>OX451738.1:1411963295-1421963295 GCA_948472305.1 Vicia faba | reverse complement strand
GCTGTTTCGAGCCTAAAATCTCATACCTCCAAGAATATCCTGTTGGCTGGCCCTTTTTGGTTACTTCAGCTATGGCTAAATGCCATGTTCGAACCCTCCTTGTCAACAGCCAACACCATTGATGAACAAGACCCTGAGATAACTGATAGAACAGTCGAAGGCACTAGGCTGCGAAGATTAACTCCAAATGACGACAAAGATGACTTCAAAGTCCTATTCTCGAAGTACATCATAATATTCTCCAAAAGGCATAAGTTTGAAGAGACCATGGCGCCTTTTGCTTCGAGGGCTCATGGACCTTCCTGGTTCACCATGGCTCTCTCAGAAGCTGTCAAGAGCAAGGAAATTCAGGATATATGGAGAGCCTTTTTGCTACCTAGACTCATTTATTCAAGAATAACCCCTGCCAAGAATCAGATTTTCCTTTTCGCTTACCAGCCAAATTTTGTTTCGAGACAGTTTGGCTTATGCCAACTAATTCCTGAACCCTTATTTCACACTGAGAGTGCCATTACCTCTGGGCGAACTTTCAAGGCACGGGAAGCCAAATTACAGCAAGAACAATACCAAGGCTTTGCCCAGTTTGAGCTAATAACCTTCGAACCTACCCACCTTACAGCCAAGGGATTTCTGGAATGGTGGACCAAGTTTTATCAAACTTATATGTACGATACTCTTACAATTCAACAGAAACTAATTGATGCCTTCGATGTGCAGGTACCAGCCAAGAAAGGTATGTTTACTCATGCCAAAGAGATTAAAGCTTTTCAAAATTATTTTGAAACTACTTACGACCCCACACGCTTGGAATCCACTGTGCATCAAGCGGCTGAGACCTTGAAGGAAAAATTCAAACAAAAAGTTTCTAAGTTAAAACTTCCTTCAGGGTTGTCACCTGAGGATAGGTATAGGTTGGCATTCGAAATGCATCCACCTAAATTTCCTAGATTACCTACCTCAGAACTGGCTCTGGCTTGGTTTCCCCCATACCCTTGGTGGTTCACTTGCAAAGAGATGTTCAAATATCTTCAAAGGAAACCAAAGCCATCTGAGACTGTGACATGGGCTCGACACTGGCTCCACGATTTCCCAGGACACCTTCGATACGACCTTTCTTCCATGTCAATTAAATCTGATCAAGGCACAGGTGCGAATGCTTGGGAAAATCCCAAACGTTTTTCATTTTCCATATCTTTAACCTTTGCTTTAATTGTTTCGATTTTCAGCCATCAGGATAAAGACAGCCGCTTCGAAGTCGAAAGAAGGGAGCGCCTCTCAAGCCTCTACCGAAACCACTGACAAAGTGACTCCATCCAAAACAACACCCATTGCTGCAATAACAACAACAACAACAATACCAACAACAACCAATGTTCCAACTCCAACGGTAATCACTTAGCCTTGATATTTCGAATTTACTAATGTTTTATGGTTTGCATCTAACTCTTTGTTTAAATCTTTTCAGACCAACAAACTTCCTCCTACTACTCCCAAGAAGCGGAAATCAAACACCACTGGGGACGACCCCAAGGCTGGAGGAAACTTACCAACTGCTTCGAAGAAGAAGCAGAAGAAGGATATTTCGAAAAGTACCGTTCCAACTAGCGTCTCTGGACTTGACTCCAGGGATGCTGCTCCCTCACCCAAATCCAAAATTCCACCTTCGACCTCCAACGTAATGTTGGAACGCATAGCTAGTAACCTCTCCTCTGAGAGTCCACAGGTAAATTGAACTTTAACACTCTTTAAAAATAATAATTTCTTATTACCTTGGTGCATGTTTTTAACATTCTTTTGCTCCTTGCAGAACATCTTTAATCCAGCTTCCACTACTTCGAACTCACCATCCAAAGCTGCTGCTCCACTCAATTCCTCTCCTCAAGGAGATTCCAGCAACCTTGTACAGAACAAAGGTTCCTCCAATATGGCGGTTCTGGCTGGGACTTCTGAACAGCAGGATGATCAAGGTACCTCTATTCCTCTGAAAGAGACAAACGAAACACCACTTCAAACATCTGCAGAAGATTTGCAAAGAGCTTCTCTTCAAAAGTCCCCTCTTGAAACCCTTCAAGAGGACCCAAAGGACACTCAAACTGAAGGAGAGAAAGTTGATTCTGGTCAAAGAGACGAAGAATCTGCAGAAGAACAGTCTGAGGAGGAGGATGCCAATGATGGTTCGACTACTGGGACAGAGTCCAATGCAAATAGCAGCGAAAAGGAAGACATCGAAGTGGTGGACTTGGATGATGATGAAGAAGATCATGAGCACGAAACGAATGAAGGGGATGGTGACACAACCAACAAACCTATGGAGGTTGAAATGGACGTGACTCCCCTACGTGTGGAACTCCCTCAATCCTCTTTGTCTCGAATGACTAACGAGGAGCTTGCACTCCTGAGACGAAATGACCCTATTGGGTACATGAAGGCAAAGCTGGCTCAAAGGGACGTTCCACTTGCTAGGGCTGGCACAAGTTCGACTAGCTATCCTCTTCCCACAGATGAAAGAATTGTACTTCTTAATAAGATCAGGAAAAAAATTCTCAATGTGGATATATTCGAAGTGCTCAAACAAGATAGCACTGCTTGCTACACTATGAAGGAGTTGCTTATAAAGGTCAATCTTGCTACCTGCTCCTTGCCAGTTAGTACTATCTTGTTCGATCTTCAGTCTTTGCTGGACAACGTAACTGGTTACCTTCTCCAAGATGAATCTGCTGCCAAGAAGGTTCAAGAAAAATGCGTTGCAATGGATGCTGCTTACGAACAAGCTTTGAAACTCTCTCAAGAAGCTGAGGATCAAGCTATGCATCTAAAGCAGGCGAAAACTGATTATGAGGCTCGAGCTGAGTCCACACTTCTTTGGGAAAGGCAGATTCTGGAACTTCAACAGAAGGTTAAGGAGGCTAGAGAACAACAAATAGCCTTCGAAACCAATACTGCTGGTAACCAATTCGAAGAGCTTCTCAACCAGGGGCTTGCAGAAATGGAAACTGCAGAACAACTTAAGGGAGAAGTGGCAACCTTGGAAGGAGCCAGGCGTTTCACTCAGCAGAGACTTGAATCTTTTCGAAGCACTTTCAACAGATTGAAAAATAATGCTTATTTCTAAATTTCAGTGTTTATTTGACTACAATTTGGTTTCTTATATGTAATATTCGAACAACGCCATTTTGGCATCTTATCTTGCCATTTTGGCCTTTTTATAATATCTTGGTTACGTTGTTACTATTCGAATCTCCTGCAGGCGTGGCTTATATTTCTTTAAATATTTCCCATTAACCTTTAGGATACGCTTATCATCCACCAGTTCTTCGATTTCATATGCATTGTTTGAGAATACTTTTAATATTCGAAAAGGTCCTTCCCAATGAGGTGACCATTTACCTAATGCTTTATTTTTCTTATCTATGGGCAATATGACTTTCCAAACTAAGTCATTAATAATGAATACTTTTTTCTTCACCCTTTTGTTGTATGTTCTGGCCACTTTTTCTTTTTGTCTCATCAAAATTTCCAATGCATGTAATCTAACTTCGTCCAACTCAACTAATTCATTCATCATCATTTCCCAATATAATGCAGCTGGGATTTCGCTTTGTCTCTGAATTTGAACTGATTGTAGATGAATTTCTACTGGCAGCACTGCATCATGACCAAATGTGAGTTGGAAAGGCGTAGTGTTAGTAGCTTCCTTAGGAGATGTTCTACAGGCTCATAGTATTTGGTCCAAAGTTTTGTGCCAGTTTCTTGGCTTTTTACCAATATGTTTCTTGATTAATACTATTATCACTTTATTGGCTGCTTCGACTTGACCGTTTGCTTGAGCATAATATGGCGTTGACGTTAGCAATCTAAACCCCATTTCTTGGGCAAATTCTTGCATCTTTCTACCAGTAAATACAGAGCCTTGGTCTATGGTTATGCTCTCTAGAAATCCGAACCTATAGATAATGTGCTTCTGTATAAACTCAATAATAGCCTCTTGAACGGCAACTATTAATGGTATAGCTTCGATCCACTTGGTAAAATAATCTATTCCTACCAAGATATATTTCTGTCCTTTGGACGAAGCAGGATTTATTTCTCCTATCAAATCCAATGCCCATCCTCTAAATGGCCATGGTTTGATGATCGAATGCAACTCACTTGCAGGGGCATGTTGAATCCCTGCATGTTTCTGACATTCCTCACATCCTTTAGCAAAGTCTATGCAATCTTTGAGCATGCTAGGCCAATACAAGCCGTATCGAAATAACAACCATTTCATTTTATGGCCTGCTTGATGCGCCCCACATGCCCCATTGTGGACTTCTGACAATGCTAAGTATGCCTCACTTTCCCCTAGGCATTTCAATAATACGCCCTCTTGGGTCTTTTTAAACAATTCATTCACCATGAGGAGATATGACAATGCTCTGTATTTTGTCTTTCTATCCACATTCAGAGTTGGGTTTGCTAAATAACTCATCAGTGGACTTCGCCAATCTGCATCTGCCAAAGTATTTATGGCTAATATTTCGAATCCCTGTTTCTCAGCATATCCCAATTTCATACTTTCCAGATCCGATGGTGTGAATCTAGTAGCCATAACTCTACCCCTTAATTCAACTAAATCCTTAAAGTTCCTGGTAGAAACTTTATAACCCGAAGCCAACTGTGCTAAGTCATTTGCTTCTTGGTTCTCTATTCTTGGTATGTGTTGAATATCCATGTATTCAAATTTCCTTAGTAGCCTGTTGACTATGACGAAGTATATCATCAAGTTTTCCTTTATGCACTTATATTCCTTTGTAATTTTTTTGACCACTAATTCTGAGTCTCCTTTAATTTCGACTCTAGTTGCCCCCAATTCCAACAAAGCTTCAAGTCCAACAATGAGCGCTTCATACTCAGCTTCGTTGTTCGAGCAACGAGGACCATATAATTTATACTTGAACTTTGTTGGAATTCCTTCAAGAGAAATTAGAAGGACTCCAACACCACTTCCATTCCTATGGGTTGAACCATCAAAGTACAATTTCCATGGTTGTATTTCGATGTAACTCATGACAGTCTGCTCAACCAAAGAATGGTCCACAGTGAAGTCAGAAATCACTTGACCTTTCACAGCTTTTAAAGGCATGAAGTTCAAAGAATATTCTGTTAAGGCTAAAGCCCATTTACCAACTCTGCTATGCATTATTGGTTTTGAAAGCATGTGTTTAATGACATCGAAATGAGATGAAACATAAACATCAACAGGCTTTATATAATATTTGAGTTTCATACAAGAGAAATACAAACAGAGACATAGCTTTTCTAAATTGCTATATCTGGTCTCTGCATCATTTAGTACTCTACTTAAATAGTATATGGCTCTTTCGATACCATTGCTATCTTCTTGTGCTAACATACTACCTATATTAACTTCAGAGGCAGATATGTACAATCTCATGGGCTTCCCCCATGAAGGTGGAGACAAAATAGGAGGCTGAGAGAGGTATCTTTTTATCCTGTCAAATGCCTCCTGATGGGCTTCGTTCCATTCGAAGGCTTGGCCTTGCTTTAGACGAAGTAACGGAGAGAAAGCTTGGGTTCTTCCACTCAGGTTCGAAATGAATCTTCTGAGGAAGTTAATTTTCCCTAGCAGAGATTGCAACTCCCTTTTTGACGTAGGTGCTTTCGTCTCCATTATAGCTTTGGTTTTGTTCTGGTTGATTTCAATCCCTTTCTTGTGAACCACAAAACCAAGAAAATCTCCAGCCTGCACAAAAAATGCACATTTATGGGGATTCATCTTTAAGCCATGTTTTCTCATTCGCTCGAATGATTGGCTCAAATGATGCAAATGTGTTTCTGCAGATATAGATTTGATGACTATATCATCAATATACACCTGCATGAAGGTTTCAATGAAATCATGAAAAATTGAATTCATTGCTCTTTGATAAGTTGCCCCAGCGTTCTTTAAACCAAAAGGCATCACCACTGATTCGTAGGTGCCTAAGGCTCCTGGGCAACGAAATGCTGTCTTTGCAACATCTTCTTCAGCAATGAAAATCTGATTATACCCAGAGTATCCATCTAACATACTCAAGTATTCGAACCCTGCAGCAGAGTCTACTAGCATTTCTGCCACAGGCATGGAATACTCATCCTTAGGGGTTGCAGTGTTTAAATCCCTAAAATCTATGCAAATTCTTAAAGAACCATTTTTCTTAATAACAGGTACTATATTTGCTAACCATTCGACGTACCTTGTTGTTCTGATGAATTTGCAATGCAGCAACCTTTCGATCTCAGCTTTAATCTTTGTGAGAACCGCTGGTGCGAATCTTCTGGGAGTTTGTTTGATGGGCTTCTTGCCATCTTTGATTGGCAGTCTGTGTTCGACCAACTCCCTCTTTAGACCAGGCATCTCGTCATAATCCCATGCGAAGCAATCTTTGTTTTTCTTGAGGACTTCGATTACTTCCTTCTTGAGGCCTGGGCTAAGTTTTGCACTTATGTAGGTTATTCTTTTCGTTTTTTCGTCCCCTAAGTTGACTTCTTCGAGTGGATCTTGTGCCAACATTTTGGCACCTGAGTTTATGGGGTCCCTTTCGAAGCTTAAGGGTTCTTTATCGTAGATGGCATCCAACCTTTGATCCATCTCAAATTCTTTGAAGGGTGAGCATTTCGAGCCATCCCCACTTACTTCGTTCATCTTTGCATTTAATTTATTTATTTCAGCCTCTAAGGCCGCTTTTGATTCGTTCTCAGCCATATAGGCCGAAATCCTTTCGAAAAAGGTGGACTCGGTCATGGATAAGGTTGTCGAAGTCCCAGCCTGCTGGCCGTTTTTGTATAGTGCTTTCAACTCCCTCTTCTTCACTGATTATTATTCTATCCCGTAAAGGCCATCATGGCGAAGGGTCATGTAGTAGTGGGCGTTTCTGGTTTCGTTAATCTCGTCATTTGGAACACACGGAGCAATCTTTGCCAGATTTTTATCATAATCCCTCTTGTCAACTAAATTGACTGTTGACATAAAGTAACTCTGGTCTGCTTCGATGTTTTCCATGATTCCATCATCTCTCCACATAACTAGTCATTGATGCATTGACGAAGGAACTGCCCCCACGCCATGGATCCACTCCCTTCCCAGCAATAAGTTATAATTGGCCTTGGCTTCGATCACCATAAACATGGTGGGCCTACAGCTTGAGCCTATTGTCAATTCCAACTGGACCACTCCCAGTGTTTTGCCCACTTTTCCCTCATAATTGGACAGAACCATATTATGGGGCTTGATGTCTCCTTCGCGGATCTCTAGTCTTTTCAGCATGAAGTGGGGTATTAAATTGACTGCAGCACCCCCATCCACTAGAACCTTGTTCACACCATGGGCACTAACTTTTTCCCGAATAAATAGTGGCTTAAGATGGTTCTTCATGGCAGGTTCTGGACGTTCGAAGAACGCGTTTTGCTCCTCGATAGCCCCATTGTCCATCACATAGTAGCACACAGGCCTATGTTTCATCAAATCTGAGGTATCTTCTTCCTCACACTCATCAATTTAGGTTTCCTGCCCAAATTCACAGGGAAGCACAGATACCACGTTACAGTTTAGGTTGAATGAAGACTCCCCCTCCGATTCGAAGTTATCTGTTATCATATCTTCGTCTTCTTCTGGGCCTGGAGTGTATTCCTTTGGTTCATCCAGTTGTACTTCAGAGAAAAGCCTCCTATTAACTGGAGGTTTGTCTTCAATTTTGTTGGCTTGTTGGTGCTAGATTCACCTTGGTTCTTTGTTGAAGTGACCCCTTTGCTTGCCACGGCCTCCCTCTCAGCTTTTCGAATCCTTTGCTGCCTGCGCCACTGGGATCTCGACATGGGGTTCCTTCCTTTGTAGTTTTCCAATCTTACCTCTTCCCTTTTTGCTATGTTGAATTGCTTTCTGTACGTCATAGCATGGCGTGCATTTCGTTCGGAGTTTCTCCATCTGTCTTTGCCTTTGTCATTTCTGACTTGCAACCATCTGTCAGTTGGCACTTCAGCAGGGAGTTTGAAAGTCACCCTTCGAGCAGCCTTGGGGTGAGGGCTATCAGGCCTTCGTTGTTTGTGTCTGCTGTCGAAACGTGGGCCCATCTGGACAGTTTCTTGATGGTTCCAGCAAGGGGCGAAGGGAATGGTTTCGAAGGCTCTGGCCATGCTCTGGTCATACACAGCAGAACACCTTGGGCAAATCAAGCACTTGGTTGCCCCTTTGTAGCAGCGAAACACGAATTCCAGCAAACTTTCTCCAGCCTTGGGATAACACCTGAACAGCTGGTTATCCTGGCGCCAATTGTTGCCAGTTCGAGTCCTTTGTACCCTCTCGAAATTCGCAGTGATTCTCTGATTGCAGAGGATGCTGCACCTAGGGCACAGTATCATGCATGTATCTCCCTTGTGGCATGTAATGAGGTAATCCTTGAGACTAGCATCTCCAGCGTGATTATCCTCCATCTTATACTTCTCTTTTTCTAAGTATTTTTCTACCTCCTCCATCTCAGAGTGAGGCCTCTCCATATCCACCATATTTATCTCAACATCTTCCCCCTGAGCTTCATCATCTCCCCATCCTGTGGGCTTTATATCCTTAATGTGAACCTTCGAACTCTCTGGGGCAGAATATTTGACCAAATAGTCAAATTTTCCACTGGGTTCCCCTAGAGTGTCCCATATTTCCTTCTGAGGGGAAGTTGGCTTCGTAATTTGGACTTTCTCCAATTCCAGCCTCAGGCCTTCAGTGACCTGTGTTAGTTCTTGGTTTTGATTTTCCTGGCCTTCAGTAGCCTGGGTTTCTTTTGCAACAGCTATAGGTGCTGCTTCAATCGAAGTCTCTGGTATCTCCTGGATGTCTTCAGTGACCTCCTTTTCGACTTCGACCATCACCCAACTTTCGTTTTCAGTATCTTTCTCTCCTATTGGGACATCACTTTGGTCAGCTTCCACCATGTTAATCTCTCCAATGCATGTAGGCTCGGAGTAGTTGGTGTCTGCGACGTCCAAGGGATCTTCGTCCACTTTCATCTTTGCCTTATCAGCAAACTTCAGTCTGCCGTCTTTGATTGCATTCTGGATTAGGTCCCTGAAAAGAAAACACTGTGAGGTTTTGTGGCCTAGGAAACTATGATATTTGCAAAATCCTCTCTTCTTTCTTTGATCTAAAGGAGGTATTTTGACATTTGATGGCACAATGAGTTGGCCATCTTTGACAAGTAAATCAAAAATCTCGTCACATTTGGTGACATCGAAGGTATAAACCTTCTTTGGGAATTTGTCACTTTTCTCATTTTCAACAATCTCTTTCCCTTTTGTGGGAACCAATAATTTGCAGGAGTAAGGTGGAGCCTGTTTTAATTCAGCGAGGTCGATTTCGACCTCTTCGAATTCGAATTCAGGATAATCCTCTGCTTCCTCAGTTCCAACATAGGAGATCCTTTCTTTCTTGTTATTCTTAAAGACTCTGGCCTTTTCGGCCTTTAGCCTTTCGACCTGTCGAACCCTATCGGCTAACTGAGCCATGTCCCTCAAATATTGAGTGTCTATTTTCTTTCGAATAGAGTAATCCAAACCACCAGCGGCCATTTCGACTAACTCATGTTCAGGCACTACTGTGTAACATCTGGATTTCAAAAGCCTAAATCTATTCAGATAATCATCTATGGGTTCGGTGAACTTTCTCTTGACACTGGCTAATTCCTTCAAGCTTATTTTCGACTGTCCCATGTAAAATTGTTCATGGAATAATCTCTCCAAAAGAGCCCAAGTATCAATGGACCCAGGAGGCAAAGTGGTAAACCATGTGAAGGCGTTTTTAGTCAAGGAACTTGGGAAATATTTGATCCTGAGATCTTCATTATTGGCTATATCTCCCGCTTCGGTTAGATATCTGGCTATGTGTTCGACTGTTGACTCATTGGTATCCCCAGCGAACTTAGTAAATTTAGGGACTTTATACCCCCTTGGTAAATCAGTATGCATTATGCAATCTAATATAGGAGAAGCATAATTTGGCCTTCTCATTCCTGTGTTGAGGCCATTCTGGGCCATGACTCTCTCTATCATGGTAGTTAGATTGTTTTCTGCCAAGATGTTATCGTTTCGAATCCTATGAACGACAGCATCAGCATCTTGATTTCGACCAACCATGACAACCCCCTTAGGTTGTTCTTCTCGAAACTCTGGGGCTTCTAGCCTTTCGACCCTTGCCCCTGGTTCCATAATTTCTCTTTGTGGGCCTGGGATTATTGGGGCTTCTAGCCTTGGTGCCCTTGCCCCCAAGTTAACTTCTTCTCTAGGTGGTCTATAAATTGGGTCGTTAGCAACTTGTTCCATAACAGGCATGTTTGCTCGAACTCCCGCCTGATCCTGCCTACGCCTTCCTGGGGGAGCGAAGAAATCTGCTATTCGACTCATGTTGTCAGTGTTTTCCCTGTTTGTCACAGTCACATTTTGTACTATTGGGGCAAATATTTCCTGCATAGTTTGTGCTAACACCCCTATCATATTATGGTTACTGTGATACGGTGGGAGAACTGACTTGTGTTTTGCGTTCGTATTCGCACTTGTGCGGTTAGCAAGAGTCGCCACCGACTTTTTATTTTATCCTAAAGGAAAGGTTAAAAAAGCACAGCAAAAACCTTTTGAGATATTTCGTGGGTTCGGGGGGGTAGATTATGAAAAGGGAAGGTATTAGCACCCTTTTCATCCATGGTTATCCATGGGCTCTTAGTTACTTGGTTTTTTAGATCACTTGCCTTGTTTTTCGATTGCTTTGAAAATGGTGTGTGTGGGTGCTTTTTTGAAAATGTTTTGGAAAAAGATGCCTTGTCTTAGGCAACTAATGTATTTGACTCGTGTTTGAGTGTTTTACAAAAGTGTGAATCTTTTCGAAAAGATGTTTTCAAATGTTTTTAAGAGTTTGTTTGAAAGTGTTGTGGATTGTGGTTTTTGAAAAGAAGGCAAGCGTTTTTGCAAATTGATCTCAAGTAACTAAGAGTTTTGTCTACCCTATTGTACTCAAAGGTTTTTGTCATGTTTTAACCTCTTTTAACAATTTTGTTCTACCATTGAAATTGATGGACAATCTTGCATTTAGGAAGTTTATTCGGGACGGGCGCGGGTCATTGTATGGACCATGAATGCAATGATGCCAAGTGTCTTTGGCAATTTGTTTTGAAGGGACTATGATCATTCCGTTTAGGCAACACTTTGAGACTTATGATCATTTGATTTTGTTTTGCCAAAGATACTCGACGTGCAAGCATGGCCCATTTTGGAAGGCAACGTGTGGGATTACCCTAGGGGGTGTAAGTGTGATTGTGTATTGATTACATGTATTTGTCTTGTATTAGGTTATCTAGCGTTTGATTTTATGTACATACAAACCCTAGGTCTAAACATGGTATAATTGGAAAACTGTAAATTGCGGAATGTAAATCTACGCTATTACAAAATAATATCCGGGAGTGGGGGTATAAATGTACAAGGGGATGAGACTTGTAGTACCCAATAATTTACAACCAAATCGAATGTCGCAATCAAAAATGTAAATATCGAATGTACGAATATAAGATAAAATGTGTATAGGGCAATATATTGTGTAAGTGTAAATGTGAGATGTATATGTATATGAGTTGTGTAATTATGTACAAGTGCGAAGTGTGAAGTTGAATCGTATTAGGGTTTTGACCTAGATACATGTTTTAAACGAATCTTTGATTTTTGTATGTTTAATTATGTACAAAAGAAAGATGAAGTGTTTTGATTAAATGTTCAATTTTTAATTGGAAAGTATTTTAGTCCAAATGTTTGTGAGTTTTTAATATTAGAGAAAAATGTATTGAATTGTTATGTATGAAAAAGAATGTTAATTAAAGTTTCAATTTTAATTATGTATGAAAATGTATAATATGTACAAATATGTATTTTAATTAAAAAAGGTTTTCAATTTTAATTATGTATAAATACAAAAAAAGAAAAGATAATATATACAAATTAATGTTTTAAAATGTATGTACAAAAAGTATTATGTCCAAAATTGAATTATGTGTGTTAAGAAAGATATTTTATTTTTATGTACAAATCTCTATCTAAAAAGATGTTTTAATCATATGATAATAATAAATAAAAAAAGTGTTTTAATTAGGTTAGTATTTTTAATTAAATTAAGTATATATAAAATGCTTTAGTTAAATTGTAAAAAAAAAAGAAAGTATTTGCATTAAAATGATTTTTTTTGTAAAGCAAATGAAATGTTTTCATAAAAATGTTAAAGGGTTAGTATTAATATATAAAAGAAGAATAGGTTAAATGAATATTGTTGATGAAAATGAAAAGAGGTTAATGTTTAATGAGATGATTTTCTTGTTGGGCTTTAGAGGAAATGTGAACGGGTTAAGCCCATGTTTGGATTCTGAACGAAATTAGGGTTTAGGCAATTGGTTCAGTTGGGAACGAAGGCTAGGGCTTGTGAGGCAGCGACGGCACGTTGAGTTTCGTCTTCTCCGTTCAAACTTCACTTCCCTGAACGCTCGATTCCGGCCACCAGCTCCAATCCTGAAGCCTTTCTTCCCCCTATTGACGGGAGCCCAGCGTCATCGATTTAAGGTTCGCTTTAGTGTTTATGTTCTGTTCTTTACGAATTTATGTTTTAGTGTGAGTCTTGATTCCTGAATTCGCATTATTATGAACTAGTGAAGGGGAAATGGGAAGAATATGGACTACCTGACTTTGGGGATGGAGGAGAGGTGGAGGGAGCTATGGCGCTTAGGAGGCCGGAACGTCGTTTCTGTGACGAAGCTAGATGCTTGCTTTTGATGCCTTCCTGGTAACTTCGTTCTTTGCTATATTTAGGGCTTTGATGATGATGCTAGATTTTTCCTGAAAACCCTTCTTAAAATTCACTTTTTTTTATCTTCTTCTTCCACAATGCGTTGCCTTGGGTTGTTGTATGTTGCCTGAGATGTTTTGCCTTGAGCTTGCCTTTTTGCTTGCCTAGAACTGTTGCCTCAAATGTTTTGCCTTGAGCTTGCCCTTTTGCTTGCCTAGAACCGTTGCCTCAAATGTTTTGCCTTGAGCTTGCCCTATGATGTGTTTCACTGAGGGCTTAGGTTGCCTTCGAAAATTCGTTGCTAGATGCTATGGTTGAAACAACTGTTGTTTTGATTAGCTTCCCTCTGGATTGCTTAATTTGAAATGGCCAATGATGAACATTTTCCTGAGGCCGGGAGGGTTTGAGGTTTGATTGCTAATGCTGGTTTTTTCGTATGGTTTGGGTTTATGGTTGATGGAATTTGATGAAGTTTGATGGCTAATGCTGATGCAAGTTATATTTTAGTATGTTATGTTGCTCTACTTATCAAGGTTAGAGGTTGTGGTGTTTTTGAAGGTTGAGGCTAATGCTGGTTTGATGGTCTTTGACAAGTTCTGAGTAATGTTAGCTTGGCTTGATAACTCAGTTTTTGGTTATGTGAGATTTGAGATGTGTTATGTGATTCTGGACAGTAGGCTTTGGCTTGAGTTTGAGTTTTGTATCTTTTCTCTTCCTTTCTAACCTTACTGAACTGCCTTGGTCTTGGTTTGTGTCTATTGCAGAGTGGATGAAGTTTGTGGACAGCAGGCTGGTTCTTGGCTTTGTGACTTTTAGAGTTTGTATATTTTTTCTTCTACTCTCTTCTGCCTGCTTCTTTTTACTATGCAGAATTGTGCAGAATTGGTTATCAGGTTATGGTGATTTTGGACAAGGTTCAGGTTTTGATAGTTTTTGGTTATCTTTGCTTCTGCTCCACTGGACTGTTTTGCATATTTTCTTTTCTATCTTAAACCTTCTTACTCTCTATTGGCTTGTGTATCTCCTGTACTGAGGCAGAGTTGGTGTTTTGTATATTTTTCCTCTGTATCTCCTGCCTACTGTCTATGTTACTGAACTGTGCCTAATCCCTGCCTTGCTGCCTTTATCTCTCTTTACTCTCTCTTGAAGTACAGTTTAAGAATTTTATATGATTATTATTTGTACTTTTTCTGAAGGGGCCTACTCTTATGCTGGGAAATGATGATTCTAGATTGTTTGCATAACACATCTTCTGCATCTCCTTTTGACAGTTTGTGTGCTTTTTCTCTTCCTTGATATCTTGGCCAAAATCTTTTATGACAGCCTTGAGTACTTTCTTGATTTTCTTTGAGTGGACTTTGTTTTGGATGGAAAGTTTGGATTGAACTTTTTCAGTTTAGTTTGGATTTTGGATTTTGAACTTCTATGCAGCTTGAAATTTATGACTTATGCATTTGCATTTGCATTCATGAAATAAAATAATCTTCCCTCTCTGTGAACCGGGAGAAATCCCGTGATTTGCAGAGAGGGCAACTGATCCCAGTCAGTGGCCCCTAATGATGAGCAACTTTTACTGTCTTTTAATTAAATGCTTTCTGACTTTTCTTGTTTCTTTTTGCAGATGAAAAAAGGAATACCGGAGCGGAGTGAAGAACGAAGAATATTTAGAAAATAGGATAGTTTTTCATTCTATGTAATATTTAAATTAAATGTAAATTATTGTCTGTAACAACAATTTGTAAATAATTCAAATATCAATAAAAAATCCAAATTATCCAATTGGTTCTAACTTTCTTTATTGCTTATTTATTTATTTAAAATTCTTAGAATTAAAACAATTGAAAAATAAATTCAATCATTTAATTTCAGAATAATAAATAACTAAAATAAAACAACATTGATCCAATAAACCTGTCTTATCCAACATCCAAAGCAAGGCAGCAATCAATCCAAGTAAACTGATCAAACACATAAACACTGTGAATTCAATACTGCATCCTGTATATGACTGGCCCAATCAAAACGTACTGAATTCAAACCACTGTCTCTTTTGCTGATTAAACCAAGATAACGCGAATTTTAATCCGAATCTTGAAATAAACCGCAAAGTGCTGTGGAATTCAAATTCTTCTGAGAATATGCCCATAAAACCTTAATTCCCGATTAAATGCCAAATCCCGCTCGCTTGATCAAAATTGAGCCAAAAATCAACTAAACCCTAAGCCCACTGTATGAAATAATTCAGAGCTCTGAAAATTAGTAAAAACCCTAATTTTGCTTGACTGTCAAGAAAAGTCCGTTTGTCCGATTCTTGAGCCAGTTTGAAAAGTCAGGAAATGTTTGAAGCTGAGATTTCTTGTGGAAAAGCGCGAGGGAAAATTTTGGGGTACAACAGTTACTGTCATCCATCAATTGCCTAAAAGCCAACTGGTTTTCTGTGGTCAAAATAGGCATTGTGCTATAACCTACTGACCCTTGGTTATTTGTCATAAACTGATTCACCCTAGACCCAGACCCTAATTGGGGTGATGAGTTCGATGTAGAATTGTGTAAACCTGCCATAAAAGATGTTGGCATTCCATAAGAGGAATTTCTGGTTCTATTGCCATCGAAACCGGGTGGTCTAGTTAGTGGAGTGGCGAAATGGGATTGTGTCCCTGATGGTGGAACAAATCCCCCAGGATAACCAACGGTTCCAGTATTTCCTAAGATCGAACTATTAGTTGATATGCCACTTACTCCATTGGTGGCTATATTACTGGTTGAAGACGCAACAGACTGTGCATTCGAAGGGATCACATTAGATGTTCCCATCGAAGTGGACACATTAGTGCCTGTTTTATGTGGGGCATTTTGTACCCCTTGTTGATTGTCAGAATTAGACATCTTGTTCAAACGTTTTCTTCTGGATAAGGGTCGGTTACTGTTGGTTATTTTACCACTTCTTAGGTTCATAAAACAGCAAACTTCTTAGGTTCCAACATTTTTATAATGGTTATGTCTCAACAATCTTTATTTCTAATTTCCAATTATTGGTCCCACCGGGTGTGCCAATTTGTTTCCAGTGATTTCTGGTAAACAACCGCTAGTCTTCCAAACTATCGAATAAACTTACTGACTGTTATTCAATTTCTCTAGTAACTCGCAGGATCGACTAGATTGATCCTAGGACTCATTGGTCATTAGGGTAACTCTCATGATCGAACAGATATTCATGGTTGGTAGTTAAAGTGTTGTGTAGGTGTTTGACTTATTTCGATTTCTCTCTTAAAGATCTAAAGGTGTAATCAAAATACATGTGCGCGAAACTAAATTGCATGAATAAATGTTAATTGTAAAGACATGTAAAATTGCATAAAAGACAAGTAAATGGCTTCGAATTATAAAAACAGTTAATGTAAAAGATGCTTTGGAATGTAAAAGATCCGAAATACAAAGAAAGCGTTTAATGCAAGAAATCTGTAAAATGACTTTAAGTAAAAATAGGCGTTCGAAAGATAAAACTTGAAGATAAAGGTATGAAAAATATGACAGTTTTCTGAAATGTAAAGTGTTTGAAATGTAAAGAAAGCATTAAAATGTAAGGCTTCAATGAAAAGATTTCGAATAAAAGACTTCAAATGAGAAAACTTGTAAATGGTATTTGACAGAAAGATAAAGGAAAGTACTGGAAATGATAAAGGGTTTTCATTAAATCATAAACATGTGGTGCTATCATACGTACATTGCTCTTGCATTCGTTTCCCCTGCCATGTGGTAATTTGAATGTTTACTGAGTATTTAGTACAATAGATATGACACACAAAATCCTAATACTAAGACTTCTATTTATACTACTTCGACCATAACGGTCTTGCTCTAAGATTATGCCACGTTCAGAACATGCAGAATAATGCCTCTCTCTTGTTTCTACGTGTCTCCAAATGCTCCAGCACATAAATTTCAAACTTCGAATGTCCCGCTTGCATTTGAATTTCAAATGTTTTGGTACTTCTCCGCTTCGAACACACTTCTCAGACACAACCTTGTTGTCATTTCGAGACTTCTTTAGATATGTTCCCATAATTGCCACTCGAAGCCCCAAGCTTTGATATGCTTATTTGAAACACTGCTTCTGCTGTTTCGAAACATGACGCTTTGTTTCATTTCAATCGAAAGGCTCAATTCACTTGGCTTCTAATAATATTATCAAAATCTTCAGCCAACAAGGGGTTACTAATTGATCACACACTCACAAGGTGAATTGACTATTTGGCCAATGTAGTTGTGCTCAAAATGGAACAAAAAATGCCTTGATCATTTTCATGCTTTCATACAACTAACACAAATAAAAGATTAAACATAATAAATTCCAGTTAAAACAAGAATTATGGTCTCCTGCATATATGAACAATGGAAAGCTACCTCACAAAAAGGGTAGGAACTAAAGTGATTCATAAATGAATAAGTATACAAAAGAATGAATGGCATAAAAATTGTAAAAAGTATAAGTATCATGAATACGCTAAAGTATAGAAAGCAATAAACACATACCTCGAACATGTACAAAACTTTAACAAAATTATTACCATGCATTCGCAAGTTGACACACTCAAAATCGGAAAATCACCAAATGCGACTTCAAGCTATCTAACCAAAAATTAAGTCCAAACAAAAACAAAAGAATTAATTATACTAAAAATATTACTACTACAAAGCCTAGGTGGAAGTGGGAAAAATAAAAGCCAAGAACAAAATTAAAAAGAAATTACTGGCTCTGCACAGGAGAGCGCGCTAAGTGGCCCGGAGCGCGCTTAGCACGCTACACCAGATGCAGAAAAAAGACAGCAGCATATGGTGCAACTGCTATGCAACTTCACCATCACCTACACACTCAAAAGGTACAGAATATTTACAACATACAAACTTCCTCAAGATAAACACAACAAGCTTGCGGAAAAAAAATACAATTTTACATAACGAAACAAACAATTTGAAAGTGTATTAAAAAGTTGAAAAGTGAAACTTTTGAAATTTAAAAACTAATCCGAGTTCAACTTGTTAAACACAAGCCAACACACAGATAAACAAATACAAACAAACATGCTTGTTTTATGTCGTAAGCTCGACCTCTTTATTGTGCGAGATAGTAACCTTCTCTCATCATGCCATGGTATTTTCACACCGCGTAAACCTAAAGAAAGCGTCCTAACAATCACACAATAAACTCTACGATAACGAGACAATTAACAACAATACGTGAAAACAAAGAAAAAACATTTATGCGCAAATATCATATATAAGTTAATAAACAATTTCTATACAACATATACAGTAATTACAAAACTAAAAAACAAAGACATTATCGCAATGTGAAAACAATAGAACCAATCCCCGACAACGGCGCCGTTGTGTTGGTGTGCGTGCAGCGGCAAGCAACAAAAGTTTTGGAAATATTTATCTGGGAATTAACGTGTCCATAGAGATTGATTTGTTTCGTCGTTCGACAAATTATTGTTAATGAGTTTGGGGTTGAATGGGTTTTGTAAAGAAAATGTTATTAACAGAAAATGAATTTAAACAAAAGAAAAACTACTAAGGAAGAACTTATCAGGTACGCATATGTACTCCTTCTCACTGACTTAAATTTATCTTCCTATCATACTCAACCTAACATTAGTCATTGATGTCACTACGTATAACTCACAACCTAAGTCATTTCTAACCAAATTGAGAGGCCAACTGCATCACCTCGGTAGCGATCTCTCAACCACCTCGACAACACAGAAGTCAACTGTGCTCGCCTACATCGACGATCTCTGAGAGTGACACAAATAACAAAGAGGATTTAAACTCTGATACCCACGTAGATTGTCAGCTCTAAATCTATCTCTAGAGTTCCGAAACTAATAGATAATCATCTCCTAGATAAAGATCTAAGCAATATATGTCTATAATAACTCAAACCCCTAGTACAAAGCAAAAATCCAGGACAACAATCCATAAAGATTTGTAAAGAAAGTTTAATATAACGCCAAGGGCGAAAAATATACATTAGATCAAAGAAAATATACATACAAACCCAACCATAGAGTATTACACAAAGAGGAAGATAAATGAACCGCGGATCTAACGGTTTGTCAGCGCCGATCAAAGAGAAATCCACCCCGGATCACACGTATGCAAGCTCCATAGTTGTTATCTAAGCTAATCCACTACAAACATGAGGTTGATGGAGTTAGGAGCAAATACTTCCCCAAAACCATAACCTAAAAATGACTGAAAAATGAAATATAAAACAAATCTCAGCAGCGTGCGCTAAGCGGTCAAAGCGCGTTGTGTGTTATTTACACATTAAACCTCCTTAAATCGCGCTAAAAGGGATTTCTTGCTTTGGTTCTGCCAAAACAGTAAAACACAACAGCGCGCTACAAAATGCATTGAGTGCCACTCGTGCTAAGCGGGCTCTCCTAGACAACAATGTCCCAAAGCTGATCTTTTATTCCAAAAACGTGCATCTGGAGCCGTGCCTTCGACACCTTTATTCCTCAATGCTCCAAAATGCAACAAATATCTACAAAATGAATGGAAAAAAATCAAATGGTACACTATGTACACAAAAACACAAATAAACATAAACTAAACGTATTTACACAAAAGTCGGGATTATTCAACGATATTCACAAACACAAAGTAGATAAGTGCGACAAAAAATATATACAAAAATAACTACAATTTGCACTTATCATGTACCAATATCTGATGTCTATTAAAAAGGCATGAGCTTCCTTGCGACCACTACTACCACCAACATGAGCCTTTCTATCTTCTGATAGTGAGCCTAAATCCTCTTGAACACTTTGCTTACAAAATAAACAAGTCTCCCCACCTTATCTATATCCTGGATGAGTATTTAGCTTAACACATGGTCAATAACAAACAGGTAGAGATACAATGATGAACCTGTTATTAGGTGTGTCAGAATGGGCGGGGAAGCTAAGAACTCCTTCAACTTGAGAATGCCTAAGTGAATTCATCTTTCTATTTGAACCTCTCTTTTTTGTTCAACGTGGTAAAGAAGTAGAAATCCATGTAACCTGCATAGGAAAGAAAATGAGAGAGAGAGGCTAAATGTCTAGTTAGTTGTTGAATCTATTTGACATTAAAGGGCTCATCATGTTTATGATGGTTTGACATTTGTCTGGGTTCACCTCTATGCCATTTTTGGTGAGCATGAAACCCAAGAATTTGCCATCTTGTACTCCATATGAACACTTGGCTAGATTCAGGCGCATGTTGTAATTCCGGACCAACCCTAGGATATCTTCTAAGCATGTTACATGGCTTTCCCCTTCTAATTTCTTCACGATCATGTGATTAATGTAAACCTCCAAGTTATGTTATATTTGCTATGAGAACATTGTGTCCATTAGTATTTGATAGTTAGTGTCGGTGTTCTTAAGCCAAAAAGGCATAACATTATAGTAGTGGTTATTATGGTTGGACACGAACGTCATATTGGGTGCATCAATGAGATCCACACATCCATGAAACTCAATGTTTTGTAACCCTAATATTCGTATATTAAGAGATCTACGTTGGGGAAGGTACAGATCTTTAGGACATGTACCATTAAGGTTAGTGAAATCAACACACAAATGCCATTTGTTTGATGCCTTTCTTTCCAGGACCATGTTAGCCAACCACGAAGGGTATTGACCTTTGGTATGAACTTGACGCTTTTCATTTTCTTAACTTCCCCGTTGATGGTGGTTCTCTTCTCTTTGCCAACCTTGTGCGTTCTTTGACACACTGGATTAACTTAAAGGTTTATGGAGAGGCGATGACACACCACTCTGGTATCTATGTCAAACATTTCCAATGGCGCCCAGGCGAACATGTCAATGTTCTTCCTAAGCAGGGCGATCAAATCTTCTTCTTCTTCATATTTGGATAATGAGGTGCCCAACTTAGTTACTTGGTGTTACCAAGGCTCAAACTGGAATTGTTTCAAATCTCTGGTTCAGGTAAGCCTTTCATTCTCTGCCTTCAATCTTGGATCTTGACTTGTTGAATCAACATCATCATTTTATGATGAGAGATGGCATTCAGGGTTAGGGGTTCCCTTACTACCTCCAGGCTACACAGGTACATTCTCAGGAAATTGTTGAATCCCATTTAACTATACCTACACACCCGTTAGGTTGTGGATATTTTAGGCTCAAGTGGATGGTGGACAACATCGCCCTTAACAGGTTGAGATCGGGCCTTCCTAGTATATTGTTATAGGGGGTGTGGCATCTACTACAAGATACTTCAACCCCAATGATTCTAGTGCTTGCTCTTGAGCTAAAAATTGTTTCTAGGGCGATGTGGCCCTTTATCTCTTTGTCTGCACACACTCATGTGATAGGCCGACCAGAGACCCTTGAAAAGATCTGATGTTGTTGCGATCCAAATAAATCCCCTGAATGGCGCTTCTGAACAAGATGTCTTCCAAACTACCAGGGTCGATTGATACTCGTTTCACATCCTGGTTGGCATATTGAATCGTGGTGACCATGAGGTCATTATTATGGGGGCGTACATCGATCACATCTTCTCTTGAAAAGGTGATTTTGGGATTCCACTCCCTATCGGAGGCACTGAGAACTTTTATGGGTGTGATGTTTGGTGTTAACACCTTCCATACATAACTTCTCCCCCTTCTCCCGGAAAAACCCCCCATCAATGGTGTTGGTGGTCTTCTTGGAACTTTGCTCAAACATCCTTGTACTTAAATGGTAGGTGTGACCCAAGTTAGTTTTAACGGGACTCTACGGTAGGGATCAATTGTACTCACTAAAAGTATAAATGTGTAACAACACCTAATGGATAAGAGTTGTCGAAGGCTTTAGAGTAGTTTTCGTATGGATAGCTTGCTCATGTGAGGTGAGAAACTACTATATTTGTGTAATTTTGTGTTGTAGTTAGGTCTTCCCTCAATATGAGTCTTCCTAGAATATGAAAAACACTCTAGGAATGAGTGGTTGATTCCCTAAAATCTAGAAAGTGTAGTTAAGTCTCACGACTTCCCATATAACATCTGTTGACCCAATATATGCTTTACGCACAACCGTGCGTTTTAGACAGAGCCATTAGAGACATGGGCAACATATCCGCATGAGGGACGCTCGAACCAATAAAAGAACGACGTGATAGGAAGATAGGGAAAGCATGTGCCTCTTGTCTCGCCCCCAAAGTCTCTTTCAATTATACGACTACAAAAATTTGTTTATAGTTTTTCTTGGTTTTTTTACCCTAACCTTTTACTAATTAAATGAGGTTAAGAAGTCATTCTCAAACTCCCCACCACTATAATAGAGCAGAATGATCACTTATGCTTATGTTCTTGCTTTACTTGTGATGTCAATAGAAGAACTGGAACATGCAAACCATGCAAGACATAATTGATAAAGACTACATTGAATCATTTGAAGGAACACAAGCTAAAACAAAACAATAAACGAATGATGTTCATAGGCTAATATTTATTGTCATTTGCAGCAAGAAAACAAAAAAAAAAAAAACATGTCTACACAAAATAAGAAAATTGTATCAACTCCAAAAGTGCTATTAAGCAAGTAAACAACAATATGTTTTCACAAATTTTGAAGAAAAAAAGCTCTTGCTGGAAACTAAAAATCTTGCTGTCACTCTAAAAAATTCATCAACAATCTTGCTGTCACATTGATGTCCCACCAGAGAACTTAGCATATAATTGTTTCTGCATCAAAAGGAATTATTTATCAGCAAGCAATAGAGAAAAACTCAGATAAAAACTTCTTCACATTGCATAAATTTCATTACCTGTTTAACCATGTCATTGACGACGTCTTCGAGTGAACCAATATTCTTAGAGATTCCATTGTTTTGTGACTTCATCTGGTTCATCATATATACATGATGTGCTTTCATCGACGGCCCTTCAGATAAATCCGCGACACGACTATCATTCATTTGTAACGAATCACAATAATTGTAGCCCAAGTTTTCTTCTTGTTCAACAGTAGGAATCACAGAAGAACCAATCACATGATTAGAATGGTAATTTCCATCATGATTATTGTTATTAATATGGTTATTATCCCAACCTTGAAATTGCACATTATTAGTAACTCCAGGTAATTGCATAGTGTTTGACCAAACATCATTGAATCTTCTTTTCTCAAGTGAAGGGAATGAAAAAGAGTTTGATTCCATCATCATTGGATTGTTTGAGATATCCAAAACCGAAGACGGTGTGCAACTCATTGGAACTTTTGGTCTATAATCTGAAAATTTATTGGTTATGTTGATAATAGGACTAATGTTAATACCTCTATTGTGTTGCAATTGATCAAGCCCAATAGGAGGATTTGGAGTTCTTTGAATATCGTTTGGATTGGCGCGAGTTATGGCCGGTTGGTAAGATCCGTGAATATTGACACTAGCAGGTGTGTTCAGCCTGTTGTTACTCATGCCGCTCGATTGAAAGGGTCTGAATGGATTGTTGTGAAACTGCGTAGAGCCGCCATTCATTGTTGGCAAATGTCCTCCAACTCCATTGAGAGAATTCATTCTGAAAAAGGATGTATCTGCAGAACTTCCTAAGGCTGCTGACATATTAGCTTGTTGGTTTTCCCCACAACTGACTTTTTTCAGATAGAGTCTATATTTCTGCACAAATTTCAAATAATCGTAAGGTTTCCATGATTATAAGGCATATTACATGTCTATGTCAACGGGTTTGATACTAATATGACACTGACGCATGTGGTTACATTCAAATGTGTGTGTCTTGGTGATTGTGTCGGTGTACCTAAACACTACACTACTTGATACTACACTGACGCATGTGGTTACATTCAAATGTGTGTGTCTTGGTGATTGTGTCGGTGTACCTAAACACTACACTACTTGATACTACACTGACACATATGGTTACATTCAAGTGCGTCTGTCTCGTATTTGGTGTCAGTGAGTCGGACACATATATGGCGTTGACACATGTGGTTTCATTCAAGTGTTCGTAAGAAAAAGTACCTGAAGATGGCTGGCCACATTCTCCCTTGTAAGCTTTTCAACATTCATCAAATCAAGAATCTTTTTCGGCACAGCCTCTGCCAGCAAAATAACAATTACCTTTAGAAACATATTGCAGTATTGTAATGGCTAAAATTTTCATTTTTATATCATAAGATTAATCTCAACATTGGATTTGATATAATAGAAAAAAGAGAATATTTGTTTTTCGCGTTGAAGTAAGAGGGAAGAACATACTGTCAATGCCTAATTGATTAACAGCCGAAACAAACATGCGGTGCATGTCAGCATTCCAAACAACTCGAGGCTTCTTCTGCGCCGATGGATCCTCATCGTCGTCATCATCATCTTCATTCTCTTCCTCATCGTCGTTTTCATTCTTATCCTTTCTTTTTCTATATGGCTTCACATTTTGATCCGAACTTCCTGTCACAGCCGAATCTATTCCATTTACGCTATCCGAATTGCTTCTTTTACCTTTCTTCTTCCGAATCACATGCTGCCAAATAATTTGCACCTCTTTCAATCTAACAGGTTTCAGCAGATAATCACAAGCACCATGAGTAATTCCTTTCATCACCATCTTCGGATCATCATTCGCAGAAAACACTGAAACCAAAACACTTTTAACGTTAGCATTGCTCAAAAAGTCGAATTCAATTTATCCGATTAATAACATAAGATTGAAGAATTGCATACTAATGACAGGTAAATCCATCTCAAGTCCAATAAGCTCAAGAAGCTTAAATCCATCCATGTCTGGCATATGAACATTACTGATTACTAAGTCGAAATTCTTTTTGTTTTCTCTCAACAAATTCAGCGCGTCTATCGCATTTTTAGCCGTAGTTACTGCGAAAAATTCACAACCATAAGTAAAAAACAGAAGATCACAGAAAAGAAATTTTGAAAAAATTGTCAACTTTAAAAACAAAATCATGTGATAGGTCAAAATCAAAATCAAAATCTGAAATATGATTCAATCAAATCTAAACAATACCGTGATATTGACACTTTAGGAGAAGTTTCTCCAAAATCATGAGACAAGTTCTGTCATCATCAACAGCAAGAACTCTCATTCCAATAGGAAATTTATCATTCATCTTATGTTCATCCACCACCAAAGTCATTTTCTGCTAATCTAAAAATCCAAAATCAGAATCTATGAAACAGAACCAAAAAAAGTGATTTTAAGGAAGATTTTTCGTTGAGAAAAGTTAGAGAATCTTGAAATATATACATAAAAGTTACCGTGAAACAATGGAGAGAGATAAAAGGAGTGATTGAAAACAACGTGTGACCCAAGATGGATTATAGTGATTATAAACTTTCCTTTCTTGTTAGATAGCAACCAAAGAGAACAAGAATCATAAATTCAAAAAAATTCGGAGAAAGTTGAAATTTTTATATTTTGATACTGTCACTGATTTTGTTACCTTAAACTTGGTTTTTTGTTTGAAAAGTAGTATCTTTCTATTAATGTTTCTTGATTCTTGTTTTTTTGAAATAAAATGTTTCTACTTTCTTGATTCTTGTCATAAATATTTCAAAATTTTTATTTAAAAAATTTATATTTGATTTGTTAATTAATATATAAATATACTATATTTTAGTTAAATTATAAATAAATTTATTAATTAAATCACAAATAAAATTTAAGTGTTGTAAAAAAAAATCAAGTTACTTGAAAAAATATGTGTGATTTTGTTAATACTTTGTTGATACACTTAATTTAGTGTTGATTTTTTATTTTCTTGAATGGCAATAACTAAATCTTTTGAATTGTGCATTTATGATTTATTGATTTAAGATTTTAAGGAAATCAAATCATCTTGAAGAAGAAAGTAAATATCTTTTTCACCTAAACTAATGCATTTTGTTTTGTTTTTCCAAAAAGGGATAATTTGTGTAATTTTGCTAAGGAACATTGTCGGAACTAATTTGCATAAGATTTGTCTTAAGAAGGAATGATATTTCAATGATTCTTATAATAGATTTTTGTTATTTTTCTATGACATTATTTTTATTATTTTACTTTTATAATCTATTTAATTTTTAAAATTATGATATTATGTGATTTTTTTATTATATAATTTTTCATGTAACATAATATTTAAATTTGATATTGTTAGGATCTAGTATAAAATACTACTATGATCACCTAACAACAATATCATAAAAGACTACATTTTCTTTTATATTTATAATTTATACGATATCTCATATATATTTTATTTGACGGATATAGATATTTATATTATCCTGGATTTATAAATATTTAAGATATATTTTTAATTTATACAGAATCCTATAAATATTTAAGACGTATTTCTAATTTATTGATTTGATTACCGTAAGGTATCTTGAGTTTAAAGGCAATATTGAAGAGTTTTAAGGTTGTGTAGGATATGTAATTGAGTTGATTTTTTTTAAGGAGTGATTTATTTGATTTATAACTGTAATAATTGATAAAAAATAAGAGTTGTCGCCATTAATTTTATCTTAAGACGAAGATATAACAGAATAATCCTAATTGATACAGAGATTCTAAATTCTTGACTCACTTTAGACGAAGGGAATGTGTTAGGCACCCTTCATCTACGTTATTCACAAGAATACTAGGGTTTAGATTAAAGGTTAGAATATTGTTTTAATTTTTTAGTTAGGGGACTCGCCACGGTTTTTAAATCGTATGCCTACGTATCCTCTTATAAGGAATCAGAGTCTCATTTCGTAGTTCGCCGTGTTTGGTTAGTTTTTTTATGGATTGTGAAAATATTTTGAAATTAATCCTTGAGCCAAGTCTTTGTTTGAAAATAGCGGAATCGTAGACGCAGTTCGCAGTTAATAAAGAAAATCTCCAGAATCCTTTTTGAAAATATTTTGAGTTTTAAATTATGTTAGTAGAGAAAAATGTTAGTATTTGATGGGTTAGTTGTCTTACAATGTTGTTAGCTCCTAAATTCGACACCCACAATATATTGGTTTTATTGGCTAAAAATAGATTGAAGAAACCTAAAGTTGTCAACACTTCGACCAGAAGAGCCTAAAACACTTAGAGAATTCTCTAAGTTAAAGTTGGTCTTCGATCAAGAAGTTTTTGTAGTCTTCGACCGAGAGGATCCTGCGGTCTTCGACTGAAAGATCCTTGTACCAGCAAGCAAGTGAATTTTGAATCTGAAGAAAGGAGGGAAAGGTAGTTCACTTGGCAGTTGAGGACAGTAACGTGGCATGAAGATAGACGTCAAAGCATATGCAGAGGACACTTTTCCTCATCCTGGAACGAGGCAACAACTCGACGGTTACTTAGTTTTAGTATAAATACAGGGATTTCATGTAGATTTTCGTGTGTGTTCAACTTATTAGTACAAGTCACTCAATCATATCCGAGTATCCGCTGTGAGAGAAAAGATATTGAGAATGTACGTTTGAAACACCATCTTTTATTTCAATCAAAGTCTTTACAATTCCTTTACATTCCTTGCTATTTACATCCCTGCACAAGCTTTATCATTACTGCAAATTTACTTTATTCTGCCTTTTACTTGTACTTTTTTAGCTTTTTTTCAATCCTTTTCACTTAAACTCACTTGCTTATATAAAAAACTCAGCATATGTCTTAGGATCAATCTGATCGATCCTGCAAGTCATCAAAATAACCCTTTTTAGAAGATCAACGATTGTTTACCAATTTCCACGGTAAAAAAACTGGCACACCTGGTGGGACGTTGCTGAAGTCTTTTATTTTTTATAAACTTTGATAAAAATATTTTTTATCATAAATGCTTCAAGTAATTTCTTTTCTTTCAAAGATTATTGTATGTTATTAAGAAGTGGCAAAACAACCACAAAAGAATATGTACATAAGAAAATAAATAGTACAATGGCTAATCAGGCTAGTGGAGAAATACCTCCACCAATTACTGGCAATGGAACCACGGTTATATCCATAATTAGTGAACCTTTTCCATCAACAGTTGGTTCGACACCAGCAGTAACGATCACGCAAACAAGACCAATACTTTCTTATGTAGGTCCTAGGGGTCCACCAGGAACACCCCCACCAAGGAGAACTCCAGGAGTTCGACCCTATTTCCTCCAGGATTTTCGACAGCATGGATGGGTCGAGACCAACCTTATAGCATGCCAACTACTGAAATGGCAAGCCTTATGAATGCTACGTCCACATTCTCAGACCCTTCAGTGATTGCATCTTCACCATTGCAGGGATCTAGAACTGGTATGGCAAATTGGGGTAGGAATCAATTCTTAGGAGGAACATCCCATGCGATGCCAAGCCTTACAAATGCTTCTGTAGTAATTCTGAGGCAACAAATGGATGAAAGTAACCATGACATGGTGCAAATGTTGGCACAAACTTTGAGTACAATGCTAAACCCTTTAATACAAAATACCACCCAGTCGAATCAACAAATGACAGCATAAATGACGCGCATGGCTGAATTTCTCGGGGTTCCCCAACCTATTCGACAATACCAAAGAGAGCTGATAAGAGGAAATCAAGGTGTAGTCCTAGGGGATGACATGACCATTAACCAAAACCCACAGCCAGTGGAAATGAACCATAGAGTGGAAATCAAACAACCTAGAGTCGAAAGACCCAGGGTTGTCCCACAAATCCCTAGAGTTGTTGAACAAGATATAGTAACGGTAAATAGAAACCAAACTGCTGATGAGGTAATACAGCAGGTTCGACACCATAACTATGCGGGAGATAATAACTTGACAGCCATGGTCGAAAGGATCATGGCACAAAATAGAGTGAATATTGGCTTTCATAGGCCAAACTTTATATCTCCGTTATCAGATTATATCTTACAATCAGAATTACCCCCTAGGTGGAAAGTTCCAAAGTTCACCAAGTTTTCAGGGGATACGACAGAGTCCACTGTCGAACATGTAGCAAGGTATTTGATATAAGCTGGGGAAATCTCAAATAATGAGAATCTTAGGATTAAATATTTCCCAAGTTCCCTAACCAAAAATGCCTTCACTTGGTTTACCATACTCCCAGCCAATTCGATCCACAATTGGAATCAGTTAGAGAAATTGTTCCATGAACAGTTCTATATGGGACAAACCAAAATAAGTTTGAAAGAATTGGCTAGTGTGAAAAGGAGGTTCGCTTAGCCAATAGACGAGTATCTAAACAGATTTCGACTGCTCAAAGCCAGATGCATTATACAAGTGTCAGAACATGAGTTGGTCGAAATGGCTGCAGGAGGTCTAGATTATTCCATTAGGAAGAAATTAGATACCCAATACCTGAGAGATATGGCTCAATTGGATGATAGAGTTCGACAGGTAGAACATCTTAAGGCTAAAAAAATTTAAAGCGAATAAAACTCATCGAAGAGAAAGGGTAGCGTATGTTGAAATGGATGATGACGATCCAGAGACATCTAGTGATCCTATAACTATCGAAGAGAGTGAGATTGATTTAGAAGAATTAAAGCAAGGATCACCATATTCTTGCAAATTGTTAACACCCTCAAATGGGAAGAATCCTATTGAATCAGAGAAGAATAATGATAGGTTCCCAAAGAAAACATATAGTTTCGAAGTCACAAAATGTGACGAAATATTTGACTTATTAGTTAAAAATGGTCAGATGATAGTGCCCCCTGGGGTAAAAATGCCTCCTTTAGATCAAAGGAAAAAGAGAGGTTTTGTAAATATCATAATTTTTTGGGCCATAAAACCTTACAATGTTTCCTTTTCAAGGATCCCGTTCAAGGCGCAATCAAAGACAAAAGGCTTAAGTTTGCTGACAAACCACCCATGAGGATTGACACAAATCCATTGCAAGTTGATGCCAACTATGCTAAACCTTCAAGCATCAACATGGTCGAAGTCTCAGCAAACTTCATCAACAAACCCGTCTTTGGCAGTTTCACTGAAGATGTTAGCATAGAAGTTGTCGAAATGATACAGAAAAAGGCCACTGAAGGTTCAAACAAAGGAACTGTTGCAGGTTCCTACTTGGCTGTTGTCATAGGTTCGACGGAGGGCCTGGAAGCCAAGATGCAAAAGCTGAATATAGATGGTAAGAGTAATGTGAAAATCAACATGGTTGAAGTATCTGAGCCTAAGGTTTCAGAAGATGCCATCAGACAAGAGGAAATCAACAAAATTGCATCTCCTAAAGAAAATGAAAATCAGGAAGATTTTCTGCAAAGATGCCAGAAGAAGAAGTCAGAAGTCATGTTGTGCCCAAGATGCAACTTTATCTTCGACAAAAAAAGATGCTGAACACATACAAAGTATGCGTGTGGCAAAGAATAAATGGGGCACCAATGCCCAACCCAACATGGATCCTGAGGTGATATATGACCCTAGAAGGGGATACCAAAAGGGGCCAGTCAATCAGGTGAATAGGCCAGCAACGTTCAGGCCTCCAACAAATGTCCCTGTGGACAGCTGGTTGAAAACAACAAGCAGGAAAAGGCCCAACGAGGAAAAATGGCACACATTTGATGTGCCAAGAGGACCCTCCTTGGCCTATAGAGAGGAATTCAAACAACAACAAACAAAGCGGCTCATGTGTCGAGAAACTACAAGGGAAAGAACCCCATGACACGCTCTCAATGGAGGAGATATCAAAGGCGGCGAAAAGCCAAAAGAGAGGCTATAGAAGAGCCCCAACCAGAAACAAGCACTAATGTGCCACAAAGAAAAGGAAAAGGCAAACTAAGAAAGCCTTTAGAAAGAGAGCCAGTTTCTAGAAGATTGATATGGCCTGGACAAAATGAATCAAAAGATGAATGTGATTCTGGGTCTAACGTTACACTAGATATTATGGTCAATATGGTGTCAGTTTTACCCAGGAAGTATGACAGACAAGTCGAAGTAGAAGAAACTGACTGGGAAGTCGAACAGGAGATGGCCAAACATAGGCCAATATGTTATTACATAATGAACAACAAATGTGTCGAAGAGTAGAATTATTTCTCCGAACACCCCACTGAGGCGATGAAGAATCACCTAAAACCCTTGTTCATAAGAGCAAAAGTAGGGGAAGCAACCATCAACAAGATCCTGGTTGATTGTGGAGCTACAATTAACATAATCCCTCACAACATGCTGAAAAAGATGGGCAAAAGAGATGAAGACATCAAGCCTTATAACATGGTTCTATCGAACTATGAATATGGAGTTGGGACCACTATGGGGGTAATACGATTGGAACTCAAAGTGGGAACCGTAGTTCGACCAAAAATGTTCATGGTCATCTCAGCGAAACCCAATTACAACTTGCTCCTAGGTAGGGAATGAATCCATGGCATGGGGGCAGTGCCATCATCAATGCATCAGTGTATTACAATCTGGCGCCCATATGGCATAGTATAAAATATTGAAGCTGACCATAGTTATTATATGGTCTAAATCAACAATCTTGGTAGAAAAAGCTTCGACATAAATTTGGCCCACATATGGCCATTTAATCCTCCAGATTTCGACTTGGCGCCAGCACCCAACACCTTCTGTTCCCTATACCTGCACTCATATCATGGGCTTCAATGGGATAGGGAGGATTTGTCCAACATCGATTTTGGAGGAATTGATGATATATGGCCAATAGGATGGGGAAGTGAATTCAGTGATTATGAGTGAGTCATAAGCATTGCAAAGGATTTCCACATATGTATCCAAAAACAGAATGATAGCAGCCTTAGAGGCTGAAGTGAAGTATATGGATATCAAAGCCAATGAACAAGTGCCATTTCCTGAAGGCCCTGGGAAAGACTTTGACCCAGAGCCACCTGACTTAAGAAGGGAGGAAGTGAAAAGCCAGAGGCTAGATGCCATCTATGATGATGAGCCTTTGGGTTTTGAAAAGGATTCGTTGGCAAACAATGTTAAAATGCTAGCGCGAGATCTTCTGGAAGAAATAGACCTGGGCGAAGGATTGGTGAAGAGACCAACATACATCAGCGCAAAGATAGATCCCACGCTCAGAGTCCAAGTAATCCAATTGTTGAAGGAGTTTAAAGACTTCTTTGCATCGGATTATGATGAAATGCATGGTCTCGACAGAGAATTGGTGGAGCTTTAACTGCCAAGAAAACCTGGAAAAAATCCTATCAAGAAAACTCTAAGGAATTTTGCACCAGAGATCTTGTCGAAGATCAAGACGGAAGCCAAAAGACTGCTGAAATGAAAATTCATCCGAACGACCAGGTATGTCGAATGGATTGCAAATATAGTACCTGTTATAAAGAAAAATGGTACATTAAGGGTTTGCATTGATTTTAGAGGTTTAAATGCAGCAACACCCAAGGATGAATATCCGATGCCTGTGGCGGAAATGCTTGTTAATTCTGCTGCTGGTTTCGAGTACATGAGTATGCTTGATGGATACTTTGGGTACAATCAGATCTTCATTACTGAAGAATATGTGTCGAAAACAGCATTTCAATGCCATGGGGATTTAGGCACTTATGAATGGGTAATGATTCCTTTTGTCCTAAAAAATGCAGGGGCAACATAAAAAAGAGCAATGAATTCCATCTTTCATGATTTTATTGAAACTTTTATGCAGATTTATATTGACGATATTGTTGTCAAATCTGTTTCAGGGAAGAATCACATAGACCACCTTCGACAGTCCTTCCAAAGGATGAGAAGCTATCTAAATATGAATCCATTAAAGTTAGCTTTCTGCGTAAAGGCTGGGGATTTCTTAGGCTTTATGGTCTACAAAAAGGGAATCAGAATAAACCAGAACAAGACCAAAGCCATTTTGGAAGCAAAAACACCAACTAGCAAGAAGGAGTTGCAATCTCTACTTGGCAAGATAAATTTCTTGAGGAGATTTATATCCAATTTAAGTGGAAATACGAAAACCTTCTCACCTTTACTTCGACTCAACAAAGGCGGATTCGAATGGGGGCAAGAACAACAAGAGGCCTTCGACAAAATCAAAGGATACCTCACCAAACCTCCTATTTTGACGCCTCCTTGTAGAAATAGGAGTATGAGATTGTACATAGTTGTATCTGATAAAACTTTAGGGAGCATGTTAGCTCAAGAGGATGAAAATGGTGTCGAAAGGCCCATCTACTACCTCAGTGGAGTTTTAAATGATGCAGAAACTAGATATAGCGAAGTTGAAAAACTATGTTTATGTCTTTACTTCTCATGTACAAAACTCAAGAAATATATTAAACCAATTGATGTTTATGTTTCGTCTCATTTTGATGTTTTCAAATATATGTTATTGAAACCCATCTTGCACAGTCGAATTGGCAAATGGGCACTTGCATTAACTGAGTATTCTTTAACCTTTATGCCTCTCAAAGATGTAAAAGGTCAAGTGGTAGCAGACTTTATAATTGACCACTCGATAAATGAAGAATTATTAAACTACTTGGAGATTGAACCCTGGAAGTTATACTTCGATGGTTCCAGTCATAGAGATGGAACTGGAGTGGGATTTCTAATTATTTCTCCAAATAAAATTCCAACAACATTCAAGTACAAGATCGAAGGTTCTTGTTCGAACAATGAGGCTGAGTATGAAGCTCTAATTGTAGGCCTTGAAATATTGTTAGAATTGGGGGAAACTCGAGTCGAAATAATGGGAGACTTATAGTTAGTCATAAGGCAGGTTACAAAAGAATACAAATGTATAAGAGAAAATCTGATCATGTATTTTGTAATAGCCAATTGTTTGTTGAAAAAATTCAAAGTGATCAAGATTCGACATATACCAAGATTAGAAAATCGAGTGGCTAATGACTTAGCACATTTTGCATCTGGGTATAAAATTTCGAAAGAAAAATTGCAACAAGAAATCAAAGTTAGAGGAAGTTTAGCATCAACCAAGTTGTCTCCAACAAATTTGGAAATAACAAAACTGGGGTACGCTGACCAAGAAAACTTCGAAATTTCGTTCATAGACAATCTAACTGCACAAGACTAGAGAAAGCCTATAGTAGATTATTTGCAAAATCCAATAGCTTCGATAGAATGAAAGACAACGTATAGTGTGTTAAGTTATATTTTAATGGGAAATGAGCTATTCAAAAAGACGCCCGAAGGAGTACTACTAAAATGCCTAAGTGAAACAAAGGCATATATAGCCCTTTCGACTACGCATGCTGGGGCATGTAGGGCATATCAAGTAGGCCATAAAATAAAATGGTTACTGTTTCGACAAGGATTATATTGGCCTACTATGATAAAAGATTGTGTTGAGTTTGCAAAAGGCTGCCAAGAATGTCAAGTACATACAGGTATCCAACATGTACCTGCAAGCGAACTTCACTCAATTATGAAATCTTGGCCTTTTAGGGGATGGGCTTTAGATCTTATTGGAGAGATTCAACCAGCATCATCTAAAAGCCAAAAATATATATTGGTGGGCATTGACTATTTCACTAAGTGGATTGAAGCAATTCCTTTAGTCAATGTAGATCAAGAGAATGTCATTGAATTTATTCAAAAGAACATTATATATAGGTTTGGAATCCTCGATACAATAAAAACTGATTAAGGATCAGTATTTATTGGTCAAAAAATGCAGGAGTTTGCTACAAAAATGAGATTCAAGCTGTTAACATCTACACCTTATTATGCGCAAGACAATGGCCAAGTCGAAGCAGCAAATAAGGTAGTGATTGGCTTAATATAAAATCATGTAGGAAAAAGCCAAAGAATTGGCATAAGATGTTGGACCAAATCTTATGGGCATGTCGAACTTCTCCTAAGGAAGCTACCAATACGACACCATTTTGATTGACCTATGGTCATGACGCAATATTGCCAGTAGAAATCTGTCTACAATCAACAAGAATTCAGAGACATCAAGATATTCCTTCTGAATCTTATTGGAATATGATGTTAGATGAATTGGCTGATTTAGACGAAGAAAGACTGAGAGCTTTCGATCTCTTAAGGATACAGAAGAAAAGAGTGGAGAAATCTTATAAAAAGAGAGTGAAACCCAAGATGTTCCTTCCTGAAGATTTGGTGTGGAAAGTAATTCTCCCAATGGATCGAAAGGATATGAACATGGGAAAATGGTCTCCTAAATAGGAAGGACCTTTCAAGATTATCCAGGTATTTTATGGTGGTGCCTATGAGATCGAAGAGTTGAATGAAGATAAAAGACTCTTGAGAGTGAATGGTAAATACTTAAAAAAGTATAGACCTTTACTTCAAGAGGTCAAAATAGTCAGCGTTTAATCTCAGTAAAGTATACAGCCAAAATGGAAGATGCATTAAAATTAGCCAAAATGACTCCAAGTCATTACATAAACATCATTTTACAAACAAGAAGTCTAAATCAAAATGGAAGATTGGCTTTAATTTGGAGATATTTGATCTTCTGGAGTTCCAAGCGCCTTTCACACAGAGCCCTCGACTGATGGAGAGTCTCGATCTTTGCATCCAAGGCTTGAGCCTGTTCAGTATATTTCAATCCATTGTTAAGCTCCTCTTGTCTCTCAGAATCGTTGTTGACGGCAATAAGCTCTTCTTTGCATTTGTCATTTGCGGAAATCTTGGCCTCTAATTCTTTGATATGAGCTTTCATGCTGGCTGTACTTTGGTCAATCTCTTCAACCTCTTTTTGCCTAGCTTCTCGTTCCTTCGATATCTCATTTATCTTTGAAGCTGACTCGGTAGAAACAACCCAGGCAACGCCTACACGACCATCGGCCTCTTCAATTTCACGATTCAGAGTCCTTCGGCGATTGTAATCAGCTGAAGCTTGATCAATGATCGAAGTCAAATCCAGAATGATGCTAGCTATATCAGGAGAGGCAACAAGAAGTTCGAAAACTTTTAGAGTATTCTTCAGAAAGGAAGGGGCAGTAGGTTCTCCCTCCAAGGTCAACATCAAATCTCTCTTAAAAAGTTGAGCCTTAACTTTCTGAAGCGCCTCTTCAAGGGAAGAAGCCGAAGTAGATTTACCAGATGCAGTAGAAGCATCATGGATTTGATTAGAGGAACTTTCTCTTCCTTCGAGAATGGCATTCAAATAGCCAAGAGGGTTATTCCATTTAAGTAGCACCAAGTCCTCTTTAGTATGGGATCCTGTCGAAGTAACTCTTTCATTGGTAACACGAGCTACATTTCCTCCGACTGATAGATCTTATAGCTGGACATGGACACCTTCAACGTTTACAGGATTTCTCTCCCCTTCTGCAGAGTTTCCTCTTCCAGCAGACGTATGATTGTCCTCATTTTGATTTCTTCCATCTGGCGCACCCTCCATTTCTGTTTCGACTTCATCGTCAGCAACTTCTTCTTGTTCTCCCTACTTATCATCGGTAACCTGTAGAGCCCTGAGATTCACGTGTGGCAAGTCAGAGTCTTCCTCACTAGAGACTTCTTTATTTGGCTCCCCAATGGCTGCAATTTGATGTTCAGAAGTATGCTTCACCTCACTGGCTAAACTTACAAAAGACCCTTTCGCTGAAGAAGGCCTGTAAGTGGGATTGCCTTCACTGTTTAGTAAGGTGACAAAATCTTCTACAGGTACGAGAACCTATTTGGAAGTGCCAGCAATGTCCTGGAGATTGAGAGATTGTTATTAGAATTATTGAAAAACTAATTCAAGGAATAATCTTAGGTGGTCGAAATTATTACTTGGGGTGGAACTTCAGCACCAGGGCTTGAATTGTCGCTCTCGCTCGGATCATTCATTCTAGCAACTATTTCTTGTTCAGTAGGCTCTTGAATGATGATAGGAGTAGGTTTAGGCCTGGTAGCCATAACCTTAATCTTGGTTTTCGGGTGAGGTTCAGAAATGGGAGATGGCTTCTTCTGTCTCTTGAGAGGGATATGAGGTGTGTCTTCATCATCACTGAAGAGTGTGACTTCCTGAACTTTCCTCTTGGTTGGCATAGATTTCTTAGTGGCCTAAAAAGAAAAGAGTCGAAAACGTCAGCATTGGTGATGTGTTAAAGGAAATTGAGGGCAAAGAGTATTTACCTGTGGTGGAGGTTTTGCAGAAGAGTCTCCTCCCTTTGCACTTTCAGTGGCTTTTTGACAGTGTCGTACCCCAAATTTGTCCTACCTCGATAATTTCATTTTTCGAGATTAAAATAGAAGAAATATTTAATTAAAGATGGCACATCTTTATCCAAGACCAGGGGGTGTATTTTAATTCGCGAAAATGGGGTTTTCTAAAGCAGAAAGACTCATGTATCCGTGAACCCATTTGCGTGGTATGTTGGGCAATGGCCCATGCGATTCGAACGTAAAGTTATTTCAGGATAATAACTACTAAATAGTTGTTATTATTAAAGTTAAAATCGCTATTAAATAATTATTGGTTTATTAAAGAGACTTAGTAAAAAGGGTGGGAGTAATTTACTTAGTTGGCCCATTGCTATTTTTCGTTGATAACAAGAGAGGGGTATTGATATTAAAAGTCCGTCAAATTTATTGGACATGCTTATTTGAAAATTTGTATGATTGTTTTGTAATATGAGGCCCAATAATATTTTTGTTGTTTTTAAGAGAAGGGTGTGTTTATCAAGTTAACTAAACCCATTAAGTCTTAGTCTTATTTTTAAAAGGGAAAAATGTTTATTATTATTAATAAATAAATAATGAAACATTTTCTTATATATAGTAATGTTTTAAAGTTGGTTTGGTTATTTAAAAATAAAAAAAATAATGTAGCGTTGGGCTGATGGCCAATTGGGCTCGGTTTAAGAAAATTGTTTTTTGCTGTAAATAAAAAATATGTTGGGCTGAAATAGGAAATTAGTGCAAGGCCCTTTGGATTAAAAAGTGTTTTTTGCTGTAACAAAATAATTAAGGGTTGTTGGGCTGAGTAACCAAAAAAGCGCAGGGCCCATGTGCTGAAACACTTACTGTACCCATTTTGCCAAAAATAACGCAAGGCCAGTTCAGAAAAAACTGTTACTGTACTAATTGACCAAAATTCGCGCATGTTTTGTATCATAAACAAATACTGTTCAAATTCAACTCATATCTTTTTACAGTACGAAACTAAAACAAATCTAAAAATCAACCAAATCAAATATTATCATTACAAGATCAGATCTCCAGAAAATCTATACATGATTAAATCAGAAATTACAAATTAAATCCAAAATTACAGTAATCAAAGAATAATAAAATTAAATCATACAATCAATTAAATCCCTAATTATCTAAACTAAATCCCTAATTTCTATCTAAATCTCCCTAAATCTATGATAATTCTAACACAAAACCCTAAATTAAAATCACCCTATAAATACAGAAAAAGAAAATATACAGTCGGGGGTACGATTACAGAGAGGAGAAAAGTTACAGAAAGAGCAAAGGGGTTTACAGAAAGAAGAAAAGACGGAGGGTTGAAGATATTACGAGAGCGCTGGATTATAGAAAAGAAGAAGAATTTAGCGCCGATTGGGGTTTTGATTTCCGAAACCTAATCGGTATCCCTTGCTAACCGCTAGTCGCTGGCTTTGCCATCACTGTCACCATCATCGTACACCACCATAGAACTTGTAAATCAAAATAAGAAGAGAGATTAGCATCGCGATACGGAAGCCCAAAGGTTAGAAGGCGGAACAACAAAGGGGTAAAAAACTTCTCAGCTCTTTCTTTACTGTTCTTGTGTTTCGGTGGTTGTTACAAAAGGATTTGGGTTGTAGTAGCCATTGCCGCGATCTGGTTTCAAGGTTAGGGATGAAAGGTTTCTGGGCGAGGCTAGCAAGAGAGTGTGGGGAAGACAATGTAGTTCTGTGGTTGAGAAAACACAAAAATAATGGAAATGAATAAAAAAACAGAATTATATTATCTGTTCCAATCCAGTGCCATGCGTATGCTGTAGTTATCGTACTCCCTCGCCTTTTTCCATTCGATGCGCATCAGACGGCCGTAAGGCCAAGTCTGCATGATAAGCACCACGCACCCTCACGCACGTAATCAGCCTGGATCCTTCAGGCTTACATAATGGGTCAGACACATTCCTTTTCACCCCCCTTCTGCCTATTTATTAAACCACAAAGCAACATACACCCCTCCTGTCTGAACTGTATCTTGGACCCAACCAAATTTCTAATTACAACACCCCCTATTTTACTAGATAACTAGGAAACACACCTCCCCTGTTTAACTCAATTTAATTATTCTTTTATTTCTTTTATATTATTATTATTATTATTATTTACTTTTCTATATAATTATCCTTTTTAAAATATTATTTTATTATTATTATTATTAATATTATTTTTCATAATATCTATTATTCATATTATTTATTGTGTTTTTAATTATTATATAAATACATTATTATTTATATACTAACAAATAAATTATTTTATATCAAAATTGCATATATTATATATTATTTGCATTAAAATATTTTATAATCATACATTAATCAAGATCTTTGCAATTAATACAATTAAAAAACACTAACAAATCATCAAACTATTTTTCGCAACAAATTAATCTAGACAACTATTTTTTTGCAAATGGGTTTCAAACTGGTTTTGACTTACTGTGCATTCAGTCAAAATCTCGGCAATCATTATTCTCGGCCAAGTGTGAGGTGATTCGAAACATGTTTGCAAACCCCTAAAAACACCAACCTCATACGAACTATGAATTGGGACTCTAATTCCTAATAAGAGGATACATAGGCATACGCTCAAAAATCGTAGCGAGTTCCCCTATTAAACACTTAAAACCCTGCTTACCCCTCAAAACTTAAACCTAAAACCTAATATCCTTGTGAACAAGGTAGACGAAAGGTGCCTAACACCTTCCTTTCGTCTAAAGAAGTCTGAAACATAGAATCTATGTATGCGAATTAGGGTTTCCTATTAGATTCCCTTCCCTAGGATAAAAACTAATAGTGGAAGCTCTGATTTGAAAACTAGTTGCTACAAGCAGTGGTTCTCTTGACGGCTAGAAAATAAGCAAACATGAGTCAGATATCAAATTATTAAATCAAAGAAAAATAAGGCGCTTGCTTTAAATAAGAAAGAGCACCTTTCTTGATCTTGTCAAAGACCAACAAAAACGCCTCTTGAAGATGGTCAGCGAAGTCTTTCGCATCAAAGAAATCTTCGTCATATTATTGCTTCCACCAGCCTTCAAAGATGGGCAAACACAAAAAGTTGAGTTTGAAGTCTGTGATACGGTGGGAGAACTGACTTGAGGTTTTGCGTTTGTGTTTGCAAATGTTTCGGTTGAGCAAGAGTCGCCACCGACTTTTTATTTTATCCTAAGGAAAGGTTAAAAAGCACAGGAAAAACCTTTGAGATGTTTTCTTGGGTTCGGGGAGTAGATTATAGAAAGGGAAGGTATTAGCACCCTTTCTATCCATGGTTATCCATGGGCTCTTAGTTACTTGCTTAGATCACTTGCCTTTGCTTTTCAATTGTTTGAAATGGTGCTTTTGTGTGTGGTTTTGAAAATGTTTTGAAAAAGATGCCTTGTCTAGGCAACCTTTGTAACAATTCTTTACTCGAATGTTTTACAAAGGTGTTTGTCTTTTTGAAAAGATATTTCAATGTTTTGAAAGTTATTTTGGAAGTTGTGTTGTGATGTGTGTTTGAAAAAGGGCAATGATGTTTTGCAAGTTTGATCAAGTAAACAAGAGCTATCTACCCTAAATTTCTCAAAGATCTTTCTCATGTTTTAACCCTTTTAACAGTGTTGTTTCACCATTGTATTTGGTGAACCACCTTGTGTTAGGATGTTAACGTGACAGGCGCGAGTCATCGTTTAGACCATGAATGCAATAATGTCAAGTATTTTTGGCAATTTTCTCGAGGGACTATGATCATTTTGTTTAGGCAACAAGATAGCGTCATCGAGGGACTATGATCATTTTGTTTGTTTTTGTTTTGTTTTGTTTTGCCAAAGTACTTGACATGCAAACATGGCCCATTTTTGAAGGCAACAAGCGAGGTTACCCTAGGGGTGCAAGTGTGAATTGTGTATTGATTTTCATGCATTTGTCTTGTATTAGGTTATCTAGCGGTTGATTTTGAATCTTCGCATACAAACCCTAATTACTATACAGTATATAGAAAGCGATAAATTGCGAAAATTTAAAGTCTAAGCTATTACAAATAAGTATCCGGGGATGGGGGTACAAATGTTTACAAATGGGGATGAGTCTCATCAGAATAGTAGTGTCCAAATATTATTTACAACCAAATCTAATCGTCACATTCTCAATGTAAAATATAGCAAGGTATAAGAATAAAAAGAGAATCAAAAGTATTTGTGAAATGTATATGATTATTTACAAATGATTAAAATATTAACCTAATGTATTATTAAGTATTATTATTTATTTTTGTGTTTTTGTTATTTTTTTGTATTTTTGTTAATGATATATGAACAAAAAGGGTTTTTAAAAAGGAAAGTATTTAATTCAAAACAAACTAATTATTTATGTATTTTTTAAAATGTAATAAACATTAATAAAAGTTTGTGCAAAAAGTTCATATATTAATTTACTTAACAAAATAAGTTATGAAAAAAAAGAAATAAGGTGATAAAAAAAAGTTGATTTGTATAAATTAAAAAAGAAATGAAATGGGCTTTAGGGGATTATGTTTGGCCCAAAACGGAATTGAAGGAGAACAAGAGGGGGGGTGTAGCGCCAGAAATTTATGGGCTTAAGGGTTTTTGTGAGGGAGCAGGCCCAAATGTATTTGACAATGTTTTAGGGTTCGTTTTGTTTGTTTCAAAATTTAGGGTTACAATGTTGGATGAGCAGCGCCGTTCCCTTTCTTCTTCATCGTTCTCTTCCTTGCTCTCAACAGAGCTTATGATGTCCTCCACTTCGCCTCAGGCCACTAGGATATCACCTCCACCTTCTCCTCTCCAAGATTGCTCAGGGCAATGAAAAGAAGGTAACGTTTCTCTTAGCTCCCTCTTCGTGCGTTTTTAGGGTTTCTGGATTCGTATACATTTTATGCTTTTACCCGTTTTGATCTTGGATTATTTATGTTTGTGAGGTATATCAATAGATTGAAGGAGAAGAAGATGATACCTTTGGGGGTTTTGTCTTTGGGGAAAGGACAGAGAGTGGACCGGCGGTATCCTCAGGCGGCCAAGGCAGGGAGCTCGTGACGTTGGCTTTGTTCTTGCTGGCTTTCTGGTACTTGTATCTTTTAGCTTTTGTTTTGTTTTATGATGATACTGTAATCTGAAAACAATGCTTCTATAATGTTTTTGCTTCCAAGATTCTTCCTCTTCTTCTTGTCAATGATAATACTTTTCTGAGCTGCTTGTCGTCGTTCTGATTAGGCTATATTGATGAACTTTAAATCTGAAGTGCTTTATTGGTTAGCTTCTGATTCTCTTCCTCTCTGAATGCTTGCTTTGTTCTGATGATAAGCTTTGTTCTGGCTTGGATTTGTTGACCCTTTTTGATGCCTTTCGATGACGAATTAGTTCTGAGATTCTGCTATTGTTGTTCTTTTCACCTCTAACTCTTTCCTCTCTTTTGGGCATTTGATGATTCTGTGATGAACCTAGTTCTGAGAATCTTTGTTATTGTTACTGATTTGGAAAGGCTTGTGGTTGTTATGCAGGCTTTTCTGGCTTGTGTTATATGCAGGCTTGTGGTGTTCTTAACACAGGTTTGAAGTTTGTGTTTTGATGCAGGCTTGTTGAGGTTTTAGCAGGCTTGTGCTTTTGTTGTTCACAAGTTTGAAGCAGGCTTGAGGCAGGTTAGCAGGCTTGAAGGCAGTTTTGAGGCTACAGGCTTGCTGTTGTTTGCTTCTGGTTTGAGACTGAATAAGCTTTGAGGCTTATTGTCACACAGGTTTTGTGGTATCTTGCTCTTTGTATTCTTTGTATCCTGCCCCCTTCTTAACAGTGTTGATTTGTTATATTTATCTATCTCTAAGCCCTACCTCAAAAACTGTAAGCCTGCTACTTTTTTACTCTCTTTCTCTCTCTCCAGAAAGCATATTATATTGCTTTAGAAGTACTTTTCTGAAAAGGTTTTGGCCAGAAAATGATGAAAAATGCTTTTACAAGTTTGCTTGCATTTTGTCTTTCCTCTGCATATCTTCTTACCTCCAGATTTTCTGCATTGCTTTTGCTAGCTTGTAGGCAGCTTTATTGAAAGCCTCTTTGACAGTTACAACTTGGTTGACATTTGAACTTGTGCAACTTGTTTGTTCAGTTTGAACTTGTGACTTAGTTTGCCCCTTTGACAATTTGGTTTGCCTAGTTTGATAATGCAATTCAGTTTGGATTTATGCAGCTTGTTTGGCATTTTGCTTAATTGATTCATGTGCTTGTAAACATTTTACTTCCCTCTTTGTGAACCAAGAAGAGACATCTTCTTGTGATTTGCATAGAGGACGAACAAACTGATTCTGGCCAAAACCTTTAATGATGAGTTTTTGATTAACTGTCTGAAAAATACTTTTCCAAATTAATTGTGTTGACTTCTCCTTTTCTGGCTTTGCAGGTAAACACCAATTGGGGCAAGGGAAGCAGCAGTAGCAGATGAAGATTTCAAGACACTTAGGATATAGTTTTATTTTATTTTAATCATTTGTAATAAAAATTATTATAAATACTGTAAATAAAATTACTGTATTTAAATAACACTTGTACCAATAATTAAAAATAAATAAAAGTCCTTTTGTCAGATAATTCTCTATTTCACTGTCTATTTAATTATTTAAGTTTCTTGAATTAAAATAGCTGGAAGTACATCCCAATTATTCTAACTTAGATAAGATAAATAATTAATAATGTTGTAGTCTCACAAACCCTGCTTTAACCAGCAATAAGCTCGGCATGTCAGTTAACCAATTGCACAGCTAAACAAACAAACGTCCATATGCCTTTCACTTCACTTGATTAAACCAAAACTACAAATTTTCAATCAGAAGCCTCAGCTGCTATCCCATAGGTTCAGGTTTTGAGAAACAAACTGAAATCTTGAACAGGCGTCAAAGCAGTGTGACAGCCAATTAAGACACTGTGGATTCAAATCCTTCTGAAAATGCGCGTGCAAACCCTAATGTTGGATTTACTGTCAAAGAAACGTCCGCCTGATCAAACCCTGAGCCAAACTCAACCAAACCCTAACAATCTGCTTGAACTGATTCAAAATCAATAGAAACCCTAATTTTGTTTGACTGATAAGAAAAGTCTGTTTGACCGATTCTTGAGCCAATCTGAAAAATCAGGAAAAACCCGAAGCTGTGATTTCTTGTGAAAAAGAGAGAGGGAAAATTTTGCGGTACAACAGTTTCCCCTGTTCAATCTTCTTGAAACTGAAGAGTTAGATTGGCAAGTTTGCCATTCGCGACTCAAAGGTAAAAGGAGATTGGACACTAGAGTGCCCAAAAAATTTGCACTCGTCAAAGCGTAGTTTGAGGGAATGGGCTTAAAGATGCCATTTGGAGATGGGCTTAAAGATGCCATCTGGAGATGTGACAGAATCTTGTCGGGGGATGGGCTTAGAGATGCCATCTGGAAATTGTTGGTAGGAGGATGGGCTTATAGATGCCATCTGAAGGTGATTGTATCTTGTTGGAGATGGGCTTGTAGATGCCATCCAAGAATGTTTGTTGAACTGTATGTCGTTGGTGAGTGGGTGAGTATTAGAAAGGTATCCATGTTTGGAACATCTCTGAACTGGGGATCTGAATAAGCAATGAATTGACATCCATGTTTGGAATCATCCGTAAACTGTTTTCAGTAGTTGAATCTGAACAAGTGATAGATTAACATCCGTGTTTGGAGAATTCGTAAATTGTTTTCAGAAGTCTTGAATCTGAACAAGCGATAGGTTAACATCCGTATCTGGAGAACCCTTAAACTATTTTCAGAAGTCTTGAATCTGAACAAGCGATAGATTAACATCCATATCTGGAGAACCCGTAAACTGTTTTCAGAAGTTGAGTCTGAACAAGCGATAGATTAACATCCATGTTTGGAGAATCCGTAAACTATTTTCAGAAGTTGAGTCTGAACAAGCGATAGATTAACATCCGTGTTTGGAGAATCCGTAAACTGTTTTCAGAAGTCTTGAATCTGAACAAGCGATAGGTTAACATTCGTATCTGGAGAACCCGTAAACTGTTTTCAGTAGTTAAATATGAACAAGCGATAGACTAACATCTGTGTTTATAGAATCCGTAAATTGTTTTCAAAAGTCTTGAATCTGAACAAGCAATAGGTTAACATAAGTATATGGAGAACCCGTAAATTGTTTTCAGTAGTTGAATCTGAACAAGCGATAGATTAACATCTGTGTTTGGAGAATTCGTAAACTGTTTTCAGAAGTCTTGAATCTGAACAAGCAATAGGTTAACATCCGTATCTGGAGAACCCGTAAACTGTTTTCAGAAGTTGAGTCTGAACAAGCGATAGATTAACATACATATCTGGAGAACCCGGAAACTGTTTTCATAAGTCTTGAAGTTGAATAAGAAATAGATCAGCATCCATGTTGGGAAGCGTCCGTAAACTGTTTTCAAAAGTTGAGTCTGAACAAGCGATAGATTAACATGCGTGTTTGGAGAATCCGTAAACTATTTTCAGAAGTCTTGGAATGGAGAAGGAACCGGTGTAGGGTTTCCTGATGATGAGTCCGTGTAAAACTGCATCTTGGAAAGAAGGAACCGGTGTAGGGTTGCCTGATGATGAGTCCGTGTAAAACTGCATCTGAATAATTGTTAATGATAGTCTTTTATTCTTATCCTGAAAAGGACAAAATGTTAGCTAAACACAAAGTTATGTTGCATGATATGTATGATGCAATGAATTACGTTTCGTCAATGTTTATGATATATGAATATAATGGAGGAGCATGTAAGCTGAGCAGCTGTCTTGCTGAGGAAGACGAATCCTGGATAATGAAATCTTTGACTACTGCCGGGGAAAGCAAATCCTTGACTGCTGCAGGGGATTGAAAATCCTTTGATCATTGAAAATGAGAAATCCCGGGACCACTGTTGGGAACTCAGGAGCTGGGGTTGTATGCCAATCTACTGGGGATTCCTGTCTTGAGGAGATCTTCACTGGGGAATATCTGAATACTCTGTGAGGAACTGAGAATGAGAGTCTTCATTCTGCTTGGGGGATTTAGGAATTCAGGTTGTCTGCCACTTTGAGAATGAGAATCTTCATTCTGTCGGGAGTATCAGGAACTCAGGTTATATACCACTTTGAGAATGAGAATCTTCATTCTGTTGGGGGTCAGAAATTGGGAGCATACCAATCTTCTGAGGTTTTAAGGATGTGAGTCTTCATTCTGTTAAGGGTCAGAGATTGGGAGTATACCAATCTTCTGAGGTTTCAAGGATGAGAATCTTCATTCTGTTAACGGTCAGAAACTGGGAGTATACCAATCTTCTGAGGTTTTAAGGATGAGAGTCTTCATTCTGTTAAGGGTCAGAAATTGGGAGTATACCAATCTTCTGAGGTTTTAAGGATGAGAATCTTCATTCTGTTAACGGTCAGAAACTGGGAGTATACCAATCTTTTGAGGTTTTAAGGATGAGAGTCTTCATTCTGTTAAGGGTCAGAGATTGGGAGTATACCAATCTTCTGAGGTTTCAAGGATGAGAATCTTCATTCTGTTAACAGTCAGAAACTGGGAGTATACCAATCTTCTAAGGTTTTAAGGATGAGAGTCTTCATTCTGTTAAGGGTAAGAAATTGGGAGTATACCAATCTTCTGAGGTTTTAAGGATGAGAATCTTCATTATGTTAACGGTCAGAAACTGAGAGTATACCAATCTTCTGAGGTTTTAAGGATGAGAGTCTTCATTCTGTTAAGGGTCAGAAATTGGGAGTATACCAATCTTTTGAGGTTTTAATGATGAGAGTCTTCATTCTTGAGAGAAACAGATTTTTAGGAGCTTCAATTGTTCGTTATTCTATTGGTGGTTGTAACTTCCAGCAGGTGATGAAGGAAATTTTTGAACGACCTTGAATTCCAGCAGGTGATGAAGGAATTTTTGATGATGACCGCAACTTCCAGCAGGTGATGAAGGAAATTTTGAACGCTCTTGAAACTTGAAATGTAATTTTTTTTGGAGAATAAATCCTTGACAAATGTTGGGGAAATAAACCCATGACTGCAGGTCTGCTAGAGAGGTGATGAACTCCTTGAGGACGCTTGAATGTCTTTTCAAAAAGATTTCGGAGAGGTTTCATCATTGCCCCTAGTATCAGATGCTTGTGATATTTCCAGGACACTTGGACTGCACGTAACCCTTTGATGAGATTGACGTTTAAATGCCCCAAGTGATGGTGAGTGAGACTTCCCCCAAGTGCACTGAACTTTGAAAGATTTGTTGAAATCTTGACTGGATTTCCCCAGGTTAATTGAACTTTGAAAGATTTGTTGAAATCTTGACTGGACTGCCCCAGGTTAATTGAACTTTGAAAGATTTGTTGAAATCTTGACTGGACAGCCCCAGGTTAATTGAACTTTGAAAGATTTGTTGAAATCTTGACTGGACTGCCCCAAGTGTGATGGACAGTGACATGTCATGCCCCCTTGTTGATAGGAGATTTGTCAATGGAAGTGTCATCCTTTTTGAAGTGATTTTGCTCACTGAGAGGGCTTTCGTTCCTCTGAACATTTGCTGTATGAATTTCTTCGCTGTCAAACAAATAACCATGTGCAAACAACGATATTCAAATAATGCAAAGTTTATGCTTGTCTCGAAGTTTTGAAAAATGCTTTTTTTAGCAGAAAACTTTTTATAAGACAAATTCAACACAAGATTTAGGGAAAAGCCTTACAGGAGTCAGGATACCTTTTGTAACAGTATGCTTTCGAACTAACCCATGCTTCAATTAGGACTTTTGAAGGGTTGTAACGTGGCTTGGTTCACGGTTTAAGAAACAAAGGATAAAGGCTCAAAGTATATTTGTACCCACCCGTTCTTCATGATGTCCTTCAGACCTAAACTTAGTTAATTGTGCGTCGAACTCTATTCGAATTTGGAACGACTTTTTGGTGATGGTTCACACCAGTTGAATTTTATGGAAGGAAGTCATCATCTCTTTTTTTTGCAACATTTTTCATGTTGTTGAGGATTTGTAATGACCTCGTTCTTTTGATTTGTTATCCCTAACTTTTGCCTGACTGTTCCTGTTTTCGAGATTACAGTCAGCGGGATGCCCTAGCTTTCTTAAGCCTCCTTTATAGGTTTTGGCTCAGGGGGCTTTTCTCTTTTGAGAGGTAATGACTGCCTATGAGATAAGGAACCATCACTGTCTTTTGATTCCAAAGGAATGTTTTTGATGTTATTTGTTGTATTACAAACTGAGAGTTTGCGACTTCAATGCGCATCATCTTTTTTTTTTGATTAACTGAGAGACTACCCTGCCCCAGGTTTAAATCAAAGGTTTCAATTTGCTTAGAACAGAAAACTCCTACTTCTTTGGCTCGAAGGGGTTGACTAGGGGTTATCTTCCTTGTAACTCCAGTGTTTAGGATTTGAAAGAAATGCCTGTACATCGTCAGCAAGGTCTGTTCAAAAGCATACTGTATGAGATTATGGTATTGTTTCGTCATCCTCCCTTTAAAGGCTTGTAGCTTTTTATCAAGAGTTAAATATCATAAAGAAAGTAGAAAGCATAGTCCAAGTGTAATGAAAATGAGTGGATCAAATCAAGACAAACATATGCAATGCATTAATGAAACAGAGTTTGACATCAACAGATAATTGTTTGAATAACAAAAGAAATTACAACTTGAAAATTCAAATGGAACAAAAGTATCTCAGTTCGAGCTTTGTCACTTCAAATGAAGAAACCTTGGCGGAAGATTTTCATCTCACCATCCGACATGAATTCCAGCACTCCTTCGTCGATCAAGTCTTAGATCTTGTTTTTCAAAGCCCAACAGTCATCGGTGTCATGTCCAGGACTATGGGAGTGGTAAACACAAAATGCATCGGGGTGATAACTAGGAGAAGAAGTCTTAGGGTTCAGATGAGGAGCCCTTAAAGCAAGCAGATTGACCTCCAACAAGCGTTTCAGTATCAGAGATGATGGTATGTCAGTCTCAGAGAAATGTCTTCCAGATGTATTTTTCTTACGCTGATTACCCTGTTGACGCTGATGGGGTTGTTGACGGGCTTGTGACCCTGAAGCAAGATGAGGAGCTTTTACCTTGTCTTCTTGTCTCAAAGGAGGTTGAACGATGACTTGATCTTCAACCTTATGTGTTTGCCCCACTTGGTTATTTTGAAGCAGCTTGTTGACGAGGACCCTGAGCTCTTCTTGTCTTTGAGCTAAGTCTTGAATGAGAGCCATCTGGCCCACCAGCTGTCCCATCATCTGGATCTTCATTGTTGCCAGCTCAATCTGCAATCCTTCCAACTGATCATACCTGACACTGCCTGAATTCCCCAAGACCATGCCCCTTGTGAGGAGAGCTTTAATCTCTTCTTGCCCCTGGGATAGGTTCAAGAACATCTCTTGAAGTTGAGCGTTTTGAGCCTGGATGCCCTTGATAGTCTGCTCCAGAGCCATCTCTACTGAAATAAACAGTAGGAGAATAAGGAAACATGAAAAGGAAAACCTGTTATGATGCAATGCATGATATGTGGATGCATGTTTTCAAGAATCTCTTGGGGTAAACACAAGAAAAATGTTAGAGGTTTGAACTTTGATCAACATCTTTGATTGGAGAACTTTGTATCAGTGGATGTCTTTCCACGAGAATCAATATCACCATGTCAAGTGGGTCATAGCCCCTGATTCAAGTTGTTGCACTTGATCTTTGATGGCATTTGTTTAGAGGAGAAACCTCTTGCCCTTGGTAGACATCTGGTTCAACGTGCCCCTGTATCAAAAGACCCTCGAGATCTTTGAAATGGTTATTGAAAATGCTATGGTATGATGTTATGATGTTATGTACATGTATGCAAAAGTAAGCAAGTGTATATACATGTATGCGGGTAATCATATTCACACAAAGCAAACAAGTCCTTAGGTTTAGGCTTGCATGGGGTTTGTAGGTAAGTACCCTCTTGAAGTTAGTTGGCTCATCCTGTCTTAGAAATTGGGTCCTAAGGAGCTCAATATCACAGGATTATTTTTTGTGTTCATTGTTTTGGTTTAGCCACTTGACTGGCGACCAAAATATTCCAAGAAAACAATCCTCAATGAGTGTAGTATCGAGTATCTACCAACTTCGGACTGCACCAAAGTCAGTCATCTCACTACCCCTAAAAAGGCCAAGATGGTCAAGTAAGGTTCTAAGAGTTCGTTAGTGCTTCATGACATCGCTCAGCGGCCCCGTATTCTCCTTGACTACTCAAGGGCTTCCGGTACTCACAAATATGTCACACTAACATAGCTACTGCCTCAACCATGTTGGTATACCCCGCACAGCTCCCTCACAGTTTATTGCTATTTACCTAAAAAGGTGCCCCCAAATCCGGGTGTAGGATTTACAACAAACCCAAACAAGGAACCCAAAAAGAAAAGCAATCAAAGCAATCAAAGAAAGCATGTATAGGTGATCTAAAACCCTAAGGTAACCCCACTTTTAGAAATGTCCCCAGCAGAGTCGCCAGTTCTGTGATACGGTGGGAGAACTGACTTGAGGTTTTGCGTTTGTGTTTACAAATGTTTCGGTTGAGCAAGAGTCGCCACCGACTTTTTATTTTATCCTAAGGAAAGGTTAAAAAGCACAGGAAAAACCTTTGAGATGTTTTCTTGGGTTCGGGGAGTAGATTATAGAAAGGGAAGGTATTAGCACCCTTTCTATCCATGGTTATCCATGGGCTCTTAGTTACTTGCTTAGATCACTTGCCTTTGCTTTTCAATTGTTTGAAATGGTGCTTTTGTGTGTGGTTTTGAAAATGTTTTGAAAAATATGCCTTGTCTAGGCAACCTTTGTAACAATTCTTTACTCGAATGTTTTACAAAGGTGTTTGTCTTTTTGAAAAGATATTTCAATGTTTTGAAAGTTGTTTTGGAAGTTGTGTTGTGATGTGTGTTTGAAAAAGGGCAATGATATTTTGCAAGTTTGATCAAGTAACCAAGAGCTATCTACCCTAAATTTCTCAAAGATTTTTCTCATGTTTTAACCCTTTTAACAGTGTTGTTTCACCATTGTGTTTGGTGAACAACCTTGTGTTAGGATGTTAACAGGACGGGCGCGGGTCATCGTTTAGACCATGAATGCAATAGTGTCAAGTATTTTTGGCAATTTTCTTGAGGGACTATGATCATTTTGTTTAGGCAACAAGATAGCGTCATCGAGGGACTATGATCATTTTGTTTGTTTTTGTTTTGTTTTGTTTTTCCAAAGTACTTGACACGCAAACATGGCCCATTTTTGAAGGCAACAAGCGAGGTTACCCTAGGGGTGCAAGTGTGAATTGTGTATTCAATTTCATGCATTTGTCTTGTATTAGGATATCTAGCGGTTGATTTTGAATCTTCGCATACAAACCCTAATTACTATACAGTATATAGAAAGCGATAAATTGCGGAAATTTAAAGTCTAAGCTATTACAAATAAGTATCCGGGGATGGGGGTACAAATGTTTACAAATGGGGATGAGTCTCATCAGAATAGTAGTATCCAAATATTATTTACAACCAAATCGAATCGTCACATTCTCAATGTAAAATATAGCAAGGTATAAGAATAAAAAGAGAATCAAAAGTATTTGTGAAATGTATATGACTATTTACAAATGATTAAAATATTAACCTAATGTATTATTAAGTATTATTATTTATTTTTGTGTTTTTGTTATTTTTTTGTATTTTTGTTAATGATATATGAACAAAAAGGGTTTTTAAAAAGGAAAGTATTTAATTCAAAACAAACTAATTATTTATGTATTTTTTAAAATGTAATAAACATTAAGAAAATTTTATGCAAAAAGTTCATATATTAATTTACTTAACAAAATAAGTTATGAAAAAAAAGAAATAAGGTGATAAAAAAAAGTTGATTTGTATAAAATAAAAAAGAAATGAAATGGGATTTAGGGGATTATGTTTGGCCCAAAACGGAATTGAAGGAGGACAAGAGGGGGGGTGTAGCGCCAGAAATTTATGGGCTTAAGGGTTTTTATGAGGGAGCAGGCCCAAATGCATTTTACAATGTTTTAGGGTTCGTTTTGTTTGTTTCAGAATTTAGGGTTACAATGTTGGATGAGCGGCGCCGTTCCCTTTCTTCTTCATCGTTCTCTTCCTCGCTCTCAACAGAGCTTCTGATGTCCTCCACTTCGCCTCAAGCCACTAGGATATCACCTCCACCTTCTCCTCTCCAAGATTGCTCAGGGCAATGAAAAGAAGGTAACGTTTCTCTTAGGTCCCTCTTCGTGCGTTTTTAGGGTTTCTGGATTCGTATACATTTTATGCTTTTAGCCGTTTTGATCTTGGATTATTTATGTTTGTGAGGTATATCAATAGATTGAAGGAGAAGAAGATGATACCTTTGGGGGTTTTGTCTTTGGGGAAAGGACGGAGAGTGGACCAGCGGTATCCTCAGGCGGCTAAGGCAGGGAGCTCGTGACGTTGGCTTTGTTCTTGCTGGATTTCTGGTACTTGTATCTTTTAGCATTTGTTTTGTTTTATGATGATACTGTAATCTGAAAACAATGCTTCTATAATGTTTTTGCTTCCAAGATTCTTCCTCTTCTTCTTGTCAATGATAATACTTTTCTGAGCTGCTTGTCGTCGTTCTGATTAGGCTATATTGATGAACTTTAAATCTGAAGTGCTTTATTGGTTAGCTTCTGATTCTCTTCCTCTCTGAATGCTTGCTTTTTTCTGATGATAAGCTTTGTTCTGGTTTGGATTTGTTGACCCTTTTTGATGCCTTTCGATGACGAATTAGTTCTGAGATTCTGCTATTGTTGTTCTTTTCACCTCTAACTCTTTCCTCTCCTTTGGGATTTTGATGATTCTATGATGAACCTAGTTCTGAGAATCTTTGTTATTGTTACTGATTTGGACAGGCATGTGGTTGTTATGCAGGCATTTCTGGCTTTTGATATATGCAGGCTTGTGGTGTTCTTAACACAGGTTTGAAGTTTGTGTTTTGATGCAGGCTTGTTGAGGTTTTAGCAGGCTTGTGCTTTTGTTGTTCACAAGTTTGAAGCAGGCTTGAGGCAGGTTAGCAGGCTTGAAGGCAGTTTTGAGGCTACAGGCTTGCTGTTGTTTGCTTCTGGTTTGAGACTGAACAAGCTTTGAGGCTTATTGTCACACAGGTTTTGTGGTATCTTGCTCTTTGTATTCTTTGTATCCTGCCCCCTTCTTAACAGTGTTGATTTGTTATATTTATCTATCTCTAAGCCCTGCCTCAAAAACTGTAAGCCTGCTACTTTTTTACTCTCTTTCTCTCTCTCCAGAAAGCATATTATATTGCTTTACAAGTACTTTTCTGAAAAGGTTTTGGCCAGAAAATGATGAAAAATGCTTTTACAAGTTTGCTTGCATTTTGTCTTTCCTCTGCATATCTTCTTACCTCCAGATTTTCTGCATTGCTTTTGCTAGGTTGTAGGCAGCTTTATTGAAAGCCTCTTTGACAGTTATAACTTGGTTGACATTTGAACTTGTGCAATGTTCAGTTTGAACTTGTGACTTAGTTTGCCCCTTTGACAATTTGGTTTGCCTAGTTTGATAATGCAATTCAGTTTGGATTTATGCAGCTTGTTTGGCATTTTGCTTAATTGATTCATGTGCTTGTAAACATTTTACTTCCCTCTCTGTGAACCAAGAAGAGACATCTTCTTGCGATTTGCAGAGAGGACGAACAAACTGATTCCGGCCAAAACCTTTAATGATGAGTTTTTGATTAACTGTCTGAAAAATACTTTTCCAAATTAATTGTGTTGACTTCTCCTTTTCTGGCTTTGCAGGTAAACACCAATTGGGGCAAGGGAAGCAGCAGTAGCAGATGAAGATTTCAAGACACTTAGGATATAGTTTTATTTTATTTTAATCATTTGTAATAAACATTATTATAAATACTGTAAATAAAATTACTGTATTTAAATAACACTTGTACCAATAATTAAAAATAAATAAAAGTCCTTTTGTCAGATAATTCTCTATTTCACTGTCTATTTAATTATTTAAGTTTCTTGAATTAAAATAGCTGGAAGTACATCCCAATTATTCTAACTTAGATAAGATAAATAATTAATAACGTTGTAGTCTCACATACCCTGCTTTAACCAGCAATAAGCTCGGCATGTCAGTTAACCAATTGCACAGCTAAACAAACAAACGTCCATACGCCTTTCACTTCACTTGATTAAACCGAAACTGAAAATTTTCAATCAGAAGCCTCAGCTTCTATCCCATAGGTTCAAGTTTTGAGAAACAAACTGTAATCTTGAACAGGCGTCAAAGCAGTGTGACAGCCAATTAAGACACTGTTGATTCAAATCCTTCTGAAAATGCGCGTGCAAACCCTAATGTTGGATTTACTGTCAAAGAAACGCCCGCCTGATCAAACCCTGAACCAAACTCAACCAAACCCTAACAATCTACTTGAACTGATTCAAAATCAATAGAAACCCTAATTTTGTTTGACTGATAAGAAAAGTCTGTTTGACCGATTCTTGAGCCAATCTGAAAAATCAGGAAAAGCCCGAAGCTGTGATTTCTTGTGAAAAAGAGAGAGGGCAAATTTTGGGGTACAACAAAGTCAAACAAGGTTAGTACGGTTCGACCAACGTACCTACCAATTTTCTTGGTAGCAGCCTCCTCCGAATAGTCTGCATTATAATACATCAAAGACTTTTCTCAGGGATTGATTGGGTTTAGGAGTGATTGAATTATGCCAAACTGGTGAGAAACGAGGTTCATTTGATAAGCAATCAAGTTCAATTAATTCTTCGAACTTTTAAATCTCAATGGCATAATTCTAGGGCGAAGAAAAGACTCCCAAATAGCCACATACTCTTCAACACAATCCTCATCCTCAATCGAGGGATATGTTCGAGTAAACCATACTGGACCAACCTATCGATTGGAAAAGGGAGCCATGGTCGAAACGAATTCCTTGCGCTTTGCAAACATCATTATGAAGCTGGTAAATGCTTTCTGAAATTGTTGACCTTCATCTGTTGGAGTCAACAGAGCCAACCTGGTGCCTTCGACCCTCCTGTTAAGGATCTCTGGGGATTTCTCATTGATTTTATTCTTCTGGGGAAGAAATGATTCGAACGTGGCATTGAGCCAAAGTTGGAGAAGCCAGAAAGGAGAAAACTGGCTCTATCACCTATAACTTTAAGTTGAGACACACCATTACTGATGGACTCATAAAGGTTGGCCAAAATAAATTCAGACAAACAAAGATTGTAGCCATGATGAAGCTAAGTAGCAATAGTGAGCATTTTCTTCATCACTTGGAGTGACTTGGTACAGAAGACAAAACGAGACAACCACAAAGCTAAAAAAGCTATGTGTTCCACTTCAGAAATAGTGTTGCTGGATTTGTCATGAAAATGGTTGATGAAAGTAGTATATGTGGGTTTCATAGCCGAAAACCCAATGGTATCCTTAGACATATCCTCCGGATCGAAGTAGTCACAAGTTGGTCGAAGACCAGTGATGGCTGCTATGTCGAAGAGATTAGGGGTCACCATTCCATAAGGTAAATGGAAGGTGAAATATGCACTATCCCAAAAGTACAAAGACGATACCAGCATGAGGGGACAATAAGGTAACCCAGTCTTCGATAAGATAACCAGATCATAAATCCCCATGTCTTTCCAGATTTGGGTTTGTACTGTTTCCATCTTAATCAACCATTTTGAATATTTCGAAGTCAGGCTAGGGAAAGACCTAAAGATTTGGTTCCCTTTATTCATAAACTGGAGGTTTATGTCTTCTTTCATTTGAGAATGCTGTTGATTAGCATGCGTTGCATCCTCAGGTTCATCTCTGGGCTTCTTTGCGCAGCCTATAGGCTTGATCCTAGGGTGAGTTAGAAAGAAAGCGCTGTTCTGCTTAGGGTTGTCGATACATATAAACAATGGACCAGACATGGCATACATTTTCCCAGAATATCTAACAGGAATCAATACCTGTAAGTTGTAGGCATCACGCTATTCTTTAGTCATGGGTTCCGGACAGAACCTTCATTCCTCAATCAAGGTAGGGGTAGAACTATTTGCGAAAACTTCTAGTTGTTGTGGTGAATCAGAGGCATATTTGGCTTTGGGGTTATTTGGAGCGTTTGAGAGGAAAGCCATGGCTATGTTGGTAGAAGAATGATGAAAGAGATGAAGTTCTCGAAAGTTTCTTTGAATACATTGAAACAAGGAATTTTAAGCGTTTGTAAAAAATTCTAAAGAGAAGTGCTCATAGCTATTTATAGTGGCTAGGGAAGAGTGTTTTTCCTCAACACCATTTAATGTTGCAGAGTGAGTGTGACACGTGGTGAGCTCTAAGACAGTTATACGAACAATTAATGGAGATGTTTACCATGCTTTCCTAGGTTGTAGGAATAATGGCCATCATGGCAGCGTGTAACGGCTGACTGATGGTGACATCTTAGAAAAGTATAATGATGACATTGATACCAGCAGGGGTTGGTGGAAGATAAAGTACACGATAAGCTTTTGTGGTAAAAAAGCTTACATGCGTCGAATAGATATATCAAAGAATGATTATTTCTTCTTGCGTCGAAACTGACATTCTTGGGGGGCAATTTGTTAGCTCCTAAATTCGACACCCACAATATATTGGTCTTATTGGCTAAAAATAGATTGAAGAAACCTAAAGTTGCCAACACTTCAACCAGAAGAGCCTAAAACACTTAGAGAACTCTCTAAGTTAAAGTTGGTCTTCGACCAAGAAGTTTTTTTGAGTCTTCGACCGAGAGGATCCTGCGGTCTTCAACTGAAAGATCCTTGTATCAGCAAGCAAGTGAATTTTGAATCTGAATAAAGGAGGGAAAGGCAGTTCACTTGGCAGTTGAGGAAAGTAACGTGACATGAAGATAGAAGTTGAAACATATGTAGAGAATACTTGTCCTCATCCTGGAACGAGGCAACTGCTCGACGGTTACTTAATTTTAGTATAAATATAGGGATTTCATGTAGATTTCCGTGTGTGTTTAACTTATTAGTACAAGTCACTCAATCATATCCGAGTACCCGCTGTGAGAGAAAAGATATTGAGAATATACGTTTGAAACACAATCTCATATTTCAATCAAATTCTTTACAATTCCTTTACATTCCTTGCCATTTACATCTCTGCACAAGCTTTATCATTACTGCAAATTTACTTTATTCTGCCTTTTACTTGCACTTTTTAGCATTTTTTCAACCCTTTTCACTTAAATTCACTTGCTTATATAAAAAAATCAGCATATGTCCTAGGATCAATCTGACCGATCCTGCAAGTCACCAAAATAACCCTTTTTGGAAGATCAGTGGTTGTTTATCAATTTCCACGGTAAACAAATGTATAATGCAATATGTAAAAAAGTAAGTTTGAATGAGAAAAAAGATTTAATGCAATTAAAAAGTAGGGTTAGTGTTTTTAGAAAATATTTTAATTAATAAATAACTGTTTTCTAATTATTAAAAATATATTAAATATTTTTAATAAAAATCTAATAATTATTTATTAATAGTTATGCAAATAAATATGTTTAATGCTAAATGATAAAGATATCACGTGAATTAAATAGATAAAGAAAATAAATAAATAAAACAAAATAATTAGAATTAATTAGTTAAGTTTAAGAAGTATAAAAGTTAGAGTTGGATGGTGTATAAATTTGGGTCCAAAGTAATTTTGAATCCAAAAAGATCAGGGGGGGGGGGGGGTACATTTTAGTGTTAGGTAGTAATTCTAGGTGTGTAAAAAATAAGGGCCCAAGTTCAAAAATTGAACTTGACCCAAACGCGTGAAGGGGGTGTGAATTAAAGGAGGAGGGTCCAAGCCCATCTTTAATCCTAATTCTAATAAATAATTAAATTAGTAACAATAACTAATTAATATAAATAAATAAATAAATAAAAAGCAACAGAAGAACAACATATTATAAGTAGCAATACAATTTGATTTACAAAGGCCACAAATTATAATAATAACCAATATTATAATAACAACACATATTATAATAACAACGTATATTATAATAAAAACATAATAACTTATATTAGAAGAAAAATCAAACATCAAAGCAAAAAAAAGAGAAAAAAAAGAGGTGACACCTGACGGGAAGCATTTTGAGAGAGAGGTTGAGTGTGATAGTGTTAGAAAACTCGCCCTCTAATTGTGAGCTAAAATAATTGTTGATAAGATTGTTGATCACTAAAATATTATTGACGAAGACATCAGGGTTTCTTTGTTGTTGTTCTTCGATGTGAAGAGTAACAACTTTTAGGAGAACTCTAGTGAGTTGTGGATGAAAAATAGTGTAAAAGAGTGACCTATTTATAGTGATAATTAGGTCAATAAATTAGTAAATAAAGTTAATTGACAAATAAAATTTTCCTTGGTCACCAAGCTAACCAATCATAAGATGAGTATGACACAAATTAACACTGATTGACCAATAAAAATCAATTAAACATAAATGGAAATATTTTTGGTATTTATTATAACTTTTGCACTCAATTTTGGTTAAAAGTGCATAAAATCAAATAAATATATATTTTTTAAAATGCATTAATTAAAAATACGAAAATAATATTTAAATAATAAAAGATGTTTTTTTTGTGATTTTTTGAATATAAATGGAAATAAAATTAGTAACATATAGACTGAAAAATATTCAAAGTGCACCAAGTGAGATTCAAACCCATGATCTTATGTTTACAAGCTTTATTCCTTACCAATTGTGCTATGTTGCTTATTTGAAACAAAAACCCAATTGAAAGTATATGAAGACTAGCAAGTATTTGTTATTTTAAAAAATCTAAATAAATTATTATATATATTTTTAAATAAGGAAAATAATTTAAAAATGAATATTTATAAAAATTAAAGAATGTTAGTGTAAACGAACCAAAAGAAATTTAAAACTAATTTTGACTGTAGCACCGAGGTGGGCAAATTTGGGGTATGACAACTGCCCCTATTTAATTACTCTGTGATTGAAACGTGCGAATATATGAAGTTTCGCATATTCGGATCGGGGGGCTATTAAATAATGGAAGACCCCAATATTTGGACCAAAGATTATAATGATAGACTATACAATGTTCCCAAGAGTACGAAAAAATAGGCAAAGATGATGATGCATCATCCTACCGGAGTTTGAACAGAGAGTATGATTGAAGAGTAAGACTCACCTAGATACGATGACGCGGATAACTCGCCAATACCTAGAAAATATATCGTAGACGTTGTGTATTTACCATAACCTAGGAGGCAAATACGTAAGTTGAAAATTGATAACTTATGCTGCATTGAGACTGATGCAACAAGCTATATCGTAGTTATAAAGTGAAGAATATAAATTTTGAAAATTTGACTCACTAACGCTTCGAGACTAACATAGCAAGCTTATTGTTGTACCCCAATTTTCGCTGCTAAGATTCCTCTATCATATCATATCAACTCAATCACAACAAGATCACACTAGGGTTTGGTTCTTCTCCTTATATTTGGATTTGGCCATGAGGGATCACCAAGCATCTTGACTTGTATTTTGTGATCATATATATTTTGTATTGATTAACTTTTAACTAATAAATACAATGAATGTTTTTCCTAATTGTTGATATTATAGGTGAAAGCACAACACATTCCATCAAGTTGATCTACAGGTTCATGAGTTTATTTTCATGTCTTCTTCAACAAAGCTTCATTGAGATTCAAGCTTCATCATTTAAGGTGATTTGAAGTAATATCATGACAAGGTCTTTTATGATTCATTATGCCTTAATTTTTCAAAGATAGTTCAAAGATGTAAGGGTCGATTGAAGAAGTTTGACCTAATTGGATAAGTCCTTGATTTGTTGATCACAAGTGCATATCTCCCCCAATTCTTAATATTTGGAAGTAGATATGGTTTCTATGGTTTCTCATTATCATCCTCAACAACTTCTATTTACATGACAAAAGAATTTATGCAAGAAGGTTTATCAAAATTGAAAAAGAGTTCCAAGGTATTTTGTTGCTCTAAGAGCTAGGGTTTTGAACTTCAAAGGGATATATCTTGCTCATATTTTGGTATTTTTGAGTGATTCTAAAAACATGCTTCTATTTAAAGGGTTATAAACAAATTACTTCAAAAGTTTCAAGAAAATTTTGTGTGGAAGATACCTAATGATGAAGGAATATTTCAAGTACTCTAGATAAGCCATCAAATTCCCTTATGTGACTTTAAAAGATTATAACTTGGTCAATTTTTATCCCCTTGAGCCCATTATTTTTCCACGATGATCTTAAATATGTGAACTTCAACTCTTATTTTATGTGCTAAGCTTGTAAATGGATGGAAGATTCCCTAAGGATGCAAACGATTATAGGTCATCTCATGAATTTTCACCAACTTCACCAAGTCATAACTTTCTCATTTTTTGGAGATTTTAAATGGTTCAAGTCTCAAAATGTCATTCAAGAGATCTAATTCATGCCATATTTTTTGGTCAAGAGAAAATTTCAAATGGAAGGCCATGTTTGGATGCAAGACATTAGAGAACACTTTTGAAGAAAAAACTTAGAAATTTTCTAAGTACAAAAGTCAACCTCTTTTTCTCAACTTTGACTCATCATAATTTTCATCTCAAGCATCCATTTGATTCCATTCTTTGAACATTGTAAAGTTTGTGATCTTATCTCTCCAATGCATCAAGAATAAAGTCCTAAGGCTCCCTAAATCATGCACACCATTGATTTGAATATGGTACCTTGAAATTGAAGTTTTCTCCAAAGTCAGAATTTGAAATCCTTCATTTGGCCTCTAAACACAAAATTTATGCGCGCTTTTGCTTTTAGTCATGTTTAGTGAACTTCCAGAAGTGATTAGCACATTGAAACACAAGCTTTGGATGAGTTTTGAGCAAAATAGACGTCACACTTTTCATGTTTTCAACTTCACACGATTTCCCTCCAAACTTCATCATTTCACACACTTAAGCATTCCATCAGCTTCCCTATAAATAGAGGGTCATACCTCATTCATTTTCTCAAGCTTGAAGAGCCAAAATCACTCTGTCAAACTCCCTATATAACACCCTTTTCTGAGACTTCGAATTCCTATTTTCTCCACTTCTCAATCCAATTTCTTCATTGATCTTTCACCCTTGAACTTCCCTGAAGCTAATAGAAGAAGAATTAAGCCTTGAGGTGCCCAAAATTGTGCTAGCCAAGTCCATTTACAGAGAAACATTATCTGACTTCGTCCAGGTAGTTTAAGGCATCAAATCTTCTAACTCAAATTAATGAAGTGGTCTATGATGTTCACTGATGCTTGCTATAAACTCAACTTTGGTGAATCAATGCGTTTGATACTCCTGTTTTCAATTTCAATTTTTTCAAAACATCTCTGATCTTTTTCAAATCGAGTAAGCTGTGTTTTATATAAATTTGGCGTGAGGATATGGTTGTGATCGTCTTGAAGAGACGCGTCTAATGATACCACTATGAGCGTCTAAACTTACAGATTTAAGGATTATGATTTCGCCTTAGTTGTAGGGTAGTTGGTGGTTGAAGATGACCTACGTGGCTTCTTCAACCAATAAAAGCGTGACAATTGAAATATTGTGATTGACTTGACTTTCGTGACTTCAGTACGCATTTGTTGACCAGGGATCACCACACATCTTTGTTTCTGAGCCACTTGATGTGCCAGCATGCTTTAGTGAATAGGATCCAACGCCTCACATTATTTCTGATTTATTTATTTTTATATTTTTTTTTAAATTTCAATAATTCATAACTCTTTTATTTTTTATCCAAAAAATTATTAAAAAAATATACAAAAATACTTGGAATTGCTTCTGACTTTTTGAATATTTTTCATATTTTTATATTAAGGTTTGATATTTTTCATAATTTTTGCTTTGCTTGCTTTATTTTAATTGTTTAAAAAATACTTTCTGACATTTTTAAATTCTGAAATTTTTTATAAAAATCATTTTTATTGTTTCTGACTTTCTGAAATTTTTTTAGAATTTTATTCTGATTTTACTATTTTTGATATTTTTTCTCTTATTTGAGCAATTTAGATTAGTTTAAAAATAGTTTTTGACTTTAAAAAATTACTAAAAAATTTATAAAAATATTTGAGTTCATTTCTGGTTTTTTCTATGGTCTAATTGAATATTTCTTGGATGTTTTGAATATAGTTGTTATTTCCCCATTTTATTTTCATTTAAAAACCATTTTAAAAATCTTTTTCTTTATATTTTAAATACAATTTTATTTTGTATATATTCTGGTTGATCTTGAACTATAAAATTTTGATCATGAGCTTCATTAACATCATTGGATCTTGGGTGTTGAGATTAACTCCACCAAAATGGATGGATGATTTTAATGATGACTTGATTAAATTTTTTGGTTCAAATGTGGTTTAATTCTTATCCCATCCCTCTTCATCTTATTCTCTTCTTATTGTACTAAATGTTATTGGAGAATGATTTACATATCACTTCTCAAAACATATGGTACATAAATTTCTATTGACCGACCTCAAAATAGGTGCGACCTCTATATAAGTCCACTTACGATTGCTTAACATAGCACTAAATTTTGTCCCGATTCGAGAAATGATTATTTGTAGCCTAAACCCATGTTTGTAAGCCCAAGTATGTTAATTTGAATTCTTTAAACCAATAACCTTGAGATTCATTGTTAGGAGGCTTTGGTCTTATCAATCCTCTAATGAATCTTCATAAGTCTTGGTCAAAGTGAATCACTTAAATATCATTGATCATTCATTGTTGCCTTGAGAATTTCAAATGAATGATATACTTGATAAAAAGAAAATGAAACTTATTATTGAGAGGCTTTGATTTTGTCAATCTTCTAATGAATTTCAAATGCAAGTTTTAAGATAGTCATTCAACTAACCTCTAATTTCTAACAATTGAATTTATCTTGTGACTTTACTTTATGATTTTTACTTTAAGCACATTTATTTTAGCATTTACATTTCATGCTATTTTCATATTTGCTCACTTGAGCATTTACTTTTATGTAATTTTTTATTTTTCTCTCTTTAACTTTTCATTTCTTTTTGAAGATACTTAATAAATAACTTGAACCATAAAAAACTTTAATGTTACTTAGACTACTTGGTTACTATCCTTGGAATTATGGAGATTGTGGACTTCTTGGACTTAGGGGTTTACCCCAAGATTAGACTCTTCTCAATCCTTGTAGTGATACGAGCTACTATACTTCTATGATATATAGTGAAGTGATATATTTTCTACTTGGGTGTTGAGTGAGGCTTTGTTGATTTTAAAATCCAAGCTATATCCTCCACTTTGAGATGATGCAAAATCTCCTTTCTCATAATCGTGGGTAGTAAGTATGTTTTCTACTCGGATAAGATGGTGATGTCTTGTCTCTTAAAATTAACCAACGCACTTGTGTTTTAAAATTTTAAAGGTGAACTACGAGTACCCTGATCCCCTATTGCACGGAGGTGGTACGTAGGCACTAAAGGTTCACAACCGCGGCAGGTGAAAAAATTATATAAAACTACTTCTTTTCTCATCTCGCCATATATTTTTATACAACATTTGTAACCAAAATACACAGATTTTCAAAGAAGTTCCTGCAGAGTACCGTAGATGTTTAGGGTGCTAATACCTTCCCTTTGCATAAGCAACCCCCGAACATAGATTCTCTCCCCCTCTTTTGGGTTATTCGCTCTTTTCCCATTCCTTTGGAAATGATAAAGCGCGGTGGAGATTTTTAATTTGATCTGTGCGAGTTAAGTTAATCCAATGACTTAGTCTCAATATTTCTACCACTATAGAAAAATGGCGACTTCACTGGGGAAAGATCGACCTATTCTCGGTCCATCCCTAATTGGGTTGAGCTTATCTTTGTTTATTTGTGTATGTGTTATTACTTGTTGTATATTATGTGATGTATATATGTTTGTCTGGATTTTCCCGGTTTTCAGGGTGCTTGGTGATTTCTCATAAGTCCTATACCCGAACATGGGAAAACTTATGATAGAACGGGCGGTATAGTCATGTTAACTTTGAGGGAGTAATCCTGAAAAAGGAGACATGAGACCCCTACTCAGTGGAGGCCTCTTTGACTGTAGTGTCATTTACCGAGTAATCAAGAAGACGTACTGCTTTCGACCTGAGAGCCTACTGAAACTGAGGACCGTAGAACCTTTAACCCATCTTGGCCTTTTAGGTGTAGTGCGGAAGCGATGACAGAGTAAACTGGAAATGGTTGTCATGCGATGCTACACTCGGACGAGTTTTTCCTAATAATATTGCTAATTACCGAGTCAATTGAGATGTTGGTAATATCCGAAGGAAGGATGTAGACTCTGGGAACCTCTTATAACCTTGTTCGACAGGTGATAAACTTTTAGATCATACCTTGTGGGTAGTACCTTTGACCTCATGCTCGTGACGTTGAACCAATGAACCCTATGCTTGTGATCTAGTGTGTGATTTTTGCATCATGCATTCATGCACCCATGAGCATCCTTTAACACATTTTGTTTTAAGGGACTTAAAAGTTAACTCTTTGCGAATATCTCAGGTACTTTTTGACTATGGACTCTGGAAAAAGAAAGACTAAGAAGTACAGTTCAAAGATCCCAAGATAGATAAGTTGATGAGTTTGATTCCTGAGATCGAGAGTTCTACAGATTTTTAGAGAAAGTATGGGTCCATCATTTCTCTTATGAAGCTCAGGATAAAGGAGGGTCTTCTCTCGACTTTGGTCCAGTTCTATGATCCGATGTATCGATGCTTTACTTTCCATGATTATCAGTTGATGTCTACATTGGAAGAGTATTCTTATCTATTGGGTTTACCTATTATCGACCGCGTTCCTTTTACTGGTTTGGAGGGGAGGCCAAAATCCCATGAGATTGCTGCTTTGATCCATCTGGGGAAGTCTGAGGTTGAAGCCCATGTGACTACCAAAGGAGGGATTAGAGGATTACCCGCTTAGTTCTTACTGGAGAAAGCTCTCTACTTTTCTAGGATGAAAAGTATGGTTGCTTTTGAGTCCATCTTTGCTCTACTTGCTTATGGATTGTTCTTATTTCTCAATGTCGAAAAATTTGTGGATATCAATGCCATCAGGATCTTTATGATGGGGAACCTAATCCCTACATTATTGGGTGATGCTTATTACTATATTCATCTCCGGGATTCTTATCATGGAGGGATGATCATTTGCTGTACACCTTTGTTGTATCAATGGTTTATTTCTCACCTACCTCAATATGATGCTTTCTGGAATGTCAGGAAGGACCCTCGTTGGGCTCCAAAGATTATGGCCCTCACTCAATCAAATATTGTTTGGTATCATCAGGCTTATCATGATATAGAGATTATCGATAGTTGTGGTAGTTTCCCCAATGTACCCTTTCTTGGTACAAAGGGAGGGATTAACTACAATCCTGTTCTTGTACGACGGCAACTTGGATATCTGATGAGGGATAAAATAAATAGTATTCATCTGAGTGGTTTCTTCCTTAAAGAGGGAGAGGTTCATAAGGAAGCTAAAGAGGATATTGCAAAAGCTTGAAGTCATATTCACAGAAAGGGTAGGAAAGACTTGGGACCTAGAGGGGCTATTTCTTTGAAACCTTATCTTCAGTGGGTTCAGGTAAGAGCTATCCAGTTGAAGATTCCTTATTATCGTGAAACACCCATGCTTGATATGTTTGTAAGGACCACTCTTCCCCTATTAGATGATGTGGAAGAGCTTCAGCTTGCCCCAGTCAGGATGCAGCAGGAAAAGGAAGCTTGGAAGAATAAATGTCAGACTTTAGAGGTTTCCTACCGAGCATACATGAAGGAGAAAGATGATCTAATTGAGATTCTAGAGAGTCGCGCTGTAGAGATGATGGAGAGGCAAGAGGATTTATTTTCCTCTAGAGCTCAATCAGGACCTAGTTGCTCACTTCTCGACTCTGATGATTGGAAAGAGGTCACCGATAGGTATGCAGAAGAGAACAAGCAGTTGAAGGCTCAGGTTGCAAGACTCACAGGGAAACATCAGGGTGTGGAGTGATCTTCATCAACTTTGTTTTCTTAGTGTTGTACCCCAAAATTCGCCCTCCCATTTTCACAAGAAATCACAACCCTGGGGTTTTCTCAGATTTTCAAGATTGGCTCAGGAATCGATCAAACAGACTTTTCTATGGCAGAAAATCAAAAATTAGGGTTTCTCTCGCATTTCTCAGAAGAAATTGAATTCTCAGAAATTCAATTAACTGTCACATGTTTTCACACTTTTTCGAGTTTGCTGAAAGGTTACTGATTATTCTCAAGGCTTGTTTATCTGGGATAAGAGATAGGAGCTGAGACTGTCATTTGGAACATTCAGGTTTTTTGTCTGATCCAGGTTAACCAGATAATGTGCGTCTATTAAGACATTTGCTTGTTAATGGAATGAAATGTTTGCTTGTTAATGGAATGAAATGTTTGCTTATTAATGGAATGAAATGCTTGCTTGTTTATTGGAATACACAGTGCGTATCTTGATTGGAATGATGTTGCAAGGTTACGAGATTGCAAAGTTATTGGATTACTTAAAGTTTAAGTTATCTGTATTAGAATTGTTGGGATGCAATTTCAATTATTTTGATATGAGAATCTTAAAGGATTAAGTGAAGATGCAAAGAAATAATTGCAGGTTATTGACAGTAGAAGAGTATTATTGGATAAAGACTTTTTCATTTATTTCAAGAAATGTTACAATACAGTTTATTATTTAAATGCTTTAAGTTGTGCAACTTATTGTATTTGAAAATTAAATTGGTACATTTGTTTGAATATTTATCCCTAAGTTACAAAGAAAAAAGTCTAAGCCTAAGCTTCCATTGCTCCATTGCTCCCATGCTCAAAGCCTTCTGCTTCCTCTGCTTTGTCATCACCCAATTTGTGCTCACATGAAAAAGACAAAGGAAAAGGGATTAGTACAGTCATTTGAATATGAAAAGAATTTTCAAACAAAAAAGAAAGGGGATTTTTCATCATTAAAGTTTGCCGTCTGGAATCAGAGTACTATTGTTCATCATGTTTTTATTTTTCTCTTTGCAAATCACAAGAAGATTGCTCTTCTTGGTTCACAAAGAGAAAAATAAAAAAAATGCAAAAAGAAGAATGCAAACAAAGCAAATGTATTCAAATGCAACAATGCGTAAAACTACATTACAAAGTCAGCCAACCAAACAGCATTGCAACTCAACCAAACAGCTTTGCAACAAAACTAAACATTGCAACATTACAAAGTAAGCAAAACTGCATACAAAGGCAGACCGAAACCTACTGTACAAATAGCACAAGCAAGGTGCCAAACTGAGTTACAAAGCAAACTAGATGCAAACTGTCAAGCAAAGCAAACTAGATGCAAACTGTACAAATGCAGCAAGTACAAGTGCAAACATGAAGCAGGCCAAAAGTACAAAGTAGGAGGTTAACCAAATCACAAGTCAAAAGCTTGTCATAGCTTTTCAACATTTTCCAAGACATAGGCAAACTTTTCAGAAAAATAAGAAAAAGCAAAAGTGCTTTGTCATTGAGAGAGAAAGAGAGAAAAGATATCACCTTTTGGAGGTTGTACAGTTTGGCAAAAAGGCTGTCACAAGTTGCAAAACTAAAGGAAAAGGATATAAGACTATCAAATAACACAAAGTAAAAAGAGAGACAACATTGAGCCAAGCCTGAAAACTCAGAAGTTAAAACATATATCTCTAAGCCAGCAAAACTGCAAACAACTACAACAAAAAACTCTCCAACCTGCTATCAAACTAATTCCAAAACAGAAGTAAGTTAGCCAAAAAAACCTGTGCAAACAGTTTCACAACAAAACTTCAAACTTGTAGTTCAAAAACAAAAACCAGTTGGCCAAACTACTCAAACTGAACAACCAGAAAAACATATAGCAGTTCAAACCTGCTATCAAACCAAAAAAAAAAACCAGTTGGCCAAACTGTAAACAAAACCACTCTCCCAAAACCTGTTAACAAGTTTCACACAACAACAACACAACCTGCATAGCAACACAACCTACATAGCACCAAAACTGCAAAAGCTTTCCAAACTGTTAAACATAACCATTGCAAAAAAATTGCAAAACTACTCAAACTGCAGTTTCAAACTGCACAATCAAACAAAATACCCCAAGCGTGCCAAACTACTCAAATTGCAGTTTCAAACTGCACAACCAAACAAACTTCCAAAACCTGCCAAACTGTAAACCTGCATAGCCAACCTGTAAAGTCCACAACAAAACCCTGTAAATAATCAAACAGAAAATCACCAAAACCCTGTAAACAATCAAACAGAAAATCACCAAAACCCTGTGAACCCCAAAACTTACAGAACCAGCCTAAAACTGCAACAAATTCAAAAGGCTAACCAACTGTAACAAACAGAAAAAAACATACACAAGCTCCCAAAACTTGCAGTTCTCAAACAAAGCAAGTTTTCCAAACTACATAGCAAAAAACTGCAACAAATCACATTCCAACAAATCTCAGAAAATAAAACAAAACTGTAGGATTCAAAACAAAAGCTTCCAAAAGCCTGTTAACATTTCAACAGGCCAACAGCCAAAAATCACAAAAACCTATGAAACCAAAGCTAGCATACCAAAAACTACCAGCAAAACATGTTTCAGAATCATCATCACAAACCATTATCCAACAACAGAGTATCAAGAGAAGCAACAACAATCCATGGTTTCAGAATAATTAATCATCATCAACATTCAACATTCAAGAGAGAGGAAAGAGTTTCAGAAAAGAAATATCAAGGTTTCAGAACAGGCATCATCATTAACAAAAGCAATCAAGAACAACCAAGAGTTTCAGAACTGTACTCATCATCAACAAAAGCCTACCAACTCAGAATTATCAACAAGTCCAAACCAATAAAGTTTCAAAACACAGTTTCAAAACAAGTATCATCATCAACATTCAAGATAAATCAAAGTTTCAGAAAAGAAATGTCATAGTTTCAGAAACAATAGTCATCATCAACAAAAACAACAAAGTATCAGAAGGAATCATCATCATTCAAGGTTCAAGAAAAGAAGAGAAGTTACCAAAAAAGCTCGTCATCATTTCCTCTCCTCGTACCTCCGGCCACCAAGGGAGCGCTGCCAGTCAAACCTCTCTCCCTCCATTTTCCATAAAATCTCACAGGTAAGATGCTTCTCAAACCCTTATTGCGTTTTAGGCATAAATACCATAGGTTAAACAAATTGGACATGAACAAAGCAAGCTTAAACAACGAAACTGTAAAACTCAAAAAAGGACAAATCATACCGTTCAATCAAAACCCTTGATCGTTAGGAGAAGGTGAGAGAGGGAGACAACTCTCCGATGGCTTAAGAGGAGGGAGAATCAGGGCGTTTGACTGAGAAATATGAAGAAGAAAAGACGAGGAAGCGGCGCTGCTGTAAAACGTACGCAAACCCTAATTCTCAAAAACAAATGTTACAAGCTTTGCATTGGGCCTGTACGCCCTTCAAACCCTAAGCCCATATGCATTTGCTGGCTTGCCCCCTTCTTTTCATTCTGACCTCACTTCTTTCATTTTCAATTGGGCCTAAACTCAAACACAAACCTTTAAGCCCATCCTTCTTTTTAATTTCTTTTCTTTTGTTTAAACAAATACTCATGTTTTTTAAAACTAATTCATTTTATTTTAATTTGTTTTCTTTTTAGTTAATAATGACACTAATAATATTAAAACTTTGATTTTCTTAATTTAGTTTTAATTTTCTTCTTTTATTAATTAGTAATTGTTTCATTTGATAGAATACCAAGAAACATTTAATTTGATTTAATTAATTTTGTTTTCTTTAAACTCTTTTTTTTATTAATAAAAGTACAAAATAATGGAGGTTTTGTTTAATTGAATTTTTTTTCTTTAAAACTTTTTCCTTGTAAACATTAATAAAATACAAAAAGAATAATAATAATAATAATTCTTAATTTTTTAGAATAGATTTTTATTTGTCTATTTTCAAGTAAATACATGCATTTTGAACTTTATTGATTTCTTCATTTGTTATAGCTTTATATTGAATTGCGGCAATTCGATTTGGTTGTAATACTTAATATTTGGACATTGCTATTCTTATAAGACTCATCCCCATTTGTAATAATTTGTACCCCCATCCCCGGATACTTTTGTAATAACTTAGACTTTTAATTTCCGTAATTTATTGCTTCCTATATACTGATAGTAATTAGGCATGTATGGAAAGATTCAAAATCAATCGCTAGATGACCTAATACAAGACAAAAAGCATGTAAATTGACAACACAATGCACACTTGCACCCCTAGGGTTTCATCCACTTGTTGCCTTTAAAATTGGCCATGTTATGCATGTTGAGTATCTTGGCAAAACAAAAACAAAACAAAAAGTCATAGTCCCTCGATGATGCTATCTTGGTCGCCTATACAAAATGATCTAGTCCCTCGGAAAATTTGCTAAAGATACTTAGCACAATTGCTATCATGGTCTATACGATGACCCACGCCTGTTCCGTTTAACATCCTAATACAAGTTTGTTTACCAAATGCAATGGTAAAACAACACTGTCATAAGGGTTAAAAATGTGTAGGAAAGATCTTTGAGTAGATAGGGTAGACAACTCTTAGTTACTTGATCAAAACTTGCAAAACATCCTTTCTATTTTCAAACACACTTCACAACACAATTTCAAAACATTTCCCAAAAACAATCTTTCAAACATTGAAATATCTTTTCAAAAGACAAACACCTTTGTATATATTCAAACAAGAATAATTACAAAGGTTGCCACAACGATGGCCTCTTTTCAAAACATCTTTCAAAACCACACACAAAGCACCATTTCAAATAATTTAAATGAAAAAGCAAGTGATCTAAACAAGTAACTAAGAGCCCATGGATAACCATGGATGAAAAGGGTGCTTGCACCTTCCCTTTTCATAATCTACCCCCCGAACCCAAGAAAACATCTCAAAGGTCTTTCCTGTGCTTTTTGACCTTTCCTTTGGATAAAATAAAAAGTTGGTGGCGACTTTTGCTAAACCGAAACATTTGCGAACACAAACGCAAAACCTCAAGTCAGTTCTCCCACCGTATCACAGAACTGGCGACTCTGCTGGGGAATATTCCAAAAGTTGGGTTACCTTAGGGTTTTAGATCACCTTTACATGCTTATCTTATTTGAATTGTATGCTTTACTTTTTGGTTCCTTGTTTGGGTTTGTTTTAAATCCTACACCCGAATTTGGGGGAACCTTTTAGGTAAGTAGCAATAAACTGTGAGGGAACTGTGCGAGGTATATCGACATGGTTGAAGCAGTGGCTACGTTAGTGTGACATATTTGTGGATACCGGTAGCCTTTGAGTCAATCAAAGAGAATACGGGGCCGCTGAGTGATGTCATGAAGCACTAATGAACTCTTAGAACCTTACTTGACCATCTTGGCCTTATTAGGGGTAGTGAGATGACCGGCTTTGGTGCAGTCCGAAGTTGGTAGATACTCGATACTACACTCATTGAGGGTTGTTTTCTTGGAATATTTCGGTCGCCAGTAAAGTGGCTAAATTGAAACAATGAACACAGAAAATAATTCGGTGATATTAAGCTCCTTAGAATCCGGTTACTATTTCTAGGACAGGTTGAGCCAACTAACTTCAAGAGGGTACTTACCTATGAACCCCATGCAAGCCTAAACCTAAGGACTTGTCTGCTTTGTGTGAATGTAATTATCTGTATATACACTTGCTTACTTTTGCATACTTGTACATAATATCATATCATCATACCATAGCATTTTCAATAACCATTTCAAGGATCTCGAGGGTCTTTGATGCAGGGGCACGTTGAACCAAACGTCTACCACGGGACAAGAGGATTCATTTTCCTCTAAACAAACACCGTTAAAGATCAAGTACAACAACTTGAATCGAGGGCTATGACCCACTTGACATGGTGAGCTTGATTCTTGTGGAAAGACATCCACCAATACAAAGTTCTCCAATCAAAGATGTTGATCAAAGTTCAACCTCTAACATTTTCTTGTGTTTACCCCGCGAGATCCTTGAAAACATGCATCCACATATCATGCGTCGTATCATGACAGGTTTTCCCCTTTCAGGTCTCCTTATTTTCCTACTGTTTATTTCAGTAGAGATGGCTCTAGAGAGGACTGTCAAAGATATCCAGGCTCAAAACGCTCAGCTTCAAGAAATGTTCTTGAACTATCCAAGGGGCAGGAAGAAGTGAAAGCTCTCCTCACAAGGGGCATGGTCCTAGGGAATCCAGGGGGCATCGGGAATGATCAGTTGGAAGGGATACAGATTGAGTTGGCAACAATGAAAATCCAAATGATGGGACAACTGGTGGGCCAGATGGCTCTCATTCAAAACCTGGCTCAAGGACAAGAGGAGCTAAAGGTCCTCATCAACAAACTGCATCAAGATGGATGTAACCAAATGGGGCAAATGACTATGGTTAAGGATCAAGTCATCATTCAGCCTCCCTCGAGACAAGAAGTCAAGGGAAAGTCTCCCCAATTTGCTTCAGGGTCACAAGCCCAACAACAACCTCACCAGCATCAACAGGATAATCGGCGGGAGCAAAATACATCTGAAAAGCACTCCACTGAGATTAACATGCCATTATCCCAAGTGCTACAACGCTTGTTGGAAGTCAAGCTAATTGTATTAAGGGACCCCCCTCGGCGTCCCAACACAGCCTCCCTATGGTACAATCCAAACGCGAGATGTGCGTATCACTCCAACAGTCCTGGACATGACACCGATAGCTGTTGGGATTTGAAAAACAAAATTCAAGATCTGGTTAAAGAAACAATGCTGGAGTTCACACAAGATGGTCAGATGAAAATCTTCCGCTGAGGTTTCTCCACCTAAAGTGACAAGTTCAGACAAAGAGGCTTTTGTTTCATTTGAATTTTCAAGTTGTAATTTATTTTGTTATTCAAACAATTATCTGTTGATGTCAAACTCTGTTTCATTAATGCATTGCATATGTTTGTCTTGAATCCATCCATTCGTTTTCACTATACTTGAACTATGCTTTCTACTTTCTTGATGACATTTAACTCTTGCTAAAAGTTACAAGCCTTTAGAGGGAGGATGACGAAAACAATGTCATAATCTCATACAGTATGCTTTTGGACAGACCTTGCTGATGATGTACAGACGTTTCTTTCAAATCCTAAACACTGGAGTTATAAGGAAGATAATCCCTACTCAACCCCTTAGAGCCAAAGAAGTAGAAGTTTTCTGTTTTAACACAAATTGGAACCTTTAATCAAACCTGGGGCAGGGTAGTCTCTCAGTTAATTCAAAAAGTGCGTGTTAAAGTCACAAACTCTCATCCTGTAATACAATGAATGACATCAAAAAAATTCCTTTGGAATCAAAATACAGTGATGGTTCCTTATCTCATAGGCATTCATTATCTCTCAAAAAGAAAAGCCTACTGAGTCAAAACCTACAAAGGAGACTTGCGAGAGTTGGGGCATCCCGCTGACTGTAATCTCGAAAATAAGAACAGTCAGGCAAAAATTAGGGATAAATAAATCAAAAGAAAGAGGTCATTACAAATCCTCAACAACATGAAAAATGTTGCAAAAAATGACTGCCTTCCAACAGATTCAACTTGTGTGAACCATTACCAAAAACTTCATTCCAGACTCATTTGGAGTTCAAATGCACAATTAACTGAGTATATGATTGAATAACATCGCGAAGAGCGGGTGGATACAAATATACTTTGAGCATTTATCCTTTGTTTCTTAAACCGTGAACCAAGCCACGTTACAACCCTTCAAAAGTCCTAATTGAAGCATGGGTTAGTTCGAAAGATATTGTTACAAAAGGTATCCTGACTCCTGTAAGGCTTTGCTCTAAATCTTGAGTTGAATTTTTCTTATAAAAAGTTTTCTGCTAAAAAACGCATTTTTTTTTAAAAAAAAATTCAAGACAAGCATAAACTTTGCATTATTTGAATATCATTGTTTGCATATGGCTATTTGTTTGGCAGCGAAAAAATTCACACAGTGAATGTTCTGATGAACGAAAGCTCTCTCAATGAACAAAATCACTTCAAGTGGGATGACACTTCCATTGCAAAAATCTCCTATCAACAAAAGGGGACTTGGCATGGCATTGTCCAGTAAACCTGGGGCAGTCCAGTCAAGATTTCAAGAAATCTCTCAATTGCAGAGTAACTTGGGGCAAGTCTCCATCTCTATCACTTGGGGCATTAAACGTCAATCTCATCAAAGGGTTACGTACAGTCCAAACTTCCTGGAAGTTCCACAAACATTTGATACTAGGGGCAATGACGAATCTCTCCAAAATCCTTCTGAAAAGAAATTCAAGAACCCTCAAGAAGTTCATCACCTCTCTAGCAGACCAACGGTCATGGGTTTATTTCCCCAACACTTGTCAAGGATTTATTCTCCAAAATAAAATTACATTTCAACAACATTCATAACATATGCAGATTGATCGACAGGTAAAGGTTATTATCACCTGTTGGAGTAGTAGTCGTCAAAGATTCCTTTATCATCCGGTTGAGTCAAAGTTAATTCAAGACCTTCTCTGGCTCAGTCAGATCGACACTAAGATCTCCCTAATTCTTATTCCAGTTGAAGATATTCCAAGACTTTCGTCTGGCTCAGTTAAATCGATTCTAAGATTTTTTTGATTCTTATCCAGTCAAAGTTAATTCAAGACCTTCTCTTGCTCAGTCAGATCGACACTAAGATCTCCCTGATTCTTATTCTAGTTGAAGATATTCCAAGACTTTTGTCTGGCTCAGATAAATCGATTCTAAGATTTTTCTGATTCTTATCCAGTCAAAGTTAATTCAAGACTTTTGTCTGGCTCAGTTAAATCGATTCTAAGATTTTTCTGATTCTTATCCAGTCAAAGTTAATTCAAGACCTTCTCTGGCTCAGTCAGATCGACACTAAGATCTCCCTGATTCTTATTCCAGTTGAAGATATTCCAAGACTTTCGTCTGGCTCAGTTAAATCGATTCTAGGATTTTTCTGATTCTTATCTAGTCAAAGTTAATTCAAGACCTTCTCTGGCTCAGTCAGATCGACACTAAGATCTCCCTGATTCTTATTCCATTTGAAGATATTCCAAGACTTTTGTCTGGCTCAGATAAATCGATTCTAAGATTTTTTTGATTCTTATCTAGTCAAAGTTAATTCAAGACTTTCGTCTGGCTCAGTTAAATAAATTCTAAGATTTTTCTAATTCTTATCCAGTCAAAGTTAATTCAAGACCTTCTCTGGCTCAGTCAGATCGACACTAAGATCTCCCTGATTCTCATTCCAGTGGAAGATATTCTGGGTTTTGCTGTTTCAGATAAATCTCTCAATGATTCATTCTGATTCACTTCCAGATTTTTCACTATCAGAGACAAAGAATCCAACTCTTTTCTCCATCACCAGTTCGGGATTTATTTTCCCCAACAAGAGGAAAGATGCAATCAATTTCTCACCAAAAATTCCTATCGTGAAGCCTGGACGTTAACCAGATAACGATACAACACTGTGAAACCTGGATGTTGACCAGATAACAGTTTACCGTTAACAGAATGAAGATTCTCATCCTTAAAACCTCAGAAGATTGGCATACTCCCAAGCTCCTGATACCCTTAACAGAATGAAGATTCTCATCCTTAAAACCTCAGAAGATTGGCATACTTCCAACCTCCTGACTCAAACACCTGAATGAAGATTCTCATTCTTGCTTCCCCAGTAGATTGGCATACACCCAACCTCCTGACCCAAACGTCTGAATGAAGATTCTCATTCCCTCTTCCTTAGAAGATTGGCATACTCCTAACCTCCTGACCCCAAACGCCTGAATGAATATTCTCATCCTTAAAACCTCAGAAGATTGGCATACTCCCAACCTCCTGACCCCAAACGCCTGAATGAAGATTCTCATTCTTTCTTCCCCAGTAGATTGGCATACACCCAACCTCCTGACCCAAACGTCTGAATGAAGATTCTCATTCTCAAAGTGGCATACGACTTGAATTCCTGATATTCCCGACAGAATGAAGATTCTCATTCTCAAAGTGGCATACGACCTGAATTCCTGATATTCCCGACAGAATGAAGATTCTCATTCTCAAAGTGGCATACAACCTGAATTCCTGATATTCCCGACAGAATGAAGATTCTCATTCTCAAAATGGCATATAACCCGAGTTCCTGATATTCCCGACAGAATGAAGATTCTCATTCTCAAAGCGGCATACAACATAAACTCCTGAACTTCTTCCAAACAGGAATAAGCTTTTCCCAGAGTCCTGAGCTTACTCTCCAGCAGGATAGCTACTCTTCAGCAGTATGGCTATTCCCCACAAAGTTTTTACTCCCCAACAAAATCAAGATTCTCATCCTTGATTCTCCAGTAAAGTTGCCGGAACCTTATTTACTCTCAGCATAAATTTGTCAGAGTTTTTAATCCCTTGCAGATCGAAGATTCTCGTTCTTGACTCCTCAACACAAATTCCCCTAGCAGAATGAAGTTTCTCATTCTCAATTCCCCACAGAGTTTTCAAGTATTCCCTAGCGGAGTTCTCCTCAAACAACAAAACAAGAATCCATGGTAGAAGTATTCTAAGAAAAGCTTGAAGACAAACATACTCTTCAACAGTGGTCCAGGATTTATTTTCCCCGGCAGCAGTCAAAGATTTTATTATCTCCAGCTATCCAGGATTTATCTTCCTCAGCAAGAAGGCTAATCAGCTTACATGCGCATAAATTACATTCATAAATCATGAGCATTGATAAAACACATATATTGCATCATACATTTCATGCAGCATAACTTTGTGTTTCAGCTAATATTTTACCCTTTTCAGGATAAGATTAGCAAGCTACCAGTATACAATCTGAAAACAGTTTACGGGTGCTTCCAAACATGGATGTTAATCTATCGCTTGTTCAGAGTCAGGATCATGAAAACAGTTTACGGGTGCTTCCAAACATGGATGCTAATCTATTGCTTGTTCAAATTCAAGGATCATGAAAACAGTTTACGGGTGCTTCCAAACATGGATGTTAATCTATCGCTTGTTCAAATTCAGCTCATTGAAAACAGTTTACAGATGCTCCAAACACGGATGCTAATCTATTGCTTATTCAGACCCCCATCTCAGAGATGTTCCAGACATGGATACTTTTCTGATACTCATCCTTTCACATACAACATACAACTCAATAAACATTCTTGGATGGCATCTTTAAGCCCATCTTCGACAAGATTTTGTCGCATCTCCAAATGGCATCTTTAAGCCCATTCCCTTAACTTTTCTTTGACGAGTGAAAATTTGTGGGCACTCTAGTGTCCAATCATCTTTTACCTTTGAGTCGCGAACGGCAAACTCGCCGATCTAACTCTTCAGGTTCAAGAAGATTGAACAGGGGCAGCTGTTGTACCCCAAAAGTTTCCCTCCCATTTTCACAAGAAATCACAACCCTGGGGTTTTCTCATATTTTCAAGATTGGCTCAAGAATCGATCAAACAGACTTTTTTATGGCAGAAAATCAAGAATTAGGGTTTCTCTCGCATTTCTCAGTAGAAGCTGAATTCTCAGAAATTCAATTAACTGTCACATGTTTTCACACTTTTTCGAGTTTGCTGAAAGGTTACTGGTTATTCTCAAGGCTTGTTTATCTGGGATAAGAGATAGGAGCTGAGACTGTCATTTGGAACATTCAGGTTTTTTGTCTGATCTAGGTTAACCAGATAATGTGCGTCTGTTAAGACATCTGCTTGTTAATGGAATGAAACGTTTGCTTGTTAATGGAATGAAATGTTTGCTTATTAATGGAATGAAATGCTTGCTTGTTTATTGGAATACACAGTGCGTATCTTGATTGGAATGGTGTTGCAAGGTTACGAGATTGCAAAGTTATTGGATTACTTAAAGTTTAAGTTATCTGTATTAGAATTTTTGGGATGCAATTTCAATTATTTTGATCTGAGAATCTTAAAGGATTAAGTGAAGATGCAAAGAAAGAATTGCAGGTTATTGACAGTAGAAGAGTTTTATTGGATAAAGAATTTTTCATTTATTTCAAGAAATGTTACAATACAGTTTATTATTTAAATGCTTTAAGTTGTGCAACTTATTGTATTTGAAAATTAAATTGGTACATTTGTTTAAATATTTATCCCAAAGTTACAAAGAAAAAAGTCTAAGCCTAAGCTTCCATTGCTCCCATGCTCAAAGCCTTCTGCTTCCTCTGCTTTGTCATCACCCAATTTGTGCTCACATGAAAAAGACAAAGGAAAAGGGATTAGTACAGTCATTTGAATATGAAAAGAATTTTCAAACAAAAAAGAAAGGGAATTTTTCATCATTTAAGTTTGTCGTCTGGAATCAGAGTACTATTGTTCATCATGTTTTTATTTTTCTCTTTGTAAATCACAAGAAGATTGCTCTTCTTGGTTCACAAGGAGAAAAATAAAAAAAAATGCAAAAAGAAGAATGCAAACAAAGCAAATGTATTCAAATGCAACAAGGGGCCAAACTACATTACAAAGTCAGCCAACCAAACAACATTGCAACTAAACCAAACAGCTTTGCAACAAAACTAAACATTGCAACATTACAAAGTAAGCAAAACTGCATACAAAGGCAGACCAAAACCTGCTGTACAAACAGCACAAGCAAGGTGCCAAACTGAGTTACAAAGCAAACTAGATGCAAACTATCAAGGAAAGCAAACTGGATGCAAACTATACAAATGCAGCAAGTACAAGTGCAGACATGTAGCATGCCAAAAGTACAAAGCAGCAGGTAAACCAAATGACAAGTCAAAAGCTTGTCATAGCTTTTCATCATTTTCCAAGACATAGGCAAACTTTTCAGAAAAATAAGAAAAAGAAAAAGTGCTTTGTCATTGAGAGAGAAAGAGAGAAAAGATATCACCTTTTGGAGGTTGTACAATTTGGCAAAAAGGTTGTCACAAGTTGCAAAACAAAAGGAAAAGGATATAAGACTATCAAATAACACAAAGTAAAAAGAGAGTGAACATTGAGCCAAGCCTGAAAACTCAGAAGTTAAAACATATATCTCCAAGCTAGCAAAACTGCAAATAACTACAACAAAAAACTCTCCAACCTGCTATCAAACCAATTCCAAAATAGAAGTAAGCTAGCCAAAAAAACATGTGCAAACAGTTTCACAACAAAACTTCAATCTTGTAGTTCAAAAACAAAAACCAGTTGGCCAAACTACTCAAACTGCACAACCAGAAAAACATATAGCAGTTCAAACCTGCTATCAAACCCAAACAAAAACCAGTTGGCCAAACTGTAAACAAAACCACTCTCCCAAAACCTGTTAACAAGTTTCACACAACAACAACACAACCTGCATAGCACCAAAACTGCAAAAGCTTGCCAAACTGTTAAACATAACCATTGCAAAAAAAACCTGCAAAACTACTCAAACTGCAGTTTCAAACAGCACAATCAAACAAAATACCCCAAGCCTGCCAAACTACTCAAACTGCAGTTTCAAACGGCACAACCAAACAAACTTCCAAAACCTGCCAAACTGTAAAACTGTATAGCCAAATTGTAAAGCCCACAACAAAACCCTGTAAACAATCAAACAGAAAATCACCAAAACCCTGTAAACAATCAAACAGAAAATCACCAAAACCCTGTGAACCCCAAAACTTGCAGAACCAGCCTGAAACTGCAAAAAATTCAAAAGGCCAACCAACTATAACAAACAGAAAAAAAAACATACACAAGCTCCCAAAACTTGCAGTTCTCAAACAAAGCAAGTTTTCCAAACTACATAGCAAAAAACTACAACAAATCTCAGAAAATAAACCAAAACTGTAGGATTCAAAACAAAAGGTTCCAAAAGCCTGTTAACATTTCAACAGGCCAACAGCCAAAAATCACAAAAACCTGTGAAACCAAAGCTAGCATACCAAAAACTACCAGCAAAACAAGTTTCAGAATCATCATCACAAACCATTATCCAACAACAGAGTATCAAGAGAAGCAACAACAATCCAAGGTTTCAGAACAATTAATCATCATCAACATTCAACATTCAAGAGAGAGGAAAGAGTTTCAGAAAAGAAATATCAAGGTTTCAGAACAGGCATCATCATTAACAAAAGCAATCAAGAACAACCAAGAGTTTCAGAACTGTACTCATCATCAACAAAAGCCTACCAACTCAGAATTATCAACAAGTCCAAACTAATAAAGTTTCAAAACACAGTTTCAAAACAAGTATCATCATCAACATTCAAGATAAATCAAAGTTTCAGAAAAGAAATGTCATAGTTTCAGAAACAATAGTCATCATCAACAAAAACAACAAAGTATCAGAAGGAATCATCATCATTCAAGGTTCAAGAAAAGAAGAGAAGTTACCAAAAAAGCTCGTCATCATTTCCTCTCCTCGTACCTCCGGCCACCAAGGGAGCGCCGCCAGTCAAACCTCTCTCCCTCCATTTTCCATAAAATCTCACAGGTAAGATGCTTCTCAAACCCTTACTGCGTTTTAGGCATAAATACCATAGGTTAAACAAATTGGACATGAACAAAGCAAGCTTAAACAACGAAACTGTAAAACTCAAAAAAGTACGAATCATACTGTTCAATCAAAACCCTTGATCGTTAGGAGAAGGCGAGAGAGGGAGACAGCGCTCCGGAGGCTTGAGAGGAGGGAGAATCAGGGCGTTTGACTGAGAAAGATGAAGAAGAAAAGACGAGGAAGCAGCGCCGCTGTAAAACGTACGCAAACCCTAATTGTACAAACCCTAATTCTCAAAAACAAAATTTACAAGCTTTGCATTGGGCTTGTACGCCCTTCAAACCCTAAGCCCATATGCATTTGCAGGCTTGCCCCCTTCTTTTCATTCTGACCTCACTTCTTTCATTTTCAATTGGGCCTAACCTCAAACACAAACCTTTAAGCCCATCCTTCTTTTTAATTTCTTTTCTTTTGTTTAAACAAATACTCATGTTTTTTAAAACTAATTCATTTTATTTTAATTTATTTTCTTTTTAGTTAATAATGACACTAATAATATTAAAACTTTGATTTTCTTAATTTAGTTTTAATTTTCTTGTTTTATTAATTAGTAATTGTTTCATTTGATAGAATACCAAGAAACATTTAATTTGATTTAATTAATTTTGTTTTTTTTAAACTCTTTTTTTTATTAATAAAAGTACAAAATAACGGAGGTTTTGTTTAATTGAATTTTCTTTCTTTAAAACTTTTTCCTTGTAAACATTAATAAAATACAAAAAGAATAACAATAATAATTCTTAATTTTTTAGAATAGATTTTTATTTGTCTATTTTCAAGTAAATACATGCATTTTGAACTTTATTGATTTCTTCATTTGTTATAGCTTTATATTGAATTGCGACAATTCGATTTGGTTGTAATACTTAATATTTGGACATTGCTATTCTTATGAGACTCATCCCCATTTGTAATAATTTGTACCCCCATCCCCGGATACTTTTGTAATAACTTAGACTTTTAATTTCCGCAATTTATTGCTTTCTATATACTGTATAGTAATTAGGCGTGTATGAAAAGATTCAAAATCAATCACTAGATGACATAATACAAGACAAAAAGCATGTAAATTAACAACACAATACACACTTGCACCCCTAGGGTTTCATCCACTTGTTGCCTTTAAAATTGGCCATGTTATGCATGTTGAGTATCTTGGCAAAACAAAAACAAAACAAAAGATCATAGTCCCTCGATGACGCTATCTTGGTCGCCTATACAAAATGATCTAGTCCCTCAGAAAATTTGCTAAAGATACTTAGCATAATTACTATCATGGTCTATACGATGACCCGCACCTGTCCCGTTTAACATCCTAATACAAGTTTGTTTACCAAATGCAATGGTAAAACAACACTGTCATAAGGGTTAAAAATGTGTAGGAAAGATCTTTGAGTAGATAGGGTAGGCAACTCTTAGTTACTTGATCAAAACTTGCAAAACATCCTTGCTATTTTCAAACACACTTCACAACACAATTTCAAAACATTTCCCAAAAACAATCTTTCAAACATTGAAATATCTTTTCAAAAGACAAACACCTTTGTATATATTCAAACAAGAATCATTACAAAGGTTTCCACAATGATGGCCTATTTTCAAAACATCTTTCAAAACCACACACAAAGCACCATTTCAAACAATTGAAAAGCAAAAGCAAGTGATCTAAACAAGTAACTAAGAGCCCATGGATAACCATGGATGAAAAGGGTGCTTGCACCTTCCATTTTCATAATCTATCCCCCTTAACCCAAGAAAACATCTCAAAGGTCTTTCCTGTGCTTTTTGACCTTTCCTTTGGATAAAATAAAAAGTCGGTGGCGACTTTTACTAAACCGAAACATTTGCGAACACAAATGCAAAACCTCAAGTCAGTTCTCCCACCGTATCACACTTAGGGTCTTAGATTTCTATCTTATCTTATACTTGGGATTATTGAAACTTGTACTAAAAAGTTGTAATCTGTTTTGAAGTTATTATAATGAGATTTTCAGTATTTCAAATGTGTTAGTCCTTTAATATTTGCAAATTGTCTATAAATCTTTGAGTTCCTTGAAATATTAATAATAAAATAAATCTTGTGAATTGCATATCATGCATCATATTGTACATACTTCTTGCATTTCTGTTCATATCCAGGTGTCTTACTTAGCTTCTTTACTTTGTTCAGCAAGCTGACTCACCAGTACAATACTCAGGCTAATTTCAGAAGGAAGATGGATAATCTAGAACAAGAGAATCGCGAGAGGTGCAAAAAAGTTACTACTCTAAAGGCCAGTATGGCCAATCTCACCGATTTGATGGAATCGTTGATAGCTGCTCAGAATCAGCCACCACTTGCTCATCCTCAATAGACAACAGTTACTTCTGAAGCTCTGACAGTTCCTACTTTTGCTACTCCAGTTACTGTTGTTCAGAATCGTATGCCTCAGGGTTATTAGTGGGGAATGCCAGAAAACTTCATGCCAGAAGGTTATAATCAAGATGCTCAGGTTGCTCCATTTGCTCAAAATGCTGTTGTTTCTGCACCTCCTGTGGTGCATATTACACGTGCTGCTAGAAATGAGATTTACTATGCTGCACCTCCTTTGGTAAATGTTGTACCATTTGCTAATGATGAAGTTTATCGCCCTATTCCTCCACTAAGTGAAAGCTTGGGTGTCTATGATCAAATGGAAGATTTTCAGGATCAGTTTGATAAAATACAGAAAGAGTTGAAGGCCCTCAGAGGAAAATAATTGTTTGGGCAGAATGTGAATGATCTGTGTTTCGTTTCGAATGTGAAAATACCTGTAAAGTTCAAAGTATCGGAATTCAAGAAACAAAAGGGCGATACTTGTCCTCGTTCTCACTTAGTGATGTATGTGAGAAGGATGTCTACTCACACAGATGATCAACGCCTGCTAATTTATTCTTCCAAGACAGTTTGACTGGTGCAACATTGAAATGGTACATGAGCCTGGATAGTGCCAATGTTCATACTTTCAACAACCTGGGTGAAGCATTTATTAGACAATACAAATATAATATGGACATGGCACCTGACTGTGATCAACTCAGGACAATGGTCTAGAAGGACAAATATTCATTTAAGGAATATGCACAGAGATGGCGTGAAGTAGCCGCCCAAGTGATCCCTCCGATGGAAGAAAAAGAGATAACGAAGATTTTTCTGAAGACTCTAGGTGCTTTCTATTATTAAATAATGATGATGAGTGCGCCAAGTGATTTTACCGAGATGGTGGGAATGGGTGTCTGTTTGGAAGAAGCTGTAAGAGAGGGTCGCTTGACAAGAAGTGAAAATTATGGCAGTACGAAGAAACCATCATACGGGTTTTCAAAAAATAAATAAGGAGAGACAAATTCTATTATTCAAGAGAGAAGGGTTAATACCCCTAGAAGAAATCGCCAGCGCCACCAACAGGTTGCTTCGGTAACTCTAGTTGTCAATACGGCTCCGACCACAGTGGCTTATCAAAGACCAGCCCCTCAGGGAAATCAAGGGCAAAACCAGAGGAGAGAGGCTTTTGAATCTATCCCCATGAGTTATGTAGAGTTACTCCCAGCATTGATTCAGAAAAAGTTGGTCCAGACCAGGCCACCCCCCGCTATACCATCACCTTTGTCTTGGTATTATAAGGCAGATCAAACATGCGCTTTTCATTAGGGTGCACCAGGGCACAATATGGAAAACTGTTATCCCCTAAAATCAGAGGTGCAAAAAATGGTAAGATCTGGCCTTTTGTCCTTTAAGGATGTCAACCCTAATGTAAAAGATAATCCTCTGCCAAAACATGGAGGAGCAAATACTGTCAACATGGTTGCTGGATGTCCAGGGGACTTCCGCATTTATGATATCAACTTGGTTAGAGGAGATTTGGTAAAGATGCATACCGACCTTTGCGAGTTTAGTTACTATACGCATGATCATGCTGGTTGTGGTCTCTGCAATACTGATATACAAGGGTGTGATAAGATAAAGGTTGATTTACAGGAAATGATGGATGCAGGCCTCATTCATATAATCAGGCCTAGGGCAGAATACAATGAAGAAGTGAACATCGTCTTTGGATGTCCTGGAGAGTCTCAGATATTTGATGTGAATCATATGAATGATGATTTGATGCAGTTGCATGCTACCTTCTGCCACATGGATGGTCAGGTAGAACACCACTATGGATCTTGTCGGGTTTACTGCAGAGATTCTAAAGGTTGTTCCCTTGTTAAAAAGGGTATTCAGTTGTTATTAGATAATGGTACCATCAAGGTTTCATGCCATAAAGATGATTACCATGGGATTAATGCGATTGAAGATATCTTAGATGAGACTGAGTCGGTTGATGAATATGCTTCTGCAGATGAATTCTTTTCCTTAGACGAAGATATGTTCTCCAGTGATGATTCTGTGATGACTAAATATTCCGAAGAAGGGGTGAACATAATTGTGCCTTGTTTCAATGATTCCATCATTGTCAAGATTGAATACTATAGAAAGCCAGTTGTTTCTCCAGTAGTGATTTGCTTGTTGAACCTTGTTCCTTACAAATCAGACAAAGTCGTGTTGTATAAGTACAATGCTACAATTCTAGAGGATGGTGTAGAAGTACCATTCCAGCCTTTGTCTAATGTCGAGAATATTACTGAGGCCAGTAGAGTGACCCATAATGGTCATGTTTTTGCACCCGTTATTCGAGGAAATGTTAGTGCCAATAAGAAGGTTGTTGAAAGTGTTGAAACCAAGAAAGAAGTAGCGGAATCCAGTGGTGCGACCCTGGAGAAAGATGTGGATGATATTACATCCTGTAATAACCTAAGCTTCTGTGATGATGAATTTCCTGATGAAGGAAGGAATCACAATCCAGCCATCCATATATCCATGAACTGTAAGAATGATTCATTGTCAAATGTGCTGATTGATAATGGGTCCGCCTTAAATGTCATACTGAGGAGCACGCTGATGAAGCTGAAGTATAAAGGAGATCCCATGCTCCCAAGTGGCATAATTGTAAAATCTTTTGATGGATCAAGGAAGTCTGTTATTAGGGAAGTGGATCTGCCTATTCACGTAGGTTCGCACTTGTTTCAGATTACTTTCCAAGTCATGGATATTGTGCCCGCTTACAACTGTCTACTGGGACGACCATGGATACATGAGGCAGGGGCTGTCACTTCAACTTTGCACCAAAAGATGAAGTTCGTGCGTGAAGGAATAATGGTTATCATAAATGGAGAGCAAACATTGTTGATATCTCATTTATCCTCTTTCAGTGTTGTGGAAACAGATGAGGCCGTCGTTGGAACTCAATTCTAAGCTTTATTCGTTGATAATGTAAGGGAGAATGAGAATTCTATGGCTTCATCCAAATATGCTCAACAAGTTGTGCGTAATGGCCCTAGTAAGGTATGGGGGCAGATTGTTGATCGGTCAGTGAACAAGAACAGGGCTGGTTTGGGATTTTTTGTGAAGAATGGTAGAAGTGAGAACATGAAGCCGAAGTATGCTTTGGGAAACTATCAAGATATCTTTCATAATGGAGGTTATCTTCATCCAACTATGTTTAGGATCAATGCTATTTTGGAGGATGAAGAAGATCAAGAAATGTTGAATTATGTGACGCATGGAGTCAGAGTCCAGAACTGGGTCACTATTGATGTTCCCTCTTGCATACATGTCTCAAAGTAATTGGTTTTGTTAATCTTTTCAAAAAGCTTTCACTCTGTCCAAGGTGAAAGTTGATATTGTATGGGCTTATCTGTTTTCTTTGATCATTAAAATCATTAATAAAAGTTATCTTTGATTCTCAAATTGTTTTTATTTTTCTGCTTTTTCTTGGAAAAATGGTAATAAAAAACCCTTTTGGAATAAATAATAACTGTAAATAAATATGCATAATCATTTGATATATGTGTCAGTTTCTAAAATCAATCATAAATCATATGTGCAGATTAATTAAAAAACCCGTTGAATACAATGACCTTGCACCCTCTCCCAACTTTGAATATCCTGTGTATGTGACCGAAGAAGAAGAATATGATGAAATTCTATAATAGGTTTCACGGTTGCTAGAGCATGAGGAAAGTGCCATTCAGCCGTATAAAGAGACGTTGGAGACAATCAATTTGGGTTCAGAGGAAGATCCGAAGGAAGTCAAGATTGGAGCATTGCTGCATCCCGACGTAAAGAGCAAGTTGATTGAATTGTTGAAAGAGTATGTGGAGATCTTTTCTTGGTCATACCAAGACATGCCTGGTTTGGATACAGATATTGTGGAGCATCATTTTCTTCTAAAGCTAGAGTTCCCGCCAGTCAAGCAGAAATTGCAAAGAACTCACCAAGATATGGCAGTAAAAATTAAAGAAGAAGTCTTAAAGCAGATTAATGTCGGTTTTCTTGTGACATTAGTGTACCCTCAATGGATTGCCAATATTGTCCAAGTACCAAAGAAAGAGGGAAAAGTTTGCTTGTGTGTTGATTATGGAGATTTAAATAAAGCTAGTCCAAAAGATGACTTTCCATTACCACATATTGATATGTTGGTTGATAGTACAAAAAAATTCAAAGTATTCTCATTCATGGAAGTATTTTCCAGATATAATCAAATAAGAATGGCTCCTGAGGACATGGAAAAAACAATGTTTATCACACCCTAGGGAACATTGTGTTATAGAGTGATGCCCTTCGGGTTGAAGAACGCTGGTGCAACATACTAGATGGCTATGACAACCCTATTCCATGATCTGATGCACAAGGAAATTGAGGTATATGTTAATGATATGATTTCCAAATCTCAAACTAAAGAAAGGCATGTAGAAGATTTGTTGAAATTTTTTCAGTGTTTAAGGAAATATCGTCTCCGCTTGAATCTAAATAACTACACCTTCGGTGTCCGATCAGGGAAATTGTTAGGTTTCATTGTCAGCCAAAAAGGAATTGAAGTTGATCCTGATAAAGTCAAAGCAATTCAAGAAATTTCCTCACCAAGGATTGAAAAGCAAGTCAGAGGCTTCCTTGGGCGGTTGAATTACATTTCCAGATTTATTTCCCATATAACCACGACGTGTGAGCCGATCTTTAAGTTGTTAAAGAAAGATCAAGGTTGTGTGTGGACCGATGATTGCCAAAGGGCATTTGAAATTATTATAGAGTATCTACTTGAACCTCCTATCTTGCTCCCTCCCGTTGAAGGAAGACCATTGATCATGTATCTGATAGTGTTAGATAATTCTAAAGGTTGTATTTTGGGACAACAAAATGAAACAGGAAAGAAGGAATATTCCATTTAGCATCTCAGCAAGAAGTTTACTGACTATGAGTCATGGTATTCTTTGCTGGAAAAAACATGTTATGCTTTGGCCTGGGCGGAAAAGTGGTTGCGGTAATATATGTTTAACCATACTACTTGGTTGATTTCTAAAATGGATCCAATTAAGTATATTTTTGAAAAGCCTGATCTTACTGGAAGAATTGCCCGCTGGAAGATGTTGTTGTCTGAATATGATATTGAATACCATACTCAAAAGGCTATAAAAATCAGCGTGTTGGCGGATTATCTTGCTCACTAACCGGTTGATGACTATCAGTATGTTAAATATGATTTTCCCGATAAGGATGTTATGTTTCTAAAAGTGAAAGATTGTGATGAACCGTTGCTTGAGGAAGGTCCTGATCCTGAATCTCGTTGGGGCATGGTATTTGATGGAGCTGTGAATGCTTATGGGAAAGGAATTGGTGTTGTGATTATCACTCTTCATGGATCACACATTCCTTTTACTGCAAGGCTGGCATTTGATTGTACCAATAATATGGCAGAGTATGAGGCTTGTATCATGGGTCTCAAGGAGGCCGTTGATCTCAGAATCAAAGTTCTAGATGTGTATGGCGATTGATCTTTGGTAGTAAATAAGATTAAGGGAGAATGGGATACTCGTCACCCTGGCTTGATCCCTTACAAATACTATGCTAGAAGATTATTACCTTTCTTTAATAAAGTTGAATTCCATCATATTCCCAAAGATGAAAATAAGATGGAGGATGCTTTGGAAACTCTGGATTCTATGATCAAGTAAATACCTGGAATGATGTTCCTCGTATCATAGTGTGACGTTTGGATAGACCAACTCATATGTTTACAACATAAGAGATGTCAGATGAGAAACCTTGGTATTATGATATCAAGCATTTTATCCAGACTCAGGAATACCCAGCTAGTGCATCAAATAAAGATAGAAAGACTTTGATAAGGTTGGCAGGTAGCTTCTTCCTCAATGAGGATGTGTTATACAAAAGAAATTATGACATGGTCTTGGTCAGATGCGTGGATAGACACGAAGCAGACATGTTGATGCATGAAATCCATGAAGGTTCCTTTGGTACCCATGCCAATGGATATTTGATGGAAAAGAAGATGCTTAGGGCTGGTTACTATTGGCTGACAATGGAATCTGACTGTTGCAAATTTGCAAAGAAGTTCCATAAATTCCAGATTTATGCTGACAAAATTCTTGTGCCTCCGACGCTTCTCAATGTTATTTCTTCCCCATGGCCTTTCTCTATGTGGGGTATTGACATGTTTAGAATGATTGAACCCAAGTCATCGAATGGACATCACTTTATCTTAGTGACAATTTACTACTTTACCAAATGGGTGGAAGCAACTTCATATGCTAATGTTACTAAGCAGGTGGTAGTACGCTTTATCAAGAACAATCTCATATGTCGGTACGATAGGTCAAACAGGATTATCACCGATAACGACTCAAATCTGAATAATAAAATGATGACAGAACTTTGTGAAGAATTCAAGATTTTCCACCATAATTCATCTCCCTACAGGCCAAAGATGAATGGAGTTGTTGAAGCTGCTAATAAGAACATCAAGAAGATCATCCAGAAAATGGTTGTTACTTATAAACATTAGCATGAGATGCTCCCTTTTTCTTTGCATGGGTATCGAACGTCTGTCTGTACTTCAACAGGGGAAACCCCGTTCTCTCTTGTGTATGACATGGAAGCAGTGCTCCCTATTGAGGTTGAGATTCCCTATTTATGGGTGATAATGGAAACCAAGTTGTCAGAGGCTGAATGGGTCCATAACAAGTTTGACCAGTTGAATTTGATTGAAGAGAAAAGAATGAAGGCCTTGTATCATGGTCAATTATACCAGAAGAGAAATAAAAAAGCTTTTGATAAGAAGGTAAAACCTCGTGAATTCAGAGAAGGCAACCTCGTGATCAGGAAGATCATGTCTTTTAACGCCGATTCTAGGGGCAAGTGGACTTCCAATTTTGAAGACCCGTTTGGTTTCAAGAAATCCTTCTCTGGCGGTGCATTGATTCTTGAAACTATGGATGGCGAGGAGTTACCACGTCCTTTGAATACTGATGCAGTTAAGAAATACTTCATCTAAAGAAATAAAAGAGTAACTCGCTAAGTCGAAAACTCGAAAGGGCGGCTTAGGCAAAAAGGAGCGTCTCGGTAGGCCGAAAACTCGAAAGGGCGGTCTACGCAAAAGTAAGAGACATAAATAGAATAAATTCTCCTGCTAGGTTGAAAACCCGCAAGGGCAACTTAGTAAAAAGTTAGGGATTTCTTGGCAAGTAACTGCGTCAGACAAGACTTGATCATTGAAGCAGTAATCTTCTTGGATCCTCACCACTCTTCAACCGAAGTCTCTACTCAGGAATTCAAATTTGTTAGAGGGAATAGTGGTCATTGTATTTCAATGTATCTTTTCCAATATTACCATTTTCCAAACTTTGTAATCATCTAGGGAGTCTTGCCATTTGCTGACTACCATCCCATCAATAAAGTTTGAGATTTTACCTAATTCTTTGTAATTCTTATTTTATTCTGCTTACAAAGACTTTATTTATTATTGATAGTAATTTTCAAAACAAACAGATTAAACAAAAAAATTTTTTTTTTTAAAAGAATTTACAAATTACTTCTTACTTTAGATTTTTGTGACTCAAGGAGAACAAAAATAGTGACTCCAAGGATGGACAGACTCTGAAATTTTGGAAGTATGAATTCCCTAGGAAGGTTCTCCCAAGTCATTTTTGCTGGCATGAGTATGATCTTCTTGTGCTTCTCAGATAATTGAGGATGATACCAATTAATGTGTGGTGCGGTGTTAGGTTTGTGATCTCATTTTCCCCAGTCAAGTCTTGGTTCATTTTTATTTCGGGTTGCATGGTATGAAGTCTCTGTCCCAGATTCCCCAGTAAGGTCTTCACTCACATGACAAAAGTCTCTTCCCTTTTGAGTGCTGAGTTGGAATCATTTGCAAAACATCGCCCTTTGCAGTGTTAACATTATAGTTGTTATTTGTTTCCCAGGTAACCAAACAAGAGCAATATCTTCTCTAAGAAGTGTTGAAACAATTGTCAACTTTTTGGGTTGTCTCCCACCAAGTGTTGGGTTTGATTTAAAATCCCCATAAGTTTGATTTATTGCTATAATGTTTAACTTCTTAAATCCCCAAGAAAGGCTGAGATAACGTGTCTCTCTGAAAATTGTTATCCCTATAAGGTTTCATAATTTCTCCCCAGAGAAATTGGTGCAATACTCACTCTCAATATTAAAGAATGTATCTTGGTTTCCCCTCGACGATGTGGTGTTGCCCTCTCTATTAAAGTCAGTGCGAGATCCCCAGTTGATATCTCGATGATGCAGTTTTCATCTACCCTGTTGAAATTAGTATTGCAATCCCCAATAGAAGTACAGACGTTGAAATATTTGTTTTCCCCATTGAAGTCTGTGTGATATTCCTTGATGAAGCCTGAAGGAGGATGTTATATCCTTGTATCTGCACTAATTTATTGTTACGAAGTAATTATCTTCTGATTATGTTCCTTCCCAGTGAAGTTAAGTTGTGAAATGGGAATTTGTTTCCTCAATTGGTGCTTACTTTCTCATGAAATTTTCATCTTGGATGTGATTTAGCCGAGTATTGAATTTACCCAAGTTGGTTGTGTCTGGTTATCCCCACTGCTATATGTCTGTTTTGTCAGCGTATACATGATAATATTCATACATTCACACATACATCATGCATAGTTGAATTTAGAATTTCATTGCTCATTTGCATTCATTAATATCTTGTTGGCATATTACCCTGTTTTGCATAGTTATGTTATCTTCTCTCCAATAGAATGTCAACCTTAAGCAGAAAGTGTATATTCTTTCAATTTCCCTACTGAGTTATCCCTCGTGGAAGATTTTTGTTTTAGCCTTCCTGTACAACACTTTATCTAGATAGAAAGTGGTTCCCTCTTGAGTTTATTTCTCATGAGGTGTTATTTTGGTTGACTGATTCATTCCAATTTATTTCTGGATTAAATCTTTGGTCCCCAACAATATTATTATTTTGATTTCTGCAAGCTTTAAGCCTTAGTTTGAGAATATGAATTTATTTTGCCACAAGAATATTTTATCTCCTCAACAGGAATATATAGGCATTTCCCTAGGAAGTCCTATTACTTTCCCTAGGAAATCATTATGGCAATTCCTTCTCATAACAACAAGTAGCAGGTCTCTTTATTTGAGAAACTTGTACTTCCCCAGTAAGTTTGTCAGTTCCCAGAGAAGATTCAGATTTGTTACTCCAATGAATGGTAGCATTGTCACTATGGATGGTAGTTCATTTTTGAGATTTGTTACTTCAATGAATGGTAGCCTCATCATTATGGGAGGTAGTTCATTGTTGAGATTTATTACTCCAATGAATGGTAGCCTTGTCATTATGGAAGGTAGTTCGTTGTTGAGACTTGTTACTTTAATGAATGGTAGCCTCGTCATTATAGGAGGTAGTTTGTTGTTGATATTTGTTTCTCCAATGAATCGTAGCCTTGTCATTATGGAAGGTAGTTTATTGTTGAGATTTGTTACTCCAATGAATGGTAGCCTTGTCATTATGAAAGGTAGTTCGTTGTTAAAATTTGTTACTCCAATGAATCACTACGCCAAAAATGATTTTTTGTATCACCTAATTTAATAGCACTTTAAAAAAAATGCTATTAAAATGGAAAAAACACATTTATAATAGCACTTTTTAATCGGGCGCTATTATATAATACAGACTATGTAATTTTGATAGCACTTTGTACCAGAACACTATTATTAAACTTCTTTAAGATAGCATTTTGTATAAAACGCTATTATTTGACTACCTATATAATAGCATTTATTAAAAAGCGCTATCTTATATATAATAATGAATTAATTAATTAATTGATAAAAAAAACACATTTTCAGAAACCTTTCTCTCCTTCCATATCTGATCCACTTTTCTCAAACTCCCGTCAAAACCTCTACATCATGAACCCTAGAAAGCTAAAGTATGGAATTAACCGGTAACGAAGCTTGCAATCACGCTATTGGAAGAGGAGAAATGTTTAGAGGATCCTAAACTACTCCGTGGTATAAAGAAAGCTAAGAGAATTTGAGGAAAGGACTAACTTGTTGGCGGCGGTTATCGTGTTGGAGAGGAAGACGAAAGAATCGAAAGAAATTAGATCTCTCAGGTACGATTCAACACTTTCGGCTTTACGTTTTCACCTCTACCTTCTTCTCCTTTTTGCTACTCGTTCTCTACTTCTTTTTCTTGCGTTCTTCATGCACTAATTCTGCGTTGTTGCTGCGTTCTATTGTAGATTCGTGATGTTGTTTCTGAAGTAATGAACAAAGATGTTGCGATGATGATGACACTTGCAGATTCCGAAAGCGGAGATGAAAATTGAAGGTTCTTCCCCCATGCTACAGAGATGAAGATTGCAAGAGGAAGTAGAGAGAATTGAGAGAGATTTCTTAGATAGGGTTCCGAGAAGAATGGTGAGTGTTTTTCTCTAATTTTTCTGTGACTTTTTCTGGTGTGTCTGAATTGTGAACTCCCTCCTCACTTTTCTGTTATCTGTTAGGAAGTTGGTTAGAAACAATTAAGGGTTATGGAATCTGTTAGAAGTTAGCTTTGACATCAATTTTCCCCTTTCGATTTTCCCGGCCACACCACCGCCGTCATCGCCGCTTCATCCACCGACGACAGCGGCATCCCGTCTCAAGATCTCGCAGTTCTCCTCGAAGTCGACGGGTGAATTTTCGCTTTTCTTCGTTATTAACAATCTCGTTTCAGTTTCACTCTGCTCAACTTGTTTGAACTGTTGTGGTTGTTAATTGTTTTATTTATTTATTTATTTGTTTTTTAGGGTTCTTGTGGATGCATACCGTGGGAATCGCATAGCCTTCAATAAAGGTATCAACAGTTCGACTGTGCTCACTGTCACTGCTCATCTATAATTCCATATTCTCCTTGTGTTATTCTGTTTTCATGGAGTGTAACGAACTGTTGTTTTTCGATTTTGATTTCGATGTTGTGCTTGCAGCATTTGAGAAACTTGGACTTGATTGTGCGAGCTGGAGCGAACCTGTCTATTCAGATCTTTTAAGGTGTTTTTTTGGTTATTTGTTGTTATATTATTTTCTTGCCTGTGCATATGTTCTAATGGAAAAGGTGATGATGATACACTTAGATTTCATGAGTTCTTGTAATCAATGCATTGAATTTCAATGAAGTCTCAGTTTGGTAGGGACTGTAGTTGATAATACTGTGAATTTGAATTATAAGACTTCACTGCTACATTCCCTGCTACATCATTCAAGAATGGCATGTAAGTATTATCTACTTAATTTTTGTTTCATTACATTCCCTGCTACATCATTCAATTTGTTGGTTGGATTATCATGAAAATTTAGTGACGTGAAATCTCATGCATACAATAGATTTTGAAAAGACCAAATGGTATTATTCTCTTTCGCATGTACATCATTGATGAAAAGAAAATGAAGAAAGCAATTGAGTTGAAGCATTATGTACTCAAAACGAATAAAATATAGCTTATTTATCCGCCCAATCAAGCTAGAGGGAACAAACTGACCTAGTTTGCTTTTGCTAAATCATCAAAACTACCATGTTTGACTTGTATTACACACATTCTAGCATTCCATACATGTCTTCTTGGTTCTTCAGTTTCTGATTTATGTATGATTTATTGCTTGTCCAGATCACTTTTCTGAATGCGTAGAGAATCATGCATTTGAAACTTATGACAAATTTATCAAGGAACAAGGAGGTAATTTCAATATTCTTTCTTTTCTTCTCTGTATTTTTAAGATTTTAATTATACATGTTAACAGTTTATAACTTTGGTTTATGTTTTCATAATTAAGTGTGGTCCAGTAAACCATCAGATTATACTTAATAATGCTCATGAATCATGGTTTTTGGTATGAAATCAGCTGTCGGTGAGCTGTTAGCTGAGTATAGCTTGAAAATTGACAAGCCAAGATTATTCAAGCTGTGTAGAAAATTGGTTTTTTGTTTTGTTTTGTTTTAAACTAGTTCTTTTTTGGCATTCTTTTGTCAAATTCATCTTTCATTATGTACTGTTCTTGTCCTACATTATTCAATAGCTAACATGATTTGGTAAATTTTTTATAGAGGAATTGAAAAAAATGCCGGCTCCTGAGGTAGCTGTGAATTATTATATGGGAGATGACTTGTATCTATTTGGTAAGCTCTTCATTATTTTGACCTAAATTTGTTTACTTGAGGCAAAAAAACCGACATTTCACACTTTCAATATCATTTTTTTCAGATGAATTTCAAACTTCCAGAGTTCCAAATACTAGAAGGCCTAAGATAGGTATAACATATGAAATTGCTCCATTGATATGACTTTTTTTAAAGCAGTAAAATTTCTCACATTGGTTATTTCTATTTCCCCTCTAGAGAATCTGTACGACGTATTTTTAAATATCCGAGATGATGAAGCTGAACATTGCAAGACAATGAGGGCTTGTCAAACTGATGGGAACCTCAGGTCGCCTCATTCATATGCAGAGGACGATGATGAATCAGTCTGTACTCTTGAAGCAGGCTGTGAAGGTATTGTTGACTAATATTCACATTGGTGACAAATATATTAATATCAATTGTTGTTCATTTCTAGGTATTTGTATGACAAGTTTATTAGTCCAAATGGATTAATAAATAAGTTCTCTTTCATATCTCCACATGTATCACGGGAGGATAATCTAGGAAATGGTATAGCAAAAATACTTTTGAAAGATGAGGAGTTCAAGGATAAGATGATATATATGCAATGAGTAGTTCAAGGATAAGATGAGGAGTTCATTGGTAATTTAAAATGTTATTTGGTATTTGATGGATCATAATATATATGCAATGAGTAACTTAAAGCGTTATTTGTGTTGAATTGAATATAGTTATTTTATATTTACACCAAAAAAAATGATTGTGTAAGAAAAAATATTGTACTGTACTTATTAAAAATATTGTACCAAATATGTACCATTTATTAGCACTTTATTTGAAAGCGCTATCAAATATATGTTATATATTAGCGCTTTTTGTTTAGAGTGCTATAAAAAAACAAATAAAAAACATGCAAAATACTGACTTTGATAGCACTTTAATTAAAACGCTATTATAAATTGGTACTTTAATAGCGCTTTTAAAGTGCTATTAAATAAGAAATATTTACAATAGTGGCGCGGTTAATAGCACTTTTAAGCGCTATCAAAAACAAAAAAAAGCGCTATTAAATAGCTTATTTGGCGTAGTGAATGGTAGCCTTGTCATTATGGAAGGCAGTTCGTTGTTGAGATTTGTTACTCCAATGAATGGTATCCTTGTCATTATGGAAGGTAGTTTGTTGTTGAGATTTGTTACTCCAATGAATGGTAGCCTTGTCATTATGGAAGGTAGTTTGTTGTTGAGATTTGTTACTCCAATGAATGGTAGCCTTGACATTATGGAAGGTAGTTCGTTGTTGAGATTTTTTTCCGATGAATGGTAGTCTTGTCATTATGGGAGATAGTTCATCATTGAGATTCTATTACTCTGAAGAAGTTCATTTGTTTCCAGTCATGAGTACTGCCGGCTTACCCCAATATTGATATTTACTGGTATTATCTTACCACTCATTTCCCCGGTAGGTCAACATTACTTTTTTTATATCTCCTCAGTGAGTGGATAGTTATTCATTTGTCGATCACTATTATCATTTACCTTCTCTCCTCAATCTTTGAGTTGATGACGCCTTATCTCATCTTTCGGCTTTACCCCAATAAAGTTGGGTCTCTTGTTCACAAGTGATTTATTTTCCTGGTCAGGTTTTTCTTTTGATCCCTATTTTTATTTTCTACATCCCTAGTGGTGTCTTGTGTCCCTCTTTGAATTTGTTCATTTGCATTCATAATCATAAGCATTGCATGGCATCTTAGGGAGAAAATAGGGCTTGTTTTATATTTAAGTATCTTCAATCACGTCGACACGAAGATTTTAACCTTCGCATCTCCAGATAGAAGAAACTTAAATAAGGGCAGCTGTTGTACCTCAATTTTTGACCCTAAGATTCCTCTATCATATCAACTCAATCACAACAAGATCACACTAGGGTTTGGTTCTTCTTCTTATATTTAGCTTTATCTATGAGGGATCACCAAGCACCTTGACTTGTATTTTATGATCATCTATGTTTTGTATTGATTAACTTTTAACTAATAAATACAATGAATGTTTGCCCTAATTACTGATATTATAGATGAAAGCACAACACATTCCATCAAGTTGATATGTTGGTTCATGAGTTTATTTCCATGTCTTCTTCAATAAAGCTTCATTGATATTCAATCTTCATCGTTGAAGGTTGTAACACAGTGGGAGAACTGACTTGGGGTTTTGTGTTTGATCACCATTGTTGCGGATAGCAAGAGTCGCCACCGACTTTTCTTTTATCAATGAAGGAAAGGGTGAAAAGAACAGGAAAAACCTTTAGAGATGTTTTCTTGAGTTCAGGGGGTAGGTTATGAAAAGGGAAGGTATTAACATGCTTTTCATCCAGAGTTATCTACGGGCTCTTAGTTTCTTGCTACATCACTTAATTTTGTTTGAAAATATGCTTGTGGTGTGGGTTTTAAAAGTATTTTGAAAAGCGTCTTTGTAATGGTTCTCGTCTCTATAAGAACGCGTACAAAAAGATTTATCTTTTGAAAATGTTTCAAATGAAAGTGTTGGTGTATAAAATGTTTTTATTGCGAGAAAGCAAGCAACTAAGAGCATCCTACCTACTCAAAAGGTCTAATGTTCTTTTTCTCCTCCTTTAGATGTTGCTATCTTGCCATTGATTTGGTAAGAAGCCCCATCATTGAATATGAAGGGACGGGCGTGGGATGTTTGTATAGTCATAGAAGGAAACTTATGGGACATTTTAGCAATGTTGTTTAGGGACTAGATCGTTTACCAAAGGCAATATTGAGGGTCATCGAGGAACTACGATCTTTTATCGAGGGTCTTTGCTAAAACACCCATATTCGAGGGACATGACTATTTTTCCGAGGCAACAAGTGGGATTACCCTAGGGGTGTATGTGTGTTAATACGGTGTTTGATTACATACATTTTATCTTTTGAATTTTAGGTTCTCTACTTGTTGTTTTCATCTTTCCATACATCCTAGTTACTAACATTTACATAAAAGCAATAAAAAATGAAAAAAATAAATCCTACACTATTACAACCATATTGAAATAGCAAGAAAATATAAAGATAATAAAAATAAAAAGAAAAAAATGAGCTCTTTCGATTCAGGAAGAAGCATCCTTCGATACTGCACTTTTTGACTTCTTTCGATTTGGGCCTGGAATCAGCAAGGTTCTGTCCTTCGATTGGGAGCTAGAAGTCAGCAAGGTTCTTGTTGGTGTAAGCCCTAGAGGCCAATACTTTTGGTACTTGTATCGAATTATTTATTAATAATAAAAGACATTTCTTTATTATGTTTGCTTTCCAAAATAATAAAGTCCCTAGAATGGTTTATTTGTTTAATGAAATGTTAAGTGTGACTTAATCATGAGATCCCATTAAACATAAGACACTATTCTTAAAGTATCCGTAGTAAAGCTTTAATATGAAGTGGGATAACATTAAAGCATTAATATTATTATGAAGATAGATTGATGATCACATCTCATGGATCATAGATAAGGAGTTATCAAGTCTTGATATATGTATGAATATTAGGAGTAATATTTATACTGGATTGACCAGCTATGAGAATACTACATAGAATGTTATGCAAAGTGTCATAAGTTATTCTCATGATGATAATGGTGTATACCACCCTTCGACCTAAAACCACTATGGACCCTAGATGTAGAGTCAAGTACTTTATTGCTGATCAAACGTCATCCGTAACTGGATGACTATAAAGACGGTTGATGGGTACTTCACAAAGCATGCTAAGGGACATGAGTGACCTAGATGGAATTTGCTCATCCTGCATAACAGGATAAATGTCAAAGGGCCCAATATTGAACTGTACAAGGGTGACACAGTGTATGCCTTGTGTTCAATATAGACATGAGGGCAAAAGGGTAATTGTACAACACAAATATTATCACGGAAAAGGTTTGGTCAGATCACATGACATTTTCGTGACTTGGGTACAGTGATGTGTTGCTAGATACCGCTCACTGTTTATTATATTAAATGTGTGATTTAATATAATTACCAACGTCGCGAAAACCTACAGGATCACACACATAAGGACAGGTTGATGAGAGATAGAATAAATAAGGAACACCGTAAGGTACGGTGCACTTAAGTGTAATACGGAAAATGGTAAGGTACCACGTGGATAAGTGATATATGGTACATCATAAGGTATGATGTCCATAAGCTTAATTGGGATTTTAACTTATAGCCTTAATTGGGCTTTTAGCTTGTATCCCACACGAGTGATTCTATAAATAGATCCCTTGTGATGAAGCAATTTCACTTGATGCAATTTCGTTTTTGATTCTCTCTCTCACTCAAGGTTTCCATTCGTGATCAGCTAGCACTATGACCAGAAGCGATCTGTTCGTGTGGACTGAGTAGAGGCGTTGTTCTTCATCAACGCTCGTGATCACAACATCAAAGGTCTGAATCGCCACAAGAGGTAAATATTTCTATCACTGACCATGCTCATTCGTAAGGATCGCTAAAGGAAAATTTTAAATTCCGCTGCGCTTTTGATCGCAATTTTCCTTCAGTGGTATCAGAGCCACTTACGAAACCATGGATCTGATAGTTGTTTATGTTCTATATTTTTTGTTTTGATTCGATTAAAACCAGAATGAATTGAATAATAAACGAGTAATTAAATTTGGCATCTGTTGTGTACGATTTGGATGATTGATGTTGACTATGCTTCGGAATACGACATTAGTATAATGAAGCAGCGATACATCGATCGTCCATAGGTTACACAAATAAGATCGATCACTTTTATATATGATATAAGTAAATCTGATGCAACAATGGTATATGGGATATACTTTTTCTGTTTCGTTCATTCAAACACTTGATGATTGTTATTCCTTTGACCGATCACTGTTCATATGCTTCGGAATCCGACATTAGTATGGTGAAGCAATGGCATGTGATTAATCATACTGAATTATCAATCGAAATGTGTTTGACAGCATGAAACTGTTGCATTAGGGTTCATGACGGCACAAGGGTTGTGTTGTTGCAGAGTTATGCGATTAGGGTTGTGAATGCACAAGAGTTGTGCGAAAATGACGCCGATTTAATTTGCGTAGTGTGATCAATCGTCGAAATTTAATTTTCCTTTTTTTAATTAACAAAATTTAAACTAATAATAAAAGTGTGTTTATTATTATTGTCTTGTGGTGATCAGTTATGGCCTTAGTTTTTTCCTTTATTTTGTTATGGGATTGTAAAATACGACCTGCGTGTCGTGCCTCTCTCTAAAATTCTTGATGTAACTTCTTTTCTCATCTCACTCCCTCGTATGTAAAACGAGTTTCTTTTATGTAATGTAATGTTATGAAGAAAGAGAAGAATACAATATCAAAGGAGGATAACCTTGGAGATCTTGCTTGGAGAAGTTTAGATTGTTATTAGGTTAGCTTAGGTTCTCTCATTGGCTTGGGAGAACAATTGCGCTAGGGGCCATAACTGTATACTTTTATGTATATTGATGCATGTGTTTGTATGTTGGTGCATGAGAGAGACGAATTGCATGTTAAGCCGGTGAGATCAAACTAATAACAAAATTCCTCAAGTTAAATATTAAGTTCATGCTTTCCAAGTTTTAGCACTCATCAAGACTAGTATCGAACAATGTAGATTTCGCCTACGCGAGGTGCATGTTCTATATTAGTAAGGTGCGATGGGATAATTGTAATATCCAACTGCTAAAACAATGGGTCAAACTTAACTAAACACATTATAATAAGATTATACATGTTTAGAAGCAAGAGTTGGGAATGATTCATATGATGAATTAGAATAAGGAGTTATTCACCCAACTGAAAATATTCGAGAGTTGTATGAGATACAATTGGAAGGAGTTCCTACCTAAATAACCTAGTTTTGTGTAATCAGCCTAACGCTGACTTAGAACGAAGTGAAATGTGGATCTCGACCCACTAGAAAGTCTTCCAACGGGATTTTCCGAATCAAATGATGAGGGTCATTTGGTTTGAGTAAAATAGTGGGAGCATATTTGATTAAAGGCCTAATTAAATATGTTGTTTTAATGATACTTATATTTTCAATTTTTTGTAGATTACCATGACAACAAACAACCATATTTTGCGATCAATCCTAGATAAGGAAAAATTGTTTGGGACAAATTTCCTGGATTGGCACCGAAATCTGAGGATTGTCCTCAAGCACGATAAGAAGTTGTATGTCTTGGAGACACCTATTCCTGAAGAGGAACTGCCTAGTTCGGCACCTAAGGCAGAAATAGATGCTTATAAGAAGCATTTTGATGATGCTAACGAAGCCGCTTGTCTCATGCTAGCTACTATGAACTTGGAGTTGCAAAAGCAACACGAGAACATGTCAGTGTTCGATATGATCGGACATCTGAAAATGCTCTATCAAGAGCAGGCAAGAAATGAGAGGTTCCATGTTTCAAAGGCCCTTTTTAACAGCAAGTTATCTGAGGGAAACCCTGTAGGTCCCCATGTGCTCAAAATGATTGGGTATGTGGAGAACCTTGACAGGTTAGGGTTTCCGCTTGGAAAGGAACTTGCAACTGATTTTATCTTGCAATCGTTGCCAGATAGCTTTAATCAGTTTGTCATGAATTTCAACATGAATGACATGGATAAGAGTCTTCCAGAATTGCTAAGCATGTTGAAAACTGCTGAGCAGAATATGAAGACAAAAGGGAAGTCCATTATGATGGTCAGTAATGGAAAGAAGCTAAACAAGAGGCCTACCAAGCAAGTTGGTAAAGGGAAAGGCAAGGAAGTTGCCAAGCCTAAACCTACTGTTCCTGCTTTGAAGCCTAGTGGAGGCATAACAAAGGAGGGCACTTGCTTCCATTGCGGTAAGACCGGACATTGGAAGAGAAACTGCCCAAAGTACCTGGAAGATATGAACAATGGAGTAGGGACTTCAAATTCAGGTATTTTTGTTATTGAAATTAATTTATCTACTTCTGCATCATGGGTATTAGATACTGGATGCGGTTCTCACATTTGTACTAATGTGCAGGGGATAAAAAGGTGTAGAGATTTGGCAAAAGGTGAAGTTGACCTACGAGTTGGAAATGGAGCAAAGGTTGCTGCTTTAGCCGTAGGAACTTATGTTTTGACTTTACCTAGTGGTTTAATAATTCAGTTAGAGAACTGTTATTATGTACCTGCAATTAGTAGGAATATTATTTCCGTTTCTTGTTTGGACAAGTTTGGTTTTTCATTTATAATAAAGAACAATTGTTGCTCTATTTATTTGAATGATATATTCTATGCTTCTGCACAAATGAACAATGGACTATATGTCCTTGATCTTGAAATGCCAATTTATAACATTAATACTAAACAAATTAAACCTAATGAGTTAAATCCAAGCTACCTTTGGCACTGTCGCTTAGGCCACATAAATGAGAAACGCATTTCCAAACTCCATAAAGATGGACTCGTGGACTCTTTTGATTATGAATCATATGAGACATGCAGATCTTGTTTAATTGGAAAGATGACAAAGTCCCCATTCATAGGAAAAGGTGAAAGGGCTAATGATCTTTTGGCCCTCATACATACTGATGTATGTGGACCACTGAACATACCAGCCAGAGGAGGTTTTCAATACTTCATCACATTTACTGATGATTTCAATAGATATGGTTATGTGTATTTAATGAAACACAAATCTGAAACCTTTGAAAAATTCAAGGAATTCAAGAATGAAGTATAAAACTAACTAGGTAAGAATATTAAAGTTCTTCGATCAGATCGAGGCGGTGAATATTTAAGCCTAAAGTTTGATGACCATCTAAAGGAATGTGGGATTTTATCCCAACTTACTCCTCCTGGAACACCACAATGGAATGGTGTATCTGAGAGAAGAAATTGAACCTTGTTAGACATGGTCCGATCCATGATGAGTCACATCGATCTTCCGAACTCCTTTTGGGGACATGCACTATTGACTGCAGCTTACACACTTAACCGGGTTCCATCCAAAAAGGTTGAGAAGACACCATATGAGATATGGAGTGGTAAGAAACCACATATGTCTTACATGAAGATTTGGGGTTGCGAAGTTTATGTGAAACGACAAATTTCAACTAAGCTTGAGTCCAAATCTGACAAATGCTTATTTGTGGGGTATCCTAAAGAAACAAGAGGGTATTACTTCTACAATCCTTCTGAGGGCAAAGTGTTTGTCGCTCGAACTGGAGTTTTTCTGGAAAAGGATTTTATTTCCAAAAGAATCAGTGGGAGGAAAATAGAGCTTGAAGAAATTCAAAAACCACAAAGCATTGATACACCTATGGAGGAATTAGAGCAGGAAACACAAGTAGTTGTGGAAGAGCAACCTGCTCAAGTAGAACAAGACCAGCGTAGGTCAAGCAGGATACGTCAACAACCTGAGAGATATGGATATCTCATAAGTGATCAGGGTGATGTATTACTCATGGATCAAGATGAGCCTGTGACCTACCAAGAGGCCATAACTGGTCCTGAGTCCGAGAAGTGGCTAGAAGCCATGAAATCTGAAATGGATTCCATGTACACAAACCAGGTTTGGACCTTGGTAGAGCCTCCTATAGGAGTTAACCCTATAGGATGCAAGTGGGTCTTCAAAAAGAAGACTGACATGGATGGTAAGGTACATACCAATAAGGCAAGACTGGTTGCAAAAGGCTATAAACAAATTCATGGGGTTGACTATGATGAAACCTTTTCACCACTTGCAATGCTTAAATTTGTTCGGATTTTACTTGCTATCGCTGCATATCATGATTATGATATATGGCAGATGGATGTCAAAACTGCTTTCCTTAATGGGAATCTTCTTGAGGATGTGTACATGACACAACCTGAAGGATTTGACATACCAGAAGAAGCCCAAAAGATATGTAAGTTACAACGATCAATTTATGGATTGAAGCAAGCTTCCAGAAGCTGGAATCTTCGCTTTGATGAAACAGTAAAACAATATGGATTCATCAAGAATGAAGATGAGCCTTGTGTCTACAAGAAGGTTAGTGGGAGCATGATCGTATTCCTGGTATTATATGTAGATGACATATTACTCATTGGAAACGATGTCTCTACCTTGCAACAAGTGAAGACTTGGTTAGGGAAATGCTTTTCAATGAAGGACCTAGGTGAAGCAACCTATATATTACGAATCAGGATCTATAGAGATAGGTCACAAAAACTGCTTGGCCTAAGTCAGAGTACATACATAGAAAAAGTGTTGAGACGCTTTAATATGCATGATTCCAAGAAAGGATTCATACCTATGCAACATGGCATGTGTCTGTCAAAAACATAATCCCCTTCAAGTAAGGAATAAAGGGATCGCATGGATAAGATTCCATATGAATCTGCAATAGGATCTATCATGTATGCCATGCTATGTACTCGACCAGATGTCTCATATTCTTTAAGTGCAACGAGTAGGTACCAGTCTAATCCCGGTGATGCTCATTGGGTAGCTGTCAAGAATATCCTTAAGTACTTGAGAAGAACTAAGGACTCATTCTTGATATATGGAGGTCAGGAAGAGCTTGCTGTAATTGGATACACCGATGCTAGCTTCCAGACAGATAAGGATGACTTTAGATCGCAATCTGGTTATGTGTTTTGTTTAAATGGTGGCGCTGTGAGCTGGAAAAGTTCAAAGCAAGATACAGTTGCTGATTCTACAACTGAGGCTGAGTATATTGCTGCCTCAACTGCAGCAAAGGAAGCTGTTTAGATCAAGAAGTTCATTAGTGAACTTGGCATAGTCCATAGCATTGTGGATCCCATTGATCTCTATTGTGATAACAATGGTGCTATCGCACAAGCTAAGGAGCCTAGATCTTACCAACGATCCAAACACATACTTAGGCGTTATCATCTCATTCGAGAGATAATCGACCGGGGAGATGTGAAAATATGTAGAGTACCTACACTTGACAATGTTGCTGACCCATTAACAAAGCCTCTTGTGCAGCTGAAGCATGATGGACATACTAGATCTATGGGTATTAGGGGTATGCCTGATTGGCTCTAATGCTAGTGGGAGATTGTTGGTGTAAGCCCTAGAGGCCAATACTTTTGGTACTTGTATCGAATTATTTATTAATAATAAAAGGCATTTCTTTATTATGTTTGCTTTCCAAAATAATAAAGTCCCTAGAATGGTTTATTTGTTTAATGAAATGTTAAGTGTGACTTAATCATGAGATCCCATTAAACATAAGACACTATTCTTAAAGTATCCATAGTCAAGCTTTAATATGAAGTGGGATAACATTAAAGCATTAAGATTATTATGAAGATAGATTAATGATCACATCTCATGGATCATAGGTAAGGAGTTATCAAGTCTTGACATAGGTATGAATATTAGGAGTAATATTTATACTGGATTGACCCTCTATGAGAATACTACATATAATGTTATGCAAAGTGTCATAAGTTATTCTCATGATGATAATGGTGTATACCACCCTTCGACTTGAAACCACTATGGACCCTAGATGTAGAGTCAAGTACTTTATTGCTGATCAAACGTCATCCGTAACTGGATGACTATAAAGACGATTGATGGGTACTTCACAAAGCATGCTAAGGGACATGAGTGACCTAGATGGAATTTTCTCATCCTGCATAACATGATAAATGTCTAAGGGCCCAATATTGAACTGTACAAGGGTGACACAGTGTATGCCTTATGTTCAATATAGACATGAGGGCAAAAGGGTAATTGTACAACACAAATATTATCACGGAAAAGGTTTGGTCAGATCACATGACATTTTCGTGACTTGGGTAACAGTGATGTGTTGCTAGATACCGCTCACTGTTTATTATATTAAATGTGTGATTTAATATAATTTCCAACGCCGCGAAAACCTACAGGGTCACACACATAAGGACAGGTTGATGAGAGATAGAATAAATAAGGAACACCGTAAGGTACGGTGCACTTAAGTGTAATACGGAAAGTGGTAAGGTACCATGTGGATAAGTGATATATGGTACATCATAAGGTATGATGTCCATAAGCTTAATTGGGATTTTAGCTTATAGCCTTAATTGGGCTTTTAGCTTGTAGCCCACACGAGTGATTCTATAAATAGATCCCTTGTGATGAAGCAATTTCACTTGATGCAATTTCGTTTTTGATTCTCTCTCTCACTCAAGGTTTCCGTTCGTGATCAGCTAACACTGTGACCGGAAGCGATCTGTTCGTGTGGACTGAGTAGAGGCGTTGTTCTTCATCAACGCTCGTGATCACAACATCAAAGGTATGAATCGCCACAAGAGGTAAATATTTCTATCACTGACCATGCTCATTCGTAAGGATCGCTAAAGGAAAATTTTAAATTCCGCTGCGCTTTTAATCACAATTTTCCTTCAGTTCTGTCCTTCGACTGGGAGTTGGAAGTCAACAAGGTTCTGTCCTTCGACTGGGAGTTGGAAGTCAGCAAGTCCACCTTTCTGGTAACCTCCTTCGTTTGAGGCATGGAGTCAGCGTGAGGTGCATTTTTCCCCCAGGCCCCTTGCTAGCTCCTTCGACTGTAAGCATGTTAGGCCCCCAGGTTATGATTCAAAAGGCTTGTGAAGTTAGCCAATTGAAGGGTATAGTAAACTTGTCTTAAATTCTTAAAATTTAACATTCAAGTGTAACTACAGGCCAGGGGTTAGCACAAAATCATTGGGTCTCAAAGTCTAAAGCCTAACTATCTAGATTTGAGATTTCAGCATATGGGCAGTCATAATCGAAGGTTAAAACATGGTCAAGCTCCCTATATGAAATATCTACATTTCTCTTTATTGGAATGTGCACGTGATATTTAAATAGAATAGATTCAAGTTTAAAGGGAACTTACCTCTTGAAGTTCTTAAATCGAAGGAAACTGCAAGTGTGTTCCTTGGTGTGGAATGGAAGTTCGTTGGGGCCTTCCTGAGACTAATCCAGTTACTACTTTGTGCAAGCAGTTACTGAATCGAAGGAGGGTGTGTGAATGGATCGAAGGTTCTTTTTTATAACAAGTAACGAAAGGACTCAAAGAGTTACTATATTGTGGTTGGGGAAGTGGGTCGAAGGCTAGTTAGATGGTCACTTGGGGGGTGAATCGAAGGATTCACTTTGTATACAAAGAGAGTTGAGTTTTTTATGAGTGTTGAGAATTTTTAAAGAAAAGCATAGGATTGATGCTTGAGAGTTTGGGGAATTTTCACAAGAGTTCTCTTGCAATTCTTCAGGCGCCCCTAACATGTGTGGTGGAGGCTCATATTTATAGATGGCCTGGGCTGATGTTTTAGGAGGGAAAACAAAAGATTTAAACAAAAAAGGCATGCTGTGTTTGTAGGTTTCAAGGGGCAGTGTTTGTATGCCATTTTGGTGCAAGGAATAAGGCAGTGTTGTAGGATTGTTGTGCAACAGTTTTGGAGTTTTATGGCCAGTGTATCAGGCCTGAACCTGTCAGCGCATGGGACTTGGTCAACAAGTACCTTTGGCATCTCAACCTTTTGTCTTGACCCTCTAGCCCTGTCTTTCAACCAGACTCTTCAACAACCATTTCTTTTTTCAAATCTAAGTGTCATTCGAATGGCTCATGTGGATATCCTTTGAAGGGGCCCCAAATAATTTTCTTTCGACCAGGCCCTTCATGGGTTCCTTCGAATGGTCCAAATACATGCTTCTGGGGTGGGTCAGCAAAACATGTCATTTGATTGGGACATTCAGACATGTCTGGCAAGTCCTTCGAATGTGCTAGCATGGTACTTCTTTCGCATGAGACAATGGTATAGTGTAGAATTTGTGTGTTGAAGCAAACTATTTCTAAGGGAGATACCGCCCACTCAAACTTGCCTACAAGGGGTCATATGGACAAACAAAAGGGTGTATGCAGGAGGTCCATACCTTGTGACCTTATGCAAACATTCTCAAACAAAAGCTTGTAAAACGGGAGCCACATGCTCAAATGAAAGGTATGATCAAAAGATTGTGCTGAAGGATTCACACACCCCAAAGGATGAATGCATGTAGAGGATGAAAGGCACAATCGAAACTTGCAACACTGGGAAGGCCATATGCCCCAAACAAAGGAGGCCTACAAGAGGCAAGATGTGTAATCGAAAGAGAGAAGAAGAGAGGCTTTGGCCTGCTGAATCGAAGGACATCATCAGGAAGATTTTTACCTTGTGAATTGAAGCTAGTTGATGAGAAGTGTTGCCATGTCGAAGCTTGTAACAAGTTGCTTCAAAGGGTGACGTTGTCCTTGTGCATGTTAACATGGTAAGGAATTCTGCCTTATAAATCTTGGCTAACACGCATGAAAGATGCTATGTGACCAAACGAAAGATTTGCAAAAACATTCAAACAAATTCTAGTTCCCAAATGAAGCAGGAAATGAACTTGCCCAAATGAGTCCAATGCCCCAATCGAAGCATGAAATGAACTTTCCCAAAAGGAGTCTGGCGCCCAAATGAAAGATGAAACCAAAGCCTACATCGAAGGATCCAAAGTTCCCAATCGAAGTGAACTTGTTTTTCCTTTAATTTTGTTTAAAATAGTATTTTCATCTGTTTTGTCTTTTTTAGCAATTTCCTCTTTAATCTTGATGTTGAAAAATCCAAATGTATTTGTGTAAGCTTGAATTTTTGGGATCCCCTTGTGACAAATGCCTTGAGAAATGAGAGGGAAAATTTTGGGGGTACAACAGCTGTCCCTGTTCAATCTTCTTAAAACTGAAGAGTTAGATTAGCGAATCTTCCATTTGTGACTTGAAGGTGGAAGATGATTGAACACTAGAGTGCCTAGAAATTTGTACTTTGATGATATTGTGGTTGAGGTGTAGGGAATGGGATTAAAGATTCCATTTGGAGAAATGATGGATAGTTGTTGGTGATGGGCTCATAGATGCCATCCAAAGGTGATTGTTGATAGAAATTAGACTAAGTCTAAGATTAACTTCAACTAGAACAAAATCAGAATAAACCTTTGGAGTGATTTGTCTGAACTAGGGAAAGTGTCTAGTGGGAAAGAATCAGGATAAACCATTGGTCGATTTAAACTGAACCAACAAAAGTCTTGAATTATCTTTAACTGGGAAGAATCATGATAAATCTTTGGAGCAATTTATCTGAACTAGAGAAAGTGTCTACTGGAGAAGAATCAGGATAAACCATTGGTCGATTTAAACTGAACCAGCATAAGTCTTGAATTATCTTTAACTGGGAAGAATCAGGATAAATCTTTGGAGTGATTTATCTGAACCAGAGAAAATGTCTATTAGAAAGGAATCAGGATAAACCATTGATCAATTTAAGCTGAACCAGCAGAAGTCTGGAAAAGAATCAGAATAAATCTTTGGAGCGATTTATCTGAACCAAAGAAAATGTCTACCAGAGAAGAATCATGATAAACCATTGGTCGATTTAAACTGAACCAACAGAGGTCTTGAATAATCTTTAACTGGGAAGAATTAGGATAAATCTTTGGAGCGATTTATTTGAACCAGAGAAAGTGTCTACTGGAAAGGAATTAGGATAAACCATTGATCGATTTAAGCTGAACCAACAGAAGTCTGGAAAACAATCAGAATAAATCTTTGGAGCGATTTATCTGAACCAAAGAAAGTGTCTACCGAAGAAGAATCAAGATAAACCATTGGTTGATTTAAACTGAACCAGCTGAAGTCTTGAATAATCTTTAACTGGGAAGAATGAGGATAAATCTTTGGAGCGATTTATCTGAATCAGAGAAAGTGTCTACTGGAAAGGAATCAGGATAAACCATTGATTGATTTAAGCTAAACCAGTAGAATTCTGGAAAAGAATCAGAATAAGTCTTTGGAGAAATTTATATGAACCAGAGAAAGTGTCTACCAGAGAAGAATCAGGATAAATCATTGGTTTATTTAAACTTAACCATTAGAGGTCTTGAATAATCTTTAACTGGGAAGAATCATGATAAATCTTTGGAGCGATTTATCAGAACTAGAGAAAGTGTCTACTTGAAAGGAATCAGGATAAACCATTGATCGATTTAAACTGAACCAACATAAGTCTTGAAGGAAGTATTCGTCATGTAGATAGTCACCCTGTCCTGTTTCTGGAATTGATCTACAATTGATTTGTTCACAGATAGTTGTCTTGTCTTGTTGAAAATTTGTTGATGATAATTTTCTGTTGATTGATCTTTCCTAAAAAGGTAAAGAGTTAATTTTATGCAATGCCTTGATGTATGGAATGCATGGCGTGATGATGTTTCTCAAAAATAAATGAGATTGATATATGCATTTGTGTTGTCGACGTTACGATGTATGAATGCAATGTATGCACACATTAGCTGTTCTGCTGCAGTGTTGTTTAGATTGGGGAAAATAAATCCCTAATTGCTGATGGGAATGTGGAGTGTAAGCCTTCATATTTTGTTGAAATTGAAGTGTTGATAGATGGGTTTCCGTCATTAGAGAAGTAAAATATGTAGGGGAAGGGAAATGTCGTGCATAGCTTGTGGACTTGGTGAAATCCTGCTGGGGAATCCTGAGCAGCTAGGCGACTTTCACTGGGGAATCCTTGGAGCGGTAATTAGAAATTTCGCTCCAATAGGGATATGAGAGCACCTGATACCATTAGGCTGCATAATGGAGATACGATAGTGATCCTGTAGCAGGATGTCCTTGCTTCTGCTCCGTTAGAGAAAGTACCTGCGTGGATTTTATGGAATGGCCTATAGATATTATCTTGTTTCTTAAAGCCATTAGTAATTGTCTTTCTGTTTTTCGTTCCTTTTTTATGAGCTCGTTTGTAAACAGTAATTACATTCAAATGCATATGTTCAAAAATAATCACTGGACGTTTTGCATACAAAACGGGAAAGTAAAAGAAAAACAAATAGTTTTGCACTTTTAAAGGAATAGCTTTGCATTAACATGAATAAATATTTTGTACAAAGAGACGAACATCCTAGTAAGAGAATGTCGTCGTGAAAATGAAAAATAATACAAATAAAGACATCTATGTGAAATAATCCCATGGGGTTCCCATTATGCTATAGCCTTCATGTCTCTGAGCGTCTCATTCATTTGTTGCTTTGTCCGAAGCTGATTGGATTGATTAGTACCGTTTGAGTTTTTCAGTTGATACTGAAGGTTGTCTTTAAGGTGATCCAACGGGACATAGTCACACACTTTAAATCCCTAACTTTTTCCTGGAGCGCCATTTAGGGTTTTCAGTCCACCGGGTTACCCTTTTTTGTCCAAGCCGCCTTTTCAGGTTTTCAGCTTGCCGGGTGTACATATTTTTTTGTTTTATCCCTAATTTTTTCCTAGGCCAGTCAACCTAGCGGGTATTTTTCATGATATTGTACCCCAAAATTTTCCCTCTCACTTATCAAGAATTTGCTCACAAGATCTCCTTGACTCAAGACTATATTAAGGTTTAATCAGCTCAAGACAACTCCTTAACCACTGATGACCAAAATTTGGGTTTAAGTTTGCACAAGGATTTTTGGACTTCCAATGCCCAACATCACTTCCATGGATCATTATGGACACCCAATATTACTCATGCCAAGTTTCAAGCCTTGAATCACATTTTTGCTTAGTCAATTGAGCAGTTGACCTAAAAATCAATTGTATTTGGGAAAATTCAACTATGGCCAATTCACAATCAAACTTCATAATTTTTGGTACACATCAACATTTTAAACTCATATATGTCATTTGATCAAGTTTGGACCACAACTCCTCAAGAAATTTGATCAAACCTCCAAAAGGGCAAAATGGTCAAAATTAGGGTTTTGACTGGAAAAGGGAAATTTCTGATTTTTGACCTAGCAAATGGTAAATTGGTTTAAGGAATGATCTCAAGAGTACAATTGAATCATTTTGACTTAATAACATGGTTCAAAACATTACAAGCCCATTCGATTGACAGATGAATTTTGCAGTGAACTGATCAAAAGTCAACTGTACATTGAATAGTCAAACTTTGACTTTTTGGTCAAATTCAAGTGCCAAAGATCATAATTCATCAAAACATGTCAAAATATGAAACTTATTCATCAAGAAATCAAAAAAGTCAAGATTTCATTTTGAAAAGTCAAAATTTCTAAACTTAGAAATTTTTCTAAGTGTTGGAAATTTCATGTTTTTTCATAACTTTGAGAAAAAATTTCACCATAATGCAAGATGATTCAAAAGAAACTTCCAAAATGAAATTTGTAGATCTCCATGAAATATACAACTTTTCTTCACACAACTTCTTCCAAAAATGCTTGTATCTCAAGTTATAAATTTATGAACATAGGGTCATGAAACTAAACACTTAGTGAAATTTTGCCCTAATTTGGTCAAGATTTTGACCCAACTTCATGGCACTTTTTCATAGAGTTCCAAGGGGAATATTCAAAATCAATTAAAAGATGGGTTGTAGAGAATATTGCATGCTTTCCAAAATGTCAAAGAACTCCTTAAGATCATTCTTGAGTATGGAGAATCGAAGAGATGAAGTTAGGGTTTTGTCACTTGAATTACAAGTCATTTTTGATGAACACATGAACCCAAATCCATAGCCATGCTGCATAATACTCACTTTTAAGTCCTCAAACTTGTTTTTAACTCCATAAATAATGTTTTACACAACTTATTATGCCCTTATCCAAGTGTTTCAAGCTTTGTCCAAATCAATTTGCCATTTTAGGAAGAAAGTAACATATCCATTCTTGTAAAGCAAGCTTTATGCACAAAGTCAGCTTCTTGAGCTCCCAACTTGTTTTCCTTGATTACACTCCATCCACAAATTCAGAAGTATTGTATTTAAAGTGGTTAACAACTCTATGAACCAAGAATAAGGCATGGAAACTTGAATTTCTCAAAAAATCACACGTTATGCATAAACTTGTGATTTTGAATTCTGATCAACAAGAAGTCTCCAAACTTGTTGCTTATAAATAAAGTCACTATTTGTGAGCTAGAGGACGAGCTTGAACACCCTGAAATACACCAAAACTCTCTCAAATCATAAATTTCCCAAAAACTCCATTGTTGCACAGTTTCTGACCTTGAACATCAAACTCACATTTCCCTCGTGTGTTTCTTGGCCTTTTAGTTTCTAAAGCTTCCTTACATCAAGTGTAACCTATCCCTGTCCCTGTTTCATTACTGTAACACCATTTACCATATCCTCCATAACCAAAAACAGAGCATTGGACATTGACTTCTCCAAGTCATTTCAGCCACTCTTAACTCAAGCAAACCATTGCATTAGCTTCCTAAGACCTCAAGGAAGCTAACCTGATCATCACCATCACTTGAAACAAGCTCAAACTCTAAACACGATTTCCAGTTTTGAGGTAAGTTTTCTCAACTTGGAACTCTTCATACAGGCATCATCAATAGTTTATTTATGAATAAAACATGTAGATATCATTGCCCTGAAGCTAACCATGTCCATAATTTCCATTAATTTTGCTTGAGCTTAGAGAATTTTGAAACTGAAATTTCTGAAATTTTTAGGGTTCAGATTAGGGCCATTAAAATTCATGCTTATCTTTTATATATAGTTTTAATACTTTACATTTCTGGAATCGTGAGAAAATTTGCTAAAAGTTTCATGTTTACAGTTTTTATTTTTGATGAGAAATGAGCAAGTTACAGTTGGTCTGGTTGGAGGTTGAAGATGAAGTCTTCAGGGCGCGTTTTGCCTTGTATATTTATTGTTTTGTTTATATTAATAGATGTATAGCCACCCTAGTAGTAGAAGCGCGCGCCTGTAACCTATGGGACCTGAGTTCGAGCCCCAGTGGTATCCTTTTCATTTTTACATATTTTCACTTTTCTGATTTTTGTGTTTTTGGCAGGCGTTGGGCCCCTTTAGGCCTGGCTTGTTTATGTTTTTGCTAGCTGACTTCTCTATTGACTAATGGCACCCCTGGCCCAAGTTTGTTTATTTATTTATTTATTTCATTTTTATTTTTTTAAATATATTTTCTAAATACTAAAAAAAAATCATAAAATACAAAAAATGATATATTTATATTTTGATTTAATTTATTTTATTTTTCTCACAAAAAAATATTTTTATTAATTAAACTTTATTTATTTTTTACTCATTATCTTGTAAATATAAATAAAATTAGGTTATTAGTTATTTTCTTTCATACTAATTTAAATACAATATTTTTTATATAAAAAAGACTAAAAATATTTTATAATACTATAAATATTTTTAAGATAAAAATACCAAAAATACTTTTATTAAATTTATTTTATTTTTGATTAATTAATGAAACTAGGGTTTTACTTAAAATCTTTTCTTAATAAATTTCAAATTTAACTAATTATTTTCTTTATTTAATTAGGTTAAGACAAAATCCCCTTTTCATGAAAATCAAACAAAGATACATTTTCTTTACATTTTGCATTTTTTGTACACTTATTCTTTTTTGCACTTTGTATTTATTCATTCCCTTGTACATTGATATCAATTCAATATGGTTGTAATAGATTAATTAGGTTTACATTCTTGCAATCCCCACAAATGTTGTAATAGCGTGGTAACTTTAAAATTCCGCAATTTATCGCTTTTATATACAAATGCTAGTAATTAGGGTTTGTATGGAAAGACTAAAATCAAAACTTAGAAAACCCTAATTCAAGAAAAAGACAAGCATGAAAATGATACACTTGCACACAAACACCTCTAGGGTTATCCCACTTGGTTGCCTTATACAAAATGACCATATTACGCACATGAGGTATCTTAGCAAAAACAAGCAAATACAAGATCATAGCCCCACGATGACGCTATCCATGTTGCCTTTCAAATGATCTTAGTCCCTAAAAAAGAATGCTAAGATACCTTGAAACATTTCTAATCATGGTTATACGATGACCCACGCCCGTCCCGTTTACATCCAAAGATAGGGTTACTTACCAAATCAATGGTAAGACAACAATGTCAATGGAAAAGAAAATGAACAACAAAGACATTTGAGTAGGTAGATTGCTCCTAATTACTTGCTCCATTACAAAACAAACATCCTTGCTATTTCCAAAATAAACACATACACTTTCAAACATCTTACAAAATTGAAAACATTTTCAAAAGACCAAACTTCTTTGTATACATTCTTACAAACAAGAATCATTACAACGATTGCCTAAACAATGACCTCTTTACAAAATACTTTCAAAAAACCATATCAAGCATAATTTCAAACAAAAAGAAAGTGATCTAGCAAGTAACTAAGAGACCATGGAAAAACATGGATGAAAAGGGTGCTAATACCTTCCCTTTTCATAATCTACCCCTCGAACTCAAGAAATAATCTCAAAGATCTTTCATGTGCTTTTTCACCTTTCCTTTTGGATAAAAGAAAAGTCGGTGGCGACTCTTGATAACCGCAACATTTGCGATCAAACGCAAAACACCCAAGTCAGTTCTCCCACCGTATCACAGAACTGGCGACTCTGCTGGGGAAATTCTAAAAGTGATGTTACCTTAGGGATAGATCACATTTACTTGCTTACATTGTTTGACTTGTATGCTTTACGTTGTGGTTTCTTGTTTGGGTTTGAATACTCTACCCGGATTTGGGATACATTATAGGTAAGTAGCAATACGTTGTGGAAACTGTGTGGGGTATACCGACATGGTCTAAGCAATAGCTACGTTAGTGCGACATATTTGTGGGTACCGGTAGCCTTTGAGTTAATCAAAGAGAATACGGGGCCGCTGAGTGATGTCATGAAGCACTAATGAACTTCTAGAACCTTTACTTGACCAACTTGGCTATTTAGGATGTAGTGAGATGACCGACTTTAGTGCAGTCTGAAGTTGGTAGATACTCGATACTATACTCATTGAAGTTCGGTTTCTTGGGATATTTCGGTCTCCATTAAAGAGGCTTGTGCTGAAACAATGACCAAGGAAACAAACCAGTGATATTGAGCTCCTTAGAACCCGATTTCTATTACTAGGACATGTTGAGCCAACTAAAACTTCAAGAGGGTACTTACCCATAAAACTCCATGCAAGCCTAAACCTAAGGACTTGTTTGCTTTGTTTGTATATACAAACTTGTACATAACATCATAAACATCATAAAATCATACACATTCACTAACCATTTCAAGGATTTTCGGGATTCATCTTTGTTCTTGTTTTGTAGGATATGGATTCTCTTCGTAGAAAAACTATTCAAGTCAACCTTGTAAGGATCCCTCCACAACTTAAGGAGCTAGCTTCAAGGATTCCTGAAAACTCTCCATTCACCGAGAGACATGGTCGCCTACTCAACTTGGTCACCTCCAACGCAGATGAGGACATGATGGAGGTGCTCTTTTAGTTCTTAAATCCTTTACACCATTGCTTCATATTTCCCGACTATCAACTTGTGCCTACTTTGGAAGAATTCTCCCGACTCTTGAGGATTCCAATTCTCAATCAAATACCTTTCAACGGTACGGAAAGAGACCCAAATCCAGAAGAGATTGCTTAAACTCTACACTTGCACTCATCTGATGTCACAACTCATTGGGAAACAAGGAGTGGTGTCAAAGGTTTCCTAGAAAATTTCTTGTTCGAGAAAGCCCAAAACTGTTGGAACTCCTTGGATTTGCAAGCCTTTGAGGAAATTGTGGCTCTCTTCATCTATGGCATGATTTTGTTTCGAAATCCTAACCAACTCATAGAGGTGAACACCGTCAAAATCTTCATGTCACGCAACCCCGTGCCTACCTTATTAGGATACATCTTACACTCTTTTCACACTCGCACAATGAGGAAAATGGGTATCCTTATGTGTTTCACTCCTCTCTTGGAAAGATGGTTTAATTCGCATCTTTCCCAATCTGTATTAAAGAACGAGCAAGGTTCAAGGTGGTCATAAAGAATGATAATGCTCAAACATTCAAACATTCATTGGTGCTCCTGATCCATAGAGAATGTTACTATTATCGACCGTTGTGGAGAATTTCCTAATGTCCCTTTGCTTGGAATTAGGGGAGGTATCACCTACAACCTCTGCTTATCCTTAAGACAGTTTGGTTATGCCCGAAGGGATGGCCCGCACGAGATGTTTATTCAAGGTTTGGTATTTGACTATGACAACGACGATCAAGGTCTTCGCCAAATATTTATCCGAGCTTGGAGGATGTTACACAAGGTAGATAGCAAGACTTTGGGGAACAAGAATTCCATCCCTCTTGAGCCTTACTTCAAATGGGTATGAACTCGTGCTCAGAGTCTTATGATGCCTTACCCCTCCATTCTCCCGGTAATCATAGAGCCTATCATGGAAGGAGATGTTCCATACACTATCCTACATCCTGACATGCCCACCTCTCTTGAAGACCTACAAAGAGATTGGATACAACTCAAGGGGGAGGGAGATACTTTCGAAGCCCAATTCTACGCAAGCAAGAAGAAGGTTTTGGAACTCACTAGACTACTTCATGAAGAGAAGACTCTGAATGCCTACATTACACCAAAGAGGATGCGTACTACCTTTTTATCTTAGAGTTTTTTGTATTATTTTGCCCAAGAAGGCATTGATATAATCAAAGCTTTAATTTATTAATATAACGCGTGATTCCTTTTTGTCTAAAAAAAATTTGAATCTTAAAATCCTTGAAATCATTGCATATGCATTTACCATTCATCATAACATAAGCATGTTTCTTGCAACAAGTATCCTCATCTCTCTACTGTTTATTTCAGTAATATGGATCTCGAGCAAACGATGAAGGATCTCCAAGCTCAGAATGCACAGTTCCAACAGTTGTTCTTAACCCTAGCTAAAGGACAAGAAGAGTTGAAGACTTTGCTGGCTGAGGAGAAGAAAAAGAAGACAAAGAAGATAACCGGAGTTCTAAATATGGGAAGAAGATTCCAAGGGAAGACAAGAAGGGCCTTAGACTTTGCAACGACATCCGGTGAGAAAGACAACCAAGATGGGAAGGGTAAAGAAACAGTTATCCAGTCAGAATAAGAAGAGGAAGAGGAAGAAGAAGACTATTCTGAAGAATAATACCCTCCAGCTGATGACAAGTATAAGCATCTAGAAGAGCGGTTGAGTGCAATGGAAATCCAAAAATGACTGGCTTGGACTTTGAGGAGTTGGGCTTAGTGTCGGGGATTGTCATTCCTCCAAAATTCAAAGCACCCGTGCTCACCAAATATGATGGAGTCTCATGCCCCAAAATTCATCTCTGGTCCTATGTAAGGAAAATCCAGCCCCATACCGCTGACAATAATTTATGGGTACACTTCTTCCAAGACAGTCTTTCTGGAACTTAACTTGATTGGTTTTATCAGTTAGAAGGAGCCAATGTTCATATTTGGGAAGATCTTGCTTCAGCCTTATACAAACAATACCAATACAATGTTGATCTTGCGCCTACCCGTACTCAACTCCAGAGTATGGCCATGGTTTCGAGTGAAGGCTTCAAGGACTATGGCCAAAAATGGAGAGAATTGGCTGGAAGAGTTCAACTTCCCCTATTTGAAAGAGAATTAGTAGACATGTTTTTGGGCACCTTGTCTGGTCCCTTCTTTAATAACCTAATTGGGAGTTCATCGGTAGGTTTTACTGAACTGATATTGACCGGGGAGAGAGTAGAAGTCGGGATAAAGAGTGGAAAGATTCAAAAAGATGAATCCTCTACTGTTGTAAGGAAGCCATTTATCGGAAAGAAAGAAGTGGTTGCTGTTTATCCCCAGAGAAATCAAGATAGGGCCAAACACCGTCCAATGGCAGGGGCTATTATGATTCCTAAACCTGTGCCTGATCAGCAAAGAAACAACCAACCAAGAATGGAAAGACCAGTCAGACAATTCACCAGAATTAATATGACCCTATCTCAAGTATTGCCACATCTATTAAGATCCAACCTAGTGACTTTGAAAGAAGCTCCAAAGAATCCTAACACAACATCTCCTCACTATCATCCTAATGCCCGTTGTGCATACCATTATGAGAGTCCCGACCATGACACTAATAACTGTTGGGCTCTAAAGGACAAAGTACAAGACCTCATCAAAGCCAAAGAGATTGAATTTGATGCGCCGGAAAAGCCCAATGTATTTCTGCCCCTATGCCCAAACATGGCCATAATACCAACGTCATTGAGGAAGATATGTTTGTTACTTCAGTTAATGAACTTATGACCACACTCCTAGCTATCAAAAAAGAATTTATTGAATGCCAATGTTTTCCCAGGCTGTGATGAAAGTTGTCATTTCTGTTTGTCCTCACTAACCAGCTGTCCTTTGTTGAAAGCAGGCGTTCAGTGCCTAATATATAACAAGGAAATTATGTTCGAAAAGACTTCTGTTCCACCTGTTCCTTATAATGATGTTTCCATTGTTTCCATTTTCGCCAATTCTTCCAGGGTCTCCACCAAAAGACCCGTTAGAATTACATCAGTTCCAAAAGCAGCTCCTTTGATAATTACAATGCCTGGACCAGTCCCGTATTCATCAGACAAAACCATACCATGGAATTATGGAGGGGATGTCTACTACCACGGTATCAAGGAAGATTGTCCAGCTGCCAAAGATTCAAGTTCTGAGAAAGTTGACTCCGATATCAGTAATATTGCAGGGACTAGTAGGATTACCCGAAGCAGAAGGATATTCTCTCCTGAAATTGCTCCCTCAAAAGCAGTTTCTGGACCCGTGATCATTCCTGTTGTTGTTGCTCCTCCAAAGGCTGTTCCCAGTTCTACAATCATCTCCACTAATACTCCCACTGACAAAGCTGATACGACCCCTGTCATCACTCCTACTGACATTCCTGCTGCCGAGTCAACCGAGACTCGAGGTAAAAGTATTATGATTGAGCCTGTCCGGATGAAGGCACAATCATTGGCTATCCCTGAGACCTCCCAGAAATAGATGGAGGAAATTCTAAATATCATAAAAAGAAGCGACTACGATGTAGTTGAGCAACTGGGGAAAACTCCATCTAAAATTTCCATGCTGGCTTTACTACTATGTTTCGAAGCGCATGCAAAGGCCTTGGTAAAATTCCTGAAAACTGCCCATGTACCCATAGAAACATCTGCCGATCAATTCCAAGACTACGTAGCCAGCTTGACTGCAGATAATGGTCTAGGTTTTTCAGATGCTGATTTAACGCCAAGAGGGAGGAAGCATAATGAGGCATTGCATGTCTCAGTGGAATGCAGGGGCACAACCTTGGCTCATGTCTTGGTGGACACTGGCTCGTCTCTGAATGTATTGCCTAAAAAGGCTCTTGATAGGCTTTACTATGAGGGATTGACATTGAAACCAAGCAACATAGTAGTGAGGGCTTTTGACAGCTCGAAAAGGATGGTACATGGGGAAGTGGATATACCTATAAAGGTTGGGACCCAAACGTTTGATTCAACTTTTTATGTAATGGATATCCGCCCTTCATATTCCTGCTTGCTAGGCCGACCATGGATTCACAATGTTGGCGCTGTTACTTCTACGTTGCACCAAATGCTGAAGTACCCGATTCAAGGGAAGATTATCACCGTTCATGGAGAAGAAGAGTATATGATCATCCATCTCAATTCTTCCAGGTATATGGAATTAGATGGTGAATTTATTGAAACTCCATTCCAACACTTTGAAGAAGTCTTGCAAGATGTGGCAGTGACCAAGGCTGTTCCCAAGATCACAAGGCCTCCACTCAGGATGTTATCTTTAAAGGATGAAAAGGCAGTGATAGAAGAAGGTGGGTGCACTATCTGGGGACAACTCCCAGATATCCCATACAAATCTGACAAGTTTGGCCTGGGATTCACTTCAGTTTCCCAAAAGGCTGTACGCCAGCTCGTACTGGAGGACCACCCCTGAAAATCAGCAACCGTGAAGTCAACACGGTAGAGGATGATGAAGATGGCTGCAACCTGGAGGATTGGATCTTCCCTACTGTCAGTGGAGGGCTCAGCAACTAGGAGGCTAGATATTTTGTCCCGATCACTTTTATCCCACAGTAATTTGTCTTTACATTTTGTTGGATCTGTAATATTAAAACAATTCAGACTCTTAAAACCTTGTGTCTTACCCGAGGCACAATGGTCCATTTGTAAGGGTTATCATCTCATTTCCATATGACATCAATGAATCATGGATGTTTTTGCATACAAACTTTGTGCTAATTGTTTTTCTTTTTACATTTTTTCATTTCTTTCAAAGATAGCTATACCCTTACACACACTCACACTCATAATGCAGGTCTACATCCATTCGGGATCCCATGGGTAACGGTTATGTTATGGCCTTCTGTGACTCTGAAAATCTAATCTACCAAGCCAAAGACGAAGGTGAGAAAGATTGTGAAGTACCAGGGGAACTTTCCAGATTACTACTACAAGAAGAGAGAACCATTCAGCCCCATGAAGAGCCAGTGGATACAATCAACCTAGGCACCAAAGAAGACAGAAGAGAGGTCAAGGTGGGTGCCAATATGGAACCCAGTGTCAAGGAGCGGCCGATTCAATTGTTACACGAGTATGTTGAGGTCTTTTCCTGGTCGTATGAAGACATGCCAGGACTTGATGCAAATATTATGGTAAATTGTCTGCCTACAAAAAAGGATTTCCCACCAGTAAAACAAAAGGTCCATCGCATGCGACTAGACATGTCAGAGAAGATTAAAGCAAAAGTCATGAAGCAATTCAATGCTGGATTCTTGGCCATCACCTCTTATCCGCAATGGGTTGCCAATGTTGTTCCCTTGTCCAAAAAGGACGGCAAAGTACAAATGTGCATAGACTACAAAGATTTGAATAGGGCAAGCCCTAAGGATGATTTCCCACTTCCCCATATTGACATCCTAGTTGACAATACAGCACAACACAAAGTGTTTTCCTTCATGGACGGTTTCTCAGGCTACAACCAAATCAAAATGGCGCCTGAGGACATGGAGAAAACAACATTTGTCACACAATGGGGCATATTCTGCTACAAGGTTATACCGTTCGGACTGAAGAATGCTGGGGCAACCTATCAGCGTGCCATGGTAGCTCTATTTCACGACATGATACATCACGAAATAGAGGTCTATGTGGACGACATGATAGCTAGATCTCAAACAGAGGAAGAGCATCTTGATCATTTACAGAAACTGTTTGAGAGACTAAAGAATTACAAGATGAGGTTGAACCCCAATAAATGCACGTTTGGAGTAAGGTCTGGTAAGCTCCTAGGCTTTGTCGTCAGCAATAAGGGTATTGAAGTAGATCCTGCCAAGGTGAAAGCGATACAAGAGATGCCTGCTCCTTGTACCGAGAAGGAAGTCAGAGGATTCTTGGGACGTTTAAACTACATTTCCAGATTCATTTCTCACCTGACAGCTACTTGTGAACCAATCTTCAAACTATTGAATAAATATCAAGTATTCAAATGGAATGATGAGTGCCAAACTTATTTCGACAAGATCAAAGAGTACCTGCAAGAGCCTCCTGTGTTGATGCCACCAGTTAAAGGAAGACCATTAATCATGTATCTGACTGTTTTAGAAAATTCAATCGGGTGTGTGCTGGGGCAGCATGACGAGTCTGGCTGAAAAGAGCATGTTATTTATTACCTGAGCAAAAAGTTTACCGACTGTGAAATAAGATATTCACTGCTCGAGAAAACTTGTTGCGCTCTGGAATGGGATGCTCACCGACTAAGACAGTATGTGCTGACCCATACTACCTTGTTGATATCTAAAATGGATCCAATAAAATACATCTTCGAGAAACCTGCTCTCTCTGGGAGAATAGCGAGATGGCAGATGATCTTGACAGAATATGACATACAATATACTACCCAAAAAGAAATAAAGGGCAGTGTACTAGCTGATCACCTTGCTCACCAAGCTGTGGAAGACTACCAGTCCATGAAGTTTGAATTCCCAGATGAAGATATCATGATGCTAAACAACTGTGAAGAATTAAGACCATATGACAGACCTAAACAAGGATCCCGATGGACCCTGGTTTTTGATGGGGCATCTAACGCACTCGACAATGGTATTGGTGTTGTACTCATATCTCCTGAAGGATGTCATACTCCTTTTACGACAAGAATCTGCTTCAATTGTACAAATAACATGGTGGAATACGAAACATGCATATTTGGTCTCAAAGCTGCCATAGACTTAGGGATCAAATCTTTGAATGTATTTGGAGATTCAGCTTTGGTTATTAGCCAAATCAAAGGGGAACGGGACACCAAACACCCTAACATTATCCCTTACAAAGAACATGTTTTGACATTGCTCCCACATTTTGAAAAGATTACCTTCGAGCATTTCTCGCGAGAAGAAAATCAGCTAGCAGACACACTAGCCACAATGTCATCCATGTTTAAACTTAAATGAGATAACGAGGCTCCCCAGATCACCATTGAACGAATGGATGAACCAACACACTGTCACGATATTAATACTGAAGAAGTAGTGGACCAGACTTGGTTTCACGAAGTCAAGAAGTATCTCGAGGTTCAAGAATATCCAGAACGAGCTTCAGTCAATGATAAGAAGTTCTTAAGGAAATTCTGTGCTAAATACTTCCTTAGTAATGGCATTATTTACAAACGCAACCATGACTCTGTGTTACTTAGGTGTGTAGACAAGGTTGAAGCTAAAAAGATCATGGCTGAGTTGCATGAAGGAACTTTTGGCACCCATTCCAGTGGGCATACGATGGAAAAGAAGATCCTACGGGAAGGCTATTACTGGTCTACCATGGAAGCAGATTGCTATCAACACTCTCGAACCTACCACAATTGTCAGGTTTATGCTGACAAGGTGCACATACCTCCAGTTCCCATGAACGTCTTGACGGCTCCTTGGCCCTTTGCTATGTGGGGGATTGATATGATTGGGGAAATCAAGCCAATAGCCTCCAATGGACACCGCTTCATCTTAGTGGCCATTGACTATTTTAAAAATTGGGTGGAGGCAGCTTCTTTCGCTTCTGTGACCAAGAATGTTGTCGCCCGGTTCATCAAGCGGAATCTCATCTGTCGATACGGTATCCTGTAGAGGATCATTACAGACAATGGTGCGAACCTGAACAATACTATGATCATCGCCTTGTGCGAGCAATTCAAGATCCAGCATCACAATTCTTCCCCTTACCGGCCAAAGATGAATGGTGTTGTTGAAGTCGCGAATAAGAACATTAAAAAGATCATATAGAAAATGACAGTCACATTAAAAGACTGGCATGAGATGCTACCATTCGCTCTCCACGGTTACTGTACCATGGCACGCACATCAATTGGGGAAACACCCTATTCTCTGGTATACGTCATGGAGGTTGTCTTGCCTATTGAGGTCCAGATCCCCTCTCTGAGGATTATGAAGGATGCATGGCTGAATGAAGACGATTGGATCCAGACTCAACTCGATCAACTAAACTTGATTGATGAGAAATAGCTTACTGATGTCTGTCATGGTCAAATGTACCAAAAACGGATGATCAAGGCTTTCAACAAAAAGGTCAGACGCCAAGTGTATCAAGTTGGGGATCTGGTGATCAAACGTATCATACTGCAACAAGGTGATCCCAGGGGAAAATGGACTCCTACATACGAAGGACCATTTGTAATCAAAAACATTTTCTCTGGTTGAGCAATGATCTTGACCACCATGGATGGTGACGACCTTCCACATCCTGCGAATGCAGACATAGTCAAAAGATACTACGCATAAGAGACCCGCTAGGTTGACACACCTAGGCAAAACAAGGGCATCCCGGCGAACCAAAAAGGTTCGGGAAATAATTAGGGATAAAACAAAAATATTTGTACACCTGACAAGCTGAAAACCCGAAAGGGAGGCTTGGGAAAAAAAGGGTATCCCAGTGGACTGAAAACCCGAAAGGGAGGTCCATGCAAAAGTTAGGGAATTAAAGTGTATGACTATGTCTCGTTGGATCACCTTACGGACAACCTTCAAGCTCAGAGGTTTTGATCAATTCAATCAACTTCGGACAAGGCAACAAATAGACAAGATGCTCAGAGATACGAAGGCTATAGCGAAATGGGAACCCCATGGGATTATTGCACATAGCTATTTTTTCTTTGTATTAAAATTTTCATTTTTTACAACGACATTCCCTTACTAGAATGTTTGTCTCATTGTACAAAAATACTTACTCAAAGTCAATACAAAGGTATCTCTTTGAAAGTGCAAAAACTACCTATTTTTTCTTTACGCTTGCGTTTTGTTTACAAAAATGTCCAATGATTCATTGTTGAACATATGCATTTGAACATAATTACTGTTTACAAATAAAAAAAATAAAAGACAATCACTGATGGCTTTGAGAGATAGGGAAATCTCTCTAAGTTATTTTCCATAAAAATTCCCCATAGTGTACAGCTTAATCCCCAGCGGAACAAAGCTTCCAATTATCAATCCCCAATAGAAGTCATCAAAATTTCTCAGGATTCCCCAACAGGATTTTACAGGAAGTACATGGAATTTCCCTTATAACAGGGTTTATTTCTCTAAGCAGAAATTCATCAATACTTCGACTTCACAACATGAAGACCTGCACTCCATGTCCTCAGCAGTAGTCAGGGATTTATTTTCCCCAATCCAACAGTAGTGCAGCAGATTAGCTCGCATACGCATACATCGCATCCATATATCATAAACATTGATTACACAAATGCATCATACCATGCATTTCATACAACATGACTTTGCATTTTAGCTAACATTTTACCCTTTTCAGGATAAGGTTAACAGCTACCATTAACAATGTTCAAAGTTTTCAGATACAATTCAGATACGCTCCAGACACAGATGCCATGTTGATACTCATTCAGATTCAACTCTTAGATACAATTCCGATACGCTCTAGAAACAGACGCTATTCTGATACTCATTCAGATTTGATCTTCAGATATAGTTCAGATACGCTCCAGACAAGGATGCCATCCTGAAACTCATTCAGTACAGATACGCTCCAGACACGGATGCCATTCTGATACTCATTCAGTTTTCAACTTCCAGATACAATATAGATACGCTCCAGACACGGATGACATTCTGATACTCATTTAGTTTTCAACTTCCAGATACAATATAGATATGCTCCAAACATGGATTCCATTTTGATACTCATTCAGAGCCTCTTCCAGATATAGTTGAGATACGCTCCAGACACGGATGCTGTGATACGGTGGCAGAACCGACTGTTTTTACTGGTTTACGTTTTGCGTTTTGTGTTCACAAAATGTCGCGGTAAGCAAGAGTCGCCAACCGACTTTTATTTCATCCAATCGGAAAGGAAAAAATTACAGAAAATATCCTTTTTTCGAGATATTCTGAGTACGGGGGGTAGATTATAGAAAGGGAAGGTGTTAGCACCATTTCTATCCATGGTTTTCCATGGGCTCTTAGGTACTTGCTCATCTTTTTAAATTGCTTGTGTATGTGCTTTGTTTTTGAAAATGTTTTACTTCGTGATAACCCTTGTATCAGTCCTCAAAGGTGTGACAAAGTTGTTTTGAAACGTATAAGTGTGAAAAGTTTTGATTTGAGCAAGTACCTACTAGCATCTACCTACTCGGAAAAAAGATCATTTCTATTCTTGTTCCTTTAGACAACGTTATCCTACTATTGAGAAATAGGTAGCACCGTCGTTGGAGTTGTAAGGGTCAATTCGAAAGGGACGTACGATCACTAAAGCAATATTAGGACACCTTAGTAATAACCCTAGAGTCTTAAGATCACATTCGAGGCAACATTTTCGAGGCAACATTTTTGAGGAAACATTCGAACGGGACATTTGATCTTTTTAGATAGGAGGGTAATCACTAAGACACCCTATGCTTTAATGATCATTTACCGAAGGCAACCGAAGTGAGAGTATACCCTAAGAGTGATATGTGCGAGTGATTTTTTCCAGTTATTTATCTTTGCACATTAGGGTTTTCTAACCGTATTAATTTGTCATGCATTCTTGTCATACAATCCTATTAGCATACATCTAAACAGTTAAATATTTGCGAGAATTAAAAATGCGAGAAAGTAAATCTACGCTATTAAAAGGCTTCGGGGAGGGGGATTAATTACATAGCCAAAAACCCGGGGAAAAAGCGATAAGTAAAGCCCTAAACCAAACTATTACAAACCAGTGAACATTTACAAAAATATTATAAAATAAATAATAAGCGCGCAATTAATCAAATACGAAACTACTAGGATTTTGACCCTTGACTAAACCTAATTGTGATTGATTAAAAAAATGTTTTTTTATTTAAGGAAACAAAGAAATAATTAAATTAAAAAGAAGATCCTAATTCTAATTAATTTTAAATCAAGAAAAATAAACTAATTTATTCTAAAAACCTATTTTAGTGTTTTTTTTATTTATTTGTGAAAAAGAGAAAATAAAATTAAATCAAGAGTTTTAACCTAATTTCTATTTGATTTTATTTATGAAAATAAATCACAATTTCCTTAAGTTAAACTAAATCAAATTAAATTAACAAAATTAATTTTGATTAAAAAAGTCTAATTCTATTTTTTTTTGATTTTTTTGATTTTATGATTTTATGGAAAATAGATTAATTTGTGAATTAAAATAAATAAAGAAAATTAAAAGAATAAAGAATAAAATAGAGAAAAGAAATTAAAAAAAGAAGTAAATGGGCCTGGTGGTATTGTTGAAAGGGGGGGTGCCAACTGAATTTCTGGGCCCAACAAGGCTAAGGTCTGTTTGACTTCGTTCAATCCAGTATGCGCGTTGACTTGAGGAGCATGGTGGACCTTCAAGGGAAAGGTGTTGGATCTGGAGTGCTGATGAATTTGATGGCCAGATCTTGAGTTGCATAGTGGACTTCATAGGGCGTGACGCACTGAAACCTATAGAGAATATCAGAAAAATGTAAAAGTAACACGCCTGGGGTCGAACCCAGGACGTGTACCTTATAGATTATCCCTCTTGCCAACTGCGCTAGAATGTTAGTCATAATATTAATGAATTAAATAAAATAAAAAGAAAACAAGGTGCTAGTGCTGAAATCAAATGACACACGTGCGCTGTGGGGCCCTGGGGGCTTGAGTGGACCAATCAAATTTGGAGAGAGGAAGAGTTCGTTTGATTCCAGCCAATGAGGTCATGAGAAACAGCCATGCGTGCTTTGACTGCCTCCTGCAAAAATCAAACCACCGGCCCTGGTGGCTCCGGTCACCTTCTCCGGTGTCACCCCAAGACCGATTCTGCAAAACACGCGTGATCAAAGCATAAAAAAGACCCTAACCCCCTTAAAATTTCCATAGGAATACAATGGTGGTATCCATTCATTCTAAAAGTGCCTGTATCATAAAATCCGAAGCTTGCTTCTTCCTAAGCCCTAACAATGGTGTCTTGCGATTCTGGGCTTATTCCTTACATGAGATACGTCAAATAATTTATGAATAATGCCAATAGTATGAATATGCAAGCACAATATATTTATATTAAGGATGGAACAAGTTTTAGAAACCAAAAAGTTACCAATATGGAAGGCTTGGGTTGGCACGATTTAGTAGACTTTGGCCTTTGCAATTGGTCTGGTTCCACTCCTAGAAATATCAAAATGATGATGGAGTGATTGGAATTGAGGGAGAAGGGCTGGCTTAAGCATTTGAAGATTACACCACTTCTTTGAATTTTTAGAAACTTCTCCCTTGAGGTAGGCTGCATATTCTCTCCTATTTAGGGTTGGAATGACTTGCTTAAATAGTGAATCAACATTAGGTTAACGTATATGGACTAAGTCAAATGATTTGAATAAGTTCCAAAATAAATCCAATATTTCCTATTTTGAAGATTCTCTTCCTTTATGAATCTTACATGATTTCTCTTGGTTATTGCCAGCATGTATGGATTATGGTTCAATGCAAAATCAAATCAAAACAAATCTTTGCTATTTTATGTTATTTATTTGATTTAATTTGACTTTTAAATGATAAAAATCAAAATAAAATAAATAAATAAATCTACTAACATGTGGAAGGATGTTTTGGTCGTGGATCATGTTGGAAGTATAACGCAAGCTTAAAAAATTAGGCCCATTTTGCAAAAAATGTAATTTTGGGCACATTTGACTTTTGGCAATTTTGCAAAAATGGTCAACTTGGTCAATGCATAACTCTTCGAATTTTGACCCTAAAGAGGTGCTCTTGGACTTTTTAGAAAGCTTGGGATTTCCTCTAAGCAAACCTTTTGATCTCATCTCAATTGAGTCTTCCATGTTCATATATGAAGCTTTGACCCAAAAGGTGTTTTTGTTGACTTTCCAAAATGACCTATAATGTCAAAATTCATATCTTCTTGTGAGTGGATATTTTGAACTTGGGAGATGAAGATGAATTGTAGGGAATTGCATCCTCTTCAAAATTATATTTGGATGGGTCATTTCTGATAAAGTATGAGAAATTTATACTTGGTCAAAGTTGAGTTGACTTTTCCTACAAAACCCTAATTTAACAACTTTTGAGTTTTGATGACTTGTGAGAAATCCTTGAGGAATCATGATCAAAACTTGATCAAATGATGAATAATACTTCAAAATGAGGATGTTGACCAAAAATCTTGAGGTTTGACTGTATGTGGGCCACAGTTGACTTTTGACCTAACATAGTCAATTTTCAGGCCTTTGAGCAATTGGCTGGGCAAACTTCTTCTGCAAGGCTTGAAACTTGACATGGATTATCTTGGGAACATATTAGGACAATGGTGAGCATTTGAGTCCTTTTTGGTTCATATATCCTGATGAAAAGTGAAACCTTAATTTGAGGTAGACTGCCTTATGAGAGAGTTTGTCTGGTCAACTCTTGAACTTCCTTGAGCAATTTGGGTACCTCACTTACCATGTGTTAAGAAATATGGGAGGGAAATTTTTTGGGTACAACAGCTGCCCCTGTTCAATCTTCTTAAACCTGAAGATGTAGATTGGCTCGTCTGTCTTTCGTGATCTGAAGGTGGAAGATGATTGAACACTAGAGTGCCCAGAAATTTGCAATCGCATGAAGTGATACTTGACTTGCGATATCGAGAATAGGCTTATAGATGCCATTTGGAAGTCGATGATGGAAGATGGGATTAAAGATGCCATCTGAAGAGGTGTCGATCGCATAAGAGATTCCTTTGCGAGATCATGTATACCTGTTATTGAGGAAGACTTCATTGGGGAATGCTGGTCTCTGTCTTGAGAGAAATAGAGTTTTAGGAGATTCAGTTGTTCGTTACTCTACTGGGGAATAATTCCGGTTTGGGAAGCGGAAGTGAACTGTGTGTTTGGTCAGGGTATATACTGCACCGCGACTTACTGGGGAAATGCGAAACCAATCGTGTTTGATCGGGTCCCGGTCTTACAGTGTTGTGGACTACTGTCTGGGGATAAGAGATGCAGAACCCGGATAGTAAGGTTTATGAGAAGGAACATGGATGATAGGGTTACTTCGATATGAGATCCTGGATAGTAGGGGTGTGAGAAGGAACCTGGATAGTAGGGTTACTTCGATATGAAAGCCTGGGTAGTAGGGCTGTGAGAAGGAACCTGGATAGTAGGGTTACTTCGGGATAAAATCCTGGATGGTAGGGCTGTGAGAAGGAACCTGGACAGTAGGGTTACTTCGATATGAAAGCTTGGGTAGTAGGGCTGTGAGAAGGAACCTAGATAGTAGGGTTACTTCGATATGAAAGCCTGGGTAGTAGGGCTGTAAGAAGGAACCTGGATAGTAGGGTTACTTCGATATGAAATCCTAGATAGTAGGGCTGTGAGAAGGAACCTGGATAATACGGTTAATTTGATATGAAAGCCTGGGTAGTAGGGCTGTGAGAAGGAACCTGGATAGTAGGGTTACTTCGGGATGAAAACCTGGATGGTAGGGCTGTGAGAAGGAACCTGGATAGTAGGGTTACTTCGATATGAAAGCCTGGGTAGTAAGGTTGTGACAAGGAACCTGGATAGTAGGGTTACTTCGGGATGAAAGCCTGGATGGTAGGGCTATGACAAGGAACCTGGATAGTAGGGTTACTTCGAAATGAAAGTCAGGATAGTAGGGTTGCTTCAGAATGAGTTTGGGTAAAACTGCAGAGGGAACCTGGGTAAGGTTGTTCTTGTTGCGCCGATGATTACTCTGTTTAGCTTCGAGTGTTGATCATGGACCTGCTAGAAATTGTTGATAATAACTGTCTTTCCTGAAAGAAACACATGGTTATTTATGTGCGATGCATGAGATGCATTGTATAATGACGTTCTCAAAATAAATAGACCATGTTATATGTGATGTATGCACATGTCATGATGTATGAACATGAAATGCTGATGTAATAATCTGAGTCTGGGAAAATAAATCCCTGACTGTTGTTTTGGAGAGTGTGAGAGATGGTATTCTTGACTGCTATAACAAACCATAGTTCCTCTGCTTCTGTTAGGGATGGTGAACAAATATGACTATGCTGGGTATTTTCCACTTGGCTGGCGAATATTCTGCCGGAAGAGACCCTGTCTGAGGATAACTCTGCGAGGGAATAACTCTGTTGGAGAGGAAACATTGTTGATAGATATGCTGATTTGGAGAAATAAACCCAGTTGGGGATGAATTTCCGTTGCTGGTGATAATGAATCTTGTTGAAGATTGAATTTCTGCCTGTGAGAGAAATAAACTCTGCTTGTGGAAGAATTTAACTGACTCACTCGCGATTGTGAATCTCGACTGGGGAGAGTTATGTCCTGTTCGGGAAAGCTAACATCACTTATCTTTGGATACTTTTTACTCTGTGGGGGAGTGTATGTACCACTGCTCATGTTCTCAAGCTGGCTCTATCCCTGTATCTAATGGGCAAAATAACTGTAATGTTTGGGCACTTCTTGTTTGTCCCTGTTCCTGGAATTATGAGTAATCGTCTTTTGTTTCTTATGTAAATATTTATGAGCAGCAATTATTTTCAAATGCATATATAAAAAATGAATCATTGGACGTTCTTTCAAAAAAAAAAAAACAGAAAAATAAAAACAATTTGAAATTTCTTGTGAAAATGAATTTTATTGATTTTGAAAGTGGCCCGTAATAGGCGTTTTGTACAACGAGGATGACGTCCCAGTAAGAGAACGCCGCCGAAAGATAGAAATTACAATTTGTGTAAAAGAAAGAAAAACATCTATGTGAATCAATCCCATTAGGTTCCAACTCTGCTATTTCCTTTATATCTTCAAGCGTCTCATCACTTTGCTGCTTGGTCGAAGGTGGATCAGATTGATTTGCACCGTTTGAGCTTGATAGTTGAAACCGAAGTCTGGTTGCGAGATGATCCAATGAGACATAGTGATACACTTCAATCCCTAATTTTTTCCTGGACCTCCCTTTCGGGTTTTCAGTCCACCGGGATACCCTTTTTTTCCCAAGTCGCCTTTTCAGGTATTCGACTTGCCGGGTGTACAATTTTTTCATTTTCATCCCTTACTTTTTCCCAAACCCTTTTGGTTTGCCGGGAAGCCCTTATTTTTGCCTAGGCCAGTCAACCTAGCGGGTCTTTGATTATGCATAGTATCTTTTCACTATGTCTGCATTGATGGGGTGAGGAAGGTCGTCACCATCCATGGTGGTTAGAATCATAACTCCTCCCAAGAAAATGTTCTTAACCACAAATGGCCCTTCGTATGTAGGGGTCCATTTGCCCCTGGGATCACCTTGCGGTAGTATGATGCGCTTGACTACTAGATCCCCGACTCGATATTCTCGACATCTAACTTTCTTGTTAAAAGCCTTGATCATCCGGTTTTGATACGTCTGACCATGACAGATAGCAGTAAGTCCCTTTTCATCGATTAGGTTCAGCTGATCAAGTCGGGTTTGGATCCAGTCGTCTTCATTCAAATCCGCATCCTTCATTATCCTGAGAGAGGGTATCTGGACCTCGATGGGTAGGACTGCCTCCATGACATACACCAGAGAGTAGGGTGTTTCCCCTGTCGACGTCCGTGCTGAGGTACGGTACCCATGAAGAGCGAATGGTAACATCTCGTGCCAATCTTTGTATGTCACCGTCATCTTCTGCACAATCTTCTTGATGTTCTTGTTAGCTGCTTCAATAGCCCCATTCTTCTTCGACCGGTAGGGAGAAGTGTTATGATGCTGAATCTTAAACTGTTTGCAGAGCTCGGTGATCATTGTGTTATTGAGATTTGTACCATTGTCAATAATAATTCTCTCTGGGACACCATATCGACAAATCAGATTGTGTCAGATGAACCACGCCACGACGTTCTTGGTTACTGTAGCAAAGGAAGCTGCCTCAACCCACTTCGTGAAATAATTAATTGCTACCAGAATTAAGCAATGCCCATTTGACGCAGTAGGTCTTATCTCGACGATCATGTCAATGCCCCACATTCCAAAGGGCTAAGGAGTTGTCAAAACATTGAGGGAAACCAGAGGTACATGCACCTTATCAGCATAGACTTGGCACTTATGACAGGTTCGAGAGTGCTGATAACAATTGGCTTCTATAGTGGACCAATAATATCTTGCCCGTAGGATCTTATTCGCCATGATATGTCCACTGGAATGAGTTTCGAAGGTACCTTCATGTAACTTTGCCATGATCCTTTCTGCCTCACTCTTGTCTACACACCGCAGTAAGGTTGAATCATGGTTACACTTATAGAGAATTCCATTACTGATTTAGAACTTTGCAGCGAACCTTCTCAGAAACTTCTTATCATTAATAGATGCCCCCTTGGGGTATTCTTGAGCCTCAAGATACCTTTTTACCTCGTGAAACCAGGGTTTATCTGCTACCTCTTTAGTCTCAATGTCGCAACAATGTGCGGGTTCATCCAACCTCTCAATGGTAATCTGGGGATCTTCATTGTCCCACCTGAATTTGAACATAGAAGACATGGTAGCTAGCGCGTCCGCCAACTGTTTCTCTTCTCGTGGGAAATGTTCAAAGGTTATCTCCTCAAAGTGTGGGACAATGTCAGTACATACTCTTTGTAAGGAATAAGATTCGGGTGCTTCGTATCCCACTCGCCTTTGATCTGACTTATCACCAGAGCAGAATCTCCGAATACACTCAAGAACTTAATCCTCAGGTCAATAGCAACTCGAAGACCCATGATACACGCTTCATACTCCGCCATATTGCTGGTGCAGTTAAAACATAATCGGGCGGTGAATGGAGTATAACATCCCTCAGGAGATATGATTACAACACCAATTCAATTACCCAATGCCTTCGAGGCTCCATCAAAGTACATAGACCATCGGGATTCCTCCTCGGGTCCTTCATCCGGTCCAAGTTCTTCGCAGTCGGTCACCAACATGATATTCTCATTCGGGAACTCGAAATTCATGGACTGGTAGTCATCCACGGCCTGATGTGCCAAATGATCCGCTAATACATTTCCCTTGATTGCTTTTTGGGTTGTGTATTGGATGTCGTACTCAGTTAAGATCATCTGCCATCTTTCTTCCTTCCGGATAAGGCGGGCTTCTAAAAAATATACTTGATCGGATCCATCTTTGATAACAACAAAGTGGTGTGAGTCAACATATACTGTCTCAGCCGGCGAGCAGCCCATGCCAAAGCGCAACAAGTTTTCTCGAGGAATGAGTATCGGGTCTCACAGTCGGTAAACTTTTTTCAAAGGTAATAAATGGCATGCTCTTTTTGACCAGACTCATCATGTTGCCCCACCACACACCCCATTGAATTGTCTAGCACAGTCAAGTATAATATCAAAGGTCTTCCTTCAACTGGAGGCATCAAAATTGGTGGTTCTTAAAGGTATTCCTTAATTATTTCGAAAACGGTCTGGCATTCATCATTCCACTTTACCACTTGATCTTTCTTCAGCAGCTTGAAGATTGGCTCACAAGTAGCAGTCAAATGTGAAATAAACTTGGCGATGTAATTCAAAGGTCCCAATAAACCTCTAACTTCCTTCTCTGTGCAGGGAGCCAACATCTCTTGTACGGCTTTTACCTTTACAGGATCCACCTGAATACCCTTATCACTGACGATGAAACCCAGAAGCTTACCAGACCTTACCCCGAAGGTACACTTGTTTGGATTTAACCTCATCTTGTACGTATTTAACCTGTCAAACAGTTTATGGAGATGATCAAGGTGCTCTTCCTCAGTCTGGGACCTGGCTATCATGTCATCAGCATAAACCTCAATTTCATGGTGAATCATGTCGTGGAACAAAGCGACCATGGCACGCTGATAAGTTACCCCAACATTCTTCAACCCAAAAGGCATTACCTTGTAACATAAGGTGCCACACTGTGTAACGAAGGTTGTCTTCTCCATTTCCTCAGGAACCATATTGATCTGGTTGTAGCCAGAAACACCATCCATGAAAGAGATGATCTTATGTTGCACGGTGTTGTCGACTAGAACATCAATGTGAGGAAGTAGGAAGTCATCTGTGGGGCTTGCCCTGTTCAAATCCCTATAGTCCACACACATTCACACCTTACCGTCCTTCTTAGGTACCAGAACAACATTGGCAACCCACTGTGGATAAGAAGTGACAACTAAGAACCCGCGTCGAACTGTTTCATGACCTCTGCCTGGATTTTCTCTGACATTTTAGGGCGCATACGGCGAACCTTCTGTTTTACCAGAGGGCAGTCTTCTTTAGTCGGTAGACGACGTACCACAATATCAGTGTCCAAACCAGGCATGTCTTCATAGGACCAGGTGAAGATCTCAACATAGTCGTGTAGCATCTATATTAACCATTGTTTGACACTAGGCTCTAGTTTCACACCTATCTTAACTTCTTTCCTGTCTTCCTCTGTACCCAAATTCACCGACTCCACTGGCTCTTCATGAGGTTATATGACCTTTTCTTCCTACTGTAACAGTCTGGCAAGTTCTCCAGGCACCTCATAATCATCCTCACCTTCGTCCTCGACTTGGTTGATCATATTTTTAAAGTCATAACTGGAAATAGCAGAGTTGTTATCAATGGGATCCAGAGTGGATATGGATCTGCAGTATGATACGTGAGTGTGTGAAGAAAATAGCTGTTTTGATAAAGTGAGGGACATAAAAGAAAAACAAGGAGCACAAAATTTGTATGCAAGAAACGTTCAATGCTTTATTAATGATATATGAAATGACAAATAATAGCCCTCACAAGTAAAGCCAAGGTGCCTCGGGCAAGGCACCGGGCCGTAAAGTTTCAAATTGTTTATTATAAATCTTAAAACGGATGAGTCAATTACTGCAGAATAAAAGAAACAGGTATGAAGTCCTTCGTTGTCCAATTATTCAGTCCACCGTTGGTTGTTGGGTAGATCCAGCTATCAACATCCGAGTTCTCATCATCAGCATCTTCTGTGGCGGAGACAACCTCAATAACATTGATTCCTGAGCCATGCTTGGGCATGGGTGCAGTTATGACGTTGGGCTTCTCCGGAGCGTCAAAATCAATCTCTTTGGCTTTGAGAAAGTCCTGTACTTTGTTCCTCAGAGCCCAGAAATCATTTGTATCCTGGCCTAGACTCTTAGAATGGTAGGGGCACCGCGCGTTGGGATTGTATATGGGTGAAGTCGTGTTTGGATTCTTGGGAGCCTCTCTCAAAGTTGCCAAGTTAGATTTTAACAGATGAGGCAAAACTTCAGCCAAAGTCATGCTGATGCGGGTAAATTATCGTTGTGGTCTTTCCACCCTTTGTTGATTGTTGCATTGTGGAGCAACTGGGAGTCTTGGTATCACTACAACATTTACTGTTTGACGGTGTTCAGATCTTCTTTGGCCCCCCGGGCTATAGACCGCACTGGCTTCCTTCTTACCAGCGAAAGGCTTCTTAGTGGAACTCGGGGAGGCATCCTTCTGTATCTTACCACTCCGAATTCCAGCTTCTACTCTTTCTCCATTTAAATCAGCTCGGTGAAACCAGATGACGACCTGCCGATCAAGTGATTGAAAAATGGACCAGATAGCGTCCCTAGAAACATGTCAACCAACTCCCTATCAGACAACAGGGGTTGGACTCTCCCAGCCAAGTCTCTCCACTTCTGAGCATAGTCCTTAAAACCTTCACCTGCACCCATGGACATACCCTGGAGCTGAGTACGAGTGGGAGAAAGGTCGGCGTTGTACTGATACTGCTTGTAGAAAGCAGTGGCAAGATCTTCCCAGTTTCGGAAACTGGCTCCTTCCAACTAGTAAAACCATTCAAGCTGAGTCCCTGACAGACTATCTTGAAAGAAATGCACCCACAAATTTCTATCAGCAGTGTGGGGTTGGATTTTCCTGACATACGAGCGGAGATGGAGTTTTGGACAGGATACTCCATCGTACTTGGCAAAAACTGGAGCTTTGAACTTATGAGGGATAACCACTCCCGATACCAGTCTCAATTCTCCGTAATCCAAACCAGGTATCTTATGAATTTCCATAGCGCTCAGACGGTATTCCAGCTGCTTGTACCTATCCTCAGCAGGAGGATATTTCTCATTGTCGTAATCAGTATCGTTGTTAGAAACTGCAGGACTAGGGTCCTTTTCCCTTTCTTGGTTCTCCTCTTCTTTGGATGAGGCGGTCAGATCAGCTGGTTGCCTCAACCTTTCTTCGAATCTTCTACCCATATTCAGAATACCAGTCTTCTTCTTCTTCTTTTTTCTCTTTCAGAATAAGGGTCTTTAGATCCTCTTGCCCTTTATCCAGACTTATGAACATCTGTTGGAATTGGGCGTTTTGTGCCTGAAGATCTTTGATGGCTTGATCGGAAGACATTTCTGCTAAAATAAACAGTGAAGAAGATGAGAAACCTGTAGTGGTACCTGTACTGATGTGCATGATAATGGGATGCACATGTAATGATTTCAAAAACTTTGGAAGATTTAAATTTGCAAACCACAAATAAACAAAAATTTATTAGCTTAAATTTGAAAGGTTCAACAATGCCTTTAAGGCGTTACAAAGAAGTAAATAAAACAAATCTAAAACTAGAAAAAGCAAAATCAAAAGTCCCATGGACGCTTCCTCTTTGTGCAGATGTAGTCATTGATCACTCTTTCTTCTTCGAGCTGCCCGGTGAGCTTTAAAACCTTCCTTTCTTGCTCATGGAACTGCTCCCGGTAAGTGTCCCGCTCATTCTTCAGCTGAATCCAAGACCTCTATAGCTCCACAGGATCAGTAGGCATGTAAGGATAGAGAACCGTGTAAGGAATGCCTTCTTCATTAGTGGGCTCCACAATCACTGGTAATACGGCCTCATAAGGCATCCCAAGCTTCTGGGCACGAGCTCAAACCCATTGGAGATAAGGCTGCATAGGAAGGGAAGTCTTCGGTCCCAAATCTTTGGGGTCAGATCTGTTTACCATGCCCCAAGCTCGTATAAACCTCCGGCGATGCTCCTTAACGTCATCCTTATAGTCGAATACAATGTCCTCGAGAAGTAACTCATGGGGACCATTTCTTCGAGCACGACCAAATTGTCATAAAGTTAGACAAGGATTGTAAGTTATACTTCCTCTGATTCCAGCAATGGGACATTAGGTATCCCCCACAACAGTCAATAACAACAGTGTCTTCCATAGCCCGAGAACACCAAAGAATATCTGTATGAGCAAGTGACATTATTCTATATGACCAGCCCAAACCTTATTCGTTCTTCAACACAGACTTAGGGAGGTGAGAAACAAACCACCTCGACAGCAACGGTATGCAACACATAAGAGTCCCTCTTCTCCTCATAGTACGAGTATAGAGAAATGCAAGATATCTCCAAGAAAGGAAGGCACTGGGTTGCGAGAAAGGAAAATCTTGACAGCATTCACATCTACAAAGGAGTCTAGATTAGGAAAGAGAACCAAACCATAGATAAGAAGAGCCAAGACATCTTCAAAAGCCTGAAAATAAAAATCATCCCAAAATAGTTGAGCCTGGTCCATCAGAAATTTGGCTAGAACACCTTCGACCCTGCTTTGTGTTTCCCAATTGGATACTACATCAGCCCGTTTCAAATGCAGAGCTGAGGCAATGTCTTCTGGTCTAAGAACTTCTTCCATACCTGTGAAGGGTACCTGTTCAAGAATGGATATGCCCAATAGATGAGAGAACTCTTCCAAGGTGGGTACCAACTTGTAATATGGAAAGGTGAAGCAATGATGCTCGGGATCAAATAACTGAAATAGTACGCTCATCATCAGTTCATCAAGATTTGAGGTAACCAGGCTGAGAAGTTAACCGTGTCTCTTAATGAACATAGAAGTCTCAGAAACTCTTGAGGCTAGCTCTTTAAGTTGGGCAGATATCTGCATAAAGTTGACTCAGATGGTATTTCTATGCATGGAAGCCATGATCTGCAAAATAGAACAAAGATAAATTCCCTTGGTATTTGAAATGGTTAGTGTAATGAAGCATGAATTCCATGTTATGATGCATGATGTCATGGTAAACCACAGGTACAGAAAACACAGATATTGCAAACACAGTAAAATCACACAAAGACTTTAGGTTTAAGGTTTGCATGAGGTCAAAGGTAATACCCTCTTGAAGTTAAGTTGGTTTCAAACTTGTCCTAGCAAAGTAACCGGGTTTTAGAGGATCTCAATATCACTGACCATCCTCCATCGGTCATGGTTTCAGCTCACGCAATCTTTTCTTACGGCCAGAACTATTCCGAAAGTATAGTCTCAATGGGTGTAGCATCGAGTATCAACCAGTTCTCAGCTCTACACCGAGGCCGTCTATCTCACTACTTTCTAATGGCCAAGTTGGGCGATTAAAGGTTCTAAGGTTCTAAGGTCAGGTGATGCTTAACGACACTACACAACGGCCCTGTATTCTCCTCGTTTCTCCACAAGGGATACAGACACCAACCAATGTGCCACACCAACGTAGTTACTGCTTCAACCGTATCGGTGTATGCGGTACAGTTCCCTCACAGTCTATTGCTACTTACCTAAAAGGTATCCCCAGATCCAAGTTATGATCTATAGTAACCCCAAACAAAAACCCTTAAAAGTAAAGAAAACAAAGCAATCAAGAGAAGCAATTATGATGAACTAGATCCTAAGGTATACCCCACTTATTAAGTCCCCAGCAGAGTCGCCAGTTCTGTGATACGGTGGCAGAACCGACTATTTTTATTGGTTTGTGTTTTGTGTTTTGTGTTTGCAAAATATCGCGGTAAGCAAGAGTCGCCACCGACTTTTATTTCATCCAATCGGAAAGGAAAAAAGTACAGAAAAAAAAAATCCTTTTTCGAGATATTCTGAGTACGGGGGGTAGATTATAGAAAGGGAAGGTGTTAGCACCCTTTCTATCCATGGTTTTCCATGGGCTCTTAGCTAGTTGCTCATCTTTTTAAATTTCTTGTGTATGTGCTTTGTTTTTGAAAATGTTTTACTTCGTGATAATCCTTGTATCAGTCCTCAAAGGTGTGACGAAGTTGTTTTGAAAATTGTTTTGAAATGTGTAAGTGTGAAAAGTTTTGATTTGAGCAAGTACCTACTAGCATCTACCTACTCGAAAAAGAGATCGTTTCTATTCTTATTCCTTTAGACAACGCTATCCTACTATTGAGAAATAGGTAGCACTGTCGTTGGAGTTGTAAGGGTCAATTCGAAAGGGACGTACGATCACTAAAGCAATATTAGGACACCTTAGTAATAACCCTAGAGTCTTAAGATCATATTTGAGGCAACATTTCTGAGGCAACATTTACGAGGCAACATTTCCGAGGCAACATTCGAATGGGACATTTTATCTTTTTAGACAGAAGGGTAATCACTAAGACACCCTATGCTTTAATGATCGCTTACCGAAGGCAACCCAAGTGAGAGTATACCCTAAGAGTGATATGTGCAAGTGATTTGTTTCAGTTATTTATCTTTGCACATTAGGGTTTTCTAACCGTATTAATTTGTCATGCATTCTTGTCATACAATCCTATTAGCATACATCTAAACAGTTAAATATTTGCGAGAATTAAAAATGCGAGAAAGTAAAATTACGCTATTACAAGGCTTCGGGGAGGGGGATTAATTACATTGCAAAAAACCCGAGGAAAAAGTGATAAGTAAAGCCCTAAATGAAACTATTACAAACCAGTGAACAATTACAAAAATATTGTAAAATAAATAATAAGCGCGCAATGAATCAAATACGAAACTACTAGGGTTTTACTAAACCTAATTGTGATTGATTAAAATTTTTTTTTGTTATTTAAGGAAACAAAGAAATAATTAAATTAAAAAGAAGATCCTAATTCTAATTAATTTTAAATCAAGAAAAATAAACTAATTTATTCTAAAAACCTATCTTAGTGTTTTTTTATTTATTTGTGAAAAAGAAAAAATAAAATTAAATCAAGAGTTTTAACCTACTTTCTATTTGATTTTATTTATGAAAATAAATCACAATTTCCTTAAGTTAAACTAAATAAAATTAAATTAACAAAATTAATTTTGATTAAAAAAGTCTAATTCTAATTTTTTTTTTTTTATGATTTTATGATTTTATGAAAAATAGATTAATTTGTGAATTAAAATAAATAAAGAAAATTAAAAGAATAAATAATAAAATAGAGAAAAGAAATTAAAAAAAGAAGTAAATGGGCCAGGTGGTATTGCTGAAAGGGGGGGTGCCAACTGAATTTCTGGGCCCAACAAGGCTAAGGCCTATTTGATTTCGTTCAATCCAGTATGCGCGTTGACTTGAGGAGCATGGTGGACCTTCAAGGGAAAGGCGTTGGATCTGGAGTGTTGATGAATTTGATGGGCAGATCTTGAGTTGCATGGTGGACTTCATAGGGCGTGACGCACTGGAACCTATAGAGAATATCAAAAAAATGTAAAAGTAACACGACTGGGGTCGAACCCAGGACGTGTACCTTATAGATTCTCCCTCTTTCCGACTGCGCTGGAACGTTAGTCATAATATTAATGAACTAATAAAATAAAAAGAAAATAAGGTGCTAGTGCTGAAATCAAATGACACGCGTGCGCTGTGGGGCCCTGGGGGCTTGAGTGGACCAATCGGATTTGGAGAGAGGAAGAGTTCGTTTGATCCCAGCAAATGAGGTCATGAGAAACAGCCACGCGTTCTTTGACCGCCTCCTGCAAAAATCAAACCATCGACCCTAGTGGCTCCGGTCACCTTCTCCGGTGACACCCCAAGACCGATTCTGCAAAACACGCGTGATCAAAGCATAAAGAAGACCCTACCCCCTTAAAATTTCCCCAGGAATCCAATGGTGGTATCCATTCATCCTAAAAGTGTATGTATCATAAAATCCGAAGCTTGCTTCTTCCTAAGCCCTAACAATGGTGTCTTGCAATTTTTGGATTATTCCTTACATGAGATACATAAATAAATTTTTGAATAATGCCAATAGTATAAATATGCAAGCATAATATATTTATATTAATGATGGAACAATTTTTAGAAATAAAAAACTTACCAATATGGAAGGGTTGGGTTGGCACGATTTAGTAGACTTTGGCCTTTGCAATTGGTCTGGTTCCACTCCTAGAAATCTCAGAATGATGATGGACTGATTGGAATCGAGGGAGAAAGGCTGGCTTGAGCGTTTAAAGATTACACCACTTCTTTGAATTTTGAGAAACTTCTTCCTTGAGGCAGGCTGCGTATTCTCTCCCTTTTAGGGTTGGGATGGCTTGCTTAAATAGTGAATCAACATTAGGTTAACATATATGGACTAAATCAAATGATTTGAATAAGTTTCAAAATAAATCCAATATTTCCTATTTTGAAGATTCTCTTCCTTTATCAATCTTACGCGATTTCTCTTGGTTATTTCCAGCATGTATGGAATGTGGTTCAATGCAAAATCAAATCAAAACAAATCTTTTCTATTTTATGTTATTTATTTGATTTAATTTGACTTTTAAACGATAAAAATCAAAATAAATTAAATAAACAAAGCTACTAACATGTGGAAGGATGTTTGGGTCGTGGATCATGTTGGAAGTATAATGCAAGCTTAAAAAAGCTAGGCCCATTTGGCAAAAAAATGCAATTTTGGGCACATTTGACTTTTGGCAATTTTGCAAAAATGGTCAACTTGGCCAATGCATAATTCTTCCAATTTTGACCCTAAATAGGTGCTCTTGGACTTTTTAGAAAGCTTAGGGTGTCCTCTAAGCAACCCTTTTGGTGTCATCTCAATTGATTCTTCCATGTTCATGTATAAAGCTTTGACCCAAAAGGTGTTTTTGTTGACTTTCCAAAATGACCTATAATGTCAAAACTTATATCTTCTTGTGAGTGCATATTTTGAACTTGGGAGATGAAGATTAATTGTAGGGAATTGCATCCTCTTCAAAATGAGCTTTGGATGAATCATTTCTGATAAAGTATGAGAAAGTTATGCCTGGTCAAAGTTGAGTTGACTTTTCCTACAAAACCCTAATTTAGAAACTTTTGAGTTTTGATGACTTATGAGCAATCCTTGAGGAATCACGATCAACCCTTGATCAAATGATGAATAATAATTCAAAATGAGGATGTTGACCAAAAATCTTGAGGTTTGACTGTATGTGGGCCACAGTTGACTTTTGACCTAGCACAATCGATTTTCAGGCCTTTGAGCAATTGACTGGGCAAACTTCTTCTGCAAGGCTTGAAACTTTACATGGTTGACCTTGAGAACATATTAGGACAATGGTGAGCATTTGAGTCTTTTGTGGTTCATATATCCTGATGAAAAATAAAACCCTAATTTGAGGTAGACTGCCTTAGGAGAGAGTTTGTCTGGTCAACTCTTGAACTTCCTTGAGCAATATGAGGACCTCACTTGCCATGTGTTTAGAAATATGGGAGGGAAAATTTTGGGGTATAACAGATTCCATTCTGATACTCATTCAAAATCAGCTTCCAGATATAGTTCAGATACGGACGCCATTCTGATACTCATTCTTTCAGCTTACAAATTACAATTCAACAATCACTCTTGGATGGCATCTACAAGCCCATCTCCAACAACTTTCTATCACCTATCCAAATGGCATATTTAAGCCCATTCCCTCTACTATCACATCACCGAGTGCAAATTTCAGGGCACTCTAGTGTCCAATCATTTTTCACCTTCGAGTCACGAATAATAAAACATGCCAATCTAACTCTTCAGGCTTAAGAAGATTGAACATGGGCAGCTGTTGTACCCCAAAAATTTTCGTCTCACTTATCAAGAATTTTCTCACAAGATCTCCTTGACTCAAGACTGCATTAGGGTTTAATCAACTCAAGACACTTAAGCACTGATGACCAAAATTAAGGTTTGAGTTTGCACAAGGATTTTTGGACTTCCAATGCCCCATATGACTTTCATGGATCATTAAGGACCCCCAAGATTACTCATGCCAAGTTTCAATCCTTGAATCACATTTTTGCTCAGTCAATTGAGCAGTTGGCCTAAAAATCAGTTGTATTGGGGAAAAAGTCAACTATGGCCAATTCACAGTCAAACTTCATAAATTTTGGTCCACATTAACATTTTAAACTCATATATGTTATTTGATCAAGTTTGGACCACAACTCCTCAAGAAATTTGATCAAATCTCCAAAAGGGCTTAATGGTCAAAATTAGGGTTTTGACTGGGAAAGGGCAATTTCTGATTTTTGACCTAGAAAATTGTCAATTGGTTTAAGGAATTATCTCAAGAGTACAATTGCATCATTTTGACTTAATAACATGGTTTAAAACATTGCAAGTTCATTGGATTGACAGATGAATTTTGCAGTTAACTGATCAAAAGTCAATTGTATACTGAAAAGTCAAACTTTGACTTTTTGGTCAAATTCAAGTGCCAAATATCATAATTCATCAACACATGTCAAAATATGAAACTTATTCATCAAGAAATCAAAAAATTCAAGATTTCATTTTGAAAAGTCAAAATTTCTAAACTTAGAAATTTTTCTAAGTGTTGGAAATTTCATGTTTTTTCATAACTTTGAGCAAAATTTTCACCATAATGCATGATGATTCAAGAGAAACTTCCAACATGAAAGTTGTAGATCTCCATTAAATCTACAACTTTTCTTCACACAACTTCTTCCCAAAAATGCTTGGATCTCAAGTTATAGTTTTATGAACATATGGTCGTGAAACTAAACACTTAGTGAAATTTTGTCCTAATTTGGTCAGGATTTTGACCCAACTTCATGGCACTTTTTCATATAGTTCCAAGGGGAATCTTAAAAATCAATTCAAATATGGGTTGCATATCACATTGAAAGCTTTCCAAAATGTCCAATAACTCCTTAAGATCATTCTTGAGTAGGGAGAATCGAAGAGATGAATTTAGGGTTTTGTCACTTGAATTACAAGTCATTTTTGATGAACACATGAACCAAATCCATAGCCATGCTGCATAATCCTCACTTTACAGACCTCAAAATTGTTTTTCACTCCATAATTAATGGTTTACACAACTGATTATGCCCTTATCCAAGTGTTTCAAGCTTTGTCCAAATTAATTTTCCATTTTAGGGAGAAAGTAACATATCCATTCTTGTAAAGCAAGCTTTATGCACAAATTCAACTTCTTGAGCTCCCAACTTGTTTTCCTTGATTACACTCCATATAAAAAGTCAAAAGTATTGTGTTTAAAGTAGTTAACAACTCTATGAACCAAGTACAAGGCATGGAAACTTGAATTTCTCAAAAAATCACATGTTATGCATAAACTTGTGATTTTGAATTCTGATCAACAAGAAGTTTCCAAACTTGTTGCTTATAAATAGGGTCACTATTTGTGAGCTATAGGATGATCTTGAACACCATGAAATACACCAAAACTCTCTCAAATCAAAAATTGCCCAAAAACTCCATTGTTGAACAGTTTCTGACCTTGAACATCAAACTCACATTTCCCTCGTGCGTTTCTTGGCATTTTAGTTTCTAAAGCTTCCTTACATCAAGTGTAACCTATCTCTGTCCCTGTTTCATTACTGTAACACCATTTACCATATCCTCCATAACCAAAAATAGAGCATTGCATATTGACTTCTCCAAGTCATTTCAGCCACTCTCAACTCAAGCAAACCATTGCATTAGCTTCCAAGTATCTCAAGGAAGCTAACCTGATCATCACCATCACTTGAAACAAGCTCAAACTCCAAACACGATTTCCAGTTTTGAGGTAAGTTTCTCAACTTGTAACTCTTCATACAGGCATCATCAATAGTTTATTTGTGAATAAAACATGTAGATATCATTGCCCTGAAGCTAACCATATCCATAGTTTCCATTAATTTTGCTTAAGCTTAGAGAATTTTGAAACTGAAATTTCTAAAATTTTTAGGGTTCAGATTAGGGCCATTAAAATTCATGCTTATCTTTGATCTATAGTTTTAATACTTTACATTTCTGGAATCGTGAGAAAATTTTCTACAAGTTTCATGTTTACAGTTTTTATTTTTGATGAGAAATGAGCAAGTTACAGTTGGCCTGGCTGGAGGTTGAAGATGAAGTCTTCAGGGCGCGTTTTGCCTTGTATATTTATTGTTTTATTTATATTAACGGATGAATAGCAACCCCAGTGGTAGAAGCGCGCGCCTGTAACCTACGGGACTTGGGTTCGAGCCCCAGTGGTACGCTTTTCATTTTTTCATATTTTCACTTTTCTGATTTTTGTGTTTTTGCTAGCTGACTTCCCTATTGACTAATGGCACCCCTGGCCCAAGTTTGTTTTTATTTATTTATTTCATTTTTATTTTCTTAAATATATTTTCTAAATACTAAAAATATCATAAAATACAAAAAAATGATATATTTATATTTTGACTTAGTTTATTTTATTTTTCTCACAAAAAAATATTTTTATTAATTATGCTTTATTTATTTTTTACTCATTATCTTGTAAATATAAATAAAATTAGGTTATTAGTTATTTTCTATCATACTAATTTAAATACATTATTTTTGATATAAAAAGACTAAAAATATTTTATAATACTATAAATATTTTTAAGTTAAAAATACCAAAAATACTTTTCTTAAATTTAATTTATTTTTGATTAATTAATAGAACTAAGGTTTTACTTAAAATATTTTCTTAATAAAATTAAAATTTAATTAATTATTTTCTTTATTTAATTAGGTTAAGACAAAATCCCCTTTTCATGAAAATCAAACAAAGATACATTTTCTTTACATTTTGCATTTTTTGTCACTTATTCATTTTTGCACTTTGTATTTATTCATTCTCTTGTACATTGATATCAATTCAATATGGTTGTAATAGATTAATTAGGTTTAAATTCTTGCAATCCCCATTCAATTTGTACACCCCTCCCCACAAATGTTGTAATAGCGTAGTAACTTCAAAATTCTGCAATTTATCGCTTTTATATACAAATGCTAGTAATTAGGGTTTGTATGGAAAAACTAAAATCAACATTTAGAAAACCCTAATTGAAGACAAAGACAAGAATGAAAATGATACACTTTCACACAAACAACTCTAGGGTTATCCCACTTGGTTGCCTTATACAAAATGGTCATATTACGCATGTGGTATCTTAGCAAAAACAAGCAAATACAGGATCATAGCCCCTCGATGACGCTATCCATGTTGCCCTTCAAATGATCTTAGTCCATAAAAAAGAATGCTAAATGTTGTACCCCAAAATTTTCCCTCTCATTTTACTCAATACATACTCCTAAAGATCCTCAATTTGCTCAAGTTTGCCCAATAGTTGACCAGACAAACTCTTTCCTAAGGTAGTATGTCTCAAATTAGGGTTTCCATTTTTATCAAGATAGGTGGACTCCAAAGATCTGATATGCTCTCCGTGGTCCTAACATGTTCTCAAGACCCTCCATGTTAATTTTCATGCCTTGCACAAGAAGTTTGCTCAGTCAACTGCCCAGATGCTTGAGAATCGACTGTATTAGGTCAAAAGTCAATTGTGGCCCACATACAGTCAAACTAAAAGATTTTGGGTCAACATTAACTTTTTAAATTGATAACCATCATTTGATAAGGGTTGATCATGATTCTTCAAGGAATGCTCCAAATTCATCAAAACCCAAAAGTTGCTAAATTAGGGTTTCTTAGGAAAAGTCAACCAAATTTTGACCAAGCATAACTTCCACATGCTTTATCATAAATTTTCCATCCAAGGATAATTTTTAAGAGGATGAAATTCCCTACAACTCATCTTCAGCCCACAAGTTCAAAATATGCACTCATAAAAAGATATGAATTTCTACATTATGGGTTCTTTTGAAAAGTCAACAAAAACACCTTTTGGGGAAAAGCATCTTACATGAACATGGAAGACTCAATTGAGATGAGGTCAAAAGGGTTGCTTAGGGGACATCCTAAGCTTTCTAAAATGTCTAACAACACCTCTCTAGGGTTAAAATTGGAAGAGATATATCTTGTCAAAGTTGACCTTTTTTGCAAAATAGCCAAAAGTCAAATATGCTCAAAAGTGCATTTTTTACTAAATGGGCCTAGCATTTCATAATTGCACCTCACTTGTAGCATGATCCACGACCCAAATATCCACCCACATGTTATTTTCTTTATTTTCCATATTATTGTGATTTTTATTAATTAAAAATTGAATGAAATCAAATAATTGGTAAATAATATCAAAGATCTATTTTGATATGATTTTTTGACAGGTTTGCAATCAAAATATGCTGAAATATCAAGATCAAATAGAATAAATCATGATTGGTACAAGAAAGGTATAATTTGGCTCAATATAGCAAGTTTGCATATGGCATGAAAATCAAATCTTCCATAATTGCAAAGATACAAGCCAATTTTATAACCCTAATTCATTCTAGGATATATAATGAACATGTACAAGGCATAAGACAAGGGTTAGCAGTCATGAAGAGACCAGAACAAAATTCCAAATTTCAAAGAAAAGTGGTGGTTCGATTTCCATTCTAGAGGCCAATTTAAGCCATCCTAACATTGCCAATAGATTGCTGGACATCTCATGAACGTATCCCAATCAATTGCAAGACGCCCCAAGTCCATAATCATCACGTAGCAGTCACACGGTTTGCCCTGTTCTTCCAAATTCGATTACTGTGATTCACGCATCATGAACATGTTTTAATGGCATATATGTGTTTGTTATCATGTTTGCAACATATTGGTTATGTTTAATTGATGTTTTAGCGCATATACTAACAATTAACATGGCTAGGATTTGAAGCCAAGTTTTGGGGCTTCTTGATACACGAAAAATTAGGCCAAGAACAGGAAACTGGGATGATCGTGGCATCAAGACCAATCGATCCCTGGTCTTTAAATCCATTTATCATTTATATTTTTGATGTTTGAAGCACACAGGTTTTAGCGATGGACATGGTCTGTAGGTATAGGTTATATACCTAAGACGACGGGCTGGAGGTAGAAGAAGGTGATTTGTCATAACCCTATTGGTTTATTTAAAAATAGCGCACGCGGCTTTGTTTCAGTTTCCTGGAAATCGTTTTTATATATTTCATATTACTCCTATTCCATTAACAACTAATCAGCGTAACCCAGTTAGCAAAGGAGTCTGTTGGTAAGTAAGAGGACCTGGGTTCGATCCCAGGTCCTAACAAATTTCTTTATTTTCTCACTTTCCACTTGCAGATCCAATACTTCACAATTCCATGCGTGTACCTTGCACCTTTACATCCAGCCACTTGATCAACATAATATCAGATCCAACGCACTCCAAATGAGAGACCATGATGCACCCTCAAGTCAACACTCCATGGGATAAGGCGCGTTGACTGGGCTCAGCATCATTGGGCCATGGAAAGTCAACAATATACCCCCTCTTTCAGCAATGCAAACAAGCCCATTTTTAATTGTTTCTTTTTTATTTCTTTTATTTTAATTAATTTTTTAATTATTTTCCACCAAAAATTAATTAATTTTTTTATTAATCATAAAATCAATAAATCACAATAACACAAAAAAATCATTTTTCTCATGAAATATTTATTTCTTTAATTAATTTAATTAGAAACTAGGTTAAGATAATTCTTTTTATCAATAAAACTAATTAGAAATTAGGTTTTAAATTTGTAATTAAATTTTTTTATCAAATCAAAATCACACAAAAACATAAAAAATCTTTTTTATAAAATATTTTATTTTCTTTAATTAATCAATTTAGTTTAAATTAGGTTAATTTCAATTTCTTTTTATAATTAGAACTAATTAGAAATTAGGGTTAATTTTGTACATAACTTAATTAATTCTTTTCTCCAAAATAACCTACATATTTTCATCAATTATATTTTTAGGATTTTTAACCATTCTCGCATTTTATTCGCCGCACGCTTTTTAATTCTTTTTATTATAATTGTAACTGCTCCGAGTTTGTAATAGTAATTAGGGTTTTAAATTCCGCATTTTTATTTTCAGTCAAGATAATCATGTAACTGCCAAAGCCTTGTAATAGCTAGGTTTATTTTCTCGTACTTTAAATTCCTGTAATTATTAACTGTTAGATGTATGCTAATAGGATTGTATGGCAAGAATATCTGAAAATTAAAACAGTAGATAACCTAATGTGCAAAGACTAAATAACTGAAAAATTCACATGCACATATTCACTCCTAGGGTTTGCCTCACTTCGGTTGCCTTCGGTAAAATAGTCATTAAGCATAGGATATTTTAGTGGTTGCCCTCCTGTCTAAAAGATCAAATGTCCCATTCGAATCTTGCCTCAGAAATGTTGCCTCGGAAAGATCTTAAGACTCTAGGGTTACTACTAAGGTTTCCTACCCATTGCTTTGGTGAATGTACTTGTCCCTTTCGAACGTCCCTTATAAACTCCAACGACGGTGCTACCTATTCCTTAATATTAGGATAGCACTGTCTAAAGGAAACGAGAACGAACAATCTTTTTTCGAGTAGGTAGAATCTTAAGTACTTTCTCAACAAAACTTTTCACACCAACACCTTTCAAAACAAATTTTCAAACAACTTCGTCACACCCTTGAGGACTGATACAAGGGTTATCACGAAGTAAATTTTTTTTTCAAAACAAGCACACACAAGCAATTTTAAAAAGATGAGCAAGTACCTAAGGGCCCATGGAAAACCATGGATAGAAAGGGTGCTAACACCTTCCCTTTCTATAATCTACCCCTGTACTCAGAAACATCTCGAAAAAGGTTTTTTTTGTTCTTTTTCCTTTTCCTTGTTGGATAAAATAAAAGTCGATAGCGACTCTTGCTTACTGCGACATTTTGCGAACAAAAAATGCAAACCAGTACTAACAGTCAGTTCTACCACCGTATCACAGAATTGACGACTCAGCTGGGGACTAAATAAGTGGGGTATACCTTAGGATCCAGGTCATTTTTTAATTGCTTTCTTGTTTGTTTTGTATGCTTTATTCTTAAAGGGTTTTTCTTAGGCATTGTTAAAGATCCTACACCCGGATCTGGGGACACTTTTTAGGTAAACATCAATAGATCGTGGAGACTGTACGGCATAGACCGATATGGTTTAAGTGATGGCTATGTTGGCGTGACACTTTGGTTGGTACCGGTATCCTTCATGTGGAAACAAGGAGAATACGGGGCCGCCGCGTGGTGTCGTGAAGCACTAACGGACCTTAGAACCTTAGTTGAACAGACTTGGCCATTATAAAGTAGTGAGATAGCCGACCTCGGTGTAGAGCTGAGGATTGGTTAATACTCGATGCTACACTCATTGAGATCCTACTTTCGGGATATTTCGGCCGCAAGAAAAGATTGCTTGAGCTGAAACAATGCCCGATAAAGGATGATTAGTGATATTGAGAATATTTAGAACCCAGTTACTATTTATAGGACAGGATGAACCAATCCAACTTTAAGAGGGTACTACCTTAAAATCAAGCAATCCTTAAACCTAAGGACTTGGTGCGATTTGTTTGTGCTTGTTATACCTGTGATTTCTCAACATAATCATGACATCATAAACATGGCATATCATACTAACCATTTCAAGGATCTCAAGGGTCTGTGATGTAGGTCATGGCGAACCAGACGTCTAGCAAGGGGCAAGTGGATTTATTTTCCTCTAGCCAATGTTTTCAAAGGATCTTGAGTCAGGGGCTATGACCCACTCTATATGGTGAGCTTGACTCTTGAAGAAGGACTCTCAACGATATAAAGTTTCTTCAATCAAGCTGCAATCAAATTCTAACAGTTTCTTGTTTACCCCGCGAGATCCTTGAAAACATTGCATGCATATCATACACATCATTACAGGTACCATTATAGGTTTCTCATCTTCTTAGCTGTTTATTTCAGCAAAAATGTCTTCCGAATAAAGCATCAAGGACCTTCAGGCACAAAACGCCCAGTTCCAACAAATGTTCATAAATCTGGCAAAAGGGCAGGAGGATCTAAAAACCCTTATCCTAAAAGAGAAAAAGAAAAAGAAGAAGGCTGCCGGTATTTTGAATATAGGAAGAAGGTTTAGAGGGTCGTTGAAGCAACAAGTCGATCTGACCTCTTCATCTAAGGAAGGGGAGAATCAAGAAGAAGAGACAAGGGAGAAAGATCCCAGTCCTGAAGTTTCTGACAATGATACTGACTACAATGATGAGTAGTATCCTCCCACTAAGGATAGATACAAGCAGTTGGAAGATCACTTGAATGCTATGGAGGTCCAGAGGATACCTGGGTTGGATTTCGAAGAATTGGGATTGGTGTCGGGAGTGGTCATCCCGCAGAAGTTCAAACTCCAATTTTTGCAAAGTATGATGGGGTGTCCTGCCCAAAACTCCATCTTCGCTCTTATGTCAGAAAGATCCAGCCCCACACTGCTGATAGAAATTTGTGGGTTCATTTATTTCAAGATAGTCTGTCAGGGACTTAGCTTGAATGGATCTATCAACTAGAGAGAGCCAATGTCCGAAATTGGGAAGATCTGGCTGCTGCTTTCTATAAGCAGTATCAATACAACGACGACCTTGCTCCTACTCGTACTCAACTCTAGAGTATAACTATGGGGGCAAGTGAAGGCTTTAAAGACTATGCCCAGAAGTGGAGAGACTTGGCTGGAAGAGTCCAACCCCCTTTGTCTGATAGGGAGTTGGTTGATATGTTTCTGGGTACGCTATCTGGTCCATTCTTTAATCATTTGATCGGTAGCTCGTCAGCGGGTTTCACCGAGCTGATTCTGACTAGAGAAAGAGTAGAAGATGGGATCCGAAGTGGTAAGATCCAAAAAAACACCTCTTCGAGTACAGAGAGGAAGTCATTTGGTGGCAAGAGGGAAGCCAATTTTATGCACAGCCAGAAGGGGCATATCAAGGAAGACTACCACCAATCTGTGGGGGCAGTGTTGATCTCTAATTCGGCATGCACACGATGACCACAACAACTGAACAATCAGCCAAGGGTGGAAAGACCTCAAAGGCAGTTCACCCAAATCAACATGCCATTGTCACAAGCATTGCAACACATGTTAAAGATGAATCTTATTACGGTGATAAACCCTCATCCGAACCCTAAGACTTCTTCTCCTAACTACAACCCGGATGGAAGGTGTGCTTATCATTCTGGTAGCCCGGGGCATGATACTAATGGTTGTTAGGCGCTGAAATACAAGATTCATAATATGATTAATGCCAAGGAGATTGAATTCGACCCTCCTGAGACTCCCAACGTGATCACTGCTCCCTTGCCAAAACATGGCTAGGATTGAAAACATTTTTGTTCATTTGAATTCTGAAGTTGTATTTTCTTTGCTTATTCGAACAATTAGTGTCATGTCAAACTTTATTATTTCATTAATGAATTACACATGCTTGTCTTGAATTAATTTGTTTTCATTATGCTTAAACTGCTTTATACTTCCTTTTCGTGATATTCAACTCTCGACTAAAAACTCTAAGCCTTAGAGGGAGGATGGCGAAAATGATGCCACAATCTCTACAATATGCTTTTGAACAGACCCTGCTGACGATGTACAGGCGCTGTTTCAAATCCAAAATAGTGGAGTTATAAGGAAGATAATCCCTAGTCAACCCCTTTGAGCCAAAGAAGTAGGAGTTTTTTCTTTCACACAAATTAAAACCCTTAATCACAACCTGGGGCAGGGAATTTTGCTTAGTTAATACAGGTGCACAATGAATGGCATCAAAGACGTCCTTCCAAAACAAAAGACAGTGATGGTTCCCTATAATCGTCAAAGCAGGCAGTCATTATTTTTCAAACGAAAAACCCGTTAAGTCGAAACCTATGAAGGAGACTTAAAGAAAAAACTGGGGCATCCCGCTGATTGTAATTACAAAAGAAACAGTTCAAGCAAAAGAAGGGATAACGAAAACCACAAAAAAGAGGTTACTATAAATCCTAGGAAGAAAAAAAGAGATTACAAAATGACTGCCTCTTCCAAATAAACATTCAATCTCTGAACCATCACCGGAATACCAAGGACATTCCAAAACTCAACTGGGATTCAAAATTCACAATTAACTGAGCATAGGATCTAAGAACATCACGAAGAACAGGTGGGTACAAATAAAATTTGAGCTTTTATCCTTTGTTTCTTAAACCGTGAACCAAGCCACGCTATAACCCTTAAAAGTCCTAGCTGAAGCATGGGTTAGTTCGAAAGCATACTGTTACAAAAGGTATCCTGACTCCTATAAGGTTTGCTATAAATCCTGAGTTGACATCACACTTTTACAAAATTTTTTGTTTTACTAAAAATGAGTTTTCAAACTTCAAGACAGACATAAGCTTTGCATTCTTGAAATAACATTGTTTGCATATGACTATTTGTTCAACAGCAGAGAAATTCTCATGACGAATATCTAGTGAACAAAAACCTTCTCAATAAAAAGGATCACCTCAAGTGGAAAAACACTTCCAACCAAGGGGCACGGCATGATCATTGTCCATCATCTGGGGCAGTCAAGTCAAGATTCAAGGAATCTCTCAAAGATGCCAAATAGCCAGGGGCATATCTCCATATGAATCACTTGGGGTATTGGGCATGAATTCCATCAACGAATTATGTGCGATCAAATGAGCATCTTCTGGCAGTGTGGCAACACTTACTACTATGGACAGTGACAATTCTCCGTACCGGTGACCATGGACATAGTTGGAAAATACTACGCATGAACAAAGACTCGGTAGGTTGACTAACCTAGGCAAAAATAAGGGCATCCCGGCGAACCAAAAGGGTTCAGACAAAAGTTAGGGATATACATAAAAAAATTTGTACACCCGGCAAGTGGAAAACCTAAAAAGGCGGTTTAGGCAAAAAAGAGTATCCCGGTGGACTGAAAATCTAGAAAGACAGTCCAGACAAAAGTTAGGGATCAAAGTAGACGACTATGTCCCATCATCTTGTCACTTGCCTATCAGTAGAAGACTTATCGTTCTGATCGGTAGTTACCAAGCACCTCAGGAGTTGGTATAACACTCAAGCTATCCATAAAGCCTCTGCAAGTACTTTCTCCAGCAAGTACAGGGGCAGAAAGGTCCTGATGCGAAGTCATTGCCATATCCTCAACATGCGTCCCAGTGACATCTACACTCCCTACAGAGTAGTGAAAACTAAAGCTTTGGCATCGGCTTCCCTAAAAAGGAGTTACTATCCCCAGCCAAGTCCCTTCAGAAAACCGACATCTATGTTCCCCAGCCAAATTTTGTAATCGCAAGCGGTTCATATAGTTTTCTCCCGAGCATAGTTTATTTCTCTGAATACAGAAACTCAATCCCCGATAGAGTTTCAGCTATGGAAGTTCATCCTCCAACAAAGTCATTCTCCCGCAGAGTTATTCTCAAGTAGAGTCTCTCCCCTCGGAAGAGTATCCATAAACAAGGGGCAAATCCCCATCATAGTTATCTCCGGTTCACCATCTCCAGCAGAAGTAGAAGAACCACTTTTTCCACGACGGTCAGGAACTCAATTTCCGTTACTCTCCAGCAGCGGTCAGGGATTTATTTTCCCACTCGGATATGTCACAATAGAATTTCATGTTCATATATCATGACGTGCACATACATATTGCATACATCATAATCTCATTTATTTTGAGAACGTCATCATACAATGCATTTCATGCATCATATACGATTAATCATGTACCTTTTCAGGAAAGATGGTTATCATCAACAACTTCCAGCAAGTTCAAGATTAGCTCCTGAAACTAAACAAAGTAATTATTTGCACGATCAAATGCAGCTTTACACGGGTTCGTCACGAAGCAATCTTACACGGGTTTCTCCTAAATGCAGCTTCACACGGGTTTATCCTGAAAAATATTACATGGGTCCTTTCTCATACATTTCCGAATGAAGTTTTACACAAACTTATCACAAAGTAACCTTACCCAGGTTCCTCCTGAAGTTGTACACGAACTTATCCCAAAGTAAACTTACCCAGGTTCCTTCTGAAGTTTTACACGAACTTATCCCAAAGTAACCTTACCCAGGTTCCTCTTGAAGTTTTACACAGTAACCTTACCCAGGTTTCTGCCTAAGTTTTACACGGACTTATACCATAGTAACCCTACCCAGGTTCCTCCTAAAGCCCTACATAGAGTTACCCCGAAGCAACCTTACCCAGGTTCCTTCTGAAGTTTCACTCAGACTTATCCCGAAGCAACCTTACCCAGGTTCCCTCTCAGTTCTGATGCAGTTTTACCCAAACTCATCACGAGAAACCTTACCCAAGTTCCTTCTCGGTCCCGATGCAGTTTTACCTAAACTACTTACAAAGAAACCTTACCCAAGTTCCTTATCGGTCCCGATGCAGTTTTACCCAAACTCCTTACGAAGCAAACTTACCCAGGTTCCTTCTCGGTCCCAATGCATTTTTACCCAAACTCCTTACCAAGCAACCTTACCCAGGTTCCTTCTCGGTCCTGATGCAGTTTTACCCAAACTCCCCATGAAGAAACCTTACCCGGGTTCCTTCTCAGAGCCCTACTATCCAGGCTTTCATATCGAAGAAACCCTACGACCCAGGTACCTTCTCATAGCCATACTGTCCAGGCTCTCATCTCGAAGTAACCCTACTATCCAGGTTCCTTCTCATAGCCCTACTATCTAGGCTATCATATCGAAGTAACCCTACGACCCAGGTTCCTTCTCACAGCCTTACTATCCAGGCTTTCATATCGAAGAAACCCTACGACCCATGTTCCTTCTCATATCCCTACTATCCAGGCTTTCATCCCGAAGTAACCCTACTATCCAGGTTCCTTCTCATAGCCCTACTATCTAGGCTTTCATATCGAAGTAACCCTATGACCCAGGTTCCTTCTCACAACCCTACTATCCAGGCTTTCATTTCGAAGTAACCCTACTATCCAGGTTCCTTCTTATAACCTTACCATCCAGGTTTCTTTTCTCTTACCTCCAGACAGCAGTCCACAACATTGTAAGACCTAGACCTGATCAAACACGATTGGTTTTGCATTTCCCCAGTAAGTCGCGGTGCAGCTTGTACCCTGACCAGATATGCAGTTCACTTCCGCTTCCTCAAGCAGGAGTTATTTCCCCAGTAGAGTAACGGACAACTGAAGCTCCTAAAATTCTATTTCTCCCAAGACAGATACCAACATTCCTCAGCAGATTCCTCATCCACAACGGGAACAGGAACTCTCATCGAAGGAATGTCTCAGGAAATCAACATCCGCTAGATGGAATCTTTAAGCCCATCTACGATGGTACTCCATCACATCTTGGATGGCATCTTTAAGCCCATCTCCTACAATTCTCTAGAAACTTCCAAATGGCATCTATAAGCCCATTCCCGATATCACAAATCTAGTGTCACTTTATGCGAGTGCAAATTTCTGGGCACTCTAGTGTTCAATCATCTTCCACCTTCAGATCATGAAAGGCAGACGAGCCAATCTACATCCTCATGTTTAAGAAGATTGAACAGGGGAAACTATTGTACCCCAAAATTTTCCCTCTCATTTTACTTAATACATACTCCTAGAGATCCTCAATTTGCTCAAGTTTGCCCAAGAGTTGACCAGACAAACTCTCTCCTAAGGCAGTATGTCTCAAATTAGGGTTTCCATTTTTATCAAGATAGGTGGACTCCAAAGACCTAATATGATCTCCATGGTTCTAATATGTTCTCAAGACCCTCCATGTCAAGTTTCATGCCTTGCACAAGAAGTTTGCTCAGTCAACTGCTCAGATGCTTGAGAATCGACTGTATTAGGTCAAAAGTCAATTGTTGCCCACATACAGTCAAACTTCAAGATTTTGGGACAACATCAACATTTTGAAGTGATATCCATTATTTGATCAAGGATTGATCATGATTCTTCAAGGAATGCTCCAAATTCATCAAAACCCAAAAGTTGCTAAATTAGGGTTTCTTAGGAAAAGTCAACCAAACTTTGACCAAACATAACTTCCACATGCTTTATCAGAAATTTTCCATCCAAGGATCATTTTGAAGAGGATGTAATTCCCTACAACTCATCTTTAGCCCAAAAGTTCAAAATATGCACTCATAAAAAGATATGAATTTCTACATTATGGGTCCTTTTGAAAACTCAACAAAAACACCTTTTGGGTCAAAGCTTCTTACATGAACATGGAAGACTCAATTGATATGATACCAAAAGGGTTGCTTAGGGGACATCCTAAGATTTCAAAAAAGTCCAACAATACCTCTCTAGGGTTAAAATTGGAAGATATATGCCTTGTCAAAGTTGACCTTTTTTGCAAAATTGCCAAAAGTCAAATATGTTCAAAAGTGCATATTTTACTAAATGGGCCTAGCATTTCATGATTGCACCTCACTTGTAGCATGATCCACGACCCAAATATCCATCCACGTGTTATTTTCTTAATTTTCCATTTTATTGTGATTTTTTATTAATTAAATATTGAATTAAATCAAATAATTGGTAAATAATATCAAAGATCTGTTTTGATATGATTTTTTGACAGGTTTGCAATCAAAATATGCTGAAATGTCAAGGCCAAATCGAATCAAGCATGATTGGTACAAGAAAGAGATAATTTGGCTCAATATAGCAAGTTTGCATATGGCATGGAAATCAAATCAAATCAACCATAATTGCAAAGATACAAGCCAGTTTTATAACCCTAATTCGTTCTAGGATATATGATGAACATGTACAAGGCATAAGACAAGAGTTAGCAGTCGTGAAGAGGCCAGAACAAACTTCAAAATTTCAAAGAAAAGTGGTGGTTCGATTTCCATTCTAGAGGCCAATTCAAGCCATCCTAACATTACCAATAGATTGTTGGACATCTCAGGAACGTATCCCAATCAATTTCAAGCCGCCCCAAGTCCAGAATCCTCATGTAGAAGTCACACGGTTTGCCCTGTTCTTCCAAATTCGCTTACTGTGATTCACGCATCATGAACATGTTTTAATGGCATATATGTGTTTGTTATCATTTTTGCAACGTATTGGTTATGTTTAATTGATGTTTTAGCGCATATACTCACAATTTCCATGGCTAGGGTTTGAAGCCACGTTTTAGGGCTTCTTGATACAGGAAAAATTAGGCCAAGAACAGGATAATGGGATGATCGTGGCATCAAGACCAATCGATCCCTGGTCTTTAAATCCATTTATCGTGTATATTTTTGATGTTTGAAGCACATAGGTTTTAGAGACGTATATGGTCTGTAGGTATAGGTTATATACCTAAGACGATGGGTTGGAGGTAGAAGAAGGTGATTTATCATCACCCTATTAGTTTATTTAAAAATAGCGCGCGCGACTTTGTTTCAATTTCCTGGAAATCGTTTTTATATATTTTGTATTACTCTTATTCCATTAACAACTAATCAGCGTAGCCCAGTTGGCAAAGGAGTCTGTTGGTAAGTAAAAGGACCTGGGTTCGATCCTAGGTCCCAACAAATTTCTTTATTTTCTCACTTTCCACTTGCAGATCCAATGCTTCACAATTCCACGCGTGTACCTTGCACCTTTACATCCAACCACTTGATCAACATAATATCAGATCCAACGCACTCCAAATTGATGCACCCTTAAGTCAACACTCCATGGGATCAGGCGCGTTGATTGGGCTCATCATTATTGGGCAAGGAAAATTCAACAATATACCCCCTCTTTCAGCAATGCAAATAGGCCCATTTTTAATTCTTTCTTTTTTATTTCTGTTATTTTAATTAATTTGTTTAATTATTTTCCTAAAAAAATTAATTACTTTTTTTATTAATCATAAAATCAATTAATCAAAAAAACACAAAAAATCATTTTTCTCATGAAATATTTATTTCTTTAATTAATTTAATTAGAAACTAGGTTAATTTAATTCTTTTTGTAAATAAAACTAATTAGAAATTAGGTTTTAAATTTGTAATTAAATTTTTTTATCAAATCAAAATCACACAAAAACATAAAAAAATCTTTTTTATAAAATATTTTATTTTCTTTAATTAATCAATTTAGTTTAAATTAGGTTAATTTCAATTTCTTTTTATAATTAAAACTAATTAGAAATTAGGTTTAATTTTGTACATAACTTAATTAATTCTTTTCTCCAAAATAACCTAAATATTTTCATCAATTACTTTTTTAGTGTTTTTAACCATTCTCTCATTTAATTCGCCGCGCGCTTTTTAATTATTTTTATTATAATTGTAACTGCTCGGAGTTTGTAATAGTAATTAGGGTTTTAAATTCCACATTTTTATTTTCAGTCAAGATCATTATGTAACTGCCAAAGCCTTGTAATAGCCAGGTTTATTTTCTCTCACTTTAAATTCCCGTAATTATTAACTGTTAGATGTATGCTAATAGGATTGTATGACAAGAATATATGAAAATTAAAACGGTAGATAACCTAATGTGCAAAGACTAAATAACTGAAAAGTTCACATGCACATATTCACTCCTAGGATTTTCCTCACTTTGGTTTCCTTCGGTAAAACAGTCATTATGCATAGGAGATTTTAGTGGTTGCACTCTTGTCTAAAAGATCAAATGTCCCTTTCGAATGTTGCCTCGGAAAATATGTTTTTAATCACAAATGGTCCTTCATATGTAGGAGTCCATTTGCCCCTGGGATCACCTTGTGGTAGTATGATACGCTTGATTACCAAGTCACCAACCTGATATTCTTGACGTTTGACCTTATTGTTAAAAGCTTTAATCATACGTTTTTGGTACATCTGGCCATGGAAAACAACCGTAAGCCTCTTCTCATCAATCATGCTCAGCTGGTTAAATTGAGTTTAAATCCATTCATCTTCACTCAACCATGTATCCCTCATGATTCTCAAAGAAGGTATTTGGACTTCAATTGGTAGGACAACTTCTATGCCGTATACCGAAGACAAAGGAGTTGCCCCTGTTGACTTACGCGCCGTGGTACGATAACCGTGGAGAGAAAATGGTAACATGTCATGCCAGTCCTTATAGGTCACTGTCATTTTTTGTATGTTCTTCTTGATGTTTTTATTAGCGGATTCTACAACGCCATTGATCTTCGAACAGTAAGGAGAAGAGTTATAATGTCGGATCTTGAATTACACGCATAGTGCAGTGATCATAGTATTGTTGAGATTGGTACCATTATCTGTAATGATTCTTTCTAGAATACCATACCGATAGATAAGATTCTGCTTGATGAATCGGGCCACAATGTTCTTGGTAACAGAAGCGAATGAAGCTGCCTTGACCCACTTCGTGAAATAACCAATGGCAACCAAGATGAAGCGGTGTCTATTAGAAGATGTAGGTTTGATCTCCCCAATCATGTCAATTCCCCACATTGCGAATGGCCAATGAGCAGTCAGGACGTTTAGAGGAACCTGAGGCATATGTACTTTGTCAGCATAGATCTGGCATTTATGACAAGTTCGTGAATGTTGATGAAAATCTACTTCCATGGTGAACCAGTAGTATCCTTCCCATAGGATCCTTTTAGCCATCGTGTGTCCACTAGAATGAGTGTCGAAGGTGCCTTCGTGTAAATCAACCATGATCTTTTCCGCCTCACTCTTGTCTATGCACCAAAGCAAATTAGAGTCGTGGTTGCGCTTATAGAGGATTCCGTTACTGAGGAAGAATTTAACAGAAAACCTTCTCAGAAACTTCTTATCATTAACTGAAGCTCCCTCCGGATATTCTTGGGCCTTGAGATATCTCTCAACTTCATGGAACAAAGGCTTGTCAACTACTTCTTAAGTATCAATCTCGTAACAGTAAGCTGGTTCGTCTATGCTCTCAATAGTGATTTGAGGAGCTTCATTATCCCACGTGATTTTGAACATGGATGACATAGTGGCTAGCGCGCCCACTAGTTGATTTTCCTCTCATGGAAAATGCTCAAAGGTAATTTCCTCAAAATGTGGGATTAGTGTCAACACATGTTCTTTGTAAGGGATGAGATTGGGATGCTCTGTGTCCCATTCTCCTTTGATCTGACTGATGACTAAGGCTGAGTCTCCAAATACACTTAAGGACTTGATTCCCAAATCTATGGAATATTTGAGACCCATAATACACGCTTCATATTCAGCCATATTATTGGTACAATTGAAACACAACCTAGCAGTGAAGGGAGTATGACAGCCTTCAGGGGATATGATTACAACACTGATGCCATTGTCGAGTGCGTTGGATGCTCCACCAAAAACCATGGTCCATCCGGATCCTTGTTCAGGTCCGTCATATGGTCTGAGTTCTTCACAATTGTTTACCAACATGATGTCTTCGTCCGGGAATTTGAAATTCATGGATTGATAGTCATCCACAGCTTGATGAGCCAGGTGATCAGTTAGTACACTTCCTTTTATTTCTTTTTGGGTAGTTTACTGAATTTCGTATTCAGTCGGGACTATCTTTCATCTTTCTATTCTTCTAGAGAGGGCGGGCTTCTCGAATATGTATTTAATTGGATCCATCTTGGATATCAATAAGGTAGTGTGAGCCAACATATACTGTCTTAGCCGGCGAGCAGACCATGCCAAAGCGCAGCAAGTTTTCTTAAGTAGTGAATATCTGGTTTCACAGTCGGTAAAAGTTTTGCTCAGGTAGTATATTGCATGCTCTTTTCAGCCAGACTCGTCATGCTTCCCCAACACACACCCTATTGAATTTTCCAAGACTTTTAGGTACATGATGAAAGGTCTTCCCTCAACTGGCAGAATCAAAATGGGTTTTTTTTGAAGGTACTCTTTGATCCTATCAAAAACAGCTTGGCAGTCGTCATTCCATTCCACCACTTGATCTTTCTTCAGTAATTTGATGATTGGTTCACAAGTAACAGTAAGATGGGAAATAAATCCAGCGATGTAGTTTAGCCGTCCTAAGAATCCCCTAAATTCCTTTTTAGTGCGAGGAGCAAGAATTTCTTGTATTGCTTTTACATTTTCAGGGTCTACTTCAATACCTTTACCGCTGACGACGAAGCCTAAGATCTTACCTGACCTTACTCCAAAAGTGCATTTATTCGGGTTCAGCCTTAGTTTGTATTTCTTCAGTCTTTCAAACAGTTTCTGCAGATGGTCAAGTAGTTCCTCTTTAGTTTGAGATATGGCTATCATGTCATCCACGTAGACCTCTATCTCGTGATGGATCATATCGTGAAACAAAGCTACCATGGCATGTTGATAGGTTGCCCCGGTGTTCTTCAGCCCAAATAGCACAACTTTGTAACAAAATGTGTCCCACTGCATGACAAAGGTCGTTTTATCCATGTCCTAAAGTTCCATTTTGATCTGGTTGTATTAGGAGAAACCATCCATGAAGGAGAACACTTTATACTGTGCGGTGTTGTCAACCAGAATATCGATATGGGGAAGCAGGAAGTCATCATTGGGGATTTCCCTATTCAGGTCTCTATAATCCACACACATATGTACCTTACCGTCCTTCTTAGGCACTGGAACAATATTGGAGACCCATTGTGGATAGAATGTGATAGCTAATAATTTGGCGTTGAACTGCTTCATGACTTCAGTCTTGATTTTCTCTGCCATTTCTGGCCGTATGCGACATATCTTCTGTTTCACCGGAGGGAAGTCTTCTTTTATCGGTAGACGGTGGACCAAGATATCAGTGTCGAGTCTTGTCATGTCTTCATATGACCAGGAAAAGACCACAACATAGTCATGTGGTAACTGAGTTAAGTGCTTCTTGATACCATACTCCAGGTTGGCACCTACCTTGACTTCTTTCTTGTCCTCTTCAGTACCTAAGATAATTGTTTCAACCGACTCTTCATGGGGCTGTATGGTCCTTTCTTCTGTTGTAATAACCTGGCTAGTTCCCCTGGTACCTTAGAATCTTCCTCACCTTCGTCTTAGGCTTGGTAGATCGGATTTTCAAAGTCATGATAGGCCATAGCAGAATCGTTACCCATGGGATCCTGAGTTGATGTGAATCTTCATTTCGATATGTGAGTGTATGTAAGAGCAAAGCCATCTTTGATAAAATAGAAGGTAGAAAAAAAAGAAAAACAAAGAGGGTAATATTTGCATGCAAAAACATCCCATGATTTATTAATGACATATGAATATGAAGTAACAACCCTCATAGATGGACCATTGTGCCTCGGGTAAGACACAAGGTTTTAAAGTCTAAATTGTTTAAATATTACAAGTCCAAAAAAATTAAAAGACAATTACTCTTGAATAAAATTAATAGGAATAAAATCTTTGGCCTCCCAATTGTTGAGTCCTCCGCCGATGGTTGGAAAAATCCACTCGTCCATGTCACAGCTGCCATCACTGTCTTCCAATGCATTGACTCCTTGATTACTGATGCATAAAGGTGGTCCCTTAGTGCGAGAATGTCGAACAGATCTTTGGGCCTCTGCAGTAAAACCCAAACCAAATTTGTTGGATTTGTAGGGGATATCCGGAAGTTGACCCCAGATGGTACATCCACCTTCCTCGACTACTGCTCTAGCATCTTTCGTAGAGGCCATTTTCAATGAAGGTCTGTTAACCTTCAGAGTCTTGGTAGTAGTCTTAGTTGCAACAACCGTTTGTAGGACCTCCTAAAAATTCTGACATGGGGTCTCAATGAACTCACCATCCATTTCAACATACCTGAAAGAGTTCAGGTGGCTAACCATGTATTCCTCCTCCCCATGAACTGTGATGATCTTTCCCTTGATTGTGTACTCCAACATTTGATGTATGGTAGAAGTGACGACACCAACGCCATGAATCCAGGGTCGACCCAATAGACAGGAATAAGAAGGGTGGATATCCATCACATAGAAGGTTAAATCAAAAGTCTGAGTCCCAATTTTCATAGGGATGTCTACTTCTCCGTGCATTGTTCTTTTAGAACCATTGGAGGACCTTGTGATGCGGCAGGATAACTGACTTGAGGGTTTTGCATTTGATCGTAAATGTTGCGGTTAGCAAGAGTCGCCACGGGCTTTTCTTTTATCCAAAAGGAAAGGTGAAAAAGCACAGGAAAGACCTTTGAGATTTTTTTCTTGAGTTCGGGGTGTAGATTATGAAAAGGGAAGGTATTAGCACCCTTTTCATCCATGGTTTTCCACGGGCTCTTAGTTACTTGCTAGATCACTTGCTTTTGTTTGAAATTGTGCTTTTTGTGGTTTTTGAAAATATTTTGTAAAGAGGCCATTGTTTATGAAATCTTTGCAATGATTCTTGTTCGTAAGAATGTATACAAGGATGTTGATCTTTTGAAAATGTTTTCAATTTTTGTAAGATGTTTGAAGGTGTATGTGATTGTTTTGAAAATAGCAAGGATGTTTGTTTTGAAATGGAGCAAGTAATTAGGAGCAATCTACCTACTTAAAAGTCTTTCTTGTTCATTTTCTTTTCCTTTGACATTATTGTCTTACCATTTATTTGTTAAGCAACCCTATCTTTAGATGTAAACGGGACGGGCGTGGGTCATCGTATAGCCATGATATTATTTTGAGGGACTAATATCATTTTGTAAGGCAACTTTGAATAGCGTCATCGAGGGACTATGATCTTGTATTTTCTTGTTTTTGCTAAGATACCCTACATGCGTAATATGGCCATTTTGTAAGGCAAGCAAGTGGATTTTACCCTAGGGGTGCTTGTGTGCAAGTGTGTCATTTTCATGCTTGTTTTTGTCTCGGATTAGGGTTTTTCTATTTGATTGATTTTATTCTTTCCATACAAACCCTAATTACTAGCATATTATGTAAAAGCGATAAATTGAGAAATGTAAAGTTACTTACGCTATTACAACATTTGTGGGAGGGGGTATACAATTTATGAATGGGGATTGCAATATTATAAACCTAATTAATCTATTACAACCAAATTGAATTTGTACAAGAATTAGAATAAATAATATACAAGATGAAATAAATATGCAAGAATTGTAAATGCAAAGAAAAAGATTTTTGTTTGGTTTCTTAATGTGAAGGAGGTTTTGACCTAAAAAAAGTAATTAAATTAAATTAAACTTAAGTTAAATAAATAAATTATTTAAGAAAAGATTTTAATTAAGAAAAGGTTTTTTTGGATGAAACCCTAAATCTATTTAAGTTGATTAAAAGAAAATAAGTTTAAAGAAAAAGTATTTTTTGTATTTTTTTAATATTTTTATCTTGAAAATAATATATGGTGTCATGAAATATTTTGGTCTTTGTGATATTAAAAATAAGTGTATTTAAATAAATAATAACCTAGTTTTATTTTAATATTTACAAGGGATTTAATAAAAGTAAATAAAGTGTGATAAATAAAATAATTTTTATGTAGATTTTTTTAAAAAAATTATGTCAAAATATAAATATATTATTTTTATACATTTTATGATTTTTTGGTATTTTAGAAAATATATTTAAAAGAAAAAGAAATAAATAAATAAATAAAAATAAAATGGGCCAGGGTGGTGTCACAAGTAAACAGGGTGTATGCTATCAAAAACAAAAAAAGAATGCCAGGCCCAAAGGGCCCAGCGCTTGCAAACAAAAATCAGAAAAAAGTCAAAAATGTGAAAAAGAGCAAAATGGTCTCGCTGGGGCTTGAACCCAGGACCATAGGGTGAACAGGCATGCGCTTTACCACTGGGGTGGCTATACATCCGTTTATATAGGAAAAACCATAAATATATAGGGAAAATTACTTTCTGAAGGAAACTTCATCTTCAACCTTGAGCCATGGCCGGACCACCTGTATCTTCCTCATTTCTCCACCAAAATGGAAACTCCAAACATGAAAGTTATGGTGTTTCTTCCCACGAATTCAAACATACAACTTATGTAAACTAAATGTCAAAGATAAAAACTAATTTTGCTGGCCCTAAATTGAAACCTAATTTTCTCAGAAATTTCAAATCCAAAATTCTCTATATACAGTCAATATAAATGGAAACTATGAACATGGTTAGCTTTAGAGCAAGGATATCTACGTTTTGTTTTCACAAATCAATATCAAATGATGCTTGTATGAAGAGATAGAAGTTTGAGTTTTTACCTCTTGCAGCTGGAGTCGTGAATGGAGTTTGAGTGACTTTTGAGATGGCCCGAGGATCTGTTTAGCTTTCCTGGACCTCCTTGAATGTATCCCAACTCTTACTTTTCCTTGAATGTCCCTGAATCTCTCTACTCAAGTCAACCCACATGCTTGGTTTTTGAAAATGGTGGATAGTGATGGAGGAGTTACAGTGAGGAACCATGGGTATGGATTTCTTTGATATGATGTTTAGAAGGTGTTTGAGTGATTAGTTTTCAAAACGCACGAGTGGAAATGAAGATCATGAGTTTTGGTTCAAAACTGTATTTTAATGGTGCTATTGAACAGGTTTTTGGTTTTAGAATTTTTGAGGCAGTTTCAGGGAAATAGAATTCGTGTGTTCACTTGCAAATAGTGTGTCTACTTATAAGCAATAGGTTTCAAGACTTGTATCAACTCATATTTCAAAACTCACATGTTTTGCTTGGTTACTTGTTTTTGAAGCAAAGCTAGCAAGCATGGTTTCAAGGTGAAGTACAAAGCTTGTAGGGGGGATGAGACCTTTAAACACACTTGCTCTGATTGTGTAGAGTGTGTTTGTGCAGAAAGAACCAATGCATGGCTCAATGCAAGCTGACTTTGCATAAAGCTTGCTTTTCTAAAATGGCAATGTTGCCTTTCTTCCCAAAATGGAATTAACTTTGTACAATGCATTGAATGCTTGGATCAAAGCTTCCAACAACTGTGAAAACATTAAATTATGGAGTGAAAGTCAAGTTAGAAGCCTGCAAAGTGGGATTTGTACATCATGCTTGAGGATTAGATCCAATGTTCTTCACAAAATGGCTTGTAATCCAAGTGACAAAACACCTACTTCATCTCTTCGATTCTCCCTAATCAAGAATGATCCCAAGGACTTCCTGGACATTTTGGAAAGCTTGCAATGTGCTCTACAACTCATATTTGAATTGATTTTGAATATTCCCTTTGGAACTATGTGAAAAATTGCCATGAAGTTAGGTCAAAAATCTGCCTAACTAGGGCAAAATTTCACTAAGTCATTTTTAGTTCATGAGCGTGTATTCACAAAATTATAACTTGTGATCCAAGCATTTTTAGGAGAAGTTGTGTGAAGAAAAGTTGTATATTTCATGGATATCTACAACTTTCATGTTGGAAGTTTCCCTTGAATTATTTTGCATCATGGTGAAAACTTGACTCAAAGTTGTGAAAAACTAAAAAATTTTCTATACTTAGAAAAATTTCTAAGTTAAAAAATTTCAACTTTTCAAAATGAAATCTTGAATTCTTGATTTCTTGGTGAACAAGTTTAACTTTTTGACATGTTTTGATGAATTATGATCTTTGGCATTTGAATCTGACCAAAAAGTCAAAGTTTTACTTTTCAGTATACAGTTGACTTTTGATCAGTTGACTGAAAAATTCATCTATCAATCCAATGGACTTGTAGTGTTTTGAACCATGTCATTAGGTCAAAGTGATGAAATTGGACTCTTGAGATCATGTCTTAACCTAATTGATCATTTTCTAGGTCAAAAACCATAAATTTCCCTTTCCCAATCAAAACCCTAATTTTGACCATTTTGCCCTTTTGATGATTTGATCAAATTTCTTGAGGAGTTGTGGTCCAAACTTGATCAAATGACACATATGGGTTTAGAATGTTGATGTGGATCAAAAATTATAAAGTTTGACTGTAAATTGGCTATGGTTGACTTTTTCCCTAATACAATTGATTTTTAGGTCAACTGATCAATTGACTGATCAAAAGTGTGATCTAAGGCTTGAAACTTGACATGAGTAATCTTGGGGGTCCATAATGATCCATGAAAGTCATATGGGGCATTGATAGTTCAAAAATCCTTGTGCAAACTCAAACCCTAATTTTTGTCATCAGTGCATAAGGAGGTGTCTTAAGCTGATCAAACCCTAGTGCAGTCTTGAACCCAATGAGATCTTGTGAGAAAATTCTTGATAAGTGAGAGGGCAAATTTTGGGGTACAACAGACCTCACCATAATGTTGCTGGGCTTTAATGTGAGTTCTTCGCAATCTAACTGGTCAAGAGCATTCTGGGGTAAGACATTCAGCGATGCACCTGTATCCATCGGAACATGGGCTAATGTAGTGCCCCTGCACTCGATGGAGACATACAAGACATCATTGTGTTTCCTTCCTTTGGGAGTTAAATCAACGTCAGAAAAACCCAGTCCATTATCACCAGTTAGACTGGCCACACAATTATCGAATTGATCAATGGAGGTCTCTTGGGGCACATGGGCGGTGTTCAGAAATTTTACTAAGGCCTTGGCATGGGCCTCAGAGCATAAAAGAAAAGCCAACATTGCTATTTTTGAGGGGGTCTGCCCCAACTGCTCTACAATGTTGTAGTCACTTTTCTTGATTATCTTTAGTATCTCTTCCATCTCCTTGCTAGAAGCTTCAAGAATGACCTCTGGATGTGCCTTCTTCTGGACAGGCTCAAACAATACCTCTTTTCCCCTTCTCTCGGTAGCAGGGATAATAGTAGGACTATCAACGGGTGTATCAATGGGAATACTGGTATGAGCAGTAGCGGGGATAATTAGAGGAGTAGCAATTGTCTTAGGAGAGATCTCGGGGGAGAAAACCCTTCCACTTCTTGTTATCTTACTGGTCCCAACGATATTGTCGACGTCTGGATCAGTGTCTTTAGAAATTTTGTCTTTTATAGCTAATAGATCTTGCTTGACACCATGGTAATAGATGTCAGCCCCATAGTTCCAGGGAACAACTTTATCCGAAGAATATGGTATTGGCCCCGGCATGGTGATGATTAGGGGAGTAGACTTTGGAACAGATGTAATCTTGACGGGTCTTTTGGTGGAGACCCTGGGAGGATTGTTAGAAATGGTGATTGTTGAAACATCTTCACAGGAATTTCTGGCAAGAGGAACTTTTTTGAACAAGATTTCTTTATTAACCATCAGGCGCTGGACGCTCATCTCCAGTAACAAACAACCATCTGGTAGAGACATATATAAGCGACAACTTTCATCACATCCCGGAAACAGACTGCCTTGCAATAGATTTCGTTTAACAGTCAAAAGGGGAGTAGTTAAATCATCCACGGAGGAAACAAAATAGTCATCATCAACAGCGTTGACACCTTGACCATGTTTAGGCATTGGTGTCGTTATTACATTAGATGTTTCTGGGGGGTCAAACTAAATCTCTTTCGCCTCGATAAGGTCTTGTACCTTATTCTTCAAGGCCCAACAATCGTTTGTATCATGCCCCGGGCTTTTAGAATGATAGGCAAATCGAGCATTCGGTTGTAGCGGGGAGAAGCAGTATTGGGGTTCTTGGGAGCTTCCTTTAGATTCACATGATTGGACTTTAATAGATGTGGCAAAAATTGGGACAAGGTCATGTTGATCCGGGTGAATCATCTTATGGGTGCCACTGGCCTACATTGATAGTTTTGCTATTGATTTGATACAGGATTGGAAATCATAACAGCCCCTACCATCGGGCGACGTTCAGTTTTGTTTTGATTCCGGTGATCATAAGCAACGCTGACCTCCTTCTTTCTGGTAAAGGGTTTATTCATCGCGTTTGAGGATACATCTCTTTGAATTTTTCCGCTCTTAATACCGACTTCTACCCGCTCACCAGTCATGATTAGTTCAGTAAATCCAACCGAAGAGCTTCCAATCAGATGGTTGAAGAATGGATCAGATAACGTTCCTAAAAACATATCCACCAATTCTCTGTCAGATAAAGGGAGCTGGACTGTTCCTGCGAGATCCCTCCATTTTTGGGAATAAATTTTGAAACCTTCACCAACACCCATAAACATACCCTGCAGTTGTGTTCGAGTTGGAGATAGGTCAGCATTATACTGATATTGCTTGTAAAAAGCAGCAGTCAAATCTTCCCAATTGCGAATATTGGTTCCTTCCAACTGATAGAACCAATCCAACTGCATTCCTGACAAGCTTTCTTGGAAGAAATGTACCCATAAGTTCCTATCAATAGTATGGGGTTGAATCTTCCTGACGTATGACCTTAAATGCAGTTTGGGACAAGAGACACCGTCATATTTATTGAAAGTGGGGACTTTGAATTTATGCAGGATGATAACCCCTGAGACAAGTCCTAGCTCTTCAAAATCCAAACCGGGTACCCTCTGGATCTCCATAGCATTGAGGTGATCCTCTAACTGCTTGTATTTATCATCAGCGGGAGGATATTGTTCTTCAGAGTAGTCCACTTCTTCCTCTTTTTCAGCCTCTGGGTAGTCATTTCCTTCCTTGTTTTTTCCTTCTTGATTATCTCCTTCACCCAACGAGGTTGCGAAATCTAGAGTTCGCCTGGCTGGTCCTTTGAACCTTCTTCCCATATTCAAAACACCGACTGGTTTCTTTGACTTCTTCTTCTTCTTCTTCTTCTTCTTCTTATTCTTATCTTTGATCATCAGAGCCTTCAAGTCCTCTTGTCCTTTAGCCAGAGCCAATAACATTTATTGGAATTGAGCGTTATGCGCTTGAAGATCCTTTATTGTCTGTTCAATATCTATCTCACTGAAATAAACAGTAGAAAGATAAGGAGACATGTTGTAAGAAACCTGTTTGTGTTATGATGAATGAAAATGCATATGCAAATGATTTCAAGAAAATTTAGAGATTTAAATTTGTTTAGACAAAAAGGAAACACACGTTGTATTAATAAATCCAAGTTCGAGTACATCATGCCTCTTTGGGCTTACAATGAAAGAAATAAAATACAAAAATTCCTAAGAAAAAAAGGTTGAACGCATCCTCTTTAGTGCGATGTAGGCGTTCAAACTCCACTCTTCATGAAGCTTCTTGGTGAGTTCCAGAACTTTCTTCTCACTGGCGTAGAATTGGGTTTCGAAGGTGTCTCGCTCTTCCTTTATCTGAATCAAATACTTTTGCAAGTCTTCAAGAGAGGTAGGCATGTTGGGATAAAGGACAGTATGCGAGACATCTCCTTCAGCAACAGGCTCCATGATAACAGGTAGGATGGAGGAGTAAGGCATTACGAGGCTCTGAGCACGAGCTCGTATCCACCTTAGGTAAGGCTCAAGGGGAATGGGATTTTTGTGTCCCAATGTATTATTATCCACTTTGTTTACCATCCTCCAAGCTCGTATAAACCTCTAACGGTAGCCTTGATCGTTGCTCTCATAGTCGAACACCACACTTTAGATGAGTGCATCATGAGGACCATCTCTTCGGGCATACCTAAACTGTTATAAATCTAAGCAAAGGTTGTAAGTGATACCTCCCCTAATGCCAAACAAAGGGACATTAGGGAATTCCCCGCAACGGTCGGTGATAGTAATGTCCTCCAAGGATCGAGAACACCAATGGATATCCGAATGTTTGAGTGACATCAACATATTGGACCATCTCAAGCCTTGCTCGTTCTTCATAACGGATCGGGGGAGGTGCGAAATAAACCACCTAGCCAACAGAGGAGTGCAACACATGAGGGATCCTCTTCTCTTCATGGTGCGATAGTGGAGAGAATGCAAGATATCTCCCAATAAAGTAGGCACTGGATTGCTAGATATGAAGATTTTGACAACATTAACATCAATAAGTTGGTCAGGATTTGGAAATAGTACCATCCCATAGATGAGAAGAGACAAAATTTCTTTGAAATCTTGTAAATCCAGAGTGTTCCAACAGTCTTGAGATTTTTCTAATAGGAACTTGGCTAGGAATCCTTTGACACCACTTCTTATTTCCCAATTAGTCGTGACGTCGGATTGTTACATGTGTAAAGCTCGGGAAACCTCTTAAGTGCTTGGGTGTCTTTCAGTACCGTTGAAAGGTAGTTTATTGAGAATAGGAATTCCCAAGAGTTGAAAGAATTCTTCCATAGTAGGTACAAGCTGGTAATCGGGGAAGGTAAAGCAATGGTCCAAAGGGTCAAAGAACTGAAAAAGCACCTTCGTCATATCTTCATCAAAGCTTGAGGTAACCAAGTTGAGAAGTCGTCCATGTCTTTTTGTGAATGGAGAATTCTCAGGGACCCTTGATGCTAACTCCTTGAGCTGAAAAGGTACTCGTTCAAGGTTGACTTGGATTATGTTCCTAGGAGTGGGAGTCATGTCCTACAAAACAGAACCAAGATGAATCTCAAAATCCTTGAAATGGTTAGTCTAAAATGCTATGGTATGATGCTATGATGTTATGTACAAGCATATGCACAAGTTAATCAAACAAGTCCTTAGGTTTAGACTTGCATGAGGTTCATAGGTAAGTACCCTCTTGAAGTTTAGTTGGTTCAACCTATCCTAGAAAGTAAATGGGTTCTACGGAATCTCAATATCACTGATCTTTCTTCATCAAGCATTGTTTCAGTGCAAGCCTCTTTATTGGCGATCGAAATATCCCAAAAGTCCGATCTAAATCAGCGTAGTATTGAGTATCAACCAACTTCGGACTGCACCACAGCCGGCTACCTCACTACTTCCTAGTGGCCAAGTTGTTCAAGTAAAGGTTCTAAAGTCAGTTAGTGCTTCATGACACCACACAGCGGCCCCGTATTCTTCTTGACTACTCAAGGGCTATCGGTACCAACAAATATGTCACACTAACGTAGCTATTTCTTTGACCATGTCGATATACCCCACACAATTTCCACAACTTATTGCTAGTTACCTAAAAAGGCGCCCCAGATCCGGGTAGAGGATCAAAACAAACCCAAACAAAGAACCATAATATAAGCAAACGAATCAAACAATGAAAAGCTAGTAAAGGTGATCTACCCCTAAGGTAACCCCACTTTTAAGTATTTTCCCCAGCAGAGTCGCCAGTTCTGTAACACGGTGGGATAACTGACTTGGGGTTTTGTGTTTGATTGCAATTGTTGCGGATATCAAGAGTCACCACCAACTTTTCTTTTATCCAATGAAGGAAAGGGTGAAAAGAACATTAAAGACCTTTAAAGATGTTTTCTTGAGTTTGGTGGGTAAGTTATGAAAATGGAAGGTATTATAACCCTTTTCATTCGTAGTTATCTACAGGCTCTTAGTTTCTTGCTAGATCACTTGGTTTTTTTTGAAAATGTTCTTGTGGTGTGGGTTTTGAAAGTATTTTGAAAAGTGTCTTTGTAATGGTTCTCGTCTCTATAAGAACGCGTACAAAGAGCTTTATCATTTGAAAATGTTTCAAATCAAAGTGTTGGTGTATAAAATGTTTTTATTATGAGCAAGCGAGCAACTAAGAGCATCCTACCTACTCAAAAGGTCTAATGTTCTTTTCCTCCTCCTTTAGATGTTGCTATCTTACCATTGATTTGGTAAGAAGCCCCGTCATTGGATGTGAAGGGACGGGCGTGGGATGTTGGTATAGTCATAGAAGGCAACTTATGGGACATTTTAGCAATGTCGTTTAGGGACTAGATCGTTTACCGAAGGCAATATTGAGGGTCATCGAGGGACTACGATCTTTTATCGAGGGTCTTTGCTAAAACACCCATACTCAAGGGACATGACTACTTTTTTGAGGCAACAAGTGGGATTACCCTAGGGGTGTATGCGTATGAATAATGTGTTTGATTGCATACATTTTATCTTTTGAATTTTAGGTTCTCTACTTGTTGTTTTCATCTTGCCATACACCCTAGTTACTAACATTTACATAAAAGCAATAAAAAATGCAAAAATAAATCCTACACAATTACAACCATATTGAAATAGCAAGAAAATATAAAGACAAAATAAAAATAAAAATAAGAAAAATGAGCTCTTTCGATTCAGACAGAAGCATCCTTCGACTTCACTTTTTGACCTCTTTCGATTTGGGCCTGGATTCAGCAAGGTTCTGTCCTTCGATTGGGAGCTGGAAGTCAGCAAGGTTCTGTCCTTCGACTAGGAGTTGGAAGTCATCAAGGTTCTGTCCTTCGACTGGGAGTTATAAGTCAGCAAGGCCACCTTTCTGGTTACCTCCTTCATTTGAGGCCTGTAGTCACCGTGAGGTGCAGTTTCCCCCAGACCCCTTGCGAGCTCCTTCGATTGTAAGCATGTTGGGCCCTTAGGTTGTGATTTTAAAGGCTTGTGCAGTTAGCCAATTGAAGGGTATAGTAAACCTGTCTTAAATTCTTAAAATGCAATAATCAAGTGTAACTACAGGCCAGGGGTTAGCACAAAATCATTAGGTCTCAAAGTCCAAAGCCTAACTAGCCAGAGTTGAGATTTCAGCATATGGGCAGGTAGAATTGAAGGTTAAAACATGGTGAAGCTCCCTATGTGAAATATCCTCATTTGTCTTTATTGGCATGTGCACATGATATTTAAATAGAATAGATTCAAGTTTAAAGGGAACTTACCTGTTGAAGTTCCTAAATCGAAGGAAAATGCAAGTGTCTTCCTTGGTGGTGAATGTATGTTTGTTGGGGCCTTCCTGAGACTAATCCAGTTACTACTTTGTGCAAGAAGATACTGAATCGAAGGAGGGTGTGTGAATGGATCAAAGGTTCTTTTTTATAACAAGTAACAGAAGGACTCAAAGGGTTACTGTATCGTGGTTGGGGAAGTGGGTCGAAGGCTAGTTAGATGGTCACTTGGGGGGTGAATCGAAGGATTCACTTTGTATACAAAGAGCGTTGAGTTTTTTATGAGTGTTGAGAATTTTTAAAGAAAAGCGTAGGATGGATGCTTGAGAGTTTGGGGAATTTTCACAAGAGTTCTCTTGTAATTCTTCACGCGCCCCTAACATGTGTGGTGGAGGCTCATATTTATAGATGGCTTGGGTTGATGTTTTAGGAGGGAAAACAAAAGATTTAAACAAAAAAGGCATGATGTGTTTGTAGCTTTCGAAGGGCAGTGTTTGTATGCCATTTTGGTGCAAGGAATAAGGCAGTGTTGCAGGACTGTTGTGCAGCAGTTTTGGAGTTTTATGGCCAGTGTATCAGGTCTGAACCTGGCAGCGCATGGGACTTGGTCAACAAGTACCTTTGGCATCTCAACCTTTTGTCTTGACCCCCTAGCCATGTCTTTTGACTAGACTCTTCAACAACCAGTTCCTTTTTCAAATCGAAGTGTCATTCGAATGGCTCATGTGGATATCCTTTGAAGGGGCCCCAAATAAGTGTCTTTCGACTAGGCCCTTCTTGGGTTCCTTCGAATGGTCCAAATACATGCTCCTGGGGTGGGTCAGCAAAACATGTCATTTGATTGGGACATTCAGACATGTCTGGCATGTCTTTTGAATGTGCCACCATGGTACTTCTTTCGCATGAGACAATGGCATAATGTAGAATTTGTATGTTGAGGCAAACCATTTCCAAGGGAGATACCGTCCACTCAAACTTGCCTGCAAGGGGCCATATGGATAAACGAAAGGGTGTATGCAAGAGGTCCCTGCCTTGTGACCTTATGCAAACATGCTTAAACGAAAGCTTGTAAAAAGGGAGCCACATGCCCAAACGAAAGGTATGATCAAAAGCTTGTGCTGAAGGATTCACACGCCTCAAACGAAGAATGCATGTAGAGGATGAAAGGCACAATTGATACTTGCAACGTTGGTAAGGCCATATGCCCCAAACGAAGGAGGCCTGCATGCGGCAAGATGTGTAATCGAAAGAGAGCATAAGAGAAGCTTTGGCCTCCTGAATTGAAGGACATCATCAGGAGGCTTTTTGCCTTGTGAATTGAAGCTAGTTGATAAGAAGTGTTGTCCTGTCGAAGCTTGTAGCAAGTTGCTTCAAAGGGTGACTTTGGCCTTGTGCATGTTAACATGGTAAGGAATTCTTCCTTGTAAATCTTAGCTAACACGCGAGAAAGATGCTATGTGGTCAAACGAAAGATTTTCACAAATGTTCAAACGAAGTCTGGTGCCCAAATGAAGCAGGAAATAAACTTGCCCAAATGAGTCCAATGCCCCAATCGAAGCATGAAATGAACTTGCCCAAAAGGAGTCCGGCGCCCAAACTAAAGATGCAACCAAAGCCTACATTGAAGGAGCCAAAGTGCCCAATCAAAGTGAACTTGTTTTTCCTTTAATTTTGTCAAAAAGAGTATTTTCATCTGTTTTGTTTTTTTTAGCAATTTTCTCTTTAATCTTGATGCTGAAAATCCAAATGTATTTGTGTAAGCTTGAATTTTTGGGAGCCCCTTGTGAGAAATTCCTTGAGAAATGAGATGGCAAATTTTGGGGTACAACAAAGGTGCTTTGAAGTAATATCATGACAAGGTCTATTATGATTCATTATGCCTCAAGTTGTCAAAGATAGTTCAAAGATGTAAGAGTTGATTGAAGAAGTTTGACCTAATTGGATAAGTCCTTGATTTCTTGATCACAAGTTCATATCTCCCTCAATTCTCAATATTTGGAAGTGGTTATGGTTTCTATGGTTTCTCATTATCATCCTCAATAACTTCTGTTTACATGACAAAATCATTTGTGCAAGAAGGTTTGTCAAAATTGAAAAAGAGTTCCAAGGAATTTTGTTGCTCTAGGAGCTAGGATTTTGAACTTCAAAGGGCTATATCTTGCTCATATTTTGGTATTTTTGAGTGATTCCAAAAACATGCTTCTCTTCAAAGGGTTATCAACAAATCACTTCAAAAGTTTCAAGATAATTTTGTGTGGAAGATACCTAATGATGAACAAAGATTACAAGTCCTCTAGATAAGCCATCAAATTCCCTTATATGACTTCAAAAGATCATAACTTGGTCAATTTTTATCTCCTTGAGCCTATTATTTTTCCACAATGATCTTAAAGATGTGAACTTCAACTCTTCTTTTATGTTATAAGCTTGTAAATGGATGGAAGATGCCCTAAGGATGAAAAAGATTATAGGTCATCTCATGAATTTTCACCAACTTCACCAAGTCATAAATTTCTCATTTTTTGGATATTTTAAATGGTTTAAGTCTCAAAATGTCATTCAAGAGATCTACTTCATGCCATCTTTTTTGGTCACGAGCGAATTTCAAATGGAAGGCCATGTTTGGATGCAAGATATTATAGGTCACTTTTGAAGAAAAACTTAGAAATTTTCTAAGTACAAAACTCAACCTCTTTTTCTCAACTTTGACTCATGACAATTTTCATCTCAAGCATCCATTTGATTCCATTCTTTGCTCATTGTAAAATTTGTGATCTCATATTTCCAATGCATCAAGAATCAAGTTCTAAGGCTCCCTAAATCGTGCACATCATTTATTTGAATATGGTACCTTGAAACTGAAGTTTTCTCCAAAGTCAGAATTTAGAATCCTTGATTTGGCCTCCAAACACAAAATTTCTGCGCACTTTTGCTTCTAATCATGTTTAGTGAACTTCCAGAAGTGATTAGCACATTAAAACACAAGCTTTGGATGAGTTTTGAGCAAAATAGAAATCACACTTTTCATGTTTTCAACTTCACACGATTTCCCTCCAAACTTGATCATTTCACACGCTTAAGCATTCCACCAGCCTCCCTATAAATAGAGGGTCATAACTCATTCATTTTCTCAAAATTGAAGTGAAAAAATCACTTTGTCAAACTCCCTCCATAACACCCTTTTCTGAGATTTTGAATTCCTATTTTCTCCACTTCTCAATCCAATTTATTCATTGATCTTTCATCCTTGAACTTCCCTGAAGCTAACAGAAGAAGAATCAAGCCTTGAGGTGCACAGAATCATGCTAGCCCAGTCCATTTACAAAGAAACATCATCTGACTTCGTTAAGGTAGTTTAAGGCATCAAATCTTCTAACTCAAATGACTGGATTGGTCTATGATGTTCACTGATGCTTCCTATAAACTCAATTTTGGTGAATCAATGTGTTTGATACTTCTGTTTTTGATTTCAAAATTTTCAAAACATCTCTGATCTTTTTCAAATCGAGTAAGCGGCATGTTATATAAATTTGGCGCGAGGATAAGGTTGTGATCGTCTTGAAGAGACGCGTTTAATGATACCACTATGAGCGTCTAAATTTACCGATTTAAGGATTATGATTTCTCCCTAGTTGTAGGGTAGTTGGAGGTTGAAGATGACCTACGTGGCCTCTTCAACCAATGAAAGCGTGGCAGTTGAAATGTTGTGATTGACCTGAATTTCGTGACTTTAGTGCGTGTTTGTTGACCAGTGATCACCATTCATCTTTGTTTCTAAGCCACTTGATGTGCCAACGTGTTTTAGTGAATTGGATCCAATGCCTCGCATTATTTATGATTTATTTATTTTTATAAAATTTGTTTAAATTTCAAAAATTCATAACTCTTTTATTTTATATCCAAAAAATTATTTAAAAAAATACAAAAATACTTGGAATTATTTATGACTTTCTGAATATTTTTTTCATATTTTTATCTTAAGGTTTGATTTTTTCATAATTTTTGCTTTGTTTGCTTTATTTTAATTGTTTAAAAATACTTTCTGACATTTTTAAATTCTGAAACTTTTTATTAAAATCATTTTTATTGTTTCTGACTTATTTGAGAAATTTAAATTAGTTTAAAAATAGTTTTTGACTTTAAAAAATTACCAAAACATTTATAAAAATATTTGAGTTCATTTATGATTTTTCTATGGTCTCATTGAATTTTTCTTGGATGTTTTAAGTATAGTTGCTATTTTCCCCATTTATTTTCATTTAAAAACCATTTAAAAAATTATTTTCTTTATATTTTAAATACAATTTTATTTTGTATATATTCTGGTTGATCTTGAACTATGAAATTTTGATCATGAGTTTAATTAACATCATTGGATCTTGGGTGTTGAGATTAACTCCACCAAAATGGATGGATGATTTTAATGATCGCTTGATTAATTTTTTTAATTCAAATGTGGTTTAATTCTTATCCCATCCCTCTTCAACTTATCCTCTTCTTATTGTACTAAATGTTATTAGAGAATGATTTACATATCATTTCTCAAAACATATGGTATATAAATTGCTATTGACTGACCTCAAAATAGGTGCGACTTCTATATAAGTCCACTTACGATTATTTAACATATCGCTAAATTTTGTCCCGATTTGATATATGATCATTCGTGGCCCAAACCCATGTTTTTAAGCCCAAGTATGTTAATTTGAATCCTTTGATCGAATAACTTTGAGATTCATTGTTAGGAGGCTCTGGTCTTATCAATCCTCTAATGAATCTTCATAAGCCTTGGTCAAAGTGAATCCCTTAAACATCGTTGATCATTCATTGTTGCCTTGAGAATTTCAAATTAATGATATACTTGATAAAAAGAAAATGAAACCTGTTGTTGAGAGACTTTGATTTTATCAATCTTCTAATGAATTTCAAATGCAAGTTTCAAGATGGTCATTCAACTAACCTCTAATTTCTAACAATTGACTTTATCTTGTGCCTTTACTTTATGATTTTTACTTTAAGCACATTTATTTTAGCATTTACATTTCATGTTATTTTCATCTTTGCTCACTTGAGCATTTACTTTTATGTCATTTTTTATTTTGCTCTCTTGAGCTTTTCATTTCTTTTTGAAGATACTTAATAATTAATTCGAACCATAAAAAACTTTACTGTTACTTGGACTACTTGGTTACTATCCTTGGCATTATGGAGATTATAGACTTCTTGGACTTAGGATTAGATGCCTTGACCTATCTTGGGACCTTGTAACCTCAACTGTTATTTTGTCTGGAGTTCTTGGGGTTTACCCCAAGACATTGGGTTGTTTGTTTTCTTTGTGTGCAGGTTATTGTGATTACATGCTTTGTCTGTGATCGAGAATTCATTTGTATACAGCCTTCACTCTACCCAATTTTTGGGAAGACTTAACGCAATTGAAGCTTAGTTTTCTTAAGAGGTTTACTATTTTTGCTTGCTTGGTTTCAAATCCAAAGGCTGAGAATTCTACATTGACTCATTGTGTCAAGTGTTGGATTCTTGTTGTTTAGATGGTTCTTTTCCCTAGCTTTTACCTTATGCTTTATGATAGTCCCTTCATCTCCTCTCATCTTCTTTAATTTCAAAAATCTTCTCCCTCCTTTTCAAAACTCTTCTTGTTTTCAAACGTGAACCGCTTTCGCAATAAACTTAGACTTAGGTCCATGCATTTTGAAAAATATTTTCTTAATCAAACTTTAAACAATTTAACAATACTTTGACATTTTTGTGAGAAGACTAAAAGTCAACCAATCTCATTCAAATTATTTTACCACTTTGGCCTTTTTGCTTTAAAATTTACTCAAAAGATTAGACTCTTGTCAATCCTTGTAGCGATGCGAGCTACTATACTTCTACGATATGTAGTAAAGTGAGATATTTTCCACTTGGGTGTAGAGTGATGCTTTGTTGATTTTAAAATCCAAGCTATATCCTACACTTTGAAATGATGCAAATTCTCCTTTCTCATGATTGTGGGTAGTAAGTATGTTTTCGACTTGGATAAGATGATGATTTCTTGTCTCTTAAAATTAACCAACACACTTGTGTTTTAAATTTTTTAAAGGTGAACTACGAGTACCCTGATCCCCTATTGCACAGAAGGTGGTACGTAGGCACTAAAGGTTCGAAACCGCAACGGGTGCAAAATTTATAAAAAACTTTTTCTTTTCTCATCTCCACCATCTATTTTTATACAACATTTATAGCTAAAATAAACAGATTTTCAAAGAGGTTCCTGCGGAGTACCGTAGATGTTTAGGGTGCTAATACCTTCCCTTTGCATAACCAACCCCCGAACTTAGATTCTCTTACCCTCTATTGGGTTATTCACTCTTTTACCATTCCTTTGGAAACAATAAAGGGCGGTGGCGATTTTTAATTTAATTTGTGCGAGTTAAGTCAATCCAATGGCTTAGTCTCAACATTTCTATCGCTACACTTATAACATAATTTTTTGCATACCTATTGCAACCTAGGTGTGATGCGGTGGGAGAAATGACTTGAGGTTTTGCGTTTTATCGCAAATGTAGCGGTTAGCAAGAGTCGCCACCGACTTTTCTTTTATCCAAAAGGAAAGGTGAAAAAGAACAGGAAAGACCTTTGAGATGTTTTCTTGAGTTTTTGGGGGGTAGATTATGAAAAAGGAAGGTTCTAGCACCCCTTTCATCCATGGTTTTGTTAGAACAATGTTTGAATCTAGTACCCTACATTTAAGTTTTGATGATAACAAAGTGAAAAGATATAATATTTATATGTTTCATGTTTGAACTATATGCTACCTAAAATTACTATGCTCTGACTTGTAGATATGCTGATTAAAATAAGCAAGATCACTCATTCAGCATCAGAATATGATTTCATACACCAGCATCAGAAGTTGCTGAATCAGAATGTCAAGATCAGATGATCAACTCACGTACATGCTGTAGCTTGATGAACAGAACTGCGCGTAAACACTCTGATACAGAAACACATTAGTTCATCAGCAGCGAAGCAGAATCAGAATGAGCCAAGCCAGAACGTGCATTGAAGAAGCAACGGTACTGTGCATTGAACGCTAATTAATTCCAACGGCATCATTCTAGACAAGATCTGCTCAAAAAGGAAAGCTTGTTATTAGCATTGAATCAAGAATATTGCATTCAACGTTCATCTTCTCAAGTGCTATATAAACAAGGCTTCGAAGATTATAATGGCTAATGCTCTCCAATTCTCTACACGCACAAAGCTGAACAATAATCTTCATTTACCAGTTTTGCTAAACCAACAAACTCTGATACTCCATTACAGTTTAGCAATCTAGTTTCTAAGCTTAATTTGTGTATACATCACAGTTGTGATAAAGTTTTGTAGAAAACATTCACACACATTTGTTTATACCTTTGTAAGAAAGTGTTGCCTTGACAAACCGGATTGTGGTTTGAATCAAGAAGGCTTTAGCAGTTGTTAAAGCAGATTTGTATTCAGTTGAATATAGTGAATTAAGACCTCGTTGGAGAGAGGCGAAATCACCTTGACGGGTGGACTGGAGTAGTTTGAGATCAAACGAACCAGGATAAAAATATCTTGTCAATTGCTTTAAGATTCCAGTTTTACAATTCAACCCCCCCTTCTTGTGTTTTTCACCCCTTCAATTGGCATCAGAGCGCCTGGTTCTGAGCTAAAACACTTAACCGTGTCAGTACAAGATCCAGCGTCAGAAAAACACAATGGCAGGAAACAACTCTCATTTCAGCAATGACAACAATGAGGATAGAGACAGATTCAGCGGCAAACCTCCAGTTTTTGATGGAGAAAACTTTGATTACTGGAAAGACAGAATTAAAAGCTTCTTTCTAGCACATGATGTTGATCTGTGGGATATGGTGACAGATGGATACACGCACCCTGTGAATGCAACTGGTCAGAAGATTGAAAGAAAATCAATGACTGATCAACAAAAGCGTGATTTCAAGAATCACCATAAGGCCAGAACCATCCTCCTCAGTGCCATCTCCTATACTGAGTATGAAAAGATCTCCAACAGAGACACATCTAAGAACATCTTTGATTCTCTCAGAATGACGCATGAGGGCAACGTTCAAGTCAAAGAAACAAAAGCTCTGGCGCTCATTCAGAAGTATGAGGCGTTGAAAATGGAAGAATCTGAATCCATTGAAACTATGTTCTCCAGATTCCAGATTTTGGTAGCTGGTCTCAAAGTTATGGACAAAGGATACTCTACTGCTGACCATGTCAAGAAGATAATCAGAAGTTTACCCAAGCAGTGGAGGCCTATGGTTACTGCTCTGAAGCTAGCGAAGGATCTCAACAAAATCACTCTGGAGGAACTTATAAGCTCCCTCAGAAGTCATGAGATAGAGCTAGAAGCTGATGAGCCTCAGAAGCAAGGTAAGCCTTTAGCTTTAAAATCTAACAGAAAATCTGAATCTAAAGTTTTGTAGGCAGTTGAAGAAACATCTGATGGATCCTCATCAGAAGAAGACGAACTTTCCCTTCTCTCCAGAAGAGTAAATCAACTGTGGAAGCAAAGACAAAGGAAGTTCAGGAATCCCAGAAGATCTGATCAGAACGAGTCCTCTTCCAGATACAGAAGGACAGATTCTTCCTCTGGATACAGAAGATCTGAAGGCTCCTCCGGTAGCAAGAAGCCAAACACAAAAGACATCATCTGCTACGAGTGCAATGAGCAAGGACACTACAAGAGTGACTGCCCAAAGCTTCAGAGGGAAAAGCCCAAAAAGAAGTTTGGAAGAGAGAAGAAGAAAAGTCTCATGGCCACATGGGATGACTCTGACTCGTCTGAAGCTGACTCAGAATCAGATGATGAAAGGGCAAACATAGCGCTCATGGCTAACATTCCAGATGACAGTGAAGCTTCTGAATCAGACTCAGAATCAGACACAGAAGAGGTATTCCCTAACTTCGCTGTTAATTTTACAAAGGCTGAACTTGCTGAAAGCCTCAATGAAATTCTGGAACGTTATCAGCAGATTAGAGCTAAATTCAGAGACCTGAAAAGGACTCTTGAATCTGACTCTAATAAGTCTGAGAGTCTCAAATTGGAAAACTCTGAGCTGAGAGATAAAATTTGAAAATTAGAAAACTCTTTACAAAACTCTCAGAAGGAACCAATTTCTGAAACTCCCAGCAACGCTGATGAGATCATCAAGGAGTATGATCATAGTTTCCAGAAGTTTCTTGCTAAAAGCATAGATAGAAGCAGAATGGCTTCAATGATCTATGGAGTTAGCAGAAACGGCAGGAAAGGAATAGGATACCAAGGTAAGGTTCCTACACCTAAGAATGTCATGGATTTAACTATTAAACACACTCCTTTAAATTCACACTTTGTGTATGGTCACACACACGACATCAAATACACTAGCAGTAAGCACTCTGTGAAACCAAAATTCAACCAGAGTTTTGGTAAAACTAACAAGTCAGGACCCAAGAAAATCTGGGTACCTAAGGATAAAATAATACATGTTGCAGATATCTTTAGCAGCAAGTCAGAAACACCAGTCATGGTACCTGGACTCTGGCTGCTCACGACACATGACGGGAAGAAGGCATATGTTCCAAAGCCTGGAACTTAAGCCTGGAGGCCACGTTGGCTTTGGAGGCAATCAGAGGGGAAAGATAATTGGCTCTGGAACTGTAGGTAACGGAAATCTTCCCTCTATTAATAATGTTCTGCTAGTTGATGGATTGATGCATAATCTGTTATCCATAAGTCAATTAAGTGATAACGGTTATGATATAATCTTTAATCAAAAATCATGTAAAGCTGTTAGTCAGAAAGATGGGACTATCCTGTTTAATGGTAAGAGGAAAAACAACATTTACAAAATCAAACTTTCTGAACTAAAGAGTCAGAACGTAAAATGTCTTCTGTCTGTTAACAACGAGCAGTGGATCTGGCACAGAAGATTGGGGCATGTTAGTATGAGAAGAATATCTCAGATTAACAAACTCAATCTGGTCAGAGGACTTCCAAATTTGAAGTTCAATTCAGATGCTCTGTGTGAAGCATGTCAGAAAGGCAAATTTGCAAAACCTTCTTTTAAATCCAAAAATGTTGTTTCTACCTCTAAGCCATTAGAACTTATGCACATTGACTTATTTGGACCAGTTAAAACTGCTTCAGTCAGTGGTAAGAAGTATGGGTTAGTAATCGTAGATGACTATAGCAGATGGACATGGGTAAAGTTCTTAAGACACAAGGACGAGTCACACTCTGTGTTTGTTACCTTCTGTAACCAAGTTCAGAATGAAAAAGATCTTAGAATCGTTAAAGTCAGAAGTGATCATGGTGGAGAATTTGAAAATAAAGATTTTGAGTCATTCTTTAATGACAAAGGCATTCTGCATGATTTCTCTTGTCCTAGAACTCCCCAACAAAATGGAGTTGTAGAACGAAAGAACAGAACATTGCAAGAAATGGCCAGAACCATGATCAATGAGACAAACGTTGCTAAGACTTTCTGGGCAGAGGCAATAAACACAGCGTGCTACATTCAGAATAGAATCTCAATAAGACCTATTCTGGAAAAGACTCCATATGAATTGTGGAAGAACAGAAAGCCCAACATTTCGTATTTTCATCCATTTGGATGTACTTGCTTTATATTGAATACGAAGAATTATTTGAACAAGTTTGATTCTAAGGCACAGAAGTGTATTATGTTAGGTTACTCTGAACGCTCAAGAGGGTACAGAGTATACAATACAGAAACACAGATTGTGGAAGAATCAATCAGTGTTCGTTTTGATGATAAGCTTGACTCTGAAAAGTCAAAGCAGAATGAAAATCTTGCAGGTATAGAAATTGAATTTGCAGGTTCTGAAGACAAGTCATCAGAAGCTCTCAACACAGACTTTCCTTCAACGTCTGAAAGGAGCAATGCTAGAAATCCTACAACTGCTGCTGATCAAACTCAGAAGAGATTACCCAGAAGCAGTTTGGATCACCCAGAAGAAACTATCCTAGGAAGAAAGGAAGATCCAATCAGAACAAGAGCAAGCTTCAGAAACTCTGAAGAAACTCTTATGGGACTTGTGTCTCTGATTGAACCTTCTTCTATTGATGAAGCACTTCTGGATAATGACTGGATTCAGGCAATGCAAGAAGAGCTGAATCAATTCACCAGAAACGACGTATGGGATCTCGTTCCCAGACCAAAAGGATTCAACGTCATTGGAACAAGATGGGTGTTCAGAAACAAGCTCAATGAACAAGGTGAAGTCGTCAGAAACAAGGCACGACTGGTTGCACAAGGTTATAGTCAGCAAGAGGGGATAGACTATACAGAAACCTTTGCCCCAGTCGCCAGGTTAGAATCTATCAGACTTTTAATTTCATTTGCTGTTAATAGAGGCATCACTCTGTATCAGATGGATGTCAAAAGTGCATTCTTAAATGGTTATATAGAAGAAGAAGTTTATGTTCACCAACCCCCAGGTTTTGAAAATACAAAACATCCAGAACATGTTTTCAAACTGAAAAAGTCACTGTATGGTCTGAAACAAGCTCCCAGAGCTTGGTATGAAAGGCTAAGTAACTTTCTGCTTGAAAATGAATTCACCAGAGGGAAAGTGGACACTACTCTATTCTATAAAACAGTTAAGAGTGACATTTTAGTCTGTCAAATTTATGTTGATGATATTATTTTTGGTTCTACTAATCCTTCTCTTGGAAGAAAATTTGCTAAGTGTATGCAGGCAGAATTTGAGATGAGCCTCATGGGGGAACTGAAATTCTTTCTAGGAATTCAGATCAATCAAACTCCAGAGGGAACTTACATTCATCAGAGCAAATACATCAGAGATCTTCTGAAGAAATTTGACCTCTCAGAATGTAAGCCATCAAAGATTCCAATGCATCCCACGTGCATTCTGGAAAGAGAAGAGGTAAGCAAAAGCGTAGAACAGAAAGTCTACAGAGGTATGATTGGTTCTCTCCTTTATCTGACAGCTTCAAGACCTGATATCTTATTCAGCGTATGTATTTGTGCTAGATTCCAATCAGATCCTAGAGAATCTCACTTAACAGCTGTTAAGCGAATTTTCAAGTATCTGAAAGGTACTACTAATCTGGGTTTGTTTTATAGAAAATCTAGTGATTACAGCTTAGTAGGCTACTGTGATGCTGATTTTGCTGGAGACAGAGTGGAACGTAAAAGTACTTCTGGAAGCTGCCAGTTTCTGGGAGAAAATCTGATCTCGTGGTCCAGCAAAAGGCAATCAACAATTGCTCTGTCAACAGCAGAAGCTGAGTACATAGCAGCAGCAGGATGTAGCACACAAATGCTCTGGATGAAAAGTCAGCTTGAAGACTTCCAGATTTTTGAGAGTAACATTCCTATTCTTTGTGATAATACTTCTGCTATTTGCTTAAGTAAGAATCCTATTTTACATTCTAGAGCTAAGCATATAGAAATAAAACATCATTTCATTAGGGACTATATTCAGAAAGGCATTTTAAACTTGAAATTTATAGATACAGACCATCAATGGGCTGATATCTTTACTAAACCCCTTTCAGAAGATAGGTTTAATTTCATTCTGAAACATCTCAGCATGAAAGTATGCCCAGAATGAAAATGTTTTAATTCCATGCATTTATCTTCAGAATGTAATTATATTACTGTGAACTTCTGATCAATCTTCTTTCAGAAAGATAGAACATGCAGATTGTATCAGATGCAAGTCTAAAGATCTGAGAGTCTAATCTCAAATACAGACGTGCTGATCACTACATCAAACAAGTGTCATCCAATCATCAGCAAATCTCTGAAGCAGAACGCGTGCACGCTTCTGAGAAGGCAAAGCGCTGATTGGGTGCATTGAGACACATGTCTGGTAACCGTTTTTAAGTATCTTTCTCAAATCCCCCAAAATCAGCACGCATTTAATGCAAAGTAATCACGCTTGTTAATGGCAATCATTATTTTTTTTCTCTCTCTTAAAAACGTTTAATTTTTCAAAATAATTTTTGAAAACTTTATTTAAGCACATTATTCTTCACTCTTATTCTTTACGCTTTCTCATAATCATTCAAGTATTTTCTGCATATTTCTGAGTTTATCTCCTTCAAACCTTTTTCTCTCAAATCATTCTCAAAGCTTTGTTGTGTGAGAACAATGGCATCCTCCAGCATTTCTGCAGGGAATCAGAAGAAAGAAACTTCTGAGCAATATCAGGTGCCTACCAGAACTCTTCTCACACCGGTAAAGAATCTTGAAGTTCTCTCTGAGTTAATCATCGACTTCGAAAGTTTGAAGGATAATGGATTTGACCTAACTGAAGAAATTAGGGCTCAAAAGTGGGAGAGGTATTTCGATAGGTTGGTTGGACCAACTTTCCCAGAGCTTGTCAAGGAATTTTGGATTCACGCCAAGATTCATAAACATCTAGTCATCTCTTCTGTCATGGGAAAGAAGATAGTAATTTCTGAAGACCTCATTGCTAGGTTAATCGGTCAAAGTGGTGGTGGAGTCCGTTGTGTGGACATGGCTGATAGATGCCCTGATATAGGTGTGGTAGCCAACTGCATTTTCACTCTTGGTTTTCCCAGCAGCAAAATTAAGGATCTGAAGGATCACTGCAGAGTATGGGCCAAGATTGTTCTTGGATGCTTCAATCACAGGAAACCAACAAGTTCTCCTGATTATATAAACGTGGATCAGCAATTTCTGATCTACTTTATTGATCAGAGGGTGAAGATCAATCTGGCACACTTTCTGTTCAACCATCTCAAGACCAGTGTGAAAGAAACAAGAGAAGAAGAAAGGACCAAAAGGGACTGGATACCGTTTGGAAGGCTCATATCAGATATTCTGACAGAGAATAAGCTGATAGATTATCTGAGCGAAGCTCAAGTGCTGAGCACTCTTGAACCAACTGTTGGAAAACCGCTGAACGCTAAGAACCTGAAAAAGATGAAGCTGATAGAAAATATTAAGAAGGAACCCAGAGCTACTTCAACTGCTGACATCTCCAGCAGAAGAGTGCCTCTGAGTGATTTCCCAAAATTTTCTGAAATGGAATCCAAACCTGATATGTTTCTCAAGTATCCAGATTCATACAAGGAAGAAGATACAGGTTCAAAGCTGAAGATCAAAGATCTGAGTCAAGTCCAACCAGAAGTGACTCAGAAGAAGACAAAGAAGAGGAAAGCGCCAACAGAAGGATCATCTCATCAGACTCCAAAGAAAAGAGGTATTTCATCTGCTGCCCCTATTTCAATTTCATCTACTATTCCAACATCTGTTGCTCCTCCTCAAACCTCTCACAGAATATCAATCCCAATCCCTACCATTGATGAAACCATACCAGAAGACCCTTTTGAGGCCTTACAACTCAGAAGAACCAGAATCAGAATTCCAAAACAACCAACTGTTTCAACAACACCAGCACTTGATAGAGTGCTAGCTGATATTGAGCGTGAACATGCTTCTGCTCAACCAAATTCTGAACCACCAAATATTCCTCCTCCACAACCAGAACAACAACCTGAACCAGAAATTCAACAACAACCAGAACCAGAACCACAACAACAACAACCACTCACAGAAGAACCTCTGATCCCTAAGCAATCAGAGATTCCACCTCATCAACCAGAAAATAATCCACCTTCACCACAAACAGAGTTTCACCGCTATGAAACCCCTTCTCCTCATCATTCTGACCCCCACTCACCTCAACCTTCACCGCTGGCAATCCAGTTGCCATGTGGAACCACCATTGTCAGACCCCAGTTGCCATCTTCAGAGGAATCAACACCTCCAAAAACTCCAACCACTCCAATAGAAATATCTGACTCTGATTCTGATAACCCTCCTCCAAAACAAACAACCTCTCAGAAAACCGCTGAAAACCCCAGCAGAACTTTCATTGACTTAACAAGTCTTGAACGTCTTGCTGATCTAAGACACAAAATTGCCATACCCAAACCAAAGCAACCAGATGTTGGCTCTGGTATTTTGAATTTTGAAACAGGTGTGCTGCAATGGATTGCTTCTTTGAAGCAAGTCTGTCCTGAGATGATTGACCCAGCTGCTTCTGATCAGCTCTGGTCACAGTTCAGACTATGGGTACGTGCTGAAGCCCTCAAGCTGCAGGACGTCAACTATGAGCAGGCTCAACAGAACTTTAGCAAGCTGCTGAAGGAAGTTGAGAGTCAGCTGCCTCAAGAAGTTGTGTTCCCTCTGGACAATGAATCTTGGTCTGAGAAAGTTCTCAAGCTGCCTTGAACAGGCAGGCTCTGGAAGAACTAAGGCTGAATGACTTGCGTCTACAGCAGCGGATGGAAGACAATGATCAGAAGATGAAAGCAAGAATGGATGTTCAGGACAGCAAGATTGACACTGTTGTCACCATGGTTCAGAAGCAGAATGAAACTTCTGAAAAGATTCAAGCGATGCTGGAAAGCCTGTTCTCACGCATGCCACCTCAACCTTAAATCTTTTTCATGCATAACTTTTTCATGCTTTCTTCATTTTCTGATGTACTGTTTTGACTATGTTTTGTAATGTTCTTTTGCTCTGATTATGAACTATTTTAATATAATTTGTTTTTTCTGATCTAAATTGTTTTAGCACATCACCAACACTTTTTGATTGCTGACAAAAAGGGGGAGAACAAGAATGATATTTAAAATCAATAACGGCTAACTAGACAGAAATTCTCAAACATTCTAACTCTATTACTTGAAATGTTTTTCTGTTTTGTTTTTAAGTCTACAGGCACAAGGAAGCTCCTGAACACTATGAAGACTAGAAGCTAGAAGCTCTGATCAAAATGTAGAAGCTCATGTTGCTCTGATCAAATATGAAGTTCTGATCGACCTAACACTCTGATCCGAAGCAAAGCTCTGACAGGAAAAGCTCTGAAGCTCTGCTCTCTGATAAGTCAAAGACCTATAATCTGATGCTCAAAGAAAGGAAAAGATCTGATCCTGAAGAACACGAATATCAAAGGGAAGTAACAAACTCAGGGGGAGTATCTCTTAACTCTGATTTCTCCTTACTTCTTAACTCTGAAACATTTCCCAGATACTTTTCACGTTATTTTTTCATTTAAAATATCTAGTTTTTGTCATCATCAAAAAGGGGGAGATTGTTAGAACAATGTTTGAATCTAGTACCCTACATTTAAGTTTTGATGATAACAAAGTGAAAAGATATAGTATTTATATGTTTCATGTTTGAACTATATGCTACCTAAAATTACTATGCTCTGACTTGCAGATATGCTGATTAAAATAAGCAAGATCACTCATTCAGCATCAGAATATGATTTCATACACCAGCATCAGAAGTTGCTGAATCAGAACGTCAAGATCAGATGATCAACTCACGTACATGCTGTAGCTTGATGAACAGAACTGTGCGTAAACACTCTGATACAGAAACACATTAGTTCATCAGCAGCGAAGCAGAATCAGAATGAGCCAAGCCAGAACGTGCATTGAAGAAGCAACGGTACTGTGCATTGAACGCTAATTAATTCCAACGGCATCATTCTAGACAAGATCTGCTCAAAAAGGAAAGCTTGTTATTAGCATTGAATCAAGAATATTGCATTCAACGTTCATCTTCTCAAGTGCTATATAAACAAGGCTTCGAAGATTATAATGGCTAATGCTCTCCAATTCTCTACACGCACAAAGCTGAACAATAATCTTCATTTACCAGTTTTGCTAAACCAACAAACTTTGATACTCCATTACAGTTTAGCAATCTAGTTTCTAAGCTTAATTTGTGTATACATCACAGTTGTGATAAAGTTTTGTAGAAAACATTCACACACATTTGTTTATACCTTTGTAAGAAAGTGTTGCCTTGACAAACCGGATTGTGGTTTGAATCAAGAAGGCTTTAGCAGTTGTTAAAGCAGATTTGTATTCAGTTGAATATAGTGAATTAAGACCTCGTTGGAGAGAGGCGAAATCACCTTGACGGGTGGACTGGAGTAGTTTGAGATCAAACGAACCAGGATAAAAATATCTTGTCAATTGCTTTAAGATTCCAGTTTTACAATTCAACCCCCCCTTCTTGTGTTTTTCACCCCTTCAGGTTTTCCATGGGCTCTTAGTTACTTGCTTAGATCACTTGCTTTGGTTTGTTTGAAATGGTGTTTGGTGTGGTTTTGAAAGTATTTTGTAAAAGAGGCCATTCGTTTAGGCAATCTTTGTAATGATTCTCGTTCGTAAGAATGTATACAAAGATGTTTTGTCTTTTGAAAATGTTTTCAATTGTTTGTAAGATGTTTTTGAAATGTGTAAGTGTTTGTTTTGAAATAGCAATGATTGTTTGAAATGGAGCAAGTAACTTAGAAGCTATCTACCTACTCAAATGTCTTTCTTATGCATCTTTTATTCCTTTGACATTGTTGACTTACCATTGATTTGGTAAGCAACCATATCTTTGGATGTAAACGGGACGGGTGTGGGTGATCGTATAACCATGATAGCAATGTTGCTAAGTATCTTAGCATTTTTGAGGGACCAAGATCATTTTTGTTTAGGCAACTTTTTGAATAGTGTCATCGAGGGGCTATGATCTTATATTTGTTTTGTTTTGCCAAGATACTTCGCATGCATAACATGGCCATTTTATTTTAGGCAACCAAGTGGGAAGAACCCTAAGAGTGCTTGTGTGCAAAGTATACCATTTTCATGCTTTTGATCTTGCATTTAGGGTTTTCTATTTGTTTTGTTTTGTTCTTGTCATACAAACCCTAATTACTAATCATGGCATATGAAAGCAATAAATTGCGTAATGTAAATATACTAAGCTATTACAACAATTTTATGGGAGGGGGGAATACAAGTTTGAATGGGGATTTGCACAAATATAAACTAAATATATTATTACAACCAAATCGAATTTGCGCGAATTAAAATAAATATGATACAATATTTAAAGTGTAATGCAATATGTATGTAAAAAAAAGATTTTTTATGTCTTGAATTTGTGTAAAACAATATTTAAATTAAACCTAAAAAGTATAAGGAAAAATATTTAATTATTTTGAAAAGGATTAAACCCTAATTTTCATTTAAAAGAAAATAATGTTTCTATATTATTATTTTGTGCATTTTTTTGTATAAATAAATAATAAATAAAATTGTATATAAATATTAAAAATTAAATATGTGCAAAAAATAAGTATTTGTAAATAGGAAATGTAAAATAAAAATATTAAGTATATTTAATTATATTTATGAGTTTATTAAGAAAATAAATTATATTCTATCAAAATAAATTAATTTTTTATGTGAGAAATAATAAAAAAAATAAAATAAAGGTATAAAAATAATTAAGTTATTTTTTAGGATTTTTTACCATTAAAGAAAATAATTAAAAGTATTAAATATAAAAATAATAAAATAAAATATGATAGAATTAGCAGGGGGTGTAATAGCAATTCAATGGTAGTGTTTAGCAAAACCAAAAAAGCCCAAGCAGTAAAAAGCCCAAACATACTTCATCATTGTCCTGCCTTCTAGTCCACACGCCATAAAAATGAAAACTTATAACATGAAAAATGTAGCATTTGAGCTCACGATTCCAACCATATAAATTATGTAATCTAACTATCAAAGATCAAAGAGAATTTTGAAATCCATAAATCGTGACCTAAAATTTTCAGAGATTTCAAACTCCAAATTCTCTTAGCACAAGTAATATAAATGCAAGATAATGATATGCACAGCTTCGTTATGATGAGAGCTACATTTTTCATTCACAGATTGTGGCCTGAGGTTGCCTGTACAAAGAGATAGAGTTTGAAAAAATACCTCCTTCAGCTGGAATCGTGTATGGAAATGCAAGGACTTTAATGGAGGCATGATAATTGTTTGAGCTTCCTTGAGCTTCCCTGAATCTATTCCAACTCTTACCTTTCTCTGAAAGTGACTAGAACTGCCTGACCAAGTCCAACTGCAAGCTTCAAAGTTAACAATGGAAAATGGTGAAACAGAGGTTACATAACAAGGATGATGGTTTGGATTGACTAGGTATCAAATATGTAAGATGTTTGGATGAGTTAAACACAAAACGCACGAGCCACATGAGAGTTGGATGTGTATATGCAGAAACTGTATGTTTGGGTAGTTTTTTTGGTGTTTTTCAGTTTGAGAGAGTTTCAGGTCCTTGCCAAGCGTGCTATGTGTTGTACATTGTTTGCATATTAGTATAGAAATAATCTAAAGTCAGCCCTCTATCAGCTGTACAAGCCCTAGCCTTTTTACAACTTTTCTTGTACTTGAAGCAAAGTGACAAGACAGAAATCTCATGCTTGTACCAACTTGCTTTAGGGTTGGTATGAGTTTGTACAAGTTGCTTGAGACATGTGTGGTTTGTATGCATCAAGGGGACAGGTTCAATGCTCAAGATTACAAAGTTTGCAAAAGTTGCACTTTATGAAAATGACAATGGAACCTTTTTGCCATAAGTGGAATTATCAATTGGATAAAGGTTCAAAAGCATGGATAGAGGCTTTGTCAACTGAGTATACATTTAATTAAGGAGTGTGTAGAAAGTTTAGGACCTGTAAAGCATGAAATAGCCAACATTGGTTTGGTTTGCAACTTGGTTCTTCATGAAAATGGCTTGAACAAAAAGTGAGAAAATGCCAACTTCCTATCTTCGATTCTCCCTACTCAAAAATGATCTTGGAGAGTTCTTGGACATTTTGGAAAGCATGCAATATTCTCTATAATACATCTTTGAAATGAATTTTGAGATACCTCTTGGAACTAGGTGAAAAATTGCCATGAAGTTGGGTCCAAAACCTGCCTAAATTAGGGCAAAATTTCACTAAGTAAAGAAGTTCATGGCCATGTATTCACAAATTTATAACTTGAGATACAAGCATCTTTAGGGAAAAGTTTGTGAATAAAATTTGTATATTTCATGGAGGAATACAACTTTCATGTTGGGGACTTTCCTTGAATCAAAATGCATCATGGTGAAAAAGTGGTGAAAAATTGAGAAAAAATAAGGAAATTTTTATACTTAGAAAAATTCTAAATTATGAAAATTTTCAAATTCAAACCCTAATTTTCAAATTTGGTTTTCTTGGTGAACAAGTTTCATATTTTGACATATCGTGATGAATTATGACCCTTGGCACTTGATTTTGACTAAAAAGTCGAAGTTTGACTTTTCAATGTACAGTTGACTTTTGAATAGTTGACTGCAAATTTCATCTGTCAATCCAATGAACTTGAGATGTTTTGAACCATATAATTAAGTCAAGATGATGCCCTTGAATACTTCAAATCATGCTTGAGCTCAATTGGTCATTGCTAGGTAAAAAAAAATAAGAAATTGCCCTTTCTCAATCAAAACCCTAATTTTGACCATTTTGCCCTTTTGATGATCTGATCAAATTTCTTGAGGAGTTGTGATCCAAACTTGATCAAATGGTACATATGAGTCTAAAATGTTGATGTGGATAAAAAATTATGGAGTTTGACTGTAAATTGGCCATAGTTAACATTTTCCCCAATACAATTGATTTTTAGGTCGACTATCCAATTGACTGAGCAAACGTGTAATCTAAGGCTTGAAACATATCATGAGCAATCTTAGGGGTCCAAAATGATGTATTAAAATCATATGAAGCATTGGTGGTCCAAAATTCCTTGTGCAAACTCAAATCCTAATTTTGGGTTATCAGTGCAAGATGAGATGTCCTGAGCTGAGCAAAACCTGATCTTGTCTTGAGTCCAAGAAGTCTTGTGAGAAAAATCTTAATAAATGAGAGGGAAAATTTTGGGGTACAACATCTTCCCCTGTTCAATCTTCTTGAACCTGAAGAGTTAGATTGGCGAGTTTTGTCGTTCGTGACTTAAAGGTAAAAGATGATTGGACACTAGAGTGCCCGTAAATTTGCACTCGACAAAGTGTGGTTGAGGGAATGGGATTAAAGATTCCATTTAGAGAGGTGATAGAATCTTGTTGGATATGGGCTTGTATATGCCATCCAAGAATGTTTGTTGAATTGTAAGTTGTAAGTCAAAAGAATAAGTATCAGAATGGTGTCCGTATCTGGAACGTATCTGAGGTTTATCTGGAGATTGAATCTGAATAAGTATCAGGATGGCATACGTGTCGGGAGCGTATCTAAACTTTGGAAATCTGAATGAGTAACAAAATGGCAACCGTGTCTGGAGCGTATCTGAACTGTATCATGAACTTGAAATCTGAATAAGTGTCAGAATGGCATCCGTGTCTGGAGCGTATCTGAACTATATCTGAATGTCTGAATCTGAATATGTGTCAGAATGGAATCCGTGTCTGGAGCGTATCTGAATGTATGAATCTGAATAAGTATCAGAATGGCATCCGTGTCTGGAGCGTATCTGAACCGTATCTGAAAGTTGAATATGAATGAGTATCAGGATAGCATCCGTATTTGCAGCATATCTGAACTGAATCATGATTGCACATTGTTTATCAGTATTTGTTAATCTTATCCTGAAAAAAGGTAAAATGTTAGCTAAAACACAAAGTTATGTTGCATTAAATGTATGATGCAATATATGTGTTTTATCCATGTTTATGATATGTGGATGTAATGTATGCGCATGTAAGCTGATTTGTTGTATTGCTGAGGAAAATAAATCCTTGACTACCGTTGAGGATATGTGGATTCTTCATGTCTTGAAGTTGGAGTATTGACAAAAATTTTGTTGTGAGCAATGCCATATACTGCTTGAGTAATCTTCTTGGGGAATCCAAAGAATTCTGATGACTTCTACTGAGAATTAATAATAGGAGTCTTTGTTCTGTCGGGGAGCAATAAAAACTCTGTGGGGGAAAAAGCTTATTCCTGTTTGGAAAAAGTTCAGGAGTTTCGATCGTCTGCCACTTTACCGGGGAGTTATCCTAGGTTGGGGAGTAACAGAAGTTAACCGTTATCCAGTTGATTTTCGGGCTTCAAGACAACTTGCTAGGGAATTTGGAGAAACTGGATGTTTCCACTTGGGATTAATAGTTTGAAGTTTCGGCTCCGCTGGGGATTTTAATGACGTACCATAGGGATTGCTCATGGAATATCCTGAAGACTTTTTCCTATTCTTTCGACCTGTTAGTAATTGTTCTTTCCATTTTATTTATTTGTAAACAGTAATTATGTTCAAATGCGTATGTTCATTAATGAATCATTGGATGTTTTTTTGCAAATAAAACACAAGTGTAAAAGAAAAGGACAAATAGTTTTCTGTACTTTAAAAGAGATATGTTTATATTCACTTTGAATAAGTATTTTGTACAAAGGAGACATACATCCTAGTAAGAGGATGGTGTCATAAAAATAAGAAAAATTTATACAAAGAAAGATAGCTATGTGTGATAATCCCACAGAATTCCCATTCTACTATAGCCTCCATATCTCTGAATATCTAGTCTATTTATTGCTTCGTCCGAAGATGATTGAATTGATCAGAAGCTCTGAGTTGTCAGTGAAGAGATTGTCCTTAAAGTGATCCGACGAGACATAGTCATACACTTTAATTCCCTAACTTTTGCCTGGACCGCTCTTTCGGGTTTTTAATCCACCGGGAAACCCTTTTTTGCCCAAGTCTCCCTTTCGAGTTTTTAACTTGCCGGGTGTACAATTTTTTTTATTTTATCCCTAATTTTTACCCGAACCTTTTGGTTCACCGGGATGCCCTTGTTTTGCCTAGTTGTGTCATTCTAGCAGGTCTCTTATGCGTAGTATCTTTTGACTATGTCTACGTTCGCAGGGTATGGCAGGTCGTTGCCGTCTATGGTGGTTAAGATCATTTCCCCACCGGAAAAGATATTCTTGATTACAAACGGTCCTTCATAGGTAGGAGTCCATTTGCCACTGGGATCACTTTGTGGAAAGATAATACGCTTGATCACTAGATCTCCAACTTAATATACTTCACGCCTGACTTTCTTGTTGAAAGCCTTGATCATCTGTTTTTGATACATCTGACCATGGCAAACAACAGTAATTCTCTTTTCATCAATTAAGTTCAGTTGATCAAGTCGGGTCTGGATCCAATCGTCCTCACTCAAACCTGTATCTTTCATAATTCTCAAAGAGGGGATTTGAACCTCAATAGGCAAGACAACCTCCATGCCATAAAACAAAGAATAGGGTGTTCCCTCAGTTGATGTGCGAGCCGTGGTACGGTACACATGGAGAGAAAATGGTAGCATTTCATGCCAGTCCTTATAGGTGACTATCATTTTCTGTATGATCTTTTTAATGTTTTTATTAGCAACTTCGACTGCACCATTCATATTTGTCCGATAGGGGGATGAATTGTGATGTTGAATCTTGAACTGCTCGCACAAGGCAGTGATCATAGTATTGTTAAGGTTCGTATCGTTATTAGTGATGATCCTTTCTGGGATACCGTACCGGCACATAAGATTCTATTTGATGAAGTGGGCAACAACATTCTTAGTAACGGATGCGAAGGAAGCTGCTTCGACCCACTTTGTGAAATAGTCAATGGCCACCAGAATGAAGCGGTGTCCATTGGAGGCTGTAGGCTTGATCTCCCCAATCATATCGATTCCCCACATAGCAAAGGGCCAAGGAGCTGTTAAGAAATTTAGAGGAACCGGAGGCACGTGCACCTTGTCTGCATAAATTTGACACTTATGATAGGTCCGAGAGTGTTGATAGCAGTCTGCTTCCATGGTAGACCAATAATAGCCTTCCTGTAGGATTTTCTTCGCCATCGTATGCCCACTAGAGTGAATGCCAAAGGTACCTTCATGCAATTCAGCCATGACCTTTTCAGCTTCAATCTTATCCACACAACGGAGCAAAATAGAATCATGATTACGTTTGTACAGGATGCCATTACTTAGGAAGAACTTAGCGGAGAATCTCCTTAGGAACTTTTTATCATTGATTGAAGCTCCTTTTGGATATTCTTGAGCCTCGAGATACCTTTTGACTTCATGAAACCAAGGCTGGTCCACTACTTCTTCAGTATTAATCTCGTGACAGTGTGCTGGTTCGTTCATTCGTTCAATGGTGATCTGGGGAGCCTCCTTATCCCAATTAAGTTTAAACATAGATGACATTGTGGCTAGAGCATCTGCTAGCTGATTTTCTTCTAGCGGGAAATGCTCGAAGGTAATCTGCTCGAAATGTGGTAACAATGTCAAAACATGTTCTTTGTAAAGGATAAGGTTTGGATGCTTAGTGTCCCATTCACCTTTGATCTGACTGATGACCAAAGCTGAATCTCCAAACACATCTAAAGATTTGATTCCCAAGTCTATGGCAACCTTGAGACCAAAGATGCATGCTTCATATTTTGCCATGTTGTTCGTACAGTTGAAGCAAAGTCTGGCAGTAAAGGGAGTATGACACCCTTCCAGAGATATGAGTACAACACCGATACCATTACCAAGTGCATTGGATGCCCCATTAAAGAACAGGGTCCATCGGGATCCTTGTTCAGGTCTGTTATATGGCCTGATTTCTTCACAGTTGTCTAATGTCATGATGTCTTCGTCAGGGAATTCAAACTTCATGGACTGATAATCTTCTACAGCTTGATGGGCAAGATGATCAGCTAGCACACTGCCCTTTATAGCTTTTTGGGTCGTGTACTGTATGTCATATTCTGTTAGGATCATCTGCCATCTAACTATCCTCCCAAACAGAGCAGGCTTCTCAAAGATGTACTTTATCGGATCCATCTTAGATATCAGCAAAGTGATATGAGTCAACATATAATGTCTTAGCCGGCGAGCAGCCCATACCAGAGCACAACAAGTTTTCTCGAGCAGTGAATATCTGGTTTCACAGTCGGTAAACTTTTTGCTTAGGTAGTAAATAGCGTGCTCTTTTCGGCCAGACTCGTCATGCTGCCCCAATACACACCCCATTGAGTTCTCTAAAACGGTCAGATACATGATTAGTGGTCTTCCCTCAACTGGTGGCATCAAGACAGGAGGCTCTTGTAAATACTCTTTGATTTTGTCAAAAGCAATCTGACATTCATCATTCCATCTGACTACTTGATCTTTCTTCAACAGTTTGAAGATTGGTTCACAAGTAGATGTTAGGTGAGAAATGAATCTGGCAATATAGTTCAGGCGTCCCAAGAATCCTCTGACTTCCTTCTCAATACGAGGAGCAGGCATTTCTTGTATCACTTTAACCTTGGCAGGATCAACCTCAATGCCTTTATTGCTGACAATGAAACCTAAGAGTTTACCAGACCGGACTCCGAATGTGCACTTGTTTGGATTCAACCTTAGTTTGTACTCCTTCAATCTCACAAACAACTTTTGCAAGTAATCAAGGTGCTCCTCTTCAGTTTGTGATCGGGCTATCATGTCATCTACATAGACTTCTATCTCATGATGTATCATATCATGAAACAAAGCTACCATGGCGCGTTGATAGGTTGCCCCGACATTCTTCAGTCCGAATGGCATCACTTTGTAGCAGAACATGCCCCACTGTGTGACAAATATAGTTTTCTCCATGTCCTCAGGTGCCATTTTGATCTGGTTATATCCTGAGAATCCGTCCATGAAAGAAAATACTTTATGCTGGGCAGTATTATCAACCAAGATGTTGATGTGTGGAAGTGGAAAATCATCTTTAGGGTTGACCTTGTTTAAATCTCTATAATCCATGCACATTCATACTTTTCCGTCCTTTTTAGGCACGGGAACAATGTTGGCAACCCATTTAGGATAGGAAGTAACAGCCAGAAATCCAGCATTGAACTGTTTCATAACTTCCGCTTTGATCTTCTCCGACATGTCAGGTCTCATTCGGCGGACTTTTTGTTTCACTGGTGTACAATCTTCTCTTTTGGGTAGACGGTGTACCACAATGTCTGTATCGAGTCCCAGCATGTCTTCGTATGACAAGGCAAAGATCTCAACATAATCACGCAATAGCTTAATTACACGCTCCTTGACACTCGGCTCTAAATTGGCACCCAGTTTGATTTCCTTTTTATCTTTCTCGATACCCAAATTGATTGTATCCAACAGCTCCTCATGAGGCTGAATAGCTCTTTCCTCTTGTTGTAGTAGTCTGGCCAATTCCCCTGGCACCTCACAATCTTCCTCACCTTCGTATTCGGCTTGGTAGATCAGATCTTCAGAGTCAATGAAGGCTATAGCAGTACCGTTGCCCATGGGATCCGGGATGGAGGGGTGCCTGCATTTGTGAGTGTGGGTGTGTGTAAGGGTATAACCATCTTTAAACATTAAAATGTAAAAGAAAGACAATGAGCACAAAATATTTGTATGTGAAAAAGCGTCCATGATTCATAGAATGTCATATGAAGATGAAATAAAAACCCTTACAAATGGACCACTGTGCCTCGGGTAAGACACAAGGTTTTTAAAGTGTGAGTTGTTCGTGAATGTTACAAGTCCAACATAAATGTAAAAGATAAATTACTGCGAGATGAAAGTTATTGGGACAAAGTCCCTGGCTTCCCAGTTGCGAAGTCCTCCGTTGACAGTAGGAAATATCCAATCTTCCAAGCTACCATCCTCTTCATTGTCTTCTATTGCATTGACCCCTTGGTTGATAATCTTCACAAGTGGCCCTCCGGCACGGGCGCGGCGCACAACCTTCTGAGCAATTGAAGTAAACCCCAAGCCATACTTGTTTGATTTATACGGAATGTCTGAAAGCTGTCCCCAGATGGTGCATCCACCCTCCTCTATTACTGCCTTGGCATCCTTTAGTGATGACATCCGAAGCGGAGGTCTTGTGATTTTGGGAATCGAGGATACTACCTTGGTTGCTGCTACCTCTTGAGAAACCTCCTCGAAATGTTGAAAAGGAGTTTCAATGAACTCGCCATCCAACTCCACATATCGGAAAGAATTAATATGACTAATCATGTACTCCTCCTCCCCGTGGACAGTTATGATCTTTCCTTGGACCGGGTACTTCAGCATATGATGCAATTTGGAGGTGACAACACCGACATTATGGATCCAAGGCTGTCCTAACAGACAAAAGTAAGAGGGACGGATGTCCATCACATAGAAGGTTGAGTTGAAAGTTTGAGTTCCCACCTTTATCGAGATGTCCACCTCCCCGTAGACCATCCTATTCGAGCCATCAAATGCTCTCACAATTATGTTACTGGGTTTCAATGTCAGCCATTCGCAATCCAATCTGTCAAGAGCTTTCTTTGGTAAGACGTTCAAAGATGAACCAGTTTCTACCAAGACATGGGCTAGGGCTGTTCCTCTACACTCCACAGAGACATGTAATGCCTCGTTGTGTTTTCTCCCTTTGGATGTCAAGTCAGCATCATAGAAGCCTAGGCCATTATCAGCTGTCAAACTGGCCACACAATCTTGGAATTGGTCAGCAGACGTCTCTTGTGACACATGAGCTGTCTTCAGAAATTTTACCGGATCTTTTGCATGTGCCTCAGAGCATAACAACAATGCTAGCATGGAGATCTTGGAAGGGGTTTGCCCCAACTGTTCAACCACATCATAATCACTCTTCTTTATTATCCTCAGGATTTCTTCCATTTCCTTCTTGGATGTTTCGGGGATAACTAGTGATTGAGTCTTTGTCCGGACAGACTCTCCTTGAATGTTTTTCCTCTATTCTCAGTAGTAGAAGTATTGGTAGGGATAGGGATTATATTGTCTTTGTTGGTAGGTACGCTTGCAGGTATAATCACTGGTATAAAGGTAATCTTCGGAACAGCCACGAGTCCAAAAACTGCCTTTGGAGGGGCAATCTCTGGAGATAAGATTCTACCACTACGGGTAATCTTGCTAGTTCCGGCAATATTGCTAATGTCGAAATTTTCTTCTTCGGAGCTCTCTTCTTCGCCAGTCGGTTCATCTTGTTTGATACCATGGTAGTAGATTTCTCCACCATAATTCCATGGCACTGTTTTATCTGACTTGTACGGGACCGGCCCGGGAATTGTGATCTTAAGTGGAGTATTTTTTGGAGCAGGTGTAGTCATAACGGGTCTTTTAGGGCCCCTGGAAGGATTGGCGGAGATGGTTATGATTGAAATGTCTTTAACAGGAACGGGTAAAACAGGAGCATTCTCAAACAGAATTTCTTGGTTATCAATCAGGCGTTGGATACCTGTCTTCAACAGAGGGCAATCAGTTGGTGAGGAAAAACACAGATGGCAGTCTTTATTACAACCTGGGAATATATCAGCTTTCAACAAATTCATCTTAATGATCAGAAGCGGAGTCAAAAGTTCATCTACTGTAGCAACAAACAAATCTTCCTCAACAGCGTTGGCATTGTGACCATGCCTAGGCATCAGAGTAGAAATGAAAGTCGGTTTCTCAGGCGCATCAAACTCAACTTCCTTTGCATCTATAAGGTCATGAATCTTGTTCTTCAGAGCCTAACAGTTGTTAGTGTCGTGCCCTGGACTTTCAGAATGGTATGCGCATCTGGAATTTGGATGATAATGAGGGGACGCAGTATTGGGATTCTTTGGGAACTCTTTTAAAGTTACCAGATTCAATTTCAGAATATGTGGTAGAACCTGGGCTAGAGTCATATTAATCCTGGTGAATTGTCGGACTGGCCTTTCCACCCTTTGCTGGTTATTTCTTGGTTGGTCGGATGCGGGCTTTGGGATCATAACGGCCCCCACCATTGGTCGGCGTTCAGTTCTTCCTTGATTCCTATGTGAATAAACAGCAGATACTTCCTTCTTCCCAGTGAAGGGCTTTTTCACAGCTATAGAGGCAGACGAATATTTCTGAATCTTCCCACTTCTTATACCAGCTTCCACCCTCTCGCTGGTTAATATCAACTCAGTAAACCCTACAGAGGAACTCCCAATCAGATGATTGAAGAAAGGGCCTGATAGAGTTCCCAAGAATATGTCCACCAACTCCCTTTCAGATAGAGGGGGTTGCACTCTTCCGGCTAGATCTCTCCACTTTTGCGTGTAATCTTTGAAGCCCTCATTTGAAACCATAGCCATACTCTGAAGTTGAGTACGGGTAGGCGCCAAATCAGTATTGCACTAGTATTGTTTATAGAAAGCTGCGGACAGGTCTTCCCAATTGTGAACGTCGGCCCTTTCTAATTGGTAAAACCAATCAAGTTGCGTTCCGGATAAACTATCTTGGAAGAAATGGACCCACAAGTCTTTGTCGGCAGAGTGCGGATGAATCTTCCTGACATATGATCGGGGGTGTATTTTAGGACAAGACACCCCATCATACTTGGAAAATAATGGCACTTTAAACTTTGGTGGGATTACAATTCCTGACACCATCCCCAACTCTTCAAAATCTAGACCCGGTACTCTCTGGATTTCCATAGCGCTTAAACGCTCTTCAAGGTGTTTGTACTTATCATCATCCGGAGGGTATTGCTCTTCAGAATAGTCCTCCTCTTCCTCCTCTTCTTCATAGTCTGACAAAACTTCTGTTTCTTTTCCTTTTCTTTCCCCCTCATCAGATGTTACTGTAAAATCTAAGGTCCTTTTGGCTTGTCCCTGAAACCTTCTGCCCATGATTACCACACCAGCTGGCTTCTTGTCTTTCTTCTTTTTCTCTTTCTCTTTTTCCAGCAGAGTCTTCAGCTCCTCTTGCCCCTTGGCTAAGGTCATGAGTAGCTGTTGAAATTGTGTATTTTGAGCTTGAAGGTCTTTGACCGTTTGTTCGATATCCATCTTACTGAAATAAACAGTAGAGAGATAAGGAAACTTGTTGCAAAGACCTGCTTATGTTTATGATGAATGCTATGCATACATGCAATGCTTTCAAGGATTTAAAAATTCAAGTTTATTTTAAAACAAAAAGAAACACACGTTATATTAATAAGATAGAATTTGAGTACATCAATGCCCCTTAGGAAAAATAATACAAAATTCTAAGATAAAAAGACATTGCGCATCCTCTTTGGTGCAATGTAGGTATTTAGAGTCTGCTCCTCATGAAGTAGCCGAGTGAGTTCCAAAACCTTCTTCTCGCTTGCGTAGAATTGGGCTTCGAAAGTATCACGCTCTCCCTTGAGCTGTATCCAATCCCTTTGTAGGTCTTCGAGTGATGTAGGCATGTCAGGATGTAGGATAGTGTATGGAACTTCTCCCTCCTTAACAGGGTCAATAATCACCGGGAGAATGGAAGGATAAGGCATCATAAGACTTTGAGCGCGGGTTCGTATCAACTTGAGGTAAGGCTCAAGAGGGATGGAATTCTTGTGTCCCAAAGTCTTCCTATCTACCTTGTTTAGCATCCTCCAAGCTCGGATGCATCTCTGGCGAAGACCTTGATCGTCGTTGTCGTAGTCGAAAACTAAACCTTGAATCAGCATATCATGAGGACCGTCCCTTCGGGCATAACCAAATTGTCTTAGAGCTAAGCATGGGTTGTAGGTGATGCCTCCCCTAATTCCTAGTAGAGGGACATTAGGGAATTGCCCACAACAGTCAACAATGATGACATTCTCTTTGGATCGAGAGCACCAATGAATATCTGAATGTTTAAGCGTCATAAACCTTTGTGACCACCTCAAACCTTGCTCATTCTTTAAGACTGATTGGGGAAGATGAGAAATAAACCATCTTGCCAGGAGAGGAGTGAAACACATGAGAACACCTATTTTCCTCATTGTACGAGTGTGAAAAGAGTGTAAGATATCCCCAAGCAATGTAGGCACCGGGTTGCGAGACATGAAGATTTTGACAGCGCTCACATCTATGAGTTGGTCAGGATTGGGGAACAGGACCATCCCATAGATGAGAAGAGCTATGTGATACAGTGAGAGAAATGACTTGAGGTTTTTCATTTCTTCGCAAATGTCGCGATTAGCAAGAGTCGCCACCGACTTTTATTTTATCCAAAAGGAAAGGTAAAAAAGCACAGGAAAGACCTTTGAGATGTTTTCTTGAGTTCGAGGGGTAGATTATGAAAAGGGAAGGTGCTAACACCCTTTTCATTCATGGTTTTCCATGGGCTCTTAGTTACTTGCTTAGATCACTTGCTTTGCTTTGAAATTGTTTGAAATGGTGCTTAGTGTTTGGTGTGGTTTTGAAAGTATTTTTGAAAAGAGGCCATTCGTTTAGGCAATATTCGTAATGATTCTCGTTCGTAAGAATGTATACAAAGATGTTTGTCTTTTGAAAAATGTTTCAATGTTTTGCAAGGTGTTTTTGAAATGTGTGTGTGTTTTTTTTTTTAAAATAGCAAGGATTGTTTTGAAATGGAGCAAGTAACTTAGAAGAAATCTACCTACTCAAATGTCTCTCTTGTGCATTTTTATTCCTTTGACATTGTTGACTTACCATTGATTTGGTAAGCAACCCTATCTTTGGATGTTAAACGGGACGGGCGTGGTTCATCGTATGACCATGATAGCAATGTTACCAAGTATATTAGCATGTTTGGAGGGACCAAAATCATTTTGTTTTAGGCAACCTTTGTATAGCTTCATCAAGGGACTATGATCTTATTTTTGTATTGTTTTGCCAAGATACTTCGCATGTGTAACATGGCCATTTTATTTTAGGCAACCAAGTGGGTGAAACCCTAAGGGTGCTTGTGTTCAATGTGTGTTATTTTTCATGCATTTGATTTGTCTTGTATTAGGTCTTTTCTATTTGTTTTGTTTTTTGGTTCTTGTCGCAAAACCCTAATTTACTACACATGGTATAAAAAGCAATAAATTGCGTAAACGTAAACTAAGCTATTACAACAACTATTATGGGAGGGGGGATACAAATTTTTTGAATAGGGATATTGCACAAATATAAACGTAAAAATACTATTACAACCCAATTAAATATTGTGCGCATTAAATAAATATACAAATATTAAAATGCAATGCAAATGTATTTATGAAAAATGTTTTGTATTTGTTTAATGTATGAGAAAATAAATTAACTAACCCTAGAAAATAAGGAAAAATAATATTATTATTTTTTGAAAGGGGGAAACCCTAATTTTTTGATTAAAGAAAGTATATGTTCTATATTACATTTTGTCCATTTTTTGTATAAGAAAAATAATGAATAATATTATGTACAAATATTAAAAATTAAAATATGTATGAAAATAAATATTTTATGTATATAAATAACATAATAAAAATGTATAGTATTTTTAAATATATATTTACAATTTATTTAAGAAAATAAAGTATATTATCCTAATAAACTTTTTTTTATGCCAAAAAAAAATAAAAAATAAAATAAAAGTGTGGAAATAAAAAAAATTATTTTTGGGTATTTTTTATCATTAGAAAAAAAAAATGCAAGTAATAAATATAAAAATATGCAAGAAAATGCAAAAATATAAGAAAATAGCCAGGGGTGCAGAAGTAATCCAGGAGGTGCAAAAAGTAAAAACAAAAAGGCCAGGCGCGCCAAAAAGCCCAAGGCAACTCATCCCTGTCCTCCAGCCATATCTGCGTGCGTGTTTGCCTTCAAACCTGTAACTCTCAGGTGCTTTCACAAAAACAAAAACTTATAACATAAAACATGTAGCATTTAATCTCACGATTCCAACCATATAAAATTTGTAACCTAACTCTCAAAGATCAGATAGAATTTTGTTAGCCCTAATTCGTGACCTAGAAATTTCAGCATTTTTAAACTTCAAATTCTCTCAGCTCAGTTAATATAAATAAAAAATATGCATATGTACAGCTTCACCATGTTATAGACTACATCTTTTCTTTACAAATTGTGGCTTGAGGATGCCTAAATAGAGAGATAGAGTTTGAGAAAAATACCTCCTTCAGCTGGATTTGGATATGACAATGTAGGGGCTTTGACAGAGGCTTGACGATCGTGTGAGCTTCCTTGAACTTCCTTCAAGCTATTCCAATGCCTAGCTTGCTTTGTGGATGGCCAGAAGTCTCTGCACAAGTCAAGCTGCCAGCTCCAAGTTTGAAAATGGCAATGGCTGAAACAAGGTTTATAGATGCCGGGTAAGGGCTTGGATAGCTTTGGCAGGATATGTGGAAGGTGTTTGAAGTGTTGAAACAAAAAACGCACGGGCCAAAAATGAAATGGCTAGATTTTTGCAGAAGTTGTGAGTTTGGGCATAAATTTGGTGTTTTGGAGTTTGAGTGAGTTCTAGATCTCAAGCAATCGTGTTTTACCTTGTGAAAAGTTTGTATACTTGTATAGAATTTATACAAAGTCCACTCCTCAACATATGTGCTAGCTTTTTCCTTTTCACCAACTTTCTTGCTTTTGAAGCAAAGTGAAGTGACTTATGAAAAATGCTTGTACTGGCTACTTTTAGGGCTGCAAAGGGCTTGTACAAATTGCTTAAGATCTGTGGAAATTGCTTGCAACAAAGGAACAGGTCCAAGGCTCAAGGTTGATAAAGTTACAAAAGCTCACTTTATGAAAATTGCATTGTAACATTTATGCTTAAAATAGAATTATCTCTTGTACAATGCTTCAAAAGTGAAAATAAAGCCTTTAACTTCTGAGTTTGCATTTAATTGTGGAGTGTAGAATAAGTTTAGGACCTGTAATGCAAGGTAAAACCATCATGGATCTGATTTGCAACTTGATACTTTATGAAAATGGCATGAACAAAAGTGATAAAATGCCAACTTCTCCTCTTCGATTCTCCCTAACCAAAAATGATCTTGGAGAGTTCTTGGACATTTTGGAAATATTGCAATGTGCTTTATAATTCATCTTTGAAATTAATTTTGAGATACCTCTTGGAACTAGGTGAAAAATGTCCATGATGTTGGGTCAAAAACCTGCCTAAATTAGGGCAAATTTTCACTAAGTTATTTAGTTCATGGACCTATATTCACAAATTCATAACTTGAGATCTGAGCATCTTTTGGGAAAAGTTTGTGAAGAAAAGTTGTAGATTTCATGGAGGACTACAAATTTTTTGTTGGAAGTTTTATTTGAATCAAATTGCATCATGGTGAAAAAGTGGTGGAAAGTTGGGAAAAAATAAGAAAAATATCATACTTCGAAAAATTCTAAGTTATGAAAATTTTCAAATCCAAAACCCTAATTTTTAAAATTGGTTTTCTTGGTGATCAAGTTTCATATTTTGACATATCTTGATGAATCATGACCCTTGGCATTTGATTTTGACAAAAAATTCAAAGTTTGACTTTTCATTGTACGGTTGACTTTTGATCAATTGACTACAAAATTCATCTGTCAATCCAATGAACTTGTGATCTTTTGAACCATGTAATTAGGTCAAGATGATGCCATTGAACCCTTGAAATCATGCTTGAACTCAATTGGTCATTGGCTAGGTTAAAAATCATAAATTACCCTTTCTCAATCAAAACCCTAATTTTGACCATTTTGCCCTTTTGATGATTTGATCAAATTTCTTGAGGAATTGTGATCCAAACTTGTTCAAATGGTACATATGAGTCTAAAATGTTGTTGTGGATCAAAAATTATGAAGTTTGACTGTAAATTGGCCATGGTTGACTTTTTCCCCAATACAGCTGATTTTTAAGTCAATTGTCCAATTGACTGAGCAAAAATGTGATTCAAGGCTTGAAACTTAACATGAGAAATCTTAGGGGTCCAAGATGGTGTATGAAAGTCACATGAAGCATTTATGGTACAAAAATCCTTGTGCAAACTAAAACCCTATTTTTAGGTTATTAGTGCAAGATGAGGTGTCTTGAGCTGATCAAACCCTAATCTGGTCTTGAGTCCAAGAAGTCTTGTGAGGAAAATCTTGATAAATGAGAGGGAAAATTTTGGGGTACAACAGCTGCCCCTGTTCAATCTTCTTGAACCTGAAGAGTTAGATTGGTGGGTTTTACCATTCGTGACTCGAAGGTAAAAGATGATTGGACACTAGAGTGCCCGTAAATTTGCACTCGCCAAAGTGTAGTTGAGGGAATGGGCTTAAAGATGCCAATTGGAGAGGTGATAGAATCTTGATGGAGATGGTCTTATAGATGCCATCCAAGAATATTTGTTGAATTGTAAATTGTAAGTCAAAAGAATGAGTATCAGAATGGTGTCCGTATCTGGAACGTATCTGAACTGTATCTGGAGACTGAATCTGTATGAGCAACAGAATAACATCCGTGTCTGGAGCGTATATGAGCTGTATCTGAGTGAATCTGAATGAGTAACAAAATAACTTTTGTGTCTGAAGTGTATATGTACTGTATCTTGAAATCTGAATAAGTGACAGAATGGCATCTGTATCTAGAGCGTATCTGAACTAGGATCTGAATGAGTAACATAATGGCATCTGTGTCTGGAGCGTATCCGAAATGTAATCTAAATAAGTGACATAATGAATTTCGTGTCTAGAGTGTATTTGGATTGTATCTGAATGTTAAGATCTGAATGAGTATCAGAATGACATGCTTGTCTGGAGCGTATCTAGACTGTATCTGAAGTTGAGATCCAAATGGGTATCAGAATGGCATCCTTGTCTGGAGTGTATTTGTACTGTATCTGAAATCTTTGAACATTGTTAATGATAGCTGTTAATCTTATCCTGAAAAGGGTAAAATGTTAGCTGAAACATAAAGTTATGTTGCATGAAATGTATGATGCAATAAATGTGCTTTATTAATGTTTATGATATATGAATGTAATGTATGCGCATGTAAGCTGATTAGCTGTTTTGATGAGGAAAATAAATCCTTGACTGTTGTCAGGAAAAATAAATCCTTGACTGTTGAGGATAAGAAATCCTTGACTGCTTCCGGGGAAAATAAATCCTTGACTGCTTAGGATAAGAAATCCTTGACTGCTGCCGGGGAAAATAAATCCTTGACTGCTGAGGATAAGAAATCCTTAACTGCTGCCGAGGAAAATAAATCCTTGACTGCTGAAGATAAGAAATCCTTGGTGACTTCTCTGGGGGCATATGGATCCTTCATATCTTGAAGTTGGAGTATAGACAAAAATTCTGTTGTGAGAGTAATGCCAAATACTGCTTGAGTAATCTGCTTGGGAATCTAGAGAACCTTGATGACTTCTGCTAGGAATTCAGAAAGGGAATCTTCATTTTGTTGGGGAGCAATGAAAACTCTGTGGGGAAGAAAGCTATCCTGCTGGGGAGTAGTGAAGACTCTGTGGGAAAAAGATTATTCCTGTTTGGGAGAAAGTTCAGGAGTTTTGGTCGTCTACCACTCTTACTGGGAGTTATCTGAGGTTGGGGAGAAACAAAAGTTAACCGTTATCTGGTTTCTCTTCAGACTTCAGGACAACTTGCTGGGGAATTTGGAGAAACTGGATGGTTTCCACTAGGGATTGATAGTTGGAAATTTCAGCTCCGCTGGGGATCTGTAGTTCAATGTTTTGGCTCCGTTGGGGATCTTAATAACGTACTGTAGGGATTGTTCATGGAATAGCCTAAATACGTTTTCCTAATCTTTCAATCTGTTAGTAATTGTTCTTTTCCATCCTATTTATTTGTAAACGGTAATTATGTTCAAATGCATATGTTCATTAATGAATCATTGGGACGTTTTTGCAAATAAAACACAAGTGTAAAAAGAAAAGGACAAATAGTTTTCTGTACTTTGAAAGAGATATCTTTGTATTTACTTTGAATAAGTATTTTTATACAAAGGGGACAGGCATCCTAGTAAGAGGATGGTGTCACAAAAATGAGAAAAATTTAATACAAAGAAAGATAGCTATGTGTAAAAAAATCCCATGGGGTTCCCACTCTGCTATAGCCTTCGTATCTCCGAATATCTTATCCATTTGTTGCTTCGTCTGAAGATGATTGAATTGATCAGGAGCTCCAGGTTTGTCTGTGAAGATATTGTCCTTAAAGTGATCCGACGAGACATAGTTATACGCTTTAATTCCCTAACTTTTTCCTGGACCGCCCTTTCGGGTTTTCGATCCACCGGGAAACCCTTTTTGCCCAAGTCTCCCTTTCAGGTTTTCAACTTTCCGGGTGTACAGATTTTTTAATATTTTATCCCTAATTTTTGCCCGAACCTTTTGGTTCGCCGGGATGCCCTTGTTTTGCCTAGGTGTGTCAACCTAACGGGTCTCTTATGCGTAGTATCTTTTGACTATGTCTGCATTCGTAGGGTGTGGCAGGTCGTCGCCGTCCATGGTGGTTAAGATCATTGCCCCACCAGAAAAGATGTTCTTGATTATAAATGGTCCTTAATAGGTAGGAGTCCATTTGCCCCTGGGATCACTTTGTGGCAAGATGATGCACTTGATCACTAGATCTCCGACTTGATACACTGGGTGTCTGACTTTCTTGTTGAAAGCTTTGATCATCCGCTTTTGATACGTATGACCATGGCAAACATCAGTAAGTCTCTTTTCATCAATTAAGTTCAATTGATCAAGTCGGGTTTGGATCCAATCGTCTTCACTCAAACCTGCATCCTTCATAATTCTCAAAGAGGGGATTTGAACCTCAATAGGAAAGACAACCTCCATGCCATAAACCTAAGAATATGGTGTTTCCCCAGCATATGTGCGTGCCGTGGTACGATACCCGTGGAGAGCAAATGGTAGCATCTCATGCCAGTCCTTGTAGGTGACTGTCATTTTCTGTATGATCTTTTTCATGTTTTTGTTCGCAGCTTCGACTGCACCATTCATCTTTGGCCGATAGGGGGATAAATTGTGATGTTGAATCTTGGACTGCTCGCACAAGGCGGGGATCATAGTATTGTTAAGGTTCGTACCATTGTCAGTGATAATCCTTTCTGGGATACCGTACCGACAAATGAGATTCTGCTTGATGAAGCGGGCAACTACATTCTTAGTAATGGATGCGAAGGAAGCTGCTTCGACCCACTTTGTGAAATAATCAATGGCCACTAGAATGAAGCGGTGTCCATTGGAGGCTGTAGGCTTGATCTCTCCAATTATATCAATTCCCCACATAGCAAAGGGCCAAGGAGCTGTTAAGACATTTATAGGAACCGGAGGCACGTGTACCTTGTCTGCATAGATTTGACATTTATGACAAGTCCGGGAGTGTTGATAGCAGTCTGCTTCCACGGTAGACCAATAATAGCCTGCCCGTAGGATTTTCTTCGCCATTGTATGCCCGCTAGAGTGAGTGCCAAAGGTACCTTCATGCAATTCGGCCATGATCTTTTCAACTTCAAGCTTGTCCATACAATGGAGCAGAATAGAATCATGATTGTGTTTGTACAGGATGCCATTACTTAGGAAGAACTTAGCTGAGAATCTCCTTAAGAACTTTTTGTCATTGACTGAAACTCCTTTTGGATATTCTTGAGCCTCGAGATACCTTTTGACTTCATTGAACCAAGGCTGGTCCGTTACTTCTTCGGTATTAATCTCGTGATAGTGTACAGGTTCATCCATCCGTTCAATGGTGATCTGGGGAGCTTCGTTATCCCAATTAAGTTTAAACATGGATGACATTGTAGCTAGAGCATCTGCTAGCTGATTTTCTTCTCGCAGGAAGTGCTCGAAGGTAATCTGCTCGAAATGAGGTAACAATGTCAAAAAATGTTCTTTGTAAGGGATAAGGTTTGGATGCTTAGTGTCCCATTCTCCTTTGATCGAACTGATAAACCAAAGTTGAATCCCCAAACACAACCAAAGATTTGATTCCCAAGTCTATGGCAGCCTTGAGTCCAAAGATGCATGCTTCGTACTCTGCTAAGTTGTTCGTACAGTTGAAGCAAAGTCTGGCGGTAAAAGGAGTATGGCAACCTTCCTGAGATATGAGCACAGCGCCGATACCGTTACCAAGTGCATTGGAGGCCCCATCAAAGTACAGGGTCCATTGGGATCCTTGTTCAGGTCCATCATATGGTCTGAAATCTTCACAGTTGTCCAATGTCATGATGTCTTCGTCAAGGAAGTCGAATTTCATGGATTGATAATCTTCTACAACTTGATGAGTAAGATGATCAGCTAGCGCACTGCCCTTTAAGTATTTTTGGGTTGTGTACTGTATGTCATATTCTATTAGGATCATCTGCCATCTAGCTATCCTTCCAGACAAAGCAGGCTTCTCGAAGATGTATTTTATCGGATCCATCTTAGATATCAACAAAGTGGTATGAGTCAACATATACTGTCTTAGCCAGCGAGCAGCCCATACCAGAGCGCAACAAGTTTTCTCGAGCAGTGAATATCTGGTTTCACAGTCGGTAAACTTTTTGCTCAGGTAATAAATAGCGTGCTCTTTTCGGCCAGACTCGTCATGCTGCCCCAATACGCACCCCATTGAGTTCTCTAAGACAGACAGATACATGATTGGCGGTCTTCCCTCGACGGGTGGCATCTAGACAGGAGGCTCTTGTAAATACTCCTTGATTTTGTCGAAAGCAATCTGACAGTCGTCATTCCATCTAACTACCTGATCTTTCTTCAGCAGTTTGAAGATTGGTTCACAAGCTGATGTTAGGTGAGAAATGAACCTAGCAATGTTGTTTAGGCGTCCCAAGAACCCTCTGACTTCCTTCTCAGTGCGAGGAGCAGGCATTTCTTGTATAGCTTTGACTTTGGAGGGATCAACCTCGATGCCTTTGTTGCGGACAATGAAACCCAAGAGTTTACCGGACCGGACTCCAAATGTGCACTTGTTTGGATTCAACCTTAGTTTGTACTCCTTCAACCTGACAAACAACTTATGCAAGTGATCAAGGTGTTCTTCTTCATTTTGTGATCGGGCTATCATGTCATCTACGTAGACCTCTATCTCATGATGTATCATATCATGAAACAAAGCTACCATGGCACGTTGATAGGTTGCCCTGGCATTCTTCAGTTTGAATGGCATCACTTTGTAGCAGAACGTACCCCACTGTGTGACAAATGTAGTTTTCTCCATGTCCTAAAGTTCCATTTTGATCTGGTTATAGCCTGAGAATCCGTCCCTGAAAGAAAATACTTTGTGCTGAGTTGTATTATCAACTAGGATGTCGATGTGTGGAAGTGGAAAATCATCTTTAGGGATGGCCCTGTTTAAATCTCTATAGTCCACGCACATTCTAACTTTGCCGTCCTTTTTAGGCACGGGAACAATGTTAGCAACCCATTGTGGATAAGAAGTAACAGCCAGAAATCCAGCATTGAACTGTTTCATAACTTCTGCTTTGATATTCTCTGACATTTCAGTTCTCATGTGATGGACTTTTTGCTTCACTGGTGGACAGTCTTCTCTTGTGGGTAGACAGTGTACCACAATGTCTGTATCGAGTCCCTACATGTCTTCGTATGACCAGGCAAAGATCTCAACATAATCATGAAACAACTGAGTTAGGCGCTCCTTGACACTCGGCTCTAGATTGGCACCCACTCTGATTTCCTTTTTATCCTCCTCAGTACCCAAGTTGATTGTGTCCAACAACTCCTCATGAAGTTGAATAGCCCTTTCCTCTTGTTGTAGTAATCTGGCCAATTCCCCTGGAACCTCACAATTTTCCTCACCTTCGTATTTGGATTGGTAGATCAGATCTTCAGAGTCACTGAAGGCTATAGCAGTATCGTTACCCATGGGATCCGGAACGGAAGGGTACCTGCATTTGTGAGTGTGGGTGTGCATAAGGGTATAGCCATCTTAAAACAATAAAATGTAAAAAGAAAGACAATGAGCACAAAAGGTTTATATATGAAAAAGCGTCCATGATTCATTAAATGACATAAGAAAATGAAATAAGAACCCTTACAAATGGACCGTTGTGCCTTGGGTAAGACACAAGGTTTAAAAAGTATGAATTGTTTGTTAATTATTACAAGTCCAACATAAATGTAAAATATAAATCACTGCGGTATGAAAGTAATTGGGATGAAGTCTTTGGCTTCCCAGTTGCACAGTCCTTCGCCGACAGTAGGAAATATCCAATCTTCCAGGCTTCCATCTTATTCACTATCCTCTAGTGCATTAACCCCTTGGTGGCTGATCTTTATAGGTGGCCCTCCAGCACAGGCGCGGCGCACGGCCTTCTGAGCAGTCGAAGTAAACCCAAGCCAAATTTGTCTGATTTGTAGAGAAAGTCTGGAAGCTGCCCCCGGATGGTGGATCCGCCTTCTTCCACTACTATCTTTGTATCCTTTAGAGATGACATCCTAGGTGGAGGTCTTGTGATCATAGCAATTGAGGATACCACCTTGGTCGCTGCTCTTTCCTGAGAAACTTCAAAATGTTGGAAAGGGGTTTCAATGAATTCACCATCCAACTCCCCATATCGGAAAGAATTCAGATGACTAATCATGTATTCCTCTTCCCCATGGATAATTATGATCTTCCCTTGGACAGGGTACTTCAGCATCTGATGCAAAGTGGAGGTGACAGCACCGGCATTGTGAATCCAGGGGCGTCCCAACAGACAAGAGTAAGAAGGATGAATGTCCATCACATAGAATGTTGAATTGAAGGTCTGAGTACCCACCTTGATCGGGATGTCCAACTCCCCATAGACCATCCTCTTAGAGCCGTCAAATGCTCTCACAATTATATTACTGGGTTTTAAAGTTAGCCCCTCGCAATCCAACCTATCAAGGGCTTTCTTTGGCAAGACGTTTAAAGATGATCCAATATCAACCAAGACATGGGCTAGGGTGGTTCCCCTACACTCCACTGAGACATGTAGTGCGTCATTGTGTTTTCTCCCTTTGGATGTCAAGTCAGCGTCGGAGAAACCCAGGCCATTGTCAGTTGTCAGACTGGCCACACACTCTTGGAATTGATCCGCAGACGTCGCTTGTGGTACATGAGCTGTCTTCAGAAATTTTACCAAAGCTTTAGCATGTGCCTCAGAGCAAAGAAGCAATGCTAACATAGAGATTTTGGAGGGGGTCTGCCCCAGTTGTTCAACCACATCATAATCACTCTTCTTAATTATCCTCAGGATTTCTTCCATCTCCTTCTTGCACGTTTCAGGAATAACTAGTGACTGAGCCTTCGTCAGGACAGGCTCCTCTTGAACATTCTTTCCTTTATTCTCAGCAGTGGAAACAGGGATAGGAATTATATTGTCTTCTTTGTCGGTAGGTATGCTTGCAGGTACAATCACGGGTACAAATGTAATCTTCGTAACAGCCACGGGTCCAAAGAATGCCTTTGGAGGGGCAATCTCTAGAGAGAAAATTCTTCCACTACGGGTAATTTTGCTTGTTTCAGCAATGTTACTGATGTCGGAATTGTCCTCTTTGGAGCTCTCTTCTTCGACAGTCTGTTCAATCCATTTGACACCATGGTAGTAGATTTCTCCACCATAATTCCATGGTACCGTTTTATTCGATTCGTATGGGGTCGGCCCGGGCATTGTTATATTCAACGGAGTAGTCATTGGAGCAGATGTAATCCTAACGGGTCTTTTAGGGACCCTGGAAGGATTGGCATATATGGTTATTATAGAAACTTCTTTAATTGGAACGGGTGAAACAAGAGCTTTCTCAAAAAAATTTCTTGATTATCAATCAGTTGTTGGATACCTTTTTTCAACAGAGGGCAGTCAAATGATGAGGATAGGCAGATATGGAATTCTTTGTCACAACCTGGGAAAATACCAACCTTCAACAAATTCAACTTGATGGTCGGGAGTGGAGTCATCAGTTCATCCACGGTAGAAAAAAACAGATCTTCCTCAACAACATTAGCATTGTGTCCATGCCTAGGCATTGGAGCAGAAATAACATTCGGTTTCTCAGGCGCTTCAAATTCAACTTCCTTCGTGTCTATCAGGTCTTGAATCTTGTTTTTCAGAGCCCAACAGTTGTTAGTGTCGTGCCCTGGACTTTCAGAATGGTATGCACACCTGGAATTCATATGGTAGTGGGCAGATGCAATATTGGGATTGTTAGGGGCCTCTTTTAACATGGCCAGGTTCAACTTCAAAATATGTGGTAGGACTTGAGCTGGAGTCATGTTAATCTTGGTGAATTGCCGTACAGGCCTTTCCACCCTTTGCTGGTTATTTCTCGGCTGATTATTTCTTGGCTGGTCCGATGCATGCTTTTGAATCATAACAGCCCCCACTGTTGGTCGTCGCTCGGTTCTTCCATGATTCCTCTGTGAATAGACAACAAACACTTCCATCTTTCCAGTGAAGGGCTTTTTTACAGCAGCAGAGATAGACGCGTCTTTTTGAATTTTCCCACTTCTTATACCAGATTCCACCCTCTCTCCAGTTAGAATCAACTCAGTAAACCCTGCAGAGGAACTCCCAATCAGATGATTAAAGAAAGGACCTGATAGAGTTCCTAGGAACATGTCCACTAGCTCCCTTTCAGATAAAGGTGGTTGCACCCTTCCGGCTAAATCCCTCCACTTTTGGGCGTAGTCTTTGAAGCCCTCATTGGATACCATGGCCATACTCTAGAGTTGAGTACGGGTTGGTGTCAAGTCGGAGTTGTATTGATACTGTTTATAGAAGGCTGCTGCCAAGTCTTCCCAATTATGGACATCAGACCTCTCCAACTGGTAGAACCAATCAAGCTGCGTTCTTGACAAACTGTCCTAGAAAAAGTGAACCCACAAGTCTTTGTCAACAGAATGTGGCTGCATCTTCCTGACATAAGATCGAAGGTGCATTTTGGGACAATACACCCCATCATACTTGGCAAATAATGGCACCATAAACTTCGGCGGGATTACTATTCCTGACACCAGTCCTAACTCCTCAAAGTCTAGCCCCGGTACTCTCTGTATCTCCATAGCAGTTAGACGCTCTTCCAAGTGTTTGTATTTGTCATCGGCCGGAGGGTACTGTTGTTCAGAGTAGTCCTCTTTCTCCTCTTCTTTTGCTTCAGAATCTGATGGTACTGCCGTCTCTTTTCCTTTTCTTTCCCCTTCATCAGAGGTTGTTGGAAATTCTAAGTTCCTTCTGGCTAGTCCCTGAAACCTTCTGCCCATGATAGCCACACCGGCTGGCTTCTTCTTCTTTTTCTCTTTCTCTTTCTCTAGTAGAGTCTTGAGCTCCTCCTGCCCCTTGGCTAAGGTCAAGAGTAGCTGTTGAAATTGTGAACTCTGAGCTTGCAAGTCTTTAACCGTTTGATCAAGATCCATCTTTGCTAAAATAAATAGTAGAAGGATGAGGAAACTTCTTGCAAAGAACTGTTTATGCTCATGATGAATGATGTGTATTCATGAAATGTTTTCAAGGATTTGAAAATTCAAATTTGTGTCAAACAAAAAGGAACACAAGTTATATTAATAAGATATAGTTTGAGTACATCAATGCCCCTAGGGAAAAGTAATACAAAATTCTAAGATAAAAAGACGTTGCGCATCCTTTTTGGTGCAATGTAGGTGTTAAGAGTCTGCTTTTCGTGAAGTAACCGAGTGAGTTCCAAAACCTTCTTCTCGCTTGCATAGAATTGGGCTTCAAAAGTATCGCGTTCTCCCTTGAGCTGTATCCAACTCCTTTGTAGATCTTCGAGTGATGTTGACATATCAGGATGTAGGAGGGTGTATGGAACCTCTCCTTCCTTAACAGGCTCTATAATCACTGGGAGAATGGAGGGGTAAGGCATCATAAGACTTTGGGCGCGGGTTCGTACCCACTTGAGGTAAGGTTCAAGAGGGATGGAATTCTTGTGTCCCAAGGTCTTACTATCTACCTTGTTAGGCATCCTCCAAGCTCGGATGAACCTTTGTCGAAGTCCTTGATTGTCGTTGTCGAAGTCGAAAACCAAGCCTTGAATCAACATATCATGTGGGCCATCCCTTAGGGCATAACCGAACTGTCTTAGAGCCAATCAAGGGTTGTAGGTGATGCCTCCCCTAATGCCAAGTAGAGGGACATTAGGTAATTCCCCACAACGGTCGATGATGATAACATTCTCTTTGGATCGAGAACACCAATGAATATTTGAATGTGTAAGTTTCATCAACCTTTGTGACCACCTCAAACCTTGCTCATTCTTCAAGACTGGTTGGGGAAGATGAGAAATAAACCATCTTTCCAGGAGAGGAGTGCAACACATGAGAACACCTCTTTTCCTCATTGTACGAGTGTGAAAAGAGTGTAAGATATCTCCAAGCAATGTAGGCACTGGATTGCGTGACATGAAGATCTTGACAGCACTCACATCTATGAGTTGGTCAGGATTAGGGAACAAGACCATCCCATATATGAGTAGAGCTAAAATCTCCTCAAAAGCTTGCAAGTCTAAGGAGTTCCAACATCTTTGGGCCTTCTCAAACAAGAACTTTGCCAAGAAGCATTTGACACCACTTCTAGTTTCCCAATGGGTTGTGACATCAGATGAGTGCAAGTGCAGGGCTTGAGTAATCTCTTCTGGCTTTGGATCTCTTTCCGTACCATTTAAGGGTAGTTGATTGAGAATAGGAATCCTCAAGGGTTGAGAGAATTCTTTCAAAGTAGGCACAAGCTGGTAGTCAGGAAATGTGAAGCAGTGGTGAAAAGGGTTGAAGAACTGGAAGAGAACCTTCATCATGTCTTCCTCTGTGTTGGAAGTGACTAAGTTGAGTAGACAACCATGTCTCTCGGTGAATGGAGAGTTCTCAGGAATCCTTGAAGCTAGATCCTTGAGTTGTGGAGGAATTCTTACAAGGTTGACTTGGATAGTTTTCCTGTGAAGTAAATCCATATCCTACAAAACAAGAACAAAGATGAATTTCCAAAATCCTTGAAATGGTTAGTGGATGCATATGATGCTCATGATGTCCATGATATTATGCACAAGTATATATGTATAAGCAAATCACACAAGTTCCTAGTTTAGGCTTGCATGGGGTTTCATAGGTAAGTACCCTCTTGAAGTTTAGTTGGCTCAACCTGTCCTAGAAATAGTAATCGAGTTCTAAGGAGCTCAATATCAACGGACTGTTTCCTTGTTCATTGTTTCAATTCAAGCCTATTGACTGGCGACCAAAATATTCCAAGGAACCAACCCTCAATGAGTGTAGTATCGAGTATCTACCAACTTCGGACTACACCAAAGCCGGTCATCTCACTACATCCTAAAAGGCCAAGTTGGTCAAGTAAAGGTTCTAGAAGTTCGTTAGTGCTTCATGACATCACTCAGCGGCCCCGTATTCTCTTTGATTGACTCAAAGGCTACCGGTACCCAAAAATATGTCACACTAACATAGCTATTTCTTAGACCGTGTCGGTATACCCCGTACAGTTTCCACAATGTATTGCTATTTACCTATAATGTTTCCCAAATCCGGGTGAAGGATTAAAACCCAAACAATAGAACCAAATTGTAAAGAAAACAAGTCAAACAAGGTAAGCAAATAAAGGTGATCTAAACCCTAAGGTAACCCCACTTTTAGAATTACCCCCAGCATATTCGCCAGTTCTGTGATACGGTGGGAGAACTGACTTGAGGTTTTGCGTTTCATCGCAAATGTCGCGGTTAGCAAGAGTCGCCACCGACTTTTATTTTATCCAAAAGGAAAGGTAAAAAAGCAAAGGAAAGACCTTTGAGATGTTTTCTTGAGTTCAGGGGGTAGATTATGAAAAGGGAAGGTGCTAGCACCCTTTTCATCCATGGTTTTCCATGGGCTCTTAGTTACTTGCTTAAATCACTTGCTTCGCTTTGAAATTGTTTGAAATGGTGCTTAGTGTTTGGTGTGGTTTTGAAAGTATTTTTGAAAAGAGGCCATTCGTTTAGGCAATCTTTTAATGATTCTCGTTCGTAAGAATGTATACAAAGATGTTTGTCTTTTGAAAAATGTTTCAATGTTTTGCAAGGTGTTTTTGAAATGTGTGTGTGTTTGTTGTTTTTGAAAATAGCAAGGATTGTTTTAAAGTGGAGCAAGTAAGTTAGAAGCTATCTACCTACTCAAATGTCTCTCTTGTGCATTTTTATTCCTTTGACATTGTTGACTTACCATTGATTTGGTAAGCAACCCTATCTTTGGATGTTAAAAGGGACGGGCGTGGGTCATCGTATGACCATGATAGCAATGTTGCCAAGTATCTTAGCATGTTTGGAGGGACCAAGATCATTTTGTTTTAGGCAACCTTTGTATAGCGTCATCAAGGGACTATGATCTTATTTTTGTATTGTTTTGCCAAGATACTTCGCATGCGTAACATGGTCATTTTATTTTAGGCAACCAAGTGGGTGAAACCCTAAGGGTGCTTGTGTGCAATATGTGTTATTTTTCATGAATTTGATTTGTCTTGTATTAGGTCTTTTATATTTGTTTTGTTTTTTGGTTATTGTCATGCAAAACCCTAATTTACTACACATGGTATAAAAAGCAATAAATTGCGTAAACGTAAACTAAGCTATTACAACAATTATTATGGGAGGGGGATACAAATTTTTTGAATAGGGATATTGCACAAATATAAACGTAAAAATACTATTACAACCCAATTGAATATTGTGCGCATTAAATAAATATACAAATATTAAAATGCAATGCAAATGTATTTATGAAAAATGTTTTGTATTTGTTTAATGTATGAGAAAATAAATTAACTAACCCTAGAAAATAAGGAAAAATAATATTATTATTTTTTGAAAGGGGGAAACCCTAATTTTTTTATTAAAGAAAATATATGTTCTATATTACATTTTGTCCATTTTTTGTACAAGAAAAATAATGAATAATATTATGTACAAATATTTAAAGTTAAAATATGTATGAAAATAAATATTTTATGTATATAAATAACATAATAAAAAATGTATAGTATTTTTAAATATATATTTACAATTTATTTAAGAAAATAAAGTATATTATCCTAATAAATTATTCTTTATGCCAAAAAAAAAATAAATAAATAAAAGTGTGGAAATAAATTAATTATTTTTGGGTATTTTTTATCATTAGAAAAAATAAATGCAAGTAATAAATATAAAAATATGCAAGAAAATGCAAAAATATAAGAAAATAGCCAGGGGGTGCAGAAGTAATCTAGGAGGTGCAAAAAGTAAAAACAAAAAGGCCAGGCGCGCCAAAAAGCCCAAGGAAACTCATCCCTGTCCTCCAGCCATCTCTACGCGCGTGTTTGCCTTCAAACCTGTAACTCTCAGGTGCTTGCACAAAAACAAAAACTTATAACATAAAACATATAGCATTTAATCTCATGATTCCAACCACATAAAATTTGTAACCTAACTCTCAAAGATCAGAGGGAATTTTGTCAGCCCTAATTCGTGACCTAGAAATTTCAGCATTTTTAAACATCAAATTCTCTCAGCTCAGTTAATATAAATGAAAAGTATGCATATGTACAGCTTCACCATGTTATAGACTACATCTTTTATTCACAAATCGTGGCTTGAGGATGCCTAAATAGAGAGATAGAGTTTGAGAAAAATACCTCCTTCAGTTGGATTTGGATATGACAATGTGGGGGCTTTGAGAGAGTCCTGAGGATCGTGTGAGCTTCCTTGAACTTCCTTCAAGCTATTCCAATGCCTAGCTTGCTTTGTGGATGGCCAGAAGTCTCCGCACAAGTCAAGCTGCAAGCTCCAAGTTTGAAAATGGCAATGGCTGAAACAAGGCTTACAAATGCAGGGTAAGGGCTTGGATAGCTTTGGCAGGATATGTGGAAGGTGTTTGAAGTGTTGAAACAAAAAACGCACGAGCTAAAAATGAAATGGCTAGATTTTTGCAGAAGTTCTGAGTTTGGGCGAAAATTTGGTGTTTTGGAGTTTGAGTGAGTTCTGGATCTCAAGCAATCATGTTTTGCCTTGTGACAAGTTTGTATACTTGTATAGAAGGGATACAAAGTCCACTCCTCAACAGATGTGCCATCTTTTTCCTTTTCACCAACTTTCTTGCTTTTGAAGCAAATTGAAGTGACTTATGCAAAATGCTTGTACTGGCTAGTTTTAGGGCTGCAAAGCGCTTGTACAAATTGCTTAAGATTTGTGGAAATTGCTTGCAATAAAGGAACAGGTCCAAGGCTCAAGGTTGATAAAGTCACAAAAGCTCACTTTATGAAAATGGCATTGTAACCTTTATGCTTAAAATGGAATTATCTCTTGTACAATGCTTCAAAAGTGAAAATAAAGCCTTTAACTTCTGAGTTTGCATTTAATTATGGAGTGTAGAATGAGTTTAGGACCTGTAATGCAAGGTACAACCATCATGGATCTGATTTGCAACTTGATACTTTGTGAAAATGGCATGAACAAAAGTGATAAAATGCTAACTTCTCCTCTTCGATTCTCTGTAACCAAAAATGATCTTTGAGAGTTATTGGACATTTTGGAAATCTTGAAATGTGATATATAATCCATCTTTGAAATGTATTTTAAGATACCTCTTATAACTAGGTGAAAAATGTCCATGAAGTTGGGTCAAAAACCTGCCTAAATTAGGGCAAATTTTCACTAAGTTATTTAGTTCATGGACCTATATTCACAAATTCATAACTTCAGATCCAAGTATCTTTTGGGAAACGTTTGTGAAGCAAAGTTGTAGATTTCATGGAGGAATACAACTTTCATGTTGGAAGTTTTCTTTGAATCAAATTGCATCATGGTGAAAAAGTGGTGGAAAGTTGGGGAAAAATAAGAAAATTTCCATACTTAGAAAAATTCTAAGTTATGAAAATTTTCAAATCCAAAACCCTAATTTTCAAAATTGGTTTTCTTGGTGAACAAGTTTCATATTTTGACATATCTTAATGAATTATGACCCTTGGCATTTGATTTTGACCAAAAAGTCAAAGTTTGACTTTTTAGTGTACAATTGACTTTTGATTAGTTGACTGCAAAATTCATTTGTCAATCCAATGAACTTGTGATCTTTTGAACCATGTAATTAGGTCAAGAAGATTCCATTTAACCCTTGAAATCATGCTTGAACTCAATTGGTCATTGGCTAGGTTAAAAATCAGAAATTGCTCTTTCTCAGTCAAAACCCTAATTTTGACCATTTTGCCCTTTTGATGATTTGATCAAATTTCTTGAGGAGTTGTGATCCAAACTTGATCAAATGGTACATATGAGTCTAAAATGTTGTTGTGGATTAAAAATTATGAAGTTTGACTGTAAATTGGCCATGGTTAACTTTTCCCCCAATACAGTTGATTTTTAGGTCAACTGTCCAATTGACTGAGCAAAAATGTGATTCAAGGCTTGAAACTTAACATGAGAAATCTTAGAGGTCCAAGATGGTGTATGAAAGTCACATGAAGCATTGATGGTCCAAAAATCCTTGTGCAAACTCAAACCCTATTTTTAGGTTATCAGTGCAAGATGAGGTGTCTTGAGCTGATCAAACCCTAATCTGGTCTTGAGTCCAAGAAGTCTTGTGAGGAAAATCTTGATAAATGAGAGGGAAAATTTTGGGGTACAACAAGCTACAATCTCCTAAAAAGCTTGCAAGTCTAAGGAATTCCAACAACTTTGGGCTTTCTCAAACAGAAACTTTGCCAAGAAGCCTTTGACACCACTTCTAGTTTCCCAATGAGTTGTGACATCAGATGAGTGCAAGTGCAGGGCTTGAGCAATCTCTTATGGATTTGGATATCTTTTCGTACCGTTGAATGGTATTTGATTGAGAATAGTAATCCTCAAGAGTTGAGAGAATTCTTCCAAAGTGGGCACAAGTCGATAGTCAGGAAATGTGAAGTAATGATGCAAAGGGTCAAAGAACTGGAAGAGAACCTTCATCATATCCTCCTCTATGTTGGAGGTTGTAAGTGTTTAGTTATTGGCATGTATTTTTGGTAAAACCAGGTGTGTGAATGTCATGACTGATGTCATAACATTCTGGGTTTTTAGGTACTTTATGCAGAAAAAGAATGGCATACAGTAGCTGCTACTTATGAGTGTGTATCTGAGAATTTTGCAAATGATCACATTTATCACCTTCTACCAAAATCAGTAAACAGGATTTCTGTTGTCATAACAAATGTTAAGACATCCTGTACTGATCTAACAGTTATGCAGTTTGGTTAATTCTGAGATTTTTCAGGAATTTGGTTCATACCTTCCAGAACAGAATCTCACGTGGACGTTAGGTTAACCTAGCTCAACGCTAATCTGGTTGATAAAGTCTTGTGACCAAGTCTTGAGGTTAACCCTAATTAACCCTAGATTTTCGTGGAAGCCCTAACTGAAGAAACAGCTGCATATATATTCAACAGGAAAGCTGATTGGAAATTAACTCTTTGACAGAAGATCGACTAGGGGCTGTATAGTTTTAACTACTGTAATCCAAGCAAGTATCATTGTGATAAGTGACTTGGAATAGGCTTTTATTGTAAGGGTCGTGTATCACTCAAAGCTTTGAAGCAAGAGTGTTTGTGTCTCTTGACTAAAGCTTTGAAGCAAGGTCAAGTTAGGTTTATGTATCACTCAAAGCTTTGAAGCACGAGTGTTTGTGTTACTTGATTAAAAGTTGTGAAGCATAATCAAGTGTATGTTCTGAAGAGTGTCTTCATTATTTCATTAGTCAATTGTTCAGTATCACTACTGTGATTGAGGGGGAGTGAGTAGGAACTCAGGTTTAAGTTGAACTTAGATTGAAGTTGCATTGGGTAGGTCTTAAGTGAAGGAGATAAACTGGTTAGTTTATTCCTGAATTAATATCTCTTATAGTGGATTTCCTCCCTGGCTTGGTAGCCCCCAGAGTAGGTGTTGTTTCACACTGAACTGGGTAAACAATTGACTGTGTTCTTTACTGTTTTTTGTTTTACTTTCTTATAGAAAGTCAGATACGGTGTCATAACATTCACTATGACATTGAGTATCTGCTGCCAGAATTTCAATTGGCATCAGAGCAGGCACCCTGCCTGTCTTACTGGGTGAGATCTAGGGATACCACTTTCTGGCGCTATGAACAAAGAAGGAGTTTTTGGAAACAGACCACCCATTCTGGATGGATCAAATTATGACTACTGGAAACCTCGTATGATTGCCTTCTTAAAATCATTGGACAAAAAGGCTTGGAGAGCTGCTAACAAAGGATGGAACCATCCCACCATAACTGAGAAAGATGGGACAATCAGTCTGAAGCCTGAGGAAGAATGGAGCAAAGAAAAAGATGAGTTAGCCCTAGGTAATTCCAAAGCATTAAATGCCTTGTTCAATGGAATTGATAGAAACATATTCAGACTAGTACATCAATGTGAACTGGCCAAGGAAGTTTGGGACACTCTCAAAACTACTCATGAGGGCACATCCAAAGTAAAAATGTCAAGGCTTCAGATGCTGACTACCAAATTTGAGAACCTAAGGATGATGGAAGATGAAACCATTCATGAGTTTCACATGAACATCTTGGAGATTGCCAACACCTCAGGAGCATTGGGAGAAAAGATGTCAGAAGAAAAACTGGTGAGAAAGATTCTCAGATCCTTGCCTAAACAATTTGCAATGAAGGTAACTGCTATAGAGGAAGCCCAGGATATCAGCAAGTTAAAGATGGATGAACTCATTAGATCTCTTCAGACCTTTGAGATGGGGATCATTGACAATGTTGACAAGAAAAACAAGAGCATAGCACTTGTATCCAACACTGAAGATAAGAACAAGGAGGATGAAGAAGAAAATTTTTCAGAAGCTATAGCCATGCTTGGAAGACAATTCAACAAACTCATCAAGAGAATGGATCCAAAGTCAAGGACAAATGTTAAGAAAATTCCTTCTGACATTAACAGATCTTATGACTCCAGCAGAAGACCAAAGTCTGAAGAGAAGGGAAATCAAAGAAGAGGAATCCAATGCCATGGATGTGAAGGATATGGGCACATTCGAGCTGAATGTCCTACCTTTCTTAAGAAACAAAAGAAAGGAATGTCTGTTACTTGGTCTGACTGTGATTCAGAAAGTAATTCTGAAGAAGAATCTGCTAAACTAGTTACTGCACTAACTGGTATTTGTACCTCTGATAGTGACACTAGTGATGAGGAAGTGCCATTTGAAGAACTGGCTGATACCTACAAAAAATTATGTATCAGAAGTGCTGAAGTCTGTCAGCAAAATGAGAGAAAAACAAAACTCATAATAAAGTTGGAGGCTGAGAAAAGGGCAGACGTTGAAACTATAAGTCATCTAGAAGGGGAAGTTCAAATGCTGAACTCAAAACTGGACCAGATGACCAAATCTGTCAAGATGCTGACAAATGGAACTGACAAATTGGAAGAAATCCTTCAGGTTGGACAAAATGTGGGAAACAAGTCTTGTCTAGGATTTGTGACAGCAAAGAAAACTGGTACAGACAAGAAGATCAGGCCTGATAAACAAATGTCAAAGCAGATGTCACAACATAGCACTCAACATCGGGAACAGAGAAATATGAAGAAAAAGTACCAAAGATGGAGATGTCATCATTGTGGGAGGTTTGGTCACATAAAGCCATTCTGCTTCAGATTGTATGGATACCCTAATCAGAACCCAGGTGTCAAACCTAAGTCTAACAAGGTAGCACATACTCCACAGTGGAAGAAAAAGGATACTGCCCTGATAGCTCACACTTCCCTTAGAGTCTCTGCAAAGGAAGACTGGTACTTTGACAGTGGATGTTCTAAACATATGACTGGAATCAAGAACCTTCTCAATAATGCTAAACCTCACAACACTAGTTATGTGACCTTTGGAGATGGTGCTAGAGGAGAAATCAAAGGAGTTGGAAACTTGGACTGCCCTGGAGTTCCAAATCTAAATGAAGTATTGTTGGTAAAAGGCCTGACTGGTAATCTCATAAGTATCAGTCAATTATGCGATCTAGGATTCAAGGTCAACTTCTCAAAATCTGAATGTCTTGTAACTAATGAGAAACAAGAAGTTGTAATGAAAGGAGTCAGATCTAAAGACAATTGTTACTTGTGGGAGCCTGAGAACACTAATTACTCCACTATGTGTTCTATTGCCAAAGAAGAAAAAGAAGTTAAACTGTGGCACTAAAAACTTGGCCATCTTCATCTAAGAGGAATGAAAAGGATTATATCCATGGAGGCAGTCAGAGGGATTCCAAGACTGCAAATTGATGAAGGGAGAGTTTGTAGTGAATGTCAGGTTGGTAAGCAGACTAGGATGTCACATCCAAAGTTAAGACATCTGACCACCTCTAAGGTTCTAGAACTTCTACATATGGATCTGATGGGACCAATGCAGGTGGAAAGTCTTGGTGGAAAAAGATACGCCTATGTTGTTGTGGATGATTTTTCCAGATTCACCTGGATTAACTTCATTAGGGAAAAATCTGATGTATTTGAAGTTTTTAAAGAACTGTGCAAAAAAATTCAAAGAGAAAAAGAAGGGTGCATTGTCAGAATCAGAAGTGATCATGGCAAGGAATTTGAAAACAACAAGTTTAATGAGTTTTGTTCCTCAGAAGGAATTAATCATGAATTCTCTTCTCCTATAACTCCTCAACAAAATGGAGTTGTAGAAAGGAAAAACAGGACCATACAGGAATCTGCCAGAGCAATGATACATGCCAAAAGACTTCCTATTCATTTTTGGGCTGAAGCTATGAACACAGCCTGTTATGTCCACAACAGAGTCACTTTGAGAAAAGGAACCTCATCCACCATTTATGAACTCTGGAAAGGAAGAAAGCCAACAGTGAAGTACTTCCATGTATTTGGTAGCAAATGCTATATTCTTGCAGATCGTGATCAAATGAGAAAGCTGGACCCTAAAAGTGATGAAGGGGTTTTTCTAGGATACTCCACCAACAGCAGAGCTTATAGGGTATTCAATTCCAGGACTAAAGTCATGATGGAATCAATAAATGTCATAGTTGATGATTATCATGAGGAAACAGATGTCCCTTGTAATGTTGAGACATTCTTTGAATCTTCAACTCAACAGAATGACCTTCCTAACACCACTACAGCAGACTCTGAATCCAAGGAAGCCAGCAAAATCCCTTCCATCAGAATTCAGAAAGATCATCCCAAAGAGCTCATCATAGGAGATCCTAACAGTGGAGTCATTACAAGATCTAGAGAAATCATCTCAAACTCTTGCTTTGTGTCTAAAATTGAACCAAGAAATGTTAAGGAGGCTTTAACTGATGAATACTGGATTGGTGCAATGCAAGATGAATTGAACCAATTTAAGCAACATGAAGTATGGGAGTTAGTTCCTAGACCAGAGGGAACAAACATCATTGGCACAAAATGGATATACAAGAACAAATTAGATGCTGAAGGAGTTGTCACCAGGAATAAGGCAAGACTTGTTGCCCAAGGATACACTCAAGTTGAAGGGGTTGATTTTGATGAGACCTTTGCCCCTGTAGCCAGACTGGAATCTATCAGACTCCTATTGGGAATTGCTTGTCTCCTGAAGTTCAAGTTATTTCAGATGGATGTAAAAAGTGCCTTCCTAAATGGGTACTTAAATGAGGAAGTCTATGTGGAACAGCCTAAAGGATTTGTGGATCCAAACTATCCTGATCATGTCTACAAATTAAGGAAAGCTTTGTATGGCCTGAAACAAGCTCCTAGAGCATGGTACGAAAGGTTGACAAAATTTCTCTCTGACAAAGGATACAGAAAAGGAGGCTTGGATAAAACCCTTTTTGTCAAAAATGAAGGAGGAAAGATAATGGTAGCTTAAATCTATGTTGATGACATAGTGTTTAGGGGAATGTCAGATCAAATGGTTAAACATTTTGCTGACCAGATGCAGGCTGAATTCGAAATGAGTCTCATGGGAGAACTGACCTACTTCCTTGGACTACAAGTCTCACAGATGGAAGACTCAATTTTTCTATCTCAAAGTAAGTATGCAAAGAACATTGTCAAGAAGTTTGGTATGGAGAATGCCAGTCACAAAAGGACTCCTGCTCCTACTCATTTAAAGCTATCCAAAGATTCAAGTGGGGTTAAGGTGGACCAAAGCCTGTACAGAAGCATGATAGGAAGTCTGTTGTACTTAACAGCCAGCAGACCTGACATTGCTTTTGCAGTTGGAGTTTGTGCAAGATACCAAGTTGATCCCAAAGTCAGTCATATCAACCAAGTGAAGAGAATTTTGAAGTATGTAAGTGGAACTTACAACTATGGGTTGCTATACTCTCATGGGTGTGAACCAACTTTGACTGGTTACTGTGATGCTGATTGGGCTGGAAGTGCTGATGATAGAAAAAGCACCTCTGGAGGATGTTTCTTCTTAGGAAACAATCTGGTCTCCTGGTTCAGCAAGAAACAGAACTGTGTGTCTCTCTCTACTGCTGAAGCTGAATACATTGCAGTTGGTAGTAGCTGTTCTCAAATGATCTGGATGAAACAGATGCTTACTGAGTATAATGTCACACAAGATGTTATGACATTATACTGTGACAATCTGAGTACAATCAACATTTCCAAGAATCCTATTCAGCATAGCAGGACCAAGCATATTGACATTAGACATCATTTTATCAGAGACCTTGTAGAGGAGAAGACGATTAAACTGGAACATGTTGCCACTGAGCTACAGCTGGCTCACATATTTACCAAGGCACTTGATGCAAATCAATTTGAAAATTTGAGGGGCAAGTTGGGTATTTGTCAACATGAGGAAATGTAGCAATTAATTTTGCTTAAAACAAGGGATGAAGGAGTTTTTTGTGTTAAGTCTATTTTGATTGGGTTAATCATATGTTTTCCTAATTCCTTCAAAAGTGTTAAGAAGTTGAATAGACACTCATTTACCTCCTTCCTCTCTCGGCTCTGCAACAATCCCCATTCTCTCAATCAAAGTTTTCTCTCTCATTGCTGCTGGTTTTCTAAGACTATCAAAATGTCTCAAACATCATCCTCTTCCAAGATGACTGTTTCATCCTCATCCTCTGATCGAGATTCTAGGGCAATCATATCATGCATGGATTCTGAAGTCCTGGAGATTACTCCTCTTAGAACATTGGCAACTAACCCCTCTAAGGTTAAAAAGCTGAGAACAAGGCATGTAGGAAGGTCTCAAGCTACTTCATCCGGTAATCCCTCTCAACCTTCATCTTCTGTTCCAAATAGGGAAGGCTCAGCTTATGTTCATCAAGCAATAGCTAGGCTTGTTACAAGAATTCTGAGTGAGAACCACTCTGTACCTAGGATTTCTGTTCCATTAAATCAAGAATCAGCAAGTCCAAATGTTGAAATAAATCCAGATGTCTCTGAGAATGTTGAGACACCAAATGACAACATTCAAAAATCATCTGAAAATCTTGATGATATCCAGAACTCTCCAGAGAAGAATGTTGAACCACCGGTTATTGATGTGGATGAAGAATACTCAGACAATGACCTAATTGCAAATATCAACCCTAGCATAGCTAGGAGGATGATGAACAGAAAAGGTAATCAGGATACTGCAAAATGTCTGACCAAAGAGAAGACTGATGATGTTGCTCACAAGAAAACCAGGTCTGAAGGCAAGACTGGTGTAGAAACTGTAAAGACTGGATTGTCCAAAGGGAAGGTGAAAACCCGAGTACATGCTGGTAGTCTCTCAAAGCCTGTGAGGCAACCAATAGCAAAGAAAAGGAAAGAGCCTGGACCTTCTGATTCTGATGAGGAATCAGAATTTGAAGTTGATGCTGAAGACATTCCTCTCAGAAGGAAACTCCCTTTAAGCAAAATGGCTAAAGTTCCTGAAGTCCCCACTGACAACATTTCTTTTCACCACCCTGAAAATGCCAACAGATGGAAGTATGTTTGTTTGAAAAGAATAGCCTTGGAAATAGAACTAAACAATGGTGCCATGGATTGTAAGGAGATCATGGACCTAATCAAAGCTGCTGGACTAATGAATACTGTGGTAAAGTTTACCAAATGCTATGAAAATCTTGTCAAAGAATTCATAGTGAATTTATCTGATGGATGTGTTGATGGAAGGTCAGCTGACTTTAAATGTGTCTATGTGAGAGGAAGAAAGGTTAATTTCTCTCCCTCTGAAATTAACAAATTCCTTGGAAGACCAGATGAGGATTGCCCTGATCTAGAGGTTATTGATAATCAAGTTTTCCAAACCATCACTGCAAATGAAATCAAGTGCCGGCCCTTAAAAGGCAAGCTGAATGCTAGCAAGCTAAGCATGAAATTTGCCATCCTGCACAAGATTTGTGCAGCCAACTGGGTTCCTACCAACCATAAATCAACCATCTCCACAGGATTGGGAAGATTCATTTTTGCTGTTGGAACCAGGACAAAATTTGACTATGGCAGGTATATCTTTGAACAAACTTTAAAACATGCTGGAAGCTATGCTGTTAAAGGCCATATTGCCTTTCCCTCCCTCCTATGTGGTATTGTCCTTGCTCAGTATCCTGACATTCTAGTGGAAAGAGATACTGTATGCAAAAGAGCCCCTGCTCTTGGGTTGCACTATAAGCTATTTCAGGGAACTCATGTTCCGGACATTGTCATGACATCAGCTGAGACATCAACTGTAAAATCTCAGTCCAAGACATCTGATGTTATAGATGTTCTGAAAGAAACCTGCAAAGAGCTGGAGACAAGGAAAAGGACTCTTGAGAACCTAATTGCCAGATTAGAACAGGAGGAGACTGAAGGACAAAGAAGGGAAGAGGATGCTGCTGAAGATCAGCTTAATGCTGAAGAAAGTGCCTCCTCTGAAGATCATAGTGCTTGAAGATCAGTGAAGTGTCAAGCTTGCTACTAATTCCTGTTGCTGCAAGTGATTTCATTTTTTGTTGTTTTTATTACTCATTTTGGATGACTGTATAACCTATAAGTACATGTATCTTTGGCCTATTTATGGCTAAAGAGGGGGAGAAGATTTAGAAGATTTTGTGTTAATTACTTGGTAGACATTATTTTTTTCTGCAGACATATTATTTCTGCTGCTCTCTATTCTCTGATTGTTTAGGAGTTTTAGCCAAAAATTTGCCAAAGGGGGAGTTTGTAAGTGTTTAGTTATTGGCATGTATTTTTGGTAAAACCAGGTGTGTGAATGTCATGACTGATGTCATAACATTCTGGGTTTTTAGGTACTTTATGCAGAAAAAGAATGGCATACAGTAAATGCTATTTATGAGTGTGTATCTGAGCATTTTGCAAATGATCACATTTATCACCTTCTACCAAAATCAGTAAACAGGATTTCTGTTGTCATAACAAATGTTAAGACATCCTGTACTGATCTAACAGTTATGCAGTTTGGTTAATTCTGAGATTTTTCAGGAATTTGGTTCATACCTTCCAGAACAGAATCTCACGTAGACTTTAGGTTAACCTAGCTCAACCCTAATCTGGTTGATAAAGTCTTGTGACCAAGTTTTGAGGTTAACCCTAATTAACCCTAGCTTTTCGTGGAAGCCCTAACTGAAGAAACAGCTGCATATATATTCAACAGGAAAGCTGATTGGAAATTAACTCTTTGACAGAAGATCAACTAGGGGCTGTATAGTTTTAAATACTGTAATCCAAGCAAGTATCATTGTGATAAGTGACTTGGAATAGGCTTTGATTGTAAGGGTTGTGTATCACTCAAAGCTTTGAAGCAAGAGTGTTTGTGTCTCTTGACTAAAGCTTTGAAGCAAGGTCAAGTTAGGTTTATGTATCACTCAAAGCTTTGAAGCACGAGTGTTTGTGTTACTTGATTAAAAGCTGTGAAGCATAATCAAGTGTATGTTCTGAAGAGTGTCTTCATTATTTCATTAGTCAATTGTTCAGTATCACTGCTGTGATTGAGGGGGAGTGAGTAGGAACTCAGGTTTAAGTTGAACTTAGATTGAAGTTGCATTGGGTAGGTCTTAAGTGAAGGAGATACACTGGTTGGTTTATTCCTGAATTAATATCTCTTATAGTGGATTTCCTCCCTGGCTTGGTAGCCCCCAGAGTAGGTGTTGTTTCACACTGAACTGGGTAAACAATTGACTGTGTTCTTTACTGTTTTTTGTTTTACTGTCTTATAGAAAGTCAGATACGGTGTCATAACATTCACTGTGACATTGAGTATTTGCTGCCAGAATTTCAGAGGTGACCAAGTTGAGTAGACGACCATGTCTCTCGGTGAATGGAGAGTTCTCAGGGATCCTTGAAGCTAGCTCCTTGAGTTGTGGAGGAATTCTTACAAGGTTGATTTGGATAGTTTTCCTGCGAAGTGAATCCATATCCTACAAAACAAGAACAAAGATGAATCTCCAAAATCCTTGAAATGGTTAGTGGATGCATATGATGTTCATGATGTCCATGATGTTATGCACAAGTATATATGTACAAACAAATCAAGAAAGTTCTTAGTTTAGGCTTGCATGGGGTTTCAAACGTAAGTACCCTCTTGAAGTTTAGTTGGTTCAACCTGTCCTAAAAATAGTAACCGGGTTCTAAGGAGCTCAATATCACTGGATTGTTTCCTTGTTCATTGTTTCAGTTCAAGCCTCTTTACTAGCGACAAAAATATCCTAAGAAACCAACCCTCAATGAGTGTAGTATCGAGTACCTACCAACTTCGGACTGCACCAAAGTCGGTCATCTCACTACATCCTAAAAGGCCAAGTTGGTTAAGTAAAGGGTTCTAGAAGTTTATTAGTGCTTCATGACATCACTCAGCGGCCTCGTATTCTCTTTGATTGACTCAAAGGCTACCGGTACCAAAAAATATGTCACACTAACATAGCTATTTCTTAAACCATGTCGGTATACCCTGCATAGTTTCCACAACGTATTTCTATGTACCTATAATGTTTCCCAAATCCGGGTGGAGGATTCAAACCCAAATAAAGAACCAAAATATAAAGCAAACAAGTCAAACAAAGAAAGAAAATAAATGTGATCTAAACCCTAAGGTAACCCCACTTTTATAATTATCCCCAGCAGAGTCGCCAGTTCTGTGATGCGGTGGGAGAACTGACTTAAGGTTTTGCGTTTTATCACAAATGTCGCAGTTAGCAAGAGTCGCCACCGACTTCTTTTATCCAAAAGGAAAGGTGAAAAAGCACAGGAAAGACCTTTGAGATGTTTTCTTGAGTTCGGGAGGTAGATTATGAAAAGGGAAGGTGCTAGCACCCCTTTCATCCATGGTTTTCCATGGGCTCTTAGTTACTTGCTTAGATCACTTGCTTTGGTTTGTTTGAAATGGTGTTTGGCGTGGTTTTGAAAGTATTTTGTAAAAGAGGCCATTCGTTTAGGCAATCTTTGTAATGATTCTCGTTCGTAAGAATGTATACAAAGATGTTTTGTCTTTTGAAAATGTTTTCAATTATTTGTAAGATGTTTTTGAAATGTGTATGTGTTTGTTTTGAAATAGCAAGGATTGTTTGAAATGGAGTAAGTAACTTAGAAGCTATCTACCTACTCAAATGTCTTTCTTATGCATCTTTTATTCCTTTTACATTGTTAACTTACCATTGATTTGGTAAGCAACCCTATCTTTGGATGTAAACGGGACGGGCGTGGGTCATCGTATAACCATGATAGCAATGTTGCTAAGTATCTTAGCATTTTTGAGGGACCAAGATCATTTTTGTTTAGGAAACTTTTTGAGTAGCGTCATCGAGGGGCTATGATCTTATATTTGTTTTGTTTTGCCAAGATACTTCGCATGCGTAACATGGCCATTTTATTTTAGGCAACCAGGTGGGAGAAACCCTAAGGGTGCTTGTGTGCAAAGTATACCATTTTCATGCTTTTGATCTTGCATTTAGGGTTTTATATTTGTTTTGTTTTGTTCTTGTCATACAAACCCTAATTACTAATCATGGCATATGAAAGCAATAAATTGCGTAATGTAAATATACTAAGCTATAACAACAATTTTATGGGAGTGGGAATACATGTTTGAATGGGGATTTGCACAAATATAAACTAAATATATTATTACAATCAAATCGAATTTGCGCGAATTAAAATAAATATGATACAATATTTAAAGTGTAATGCAATATGTATGTAAAGAAAAGATTTTTTATGTCTTGAATTTGTGTAAAAGAATATTTAAATTAAACCTAAAAAGTATAAGGAAAAATATATAATTCTTTTGAAAAGGATTAAACCCTAATTTTCATTTAAAAGAAAATAATGTTTCTATATTATTATTTTGTGCATTTTTTTGTATAAAAAAATAATAAATAAAATTGTATATAAATATTAAAAATTAAATATGTGCAAAAAATAAGTATTTGTAAATAGGAAATGTAAAATAAAAATATTAAGTATATTTAATTATATTTATGAGTTTATTAAGAAAATAAATTATATTCTATCAAAATAAATTAATCTTTTATGTGAGAAATAATAAAAAAAATAAAATAAAGGTATAAAAATAATTAAGTTATTTTTTAGGATTTTTTATCATTAAAGAAAATAATTAAAAGTATTAAATATAAAAATAATAAAATAAAATATGAAAGAATTAGCAGGGGGTGTAATAGCAATTCGGTGGTAGTGTTTAGCAAAAACAAAAAACCCCAAGCAGCAAAAAGCCCAAACGTACTTCATCCCTGCCCTGCCTTCTCTTCCACACGCCATAGCCGGTCAACCTGTAACTTCCTCATGCTTGCATAAAAATGAAAACTTATCACATGAAAAATGTAGCATTTGAGCTCACAATTCCAACCATATAAATTATGTAATCTAACTATCAAAGATCAAAGAGAATTTTGAAATCCCTAAATTGTGACCTAAAATTTTCAGAGATTTCAAACTCCAAATTCTCTTAGCACAAGTAATATAAATGCAAGATAATGATATGTACAACTTCGTTATGATGAGAGCTACATTTTTCATTCACAGATGTGGCCTAAGGTTTCATGTACAAAGAGATAGAGTTTGAAAAATACCTCCTTCATCTGGAATCGTGTATGGAAATGCAGGGACTTTAATGTAGGCCTGATGATTGTTTAAGCTTCCTTGAGCTTCCCTGAATCTATTCCAACTCTTACCTTGCTCTGAAAGTCGCTAGAACTCCCTGACCAAGTCTAACTGCAAGCTTCAAAGTTAACAATGGCAAATGGTGAAATAGAGGTTACAGAATAAGGATGATGGTTTGGATTGACTAGGTATCAAATATGTAAGATGTTTGGATGAGTTAAACACAAAACGCACGAGCCAAAAGAGAGTTGGATGTGTATATGCAGAAACTGTATGTTTGGGCAGTTTTTTGGTGTTTTTCAGTTTGAGAGAGTTTCAGGTCCTTGCCAAGTGTGTTATGTGTTGTACATTGTTTGCATATTAGTATAGAAATGATCTAAAGTCAGCCCTCTATTAGCTGTACAAGCCCTAACCTTTTTGCAACTTTTCTTATACTTGAAGCAAAGTGACAAGACAAAACTCTCATACTTGTACCAGCTTGCTTTAGGGTTGGTATGAGTTTTTACAAGTTTCTTGAGACCTGTGTGGTTTGTATGCATCAAGGAGACAAGTTCAATGCTCAAGATTACAAAGTTTGCAAAAGTTGCACTTTATGAAAATGGCAATGGAACCTTTTTGCCATAAGTGGAATTATCAATTGGATAAAGGTTCAAAAGCATGGATATAGGCTTTGTCAACTGAGTATGCATTTAATTAAGGAGTGTGAAGAAATTTTAGGACCTGTAAAGCATGAAATAGCCAGCATAGGTTTGGTTTGCAACTTGGTTCTTCATGAAAATGGCTAGAACAAAAAGTGAGAAAATGCCAACTTCCTCTCTTCGATTCTCCCTACTCAAAAATGATCTTGGAGAGTTCTTGCACATTTTGGAAATATTGCAATGTGCTCTATATCTTTGAAATGAATTTTTATATACCTCTTGGAACTAGGTGAAAATGTTCCATGAAGTTGGGTCCAAAACCTGCCTAAATTAGGGCAAAATTTCACTAAGTTAAGAAGTTCATGGCCATGTATTCACAAATTTATAACTTGAGATCCAAGCATATTTAGGGAAACGTTTGTGAAGAAAATTTGTATATTTCATGGAGGACTACAACTTTCATGTTGGGGACTTTCCTTGAATCAAAATTCATCATGGTGAAAAAGTGGTGAAAAGTTGAGAAAAAATAAGGAAATTTTTATACTTAGAAAAATTCTAAATTATGAAAATTTTCAAATTCAAACCCTAATTTTCAAATTTGGTTTTCTTGGTGAAAAAGTTTCATATTTTGACATATTTTGATAAATTATGACCCTTGGCACTTGATTTTGACTAAAAAGTCAAAGTTTGACTTTTCAGTGTACAGTTGACTTTTGATCAGTTGACTGCAAATTTCATCTGTCAATCCAATGAACTTGAGATGTTTTGAACCATGTAATTAAGTCAAGATGATGCCCTTGAATCCTTGAAATCATGCTTGAACTCAATTGGTCATTGGATAGGTAAAAAAAATTAGAAATTGCCCTTTCTCAGTCAAAACCCTAATTTTGACCATTTTGCCCTTTTGATGATCTGATCAAATTTCTTGAGGAGTTGTGATCCAAACTTGATCAAATGGTACATATGAGTCTAAAATGTTGATGTGGATAAAAAATTATGGAGTTTGACTATAAATTGGCCATAGTTGACTTTTTCCCCAATACAACTGATTTTTAGGTCAACTGTCCATTTGACTGAGCAAAAGTATAATCTAAGGCTTGAAACTTATCATGAGCAATCTTAGGGGTCCAAAATGATTTATGAAAATCACATGAATCATTGGTGGACCAAAATTTCTTATGCAAACTCAAACCTTAATTTTGGGTTATTAGTGCAAGATGAGATGTCCTGAGCTGAGCAAAACCTGATCTTGTCTTGAGTCCAAGAAGTCTTGGGAGAAAAATCTTAATAAATGAGAGGGAAAATTTTGGGGTACAACACTAGGGGATAGATAATACAAATATAAGTTTGTGTATTTATCACGACCTAGAGGATAAATAAAACAGACTTGATAATTTTTCACCGTTTAGAGACTGACACAGTGAACTGTAGATTTTCGCATACCTACCACAACCTAGGGGGTAGATAACACAAGTATAGGCTTGTGTATTTATCACGACCTAGAGGATAAATAACACAATCTTGATAATTCGTTATCGCTTAGAGACTGACACAATGAACTATAGATTTCCGTATACCTACCACAAACTAGGGGATAGATAATATAAGTATAGGCTTGTGTATTTATCACGCCTAGAGGATAAATAACATAAACATGATCATTCCTTATAGCTTAAAGACTGGCACAATGAACTATAGATTTTAGAATACCTACCATAACCTATGGGATAAATAAGACTAGGATAGGTTTGTGTATTTATCACGACCTAAAGGATAAATAACATAAACCTGATAATTCATTATCACTTAGAGACTAAAATAATGAACTATAGATTTTCGCATACCTACCACAACCTAGAGGATAGATAATACGATGATAAGCTTATGTATTCATCACGATCTAGAGGATAAATAACATAAACCTGATAATTCATTATCACTTAGAGACTGACACAATAAACTATATATTTTCGCACACCCACCACAACCTATGGGATGAATAATACAAGGATAAGCCTGTGTATTTATCACGACCTAGAGGTTAAATAACATAAACCTGATAATTCATTATCGCTTAGAGACTGACACAATGAACTATAAATTTTCGCATACCTACCACAACCTAGAGGTTAGATAATACGAGGATAGTGTTGCACCCAAAAAATTTCCCTCCTATTTTTTCAAGACATTCTCCTAGGGTTCTCAAATGCTCAAGGTTACTCAAGAATTGATCAGACAAATTCTCCTCCTAAGCAATGGATTTACAACTAGGGTTTTACTTTTCTCAAGGAAGTTTGGGTTTCTAATTCCTCAAGTGAGTTTAATTATTCCTCATATACTTCAAAGAATCTTCATGTCAAGTTTCAAGCCTTGCATCACAAGTTTGCTCAGTCAATTGCTCAGATGATTGAAAATCAACTGTATTAGATAAAAAGTTAATTATGGTCAAAATACACACAAGCTTCAAGATTTTTTTGTCAACATCAACATTTTTAAGTCACATTCATCATTTGATCAAGGGTTGATCATGATTCATCAAGGGATTTCTCAAAAGTCAAAAGTTGCTAAATTAGGGTTTTGACCATTCCTTTATGAGAAGTCGACTGAACTTTGACCAAGCATAACTTTCACATGCTTCATCATATTTTTCTTAACCAAATCTCATTTTGAAGGAAATTCAATTCTCTACATCAATGTCCCTGTAAGCTCAAACCCAAAAAAATGCATCATGTGAGAGATATGGGCCAATACATTATATGTCATTTCAAAAGTCAACAAAAAGACACTTTTTGTCAAGGCAACTTACATAAAGATAAATTCTTAAAATTCAAAAATGATTAAAATCGAGATTAAAGAGGACATCTTGAGATTTCCAGAAATCCCAAGATCACCTTCATATGATGAAAATTGAGTGAGTTGTGATTGATGCAAGTTGGACAATTTTTGAAAAATGCATGAAACTTCAATTGGACAATGTTGAATTTTTGGGCTATTGGACCTAAGTTTTAGAGTTCAAACATGTTCATGACACCTTAGAAGACCACTAATTCCATTCATACTATACCATGATTTTTTATTCCTATTTATTTTTATTCAATTAAATTAAAAAAAAATTAAATAAATACAAGGTAAATGGGCTTAGGCGTGCAAGTCCTGTCTTAGGTAAGTTGGAGGCCCAAATAACATCCCAAACATGCAAGGAAACCATATGAATCTCAAAATGGCAAAGATCTCCAAAAATGGAAGTCTTTAAACATGTTTTATCTTGTTTGATATTGTCCATGATGATATTATTTTGTACCATATTTGTTGGCTCAATTTCATTTTCTATATATACACAATGCATGCAGATCCAAGGGGGACGTGAAAAAAGCTGCCTCCAAAGAACACATAACTCTCATAAATTTATCAAACTAGGGCAACACAAAACCCTATTCTCCAGCCACTCTCAAGTCTCTCCAAGTGTTCCATCACACTCCCGAAGATCCCAGGAGTCATTCCCCATCCTTAAGCAAGCTCAACGCACGCCATAACCTCTCCATACGATCATACCGGTTTGCTAACATTCTTGGATCTCAATTTCCTATTTCATGATATATTAATAAATTCTAAGCATATATATATATATATATATATATATATATATATATATATATATATATATATATATATATATATATATATACATATGTGTGTGTGTGTTTGTTTGTGTGTGTGTGTGTGTGTTTTTATTGATGTATGGATTTGTTTAGAATCATTGTTTTATAGGTTTGATGTAGGGATGAAGATTTTCCATTGTTAGGGCAAAGCTTCGTTTGAGCCTTGTATTCTATGCTACATATGTTTTTAGGGAAAACCAATGCCACAGTTAGATTCGCAGGGTCCAACATATGTGATTTAGGTTGCTTTGGTTTTTGTTTTAATTGATTTATGTAGGTTCATGAAAATTGATGGATCGAAGAAGACAATCAAGGCCACCGTCTGTGGTGGCTTGACTTTTTTAGATGATGGTCCAAGCTTGCGTAGCCAAACCCCTCCATATGATTGGTCCATTTAAACTTCCCTGACCCCACTTGTGCTGACATTACTTTTTAAAATTAAAAAAAAGTTTTTTATTATATAATCGTTTGTTTTTATTTCAAGTACCAGATGTAACAGCCACCCCGGTGGAAGGAGCGTGCGTTTTCAAGGCTTTGTGTGTATAAGGGTGTGGGTTCGAACCAACCTTTTGCCATTTATTTATTTTATTTTTCAGGATAACATGCTGACATAAAATGTATTGAGAAGAGGACAGTTCCCAAACAATAAACCAACCATGGCGTAGTGGCAAGCAGGGCGCACTGATGATCTCAGCGGCGTGAGTTCAACACCCACCCAGGCCCTATCTTTAACCTTTTTCTTACTTATCAATTTTCTTTGTTTATTCTATCATTTTTTAGAATTAATTTAATGTTTATTTTTAATTAAAATCAAAAGCCACAAAAAAAATCAGAATATTTCATAAAAATCAAAAAGATGTTTTTTTATCAATTCATTATTTTTTAATTAATTAATTAATTTAGACTTAAGTTTTATTTTATTAAATAATTTGTAAATTAATTTAGAATTAGGTTAATTTATTTCTTTTAAACACAAAAAAAATCATTTAACAAAAATACCAAAAAATACCAAATTAGGGTTTTTAGATCTTTAATAAATATTTTTCTTAACATTTATTTTCTTTGCTATTTAAATTTCTTAGGTCAAATGTATAGGCTTCATGCTTAATTGTAATAGTTTTAGATTTAAGTTTTGCACAAGCTTTACTAAATATTGTAATTGCTCATGGGATGTAATAGCTTAGGATTTATCTTTCTGCACTTTACTTTCCTCACATATATATTTGTATATATTTAAATGTATAGTAACTAGGAATGGTGACAAGACCAAAAATCAAAATGTAGAAAACCCTAATCAAGACAATATATCTGAATTAAATCATTCGCACACATGCACCTCTAGGGTAGCCTCTCTCTTTTGCCTTCAGAAAAACAATGGTCATGTCCCTCGAACATAGGGATGCCATTAGCAAAGACCCTCGGTTAAAATCATCATAAAGATCATAGTCCCGCAATGTCCCTCGAGTTGCCTATGAGAAATGATCTTATCCCTCGATATTGCCTATGAATATATGATGATAGTCCATTCGATACAAATTGCTAAGGTATCCTTACAAGGTGCCTTCTATGACCATAACAATGACCCTACGTCTGTCCCTTCACATCTAAATATAAGGCTTCCTACTAACTAATGGTACATATATCATTATCTAAAGGAAAAGGAAAATTATAAGAATGACCTTGAGTGGGTAGAATACTCTTAATTGCTTGATCGCAAAACTCTTCAAAAAAGACATTTCACAAACACTTTCAAAATATATTCAAACAAAGGCTTTGTATACACTCTTGAGAGTCGATACAAGAGTTATTACAAAGTTCGTCTTACATTGGAATTTTCAAAATATTTTCAAACACACACACGCACAAAGCAAATTAAAGTGAGCTAAGCAATTAAGAGCCCGTAGATAACTACGGATGAAAAGGGTGCTAACACCTCCCTTTTTCATAACTTATCCCACGAACTCAAAATCAATAAAGGTATTTCATGTTCTTTTCACCCTTTCTTATTGGATAAAAGAAAAGTCGATGGACACTCTTGCTATCCGTAACATTTGCGATAAAACGCAAAAACAAGTCAGTTCTCCCACCGTATTATAGAACTGGCGACTAATAAGTGCAAATTGTAGCTATTTTTGTATATACTTTTTGTTGCACTTATCCATATTTTGTTTATTAATATTGTTGAATAATCCCAACTTTTTTGTAATTACTTTTTGTTTATTTGTGTTTTTGTGTACATAGTGTGCCGTTTGATATTTTTCCAATTATTTTGTAGGTATTTGTTGCATTTTGGAGCATTGAGGAATAAAGGTGTCGAAGGCACGGCTCTGGATGTGTGTTTTTGGAATAAAAGATAACTTTTGGGACTTGTTGTCCAGGAGAGCTCACTTAGTGCGCAGGTGGCCGCTAAGCGTGAGTGGCGCTTAACGCGTTTTGTAGCACGCTATTGCGTTTTACTGTTTTGGCAGAACCAAAGTAGTAAATCCCACTTAGCGTGGATAGTGTGATTATCGTGGTTTAGGTTGGTTTAGTATGCAAATAACGCGCAGCCCGCTTAGCACGCTGAAGTCGCTTAGTGCGCACCACTAGATTTGTTATATATTTTCATTTTCAGTACATTTTTAGGTTATGGTTTTGGGGAAGTTTTTGCTCCCAACTCCATCAACCTCATTTTTATAGTGGATTAGCTTAGATAACAAATATGGAGCTTGTATATGGATGATCCAAGGTGGATTGCTCTTTGATCGACGCTGACAAATCGTTAGATCCGCAGTTCATTTCTCTTCCTCTTTGTGTAATACTCTACGGTTGGGTTTGTATGTATATTTTCTTTGATCTAATGTATATTTTTTGCCCTTTCCGTTATATTAAACTTGCTTTACGAATCTTTATGGATTTTTGTCCTGGATTTTTGCTCTGTGCTAGGGATTTGAGTTGTTATAGAGATATACTACTTAGGTTCTTATCTAGGATGATTAATCTGTTAGTTTCTGAACTCTAGAGATAGATTCAGAGCTGATAATCTATGTAGGTATCAAAGCTTAAAGCCTTTGTGTTGTTTGTATCGCTCTGAGAGATCGTCGATACAGGTGAGCACTGTTGACTTCTATGTTGTCGATGTGGTTGAGAGATCGCTATCGAGGTGACGGAGTCGACCTCTCAATTGGGTTAGAAATGACTTAGGTTGTGAGTGATATGTAGTGACATCGATGACTGATGTTAGGTTGAGTATGACAGGACGGTAGATTTAAGTCAGTAAGAAGGAGTATATATGCAGACCTGATAAGTTCTTCTTTAGTAGTTTTTCTTTTGTTTAAATTCATTTTCTGTTAATAACATTTTCTTTACAAAACCCATTCAACCCCAAACTCATTAACAATAATTTTTCGAACGGCAAAACACACCAATCTCTGTGAACACGATAATTCCCAGATAAATATTTCTAAAACTTTGGTTGCTTTCCGCTACACCGCTTCCAACAAAATGGCGCCGTTGTCGGGGATTGGTTCTATTATTTTCGCATTGCGATAATTTCTTTGTTTTTGAGTTTCATAATTAGTGTATATGTTGTATAGAAATTGTGTATTAACTTATTTATGATACTTGTGCATATATGTGTTTTTCTTTGTTTTCACGTATTGTTGTAAATTGTCTTATTTTTGTAACATTTGTTGTGTGAATTATGACACTTTCTTTAGGTTTGTGCGGTGTGACAATACCATGGCATGACGAGAGGAGGTTACTATCTCACACAATAAAGGCGTCGAGCTTACGACGTAAAACAAGCATGTTTGTTTGTATTTTTTTATGTGTGTGTTGGCTTGTATTTAACAAGTTGAACTCGAATTAGTCTTTAAATTTCAAAATTTTCACTTTTCGACTTGTTAATACACTTTCAAATCATTTGTTTCGTTATGTAAAATTGTGTTTTTCCGTAAGCTTGTTGTGTTTAGCTTGAGGAAGTTTGTATGTTGTAAATATTTTGTACATTTTGAGTGTGTAGGTGATGGTGGAGTTGCATAGCAGCTGCACCAGATGTTGGTGTCTTTTTTCTGCATCTGGTGTAGCGCGCTCCAGGCCGCTTAACATGCTCCGGTGTGCAGAGCCAGTAATTTATTTTTAATTTTTGCTTGGCTTTTCTTTTTCCCATTTCCACCTAGGCTTTGTAGTAGTTATATTTTTAGTATAATTAATTCTTTTGTTGTTGTTTTGACTCAATTTTGGTTCGATAGCTTGAAGTCGCTTTTGGTGATTTTCCATGTTTAAGTGTGTTAACTTGCAAATGTGTGGTAATGATTTTGTTAAAGTTTTGAACACGTTCGAGGTATATGTTTATAGCTTTCTATACTTTAGCATATGCATGATAATTATACTTTTTTACAAATTTTATGCCATTTATTCTTTTGTATACTGGTTCGTTTGTGAATCACTTTAGTTCCTACCCTTTTTGTGAGGTAGCTTTTCATTGTTCACATATGCTAGAGACCACAATTCTTGTTTTAAATGGATTTTGTTGTGTTTAATCTTTTATTTGTGTCGATTGTATGAAAGCTTGAACACGATCAAGGCATTTTTTGTTCCATTTTGAGCAAAACTACCTTGGCCAAATAGTCAATTCACCTTGTGAGTGTGTGATCATTAGTAACCCCTTTGAGCTTTTTTGTCGATATCCATGTGTTTTTTGCTAAATTCTTGTCTATTAGTGTCTAGTTTCCATTTTTGCATGGATGTTGATTCGTTGTTTTCTTGAACCCTCAACCATTGTTTTGGTTTGAATTTTTACATTGCCTTAGAAAGTGGGGAGTATTCACATTATGTATGGTTGAATTCAAGTTGGGGAGAAAAATTATTGTGTATTTATTAGTTGATTTCTATGAGGTTGAAAAGAAAAAGAAAAGAAAAGAAAAGAAAAGAAAAGAAAAAAATGTGAAAAAGAAAAGATAGAAAAAGAAAGAAAAAATTGAAAAAGCTTTGAAAAAAAGAAAAACAAAAAGAGTATGGAATAATGTTGTGTTAATAAGTGATGTGTGTTGGTGTGAAACTTGTGGTAAAGAAGAAGTTTGATTGAGATTCTACTGTTTGAAACTTTGTAAGTTGATCACTCCCTTAGGTTTAGGCATTTTTTTGTTTCGATTAGCTTTAGGATTTATCCCTTGTTTGTTAAACAAGCCACAATACAACCTTGAAAAGCCCTTGAGATTCTTGCCTTTGTATTTTCAATACGAGTTTTTGGATGAATGCATAATTTAGTCTTTTGTTTGCAAGATTGTGGATGAGTAAAAATACCTTATTTAATGTGTTTTTCATCTACCGATGATTGATTTTTCTAGGTGTGATTCATTTGTGAACTAGTGTTGTTTTAGAATGTTTGGAATAATCTTTGTATTTAGCATTCATTTCGTGTTTATGTTATCCTCGTAGTTTAGTGGTAAGTGTTTACTTCGTGTGTACCATTTTTCATTTGAACCATTGCATTTTTTTCCGTTTTTAAAACTTGTTGATTCACGATTCTTTGGTTTATTAATTTTAGTTCTTTGAGTTGTTTGGCCTTGTTTGAGGACGAGCAAAGTTTAAGTTGGGGAGAGTTTGATAAGTGTAAATTGTAGCTATTTCGTATATAAATTTTGTTGCACTTCTCGACTTTCTGTTTGTTAATATTGTTGAATAATCCCAACTCTTGTGTAAATACGTTTAGTTTGTGTTTATTTGTGTTTTTGTGTACATAGTGTACCGTTTTATGTTTTTCCATTTATTTTGTAGGTGTTTGTTGCATTTTGGAGCATTGAGGAATGAAGGTGTCGAAGGCACAACTCCGGATGCATGTTTTTGGAATAAAAGATCAGTTTTGGTACTTGCTTTCCAGGAGAGCCCGCTTAGCGTGCACGAGGCTGCTAAGCGCGAGTGGCGCTCAATGCATTTTATAACAGACTATTGCATTTTACTGTTTTAGCAGAACCAAAGTAGGAAAGCTCACTTATTTAGAATAGCGCGCTTAGCACGGTTTAAGTTGGTTTAGTGTGTAAATAATGCGCATCCCAGTTAGTACGCTGAAGCCGCTTAGCGCGCGCTGCTGAGATTTGTTTTATATTTTTATTTTCAGCACATTTTTAGGTTATGGTTTTGGGGAAGTTTTTGCTCCCAACTCCATCAACCTCATATTTGTAGTGGATTAGCTTAGATAACAACTATGGAGCTTGCATACGGATGATCCAGAGTGGATTGCTCTTCGATCGGCGCTGACAAACCGTTAGATCCGCGATTCATTTCTCTTCATCTTTATGTAATACTCTATGGTTGTGTTTGTATGTATATTTTCTTTGATTAATGTATATTTGTCACCCTTGGCGTTATATTAAACTTTCTTTTATGAATCTTTGTGGATTTTTATCCTGTAATTTTGCTCTATGCTAGGGATTTGAGTTGTTATAGAGATATACTGCTTAGGTTCTTATATAGGATTATTAATCTGTTAGTTTCTGAACTCTAGAGATAGATTTAGAGCTGACAATCTACGTGGGTATCGGAGCTTAAAGCCTCTGTGTTGTTTGTGTCGCTCTGAGAGATCGTCAATACAGGCGAGCATTGTTGACTTCTGTGTTGTCGAGGTGGTTGAGAGATCGCTACCGAGGTGACGCAGTTGGCCTCTCAATTGTGTTAGAAGTGACTTAGGTTATGAGTGATACATAGTGACATCGATGACTAATGTTATGTTGATTATGACAGGACGATAGATTTAAGACAGTGAGAAGGAGTATATATGAAAACCTGATAAGTTCTTCCTTAGTAGTTTTTCTTTTGTTTAAATTCATTTTCTGTTAATAACATTTTCTTTACAAAACCCATTCAACCCCAAACTCATTAACAATAATTTGTGGAATGACGAAACAAACCAATCTTTGTAGACACGATAGTTCCCAAATAAATATTTTCCAAACTTTTGTTGCTTGCCGCTACACCGCTTCCAACAACGACTCTGCTGGGGACATCACTTAAAAGAGGGGTTACCTTAGAATTTAGATCAATTTAAAAAATTGCTTTAATTGTTTGACTTGTGTGCTTTAATCTTAAAAGGGTTGCTTGGGTTATTTTCTTGCAAAGATCAAATACCCAGATTTGGGGACATTTTAGGTAAGTAGCATTAAATCATGGAAATTGTACAACGTAGACCGATATGGTTGAAGTGATGGCTATGTTAGTGTGACACTTTGGCTTGTACTAATGTTCCTTGAGTCAATCAAGGATAACATTAGGCTTCCACATAGTGTCATTAAGCACTAATTGACCTTTTAGAACCTTAATTAACCAAACTTAGCTATTAGAAGGTAGTGAGATAGTCGGCTTTGGTGTAGTCCGAAGTTGGTTGATAATCGATGCTACACTCATTGAGATTCGAATCTCGGGATACTTTGGTGGCAAGTCAGTTGCTCTGCTAAAACAATGCCTGAGATAAAGATCGGTGATGTGGGTCTCCTAGAACCCGATTACTATTCTTAGGACAGGTTGAGCCAACTAAACTTCAAGATGGCACTTACCTATGAACCTCATGCAAGCCTTTAAACCTAAGGCCTTTTGTGATTTTATTGTTCTTCCTATCTTGTTTAAACATAACATAATAACATCATACCATCATAACATAGCATCTTATCTAACCAATTGAAGGACCAAGAGATTTATCTTTGTTCTTTTTGCACGCTATGGCCTCCACTCGCAGAAATACTATCTAGATCAATATCATGGGAATACCTCCCAAACTTAAAGAGTTGGTCTCAAGGTGTTGTGACCCAAATTTTCCCCTCCCTTTTTTTAATAAAATTTATTCAAGACACCTCCTCATGATCCTAGGGTTCTCAATTACTCAAAACTACTCGAGGAATTGGTCAGACAAACCCTCCTCCTAAGTAGTTGGCCTACAAGTAGGGTTTGGCTTTCTTTAAAGAAAATTGAGCTTCTAATACCTAAAGTGAGTTTCATGGGTCCTCATATGCTTCAAATAATCCTAATGTCAAGTTTCAAACCTTGCATCACAAGTTTGCTCAATCAATTGCTCAAATGATTGAAAACTAGCTGTATTGGGCAAAAAGTCAACTATCGTCAATATACAGTCAAACTTCAAGGTTTTTGGTCAACATCAACAGTTTGAAGTCACATTCATCATTTTATCAAGGGTTGATCATGATTCATCAAGGGATTTCTCAAACTTCAAAAGTTGCTAAATTAGGGTTTTGATCATGATTCATCAAGGGATTTCTCAAACTTCAAAAGTTGATAAATTAGGGTTTTGACCATTCCCTTAGGAGAAGTCAACTGAACTTTGACCATGCATAACTTTCATATGCTTAATCATTTTTTCCCTTAACCAAAGCTCATATTGGAGGAAATTCAATTCTCTACAACTTTGTTTCTCTAAGATCAAGTCCAAAAATGCATCATTTGGGAGATATAAGCCAAAATATTATAGGCCATTTTGAAAGTCAACAAAAAGACACTTTTTGTTAAGGCAACTTACATTAAGATAATTTCTTCAAATGCAAAAATTATTAAAAATAGATTATAGAGGAAATCTCGAGCTTTCCAAAAAGTCCACGATCACCTTCAAATGATTAAAATTGAGTGAGATATGATTGGTACAAGTTGAGCAATTTTTTAAGAATGCATGAAACTTCCATTGGAAAATATTGAACTTTTGGGTTAATAGACCTAACTTTTGAGGTTTAAACATGTTTATAACATGTTAGGGGACCTCTAATTTCATCCATGCATAAAATTGATTTTTTTTATTTTTTTATTTTGATTTTTATTCAAATACACTCAAAATAAATCAAATGAATGGTGAAGACTATGGACTAATGCGTACGGGCTTTGCTATGGATAGTTTTTGAGGCCCAAGAAAACATATCCAACTTAACAAAACCGTGTTTACTAATTATGGGAAGAGTTTCACTTGTTTTGGAAGGTTTTTTATTGGTTTTGGCAAGAATCTTTAAATTTGGAAGCTTGAAAACATGTTTTATCATTTTTTGTTTCACTCTTAACTCCTCATGATTGACATTCATTTTTGTTGACTTAATATGATGCTTATAAATAGATGACATCAAACCAAGAGGAGGACCATGGAATTCTACCTCAAAATCTAGTTCAAAAAATCACGAAAAAGTCAAGAATTAGGGCGTATTCGAATTCCATTTTTCAGTCCAAACCAAGGACTGGACCATCATCCTGACATTCCCAGGAACACGCCCAAGATCATCATACTCACACTCACCGCTTGGGTAGAGTTTTGAAAATTAAAATCTATTAATTTATGCATGCTTGACTATTTTTTGTGTGTCCAAACATATTCTACAGGATGATTAGAACAGGTTTGAGCCAAAATATGCAAGGTTGAGCGCATGAATCGTGACTTTCCATTGATAGGGCATAGTCATGGTGAAGCTTTGAATCGCTACTCACAGGAACTTTTAGACTAAACAGAGGGTGTCATTTGATTCCCACCCCATGCAATTTCTTTTAACACTTTTTTCTAACCTTTTTCCTTTTTTATATTTCCATTAATTTATTTATTTCTTTTTTACAATTAAAATCAAAAGACAAAAAATAATTAGAAAAAAACTTATAAAATCAAAAACTTAGGTTTAATCTTTTTTTATCAATTAATTTAATTAATTTAGAATTAGGTTTTTGCAATTAAATTAATTAATTTGTAATTAAAATTAGACATTTGTTTTTTATTATTAACATATAAAATCATTTAACAAAAATACGAAAAATATCAAATTAAGTTTTTTTTAGATCTTTAAAAAATATTTTTCTTAACATTTATTTTCTTTGCTATTTAAATTTCTTAAATCAAATGTATAGGCTTCGCGTCTAACTGTAATAGTTTTAGATTTAAATTTCGCGCAAGTTTTTACTAAATATTGTAACTTCTCATGGGATGTAATAGCTTAGGATTTATATTTTCGAATTTTATTTTCCGCACCTATAATTATGCCTGTATGTATAGATAATTGTATTGTAATTAGGTTTGCATGATAAGATTTAAAATAATCGTTAGAAAAACCTAATTCTCAAGATAAAATAACTGAATCAACACATCTCTCTTGCACACATACACCTCTAAGTTAATCTCCCTTGTTGCTTTCAAAAAGATAATGGTCATGTCCCTCGAACGCAGGGATACCATTAGCAAAGACCCTCGATTAAAATCATCATAAATATCATAGTCCCATGATGTCCCTGTAAGTTGCCTACGAAAAATGATCTTGTCCCTCGATGTTGCCTACGAATATATGATGATAGTCCCTTCAAATTGCTAAGGTATCCTTACGAGTTTCCTTCTATGACCATAAAGACGACCCTACGCTTGTCCCTTCACATCCAATGGATGGGGTTACCTACCAACTAATGATATGGATAGCACTATCCCTAACGGAGAAGGAAAAGAATAACGAAAGACCTTTCAGTGGGTAAGGAAACCCTTAATTGCTTGCTCATAAACTAAAATAATTTTCACACCTCACACTTTTAAAACAACTTTCAAACGCTTAATAAACACTCTTGAGGACTGATACAAGGGTTAGTATAAAGCATATTTCCTTCCATTGGCATTTTCAAAGCACACACAAAGCAGATTAAAGTGGGTTAAGCAATTAAGAGCCCGTAGATAACTATGGATGAAAAGGGTGCTAACACCTTCCCTTTTCATAACATACCCCCAAACTCAAAATTTATAAAGGTCTTTCCTATTAATTTCACCATTTCCTTATTGGATAAAATAAAAGCCGGTGGCGACTCTTGTTATCCGCAACATTTACAATAAAACATAAAACACCCAAGTCAGTTCTCCCATAGTGTTACAAAACTGGCGAATCTGCCGGGGAGATGATAAAAGTAGTGGGGTTACCTTTAGAGCTATATCACTTTATTGCTTTACTTGTTTGCCTTGTATGCTTTATATTTCGGGATATTCTTGGATTTATTTCTGTATAGATCCTACACCCAGATCTGGGGGAATTTTAGATAAGTAGCAATAGATCGCGAAAAATGTACGACGTATACCGATACATTTGAAACGATGGCTATATTAGTGCGACACATTGGTTTGTATCGGTGTCCCTTGAGTCAGTCAAGGAGAATGTTGGGCTGCCGCGTGGTTTCATTAGCACTAACTGGCCTTAGAACCTTAGTTGAAACAACTTAGCCATTAGAAAGTAGTGAGATGGCCGACTTTGGTGCAGAATGAAGTTGGTTGATACTCGATGCTACACTCATTGAGATCTGACTCTCAGGATATTTCAGTTTCAAATTAGATGCTTGTGCTGAAACAATGCTTGGAAGAAAGATCAGTGATATTGAGACTCTTAGAACCCGGTTACTTCTTTTAGGATAGGTTGAGCCAACTAAAGCTCAAGAGGGTACTTAAACTGATTAATAAAATCTTTGTTTTGGTCCGCTATATTTACCAAATTTAAATCTCACGAGATCCTTGAAAATATTGCATATACATATCATGCATATCATCATATAACAGGTGTTTCAAGACAGGTTTCTTATCTTTTCACTGTTTATTTCAGAAGAAAGAATGGCTCTTGAACAAACAGTTAAAGATCTCCAAGCTCAGAATGCCCAGTTCCAGCAAATGTTCTTGAACCTGGCCAAGGGACATAAAGAATTGAAAGCCCTTATCACTAAAGAAAAGAAGAAAAAGGAAAAGAAACCAACTTGTGTCCTGAACATGGGGAGAAGATTCAGAGGTCCGACGAAGCAGGCTCTAGATTTTGAGACCCCGTCAGATGAAGATGATAACCAAGAAGAAGATGATAAGAGTGTAAAGGCCAAGGAGAATGACAATTAGGGTTCTGATGAAGAGGAAATATACTATTAAGATGAATAATATCCTCCTGCTGATGAGAAATACAAACAATTGGAAGATCGTCTCAATGCTATAGAGATCCAGAGAGTACCTGGGTTGGACTTTGAAGAGTTGGGATTAGTTTCGGGGTTCGTCATTCCTTACAAATTCAAGGTTCCCACTTTTTCAAAATATGACGGTGTTACCTGTCCAAAACTTCACCTACAATCTTATGTTCGAAAGATCCAACCCCATACTGCTGACAGAAAGTTATGGGTCCACTTCTTTCAAGAGAGCTTATCGGGGACACAACTGGAATGGTTCTATCAGCTGGAAGGAACCAATATATGTACTTGGGAAGACCTGGGTGCTGCCTTCTACAAACAATACCAATACAATGCTGACCTTGCACCATCTCGCGTGCAATTACAAAGTATGACTATGGGCTCGAATAAGGGTTTCAAGGAGTATGCCGAGAAGTAGAGAGACTTAGCTGGAAGATTTCAACCTCCTTTGTCAGATAGGGAGCTGGGGGAAATGTTTATGGGAACTTTGACAGGTCCTTTCTTTAATCATTTGATTGGAAGCTCTTCAGGCGGATCCACTGAGTTGATATTAACTGGAGAATGAGTTGAAAGCGAAATCAGAAGTGGGAAGATTCAAGTGGCTGCATATTCAAGTTTTGTGAAGAAGCCTTTTAATGGGAAGAAAGAGTCTAATGTTGTGTATGGCCAGAAGGATCATGGTAAAGGAGATCGTCATCAGTCTGTGTCAGCGATAATAATTTCCAATCATGCACCAACGCAACAACAGAATAATCAGCGTAGGCAGGACGCACCCGGGAAGAAATTTACTAAGATTAATATATAGTTGTCTCAAGCATTACAACTTCTATTGAAGGTGGAGCTAATTTCACCAAGGGATCCTCCTCAGAATCTCAACACCACTTCTCCTAAGTATAATCCCAATGCTAGGTGTTCTTATCATTCTAACAGTCTTGGGCATGACACGAACAACTGTTGGATCCTGAAGAACAAAATCCAGGATTTGATTGACGTGAAAGAGATTGAGTTTGATCCTCCCGAGACCCCTAATGTAATCACTGCACCTATGCCTAGTCATGGTAAAGGTGTTAATTCTATTGATGATGTTTCTTTTGTTTCTGCTTTAAGTGATTTAACTACTCCCCTGATGACCATTAAGAAGAATTTGTTGCAAGCCGGTTTATTTCTGGGTTGCCTTGAAAATTGTGACCATTGTGCATCCCAATTTAATGGAAGTATATGGCTGAAGAAGGGTATTCAACATCTGGTTGATAGCCATGAAATTCTGTTTGAGAAGACTCTGTCTGTGAAGAGTTTCCTTGAAAGCATGTCTCAAGAGCTGAGACTTGAAGATGTTTCTATAATCACAATCTCCAGTACTCCTATAAAGATCACCTCTAAAGGCCCTGTAAGGATTAATGCGAGCCTAGAGTGGCTCCCCTGGTCATTACTGCACCAGGTCTAATCCCATATTCCTCTGACAAAGTTGTCCCTTGGAATTATGGAGCTAAGATTTATTACCACGACATTAAGCAAGAACTGTAGGTTTCCAAAGATGAAGATACTAAAGTCAATGTTGAAACTATTGTTGGGACTAGTAAAGTTACTAGAACTAGAATGATTTTCTCTTCAAAGATCTACCCTCCTAAGACCATCACTGCACCAGTTCATATCTCTGTTGCTGAGTCAACTGTTGACACTCGGGGCAAAGAGAAGATGACTGAGCCTGCCCAGACAGAGGCACCATCAAAAGATGTTACTGTTGAAGATACCTCCAAACAAGAGATGGAGGAAATATTGAAAATTATCCGCAAAAGTGACTACAATATTGTTGAACAGTTGGGGCAGACACCCTCTAAAATATCCATGTTATCCCTGTTGTTGTGCTCCGAAGCCCATGCTCGGGCTTTATTAAAATTTCTGAAGACTGCTCATGTACCTCAAGAGACTTATGCTGATCAATTTGAGAATTGTGTTTCAAGTCTAACAACTGATAATAGGTTAGGTTTTTTTTATGCTAACTTAACTCCTGCAAGAAAGAATCATAATAAGGCCCTGCACGTCTCTATTGAATGTATGGGCACTACCTTGGCACATGTATTAGTTGATACATGTTCTTCATTAAACGTCTTATCCAAGGGTGCACTAGATAGACTGGAATGTGAAGGGATTGTGTTGAAACCCAGTGATATTATGATGAGGGCCTTTGATGGTTCAAGAAGAATGATACACAGAGAGATTGATATTCCGATCAAAGTGGGATCCTAGGTCTTCAATTCCACCTTCTATGTGATGGATATTCTTCCAGCATATTCCTATTTTCTTGGACGCCCTTGGATTCATGGGGCAGGCATTGTTACCTCTACCTTGCATCAAAAATTGAATTATCATGTGAAAGGGAAAATTGTTATAGTTTGTGGAGAAGGAGAGTATATGGTGAGCCATTTGAATTCATCCAAATATGTTGAGATGGATGGCGAATTCATTGAGACTCTCTGCCATACCTTTGAAATAATTCCTCCGATAATTTCCGTTGCTAAAGCTACTCCCGCTACTCCTAAGATTATAAGGGATTCACCAAGAATGGCTTCTTTGAAAGATTCTAGGGCTGTGGTAGAAGAAAGTGGTTACACCATTTGGGGTCAGCTTCCTAACATTCCTTACAAGTCCAATAAATTTGGTTTGGGTTTCACCTCAGAGGCTCAGAAGGATGTTCGTTGCGCTCGTTCCAGGGGACCACCTTTTCGCATCAACCATAATGGAGTCAATGCTATAGAAGACACCAATAGTGACTGTGATTTAGACAGCTGGATCTTCCCTACTACTAGCGGAGGACACAACAATTGGAAGGCTAAAGACTTTATACCTATCTCCTTTAGTCAGGAGTAATTTTTATTTCCGATTTTATTGCTTTCAAGTTTTTGGGATATGTAACTTTAATCAATCACTTTAAGCCTTATGCCTTACCCAGGGCACAACAATACACTTGTTATAATTGTTATCTTTCATCCGCATATGCTCATTTAATAAATCATTGGATGTTTTGCATTCAAATTTTGTGCTCTCTGTCTTTTCATTACTTTATTGCTTTCAATATAACTTTGTGTTTTCTTACACACACCCACATAATAAATTACAGATCCACATCCACTATGGATCTCATTGATAACAATTCTGCTATTGCCAATTATGACTTCAAAAATCCGATCTACCAAGCTGAGGACGAAGTTGAGGAAGATTGTGAAGTACCTGGAGAGCTTGCTAGACTAGTACATCAAGAAGAAAGAGTAATACAACTGCATGAAGAGTCAGTCGAAGTTGTGAATTTGGGTACTGAAGAGGATAGAAAAGAAGTCAAGATAGGTGCCAGCCTAGAAGACAGCGTCAAACAGAGATTAATCCAGATGTTGCTTGACTATTTTGAGATTGTTAATTGGTCGTACGAAGACATGTCAGGGCTTAATACTGACAATGTGGTTCACCGTCTACCAATTAAAGAAGTTTGTTCTCCAATAAAGTAGAAGGTTTGTCGTATGCATCCCGATATATCAGAGAAGATCAAGGTTGAGGTTATGAAGCAATTCAACGCAAGTTTCTTAGCTGTTACATCTTATCCTTAATGGGTTGAAAATTTGGTGCAAGGCAATAAGAAAGATGGCAAGGTACATATATGTGTAAACTACATGGATCTGAATAGGGCAAGCCCCAAGGATGACTTTTCGCTTCCATATATTGATGTTCTGGCTAACAACACCACTCAACATAAAGTATTTTCCTTCATGGATGGTTTCTCTGGTTATAGTCAAATCAAGATGGCGCCTGAAGACATGTGGGGAACTTTCTGTTATAAGTTTATGCCATTTGGGTTGAAGAACGCCAACGCAACATATCAGCGGGCTATGATAGCTTTGTTCCATGACATGATTCATCACTAGATAGAGGTTTACATGGATGACATGATATCCAGATCTCAAACTGAAGAAGAACATCTTGACCATTTACATAAGCTTTTTGAGAGATTGAAAGAGTACAAGCTAAGGTTGAATCCGAACAAGTGCACCTTTGCGGTAAGATTCGGTAAACTTCTAGGCTTCATTGTTAGTGGAAAAGGTATTGAAGTTGATCCCGCCAAGGTCAGATCCATTCAAGAAATTCCTGCTCCCCGTATTGAGAAGGAAGTTAGAGGTTTCTTAGGACGACTGAATTATATTTCCAGATTTATTTCTCATTTGACTGCTACATGTGAGCCAATTTTCAAGTTACTGAACAAAAATCAAGTATTAAAATGGAATAATGATTGCCAAGTAGCTTTTGAAAAAATCAAGGAGTACCTTCAATAACCTCCAATTCTGATGCCACCAATGGAAGGAAGACCTCTAATCATGTACCTAACAGTTTTAGAGAATTCAATGGGGTGTGTATTGGGGAAACATGACGAGTCTGGTCAAAAAGAGAATTCAATATACTACCTTAGCAAAAAGTTTACCAACTATGAAACAAGATACTCACTGCTCGAGAAAACTTGTTACGCTTTGGCTTGGGCTGCTCGCCGACTAAGACAGTATATGTTTTCTCATACTACTCTGTTGATCTCTAAGATGGATCCAATTAAATACATATTTGAGAATCCCACTCTCTCCGAAAGAATAGCCCAATGGAAAATGGTCTTAACAAAATACGACATTTAGTATACCACTTAGATAGCAATCAAAGGAAGTGTACTGGCAGACCATTTAGCTCATCAAGCCATAGACGACTACCAGTCTATGAATTTTGAGTTGACGGATGAAAATAGTATGCTAGTTACAAAATGTGAAGAGCCTGGAACGTACGAAGGACCTGAGCCAGGATCCGGATGGACTATGGTTTTTGGTGGAGCTTTTAACGCTCTTGGTAATGGAGTTGGCATTGTGATAATTTCCCCCACAGGTTTAGATACTCCTTTCACTGCTAGATTATGCTTTGATTGTACCAATAACATGGCCAAACACAAAGCGTGTATCATGGGTATCAAAGCTGCCATTGATATGAGAATCAAGATCTTGAGTGTATACAGGGATTTAACCTTGGTGGTTAGTCAAATCAAAGGATATTGGAACACTAAGCACCCAAATCATATTTCTTATAAAGATCATGTATTGACACTGATCTCGTACTTCGAAGAAATTACCTTTGAACATATTCCACGAGAAGAGAACAAGTTAGCAGATGCATTGTCTAACATTTCATCTATGTTCAAGTTCATGTGGGACAATGAAGCTGCTCAGGTCACTATTGAAAGACTAGATGAACTAGCATATTGTTATGAGGTTAATACTGATAAAGCAGAAGAGAAGCCTTGGTTTCATGAAGTGAAAAGGTATCTTGAAGCTCAAGAGTATCCTGAAGGACCATCTATCAATGACAAGAAGTTCCTAAGGAGGTTCTCTGCCAAGTTCTTCCTAAGTAATGGAATCATGTACAAGCTCAACCATGATTCAACTTTGCTTCGTTGTATGGACAAGAAGAAACCTAAGGAAATTATGGAAGATATGCACGAAGGTATCTTTGGTACGCACTCCAGTGGACATACGATGGCTAAGAAAATTCGGAGAGCCGGTTGCTATTCGTCCACTATGGAAACTGATTGCCCCTATCACTCAAGAACTTGTCACAAATGCCAGATCTACGTTGATAAAGTGCATGTACCTCCAGTTCCGTTAAATGTGTTGACTGCTCCTTGGTCGTTTTCCATGTGGAGAATTGATATGATTGGAGAAATCAAACTTACCGCTTCTAATGGGCATCATTTCATCCTCGTTGCCATTGATTACTTCACAAAGTAGGTAGAGGCAGCCTCGTTCACTTCTGTTACCAAGAGTGTTGTGGCTCGATTCATCAAGCCTAACCTTATCTATCAGTATGGCATCTCAGAAAGGATTATCACCGATAATGGTACTGTTGTACCCCAAAATTTTCCCTCTCATTTATCAAATATTTTCTCACAAGATCTCCTTTGGTTCAAGACTGCACAAGGTTTGATCAGCTAAAGACACCTCCTTAAGCACTAATGACTGAAATTAGGGTTTGAGATTGCACAAGGATAATTGAAATTTTAATGCATCATATGACTTTCATGGATCATTATGGACCCCCAAGATTGCTCATGTCAAGTTTCAAGTCTTGGATCACATTTTTTTCTCAGTCAATTGAGCAGTTGACCTAAAAATCAGTTGTATTGGGAAAAAGTCAACTGTGGCCAATTTACAGTCAAACTTCATAATTGTTTATCCATATCAACATTATAAACTCATATGTATAATTTGATCAAGTTTGGACCACAATTCCTCAAGAAATTTGATCAAATCATCAAAAGGGAAAAATGGTCAAAATTAGGGTTTTGATTGAGAAAGGGCATTTTCTGATTTTTGACCTAGCAAATGGTTAATTGGTTTGAGGAATGATCTCAAGAGTTCAATTGCATCATTTTGGCCTAATGGCATGACCCAAAACATTGCTCAAGATCAATTGGATTGATAGTTGATTTTCAGTCAACTGATCAAAAGTCAATTGTATACTGAAAAGTCAAACTTTGACTTTTTGGTCAAAATCAAGTGTCAAAGATCACAATTCATCAAAACATGTCAAAATATGAAACTTGTTCATCAAGAAATCAAAAAGTCAAGATTTCATTTTGAAAAGTCAAAGTTTCCAAACTTAGAAATTTTTCTAAGTGTTGAAAACTTCATAATTTTAAACAACTTTGAGCCATTTTTTTCACCATGATGCAAGACGATTCAAAAGAAACTTTCAACATGAAAGTTGTAGATCTCCAAGAGATATACAACATTGCTTTATGCAAATTCTCCTAGAAATTCTTGTACCTCAAGTTATTAATCCATGAAGTCATGGTCATGAAACTAAACACTTAGTGAAATTTTGAGCATTTTAGCTCAAGATTTTAACCTAACTTCTGACCCAAGTTTCACATAGTTCCATTTGTATTTTGCAAAAGTGATTCAAAGAGGGGTTATAGAGAACATTACAAGCTTTCCAAAATGTCCAAGAACTCCTTGAGATCATTTGTGAGCAAGGAGAATCGAAGGCCAGAAGTTGGGGTTTTAAGTTGTTTTACAAGGCAAAATTTGTGATGAACAAGAATTCAAATCTCAAGCCTATGCTGCACAATCTTGCTTTGCAGGCATCTAAACCTCAATATATATCCCTAATCAGAAGATTACACTTGCTTTTAAGCTATTATCCATTTGATTCAAGCTTTATCCAAGTTAATTTTCCATTAATGGCACAAAGGCACCATTGTCATTTACGTAAAGCAAGCTTTATGCAAAGTCAACTTGCATTGAACTTTGCACTTGTTACTTCTGCACAAACTTCCTCTACAAAGCCAGATAAGCATGTTTAAAGTTGGTAACCACTCTAGATAGCTTTGTACTATGCATTGAAACCATGTTTTTCAACCTTACTTAAAAAACAAGCCAAGAAGCAAAAACATGTGATCTTGTACTTCTGACAACCTCAAGTATCCAAACCTTTTACATACATATACACAAATTATTTGCAAGAAAACACACGCATACACAAGCCTTAAAACACACAAGAACTCAGAACTGAATCAAAAATAACCATTGTTGCACATTCTGACCAAAAACTTGAAACTCACATCTCCCTCATGTGTTTTCAAGCCTTTTGGTTCCTAAAGCTTATAAACATCAAATACAACCCATCCCTAACCCTGTTACACGATTGTAACTCCATTTCCATCTTCCTCCATAGCCAAAAACAGAGCACTGCACATTGACTTCTCCAAGCCATTCAGCCACTCTTAACTCAAGCTAACCATTGCATTAACTTCATGGGAACTTGAGGAAGCTAACTTGACCATTGCAGCACCTTGAATCAAGCTCATTTGCATTTCATGATTTCCAGTTTGGAGGTATTTTTCTTGAACTTTTATCGCATTACCTAGGCATTGTTAGGCTTGCATTTGTGAAGATAAAATGTAGACATCATTACCCTGAAGTTGTACATGTCCATAGATTTTATTTATATTGATTGAGCTAGGAGAATTTTAGGATTGAACCTCTGAAAATAATTAGGTCAGAATTTGGTACTTTCAAAAATTCTCATTCATCTTTGATTTATAGTTTATGATATTTATATGGTTGGATTCGTATGAAAAAACAGAGCAACTTTCATGTTTGCATTTTCCATTATCGTTGAGAAATGAATGAGATATAGGTGTTCTGGATGGAGGTTGAAGATGAAGTGTATTCATGACTCATTTTGTATTATATCTTTATCATTTCAGTTAATTTAACGATGTATGGCCACCCCAGTGGTAAGGTAGCACACTGGTAACCAAGAGGGCGTGGGTTCAACACCTAGCGCGCTGCCTTTTGCATTTTTTCCATATTTTTTTTGTCATTTTTCCTTCCAGCGCGTCTGGGCTCTCTCCCTTGGGCCTGAGTCATTTTTTCTCACTAATACCACCCTTTTTTCTCATACCAAACAATCCATCCCTTTTTTTTTTCTATTTACAAAAAAAAACAATAATGGGCCAACTTCAAGACTTTTTTTCTAACAAACCCTCATTTCCTTTTTTAAACCCCTGACTTTAATTTTATATTTTTATTTTATTTCATCTTTTATTATCATTATTAATATTATTATTATTATTATTATTATTATTATTATTATTATTATTATTATTATTAAAAACCCAAAAATATTTATATTTTATTATTTATATTTATTTAGTTTATTTTCTTCATAAAAACTAAAAGAACAAAAACAGTTTTCATTTAATAAATTAATTTCTTTGTTTTATTATTCAATAAATATTTAGACTAGGGTTTAACTATTATATTATTTTCTTGTGAATAAAATTAATTTAGAACTTAGGTTTATTTTAATTAATTAATTCTCATTTATATTTTCATTAAGATAAAAAATTTCATAGAAAAACCCTAAAAATACTTTTTTAACTTAATCTTAATTTTATTATATTTAGTTAATTATTTTATTTTAGCTAACTAGGTCAAAAAACCTTTTTCATGAAAACTAAACAAAAATCACATTTTCTTTTTACATTTACATTCTTGCATTTTTACTTATTCATTTTTGTACATTTATTCAAATTCAATATGATTGTAATAGATAATTAGATTTAATTTTCTTGCAAGTCCCCATTTGTAATTTGTACACCCCCTCCCCTAATGATGTAATAGCGTAGTAATTTTAATTTATGCAATTTAATGCTTTATATACAAATGCTAGTAATTAGGGTTTGTATGGAAAGATTAAAACCAATGTTTAGAAAACCCTAATTCAAAGACAAATCAAGCATGTAAATCAATACACTTGCACACAAACACCCTTAGGGTAAATCCACTTGGTTGCCTTACAAAAATGGTCATATTATGCATGTGAGGTATCTTAGCAAGAACAAACAAAATACAAGATCATAGTCCCTCGATGACGCTATCAAAGTTGTCTTTCAAAAAATGATCTTAGCCCCTAAAGAAAATGTTAAGATATCTTACAACATTGCTAATCATGGTTATACGATGACCCTTGCCCGTCCCTTTTACATCCAAAGATAGGGTTTCTTACCAAATCAATGGTAAGATAACAATTTCAAAGGAAAGATAAAATAAACATGAAAGACTTTTGAGTAGGTAGATTACTCCTAGTTGCTTGCTCAAGCCCTACACTTGCAACCATCTGATGTCACAACTAATTGGGAAACAAGGAGTGGTGTCAAAGGTTTCTTAACCAAGTTCTTGTTTGAGAAAGCCCAAAACTGTTGGAACTCCTTGGACTTGCAAGCTTTTGAGTAAATTGTGGCTCTCCTCATCTGTGGGATGGTTTTGTTTCCAAATCCTGACCAACTCATAAATGTGAGCACTATTAAAATCTTCATGTCTTATAACCCGGTGCCTACTTTATTAGGAGACATCCTACATTATTTTCACACTCGTACTATGAGGAAAAAAGGTATCCTAATGTGTTGTACTCCTCTCTTGGAAAGATGGTTTATTCCGCATCTTCCCCAATATGTATTAACGAGCAAGGTTCAAGGTGGTCACATAGGTTGATGACTCTCAAACATTCAGACATTCATTGGTGTTCCTGATCTGTAGAGAATGTTACTATCGTTGACCATTATGGAGAATTCCATAATGTCCCCTTACTTGGAATTAGAGGAGGTATCACCTACAACCCTTTCTTAGCCTTAAGACAGTTTGGTTACGCCCGAAGGGATGGTCCACATGAGATGCTTATTCAAGGGTTGGTATTTGACTACGAGAATGACGATCAAGGTTACCGCCAGAGGTTAATCTGAGCTTGGAAGATGTTGAAAAAGTAGATAACAAGACATTGGGGCACAAGAATTCCATCCCTCTTGAGCCTTACCTCAAATGGGTAGGAGCCCGTGCTCAAAGTCTTATGATGCCTTACCCCTCCATTATCCTGGTCATCAAAGAGCCTGTTGTGGAAGGAGATGTCCCATACACTATCCTGCATCCTCACATGCCCACCTCTCTCGAAGACTTGCAAAGGGATTGGATACAACTTAAAGGGGAGCGAGACACCTTCGAGGCCCAATTCTACGCCAGCAAGAAGAAGGTTCTGGAACTCACCAAGCAGCTTCATGAGGAACAGAGTCTGAATTCCTACATCGTACCAAAGAGAATGCGTTCAACTTTTTTATCTTAGAGTTTTTTGTATTTCTTTGTAAGCCTAAAAAGGCATGATGTACTCAAACTTTGATTTATTAATATAACATGTGTTCCTTTTTGTCTAAAGAAAATCTAAATCTCTGATTTCCTTGAAATCATTGCATATGCATATTCATTCATCATAACATAAATAGGTTTCTTACAACAGGTCTCCTTATCTTTCTACTGTTTATTTCAGTAAGATGGATCTCGAGCAGACAGTAAAAGACCTCCAGATGCAGAATGCTCAGTTTCAATAGATGTTCTTAACTCTAGCCAAAGGACAAGAGGATTTGAAAACTTTGCTGATCAAAGAAAAGAAGAAGAAAGCAAAGAAAGCAACCGGTGTTCTAAATCTAAGAAGAAGGTTCCCAGGGCCAGCCAGATGAACCCTAGATTTCGCAACAACATCTGGTGAAAAGGATAATCAAGAAGGGAAAGGCAAGGAAGTGACTGCCCATCCAAAATCTGAAGAGGAAGAAGAAGAGGATTACTCTGAAGAGTAGTATCCCCCGACCGACGATAAATATAAACACCTGGAAGAACGTCTAAGTGCAATGGAGATTCAGAAAGTGCCCAGGCTGGACTTTGAAGAGCTGGGTTTGGTGTCTGGGATTGTTATTCCACTAAAGTTCAAGGCACCAGTGTTTGCTAAGTAAGACGTGGTTTCGTGTCCCAAGATGCACCTTCGATCTTATGTGAGGAATATATAGCCTCACACTACTACAAAGATTTGTGGGTCCACTTCTTTCAGGATAGTCTATCCGGGACTCAGCTAGATTGGTTTTATCAACTTGAAATGGCCAATATCCATAATTGGGAAGACCTTGCCGCTTATTTTTATAAACAATATCAGTATAATTCAGACCTTGCCCCTACCCGTACTCAACTCCAGAGTATGACTATGGTTTTAAGAAAAGGTTTCAAAGACTACGCTCAGAAATGGAGGGATTTAGTAGGAAGAGTCCAACCTCCCATGTCTGAAAGAGGGTTAGTAGACATGTTTCTGGGTACCCTGTCCAGTCCTTTCTTTAATCATTTAATTGGAATCTCCTCAGCAGGCTTCACTGAATTAATCTTGACCGAGGAAAGAGTGGAAGCTGGGATTAAGAGTGGAAAGATCCAAAAAGACGCATCCTCCAGTGCCGTGAGAAAACCATTTATTGGGAAAAAAGAAGTTAGTGTTGTGTATCCTCAAAGGAATCAGGATAGAACTGAACACTGTCCAATGGTAGAGGCTGTCATGATCCCTAAGCCTGCACCTACTCAACAAAGGAGCAACCAACCTAGAACAGAAAGACCGGTAAGACAATTTACCTGGATAAATATGACATTGTCTCAACTCCTGCCACATTTATTGAGATATAATCTGGTAACTTTGAAAGAATCCCCTAAGAATCCCAACACAGCCTCTCCTCATTACCATCCTAATGCTCGTTGTGCTTTCCATTCAGAAAGTCCAGGCCATGATACCAACAACTGCTGGGCTTTGAAAAACAAGGTGCAAGACCTTCTCGAAGTAAAAGAAATTGAATTTGATGCTCCTGAGATCCCAAATGTTATCACCACTTCTATGCCCAAGCATGGCCATGATGTTAACACTGTTGAAGATGATATGTTTTTTACTGTTGTTGATGAACTTGTTACTCCTCTCCTGACTGTCAAGAAGAACTTGTTGAAGGCTGGTTTATTTCCGGGCTATGGCGAAGGTTGCCACCTCTATTTATCCCTACCAAATGGTTGTCATTTATTGAAAGCAGGTGTCCAACGCCTAATGGATGACAAATAGATTTTGTTTGAAAAGACTCTCGTTCCAACCATTTCTTACAAAGATGTTTCAATAGTGACCATTTCCGACAATCCTTACAGGGTCTCCACCAAAAGACCCGTTAGGATTACATAAGTTCCTAAGGTGACTCCACTGATAATTACTATGCCAGGGACGATCCCGTACTCCTTAGATAAAACTGTCCCATGGAACTACTGGGGCAACGTCTACTATCACAGTGTCAAACAGGATTAGTTGGCTGATGAAGACTCAATTTTTGAGAAGGCTGGCCTCGACATCGGCAACATTGCAGGAACCAGCAAGAGAACCCAAAGTGTAAGAGTATTATCTCCCGAGATTTCTCCTGCGAAGACTGTTACCGGTCCTGTGACCATCCCTGCTTTTGTTCCTGTTGAGACTACTACTATAATCCATATGGTTACCCCTACTGACACCCCTACCACCGAGTCGACCGAGACTCGGGGTAAAGGCATTCTGGTTGAGCCTATCCGGATGAAGGCGCAATCAATATCTATCCCAGAAGCCTCCAAAAAGGAGATGGAAGAAATTTTGAAAATTATAAAGAGAAGCGACTACAACGTAGTCGAACAGCTAGGGAAAAATCCGTCAAAAATCTCTATGCTAGCTTTAATGTTGTGCTCTGAGGCTCATGCGAAGGCCTTGGTGAAATTTCTTAAAATTTCCCATGTGCCATAAGAAACCTCTACTGATCAGTTCCAAGACTGTGTGGCCAGTTTAACAGCTTACAATGGTTTAGGCTTTTCTGATGCTGACTTGACATCTAGAGGGAGGAAGCACAATGAATCGTTGCATGTCTCTGTCGAATGCAGGGGCAAAACTTTTGCCCATTTCCTGGTTGATACTGGTTCATATTTGAATGTGCTTCCTAAGAAAGCTTTGAATAGACTCGATTGTGAAGGTTTGACCTTAAAACCCAATAACATAGTGGTAAGGGCCTTCGACGGTTCAAAGAGAATGGTGCATGGGGAGATGGACATCCCCATTAAAGTTGGAACTCAAACCTTTGATTCAACTTTCTACGTGATGGAAATTCACCCTTCCTATTCCTGTTTATTAGGCCTACCTTGGATTCACGACGCTGGTGTCGTCACCTCTACATTACATCAGATGCTAAAATACCCAACCAAAGGGAAAATCATCATTGTTCATGGAGAGGAGGAATATATGGTCAGTCACTTGAACTCCTTCAGATACGTTGAAATGGATGGTGAATTCGTTGAAACTCCGTTTCAGCATTTTGAGGAAATTCCACAAACAGTGGCAGCAACCAAGACTGTCTCCCAAGTCCCAAATATTACAAGACCTCCACTAAAGATGTCTTCTCTAAAAGATGCCAAGGGAGTGATTGAAGAAGGTGGGTGTACTATTTTAGGCCAACACCCAGATAACCCTTACAAATCTGACAAATTTGGTTTGGGTTTCACTTCAGGAGCCCAGAAAGTTGTTCGTCGTGCTCGTACCGAGAGACCACCTTTGAAGATCAGCAACCACGGAGTCAACGCAGTGGAGGATGATGATGATAATTGTGACCTAGAAGATTGGATTTTACCAACCATCAATGGAGGACTCAACAATTGGGAAGCTAAAGATTTTATCCTAATTACTTTTATCCAACATTAACTGTCTTTAAATTTTTGTTGGACTTGTAATGATTAAACAATTCAGACTTTTAAAACCTTGTGTCTTACCCGAGGCACAACGGTCCATTTGTAAGGGTTGTTACTTCATTTTCATATGTCATCAATGAATCATGGACATTTTTTCATACAAACTTTACGCTCTTTGTTTTTCTTTTTCTACATTTTTGTTTTTCAAAGATAGCTATACTCTTACACAGACTCACATTCAAAATGCAGATTTACATCCATTCAGGATCCCATGGGTAACAATTCTGCTATGGCCAATTGTGACTCTGAAAATCTAATATACCAAGCCGAAGACGAAGGTGAGGAAGATTGTGAAGTGTCAGGGGAACTAGCCAAGTTACTGCAACCGGAAGAAAGGACCATACAACCCCATGAAGAACCAGTGGACACAATCAACTTAGGTACCGAAGAGGACAAGAAAGAGGTCAAGGTAGGAGCCAATCTAGAACCCAGTGTCAAGCAGCTTTTAACTCAGTTGCTACATGACTATGTTGAGGTCTTTTCTTGGTCATATGAAGACATGCCAGGACTTGATGCTGATATTTTGGTCCATCATCTACCAACAAAAGAAGACTGCCCTCCGGTAAAATAGAAAGTCCGTCGCATGCGGCCAGACATGTCAGAGAAGATCAAGGCTGAAGTCATGAAACTATTCAACACCGGATTCTTAGCCGTCACCTCCTATCCACAATGGGTTGCCAATGTTGTTCCAGTGCCTAAAAAGGATGGAAAAGTACGCATGTGTGTGGATAAACGAGATTTGAATAGGGCAAGCCCTAAGGATGATTTCCCACTTCCCCATATTGATATTCTGGTTGACAATACCGCCCAGCATAAAGTATTCTCAATCATGGATGGTTTCTCAGGCTACAATCAAATCAAAATGGCACTTGAGGACATGGAGAAAATAACCTTCGTCACACAGTGGGGCATATTCTGTTACAAGGTTATGCCATTTGGGTTGAAGAATGTTGGGGCAACTTATCAGTGTGCCATGGTAGCTCTATTTCACGACATGATCCATCACGAAATAGAGGTCTATGTGGATGACATGATAGCCAGATCTCAGACTGAAGGGGGACATCTTGACCATTTGCAAAAACTGTTTGAGAGGCTAAAGAAATACAAGCTTAGGTTGAACCCGAATAAATGAACATTTGGGGTAAGGTCTCGTAAACTCCTAGGCTTCGTCATCAGCGGTAAAGGTATCGAAGTGGACCCTGCCAAGGTGAAAGAAATAAAAGAAATGCCTACTCCTCACACCGAGAAGGAAGTCAAAGGATTCTTAGGATGGCTTAACTACATTTCCAGATTCATTTTTCACTTAACCGCTACTTGTGAACCAATCTTCAAATTACTGAAAAAAGATCAAGTAGTCAAATGGAATGATAAATGCCAAGTTGCCTTCGACAAGATCAAAGAGTACCTTCAAGAGCCTCCCGTTTTGATGCCACCAGTCGAGGGAAGACCTTTGATCATGTATCTAACTTTTTTACAAAATTCATTGGGGTGTGTGCTGGGGCAGCATGACGAGTCTGGCCGAAAAGAGCATGCTATTTACTACCTGAGCAAAAAGTTTACCGACTGTGAAACAAGATATTCACTGATCGAGAAAACTTGGTGCGCTCTGGCATGGGCTGCTCGCCGACTAAGATAGTATATGCTGACCCATATTACCTTATTGATATCCAAGATGGACCCAATTAAATACATATTAGAGAAGCCTGCCCTCTCTGGGAGAATAGCAAGATGGCAGATGATTCTGACTGAATACGACATTCAGTACACTACCCAAAAATCAATAAAGGGCAGTGTGCTAGCTGATCACCTTGCTCATCAAGCTATGGATGACTATCAGTCCATGAAATTTGAATTCCCAGATGAAGACATCATGATGGTAAACAACTATGAAGAATTTAGACCATATGACGAACCTAAACACGGATCCCGATGGACTCTGGTTTTTGATGGAGCCTCCAACACACTCGGTAATGGAATAGGTGCTGTAATCTTATCCCCTAAAGGATGTCATACTCCCTTCACTGCAAGACTTTGCTTCAACTGTACCAATAACATGGCAGAGTACGAAGCGTGTATTTTTAGCCTCAAAGCTGCCATAGATTTGGGAATCAAGTCCTTAAGTGTATTTGGAGATTAAGCCTTAATCATCAGTCATATAAAAGGAGAATAAGATATGAAACACCCTAACCTCATCCCATACAAAGAACATGTGTTGACATTAATCCCACATTTCGAGGAAATTACCTTCGAGCATTTCCCACGAGAGGAAAATCAACTGGAAGACACGCTAGCCACCATGTCATCCATGTTTAAACTCAAGTGGGGTAACGAGGCTCCCCAGATCACCATTGAACGAATGGAAGAACCAGCTTAATGTCATAATATCGATACTTAAGAAGTAGCGGAACAACCTTGGTTCCATGAAGTTAAGAGGTATCTCGAGGCTCAAGAGTATCCGGAAGGAGCTTCGGTTAATGATAAGAAGTTCTTGAGGAGATTCTCTGCTAAGTTTTTCCTCAGTAATGGCATTCTCTACAAGCGTAACCACGACTCTATGTTGCTTCGTTGCGTAGACAAGGTTGAGGCAGAAAAGATCATGGCTGATCTACATGAAGGCAGTTTTTGCACCCATTCTAGTGGGCATACGATGGCTAAAAAGATCCTACGAGCAGGGTATTATTGGTCTACCATGGAAGCAGATTGCTATTAGCATTCACGAACCTGCCACAAGTGTTAGATCTATGCTGACAAAGTGTATGTACCTCCAATGCCTCTAAATATCCTGACTGCTCCCTCGCCATTCACGATGTGGGGCATCGATATGATTAGAGAAATCAAACCTACAACTTCTAATGGACACCGCTTCATCTTAGTGGCCATTGACTACTTCACGAAATAGGTTGAGGCAACTTCTTTCCCTTACGTTACCAAGAATGTTATGGCCCGTTTTATCAAACAGAATTACATCTGTCGGCATGATATCCCAAAGAGCATCATCACAGACAATGGTATAAATCTCAACAATACTATGATCACCGCACTATGCGCGCAATTCAAGATCCAACACCATAATTGTTCCCCTTACCGGCCAAAGATGAATGGAGCTATTGAAGCCACAAATAAGAACATCAAGAAGATCATACAAAAAATGACAGTAACCTACAAAGATTGGCATGAGATGTTACCATTCGCTCTCCACGGTTACCGTACCACGGCGCGCACATCAACAGGGGTAACTCCCTTCTCCTTGGTATACGGCATGGAAGTTGTTCAACCAATTGAAGTCCAAATACCTTCTCTGAGAATCATAAAAGATACAGGGACGAATAAAGATGATTGGATTCAAACTCTACTTGACCATTTGAACCTAATTGATGAGAAGTGGCTTACGGATGTCTGTCACAGCCAGATGTACCAGAAACGTATGATCAATGCTTTTAACAAAAAGGCCAGACGTCAGGTATATCAGGTAGTTGACTTGGTAATCAAGCATATCATATTTCTACAAGGTGATCCAAGGGGAAAATGGAATCCTACATACGAAGGACCATTTGTGATCAAAAGCATATTCTCTGGTGGAGAAATGATCTTAACCACTATGGACGACAACGACCTTTCGCACCCTGTAAATGCGGACATAGTCAAAAGATACTACGCATAAGAGACCCGCTAGGTTGACACACCTAGTAAAAACAAGGGCAACCCGGTGAACCATAAAGGTTCGGGCAAAAATTAGGGATAAAATACAAAAAAAATATGTACACCCGGCAAGCTGAAAACTCGAAAGGGCGGCTTGGGCAAAAAAGGGTATCCCGGTGGATTGAAAACTCGAAAGGGCGGTTGTTTACCGTGGTTTTTGGTAAACAACTGTTGATCCTCCAAAAGGGAAAGTCCTTTTGGTTACTCGTGGGATCGATTAGATTGATCCCAAAACATATGCTAATTTTATGCTGGTTTGATGTAAAAGTCAATATCTAGGAAGAACGCACGTTCGACCAAGGATATGGTGTTTGTGGTTTTCTAGAAAGCATATAGAAGCGCAGATAAAATGCAAGAAACGTAAACTTTGCAAAAAAAGATCAAAGCAAGCTAAAAGACTTTATTGAAAAAAGGTGGTGTTTCCAACGTACATTCTCAGTTATTCTTTCACACACATCGGGTACTTGAATAATGTTGAGTAACTAGCACAATAGGTTGAATACACCAAATATTACACACAAACTTCCTATTTTTATACTAAAATTATGTAACCGTCGAGGGCTTGCTTTGCTCTAGGATGAAGACAAGTTTCTTCTGCATGTCCCTCGACCTCTATCTTCCTGCCACATCGCTTTCCCTTAACTCCTGGCGAACTGCATTTCCCTTTAATCTTTAAATTCAAATATCCTTCATCCTTGGTGCTGACACGAGGGTTTGTTCTTCTAGTCGAAGTTCACAGGACCTTTCCAGTCGAAGGTTTGATGGCGATGTCTGGTCAAAGACCAATTTGTAACTCATATATCTTCTCTAAGTTTCTCCATCCGTCGAAGCATTTTCCAGCTTGGCTTTATTTCCTCTATTTTGGCCCATAAGGCCAATATATTGTGGGTGTCGAATTCAAGAGCCAAAAAATTACCCCCCAATAATGCCTATTTCGACATCGAGAAAAATAGTCATTCTTTGATATTCCTATTCGACACCTTTCTCTTTTGTCCACAAAGGCTTAACGCGTACTTTTCTCCTTCCAACAGCTGCCACGTTTAGAACCATCATTACCCTTTTCCCAAGACGTCTTTTCAACCAGCTGTTACCATGATGCCATGATAACCATTACCCCTAGAAACTAGGCAAGCGTGTCAAACATTCCCCATCATCTGCATGGTAATTGCTTTACCGCTTGCTATGTGCCCCACTACGTTTATAACATTAAATGGCTTTGGCGAGAAACCCTTCTCCCTGGACACTATAAATAGCCTTTAGTTCTCTCTTTTGGAACTTTCACAACACTTAGCATTTTTCATCTCTTCTGCAGAAAAACACCTCACACCGTAGTGACTCTATCATATTCTCTTTTCACCAACTCATAACAATGGATTTCCTCTCCAATGCTCTAAACAACCCTAAGCCCAAAAATGTTTCTGACGTACAACATCAATAGGAGATCTTTCCCACAAGTTCTCCTCCTACTTCAATTGAGGAGCTAAGGTTCGTCTCTGAACCTATGACCAAAGAAAGGCGTGAGGCATACAACTCTCAACTCCTCATCCCTATTAGGTATTCTGAGAATATATATTCGATGTCCGACCCTTTATCTGCATGTGTTGAGAATCCCATGAAAAATCGTGCTTTCTTCCCCACTCATCCTAGGCTTAAGCCTATAGGCTGTGCGAAGAAACCCAAGAATGATCCTGAGGATGCGACTCCATCTAACCAACAACATGCTCAGACAAAGGAAGATATTAATATTCAGTTCATGAACAAAGGGAACATGATCTTTCGATCGTGCCCTAGTCTTTCTTCAGAATATTTAGACTGGCTGAATAAAATGGAGAAGGTACAAACCCCAGTCTGGAAAGAAATGGGGATCTATGACTTGGTGATGCTGCCAAAGACAGGGTTATCTTACTGCCCTCTCATGTTAGTGTCTTTGTTATACTTTTGGGACAACGCCCATTTCACATTTCATCTTCCTTGTGGAATGATGACCCCAACCCTCTTCGACATAGCAGCAATCACCGGTCTTCGACCAACTGGTGACTACTTCGACCCAAAAGATTTATCTGAGGATGCCATTGGGTTTTCAGCTAAGAAGTCCATATATACCACATTCATCAACCATTTTCATGATAAATCTTACAGCACTGTGTCGGAGGTAGAACATATAGCTTCCTTAGCTATGTGGCTGTCTCGATTCATCTTCTGTACTAAGTCACTTCAAGTGACTAAGAAGATGCTTATGCTTGCAACACAGCTTCATCATGGCTACCCTCTCTGCTTGGCTAAGTTAATTTTGGCCAATCTGTATGAGTCCATCAACAATGGTGTGACTCAACTCAAAGTCATCGAAGACAGGGCAAGCTTGCTCCTTTATGGCCCCTTTTGGCTTCTTCAACTCTGGCTCAATGCCACTTTCGAATCTTTTCTTCCTCAAAAGAATAAGATAAACGAAGAGGCCCCAGAAATTCTGAACATGAGGGTCGAAGGTACCAGGATAGTTTTGTTGACTCCGACTGACGAGGGTCAGCAATTCCAAAATGCCTTCACCAGCTTTGTGATGATGTTTGCAGAGAGCCAAAATTTTGTTTCGACCATGGCTCCCTTTGCTAGTCAAAAAGTTGGACCAGAATGGTTCACTCGAACATTTCCTTCGGCTGATGAGGATGACTTAAATGACGAATATGTGGCTATTTAGGAGTCGTTTCTTCGACCCAGAATCATTCCTCTGAGATTCAAGAGTTTGAAGAATCAACTGAGTTTGATTACTTACCAACCGAATCTTGTCTCTCGATAATTCGGTATTCTTCAGTCACTTCTGTCTCCCATCTACTCTCGAGAGAAGCTGCTATTGTTTTATAATGCAGATTACCCAGAGGATGCCGCTACCAAGCATATTGGTAGGTACGTTGGTCTAACCGTACTAACTCTGTTCGACTTTAACCTTAGTTTTATGTGTTCGCCCATTTTTGAGGGGTGGTGGAGGCAATATTACAACGAAGAATTCTTCGACGAGAAGGATTTCGCCCACCATCTTCGTGAGGCGTTCAAGCTGGTCTTTGACAAGATCAAGAAAGGTAATATTTTCTTTCTTTTTGTCCCTTTGCCTTATATTCAATCACTCGACATCCAACTTATATTTGTTTCTTGTATAGCTGTCAAGAGGACCAACCCCAAAAAAGCTGCTGAAAGCACCAAAGGGGGAGACTCTTCTGTGAACCCTTCACCAAAGGTATTCATTTTCTGCTATGCCTTTCTCCGTTACTATTTTCTGGTATAGATATCCATTCCTCCTACTCTTATCTTTCTGTGTTCTTAGAAAACCACTCCCAAGAAATGGAAGGTTCAGGAGATTGAAATCTCTAGTGATGAAGAAGAGGAATCTCCTCTTGTTACTCTGAAGAGACAAAAATTAAAGAAACCAGCTCCTATACCTGAGCCTCGCCCCAAAACAAAAATCAATATTCCAGCTACCAAATCAAGGCCTCCTCCTGTAATCATCAGAGAGCCCACTGAACAAGAGATAGCCGCTAGGTTGAATAATCCTAGTGAGAGTGACAATTCCTGTCCTGGTGCCGAAGTTCCTCTCTAGGTATTTACTTCGACAAACATCCGCTTACTTCCTGAACTAGCCCCGTTTTTCCGTAATAACTCTGAAAATAAAACTTCTTAATCTTCAAGATACTGCTGACACTTCTAAACATTCTCCCATTTCCATCGAAGGATCTTCCACTTTGTTAAATAGTGAGGGAGATCCTACTTATAGCCCTTCTTCTACAAAAGGCCCCTTTATGAGCTCAGCTAGTGAGGTGAACCATAGAAGAAGCAAATGAAGAAGGCCCTATAGGAGAACAGGAAGAAATCAGGGCTCCACTGGATGATGCACAAGAGGGTGAAGAGGAGGAGGATACTGATACTGTAGTCGGAACAGAGGGGGAAGGTATGCTGGAGGGGGAGAATCAAAATGAAAGAATTCCAGAGGCTGATGGCAAAGAAAACACTACTGAGGGGACCCAAAATCTTGCAAACACTGAAGCTACCCATGTTCCAGCACAAGCAGCAAATGTGGCTACTGATATTAACGAGGGTGCCCCTTCGACAGGGTCTCATACCAAAGAAGATTTGGCCTTATTGAAACAGAAAAATCCTCTGGGTTATTTGACTCCCATTCTCAAAGGGCGAGAAAGTTATTCTGATCACAGCGTTTCAACTGCGTTTGGAAAGTCTACCTCAACATCACCTCTTGATGAGGCGCTTCAGAAGGTTAAGGCGTAAATTTTCAAAAGAGATTTAATGCTAACCTTGGAGGGAGAACCTACAGCTCCCTCCTTCCTAAAGACCACTTTGAGGGTTGTTGATCTCCTTATTGCTTCTCCAGATATAGCTTGTGTTATTTTGGATTTAACCTCCATCATTGACCAAGTGTCAGCAGACTACAATCGTCGAAGGACTCTCACTCGTGAGATCGAAGAGGCCAACAGTCAGGTAGCCGCTGTTTGGCATGTTGCTACTGAATCAGCCTCCAAAGTAAAAGATTTGTCGAAGGCTCAAGAGGCTAGGCAAAAAGAAGCTGAGGAGATCAATCAAGAGACAACTAAAATGATGGCGCAAATCAAAGAACTGGAGGCTAAAATTTCCGCCAACAATAAAAGGAAAGAAGAACTTCTCGCCATTAACACTGAACCTGAAAGCCAAGAGGAACTTGTTGAAGGGTTGAAACATGCTGATCGGGCTCAAATGCTCGATTCCAAACTTGAAACCCTACATCAGTCGAAGGCCCTGTATGAAAGGCGTTTGGAATTACAGAGGATCAAATACCTCCAGATCAAAGCCAATCTCCCCTTTTAAATTCTTTCTATGTACTTGTATAATCATTTATTGTAATGACTTAAGGCCATTTTAGAAACTTTTAATGTAATTTCCATTTTGGCTTTTTTCTTATTTTGACGTGACTATACATTGGCTATTTTAACCTCTTGAAGCATAGGTCTATACTTTTTCAAGTATTTACCATTTACCCTCAGAAGCCTTTGATCTTCATTTAACTCCTCGATCTCATAGTCTCCACCATTGAAAGTCTAGATAATTTTGAAAGGTCCTTCCCACTTAGGGGACCTGTTGTACCCCAAAATTTTCCCTTCCATATTTCCCAAGACATTTCAAGAATAACTCCCAAGTTGCTCAAGATAGCTCAAGAGTTGGACAATCAAATCACCTCCTAAGGAAGTCAACCTCAAATTAGGGTTTTGTGTTGCATCAAGGTCCTTGAATCCAAATGGCCCCAAGTTATCCCTAATGTCCTAATATGCTCTCAAGTTCATCCATGTCAAATTTCAAGCCTTGCAGAGGAAGTTTGGTCAGTCAATTGCTCGAGAGGCCCAAAAATCGACTGTGCTAGGGCAAAAGTCAACTGTGACCTACAAACAGTCAAACCTCAAGATTTTTTGTCAACATTCTAATTTTGAGGGATAATTCATAATTTTATCAAGGGTTGATCATGATTCATCAATGATTTCTCAAGATTCATCTAGATTCAAAAGTTTCTAAATTAGGGTTTTGTAGGAAAAGCCAACTTAACTTTGACCAAGCATAACTTTCTCATAATTTATGAGAAATGACCCATCTAAAGCTCATTTTGAAGAATATGCAATTTCCTTCAATCCATCTTCACACCCCAAGATCAAGAAATGCACTCACAAAAAGTTACAAATTTGGACATTATAGGTCATTTTTGAAAGTCAACAAAAACACCTTTTTTGCCAAAGCTTATAACTTTAGCATGGAATATCAAAATGCGATGAGACCAAAAGGGTTGGTTAGAGGACATCTATGGGTTTCTAAAAAGTCACAGAACACCTCCAAAAGTTCAAAATTGAAGAAGTTATGCATTGTTGAAGTTGGGAATTTTTCCAAAATTGCCAAAAGTCAACTATCCCCAAAACTCCAATTTTTGACAAAAGGACCCAGTTTTTTCCACATGATTTTATCTTGTCACACCACACACGTGTCATATCTTCAGTCTTGTGCGAATTTGTTAATTTTTCTATTTTATTTTATTTTTATTAATTTAATTCATTTTTAATCAATTTAAATAAAAATAAAGTCCAAATCTTAATAGCTTGATATCTTTTTGATCATTACAGGTCTTAATTGACATCATGAACACAATCAAATTCATGCCAAGCCATATCATGCACAAAATCTTTGATTTGGAAAGAGATTGGAAGCCTTTAATGGAGGAATCATATCAAATCTCAAATCATCAATTCACATGGATTCAAGCCCAAAGATTTAACCTAATACAATCCTTGTTACATACACAAGCGAGACAGACAATACACGACGAGGAGGGTGCCAAGTCTGAGAATACAAAACTTGAAAAAAGCTTAAAAAGTGTGGGATCAAAATCTTGGTTGGAGGCCAATTCAATCCAAAATCTCAACATGGTTCAATTGCCAGGAGTCCACTGAAGCTATAGAAATCAGAATCAAGCCCTCTTATCTCCTGAAGCGCACTGTAAGCTTCTCTGAAAGTCACTCTGTACATGAAATCGTGATTCCACATTCCTGCATCCTTTGAGCAAATTTTTTGTACAATCATGCTTAACATTCAATTTCTAGTCTTTCTTCAATATTTGATTTCATTTTTGTAGCCTGTAACCTTGCACCCGAATCTAGGGTTTTGGAGTTTCGTTTTTGGGCGTTTGCTTTGCAGGTAGAATTAAGACCTATAATGGACATGGTTGTGTTCAGGGAGGAGAGACGAACATGGTGATGATCTTAGTTTGCGTTTACAGGGCCTGGAATTTGTTTTAGGATGATCCCACGAATCTTGATGCGGATAAAAATCCACAGGTAAGAAAACCAGGTTTTTGTTGAAGAAAACGACTAGGTGTCTTCCCCCCATTGGTCTGTTCAAATAGCGCACCATATTTTTTTATTTTTCCAGTATATTACTTGTTTTTCACATATAATAATCAGTGTTTATTCCAATAACAAATGAGCAAGTTAGTTGAGTTGGCAAGCACGCTAGTGGAAAGCCCCATGGGACCTGGGTTTGAATCCCAGGTCCCCCAATACATTTGTTTCATTTTTCTTTAGGTAATTGCATGTGGTTCCCAAGGAGTAGCACACCATACTCCTCAAAGATCCAAGCGACAGATGGCTTCCAGGCCAAATCCAAAGGCCAGGATTGAAGGCTCACCATACTCCCCAGTCAATGCATACACGTGGAATGGAGAAAGTCAAAACAGGCTGGCTTGAATTGGGCCAAACAAATGCTATTCTCACCACAATTTAGGCCCAACACCCCCATGAGTATCTCTTTTTATTTTTATTTTACTTTCTTTATTTATTTTAATATTCTTAATTAATTAGTAACCAAACAATTTATTTTTACTCATAAAATCAGAAAACACCAAAAAATATTATTTTTATTTATTAAAATTAAATTTTACTTTATTTTTGTAAATAAATATTAATTAATTATCTTAGTTTTAATTAGGTTAATTTCAATATCTTTTTTTGCAATAATTAAAATCAATTTAGAATAATTAGGTTTTACTAACTTTTAATCATCTTTATTTTATTTCCTTAAATATTCAAAAACCCAAAAATATTTTAATTAATTAATTAATTAATTTTGACCTAATTTAATTTCCATTTAATTCAAAAAATTACAAAAAACATGCTTTCTTTTCAAAAAAGGTCAAAACCCTAAAAAATGCGCTGATTTAATTTTCTCGCATGCGTATCATTTTATCCAATATTGTAATTGCTTCCGGTATGTAATAGCTTTTAATTAGGACTTTAATTATTTATCGCTTTATTTTACTTTCCACAATTTAAATTAAAGGGTTCGTTTTTGGCGATGTAAATACCCGACGCCTTGTAATAGTTTAGATTTAATTTCCGCGAATTTAATTTCCACAACTATACACTGTTAGATGTTTGATAATAGGGAATGCATGACAAGATCCAATGTATGAACTTAAAATCAACATAGATAACTCATGACATGTACAAAGATAATTAACTGAAATAACACACTTGCACATGCCACTCTTAGGGTACACCTCACTTGGTTGCCTTCGAACATGGTCATTGAGTATAGGTAGTTTTAGAGGTTGCCCTCTTGTCCAAAGATCATAAGTTGCCTCGAAACGGTTGCCTCGGATAAAATGATTTAAGACATTAGGGTTACCGCTAAGGCATCCTAACATTGCTTTAGTGACCACACATCCCTTAATCGAATTGACCCGAAAACTCCAACAACGATGCTACCTACTCATCAATAGTGGGCTAGCATTGTCTAAAGGACATTTGTACAGATTGATTTCTTTTTCGAGTAGGTAGATGGTTCTTAAGTACTTGCTCCTTTTAAAACAAAACAAAACTTTTCGCACTCACAAAAACAAAAAAAACTTCTTTCAAACCCACGAACACAAAGAAAAGCAAATTTTGAAAACACAATGAGCAAGTACCTAAGAGCCCGTGGATAACCACGGATAGATAGGGTGCTAACACCTTCCCTTTCTATAATCTACCTCCCGAACCCGAGAAATATCTCGAAAAAGGAATTTTTCTATGCTTTTTTCCTTTCCTTGTTGGATAAAATAAAAGATGGTGGCGACTCTTGCTTACCGCGACATTTTGCGAAAACAAACACAAAATGCGAACCAGCATTCCAAAAAACATTCAGTTCTCTTTCCCACCGTATCACAGAACTGACGACTCTGCTGGGGATTTATTATAAAGTGAGGTGTACCTTAGGATTAGATCATTGTGTTTTCAATTGTATGCTTTGTATGCTTTAATTTTGTGGGTTTGTATCAGAGTTCTATAGATCCTAACCCAGATCTGGGGATACCCTTTAGGTAAGTAGCAATAAACTGTGAGGGAACTGTCTGGCGTAGACCGACACGGTTGAAGCAGTAGCTACGTTGGTGTGGCACTTTAGTCTGTACCGATATCCCTTGTGTTGAAACAAGGAGAATATGGGTCTTCTAAGGGGTCATTAAGCACTAACTGACCTTAGAACCTTAAATTGACCAACTTGGCCATAGAATAGTAGTAGTATGCTACACTCATTGAGACTAAACTCTCGCGATGATTCTGGCTGCAAGAAAAGGTTGCTAAACTGGAATTATGACCGATTAAGGGTTGTCAGTGACATTGAGATCCTCTAGAACCCGGTTACTATTTTTAGGACATGTTTAAACCAACTGAACTGAAAGAGGGTAGTACCTAAGCTCCTTGCCAGCCTGAAATCTAAGGGATCTTTTGTGTGACTTGTGTGCCTTTACCATGTTTGCTATTTGTGAATACTTGTGGTGTGCCTACTATCATGACATCATGACATCATAACATTGCATACATCTTGCATTGGAATAACCTATTTCAAAGACAGGAGGGATTCATCTTTGTTCTGTTTTGTAGGTCATCATGATGCCCATGCGTAAGAATACCATCCGGATAAACTTCGTCCAAGTCCCTACCTTACATAAAGAGTCGGTTGCCAAGATGCCAGACACTACTTCATTCATCAGGAGGCATGGTTATCTTCTCACTTTGGTCACCTCCAAATTGGACGAGAAGATGATGAGTGTCCTAGTCCAGTTCTATGATCTGATGTACCATTGTTTCACTTTTCAAGACTATCAGCTGGTTCCCACCCTAGAAGAGTTCTCTGAGCTGCTCGGTATCTCTGTTCTAGAGCAGACCTTGTTTACTGGTTGGGAGAAGACTCTTAGGCCCGAAGAGATTGCTGCAGCCCTTCATTTAACCAAAGAGGAGGTAATGGCTAATTGGGAGACTAGGAGTGGAGCAAAAGGTTTTAGGACTAAGTTCTTGGTTGGCAAGGCTAACTACTTCTGAGATAGCCTAGACTTTAAGGCATTCGAGGATATTCTGGATGTTCTAATATATGGCTTGGTACTATTTCCGAATCCTGACACTTTTGTTGATGTGAATGCGATAAAGATCTTCATCTCTCAGAATCCTGTACCCACTCTCTTGGGTGACATTCTTCATTAGCTTTATGCTCGTCCTGCCCGAAAGCGGAGAACCTTAATGTGCTGTGCTCCATTATTGTCGAGGTGGTTTATTTCGCACCTCCCCAAGTCAGTGCTGAAGAACAAAGAAGGAATGGGCTGGGCTTATAGGGTGATGTCTCTCTCTCATAATGACATCATTTGGACTCTCAAGGGTATGGACGAGGTGACTATCATTGATCGCTGTGGGGAGTATCCTAATGTCCCACTGATAGGAACCCATGGAGGAATTTCTTACAACCCATGCTTAGCTCTCCGCCAGTTTGGAAGAGCCAGAAGAGAAGGACCTCACGAGCTGCTAATGCCTAATATCATCTTTGATTTTCAAGGGGATAGCGACGAGCAGCGTCGCAGATTCATAAGGGCTTGGGATAGAGTTCACCAATCTGATCCACATGAGCTGGGCCCAAAGACTTCTCTGCCAATGGAGCCATATCTCAGATGGATCCGCATCCGTGCCCAAAAGCTTGGTATGCCATATGAAGTTGTCCGACCTGTCATTCTTGAAGTTTCTAATGAAGAAGGAGTTCTTCCAACCATTCCCCATCCTTATATGCCCACTGACATTGGGGCACTGAAAAGGTCTTAGATGCAACTGAGGGAAGAACAGGATTCTTACCGAGAGAAGTTCAACGAGCAAGAGCAAAAGATCCAGAAGCTGACTAGGAAACTGGAAAACGAGCGGATTCTCAATGACTATGTCCACACCGATAAGAAGATACCATGGGAGCATTGACGGGCCTTTGTTTATTTCCATTTCAGTTTTTATTTACTTTTCAGTATTTCCTTTCATGTAATGCCTTAATGGCATCAGTTGAACAATTTGAATTTTGGAAGTTTATCTAATAAAGTGTGTTTCCTTTCTTGTTTACAAATTTGAATCTCCCGATTATCTTTGAAATCATAATCATATGCATTTCATCCCATGCACTTCATAAACAGGTATCCATTACAGGTCTCTTATCTTGTTTGTTGTTTATTTCAGCGCTCACTCATCATGTCTGCTGAACCTTCAACTGAGCAAGCTATCAAGGCCCTCCAGACCCAGAATGCCCAATTTCAAGAGATGTTCATGAGTCTAGCTAAGGGTCAGAAAGACCTAAAGACCCTGATTTTGAGAAAGAAGAAGAAGAAGAGGACCATCCTGTTCAACACTGGACACAGGTTTGGGAACAGGCTTCAAAATGAAGTTGATTTGACCACCTCATCTGGAGGGAAAGATAGTCAGGAAGAAAGGAGGGCTCCTAGCCCTGTGGTCTCCGACAACGAGACGGACTACGACGAAGAACAGTATCCTCCTGCTGAGTATAGATACAAGCAACTAGAAGACTGGTTGAGTGCTATGGAAGTTCAGAAGGTTCCTGGTCTGGACTTTGCTGATCTAGGTTTATCATCCGGGGTAGTGATTCCCCACAAATTCAAGGCACCAGCCTTTGCTAAGTATGACGGAGTTTCTTATCCGAAGCTACACCTCCGGTCGTATGTGAGGAAGATTCAGCCGTACACTGCTGATAAGAACTTATGGATCCATTTATTTCAAGACAATCTCTCAGGGACTCAGCTTGAGTGGTTCTATCAGTTGGACGGAGCCAGTATTCGCAGTTGGGAAGATTTGGATACTGCATTCTACAGGCAGTATCAGTACAACTCCGACCTCGCTCCTACGTGTACCCAACTCCAGGGTATGTCAATGGGAACGAGTGAAGGATTCAAAGATTATGCTCAGAAGTGGAGAGACCTCGCCGGAAGGGTGCAACCACCTTTGGCTGATCGGGAGCTTGTGGACATGTTTCTCGGGACCCTGTCTGGTCCATTTTTCAACCATCTAATCGAAAGCTCTTCATCTGGGTTTACAATGCTTATTTTGACCGGTGAAAGGATAGAAGCTGGTATTAAGGCTGGTAAGATACAGAAGGGTTCCTCGTCAAGCACCGAGAAGAAGCCATTCAAGAAATAGTCCAGTGTTGTCTACAGTTCAAGAAACCAAAATAGACCTGAACACCGTCAAGCTGTGAACACGGTTGTTATTTCAAAACCTGCTAGTGCTTGCTCCTCAGCACAGCAACCAACAAAAGGATGAGAGACCTCGAAGGAAATTCACCCGTCTCAACATCACCTTATCTCAGATTTTGCCACAGTTGTTGAAGACTAATCTGTTGATTCTAAAGGAAGCTCCGAAGAATCCAAATACAACGTCACCAAAGTACAACCCTAATGCCCGCTGTGCTTTTCACTCTGATATCCCGGGGAATAATACAGATGACTGTTGGGTTTTGAAGAACAAGGTACAAGACTTGATTGATGTGAAAGAGATCGAGTTCGGAGCACCAGAGAAGCCTAAACAAGATGCAGGGGTGAATGCTATCGGGGGTGAGGATGATGAAGAGTTTGATATTGACAGTTGAATCTACCTGACTGCCAATGGTGGATTAAGCAACTGGACAACGAAGGATTCTATGCCCGTTTCGGTTATTAGCCAGTAATGAAACTTTTTGTTTTGAATATGTAACAGACAATGTTTTAAACTTTATGGCCCGGTGTCTTACCCGGGGCACTGTGGTTTCATTTGTGAGGGATTTTGTGTGTCATTTTCATATATCATTAATAAAAGCATTGGACGTTCTTGCATTTCAAATTTTGCGCTCCTTGTTTTTCTTTATTATATATTGCAAAACAACTATTTATACACACTCACATATACAGGTCCACATCCACTCTGGATCTCACTGTTAACGACTCTGCTACTGCCAGTTATGACTTCGAAAATCCGATCAACTTAGCTGAAGACGAAGGTGAAGATGATTGCGAAGTGCCTGGTGAACTTGCAAGACTGTTACTTCAAGAAGAGAGGGCCATACAGCCACATGAAGAGCCAGTAGAATAAGTGAATCTGGGTACTGAGACAGATAAGAAAGAGGTCAAGATTGGTGCAAATCTAGAGCTTAGTGTAAAGCAACGGTTGATCCAGATGCTGCATGACTACGTTGAGATCTTCGCCTGGTCTTACGAAGATATGCCTAATTTAGATACTGATATTGTGGTTCATCGCTTGCCTACCAAGGAAGACTGTCCTCCAGTAAAACAGAAGGTTCGCCATATGCGCCCAGAGATGTTTGAGAAAATCAAGGCTGAAGTTATGAAACAGTTTGACGCCTGTTTTCTAGCAGTTACTTCTTACCCTCAGTGGGTGGCCAATGTGGTTCCAGTGCCGAAGAAAGATGGTAAGGTCCGAATGTGTGTTGACTACAGGGATCTGAACAGGGCAAGCCCCAAGGATGACTTCCCTCTACATCATATCGACGTTTTAGTTGACAACATTGCTCAACATAAGGTCTTCTCCTTCATGGATGGTTTCTCCGGTTATAATCAGATAAAAATGGCTCCCGAAGACATGGAGAAAACAACCTTTGTTACTCAGTGGGGTACCTTTTGCTACAAAGTCATGCCCTTTGGATTGAAAAATGCTGGGGCAACATTTCAGCGTGCCATGGTTGCTTTGTTTCATGACATGATCCATCATGAAATAGAGGTTTATGTTGATGATATGATTGCAAGGTCCCAAACTGAGGAATAACACCTTGACCATCTGCAGAAGCTGTTTGATAGGTTGAAGTTGTACAAACTGAGGTTAAACCCGAGCAAGTGCACCTTCGGGGTGAGATCTGGTAAGCTATTGGGGTTCGTCGTAAGCGACAAAGGTATTCAAGTGGATCCTGCCAAAGTGAAAGCTATACAGGAGATGCCAACTCCCAGAACAGAGAAAGAAGTCAGAGGCTTTCTGGGACGTCTGAACTACATTGCCCGATTCATCTCGCACCTAACTGCTACTTGTGAGCCAATCTTCAAACTACTGAAGAAAGATCAAGTGGTACGTTGGAATGATGAATGCCAGGTCGCTTTCGAAAGGATCAAAGAGTATCTCCAAGACCCACCTATTCTAATGCCACCAGTTGAAGGGAGACCTCTAATCTTATACTTGATAGTACTCGATAATTCAATGGGGTGTGTGCTGGGTCAGCATGACCAGTCTGGCCGAAAAGAGCATGCTATTTATTACCTTAGCAAAAAGTTTACCGACTGCGAGACCCGATACTCGTTGCTCGATAAAACTTGCTGCACTTTGGCATGGGCTGCTCGCTGGCTGAGACAGTATATGTTGACTCACACCACTTTATTGATATCAAAAATGGATCCAATCAAGTATATATTCGAAAAGCCTGCTTTGTTCGGAAGAATAGCAAGATGGTAGATGATCTTGACTGAGTATGATATCCAGTATACCCCATAAGGAAATTAAGGTAAGTGTATTGGCAGACCATTTGGCACATCAGGCAATGGATGATTACCAGTCTATGAACTTTGAATTCCCAGATGAGAATATCATGTTGATAACTGACTGTGAGACACCTGGACCGGATGAAGGACCTAAGGAGGGATCCCGATGGTCTATGCACTTTAATGTAGCTTCGAACGCTTTGGGTAATGGCATTGGCGCCGTGATCATATCTTCTAAAGGCTCTCATACTCTGTTTACCGCCCGACTATGTTTCAACTGCACCAACAATATGGCGGAGTATGAAGCATGCATCATGGGTCTTCGAGCAGCAATTGACCTAAGGATTAAGTTTTTAAGTGTTTTCGGAGATTCCTCTCTCGTGATCAGTCAGATCAAAGGCGAGTTGGATACAAAACATCCAAATCTTATTCCTTACAAGGAGCATGTGTTGACGTTGCTTCCCCATTTTGAAGAGATAACCTTTGAACATTTCCCTAGAGAGGAGAATCAGTTGGCGGATGCGTTGGCTACGATGTCTTCTATGTTCAAATTCAATTGGGACAATGAAGCTCCCCAGATTATCATTGAAAGATTGGACGAACCTGCACATTGTTGTGATCTTGAGACCGAAGAGGTAACAGAAAAGCCCCAGTTTCATGAGGTGAAGAGATACCTTGAGGCTCAGGAATACCCCGAGGGTGCATCTGTTAATGATAAGAATTTTCTAAGGAGGTTCGCGGCGAAGTTCTTCATCAGCAATGACATCCTTTACAAGCGAAACCATGATTTAACTTTACTGCGTTGTATGGATAAGAATGAAGCAGAAAGGATCATGACGGAGTTACATGAATGTACTTTCGGAACTCACTCCAGTGGAGACACCATGGCAAAGAAAATCCTTCGGGCAGGATATTATTGGTCCACAATGGAAGCCGACTGTTATCAGCATTCTCGGACATGTCACAAGTGTCAAGTCTATGCTGATAAGGTGCACACACCTCCAGTTCCTCTGAACGTCTTGACAGCTCCTTGGCCTTTTGCAATGTGGGGCATTGATATGATCAACGAGATCAGACCTACGGCATCTAACGGGCATCGTTTCATCCTGGTAGCGATTGACTACTTTACGAATTGGGTTGGAGGAGCTTCCTTTGCTACTGTAACCAAGAACGTCGTGGCACCGTTTATTCGGCACAATCTGATCTGTCGATACAGTGTACCAGAGAGGATCATTACGGACGATGGTACCATTCTCAACAACGAGATGATCACTGAGCTCTGCGAATAATTCAAGATACAGCATCACAACTCTTCTCCCTACCGACCGAAGATGAATGGGGCTGTAGAAGCGGCTAATAAGAACATTAAGAAGATCGTGCAGAAGATGACAGTGACATACAAAGATTGGTACGAGATGTTACCATTCGCTCTTCATGGGTACCGTACCTCAGCACGGACGTCAACAGGGGCAACACCATATTCCTTGGTATATGGCATGGAGGCAGTCTTGCCTATTGAAGTTCAGATACCCTCTCCTCAGATCATGAAGGATGCAGGTTTGAGTGAAGATGACTGGATTCAGACCCGGCTTGATCAGCTGAACCTAATCGATGAAAAGATACTTACTGCTATTTGTCATGGTCAGACGTATCAAAAACGGATGATCAAGGCGTTTAACAAGAAAGTTAGACGACAAGAGTATCAAGTTGGGGACCTGGTAATCAAGCGCATTATCTTACCTCAAGGTGATCCCAGGGGCAAATGGACCCCTACTTATGAAGGGTCATTCGTGGTTAAGAACATTTTCTCAGGAGGAGCAATGATTCTAACCACCATGGATGGTGACGACCTTCCTCACCCCGTCAATGCAGACATAGTGAAAAGATACTACGCATAATCAAAGACCCGCTAGGTTGACTGGCCTAGGCAAAAATAAGGGCTTCCCGGTGAACCAAAAGGGTTCGGGAAAAAATAAGGGATGAAAATATAAAAAAATCTATACACCCGGCAAGTCGAAAACCTGAAAAGGCAGCTTGGGCGAAAAAGGGTATCCCGGTGGACTGAAAACCCGAAAGGGCGGTCCAGGCAAAAGTTAGGGATCAAAAGCGTATCACTATGTCTTATTGAATCACCTTGCATCCAGACTTCGGTATCGAATATCAAGCTCGGACGACACTAATCAATTTGATCTACCTTCAACCAGTAGCAAAGTGATGAGATGCTCGAAGACATAATGGCAATAGTAGAGTTGGAACCCAGTGGGATTATTCACATAGCTGTTTTGTTTTATTTTTACAAATTGTATAAATTCTATTTGTTCGACGACATTCTCTTACTAGGACGTCAGCCTCTTGTACAAAAACGCCTATTTACAGGTCAAACTTCAAAATCAATACAAATTCATTTTCATAAATTTCAAACTATTTTTCCTTTATCTGTTTTGTTTTGCAAAGAACGTCCAATGTTCATTTTTGATATATGCATTTGACATTAATTGCTGCTCATAAATATCTACATGCAAGCAGAAAAATGAATTACTGGTAATATCAGAAGCAGGGGCAATAAGAATTATCCGAACTGTACAGTTGCTCTGTCCACCAGGTACCAAGGTAGATTCAAATGAAGAATATGACCAAGATACCTTCACTCCCTGCAGAGTAAGACAATAATGATAGCTCTCTCATCTAAGACTTGCAACTATGGACGAATCAACAATACTCTCCCCAAGCAGAGTTAGTCTACCATCAGCCCTAAAAAGGCTTGGTATCCCTAGAAGGTCTTAATATTCCCCGGCGGAGTATAAGAATATTCTTCGACAAATATAAGAGTATCCCCGGCAGTCTTAAAATTCTTCCACGGAATATAAGAATGTTCCCCGGCAGCATACAAAGGTACCCTCAGTGGAGTCAATTTTCCCAGCACGGTCTGAAAAAGCTTCCCCAACGGAGTTGAATCATCATCCCCAGTAGACTCTGGAAGTTTACCCCCAGTGGAGTACAATAAATCTCCCCAGCCAAATTTAGAGGGTTATCCCCACAAGAGTCTAACAGGGTTATCCCTAGCAAGTCGCGGCTGAAAGATCGTACCCAGCGAAGTTCTTTCCTTTCACGAACAGGGATTCAATCCTCAACAGTTTCAATATCACCAGCAACGGTAATCCATCCCCAACGGAGTTTATCAGCAGAATCCCCAGCGGAGTTTATCGTTAAAATCTTCAGCAGAACATATCTCCCCACAGAGTAATTCCCCATAGAGTAATCTCTTTATCAGTTTATTCCCCAACGGAGCTATCCTCTCCTGCAAGTTTATCATCTTCGTTCATCATCCCCAGCGGAAACGAAGAACTCAACTCTATTCTCCAAGCAGCTCCGGGATTTATTTTCTCCAGCTAGAACATATCATGCATTGCATATGACTGACCTTTACCTTTCAGGGAAGATGCAGTTAAGTTCTCAGCCAGTCAAAGGAGACAAAACCAGTCAAATCGATTCCTAAAGATTTTTCTGATGCCAATTCAGTCAAAAGATACAATTTCCCTCCGTCAAAGTGTGGAGGAGTTCTCTAATTTCAACGGTATACTACGTTGAAGACCAGACAGTTCCTAGATCTTGATGAAGATGTTTCCCTATGTCATAGTGTGGACGAGTGCTATAACATCAATGGTATACTATGTTGAGCACTAGTCAGTTCCTAGATCTTGATGTTTTCCTCAATCATAGTGTGGACGAGTTCTCTAATTTCAACGGTATACTACGTTGAAGACCAGACAGTTCCTAGATCTTGATGAAGATGTTTCCCTATGTCATAGTGTGTACGAGTGCTATAACCTCAACGGTATACTACGTTGAGCACTAGTCAGTTCCTAGATCTTGATGTTTTCCTCTGTCATAGTGTGGATGAGTTCTCTAATTTCAACGGTATACTACGTTGAAGACCAGACAACTCCTAGATCTTAATGAAGATGTTTCCCTACATCATAGTGTGGACGAGTGCTATAACCTCAAACGGTATACTACGTTAAGCAATAGTCAGTTCCTAGATCTTGATGTTTTCCTCTGTCATAGTGTGGACGAGTTCTCTAATTTCAACGGTATACTACGTTGAAGACCAGACAGTTCCTAGATCTTGATGAAGATGTTTCCTTACATCATAGTGTGGACGGGTGCTATAACCTTAACGGTATACTACGTTGAGCACTAGTCAGTTCCTAGATCTTGATGTTTTCCTCCGTCATAGTGTGGACGAGTTCTATAATTTCAACAGTATACTACGTTGAAGACCAGACAGTTCCTAGATCTTAATGAAGATGTTTCCCTATGTCATAGTGTGGACGAGTGCTATAACCTCAACGACATACTACGTTGAGCACTAGTCAGTTCCTAGATCTTGATGTTTTCCTCCGTCATAGTGTGGACGAGTTCTCTAATTTCAACGGTATACTACGTTGAAGACCAGACAGTTCCTAGATCAAAATGAAGATGTTTCCCTACTTCATAGTGTGGACGAGTGCTATAACCTCAACGGTATACTATGTTGAGCACTAGTCAGTTCCTAGATCTTGATGTTTTCCTCCGTCATAGTGTGGACGAGTTCTCTAATTTCAACGGTATACTACATTGAAGACCAGACAGTTCCTAGATCTTGATGAAGATGTTTCCCCCCAATTGAATTATGGACAGGTTCTTAAGACTCAGCCGAGGCATGCTCTCAGCTGAAGTACAGTCAAGTTCCTAAATCTCAACAAAAGTTAGACTTCCCCAGCAGAATCTTCTACAAACCACAAGTATGCAAGTTCTTGCTAAGGAATCTCTTATGCGATCGAAACTCCTGCAGATGGCATCTGTAAGCCCATCCTCCTACCAGCAATCTCCAAATGGCATCTGTAAGCCCATTCTCGACATCACAATACTAATACTACGCCATGCGAGTGCAAATTTCTGGGCACTCTAGTGTTCAATTATCTTCCACCTTCAGATCATGAAAGGCTCGAAAGCCAATCTATATCCTCAAGTTTAAGAAAATTGAACAGGGGAAACTGTTGTACCCTAAAATTTGCCCTCACATATTTCCCAATACATTTCAAGAATAACTCCCAAGTTGCTCAAGATAGCTCAAGAGTTGGACAATCAAATCACCTCCTAAGAGAGTCAACCTCAAATTAGGGTTTTGTGTTGCATCAAGGTCCTTGAATCCAAATGGCCCCAAGTACTCCCCAATGTCCTAATATTCTCTCAAGTTCATCCATGTCAAATTGCAAGCCTTGTAGAGGAAGTTTGGTCAGTCAATTGCTCGAGAGGCCCAAAAATCGACTCTGCTAGGGCAAAGGTCAACTGTGACCTACAAATAGTCAAACCTCAAGATTTTTTGTCAACATTCTCATTTTGAAGGATAATTCATCAATTGATCAAGGTTTGATCATGATTCATCAAGGATTGCTCAAGATTCATCTAGATTCAAAAGTTGCTAAATTAGGGTTTTGCAGGAAAAGTCAACTCAACTTTGAACAGGCATAACTTTCTCATACTTTATGAGAAATGACCCATCCAAATCTAATTTTGAATAAGATGCAATTTAATACAATCCATCTTCACACCCCAAGATCAAGAAATGCACTCACAAAAAGTTACAAATTTGGACATTATAGGTCATTTTTGAAAGTCAACAAAAACACCTTTTTTTCCAAAGCTTATAACTTGAACATGGAATATCAAAATGAGATGAGACCAAAAGGTACGGTTATAGGACATCCCAAGGTTTCTAAAAAGTCCAAGAACACCTCCAAAAGTTAAAAATTGAAGAAGTTATGCATTGTTGAAGTTGGGCATTTTTCCAAAATTGCCAAAAGTCAACTATCCCCCAAACTCCAACTTTTGACAAAAGGGCCCACTTTTTTCCACTTGATTTGATCTTGTCACACCACACACGTGTCATATCTTCAGTCTTGTGCCAATTTGTTAATTTTTCTATTTTATTTGATTTTTATTAATTTAATTAATTTTTAATCAATTTAAATCAAAATAAAATCCAAATCTTAATAACTAGATATCTTTTTGATCATTACAGGTATTAATTGACATCATGAACACAATCAAATTCGTGCCAAGCCATATAATGCACAAAATATTGGATTTGGAAAGAGATTGGAAGCCTTTAATGGAGGAATCATATCAAATCTCAAATCATCAATTCACATGGATTCAAGCCCAAAGATTTAACCTAATACAATCCTTGTTACATACACAAGCGAGACAGATAATACACGTCGAGGAGGCTGCCAAATCTGAGAATAAAAAACTTGAAAAATGCTTAAAAAGTCTGGGATCAAAATTTTGGTTGGAGGCCAATTCAATCCAAAATCTCAACGTGGTTCAATTGCCAAGAGTCCACTGAAGCTATAGCAATCAGAATCAAGCCCTCTCATCTCCTGAAGCGCACTGTAAGCTTCTCTGAATGTCACTCTGTACATGAAATCGTGATTCCACATTCCTGCATCCTTTGAGCAAATTTTTTGTACAATCATGCTTAACGTTCAATTTCCAGTCTTTCTGCAATATTTGATTTCATTTTTGTAGCCTGTAACCTTGCACCCGAATCTAGGGTTTTGGAGTTTCGTTTTTGGGCGTTTGCTTTGCAGGTAAAATTAGGACCTATAATGGACATGGTTGTGTTCAGGGAGGAGAGACGAACATGGTGATGGTCTTAGTTTGCGTTTACAGGGCCTGGAATTTGTTTTAGGATGATCCCACGAATCTTGCTGCGGATAAAAATCCGCAGGTAAGAAAACCAGGTTTTTGTTGAAGAAGACGACTAGGTGTCTTCCCCCCATTGGCCCGTTCAAATAGCGTGCCATATTTTTTTATTTTTCCAGCATATTACTTGTTTTTCACATATAATAATCAGTGTTTATTCCAATAACAAATGAGCAAGTTAGTTGAGTTGGCAAGAACGCTAGTGGAAAGCCCCATGGGACCTGGGTTCGAATCCCAGGTCCCCCAATACATTTGTTTCATTTTTCTTTAGGTAATTGCATGTGGTTCCCAAGGCGTAGCACACCATACTCCTCAAAGATCCAGACGACAGATGGCTTCCAGGCCAAATCCAAAGGCCAGGATTGAAGGCTCACCATACTCCCCAGTCAATGCATACACGTGGAATGGAGAAAGTCAAAACAGGCTGGCTTGAATTGGGCCAAACAAATGCTATTCTCACCATAATTTGGGCCCAACACCCCCATGAGTATCTCTTTTTATTTTTATTTTACTTTCTTTCTTTATTTTAATATTCTTAATTAATTACTAACCAAACAATTTATTTTTTCTCATAAAATCAGAAAACACCAAAAAATATTATTTTTATTTATTAAAATTAAATTTGACTTTATTTTTGTAAATAAATATTAATTAATTATCTTAGTTTTAATTAGGTTAATTTCAATATCTTTTTTTTCAATAATTAAAATCAATTTAGAATAATTAGGTTTTACTAACTTTTAATCATCTTTATTTTATTTCCTTAAATATTCAAAAACCCAAAAATATTTTTATTAATTAATTAATTAATTTTGACCTAATTTAATTTCCATTTAATTCAAAAAATGACAAAAAAACATGCTTTCTTTTCAAAAAAGGTCAAAACCCTAAAAAATGCGCCGATTTAATTTTCTCACATGCGTATCATTTTATCCAATATTGTAATTGCTTCTGGTATGTAATAGCTTTTAATTAGGACTTTAATTATTTATCGCTTTAATTTACTTTCCGCAATTGAAATTAAAGGGTTCTGTTGTACCCCAAAATTTGCCCTCCCATATTCTTCAAAATTTGCAAAGAACATGCTTCAAAATCTCCCCAAGGGTTGCACAGTTCAATGGCCTCCTAACAGTCAAAAAACTAGGGTTTTGGTTCTGGCAAAGAAGTTGAAGTTTCCAAGGGTCCAAACAAGTCCCACATGCCTAAAAACATGGTCAAGCATCCATATGCCAAGTTTCAAGACTTACAGCACAGAATTGCACAGTCAAAAACCCTAATTGCTCAACAGTCAACTGTAGGGGCAAAATGGTCATTTGACAGTCAAAAGTCCAAATTTTTGATCAACATCTTATTTTGAAGCCACAAACATCATTTGATCAATTCTTGATCATGATTTTCAAGGTATGGCTCAAAAAGTCTCAAGATGCAAAAGTTTCCATATTTGGATAGTTGAAAAAGTCAACTGTAACTTGACCAAGGCATAACTTCCACATGGTTTATCAGAAAAATTCCATCCAAAGCTCATTTTGAAGAGAATGAAATTTCCTACAACTCCTCTTAACACTTCAAGCCCAAGAAATTCTCTCACAAAAAGTTATCAATTTCAACATTATGGGTCATTTTCAAAAGTCAACAAAAAGGGACTTTAAGTCAAAGACCATAACTTGAGATTGGTAAATCAAAATGACATGGGACCAAAGGCATTGGTTATAGGACTTCAAGACCTTTCCAAAATGTCCAAGAACATGAACGCGTAGAGCAGTAAGCTTATCCCCTATAGATTCTGGAAGCTTATCCCCGTAGAGCACGAACGCGTCTCCCGGCTTTATTCAAAGGTTATTTCCCTACCAGGATATAACTGGGTTATCCTCAGCCAAAAGCCACGGAAAGATCGTTCTCGGCGAAGTCTTCTTATCCCCAGCGAAGACTATTAACACTCCCAACGTAACAACGGTATCCCCAGCGGAGTTATCATCAACATCACCACATCATACCTCTCTCCCCACAGAGTATTGCTCCCCAGCAAGATCGCTAGATTAATTTTCTCCCCGCAGAGTAATCCATTCGCCAAGTTTATTCCCCAACGGAGTTATCTTCTCCTACCGGTATTCTTGCAACTATCACCCCCAGCGGAAACAACAAAGCACTATTCTCCAACATCAGCCCAGGATATGACTTCCCGGCATCCGTCAAGGATTTATTTTCCTAGGACGAAAACATACGTTCATAAACATCACATTTCCATACATTATAGCATGCATATATGCATCATATCTTACAAATCTCATTTATGTTGAGAACATCATCGCTTGATCCATATCATGCCTTGCATATGACTGACCTTTACCTTTCAGGAAAGATCCAGTTAAGTTCTCAGCTATATTTCAAGACCTTGTCCGGTTCAGTTAAATCGACCCTAAGATTTTCCTGATTCTTATCCAGTCAAAGGCCTTCTCTGGTTCAGTCAGATCGACCCTAAGATCTCCTTGATTATTATCTAGTTGAAGATTCCAAGACCTTGTCCGGTTCAGTTAAATCGACCCTAAGATTTTTCTGATTCTTATCCAGTCAAAGGCCTTCTCTGGTTCAGTCAGATCGACCCTAAGATCTCCCTGATTCTTGTCCAGTTGAAGATATTTCAAGACCTTGTCCGGTTCAGTTAAATCGACCCTAAGATTTTCCTGATTCTTATCCAGTCAAAGGCCTTCTCTGGTTCAGTCAGATCGACCCAAAGATCTCCTTGATTCTTATCCAGTTGAAGATTCCAAGACCTTGTCTGGTTCAGTTAAATCGACCCTAAGATTTTTCTGATTCTTATCCAGTCAAAGGCCTTCTCTGGTTCAGTCAGATCGACCCTAAGATCTCCTTGATTCTTATCCAGTTGAAGATTTCAAGACCTTGCCCGGTTCAGTTAAATCGTCCCTAAGATTTTCCTGATTCTTATCCAGTCAAAGGCCTTCTCCGGTTCAGTCAGATCGACCCTAAGATCTCCCTGATTCTTATCCCAGTAGAAGACATCCAAGATTCTCTCAGCGTTCCTGTTGAAGTAGTAATCACCCAAGATTCTCTCAGCGTTCCTGTTGAGGTAGTAATCGTCCAAGGTTCTCTCACCGTCCCGTTGAGGTAGTAACCATCCCTGGTTCATTCATCACCGTTTGAAGCTCCAGATTCAATTCCTGTAACCAGTCAGGGCACATCTATACAAAGAGTTTGAAGACCAACTCCTGTAACAGGCCAGGTAATCATTTTCTTTTTCAGGTACGCAAGTTCGCGCTAAGGAATCCCTTACGCGATTGACACCCAGATGGCATCTATAAGCCCATCCACCTTCCATCATCTCTTAGCATGGCATCTATAAGCCCATCATCCTATCCATCAATCTTCAAATGGCATCCATAAGCCCATTCCCACCATCACACTGCTAACATGTGAGCGCAAATTTCTGGGCACTCTAGTGTTCAATGATCTTCCACCTTCGGACTACGAAAGGCACGACAGCCAATCTACATCCTCAGGTCTAAGAAGATTGAACAGGGGCAACTGTTGTACCCCAAAATTTGCCCTCCCATATTCTTCAAAATTTGCAAAGAACATGCTTCAAAATCTCCCCAAGGGTTGCACAGTTCAATGGCCTCCTAACAGTCAAAAAACTAGGGTTTTGGTTCTGGCAAAGAAGTTGAAGTTTCCAAGGGTCCAAACAAGTCCCACATGCCTACAAACATGGTCAATCATCCATATGCCAAGTTTCAAGACTTACAGCACATAATTGCACAGTCAAAAACCCTAATTGCTCAACAGTCAACTGTAGGGGCAAAATGGTCATTTGACAGTCAAAAGTCCAAATTTTTGATCAACATCTTATTTTGAATCCACAAACATCATTTGATCAATTCTTGATCATGATTTTCAAGGTATGGCTCAAAAAGTCTCAAGATGCAAAAGTTTCCATATTTGGACAGTTGAAAAAGTCAACTGTAACTTGACCAAGGCATAACTTCCACATGGTTTATCAGAAAAATTCCATCCAAAGCTCATTTTGAAGAGAATGACATTTCCTACAACTCCTCTTCACACTTCAAGCCCATGAAATGCTCTCACAAAAAGTTATCAATCTCAACATTATAGGTCATTTTCAAAAGTCAACAAAGAGGGACTTTAAGTCAAACACCATAACTTGAGATTGGTAAATCAAAATGACATGGGACCAAAGGCATTGGTTAGAGGACTTCAAGACCTTTCCAAAATGTCCAAGAACATGATCAAAGCTTATAAATTGAGCAAGATATGCCTTGTGGAAGTTGGGAAATTTTTGGGAATTTTGAAAAGTCAACTTTGCTTCAAATGCCTCAAAATTGCTAATGGGCCACATTTTCTTCCAAGAATCATCATCCAAGAGCTATGCACGACCATTTGACCCAAAGGGGATTTATTTCATCATTTTTTATTATTTATTTGAATTTTTATCACCATTAATTCATTTAATTAAATAAAATATGACAAAAATACTCAAGCATGCATTTTAAATCTTTTTATGCAGCTAATAGGTCTATCATAACTCCAAGATTTCGTGCACACTCAATTTGGAAATATTTGGCCATGATTGATATCAAAAGGGCATGGAAAGGATTGAAAAAAGATCCATGGAAATCAAATCTCAAAAACATTGAATGCAAAGGTTTTTGGTTGAAATTTCTACCCTAATTCATTCCTCACATAAGTATAAACCCAACCCTAATGCCAAGAACCTGAAAAGCTGCTCTCAAGAAAATACACAGTTTGCATTTTTTGTGAAAAAGTTGAAAACTGAAAACACACATAGAGCGTGATTCAAAGCTTATAATCAATTCCAAAAGCTTTCTGAGGCCTTCCTGAACGTCACTCAATCTTTTTCCAGTCCTCACGCATAAAGAAGTGGTAGAACAAAGTCCAATTTTCTCAAACTTTTCTCATATTCGTGTTCTGATTTATATGCCATATTCATACATTCTAATGCTTGTTTTACACTAATATGGAGTCACTGAAACTGATGGCACCATTGAATTGGATTAATATTGCTTGTATACATAATTGCCATGGCTATTTTTTAGGGTTTCAGGAACCATTAATTGGGGCTTTACGTTTGAGGAAAAATCAGGCAAAAGACCTATGCCATTAGAATCAGAAGCTTCATACGAATCAATCCCACTAGTCGCGCTCTTTTTATGTTTGTGTATGGCCTAATCGCTATTTTCATGTTCTTCATTTAGTGGGGGTTTAAAATCCCCGCTATCCCTTCTATATTTTTTCAGGTGAAAACGAAGCCAGGGAGAAGAATATGAGTTGTTAGTTGATGGTTGGCTGATTCAAACATTGGCGCCCTTTTTTATTATTATATCACTAACGCGTGTTTTTTCTCTTTTATTGATCATCGCTCATTAAATAAACAAAGTAACACACTTGGCCTGTTGGTAGCTGCGTTGTCACACAAGCATTGGGACCTGGGTTCGATTCCCAGGTCCCCTCCCTTCTCAATATTATTTTGCTTTCTATATTTCCATGCAGCGTTCCTTTCAGAAGTCCACCATGCCCCCTACGCTCAAGCTGGCCACGCGTCCCACAACATCAGTCCAATGGCCATGATCTGGAGTCCACCATGGACATCAGTAAAACATGCCACACGCGCGCTGAGAAAGTCAAACAAGGCCAGGAATCAGTGGGCCTAATTGCTTGCTACAAACCTCCAAAATTGGGTCTACCACCCTTCTTGTTTGTATCTCTATCCCTTTTCTTTTCTTTTTTTATTTATTTGTTTCAATTTAATTGTTTTATTTTAATTCCTTAAATTAATTTTAAATAATAAAAATACAAAAATCAGAAAAGACAAAAAATAAAAATATATTTTATTTAATAGTTTTTTGTAAATAAATTTTATTAATTAATTTAGTTCTAATCTTAGGTTTAATTTTAATGTTTTTTTAATAAACTAAAAAATGTAGAAATTAGGGTTTTTAATGCTTTTATTCTTTTTTCTTTTCTTTTACCATATTTAATTATTAATTGTTTTGTAAATAAATTTATCATTAAATAATTAGGTTAAAACTAGGTACAACTTAAACATTTTTAATAAATTAAAAATAGTTAGAATTATGGTTTTTAATTCCAATTTAATTTTCTCATTAAACTCCATAAATACAAAAAAAAACTCCAAAAAATTCTTTCTTTTATTTAAACTTAATTAATTTATTAATTGTAATGTAATTTCTTTAAAAGGGTCCAACACCCTCGCTTTCGATTATAATTTCGTTTTGCGCGCTTATTTTATTTCTTTTTTTTATAAATTTCATGTAATTACCCCGAAGCCTTGTAATAGATTAATTAGGACATTTATATTTCCGTATTTTATTTTATTCAAATCGGGTCTTGGATTAATTTGGCGATGTAGACTCGCGCCTTTGTAATAGCGTAGGACTTTTACCTTCCCGCACCTTTTAACTGTTAATAACCACATGAAAGAATGAATGCCAAAATAAAAACAAAGCGTAGATCACCAATGCATGAACAAGATAAACATAATTGAAAATGACACACAAATCACACACCACCCCTAGGGTACGCCTCACTGTTGCCTTGCCCCTCGAAAAGTGGTCGTCGAGTAGAGGATGTTTTAGTAAGTCCTCATATCCATGAACATGGCATGAGGGTAGCTTCTAAGGTGTCTTCCTATTGCTCTGGTGACCACACTGTCCCGAACCCTCGAATTGACCCGAACACCTCCAACGATGGTGCTACCTACCTCTCAATGGTGGGATGGCACTATCTTAAGGACATTCACACAGACTAATTCCTTAGGGTAGGTAGATGACTCGTAGATACTTGCTATAATTTCAAAACAAATCAAAAACTTCTTTTCACACCGACACCTTTCAAAAAGCTTTCAAAAGCAATTTTTCAAACACTCTTGAGGACTGATACAAGAGTCGAACTGAAATTTTCAAAGAAACTTTTTTAAACCCACAGTTGAAAAGCAAACAAACATTTTGAAAACACAAGTGAGCAAGTATCTAAGAGCCCGTGGATAACCATGGATAGAAAGGGTTCTAACACCTTCCCTTTCTATAAATCTACCTCCCGAACCGAGAGCAATCTCTATAAGGAATTTTTCTGTGCTTTTGTCCTTTCCATGTTGGAGAACATAAAAGACGGTGGCGACTCTTGCTTCCGCGACATTTCGCGAACCAGCATTAAACAGTCAGTTCCAGATCCACCGATCACAGAACTGGCGACTCTGCTGGGGATATCTTCTTAAAGTGAGGTGTACCTTAGGATAGTTCATAACTGTGTTTTCAATTGTATTGACTTGCTTGCTTTAAATTGTGGGTTGCATGGGAGTTACATAGATCCTAACCCGGATCTGGGGATACCCTGTTTAGGTAGCATAAGCTGTGAGGGACCTGTCCGGCGTAGACCGACATGGGTGAAGCAGTGGCTACGTTGGTGTGGCACCTTGGTCTGTACCGATATCCCTTGTGTTGCAACGAGGAGAATATGGGTCTTCTGAGGAGTCACTAAGCACCAACAGACCTTAGAACCTTAAATGACACAACTTGGCCATTAGAACAGTAGCAGTATGCTACGCCCATTGAGGCTAAACTCTCGTGATGGTTCTGGCCGCAAGAAAAGATTGCGATGGTGGAGTTATGACCGATTGAGGGTAGTCAATGATATTGGGATCCTCTAAGAACCCGGTTACTTTTGATAGGACATGTATGAACCAACAAACTGAAAGAGGGTAATACCTAGACCTCATGCTGGCCTAAACTTTAAGGGTTTGTCTTGTGTGACTTGTGTGCCTTACCATGTTTGCCTTTGTAAATATTTGTGGTGTGCTTTATCATAACATCATAACATCATGAGCATTGCATGCATCCTGCATAAGGACTGACCATTTCAAATACAAGAGGGTTTCACCTTTGCTCTATTTTGTAGGATATCATGATGCCTATGCGAAGGAATACTATCCGATTCAACTTTGTTCACCCACCTGAGTTGCTTGAAGAGTTGGTTAGCAGGATTCCAAATACCACTTCCTTCATCCAGAGGCATGGTTCTCTTCTCAGTTTAGTCACAACAAAGCGGGATCAATAGTTGATGAGTGTCCTGACCCAGTTCTATGACCCTCTGTACTAGTGTTTCACCTTTCAAGACTTCCAGCTGGTCCCTACCCTGGAAGAGTTCTCTGATTTGCTTGGCATCCCTATCTTGGATCAGACTCCTTTCACTGGTTGGGAAAAGACCCTCAGGCTTGAGGAGGTTGCTGCAGCTCTTCCTTTGACCCATCAAGAAGTAATGGATAACTGGGTGACTAGAAGCGGAGTTAAGGGTTTCTTGGCCAAGTTTCTGGTTGGTAAAGCTAACAGTTTCTGGAATGACTTGGACTTTAGGGCATATGAAGACATTCTGGCTCTCTTAATCTATGGGCTAGTCTTGTTTCCTAATCCTGACAACTTCATCAATGTCACTGCCATAAGGATCTTTATGTCTCAGAACCCTGTGCCCTCTCTCTTGGGTGACATCTTGCAACAACTTTATGCTCGTACTGCCCGAAGACGAGGTACCCTGTGGTGTTGTATCCCTTTGTTGGGGAGGTGGTTTATTTCGTACCTCCCTAAGTTCGTACTGAATAACCAAGAAGGAAGAGGTTGGGCTCACAGGTTAATGTCTCTCACTGACAAGGACATCATTTGGACTTTCAGAGGTTTGGATGAGGTAGCTGTTATTGATCGTTGCGGAGAATACCCTAATGTTCCTTTGATTGGTACTCAAGGAGGAATCTCTTACAATCCATGTCTAGCGCTCCGTCAGTTTGGAAGGGCCAGAAGAGCAGGGCCTCATGAGATGTTGGTGCCTCACATCAGTTTTGAGTTTCAGGTGGATAGTGACGAGCTGTGTCATAGGTTCATCAAGGCTTGGGACAGAGTTCATAAAGCAGACCCACAAGAGTTGGGGCCAAAGACCTCTCTACCTATGGAAGCTTACTACAAATGGGTCCGCATCCGTGCTCAGAAGTTAGGTATGCCGTACGAAGCTGTCAGACCCATCATTCTTGAGTATCCTGACAAAGATGGGGTTCCTCCAACTTTCCTCCCTCCTCAGATACCTACTGATTATGAGACATTAAAGAGGTCTTGGTCGCAACTGCGAGAAGAACGGGATTCGTATAGGGAAAAGTTCAACGAGCAGGAATTGAAGATCCAGAAGCTGACAAAGCAGTTGGAGAATGAGCGAGCTCTGAATGATTACATCCGTACTGAGAAGAGGAGACCCTGGGATCAATAAGGAGCTCTGGATGTTCTTTTACAGTTTTATTTCCCTTTTTCAGTATTTCCCTTTTATGTAACGCCTAAGGGCAATCTGTTGAACGATTTAAATTTCAAAGTTGAATCTAATGAAGTGTGTTCCTTTTTGTTTACAAATTTGATTCCCGATTGTCTTTGAAAACATAAATCATATGCATTCCATTCATCATGTGCATAGCAGGTATTCTTCTTTTCAGGTTGCTTACTGTTCTTCGCTGTTTATTTCAGCATCATGAACCCTGACTCATCATCAACCGAGATGTCTATCAAGGCCCTTCAGGCGCAGAACGCGCAATTTCAAGAGCTGATCATGGGTTTGGCTCAAGGCCAAGAAGAGATGAAGGCTTTACTCCTGAAGAAGGGGAAGAAGAAGAAGAGAACTGTTCTTTTCAACTCGGGCCGAAGGTTTGGTAACACTCTGCAGAATGAAGAAGCTGGTTCTTCGGTAGGCAAAGGCAGTCCCCAGGGGGGAAAGGCTTCAAGTCCAGTAGTCTCTGACAACGAGACTGACTTTAATAAGGAACAGTATCCTCTGGCTGAAGACCGGTATAAGCAGTTGGAAGACAGACTGAATGCAATGGAGATCCAGCAAGTGCCTGGGCTGGATTTCGGAGACTTGGGCTTATCTACTAGTGTGATTATTCCTCACAAGTTTAAGGCACCATCTTTCACCAAATATGACGGGGCGTCTTGTCCCAAGCTACACCTCAGATCTTATGTGCGGAAGATTCAACCGTACAAAGTGGACAAGAATTTGTGGATCCACTTCTTCCAGGAGAGTCTTTCAGGGACTCATCTCGAATGGTTCTATCAGCTGGATGGGACCAAGGTTCGTAACTGGGAGGAGTTGGCTACTGCTTTTTATAAGCAGTATCAATATAATGCCGACCTTGCTCCTACACGTACCCAACTCCAGGGTATGTCGCTAGGATCAAGCGAAGGTTTTAAAGAGTACGCACAGAAGTGGAGGGATCTGGCTGGCAGAGTGCAACCTCCGTTAACAGACCGTGAGCTGGTGGATATGTTCTTGGGGACCCTCTCCGGGCCGTTTTTCAATCATCTTATCGGTAATTCGTCTGCAGGGTTTGCTGATCTTATTCTGACTGGAGAGAGGATAGAGGCTGGAATGAAGTCCGGTAAAATTCAAAAAGGGGCATCTGCAAGTTCTGAGAAGAAACCCTTTAAGAAGGAGGCCAGTGTTGTGTATGGGCCTGGGAGGCAAGAGAAACCAGAACGCCGCCAATCTGTCAACGCGGTGATGATTGCTAAGCCTGCTGCCGCTCCTCGGCAAACCAATCCACAAAGGGCTGAAAGACCCAGAAGAGAGTTTACTCGGCTGAGTATGACCTTGTCGCAAATCTTGCCGCAGTTGCTATCCACCAATTTGGTGACTGTTAGAGAGGCCCCGCAGGTTGTGAATACTGCCTCTCCCAAGTACAATCCAAATGCCCGTTGTGCTTATCACTCCGATAGCCCGGGGCATTCCACTGATGATTGCTGGGCCTTAAGGAACAAAGTGCAGGACCTTATTGATGCCAAGGAGGTACAGTTTGAAGCACCTGAGAAGCCCAATGTGGTAACTGCTCCCATGCCTAACCATGGAGTGAATGCTATCAGTGAGGATGATGAAGTGGACGAAGCTGAGTTCGACAGCTGGATTTATCCGACGGCCGACAGTGGACCTAGCAATTGGATTGCAAAAGACAACCTACCTGTTACTTTTGTTACGCAGTAATAAACTTCCTTTGTTTTTTTATTTGTAATAAACAATGAATTAAAACTCTATGGCCCGGTGTCTTACCCGAGGCACCGTGGCTCCATTTGTGAGGGTATATTAATTGTCATTTCATATATCATGAATAAAGACCTTGGACGTTTTCCCACATTTCAAATCTTATGCTCCTTTTCTTTCTTTCCTTTCTTTATATATTGCAAAACAGCTGTATTTACACACACTCACTCATACAGGTTTCAATCCACTCTGGATCTCACTGGTAACGACTCTGCTACTGCCAGTTATGACTTTGAAAATCCGATCAACTTAGCCGAAGACGAAGGTGAAGATGATTGCGAAGTGCCTGGTGAGCTTGCAAGACTGTTACTCCAGGAAGAGAGGGCAATTCAACCACATGAAGAGCCGGTGGAAACAATAAATATGGGTACCGAGACGGACAAAAAGGAGGTTAAGATTGGTGCCAACCTAGAACTCAGCGTGAAGCAACGGTTGACTCAGATGCTACATGATTATGTGGAGATCTTTGCCTGGTCCTACGAAGACATGCCTGGTTTGGATACTGATATTGTGGTCCATCATTTGCCTACCAAGGAAGACTTCCCTCCGGTTAAGCAAAAGGTCCGCCGTATGCGTCCAGAGATGTCTGAGAAGATCAAAGCCGAGGTTATGAAACAGTTTGATGCCGGTTTTCTTGCAGTGACTTCTTATCCTCAGTGGGTTGCTAATGTGGTGCCGGTACCAAAGAAGGATGGTAAGGTCAGAATGTGTGTTGACTACAGGGATCTGAATAGGGCCAGCCCCAAGGATGACTTCCCCTACCTCACTTTGATGTCCTTGTTGATAATACGGCTCAGCACAAGGTGTTCTCTTTCATGGATGGTTTTTCAGGCTATAATCAGATCAAGATGGCTCCGGAAGACATGGAAAAGACTACCTTTGTTACTCAGTGGGGCACCTTCTGCTACAAGGTCATGCCTTTTGGACTGAAGAACGCTGGGGCAACCTACCAACGTGCCATGGTTGCTTTATTTCATGACATGATCCATCATGAGATAGAAGTGTATGTTGACGACATGATCGCAAGGTCCCAGACTGAGGAAGAACACCTAGATCATCTGCAGAAATTATTTGACCGTCTGAAGTTGTACAAGCTGAGGTTGAACCCGAACAAGTGCACCTTCGGGGTAAGATCTGGAAAGTTGCTAGGCTTCGTTGTAAGTGATAAGGGTATTCAAGTGGACCCTGCCAAGGTTAAAGCTATTCAAGAGATGCCAGTTCCTAAGACAGAGAAAGAGGTCAGAGGCTTTTTAGGATGCCTGAATTACATCGCCCGATTCATCTCGCACCTAACTGCTACTTGTGAACCAATCTTCAAGCTGCTGAAGAAAGATTAGGTAGTACGTTGGAATGATGAATGTCAGGCCGCTTATGACAGAATCAAAGAGTATCTCCAAGAACCACCCATTCTTATGCCACCGGTTGAAGGGAGACCTCTGATACTATACCTGAAGAAAGATCAGGTAGTACGTTGGAATGATGAATGTCAGGCCGCTTTTGACAGAATCAAAGAGTATCTCCAAGAACCACCCATTCTTATGCCACCGGTTGAAGGGAGACCTCTGATACTATACCTGACAGTACTTGACAACTCAATGGGGTGTGTGCTGGGGCAGCATGACGAGTCTGGCCGAAAAGAGCATGCCATTTATTACCTTAGCAAAAAGTTTACCGACTGTGAGACCCGATACTCACTGCTCGAGAAAACTTGCTGCGCTTTGGTATGGGCTGCTCGCCGGCTGAGACAGTATATGCTGACTCACACTACCTTGTTGATCTCGAAGATGGATCCTATAAAGTATATATTTGAAAAGCCTGCTCTGTCTGGGAGAATAGCAAGATGGCAAATGATCTTGACAGAATATGACATCCAGTACACAACTCAGAAAGCTATCGAAGGAAGTGTATTGGCAGACCACTTGGCACATCAGGCAGTAGACGACTATCAGTCAATGAACTTCGAGTTTCCAGACGAGAGTATCATGATAGTGACTGACTGTGAAGTACCTGGGCCGGATGAAGGACCTGAGGAAGGATCCCGATGGTCTATGCACTTTGACGGAGCCTCCAATGCTTTGGGTAACGGTATCAGCGCTGTAATCATATCCCCCCAAGGCACTCATACTCCACTCACTGCCCGGCTATGTTTCAACTGCACCAACAACATGGCGGAGTATGAGGCGTGCATCATGGGTCTTCAAGCTGCGATCGACCTAAGGATCAAGTTTCTGAGTGTCTTCGGAGATTCCGCTCTCGTGATCAATCAGATCAAAGGGGAGTGGGATACGAAACATCTGAATCTTATTCCTTACAGATAATGTGTGTTGACATTGATCCCCCACTTCACAGAGATAACCTTTGAATACTTTCCGAGAGAGGAGAATCAGTTAGCGGACGCGTTAGCTACGATGTCTTCTATGTTCAAGGTCAAATGGGACAATGAGGCTCCCCGGATCATTATCTGGAAACTGGACGAACCGGCATACTGTTGTGATCTTGAGACTGAATTGGTGACTGAGAAGCCTTGGTACCATGAGGTGAAGAGATACTTGGAAGCGCAGGAATACCCTGAAGGTGCATCTGTCAATGATAAGAAGTTTCTGAGAAGGTTCGCAGCGAAGTTCTTCCTTAGCAACGGCATCCTGTATAAGCGAAACCATGATTCGACCTTACTGTGTTGTGTGGATAAAACTGAAGCAGAAAGGATCATGGAAGAGCTACATGAAGGGACCTTCAGAACACATTCCAGTGGACACACTATGGCGAAGAAAATCCTTCGGGCAGGGTATTTCTGGTCCACAATGGAAGCCGACTGCTACCAACATTCTCGGACATGTCATAAATGCCAGATATATGCAGACAAGGTACATGTTCCTCCAGTTCCTCTGAATGTCCTGGCTGCACCTTGGCCTTTTGCAATGTGGGGCATAGATATGATCGGCGAGATTAAACCTACAGCATCCAATGGGCACCGCTTCATCCTGGTGGCGATCGATTACTTCACGAAGTGGGTTGAAGCAGCTTCCTACGCTACAGTAACCAAGAACGTTGTAGCACGGTTCATTCGGCATAATCTAATCTGTCGATACGGCGTCACAGAAAGAATCATTACGGACAATGGTACCAATCTGAATAACAAGATGATCACTGAGCTCTGCGAGCAGTTTAAGATACAACACCACAATTCTTCTCCTTATCGACCGAAGATGAATGGGGTTGTAGAAGCAGCAAATAAAAATATCAAGAAAATCGTGCAGAAGATGACAGTGACTTATAAATATTGGCACGAGATGTTACCGTTCGCTCTACATGGGTACCGTACCTCAGCCAGGACGTCAACCGGGGCAACTCCCTTCTCCTTGGTCTACGGTATGGAGGCAGTCTTACCGATCGAAGTGCAGATACCCTCTCTCCGGATAATGAAGGATGCAGATCTGAACGAAGATGATTGGATCCATACACGACTTGATCAGCTAAACTTAATTGACGAAAAGAGACTTGCTGCTATTTGTCATGGTCAGACGTACCAAAAACAAATGATCAGGGCATTTAACAAAAAGGTCAGACCACAAGAATATCAAGTTGGGGATCTGGTAATCAAACGCATCATCCTTCCTCAGAGTGATCCAAGGGGAAAATGGTCCCCTACGTACGAAGGGCCATTTGTGGTTAAACATGTGTTCTCAGGAGGAGCCATGATTCTAACCAACATGGATGGTGACGACCTTCCTCACCCCGCCAATGCAGACATAGTAAAAAGATACTACGCATAATAAAGACCCGCTAGGTTGACATACCTAGGCAAAAATTAGGGCTTCCCGGCGAACCAAAAGGGTTCGGGCAAAATGAAGGGATGAAATGAAAAAAATCTGTACACCCGGCAAGTCGAAAACCTGAAAAGGCGGCTTGGGCAAAAATGGGTATCCCGGTGGACTGAAAACCCGAAAGGGCGGTCCAGGCAAAAGTTAGGGATAAAGCGTAATACTATGTCTCATTGGATCACTTTGCATCCAGAATCCGGTATCAACATCAAGTTCAGACGGCATCGATCAATTAGCTTCATCGTCAACTAGGTCATCAAGTGATGAGACGCTCGAAGATATAAGGGCAATAGCAGAGTTGGAACCCAGTGGGATTATTCTTTTCACACAGCTGTTTTGTTTTCCCTTTGTAAAAATTGTATAAATTCTTTTGTTCGGCGGCGTTCTCTTACTAGGACGTCAGCCTCTTGTACATAAACGCCTATTTTACAGGAAAATTCAAAAATCAATACAAAAATCACTTTTCAGTTAAAATTGCCAATTGTTTTTCCTTTTCTGTTTTGTTTTGCGAAGAACGTCCAAGGTTCAATTTGTGATATATGCATTGACACTAATTGCTAACTCATAAATATTTGCATACGAAACAAAGGATCAATTACAGGTAACAGTAGAAACAGGGGCAATAAAGAGTTGTCTAAGCAATCTAATTGTTCTGTCCTTCAAAGTATCAAGGTAGGTTCAGCTAAAGAACATAACCAATATACCTTAATTCCCCAAAGAGTAAGCCAACAAGTCAATGCACTCTCCCCAAGCAAAGTTACAATCAACCTTAAGGAAGTTGGGTATCCTCCAGCAGATCTCAACATTCCCCAGCACATCATACATACATTCTAAACAAAGCATCCCCGACAGTCTTGACCTAAAGATTGTTCCCCAGCGATATACCAGACATTAAATAGAGTCACTTCCCCGATACAGTTCAAAATATCCCCAAGAGAGTCCAATCCAGTTCCCCCAGGAAAGTTGGGATCCATCTCTCCAAGCAGTAAGCTTATCCCCAGTAGATTCTGGAAGCTTATCCCCGTAGAGCACGAACGCGTCTCCCGGCTTTATTCAAAGGTTATTTCCCTACCAGGATATAACTGGGTTATCCTCAGCCAAAAGCCACAGAAAGATCGTTCTCGGCGAAGTCTTCTTATCCCCAGCGAAGTCTATTAACACTCCCAACGTAACAACGGTATCCCCAGCGGAGTTATTATCAACATCTCCACAGCATACCTCTCTCCCCACAGAGTATTGCTCCCCAGCAAGATCGCTAGATTAATTTTCTCCCCGCAGAGTAATCCATTCGCCAAGTTTATTCCCCAACGGAGTTATCTTCTCCTACCGGTATTCTTGCAACTATCACCCCCAGCGGAAACAACAAAGCACTATTCTCCAACATCAGCCCAGGATATGACTTCCCGGCATCCGTCAAGGATTTATTTTCCTAGGACGAAAACATGCGTTCATAAACATCACATTTCCATACATTATAGCATGCATATATGCATCATATCTTACAAATCTCATTTATGTTGAGAACATCATCGCTTGATCCATATCATGCCTTGCATATGACTGACCTTTACCTTTCAGAAAAGATCCAGTTAAGTTCTCAGCTATATTTCAAGACCTTGTCCGGTTCAGTTAAATCAACCCTAAGACTTTCCTGATTCTTATCCAGTCAAAGGCCTTCTCTGGTTCAGTCAGATCGACCCTAAGATCTCCTTGATTCTTATCCAGTTGAAGATTCCAAGACCTTGTCCGGTTCAGTTAAATCGACCCTAATATTTTTCTGATTCTTATCCAGTCAAAGGCCTTCTCTGGTTCAGTCAGATCGACCCTAAGATCTCCCTGATTCTTGTCCAGTTGAAGATATTTCAAGACCTTGTCCGGTTCAGTTAAATCGACCCTAAGATTTTCTTGATTCTTATCCAGTCAAAGGCCTTCTCTGGTTCAGTCAGATCGACCCAAAGATCTCCTTGATTCTTATCCAGTTGAAGATTCCAAGACCTTGTCCGGTTCAGTTAAATCGACCCTAAGATTTTTCTGATTCTTATCCAGTCAAAGGCCTTCTCTGGTTCAGTCAGATCGACCCTAAGATCTCCCTGATTCTTGTCCAGTTGAAGATATTTCAAGACCTTGTCCGGTTCAGTTAAATCGACCCTAAGATTTTCCTGATTCTTATCCAGTCAAAGGCCTTCTCTGGTTCAGTCAGATCGACCCTAAGATCTCCTTGATTCTTATCCAGTTGAAGATTTCAAGACCTTGCCCGGTTCAGTTAAATCGACCCTAAGATTTTCCTGATTCTTATCCAGTCAAAGGCCTTCTCCGGTTCAGTCAGATCGACCCTAAGATCTCCCTGATTCTTATCCCAGTAGAAGACATCCAAGATTCTCTCAGCGTTCCTGTTGAGGTAGTAATCACCCAAGATTCTCTCAGCGTTCCTGTTGAGGTAGTAATCGTCTAAGGTTCTCTCACCGTCCCGTTGAGGTAGTAACCATCCCTGGTTCATTCATCACTGTTTGAAGCTCCAGATTCAATTCCTGTAACCAGTCAGGGCACATCTATACGAAGAGTTTGAAGACCAACTCCTGTAACAGGCCAGGTAATCATTTTCTTTTTCAGGTACGCAAGTTCTCGCTAAGGAATCCCTTACGCGATTGACACCCAGATGGCATCTATAAGCCGATCCACCTTCCATCATCTCTTAGCATGGCATCTATAAGCCCATCATCCTATCCATCAATCTCCAAATGGCATCCATAAGCCCATTCCCACCATCACACTGCTAACATGTGAGCGCAAATTTCTGGGCACTCTAGTGTTCAATCATCTTCCACCTTCGGACTATGAAAGGCACGACAGGCAATCTACATCCTCAGGTCTAAGAAGATTGAACAGGGGCAACTGTTGTACTCCAAAATTTTCCCTCCCATATTCTTCAAAATTTGCAAAGAACATGCTTCAAAATCTCCCCAAGGGTTGCATAGTTGAATGGCCTCCTAACAGACAAAAAACTAGGGTTTTGGTTCTGGCAAAGAAGTTGAAGTTTCCAAGGGTCCAAACAAGTCCCACATGCCTACAAACATGGTCAAGCATCCATATGCCAAGTTTCAAGACTTACAGCACAGAATTGCACAGTCAAAAACCCTAATTGCTCAACAGTCAACTGTAGGGGCAAAATGGTCATTTGATAGTCAAAAGTCCAAATTTTTGATCAACATCTTATTTTGAATCCACAAACATCATTTGATCAATTCTTGATCATGATTTTCAAGGTATGGCTCAAAAATTCTCAAGATGCAAAAGTTTCCATATTTGGACAGTTGAAAAAGTCAACTGTAACTTGACCAAGGCATAACTTCCACATGGTTTATCAGAAAAATTCCATCCAAAGATCATTTTGAAGAGAATGACATTTCCTACAACTCCTCTTCACACTTCAAGCCCAAGAAATGCTCTCACAAAAAGTTATCAATCTCAACATTATAGGTCATTTTCAAAAGTCAACAAAAAGGGACTTTAAGTCAAACACCATAACTTGAGATTGGTAAATCAAAATGACATGGGACCAAAGGCATTGGTTATAGGACTTCAAGACCTTTCCAAAATGTCCAAGAACATGATCAAAGCTTAAAAATTGAGCAAGATATGCCTTGTGGAAGTTGGGAAATTTTTGGGAATTTTGAAAAGTCAACTTTGCTTCAAATGCCTCAAAATTGCTAATGGGCCACATTTTCTTCCAAGAATCATCATCCAAGAGCTATGCACGACCATTTGACCCAAAGTGGATTTATTTCATCATTGTTTATTATTTATTTGAATTTTTATCACCATTAATTCATTTAATTAAATAAAATATGACAAAAATACTCAAGCATGCATTTTAAATCTTTTTATGCAGCTAATAGGTCTATCATAACTCCAAGATTTCGTGCACACTCAATTTGGAAAGATTTGGCCATGATTGATATCAAAAGGGCATGGAAAGGATTGAAAAAAGATCCATGGAAATCAAATCTCAAAAACATTGAATGCAAAGGTTTTTGGTTGAAATTTCTACCCTAATTCATTCCTCACATATGTATAAACCCAACCCTAATGCCAAGAACCTGAAAAGCTGCGCTCAGAAGGAAATACACAGTTTGCATTTTTTATGAAAAAGTTGAAAACTGAAAACACACATAGAGCGTGATTCAAAGCTTATAATCAATTCCAAAAGCTTTCTGAGGCCTTCCTGAATGTCACTCAATCTTTTTCCAGTCCTCACGCATAAAGAAGTGGTAGAACAAAGTCCAATTTTCTCAAACTTTTCTCATATTTGTGTTCTGATTTATATGCCATATTCATACATTCTAATGCTTGTTTTACACTAATATGGACTCACTGAAACTGATGGCACCATTGAATTGGATTAATATTGCTTGTATACAGAATTGCCATGGCTATTTTTTAGGGTTTCAGGAACCATGAATTGGGGATTTACGTTTGAGGAAAAATCAGGCAACAAGACCTATGCCATTAGAATCAGAAGCTTCATACGAATCAATCCCACTAGTCGCGCTCTTTTTATGTTTGTGTATGGCCTAATCTCTATTTTCATGTTCTTCATTTAGTGGGGGTTTAAAACCCCCGCTATCCCTTCTATATTTTTTCAGGTGAAAACGAAGCCAGGGAGAAGAAGATGAGTTGTTAGTTGATGGTTGGCTGATTCAAACATTGGCGCCCTTTTTTTTTATTATTCCACTAACGCGTGTTTTTTCTCTGTTATTGATCATCGCTCATTAAATAAACAAAGTAACACACTTGGCCTGTTGGTAGCTGCGTTGTCACACAAGCATTGGGACCTGGGTTCGATTCCCAGGTCCCCTCCCTTCTCAATATTATTTTGCTTTCTATATTTCCATGCAGCGTTCCTTTCAGAAGTCCACCATGCACCCTACGCTCAAGCTGGCCACGCGTCCCACAACATCAGTCCAATGGCCATGATCTGGAGTCCACCATGGACATCAGTCAAACATGCCACACGCGCGCTGAGAAAGTCAAACAAGGCCAGGAATTAGTGGGCCTAATTGCTTGCTACAAACCTCCAAAATTGGGTCTACCACCCTTCTTGTTTGTATCTCTATCCCTTTTCTTTTCTTTTTTTATTTATTTGTTTCAATTTAATTGTTTTATTTTAATTCCTTAAATTAATTTTAAATAATAAAAATACAAAAATCAGAAAAGACAAAAAATAAAAATATATTTTATTTAATAGTTTTTTGTAAATAAATTTTATTAATTAATTTAGTTCTAATCTTAGGTTTAATTTTAATGTTTTTTTAATAAACTAAAAAATGTAGAAATTAGGGTTTTAATGCTTTTATTCTTTTTTCTTTTCTTGTACCTTATTTAATTATTAATTGTTTTGTAAATAAATTTATCATTAAATAATTAGGTTAAAACTAGGTACAACTTAAACATTTTTAATAAATTAAAAATAGTTAGAATTAGGGTTTTTAATTCCAATTTAATTTTCTCATTAAACTCCATAAATACAAAAAAAACTCCAAAAAATTCTTTCTTTTATTTAAACTTAATTAATTTATTAATTGTAATGTAATTTCTTTAAAAGGGTCCAACACCCTCGCTTTCGATTATAATTTCGTTTTGCGCGCTTATTTTATTTCTTTTTTTAATAAATTTCATGTAATTACCCCGAAGCCTTGTAATAGATTAATTAGGACATTTATATTTCCGTATTTTATTTTATTCAAATCGGGTCTTGGATTAATTTGGCGATGTAGACCCGCGCCTTTGTAATAGCGTAGGACTTTTACCTTCCCGCACCTTTTAATTGTTAATAACCACATGAAAGAATGAATGCCAAAATAAAAACAAAGCGTAGATCACCAATTCATGAACAAGATAAACATAATTGAAAATGACACACAAATCACACACCACCCCTAGGGTACGCCTCACTGTTGCCTTGCCCCTCGAAAAACGGTCGTCGAGTAGAGGATGTTTTAGTAAGTCCTCATGTCCATGAACATGGCATGAGGGTAGCTTCTAAGGTGTCTTCCTATTGCTCTGGTGACCACACTTGTAACACCCTCTAAAACCCGCATAAAATTTCGCAATTAATTAAAATCATACTTTCAGAGTACATGTATTAACGAGGATGTCACAATTCTCTTTTACAAAAACAAGTTCCTGTCATGCATAATATAGAAGCAACTCATACATGTTTACACAGCGGAATAATTTAATTAACAAAACCAAGGTTATAATATTTTCAAAATCATCAGGGATTAACACCTGGAATATATCAACATCATATTATAACCAAATACTAAGGAAATAAACGAGTCTGACTAAAGCAGCTCGACAAACAAACGTTCCCGGAGTTACAACTATCAGAGCATGACCCGGACAATACTTAAACGGAAATAAACTAGAAACAACAAGCCTTCGCCAAGCACCTGAACGAAGCTCCTCAATCTGAAATATTCAACAGTAAGGGTGAGCATCTCAACTATACATTTGATTATACGTTCATAACAATCAATTCAGAAAAATCATAAGCATCACCCAAACAGTTAGCATGTTTCATAGTTTACGAAACCTTTACAATTCATATATTCACAATATATTACTTTTCATACTTATCATTAACATCAAACATCATTAACAATTCAGCAACAATACATGCATACAATCAATTAAATACAACATTGGAAAATCATCCATTCATGTTATATTCAATGTAATGCAACACACCCATGCATGTGGTACCATTTTACCGCCCCATTAAATCTCGGGTCACGGATAACTCACCGTTCCATTATATCGCGGACACGGCTACCACCTCAACGTTCCATTAAATCGCGGACACGTATATTGGCCACCATGTTAATTCCACACAATGGGAATTAACAAATGCAACATGATATGTAAAGTATGTAACACTCAGCATACTATTAACATCAATAAAACATATCATGCAGCATCAACAACATCAATCATAACAGGATATGGATAGCATGTAATCACTCAGCATACTATTAAACATCAACCAGTCATATCAAGTTATATCATAATTCATGCTTGATAACATCATCTCAAAACATGACAATAAAATCTACGTGGTGTTGGTATCATAACATACAAACGTTATTCGATACAAGCATCAACAACACTAGGAAATCAATAAGCAGCATATTCAAAACATATAAAACACTGCACATCAAAACAGGATCAATTCCGTACATAACAACATGCACAGAAAACAGAATCCAGAAGCCAACACAGGGGCTCAACACGGGTGCCCGTGTTGTGCAACACGGCCCGTGTGGAAATGTGTCCAGAAACACATTGTCTTTATCAATACAGGGGGTCAACACGGGTGCCCGTGTGCAGCAACACGGCCCGTGTTGCCCATACAGAAGATCAACACGGGTGCCCGTGTTGTGCAACACGACCCGTGTTGATGAGCGCGTACAGAATTTTCCTGTACCTGCAGCAGCTCCTATGCCAACATATTTGCACGAAAATGCATTTCTACAGCAGTGCAAAGCAGTACAAAAACATCCAAATACACATCAAGTTTCCAAAACATCAATTTCCCATGCCTCTGACTTATGTTCATCAATTTCCCACAAATTGAATAACTCAAATCCTTCAAGGTTATAGTTTTCTAAAATCGTTGGAAAACAGAATTCCTTTTTCAAATCATTTAACCCAAAAACTTAATTTTATAACTACCAACAATTATCAAGGTAACCTTCAAAGTGATTATTCGTCCTTTTGGGGAAATCTAATAACATCAAGGTTATCCTTAGAACACCTAAGGGAAACCCCCGATCATACAATTTCGATCTAAATTAACAATAGGGATTAATTTCTTAATCGATTCCCAACCTTTAGGGAACCTAATCTTTTCTAACGAAATTCGACCCTAAAGTTATCGATCACTAAGAACATCAGAGAAAATGGGATTATCCTACGATTACCCAACCAATCGCATCTAAACCCATAAGCAAATATAAATTGAGTAGTAGCCCCCCTTACCTTATCAAATTGCAGCTTGAGTTCTTTGAGCGATGTTCTTCGTTCTTCAGAGTTCCAATCCCAAATATCTCCAACTTCTGTGTATCGTGAAAAGTGAGAAAATAACTTGAGTTCCAAAATATATCCTTATTTCTTTTGCACCCCCACTCTTTACTAACGACATCCAAGCCCAATAACTTAAAAACCCAATATTTTCTCATTTCTTTTATTCTCTTCAAATATTCCAAAATAAATAATTCTTTTATTTTATTAACTCCAATAAAATAATTTTCCCATTAAAATAAATCAAATAATTAAAACTGGGGTGTTACAACACTGTCCCGAACCCTCGAATTGACCCGAACACCTCCAACGATGGTGCTACCTACCTCTCAATGGTGGGATGGCACTATCTTAAGGACATTCACACAGACTAATTCCTTAGGGTAGGTAGATGACTCGTAGATACTTTCTCTAATTTCAAAACAAATCAAAAACTTCTTTTCACACCGACACCTTTCAAAAAGCTTTCAAAAGCAATTTTTCAAACACTCTTGAGGACTGATACAAGAGTCGAACTGAAATTTTCAAAGAAACTTTTTTAAACCCACAATTGAAAAGCAAACAAACATTTTGAAAACACAAGTGAGCAAGTATCTAAGAGCCCATGGATAACCATGGATAGAAAGGATGCTAACACCTTCCCTTTCTATAAATCTACCTCCCGAACCGAGAGCAATCTCTATAAGGAATTTTTCTGTGCTTTTGTCCTTTCCATGTTGGAGAACATAAAAGACGGTGGCGACTCTTGCTTCCGCGACATTTCACGAATCAGCATTAAACAGTCAGTTCCAGATCCACCGATCATAGGTTCGTTTTTGGCGATGTAAATACCCGACGCCTTGTAATAGTTTAGATTTAATTTCCGCGAATTTAATTTCCGAAACTATACACTGTTTGATGTTTGATAATAGGGAATGCATGACACGATCCAATGTATGAACTTAAAATCAACATAGATAATCCATGACATGTACAAAGATAATTAACCGAAATAACACACTTGCACATGCCACTCTTAGGGTACACCTCACTTGGTTGCCTTCGAACATGGTCATTGAGTATAGGAAGTTTTAGAGGTCGGCCTCTTGTCCAAAGATCATAAGTTGCCTAGAAACGGTTGCCTCGGATAAAATGATCTAAGATATGAGGGTTACCGCTAAGGCATCCTAACATTGCTTTAGTGACCACACGTCCCTTAATCGAATTGACCCGAAAACTCCAACGACGATGCTACCTACTCATCAATAGTGGGCTAGCATTGTCTAAAGGACATTTTTACAGATTAATTTCTTTTTCGAGTAGGTAGATGGTTCTTAAGTACTTTCTCCTTTTAAAACAAAACAAAACTTTTCGCACTCACAAAAACAAAAAAACTTCTTTCAAACCCACGAACACAAAGAAAAGCAAATTTTGAAAACACAATGAGCAAGTACCTAAGAGCCCGTGGATAACCACAGATAGAAAGGGTGCTAACACCTTTCCTTTCTATAATCTACCTCCCGAACCCGAGAAACATCTCTAAAAAGGAATTTTTCTTTGCTTTTTTCCTTTCCCTGTTGGATAAAATAAAAGACGGTGGAGACTCTTGCTTACCGCGACATTTTGCGAAAACAAACGCAAAACGCGAACCAGCATTCCAAAAAACAGTCAGTTCTCTTTCCCACCGTATCACAGGACCATTTCCCCATATTTCTATCCTTTTGATCCATTGGGAGAATTACCTTCCATACTAGATCCTCAGGCAGATATGTCTTAGGTTTTACTTTTCGATTGTAGGATTTTTCGATCCTTTTCTTCTGTAATCTTAAGAGGTCTAAAGCTTTCAACCTTTCTTCTTACAAATCAACTAATTTGTCCAACATCATATTCCAATAAACTTCATAAGGGATATCCCGATGTCTATGAACCCTTGTTGACTGCAGACAAATTTCCACTGGCAATACCGCATCATGACCATAAGTTAGGCGAAATGGTGTTGTTCCTGTGGACTCTTTAAGAGAGGTTCAACAAGCCCATAAAACTTGATCTAACGTCTTGTGCCAGTTTCTTGGTTTCTTTCCCACGTGTTTCTTTATTAAACTGATTACTACCTTGTTTGCAGCTTCGACTTGGCCATTAGCTTGTGCATAGTATGGTGTAGATGTTAACAGTTTGAATCCCATTTCTGTAGCAAATTCTTGCATTTTCCGACCAGTAAAGACTGATCCTTGATATGTCGTTATTGTCTCAGGGGTTCCAAATCTATATATAATGTAGTTTTGAATAAATTCAATGACATTCTCTTGGTCTACATTGACTAAAGGAATTGCTTCAATACATTTAGTAAAATAATCAATACCCACCAATATGTATTTCTGACTTTTAGAGGATGCTGGTCGAATCTCTTCAATAAGATCTAAAGCCCATCCTCTAAAAGGCCAAGGTTTCACAATCGAATAAAGTTTGCTTGCCGGTACATGCTGGATGCCTGTGTGCACTTAACATTCTTGACATCCTTTGGAAAAATCAACACAATCTTTTAACATAGTGGGTCAATACATTCCTTGTCGAAACAACAACCATTTCATCTGATGGCCTACTTGATGTGCTCCACATGCTCCGACGTGTGTGGTAAAAAGAGCTATGTATGCTTCTGTTTCACTTAGGCATTTCAGTAGCACACCTTCAGGTGTTTTCTTGAATAATTCATTTCCCATTAGTATATAGCTTAGTGTCCTATACTTTATCTTTCACTCTGTCGAAGCCGCCGGATTATGTAAATAATCTACTATAGGCTTTCTCCAATCTTGTCTGTTAGATTGTCTATGAACGAAATCTCGAAGTTTTCATGATTAGTGTATCCCAAAGTTGTTGTTTCCAAATCTATTGGAGACAAATTAGTGGATGCTACTCTTATTCTAACTTCGATTGCTTGTTGTAGTTTTTCTTTCGAAACTTTATACCCGGAAACGATCTGTGCCAAATCGTTAGCCACTTGATTTTCCAATCTGGGTATATGTCGAATGTTAACCACTTCGAAGTTCTTCAACAAACGCATGGATATTACGAAATACATGATAAGATTTTGCTCTTATGCATTTGTATTCTTTCGTAACTTGTTTTAGGACTAACTCTGAGTCTCCCATTATTTCAACTCGAGTTGCCCCAAATTCCAACAAGATTTCAAGGCCTATGATTAAAGCATCATATTCAGCCTCATTATTTGAACAATCTCCTTTTATCTTGTACTTAAATTTTGTTGGAATTTTGTTTGGAGAAATAATTAGAACCCCCACTCCAGTTCCGTCTTTATGGATAGAACCGTCAAAGTATAACTTCCAAGGTTCAATCTCCAAATAATTTAGTGATTCTTCATTTATTGAGTGGTCGACTATAAAGTCTGCTACCACTTGACCTTTCACAGCCTTGAGAGGCATAAAGGTTAATGAATACTCAGTTAATGCAAGTGCCCATTTGCCAATTCTACTGTGCAAAATAGGTTTCGATAACATATATTTGAAAACATCAAAATGAGACGAAACGTAAACATCAACTGGTTTAATATATTGCTTGAGTTTTGTACATGAGAAGTAAAGACATAAACATAGTTTTTCAAATTCGTTATATCTAGTCTCTGCATCATTTAAAACTCTACTGATGTAGTAGATGGGTCTTTCGACACCATTATCATCCTCTTGAGCTAACATGTTCCCTAAGGTTTTATCAGATGCAGCTATGTACAATATCATACTTCTATTTCTACAAGGAGGTACCAGAATAAGTGGCTTGGTGAGGTACTCTTTGATTTTTTCGAAGGCCTCTTGTTGTTCTTGCCCCCATTCAAATCCTCCTTTGCTGAGTCGAAGTAGTGGTGAGAAGGCTTGCGTTTTCCCACTGAGGTTGGATATAAATCTCCTTAGGAAATTTATCTTGCTAAGTAGAGACTGTAATTCCTTCTTGTTGGCTGGCGCTTTGGCTTCTAAAATAGTTTTGGTCTTGTTTTGGTTTATCTCGATTCCCTTTTTATGGACCACTGTGATGCGGTGGGAGAACTGACTCGAGGGTTTGCATTTTATCTCAAATGTCGCGGTTAGCAAGAGTCGCCACTGACTTTTCTTTTATCCAAAAGGAAAGGTGAAAAAGCACAGGAAAGACCTTTGAGATGTTTTCTTGAGTTCGGGGGGTAGATTATGAAAAGGGAAGGTGCTAGCACCCTTTTCATCTATGGTTTTCCATGGGCTCTTAGTTACTTGCTTAGATCACTTGCTTTTATTGTTTGAAATTGTGTTTGCTGTGGTTTTGAAAGTATTTTGTAAAAGAGGCCATTTGTTTAGGCAATCTTTGTAATGATTCTTGTTCGTAAGAATGTATACAAAGATGTTTGTCTTTTGAAAATGTTTTTAATGTTTGTAAGATGTTTTGAAATGTGTGTGTTTGTTTTTGAAAATAGAAAGGATTGTTGTTTGAAATGGAGCAAGTAACTAGAAGCTATCTACCTACTCAAATGTCTTTCTAATGAACTTTCTTATTCCTTTGACATTGTTGTCTTACCATTGATTTGGTAAGCAACCCTATCTTTGGATGTTAACGGGACAGGCGTGGGTCATTGTATAACCATGATTAGCAATGTTTGCCAAGTATCTTAGCATTTTTTTGAGGGACCAAGATCATTTTGTAAGACAATTTTAAATAGCGTCATCGAGGGACTATGATCTTATATTTATTTTGTTTTGCCAAGATACTTCGCATGTGTAATATGGCCATTTTTGTTTTAGGCAACCAAGTGGTGAAACCCTAAGGATGCTTGTGTGCAAGTGTATCATTTTCATGCTTTGATTTTGTCTTGTATTTAGAGTATTCTATTTTGCTTTGTTTTGTTCTTGTCATACAAACCCTAATTACTAATCATGGCATATAAAGCGATAAATTGCATAATGTAAATATTTCTAAGCTATTACAACAATTTATGGGAGGGGGAATACAAGTTTGAATGGGGATTTTGCAAAAATATAAAGCTAAATAAATTATTACAACCAAATTGAATTTGTATGAATTAGAATAAATACAATGCAATATTTAAAATACAATGCAATGTACATGTAAAAAAGATTTTTTTTTTGTGTCGTGTTTTTTATGTAGTAGAAAATTTAATCTAAACCTAAAAAATATAAAGAAAAGGAATTAATTTTTTAAAGGGGTTTAACCCTAATTATTATTTAAGAGAAAATAAATTTTTTATAGATATTATTTTGTGTATTTGTATAAAAAAAATATTATATATAAATATAAAAATTAAATAAATGCAAAAATAAGTATTTACAAGTATGAAATGAAAAGTAAATTGAAATAAATATGTTTAAATATATTTACAAGTTTATTAAGAAAATGAATGATATACTATTAAAATAAAATGTATTTTTATGTGCAAAATAAACTAAAATAAAATAAAAATGCAATATGATTAAATTTACATTTTTTTGGGATTTTTGTGTATTAAAGAAAATATTTAAAATATTAAAAATAAAAATAAAACAAATAAAAAATAAAAAAATATAAAAGTTGGCAAGGGGGGTAAGGTAGCAGATTAGTGGTGATGATGATAGCAAAACAAATATGGCCCAAAAGACCAAGCCCAACCTGCAAAAATGTGAAATGGAAAAGAAAAAGAGTGAAAAATATAAAAGTAGCGCGCCCAGGTTCGAACCCAGGACATGGGTCTCACCAGCGCGCTACTTTGCCACTAGGGTGGCTATAATTCCATTATCTTCAGTGAAACAAAAATAACATATTACAAAACGCGCCATATGCCCTGTTTCATCTTCTTCCTCAAGCTTTGGCCAGACATCCTGTAACTTCCTCATACTTCCATAAAAGTGAAAATGCATAACATGAAAATTGTAGTACTTGAACTCACGATTCCAACCATGTAAGCTATGTAATCTAAATATCAAAGATCAAAGAGAATTTTAAAAACCCTAAATCTTAACCTAATATTTTCAGAAATTTCAACTTCCAAATTCTCTTAGCTCAAGTAAAATCAATGCAAGATAATGGTATGTACAACTTCGTTATGATAAGGACTACATCTTTTATTCATAAATCGTGACCTAAGGTTGCATGTACAAAGAGATAGAGTTTGAGATTTTACCTCCTTCAGTTGGAATCGTGGATGAAACTGTGATGAGTTTGAGGGAGGCATGATGCTTGCTTGAGCTTCCCTAAATCTATTCCAACCCTTGCCTTGATCTAAAAGTAGCTGGATCTCCTTGGCCAAGTCCAACTGCAAACTCTGAAGTTAACAATGTCAAATGGTGGAGGAGTGATTACAGAACAAGGATGAAGGCCTGGATTGACTAGGTATCAAGTATGTAAGGTGTTTGAATGATCCAAACTCAAAACGCACGAGCCAAATGGAAGATGGATGTGCTTATGCAAAATCTGCAGTTTTGGACAGATTTTGGTGCTTTTGCTGGTTGGGAGTGTTTCAGGTCCTTGCTAATCGTGTATTGTTTTGTATATTGTTTGTATATTAGTATTGAAATGGTTTTGTGTCAACCCTCTATCAGTTGTGCAAGCCCTAGCCTTTTTGTAACTTTTCTTGTACTTGAAGCAAAGTGATAAGACAAAGCTCACATGCTTGTACTGGTTTTCTTAGGGTTGGTATTTCTTCCCTACAAGTTTCCTTTGGTCTGTGGTACTTGTATGTATCAAGGGGACAGGTCCAATGCTCAAGATTGTAAAGTTTGCAAAAGTCGCTCTTTTTCTAAATGGCAATGGAACCTTTTTGCCATAAATGAAATTACAAGTTGGATAAAGGTTCAAAAGCATGGATCAAAGCTTTTTCAACTGACTAAGCATTTAATTAATGAGTGTGGAACAATTTTAGGACCTGTACAACATGAATTAGCCAGCATAGGATTGATTTGCAACTTTATTCTTCATGAAATGGCTTGGACAAAAAGTGAGAAATTTCCAACTTCATCTCTTCGATTCTCCCTACTCAAAAATGATCTTGAGGATTTATGTGACATTTTGGAAAGCTTACAATGTTATCTATAATTCATCTTTGAAATGCATTTTGAGATACCTCTTGGAACTAGGTGAAAAGTTGCCATGAAGTTGGGTCCAAAACCTACATAAATTAGGGCAAAATTTCACTAAGTTAACAAGTTCATGACCATGTATTCATAAATATATATCTTGAGATCCAAGCATATTTATGGAAAAGTTTGTGAATAAAAGTTGTAAATTTCATGGATTTCTACAACTTTCATGTTGGGAACTTTCCTTGAATCATTATGCATCATGGTGTAAAAGTGGCCTAAAGTTGAGAAAAAATAAGAAAAATTTCTATACTTAGAAAATTTCTAAGTTAGGAAAATTTTCAAATTCAAACCCTAATTTTCAAATTTGGATTTCTTGATGAACAAGTTTCATATTTTGACATGTCTTGATGAATTATGACCCTTGGCACTTGATTTTGACAAAAAAGTCAAAGTTTGACTTTTCAGTGTACAATTGACTTTTGATCAGTTGACTGCAAATTTCATCTGTCAATCCAATGAAATTCAAATGTTTTGAGCCATGTAATTAAGTCAAGATGATGCCATTGAATCCTTGAAATTATGCTTGAACTCAATTGGTCATTTTCTAGGTCAAAAATCAGAAATTTCCCTTTCTCAGTCAAAACCCTAATTTTGACTATTTTGCCCTTTTTGTGATTTGACCAAATTTCTTGAGGAATTGTGATCCAAACTTGACCAAATGACATATGTAGGTTAAAAATGTTGATGTATATAAAAAATTGTGAAGTTTGACTGTAAATTGGCCATGGTTGACTTTTCCCCCAATATAGCTGATTTTTAGGTCAATTGTCCGATTGACTGATCAAAAATGTGGTTCAAGACTTGAAACTTGTCATGAGTGATCTTAGGGGTCCACAATGATGCTTGAAAGTCACATGAAGCATTTATAGTCCAAAAATACTTTTGCAAACTCAAACCCTAATTTGGGGTTATTAGTACAAGATGAGATGTCTTGAGCTGACCAAACCCTAATCTTGTCTTGAGTCAAAGAGATCTTGTGAGAGAAGTCTAAATAAATGAGAGGGAAAATTTTGGGGTACAACAACCACAAAGCCTAAGAAGTCCTCTGCTTTGACACCAAAAGTGCACTTTAGAGGATTCATTTTCAGACCATAGTGCCTCATCCTCTCAAAGGATTGTCGAAGATGGTCCATGTGAGCTCTCCCTGAAACATATTTTTACAACAATATCATCAATATAAATCTGCATAAAAGTCTCAATAAAATCATGGAAGATAGAATTCATTACTCTTTGATATGTTGCCCCTGTTTTTTTTTAGGCCAAAAGGCATCACTACCCATTCGTAAGTGCCTAAGGCCCCAGGGCAACGAAGTGCTGTTTTCGACACATCCTCTTCACCAATAAAAAATTGATTATATCTAGAGTATCCATCAAGCATAATCATGTACTCGAAACCAGCGGCAAAATTGACAAGCATTTCCGCCACAAGAATTGGATATTCATCTTTGGGTGTTGTAGCATTCAGATCTTTGAAATCAATGCACACCCTTAAGGTACCATTCTTCTTTATAACAGGTACTATATTTGCAATCCATTCGACATACCTGGTTGTTCGGATGAACTTGCATTTCAACAATCTTTCGACTTCCGTTTTGATTTTCGACAGAATCTCCGGTGCAAAACGCCTTGGAGTTTACTTGACAGGCTTCCTTCCAGGTTTTATTGGCAATTGTAGTTCCACCAAACTTCTATCGACACTAGGAATTTCGTCATAATCCCATGCAAAGCAATCTCTGAACTCTTTTAACAATTGGATCATTTCGACCCTGAGTTCTGGATCTATCTTCGCGCTGATATATGTTGGTTTTTTACAGGATCTTCACCTAAGTTTACTTCTTCTAAGGGGTCTTGTGCTAGCATTCTAACACTGTTCGCCAACGAATCTTTTTCGAAACCTAGAGGTTCGTCATCATAGATGGCGTCTAACCTCTGATTTCGTACTTCTTTTTCTTCTAAGTCAGGAGGTTCTGGGTCGAAATCCTTCCCAGGGTCTTCTTGGGAAGATACTTGTTCATTGGCTTCAAGAGCCATGTACTTGACTTTAGCCTCCAAGGCCGCTATCATTCTATTTTCGGCTACATATGCCGAAATCCTTTGTAGATCCTGTGATTCAGTCATCATCACCAAACTCACTTCCCCAGCCTGTTGGCCGTATATCATCAACCCCTCCATAGTCGATGTTTGATAAATCCTCTTTATCCCACTGAAAACCATGATCTGAGTGTAGATAAAGAGAGCAGAAAGCATGGGGTGCTGGAGTCAGATCTATTTCAGGAGGGCTGCATGGCCCTATATGAGCGAAATTCCTATCGAAGCTATTTTTCCCAATATTATTAACTTCGCCCAGGTAGTAACTTTGATCAGCCTCGATGTTCTCTACGATACCATCAGGGCGCCATATCGTAACCCTCTGATGCATCGAAGATGGCACTACACCTATGCCATGTATCCACTCTCGACCCAAAAGCAGATTATAATTTGGTTTTGCTGAAATCACCATAAACATGGTAGGTCGAAGAATTGAGCCCACCTTGAGATCAAGTTGTACAACTCCCATGGTGGTTCCAATACCCCCTTCATAATTTGAGAGGACCATGTTGTGGGGCTTAACATCAGCATCCCCTTTTCCTACTTTTCTTAGCATAGATTATGGAATTATATTTATGGTCGCCCCACAGTCAACCAAGATTTTATTTATAGTCACTTCCCCTATCTTTTCTCTAATAAATAGGGGCTTGAGGTGATTTTTCATCGCCTCAGTAGGTGGCTCAAAGAAAGCGTTCTGCTCCTCAACACAACAATTATTCATCAAGTAGTAACACATTGGCCTATGTCTGTCCATTTCTTGTTCGACCATCAAGTTAGTTTCTTCGACTTCGACCTGACGGTTGTACTTCCTAGGCAGCACTAATATTACGTTTACCATAATATCTAAAGTATCGTTGGAGTCAGAATTATCTTCATCATTTGACCCACATTGTTCTGGCCATATCAGTCTACTAGCAATTGGTTCCCTATCCAAAGGTTTCCTTTGCTTTCCTTTTTCTTTTCTTGGCACATTGATGCTAGATTCTGGGTGAGGCTCTGCTGCAGCCTCTTTTTCGGCTTTCTGCCGTCTTTGAAATCTTCGCCATTGGGAACGAGACATGTGGTTCTTCCCCTTGTAGTTGCTTTATATGTGAGCCATTTTATTCGCTGTAGTAGTATGGTACTCTTTCCTGTAATCCAAAGAAGATCCCCTTAGCATGTCAAACGTTCGCCATTTTACTTCATTGGGCCTTTTTCTTCCCACTGTGTTGAGCCAAGTATCCACAAGTACATTAGTTGGAGGCCGAAAAGTTAGTGGCCTCCTTACTTGGTTCATGGGTCCTTTTTGATGTCCCCTTCTTGTATCATATCTAACTTCTAGATGCATTTTTGGTTGAGCATTGGTGCCCCATTTTGCCTTTACTGCTCTCATACCTTGTATGTGCTCCGCAGCTTTCTTGTTGAAAATGGAACTGCATCTGGGACACAACATCACTCCAGACTTTTTCTTTTGGCATCAATGTAAAAACTCTGCCAGATCCTCGTTTTATTTTGGAAATGCGGTCTTGTTCACTTCCTCTTGTCGAATGGCCTCCTCCTAAGCCTTGGCCTCAAATACCTCGACCATGTTTACCTCCACGTTGCTCTTGGCAACGAGGTTCAGTTTCTGCATCTTGGCTTCCAAGTTTTCTGTCGAACCCTTAACGGCAGCCAAGTAAGAACCAGTAGTGGTTCTCTTGTTGGGGTTTTCAACAACTCCTTTGTTTGAGCCTTCAGTAGCTCTTTTACTTGAGCCTTCAGTAGCTCCTTTGTTCAGGCCTTCAGTGGCCTTCCTCATCCCTTCGACAATTTTCCTAGATACGTTTCCAGTAAAACTGCCAAATACAGGCTTGTTGAAGTCCCCAGAAACTTCAACCATATGGATTCCAACTTGTTCAGTATAGTGTGCATCCATTTGTAGCGGGTTTGCATCGATTTTAATTGCCGGCTTATCCGCGAACTTGACTTCCTTCTTTGAGTGCTTCTTGAACAAGATCCCTGAAAAGAAAACATTATGAGTTTTATGGCCCAGAAAATTGTGATATTTACAAAAACCTCTTTTCTTTCTTTGTTCTAAAGGAGGCATTTTTTCCCCAGGGGGCACTATCATTTGGCCATCTCTGACTAATAAATCAAATATTTCATCACATTTAGTGATGTCAAAACTATATGTCTTCTTTGGGAATTTGTCACTGTTCCTTTCATACTCAACAGGATTCTTCCCATTTGAGGGCACTAGCAATTTAAAAGTGTATGGCGGCCCTTGTTTTAATTCTACTAAATCTATTTCGCCTTCTTCGACATCTATAGGATCACTAGATGTCTCTGGATCATCATCATCCATTTCGATATAGGCTACTCTTTCTCTTCGATGAGTCTTCGTCGCTTTAGCCTTTTCGGCTTTAAGGCATTCTACTTGTTGAACTCTATCAGCCAACTGGGCCATGTCTCTCAAGTATTGGGTATCTAAGTTTTTCCTAATGGAATAATCTAGGCCCCCTGCTTCCATTTCGACCAATTCATGTTCAGGTACTTGGGTAAAGCACCTGGCTTTAAGCAGTTGAAACCTATTCAGATACTCATCTATTGGCTCCGTGAATCTCCTCTTCACACTAGCCAGTTCTTTTAAAGTTATATTGGTTTGTCCCATGTAAAATTGTTCATGGAAAACCCTTTCCAATTGATTCCAATTATGGATCGAATTGGCTGGGAGGGTAGTGAACCAAGCAAAAGCATTTTTTGTTAGAGAACTTGGGAAATATTTAATCCTAAGATTTTTGTTGTTTGCTATTTCCCCGACTTCTATCGAATATCTCGCCACATGTTCGACAGTAGACTTTGTCGTATCCCCTGAAAGTTTGGTAAACTTAGGGACTTTTCCTCTAGGGGGTAAATCTATTTGCATAATATATTCTGACAATGGGGATGTGAAGTTTGATCTGTGAAAACCAACGTTCATCCCATTTTGTATCATAATCCTTTTGATCATGGCATTCATATTATTATATGTTCCATAATTTTGGTGTCGAACTTGTTGTATCAATTCATCGGCATTTTGGTTCCTATTAACCATAATCACTCCTTGATCGACTTCTCTAGGGATCTGTGGGGGATTTCGAGGCATTTCGACCCTAGGTTGCTCTATTTCTACTCTAGGGATCTGTGGATTTTGATTAACAGTTATATCTTCTTCCAAGATTACCCCTTGGTTTGCTCTTATCGGTATTCTTTGGTGTTGTCGAATAGTTTGGGGTACCCCAAAGAATTCATCCATGCGCGTCATTTACGCTTCCATTTGTTGATTTGACTGGGTAGTATTTTTTATTATGGGGTTCAGAACTGTACTTAGGGTTTGTGCCAACATTTGCACCATATCATGGTTGCTTTCATCCATCTATTGCCTCAAAATTTCCGCAGAAGCATTTGTGAGGCTTGGTATTGCATGTGATGGTCCACCTAACAGTTGGTTTCTACCCAAATTTGCCATACTGGCTCCAGATCCCTGTAATGGTGATGACGTACTCACCAAAGATTCTAAAAATGTAGACGCAACATTCATAAGGCTAGACATTTCAGTGGTTGGCATGCCATATGGTTGTTCTCGACCCATCCAGACTGTCGAAAATCCTGGGGGGACGTACGGTCGAGATCCTGGATTTGCCCTTGGTTGGGGTGTTCCTAATGGACCTCTAGGACCTACATACGAAAGTATGGGTCTTGTTTGATTCGTGGTCAACGTTGGTACTGAACCAACAAAAGTTGAGACATTTTCTCCAACGGTGGTTATAACCGCTGTTCCTGTAGTATTTGGTGGAGGTATTTCTCCATGATTTGGCTCATTAGCCATTCTAGTTTCTCTATTTCTCTTCCTAACAGTACACTCATTGGTGGTTATTCTATCACTCCTTAATAACATGTAAAGCAATCACATAAATGAACAAACAGATGATAAAAATTAGCAACGTCCCACTGGGTGTGCCAATTTGTTTACCGTGGTTTTTGGTAAACAACCGTTGATCCTCCAAAAGGGAAAGTCCTTTTGGTTACTCGCGGGATCGATCAGATTGATCCCAGAACATATGCTAATTTTATGCTGGTTTGATGTAAAAGTCAATATCTAGGAAGAACGCATATTCGATTAGGGATATGGTGTTTGTGGTTTTTTGGAAAGCATATAGAAGCGCAGATAAAATGCAAGAAACGTAAACTTTGCAAAAAAAGATCAAAGCAAGGTAAAAGACTTTATTGAAAAAAGGTGGTGTTTCCAACGTACATTCTCAGTTATTCTTTCACACACAGCGGGTACTTGAATAATGTTGAGTAACGAGCACAATAGGTTGAACACACCAAAAAATCTACACAAACTTCCTATTTTTATACTAAAATTATGTAACCGTCGAGGGGTTGCTTTGCTCTAGGATGAATACAAGTGTCTTATACATGTCCCTTGACCTCTATCTTCCTGCCACGTCGCTTTCCCTTAACTGCTGGCGAACTGCATTTCCCTCCAATCTTCAAATTCAAATATCCTTCGTCCTTGGTGCTGACACGAGGGTTTGTTCTTCTAGTCGAAGGTCACATGACCTTTCCATTTGAAGGTTTCATGGTGATGTCTGGTCGAAGACTAATTTGTAACTCAGATATCTTCTCTATGTTTCTCCATCCGTCGAAGCATTTTCCAGCTTGGCTTTATTTCCTCTATTTTTGGCCCATAAGGCCAATATATCATGGGTGTCGAATTCAAGAGCCAACAACGGTCCAGGAAAAAGTTAGGGAATTAAAGCATATGACTATATACCGTTGGATCACCTTACAGACAACCTTTAGCATCGACTGACAAGCTCAAACGGTTCTAATCAATCCAATCAGCTTCGGACAAAGCGGAAAGTGGATGAGACACTCAAAGACATGAAGGCAATAGCAGAATGGGAACCCCATGGGATTGTTTCACATAACTATTTTTTCTTTGTATTAGATTTTCATTTTTCTACGACGACATTCTCTTACTAGTATGTTCGTCTCATTGTACAAAAATACTTATTCAAGTTAATACAAAGATATCCCTTTGAAAGTGCAAAACTATATGTTTTTCTTTATTTTTGTGTTTTATTTACAAAAACGTCCAATGATTTATTTTTGAACATATGCATTTGAACGTAGCTACTATTTAAAAATGAGCAAAAAAGGGGAACAGAAAATAGAAAGACAATCACTAATGGCTTTTAAGAAATAGGATAAAACCTTTAGGCTATTCCATAAAATCCCCCGCAGATACTTTTCCAGCAAGAGTGGAAAACAAGACATCCCACTACAGGATCGCTAACGTATCTCCAGTATGCAGCTTAATGATATCAAGCTCTCTCACATCCCAGACAGAATAAATCTTCCAATTAACACTCCTAAGATTCCTCAGTGAAAGTTGCCCAATTTCTCAGGATTCCCCAACAGGATTTCACAAGGTCTACAAGCAATACACGGCGTTTCCCTTACACAACAAAGTTTATTTCTCTAATTGGAAGCTCATCAACACTTTAATTTCAAAACATGAAGACTAGCACTCCTCATTCTCAGCAATGCTCAGGGATTTATTTCCCCTGACTCCAGCAACATTGTGGCATAACAATTAACGTGTCCATACATTACATCCATACGTCATAGAATTGACAACACAAATACATACAACACAATCTCATTTATTTTGAGATAATCATTGCACCCTGAATTTCATACATCATGACATTGCATGCAACTAACCTTTCATCTTTTTCAGGAAAGATCAATCAACAGAAAATTATCGTCAAATCTTCAACAAGTCAGTTACAGATTAATTCCCGAGAAAGGACCGGTCAACCATCTACATAACAGATATTTTTTTAGACCCCTGCCGGTTCAGTTTAAACCTCTCAATGGTTTTTTCTGATTCTTTCTCGCAGACATGTTTTCTGGTTCAGATAAATCTCTCAATGATTTATTCTGATTCTTCTCCAGATCCCTGCCGGTTCAGTTTAAATCTATCAACGGTTTATTCTGATTCTTTCCCATAGACGTCTTTTATGGTTCAGATAAATCTCTCAACGGTTTATTCTGATTCTTCTCCAGATCCCTGCTGGTTCAATTTAAATCTCTCAATGGTTTATTCTGATTCTTTCCCGCAAACGCTTTCTCTGGTTCAAATAAATCACTCAAAGATTTATTCTGATTCTTTCCAGTTAAAGGATATTCAAGCCCTCTTTTGGTTTAGTTTAAACCCCTCAAGGGTTTATCCTGATACTTTCCAAAGGAACACTTCAGGTTCAGATAAATCTCTCAACGATTTATTCTGATTCTTTCCCGCAGACACTTTCTCTGGTTCAGATAAATCACTCAAAAGATTTATTCTGATTCTTTCCAATTAAAGAATATTCAAGATCTTTGTTGGTTCAATTTAAACCCCTCAACGGTTTATCCTGATACTTTCTAAAGGAACACTTCTGGTTCAGATAAATCGCTCCAAGATTTATTCTGATTCTTTCCAGTCAAACAACATACAAGACTTCTCCTGGTTCAGATAAATCGCTCCCAAAGATTTATTCTGATTCTTTTCCAGTTGAATTCAAATTCAGGCTTAGTGCATTCTCTGTCAACAGTCACCCTTGGATGGCATCTACATGCCCATCTCTAGAAAATCTCCATTATTCCTCCAAATGTTATCTATAAGCCCATTCCCATTTCATCTTCGAGTGCAAATTTCTGGGCACTCTAGTGTCCAATCATCTTCCACCTTCAAGTCACGAATGGTGGATCCGCCAATCTAACTCTTCAGGTTTACGAAGATTTCACAGGGGCAGCTGTTTTACCCCAAAATTTTCCCTCTCATTTATCAAATATTTTCTCACAAGATCTCCTTTGGTTTAAGACTGCACAAGGTTTGATTAGCTCAAGACACCTCCTTAAGCACTAATGACTAAAATTAGGGTTTGAGATTGCACAAGAATAATTGAAATTTTAATTCCTCATATGACTTTCATGGATCATTATGGATCCCCAAGATTTCTCATATCAAGTTTCAAGTCGTGGATCACATTTTTTGCTCAGTCAATTGAGCAGTTGACCTAAAAATCAGTTGTATTGCAAAAAGACAATTGTGGCCCATTTATAGTCAAACTTCATAATTTTTTATCCATATCAACATTATAAACTCATATATGTATAATTTGATCAAGTTTGGACCATAATTCCTCAAGAAATTTGATTAAATCATCAAAAAGGCAAAATGGTCAAAATTAGGGTTTTGACTAAGAAAGGGCAATTTCTGGTTTTTGACCTAGCAAATGGTTAATTGGTTTGAGGCATGATCTCAAGAGTTCAATTGCATAATTTTGACCTAATGGCATGACCCAAAACATTGCTCAAGATCAATTGGATTGATAGTTGATTTTCAGTCAACTGATCAAAAGTCAACTGTATACTGAAAAGTCAAACTTTGACTTTTTGGTCAAAATCAAGTGTCAAAGATTACAATTCATCAAAACATGTCAAAATGTGAAACTTTTTCATCAAGAAAACAAAAAGTGAAGATTTCATTTTGAAAAGTCAAAGTTTCCAAACTTGGAAATTTTTCTAAGTGTTGAAAACTTCATAATTTTAAACAACTTTGAGCCATTTTGTTCACCATGATGCAAGACGATTCAAAAGAAACTTTCAACATGAAAGTTGTAGATATCCATGAGATCTACAACATTTATTTACACAACTTCTCCTAGAAATTCTTGTATCTAAATTTATTAATCCATGAAGTCATGGTCATGAAATTAAACACTTAGTGAAATTTTGAGCATTTTAGGTCAGGATTTTGGCCTAACTTCTGACCCAAGTTTCACATAGTTACATTTGTATTTTGTAAAAGTGATTCAAAGAGGGTTTGTAGAGCACATTACAAGATTTCCAAAATTTCCAAGAACTCCTTGAGATCATTTGTGAGCAAGGAGAATCGAAGGCCAGAAGTTGGGGTTTCAAGTTGTTTTACAAGGCAAAATTTGTGATGAACAAGAATTCAAATCTCAAGCCTATGATGCATAATCTTGCTTTGCATGCCTGTAAACCTCAAGATTTCTCCCTAATCATAAGATTACACTTACTTTTGAGTTATTATCCATTTTATTCAAGCTTTATCCAAGTTAATTTTCCCTTAATGGCACAAAGGCACCATTGCCATTTACTTAAAGAAATCTTTATGCAAAGTCAACTTGCATTGAGCTTTGCACTTGTTCCTTCTGCACAAACATCCTCTACAAAGCCAGATAAGCATGTTTAAAGTTGGTAACCACTCTAGATAGCTTTGTACTATGCATTGAAAATTTCCCACAACTTGAATCACAGGAATACCTTAATTATTACCAGCATGATTACCAAGGTTAGCAGCAGGACCATTATGAAGATTAACACCAACATTTTCATTTAGATATTGACCACTTGGATTACCATTCAGATTCCGACCACCTGGACTACCATTCAAATTCCGATTATCTGTAGTTGTAGCAGGACTCACAATTAAGGCTCTCAACTCTTCCTGCTGACGAGCCATATTTTGTATGATTTCCATTAACTGTTCAACCCGAGTGTCCATCTTGACACCCATAGCAGCAACATTATCTTGAATCTATTCCATATGTCTTCTTGAATTACCTCTGCTGTTTTATCAGTGAGAATTAGTAGTAGCAATCTTTGGAAAAATCCAGATCAAAAGTAAGAAGACCTATTGGAATAACCTGTTATGCATGATATGTATGAATGCACGAGTGCATGATTATGCATGCAATGACATTTTTAAATATTTCCAGGGTCCTAGAGCTTTGATTCAAGTTCTTAGGCGAGAGCGAGAGACAAGATAGTGAACACCAATAATCCATATTCTCATCAAACCATAACAAGAAGGAATACAAATAGTTTAAAGATTAATATCAAATTATTACAATAGAAAATGAGAGATCTCATCAACAAGCCGGATGATGACCTTTTGAAAACATAAAAAATACAACAGCTAAACATCTGATATTGGATAGCTCACAGATTCTTATCCTCCCATTTGACTTTTGAGACTTGCAATTTCATCTATGGTCTGTTCTAGTTGAATATTTCTCCCGTTGAGAAGAGATTCTACTGCAAGCCTCTGGGTGCTTTCTTTCTTAAGTTGGGCGTATTTGACTAGCAGCTGCTTCTCCAACCCTTCAATCTTGGTCTTGTACCTTGTCTCCTAGTCAGCTTTGGATGTTTTGAGGATCTCATAATCTTGGCACTTCTGTTTGTATTTCTTTTCGATCTTAGTGACAACTTTCTAGTGATCTTTCAAGGAAACAACATTATCTTCAACCCTTGATCTCATAACACACAAGAACTCTGAATTGAATAAAAAATCACCATTGTTGAACATTCTGACCAAAAACTTGAAACTCACATCTCCCTCGTGTGTTTTCAAGCCTTTTGGTCCTAAAGCTTCTAAACATCAAATACAACTCATCCCTGACCCTGTTACACGACTGTAACTCCATTTCCATCTTCCTCCATAGCCAAAAACATATAACTGAACATTGACTTCTCCAAGCCATTCCAGCCACTCTCAAATCAAGATAACCATTGCATTAGCTTCCTGGGAACTTGAGGAAGCTAACCTGATCATTGCAGCACCTTGAATCAAGCTCATTTTCATTTCACGATTTCCAGTTTTGAGGTATTTTTCTTGAACTTATATATCATTACCTAGGCATTGTTAGGCTTGCATTTGTGAAGATAAAATGTAGACATCATTTCCCTGAAGTTGTACATGTCCATAGATTTTAATTATATTGATTGAGCTAGGAGAATTTTAGGATTGAACCTCTGAAAATATTTAGGTCAGAATTTGGTACTTTCAAAAATTCTCATTCATCTTTGATTTATAGTTTATGATATTTTTATGGTTGGATTCGTATGAAAAAATGGAGCAACTTTCATGTTTGCATTTTCCATTTTTGTTGAGAAATGAATGAGATACAGGTGGTCTGGCTGGAATTTGAAGATGAAGTGTATTCATGACTCATTTTGTATTATATATTTATCATTTTAGTTAAGTTAACGGATGTATGGCCACCCAAGTGGTAAGGCAGCACTGGTAACCAAGAGGACGTGGGTTCAACACCCAGCGCGATGCCTTTTGCATTTTTTCCATATTTTTTTTGTCATTTTTCCTTCCAGCGCATTTGGGCTCTCTCCCTTGGGCCTGAGTCATTTTTTCTCACTAACACCCCCCTGTTTTCTCATATCACACAGCCCATCTCTTTTTATTTTTTATTTTTCTGTTAACAAAAAAAACAATAATGGGCCAACTTTAAGACTTTTTTTCTAGCAAACCCCCATTTCCTTATTTAAACCCCCTGACTTTAATTTTATATTTTTATTTTATTTCATCTTTTATTATTATTATTATTATTATTATTATTATTATTATTATTATTATTATTATTATTATTATTATTATTATTATTATTATTATTATTATTATTATTATTATTATTATTATTATTATTAATAAAAACCCAAAAATATTTATATTTTATTATTTATATTTATTTAGTTTATTTTCTTCATAAAAACTAAAAGAACAAAAACATTTTTCATTTAATAAATTAATTTCTTTTTTTTATTATTCAATAAATATTTAGACTAGGGTTTAACTATTATATTATTTTTTTGCGAATAAAATTAATTTAGAACTTAGGTTTATTTTAATTAATTAATTCTCATTTGTATTTTCATTAAGATAAAAACTTTCATAGAAAAACCCTAAAAATACTTTTTAACTTAATCTTAATTTTCTTATTTTTTGTTAATTATTTTATTTTAGCTAACTAGGTCAAAAAACCTTTTTCATGAAAACCAAACAAAAATCACATTTTCTTTTTACATTTACATTCTTGCATTTTTACAGATTTAATTTTCTTGCAATTCCCTATTTTTAATTTGTACACCCCCTCCCCTAATGATGTAATAGCGTAGTAATTTTAATTTCCGCAATTTAATGCTTTATATACAAATGCTAGTAATTAAGGTTTGTATGGAAAGATTAAAACCAATGTTTAGAAAATCCTAATTCAAAGACAAATCAAGCATGTAAATCAATACACTTGCACACAAACACCCTTAGGGTAAATTCACTTGTTTGCCTTACAAAAATGGCCATATTATGCATGTGAGGTATCTTAGCAAGAACAAAAAAAATAGAAGATCATAGTCCCTCGATGACGCTATCAAAGTTGCCTTTTAAAAATTGATCTTAGTCCCTAAAGAAACTACAAGATCATGGTTATACGATGACCTTTGCCCATCCCTTTTACATCCAAAGATAGGGTTTCTTACCAAATCAATGGTAAGATAATAATGTCAAAGGAAAGAGGAAATAAACATGAAAAACTTTTGAGTAGGTAGATTACTCCTAGTTGCTTGCTCAATTTCAAAACAAAAAAATCTTCTATTTTCAAAACAAACACCAACACTTTCAAAAACATCTTTCAAACTTGAAAACATTTTAAAAAGACCAACACTTTGTATACATTCTTACGAACAAGAATCATTACAAAGTTTGCCTAAACGATGATATCTTTACAAAATACTTACAGAAACCACACAAAGCACATTTTCAAACAAAAGCAAGTGATCTAGCAAGTAACTAAGAGCCCATGTAAAACCATGGATGAAAAGGGTGCTAATACCTTCCCTATTCATAATCTACTCCTCGAACTCAAGAAAATATCTCAAAGGTCTATCCTGTTCTTTTCAGCCTTTCCTTTTGGATAAAAGAAAATTTGGTGACGACTCTTGCTAAACCGCAACATTTGCAATCAAAATGCAAAAAAATCAAGCCAATTCACCCACCGTGTTACAGGTACTAATCTCAACAATACTATGATCATAGAACTATGTATGCAATTCATGATTAAGGACCATAATTCTTCTCCGTATCGATCGAAGATGAACGATGCAGTGGAAGCCGCCAATAAGAACATTAACAAGATTGTGCAGAAAATGGTTGTGACCTACAGATATTTTCATGAGATGTTACCATTCGCTATTAATGTCTATCGCACTTCAGTACGCATATCAACTGGGGAAATCCCATTCTACCTAATCTACGGTATGGAAGTTTTCTTACCTGTCGAAGTCCATATTCCTTCTCTAAGGATTATGAAAGATGCAGATTCAGACAAAGACGAGTGGATTCAGACTAGGCTGGACAAAATAAATCTGATTGACGAGAAAAGACTTGCGGTTGTTTGTCATGGGCAGATGTATCATAAGCATATGATCAAAGCCTTCAATAAGAGAGTCAAACATCAGGTTTATTAGGCTGGTGACTTGGTAATAAAATGTATCGTTCTTCCACAAGGTGATCCCAGGGGAAAACAGACTCCCACCTACGAAGGGCCATTCATAATCAAGAGGATATTTTATAGTGGTGCTATGATACTGACCACCATGGGCAGTGAATATTTTCTGCACCCTGTAAATGCAGACATAGTTAAAAAATACTACGCGTGAAAGAGACTCATTAGGTTGACTGGCCTAGGAAAAAATAAGAGCATCCCGGCGAACCAAAAGGGTTCGGGAAAAAATTAGGGATATATATATATATATATATATATATATATATATATATATATATATATATATATATATATATATATATATATATATATATATATATATATATATATATATATATATATATATATAAAGATTGTACACCCGACAAGTCGAAAACCTGAAAAGGCGGCTTGGGCAAAAAAGAGTATCCCAGTGGACTAAAAACCCGAAAGGGTGTGTAGCGGTAGAAATGTTCAAGACTAAGCCATTGGATTGACTAGACTTTATACAAATCAAAATAAAAATTGCCACCGTGCTTTATTGTTTCCAAAGGAATGGGAAAAGAGCGAATAACCTAAAAAAAGGGGGAAAGATTCAAGGTAAGGGGGTAGGTTATGCAAAGGGAAGGTATTAGCATCCTAAACATCTACGATACTCCGCAGGAACCTCTTTGAAAAAATCTGTATATTTTGGCTATGAAAATGTGTTATGTATAAAATAGATGGTGGACGTGAGAAAAGAAATATTTTTTTATGATTTTTGCACCCGCCGCGGTTGCGAACCTTTAGTGCCTACGTACCACCTTTCGTGCAATAGGGGATCAGAGTACACGTAGTTCCTCTTTTAAAAAATTTGAAACAAAAGTGTGTCAGTTAATTTTATGAGATAAGACATCATCGTCATTGTCCGTGTGGAAAACATACTCACTACCCACAGTCATGAGAAAGGAGAATTTGTATCATCTCAAAGTGGAGGATATGGCTTGGATTTTAAAATCAACAATGCCTCACTCGACGCCCAAGTGGAAAATATCTCTCTTTATTACATATTGTAGAAGTGTAGTTGTTTGCATCACTACAAGGATTGACAAGAGTCTAATCTTTTGAGAAAATTTTAAAGATAAAAGCCAAAATGGCAAAAATGGTTTGAAATGAGATTGATCGACTTTTAGTCTTCTCACAAAAAAAAATGTTAAAGTATTATTAAATTGATTGAAATTTACTTATGAAAATGTCTTGAAAATGCATGGACCTAAGTCCAAGTTTATTATCAAAATGTTTCAAGTTTAGAAATAAGAAGAGTTTTTTAAAAGGAGGGAGAAGATTTTTGAAATTAAAGAATATAGGAGGAGAAGAAGAGGCTATCCTAAGCATAAAGTAAAAGCTAGGGATAAGAACCATTTAACCAACAAGAAGCCAATACTTGACATTATGAGTCAATATAGAATTCCCATTCTTTGGATTGAAACTAAGCAAGCAAGGATACTAGACCTCTTGAGAGAACCAAACTTCAAGTGCATTAAGTCTTTGCAAAAATTGGGCAGAGTAACAGATGTATACGGGTTAATTCCAAATTACAAGCAAAGTATGTAATCGCAATAACCTGCACACAAAACAAACAAACAACCCAATGTCTCGAAGTAAACCTCAAGAACTTCAGACAAAATAATGAATTAAGGTCACAAGGTCTCCCAGATAGGCCAAGGTCTCTAATCCTAAGTCCAAGAAGTCCAATGCTCCATAATTCCAATGATAGTAACCAAATAGTCCAAGTATATTTTAAAGATTTTTATGGTTCATGTTGATTATTAGGTGTCTTTAAAAGGGAAAGAAAAGCTCAAATGAGCGAAATCAAAATGACATAAAAGTAAATGCTCAAGTGACCAAAATAAAATGCCATGAAGATGTAAATGCTCAAATTAAATGGTACATAAAGCATAAAAATAAAAACATAAAGCAATGTCAATTGTTAGAAATTAGTGGTTAGTTGGATGACCATCTTGAAACTTGCATTTGGAACTCATTAGAGGATTGGTATAACCAAAGCCTCCACACAACAAGTTGCATTTGCTTTTTGTCAAGTATATCATCCATTTTGGAATCCTCAAAAGAAGTAACATGTAATGATCAACGTTGTTTAAGTGATCCGCGTTGACCAAAGGTTTTGTAGATCCATTAGAGGATTGGTAGAACCAAAGCCTCCACAAAATGAGTCTCAAGGTTATTGGATCAAAGAGATCAAATTAACATACTTGGGCTTGCAATCATAAGTTTGGGCCAAGAATGATCATTTATTTGAATCGGAACAAAATTTAGTGCTATGTTAAGCAATCGTAAGTGGACTTATGTAGAAGTCGCACCTATTTTAAGGCCGGTCAATAGCAATCTATGTACTTCATGTTTGGATAGATGATATAGAGATCACCATCCCTTAACATGTAGCACAATTAAAAAAAGAAAGGGACAAGATGAAGAGGGAAGGGAATGATAAGCTAATTTGGATTACCATTTCAAAATTCTTTCATCTTTAAATTCAACCACTCCTCTAGATGGATTAAAGCACTAAACATATTATTAATCCAAAGCACCAAAAATGAATTAATAATTCACTCTTAGGTAGATTTGAATTGATGAACATTTATCCAACTTCATCTACATCACAAAGTTCATTGAGTTTAAAAACAAATTGAACATTTAAAATTGCAATCCAAATTATCCATCAAAGAGAGTGTGCAGAAAAATCTTTGAGTCAAAACAACCCCCAAAAATAAGGCAGCAAAGGTATTTTTGGCATTGTTACAATCAATTGTGCTTAGACAGCAACCTATTGCATCAATGCAGTTTTTTATCAAATGAATTTCCTGTTACAATCAATTGCAATGTTACAATAATTGATTGCAACCTGTTAAAAAAATCAGTAGAAAACAACTTTTCAAGGATCAAATTCTTGTTCCAACTTTTCATCAAACAACTTATGATCATGGATCCAATTGAACATGAAAATTCCAGCAAATTTTTGAGAAAGTAGCACTAATGGAGTTATAAAAATAGTGTTCAATGAATCAAAACCAAAAATCCACAAGAGATCACATTGTTAAAGATGGTGATCCAACTTACCAAAGGTAGAATTTGAGAATTATCCAACAACTTCAGAATTTGCTTCAATTCAACAACAAGAATCAATCACCAAAGCTTGGATGTAGAGAATTAATGGAGAAAAAGTTTTTGGATGGAGGTTTAGCTCAAAGATTAGCAAGCTTCAATGCAAAGCTTACTAACTTTTTGAAAATGGAGCTTTGAGTGAATTTCGTAAAAATTGAGAGAATTGAGAGATTTTTTAGCAAGATGATTTTGGCTATCAAAAGCTTGTGATTTGAATGAAATGAGGTCTCTATTTATAGAGTTTTAAAATTGGAATTAGTGGTAATTTGGTAATTGATTCTTGGAGCCAAATTTGAATTAATGATAATTTTCAAATTATGCAGAAAAAATTGGAGCCAAAATGATAACAATTTGAATTTGCTGGCTTTTCTTCATAAAACACGTGCATGTTGCCATCATGGGTCGATACATGTGGGGTATATGTCGATACATCCTAGTTGTATAACATAACATGTGTCGATACATGCCTCTATGTGTCGATACATACTGTTGTTTCAACTCATTACAGAACCACACAAACTGCATGAGTCGATACATAACACGTATGTGTCGATACATGCAAGTTTTTCAAACAGGATGAGTCGATACATACATGCATGTGTCAACACATGCTAGTTATGGACAACAAAATGAGTCTATGCATACCTTTATGGGTCGATGCATGCTGGATTTCTTTTCCACAATAGGATCAAATCAACTTTGCATGAGCTTATTTGTTGGATGCTTCAACTTGGTACCTAAAACACAATTGTGCAAGGACAAAGACAAATATATATATATATATTTTTGTATTTTGGTTAAAGGTTAGTCAACAACACATATACAAGATACACAACCAAGGTGCTTGGAAATTCCTCAAGGGCAAACTTAAAGATAGAAGACAAAGAAAAAAGAACAACCAACCCTAATGTGATCTTGTCATGCTCAAGTTGACATGAAATGATAGGGGAATCATAGGGGCAAAAATTGGGGTACAACTGCTGCCCTTATTTAAGTGTCTTCTATCCGGATATACGAAGGTTAGAAATATTCGTGTCAACGCGATTGAAGATACTTAAATATAAAACAAGCCCTATTTTTGTCTCTAAGATGCCATGCAATGTTTATGATTAGGAATGCAAATGGACAGAGCAAAAGAGACGCAAAGTATCACTAGGGATGCCACAAAAATGAAGAAACAAAGGAGCAACCCCCACCAGGAAAATAAATCACTGGTGAACCAAAAGAATTGAATTAGAGGGGAGGATAACAAGCATCGACGTTCACTGTAGATGTCAAGCACCATTCACTGAAGGTAGATAGAAAAAGATATACCGACTCACAGATGACGATAAACTACCAACTCAATAGTTCAAGGTAGAGAGAAAAAGATATCACGCCATCATTGTTCACTGACGAGGAACTACCACCGTTCACTGATGATAGAAAAAAGATAAGAAACACCAACGTTCACTGCCGATGCACTACCAACGTTCACTGAAGGTAGATTTTGAAAATATCATACCATCGCTGTTCACTGACGAAGAATTATCACCGTTCACTGATGATAGCAAAAAGATAAGAGACACCGACGTTCACTGCCGATGCACTACCAACATTCACTGAAGGTAGATTTTAAAAGTATCATACCATCGCTGTTCACTGACGAGGAACTACCACCGTTCACTGATGATAGCAAAAAGATAAGAAACACTGACGTTCACTTTCGATGCACTACCAACGTTCACTGAAGGTAGATTTTAAAATATCACACCATCGCCGTTCACTGACGAGAAACTACCACTGTTAACTGATGATAGCAAAAAGATAAGAGACACCAACGTTCATTGCCGATGTACTACCAACGTTCACTGAAGGTAGATTTTGAAAATATCATACCATCGCCGTTCACTGACGAGGAACTACCACCGTTCACTAATGATAGCAAAAAGATAAGAAACATCGATGTTCACTGCCGATGTACTACCAACGTTCACTGAAGGTAGATTTTAAAATATCACACCATCACCGTTCACTGACGAGGAACTACCACCGTTCACTGATGATAGCAAAAAGAAAAGAAACACCAACGTTCATTGCCGATGCACTACCAAAATTCACAGAAGGTAGATTTTAAAATATCACACCATCGTCGTTCACTGACGAGGAACTACCACCGTTAACTGATGATAGAAAAAGATAAGAGACACCGACGTTCACTGCCGATGTACTACCAACGTTCGCTGAAGGTAGATTTTGAAAATATCATACCATCGCCGTTCACTGACGAGGAACTACCACCGTTCACTGATGATATCAAAAAGATAATAAACACCAACGTTCACTGCCGATGTACTACCAACGTTCACTGAAGGTAGATTTTAAAATATCACACCATCGCTGTTCACTGACGAGGAACTACCACCGTTCACTGATGATAGCGAAAAGATAAGAGACACCGACTTTCACTGTCGATGTACTACCAACGTTCACTGAAGGTAGATTTTGAAAATATCTTACCATCGCCGTTCACTGACGAGGAACTACCACCGTTCACTGATGATAGAAAAAAGATAAGAAACACCGACGTTCACTGTCGATGTACTACCAACATTTACTGAAGGTAGATTTTGAAAATATCATACCATCGTTGTTCACTGACGAGGAACTACCATCGGTCACTGATGATAGCAAAAAGATATGAAACACTGACGTTCACTGCCGATGTACTACCAACGTTCACTGAAGGTAGATTTTAAAATATCATAAGTTTTCCCCAAAATTCTGGTGTTTCACCTGGAACAGGTCTCAACTTCTTCTTTAACCAAGGCACTCTGCCTGAAAAGGGTAATATGCAAACTTATCTCAAATAAAGAGACATCCACTCATTGTCAAGGGGAAATGCAAAGAAAGATGACTTTCTTGGGGAAAGAGATATGACTTCCTGGGGATATAAATATGACTTCTTGGGGAAAGAGATATGACTTCCTAGGGATATAAATATGACTTCCTGGGGAAAGAGATATGGCTTCCTGGGGATATGCCACATTATTCCTGCTGAGGAGATAAAGTCTTCTTGTGAAAAATAAATGCACCAACCAAAACCCAAAGCTCTCAGAAATCCAAAGTAAATAATATCGTCATGCAACCACCAATCCATTTGGGAACAAACCAGAGTAAGACGGCCAACGAAGATACATCCTTTGAGAAATAAACTCAAGAGGGAAACAATGCATGATGCATGATGCATGTATGAATGTATGCGTGTTATCGTGCGTATGTTGGTAAAAGGATACATAATCAGCACAAACAAACAAAACCACTTCAGGTACCAACAACGTTGGGCTAAACTTCAACTAGAAAGATTAATCCAAGAAAGGAAAATGCAACCGCGGAAACCAAACCTATTGCCTGTCCTAACTTCACTGAGGAGAAACATAATCCGGACATAGCTAAATCAAACAGATACCAGGATAGAACATCTTTCTTCCGGTTTCATCGGAGAAAACAACTTTTCAAAAGCAACATATCTACTGGAGATTGCTAGACTATCCTCAAATAAAGCAGACTGACGCCGAGACAATCAAACCTCACTGGGGAATTCAAACCCACTTCACTGGAGAAAAAACTGCAGATTAAAAACTTTTCATCATGAATACTCATTCAACAAGAGATGTCCTGGGATAACCTTCCCGGGGAATAGCACACATACTTCAATGGGGAAAACAAATGTTTCACGGTCCATATTCCTACTGGGGATTTAAATACTGATCTTAAAAAAATGCAGATGGAAACCAAATTGTCAAAACATTTACTGGAGAATTCAGGCCCACTTTGAATGAAGAAACACATACGGACTTCACTAAGGGAGACAATGCTTCATCATCGAGACATCTACTGGGGACTTCATGCTGACTTTATTGGGGAGGTCAAAACCACATCATCGAGGGGAAACCAAGATACATTATTCACTGGAGATACGATCCTTACTGGAGAAAGCAGGGGTACATGCTTCACTGAGGAAAGCAGAGATACATACATCGAGAGTAATTATTGCACCAACTTCTTTGGGGAGAAAGGACTTTTATCAAATAAACAAGGCCTTCACTGGAGAATATTGGATTGAGTCTTCATATCATACAAACCTACTCAAACAAAAGATGCCCCGGTATAGTCTTCCTGGGAAATCAAGAAGTCAACACTAATGCCAATGCTGCAAAAAGAGCGATATCTTAGCACACTGAGGGAATAAAACCTTTCATCATATGATGGAAAACTTCGCTGGAGAATCTGGGACGGAGGCTTCTGACCATGCAAACCCAAAATCAAAAGCGAACCAAGACTTGGCCGTGGATAATAGGATCACAAACCTAACACTGTACCTTGTGCCCACTGGTATCGTCTTTAACTATCTGAGAAACATACAAAGATTGCGCACATACCAATGAAAACGACCTGAGAAAAACCTTCATGAAGGAAGTAAATCTTCTTAAAACAACCGGAATTTGTTCATTCCTGGGATCTCCATTTTTGTTGTCATTGTTTCATCACAAATCCCAAAGTAAATTGAATTGTAAAGATGTTTTTCTTTTTGAAAAGTCAATTTTGCTTTTTAATCTTTTTTCTTTGAAAGTTATTATCAGTAATAAATGGAGTCTTTGCAAGCTAAATAAAAATAAGAATACAAAGAATTGGGCAAAAGCTCGAATTTCATTAATAGAATGGTAGTCTGCGAATGGCGAGACTCCATGGATGATTACAAAGTTTGGGAAATGGTAATATATAATGGAAAAGATACATTAAGATACAATGACCAATATTCTCGCTAACAACTTTTGAAATCCTGAGCAGCAGCTTTTGTTGAAGTATGATGAGGATCCGAGAAGATTGTTGCTTCAACAATCAAGTCTTGTCTGACGTAGTTACTTGCCAAGAAAAGATCCCTAACTTTTGCCTAAGCTGCCCTTGCGGGTTTTCACCTTAGCAGGAAATTTATTATGTTTATGTCTCTAATTTTTGCCTAGACCACCCTTTCGGGTTTTCAGCCTACCGAGACGCTCCTTTTTTCCTAAGATTCCCTTTCGGGTTTTCAACTTAGCGAGCTATTCTTTTATTTCTTTAGGCGAAGTATTTTTTTGACTGCGTCAGCATTCATGGGACGTGGGAACTCCTCGCCATCCATAGTTTCAAGAATTAATGCACTGCCAGAGAAGGCTTTCTTGACAACATACAGGCCTTCAAAATTAGGAGTCCACTTGCCCCTAGAATCAGTGTTAAAAGATATGATCTTCCTGAGCACAAGGTCGCCTTCTCTGAATTCACCAGGTTTGACCTTTTTATCAAATGCTTTCTTCATTCTCTTCTGATATAACTGCCCATGACACAAAGCTGTCATTCTCTTCTCTTCAATCAAATTCAGTTGGTCAAACCTGTTTTGGACCCATTCAACCTCTGTCAACTTGGCTTCCATTATCACACGCAACGAGGGAATCTCAACCTCAACAGGGAGTACAACTTCCATTCCATATACTAGGTAAAACGGGGTTGCTCCTGTTGAAGTGCGGACAGATGTCCGATATCCATGCAGAGCAAAATGGAGCATTTCATGTCAATCATTATAAGTAACAACCATTTTCTAGATAATTCTCTTGATATTCTTATTAGCAGCTTCAACTGCCCCATTCATCTTTGGCATGTATGGAGATGAATTGTGATGGACAATATTGAATTCTTCGCACAGTTCTGTCATCATCTTGTTGTTCAAATTCGAGCCATTATCAGTGATGATTCTACTCGGCACACCATACCGGCATATAAGATTGTTTTTGTTGAAACGCACAACCACTTGTTTGGTAACATTGGTATAAGAAGCAGACTCTACCCATTTGGTAAAGTAGTCAATTGCTACCAAGATGAAACAATGTCCATTCGAAGCTTTGGGTTCTATCATCCCGATCATGTCTATACCCCACATAGAGAAAGGCCACGGGGAAGTAATCACATCGAGAAGTATCAGAGGCACATGGACCATGTCTGCATAAATCTGGCATTTGTGGCACTTCTTTGCAAATTTGCAACAATCAGATTCCATTGTCAACCAATAGTAACCTGCCCATTAGCATGAGTGCCTAATGAACCTTCATGAATCTCATGCATCAACATGTCTGCTTCGTGTCTATCCATGCATCTGAGCAAGACCATGTCATAATTTCTCTTGTATAACACATTCCCACTGAGGAAGAAATTTCCTGCCAATCTTCTCAATGTCTTTTTATCTTTCCTCGACGCACCAATCGGGTATTCCTGAGTCTGAAGAAAATGCTTGATATTATAATACCATGGTTTTTCATATGCTACCTCCTTTGTTGCAAACACATGAGCGGGCCTATCCAGTCGTCGAACTGTAATACAGGGTATATCATTCCAAGTATTCACTTGGTACATGGAAGCCAGAGTTTCCAGAGCATCCTCCATTTGATTTTCATCTCTAGGAATGTGATGGAATTCAACTTTATTGAAGAAGGGTAACAATCTTCTAGCATAATCTTTGTAAGGGATCAAGCCAGGGTGACGAGTATCCCATTCTCCTTTAATCTGATTTATTACCAAAGCTCAATCACCATACACATCTAGAATTTTGATTCTGAGATCAATAGCTTCTTCGAGACCCATGATGCAAGTCTCATATTCTGCCATATTATTAGTGCAATCAAATGTTAACCTTGCGGTAAAAGGAATGTGCGATCCATGAGGAGTGATGATCACAACACCAATTCCTTTACCATAAGCATTCACCGCTCCATCAAATACCATACTCCAACGAGATTTAGGGTCGGGGCCTTCCTCAGGAAATGGTTCGTCACAATCTTTCACTTTCAAGAACATCACATCCTCATCGGGGAATTCATATTCTGCAAATTGATGATCTTACACCGGCTGGTGAGCAAGGTAATCTACCAACACACTACTTTTGATAGCTTTTTGAGTGCGGTATTCAATATCATATTAAGATAATAGCATCTGCCAGCGGGAAATTCTCCCAGTAAGAGCAGGCTTCTCAAAAATATACTTGATTGGATCCATTTTGGAGATCAACCAAGTGGTATGATTCAACATATACTGCCGCAAACGCTTTGCCGCCCAGGCCAAAGCACAACATGTTTTTTCAAGCATGGAATACCGCAACTCACAATCAGTGAACTTTTTGCTTAGATAATAAATGGCGAACTCTTTCTTCCCTGTTTCATCCTGTTGTCCTAGAATACAACCCATGGATTTATCTAACACTGTTAGATGCATAATCAACGGTCTTCCTTCTACGGGAGGGAGCAAGATAGGAGGTTCAAGCAGATACTCTTTAATACTCTCAAATTCCCTTTGGCAGTCATCCGTCCACACACAACCTTGATATTTCTTTAACAACTTAAAGATTGGTTCACACTTTGCATTCATGTGGGAAATAAATCTGGAGATATAATTCAAATGCTCGAGGAAACCCCTAACTTGATTTTCAGTTCTTGGTGCTGGCATTTCTTGAATTTCTATGACTTTATCAGGGTCAACTTCAATTCCTTTCTGGCTAACAATAAAACTCAACAATTTCCCTAATCTAACTCCAAAGGTGCATTTATGTGGATTCAAGCGGAGACGATACTTCCTCAAACGGTAAAACAACTTCAACAAATCTTTTATATGACCTTCTTCCGTTTGGGATTTGGCAATCATATCATCAAAATATACTTCAATTTCCTTGTGCATCAGATCATGGAATAGGGTTGTCATAGCCCTCTGGTACGTTGCACCAGCGTTCTTCTACCCGAAGGGCATCACTCTGTAACAAAATGTTCCCTAGGGTGTGATAAATGTTGTTTTTTCCATGTCCTCTGGAGCCATTCTTTTTTTATTATACCTAGAAAATCCGTCCATGAATGAGAATACCTTGAATTTTGTTGTGCTGTCCACTAACATGTCAATATGAGGTAATGGAAAATCATCTTTTGGACTAGCCTTATTTAAATCTCTGTAATCTACGCACATGCGGACTTTTCCATCTTTTTTCGGTACTGGGACAATATTGGCAATCCATTGAGGATACACTCACGTCACAAGAAAACCATCATTAATCTGCTTTAGGACCTCCTCCTTGATTTTTACTGCCATATCGGGGTGGGTTCTTCTCAACTTTTGTTTAACTGGTGGACACTCTGGCTTCAATGGCAAATGATGCTCAACAATGTCTGTATCTAGACCAGGTATATCTTGATAAGACAAGGAGAAAATATCCACATACTCTTTCAAAATCTCAATCAACCCGCTCTTTACATCAGGATGCAACGATGCTCCAATCTTAACTTCCTTCGGATCTTCTTCTGAATCCAAATTAATCACTTCCAAAGGCTCCTTATATGGCTGAATGGTATTCTCCTCATGCTCAAGCAACCGTGAGACTTCTTCTAGAATCTCATCATAACCTTCTTCTTCGGCTCCAAACACAGGACAATCAAAGTTGGGAGAGGGTGCAGGGTCATTGTATTCAACGGGCTTTTTAATTAATCTGCACATGTGATTTATGATTGCTTTTAGAAACTGACACATATAACAAGTGATCATGCAGATTAATTTTTAGTTATCATTTATTTTGAAAGGGTTTTTTATTTGATTACCATTTCCCAAGAAAAAGCAGAAAATAAAGACATAATTTCAGAAGCAAAGACAACTTTTATTAATGATCTTAATAGTCAAAGCAAACAGATAAGCCCATACAATACTTTCACTTTGGGCAGAGTGAAAGCTTTTCAAAAGAAAGAAATAGATTAACAAAACAAATTACTTTGAAATATGTATGTAAGTAGGAACATCAATGGTAACCCAGTTCTGAACTCGGACTCCATGCGTCACATAATTCGGTACTTCCTGCTCTGCTTCATCCTCTTCAACAACATTAATTCCAGAACCAATTGGATGGAGGTAGCCTCCACTGCGGAAAACATCATGATAACTGTTCACAGAAGACTTTGACTTCAAACCTTCGCCTTTGCCAACTTCGAAGAGAAACTCAAACTAGCTCTGCTTTTATTCACCCCAAACTGCATTATCACCATTGCGCACAACCTGCTGCGCGTCCTTCAGCGAAACCATAGAATTCTCATTCCTCCTTATGTTGTCAATGGATAGGGCTTGGAACTGGGTTCCAACAGCAGCCTCATCCTCTTCTACAATACTGAAAGAGGACAGATGGGATATCAACAACGCCTGCTCCCCATTTATGATCACTACCTTCCCTTCACGCACAAACTTTAACTTCTGATGCAGAGTTGAAGTGACAGCCCCTGCTTCGTGTATCCATGGCCGTCCAAGCAAACAACTATACGCAGGAATAATGTCCATAACCTGGAAGGTTATAAAGAACAAATGTGGTCCTATATGGATGGGCAAATCCACTTCACCGATGACAGATTTCCTCGACCCATAAAAAGCCTTTACAATGATTCCACTCGGGCGCATAGATGCTCCTTGATACTTTAACTTCAAGAGGGTACTTCTCGGTATAACATTCAGCGTGAATCTGTTATCAATTAGCACATTAGATAGCGAATCATTCTTGTAGTTCATGGATATGCGGAGGGCCAGGTTGTGATTCCTCCCTTCGTCTTGTAACTCATCATCACAAAAGCTCAAATTGTTACATGACGTAATATTTCCAATTACGCTGCTGAACCGATCCAATGGCATGTCATGCTCCACAAAAGCTTGGTCAAGTACTCTCATTAGGGATTCTCTATGAGCAGAGGAATTCATCAATAAAGCTAGGATAGATATCTTTGAAGGAGCCTACAATAGCTGATCTACAATTTTGTAGTCGCTCATCTTGATTATCTTCAAAATATCATCCACCTCTTTCTCTAGTGTCGCTCCACTAGTCTCTCCTACAACTTTCTTAGGCTCATCATTCTCAGCAATTTTCTTTCCAGCAACAACATCTCTTCGAATAACCGGCGCAAACACACGACCGCTACGGGTCACTCTGTTATCATCAGCTATATTTCCAACATCTGGCATTGGTTGGATGGGAATCTCCACCCCATCTTCCAAGATTGTAGCGTTGTATTTGTAAGGCACAGCCTTATCTGATTCATAGGGAACAGGACCAGGCAGACTAATTACCAATGGGGTAACAGCTGGTTTGCTATGGTACTCCAACTCAAGATGAATGGGTGCACCAAAACAAGGTACAATGACATTCACCCCTTCCTCGACACAATCAGCCATCAAAAAGTCATTTTCAGTAAACAAATCTTCGTCCGAAGAGAAATACTCATCTACAGAGACATACTCTTACTCTTACTCATCTTCTATCAAACAAACTTCAACCATATCAATCTCATGATAATCATCTCTTTTACTTGTGATCTTGATGGTTCCATTGTCTAACAGCAACTGAACACCTTCCCTCACAATAGAACATCCTCAGGGGTTTCAACAACAAACTATGCAAGATCCATATGGGTGTTCCACCTGACCAGCAGTACGGCAGAAAGTAGCATGCAACTTCACTAGATCCTCATTCAAATGATCCACATCAAAAATTATGAATTCACCCGGACATCCAGAAACCATATTCACTTCCTCTTCATATTCTGCCCTAGGCCTGATTATATGGATTAAACCTTCATCCATCATCTCCTGTAAATCATCATTTATATTCTCATAACCCTGTATATCTGTACTGTAAATAGCACAATCGGCATGGTCATGCGAATAATAGCTGAATTCACAGAGGTCTGCGTGCATCTGCACCAAGTCTCCTCTAACCAGATTAATGTCAAAAATCCGGAAGTCCCCGGGACAACCTGCCACCATATTCACAGCATTCACTCCCCCGTGCTTGGGTAGAGGATTGTCTTTCACATTAGGTCCCACTTCTTTGAAAGATGAAATTCCATACTTCACCAATCTTTGTACTTCAGTCCTCAAAGGATAACAATTCTCAACACTATGCCCTGGTGTTCCCTGATGAAAGGCACACGTCTGGTCTGCTTTGTAATACCACGACAATGATGATGATACAGTGGGAGGTGGTCGTGTCTGGACCAACTTCTTCTGAATCAATGCTGGTAGTAGCTATGCATAGCTCATGGGAATAGGATCATAGTTCTCCCTCCTTTGATTATATCCTTGATTCCCCTGTTGGGACGGTCTCTGATAAGCAGCAGTATTCGGAGCGGCATTCATAATAGGAGTAACTGAGGCGACTTACTGATGACGCTGATAATTCTTTCTAGGAGCTTTTACTCTTCTCTCTTGCATAACAGCATTTGTATCCCCCTCTTTCTTCTTGGTAAACCCATAAGTTGGCTTTTTTACCCCTCCAGATCCTTCACCCTTTGTCAAACGGCCTTCTCTTACTGCCTCTTCTAGGCGGACACCCATTCCTACCATTTCTGTAAAATCACTTGGGGCACTTGCTACCATTCTTTCGTAGTAGAAAGTTCCCAGCGTCTTCAGAAAAATCTTAGTCATTTCTTTATCTTCCATGGGAGGAATCACTTGTGCAGCCACTTCGCGCCATCTCTGCGCATACTCTTTGAACGATTCTCTGTCTTTCTGAACCATGGCCCTAAGCTGGTCACGGTCAGGCGCTGTGTCCACATTGTACTTGTATTGCTTAATGAATGCTTCTCCCAAATCATTAAAAGTATGGATGTTGGCTCTGTCCAAGCTCATATACCATTTCAACGCTGCGCCGATCAGACTATCCTGGAAAAGTGAATCAGCAGATGCTGATCATCAGTATGAGTGGACATTCTTCTCACGGACATCACCAAGTGAGCACGAGGGAAAGTGTTGCCCTTGTACTTCTCGAACTCCAGGACCATGAATTTAGCAGGCACTTTAACATTCGGGACCAAACACAGCTCATTCACATTCTGCCCAAATAGCTCTTTTCCCCTAAGAGCCTTCATCTCTCTTTGCATTCTATCAAACTGCTCTTAGAAGTCATCCATTCTTCCATAAAGACCCAAGTCTTCACTCGTCGGAGGGAAAGGACGACACACATCATCATTAACAAAAGGAACCAAATTCACTGAAGGAGGTGCAGCAGGAATAGTATGCACCACAGGAGGTGCAGGAGTAACAACATTTTGAACCACTGGAGCATCTTAAGGGCCAATATTGAAACCTTCGGGTGAAAAATTATCTGGTAATCCCCATGGATAACCTTGAGGCATACGGTTTTGAACAACAACCAGAGTAGTGGATATAGGAACAACAGAAACTTCAGCATTTGCCCTTGTTGCTTGAGGTTGAACACTCGGTGGCTGATTCTGAGCAGCCACTAGAGCTTCCATCAGAGTAGTCAAGTTGGCCAAGCCAACCTTCAAAGCATAAAATTCTTCACGCAGCTCGCGATTCTCCTGTTCTAAGTTGTCCATCTTCTTTTTGAAATTATCCCGAGTGTTGTAGTGATGAGTCAGCTTGCTGAGTGAAGCAAAGAAACTGGGTGAGACACCTGGATATGCATAACAAATGAAAGAAATATGTACAATATGGTGCATGATATGTAATGCATAATAATATTTTTATTTTAGCATTTAATATTTCAAGGGATTTATGGTTTATAGACACATTGCAAACATCCAAGTAATAAAGCTTTTGAAATACTGAAATTTTTTATTATAATAACTTCAAAATGGATTACAAGTTTCAATGATCCCAAGTACAAGATGAAAATTCAATCTAAAATCCTGAGAAGAGGAACTAATGAAGATCAATCTGTACACTGGCGCTTCCCTGTGAGCCTGGAAATCTGAGCTCTCAACCTCTGGTTTTCTTCCACATGTCTGATGGCAATCTCCTTCCAATCATCTGAAGCAGGAAGTGAATAATCAGCACCTGTTTGAGGCTTAGGAGAAAATAAATCCCCTTGTCTCTCCATAGACTCCACTGCCCGACTCTCAAGGATCTCGATCAGATCATCTTTCTCCTTCAGGTCTGCTCTGTAGGAACTCTCTAAAGTCTGGAACTTGTTCTTCCAAGCATCCCTTTCCTGTTGCATCCTAACCAAAGAAAGCTGCAGCTCTTCCAGATCATCTAATACAAGAGGAGTGGTCTTTACAAACAAATCAGGCATGGGTGTCTCCCGAGCATACGACATCTTCAACTGAATGGCTCTCGATCAGACCCACTGAAGATATGGCTCCAAAGAAACAACACCTTTAGGTCCCAAATCCTTCCTACTCTTCTGATGAATATGATGCCAAGCTTTCGCAATCTGCTCCTTAGCTTCCCTGTGGTCTTCTCCTTCCTTCAGAAAGAAACTACTCATATGAATATTATTTGGTTTATCCCTCATCGAGTAACTAAGTTGTCGCCGTGCAAGAACATGTTTATAGTTAATTCCTCCCTTTGTACCAAGAAGAGGCACATTAGGGAAACTACCACAACTGTCAATAATCTCCACATCCTGGTAAGATCGATGATACCAATCAATATCCGAGTGAGTAAGTGCCATGATCTTAGGAGCCCAACGAGGTTCCTTCTTGACATCCCAAAAAGCATTAGACTGAGGCATATGAGAGATAAACCAACGGTACAACAAAGACATGCAACAGATAATCATTCCCCCATGATAGGAGCTCCGAAGATGAACAGAGTAATAAGCATCACCCAGCAGTGTAGGAACCGGGTTTCCAATCATGAAAATCCTGATAGCGTTAATGTCGACAAACTTGTCCACATTAGGAAATAAGAATAATCCATAGGCGAGTAAAGCAAAGATGGACTCAAAAGCAACCGTACTCTTCATTCTGGAAAAGTAACGAGCTTTCTCCAATAAGAATTGAGCTGGTAATCCTCTAATCCCTCCTTTGGTAGTCATATGGGCTTCCACCTCAGACTTCCCCAGATGAATCAAAGCAGCAATCTCATGTGGTTTTGGCTCACCCTCCAAACCAGTAAAAGGAATACGATCGTAATAGGTAAATCCAATAGATAGGAATACTCCTCCAGTGTTGGCATCAACTGATAATCGGGAAAAGTAAACAGTGATACACCGAATCATAGAACTGGACCAAGGTCGAGAGAATACCCTCCTTCATCTTCAGCTTCATGAGAGGAATAATGGATCCATACTTCTTCCAAAAGTCTGCAGGGCACTCGATCTCTGGAATTAGACTGATCAACTCATCTATCTTGGGATCTTTGAAACTGTATTTCCCGGTATTTCTCTTTCAAGAATCCATGGTCTACAAGTACCTGAGGTATACACAAATAGTCAACCTTTAAATCCCTTGAAATATTGTTTTTTCTTCAAAAGATGCTTATGAGTACATGGATGCATGATGCAACAATCACACACAAGATCAAACATATAGGGTTCATAGGTCCAACGTCACGAGCATGAGGTCGAAGGTGCTACCCATAAGGTATTGTTATAAAAAGTTATCACCTGCCAAACAAGGTTCTAAGAGGTTCCCAGAGTCTACATCCTTCCTTCGGATATTACCAACTTCCCGATTAACTCGGTAATTAGTAATATTCTCAAGAAAGACTCGTCCGAGCGTAGTATCGCGTGACAACTACTTCTGGATTACTCTGCCATAGCTTCCGCACTACAACTAAAAGGCCAAGATGGGTTAGGTAATCTACGGTCCTCAGCTTCGGCAGGCTCCCAGGTCAAAAGCAGTACGTCTTCCCGATTACTCAGTAAACGACACTACAGTCAAAGGGGCCTCCACTGAGTGGGGGATATCATGCCTCCTTTTTTGGGATTACTCCCTCAAAGTTAACATGACTATACCTCCCGTCCTATCTTAAAGTTTTCCCAAGTCCGAGTATAGGACTTATGAGTAATCACCAAGCACCCTGTAAACCAGGAAAATCCAGACAAACATATATACAGAATATAACACATAAACACAATAACACATATACAGATATAAACAAATATAGGCTCAACCCACTTAGGGATGGACCAGCAAGAGGTAAATCTTTCCCCAGTGAAGTCGCCATTTTTATGTAGTGGTAGAAATGTTCAAGACTAAGCCATTGGATTGACTAGACTTCATACAAATCAAAATAAAAATCTCCACCGCGCTTTATTGTTTCCAAAGGAATGGGAAAAGAGCGAATAACCCAAAAAAGGGGGAAAGATTCAAGGTAAGGGGGTTGGTTATGCAAAGGGAAGGTATTAGCACCCTAAACATCTACGGTACTCCGCAGGAACCTCTTTGAAAAAATCTGTATATTTTGGCTATGAAAATGTGTTATGTATAAAATGGATGGTGGAGGTGAGTAAAGAAATATTTTTTTATGATTTTTGCACCCGCCGCGGTTGCGAACCTTTAGTGCCTACGTACCACCTTTCGTGCAATAGGGGATAAGGGTACACGTAGTTCCTCTTTTAAAAAATTTGAAACACAAGTGTGTCGGTTAATTTTATGAGATAAGACATCATTGTCATTGTCCATGTGGAAAACATACTTACTACCCACAATCATGATAAAGGAGAATTTGCATCATCTCAAAGTGGAGGATATGGATTGGATTTTAAAATCAACAATGCCTCACTCGACACCCAAGTGGAAAATATCTCTCTTTATTACATATTATAGAAGTATAGTTGTTTGCATCACTACAAGGATTGACAAGAGTCTAATCTTTTGAGAAAATTTTAAAGATAAAAGCCAAAATGGAAAAAATGGTTTGAAATGAGATTGATCGACTTTTAGTCTTCTCACAAAAAAAAAGTCAAAGTATTATTAAATTGATTGAAATTTACTTATGAAATTTTTTTGAAAATGCATGGACCTAAGTCCAAGTTTATTATGAAAATGTTTCAAGTTTAGAAATAAGAAGAGTTTTTTAAAAGGAGGGAGAAGATTTTTGAAATTAAATAATATAGGAGGAGAAGAAGATGTTATTCTAAAGCATAAAGTAAAAGCTAGGGATAAGAACCATCTAACCAACAAGAAGCCAATACTTGACATTATGATTCAATATAGAATTCTCATTCTTTGGATTGAAACCAAGCAAGCAAAGATACTAGACCTCTTGAGAGAACCAAACTTCAAGTGCATTAAGTCTTCGCAAAAATTGGGCCGAGTAACGGCTGTATACGGGTGAATTCCAAATTACAAGCAAAGTATGTAATCGCAATAACCTGCACTCAAAACAAACAAACAACCCGATGTCTCGAAGTAAACCTCAAGAACTTCAGACAAAATTATGAATTAAGGTCACAAGGTCTCCAAGATAGGCCAAGGTCTCTAATCCTAAGTCCAAGAAGTCCAATGCTCCATAATGCGAAGGATAGTAACCAAATAGTCCAAGTATATTTTAAAGATTTTTATGGTTCATGTTGATTATTAGGTGTCTTTAAAAGTGAAAGAAAAGCTCAAATGAGCGAAATCAAAATGACATAAAAGTAAATGCTCAAGTGAGCAAAATAAAATGGCATGAAGATATAAATGCTCAAATTAAATGGTACATAAAGCATAAAAATAAAAACATAAAGCAATGTCAATTATTAGAAATTAGTGGTTAGTTGGATGACCATCTTGAAACTTGCATTTGGAACTCATTAGAGTATTGGTAGAACCAAAGCCTCCATACAACAAGTTGAATTTGCTTATTGTCAAGTATATCATCCATTTTGGAATCCTCAAAAGAAGTAACATGTAATGATCAACGATGTTTAAGTGATCCGTGTTGACCAAAGGTTTTGTAGATCCATTAGAGGATTGGTAGAACCAAAGCCTCCACACAATGAATCTCAAGGTTATTGGATCAAAGATATCAAATTAACATACTTGGGCTTGCAATCATAAGTATGGGCCACAAATGATCATGTATTCAAATCGGGACAAAATTTAGTGCTATGTTAAGCAATCGTAAGTGGACTTATGTAGAAGTCGCACCTATTTTGAGGCCGGTCAATAGCAATATATGTACTTCATGTTTGGATAGATGATATAGAGATCACCATACCTTAACATGTAGCACAATTAAAAAAAGAAAGGGACAAGATGAAGAGGGAAGGGAATGATAAGCTAATTTGGATTACCATTTCAAAATTCTTTCATCTTTAAAATTCAACCACTCCTCTAGATGGATTAAAGCACTAAACATATCATTAATCCAAAGCACCAAAAATGAATTAATAATTCACTCTTAGGTAGATTTGAATTGATGAACATTTATCCAACTTCATCTACATCACAAAGTTCATTGAGTTTAAAAACAAATTGAATATTTAAAATTGCAATCCAAATTATCCATCAAAGAGAGTGTGCAGAAAAAATATTTGAGTCAAAACAACCCCAAAAAATAAGGAAGCAAATGTATTTTTGGAATTGTTACAATCAATTGTGCTTAGACAGCAACCTATTGCATCAATGCAGTTTTTTATCAAATCAATTTTCTGTTACAATCAATTGCAATGTTACAACAATTGATTGCAACCTGTTAAAAAAAATCAGTAGAAAACAGCTTTTCAAGGATCAAATTCTTGTTCCAACTTTTCATCAAACACCTTATGATCATGGATCCAATTGAACATGAAAATTCCAGAATTTTTTTGATAAAGTAGCACTAATGGAGTTATAAAAATAGTGCTCAATGAATCAAAACCAAAAATCCACAAGAGATCACATTGTTAAAGATGGTGATCCAACTTACCAAAGGTAGAATTTGAGAATTATCCAACAACTTCAGAATTTGCTTTAATTCAACAACAAGAATCAATCACTAAAGCTTGGATGTAGAGAATTAATGGAGAAAAAAGTGTTTGGATGGAGGTTTAGCTCAAAGATTAGCAAGCTTCAATGCAAAGCTTACTAACTTTTTGAAAATGGAGCTTTGAGGGAATTTGGTAAAAATGGAGAGAATTGAGAGATTTTTTAGCAAGATGATTTTGGCTATCAAAAGCTTATGATTTGAATGAAATGAGGTCTCTATTTATAGAGTTTTAAAATTGGAATTAGTGGTAATTTGGTAATTGATTCTTGGAGCCAAATTTGAATTAATGATAATTTTCAAATTATGCAGAAAAAATTGTAGCCAAAATGATAACAATTTGAATTTGCTGGCTTTTCTTCATAAAACACGTGCATTTTGCCATCATGGGTCGATACATGTGGGGTATGTGTCGATACATCCTAGCTGTATAACATAGCATGTGTCGATACATGCCTCTACGTGTCGATACATACTGTTGTTTCAACTCATTACAGAACCACACAAACTACATGAGTTGATACATAACATGTATGTGTCGATACATGTAAGTTTTTCAAACAGGATGAGTCGATACATACATGCATGTGTCAACACATGCTAGTTATGCAAAACAAAATGAGTTGATGCATACCTTTATGGGTCGATGCATGCTGGATTTTTTTGCCACAATAGGATCAAATCAACTTTGCATGAGCTTATTTGTTGGATGCTTCAACTTGGTACCTAAAACACAATTGTGCAAGGACAAAGACAAATATATATATATTTTTGTATTTTGGTTAAAGATTAGTCAACAAAACATATACAAGATACACAACCAAGGTGCTTGGAAATTCCTCAAGGGCAAACTTAAAGATAGGAGACAGAGAAAAAAGAAGAACCAACCCTAATGTGATCTTGTCATGCTCAAGTTGACATGAAATGATAGGGGAATCTTAGGGGGGAAAATTGGGGTACAACAGGGTGGTCTAGGAAAAATTTAGGGATTAAGGAGTATGACTATGTCCCGTTGGATCATCTACTTACAACAAGCTTTGTTACTAAACGTCAAGTTCAAATGGTAAAAATCAATTCAGTCAACTTCTTCCGACATCAAGGGATGAGATGTTTGAAGATATAGGGGAAACAACAGAGTTGAAACTCGATGGGATCATATTCACATAGTTGTTTTTCCTTGTTGTTCTTTTTATGATGATTTCCTCTTACTAGGATTTTTGTCTCCTTTGTACAAGATGGCCTGTTTATAGGCAAATTATCAATGCAAATTCAAAATTCAAATCAGTTTTGCTTTTTCTGTTTTATTCGTAAAAATGTCCAATGAATAAAATTGAATAAACATATGCATATGAATATGATTATCATTAATAAATATATGCATAAAAACAGGAATAAGCATTTACTAAAGGCTCTAGGAGTTGGGACAATGTTCAGGTTATCAACAAACCTCCGCAGAGCAATCCCCACAGAGCTACCTTCACAAGCTCATCTTCAACAGAGATATTCTCCCAGCAAGTCTAAATATGTAAGTCAGACTGAAATTAGGGCATCTTCCAGCAGTTCACTTCGATGTCTCTGATGGACAACTTGACATGACCATCTTCCCCAAGAGGTTCCCCAGCAGATAGGAAGTTTGATCATTTCCCCCAATATACGGTGGAAACTTCCTCATCCCAGTCTATGAAATACTAATTCCCGACAGAAGATATTTCCTTAACACAGTTCATAAGAATTTCATTCCCCAACGAAGTTTATTTGTTCAATATTGTGATGTCCTTGCCGGAGTTAATTTCTTCAAATTCAGTTGGTCAAACCTGTTCTGGACCCATTCAACCTCTGTCAACTTGGCTTCCATTATTACACGCAACGAGGGAATCTCAACCTCAACAGGGAGTACAACTTCCATTCCATATACTAGGGAAAACGGGGTTGCTCCTGTTGAAGTGCGGACAGATGTCCGATATCCATGCAGAGCAAAATGGAGCATTTCATGTCAATCCTTATAAGTAACAACCATTTTCTAGATAATTCTCTTGATATTCTTATTAGCAGCTTCAACTGCCCCATTCATCTTTGGCATGTATGGAGATGAATTGTGATGGACAATCTTGAATTCTTCGCACAGTTCTGTCATCATCTTGTTGTTCAAATTCGAGCCATTATCAGTGATGATTCTACTCGGCACACCATACCGGCATATAATATTGTTTTTGTTGAAACGCACAACCACTTGTCTGGTAACATTGGTATAAGAAGCAGACTCTACCCATTTGGTAAAGTAGTCAATTGCTACCAAGATGAAACAGTGTCCATTCGAAGCTTTGGGTTATACCATCCCGATCATGTCTATACCCCACATAGAGAAAGGCCACGGGGAAGTAATCACATCGAGAAGTATCAGAGGCACATGGACCATGTCTGCATAAATCTGGCATTTGTGGCACTTCTTTGCAAATTTGCAACAATCAGATTCCATTGTCAACCAATAGTAACCTGCCCATTAGCATGAGTGCCTAATGAACCTTCATGAATCTCATGCATCAACATGTCTGCTTCGTGTCTATCCATGCATCTGAGCAAGACCATGTCATAATTTCTCTTGTATAACACATTCCCACTGAGGAAGAAATTGCCTGCCAATCTTCTCAGTGTCTTTCTATCTTTCCTCGACGCACCAATCGGGTATTCCTGAGTCTGAAGAAAATGCTTGATATTATAATACCACGGTTTTTCATTTGCTACCTCCTCTGTTGCAAACACATGAGCGGGCCTATCCAGTCGTCGAACTGTAATACATGGTATATCATTCCAAGTATTCACTTGGTACATGGAAGCCAGAGTTTCCAGAGCATCCTCCATTTGATTTTCATCTCTAGGAATGTGATGGAATTCAACTTTATTGAAGAAGGGTAACAATCTTCTAGCATAATCTTTGTAAGGGATCAAGCCAGGGTGACGAGTATCCCATTCTCCTTTAATCTGATTTATTACCAAAGCTGAATCGCCATACACATCTAGAATTTTGATTCTGAGATCAATAGCTTCTTCGAGACCCATGATGCAAGCCTCATATTATGCCATATTATTAGTGCAATCAAATGTTAACCTTGCGGTAAAAGGAATGTGCGATCCATGAGGAGTGATGATCACAACACCAATTCCTTTACCATAAGCATTCACCGCTCCATCAAATACCATACTCCAACGAGATTCAGGGTCGGGGCCTTCCTCAGGCAATGGTTCGTCACAATCTTTCACTTTCAAGAACATCACATCCTCATCGGGGAATTCATATTCTGCAAATTGATGATCTTCCACCGACTGGTGAGCAAGGTAATCTACCAACACACTACTTTTGATAGCTTTTTGAGTGCGGTATTCAATATCATATTAAGATAATAGCATCTTCCAGCGGGAAATTCTCCCAGTAAGAGCAGGCTTCTCAAAAATATACTTGATTGGATCCATTTTGGAGATCAACCAAGTGGTATGATTCAACATATACTGCCACAAACGCTTTGCCGCACAGGCCAAAGCACAACATGTTTTTTCAAGCATGGAATACCGCAACTCACAATCAGTGAACTTTTTGCTTAGATAATAAATGGAGAACTCTTTCTTCCCTGTTTCATCCTGTTGTCCTAGAATACAACCCATGGATTTATCTAACACTGTTAGATACATAATCAACGGTCTTCCTTCTACGGGAGGGAGCAAGATAGGAGGTTCAAGCAGATACTCTTTAATACTCTCAAATTCCCTTTGGCAGTCATCTGTCCACACACAACCTTGATCTTTCTTTAACAACTTAAAGATCGGTTCACACTTTGCATTCATGTGGGAAATAAATCTGGAGATATAATTCAAACGCTCGAGGAAACCCCTGACTTGATTTTCAGTTCTTGGTGCTGGCATTTCTTGAATTTCTATGACTTTATCAGGGTCAACTTCAATTCCTTTCTGGCTAACAATAAAACCCAACAATTTCCCTGATCTAACTCCAAAGGTGCATTTATATGGATTCAAGGGGAGACGATACTTCCTCAAACGCTAAAACAACTTCAACAAATCTTTTATATGCCCTTCTGCCGTTTGGGATTTGGCAATCATATCATCAAAATATACTTCAATTTCCTTGTGCATCAGATCATGGAATAGGGTTGTCATAGCCCTCTGGTACGTTGCACCAGCGTTCTTCAACCCGAAGGGCATCTCTCTGTAACAAAATGTTCCCCAGGGTGTGATAAATGTTGTTTTTTCCATGTCCTCTGGAGCCATTCTTTTTTGATTATACCCAGAAAATCCGTCCATTAATGAGAATACCTTGAATTTTATTGTGCTGTCCACTAACATGTCAATATGAGGTAATGGAAAATCATCTTTTGGACTAGCCGTATTTAAATCTCTGTAATCTACGCACATGCGGACTTTTCCATCTTTTTTCGGTACTGGGACAATATTGGCAATCCATTGAGGATACACTCACGTCACAAGAAAACCAGCATTAATCTGCTTTAGGACCTCCTCCTTGATTTTTACTGCCATATCGGGGTGGGTTCTTCTCAACTTTTGTTTAACTGGCGGACACTCTGGCTTCAATGGCAAATGATGCTCAACAATGTCTGTATCTAGACCAGGTATATCTTGATAAGACAAGGAGAAAATATCCACATACTCTTTCAAAATCTCAATCAACCCGCTCTTTACATCAGGATGCAACGATGCTCCAATCTTAACTTCCTTCGGATCTTCTTCTGAATCCAAATTAATCACTTCCAAAGGCTCCTTATATGGCTGAATGGTATTCTCCTCATGCTCAAGCAACCGTGAGACTTCTTCTGGAATCTCATCATAACCTTCTTCTTCAGCTCCAAACACAGGACAATCAAAGTTGGGAGAGGGTGCAGGGTCATTGTATTCAACGGGTTTTTTAATTAATCTGCACATGTGATTTATGATTGCTTTTAGAAACTGACACATATAACAAGTGATCATGCAGATTAATTTTTAGTTATCATTTATTTTGAAAGGGTTTTTTATTTGATTACCATTTCCCAAGAAAAAGCAGAAAATAAAGACATAATTTCAGAAGCAAAGACAACTTTTATTAATGATCTTAATAGTCAAAGCAAACAGATAAGCCCATACAATACTTTCACTTTGGGCAGAGTGAAAGCTTTTCAAAAGAAAGAAATAGATTAACAAAACAAATTACTTTGAAATATGTATGTAAGAAGGAACATCAATGGTGACCCAGTTCTGAACTCGGACTCCATGCGTCACATAATTCGGTACTTCCTGCTCTGCTTCATCCTCTTCACAAACATTAATTCCAGAACCAATTGGATGGAGGTAGCCTCCACTGCGAAAAACATCATGATAACTGTTCACAGAAGACTTTGACTTCAAACCTTCGCCTTTGCCAATCTTCGAAGAGAAACCCAAACTAGCTCTGCTTTTATTCACCCCAAACTGCATTATCACCATTGCGCACAACCTGATGCGCGTCCTTCAGCGAAACCATAGAATTCTCATTCCTCCTTATGTTGTCAATGGATAGGGCTTGGAATTGGGTTCCAACAGCAGCCTCATCCTCTTCTACAATACTGAAAGAGGACAGATGGGATATCAACAACGCCTGCTCCCCATTTATAATCACTACCTTCCCTTCACGCACAAACTTTAACTTCTGATGCAGAGTTGAAGTGACAGCCCCTGCTTCGTGTATCCATGGCCGTCCAAGCAAACAATTATACGCAGGAATAATGTCCATAACCTGGAAGGTTATCAAGAACAAATGTGGTCCTATATGGATGGGCAAATCCACTTCACCGATGACAGATTTCCTCGACCCATAAAAAGCCTTTACAATGATTCCACTCGGGCGCATAGATGCTCCTTGATACTTTAACTTCAAGAGGGTACTTCTCGGTATAACATTCAGCGTGAATCCGTTATCAATTAGCACATTAGATAGCGAATCATTCTTGTAGTTCATGGATATGTGGAGGGCCAGGTTGTGATTCCTCCCTTCGTCTGGTAACTCATCATCACAAAAGCTCAAATTGTTACATGACGTAATATTTCCAATTACGCTGCTGAACCGATCCAATGGCATGTCATGCTCCACAAATGCTCGGTCAAGTACTCTCATTAGGGATTCTCTATGAGCAAGGGAATTCATCAATAAAACTAGGATAGATATCTTTGAAGGAGCCTGCAATAGCTGATCTACAATTTTGTAGTCGCTCATCTTGATTATCTTCAAAATATCATCCACCTCTTTCTCTAGTGTCGCTCCACTAGTCTCTCCTACAACTTTCTTAGGCTCATCATTCTCAACAATTTTCTTTCCAACAACAACATCTCTTCGAATAACCGGCGCAAACACACGACCGCTACGGGTCACTCTGCTATCATCAGCTATATTTCCAACATCTGGCATTGGTTGGATGGGAATCTCCACCCCATCTTCCAAGATTGTAGCGTTGTATTTGTAAGGCACAGCCTTATCTGATTCATAGGGAACAGGACCTGGCAGACTAATTACCAATGGGGTAACAGCTGGTTTGCTATGGTACTCCAACTCAAGATGAATGGGTGCACCAAAACAAGGTACGATGACATTCACCCCTTCCTCGACACAATCAGCCATCAAAAAGTCATTTTCGGTAAACAAATATTCGTCCGAAGAGAAATACTCATCTGCAGAGACATACTCTTCCTCTTACTCATCTTCTATCAAACAAACTTCAACCATATCAATCTCATGATAATCATCTCTTTGACCTGTGATCTTGATGGTTCCATTGTCTAACAGCAACTGAACACCTTCCCTCACAATAGAACATCCTCGGGGGTTTCAACAACAAACTATGCAAGATCCATATGGGTGTTCCACCTGACCAGCAGTACGACAGAAAGTAGCATGCAACTTCACTAGATCCTCATTCAAATGATCCACATCAAAAATTATGAATTCACCCGGACATCCAGAAACCATATTCACTTCCTCTTCATATTCTGCCCTAGGCTTGATTATATGGATTAAACCTTCATCCATCATCTCCTGTAAATCATCATTTATCTTCTCACAACCCTGTATATCTGTACTGCAAATAGCACAATCGGCATGGTCATGCGAATAATAGCTGAATTCACAGAGGTCTGCGTGCATCTGCACCAAGTCTCCTCAAACCAGATTAATGTCAAAAATTCGGAAGTCCCCGGGACAACCTGCCACCATATTCACAGCATTCACTCCCCCGTGCTTGGGTAGAGGATTGTCTTTCACATTAGGTCCCACTTCTTTGAAAGATGAAATTCCATACTTCACCAATATTTGTACTTCAGTCCTCAAAGGATAACAATTCTCAACACTATGCCCTGGTGCTCCCTGATGAAAGGCACACGTCTGGTCTGCTTTGTAATACCACGACAATGATGATGATACAGTGGGAGGTGGTCGTGTCTGGACCAACTTCTTCTGAATCAATGCTGGTAGTAGCTATGCATAGCTCATGGGAATAGGATCATAGTTCTCCCTCCTTTGATTATATCCTTGATTCCCCTGTTGGGACGGTCTCTGATAAGCAGCAGTATTCGGAGCGGCATTCATAATAGGAGTAACTGAGGCGACTTACTGATGACGCTGATAATTATTTCTAGGAGCTTTTACTCTTCTCTCTTGCATAACAGCATTTGTATCCCCCTCTTTCTTCTTGGTAAACCCATAAGTTGGCTTTTTTACCCCTCCAGATCCTTCACCCTTTGTCAAACGGCCTTCTCTTACTGCCTCTTCTAGGCGGACACCCATTCCTACCATTTCTGTAAAATCACTTGGGGCACTTGCTACCATTCTTTCGTAGTAGAAAGTTCCCAGCGTCTTCAGAAAAATCTTAGTCATTTCTTTATCTTCCATGGGAGGAATCACTTGTGCAGCCACTTCGCGCCATCTCTGCGCATACTCTTTGAACGATTCTCTGTCTTTCTGAACCATGGCCCTAAGCTGGTCACGGTCAGGCGCCGTGTCCACATTGTACTTGTATTGCTTAATGAATGCTTCTCCCAAATCATTAAAAGTATGGATGTTGGCGCTGTCCAAGCTCATATACCATTTCAACGCTGCGCCGATCATACTATCCTGGAAAAGTGAATCAGCAGATGTTGATCATCAGTATGAGTGGACATTCTTCTCACGGACATCACCAAGTGAGCACGAGGGAAAGTGTTGCCCTTTTACTTCTCGAACTCCAGGACCATGAATTTAGCAGGCACTTTAACATTCGGGACCAAACACAGCTCATTCACATTCTGCCCAAATAGCTCTTTTCCCCTAAGAGCCTTCATCTCTCTTTGCATTCTATCAAACTGCTCTTGGAAGTCATCCATTCTTCCATAAAGACCCAAGTCTTCACTCGGAGGAGGGAAAGGACGACACACATCATCATTAACAAAAGGAACCAAATTCACCGAAGGAGGTGCAGCAGGAATAGTATGCACCACAGGAGGTGCAGGAGTAACAACATTTTGAACCACTGGAGCATCTTAAGGGCCAATATTGAAACCTTCGGGTGAAAAATTATCTGGTAATCCCCATGGATAACCTTGAGGCATACGGTTTTGAACAACAACCAGAGTAGTGGATATAGGAACAACAGGAACTTCAACATTTGCCCTTGTTGCTTGAGGTTGAACACTCGGTGGCTGATTCTGAGCAGCCACTAGAGCTTCCATCAGAGTAGTCAAGTTGGCCAAGCCAACCTTCAAAGCATAAAATTCTTCGCGCAGCTCGCGATTCTCCTGTTCTAAGTTGTCCATCTTCTTTTTGAAATTAGCCCGAGTGTTGTAGTGATGAGTCAGCTTGCTGAGTGAAGCAAAGAAACTGGGTGAGACACCTGGATATGCATAACAAATGAAAGAAATATGTACATTATGATGCATGATATATAATGCATAATAATATTTTTATTTTAGCATTTAATATTTCAAGGGATTTATGGTTTATAGACACATTGCAAACATCCAAGTAATAAAGCTTTTGAAATACTGAAATTTTTTATTATAATAACTTCAAAATGGATTACAAGTCTCAATGATCCCAAGTACAAGATGAAAATTCAATCTAAAATCCTGAGAAGAGGAACTAATGAAGATCAATCTGTACACTGGCGCTTCCCTGTGAGCCTGGAAATCTGAGCTCTCAACCTCTGGTTTTCTTCCACATGTCTGATGGCAATCTCCTTCCAATCATCTGAAGCAGGAAGTGAATAATCAGCACCTGTTTGAGGCTTAGGAGAAAATAAATCCCCTTGTCTCTCCATAGACTCCACTGCCCGACTATCAAGGATCTCGATCAGATCATCTTTCTCCTTCAGGTCTGCTCTGTAGGAACTCTCTAAAGTCTGGAACTTTTTCTTCCAAGCATCCCTTTCCTGTTGCATCCTAACTAAAGAAAGCTGCAGCTCTTCCAGATCATCTAATACAAGAGGAGTGGTCTTTACAAACAAATCAGGCATGGGTGTCTCCCGAGCATACGACATCTTCAACTGAATGGCTCTCGATCAGACCCACTGAAGATATGGCTCCAAAGAAACAACACCTTTAGGTCCCAAATCCTTCCTACTCTTCTGATGAATATGATTCCAAGCTTTCACAATCTGCTCCTTAGCTTCCCTGTGGTCTTCTCCTTCCTTCAGAAAGAAACTACTCATATGAATATTATTTGGTTTATCCCTCATCGGGTAACTAAGTTGTCGCCTGGACTCCTGAGGGTGTTCAATTGTAAGGAAAGGTATTCATTTGTTATTGGATAATGGAACTATCAAGGTTACAGGACAAAGGGATGATTACCATGAGGTTGATGAGATTGAGGTTTGTTTGGCTGAAGAAGAGTGAGATGATGAGTATGCCTCTACGGATGAGTTCTTCTCCTCAGATGAAGATATGTTTTCCAGAGATGACTCTGTAATGACTGAATGTGTTGAAGAGGGAGTAAATGTTATTGTGCCTTGTTTTGGTGCACCCACCCCTTTTGAAGTTGAATATCATAACAAGCCAGCTATTACTCCATTGGTGATTAGTTTGTCGGGTCTTGTCCCCTACAAGTTAGACAAGGCTGTACCCTACACATATAATGCTACAATTTTAGAGGATGGTGTGGAAGTTCCCATCCAGCTAATTCCTAATGTTGGAAATATTGCGGAGACTAGTAGAGTGACCCGCGGCGGTCATGTATTTGCACCAGTTGTTTGTGGAGATGTTAGTACTGGAAAGAAAATTGTTGAAAATGTTGAACCCAAGAAGGAATTGGGTGAACCTAGTGGAGCTACACTAGAAAAGGAAGTAGATGATATTTTGAAGATAATCAAGATGAGAGACTATAAAATTGTAGATCAGCTACTACAGACTCCTTCAAAAATGTCTATCTTGGCTTTATTGATGAACTCCTCTGCTCACAGAGAATCTTTGATGAGGGTATTGGACCAAGCTTTCATGGAAAGTGATATGCCTGTAGACCAATTCAGAAGTGTGGTAGGGAACATTACATCATGTAATAACCTAAGTTTCTGCGATGATGAACTGCCTGATGAAGGAAGGAATCACAATTTAGCCCTCCACATATCTATGAACTGTAAGAATGATTCATTATCCAATGTGCTGATTGATAATGGATCCTCATTGAACGTTATACCAAGGAGCACACTTATGAAGTTGAAATATCAAGGAACGCCCATGCGCCTAAGTGGCATTATTGTGAAAGCGTTTGATGGATCAAGGAAATATGTTATTGGTGAAGTGGACTTGCCTATTCATATAGGCCAACATTTGTTTCAGATTACTTTCCAGGTCATGGATATTATACCCGCTTACAGCTGTTTGTTGGGATGGCCGTGGATACATGAGGCAGGGGCTGTCACTTTGACTTTACACCAAAAGTTGAAGTTTGTGCACGAAGGAAAAATGGTAATTATAAATAGAGAACAAGCATTATTGATATCTCATTTGTCATCTTTTAGCATTATGGAGGCAGATGAAGGTGCTGTTGGAACCCAGTTCCAAGCTTTATCCATTGATAATATAAGAGGAAATGAGAATTCTATGGCTTCGTTTAAGGATGCTTAGCAGGTTGTGCGTAATGGCCATAGTGAAGTATGGGGACAAATTATTGATCCACTTGTAAACAAGAATAGAGTTGGCTTGGGGTTCTCTGTGAAGAATCATAAATGTAAGAGCATGAAGTCGATGTCTGATGCAAGAAAGTATCAAGACATCTTTTGTAGATGGGGTTATCTTCATCCAACTATTTCCAGGATTAATGCCATTATGGAAGATGAAGCAGAGCCATAAATGCCAAATTATGTGACGCACGGAGTTAGGGTTCAGAATTGGATCACCATTGATGTTCCCTCTTGTATACATGATTCAAAGTCATTTGTTTTCTGTTAATATTTTTGAAAAAAAACTTTCAATCTGCCCAAGGTGAAAGTATTGATATTGTATGGGCTTATCTGTTTGTTTGATTTTTAAAATCACTAATAAAAGTTGTCTTTGTTTCCCAAATTGTGTCTTTATTTTTTTCTTTTTCTTGGAAAATGGTAATCAGAAAAAACCTTTCAAAATAAATAATAACTGAAATTCAATCTGCATGATCACTTGTTATATGTGTCAGTTTCTAAAAGCAATCATAAATCATATGTGCAGATTAATTAAAAAACCTATTGAATACAATGACCATGCACCCTCTCCCAACTTTGAATGTCCTATGTTTGGGGCTGAAGAAGAAGACTATGATGAGATTCCGGAAGAGGTATCACAGTTTCTTGAGCACGAGGAGAATGCCATTCAGCCATATAAAGAGCCATTGGAAGTAATCAATTTGGGTTCAGAAGAAGATCCGAAGGAAGTCAAGATTAGAGCCTTACTGCATCTTGATATGAAGAGCATATTGATTGAGATGTTGAAAGATTATGTGGATATTTTTGCTTGGTCTTACAAAGATATGTCTGGTTTAGATACAGATATTGTGAAGCACCATTTGTCGCTGAAGCCAGAGTGTCCGTCAATCAAACAGATGTTGCGAAGAACTCAACCAGATATGGAAGTGAAGATCAAAGAAGGAGTTCTAAAGAAGATTAATGCCGGATTTCTTGTGACATCAGTGTACCCTTAGTGGATTGCCAATATTGTCCCAGTACCAAAGAAAGACGGAAAAGTTCGCATGTGTGTAGATTACAGAGATCTAAATAAAGCTAGTCCAAAAGATGATTTCCATTGCCACACATTGATATGTTAGTGGATAGCACAGCAAAATTCAAAGTTTTCTCGTTCATGGACGGATTTTCTGGGTATAATCAAATAAGGATGGCTCCTGAGAACATGGAAAAAACAACGTTTATCACACCCTAGGGAACATTCTATTACAGAGTGATGCCCTTCGGGTTGAAGAACACTGGTGCAACGTACCAGAGGGCTATGACAACCTTATTCCACGATCTGATACACAAGGAAATTTAGGTATTGTTGATGATATGATTGCTAAATCCCAGACTGAAGAAGGGCATGTAGAAGATTTGTTGGAGTTGTTTCAGCATTTGAGGAAGTACTGTCTCCACTTGAATCCAAATAAATGTACCTTCGGTGTTCGGTCAGGGAAGTTGTTGGTTTTCATTGTTAGCCAGAGAGGGATTGAAGTTGACCTTGATAAAGTCAAAGCAATTCAAGAAATGCCAGCGCCGAGAACTGAAAAGCAAGTTAGAGGGTTCCTCGAGCGTTTGAATTATATTTCCAGATTCATTTCCCACATGACTGCAACGTGTGAACCGATTTGTAAGTTGTTAAAGAAAGATCAAGGTTGTGTGTGGACAGATGACTGCCAAAGGGAATTTGAAAGTATTAAAGAATATCTGCTTGAACCTCTTATCTTGCTCCCTCCTGTTGAAGGAACACCATTGATTATGTATCTGAAAGTGTTAGATAATTCCATGGGCTGTATTATGGGACAACAAGATGAAACAGGGAAGAAAGAGTACGCCATTTATTATCTCAATAAAAAGTTTACTGATTGTGAGTTGCGGTATTCCATGCTAGAAAAGACATGTTGTGCTCTGGCCTGGGCGGAAAAACTTTTGCGGCAGTATATGTTGAATTACACTACTTGGTTGATCTCCAAAATGGATCCAATCAAGTACATTTTTGAAAATATATTAAAAAGCTACTCAAAAAGCTATTAAAATTAGCGTGTTGGAAGATTATCTTGCTCACCAACCAGTGGATGATTATCAGTGTGTGATGTATGATTTCGCCGATGAGGATGTGATGTTTCTGAAAGTGAAAGATTGTGATGAACCATTCCCTGAGGAAGGTCCTGATCCTGAATCTCGCTGGAGCATGATATTTGATGGAGCTGTGAATGCTTATGGTAAAGGAATTGGTGTTGTGGTTGTCACTCCACATGGATCACACATTCCTTTTACTATAAGGTTGACATTTGATTATACTAATAATATGGCAGAATATGAGGCTTGCATCATGGGTCTCGAGGAAGCTATTGATCTCAGAATTAAAATTCTAGTTGTGTATGGCGATTCAGCTTTGGTAATAAATCAGATTAAAGGAGAGTGGGATACTCGTCACCCCGTCTTGATCCCTTACAAAGATTATGATAGAAGATTGTTACCCTTCTTTAATAAAGTTGAATTCCATCACATCCCCAGAGACGAAAATCAAATTGTGGATGCTCTGGAAACTCTGGCTTCTATGTATCAAGTGAATACTTGGAATGATATACCTTGAATTATAGTTCGGCGACTGGATAGGCCCACTCATGTGTTTACAACAGAAGAGGAAGAAGATGAGAAACCTTGGTATTATGATATCAAACATTTTCTCCAGACTCAGGAATACCTGATTGGTCCATCGAATAAAGATAGAAAGACATTGAGAAGATTGGTTGGAAGCTTCTTCCTCAATGAAAATGTGTTGTACAAGAGAAATTATGACATGGTCTTGCTCAGATGCGTGGATAGACACGAAGCAAACATGTTGATGAATGAGATTCATGAAGGTTCATTTGACACTCATTCTAGTGGACATTCGATGGCTAAAAATATGCTAAGGGCAGGTTACTATTGGCTGACAATGGAATCTGACTGTTACAGATTTGCAAAGAAGTGCCATAAATGCCAGATTTATGCAGACAAGATTCATGTGCCTCCGACACTTCTAAATGTTATTTCTTCCCCGTGGACTTTCTCTATGTGGGGTATTGACATGATTGGAATGATAGAACCCAAAGCTTCGAATGGACACTGTTTTATCTTGGTAGCGATTGATTACTTCACCAAATGGGTGGAAGCCGCTTCATATGCTAATGTTACTAAGCAGGTGGTAGTGCTTCATTAAGAATAATTTCATATGTCGGTATGGTGTGCCGAGAAGAATCATCACCGACAATGGCTCGAATGTAAATAACAAGATGATGACAGAACTTTGAAGAATTCAAGATTGTCCATCACAATTCATCTCTGTACAGGCCGAAGATGAATGGGGCTGTTGAAGCTGCTAATAAGAATATCAAGAAGATCATCCAGAAGATGGTTGTTACATATAAAGCTTGGCATGAAATGTTCCCTTTTTCTTTACATGGATATAGGACATTTGTCCCCACTTTAACATGAGAAACCCCATTCTCCCATGTGTATGGAATGGAAGAGGTGCTCCTAATAGAGGTTGAGATTCCCTTTTTACGTGTGATAATGGAAACCAAGTTGTCAGAGGCTGAATGGGTCCGGAACAGGTTTGACCAATTGAATTTGATCGAAGAGAAGAGAATGACGGCTTTGTGTCATGGGCAGTTATATCAGAAGAGAATGAAGAAAGCTTTTGATAAGAAGGTCAAACCTCGTAAATTCAGAGAAGGCGACCTCGTGCTCAAGAAGATCATGTCTTTTAACGCTGATTCTAGGGGCAAGTGGACTCCCAATTTTGAAGGCCCATATGTTGTCAAGAAAGCCTTCTCTGGCGGTGCATTAATTCTTGAAACTATGGATTGCGAGGAGTTCCCACGTCCCATGAATGCTGATGCAGACAAGAAATACTTCACCTAAAGAAATAAAAGAACAACTCGCTAAGTTTAAAACCCGAAAGTGAGGCTTAGGCATAAAGGAGCGTCTCGGTAGGCTGAAAACCCGAAAGGGCGGTCTAGGCAAAAATTAGAGACATAAATAGAATAAAATTTCCCGCTAAGTTAAAAACCCGCAAGGGAAGCTTAGGAAAAAGTTAGGGACTTTCTTGGTATGTAAATACATCATACAAGACTTGATCATTGAAACAACAATCTTCTTGGATCCTAACCATACTTCAACGAAAGTTGCTGCTCAGAATTTCAAAGTTGTTAGAGAGAATAGTGGTCATTGTATCTCAATGTATCTTTTCCATTATATATTACCATTTTCCAAACTTTGTAATCATCCGTGGAGTCTCGCCATTCCCAGACTACCATTCTATCAATAAAGTTTGAGCTTTTACCCAATTCTTTATAATTCTTATTTTATTCTGCTTACAAAGACTCCATTTATTATTGATAATAATTTTCAAAGCAAAAAGATTAAATAACAAAATTGTTTTTCGAAAAGAATTTACAAATTACTTTTACTTTAGATTTTGTGATTCAAGAGGAAAACAAAAGTGGTGATCCCCGGAATGGACGAACTACAATAATTTTGGGAAGTTTTTTCTCCCCTAGGAAGGTTTTCTCAGGTTGTTTTCGCTGGTATGTGTGCGATTTTTGTATATTAAAGATGATACCAATTGGCGTAAGGTGCATTATTAGGTTTATGATCCCAGTGTCCCCAGTCAAGTCTTGGTTCATTTTTTTTGGGGGGGGTTTGTATGGTCTGAGGCCTCTATCCCAGATTTCCCAGCGAAGTCTTCCCTCATATGACGAAAGGTCTTTTTCCCTTGGTGTGCTGAGATTGAACTATTTGTAAAATGTTGCTCTTTCTGCAGTATTGGCATTATTGTTGGTATTTATTTCTCAGGCAACTAGACCAGGGCAGTATATTTTCTAAGAAGTGTTGAGACAGTTGTTAACCCTTTGGGTTTTCACCCGCCAAGTGCTGGGTTTGATTTAAAATCCCCATGAGTTTGACCTTTTTCTATAATGTTGACTTCTTGATTCCTTAGGAAGGCTATCCTAGGGCATCTTTTGTTGGAATAAGTTTGCATGATATGAAGACTCAATCCAAAATTCTCTGATGAAGGCTTCGCTATTTGATAGAAGTCTTTTCTCCCCGTGCATGCTGAGATTTGACTCATTTACGAAGCATCTCCCTTTTGGCAGTACTTGCATTTTGTTTGATTGTTCGATAATCAGGCAAGGGCAATGTTTTATTTAACAAGTGTTGAGGCATTTGTCAGTTTTTTGGGTTTTCACCCGCCAAGTGTTGGGTTTGATTTAAAATCCCCATAAGATTGATTTCTTGCTGTAATGTTTGACTTCTTAACTCCCCAAGTTGTTATCCCCACGAGGTTTCATACTTTTTCCCCAGAGAAGTTGGTGAAATACTTACTCTGAATATTGAAGAATGTATCTTGGTTTCCCCTCTTCGATGTGGTGTTGGCCTCCCCAATAAAGTCAGCACGAGGTTCGCAGTTGATGTCTCGATGATGAGGCGTTATCTCCTCTAGTGAAGTCTATATGATGTTCCCCCAATGAAGTTAGCTCGAAATCCTCAGTTGATGTTTTCCCGTTATGGTTTCCATCTGCTTTATTTGAAATCAGTATTGCAATCCCCAGTAGAAGTGTGGACCATGAAAACATGTGTTTTCCCCATTGAAGTCTGTGTGTTATTCCCCGGTGAATCCTGGAGAAGGATGTTATATCCCTGTATCTGTACTGATTTGTCGCTATGATTTGATTACTTCCGAATTATGTTCCTCCCCGATGAAGTTAAGCCATGAAATAAGAATCTGTCTCCTCAGTTGGTGCTTATTTTTCTTATGGAATTTTCATCTTGGATGTGATTTATCTGAGTATTGATTGTGCCCGAGTTGGTTTTGCCTGGTTATTCCCAGTGTTATATGTCTGTTTTATCAGCATATACGTAATAACACTCATACATTCATACATACATCATACATAATTGAATTTAGAAAATCATTGGTCATTTGCACTCATTAATATTTTGTTGACATATTACCCTGTTTTGCCGAGTTGTGTTGTCCTCCCTCCAATAGAGTGTCAGCCTTAAGCAAAAAGTGTATATTCTTTCAATTTCCCCACTGAGTTATCCCTCGTGGAATATTTTTTCTTTATCCTTCCTGTACATCTCTTTGTCTGGATAGATTGGGTTTCCCTCTTGAGTTTATTTCTCAATGTTGTACCCTAAATTTTTCCCTTAACTTTTTTCAGTTGCACTTTCATACCATATTTTATCATTCAGTCACAATCATTAATAAATAGCTTCATTCATCACATTTTCATCCTATCTTTAAGTTTTCTCTTGTGTTGCTGACTAACTTCTACTCAAAATGCAAAAAAAAAAATATATTTGTCTTTGTCTTTGCATATTTGTGTTTTGTAGGTACCGAGTCGAAGCATATGGCAAATAAGGTTTTCTGGTTTTATTTCCCTAAAAAACTCTATTTGCAAAGAAAAAGAATAAAAAAATTTCATTTTTTTTCACTGTACAATCGATTGCACAAAGTGAATTTTGTGCAATTTTTGGAAAAATACACTGTGCAAATCGATTTTCACTATAGTGCAATCGATTGCACAGCGTGAAAATTTGAAAAAAAAAATCAACATTTAAAACTTGTCAAATTTTGGCTCCAATTTTCATTCATTTTTGAAAGATGTATAATTAATTCAAATTTTAGTGCCAATCTTTCATTTTTAAAAAGAATTATCATTAATTCAAATTTTGGCTCTAATATTTGAAAGAATTATCATTAATTCAAATTTTGGCTCTAATATTTGAAAGAATTCATTAATTCAAATTTTGGCTCCAAGAATCAATTACCAAATTACCACTAATCCCAATCCTAAACTCTATAAATAGAGCCCTCATTTCATTCAAATTTCAAGCTTTTGATAGCCAAATCTACCTTGCTAAAAAATCTCAATTCTCTCCATCTACCAAATTCACTCAAAGCTCCATTCTCAAAAAGTTAGTAAATTTTTCCTTGAAGCTTACTAATCTTTGAGCTAAACCTTCATCCAAACACTTTTTCTCCATCAATTCTCTACATCCAAGCTTGGTCAATTGATTCTTGTTGTTGAATTGAAGCAAATTCTTGAAGTTGTTTGATAATTTTCTAGATCTACCTTTGGTAAGTTTGGATAATTCATCTTTCACAATGTGATCTCTTGGTGATCTTTGGGATTGATTCTTTGAGCATTATTTTGTGATTTCTATGGTGTTATGTTCTCATAATTTGATGGAATTTTCGTGCTCAAGTGGATCCATGATCATAAGGTGTTTGATGGAAAGTTTGAACAAGAAATTGCCCTTTTAAAATGTTGTTTTTGCTATTTTTACTGTGTGCAATCGATTTGCACTAAGTGTAAATCGATTGCACAGAAGCAATTTCACGCGAATTTTTGAAAACTGTACTATGTAAATCGATTTACATAGTAGTGTAAATCGATTTACACCAGAACATAATGTATTTATTGCCTTATTTTGGGGCAACTTTGATCCAAAATGCTTTTGCTACTCACTCCTTTTGATTGTTGGTTTGAATTGCAATTTTAAATGTCCAATTTGTCTTTAAACTCAATGGACTTTGTGATGTAGATGAAGTTGGATAAATGTTCATCAATTCAAATCTACCTAAGAGTGAATTATTTAATTCATTTTTGGTGCTTTGGATTAATGATATGTTTAGTGCTCTAATCCATCTAGAGGAGTGGTTGAATTTAAAGATGAAAGAATTTTGAAATGGTGATCCAAATTAGCTTATCATTTCCCTCCCTCTTCATCTTATCCCTTTATTTTTAATTGTGCTACATGTTAAGGGATGGTGATCTCTATATCATTTATCCAAACATGAAGTACATAGATTGCTATTGACCGACCTCAAAATAGGTGCGACTTCTACATAAGTCCATTTACGATTGCTTAACATAGCGCTAAATTTTGTCCCGATTCGAATAAATGATCATTTGTGGCCCAAACTTATGATTGCAAGCCCAAGTATGTTAATTTGATCTCTTTGATCCAATAAACTTGAGATTCATTGTGTGGAGGCTTTGGTTCTACCAATCCTCTAATGGATCTACAACACCTTTGGTCAACGCGGATCACTTAAACATCATTGATCATTACATGTTGCCTTGTGAGAATTCCAAAATGGATGATATTCTTGACAAAAAGCAAATGCAACTTGTTGTGTAGAGGCTTTGGTTCTACCAATCCCCTAATGAGTTCAAAATGCAAGTTTCAAGATGGTCATCCAACTAACCACTAATTACTAACAATTAACTTTACTTTATGCTTTTATTTTCATGCTTTATGTACCATTTACTTTTAGCATTTTTATATTTCATGCTATTTTCATCTTTGCTCACTTGAGCATTTACTTTTATGTCATTTTTATTTTGCTCACTTGAGCTTTTCTTTCTTTTTTTAAGACACCTAATAATCAACATGAACCATAAAAAACTTTAATGATACTTGGACTACATGGTTACTATCCTTTGCATTATGGAGTGATGGACTTCTTGGACTTAGGATTAGAGACCTTGGCCTATCTTGGAGACTTTGTGACTTTATTTGATATTTTGTCTGGAGTTCTTGAGGTTTACCTCAAGACATTGGGTTGTTTGTTTGTTTGTGTGCAGGTTATTGAGATTACGATCTTTGTTTGTAATCTGGAATTCACTCGTATACAGCCGTTACTCTGCCCAATTTTTGCGAAGACTTAAAAACACTTGAAGTTTGGTTCTCTCAAGAGGTCTAGTGTCTTTGCTTGCTTGGTTTCACTCCAAAGAATGGGAATTCTACATTGGCTCATAATGTCAAGTATCGGATTCATGTTGGTTAGACGGTTCTCTTCCTTAGCTTTTACCTTATGATTTAGGATAGTCCCTTCATCTCCTCCCATCTTCTTTAATTTTCAAAACCTTCTCATCTTCTTTCAAAATCTTCTTTATTTTTAAACATCAAACCTCTTTCATAATAAACCTCGACCTTGTCGAGTGCCTTTTCTTTCAAAACTTCTTTTCTTTAAACAAACTTCAATACATTTAATCATACTTTGACATTTCTTTCAAAATTAACAAAAGCACTTTAACTCATTCAAACTCTTTTGTGCGCCCGAGCACCTTTTCCCTTAAAACCTTTTTTCAAGATGAGACATGATTCATTGATAGTCAAGCAACATTCTCCTATCCCTATGGTTATAAAGGTGTAGACTTTTCCACTTGAGTACTAGAGGCGTTCTCAAACCCTCACTCTTGTTGACGCAGGGTCCATCTTTCTTACACCTTGTGGGCGTTAGTCGAGATTTCTCTCCTAACAATGACGACTTGTCTCCTTGTTTAAAATCAATCAACAAACAAGTCTTTTCTAGAGGAACTATGTGTACCCTGATCCCCTATTGCACGAAAGGTGGTATGTAGGCACTAAAGGTTCGCAACCGCGGCGGGTGCAAAAATCATAAAAATATTTCTTTTCTCACCTCCACCATCCATTTTATATACAACACATTTTTATAGGCAAATATACAGATTTTTCAAAGAGGTTCCTGCGGAGTACCATAGATGTTTAGGGTGGTAATACCTTCCCTTTGCATAACCATTCCCCTTACCTTGAATCTTTCCCCATCTTTTTGGGTTATTCGCTCTTTTCCCATTCCTTTGGAAACAATAAAGCGCGGTAGTGATTTTTATTTTGATTTGTATAAAGTCTAGTCAATCCAATGGCTTAGTCTTGCACATTTCTATCGCTACAGAAAAAATGGCGACTTCACTGGGGAAAGATTGACCTCTTGCTGGTCCATCCTTAAGTGGGTTGAGCCTATCTTTGTTTATATCTATATACGTGTTATTGTGTTTATGTGGTATATTTTGTATATATGTTTGTCTGGATTTTCTTGGTTTACAGGGTGCTTGGGGATTTCTTATAAGTCTTCTACCTGGACTTTGGGAAAACTTAAGATAGGACGGGCGGTATAGTCATGTTAAATTTGAGGGAGTAATCCCAAAAAAGGAGGCATGAGATCCCCCACTCAGTGGAGGCCCCTTTGATTATAGTGTCAGTTACCGAGTAATCGGGAAGACGTACTGCTTTCGACCCGGGAGCCTGCTGAAGCTGAGAACCGTAGATTACCTAACCCATCTTGGCCTTTTAGGTGTAGTGCGGTAGCTATGACGGAGTAATTCGGAAGTAGTTGTCACGCGATAATACACTCGGACGAGTTTTTCCTGAGAATATTACTAATTACCGAGTTAATTGGGACGTTGGTAATATCCAAAGGAAGGATGTAGACTCTGGGAACCTCTTAGAACCTTGTTCAGCAGGTGATAACAGTTAGTCCATACCTTATGGGTTGTACCTTTGACTCCAGGCTCGTGACTCTGAATCATGTGATCTTGTTACTGTACAGTGCATTGCATAACATTGCATATCATTTGCATCCTTTGCATCATTCTACATACATCCAGGTTGATCAAGATCTTATTCCCAGTTGCTTCTTTCTTCCAGTTAGTCGTCTATCGTCAAGCTGATTCCTCAACATAATTACGGGACTAGAGCTGCTGTCAGATTGAGAATGGAAAACCAAGAACAACACAACATGGAAGTCAGAATGGAAATCGATGAGTTGAAGTCAGGCATGGCCAAACTTACTGAGATGATGCAAGTCCTAATTTCTAGAGGAGAGCCACCTCTAAGGACTGTGATATCTGAAATCCCAACTGCTGCTGTTGACACTCAACCTATCCAGCACACATCTACTGCATGGCCAGAGTTTGGGTTACCTCATAATTACGCTCCGCCTGTTGCAATTACTCCAATGGTTAGCCAGTCTTCCCGACCAGTCTTTCAAGCTCCAGTTTTCACTGAACCTCAGCCAATCGTTTATACTGCTTCTCGTCAACCTGCTGCACAAGCTGCTTTTGGGAACCCTCTCTTTGAGTACCATGCTGCCAGTCCTCGAAGTGTGAGTCAAGGAGACTTTGGTGAGTTTGAAGATTTCAAAGAACAGTATCAGACTTTAGAGAAGAGACTCAGAGCTATGGAAGGAAATGAGTTCTTCAGTGTTGATGCTAATAACATGTGCCTAGTTTCTGATCTGGTCATGCCTGCAAAGTTCAAGACTCCTGAGATTGAGAAATATAAGGGGCACACTTGTCCAAGAAGTCATTTGGTGATGTACTTTTGAAAGATGTCTGCTTACACCAAGAATGACAAGCTGCTTATCCATTATTTCCAAGACAGTCTGAGTGGAGCTTCATTGAAATGGTATATGGGACCTGAGAAAGGTCGTATCCAATGCTTCCAAGATCTTGTTGATGCTTTCATAAAGCAATACAAATACAACCTCGACATGACACCTGATCGTCGCCAACTACAAAATATGTCTCATAATGAGAAAGAATCTTTCAAGGAATATGCTCAACGATGGAGAGAATTGGCATCTCAAGTTGAACCACCTCTGGCAGAGAAAGAGATAACTGGTTTGTTCATGGATACTTTATCCCCCTTCTTTTGGGATAATATGATTGGTAGTGTGTCGTCCAGCTTCACAGACATGGTGACTATTGGCCAGAGATTAGAAGAAGGAATCAAGAATGGTAAAGTGTCTAAAGCTGCTGAATCTTCTAATGGTGCAAAGAAATACCTTGGGAACTTTCAGAAGAAGAAAGAGGTAGAAGCCAATGTTGTCTCGACTGAGAGAAAAGGACCTCACCGTAGGCCTTAATACATTGATCAACCAAAAGTAGCGGTTTTTACTCCTACGGTCAATGCTCAACAAGTTCAGGTTCCTCAACGACAAAATATTGCACAGAATCAGAATCGAAATAGGGTTCAGTTTGATCCCATCCCTATGACGTACACTGAATTGTATCCTGCATTGGTGCAAAAGGTATTGATTACAACTAGGCCTCTGATTCCTCGAAATCCTCCTCCAACCGGGTTCATATCTGACCTTCACTGTGAGTTTCATCAAGGAGCTGCCGGTCATGATTTAGAAAGTTGTTATGCTTTAAAAAACAAAGTTCAAGAATTGGTGAAAGCAAATATTCTCACTTTCAAGGAGGCAGGTCCTAATGTCATCAACAATCCTTTGCCAAAACAAAGTGGCTGAAGACTGAGTCGGGATACCCTCAAGTCACTTCCTAAAGTTAGTGTTTCAGACAGGACAACTCATCCTTGTTATTGATTAGTCACTAGGCCATGTTTCTTTCTGTTTGCATTTTTCCCTTGTTTATGTTAAAATTGTTGCTTTCAAATATTGTTTATACTTTCATGTTAATTCTAATGAAATGAGCATTGCAATGTTTAGATTCAAATCATTTTCATTTACTACTTTCAAATATATTTCTCGTGTTTACTCCCTTTATCAAGCTTTTGTTTATGCAAAGATCTGAGGGAGGATGATGAAAACGAAATACCCATAATTGTTGCTGGTATGCTTTCGAATAAAACTTTGCTGAGGATATACAGGCATTGTTTCAACTCCCAAACACTAGAGAAATAAGGAAGTTAATCACTCGTTCACCCCTTTGAGCCTAGAAGTTGAATTTTCTTTCTATACGAAGAAAAAACCCGCAATCTTAACCCGGGGATGGGTAGTTCTCAGTTAATTTGGTTGTGCATTCAATTACAAGAGAAATCATGCAATACACCTTTCAACAAAGGTCGCGATCAAGCTTTCCTTTGCGCACAACAAGAAGTGTCAAAGATGCTCTCAAACAAAAAATGACGAAGATGGTTCCCCGTAATCATTGAGCAAGGCAGTCATTATCTTTCCAAAAAAGGAAAAACGAAATGAAAATAAAAATCAACAGAAAAATCCCGCTAAGTCAAAACCTATGAAGGAGACTTAGGTAAAAAACTGGGGCATCCCGCTGATTGTAATCTCAAATGAAACAGTTCAGGAAAAAACTGGGGCATCCTGCTGACTGTAATCTCAAATGAAACAGTTCAGGAAAAAGATGAAAATAATAAATCCAATTAGAAGAGGTCTTCAAATCCTTAAAATTCTCCACCAGAGTTGACAAAAGTCCTCAAAACAACAAAAAGATGTAAGAAGAAATGACTGTCATTCTCAAGAATCCTTTAGCTTCTGAGCCATCGTCATTGCTGCCATCAATGCAATTCCAAAATCTCTTGGAACCTGAATGCATAGTCTGAATTAACTTAACGTAGGAATGAAGAACATCACGAAGATTGGGTTGGGTACAAATAAACTTTGAGCCTTTATCCTTTTTTTCTTAAACCGTGAACCAGACCACGTTACAACCCTTAAAAGACCTAATTGAAGCCAGGTTTCTTTTGAAAGCATACTACAGCAAGGTTGCGTAAACTGACTCCTATGATCTTTTGTGAATCATTTGTTTTGGTTTCATACCTTTGTTTTCACTTTAAAAGTATAAACCACTGTGTTTTAACCAGTGATGCATTTTCTATACACCAATAACATCATTTCAAAAATGATTTTGGATTCAAAACTTTTGCATGAACTTTGCATTAAAATTACCATGTTTGGGTAAACAATTTTACTTGCAAACAAGATTTCCTCATCAAGGAATTTCAAACAGCTGAGAAACTTGGTCAGTGACCCTATCAGGGGCAAGTATCTTCCAGAACCCATTTGTGAATCAGTTCAAGATTTGCTGCTCAGTGCAAGTTTTCTCAGAATTGGTTAACCAGAAAATCATTTTCAAGACTCATACAAGGGCATTCATTCCCAACAGTTATCTCAAGAACTGAAGCCATGATCAGTTTATTCCAACGTACATTTCAAGAGTTGAAGCCATGATCAACTCATTTCCAGCAACTTTCGACTGAAGCCATGATCAGTTTATCTTCAACAATAAGCTAATCTGGAACAAATCCCCAAGCAGCTCTCCATGTCCTTCCTCAGAAGATCATCAGTTCAATACAGTTTACAAGTGTGACAAATTTGGGTTCAGGATATTTTCTTTCCAATTAAATTTGGCAGAGTTCTCCGTGTTGAGGAATCAGACTTCCAAACTATTCTCCACAAAAGAGTCAAACTCCATTGTCGTAAACGTCCACATTACCTGCATAGATCATTCACATATCATGCAGAACAAAATTCATACATAATGCATAACAAGAGTGTTTCATCCTTATTTTCATTTTCCAAGGTCTTATTTCAGTTGACATGTCACCTTGAGATTAAAGTCCAACTTACTTGGCACCTACCAAAGCAAACATGAGTTCAACTGTCTCTTTTTCCATCCAAAGCCAGTATTGGATGTTGTTACCTTTTTCTTCATTCAAAGCCAGTATTGAATGTCAAGAACCCTTTCACTCATTCAAAGCCAGTATTGGATGTTGTGATCTTTTCTCTTGTCTAAAGCCAGTATTAGACGTTGAGCTTTTCTTTCATTCAAAGCCAGTATTGAATGTCAAGATCTCTTCTTCCATCCAAAGCCAGTATTGGATGTTGTTACCTTTTTCTTCATTCAAAGCCAGTATTGAATGTCAAGAACCCTTTCACTCATTCAAAGCCAGTATTGGATGTTGTGATCTTTTCTCTCTTCTAAAGCCAGTATTAGACGTTGAGTTTTCTCTTCATTCAAAGCCAGTATTGAATGTCAAGATCCCTTTCACTCATTCAACGCCAGTATTGGATGTTGTGATCTTTTCTCTCGTCTAAAACCAGTATTAGACGTTGAGTTTTCTCTTCATTCAAAGCCAATATTGAATGTCAAGATCCCTTTCACTCATTCAAAGCCAGTATTGGATGTTGTGATCTTTTCTCTCATCTAAATCCAGTATTAGACGTTGAGTTTTCTCTTCATTCAAAGCCAGTATTGAATGTCAAGATCTCTTTCACTCATTCAAAGCCTGTATTGGATGTTGTGATCTTTTCTCTCGTCTAAAGCCAGTATTAGACATTGAGTTTTCCCTTCATTCAAAGCCAGTATTGAATGTCAAGATCTCTTTCACTCATTCAAAGCCAGTATTGGATGTTGTGATCTTTTCTCTCGTCTAAAGCCAGTATTAGACGTTGATTTTCCCCTTCATTCAAAGCCAGTATTGGATGTCGTGTTTCTTTTCCGTCCAGTGTCTTTCCTGAACGACTCTGATGTAGCTTCAGATTTGGTCTCATCCTACATCTAATGTTCTTCTAGATGCTTCTGATTTCCTTTTCAAGAGAGTTGCTCGCCTCATTCAATGCCATTCTTGGATGTCGCTGCTTTCCTTCTCGAGTTTTATCTCTTTTTTCCAAGTATTGCTGGTTACTCCTTGTCACCCTGACAGATATCCAGAAGTATCTTGTTGCTCCCCGGTGTGTCTTTCCATGTCATTTCATCTAAACTACCACAAGTTTCCAGTTTCGAGTCTTTCCATATTCCTAGAGTCTGTCTCATCTCATACATCATTCAAAAAATATATATGTAAAAAAAAAGAGTCCATGCATTCATTCATAACATATGCTATCATCTCATCGCATCAGGGACAAAAATTCAGGTCTGTTTGTATTTAATTACTTTCCGCCTATCTGGCTAAAAGATAAATAAATAGGGGCAGCTGTTGTACCCTAAATTTTGCCCCTAACTTTTTTCAGTCGCACTTTCATACCATATTTTATCATTCAGTCACAATCATTAATAAATAGCTTCATTCATCACATTTGCATCCTATCTTTAAGTTTTCTCTTGTGTTGCTGACTAACTTCTACTCAAAATGCAAAAAAAATATTTGTCTTTGTCTTTGCATATTTTTGTTTTGTAGGTACGGAGTCGAAGCATATGGCAAATAAGGTTTTCTGGTATTATTTCCCTAAAAAACTCTATTTGCAAAGAAAAAGAATAAAAAAATTTCATTTTTTTTCACTGTACAATCGATTGCACAAAGTGAATTTTGTGCAATTTTTGGAAAAATACACTGTGCAAATCGATTTGCACTATAGTGCAATCGATTGCACAGCGTGAAAATTTGAAAAAAAATCAACATTTCAAGCTTGTCAAATTTTGGCTCCAATTTTCCTTCATTTTTGAAAGATGTATAATTAATTCAAATTTTAGTGCCAATCTTTCATTTTTAAAAATAATTATCATTAATTCAAATTTTGACTCTAATATTTGAAAGAATTATCATTAATTCAAATTTTGGCTCTAATATTTGAAAGAATTCATTAATTCAAAGTTTGGCTCCAAGAATCAATTACCAAATTACCACTAATCCCAATCCTAAACTCTATAAATATAGCCCTCATTTCATTCAAATTTCAAGCTTTTGATAGCCAAATCCACCTTACTAAAAAATCTCTCAATTCTCTCCATCTACCAAATTCACTCAAAGCTCCATTTTCAAAAAGTTAGTAAGTTTTTCCTTGAAGCTTACTAATCTTTGAGCTAAACCTTCATCCAAACACTTTTTCTCCATTAATTCTCTACATCCAAGCTTGGTCAATTGATTCTTGTGGTTGAATTGAAGCAAATTCTTGAAGTTGTTTGATAATTTTCTAGATCTACCTTTGGTAATTTTGGATAATTCATCTTTCACAATGTGATCTCTTGGTGATCTTTGGGATTGATTCTTTGAGCATTATTGTGTGATTTCAATGGTGTTATGTTCTCATAATTTGATGGAATTTTCGTTCTCAAGTGGATCCATGATCATAAGGTGTTTGATGGAAAGTTTGAACAAGAAATTGCCTTTTTAAAATGTTGTTTTTGTTATTTTTACTGTGTGCAATCGATTTGCACTAAGTGTAAATCGATTGCACATAAGCAATTTCACGCGAATTTTTGAAAATTGTACTATGTAAATCGATTTACATAGTAGTGTAAATCGATTTACACCAGAACATAATGTATTTATTGCCTTATTTTGGGGCAACTTTGATCCAAAATGCTTTTGCTACTCACTCCTTTTGATTGTTGGTTTGGATTGCAATTTTAAATGTCCAATTTGTCTTTAAACTCAATGGACTTTGTGATGTAGATGAAGTTGGATAAATGTTCATCAATTCAAATCTACCTAAGAGTGAATTATTTAATTCATTTTTGGTGCTTTGGATTAATGATATGTTTAGTGCTTTAATCATTCTAGAGAAGTGGTTGAATTTAAAGATGAAAGAATTTTGAGATGGTGATCCAAATTAGCTTATCATTTCCCTCCCTCTTCATCTTATCCCTTTCTTTTTTAATTGTGCTACATGTTAAGGGATGGTGATCTCTATATCATTTATCCAAACATGAAGTACATAGATTGCTATTGACCGGCCTCAAAATAGGTGTGACTTCTACATAAGTCCACTTACGATTGCTTAACATAGCGCTAAATTTTGTCCCGATTCGAATAAATGATCATTCGTGGCCCAAACTTATGATTGCAAGCCCAAGTATGTTAATTTTATCTCTTTGATCCAATAACCTTGAGATTCATTGTGTGGAGGCTTTGGCTCTATCAATCCTCTAATGGATCTACAACACCTTTGGTCAACGCAGATCACTTAAACCTCATTGATCATTACATGCTGCCTTGTGAGAATTCCAAAATGGATGATATACTTGACAAAAAGAAAATGCAACTTATTGTGTAGAGGCTTTGGTTCTATCAATCCCCTAATTAGTTCCAAATGCAAGTTTCAAGATGGTCATCCAACTAACCACTAATTACTAACAATTAATTTTACTTTACGCTTTTATTTTCATGCTTTATGTACCATTTACTTTTAGCATTTTTACATTTCATGCTATTTTCATCTTTGCTCACTTGAGCATTTACTTTTATGTCATTTTTATTTTGCTCACTTGAGCTTTTCTTTTTTTTTTAAGACACCTAATAATCAACATGAACCATAAAAAACTTTAATGATACTTGTACTACATGGTTACTATCCTTTGCATTATGGAGTGATGGACTTCTTGGACTTAGGATTAGAGACCTTGGCCTATCTTAGAGACTTTGTGACTTTATTTGATATTTTGTCTGGAGTTCTTGAGGTTTACCTCAAGACATTGGGTTGTTTGTTTGTTTTGTGTGCAGGTTATTGAGATTACGATCTTTGTTTGTAATCTGGAATTCACTCGTATACAGCCGTTACTCTGTCCAATTTTTGCAAAGACTTAAAAACACTTGATGTTTGGTTCTCTCAAGAGTTCTAGTGTCTTTGCTTGCTTGGTTTCACTCCAAAGAATGGGAATTCTACATTGGCTCATAATGTCAAGTATCAGATTCATGTTGGTTAGACGGTTCTCTTCCTTAGCTTTTACCTTATGATTTAGGATAGTCCCTTCATCTCCTCCCATCTTCTTTAATTTTCAAAACCTTCTCATCTTCTTTCAAAATCTTCTTTATTTTTAAACATCAAACCGCTTTCATAATAAACCTCGACCTTGTCGAGTGCCTTTTCTTTCAAAACTTCTTTTCTTTAAACAAACTTCAATACATTTAATCATACTTTGACATTTCTTTCAAAATTAACAAAAACACTTTAACTCATTCAAACTCTTTTTTGCGCCCGAGCACCTTTTCCCTTAAAACCTTTTTTCAAGATGAGACATGATTCATTGATAGTCGAGCAACATTCTCCTATCCATGTGGTTATAAAGGTGTCGACTTTTCCACTTGAGTACTAGAGGCATTCTCAAACCCTCACTCTTGTTGACGCAGGGTCCATCTTTCTTACACCTTTGGGCGTTAGTCGAGATTTCTCTCCTAACAATGACGACTTGTCTCCTTGTTTAAAATCAATCAACAAACAAGTCTTTTCTAGAGGAACTACGTGTACCCTGATCCCCTATTGCACGAAAGGTGGTACGTAGACACTAAAGGTTCGCAACCGCGGTGGGTGCAAAAATCATAAAAATATTTCTTTTCTCACCTCCACCATCCATTTTATATACAACACATTTTTATAGCCAAATATACAGATTTTTCAAAGAGGTTCTTGCGGAGTACCGAAGATGTTTAGGGTACTAATACCTTCCCTTTGCATAACCAACCCCCTTACCTTGAATCTTTCCCCCTCTTTTTGGGTTATTCGCTCTTTTCCCATTCCTTTGGAAACAATAAAGCGCGGTAGCGATTTTTATTTTGATTCGTATAAAGTCTAGTCAATCCAATGGCTTAGTCTTTCACATTTCTACCGCTACACTTAAAGGATTTGTTTTTGTTGATTGTTTCATTCTAGTTTATTTATGGTTTGAATCTTTGTTTCCCAGCAATATTATTACTTTGGATTTCTGCAATCTTCGAGCCTTGGTTTTTGAATGTGCATTTATTTTGACACGAGAAGACTTTTATCTCCTCAACAGGAATATATCGGCATTTCCCCAGGAAGTCATATTTCATTCCCCAGGAAGTCATATTACTTTCCCCAGGAAGCCCTATTACTTTCCCTAGGAAGTCATTTTTACAATCCTTCATAACAGCAAGTACCAGGTCTCTTTATTTGAGCAACGGATACTTCCCTGTAAAGGTCGACGTTACTTTTTTTTATCTTCTCTATGAGTGGATAGTTTTCAGTTTGTTGTCAAATTACTCCAGTGGATGGCAAGTCTTTTAATATTGCAGAGACAGTTCGTTGTGGAATCTTTACAAGTGGTAGTCTCTTTATTTGAGACAGCTTATATATTACCCTTTCCAGGTGGAATGCCTTGGTTAAAGAAGAAGTTGAGACCCGTTCTAGGTGAAATGCCAGAATTTTGGAGAAACTTGTTATTCTTTTTTCTACCTTCAGTGAACGTTGGTAGTTCACCGTGAGTGAACATCGGTCCTATGATATTTTTTCTCTCTACCTTCAGTGAAAGTTGGTAGTTCACCATCAATGAACGTTTTTTATTGTTATCTTTTTGCTACCTTCAGTGAATGTTGGTAGTTCACTGTCAGTGAACGTCGGTGCTATGATATTTTTTTCTCTCTACCTTTAGTGAAAGTTGGTAGTTCACCATCAGTGAACGTTGGAGATTATTATCTTTTCGCTACCTTCAGTGAACATTGGTAGTTCACCGTCAGTGAACATCAGTGCTATGATATTTATTTCCTATCTACCTTCAACGAAAGTTGGTAGTTCACCATCAATGAACGTTGGTGATTGTTATATTTTTGTTACCTTCAGTGAACGTTGGTAGTTCACCATCAGTGAACGTCAATGCTATGATATTTCTTTTCTCTCTACCTTCAGTGAAAGTTGGTAGTTCACCATCAGTGGGAGTTAGTGATTGTTATCTTTTTGCTACTTTCAGTGAATGTTGGTAGTTCACCGTCAGTGAATGTCGGTGCTATGATATTTTTTTATCTCTACCTTTAGTGAAAGTTGGTAGTTCACCATCAGTGAACATCGGTGCTATGATATTTATTTTCTCTCCACCTTCAGTGAAAGTTGGTACTTCACCATCAGTGAACGTTGGTGATTGTTATCTTTTTGCTACCTTCAGTGAATGTTGGTAGTTTACCGTCAGTGAACATCGGTGATATGATATTTATTTTCTCTCTACCTTCAGTGAAAGTTGGTAGTTCACCATCAGTGAACGTTGGTGATTGATATCTTTTTGCTACCTTCAGTGAATGTTGGTAGTTCACCGTCAGTGAACGTCAGTGCTATGATATTTATTTTCTCTCTAGCTTCAGTGAAACTTGGTAGTTCACCATCAGTGAGCGTTGGTAATTGTTATATTTTTGCTACCTTCAGTGAATGTTTGTAGTTCACTGCCAGTAAACGTCGGTGCTATGATATTTATTTTCTCTCTACCTTCACTGAAATTTGGTAGTTCACCATCAGTGAAAGTTGGTGACTGTTATCTTTTTCCTACCTTCAGTGAACGCTAGTAGTTCACCGTCAGTGAACATCGGTGCTATGATATTTCTTTTCTCTCTACCTTCAGTGAAAGTTGGTAGTTCACCATCAATGAACATTGGTGATTGTTATCTTTTTTCTACCTTCAGTGAAAGTTGGTAGTTCATCGTTAGTGAACGTCGATGTTTGCCTCTCTACCTTCAATGAACGTTGGTAGCTCATCGTCAGTGAACGTCGGTGTTGTTATTGTTTTCACTTTCTACCTTCAGTGAACATTTGTAGTTTCGCCTTCAGTATAAGTTGGTGTATTCTTTTGATCTTCTACCTCCGACTATTAAGTTTGGTAGTTCACAGTTGGTTGTCAATCACTTTTATCCTGTATTATCTCCTCTTTAGCTAAGTTAATGCCACCTTATTTATTCTTTCGGTGTTACACCAATACAGTCGGGTATTTTTTATTCAACAATGATTTATTTTCCTGGCCGGGTTTCTCTTTTGATCCTTATTTCCTTTGCTACATCCCTAGTGGTGTTTTGCGTCCCTTTAAAGTTTTTCATATGCATTCATACTCATAATAATTGCATGACATCTTAGGGCCAAAAATAGGATTTGTTTCATATTTAAGTATTTTCGATCACGTCGACACGAAGATTTTTAACCTTCGTATCTCTGGATAGAAGAAACTTAAATAAGGGCAGCTGTTGTACCCCAATTTTTGCACCTAAGATCCCTTCAACATACAATACTGATTCAATCACAACAAGATCACATTAGGGATTTTGGTTCTCCTCCCTATCTTTAGCTTTGCTTTTTGAGGAATCATTAAGAACCTTGACTTGTTTTTCTTTTATGATCATGCATGTTTTGTTTTGGCTTTCCTTTTAATTAATAAAATGCAATGTTGGTTTGTCTTACTTTTTAATAATATAGGTAAAGGCAATGTGGCTTAGCAAGTTGATCCATGGGTTCATGAGTTTATTTCCATGCCCTAGTCAATAAAGCTTGAGAAATACAAACCTCACCATTGAAGTTGTTTTGGAAGAAATGTATTAGCAAAGTTTATTTTGGTTCACCACATTTCAAAGTTATAAAGATTGATTCAAAAGTACAAGGGGTTGATTGAAGAAGTTGTCATGGTTGGACAAGGCCTTGTTCCCATTGGTCACAAGTGCATATTTCTATCAATTCTCAAGATATGGAAGTATTTTTTTTCTATGAGTTCTTATTATTATCCTCGACAACTTCTATTTACAAAGCAAAAGTGTTGGTACAAGAAGGTTGTTTAAAATTGTCAAAGTTCCTCAAAGCATTTTGTTGATCTAGGAGCTAGGGTTTTGAACTTCGAAGAAGTATATCTTGCTCATCTTTTTGTATTTTTGAGTTATTCCAAAAACATTCTTCTCTTTAAAGGGTTATTAACAAATCACTTCAAAAGTTACAAGGAGTTTTCATGTGGAAGAAACTTTAGGATGAAGAAAGATTACAAGTCCTTCAGATGAACCCCCCAACTTCCCACGTGTGACTTCAAATGATCATAACTTGGTAAATTTTTATCACCTTGGGCCCACTCTTTTTCCAAAATCATCTTGAGGATGTGAACTTTATTCCTTCTTTTATGTGCAAAGTGAGAAAATGGATGGAGGATTCCTTAAGGATACAAAAGATTATAGGTCATTTCATGATTTTTTCCAAACTCAACAATTCATAACTCTCTCAACTTTTGGAGATTTTGAACAATTCAAGTTTCAAAATGTCATTCAAGAAGTCTGTTTCATGCCATCTTTTTGGGTCAAGAGAAAATTCCAAGAGGAAGCCCATGTTTGGATGCAAAACATTATAGGTCACTTTTGAAGAAAAACTTGAAATATTTCGAAGTATGGAAAGTTAACCTCTTTTTCCCAACTTTGACTCATTGTAACTTTCAGCTCAAACATTCATTTGATTCCATTATTTTCCCATTGCAAAGATTGTAATCTCATCTTTCTAAAGCATTAAGAACTATGCCTTAAGACCCCTTGAGCTGAGAATGCCATTGTTTCAAAAGTGGTAACTTAGAATTGAAGTTTCATCGCAAGTCAGAATTTGAATTTCATGTTACAAATTCTAACCCTCAAATTAGCACACGTTTTGGGTCTAAACATGATTAGCCAACTTTCCCAAGTGGATTAGTGCATTAAAACGCGCATTTTGGATGAGTTTTGACAAAAGAGAAGTCACACTTTCTTCATGATGTAGACCCACACGAATTCCCTCCAAATTGCATCATCCACCCTTCCTTTTTATCCAATTTTCTTCTCCTATAAATACATGATCTATCCCATTCGTTTTCTCAAGCTTGAACATCCAAAATCACCCTGCCAAACTCGCTCCATAACTCACTTTTCTGCAACTTCAAAATCATTGTTCAAGCCTTTTTCAATCGATTTTTTCTATCAATTCACCTTCCTTGATCTTCCCTGAAGCTAACAGGAGAAGAATTGAACCTTGAAACCTTCTGAATTGATCTAACCAAGTCCATTTACAGAGCTCTGCAATTGAACTTCAATAGATAGATTTCTCCATCAATTCTTCTAAACTTTGATATCATTATGAAGCTCTCATTGCCGTGGTTCTAGTCGCAACACTTTCTTTTAACTGGAAACACGTTTTGGCCATGAATTTTCAAATTCCTTTTCAAAACATTCCTTCCAAATTTTTTGAGCTACAATTTATATAATTTTTTCGCGAAGGCGTGGTTGTCTTCGTGTTCATGAGACGAAGCGAATGGTACCGGTCTCGTGCTCTAATTTTACAGTTTGAGCAAGCTCGATTTGAGACTGGCTGGAGGTTGAAGATGACCAACGTGTCATCCTTCAATCAATGAAACAACGCCATTTGGAATTTTTGAATATCTGATTTAATTAATGATCATGTGTGTTATTCACTAATGACCATGATATGCACAGCGCGTCTGATCCATTGGATTAGCTTACTACGTGTTTTGACTCTCATCCATTGGTCCACATTTTTTGACTTTATTTTATTTTCTGATTTTTATATTTAAATTGTTTTAAACTTCAAAAAATCATAGAAAATTCATTTTATTAAGTCTAAAAAATCTGAAAAAAATTATGAAAAATATTTTTGATTTATCTATTTTTGATTTTTATATTTTTACAATTTTATTTTATGTTTTGATATTTTTTTCATAAATTCTCACTTTATTTGAATTGTTTTAAATATTTAAAAATACTTTTATACATTTTTATATTCTAAAAAAAATATAGAATGATCCAATGATATTGTGACAAATATTGTTGACCTCATTTATTTTTTATTTCTGACTTTGATATTTTTTTATCATTTTTGGTTTATTTTACTCATTTATTTTAATTTTAAAAATAGTTTCTGACTTTAAAAAATTACCAAAAATTTTATAAAACTATTTGAGTCTATCTCTGATTTTTCTATGACCTTATTTCTTTTTTATGAATCAGTTTGAATATAGTTGATATTTTTTCCTTTATTTTAATTTTTATTCATTTTTATGGTTCATGTTGATACTTGGACTATTTGATTACTATCCTTGGCATAATGGAGTATTGGACTTCTTGGACTTATGATTAGAAACCTTAGCCTATGTTGGAGACCTTGTTACCTTATACAACCGTTACTCTGCCCAATTTTTGTGAAGACTTAATGCACTTGAAGTTTGGTTCTCTCAAGAGGTATAGTATCTTTGCTTGCTTGGTTTCAATCCAAAGAAGGGGAATTCTATCTTGACTCATAATGTCAAGTATTAGCTTCTTGTTTGTTAGATGGTTCTTCTTCTTATCTTTTACCTTATGCTTTAGGATAGTCCCTTAATCTCCTCCCATCTTCTTTAATTTCAAAAATCTTCTTCCTCCTTTTGAAAACTCTTCTTGTGTTTTTAAACTTGAATCACTTCAATAATAAACTTGGACCTAGGTCCATGCGTTTTCAAAACCTTTTCATATATAAACTTGAATCAACTTAAATAATACCTTGACATTTTTTGTGAGAAGACTAAAAGTCAATCAATCTCATTTCAAACCATTTTGCCACTTTGGCTTTTTACTTTAAAAACTTTTCTCAAAAGATTGGGCTCTTGTCAATCCTTGTAGTGATGCAAACAACTATACTTCTACAATATATGGTGAAGTGAGATATTTTCCACATGGGTGTTGAGTGAAGCATTGTTGATTTTTTAAAATCCAAGCCATATTCTCCACTTTTAGATGATGCAAATTCTCCTTTCTCATGATTGTGGGTAGTAAGTATGTTTTCCACACGAACAATGACGATGATGTCTTATCTCTTAAAATTAACCAGCACACTTGTGTTTTAAAATTTTTTAAAGGTGAACTACGTGTACCCTGATCCCCTATTGCATGAAAGGTGGTACGTAGGAACCAAAGATTCGCAAGCGCGGCAGGTACAAAAATCATAAAAAATATGTTTCTTTTCTCACCTCCACCATCTATTTTTTATACAACATTTTATAGCCAAAATATATAGATTTTTACAAAGAGGTTCCTGCGGAGTACCGTAGATGTTTAGGATGCTAATACCTTCCCTTTGCATAACAAACCCCCTTACCTAGAATCTTTCCCCCTATTTTTGGGTTATTCGCTCTTTTCCCATTCCTTTGGAAACAATAAAGCGCGATGGAGATTTTTATTTTGATATGTATAAGTCTAGTCAATCCAATGGCTTAGTCTTAAACATTTCTACCGCTACATAAAAAAAATGGCGACTTCACTGGGGATAGTTTTAGATTTAAATTTTGCTCAAGTCTTACTAAATATTGTAACTACTCATGGGATGTAATAGCTTAGGATTTATCTTTCCGCACATATGTATGTATATCTATATATATTTAACTGTATAGTAACTACGCATGTGTAACAAGATCAAAAATCAAAATGTAGAAAACCCTAATCAAGATAATATATATGAATTAAATCATTCACACACATGCACCTATAGGGTTTCCACTCTCTGTTGCCTTTGGAAAAACAATGGGCATGTCCTTCGAACGTAGGGATACCATTAGCAAAGACCCTCAGTTAAAATCATCATAAAGATCATAGTCCTGTGATGTCACTCGAGTTGCCTACGAGAAATGATCTTGTCCCTCGATGTTGCCTATGAATATATGATGATAGTCACTTTGATACAAATTTCTAAGGTATCCTTACAGGTTTCATTCAATGACCATAACGGCGATCCTACGCATGTCCCTTCACATCCAAAGATAAGGCTTCCTACTAACTAATGGTACGAATAGAATTATCTAAAGGAAAAGGAAAAGTATAAGAATGACCTTGAGTGGGTAGAATACTTAATTGCTTTCTCGCAAAACTCTTTAAAACAAAAAATTCACAAACACTTTCAAAATACTTTGAAACAAACGCTTTTTATACATTCTTGAGGATCAATACAAGAGTTATTACAAAGTTTTCCTTACATTGGAATTTTCAAAATATTTTCAAACACACACACACACAAAACAAATTAAAGTCAGCTAAGCAATTAAGAGCCCGTAGATGACTACGAATGAAAAGGGTGCTAACACCTTCCATTTTTATAACTTACCCCCCGGACTCAAAATCAATAAAGGTTTTTCTTGTTCTTTTCACCATTTCCTTATTGGATAAAAGAAAAGTCAGTGGTGACTCTTACTATCCGCAACATTTGCGATAAAATACAAAAACAAGTCAGTTCTCCCACCGTATTACAGATAGGATTGTGTATTTATCACGACCTAGGGGATAAATAACATAAACCTGATAATTCATTATCGCTTAGAGACTGACACAATGAACTATAGATTTTTTCATACATACCACAACCTAGAGGATAGATAATATGAGGGTAGGCTTGTGTATTTATCATAACCTAGAGGATAAATAACACAAACCTGATAATTCGCATACCTACCACAACCTAGGGGATAGGTAATACGAGTTAGATATTTGAAAGGTGTTTTGATAATCGAAAATTAGATAACTAAATCAAAGATAAGATCTAAGTTTACCGGTTATGTCTGTTCTCAACCAAGGTGTTTGTTTGTTTTGCGGATAGGATAGTTCAACAATAGGCCCCAAGAAAGTGTGTAGTTTTACCAAAGTAAATTTTAAAATGCCATGAATGATGCATAATGCCCTAAGTTGATATGGAACCTAAATGTATATGTACTGAATGTTTTGTATATGCACCAAATGTTTCGTATGTTCATGCACCTAATGTTTTTTTTGTAAATTTCTTGACATTTATCTCCTTTTAAACCATTGTTTTTTCTTAGTCATTGACTCCCTAACATTGTCTATTGTTTATATTGGTATCTCTGAGGTGATTTTAATTCCGATATATCATGGTGAACAATGTCAACATGTTGTTGACAATTTGCATCTTAGGCGTAGGCGTAGTCGTGGACCTCTTTAGACGTTTTTATAACAAAAATAAACTTTGATGTTTTATCAAATACTCTTTGGTGTTTCCGTATGTTAGATGCACAAAATGTTATGAATGATCTTGATACTTTGACATGGTTATGTGTACGTCATGCTTGATGTGAGGATCTTAACGGGAAATATATTGCCGAGCCGAGATTCAAATTAGGACTACCTATTGTCGAGAGATTTTGGAAAATCATATGCCAAGATAAACCAGGGGAATCTATTGTTAAGAATTACCTTTTTCCGAGGTCTTCTTGAAAATCATCTGTCGAGATTAACCAAGAGAATCTACTGCCAAGATTATGTTGATAACTACCTTCTGCCGAGGTCTTCTGGAAAATCATTTTCCGAGATCGACCAGGAGAATCTACTGTTGAATTTTTTTAAGAGCTACTTTCTGCCGAGGTATTCTGAAAAATTATCTGCCGAGATTTAACCAGGAGAATCTACTACCTAGATTATGCATAAAATAGATAACTTGATTGACAATGATGATTGTCTTCTTATAAAACATGGTTTTATGCTATGTGTGTACATTTTGATTGATGTATGAAATGTAATGATTGATTGATGCATGTAATGAGTGACTTGGATATGTATCAATGGATGTTGGATTTTGAAATTCCAATGAGTAATTGGTTTTTTGAGATATGCTCGATCCATGCTGTAAGAATTCGTCAGATGGATGAGATGATAAGTATAGCTTGATTTTGGACCAAAAAGCCCTAATGAATGATTTATGAAGCCTCGTATGATTTTGACGGGTGTCCTTGTGAGGTATTGCAGATGGTTAAGACGTAGAGAGGTTACCTATGTAACACAGATGCTTGTCCCATGATAGTTGGATGTTATGCTAACATGATTTCTTGACACTCGTTTCGATCTCGAAGATTGCTGATGTAGGAGGAGAGTTTCACTAGGGATAGTGAAAGTACACAGAGAGCTTCCCCCTTTATGGAATGTCTTACCCCAATTTTTTGGTAGGGTCTTGGAGAGATTCTTCTTGATATGATTTCAGAGAGTAGTTTGATCATAGTATGAATTACCTTACTATCTTGGACTTTGAAACATTATGCCCTTGATGAACTACTTTTTGGATCAATCTCCTATTGATCAAGCCTCGCAGTGGTCTGCCCCAATATTTGAACTTTGAAAGATATGACCCCAATCTCTAGGATTTGGAGGAGGTACCCTCATAAAGAACTTGTACCTCACCATGAACTTGATATAGATTGCCCCAAGTATCCAAATTTTGAATAATTTGTACTTGAAGTTGCTTGAAGGGGAACTTGGACCCTACATGTAGTAGGATGAACTTGATATGCACTTCCCTAGTATTTGAATCTCGAAGGTTTCCCCCTGATTATTAGGGCTTTGAGAAGTTGTCAAAAGAGGAAACTGAGTCCTGCCATGTTATGATATAACTTGATTAAGTAATGCCCCTTCGAAAGGTATGCCCCTGATTGAATGGTGCTTTGAGATGTAACCCAAGTTGATTGAATCTCAGAATGATCGCCCCTTGTTAATAGGATGCCCCTACAATCACTATTCTTTCTTCTGATCATAGGGTTCTTCTTTAGATGTTTTTCCCCTAGCTAGGAGCTTCCTGGAAATGATCGCTTTTGATTAAACCAATTCTTGAGATCTACTTGATGTTAAGTATTGATTCGTATACAAAAGTGTACGCTTTGAAATTTAGTTCTTGGTAATTCACATGCAAGTTTTGAAATTGATGTTTGAATAGAAATTCATGATTAGAGATGGAGATTCAAAGAGGCGAAGTGGTTAGCAATAATTTTAACAAACATAGGAGTTAGTTTAACACAAATTTTACCGAGTATGCTCTCATAGTTAACCTAGATTCAATTAAGACTTTTAAGGGTTGTATCGTGGCTTGGTTCACGGTTTAAGAAACAAAAGATATAAGGCTCAAGATTTACTTTAACCCAACCCATTCTTATTGATGTTATCTAATCCTAAGTTCGATTAATCCAACGGATGCATTCAGTCTGCAAGAGAATTTTCGCAGTCGTGCAGACGATGAGAAGCGTAGATAAATTCAAGCACTGATGAGAAACATATCTAAGCATTGATGGGAAGTCTTGATGATTCTTGAGGTAGCAGTCACAATATTGTTCTCCAATTTATTTGTTTTCAATCCCTTATTTTTGAATGGACTGATTCTTTTGAATCTGGTCCATCGGGATGCCCTAACTTTTGCCTAAGTCAATTTTTTTCCAATTTTTACTTGACTTATCGAGCTTTATTTATATTTTTTGAATTTTTTTTACTTTTCAATTTTGAACACTTGTGACTGTTATTCTGATTGTTGTAAGCTTCGTCTTCATCATTTCTTCGATCTTTAATGATGTACTGAGGATAGACGTCGTGGACTTTATCTTCATTGATTCCTCAATATTGGATGATGAATGTGAGGAAAAGGATGTGCTTGAACTTTTTCTTAGACCGTTTCATCAATGATGTATCGAGGAAGGAGATATGCTTGAACTTTTTCTTAGACCGTTTCCTCAATGATGTATCGAGGAAGGAGATATTCCTGAACCTTTGCTTATATGGCTCGATTCTCCTGGGATTTGAATGCATCATTGAATTAATTGAAATCTACCCTACCCCTGGTTGAAATTAAACTTTTTTATTTTAAAAAATAGAACAAAACTCTAACTCCTGGCTCGAGGGGGTTGACTACGGATTAACTTCCTTATTTCTCCACTGTTTAGGAATTGAAACAATGCGTTAGATCATCAACACGGCCTTACCATTGAAAGCATAGTTTAGCAAAATTTAGTTATTTAGTTTTCATCATTCTCCCTCAAAGTTTGTTAAAGTTGAAAAATGGAAATGGAAAAGAAGAGTGAAAATGGAAAGTCATTGATTGTTTACATAGAGTGAAGAGTGAAACGAATGAATTGATTTCAAAAACATGCATGCTTATTTTATTTGAATTGTCAGTCCAAAGATACAAGTTTACACCAAATACAACTTAGCATCTTGTAAATTACATTTTGAAATTGATAATGTCTAATCATCATATCGAAGAACTTCTTAGTTTGATCCACTTTACTTTAGGAGATGCTTATTGATCCTTGGACTTGTTAAAGCATGAGGGTGACCCTTGACTTTTCTTGGGCATACCTATTTTGTGAGGGCATTTCTCTTGTTGATATCGTTTCTTTTGAATCACCAATGATAGTTGCATCTGAGGCTTTGTGTACGCATGTATAGTGAAGGACTACCTTCTCTCTTTAATTGGACTTGTAGGACTAAGCTCATCTGAGTCTTCAATGATTAATCTCCTTCTTCCATAATTTAGGACTTTCTCGAGTTCCTTTATGAGTCTCAGAAAATCAACTAGCATGGATAATTAGATAAGGGCGAAAATGGAAATGCGTATGCAAATGTATGAACATATATGCGAATGAAAATGCATGGGTATACAAATTTTTTTAAGGGTATGCAAAAATATTTTCACGGAGATGCAATGCAATGTGAGGTTAGAATAAAGATAAACCTAAGGATCACCTATACAAATTGTGACAAACACAAGGAAAATTCGTACAAATGACAGTTAAGAGGAGACCCCTACAAGATAGGGGTTATGACACTCCTACGGAAACTTGTTTAAAGATAGACATGGAAATGAAGATGCCTTATACTGACTCAAAGATTAAGACATACACAAGGAACTCCTTAAGGATTATAGACAATGAAAGACAAAGAGGAATCCCTACAAGCTAGGGATTGTAACAGAGGGGCAAGAATTCCTACAGTCTAGGAATTGTGATAGACCAATGGACAGTCGAGATGAAGGTTGGATTTAAGGGAATAAAATTTAAGAGAGCACATGGTGATCAGTTAACGGTCACCAAATCCCATGGCCTGATAGAGGCCACGTGGCGTGCATCAACGAGGAAGTCCTTCGTAGGAAGGCAAACAAGATCTTATAAAGGTTCTAAGGATAATGACAGACAAAAGGGGATACCTACTGGCTAGGGATTATGACTAAGTAGAAAACCCTAAGGGCTAAACCAAAGAATACCCCTACGAGTTTAGGTTATAACAACGATAAGGGGTAACCCTACATAGGTTTAAAGTTACAAAAGAATGTCCCTCGCAGGAAGGCTTTCTATGAAGGATGGGATGACAATAGTTTCCTTAGTACGTAGGTTCCTAGTTTCGGCCTACAGATATTCTACCCTCCCCATAAGGCGACTTCCTTAAGGGTATCATGGATAACACTAGAGGGAAAGGCACAAGGGCCTCCGTTAAGCGCAACCTCATTATAGATCGAAACTTTCATCTCTAAGGTCGTACAAGGTCTCGCCATGAGATTTTGGTTTAGGGTTATGATAACGCGAAAATACATAGCTTATTCGACCCGATTTTCATAAATAAAGTTACCGTTTTATCTTAATTATGTTGCATTATGTTGTATTTTCAAGTGTGTTTCAGGTAATTATTCCCTCCAAGGCCTACATGAGAAGGGGAGAAGAAATGGAAAAGAAACAAGCTCAAAATCAAAAAAACAGCAGAAAAACATAATATTTCATATCAGAAGGTTGTGCCCCTTGGCACACCTTGCATCCCACCCGACATAAGTCCAATTTGTGTGCCCCTCGGCACACAGGCCATTTCGATCGACAAAGAATAAATATATGTTCCCCACATAACATATTGCATTCCACTTGGAACAACATGTTTTCTGTTTTGTTTGACGCGAAGATTTCTCCATGAACAGTCCATGTTTGCGGTGACCAACGACTTGCATAATTTCCTCCTGGTCTTTCTCCATGGATTGATTTTTTGGAAGCACGAAGTCACATTCCTATATTCTCTCAAGCTGTTTCGTTACAGCGGGGTTATATAAAAAGAAGGACAGTTACACAAAGAAAATCTCTCTTCTTTTCCCTTTTCGCTTAGCATGCTTTTGGAATTCGCTCGTCTCAGCTCTTTTGTTTTTGTTACATTATTTTGCAATTCCGTGTTTCTTTTCATGCCATTATTCAGTTTAGCAATTGATTGCTTTGATTAGAACTTAAGCAGATAAAACCTTCACCTAAAAATCAATAGTTTTCTACACCGGAAAATTATTGCAACATTAGATTTTCTTCATAGCCTCCTGAACTTTGTTTAGTTTAATATTTTGTTCTGCATTCAAGTTAGTTTTCCGCATGAAAACCCTTCCAGCAGATTGTAGAGGATTGCTACAAGTACTTAAAGAATTGCATAATTTTGTTCTCATTATTTAATTCCAGGTTTCTTTTAGTTTAATTTTATTACTGTTCTTTATTTATCATTCATGTCTGAATTATCAAATTTTTGCTATTGTTTTGCGTTCATAATTAATAATATGTCCGGCTAATTTCCCTTGATACCTGTATGTAAGGTCACAAACCAAAGGAGTTTAGTAATAAATTGGCATAAACATTTTATAAAAATACTTTTCTGGTTTGGTTTCCAATTTTAATACAAATTATTTTATTACGAGAGTAAGAGGCAAAATCAAAGGCTAAAATCAATAATCACGAGAGTGTGAGTTTTAACCGGAAAGTGTTCATCAAACATTGATTCTAAATATAGAGAAAGCGGTTCACGATTAATTAGACTCTATTTGTTTTCAAAAAGTATCTTTGAATTTTAATGAGACAGCGAGAGCAAGCATTTAAGTTTAATTATATAATCTGAATCAACCATCACGAGAGTGTGAGATAAAGGTTTTTAAACTGATAGTATTTTCTATACAAGTTTTTAAAATAGTCAAAGCTATGCCGATAAATTACTGAATTCCCGAAGTCAGACTATTACGTATCAGTGTCCCGTTATTAAATATTTCAATTAAGTTAAACATTATTTTTTGTCTACCCCAAAATCCAAGATTTATTAGCCTTAGCTTTACACAGTAGCTTAGATAACAATAATTCAATTACCAGTCCTTGTGGGTTCGATATCTTTTAAAACACGCGATTAAACTGTGCACTTGCAGTTAATACACCCGATAGACTCTAGTACGGTGGGAGAACTGACTCGGGTGTTTTGTGTTTGATCGCAGTTGTTGCGGATAGCAAGAGTCGCCACCGACTTTTATTTTATCCAATAAAGAAAAGGGTGAAAAGAACATGAAATACCTTTTGAGACAGTTTCTTGAGTTCGGGGGGTAGGTTATGAAAAGGGAAGGTGTTAGCACCCTTTCCATCCGTAGATATCTACGGGTTCTTAGTTGCTAGCTCACTTTTGAAATGCTTTGTTTGAAATGTGTTTTGTGATATTTTTGAAAGAATTTTTGAAAAGTTCCTTCGTTTAGGCGAACTTTGTAATGATTCTCGTCTCTATAAGAATGTATACGAAGTGTTGACTTTTGAAAATATTTATTTTGAAAACGTTGGTGTATTTTAAGAGATATTTTGAAAAATAGTTATGAGCAAGCAACTATGAACGTTCTACCTACTCAAAAGGTCCTTGTTCATTTCCTCCTCCTTTAGATATTGTTATTTTACCATTGATTAATAAGAAGCCCTATCATTGGATGTGAAGGGACGAGCGTGGGTCATCGCATAGTCATTGAAAGCAATGTTGTGAGATACCTTAGCAATTTTTGTAAGGGTCTAAGATCATTCATGAAGGCCACATTTTAAGCGTCACCGAGGGACTATGATCTTGTATTTGTTTGTTTTTTCTAAAGTATTCCACATGCGAGACATGACTATTTTATTCTCAAGGAAACAAGTGTGGGTTAACCCTAGAGGTGCAAGTGTGCGAAGTGTTTGTTTTTCATGCATTTTTTATCTTGTATTAGGGTTTTGCTATTTGTTGATTTTAGTCTTACCATACAAACGCTAATTACTAGCATTTATATTGAAAGCGATAAACTGTGGAAATGTAAAGTTCTACGCTATTACATTATTTGGGGACGAGGGTATAATTTACAAATGGGGAGATAAGAGAAATTAAACCTAATTACTATCACAACCATATTAAATTTGAGTAACATAATGTACAAAAATATGGACATAATATGAAAAGAAAAGAAAATTGTTTTTGTTGGATTTTTGTGAAAGGGTTTAACCTAATTAAACTAAAAATAAAATAATTAATTGAATCTAAGTTAATTTAAATTGATTTAATGAAAACAAAATTTAAGTTAATTTTAAGAAAAGAAATGAAATTAACTAAGAAACATATTTTTTAGGATTTTTAAGAAAATGTTTTAACTTATTTAATTAACACTAAAATGAATGGAAAGAAATTAATTAATTAAACTCTTAAGTTCTAATTTATTTAATTAAAATAAATTAATTCTAATATTAATTTAATTTAGAAATAAACTTGTTAAAGAAAAAATATTTTTGGTCTTTTTGTCTTAAAAGAAATAAAATACTAATACTAAATATTTTAAATAAAATATAAAAAAAAACATTTTTTGGGATTTTGATTAGTAATAAAAAATAATAATATTAATAATAATAAAAATAGAGAAAAGAGAAAATAAAATAAAATATAAAAATAAAGTTAGGGGGTGGAAAATGGAAAAAATGGTTTAGAAGTAAAAAACAGTTTTGTTTTATACTAGGCTCAATGTATATTTTTGTAATCAGAAAAACAAAATAAAAAATGTAATGAAATTGGCTGCGTGGTTGGAAAGCAAATGGGGGGTCAGATGGAGTAGAAAGGGTCAGGCCCACTTGCTGGAGGCCCAAGCGCTGGTTATTTCAAACAAAAAGAAATGAAAACAAAGAGAAATATACAAAAACGGACGCTGGGACTCAAACTCAGGTCCAAGATGTTTGGAGTGCTTACATTGATCAAATTTCAAAATCACATGTTACAGATAGGTTTCTTGATTTTGATGCAAAGTTGACAAACTTCTTTCCAAGACATGGTACAAGGATATCTAGAGTGGTTGGAAGCTTTAAACATGTGTCTTCTGAAGATGTGAAAAACATAAGAAGGGGGGTTGAATTGAAAACTTAAAATTAAAAGCACAATGACACAATATTTTTATCCTGGTTCGTTTGATCTCAAACTACTCCAGTCCATCCGTCAAGGTGATTTCGCCTCTCTCCAACGAGGTCTTAATCCACTAATCTCAAAAGGATTACAATCACTACTTTAACAACTGTTAAAGTCTTCTTGAGTACAACCACAATCCTGTTAATCTCAAGGAACATTGTTTCAAAACAATTATACAAGAATGTGTGTTGTTTTTTTTCGTTACAAAAATTGCTATCACTACAGTGATAATTTACACAAAATTATAGCTTGAAAGATGATGAATATTGCTTGCAGCTTTTGAGTTCTCGTGAGTGGTATATGCAAATTGTTAACGATTTGAACACTGAATTGGTTTATATAGGCAATGGATTTATGTTGATCATCAAGCGTGTTTAATGTCATTAACTCACGTTCCATTTGGAGAAGATCATGTCTGAAAGAAGCTGTTGGAATTGATGTTGTCTTGAATGATCAGTAACGCTTCAGAATCTTACATCATTGCCTGTTGCTGACGCTTTAGAACATTGATGACTTGGATGAACATGTTCTTGTTCAGAATCAGAGTTTACTTTTCTTAAGCGCAGGTATTGGTCATCAATCTTTAGCGTATGTTCTGATTTCTTCAGCGTGTAGCTCTTATGGCTTATCTTATGATGTTGCTTTGGTCAGAACTTCTGCATGCATAAAAACATAATTTTTAGGGTGCATATTTTTTCTTTGTATTTGTTATCATCAAAACTCTAACTAAGGGTTGTAGAATCAAACTATGTTCTAACAATCTCCCCCTTTTTGATGATGACAAAAACTAGAATTTTTAATTAAAAATAAAAAAACAAAAGGTTTAAGAGAAACTCCCCCTGAGTTGATTACTTCCCTTAAGTTCCTTCTCATCAGAGTTTTAGCTGTATCTCCTATCAGAATTTGTACCTGTTCAAACTTTTCAGAAAGTAGAGATTAAGTAATTCAGAATGTTTGAGACTTCTGTCTCGGTAAACCATTATTGAAAATATCTTACTTTCTCCCCATTTTTGTCAGTTATCAAAAAGGAAATATAATCAGAGCCATAATAGATGAATTATATTTAAAACATAATGCAATGACAAGTTCCAGAAGCAAAGAGGTAAAATTAAAAGTTACAGATAAACAATTTTTAAAAGAAAATCTAAGAAGGAGGGGGAAGACATGTGAACAACACTTCCAGAAAGCTCTTGATCTGAGTATTTGACTCTTCTTTCTTGCCCAAAATTCCTATGATTTCCTTTGTAGCGTCTTCTTGTTTACCCATAATACTTTTAATCTCTTTGTTCGTATCCTCCTGCTTATCCAGCCTTGCATGGATTAAAGCATTTTCTTTCTTCAACTCTTCCAGAGTTTGCATGACTAAGGAGGAAGCTGGTGTCTCTTCAAGAGTTGGATGTTTCTCAGAGCATTCTACAGCTTCTTTTGAGTGAACCATATCTTATGCTGTAATTATGTCTTCTAGAGCAGTAGTCAGAGAGAGACTTTCTGATTCTGGTTCGTCTACATCTGAAGGATGGTGCTCTTTCCAGGGAGAATTATCCAGCGAGATGATATCTTTCTTGAGCAGTTGGCTCAGAACTTGGTCTTGAAAAGCCTTCAGCTTATCACTAAAGTTCTGCTAAGCCTTTTCATAACACAATTCCTTCAGCTTTAGCGTTTCAGAGCTTAGCCAACTTCTGAAACTTGCCCATATATAATCAGAAGCAGCAGGATTAGTCATCTCTTGAATAGCATGCTTCAAAGAATTTATCCATTCTTGCATTCCTGTTTCAAAAATCAACAAACTTGTACCAACATCTGATGTGGTTTCAGTTGGTTTAGGTATGGGAATGGCAGTTTTGTGTGAGATGGAAGCTAGTCTTTCCAACACAATTGGATCAATGGCAAGTCTTACATTGTCATCTGGAATGTTAGTGGGTGAAGGAGTGGGAGAGTCAGGAATGATAATTGGTCTGGTAGGGGTGTTTGGAGGTGTGGATTCAAGGGACGAAGGAATTTCTGGAATGTCGTGGATGGTGAGAGGCATGCGAACTGCAAGAGGTTCTGTAATTCCAGGTATAGGAATTGTATCAGAATCTGAAGGAGATTCTTCAGATTGGTTTGTGGAGGTGTGTTGGGTTTCTGATTCAGGAATATCAGAAGATGGAATATCAGAGGGTTGAGTTTCTGGTTGTGGTGAGTTGGAGTTCAGATCTTCTAGTTGTGGTATTTATGGTTTAGGAATTTCTTGTTGAGGTGATTGTGGTTGAGGAATTTATTGTTGAGGAATTTCTGTTTGTGGAGAGTGTGGTTGCGAAATTTCTGGTGTGGTATCAGAGTTTGGATTTTCTGGGAGTTGAGAATTTGGATTTTATGGTAAGGGAGAGGAAAAGTCTTGGTCAAATAAATCAATATCAGACAGAACTTTGGCAAGTTCTGGTTGGTCATGTTCAAGATTTGGATTTTGAGAAAGGAAGTGAGGTTCATTGAAACCTAGAGTTTCTGATGGATCAAACCCTATGTCAAAGTCTTCAAATCTTTGGGGTGATGGGTTTTCTGGTTGAGAAGGCATGCCTTCAGATATTGATACATTTATTGATTCTATAACAGAAACAGAGGAGGGATTACCTTTCTTTTTGGCAGCTTTTGGTGTCCTCTGAGAGGGTCCTTCTCCTGCTGCTTTCCTCTTCTTGGTCTTCTTTAAAGCATCTTCTGGAGCAGCCTTGTGTAAGTCATAAATATTGATTTCTGGTGCAGTACCATCTTCCTTGCAAGCGTCCAGATATCTGACTATTATTTATGGTTTGGAGTCAATCTCAGAAAATAGAGGAAAATCATCCAGAGGTATCCTTCTTGAAGTGATGGTTGCATGAGAAGTAACAGTAGGTTCCTTCTTGATATTCTCAATGATTTTCATCTTCTTCAGATTTTTAGCATTCAGGGGCTTCCCAGCGGTTGCTTCCAATGTGCTGATTTCCTGGGCCTCCGTCAGATGTTCTACCAGCCTATTCTCTGTCAGAATATCTGATATGAGCCTTCCTAAGGGAATCCAATCCCTCTTGGTCCTTTCGTCTTCTCTTGTTTCCTTTACACTAGTTCTGAGATGATTAAACAGAAAGTGTGGAAGATTTACCTTTGTCCTCTTAGAAATGAAATAGATCAGAAATTGCTGATCAATGTTGATATAATCAGGAGAGCTTGTAGGCTTCCTGTGGTTGATACACCCTAGAATAATTTTGGCCCAAATTCTGTGGTGATCCTTCAAATCCATGATTTTACTGGAGGGTAGTCCATGAGTAAAAATTTCCCTTGCAATAGAACTTACATCAGAGCATCTCTCAGCCATGTCAATGCATCTGACACCCCCACCATTGTATCCAAGAAGCTTTGCAATTAGGTCTTATGTAATAACAATTTTCTTCCCCATGACGTAGGAAGTAACCTGATGATTTGAAGAAGAAGCATGTATCCAGAATTATTTGACAAGAATGGGAAAGGTTGGCCCCAATAGACGGTCAAAGTACATGTTCCATCCTTGAGAAGTAACGTCTTCATACAGATTGAAGCCATTTTCTTGCAAGCTTTCAAAATCAATAATCAGTTCTGAGAGAACTTCTAGATTATCAATATGAGTGAGGAGTGTTATGTAGGGTTCTTCATAATGTTCCATTGAAGCAGATTCATGAGCACTGACATTTTTGACACTTGAAGAATCCATTGTTCACACGGGATATTGAGGAAGACGAAAGGGGTTTTTGAAAGCAGGAACTTGAAACGATAGAAAATATGATGAGAGTAAAAAAGAGTGAATGTAAAAAGTAAAATTTGAGTTTAAATGGGTTTCTTTGAAAACGTAAACAATAAGAAAAAGAAATAATTAGTCATGATTATAAGTATTAATAACACCTGAAATTAGGGGATTCAGAAAGATACTTGAACGGTTACCCTTGACAAGTGTCTCAGTGCAACCAATCAGCGCCTTTGACCTTTCAGAAAATTGAACGCGTGTTCAGCCTCAGAAAGTGGCTGATGAATGGATGACAATTGTTTGATTATGTGAACTGAACGCTTTTATCCTTGAAATGAAACATTCAGATCTTCGTGGATAGATTCTGATGCAATCTGTACTTCTAAACTCTGAAGACAGGTTGATCAGTTATTCACAGAAAATAATAAAGTTCTGAAGGTTAAGATATGTAAATAAAATATTTTATTCTGGGCATAGCTTCATGATGAGATGTTTCAGAATGAAGTTAAACCTATCTTCAGAAAGAGGTTTTGTAAAGACATCAGCCCATTGATGGTCTGTGTCAATAAATTTTAAGCTAAGAATCCCTTTCTGAATATAGTCCCTAATAAAATGATGTTTTATTTCTATATGCTTAGCCCTAGAATGCAAAATTGGATTCTTACTGAGACAAATAGCAAAGGTATTATCACAGAGGATAGGAATGTTACTCTCAAATATGTTGAAGTCTTCAAGTTGACTTTTCATCTAGAGAATTTGCGTGCTACATCCAGCAGCTGCTATGTATTCAGCTTCTGCTGTTGATAGTGCTATTGTGGACTATCTCTTGCTGGTCCATGAGATCAGATTTTTTTCCAGAAACTGGCAGCTTCCAGAAGTGCTTTTACGCTCTACTCTGTCTCCAGTGAAGTCAGCGTCACAATATCCTACTAAGCTGTAATTATTTGATTTTCTATAAAACAAACCCAGATTAGTAGTACCTTTTAGATACTTGAAAATTTGCTTAACTGCTGTTAAGTGAGATTTTATAGGATCTGATTGGAATCTAGCACATAAGCAAACACTAAATAAAATGTCAGACCTTGAAGCCGTCAGATAGAGAAGAGAACCAATCATACCTCTGTAGACCTTCTGTTCTACCTTTTTACTTACCTCTTCCTTTTTCCAGAATGCACGTGGGGTGCATTGGAATCTTTGAGGGCTTACATTCTGAGAGATCAAATTTCTTCAGAAGTTCTCTGACATATTTGCTCTGATGAATGTAAGTTCCTTCTGGCGTTTGGTTTATCTGAATGCCCAGAAAGAATTTGAGTTCCCCATTAAGCTCATCTCAAACTCTGCCTGCATACATTTAGCAAACTCTCTTCCCAGAGAGGGTTTAGTAGATCCAAAGATGATGTCATCAACATAAATCTGACATACTAACATGTCATTCTTAACTGTCTTACAGAATAAGGTTGAGTCCACTATCCCTCTGGTGAATTCCTTTTCTAACAGGAAGTTACTTAGTCTTTCATACCAAGCTCTGGGAGCTTGTTTCAGACCATAGAGTGACTTCTTTAGTTTGAAAACATATTCTGGATTTTTGGAATTCTCAAACCCAGGGGGTTGGTGCACATATACCTCCTCATCTATATAACCATTTAAGAATGCACTTTTGACATCCATCTGATACAGAGTGATGCCATTGTTTACAAAAAATGATATTAAAAGTTTGATAGATTCTAACCTGGCGACTAGAGAAAAGGTTTATGTATAGTCTATCCCCTCTTGCTGACTATAACCTTGTGCTACCAGTCATGCTTTGTTTCTGTTGACTTCTCCTTTCTGGTTCAGTTTGTTTCTGAACACCCACTTTGTTCTAATGACGTTGAATCCTTTTGGTCTGGGGACCAGATCCCATACGTCATTTCTGGTGAATTGATTCAATTCCTCCTGCATTTCCAGAATCCAGTCATTGTCTATAAGAGCTTCATCAATTGTTGTTGGTTCAATCAGAGAGACCCGTCCCATAAGGGATTCTTCATAGTTTCTGAATGTTGATCTTGTTCTGATTGGATCATCCTTCTTTCCCAGTATTTTATCTTCTGGGTGAGCTATGCTGCTTCTGGATAGTCTTTTCTGAAGTTGGTCAACTGAAGGTGTTGGATTGCTATCAGTAGCTCTTTCTTATGTTGTGGGAGCATCTCTGTTGAGAACTTCTGACGAGTTGTCTTCAGTACCTATGAGTTCAACTTCCATACTTGCAAGGAATTCATTCTGCTTTGACTCTTGAGAGTCAAGCTTATCATCAAACCTAACACTGATTGACTCTTCAACAATCTGTGTTTCTGTATTGTATACTCTGTACCCTATTGAGCGTTCAAAGTATCCTAACATAATACACTTTTGTGCCTTAGAGTCAAACTTGTTCAGATAATTTTTTGTATTCAGAATAAAGCAATTGCATCCAAATGGATGAAAATAAGAAATGTTGGGATTTCTGTTCTTCCACAATTCATATGGAGTCTTTTCCAGAATAGGTCTTATGGAGATTCTATTCTGAATGTAACATGTTGTGTTGATTGCCTCTGCCCAGAAGATCTTAGCAATGTTAGTCTCATTGATCATGGTTCGGGCCATTTCTTGCAATGTTCTGTTCTTTCATTCTACAACTCCATTTTGTTTGGGAGTTCTAGGACAAGAGAAGTCATGCAAGATACCTTTTTCATTAAAAAATAATTCAAAATTTTTATTTCAAATTCCCCACCATGATCACTTTTGACTTTGACAATTCTAAGATCCTTTTCATTCTGAACTTGGTTGCATAAGGTAACAAACACAAAGTGTGACTCGTCCTTATGTCTCAAGAACTTTACCCATGTCCATCTGCTATAGTCATCTACGATTACTAACTCATACTTCTTTCCACTGACAGACGCAGTTTTTACTGGTCCAAATAAGTCAATGTGCAGAAGTTCTAATGGCTTAGAGGTGGAAACAACATTTTTGGATTTGAAAGCAGGTTTTGCAAATTTGCCTTTCTGACATGCTTCACACAGAGCATCTGAGCTGAACTTCAAGTTTGGAAGTCCTCTGACCATATTGAGTTTGTTAATCTAAGATATTATTCTCATACTAACATGCCCCAATCTTCTGTCCCAGACCCATTGCTCGTTGTTAACAGAAAGTATGCATTTTACATTCTGACTCTTTAGTTCAGAAAGTTTTATTTTATAGATGTTTTTTTTCCTCTTTCCATTAAATAGGATAGTCCCATCTTTCTGACTAACAGCTTTTCATGAATTTTGATTAAAGATTATATCATAACCGTTATCACTTAATTGACTTATGGATAACAGGTTATGCATTAATCCATCAACTAATAATACATTATTTATAGAGGGAAGATCTCCATTACCTACTGTTCTACAGCCAGTGATCTTTCCTCTTTGGTTGTCTCCAAATCCCACGTAGCCTTCAGGCATAAGTTCCAGGCTTTGGAACATATGCCTTCTTCCCGTCATCTGTCGAGAGCAGCCAAAGTCCAGGTACCATGACTAGTGTTTTAGCCTTGCTGCTAAAGATATTTTCTACATATATAATTTTATCCTTAGGTACCCATATCTTCTTGGGTCCTGGTTTGTTAGTTTTACCAAAATTATGATTGAATTTTGGTTTGACAGAATAATCACTACTTGTGTATTTTATGTCATATGTGTGCCCATATATAAAATGTGAATTGAGTGGTGTGCGTTTTATGACTAAGTCCATGTCCTGTTTAGGTGTAGATACCTTAACTTGATATCCTATCCATTTTCTTCCATTTCTGCTAACTCCATAGATCATTGAATCCATCTTGCTTCTATCTATGTTTCTAGCTAGAAACTTCTGAAAGTTTTGATCATACTCTTTGATGATCTCATCAGCATTACTGGGAGTCTCTAAGATTGTTTCCTTCTGAGAATTTTTCAAATCATTTTCTAATTTTGAAATTTTTTCTTTTAACTCAGAATTCTCTAATCTGAGACTCTCAGACTTTTCAGAGTCAGAGGCAAGATCCCTTTTCAGGTTCTTGAATTTGACTCTGATATGCTGATGCCTTTCCAGAATTTCATTTAGACTTTCTGCAAGTTCAACCTTAGTAAAATTAATGGTAAAGTTAGGGAATACCTCTTCAGTGTCTAATTTTGAGTCTAAAGCAAAAGCTTCACTTTCTTCTGACATGTTTTCCATGAGATCTATGTTTTCTCTTTCATCATATGACTCTGAGTCAGCTTCAGAGGTGTCCGAATCATCCCATGTTGCCATGAGGCTTTTCTTCTTTTCCTTGAAGGACTTCTTTTGTAGTTCCCTTACTCGTAAAACTCATAGCAGATGATGTCCTTGTTATTTGGCTTTATATATCCTGAAGAACCTTCAGATCTTCTATGTCTAGAGGAAGACTCAGACTTTCTGTATCTGGAGGAGGATTCAATCTGATTCTCTAATCTTCTAGGATTTTTGAATTTCCTTTGTCTCTGCTTCCACAGTTGGTTCACCCTTTTGGAGAGGAGAGACATTGCATCTTCTTCTGACGAGGATCCATCAGAAGTTTCTTCCACAACCTACAAAACCATAGAGTCAGATTTTCTGTTAGATTTTAAAGCTAGTGGCTTACCTTGATTTTGAGGCTCATCTTCTTATAGCTCTATCTCGTGACTTCTAAGGGAGCTGACAAGTTCCTCCAGAGATATTTTGTTGAGATCTTTAGCTAGCTTGAGTTCTGTGACCATTGGCCTTTATTGCTTGGGTAAGCTTCTGATGATCTTCTTAACGTGATCAGCAGTAGAATACCCTTTGTCAAGAACCTTCAATCCAGCAACAAGGATTTGGAATCTTGAAGATATAGCTTCTATGGATTCACTATCTTCCATCTTGAATTCCTCATACTTCTGAATGAGCGCAAGGGCCTTGGTTTCTTTGAATTTAATGTTGCCTTCATGCGTCATTCTCAGAGAGTCAAACATGTTCTCGGCAGTCTCTCTGTTTGAGATTTTATCATATTCTGAGTATGAGATAGCGCTGAGTAGTATTGTTATGGCCTTATTGTGATTTCTGAAGTCACGTTTCTGTTGGTCAGACATCATTTTTCTGTCTATCTTCTGACCTCTTCCATCCACTGGATGTATGTATCCATCAGTTACCATATCCCACAGATCAGCATCATGGGCCAGAAAGAAACTCTTAATTCTATCTTTCCAGTAGTCAAAGTTTTCTCCATCAAAGACTGAATGTTTGCCACTAAATCTGTCCTTGTCTTCATGGTAGTCATTGCTGATGTTTTGGCTTGGCCCCACCATAGTTTTTTCTGCAGCTTGGATCTTGTACTGACACGGTTAAGTGTTTAAGCTCGGAACCAGTCGCTCTGATGCCAATTAAAGATGTGAAAAACACAAGAAGGGGGGGTTGAATTGAAAACATAAAATCAAAAGCAAAATGAAACAATATTTTTATCCTGGTTCGTTTGATCTCAAACTACTCCAGTCCACCCGTCAAGGTGATTTCGCCTCTCTCCAACGAGGTCTTAATCCACTAATCTCAAAAGGATTACAATCACTACTTTAATAACTATTAAAGTCTTTTTGAGTACAACCACAATCCGGTTAATCTCAAGGAACACTGTTTCAAAACAATTATACAAGAATGTGTGTTGTTGTTTTTCGTTACAAAAACTGTTATCACTACAGTGATAATTTACACAAAATTATAGCTTGAAAGATGATGAATATTGCTTGCAGCATTTGAGTTCTCGTGAGTGGTATATGCAAATTGTTAACAATTTGAACACTGACTTTGTTTATATAGGTAATGGATTTATGTTGATCATCAAGCGTGTTTAATGTTATTAACTCACTTTCCATTTGGAGAAGATCCTGTCTGAAAGAAGCCGTTGGAATTGATGATGTCTTGAATGATCAGTAACGCTTCAGAATCTTACATCCTTGCCTGTTTCTCACGCTTCAGAACATTAATGACTTGGATGAACATGTTCTTGTTCAGAATCAGAGTTTACTTTACTTAAGCGCAAGTTCTGGTCATTTATCTTTAGCATATGTTCTGATTGCTTCAGCGTGTAGCTCTTATGGCTTATCTTCTGATGCTGCTTTGGTCAGAACTTCTGCATACATAAAAACATAATTTTTAGGGTGCATATTTGTTCTTTGTATTTGTTATCATCAAAACTCTAACTAAGGGTTTGAGAATCAAACTATGTTCTAACATTTCTTCTGGCTTGTAGATTTTGTGTGTGCAGAAAGAACAAGTGAAAAGCTCAAGAAGAGTGGACTTTGTGATTAAAGTGAACTTTTCCAAAATGGAAGTGTAAACTTTGTGCCATTAATGGAAAATTGACTTAAACAATGCTTAAAACACTTGGATAATGGCTCAATCAATTGTGTAAACCACTAATTATGGAGTGAAACAAAAGTTTGAGACCTTCAAAGCAAGATTATACAGCATAGCTAGAGATTTGATCCATTGTTCTTCATAACTCTGCCTTGTAAATCAAGAATGAATCCCTAACTATATCTCTTAGATTCTCCTAGCTCAAGAATTATCTTAATGAGTTCTTGGACATTTTGGAAAGCTTGTAACATCCTTTACAATCTTCATGCTTTCCATTTTTGTAGAATCTAATTAGAACTATGTGAAAAGTTGTCATGAAGTTAGTACCAAAAATCTGCCTAACTAGGTCAATTTTTCACCAAGTGTTTTAAGAAAAAAGTTCATGACTTTATGGCCTTATAACTCAAAATCTAGGCATTTTTTGGACATGATCCATCTAATACAAGTTTGTATAATTCATGAAGATCTACAACTTTCATGTTGAAAGTTTTCCTTGAATCATCTTTCATCATGGTGAAAAATTGGCATGAAATCATGAAGAAAAGCATGTATAAAACAATTATAAAAATTTCTAAGTCTTAGAAATTTTGACTTTTCAAGATGAAATTTGAATTTCTTGATTTATTGATGATCAAGTTTCATATTTTTGCATGTCTTGATGAAATGTGATCTTTGAAACTTAATTTTGATCAAAAAGTTAAAGTTTGACTTTTCAGTGTACAATTGACTTTTTCACTAGTTGATCAAATTTCAACTATCAATCAATTGATCTTGAGAAATGAATTGAACCATGTAATTAGGTCAAGATGAAGAATTTGAATCCTTGATATCATGTTTCAAGCCAATAAGTCATGTATTAGGTCAAAAGTCAAAAATCAAGCCTTCTGAATCAAAACCCTAATTTTGACCATTTTGCCCTTTTGGTGATTTGAAAAATTTTCTTGGGGAGTTGTGATAAAAACTTGATCAATTGATACATATGAGTTTAAAGTGTTGATATGTGCCAAAAATATTTAATTTTGATTGTAAGTTGACCATAATTTACTTTTTACCCAATATAGTTGATTTTAGGTCATATGATCAATTGACTGAACAAACTTGAACTGCAAGACTTGAAACTTGACATGAGAAATATTGAAGGTCCATAATGATCCATGAAAGTCATATGAGGCATTTAAAAGTATAATTTTCCTTGTGAAAACTCAAACCCTAATTTGAGGTATTCAATGTTGAGGAGATGTCTTGACCTAGTCAACCCTTGTGCAAGCTTGAGCTATTGAAGATCTTGTGGGAAATGTCTTGAGAAATGCGAGGGAAAATTTTGGGATAAAACAGCTTCCCCTGTTCAATCTTCTTAAACTTGAAGAGTTAAATTGGCGGGTCTGCCATTTTTAACTTGAAGGTGAAAGATGATTGAACACTAAAGTGCCCAGAAATTTGCACTCGTTGATGTGTTAGTTGATTATGTTAGGAATGGGATTAAAGATGCCATTTGGAGAAATGATGAAGAGTTTGTCGGAGATTGGATTATAGATGCCATCCAGAGTGACTGTTGGTAGAAACTGGAAGAAGTATCAGAATAAATCCTTGGTCGATTTATACTGAAACTATATATGCCTTTTGCCTGTCTTTAACTGGGAGAGATAAATCTAATCAGAAGAGGTCTTGTGATGGTGACTTCACTGGGGAAACAAATATAACCAGAAGAGGCCTTTTGGTTGCCTATTATTAACTGGTAGAAGTAAAGCCATCCAGAAGAGGACTATTGATTTTCTATCATTAATTGGAAGAAGTAAATCTATCCAGAAGAGGACTTTTGTTTTATTGACTGATTTTTCCTGCAAGGAAGAGGGTTAGTTGCATGAAGATGTATGCATGGTGTAATGATGCTCTTAAAATAAATGAGATTATGTTGTATGAATTTGTCATGTATGTAGTATGATGTATGAATATGAAATATTGTTGAAGCATATCCTTGTCTAGAAAATAAATCCTTGACAAATGCTGAGGAGATTTGGGAAGTTAAATCCCATATTACTATTGGGGATGAAAAGTATGTGCATCTTCAAACCTTGTTTAGAGTGTTTTCATTGAGGATTCCTGATTTGTTGTTTGAGGAGAATTCTACCGGGGAACATTGACTTTGCTTGAGAAAACTCTACGGGGTGTGTTGATTTCTTTTTGGGGAATAGAAGTTCAAGAGTTTTAGTTGTCCATTTCTCTACTGGGGAATTATCTCTTGACTGGGAGAATGAAATTTAGTTTTTATCTAGTCAAAATCCAGGTTTCATAGCAACTTGTTGGGGATAATAAAGTTAATTGTTAACTGGTAGGATTCCAAGCATTGCAACAACTTACCGGAGAAAATGAAATTAAACTATTATTTGGTCAAATTCCAGGCTTCGCATAAAATTGAAGTTAAACTGTTATCTGGTAGAATTCTAGGATTTGCAACAACTTGGATGAAATTAACTGTTATCTGGTCGGATTCCAAGCTTTGCAGAAAATTGAAGTTAAATTGTTATCTAGTCGCATTCCAGGCTTCGTAGAAAATTGAAGTTAAACTGTTATCTGGTCAGATTCCAGGCTTCGTAGAAAATTGAAGTTAACTGTTATCTGGTTGGTTTCCAGGCTTCGAAGTAACTTAGATGAAATTAACTATTATCTGGTCAGATTCCAGGCTTCGTAGTAACTTATAGTAATGACTATGTTGGGGATTGCAATGACCCTTCCGGGGATAAAGAGGTTTCGTCCATTGATTTGTAATAGTCTGAGAGGAAAACTCAAACTGGAGAATTTATAGTTTTGTTGGGGAAATAAACCCTGTTGAAGAGACTATTTGACGACCTACTGGGGAGGTGTTTTCTTTTGACAGAACTCCTCAAGGTTTCTTCTTAAGATCAACTCAGTTGGGGAGAGGTTTTTCGAGAGATTGGAACTCTGGCTGGGGAATGCATGGATCCGTCTCTATAGGGATAATTTATTGAAGTAGCTCTGCGGGGATATCCCAAATCCTTAAGGAGATGCTCATTACTACTTTTATGTATACATTTGTTAACAGTCAATCATGTTTATATGCATATGTTCATTCGAAATTAGTCATTGGACGTTTTTGCACTCAAAATAGAAAAACAAAAAGTTTGCACTTCAAAGTATATTTGTATTGATATTTTGCTTATAAATAGGCATTTTTTTTAAAAGGAGACAAAGATCCTAGTAAGAGAAAATCATCGAAAGAATGAAAATAATACAAAGTGAAAACAAAAATAATAGCCATGTGGAAGTGATCTCATTGAGTTCCAACTCCACTATTGCCCCTATGTCTTTGAACATCATCTCTTGTCGTTGAAAGAAGTTAATTTAAATGATCTTGGACCATTGAACTTGGACCTTGGTGTGATACGGTGGGAGAACTAACTTGGGATGTTTTGCGTTTGATTGCAAATGTTACAGTTAGCAAGAGTCGCCGCCGACTTTTTTTATCCAAAAGGAAAGGCTGAAAAGAACAGGAAAGACCTTTGAGATTATTTCTTGAGTTCAAGGGGTAGATTATGAAAAGGGAAGGTGTTAGCACCCTTTTAATCAATATTTATATATGGGCTCTTAGTTTCTTGCTAGATCACTTGCTTTTGTTTGAAAATGTGCTTTGTGATGGTTTTGAAAGTATTTTTGAAAAGGCGCCTTCCTTTAGGAAAACTTTGTAATAGTTCTCGTTCGTAAGAACGTATATAAAGTGTTGGACTTTTGAAAATATTTCATGTTTTGAAAGTGTTTGTTTTGAAAATGAGCAAGGATGTTTATTTTGAAAGTGAGCAAGCAGCTAAGAACGTTTCTACCTACTCAAAAGTCTTTGTTTATTTCTTCCTTCCTTTGATATTGCTATCTTACCATTGATTTGTTAAGAAGCCTTATCTTTGGATGTAAAGGGACGGGCGTGGGTCTTCGTATAGTCATGATAGCAATGTTGTGAGATATCTTAGCATTTCTTTTTTAGGAACTAAGACCATTTGAAATGCAACATTTGAAGCATCATCGAGGAACTATGATCTTGTATTTTTGATTGTTTTTGCTAAGACATCCCACATGCATAACATGGCCATTTTTGTAAGGTAACAAGTGGAATTACCCTAAGGGTGCAAGTGTGCAAGTGTGCAAGTGTGCAAGTGTGTTTGATTTGCATGCATTGTTTATCTTGAATTAGGGTTTTCTACTTGTTGATTTTAGTCTTGTCATACAAACCCTAATTACTAACATTTACATGAAAGCGATAAATTGTGGAAAGTAAAATTACTACGCTATTACATCATTAGGGGATGGGGTATACAAATTTACAAATGGGGATTGCAAGAAAATTAAAACCTAATTATCCATTACAACCATATTGAATAATGTACAAGAATTGAATAAATGTGCAAGAAAATAAATGGAAAGGAAATGATTTTTTGTTTGGTTTTTGTGAAAGGATTTAGTTTTGACCTAATTAAGAAAATGAATAATTAAAATTAAATAAAATTAAACCTAAACTAATTAAGAAAAGAAATTAAGTTAGAAAGTAATTTTTTAGGGTTTTTAGGAAAAGGTTTTAAGTTTAATAAAAATAATATCAAAGTTAATTAATTAAAAGAAACCTAAATTCTAAGTTGATTTTAAATAAAAAAAGAAAAAATACTTAAACCTAAATCTAATTATTAGTTTATTAAGAAAAAGAAATTAATTTGTTAAGAAAATATTTTTTTGTCTTTTGTCTTTATAAAGAAAATAATAAATAAGTGTGGAAATAATAAATAAAATTATTTTTGGATTTTTATTAATAAAAATAATAATAATAATAATAATAATAATAATAATAATAATAATAATAATAATAATAGTAATAAAAAATAATAAATAAAAATGAAATAAAATAAAATAAGAAAAAGAAAATAAATTAAAATGAAATAATAAAAAAAAAGTTTGAGCCAGTATGCAAAAATAAATAGAAGGGTTAGAAGTTAGCAAAAATGACAAGGCCCACTATTGGAGGCCCATGCGCGCCTGTCTGTGACAAAAAAGGGAGGAAAATGTGAAAAATGTGAAAAGTGGCAGCGCTGGGGCTTGAACCTACGCCCTAGACAAGAAATGCGCGCTGCCTTGCCACTGGGGTGGCTGTACATCCGTTAACATAAGTGAAATGATAAATACATAACATAAACAAGTCCTGAAAATGACTTCATCTTCAACCTCCAGCCATGGTTCATGTAACTTTCTCATTTCTCAAATCTGGAAATCGTGAAATGAAAATGATCTTGATTCAAGGTGCTGTAATGATCAAGTTAGCTTCCTCAAGTTCCGAGGAAGCTAATACAATTATTAGCTTGAGAAATGGATGGCTGGAATGGCTTAGAGAAGTCAACTTGCAGACTCTGTTTTTTGGTTATGGAGGTTGATGAAAATGGTGTTACAGTTCTAGAACAAGGACAAGGATGGACTATACTTGAGGTATAAAAGCTTTGTGATTGATTAGGAATGAAAACACACGAGGGAAATGTTAGTTACGAGTTTAAAGTCAGAAACTGTGCATTAATGGTGTTTTTGGACAATTTCTGGCTTGCAAGTGTTTGAGAGAGTTTCAGGGTGCTTTAGCTCGTGTCTTAGCTCACAAATAATGCCTATATTTATAAACAACAAGTTTTGAGACTTGTAGTTGATCAGAATTCAAAATCAAATGTTTAAGCTCAACATGTGATTTTCTTGAAAAATAAAGTTTCAATGCTTTGTACTTGCTATTTTAGAGTGGTTACACTTTAAACAAGCTTGCTTATGACTTTGTAGATGGAGTGTGATCAGAGGGAACAAGTGAGAGGCTCAAGAATTGACTTTGTGCATAAAGCTTAATTTTCAAGAATGGCAATGTTAGCTTTCTTCCCAAAATGGCAAATGGACTTGGACAATGCTTAAACCACTTGGATTATGGCTCAAAATTTTGTGTAATCCATTAATTATGGATAGATACACAAGTTAGAAGACTTTCAAAGCACAATTATGCAGCCTAACATTGAGATTGGATTATATGTTCATCAAGAAATAGCTTGTAATACAAGAATGAAACCCTAACTTCATAGCTTCGATTCTCTTAGCTCAAGTATGATCTCAATGAGTTCTTGGAAATTTTGGAAAGCTTGTAACATTCCTACAACCTTCATGTTTGACATTTTTGAAAATTCAAGTTGGAAATAGGTGACAAATTTCCATGAAGTTAGGTCAAAATCCTGCCTAAACTAGGGCAAAATTTCACTAAGTCTTCAAGTTTCATGAGCATGTCTTTACAAAACCATAACTTGAAATCCAAGCATTTCTAGAAAAAGTTATGCCCTAAAATGTTTTATATCTCATTGAGATATACAACTTTCATGTTGGAAGTTTCCTTTGAATCATCTTGCATCATGGTGTAAATTTGGCACAAAGTTATGAAAAAAACATGAATTTTCAACACTTGGAAAAATTCTAACTCTTGGAAATTTTGACTTTGCAAAATGAAATCTTGAATTTTTGATTTCTTGATGAACAAGTTTCATATTTTGACATGTCTTGATGAATTGTAATCTTTGAAACTTGATTTTGATCAAAAAGTCAAAGTTTGACTTTTCAGTGTACAATTGACTTTTCATCAGTTGACTGAAATTCAACTATCAATCAATTGATCTTGAGAAATGTTTTGAGCCATGCCATTAGGTAAAAATGAAGCATTTGAATCCTTGAGATCATAACTTAAACCAATAAATAATTTTCTAGGTCAAAAATCAAAGATTGCACCTTCCCAGTCAAAACCCTAATTTTGACCATTTTGCCCTTTTGATGATCTGATCAAATTTCTTGAGGATGGTTAGTGAATGAGTATGATGTTATGATGTTCATGATGTTATGTACAAGTATGTATATACAAACAAAGCAAACAAGTCCTTAGTTTTAGACTTGCATGGAGTCTCATAGGTAAGTACCCTCTTGAAGTTTAATTGGCTCAAACTTGTACTAGTAATAGTAACCGGGTTCTAAGGAGCTCAATATCACCGGTTTGTTTCCTTGGTCATTGTTTCAGCACAAGCCTCTTTAATGGCGACCGAAATATCCCAAGAAACCAAACCTCAATAAGTGCAGTATCGAGTATCTACCAACTTCGAACTGCACCAAAGTTGGTCATCTCACTACATCCTAAAGGCCAAGTTGGTCAAGTAAAGGTTCTAAAAGTTCATTAGTGCTTAATGACATCACTCAGCGGCCCCGTATTCTCCTTGATTAACTCAAGGGATACCGGTACCCACAAATATGTCGCACTAACGTAGCTATTTCTTAGACCATTTCGGTATACCCCGCACAGTTTCCACAACATATTGCTACTTACCTATAATGTATCCCAAATCCGGGTAGAGGATTCAAACCCAAACAAAGAACCATAATGTAAAGCATACAAGTCAAACAATGTAAGCAAGTAAAATGTGATCTAACCCTAAGGTAAGCCCACTTTTAGAATTTTCCCCAACAGAGTCGCCAGTTCTATGGTGCGGTGGAAGAACTGACTTTGGTGTTTTGCATTTGATTGCAAATGTTGCAGTTAGCAAGAGTCGCCGTCGACTTTTATTTTATCCAAAAGGAAAGGTGAAAAAGCACAGGAAAGACCTTTGAGATTATTTCTTGAGTTCGGGGGGTAGATTATGAAAAGGGAAGGTATTAGCACCCTTTTCATCCATGGTTTTCCATGGGCTCTTAGTTACTTGCTAGATCACTTGCTTTTGTTTGAAATTATGCTTGGTGAGTTCTTTGAAAGTATTTTGTAAAGAGGCCATTGTTTAGGCAATCTTTGTAATGATTCTTGTTTGTAAGAATGTATACAAAGATGTTGATCTTTTGAAAATGTTTTCAAGTTTTATAAGATGTTCTGAAAAGTGTGAGTGTTTGTTTTGAAAATAGCAAGGATGTTTTGTTTGAAATTGAGCAAGTAATTAGGAGAATTTTACCTACTCAAAAGTCTTTCTTGTTTATTTTCTTTTCCTTTGTCATTGTTATCTTACCATTGTCTTTTAGGGACTAAGATCATTTGAAAGGCAACTTAGATAGCGTCATCGAGGTGCTATGATCTTGTATTTGCTTTATTTTTGCTAAAATACCTCACATGCATAATATGGTCATTTTTGTAAAGGCAACCAAGTGGATTTACCCTAGGGGTGCTTGTGTTCAAGTGTGTTGTTTTCATGCTTGATTTTGTCTTGAATTAGGGTTTTCTAAGTATTGGTTTTAGTCTTTCTATACAAACCCTAATTACTAACATTTATATAAAGCGGTAAATTGCAGAAAATAAATATCCTACGCTATTACAATAATTAGGGGGATGGGCTGTACAGATTTACAAATGGGGATTGCATGTAAAATTGAATCCTAAGTTACTATTACAACCATATTGAATGGATAAGAATGTACAAGAAATGTAAAATGAACGTGTTTTGTTTAAGTAAAGAAATTAGTTTTGTTTAAGAAAATATTTTGATCTTTTTATGTTAAAAGAAATAAAATAAGACATGTGAATATGAAATATTTTTTTGGTGTTTTTGATTAATAAAAGTGATGGCAAAAATAGTAAGGAAAAAGAAAACGAAATCAGCGCTTGGTTAAAATAAAAGAAATCAGAAGTTCTGACTCTGACATGCTGCAAGACAGAAATAACATGTTAGCCAAAATAGGGAATGCCAGAAGTTCTGGGTGCTGAGGGAATTTGGAAGTTTTGATGTTGCTGGAGGTTTGGAAGTTCTGATGTTGCTAGAGTTTGGAAGTTCTGACCCAGAATGGGAAAAATGTCAGGGGATAAGCATAACAAAGGGTGTTTCTGGGACTAGAACTCAAGACCCTTAAGACAAATGTCTTATGCGTGCGTTTTTGTACCACTGGGGTGGCCATACATCCGGTATTAGAAGCAAAAACATAAGAATATAACATAAAGTGAGTTCTGAGGATGAATCTCATCTCTTTCTTCATGCTAACCAGAACATCTGCAACTTAGTCATTTCTTAACAGAACATAAAACACAAACATAGCAATTATGGCAAGTTCCCATCATGGTTCAGAAATATAAGATATCAAGACTGTAAATCAGAAACAAGCATATATCTTCTAAACCTAGCTTCCTTAAGAAGTTCTGAACTAATTTACTCCCTACTTAGGCATACAAATACGTCAAACCTCAGAATACGTACAACATCAGAATCATGATGTCTACATTGTATTTTTGAACATGCAAATCTAAAAATGCCTAAGTAATATGATGAGAGTTAGCAGAAGCTTACCTTGCAGCTGGAAAATGCCATGTGATCTGGAGTCTGGTTCTGACCGCTTGTGATGTTCTGAACAGCTTCCTCACGTGTTCAACAGGCTTGAAACTTTCAACTTAGGCTACAAATGGTTAGAATATTCTGGAATAGCCAAGGGCCAAAGTTCTGACTTCTTTGAGGTGGATATGGATGGAGAGTGTATTACAGTCTGAACACAAAAGTTAAGATAGCTTCTAATATGTAAATCAGAAACTGTATGGATGGTTTGGGTCAAGAAACACTTGAGGAAAAATGGAGTTTGAATGCAAGAAATCAAAAGCTAACAGGTTTTCTATTTTATGTGTTTGCAGTTTTGGACTCTTGGAATTTTAGCAAGGTTTCAAGGCTTTTTCTTTCTCAAACTTTTCGAACCTTTTACAGTTGCCAATGAAGTACAATTTATAGGCAAAGGTTTAGTAGCTTGGAGAGGTAATGGGGCACAACCATCATATGCTAGGCGCTAACTTGTTCTTGAAGTATGTTCAAATAGGTATGGTGGTTAGCAGTTTTAGCAGCGCCTAAGCTGGATTTGTAAGCAGGAATTAAGGAAAGGTAACCTCAAAAGAAAAAGTAATGTATGGGCCCATCACACTTTTGTACAAAAGTTTGCTTTTCCAAGACAGTAAAGGTACTCTATGCCACACGTGGGGAAATCTTTTGGATAAAGACTCAAAAGTGGTTGTGAGAATTAAATGATAATGAGATTTATCAAACCAGAAATCCTGCAATGTGATATTGTGCATCATTGCTTAATTCTGGATCAGAAGTTCAACATCAGCGTAACTTAGGACAAACATCCAACTTTTGATCCTTGAATCCTTTTGCTTCAGCATGTTCTGAGTGAGTTTTCATACTTTCCTAAAAGCTTGTAACACACTTTGCAAATCCTATTTGAATTGCTCTTGCAATTTCTAACTGAGCCTACGTGAAAACTGGCCCAGAAGTTGTAGACAACTATTGACTTGAAAATGCTCAAAATTTGATAAATGCTTAAGCTTCACAGATGTGCCTTTGAGGATGTATAACTTGAAAACCCCAGCATTTCTAAAAGAAGTTATATTCTGCAATGTTTTAGATCTTATTGAAATCTATAACTTTTGTGCCAGAAGTTCTTCCAGAATCAGCTTGCATCATGGTGATAATTTGATCAGAAGTTCTGAGCTTGTCATATTTCTTAAACACTTAGAAAAATTCTAAGTATTTAGAAATTTGACTTTTCCAAAGTAATTTTGACTTTTGAATATCTTGATGAAACAAATCTCACATTCCAAGATGTCTTGATGAAATATGATTCTTGAAACCTGAGTTTGATCCACAAGTCAAGGTTTGACTTTTTAGTGTGCAAATGACCATTTTGCCCTTGTACATGATTTTCTTGAAAAATTTGCAATTCAAGACTTGAAATTGGATGGGAACAAACCTGAGGGTCCAGGGTGATCCTTTGAGAAATGAGAGGGCAAATTTTAGGGTACAACAGTTGCCCCTGTTCAATCTTCTTAAGCCTGAAGAGTTAGATTGACGAGCTTTGCCATTCTTGTCTCAAAGGTGGAAGATGATTGGTCACTAGAGTGCCCAGAAATTTGCACTTTAATATGAAGGATGATGGTATAGGGAATGGGCTTAAAGATTCCATTTGGAGGGATTATGGAAAGTTGTTGGAGATGGGCTTGTAGATGCCATCTAGAAATGATTGTTGAATCGTGAGCTGAAACTGAATGAGTATCAGAACAGCGTCCGTGTCTGGAGCGTATCTGAAACTGAATGAGTATTAGAATAGCGTCTGTGTCTGGAGCGTATATGAACTGTATCTGAGAGATGAATTAGAATGAGTATCAGAATGGTGTCCATGTCTGAAGCATATCTGAACTATATTTAAAACTGAATGAGTATCAGAATGGCGTCCGTATCTAGAGCGCATCTAAACTGTATCTGAGAGCTGAATCTGAATGAGTATCATAATGGATTCTGTGTCTGGAGCGTATATGAATTGTATCTAAAGAGCTGAATCTGAATGAGTATCAGGATGGCATCCGTGTCTGGAGCGTATCTGAACTGTATCTGAAGAGCTGAATCTGAATGAGTATCAGGATGGCATCCGTGTCTGGAGCGTATCTGAACTGTATCTGAAAAGCTGAATCTGAATGAGTATTAGGATGGCATCTGCGTATAGAGCATATGTGAACTGTATCTGAAAGAGACTCTAAATGAATATCAGAATGGCATCTGTGTCTGGAGCGTATACGAGTTGTATCAAAAGTTGAATCTGAATGAGTATCAGAATGGCATCCGTGTCTGGAGCGTATCTGAACTGTATCTGAAAATCTGAATGAGTATCAGAATGGCGTCCGCGTCTTGAGCGTATCGGAACTGTATCTGAAAAGCTGAATGAGTATCAGAATCGCGCCCGTGTTTGGAGTGTATCTGAACTGTATCAAAAGTTGAATCTGAATGAGTATTAGAATGGCATCCGTGTATGGAGCGTATCTGAACTGTATCTGAAAATATGAATGAGTATCAGAATTGCGTCTGTGTCTGGAGCGTATCTGAACTGTATCTGACAAGCCTTTGAACATTGTTAATGGTAGCTGTTGATTAACCTTATCCTAAAAAGGGTAAAGTGTTAGCTAATATGCAATGTCATGTTGTATGAAAGGCATGGTGTGATAAAATCGTGCTATCAATGTTTATGATATATGGATGTGATGTATGTGTATGTGAGCTAATCTGCTGCACTGCTGTTGGATTGGGGAAAATAAATCCCTGACTACTGTTGAGGATATGGAGTGTAAGTCTTCATGTTGTGAAGTTGAAGAATTTCCACTTAGAGAAATAAACTCTGTTGTAAGGGAAATGATGTGTACTGTTTGTAAAAATCCTGTTGGGGAATCTTGAGAAATTGGACAACTTCTACTGGGGATTGATAACTTGAAGCTTTGTTCTGCTGGGGATTAAACTCCACACTGCAGGGGATTTTATGGAAATAACTTAGAGAGATTTCCCTATCTCTTAAAGCCGTCAGTGACTATCTTTCTATTTTATTTATTTGTAAATAATAATTATGTTCAAATGCATATGTTCAAAAATAAATCATTGGACGTTTTTGTAAACAAAACACAAGAGTAAAGAAAAATAGATAGTTTTGCACTTTCAAAGGGATATCTTTGTATTGACTTGGAGTAAGTATTTTTGTACAATGAGACAAACATTCTAGTAAGAGAATGTAGTCTTAAAAAAATGAAAATTTTGGTACAAAGAAAAGATAGTTATGTGAAATAATCCCATGGGGTTCCCATTCTATTATAGCCTTCGTGTCTCTGAGCATCTTGTCTATTTGTTGCCTGGTCCAAAGTTGATTGAATTGATCAGCACCACTGAGTTTGTCAGGTCGTCTGTAAGGTGATCCAACGGGACATAGTCATACGCTTTAATTCCCTAACTTTTTTCTGGATCGTCCTTTCGTTCAGTCCACCGGAATACCCTTTTTTTTTCAAGTCGCCCTTTCGGGTTTTCAACTTGCCAGGTGTACAGATTTTTTTTGTTTTATCCCTAATTTTTGCCCGAACCTTTTGGTTTTCCGGGATGCCCTTGTTTTTCCTAGGTGTGTCAACCTAGCGGGTCTCTTATGCGTAATATCTTTTGATTATGTCTGCGTTCACAGGGTGTGGTAGGTCATCGCCATCCATAGTGGTTAGGATCATTGCTCCACCAAAGAATATGCTTTTGATCACAAATGGTCCTTCATATGTAGGAGTCCATTTTCCCCTAGGATCATCTTGCGGCAGTATGATACGTTTGATCACCAAATCCCCGACTTGATATTCTTGGCGTCTGACCTTTTTGTTGAAAGCCTTGATCATCTATTTTTGATACATTTGACCATGACATACAACAATAAGCCTTTTCTCATCAATCAAGTTTAGTTGATAAAGTCGAGTATGGATCCAATCTTCTTCATTCAGCCCTGCATCCTTCATAATTCTTAGAGAGGGGATTTGGACCTCAATAGGCAAGACAACCTCCATGTCGTAAATCAGAGAGTAGGGTGTTACCCCGGTTGATGTGCGAGGTGTGGTACGATACCCGTGGAGAGCGAATAGTAGCACCTCATGCCAGTCTTTGTATGTGACTGTCATTTTCTGTACGATCTTTTTGATGTTCTTATTTGCGGCTTCGACAACACCATTCATCTTTGGTCGGTAAGGAGAAGAATTGTGATGTTGGATCTTGAACTGATCGCACAAGGCGGTGATCATAGTATTGTTTAGATTCGTACCATTGTATGTAATGAACCTCTCCAGGATATCGTACTGACATATGAGATTTTGTTTGATGAACCGGGTGACAACATTCTTGGTAACGGAAGCGAAAAAGGCTTCCCCAATCCACTTTGTAAAATAGTCAATGGCCACTAAGATAAAGCGGTGTCCATTAGAGGTTGTTGGCTTGATTTCCCCAATCATATCGATGCCCCACATAGTAAAGGGCCATGGAGCCGTCAAGACATTCAGAGGAATCGGAGGTACGTGTACCTTGTCAGCTTAGATCTGGCACTTGTGGCAGGTTTGAGAGTGTTGATAGAAATATGCTTCCATGGTAGACTAGTAATCGTCTTCCCGTACGATTTTATTTTCCATCGTATGCCCACTGGAATGGGTTCCAAAAGTGCCTTCATGTAACTCAACCATGATCTTTTCCGCTTCAACCTTGTCTACGCACCAAAGTAACACAGATTCATGGCTGCGTTTGTAAATAATGCCATTACTAAGGAAGAATTTAGCAGAGAATCTCCTTAAGAACTTCTTATCGTTTACTAAAGCTCCTCCTGGATATTCTTGAGCCTCGAGATACCTCTTGACTTCGTGAAACCAAGGCTGGTCCATTACTTCTTCAGTATTAATCCCGTGACAATGAGCTGGTTCGTCCATTCGTTCAATGGTGATCTGGGGAGCCTCGTTATCCCATTTAAGTTTAAACATGGATGACACTGTGGCTAATGCGTCTGCTAGCTGATTTTCTTCTCGTGGGAAATGCTCAAAGGTAATCTTCTCAAAATATGGGAGCAATGTCAACATATGTTCTTTGTAGGGGATAAGGTTAGGGTGTTTGGTGTCCCATTCCCCTTTGATCTGGCTGATGACCAAAGTTGAATCTCCGAATACATTTAAGGATTTGATCCCCAAGTCTATGGCATCTTTGAGACCAAAAATGCACGCTTCGTATTCCACCATGTTATTTGTACAATTGAAGCAGAGTCTTGACGTAAAGGGAGTATGACATCCTTCATGAGATATAAGTACAATACCAATACCATTGCCGAGTGCGTTAGATGCCCCATCAAAAACCAGGGTCCATCGGGATCCTTATTTAGGTCCATCATATGGTCTGAATTATTCACAGTTGTTTACCATCATGATGTCTTCATCTGGGAATTCGAACTTCATGGACTGGTAGTCTTCCACAGTGTTGTACCCCAAAATTTGCCCTCCTATATTTTTCAAGATTTGGCAAGATCAAGCTTCAAAAATCTCTCAAGGGTTGCACAGTCCAATTGCCTCCTAACACAGTCAAAATTAGGGTTTTGGTTCTTGCAAAGAAATTGAGGTTTGCAAGGGTCCAATCAAGTCCCACATGCCTATATACATTGTCAAGCATTCATATGTCAAGTTTCAAGACTCACAGCATCAAGTTGCACAGTCAAAAACCCTAATTGCTTCACAGTCAACTATAGGGGCAAAATGGTCATTTGATAGTCAAAAGTCAAAATTTTTGGTCAACATCTCATTTTGAAGCCACAATCATCATTTGATCAATTCTTGATCATGATTCCACAAACATGGCTCAAAAAGTCTCAAGATGCAAAAGTTTCTATTTTTGGACAGTTGAAAAGTCAACTGCAAATTGACCAAGGCATAACTTCTTCATGGCTCATCAGAAAAATCCCATCCAAAGCTCATTTTGAAGGGGATGACATTTCCTACAACTCATCTTCACACTCCAAGTCCAAGAAATGCTCTCACAAAAAGTTATCAATTTCAACATTATAGGTCATTTTCAAAAGTCAACAAAAAGGCACTTTAAGTCAAAGACCATAACATGAGATTGGTAAATAAAAATGACATGGGACCAAAGGAATTGGTTAGAGGACTTCAATACCTTTCTAAAATGTCCAAGAACATGTTCATAGCTTCAAAATTGAGCAAGATATGCATTGGAGAAGTTGGGAAATTTTTGGGAACTTTCTGAAGTCAACTTTGCCTAAAACACTTCATTTTTGCTAATGGGACTCAAATTCCTTCTTGAATCTTTACCCAAAGCCTATGCACGACCCATTAAGCTTAATTTGACTTATTTTCTTATTTTTAATTAATTAATTGAATTTATATTAATATTAATTCATTTAATTGGTTTTAATTATAAGAAAATTCAAAAGATGTGCTTTTTAGATCTTTTTGTGCAGCAAATATGACTAGGGCAAGCTGGCAACTCGTTTCTCAATCAACAAGGCAAAATATCCATGATTGGCAAGGTTTCATGAAAGAAAAGATTGAAAAAAGATTTGATTGCCAATCATATATTCAAACATGAATGCAATGGATTGATGGGCTTAATTCTGACCTAATTTTGTTCCAATACAAATGCAAGAGCTAACCCTATTCCAAGACACGCATAATTGCTGCTGAAACCATAGAACAAAATTGCAAAAAACTCAAGAACATTGTGAAACTGAAATCCTATTTGCAGGACAATTCAAGGCCAAAAATTGTTTCCAATACATTGCTGACATTGCCAGGAAGCCATTTTAATCAAGAACGAAGCTTAACACGCAAAGAATCAAAGAACACGAGTCATTCGGTTTGTCTTGTTTTTCAAACTTGCATAACACGATTCATGCGTTTTTAATCTATTTTCTTGTTTGATTTATGCTAATAGGGACCTTCTGAAGCTGTTGGTATAATCCAATTGAGTTATAACTGCCTGAATTAAAATCCACCATGAACGACATCTAGGGTTTCTGAAGCTTGCAATTAGGGCTTTAGGCATCAGGAAAAATTGGACCATGTCATGACCATGGTTGAATTCGTCAAGGCCAGACGAATTCAACCAGACTATCGTGCCCTTTTTATGTGACCCATAGCTCTAGTCGCTATTTTTGGGACTTTTGCTTTGTGGGGGTTTAAAACCCCCGTTATCTTATTCATGTTTGCAGGTGAAAACGAAGAAGACAGCATGCGTGGCAACATGTGGTTGGGACATTCAAATCCACGCGCGCATTTTCTGAATTCCAGCATAATTGGCACTTTTCATATATTATACTTCTTTGTTATTATGTTTACAAATGCGCTTGATAGCTCAACTGGCAAGGGACGTGGCCGGTAAGTACTGGGACCTGGGTTCGATTCCCAGGTCCCCCATTAATTGTTGATTTTTGTTTTAAGGCGTTCCAATGCAGCGTTCATCAAATGTCCCACCATGCGTACCCACGCCTAGGATTGCCAAGTGGCCTTGATGAGCAATCTGAAGGCCAGGAGATGGAATCCACGGTATGCTCTAGTCAACCAACGTGCACACAATCCTGAAAGTCAACCAGGCTTTGTTTTGATGGGCCTGAATTGCTTCAATCTCACCTCCACTTTGGGCCAGACACCCCCCTTGGTTTGCTTTGCATTTTTAAATTTTATTTTCTTTTCTTTTTAATACTTTCAATTGTTTTAATTATAATTAATTCACCACAAATAATTTTTCATAATAAAAATAGAAAATCAAAATTGTAAATATATTTAATTATTTATTAATTTCATCACTAATTTATTTTTGTAAATAAATGTTAACAATTAACTTAGTTAATTTAGGTTTTAAATTTTAATCCTTTTTCTTAATAAAAATAAAAATTGCATAGAATTAGGTTTTGGTTTCCTTTTTAATCATATTTTATTAATCATTATTATTACCATTATTAATTATTATTATTTTGTAAATAAACATGTAAATTAATTAATTAGTTTAAATTAGGTCAACTTCGACATTTTCATTAATAATTAAAATAAACATAGAACTAGGGTTTTCTTTAATTCTTTTTTCTTATTTTCATTAAATACAAAAAACATAAAAAACACTTTCTTGTAAATAATTGAATAATTATATTTAGGTTTAATTTTAATTTCATACAAAAGACACAAAAAACTCATAATTGCTCAAAAGGGTCCAAAACCCTCGTACGTTCAGTTTGATTCTTTTCGCGCATTATTTTTCTTATTGATTATTATGTAACTGTTCAAGGATGTAATAGTAATTAGGTTTATTGCTTTTTACTTTCCGCATCTTTATCAAAAACGGGTCTTTGTATTTTGGTGATGTATAGACCCGCGCCTTGTAATAGCGTAGCTTTTATCTTTCCGTCTTTTAATTTTCCGCACTCCTAACTGCTAAACTCGCATGAAAGAATGTATGATAACTAGAAAACAACGCGTAGCTCCCAATGCCATGATCAAAGATAAAACATAACATGAAAACAACACACAATGCACACACCACTTCTAGGGTACGCCTCACTCGTTGCCTTCGAAACGTGGTCGTCAAGTATAGGACGTTTTAGCGGTCGCTCTTATGTCCAAGATCCAGTTGCCTCGAAACAGTTGCCTCGAAACGGTTGCCTCGGATTAAAAAAGGATCTAGGACATTAGGGTTACTTCTAAGGTGTCCTAACTGTTGCTTCGGTGACCACACTGTCCCTACAATCGAATTGACCCGAACACCTCCAACGGTGGTGCTACCTACATCTCAATGGTGTGATGGCACTACCTTAAGGACTTTTACACAGCCTAATTCCTTAGGGTAGGTAGATGACTCATGGGTACTTGCTCTCTTCAAAAACAAACAAAACAATCTTTTCACACTGACACTTTCAAAAGCTTTCAAAACAAATTTTTCAAACACTCTTGAGGACAGATACAAGAGTCATTCAGAAATCTTTCAATGAAACTTTTTCAAATCCACTCACATTTTGAAAAGCAAACATCTTTTGAAAACATAAGAGCAAGTACCTAAGAGCCCATGGATAACCATGGATAGAAAGGGTGCTAACACCTTCCCTTTCTATAAATCTACCTCCCGAACCGAGAAACATTCTCGATAAGGTATTTTGCTGTGCTTTTGTCCTTTCCATGTTGGAGAAAATAAAAGACGGTGGCGACTCTTGCTTCCGCGACATTTCGCGAAACCAGCTAAAAACAGTCAGTTCTATTTCCACCGATCACAGAACTGGCGACTCTGCTGGGGAATAAACTTAAAGTGAGGTGTACCTTAGGATAGATCATACTTATGTTTTCAATTGAATGTTTGTTTGCTTTATTATCGTGGGCATTGTCTTGGAGTTTCATAGATCCTAACCCGGATCTGGGGATACCCTTTTAGGTAGCATAAGCTTTGAGGGACCTGTTCGGCGTAGACCGACACGGGTGAAGCAGTGGCTACGTTGGTGTGGCACCTTGGTCTGTACCGATATCCCTTGTGTCGCAACAAGGAGAATATGGGTCTTCTGAGGAGTCATTAAGCACCAACCGACCTTAGAACCCTAATTTGACCCAACTTGGCCATAGAACAGTAGCAGTATGCTACACCCATTAAGGCTAAACTCTCGCGATGGTTCTGGCTGCCAGAAAAGATTGTGACGCTGGAGTTATGACCGATTGAGGGTAGTCAGTGATATTGGGATCCTCTAGAACCCGGTTACTATTTTCTAGGACAGGTTTTAACCAACAAACTGAAAGAGGGTAGTACCTGAACTTCATGCTGGCCTAAACCCTAAGGGCTGTCTTGTGTGACTTGTGTGCCTTATCATGTTTTCCTTTGTGAATATTTGTGGTGTGCTTTATCATGACATCATACCATCATAGACATTGCATGCATCCTGCATAAGGACTGACCCATTTCAAAGACAAGAGGGTTTCACCTTTGCTCTGTTTTGTAGGACATCATGATGTCTGTGCGAAGGAACACTATCCGGTTCAATTTTGTTCACCCACCTGAGTTGCTTGAAGAATTGGTTAGCAGAATTCCAAACACCACCTCTTTCATCCAGAGGCATGGTTCTCTTCTCGGGTTAGTCACTGCAAAGTGGGACCAACAACTGATGAGTGTCCTGACCCAGTTTTATGATCCCTTGTATAACTGCTTCACCTTTCAAGACTTCCAGCTGGTCCCTACCCTGGAAGAATTCTCTGATTTGCTGGGTATCCCTATCTTGGATCAGACTCCCTTCACTAGTTGGGAAAAGACTCTTAGGCTTTAGGAGATTGCTGCAGCCCTCCCTTTGACCACCAATGAGGTAATGGACAATTGGGTGACTACAAGCAGAGTTAAGGGTTTCTTGGCCAAGTTTCTGATCGGTAAAGCTAACAGTTTCTGGAATGACTTAGACTTCAGGGCGTATGAAGACATTCTGGCTCTCTTAATCTATGGCCTAGTTTTGTTTCCTAATCCTGAAACTTCATTAACGTCACTGCCATAAGGATCTTCATGTCTCGGAACCCTGTGCCCACCCTCTTGGGTGATATCCTGCAACAACTCTATGCTCGTACTGCCCGAAGACGAGGAACTCTGTGGTGTTGTATTCCTTTGTTAGTGAGGTGGTTTATTTCGCACCTCCCTAAGTTCGTGCTGAAGAACAAAGAAGGAAGAGGTTGGGCTCATAGGTTAATGTCTCTCACTGATAATGACATCATTTGGACTTTCAGGGGTTTGGATGAGGTAGCTGTTATTGATCGTTGCGGAGAATATCCTAATGTTCCTTTGATTGGTACCCAAGGAGGAATCTCTTATAATCCATGTCTAGCTCTTCGTCAGTTTGGAAGAGCCAGAAGAGCAGGGCCTCATGAGATGTTGGTGCCTCACATCAGTTTTGAGTTTCAGGTAGATAGTGACGAGCTGCGTCGTAGGTTCATCAAGGCTTGGGATAGAATTCACAAAGCTGACCCACAAGAGTTGGGACCGAAGACTTCTCTACCTATGGAACCCTACTACAGATGGGTCCGCATCCGTGCTCAGAAGTTAGGTATGCCATATGAAGTTGTCAGACCCATCATTCTTGAATATCCAGATAGAGATGGGGCTCCTCCAACTGTTCTCCCTCCTCAGATACCTACTGATGTTGATACACTAAAGAGGTCTTGGGCGCAACTACAAGAAGAACGGGATTCTTATCGGGAAAAGTTCAACGAGCAGGAATTGAAGATCCAGAAGCTGACAAAGCAGTTGGAGAACGAGCGGGCCCTGAATGACTACATCCGTACTGAGAAGAGGAGACCCTGGGGTCACTAATGAGCTTTGGATGTTCTTTTACAGTTTTTATTTCCCTTTTCAGTAGTTCCATTTTATGTAACGCCTAAGGGCAATCTGTTGAACAATCTAAATTTCAGAGTTGAATCTAATAAAGTGCGTTTCCTTTTTGTTTACAAAGTTGAATCCCGATTATCTTTGAAAACATAAATCATACGCATTCCATTCATCATATGCATCACAGGTACTCTTCTTTTCAGGTTGCTTAATGTTCTTCGCTGTTTATTTCCGCAGCCATCATGAATCCTGAATCATCTACTGAGCAATCCATCAAGGCCCTCCAGGCTCAGAACGCCCAGTTCCAAGAGTTGATCATGAGTTTAGCCCAAGGTCAAGAGGAATTGAAGGCTCTGCTGGTCAAGAAGAAGAAGAAGAGAACTGTACTATTCAACACTGGCCGGAGGTTTGGCAACACACTGCAAAATGAGGTTGATCAAGCTGGTTCTTCTGTAGGGAAAGGCAGTCCCCAAGGGGGAAGGGTTCCTAGTCCTGTGGTCTCTGACAACGAGACCGATTTCAATGAAGAGCAGTACCCTCCAGCTGAAGACAAGTACAAGCAGTTAGAGGATCACCTGAATGCCATGGAAATTCAACAAGTGCCTGGGTTAGATTTTGGAGACCTGGGTATCTTCTGGTGTGGTGATCCCACACAAGTTCAAAGCACCGTCTTTCGCAAAGTATGACGGGGCGTCCTGCCCTAAGCTACATCTCAGATCTTATATGCGGAAGATCCAACCATATACTGTGGACAAGAACTTATGGATCCATTTCTTCCAGGAGAGTCTTTCAGGGACTCATCTCGAATGGTTCTATCAGCTGGATGGAACCAAGGTTCGTAATTGGGAGGACTTGGCTACTGCTTTTTATAAGTAGTATCAGTACAATGCCGACCTCGCTCCTACACGTACCCAACTCTAGGGTATGTCGCTAGGATCGGGAGAAGGTTTTAAAGAGTACGCGCAGAAGTGGAGGGACCTGGCTGGCAGGGTGCAGTCGCCGTTAAACGACCGTGAACTTGTGGACATGTTCTTGGGGACCCTATCTGGGCCATTCTTCAACCACTTGATCGGTAATTCGTCTGCAGGGTTTACAGACCTCATTCTGACTGGTGAAAGGATAGAAGCTGGGATGAAATCAAGGAAGATACAGAAGGGTGCGTCCTCAAGTTCTGAAAAGAAGCCTTTCAAGAAGGAAGCCAGTGCTGTGTATGGCCCCAGGAGGCAAAAAAAACCGGAACGCCGCCAAGCTGTCAATGCGGTGGTAATTGCAAAGCCTGCTGCCGCTCCTCGGCAACCTAACCAACCAAGGGGTGAGAGACCCAGAAGAGAATATACTCGGCTTAGTATGACCTTGTCGCAGATCTTGCCGCAACTGCTATCGACCAACTTGGTAACCGTCAGAGAAGCTCCGAAGGTGGTAAACACAACCTCTCCGAAGTACAATCCCAATGCCCGCTGTGCTTATCACTCTGATAGCCCGGGGCATTCTACTGATGATTGCTGGGCCCTGAGGAATAAGGTCCAGGACCTTATCGATGCCAAGGAAATACAGTTTGAGGCGCCCGAAAGACCCAACGTTGTGACTGCTCCTATGCCCCAGCATGGAGTAAATGCTATTGAGGAAGATCTGTATGTAGCTTCTGTGGATGATGTTGCTACCCCTTTATTGACCGTCAAAAGGAACCTGTTGCTGGCCGGTTTATTTCCGGGTTGTAGCAAGGGTTGCCTTCTATGTGTTGTTTCACCTACTGGTTGTCCGTTGCTGAAGTAAGGCGTCCAAAACCTGATGGATAGCAAAGAGATCTTGTTCAAGAAGACCGTTGTTCCTATTGTTCCTACTGAAGAAGTATCCGTTGTCACCATTTTCAACAATCCTACCAAGGCTCCCCTGAGGAAGCCAGTCAAAATCATGTCTGTTGCACCCATCATCATTACTGTTCCGGGGCCCCTCCCCTATAAATCTGACAAGGCTGTCCCATGGCACTATGGGGCAGATGTTTATGTGCTTGGAGTGAAGCAGGAATTCAACACTAGTACCGACATCAGTAACATCACTGGTCCCGCTAAAGTTACTCGCAGTGGCAGGCTCTTCTCGCCTGACATTGCGCCACCAGTCATCCGAAGAGCTCTTATCATCACGCCTACAAGTGCGCCTGTTTCCCCTCCTGATCAAGTTTCTACCCCTGCTGCCGAGTCATCTGACACTCGGGGCAAAGGGATTGCTGATGTGCCTGCCCAGATGGAGGCACCAAAGACTGTTAATGTTGAAGCTTCACAACAAGAGGTGGAAGAAATCCTTAAGATTATCAAGAAGAGTGATTTCAATGTCGTTGAATAGCTGGGGCATACCCCCTCTAAAATCTCTATGCTATCACTGTTGTTGTGCTCAGAGGCCCATGCCAAGGCCCTGATTTCCTTCCTAAAGACGGCCCATGTGCCACAAGAGACTTCTGCTGATCAATTCACTTATTGTGTGGCCAACTTGACCGCTGACAATGGGTTGGGTTTCTCTGATGCTGATCTGACCGTTAAGGGAAAGAACCATAATGATGCCCTGCATGTCTCCATTGAGTGTAGGGGCACTACTCTTGCACACGTGTTGGTAGACACCGGTTCTTCACTGAACATACTGCCCAAGAAGGCCTTAGACAGGTTGGATTGTGAGGGTTTGGAGTTGAAGCCTAGTAACATCGTTGTCCGAGCCTTTGACGGGTCGAAGAGGATGGTACATGGTGAAGTAGATATTCCCATCCGAGTTGGTTCCCAAGTCTTTGATTCAATGTTCTATGTGATGGACATTCGTCCATCCTATTCTTGTTTGCTGGGTCGACCTTGGATCCACAAGGCTGGGGCTGTGACCTCCACTCTACACCAAAAGCTCAAATACCCTGTCAGAGGGAAGATCGTTACAGTGCAGGGGGAGGAAGAATACATGGTTAGTCATCTTAACTCATTTCGGTATATAGAGATGGACGGGGAGTTCATTGAGACCCCCTTTCAGCATTTTGAAGAGGTGCCTCCAACATTGGCGTTAGCTGAGACAGTGATTGAAGAAGACTCTCCTTTGAAGATGGCTTCCTTGAAGGACACCCGGGCTGTGATTGAAAAAGGTGAATGTGCAAACTGGGGTAGGCTCCCTGATTTTACTCCAAAGACTGACAAGTTTGGGCTGGGTTTCACTGCAGAAGCTCAGAGGGTTGTACGCAAAGCAAGGATCGGAAGACCTCACGTGTTCATCACCAACCCGGGAGTGAATGCTATTGAAGGCAATGCGGAGGAATCTGAATTTGATAGCTGGATCTACCCGACGACCGACGGTGGACTGAACAATTGGACTGCAAAAGACTACATACCTGTTACTTTTGTTACTCAGTAATGAATTCCTTTGTTTTTTAAATTTGTAATGAACAATAAATTGAAACTTTACGGCCCGGTGTCTTACCCGGGGCACCGTGGTTTCGTTTGTGAGGGCTTATTACTTGTCATTTCCATATATCATGAATAAAAACATTGGACATTTTTCGCATTTCAAATCTTGCGCTCCCTTTCTTTCTTTATATATTGCAAAACAACTATATTTACACACACTCACCTATACAGGTTTCAATCCACTCTGGATCTCACTGGTAACGACTCTGTTACTGCCAGTTATGACTTCGAAAATCCGATCAAATTAGCCGAAGACGAAGGTGAAGATGATTGTGAAGTGCCTGGCGAGCTTGCAAGACTGTTACTCCAGGAAGAGAGGGCCATTCAGCCACATGAAGAGCCAGTGGAAACGGTAAATCTGGGTACTGAGACAGATAGAAAGGAAGTTAAGATTGGTGCCAATTTAGAGCTCAGCGTAAAACAACGGTTGATTTAGATGCTGCATGATTATGTGGAAATCTTTGCCTGGTCCTACGAAGACATGCCTGGGTTGGATACCGACATTGTGGTTCATCATCTGCCTACCAAGGAAGACTGCCCTCCGGTTAAACAAAAGGTCTGCCGTATGCGTCCAGAGATGTCCGAGAAAATCAAAGCTGAGGTTATGAAACAATTTGATGCCGGGTTTCTAGCAGTAACTTCTTACCCTCAATGGGTTGCCAATGTGGTTCTGGTGCCGAAGAAAGATGGCAAGGTCCGAATGTGTGTTGATTACAGGGATTTGAACAGGTTGAGCCCCAAGGATGATTTCCCTCTACCTCACATCGACGTTCTGGTTGACAATACTGCTCAGCACAAGGTGTTCTCCTTCATGGATGGCTTTTCAGGTTATAATCAGATTAAGATGGCTCCTGAAGATATGGAAAAGACTACCTTTGTTACTCAGTGGGGCACCTTCTGTTACAAAGTCATGCCTTTTGGACTGAAAAATGCTAGGGCAACCTACCAATGTGCCATGGTTGCTTTATTTCATGACATGATCCACCATGAGATTGAAGTATACGTCGATGATATGATTGCAAGGTCTCAAACTGAGGAGGAACACCTTGACCATTTACAGAAGCTGTTTGACCGTCTGAAGTTGTACAAGCTGAGGTTGAACCCAAACAAGTGCACATTTGGGGTAAGATCTGGGAAGTTGCTAGGCTTCGTCGTGAGCGACAAAGGTATTCAAGTGGACCCTGCCAAGGTTAAAGCCATACAAGAGATGCTAGTTCCCAAGACAGAGAAAGAAGTCAGAGGCTTTCTAGGACGTCTGAATTACATTGCCCGATTCATCTCGCACCTAACTGCTACCTATGAACCAATCTTCAAGCTACTGAAGAAAGATCAGGTAGTACGTTGGAATGATGAATGTCAGGCCGCTTACGACAGAATCAAAGAGTATCTCCAAGAACCACTCATTCTTATGCCACCGGTTGAAGGGAGACCTCTAATACTATACTTGACAGTACTTGACAGCTCAATGGGGTGTGTGCTGGGGCAGCATGACGAGTCTGGCCGAAAAGAGCACGCCATTTATTACCTTAGCAAAAATTTTACCGACTGTGAGACCCGATACTCATTGCTCGAGAAAACTTGTTGCGCTTTGGTATGGGCTGCTCGCCGGCTGAGACAGTATATGCTGACTCACACCACTCTGTTGATCTCTAAAATGGATCCAATAAAGTACATATTCGAAAAACCTGCTCTGTCTGGAAGAATAGCAAGATGGCATATGATCTTGACAGAATACTACATCCAGTACACAACTCAGAAAGCAATCAAGGGAAGTGTATGGCAGACCATTTGGCACACCAGGCAGTGGACGACTACCAGTCAATGAACTTTGAGTTTCCAGACGAGAGCATCATGGTAGTGACTGATTGTGAAGTACCTGGACCGGATGAAGGACCTGAGGAAGGATCCCGATGGTCTATGCACTTTGATGGAGCCTCCAACGCTTTGGGTAACGGTATCGGCGCTGTGATCATATCCCCCAAAGGCACTCATACTCCACTTACTGCCCGGCTATGTTTCAACTGCACCAACAACATGGCGGAGTATGAGGCATGCATCATGGGTCTTCAAGCTGCAATTGACTTAAGGATCAAGTTTCTGAGTGTCTTCGGAGATTCCGCTCTCGTGATCAATCAGATCAAAGGCGAGTGGGATACGAAACACCCAAACCTTACTCCTTATAAAGAGTGTGTGTTGACATTGATTCCCCATTTCAGAGATAACTTTTGAACACTTCCCAAGAGAGGAGAATCAGTTGGCGGACGCACTGGCTACGATGTCTTCCATGTTCAAAGTCAAATGGGATAACGAGGCTCCCCGGATCATTATCTGGAAGTTGGACGAACCGGCATATTGTTGTGATCTTGAAGTTGAAGTGGTAACTGAAAAACCTTGGTATCATGAAGTGAAGAGGTACTTGGAAGCTCAAGAATACCCTGAAGGTGCATCCATCAATGACAAAAAGTTTCTGAGAAGGTTCGCTGCAAAGTTCTTCCTCAGCAACGGCATTCTCTACAAGCGAAACCATGATTCAACCTTACTGCGTTGTGTGGATAAAGCTGAAGCAGAAAAGATCATGGTAGAACTGCATGAAGGTACCTTCGGAACGCATTCCAGTGGACACACCATGGCAAAGAAAATCCTTCGGGCAGGATATTTCTGGTCCACAATGGAAGCTGACTGTTACCAACATTCTCGGACATGTCACAAGTGCCAGATCTATGCAGATAAAGTACACGTTCCTCCAGTCCCTCTGAATGTCTTGACTGCACCTTGGCCTTTTGCAATGTGGGGCATTGATATGATCGGCGAGATCAAACCTACAGCATCCAACGGGCATCGCTTCATCCTGGTGGCGATCGATTACTTTATAAAGTGGGTTGAAGCAGCTTCCTATGCCACCGTAACCAAGAACGTCGTGGCACGATTCATTCGTCATAACCTGATCTGTCGATACGGCGTCCCGGAAAGGATCATTACGGACAATGGTACCAATCTCAACAATAAGATGATCACTGAGCTCTGCGAGCAATTCAAGATACATCACCACAACTCTTCTCCTTACCGGCCGAAGATGAAGGGGGCTGTAGAAGCAGCTAATAAGAATATCAAAAAGATTATATAGAAGATGACAGTGACCTATAAAGATTGGCACGAGATGTTACCGTTTGCTCTTCATGGGTACCGTACCTCAGCAAGAACGTCAACCGGGGCAACTCCCTTTTCCTTGGTCTATGGCATGGAGGCAGTCATGCCGATTGAATTCCAGATACCCTCTCTCCGGATAATGAAGGATGCAGGCTTGAGCGAAGATGACTGGATCCAGACTCGACTTGATCAGTTAAACCTAATTGACGAAAAGAGACTCACTGCTATTTGTCATGGTCAAACGTATCAGAAACGGATGATTAGGGCATTTAACAAGAAATTCAGACCACAAGAGTATCAAGTTGGGGACCTGGTAATCAAGCGCGTCATCCTTCCTCAGAGTGATTCCAGGGGCAAATGGACCCCTACATACGAAGGGCCATTTATGGTTAAACATGTCTTCTCAAGAGGAGCCATGATTCTAACCACCATGGATGGTGACGACCTTCCTCACCCCGCCAATGCAAACATAGTAAAAAGATACTACGCATGATAAAAGACCCGCTAGGTTGACATACCTAGGCAAAAATTAGGGCTTCCCGCGAACCAAAAGGGTTCGGGCAAAAATAAGGGATGAAATGAAAAAAATATGTACACCCGGCAAGTCGAAAACCTGAAAAAGGCGGCTTGGGCAAAAATGGGTATCCCGGTGGACTGAAAACCCGAAAGGGCGGTCCAGGAAAAAGTTAGGGATTAAAGCGTAATACTATGTCTCATTGAATCACCTTGCATCCAGAATCCGATATCAAACATCAGGTTCAGACGGCATCGATCGATCAACTTCATCTTCAACTGAGCAGCCAAGTGATGAGACGCTTGAAGACATAAAGGCGATAGCAGAGTTAGAACCCAGCAGGATTATTCCTTTCACATAGCTGTTTTGTTTTCCCTTTTCACAAAATTGTATAAACTTTGTTGTTCGGCGGCGTTCTCTTACTAGGACGTCAGCCTCTTGTACATAAACGCCTATTTACAGGAAAATTAAAAAAAAATCAATACAAATTCACTTTTCAGACAAATTGCCAATTATTTTCCTTTTTCTGTTTTGTTGTGCAAAGAACGTCCAATGTTCAATTGTGATATATGCATTTGACACTGATTGTTAACTCATAAATATTTGCATGCGAAACAAAGGATTAATTACAGGTGACATCAGAAACAGGAGCAATAATGAGTCGTTTAAAGCAATCTAGTTTCTCTGTCCACCAAGGTACTAAGGTAAGTTCGGCTGAAGAATGTAACCCAGATACTTTCACTCCCCGCCGAGTAAGACAAGAATCAACAATTCTCCCCAAACAGTTGGTCTCCAATCAGTCCTAACAAGGCACAGTATCTCCAGCAAGTCAGCAACACTCTCCCCAAGCAGAGTTAGTATACTGTCAGCCTTAAGGAAGTTGGATTATCCCCCAGAAGATCTTAATATTCCCCAACGGAGTATACAAACATTCCTCTACAAGCATCCCCGACAGTCTTGATCTAAGATTGTTCCCCGGCGGAATACAGACATCCAGTGGAGCCACTTCCCCAGTGCAATCTCAAAAGTCTCCCCAGGAAAATTGAATTAATCTCCCCAGTAGGAAGCTTATCCCCAGTAGATTCTGGAAGCTTATCACCTGCAGAGTACGAGCGCCTCTTCCCGACTTTATTCAGAAGATTACTCCTCACCAGAGATTATAACTGGGTTATCCTCAGCTAATTGCCACGGAAGGATCGTCCTCGGCAAAGTTCTTCCTATCCCTCAGCGGAGTTCATCTTCCAACAGAGCTCAATAATGGTATCCCCAGCGGAGTTATCATCAACATCTCAGCAAAGTGCCTCTCTTCCCACAGAATAATTCCCCGCAGAGTGATCTCTCCAGCAAGGTTTATTCCTCAACGGAGTCATCTTCTCCTACAGGTTATTCTCGCAACCGTCATCCCCAGCGGAAACGAAGAACTCTACTCTTCAAATTCAGCCCAGGACCAAAACTTCCCGGCATCCGTCAAGGATTTATTTTCCTAGACAAAAATACATAAACATCACATTTTCATACATTATAGTATGCACATACGCATCATGAACATACAATCTCATTTATTTTGAGAACATCACGCATTTCATACATCATGACAGCGCATACAACTAACGTTTTATCTTTTCAGGACAAAGGTCAGTACAAAGATGATCACAATCAACTGTCGCAATTCCAGATTCGATACCTGTATATAGCCAGGGTATATCTGTGAGCGATTACCTGTGGATTCGACATCTGTATCTAGCCAGGGCATATCTGCATTCCAGACTCGATTCCTATATCCAGCCAGGGCACGTCTGAAGAGTTTGAAGATCTGATTCCTGTATCCAGCCAGGACGTATCTGTTGACGACTATTTCCGGACTCGATTCCTGTATCCTGCCAGGGAACGTCTGAAGAGTTTGAAGATCCGATTCATGTATCCAGCCAGGGCGTATCTGTTGACGACTATTTCCAGACTCGATTCCTGTATCCAGCCAGGGCATGTTTAAAGAGTTTGAAGATCTGATTCCTGTATCCAGCCAGGGCGTATCTGTTGACGACTATTTCCGGACTCGATTCCTGTATCCTGCCAGGGCACGTCTGAAGAGTTTGAAGATCCGATTCCTGTATCTAGCCAGGGCGTATCTGTTGACGACTATTTCCGGACTCGATTCCTGTATCCTGCCAGGGCACATCTGAAGAGTTTGAAGATCCGATTCCTGTATCCAGCCAGGGCGTATCTGTTGACGACTATTTCCGGATTCGATTCCTGTATCCAGCCAGGGCACGTCTGAAGAGTTTGAAGATCTGATTCCTGTATCCAGCCAGGGTAAATCTGTTGACGACTAATTCTGGACTCGATTCCTGTATCCACCCAGGGCACATCTGAAGAGTTTGAAGATCCGATTCCTGTAACCAGCCAGGGCGTATCTGTTGACGACTATTTCTGGACTCGATTCCTGTATCCTGCCAGGGCACGTCTGAAGAGTTTGAAGATCCGATTCCTGTATCCAGCCAGGGCGTATCTGTTGACGACTATTTCCGGACTCGATTCCTGTATCCCGCCAGGGCATGTCTGAAGAGTTTAAAATCCGATTCTTGTAACCAGCCATGGCGTATCTGTTGACGACTATTTCCGGACTCGATTCCTGTATCCTGCCAGGGCACGTCTGAAGAGTTTGAAGATCCGATTCCTGTATCCAGCCAGGGCGTATCTGTTGACGACTATTTCCGGACTCGATTCCTGTATCCAGCCAGGGCACGTCTGAAGAGTTTGAAGATCCGATTCCTGTATCCAGCCAGGGTAAATCTATTGACGACTAATTCCGGACTCGATTCCTGTATCCAGCCAGGGAACGTCTGAAGAGTTTGAAGATCCGATTCCTGTAACCAGCCAGGGCGTATCTGTTGACGACTATTTCCGGACTCGATTCCTGTATCCAGCCAGGGCACGTCTGAAGAGTTTGAAGATCCGATTCCTGTAACCAGCCAGGGCACATCTGTGAGCAACTAATTGTAGATTCGACGCCTGTATCCAGCCAGGGCAAATCTGTTGACGACTATTTCCGGACTCGATTCCTGTATCCAGCCAGGGCACGTCTGAAGAGTTTGAAGATCCGATTCCTGTATCCAGCCAGGGCGTATCTGTTGACGACTATTTCCGGACTCGATTCCTGTATCCAGCTAGGGCACGTCTGAAGAGTTTGAAGATTCGATACCTGTATCTAGCCAGGACAAATCTGTGAGCAACTAATTGTAGATTCGACGCTTGTATCCAGCCAGGGCAAATTTGTTGACGACTATTTCCGGACTCGATTCCTGTATCCTGCCAGGGCACGTCTGAAGAGTTTGAAGATCAACACCGGTAACAGGCCAGGTAATTATCTTTCTTTCTCAGGTACGCAAGTTCTCGCTAAGGAATCTCTTACGCGATCGACACCTAGTTGGCATCTATAAGCCCATTCCCGACAAGGCTCCGTCACAGCTCCAGATGGCATCTATAAGCCCATCCTCCTATCCATCATCTCTCGAAATGGCATTTGTAAGCCCATACCCATCATCACACTGCTAACATTCTACTATGTGAGTGCAAATTTCTGGGCACTCTAGTGTTCAATCATCTTCCACCTTCGGATTACGAAAGGCATGCCAGCCAATCTACATCCTCAGGTATAACAAGATTGAACAGGGGCAACTGTTGTACCCAAAAATTTGCCCTCCCATATTCTTCAAGATTTGGCAAGATCAAGCTTCAAAAATCTCTCAAGGGTTGCACAGTCCAATTGCCTCCTAACACAGTCAAAATTAGGGTTTTGGTTCTTGCAAAGAAATTGAGGTTTTCAAGGGTCCAATCAAGTCCCACATGCCTATATACATTGTCAAGCATTCATATGTCAAGTTTCAAGACTCACAACATCAAGTTGCACAGTCCAAAACCCTAATTGCTTCACAGTCAACTGCAGGGGCAAAATGGTCATTTGACAATCAAAAGTCAAAATATTTGGTCAACATCTCATTTTGAAGCCACAATCATCATTTGATCAATTCTTGATCATGATTCCACAAACATGGCTCAAAAAGTCTCAAGATGCAAAAGTTTCTATTTTTGGACAGTTGAAAAGTCAACTGCAAATTGACCAAGGCATAACTTCTTCATGGTTCATCAGAAAAATCCCATCCAAAGTTCATTTTGAAGGGGATGACATTTCCTACAACTCATCTTCACACTCCAAGTCCAAGAAATGCTCTCACAAAAAGTTATCAATTTCAACATTATAGGTCATTTTCAAAAGTCAACAAAAAGGCACTTTAAGTCAAAGACCATAACTTGAGATTGGTAGATCAAATTGACATGGGACCAAAGGCATTGGTTAGAGGACTTCAATACCTTTCTAAAATGTTCAAGAACATGTTCATAGCTTCAAAATTGAGAAAGATATGCATTGGAGAAGTTGGGAAATTTTTGGGAACTTTCAAAAGTCAACTTTGCCTAAAACACTTCATTTTTGCTAATGGGCCTCAAATTCCTTCTTGAATCTTTACCCAAAGCCTATGCACGACCCATTAAGCTTAATTTGACTTATTTTCTTATTTTTAATTAATTAATTGAATTTATATTAATATTAATTCATTTAATTGGTTTTAATTATAAGAAAATTCAAAAGATGTGCTTTTTAGATCTTTTTGTGCAGCAAATATGACTAGGGCAAGCTGGAAACTCGTTTATCAATCAACAAGGCAAAATATCCATGATTGGCAAGGTTTCATGAAAGAAACGATTGAAAAAAGATTTGATTGCCAATCATATATTCAAACATGAATGCAATGGATTGATTGGCTTAATTCTGACCTAATTCTGTTCCAATACAAATGCAAGAGCTAACCCTATTCCAAGACACGCATAATTGCTGCTGAAACCATAGAACAAAATTGCAAAAAACTCAAGAACATTGTGAAACTGAAATCCTATTTGTAGGATAATTCAAGGCCAAAAATTGTTTCCAATACATTGCTGACATTGCCAGGAAGCCATTGCAATCAAGAACGAAGCTTAACACGCAAAGAATCAAAGAACACAAGTCATTCGGTTTGTCTTGTTTTTCAAACTTGCATAACACGATTCATGTGTTTTTAATCTATTTTCTTGTTTGATTTATGCTAATAGGGACCTTCTGAAGCTGTTGGTATAATCCAATTGAGTTATAACTGCCTGAATCAAAATCCACCATCAACGACATCTAGGGTTTCTGAAGCTTGCAATTAGGGATTTAGGCATCATGAAAAATTGGACCATGTCATGACCATGGTTGAATTCGTCAAGGCCAGACGAATTCAACCAAACTATCGCGCCCTTTTTATGTGACCCATAGCTCTAGTCGCTATTTTTGGGACTTTTGCTTTGTGGGGGTTTAAAACCCCCGCTATCTTATTCATGTTTGCAGGTGAAAACGAAGAAGACAGCATGCGTGGCAACATGTGGTTGGGACATTCAAATACACGCGCGCATTTTCTGAATTCCAGCATAATTGGTACTTTTCATATATTATACTTCTTTGATTATGTTTACAAATGCGCTTGATAGCTCAACTGGCAAGGGACGTGGTTGGTAAGTACTGGGACCTGGGTTCGATTCCCAGGTCCCACATTAATTGTTGATTTTTGTTTTAAAGCGTTCCAATGCAGTGTTCATCAAATGTCCCACCATGCGTACCCACGCCTAGGATTGCCAAGTGGCCTTGATGAGCAATCTGAAGGCCAGGAGATGGAATCCACGGTATGCTCTAGTCAACCAACGTGCACACAATCCTGAAAGTCAACCAGGCTTTGTTTTGATGGGCCTGAATTGCTTCAATCTCACCTCCACTTTGGGCCAGACACCCCCCTTGGTTTGCTTTGCATTTTTAAATTTTCTTTTCTTTTCTTTTTAATACTTTTAATTGTTTTAATTATAATTAATTCACCACAAATAATTTTTCATAATAAAAATAGAAAATCAAAATTGTAAATATATTTAATTATTTATTAATTTCATCACTAATTTATTTTTGTAAATAAATGTTAACAATTAACTTAGTTAATTTAGGTTTTAAATTTTAATCCTTTTTCTTAATAAAAATAAAAATTGCATAGAATTAGGTTTTGGTTTCCTTTTTAATCATATTTTATTAATCATTATTATTACCATTATTAATTATTATTATTTTGTAATTAACATGTAAATTAATTAATTAGTTTAAATTAGGTCAACTTCGACATTTTCATTAATAATTAAAATAAACATAGAACTAGGGTTTTCTTTAATTCTTTTTTCTTATTTTCATTAAATACAAAAAACATAAAAAACACTTTCTTGTAAATAATTGAATAATTAGATTTAGGTTTAATTTTAATTTCATACAAAAGACACAAAAAACTCATAATTGCTCAAAAGGGTCCAAAACCCTCGGACGTTCAGTTTGATTCTTTTCGCGCATTATTTTTCTTATTGATTATTATGTAACTGTTCAAGGATGTAATAGTAATTAGGTTTATTGCTTTTTACTTTCCGCATCTTTATCAAAAACGGGTCTTTGTATTTTGGCGATGTATAGACCCGCGCCTTGTAATAGCGTAGCTTTTATCTTTCCGTCTTTTAATTTTCCGCACTCCTAACTGCTAAACTCGCATGAAAGAATGTATGATAACTAAAAAAAAACGCGTAGCTCACAATGCGATGATCAAAGATAAAACATAACATGAAAACAACACACAATGCACACACCACTTCTAGGGTACGCCTCACTCGTTGCCTTCGAAACGTGGTCTTCAAGTATAGGACGTTTTAGCGGTCGCTCTTATGTCCAAGATCCAGTTGCCTCGAAACAATTGCCTCGAAACGGTTGCCTCAGATTAAAAAAGGATCTAGGACATTAGGGTTACTTCTAAGGTGTCCTAACTGTTGCTTCGGTGACCACACTGTCCCTACAATCGAATTGACCCGAACACCTCCAACGGTGGTGCTACCTACCTCTCAATGGTGGGATGGCACTACCTTAAGGACTTTTACACAGCCTAATTCCTTAGGGTAGGTAGATAACTCATGGGTACTTGCTCTCTTCAAAAACAAACAAAACAATCTTTTCACACTGACACTTTCAAAAGCTTTCAAAACAAATTTTTCAAACACTCTTGAGGACAGATACAAGAGTCATTCAGAAATCTTTCAATGAAACTTTTTCAAATCCACTCACATTTTGAAAAGCAAACATCTTTTGAAAACATAAGAGCAAGTACCTAAGAGCCCATGGATAACCATGGATAGAAAGGGTGCTAACACCTTCCCTTTCTATAAATCTACCTCCCGAACCGAGAAAAATTCTCGATAAGGAATTTTGCTGTGCTTTTGTCCTTTCCATGTTGGAGAAAATAAAAGACGGTGGTGACTCTTGCTTCCGTGACATTTCGCGAAACCAGCTAAAAATAGTCAGTTCTATTTCCACCGATCACACACAGCTTGGTGAGCAAGGTGATCGGCTAGTACACTGCCCTTTATTACTTTTTGGGTAGTATATTGTATGTCATATTCTGTCAGGATCATCTGCTATCTCGCTATTCTCCCAGAGAGGGCAGGTTTCTCAAAGATGTATTTTATTGGATCCATTTTAGATATCAACAAGGTAGTGTGGGTCAGCATATACTGTCTTAACCGGCGAGCAACCCATGCCAGAGCGTAACAAGTTTTCTCGAGAAGTGAATATCTTGTTTCACAGTCAGTAAACTTTTAGCTCATGTAATAAATAGCGTGCTCTTTTCGGCCAGACTCGTCTTGCTTCCCCAGCACACACCCCATTGAATTTTCCAAAATAGTCAGATACATGATCAATGGTCTTCCCTCGAATGGTGGCATCAACACAGGAGGCTCTTGCATGTACTCTTTGATCTTGTCAAAAGAAGTTTGGCACTCATCATTCCATTTGACTACTTGATCTTTCTTCAGTAATTTGAAGATTGGTTCACAAGTAGATGTCAGGTGAGAAATGAATCTGGCAATGTAATTTAAACGTCCCAAGAACCCTCTGACTTCCTTCTCAGTACGAGGAGCAAGCATCTCTTGTATCACTTTCACGTTGGCAGGATCTACTTCAATACCTTTATTACTGACGATAAAGCCTAGGAGTTTACCATACCTCACCCCAAATGTGCACTTATTTGGGTTCAACCTCAGCTTGTATTTCTTTAGTCTCTCAAAGAGTTTCTGTAGTTGGTCAAGATGCTCTTCTTCTGTTTGAGATCTAGCTATCATGTCGTCCACATAGACCTCTATTTCGTGATGTATCATGTCGTGAAATAGAGCTACCATGGCACGCTGATAGGTTACCCCAGCAATCTTCAGTCCGAATGGCATAACCTTGTAGCAGAATGTTCCCCACTGTGTGACAAAGGTTGTCTTCTCCATGTCCTCAAGTGCCATTTTGATTTGGTTGTAACCCGAGAAACCGTCCATGAAGGAAAACACATTGTGATGTTCCGTATTGTCAATTAGAATATCAATGTGAGGGAGTGGGAAATCATCCTTAGGGATTTCCCTATTCAAATCTCTGTAGTCCACACACATTCGCACTTTTCCGTCCTTTTTGGGCACGGGAGCAACATTGGCAACCCATTGCGGATAAGAGGTGACGGCCAGGAATCCAGCGTTGAATTGCTTCATGACTTCAGCTTTTATCTTCTCTAACATGTCTGGTTGCATTCGACAGACCTTTTGTTTTACTGGTGGACAGTCCTCTTTTGTTGGTAGACGATGTACCACGATATCCACGTCAAGTCCTGGCATGTCTTCATACGACCATGCAAAGATCTCAACATACTCTTGCAGCAACTTAATCAGACGCTCTTTGACACCGGGTTCCAGATTGGCACCCACCTTGACATCTCTTTTGTCTTCTTTGGTACCTAGGTTGATTGTATCCATGGGTTCCTCGGGAGGCTGAATGGTTCTCTCTTGTTGTAGTAATCTGGAAAGATCCCCTGGTACTTCACAATCTTCCTCACCTTCGTCTTCGGCTTGGTAGATTAGATTATCAGAGTCACAAAAAGCCATAGCAGTTCCATTACCCATGGGATCCCGAAGGGATGTAGACCTGTAGTGTGAGTGTGTGTAAGAGTATATCTATCTTTGAAAGGAATGAAAATGTAAATAGAAAAACAATGAGCACAAAGTTTGTATGAAAAAATGTCCATGATTCATTGATGTCATATGGAAATGAGATAATAACCCTTATAAATGGACCATTTTATCTCGGGTAAGACACAAGGTTTTAAGAGTCTAGATTGTTTTAATATTATAGATCCAACAAAATGTAAAGACAAATTACTGCGGGATAAAAGTGATCGGGACGAAATCTTTAGCCTCCCAGTTGCTGAGCCCTCCACTGACAGTTGGGAAAATCCAATCCTGTAGGTTATAGCTGTCTTCATCATCCTCCACGGTACTGACTTGGTGGTTGATGATCTTCAAAGGTGGTCCTCCGGCACGAGCACGGCGTACAACCTTCTGGGCACCTGAAGTGAAACCCAAACCAAACTCGTCAGATTTGTATGGGATATATGGGAGTTGTCCCCAAATAGTGCACCCACCTTCTTCTATCACTGCCTTGGCATCCTTCAAAGATGACATCTTTAGTGGAGGCCTTGTGATCTTGGGAACTTGAGACACAGCCTTGGTTACCGCCACAGTCTGTGGAACTTCTTCAAAGTGCTGGAATGAAGTTTCAATAAATTCACCATCTAGCTCCACATATCTGAAGGAATTTAGATGGCTGACGATATACTCTTCTTCCCCATGAATAATGATGATGTTCCCTTGAATTGGATATTTCAGCATTTGGTGCAACTTAGAAGTGACAGCGCCAGCATTGTGAATCCACGGTCGGCCCAGCAAGCAGGAATATGAAGGGAGAATATCCATTACATAAAAAGTTGAAACAAATGTTTGGATTCCAACCTTTATGGGGATATCCACTTCCCCATGCACCATCCTTTTTGAGCCGTCAAAGGCTCTCACTACTATGTTGCTTGGTTTCAATGTTAATCCTTCGCAGTCAAGCCTATCAAGAGCCTTTTTAGGCAATACATACAGAGACGAGCCATTGTCCACCAAGACATGAGCCAGAGTCGTGCCCCTGCATTCTACTGAGACATGCAATGCCTCCTTATGCTTCCTTCCTCTTGGCATTAAATCAGCATATGAAAAAACCAAGCCATTATCTGCAGTCAAGCTGGCTACGCAGTCTTGGAACTGATCCGCATATGTTTCTTGGGGTACATGGGCATTTTTCAGGAATTTTTTCAACGCCTTTGCATGCACCTCAGAACATAGTAGTAAAGCCAGCATGGAAATTTTAGATGGAGTTTGCCCCAGTTGCTCGACTACATTGTAGTCGCTTCTTTTTATGATCTTTAGAATTTCCTCCATCTCTTTCCGGGAGGTCTCAGGGATAGCCAATGATTGTGCCTTCATCCGGACAGGCTCAATCAGAATACTTTTACCTCGAGTCTTAGTTGACTCGGCCGCAGGAATGTCAGTAGGAGTGATAACAGGGGTTGTATCAGCTTTGTTAGTTGGAGTATTAGTAGAGATGATTATAGGACTGGGAACAACCTTTGGAGGAGCAACATCAACAGAAATGATTACGGGTCCAGAAAAAACCTTTGGGGGAGAAATATCTGGATAGAATATCCTTCCGCTTCGGGTAATCTTGCTAGTCCCTGCAATATTATCGATATTGGAGTCAACCTTCTAAGAACTTAAATCTTCAACAGCTAGCCAATCTTGCTTGATACCGTGGTAGTAGACATCCCCTTCATAGTTCCATGGTACGGTTTTGTTTGATGAATACGGGATTGGTCCAGGCATTGTAATTATCAAAGGAGCTACTTTTGGAACTGATGTAATTCTAACGGGTCTTTTGGTGGAGACCCTGGAAGAATTGTCGGAAATGGTCACGATGGAAACATCATTATAAGAAACAGTTGGAACAGGAGTCTTTTCGAACAGAATTTCCTTGTTATCTATTAGGCACTGAACGCTTGCTTTCAACAAAGGACAACTGGTTGGTGAGGACAAACAGAAATGACAGCTTTCATTACATCCCGGGAATACACCGACAATCAACAAATTCTTTTTGATAGTCAGGAGTGGGGTCATAAGTTCATCAACTGAAGTAACAAACATATCTTCCTCAATAGCGTTGGTATTACGGACATGTTTGGGCATAGGGGTAGAAATGGCATGTTTGGGCATCGAATTCAATCTCTTTGGCTTCAAGGAGGTATTTTACTTTGTTCTTTAGAGCCCAACAATTGTTAGTGTCATGGTCAGAATTCTCAGAGTGGTATGCACAGCGGGCATTAGGATGATAGTGAGGAGAGGTTGTGTTAGGGTTCTTTGGAGCTTCTTTCAAGGTCACTAGGTTGGATCTTAACTAGTGTGGCAATACTTGAGATAAGGTCATGTTAATTCTGGTGAATTGTCTGACTGGTCTTTCCATTCTTGGTTGGTTGTTTCTTTGCTGATCAGGCGCAGGTTTAGGAATCATAACAGCCCCCACCATTGGATGGCGTTCGGCCCTATCTTGATTTCTCTGAGGATATAGAGCAACCACTTCTTTATTTACGATGAATGGCTTCCTTAAAGCAGCAGAGGATGCATCTTTTTGAATCTTTCAATTCTTTATCCCGGCTTCTACCCTTTCTCCAGTTAATATCAATTCAATAAAACCTGCCGATGAACTCCTAATTAAGTGATTGAAGAAAGGACTAGATAGGGTGCCCAAAAACATGTCTACCAATTCTCTTTCAGATAGGGGAGGTTGAACTCTTCTTGCCAAGTCCCTCCATTTTTGCGCATAGTCCTTGAAACCATGGCCATATTCTGGAGTTGAGTACGGGTGGGTGCAAGATCACCATTGTATTGATATTGTTTGTAAAATGTGGTGGCCAGATCTTCCCAGTTATGAACATTTGCTCTTTCTAACTGATAAAACCAATCAAGTTGAGTTCCAGATAGACTGTCTTGGAAGAAGTGTACCCATAAATCCTTGTCAGCGGTATGAGGATGGATTTTCCTCACATAGGACCGGAGATGCATTTTGGGGCATGAGACTCCGTCATATTTGGCGAACATAGGTGCTTCGAATTTTTGAGGAATGACAATCCCTGATACTAACCCCAACTCCTCAAAGTCCAATCCAGGCACTTTTTGGATTTCCATTGCACTTAACCGTTCTTCTAGATGCTTATACTTGTCGTCGGCTGGAGGGTATTGTTCTTCGTAATAATCTTCTTCTTCCTCTTCCTCTTCCTCTTCTGACTTTGACTGGACAATTGTTTCTTTTCCCTTCCCATCTTGATTGTCTTTCTCATCGGATGTCGTTGTAAAGTCTAAGGTCCTTCTTGTCTGCCCTTGGAATCTTCTTCCCATGTTTAGAACTCTGGTTATTTTCTTCGTCTTATTTTTCTTCTCCTCAACCAGCAAGGTCTTTAACTCTTCTTGTCCTTTGGCTAGAGTTAAGAACAACTGTTGAAACTGTGCATTCTTAGCTTGGAGGTCCTTCACCGTTTACTCGAGATCCATCTTACTGAAATAAATAGTAGAGAGATGAGGAGACTTGTTGCAAGAAACCTACTTATGTTATGATGAATTGTAAATGCGTTATATTAATAAATTAAAGCTTAAGTACATCAATGCCTTTACATCAATGCGTTATATTATTTCAAGGATCTTAAAGATTCAAATTCGTTTTAGACAAAAAGGAAACACACATTATATTAATAAATTAAAGCTTAAGTACATTAATGCCTTTACAAAAAACTCTAAGATAAAAAGGTAGTACGCATCCTCTTTGGTGTGATGTAGGCATTCAGGTTCCTCTCCTCATGAAGTTGCTTAGTGAGTTCCAAAACCTTCTTCTCGCTTGCGTAGAATTGGGCTTCGAAAGTATCTCTCCCCCCCCCCCCCCCCCTTGATTTGTATCCAATCTCTTTGTAGGTCTTCAAAAGAGGTGGGCATGTTAGGATGTAGGATAGTGTATGGAACATCTCCTTCCATGACAGGCTCAATGATTACCGGTAGAATGGAGGGGTAAGGCATCATAAGACTTTGAGCACGGGTTCGTACCCATTTGAGGTAAGGCTCAAGAGGGATGGAATTCTTCTGCCCCAAAGTCTTTCTATCTACCTTGTTCAACATCCTCTAAGCTCGGATAAATCTCTGGCGAAGACCTTGATCGTCGTTGTCGTAGTCAAATACCAAACCTTGAATCAGCATCTCGTGCGGGCCATCCCTTCGGGCGTAACCAAACTGTCTTAAGGTTAAGCAAGGGTTGTAGGTGATACCTCCCCTAATGCCAAGTAAAGGGACATTAGGAAATTCTCCACAATGGTCAACAATAGTAACATTCTCTATGGATCATGGGCACCAATGAACATCTGAATGTTTGAGCGTCATCAACCTTTGTGACCACCTTGAACCTTGCTCGTTCTTTAATACAAATTGGGGAAGATGCAAAATAAACCATCTTGCCAAGAGATGAGTAAAACACATAAGAACACCTCTTTTCCTCATTGTGCAAGTGTGAAAAGAATGTAGTATATCCCCTAGCAATGTAGGCACCAGATTGCGGGATATGAAGATTTTGACGGCGTTAACGTCTATGAGTTAGTCAGGATTTGGAAACAAAACCATCCTATAGATGAGGAGAGCCAAAATTTCCTCAAAGGCTTGCAAATCCAAGGAGTTCCAATAGTTTTGGGCTTTCTCAAACAAGAACTTTGCTAGGAAACCTTTGACACCACTCCTTGTTTCCCAATTAATTATGACATCAGATGAGTGCAAGTGTAGAGCTTGAGCAATCTCTTCTGGCTTTGGGTCTCTTTCTGTACCTTTGAAAGGTAGTTCATTGAGAATGGGAATCCTCAAGAGTCGGGAGAATTCTTCCAAAGTAGGCACAAGTTGATAATCGGGAAATGTGAAGCAATGGTGTAAAGGATCAAAGAACTGAAAGAGCACCTTCATCATGTCCTCATCACTGTTGGAAGTGAGAAAGTTGAGTAGGCGACCATGTCTCTCGGTGAATGGAGAATTTTTTGGAATCCTTGAAGATAGCTTCTTAAGTTGTGGAGGGATCCTTTCAAGATTGACTTGAATAGTTTTCCTGCGAATAGAATCCTTATCCTACAAAACAAGAACAAAGATAAATCCAAAATCCTTGAAATGGTTAGTGAATGAGTATGATGTTATGATGTTCATGATGTTATGTACAAGTATGTATATACAAACAAAGAAAACAAGTCCTTAGTTTTAGGCTTGCATGGAGTCTCATAGGTAAGTACCCTCTTGAAGTTTAGTTGGCTCAAACCTGTACTAGTAATAGTAACCGAGTTCTAAGGAGCTCAATATCACCGGTTTGTTTCCTTGGTCATTGTTTCAGCACAAGCCTCTTTAATGGTGACTGAAATATCCCAAGAAACCAAACCTCAATGAGTGTAGTATCGAGTGTCTACCAACTTCAGACTGCACCAAAGCCGGTCATCTCACTACGTCCTAAAGGCCAAGTTGGTCAAGTAAAGGTTCTAAAAGTTCACTAGTGCTTCATGACATCACTCAGCGGCCCCGTATTCTCCTTGATTAACTCAAGGGCTACCGATACCCACAAATATGTCGCACTAACATAGTTATTGCTTAGAACATGTCGGTATACCCTGCACAATTTCCATAATGTATTGCTACTTACCTATAAGGTATCCCAAATCCGGGTAGAGGATTCAAATCCAAACAAAGAACTATAATGTAAAGCATACAAGTCAAAAAATGTAAGCAAGTAAAATGTGATCTAACCCTAAGGTATCCCCACTTTTAAAATTTTCCCCAGCTGAGTCTCCAGTTCTGTGGTGCGGTGGGAGAACTGACTTGGGTATTTTGCGTTTGATCGCAAATGTTGCGGTTAGCAAGAGTCGCCACAGACTTTTCTTTTATCCAAAAGGAAAGGTGAAAAAGCACAGGAAAGACCTTTGAGATTATTTCTTGAGTTCAGGGGGTAGATTATGAAAAGGGAAGGTATTATCACCCTTTTCATCCATGGTTTTCCATGGGCTCTTAGTTACTTGCTAGATCACATGCTTTTGTTTGAAATTGTGGTTGGTGTTTTCTTTAAAACTAATTTGTAAAGAGGCCATTGTTTAGGAAATCTTTGTAATGATTCTTGTTTGTAAGAATGTATACAAAGATGTTGATCTTTTGAAAATTTTTTCAAGTTTTGTAAGATGTTCTGAAAAGTGTAGGTGTTTGTTTTGAAAATAGCAAGGATGTTTTGTTTGAAATTGAGCAAGTAATTAGGAGCATTCTACCTACTCAAAAGTCTTTCTTGTTCATTTTCTTTTCCTTTGACATTGTTATCTTACCATTGATTTGGTAAGTAACTCTATCTTTAGATGTAAACGGGATGGGCGTGGGTCATCATATAACCATGATTAGTAATGTTGCAAGGTATCTTAGCATTCTATTTTAGGGACTAAGATTATTTGAAAGGCAACTTAGATAGCGTCATTGAGGGGCTATGATCTTGTATTTGCTTTATTTTTGCTAAAATACCTCACATGCGTAATATGGATATTTTTGTAAAGGCAACCAAGTGGATTTACCCTATGGGTGCTTGTGTGAAAGTGTGTTGTTTGCATTCTTGATTTTGTCTTGAATTAGGGTTTTCTAAGTATTGGTTTTAGTCATTCTATACAAATCCTAATTACTAGCATTTGTATAAAGCGGTAAATTGCGGAAAATAAATATCCTACGTTATTACAATCATTAGGGGATGGGGTGTACAGATTTACAAATGTGGATTACAAGTAAAATTAAATCCTAAGTTACTATTACAACCATATTGAATGGATAAGAATGTACAAGAAATGTAAAATGAACGTGTTTTGTTTAAGTAAAGAAATAACTTTTGTTTAAGAAAATATTTTGATCTTTTTATGTTAAAAGAATAAAATAGACATGTGAATATGAAATATTTTTTTGGTGTTTTTGATTAATAAAAGTGATGGAAAAATAGTAAGGAGATAGAAAGCGGAATCAGCGCTTGGTTAAAATAAAAGAAATCAGAAGTTCTGACTCTGGCATGCTTCAAGACAGAAATAACATGTTAGCCAAAATAGGGAATGTCAGAAGTTCTGGGTGCTGAGGGAATTTGGAAGTTCTGATATTGCTGGAGGTTTGGAAGTTCTGATGTTGCTGGAGGTTTGGAAGTTCTGACCCATAATGGGAAAAAATTCAGGGGATAAGCATAACAAAGGGTGTTTATGGGACTAGAACTCAATACCCTTAACACAAATGTCTTATGCGTGCGTTTTTCTACCACTGGGGTGGCCAAACATCCGGTATTAGAAGCAAAAACATAATCATATAACATAAATTGAGTTCTGAGGATGAATCCTATATCTTTCTTCATGCTAACCAGAACATCTGCAACTTAGTCATTTCTTAACAGAACAAAAAACACAAACATAGCAATTATGGCCGGTTCCTATCATGGTTCAGAAATATAAGATATCAAGATTGTAAATCAGAAACAAGCATATATCTGCTAAACCTAACTTCCTTAAGAAGTTATGAACTAATTTACTCCCTACTTAGGCATATAAATACGTGAAACCTCAGAATACGTACAACATCAGAATCATGATATCTACATTGTATTTTTGAACATGAAAATCTGACAATGCCTAAGTAATATGATGAGAGTCAGTAGAAGCTTACCTTGCAGTTGGAAAATACCCCGTGAGCTGGAGTTTGGTTCTAACCGCTTGTGATGTTCTGAACAGCTTCCACACATGTTCAGCAGGCTGGAAACTTTCAACTTGGGCTACGAAGGGTTAGAATATTCTGGAACAGCCAAGGGCCAAAGTTCTGACTTCTTTGAGGTGGATATGGATGGAGAGTGTATTACAGTGTGAACATAGAAGTTAGGATAGCTTCTAATATGTAAATCAGAAACTGTATGGATGGTTTTGGTCAAGAAACACTTGAGGAAAAATGGAGTTTGAATGCAAGAAATCAAAAGCTAACAGGTTTTATATTTTATGTGTTTGCAGTTTTGGACTCTTGGAATTTTAGTAAGGTTTCGAGGCTTTTTCTTTCTCAAACTTTTCGACCCTTTTACAGTTGCCAATGAAGTCCAATTTATAGGCAAAGGTTTAGTAGCTTGGAGAGGTCAAGGGGAACAACAATCATATGCTAGGCGCTGACTTGTTCTTGAAGTAAGTTCAAATAGGTATGGTGGTTAGCAGTTTTAGCAGCGCCTAAGCTAGATTTGTAAGCAGGAATTATGGAAAGGTAACCTCAAAAGCAAAAGCAACGTATGGGCCTAGCACACTTTTGTACAAAAGTTTGCTTTTCCAAGACAGTAAAGGTACTTCTATGCCACACGTGGGGAAATATTTTGGATAAAGACTCAAAAGTGGTTGTGATCATTAAATGATGATGAGATTTATCAAACCAGAAATCCTGCAATGTGATATTCTGCATCATTGCTTAATTCTGGATCAGAAGTTCAGCATCAGCGTAACTTAGGACAAACATCTGACTTCTGATCCTTGAATCCTTTTGCTTTAGCATGTTCTGAGTGAGTTTTCAGACTTTCCTAAAAGCTTGTAACACACTTTTCAAATCCTCTTTGAATTTCTCTTGCAACTTCTGACTGAGCCAACGTGAAAACTGGCCTAGAAGTTATACACAACTTCTGACTTGAAAATGCTCAGAATTTGATAAATGCCTAAGATTTAGAGACGTTCCTTTAAGAATGTATAACTTGAAAACCCCAGAATTTCTAAAAGAAGTTCTGTTCTGCAATGTTTTAGATCTTATTGAAATCTATAACTTTTGTTCCAAAAGTTCTTCCAGAATCAGCTTTCATCATGGTGATAATCTGATCAGAAGTTCTGAGCTTGTCATATTTCTTAAACACTTAGAAAAAACTCTAAGTATTTAGAAATTTGACTTTTCCAAAGTAATTTTGACTTTTGAATATCTTGATGAAACAAATATCAAATTCCAAGATGTCTTCATGAAATATGATTCTTGAAACTTGATTTTGATCCATAAGTCAAGGTTTGACTTTTTAGTGTGCAAATGACCATTTTGACCTTGTGCATGATTTTCTTGAAAAATTTGTAATTCAAGACTTGAAATTGGATGGGAACAAACCTGAGGGTCCAAGGTGATCCTTTGAGAAAAGAGAGGGAAAAGTTTGGGGTACAAAACACGGCTTTTCTTCATCCATGTCAATCTCGTAATAAATATGCAAGTTCGTCAAATCTTTCAATTATAATTCTAGGGGCCTCGTTATCCCAATTGACCTTGAACATGGAAGACATTGTTTCCAAGGCGTCTTCCAACAATTTTTCTTCTCTAAGGAAGTACTCAAAGGTAACCTCCTTAAAGTATGGGATTAGGGTCAACACAAGCTCTTTGTATGGAATCAGATTAGGGTGCTTCGTATCCCATTCTCCTTTTACTTAACTAGTCATTAAGGCAAAATCTCTGTGTACATCCAAGAACTCGATCCTTAGGTCAATGGCAGCCTTTAGACACAAGACGCATGCCTCGTACTCAACCATGTTATTTGTACAATCGAAGCACAATCTAGCGGTGAAAGGTGTATGAAAACCCTCAGGAGAAATAATCACGACACCAATTCCATTTCCCAAAGTGTTAGAAACCCCATCAAAATCCATAGTTCATTGGGGTCCTTGTTTAGGTTCGTCATACGGTCCAGGCTTTTCGCAGTCAGTCACTAGCATGATGTTCTCGTCCAGGAATTCAAAGTTCATGGACTGGTAATCCTCAATAGCTTGATGGGCCAAATGATCCGCCAATATACTTCCCTTGATGGCCTTTTGTGTTGTATATTGGATGTCATATTCAATCATAATCATTTTCTATCTAGCTATTCGTTCGGAGAGAGCCAACTTCTCGAAGATATACTTGATAGGGTCCATCTTAGAAATGAATAGAGTGATGTGAGTCAACATATACTGTCTTAGCCGCTGAGCAGCCCATGCCAAAGCGCAACAAGTTTTCTCGAGTAGTGAATATATGGTTTCACATTCGGTAAACTTTTTGCTCAGGTAGTATATTGAATTCTCTTTACGGCCAGACTCGTCATGTTGGCCCAGCACACACCCCATAGAATTCTCTAATATAGTCAAGTACATAATCAAAGGTCTTCCTTCAACTGGAGGCATCAGGATAGGAAGTTCTTGTAAATATTCCTTGATCTTGTCAAAGGCTACTCGGTAGTCGTTATTCCAATTGACTACTTGATATTTCTTCAAGAGCTTGAAGATTAGTTCACAAGTAGCAGTCAAGTGAGATATGAACCAAGCAATGTAGTTGAGTCGACCTAAGAAACCCCTGACCTCCTTCTCAGAACAGGGAGCTGAAATTTCTTGTATGGCTTTGACTTTTACAGGGTCGACTTCAATACCTTTTCCACTGATGACAAAACCCATGAGCTTTCCAGACCTTACCCCGAAGGTGCATTTTTTGGGATTTCACCTTAGCTTGTATTTTTTCAACCTCTCAAACAACTTGTGAAGATAACCAAGGTGTTGTTCCTTAGTTTATGACCATGCAATCATATCATCTACATAGACTTCTACCTCATGATGGATAATATCATGAAATAGGGCTACCATAGCTCGTTGATAGGTTTCTCCTACATTCTTCAAACTGAAAGGCATGACCTTGTAACAAAAGGTTCCCCACTATGTAACAAAAGTGGTTTTTTTCCATGTCCTCGGGAGCCATTTTGATCTGGTTGTAACCGGAGAATCCATCCATGAAGGAGAAAACTTTATGTTGAGCAGTGTTGTCGACCAAGACGTCAATATGTGGTAGTAGGAAATCGTCTTTGGGGCTTTCCCTATTCAAATACCTATAGTCTATGCACATACAGACCTTTCCATCCTTTTTTGGCACGGGGACCACATTCGCCACCCATTGAGGATATGATGTCACAGCCATAAAACATGCATTGAATTGTTCATTACCTCAACTTTTATCTTTTCAAACATGTCTAGCCGCATACAACACACTTTTTTCTTGACTGGAGGATAATTTTCTTTTGTCGGTAGACTATGAACCACAATATCAATATGCATCCCTAGTATATCTTCATACGACCAAGAAAACACTTCAACATACTCATGTAACATCTATATCAATCTTCCTTTGATACCCTCTTCCAAGTTGGCGCCGATCTTGACCTCTTTCTTGTCTGCCTTAGTACCTAGGTTGATCACTCCAACTGGCTCTTCATGAGGTTGAATGGCTTTCTCCTCTTGCATCAGAAGTCTGGCTAATTCCCCTGGTACTTCACAATCTCCTTCGCCTTCGTCTTCGACTTGGTTGATTGGATGTTCAAAGTCATAGCTGGCAATAGCAGAATCGTTGGTAGTGATATTCGGAGTGGATGAGGATCTGCAAGTGTGTTTGTGTGCATGTAAGATACATGGCTATTTTGAAAAATGCAACAAGAATAAGAAAGACAATGATTGCAAAATTTGAATGAAAAAGGTCCAATGTTTTTTCATTAAATGATCATATGGCATATGGAAATGAACAAACCCTTAACAAATGGACCATGGTGCCCCGGGAAAGGCACGTAGCTTAAAGTCATTGTTTGGAATTAAATTACAGACAAAAGTTCTTGAATTGAAAAAAAAAACAATAAATAGTAATTACTCCTTGTTAAAGGATATGGAAATGAAATCCTTGGCACGCAAGTTGTTGAGCTCCTCTCCGGCAGTCGGGTAGATCCATTCATCAAAGTTACAGTCATCCTTAGAGTCTTAAATAGCATTCACTTAATGATCACCGATGCGAAGAGGTGATTTTCCTATGCGAGCATGTCTGACCTCCTTTTGAGCTTTGGCAGTGAAACCCATCCCAAACTTGTCTGCTTTGAATGGAATGTCAGTGAGTTATCCCCAAATAGTACAACTTCTATCTTTGATCACAGTGCAAGCGTGTTTGAGTGAAATCATCTTTGGCATAACTTTATCAGCTTTTAGAACATCAGGAATTTCCTTGGCAACAACAACCATGGGAGATACCACTTCGAAGGCTTGATAAGGAGATTCTATGAACTCTCCATCCATCTCAACATATTTAAATGAGTTTAGATGGATAACCGTAAACTCCTCTTCATCACAGATGGTAACAATCTTTCCCTTGACTGGATATTTCAATTTTTGATGAAGAGTAGACGTCACTGCTCCTGCCCCATGTATCCAAGGGCGTCCAAGTAGGCAAGAGTAAGCAGGACGGATGTCCATCACATATAAAGTTGAGTTGAAAGTTTTAGAACCAACCCTGATGGGGAGGTCTACTGCTCCATGGACCATCCTTTTATATCCATCAAAAGCCCTTACAACTATGTCACTTGGCTTTAACACCAGATCTTCGCAATTCAACCGATCTAAGGCACCTTTTGGCAAAACATTCAGAGAGGACCCAGTGTCCACCAATACATGGACTAGAGCAGTTCCTTTGCATTCATTGGAGACATGCAAGGCCTTGGTATGATTTCTTCCAACTGGAGTCAAATCAGCATCAGAGAATCCCAATCCATTATCGACAGTCAAACTCGCCAACAATTTTCGAACTGATCGGCTGTGGTCTCTTGAGGAACATGTGCTTTCTTCAAAATTTTGGTCAATGCTTGAGCATGCGCATAAAAAAAAGCAATAAAGACAACATAGAGATCTTAGAGGGGGTTTTCCCCAACTGCTCTACTATCTTAAAATGTCTTTCTTTATAATTTTCAAAATCTCCTCCATTTCTTGGGTGGAGGGTTCCTCAGTAGTAATGTCTTTGGTAGGCGCCTCCATCCTGGCAGGCTCAATCATCTTTTCTTTGCCCCTAAACATCACTACTAGGTTTGTTAACAGTAATTCGAATAAGTGTAGTTGTAGTGGTTGGAGGTGAAATGTCAGGAGAGAAGATTCTCCCCGTCCTTGTCACCTTGCTAGAGCCAGTAATGTTGGTAATGTCATTAGTCTTGTCTTCATCTATCCACAAGTCTTGCTTAATTCCATGGAAGTATACTTCGGCGCCATAATTCCAAGGTACTGCCTTATCGGAAGAATAAGGAGTTGGCCCTGGTGCGGTAATTATCAAGGGGGAAATCGTTGGTTCGTTGGAAATCCTAATAGGACCTTTTGAAGAGATCCTAATAGGTTTGTTGGATATGGTGATGATTAATATGTCTTTAACTTCTTCAGTCAAACTTTTTATGGCCAGGGTTCTTTCAAATAGGATCTTATGACTATCTATTAGGCGTTGAACGGCTTTTTTCAGTGATTTGCAACCATTCTTTTATAGAGTACAACAATTACAGTCTTTTAAATAACCAGGGAAAACCCCAGATCTTAACAAATTTTCCTTAACAGTGGCCAGTGGAGTAGCCAAGTCTTTAATAGAGGATACAAAAGCAGTGTCTTCAATTGCATTGAAACCTTTACCAAGATTTGGCATTGGTGTAATGATTACATTTGGAGTTGTAGGGGGATCAAACTCAATGGTCTTGTTGTCGATGAGGTCTTGAATCTTGCATTTCAAAGCCCAATATTGATCAATGTCATGTCTGAGGCTATTGGAGTGATAAGCGCATTTGGCGTACTGGTTATACTTTGGAGATGAAACATTAGGGTTTGAAGGTGGATCATGAAATGTTACCAAGTTATCCTTCAACAGGTGTTGCAAGGCTTAAGATAGTGACATGTTCATCCTTGTAAATTGTCTTCTTGGAATGTCAGGTCTTTGATGGTTGGCTTGTTGTGGTTGTTTTTTAGTAGAGGGTGGATTGGAGATCGAAACAACATTGACAGATTGACGGTGGTCTTTCTTGACATGGCCCTTTGACCCATACACAACATTGGTTTCCTTCTTGTGGGTAAAAGGTTTCTTCACAACATTGGTTTTCAACTTTTAATACCGCTCTCAACTCTTTCAACAGTCAAGATTAACTTAGTGAAACCGGATGATGAGCTGCCAATTAGTAAGTTGAAATATGGTCCAGTTAATGTTCCCATGAACATATCCACCAACTCCCTATTATTCAGTGGCGGTTGCACTCTACCTGCCAAGTCTCTTCATTTCTACGCATATTCTTTGAAACCTTCATTGGAACCCATGGTCATTCCTTGTAACTGAACTCTAGTCGGCGCCAAATCAGCGTTATACTGATATTGACAGTAGAAAGTCGTGGCCAGATCTTCCCAAGTATGAATGTTGAAACCCTCCAACTGATAAAACCATTCTAACTGAGTCCCAGACAGACTCTCTTGAAATAAGTGTACCCAGAGCTTTTTTTCAGTAATATGTGGTTGTATTTTTTGAACGTAGGACCTTAAGTGAAGCTTTGGGCACGAAACTCCGTCGTACTTAGAAAAGATTGAAATTTTGAACTTATGGGGGATAACAACCCCAGGTATCAAGCCCAAATCACCAAAATCCAAACCATGAATGACTTGAATTTCCACAGCTTTCAACCTATCTTCCAGTTGCTTGTACTTATCCTCAGCCGGGGGATATTGTTCATCAAAGTGATCTTCATCCTCAGAAGCTTGATTGTTTTCACCCCCAGCACGAGTGCTCCTTGCATCTTCGTCTTGGTTCTCATCCTCTTCTGATGACTCTTCAACCACTTGTACTTGACGGACATGGCCTTTGAACCTCTTCCCCATGTTGATCAAAGCCTTCTTCTTAGTCTTCTTTTTGGCCACCAGAAGTGACATCAGCTTTTGTTGTCCCTTGGCCAAGGTGAGCAAGGTTTCTTGGAATTGAGAATTTTACATCTGCAAGTCCTTCCCTGTCTGCTCGAGATCCATCTTTCTGAAATAAACAGTAGAAAGATGAGGAAACCTGTGTCGGAAAACTTGCTCTTGTTATGACGCATGAAATGCATATGCAAATGATTTCAAGGATCTTTAAGATTTAAATTTGTTTAAACAAAGAAAGAACAAACATTAATTGTATTAATAAGTTCAAATGATTACAAAAGGTTCCACTTGGGCTTACAATGGAAGAAGCAAAATAATACAAATTAAAATCCTATAACAAAAGGGACTATAGCTTCCTATGAGTGCATCCTATTTGGTGAAATCTAGGCATTCAAACTCTGCTCTTCATGAAGTTGTCTCGTGAGCTCCAAAACCTTATTCTTCTTGCGTACAACTGGGCTTCAAAGGTGTCACGCTCCCCTTTTAGTTGAATCCATGACCTTTGAAACTCCTCGAGAGTTGTAGGCATGTCAGGATGAAGAATAGTGTAGGGAACATCTCCTTAGGTAATAGGCTCCATGATGATAGGTAAGATGGCAGGATACGACATCATCGGCCTTTGTGTCCGAGCTCGTACCCACTTGAGATTAGGCTCTAATGGAATAGAGTTCTTCCCTAAATTTTTTCTATCAACTTTGTTCACCATGACCCAAGATCGTACAAATCTTTGACGATAACCTTGGACATCGTTCTCATAGTCAAATATAATTCCTTGAACAAGTGCTTCATGAGGGTCATCCCTCCGAGTATAGCCAAACTGTCGTAGAGCCAAGCAAGGATTATGAGTAATACCTCTCCTAATTCCAAGGTGAGGGACATTAGGGAATTGCTCACAATGATCAATGATGGTGACATCCTCCAAATATCGAGAACACCAATGGATATCCGAGTGCGATAGTGACATCAACCTTTGAGACCAACTCATACCTTATTCATTCTTCAAAACTGATCGAGGAAGGTGTGAAATAAACAACCTAGCCAGCAAAGGAGTACAACACATAAGAACCCCCCCTTCTCTTCATGGTGCGAGTATGAAAAGAATGCAAAATATCTACAAGTAAGGTAGGCACCGGGTTATGAGATAGAAAAACTTTGACTGTATTCACATCTATGAGTTGGTCAGGGTTAGGAAATAGTACCACCCCATAGAGTAGAAGAGCCAAAACTTATTCAAAATCTTTCAAATCCAAAGCATCCCAAAATTGTTGAGCCTTCTCAAACAGAAACTTGGCTAGAAAACCTTTAACACCACTTCTTGTTTCCCAATTTGCCACAACGTCGGAACATTGCAAATGTAAAGCTAAAGCAATCTCCTCAGGTCTTAGGTCTTTCTCAATACCGGTCAAGGGTAATTGATCAAGAATAGGCACTCCCAAGAGTTGAGAAAACTCCTTCATGGTAGGCACCAATTGGTAATCAGGAAATGTAAAGCAATGGTGTTTAGGGTCAAAGAATTAAAAGAGTACCCCCATCATTTGTTCTTCAAAATTTGAGGTAGCCAAATTGATGAGACGACCATACTTCTTGGTGAATGGATAATCATTTGGAACCCTTGATGCTAACTCCTTGAGTTGAGGATGCACTTTCACAAAGCCAATTCAGATAGTCTTTCTACGAATGAAATCCATGTCCTACAAAACTGGAAAAGATAAATCCCAAGGCCCTTGAAATGGTTAGGGTAAATGCTATGGTATGATGTTATGTACAAATAAACATATACAAACAAAGAAAACAAGTTCTTAGATTTAGGCTTGCATGAGGTTTCATAGGTAAGTACCTTCTTAATGTTTAGTTGGTTTAACCTTTTCTAAAAAGTAATCGGGTTCTAGGGAATCTCAATATCATTGATCTTTCTTCATTGGGAATTGCCTTAGCACAATTAATCTTTTATTGCGGCTGAAATATCCCAAAAGTCTAATCTCAATGAGCGTAGTATTGAGTATCAACCAATTTTTAGATTTCCACTGAAACCGGCTATCTCATTACTTCCTAATAGCCGAGTTATTCAATTAAAGGTTCTAAGGTTAGTTAGTGCTTCATGACACCATACAGAGGCCCCGTCTTCTCCTTGATTCAACACAAAGGATACCGGTGTCCACAAATGTTTCATACTAACGTAGCTATTGCTTGAACCATATCGGTCTATGATGTACAATCTTCACAATCTTTTTTATTTACCTAATAATGTTCCCAGATTCGGGTAGAGGATCAATACAAACCCAAACAAGGACCCATAAATGTAAAGAAAACAAGTCAAATGATGAAAGAATTTAAAGATGATCTAGTCTCTAAGGTAACCTCACTTTTTATTATCCCCGACAGAGTCATCAGTTCTGTAATACGGTGGGAGAACTGACTAGGGTGTTTTGCGTTTGGTCGCAATTATTGTGGATAGCAAGAGTCGCCACTGACTTTTCTTTTATTCAATAAAGGAAAGGGTGAAAAGAATAGGAAAGACCTTTTGAGATATTTTCTTGAGTTCGGGGGGTAGGTTATGAAAAGGGAATGTGTTAGCATCCTTTCCATCTGTAGTTATCTACGGGCTCTTAGTTTCTAGATCACTTTTGAAATGTTTTGTTTGAAATGTGTTTTGTGATGTTTTTGAAAGTAGTTTTGAAAAGTGCCTTTGTTTAGGCGAACTTTGTAATGATTCTCGTCTCTATAAGAATGTATACAAAGTGTTGACTTTTGAAAATATTTCTTTTAAAAGTGCTGGTGTATTTTGAGAGATGTTTTGAAAAATGGTTATGAGCAAGCAACTATGAACGTTCTACCTACTCAAAAGGTCCTTGTTCATTTCCTCCTCCTTTAGATATTGTTATCTTACCATTGATTGATAAGAAGCCCTATCATTGGATGTGAAGGGATGGGCATGGGTAATAGTATAGTCATTGAAAGCAATGTTATGAGATACCTTAGCAATTTTTGTAAGGGTCTAAGATCATTTGTAAAGGCAACATTTGAAGTGTCATCGAGGGACTATAATCTTGTACTTGTTTTGTTTATGCTAAAGTATTCCACATGCGAGACATGACTATTTTATTCTCAAGGAAACAAGTGTGGGTTAACCCTAGAGGTGCAAGTGTGAGAAGTGTTTGTTTTTCATGCACTATTTGTCTTGTATTATGGTTTTTCTATTTGTTGATTTTTGTCTTTCCATACAAATCCTAATTACTAGCATTTATATTGAAAGCGATAAATTGCGAAAATATAAAGTTCTGCACTATTACATTATTTGGGGATGGGGGTATAATTTACTAATGGGGAGATATGAGAAATTAAACCTAATTACTATTACAACCATATTGAATTTGAGTAACATAATGTACAAAAATATGGAGATAATATGAAAAGAAAAGAAAATTGTTTTTGTTGGATTTTTGTGAAAGGATTTTACCTAATTAAACTAAAAAGAAAATAATTAATTGAATCTTAGTTAATTTAAATTGATTTAATGAAAATTAAATTTAAGTTAATTTTAAGAAAAGAAATGAAATTAACTAAGAAACATATTTTTTAGGATTTTTAAGAAAAGGTTTTAACTTATTTAATTAAAACTAAAATGAATGGAAAGAAATTAATTAATTAAACTCTTAAGTTCTAAATTAATTTAATTAAAATAAACTAAGTCTAATATTAATTTAATTAAGAAATAAATTTGTTAAAGAAAAAATATTTTTGGTCTTTTTGTCTTAAAAGAAATAAAATACTAATACTAAATATTTTAAATAAAATATAAAAAAAAACATTTTTTGGGATTTTGATTAATAAAAAAATATTAATAATAATAAAAATAGAGAAAAGAGAAAATAAAATTTAAAAAAAAAATAAAGTTAGGGGGTGTAAAATGGGAAAAAATTGTTTAGAAGTAAAAAACAGTTTTGTTTTATACTAGGCCCAATGTCTATTTTTGTAATCAGAAAAACAATAAAATATGTAATGAAATGGGCTGCATGGTTGAAAAGCAAATGGGAGGGGGGGTCAGATGGAGTAAAAAGAGTCACGTCCACTTGCTGGACGCCCAAGCGTTGGCTGTTTCAAACAAAAAGAAATGAAAACAAAGAGAAAAATGCAAAAAATGGACGTTGGGGCTCGAACCCAGGTGTAAGATGTAACAGGCGCGCGCTTCTACAACTGGGGTGGCTATACATCCGGTATTATAAAAAAAACCATAAATATATATTATAAAATCAATTATAATGATGAACTTCATCTTCGTCCTCGAGCCAGGATCCCTGCAACTCATTCATTTCTCATCCATTCTCAAAAGTATAAACATCAAACTTGTTAAAAATTTCACCACGATTCCAGAAATGTAAATAACTTAAACTAACAATCAAAGATTAGCACGAATTTCTAATGGTACCAAATTCTAACCTAACTTTTTCAGAGATTTCAAACTTAAATTCTCACTACTCAGTCAATATAAATGAAATCTAAGGATATGGTCATCTTCAGGGCTATGATGTCTACATTTTATCTTTGAAAATGGAAGCCTAACAATGCCTACATGAAGAGATTGAAAGTCAGAAATTTTACCTAAAAACTGGAAATCATGTTCTGCAAATGAGCTTGATTCAAGTTGCTGTAATGATCAGGTTAGCTTCCTTAAGTCCCTAGGAAGTTATTCCAATGGTTACCTTGAGTTGAGAGTGCTTGAACTGGCCTGGAGAAGTCAAGATACAGACCTCTGTTTTTGAAAATGGAAGACGGTGATGGAGGTGTTACAGTTTGAAAACAGGGATTGGGATAGTCTCTATATGTGTATTAGAAGCTTTGTGAATGGTTTGGCCAAGAAACACACGAGTGGATTTGAAGATGAGTGTGTAAAGTTAGAAATGACACAAAAATAGAAGTTTTGTGTAACTTCTGACTTGAGGGAGTTTGAGAGGTTTAGAAAGCTTGTTAATTCGTGTCCTAGCTCACAAGTAGTGCTTCTATTTATAAGCAAGAAGTTTGGAGTGCATACATTGATCAGATTTCAAAATCACATGTTATGGATAGGTTTCTTGATTTTGAAGCAAAATTGACAAACATATTTCCAAGACATGGTACAAGGTTATCTAGAATGGTTGGAAGCTTTAAACATGTTTCTTATGTCTTGTAGATATTGTGTGTGCAGAAAGAACAAGTGCAAATTTCAAGGTAAGTGGATTTTGTGATTAAAGTGAACTTTTCCAAAATGGAAGTGTCAACTTTGTGTCATTAATGGAAAATTGACTTGGACAATTCTTCAAACACTTGGATAATGGCCCAATCAATTGTGTAAACCATTAATTATAGAGTGAAACACAAGTTTGAGGCCTTCAAAGCAAGGTTGTGCAACATGGCTAGAGATTTGATCCATTGTTCTTCATAATTCTACCTTGTAAATCAAGAATGAAACCCTAACTTTATCTCTTTGATTCTCCTAGCTCAAGTATGATCTTAATGAGATCTTTGACATATTGTAAAGCTTGTAACACCCTCTACAACCTTCATGTTTTCCATTTTTTAATAATATAATTGGAACTATGTGAAAAGTTATCATGAAGTTGGTACCAAAAATCTGCCTAATTAGGTCAAATTTTCACTAAGTGTTTTAAGAAAAAAGTTCATGACTTTATGGCCTTATAACTCAAAATATAAGCATTTTTTGAACATGAGCCATCTAATACAAGCTTTTAGAATTCATCAATATCTACAACTTTCATATCGAAAGTTTTCCTTGAATCATATAACATCATGGTGAAAAAATTGGCATGAAGTCATGAAGAAAAGCATGTATAAAACACTTAGAAAATTTTCTTAAGTCTTAGAAATTTTAACTTTTCAAGATGAAATTTGACTTTCTTGATTTATTGATGATCAAGTTTCATACTTTTTCATGTCTTGATGAAATGTGATCTTTGAAACTTAATTTTGATCAAAAAGTCAAAGTTTGACTTTTTAGTATACAGTTGACTTTTTCACCAGTTGATCAAATTTCAACTGTCAATCAATTGATCTTGAGAAATGAATTGAACCATGTAATTTGGTAAATATGATGCATTTGAATCCTTGATATCATGTTTTAAGGCAATAATTCAAGTATTAGGTCAAAAGTCAAAAATCAAGCCTTCTCAGTCAAAACCCTAATTTTGACCATTTTGTCCTTTTGGTGATTTGATAAATTTTCTTGGGGAGTTGTGATCCAAACTTTATCAATTGATACATGTGAGTTCAGAGTATTTATATGGGCCAAAAATATTGAATTTTAACTATAAGTTGACCACAATTGACTTTTTACTTAATACAATTGATTTTAGGTCATCTAATCAATTGACTGAGCAAACTTGAACTACAAGACTTGGAACTTTACATGATAAATATTGAAGGTCCATAATGATCCATGAAAGTCATATGAGGCATTTAAAAGTTCAATTTTCCTTGTGAAAACTCAAACCCTAATTTGAGGTATCAGTGTTGAGGAGATGTCTTGACCTAGTAAATCCTTGTGCAAGCTTGAGCTATTGAAGATCTTGTAGGAAATGTCTTGAGATATGAGAGGGCAAATTTTGGGGTACAACAGACTCTTAAAGTCATGCGATCAAGTTTTTGGCGCCGTTGTTGGGGACATATTTAGTCGGTATTGTGAATCCTTTGTTATGCAGTATAGACTAAGGAAAACAATTTTATTTCCTTTTATCTGTTGATTGTATGCCAAGCACTCACTCCCAAGGTGAAGAATTGGAGGAACCAATGGACGAAGTCGAACATTTTGTTAGTATAAGACATCGAATTATAGAATACCAAATTAAGTACAATCTTCCCGAATTCAATCTTCCCAATTTATCTCTTCCTGAACCAAGAATGGACGAAGGACCCCAAAATCGTCCTTTGAAGGATTATGCTGCCCCATCACCAGAGGAACCTGCTATACCCCAATTTTCCCCCTTAAGATCCCTTCATCATACCATATTGATTCAATCACAGCAAGATCACATTAGGGCTTTTGGTTTTCTCTCCCTACCTTTAGCTTTTCTCTTTGAGGAATTACCAAGCACCTTGACTTGTTTTCTTTTGTAATCATGAACATTTTGTCTTGATTTTTCCTTTTAATTAATAAAATGCAATGTTGGTTTGTCTTGCTTATTACTAATGTAGGTAAATACAATGAGGCTTAGCAAGTTGATCCATGGGTTCATGAATTTATTTCCATGCCCTAGTCAATAAAGATTGAGAAGTTCAAACCTCATCATTGAATTTGTTTTGGAAGAAATTCCATGACAAGGTTATTTTGGTTCACCTCATTGCAAGATTATCAAATTTGGTTCAAAAGTACAAAGGGGTTGATTGGAGAAGTTGTCATGCTTGGACAAGGTTGTGTTCCCATTGGTCACAAGTGCATATCTCTCTCAATTCTCAAGATATGGAAGTTGTTTTGGGTTGCTATGAGTTCTCATTTTCATCCTCAACAACTTCTATTTACAAAGCATTTGTGTTGATACAAGAAGTTTGTTCAAAATTGCCAAAGTTCCTCAAGGCATTTCTCTTTATCTAGGAGTCAGGGTTTTTGAACTTCAAAGAAACATACCTTGCTCATATTTTGGTATTTTTGAGTGATTCCAAAGACATCCTTCTCTTCAAAGGGTTATCAACAAATCACTTCAAAAGTTCCAAGTAGTTTTCATGTGGAAGAAGCTTGATGATGAAGAAAGATTACAAGTCCTCTATATGAACCCCTAATTTCTCATGTGTGACTTCAAATGATCATAACTTGGTCAATTTTTATCATCTTGAGCCCACTCTTTTTCCATAATGATCTCAAAGATGTGAACTGTATGCCTTCTGTTATGTGCAAAGTGAGAAAATGGATGGAAGATGCCCTAAGGATACAAAAGATTATAGGTCATTTCATGATTTTTTGCCAACTTCAACAATTCATAACTCTCTCAATTTTTGGATATTTTGAATGGTTCAAGTTTCAAAGTGTCATTTAAGAGGTCTATTTAATGCCATATTTTTTGGACAAGAACAAATTCCAAGTGGAAGGCCATGTTTGGATGTAAAACATTATAGGTCACTTTTGAATGGAAAGTCAACCTTTTTTACCCCAACTTTGACCCAATACAACTTTCAGCTCAAGCATCCATTTGATTCCATTCTTTTTCCATTGCAAAGCTTGTAACCTCATATTTCTAAAGCATCAAGAATCATGCCTTAAGACCCCTTAGGTTGAGAATGCCATTGGATTGAACTTGGTAACTTGGAACTAAGGTTTGCTCATAACTCAGAATTTGAAATTCATGTTTTGGCCTCTAAACATCAAATTAGCACGCGTTTATGATCTAAACTTGTTTAACCAAGTTGCCAAAGTGGATTAGAGCATTAAAACGCAACGAATGGATGAGTTTTGATGGAAATCAAATTACACTTTGCTCGTGTATCAGGTTCAAACGATTTCCCTCCAAACTTCATCATTTCACACGCTTGAACATTCCATTTGATTCCCTATAAATAGAGGGTCATTCCTCATTCATTTCCTCAAGCTTTTAGAGCCAAAAACATTATGTCAAAACCTCACACGAGTTTGAGATTTTTTAAATCAGTTTCTGAGATTCCAGCCTTTTCCTCCAAAACTCTTTGCACATTCATCTTCCTCAAGCATCATACTAACTCTCTGACACTTAAACCAAACAAAACGAGCCATAACCCAAGCTACATAAGTCCAGTTTCAGAGCTTCTTTCTTGAACTTTGAAAAAGTAGCATTCTCCATCATTTGGATCCAAATAAAACACTAACCTGTTCTACTCCTTCTCCTGATTCTAGTGCTTCTTAGAATTTTTAAGTCCATTGAGAATTGAGAGAGAAATCTCAAATTGAAGGTGCTCACTATTTTCTGAGTTTTTGATTCATATCTCTTTGTATACTTTATATAAATTCGGCGCGATGGTGGTGTTAGGATCGTCTTGAAGAGACGAATCCAATGATACTGGTCTGGGATCCTAATTTTACCGTTTGAAGGATATGACAAAGTCTCCATTGCATGGTGGCTGGAGGTTGGAGACGATGACATGTCTCGTCTCAGCCAATGATAGCGTGCCAAGCGTTTTAATTTCATTGGTTTCCTTTTTCCTGATTCCTTGCGTGTCCCACTAAGGTCCATATCGAGCACAACGCGTTTGGTCCATTGGATTAGCTTAATAACGTGTTTTGACTATGATCCGATGGCCCATATCTTTTTAGTTTTATTTTATTTTCGTATTTTATATTTTAATTGATTTAATTTTCAAAATTCATAACTCTTTTATTTTTTATCCAAAAATTATGAAAAATATCACAAAAATGCTTTGAATTATTTCTGATCTCATGAATCTTTTTTCATATTTTTATTTTGACAATTGATATTTTTTATATTTTTTGCATTATTTGCTTTCTTTTAATTACTTTAAAAATACTTCCTGACATTTTTTAATTCTGAAAAATTTCTTAAATATCATTTTGCATACTTCTGACTTTTTAAAATTTTTATGGAATTTTGTATTGATGTTTACTATTTTTAACCTATTTTCTTTTTGTTTTGAACATTTTTAATTAGTTTTAAAATAGTTTTTGACTTTTAAAAATTGCCAAAAATTTCATAAAAATATATGAGTCCTTTTCTGACTTTTCTATGGCCTTACTTGATTTTTCTTGATTATTTTGAATATAATTGATATTTTTATTTTTTATTTTTATTTTAAAACCTTTTTAAAAAAACCTTTTTAATGTATATATTAAATGCAATATTATTTTTGTGATTATTTTCTGGCTGACTTGCGTTGAATTTTGATCACGAACTTTATTAACATCATTGGATCCATAGTGTTCAGTCTAACTCCACAAAAGTGGATGAATGATTTTAATAATAGTTTGATTAAAATTTAATTCAAATATGGTTTGTATATTCTTCCCCACCCCTCTCCATCTCATCCCTTTCTTATTGAGCTAAGTGTTATTGGAGCATGATCTCTATATAATGTCTCAAAACAAGTGGTGCATATATTTCTATTGACAGACCTCAAAATAGGTGCGACTTCTATATAAGTCCACTTTTGATTGCTTAACATAGCGCTAAATTTTGTCCCGATTCGAATAAATGATCATTCATGGCCTAAAACTATGTTTGCAAGGCCAAGTATGTTAATTTGATCCCTTTGATCCAATAACCTTGAGATTCATTGTGTGTAGGCTTTGGTTCTATCAATCCTCTAATGGATCTACAACACTTTTGGTAAACGCGGATCACTTAAACATCGTTGATCATTAAATGGTATTTTCGAGGATTCCAACTGGATGATATACTTGAAAAAAAGCAAATGCAACTTGTTGTGTGGAGGCTTTGGTTCTACCAATTCTCTAATGAGTTCCAAATGCAAGTTTCAAGATGATCATCCAACTAACCACTAATCACTAATAATTGATTTTTACCTTTTGTTTTTACTTTATGCCCTTTATTTTTTATGCTTTATGTACCATTTATTTTAAGCATTATATTTCATGTCATTTTTATTTTGCTCACTTGAGCATTTACTTTCTTGTCATTTTTATTTTGTTCACTTGAGCTTTTCTTTTCTTTTTAAAAAAAAACTAATAATCAACATGAAGCATAAAAGTATTTAATGATACTTGGAATATTTGGTTACTATCCTTGGCATTATGGAGCATTGGACTTCTTGGACTTAGGATTAGAAACCCTGGCCTATGTTGGAGACCTTGTGACCTTAATTGATATTTTGTCTAGAGTTCTTGAGTTTTACCTCAAGACATTGGGTTGTTTGTTTGTTTTGTATGCAGATTATTGTGATTACATTCTATGTTTGTAATCTGGAATTCACCCGTATACAGTCGTTACTCTGCCCAATTTTTGCGAAGACTTAATACACTTGAAGTTTGGTTCCCTCAAGAGGTCTAGTATCTTTGTTTGCTTGGTTTCAATCCAAAGAACGGGAATTATATCTTGGCTCATAATGTCGAGTATTGGCTTCTTGTTGGTTAGATGGTTCCTATCCCTAGCTTTTACCTTATGCTTTAGGATAGTCTCTTCTTCTCCTCCCATCTTCTTTAATTTCAAAAATCTTCTCCCTCCTTTTGAAAACTCTTCTTGTTTTTAAACTTGAACCACTTTCATAATAAACTTGGACTTAGGTCCATGCATTTTCAAACATTTTCATGAATAAACTTCAATCAACATTAAAAATACCTTAATATTATTTTGAGTGAAGATTAAAAATCAATCAATCTCAATCAAACCATTTTGCCATCTTGGCTTTCATCTCAAACTTGTCTCAAAATATTAGGCTCTTATCAATCATTGTAGTGATGCAAACAACTATACTTCTACAATATGTAGTAAAGAGGGATATTTTCCTCTTGGGTGTTGAGTGAGACATTGTTGATTTTTAAAAAAATCCAAGCCATATCCTCCACTTTGAGATGATGCAAATTATCCTTTCTCATGATTTTGGGTAGTAAGTATGTTTTCCACACGAACAATGATGATGATGTCTTATCTCATAAAATTAACTAACACACTTGTGTTTTAAAATTTTTAAAGAAGAACTACGTGTAACCTGATCCCTTATTGCACGGAAGGTGGTACGTAGGCACTAAAGGTTCTCAACCGCGGCGGGTGCGAAAATCATAAAAAATACATTTCTTTTCTCGCCTCCACCATCTATTTTTATGCAACATTTTATAGCCAAAATATACAGATTTTACAAAGAGGTTCTTGCGGAGTACCGTAGATGTTTAGGGTGCTAATACCTTACCTTTGCATAACCAACCCCCTTACCTTGAATCTTTCCCCCTCTTTTTTGGGTTACTCACTCTTTTCCAATTTCTTTGGAAACAATAAAGCGCGGTGGCGATTTCTATTTTGATATGTATAAGTCTATTCAATCTAATGGCTTAGTCTTATACATTTCTACTGCCACAGAAAAATGGCGACTTCACTGGGGAAAGATTGACCTCTTACTGGTTAATCCCTAAGTGGGTTAAACCTATCTTTGTTTACATCTGTATTTGTGCTTTTGTTGTTTACGTGTTATGTTATTTGTTGTATATATGTTTTCTTGGACTTTCCTGGTTTTTTGGGTGCTTGGTGATTATTCATAAGCCCTATACCCGGACTTGGGAAAACATTAAGATAGGACGGGCGATATAGTCATGTTAACTTTGAGGGAATAATCCCAAAAAAGGAGGCATGAGATCCCCCACTCAGTGGTGTTGTTTACCGAGTAATCGAGAAGACGTGCTGCTTTCGACCTGGGAGCCTACTGAAGCTGAGGACCGTAGAATACCTAACCCATCTTGGCCTTTTAGGTGTAGTGCGGAAGCTATGACGGAGTAATCTGAAAATATTTGGCTTCTATTCCACTAACAGGTTAACATCATGGCTCAGTTGGCAGCACGTTGGTCGAATTGTCCAATGGGACCTGGGTTCGAATCCCAGGTCCCCCAAAACATTGTTACATTTTTTCTTCAGGTACTCAGATGCAGTGCTCCAGGCATGGAGCATCATATACCTCCAGATCTCATGCGCCAGGTGGTTCCAGATTCAGATCCAGTGGTCCAGGATGAGGTTCACCATGAACCTTGGTCAACAAACGTCCAGACAATCAGAAAGTCAAACGAGGTTGTTCGAATCTGGGCCTGGAATTGCAGAATCAACCTCCCTTCTTCAGGGCCAGTGCCCCCAAAGTTTGCTTATGTTTTATTTTCTTTTCATATTTCTTTTGCTTTTTTATTATTATTATTAAAAACTAACTAATTAATTAACAAACTAACCTTTTTTTTCATAAAAATCAGAAAACCCAAAAAATAATATTTATTAACTTCACTATTTTTATTTTTGTAATTAAACCATTAACCAATTAATTTAGTTTTTAATTAGGTATAATCTTAACATTTTTTGCAATAAATAAAAATTGATTTAGAATTAGGGTTTTGACATATTTTTTAACCTTTCTAATTTTATTTTCTTAACTAAAATAAAACTCAAAAATATTTTCTTTTTTCTATTAATTAATTCCATTACTAATTTAGCTTTAATTCTTAATTCAAAAAAGACCAAAATATGTTTTATTTGAAAAAAGGGTCAAAACCCTAAAGGACAATTTGATTTAACTTTTCTCGCGCATATTATTTTGATCTATATATTGTAATTGCTCCGAGGATGTAATAGTTTTAACTTAGGATTTATTTACCGCTTTTATTTACTTTTTGCATTTAATTTTTAAGGGTTTGTTTTTGGCGATGTAAATACCCGACGCCTTGTAATAGCTTAGTTTTATTTTCCGCAATTTATTTTCCGCAACCATTAATCGCTAGATGTATGAATAATAGGCTATGCGTGACAAGATCTATCTTAACTTAAAATCAACAGTAGCTCACCATGACATGTAAAGATAATATAACTTAAAATTGACACACTTGCACATGCCACTCCTAGGGTACGCCTCACTTGGTTGCCTCAACGTGGTCATTGAGTATAGGAAGTTTTAGAGGTCGCCCTCTTGTCCAAAGATCATAGTTGCCTCGAAACGGTTGCCTCGGATAAAATGATCTAAGTCATTAGGGTTAGCGCTAAGGCGTCCTAACATTGCTTTAGTGACCACACGTCCCTTAAATCGAATTGACCCGAAAACTCCAACGACGATGCTACCTACTCCTCAATAGTGGGATAGCATTGTCTAAAGGACATTTGCACAGTTTAGTTCCTTTTTGAGTAGGTAGATGTTCTTAAGTACTTGCTCCTTTTAAAAACAAAATAAAACTTTTCACACTTACACTTTTCGAACAAAGTTTTCAAAAACACTTCATACACTCTTGAGGACAGAAGCAAGAGTTAAATTGAAGTTTCAAACAAAACTCTTTTCAAAACCCACAATCACAAAGAAAAGCAAAATTTTGAAAACATAGTGAGCAAGTACCTAAGAGCCCGTGGATAACCACGGATAGAAAGGGTGCTAACACCTTCCCTTTTTATAATCTACCTCCCAAACCCGAGAAACATCTCGAAAAGGAATTTTTCTGTGCTTTTGTCCTTTCCTTGTTGGATAAAATAAAAGACGGTGGCAACTCTTGCTTACCGCGACATTTTGCGAAAACAAACGCAAACGCGAACCAGCATTCCAAAACAGTTAGTTCTATTCCCACTTATCACAGAACTGGCGACTTTGTTGGGGAATACTTATAAGTGAGGTGTACCTTAGGATTATATCACTTGTGTTTTCAATTGTATGCTTTGTATGCTTTAAATTTTGTGGGCTTGTATTGGAGTTCTATAGATCCTAACCCAGATCTGGGGGTACCCTTTTTAGGTAAGTAGCAATAAACTGTGAGGGATATGTCCGGAGTAGACCGACACGGATGAAGCAGTAGCTACGTTGGTGTGACACCTTGGTCTGTACCGATATCCCTTATGTTGGAACAAGGAGAATATGGGTCTTCTGAGGAGTCATTAAGCACCAACTGACCTTAGAACCTTAAATTGACCAACTTGGCCATAGAACAGTAGCAGTATGCTATACTCATTGAGACTAAACTCTCGCGATGGTTCCGGCCGTAAGAAAAGGTTGCTAAACTGGAATTATGACCGATTGAGGGTAGTCAGTGATATTGAGATCCTCTAGAACCCGGTTACTATTTTTTAGGACAGGTCTTAACCAACTGAAACTGAAAGAGGGTAGTACCTGTTGTACCCCAAATTTTGACCTAAGATACCGTCTTCCATCTGCATTATTCGCATTGCAAGGGTTTTCACATATTTTATCAAAGTTTCAAAGCAGTTTAAAAATTCACAACTTTTTCGAGTCGGGAGCTGTTTATTTGTTGAACGCTAAATTTATTAACTGATCAAAACTTAAACAATGTTCATTAATTATTTATTATCTTAAATTCAATAATTGGAATTTATTTTCGATTATTACGTAATTTAAAGATTTATAAATAATAAAAAGATTATTTGAGAAAAGGTTTATTAATTGATCAAATAATGTTTATTAATTATTCATTATCCTAAATTTAAATAATGGGAACCTGTTTTCCGTTATTATATAATTTGAAGGTTTATGAATAATGAAATAAACATTTGAAAATGAGTATATTAATTGATCAAGCAATGTTTATTTGATTATTTATTGTTCTAAATTTAAATAGCTGAAATTCTATTTTTTCAAGTTATTATAATTTAGAAGAATTAAAAATAATAATAAAGTAAATGATTGCAGTTATTAATTGATCAATGATATTTATTTATTTGTTTATCATTCTGAATTTAAATGATTAGATTTGATTTTTAGTCATTATATAATTTAAAGAATTATAAACAATAAATAAATAATTGGAAAGAAAAAGAATTAATTGAGAAATAATAGAATTTTTATTCACTTTATTCTATTTATTACAATTGTCATTTAAATATTTGTGTTATTACAAAATATTTATAAAGGCAATTACACAAATGCTTAAAGTAAAATAAAAAGCTATTTTTTAAATTCTAATTCTAAATCTTCCATCCAATGCTCTTGTTTGCCCATTTAATTTTACCTGCGAAAACGATTAAAAGAAAAGTCAGAATTGAATAAATAATTAAAATGCAGAAAATAAATTTAATGTTCATCATTAAAAGCAAACGGCCGGAATCAGTTTGCCCTTTTCGCAAATCGCGGGATTTCTCCCGGTTCACAAAAAGGGAGGAATTTTTTATGAATGCATAATTAAAAAAAAAGCACATTTCAAAATCAATTGCATTTTTATCAAAAAAACCCACTGCATATTTCAAATATGCATAAATTCAATTTTGGTCAAAGCTGCATAAACCATAAAAAACAGCATATGCAAGTTCACATAACAACAAGCAACGTTAACCTGCAACCACATAGGAGAGATATGCAAGACAAAAGAAAATGCAATTCCAACAATATGCAATTTCAAACATGTGCAGTCTTAAAACTATGAATGCAAGCAATATGTTTCCTTTTTTTCATCATATTCCAGCCTGTTTGCTTTTTCAGACAGCAGTACAAGATATCACATTCATGTATCATTTATGTACTTGAGGTAGAGAGAAGAAGAGGTTCAGTTTTGCAGGTTTTGATTTAAGCATGAAATGGGAATAAAGTCAACCATATGTAGCAGCATATGTGCAGAACATCAGGAAAATATATTAAGATACTCAAACCTGAGCCATGACAAAAAAGGAGGCAACGGCTATGAGAAGGGAACCCCTTCAAAAGGAAGTCTAAGCTTGCATATCTCTACAAAAAAAAACATCACTGCATAGTCCACTACATAACCTGCATACTACACAAAACTACCAAGCAAACCATTTTCCAAACAGAACCTACAATCAAAACCATTCAAAACCGTAACACAAGGCAAAAATCACATAACCTGCATCAAAACTATTCAAAACCATAGTCCATGGCACAACTTGCATACTGCATCAGAACCATTTTTCAAGCATACTGCATCAGAACCATTTTTCAAACATATTGCCAAACCATTCAAAAACCACATAACAAGCATATTGCTAAACTTGCATATTGCTAACCGGCATATTGCTAAACCTGCTTCATATAACCCGCTTCATATAACCTGCATACGGTATCAAAACCTTAGACAAAACAGTATAATCCAAAACCACCAAAAAACCATTTATTCATATTCCAACCAGTTTTTAGACGAAGAAGAAGAGAAGAATTAGTAGCAGAAAGCAAAGAGCGAGAAGTCTTCGGAGCTTACCTGACTTCGCCGGAATTGTACTGTCGGACTAGCTCCGACCATGTGAGTTTCTTCAGTTTTTCGCACAAATCTTTATACCGTTGTGTTGCCTTTGTCTCACTTAATAATCCTCTCTCAATTTCCTGAAATCATGTAAAATGGCCATTTAATATCATTGCGAATCATCAATACATTAAATCCCTATTTTAACACAGGCAATAATTTGATCGATAAATTTCAAGATTCATAATGTTGCAAAACCAACGCAATCATATAACATACTATTAATTTAAAGCCAATTTGAGGTAATGTAGAAAATTCACAAACCTTTTTCAACTACCCAATTCGACTTTACGATTCATCACTATCATATTTCTAGAGGGAGTTGGAGGGATTCTATTCGTGTTCGGCAGCACATTTGGATCCTTTCTTTTGCTTTCGCATTTGGCGCTTACTACTATTCCCAGGAAATAGTTCAGGAAGAAGACGACCCCTAAAACAAAACCAAAAAAAAACAAAAGCAGTTTAGAAATTAGAAAGATATGTATCTGTTTACTATGAACAGGCTGTTGAATCGCTGTGTTGCCGGGTTTTGGAATAGTTAGTTAAGCCTTTTTTACAATGTTGTTTTTTTTGTTAATTGACGCATAACTTGATTATGGATGTACCTGAGGTTTGTTCACAATTCTGTTGCAATTGCGACTAAGAATAGCTATTAGCAAAAGATTTGGTAAAAAACAACAAGAACAAATAACAACTAACCGTGCTAACAGATCGTTTTCCTCTTCCTCTTCGTGTAGCTTCCTCTTCGCTTCCCTTCTTTACCTCCATCAATTTTCACCTTCTCTCTGCAATTATCACGATCACAAATCGCACAGTTTTCCTCAAGGATCTTCATTGCTCCCTGTAATTAATACGGTATCAAGTTAATACAAGACCAACCACGGACACGTAAGCGGAAACGCGAAAATCAGAGGAGGAGAAACCCTTTGTCACACACACAGAAACACACTCTGCGAAGTAATCAAAGCAGGTAACAATGGGAGATCGAAGTAACGGTGACGTTCTGATGCTGGAGGCTCCACCGTCTTACGGTAGCAGGTCAAGCAATTCCGACGCCGAAATCATCGACGCACTGCCTTACATTGACGACGACTACAGCGACCCTAGGGTCAAATTCGAAGTCGACCGTCTCGTCGAAGAAGAGATGCGCCGGAGCTCCAAGAAACCCGCTGATTTCCTCAAAGATTTCCCACCTCTTCCCACTTTCAATTTTCAGGAGTATCCAATGATTGGTAGAGAGTATGAGCGTGTGAGAGCCGGTAGGCCTCCAATTTCACTTGATAGGTCCAGATATGAGTTGGAACTGCCACCGATCAATAAAAGGAACGATGAAACTGCTTGGAAACTAGCTCTTCAAAGAGCTCAGCGACTACTTCAATATCAGACAATGAGGATGGAAAATTTGGATTTGTTGTTGAAATATGGTCCTGATGCCTGGAACAGCACAACCTGCGATTGGAAGTATACTTGTCAAGAATGCAGAAATTAGCTCAGGAACAAAATGATAAGATTGAAAAAGTCAACCGTGAAGGAGATCAAGCTTTGATGACGGAGTGGATTGTGAAGGAGATCGGAACGAGAAGGAAGAAAGAGATCCGGCGGCGGCCATGGCATCAGCGTTCCAAGGGTTTCTTTTCGTTACAGCATTGGTGTTTCTTTCTTGAGTCTGGGTCTTCCAACGACCCGGCCCATTTCCCTTAACCCAGCTTTTTTTTTCTTAAGCCCATCTTTTGTATTTCTCTTTAGATTAATTCTATTTCTTTTTAGCTAACTATATAATTTAGATTAATTAGTTTTCCTAGAAATAAACATAATTTTAAATAGATAATTTTAACATTTTATCCAAATCTCTTTTAATCTAAGTTTAGGTTTATTTAATAACTTTAGTCTTCCTTATTTTAATTAGATATTTGACTTGTAAGTTTTATTTAATTTGAAAATATTTAATATCTCTAAAAACCTATGAAAGTAAAAAATGAGAAAACTAAAAGACATGCTATTTTTCCTTTAATTTATTCCCCTCGTTTTGATTAAATACTAATACAAAAAAGACAGAAAAAATAAAAACATATAAAACCTTAAAAAACATTTCTATTAATTCTCGTTATTTTTTATCTATGTTAAAATGCGTAACAAATTAAAACATTTTTCTCTTCATATATTAAACCAAAATCATATAAAAATGCATGTTCACACTTAATTGTTGTACGTCATTATCCGCATAATTTTCTGTCAATTATTTCATCGTACTTGATTATTCTGTTTGTGCCAATCCAAAGGGAATTGTCTAATTTTTGACTGACTTCATGTCCTCAAAAACGATCGAGCGAATACTCTCATTCATTAAAAGCTTAGGGTAATTTTTCCTCAAACATTCACCCTTTTCAAGACCTATACCTTTTAAGCAAAAACTTCGACATTAGGTCATCGTATCTTCAAAAACCCGTCCATATCCCTTTTCGGCCAAAACGATTTATTTTCAATCAAGCGATCAATTTTAAATAAAACAGATATTTCAAAAGGTTCCTATAGAGTACTATAGATGCATTGGGTGCTAATACCTTCCCATTGTATAACCAACCCCCGAACCATAAGATCTCTTTTCAAAAACGCCTTGTATTCTCATTACTTTTAAAAAGTATTTACATTGCATATTCAGGGTTTTATTTCGCTCTTTTCCCTTTTCCTTTGGAAATAATAAAGCGCGGTGGCGACTCTTGCTTTTGTGAGACGAATTAATCGATAATTCGATCTCCGATTTACCCCGCTACATTTTTTATCGCTACAGTACCTAAGCTTCATGCCAGCCTGAAATCTAAGGGCTCTTTTGTGTGACTTGTGTGACTTGTGTGCCTTTACCATGTTTGCCTCTTGTGAATACTTGTGGTGTGCCTTTACCGTGACATTATAACATCATAACATTGCATACATCCTGCATAAGGACTAACCCATTTCAAAGACAAGAGGGTTTCATCTTTGCTCTGTTTTGTAGGACCTCATGATGCCCATGCGTAGGAATACTATCCGGCTCAACTTTGTTCAAGTACCTACTTTGCTTAAAGAGTTGGTTGTCATGATTCCAGATACTACTTCCTTCATCAGGAGGCATGGTTCTCTTCTCAGTTTAGTCACCTCAAAGTTGGACAAACAAATGATGAGTGTCCTGGTCCAGTTTTATGATCCCATATATCATTGCTTCACCTTTCAAGACTTCCAACTGGTTCCTACCCTGGAAGAGTTCTCTGAATTGCTTGGTATCTCTGTTTTGGAGCAGACTCCATTTAATGGTTGGGAAAAGACTCTTAGGCCTGAAGAGATTGCTGCAGCCCTTCACTTGACCAAAGAGGAGGTAATGGCCAACTGGGAGACTAGAAGTGGAGCTAAGGGTTTTTTGGCTAAGTTTCTGGTCGACAAAACTAATTGTTTCTGGGATGACTTAGACTTCAAAGCGTACGAGGACATTTTGGCTCTCTTAATCTATGGTCTGGTATTGTTTCCAAATCCTGACACTTTTGTCAATGTTAATGCCATAAAGATATTCATCTCCCGGAACCCTGTACCCACTCTCTTGGGTGACATGCTTCATCATCTCCATGCTCGTACTGCCCGAAAGCGGGGAACTTTGATGTGATGTGCTCCTTTATTGTCGAGGTGGTTTATTTTGCACCTCCCTAAGTCTGCACTGAAGAACGAAGAAGGAACGGGCTGGGCTTATAGGGTAATGTCTCTTACTAATAATGACATTATCTGGACTCTCAAAAGCTTGGATGAGGTGACTGTCATTGATCGTTGTGGAGAGTATCCTAATGTTCCATTGATCGGAACCCATGGAGGAATTTCTTATAACCCATGTTTAGCTCTCCGTCAGTTTGGAAGAGCCAGAAGAGAAGGGCCTCATGAGATGTTGATGCCTCATATCATCTTTGATTTTCAGGGAGATAGCGACGAGCTGCGTCGTAGATTCATCAGGGCTTGGGATAGAATTCACCAATCTGACCCACATGAGTTGGGACCAAAGACTTCTCTTCCAAAGGAGCCATACCTCAGATGGGTCCGCATCCATGCCCAGAGGTTAGGTATGCCATACGAAGCTATCAAGCCTATTACTCTTGAAGTTGCTGATAAATACGGGGTTCCTCCAACTATTCTCCATCCTCATACGACCACTGATATTGGCACACTAAAGAGGTCTTGGACGCAACTGTGGGAAGAACGGGATTCTTATCGGGAGAGGTTCAATGAACAAGAACAGAAGATCCAGAAGCTGACCAAACAACTGGAGAACGAGCGGATCCTAAATGATTATATCCGCACTGAGAAGAAGAGGCCATGGGAGCATTGATGGACCTTTGATGATTTCTTTTACAATTTTTTATTTACTTTTCAGTATTTCCATTCTTGTAACGCTTAAGGGCAATTTGTTGAACAATTTAAATTCTGAAGTTAAATCTAATAAAGTGTGTTTCCTTTCTTGTTTACAAATTTGAATCCCGATTGTCTTTGAAATCATAAATCATACGCATTTCATCTCATGCACTTCATAAACAGGTACCCTTTTACAGGCTTCTTATCTTCTTCGCTGTTTATTTCAGCAATCATCATGTCTACTGAACCTTCCACTGAGCAAGCTATCAAGGCCCTCCAGGCCCAGAATGCCCAATTTCAAGAGTTGGTCATGAGCCTAGATAACGGTCAGCAGGACCTGAAGACCCTGATTCTGAAAGAGAGGAAGAAGAAGAAGAAGAGGACCGTCCTGTTCAACACCGGACGCAGGTTTGGAAACGGGCTGCAGAATGAAGTTGATCTGGCCACCTCATTTGGGGGGAAAGATAGTCCACAAGAAAGGAGGGCTCCTAGCCCTATGGTCTCCGACAACGAGACGGACTATGATGAAGAACAATATCCTCCTGCTGAGGATAAGTACAAACAGCTGGGGGACCGTCTGAGCGCCATGGAAATACAGAAGGTGCCCGGTCTGGACTTCGGAGATCTAGGTCTATCCTCTGGGGTGGTGATTCCCCATAAGTTCAAGTCACCTGCCTTTGCCAAGTATGACGGAGTGTCCTGTCCAAAGCTGCACCTCCAATCATATGTGAGGAAGATCCAACCTTACACTGCTGATAAGAACTTGTGGATCCATTTATTTCAAGACAGTCTCTTAGGGACTTTGCTTGAGTGGTTCTATCAGCTGGATGGAGCCAGTATCCGTAGCTGGGAAGATTTGGCTACTGCATTCTATAGGCAGTATCAGTATAACTCCGGCCTCGCTCCTACGCGTACCCAACTCCAGGGTATGTCAATAGGGACGGGTGAAGGATTTAAAGAGTATGCTCAAAAATGGAGAGACCTTGCCGGAAGGGTGCAACCACCTTTAGCTGATCGTGAACTTGTTGATATGTTTTTGGGGACCCTGTCTGGTCCATTCTTTAACCATTTGATTGGAAACTCTTCAGCCGGGTTTACAGACCTTATCTTGACTAGTGAGAGGATTGAAGCTGGTATTAAGGTCGGGAAGATACAGAAGGGTGCTTCCTCGGGCACCGAGAAGAAGCCGTTTAAGAAAGAATCCAGTGTTGTCTACGGTTCAAGAAGACAGAATAGATCTGAACACCGCCAAGATGTCAACACGGTTGTTATTTCAAAACCTGCCGGTGCTCCTCAGCATCACAACCAACAAAGGGGCGAGAGACCTCGAAGTCAATTCACTCGTCTTAGCATGACTTTGTCTCAGATGTTGCCACAGTTGCTGAATGCCAATCTGGTGACTCTAAAAGAAGCTCCTAAGATTTTAAATACAACATCACCAAAGTATAACCCTAACGCTCGCTGCGCTTATCACTCTGACAGCCCGGGGCATAATACGGATGATTGTTGGGCTTTGAAGAATAAGGTTCAGTACCTAATCGATGCAAAGGTGATTGAGTTTGAGGCACCCGAGAGGCCTAATGTTGTAACAGCCCCCATGCCCAAGCATGGAGTGAATGTTGTAGAGGAAGACTTGTTTGTGGTTTTTGTGGATGATGTTGTTACCCCTATGATGACTGTCAAGAAGAACCTGTTGCTAGCCGGTTTATTTCTGGGTTGTGGTGAAGGTTGCCATAGGTGTTCTGTTTTACCTACTGGTTGCCCATCTTTGAAGTCAAGTATCCAAAACCTGATGGATAGCAAAGAAATCATGTTTGAGAAGACTGTTGTTCCATCCGCTCCGACTGAAGAAGTTTCCATCATTACCATTTTCAACAATTCTCCCAACGCTCCCTCGAGGAAGCCTGTTAGAATTACGCCTGTTCCGAAGATTGCACCCATAATCATCACTGTTCCGGGGCCCATCCCCTACACCTCTGACAAAGTTGTCCCTTGGCACTATGGGGCAGATGTTTATGTTCTTGGAGTTAAGCAAGAGTTTAATGTTGATACCGACGTCAGCAACATTACTGGACCTGCTAAAGTCAACCGCAGCAGTAGACTTTTCTGACCTGATATTGCTCCACCAGCTGCCCGAAGACCTGTTGTCATTTCACCTGCAAGTGTACCTACTTCCATTCCTGATCAAGTTCCTATTCCTACCCCTGTCGCCGAGTCATCTAACGCTCGGGGAAAAGGGATCGCCACTGATGTGCCTGCCCAAACGGAGGCGCCAAAGACAACCATTGTTGAAGCTTCCAAACAGGAGATGGTAGAGATTCTGAAGATTATTAAGAAGAGTGATTATAATCTAGTTGAGCAACTGGGGAAAACCCCATCCAAGATTTCTATGTTATCACTGTTGTTGTGTTCAGAGGCCCATGCCAAGGCTCTGATTACCTTCCTGAAGACGGCCCACGTGCCACAAGAGATATCAACTGATCATTTTACCAATTGTGTGGCCAATTTAACTTCTGATAATGGTTTGGGTTTCTCCGACGTTGATCTGACTGCTAAAGGGAAGAACCATAACGATGCCCTGCATGTCTCCATTGAATGCAGGGGCACTACTCTTGCACATGTGTTGGTTGACACTGGTTCTTCATTGAACGTCTTGCCCAAGAAAGCGCTAGACAGGTTGGATTGCGATGGGTTGGAGCTAAAGCTAAGTAACATTGTTGTCCGAGCCTTTGATGGGTCTAAAAGGATGGTGCATGGTGAGGTGGATATTCCAATTAAAGTTGGTTCTTTGGTCTTCAATTCTACATTCTACGTGATGGACATTCGACCATCCTATTCTTGTTTGTTGGGTCGTCCACGGATCCATAAAGCTGGAGTTGTGACCTCAACACTCCATTAGAAGCTGAAGTACCCGGTCAGAGGGAAGATTGTGACAGTACAACGGGAGGAGGAGTACATGGTTAGCCACCTCAACTCGTTATGGTACATAGAGATGAATGAGGAGTTCATTGAGACCCCATTTCAACACTTTGAAGAGGTTCCTCAGACACTGGCATCAGCTGAGACTGTGGTTGAAGATTCTCCTTTGAAGATGGCTTCCTTAAAGGATGCTTGGGCTGTTATTGAGAAGGGTGAGTATGCAAACTGGGGCCGACTTCCTGATTTCACTCAGAAGACTAACAAGTTTGGTTTGGGTTTCACTGCAGAAGCTCAAAGGGTTGTTCATAGTGCAAGGATTGGAAGACCTCTTGTGTTCATCAGCAACTCGGGAGTAAATGCCATCGAAGATGACGTGAAGGAGTCTGAATTCGACAGTTGGATCTACCCTACGACCAACGATGGACCAAGCAACTGGACAGCAAAAGACTTCATCCCTATTACTTTTGTTACCCAGTAATAAACTCTTTGTTTTGAATTTGTAACAGACAATATTGTGAAACTTTAGGGCCCGGTGTCTTACTCGGGACACCGTGGCTTCATTTGTGAGGGCTTTTGTGTGCCATTTTCCTATATCAATAATAAAAGCATTGGACATCTTTGCATTTCAAATCTTGCGCTCTTTGTTTTTCTTTATTATATATTGCAAAATAGCTATTTTACACACACTCACATATACAGGTCTCAATCCACTCTGGATCTCACTGGTAACGACTCTGCTACTGCCAGTTATGACGTCGAAAATCCGATCAACTTAGCTGAAGGCGAAGGTGAAGATGATTGCACAGTGCCGGGTGAACTTGCAAGACTGCTACTCCAGGAAGAGAGGTCCATTCAGCCACATAAAGAGCTAGTGGAAACAGTGAATCTGGGTACTGAGACAGACAAAAAGGAAGTCAAGATCGGTGCAAATCTGGATCTTAGTGTGAAACAACGGTTGATTCAGATGCTGCATGACTACGTGGAAATCTTTGCCTGGTCTTACGAAGATATGCCTGGGTTGGATACTCACATTGTGGTTCATCGCCTGCCTACCAAGGAAGACTGCCCTCTCATAAAACAGAAGGTTCGCTGTATGCGCCCAGAGATGTCTGAGAAAATCAAAGCTGAGGTTATGAAACAATTTGACTCCGGTTTCCTAGCAGTAACTTCTTACCCTCAGTGGGTCGCCAATGTGGTTCCAGTGTCGAAGAAAGACGGTAAGGTCAAAATGTGTGTTGATTACAGAGATTTGAACAGGGCAAGCCCTAAGGATGACTTCCCTCTACCTCACATCGACGTTCTGGTTTACAATACTGCTCAGCATAAGGTATTCTCCTTTATGGATGGTTTCTCCAGTTATAATCAAATCAAGATGGCTCCTGAAGACATGGAGAAGACCACTTTTGTTACTCTGTGGGGTACCTTTTGTTACAAGGTCATGCCTTTTGGGTTGAAAAATGTTGGGGCAACATACCAGCGTGCCATGGTTGCTTTGTTTCATGACATGATCCATCATGAGATTGAAGTATACGTCGACGATATGATTGCGAGGTCTCAAACTGAGGAGGAACACCTTGACCATCTACAGAAGCTGTTTGACCGGTTGAAGTTGTACAAACTGAGGTTGAACCCGAACAAGTGCACCTTCGGGGTGAGGTCTGGCAAACTGCTAGGATTCGTCATGAGCGACAAAGGTATTCAAGTGGACCCTGCCAAGGTGAAAGCTATACAAGAGATGCCAGCTCCCAAGACAGAGAAAGAGGTCAGAGGCTTTCTAGGACGTCTGAACTACATTGCCCGATTCATCTCGCACCTAACTGCTACTTATGATCCAATCTTTAAGCTACTGAAGAAAGATCAAGTGGTACATTGGAACGGTGAATGCCGGGCCGCTTTCGAAAGAATCAAAGAGTATCTCCAGGAGCCACCTATTCTTATGCCACCAGTTGAAGGGAGACCTTTGATTTTATACTTGACAGTACTTGACAACTCAATGGGGTGTGTGCTGGGGCAGCATGACGAGTCTGGCCGAAAAGAGCATGCTATTTATTACCTTAGCAAAAAGTTTACCGACTGTGAGACCCGATACTCACTGCTCGAGAAAACTTGCTGTGCTTTGGCATGGGATGCTCACCGGCTGATACAGTATATGCTGACTCACACTACTCTATTAATTTCAAAGATGGATCAAATCAAGTATATCTTCGAAAAGCCTGCCTTGTCCGGAAGAATAGTAAGATGGCAGATGATCTTGACTGAATATGACATCCAGTACACGACTCAAAAAGCGATCAAGGGAAGTTTATTGGTAGACCATTTGGCACATCAGGCAGTGGATGATTACCAGTCTATGAACTTTGAATTTCCAGACGAGAATATCATGTTGATAACTGATTGTGAAACACCTGGACCGGATGAAGGACCTGAGGAAGGATCCCGATGGTCTATGCATTTTGATGGAGCTTCAAACGCTTTGGGTAACGGCATTGGCGTTGTGATCATATCTCCTAAAGGCTCACATACTCCACTTACCGCCCGACTATGTTTCAACTGCACCAACAATATGGCGGAGTATGAAGGATGCATTATGGGTCTTCGAGCTGCAATTGACCTAAGGATTAAGTTTCTGAGTGTCTTCGGAGATTCCGCTCTCATGATCAGTTAGATCAAAGGCGAATGGGATACGAAACACCCAAATCTTATTCCTTACAAGGAGTATGTGTTGACATTGCTTCCCCACTTCGAGGAGATAACCTTTGAACACTTCCCAAGAGAGGAGAATCAGTTGGCGGACACGCTAGCTACGATGTCTTCTATGTTCAAAGTCAAGTGGGACAACGAGGCTCCCCGGATCATTATTTGGAAATTGGATGAACCTGCACATTGCTGTGATCTTGAGACCGAAGAGGTAACAGAAAATCCTTGGTATCATGAAGTGAAGAGGTACCTTGAAGCTCAAGAATACTCCGAGGGTGCATCTGTTAATGACAAGAAGTTTCTGAGAAGTTTCGCGGCAAATTTCTTCATCGGCAATGGCATTCTCTACAAACGTAACCATGATTCAACCTTACTGTGTTGTGTGGATAAGATCGAAGCAGAAAGTATCATGGCAGAGCTGCATGAAGGTACTTTCGGGACTCATTCCAGTGGACATACCATGGCAAAGAAAATCCTTCGGGCAGGATATTACTGGTCCACAATGGAAGCCGACTGTTATCAGCATTCTCGGACATGTCACGAGTGTCAGGTCTATGCTGATAAGGTGCACATTCCTCCAGTTCCTCTGAATGTATTGACAACACCTTGGCCTTTTGCAATGTGGGGCATTGATATGATTGGCGAGATCAGACCTACGGCATCCAACGGGCATCGTTTCATCCTGGTAGCGATTTATTACTTCACGAAGTGGGTTGAAGTAGCTTCCTTTGCTTCAGTAACCAAGAACGTCGTGGCACGGTTCATTCGGCACAACCTGATCTGTCGATACGACATACCAGAGAGTATCATTATGGATAATGGTACCAATCTTAACAACAAGATGATCACTAAGCTCTGCGAGCAATTCAAAATACAGCACCACAACTCTTCTCCCTATCGGCCGAAGATGAATGGGGTTGTCGAAGCGGCAAATAAGAACATTAAGAAGATTGTGCAGAAGATGACAGTGACCTACAAAGACTGGCACGAAATGTTACCATTTGCTCATCATGGGTACCGTACCTCAGCACGGACGTCAACAGGGGCAACGCCCTATTCCTTGGTTTATGGCATGGAGGCAGTGTTGCCTATTGAAATTCAGATACCCTCTCTTCGGATCATGAAGGATGCAGGTTTGAGCGAAGACGACTGGATTCAGACCCGGCTTGATCAACTGAACCTAATCGATGAAAAGAGACTCACTTCTATTTGTCATGGTCAGACGTACCAAAAACGGATGATCAAGGCATTTAACAAGAAAGTCAGACGACAAGAGTATCAAGTCGGGAACCTGGTAATCAAGCGCATTATCTTACCTCAAGGTGATCCCAGGGGCAAATGGACCCCTACTTACGAAGGGCCATTTGTGGTTAAGAACATCTTCTCAGGAGGAGCGATGATTCTAACCACCATGGATGGTGACGACCTTCCTCACCCCGTCAATGCAGACATAGTAAAAAGATACTACGCATAATCAAAGACCCGCTAGGTTGACTGGCCTAGGCAAAAATAAGGGCTTCCCAGCGAACCAAAAGGGTTCGGGCAAAAATAAGGGATGAAAATAAAAAATCTGTACACCCGGCAAGTCGAAAACCTGAAAAGGCGGCTTGGGCAAAAATGGGTATCCCGGTGGACTGAAAACCCGAAAGGATGGTCCAGGCAAAAGTTAGGGATAAGCGTAACACTATGTCTCATTGGATCACCCTGCATCTAGACTTCCGTATCAACTATCAGGCTCGGACGGCACCAATCAATCAGATTCATCTCCAACTAAGCAGCAAAGTGATGAGATGCTTGAAGATATAAAGGCGATAGCAGAGTTGGAACCAAGTGGGATTATTCACATAGCTGTTTTGTTTTCTTTTTACAAATTGTATAAATCCTATTTGTTCGGCGGCGTTCTCGTACTAGGACGTCAGCCTCTTGTACAAAAGCGCCTATTTACAGGCAAACTTCAAAATCAATACAAATTCATTTTCAGACAAATTTCAAAATTGTTTTCCCTTTATCTGTTTTGTTTTGCAAAGAACGTCCAATGTTCATTTTTGATATATGCATTTGACATTAATTGCTGCTCATGCGAAACAAAGGACTAATTACGGGTGATATCAGAAGTAGGGGCAATAAGAATTGTTTGAGCGGTCTAGTTGCTCTGTCCACCAAGGTACCAAGGTAAGTTCATCTGAATAATGTGACCAAGATACTTTCACTCCCCGTAGAGTAAGACAGTAATGATAACTCTCAGCTGAGACTTGCAACTATGAACGAATCAGCAATACTCTCCCCCAAGTAGAGTTGGTCTACCATCAGCCTTAAAAAGGTGGGGTATCCCCAGAAGGTCTTAACATTCCCCAGCGGAGTATAAGGATATTCCCCAGCAAGCATAAGAGTATCCCTGGCAGTCTTAATATTCCTCAACGGAATATAAGAATGTTCCCCGGCAGAATGCAAGATACCCCTAGTGGAGCCATTTCCCCAGCGCAGTCTAAAAAAGTTTCCCCAATGGAGTTGAATCATCTCCCCCAGTAGATTCTGGTAGCTTATCCCCTGTGAAGCACAAATAAGTCTCCCCAGCCAATTTCAGAGGTTATCCCCACAAGAGTCTAACCGGGCTATCCTCAGCAAGTTGCAACTGAAAGACCATCCCCAGCGAAGTTCTTTCTATCCCCAGCGGAGTTCATCATCAAAATCCCCAACAGAGCTTATCAACGGAATCCCCAGCGGATTTTATCATTAAAATCTCAGCAAAGTATCTCTTCCCCACAGAGTAATTCCCCGCAGAGTAATCTCTTTACCATGTTTATTCCCCAACGGAGTTATTTTTCCTACAGGTTTATTCTCACAACCATCTTCGTTCGTCATCCCCATCAGAAACATTTTAAACAAAGTTTGAAGACACACATACTCTTCAACAGCAGTCTAGGATTTGACAAACTCCCCGGCATTTGTCAAGGATTTATTTTCCCAGACAAAAATACATTCATAAACATTTCACATTTCATACCTCCTATTTACATACATGATAAAGTGCATACAACACGATCTCATTTATTTTTGAGAACATCACGACGTCATGCATTTCATACATCATGACATTGCATACAGCTAAAGTTTTACCTTTTTCAGGAAAAATTTCAATCAAAAGATGGCTACCATCAACCTTTTCAAGTCCCAGTTTAATACATGTAGCAAGCCAGGAAAATATCTGTGGACGACTGATTGTAGATTAATACTTGTAACAAGCCAGGAAAATTATCTACATGAAGAGATTGGAGATTAATACCTGTAACAAGCCAGGAAGACCTTTCTTTCTCAGGTCAGAGATTAATACCTGAAACCAGCCAGGACAGATATCTCCTCGACCAACCTTTTCAAGACCCAGTTGAATACCTGTAACAAGCCAGGAAAATTATCTACATGAAGAGATTGGAGATTAATACCTGTAACAAGCCAGGAAGACCTTTCTTTCTCAGGTCAGAGATTAATACCTGAAACCAGCCAGGACAAATATCTCCTCGACCAACCTTTTCAAGTCCCAGTTGAATACCTGTAGCAAGCCAGGAAAATATCTGTGGACGACTGATTGTAGATTAATACCTGTAGCGAGCCAGGAAAATTATCTACATGAGGAGATTGAAGATTAATACCTGTAGCAAGCCAGGAAAATTATCTTTCTTTCTCAGGTCAGAGATTAATACCTGAAACCAGCCAGGACAACTATCTCCTCGACCAACCTTTTTAAGTTCCAGATGAATACCTGTAACAAGCCAGGAAAAATATCTGTGGACGACTGATTGTAGATTAATACTTGTAACAAGCCAGGAAAATTATCTACATGAAGATATTGAAGATTAAATACCTGTAGCAAGCCAGGCAGACTATCTTTCTTTCTCAGGTCAGAGATTAATACCTGAAACCAGCCAGGACAGCTATCTCCTCGACCAACCTTTTCAAGCCCTAGTTGAATACCTGTAGCAAGCCAGGAAAAGTATCTGTGGACGACTGATACCTGTAACAAGCCAGGAAAACCATCTACACAAAGAGATTGAAGATTAACACCTATAACAGGCCAGGAAGACCATCTTTCTTTCTCAGGTATGCAAGTTCTCGCTAAGGAATCTCTTATGCGATCGACACTCCTGCAGATGGCATCTATAAGCCCATCCTCCTACCAACAATCTCCAAATGGCATCTGTAAGCCCATTCCCGACATCACAATGTTGATACTACACCATGCGAGTGCAAATTTCTGGGCACTCTAGTGTTCAATCATCTTCCACCTTCGGATCACGAAAGGCACGCAAGCCAATCTACACCCTCAGGTTTAAGAAAATTGAACAGGGGCAACTGTTGTACCCCAAAATTTGCCCTCTCATGTCTTAAAAGGTCTTACCTTACATGGTTGGTCACAAACCCTTGCCTAAGAAAAATAAAGTTTTTTGAAGATGAACAAAATTTATTTTGATTGGCATTATGGGTAAACACTTCGATTGGGCATTTGGCACTCTTCAATCAGGCTTTTATTAGTAAGCTTCGATTAGGTGTTTGGAACCCTTCGATCAAGCTTTGGTCTTCAAGTCTTTGATTGAGCGCTGGACCTTCTTCGATCAGGCTCTGATTAGTAGTCTTCGATTGGGCGCTGGACCTCCTTCGATCAAGCTTTGGTTTGCAAGTCTTCGATTGAGCGTTGGACCTCCTTCGATCAAGCTTTGGTCTGCAAGTCTTCGATTGAGCGCTGGGCCTCTTTGGTCAAGCTTTGGTTTGCAAGTCTTCGATTGAGCGATGGGCCTCTTTCGATCAAGCTTTGGTGTGCAAGTCTTCGATTGAGCGCTGGACCCCTTCGATCAAGTCAATTTCACAATGCTTCGACTAGTACTTCAGAGGGTCCTTCAACTGGAACTTCATACTTTACCTTAATCAGAACATAAGAACGAAATGACCTTCGAATGACATTTTAGTTCAAAGTTTCCCTTAATAAGAATATCAGAACGAAATGACCTTCGAAGGGCATTTCAGTGCAGAGTTTCTCTTAATCTAAGATGCTCTGATGAAGGAAGTTCTGGACACTTCGAATCAGAACTCAGACTCATCACAAGGCCAAGGGCTGGGAGAAGTTGTCTAATAGGGAATGTTCTAAATAGATTCAAATTGGACTTTGAAGCTGGCAAAGAAGGCAATTTCGAAGGAATGAAGTAGGCTGGCATGACTAAGCAAAAACACATATCCTAACCTGTCCAGAATACCCAAAGTTCACAATGGCATGTGTCCCTTGCAAATATATAATCGAAGCAGGGGGAGTCACAATCGAAGGGGCTGTGACTGGAGTAGTTCGAATTGGGACTTTGAAGCAATCGAAGAGAGCAAATTCGAAGGGGCAAGTCAGCTTTTGATTTCCATCATATTGGAGGCCCAAACAACTCATAACAGGCTGACAGTAACGCATGAAGATAGATTGGAACCTGATTGAATCAAATATAGCAAGTCTTTATAAAGAAATCAAATCAAATCTCTTCATCATAATGGACCAAGATTTGATACACAAATGTTGACCTAAATTCCTTGTCTATATAAACCTCATGCTCACAAAAACTCTACACACGTGAAAGACACGAAAGAAAACGCATAAAAACTCTGCAGAAACGGCCACACCACTTTGCAAGAAACCTTGAAAAAGTGTGAGATTGAAAACAACCTTAGAGGAGAATTCAATCCAAAAGAACAACATAGCCCTCTGCCAGCAACCTCCTAAACGAGACCAATCAAAAACCAAGCCTTTCACTGCCTATAACGCACTGTAAGCCCCCATGAACCTTGCTCTGCACATGGAATCGTAATTCAGTTTTTATGCATCTTTGTGCCAAATCTCTTGCATATTTGTATTAATCATTAAATTCCTAAGCAAACTACATTATTTGATTGTATTTTCGTGACCTCTAACCCCATATCTATAACCTAGGGTTCTTGTATGTGTTTTTAGGCGTTTTGTGTGCAGGTTAAATCAAGGCCAACAATGGCCATGGATGAGTTCAGGGGAGTGAGACGAGTACAGTGGTACTCTTGGATTCCGTTTTTGTGACCTAGGGAGCATTTTAGAACCATCCCACGAAACTTCCTGCGGATAAAAATCCGCAGGTAACCGAACCAGGTCTTGTGAAGAAGACGATTATGTGGTGGAGCGTGATTGGTTCATTTGAATCAATTGCGCGTTTTTATTTTTGGCCAGGCATAATTGAATTGTTTCTGTATAATATTTGGCTTCTATTCCACTAACAGGTTAACATCATGGCTCAGTTGGCAGCACGTTGGTCGAATTGTCCAATGGGACCTGGGTTCGAATCCCAGGTCCCCCAAAACTTTGTTACATTTTTTCTTCAGGTACTCAGATGCAGCGCTCCAGGCAGGGAGCATCATATACCTCCAGATCTCATGCGCCAGGTGGTTCCAGATTCAGATCCAATGGTCCAGGATGAGGTTCACCATGAACCTTGGTCAACAAACATCCAGGCAATCGGAAAGTCAAACGAGGATGTTCGAATCTGGGCCTGGAATTGCAGAATCAACCTCCCTTCTTCAGGCCCGGCGCCCCTAAAGTTTGCTTATGTTTTATTTTCTTTTCATATTTCTTTTGCTTTTTTATTATTATTATTAAAAACTAACTAATTAATTAACAAACTAACCTTTTTTTTCATAAAAATCAGAAAACACAAAAAATAATATTTATTAACTTCACTATTTTTATTTTTGTAAATAAACCATTAACCAATTAACTTAGTTTTTAATTAGGTATAATCTTAACATTTTTTGCAATAAATAAAAATTGATTTAGAATTAGGGTTTTGACATTTTTTTTAACCTTTCTAATTTTATTTTCTTAACTAAAATAAAACTCAAAAATATTTTCTTTTTTCTATTAATTAATTCCATTACTAATTTAGCTTTAATTCTTAATTCAAAAAAGACCAAAATATGTTTTATTTGAAAAAAGGGTCAAAACCCTAAAGGACAATTTGATTTAACTTTTCTCGCGCATATTATTTTGATCTATATATTGTAATTGCTCCGAGGATGTAATAGTTTTAACTTAGGATTTATTTACCGCTTTTATTTACTTTTTGCATTTAATTTTTAAGGGTTTGTTTTTGGCGATGTAAATACCCGACGCCTTGTAATATCTTAGTTTTATTTTCCGCAATTTATTTTCCGCAACCATTAACCGCTAGATGTATGAATAATAGGCTATGCATGACAAGATCTATCTTAACTTAAAATCAACAGTAGCTCACCATGATATGTAAAGATAATATAACTGAAAATTGACACACTTGCACATGCCACTCCTAGGGTACGCCTCATTTGGTTGCTTCAACGTGGTCATTGAGTATAGGAAGTTTTATAGGTCGCTCTCTTGTCCAAAGATCATAGTTGCCTCGAGACGGTTGCCTCAGATAAAATGATCTAAGATATTAGGGTTACCGCTAAGGCGTCCTAACATTGCTTTAGTGACCACACGTCCCTTAAATCGAATTGACCTAAAAACTCCAACGACGATGCTACCAACTCCTCAATAGTGGGATAGCATTGTCTAAAGGACATTTGCACAATTTAGTTCCTTTTTGAGTAGGTAGATGTTCTTAAGTACTTGCTCCTTTTAAAAACAAAACAAAACTTTTCACACTTACACTTTTCGAACAAAGTTTTCAAAAACACTTCATACACTCTTGAGGACAGAAGCAAGAGTTAAATTGAAGTTTCAAACAAAACTCTTTTCAAAACCCACAATCACAAAGAAAAGCAAAATTTTGAAAACATAGTGAGCAAGTACCTAAGAGCCCGTGAATAACCACGGATAGAAAGGGTGCTAACACCTTCCCTTTCTATATTCTACCTCCCGAACCCGAGAAACATCTCGAAAAAGAATTTTTTCTGTGCTTTTGTCCTTTCCTTGTTGGATAAAATAAAAGACGGTGGCGACTCTTGCTTACCGCGACATTTTGCAAAAACAAACGCAAACGCGAACCAGCATTCCAAAACAGTCAGTTCCATTCCCACCGATCACAACTAGGGTTGAAGATCAAGTCATCATTCAACCTCCTTTGAGACAAGAAGACAAGGGAAAAGCTCCTCAACTTACTTCAGGGTCACAAGCCCAACAACAACCTCGTCAGTGTCAACGGGGTAATCAGCGTAAGCAAAATATGTCTGGAAGACAGTTCACTGAGACCGACATACCATCATCTCTAATACTGGAACGCTTGTTGGAGGTCAATCTGACTTCTTTAAAGGATCCTATTCAGAAGCCCAATACCTTTGCTCCTAGCTATCACCTTGACGCGTTTTGTGTATACCACTCCTATAGTCCTGGACATGACACCGACGACTGTTGGGCTTTGAAAAACAAGATCCAAGACTTGATTGACAATGGAGTGCTAAAATTCATGCCGGATGGCGAGATGAAAATTTTCCGCTGAGGGTTCTCCACCTGAAATGACAAAGTTCGAACTAAGAGACTTTTGTTTCATTTGAATTTTCAAGTTGTAATTTCTTTTGTTATTCAAACAATTTTCTGTTGATGTCAAACTCTGTTTCATTAATGCATAGCATATGTTTGTCTTGAATTCATCCATTTGTTTTCACTATTCTTGAATTATGCTTCCTACTTTCTTTATGATATTTAACTCTTGATAAAAGTTACAAAGTCTTTAGAGGGAGGATGACGAAACAATACCATAATCTCATACAGTATGCTATTGAACAGGCCTTGTTGACGATGTGCAGGCGTTTCTTTCAAATCCTAAACACTGGAGTTATAAGGAAGATAATCCCTAGTCAACCCCTTCGAGCCAAAGAATTAGAAGTTTTCTGTTTTAAACACAAATTGAAACCTTTAAACCTGGGGCAGGGTAGTCTCTCAGTTAATTCAAAAGATGTGCATTGAAGTCGCAAACTCTCAGTTCGTAATACAACGAATGACATCAAAAACTTTCCATGGGAATCAAAAGACAGTGATGGTTCCTTAACTCATAGGAAGTCATTATGTCTCAAAAGAGAAAAGCCCACTGAGCCAAAACCTATAAAGGCGGCTTAAGAAAGCTGGGGCATCCCGCTGACTGTAATCTCGAAAACAAGAACAGTCAGGAAAAAGTTAGGGATATTAAATAAAAAAAAGAGGTCACTACAAATCCTCAACAACATGAAAAATGTTGCAAAAAGAAATGATGATGACTGCCTTCCAATAAAATTCAGTTTGTGTGAACCATCACCAAAACGTCGTTCCAAACTCGAATAGAGTTCGACGCACAATTAACTGAGTATAGGATCGAAGGACATCATGAAGAGCGGGTGGGTACAAATATACTTTGAGCCTTTATTCTTTGTTTCTTAAACCGTGAACCAAGCCACGTTACAACCCTTCAAAAGTCCTAATTGAAGCATGGGTTAGTTAGAAAGCATACTGTTACAAAAGGTATCGTGACTCCTGTAAGGCTTTGCCCTAAATCTTGTGTTGAATTTGTCTTATAAAAAGTTTTCTGCTAAAAAACGCATTTTTCAAAACTTCGAGACAAGCATAAACTTTGCATTATTTGAATATCGTTGTTTGCACATGCTTATTTGTTTGACAGCGAAGAAATTCATACAGTGAATGTTCGGAGGAACGAAAGCTCTCTCAGTGAGTAAAATTACTTCAAGTGGGATGACGCTCCCGTGGCAAAAATCTCCTATCAGCAAAAGGGGACTTGATATGGTATTGTCCAGTAAACATGGGGCAGTCCAGTCAAGATTTCAACAAATCTTTCAAAGTCCATTAAACCTGGGGCAGTCCAGTCAAGATTTCAAGAAATCTCTCAATTGCAGGGTAACCTGGGGCAAGTCTCCCTCACCATCACTTGGGGTATTTAAACGTCAATCTCAACAAAGGGTTACATACAGTCCAAGTTTCCTGGCAATACCACAAACATCTGATACTAGGGGCAGTGATGAACCTCTCTGAAATATTTCTGAAAAGAAGTTCAAGCGTCCTCGAGAAGTTCATCACCTCTCTAGACGAACAGCGGTCATGGGTTTATTTCCCCAACATTTGTCAAGGATTTATTCTCCAAAACAAAATTACATTTCAAATTGATCGGTCGTTAAAAATTTCCTTCATCACCTGTTGGAAGTTACGGTCCTCATCAAAGATTCCTTCATCACCTGTTGGAAGTCAAGGTCGTTAAAAATTTCCTTCATCACCTGCTGGAAGTTACGGTCGTCATCAAAAATTCCTTCATCACCTGTTGGAAGCCACGGTCGTTAAAAATTTCCTTCATCACCTGTTGGAAGTTACAGTCACCAACAAAATAACGGACAACTGAAGCTCCTAAAAATCTGTTTCTCTCAAGAATGAAGATTCTCATCCTTAAAACCTCAAGAGATTGGCATACACCCAACCTTATGACCCAAGACCTGAATGAAGACTCTCATTTTGGCTTCCCTAGTAGATTCGTATACACCCAACCTTCTGACCCAACGCCTGAATGAAGATTATCATCTCTCGCTTCCCCAGTAGATTGGTATACACCCAACCTCCTGATATTCCCGACAGAAGGAAGATTCTCATTCTCAAAGTGGTGTATAACCTAAACCTGAACTTCTTCCAAACAGGAATAAGCTTTTTCCAGAATCCTGATTTTTACTCTCCAACAGGATAGCTACTTTTCAACAGTATGGATATTCCCCACAGAATTCTTATTCCCCAAGCAGAATGAAGACTCTCATTCTCAATTCCTCACAGAGTTTTTCAGATATTCCCCGGTGAAGATCTCCTCAAAGCAGGAATCCCCAGAAGATTGGCATACAACCCAAACTCCTGATTTCCCCAACAGTGGTCCCAGGACTTCTCATTGTCGACGATCAAAGGATTTTCAATCCCCAACGGCAGTCAAGGATTTATTTTCCCCGACAGCGGCCAAAGATTTTATTACCTCCAACCATCCAGGATTCATCCTCCTCAGCAAGACAGCTGATCAACTTACATGTGCATTCATTACATTCATATATCACATACATTTCATCATACAACATGACTTTGTGTTTCAACTAACAAGTTATCTTTATCAGCAAAAGGTCAACAACATCTTTTTTTAAGTTCCAGATTAACACCTGTAACAAGTCGGGACAACTATCTACTTGATCATTATCAGGCAACCCTACAATGGTTCCTTCTCAAATCCAGATGAAGTTTTACACGAACTCATCATGAAGCAACCCTACACCGGTTCCTTCTCAAATTCAGATGCAGTTTTACACGAACTCATCATGAAGCAACCCTACATCGGTTCCTTCTCAAATTCAGATGCAGTTTTAAACGAACTCATCATGAAGCAACCCTACACCGGTTCCTTCTCAAATTTAGATGCAGTTTTACACGAACTCATCATGAAGCAACCCTACACCGGTTCCTTCTCAAATCCAGATGTCGTTTTACACGGACTCATCATCAGGCAACCCTACACTGGTTCCTTCTCAACTCCAGATGCAGTTTTACACGGACTGATCATTATTCAACTTCAAGACTTCTGAAAACAGTTTACGGATTCTCCAAACACGGATGTTAATCTATCGCTTGTTTAGACTCAACTTTTGAAAACAGTTTACGGATGCTTCCCAACATGGATGTCATTCTATTGCTTATTCAGACCCCTAGCTCAGAGACGTTCAAAACATGGTACCTTTCTGATACTCACCCACTCACCTACAACATACAAATTCAACAAACATTCTTGGATGGCATCTTTAAGCCCATCTCCGACAAGACTCTGTCACATCTCCAAATGGCATCTTTAAGCCCATTTCCTCAGCTACATTTTGACGAGTGAAAATTTATGGGCACTCTAGTGTCCAATCATCTTTTACCTTCGAGTCGCGAATGGCAAAATTTCCAATCTAACTCTTCAGGTTCAAGAAGATTGAACAGGGGCAACTGTTGTACCCCAAAATTTTCCCTCCCTTTTTCACAAGAAATCACAACCTCAGGGGGTTTCTCTGATTTTTCAGATTGGCTCAAGAATCAATCAAATAAACTTTTCTTTATCAGTCAATCCGGAATTAGGGTTTTCACTGATTTTTGTTGAGATTGACTCAAGAATTGATCAAGCAGACTTTTCTTTAACAACAAATCTGGAATTAAGGTTTTCGCTCGCATTTCTCAGAAGAAACTGAATCCTCAGAAATTCAGTTGACTGTTACATCATTTTTATGCTTTGTTCAAGATTACTGGTTATTTCTCAAAACCTAGTTATCTGGGGTAGGAGCTGAGACTTTTGTTTGGAACCTTAAGGCATTTGCTTGATCAGTGGAGTGAAAGGTTTATGGAATGCTTGTTTAACTGTACAACGCATATGTTAATTGGAATACCAGGCGTATTGTGATTAATACAAGGTTGCGAGACGACAAAGTTTGTTGATTATTTATTTCATCTGGATTAAAGTTATTGGGATACATTTCCATTTATTTTAATTTAAGAGTCTTAAATAATTAAATAGCAATAGAAGGAAAAGTTGGAAGATAGTTGACAAAGACTTTGTTATTTATTTATTTCAAATGTCGTTACAAATTTTATTCGAATATTGTGAATTTACAATTTACAGTATTTACAATGATATTTGTTTACAATAAATGAAAAAAATATAATAAATCTAAGTCTAAATCTATGGAGATCTTTGACTTCTACTTCTACTTCTTCCTCTATCATCCAACTGGTATTTACCTACAAAAGACAGAAAGAAGTTAGTATAAGAATTTTCAAGCAGAAGCAAATAAAAAGAAAAATCATCATTAAAGTCTGCTGGCCGGAATCAGAAATGTTATGTTCATCATGTTTCATTTTCCTCTCTGCAAATCACAAGAAGATTTCTCTTCTCGGTTCACAGAGAGAAAAACAAAATATATAAAATTGCAAGCATACAAGTTATTCAAAATGCAAAGATATAAGGCAGCAAGGCAAAGCAAACTGAATTCCAAACTGCATTAGTCAACCAAAGGCACAAGGCTGCACACAAAGTAAACTGAACTGCCAAACTAAGTTACAAGAAGCATAGTAACTACTAAAAGCAGAAAGTATAGAATGCAGAAAACAAGTACAGAAGGTACAATAATGCAGGAGATGAACCAAGTTACAAGCAAGAGAGCTTGTCCTAGCCCTCATCATGTTCTGGCCAGCAGCTTTTCAGAATTATAATATAATAAGTAATCAAAAGTGCTTTTATGGAGAGAGAAAGAGAGAACCAGAAAAAGGTTTGCAGTTTTGGCAGGCTGTAAAAGGTAGTAAGAAAACAAATAGATATAACAAGACTAACAGTTCAGCAAAAAAAGAGAACATTGAGCAAAAAAAAAACAACTCAAGCCTGCTTCCAAAAAAACTGCAAGTTACAAACTGCATCTCAAACTACAGTAACAAAAAAAACCTGCTCCCAACCAAAAACTTCCCAACTGTAACAATAACAAGAAAACCTGTAGCCTACCTTACCAAACACTAAAACCTGCTGAAACTGCATAACCTACAAAACTCAAAACAAACTGGCCTAAACTGCAAGCCAAATTCACCAAAACCTGCATTACAGGTTTCCAAAACTCAAACACTCAGTTCAAGCCTGTTTCCAAACTTACTCAAAGCTACAAACCTGCATAAACTGCAAAGACACCAGCCTGTTTCAAAAAAGCTAGCAAACCTGCTTAAACTCATCAGCCTGCTCAACAAACACAGAGCAAAACTGCTAAGCCTCCAAAATTACAAACATAAGTTACAAAGTTACAAACCTGCACCAAAACTCATCAGCAAGCTCAAACAAAAAACATACAAATCTGCTAAGCTACAAGCTAAAACAAATACCCTGCATCTTAAGCTCAACAAGCACAAGCCTGTTTCCAAAAAACCAAACAAATACCCTGCATAGCACAAAACCAACATCAAGCTTTCCTCTCAAAGCCACAAACTACAACAACCCTGCTTGCTCAACAAAAATCAAAACAACAACATTGGTTTTCAATTTCACCATCATTAACCAAAACAAAGAACAACCACAATAGCTAATCTCAGAACCATTTCATCATCAATATTTAAACACCCAAAGAAGCAACACGATTCAGAGACAAGAATTCATCATCATCAACATAACAAAGAAGAGGAAGAGGTTTAGAAGTGAAAATCAGAAACAAATATTCAAGTGTTTTCAGAACAACATCATCATCAAACAATCAATATTCAAGCACTCAGAAGCAAGAGTAGTCTCAGAATAGTTCATCATCAGCTCTAATCAGAACAACAAGCAAGTAAGAGTAGTCTCAGAAAATATTCATCATCAACGAAAGTTCAAAACAAAGCAGGCAGTTTTCAGAATAAACTCATCATTAAACAACATAAAACAACAAATACCAGAAACGTTATCATCACGCTCCTCCTCCTCCTAGCCACCGAGAATGCCGCCGGTCCAACCCTCTTTCCCCTCCATCCATTTTCCAGAAGCCAATCGCCAAGGTATGATCTTTCTTCCAAAAAAACATAACTGCATCTTAGACGCAAATACCATGAATTAAAAGATGAAACAATAAAATGTACAAGAATCATACAATTGCAAACTGTAAAAAACGCGTTTGGAACGAAAAAAGATACCTTCTAAACCACCGCCTCGTACCGTCATGGAGAGGAGATGGATGAAGGTGGCGCTCTGGCGGCTGGAAGGTTGGAGGAATAATCGAAGCTTCGCCTGAGAGAGAAGATGAGAGAACGAAGAATAAGAGGCGTCGCTGTACCAAAACTTTAAACCCTAGATTCTGAATACACTAAACATTAACCCTAAAAAAATTTGTCAATATTCCTAATGGGCCTTCTCCCAACAGCCTAAGCCCAAGCATTTTCCAGCGTGAACACCCCTATTTTTTTCTCTCTAGACCTTATTTCTCTCATTTCCTTGTCTTGGGCCTGCTCCTTCACAAGCTCATAAGTCCCATCATCATTTTTTTTACTCCAATTAGTTGAACTAATACTTTTTTTATCAATATTATTTTCATTTTTTTTACAATATAATTCTTTTTATCTTATTGTTAAAAAATATATTAAATTTTTTGTATAAAATTTTCTTAATAGTTTTCCTTATTATTTATTACATTTAATAACACAAAAGTACATAAATAATAAAACTTTAACTTAAATAATTTTTCTTTTCTTAAAAAAACTCTTTATTTACATAATCAATAAAAACACAAAAGATAATAAATACTTAATTTTCCGTAGGTTAATTTTTATTTGTTTCATTTGTAAATAAATACATACATCTCACAATACTTTTGATTCTCTTTATTTTATGTTTTGTTACAATTTGTCATGATTTTTATATTGAAAATGCGACAGTTTGATTTGGTTGTAATGTATACTTGGACATTGTTATTCTGATAAGACTCATCCCCATTTGTAAACATTTGTACCCCCATCCCCGGATACTTCTTTGTAATAACTTAGACTTTAAATTCCCGCAATTTACCGCTTTCAATATACTGTATAGTAATTAGGGTTTGTATGCAAAATAAAATCAACAAATAGCTTGACCTAATCCAAGATAACAATGCCTGAAAAACAAACACAATGCACACTTGCACCCCTAGGGTTTCAATCCACTTGTTGCCTTCAAAAATGGGTCATGATATGCATGTCAAGTTACTTTGGCAAAACAAAAACAAAACAAATATCATAGTCCCTCGATGACGCTATTTGAGTTGCCTAAACAAAATGATCAAGTCCCTCAAGAAAATTGCCAAAAATACTTGACACAATTGATATCATGGTCTATACGATGACCCGCGCCTGTCCCGTTTAATATCCTAACACAAGGTTGTTCACCAAATACAATGGTGAAACAACACTGTTAAAAGGGTTAAAGACATAAGAAAGATCTTTGAGTAAAATAGGGTAAGATAGCTCTTAATTACTTGATCAAAATCTTGCAAAACATCCTTGCCATTTTCAAACACACTTCACAACACAACTTCAAAACAACTTTCAAAACATTGGAATATCTTTTCAAAAAGACATACACCTTTGTATATATTCAAACAAGAAACATTACAAAGGTTGCCTAGACAAGGCATCTTTTTCAAAGCATTTTCAAAACCACACACACAAAGCACCATTTCAAACAATTGAAAAGCAAAGGCAAATGATCTAAGCAAGTAACTAAGAGCCCATGGATAACCATGGATAGAAAGGGTGTTAATACCTTCCCTTTCTATAATCTACTCCCCGAACCCAAGAAAACATCTCAAAGGTCTTTCCTGTGCTTTTTGACCTTTCCTTAGGATAAAATAAAAAGTCGGTGGCGACTCTTGCTAAACCGAAACATTTGCGAACACAAACGCAAAATCTCAAGTCAGTTCTCCCACCATATCACACCTGGTGTCACATTCATAAGAAGAGTAGGAAAGACTTGGGACCTAGGGGTGATGTTTCTTTGGAGCCATATCTTCAGTGGGTCCAAACGAGAGCTATTCAGTTGAAGATGTCGTATTCCCAGGAAACACCTATGCCTGATTTATTTGTGAAGACTAGTCCTCCCCTATTAGATTATCTAGAAGAGCTACAGCTTGCTTTGGTCAGGATGCAACAGGAAAATGATGCTTGGAAGAATAAGTGCCAAACTCTAGAGATTTCCTATAGAGCAGATTTGAAGGAGAAAGATGACTTGATTGAGATCCTTGAGATTCGGGTTGTAGAGACCATGGAGAGGCAAGGGGATTTATTTTCTCCTAAGGCTCAGTCAAATGCTATTTTCTCACTCCCTGATTCATGTGATTGGAAGGAGGTCGCCACCAGATATACAGAAGAAAACTAGAGGTTGAAGGCTCAGAATGCCAGGCTCACAGGGAAGCGCAAGCGTGTAGAGTGATCTTCATCAGCTTCGCTTTTTAGGGTTTTAGATTTTATTTTCATCTTGTACTTGGGATAATTAAAACTTGTAGTCCATTTTGAAGTTATTATAATAAAAAATTTCGGTATTCTCAAATGCGTTATTACTTTGATATTTGTAATGTGTCTATAAATTTTAAATCCCTTGAAATATTAAATAATAAAATAAGATCATGTGCATTGCATATCACGCATCATATTGCACATATTTCTTGCATTTTTTATGCATATCCATGTGTCTTACCAAGCTTCTTTACTTCGTTAAGCAAGCTGACTCATCACTACAATACTCGGGCTAATTTCAGAAGGAAGATGGACAACTTAGAACAAGAGAATCGTGAGCTGCGCAAGCTGCGCGAGGAGATTTCTGCTTTGAAGGCCGGCATGGCCAATATTACTGCTCTGATAGAATCTCTGGTGGCTGCTTAGAATCAGCCACCGAGTGTTCAACCTCAACCAACAAGGGCTATTGCTGAAGTTCCAACTGTTCCTACGTCTGCTACTCTAGTTGTAGCTCAGAATCGCATGCCTCAAGGTTACCCATGGGGAATGCCAGAGAATTTTGCACCTGAAGGTTTCATCCTTGATCCTCAAGATACTCTAATTGTTCAGACTATTGTTACTCATGCACCTTCTATGGTACATGCTGCTCCTGCTGCACCTCCTTCGGTTAATATGGTTTCGTTTGTTAACAATGATGTGTGTCGTCCTTTCCCTCTACCAAGTGAAGACTTGGGTATTTATGACAGAATGGATGATTTTCAAGAACAGTTTGACAAGATGCAGAGGGAGATGAAGGCCGTCAGGGGAAAAGAGTTATTTGGGTAGAACGTGAATGAAATATGCTTGGTCGCGAATGTCAAGGTACCTGTGAAGTTTATGGTCCCGGAGTTTGAGAAATACGAGGGCAACACTTGCCCTCGTGCCCATATGGTGATATATGTAAGGAGAATGTCTACCCATACTGATGATCAGCGTCTGCTGGTTCACTTTTTTTAGGATAGTTTGACCGATGTTGCGCTGAAGTGGTATATGATTTTGGAAAGCATCAACATCCATACTTTGAATGACTTGGGAGGAGAGTTCATCAAACAATACAAGTACAACATGGACATGGTGCCTGACTGTGATCAACTCAGGGTCATGGTTCAGAAAGACAGGGAATCATTCAAAGAATATACACAGAGATGGTGTGAGGTATCCGCCCAAGTGATTCCTCCCATGGAAGAGAAGGAGATAACTAAGATTTTCTTGAAAACTCTGGGTGCTTTCTACTACGAGAGGATGGTAGCGAGTGCGCCAAGTGACTTTACTGAAATGGTAGGCATGGGTATCCGCTTAGAAGAGGCTGTAAGAGAGGGTCGTTTAACGAAAGGTGAAGGATCTGGAGGTGCGAAGAAGCCATCTTATGGGTTTACCAAGAAGAAGGAAGGGGATGAAAATGTTGTCATGTAAGAGAGGAGGGTTAACACTCCTAGAAGGAGTTCTCAGCATCATTAGCAAGTCGCCTCAGTTACTCCAGTTGTGAGCATAACACTAACCATTGTTGCTTGTCAGAGACCATCCCAGTAGGGGAATCAAGGGTATAATCAGAAAAGGGAGAGTTATGACCCTATTCCTATGAGCTATACGAAATTACTACCGGCATTGATTCAGAAGAATTTAGTTGAAACCGGACCACCTTCCGTTGTACCATCACCATTGCCTTGGTATTACAAGGCCGACCAAACGTGTGTTTTTCATCAGGGAGCACCAGGGCATAATGTTGAGAATTGTTATCCTTTGAAGACTGAGGTGCAAAAATTGGTGAAATTTGGTATATTATCTTTTAAGGATGTCGGCCCCAATGTGAAAGATAATCCTCTACCCAATCATGAAGGAGTAAATGATGTGAATATGGTGGCCGGTTGTCCAGGCGACTTCCAGATTTTTGATATTCATCTGGTTAGAGGAGATTTGGTGAAAATGCATGCAGACCTCTGTGAACTTAGTTACTATACGCATGACCATTCCGGTTGTGTTATTTGCAGTACATACATATAAGGTTGCGAAAAGATAAAGGCTGATTTGTAGGAGATGATAGATGAGGGCCTCATCCACATAATCAGGCCAAGGGCAGAGTGTGAAAAGGAGGTGAATATGGTTTTTGGATGTCCTGGAGAGTTCAGAATCTTTGATGTAGAACATGTCAATGAAGATCTTGTACAACTGCATGCTACTTTCTGCCACTTGGCTGGTCAGGTGGAACACCAGTATGGATCTTGTTGAATTTTCTATTGGGACTCACGAGGATGTTCTATTGTGAGTAAAGGTGTTCAGTTGTTTTTGGATAATGGAACCATCAAGATTACAGGTCAAAGGTATGATTACCATGAAGTTGATATGATTGAGATTTGTTTGGCTGAAGAAGAGTCGGATGAAGAGTATGCCTCTGCAGATGAGTATTTATCCTCAGAGGAGAATTTGTTTTCTAGAAATGACTCAATAATGACTGATTATGTTGAAAAAGGGGTAAACATCATTGTACCTTATTTTGGTGCACCCGCCCATTTTGAATTTGAATATTATAGCAAGCCAGTTGTTACCCCATTGGTGATTAGTTTGTTGGGTCATGTTCCCTACAAGTCAGATAAGGTTGTACCCTACAAATATAACGCTACAATCTTGGAGGATGGTACGGAAGTTCCCATCCAGCCAATTCCTAATGTTGGAAATATTGCTGAGAATAGTAGAGTGACCCATAGCGGTCGTGTGTTTACACCAGTTGTTAGAGAAAATGTTAGTGCTGGAAAGAAAATTGTTGAGAATGTTGAACCCAAGAAGGCTACGGGTGAATCTGGTGGAGCTACGTTGGAGAAAGAAGTGGATGATATTTTGAAAATAATCAAGATGAGCGACTACAGAATTATAGATGAGCTACTGCAGACTCCTTCAAAAATATCTATCTTGGCTTTGTTGATGAACTCCTCTTCTCACACAGAAGCTCTGATGAGGCTATTGGACCAAGCTTTTGTGGAGAGTGATATGCATGTAGACCAGTTTAGCAGCGTAGTAGGGAACATTACGTCATGTAATAATTTGAGTTTCTGCGATGATGAATTTCCAGATGAAGGAAGGAATCACAAACTGGCCCTCCACATCTCTATGAATTGCAAGAATGATTCACTATCCAATGTGTTGATTGATAATGGATCCGCTTTGGACGTTATACTGAGGAGAACTCTTATGAAGTTGAAATATCAAGGAACGCCTATGCGCCCGAGTGGCATCATTGTGAAAGCGTTTGATGGATCGAGGAAATCTGTTATTGGTGAAGTGGACTTGCCTATTCATATAGGCCCACATTTGTTTCAGATTACTTTCCAGGTCATGGACATTGTACCCGCTTATAACTGCTTGTTGGGACGGCAGTGGATTCATGAGGCAGGGGCTGTCACTTCAACTTTACACCAGAAACTGAAATTTGTACGTGAAGGGAAAGTAGTTATCATAAATTGGGAACTGGCATTATTGATATCTCATTTGTCCTCTTTCAGCATTGTGGAGGCGGATGAAGTTGTTGTTGGGACTCAGTTCCAAGATTCATCTATTGACAACATAAGACAAAATGAGAATTCTATGGTTTTGCTCAAGGATGCGCAACAGGTTATGCGTAAGGGTCGTAGTTAAGTATGGGGACAGATTATGGATCCACCTGTAAACAAGAACAAAGTCGGCTTAGGGTTCTCTTTGAAGATTGACAAAGGTAAGAGCATGAAGCTGAAGTATGTTGAAGGCAAGTACCAAGACATTTTCCGCAGCGGGGGGTATCTTCATCCAACTTTTTTCGGGATTAATGCCATTGTGGAAGATGAAGCAGAGCCGGAAATGCCAAATTACGTGACGTATGGAGTTAGAGTTCAGAATTGGACCACCATTGATGTTCCCTCTTGCATACATGTTTCAAAGTAACTTGTTTTGTTAATCTTTTTGAAAAGCTTTCACTCTGCCCAAGGTGGAAGTATTAATATTGTAGGGCTTATCTGTTTGTTGTGACTTTTAGAATCAATAATAAAAATTGTCTTTGTTTCCCAAATTGTGTCTTTATTTTCTTGGAAAATGGTAATAAAAAAAACCTTTCAAAGTAAATAATGACTGAGAAAACAATCTGCATGATCACTTGTTATATGTGTCAGTTTCTAAATGCAATCATAAATCATATGTGCAGATTAATTAAAAAACCCGTTGAATACAATGACCCTGCACCCTCTCCCAACTTTGAATGTCATGTGTATGGGGCCGAAGAAGAAGACTATGATGATATTCCAGAAGAGGTCTCACGGTTGCTTGTGCGCGAGGAAAACGCTATTCACCCATATAAAGAGCCATTGTAAGTGATCAATTTGGGTTCAGAAGAAGATCTGAAAGAGGTCAAGATCGGAGCATTGTTGCATCCTGGTGTGAAGAGTAGGTTAATTGAGTTATTGAAAGCGTATGTGTATATTTTTTCTTGGTTTTACCAAGATATTCCTGGTCTAGATACACATATTGTAAAGCACTGTTTGTCGTTGAAGCCAGAGTGTCCGCCAATCAAACAGAAGTTGAGAAGAACTCACCCAGATATGGAAGTAAAGATCAAAGAGGAGGTTCTAAAGCAGATTAATACCGGTTTTCTTGTGACATCAGTGTACCCTCAGTGGATTGCCAAAATTCTCCCAGTACCGAAAAAAGACGGAAAAGTCCGCATGTGCGTAGATTACAGAGATCTAAATAAAGTTAGTCCAAAAGATGATTTTCCATTGCCACACATTGATATGTTAGTGGATAGCACATAAAAATTCAAAGTTTTCTCGTTCATGGACGGATTTTCCGGTTATAATCAAATAAGAATGGCTCTAGAGGACATGGAAAAAACAATGTTCATCACACCCTAGGGAACATTTTGTTACAGAGTGATGCCCTTCGGGTTGAAGAACGCTGGTGCAACGTACTAGAGGGCTATGAGAACCCTATTCCATGATCTGATGCACAAGGAAATCGAGGTATATGTTGATGCCATGATTGCTAAATCCCAGACGGAAGAAGGGCGTCTAGAAGATTTGTTGAAATTGTTTCACCGTTTGAGGAAGTATCGTCTCCACTTGAATCTAAAAAAATGTACCTTCGGTGTTCGATCAGGGAAATTGTTGGGTTTCATTGTTATCCATAAAGGAATTGAAGTTGACCCTGATAAAGTCAAAGCAGTTCATGAGATTCCAGCGCCAAGAACTGAAAAACAAGTCAGAGGGTTCCTCGGGCGTTTGAATTTTATTTCCAGATTTATTTCCCACATGACTGCAACATGTGAACCGATATTTAAGTTGTTAAAGAAAGATCAAGGTTGTGTATGGACGGATGACTTCCAAAGGGTATTTGAAAGTATTAAAGAATATTTGCTTGAACCTCCTATCTTTCTCCCTCCTGTTGAAGGAAGACCATTGATTATGTATCTGACAGTGTTACATAATTCCATGGGTTGTATTCTGGGACAACAAGATGAAACAGGGAAGAAAGAATATTCCATTTATTATCTCAGTAAAAAGTTTACTGATTGTGAGTCATGGTATTCCATGCTGGAAAAGACATGTTGTGCTCTGGCCTGGGCGGTAAAACATTTGCAGTAGTATATGTTGAATCACACCACTTGGTTAATCTCCAAAATGGATCCAATCAAGTACATTTTTGAAAAGCCTGCTCTGACTGGGAGAATTTCCCGCTGGAATATGTTGTTATCTGAATATGATATCGAATACCGCACTCAAAAAGCTATTAAAAGCAGTGTGTTGGCCGATTATCTTGCTCACCAACCAGTGGAGGATGATCAATGTGTAGGGTATGAATTTCCCGATGAAGATGTGATGTTTCTGAAAGTGAAAGATTGTGATGAACCATTGTCTGAGGAAGGTCCTGATCCTGAATCTCGTTAGAGTATGATATTTGATGGAGTTGTGAATGCTTACGGTAAAGGAATTGGTGATGTGATTGTCACTCCACATGGATCACACATTCCTTTTACTGCAAGGTTGACATTTAATTGTACTAATAATATGGCAGAATATGAGGCTTGCATCATGGGTCTCGAGGAAGCCATCAATCTCAGAATTAAAATTCTTGATGTGTACGGTCATTCAGCTTTGGTAATAAATCAGATTATAGGAGAATGGGATACTCGTCACCTCGGCTTGACCCCTTACAAAGATTATGCTAGAAGATTGTCACCCTTCTTTGACAAAGTTGAATTCCACCATATTCCAAGAGATGAAAATCAAATGGTGGATGCTCTGGAAACTCTGGGTTCTATGTATCAAGTGAATACTTGGAATGATATACCTCGAATTATAGTCCAGCAACTGGATAGGCCCGCTCATGTGTTTACAACAGAAGAAGTAGCAGATGAGAAACCTTGGTATTATGATATCAAGCATTTAATCCAGACTCAGGAATACTCGATTGGTGCTTCAAAGAAAGATAGAAAGACATTGAGAAGATTGGCTGGCAGTTTCTTCCTCAGTGGAAATGTGTTGTATAAGAGAAATTATGACATGGTCTTGCTCAGATGCGTGGATAGACACGAAGCAGACATGTTAATGCATGAGATTCATTAAGGATCATTTGGAACTCATGCCAACGGATATTCGATGGCTAAAAGGATGATAAGGGCAGGTTACTATTGGCTGACAATGGAATCTGATTGTTACAAATTTGCAAAGAAGTGTCATAAATGCCAAATTTATGCGGACAAAATTCATGTGCCTCTGACACTTCTCAATGTGATTTCCTCCTCGTGGCCTTTCTCTATGTGGGGTATTGACCTGATTAGGATGATAGAACCCAAAGCTTTGAATGAACACCATTTCATCTTGGTAGCAATTGTTTACTTCACCAAGTGGGTGGAGGCTGCTTCGTATGCTAACGTCACCAGACAGGTGGTTGTGCGCTTCATTAAGAATAATCTTATATGTCGGTATGGTGTGCCGAACAGAATTATCACCGATAATGGCTCGAATCTAAACAACAAAATGATGACAGAACTGTGTGAAGAATTCAAGATTGTCCATCATAACTCATCTCCGTACAGGCCAAAGATGAATGGGGTTGTTGAAGCTGCTAATAAGAATATTAAGAAGATTATCCAGAAGATGGTTGTTACTTATAAGGATTGGCATGAAATGCTCCCTTTTGCTTTGCATGGATATCAAACATTTGTCCGCGCCTCAATAGGAGCAATCCCGTTCTCCCTTGTGTATGGAATGGAAGCAGTACTCCCAATTGAGGTCGAGATTCCCTCTTTGCATGTGATAACGGAAACCAAGTTTACAGAGGCTGAATGGGTCCATAACTGGTTTGACGAATTGAATTTGATCGAAGAGAAGAGAATGACAGCTTTATGTCATGGACAGTTATATAAAAAGAGAATGAAGAAAGCTTTTGATAAAAAGGTCAAAACTCGTGAATTCCGAGAAGGCGACCTCGTGCTCAGGAAGATCATGTCTTTTAACACTGACTCTAGGGGCAAGTGGACTCCCAATTTTGGAGGACCATATGATGTCAAGAAAGCCTTCTCTAGCAGTGCATTAATTCTTGAAACTATGGATGGCGAGGAGTTCCCACGTCCCATGAATGCTGATGCAGTCAAGAAATACTTCGCCTAAAGAAATAAAAGAACAGTTGGCTAAGTTGAAAACCCAAAAGGGCAACTTAGGCAAAAATGAGTGTCTCGGTAGGCCGAAAACCCTGAAGGGCGGTCTAGGTAAAAATTAGAGACATAAACAGAATAAATTTCCCACTAAGTTGAAAACCCGCAAGGGCAGCTTAGGCAAAAGTTAGGGACTTTCTTGGCAAGTAACTACATAAGACAAGACTTGATCTTTAGAGCAACAATCTTCTCGGATCCTCATCATACTTCGACAGAAGTTGCTTCTCAGGATTCCAAAAGTTGTTAGAGGGGATAGTGGTCATTGTATCTCAATGTATCTTTTCTATTATATATTACCATTTTCCAAACTTTGTAATTATTCATGGAGTCTCACCATTCGCAGACTACCATTTTATTAATGAAATTTGAGCTTTTACCCAATTCTTTGCATTTCTTATTTTTATTTAGCTTGCAAAGACCCCATTCATTATTGATAATAACTTTCAAAGAAAAAAAAATGAAGATTGAATAACAAAATTGATTTTCAAAAATAATTTACAATTTGTTTTACTTTAAAATTCGTGACGCAAGAGAAACAACAAAAGTGGTCATCCCAGGAACGGATGAACTCCAGTTGCTTCCCAGAGAAGTTTTGCTCAAGATGTTTCGTCCTATAGGGTTTGCAACGCCAGTATCCCCGGTCAAGTTTTGGTTCATTTCTCCTCTTTTCTGAGTTTGCATGAAATGAATATTCAATCCAAGATTTCTCTAGTGACGATTTTGTTTGTTTAATAGAAGTTATTTCTTCCCAGAGAAGTTGGTACAGTAATCACTCTCGAAGAACGCATGCCTATATTTTCCTCGTTGAAGAATGTATATTGATTTTTTTCCTTTGTGAATGTGGTGTTGGCCTCCCCAATGAAGTCGACACTAATTCCCCAGTGAATGTTTTGATGATTTGATATTTGTCCGCCCTACTTGAAATTGATTTTTTCAAATCCCTAATAGAAGTCGTGAGAAGAATGTTATATCCCTGAATCTGTACTATTTTTTTTCACTTGGATTTGTTTGCTTCCGGATTACGTTCCTCCCCAGGAAAATTAAACCAGGCAGTAGATTTTGTTTCCTCAGTTGGCGCATACTTTTTCTTGGATTGATCATCTTGGGTGTAATTTGGCCGAATGTTGATTGTGACCGAGTTGGTTTTTCCTGTTTACTCCCGGTGTTATATGTATGTTTTGTCAACATATACATGATAACAATCATACATTCATACATACATCATACATAGTTGATATTAGCAAATCGTTGCTTATTCGCATGCATTAATATTTTGTTGACATATTACCCTGTTTTACATATGTTTTGTTGACCTCTCTCCAATAGAGTGTTGGCCTTAAGCAGAAAGTGTAAATTCTTTCAATTTCCCCACTAAGTTATCCCTCGGGGAAGATTTTTACTTCAGCCTTCTTGTACGGCTCTTTGTATGGATGATTTAGGTTTCCCTCTTGAGTTTATTTCTCAAAGGACATATTTTGGACGACGGTCTCGTTCCAGTTTATTTCTAGTTTGAATCTTTGATCCTCAGTAACTTTATTACTTATGATATCTATAGACATTGAGCCTTGGTTTGAGAATGTGCATTTATTTTGCACGAGAAGACTTTATCTCCTCAGCAGAAATATATTGGCATCTCCCCAGGAAGTCATATTTCTCTCCCCAGGAAGTCATATTTTCTTTCCCCAGGAAGTCATATTTTCTTTCCCCAGGAAGTCATATTTCATTCCCCAGAAAGTCATTTTTTACAATCCTCCATAAACAGCAAGTAGCAGGTCTCTTTATTTGAGAAACCTATACTTCCCTGTAAAGGTCAGCATTACCCTTTTTGCTATCTTCCCTATGAGCGAATAGTTTGCAGTTTGTTACCAAAATTACTCTAGTGGATGGAAAATCTTTCCATATCACAGAGACAATTCATTGTGAAGTCTTTATAAGTGGTAGTCTCTTTATTTGAGACAACTTATATATTACCCTTTCCAGGTAGAATGCCTTGGTTAAAGAAAAAGTTGAGACTCATTCTCGGTGAAATGCCAGAATTTTGGGGAAAAACTTGTTATCTTTTTTCTACCTTCAGTGAATGTTGGTAGTTCATCGTCAGTGAATGGCGATGCTATGATATATTCTCTTTATACCTTCAATGAAAGTTGGTAGGTCACCTTCAGTGAAAGTTGGTGGCTGTTATCTTTTTGCTACCTTCAGTGAATGTTGGTAGTTCATCGTCAATGAACGGAGATGCTATGATATATTCTCTTTCTACCTTCAGTGAAAGTTGGTAGGTCACCGTCAGTGAAAGTTGGTGGTTGTTATATTTTTGCTACCTTCAGTGAACGTTGGTAGTTCACCGTCAGTGAACGGCGATGCTATGATATATTCTCTTTCTACCTTCAGTGAAAGTTGGTAGGCCATCTTCAGTGAAAGTTGGTGGTAGTTATCTTTTTGCTACCTTCAGTGAACGTTGGTAGTTCATCGTCAGTGAACGGCGATGCTATGATATATTCTCTTTCTACCTTTAGTGAAAGTTGGTAGGTCACCTTCAGTGAAAGTTGGTGGTTGTTATCTTTTTGCTACCTTCAGTGAACGCTGGTAGTTCATCGTCAGTGAACGGTGATGCTATGATATATTCTCTTTCTACCTTTAGTAAAAGTTAGTAGGTCACCTTCAGTGAAAGTTGGTGGTTGTTATCTTTTTGCTACGTTCAGTGAACGTTGGTAGTTCATTATCAGTGGACGGCAGTGCTATGATATATTCTCTTTCTACCTTCAATGAAAGTTGGTAGGTCACCTTCAGTGAAAGTTGGTGATTGTTATCTTTTTTCTACCTTCAGTGAGCGTTGGTAGTTCATCGTGAGTAAACGACGATGCTATGATATATTCTCTCTCTACCTTCAGTAAAAGCTGGTAGTTCACTGTCAGTAAACGTCGGTGTTGTTATTTCTATCCTCTTTCTACCCTTATTGAACGTTGTTAGTTTCGCCTTCAGTAGAAGTTGGTACATCCTTTGACTTCTTACCATTCTCTAAGTCAGGACGTTTGATCCACCAGTGATTTATTTTCCTGGTCGGGTTTCTCTTTTGTTTCTTTATTTCCTTTTGTTACATCCCCAACGGTGTTTTGTGTTTCTTTGATTTTGTTCATATGCATTCATGCTCATAAGCATTGCATGGCATCTTAGGGCCAAAAATAGGGTTTGTTTTATATTTAAGTATCTTCGATCACGTCGACACGAAGATTTCTAACCTTCGTATCTCTGGATAGAAGAAACTTAAATAAGGGAAGCTATTTTACCCCAATTTTTTCCCCTAAGATCCCTTCATCATACCATGTAGATTCAATCACAACAAGATCACATTAAGGCTTTTGGTTTTCTCTCCCTACCTTTAGCTTCGATCTTTGAGGAATCACCAAGCACCTTAACTTGTTTTCTTTTGTAATCATGAACATTTTGTCTTGATTTTTCCTTTTAATTAATAAAATGCAATGTTGTTTTGTCTTGCTTATTACTAATGTAGGTAAAGACAATGAGGCTTATCAAGTTGCTCCATGGGTTCATGAGTTTATTTCCATGCCCTAGTCAATAAATTTTGAGAAGTTCAAACCTCATCATTGAAGTTGTTTTGGAAGAAATGGCATGACAAAGTTATTTTGGTTTACCTCATTGCAATATTATCAAATTTGGTTCAAAAGTACAAAGGGGTTGATTGGAGAAGTTGTCATGCTTGGATAAGGCTGTGTTCCCATTGGTCACAAGTGCATATTTCTCTCAATTCTCAAGATATGGAAGTTGTTTTGGGTGGCTATGAGTTCTCATTTTCATCCTCAACAACTTCTATTTATAAAGCATTTGTGTTGATACAAGAAGTTTGTTCGAAATTGCCAAAGTTCCTCAAGGCCTTTCTCTTGATCTAGGAGCCAAGGTTTTTGAACTTCAAAGAAACATATCTTGCTCATCTTTTGGTATTTTTGAGTGGTTCCAAAGAGATCCTTCTCTTCAAAGGGTTATCAGGTTCACACGATTTCCCTCCAAACTTCGTCATTTCACACGCTTGAATGTTCCATTTAATTCCCTATAAATAGAGGGTCATCCCCCATTCATTTCCTCAAGCTTTGAGAGCCAAAAACACTCTGTCAAAACCTCACACGAGCTTGAGATTTTTGAAATCAGTTTCTGAGGTTCCAGCATTTTCCTCCAAAATTCTTTGCACATTCATCTTCCTCAAGCATCTTACAAACTCTCCAGCACTTAAACCAAGCAAAATGAGCCATAATCCAAGCTATAGAAGTCCAGTTTTAGAGCTTCTATCTTGAACTTCAAAAAGGTAGAATTATCCATCATTTGGATCCAAATAAAGCACTAACTTGTTCTACTCCTTCTCCTGATTCTAGTGCTTCTTACAATTTTTAAATCCATTGAGAATTGAGAGAGAAATCTCAAATTGAAGGTGCTCACTATTTTTTTGGTTTTTAATTCATATCTCTTTGTATACTTTATATAAATTTGGCGCGATGATGGTCTTAGGATTGTCTTGAAGAGATGAATCCAATGATACTGGTCTAGGATCCTAACTTTAGCGTTTGAAGGATCTCAAAAAATCTCCATTGCAGGGTGGCTGGAGGTTGAAGACGATGACATGTCTCATCTCAGCCAATGATAGTGTGCCAAGCGTTTTAATTTCATTGGTTGCCTTTTCCTGATTCCCTGCGCATCCCACTAAGGTCCATATCAAGCACAACGCGTCTGGTCCATTGATTCGCTTACTAACGTGTTTTGACTATGATCTGATGGCCCATATCTTTTTGGTTTTATTTTATTTTCTGATTTTATATTTTAATTGATTTAATTTTCAAAATTCATAACTCTTTCATTTTTTATCCAAAAATTATGAAAAAGTTCACAAAAATACTTTAAATTATTTCTGATCTCATGAATATTTTTTCATATTTTTATTTTTATATTTGATATTTTTTATATTTTTTTCATTATTTTCTTTCTTTTAATTACTTTAAAATACTTTCTGAAATTTTTTAATTCTGGAAAATTTCCTAAATATCATTTTGCATACATCTGACTTTTTGAAAATTTTATGGAATTTTGTATTGATGTTTACTATTTTTAACCTATTTTCTTTTTGTTTTTAACATTTTTAATTAGTTTTAAAATAGTTTCTGACTTTTAAAAATTTCCAAAAATTTCATAAAAATATTTGAGTCCTTTTCTGATTTTTCTATGGCCTTACTTGATTTTTCTTTATTGTTTTGAATATAGTTGATATTTTTATTTCTTATTTCTATTTTAAAACCTTTTTGAAAAACCTTTTTAATGTACATATTAAATGCAATATTATTTTTGTGATTAATTTCTAGCTGACTAGGGTTGAATTTTGATCATGAACCTTATTAACATCATTGGATCCATAATGTTGAGTCTAACTCCACAAAAATGGATGAATGATTTTAATAATAGTTTGATTAAAATTTAATTCAAATATTGTTTGTATGTTCTTCCCCACCCCTCTCCATCTCATCCCTTTCTTATTGCACTAAGTGTTATTGGAGCATGATCTCTATATCTTGTCTCAAAACAAGTGGTGCATAGATTTCTATTGAACGGTCTCAAAATAGGTGTGACTTCTATATAATTCCACTTACGATTAACATAGCGCTAAATTTTGTCCCAATTCGAATAAATGATCATTCATGGCCCAAACATATGTTTGCAAGCCCAGGTATGTTAATTTGTTCTCTTTGATCCAATAACATTGAGATTCATTGTGTGGAGGCTTTGGTTCTACCAATCCTCTAATGGATCTACAACACTTTTGGTCAACGCGGATCACTTAAACATCGTTGATCATTAAATGGTATTTTTGAGGATTCCAAATGGATGATATACTTGACAAAAAGCAAATGCAACTTGTTGTGTGGAGGCTTTGGTTCTACCAATCCTCTAATGAGTTCCAAATGCAAGTTTCAAGATGATCATCCAACTAACCACTAATCACTAATAATTGATTTTTACCCTTTGTTTTTACTTTATGCCCTTTATTTTTTATGCTTTATGTACCATTTATTTTAAGCATTATATTTCATGTCATTTTTATTTTGCTTACTTGAGCATTTACTTTCTTGTCATTTTTATTTTTCTCACTCGAGCTTTTCTTTTCTTTTTAAAAAAAACATAATAATCAACATGAAAAATAAAAATCTTTAATGATACTTGGACTATTTGGTTACTATCCTTGGCATTATGAAGCATTGGACTTCTTGGACTTAGGATTAGAAACCTTGGCCTATGTTGGAGACGTTGTGACCTTAATTGATATTTTGTCTAGAGTTCTTGAGGTTTACCTCAAGACATTGGGTTGTTTGTTTTTTTGTTTTCTAGTTATTGTCATTACATTCTTTGTTTGTAATCTGGAATTCACCCGTATACAACCGTTACTCTGCCCAATTTTTGTGAAGACTTAATACACTTGAAGTTTGGTTCCCTCAAGAGGTCTAGTATCTTTGTTTGCTTGGTTCCAATCCAAAGAACGGGAATTCTATGTTGGCTCATAATGTCGAGTATTGGCTTCTTGTTGGTTAGATGGTTCCTATCCCTAGCTTTTACCTTATGCTTTAGGATATTCTCTTCTTCTCCTCCCATCTTCTTTAATTTCAAAAAATCTTCTCCCTCCTTTTGAAAACTCTTCTTGTTTTTAAACTTGAACCACTTTCATAATAAACTTGGATTTAGGTCCATGAATTTTCAAACATTTTCATGAATAAACTTCAATCAACATTATTAAAACCTTAAAATTTCTTTTATGAGAAGATTAAAAATCAATCAATCTCATTCAAACCATTTTGCCATCTTGGCTTTCATCTCAAACTTTTCTTAAAATATTAGGCTCTTGTCAATCCTTGTAGTGATGCAAACAACTATACTTCTACAATATGTAGTAAAGAGGGATATTTTCCACTTGGGTGTTGAGTGAGGCATTGTTGATTTTAAAAAAAATCCAAGCCCTATCCTCCACTTTGAGATATGTAAATTCTCCTTTCTCATGATTGTGGGTAGTAAGTATGTTTTCCACACGGACAATGACGATGATGTCTTATCTCATAAAATTAACTAACACACTTGTGTTTTAAAATTTTTAAAGAGGAACTACGTGTATCATGATCCCCTATTGCACAGAAGGTGGTACGTAGGAACTAAAGGTTCGCAACCGTGGCAGGTGAAAAAATCATAAAAAATATATTTCTTTTCTCACCTCCACCATCTATTTTTATACAACATTTTATATCCAAAATATACAGATTTTACAAAGAGGTTCCTGCGAAATACCGTAGATGTTTAGGGTGCTAATACCTTCCCTTTGCATAACTAACCCCCTTACCTTTAATCTTTCCCCCTCTTTCTTGGGTTACTAGCTCTTTTCCCATTCCTTTGGAAACAATAAAGAGCGGTGGCGATTTCTATTTTGATCTGTATAAGTCTAGTCAGTCCAATGGCTTAGTCTTAAACATTTCTACCGCCACAAAACCTCACAATAATGTTGCTGCTCTTGCTATCGCTCGGAACGATTTCGAGTTGAAACCTTCATTATTACAAGCTATCCAACAAAATCAGTTTTCAGGATGTCCTACGGACGACTCGGATTTACATTTTTATGTGTTTGTGCACTACACAGACATAGTGAAAGCAAATGGTGTCAGCCCCAAAGCAATAAGACTTCGTCTTTTTCCTTTTTCATTGTGAGATAAAGATATAGCCTGGCTATAGTCTATACCATCCAACTTTGTTACCACATGGAACAAATTGAAGAAATTTTTCCTAGTGCAATATTTTCCACCGAGTAAAACAACTATGCTTAGAGCCAACATTAATGGTTTTAAACAAAAGGAGAGTGAATCTCTTTTCGATCAATGGGAAAGATACAATGACATGTTGCGACTCTATCCACACCTTTAACAATGGTCTCTTGTACAACACAAGACTAATGATTGGCGATGCAGCTGGCGGCACACTGATGGATAAACCTTATTATGATGCTTATCAACTTATCAAAAGTATGGCTCAAAACCATTACTAGTGGGGAAGCGATAGAACCATTATGGAGAAACCTCAGATGAAAGGCGGTATGTATGAAGCTAGTAGTTTAGACCAAGTAAACTCTAAGGTAGAAGCTCTTACCTAAAAGATAGAAAATTTGACCACAACTCCTGCAGCCACCGTGGTTGCACTAGTTCTAACCTGCGATTTGACCACAACTCCTACAACCTGTTGATTAATTGAATTATGCTCAAGGAAACCCATATGGGAATGCCTATAATCCTACCTGGAAAAACCATCCAAACTTTTTGTGAAAAAACAATAATGCAATATATGCACCTGGACAAGCTCCTACTACACCCCCAGGATACCAGAAAGCCGCCCAAATTACTCCAAATTTTCATAGGAAATCCAATATAGAAATCATGATAGAAAACTTCATAGCTACTCAAGCTCAACAGAACAAAGATTTTCTAAATCAAAACATACAGACTAGTGAACAAATAAAGCAGTTATCAAACAAAGTTGATGCCCTTGCAACTGATAATAAAATGCTTAAAACACAAATCTCACAAGTAGCACAACAACAAGTAGCCGCAACTGCTCAAACTGGCATTTTTCTTGGCCAACCACAACCAAATCCGAAAGGACACACTAATGCTTTAATACTTCGAAGTGGAATGGAAGCAGAGGGACCAACTCACCCAAGAACTAAAAATCCAACCATGTACTAGAGAACTGGTAAACCAATGGAGAAGGAAGATGAACCAAAGGAATATGAGAAGGAAGATGAAAGCGCAGAGGTACAAGAGAAAGAAAAACCCTACATACCTCTGCCACTATACAAACTACTGATACCATACCCTCAACAGTTTGCTAAATCTAATAATATAAGGAAATTTAAGAAATTCATTGAACTTCTGAAACAACTAAATATCACTATACCTTTTACAGAATCCATCGCGCAAATGCCCTCCTATGCTAAGTTCCTTAAAGAAATCTTATCCAATAAGATAAAGCTCGAAGATAATGAAACCGTTATGCTCACTGAAGAGTGTAGCGCTATAATCTAAAATGACATGCCACCTAAGTTGAAAAACCCTGGTAGTTTTCCATACCATGTGTAATCGAAAATTCGTCATAGGCAAAGCTCTATGCGACTTAGGAACCATTATAAGTCAAATGCCTTTATCAATCTGCAAAAGATTAAGTATGGGAGAACTGCGACCAATAAGAATGTTCATACAACTAGTTGATCGTTCTGTGAAATTTCCATTAGGAATGCTCGAAAATGTTCCTGTACGTATTGGAAAATTTTATACCCCCATTGATTTCATTATTATGGATATTAAGGAAGATTCCAACATCCCTATTATATTAGGAAGACCATTCCTCACCACGGCCGGAGCCATCATAGATGTAAAAAATGGTAAACTCACATTTGAGTTTGGCGAAGAAAAAGTCGAATTCATCCTCTCACAAATCTTCAAAGCACCAGCTATAGATGATTTCTGTTGTTTCTTAGACGTCATTGATGAACGCATAAAAGAAATGGAGAAACAGCATACCAAATATTCAGAAGCTCTAAAATTACAATACCTCCAATCCTTGAAGATGATAATTGGTGTGATGAATACAAGGATGACAATCTAAGTGAATGTCTCGCGCTAACTCCTGGCCATATGGCTTGCTTAAGGAAACCTGATGTCGAACTTAAAACATTACCAAAAGATTTAAGATATGACTTTCTAGACACAAACTCGAACAACCCTTCATAGTCAACACAGATTTAGGACAGATAGAAACAGAAAAATCACTTTGTGTCCTAAGGAAATACCCGACTGCTTTAAGTTGTAACATCTCGGATATAAAAGGAATAAGCCCCTTAATTTGCATGCATCGCATTATGCTTGAGGAAGATTGAAAGACCTCGATAGAACATTATAGAAGAATAAACCCAGTTCTGAGTGATGTAGTTAAGAAATAAGTTCAAAAGTTATTAGAAGCAGGAACCATATATCCAATATCTGACAGTAAATGGGTTAGCCTGATACATGTTTAACCAAAGAAATGAGGTGTTACAATTGTCAGCAACGTAAAAGGTGAATCCATAGCACAACGTACCCAAGTCGGATGGAGAATATGCATTGACTATAGAAAGTTAAACAAAGCCACTAGAAAATATCATTTTCCTTTACCTTTCATTGATCAAATTCTCGAACGACTAGCTAAGCATTCCAATTTTTTCTATCTGGATGGTTATTCAGGATTTTTCCAAATCCCTATACACCTCGAAGATCAAGAAAAGACTACATTCACCTGTCCTTATTGTACATTTTCCTATAGACGAATTTTGTTTGGACTATGCAATGCTCCCGCGACACTCCAAAGATGCATGATGTCAATCTTTGCTAATTTCATAGATGACATCATAGCAGTATTTATGGATGATTTCTCTGTCTGGGAAAAGCTTTGAAGGATACTTATCGAACTTAGAAATGGTACTTGAATGATGCGTAAAAGTGAACCTCGTATTAAATTGAGAAAAATGCCATTTCATGGTCTGACAAGGAATCGTACTTGAACATATAGTATACGTCAAAGGAATTGAGGTTGACAAAGCAAAAATAGAAGTTATAGAAAACCTTCAACTTCCGAAAACCTTAAGAGAAATACGAACTTTCTTAGGACACGCCAGTTTCTACCGACGATTTATTAAAGATTTTTCTAAAATTACCAAGCCACTAACTGGCCTGTTAATGAAATACATTGAATTCAATTTTGACAACAAATACTTAAAAGCATTTGTGATATGGTGGCAGAACCGATTGTTTATACTGGTTTTGCATTTTTGTTCGCAAATGTTGCGGTAAGCAAGAGTCGCAACTGTCTTTTCTTTTATCCAAATTAAGAAAACGGTGAAAAGAACAGAAAAAGACCTTTTCGAGAGTTTTCTGAGTAAGGGGTGTTAGCACCCTTACCATCCCTAGTTTTTTACGGGCTCTTAGATGCTTAGATCATTTTTTAAATATCTTGTGCTTTTTGTGTGTTTTGAAAAGTATTTTGAAAATTCCTTAGTGAGGCGATTCACTTTATGATAACTCTTGTATCAGTCCTCAAGAGTGTTAATAAAGCGTTTTTGAAAGTGTTTTTGAAATGTTTTGTGTAAGTGAAAAAAGTTTGTTTTGAGCAAACGTCTAAGAACTATCTACTTATACTCAAAAAGGTTCGTTCTTTTCCTCCTATCCTTTATACAGTTCTATCCTACTATTAGTGAGTAGGTAGCCTTATCGTTGGATGTTTGAGGCACATTCGAAGGGACGATTTATAGTCGCAAAGACAACTGGGCAAGAAGTTTTAGTTACTACCCTAGGGTTTTAAGATCATATTTTTACCAAGGAAACATCGAGAGGGTCATCGAGGGAATTATGATCTTTTTGAACCAGAGGGTAGCCACTAAAACCTCTCACATTTCGAGAGTTCTGACTATTTTCCGATGGGAGCCGAAGTGGGATATCCTAGAGGTGTATATGTGCAATGTGTGTTATGTTCAGTTATTTTAATATTTAAATTTAAGTTTGCTAACGTTTGATTTTAGTCTTATCATACAAACCTATTATTATATATCTAAGTAGTTAATATATGTACAGGAATTAAAAGTGTGGAAATGTAAATCCTATGCTATTACCTGGCTTTGGGGATTAATTAGATGTCTAAAACTTGGGGAAAAAATAAAGAAAAGTGGTAAATAGTCTTAATTAATTTCTATTTCATCCCATGAGCAGTTACAATAATATGAAAAGTGCGAAAATAAATAAATGTGTGCGTCTAAAAAATTCTAGGGAAAGGAAATCTTTTGTTTGTTTCTTATTTATTTAAAGAAAATAAAGTCTAAGTCTATTTAGTTTTAATTTTAAGAAAGATGTTAAAGTAATTAAATTAATTAGTTAACAAAAATAATTTTAATTGAAAAAGACTAGACCTAGTTTTGTGATTTTTGTTTTAATGTTAATAAAACATGAAAGAAAAAATAAAAGAAATAAACAAAACCAAAAATAAGAAAATGAAAAGACGTTTTTTCGATCCAGGGAAGGAAATGATCCTTCGATCTTGGGAAAGAAATGGTACTTTCGACCCAGGGAAATAAAATGTCTTCTTCGATCCGGGGAAGGAAGTTATTCCTTTCGATCTGGGGGAGGAAAGGATTTTAAATCTAGACCTGTAAGACAAATATTAGAAAAAAATATGACCTAGGTGTCAAACCCAGGTCCTTCGATCCTGCGTACATTGGTTTATTTAGGCCAGATCTGCAGTATGGGCGTTAGAGATAAAAGAAAACAAAAGTGGACCTGGTATCGAACCCAGGCCCTTAGCTTTAAAATAAAATTGAACATAGCTACATGATATCTTGAGCATGAATCAAGCACTAAACAAACATTAATACATTATGAAACCATAGATATCAATTTGAAAAGTTTACCAATGATGGGAGGCTTTGATTTAGTACTTCTGGGTGTAAATTGTCTAATGCTTGGGAATGTCTCCTGCAAACTTCAAGGAGTGGGTGGGAGTTATTGAAGATTCCTTCGATTTACACCACTTATGAGATTTTTGATAGCTTTAGTATGGCTTATGAGGCAACGTGTGCGTGTGAGACAGTGTATAGGTGTAGTTTCTGGGCTTATATCTCCAGTGTGTGTGTCTCTGGTCCTCCTCCCTTTTATTGGTGTTAGTGTCTTATATTTATAGGGGTGAGAGGAGACAAGAAAATGGGGAAAGAATCATGTCCTTTAAAGGCTATCCATTAAACATAGCTTTGAAGATAAAATCAGAACAATTTAAAGATTGTCATTTAGATAATTTTCATGCCATTTTAAAATGTTGAGTGAACCTGGACATGTTTCACCTTTGAATGCCTTTAGCATTGCTCTTTTATTGGACCTGGGTTGCTTCCTTCGAATGGCTCAAGTCTTGTCCTTTGATTGACTCTGAGTTACTTCCTTCGAAAGGCTCAAGTATTGCCCTTCGAGTGACTCTGGGCCATTTCTTTCGAATAGCTCAAATTCTCATCATTGGGGCCTCTCAGATTGAGCCCCTACTCAGCTAGCCCAAACAAAAACTCTTTTCTGGACAATCGAAGCTTCTTTTGGGATGAATGTGCTTGTGCAGGAAGCTTGAGTATGGAAATATGTGGGATTTTGGGCCAGCAAGCATCTTTGCATATTTCTCTTTCAATTTGACCAACTAGATCCAATCTTTGACCAAACCCTTTTTTCAGACAACACTATGTATCCTTTGAATGCTCCTTCGAATGGATTACTTACATGTCCTTTGAATGGCCCTTTTGAATGCTTCTTTGAATGGATCATTTACATGTCCTTCAAATGGACCTTTTGAATGCTTCTTCGAATGGATCATTTACATGTCCTTCGAATGGGCCTTTTTCCTGGTGTGCTGGCAAGCTGAGGGGTCTTGGCCTTGTTCATTGAAAGCAAGCACAGAGGAAGTCTTTGCCTTATGCATTGAACGCAATCATAGAAGAAACCTTTGCCCTTGTGAATCCCATACAAGTCTGAGGAAACCTCTGCCTTGTGGATCGAAGGCCAGTTGAAAGGAGCCATTAACTTAGTGAATCCAAGACAAGCATGAAGAGGCCTTTGACTAGTGAGTCGAAGGTTGCATGTAGAGGCCTTTTCCTAGTGAATAGAAATAAACATGAAGGAGGCCCATGCTGGTGAATTGAAGGGAACTTGTAGGGGGGTCTTGCCTAAATGAAACTTGGACCAAGGCTTGCTCGAAGGGGAACCAATTCATAATCAAAGTTGATGGGCCAATGCTTGATCGAAAGGTTTTAGATGCCCAATCGAAGCTTGTTGACATGCCAATCGAAGGACCCTTTACTATGATATGTCAATCGAAGGACATTATTCAGATGCCAATCTAAAGACACTGTTGACATGCCAATCAAAGGGCAATTGGTTGACATGCTAATCGAAGTACATTGTTTAGATGCAAATCGAAGGACACGGTTCAGATGCCATTCAAAGGACACTGTTCAGATGCCAATCGAAGGACACTGTTGACATGCCAATCGAAAGACACTTGACCATCATTCAAAAAAATTAATTTTCTTTAGGCAAGTGTTTGTAACCACCCATGTAAGAGAAAACCTTGGGAAATATGAGAGGGAAAATTTTGGGGCACAATAGCTTCCACTATTCAATCTTCTTAAACCTGAGGATTTATGCCTTTCGTGATCTGAAGGTGGAAGATGATTGAACAATAGAGTGCCCAGAAATTTGCACTCGCATGAAGTAATATTGATGGTTGATGATATCGGGAATGGGCTTATAGATTCCATTTGGAGAAGATGACATAGGTTCGTTGGATATGGGCTTAAAGATGCCATCCAAAGTAGATACTGACTTCCTAAGAGGTCTCCTTGTGGGGAATCTTGTTCCTGCTGTCTGAGGAGGACATACGTTAGGGAATGCTGGTTTCTTTTGTTCTCCTACTTGAGGAAACTCTCTAGGGAATAGAGTCTTGGAACTTCAGTTGTCCAAGGCTCTGTTGAAGAGTTATCTCTGGAGAGATGAAAGTTTGTTATTTTCTGGTTGAAATCTAGGCTTCACAGTAACTTGCTAGGGATAATGGAATTAACCGTTACCTGAAAATATATTAGAAAGAGACTGTGTAGGGTTGTTTCAAGATAAGTCCGTTTTAGACTGCATCTGGAAAGTTGAGAAGAAACCCGTGTAAGATTGCTTCGTCTGGTCATGTAGATAGATTTCCTGTCTGGTTTCAGGTGTTAATCTACAAATTATCTGTTCACGGATAGTTTTCATGTCTGGTTTCAGGTATTAATCTGAAACTTGTTTTTGTTTGTCGTTGAGATAGTTGTCCTGGCTAGTTTCAGGTATTAATTTCTGATCTGAGAAAGAAATATAGTTTTCCTGGATTGTTACAGGTGTTAATCTTCAATCTGCTCATGTAGATAGTTTTCCTGGCTAGTTACAAGTATTAATCTACAGTCGGTCATTCACATATAGTTTTCATGGCTTGTTACAGGTATTAATTTGGAACATGAAAATGTCGATCGTCGAGATAATTGTCCTGGCTGGTTTTAGATATTAATCTCTGACCTGAGAAAGAAAGATAGTTTTCCTGGCTTATTACAGGTATTAATCTTCAATCTCTTCATGTAGATATTTTTCCTAGCTTGTTACAGGTATTAATCTACAATCGGTTGTCCACAAATAGTTTCCCTGGCTTGTTACAGGTATTAATCTGGAACTTGAAAATGTTGGTGAGTATGAAGCTTGACTGTGATGTATAATGAGGTAATCTTGGGCAATTACTACCTCAGCAGGCGATGAAGGAATCTTGGTCGATTACTACCTCAACAGATAGTGAAGGAATCTTGGGACAATTACCACCTCAACAGATAGTGAAGGAATCTTGGGACGATTACTACATCAATAGATAATGAAGGAATCTTTGACGATTGCTACCTCAACAGATAATGAAGGAATCTTTGATGATTGCTACCTCAACAGATAATGAAGAAATCTTGGATGATTGCTACCTCAATAGATAATGAAGGAATCTTAGAAGATTGCTACCTCAACAGATAATGACGGAGTCTAGGACAATTTCTACCTCAACAGATAATGAAGGAATCTTGGACGATTACTACCTCAATAGATAATGAAGGAATCTTGGACGATTACTACCTCAACAGAGTACAAGAAATTTGTCTGGTCATGTAAGTAGTTGATGATATTTGTCTGTTTATAGACATTTACCTTAAAAGATAAAGAGTTAGCTGTATACAATGTCATGATGCATGAAGTGCAAATGATGCTCTCAAAATAAATGATATTTGTAATATATGCATTCATGCTGCATATGCTATGACATCTATAAAATTATGTATGAATGCAATGTATGAACGTGTCAGTCATTCCACTGTTGTATTATTAAACTAGGGAGAATGAATCCCTGATTTTTATTGGGGATGAATAATGTAGGTCTTCAAATTTGTTGAAGTTGAAACGCTGGGAAATGAACTTCCATTGTTAGAGAAATAAACTATGGAAGGAAAACTATGTGAACTACTTGGGGATTTTGTTGAAATCCTGTTGGGGAATCTTGAGAAGCTTGGCGAATTCACTGGGGAATCTTTTCTTAGATGTCGGAGCAGTAGTTAGAGATTTTTTCCCTGCTGGGGATATAAGAACACCTGACATCATTAGGCTGTACGCAGAGAACATGGTAGTGATCTTATACTAGGATGTCCCTGCCTCTGTACCTGTCGGAGAAAGTATCTACTGGGATTTTATGGATGGCCTGACTATTATTCCAACTCTTTGAGTCCTTGGTGAATGCAGATCAGGGTAATAAACCTTCTACTGATAGATAAGTGACAAGGTGATGGGATGTAGTTGTACGCTTTAATCCCTGACTTTTTCCTGGACTGTCCTTTCAGATTTTCAGTCCATCAGGATACCCTTTTTTTCCCAAGTTGCCTTTTCAGGTTTTCGACTTGCCGACTGTACAGATTTTTCATATGTATATCCCTAATTTTTCTTGAACCCTTTTGGTTCACTGGGATGCCCTTATTTTTCCTAGGCCAGTCAACCTAGCGGGTATATGTTCATGCGTAGTATTTTCTGACTATGTCCATGTTCACCGGGTACGGAAAATTGTCACTGTCCATAGTAGTAAGTGTTGTCACACTGCCAGAAGATGTTTGTTTGATCGTACAGGATTCGTTGCTGGAATTCATGTCCAATGCCCCAAGTGATTCAGATGGAGATCTGCCCCTGGCTATTTGGCATTTTTGAGAGATTCCTTGAACCTTGACTTGACTTCCCCAGACCAGCTGAACACCATGTTATGCCCCTTGATTATGAAAGGCCTGTCACTGGAATATCTTTCCATCTGAGGTGATTCTGTCTACTGAGAGGATTTATGTTCATCGAATATCCGCTGTGCGAATTTCTCCGCTATTGAACAAACAGTCATATGCAAACAATGGTATTTTAAGAATGCAAAGCTTATGTCTGTCTTGAAGTTTAAAAATTCTTTTTTTAGTAAATCAAACAAATTTTGTAAAAGTGTGATATCACCTCAGGATTTATAGTGAACGCTAGAGGAGTCAGGATACCTTTTGTAACAGTATGCTTTCGAAAAAACCCATTCTTTAGCTAGGACTTTTAAGGGTTATAACGTGGCCTGGTTCACGGTTCAAGAAACAAAGGATAAAGGCTCAAATATTATTTGTACCCAACCCGTTCTTCGTGATGTTCTTCAGTCCTAAACTCAGTTAATTGTGCGTTTAGATCCCAATTGAGTTTGGAATCTTTGCTCTGATACTGGGTGATGGTTCAGAAATTGAATGTTTGTTTGAGAAGGCAGTCATTTTTGTAACCTTTTCTTTTTTGTTAAGGATTTGTAGGACCTCTCTCTTTTTTTATCCCTACTTTTTCCTGAATTGTTTCCTTTGTGATTGCAGTCAGGGGATGCCCCAGTTTTTATTAAGTCTCCTTCATATGTTTTGAATTAGTGGGCTTTTCTTTTGAAAAATAATGACTGCCTAGTTTAATGATTATGCGGAACCATCACCATCTTTTGGAAGGCATCTTCTACACTATTTGTCGTGTATGAAGGATGAGCTTGCGACTGAATGTACCTCTGAATTAACTCAGAAAGCTACCATGCCCCGGGTTATGATTAAGGGTTTTAATTTGTATGGAAAAAAACTCCTACTTCTTAGGCTCAAAGGGCTTGACTAGGGATTATCTTCCTTATAACTCCATTGTTTAGGATTTGAAACAACGCTTGTACATCATCAGTGGGGTCTGCTCAAAAGCATATTGTAGAGACTGTGGTATCGTTTTCGTCATCCTCCCTCTAAAAGCTTATAGCTTTTAACCAAGAGTTGAATAACACAAACAGGAAGTAAAAGCACAGTTTAAGTATAGTGACAACGAATGAAATAATTCAAGACAAACATATGCAATGCATTTATGAAATAAAAGTTTGACATAAATTATTGTTCGAACAATCGAAAGAAAATTACAACTTGAAAACTCTAATGAATAAAAGCCTCTTTGTCTGAACTTATCACTTCAGATGATGTGCCTTTAAGGGATGGAAGAAGAATTCAATTTGGCCATCTTATGTGAACTCCAGCACTCCTCCATTGATCAAGTCCTGAATCTTATTTTCCAATGCCCAACAGTCATTCGTATCATGTCCAGGACTATTGGAATGGTATGCGCACATTGCATCAGGATGATAGCTAGGAGCAGAGACATTGGGATTTCGAGGAGGATCCCTTAATGTAATCAACTCCATCTTCAACATGTGTTGTAATACCTAAGCCAATGACATGTTGATTTTGGTGAATTTCCTTTTGGGTGTGTCCTGCTTATGTTGATTTCCTTGCCGTTGTTTCTGCATCGGTGCTGGAATAGAAGTCCGCATTACCCCCACAGATTGGTTGAGATTACTCTTATTGCGTCCCTTCTGGTCGTACACGAAATTGGACTATTTCTTCCCATTGTATGGTCTCTTCTGAGTACTTGAAGATGCAGTCTCTTGAATGTCACTACTCATGAGTTTATTTTCAACATTCCCCCATATGAACATGTCACCCAATTCACTATCTTCCAAGAGAGATTGATCATTGATTAGGCCCCAAGCTTTAGCAGTTTGCCCCAGACTATTGTATCTGTCCCGAAGAAGCTTGCTACTGAGAATCATCAATTCTTCTTCTTCCCGAGCTAAACTTTGGATAAGGGCCATCTGGCTACTCATCTGGATTCTCATCCTTTCCATTTCATCTTGCAGTTGTTCTAATTGGTCATCCTTATTGTTGTGAGGATGCTTCTTGGTCAAGTTCCTGTTGAGGAGTGTTTTCAATTCTTCCTTCCCCTTGGATAGGTTAATAAACATTTTAATGAACCGAGCCTCTTGAGTTTGGAGATCTCTGTTGTTCTGTTTGAAAGCCATTTTCCTTGCTGAAATAAACAGCGAGAACATGAGAAACCTGTACTAGAAGACCTATTAGGAAATGACATGCATGATGTGTGGATGCAATGTTTTCAAGGATCTCGTGGGGTAAACACAAGAAAATGTCAGAAGTTGACTTTTGACTAATGCTTTGATGGAAGAACTTCGTATCACTGAATATCCTCCTACGAGAATCAAGCTCACCATGTTGAGTGGGTTATAGCCCCTGACTCAAGTTATCGTGTTTGGACCTTTTGACGGTATTGGTTAGAGGAAAATAAATCCCATTGCCCCTTGCTAGACATCTGCTTTATCATAACCTGCATCACAAGCCCTTGAGATCCTTGAAATGGTTAAGGAAATGTTATGGTATGATGCTATGATGTGTATGTTATGCATCAAGCAAAAAAATGTAGGGCGATGAAGACAAGTATGTCTTGCAGGAAATTCGAGTTATTAGATAATAACTACAAACAAGTCCTGTAATGAGTACAAATAAAGCCTTGTAATGAGTTCAAGTTGTTAGGCAATGAAAGAAAACAAGTCACATAAGTAGCCTTAGGTTTAGGCTTGCATGGATTCCATAGGTAAGTACCCTCTTGAAGTTTTAGTTGGCTCAACCTGTCCTATTAATAGTAACCGGGTTCTAAGGAGTCTCAATATCACTGAATTTTTTTTATCAAGCATTGTTTTAGCTCGGGAGATCTTTTCTCGCGACCGAAATATCCCGAAAGTCTGATCTCAATGAGTGTAGCATCAAGTATCAACCAATCCCCAGCTTTACACCGAGGTCGGCTATCTCACTACTTTCTAACGGCCAAGTTTGTTCAACTAAGGTTCTAAGGTCCGTTAGTGCTTCATGACACCACGCGGTGGCCCCTTATTCTCCTTGATTCAACACAAGGGATATGGGTAGCAGTTTTCTGGGGATGATAACCTTGAATGAACCCTGTTGGAGATAGAGAATTCCGTTGGGGAATTTGCAGTATTGGAGAAATGAACTCTGTTGGGGAATTTGATTTTATAGACTGTGTTGAGGAAATAAATTCTGATTAGAAATTCATAGGTCGTGCTAAGGAAGTTTCTGCTGTTTGCTGGGGAAATAATTAGACTTCCTCATTTATCGGGGGACCACTTGGGGAAGATGTTACTGTTAAGCTATCCATCAGAGGTATGGAGATGAATTGTTGAAAGTTTCCCTAGTTTATGTTTGACTTGCATATTAGACTTGATGGTGAATATATCTATGTTGAGGATGAGCTTATGAAGATAGCTCTGTAGAGATAGATCCATGGAGATTGCTCTGTGGGCATTTCTGGATAATTTTAACATTATCTCAACTCCTAGAGTCTTTAGTAAATGCTGATTAGAATGATAACTCTTCTACTGACATGCAAGCGATGAGGTAACAGGACATAGTCGTATGCTTTAATCCCTAACTTTTTCTTGGACTGTCTTTTCAGATTTCCAGTCCACCGGAATACCATTTTTTCCCAAGCTGCCTTTTCAGGTTTTCGACTTTCCGGGTGTATAATTTTATTTATATATCCCCATATTTGCCTGAACTCTTTTAGTTCGTCGGGATGCCCTTATTTTTGCCTAGGCTTGTCAAACTAGCAGGTCTCTTTTCCATGCGTAGTATTTTCCAACTATATTCGCGTTCACATGGTGTAGAGAGTTGTCACTATCCATAATGTTGTAACACTGCTAGAAAATGTTTGCTTGATCATATGTGACCCTTTGCTGGAATTCATGTTCAATGCCTCAAGTGATTCAGATGGAGATCTGCCTCTGGATATTCGACACTCTTGAGAGATTCCTTTAATCTTGACTTAACTGCCCCAGATCAATTAGGCATCATGTTATGCCCCTTGATTATGGAAGGTTTGTTATTGGAAGTGTCTTTCCATTTGAAGTGATTATGCTCATTGAGAGGGTTTCCGTTCATTGAATATTCGTCGTGCGAATTTCTATATTGTTGAACAATTAGTTATATGCAAACAATGGTATTAAAAATGAAAAGCTTATGTCTGTCTTGAGTTTTGAAAATGCATTTTTAGCAAAAACAATATTTTTTGTAAGAATATGAATTAAACTCAGGATTTATATTAAGCCTTACAAGAGTCAGGATACCTTTTCTGTAACAGTATGCTTTCGAACTAACCCATGCTTCAGCTAGGACTTTTAAGGGTTGTAGCATGGTCTGGTTCAAGATTTAAGAAACAAAGTATAAAGGCTCGAAATTTATTTGTACCCAACTCGTTCTTCGTGATGTTCTTCAGTCCTATACTCAGTTAATTGTGCGTTTAAATCCCAATTAAGTCTGGAATATTTTCCCTGATATTCCGGTGATGGTTCGGATACTAGAAGTGTATTTGAGAAGGCAATCATGTTTTGTAACATTTTTCTGTTATTGAGGATTTATAGCGACCTCTTTTTGATTTTATTATCCCTACCTTTTGCCTGAACTGTTTCTTTTGTGATTACAGTCAACGGGATGCCCTAGTTTTTTTCTCTTAAGTCTCCTTCATAGGTTTTGACTTAGCGGGCTTTTCTTTTGAGAGATAATGACTGCCAGTTTTATGGGGAACCATCACTGTCTTTTGATTTAGAAGAACGTCTTCGATACTATTTGTTGTGTATAAAGTGAAAGCCAAAGACTGAATGCGCATTTGAATTAACTGAGAAACTAACCTGCCCCAGGTTATGATTAAAGGTTTCAATTTGTGTGAAAAAAGAAAACTTCTACTTCTTAGGCTCAAAGGGGTTGAATAGGGATTATATTCCTTATAACACAGTTTAAAATTTGAAACAACGCATGTACATCGTCAACAAGGTCTGTTCAAAAGCATATTGTAGAGATTATGGTATCTTTTTCTTCATCCTACCTCTAAAGGCTTACAACTATTAATCAAAAGTCGAGTATCACAAAAAGGAAGTAAAAAAGCACTTTAAATATAATGAAAACGAATTAATTCAAGACAAACATATGCAATACATTAATGGGAAAACCAAGGTTTGACATGACAGTAATTGTTTGAACAAACAAAGAAATTACAAATAAAAATTCAAATGAAGAAGCTTTTGTCACTGGAAGTAGGGGAAATCAAGTTATCCAGGTCGTTGCTGCTATCGACATCTTCCATAACATTAATTTGATCCTAATTATGATTCGGCATGGGAGCGATGATCATGTTGGGAGTCTCAGGAGGGTCGAATTTAATCTCCTTGGTGCCAATCATATTTTAATCTTGTATTTCAGTGCCTAACAATCGTTAGTATCATGCCCAAGACTTCCAGAATGATAGGCATACCTTGCATCGGGATTGTAGTTAGGAAAAGAAGTTTTGGGGTTTAGATGAGGTTTTATCAAGTTGATCAGAATCATCCTTAACATGTGCTGCAATGCTTGAGACAGTGGCATGTTGATTTTGGTAAACTGCCTCTTCGGCTCTTCTTGCCTTCATTAATTACCCCGTTATTGTTGTTGTTGCACCGGTGTAGGATTAGAAATCATAACTACTCCCACAGCTTGATGACGATCTCCTTTACCATGAAATTCCTGGCCGTACACAACATTAGCCTCTTTCTTATTGTTGAAGGGCTTCTTCACAGCATTTGAAGATGTAGCCACCTAAATTTTCCCACTTCTGATTCCATTTTCTACTCGTTCTCCAGTTAATATCAGCTCATTGAATCCGTCTGAAGAGCTTCCGATCAAATGATAAAAGAAAGGCCCTGTCAGAGTTCCCATGAATATATCAACCAGCTCCCTATCAGACAAAGGAGGTTGCACTCTTCCATCCAAATCTCTCCACTTCTGGGCATACTCCTTAAAGCCTTCATTCGAGCCCATAGTCATACTCTGTAATTACACGCTAGTTGGTGCAAGGTCAGCATTGTATTGGTATTATTTGTAGAAGGCAGCAACCAAGTCTTCCCAAGTGCGAATGTTGGTTCCCTCCAGTTGATAAAACCATTCCAATTGAGTCCCCGATAAACTTTCCTGGAAGAAATGCACCCAAAAATTCCTATCAGCGGTGTGAGGTTGGATCTTCCTAACATAAGACCTCAGATGCAGTTTAGGACATGAAACCCTATCATATTTAGAAAATGTGGGAACCTTGAACTTTGGTGGGATGACCACTCCAAAAACCAGCCCTAATTCTTCAAAATCCAGACCAGGTACCCTCTGGATTTCCATGGCATTGAGACGACCCTCCAGCTACTTGTAGTTTTCATCAGTAGGAGGATACTGCTCTTCAGCATAATCAACCTCTTCTTCATCAGACCCTGGACTGTGGTCTTCTTCTTTTGTCTTCTCTTCCTGGTTGTCCCCCTCATTTGACGAAGTTGTGAATTCTAGAGCTTGCTTGGATGGTCCTCTGAATCTCCTTCCCATATTCATGACACCAACTGGTTTCTTTGTCTTTTTCTTCTTGTATTTAAGAATGAGAGCCTTCAGGTCTTCTTGTCCCTTAGCCAGACACTACAAGAAAATTGGCAGATTGCGACAGGTATTTTTGTAGATTATGACGGTTAAAACCGTCGCAATTTGCTTTCCACGACGGTTGCTTTACCGTCGCAGAAGTGTGTGTCCCCAACCTATTTCGCGACGGTTACAAAAACTGTCGTTCAAGTTTACGACGGGTTGATACCGTCGTGACTATCTTTTGAGTTTCTTATAATTATTGATGGCGACGGTTCGATACTGTCGTGAATATCTTTTGAAATTGATTAAATTGTTTATGGCGACGGTTCGATACCGTCATGACTTTTGTTGATTATTTTTAATTGTTGATTACGATGGTTCGGTACTGTCGCCATGACTTTTGTTTATGTCTTGATTTTTTTTTCTATTATATATATTTTTTATTTAAATTATTATCTATGTAAAAAATTTTAAATATAGTTTTTTTTTGTGTTATTTTTTTCTTTAAATTATTTCTTCTTTAATATATTTATTTATAGTATTATTTTTTGTTTTATTTTCTATCACTTTGTAATATAGTAAAAATAATTTCAATAAGAAATATTTAACATCAAATAAGCATTATAATATCCAAAAAAATGTGTGTTCCATAATCATGTAAAATGCGAGTTCCATAATCATGTCAAGTAGTACAAAAAACCCAAAATATATCAATTCCTAATCTTATAATAATAAGTATCATTATGCCAAAAATACATGAGAAAGTTCACAATCTAATTATCTCGATCATAGCAAAGTCTAATTTGTCCCCCCTGAAGTTCCATTATCTCCAATACGGTAGCTAGACTCAGATGAGCGTCTACCATCAGCGGGTGATTCCAATCCCTAAAAAAAGGTATTAAAATAATAATCTTTAAAATAATACTCATAAAATTTAACTTTAAATGCGTCAAAATAATATACCTGTCTTATTGAAATCACAGATACAGTAATATCATAGCATACCGAGTTGCTAAATTAAGATTCTCTCCTATTTTAATTAAGATTCCACTTGACAAGATCACCAAAAAAGCCCCCGGAACTTGATTTCAGAAACTGGTATACTAGAGCAGTAAATGGTACATTTACATCAACCTGTTTTACAAAACATTATTACCTTTTCATCATGATAAAAATTTACATTCAGAAGATCAATTGTATAATCAACGTTAGTACGAATTTCTCCTCGAATTTGAATTTCCTTCAGCCCCAAAACCATATTTGCAATTGCTAAAGCCCTCGATTCTCCAAAGGCAAAAACATGTCCTGTGTTAAAACTTATGATATTAGCTGCTGAAAAAATATATATCTATACATTAAAATATCAACATGATAGCCTAGAATCTGCAATTTCTCGATCAAAGTTACTGCATACCAAATTGAGAATCTGAAAATTCATGGATTCCTCCTCCAGACTGCAAACATATAATTGCCAAAATTTAGTGCCTCGCCAATCAAATTAAAAGTACTAACAAAGAGATAGAATATTTACCTTAACAGAGAAGTAAGCCCAAACATTTGGTTTGCTTTTAAAGCTGAGCTCCTGTAAAAATATTTTAATTCAGGATATATTATGCGATGAATGAATTAAAGATGAAATTTCTGTTGGATATAGCAGTTAACCTGCACTTTCCCGCCTGTAGGCTTAAAACCATCATCGGGGTCCTCACTAGTCACTCGCACAGCCACACAATGACCCTTTGGCTTTGTAGACTGTGCTTTGTCAAAATCAAAAGGGGTAGCTAAAACTGATGTTTTCCTCCAAGCATCATTCCCTCCACCATGTTCTATCCCATAGAAACGCCTAATCTCTGTTAAGTATGAGTGTGAGACTCGTGAAATATATGTGCGAAAGCAATAATAGTAAAAATATTATATCTGAAGCTATACCGGGAATTTGCCAGAGAGGGATACCCATCCCAACGGCAACTTGTGCTGCTGGCAGATTTATCTCAGCTATCCATTCAGTAACAGGATGCTCAACCTATATATCAATAAATGCAAAACAACATCAGGAAATATTAGAAACATGGCAACAAAATACTAAGATAAAGTTCCTATGTCAAGGTCAGAAGGAGAAGCAATCAAGCCATAAGAGAAAAACAAATTAATTATGGTGTGCCTAAAATCAAGGTTATAGTACAACACCTGTAGACGGGGGTTCAACTCTAAAAAGTAGTACTCGCCAGTTTCCATGCTATAAAGATACTCAACTGTAGCTGCCCCAACATAATTTACAGATATAGCTAATCTTCTAGCCGCTTGTTCAAGTTCTTTCACCGTTTCTGGGGGTGCTACAGTAATCGGACCCTCCTCAATAATCTGTTCCAGATGATTGATTATGTCATTAGCGAGATTCATTCCATCGTGACAATTTGGTGTAGTAACTAGTAACAGAAAATTTTCATACCTTTTGATGCCTTCGTTGAACACTGCAATCACGGCTGTGTAAAGCTGAACATTTCCGTACTGATCACAAATCAGTTGGACTTCAAGATGCCGGCTCTATTTAGAAGCAAGAGAGATCGTCAGCGTATGATCAAAACTCCAAAAATCAAGCTCACTCAGATCAAAGTTCAGTGGTTTATCAAACCTGGGAAGCAACTTTCATTATAAATATAGGTGATCCCGGAACTTCACCTTGAACTTGCTTGAACAATGCCCTTACCTCATCATCATTATGAACCTAAAATATCCACATGCATGTTAGTTTCTTAACTTTTACCAAACAAAACACAAAAATATGATTGGCACAAGATTATCAGCATTGATCTATGTAAGCACCGATGCTTCAGATTTAACGTGTGCCCGATTTCCGATCACTTTCATGTTCTCAAATTATTACCGGTGTCAACATGTCAGTGTCAATGTCGTATGTTTGTGTCAGTGCTTCATAGGTAGATACTATACAATTTTCTACATGTTACAGAGTTGACCATAAGGAAGCAAACCTTTCTTATGCCTTTACCACCACCACCCCAAGACGCCTTGATCATTGCAGGGTATCCAACAACTTGACAACTTGCAATTGCTTCTTCTGTTGTATAAACATATGCTGCTCGGTAGATTTCATCAGGAATAGTAATCAAGGAGCTTTCAGGAGGAATTTTCACCTGTGGAAAAATTACAAAGTCATAAGTCGGGTAACCCATACAAATGAAGTACACTACAATGGGAGAAAAACTTTACATGTGAACCACTCCATGGAAGGGTTGGACATTGGCTGCTTGAGCGATCAACGATGAACCAATTTTATCTCCCAATGCCCCCATAGATACTGCAGGAGGCCCAAGAAATACAATTCCTTTTGCTTTTAATGCATCTGGTAGCTCAGGATTCTCTAATGCATGACCCCAACCAGGCCATACCGCATCAACATGAGTTATCTCGGTAATCTGGAAAACACATTGCATTGCCGTCAGCAAAATTAACAAGTTATGCAGATCAAAATAATCACAATTACATAAGCACTGAAATCATTTAAATGACAAGAATAAATAAGCTGCAGTAATCTCATGAAGTCGACATCACATACCTCTAGAATAAGCTGCACATTGGCGTAGTTATTGTTATTGGTCCCACCAGGTACTTCCACAAACTGATCAGCTATTCTGATATGTTCTGCATTGATTCTCATGTCTTCTGGAGTAGCCATGGCAACCAACAAGATAGCCTTTTCCGTGCCAAACGTCTCGTAAGCCCAACTCCTAACACTGCGTATAAACTTGACAGCCGCCATTCCATTGTTCGCAATCAATATACTATGAATCGGCCTATTTCCCCCAAGGGCATTGCAGAATTCATCTACTTCAGATATTGTAGCAGTGTGCTTATTCGATACTACACCATTTATGAGTCCATTTCCATGCCCAGCGCTAGCCATTATAGTTCTCTTTCTAGCTGTCTCCAATATACTACACGGTAAAAAAAAGTAGATCAGCAGAAACTCAAAGCATATAAATTTTTTTTCTTTGCTCCAATTGATATCGCTTATTCACAAACATAAAAATTTAATGAAAATTATTCATGTAGCTTCTTATAAACATATAAACAAGTAATAGAAAAAAATCTATATTAACTTATCTTGTAAGATTGACAGAGTATAAAGAATAAAATAACAAAAAAAAATCTTAGGTTCTGTTTGGTCAACCATATATGGACTTGGTAAGAAACTCCAATTTCAAAGCACTAAAAGAGCTAAAACTAATTATGAAGGTAACTAACTCAATTTTGGCAAATCAGAGCTCTAGCCACTAAACTCTATCACAAATCCATCAATCCCAATCTCACAGCTTTCACTGCAAGATAGAAACAGCCAAACACAGCCTAGTAGTTGAGAATCTCTCTCTCTTTCTCTCTCTTTCCATCACTTACTTTCAGATTCGGTATTATGAAGGGTCACTCTTGACAAAAATCAAAAATCAAAAATCAAAAATATGGTTGTAATCTAATGACAATATCCAATTATCCAAAAACATACAAGGTTCAATGACCAAATTTATATAAGCAACTAAGCATATAACCTGTTCAAAACCACTCTTTTTCAATAATATATGAAATAGTTATCCCCTGCAAGAGATTAGGAAGAAGTCAAACAAAAGTTTACAATTTTTTTTGCTTTTTTCTGTACGCTTCATCCAAAACCTAACATCCAGAGATTTCAAAATAAGATTACAAAACTTATTCCTTGAGCAGATAAAAAAGTGGGTTGATTTAAAGTAGCAGAAACAAGTTCAACAACAATTAAGTTCAACTACCTCAATCTTCTGTGCTTTCACAATAAGAATATCCATATTTTCCTGCAAAAACTCAGTTTAGACTTTGGATTAGAAAAGAAGAATAAAAGTTACAAATTGTTTTAGACATAGAACTTAAGTTTCACATAACAAACCCTAAAATAAGTCGAAATAAATACAATACCGATTGTGCAGAGGGAAAGAATACAACAAATGTTGAAGATGTTGTATGTTGTAGGGTTTTAAATCGTTATTCCCTTCTGTCTATTTTCTTTGTGTTATTACTCGATACCCTTTCCCCTTGTGATTATGAACGCTATAACTTGTATTGCTCATTGAATCGTGAATAAATTGGGGTTTTAGGGTTTATTGTTGGTGATTGGGTTTAATGTCGATATGAATGCTTGTTGTGATGTTTGAATCACAAAGAGCTCAACCCTAAGATTCATGTGAATCTCCAATGGTGAAATCAATGTTAAATAATGAGAGAGATATGTGAAGATGAGAACAAATAAAAAGTGTTATAGAAAACTTACCGGTTGGAAGATGAGAGATGTTCGAAGAATAGTGATGCAGGAGGACATTAGAATGTGGTTCAATTTTCATGAGTTGAAAAAACAAAGCAGAACCTGAAGATTGTTGGTTTTGACGTAGGACCAAACACGCATGAAACAGGTTAATCGAGAAGTCTGAGATTGACCGACGAAGTCTCTGAGAGTGGGAGGAAGGTTAACGAGATCGATCAAGTTTGCGAGCTTTTTAGGGTTTTCAGTAACGGCTTTCTTCATTCGATGAGGAAGCATTCTTCACTTCAATACACGATTTGTAATGGCTGCGAGATGGGTTTATCAAAATTCTAACTTCGGAGGAAATGTGCAACTCAATTTGTGTTTAGTTAGGATGAGGTATAAATTTAACAATAACATTGTGTTTCAACTATATATGTGAATATTATGTCAAGCTCTATGTATATACTTTAGCTCATGATAAATGATTATTTAGGTATAAACTTAAAATCATTTTTCAACATCAATTAAATCCATATATCATGTTATAAAAGTCATGTCTTTCGAGGCATAACCATAAGTTACCCTTGGTCTAGTCCTATCAGACCGTCTCGACATCTCATAGATCCTACTCAAGCATAATACAAATATAACAAGCATTGAGAAAAAGATAAAAGATTAAATTTATTTGATTGATTAAATTGAACATAACACCATTGTCGTATCAAATTCATAGAATATATAATAATGCATAAACTTAACCTTAACAAGAGAGAACTTAAATATACATAACAATTATAATTAGATAAAATATATAAGTTAGCAAGAGATTTTTAAAGGTTTTGGGTGCGACGGTTGTTTTACCATCGTGAAATGAATTTTAGGACGGATAATTTTACCGTCGTGAAAGGTTTAAGGGTGCGACGGGTGCTTTACCGTCGTGATATGCCTTTTAGGACGGTTAATTTTACCGTCGTGACTAGTTGTTGGTGAAAAATCAATGTTAAAAGTGTTAAATGGGGGCCGACGGTTGTTTTACCGTCGTAATAATAATATTATGATGGTTAAATATACCGTCGCAAAATAAATATTAGGGACGGTTGGTGTCAACTGTCGTAAACATTGTCTCTATATGTCAATTACGACAGTTATCACATAACTGTCGCAATTTTTGTGTCGTTAAACACTAATTTTCTTGTAGTGAGAGCCAGGAACATCTGCTGGAATTGAGCATTCTGGGCTTGAATGTCCTAAATATTCTGTTCGAGAGCCATTTCTTTTTGCTGAAATAAATAGCGAAAAGATAAGAAACCTGTCTTTGAAATACCTGTAATGATATGTATGCCATGTTTATGCAATATTTTCAAGGATCTCGTGGAGTAAACACAAGAAAATGTTATAATCCAGAAGCAGCTTTGATTAAAGAACGTCGTATCGGTTAACGTCATTCTATGAGAATAAAACTCACCATGTCGAGTGGGTCATAGCCTCTGACTCAAGTTTTCATACTTTGGTCTTTTGACGGTCTTGGCTAGAGGAAAATAAATCCCCTTGCCCCTTACTAGACGTCTGGTTCATCATAACCTGCATCACAGGCCCTAGATATCCTTGAAATGGTTAGTGAAATGAGAATGGATGTTATGATGCATGATGTTATGTTTGAACAATGTAATCACACACAAGCAAAAACACACAAGACCTTAGGTTTAGGATTGCATGGGATTTATAGGCAAATACCCTCTTGAAGTTTAGTTGGTCCAACCTGTTTTAGAAAAGTAATTGGGTTCTAAGGAGTTTCAATATCACTGATCTTTCTTTATCAGACATTGTTTCAGCTTAGGCGAACTTTTCTCGCGGCCAAAATATCCCGAAAGTATAATCTCAATTAGTGTAGTATCGAGTATCAACAAATCCTCAGCTTTATACCGAGGCCGGATATCTCACTACTTTCTAATGGCCAAGTATGTTCAACTAAGGTTCTAAGGGCAGTTAGTGTTTTATGACACCACACAGCGGCCCTGTATTCTCCTCAATTTAACACAAGGGATACTGGTACCAACAAATGTGTCACACTAATGCAGTCGTCGTTTCAACCATATCGGTCTATGCTATACAGTCTTCATGATCTATTGTTGCTTACCTAAAAGTGCCCCAGATCCGGGTATAGGATCTTTACAAGTAAACCTAAAAAACCCTTAAATTAAAGCAAGAAAAGCATACAAGGAAAGAAAATTAAATATGATCTAGTTCTAAGGTAACCCCACTTTTTATTTTTCCCCAGCAGAGTCTCCAGTTCTGTGATACAGTGGCAGAACTGATTGTTATACTGGTTTTGTGTTTGTATTTGCAAATGTTGCGGTAAGCAAGAGTCGCCACCGACTTTTCTTTTATCCAACAAAGTAAAGGGTGAAAAGAACAGAAAAATACCTTTCAAGGTTATTTCTGAGTAAGGGGGAAGATTATGGAAAGGAAAGGAGTTAGCACCCTTTCCATATGTATTTATCTACGGGCTCTTAGATGTTAGCTCATTTGAAAATATACCTTGTGCTTTGTGTGTTTGAAAATAATTTTTGAAAGAAAGCACCTTAGTATGGTGAACTTTTTAATGTTTCTCGAATTTGGTAGAGAACGTATACAAAGTGTTTTAAAAATGCTTTTGGAAAGAATTTTATGTATGTGTAAAAGTTTATTTCATTTTGAGCAAGCATCTAAGAACTATCTACTATACTCGAAAGAATTGTTCTTTTCCTCTTTTCCTTTAGACCGTGTTATCCTACTATTAGTGAGTAGGTAGCCCTGATCGTTGGATGTTTGAGGGACATTCGAAGGGACATCGCATAGTCAGAAAGGCAACTGGGCAAGAAACCTTAGTAACTACCCTAGGGTTTTAAGATCATACTGATGCAACATCGAGAGGGTCATTTTTTATCTTTTAAACCATAGGGTAGCCACTAAAGTCTCTCACGTTTCGAGAGTTGTGATTGTTTTCCGGAGGCAACAAGAGTGGAAATACCCTAGAGGTGTATATGTGAGAGTGTGTTGTTTTCAGTTATTTTTGTCTTGTGTTAGGTTTGCTAGCATTTGATTATTATCTCTTTCTATACAATCCTATTAGTCATGCATCTAAACAGTTTAATAGTTTGCGGGAATTTAAAATGTAGAAAGATAAATCCTAAACTATTACAAGGCTTCGAGGAAGGGGATTAATTACATATCCAAACTTGGGGGATAAATCTGTAAATGTAAACTCCTAATTAAAGTCTATTACATCCCATAAGAAAGTACAATAATATGAAAAAATAGTAATGAAGTAATAAACGCGTGCGAATTGAAAATAACATCTAAAACCCTAAGTGAAAGTAAATCTTTTTTTGTCATTTTGTTTTATTTGGAAAATGTTAAATTAAATATAATTAATCTAGATCTATATTTAAAGAAAAAAAAAGTTAATTATAAAATAAAAATTAAATTAAGAAAAGAAACTAATTTCTAAGTTTTTTTTGGTATCTTTAATATGAAAAGAAAATGAATTAAAATCCTAGGTCTATTTAGTTTTAAATTAAAGAATATGATTTAAATAATTATTAATTAATTTATAAAATTAATTTAATTAAGAAAAATTCTAACCTAATATTTTTATGATTTTAATTATTTTGCTGATTAAATAAAAAAACAAAAGAAAAAAGTAATAAAAAAACAAGACAAAAAATGTAAATGAGCCTGGTGTTAACTAGCAAGCAGGGGGGAGAATTGAAATTCATTGGGCCCAAACAGACTGGCTCAACCCCCACGTGCTTCAGTGTTTTTGACTCCTTGGAGGTCCATCATTAGGAAGCGCTCTAGGAGCATTGGATTTAGATCAGGTGTGATCTTCTGGTAATGATCATGTGGTGTATGGTGTACGCGTGAGCTCTGCAAGCATTGGATCTGCAAGATAATTGTTAGAAAAAATAAAATGCACGACCTGGGTATCGAACCTTGGTCCTTCCCCCTTTTAGCACGCGTCTTCCTTCCACTCAGACATCTTACCAATCATTTATATAAACAAAAAAGCAGCAATATATTTGAAACACGGTCAGCAATATATTTGAATAAAAAACGCGCGCGACGACTGAGTGGACCAATAGGAGTGTGACGCGCCTGCCAGCGGAGTCAACAGCAGCCAACGGTGCTGGATTCAAACTCCGATCACCACCTCCAATCATTCCAAAATTTATTCCCATGAAACAAACACTTTGAGACAAAACAAAAGGGTATATCCAACATAAAATCGCTCCTTTATTCCGAATATGGCCTTAGATTGGCCTGAAAACCTCTGGATTGAGAGCTTGAACCTTAACAGCTATGGATGCCCTAACAATGGCATCCAGTGTTCTAGGCTCCAAACCTCTCATGCGAGGCATTCATCATGTCCTAATGAAGGTCCTGAACATGAATCAACACATTAAAACATTCAACATTGTGTAGATTAAAAGTTCAAAATTAAAATTTTTACCTAAGGGCCGGTGAGGAGGCTAGGCGATTTCTGGGGGTGGAGGCGCTTGTATATTGGCCTGATTCGACTCCTGGGAGGTTCAAGAGAATAAATGGACTCTTTGTTTGGCTTGAGAGGAGAAGGATCTGAGATTTTCAAGTTTGCAACTTTGAATGAATTTTTTGAGAAATTTCGTGTGGCTTTTTTGAGGCTGTGTGTGTGTGTGTCTTAGGCTTGATAAATATGGCAAGGATCAACCATTAAACATGGTTTTGAAAACAATATCAAAGAATTGAAAAACATGCCATTTTGGGTGATTCTCTTGCCATTCTTATCTTTGCATGAACCTGGACTTTTCTAATGTATCTTACACGAAAATTGGGTCCTCTAAAACAAATCAAAACATCACCCCATATTGAATAGTTGGACAATAATGAAGAAAATCTGTGAAAATTTTAAAGATAGTGTAAAAAGAAAGAAAAATTTATTTTTGAACTATTATGTGTCAACACAATGCTGTTATGCGTCGACACATAACTCTTCTTGCTCTTGTAAAACAAAATCAACGCAGTATGAGTCGATGCTTAATGGGATGTATCGACTCAGGCACCTGTTTGTGTCGACACATACGTGTTTTGTATCGACTCATGCACCTTTCATCCTTTTGTTTTGGGGCCTGGATAACAATATGTATCGACACATAAGGCTTTGTAACGACTCATACTAAAATGAGTCGACTCGTGTGGGTATGTGTCGACTTATGCTGCAATTTTTTTCCTTAAACATTGTTTTTGAGATTTCAATTTGTTTTGAATTTGAACCTCTTTCAAGATGTTGTGGTAGCCTCAGTGAACCTCCAGGATACTGCTCCAGTCCTCCCTCTGTATTGGAAGCTGTAATGTATGAGCTTGCATCTTCAAAATGATGCATTTCTTGAACTGGAGGATAAAATAAAAGTTATAGGGAACTGGATTCTCTTCAAAATGAGCTTTGGTTGGGGCAAAATGGATGAAGTATGTGAAAGTTATTCCTGGTCAAAGTTCAGTTGACTTATCCTACAGAAACCATAATTTAGCAATTCTTGACTCTTGATAAATTAAGAGCATTCCTTGAGGAATCATGATCAACCCTTGATCAAATGATGATTATCACTTAAAAATGTTAATGTTGACAAAAAATCTTGAAGTTTGACTGCATATTGGCCACAACTGACTTTTGACCTAGTACAATTGATTTTCAAACACTTGAGCAGTTGACTGGGCAAACTTGTAGTGTAAGGCATGAAATTTGGCATCGAAATTCTTGAAGACATATTAGGGACCATAGAAATCATTTAGAGCCTTTGCAACCCAAACATCTTTGTGAAAAGTGAAACCCTAGTTGGAGGTTCATTGCTTAGAAGGAGAATTTGTCTTATCAATTCATTGGTCAACCTTGAGAAATTGAGGACCTCAATGTGCATGTCTTGAGTAAAAATAGGAGGGAAAATTTTGGGGTACAACACCCTGGATTCTTTACTGTTTTTTATTTGAGCACTTGAGGAGAAAATTATCAAAACCCACAACTTTTTGTCATCTTCCCGAAACCATGCCATTCCACCTTCCTTGCAACTAATCATGTCTCGAAGAGTTCAACACAGAAGAGGAGAGCCTGACTTTTCCAGAATCTTGTTTAGAAACGGCGAAGCTGGGGTACATCAAGAAGCTCAGTACTAGAAGTTTTATCAACATTTGGTTACCGCTACACAGTATGTTGACGTTAATTGTCTATGTAAGTTGGGATTGTTAGAGTGTGCAGTGGCTACTTCATAATTCTGACCTATCTTATGTCTGCAGATTGAACCACCCGACTTATGAATCTTTGACATTGGAGTTTTTATGTTCTTTCTCTTACAACACTCCAGCAGATGACAACATGTACCTCACGGGCACGGCTAACTATCAATTGTTTAACAACGAATATTCTATAAATCAAGAAGCTCTGAGAAAATTGTTATGTTTTCCTCACGGAGGAGACGTGCACTACCTGATCCCTCTGGATGAAGATTGGGCTTCGACAACACTATCAAAGGATGGAAGCACAACATAACAAGATGATGCAAGAAGTCCGATAACTTCAGAGAGATCAACGCGACTACACCTATTGGCATGAGCGTAGTATGTCAGAGCTTACCAAAGAGATGTAAGCATTGACCTATCGAGTTAACGGATTAAATGATTTTGTTACTCATTTTGGACTTTAGGGATATGGTGTAGAGCATTTCCAAGGCAGAAATGATGCACGTGGACGAGCTAGAGCACGAGCACATTGCATAGCACGTGACCGAGGCGAAGATTAGTCATTAATCTCATTTCCTTCCTTCCTTTCTCACCTTACTTTGTTGCATTAGGGATAATGCTCCATTTAATTTTGGGGGAGGAAGCTTTACCACTTTATTTAGTTTTCATTTATCGTTTTCTAAGTAGATTTTCATTATCGCAAATTTCCCTTCAATAAAATAATTTATGTAATATCAAGTCGTTATATGCAGATTTTTCATTCATTATTTGACTCTCTCACTTTCTTAAGCCACAACAGAAACTTTTACTTGATACATTCGAATAGTATATAGTTTTCTTACTTTTAAAGATATGTTAGAAATTTTGAGTGAGATTTAAACAAAATCGGTACCGTCTCAACACTCTAAAACCCTCGTTTACGCGAGACCGGTTTAAGTACCTATTATACTGAAACCTCAACCTTTGAAGTAACCCCGAGTAGTTTATATAAGCAGTCAACAGCGTCTTAAAAACAAACTGCATAGAGGGTCGATGAATATAAGTGAATGGTCTTAAATTATTTTCCAAAAAACTCTTCTAATGACGAATTGAAAACTGGGAACACGCTAATTAAGTTAGGTGACCCTCACCCGGTTACTTAATCCAACAGAGCGGAACCTACATATTATGTTATAAAAACCCGATGTAAGTTGGTTCAGTGGTTTCTGGTGCTGAACTTGGTAGGACGGACTACGGTTCGATCCCCCTCATCTTGCAATCGGATTAATTAAGGGGTTACCAAATTTATGTACCAGAACCCCATGCTTAAAATGACCATCATTAACCGGTTACTCTACTATGTGCGTGAAATAACATAAAGGGCTTAATTTGATTGTGCTAGAACAAAACGGGTGAAACAAAGCAGATGAGTTAAGCTATAATAGCATGATTGGAACTGGTATGCATAAGGAGGGGTTGTCTAGTGTTATTATTGTATCTTTGTTGTTGATATTGAGCTTACATTGTTCTAACGGAAACATCGTGCAACCACATACAAATTGATTTGTATCTTGTAATTGCATTTAACATGTGCTTAAAAGATGACCTTACTGATTATTTGCTTGAGGACAAGCAAAGGTTCAAGTATAGGGGAGTTTGATAACATGAAAATATATAGCTTATTCGACCCGATTTGCATAAATAAAGTTACCATTTTATCTCAATTATGTTGCATTATGTTGGCTTTTCAAGTGTGTTTCATGTAATTATTCCATCCAAGGCCTACATGAGAAGAGGAGAAAAACATCAGAAAAACAAAAGATTTCATATCAGAAGGTTGTGCCCCTCGGCACACCTTTTATCCCACCCATCACAAGTCCAATTGTGTACCCCTCGACACACAAGCCATTTTGATCGGCACATTATAAATATGTGTGCCCCACGGAACACGTTCCATTCCACTCGGTAGAACATGTTTTCTATTTTGTTTGATGCAAAGATTTCTCCATGAACAGTCCATGTTTCCAGTGACCATTGAATTGCATAATTTCCTCCTGGTCTTTCTCCATGCACTATTTTTTTGGAAGCACGAAATCACATTCCTATATTCTCTCAAGCATTTTTGTTACAGTGGGGATATATAAAAAGAAGGACAGTTACACAAAGAAAATCTCTCTTCTTTTCCCTTTTCGCTCAGCATACTTTTGGAATTCGCTTGTCTCAGCTCTTTTATTTTTGTTACATTATTTTTCATTTTCGTTTTTCTTTTCACGCCATTATTCAGTTTAGTCGTTGAGAGCTTTGATTAGAACTTAAGCAGATAAAACCTTCACCTAAAAAAGCAATAGTTTTCTACACCGGGAAATTATTGCAACATTGGATTTTCTTCATAGCCTCTTGAACTTTGTTTAGTTTAATATTTTGTTATGCATTCAAGTTAGTTTTCCGCAAGCAAATCATGCCGGCATAATGTGGAGGATTGCTACAAGTACTTAAAGAATTGCATAATTTTGTTCTCATTATTTAATTCCAAGTTTCTTTTAGTTTAATTTTATTACTGTTATTTATTTATCATTCATGTATGAATTATCAAATGTTTACTATTGTTTCGCGTTCATAACTAATAATATGTCTGACTAATTTCCCTTGATACTGGTATGTATGGTCACAAACTGAAGGAGTTCGGTAATAAATTGGCAAAAATATTTTATAAAAATACTTTTCTGGTTTGGTTTCCAATTTTAATACAAATTGGTTTGTTACGAGAGTAAGAGGCAAAATCAAAGGCTAAAATCAATAATCATGAGAGTGTGAGTTTTAACTGGATAGTGTTCATCAAACATTGGTTCTAAATAGAACGAAAGCGGTTTACAATTAATTAGACTCTATTTGTTTTCAAAAATTATCTTTGAATTTTAAATGAGACAGCGAGAGTAAGAATTTAAGTTTAATTATATAATTCAAATCAACAATCACAAGAGTGTGAGATAAAGGTTTTTAAACTGATAGTTCCTACTGAACAAGTGTTTTAAATACTCAAAGCTATGCTAATAAACTATTGAATTCCAGAAGTCAAACTATTACGTATTAGCGTCTCGTTATTAAATATTTAAATTAAGTCTAACATTATTTTTTGTCTACCCCCAAATCCAAGATTTATTAGCCTTAGCTTTACACAGTAGCCTGGATAACAGTAATTCGATTACCAGTCCATGTGTGTTCGATATTGTTGTACCCCAAAATTTGCCCTCTTATTTTCCACAAGAAATCACAGCTTCGGGCTTTTCCTGATTTTTCAGAATGGCTTAAGAATCGGTCAAACAGACTTTTCTCATCAGTCAGACAAAATTAGGGTTTCCATTGATTTTGAATCAGTTCAAGCTGATTATTAGGGTTTCTATTGATTTGGTTGAGTTTGGCTCAGGGTTTGATCAGGCAGACGCTTCTTTGACAATAAATCAAGAATCAGGGTTTGCACGCGCATTTTCAGAAGAATTTGAATCCACAGTGTTTTAATTGGCTGTTACACTGCTCTGACGTTTGCTCAAGATTTCTGTTTATTTTCCCAAAGGTCTGAACATCTGGGACATGGGCGGAGGCTTCTGATTGAGAGTTTGAAGTATAGGTCTAATCAGTGAAATGAAAGGTGTATGGACATTTGTTTTGATTGACTGTGGAATACATATGGTTAATTGGGACGCCGGGTTTATTATTGATTAATGCGAAGTTGCAAGACAACGGTGATTATTAATTATTTATTTTTTCTAAGTTAGAATAATTGGGATTTACTTCCAGTTATTTTAATTCAAGAAACTTAAATAATTAAATAGACAGTGATTTAAAAGAGATTAACTGAAAAAGAAAGATTTTTATTCATTTTTAATTGTTTGTTACAAATATTATTTGAACACTGAATTTATTTACAGTTGTTTACAATAATATTATTACAATGACTAAAAATAAATTGAATTTATCCTACATGAAGAGATTGAAGAGTAATACCTGAAACGAGCCAGGAAGCTTTTATTTTCTCCGGTCAGAGATTAATACCTGAAACCAGCCAGGACAACTATCTCACCGACCAACCTTTTCAAGATCCCAGATCAATACTTGCGGCAATCAAAAGATTCTTGCAATCACCAGCGGAGCTAAAACTTCCAACTATCAATCCCCAAGCAGAATGAAGACTCTCATTTTCAGTTCCTCGCAGAGTATTCAAATATTCTCCAGTGAAGATCCCCTCAAGACAGGAATCCCCAATAGATTGGCATAAAACCCAGGCTCCTGATTCCCCGGCAGTGGTCCTAGGATCCCTCAACAACTTAAGATCTTGTTCCCCAAGCAGTCAAAGGTCAACAAGGATGTCTAAACTTCAGCAATCAAAGATTCTTGCAATTCCCTGCAGCAGTCAAGGATTAACTTTCCCCGGCAGCAGTCAATATTCTATTATCTCTAGGCTATCCAGGATTCATCTATCCTCAGCAAGACATCTCATCATCTTACATGCGCATTCATTACATTCATATCATAAACGTTGATGAAGTGCAATCCATTGCATCATACATATCATGCAACATAACTCTATGTTTAGCTAACATTTTGTCTTTTTCAGGATAAGAATAAAAGGTTATCCTTCTAAATTCAGATGTAGTTTTACACGGACTCATCTTCAGGCAACCCTACACCGGTTCCTTATCTATTCCAAGACTTCTGAAAACAGTTTACGGGTTCTCCAGATATGGATGTTAATCTATCGCTTGTTCAGATTCAAAACTTCTGAAAACAGTTTACGGGTTCTCCAGATATGGATGTTAATTTATCGCTTGTTCAGACTCAACTTCTGAAAACAGTTTACGGGTTCTCCAAATATGGATGTTAATCTATCGCTTGTTCAGACTCAACTTCTGAAAACAGTTTACGGGTTCTCTAGATATGTATGTTAATCTATCGCTTGTTCAGATTCAAGACTTCTGAAAACAGTTTACGGGTTCTCCAGATATGGATGTTAATCTATCGCTTGTTCAGATTCAAGACTTCTGAAAACAATTTCCGGGTTCTCCAGATATGGATGTTAATCTATCGCTTGTTCAGACTCAACTTCTGAAAACAGTTTACGGGTGCTTCCAGATATGGATGTCAATCTATCGCTTGTTCAGACTCAACTTCTGAAAACAGTTTACGGGTTCTCCAGATATGGATGTTAATCTATCACTTGTTCAGATTCAAGACTTCTGAAAACAGTTTACGAGTTCTCCAGATATGGATGTTAATCTATCGCTTGTTCAGACTCAACTTCTGAAAACAGTTTACGGGTTCTCCAGATATGGATGTTATTCTATCGCTTGTTCAGACTCGACTTCTGAAAACAGTTTCCGGGTTCTCCAGATATGGATGTTAATCTATCGCTTGTTCAGATTCAAAACTTCTGAAAACAGTTTACGAGTTCTCCAGATATGGATGTTAATCTATTGCTTGTTCATATTCAAGACTTCTGAAAACAGTTTTCGGGTTCTCCAGATATGGATGTTAATCTATCGCTTGTTCAGACTCAACTTCTGAAAACAGTTTATGGGTGCTTCCAGATATGGATGTTAATCTATCGCTTGTTCAGATTTTCAACTACTGAAAACAGTTTACGGATGATTCCAAACATGGATGTCAATTCATTGCTTATTCAGACCCCCAGTTCATAGATGTTCCAAAACATGGATACCTTTCTGATACTCACCCACTCACCAACGACATACAGTTCAACAAACATTTCCAGATGGCATCTATAAGCCCATACTCCTACCAGCAATTTCCAGATGGCATCTCTAAGCCCATCCCCCGACAAGATTCTGTCACACATTCCAGATGGCATCTACAAGCCCATCTCCAAATGGCATCTTTAAGCCCATTCCCCCAGCTACGTTTTGACGAGTGCAAATTATTTTGGGCACTTTAGTGTCCAATCTCCTTTTACCTTTGAGTCGCGAACGACAAACTTGTCAATCTAACTCTTCAGGTTCAAGAAGATTGAACAGGGGCAACTGTTGTACCCCAAAATTTTCCCTCCTATTTTCCACAAGAATTCACAGCTTCGGGCTTTTCCTGATTTTTCAGAATGGCTTAAGAATCGGTCAAATAGACTTTTCTCATCAGTCAGACAAAATTAGTGTTTCCATTGATTTTGAATCAGTTCAAGCAGATTATTAGGGTTTCTATTGATTTGGTTGAGTTCGGCTCAGGGTTTGATCAGGAAGACGCTTCTTTGACAATAAATCAAGAATTAGGGTTTGCACGCGCATTTTCAGAAGAATTTGAATCCACAGTGTTTTAATTGGCTGTTACACTGCTCTGACGTTTGCTCAAGATTTCTGTTTATTTCTCAAAGGTCTGAACATCTGGGACATGGGTTGAGGCTTCTGATTGAGAGTTTGAAGTATAGGTCTAATCAGTGAAATGAAAGGCGTATGGACATTTGTTTTGATTGACTGTGCAATACATATGGTTAATTGGGACGCCGGGTTTATTATTGATTAATGCGAAGTTGCAAGACTACGGTGATTATTAATTATTTATTTTATCTAAGTTAGAATAATTGGGATTTACTTCCAGTTATTTTAATTCAAGAAACTTAAATAATTAAATAGACAGTGATTTAAAAGAGATTAACTGGCAAAGAAAGATTTTTGTTCATTTTTAATTATTTGTTACAAATATTATTTGAACACTGTGAATTTATTTACAGTTGTTTACAATAATATTATTACAATGATTAAAAATAAATTGAATCTATCCTAAATCTTCATCTTCTACTGCTGCTCCCCATTGCTCAACTGATAATTATCTGCAAAGACAAAAAAAGAAAGAAGTCAAACACAGATGAATTAAAAAGGCAGACAGATAATTAAAACTCATCATTAAAAGTTTTGGCCGGAATCAGTTTGTTCGTCCTCTCTGCAAATCGCAAGAAGATGTCTCTTCTTGGTTCACAAAGAGGGAAATTAAATGTTTTACAAGCATATGAACTATTTTGCAAAATACATAAAGCTGCATAATTTCAATTTGCAAAGTGTCAACAAAAACGTCAACCAAGTTGCATAAATTCAAATTGGCAAAAAAAGGGACAAGCTACTGAATATGCCAAAACAAGTTACAAAGTTCAAACTAAAAAACAAGTTGCCCACGTCCAAAGAAGCAAACCAAATTGTCAAAGAGGAAAACTAAGTCACAAGTGCAGAATTGCCCAAAAGAACTGTCACAAAGCTGTCAAAAGATATCAAAGCAAGGCAGAAAATTTGGAAAGATGCAGAGGAAAGCAGAAGATGCAAGCAAGCTTGTGAAAAGTACACATTTATTCATCATTTTCCATGGCCAAAACTTTTTCAGAGACAGCTATTCTAAATCATTAAAATATGCTTTTTTGATAGAGAGAGAAAGAGAGTAAAAGGTAACAGGCTTACAGTTTGTTGAGGCAGGCTTAAGAGATATAAAACAAACAGAATCAGAACACTGTAAAAAAAAGAGGCAGAACCACATAGAAACAAATAACACAAAACTTGCCTCCAACCTGTTCCATCCTGCCTAAAACACATAACAGCACAAGCCTTCTAACGCCTCAAACACATAACAGAAGCTGCCTTCAAGCAAAAAAACCACAAACCTGTGTTCAAACTGTATCAACACAAGCCTGAAGCCATTAAACCTGTTTCAAACCACAAACTCAAAAAACACAGTAAACCTGTTTCAAACCACAAGCCTAAAAGCTTGTTCTTCCTCAAAACCCGTTACAGCTACCAAACACCTAAACCTCAAACAAACAGCCTTTCAAAGCCTGTAACTTCCAGACCTGTATTAAACCTTGCAGCAAACCTCAAGCCTGTAACTTGCAAGCCTGCCTCTAGCCCTGTCAGAGAAAAACTACACAAAGCCATACAAACCAGTTTCAAGAAAACCTAACAGCCTGCCCAAAGCCAAATTCCAACCAAGCCAAAACCAAATATCACAACAAAGCCAAAGCCAAACAACAACTGAAGCAAAAGTCACTCTCAACAATAATCATCATTGAAAAAAAAAGGCCAATACAGCATCAAGAGAGAGAAAAGTCAGAAGTGAAGCAGTAGCCAACAAGCAATCTCAGATTTATTATCCTCATTGAAAGAGAAAGGTCATAAGCAAAGTTCATCAAAGAACATCATCAAATAAACATACAGAAGCAAGCAAGCAGAAGAGGAAAAGAAGTTTCAGAAACAAGCACCCTAGCATTTTCAGATTATAGCATCATCATTAAACGAAAGCAAGATACAAAATACCAGGAAGGCCACAAAGCTAGCATCACATACTCCCTCCGCCTCCGGCCACCTGAGACGCGTCGCCGTCCTCCTCCGTCCCCTCTCCAAAGGTAGTAATTCCTTCTCTCTTTTTACACACCTCACATAAACATGTAATGAATAAAGATCAGGACATACAAAAATAAATCATAACATGTAAAACTTGAAAACCTAAAAACGCATAAAACATAAATCAAACCTTTTCTCATCACCGCCTTGCATGACCATGGAGAGAGGGAAGTGGAGGTGGCGCTCTAGCAGCTGAGGCACGGATGTTCGTTAAGAAGCTTGGCTCAAGAAAGATGAAGAGGACAACGAAGAAGAAAGTTGGAAATGGCGCCGCTCATCAAGCACTGTAAAACCTAATTCTGAATTGAAACAAAACCAACCCTAAAAAATGTTATGACGTTTTGGGCCTCTGCCCCACAAAAATGTTAAGCCCAACAATCCTGGCACGTTACACCCCCCTCTGATTCTCCTTCAGTTTTGTTGCTTGGGCCTACCCCTCATATTAACACACTAAAGCCCATTTAACTCCTTTTTTTTTATTTAAACTAATACTCTTTTTTTTTTGGTTATCACATTATATCTTTTTTATACAATTTATTTTGTTAAGAAAAACAATATATTGATTTTTGTACAAAAACTTTTCTTAATGTTTATTATATTTTACAAGAAATATGTAAATATTAGATTTAATTAGGTTAATTGATTTTTGTCTTAAAACTCTTTTTAATAAATCTTTTTACATAAGCTTTAAAACATTAACAAAATACATAAACAATAGATTTTTTTATTAAGTTAATTTTTTCTTTTCATTAAAACTTTTGTTTATACTTAATTAACAAAAACACAAAAAAAATGATAATAATACTTAATAATATATTAGGTTAGCATTTATATCATTTGTAAATAATCACATACATTGCATAATACTTTTATTTCTCTTTGACTCTTATACTTTGCTATACTTTTACATTGAGAATATGTGATTCGATTTGGTTGTAAATATTATTTGGACACTACTATTCCGATAAGTCTCATCCCCATTTGTAAATATTTGTACCCCATCCCCGGATACTTATTTGTAATAGCTTAGACTTTAAATTCCCGCAATTTATCGCTTTCTATATACTGTATAGTAAGTAGGGTTTGTATGCGAAGATTCAAAATCAACCGCCTGATAACCTAATACAAGACAAATGCATGAAAATCAATACACAAATCACAGTTGCACCCCTAGGGTAATCCCGCTTGTTGCCTTCAAAAATGGGCCATGTTTGCATGTCAAGTACTTTGGCAAAATAAAAAACAAATCAAATGATCATAGTCCCTCGATGACGCTTTCGAAAGTTGCCTAAACAAAATGATCATAGTCCCTTCAAGCAAATTGCCAAAGACACTTGGCACTATTGCATTCATGGTCTAAACGATGACCCGCGCCCGTCCCGTTAAACATCCTAATACAAGGTTGTTCACCAAATCCAATGGTGAAACAACACTGTTAAAAGGGTTAAAACATGAGAAAGATCTTTGAGTAAATTTAGGGGTAGACAACTCTTGGTTACTTGATCAAACTTGCAAAACACACTTGCCTACTTTCAAAACACACTTCACAAACACAACTCTCAAAACAACTTTCAAAAACATTGAAACATCTTTTCAAAAAGACAAACACCTTTGTAAAACATTCGAGTAAAGAATTGTTACAACGGTTGCCTAGACAAGGCATCTTTTTTAAAACATTTTCAAAACCACACACACAAAGCACCATTTCAAACAATTGAAAATCAAGGCAAGTGATCTAAAACAAGTAACTAAGAGCCCATGGATAACCATGGATGAAAAGGGTGCTAGCACCTTCCCTTTTCATAATCTACCCCCCGAACCCACGAAAACATCTCAAAGGTCTTTCCTGTGCTTTTTGGCCTTTCCTTAGGATAAAATAAAAAGTCGGTGGCGACTCTTGCTAAACTGAACAAATGCGAATACAAACGCAAAACCTCAAGTCAGTTCTCCCACCGTATCACAGAATTGGCGACCTTGCTGGGGAGAAATTTTTAAGTGGGGTTACCTTAGGGTTTTAGATCACCCATACATACTTGATTTGATTGCTTTGATTGCTTTACTTTTTTGGTCCTTGTTTGGGTTTGTTGTAAATCCTACACCCGGATTTGGGGGCACCTTTTTTAGGTAAATAGCAATAAAACTGTAAGGGAACTGTGCGGGGTATACCGACATGGTTGAAGCAGTAAGCTATGTTAGTGTGACATATTTGTGAGTACCGGTAACCCTTGAGTTCAATCAAGGAGAGTACGGGGCCGCTGAGTGATGTCATGAAGCACTAACGAACTCTTAGAACCTTAATTGACCATCTTAGCCTTTTTAGGGGTAGTGAGATGACCGACTTTGGTGCAGTCCGAAGTTGGTAGATACTCGATACTACACTCATTGAGGGTTGTTTTCTTGGAATATTTTGGTCGCCAGTTAAGTGGCTAAACCAAAACAATGAACACAGAAAATAATCCAGTGATATTGAGCTCCTTAGAACCCGGTTTCTATTTTAGGACAGGATGAGCCAACTAACTTCAAAAGGGTACTTACCTACAAACCCCATGCAAGCCTAAACCTAAGGACTATTTGCTTTGTGTGAATATGATTTCCTGTATATACACTTACTTGCTTTCGCATACATGTACATAACATCTTGACATCATACCATAGAATTTTCAATAACCATTTCAAGGATCTCTAGGGTCTTTTGATGCAGGGTCGCGTTGAACCAGACGTCTACCAAAAGGAAAGAGGTTTCTCCTCTAAACAGATGCCATCAAAGATCAAGTGCAACAACTTGAATCAGGGGCTATGAACCACTTGACATGGTGAGCTTGATTCTCGTGGAAAGACATCCACCGATACAAAGTTCTCCAAATCAAAGATGTTGATCAAAGTTCGACCTCTAACATTTTTCTTGTGTTTACCCCAAGAGATTCTTGAAAGCATGCATTCACATATCATGCATTGCATCATAACAGTTTTTCCTTTTCAGGTTTCCTTATTCTCCTACTGTTTATTTCAGTAGTGATGGATCTGGAGCAGACTATCAAGGGCATCCAGGATCAAAATGCTCAACTTCAGGAAATGTTCTTGAACCTGTCCCAGGGGCAAGAAGAAGTGAAATCTCTCCTCACAAGGGGCTTGGTACAGGGGAATTCAAGCAATGCCAGGAGTGATCAGTTGGAAGAACTTCAGTTTAAGTTGGCAACAATGAAGATCCAAATGATGGGACAGCTGGTGGGCCAGATGGCTCTCATCCAGGACTTGGCTCAAAGACAAGAGGAGCTCAGGGTTCTCGTCAACCAGCTGCTTCGGGACAACCAAGTGGGGAAAACGTCTGAGGTTTAAGATCAAGTCATCATTCAACCCCCTTTGAGACAAGAATACAAGGGAAAGGCTCCTGTACTTGCTTCAGGGTCACAAGCTCACCAACAACCTCGTCAGCGTCAACGGGGTAATCGGCGTAAGTAAAATATGTTGGGAAGACAGTTCACTGAGACTGATATACCGTCATCTCTAATACTGGAACGCTTGTTGGAGGTCAATCTGACTGCTTTGAGGGATCCTATTCGGAAGCCCAATACCTCCTCTCCTACCTATCATCCCAACGCATTTTGTGTATACCACTCCTATAGTCCGGGACATGACACCGACGACTGTTGGGCCTTGAAGAACAAGATTCAAGATTTGATTGACATTGGAGTGCTGAGATTCATGCCAGATGGCGAGATGAAAATATTCCATTAAGGGTTTCTCCACCTGAAATGACAAAGCTCGAACTGAGAGACTTTTGTTCCATTTGAATTTTCAAAGTTGTAATTTCTTTTGTTATTCAAACAATTATCTGTTGATGTCAAACTCTGTTTCATTAATGCATTTGCATATGTTTGTCTTGAATTCATCCATTCGTTTTCACTACTCTTATGCTTTCTTTATGATATTTAACTCTTGATAAAAAGTTGCAAGCCTTTAGAGGGAGGATGAAGAAACAATACCATAATCTCATACAGTATGCTTTTGAACAGACCTTGCTGATGATGTACAGGCATTTCTTTCAATTCCTAAACACTGGAGTTATAAGGAAGATAATCCCTAGTCAACCCCTTCGAGCCAAAGAAGTAGGAGTTTTCTGTTCTAAACAAATTGAAACCTTTGATTTAAACCTGGGGCAGGGTAGTCTCTCAGTTAATTCAAAAAAATGCGCATTGAAGTCGCAAACTCTCAGTTCGTAATACAACGAATGACATCAAAAGCATTCCTCTGGAATCAAAAGACAGTGATGGTTCCTTATCTCATAGGTAGTCATTACCTCTCAAAATAAAAAATCCCACTGAGCCAAAACCTACAAAGGAGGCTCAAGAAAGCTGGGGCATCCCGCTGACTGTAATCTCCAAAACAGGAACAGTCAGGCAAAAGTTAGGGATAACGTCTCAAAAGAACGAGGTCACTACAAATCCTCAAACAACATGAAAAATGTTGCAAAAAATGAATGCCTTCCCATAAAATTCAATTGGTGTGAACCATCACCAAAAAGTCATTCCAAATTCGAATGGAGTTCAAACGCACAATTAACTGAGTTTAGGATTGAAGAACATCACGAAGAGCGGGTGGGTACAAATATACTTTGAGCCTTTATCCTTTGCTTCTTAAACCGTGAACCAAGCCACGTTACAACCCTTCAAAAGTCCTAATTGAAGCATGGGTTAGTTCGAAAGCATACTGTTACAAAAGGTATCCTGACTCCTGTAAGGCTTTGCCCTAAATCTTGTGTTGAATTTGTCTTATGAAAAGTTTTCTACTAAAAACGCATTTTTCAAAACTTCGAGACAAGCATAAACTTTGCATTATTTGAATATCGTTGTTTGCACATGGTTATTTGTTTGACAGCAAAGAAATTCATACAGCGAATGTTCGGAGGAATGAAAACTCTCTCAGTGAGTAAAATCACTTCAAGTGGGATGACACTTCCATTGACAAATCTCCTATCAACAAGGGGGCATGACATGTCAATCTCCAGTTAACCTGGGGAAGTCCAGTCAAGATTTCAACAAAATATTTCAAAGCTCAATTAACCTGGGGCAGTCCAGTCAAGGTTTCAACAGATCTTTCAAAGTTCAGTTAACCTGGGGCAGTCCAGTCAAGATTTCAACAAATCTCTCAATTACAGATTAACCTGGGGAAAGTCTCCCTCACCATCACTTGGGGCATTCGAATTTCAATCTTAAGGGTTACGAACAGTCCAAGTTTCCTGGCAATATCACAAACATCTGATACTAGGGGCAGTGATGAAACCTCTCCGAAATCTTTCTGAAAAGAAAATCAAGTGTCCTCGAGAAGTTCATCACCTCTCTAAGCAGACTTGCAGTCATGGGTTTATTTCCCCAACATTTGTCAAGGATTTATTCTCCAAAACAAATTACATTTCAACAGCATACTTAACATATGCAGATTGATCGACAGATAAGATTCCTTCATCTTTTGGAGTAGTAATCAAAGATTCCTTCATCTTTTGGAGTAGTAATCATCAAAGATTCCTTCATCTTTTGGAGTAGTAATCGTCAAAGATTCCTTCATCTTTTGGAGTAGTAATCGTCAAAGATTCCTTCATCTTTTGGAGTAGTAGTCAAAGATTCCTTCATCTTTTGGAGTAGTAGTCAAAAATTCCTTCATCACCTGCTGGAATTCAAGAGCGTTCAAAAATTTCCTTCATCACCTGCTGGAAGTTACAACCACCAACAAGATAACGGACAACTGAAGCTCCTAAAAAGTTGTTTCTCTCAAGAATGAAGACTCTCATCCTTAAAACCTCAGAAGATTGGTATACTCCCAGTTTCTGACCGTTAACAGAATGAAGATTCTCATCACCTCAGAAGATTGGTATACTCCCAATTTTTGACCCTCAAGAATGAAGACTCTCATCCTTGAAACCCCAGTAGATTGGCATACACCCAATTTCTGACCCCCAACAGAATGAAGATTCTCATTCTCAAAGTGGCGTATAACCCAAGTTCCAGATTAATACCTGTAGCAAGCCAGGAAAATATCTATGGACGACTGATTGTGGATTAATACCTGAAACCAGCCAGGACAACTATCTACTCGACAAGCTCAAACAATTCAACAATCATTTCTTGATGGCATCTTTAAGCCCATCTCCAACATCACAATACCTGAAACCAGCCAGGAAAACCATCTACATGAAGAGATTGAAGAGTAATACCTGAAACAAGCCAAGAATCTTTTCTTTTCTCCGGTCAGAGATTAATACCTAAAACCAGCCAGGACAACTATCTCACCGACCAACCTTTTCAAGATCCCAGATCAATACCTACGGCAATCAAAAGATTCTTGCAATCACCAGCGGAGCTAAAACTTCCAACTATCAATCCCCAAGAAGAATGAAGACTCTCATTTTCAGTTCCTCACAGAGTATTCAAATATTCTCCAGTGAAGATCCCCTCAAGACAGGAATCCCCAGTAGATTGGCATACAACCCAGGCTCCTGATTCCCTGGCAGTGGTCCTAGGATCCCTCAACAACTGAAGATCTTGTTCCCCAAGCAGTCAAAGGACAACAAGGATGTCTCAACTTAAGAAATCAAAGATTCTTGCAATTCCCTGCAGCTGTCAAGGATTCACTTTCCCCGGCAACAGTCAATGTTCTATTATCTCTAGGCTATCCGGGATTCATCTATCCTCAGCAAGACAGCTCATCAGCTTACATGCGCATTCATTACATTCATATCATAAACGTTGATGAAGTGCAATCCATTGCATCATACATATCATGCAACATAACTCTATGTTTAGCTAACATTTTGTCTTTTTCAGGATAAGAATAAAAGGCTACCCTTATAAATTCAGATGTAGTTTTACACGGACTCATCATCAGGAAACCCTACACCGGTTCCTTCTTCATTCCAAGACTTCTGAAAACAGTTTACAGGTTCTCCAGATATGGATGTTAATCTATCGCTTGTTCAGATTCAAAACTTCTGAAAACAATTTACGGGTTCTCCAGATATGGATGTTAATCTATAGCTTGTTCAGACTCAACTTATGACAACAGTTTACGGATTCTCCAGATATGGATGTTAATCTATCGCTTGTTCAGACTCAACTTCTGAAAACAATTTACAGGTTCTCCAGATATGGATGTTAATCTATCACTTGTTCAGATTCAAGACTTCTGAAAATAGTTTACGGGTTCTCCAGATATGGATGTTAATCTATCGCTTGTTCAGATTTAAGACTTCTGAAAACAGTTTCCGGGTTCTCCAGATATGGATGTTAATCTATCACTTGTTCAGACTCAACATCTGAAAACAGTTTACGGGTGCTTCCAGATATGGATGTCAATCTATCGCTTGTTCAGACTCAACTTCTGAAAATAGTTTACGGGTTCTCCAGATATGGATGTTAATCTATCGCTTGTTCAGATTCAAGACTTCTGAAAACAGTTTACGGGTTCTCCAGATATGGATGTTAATCTATCGCTTGTTCAAACTCAACTTCTGAAAACAGTTTATGGGTTCTCCAGATATGGATGTTAATCTATCGCTTGTTCAGACTCAACTTCTGAAAACAGTTTCCGGGTTCTCCAGATATGGATGTTAATCTATCGCTTGTTCAGATTCAAAACTTCTGAAAACAGTTTATGGGTTCTCCAGATATGGATGTTAATCTATCACTTGTTCAGATTTAAGACTTCTGAAAACAGTTTCCGGGTTCTCTAGATATGGATGTTAATCTATCGCTTGTTCAGACTCAACTTCTGAAAACAGTTTACGAGTGCTTCCAGATATGGATGTCAATCTATCGCTTGTTCATACTCAACTTCTGAAAACAATTTACGGGTTCTTCCAGATATGGATGTTAATCTATCGCTTGTTCAGATTTTCAACTACTGAAAACAGTTTACGGATGATTCCAAACATGGATGTCAATTCATTGCTTATTCAGACCCCCAGTTCAGAGATGTTCCAAAACATGGATACCTTTCTGATACTCACCCACTCACTAACGACATACAGTTCAACAAACATTTCCAGATGGCATCTATAAGCCCATCCTCCTACCAGCAATTTCCAGATGGCATCTCTAAGCCCATCCCCCGACAAGATTCTATCACACATTCCAGATGGCATCTACAAGCCCATCTCCAATTGGCATCTTTAAGCCCATTCCCCCAGCTACGTTTTGACGAGTGCAAATTTTTTTGGGCACTTTAGTATCCAATCTCCTTTTACCTTCGAGTCGCGAACGGCAAACTTGCCAATCTAACTCTTCAGGTTCAAGAAGATTGAACAGGGGCAACTGTTGTACCCCAAAATTTGCCCTCCTATTTTCCACAAGAAATCACAGCTTCGGGCTTTTCTTGATTTTTCAGAATGGCTTAAGAATCGGTCAAACAGACTTTTCTCATCAGTCAGACAAAATAAGGGTTTCCATTGATTTTGAATCAGTTCAAGCAGATTATTAGGGTTTCTATTGATTTGGTTGAGTTTGGCTCAGGGTTTGATCAGGCAGACGCTTCTTTGACAATAAATCAAGAATTAGGGTTTTTACGCGCATTTTCAGAAGAATTTGAATCCACATTGTTTTAATTGGCTGTTACACTGCTCTGACGTTTGCTCAAGATTTCTGTTTATTTCTCAAAGGTCTGAACATCTGGGACATGGGCTGAGGCTTCTGATTGAGTGTTTGAAGTATAGGTCTAATCAATGAAATGAAAGGCGTATGGACATTTGTTTTGATTGACTGTGCAATACATATGGTTAATTGGGACGCCGGGTTTATTATTGATTAATGCGAAGTTGCAAGACTCCGGTGATTATTAATTATTTATTTTATCTAAGTTAGAATAATTGGGATTTACTTCCAGTTATGTTAATTCAAGAAACTTAAATAATTAAATAGACAGTGATTTAAAAGAGATTAACTGACAAAGAAAGATTTTTATTCATTTTTAATTGTTTGTTACAAATATTATTTGAACACTGTGAATTTATTTACAGTTGTTTACAATAATATTATTACAATGATTAAAAATAAATTGAATATATCCTAAATCTTCATCTTCTACTGCTGCTCCCCATTGCTCAACTGATAATTATCTGCAAAGACAAAAAAAGAAAGAAGTCAAACACAGATGAATTAAAAAGGCAGACAGATAATTAAAACTCATCATTAAAAGTTTTGGCCGGAATCAGTTTGTTCGTCCTCTCTGCAAATTGCAAGAAGATGTCTCTTCTTGGTTCACAAAGAGGGAAATTAAATGTTTTACAAGCATATGAATTATTTTGCAAAATACACAAAGCTGCATAATTTCAAATTGCAAAGTGTCAACAAAAATGTCAACCAAGTTGCATAAATTCAAATTGGCAAAAAAAGGGACAAGCTACTGAATATGCCAAAACAAGTTACAAAGTTCAAACTAAAAAACAAGTTGCCCACGTCCAAAGAAGCAAACCAAATTGTCAAAGAGGCAAACTAAGTCACAAGTGCATAATTGCCCAAAAGAACTGTCACAAAGCTGTCAAAAGATATCAAAGCAAGGCAGAAAATCTGGAAAGATGCAGAGGAAAGCAGAAGATGCAAGCAAGATTGTGAAAAGTACACATTTATTCATCATTTTCCATGGCCAAAACTTTTTCAGAGACAGCTATTCTAAAGCATTAAAATATGCTTTTTTGATAGAGAGAGAAAGAGAGTAAAAGGTAACAGGCTTACAGTTTGTTGAGGCAGGCTTAAGAGATATAAAACAAACAGAATTAGAACACTGTAAAAAAAAGAGGCAGAACCACATAGAAACAAATAACACAAAACTTGCCTCCAACATGTTCCATCCTGCCTAAAACACATAACAGCACAAGCCTGCTAACGCCTCAAACACATAACAGAAGCTGCCTTCAAGCAAAAAAACCACAAACCTGTGTTCAAACTGTATCAACACAAGCCTGAAGCCAGTAAACCTGTTTTAAACCACAAACTCAAAAAACACAGTAAACCTGTTTCAAACCACAAGCCTAAAAGCTTGTTCTTCCTCAAAACCTGTTACAGCTACCAAACACCTAAACCTCAAACAAACAGCCTTTCAAAGCCTGTAACTTCCAGACCTATATTAAACCTTGCAGCAAACCTCAAGCCTGTAACTTGCAAGCCTGCCTCTAGCCCTGTCAGAGAAAAACTACACAAAGCCATACAAACCAGTTTCAAGCAAACCTAACAGCCTGCCCAAAGCCAAATTCCAACCAAGCCAAAACCAAATATCACAACAAAGCCAAAGCCAAACAACAACTGAAGCAAAAGTCATTCTCAGCAATAATCATCATTGAAAAAAAAAGGCCAATACAGCATCAAGAGAGAGAAAAGTCAGAAGTGAAGCAGTAGCCAGCAAGCAATCTCAGATTTATTATCCTCATTGAAAGAGAAAGGTCATAAGCAAAGTTCATCAAAGAACATCATCAAATAAACATACAGAAGCAAGCAAGCAGAAGAGGAAAAGAAGTTTCAGAAACAAGCGCCCTAGCATTTTCAGATTATAGCATCATCATTAAACGAAAGAAAGATACAAAATACCAGGAAGGCCACAAAGCTAGCATCACATACTCCCTCCGCCTCCGGCCACCTAAGACGCGTCGCCGTCCTCCTCCGTCTCCTCTCCAAAGGTAGTAATTCCTTCTCTCTTTTTACACACCTCACATAAACATGTAATGAATAAAGATCAGGACATACAAAAATAAATCATAACATGTAAAACTTGAAAACCTAAAAACGCATAAAACAGAAATCAAACCTTTTCTCATCACCGCCTTGCATGACCATGGAGAGAGGGAAGTGGAGGTGGCGCTCTAGCAGCTAAGGCACGGATGTTGGTTCAGAAGCTTGGCTCAAGAAAGATGAAGAGGACAACGAAGAAGAAAGATGGAAACGGCGCCGCTCATCAAGCACTGTAAAACCTAATTCTGAATTGAAACAAAACCAACCCTAAAAAATGTTATGACGTTTTGGGCCTCTTCCCCACAAAAATGTTAAGCCCGGCAATCCTGGCACGTTACACCCCCCTCTGATTCTCCTTCAGTTTTGTTGCTTGGGCCTACCCCTCATATTAACACACTAAAGCCCATTTAACTCCTTTTTTTTTTATTTAAACTAATACTCTTTTTTTTTTGGTTATCACATTATATCTTTTTTATACAATTTATTTTGTTAAGAAAAACAATATATTGATTTTTGTGCAAAAACTTTTCTTAATGTTTATTATATTTTACAAGAAATATGTAAATATTAGATTTAATTAGGTTAATATATTTTTGTCTTAAAACTCTTTTTAATAAATCTTTTTACATAAGCTTTAAAACATTAACAAAATACATAAACAATAGATTTTTTTATTAAGTTAATTTTTTCTTTTCATTAAAACTTTTGTTTATACTTAATTAACAAAAACACAAAAAAAATGATAATAATACTTAATAATATATTAGGTTAGCATTTATATCATTTGTAAATAATCACATACATTGCATAATACTTTTATTTCTCTTTGACTCTTATACTTTGCTATACTTTTACATTGAGAATATGTGATTCGATTTGGTTGTAAATATTATTTGGACACTACTATTCCGATAAGTCTCATCCCCATTCGTAAATATTTGTACCCCCATCCTCGGATACTTATTTGTAATAGCTTAGACTTTAAATTCCTGCAATTTATCGCTTTCTATATACTGTATAGTAATTAGGGTTTGTATGCGAAGATTCAAAATCAACCGCTAGATAACCTAATACAAGACAAATGCATGAAATTCAATACACAAATAACACTTGCACCCCTAGGGTAATCCCGCTTGTTGCCTTAAAAAATGGGCCATGTTTGCATGTCAAGTACTTTGGCAAAACAAAAAACAAATCAAATGATCATAGTCCCTCGATGACGCTTTCGAAAGTTGCCTAAACAAAATGATCATAGTCCCTTAAAGCAAATTGCCAAAGACACTTGGCACTATTGCATTCATGGTCTAAACGATGACCCGCGCCCGTCCCGTTAAACATCCTAATACAAGGTTGTTCACCAAATCCAATGGTGAAACAACACTGTTAAAAGGGTTAAAACATGAGAAAGATCTTTGAGTAAATTTAGGGGTAGACAACTCTTAGTTACTTGATCAAACTTGCAAAACACACTTGCCTACTTTCAAAACACACTTCACAAACACAACTCTCAAAACAACTTTCAAAAACATTGAAACATCTTTTCAAAAAGACAAACACCTTTGTAAAACATTCGAGTAAAGAATTGTTACAACGGTTGCCTAGACAAGGCATCTTTTTCAAACATTTTCAAAACCACACACACAAAGCACCATTTCAAACAATTGAAAATCAAGGCAAGTGATCTAAAACAAGTAACTAAGAGCCCATGGATAACCATGGATGAAAAGGGTGCTAGCACCTTCCCTTTTCATAATCTACCCCCCGAACCCACGAAAACATCTCAAAGGTCTTTCCTGTGCTTTTTGGCCTTTCCTTAGGATAAAATAAAAAGTCGGTGGCGACTCTTGCTAAACCGAACAAATGCGAATACAAACGCAAAACCTCAAGTCAGTTCTCCCACCGTATCATAGAATTGGCGACCTTGCTGGGGAGAAATTTTTAAGTGGGGTTACCTTAGGGTTTTAGATCACCCATACATACTTGATTTGATTGCTTTGATTGCTTTACTTTTTTGGTCCTTGTTTGGGTTTGTTGTAAATCCTACACCCGGATTTGGGGGCACCTTTTTTAGGTAAATTGCAATAAAACTGTAAGGGAACTGTGCGGGGTATACCGACATGGTTGAAGCAGTAAGCTATGTTAGTGTGACATATTTGTGAGTACCGGTAACCCTTGAGTTCAATCAAGGAGAGTACGGGGCCGTTGAGTGATGTCATGAAGCACTAACGAACTCTTAGAACCTTAATTGACCATCTTAGCCTTTTTAGGGGTAGTGAGATGACCGACTTTGGTGCAGTCCGAAGTTGGTAGATACTCGATACTACACTCATTGAGGGTTGTTTTCTTGGAATATTTTGGTCGCCAGTTAAGTGGCTAAACCAAAACAATGAACACAGAAAATAATCCAGTGATATTGAGCTCCTTAGAACCCGGTTTCTATTTTAGGACAGGATGAGCCAACTAACTTCAAAAGGGTAGTTACCTACAAACCCCATGCAAGCCTAAACCTAAGGAATTTTTTGCTTTGTGTGAATATGATTGCCTGTATATACACTTACTTGCTTTCGCATACATGTACATAACATAATGACATCATACCATAGCATTTTCAATAACCATTTCAAGGATCTCTAGGGTCTTTTGATGCAGGGTCGCGTTGAACCAGACGTCTACCAAAGGGAAAGAGGTTTCTCCTCTAAACAAATGCCATCAAAGATCAAGTGCAACAACTTGAATCAGGGGCTATGACCCACTTGACATGGTGAGCTTGATTCTCGTGGAAAGACATCCACCGATACAAAGTTCTCCAAATCAAAGATGTTGATCAAAGTTCGACCTCTAACATTTTTCTTGTGTTTACCCCAAGAGATTCTTGAAAGCATGCATTCACATATCATGAATTGCATCATAACAGTTTTTCCTTTTCAGGTTTCCTTATTCTCCTACTGTTTATTTCAGTAGAGATGGCTCTGGAGCAGACTATCAAGGGCATCCAGGATCAAAATGCTCAACTTCAGGAAATGTTCTTGAACCTGTCCCAAGGGCAAGAAGAAGTGAAATCTCTCCTCACAAGGGGCTTGGTACAGGGGAATTCAAGCAATGCCAGGAATGATCAGTTGGAAGAACTTCAGTTTAAGTTGGCAACAATGAAGATCCAAATGATGGGACAGCTGGTGGGCCAGATGGCTCTCATCCAGGACTTGGCTCAAAGACAAAAGGAGCTCAGGGTTCTCGTTAACCAGCGGCTTCGAGACAACCAAGTGGGGAAAACGTCTGAGGTTGAAGATCAAGTCATCATTCAACCCCCTTTGAGACAAGAAGACAAGGGAAAGGCTCCTCTACTTACTTCAAGGTCACAAGCTCACCAACAACCTCGTCAGCGTCAACGGGGTAATCGGCGTAAGAAAAATACGTCGGGAAAACAGTTCACTGAGACTGATATACCGTCATCTCTAATACTGGAACGCTTGTTGGAGGTCAATCTGACTGCTTTGAGGGATCCTATTCGGAAGCCCAATACCTCCTCTCCTAGCTATCATCCTGACGCATTTTGTGTATACCACTCCTATAGTCCGGGACATGACACCGACGACTGTTGGGCCTTGAAGAATAAGATTAAAGATCTGATTGACATTGGAGTGCTGAGATTCATGCCAGATGGCGAGATGAAAATATTCCGTTAAGGGTTTCTCCACCTGAAATGACAAATCTCGAACTGAGAGACTTTTGTTCCATTTGAATTTTCAAAGTTGTAATTTCTTTTGTTATTCAAACAATTATCTGTTGATGTCAAACTCTGTTTCATTAATGCATTTGCATATGTTTGTCTTGAATTCATCCATTCGTTTTCACTACTCTTATGCTTTCTTTATGATATTTAACTCTTGATAAAAAGCTGCAAGCCTTTAGAGGGAGGATGACGAAACAATACCATAATCTCGTACAATATGCTTTTGAACAGACCTTGCTGATGATGTACAGGCATTTCTTTCAATTCCCAAACACTGGAGTTATAAGGAAGATAATCCCTAGTCAGCCCCTTTGAGCCAAAGAAGTAGGAGTTTTCTGTTCTAAACAAATTGAAACCTTTGATTTAAACCTGGGGCAGGGTAGTCTCTCAGTTAATTCAAAAAAAATGTGCATTGAAGTCGCAAACTCTCTGTTCGTAATACAACGAATGACATCAAAAGCATTCCTCTGGAATCAAAAGACAGTGATGGTTCCTTATCTCATAGGCAGTCATTACCTCTCAAAAGAAAAAATACCACTGAGCCAAAACCTACAAAGGAGGCTCAAGAAAGCTGGGGCATCCCGTTGACTGTAATCTCCAAAACAGGAACAGTCAGGCAAAAGTTAGGGATAACAAATCAAAAGAACGAGGTCACTACAAATCCTCAAACAACATGAAAAATGTTGCAAAAAATGACTGCCTTCCCATAAAATTCAATTGGTGTGAACCATCACCAAAAAGTCAATCCAAATTCGAATGGAGTTCAAACGCACAATTAACTGAGTTTAGGATTGAAGAACATCACGAAGAGCGGGTGAGTACAAATATACTTTGAGCCTTTATCCTTTGCTTCTTAAACCGTGAACCAAGCCACGTTACAACCCTTAAAAAGTCCTAATTGAAGCATGGGTTAGATCGAAAGCATACTGTTACAAAAGGTATCCTGACTCCTGTAAGGATTTGCCCTAAATCTTGTGTTGAATTTGTCTTATGAAAAGTTTTCTGCTAAAAACGCATTTTTCAAAACTTCGAGACAAGCATAAACTTTGCATTATTTGAATATCGTTGTTTGCACATGGTTATTTGTTTGACAGCGAAGAAATTCATACAGCGAATGTTCGGAGGAACGAAAACTCTCTCAGTGAGTAAAATCACTTCAAGTGGGATGACACTTCCATTGACAAATCTCCTATCAACAAGGGGGCATGACATGTCAATATCCAGTTAACCTGGGGCAGTCCAGTCAAGATTTCAACAAAATCTTTCAAAGCTCAATTAACCTGGGGCAGTCCAGTCAAGGTTTCAACAGATCTTTCAAAGTTCAGTTAACTTGGGGCAGTCCAGTCAAGATTTCAACAAATCTCTCAATTACAGATTAACCTGGGGCAAGTCTCCCTCACCATCACTTGGGGCATTCGAATGTAAATCTTAAGGGTTACGAACAGTCCAAGTTTCCTGGCAATATCACAAACATCTGATACTAGGGGCAGTGATGAAACCTCTCCGAAATCTTTCTGAAAAGAAATTCAAGTGTCCTCGAGAAGTTCATCACCTCTCTAAGCAGACCTGCAGTCATTGGTTTATTTCCCCAACATTTGTCAAGGATTTATTCTCCAAAATAAATTACATTTCAACAGCATTCTTAACATATGCAGATTGATCGACAGATAAGATTCCTTCATCTTTTGGAGTAGTAATCAAAGATTCCTTCATCTTTTGGAGTAGTAATCGTCAAAGATTCCTTCATCTTTTGGAGTAGTAATCGTCAAAGATTCCTTCATCTTTTGGAGTAGTAATCGTCAAAGATTCCTTCATCTTTTGGAGTAGTAGTCAAAAATTCCTTCATCTTTTGAGTAGTAGTAAAAAATTCCTTCATCACCTGCTGGAATTCAAGAGCGTTCAAAAATTTCCTTCATCACCTGCTGGAAGTTACAACCACCAAGAAGATAACGGACAACTGAAGCTCCTAAAAAGTTGTTTCTCTCAAGAATGAAGACTCTCATCCTTAAAACCTTAGAAGATTGGTATACTCCCAGTTTCTGACCATTAACAGAATGAAGATTCTCATCACCTCAGAAGATTGGTATACTCCCAATTTCTGACCCTCAAGAATGAAGACTCTCATCCTTGAAACCCTAGTAGATTGGCATACACCCAATTTATGACCCCCAACAGAATGAAGATTCTCATTCTCAAAGTGGCGTATAACCCAAGTTCCAGATTAATACCTGTAGCAAGCCAGGAAAATATCTGTGGACGACTGATTATGGATTAATACCTGAAACCAGCCAGGACAACTATCTACTCGACCAGCTCAAACAATTCAACAATCATTTCTGGATGGCATCTTTAAGCCCATCTCCGACATCACAATACCTGAAACCAGCCAGGAAAACCATCTATATGAAGGGATTGAAGAGTAATACCTGAAACAAGCCAGGAAGCTTTTCTTTTCTCCGGTCAGAGATTAATACCTGAAACCAGCCAGGACAACTATCTCACCGACCAACCTTTTCAAGATCCCAGATCAATACCTACGGCAATCAAAAGATTCTTGCAATCACCAGCGGAGCTAAAACTTCCAACTATCAATCCCCAAGCAGAATGAAGACTCTCATTTTCAGTTCCTCACAGAGTATTCAAATATTCTCCAGTGAAGATCCCCTCAAGACAAGAATCCCCAATAGATTGGCATACAACCCAGGCTCCTGATTCCCCGACAGTGGTCCTAGGATCCCTCAACAACTTAAGTTCTTGTTCCCTAAGCAGTCAAAGGTCAACGAGGATGTCTCAGCTTCAGCAATCAAAGATTCTTGCAATTCCCTACAGCAGTCAAGGATTCACTTTCCCCGGCAGCAGTCAATATTCTATTATCTCTAGGCTATCCAGGATTCATCTATCCTCAGCAAGACAGCTCATCAGCTTACATGCGCATTCATTACATTCATATCATAAACGTTGATGAAGTGCAATCCATTGCATCATACATATCATGCAACATAACTCTATGATTAGCTAACATTTTGTCTTTTTCAGGATAAGAATAAAAGGCTATCCTTCTAAATTCATATGTAGTTTTACACGGACTCATCATCAGGCAACCCTACACCGGTTCCTTCTTCATTCCAAGACTTCTGAAAACAGTTTACGGGTTCTCCAGATATGGATGTTAATCTATCGCTTGTTCAGATTCAAAACTTCTGAAAATAGTTTACAGGTTCTCCAGATATGGATGTTAATCTATCGCTTGTTCAGAATCAACTTCTGAAAATAGTTTACGGGTTCTCCAGATATGGATGTTAATCTATCGCTTGTTCAGACTCAACTTCTGAAAACAGTTTACGGGTTCTCCAGATATGGATGTTAATCTATCACTTGTTCAGATTCAAGACTTCTGAAAAAAGTTTACGGGTTCTCCAGATATGGATGTTAATCTATCGCTTGTTCAGATTCAAGACTTCTGAAAACAGTTTTCGGGTTCTCCAGATATGGATGTTAATCTATCGCTTGTTCAGACTCAACTTCTGAAAACAGTTTACGGGTGCTTCTAGATATGGATGTCAATCTATCGCTTGTTCAGACTCAACTTCTGTATGTAAAACTTGAAAACCTAAAAATGCATAAAACAGAAATCAAACCTTTTCTCATCACCGCCTTGCATGACCATGGAGAGAGGGAAGTGGGGGTGGCGCTCTAGCAGCTGAGGCACGGATGTTCATTCAGAAGCTTGGCTCAAGAAAGATGAAGAGGACAACGAAGAAGAAAGATGGAAACGGCGCCGCTCATCAAGCACTGTAAAACCTAATTCTGAATTGAAACAAAACCAACCCTAAAAAATGTTATGACGTTTTGGGCCTCTGCCCCAAAAATGTTAAGCCCAACAATCCTGGCACGTTACACCCCCCCTCTGATTCTCCTTCAGTTTTGTTGCTTGGGCCTACCCCTCATATTAGCACACTAAAGCCCATTTAACTCCTTTTTTTTATTTAAACTAATACTCGTTTTTTTTTTTGGTTATCACATTATATCTTTTTTATACAATTTATTTTTTTAAGAAAAACAATATATTGATTTTTGGACAAAAACTTTTCTTAATGTTTATTATATTTTACAAGAAATATGTAAATATTAGATTTAATTAGGTTAATAGATTTTTGTCTTAAAATTCTTTTTAATAAATCTTTTTACATAAGCTTTAAAACATTAACAAAATACATAAACAATAGATTTTTTTATTAAGTTAATTTTTTCTTTTCATTAAAACTTTTGGTTATACTTAATTAACAAAAACACAAAAAAAAATGATAATAATACTTAATAATATATTAGGTTAGCATTTATGTCATTTGTAAATAATCACATACATTGCATAATACTTTTATTTCTCTTTGACTCTTATACTTTGCTATACTTTTACATTGAGAATATATGATTCGATTTGGTTGTAAATATTATTTGGACACTACTATTCCGATAAGTCTCATCCCCATTTGTAAATATTTGTACCCCCATCCTCGGATACTTATTTGTAATAGCTTAGACTTTAAATTCCCGCAATTTATCGCTTTCTATATACTGTATAGTAATTAGGGTTTGTATGCGAAGATTCAAACCAACCGCTAGATAACCTAATACAAGACAAATGCATGAAAATCAATACACAAATCACACTTGCACCCCTAGGATAATCCCACTTGTTGCATTCAAAAATGGGCCATGTTTGCATGTCAAGTACTTTGGCAAAATAAAAAACAAATCAAATGATCATAGTCCCTCGATGACGCTTTCGAAAGTTGCCTAAACAAAATGATCATAGTCCCTTCAAGAAAATTGCCAAAGACACTTGGCACTATTGCATTCATGGTCTAAACGATGACCCGCGCCCGTCCCGTTAAACATCCTAATACAAGGTTGTTCACCAAATCCAATGGTGAAACAACACTGTTAAAAGGGTTAAAACATGAGAAAGATCTTTGAGTAAATTTAGGGGTAGACAACTCTTAGTTACTTGATTAAACTTGCAAAACACACTTGCCTACTTTCAAAACACACTTCACAAACACAACTCTCAAAACAACTTTCAAAAACATTGAAACATCTTTTCAAAAAGACAAACACCTTTGTAAAACATTCGAGTAAAGAATTGTTACAACGGTTGCCTAGACAAGGCATCTTTTTCAAAACATTTTCAAAACCACACACACAAAGCACCATTTCAAACATTTGAAAATCAAGGCAAGTGATCTAAAACAAGTAACTAAGAGCCCATGGATAACCATGGATGAAAAGGGTGCTAGCACCTTCCCTTTTCATAATCTACCCCCCGAACCCACGAAAACATCTCAAAGGTCTTTCCTGTGCTTTTTGGCCTTTCCTTAGGATAAAATAAAAAGTCGGTGGCGACTCTTGCTAAACCGAACAAATGCGAATACAAACGCAAAACCTCAAGTCAGTTCTCCCACCGTATCACAGATATCTTTTAAAACTACACGATTAAATTGTACACTTGCAATTAATACATCTGATAGACTCTTAAAGTCACACGATCGGGTTATACAAAGAGTCATAGGTTTCATTGCAAATTCATATCTATAACACCCCAATTTTACCCAACAATTGTATATAAAATTAGAGTTATAAAAATTAATTTGACAACCGAATCAGGATGCTACAAATTCAACTTAAAACAATGACATTCATTACAGATACATAACACATTAACTTGGATGAACCAACAACAAAAATAAATTAATCTTTTTAAAATCAACAACTTTCATAACTTCGCGGCGAATCAATATATCATCTTTGTCCAATTAAACAACTTCAAATAACAAGCATTCAACTAAAAACAACTTAGAGTTCAACAACTAAAATAATAACAACAATAAAATAGCAAGTTTCATCCCCCCCCAGTGTTATGTATCAGAGCAATGACATTGACTCCAACTACTGAAGGTAAACCGCCTTCACTCTGGATTACCTGCACGTTACCAACATCGGGGTAACATTCAAACAGAAGGGATGAGATATCAAAAAATATAATAGAATGTATGATAAATATTACATTAGAATTAGTCTATGCAAAATCACCACTTCAAAACTTTAAACAACATCAATCATAACAAAACATCAACGAAACATAATAATTAATTCATCAACACGACAACTCAATATGCAACGTGAAATGCAACTTGTTACTATGCACATGCATGTGGTATCAGTGGAGAAGAACTAAAAACTTAAAAATGGAGCAGAACTCCCAACTTAATAATTTCAATTAATAGAGGCATCAACAAGGCATAAGCCTTCTTCGTAGTTTACCAGTCCAGGTTGTCACAAAATATGCAAGTGTATTTGACTCAATGAATGCACTATCACATACTCACAACAATCATCATTCATCATAAGGCATAAGCCCATATCACCATTATTACTAGTAAATAGAGGTAATTCATCGTCATTTAAAATTCCCTGCAACTTTGTGTTATCAACAAAAATTCATAGCAACAATCACAACAACACAACAACATTGGCATAAGCCTACAACTTAATAATTATTCAACATAAATCAACATAAATCAACGTTGGCAATAAGCCTAAAACTTAATAATAATTCAACATAAATCAACATAAATCATCATCCTGTAATTTCTCAACTCAGAACAACTTACACAACAACTAAGAAGAAATACAACTAACTTATACTCCTCGTCCCAACTTGCAACTTTGTTCCGCTCGACAACAGTATCTTGCTCCTCGGCACGCCTCGCAGCCTAATTCTGCTCGACATCCAACACATATATTCCCTGACACACTTCTCAGCCTAAACGTTGCTTCATACCTAACACCATCAGCATCCTCCTTAACCACTAGTTCGGTCAACAGCAGAGAACAACACGACGTCATAATGACCACATCAATACAATTCATAATTTTCGACCAACTGCTCAGAATGCCACCGTAACGGGCAACTATATTTCCTATCAACAGATTCATTCATTGATTAAGACTGTCGCGCATGAACCCTCCTAATACGACCACAACAACAATTCCTAATTTCCTGCCAACTGCTCGGAACACCACAGCATCATAACGACCATACCACCTAGTGATAAACTACACTAACTTAATCATCGATTCTACCGGGCAATCATACATATAACTCAAAATTCTCACAACACTACTAACGGGAAACTTCAACAACGGGTTCACTAATCATGTGATAGTCATATAGTGGCTCCCTAACAACCACAACATAGAGAAATGGGCAACTTCGATAACAAATCCAAAAACATCAATGCACACAGTCATACAAACGACCAATTCCCACTTGATACGTATCATAAATCCCATTATAAGGTCAGAACCCCACCCTTACCTGGATTAAAGTTTGCTCAACCAAAGCTTTGGCTGTAATCCTCGTTTTACTCTGCCTGACACCGGGAAACTTGCTCCATCCTCCGTGCAGCTCTTACAGTCAGCGTACAAACCCTTAATCACCAACTAAATCAAATCCTTATGTCACCTTAACCTTATATCATTAGTCCAATTAGGCTTTACTTTCACACCCCCACTTTACTATATTCAACCAATAATATAGGCCCAACATAACTATTCTATTAATTCCAATATTATTATTATTATTTATCTACTAATTAATTAATTAATAATAATCTAACAACTTATACCAATAATTTCCAACATCACAACTTTTCAACAAATAATCCAAAAATAATTTAATTAAATAATTAATTAAATAAATGGGCATTAGAACTCTCCCCACTTAGAATATTTTTGTCCTCGAAAATTTACCTTATTCGAACAACTCAGGATAGGAGTCCCGCATCTTTCTTTCCAACTCCCAAGTCATGCTTTCTCCGACAGCTCCTAGCCAGAATACTTTCACCAAAGCAATTTCCTTGCCTCTTAAAGTCTTCATCTCACGATCCGCGATTCGTACAGGCATCGTCTCCATAGTAAGATTATCCCATAATTGCACATCATCCATGTGAATCACATGAGATGGATCTGAAATATACTTCTGGAGTTGTGACACATGAAACACATCATGCAAATTCGAAAGATTAGGCGGTAAAGCCACTCTATAAGCAACATTTCCAACTCTTTCTGAAATCTGATACGGACCAATAAAACAAGAAGTGAGCTTCTTAGAATTTAATGCTCGCCCAACACCAGTCACAAGTGTAACTCTCAGAAACACATGGTCACCTGCTTGAAATTCCAAATATTTCCTTCACTTATCATGATAAATCTTCTATCTACTTTGGGAAGCTTTCATCTTTTCTCGAATTAACTTCACCTTCTCAGTAGTCTCACGAATAATTTCCGGTCCAAGCACTACATTTTATCCAGATTCATGCCAACATAAAGGAGTTCTACATCTCCGACCATACAACGCTTCAAAAGGTGCCATTCCAATACTAGAATGGTAATTGTTATTATAAGTGAACTCTATTAACGGGAGATAAGTATCTCGCGAACCTCCCTGCTCAAGAACACGTGCTCTTAACAAATCTTCCAACGAATGAATAGTTCTTTCCATCTGACCATCCGCTTGAGGATGATACGACGAACTCAACCTCAACTTAGAACCCATCTCCTCTTGCAAACTCTTCCAAAAATCTGAAGTAAACCTCAGATGTCTATCCGAAATAATACACAAAGGAATACCATGTAGTTTCACAATTACACTAGTGTAAATCTCTACCAACTTTGATACTAGAAAACTGATGTTAATAGGAATAAAATAAGCTGACTTCGTAAGCCTATCAACAATCACCCAAATCGAATCATGTCCTCTTAAATTATTAGGTAATCCCATCATAAAGTCCATCGAAATACTATCCAATTTCCATTCTGGAACTTCTAATGGTTGTGTCAACCCTGCAGGCTTTTGATGTTCAACTTCTGACTTCTAACAAGTCAAACATGCATACATAAATTGAGCCACATAACTCTTCATTCCAGGCCACCAAAACAAATTCTTAAAATCTTGATACATTTTTGTAGCTCCCAAATGAATGCTCAACTTGCTTCTATGACTTTCCTCAAGAATTACTTTCTTCATCTCTGCATCATCAGGAATACAAATTCAATTACAGAATCTCAACACACCTTGCGCATCTAACTTGAAATCACTTTTCTAAGACTGGTCGATCCCAACTAATGAATCTACCATTTCACGTCTAACTTTTGAGCTTCTTTGATACTGTCCAGAAATTCATTGTTAATTTTCAACATTCCCAACATAACACTCTGCGGTGTCATTTTGCAAACTAAGCTCATATCTCTGAACTGTTCAATTAATTCCAACTCTTTAACTATCATTGCTGACATATGTAAGTTATTTTGACTTAACGCATCAGCCACCACATTCGCTTTTCCTGGATGATAATTCAAACCGAAATTGTAATCTTTTAACAACTCCAACCATCTTCGTTGTCTCATATTCAATTCCTTCTTATCAAACAAATACTTTAAACTCTTATGGTCGCTAAATACTTAAAATATAGAACCATAAAGATAATTCCTCCAAAACTTCAACACAAAAACAACTGCAACAAGCTCTAAATCATGCGTAGGATAGTTCTTTTCATGAGTCCTCAAGTTCCTTGACACATAAGCAACTACCTTATAATTCTGCATAAGCATACCTCCTAAACCCATCATAGAAGCATTACAATATACCACAAAATGTTCTCCTGGATTAGGTAATGTCAAAATTAGGGCCGACGTCAATCTCTTCTTCAATTCTGAAAAGCTTTCTTCACACTGAACATCTCACACATAAGCTCTACCTTTATAAGTTAACTTAGTCAACAGAAGTTCCAACTTACAAAAAGCTTCGATAAAACTTTTATAATAACCAGCTAATCCCAAAAGCTTCTAATATTGGTAGCCTATTTTAGAGTTTCCCATTGCAATACAACATATACCTTAGATGGATCTATAACAATGCCACTACCTGAGATAACATGACCAAGAAAACTAATCTCCTTTAACAAAAATTCACACTTAGACAACTTTGCATATAACTTCTTCTCTTTCAAAACTTGCAATACTATTCTTAAATGCTCTGCATGCTCTTCTTCAGAATTAGAGTAAATCAAAATGTCATCAATGAACACCACTAAAAACCGACCCAAATAAGTATGAAAGATATGGTTCATGTATTCCATGAATACTCCCGGCGCATTAGTAACACCGAAAGGCATCACCGAATACTCATAATGTCCATAACGCATTCTGAAATCCGTCTTCTGGATATCTTCATCCTTCACTTTAATCTGATAGTAACCTAACCTCAAATCAATCTTACTAAACACACGAGCACCCACAAATCGATCCATCAAATCGTCTATTCTTGGAAGTGGATACTTGTTCTTAATCGTCACTTTATTCAATTTTCTATAATCAACACAAAGTCTCATGCTTCCATCTTTCTTCGTTACTAGCAACACTGGAGCTCCCCATGACGATACACTTGATCTTAAAAATTTATTCTCATGTAACTCTTCTAATTGCTTCTTTAATTATGACAACTCAGATGCAAACATCTTGTATGGTGCCATAGGAACAGGTCTGGTACCAGGTACAAGATCAATAGAAAATTAGACTTCTCTCTCTAGCGGTACATCAACAATTTCATCGGGGAAAACTTCAGGAAATTCACGCACCACTTGCAATTCCTCAATTATAGCTCGATTCTCGACAGATAGTGACACCATCAACGAGAACATATGAGCCTCTTCTTGCATCAACTTCCTCAACTGTTTAGCAGACAACATTACATCTTCCTCTTCCTCAGGAGTAGAAAACCTCACCGACTTGTTATAACAGTTAATATGAACATAATTATGCTCTAACCAGTTCATACCTAAGATCACATCCAACCCACTTAAAGGAAAACTAACCAAATAAACAACAAAGTATTTATCGAATATCGACAAAGGACACTTTAAACACACAAAAGAAGTAGTCATTGACCCCTTGGCTGGAGTATCGACGACCATCTTTCCATTCATAGAAGATAACATAAGACCCAGTCTCTCAATACACTCAGCATCAATAAAGAAATGAGTAGCATCGATATCAATAATAGTAATTAAAGGAGTATTATTAATGAAACTTGTACCTCTGATGAGTCTGTCCTCACTAACCGTCTAATTTTCAGCCAAAGTGAACACTTTTCCACTAGTTTGCGCCTTCTTTGGTTTCTAACACTGACTACCAATGTGTTCTTCTTTATCACAATTGAAGCAAATCACCTCCTTATGCTTGCACTCAGATGCAACATGTCTAGTCTTACCATAAGGGAAACACCTCTTCACCTCAGCAGTACACACGTTGCTCTTATGACCAGGTTTTCCATATTTGAAACAAACCACACCAGTAGGAGCATCTCCCCCACTAGTCCTATGACCCTGAGCAACTCTTTATTTACCTTTACCAACTGGGACATCATAAGGCTTACCACGATTCTGTCGGTGCTTACCCCTCTTCTCACTGATAATCTTATGATGAGCATTATTATCCTCTTCATAAATTCTACAACTATAAATCAAATAAGCAAAAACACGAATCTTTTGGTATCCAACTGCCTTCTTGATCTCTGGGAACAACCCGTTCTCAAACTTGATACACTTCAAAAACTCAGCATTCACCTTGCTATAGTGCAAATAAAACTTAGCCAACTCCACAAACTTTGCAGCATACTCAATAACCGACATACTTCCTTGCTTCAGTTTAAGGAACTCAATTTCCTTCTTACCACAAACATCTTAAGGGAAATACTTCCTCAAAAATTCCCTACGAAACACAGCCCAAGTGACATTTTCACCTGCAACTTCCAACCTCTGACACGTCTCTAGCCACCAGTCATCAGCTTCGACTGCTAGCATATGAGTACCATATCGAACCTTCTGCGTTGGAGTGCAGTTCATCACACGGAAGGTCCTCTCAATATCTTTCAACCAATCCAACATTCCTTCAGGATCATACTTACCCTTGAAGGTATGCGGATTCTCCCTCTGGAAAGTCGCCAAACTACGAGATCCGGCATTCCCGTCAGCGTTTGGCTGATTCTCCATAGCATGTGCCATTATTTCTAAAGCAGCAGCAAGTGCAGCATCATTCCTTTCATCCATCTCAACTTATCTCTACACCATAAACAACGGTTAGAACTCAAGGTAACAATACTCAATTGTTAGACAACTACGACTCGACAACTTTGTCGGACGAACCGACTTTGCTCTGATACCAACTTTATAACACCACAAATCTACCCAACAATTATATATAAAATCACAGTTATAAAAATTAATTTGACAACCGAATCATGATGGTACAAATTCAACTTAAAACAACGGCATTTATTACAGATACATAACACATTAACTTGGATGAACCAACATCAAACATAAATTAATCTTTTTAAAATTAACAACTTTCAAAACTTCGCAGCAAAATTAATATATCATCTTTGTCCAACTAATAAACTTCAAATAACAAGTATTCAACTAAAGATAATTTAGAGTTCAACAACTGAAATAATAACAATAATAAAATAGCTAGCGTCATCCCCCCCGAGTGTTACGTATCAGAGCAATGACACTGACTCGAACTACTGAAGGTAAATTGTCTTCACTCTGGATTACCTACACGTTACCAACATCGGGGTAACATTCAAATAGAAGGGGTGAGATATCGAATAATATAATTGAATGTATGATAAATATTACATTAGAATTAGTCTATGTGTGATACGGTGGCAGAACCGACTGTTATGGAAAATGCTGGTTTGTGTTTTGCGTTTGTGTTTGCAAAATGTCGCGGTAAGCAAGAGTCGCCACCAACTTTTATTTTATCCAACTGGAAAGGAAAAAAACACAGAAAAATTCCTTTTTCGAGATTTTGAGTACAGGGGGTAGATTATAGAAAGGGAAGGTATTAGCACCCTTTCTATTCGTAGTTTTCTACGGGCTCTTAGGTACTTGCTCATTATTATAAAATTTCTTCTGTGTTTGTGTGTTTTGAAAAGTTTTTTTATTTTACTTTGTTTTATCCCTTGCTTCTGTCTTCAAGAGTGTTACGAAGTGTTTTTGAGAACTTTGTTTGAAAAGTGTTTGGTGTGAAAAAGTTTGATTTGAGCAAGTACCTACTAGCATCTACCTACTCGAAAAAAGAATGTTTATGTTCTTGTTTCCTTTAGACAATGCTATCCCACTATTAGTGAGTAGGTAGCACCGTCGTTGGAATTATAAGGGTCAATTCGAAAGGGACGTACGATCACTAAAGAAACGTTAGGATGTCTTAGTAACAACCCTAATGTCTTAAGATCATATTCAAGGCAACATTTTTGAGGCAACCTTTCTGAGGCAACATTTCCGTATGGGACATTTGATCTTTGTTTAGACAAGAGGGAAACCACTAAGACACCATATACTTAATGATCGTTTACCGAAGGCAACCAAAGTGAGAGTATACCCTAGGAGTGCGCATGTGCGAGTGATTTGATTTCAGTTATTATCTTCGCACATTTAGGGTTTGCTAACCATTTTTAAAATTAACATACAGTCTTGTCATGCAATCCTATGATCATACATCTAACAGTTAATATTTGCCGAAATTAAAATGTGAGAAATAAAACTACGCTATTACAAGGCTTCGGGGAGGGGGATTAATTACATAGCCAAAAACCCGTAAAACGATAAATAAAATAAAAATCCTAATTAAACTATTACATACCATGAGCAGTTACATTAATATCGTAAAAATAAATAAACGCGCGCGATGAATCGAGAACGAGAAGAAATTAGGGGTATGACCCCGTCTAAACCTAATTGGAAGAAAAATCATTTTTTGTTGTTTTTTATTATTTTGAGAAAATAAGGTTTTAATTAAATCAGTACAAACCTAACTACTAATTAATTTAAATTGAGAAAAATAATTAATTTGACCTATTTTTTCATTTTTGTTATTTTAAGAAAATAAAATAAAAATTAAATCAAACAAGCCCTAATTTTATAATTTATTTTAAGTTATTTACAAAAAGGTTAAAATTACCCTAAAATTAAATTAAACTAATTATTAAATTAAAATTGATAAAAATAAACCTAAATCTAAATTGTTGAAAATTGGTTTTATGATTTTTTTGTAAAAAAAAAGAATTAATTTTATGTTAGAAAATCATTAATCAAGATAAATTAAATAAAAGAAATAGAAAAGAAAAAAAGAAATGGGCCTGGTATCAAAGTAAAAGGGGGTGCAATCTGACAACTAGGCCTAAAACTCCTTGGCCCATGTTGACTTTTTAGATCCCATGCATTGGCTTGACTATGGTTAATTGTGGACCTCCAAAGGATGGCCCTTGGATCCAGCTGATTGGAGATCTATTGGTGGAAGGATGATGGCATATGGTGGTCCCTTTGCACGCATGTGTACCTGATAATGTAAAAGAAAATAACATTGGCAAATATGGGGACCTGGGGATCGAACCCAGGCCCTTTGGCTTTTCCAAGCGCCTCCTGACCAACTGAGCTAGCGTGCTTTATTGTACACAAGATACCAAACAAATATTATAATGGAAAAAAATTAATATATCAAAACGCGCGAATTTTTTAATGGGCCAGTCAGGGGGTGTCACGCCACCCTTCTTCTTCCTCCCTCCGTTGGAAAAAGTCCAACACTTTTACCTACGGTTTTCTGGGCGTAGGTACAGCCCTGTGATCTTCCAAAATTCAATGCAAGCATGGTAAATGCATAACAATTGTACCAATCGACTCGTGACAACCTCACGAGCATCATGGTACCACTTTCCATGGCCAATTGTACTTGTAATCAAAAACCCCAAAAACGAGCCAAGAACCCTAACTATGTCATCTTGCTCTACTGTTAATAAAAATGCAATTGAATGTTACCATTAGCGTGCAAATGTTTCAAGGATTCAGAATATATAAACAAATCATGCTAAGAGTGCCAGGATTATGAGATACGATTTCAAGAAAACATGGAGTTCGTGGGACACTTACAATGCGTATCTGGGCACGAAAATGCTTGCTGGTGATTGGGATAGAATCCTTAGATACCCGGCAAATAAATGATGTGCTTGGAATGGCTTGAAAGAGCCTGGAACTATGAAATCAGATTGGAACTTTTATATGGATTTTTGAGATATGTTCTTCTCTTCTCACGCCTCCAACCTCCTTGCTTTTGGTCTGCCAATGTTCTATATGTACTCTAGAATAAATTAGGTCAAAAACTTGCTTCAAATATTTCTCAATTAAGAGGATTGAATCATGATTTGATTCTCATGTAAATCTTTCCAAATCAAGTCAAAATCAAATATTTTTGTGTACATTTGAAGCTTGCATGATTTGATTCTCTTCCCAGCTGTATAAGAGACCTAAACATGCACAAAATCTCAAGCTTTGATTAGTTTTGATATTTTTATGATTTTATTTTGATTTAATTTGATTTAATTGAAATAAAAATAAAAATAAATGACTAAAATAAAATAAAGGCAAGTGGGAAGGATAATGGGTCATGGACCTTGTTACAAACTCAATACAAGCACAGAAAGTTGGGCCCATTTGACAAAAATTGCTACTTTGGCCACTTTTGACTTTTGGCAATTTTGCAAAAAAGGTCAAATTTGTCAATGCATAACTCCTTCAATTTTGACCCTAGATATGTGTTCTTTGACTTTTTAGAAATCTTGAGATGTCCTCTAAGCAACCCTTTTGGTCTCATCTCAATTGAGTCTTCAATGTTCATGTATGAAACTTTTACAAAAAATGTGTCTTTGTTGACTTTTCAAAATGACCTATAATGTCCAAATTTATATCTTCTTATGAGTGCATATTTTGAACTTGGGAGATGAATATGAATTGTAGGGAATTACATCCTCTTTAAAATGAGCTTTGGATGGGTCATTTTGTATAAAGTATGAGAAAGTTATGCTTGGTCAAAGTTGAGTTGACTTTTCCTATAAAACCCTAATTTAACAACTTTTGGGTTTTGATGAATTGTGAGTAATCCTTGAGGAATCATGATCAACCATTGATCAAATGATTAATAATACTTCAAAATGATAATGTTGACCAAAAATCTTGAAGTTTGACTGTATGTAGGAAACAGTTGACTTTTGCCCTAGCACAGTCGATTTTCAGGCTTTTGAGCAATTGACTGAGCAAACTTTCTCTGCAAGGCTTGAAACTTGACATGAATGATCTTGAGAAAATATTAGGACAATGGTGAGCATTTGAGACCCTTTGGACTCAAGTATCTTGATGCAACATGAAACCCTAATTTGAGGTAGACTGCCTTAGGAGAGAGTTTGTCTAGTCAACCCTTGGACTTCCTTGAGCAATTTGAGGATCTCACTTGAAATTTATTTGAGAAATATGGGAGGGAAAATTTTGGGGTACAACAGCTGCCCCTGTTCAATCTTCTTAAACCTGAGGATGTAGATTGGCTTGTCTGCCTTTCGTGATCCAAAGGTGGAAGATGATTGAACACTAGAGTGCCCAGAAATTTGCACTCGCATGAGGTGGTACTTGTCTTGTGATGTCGGGAATGGGATTATAGATTCCATTTGGAGATTGATGATGAAAGATGGGCTTAAAGATGTCATCCGAAGGAGTGTCGATCACATAAGAGATTCCTTAGCGAGTGCCCGTATGCCTGTTGTTGAGGAAGATTTCATTGGGGAATGTTGATCTTTGTCTTGGTAAAAGTTGAATTTTAGGAGCTTCAGTCATCCGTTATTCTACTGGGGAACCGTCTCTTGGTCGAAGAGGTAAAAATGAACCACTATCTGGTTGTGATCTAGGCTTCATAGTGATAAGATCGACTGCTATCTGGTCGTGCTCCAGGCTTTACAGTAATTTACTGAGGAAAATAAGGCTGACTGCTATCTGGTCGTGCTCTAGGTTTTACAGTGACTTACTGGGGAGATGAGATTAGACTTGCTATCTGGTCGTCTTCCAGGCTTCGCAATTTCTCAATTCGTATTTGGTCGTACTCCAGGCTTCAGAGGGATTAAGTTGTTATCCGGTCGATTCCGGGCTTCAACTTGAATTTAAGGCATACTAATAACAGTTCGATTCCGAGATTCTTAGTAATTGTCTAGGTAAACTGCTATTTGGTAGAAACCCAAGCTTCGCAGTGTCCTATACTGTTATCTGGTCGATTCCAGGCTTCAGTCTTTTGTCGCTATCTGGTCGTAATCCAGGCTTCGCAACTTCTTACTTCTTATTTGGTCGTGTTCCAGGCTTCAGAAGAAATCAAGTGGTTATCCAGTCGCATATGGGCTTCCATTTAATTTTAAGGCCTACTAATATCCAGTCGATTTCCGGGCTTCATAGTAATTGGTCGGGTAGACTGCTATTTGGTCGAAATCCAAGCTTCGTAGTGTCCCTTACTGTTATCTGGTCATAGTCCCAGCTTCAGTGTATTTTGCCGCTATCTGGTCGTAATCCAGGCTTCAGGATGTCTTATACCATTATCTGGTCGAATCCAGGCTTCATGGTGTCCTGTACTGCTATTTGGTCGATTTCCAGGCTTCACAATACCTTGTTAAGCTGTTTTCCGGTCGATTTCCGGGCTTCACCGCTTGTGTTTATGATATACCACTATATGGTCAATTCCAGGCTTCATGGTGTCTTTGTACTGCTATTTGGTCATTCTCCAGGCTTCACAATAACTTGTTGGGGATTCAACTATTTTCCGATTAATTTCCGGGCTTCATAGCTTGAATTTAAGAGATACTACTATCTGGTCGATTCCAGGCTTCGCGGTATTTTGGTACTGTTATCCGGTTGTTCTCCGGGCTTCACAGTATGATGGAGGAATCAAGATATTATCCATTCAGATCCGGGCTTCATAACTTAAACTGGAATAGAAATCTTAGCACCGATTTGACTGAACCCGAAAAACTTGTGAGAATTAAGATTGCATCTTTCCCTGAAAGGTAAAGAGTTAGTCATATGTAATGTCATGATGTATGAAATGTATTGAGCAATGATGTTCTCAAAATAAATGAGATTGTTTTGTTTGATGCATATGCGCATGCCATGATGTATGGATATGTAATGTTCTTGTGATATTCTCCGGCTGGGGAGAATAAATTCTGGACTGCTGTTGGAAAGTACAAAGAGTTGGGTTCTTCGCTCTCGCTAGGGGTAACGACCGAAGATGAATTGAGAGTAAATTGGCTGGAGAATAACTCTGCTGGAGAATAAACTGGCGAGAGAATGACTCTGTGGGGAAGAGAGATACTCTTCCAGAGGATCCGCTGATTTGGAGAAATCAACTCGGCTGAGGATGAATTACCGTTGTTGGCGATAATGAACCCGGTTGGGGATTGAACTTCTGTGGAGGAAATAGACTCCACTGGGGATAGTCTTCCGTTGTTGGTGATAGATGAACTCTGCTTGGGGAGAATTAACACCACTTGTTTTCAGACACTTCCTACTCTGCGGGGAGGGTATGTGCCTTTAGTCATTTTCTCAAGCTGACTCTATCCCTGTACCTGGTGGGTTGAGCAATTGTAAGGTTTGTACACTTCTTGTTTGCCCCTGTTCCTGAAATTACCAGTAATCGTCTTTTGTTTCGCATGTAAATATTTATGAGCAACAATTATTTTCAAATGCATATATCAAAATGAACCATTTGACGTTCTTGCAAAAAAAACAGAAAAAGAAAAACAATTTTGAGATCTATTGTAAAATGAATTGTATTGATTCTTGAAGTTAGCCTGTAATAGGCGTTTTGTACAAGAGGCTGACGTCCTAATAAGAGAACGCCATCGAAAGAACAGAATTTTTACAATTTGTGTAAAATAAAAACAGTTATGTGAAACAATCCCACTGGGTTCCAACTTTGCTATTGCCTTTATATCTTCGAGCGTCTCATCACTTTGCTACTTGGTTGAAGGTAGATCAGATTGGTTGGCGCCGTCCGAGCTTGATAGTCGATACTGAAGTCTAGTTACAAGATGATCCAATGAGACATAGTGTTACGCTTTGATCCCTAAGTTTTGCTTGGACCGCCCTTTCAGGTATTTAGTCCACCGGGATACTCTTTTTTGCCCAAGCCGCCTTTTCAGGTTTTCGACTTGTCAGGTGAACAGTTTTTTTCATTTTCATCCCTTATTTTTGCCCGAACCCTTTTGGTTTGCCGAGAAGCCCTTATTTTTTTCTAGGCCAGTCAACCTAGCGGGTCTTTGATTATGCGTAGTATTTTTTCACTATGTCTGCATTGACGGGGTGAGGAAGGTCGTCACCATCCATGATGGTTAGAATCATAGCTCCTCTTGAGAGAATGTTCTTAACCACAAATGTCCTTTCATAAGTGGGGGTCCATTTTCCCCTGGGATCACCTTGCGGATGTATGATTCGCTTGATTACTAGATCCCCGAATTGATACTCTTGTCGTCTGACTTTCTTGTTAAATGCCTTGATCATTCGCTTTTGGTACGTCTGACCATGACAAATAGCAGTAAGTCTCTTTTCATTGATTAAATTCAGCTGATCAAGTCGGGTCTGGATCCAGTCGTCTTCGCTCAAACTTGCATCCTTCATAATCCAGAGAGAGGGTATCTGGACCTCAATGGGTAAGACTTCCTCCATGCCATACACCAAAGAATAGGGTGTTGCCCCTATCGAAGTCCGCACTGAGGTATGGTACCCATGAAGAGTGAATGGTAACATCTCATGCCAGTCTTTATACGTCACCGTCATCTTCTGCACAATCTTCTTGATATTCTTATTAGCTGCTTCAACAGCCCCATTCATCTTCGGCCGGTAAGGAGAAGGGTTGTGATGTTGTATCTTAAACTGTTTGCAGAGCTCGGTGATCATTTTATTGTTGAGATTTGTACCATTGTCCGTAATGATCCTCTCTGGTACACCATATCGATAGATCATATTGTGTCGGATAAACCGCGCTATGACATTCTTGGTTACCTTAGTAAAGGAAGTTGCCTCAACCCACTTCGTAAAGTAATCAATTGCTACCAGAATGAAACGATGCACGTTAGATGCAGTAAGTCTGATCTCGCCGATCATGTCGATACCCCACATTGCGAAAGGCCAAGGAGCTGTCAAGACGTTCAGAGGAACTAGAGGTACATGCACCTTATCAGCATAGACTTGGAACTTATGGCAGGTCCGAGAATGCTGATAACAATCGGCTTCCATAGTAGACCAATAATATCCAGCCCGTAGGATTTTCTTTGCCATGGTGTGTCCACTGGAATGAGTTCCAAAGGTACCTTCATGTAACTCTTCCATGATCCTTTCTGCCTCGCTTTTGTCCATAAATTGCAGTAAGGTCGAATCATGGTTACGCTTATAAAGAATCCCATTACTAATGTAGAATTTCACCGCGAACCTTCTCAAGAACTTCTTATCATTAACAGATGCTTCCTCGGGGTATTCCTAAGCCTCAAGATACCTCTTTACCTCGTGAAACCAGGGTTTATCTTCTACATCTTCAGTCTCGATGTCACAGCAATGTGCGGGTTCGTCCAACCTCTCAATGGTGATCTGGGGAGCTTCATTGTCCCGTATGACTTTCAACATAGAAGACATGGTAGCTAGCGCGTCCGCTAACTGATTCTCCTCTCTTGGAAAGTGTTCAAAGGTTATCTCCTTAAAGTGTGGAAGCAACGTCAGTACATACTCTTTGTAAGCAATGAGATTTGGGTGCTTCGTATCCCACTCGCCTTTGATCCGACTGATCACTAGAGCGGAATCTCCGAATACACTCAAGAACTTAATCCTCAGGTCAATAGCAGCTCGAAGGCCCAGGATGCACGCTTCATACTCCGCCATATTGTTGGTGCAGTTAAAACATAATCGGGCGGTGAATGGAGTATGACAGCCCTCAGGAGATATGTTCACAGTGCCAATGCCATTACCCAATGCGTTTGAAGCTCCATCAAAATACATAGACCATCGGGATCCCTTCTCAAGTCTTTCATCTGATCCAGGTTCTTCACAGTCAGTCACCAACATAATGTTCTCATCCAGGAACTCGAAATTCATAGATTGGTAGTCGTCCACGGCTTGATGTGCCAAATGATATGCCAATACAATCCCCTTGATGGCCTTTTAGGTTGTATATTGGATGTCATACTCAGTCAAGATCATCTGCCATCTTGCTATTCTCCCGGACAAGGCAGGCTTTTCGAAGATATACTTGATTGGATCCATTTTTTATATCAATAGGGTAGTGTGAGTCAGCATATAATGTCTCAGCCGGCGAGCAGCCCATGCCAAAGCGCAACAAGTTTTCTCTAGCAACGAGTATCGGGTCTTGCAGTCGGTAAAATTTTTGTTAAGGTAGTAAATAGCGTGCTCTTTTCGGCCAGACTCGTCATGCTGCCCCAGCACACACCCCATTGAATTATCCAGTACTGTCAAGTATAAAATCAAAGGTCTTCCTCCAACTAGAGGCATCGGAATAGGTGGCTCTTGGAGGTACTCCTTGATCCTTTCGAAAGCGGTCTGACATTCATCATTCCATTTTACCACTTGATCTTTCTTCGGCAGCTTAAAGATCGGCTCACAAGTAGCAGTCAGGTGTGAAATGAACCGGGCAATGTAATTCAGACGTCCCAAAAAGCCTCTAACTTCCTTTTCCATTAGGGGAGCTGGAATTTCTTGTATAGCCTCACCTTTGCAGGATCCACTTGAATACCTTTATCACTAACGACGAAACCCATCAGCTTACCAGACCTCACCCCGAAGGTGCACTTGTTCGGGTTTAACCTTAGCTTGTACATCTTCAACCTGTCGAACAGTTTCTGGAGATGGTCAAGGTGTTCTTCTTCAGTCTGGAACCTTGCAATCATGTCATCAACGTAAACCTCAATCTCATGGTGAATCATGTCGTGGAACAAAGCGACCATGACGCACTGATAAGTTTCCCCAGCATTCTTCAACCCGAAAGGCATTAACTTGTAACAGAAGGTGCCCTATTTTGTAACGAAAGTTGTCTTCTCCATGTCCTCGGGAGCCATCTAAATCTGATTGTAACCAGAAAAATCATCCATAAAGGAGAAGATCTTATGCTTCACGATGTTGTCGACCAGAACATCGATGTGAGGAAGTGGGAAATCATCCTTGGGGCTCGCCCTGTTCAGATCTCTAAAGTCTACACACATTCGTACCTTACCATCCTTCTTCGGTACCGGAACAACATTGGCAACCCACTACGAATAAGAAGTAACAGCTAGAAATCCGGTGTCAAACTGTTTCATGACCTCAACTTTGATTTTCTCAGACATCTCGGGGCACATACGGCGAACCTTCTGCTTTACCGGAGGACAGTCTTCTTTGGTCGGCAGGCGGTGTACCACAATGTCAGTGTCCAAACCAGGCATATCTTCATAAGACCAGGCAAAGATCTCAACATAGTCACATAGCATCTATATCAACCGCTTCTTGACACTAGGCTCCAGATTTTCACCTATCTTGACCTCTTTCTTGTCTTCCTTTGTACCCAAATTTACTAATTCCACTGGCTCCTCATGAGGCTGTATGGCCCTCTCTTCCTATAGTAATAGTCTAGCAAGTTCCCTAGGCACCTCACAATCATCCTCACCTTCGTCCTCGACTTGGTTGATCGTATTTTCAAAGTCATAACTGGCAGTAGCAGAGTTGTTATCAATGGGATCCAGAGTGGATGTGGATCTGCATTATGATATGTGAGTGTGTGTAAGACAATAGCTGTTTTAATAAAGTGCGAGATAGAAAAGAAAAACAAGGAGCGTAAAATTTGTAATGCAAGAAAACGTCCAATGCTTTATTGATGATATATGAAAATGACAAATGATAAGCCCTCACAAACAAAGCCAAGGTGCCTCGGGCAAGGCACCGGGCCATAAAGTTTCAAACTTATTGTTACAAATCTCAAAATAAAAGTCAATTACTGTGTAATAAAAGAAACGGGCACGAAGTCCTTCGCCGTCCAGTTGTTCAATCCACAGTTGGTAGTCGGGTAGATCCAGCTGTCAATATCTGAATCTTCTTCACCATCTCCAATTGCATTCACTCCCTGATTCTTGATATGCAGAGGAGGTCTTCCAATCCGCGTGCGCCGAACAGCCCTTTGAGCCTCTGCAGTAAATCCCAAACCAAACTTGTCAGTTTTATGTGTGAAATCAGGGAGCTGACCCCAATTTGCACACCCAGCTTTTTCAATTACAGCCCTGGCATCCTTGAGGGAAGCCATCTTCATCAGAGGTTTGTCAGCAGCAACTTCAGTCGACGCCAGAGTCTAGGGGACCTCTTCAAAGTTCTGACAAGGGGTTTCGATGAACTCTCCATCCATTTCCACATAACGGAAGGAATTTAAATGACTCACCATGTACTCCTCCTCACCTTGTACTGTGACGATCTTCCCTTTTACCGGATACTTCAACATTTGTTGGAGCGTGGAGGTCACTGCCCCAGCCTTATGAATCCAAGGGCGACCCAGCAAGCAAGAATATGATGGCCGGATATCCATCACGTAGAAAGTAGATGCAAAAGTCTGAGAGCCAACTTTAACAGGGACGTCCACCTCCCCGTGCACTATCCTTTTTGACCCATCGAAAGCTCTAACCACAATATTACTCGGTTTCAGAATCAAACCTTCACAGTCCAGATGGTCTATTGCTTTCTTTGGTAAACATTTAATGAGGACCCGGTATCCACCAGTACATGGCCCATAGTAGTGCCCCTGCACTCGATCGAGATGTGCAGAGCATCGCTATGATTTCTTCCTTTAGTAGTCATATCTGCGTCTGAGAAACCCAGCCCATTGTCGATGGTCAAACTAGCTACACAGTCTTTGAATTGATCGGTAGAAGTTTCCTGCGGCATATGTCCAGTTTTGAGGAAAGCAATTAAAGCCTTTGCATGGGCTTCCAAACACAATAACAAGGACAACATGGAGATTTTTGATGGGGTCTTCCCCAACTGCTCAACTACGTTGTAATCGCTCTTCTTGATAATCTTCAGAATTTCCTCTATATCTTACTTAGAGGTTTCTACAATGATCTTCTTAGGTGCCTCTGTTCGGGCAGGCTCACCTGTGATTTCTTTGCCCCGAGTGCCAGATGGCTCGGCGACAGGGGTGATAACTGGAGTAGATACTGGGACAGTAGCTGATGTACTAGAAGATGGAATGACAACAGGTTTGTGAATAGTCGGAGGGGAAATCTCGGGAGAAAAGAGTCTTCCACTTCTGGTGACCTTGCTAGCCCCGACAATATTGCTGACATCAGCATCAGCTTCTTCAATCTTTAAGTCTTGCTTAACCCCATGGTAATACACATCAGCCCCATAGTGCCAAGGGACAACCTTATCCGAAGTGTATGGGATAGTACCAGGGATAGTAATGATCAACGGAGCAATTCTTGGAATGGGTGTAATCCTAACAGGCTTTCTGGAGGAAGCCTTGGAAGGATCGATGGAGATGGTTATGATGGCAATATCTTCAATTGGAGCTAACGGAATCATAGCCTTCTCGAACAGGATCTCTCTATTATCCATCAGGCATTGAACATCTGATTTCAATAAGTGGAAACCAGCAGGCAGAATTGAACACGTGTGGCAACCTTCGCCACAACCCGGAAATAAACCGGCCAACAATATATTCTTCTTAACTGTCATCAATGGATTAGTAATTTCTTCCACAGAGGTCACAAATAGGTCATCGTCCAAAGCATTTACTCCATGACCATGTTTGGGCATAAGAGCGGTTATGACGTTGGGTTTCTCTAGAGCGTCAAACTTAATCTCTTTAGCTTCGATCAAATCTTGCACTTTATTCTTCAAGGCCCGACAGTTGTTTGTATCATGACCTGGGCCATCGGAGTGATAGGCGCAAAGGGTATTCGGGTTATATAGTGGAGATGTGGTGTTGGGATTCTTTGGGGCTTCCCTCAGAGTTACTAGGTTGGTCTTCAATAATTGTGGTAGAATTTGAGACAGGGTCATATTAAGCCGAGTGAACTGCCTTTATGGTCTTTCCATTCTTTGTTTATTGTTGCATTGTGGAGCAACTGTGGGTCTTGATATCACTACCGCATTCACTGCTTGACGGTGTTCAGGTCTGCTTTGGTTCCTCGAGCCATAGACTGCATTAGCTTCTTTCTTACCAGTGAAAGGTTTCTTTACTGCACTTGACGATGTATCCTTTTGTATCTTACCACTTCTGATACCAGCTTCTACTTTCTCCCGAGTCAAAATCAATTCAGTAAACCCAGATGACGAACTGCCGATCAGATGATTGAAAAATGGACCAGATAACGTCCATAGAAACATGTCAACCAACTCCCTGTCAGACAAAGGGGGTTGGACTCTTCCAGCCAAATCTCTTCATTTCTGAGCATAGTCCTTAAAACCTTCACTTGCACCCATAGACATATCCTGAAGTTGAGTACGAGTGGGAGTAAGGTCGGCGTTATACTGATACTGCCTGTAGAAAGTAGCAACAAGGTCCTCCCAGCTTCGTACATTAGCTCCTTTCAATTGATAAAACCATTCAAGTTGAGCCCCTGACAGACTATCTTGAAAGAAATGCACCCACAAATTTCTATCAACAGTGTAAGCTTGGATTTTTCTGACGTACGAGCGGAGATGGAGTTTTGGACAGGATACTCTATCGTACTTGGAAAAAACCGGAGCTTTGAACTTATGAGGGATCACCACCCCAGATGCCAGTCCCAAATCCTCGAAATCCAAACCAGGGATCCTCTGAATCTCCATAGCGCTCAGACGGTCTTCAAGTTGTTTGTACCTATCCTCAGCAGGAGGATACTGTTCCTCATCATAATATGTATCATTATCAGAAACTGTAGGACTGGGGCCCTTTTCTTCCTCTTGGTCTTCCTCTCCTTTGGATGAAAAGGACAGATCAGCTTGTTGTTTCAACCTATCAACAAACCTTTTACCCATACTCGGAAGAACGACCTTCTTCTTCTTCTTCTTCTCTTTCTCTTTCAGAATGAGAGCTTTCAAGTCCTCTTGCCCTTTAGCCAAGCTTAAGAACAGCTCTTGGAATTGGGCATTTTGTGCCTGAAGATCTTTGATTGCTTGATTAGAAGACATTTCTGATGAAATAAACAGCGAAGAAGATGAGAAACCTGTAATGGCACCTGTAATGGTGTGCATGATAATGGGATGCGTATGTAACGATTTCAAAGACTTTGGGAGATTTAAATTTGCAAACCAAAAAATAAACAAACTTTATTAGATTAAACTTGTAAAAAGGTTCAACAATGCCTTTGAGGCGTTACAAAGAAATAAATGAAAAAAAATCTAAACTAGAAAAAGCAGTATCATAAATCCCATAGACGCTTCCCCTTGGTGCTGACGTAGTCATTGATCGTTATTTCATTCTCGAGTTGCCTAGTGAGCTTCGAGATCTTCCTTTCTTGCTCATGGTACTTTTCCCGATAGGAATCCCTCTCCTCTTTCAGCTGAATCCAGGATCTCTTCAATGCCCCAAGATCAGTGTGCATATAGGGATAAAGGACTGTATAAAGAATGCCCTCTTCATTGGTAGGTTCCACAATCACTAGCAACACAGCTTCATAAGGCATCCCAAGCTTATGGGCTCGAGCTCGGACCCATTGGAGATAAGGCTGCATAGGGAGAGAAGTCTTTGGTCCTAACTCTTGAGGGTCAGATCTGTTCACCATGCCCCAAGCTCGTATAAACCTCCGGCGATGCTCGTCAACGTCCTCCTTGTAATCAAAGGTAATATCTGTAAGAAGCAACTCATGAGGACCGTCTCTCCGAGCACGACCAAACTGTCGCAAAGCCAAGCAAGGACTGTAGGTTATTCCCCCTCTGATTCCAAGCAACGGGACATTAGGGTATCCCCCACATCGATCAATGACAGCAGTGCTTTCCATAGCCTTAGAACTCCAAAGAATGTTTGTATGGGCAAGGGGCATTATCCTATAAGACCATCCTAAACCTTCATCATTCTTCAACACGGACTTGTGGAGGTGCAAAATAAACCACCTCGCCAGCAGCGACATGCAACACATGAGAGTCCCTCTTCTTCGCACAGTACGAGTATAGAGGGAATGCATGATATCACCCAGAAGAGTAGGCATAGGATTGCGAGACAGGAAGATTTTAACCGCATTCACATCTATGAAGGAATCTGGATTCGGGAAGAGAACCAAACTGTAGATAAGGAGAGCCAATATGTCTTCGAAAGCTTGAAAGTCCAGATTATCCCAGAACTATTGAGCTTGATCTATCAGAAACTTGGCTAAGAATCCTTCAACCCCGCTTCGTGTTTCCCAATTAGATACTACATCAGCCCTTTTTAGATGCAAAGCTGAAGCAATGTCTTCTGGTCTAGGAGTCTCTTCCAAACCTGTGAAGGGCATCTTCTTGAGGATGGATATGTCCAATAAGTGAGAAAACTCTTCCATAGTGGGAACTAGCTGGTAATCCGGGAAAGTGAAGCAATGATGCACCGGATCGAAGAACTGGAAAAGCACACTCATCGTCTGCTGATCAAACTTTGAGGTAACCAAACTAAGAAGCTGGCCATGTCTCCTAATGAATGAAGAGGTATCAGAAACTCTCGAGGCTAAATATTTGAGTTGAGCAGGTATTTGCACAAAGTTAACTCGAATGGTGTTTCTGCGCATGGAAGCCATAATCTACAAAACAGAACAAATATAAATCCCCTCGGTATTTGAAATGGTTAGTATAATGAAGTATGCGTGCTATGTTATGATGCATGATGTCATGATAAAACACACAACAGGTATAGCAGATAACAAACATGGTAAAGGAAAACAAGTCACACAAAAGCCCTTAAGTTTAAGGCTTGCATGGGGTATGGGTACTACCCTCTTGAAGTTCAATTAGTTTCAACCTGTCCTAATAATAGTAACCGGGTTCTAGAGGTTCTCAATATCACTGACCATCCTCCATCGGTCATGGTTTCAGCTCACGCAATCTTTTCTTGCGGCCGGAACTATCTCGAGAGTATGGTCTCAATGAGTGTAGTATAGAGTATCAACCAGTTCTCAACATTACACTGAGGCCGACTATCTCACTACTTCCTAATGGCCAAGTTGGTCAATTATAGGTTTTAAGGTCAGTTGATGCTTAACAACACACGCAGCGGCCCCGTATTCTCCTCGTTTCTCCACAAGGGATACCGGTACCAACCAATGTGCCACATCAATGTAGCTACTGCTTTAACCGTGTCAGTCTATGTTGTACAGTTCCCTCACAGTTTATTGCTACTTACCTAAAAGGTGTCCCCCAGATCCGGGTTAGGATCTATAGTAACTCCCAATACAAAACCCTCAAAAGTAAAGCAATCAAATCAAACAAGAGAAGCAATTTATGATGAACTAATCCTAAGTTATACCCCACTTATTTTCTCCCCAGCAAAGTCGCCAGTTCTGTGATATGGTGGCAGAACCGACTGTTTTGGAAAATGCTGGTTTGCGTTTTGTGTTTGTGTTCGTAAAATGTCGCGGTAAGCAAGAGTCGCCACCGACTTTTATTTTATCCAACTGGAAAGGAAAAAAGCACAAAAAAATTCCTTTTTCGAGATTTTGAGTATGGGGGGTAAATTATAGAAAGGGAAGGTATTAGCATCCTTTCTATCCGTAGTTTTCTACGGGCTCTTAGGTACTTGCTCATCATTTTAAAATTGCTTCTGTGTTTGTGTGTTTTGAAAAGTTTTTTGTTTTACTTTGTTTTAACCCTTGCTTCTATCTTCAAGAGTGTTACGAAGTGTTTTTGAGAACTTTGTTTGAAAAGTGTTTGGTGTGAAAAAGTTTGATTTGAGCAAGTACCTACTAGCATCTACCTACTCAAAAAAAGAATGTTTTTGTTCTTATTTCCTTTAGCCAACGCTATCCCACTACTAGTGATTAGGTAGCACCGTCGTTGGAATTATAAGGGTCAATTCGAAAGGGACGTACGATCACTAAAGCACCGTTAGGATGTCTTAGTAACAACCCTAATGTCTTAAGATCATATTCGAGGCAACATTTTTTAGGCAACCTTTCCGAGGCAACATTTCCGTATGGGACATTTTATCTTTGTTTAGACAAGAGGGAAACCACTAAGACACCCTATACTTAATGATCGTTTACTGAAGGTAACCGAAGTGAGAGTATACCCTAGGAGTGCGCATGTGCGAGTGATTTGATTTCAGTTATTATCTTCGCACATTTAGGGTTTGCTAACCATTTTAAAATTTACATACAGTCTTGTCATGCAATCCTATGATCATACATCTAACAGTTAATATTTGCGGAAATTAAAATGCGAGAAATAAAACTACGCTATTACAAGGCTTCGGGGAGGGGGATTAATTACATAGCCAAAAACCCGTAAAACGATAAATAAAAGAAAAATCATAATTAAACTATTGCATACCATGAGCAGTTACATTAATATCGTAAAAATAAATAAACGCGCGCGATGAATCGAGAACAAGAAATAATTAGGGGTATGACCCCGTCTAAACCTAATTGGAAGAAAAATCACTTTTTGTTGTTTTTGATTATTTTGAGAAAATAAGGTTTTAATTAAATCAGTACAAACCTAATTACTAATTAATTTAAATTGAGAAAAATAATTAATTTGACCTATTTTTGCGTTTTTGTTATTTTAAGAAAAGAAAATAAAAATTAAATCAAACAAGCCCTAATTTTATAATTTATTTTAAGTTATTTACAAAAAGGTTAAAATTACCCTAAAATTAAATTAAACTAATTATTAAATTAAAACTGATAAAAATAAACCTAAATTTAAATTGTTGAAAATTGATTTTATGATTTTTTTGTAAAAAAAAAAAGAATTAATTTTATGTTAGAAAATAATTAATCAAGATAAATTAAATAAAAGAAATAGAAAAGAAAAAAAAATGGGCCTGGTATCAAAGTAAAAGGGGGGTGCAATCTGACTTCTAGGCCCAAAACTCCCTGGCCATGTTGACTTTTTAGATCACATGCATTAGCTTGACTGGGGTGCATTGTGGACCTCCAAAGGATGGCCCTTGGATCCAGATGATTGGAGATCTATTGGTGGAAGGATGATGGCATATGGTTGTCCCTTTGCATGCATGTGTACCTGATAATGTAAAAGAAAATAACATTGGCAAATATGGGGACCTAGGGATCGAACCCAGGCCCTTTGGATTTTCCAAGCGCCTCCTGACCAACTGAGCTAGCGTGCTTTATTGTATACAAGATAGCAAACAAACATTATAATGGAAAAAAATAATTAATATATAAAAACACGCGAATTTTTGAATGGGCCAGTCAGGGGGTGCCACGCCACCCTTCTTCTTCCTCCCTCTATTGGCAAAAGTCCAACACTTTTACCTACGGTTTTCTGGGCGTAGGTACAACCCTGTGATCTTCCAAAATTCACTACAGGCATGGTAAATGCATAAAAATGGTACCAATCAACTCGTGACAAACTCATGAGCATCACGGTACCACTTTCCATGGCCAATTGTACCTATAATCAAAAACCCCAAAAACAAGCCAAGAACCCTAACTATGGCATCTTGCTCTACAGTTAATAAAAATGTAATTGAATGTTACCATTAGCTTGCAAATGTTTCAAGGATTCAGAATATATAAACAAATAATGCTAAGAGTGCCAGGATTATGAGATACGATTTCAAGAAAACATGGAGTTCTTGGGACACTTACAACGCGTATCTGGGCACGAAAATGCTTGCTGATGATTGGGATAGAATCCTTAGATGCCCAACAAATGAATGATGTGCTTGGAATGGCTTGAAAGATCCTGGAACTATGAAATATATTGCCACTTTTCTATGGATTTTTGAGATTTGTTCTTCTCTTCTCACGCCTCCAACCTCCTTGCTTTTGGTCTGCTAATGTTCTATATGTACTCTAGAATAAATTAGGTCAAAAACTTGCTTCAAATCTTTCTCAATTAAGAGGATTGGATCATGATTTGATTCTCATGTAAATATTTCCAAATCAAGTCAAAATCCAATCTTTTTGTGTACATTTGAAGCTTGCATGATTTGATTCTCTTCCCAGCTGTATAAGAGACCTAAACATGCACAAAATCTCAAGCTTTGATTAGTTTTGATATTTTCATGATTTTATTTTGATTTAATTTGATTTAAATGAAATAAAAATCAAAATAAATGACAAAAATAAAATAAAGGCAAGTGGGAAGGATCATGGGTCTTGGACCATGTTACAAACTCAATACAAGCACAAAAAGTTGGGCCCATTTGACAAAAATTGCAACTTTGGCCACTTTTGACTTTTGGCAATTTTGCAAAAAAGGTCAACTTTGCCAATGCATAACTCCTTCAATTTTGACCCTAGAGATGTGTTCTTTGAATTTTTAGAAATCTTGAGATGTCCTATAAGCAACCATTTTGGTCTCATCTCAATTGAGTCTTCCATGTTCATGTATGAAGCTTTGACAAAAAGGTGTTTTTGTTGTCTTTTCAAAATGACCTATAATGTCCAAATTTATATCTTCTTGTGAGTGCATATTTTTAACTTGTGAGATGAAGATGAATTGTAGGGAATTACATCCTATTCAAAATGAGCTTTGGATGGATCATTTTTGATAAAGTATGAGAAAGTTATGCTTGGTCAAAGTTGAGTTGACTTTTCCTGTAAAACCCTAATTTAGCAACTTTTGGGTTTTGATGAATTGTGAGTAATCCTTTAGGAATCATGATCAACCCTTGATCAAATGATGAATAATACTTCAAAATGAGAATGTTGACCAAAAATCTTGAAGTTTGACTGTATGTAGGACACAGTTGACTTTTGCTCTAGCACAGTCGATTTTCAGGCCTTTGAGCAATTGACTGAGCAAACTTTCTCTGCAAGGCTTGAAACTTGACATGAATGATCTTGAGAAAATATTAGGACAATGGTGAGCATTTAAGACCATTTGGACTCAAGCATCTTGATGCAACATGAAACCATAATTTGAGGTAGACTGCCTTAGGAGAGAGTTTGTCTGGTCAACCCTTGGACTTCCTTTAGCAATTTGAGGATCTCCCTTGAAATGTATTTGAGAAATATGCGAGGACAAATTTTGGGGTACAACACTATACAAAATCACCACTTCAAAACTTTAAACAACATCAATTACAATAAAAGATCAACAAAACATAATAATTAATTCATCAACACGACAACTCAATATGCAACGTGAAATGCAACTTGTTACTATGCACATGCATATGGTAACAGTGGAGCAGAACTTCCAACTTAATAATTGCCAATTAATAGAGGCATCAACAAGGCATAAGTCTTCTTTGCAGTTTTCCAGTCTAGGCCGTCGCAAAATATGCAAATGTATGTTACTCAATAAATGCACTATCACATACTTACAACAATAATCGTTCATCGCAAGGCATAAGCCTATATCACCATTATTACCAGTAAATAGAGGTAATTCATCGTCATTTAAAATTCCATGCAACTTTGCATTATCAACAAAAATTCACAGCAACAATCACAACAACACAGCAACATTGGCATAAGCCTACAACTTAATAATAATTCAAAATAAATAAACATTAGCCATAAGTCTACAACTTAATAATAATTCAACATAAATCATGAATCTGTAATTTGTCAACTCAAAACAACTTACACAGCAACTAAGAAGAAATACAACTAATTTATACTCCTCGGCCCAACCTGCAACTTCATTCCGCTCGACAACAGTATCGTGCTACTCGGCACGACTCGTAGCCTAATGTCGCTCGACATGCAACACATATATTCCCCGATACACTTCGCAGCCTAAACGCTGCTCGACACCTAACACCATCAGCATCCTCCTCGGCCACTAGTTCAGCCAACAACATAAAATAACATGACGTCATAACGACCACATCAATACAATTCATAATTTTCGCCCAACTTCTCGGAGTACCTCTGTAACGGGAAACTATATTTCCTATCAATATATTTGTTCATTGTATAAGACCGTCGTGCATGAACCCTCCTAATATGACCACAACAAAAATTCCTAACTTCCTGCCAACTGCTCGGAACACCACAACATCTTAACGACCACACCACCCAGTGATAAACTACACTAACTTAATCATCGATTCTACTGAGCGATCATACATATAACTCAAAACACCCATAACACTACTCTTGGGAAACTTCAACAACAGGTTCATTAATCATGTGATAGTCATGCAGTGACTCCCTAACGACCACAACATAGAGAAACAAACAAATTTGATAACAAATCCAGAAACATCAACGCACAGTCATACAAATGACCAATTCCCACATGATACACATCATAAATCCTATTATAAGGTCAGAACCCCACCCTTACCTGGATCAAAGTTTGCTAAACCAAAGCTTCGACCCTAATCCTTTTTTTTCTCTGCTCGACACCGGACAACTTGCTCCTTCCTCCGTGAAGCTCTTACGGTCAGTGTAGAAACCCTTAATCACCAACTAAATCAAATTCTTGTGTCAGCTTAACCTTATATCATTAGTCCAATTGGGCTTAACTTTCACATCCCTACTTTACTACATTCAACCAATAAAATAAACCCAACACAATTATTCTATTAATTCCAACATTATTATTATTATTAATCAACTAATTAATTAATTAATAATAAACTAACAACTTATACCAACAATTCCCAACATCTCACAACTTTTCAACAAATAATCCAAAAATAATTTAATTAAACAATTAATTAAATAAACGGGTGTTACACTATCCCCCAATAGGATACCTCTTGAGACATATTCCTTTTTTGGAATTCCACCGACTCTAGGCGAAGTCGTCACAAAAACTCATAGAGATGATATATCCTCTTTGCTAATAGACGGACCTTCTTTATAAGGGTTTGAATTATTCGAAATTAAAATCCCACCATAAGTAAAATATGAAAATAATTTAAAAACAAATAAATATACCAAATAAATCAATAAATAAAATAAGCAAATATAGAAAAACATCAAAAATAGAAAACCCTAACAAAAACCCTAGGGTTGAATCCCCAGTAGAGTCATCAGCAATAATAATCGGAAAAAATAAGAGTCGCCACCATTAATTTTTATGTTAAGACGGGGATATAAATAAATAAACCTAATCGATATAGAGATTCTAAATTCTTGACTCACTTTAGACGAAGGGAAGGTGTTAGGCACCCTTCATCTACCTTGTTCACAAGGATACTGGGGTTTAGGTTAAAGGTTAGAATAGGGTTTTAATTTTTTAGTTAGGGGACTCGCCAGAGTTTTTAAGTCGTATGCCTACGAATCCTCTTATGAGAAATCAGAGTCTCATTTCGTAGTTCGCAGTGTTTAGTTAGTTTTTTTATAGATTGTGAAAATATTTCGAAATTAATCCTTGAACCAAGTCTGTGTTTGAAAATAGCGGAATCGTAGATGCAATTCACAGTTAATAAAGAAAATCTCCACAATGCTTTTTGAAAATATCTTGAGTTTTAAATTATGTTAGTAGAGAAAAATGTTAGTATTTGATGGGTTAGATGTCTTAGAATGTATAATGCAATATGTAAAAAAAGTAAGTTTGAATGAGAAAAAAGATTTAATGCAATTAAAAAATAGGGTTAGTGTTTTTAGAAAATATTTTAATTAATAAATAACTATTTTCTAGTTATTAAAAACATATTAAATATTTTTTAATAAAAATATAATAATTATTTATTAATAGTTATGCAAAGAAATATATTTAATGCAAAATGCTAAAGATATTATGTGAATTAAATAGATAAAGAAAATAAATAAATAAAATAAAATAATTAGAATTAATTAATTAAGTTTAAGGGGTATAAAAATTAGAGTTGGGTGGTGTATATAAAAAGAAATATGGGTCCAAAGTAATTTTGAACCCAAAAAGGTCAGGGAGTGCATTTTAGTGTTAGGTAGTAATTCTAGAGGGTGTAAATAATAAGGGCCCAAGTTCAGAATATGAATTTGACCCAAATCCATGGAGGGGGTGTGGATTAAAAGAAGAGGGTCCAATTCCATCATTAATCCTAATTCTAATAAATAATTAAATTAGTAACAATAACTAATTAGTAAAAATAAATAAATAAATAAAAAGAAACAGAAGAAGGATAAGGGAGACGTACTACCGCTTGCTTCTAAGTAGCAACACAATTTGGTTTACAAAGACCACCAATTAATAACAACAATATTATAATACCAATACATATTATAATAACAACATATATTATAATAAAAACATAAACAACATATATTAGAAGAACAACTAAACATAGCTTCTCTTTCATCAAAGCAAAAAAAGGAAAGAAAAAAAAGAGAGGTGGCACCTGACGGGAAGCATTCAGAGAGAGAGATAGAGTGTGATAGTGTTAGAAAACTCGTCCTCTAATTGTGAGAAAAATTTTAGGTGTTCTGTTCAGAACCCTAAAATAATTGTTGATAAGATTGTTGATGAAGACTTCAGAGTTTCTTTGTTGTTGTTCTTCAATGTGAAGAGCAACAACTTTTACGAGAACTCTAGTGAGTTGTGGATGAAAAATAGTGTGAAAGAGGGGTTTATGTAAATATCATAATTTTTTGGACCATAAAACATCTCAATGTTTTCTTTTCAGTTATCTCGTTCAAAATGCGATCAAAGAGGGAAGGCTCAAATTTTGGGAGAAATCGAAACCTCAAATGAAGGTTGATACTGACCCCCTTTATGTAGTTGAGGCCCATTATGTTGAACCAACTCCAGTTAACATGGTAGCAGTCACTGAAGATTGTGCTAAAGAAGTGTTCATGGTCGAAGCTGAAGGATTCACAAAGGGAATCACTAAAGATTCCACCTGATGTTAGCAACAACAGAAACCACTGACGGTTTCATGCAGGTTGATAACATATCAAAGGCTACTTAAGGCCTTGTGGTTGAAACATCCTTGGACAATGAGTCCAAGAGACAGAAGGAATATAACCAGGTGGCATATCCTAAGAAAGCTGAAATTTTGTTGGAATTTCTCTATGGGTTCCTAAAAAAGAAGTCTGAAGTTATGCTATGCCTCAGATGCAGTTCGATCTTTGACAAGATAGTTGCTGAAAACATTTAAGGCTATCGAAGGATCAAGGAAAGACGGAACCATAGAAATGTCAACAACAGGTTCATCTTTAATAATAGGGGAATTCCAAGAAACCAAAATCGGGGAGGACAGAGGTTCTGTACGAACAACCAGTCTTCTATCAAACCAACTGCTGAAGTCCCTAAAGGAAAATGGGTGAAGCCTGCTTACAGGTGGGATCAAGACTAGGCTAAGTGGAAGAATTTCGAGGTTGGAAGAGGATCTTCGATGGAATATCGAAAGGAATTTCAAGTTACTAGGCAACAAGCATATGGATCAAGTAACTACAAATGGAAGAACCCTATGCCCCGCCCCCAATGGCGTAGGGAACAGAGAAAGCGGAAAGCTGAAAGAGAGGCCAAAGAGAAAATGGTTGCAGAATCAGGTAGTAATTTGCCTTCAGACGCAATGAAAGATGTTATGAAGGAACTGAGAGGGTGAGGAGACTCTTTGAAGTAGAATATTTTGAAGATAAGGTTGAAGGTGCATAGAATGTAGATGAACTGCTAACAGACAACTTCGACACAGACTCAGAACTAAGCCTCAATATCATTTACAATATGGTGTTCGTTCTACCAAGGGAGCATAACCAAATTACAGAGGTCGAGGAATCAGAAGAGAATATTAATGCTGAAATGGCTAAACATAGGCTTGTTTATTACTATGTAATGAACAATGGGTGTGTCGAAGAACAAAATGAATTTTTCGAAAGGCCAGATGAGGCTATAAAAAAACATATGAAACCTCTCTTTATAAGAGGTGAATTGGAGAACATGGATATAAATAAGATATCGGTTGATGGAGGCGCTACAGTGAATCTCATGCCTCACACTATCCTGAAGAACTTAATAAAAACTGATATGGACACAAAGCCATACAACATGGTTTTATCAAATTATGAGGGTAAAGTAGGATCAACCCTGGAAGTTATCCAAGTTGATTTGACTATTGTCACAATCACAATGCCAACTATGTTTATGGTGGTCGAATAAAAAGCCAATTATAACATGTTACTAGGCAGATAATGGATACATGGCATAGGAGCAGTGCCATCCTTAATGCACCAAAGAATAACTATCTGGCGCAATGATGGTATATGGAAAAATATTGAAGCTGACCAAAGTTATTTATGGCAGAAGCTAATCAAGTAGAAAGGCGCCATTTTGACAGAAATTTGGCAAACATTTCTCCTTGCAGTCCTGCCAAGTTTTCATTTTCATTTGATGATAATGCATATTGTTCCCTTTATTTACATCCTACTCAAGGTTTCTAGTGAGATAGACAGGTTGTAGGGAATGAAGACCTGAATTTTGGGGGAACAGAAGGAATCCAACCAACTGGTTAGGGAAGCGAATTCAGTGAAGATGTCTAAGTCCCAGACATTAAGAAAGATTTCGGCCTATATGGCTAAAAACAAACTAAAATTGGCCTTAGAGGCTGAAGTAAAATTCATGGCTGTCAAAGCCAACAAAGTTGAAGGACACCTTGAGGGTCTTAGAAATGACTTCAATCCCAAATCACTTGATAAGGTTCAATACAAAGTGAAAGGCCAGAGGCTTGATGCCATATATGATGACGAGCATTTAGGTTTTCAAAAGGATTCGTTGGTAAACAATACAAAGATGTTAGTGCAAGATCCGCTCGAAGAAATAGACCTGGGCGAAGGGGAGATCAAAAGGGCAATACACATCAGCGCCAACATCAACCCACAATTTAGGATCGAGGTAATTTAACTATTTAAGGAGTTCAAGGACTGCTTCGCATGGGATTACGACAAAATGCCTAGTTTAAGCAGGGATCTTATCAAACTGGAGCTGCCAATAAAGTCTGGGAAAAAGCCAATCAAGAAGACTCTAAGGCGGTCCGCACCTGATGTTCTGTCCATGATCAAAGAAGAGGTCGAAAGGCTCCTTCAATGTAATTTCATTGAACAACCAAGTATGTTGAATGGATTACCAATATAGTTCCATTTATTAAGAAAAATGGCAGTCTTAGGGTGTGCATAAACGTTAGAGATTTAAATACTACGACCCCAAAAGATGAATACCAAATGCCTGTGGCAGAAATGTTGGTTGATTCTGCTGCAGGGAATGGATACTTGAGTATGCTCGATGGGTACTCTGTTTATAACCAAATTTTCATTGATGAGGAAGATGTGCCAAAAATGGCCTTTTGATGCCCTGGAGCCTTAGGCACCTACGAATGGGTGGTAATGTCTTTTTGCTTAAAAAATGTTGGGGCAACCTATCAAAGGGAAATGAAATCCATTTTTCATGACTTTATAGAAACATTCGTGCAAGTTTACATTAATGATATTGTTGTCAAGTTTGTTTCAGGAAAAAGTCATATAGACCATCTTCGACAGTCATTTGAAAGAATGAGGAAACATGGTCTAAAAATAAATCCTCTTAAATGCACTTTTTGTGTGTAGACTGGGGATTTCTTAGGCTTTTTGGTCCACAAGAAAGGAATTGAAATAAACCAAAATAAGACCAAGGCCATTATGGAAGCGAAAGCGCCATCAACTAAGAAGGAACTTCAGTCGCTGCTGGGAAAAATTATCTTCTTAAGGAGGTTTATTTCGAACTTAAGTGGAAAGACTCAAGCTTTATCACCATTTCTTTGACTTAAGAAGGAAGGTTTTGAATGGGGAAAAGCTCAACAAGAAGAGTTCGACAAGATCAAAAATTATCTTGTTCAACCTCCAACCCTATCTCCTCCTTGTAGAAATAAGAGCATGAAATTGTACATATTTGCATCTGATGTAACTTTAGGGAGCATGTTGGGTCAAGAGGATGAAAATAGCGTCGAAAGGGCCATTTATTATCTTAGTAGAGTTATGAATGACGCAGAAACTAGATATAGTACAGTTGAAAAACTATGTCTTTGTCTATATTTTTCATGTACAAAGTTGGAGCATTATATAAAACCAATTGATGTTTATGTCTCGTCTCATTTCGACATTATTAAGCATATGTTATCTAAACCTATATTACACAGTCGAATTGGAAAATGGGCTCTTGCGTTAACTGATTATTCACTGATATATACAACTTTAACCGTTAAAGGACATATAGTGGCAGACTTTATAGTTGACCACTCTATAGTCTAAAGTCCTTTAGATTATCTTGAACTTGAGCTCTGGAAGTTATATTTCAATGGCTCTAGTCATAAAAATGGAACATGTGTAGGAGTATTAATTATTTCTCCTAATAAAATCCCAACAAAATTCAAGTATAAGGTCGAAGGCCTTTGTTCGAATAATGAGGCCGAGTACGAATCTTTGATAGTCGGACTTGAAATATTGTTGGAATTAGGGGCAACTCGGGTCAAAATAATGGGTGAGTCAGAGTTAGTTATAAAGAAAATTACAAAAGAATATAATTGCTTAAAGATATTATCATAATGTATTTTGTAATAGCTATTTGACTCCTACGGAGGTTCGAAATGGTAAGTATTCGACATATACCTCGTCTTGAAAATTAAGAGGCCAATGATTTGGCCCAAATTGCTTCTGGGTACAAAATTTCAAAAGAAAAGTTACAAAATGCAATTGAAGTCAGAGCAAGAGTTATTGCAACTAGACTATCCCCATCAGATTTGAAGACTACAAAACTAGGGTACACTGATGAAGAGAGTTTTGAAATTCTAGCCATAGACAGTTTAACAGATGAGGATTGGAGGAATCCAATAGTAGAATATTTGAAAAATCCAACAACTTCTATCAAAATGAAAATCAGGTATTGAGCTTTAAGTTATATTCTTATGGGTAATGACTTGTTTAAAAAGACACCAGAGAGAGTCTTACTTGAATGCCTTAGTGAATCTGAGGCATATATATCCCTTTCTAGTGTCCATAGTGGTACATGTGGGACACATCAGGTAGGTCATAAGATGAGATGACTTTTGTTTCGACAAGGAATGTACTGGCCTACCATGCTTAAAGATTGTGTGGAGTTTGCTAAAGGATGCCAAGAATACCAGATACACGCAGGCATACAACATGTTCCTGCAAGAGAATTACATTCCATTGTGAAACCCTGGCCTTTCCGAGGATGGGCTTTAGACATAGTTGGAGAGATTCGACCAGTGTCATAAAAAAATCAAAGGTATAGTTTGGTAGGTATTAATTATTTCACCAAATGGATCAAAGTGATACCATTGGCGAACGTTGATCAAGAAGTTGTGATCGAATTCATCCAAAAGCATATCATCTATAGGTTTGGAATCCCAAAGACTATTACAACTGACCAAGGATCAGTTTTTACTGGTCGAAAAGTTCAGGAGTTTGCTAACGAAATGGGATTCAAGTTACTGACATCAACGCCTTATTACGCCCAGGCAAACTGCCAGGTCAAAGCAGCAAATAAGGCAGTTATTGGGTTGATTAAGAAACATGTGGGGAAAAATCCAAAGAATTGGCATAAGGCATTGGACCAAATTTTATGGGCTTGTCAAACTTCCCCTAAAGAGGCGGTAAATGCTACACCATTTCGACTAACATATGGCCATGATGCAGTATTGTCAGTTGAGATTTATCTACAATCAACTAGGATTCAAAGACAACATGAGATCCCATCTGAGGCGTATTGGAATATGATGTTGGATGAATTAGTTGAACTAGACGAAGAAAGACTAATTGCCTTAGAATTACTGAGAAGGCAAAAAAAGAGGGTGGGAAAATCTTATAACAAGGTGAAAGTTAAATCATTTTCGATTGATGATTTAGTTTGGAAAGTAATTCTATCCATGAATCGAAAATAATATAAATTTATTTATCTCGAAACAATATTTTTGTAATAAGGTTAATTTTTACACATCTAAGAAAATTAGTGATCCATTATATTTCATAATATTACCATTATTGTTAACACATGTAAATAAGTCATAGAACATAAATATAATCTTAATTTGATTTAAAATTATATTTTCATTAAATAATTTTATATATAAATGAACTTACTCATACAGACACACGAATCTTTTAATAATATAAGGATAGAAAGAGCCATCTCTAAAATTTATGTGTTATTTTACATTTCTAAACCATCACTATAATTTAAGTGTTACAAACAACCCATGGGCAGGATTGTCAAATGAGTCGTTCCGACTTAGACAGCTTATTTGGTGAGACATGTGATGCTTCTACTAATTTTATAAACCTAATTTTATAATCACAGTATGTAATTGAAGTTTTGAATAAGTTTCTGGTTAAAATTTCTCCACGTGAAAAATACACATGTTCCACGCATTATAAAATGCCAATTAATATTGACCAATTGGACATCGAAACGTATAGAATAGCACTTAGGATGGGAGTGTTAATTATCCAAACAACTCTAGTTGAATGCCCACTATACGTTGACTGCGCCCTTTGGAGTGGAGAAAACTTTACATCATATGAGTGCAAAAGTTGTAGCATTTGAGGATGTTGATATTTCCCTTTGTTTATATGAAATGTTCCTATCATACTCATCCATACCTAGAGGTGTTTATTACTAATTAATATTAATCCATCTACATATTGATATAAAGAATATATAATTGAGATTTCCTAGATGGAATTGGCAAACATATTGTGGAAATAAAGACAAAAATACTAATTAAGAAAATTGAGATGTGAAAGTTATTTGGTTGGAGTTAGCTCTTCAAATCACATGATGGAAGATCATTATGCAATGTTGATACTATGAGCTCATTTATGATTATCATAATCACAATCATTGTCCCTCCACTAATATTCAAAGAAGTTTATAACCTCTGGCTTATATGATTAACATATCTTTAAGATACATATCAACACAAAATCTCAAGATTCCTAGCTTTTTTAAGCCACATGACTTACTCTTTACCAGTCAAAAGAATACATGGTTTTAAGATAATGCTTCAAGAGTCAAGCTTTAAAATAAAACATGAACATTTAATGATCCCCTATCTGAGAAAGTGTTATTTATAAATTATAGCAACTAATAAGTTAGACAATGCTTGTTCAAGCAAACAATATCTAAAGATCAATTTGACAACGCTTTTGCTTCAACAAAATGTTAGAATCAAATTGGTTTAAAAAGTAGTGATTTCTAATTTTGATTTAGATGACATTAAATATTCTTTAATTTTTGTTTAAGTGTGTAGAACTCATTTAGAATAAAAGAAAGAAATCATTTTTTTAAATAGAAACAAGAAGAAGTTGTTGAAGTATAAGATTGAAGATGAAGATGAAGATGAAAGAAGAGAGAAGAGAGAAGAGAGAGAAATGTAACAAACTCTCAATGGTGAAAATTCAGTTATGATTTCACTATAACAAATTTGTTTAAATACACAAAAATGAAATGTCAGGTAAGCAAAACTAACTATGCTAATAAAACTCAGAACAAGGTTCTGAACATGTAACTTCTCAACTACGTTGAGCAAGGTTCGGAAGCATGTAGCTTCTGAACAACACAACTTCTAGAAAAACTTCTAACTAATAGCCTCATAAACTATTGTTTATAACTAACAGTATCAAAAACTTCTGACTCTAACAACAACATCTGAATATGAATTACCTCTAACATCACCACTTAATTCATATTCAACTAATTAAATTCTATGACATCAATTTCATCCCTCAAATGGATAAAGTGTTCGGTCTTTATAACTTTAGTTTGAACATCTGCAAGTTGCTTCTGAGTGCTACAATGCACAACTTTTCTAGCACTCCATTCTGAACCTGATTCCTCAAAAAATGAAATTGTGTCAATGTGCTTGTTTCTCACATGTAGCATTGGGTTCTTGGCAAAGCTTATGGCAGATTTGTCGTCTACCATCAGCTTCACAGGCTTATTCACCTTGATCTTCAGATTCTGCAACAAATTTATCAGCCAAACAGCTTGACACACAGACAAAGCACCTGCAATATCTCAGCTTCACAAGTTGACAAGGCAACCACGGGTTACTTCTTGGAGCATCAAGAAATGAGACTTTCCAAATACTTGAAAAAATATCCAGAAGTACTTCTTAAGTCAACTCTATCTCCACACTAATCAGAATATGAATAGCATATCAGCTTTGAGTCAGATTTAACATCAAAAGAGAACAACACTCCATACCTCAGAGTCCCTTTAGTGTACCTCAATATCCTGATAACAGCTTGGTAATGTAACCACTTTGGTTTGTTCATAAACCTAATCATCATTTCAATTGGATAGCAAATGTCTGTTATGGTGTTACAAAGACACTATGCCAAACAAGCACATAGACAACACTTTTTTGGCCATAGACAGCGCTTATAAGCCCTGCCTATTCCTGCGCTACTGTAACCATAGGCAGCGCTTTTAGTCTATGTAAAAGCGCTGCTTAATATAGACCTTAAACATCACTTTATTGAATAAGTGCTTTCTAAAGGCCCCTATATGCAACGCTTTTAACAATGTAAGCGCTTTCTATAATGTGCCTATAGCAGCGCTTTTACTTTAGACAGCGGTTCCTCAAGCATTGTCTAAAGTAAAAGCGCTGCTATAGGCACACTATAGAAAAGCGTTGTCTAATGTTTTTTTTTTATATTTTAGGCAAGTGTTGTCTAAAGTCCACATTTAGGCAGCGCTATTATTTTATAAGCGCTTTCTATTCCCCATAATAGGCAGTACTTTTTGGTTTAAAGCGTTGTCTAATGTTCACGGATTTTTTAATATATTCAGCTTATATTTTAAGCGCCATATACACATAATCACTTCAAACTTAAGTGATGTCTTTCAAATTTGCACTAGAATTTATAGATTTGAAGCTTCAATCCAATAAATATGTACCAAATTTACATATTTATATATACAACTTTAAGCTTACAATTTATATATACATAAATACAACTTAAAGAATTCAATAATTTATATAAACATAAATTTAACTATTTACATATACATCTTTATAAACAAATAAATATGCACCAAATGCACATATTGCTATCTTCTAGAGCTGCTATATTCTCTAATATCTTCTCTACAAACAACAACAATGAAGAATCATAAATGAATCTATATATCTTCTACATATGCACATACCTTAAACAAAACCAACAAAGGCATATATCATAATTAAGCTATATATATAACACTTAAAAGTCAATGTAACACAAACAAATCAAGATTCATACAAACAAAATTCTCCGATTCATACCATACAAACAAAATTCCCTGATTTCATCCATAAAAACAAACAAAATTCCGTTATAATCCACCATTAAAAATTTCCCGATTCATACATACAAACAAAATTCCCCGATTCCGTTATAACCCATCATTAAAAATTCTCCGGTTCATACCATACAAACAAAATTTTATTTGAATTTAAATCTAATATCATCCTAACTAACCTTCCACATAACAACAATAATATTGCAACAATTTACCACACTATGACGACATAGTATCACTAATATAAATATTATCACTATATTAACCTATATTAATCACCAATAAAACAATATTAACCTATATAAATATTATCACTAATATTTATATTATCGTTTCAACTTTACATTATCATCAAATAATCACTTATATTATCAACTTTACAACATCAACTATATGAGTTCTTTCAATTTCATTTTCAACTATATGTGAAGTGCTTTCAATTTCAACACTATAAGTGTTATTACGACAACCTCTCAAACCAAAATGTGTAGCTCGATTAATTGTATAAGAACATATTTTCTATCAATCAATACATGCAATATTCATTGTGACGTTTACACAGACATCTTACATGCAAAACTCATTGTGACATTTTCACAAACACCTTACATGCAAAAACCACATGCCACACAAAATACAACATAATGCAACATTATCAACACTAAATCAACACTATCAATACTATCAACTAAAACAAATGCAACATCATATATAAATATTATCATATCAAAAATCATACCTAGAGGAGAAGAGAACCTTGGTTGTGAATGGAAGAAAGGATGAAACGGTAAATGGAAGAAGGATGAGAAACTTGAAGAAAGGATGCAACGATTTTTGTCCAGAATCAAACGAAAAATCTCGTGAAAAATGGGTTCCTGTGTTTGTAACTGTTTTGTTCGTGAATGGGTTTCTGCAAAATAATAATGTTACTGTATAATAGTAATGTTGGGCGTGTTTTACATTTTTTTATAACAGGACTTTAGGCAGCGCTTTGGAAAAGCGCTGCGTAAGCCCACCCTTAGCCAACGCTTCTAGTAGAAAGCGTGCGCTTAATCCCCCCCCCCCCCCCTCCCCTTTAGGCAACACTTTAACAAAATGCTTTGTAAGCCCACCCTTTAGGAAGCACTACAGTACCTACCCCCTTTAGCAGCGCTTTATAAAACAACCTTAACCCCCTTTAGGCAGCTCTTTCACAAAGCGCTGCGTAAGCCCACCCTTTAGAAAGCACTTCTAAAAAGCGCTTTATAAGTCCACTCTTTAGGCAGCGCTTCAGGACCTACCCCCTTTAGCAGCGCTTTATCAAACCATATTCACCCCCTTAGGCAGCGCTTTTTTAGAAAGCGTTGTCTAAGGTATACGACCAAATTCCCATGTTTTTAAAATGGACATTTAGAAGCGCTTTTGATAAGAAGCATTGTCTTAGGTGTGTTATCTAATCTTATTTTTGGCGTAGTGACTTGGTACATGGAAGCCAAAGTGACCAATGCATCCGCCATCTGATTCTCGTCTCTGAAAATATGATGGAATTCAACTTTATTGAAGAAAGGTAATAATCTTCTTGATAATTTTGTATGGAATCAAGTCAATGTGAAGAGTCTCCCATTCTCCTTTGATATTATTTATTACCAAAGTTGAATCTCCATATACATCAAGAATTTTTATCCTGAGATTTATAGCCTCTTCAAGACCCATGATACAAGCTTCATATTCTGCCATGTTATTGGTACAATCAAATGTCAACCTTGCAGTAAAAGGGATATGTGACCCATGGGGAGTGATAATCACAATACCAATTCCTTTTCCATAAGCATTTACAGTTCCATCAAACACCATACCCTATCAGGATTCAGAATCAGGACCTTTCTCCGGTAAAGGTTCATCACAATCTTTTACTTTCAAATACATCACATCCTCATCAGGGAAATTATACTTAACAGACTGATAACCGTCAACTGGTTGGTGAGCAAGGTACTCCGCCAACACACTACCTTTAATAGCCTTCTGAGTACGGTATTCAATATCATATTCAGATAACAGCATCTGCCAACGGGCAATTCTCCTAGTAAGAGTAGGCTTTTTAAAAATATATTTAATTAGATCCATTTTGGAAATCAACCAAGTAGTATGATTCAACATATATTGCCGAAATCACTTTGCCGCCCAGGCCAAAGCATAACATGTTTTTTCTAGCATAGAATATTGTGACTCACAGTCAATGAACTTCTTGTTGAGATGATAAATGGCATATTCTTGTCTTCCTGTTTCATCTTGTTGTCCCAAAATACAGCCCATGGAGTTATCCAATATAATCAGATACATAATCAGTGGTCTTCCTTCAATAGGAGGGAGCAAGATAGGAGACTATAGCAGATACTCTTTAATGCTTTCAAATTACCTTTGGCAATCATTCATCCACACACAACCTTGATCTTTCTTGAATGGCTTGAAGATTGGTTCACATGTTGCAGTCATATGGGAAAAAAATTTGGAAATGTAATTCAAACATCCAAGGAAGCCTCTAACTTGCTTTTCAGTTCTTGGTGTAGGCATTTCTTGAATTTCCTTAACTTTATTAGGATTAACTTCAATTCCTTTCTTGCTGGCAATGAAATCTAGCAACTTTCCTGAACGAACACCAAAAGTACATTTATTTAGATTCAAGCGGGGACGATGCTTCCTCAAACGCTGAAACAATTTCAACAAGTCTATTATACACCCTTCTAGGGGTGTTCAAAACCAAATCGGCCCAATAGAAAACCGCAAAACCGAACCGAACCAAACCAAAACCGCAAAAAACCGCATTTGGTTCGGATGTGTTTGGGTCATTTTCTCGCGGAACCGCACGGTTCGGTTCGGTTTGCGGTTTGTATTTTACAAACCGAACCAAACCAAACAAAACCGCGTTATGTTATAAAATCTTACTAACCAATATATATTTCTTTAATTCTTTAGAGAAATAAATATGTATTATGTGTATATTTTATCATACTTTGTATTATATTCATTTTAATTTACAAATCATAAAAAAATAAAATATTATTCATTTATAAATAATATTTTCACAAAATATATTTTATCGTATTCTTTGCATAATATTTATTTAAGAATGCAATCTTATTTATATCATTCTTTAGATTTTGATAAAATTATAATACGCAATTTTATGTATCAAATTATAAACTTATTTTGTCAATTATAAAATTTTATGGTAATGTACGAACAATTAAACACAAAATTATATTTTCCTCTATATTTGTTTGTATGACTTAATAATTTTTTTTGTAAAAAACCGAACCAACCGAACCAATCCAAACCGCATTATTTGGTTTGGTTTGGTTCGGATTTATTTTTAAAAGCCAACCGAACCAGACCGAACCGCATGTTTTTTTTCTCTTGTGGTTCGGGTGATTTTTTGCTTTAAAACCGCCCAAACCGCACCGCGAACACCCCTACACCCTTCCTCAGTATGAGATTTGGCGATCATATCATCAACATATACTTCGATTTCCTTATGCATCAGATCATGGAATAGGGTTGTCATAGCCCTCTGGTACATTGCACCAGCGTTCTTCAACCCGAAGGGCATCACTCTGTAATAGAATGTCCCCCAGGGTATGATAAATGTTGTTTTTTCCATGTCCTTAAGAGCCATCCTAATTTGATTGTATCTAGAAAATCCGTCCATGAATGAGAACACTTTGAATTATGTTGTACTATCAACCAACATATCAATATATGGTAATGGGAAGTCATCTTTCGGACTTGCTTTATTTAAATCTCTATAATCAACACACATGCGAACTTTTCCGTCTTTCTTTGGTACTGGAAAAATATTGGCAATCCACTGAGGGTACACTGATGTCATTAGAAACCAGCATCAATTTGCTTCAAAACCTCTTCTTTAATCTTCACTGCCATGTGAGGATGAGTTCTTCGCAGCTTCTGCTTGATTGGTGGACATTCTGGCTTTAGTGGTAAATAATGTTTCACAGTATTGGTATCCAAACCAGGTATGTCTTGATAAGACCAAGAAAAGATATCCACATACTCTTTCAGCAACTCAATCAACCTACTCTTCACCTCAGGATGAAGCAATGCCCCAATCTTGACTTCTTTCAGATCTTCCTCTGAACCCAAGTTAATTGTCTCCAACGACTCTTTATACGGCTAAATGGTACTTTCCTCACGCTCGAGCAACCATGAAACCTCTTATGGGATTTCATCATATTCTTCCTCTTCAGCCACATACACAGGGTATTTAAAGTTGGGAGAGGGTGCAGGGTCATTGCACTCAATGGTTTTTTTAATTAATCTGCACATATGAATTATAATTGATTTTAAAAGCTAACACATGTAACAAGTGATTATGCAGATTTATTTACAGTTGTTATTTATTTTGAAAGGTTTTTTCTGATTACCATTTTCTAAGAAAAAGCAGAAAATAAAGACATAATTTAGAAATAAAAAACATCTTTTACTAATGATTTTAAAAATTAAAACAACAAACATGCCCATACAACATCAATACTTTCACCTTGGACAGAGTGAAAGGTTTTTGAAAATACAAAAAAAAATTACTTTGAAATGTGAATGCAAGAAGGAACATCAACAATGATCCAATTCTAGACTCTGACTCCATGTGTCACAAAGTTCGGCATCTCTTGCTTTGATTCATCTTCGAGAATAGCATTGATCTTTGGAGTAGCCGGGTGAAGATATCCTGCACTAAAAGATGTCTTGATATTTACTCAAAGTGGACTTCGGCTTCACAACTTCCTTCTTCATGGAGAAACCTAAACTAGTCCCATTCTTGTTCACAGGTGGATTAATAACCTGCCCCCATACCTTGCTAGGGCCCTTTTGCACTACCTGTTGCACATCCTTAAATGAGGTGATAGAACCTTCATTATTCCTTATATTATCAATAGAAAAAGCTTGGAAATAAGTTCCAACAATGGCTTCATCAGCTTCTACAATGCTAAAGGAATACAAATGAGATATCAACAGAGCTTGCTCGCCATTCACAATGACTACCTTTCCTTCATGAATAAATTTCAGCTTCTGATGCAAGGTTTAAGTAACAACTCCTGCTTCATGGATCCATGGTTGTCCCAATAAATAGCTATAGGTTGGAACAATATCCATAACCTAAAAGGTGATTTGGAATAAGTGCGTACCTATGTGAATAGGTAAATCTACCTCTTCAATGAAAGACTTTCTCGAACCATCAAAAGCTTTTACTATAATTCCACTAGGGTGCATAGGAGTTTCCTGGTAATTAAGCTTTATGAGAGTACTTCTTGGTATGACATTCAAAGCAGATCCATTATCTATCAGCATATTGGACAAATAATCATTTTTACAATTCATAGATATATGCAAAGCCATATTATGGTTTCTCCCTTCATCAGGCAACTCGTTATCACAAAAGCTCAGATTGTTACAAGACACGATATTCCCTATAACACTGCTAAACTGATCCAGAGACATATCACTTTGAATAAGATCATGATCCAACACCCTCATCAGAGATTCCCAATGAGCAGAGGAGTTCATCAACAAGGCTAAGATGGAAATCTTAGAGGGAGTCTGCAACAGCTGATCCACAATCTTGTAATCACTCAACTTGATGATTTTCAACAAATCATCAACATCTTTTTCCAAGGTGGTGCCACTAGATTATCCTACCGCCTTCTTAGGCTCAACATAAGTCTCAACAATATTTTTTCCAGGATTATCATCTCTTCGAAAGGTAAGGGCGAAGACATGACCACTGCGAGTTACCTGACTAGCTTCAGCAATATTCTCAACATGGGAAAAAGGTTAGATAGGAATTTCCACACCATCTTCCAAGATAGTTGCATTGTATTTATAAGTCAAAACTTTATCTGATTCATATGGGACATGACCGGGTAGACAAATGACCATGGGAGAAACAACGGGCTTGCTATAGTACTCAATCTTTACTAGAGAAGGAACACCGAAACACTGCACAATAACATTCACCCCCGCTTCTTCAGAATATTCAGGAATCACAAAATCATTATCAGAACACATACCTTCATCAGAAGAAAATAAATCATCAGTAGAAACATATTCATTATCTGACATGGCTTCAATTGAGTAATCTTTAATCACATTAACTTCATTATAGTCATCTATGTTTTTGTGACTCTGATAGTACCTGTAATATGGTGGGAGAACTGACTTTTGGTTTTGCATTTTATCGTAAATATGCGGATAGAAAGAGTCGCCACCTACTTTTCTTTTATCCAATAAAGGAACGGATTAAAAGAACGGGAAAGACCTTCGAGAATTTTCTGAGTTCGGGGGATAGGTTATGAAAAGGGAATGCGTTATCACCCATTTCATCTATAGTTATCTACGAGATCTTAATCGCTAGCTCACTTTTTGAAATGCTTTGTGTGTGTATGTTTGAAAATATTTTGAAAATGCCAAAGTACGGAAATTTTGTAATGATTATCGTATCGTTGAGAATGCGTACACAATGTTTTATTTTGAAAATATTTCAAAAAATAAGTGTTTTGTGAAAATGTTTTGTTTTTGTGTGAGCAAGTGAATAACAGTTCTACCCTTACTCAAAAAGTCTTTCGCGTTATTTTCCTCCTTTCCTTTAGATAGTGCTACCCTACCATTAGTTAGTAGGAAGCCCTATCGTTGGATGTTTGAGGGACATGTGTAGGATCGTCGTACAGACATAAAGGAAACTCGTAGGGCGCTTTAGCAATTTTATCATAGAGGAATAAGATCATTTATCGAAGGCAGCATTAAAGGATCATCGAGGGACTACGATCTTTTTATTGGGAGTCTTTGCTATAGCGTCCCACGTTCGAGGGACATGACTGTTTTTATCGAAGGCAACAAGTGGAGTTACCCTAGAGGTGCTTATATGAATAGTGTTTTGATTTCAGTTACTTTGTCTTGAGATTAGGTTTTCTAGTGTTTGTTTTTAGATCTTACCATACAATCATATTAAACTAGACAGATATAAGGAAAGCAGTAAAGGCATAAACTAAATGTCTTACGCTATTATAAAGCTTTAGGGAAGGGGTACAGAACTATAAAAAACGGGGGAAATAGAAAGCAAATAAAAAACCTAGTTAAACTATTGCATTCTTTAGCAATTACATAATAGGAAAAAACTAATGTGAAAATAATAAAGTGCACGGAGATTGTAAAATAAGAGGAAAATTGTTTGGTGAAAAATACTTGATGATTAGCCTAAAATATAATTGGTTTTAATTGATTAAAAATGATTAGGTAATTAAGTTAATCAAATCCTAAAGTCTGGGTTAATTTTAAATGAATTGGGAAAACCTAAAAAAATCAAATTAGGGTTTATTAATAAAAACCTAAAACTAAATTAAGGTTAATTAAATAAAACCTAAAATTGATTAAAAACCTAAAATTAAATTAACCTAAAATTAAAATTAAAACCTAAAATTTAAGATTAGGGTTTGTTTAAAAAGGTTTTGAAAAAAGGTTTTGTAAAAGAATTAGGGTTTATGAATTTAGGGTTTTTAAGTAAAAGAGGAAAAAGGTTGAAAAATAAACCAAAATACGATGATAGTTCCCCGTAAAACAGGCAATCAGTATCCCCCAAAAGAAAAGCCCCCTAAGCCAAAACCTATGAAGGAGACTGAGGAAAAAACTGGGGCATCTCGCTGACTGTAATCACAGAAGAAATAGTTTAGGAAAAAGGTAGGGATAATAAAATCAAAAAGAGGTTGCTACAAATCCTCGATAACAGAAAAATGTTACATAAAAAATGACTGCCTTCTCAAATAAACTTCCAGTATCTGAACCATCACCAGAATATCAGGGCAAATATTCCAGACTCAATTGGGATTTAAATGCACAATTAATTGAGTATAGAACTGAAGAACATCACGAAGAACAGGTTGGGTACAAATAAATTTTGAGCCTTTATCCTTTGTTTCTTAAACCGTGAACCAGACCACACTACAACCCTTAAAAGTCCTAGCTGAAGCATGTGTTAGTTATAAAGCATACTATTACGAAAAAGGTATCTTGACTCCTGTAAGGCTTAATATAAATCCCGAGTTGAATTCATATTTTTACAAAATTCTGTTTTTGATAAAAAATGCATTTTCAAAACTTCAAGACAGACATAAGCTTTGCATTTTTAATACCATTGTTTGCATATAACTAATTGTTCAACAACAGAGAAATTCGCACAACGAATATTCAATGAACGGAAATCCTCTCAATGAACACAATCACTTCAAATGGAAATACACTTCCAATAACAAACCTTCCATAATCAAGGGGCATAACATGGTGTCTAAATGATTTGGGGCAGTCAAGTCAAGATTAAAGGAATCTCTCAAAAGTGCCGAGTATCTAGAGGCAGATCTCCATCTGAATCACTTGAGGCATTGAACATGAATTCTAGCAAAGGGTCACATACGATCAAGCAAACATTTTCTGGCAGTGTTACAACACTATGGACAGTGACAATTCTCCGCACCTTGTGAACATGAACATAGTTGGAAAATACCACGCATGGAAAAGAGACCCACTAGGTTGACAAGCCTAGGCAAAAATAAAGGCATCCCAACGAACTAAAAGAGTTCAGGCAAATATAGGGATATATAAATAAAATTATACACCCGACAAGTCGAAAACCTGAAAAGGCGGCTTAGGCAAAAAAGGGTATCCCGGTGAACTGAAAATCTGAAAAGGCAGTCTAGGAAAAAGATAGGGATTAAAGCGTACGACTATGTCCTGTTACCTCATTGCTTACATGTTAGTATAAGAGTTATCATTTTGATCAACATTTACTAAAGACTTTAGGAGTGGAGATAATGTTCAAATTATCTAGAAATCCCCACAGAGCAATCTCCATGGAACTATCTCTACATAGCTATCTTCACAAGCTCACCCTCAATAGATATATATTCCCCAGCAATTCTAATATGCAAGTCAAATAGAAACTAGGGAAACATCCAGCAATTCATCTCCATACCTCTTATGGATAGCATAATAGGAGAATCTTCCCCAAGAGGTCCCCCAACAAATGAGGAAGTCTAATTATTTCCCCAGCAAACAGCGAAAACTTACTTAGCACGGCCTATGAATTTCTAATCAAAATTTATTTCCTCAACACAGTCTACGAAATCAAATTCCCCAATAGAGTTCATTTCTCCAATACTGCAAATTCCCCAACGAAATTCTCTATCTCCGACGGGGTTCATTCAAAGTTATCATCCCCAGAAAAATGCTACCCATATCTGAAACCTGGTCAGATAGCACATCGGAAGAATTGTCCATCTCTTCATCCCCAGTCAGGGTATACAAAAATTATTTCCTACAACAAAAAGAATGACAAACGACTGACTCTCCTTGAATGCTTCTATCCTCAAGCAGAAGTCGAAGATCCCCAATAGAGTATCCTCAAACAGAAAGAGGGAATCACCAGCAAAATTATTCCCAGCAAATAGTGAAGAATTTCATTCTTCATCTCCAGCAACAGTCCAGGATTTATTTTCCCCAGCTAGACATTGCTGCAAGAAGCTACCCATACGCTCTAACGACATATTGCATCCATAACACCATTTATAAAATATCATAACATATGCATATAAACTTATATAACATTCTCATTTATTTTGAGAGCATCATCATGCAATGCATTACATACATCATGACATTGCATAAAGCTAATTTTGTCTTTTTAGGTAAAGTTTGCAAACAAACGAATATCATCAGCAACTTCTAATCAGGTCACAGATTAACTCCCGAAACAGGACGGGGCAACTATCTATATGAACAGACAACATGAATTCCCGAAACAGGATGAGGCAACTATCTATATGACCAGACGGCGTGAATTCTCGAAACAGGATGGGGCGACTATCTACATGACCAGACGAACCAATATTACACGGGTTCCTTCTAATATATTTCCAAATGCAGCTTCACACGGGCTCATCCTGAAGCAATCTTACACGGGTTCCTTCTAATATATTTCCAGATGCAGCTTCACATGGGCTCATCCTGAAGCAATCTTACATGGGTTCCTTCTAATATTTCCAAATGAAGCTTCACACGGGCTCATCTTGAAGCAGCTCTACCTAGGCTCCTTCTAATATATTTCCAGATGAAGTTTAACACGGGCTCATCCTGAAGCAACCCTACCCAGGATCCTTCTAATGTATTTCCAGATGAAGTTTAACACGGGCTCATCCTGAAGCAATCTTACACGGGTTCCTTCTAATATATTTCTAGATGAAGCTTCACACAGACTCATCCTGATGCAGCTTCACACAGGCTCATCCTAAAGCAATCTTACACAAGTTCTTACTATGATATTTCCAAATGTAGTCTATCACGGGCTCATCCTGAAGAAATCTTACACAAGTTCCTACTAAGACATTTCCAGGTGTAGTCTAACACAGGCTCATCCTGAAGCAGCCTTACACGGTTGCCTTTTAATACATTTTTGGACACGGCTTGACACGGGCTCATTCCAGCATTTCATTTAGATAAAACTAGACGTAGGTTCATTCTTGTACTCCTATCAAAGGTTACTTTGGATGGTATCTATAAGCCCATTTTCTACGACTCTCCATCACCTCTCCAAATGGCATCTATAAGCCCATTCCCGGTACAGTCAACCAACAGTGTTACCTCTTGCACGAGAGAGTTCAAATTTCTAGGCACTTAAGTGTTCAATCATCTTCTACCTTCAAGTCACAAATGGCGTACATACCAATCTAACTCTTCAGGTTTAAGAAGATTGAACAGGGGCAACTGTTGTATCCCAAAATTTACCCTCTTTATTTCGACCTTTTTGGCTTACATTTCATTATTACATATACGCATACCATTGGTTCTATGGTTATGAGATCAAGGTATATTTATCAAGCTTCATCAGGTTACAAGTGACGTTTATTTCGCCAATGGATGTTCTCAGAGTATTTTCTGTGCTGAAGATCGGTTCTCCGTTTCGCAATGATTTAGGGTTTAAAGATTCACAAGTCCAACCCGGCGCGTCATATTCAGGTTTTCTTTTGCCAAGATATCCCTGATAAAGTATTCTCAAATTCAGGTTCGACTCAAGAGCCAATTATTTAAATAAGTTCTCAGAATGTGCGAGTTTTCTCGAAGAAATATGGTGAAAAAGTATGTTGAAAGTGTAGTTTTTACGCATTAAAAAATTCATAACTTGAAGATCGTGGCTCGTTTTGAACCCGTTCTGGTGGCCAAAATTCCGCCTTAACGTCATCTATGTTTTCGTCTCTCACGGATGGAATCCAATTTAGATCAGAAGGTCTTCAAAAATGCGGATTTATCAAGTATTTTCGTACAGAAAATTTGTGACCGAAGTTTATCTGCGTCATGTTCAGAAAATCATAACTTGGTCGATTTTTATCGTATCGGGCTGGTTTCGATGCCAAAATTTCAAAAATTGAGTTGACTATGTTTTTACAGGAGGTATCGAGTTCGAACAGTATCCAAAAGGCCTTTTTTTTTTTGCCAAGAGTGAGTGTGACGCACCGAAAATCCTGAATGCTGAATATTATTTCATCTGGGTCGAAACTTTGAAAATTCATAACTCGGTCAATTTTTATTGGATCGGGCCCATCTTTTTACACAAGGTCACTGACTCAGAGATATACAACTTTTCTTCCAAAGTCGAGACTGAGTTTTGGTTTGATCAATACAAGTTTTTTATTGAAGAACGTGTCAGAATTGACACTAAAGCCCAAAATAAGTTTGTCTGAGGCTAAACTTCAAAAATTCATAACTAATTCACCGTTTATCCGATTGAGCCTATTTTTGGACAGGAATTTTTTCTCGATGTCGGATACATTTTGTTTTCATATTTTAACTTCAAAAATTGCACTTAAGTCCCTGTGATTTAGCCTGGGACGTGTCAGACTCAAGTGAATAAAAATTTGCACTATTGCTTGTAGTTATTGAAGGCCCAATTACACATCCAAAGCTCATATCTTTGCTCTAATTTCCATTATATAATCTCATTCTTTTCACACAAACAGGACACACAAAACAACCCCTGCCATAACCTTATCAAAATATCAAGTTCTTTCAAGAATCCTAGAAATCTTGAGATCCTTATTACAAATACTCATCTCACTACAAACAACTCATCTCATTCACTTCCAGGAACTCAGTAGGGTAAGGCTGGTTTGATCTCCATGATCAAAAGGGTGTAGAAGTATTCATACATACCATATCGGTTTTAACATTACATAATTTAATATATTTGTTTTCTTTGTATCTCATGGTATACTAATTTATTTAATGTGTTCTTGAGATTTAACACTATAGCTTTGGACCATCGTAATGGTCCATGCAGGTTTATTACAAAACATGTTGAGGTCAGATCTTAACACCAAGGCACGCTTGGTCTGGTGTTGAGCCTGTTGATGGAAAGTCCTGAGATTCTTTTGGGTTATTTCTTGTTTCAATTCTATGTTTCTCACTCTTTTCCTTATTTTTTCTTATTGTCACACGTAACCAAAACCTTTTTCATAAAACCTAACATTTTTCATAAACCTTTGATTTTTCATAATAAACTCAAATAATTAATTTTAGGTTTTAATTTAAGTTTAGATTTTAATTTAATTTTAGGTTTTTAATTTAATTTTAGGTTTTAATTTAATTTTGGATTCAACACCCACCCCTGGCATTTTTATATTTTCTGGTTTGTAACTCTATTCCCATTGGTTTTTCTTCCCCTATCTATTTTTTAGGAAACTTAATTCTTTTTTTATTTATCATTAAACATAATCCTTTTTTTATTAATTAAAATTAATTAGGTTTTAGGTTTTTTTTAATTTTATTTTTTTTCAAAATTAACCTTTTTTTTAATTAAAATTAATTAGGTTTTAAGTATTTTAATTAACTTTTTTCAAAATTAAATTTTTTTTATTAATTAAAATTAATTAGGTTTTTTAGGTTTATTTAATTAATTATCATAAACTTATTTTCATAAAAAATCACCAAAACATTTTCTTTTCTATTGTCATCTTATTTTTATTTTTCTAGATAAAGTGTATAGGGTGCGTTCAACTGTAATAGCGTAGCTTTATTTTTCCGTATTTTTGTATTATGTAACTGCTCTTAGTATGTAATAGTTGTAGGTTTTTATTTTCCGCACTTCACTATTATGTAACTGCCCCAAAGCTCTGTAATAGCCTAGGTTTTCATTTCCGCCTTTACCTTCAACTATTATATTTTATACAATGCTTAGATTAATAGGATTGTATGGAAAGATAAAAATGAATGATAGAAAACTCTAATTTCAAGATAAATGAATTGAATCAAGCATACTTTACACACTTCACCTCTAGGGTAATCTCTCTCGTTGCCTCGGAAAAACAATGGAAATGTCCCTCGAACTTAGGGATACCATTAGCGAAGATCCTTAGTTATAAATCATCATAAAGATCACGGTCCCTCGATGTCCCTCAAAGTTTCCTATGGTATATGATCTTGTCCCTCGATGTTTCCTAAGAATATATGATGACAGTCCCTTCAAATTGCTAAAGGTATCCCTACATGTTACCTTCAATGATCATAACAAAGACCCTACGCATGTCCCTCGAACATCCAAAGATAGGGCTTCATGCTAACAATTAATATGGATAACACTATCTAAAGGAGGAGAAAAAAATACAAGAAAGACCTTGAGTGGGTAGTTACTGTTAATTGCTTGCTCACAATTTAAAACATTTTTTCACACCCCACACTTTCAAAAACACTTTCAAAACGCTTTATCAACACTCTTGAGGACTGATACAAGAGTTATCATAAAGAAAACTGCCTTGCTATTTGGCATTTCAAAACTTTTTCAAACACACACAAAGCATTTCAAAAGTGAGAGTGTGATAGGGTGGGAAAGAACTGACTGTTTTTGGAATGCTGGTTTGCGTTTTGCGTTTGTTTTCACAAAATGTCGCGGTAAGCAAGAGTCGCCACCGTCTTTTATTTTATCCAACAAGGAAAGGAAAAAAGCACAGAAAAATTCCTTTTTCGAGATATTTCTCGGGTTCGGGGGGTAGATTATAGAAAGGGAAGGTGTTAGCACCCTTTCTATATGTGGTTATCCACGGGCACTTAGGTACTTGCTCAAAGTGTTTTCAAAATTGCTTTTCTTTGTGTTTGTGGGTTTGAAAGAGTTTTTGTTTGAAAGGTGTAAGTGTGAAAAGTTTGTTTTGTTTTGGAAAGAGCAGGTACTTAAGAACCATTTACCTACTCGAAAAAGGAATCATTCTATGCTATCTTCCTTTAGGCAATGATATCCCACTATTGATGAGTAGGTGGCACCGTCGTTGGAGTTTAAGGGTCAATTCGATTAAGGGACGTGCGGTCACTAAAGCAATGTTAGGATGCCTTAGCGGTAACCCTAATGTCTTAGATCATTTTATCCGAGGCAACCGTTTCGAGGCAACTTATGATCTTTGGACAAGAGGGCGACCTCTAAAACTTCCTATACTCAATGACCGCGTACGAAGGCAACCAAGTGGGGTGTACCCTAAGAGTGAGCATGTGCGAGTGTGTTGTTTTCAGTTAATTTCATCTTTGTACATGTTAATGGTTATCTATGTTGATTTTAGGTTAAACATTCATTCTTGTCATGCATTCCCTATTATCAAACATCTAACAGTTTATAAGTTGCGAAAATTAAATTGCGGAAATTAAACTAACTATTACAAGGCGTCGGGTATTTACATCGCCAAAAGTAACCCTTGAAATTAAAATGCGGAAAATAAATAAAGCGGTAAAAATAGTAAAACCCTATTAAGCTATTACATTCCGAAAACAGATACAATATTTGGAAAAAAATGGATCGCGTGCGAGAAATTAAATCGGGCGCATGTTTTAGGGTTTTGACCCTTTAATTTAAAGAAAGGATTTTTTGGTTTGTTTTTTAATTAAAAAGAAATTAAACTAAGTTAATCATCAAATTAATAAATAAATTAATTAACAAATATTTTTGGGTTTTTTGATATTTAAAGAAATAAAAATAAATTTATTCAATGTTAATAAAAACCTAATTGTCTAAGTTAATTTCAATTATTGCAAAATATATTAAAAGTTATTCCTAATTAAAACTAAATTAATTAAATTAATATTTATTAACAAAAATAAAATACTGAAAATTAATTTAAATAAGAAAATATTTTTTGGTTTTTAATTTTATTAAGAAAAAGTTTTGATTGGTTAGTTAATTAGTAAAAATAATAACAATAAATAATTAAAAGAAAATTAAAAAAAGAAAGGATTATGAGGTTTGGGCCTGTTTTTGGGGGTTTATTCAGCAATTCCAGGGCCCAATTTCGTTGGCCTGGCTTGACTTTTCCTGATTCCTTACGCGCCCATTGACTCAATCCCATGGTGGACATTCAACCTGAATCACCAGATCTGGCCTTGGGCCATCTGGTGCTTTGATATTTGAGGACATACGATAGGCTTCAAGCATTGGTTTGTACTGGATAACCTATAGAAAAATAATAACAATGCATATGGGGGACCTGGGATTCGAACCCAGGTCCTATTGGATTTTGAACACACGCCTTTGCCACTCAACCATTGTGCCTTAGTTGTCAATATACTGGATAATAATAATAATATGGGAAATCACATAATATGTCAGAATAAAAAAAAAAACGCGTGAAGTTTGAACTGTCCAACCAGGGGGAGACACGTCTTCGTCTTCTTCCTTCAACCCTTTATATTTACCTGCGGATTTATATCCGCAGCTAAATTCGTATGTCCACCCTAAAATCAGTTATAGGCCGTGAAAATCAAATCCAAGACTATGGTTATGCTCGTCCATCTCCCCTGGTCACGTCCATGTCCATCAATGGAACTAATTTCGCCTGTAAATAAAATGCCCAAAAAACAAACTACAAAACCCTAGATTCGGTTATAGGGTTACAGTTTATATAAATGCAATCAAGCAATGCCAAATGTTCAGAAATTTCATAAACATCACAAATATATCCATGGTTTGTCAAAATGATGCGAAAATAGAGAGTTGCAATGTGGAATACAGGGCCATGAAACGGGATGCTTACAGTGCGTTTGAGAGGGTGTGAGAGCTTGCCTTTGATTGCAGGAGGTTGAGTAGACACCCAGCAATTGATTGGTGTTGAGTTTTGCCTTTGTAAACGCCTCTAAGGATGATTTCAGTTTTGCACTTTTTTGTCAATTTTTCAAGTTTGGTTCTTGGTGTTCTTGCAGCCTCTAGCTCTGGATTTCGTGCCTTTGCCTTGTATATGTAATATGGAGTGTATTAGGTCAACTTTTGTGGACTGAATGCTTGCACATTGATGCCTTAAGATTGGATTTGATTCACCATTGATAACTTATCTAATTTGCCAAAAACTCAATCTTTTTGCACATGGAATAGTTGATACGAGTTTGATCCTAATATTGATGATGATTAAGTCCTGAAAATAGAAAAAGATCTCATGTAATCAAATTTTGTGATTTTATTTGATTTAAATTGATTTAAAATGAAATAATTCAATAAAAAATCAAATAAAATAAGAAAATTGATAAATGGGCACAAGGCTGAAGCTAGGACACGTGTGTAGTGTGGCAAGATCAAATCAAGTGTAAAAGAATGGGCCCATTTGACAAAATTTGAAGTTTTGGGGATAGTTGACTTTTGGCAATTTTGCAAAAATGCCCAACTTCAACAATGCATAACTTCTTCAATTTTGAACTTTTAGAAGTGTTCTTGGACTTTTTAGAAATCTTGAGATGTCCTCTAACCAACCCTTTTTGTCTCATCTCATTTAAATATTCCATGATCAAGTTATAAGCTTTGGTAAAAAAGGTGTTTTTGTTGACTTTCAAAAATGACCTATAATGTCCAAATTTATAACTTCTTATGAGTACATTTTCTGATCTTGGGGTATGAAGATGTATTATAGGATATTGCATCCTCTTCAAAATGATCTTTTGATGGTTCATTTCTCATAAAGTATGAGAAAGTTATTCTTGGTCAAAGTTGAGTTGACTTTTCCAGCAAAACCCTAATTTAGCAACTTTTGAGTCTTGATGAATTTTGAGCAATCCTTGATGAATCATGATCAACCCTTAATCAAATGATGAAATATCCTTCAACATGAGAATGTTGACAAAAAAGTTTGAGGTTTGACTGTATTTGGGTCACAGTTGACTTTTGCCCTAGAATGGTCAATTTTTGGACCCCTTGAGCAATTGACTGAGCAAACTTCCTCTGCAAGGCTTGAAATTTGACATGGATGACCTTGAGAACATATTAGGACATTAGGGAGCATTTGAGGTCATTTGGACTCAAGGATCTTGATGCAACACAAAACCATAATTTGGGGTTGAGTGCCTTAGGAGATAGCTTGACTGTCCAACTCTTAAGCAATCTTGGGCCACTTGGAGATTTTTCTTGCAATGTTTTGAGAAGTATGAGAGGGAAAATTTTGGGGTACAACAGCTGCCCCTGTTCAATCTTCTTAAACCTGAGGAGATAGATTGGCTTTCGGGCCTTTCGTGATCCGAAGGTGGAAGATGATGGAACACTAGAGTGCCCAGAAATTTGCATTCGCATGAAGTGGTATAAGACTGGTGATGTCGGGAATGGGCTTACAGATGCCATTTGGAGGCTGTTGATAGGAGGTCTTAACTTCGACTGGAATAAGAATCAGGGAGATCTTAGCGTCGATCTAACTGAACCAGAGAAGGTCTAGGATTAACTTTGGCTGGATAAGAATCAGAAAAATCTTAGGATCGATTTAACTAAACCAGAAAAAAGTCCTAGAATATGTTCAACTGGAATATGAATAAGGGAGATCTTAGCATCGATCTGACTGAACCAGAGAAGGTCTTGGATTAACTTTGACTGGATAAGAATCAGAAAAATCTTAAGGTCCATTTAACTGAACCAGACGAAAGTCTTGGAATATCTTCGACTGGAATACGAATCAGGGAGATCTTAGGGTCGATCTGACTGAACCAGAGAAGGTCTTGGATTAACTTTGACTGGATAAGAATCAGAAAAATCTTAGGATCGATTTAACTAAACCAGACAAAAGTCTTGGAACATCTTCAACTTGAATATGAATCGGGGAGATCTTAGGGTCGATCTGACTGAACCAGAGAAGGTCTTGGATTAACTTTGACTGGATAAGAATCAGAAAAATCTTAGGGTCGATTTAACTGAACCAGACGAAAGTCTTGGAATATCTTTGACTGGATAAGAATCAGAAAAATCTTAGGGTCGATTTAACTGAACCAGAGAAGGTCTTGGATTAACTTTGACTGGATAAGAATCAATAACATCTTAGGGTCGATTTAACTGAACCAGAAGAAAGTCTTGGAATATCTTCAACTGGAATACGAATCAGGGAGATCTTAGGGTCGATCTGACTGAACCAGAGAAGGTCTCGGATTAACTTTGACTGGATAAGAATCAGAAAAATCTTAGGGTCGATTTAACTGAACCAGACAAAAGTCTTGGAACATCTTCAACTGGAATACGGATCAGGGAGATCTTAGGGTCGATCTGACTGAACCAGAGAAGGTCTTGGATTAACTTTGACTGGATAAGAATCAGGAAAAATCTTAGGGTCGATTTAACTGAACCAGACGAAAGTATTGGAATATCTTCAACTGGAATACGAATCATGGAGATCTTAGGGTCGATCTGACTGAACCAGAGAAGGTCTTGGATTAACTTTGACTGGATAAGAATCAGAAAAATCTTAGGGTCGATTTAACTGAACCAGACGAAATTCTTGGAACATCTTCAACTGGAATACGAATCAGGGAGATCTTAGGGTCGATCTGACTGAACCAGAGAAGGTCTTGGATTAAATTTGACTGGATAAGAATCAGAAAAATCTTAGGGTCGATTTAACTGAACCAGACAAAAGTCTTGGAATATCTTCAATTGGAATACGAATCAGGGAGATCTTAGGGTCGATCTGACTGAACCAGCGAAGGTCTTGGATTAACTTTGACTGGATAAGAATCAGAAAAATCTTAGGATCGATTTAACTGAACCAGACAAAAGTCTTTGAATATCTTCAACTGGAATACAAATCAGGGAGATCTTAGGGTCGATTTGACTGAACCAGAGAAGGTCTTGGATTAACTTTGGCTGGATAATAATCAGAAAAATCTTAGGATCGATTTAACTGAACCAGACAAAAGTCTTGGAATATCTTCAACTAAAATACAAATCAGGGAGATCTTAGGGTCGATCTGACTGAACCAGAGAAGGTCTTGGATTAACTTTGACTGGATAAGAATCAGAAAAATCTTAGGGCCGATTTAACTGAACCAGACGAAAGTCTTGGAACATCTTCAACTGGAATACGAATCAGGGAGATCTTAGGGTCGATCTGACTGAACCAGAGAAGGTCTTGGATTAACTTTGACTAGATAAGAATCAGAAAAATCTTAGGGTCGATTTAACTGAACCAGACAAAAGTCTTGGAATATCTTCAACTGGAATACGAATCAGGGAGATCTTAGGGTCGATCTGACTGAACCAGAGAAGGTCTTGGATTAACTTTGACTGGATAAGAATTAGAAAAATCTTAGGATCAATTTAACTGAACCAGACAAAAGTCTTGGAATATCTTCAACTGGAATACGAATCAGGGAGATCTTAGGGTCGATCTGACTGAACCAGAGAAGGTCTTGGATTAACTTTGGCTGGATAAGAATCAGAAAAATCTTAGGATCGATTTAACTGAACCAGACAAAAGTCTTCCATAGATATAGTTTTTCTTTTGAGGGGACTACTAGGTTATATGAGTAGTCAGTGGTGTTTATTGATTCGTCTTTCCCTAAAACGGTAAAGAGTCAGTCATATGCAATGTCATGATGTATGAAATGCATGATATATATCAAGCAATGATGCTCTCAACATAAATGAGATTGTATGGTATGATGCGTATATGCATGTATCATGATGTATGGAAATGTAATGTTTTAGTTGGGGAAAATAAATCCCGGACAGCTGCTGGAAACAAGAGTTGAATTCTTCGCTTCGGCTGGGGATGGTGAACGAAGGTGATTGCAAGAATAAACCTGCAGGAGAAGATAACTCCGTTGGGGAATAAACTGATGAGGAGATTACTCTGTGGGGAAGAGATGCTCTGCTGAGGATTCCACTGATAAATTCTGTTGGGGACGAATTACCATTGCTGGTGATACTGAATCTGTTGAGGATTGAATTCCTATTTGTGAAAGGGAAGAACTCCGCTGGAGACGATCTCTCAGTGACGATGTTACTGGGGATAACCTGTTAAACTTTTATGGGGATAATCCTTTGAACTTGGCTGGGGAGATTTATTTTTTGTACTCCGCTGGGGATAAACTTCCAGAGTCTACTGGGGATGATTCTCCTAACTCCGTCGGGGAAGATTTTTCAGACTACGCTAGGAAAATTTTAACTCCACTGGGGGTATCTTGTATTCTGTCGGGGAACATTCTTATACTCCGCTAAGGAATATTAAGACTGTCGGGGATATCAAGCCTTTTTAGTATTGATGGTAGATCAACTCTGCTTGGGGAGAGCATTGCTGATTCATTCATAGTTACAAGTCCCAGCTGGGGGGGAGCTACCATTACTGCCCTACTCTGCGGGGAGTGAAGGTATCTTAGTCATATTCTTCAGATGAATTTATTCGGTACCTGGTGGACAAAGCAACTATACAGTTTGGACAATTTTTATTTCCCCTATTTCTGATATTACCCGTAATCGTCTTTTGTTTCGCATGTAAATATTCATGAGCAACAATTAATGTCAAATGCATATATCAAAAATGAACTTTGGACGTTCTTTGAAAATCAAAACAGATAAAGAAAAAACAGTTTGAAATTTCTTTGAAAATGAATTGCATTGATTTTGAAGTTTGGCCTGTAAATAGGCGTTTTTGTACAAGAGGCTGACGTCCTAGTAAGAGAACGCCTCCGAATAACAGAATTTACACAATTTGTGAAAAACTAAACAAAACAGCTATGTGAATAATCCCACTGGATTCCAACTTTGTTATTGCCTTTATGTCCTCGAGCATCTCATCACTTTGCTACTTGGTTGAAGGTAGATCAGATTGATTAGTGTCGTCCGAGCTTGATAGTTGATACCGAAGTCTGGTTGCAAGGTGATCCAATGAGACATAGTGTTACGCTTTGATCCCTAATTTTTTCCTGGACCGCCCTTTCGGGTTTTCAGTCCACCGGGATACCCATTTTTGCCCAAGTCGCCTTTTCGGGTTTTCGACTTGCCGGGTGTACAGATTTTTTCATTTTTGTCCCTTATTTTTGCCCGAACCCTTTTGGTTCGCCGGGAAGCCCTTATTTTTGCCTAGGCCAGTCAACCTAGCGGGTCTTTGATTATGCGTAGTATTTTTCACTATGTCTGCATTGACGGGGTGAGGAAGGTCGTCACCATCCATGGTGGTTAGAATCATAGCTCCCCCTGAGAAAATGTTCTTAACCACAAATGGCCCTTCGTAAGTAGGAGTCCATTTGCCCCTGGGATCACCTTGAGGTAGGATAATGCACTTGATTACCAGGTCCCCAACTTGATACTCTTGTCGTCAGACTTTCTTGTTGAATGCCTTGATCATCCGTTTTTGATACGTCTGACCATGACAAATAGCAGTAAGTCTTTTTTCGTCGATTAAATTCAGCTGATCAAGCCGGGTCTGAATCCAGTCATCTTCACTCAAACATGCGTCCTTCATAATCCGAAGAGAGGGTATCTGAACTTCGATTGGCAAGATAGCCTCCATACCATATACCAAGGAATAGGGTGTTTCCCATGTTGACGTCTGTGCTGAGGTATGGTACCCATGAAGAGAAAATGGTAACATCTCGTGCCAGTCTTTGTATGTCATTGTCATCTTCTGCACAATCTTCTTAATGTTCTTATTAGCCGCTTCGACAGCCCCATTCATCTTCGGCCGGTAGGGAGAAGAGTTATGATGCTGTATCTTGAATTGCTCGCAGAGCTCGATGATCATCTTGTTGTTGAGATTGGTACCATTGTCCGTAATGATCCTCTCTGGTACACCATATCGACAGATCAGATTATGCCGAATGAACCTTGCCACAATGTTCTTGGTTACAGTAGCAAAGGAAGCTGCTTCAACCCATTTCATAAAGTAATCAATTGCTACCAGGATGAAGCGATGCCTGTTAGATGCCGTGGGTCTGATCTCGCCGATCATATCAATGCCCCACATTGCAAAAGGCCAAGGTGTCGTCGAGACGTTTAAAGGGACTGGAGGTATGTGCACCTTATCAGCATAGACTTGACACTTGTGACATGTCCGAGAATGTTGATAATAGTCAGCTTCCATTATGGATCAATAATATCCTGCCCGAAGGATTTTCTTTGCCATGGTGTGTCCACTGGAATGAGTTCCAAAAGTACCTTCATGTAACTCCGCCATGATCCTTTCTGCTTCATTCTTATCCACACAACGCAGTAAGGTCGAATCATGGTTGCGCTTGTAAAGGATGCCATTGCTGATGAAGAACTTTGTTGCGAACCTCCTCAGAAACTTCTTGTCATTAACAGATGCACCCTCGGGGTATTCCTGAGCTTCAAGATACCTCTTCACCTCATGAAACCAGGGTTTATCCGCTACCTCTTTAGTCTTAATATCACAGCAATGCGCAGGTTCGTCCAGTTTTTCAATGATGATCCGGGGAGCTTCGTTGTCCCAATTGACCTTGAACATAGAAGACATCGTAGTTAACGCGTCCTCCAGCTGATTCTCCTCTCTTGGGAAGTGTTCAAAGGTTATCTCCTCGAAATGGGGAAGCAACGTCAACACGTATTCTTGGTAAGGAATAAGATTTGGGTGTTTCGTATCCCACTCGCCTTTGATCTGACTGATCACAAGAGCGGAATCTCCGAAAACACTTAGAAACTTAATCCTTAGGTCAATTGTCGCTCGAAGACCCATGATGCACGCTTCATACTCCGCCATGTTGTTGGTGCAGTTGAAACATAGTCGGGCGGTGAATGGAGTATGAGAGCCTTTAGGAGATATGATTACAGCGCCAATTCCATTACCCAAAGCGTTCGAAGCTCCATCAAAGTACATAGACCATCGGGATCCTTCCTCAGGTCCTTCATCTGGTCCAGGTGTCTCACAATTAGTCACTATCATGATATTCTCGTCCGTAAATTCGAAGTTCATAGATTAGTAATCATCCACTGCCTGATGTGCCAAATGGTCTGCCAACACACTTCCTTTGATAGCCTTTTGGGTTGTGTACTGGATGTCATACTCAGTCAAGATCATCTGCCATCTTGCTATTCTTTCGGACAAGGCAGGCTTCTCGAAGATATACTTGATTGGATCCATCTTCGATATCAATAAAGTAGTGTGAGTCAACATATACTGTCTCAGCCGGCGAGCAGCCCATGCCAAAGCGCAGCAATTTTTCTCGAGCAGTGAGTATCGAGTCTCACAGTCGGTAAACATTTTGCTAAGGTAATAAATAGTATGCTCTTTTCGGCTAGACTCGTCATGCTGCCCCAGCACACACCCCATTGAGTTGTCGAGTACTGTCAAGTATAAGATCAAAGGTCTCCCTTCAACTGGAGGCATCAGAATGGGTGGCTCTTGGAGATACTCTTTGATCCTTTCGAAAGCGGCCTGACATTCATCGTTCCAACGTACTACTTGATCTTTCTTTAGTAACTTGAAGATTGGTTCACAAGTAGCAGTCAGGTGTGAGATGAATCGAGAAATGTAGTTCAGACGTCCCAGAAAGCCTCTAACTTCTTTCTCTCTTTGGGGAGCTGGCATCTCTTATATGGACTTCACCTTTGCTGGATCCACTTGAATACCTTTTTCGCTTACGACGAAACCCAGCAACTTACCAGATCTCACCCCGAAGGTGCACTTGTTCGGGTTTAACCTCAGCTTGTACAACTTCAACCTGTCAAATAACTTCTGGAGATGGTCAAGGTGTTCTTCTTCAGTTTGAGATCTTGCAATCATGTCATCAACGTATACCTCAATCTCATGATGGATCAGGTCATGAAACAAGGCGACCAAGGCACACTGATATGTTGCCCCAACATTCTTCAATCCAAAAGGCATGACCTTGTAGCAAAATGTACCCCATTGAGTAACAAAGGTTGTCTTCTCCATGTCTTCGGGAGCCATTTTAATCTGATTATAACCGGAGAAACCATCCATGAAGGAGAAGACTTTATGCTAAGCGGTGTTGTCAACCAGAACATCAATATGAGGTAGAGGGAAGTCATCCTTGGGGCTTGCCCTGTTCAGATCCCTATAGTCAACACACATTCGAACCTTGCCATCCTTCTTCGGCACAGGAACCACGTTGGCCACCCGCTGTGGGTAAGAAGTAACTGCTAGAAAACCGGCGTCAAACTGTTTCATAACCTCAGCCTTGATTTTCTCAGATATCTCTGGGCGCATTCGATGGACCTTCTATTTCACTGGAGGACAGTCTTCCTTGGTAGGCAGGCGGTGAACCACAATATCGGTATCCAACCCAGGCATATCTTCATAAGACCAGGCAAAGATCTCAACGTAGTCACGCAGCATTTGAATCAACCGTTGCTTCACACTAAGCTCCAGATTTCCCTCGATCTTGACCTCTTTCTTGTCTATCTCTGTACCCAGATTCATTGATTCCACCGGCTCTTCGTGTGGATGAATAACCCTCTCTTCCTAGAGTAACAGTCTAGCAAGTTCACCAGGCACTTTGCAATCATCTTCACCTTCGTCTTCGGCTAAGTTGATCGGACTTTCGAAGTCATAACTGGCAGTAGCAGAGTCGTTACCAGTGAGATCCAGAGTGGATGTAGACCTGTATATGTGAGTGTATGTAAAATAGCTATTTTGCAATATGTAATAAAAGAAAAACATAGAGCGCAAAATTTGAAATGCAAGAAACGTCCAATGCTTTTATTAATGATATATGAAAATGACACACATAAAGCCCTCACAAATGAAGCCACGGTGCCCCGGGTAAGACACCGGGCCGTAGAGCTTAAAACATTGTCTGTTACAAATTCAAAACAAAAAGTTTCATTACTGGGTAACAAAAGAAATAGGGATGAAGTCCTTTGCTGTCCAGTTGCTTGGTCCACCGTTGGTCATAGGATAGATCCAATTGTCGAACTCAGACTCTTCAACGTCGTCTTCAATGGCATTTACTCCTGAATTGCTGATGAACAGGGGAGGTCTTCCAATCCGTGCATTCCGAACAGCCCTTTGAGCTTCTGCAGTGAAACCCAAACCAGACTTGTTAGTCTTCTGTGTAAAATCAGGGAGTTGGCCCCAATTTGCACACCCATCTTTCTCGACAACAGCCCGGGCATCCTTAAAAGAAGCCATCTTCATAGGAGAATCTTCAACAACAGTCTCAGTTGATGCCAGGGTCTGGGGAACCTCTTCAAAATGTTGAAATGGGATCTCAATGAACTCCCCATCCATCTCTACATATCGGAAAGAGTTGAGGTGGCTCACCGTGTACTCTTCCTCTCCTTGTAATGTCACAATTTTCCCTTTCACTGGGTACTTCAGCTTCTGGTGGAGCGTTGAGGTTACGGCCCCAGCTTTGTGGATCCATGGCCGACCCAGCAAACAAGAATAAGATGGCCAAATGTCCATCACATAGAATGTAGAGTTGAAAACCTGAGAACCAACCTTAATCGGAATATCCACTTCTCCATGTACCATTCTTTTAGACCCATCAAAGGCCCTGACGACAATGTTGCTTGGTTTCAACTCCAATCCTTCACAGTCCAACCGGTCTAGAGCTTTCTTAGGAAAAACGTTCAATGAGGAACCAGTATCCACCAATACATGAGCAAGAGTAGTGCCTCTGCATTCAATGGAGACATGCAGGGCATCATTGTGATTCTTCCCTTTAGCAGTCAAGTCGGCGTCAGAGAAACCCAACCCATTATCAGCAGTCAGACTAGCCACGCAATCTTTAAACTGATCAGCCGATGTCTCTTGCGGTACATGTGCAGTCTTCAGGAATGCAATCAGAGCCTTGGCATGGGCCTCTGAGCATAGCAACAATGACAACATAGAGATTTTGGACGGGGTTTGCCCCAGCTGTTCAACTACATTGTAGTCATTCTTTTTGATGATTTTCATAATCTCTTCCATCTCTTGTCTAGAAGCTTCAACAGTAATTGTCTTTGGTGCCTCCGTCTGGGCAGGCTCATCAGTGATCCCTTTGCCCCGAGTGTCAGATGACTCGGCGACAGGGGTAAGAATAGGAACTTGAACAAGAATAGTAGCAGGTACACTGGCAAGTGTGATAACAACAGGTTTCCGGGCAGTTGGTAGAGAGATATCAGGTGAGAAAAGTCTTCCGCTGCGGGTGACTTTGGCAGGACCAACAATGTTGCCAACGTTAGTATCAGCATCCAAATCTTGTTTAACTCCATGAAAATGAACATCAGCCCCATAGTGCCAAGGGACATCTTTATCAGACGTATAGGGGATAAGCCCTGGAACAGTGATGATCAATGGTGAGATTCTTGGAACAGATGTAACTCTAACAGGCTTCCTCGAGGGAGCCTTGGAAGAATTGTCGAAAATGGTGATAATGGAAACTTCTTCAGTACGAACTAAGGGAACAACAGTCTTCTCAAACAGAATTTCTTTACTATCCATCAGGCGTTGGACACCTGATTTCAAAAGTGGGCAACCGGTTGGTAGGGTAGAACACATACGGCAACCTTCGTCACAGCCCGGAAATAAACCGACTATCAAAAGGTTCTTCTTCACAGTCATCAAAGGGGTAACAATGTCGTTCACAGAAACCACAAACGAGTCTTCATCTATAGCATTCACTCCATGCTTGGGCATAGGAGCAGTCATAACATTAGCTCTTTCGGGCGCCTCAAACTCAATCTCCTTAGCATCAATTAAGTCTTGTATTTTGTTCTTCAAAGCCCAACAATCATCTGTATTATGTCCCGGGCTATCAGAGTGAAAAGCACAGTGGGCATTAGGGTTATACTTAGGTGATGCAATGTTGGGATTCTGCAGAGCCTCCCTTGGAGTTACTAGATTGGTCTTTAATAACTGCGGCAGAATCTGAGACAAAGTCATGTTGAGATGGGTGAATTTCCTTCGAGGTCTCTCGGTCTTTTGTTGATTGTTGCGCTGAGTAGCACCAGCGGGACTTGAAATAACAACCGCATTAACAGCTTGGCGGCTTTCGGGTCTATTCTGGCTTTTCGAACCATAGACAGCACTGGACTCTTTCTTAAAAGGCTTCTTCTCGGTGCTCGATGAAGCACCCTTTTGTATCTTACTAGCCTTAATACCAGCCTCAATCCTTTCACCGGTCATAATTAGCTCTGTAAACCCAAATGAAGAGCTTCCAATCAGATGGTTGAAAAATGGACCAGACAAGGTCCCCAGAAACATATCCACAAGCTCTCGATCAGCCAAGGGTGGTTGCACTCTTCCGGCGAGGTCCCTCCACTTCTGAGCATAATCTTTGAAACCTTCACCCGTTCCCATAGATATACCCTGGAGTTGGGTACGCGTGGGAGCGAGGTCGTAATTGTACTGGTACTGCCTGTAGAAAGCAGTAGCCAAATCCTCCAAACTGCGAATACTGGCTCCGTCCAACTGGTAAAACCATTCAATCTGAGTCCCCGAGAGACTATCTTGAAAGAAGTGGATCCATAGGTTCTTACCAGCGGTGTACGGCTGAATCTTCCCTACATATGACTGGAGGTGAAACTTCGGATAAGAAACTCCGTCATACTTAGCAAAGGCTGGTGCCTTGAACTTGTGGGGAATTACCACCCCAGATGATAGACCTAGATCACCAAAGTCCAGACCAGGCACTTTCTGAACTTCCATCGCACTCAATCGGTCTTCCAGTTGCTTGTACCTATCCTCAGTAGGAGGATACTGGTCTTCATCGAAGTTCGTCTCGTTGTCTGAGACCACAGGGCTAGGAGCCCTTCTTTCCACTTGACTATCTTTCCCTCCAGATGAGGTGGTCAAATCAAATTCATCCCGTAGCCTATTTTCAAACCTGTGACCTGTGTTAAACAGGATTGTCCTCTTCTTCTTCTTCTTCTTCTTCTTCTCTTTCAAGATCAGGGTCTTCAAATCTTGCTGACCCTTAGCTAGATTCATGAACAACTCTTGGAATTGGGCATTTTGAGCCTGCAGAGCCTTGATTGCTTGCTCAGTCGATGGTTCAGCAGACATGATGAGTGCTGAAATAAACAGCGAAGAAGATAAGAGACCTGTAATGGGTACATATTATGAAGTGCATGGAATGAAATGCGTATGCTATGATTTTAAAGACATCGGAAGATTCAAATTTATAAACCAAAAAGGAAACACACTTTTATTAGGTAAACTTGAAATTCAAACTGTTCAACAAATTACCCTTAAGGCGTTACAAGGAAGGAAATACTGAAAAGTAAATAAAAATTGGAAAGGAAATAATCAAAGGACAATTAGTGCTCCCATGGTCACTTCTTGTAGGTGCGGACATAGTCATTGAGAATCCGCTCGTTCTCCAGCTGCCTAGTCAACTTCTGGTTCTTCTGCTCTTTCTCGTTAAACTTTTCTCGGTAGGCATCCCGCTCTTCTCTCAGTTGCATCCAAGACCTTTTCAGTGCCCCAACGTCAGTGGGCATGTAAGGATGGAGGATGGTAGGAAGAACCCCCTCTTCATTAGTAACTTCAACAATGATAGGCAGGACGGCTTCATACGGCATACCCAGCTTTTGGGCACGGATACGGACCCATCTGAGATATGGCTCCATCGGAAGAGAAGTCTTTGGACCCAGCTCATGTGGATCAGATCTGTGGACTCAATCCCAAGCTCTTATAAATCTTCGGCGTTGCTCGTCGCTATCCCCTTGAAAATCAAATATGATACTAGGCATTAGCAGCTCATGAGGTCCTTCTCTTCTGGCTCGCCCAAACTGACGTAACGCCAAGCATGGATTATAAGAAATTCCTCCATGGGTTCCTATCAGTGGAACATTGGGGTATTCCCCACAGTGATCAATGATAGCCACCTCGTCCATACCCTTGATAGTCCAGATGATGTCGTTATGAGAGAGAGACATAACCCTATAGGCCCAGCCCATGCCTTCTTTGTTCTTCAGCACTGATTTGGGGAGGTGCGAAATAAACCACCTCGCCAATAATGGAGCACAACACATTAAGGTTCCCCGCTTACGAGCAGTACGGGCATAAAGCTGATGAAGAATGTCACCCAAGAGAGTGGGTACAGGATTACGAGAGATGAAGATTTTCACCGCATTCACATCAACAAAAGAGTCAGGGTTCGGAAACAACACCAAGCCATATATCAGAAGATCCAGAATATCTTTGAATGCCTTGAAGTCTAGACTATCCCAGAAATAATTAGCCTTACCAACCAAGAATTTAGTCAGAAAGCCCTTTGCTCCACTTCTAGTCTCCCAATTAGCCATTACCTCATCCTTTGTCATATGAAGGGCTGAAGCAATCTCTTCTGGCCTAAGGATCTTCTCCCAACCAGTAAATGGGGTCTGCTCCAGAATAGAGATATCGAGCAGATCAGAGAACTCTTCTAAGGTGGGAACCAACTGGTAGTCTTGGAAAGTAAAGCAATGGTACAGCAGATCATAGAATTGGACCAAAACACTCATCATCTGCTCGTCCAATTTGGAGGTAACCAAACTGAGAAGATACCCATGTCTTCTGATGAAGGAGGTAGTATCAAGCATCTTTGCAACCAATTCTTTAAGCATAGTTGGAACCTGGACAAAATTGATCCGGATGGTATTCCTACGCATGGGCATCATGACCTACAAAATAGAACAAAGATGAATCCCTCCTGTCTTTGAAATAGGTTAGTCCAATGCAAGATGTATTCAATGTTATGATGTCATGATGTCATGATACATAGCACACCACAAGTATCCACAAATAGAAAACATGGTAAATGCACACAAGTCACACAGAGAGCCTTTAGATTTCAGGCTGGCAAGGAGCTTAGGTACTACCCTCTTTCAGTTCAGTTGGTTTAAACCTGTCCTAAAAATAGTAACCGGGTTCTAAAGGATCTCAATATCACTGACTACCCTCAATCGGTCATAATTCCAGTTTAGCAACCTTTTCTTGCAGCCAGAATCATCGCGAGAGTTTAGTCTCAATGAGTGTAGCATACTGCTACTGTTCTAAGACCAAGTTAGTCAATTTAAAGGTTCTAAGGTCAGTTGGTGCTTAATGACCCCTTAGCAGACCCATATTCTCCTCGTTCCAACACAAGGGATATCGGTACATACTAAAGTGCCACACCAACATAGCTACTACTTCAACTGTATCGGTCTACGCCGTACAGTTCCCTCACAGTTTATTGCTACTTACCTAAAGGGTATCCCCCAGATCCGGGTTAGGATCTATAGTAACTCCGATTCAAGCCCACAAAGATAAATTTTACAAAGCAAACAATTGAAAACACAATGATCTAATCTTAAGGTACACCCTACTTATTAATATTTCCCCAGCAGAGTCGCAAGTTCTGTGATACGGTGGGAAAGAACTGACTGTTTTTTGAATGCTGGTTTGCGTTTTGCGTTTCTTTTCGCAAAATGTCGCGGTAAGAAAGAGTCGCCACCGTCTTTTATTTTATCCAACAAGGAAAGGAAAAAAGCACAGAAAAAATCCTTTTTCGAGATATTTCTCGGGTTCAGGGGGTTGATTATAGAAAGGGAAGGTGTTAGCACCCTTTCTATCCGTGGTTATCCACGGGCACTTAGGTACTTGCTCAAAGTGTTTTCAAAATTGATTTTCTTTGTGTTTGTGGGTTTGAAAGAGTTTTTGTTTGAAAGGTGTAAGTGTGAAAAGTTTGTTTTGTTTTGGAAAGAGCAAGTACTTAAGAACCAATTACCTACTCGAAAAAGGAATCATTCTATGTTATCTTCCTTTAGGCAATGCTATCCCACTATTTATGAGTAGGTAGCACCGTCGTTGGAGTTTAAGGGTCAATTCGATTAAGGGACGTGCAGTCACTAAAGCAATGATAGGATGCCTTAGCGGTAACCCTAATGTCTTAGATCATTTTATCCGAGGCAACCGTTTCGAGGCAACTTATGATCTTTGGACAAGAGGGCGACTTCTAAAACTTCTTATACTCAATGACTGCGTACGAAGGCAACCAAGTGGGGTGTACCCTAAGAGTGCGCATGTGCGAGTGTGTTGTTTTCAGTTAATTTCATCTTTGTACATGTTAATGGTTATCTATGTTGATTTTAGGTTAAACATTCATTCTTGTCATGCATTCCCTATTATCAAACATCTAACAGTTTATAAGTTACGAAAATTAAATTGAAGAAATTAAACTAACTATTACAAGGCGTCGGGTATTTACATCGCCAAAAGCAACCCTTGAAATTAAAATGCGGAAAATAAATAAAGCGGTAAAAATAGTAAAACCCTATTAAGCTATTACATTCCGGAAACAGATACAATATTTGGAAAAAAAGTGAATCGCGTGCGGGAAATTAAATCGGGCGCAAGTTTTAGGGTTTTGACCCTTTAATTTAAAGAAAGGATTTTTTGGTTTGTTTTTGAATTAAAAAGAAATTAAACTAAGTTAATCATCAAATTAATAAATAAATTAATTAACAAAATATTTTTGGGTTTTTTGATATTTAAAGAAATAAAAATAAATTTATTCAATGTTAATAAAAACCTAATTGTCTAAGTTAATTTAAATTATTGCAAAATATATTAAAAGTTATTCCTAATTAAAACTAAATTAATTAAATTAATATTTATTAACAAAAATAAAATACTGAAAATTAATTTAAATAAGAAAATATTTTTTGGTTTTTAATTTTATTAAGAAAAAGTTTTGATTGGTTAGTTAATTAGTAAAAATAATAACAATAAATAATTAAAATAAAATTAAAAAAAGAAAGGATTAGGAGGTTTGGGCCTGTTTTTGGGGGTTTATTCAACAATTCCAGGGCCCAATTTCGTTGGTCTGGCTTGACTTTTCCTGATTCCCTACGCGCCCATTGACTCAATCCCATGGTGGACGTTCAACCTGAATCACCAGATCTGGCCTTGGGCCATCTGGTGCTTTGATATTTGAGGACATACGATAGGCTTCAAGCATTGGTTTGTACTGGATAACCTGTAGAAAAATAATAACAATGCATATGGGGGACCTGGGATTCGAACCCAGGTCCTGTTGGATTTTGAACACACGCATTTGCCACTCAACCATTGTGCCTTAGTTGTCAATATACTGGGCAATAATAATAATATGGGAAATCACATAATATGTCAGAATAAAAAAATAAAAACGCGCGAAGTTTGAACCGTCCAACCAGGGGGAGACACGTCTTCGTCTTCTTCCTTCAACCCTGTACATTTACCTACAGATTTATATCCGCAGCTAAATTCGTATGTCCACCCTAAAATCAGTTCTAGGCCATGAAAATCAAATCCAAGACTATGGTTATGCTCGTCCATCTCCCCTAGTCACGTCCATGTCCATCAATGGAACTAATTTCGCCTGTAAATAAAATGCCCAAAAAACAAACTACAAAACCCTAGATTCGGTTATAGGTTTACGGTCTATATAAATGCAATCAAACAATGCCAAAAGTTCAGAAATTTCATAAGCATCATAAATATATCCATGGTTTGTCAAAATGATGCAAAAATAGAGAGTTGCGATTTGGAATACAGGGCCATGAAACGGGATGCTTACAGTGCGTTTGAGAGGATGTGAGAGCTTGCCTTTGATTGCAGGAGGTTGAGTAAACACCCAGCAATTGATTGGTGTTGAGTTTTGCCTTTGTAAACGCCTCTAAGGATGATTTCAGTTTTGCACTTTTTTTTCAATTTTTCAAGTTTAGTTCTTGGTGTTCTTGCAGCCTCTAGCTCTGGATTTCGTGCCTTTGCCTTGTATATTTAATATGGAGTGTATTAGGTCAACTTTTGTGGACTGAATCCTTGCACATTGATGCCTTGAGATTGGATTTGATTCACCATTGATAACTTACCTAATTTGCCAAAAACTCAATCTTTGTGCACATGGAATAGTTGATACGAGTTTGATCCTCATATTGATGATGATTAAGTCCTGAAAATAGAAAAAGATCTCATGTAATCAAGTTTTGTGATTTTATTTGATTTAAATTGATTTAAAATGAAATAATTCAATAAAAAATCAAATAAAATAAGAAAATTGATAAATGGGCACAAGGCTGAAGCTAGGACACGTGTGTAGTGTGACAAGATCAAATCAAGTGGAAAAGAATGGGCCCATTTGACAAAATTTGAGGTTTTGGGGATAGTTGACTTTTGGCAATTTTGCAAAAATGCCCAACTTCAACAATGCATAACTTCTTCAATTTTGAACTTTTAGAAGTGTTCTTCAACTTTTTAGAAAGCTTGAGATGTCCTCTAACCAACCATTTTGGTCTCATCGCATTTTGATATTCCATTCTCAAGTTATAAGCTTTGGAAAAAAAGGTGTTTTTGTTGACTTTCAAAAATGACCTATAATGTCCAAATTTATAACTTCTTGTGAGTACATTTTCTGATCTTGGGGTATGAAGATGGATTGTAGTAAATTGCATCCTCGTCAAAATGAGATTTGGATGGGTCATTTATCATAAAGTATGAGAAAGTTATTCTTGGTCAAAGTTGAGTTGACTTTTCCTACAAAACCCTAATTTAGCAACTTTTGAGTCTTGATGAATTTTGAGCAATCCTTGATGAACCATGATCAACCCTGGATCAAATGATGAAATATCCTTCAACATGAGAATATTGACAAAACAAATTGAGGTTTGACTATATTTGAGTCATAGTTGACTTTTGCCCTAGCACAGTCGATTTTTGGACCCCTTGAGCAATTGACTGAGCAAACTTCCTATGCAAGGCTTGAAATTTGACATGGATGACCTTGAGAACATATTAGGACATTAGGGAGCATGTTAGGTCATTTGGACTCAAGGATCTTGATGCAACACAAAACCCTAATTTGGGGTTGACTGCCTTAGGAGATAGCTTGACTGTCCAACTCTTGAGGAATCTTGGGCCACTTGGAGATTTTTCTTGCAATGTTTTGAGAAGTATGAGAGGGAAAATTTTGGGGTACAACAGAAAGCAATTAAGAGTCCATAGATAACTACGGATGAAAAGGGTTCTAACACCTTCCCTTTTCATAACCTACCCCCGTACTCAGAAAATTCTCAAAGGTCTTTCCTGTTCTTTTCACCCTTTCCTTTATTGGATAAAAGAAAAGTCAGTGGCGACTCTTGCTAACCGCAACATTTGCGATAAAATGCAAAACCAGTAAAGTCAGTTCTCCCGTCGTATTACAGAGAGAAATCCTCTTTCATTGGTAGATGGTGAACCACAATATCAGTATCGTGCGCTGGCATGTCTTCGTACGACCAAGCAAAGATTTCAACATATTCATGCAACATATGAATTAATCGGTTCTTGACACTGTTCTCCAAGTTAGAACCTATCTTGACTTCTTTTCTGTATGTCTCAGTACCCAAGTTTACAGCCTCGACCGACTCTTCATGTGGTTGTATAGTCTTTTCCTCTTGCAATAATAGTCTAACAAGCTCTCCAGGTACTTCACAATCTTCATCACCTTTGTCCTCGGCTTGGTAGATCGGATTTTAAAATTCATAAGTGGCAATAGCAGAGTCGTTATCAATGGGATCCAGAGTGTATGTGGATCTGCAATTTAGTGTGTGGGTGTGTGTAAGAACACATAGCTATTTGAACATGGAATGAAGTAAAAGAAAGACAAAGAGCGTAAAATTTGAATGCAAAATGTCCAATGTTTTTATTAAATGAAAATATGATTATGAAATGAAAACCCTTAACACATGGACCATTGTACCCTGGGTAAGACACAAGGTTTTAAGTTATTGTTTTAAAAAAAGTTACATATCCAAATCTCGAAAGCAATAAAAATAGAAATGTATTTATTACTCCTGACTAAAGGAGATAAAGATAATGTCTTCTGCCTTCCAATTGTTGAGCCCTTTGACAATGGTAGGAAAGATCCAGCTGCAAGGTCATAATTACTGTCAGCATCTTCTATGACATTGACTTCGTTGTTGCTGACACATAATAGAGGTCTTCCAGCACGAGCACGACGAACAACGCTTTGACCCTCTGCAGTGAAACTCAAACCAAATTTGTTAGATTTATACTGAATATCAGGAAGCTGACCCAAAATAGTACAACCACCTTCTTCAATAGCATATTTAGCATCCTTTAAAGAAGCCATTATGGGCGTAACCATGGTAACTTTAGGAATGGCAGAGACGTCTTTAGTAGTAGCAGGAGGAATCAATTCAAAAGTCTGACAGGGAGTCTCAATGAATTTGTTGTCCATCCCTATATATCATAATGAATTTAGGTGGCTAACCATATACTTTTCTTCACCGCAGATAGTAACAATCTTTCTATTCACAGGATACTTTAACTTCTGGTGCAGGGTAGAGGTAATAGCTCTTGCCCCATGGATCCAAAGGCATCCCAGTAAGCAAGAATAAGTTGGTCAAATGTCCATTACATAGAAAGTGGATTCTAAGACCTGCGAACCTACCTTGATCGGAAGATACACTTTTCCATGTATCATTCTCTTTGATTTGTCAAAGGCTCAGACTATAATATTACTGGGTTTCTATATAGCCCATTCGCAGTCAAGTCTGTCCAGAGCATCCTTCGGTAGAACATTCAACGAGGAACCAGTATCAACCTATACATGAGCCAAAGTAGTTCCCATGCATTCAATGGAGACATCTAGGGCCTTGTTATGGTTTCTCCCTTTTGGATTCAGGTCAGCATTAGAAAAACCTAATCCATTGCCAGTCGTTAAGCTAGCGATATAACTTCAAAATTGATCGGCAAATATCTCTTGTGGCACATGGCCAGCCTTCAGGAATTTTACTAAAGCCTATGAATGGGCTTCAGAACATAATAGAAGGGATAACATGGAGATCTTGGATGGTGTCTGCCCCAGCTGTTCAACAATCTTGTAGTCGCTTTTATGGATAATCTTCAAAACCTCTTCCAACTCTTGCCTAGAGGTGTATTAAGTTACGACCTCTTTAGGTGCCTCCGTCTGGGCAGGCTCAATCATTAGTTCTTTGCCCCGAGCTTCATTACTTGACTCAGTAGTGGTGACTTTAATATGTGTAGCAACATTCTTTGGAGGAGAGATCTCAGGAGAGAAAACCTTTCCCGTTCTAGTAACCTTACCGGTCCCGGCAATATTGTCAATGTTGGAATCAGTAGCTTCAATATCTTCATTCTCGGTGGCTGAAAACTCTTGCTTGACGCTGTGATACGGTGGGAGAACTGACTTGAGGTTTTGCGTTTTATGTTTGCAAATGTTTCGGTTTAGCAAGAGTCGCCACCGGCTTTTTATTTTATCCTAAGGAAAGGTCAAAAAGCACAGGAAAGATCTTTGAGATGTTTTCTTGGGTTCAGGGAGTAGATTATGAAAAGGGAATGTGCAAGCACCCTTTTCTTCCATGGTTATCCATGGGCTCTTAGTTACTTGTTTAGATCACTTGCTTTTGCTTTTCAATTGTTTGAAATGGTGCTTTGTGTGTGGTTTTGAAAGATGTTTTGAAAAGAGGACATCGTTGTGGAAACCTTTGTAATGATTCTTGTTTGAATGTATACAAAGGTGTATTTGTCTTTTGAAAAGATTTCAATGTTTGAAAGTTTATTTTGGGAAATGTTTTGAAATTGTGTTGTGAAGTGTGTTTGAAAATAGCAAGGATGTTTTTCAAGTTTTGATCAAGTAACTAAGAGTTGTCTACCCTATTTTACTCAAAGGTCTTTCCTACACATTTTTAACCCTTTTGACAGTGTTGCTTTACCATTACATTTGATAAACAACCTTGTATTAGGATGTTAAACGGGACAGGCGCGAGTCATCATATTAACCATGATAGCAATTGTGTTAAGTATTTTTAGCAAATTTTACGAGGGACTAGATCATTTTGTTTAGGCAACCAAGATAGCGTCATTGAGGGACTATGATCTTTTGTTTTGTTTTTGTTTTGCCAAAGATACTCAACATGCATAACATGGCCCATTTTTAAGGCAACAAGTGGATGAGACCCTAGGGGTGCAAGTTTGCATTGTGTTGTCATTTTCATGCATTTTTGTCTTTGTATTAGTCAAGCTACTTGTTGATTTTGGATTCTTGCATACAAACTCTAATCTCTAATCATGGTATAATTGAAAGCGTAAATGCGTAAAATAAATCTACCACTATTACAATATGATTATGGGGATGGGGATACAATTTTTTGAATGGGGATTATTTGACAAGAAATTAAAACCCTAATTTTACTATTACATCCAAATTGAATAATAGCATAAATAATAAATGAATAATATTTAAATAAACAAACTAAATAAATATAAAAAATAATATGAATATGCAAAAGTGTTTATGTTTATTTTTTATGTATGTAAAAAATATTTAATGCAAAAAGAAAGAAAGAAATAAAAAAAGATTTTTTTTTATTAAGGGTAAAACCCTAATTTTCTTTTAAGAATGTAAATATATTAAATATACTATTTATATACAATAAAATAAAATAATATATATATATATATATATATATATATATATATATATATATATATATATATATATATATATATATATATATATATATATATATATATATATATATATATATATATATATATATATATATATATATATATATATATATATATATATATATATATATATATATATATATATATATATATATATATATATATATATATATATATATATATATATATATATATATATATATATATATATATATACACACAAAAAATAAAATATATTTAGAAAAAACAAAATAAAATCAGAAAATGAAAATATAATAAAAAAGAAAAAAATAATAAAATAATAAAAATAAATATGAAAATTTATGAAAATATTTTGGGGTATTTTTATGTTTGGGAAAATATAAAATAAAATCAGAAAATGAAAATAAAATAAAAAAATATAAAAGTATAAAGAAATTGGGTCAGGGGGGTGCATTCAGCAAAAGGGGGGTGTTAGAAACAAAAGAACCAAAGCCCATCCCAAACCAGACTTCATCTTCAACCTCTCTTCAAAATTTCGCGCGCCCTGTACCAAACATGAACAACCTGCATACGAGCTCTAATGCAAAAACACATAACATCAAAGTTGTAGGATTTTCCAAGACGAATTCAACCATATAAAAAACTTGTCCTAACTCTCAAAGACCAGAGAGAATTTCTCTGGCCCTAAATCTTAACCTATTTTTTTCAGGATGTTCATGGACCAAATTCTCTTAGCACGCTTAACTAAAATGAAAACTGAGCATATGTACAACTTCATGGCTATGAATACTACATTTCTTATTCACAAACCTAAGCCTAATCGTTTCTAAATAGAGAGATAGCAAGTTGACAAAAACCTATTTCAGTTGACTTCGTGTCTGACAATGTGGAGCTCTTCAATGAGGCCTGAGATGTTTGGGAGCTTGCTTGAACTTCTCCTGACCTTCTCCAATGCCTAGATTTCCTTGAATGTGCTTGAACAAGCCTACAGAACTCAACCTGCACAAGCTGAAATCAAAAATGGCAAACCTTGTAAATGGAGTTACAGTTAGTGTTTAAGGGTTGGGATAGCTTGGATAGGTTGTATGGAAGGTGTTTGAACAGGTTTGGGACAAAACGCACGAGCAAATTGTGAGATAGAACTCAAGATGCAGATGCTGCCCTGTTTTGCCAATGGAAGGTGATTTTATGCTATGGGAGGTTTGAGGGCTCAAAGGGTAGTGTTTCTGGTTCAAGGGGATGTGAGAAACTTGTCTCAAGTGCTTGCCAAAGTTGGTTTTCACAGATGTGTGTGTTATGTGATATTGGACATGTTTCTTGTATATGAAGCAAAAATGGACAAGTGATGCAAAGCAGGCCTGTACAGGCTATCCATCAGCTTGCATACTATGATCTTGGCCCCTAAAGTTGGTGGATTTGATTTGCTGCACAAGATATGGTTCAATGCTCAAGGATGCTGTTTTGACATAAAGCAAGATTTAAGCAAAAATGGCAATGTTGCTTTTTCTATTTAAGGATTAATCTTGTGTGTAATGCTCTAATGACCAAAACAAAACCTTAGACCAATGGATTTGCATTTAATTATTGAGTATGGAATGGTTTTGAGGCCTGTAATCTAGTTTAAAGCAAGCTGATTTGAATTTGCAACTTGTATCAATATGAACATGCCATGGATAAAAAGTGAGTTTTTGCCAACTTCAAGCCTTCGATTCTCCCTAACCACAAACGAGTTTGGAGAGTTCTTGGACATTTTGGAAAGCTTGAAACATGCTCTACATTCCATATTTGAAATTAAATTTGAGATTCCAAGTGGAACTATGTGAAAAATGGCCATGAAGATAGGTCAAAATCCTGCCTAAACTAGGGCAAAATTTCACTAAGTTAAAAGTTTCATGGACCCTTGTTCCAAAAATCATAACTTGAGACCCAAACTTCTTTTGGGAAAACTTTGTGAATCAAAGTTGTATACTTTGTGGAGGAATACAACTTTCATGTTGTAAGTTTTGTTTGAATCCAATTGTATCATGGTGAAAATGTTGGGAAATGTTAGGAAAAATTAAGAAAATTTCATAACTTAGAAAAATTCTAAGTTATGAAAATTTTCAACTTTAAACCCTAATTTGCAAAATTGGGTTTCTTGATGAATAAGTTTCATGTTTTGACATATCTTGATGAAAAATGACCCTTGGCACTTGATTTTGACCAAAAAGTCAAAGTTTGACTTTTCAGTGTACAATCAAATTTTGATCAGTTGAGTGAAAAATTCATCTGTCAATTCAATGCAATTGAGATCTTATGAACCTTGTGAATAGTTCAAGATGATGCCATTGAGCCCTTGAATCCATTCTTGAGCCCAATTTTCCATTGGCTAGGTCAAAAGTCAGAAATTGCCCTTGTGCAGTCAAAACCCTAAAAATGACCATTTTACCCTTTTGATGATCTGATCAAATTTCTTGAGGAGTTATGGTCCAAACTTGATCAAATGGTTCATATGAGTTCATAATGTTGATGTGGGTCAAATATCATGAGGTTTGACTGTAAATTGGCCATAGTTGACTTTTTCCCCAATACAGTTGATTTTTAGGTCAACTGTCCAATTGACTGGGAAAAAATTTGATTCAAGGCTTGAAACTTGGTATGGACAATCTTATAAATCCAACATGAAGTATGAAAGCCACTTTGAGCCTTAAAACTCCAGAAATCTCTGTGCAAACTCAAACCCTAATTTCAGGTAAACAGTGCAAGGAGATGTCTTGAGCAGTGCAAACCCTAACTTGGTCTTGGATCCAAAGAGTCTTGTGAGGGGAAATATTTGAAAGAATGAGAGGGAAAATTTTGGGGTTCAACAAACGCCATGGTAGTAGACGTATGATCCATAGTTCCAAGGAATAGATTTATCCGAAGAATATGGGATATGTCCATGTGTAGTGATGATTAGAGGAGCAACTTTCGGATTGGCAGAAATCCTTACAGGACCTTTGGAAGTGATCATGATAGGAGTTCCAGAAATTACAGATAATTCTTGAACCAAATTCTTAGTAGACATAATCTTCTCAAACGGGATTATGCGATTGTCCATCATGCGTTGAACGCCTTTCTTCAGTAACTTGCAGCGATTGGGTTGGGTTGCACATCAGTAACATCCTTCAATACAGCCCAGAAATAAACCGACCTGCAACATATTCTTCTTGATAATTGGTAGGGGAGTAACTGATTCACTTACAGCAGCAACATAAAGAACATTGTCAATAGCACTTATTCTTTGTTATGCTTCGACATAGGTGCAGTAATTACATTCGGAGTTTTTGGAGGATCAAAATCAATTTCCTTGTTATCAATCATGTCTTGAATTTTGTTTTTCAGGGCCCAGAAGTTGTTGGTGTCGTGCCCAAGACTGTTAGAATGGTAAGCACACTTCACATTTGGATTGTAGCGGGGAGAGGAGGTGTTGGGATTTTGAGGAGGATCCCTTAATGTAATCAATTCTGCCTTCAAAAGATGTTGCAATGCATGAGACAATGGCATGCTAATCTTGGTAAATTTCCTTCTCATAGCGTTTGACCTGTGTTGATTACTCTGTTGTTATTGTTGAATAAATGTAGGATTAGAAATTAACACCGCTTCCACAGACTGATTGCGGTCATTTTTACCACAGCCTTTCTCGCCATAAATAACATTGGTCTCCTTCTTACCATTGAATGTCTTCTTCACATCACTCGAAGACGCAGCCATTAGAATCTTTCCACTCTTGATACCACCTTTAACTTGTTCCCCGGTTAGAATCATCTCAATAAAACCAGATAAAGAACTGCCACTTAGATGATTAAAGAATGGGCATGTCAAAGTGCCCATGAACATGTCAACTAGCTACCGGCCAGACAAGGGAGGTTGCACCCTTCCAGCTAAGTCTCTCCACTTTTGGGCATACTCTTTAAAACCCTCGTTCGAGCCCAGAGTCATATTTTGTAATTGCACACGAGTCAGTGCAAGGTCAGCATTTTATTGATACTGCTTGTAAAAAGCAACAGCCAGATCTTTCCAAGAACATGCGTTGGTTCCTTCCAGCTAATAGAACCATTCCAGTTGTGTCCCTGATAAACTCTCTTGAAAGAAATGGACCTATAACTTCCTGAAAACAGTATGGGGTTGGATCTTTCGAACATAAGACCGCATGTGAAGCTTGGGACAAGAAACACCATCATATTTGGCAAAAGTGGAAACCTTGAATTTATGAGGGATAACTACCCCTGAGACAAGACCCAGCTCTTCAAAATCTAGCCCTGGCACCTTCTGGATCTCCATAGTAATTAAGTCGATCTTCCAGTTGTTTGTATTTGTCATCACTAGGAGGATACTGTTCATCTGAGTAATCTGCTTCCTCTTCATCAAAACCCTGATTGTTATTCTTTTCAGCTTTCACACTATTATCATCTTCTTCTCAGTTATCACATTCATCTGATGGGGTCTCAAAATCTAGAGCCCCCTTGGATGGACCTCTGAATCTTCTCCCCGTGTTCAGGACACCAGTTGGTTTCTTTTCCTTTTTCTTCTTCTCCTTAGTGATAAGAGCTTTCAATTCTTCCTGCCCCTTGGCCAGGTTCAGGAACATTTGCTGGAACTCGGTGTTCTGAGCTTGGAGATCCTTAACTGTTTGTTTAAGAGCCATCTTTTACTGAAATAAACAGTACACGGATGAGAAAACATGTATTGTAAAACCTAGTATGCAATGATGTGCATGATGTGTAGATGCAATGTTTTTAAGGACTTGGCGAGATTTAAATTTGTTTAACCAAAGGAAAACAGAAACAAAGGTTTTTATTAGCAAGCTCATAAGAAAACAAAAGTTTACAAATAAAAATAATAAATCCTAAAGCTTCAAGTTTCCCATGGACGCTTCCTCTTTGTGATGACATAGGCGTTAAGGCTCTGTTCTTCGTGAAGTTTCTTTGTCAGCTCCAACACTTTCTTCTCACTTGCATATAACTGAGCCTCAAAGGTGTCTTGTTCTTCCTTGAGTTGAATCTAGGACTTCTGTAATTCTTCAAGGTCGGTAGGCATATCTGGATGAAGAATGGTGTGGGAAACGTCACCTTCAACAACAGGCTCCAAGGTAACTGGTAGGATAGCAGGATATGGCATCATAAGATTTTGAGCACGAGCTCATACCCATTTGAGATATGGCTCCAGAGGGATAGAACTCTTATGTCCCAGAGTCCAGATATCAATCTTGTTGACCATGCCTCAAGCATGGATAAATCTTCGTCGGTATCCTTGAAGATCATTGTCATAGTCGAATGCAATACCCTAGATAAGCATATCATAAGGACCGCCTTTTCGAGCATAACCAAACTGACGTAAAGCTAGAGAAGGGTTGTAGGTAATGCCTCCCCTTATGCCCAGAAGTGGCACATTCGGGAATTCTCCATAGCGGTCAATGATATTGATGTCTTCCTGAGATCGGGAACACCAATAAATATCTAAATGTAAGAGAAAAATTATCCTTTGAGACCACCTCAACCCTTGTTCATTCTTCAACACTAATCGAGGATGGTGCTAAATATACCACCTGGATAGCAAAGGTATGCAACACGTGATATTTCCTCGCTTCTTCATAGTACGAGTGTGAAGAGAATGCAGAATATATCTGAGCAAAGTAGGCACAGGATTATGAGCGAGGAATATCTTGATGGTGTTTACATCTATAAGTTGGTCCAGATTAGGGAATAGTACCAAACCATAAATTAGTAAAGCCAGTACATCTTTGAAAGCATGGAAACTCATGGCATTTAGAAACAATTGAGCTTTCTCCATCAGAAATTTTGCAAGTAGGCCTTTAACTCCACTCCTAATTTCCCAATTAGAAGCAATGTCAGACGGTTTCAAGTGCAAGACTGTGGAAACATCTTCAGGTCTTGGATCCTTTTCTAAACTATTGAAGGGTATCTGATCCAATATAGGCACTCCAAGTAGCTTAGAAAACTATTCCATTGTAGGCACCAACTGATAGTCATGGAAAGTAAAGTAGTGATGTTTAGGATCAAAGAACTGGAACAAAACGCTTATCATACTTTCTTCAAAACCAGAGGTAGCGAAACTGAGCAAATGACCATGCCTTTTGTTGAACTGAGAGCTTTCGGTAACTTTTGATACCAATTCTTTGAGCTTGGAAGGTATTCCCACGAATTTGATTCGGATGGTATTTCTGCGAGCGGGGGCCATAGCCTGTAAAACAGAACAAAGATAAATCTCTTGGTCCTTGAAATGTTTAGTGAAAATTCTATGTTATGATATCATGATGTTATAATGTAATGTTTAAACAGATAATTAAACACAAACAAAGAACACCAAAGCCTTAGGTTTAGGCTTGCATAGAGTTTATAGGTAAGTTCCCTCTTTATGTTTAGTTGGCTCAACCTGTCCTAAAAGAAGTAATTGGGTTCTAGGAGTCTCATATCACTGATCTTTCTCTCAGGCATTGTTTCAGTAGTAAAACTGACTTGCCACCAAAATATCCCGAGATTTGAATCTCAATGAGTGTAGCATTGAGTATCAACCAACTTCAAACTGCACCAAAGCCGGCTATTCCACTACCTTCTAATGGCTAAGTTGGGTCAATTAAGGTTCTAAAGGTCAATTAGTGCTTATGACACTATGTGGAAGCCTAATGTTATCCTTGACTGACTCAAGGAAAATTAGTACAAGCCAGAGTGTCGCACTAATGTAGTCATCACTTCAACCATATTGGTTTATGCCGTACAGTTTCCATGATTTATTGCTACTTACCTAAAATGCCCCCCCAGATCTGGGTTTAAGATCTTTACAATAAATACCCAAACAACCCTTAAAAATAAAGCAAGCAAACCAAACAAGTAAAGCAATTTAAATGTGATCTATCTCTAAGGTAACCCCACTTTTACTAATGTCCCCAACAGAGTCGTCAGTTCTGTAATACGGTGGGAGAACTGACTTTTGGTTTTTTGTTTTATTGCAAATGTATGGATAGCAAGAGTCGTCACCAACTTTTCTTTTATCCAATAAAGGAAAGGGTGATAAGAAAAGGAAACACCTTCGAGAATTTTTTGAGTTCAGGGGGTAGGTTATAAAAAGGGAAGGTGTTAGCACCATTTTCATCTGTAGTTATCTACGGGCTCTTAATCGCTAGCTCACTCTTTGAAATGCTTTGTATGTGTATGTTTGAAAATATTTTGAAAATTCTGAAGTACGGAAATTTTGTAATGAATCTCGTATCGATGAGAATGCGTAAAAAATGTTTTAATTTGAAAATATTTCATAAAAGAAGTGTTTTATGAAAATGTTTTGTTTTTGTGTGAGCAAGCGATTAACAGTTCTACCCTTACTCAAAAAGTCTTGCGTTATTTTCCTCATTTCCTTTAGATAGTGCTACTGTGATCGGTGGGAACGAGAACTGACTGTTTTGGAATGCTGGTTCGCGTTTGCGTTTGTTTTTGCAAAATGTCGCGGTAAGCAAGAGTCGCCACCGTCTTTTATTTTATCCAACAAGGAAAGGACAAAAGCACAGAAAAATTCCTTTTCGAGATTGTTTCTCGGGTTCGGGAGGTAGATTATAGAAAGGGAAGGTGTTAGCACCCTTTCTATCCGTGGTTATCCACGGGCTCTTAGGTACTTGCTCACTATGTTTTCAAAAGATTGCTTTTCTTTGTGATTGTGGGTTTTGAAAAGAGTTTGTTGTTTTGAAGAGAGTGTAAGTGCGAAAAGTTTTGTTTTGTTTTAAAAAGGAGCAAGTACTTAAGAGCCTCTACCTACTCGAAAAGGAATTAAATTGTGCAAACATCCTTTAGACAGTGCTATCCCACTATTGAGGAGTAGGTAGCACCATCGTTGGAGTTTTCGGGTCAATTCGATTTAAGGGACGTGTGGTCACTAAAGCAATGTTAGGATGCTTTAGCGGTAACCCTAATGTCTTAGATCATTTTTATCGAGGCAACGGTTTCGAGGCAACTTTGATCTTTGGACAGGAGGGCGACCTCTAAGACTTCCTATACTTAATGACCATGCTCAAGGCAACCAAGTGAGGTGTACCCCAGGAGTGGCATGTGCAAGTGTGTCAATTTTCAGTTATATTATCTTTGTACGTGTTATGGTGAGCTACTGTTGATTTTAAGTTAAGATAGATCTTGTCATGCATAGCCTAGTTAGCATAAATCTAAACAGTTAATATATGTACAGGAATTTAAAGTGCGGGAATTGTAAATCCTACGCTATTACAAGGCTTCGGGGAGGGGGACTATTTACATGTCCAAAAATTGGGGGAATAAAAATTAGTAAAGTGTAAAAGTCTTAGCTAAGTTATTACAAACCAGTAGGAAGTTACAATAAAATAAACGCCCGCGAATCTGAAAATAAACTCTAAAAATTCTAAGAATAAAATCTTTTTGTTGTTTTATTTTATTTTGGGAAAATGATTTAAATCTACTTAATTTTAGTTTTTTTTTTTGAGAAAATGTTAAGATAATTAAAAGATTAATTGACAAAGTTAATTTAATAAAAAAAAACTAGCCTAATGTTTTTGTGGTTTTCTTATTTTAATGTTAATTAAAAGATTAAAAAGTTGTCAATGAAAACAAAAATAAAATACAAGGGGGATCCTTCGATCCAAGGAAAAAAAAGGAGTTTCGACCCAGGGAGGGAATGGAAGCTTCGATCCAGAGAGGGTCATGGTCCTTTCGATTGGGCCATACAGTAAGGCGTGAGTAGCCTTCGATCTAGGGAAGAGGATTGTCTTTTGATCATGGAAGCCATGGCTTTCGATCCAGGAATGAGATGCCTCCTTTGATCCAACATGCTAATGGGTTCGATCCAGAGAAGGTGTCTCCTTCGATCTGGGATGTTATACCTGCAAAAGTATGTTAGCGAAATAAAACACAGGGCATGGGTATTGAACCCCAGGCCCTTTGATCCTGCGCTTGCTGGGTCTCTTCAGGCTATGTCTGCAGCAAATATTAGCAAACGATGGACATGGCCTGGGTGCCAAACCCAGGCCTCTTGATCCTGTCTAGGATAGAAAATCGAAGGTAACAACCAGTATGAATGTATTATGCAAATATGAGGTTGGATAGTTTACCCTTTCTTACCAGCAGATTGGACCTTTAATTTGGGCACTTCCTGGATGTAGGCACCTTCGATCTGGGCACTTCCTGGATGTAGGTACTTTTGATTTAGGGCTTATGGATGTAGGTACTTTTGATGAAGGGTTGCTTTGGCCTGGATCACCTCTGAAAATGTTGACAACTTTTAGCAGCGTAACTTCAATGTTTTTTGCTCTCCTGTTGTGTGTTTTTTCGTGTCTTGGATATGTATGCTGAATCTTGTATTTATAGGGGTGTGAGGGTGCATTAATGGCAAGAGACAGCCAATTAAATAGGCCATTAAAGCCAGGAGGCAAGAATCAGATACATTAAATTATTTCCTTTTTTGAAATATTCATGTCTCTTTGGAATCTGGAATGAACCTGGACATGTTTTGATTTTCGAATGCCTTCAGGCCATGCTCTTCGATTGGCCTTGAGTTGCCTCCTTCGAATGGACTTCTTATGTACCTTTCGAATGAGCCTTCTGAATGCTTCTTCGAATGGTCTTGAGTTGCTTCCTTAGAATGGACTTCCCATGTATCTTTCGAATGGGCCTTCTGAATGCTTCTTCGAATGGTCTTGAGTTGAACAGAAACACTCTGGTCGAATCAGCTCTTTAGGAACAGAAAAGGCAAGAATCTGGCCTTTAACTCAGGAATTAAATCCACAATCAGCATTTAATTATTTCCATATTTGCAAGGGAAACATGCCATTTTCTCATGTTCAGTGTACCTGGACATGTTTTCTGAGTGCCCTTTGATGGCCTCTTCCAAATGGCCTGGGAGGTGTTCTTCGAATGGCCCTTGTCCAAATATCAATCGAAGGATCCCAATCGAAAGGCTTTGTTAACAGGCCAATCGAAAAGTGCTTGTCCATGCCAATCGAAGTGCTCTTTCAGAATGCCAATCGAAGGGTCTTTCAGAATGCCAATCGAAAGGTACCTAAAGCACCACTCAAAAATTTTCTTTTTCCTTAGGCAAGGGTTTGTGATCAGCCATGCAGTGGGAAGACTTTGGAAAACATGAGAGGGCAAATTTTGGGGTACAACAGTTGCCCCTGTTCAATTTTCTTAAACCTGAGGATATAGATTGGCTTTCAAGCCTTTCGTGATCCGAAGGTGGAAGATAATTGAACACTAGAGTGCCCAGAAATTTGCACTCACATGGTGTAGTATCAGCATTGTGACATCGGGAATGGGCTTACAGATGCCATTTGGAGAGATGATGGATAGTTGTTGGAGATGGGCTTAAAGATGCCATTCAGAAATGATTGTTGGACTGTATTTGAATGAGTGACAGAATTACATCCGAATCTGGATTGTATCTGGACTGTTATTTGAAGGTCTTTGATTTCCTGTCCTTAATTGGAAGAAATAAATCTAACCAGAGGAGGTCTTTAGTTGCCTGTTTTAACTGGAAGAAATAAATCTAACCAGAGAAGGTCTTTTCTGATAATGATGAAGGAATCTGAGATGATTGCTACTCCAAACAGATGATGAAGGAATCTTGGATGATTACTACCTCAGCAGGATGATGAAGGAATCTTGGATGACTTCTACCTCAGCAGGATGATGAAGGAATCTTGGAAGATTACTACCTCAACGGAATGATGAAGGAATCTTGGATGATTACTACCTCAGCAGGATGATGAAGGAATCTGGGACGATTACTACCTCAGCAGGATGATGAAGGAATCTTGGACGATTACTACCTCAGCAGGATGATGAAGGAATCTGGGATGACTTCTACCTCAGCAGGATGATGAAGGAATCTTGGACGATTACTACCTCAGCAGGATGATGAAGGAATCTTGGAAGATTACTAACTCAGTAGGATGATGAAGGAATCTTGGACGATTACTACCTCAGCAGGATGATGAAGGAATCTTGGATGACTTCTACCTCAGCAGGATGATGAAGGAATCTTGGACGATTACTACTTCAGCAGGATGATGAAAGAATCTGGGATGACTTCTACCTCAGCAGGATGATGAAGGAATCTTGGACGATTACTACCTCAGCAGGATGATGAAGGAATCTTGGACGATTACTACCTCAGCAGGATGATGAAGGAATCTGGGATGACTTCTACCTCAGCAGGATGATGAAGGAATCTTGGACGATTACTACCTCAGCAGGATGATGAAGGAATCTTGGATGATTACTACCTCAGCAGGATGATGAAGGAATCTGGGATGACTTCTACCTCAGCAGGATGATGAAGGAATCTTGGACGATTACTACCTCAGCAGGATGATGAAGGAATCTTGGACGGTTACTACCTTAGCAGGATGATGAAGGAATCTTGGATGACTTCTACCTCAGCAGGATGATGAAGGAATCTTTGGACGATTACTACCTCAACAGGATGATGAAGGAATCTGGGATGACTTCTACCTCAGCAGGATGATGAAGGAATCTGGGATGACTTCTACCTCAGCAGGATGATGAAGGAATCTTGGACGATTACTACCTCAGCAGGATGATGAAGGAATCTTGGATGATTACTACCTCAACGGGATAATGAAGCAATCTTGGATGATTACTACCTCAACGGGATGATGAAGGAATCTTGGATGACTACTACCTCAAAAGGAAATGAAGGAATCTTTGACGACTGCTACTCCAAAAGGTAATGACTTTTATCTGTCGATCGATCTTTCCTGAAAAGGTAAAGAGTTAGTTGTATGCAATGTCATGATGTATGCATTGTGTAATGATGTTCTCAAAATAAATGAGATTTATGTTATATGTATTTTGTATGCATATGCTATGAATGTTATTGAAATGTAATTTTGTCTTGGAGAATAAATTCTTGACAAGTGTTGGGGAGCTATTAAATCCTGGACTGATGTTGAAGAGTAGGTATGTCTTCAAACTTTGCTTAGAATGTTTCCACTGAGGATCCTTGTTTTGTTGAGAAGAACTCCGTTGGGGAAGGTTGTGAACTCTGTGGAGAGTATTGATTCATTCTTGGGGAACAAGTTCAGGAGTCTCGGTTGTCCGTTGCTCTACTGGGGAGTCAAAGTTAAACTGACATCTGGTCGGGTCCAGGTTTCACAGTAACTTGCTGGGGATTGTAGAGTAGTCTACTGGGGAAGAGGAGTTGTGGTCCTTTAATTTGTAGTAGTCGGCGAGGCAAACTCAAGCTAGGGATTTCTGCCATTTGTTGGAGAAATAAACCCTGTTGCCGGTCTACTAGAGAGGTGACGACTTCGTTGAAGTTGTCTCAGCTGGGGAAAGGTTTTCAGAGATTAAACTCTTGCTGGGGAATCATCCTATGAGAAGGATTTTGGGGATATTTGTCACTGCCCCTAGCAGCGAGTGTTTGTGGCACTGCCTGGAAATGTTTGACTGTATGTAACCCTTTATTGAGAGTGACGTTTAATGCCCCAAGTGACGGAGATGGAGACCTGCCCCTGGTTACTCTGCACTTCTTTGAGAGATTTCTTGGAGTCTTGACTGGACTGCCCCAGGTGTGCTGGATAGTGACATGTCATGCCCCTTGATTGGAAGTGTTTTTCACTTGAGGTGATTTTGTTCACTGAGAGGGCTTTCATTCATCGGATATTCGTTGTGTGAATTTCTCCGCAGTCAAACAAATAGCCAAATGCAAACAGTGATATTCAAATAATGCCAAGTTTATGCTTGTCTCGAAGTTTTGAAAAATGCGTTTTTTAGCAAAAAACTTTTTTTAAGACAAATTCAACACAAGATTTAGGGCAAAGCCTTACAGGAGTCAGGATACCTTTTGTAACAGTATGCTTTTGAACTAACCCATGCTTCAGTTAGGACTTTTGATGGGTTGTAACGTGGCTTGGTTCACGGTTTAAGAAACAAAGGATAAAGGCTCAAAGTATATTTGTACCCACCCGCTCTTCGTGATGTTCTTCAATCCTAAACTCAGTTAATTGTGCGTCGAACTCTATTCGAATTTGGAACGACGTTTTGGCGATGGCTCACACAAGTTGAATTTGAAGGAAGTCATCATTTTTTTGCAACATTTTTCATGTTGTCAAGGATTTGTAATGACCTCGTTCTTTTGATTTATTATCCCTAATTTTTGCCTGACTGTTCCTGTTTTCGAGATTACAGTCAGCGGGATGCCCCAGCTTTCTTAAGCCTCCTTTATAGGTTTTGGCTCAGTGGGCTTTTTTCTTTTGAGAGATTGACTACCTATGAGATAAGGAACCACCACTGTCTTTTGATTCCAGAGGAATGCTTTTGATGTCGTTCGTTGTATTATGAACTGAGAGTTTTGCGACTTCAATGCGCATCTTTTGAATTAACTGAGAGACTACCCTGCCCCAGGTTTAAATTAAAGGTTTCAATTTGTGTTTAAAACAGAAAACTCCTACTTCTTTGGCTCAAAGGGGTTGACTAGGGATTATCTTCCTTATAACTCCAGTGTTTAGGATTTGAAAGAAATGCCTGTACATCGTCAGCAAGGTTTGTCCAAAAGCATACTGTATGAGATTATGGCATTGTTTCGTCATCCTCCCTCTAAAGGCTTGTAACTTTTAGCAAGAGTTGAATATCATAAAGACAGTATAAGCACAATTTAAATGTAATGAAAATGAGTGGATCAAATCAAGACAAACATATGCAATGCATTAATGAAACAAAGTTTGGCATTAATAGGTAATTGTTTGAATAACAAAAGAAATTACAACTTGAAAATTCAAATGGAACAAAGACATTCTCAATGATTTGGCGTAGGATCAGTGATCAAACTTGATCTCTTTGGCATCAATCAAGTCTTGGATCTTGTTCTTCAAAGACCAACAGTCGTCGGTGTCATGTCCAGGACTGTCAGAATGGTAGGCACACCTCACACTCGGGTTATACTTAGAAGAGGAAGTATCGGGATTTTGAGGAGGATCCTTTAGTGTGATCAGTTTCACCTTCAGCAACTGTTGTAACGCTTGAGACAAAGGCATGTTGATGTCAGTATACTGCCTTTCTTGATATCTTATCCTACACTTATTGCTCTGTCTTTGTTGAACAGGCGTGGGATCGGAGATCTGGGTTGCCCCTACATGTTGATCATGACGACTCTTTTGACCATACACAGCATTGGACTCTTTTTCCCATTGTAGGGCTTTTTCTGAGCATCAGGAGGTGTTTCTTCTTGAATCTTCCCCCTTTTGATGCCAGCTTCGACCCTTTCGCCAGTCAGTATTAGCTCGGTGAATCCGACTGAAGAGCTTCTGATCAAGTGTTTGAAATAGGGACCAGACAAAGTCCCAAGAAACATATCCACCAACTCCCTATCAGACAGAGGGGGTTGGACTCTTCCAACAAGATCTCTCCACTTCTGAGCGTAGTCCTTGAAGCCTTCGCCTGTACCCATAGACATACCCTGAAGTTGAGTACGTGTGGGAGCAAGGTCGGCATTATACTGGTATTGCTTGTAAAAAGCAGCAACAAGGTCCTCCCAGTTGCGGATGTTAGCTCCTTCCAGTTGACAGAACCATTCAAGCTGAGTCCCTGAGAGACTGTCTTGAAAGAAATGGATCCACAAGTCCTTATCAGCAGTGTAAGGTTGGATCTTCCTCACATATGAACGGAGGTGTAGCTTTGGACAGGAAGCTCCATCGTACTTGGCAAAGGCAGGTGCCTTGAATTTATGAGGAATCACCACCCCAGAGGATAGACCTAGATCTCCGAAGTCCAGACCGGGCACCTTCTTTATTTCCATAGCGTTCAAATGGTCTTCCAGTTGTTTGTACTTATCCTCAGCAGGAGGATACTATTCTTCATCATAGTCTGTCTCGTTGTCGGAGACTTCAGGGCTAGGAGCCTTCCTTTCTAGTGGAATGTCTTTCCCTCCAGATGAGGTGGTCAATTCAATTTCATTCTGCAGCCCATTTCCAAACCTGCGTCTAGTGTTGAACATGATGGTCCTCTTTTTCTTCTTCTTTTTCTCTTTCAGAATCAGGGTCTTCAAGTCTTGCTGACCCTTATCTAGGCTCATGACCAACTCTTGAAATTGGGCATTCTGGGCCTGGAGGGCCTTGATAGCTTGCTCGGTTGAAGGTTCAATAGACATGATGATTGCTGAAATAAACAGCGAAGAAGATAAGAGACCTGTACTGGGAGACCTGTTATGCAATGATATGTATGATATATGTATGCAATGTTTTCAAGGATCTCGCGGGGTAAACAAGAAACTGTTAGAATCTGAATCTGGTAGCTTGATTGAAGGAACTTCATGTTGCTGAGAGTCCTTCTTCAAGAGTCAAGCTCACCATATCGAGTGGGTCATAGCCCCTGACACAAGTTATCATGCTTGGATTTCTAGACAACCTTGGCTAGAGGAAAATAAATCCCCTTTGCCCCTTGCTAGCCATTTGATTTACCATAACCTGCATCGCAGACCCTTGAGATCCTTGAAATGGTTAAAGAAATGTTAAGGCATGATGTTATGATGTGTATGCTATGCGTTTAAGCACAAGTGTGATGTGATGTAAGTAAGCCCTGCAATAAATCCAGATTATTGGATAAGGACTGTAAACAAAACCTGCAAGGAACTCATGTTGTCAGATAACAAGTATGTGCAAGTAGTTCAAGTTTGAAGGCACACAAGTCACACAAAAGAGCCATTAGATTTCAGGCTGGCATGGAGTTTAGGCATTACCCTCTTTCAGTTCAGTTGGTTTAAACCTGTCCTAAAAATAGTAATCGGGTTCTATAGGATCTCAATATCACTGACTACCCTCAATCGGTCATAATTCCAGTTTAGCAACCTTTTCTTGCGGCCGGAATCATCGCGAGAGTTTAGACTCAATGAGTGTAGCATACTGCTACTGTTCTATGGCCAAGTTGGTCAATTTAAGGTTCTAAGGTCAGTTGGTGCTTAATGACTCCTTAGAAGACCCATATTCTCCTCGTTTCAACACAAGGGATATCGGTACAGACCAAGGTGTCACACCAACGTAGCTACTGCTTCATCTGTGTCGGTCTACGCCAGACAGATTCCTCACAGTTTATTGCTACTTACCTAAAAAGGGTACTCCCAGATCCAGGTTAGGATCTATAGAACTCCGATACAAGCCCACAAAATTTGAAGCATACAAAGCATACAATTGAAAACACAAGTGATCTAATCCTAAGGTACACCTCACTTATAGTATAGTCCCCAGCAGAGTCGCCAGTTTTGTGATCGATGGGAACGAGAACTGACTATTTTGGAATGCTGGTTTGTGTTTGTGTTTGTTTTTGCAAAATGTCACGGTAAGCAAGAGTCGCCACCGTCTTTTATTTTATCCAACAAGGAAAGGACAAAAGCACAGAAAAATTCCTTTTCGTGATTGTTTCTCGGGTTCGGGAGGTAGATTATAGAAAGGGAAGGTGTTAGCATCCTTTCTATCCGTGGTTATCCACGGGCTCTTAGGTACTTGCTCACTATGTTTTCAAAAGATTGCTTTTCTTTGTGATTGTGGCTTTTGAAAAGAGTTTGTTATTTTGAAGAGAGTGTAAGTGCGAAAAGTTTTGTTTTGTTTTAAAAAGGAGCAAGTACTTAAGAGCCTCTACCTACTCGAAAAGGAATTAAATTGTGGAAACGTCCTTTAGACAGTGTTATCCAACTATTAAGGAGTAGGTAGCACCGTCGTTGGAGTTTTCGGGTCAATTCGATTTAAGGGACGTGTGGTCACTAAAGCAATGTTAGGATGCTTTAGCGGTAACCCTAATGTCTCAGATCATTTTTATCGAGGCAACCGTTTCGAGGCAACTTTGGTCTTTGGACAGGAGGGCGACCTCTAAGACTTCCTATACTTAATGACCACGCTCGAGGCAACCAAGTGAGGTGTACCCTAGGAGTGGCATGTGCAAGTGTGTCAATTTTCACTTATATCATCTTTGTACATGTTATGGTGAGCTACTGTTGATTTTAAGTTAAGATAGATCTTGTTATGCATAGCCTAGTTAGCATACATCTAAATAGTTAATATATGTACAGGAATTTAAAGTGCGGGAATTGTAAATCCTACGCTATTACAAGGCTTCGGGGAGGGGGATTATTTACATGTCCAAAAGTTGGGGGAATAAAAAGTAGTAAAGTGTAAAAGTCTTAGCTAAGTTATTACAAACCAGTAGGCAGTTACAATAAAATAAACGCGCGCGAATTTGAAAATAAACTCTAAAAATTCTAAGAATAAAATCTTTTTGTTATTTTATTTTATTTTGGGAAAATGATCTAAATCTACTTAATTTTAGTTTTTTTTTGAGAAAATGTTAAGATAATTAAAAGATTAATTGCAAAAGTTAATTTAATTAAAAAAATACTAGCCTAAAGGAGTTTCGACCCAGGGAGGGAATGGAAGCTTTGATCCAGAGAGGGTCATGGTCCTTTCGATTGGGCCAGACAGTAAGGCGTGAGTAGCCTTCGATCCAGGGAAGAGGATTGTCTTTTAATCATGGAAGCCATGGCTTTCGATCCAGGAATGAGATGCCTCATTCGATCCAGCATGCTAATGGGTTCGATCCAGAGAAGGTGTCTCCTTTGATCTGGGATGTTATACCTGCAAAAGTATGTTAGCGAAATAAAACACAGGGCCTGGGTATTGAACCCCAGTCCCTTCGATCCTGCGCTTGCTGGGTCTCTTCAGGCTATGTCTGCAGCAAATATTAGCAAACGATGGACATGGGCTGGGTGCCAAACCCAGGCCTCTTGATCCTGTCTAGGATAGAAAATCGAAGGTAACAACCAGTATGAATGTATTATGCAAATATGAGGTTGGATAGTTTACCCTTTCTTACCAGCAGATTGGACCTTTGATTTGGGCACTTCCTGGATGTAGGCACCTTCGATCTGGGCACTTCCTGGATGTAGGTACTTTTGATTTGGGGCTTATGGATGTAGGTACTTTTGATGAAGGGTTTCTTTGGCTTGGATCACCTCTAAAAATGTTGACAACTTTTGGCAGCGTAACTTCAATGTTTTTTGCTCTCCTGTTGTGTGTTTTTTTATGTCCTGGATATGTATGCTGAAGCTTGTATTTATAGGGGTGTGAGGGTGCAGTAATGGTAAGAGACTGCCAATTAAACATGCCATTAAAGCCAGGAGACAAGAATCAGACACATTAAATTATTTCCTTTTTTGAAATATTCATGTCTCTTTGGAATCTGGAATGAACCTGGACATGTTTTGATTTTCGAATGCCTTCAGGCCATGCTCTTCGATTGGCCTTGAGTTGCCTCCTTCGAATGGACTTCTTATGTACCTTTCGAATGAGCCTTCTGAATGCTTCTTCGAATGGTCTTGAGTTGCTTCCTTCGAATGGACTTCCTATGTATCTTTCGAATGGGCCTTCTGAATGCTTCTTCGAATGGTCTTGAGTTGAACAGAAACACTCTGGTCGAATCAGCTCTTTAGGAACAGAAAAGGCAAGAATCTGGCCTTTAACTCAGGAATTAAATCCACAATCAACATTTAATTATTTCCATATTTGCAAGGGAAACATGCCATTTTCTCATGTTCAGTGTACCTGGACATGTTTTCTGAGTGCCCTTTGATGGCCTCTTCCAAATGGCCTGGGAGGTGTTCTTCGAATGACCCTTGTCCAAATATCAATCGAAGGATCCCAATCGAAAGGCTTTGTTAACAGGCCAATCGAAAAGTGCTTGTCTATGCCAATCGAAGTGCTCTTTCAGAATTCCAATCGAAGGGACTGTTGTACCCCAAAATTTTCCCTCTCATTTCATCAATATTTTCTCACCACAAGACCCTTGGAGCTCAAGATCAAGTTAGGGTTTGCTCTGCTCAAGACTCCTCCTTGCATTGTTGACCCAAATTAGGGTTTGAGTTTGCACAAAGATGTTTTAACCTAAAATTCCCAAAGTGACTTTCATGCTTCATGTTGGACTCACAAGTTTATCCATACCAAGTTTCAAGCCTTGATCCCAATCTTTGCCTAGTCAATTGAACAGTTGACCTAAAAATCAGTTGTATTGGGGAAAAGTCAACTGTGGCCAATTGACAGTCAAACTTCATGAAATTTAACCCACATCAACACAATAAACTCATATGAACCATTTGGTCAAGTTTGGATCACAATTCCACAAGAAATTTGATCAGATCACCAAAAGGGCAAAATGGTCATTTTTAGGGTTTTGACTGCACAAAGGCAATTTTTGACTGTTTGACCTAACCAATGGCAAACCAAGCTCATATATGGACTCAAGGACTAAATGGCATTGTCTTGACACATTCAACAAGTCCAAAAGATCTCAAATGCACAGGATTGACAGATGAATTTTCCAGTCAACTGATCAAAATTTGATTGTATACTGAAAAGTCAAACTTTGACTTTTTGGTCAAAATCAAGTGCCAAGATTCACTTTTCATCAAGACATGTCAAATTTTGAAACTTGTTCATCAAGAAACCCAAAATTTCAAATTAGGGTTTAAAATGAGAAAATTTCATAACTTAGAATTTTTCTAAGTTATGAAACTTCCTTATTTTTTTCTACCTTTGTCCCATTTTTTCACCAAGATGCAAATGGATTCAAACAAAACTTAAAACATGAAAGTTATAGTCCATTGCAAAATCTACAACTTTGATTCACAAAGTTTCCTCAAAGGAAGCTTGTAGCTCAAGTTATGATTTTTGGAACAAGGGTGCAAAACATTCTTAACTTAGAAAAATTTTGACCTATTCTAGGCAGGATTTTTGTCCAACTTCATGGCCACTTTTCACATGGTTCCGCTTGGAGTTTAAATTTTCATTACAAATATTGATTGTAGTACACATTCCAAGCTTTCCAAATTGTCCAATAACTTCTCAAACACCCTTGTGGTTAGGGAGAATCGAATTTGCAAAGTTGGGCAAAAGTCACTTTTGTTCATAGCCAAATACATGTTCATAACATTGGCATTTTCAAGTCAGCAGGGTTTGTGATGGTTTGCAGGCCTCTAAACCTCTTCACACTCAATAATTAAATTCTTAACCTTTGTGTTCAAGTCTTGTTTTGTGCATTTAGTCATTACACAAAGAACTAATCCATAATTAGAAAAAGCATATTTGCCATTTTTGAAAAGATGCACTTTATGTCAAATTCAAAATCCAAGAGGGATGGGCCAGATCTTTGAGGCTAGCATTTGTACACAAATCTCTCTGATCAAGAAGAAGATATGCAGCATGCTTGAGTACTTGGTACAGGCCTATATCACAAGTTGACATCTCTTTGCTTACATGAGAAAAAAACTTGCAAACTCATACCAATCCCTCATTCCTGTAAGAACCAGCCAAAGCAAACTTTGCAAACACTTTTCACATTACCTAACTGACCTAAAACACGAATCAACCACCCCTCAAACCTTCTCATTCATAAAAACACCATTTTTCTGCAAGAAACAGGGCATCCCTGCAGATTGAGTTGCACAACTCAGCTTGCTCGTGCGTTTTGGCCAAAGCTTGTTCAAACACACTCCCTACCATCCATTGAAGCTATCCCAAGCCCTAGATACAAACTGTAACATCCCTAACCCCTGTTTCCATTTTCATTTTTTAGTTTTGCAGGTGAACTTCCATAGCTCGATTCATAGTGATTCAAAGCTAGCTAGGTGTTGGAGAAGCATCCTTGGACTTCAGGCAAGCTGTACCAAAGCTCAAACTCCATTGAAGATACCTCCATTGTTGTACACGGCTCAAGCAGAAACAGGTAAAAACATGAACTTCTATCTCTCTATCCAGGCATGATTAAGCTTAGATATGTGAAGAAAACATGTTCTACTCATAGCCCTGAAGTCAATCGTGTATTTACTTTTCATTTATATTGAGTGTGCTGTGAGAATTTTGGCCATGAACATTGGGGAAAACTTAGGTCAGAAATTGAGGATGAATAAATTCTCCCTCGTTTCTGAGAGTTAGGTCAAGATTTTTTATATGTATGAATCCGTCTCTTCATGCTCTATAATGTTTGTGTTATGAGTTTTTGTTAAAAGTCAAAGAATCAGGAGTTTGTTGTTTGAGCAAGGAGGCACGCGAAATTCAAACAGAATGGCTGGAGGTTGAAGAAGGTGGACTTGGGCTGGGCCTGAGTTGTTCCTGCTTTTTGCACCCTTACTTTCCATTTACACCCCCCTAGCCCATTGTGTGATATTTTGATCATTTTTGATTTTTTTCTTTTTTGATTCTGACTTATTATTTTTTGCTCAAATATAAAAAATATCAAAAATATTTTTCCACCTTTTTTTGAATTTATTTGGCATTTATTTGTTTTATTTAATATATGTATGTAAATAAATATATATACTTTTATTTAAAACCTTAAAAAATAATACAAAATTATATTTTTTTAGTTATTATTTTTTGTTTACATTTTGAAAATATTTTCTAAAATATACTCATTTTTGTAAATAATTAATATTTTATTTTTGTACATATTTAGCTTATTAAATATATATAAATATACTTATACATATTTTATTAAATATTTAGGATAAAAATATGAAAATAATACATTTTTATTTTATTAATACATGACACTAAAAAATACTTTTTTTGCAATATACTTTCTTTTTTTTATTTTTGTATAAATTAATATATAATATTGTATAATATTAATAAATAAATACTATTTATTTAATAAACTAGGGTTTTGCCCTAAACCATAAAAATATACAAAATTTGACTTTTTTATTTTTGTTTATATTTCACATTGAAAAATACTTTCTCATACATAAAAAATCTATTTTGTGCATAATACATTTTTTTGCATATTTATTATATTTGTTTAAATATTGTACAATTAAATAATTTGTATATTCAATATGGATGTAATAGTTTTAGATTTAATTTCTTGCTAAATATCCCCCCATTCAAACACTTGTACCCCCATCCCCATAATTATGTTGTAATAATTTAGGACTTTAAATTTCCGCATTTTAAAGCTTTCAAATTATGCCATGATAGACTTAGGGTTTGTATGCAAATCAAATAACAAATAGCTTGACTAATACAAAGACAAAAATGCATGAAAATGGACAACACAATGCACACTTGCACCCTTAGGGTTACTCCACTTGTTGCCTTCAAAAATGGGCCATGTTGCATGTTGAGTATCTTTGGCAAAACAAAAACATATCAAATGATCATAGTCCTTCGATGACGCTTTCAAAGTTGCCTAAACAAAATGATCAAGTCCCTTGAAGGAAAATTGCCAAAGACACTTGGCACTATTGCCTTCATGGTCTAAACGATGACCCGCGCCCGTCCCGTTAACATCCTAACACAAGATTGTCCACCAAATACAATGGTGGAACAATACTGTTAAAAGGGTTAAAACATAGAAAAAATCTTTGAGTAAATTTAGGGGTAGACAACTCTTAGTTACTTGATCAAACTTGCAAAATACACTTGCCTACTTTCAAAATACACTCCACAACACAATTTCAAAAAACAATTTTCAAAACCTTGAAACATCTTTTCAAAAAGACAAACACCTTTTGTAAAACATTCGAGTAAAGAATTGTTACAAGGGTTGCCTAGACAAGGCATCTTTTTCAAAACATTTTCAAAACCACACACACAAAGCACCATTTGAGATGTTTTCTTGGGTTCGGGGAGTGGATTATAGAAAGGGAAGGTATTAGCACCCTTTCTATCCATGGTTATCCATGGGCTCTTAGTTACTTGCTTAGATCACTTGCTTTGCATTTTCAATTGTTTGAAATGGTGCTTTGTGTGTGGCTTTGAAAGATGTTTTGAAAAGAGGTCATTGTTGTGGCAACCTTTGTAATGATTCTTGTTTGAATGTATACAAAGGTGTTTGTCTTTTTTGAAAGGTTTTCAATGTTTTGAAAGTTGGATTTTGAAATTGTGTTGTGAAGTATGTTTTTGAAAAGTAGCAAGGATGTTTTGCAAGTTTGGTCAAGTAACTAAGAGCTATCTACCCTATTTTACTCAAAGATCTTTATTATGTTTTTAACCCTTTTAAAAGTGTTGTTTCACCATTGTATTTGGTGAACAACCTTGTGTTAGGATGTAAACGGGACAGGCGCGGGTCATCGTATAGACCATGATAGCAATAGTGTTAAGTGTCTTTGGCAATTTTAAGGGAATTGATCATTTTGTTTAGGCAACTCCGATAGCGTCATCGAGGGACTATGATCATTTTGTTTAGGCAACTCCGATAGTGTCATCGAGGGACTATGATCATTTTGTTTGTTTTTGTTTTTCCAAAGTGCTCAACATGCAACCATGGCCCATTTTTGAAGGCAACAAGTGGATGAAACCCTAGGGGTGCAAGTGTGCATTGTGTTTGTTTTTCATGCATGTTTATCTTGGATTAGGTCAAGCTAATTGTTGATTGATTTTTTCATACAAACCCTAGGTCTAGGCATGGCATAATTGAAAGCTTTTAAATGTACGAGAATTTAAAGTTCTAGGCTATTACAACATGATTATGGGAAGGGGGATACAAATCTGAATTGGGGATATTTTGACAAGGAAATAAATTCTAAATTATTACAACCATATCGAATGTACAAGTCCATATTTAACATTTAAATAAATACAATTAAATAAATATCAAATAAAAATGTATTATGCAAAGAAACAACATTGTTTATGTATGTGAAAAGGTTTTTTTTATGTTTGAAATATAAATAAAATAAAATAAAGTCAAATTTTAATTATTTTTGGTCATTTAGGGCAAAACCCTAATTTTTAGAATAAATAGTAATATTTATTAATTATATACAATATATATTAATTTATACAAAAATAAAAAGTATATTGTAAAAGGAAAGTATTTTTGGTGTCAAATGTTAATAAAAATAAAAATGTATTATTTTGTATTATTTTGTCCTAATTATCTAATAAAATATAAGTATATATATATATATATATATATATATATATATATATATATATATATATATATATATATATATATATATATATATATATATATATATATATATATATATATATATATATATATATATATATATATATATATATATATATATATATATATATATATATATATATATATATATATATATATATATATATATATATATATATATATATATATATATATATATATATATATATATATATATATATATATATATATATATATATATATTTATTAAACCTATTAAATGTACAAAGATAAAATATTAATTATTTACAAAATGGATATTTTTCAAGAAAATGTTTTTGAATGTAAATAAAAATAATAAATAATAAATAAATATTTTTTTGTATTATTTTTAAGTTTTATTAAAAGAAGAAAAGGTTTATTTACATATATGCCTAAACAAAATAGATAAATATCAAATAAATATGAAAAAAATGTGGAAAATTATTTTTAGTATTTTTTATGTTTGAACAAAAAATATAAAGTCAGAATAAAAAGGAAAAACATAAAAATGACAAATATTTAATCAAATGGGCCAGGGGGGTGCAAACTGAAAAAAAGGGGTGCAAAAAGCAAGAATGACTCCGGCCCAGCCCAAGCCATCACCTTCTTCAACCTCCAGCTTCTGTTTGAAAATACGCACGCCTCTTATACAACATGCCAAGTCCTGATTCTTTGATCTTTTGACAAAACTTAAAACATGAAACTTGTAGAGAATTTAAACATGAATCCAACCATATAAAGCATTAAATCTAACTCTCAAAGACCAGAGAGAATTTCTCTGGCCCTAAAATCTGACCTAACTTTTTTCACATGTTCATGGCTGAAATTCTCATAGCACGCTTCACATAAATAAAAACTGATCACATGTATGGCTTCAGGGCTATGAGTATGACATATTTCATTCACAAACCTAAGCCTAACCATTCCTAGATAGAGAGATAAAAGTCCATGAAATACCTGTTTCAGCTTGAATCGAGTAGAGCAATGCAGCAACCTTCAATGGTGTTTGAGCTTCTGTTGAGCTTGCCTGAGGTCCAAGGAAGCTTCTCTAATACCTGGCTTGCTTTGAAACACCTTGTATCGTGCTGTAGAAGTCCACCTGCAAAGCTTGGAAATGAAAATGGCAAAACGGATTAGAGGTGTTACAGCTGGTGTTTAAGGCTTGGAATAGTTTGGATGGATGAAATGGAAGGTGTTTGCACTTGTTTGGGCAAAAACGCACGAGTAGATTGTTCTATAGAAGTCAAGTTGCAGAACTTGCCCTGTTTTGCAGCAAAACAGGGATTCTGAGTATTGGGGGGTATGAGGGATGAATGAATCGTGCTTTAGGTTAGTTGGGAGGTATGGAAACTGTGTACAATGTTTGCTTAAGCTCTTGTTGACATATATGATAGATGGTGGGTGTTTTGCAATGTTTCTTCTACTTGAAGCAAGAAAGTGTAAGTTGTGGATATAGGCATGTACAAGCCCTCAAGTATGCTGCAACTTTGGATCTTGGTAACTGGAATTTATGGACTCAATCTTGCCTGAAAGATCTGGCCCCATGTCTCAAGGATTCATTTTTTGACATAAAGTGACTTTAGGCAAAAATGGTAACTTTGCTTTTTCTAATTAAGGATTAAACTTCCATGTAATGCCCAAATGGCCAAGATAACATCTTAATTCAATGGTTAAGCATTAAATTATGAAGTGTAAGTTGGTTTTGAGGCCTGCAAGCTAGCATAAAACAAGCTGATTTGAAAATGCAATTTGCTATGAACATGTATTGGTCATGAACAAAAGTGAGTTTTGGCCAACTTTGTGAATTCGATTCTCTTTAACCACAAGGGTGTTTGAGGAGTTCTTGGACAATTTGGAAATCTTGGAACATGTACTACAATCCATCTTTGTAATGCAACTTGAAACTCCAAGTGGAACCATGTGAAAAATGGCCAAGAAGATGGGTCAAAATCCTGCCTAGATTAGGGTAAATTTTCTCTAAGTTAAAAGTTTTTGGTACCCTTGTTCCAAAAATCATAACTTGATATACAAGCTTCTTTTGAGGAAACTTTGTGAATAAAAGTTGTAGATTTTGTGATGTAATACAACTTTCATGTTTCAAGTTTTGTTTGAATCCATTTGTATCTTGGTGAAAAAATGGGACAAAGTTAGGAAAAAATAAGAAAATTTCATAACTTAGAAAATTTCTAAGTTATGAAATTTTTCCATTTTAAACCCTAATTTGCATTTTTGGGTTTCTTGATGAACAATTTTCATAATTTGTGATGTCTTAATGAAAAATAACTCTTGGCACTTGATTTTGACCAAAAAGTCAAAGTTTGACTTTTCAGTGTATAGTCAAATTTTGATCAGTTGACTGAAAAATTCATCTGTCAATCCTATGCATTTTTTATCTTTTGAACTTGTTGAATGGGTCAAGACAATGTCATTGAGTCCTTGAGTCCATATGTGAGCTTGGTTTGCCATTGGTTAGGTCAAACAATCAAAAATTGCCTTTGTGCAGTCAAAACCCTAAAAATGACCATTTTGCCCTTTTGGTGATCTAATCAAATTTCTTGTGGAATTGTGATCCAAACTTGATCAAATGGTTCATATGAGTTCATAATGTTGATGTGGGTCAAAATCCATGAGGTTTGACTGTAAATTGGCCACAGTTGACTTTTTCCCCAATACAACTGATATTTAGGTCAACTGTTCAATTGACTGGGCAAAGATTTGAATCAAGGCTTGAAACTTGGTATGGGCAAACTTGTGAACCCAACATGAAGTATGAAAGTAAATTTGGGCATTGTAGGTCAAAATATCCTTATGCAAACTCAAACCCTAATTTGGGTCAACAGTGCAAGGAGGGGTCTTGAGTAGAGCAAACCCTAACTTGATCTTGAGTTCTTGGAGTCTTGTGATGAGAAAATGTTGGTGAAATGAGAGGGAAAATTTTGGGGTACAATAGTTGCCCCTGTTCAATATTCTTGAACCTGAAGAGTTAGATTGGCAAGTTTGCCTTTCGCGACTCGAAGGTAAAAGGGGATTGGACACTAGAGTGCCCGTAAATTTGCACTCGCCAAGACATAGATGCGGGAATGGGCTTAAAGATGCCATTTGGAGATGGTAGAATCTTGCTGGAGATGGGCTTAAAGATGCCATCCGAGAATCTTTGTTGAATTGCAATGTGGTAGGTCAGAAGAATGAGGATCAAAATGGTATCCGTGTTTGGAATCCATTTGAACTGTATCTGGAGACCGAGTTTGTATGAGCAAAAGAATGGCCTCCGCGTCTGGGGCGTATCTGAGCTGTGACTGTGTTTGAATGTAGAATGAATATCAGAATGATTGCCGTGTCTGGAGTGTATCTGTATTGTATCTGGGTAACAGAGAAATATCTGTGTATGGAGCAACTGTGTGCTGGGGATAAACTCTGAATGAGTGACAGAATGGCAACCATGTCTGGAGCGTATCTGGACTATATCTGAAGTTGAGATTTGTATGAGTAGCAGAATGACTTCCGTGTCTAGAGTGTATCTGTACTGTAATTGGGATCTGGACAAATGTTAGAATAACTTCCGTGGCGACTGCACTGAGAGAATCAAACTGCTGATGTAAGGGTCAGAATGGTATCCGTGTTTGGAATGCATTTGGACCTTGAGGTTGATAAATGAATCTGAATGAGAGATAGAATGGTTGCCGTGTCTGGAGTGTATCTAGTCTGTATCTGATTGCTGTAGTCCGAATGAGTAGTAGAATGACCGTCGTATCTGGGGTGTATCCATACTGTATCTGACTTGAAATTCTGAATGAGTAATAGAATGACTGCCGTGTCTGGGGTGTATCCATACTGTATCTGAATAATTGTTAATGATAGCCTTTTGATCTTATCCTGAAAAGGGTAGGAATGTTAGCTGAACACAAAGTTATGTTGCATGATATGTATGATGCAATGAATTGTATTTCATAAATGTTTATGATATATGAATGTAATGGATGCGTATGTAGGCTGAGTAGCCGTCTTGCTGAGGAAGACAAATCCTAGTAAGGAAATCCTAGACTGCTGCCGGGGAAAATAAATCCATGACCGAATCTGGGGACTCCAAAAATCTTTTATTACTGAAGATGAGAAATCCTTATTGATTGCTGATTGCTTGGGGAATAAGGAAAACTTTGAAAATCCCTACTGGGAAGTTAAAACCTAGGAGACTTATGTTGGAGAAGTGAGACTGAGAATCTTCAATCTGATGGGAAGTATCTCTGTGGGGAGAATGTTCACTATTCTGGTTCCGCTGGGGGTAGGATTTTCAGGGTTTTTAGGCTCCACTGGAGATCTTGAAACTCGACTCTGAGGGGAATTAAGTTCTGGAATGCACTTTAGCTGGGGAATCCATCTTTTAGAAAGTTTTTGCTCTGCTGAAGATCCTGAAGTTTAACTCTGTTGGGGAAATATATTCTGAATTTTAACTCTGTTGAGGATCTTGAATTTTAATTCCGCTGGGGATTTCTTTGGAAAGGGCATAAAGATTTCTTCCTACTCCTTCAACCTATCAGTAATTATCTTTTTCTGAGTTTTTATTTATAAGCAATGATTATGTTCAAATGCATATGCCTATTTAACAAAACATTGGACTTTTTTTTTCCAGATAAAACATAAGTGTAAAAAGAAAAGGAAGGCAAAGCAAATTTCTACACTTGGAAGTGTATTTGTATTAACTTTTTATGAGTATTTTTGTACAAAGGAGAGAGACATCCTAGTAAGAGAATGTAGTCGTAAAAATTGAAAAAAATTATACAAAAGAAAGATGGCTATGTGCAGTGATTCCATGGGATTTCCATTCTGCTATAGCCTTCACAACTCTGAATGTCTTGTCTATTCACTGCTTCGTCCTCCGGTGATTGGATTGATCAGAAGCTTGGAGCTTGTTGGTGAATAGATTTATTCCTTAAAGTGATTCGACGAGACATAGTCATACGCTTTAATTCCCTAATTTTTTCCTGGACCGCCCTTTCGGGTTTTCGATCCACCGGGAAACCCTTTTTTTCCCAAGTCGCCCTTTCAGGTTTTCAACTTGCCGGGTGTACAGATTATTTTTGTTTTATCCCTAATTTTTGCCTGAACCTCCCTTTCGGGTTTTCGGTTCACCGGGATGCCCATTTTTCCCAAGTCGCCCTTTCGGGTTTTCAACTTGCCGGGTCGTTTTATGCGTAGTATCTTTTGACTATGTCTGCGTTCGCAGGGTGTGGCAAATTGTTGTCGTCCATGGTGGTCAGAATCATTGCACCACCAGAAAAGATGCTCTTGATCACAAATGGTTCTTCGTAAGTAGGCGTCCACTTGCCCCTGGGATCACTTTGCGGTAATATGATTCGCTTGATTACAAGATCTCCGACTTGATATATCTGACGGCTTACTTTCTTGTTGAAAGCCTTGATCATGCGTTTTTGATACGTCTGACCATGGAAAATAGCAGTAACCCGCTTCTCATTGATCAAATTAAGTTAATGAAGCCGAGTCTGAATCCAATTGTCTTCACTCAAACCAGCGTCCTTCATAATCCTTAAAGAAGGAATCTGAACCTCCATAGGTAGGACAGCTTCCATGCCATATACCAAAGAGAATGGGGTTGCCCCTGTTGAAGTACGTGTCGTAGTACAATATCCATGCAGAGCAAACGGTAACATCTCATGCCAGTCCTTGTAGGTAACTGTCATTTTCTGAATGATCTTCTTGATATTTTGTTTGCAGCTTCAACAGCACCGTTCATCTTCGGCCGATAGGGAGATGAATTGTGATGATAAATCTTGAATTGTTCGCATAGAGCGGTGATCATAGTATTGTTCAGATTTGTACCATTGTCTGTGATGATCCTGTCAGGGACACCATACCGGCATATGAGGTTATGCTTGATGAAGCGGGCAACCACATTCTTCGTGACAGAGGAAAAGGAAGCTGCTTCGACCCACTTGGTGAAATAGTCAATAGCGACCAAGATGAAGCGATGTCCATTGGATGATGTGGGCTTGATCTCTCCAATCATGTCGATGCCCGACATTGCGAATGGCCAAGGAGCTGTCAGAACGTTGAGAGGAACAGGAGGAATGTGTACCTTGTCGGCGTAGATTTGGCATTTATGGCAAATACGGGAATGTTGATGGCAATCAGCTTCCATGGTAGACCAATAATAGCCTGCCCTTAGAATCTTCTTAGCCATCGTATGTCCGCTCAAGTGGGTGCTGAATGTGCCGCTGTGTATCTCAGTCATGATCAACTCTGCTTTAGCTTTGTCCACACAACGAAGTAAAACACAATCATGGCTATGCTTATAAAGGATGCCATTGCTTAGGAAGAACTTGGTAGCAAATCTCCTTAAGAACTTTTTGTCATTGACGGAATCTCCTTCGGGATTTTCTCTAGTCTGGAGATACCTTTTGATTTCATGAAACCAGGGTTGTTCCACTACTTCTTCGGTATTAATCTCATGACAGTGCACAGGTTCTCCCATTCGCTCGATGGTAATTTGGGGAGCCTCGTTATCCCAGTTGAGTTTAAACATGAAAGACATTGTAGCCAGAGCATCTGCTAGCTGATTCTCTTCTCGCGGGAAATGCTCGAAAGTGATCTGCTCGAAATGAGGCAACAATGTCAGGACATGTTCTTTGTATGGGATAAGATTAGGAGTCTTGGTGTCCCACTCTCCTTTGACTTGACTGATAACCAAAGTCGAGTCCCCAAATACAACCAAAGATTTGATCCCCAGGTCTATAGCAGCCTTGAGACCAAAGATGCAAGCTTCATATTCGTCCATGTTGTTGGTACAGCTGAAACAAAGTCGGGCAGTGAAAGGTGTATGGCAACCTTCCGGAGAAATGAGTACCACACCGATACCGTTGTTGAGTGCATTTGAAGCACCATCAAAGTACAGGGTCCATCGGGATCCATTTTCAGGTCCGTCATACGGTCTGTTACCTTTGACGTTGTCTAATGTCATGATGTCCTCGTCCGGGAAGTCGAATCTCATAGACTGATAATCTTCGATGGCTTGATGAGCTAGATGGTCAGCTAGTACACTCCCTTTTATAGCTTTTTGGGTATTATACTGAATATCATACTCCGTCAGGATCATTTGCCATCTAGCGATTCTTCCAGATAAAGCAGGCTTCTCGAAGATGTACTTGATCGGATCCATTTTGGAAATCAACAAAGTGGTATGAGTCAACATATACTGCCTTAGTCGGCGAGCAGCCCATACCAAAGCGCAACAAGTTTTCTCGAGCAGTGAGTAGCGAGTCTCACAGTCGGTAAACTTTTTGCTAAGGTAATAAATGGCACGCTCTTTTCGACCAGACTCGTCATGTTGGCCCAGTACGCACCCCATTGAGTTGTCCAAAACAGTCAGATACATGATCAACGGCTTTCCTTCGATGGGTGGCATCAGGATAGGAGGTTCTAGTAAATACTCCTTGATTTTATCAAAAGCGACTTGACAATCATTGTTCTATTTAACTACCTGATCCTTCTTCAATAGTTTGAAAATTGGCTCACAGGTAGACGTCAGGTGAGAGATGAACCTGGCGATATAGTTTAAGTGTCCCAAGAATCCTCTAACCTCCTTTTCAGTCCGAGGGGCAGGCATTTCTTGTATAGCCTTCACTTTTGCTGGATCGACCTCAATGCCCTTGTTGCTGACAATAAATCCCAGAAGTTTACCAGACCTAACTCCAAAAGTGAACTTGCTTGGATTCAGTCTGAGTTTGTACTCCTTTAACCTGGAAAACAGCTTCTGCAAATGTTCAAGGTGTTCTTCTTCTGTTTGTGATCGAGCTATCATATCGTCTATGTAAACTTCAATCTCATGATGTATCATATCATGAAACAAAGCTACCATTGCGCGTTGATAAGTTGCCCCTGCATTCTTTAGTCCGAACGGCATCACCTTGTAGCAGAAGGTACCCCATTGTGTAACAAAGGTAGTTTTCTCCATATCCTCGGGGGCCATTTTGATTTGGTTATATCCCGAGAATCCGTCCATGAAGGAAAATACCTTGTGTTGAGCTGTGTTGTCAACCAGGATGTCGAATGCGGCAGCGGAAAATCATCTTTAGGGCTAGCCCTGTTCAAATCCCGATAGTCCACACACATTATGACCTTGCCGTCTTTTTTGGGTACGGGAACAATGTTAGCAACCCATTGTGGATAGGTTATAACAGCCAGAAAGCCGGCGTTGAATTGCTTCATTACTTCATCCTTAATCTTCTCATACATGTCGGGCCTCATTCGGTGGACCTTTTGCTTGATCGGTGGACAATCTTCTCTTGTGGGGAGACGGTGAACCACGATATATGTGTCTAACCCCGGCATGTCTTCATAAGACCAGGTGAAGATTTCAACGTATTCATTCAACAACTGTATTAAGTGTTCCTTGACACTTGGTTCCAAGCTGGCACCCACTTTTACTTCCTTCCTATCTTCCTCTGTCCCTAAGTTGATGGTTTCTAGCAACTCTTCATGAGGCAAGATGGCCCTCTCTTCTTGTTGTAGAAGTCTGGCTAACTCTCCCGGTACTTCACAATCTTCGTCAACTTCGTACTCAACGTGATTGACCAAATCTTCAGAGTTATTGAAGGCTAAAACAGAATAGTCACCCATAGAATCCGGAGTGGATGGGTACCCGCATTTGTGAGTGTGGGTGTGTGTAAAGGATAGCCATCCTTAAACAAACAAAAATGCAAAAAGGAAAGAAAATGAACACAACAGTTTATAAATGAAAAACGTCCAATGATTCATTAAAACATGGCATATGATTATGAAGGAAATCAAACCCTTACAAATGGACCTACATGCCCCGGGCAAGGCATGAGGCGAAAATAGTGTACGAATTGTTTTAATTATTACAAACCATAAAAATGGGAAATTGTTCAAAGATAAAATTACTGATTGATAAAGGTGATAGGAACGAAATCTTTTGCTTCCCAATTGCTCAAACCCCCTTCGACCGTCGGAAAGATCCAATCTTCAAAGTGGCTCTCTTCATCTTCGTCTTCTACCGCATTGATTCCATGATGATAAATCTTGACGGGTGTTTTTTCAATTTTAGAGCGACGCATAGCCTTTTGTCCCGCATCAGTAAACCCCAACCCAAACTTGTCTGTCTTATAGGGGAAATCGGGAAACTTTCCCCATACTGCACTCTTTCCCTCCTTAATCGCAGCCTTTGCGTCTTTGAGAGATGCCATCCTAGCCACCTGCTTGGGAATGATAGGTACCTCCACCACTGCCTTCGCTACTGCCACCTCGGGAGAAACTTCCTCGAAATGTTGAAAAGGTGTTTCGATGAACTCGCCATCCACTTCCACATACTGAAAGGAATTGAGATGACTGGTCAAGTACTCCTCCTCACCGTGTACGGTTATGATTTTAACCTTAACAGGGTATTTCAGCATCTGATGTAAAGAGGAGGTGACTGTCCCATCATAATGGATCCAAGGTCTTCCTAGCAAGCAAGAGTATGATGGGCAGATGTCCATTACGTAGAAAGTGGAGTTGAACACTTCGGTGCCTACCTTGATGGGAATATCGACCTTCCCATGCACCATCCTTTTAGACCCGTCAAAGGCCCTGACAATAATATTACTTGGTTTCAGCTCCAAGCCTTCACAATCCAACCGGTCCAGAGCTTTCTTAGGCAGCACATTTAGGGAAGAACCAGTATCGACCAAGACATGGGCGAGAGTGGTTCCTCGGCATTCAACCGACACATGTAACGCATCATTGTGTTTCCTTCCTTTGGGAGTTAAGTCTGCATCGGAAAAGCCCAGGCCATTGTCAGCAGTAAGACTGGCCACACAATTTTGAAATTGGTCAGCTGAGGTCTCTTGGGGGACATGTGTTATCTTCAAGAATTTAATCAGAGCCTTAGCATGGGCCTCTGAACAGAGCAGGAGAGCTAACATTGAGATTTTAGAAGGGGTTTGCCCCAATTGTTCCACAACGTCATAGTCACTTTTTCTGATTATTTTTAGGATCTCATCCATCTCCTTCTGAGTGGTTTCAGGGATAACCGCAGCATGAGCCTTCGTCCTGACAGGCATTTCCAGTATCCCTTTACCTTTGTCGGTGTTATCAGCGGATGGTCTTTCCTCAGGAGCGTTTAACTCCTCAATCACTGGGCCTTGCATAGAGGGTCCAACAGGTGCAGAAGCTTTTAAGGGTCCGAAGACTGCTCGGGGAGGAGCAATCTCCGGAGAAAAGATCCGGCCACTGCGGGTGATCTTGCTAGTACCCGCGATGTTTCCTATGTCAGGGTCTTCTTCAGAGATTTCTTGGACTGTTTCGATTTGTTTGACGCTGTGGTAGAAGATTTCCCCCCCATAGTTCCACGGTATCATCTTACTTGATTGGTACGGGACAGGTCCCGGCATGGTGAACTTTAGAGGTACACATTTAGAGTTGGGTGTAATCCTGACAGGCCTTTTGCAAGCCTTGGGAGGATTGTCGGAAATGGTTATGACGGCAATATCATTGGTTGAGGTATCACAAGTATCAGGAGCAATTGGATTGAAAATGTTAACAGGGGTTTTTTGAAAAAGTATTTCTTGAGTATCCATCAGGCGTTGGACACCTGACTTCAACATTGGACAATCATCTTGAATATTCAAACAAAAATAGCAATCTTCATTACAACCAGGAAAGATCCCGGCTCTCAACAGATTTTCTTTTACTACTAACAATGGAGTCAACAGATCGGAAACATCAGTAGCATGGAGATTTTCCAAAACAGCATGCACATTGTGACCGTGCTTGGGCATTGGCGTGGATATAATATTGGGCTTTTCAGGAGCGTCAAACTCGACCTCTTTGGCGTCAATTAAATCCTAAATTTTGTTCTTGAGTGCCCAGCAATTATTGGTATCGTGCCCAATACTATCGGAATGGTAAGCGCACTTGGCTTTTGGATTGTAAGATGGAGATATGGTATTTACATTCTTTGGTGCCTCTTTAATACTGGCGAGATTCAACTTCAGGAGATGTGGAAGGATTTCAGCAGGTGTCATATTTACTGGAGTAAACTGCCGTGGTGGCCTTTGTTGATAAGTTATGGGCTGATCATTCCTCGGTTGGCTGTTTCTAAGCTGGTTTGATACGGACTTCTGTATTAATACAGCCCCTACTGTTGGCCGACGTTCTTCTATTTCCCTACTTTTCTGAGTGTACACAGCAGATGCTTCTTTCTTGGCTGGGAAAGGTTTTCTAGCAGTTGTGGATACGGAAGCATCCTTTTGAATTTTTCCACTTTTGATACCGGCTTCCACCCTCTCGCCAGTCAAAATTAACTCAGTAAATCCTGCTGAAGAACTTCCGATTAGATGGTTGAAGAAAGGGCCAGATAGGGTCCCCAAGAACATGTCAACTAATTCCCTATCTAATAGCGGTGGCTGCACCCTCCCAGCCAGGTCGCGCCACTTTTGGGCGTACTCCTTGAACCCTTTATTTGAAGCCATTCCCATACTCTGTAGTTGAGTACGGGTTGGCGCCAAATCAGTGTTGTACTGATACTGACGATAGAAAGCGGCTTCCAAGTCTTCCCAATTGTGGACCTCTGACCTCTCGAGCTGATAAAACCAATCTAACTGAGTGCCAGACGAGCTGTCTTGGAAAAAGTGCACCCAAAGGTCTTTGTCGGATGAATGTGGCTGGATCTTTCTAACATACGACCTCAAGTGCATCTTAGGGCAAGACAGACCGTCGTACTTGGCGAATGTTGGGACTTTGAATTTAGGAGGGATAACAATCACAGCCATAAGCCCCAGCTCCTCAAAATCCAGTCCGGGCACCCTCTGCAACTCCATAGCTGCCAGTCTGTCCTCAAGGTTCTTATACTTGTCATCCGCTGGTGGATACTGTTGTTCTGAATAGTCTTCGTCTGCTTCCTCTTCCTCCTCTTCTACCTCATATTCGGAAGGTACAGTAACTCCTTTCCCCTTGCCAATACCCTCGTCGGATGTTGATGGAAACTCAAGAGTTCTTCTAGCATCACCCTTAAATCTTCTTCCGAAAGTAGCTACCCCCAGTCTCTTTTTCTTTTTCTTCTCTTTACTCTTCTCTAGCGGAACTTTGAGATCCTCCTGACCCTTTGCCAAGGTCATGAGGAGTTGTTGAAATTGTGAATTTTGTGCCTATAAGTCCTTCACTGTTTGCTCCAAATCCATCTTGCTGAAATAAACAGCAGAAAGATAAGGAAACCTGGCTTGAAGACCTGTTTGTGCATATGATGAATGATATGTTTATTCATGTAATGCATTCAAGGATTTAGAAATTCAAAGTTGTTGCAGACAAAAAGAACACACGTCATATTAATAAGAAGAAATTTTGTCAGTACATAAATGCCCCATGGGCCAAATATTACAAAGCTTCTTAAGGTAAAAAGACGTTGCGCATCCTTTTTGGTGCGATGTAAGTGTTGAGAGTCTCTTCCTCGTGAAGTCGGCGGGTGAGCTCTAAAACCTTCTTCTCACTGGCGTAGAAACTGGCTTCAAAAGTATCCCGTTCTTCCTTGAGTTGGATCCAACTCTTTTGCATTTCCTCCCATGATGTTGGCATGTTAGGATATAGGATGGTGTATGGAACCTCTCCTTCCTTAACAGGCTCTTTAATCAAGGGGAGAATGTGAGGATATGGCATCATAAGATTCTGAGAGGGGTTCGTACCCACTTGAGGTAAGGCTCAAGGGGGATGGAATTCCTGTGCCCCAATGTCTTACTATCCACCTTGTTAGGCATCCTCCAAGCTCTGATGAACCTTTGGTGAAGTCCTTGCGCATCGTTGTCGAAGTCAAAAACTAGGTCAGGAATCAGCATGTCATGAGGGCCATCCCTCCGAGCATATCCAAATTGTCTCAAAGCTAGACAGGGGTTGTAGGTAATGCCTCCCCTAATGCCAAGTAATGGGACATTAGGGAACTCACCACAACGATCAATGATGATGACATTTTCTTTGGACCGAGAACACCAATGTACATCAGAATGTGTGAGGGTCATCAATCGTCGTGACCACCTTGAACCCTGCTCATTCTTCAAAATTGATTGTGGAAGGTGAAAAATAAACCACCTTGCTAGGAGAGGAGTACAGCACATGAGAACACCTCTTTTCCTCATTGTTCGTGTGTAAAATGAGTGGAGGATATCCCCAAGTAATGTAGGTATGGGATTCCTGAATATGAAAATCTTGACAGCATTCACATCTATAAGTTGGTCAGGATTTGGGAACAAGACCAACCCATAAATAAGGAGTGCCACAATCTCTTCAAAGGCTTGCAGATCCAGGGAATTCCAACACTCTTGTGCCTTCTCAAACAAGAACTTTGCCAAGAAGCCCTTGACACCACTTCTGGTTTCCCAATGCCCCTTGATGTCAGATGGTTGCAAGTGCAGTGCTTGAGCAACATCTTCAGGTTTTGGTTCTTTTTCCGTACCGTTGTAGGGTAGTTGATTAAGAATAGGAATTCTCAGGAGTTGAGAAAATTCCTCCAAAGTAGGCACCAATTGGTAATCAGGGAATGTGAAACAGTGGTGAAGGGGGTCAAAGAACTGGAACAACACTTTCACCATGTCTTCTTCAATGCTGGTGTTGACTAGGTTGAGAAGTCTACCATGTCTTTCACTGAAGAGAGAATTTTTTGGAATTCTGGATCTAAGCTCTTTGAGTTGAGGAGGGATTCTCACAAGGTTGACTTGAATTTTTTTCCTGCGAAGAGATTCCATGACCTACAAAACAAGAACAAAGATGAAGATCCAAACCCTTGAAATGGTTAGTGGATGCATATGATGTTCATGATGTATGCACAAACACATGTACAAGCAAGTCACACAAAACCCTAGTTTCAGGCTTGCATGAGGTTTCATAGGTAAGTGCCCTCTTGAGTTTAGTTGGCTCAAAACCTGTCCTACAAATAGTAACCGGGTTCTAAGGAGCTCAATATCATTGGATTGTTTTCTATGTTCATTGTTTTGGTTTAGCCACTTAACTAGCGATCAAAATATTCCAAGAAAACAACCCTCAATGAGTTCAGTATCGAGTATCTACCAACTTCGGACTGCACCAAAGCCGGTCATCTCACTACCCCTAATAAAGGCCAAGATGGTCAAGTAAGGTTCTAGGTCATTAGTGCTTAGTGACATCACTCAGCGGCCCCGTATTCTCTTTGACTGACTCAAAGGCTATCGGTACTCACAAATATGTCGCACTAATATAGCTATTGCTTCAACCGTGTCAGTATACCCCGCACAGTTTCCATAATGTATTGCTATCTATGAATGTTTCCCCAAATCCGGGTGGAGGATTTCAAGCCCAAATAAGAGAACCAAAATGTAAAGCAATCAAAGCAAACAATAATCATGCAAAAGGGTGATCTAAGCCCTAAGGTTACTCCACTTTTAGAAAAATCCCCAGCAGAGTCACCAGTTCTGTGATACGGTGGGAGAACTGACTTGAGGTTTTGCATTTTGTGTTCGCAAATGTTCGGTTTAGCAAGAGTCGCCACCGACTTTTTATTTTATCCTAAGGAAAGGTCAAAAAAGCACAGGAAAAACCTTTGAGATGTTTTCTTGGGTTCGGGGAGTAGATTATAGAAAGAGAAGGTATTAGCACCCTTTCTATCCATGGTTATCCATGGGCTCTTAGTTACTTGCTTAGATCACTTGCTTTGCATTTTCAATTGTTTGAAATGGTGCTTTGTGTGTGGCTTTGAAAGATGTTTTGAAAAGAGGCCATTGTTGTGGCAACCTTTGTAATGATTCTTGTTTGAATGTATACAAAGGTGTTTGTCTTTTTTGAAAGGTTTTCAATGTTTTGAAAGTTGGATTTTGAAATTGTGTTGTGAAGTATGTTTTTGAAAAGTAGTGAGGATGTTTTGCAAGTTTGGTCAAGTAACTAAGAGCTATCTACCCTATTTTACTCAAAGATCTTTCTTATGTTTGTAACCCTTTTAACAGTGTTGTTTCATCATTGTATTTGGTGAACAACCTTGTGTTAGGATGTAAACGGGATAGGCGCGGGTCATCGTATAGACCATGATAGCAATAATGTTAAGTGTCTTTGGCAATTTTAAGGGACTTGATCATTTTGTTTAGGCAACTCTGATAGCGTCATCGAGGGACTATGATCATTTTGTTTAGGCAAATCCGATAGTGTCATCGAGGGACTATGATCATTTTGTTTGTTTTTGTTTTGCCAAAGTACTCAACATGCAACCATGGCCCATTTTTGAAGGCAACAAGTGGATGAAACCCTAGGGGTGCAAGTGTGCATTGTGTTTGTTTTTCATGCATGTTTATCTTGGATTAGGTCAAGCTAATTGTTGATTGATTTTATCATACAAACCCTAGGTCTAGGCATGGCATAATTGAAAGCTTTTAAATGTACGAGAATTTAAAGTTCTAGGCTATTACAACATGATTATGGTAAGGGGGATACAAATCTGAATTGGGGATATTTTGACAAGGAAATAAATTCTAAATTATTACAACCATATCGAATGTACAAGTCCATATTTAACATTTAAATAAATACAATTAAATAATTATCAAATAAAAATGTATTATGCAAAGAAACAAGATTGTTTATGTATGTGAAAAGGTTTTTTTTATGTTTGAAATATAAACAAAATAAAAAAAAGTCAAATTTTAATTATTTTTGGTCATTTAGGGCAAAACCCTAATTTTTAGAATAAATAGTAATATTTATTAATTATATACAATATATATTAATTTATACAAAAATAAAAAGTATATTGTAAAAGGAAAGTATTTTTGGTGTCAAATGTTAATAAAAATAAAAATGTATTATTTTGTATTATTTTGTCCTAATTATCTAATAAAATATAAGTATATATATATATATATATATATATATATATATATATATATATATATATATATATATATATATATATATATATATATATATATATATATATATATATATATATATATATATATATATATATATATATATATATATATATATATATATATATATATATATATATATATATATATATATATATATATATATATATATATATATATATATATATATATATATATATATATATATATATATATATATATATATATATATATATATATATATATATATATATATTAAACCTATTAAATGTACAAAGATAAAATATTAATTATTTACAAAATAGATATTTTTCAAGAAAATGTTTTTGAATGTAAATAAAAAATAAAAAATAAAAAATAAATATATTTTTTGTATTATTTTTAAGTTTTATTAAAAGAAGAAAAGGTTTATTTACATATATGCCTAAACAAAATAGATAAATATCAAATAAATATGAAAAAAATGTGGAAAATTATTTTTAGTATTTTTTATGTTTGAACAAAAAATATAAAGTCGGAATAAAAAGGAAAAACATAAAAATGACAAATACTTAATCAAATGGGCCACGGGGGTGCAAACTGAAAAAAAAGGGTGCAAAAAGCAAGAATGACTCAGGCCAAGCCCAAGCCATCACCTTCTTTAACCTCCAGCTTCTGTTTGAAAATACGCGCGCCTCTTATACAACATGCCAACTCCTGATTCTTTGATCTTTTGACAAAACTTAAAACATGAAACTTGTAGAGAATTTAAACATGAATCCAACCATATAAAGCATTAAATATAACTCTCAAAGACCAGAGAGAATTTCTATGGCCCTAAAATCTGACCTAACTTTTTTCACATGTTCATGGCTGAAATTCTCATAGCACGCTTAACATAAATAAAAACTGATCACATGTATGGCTTCAGGTCTATGAGTAGGACATATTTCATTCACAAACCTAAGTCTAACCATTCCTAGATAGAGAGATAGAAGTCCATGAAATATCTGTTTCAGCTTGAATCGAGTAGAGTAATGCAGCAACCTTCAATGGTGTTTGAGCTTCTGTTGAGCTTGCCCAAGGTCCAAGGAAGCTTCTCCAATACCTGGCTTGCTTTGAAACACCTTGTATCGTGTTGTAGAAGTCCACCTGCAAAGCTTGGAAATGAAAATGGAAAAACGGATTAGAGGTGTTACATCTGGTGTTTAAGGCTTGGAATAGTTTGGATGGATGAAATGGAAGGTGTTTGCACTGGTTTGGGCAAAAATGCACGAGTAGATTGTTCTATAGAAGTCAAGTTGCAGAACTTGCCCTGTTTTGCAGCAAAACAGGGATTCTGAGTATTGGGGGGTATGAGGGATGAATGAATCGTGCTTTAGGTTAGTTGGGAGGTATGGAAATTGTGTACAATGTTTGCTTAAGCTCTTGTTGACAGATATGATAGATGGTGGGTGTTTTGCAATGTTTCTTCTACTTGAAGCAAGAAAGTGTAAGTTATGGATATAGGCATGTACAAGCCCTCAAGTATGCTGCAACTTTGGATCTTGGTAACTGGAATTTGTGGACTCAATCTTGCCTCAAAGATCTGGCCCCATGTCTCAAGGATTCATTTTTTGACATAAAGTGACTTTAGGCAAAAATGGTAACTTTGTTTTTTCTAATTAAAGATTAAACTTCCATGTAATGCCCAAATGGCCAAGATAACATCTTAATTCATTGGTTAAGCATTAAATTATGAAGTGTAAGTTGGTTTTGAGGCCTCCAAGCTAGCATAAAACAAGCTGATTTGAAAATGCAATTTGCTATGAACATGTATTGGTCATGAACAAAAGTGAGTTTTGGCCAACTTTGTGAATTCGATTCTCTTTAACCACAAGGGTGTTTGAGGATTTCTCTGACAATTTGGAAAGCTTGGAACATGTTCTACAATCCATATTTGTAATGCAACTTGAAACTCCAAGTGGAACCATATTAAAAATGGCCAAGAAGATGGGTTAAAATCCTGCCTAGATTAGGGTAAATTTTCTCTAAGTTAAAAGTTTTTGGTACCCTTGTTCCAAAAATCATAACTTGAGATACAAGCTTCTTTTGAGGAAACTTTGTGAATCAAAGTTGTAGATTTTGTGATGGAATACAACTTTCATGTTTCAAGTTTTTTTTGAATCCATTTGTATCATGGTGAAAAAATGGGACAAAGTTAGGAAAAAAATAAGAAAATTTCATAACTTAGAAAATTTCTAAGTTATGAAATTTTTCCATTTTAAACCCTAATTTTCATTTTTGGGTTTCTTGATGAACAAGTTTCATAATTTGTCATGTCTTGATGAAAAATAACTCTTGGCACTTGATTTTGACGAAAAAGTCAAAGTTTGACTTTTCAGTGTACAATCAAATTTTGATCAGTTGACTGAAAAATTCATCTGTCAATCTTATGCATTTGAGATCTTTTGAACTTGTTGAATGGGTCAAGACAGTGTCATTGAGTCCTTGAGTCCATATGTGAGCTTGGTTTGCCATTGGTTAGGTCAAACAGTCAAAAATTGCCTTTGTGCAGTCAAAACCCTAAAAATGACCATTTTGCCCTTTTGGTGATCTGATCAAATTTCTTGTGGAATTGTGATCCAAACTTGATAAAATGGTTCATATGAGTTCATAATGTTGATGTGGATCAAAATCCATGAGGTTTGACTGTAAATTGGCCACAGTTGACTTTTTCCCCAATACAGCTGATATTTAGGTCAACTGTTCAATTGACTGGGCAAAGATTTGAATCAAGGCTTGAAACTTGGTATGGGAAAACTTGTGAACCCAACATGAAGTATGAAAGTCAATTTGGTCATTTTAGGTCAAAATATCCTTATGCAAACTCAAACCCTAATTTGGGTCAACAGTGCAAGAAGGGGTCTTGAGCAGAGTAAACCCTAACTTGATCTTGAGTTCTTGGAGTCTTGTGATGAGAAAATGTTGGTGAAATGAGAGGGAAAATTTTGGGGTACAACAGTAGGAAGCCCTATCGTTGGATGTTTGAGGGGCAAGCGTAGGTTCGTCGTACATTCATAAAGGTAACTCGTAGGGCGCTTTAGCAATTTTATCGTAAGGGACTAAAATCGTTTACCGAAGGCAGCATTGTAGGTTCATCGAGGGACTACGATCTGTTTATCGAGAGTCTTTGCTAAATCGTCCCGCGTTCAAGGGACATGATTGTTTTATCGAAGGCAACAAGTGGAGTTACCCTAGAGGTGCGTATGTGAATAGTGTTTTGGTTTCAGTTACTTTGTCTTGAGATTAGGTTTTCTAGCGTTTGTTTTTAGACCTTGTCATACAATCCTATTAAACTAGACAGATATAAGGAAAGCAGTAAAGGCAGAAATTAAATGTCCTACGCTATTACAAAGCTTCGGGGAAAGGGGTACAAAACCATTAAAAACGGGGGAAATAGAAAGCAAATAAAAAACCTAGTTAAACTATTACATTCTTTAGAAAGTATATAATAGGAAAAAAACTAATGCGAAAATGATAAAGCGCGTGAAGATTATAAAATAAGAGGAAAATTGTTTGATGAAAAAGACTTGATGATTAGCCTAAAATCTAATTGATTTTAATTGTTTAAAAAAGATTAGGTAATTAAGTTAAGCAAATCCTAAAGTCTAGGTTAATTTTAAATGAATTGGGAAAACTTAAAAAAATCAAATTAGGGTTTATTAATAAAAATCTAAAACTAAATTAAGGTTAATTAAATAAAACCTAAAATTGATTAAAAACCTAAAATTAAATTAATCTAAAATTAAAACCTAAAATTAAAATTAAAACCTAAAATTTAAGATTAGGGTTTGTTAAAAAAGGTTTTGAAAAAAGGTTTTGTAAAAGAATTAGGGTTTATGAATTTAGGGTTTTTAAGTAAAAGAGGAAAAAGGTTGAAAAATAAACCATAATGTCAGGGGTGGGTGTTGAACCCGTGCCCTTCAGCCTTTCCAGCAACAAGCCCACCACCAGGCCAAGCGTGCCTTGGTGTCAGAATACGCCTCCAACGCGTTTTGTATCAATCCTGGAAGAAAATATGAAATATTAAAAACAAAGTGTCAAAAGGATGGATCAAACCCATGCCTTTTGATACCAATGACTTAACACGCGTGCTTCTATCGCTGGGGAGACTTTACATATGTTAACATAAGTGAAACAAAATAAACATGTAACAAACAAAAATCAATAGACCGGAGAAGCATCGGAGCCCTAGCTCCTGTCGTCTTCTCCGATAAGCTTGTTTTTTTAACCTTCCAAAATAAGGAATGTTAGTGATTCCCAGGGACCCTACCCCCATATATCAGGCCTTGCGAGTTCAATGGGAGTATTATCTTTGGCCAAATCATATTGTGGAGAGAGATACGAAGCAAATGAAACAAGTCAATTCAAATATGGAAACCCTTCAATCGGGCATCATGGGAGCCATGCCATAGTTCAATATTGGACTAATACATCTCAGAAGCATACTCAATAGGTTAGTACACGTTGAAACAAAATGGAAATGATAACATGGATTTTATAAGTAAAACTCAACCGGCGATGCATGCATATGGTTTTTATACTCTTTGAATCATCACAAACGATCCAACCTTACCCTACTAAGTTTCTAGAAGTGAATGGAACGGCTGGTTTGCTGTGAAAGTGGCTGCAAATAGGATTCTTGATTTGCCCTAATTGTTTGAAAATTTTGGAATTTTGGAGTGTTTCTTATTGCAAGGGTTTCATGTTTTAGGGCTCTTTTCTTGATGTCTAAATATACAGGGAATATTAGGGAAACAAAATGATGGGATTGGACTCTTATAGTAAGATATAATTAAATCATTTTGTATTATTAATGAATTAAATCAAAAATAATTAAAATAATTAAAATAAAACAAGGCCAAAGGGTGTATGAATGGGTTCTGAGGTGTATGAAGAGTATAACACACGTTTGGACATCAAACCATGGTCCAATAGCCTAAAACATCAAGCTTGCTCAATTTGAACTTTATGTATTTGCTCAAAATTTCCTAACTTGCAATGGCCATAACTCTCTCAATTTTCATATTTTAATGGTGATCTAGGACTTTTTGGAAAGCTCAAGATGTCCACTATAATTTCGCATTTGATCGTTTTTGCATTTGAAGACTTTATCGTAATGTAAGTTGCCTTGACAAAAAGTGTCTTTTTGTTGACTTTTGAAATGACCTATAATGTATTGACTCATATCTCTCAAATGAAGCATTTTTTTTGACTTGAGCTCACAAAGACAACGATGTAGAGAATTGAATTTACTTCAAAATAGGCTTTGGTTGGGGAAAATTTGATGAAGCATGTGAAAGTTATGCTTGGTCAAAGTTCAGTTGACTTCCCCTAAAGAAACCCTAATTTGACAACTTTTGACTTTTGATGATTTGATGGCTTTTCTTGAGGAATCATGATCAACCCTTGATCAAATGATGAGTATCACTTCAAAATGTTGATTTTGACCAAAAATCTTGGAGTTTGACTATATGTTGACCATTGTTGACTTTTTACCCATTAAAGCTGATTTTCAGTCATCTGAGCTATTGAATGAGCAAACTTGTGATGCAAGGCTTGAAACTTGATATGAGCACTCTTGAGGGCATATGAAGAACCATGGAAACCACTTTAATCCTTTTAAACCCAAATTTCCTTATGAAAGATGAAACCCTAATTATGGACCCATTGCTTAGGAGGAGAATTTGCCTGATCAGTTCTTGAGCCACCTTGAGTTAATGAGGACCTTATGAGAATGTCTTGGATGAAAATGGGAGGGAAAGTTTTGGGATACAACAGTACCATTATCTAACAAAAATTGAACACCTCTTATTACAACGGAACAACCACGGGAGTCCCTACAACAGATCTGACAAGACCCATAATGATGCACCTACTGGCCATCCATGTGACAAAAGTTACCATGCAACTGCACCAAATCATCATTCATGTAATTCACATAAAAAATATTGAATTCTCAGGGGAAACCATAAACCATATTCACATCTTCTTCATATTCATCCCTTGTCCTGATTATATGGATAAGACCTTCATCCATCATTTCTTGAAGGTCAGCTCTCACTTTATCATATCCATGGATATTTAAACTACAAGTGCTACAGCCTGCATGATCATATGTATAATAACTGAATTCACAAAGATCAAAATACATCTTCACTAAATAACCTCTGACTAGATTGATATCAAAAATTCGGAAATCCCCAGGACAACCAGCAATCATATTTACAGCACTTCCACCTTCAAGTTTGGGGAGTGGATTATCCTTCACATTGGAACCAACATCCTTAAAAGACAGGAGACCAGATCTTACCATCTTCTTCACTTCAGACTTCAAGGGATAACAGTTTTCAATGTTGTGCCCAGGGGCTCCTTGATGAAAATCACAAGTCTGATTCGCCTTGTAATACCATGGTAAAGGTGAAGGTATAGTAGGGGGATTCCTATTCTGCACCAATTTCTTTTGAATTAAAGCCGGAAACAATTCTATATAACTCATTGGAATAGGATTAAAAGCTTCTCTCTTCTGACCTTTCCCTTGATTACCTTGAGGAGGTGTTATCTGATAGGAAATAGTAGTCAGAGCTACATTGACGACTGGAGTCATAGAAGCAACCTGTTGTTAGTACTGATGACGTCTTCTCGGATGTCTAACCTTTCTTTCCTCCACGACAAAATTTGTTTCACGTTATTTCTTTTTAGAAAACTCATATGATGATTTCTTTGTTCCACTAGAACCTTTGTCTTTTGTCAATCGTCCTTCCCTGACAGCTTCTTCTAGACGAAGACCCATACTTACCATTTCAGTGAAATCACTCAGTGCACTTGCAACCATCCTTTCATAATAAAATTAACCAAGGGTTTTTAAGAAGACCTTAGTCATTTATTGCTCTCCCATCGGGGGTACCACTTAGGAAGCAACCTCGCGCCAATGCTGCACATACTCTTTAAATGACTCTTTATCCTTTTGAGTCGTCGCTCTCAATTGGTCACGGTCAGGCGCCATAAACATGTTATACTTATACTGCTTAACGAAAGCTTCACCCAAGTTATTAAAGATGCGGATATTGCTACTGTCCAATCCCATATACCATTTCAAAGCAGCACCGATTAAACTATCCTAGAAGAAATGAATAAGAAAATGTTGGTCATCAGTATGAGTGGACATCTTTTTGATATAAATCACTAGGTGGTCACGGGGACAAGATTTGTCCTTCTACTTTTCAAATTCTGGCACCTTAAACTTTACTAACAGTTTTACATTAGGGACCAAACAGATGTCACTGGCATTCTGTCCGAATAACGCTTTCCCTTGGAGAGCCTTCACTTCTTTTTGCATTTCATTGAATTAATCTTGAAAGTCATCCAATCGGTCATAGAAACCCAAACTTTCACTCAGTGGAAGTGCAGGATGATAAACCTTATCATTGATAACAGACATAACATTCACTGTAGGAGGTGCAACATGGTGAATCTCATTATTAGCAATAGGAGCAACATGCACCACGGGAGGTGCAGCAACAACAGCAATTTGAGTAAATGGAGCAACTTGAGTAGCAGGGTTGTAACCTTCAGGCACGAAATTCTAAGGCATACCCCACGGGTAACCGTGAGGCATACGGTATTGAGAAGCAGTAACGGAAATGGGAACCGACGAAACCTCAAAAATAATAGTCGTCTGTTGTGGCGGAGCAGCATGAGGAGACGGAGGAGGAGGTGGTGGTGGATTCTGAGCAACCACCAATGATTCCACCAAAGCAGTCAGATTGGCAATACCAGCCCTTAAAGCAGTAACCTCTTCATGCAGCTCGCGATTCTCTTATTCAAGATTTTCCATCTTCTTCATAGAATTAGCCTGAGTATTGTATTGATGAGACAGCTTACCAATTGAACGAAGTAGATAAACACAGTAAGACACCTGGGAGTGAACAGGAATGCAAAATATGTGCAATATGATGCATGATATGTAATGCATGTGATTTACTGTGTTTATTCAAGGAACTCAAAGAATTATAAACAATTACAAATATTAAAGCACTGACATTTTTGGAAATACTGAAGATTTCATTTTAATAATAACTTCAAAATGGATTACAACTTTTAGTACAAGTTTCAACAATTCCAAGTATAAGAGAATAAAGATAGAGTCTGAAAAATCCTAAGGAGCTAAAGCTGGTGAAGATCTCTCCACACACTGACGCTTTCCCCTGAGTCTTGCAATCTGAGCCTTCAACTGCTCATTCTCTTCTGCATATTTATCGGCGACTTCTTTCCAACCACTGGAATCAGAAGACGGGTGACCGGGACCTGGATGAGCTCTAGAGGAAAATAAGTCCTCTTGCTTCTCCATCATCTCCACATCACGACTCTCAAGAATACGAATCAAGTCATCCTTCTCTTTCAATTCTGTTGAGTAGGACACCTCCATAGTCTGGTACTTGTTCTTCCATGCTTCCTTCTCTTGTTGCATCCTAACCAGGGCAAGTTAAACTTCTTCCACGTCGTCTAAGAGAGGATGAGTAGTACTCATAAAAACATCATCTAACGAAAATAAATCCTCTTGCTTCTCCATCATCTCCATAGCATGACTCTCAAGAATATGAATCAAGTCATCCTTCTCTTTCAATTCTGTTGAGTAGAACACCTCCATAATCTGATAGTTGTTCTTCCATGCTTCTTTCTCTTGTTGCATCCTAACCAGGGCAAGCTGAACTTCTTCCACATCATCTAAGAGAGGAGTAGTAGTCCTCATAAATATAGGTATAGGTTCTTCACGAGAATAAGGCATCTTCAATTGAATTTCCCTTGCTTGTACCCAACGGAGATGAGGTTCTAAGGAAACAACTCCTCTTGGTCCCAAATCTTTTCTATATTTTCTATGAATATGGCTTCAAGCCTTCTCAATCTCTTTTTTAACTTCCTTGTGATCTTATCCTTCTTTGAGAAAGAAATCACTCAGATGAAAGTTGTTTGGCTTGTCTCTTATTGGATATCCAAGTTGACAATGCACAAGAACGAGATTTTAGTTAATTCCTCCCTTTGTACCAAGAAGAGGCACATCGGGGAAACTACCACAACTATCAATAATCTCCACATCATAATAAGCTTGATGATAGAAATCAATGTCAGAATGAGTGAGGGCTATAATCTTTAGGGTCCAACGTGGTTCCTTCTTGATATCTCAAAATGCAACAGTCTGAGGTAAGTGAGAAATAAACCACTGATATAACAATGGCGTGCAATAGGTGATCATCCCTCCCTGATAGAAATTCCAAAGATGGATGGAATAATAAGTATCTCCTAGCAGTGTAAGGACTGGATTCCCAATCAGAAAGATCCTAATGGCATTAACATCCACAAACTTGTCGACATTGGGAAACAAGAACAACCCATAGGCAAGCAAATCAAAGATAGCTTCAAAAGCAAATGTACTCTTCATCTTGACGAAGTAACGAGCTTTCTTCAATAAAAACTGAGCAGGTAAACCACTGATTCATCCTTTGGTAGTTATAGTAGCCTCAGTCTCAGACTTCTTCAAATGAGTCATGGCAGTAATCTCATGAGACTTAGGCTCTCCTTCTAAGCCGAAGAAAGGAACACAATCAGTAATAGGTAAGCCAAGTAAATAAGAATACTCCTCCAATATGGGTATCAGCTGATAATCATGGAAAGTAAAACACCGGCACAACAGATCATAGAACTGGACCAATGTAGAAAGAATACCCTCCTTCATCTTGAGCTTCATAAGAGGCACGACGGCTCCATACCTCTTCCATAAATATGTAGAGCTCTCAATCTCAGGAATTGAACTCATCAGTTCCTCAATCGTAGGATCCTTGAAACTGTACTCCCGAGTCTTTCTTCTTCCAAAACCCATGGTCAAAAACTATCTGAGATATTTGCAAAAGTAAACTTTAAGTTCCTTGGGTCAACTGTTTTAAAGAATGCTCATGGATGCATGAATGCATGATGCAAAAATCACACGCAAGATCACAAATATGGGGGGTTCATAGGTTTGATGTCATGAGCATTAAGTCAAAGGTACTACCCACAAGGTACGGACTGATAATTTATCACCTGCCAAACAAGATTCTAAAAGGTTCCCAGAGTCTACATCCTTCCTTTGGATATTGCTGACGTCCCGATTAACCTGGTAATCAACAATATTCTCAGGAAAAACTCGTTTGAGTGTAGCATCGCGTGACAACCACTTCTGGATTGCTCTGTCATAGTTTCCACACTACACCTAAAAGGCCAATATAGGTTAAGGGTTCTACGGTCCTCAGCTTCTTAGGCTCCCGGGTCGAAAGTAGCTCGTCTTCCTGATCGCTTGATAAATGAATACTAGTCAAAGGGGCCTCCACTGAGTGGGGGATCTCATGTCTCTTTTTTTGGGATTCCTCCCTCTAAGTTAACATGACTATACCACCCGTCCTATCTTAAGTTTGCCCAGGTACAGGTAGAGGACTTATGAGAAATCACCAAGCACCACGAAAACCAGGAAAATCCAGACAAACATATATACAACACATAATATACTACAAATAATAGCGCATACACAAATAAACAAAGATAGGCTCAACCCACTTAGAGATTAGACTCCCCAGTGAATTCGCCATTTTTTCTGTGGCGGTAGAAATGTTGAGACTAAGCCATTGAATTGACTTAACTCGCACAGATCAAATAACAATTGCCACTGTGCTTTATTATTTCCAGAGGAATGGGAAAAGAGCGAATAACCCAAAAAATAGGGGAGAGAATATAGGTACGGGGGTTGGTTATGAAAAGGGAAGGTACTAGCACCCTAAACATCTACGGTACTCCGCATGAACCTCTTTGAAAATCTGTGTATTTTGGCTATAAAAGGTGTATACAAAAATAGATGGTGGAGATGAGAAAAGAAGTATTTTTTAAAATTTTTGCACCCACTGCGGTTGTGAACCTTTAGTGCCTACGTACCACCTTTCGTGCAATAGGGGATCAGGGTACTCGTAATTCACCTCAAAAATTTTAAAACACATGCGTGTTTGTTAATTTTAAGAGAAGAGACATCATCGTCATATCCGAGTGGAAAACATACTTACTACCCACGATTATGAGAAAGGAGAATTTACATCATCTCAAAGTGGAGGATATAGCTTGGATTTTAAAATCAACAAAGCCTCACTCAACAACCAAGTGGCAAATATCTCACTTCACTATATATCGTAGAAGTATAGTAGCTCGTATCACTACAAGAATCAACAAGAGTCTAATCTTTTGAGAAAAAATTTAAAGTAAAAAGCCAAAGTGGAAAAATGGTTTGAATGAGGTTAATTGACTTTTAGTCTTCTCACAAAAAATGTCAAAGTATGATTAAATTGATTAAAGTTTGATTAAGAAAAGATTTTTAAAAATGCATGGACCTAAGTCCAAGTTTATTATCAAAGCGGTTCAAGTTAGAAAACAAGAAGAGTTTTGAAAAGGAGGGAGAAGATTTTTGAAATTAAAGAAGATTGGAGGAGATGAAGGGACTATCCTAAAGTATAAGTGTTGTACCCCAAAATTTGCCCTCCCATATTTCCCAAGACATTTCAAAAATAACTCCCAAGTTGCTCAAAATAGCTCAAGAGTTGGACAGTCAAATCACCTCCTAAGGCAGTCAACCTCAAATTAGGGTTTTGTGTTGAATCAATGTCCTTGCATCCAAATGACCTCAAGTTCTCCCCAATGTCCTAATATGGTCTCAAGTTCATCCATGTAAAATTTCAAGCCTTGCAGAGGAAGTTTGGTCAGTCAATTGCTCAAGAGGTCCAAAAATTGACTGTGTTAGGGCAAAATTCAACTGTGACCTACAAACAGTCAAACCTTAATATTTTTTGTCAACATTCTAATTTTGAAGGATAATTCATCATTTTATCAATGGTTGATCATGATTCATCGAGGATTGCTCAAGATTCATCAAGATTCAAAAGTTGCTAAATTAGGGTTTTGCAGGAAAAGTCAACTCAACTTTGACCAAGCATAACTTTCTCATACTTTATGAGAAATGACCCATCCAAAGATAATTTTGAATAGGATGCAATTTCATACAATACATCTTCACACCCCAAGATCAAAAAATTCACTCACAAAAAGTTACAAATTTGGACATTATAGGTCATTTTTGAAAGTCAATAAAAACACCTTTTTTGCCAAAGCTTATAACTTGAGAATGGAATAGCAAAATGAGATTAGACAAAAAGGGTTGGTTATAGGACATCTCAAGGTTTCTAAAAAGTCAAAGAACACCTCCAAAAGTTCAAAATTGAAGAAGTTATGCATTGTTGAAGTTGGGCATTTTTCCAAAATCGCCAAAAGTCAACTATCCCCAAAACTTCAAATTTTGACAAATGGGCCCACTTTTTTCCATTTGACTTGATCTTGTCACACCACACAGTTGTCCTATCTTCAGTTTTATGTCCAATTATTAATTTTTCTATTTTATTTGATTTTTATTGATTTAATTCATTTTTAATCAATTTAAATCCAAATAAAATCCAAATCTTAATAACTTGATATCTTTTTGATCATACAGGTCTTAATTGACATCATGAACACAATCAAATTCGTGCCAAGCCATATCATGCACAAAATCTTGGATTTGGAAAGAAATTGGAAGCCTTTAATGGAGGAATCATATCAAATCTCAAATCATCAATTCACATGGATTCAAGCCCAAAGATTTAACCTAATACAATCCTTGTTACATATACAACATAAGGCATACAAGAACACGACCAAAAAGCTGCCTAAATCAAAAAACCAAACTTGGAAAAAACCTTGAAAAGCTTGAATCTGAAAACGATCTTAGAGGTGTTTCCAAGGCAAAAACTTCACGATATCATCTTGCTTGACATCTACTGAAGCTATTGCAACCATTCACGGGCCCTGAAACGTCCCCAAGCACACTGTAAGCTTCTCTGAAATTGGCCCTGTACACGAAATCGTGTTCCCATATTCCTGCATCTTTTGAGTAAATTTTTTGTACAATCATACTTATCATTCAATTTCCAGTCCTTCTGCATCATTTGATTTTGTTTTCGTGGCTATAGCACCATACCCGAATCTAGGGTTTTGGAGGTTCGTTTTTGGGCATTTGCTTTGCAGGTAAAATTGGAACAAACCATGGACATGGTTGTATTCAGGGAGGACAGACGAACATGATGAGGGTCTCTGTTTGCATTTATATAGCCTAGAGACGATTTTGAGATCAAGCCACGGATTTTGTTGCAGATTCAAATCCGCAGGAAAAATAAACCAGGGATCTGTGGGGAAGACGAAGGCGTATCTCCTTCCCATTGGCCCGTTCAAATCTCGCGCCATATTTTTTTTTATTTCAGGCATAATTGTTTGTTTCACATATATTATTGTTTGTTTATTATGCTAACAACTAGCAGGCGTTGGTGGAGTGGTTGATGTGTTGGCCAATGAGCAATGGGAACTGGGTTCAAATCCCAGGTCCCCCATATATTTCTTGCATTTTATTTACAAATGATTCAGTGCAATGCCCAAGGTGTGGTCCATCATGTGCATCCAAATCCCAGGCGCCAGATGGCCCTTAGGCCAAATCTGATGGTCTAGATTGAGTATCCACCATACACCCAGTCAACGTTGTCACATGGAAGCAGCAAAGTCAGCCCAGGCCAGCGCCTGTTGGGCCTCAGAAATGCCAATTTCACCCCTTTTCAGGCCCAGCACCCCCATTGGGTTATTTCTTTTCTTTTATATTTCTTTTTTTATTTATTTGGTTTTAATTATTATTTTTATTGTTCAAATTACCCAATTAAAATATTTTTCTTAATAAAATCAGAAAACACAAAAAATATTATTTTTTATTTATTAAAATTAAATTTGACTTTATTTTTTGTAAATAAATATAATTTAATCAATTTAGCATTTAATTAGGTTTAACTTTTAACATCTTTTGCAATAATTAAAATCAATTTAGAATATTAGTTTTTATTAACATTAATCCATTTTATTTTATTTCCTTAAATATTCAAAACCCCAAAAATATTTTTATTAATTAATTAATTTTGACCTAATTTAATTTCCATTTAATTCAAAAAATAACAAAAACATGCTTTCTTTTCAAAAAGGGTCAAAACCCTAAAAAATGTGCCGATTTAATTTTCTCGCACGCGTATCATTTTATCCAATATTGTAATTGCTTCCGGTATGTAATAGCTTTTAATTAGGACTTTAATTATTCATCGCTTTATTTTACTTTCCGCAATTTAAATTAAAGGGTTTGTTTTTGGCGATGTAAATACCTGACGCCTTGTAATAGTTTAGATTTAATTTCCGCAAATTTAAATTCCGCAACTATACACTGTTAGATGTTTGATAATAGGGAATGCATGACAAGATCCAATGTATGAACTTAAAATCAACATAGATAACCCATGACATGTACAAAGATAAATAACTGAAAAACAATACACTCGCACATGCGCACTCTTAGGGTACACCTCACTTGGTTGCCTTCGGAAGTGGTCATTAAGTATAGGAAGTTTTAGAGGTCACCCTCTTGTCCCAAGATCATAGTTGCCTCGAAACGGTTGCCTCGGAAAAATGATCTAAGACATTAGGGTTACCGATAAGGCATCCTAACATTGCTTTAGTGACCACACGTCCCTTAATCGAATTGACCCTAAAACTCCAACGACGGTGCTACCTACTCATTCATAGTGGGATAGCATCGTCTAAAGGACATTAACACAGTTTAATTCCCTTTTCGAGTAGGTAGATGGTTCTTAAGTACTTGCTCCTTTTAAAACAAAACAAAACTTTTTGCACTTACACTCCTTTCAAACAAAAACTCTTTTCAAACCCACAAACACAAAGAAAAACAAATTTTTGAAAACACAATGAGCAAGTACCTAAGAGCCTGTGGATAACCACGGATAGAAAGGGTGCTAACACCTTCCCTTTCTATAATCTACCTCCCGAACCCGAGAAACATCTCGAAAAAAGGAATTTTTCTGTGCTTTTTCCTTTCCTTGTTGGATAAAATAAAAGACGGTGGTGACTCTTGCTTATCGTGACATTTTGCAAAAACAAACGCAAAACGCGAACCAGCATATCCAAAATAGTCAGTTCTATTCCCACCGATCACAGAACTGGCGACTTTGTTGGGGACACTTATAAGTGGGGTGTACCTTAGGAATAGTTCATTGTGTTTTCAATTGTATGCTTTGTATGATTTACATTTGTAGGTTTGTATCGGAGTTCTATAGATCCTAACCCGGATCTGGGGATACCCTTTAGGTAAGTAGCAATAAACTGTGAGGGAACTGTCTGGCGTAGACCGACACGGTTGAAGCAGTAGCTACATTGGTGTGGCACTTTAGTCTGTACTGATATCCCTTGTGTTGGAACGAGGATAATATGGGTCTTCTAAGGGGTCATTAAGCACCAACTGAACTTAGAACCTAAAATTTACCAACTTGGCCATAGAACAGTAGCAGTATGCTACACTCATTGAGACTAAACTCTCGCGATGATTTCGGCTGCAAGAAAAGGTTGCTAAACTGGAATTATGACCGATTGAGGGTAGTCAGTGATATTGAGATCCTCTAGAACCCGGTTACTATTTTTAGGACAGGTTTAAACCAACTAAACTGAAAGAGGGTAGTACCTAAGATCCTTACCATCCTGAAATCTAAGGGCTCTTTTGTGTGACTTGTGTGCCTTTACCATGTTTGCTATTTGTGGATACTTGTGGTGTGCCTACTATCATGACATCATGACATCATAACATTGCATACATCTTGCATTGGACTAACTTATTTCAAAGACAGAAGGGATTCATCTTTGTTCTATTTTGTAGGTCATCATGATGCCCATGCGTAAGAATACCATCCGTATTAACTTTGTCCAAGTCTCTACCTTGCTTAAAGAGTTGGTTTCCAAGATGCCTGACACTACTTCCTTCATCAGGAGGCATGGTTCTCTTATCAGTTTGGTCACCTCCAAATTGGACGAGTAGATGATGAGTGTCCTGGTCCAATTCTATGATCCTCTATACCATTGTTTTAATTTCATGGACTTCCAGCTGGTTCCTACCCTAGAAGAGTTCTCTGAGCTGCTTGGTATCTCTGTTCTGGAGCAGACCCCATTTACTGGTTGGGAGAAGACCCTTAGGCCCGAAGAGATTGCTGCAGCCCTTCATTTGACCAAAGAGGAGGTAATGGCTAATTGGGAGACTAGGAGTGGAGCAAAAGGCTTTCTGACTAAGTTTTTGGTTGGTAAGGCTAACTATTTCTGGGATGGTCTAGACTTCAAGGCCTTCGAGGATATTCTGGATCTTCTAATTTATGGCTTGGTATTGTTTCTGAATCTTGACACTTTTGTTGATGTGAATGCAATAAAGATCTTCATCTCTCAGAACCATGTACCCACTCTCTTTGGTGATATTCTTCATCAGCTTTATGCTCGTACTGCCCGAAAGCGGGGAACCTTGATGTGTTGTGCTCCTTTATTGGCAATGTGGTTTATTTCGCACCTTCCTATGTCAGTGCTTAAGAACAAAGAAGGCATGGGTTGGGCTTATAGAGTGATGTCTCTCTCGCATAATGACATTATCTGGACTCTCAAAGGTATGGATGAGGTGACTATCATTGATCGCTGTGGAGAGTATCCTAATGTTCCATTGATAGGAACCCATGGAGGAATTTCTTACAACCCATGCTTAGCTCTCCGTCAATTTGGAAGAGCCAGAAGAGAAGGACCTCACGAGATGCTAATGCCTCATATCATCTTTGACTTTCAAGGGGATAGCGACGAGCAGCGTCGCAGATTCATCAGGGCTTGGGATAGAGTTCACCAATCTGATCCACATGAGCTGGGCCCAAAGACTTCTCTGCCAATGGAGCCATATCTCAGATGGGTCTGTATCCGCGCCCAAAAGTCGGGTATGCCATATGAATCCGTCCGGCCTGTCACTCTTGAAGTTGCTAATGAAGAGGGGGTTCTTCCAACCATCCTCCGTCCTTATATGCCCACTGACATTGGGGCACTGAAAAGGTCTTGGATGCAGCTGAGGGAAGAACGGGATTCTTACCGAGAGAAGTTCAACGAGCAAGAGCAAAAGATCCAGAGGTTGACTAGGCAGTTAGAGAACGAGCGGATTCTCAACGACTATGTCCGCACTGATAAGAAGAGACCATGGGAGCATTGATGGACCTTTCATGATTTCCTTTCCAATTTTTATTTATTTTTCAGTATTTCCATTCTTGTAAACGCCCTGAGGGCATCAGTTGAACAATTTTAATTTTGAAGTTTAAATCTAATAAAGTGTGTTTCATTTCTTGTTTACAAATTTGAATCCCGATTGTCTTTGAAATCATAATTATACGCATTTCATCTCATTCACTTTATAAACAGGTACCCTTTACAGGTCTCTTATCTTCTTCGCTGTTTATTTCAGCAATCATCATGTCTGCTGAATCTTCAACTGAGCAAGCCATCAAGGCCCTCCAGGCCCAGAATGCCCAATTTCAAGAGTTGTTCATGAATCTAGCTAAGGGTAAGCAGGACCTGAAGACCTTGATTCTGAAAGAGAAGAAAAAGAAGAAGAAAAGGACCATCCTGTTTAACACAGGGCACAGGTTTGGCAACAGGCTACAGAATGAAGTTGATCTGACCACCTCATATAGAGGGAAAGGTAGTCAAGAGGAAAGGAGGGTTACTAGCCCTGTGGTCTCCGACAATGATACGGACTACGATGAAGAACAGTATCCTCCTGCTGAGGATAGATACAAGCAACTGGAAGACCGGTTGAATGCTATGGAAGTTCAGAAGGTGCCTGGTCTGGACTTTGGTGATCTAGGTCTATCATCTGGGGTAGTGATTCCCCACAAATTCAAGGCACCAGCCTTTGCTAAGTATGACGGAGTTTCTTGTCCGAAGCTGCACCTCCGGTCATATGTGAGGAAGATTCAGCCTTACACCGCTGATAAGAACCTATGGATCCACTTCTTCCAAGATAGTCTCTCAGGGACTCAGCTTGAGTGGTTCTATCAGTTGGACGGAGCCAGTATCCGCAGTTGGGAAGATTTGGCTACTGCATTCTACAGGCAGTATTAGTACAACTCTGACCTTGCTCTTACGCGTACCCAACTCCAGGGTATGTCAATGGGAACGGGTGAAGGATTCAAAGATTATGCTCAGAAATGGAGGGACATCGTCGGTAGAGTGCAACCACCCTTGGCTGATCGGGAGCTCGTGGAAATGTTTCTGGGGACCCTGTCTGGTCCATTTTTCAACCATCTAATTGGAAGCTCTTCGTCTGGGTTTACAGAGCTTATTTTGACCAGTGAAAGAATAGAAGCTGGTATTAAGGCTGGTAAGATACATAAGGGTGCCTCGTCAAGCACCGAGAAGAAGCCATTAAAGAAAGAGTCCAGTGTTGTCTACAGTGCAAGAAGACAGAATAGACCTGAACATCGCCAAGCTGTCAACGCGGTTGTTATTTCAAAACCTGTTAGGCTCCTCAGCACCACAATCAACAAAAGGATGAGAGACCTCGAAGGAAATTCACCTGTCTCAGCATGACCTTATCTCAGATTCTGCCACAGTTGCTGAAGACTAATCTGGTGGTTCTAAAGGAAGCCCCGAAGAATCCAAATACCACATCACTGAGGTATAACCCTAATGCCCGTTGTGCTTTTCACTATGATATCCCGGGGCATAATACAAATGATTGTTGGGTTTTTAAGAACAAGTTACAAGACTTAATTGATGCGAAGGAGATTGAGTTTGAGGCGCCCGAGAGGCCTAGTGTTGTGACTGCTCCCATGCCCAAGCATGGAGTGAATGCTCTAGAAGAAGACTTGTTTGTGGTTTCTGTGGATGATATTGTTACCCCTTTGATGACTGTAAAGAAGAACCTTTTGCTAGCCGGTTTATTTCCGGGCTGTGATGAAGGTTGCCGTATGTATTCTGTTTTACCTACCGGTTGCCCATTCTTGAAGTCAGGTATCCAAAACTTGATGGATAGTAAGGAGATCCTGTTTTAGAAGACTATTGTTCCCTCCGTTCCTACTGAAGAAGTTGCCATTATTACCATTTTCGACAATTCTTCCAAGGCTCCCTCGAGGAAGCCTGTTAGAATTACATCTGTTCCGAGAACCGCACCTGTAATCATCATTGTTCTGGGGCCCATCACCTACACCTCTGATAAAGCTGTCCCTTGGCACTATGGGGCTGATGTTTATTTTCATGGAGTTAAGCAAGAGTTGGATGTTGATACTGACATCAGTAACATTACTGGACCTGCTAAAGTCACCCGCAGCGGAAGACTTTTCTCACCTGATATTGCTCCACCAACTGCCCGAAGACCTGTTGTTATTACACCTGCCAGTGTACCTGCCACCATTCCTGTTCAAGTTCCTATTCTTACCCCTGTCGCCGAGTCATCTGACACTCGGAGCAAAGGGATCACCACTGATGTCCCTGCCTAGACGGAGGCACCGAAGACAATTACTGTTGAAGCTTCCAAACAAGAGATGGAAGAGATTCTGAAAATTATTAAAAAGAGTGACTACAATGTAGTTGAGCAGCTGGGGCAAACCCCATCCAAGATTTCTATGTTGTCATTGTTGTTATGCTCAGAGGCCCATGCCAAGGCTCTGATTACCTTTTTGAAGACTGCTCACGTGCCACAAGAGACATCAGCTGATCAGTTTACAGATTGTGTGGCCAATTTAACTGCTGATAATGGGTTGGGATTCTCTGACGCCGACTTGACGGCTAAGGGGAAGAATCACAACGATGCCCTGCATATCTCCCTTGAATGCAGGGGCACTACCCTTGCACATGTATTGGTTGATACTGGTTCCTCATTGAACGTCTTTCCCAAGAAAGCTCTAGACCGGTTGGATTGTGAAGGTTTGGAGTTGAAACCAAGCAACATTGTCGTCAGGGCCTTTGATGGGTCTAAAAGGATGGTGCACGGAGAAGTCGATATCCCGATTAAGGTTGGTTCTCAGGTTTTCAATTCTACATTCTATGTGATAGACATTCGGCTATCCTATTCTTGTTTGATGGGTCGTCCATGGATCCACAAAGCCGGGGCCGTAACCTCAACGCTCCACCAAAAGCTGAAGTACCCGATCAAAGGGAAGATTGTGACAGTGCAAGGGGAGGAAGAGTACATGGTCAGCCACCTCAACTCGTTCCGATATGTAGAAATGGATGGGGGAGTTCATTGAGACCCCGTTCCATCATTTTGAAGAGGTTCCCCAGACACTGGCGTCAGCTGAGACTGTTGTTGAAGATCCTCCTATGAGGATGGCTTCCTTAAAGGCTGTCCGGGCTGCTATTGAGAAGGGTGAGTATGCAAATTGGGGCCGACTCCATGATTTTACACAAAATACTAACAAGTTTGGTTTGGGTTTCACTGCAGAAGCTCAAAGGGCCGTTCGGAATGCACGAATCGAAAGACCTCCTGTGTTCATCAGCAACTCGGGAGTAAATGCCATTGAAGATGATGTGGAAGAGTCCGAGTTCGACAGCTGGATCTATCCTACGACCAATGGTGGACCAAGCAACTGGACAGCAAAGGACTTCATCCCTATTACTTTTGTTACCCAGTAATGAAAACTTTTGTTTTGAATATGTAACAGACAATGTTTTAAAATTTACGGCCCGGTGTCTTACCCGGGGCACCGTGGTTTCATTTGTGAGGGCTTATGTTCTTCATTTTCATATATCATTAATAAAAGCATTGGACGTTCTTGCATTTCAAATCTTGCGCTCCTTGTTTTTCTTTTATATATATTGCAAAACAGCTATTTACACACACTCACATATATAGGTTTATATCCACTCTGGATCTCACTGGTAACGACTCTGCTACCGCCGGTTATGACTTCGAAAATCCGATCAACTTAGCCGAAGACGAAGGTGAAGATGATTGCAAAGTGCCTGGTGAACTTGCAAGACTGCTACTTCAAGAAGAGAGGGTTATTCATCCGCACGAAGAGCCGGTGGAAACAGTGAATCTGGGTACTGAGATAGACAAGAAGGAAGTCAAGATCGGTGTAAATATGGAGCTTAGTGTAAAACAACGGTTGATTCAGATGTTGCGTGACTACGTTGAAATCTTTGTCTGGTCTTATGAAGATATGCCTGGTTTGGATACTGACATTGTGGTTCACGCCTGCCTACCAAGGAAGACTGTCCTCCAGTAAAACAAAAGGTCCGCCAAATGCGCCCAGAGATGTCTGAGAAAATCAAGGCTGGAGTTATGAAACAGTTTGACGCTGGTTTTCTAGCAGTTACTTCTTACCCTCAGTGGCTGGCCAATGTGGTTCCTGTGCCGAAGAAGGATGGTAAGGTCCGAATGTGTGTTGATTACAGGGATTTGAATAGGGCAAGCCCCAAGGATGACTTCCCTCTACCTCACATCGACATCCTAGTTGACAACACTGCTCAGCACAAGGTATTCTCCTTTATGGATGGTTTCTCCAGTTATAATCAGATCAAGATGGCTCCCGAAGACATGGAGAAGACCACTTTTGTTACTTAGTGGGATACCTTTTGCTACAAGGTTATGCCTTTTGGACTGAAGAATGTTGGGGAAACATATCAGCGTGTCATGGTTGCTTTGTTTCATGACATGATCCATCATGAGATTGAAGTATATGTCGACGATATGATTACAAGGTCCCAGACTGAGGAAGAACACCTTGACCATCTGCAGAAACTGTTTGACAGGCTGAAGTTGTACAAACTGAGATTAAACCCGAACAAGTGCACATTCGGAGTGAGATCTGGTAAACTGCTAGGGTTCGTCGTGAGCGAAAAAGGTATTCAAGTTGACCCTACAAAAGTGAAAGCCATACAAGAGATGCCAGCTCCCAGAACAGAGAAAGAAGTCAGAGGTTTCCTGGGACGACTGGAGTACATTGCCTGATTCATCTCGCACCTAACTGCTACTTGTGAGCCTATCTTCAAGCTACTGAAGAAAGATCAAGTGGTACGTTGGAATGATGAATGCCAGGCCGCTTTCGAAAGGATCAAAGAGTATCTCCAAGAGTCACCTATCCTAATGCCACCAGTTGAAGGGAGACCTTTGATCTTATACTTGACAGTACTCGACAACTCAATGGGGTGTGTGCTGGGGCAGCATGACGAGTCTGGCCGAAAAGAGCATGCTATTTATTACCTTAGCAAAAAGTTTACCGACTGTGAGACCCGATACTCACTGCTCGATAAAACTTGCTGCGCTTTGGTATGGGCTGCTCGCCGGCTGAGATAGTATATGCTGACTCACACTACTCTATTGATATCAAAGATGGATCCAATTAAGTATATCTTCGAAAAGCCTGCCTTGTCCGGAAGAATAGCAAGATGGCAGATGATCTTGACTGAGTATGACATCCAATATACGACCCAAAAGGCAATCAAGGGAAGTGTGTTGGTAGACCATTTGGCACATCAGGCAGTGGATGATTAGCAGTCTATGAACTTTGAATTTTCGGACGAGAATATCATGTTGGTAAATGATTGTGAGACACCTGGACCGGATGAAGGACCTGAGGAAGGATCCCGATGGTCTATGTACTTTGATGGAGCTTCGAACGCTTTGGGTAACGAAATTGGCGCTGTGATCATATCTCCTAAAGGCTCTCATACTCTGTTCACCGCCCGACTATGTTTCAACTGCACCAACAATATGGCGGAGTATGAAGTATGCATCATGGGTCTTCGAGCAGAAATTGACCTAAGGATTAAGTTTCTAAGTGTCTTTGGAGATTCCGATCTCGTGATCAGTCAGATCAAAGGCGAGTGGGATACGAAACACCCAAATCTTATTCTTTACAAAGAGCATGTATTGACGTTGCTTCCCCATTTCTAGGAGATAACCTTTGAACACTTTCCTAGAGAGAAGAATCAGTTGGCGGACGCGCTGGCTATGATGTCTTCCATGTTCAAAGTCAATTTGGACAATGAAGCTCCCCAGATTATCATTGAAAGATTGGACGAACCTGCACATTGTTGTGATCTTGAGACTGAAGAGATAACAGAAAAGCCCTGGTTTCATGAGGTGAAGAGATACCTTGAGGCTCAGGAATACCCCTAGGGTGCATCTGTTAATGATAAGAAGTTTTTGAGAAGGTTCGCGGCAAAGTTCTTTATCAGCAATGACATTCTGTACAAGCGTAACCATGATTCAACTTTACTGCGTTGTGTGGATAAGAATGAAGCAGAAAGGATCATGGCAGACTTACATGAAGGTACCTTCGGAACTCATTCTATTGGACACACCATGGCAAAGAAAATCCTTCGAGCAGGATATTATTGGTCCACAATGGAAGCTGACTGTTATCAGCATTCTCGGACATGTCACAAGTGTCAAGTCTATGCTGATAAGGTGCACATACCTCCAGTTCCTATGAACGTCTTGACGACACCTTGGCCTTTTGCAATGTGGGGCATTGATATGATCGGCGAGATCAGACCTACAGCGTCCAACAGGCATCGTTTCATCCTGGTAGCGATTGATTACTTTACAAAATGGGTTGAAGCAGCTTCCTTTGCTACTGTAACCAAGAACGTCGTAGCACGGTTCATTCGGCACAATCTGATCTATCGATATGGTGTACCAGAGAGGATCATTACGGACAATGGTGCCAATCTCAATAACAAAATGATCAATGAACTCTACGAGCAATTCAAGATACAACATCATAACTCTTCTCCCTACCGGCTGAAGATGAATGGGGCTGTAGAAGCGGCTAATAAGAACATTAAGAAGATCGTGCAGAAAATGACAGTGACCTACAAAGATTGGCACGAGATGTTACCATTTGCTCTTCGTGGGTATCGTACCTCAGCACAGACATCAACAGGGGCAACACCCTATTCCTTGGTTTATGGCATGGAGGCAGTCTTGCCCATTGAGGTTCAGATACCCTCCCTTTGAATCATGAAGGATGCAGGTTTGAGTGAAGATGACTGGATTCAGACCCGGCTTGATCAGCTGAACCTAATCGACGAAAAGAGACTTACTGCTATTTGTCATGGTCAAACGTACCAAAAAAGGATGATCAAGGCATTTAACAAGAAAGTCAGACGACAAGAGTATCAAGTTGGGGACCCGGTAATCAAGCGCATTATCTTACCTCAAGGTGATCCCAGGGGCAAATGGTGAAGAAGTGAAAAACACAAGAAGGGGGTTGAATTGTAAAAACTGGAAATCAATGCAATGAACACGATATTTTTATCCTGGTTCGTTTAATCTCAAACTACTCCAGTCCACCCGTCAAGGTGATTTCGCCTCTCTCCAACGAGGTCTTAATCCACTATATTCAACTGAATATTACAATCTGCTTTAACAACTGCTAAAGCCTTCTTGAAGCAAACCACAAACCGGTTTGTCAAGGAATCATTTTCTTACAAAGAATTGAAATCTAGGTGTGTGAATGTTTTCTACAAAACTGTTTATCACAACTGTGATACTACACAACTTAAGCTTATGGAAACTAGATTGCTAAAATAATTGAGTAAGGAATTTTTGGAGCTTTTAGCAAACTGAGAGTAAGGAAGATGATGATTAGCTTTTAGGCGTGTAAATTGATGTAGAGCATTAGCCAATTCAATCTTCATTGACTTGTTTATATAGCATTGGAATTAGTGAACGTTGGAGCCATAATTCTGTTTCAATGCCAATAATAATCTTTCCTTATTAAGCAGATCTTGTCTGGAATGATGCCGTTGGTAATAACTCATCTTGAATGCACAGTACCGTTGCAACTAAGGCGTGTTCTGGCTTTGGCTCATTCTGACGCTGCTTAAGTGCTGATGAACTGTTGTTGTCTTTATTAGAGTTCAGAGTGTTGAGCGCAGTTCTGTTCATCAAGCTTCAGCATAAGCGTGAGTTGTTCTTCTGATTCTGGTATCTGATATTGCAACTTCTGATGCTGATGTTGATATCCAATATTCTGATGTTGATTATGATGTTCTCATGCTGATACCCATCAGAGTTTCTGTAAAACAAAAAGTAATTTTTAGGTAGCAAATAGTTCTTACATGAATCACATAATTAATATATCTTTTCATTTTGTTATCATCAAAACTTAAACTTAGGGTAGTAGATTCAAACTTTGTTCTAACAATCTCCCCCTTTTTGATGATGACAAAAACTGGATATTTTTTAATTTGAAAATAGCGTGAAAAGTATCAGAGATAACTAAATGATAAGTTGCATCAGAATTAAATAAGGAGTTATCAAAGATAAGGGATAAAGAGATATCAGAGTTGGGATCGGAGATACTCCCCCTGAATTTATTACTTCCCTTTTTAATTCCGAGAGTCTTCAGGATCAGATCTTTATTGAATTCTTGAACATCAGAATATTAGAGCTTTGACTATCAGAACTTCAGATCAGAATATCAGAGCTTTGCTTTGGATCAGAGCTTTCGGAGCTTTGCTTTGGATCAGAGTATCAGAGCTTTGGGCTTCAGTGTATCAGAGAGCATTCTTGTACCTATAGACTTATGCAAAAACAGAAAACATATTCAAGTATATTAGAGTTAGAATGTTTGAGACTTTTTGTCTCAGTAATCCGTTATTGAAAAATATCATTCTTGTTCTCCCCCTTTTTGTCAGCAATCAAAAAGTGTAAGTGATGTGCTAAAACGATCAGAGCAGAAAAACTTGTTATATTAAAATATTCAGAGCCATACAAAACAGTACAAAAGATATGCAAAGAAAAACATTGAAAATATCATGAATGAAAAACTAAGGTTGGGGAGGAAAGCGTGTGAACAGAGTCTCCAGCATTGCCTTAATCTGATCAGCAGTTTCAGTCTGCTTATGCACCATGTTGACTACTGTATCTATCTTGCTGTCTTGCACGTCCATCCTTTCCTTCATCTTCTGATCATTTTCATCCATTCTTTGCTGCAGACGAATGTCATTCAGCTTTATCTCTTCCAGTGTCTGCCTGTCCAAGGCAGCTTGAGAAACATCATAAGCAGGGAGCTTCTGAGAGCTTTCTGCAACATATCCAGCTTGTCTAACTTCAGCTTGAGTGGTCTGATCTTCTTCTGGCTGAACTTTTGAAGCTGGACGCTTCTCAGACCATGGCTCACTATCCAGAAGGAGCATGTCTTCCTGTGGCAGCTGACTTTCAACTTCCTTCAGCAGCTTGCTGAAGTTCTGTTGTGCCTGCTCATAGTTGATATCTTGCAACTTGAGGGCTTCAGCACGTACCCATATTCTGAAACGTGTCCAGAGCTGGTCTGAGGCAGCAGGATCAATCATTCCAGGACAGACTTGCTTCAGAGAAGCAATCCACTGCTGCAAACCTGTTTCAAAATTCACAATGCCAGAGCCAACATCTGGCTGTTTTGGTTTTGGAATGGCTATTTTATGTTTGAGATCAGCAAGACGGTCAAGGATTGTTAAATCGATGAAGGTCCTGCTGGGGTCTTCTGTAGTTTGTTTGGGAGATGTTTGTTTGGGAGATGGAGTGGGAGAGTCAGAAATAATAATTGGACTGTGTGGAGTTTTTGGAGTATTTAGAGGGGTAGTTTCTGGCGAGGATGGCAGTTGGGCCATGGTTACAGTTGTTCCACATGGCAGCTGAATTGCCAGGGGTTGGGGCTCAGAGGATTGAGGAGAATGAGGTTCAGGAGATGGAGTTTCAGAATGATGAAACTCAGGTTGAGGAGGTGATGGAAGAGGTGATGGTTGAGGTGATGGTTGAGGTGATGGTGGATGAATTTCTTGTTGAGGAGAGGGAGGAGGAATTGCTGGTTGTGGAGAAGGAGATGGAATTTCTGGTTGTTCAGGAATTTGTGGTTCTTCTGGTATGGGTGAGAGAGGTTGTTCTGGTTGAGGAGAGTGGGCAATATCTGGTTCAGTGTTTGGATTATTTGAGAGGTGATCAGAAACACGTTGATCAATGTCAGACAGAACTTTGTCAAGTTCTGATGCTGTTGAAGTTGTGGGTTTTGGATGTTTGGTGCGGGGTCTTCTGAGAGTCAGTGACTCAGAAGGGTCATCTTCTGGTTCGGTTTCATCAATAGTTGGTATGGGGATTGGAATTTCATGTGAAGTTGGAGTTGGGATTGATGTTGGAATAACAGAAGAATTTAAAACAGAAGCAGCAGATAAATTACCTCTTTTCTTAGGAGTCTGCTGGGATGATCCTTCTGAAGTGGCCTTCCTTTTCTTCGTCTTCTTCAGAGAAACTTCTGGTTGAGGTTGGTGCAGATCTTTGATATTCAGTTTGGGATCTGTACCATCAGCCTTGCAAGCGTCCAAGTATCTGAGAACCACCACTGGTTTAGATTCTATCTCAGAAAATAATGGAAAGTCGTCCAGAGGGACTCTTATGCTGGTGATGTCAGCAAGAGGAGTAACGTTGGGCTCCTTTCTGATATTCTCTATCAGTTTCATTTTCTTCAAATTCTTGGCGTTCAGAGGCTTGCCAATAGTTGGTTCAATAGTACTTAACTCCTGAGCTTCTATAAGGTGCTCTATCAACCTATTCTCAGTCAGAATATCTGATATTAACCTCCCAAAGGGTATCCAATCCCTCTTTGTCCTTTCTTCTTCCCTGGTCTTCTTGACGCTGGTCCTGAGGTGATTAAACAGAAGATGAGCCAAGTTGATTTTTACCTTCTGATTAATAAAATAGATCAGAAACTGCTGATCTATATTTATGTAATCATGGGAACTTGTTGGCTTCCTGTGATTAAAGCACCCTTGAATGATCTTCGCCCATACTCTGTGGTGATCCTTCAAGTATCTGATTTTGCTGCTGGGCACCCCAAGGGTGAAAATCTGTTCTGCTATGACACCAACGTCAGAGCATCTTTCAGCCATATCAATACAGCGGACGCCACCGCCACTGTAACCAATCAATTTTGCTATGTGATCCTCAGTGATCACAATCTTCTTTCCCATTATGTAGGAGGTGACTTGATGCGTTGATGAGGACGCATGAATCCAGAACTCCTTGACCAAGATTGGGAACGTTGGTCCAACCAACCTGTCAAAATATCTCTCCCATTTTTGTGCCCTAACTTCTTCTGTCAAGTCAAAACCATTTTCTTTCAGACTGGAGAAGTCAATAATCAGTTCAGACAGCACATCAAAATTCTTCACTGGTGTAAGGAGTGTTCTGAATGGAACTTGGTACTGTTCAGAGGAAGATTTCTTCTGAGAACCTGCAGAAGCATTGCTGGAGGTTGCCATGTTCACACTTAGGGTTTTTCGGAGAAAACTGAAAAATGGGTTTTTGAGAGAGATGAACACACAGAGAAAATGCAGAGAAATATTTGTGAGATTGTAAGAAATGGTAAAGGATTAATGTGAGAAGTTAAAGTGCTTAAATAGATTTCAAAATACTTTTTGAAAGTGTAAACGGTTTCAAGAAAGAGAAATAAAATCATGATTACATTTTAAAAACATGATTACTTTCATTTAATGCTTGCTGATTTTGGGGGATTTGAGAAAGATACTTGAAACGGTTACCAGACATGTGTCTCAATGCACCCAATCAGCGTTTTGCCTTCTCAGAAGCGTGCACGCGTTCTGCTTCAGAGATTTGCTGATGATTGGATGCCACTTGTTTGATTTAGTGAGCAGCACATCTATCCTTAAGCTGAAACGCTCAGAACTTTAAGAATAGCATCTGATACAATCTGCATGTTCTATCTTTCTGAAAAGAGATTGATCAGAAGTTCACAGTAAAACAAATACATTCTGAAGATAAATATATAGAATTAAAGCATTTTCACTCTGGGCAGATTTTCATGCTGAGATGTTTCAGAATGAAATTGAACCTATCTTCAGAAAGGGGTTTAGTGAAGATATCAGCCCATTGATGGTCTGTATCTATAAATTTTAAGTTCAAAATTCCTTTCTGAATGTAGTCCCTAATGAAGTGATGTTTTATTTCTATATGCTTAGCTCTAGAATGTAAAATGGGATTCTTACTTAAGCAAATAGCAGAAGTATTGTCACAGAGTATAGGGATGTTACTCTCAAAAATCTGGAAGTCTTCAAGCTGACTTTTCATCCAGAGCATTTGTGTGCTACATCCTGCTGTTGCTATGTACTCAGCTTCTGCTGTTGATAGCGCAATTGTGGATTGCCTTTTGCTGGACCAAGAGATCAGATTTTCTCCCAGAAACTGGCAGCTTCCAGAAGTACTTTTACGCTCTACTCTGTCTCCAGCAAAGTCAGCATCGCAGTAGCCTACTAAGCTGTAATCACTAGATTTTCTATAAAATAAACCCAGATTAGTAGTACCTTTCAGATACTTGAAAATTCGCTTAACAGCTGTTAAGTGAGATTCTCTAGGATCTGATTGGAATCTAGCACAAATACATACGCTGAATAAGATATCAGGTCTTGAAGCTGTCAGATAAAGGAGAGAACCAATCATACCTCTGTAGACCTTCTGTTCTACCTTTTTGCTTACCTCTTCTCTTTCCAGAATGCACGTGGGATGCATTGGAATCTTTGATGGCTTACATTCTGAGAGGTCAAATTTCTTCAGAAGATCTCTGATATATTTGCTCTGATGAATGTAAGTTCCCTCTGGAGTTTGATTGATCTGAATTCCTAGAAAGAATTTCAGTTCCCCCATGAGGCTCATCTCAAATTCTGCCTGCATACACTTAGCAAATTTTCTTCCAAGAGAAGGATTAGTAGATCCAAAAATAATATCATCAACATAAATTTGACAGACTAAGATGTCATTCTTAACTGACTTACAGAATAAGGTAGTGTCCACCTTCCCTCTGGTGAATTCATTTTCTAACAGAAAGTTACTTAGTCTTTCATACCAAGCTCTGGGAGCTTGTTTCAGACCATATAGTGACTTCTTTAGTTTGAAAACATGTTCTGGATGTTTTGTATTTTCAAAACCAGGGGGTTGGTGCACATAAACCACTTCTTCTATATAACCATTTAAGAATGCACTCTTGACATCCATCTGATACAGAGTGATGCCTCTATTAACAGCAAATGAAATTAAAAGTCTGATAGATTCTAACCTGGCGACCGGAGCAAAGGTTTCTGTATAGTCTATTCCCTCTTGCTGACTATAGCCTTGTGCTACCAGTCGTGCTTTGTTTCTGATGACTTCACCTTGTTCATTTAGCTTGTTTCTGAACACCCATCTTGTTCCAATGACGTTGAATCATTTTGGTCTGGGAACCAGATCCCATACGTCATTTCTGGTGAATTGATTCAGCTCTTCTTGCATTGCTAGAATCCAGTCGTTGTCTAGAAGTGCTTCATCAATAGAAGAAGGTTCAATCAGAGACACAAGTCCCATGAGGGTTTCTTCAGAGTTTCTGAAGCTTGCTCTTGTTCTGATTGGATCTTCCTTTCTTCCTAAGATAGTTTCTTCTGGGTGATCCAAGCTGCTTCTGGGTAGTCTCTTCTGAGGTTGATCAGCAGCTGTTGTAGGATTGCTAGCAGTGCTCCTTTCAGATGTTGAAGGAGTGTCTGTGTTGAGAGCTTCTGATGAATTGTCTTCAGAACCTGTAAATTCAATTTCCATACCTGCAAAAACTTCATTCTGCTTTGACTTTTCAGAGTCAAGCTTATCATCAAAACGAACACTGATTGATTCTTCCACAATCTGTGTTTCTGTATTGTATACTTTGTACCCTCTTGAGCGTTCAGAGTATCCTAACATAGTACACTTCTGTGCTTTAGAGTCAAACTTGTTCAAATAATTCTTTGTATTTAACATAAAACAAGTACATCCAAATGGATGAAAATATGAAATGTTGGGCTTTCTGTTCTTCCACAATTCATATGGAGTCTTTTCCAGAATAGGTCTTATTGAGATTCTATTCTGAATGTAGCACGCTGTGTTTATTGCTTCTGCCCAGAAGATCTTAGCAATGTTTGTCTCATTGATCATGGTTCTGGCCATTTCTTGCAATGTTCTGTTCTTTCGTTCTACAACTCCATTTTGTTGGGGAGTTCTAGGACAAGAGAAATCATGCAGAATGCCTCTGTCATTAAAGAATGACTCAAAATCTTTGTTTTCAAACTCTCCACCATGATCACTTCTGACTTTAACGATTCTAAGATCCTTTTCATTCTGAACTTGGTTACAGAAGGTAACAAACACAGAGTGTGACTCGTCCTTGTGTCTTAAGAACTTTACCCATGTCCATCTGCTATAGTCATCTACGATTACTAACCCATACTTCTTGCCACTAACTAAAGCAGTTTTAACTGGTCCAAATAAGTCAATGTGCAGAAGTTCTAATGGCTTAGAGGTAGAAACAACATTTTTAGATTTGAAAGAAGGTTTTGCAAACTTGCCTTTCTGACATGCTTCACACAGAGCATCTGAATTGAACTTCAAATTAGGAAGTCCTCTGACCAGATTGAGTTTGTTAATATGAGATATTCTTCTCATACTAACATGCCCCAATCTTCTGTGCCAGATCCACTGCTCGTTCTTAACAGACAGAAGACACTTTACATTCTTACTTTTCAGCTCATAAAGTTTGATTTTGTAAATGTTGTTTTTCCTCTTTCCATTAAACAGGATAGTCCTATCTTTCTGACTAACAGCTTTACATGATTTTTGATTAAAGATTATATCATAACCGTTATCACTTAATTGACTTATGGATAACAGATTATGCATTAATCCATCTACTAGTAGAACATTATTTATAGAGGGAAGATTTCCATTACCTACAGTTCCAGAGCCAATTATCTTTCCCCTCTGATTGCCTCCAAAGCCAACGTGGCCTCCAGGCTTAAGTTCCAGGCTTTGGAACATATGCCTTATTCCCGTCATGTGTCGCGAGCAGCCAGAGTCCAGGAACCATGACTGGTGTTTCTGATTTGCTGCTAAAGATATCTGCAACATGTATTATTTTATCCTTAGGTACCCAGATTTTCTTGGGTCCTGATTTGTTAGATTTACCAAAACTCTGGTTGAATTTTGGTTTCACAGAATACTTACTGCTAGTGTATTTAATATCATGTGTGTGACCATACACAAAATGTGAGTTTAGAGGAGTGTGTTTAATGGTTAAATCCATGACATTCTTTGGTGTAGGAACCTTACCTTGGTATCCTATTCCCTTCCCGCCGTTTCAGCTAACTCCATAGATCATTGAAGCTATTTTGCTTATATCTATGCTTTTAGCAAGGAACTTCTGGAAACTGTGATCATACTCCTTGATGATCTCATCAGCGCTGCTGGGAGTTTCAGAAATTGGTTCCTTCTGAGAGTTTTGTAAAGTATTTTCTAATTTTGAAATTTTATTTCTCAGCTCAGAATTTTCCAATTTGAGAATCTCAGTCTTATCAGAGTCAGATTCAAGATTCCTTTTCAGGTTTCTGAATTTAACTCTAATCTGCTGGTACCTTTCCAGAATTTCATTAAGGCTTTCAGCAAGTTCAGCCTTGGTAAAATTAACTGCAAAGTCAGGAAATACCTCTTCAGTATCTAATTCTGAGTCTGATTCAGAAGCTTCACTATCTTCTGAAATGTTGGCCATGAGAGCTATGTTTGCTCTCTTATCATCTGATTCTGAGTCAGCTTCAGACGAGTCAGAGTCATCCCATGTAGCCATGAGACTTTTCTTCTTTTCTCTTCCAAACTTCTTTTTGGGCTTTTCCCTCTGAAGCTTTAGGCAGTCACTCTTGTAGTGTCCTTGCTCATTGCACTCATAGCAGATGATGTCCTTGGTGTTTGGCTTTCTGCTTCCTGAAGAGCCTTCAGATCTTCTGTATCCAGAGGAAGAATATGTCCTTCTGTATCTGGAAGAAGACTCGTTCTGATCAGATCTTCTGGGATTCCTGAACTTCCTTTGCCTCTGCTTCCACAGTTGATTCACTCTTCTGGAGAGGAGAGAAAGTTCGTATTCTTCTGATGAGGATCCATCAGATGTTTCTTCAACTGCCTGCAAAACTTTAGACTCAGATTTTTTGTTAGATTTTAATGCTAAAGGCTTACCTTGCTTCTGAGGTTCATCAGCTTCTAGCTCTATCTCATGACTTCTGATGGAGCTGATAAGTTCCTCCAGAGAAATTTTGTTGAGATCTTTTGCTAGCTTCAGAGCTGTAACCATTGGTCTCCACTGCTTTGGTAAGCTTCTGATGATCTTCTTGACGTGATCAGCAGTAGAGTATCCTTTGTCCAGAACTTCGAGACCAGCCACCAGAATTTGGAATCTAGAGAACATTGTTTCAATGGATTCACTTTCTTCCATTTTGAATGCCTCATACTTCTGAATGAGCGCAAGAGCTTTAGTTTCTTTGACCTGAATGTTGCCTTCATGCGTCATTCTGAGTGAGTCAAACATGTTCTTTGTTGTGTCTCTGTTAGAGATCTTTTCATATTCAGCATAAGAGATGGCGCTGAGAAGGATGGTTCTGGCCTTGTGGTGATTTTTGAAGTCACGCTTTTGTTGGTCAGACATTGCTTTTCTATCAATCTTCTGACCGCTTGCATTCACAGGGTGCGTGTATCCATCTGTCACCATGTCCCACAGATCAGCATCATGTGCCAGAAAGAAGCTTTCAATTCTGTCTTTCCAGTATCAAAATTTTCTCCATCAAAGACTGGAGGTTTGTCGCTGAATCTGTCTCTGTCTTCATTGTTGTCATTGCTGGTGTGTGAATAAGTTCCTGCCATTGTGTTTTTCTGACGCTGGATCTTGTACTGACACGGTTAAGTGTTTTAGCTCAGAACCAGGCGCTCTGATGCCAATTAAAGAAGTGAAAAACACAAGAAGGGGGGTTGAATTGTAAAAACTGGAAATCAATGCAATGAACACGATATTTTTATCCTGGTTCGTTTGATCTCAAACTACTCCAGTCCACCCGTCAAGGTGATTTCGCCTCTCTCCAACGAGGTCTTAATCCACTATATTCAACTAAATATTACAATCTGCTTTAACAACTGCTAAAGCCTTCTTGAAGCAAACCACAAACCGTTTTGTCAAGGAATCACTTTCTTACAAAGAATTGAAATCTAGGTGTGTGAATGTTTTCTACAAAACTGTTTATCACAACTGTGATACTACACAACTTAAGCTTATGGAAACTAGATTGCTAAAATAATTGAGTAAGGAATTTTTGGAGCTTTTAGCAAACTGAGAGTAAGGAAGATGATGATTAGCTTTTAGGCGTGTAAATTGATGTAGAGCATTAGCCAATTCAATCTTCATTGACTTGTTTCTATAGCATTGGAATTAGTGAACGTTGGAGCCATAATTCTGTTTCAATGCCAATAATAATCTTTCCTTATTAAGCAGATCTTGTCTGGAATGATGCCGTTGGTAATAACTCATCTTGAATGCACAGTACCGTTGCAACTAAGGCATGTTCTGGCTTTGGCTCATTCTGACGCTGCTTAAGTGTTGATGAACTGTTGTTGTCGTTATCAGAGTTCAGAGTGTTGAGCGCAGTTATGTTCATCAAGCTTCAGCATAAGCGTGAGTTGTTCTTCTGATTCTGGTATCTGATATAGCAACTTCTGATGCTGATGTTGATATCCAATATTCTGATGCTGATTATGATGTTCTCATGCTGATACCCATCAGAGTTTCTGTAAAACAAAAAGTAATTTTTAGGTAGCAAATAGTTCTTACATGAATCACATAATTAATATATCTTTTCATTTTGTTATCATCAAAACTTAAACTTAGGGTAGTAGATTCAAACTTTGTTCTAACAAATGGACCCCTACTTATGAAGGTCCATTCGTGGTTAAGAACATTTTCTCAAGAGGAGCAATGATTCTAACCACCATGGATGGTGACGACCTTCCTCACCCCGTCAATGCAGACATAGTGAAAAGATACTACACATAATCAAAGACCCGTTAGGTTGACTGGCCTAGGGAAAAATAAGGGCTTCCCGGCGAACCAAAAGGGTTCGGGCAAAAATAAGGGATGAAAATGAAAAATCTGTACACCCGGCAAGTCGAAAACCTGAAAAGGCGGCTTGGGCAAAAAAGGGTATCCCGGTGGACTGAAAACCCGAAAGGGCAGTCTAGGCAAAAGTTAGGGATCAAAAGCGTAACACTATGTCTCATTGGATCACCTTGCATCCAGACTTTGGTATCGACTATCAAGCTCGAACGGCACTAATCAATCTGATCTACCTTCAACCAGTAGCAAAGTGATGAGATGCTCGAAGACATAAAGGCAATAGCAGAGTTGGAACCCAGTGGGATCATTCACATAGCTGCTTTCTTTTCTTTTCACAAATTGTATAAAATTCTATTTGTTCGGCGGTGTTCTCTTACTAGGACGTCAGCCTCTTGTACAAAAACGCCTATTTACAGGCCAAACTTCAAATCAATACGAATTCATTTTCAGACAGATCTCAAACTGTTTTTCCTTTATCTGTTTTGTTTTGCAAAGAAGGTCTAATGTTCATTTTTGATATATGTATTTGACATTAATTGCGGCTCATAAATATCTGCATGCGAAACGAAAGATGAATTGCTGGTAATATTAGAAACAGGGGCAATAAGAAGTGTTCAAGCTGTGTAGTTGCTCTGTCCACCAGGTACCAAGGTAGATTCAGTGGAAGAATATGACCAAGATACCTTCACTCCCCGCAGAGTAAGACAGTAATGATAGCTCTCTCAGCTGAGACTTGCAACTATGGACGAATCAGCAATACTCTCCCCAAGCAGAGTTAGTCTACCATCAGCCCTAAAAAGGCTTGGTATCCCCAGAAGGTCTTAATATTCCCCAGTGGAGTATAAAGATATTCCTCAGCAAGTATAAGAGTATCCCCGGCAGTCTTAATATTCCTCCACGGAGTATAAGAATGTTCCCCGGCAGCATACAAGATACCCCTAGTGAAGTCAATATTTCCCTAGCACGGTCTGAAAAAGCTATCCCAACAGAGTTGAATCATCTTCCCCAGTAGACTCTGGAAGTTTATCCCCAGCGGAGTACAAGAATAAATCTCCCCAGCAAGTTGCAACCGAAAGATCATCCCCCAGCAAAGTTCTTTCCTTTCACAAGCAGGAATTCAATCCTCAACAGATTTAATATCACCAGCAACGATAATCCATCCCCAGCGGAGCTTATCATTAAAATCCCCAGCGGAGCTTATCAGCGGAATCCCCAGTGGAGTTTATCATTAAAATCCTCAGTAGAGCATCTCTTCCCCACAGAGTAATTCCCCTCGGAGTAATCTCTTCCTCAGTTTATTCCCTAACGGAGTTATCCTCTCCTACAGGTTTATCATCTTCGTTCATCATCCCCAGCGGAAACGAGGAATCCAACTCTATTCTCCAGCAGCTCCGAGATTTATTTTCCCCAGCTAAAACATCACATTTCCATACATCATAATACATGCATAAATGCATCATATAAAACAATCTCATTTATGTTGAGAACATCATTGCTTGATCCATATCATGCATTTCATATGACTGACCTTTACCTTTCAGGAAAGAGGAAGTTAAATTCTCAACTAGGTCAATGGAGACAACCCGTCAAAGGAGACAACCCGTCAAAAGAGACAACTAGTCAAAGAAGACAATTTTCCTCCGTCATAGTGTGGACGAGTTTTGTAATTTCAACGGTATACTACGTTGAAGACCAGACAGTTTCTAGATCTTGATGAAGATGTTTCCCTATGTCATAGTGTGGACGAGTGCTATAACCTCAACGGTATACTACATTGAATACTAGTCAGTTCCTAGATCTTGATGTTTTCCTGCGTTATAGTGTGGACGAGTTCTGTAATTTCAACGGTATACTATGTTGAAGACCAGACAGTTCCTAGATCTTGATGACGATGATTCCCTACGTCATAGTATGGACGAGTGCTATAACCTCAACGGTATACTACGTTGAATACTAGTCAGTTCCTAGATCTTGAAGTTTTCCTCCGTCAAAGTGTGGACGAGTTCTGTAATTTCAACGATATACTACGTTGAAGACCAGACAGTTCCTAGATCTTGATGAAGATGTTTCCCTATGTCATAGTGTGGACGAGTGCTATAACATCAACGGTATACTATGTTGAAGACCAAACAGTTCCTAGATCTTGATGTTTTCCTCCCTCATAATGTGGATGAGTTCTGTAATTTCAACGGTATACTACATTGAAGACCAGACAGTTCTTAGATCTTGATGAAGATGTTTCCCTACGTCATAGTGTGGACGAGTGCTATAACCTCAACGGTATACTACGTTGAATACTAGTCAGTTCCTAGATCTTGATGTTTTCCTCCGTCATAGTGTGGACGAGTTCTGTAATTTCAACGGTATACTACGTTGAAGACCAGACAGTTCCTAGATCTTGATGAAGATGTTTCCCCATGTCATAGTGTGGACGAGTGCTATAACCTCAACGGTATACTACGTTGAATACTAGTCAGTTCCTAGATCTTGATGTTTTCCTCCGTCAAAGTGTGGACGAGTTCTGTAATTTCAACGGTATACTACGTTGAAGACCAGACAGTTCCTAGATCTTAATGAAGATGTTTCCCTATGTCATAGTGTGGACGAGTGCTATAACCTCAACGGTATACTACGTTGAAGACCAGACAGTTCCTAGATCTTGATGTTTTCCTCCGTCATAGTGTGGATGAGTTCTGTAATTTCAACGGTATACTACGTTGAAGACCAGACAGTTCTTAGATCTTGATGAAGATGTTTCCCTACGTCATAGTGTGGATGAGTGCTATAACCTCAACGGTATACTACGTTGAATACTAGTCAGTTCCTAGATCTTGATGTTTTCCTCCGTCGAAGTGTGGACAAGTTCTGTAATTTCAACAGTATACTACGTTGAAGACCAGACAGTTCCTAGATCTTGATGAAGATGTATCCCTACGTCATAGTGTGGACGAGTGCTATAACCTCAACGGTATACTACGTTGAATACTAGTCAGTTCCTAGATCTTAATGTTTTCCTCCGTCATAGTGTGGACGAGTTCTGTAATTTCAACGGTATACTACGTTGAAGACCAGACAGTTCCTAGATCTTGATGAAGATGTTTCCCTACGTCATAGTATGGAAGAGTGCATTAACCTCAACGGTATACTACGTTGAATACTAGTCAGTTCCTAGATCTTGATGTATTCCTCCGTCAAAGTGTGCACGAGTTCTATAATTTCAACGGTATACTACGTTGAAGACCAGACAGTTCCTAGATCTTGATGAAGATGTTTCCCTACGTCATAGTGTGGACGAGTGCTATAACCTCAACGGTATACTACGTTGAAGACCATATAGTTCCTAGATCTTGATGTTTTCCTCCGTCATAGTGTGGATGAGTTCTGTAATTTCAACGGTATACTACGTTGAAGACCAGACAGTTCCTAGATCTTGATGACGATGTTTCCCTACGTCATAGTATGGACGAGTGCTATAACCTCAACGGTATACTACGTTGAATACTAGTCAGTTCCTAGATCTTGAAGTTTTCCTCCGTCAAAGTGTGGACGAGTTCTGTAATTTCAACGATATACTATGTTGAAGACCAGACAGTTCCTAGATCTTGATGAAGATGTTTCCCTATGTCATAGTGTGGACGAGTGCTATAACCTCAACGGTATACTATGTTGAAGACCAAACAGTTCCTAGATCTTGATGTTTTCCTCCCTCATAATGTGGATGAGTTCTGTAATTTCAACGGTATACTACATTGAAGACCAGACAGTTCTTAGATCTTGATGAAGATGTTTCCCTACGTCATAGTGTGGACGAGTGCTATAACCTCAACGGTATACTACGTTGAATACTAGTCAGTTCCTAGATCTTGATGTTTTCCTCCGTCATAGTGTGGACGAGTTCTGTAATTTCAACGGTATACTACGTTGAAGACCAGACAGTTCCTAGATCTTGATGAAGATGTTTCCCCATGTCATAGTGTGGACGAGTGCTATAACCTCAACGGTATACTACGTTGAATACTAGTCAGTTCCTAGATCTTGATGTTTTCCTCCGTCAAAGTGTGGACGAGTTCTGTAATTTCAACGGTATACTACGTTGAAGACCAGACAGTTCCTAGATCTTAATGAAGATGTTTCCCTATGTCATAGTGTGGACGAGTGCTATAACCTCAACGGTATACTACGTTGAAGACCAGACAGTTCCTAGATCTTGATGTTTTCCTCCGTCATAGTGTGGATGAGTTCTGTAATTTCAACGGTATACTACGTTGAAGACCAGACAGTTCTTAGATCTTGATGAAGATGTTTCCCTACGTCATAGTGTGGATGAGTGCTATAACCTCAACGGTATACTACGTTGAATACTAGTCAGTTCCTAGATCTTGATGTTTTCCTCCGTCGAAGTGTGGACAAGTTCTGTAATTTCAACAGTATACTACGTTGAAGACCAGACAGTTCCTAGATCTTGATGAATATGTATCCCTACGTCATAGTGTGGACGAGTGCTATAACCTCAACGGTATACTACGTTGAATACTAGTCAGTTCCTAGATCTTAATGTTTTCCTCCGTCATAGTGTGGACGAGTTCTGTAATTTCAACGGTATACTACGTTGAAGACCAGACAGTTCCTAGATCTTGATGAAGATGTTTCCCTACGTCATAGTATGGAAGAGTGCTATAACCTCAACGGTATACTACGTTGAATACTAGTCAGTTCCTAGATCTTGATGTATTCCTCCGTCAAAGTGTGCACGAGTTCTATAATTTCAACGGTATACTACGTTGAAGACCAGACAGTTCCTAGATCTTGATGAAGATGTTTCCCTACGTCATAGTGTGGACGAGTGCTATAACCTCAACGGTATACTACGTTGAAGACCATATAGTTCCTAGATCTTGATGTTTTCCTCCGTCATAGTGTGGATGAGTTCTGTAATTTCAACGGTATACTACGTTGAAGACCAGACAGTTCCTAGATCTTGATGAAGATGTTTCCCTACGTCATAGTGTGGACGAGTGCTATAACCTCAACGGTATACTACGTTGAATACTAGTCAGTTCCTAGATCTTTATGTTTTCCTCCATCAAAGTGTGGACAAGTTCTATAATTTCAACGGTATACTACGTTGAAGACCAGACAGTTCCTAGATCTTGATGAAGATGTTTCCCTATGTCATAGTATGGACGAGTGCTATAACCTCAACGGTATACTACGTTGAAGACCAGATAGTTCCTAGATCTTGATGTTTTCCTCCGTCATGAGTTCTGTAATTTCAACGGTATACTACGTTGAAGACCAGACAATTCCTAGATCTTGACGAAGACGTTTCCCTACGTCATAGTATGGACGAGTTCTCTAATTTCAACGGTATACTACGTTGAAGACCAGACAGTTCCTAGATCTTGATGTTTTCCTCCGTCATCGTGTGGATGAGTTCTGTAATTTCAACGGTGTACTATGTTGAAGACCAGACGGTTCCTAAATCTCAACAAAAACCAGGCTTCCCCAGCGGAATCTTCTACAACAACAAGTATGCAAATTCTCGCTAAGGAATCTCTTATGAGATCGACACTCTTGCAGATGGCATCTGTAAGCCCATCCTCTTACCAGCAATCTCTAAATGGCATATGTAAGCCCATTCCCGACATCACAATGTTGATACTACACCATGCGAGTGCAAGTTTCTGGGCACTCTAGTGTTCAATTATCTTCCACCTTCGGATCACGAAAGGCTCGAAAGCCAATCTATATCCTCAGGTTTAAGAAAATTGAACAGGGGAAACTGTTGTACTCCAAAATTTCCCCTCCCATATTTCCCAAGACATTTCAAGAATAACTCCCAAGTTACTCAAAATAGCTCAAGAGTTGGACAGTCAAATCACCTCCTAAGGCAGTCAACCTCAAATTAGGGTTTTATGTTGCATCAAGGTCCTTGCATCCAAATGACCTCAAGTTCTCCCCAATGTCCTAATATTCTCTCAAGTTCATCCATGTAATATTTCAAGCCTTGCAGAGGAAGTTTGGTCAGTCAATTGCTCAAGAGGTCCAAAAATCGACTGTGCTAGGGCAAAAGTCAACTGTGACCTACAAACAGTCAAACCTCAAGATTTTTTGTCAACATTATCATTTTGAAGGATAATTCATCATTTGATCAAGGGTTTATCATGATTCATCAAGGATTTCTCAAGATTCATCAAGATTCAAAAGTTGCTAAATTAGGGTTTTGTAGGAAAAGTCAACTCAACTTTGACCAAGCATAACTTTCTCATACTTTATGAGAAATGACCCATTCAAAGATAATTTTGAATAGGATGAAATTTCCTACAATACATCTTCACGCCCCAAGATCAAAAAATTCACTCACAAAAAGTTACAAATTTGGACATTATAGGTCATTTTTGAAAGTCAACAAAAACACCTTTTTTGCCAAAGCTTATAACTTGAGCATGGAATAGCAAAATTATATGAGACCAAAAGGGTTAGTTAGATAACATCTCAAGGTTTCTAAAAAGTCCAATAACACCTCCAAATGTTCAATATTGAGGAAGTTATGCATTGTTGAAGTTGGGCATTTTTCCAAAATCGCCAAAAGTCAACTATCCCCAAAACTTCAAATTTTGACAAATGGGCCCACTTTTTCCATTTGACTTGATCTTGTCACACCACACAGTTGTCCTATCTTCAGTTTTATGTCCAATTATTAATGTTTCTATTTTATTTGATTTTTATTGATTTAATTCATTTTTAATCAATTTAAATCCAAATAAAATCCAAATCTTAATAACTTGATATCTTTTTTATCATTACATGTCTTAATTGACATCATGAACACAATCAAATTCGTGCCAAGCCATATCATGCACAAAATCTTAGATTTGGAAAGAAATTGGAAGCCTTTAATGGAGGAATCATATCAAATCTCAAATCATCAATTCACATGGATTCAAGCCCAAAGATTTAACCTAATACAATCCTTGTTACATATACAACATAAGGCATACAAGAACACGACCAAAAAGCTGCCCAAATCAAAAAACCAAACTTGGAAAAAAGCTTGAAAAGCTTGAATCTGAAAACGATCTTAGAGGCGTTTCCAAGGCAAAAACTCCACGCTATCATCTTGTTTGACATCTACTGAAGCTATTGCAACCATTCACGAGCCCTGAAACGTCCCCAAGGGCACTGTAAGCTTCTCTGAAATTGGCCCTGTACACGAAATCCTGTTCCCATATTCCTACATCTTTTGAGTAAATTTTTTGTACAATCATACTTATCATTCAATTTCCAGTCCTTTTGCATCATTTGATTTTGTTTTCGTGAGCTATAGCACCATACCCAAATCTAGGGTTTTAGAGGTTCGTTTTTGGGCATTTGCTTTGCAGGTAAAATTGGAACAAACCATGGACATGGTTGTATTCAGGGAGGACAGACGAACATGATGATGGTCTCCGTTTGCATTTATATAGCCTAGTGACGATTTTGAGATCAAGCCATGGATTTTGTTGCAGATTCAAATCCGCAGGAAAAATAAACCAGGGATCTGTGGGGAAGACGAAGGCGTGTCTCCTTCCCATTGGCCCGTTCAAATCTCGCGCCATATTTTTTTATTTCAGGCATAATTGTTTGTTTCACATATATTATTGTTTGTTTATTATGCTAGCAATTAGCAGGCGTTGGTGGAGTGGTTGATGTGTTGGCCAATGAGCAATGGGACCTGGGTTCGAATCCCAGGTCCCCCATATATTTCTTTCATTTTATTTACAAATGATTCAGTGCAATGCCCAAGGTGTGGTCCATCATGTGCATCCAAATCCTAGGCGCTAGATGGCCCTTAGGCCAAATCTGATGGTCTAGATTGAGTATCCACCATACACCCAGTCAACGTTGTCACATGGAAGCAGCAAAGTCAGCCTAGGCCAGCGCCTGTTGGGCCTCAGAAATGCCAATTTCACCCCTTTTCAGGCCCAGCACCCCCATTGGGTTATTTCTTTTCTTTTATATTTCTTTTTTTTTTATTTGGTTTTAATTATTATTTTTATTGTTCAAATTAACTAATTAAAATATTTTTCTTAATAAAATCAGAAAACACAAAAAATATTATTTTTTTTTATTAAAATTAAATTTGACTTTATTTTTGTAAATAAATATAATTTAATCAATTTAGCATTTAATTAGGTTTAACTTTTAACATCTTTTGCAATAATTAAAATCAATTTAGAATATTAGGTTTTTATTAACATTAATCCATTTTATTTTATTTCCTTAAATATTCAAAACCCCAAAAATATTTTTATTAATTAATTAATTAATTATGACCTAATTTAATTTCCATTTAATTCAAAAAATAACAAAAACATGCTTTCTTTTCAAAAAGGGTCAAAACCCTAAAAAATACGCCGCTTTAATTTTCTCGCACGCGTATCATTTTATCCAATATTGTAATTGCTTCCGGTATGTAATAGCTTTTAATTAGGACTTTAATTATTTATCGCTTTATTTTACTTCCGCAATTTAAATTAAAGGGTTTATTTTTGGCGATGTAAATACCCGACGCCTTGTAATAGTTTAGATTTAATTTCCGCAAATTTAAATTCCGCAACTATACACTGTTAGATGTTTGATAATAGGGAATGCATGACAAGATCCAATTTATGAACTTAAAATCAACATAGATAACCCATGACATGTACAAAGATAAATAACTGAAAAACAATACACTCGCACATGCGCACTCTTAGGGTACACCTCACTTGGTTGCCTTCGGAAGTGGTCATTGAGTATAGGAAGTTTTAGAGGTCGCTCTCTTGTCCCAAGATCATAGTTGCCTCGAAACGGTTGCCTCGGAAAAATGATCTAAGACATTAGGGTTACCGCTAAGGCATCCTAACATTGCTTTAGTGACCACACGTCCCTTAATCGAATTGACCCTACAACTCCAACGACGGTGCTACCTACTCATTCATAGTGGGATAGCATCGTCTAAAGGATATTAGCACAGTTTAATTCCCTTTTCGAGTAGGTAGATGGTTCTTAAGTACTTGCTCCTTTTAAAACAAAACAAAATTTTTTGCACTTACACTCCTTTCAAACAAAAACTCTTTTCAAACCCACAAACACAAAGAAAATCAAATTTTTGAAAACACAATGATCAAGTACCTAAGAGCCCGTGGATAACCACGGATAGAAAGGGTACTAACACCTTCCCTTTCTATAATCTACCTCCCGAACCCGAGAAACATCTCGAAAAAGGAATTTTTCTGTGTTTTTTCCTTTCCTTGTTGGATAAAATAAAAGACGGTGGCGACTCTTGCTTACCGCGACATTTTGCAAAAACAAACGCAAAACGCGAACCAGCATATCCAAAACAGTCAGTTCTATTCCCACCGATCACAATAAAGTAAAAGCCAAGGAAAAGAACTATCTAACCAACAAGACGCCAACACTTGACATGTGAAGTCAATGTAAAATTCCCATTCTTTGTATTGAAACTAAGCAAGCAAGAATACTAAACCTATAAGAAATATCAAGCTTCAGATGAATTAAGTCTTCATAAAAATTGGGCGGAGTAACAATTGTATACTGAGGAATTCTGAATCACAGACAGAGCATATAATCAGAATAACCTACACACAAAGAAAATCAACCCAATGTCTTGGAGTAAACACCAAGAACTTCATACAAAATAACAACAGAGTCACAAAGTCCCAAAGTATTAAGTCTTCTAATCCTAAGTCCAAAAAGATCCACAACTCCATAATGCCAAGGATAGTAACCAAATAGTCCAAGTAACCTTAAGGCTTTTAATGTTCAAGTTGATTATTAAGTGTCTTCAAAAAGAAAAGAAATCTCAAGTGAGAAAAACAAAAAAGACATAAAGATAAATGCTCAAATGAGCAGAGATAAAATGACATAAATATAAATGCTCAAGTGAGAAAAGATGAAAATAGCATGAAATGTAAATGCTAAAGTAAATAGTGCATAAAAGTAAATGCATGAAATAAAGGGAATAAAGTAAAAGCACAAAGTAAAGTCAATTGTTAGTTAATTAGAAGTTAGAGGTTAGTTGAATAGCCATCTTGAAACTTGCATTTGAAAACTCATTAGAAGATTGATAAAATCAAATCTTCTCAATAACAAGTTTCATTTGCTTTTTGTCAAGTATATCATTTATTTCAAGCACTCAAAGAAAGCATATATGATCAACGATGTTTAAATGATTCACTTAGAACAAAATTCGTGAAAGTTCATTAGAGGATTTATAAGATCAAAGCCTCCTAAAAATGAACCTCAAGGTTATTGGATCAAAGGTTTCAAATTAAACATACTTGGGTTTGCAAACATAGGTTTGGGCCACAAATGATTATTTTTCAAATCGGGACAAATTTAGCGCTATGTTAAGCAATCGTAAGTGGACTTATGTAGAAGTCACACCTATTTTGAGGTCGGCCAATAGAAATCTATGTACCACATGTTATAGAAATGATATATAGACCATTCTCCAACAACATGTAGCACATGTAAGAAAGGGATAAGATGAAGAAGGAGGGGATGTATCAGATGAAATTAGGGTTTCAAATATCATCAACATCATTCATCAATTTTGATGGATTTGGTTTTTCAACCTATCAACACCCAAGATCTAATGAGGTTGAGGAACTTATCCCAAAATAACACCCAAGTCAGGACCAAAAAAAAAATTCAATAAAACAATATTTAAATGATGAATAAAAGGGAAATAATTGGTAAAAACACAAAGTATATTAAAACACCAAATAAAAACCCTAAAAATAGTCAGAGGTCAAACAAGATTCAATAAGTGTTGACAAAAAATTTCAGAGTTTTTTAAAGTCAGAAAATATTTTTTAAAATTCAAAGAAATAAGAAAAATAAACCAATAACTATAAAAAAAATAGTAAAATCAGAAATAAAAATAAAATGAGGTCACCAATATTTGTCAAGAGGCCATTAGATCCTTCCATATTTTTTCCAGAATTTAAAAATCAAGAAAAGTATTTTTAAACAATTAAAACAATTCAAATAAAGTGAAAAATCATTAAAAAAATACCAAATCATAAAATAAAATTGTCAAAAATTAAAAATCAGAAAGAGAAAAATCAAAAGTATTTTTGAGAATTTTTTCAGAATTTAAAAAGTTGAAATGAATTTTTTTATAAATTTTTAAAGTTTAAAACAATTAAATCAAAAATCAGAAAATAAAAATAATATCGAAATAATGTGGACCATCTGAACATAGTCAAAACGCGTTAGTAAACAGATCCAAGGGACCTGATGCGTTGTGCTTGATATGGATCTTAGTGAGAAACACTCACAGTCAATTAAAACTGGGCCAATGAAATTAAAACAAATGTCATGCCATCATTGGTTAAAGAACGACACATAGGTCATCTTCAACCTCCAAACCCATGCGCGTTGGCTTTTTGTGAGTTTCTTCAAATGGAAAAATCAAAAGCTCATAGTGGTATCATTGGATTCGTCTCTTCAAGACGATCCTAACCCCACCCTCACAAAAAATTTATATAAAACACAACTTACTCGATTTGAAAAAAACCATAGAGTTTTGAAAATTTTGAAATAAAAAACAGAAGCATCAAATGCATTGATTTACCAAAATTGAGTTAACAGTAAGCATCAGTGAACATCATAAACCATTCCAGTAATTTGAGTTAGAAGATTTGGTGCCTTAAACTACCTGAATTAAGTGAGATGAATTTGCTCTGAAACAGGACTTGGCTAACACGATTTAGGACACCTCAAGGCTCGGTTCTTCTTCTATTAGCTTCGGGGAATTTCAAGGATGAAGAAGCAGCAAAGAAATTGGATTGAAAGATGCTTTAAAACCAAATTCGAAGTTGCAAAATTGAGAGGTATGTGGGAGTTCAACAAAGGTTCTTTGGCTCTCTAAAGCTTGTTAAATGAGTGGGATATCATCCTATATTTATAGTTGAGCAAATGGATTGCTCAAGCGTGTGATATGATAATATTTTGAGAGTGGGAAGTCACAAGCATGAAAAGTGTGACTCATTTTTGCTCAAAACACAGCCAAAACTTGCATTTCAAGGTGCTAATCACTTCTGGAAGATTGTTAAGCATGATTAGAAGTAAAAATGTGAAACAAATATGTGATTAGAGGCCAAATCAACCAATTTGCAATCTAACTATTTTGACAAAATCAGTTTCATGGTGCCAACTTTGAATCTATGGTGCACACAACTCAAGAGGCTTTAGGACATAATTCTTGAAGCATTTGAAAGACAAAGTCACAGACTCTACAATGTGCCAAGAAAGAATCCATTTGGATAATTGAGTTGAAAGTTATGTCCATTTGAATTTGTGAAAAACAAAGAATATTTTGTACTTAGAAATATTCTAAGTGTTGAACTTCAAAATGACCTATAATGTTCTTCGAAATTAAATGACTTTCTACTCAAAATTTGATATTGATATTTGAAGATGACATTAAGTATCCATCTTGAATTGAAATATGGAGTTGAGATCACTCAAAATCATAAACATTAAAAGAGTTATGGTCTTTCGGAGATGATGAACAAATTTGGGGAAAATCACAAAAGACCTATAATCTTTTCAATTCTTCAACCACTTTCCAAACATTCTCAAGTCTTGCACATAAAAAAAAAGTTTTAATAGACATCCCAAATATTATTGTGGAAAAATAATGGTCTAAAGGAGATAAAAATTTACCAAGTTATGATCATTTGAAGTCAAACACTAAAATTCCAAGGCCTTTGAAGGAGACTTGTAATCTTTCTCAACTATTAGTGATCTTCCATTCAAAATTAGCCTTAGATTTATGAAGAGAGCTTGTTAAGGAACCTTTAAAGAGAATAATAGCCTTGGAACCAATCATAAATCTAAAACAATAAGCAAGATATGGTCCTTAGAAGTCAACAAACCCTAGCTCAGAGAGTGTCAAAATGACTTGAAACCCCCTTTCAACTTTTGATGATTTTTCTTTCACAATTAGATCTTGTCATGTGAAAAGAGGTTTCTTTTTATGATGATGAGAATCCATAGAAAAAAGAACCAACTTAAAATGTTGAAAATTGAGAGAGTTATGCACTTGTGATTACTGAATCCAGTATTTGCTCAATTAGGTCAAACTTGTTGAATCAACCTTGAATCTTTTTGGACTTTCTTGGAAAAATGAGCATGATGAATCATAAGAGTCCTTGAAATGATGTTGTATTGAATCAAACTCAAAGATGGAGCTTAAGTCTCAATTAAACTTGTTGAAGAAGGCATGAAAATAAACACATAAGCCTAAGAATCTTGATGAATGCCTCCACTAACTTTGATGAGATCTTGACCTAAATAAAATGAGGGAGATATTTTAACCACAAATATTTGATAACATAGATATAGCCTTTAAGCTTGAGCTCTTGCAATCTATTAGAGAACCATTTGATTGAGAATCACCCCTTAAACCCTAGATTAGATGGTGAGATGAATGCAATTGTAATCACCTACAATATGAACATTCAAAGAAACATATATACATATATTTATGTTAGTTTAAAGAACATATGTATAAGATACACAAATTAAAGTGCTTGGTGATCTCTCAAGAGCAAACTTAAAGATAGGATAAAGTAGAAAGAGAGAACCAGCCCTAATGTGTGATCTTGATGTATTGTGATGATATGAGATGATAAGAGATCTTAGGGGGGGAAATTGGGGTATAACACCCATCATGTTGCCCAGGCTTATTTTCTAAGTCGGTCGTCACATAGGTGGCGTTTTGGATGTTTTGAGTCGATGACAGGCGTCATCACTATGATGGGTAACCCGTTATGCACCCAGAATGAGCGTAATGAGCTCTAGTGCATGAAATTGAATTTTGATTCCAATTTTTGCTGTTGTAAGGTGATTTAAGGTATTTTTGGGTACTATTTGGGGTCTTCGATGAATTGTTAGTATTGTTTAATTAATTGTAACATGCTTTAAATGATGAACTATGTTGTGTGGTAAAGACGATGAATGACATGGTGATAATTATTGTGCATGTTGATATGTTTCTTACCATTGTTATGTTATTGGTATTATTGGTTTTATGCACGGTGAAAAGAGGGGCCATATGTGCATATGTTTGTTTACATGTCAATATTGAAAGCCATGCATCATGGTGTCTGAACTTCGATTCGTTTTGGTAAGCCCAGATCATATGGTAGGGATCTGGTGTGAGTAGCTAATTACATTTAGTGGTTAGTGAAGCATTACTATATGGTTATTAGTGAAGATATTTGTTGTGCTCAGATTCTAAGAGGGAATCTGATCCTATGGTGGGGATCAAGGACAGATATGGACATGTGATGTCCGTAAATGGTACCACGTGCATGTTGAGTTAGTTGTTGGGTGCATTTTCATTGGTATTGCATTCCTGAATGATTATTTGATAATATGTTGTTTGGATGAGAATACTTGATGTGTTTATGTTGTTATGATTAGCGTAGGTGCTTGTTGTTGTTGTGTGATATTCTACATTTGCTTGTTTACACTGTTAAATTATGAAAGTGTATTCTCACCCCCTTTGCTTTAATGTTGTCCACATGGGTATCTTGTAGATAACCAGGATTAAAAGTTTCTGTTGTAAGTGGAAGATATCACTTGGATTTATTTTCAATTGTTTGTCATTTTTTTAGTGGTTTAATGCTCTAATTCTGTAACATTGGGTGGGCAAACGATGTTACGATATATTTATGTTTTCTTTAATCGAGAGTTGGATGTTATAATCTTCACGTTTGAGTTATGTTGATTGAGGAGACTTTTATATATTTGTTTTAATTCAAATAAAGTATTCTTATGAGACTTAATAATTGTGAAGCATACTTATTTGATGAATTCTGCTGCGATGATACCCTAAGTAAAGTTGATCATGAAATAATAGGTGTATTTGAATATTTTATTTTAAATGATGAGTATTGTGGAACATGCATTGTTTGATGATGAGTGACATCTTAGACGTGTGTATGTGATCAATATTTAATTTATTTTATAATTTAAATCATGGAGAGTTTAGAGTGTTACATCCTCCCTTTTTTTCATGTTGGTCCTCAATATAGTTACAATAGCTTGGAAGGGAAAAAGAGAAGTTTGGTTTGGTTGTGGTTATGACTGAAGGACCAAAAGTATCCCAAGTAGCTCAAAGACTTTTGATAATAGCTTGTTTGAAAAGAGTTTGAGTTATCATCGCACAATGGAGATGAAAATTTTTAGTTGAATTCTTAAAAGAAAATGGTTGAAATATGCATGTTGGGGTTGTACTTTTAGACCGACTCTAGATAACTGAATCATGTCATATATGCCATGGGTTTTCCATATTTTCTCTTTCTTTTTATCTACTTTATCCAACAATCTGATGTAAGCAGCATTTTTAGTAGTGAGAGCATAACTAAAAATGTGTTGGGGGTGAACTCATGAACCCTAACTCATATTTTTTTGTCTTGGAACCCTCGGGGTTTTCAGCGATGGTAGCAAGGGAAAAACTTCTTCGGTTGTTCAAGTTTTCTAGAAGAACTAAGGAATGATCCTAAGAACACATTAATATTAGGGATCAGTACATGAGAAGCCCATAACATGGATTTTTCTTCCTCCATGGGAGGTTCAGAGACATAAGTGTAATCATCAAGATAAATAAGAGCAATAACTTCAGAGGAAAATGGAATTGGAAGTTATTGTGTAGAAGTAGAAGAAGAAGCCATTTCCTGAAAGTTGATGAAGGGGCGAAAATGGAAGTTTGCAAGAGTTGAAAGGTTTTGAGGGCTCTAAAGAAGAAAGAGTTGTGAAAAAGGAAAAATGAGAGACTGAAGATGTATATATAGTAGGATAAAATTCTTCAGTGTCTCGTTGAATCTGGATAACTGGCGTTTGAGTTTCTAATTTGAAAAAATCAATTAAATGATTTTTATTGTAAATTAATTTTGTGGCCCACAATTGTCCTAGAAAATAGGAGCAATGATGGTTGAGTTCACACACGTACGTTGACGTGATAGTTTGGTAAAAGTGGTCATGATGACAGTGATGCAAGCAGACTACCTTAAAGCGTGTTAAGCAGTTACTAAAAACCCACCTTTCTTCCATCTGGTGCATCTGATCAAAAGTAGCATTTTTTTTGGGGGGGGGGGGGGGGGGCATCTGTTAGCCTAGGGATTTTAGCTGAAGAGTTCAACAAAGAATATGAATAACCATATTTGAAAATGACTAAGTATAAAAATACTCAATCTTCAACACACTAGTCACATCGATCAAGATGGTTCGACTAACTAATAAGATGGTTTGGAACTTAGTGTATTTTGGAGTTCAAGGAATAGAGAACCCGAGACGCTTAATAAGCCTAGCTTTAAGAGTCTCAAGAACAAATTCACAAGATTATGACAACTCTCTCTTCAAAACATGCCCATTATCTCAAAAAGGTTTGCGCTAATCAACATTTCAACATGGAGGTGTGGTGTAGAGGTTTCGAATTTGACACACCTAAAAAATGTTAGGGAATTAGTCTATTTTTAAAATCTAGAGGTCAGTTAAAAAAGATACATTTCAAAAACATTATGGGATTCAATTGGAGATTCTCGACAAAGGGAGTTGAGAGATCTAAAAGTAGATATCAGCGTGAGTGATGGTTTGCAATTGTTCAAATGTTGGGGACACATGGAAGCAAATTGAATGACTTGAGCCCATGTAAGGGGGGACACATGTTGATCTCTACATATATAACCGTTATCGATGGTTAAACTTAGATTAGTATATAAGTCAAGTTCATTGATGGAATCAAGGTTACAAAATGTACTTATTCTATATAGAACTAAAGTATCCAAGTCATAGAGAGAAATAATTTGAGAGAAGGTGTATGAGTATGCGTCTTTTCTTTTAATTCTATAAATTTGAAGGATTTACTTTCATGACATTTATTATGATGTTCAAACATCAAAGTTCCAAGCACAAACACTTCTCCTTATACTTTTCTGCACAAATTGTCCTTAGGATTATTTTCGTGTTTAATCAATTAAGTGAACTAAAACTTGTGACTTGATTTACTAAAATATACCAATAAACACCCAGGCAACTACCAAAACACCTTATGAGATTTGGAATGAGCGAGAGCCTAGTCTAAAACATTTTTACGTATAGGGATGTCCAGATGAGGCAAGACCTTATAGGCTAAATGAAAAGAAATTAGACTTCTGAGCAGTAAGCAACTACTTTATTGGTTATTTTGAAAGATCTAAGGGATACAAATTTTATGATCCAAAATTAAACTCAATTTTTGAGACGGGAACAACCACGTTCTTTGATGATATTGAGTTTGGAGGAAGAATAAGGTTAGAAAATTATTTTAGAGGAAGAATCAGTAACAATTTCAAAACCAATTCATACAGTTGCTTTTGATCAAGCAATTATGGAACCTCCGCGAGACATTGTTGAATTTCCTCCTATTCAAGATGATTTGGTAATTCATGAAGAAAAAACTCAGAGTTCTCAAGAAAAGTGTTACAAAACCAATACTTTTGTAGAGATCCACTAGAGAAAGGAGAAATGCTATTCCAGATGATTACATAGTCTTTCTCCAAGAACATGAGGAAAATGATGGTATATGGAAGATGACTGCCATACAGGATTCCAACTCGGAAAAGTAGATTGAATCAATGAAGGAGGAGTATAAGTTCATGCAAGACAATAATGTTTGCTAACTTGTCATGTTACCATAAGGTGTGAAACACATTGGTTGCAAATGGATTTTAATACCAAGCTGGATTTTAACGATAATGTGGAGAGGTATAAGGCTCATCTTATGGCTAAGGGTTATAACCAAAAGTAAGGGGTTCAATTTAAAGAGACTTTCTATCTGATTTCATCGAAATACTCTTTTAAGACAATCATGTCTCTTGTTGGATATTATGATCTGAAACTCCATCAAATGGTTGTCAAGACGACATTCCTCAATGGTAACATTGATGAAACGTTTTATATGGTGCAACCATAAAACTTTGTATGGGAGACTCAAAGAATATGATTTTCAAATTGACAAAATCCGTTTATGGACTAAATTCGAAGTCGCCAATGGTACCACAAGTTTCATGAAGTAATTCTCTCATTTAGTTTTGAGGTGAATGTTGTTGAAGATTGTGTGTATCATAAATTCAGTGGGAGCAAGTAAATTTTTCCTGGTCGTGTATGTTGATGACATATTGTTTGCCACAAATGATATAGGCATGATGCACGAAACCAAGAAATTACTATCAAGAAAATTTGAAAAGAAATATCTTGGTGACACCTCCTTTGTATTAGGAATTCGGACACAACAAGATTGATCTCGAGGTATTCTAGGATTATCACAAAGGATCTATATCAAAAAGGTACTTAAAATGTTTGCATGCAGAAGTGTAAACTAAGGGATACTCTAATTGCTAAGAAAGATGAATTTAGTCTCACTCGGTTCCCAAAAGGAAACTTAGAAATTCAAGAAATGTAAAAGATTCCTTACGTGTCACCTGTAGGGAGTCTGATGTATGCTTAAGTCTATACGCGTCTGGATATTGCGTTCATAATTTGGGTGTTAGGAAAATATTTAAGCAATCCAGGAATGGGTCGTTAGAAAGCAACCAAAAAGTTTATGAGGAATTTAAAAAGAACAAAAGATTATTACGCTCACATATAGGAGGTCAGGCCAGTTAGAAATCACTGGATACTCTGACTCATACTTCATTGGAAGCTAAGATAGTAAATGATCCACTTCAATTTATATCTACATGTTGGATGGTGATGCAGTTTCTTGACGCATTGTCAAGCAAACTCTTACGACTTCATCCACCATAACAATGTAGTTTATAGCATGTTATGAGACCTATAATCATGGGTTTGGATTGAGGAGACTTGTCACTGGGCTGAGAATTGTAGAATGAGTTGAAATACCACTAAAATTATACTATAATAATAAATCATTCGTCCTATATTCCAACAATAGTAGAAGCTCGACCAAGTCAAAACATATTGACATCAAGTTTCTAGTTGTTAAGAAAATGGTACAAAGTAAATGGTTTTCCATAAAACACTTTGGGATAAACTCCATGGTAAAAGATCCTCTTACAAAAGGTCTTCCACCCAAGGTCTTTCGTGAGCACACTGCTCATATAAGTGTTTTACAATTTGAGGAATCTTTAGTTTAAAGAGAGTTAGTCATTATAAATTTTATATTCTATGTTTGTATTATGTATGCATACTTTGGTTTTGAATATTTTTTGTTTATAAAGTTTGACATTCAACTATTTATGCTTTGTAAATAAGGTTATTGAATGATCTCACAAAAGTAAAATAGAACCAGTTGAAAATTAACATGTACATACTAACTTACTTCATGTGATTTTCGTGCTACACATTTTATGATGAATCTATGTAATTTCATTGTGTCATTATTAGTGATCATCGATGGAAATTAATTTTTAAGATTCTCAAATATGATTTCACAAAAAATAAAAATTAATAATTGAGACTTCCAAACATTAGAGGTCATAATTAATTATGTTAATATGTGGAGACTAAAGCACGTAAAGATATCACATGTAAAAACATTTCAATCAGTTACAAGTTATAATTAGGGGTGGCAAAACGGATTGTAGCCCGCTAGGCCGGTCTGTGTACCTGCCAAAAAATGGCAGGTTGGGTTGAGGTTTTGGGCTCGCCGCCCATCAAAGTCTACTCCGCCAAAACCCGCACCTGTTAAAGCTCGCCCCACAAAAACCCGTCGGCCATCAAAACCAGCATCGCCCTATTCGTCCAGCCTTACCCACCTGAAGTCCTTCTTTTTTTAGTTAATTCTAATAATTCTAATTCTTAATGATTTTATTTTATATATTTATTTGTGAATATATGTAATATTTTTTTAAGTAAAATTTGTTAAAAAAATACTTTATTAAAATTGTACTAAAAAATAAGTGAAAATTCTAATTGAAATGTAGATGAAAGCCTATTAAACTATTTAAAAAATAAAAATAAATAAATTACAAAATAGACCGGCAAGCCCGCCGCCTGCCAACCAGCCACTTTGACGAGGAGAACTAGATTTTTATGCTTATTTTTACTTGACGGATTTGCCCACCACACTTTTTTTTTTGCAGACTTAAGACGGAGCAGGACGAACGGCCCGTTTTACCGCCTTTAATTAATAATACTATAATAATATTTGCAGGAACATTTGTAACAGCTCTATACAAAAACACATGATAGAAATTTCTTTCGCCACAACCAAAACATCATTAGTTGATTGGCGCAGTTTGCTAAAGCTTGGTGCCTATGTCTTTTAGGTCACTAGTCCAAACTATGGCTCCTACAATTCTGCATTTTTAGAAGTTTTAATTATTTAATTTCTCAAATTAATTTCCAAAATACCATGTTTAATATAAAATATATATATAATTAATTGTAAAAAAATTGTTATAACTTATTTTATGCCGTTTTAAATATAATTATTTATATTATTATTAGATAATATTATAACTATTTATTAATTATTTATTTTATTTAATAATAAATTTTTTAATTTAATAATTTCAAATCAACATAATTAATGATGGGGTACAAAAATGGACATTCACAAAATGAAGCAAGACAAAATAAAATCCAAAAAACCTAATAAAGAGATCAAGAATTTAAATTTTTAAAAAACAAAAAATTAAAAAAATAACTAAATAAAAACATCAAAACTGTATTTAAACTAACATTTTATTAAATCATTCTTTGTTAAAGATATAAAAAATATAAATATAGAAACTGAAAGAAGTTAAAATAATAAATAATTAATAATATATTAGTAAAAGTAATATTAATAATTCATTGATATTGTAAAATAATTTATAATTTAAATAAATAAAGTGGAATATTAAGACATAAAAACATAGTGTAATAGATATGCACTGACGTAAATTATTTTTACACGGTTGTTTAATGAAATATTAATAAATTATTAAATTATTAAAATAATTTCAAATTTTAAATGTGATGTAATGAAATATACGTCGTTGATTGATTATCGGTATAAAAATATTTTACACTAACAATACATATTTTTTTTCTCAAAAAAAAAAAACAAATTATAGTTGTGAAATGACACTAATAATATGTTTCTCAAATTATTCCATGTATAATATACACTAGTTTAACAGTTTATAGTTTGTACTACATTATAATGTCAATCAATTTTTTAAAATATATTAATTGATTAATTCCAACTAATAAATTAATTTACTTAAATGTTATTTAGTTCAAAATACGAAGTCGGTACATAATCAGATTAATTTCATGTATGCTATTTAAATTTCTTGAATAAAAAAACTATTCAAATTCAAGAATACAATGGTACCATGAACTCAATAATAATGATTTTATATCTTATATGTGAAAAAAGCGACTATGAATTATAAAGGTCTAAGATTACATGAAATTAAAGTCGATGTAATGGTCAGTGTCCCCATGTATTTGAAGCTGCAAAACACAAAAAAAAATATAAATTCATTTTTATTTAAAGTATAAAAATAAATAAATAAAATAAAAGTTGAAAAGAGAACAATATGAATTACCTTGTTTTGAGATGGTCCAACCCTTATCCTTCCCAAGAGCCCAAAAGAAATAGCCCTTTAAGCCCAATGACTTAGCAAACCCAACCTTAATCCTAATAGAAAGCCCATCATCATACCCAATCCAAGTGCTTCCCGCGTAAGAATAGAAAGACACAGCAACCTTATCATACACAACATTAGCACCATTCTCTTGATTAAACTTCACAATCTCAACATAATTCATACTCCCATCGGTATCGACTGCGGGCCCCACCGCTTCCGCTCCGACTCCATTAACACTCGGATTCTTAAGTTCCCACGTCCTTCCGTATAGCGCTAAGCCCATAACCAACTTTTCGGGCCGTACACCTGCTTTGATCCATGACCCGATTCCAAAATGTGTATTGATTTCGGACTTCGGGTCATACAAAGCAGCGTTGAAGCCCGTGTTGTTAGCCCATGAGCCGTGATAGTCAAAACACATTGGGCTGGCCCAGTCTAAGTATTTATTGATGGCTTGGGCCGGGTATGATCTAGGCCCATTACCAATAAGTCTAATCGTGGAATTATAATAAACAGCGGAAGTCAAAAGTAAACGTGGCTTTCTCCCAACCTTAGCTTCGGCAAACAAAGCATGATACCATTCCTCGTATAACAAACCGAGGTTAAACATGTCATTTTGATTTTGAGGAAATTCCCAATCCAAGTCAACGCCGTCGAACCCGTATTTTCGTGCCACGTGGATTGTTGAGTTTATGAAGACTTGTCTGTTTTGTTTTGTGCTAGCGATTTCAGAGAAGAGGCTTGAGTTGCTTCCACCACCTCCGATGGATAAAAGAGTTTTCACCGGCGGAGAATGGCGGCGGAGTTCATTGGTGAAGTTGTGGGCCCATTTTTGGTCGGATTTGGTGATAATAAGGTTGAATGAAACAGGTTCGGGTTGAATGAAAGCATACAAAATATGAGTGAAGTAGTTTGTGTTGATTGAAGAAGGTGAAAAGTCACCACCTGCAGGCCAATATGCAGATCTAACACCATTAGATGATGATGATGATGATGATGCGTTGAAGAAAAGGGTCATTAGAACAATCAAAATTGGTGTGGTTATGAATTTTTGGACGGCCATGGTTTTTTTTATGATAAGAGATGAATGAATTTGTATGTGAATAATATATTATGATAAGGTGATTATATAGTGAAGAAGAGGTTACTAAAATATTAATTGATTTATTATGATTGGTCATGTTGGAATTTAGAATGAAGAAAAGATCAAAGAGAAGGGAACAAAAGTTGAACAAGGAAGCCAATATAAGAAAGATAAAATAAAAGATTCCGTTCATTTTAGTCTTTTAATTTTTAAAAATATTTTATTTTAATTATTTTTATTTAATTAACGATAAAAAAAATTCAGAAATTAAATATTAAATTCGTCATAAATTAGATAAAATAAATAAAATAAAAACTTTGAAGAATTAAAAAAATAATATAAATATTTTTTCAATTAAAAGACTAAAATAAACTTTGACATTAAACTATCGAATTAAAAATAGTATTTTATCTATAAAAAAAGTCAAGAGGATCTAGATTGTTTTAAAATGATAATGAAGATATGCACACACTTTAAAGTTGATATTTTTTATTCATCATGTTTATGTACCAGAAAATGCATGCTCTTTTAATTATGTGAAAAGGCCACAACATTATGGTTGGTACATAGTAGTCTTACCATTAATCATTTGTGCAGGAAGGTCAACGCCACTTGATAATTGGAGGATGCAAATCTCTGTGTTTTTTAATGTAGTAGGGTTGTTTGTTGTTAGTGCATTTGTGGTGTGACCACTATACTTGTTGGTACGTTGCATTCCATTGATGGATTCATTCATGGTGTCTAATGAATAAGAATAAGTACCGCATTCACTTGTGGTCAATAATTTATATTCTATCGGTCACTACACACATTAGCGAAGTCAAAAAAATTATATAGTATCGATAAAAATTTAAAGACCATAAATTTATTATGTATAATATATAAGTTGTCATCAAAGAGAATAAAATAGATGAAATATAATTTCACAGTAGTATGTTAAATAAAACTACGAGATAAATGTTTTTTCTGAGATATTTTTGCAGTGAATGTTCGAATAATATTAATATTATTAAGTGACTTGAATATTTATCAATCAGTATAACATACTATCAAGTCATTAAACCACACATTGTTGATTTTATTGTACAATTTAGACTTGATAATCTTCATTGTTGGAAAGGCTCTGTCAATGGATGTTGGCGACACCGGTAATATCAAAGCTAAATCAATAAGTTTGTAAGCCAGAGGAAATACTAAATGTTTCTCAGTTTGAACCATCTTCATAGCCAAACTTTGAACATCTTCACAAGTGAAAAATGAAGCATTTCTTTTCACTTGAAGAACATAAGTGTCAAGTTGATCCCTTATTGTTTCACGACCATCATCAGAAAAGCCTTCGTGATAACTATTAGTAAGACATGCAAGCTTATCAACATCAAACTTGGAGAAAGAGTTCTTGGGGTCAAGACATGAGAAGCAATCAAGGATAATGGTACTTTCTTCACTAAACCGGTGATCCATCTCCACACATATTTTGTCAATAGCTACATAAAAAATCTATGTACGGTAATGATGAAGATTAAGGATAGTTCTCCCTTCTGCCTTTGACTGACCCCGAACCGGTATTTCGTCATTCATATTTGGCATCAGAATACCTTTAGCAACACAAAATTCTTGGACATCGGCAAATAAATTATTCCAACCACTCTCTCTCATTGTGGCCAACCGAGCTTTAACAACATCAACTAATTCCATGACATTCACAATATTAAGATCTTTTCTTTGAAAGACATTTAAAAGTTCGTTTGTGATACCAAACAACTTTAACATTAACTTTAAAATAAAAGAAAATTTAAAGCTCTCCATTTTTTTTATCAAATCCGCTGCTTGAGATGGTCCACGTTCTTCTTCATCAACCATACTTAGCACCTTTAACACGAATAACCATATTTGATCAAAACGAAGCAATGTAGTATGATGTGAACCCCATATAGTATCCCCGGGTCTAGTGAGACTAGATGATTGGTGCAATCCCCTTCCTCTAGATATCTCACCCCTCTCAAGTTTATTTAAAATATCTTGGTGTTGTGTCGTCGTCAAAGCATCCCTCCTCTTATAAGATGATGTTGTACCTCAAAATTTGCCCTCTCATTTCTCAAGATATATTCTACAAAGATCTTCAATGATTCAAGTTTGCACAAGTGTTGATTAGGTCAAGCTATCTCCTCAATATCGACGCCTTAAATTAGGGTTTAAATTTGCACAAAGACAACTGGACTTCTGATACTTCAAATGACTTTCATGGATCATTTATGGACCCTCAAATTCCTCCTGTCAAGTTTCAAGCTTTAAATCACAAAATCGCTCAGTCAATTGATCAAATGGCTTAAAATCAGTTGTATTAGAAAAAAAGTCAACTATACACTAAAAGTCAAACTTTGACTTTTTGACCGAATATTGGGTTTCAAATATCATATTTCATCAAGGCATTCAAAAAATGAAATTTGATCATCAAAAACCAAGAAAGTTAAGAGTCATTTTGAAAAGTCAAACTTTGCAAGACTTAGAATTTTTTTTAAGTATTTGTATACTTGTTAATTTCATTGCTTCATGACATCTTTTCACTATAATTCAAATAATTCAAAATGTTACAAATAATTCAAGATGTTACAGATAATTCAAGTTATTACAAGGCTGCATTTTTTTAAGTTAAAAATTGTTAAGTTACAAATCCTAAAGCCTTGTCTTGTTTGAACTTTTCCCTTTGACTCAAATCCATAAAAACAACCATGCTATGTTGTCACAGTCTGCTCCAAAACCTGCAATACTGCCCTGAAAATCTGCATCATATCAGTCCCATGGTTGCACCAAGTTAGCATACAAAGAGCTGCATCCAAAAAGGCTATGAAACAACATACCCAAAAAGTTCAAAAATTCATTTGTTTCCCTCCCAAACTTCAGCCAACTTCATCTATAAATGAATTGTTTTTCACAACACACAAGGGGGGCTTTTGGAGAAAAAGAGAGGCTGGATTTTAGAGAGAGAATAGAGAGTTTTTAAACAAAAATCTAACAAAACTTTTCTTGTAACTTCTGCTCATCTTAAGTTTTATCTTCATTCACAAAAAAAGAACCTTAACCCATTATCCCATCTTGCAAACACTCCCATAAACCAGCTAAACATTTCATATCACATAGAGATTGTTCAAGTATAAGAACAGTTTATGTAGTGCCCTTATCTTCACCTTCTAAACAAAAAGACAATATTGTACAACTTGACCGTTTGGAGTTTGGTTCAGCAACTTTCAATACAGAAGGAGGTTCAACAGCTTTTTAGAGGTTCATTGAAGTCCACACAACATCTTGAAAAGTGTTCAGACTCAAAACAAAAAGTGCAGTTTCAAGGTAAGCCATCTTGACTTTGCATTTTCCATACATCATCTTTGGTTCATTTGTGAATATAGAATGTAGTAATCACTGCCCTTTGAAGTTAACCATTTACTTGCTGTTCATTTTTATCAATTATATGTTGAAAACTGACTGATACATGCAAAAGAATGATGATAGAGGCAAAAAAATGCAGCATGAGTTGACACATACCCACATGGGTCGACTCATTCTAGTGACAAAATAGGGTATGAGTCGACACATGGCCTTATGCATCGACTCATAATGTTATCCTGGCCCCAAAACAGAAGGGTGAAAGGTGCATGAGTCGACACAAAACGCGTATGTGTCGATACAAACAGGTGCATGAGTTGACACGTCCCATTATGCATCGACTCATACTAAGTTGTTTTTGTTTTACAGGAGCAAGAAGAGTTATGTGTCGATGCATACCAGCATTGTGTCGACACATAATAGTTTAAAATGTAATTTTTCTTTCTTTTTACACCGTCTTTACATTTTTCACAGGTTTTCTTCATTACTGTCCAGCTATTCGATATGGTTGTAATAATTAGACATCTACTTCATCCCATTTGTAAATTATACCCCCACTTCCCTAATGATGTAATAGCGTAGGATTTTAATTTCCACAAATTTATCACTTTTCATATAATTGTTAGTAATTAGGGTGTGTATGGTAAGATAAAATCAACTGTTAGAAAACCCTTATCTTAAAGACAATATGTGATACGGTGGGAGAACTGACTATGGTTTTGCGTTTGTTTTCGCAAATGTTTCGATTGAGCAAGAGTCGCCACCGACTTTTTATTTTATCCTAAGGAAAGGTTAAAAAGCACAGCAAAAACCTTTGAGATTTTTCTTGGGTTCGGGGAGTAGATTATAGAAAGGGAAGGTGTTAGCACCCTTTCTATCCATGGTTATCCATGGGCTCTTAGGTACTTGCTTAGATCAACTTGCCTTGGTTTTCAATTGTTTGAAATGGTGCTCGGTGTGTGGTTTTGAAAATGTTTTGAAAAGATGCCTTGTATAGGCTACCCTTGTAACAATTCTTTACTCGAATGTTTTACAAAAGGTGTTTTGTCTTTTGAAAAGATGTTTCAAGGTTTTTTGAAAGTTTGTTTTGAAAGTGTTTGTGAAGTGTGGTTTGAAAATAGGCAAGTGTTTTCTTTGCAAATTGACAAGTACCTAAGAGTTATCTACCCTAAAGTTTTCTCAAAGATTTTTGTTATGTTTTAAACTTTTTGACAATTTTGTTCCACCATTGCATTTGGTGGACAATCTTGTTTTAGGAGGTGAAAGGGACGGGCGCGGGTCATCGTTTAGACCATAATTGCAATAGTACTAAGTATCTTTGGGCAATTTCTCTTTGAAAGGGACTTGATCATTTTAGGCAACTTTTCGAAAGCGTCATCGAGGGACTTATGATCATTTGATTGTTTGTTTTACCCAAAGAAACCTAACATGTAATATGGCCCAATTATTTGAAGGCAACAAAGTGGAATACCCTAGGGGTGCAAGTGTGAAATGTGTTGTCCATTTTCATGCTTGTTTATCTTGAAATTAGGTCAAACTATTTTTGTTCTTTTTATTTACATACAAACCCTAACTCTAGCATGGTATGTTTAGAAAGCATTAAAGTGCGAGATTTAAATTCCTACACTATTACAACACATTAATATGGGGAGGGGGGTACAAATGTTTCAAATGGGGGTTATTTAGACAAGAAATTAAACCTAGCTATTACATCATTTTCTTTGAATATTTACGATATAATTAAAGGCATAAATTAAATGGAAATGAAGTAAATATGCAAGATGCAAAAAAGAATTTTTATATGTATGAAAAAAAATATTATTTATGTCACATAAACAAAAAATGAAAAAATATTATTTGGAATATTTTCAAATTTAGGGCACAAACCTAATTTACTAAATAAAATGCATTATTTATTCAAAATATACAATATTCACTATTTATATGCAAAAATAAAATAAAATATAGTATATTTGTAAAAATGTATTTTTAATGTTAAATATTAATAAAATAAAAATATGTATATTTTTGAGTATTTTATTCTAAGTGTACTAATATATATATTTATCTATATTATTTACAAAATATATTAAATATGCACAAAATAGTAATATTTAATTTTTCATAAAAAAAGTATTTTTTATACAAAATGTTTCCAAAAGAGAAAAATGAAATAAAAATCAGAAATAATATGTTTACATTATTTTTTTCTCTAATATTTCTAAATAATAGTATATATATATATTTATGTATAAATGTCTATATAAACAAATAAATACTTAAAAAATGCAAAAATGGTGTAAAAATGATTTTTCAAGTTTTAAACATTATTAAAAAAAATAAAGGAGTCAAAAATAAAAAAGAAAGATCAAGAAAACATTAAATCAAACAAATAGGCTCAGGGGGGTATGAATCAAAAAATATGGTGCAAAAAGCAAAACAAAAGCTGGCCCAGCCCATGAGGCACCTTCTTCAACCTCTGAACAAAATTATTCAAAAAAAAACGCGCGCAAGAACCTTCATTCGAACATCCTGATTCCTTGATTTTTTGAACAAACTTCCAACATAAGAAATGTTAAGCATTGAATCACGATTCTAAATATATAAAAAACTCATCCTAACTCTCAGAAATGAGAGAGAATTTTAACATTCCCAAATCCTGACCTAAGTTTTCTGCCATTTTCAAACCTTAAATTCTCACAGCTCAAGCAAAAGAAATGAAAAGTAAAAGCATGTACAGGTTCAGTGGCATGAGTAGAACATTTCTTATTCACAAACCTAGAGCTAATGATGCCTATGCTAAGAGTTAGAAGTTCACCAAAATACCTGTTCAGTTGAAGTTCTATCTGGCAATGGGGAAGCTTTCAGTGCAAGGTGATGGTTGGTATAGCTTCCTTGAGGTGTGGTGATGTTGTTCCAATGTTTACTTTGCCTTGAGACACTTTGAATTGAGTTGTGGAACTTCAACTGCAAAATGAGAAAGTGAAAATGATAGAACTTGTTAGAGGAATTACATATCGTATTTCAGGTCTTGGTTAGCTTGCATTGATGCTAGGGAATGTGTGTGAACTGGTTTGGGCAAGAAAGCTTGAGAGGAATGAAAGATGGCACTCAAACTGCAGGCCTTGCCCTGTTCTTGCAGTTTGAAGGTGATTCTGGGATTGGGAGTGTATGAGGGATGTTAGGGTCGTGTACTAGCTTAGTTGGGATGTCCTGGATGTGTTTTACAAGTTTGCTTAAGTGTTTGTAAGCTGATATGAGAGTTGTCTTGCAAAATGCAATGTTACTTACACTTTAAGCAACAAATGCCCAAGTTGTGTTCTAGGTCAGTAGAGGCCCCCTAATATGCTGCATAATCTCTCCTTGATCAGAGTGTTTTGCTCATAATCTTGTGCCAATTAGATCTCATCCGTACTTGTGGATTTGCATCATGACATAAAGTGAAACTTTTGCAAAAATGGATATAATGCTTTTTCCAATTTGGGATTAATCCTTTAGGCAATGCTTGAACTCATGAAACAAGATCTTAGCACAATGAACATGCATTAAATTATTGAGTGTTGGATGGTTTAAGGACCTGTAATCAAGGGGCATGCTGGTTTGAGAAGTTTGCACAAATTATGAACATGGAAAATAGCCAATTCAAAAGTGATTTTTTGCCATATTGTGAAATTCGATTCTCTCAAGTTATGAGGTTGTTTGAGAAGCTCTTGGACATTTTGGAAATCTTGGAATGTGTACTACAATCCATATTTGAAATGCAAATTGAAATTCCAAGTGGAAGTGTATGGAAAATGGCCTTGAAGTTGGGTAGAAAACCTTGTCAAAATAGGTTAAAATTTCACTAAGTTAAGAATGGTTTAGTGCCCTTATTCAAAAATTTGTAACTTGAGATAGAAGCCTCATTTGGGAAAACTTTGTGAATCAAAGTTGTAGATTATGCCACAAGCTACAACTTTCATGTTTTGACTTTTGTTTGAATCCAAATAGATCTTGGTGAGAAAGTGGGGCAAAGTTGGGAAAAAATTAGGGTTTTTCATAACTTAGAAAAATTCTAAGTTATGAAAAATTCTCATTTCTAACCCTAATTTGCATTTTTTGATTTCTTGGTGAACAAGTTTCATGATTTGGCATGTTTTGATGAAAAATGAATCTTGACTCTTGATTTTGACCAAAAAGTCAAAGTTTGACTTTTCAGTATACAGTCAAAATTGATCAATTGACTGGGAAATTCAACTGTCAATCTTGTGTACTTGGGATCTTTTGAGTTTGTTGAGCATGTCAAGATAATTCCATGGGGTCCTTGAGTCCATATGTGAGCTTGGTTTGCCATTGGTTGGGTCAAACAGTCAAAAATTGCCTTTGTGCAGTCAAAACCCTAAAAATGACCATTTTGCCCTTTTGGTGATCTGATCAAATTTCTTGTGGAATTGTGATCCCAACTTGATCAAATGGTTCACAGGAATTCATAATGTTGATGTGGGTCAATTTTCATGAGGTTTGACTGTCAATTGGCCACAATTGACTTTTTCCCCAATACAGTTGATTTCTAGGTCAACTGTCCAATTGACTGGGCAAAACTTGAAATCAAGACTTGAAACTTGATGTGGATAAACTTATGAGTCCAATATGAAGCAAGAAAGTTATCTTAGGCATTTTAGGTCAAAACATCTTTGTGCAAACACAAACCCTAATTTGGGTCAGCAGTGCAAGGAGAAGTCTTGAACAGATGAAACCCTAACTGGACCCTGATCTTCAAGGGCTTTGTGATGAGAAATCAATGAGAAATGGGAGGGAAAATTTTGGGGTACAACAGTTGCCCCTGTTCAATCTTCTTGAATCCGAAGAGTTAGATTGGCGAGTTTGGCTTTCGTGACTCGAGGGTAAAAGGAGATTGGACACTAGAGTGCCCGAAAATTTGCACTCGTCAAAGCAATGGATGCGGGAATGGGCTTAGAGATGCCATTTGGAGATGGGCTTAGAGATGCCATCTTGAGGGGTGACAGAAACTTGTCGGGGATGGGCTTAAAGATGCCATCTGGAATGAGTATCAGGAAGGCGTCCATGCTTTGGACCATCCGTTGTTGGGAGGAATCCGTAAACTGTTTTCAAAGGTTGCATCTGAACAAGTGATAGATTAACATCCGTTGTTGGAAAGAAGCCATAGACTATTTTCAGAAGTCTGGAGAAGAAACTGAACAAGCGATAGGTTAACATCCGTTACTTGGAGAACCCGTAAACTGTTTTCAGAAGTCTTGGAGTTGAATAAGCAATAGAGCATCATCCGTTGTTGGGAAGCGTCCGTAAACTGTTTTCAAAGGTGAGAAGAGTCTGAACAAGCGATAGGTTAACATCCGTTACTTGGAGAACCCGTGAACTGTTTTCAGAAATCTTGGAGTTGAATAAGCAATAAAGCAGCATCCGTTGTTGGGAAGCGTCCGTAAACTGTTTTCAAAGGTTGCATCTGAATAAGTGATAGACTAACATCCGTTGTTGGGAAGAAGCCATAGACTGTTTTCAGAAGTCTGGAGAAGAAACTGAACAAGCGATAGGTTAACATCCGTTACTTGGAGAACCCGTAAACTGTTTTCAGAAGTCTTGGAGTTGAATAAGCAATAGAGCATCATCCGTTGTTGGGAAGCGTCCGTAAACTGTTTTCAAAGGTGAGAAGAGTCTGAACAAGCGATAGGTTAACATCCGTTACTTGGAGAACCCGTGAACTGTTTTCAGAAATCTTGGAATTTGAGGAGGAACCGGTGTAGGGTTGCCTGATGATGAGTCAGTGTAAAACTGCATCTGAAACTGTTAATGATAGCCTTTTATTCTTATCCTGAAAAGGAAAAAATGTTAGCTAAACACAAAATTATGTCGCATGAAATGTATGATACAGTATATGTTATATCAGTGTTTATGATATGAATGTAATGAATGCGCATGTAAGCTGATGAGCTGTCTTGCTGGTGATAGGTGAATCCTGGATGGCTGAAAATAAAAGCATCTTGACCGCTGCCGGGAAGAACAATTCCTTGGCTATTGCTGGGGAACAAGGAGCTTGGGTTGTATACCAAGCCTTTGGGGAATTCCTGATGACTTCTACCGGGGAGTACCAATCTAGTAGACTCATGCTGGGGATGCAAGACTGAGAATCTTCAGTTTGGCGGGAAGCATCTCTGGCGACTTCACTGGGGAACTCAAGATTTGTTCTCTTAAAACCCTATGGGGAGAAGGTTCATTAGTCTGGCTTCGCTGGGGATTCTGAAACTTAAACTCTGAGGGGAATTGAATTCCTGAGGACCTTCTGGCTGGGGAATTGCAAAGATAAGTTACTGCTGGGGAATTTTGATGAACTCCGCTGGGGATAGGAAGAATTTTGGCGAGTGCGATCTTCCGTGATTGTTAGCTGAGGATAACCCAGTTATAAGGCCTTGTGAGGAATAACTTTGAATAAAACTCGGGAGAGACGTCCGTACTCTGCGGGGGATAAGCTTCCAGAATCTACTGGGGATGAGCTTCAAGACTTGCTAGGGATATGGATTCCAAATCTCCCGGGGGTTTCCTTTGAAAGGGTATCAGGTTATCCAACTGTACCTTCGACCTATCAATAATACTCTTTCTTGGTTCATAAGGAAATGATTATGTTCAAATGCATATGCCTATTTAACAAAACATTGGACGTTTCTCAAAATAAAACAAACAGTGCAAGGGGAAAGAAAAGGAAATGACACAAATTTCTGGGAAAAGTATTTGTATTTAATTTCTATGAGTATATTTGTACAAAGGAGACAATCATCCTAGTAAGAGGATTTTGTCGTAAATATTAAAAGATTTATACAAAATAAAGATGGCTATGTGAAATAATTCCATGGGATTCCATTCCGCTATAGCTTTCACAACTCTGAATATTTGTCCATTCAATGCTTCGTTGGCCAATGACTGGATTGATCAGAAGCCTGGAACCGGTTGATGAAGAGATTGTCCTTGAAATGATCCGACGAGACATAGTCATACGCTTTTATTCCCTAACTTTTGCCTGAATCGCCCTTTCAGGTTTTCGATCCACCGGGAAACCCCTTTTTGCCCAAGCCGCCCTTTCAGGTTTTCGACTTGCCGGGTGTACAAATTTTTTTTTGTTTTTATCCCTAATTTTTGCCTGAACCGCCCTTTCGAGTTTTCGGTTCACCGGGATGTCCATTTTTGCCCAAGCCGCCCTTTCGGGTTTTCGACTTGTCGGGTCATTTTATGCGTAGTATCTTTTGACTATGTCTGCGTTCGCAGGGTGCGGCAAATCGTCATCGTCCATGGTGGTCAGAATCATTGCACCACCAGAAAATATGCTCTTGATCACAAATGGTCCTTCATATGTAGGAGTCCATTTGCCCCTGGGATCACTTTGCGGTAAGATGATCCGCTTGATTACGAGATCTCCGACTTGATACACTTGACGTCTGACTTTCTTATTGAAGGCCTTGATCATCCGCTTTTGATACGTCTGACCATGGCATATAGCAGCAAGTCGCTTTTCGTCGATCAGATTGAGTTGATCAAGTCGGGTCTGCATCCAATCATCTTCATTCAAACCTGCATCCTTCATAATCCTTAGAGAAGGGATCTGGACTTCCATAGGCAAAACAGCTTCCATGCCATAAACCAAAGAAAATGGGGTTGCCCCAGTTGAAGTACGTGTCGTCGTACGGTATCCATGTAGAGCAAACGGTAACATCTCATGCCAGTCTTTGTAAGTGACTGTCATTTTCTGAATGATCTTCTTAATGTTTTTGTTCGCAGCTTCAACATCACCGTTCATCTTCGGCCGATAGGGAGATGAATTGTGATGATAAATCTTGAACTGTTCGCACAATGCAGTGATCATCGTGTTATTCAGATTTGTACCGTTGTCTGTGATGATCCTGTCTGGAACACCATACCGACATATGAGATTTTGCTTGATAAAGCGGGCAACCACATTTTTAGTAACAGAGGCGAAGGAAGCTGCTTCGACCCATTTGGTGAAATAGTCGATGGCAACCAGAATGAAGCGATGTCCGTTGGAAGCCGTGGGCTTGATCTCTCCAATCATATCAATGCCCCACATTGCAAAGGGCCACGGATCAGTCAGGACGTTGAGAGGAACCAGAGGGATATGAACTTTGTCAGCATAGACTTGACACTTGTGGCAAGTACGGGAATGTTGATGGCAGTCAGCTTCCATGGTAGACCAGTAATAGCCTGCCCTTAGGATCTTCTTAGCCATTGTATGCCCGCTCAAGTGAGTGCCAAATGTGCCGCTGTGTATATCAGTCATGATCAACTCTGCTTCAGCTTTATCTATGCATCGGAGTAATACACAATCATGGCTTCGTTTGTAAAGGATGCCGTTGCTCAGGAAGAACTTAGCAGCGAATTTCCTTAAGAACTTCTTGTCATTTACGGAAGCTCCTTCAGGATAATCTCTAGTCTCGAGATACCTTTTGATTTCATGGAACCAGGGTTGTTCCACTACTTCTTCGGTATTAATCTCGTGACAATGTGCAGGTTCATCCATTCGCTCGATGGTGATTTGGGGAGCCTCGTTATCCCAGTTGAGTTTAAACATGGAGGACATTGTGGCTAGAGCATCTGCTAGCTGATTCTCTTCTCGCGGGAAATGCTCGAAGGTAATTTGCTCGAAATGAGGCAACAATGTCAGGACATGTTCTTTGTATGGGATAAGATTAGGATGCTTGGTATCCCACTCTCCTTTGATTTGACTGATAACCAAAGCCGAGTCCCCGAATACGATCAAAGATTTGATCCCCAAGTCTATAGCAGCCTTGAGACCAAAGATGCAAGCTTTATACTCAGCCATGTTGTTTGTGCAGCTGAAGCAAAGTCGGGCCGTGAAAGGTGTGTGATAACCTTCCGGAGAAATGAGTACCGCGCCGATACCGTTTCCAAGTGCATTTGAAGCACCATCAAAGTACAGGGTCCATCGGGATCCCTTTTCGGGTCCGTCATACGGTCCATTACCTTCAATGTTGTCCAAACTCATGATGTCCTGATCTGGGAAGTCAAATCTCATGGGTTGATAATCTTCGATAGCTTGATGAGCCAGATGGTCAGCTAGTACACTCCGTTTTATAGCTTTTTGGGTGGTGTACTGGATGTCATACTCAGTTAAGATCATTTGCCATCTAGCTATCCTTCCAGATAAAGCGGGCTTTTCGAAGATATACTTGATAGGATCCATTTTGGAAATCAACAAAGTAGTATGAGTCAACATATACTGTCTTAGTCGGCGAGCAGCCCATACCAAAGCGCAGCAAGTTTTCTCGAGCAGTGAGTAGCGAGTCTCACAGTCGGTAAACTTTTTGCTAAGGTAATAAATAACATGCTCTTTTCGACCAGACTCGTCATGCTGGCCCAAAACACACCCCATTGAGTTATCCAAGACGGTCAAATACATGATCAATGGTCTTCCTTCGACGGGTGGCATCAGAATAGGAGGTTCTAGCAAATACTCCTTGATTCTATCAAAAGCAGCTTGACAATCGTCGTTCCACTCGACTACCTGATCTTTTTTCAAGAGTTTGAAAATTGACTCACAGGTAGAAGTCAGATGTGAGATGAATCTGGCAATATAGTTTAAGCGCCCCAAGAATCCTCTAACTTCCTTCTCAGTACGGGGAGCAGGCATCTCTTGTATTGCTTTTACTTTTGTGGGATCGACTTCAATGCCTTTGTTGCTTACAATGAATCCCAGGAGTTTACCAGACCTAACTCCAAAAATGCATTTACTTGGATTCAGCCTGAGCTTGTATTCTTTTAACCTGGCAAACAGCTTCTCCAGATGTTCAAGGTGCTCTTCCTCTGTTTGTGACCGAGCTATCATATCATCTACGTAAACTTCAATCTCATGATGTATCATATCATGAAATAAAGCTACCATGGCGCGTTGATAAGTTGCCCCTGCGTTCTTCAGCCCGAACGGCATCACCTTGTAACAGAAAGTGCCCCATTGTGTGACAAAAGTTGTTTTCTCCATATCCTCGGGGGCCATTTTGATTTGATTGTAGCCCGAGAATCCATCCATGAAGGAAAACACTTTATGCTGAGCTGTATTGTCGATCAAGATGTCAATATGAGGTAGCGGGAAATCATCTTTAGGGCTGGCCCTATTCAAATCCCGGTAGTCCACACACATCCTGACTTTGCCATCTTTCTTAGGTACTGGCACAATGTTAGCGACCCATTGAGGATAGGACGTAACAGCCAGAAAGCCAGCATCGAATTGCTTCATTACTTCTGTTTTGATCTTTTCGGACATGTCAGGCCTCATTCGGCAAACTTTTTGCTTGATCAGTGGACAGTCTTCTCTTGTGGGGAGACGGTGAACCACGATGTCTGTGTCTAAACCTGACATGTCTTCATAAGACCAAGCGAAGATTTCAACATACTCATTCAACAACTGTATCAGACTTTCCTTGACATTCGGTTTCAAATTGGCACCCACTTGCACCTCCTTCCGGTCTTCCTCGGTCCCCAAGTTGACAGTTTCTAATGACTCTTCATGCGGTAAGATGGCCCTTTCCTCTTGTTGCAGAAGTCTGGCTAGTTCCCCGGGTACTTCACAACCTTCGTCATCTTCATACTCGGCTAGATTGACCAGATCTTCAGAGTTATTGAAAGATATAGAAGAATAGTCACCCATGGAATCCGGAATGGATGGGTACCTGCATTGGTGAGTGTGGGTGTGTGTAAGGGATAACCATCCTTAAAAAAATGCAAAAGGAAAGAAAATGAACATAAGCAGTTTATCAAATGAAAAACGTCCAATGAATCATTAAACATGGCATATGGATATGAAAAATAATCAAAACCCTTACAAGTGGACCTACATGCCCCGGGCAAGGCAGGAGGTGAAAAGATAGTGTACGGATTGTTTGAAAGTAAATATTACAGACCAAATAAGAAATGTTTAACAGATAAATTACTGATGAATAAAAGTGATGGGGACAAAGTCTTTTGCCTCCCAGTTGCTCAATCCTCCTTTGATAGTTGGATAAATCCACTCTTCAATGTTGCTCTCTTTGTCTTCATCCTCCAAAGCGTTGATTCCGTAGGGAGAAATTTTGACTGGCGCTCTTTCAATCTTCGACCGGCGCATAGCTTTTTGGCCTGCGGTAGTGAACCCTAATCCAAATTTTTCTGTCTTATGTGGAATGTCGGGTAACTGCCCCCATGCCGAATTCTTCCCTTCTTTTATTGCGGCCCTTGCGTCCTCCAGAGATGCCATCCTGGCCATCTGTCTCGGTGCCTCAGCTGCCAACTTTGCTACTGCTATTTCAGGAAGGACTTCTTCGAAATGTTGAAACGGTGTCTCAATGAACTCTCCTTCAACCTCCACATACCGGAAAGAATTTAAGTGGCTAATCATGTACTCTTCTTCGCCATGGACAGTGATGATCTTTCCTTTGACAGGATACTTCAACATCTGGTGTAAGGAGGAGGTGACTGCCCCAGCATGGTGTATCTAAGGTCTACCCAGCAGGCAAGAGTATGATGGACGGATGTCCATCACATAGAAAGTGGATTTAAACACCTCAGTGCCTATCTTGATGGGAATTTCAACCTCTCCATGGACCATTCTCTTCGAACCATCGAAAGCTCTGACAACAATATCACTCGGCTTCAATTCCAACCCCTCACAATCTAGTCGGTCCAAGGCCTTTTTAGGAAACACATTCAGCGACGAACCACTGTCGACCAAGACGTGTGCGAGAGTAGTTCCTCGACACTCGACTGAAATGTGCAAAGCATCATTGTGATTCCTACCTTTAGGAGTTAGGTCAGCATCAGAAAAACCTAATCCATTGTCCGCAGTCAGGCTAGCCACGCAATTTTGAAATTGATCCGCAGAGGTTTCCTGGGGCACATGGGCTGCCTTCAGGAATTTTATCAGAGCTTTAGCTTGCGCTTCCGAGCAAAGTAGTAGTGCCAGCATGGAAATCTTGGAGGGGGTTTGCCCCAGCTGTTCTACCACATCGTAATCACTTCTTTTGATTATCTTCAAAATCTCATCCATTTCCTTCTTGGAGGTTTCCGGGATAACCAAGGGTTGAGACCTCGTCCTGACGGGCTCATCTTGGACTCCCTTACCTTCGTCAGCAGCGGTAGGAGAGACGGTACTAGGAACAACAACATCTTCAATCAAAGGGGTTCTAGCGGAGAGTTTTATTGGTGCAGGGATAACCTTGTCAGTAGATGAGGGTCCAAAGATTGCTCTTGGAGGGGCAATCTCTGGAGAAAATATTCTCCCGCTCCGGGTGATTTTGCTAGTGCCCGCAATGTTACTAATGCTGGCTTCTTCATCATCCGAACTTTCTTCAATTATTTCGATTTGTTTGATACCATGGTAGTAGACGTCCCCGCCATAGTTCCAAGGTATCGACTTCTCAGAAACATAGGGAACAGGCCCTGTCATTGTTATCTTCAAAGGAACAGATTTCGTAGCTGGTGTAATCTTAACAGGCTTTTTGACGGCCTTGGAAAGATTGGCGTGAATGGTTATGATTGAGACATCTTCAGTATGAACTAGAACAGCAGAAAATTTTTCGAACAAAATTTGTCGACTATCCATAAGGCCTTGGATGCCTTTCTTCAGTAACGGACAATCAAGCGGCAGAGAGTAACAACAATAGCAGTCTTCCTTACATCCCGGGAAGATCCCGACCCTCAACAGATTCAACTTTAATGGTTAGCAATGGAGTAGTCAGATCGCTGACATCAGCAATGTACAAATCTTCTTCAATGGCATTGACATTTCGGCTGTGCTTCGGCATGGGTGCAGATATCACATTAGGCTTCTCTGGAGCGTCAAACTCTACCTCCTTAGCCTCTATCAGGTCTTGGATTTTATGCTTGAGTGCCCAACAATCATTGGTGTCGTGTCCAACACTGTCTGAATGGTAGGCGCATTTAGCATTGGCATGATAATGCGGAGAGGACGTATTCACATTCTTTGGCGCCTCCTTGATGGTGGCGAGATTCAACTTCAATAGATGAGGAAGCACTTGCGCTGGAGTCATATTAATACGGGTGAACTGCCGTTGTGGCCGTTCCACCCGTTGTTGATTTGGTCTGGACTGGTTATAGCGAGGCTGCTCATTTGGAGTGTTTTGAATCATTACGGCCCCCACAGTTGGCCGACGCTCCGTCTTCCCTGCTCTTCTCTGAGAATATACCACAGCTGTTTCCTTCTTAAAAGGTTTCTTCTCAACACTTGCAGCAACACCCTTCTGGATCTTTCCTGACTTGATGCCAGCTTCTATTCTTTCGCCTGTCAAGATCAAATCGGTAAACCCCGCGGAAGAGTTACCAATTAGATGATTGAAAAATGGCCCAGATAGGGTCCCAAGAAACATATCAACGAGTTCACAGTCGGTTAAGGGAGGCTGCACCCTGCCAGCCAAATCCCTCCATTTTTGTGCATATTCTTTGAATCCTTCGCCTGTTCCTAACGACATGCCCTGAAGTTGGGTACGAGTAGGAGCAAGGTCAGAATTATATTGGTATTGTTTGTAGAAAGCGGTGGCCAAATCTTCCTAATTTCTGACACTGGTTCCTTCTAGCTGATAAAACCACTCCAACTAAGCTCCCGAAAGGCTGTCTTGAAAGAAATGAATCCAGAGGTTTTTATCTGCCGTATAGGGTTGAATCTTTCTCACGTAGGACCTGAGATGCATTTTTGGACAGGACATCCCATCATACCTCACAAACACTGGCACTTTGAATTTTGGGGGAATCACAATCCCGGCAACCAAACCCAAGTCTTCAAAATCCAAACCCGGTACTCTTTGTAATTCCATGGCGGCCAATCTGTCTTCTAAACCCTTGTATTTATCATCAGCTGGAGGGTATTGCTAGTCAGAATAATCTTCATCCTCTTCAACCTCTTCTTCTTCCGCATCAGACTCGGAAGGCACCGCCGCTCCATCTCTTTTACTGGTCCCTTCATCAGAAGTAGGAGGAAATTCAAGCACTCTCCGAGCTTCTCCGTCAAATCTTCTCCCCAAAGTAGCCACCCCAATCCTCTTTTTCTTCTTTTTCACTGGGTCCTTATTCCCCAATTGAGTCTTGATATCCTCCTGACCCTTAGCCAAGGTCATCAGGAGTTGCTGGAACTGTGCATTCTGAGCTTGTAGGTCTTTGACTGTTTGCTCGAGATCCATCCTACTGAAATAAACAGCAGACAGATAAGGAAACCTGGCGTGAGACCTGCTTATGCACATGATGAATGGTATGCTTATGTATGCAATGCATTCAAGGATTTAGAACATTCAAAATTGTTGCAAACAAAGAAAAACGCACGTCATATTAATAAGAAGAAATTTGTTAGTACATAAATGCCCCATGGGCCAAATATTACAAAATAACTTCTTAAGGCAAAAAGACGTTGCGCATCCTCTTTGGTGCGATGTAGGTGTTGAGGGCCTCTTGCTCATGGAGTCGGCGGGTAAGCTCTAGAACCTTCTTCTCACTGGCGTAGAAGCTAGCTTCAAAAGTATTCCGTTCCTCCTTGAGCTGAATCCAACTTTTCTGCATTTCCTCCCACGATGTAGGCATGTCTGGATGTAGGATGGTGTAGGGAACCTCTCCTTCATTGACGGGCTCTTTAATCACTGGGAGTACATGAGGATAAGGCATCATTAGACTTTGGGCTCGGGCTCGTACCCACTTGAGATAGGGCTCAAGAGGGATGGAATTCTTGTGTCCCAGAGTCTTGCTATCAACCTTGTTGAGTTTTCCCCAAGCTCTGATGAATCTTTGGCGAAGTCCTTGCGCATCGTTGTCAAAGTCAAAAACTAGGTCAGGAATCAACATGTCATGAGGGCCATCCCTCCGTGCATATCCAAATTGCCTCAAAGCTAGGCAAGGGTTGTAGGTGATACCTCCCCTAATTCCAAGTAAAGGAACATTAGGAAACTCTCCGCAATGATCGACGATGATGACATTTTCTCTGGACCGAGAACACCAATGTACATCAGAGTGAGTAAGAGTCATCAACCATTGGGACCACCTTGAGCCTTGGTCATTCTTCAAGAAAGATTGTGGAAGGTGCGAAATAAACCACCTTGCAAGGAGAGGAGTACAGCACATGAGAACACCCCTCTTTCTCATTGTTCGTGTGTAAAATGAGTGAAGGATGTCCCCAAGCAATGTTGGTATTGGGTTTCTGGACAAAAAGATTTTGACAACGTTGACATCTACCAATTGGTCAGGATTTGGGAACAAGACCAACCCATAGATAAGGAGTGTCACAATCTCTTCAAAGGCTTGTAGGTCCAACGAATTCCAACATTCTTGTGCCTTCTCAAACAAGAATTTTGCTAAGAATCCCTTGACGCCGCTTCTGGTTTCCCAATGCCCCTTGATGTAGGATGGTTGTAGATGTAATGCTCGAGCAACATCTTCCGGCTTTGGTTCCTTTTCCGTACCGTTGAAGGGTAGTTGATTAAGGATATGAATTCTCAGGAGTTGAGAAAACTCCTCCAAAGTGGGTACCAGCTGATAATCAGGGAAAGTGAAACAGTGGTGAAGAGGGTCAAAGAACTGGAATAGCACTTTCATCATGTCTTCTTCAACGTTGGTGTTGACTAGGCTGAGCAGTCTACCATGTCTTTCACTGAAGGATGAATTTTCCGGAATTCTTGAGGTGAGCTCCTTGAGTTGAGGAGAGATTTTCACAAGGTTGACTTGGATGGTTTTTCTGCGAGGGATTTCCATGACCTACAAAACAAGAACAAAGATGAATATCCGAACCCTTGAAGTGGTTAGTGAATGCATATGATGCTTTATGATGTTTATGATGTATGCACAAACATATGTACAAACAATTCACACCAAACCCTAGTTTCAGGCTTGCATGAGGTTTCATAGGTAAGTACCCTCTTGAGTGTAGTTGGCTTAAAAACCTGTCCTATAAATAGTAACCGGGTTCTAAGGATCTCAATATCACTGGATTGTTTTCATTGTTCATTGTTTTGGTTTAGCCACTTAACTAGCGACCAAAATATTCCAAGAAAACAACCCTCAATGAGTGTAGTATCGAGTATCTACCAACTTCGGACTGTACCAAAGCCGGTCATCTCACTACCCCTAATAAAAGGCCAAGATGGTCAAGTAAGGTTCTAGGTCATTAGTGCTTAGTGACATCACTCAGTGGCCCCGTACTCTCCTTGATTGAACTCAAGGGTTACCGGTACTCACAAATATGTCGCACTAATATAGCTATTGCTTCGACCGTGTCGGTATACCCCGCACAGTTTCCACAACGTATTGCTATCTATGAAATGTTTCCCAAAATCCGGGTGTAGGATTGCAAACCCAAACAAGAGAGCCAAAATATAAAGCAATCAAATCAAACAATTAATCATGCAAGAGTCGCCAGTTCTGTGATACGGTGGGAGAACTGACTATGGTTTTGCGTTTGTTTTCGCAAATGTTTCGGTTGAGCAAGAGTCGCCACCGACTTTTTATTTTATCCTAAGGAAAGGTTAAAAAGCACAGCAAAAACCTTTGAGATTTTTCTTGGGTTCGGGGAGTAGATTATAGAAAGGGAAGGTGTTAGCACCCTTTCTATCCATGGTTATCCATGGGCTCTTAGGTACTTGCTTAGATCAACTTGCCTTGGTTTTCAATTGTTTGAAATGGTGCTCGGTGTGTGGTTTTGAAAATGTTTTGAAAAGATGCCTTGTATAGGCTACCCTTGTAACAATTCTTTACTCGAATGTTTTACAAAAGGTGTTTTGTCTTTTGAAAAGATGTTTCAAGGTTTTTTGAAAGTTTGTTTTGAAAGTGTTTGTGAAGTGTGGTTTGAAAATAGGCAAGTGTTTTCTTTGCAAATTGACAAGTACCTAAGAGTTATCTACCCTAAAGTTTTCTCAAAGATTTTTGTTATGTTTTAAACTTTTTGACAATTTTGTTCCACAATTGCATTTGGTGGACAATCTTGTTTTAGGAGGTGAAAGGGACGGGCGCGGGTCATCGTTTAGACCATAATTGCAATAGTACTAAGTATCTTTGGGCAATTTCTCTTTGAAAGGGACTTGATCATTTTAGGCAACTTTTCGAAAGCGTCATCGAGGGACTTATGATCATTTGATTGTTTGTTTTACCCAAAGAAACCTAACATGTAATATGGCCCAATTATTTGAAGGCAACAAAGTGGAATACCCTAGGGGTGAAAGTGTGAAATATGTTGTCCATTTTCATGCTTGTTTATCTTGAAATTAGGTCAAACTATTTTTGTTCTTTTTATTTACATACAAACCCTAACTCTAGCATGGTATGTTTAGAAAGCATTAAAGTGCGAGATTTAAATTCCTACACTATTACAACACAATAATATGGGGAGGGGGGTACAAATGTTTCAAATGGGGGTTATTTAGACAAGAAATTAAACCTAACTATTACATCATTTTCTTTGAATATTTACGATATAATTAAAGGCATAAATTAAATGGAAATGAAGTAAATATGCAAGATGCAAAAAAGAATTTTTATATGTATGAAAAAAAAATATTATTTATGTCACATAAACAAAAAATGAAAAAATATTATTTTGGAATATTTTCAAATTTAGGGCACAAACCTAATTTACTAAATAAAATGCATTATTTATTCAAAATATACAATATTCACTATTTATATGCAAAAATAAAATAAAATATAGTATATTTGTAAAAATGTATTTTTAATGTTAAATATTAATAAAATAAAAATACGTATATTTTTGAGTATTTTATTCTAAGTGTACTAATATATATATATATTTATCTATATTATTTACAAAATATATTAAATATGCACAAAATAGTAATATTTAATTTTTCATAAAAAAAGTATTTTTTATACAAAATGTTTCCAAAAGAGAAAAATGAAATAAAAATCAGAAATAATATGTTTACATTATTTTTTTTCCTAATATTTCTAAATAATAGTATATATATATATATTTATGTATAAATGTCTATATAAACAAATAAATACTTAAAAAAATGCAAAAATGGTGTAAAAATTATTTTTCAAGTTTTAAACATTATTAAAAAAAATAAAGGAGTCAAAAATAAAAAAGAAAGATCAAGAAAACATTAAATCAAACAAATAGGCTCAGGGGGGTATGAATAAAAAAATATGATGCAAAAAGCAAAACAAAAGCTGACCCAGCCCATGAGGCACCTTCTTCAACCTCTGAACAAAATTATTATAAAAAAAACGCGCGCAAGAACCTTCATTCGAACATCCTGATTCCTTGATTTTTTGAACAAACTTCCAACATAAGAAATGTTAAGCATTGAATCACGATTCTAAATATATAAAAAACTCATCCTAACTCTCAGAAATGAGAGAGAATTTTAACATTCCCAAATCCTGACCTAAGTTTTCTTCCATTTTCAAACCTTAAATTCTCACAGCTCAAGCAAAAGAAATGAAAAGTAAAAGCATGTACAGGTTCAGTGGCATGAGTAGAACATTTCTTATTCACAAACCTAGAGCTAATGATGCCTATGCTAAGAGTTAGAAGTTCACCAAAATACCTGTTCAGTTGAAGTTCTATCTGGCAATGGGGAAGCTTTCAGTGCAAGGCGATGGTTGGTATAACTTCCTTGAGGTGTGGTGATGCTGTTCCAATGTTTACTTTGCCTTGAGACACTTTGAATCGAGCTGTGGAACTTCAACTGCAAAATGAGAAAGTGAAAATGGTAGAACTTGTTAGAGGAATTACAGATCGTGTTTCAGGTCTTGGTTAGCTTGCATTGATGCTAGGGAATATGTGTGAACTGGTTTGGGCAAGAAAGCTTGAGAGGAATGAAAGATGGCACTCAAACTGCAGGCCTTACCCTGTTCTTGCAGTTTGAAGGTGATTCTGGGATTGGGAGTGTATGAGGGATGTTAGGGTCGTGTACTAGCTTAGTTGGGATGTCCTAGATGTGTTTTACAAGTTTGCTTAAGTGTTTGTAAGCTGATATGAGAGTTGTCTTGCAAAATGCAATGTTACTTACACTTTAAGCAACAAATGCCCAAGTTGTGTTCTAGGTCAGCAGAGGCCCCCTAATGTGCTGCATAATCTCTCCTTGATCAGAGTGTTTTGCTCATAATCTTGTGCCAATTAGATCTCATCCGTACTTGTGGATTTGCATCATGACATAAAGTAAAACTTTTGCAAAAATGGATATAATGCTTTTTCCAATTTGGGATTAATCCTTTAGGCAATGCTTGAACTCATGAAACAAGGTCTTAGCACAATGAACATGCATTAAATTATTGAGTTTTGGATGGTTTAAGGACCTGTAATCAAGGGGCATGCTGGTTTGAGAAGTTTGCACAAATTATGAACATGGAAAATAGCCAATTCAAAAGTGAGTTTTTGCCATATTGTGAAATTAGATTCTCTCAAGTTATGAGGTTGTTTGAGACGTTCTTGGACATTTTGGAAAGCTTGGAATGTGTACTACAATCCATATTTGAAATGCAAATTGAAATTCCAAGTGGAAGTGTATGGAAAATGGCCTTGAAGTTGGGTAGAAAACCTTGTCAAAATAGGTTAAAATTTCACTAAGTTAAGAATGGTTTAGTGCCCTTATTCAAAAATTTGTAACTTGAGATACAAGCCACATTTGGGAAAACTTTGTGAATCAAAGTTGTAGATTATGCCACAAGCTACAACTTTCATGTTTTGACTTTTGTTTGAATCCAAATAGATCTTGGTGAGAAAGTGGGGCAAAGTTGGGAAAAAATTAGGGTTTTTCATAACTTAGAAAAATTCTTATGAAAAATTCTCATTTCTAACCCTAATTTGCATTTTTTGATTTCTTGGTGAACAAGTTTCATGATTTGGCATGTTTTGGTGAAAAATGAATCTTGACTCTTGATTTTGACCAAAAATTCAAAGTTTGACTTTTCAGTATACAGTCAAAATTGATCAATTGATTGAGAAATTCAACTGTCAATCTTGTGTACTTGGGATCTTTTGAGTTTGTTGAGCATGTCAAGATAATTCCATGGGGTCCTTGAGTCCATATGTGAGCTTGGTTTGCCATTGGTTGGGTCAAACAGTCAAAAATTGCCTTTGTGCAGTCAAAACCCTAAAAATGACCATTTTGCCCTTTTGGTGATCTGATCAAATTTCTTATGGAATTGTGATCCCAACTTGATCAAATGGTTCACAGGAATTCATAATGTTGATGTGGGTCAATTTTCATGAGGTTTGACTGTCAATTGGCCACAGTTGACTTTTTCCCCAATACAGCTGATTTCTAGGTCAACTGTCCAATTGACTGGGCAAAACTTGAAATCAAGACTTGAAACTTGATGTGGATAAACTTATGAGTCCAATATGAAGCAAGAAAGTTATCTTAGGCATTTTAGGTCAAAACATCTTTGTGCAAACACAAACCCTAATTTGGGTCAGCAGTGCAAGGAGAAGTCTTGAACAGATGAAACCCTAACTGGACCCTGATCTTCAAGGGCTTTGTGATGAGAAATCAATGAGAAATGGGAGGGAAAATTTTGGGGTACAACACAATGCATGCAATCAATCAAACTATTCACACGTGCACTTCTAGGGTAACCTCACTTGTTGCCTCGGAAAATAGTCATGTCCCTCGAATATGAGCGTTTTAGCAAAGAACCTCGATAAAAAAGATCGTAATCCCTCGATGTCCCTCAATGTTGCCTTTGGTAAACGATCTAGTCCCTTACGGAAATTGCTAAAACGTCTTATAAGTTACCTTATGTGACTATACGATTGACCCATGCCTGTCCCTTCACATCCAATGATAGGTCTTCTTATCAATCAATGGTAAGATAACAATATCTAAAGGAGGAGGAAAAGAACAAAGACCTTTTGAGTAGGTAGCACGCTCGTAGTTGCTTGCTCACCAAACTAAAAACCATTTTCACACTCACACTTTCAAAACATCTTCAAAAACAAACATCTCTTTGAACTATTTTCAAAACCAACACTTTGTATGCATTCTTATATAGACGAGAGTCATTACAAAGTTTGCCGCAATAAAGGCGTTTTCATATTTTCAAACTTACACCAATCACAAACACATTTCAAACAAAGAATTTTCAAAGTGATCAAGCAACTAAGAGCCCGTAGATAACTACAGATGAAAAGGGTTCTAATAGCTTCCCTTTTCATAATCTACCCCCAAACTCAAGAAAATATCTCGAAAGGTCTTTCCTGTTCTTTTCACCCTTTCCTTTATTGGATAAAAGAAAAGTCGGTGGCGACTCTTTCTATGTGCAACATTTGCGATAAAACGCAAAACACCCAAGTCAGTTCTCTCACCGTATTATAGAACGGGCGACTCTACTAGGGATGTATACTTAAAAGTGGGGTCACCTTAGAGCTATATCACATTTAATTGCTTTCGTTGTTTGATTTGTTTGCTTTATATTTATGGGTCCTTGTTTGGGTTTGTATTGATCCTCTACCCGGATCTGGAAACATCATTAGGCAAGTAGCAATAGATTGTGGAAACTGTACGACATAGACCGATATGGTTGAAGCAATGGCTATGTTAGTGTGACGCATTTGTTGGTACCGATATCCTTTGTGTTGAATCGAGGAGAATACAGGGCCACTGAACAGTGTCATGAAGCACTAATTGACCTTAGAACCTTTAATTGAACTTCTTGGCCATTAAGAAGTAGTGAGATAGCCGGTTTCGATGGAAAGCTGAAAATTAGTTGATACTCGATACTACGCTCATTGAGATCAGACTTTTGGAATATTTTGGCCGCAAGAAAAGATTGATTGTGCTAAAACAATACCCAATGAAGAAAGATCAATGATACTGAGATCCCCTAGAACCCGGTTACTTTTTAAGACAGGTTGAACCAACTAAACTTCAAAAGGGTACTTACCTATAAACTCCATGCAAGCCTAAACCTAAGGACTTGTTTGCTTTGTTTGTACATAACGACTTGTTTGCTTTTTCTTGTATATGTTTATCATGACATCATACCATAGCATTTTTAATAACAATTTCAAGGGTCTCAAGGGTTTGTGATGCAGGGTTATGTTGAACCAGACGTCTATCAAGGGGCAAGAGGATTTATTTTCCTCTAACCAAACGCCGTCAAAAACCAAAGCACGATAACTTGAGTCAAGGGCTATAACCCACTCGACATCGTGAGCTCAATTCTTGTGGAAGGACATTCAACAATACGAAGTTCTTCATTCAAAGTTGTGATCAAAGTTCAACTTCTAACATTTTCTTGTGTTTACCCCGCAAGATCCTTGAAAATATTGCATCCACATACCATGCATCATATCATGACAGGTTTTCCCCATACAGGTTTCCTCATCTGCTTACTGTTTATTTCAATAGAAATGGCCCTCGAACAGACTATTAAGGACCTTCAGACTCAAAATGCTCAGCTTCAAGAAATGTTCTTGAACCTATCCAAGAGGTAAGAAGAAGTGAAAGCACTCCTCATTAAGAGCATGACCAAGAAGGATCCTGAGGATAATAGGGATGACCAGTTGGAACGGTTACAAAGTGAGATAACAATGATGAAAATCCAGATGATGGGGAAGATGGTGGGTCAGATGGATCTTATCCAAAACTTAGCTCGGGACAAGAAGAGTTGAGAATTCTCGTCAACAAGCTTCATCAAGACGGGTGCAACCATATGAAACAAACAGTTAAGATTGGGGATCAAGTCATTAACCAGCCTCCGATGAGATAAGAAGTTGGCTTGGTCGATAAAACACCTTTCAAGATGGCTACTACGCCAAGGGTCCAACAACGACCTTGCCAACCACGACAGGATGGTCAGCATAAGCAAGATGCGCCCAAAAGACAATTTACTGAGATCAACATGTTCTTGACTCAAGCATTGCATCATATGTTGGAAGCCAAGCTGGTTACATTGAGGGAGCCTCCTCAAAAACCTAATACTTCTTCTCCTTGCTACAAACACAATGAAAAGTGCGTATATCACTCCAACAATCGGGGACACGACACTAACCACTGTTGGGCATTGAAAAACAAGATTCAAGACCTGATTGACGAAGGAATGTTGGAATTTACATAAGATGGTCAACTGGAGTCTTTCTGCGACCCCTCAAAGACACATTATCTGAAGCAAGAAGTTTAGGCGGAGAAACTTTTGTTTATTTGAATTTTCAGTTGTAATTTCTTTGTTTGCTTAAACATTTGTTCTTATGTCAAACTTTGGTTGTTCTCATTAATGCATTACATATATTTGTCTTGAGTTAATCCATTCGTTTTCACTATACTGAAACTATTCTTTTACCTCCTTTTGTAAGATATTCAACTCTCAACTACAAGTCTTAAGCCTTTAGAGGGAGGATGACGAAAGCAATACCATAATCTCATACAATATGCTTTTGGACAGACCTTGCTGATGATGTACAGGCGTTATTTCAATTCCTAAACAGTGAAGTTATAAGGAAGATAATCCCTAGTCAACCCCTTTGAGCCAAAGAAGTAGGAGTTTTCTTTTTCACATAAATTGAAACCTTTAATCAGAACCTGAGGCAGGGTAGTTTCTTAGTTAATTCAAATGCGTGTTCAGCCGCAAGCTTTCAGTTCATACATAACGAATGACATCAAAAACATCCTTCTGAATCAAAAGACGACAATGGTTCCCCGTAAAATAGGCAGTCATTATCTCTCAAAAGAAAAAGCCCACTATGTCAAAACCTAGGAAGGAGACTTAAGAAAAAAAACTGGGGCATCCCGTTAACTGTAATCTCAAAACAAAAATAGTCAGGAAAAATTAGGGATAATAAAAAAAAAGAGGTCGCTACAAATCCTCGACAACAGGAAAATGTTGCAAAAATGATTGCCTTCACAAATAAGCTTAATTCATCCGAACCATCACCAAAATATCATTCCAGATTTAGTAGGAGTTTAAACATACAATTAATTGAGTTTAGGAACGTAGAACATCATGATGAACGAGTGGGTTCAAATAAAATTTGAGCTTTATCCTTTGTTTCTTAAACCGTGAACCAAGCCACGTTACAACCTTTTAAAAGTCCTAATTGAAGCATGGGTTAGTTCAAAAGCATACTGTTACAAAAGGTATCCTGACTCCTGTAAGGCTTACTGTAAATCTGAGTTGAGTTCATATTCTTACAAAATCCTTTGATTTTTCAAAAGCTTCAAGACAAACATAAACTTTTCATTGTTTGAATATCGTTGTTTGCATATAGCTAATTGTTTGACAACAGAGAAATTCGCACGGCTAATATCCAATGAACAAAAATTCTCTCAATGAACGGAATCACTTCAAATCCAATAATCAAGGGGGCATGTCATGTTATTATCCAATTCATCAGTGGCGGTCAAGTCAAGATTCCAAGAAATCTCACATAAAATCCTGAATAGCCAGGGGCGGGTCTCCATCAGAATCACTTAAAGCATTGAACATGAATTCCAGTCAAGGGGAATGTAGGACCAAACAAACATTTTTTGGAAGTGCTACAACACTTACTACTATAGACATTGACAAATCCCCACAAGTCCCTTTCATAAGGTGATCCCCAGTGAAGTCGCCAGAGCCACCTCTATAAGTTTATCCCCACAGAATAATCTTCACGGATAAGGGTACAAACCCCACAAGGCCAAATTCATGGGTATCCCCACAAAGTTAGATTCATGCAATCCTCATCCAGAGTTTCAATCTCTCGAAAACCCTCTCCCCAGCTGAGTTAGTCTTAAGAAAGAAGCCTTGTGGAGTTCTTCCTAAATAATTCACTTCCCCAACAGTTCATCAAAATATTCTCTTTAACAGGGCTTATTTCCCCAACAAACTACAAATTCCCCAGCTCGAGTTTGCTTCTCAGACTATTACAAATCAATGGACAAAACCCCTTAATCCCCGGTAGGGTCATTGCATTTCCCAATGGAGTCGTTACTATCCCAACAAGTTACTACGAAGCCTGGAATCCGACCAGATAATAGTTAACTTCATCCTTTCAAACAAGTTACTGCAAAGCCTAGAATTCGACCAGATAAATGTTAACTTCATCATTTCAAGTAAGTTTCTGCGAAGCCTAGAATCCGGCCAGATAACAGTTTAACTTCAATTTTCTACGAAGCCTGGAATTCGACCAGATAACAGTTAATTTCATCTAAGTTACCGAAACCTGGACTCGACCAGATAACAGTAAATCTCAATTTTAAGTTACTAAATGTTGGACTCGACCGAATAATAGTTTAACTTCTTTAGTTACTGCAAAGCCTGGACCCGACCAGAAAAAAATTTGAGTTGCTGAAACCTGGACCCGACCAGATAACATTAAATCTCAATTTTAAGTTACTAAAGCCTGGACTCGACCGAATAATATTTTAACTTCTTCAGTTACTGCAAAGCCTGGATACAGCCATAAAACAATTTGAGTTGCTGAAACCTGGACCCAACCAGATAACAGTAAATCTCAATTTTAAGTTACTAAAGCCTAGACCCGATGTATAATAGTTTAACTTCTTCAATTGCTAAAACCTGGACCCGACCAGATAACAGTTAGAGTTGCTGTAACCTGGACCCGACCAGATACCAGTTAACCTCAAGTATAAATTGCTGAAGCCTGGACCCGACCAGTTAACAATTTAAAATTCTAAAGCCTGGACCCGACCAGATAACAACTCCAATTTCTGAAACCTGGACCCAACCAGATAACAGTAAATCTCAAATTTAGTTGCTAAAGCCTGGACCCGACCATATATTAGTTTAACTCCTTCAACTGTAGAGCCTGGACCCGACCAGTCAACAGTTTGAGTTACTAAAACCTGGACCCGACCAGATAACAATTGATCTCAAGTTCAAATTGCTGAAGACTGGACCCGACCGAATAACAGTAAACCTCAATTTCAAGTGGCTAGAGCCTGGACCCGACCAGATAGTAACTTAACTTCTCCATCTACTACAAAGCCTGGACCCGACCAATTAACAGTTCAGTTGCTGAAACCTAGACCCGACCAGATAACAGTTTAATTCTTACAAATCACTAATAAAACTCCTCTTCCCTAGTAGAGTTTGCCACTATCCCAACGAGTTGATGCAAAGCCTGGAATCCGACCAGATAACAGTTAACTTCTTTATCCCCAACAAATTATTGTGAAGCCTGGAATCCGACCAGATAATAACTAACTTTCAAGAGATAATTCCCCACCAGAGCAATGGACAACTAAAACTCCTGAATTCTGGTTCCCAAGAAGAAATCAACACTCTCCACAGAGTCTTCTCAAGCAAAGTCAATATTCCTTAGTGGAGTTTCTTCTCAACAAAGCAGGAATCCCCAGCAGAAACATTCTAAATAAGGTTGAAGATACACATACTCTTCATCCTCAACAGCGATCCAGGATTTAACTTCCCAAAACTCCCCAGCATTTGTCAAGGATTTATTTTCCTGGACAAAGATGCACTTCAATAACATTTCACGTTCATACATCATACCATGTGCGTATGAAACACATATAGAATAATCTCATTTATTTTGAGAATATCATTACGTAATGCATTTCATACAACTAACTTTTTACCTTTTCAGGAAAGATCAATCAATAGATAATTATCATAACAGGTCCAATATTAGTTCCTGAAACAAGACATAACAACTATCTACACAACCAAGTGAAGCAATCTTACAAGTGTTCCTTCCAAATGCAGCTTCACACATGCTCATCATGAAGCAATCTTACACGGGTTCCTTCCAATTCCAGATGCAGCTTCACATGAGCTCATCATGAAGCAATCTTACATGGGTTCCTTCCAATTTCCAGATGCAGCTTCACACGGGCTCATCATGAAGCAATCTTACATGGGTTCCTTTTAATTTCCAGATGAAGTTTCACACAGACTCATCCCGAAGCAGCCCTACCCAGGCTCCTTCTCATATGTTTCCAGATGAAGTTTCACAAGGACTCATCCCGAAGCAGCCCTACCCATGCTCCTTCTCATATATTTCCAGATGAAGTTTCACATGGACTCACCCCGAAGCAGACCTACCCAGGCTCCTTCTCATATATTTCCAAATTAAGTTTCACACGGACTCATCCCAAAGTAGCCCTACCCAAGCTCCTTCTCATGTATTTCCAGATGCAGTTTCACACAGACTCATCCCGAAGCAGCCCTACTCAGGCTCCTTCTCATAAATTTCAGATGCAGTTTCACACGGACTCATCCTGAAGCAGCCCTACCCAAGCTCCTTCTCATGTATTTCCAAATACAGCTTCACACGAACTCATCCTGGAGCAATCTTACACGGGTTCTTTTTAATGTATTTCCAAATGCAGCTTCACACGGGCTCAACACGGGTCCATTCCAGCATATCATTTAGATTCAATCGACCAAATATTTATTCTGATACTTCTCTGACACCTGCTGTTTCAGTATAAATCGACCAAAGATTTATTCTGATGCTTCTTCCAATCTCTATAAACAGTCACCTTAGATGGCATCTATAAGCCCATCTCCGACAACTCTTCATTACTTCTCCAAATGGAATATTTAAGCCCATTCTTGACATAATCAACTAACACATCATCAAGTGCAAATTTTTAGGCACTCTAGTGTTCAATCATCTTACATCTTCTAGTCACGAATGGCAGACCCGCCAATCTAACTCTTCAGGTTTAAGAAGATTGAACAAGGGCAATTGTTGTACCTCAAATTTTTCTCTCTCATTTCTCAAGATATCTCCTACAAAGATCTTCAATGATTTAAGTTTGCACAAGTGTTGATTAGGTCAAGCCATCTCCTCAATATCGATGCCTCAAATTAGGGTTTAAATTTTCACAAAGACAATTGGATTTCTGATATTTCAAATGACTTTCATGGATCATTTATGGACCCTCAAGATTTCTCCTGTCAAGTTTCAAGCTTTGAATCACAAAATCGCTCAGTCAATTGATCAGATGGTTTAAAATCAGTTGTATTGAAAAAAAGTCATTTGTACACTAAAAAGTCAAACTTTGACTTTTTGACCAAATTTGGGTTTCAAAGATCACAATTCCTCAAGGCATTCAAAAAATGAAATTTGATCATCAAAAATCAAGAAAGTTAAGAGTCATTTTGGAAAGTCAAACTTTGCAAGACTTAGAAAATTTTCTAAGTATTTGTATACTTGTTAATTTCATTGCTTCATGACATCTTTTCACTACAATTCAAATAATTCAAGATGTTACAAATAATTCAAGATGTTACAAATAATTCAAGTTATTACAAGGATGCATTTTTTTAAAGTTAGAAATGGTTAAGTTACAAATCCTAAAGCCTTGTCTTGTTTGAACTTTTCCCTTTGACTCAAATCCACAAAAACAACCTTGCTATGTTGTTACAGTCTACTCCAAAACCTAAAATGCTGCCCTGAAAATCTGCATTATATCAGTCCCATGGTTGCACCAAGTTAGCATATACAGAGCTGCACCCAAAAAGGCTATGAAACAACATACCCAAAAAGTTCAAAAATTCATTTGTTTCCCTCCCAAACTTCAGCCAACTTCATCTACAAATAAATTGTTTTTCACAACACACAAGGGGGGCTTATGGAGAAAAAGAGAGGTTGGCTTTTAGAGAGAGAATGGAGAGTTTTTGAAAAAAAATCTAACATAACTTTTCTTGTAACTTCTTATCTTTGGTTCTATCTTCATTCACAAAAACAGAACCTCAACCCATTATCCCATCTTGCAAACACTCCCATAAACCAGCTAAACATTTCATATCACATAGAGATTGTTCAAGCACAAGAACAGTTTTTGTAGTGCCCTTATCTTCACCTTCTAAACAAAAGATAGTATTGTACAACTTGACAGTTTGGAGTTTGATTCAGCAACTTTCAATACAGAAGGAGGTTCAACAGCTTTTTGGAGGTTCATTGAAGTCCACACAGCATCTTGAAAAGTGTTCAGACTCAAAACATAAAGTGCGGTTTCAAGGTAAGTCTTCTTGACTTCGCATTTTCCATACATCATCTTCGATTCATTTGTGATGATAGAGTGTAGTAATCACTGCCCTTTGAAGTTAACCATTTACTTGTTGTTTATTTTTATCAATTATATATTGAAAACTAACTGATACATGCAAAAGAATGATTATAGAGGCCAAAAACTGCAGCATGAGTCGACACATACCCACATGGTTTGACTCATTCTAGTGACAAAACAGGGTATGAGTCGACACATGGCCTTATGCATCGACTCATTATTTTATCCAGGCCCCAAAACAGAAGGATGAAAGGTGCATGAGTAGACACAAAACGCGTATGTGTCGATACAAACAGGTGCATGAGTTGACACATCCCATTATACATCAACTCATACTGAGTTAATTTTGTTTTACATGATCAAGAAGAGTTATGTGTTGATGCATAGCAACATTGTGTCGACACGTAATAGTTCAAAATGCAATTTTTCTTTCTTTTTACACCGTCTTTACATTTTTCACAGGTTTTCTTCAATACTGTCCATCTATTCGATATGGTTGTAATGATTAGACATCTACTTCATCCCTATTTGTAAATTGTACTCCCACTCCCCTAATGGTGTAATAGCGTAGGATTTTAATTTCCTCAAATTTATCACTTTTCATATAATTGTTAGTAGTTAGGGTATGTATGGTAAGATAAAATCAACCGTTAGAAAACCCTTATCTTAAAGACAATGCATGCAATCAAACAAACTATTCATATGTGCACCTCTAGGGTAACCTCGCTTGTTGCCTTGGAAAATAGTCATGTCCCTCGAATATGGGCGTTTTAGCAAAGAACCTTGATAAAAAAAGATCGTAGTCCCTCGATGTTACCTTTGGTAAACGATCTAGTCCCTTACGGAAATTTCTAAAACGTCTCATAAGTTACCTTATGTGACTATACGATTGACCCATGCCCGTCCCTTCACATCCAATGATATGTCTTCTTATCAATCAATGGTAAGGTAGCAATATCTAAAGGAGGAGGAAAAGAACAAAGACCTTTTGAGTAGGTAGCACGCTCGTAGTTGCTTGCTCACCAAACTAAAAACCATTTTCGCACTCACACTTTCAAAACATCTTAAAAAACAAACATCTCTTTGAACTATTTTCAAAACTAACACTTTGTATGCATTCTTATAGAGACGAGAATCTTTACAAAGTTTTCCGCAACAAAGGCATTTTCAAAATATTTTCAAACTTACACCAATCACAAACACATTTAAAATAAAGCATTTTCAAAGTGATCAAGCAACTAAGAGCCAATAGATAACTACAGATGAAAAGGGTGCTAATACCTTCCCTTTTCATAATCTACTCCCCAAACTCAAGAAAATTTCTTGAAAGGTCTTTCCTGTTCTTTTCACCCTTTCCTTTATTAGATAAGAAAAGTCGGTGGCGACTCTTGCTATCCACAACATTCACAATAAAACATAAAACACCTAAGTCAGTTCTCCCACCGTATTACAGATGCACTTGTTGTATTCACAATCAAGGAGATGTACTCAAAGAAATCATGAATAGATGAGCAAGTACTAACAACAGACACAACATCCAATTTCAAATAGTGAGTATTTAAGAATGGAAAAACATAAGAAAGGGGGGGGGGGGGGGGTTGAATTGGGGTTTTTAAAACTTAAATAAAAGAACAAGTTGGTTATCCTGGTTTGTTTAAGATCAAACTACTCCAGTCCACCCGCCAAGGTAATTTTTCCTCTCTCAACGAGGTCTTAATCCACTAATCAAACTTGATTACACAGCTACTATGACAACCGTCAAAGTCTATTTGAGTTTAAACCACAATCCGATTTTCTCACGAAAATACACTAAACAATATTTAAGAGAGTGTACAAAAATGTTTTCTAATAAAACAGTATCACAAGAGATGTTTTACACAATTTATATTTTGGACACTTGAAGATGATGAATATTACTACTTTGTTGTACGTGAAAATCGTAAACAATTTCTCCTTCAAACATTGTTTAAATAGGCGAAGCATGTAGGAGATTTTGGAGTGTTGATAAATGATAATTAAAGAGCTTTCCAAAAATAGAGATCCTTGTTCCCTTTCAGGCGTTACTTTTGAATAGCAATAATTGAATTGTAACACTTCAGAACATGCTTGCTTCAGAAGATGAAAGTTACCGTTGCTTCTTTCCAGAACTTTGTGGATCAGAAACACGGAGTCCTGTTTGCAGTGTTAGAACTTATTTGAGAGATGTATAGAATCAGAGTTGAAATAACCATTTAACTCATCTTCCATGCTTCTTCTATCATAACTTCTCTGCAAAACAAAATACATATTTAGGGAGCATAATTGTTCTTTGAGTGTTTGTTATCATCAAAACTCTTACAAGGGTTGTAGAATCAAACTATGTTCTAACAATCTCCCCCTTTTTTATGATGACAAAAACTTGGATATTTCAATACACATAAAGAACATAAAGCATTTAAGATCTCCACCTGAGTTAAATACTCAGATAGAGAAGAAATACTTCCCTGGAGTTTATTCTGATCAGAGTATTTGATGCGTCCACTTTTGTCCTCAACAAAGTTTGTTCCTGTTTTTATTTCAGAAAAAATAGAAGTTAAGATATTCAAAATGTTTGAGACTATGTCTCGATACTGTTATATTAGAAATATCTTATGTTTTCCCCCTTTTTGTCAAGAATCAAAAAGCAATAAAAACACTATAAGCAAGAAAAAAGGATTTGTATTCAAAAGGTTGCAAGAAACACATTCAGAAGGAAACAAATAAAATGAAAACAGTACAAAAATTAAATTTCAAAACTAAGATTGAGGTGGAGGAAGTCGCGTGAACAGGGCTTCCAAAAAATTCTTAATCTGGTTGTTTGACTCTTCTTGTTTTCCCATCATCCCTTTGATTTCCTTGCATGTATCATCCTGCTTGTCTAGTCTTTCCTTAAACACTGCATTCTCTTTCTTCAACTCCTCCAGAGTTTGTAGAACAAGAGATAAATAGGGTATATCAATAGAAGGTATCACCTTTTTAGAGTAAGCTGCTGCTGAATCTGATTCAATGGCTTCTTAAACTTCCTTGCCTTTGTCTAGAACCCTGACCAGAGGCAGAGGATCAGAGGATGGTTCATCATATTCTGTAGGCTGGTGATCTTCCCAAGGGGCTTTGTTCAGCAGAAGAAGAGGTTTATTTTCCTAGTGACGCATAACTTGATCCTTGAAGACATTCAGATGATCACAGAAGTTCTATTGAGCAATTTCATAACTCAACTCCTTAAGTTTCTGGGACTCAGGATTGAACCATTTTCTGAACTGGTTCCAATGTGAATCAGAGGCAGTAGGATTAAGATTCTCTAAGCAAGCTAGCTTCAGAGAGTTAACCCATTCAAGTATTTATGTTTCAAAAATCAGCAAATTTTTACCAACATCTGCTTTGGTGATTTTTGGTTTTGGTTTTGGTACGATGAGTTTTTGAGAGCATGAGACAAGATTGTCCAAAGCTTCTAAGTCTATAACTGTGCAGAGGGGATCTTCTGGATGGTTGTTTAGAGAGGGAGAATCAGATATAATAGTGGGTAAATGTGGTGAGTTTGGTGGAGTGGAATGATAGAGAGATGGAATATCTGGGATATCGTGGATTGTGATTGGCTGTGATACCATGAGAGGGCAGGTGATTCAAGGAATGGACGTTGTGGCATCAGAGTCAAAGGTTGGATTTTCTGAGAGGGGAGCTTAAAGGTTTGGATTTTGTGAATGGGGAGCTTGAAACAACGAATCAAATTGATCAATATCAGAAAAAACTTGAGCAAGTTCAGGCTAATTTTGGTCAAGATGGGTAGAAGGTGGTTCATCCAGAATGTTTTCTAGAGCAAGTGAGGGGTCAAATTCAATGTTAAAGTCATCAAAGGTTTGTGGTAATGGATCTTCTGTGGGTGATGCAGCCCAAAATTATTTTTGACCAAATTCTGAGGTAGTCTTTCAGATCTTTGATTTTGTTTGAAGGTTGGCCAGAAGAAAAAATCTCTTTTGAAATCTTTGTTAGGTCAGAGTATTTCTCTGCCATTTCACTACAACAAAGTCCTCCATTGTCATGACCTATCAATCGCCCAATGAGATCTTCAGAGATTGCTATTTTCTTTCCCATCATAAAAGAAGTGACCTGATGATTTGAGGCAGTAGCGTGAATCAAGAATTCTTTAACCAGTCTCGGAAAAACTGGACCCAGTAGACGATCAAAATACTTTGTCCATCCTTGAAATTCAACATCAGGTGTTAAATTGTAACCATTTTCCTTCATACTGACGAAGTCCACAATGAGTTCACACAAAACTTCCAGCAATTCAATGAGAGTCAAGAGTGTTCTTGAGGGTTCTTCATACCTTTCTGTTGAATAGGAAGAGCCAGGAACATTTTGAGAGCTTTGAGTAGTTTGGGAAGAAGCCATTATTCACACAGACTTTTGAGGATTTTTTAGAAAAAAATAGAACACAAGTAATAGAGAGAAGAAGTGAGAGTGAAAAAGTGAAAGTGAAAGTGAGTAACGAATTTATAGAGAAATAGGAAACTTAATTAACAAGAAAATGGTTAAAATAAATTATTACAAAGCATTAATGATTCCTGAAAATAGGGGGATGGCGTAGAGATATGAAACCGTTATCGATACGACACAAGTCTCAATGCATCCAATCAACGCTTTAGTCTCTTCAGAATTTGAACACGTGTTCAGCCTTAGAAGAAACTCTTGTGAAGAGATGACAAATGTTGGTGTTGTAAACTGCACGCTTCTATCTTTGAAATGAACCGTTTGGAAACTGTTCAGATCTTCTTAGATAGATCCTGATACAACTTTTCCTTCTAACTTCTGAAGAATTATTGATCAGATGTTCACAAAAAATATACAACATTTTAAGGATTAACATACATAAATAAAACTATCATTTTGGACATAATTTCATGCTAAGATGTTTCATAATGAAGTTAAACCTATCTTTAGAAAGGGGTTTAGTGAAAACATCAGCCCATTGATGGTATGTGTCAATAAATTTTAATGAAAGAATTCCTTTCTGAATATGGTCCCTAATGAAATGATGTTTTATTTCTATATGCTTAGCCCTAGAATGTAAACTAGGATTTTTTGATAAATAAATAGCAGGAGTATTGTCACAGAGTATATGAATGTTACTCTCAAATATGTTGAAGTCTTCAAGTTGACTTTTCATCCAGAGCATTTGTATGTTATATCCAGCTGCTGCTATATATTCAGCTTCAGCAGTTGACAATGCAATTGTGGATTGCCTCTTGCTGGACCACGAGATAAGATTTTCTCCCAGAAATTGGCAGCTTCCAGAAGTACTTTTTATTTCTATTCTGTCTCCAACGAAGTCAGCATCACAGTACCCTACTAATTTGTATTCTTTGGGTTTTCTATAACAAATACCAAGGTTAGTATTACCTTTCAGATACTTGAAAATTCGCTTAACAGTTGTTAAGTGAGATTCTCTAAGATCTTATTAGAATTTATCACACAAACATACACTATATAGAATATCAGGTCTTGAAGCTGTTAGATATAGGAGAGAACCAATCATACCTTTGTAGATCTTTTGTTCTACGTTCTTACTTACCTCTTCCTTTTCAAGAATGCATGTGGGATGCATGGGAGTTTTGGCTGGCTTACATTCTGATAGGTAAAATTTATTCATAAGTTCTTTAATATACTTGCTTTTATGTATGTATGTTCCTTCTGGAGTTTGATTGATCTGGATGCCCATAAAGAACTTGAGTTCTCCCATCAAGCTCATTTCAAACTTTGCCTGCATAGACTTAGCAAATTCTCTTCCCATAGAGGTTTTAGTGGATCCAAAAATAATATCATGTACGTAAATCTGACAAACTAGAATGTCATTTTTAAATAGCTTACATAATAAGGTAGTGTCCACCTTCCCTCTGGTAAAGTCATTTTCTAAGAGAAAAGTACTTAGTCTTTCATACTAAGCTCTGGGAGCTTGTTTCAGACTATATAGTAATTTCTTTAGTTTATAGACATATTCTGGATGTTTTGAATTTTCAAAACCAGGGGGTTGATGCACATAAACTTCTTCATCAATGTAACCATTTAAAAATTCACTTTTTACATCCATTTGATAAAGAGTGATGCCATTGTTTACAGCAAATGAGATTAAGAGTATGATAGATTCTAACCCGACGATTGGAGAAAAGGTTTCTGTATAGTCTATCCCTTCTTGCTGACTATAACCCTGTGCCACCATCCGTGCTTTGTTTCTGATGACTTCTCCTTGTTCATTCAGTTTGTTTCTGAATACCCATTTGGTTCTAATGATGTTTAACCCTTTTGGTTTAGGAACCAGATCCCACACATTATTTCTGGTGAATTGGTTTAATTCTTCTTGCATTGCAAGTATCCAATCATTATCCAAAAGGGTTTTGTCAATGGAAGTTGGCTCAACCAAAGATACTAATCCCATGAGAGATTCTTCAGAGTTTCTGAATGTAGATCTTGTTCTGATTGGGTCTTCTTTCTTTCCCAGAATTTTGTTTTCCGGATGAGCTAAGCTGCTTCTGGATTGTCTTTTATGGAGAGGCTCTTCAAATGTTCTTGTGACATCTTCTTCTGGAGATGATTGTGATTCTTTGTGAGAAACTTCTGGTGCAATGTCTTAAGTACCTGTAAATTAGGCTTCTATATCTACAAAAGATTTATCTTGCTTTGTCTTTTGAGAGCCAAGCTTGTCATCAAATTTGACATTGATGAACTCTTCTACAATTCGTGTTTCTGTGTTATATACGTTATAGCCTCTTGAGCGCTTAGAGTATCCTAACATGAGACACTTTGGTGCTTTAGAGTCAAACTTGTTCAGATGTTCTTTAGTGTTCAGAATAAAACAGGTACATCCAAATGGATGAAAATAAGAAATGTTGGGCTTTCTGTTCTTCCACAGTTCACATGGAGTCTTATCCAGAATAGGTCTTATTGAGATTCTATTCTGAATGTAGCATGCTATTTTAATTGCTTCTGCCCATAAGTTCTTAGCAATGTTAGTCTCGTTGATCATGGTTCTGGCCATTTCTTGTAAAGTTCTGTTCTTTCTTTCTACAGCTCCGTTTTGTTGAGGAGTTCTAGGACAATAGAAATCATGAGAGATGCCATTCTCATTAAAAAATAGTTCAAATTTTTTATTTTCAAATTCTCTACCATGATCACTTCTGACTTTAACAATTCTAAGATCTTTTTCATTTTGGACTTGGTTATAGAAGGGAAATAACACAGAACGTGACTCGTCCTTAAGTCTTAAGAACTTTACCCATGTCTATCTGCTATAGTCATCTACGATCACTAATCCATACTTCTTGCCACTAATGGATGCAGTTTTCACTGGTCCAAATAGGTCTATATGAAGAAGTTCTAATGGTCTAGAGGTAGAAACAACATTCTTGGTTTTGAAAGAAGGTTTTGCAAACTTGTGTTTTTAACATGCTTCACACAGAGCATCTGAGCTGAACTTCAGGTTAGGAAGTCCTCTGACCAGATTGAGTTTGTTAATCTGAGATATTCTTCTCATACTAACAGGCCCCAATCTTCAGTGCCAGACCCATTTCTCCTTGTTAACAGACAATAGGCATTTTACATTCTGACTTTTTAGTTCAGAAAGTTTTATTTTGTAAATGTTATTCTTTCTCTTTCCATTAAAGAGGACATATCCATATTTTTGACTAACTGCTTTGCAGGACTTTTGATTGAAGATTATATCATTATCGTTATCACTTAATTGACTTATGGATAACAAGTTATGAATTAATCCATCTACTAACATAATATTAGTTATAGAGGGAAGAGTATTGTTACCAATAGTTCCAGAGCCAATTATCTTCCCTTTCTAATTGCCTTCGAAACCTACGTAGGCTCCAGATTTAAGCTCTAGGATTTGGAACATATGCTTTCTTCTCGTCATGTGTCGAGAGCATCCAGAGTCCAGGTACCAAGATTTGTGTTTCAGTCTTGCTGTTAAAGATATCTGCAACATAGAAAATTTTATCCTTAGGTACCCATATCTTTTTGGGTCCTTGTTTGTTAGAGTTACCAAAATTATGTTTGAATTTTGGTTTAGCATAAAAAGCATTACTAGTATACTTTATGTCATATGTGTTCCATAGGTGAAGTGAGAATATAGAGATGTGCATTTAATGACCATATCCCTAACTTTCTTAGGTTGAGATACTTTTACCTTGTATCCTATTCCCTTTCTGCCATTTCTGCTAACTCCATAGATCATTGAAGCCATCTTGCTTCTATCTATATTTTTAGCAAGGGATTTTTGAAAGTTGTGATCATATTCCTTTATGATCTTATCAGAGTTACTAGGAACTTCTGAGATAGTTTCTTTTTGAACATTTTGTAAATTATTTTTTAGTTTAGAAATTGTTTCTTTCAGCTCCGAGTTTTCTGATCTCAGTTTCTTAGTTTCTTCAGAGTCGGAAACTAGATCCTTTTTCAGGTTCTTGTTTATGACTCGAAGTTTCTGATATCTTTCAAGAATTTCTGACATACTCTTTTCTAATTGAGATCTAGAGAAGTTAGATAGTACCTCTTCTGCCTCTGAGTCTGATTCTGATCCAGATGATCCATTGTCTCCTGATATGTTGGTCATTAGGGCTATGTTGGCTCTTTCATCTTTTGATTCTGTTTCAGCTTCAGAAGAGTCTGAGTCGTCCCATGTTACCATGAGGATTTTCTTCTTTTCCTTAAAGAACTTCTTTTTAGGTTTCTCTTTTTGAAGATTTAGACAATTGCTATTGTAATGCCCTTGTTCATTGCATTCGTAGCAGATAATGACTTTGTTGCTTGACTTTTTGTATCAAGAAGATGGTTCAAAATGATTTCCTATTCTTCTGGAATTTTTGAGCTTCCTTTGCTTGTGCTTCCACAGCTGATTGACTCTTTTGGAGAGAAGAGACGGTTCGTCTTCTTATGATGAGGATCCACCAGAGTTTTCTTCTTTTACCAACTGTGATACAGCGGCAAAATCGACTGTTAATACTGGTTTGCGTTTTTTGTTCGCAAAATGCTGCGGTAAGCAAGAGTCGCCACCGACTTTTATTTTATCCAATCAGGAAAAGGAAAAATAACAGAAAAAACCTTTTCGAGATGTTTCTGAGTACGAGGGGTAGATTATAGAAAGGGAAGGTGTTAGCACCCTTTCTATCTATGGTTTTCCATGGACTCTTAGGTACTTGCTCATTTTTAAAACTGCTTGTGCGTGCTTGCTTTGAAAAGTTTTGTTTTACTTCGTGTTAACCCTTGTTTCTATCCTCAAGAGTGTTACGAAGTTGTTTTTGAAAACTTTGTTTGAAAAGTATTTGTGTGAAAAAGATTTGTTTGTTTGTGCAAGTACTTAAGAATTTTCTACCTACTCGAAAAAGGTATATTCATTTTCCTTTTAGACAATGCTATCCCATTATTGAGAAATAGGTAGCATCGTCGCTGGAGTTTTTTAGAGACATTCGAAGGAACAAGTAAGATCACAAAAGCAATGTTAGGAAATGTTAGTAATCATCTTAAAGCCTTAAAGATCTTTTTCCGAGGCAACATCCGAATAGGTCATTTTAGATCTTTCGGGGCTAGAGGACAACCACTAACAAACCCTATACTTCATGACCGTTTACCGAAGGCAACCAGAGTGGAGTAAACCCTAGGAGTGAGCATGTGCGAGTGAATTTTTCAGTTAATTATCTTTGCACATTTGGGGTTTTATACCGTATCACTTTTCAGTTTGTCTTTCCATACAATCCTATTAACATCTAGGTAGTTTATAGTTTGCGGAAATTAAAATTCGGGAAAGTTAAAGTCCTAGCTATTACAGGGCTTTCGCAGATACATAATTATTTTGGACTGAAAATAAAAATGCAGAATTTAAAATCCTAATTATTATTACAAACTCGGAGCAGTTACAATTATAATAAAAAGGAAATTAAAAAATGCGCACGGCGAATTAAATACAAGAATGAATTGAGAAACCTAAAAAATCTAATTGAAAAATATTTAGGTTATTTTTTGAGAAAAGATTAAATTATATACAAATTAACCCTAATTCTAATTGATTTAAATTATGAAAATAAAAGGATTAAATTGCCCTAAATAATTAATCTAATTAATTAAGGAAATAAAATATTTTTGTATGAAAAAAATGATTTTTATGTTTTTTGTGATTTTTTGATTTAATAAAAAAAATAATGATTTTTTTTTTGTGTTATTTAAAAGAAAAAAATAATTAATAAATAATTAAGATAAAAGAAAATAAAATAAAAAAGAAAAGAAATTGGGCCTGTATGAGCTGAATGAGGGGGGTGTACGCTGAACTTATCCAGGCCCGTGAAGCTAAGGCCCAGTCAATGCGTTGATTCTGTGCAGCCATGCTTGGAGGGTGCATCATGGACTTCCCTTTGACTGAGCGTTGGATCTGGATTAGTGATGATCCAGTGGTTGGATGGTTGGAGTGCATGATAGACGCCTGGCAACATAATGTACAGAGTCTGCATGTAAACATTAAGAAAATAATAAAATGCTGGGACCTGGGATCGAACCCAGGTCCTCCCCCTCACTACCACGCGCGCTTAACCAATTAGGCTACATGTCTTATTTGTCAATATAATAACAATAATATATATTATATAAAACAAAATAGATAAAACAGAAAAAGTAAAAAGCGCGCGTTTTATTCAAACAGGCCAATGGTGTCGTGCCACATATCTTCTTCTTCCCTTGTCCTTCATTTTAGGCCAAGCATTTTTACCTACAGACATCTTCCATGGCTATAACCCTATAATTTTCAAAAATTCACAACAAGCATGATAAATCAATTGTTAGTACATAGATCAATCGGTCTTGATCTCACAAGCATCATGGTACCCTTTTCTTGGGCCAATTTAACCTGTAGAGAAAAACCCTAAAACGGCCATGAAAACCCTAATAATGGTGATCATCAATATATGCATCAAAACGCAAAATTAAATAAACCAAAACATTCCAAATGATGATACAAACACAATGCTATGCTTAAAAGTGAACAACTATGCGTAAACTATAAAATCAAAATCAATTTTGGATATGCAAACCATGGATCTACAGGGAGTGATTCTGGGCTTCTCAGGATGTGCAAATAGTGTTGTTAGCTTCAGGAGATATCCAGGAATAGATTTGTGGCTTTGAATTGCTTTGAATCGTCCTCTAAGCTTGAAACCGATCCATACATTTTCTTCAAAAATTTGAGTTTTGTTTAGGGTTCTCACGACTGTAAATCCTTGTTTTTTTGGCGTGGATATGTTCTATATATGTAGTTGAATTGATTAGGTTAACAAAAACAAATTAAATCTTTGTGAATCATGAAAATTTGATTTGATTTTGCTCTTGTATTATATCTTTCCAAATGCATCATGTTGTACCCCAAAATTTGCCCTCCCATATCCTTCAAGAAATTGCCAAGTCAAGGTTCAAAAAGTTCCCCAAGGGTTGCACAGTTCAAGGGCCTCCTAACAGTCAAAATTAGGGTTTTGGTTCTGGCAAAGAAAATGAAGTTTCCAAGGGTCCAATCAAGTCCCACATTCCTATAAACATGGTCAAGTATCCTCATACCAAGTTTCAAGACTTACAACACCAAATTGCATAGTCAAAAACCCTAATTGCACTACAGTCAACTGCAGGGGCAAAATGGTCATTTAACAGTCAAAAGTTCAAATTTTTGGTTAACATCTCATTTTGAAGTCACAAACATCATTTGATCAATGCTTGATCATGATTCTCAAAGCTTCGTTCAAAAATCATCAAGATGCAAAAGTTTCCATATTTGGACAGTTGAAAAAGTCAACTGTAAATTGACCAGGGCATAACTTTCACATGGATTATCAGGAAAATTCCCCCCAAAGCTCATTTTGAAGAGAAAGAAATTTCCTACAACTCCTCTTCACACTTCAAGTCCAAGAAATGCTCTCACAAAAAGTTATCAATTTCAACATTATAGGTCATTTTCAAAAGTCAACAAAAAGGGACTTTAAGTCAAAGGCCATAACTTGAGATTGGTAAATCAAAATGACATGGGACCAAAGGAATTGGTTAGAGGACTCAAAGAACTTTCCAAAATGTCCAAGAACATGAGCAAAGCTTAAAAATTGAGCAAGTTATGCCTTGTGGAAGTTGGGAAATTTTGGATATTTTGAAAAGTCAACATTGCTTCAAATGACCTAAAATTGCTATTGGGCCTCTTTTTCTTCCACAATTCATCATCCAAGGCATGTGCACGACCATTTGGCCCAAAGGGAAGTTTTTATCATTTTTATTTTATTTATTTGAATTTTTAAATGCTAGAAATTCATTTAATTAATTAAAATATATAAAAAAAATACTAAACCTAGGTTTTTCAATCTTTTTATGCATGATATATACTCAATATTTCGTGCAAATCAGGTTAGGAAAGAATCAAAGGTGATTGGATGTGATTGAAGCCAAAAAGCATGAAAAAGATTTGGAAAATTATGGCTTGAAAATCAAATATCCTTTTCATTAATTCATGGATTTTTGATCAATTTCTTTGACCTAAATCATTGATACATATATATGCAAGCTAACCCTCGTGCCTTTGGACTCCAAGCTGCGCCATATACCAAGAGCCAAACTTGAACTTTTTTGCAAAAATATTGAAAACTGAAATCACGATTGCAGGGTCTTTCAAGCCAAAATCATCACTCCATTAGCTTGCCAAAGTTGCCAGGAGACGATTCCAATCAAGAACTTTGTCCCATACTCAAGGAGGTGGTATATCTGAGTCAAGCTTTGCACGAAAAAAATTCATAATCGAATCATGAATCCCATGCATTTTTAGTGCGTTTTCTTTATTGATTTACATTCCTTGGTTAATTCTGAAGCTAACCACATAGATTAATTGAGTTTTTATACACTATATGCGAATCTGCCATTGTTATCTTCTAGGGTTTTGCAAGCTTTGAATTGGGCGTTTCTTAACGCTGTAAAATTGGACCACCATGATGCCATGACCATACTCAGCGCACTTGGACGAAAAGAACAGGACCCTCGCGCCTAATTTATGTGGCCGGACGGCCTAATCGCTATTTTTTATACTGTTGCTTTTGGGGACGGTTCAAAACCGTTGCCCATTCTTTTCTTATTTCAGGAAATAAACAAGCCAAGGAAGAAGAAGGATAGGTGGCCAGCGTTGATTGGATCATTCAAAAATTCGCGCTAAAAAAGTCATTAACGCGTTGTTCTATATTATAATGATTGTTTGTTATTTATGATACAACGCGTGTAGAGTGCTTCAGTGGCAAGGCTTGTTAGTGGTAATCTCTAGGACCTGGGTTCGAACCCCAGGTCCCTCACCCTTTCCATATTATTTTTCCACTAATACTTGTGTACAGTTTCAGCGCTAGGGAATACCATGCATCCACAAAATCAAGCCATACACGTGCCTGCTAGGATGGATCAAAGGGTCACGATTGAAGGAACATGGTGGACCTGAGTCAACACACCCACACGCGTCCTGAAAAGGTCAAAAGGGCTTTATATGAATGGGCCTGGAATGCTGGACTCTACCCTCCAATTGGGGACAGACCCCCCTAGAGTTTGTGTCTTTTACTCTTTTTATATTTTTCTTTTCTTTATTTTAATTAATTTCTTTTAATTCTTTATAATTATTATTTTCATAATATAAAAAAGCACAAAAAAATCAGAAAGGACAAAATTAAAATATATTTATTTAATTAATATTTTTTATAAATAAAATTCATTAATTAACTATTTAGGACTTAATCTTAACATTTTTCAATAAAATCTAGAATTGGTAGAATTAGGGTTTCAAGCATTTTTCATCCTTTTTTTATTTTACTATATTAATTATTAATTCTTAATTCGTTATTTTTATAAATCAAGTTGCAATTAATTAATTAGGCTTAATTGTAGATAATTGTCATATTTTCTTAATAAATTAAAAAAATTGTAGAATTAGGTTTTAATTTCATTAAATTCTCATAAATACAAAAAATCTCAAAAATAATAATTTCTTTTTTTTCTTTTTAATTTTCCTTAATTTAATCATTTAATTTAATTTCGCAAAAAGGGTCCAACGCCCTCGTTTCTAATTTTAATTCAAATCGCGCATTTATTTTCTTTTCGTATAATTTTTATGTACCTCTCCTAAGGCCTTGTAAACTCGGACATTTTAATTTCTCGCACTTTATCTCTATTTATTTTCTGTCAAATCGGGTCCTGGAAATTTTGGCGATGTGGACCCGCGCCTTTTGTAATAGTTTAGGAACTTTAATTTCCGCAACTTTTTTAACTGTTAAATAAATGCATGCAAGAATGAATGACAAAAAAATAAAAACAAACGCATAGATCACCCATAACCTGACAAGACAAAAATAAACGAATCTGACACACGAATCACACACCACCCCTAGGGTACGCCTCACTGTTGCCTTGCCTCGAAAGGTGATCGTCGAGTAGAGGATGTCTTAGTAAGTCCTCATGATCCGGGAACCTGGCATGAGGGTAGCTTCTAAGGTGTCTTCCCATTGCTCTGGTGATCACCATGTCCCTCAACTCGAATTGACCCGAACACCTCCAACGGTGGTGCTACCTACCTCTCAATGGTGGGATGGCACTACTTTAAAGGACATTTACACAGACGAATTCCTTAGGGTAGGTAGGTTCTCATAGATACTTGCTCTAATTTCAAAACAAATTCAAAAATACTTTTCACACCAACACATTTTCAAAAGCTTTCGAAAGCAACTTTTCAAACACTCTTGAGGACTGATACAAGAGTCGAACTGAAATTTTCAAAGAAACTTTTTAAAACCCACATTGAAAAGCAAACAAACCATTTTTGAAAACACAAGTGAGCAAGTATCTAAGAGCCCATGGATAACCATGGATAGAAAGGGTGCTAACACCTTCCCTTTCTATAATCTACCTCCCGAACCGAGAGCAATCTCTATAAGGAATTTTTCTGTGCTTTTGTCCTTTCCATTTGGAGAAAATAAAAGACGGTGGCGACTCTTGCTTACCGCGACATTTCGCGAACCAGCGTTAAACAGTCAGTTCCAGATCCACCGATCACAGAACTGGCGACTCTGCTGGGGATATAAACTTAAAGTGAGGTGTACCTTAGGGTTAGTTCATAACTGTGTTTTCAATTGTATTGACTTGTCTGCTTTAAATTTGTGGGTTGCATGGGAGTTACATAGATCCTAACTCGGATCTGGGGATACCCTGTTTAGGTAGCATAAGCTGTGAGGGACCTGTCCGGCGTAGACCGACACGGGTGAAACAGTGGCTACGTTGGTGTGGCACCTTGGTCTGTACCGATATCCCTTGTGTTGCAACGAGGAGAATATGGGTCTTCTGAGGAGTCATTAAGCACCAACAACCTTAGAACCTTAAATGACACAACTTGGCCATTAGAACAGTAGTAGTATGCTACGCCCATTGAGGCTAAACTCTCGTGATGGTTCTGGCCGCAAGAAAAGATTGCGATGCTGGAGTTATGACCGATTGAGGGTAGTCAATGATATTGGGATCCTCTAAGAACCCGGTTACTTCTAATAGGACAGGTTGAACCCACCAACTTCAAGAGGGTAATACCCAGACCCCATGCGGGCCTAAACTCTAAGGGTTCCTCTTGTGTGACTTGTGTGCCTTCGTACTTGACTACTTGCATGCTTTATCTGACACATGAACTACTTGCAGGTTTTGTTTATAGTCCTTAATTGGGACCCATGACAGGGCTTACTAAGTTTCTTGCAGGTTTTATTTATAGTCCTTAATTAGGACTCATAACAGAGTGTATTAAGTTTCTTGCAGGTTTTGTTTATAGTCCTTAATTAGGGCTCATAACAGAGTGTACTGAGTTTCTTGCAGACTAGTTTCTTGCAGGTTTTGTTTATAGTCCTTGATAGGGACTCATAACAGGGTTTACTCACATTACCCCATGCATACCATAACATCATACCATTGCATACATCCTAACCCATTTCAAGGATCTCAAGGGCTTGTGATGCAGGTCATGATAAATCAACTGTCCAGCAAGGGGCAAAAGGGGATTTATTTTCCTCTAGCCAAGGTTGTCAGGGGCTATGACCCACTTGATATGGTGAGCCTTTGACCCTTGGAAGAAAGACTCTCAACAAATATGAAGTTCTTTCAATCAAGCTACCAGATCCAAATTCTAACAAATTTTCTTGTTTACCCCGCGAGGTCCTTGAAAACATTACTCGCATGTCATACTCATCATTGCATAACAGGTATCCTTGTTGCAGGTCACTTACCTTTCTCGCTGTTTATTTCAGCAATGGCTTCACAACAAGATAACCAGGACCTTCACGCTCAAGAGACTCAGTTCAGGGAAATCTTCCTAGGCCTATCCAAGGGGCAGGAAGAGTTGAGGACACTCCTCATGGGGAATCTTATCAGAAAGAGTCTCGAAGATGACAAGGACGAACGGCTGAAACGTCTACAAGCTGAGGTAGACACATTGAAAACCCAGATGCTGGGGCAAAGGGCCCTCATTCAAGGTTTAGCTCAGGAGCAAGGAGAGCTGAGGGCCATGATCAGTCAGCTTCATCAAGACATGAAGCAACCAGCCCAAGTCAGGGACCCAGTCATTAATCAACTTCCAAGAAGTCAAAGGTTTGGGCCTCTCCAAGCTGCTATTACTTCACAGGTCCAACAACGACCTCGCCCAGAACAACGGGCTGATCAGAGAAAACCAGACAAGCCTAAAAGGCAGTTCACCAAGATCAACATGTCGCTGGATCAAGCATTACAACAGATGTTGGAGGCAGGGCTGATCACCTTAAGGGCTCCTCTCCGGAATCCGAACACTTCTGCTCCTAACTATCATCCCAACAATAGGTGCGCATACCATTCTGATAGCCCGGGGCATACTACGGACAACTGCTGGCCTCTCAAAAACAAGATTCAAGACATGATCGACGCTGGAGAGATTCAGTTTGAAGTACCTGAGACTCCGAACATAATCACTGCTCCCTTGCCAAATCATGGCTAGGATTGAGAAATTTTTGTTCATTCGAATGTTCAAGTTGCAATTTTCTTTTGTTCAAACATTTACTCATGTTAAACATTGTTATTTCATTAATGCATCGCATATGTCTGTTCTGAAACAATATATTCGTATTCACTAAATGAAAATTATTTTCATATTTTTTCTGATGATCAACTCTTAAATAATAATTCTAAGCCTCTTGAGGGAGGATGACGAAAACGATACCATAATCTACAATATGCTTTTGAACAGACCCCGCTGATGAGGTACATGCATTGTTTCAATTCCCAAACACTGGAGTTATAAGGATGATAATCCCTCGACAACCCCTCTGAGCCAAAGAAGTAGGAGTTTTCTTTTCGAAAATTAAAACCCTTAATCATAACCTGGGGCAGGGTAGTCTCTCAGTTGATCCAAGTGCATAACAAATGGCACCGGAGAAGTCCTTACAAAACGAAGAAAGACAGTGATGGTTCCGAATAATCAAAGGCAGTCATTATCTCAAAAAATAAAGAAGCCCATTAAGTCAAAATCCATGAAGGAGACTTACAAAACTGGGGCATCCCGCTGACTGTAATTCCAAAAAGGAAACAGTTCAGGAAAAAAGAAAGGGATAACAAAAATCAGACAAGAAAGAGGTCCTACAAACCCTCAACAAAAAAAGGGAAATGACTGCCTATTCCAAATAAATCATCAATATCTGAACCATCACCGGAAAATCAAAGCAAAGACTCAAACAAGGTCTAACGTATGATCAACTGAGTTTAGGTTTGGAGAACATCACGAAGAGTGGGTGGGTACAAATAATTGGAGCCTTTATCCTTTGTTTCTTAAACCGTGAACCAGGCCACGTTATAACCCTTAAAAGTCCTAGCTGAAGCATGGGTTAGTTCGAAAGCATACTGTGACGAAAGGTATCCTGACTCCTTAAGGCTTACTATAAAGAAGGAGTTGACATCACGTTTTACAAACATTCATTTGTTTTATGAAAAAAGAATGCATTTTTAAAATCTTCAAGACAGACATGAGCTTTGCATTTTTAACATAACTTTGTTTGCATATGACTTTTTGTTTGAATAGCATAGAAGTTCGCACGACGAATGCCTAATGAACAGAAGTACCTCCAATCAAGGGGCAGACATGACCATGGTCCATTATCTGGGGCAGTCCAATCAAGATTCGGAGAATCTCTCAAAGGCCAAATAGCCTGGGGCAAGTCTCTGCCTGAGTCACTTGGGGCATTCCAACAACAAATCTTGCCTGATCAAATACCTTCTGGTGGCATGACAAAACACTTCTAACAGGGGCAACTCCCTACATCCTGAGAGCGTGGACATAGTCGAAAAAATACTGCGCATAATCAAAGACCCGCTAGGTTGACACACCTAAGCAAAATAAGGGCTTCCCGGCGAACCAAAAGGGTTCGGGCAAAAATAAGGGATGAAATGAAAAAATCTGTACACCCGGCAAGTCGAAAACCTGAAAAGGCGGCTTGGGCAAAAATGGGTATCCCGGTGGACTGAAAACCCAAAAGGGCGGTCCAGGCAAAAATTAGGGATCAAAGCATACGACTATGTCCCGACATCTTGTCACTTGCCTACCAGAAGAAGGTTTGTCCATCAACCGCTATCAGCGCCTCACAGGTCTTCCTCTCCCACCTCAGAAACAGGGGCAATAAAGAATTGTCTAAAAGCAATCTAATTGTTCTGTCCTCCAGGGTACCAAGATGGGTTCAGCGGAAGAACGTAACCAGATATCTTAATCCCCCAGAGAGTGAGCCAACAAGTCAGTGCACTCTCCCCAAGCGAAGCTATAGTATCAAACTTAAGGAAGTTGGGTGTCCTCCAGCAGATCTCAACATTCCCCAGCACATCATTCTTAAACAAGCATCCCCGGTAGTCTTGGTCTAAAGATTGTTCCCCGGCGGTATATCAAACATTCAGTGGAGTTACTTCCGATACAGCTCAAAACTTCCCCAGGAGAGTCCAATCCAATTTCCTCAGGAAAGTTGGAATCCATCTCCCCAAGCACTAAGCTTATCCCCAGTAGATTCTGGAAGCTTATCCCTCGCAGAGCACGAACGCGTCCTCCGACTTTATTCAAAGAGTTATTTCCTTACCAGGATAAAACTAGGTTATCCTCAGTCAAAAGCTACAGAAAGATCATCCTCGACGAAGCCTTCTTATCCCCAGCGAAGTCTATTAGCACTTCCAACATAACAATGGTATCCCCAGTGAAGTTACCATCAACATTTCAGCAAAGTACCCCTCTTCCCACAGAGTATTGCTCCCCAGCAAGATTACTAGAGTACTTTTCTCCCCGCAGAGTAATCCATTCGCCAAGTTTATTCCCCAACGGAGTTATCTTCTCCTACCGGTATTCTTGCAACCAACATCCCAAGCGGAAGCAAAATCCATTCTTCAACATCAGCCCAGGAGTGACTTCCCGGCACCCGTCAAGGACTTATTTTCCTAAGACAAAAGATACATTCATAAACATCGCATTCCCATACATTATAGCATGCATATACGCATCATATCTTACAATCTCATTTATGTTGAGAACATCATTGCTTGATTCATATCATGCATTGCATATGACTGACCTTTACCTTTCAGGAAAGATCCAGTTAAGTTCTCAAGCTACATTCCAAGACCTTGTTTGGTTCAGTTAAATCGACTCCCAAAGATTTTCCTGGTTATTATCCAGTCAAAGGCCTTCTCTGGTCTAGTTAAACCGACTCCTAAAGGTTTTTCTTTCGAAGACTCAGTTGAAGACTCCAAGACCTTGTCTGGTTCAGTTAAATCGACTCCCAAAGATTTTCCTGGTTATTATCCAGTCAAAGGCCTTCTCTGGTCTAGTTAAACCGACTCCTAAAGGTTTTTCTTTTGAAGACTCAGTTAAAGACTCCAAGACCTTGTCTGGTTCAGTTAAATCGACTCCCAAAGATTTTCCTGGTTATTATCCAGTCAAAGGCCTTCTCTGGTCTAGTTAAACCGACTCCTAAAGGTTTTTCTTTTGAAGACTCAGTTGAAGACTCCAAGACCTTGTCTGGTTCAGTTAAATCGACTCCCAAAGATTTTCCTGGTTATTATCCAGTCAAAGGCCTTCTCTGGTCTAGTTAAACCGACTCCTAAAGGTTTTTCTTTTGAAGACTCAGTTGAAGACTCCAAGACCTTGTCTGGTTCAGTTAAATCGACTCCCAAAGATTTTCCTGGTTATTATCCAGTCAAAGGCCTTCTCTGGTCTAGTTAAACCGACTCCTAAAGGTTTTTCTTTTGAAGACTCAGTTGAAGACTCCAAGACCTTGTCTGGTTCAGTTAAATCGACTCCCAAAGATTTTCCTGGTTATTATCCAGTCAAAGGCCTTCTCTGGTCTAGTTAAACCGACTCCTAAAGGTTTTTCTTTTGAAGACTCAGTTGAAGACTCCAAGACCTTGTCTGGTTCAGTTAAATCGACTCCCAAAGATTTTCCTGGTTATTATCCAGTCAAAGGCCTTCTCTGGTCTAGTTAAACCGACTCCTAAAGGTTTTTCTTTTGAAGACTCAGTTGAAGACTCCAAGACCTTGTCTGGTTCGGTTAAATCGACTCCCAAAGATTTTCCTGGTTATTATCCAGTCAAAGGCCTTCTCTGGTCTAGTTAAACCGACTCCTAAAGGTTTTTCTTTTGAAGACTCAGTTGAAGTTATCCAAGATTCTCTCAATGATTGCTGTTGAGGTTGTAGTCGCCTATGGTTCTCTCCCCGATACTGCGGAGATGGTAATCTCAGATTTCGCTCAATGATTGCTGTTGAAGTGAAATTATCCAAGATTCTCTCAATGATTGCTATTGAGGTTGTAGTCGCCTATGGTTCTCTCCCCGATACTGCGGAGATGGTAATCCCAGATTTCGATCAACGATTGCTGTTGAAGTTGAAGTTATCCAAGATTCTCTCAATGATTGCTATTGAGGTTGTAGTCGCCCATGGTTCTCTCCCCGATACTGCGGAGGTGGTAATCCCAGATTTCGCTCAATGATTGCTGTTGAAGTGAAGTTATCCAAGATTCTCTCAATGATTGCTGTTGAGGTTGTAGTCGCCTGTGGTTCTCTCCCCGATCCTGCGGAGGTAGTAATCGCCCCCAGATTCTCTCAGCGTCCCTGTTGAGGTTGTAATCATCCAAGGTTCTCTCACCGTTCCTGTTGAGGTAGTAACCATCCCTGGTTCATTCATCACCGTTTGAAGCTCCAGATCCAGCTCCTGTAACCAGTTAGGACACATTCATACAAAGAATTTGAAGACCAGCTTCCGTAACAGGTCAGGTAATCATTTTTCTCTTTTGCAGGTATGCAAGTTCTCGCTAAGGAAGCTCTTACGCGATCAACATCCAGATGGCATCTGCAAGCCCATCCACCTTCCATCATCTCTTAGCATGGCATCTATAAGCCCATCATCCTATCCATCAACCTCCAAATTGCATCTATAAGCCCATTCCCATCATCACACTGCTACTATGTGAGCGCAAATTTCTGGGCACTCTAGTGTTCAATCATCTTCTACCTTCGGATTACGAAAGGCACGTCAGCCAATCTGCATCCTCAGGTCTAAGTAGATTGAACAGGGGCAACTGTTGTACCCCAAAATTTGCCCTCCCATATCCTTCAAGAAATTGCCAAGTCAAGGTTCAAAAAGTTCCCCAAGGGTTGCACAGTTCAAGGGCCTCCTAACAGTCAAAATTAGGGTTTTGGTTCTGGCAAAGAAAATGAAGTTTCCAAGGGTCCAATCAAGTCCCACATGCCTATAAACATGGTCAAGTATCCTCATACCAAGTTTCAAGACTTACAGCACAAAATTGCACAGTCAAAAACCCTAATTGCACTACAGTCAACTGCAGGGGCAAAATGGTCATTTGACAGTCAAAAGTTCAAATTTTTGGTTAACATCTCATTTTGAAGTCACAAACATCATTTGATCAATGCTTGATCATGATTCTCAAAGCTTGGTTCAAAAATCATCAAGATGCAAAAGTTTCCATATTTGGACAGTTGAAAAAGTCAACTGTAAATTGACCAGGGCATAACTTTCACATGGATTATCAGGAAAATTCCCCCCAAAGCTCATTTTGAAGAGAAAGAAATTTCCTACAACTCCTCTTCACACTTCAAGTCCAAGAAATGCTCTCACAAAAAGTTATCAATTTCAACATTATAGGTCATTTTCAAAAGTCAACAAAAAGGGACTTTAAGTCAAAGGCCATAACTTGAGATTGGTAAATCAAAATGACATGGGACCAAAGGCATTGGTTAGAGGACTCAAAGAACTTTCCAAAATGTCCAAGAACATGAGCAAAGCTTAAAAATTGAGCAAGTTATGCCTTGTGGAAGTTGGGAAATTTTTGGATATTTTGAAAAGTCAACATTGCTTCAAATGACCTAAAATTGCTATTGGGCCTCTTTTTCTTCCACAATTCATCATCCAAGGCATGTGCACGACCATTTGGCCCAAAGGGAAGTTTTTATCATTTTTATTTTATTTATTTGAATTTTTAAATGCTAGAAATTCATTTAATTAATTAAAATATATAAAAAAAATACTAAACCTAGGTTTTTCAATCTTTTTATGCATGATATATACTCAATATTTCGTGCAAATCAGGTTAGGAAAGAATCAAAGGTGATTGGATGTGATTGAAGCCAAAAAGCATGAAAAAGATTTGGAAAATTATGGCTTGAAAATCAAATATCCTTTTCATTAATTCATGGATTTTTGATCAATTTCTTTGACCTAAATCATTGATACATATATATGCAAGCTAACCCTCGTGCCTTTGGACTCCAAGCTGCGCCATATACCAAGAGCCAAACTTGAACTTTTTTGCAAAAATATTGAAAACTGAAATCACGATTGCAGGGTCTTTCAAGCCAAAATCATCACTCCATTAGCTTGCCAAAGTTGCCAGGAGACGATTCCAATCAAGAACTTTGTCCCATACTCAAGGAGGTGGTATATCTGAGTCAAGCTTTGCACGAAAAAAATTCATAATCGAATCATGAATCCCATGCATTTTTAGTGCGTTTTCTTTATTGATTTACATTCCTTGGTTAATTCTGAAGCTAACCACATAGATTAATTGAGTTTTTATACACTATATGCGAATCTGCCATTGTTATCTTCTAGGGTTTTGCAAGCTTTGAATTGGGCGTTTCTTAACGCTGTAAAATTGGACCACCATGATGCCATGACCATACTCAGCGCACTTGGACGAAAAGAACAGGACCCTCGCGCCTAATTTATGTGGCCGGACGGCCTAATCGCTATTTTTTATACTGTTGCTTTTGGGGACGGTTCAAAACCGTTGCCCATTCTTTTCTTATTTCAGGAAATAAACAAGCCAAGGAAGAAGAAGGATAGGTGGCCAGCGTTGATTGGATCATTCAAAAATTCGCGCTAAAAAAGTCATTAACGCGTTGTTCTATATTATAATGATTGTTTGTTATTTATGATACAACGCGTGTAGAGTGCTTCAGTGGCAAGGCTTGTTAGTGGTAATCTCTAGGACCTGGGTTCGAACCCCAGGTCCCTCACCCTTTCCATATTATTTTTCCACTAATACTTGTGTACAGTTTCAGCGCTAGGGAATACCATGCATCCACAAAATCAAGCCATACACGTGCCTGCTAGGATGGATCAAAGGGTCACGATTGAAGGAACATGGTGGACCTGAGTCAACACACCCACACGCGTCCTGAAAAGGTCAAAAGGGCTTTATATGAATGGGCCTGGAATGCTGGACTCTACCCTCCAATTGGGGACAGACCCCCCTAGAGTTTGTGTCTTTTACTCTTTTTATATTTTTCTTTTCTTTATTTTAATTAATTTCTTTTAATTCTTTATAATTATTATTTTCATAATATAAAAAAGCACAAAAAAATCAGAAAGGACAAAATTAAAATATATTTATTTAATTAATATTTTTTATAAATAAAATTCATTAATTAACTATTTAGGACTTAATCTTAACATTTTTCAATAAAATCTAGAATTGGTAGAATTAGGGTTTCAAGCATTTTTCATCCTTTTTTTATTTTACTATATTAATTATTAATTCTTAATTCGTTATTTTTATAAATCAAGTTGCAATTAATTAATTAGGCTTAATTGTAGATAATTGTCATATTTTCTTAATAAATTAAAAAAATTGTAGAATTAGGTTTTAATTTCATTAAATTCTCATAAATACAAAAAATCTCAAAAATAATAATTTCTTTTTTTTCTTTTTAATTTTCCTTAATTTAATCATTTAATTTAATTTCGCAAAAAGGGTCCAACGCCCTCGTTTCTAATTTTAATTCAAATCGCGCATTTATTTTCTTTTCGTATAATTTTTATGTACCTCTCCCAAGGCCTTGTAAACTCGGACATTTTAATTTCTCGCACTTTATCTCTATTTATTTTCTGTCAAATCGGGTCCTGGAAATTTTGGCGATGTGGACCCGCGCCTTTTGTAATAGTTTAGGAACTTTAATTTCCGCAACTTTTTTAACTGTTAAATAAATGCATGCAAGAATGAATGACAAAAAAATAAAAACAAACGCATAGATCACCCATAACCTGACAAGACAAAAATAAACGAATCTGACACACGAATCACACACCACCCCTAGGGTACGCCTCACTGTTGCCTTGCCTCGAAAGGTGATCGTCGAGTAGAGGATGTCTTAGTAAGTCCTCATGATCCGGGAACCTGGCATGAGGGTAGCTTCTAAGGTGTCTTCCCATTGCTCTGGTGATCACCATGTCCCTCAACTCGAATTGACCCGAACACCTCCAACGGTGGTGCTACCTACCTCTCAATGGTGGGATGGCACTACTTTAAAGGACATTTACACAGACGAATTCCTTAGGGTACGTAGGTTCTCGTAGATACTTGCTCTAATTTCAAAACAAATTCAAAAATACTTTTCACACCAACACATTTTCAAAAGCTTTCGAAAGCAACTTTTCAAACACTCTTGAGGACTGATACAAGAGTCGAACTGAAATTTTCAAAGAAACTTTTTAAAACCCACATTGAAAAGCAAACAAACCATTTTTGAAAACACAAGTGAGCAAGTATCTAAGAGCCCATGGATAACCATGGATAGAAAGGGTGCTAACACCTTCCCTTTCTATAATCTACCTCCCGAACCGAGAGCAATCTCTATAAGGAATTTTTCTGTGCTTTTGTCCTTTCCATTTGGAGAAAATAAAAGACGGTGGCGACTCTTGCTTACCGCGACATTTCGCGAACCAGCGTTAAACAGTCAGTTCCAGATCCACCGATCACACATCAAAATCATGCTAATTTAAGCCATTCCACCCTTGCACGATTTTATTTGGTCATGCTAGGTTGATTTGATTTGATTCCTACAAAAAAATCAAATCAAATTCAATCTTTTGTATTTTTTGCCATTTATTTGATTTAATTTGAATTTTAAATAATAAAAAATAAAAATAAAATAAATAACGAAGCAAATAATATGTGGATGCTGATTTGGGCCGTGGACCATATTTCCACCAAGATACAATCATGAAATGCTAGGCCCATTTGATAAAAAATGTATTTTTGAGCACATTTGACTTTTGGCAATTTTGCAAAAAATGTCAACTTTGACAAGGCATATCTCCTCCAATTTTAACCCTAGAGAGGTGTTCTTGGACTTTTAGAAAGCTTAGGATGTCCCCTAAGCAACCCTTTTGGTTTCATCTCAATTGGGTCTTCCATGTTCATGTAAGAAGCTTTGACCCATAAGGTGTTTTTGTTGACTTTTCAAAAGGACCTATAATATAGAAATTCATATCTTTTGATGAGTGCATATTTTGAACTTGTGGGATGAAAATGAGTTGTAGGTAATTGCATCCTCTTCAAAATGAGCCTTGGATGGAAATTTTTCTGATAAAGTATGAAGGAGTTATGCTTGGTCAAAGTTTGGTTGACTTTTCCTTAGAAACCCTAATTTAGCAATTTTTTTAGTTTTGATGAATTAGGAGAATTTATTTGGGAATCATGATCAACCCTTGATCAAATGATGGGTATTACTTCAAAATTTTGATGTTGACCAAAAATCTTGAAGTTTGACTCTATGTGAGTAACAATTGACTTTTGACCTAACACAATTGATTTTCAGGCATCTAGGCAATTGACTGGGCAAACTTCTCGTGCAAGGCATGAAACTTGACATGGATGATCTTGAGAACATATTAGGATCATGGAAGGAATTTGGGACCTTTGGAGCTCACACATCTTGATTAAAATGGAAACGATAGTTTGAGATCCATTGCTTTAGGAGAGAGTTTGTCTGGTCAACTCTTGGGCATCCTTGAGTAAGTTGAGGACCTCAATGGGCATGTGTTGGGTGAAATGAGAGGGAAAATTTTGGGGTACAACACCTTCCCCTGTTCAATCTTCTTAAACTTGAGGATGTAGATTGGTTGTCTGCCTTTCGTAATCTGAAGGTGGAAGATGATTAAACACTAGAGTGCCCAAAAATTTTCACTTGTCTGAGATGGTGCTGGACTGTGTAGGTAGTATCAGGAATGGGCTTACAGATGCCATTTGGAGGAGATGAAGCAAGGTCATCAGAGATGGGCTTAAAGATGCCATCCGGAAGATATGACGGAGAATCATCGGAGATGGGCTTAAAGATGCCATCTAGAGGATGTTGATTTCCCGAGATATTCCTTTGATGAGAATTCCTATTCCTGTCGTTGAGGAGGAATCTGCTGAGGAATGTTGGTCTCTATCTTGGGAGAAATAGAATTTTAGGAGCTTCAGTTGTCCGTTACTCTATTGGGGAATCATCTCTTAGTCGAGGAGGTGAAAGTGAACTGCTATTTGGTCGTGCTCCAGGATTTACAGTGATTTGCTGAGGATAATAAGATTAACTGCTATCTGGTCGTGCTCCAGGTTTCACAGTGACTTACTGGGGAGATGAGATTAAACTTGCTATCTGGTCGTGCTCCAGGATTTGCAATCTCAAAAACTGTTATCTGGTCGTGCTCCAGGCTTCAGAAGGAATTAAGTGGTTATTCGGTCGCATCCAGGTTTAAACTTGAATTTAAGGCATACTAATATACGGTTGTTTCCAGGATTCATAGTAATTGGCCGAGTAAACTGATATCTGGTCGAATTCCAAGCTTCGCAGTACCTCATACTGTTATCTGGTTATGCTCCAGGTTTCACAGTGTCTCTTGCCGCTATCTGGTCGTGCTCCAGTCTTCACATTGTCTTACACCGTTATCTGGTCGTGCTCCAGGTTTCAGTAATTTGGGGAAATTAAGCTGTTATCTGGTCAGTTTCCGGGCTTCATAGCTTTTTTAACTGGAATAGAAATCTTAGTATCAATTTGAATGAACCAGGGAAAGGTCTCGAGTTGTCTTCAACTGGGAGAGAAATCTTAGTATCGATTTGACTGAACCTGGAAGAGGTCTCGGATTAACTTTGACTGGCATAAAAATCAGGGGAATCTTAGCGGTGATTCGGCTGACCCAGACGAAAGTCTTAGAACATCTTCAACTAGAATAGAAACATTAGTGTCGGTTTGACTGAACCAGAGAAAATCTTGAAAAGTGTTGGAATATCTTCAACTGTAATAGAAACCTTGGTGTCGGTTTGACTAAACCAGAGAGAACATGTGAGAACTTGATTGCATCTTTCCCTGAAAGGTAAAGAGTTAGTCGTATGTAATGTCATGATGTATGAAATGTATTGAGTAATGATGTTTTCAAAATAAATGAGTTTGTGTTGTATAATATGTATGCACATGCCATGATGTATGGATATGCAATGCTATTGTGATAATCTCTAGCTGGGGAAAATAAATCATGGACTGCTGCTGGAGAGTATAAGGAGTTGAGGTCTTCGTTTTCGCTGGGGATGGTAACCGAAGATGATTAGATAGAGATTTACATCCATTCTTCTTGAGAATATTCTGCCGGGAGAGACTCTGTTTGAGAATAATCCTACGGGGGAATGACTCCATGGGGAAGAGAGATACTCTGTTGGAAGATCTGTTGATTTGGAGAAATAAACTCAGCTGGGGATGAACTTCCATTGCTGGAGAGAAGAGCTCTGTTGGAGATTGAGCTTCCGCTGTCAGAGAAATAAACTCTGCTCGGGAGATGGCTTTATAAACTTCTCATGGTTATAAAACTCGGCTGGGGAATGCAGATATCAGCTTTCTGAAGGAACCTGTTGGGGAAGGAATTCCTGCTTGGGGATATGGAGGTCGGACCTTGGTTGTCTCGGCTCTATGGGGAATATAGGTATCACTGGATTTTATGTGATAGTGACTTTGCTTCCAACTGTCTCTGCCCCTTGTACCATGCTGGAAAAAGTACATGCGAAGATTTTGTGGATGGATCTATGTCGTGATTGTACTTGAACATGTATTTAATGAGTGTCAGGATGACATCCGTCTCTGGATCGTATCTGAACTGTACTTGAAACACGTGTTGAATGAGTGTCATAATGACATCCGTCTCTGGATTGTATCTGAACTGTACTTGAAACATGTGTCGAATGAGTGTCAGAATGACATCCATCTCTGGATCGTATCTGAACTGTATTTGAAACATGTGTTGGATAAGTGTCAGAATGACATCCATCTCTGGATCATATCTGAACTGTATTTAGAGGAGAATCTGGAGTAAGTATCAGGATGACATCCGCCTCTGGATCGTACCTGAACTGTTTCTAGAAGAGAAATCTGGAATAAGTACCAGGATAACATCCGTCTCTGGATCGTACCTGAACTATTTCTAGAAGAGAAATCTGGAATAAGTACCAGGATAACATCCGTCTCTGGATCGTACCTGAACTATTTCTAGAAGAGAAATCTGGAATAAGTACCAGGATAACATCCGTCTCTGGATCGTACCTGAACTGTTTCTCAATGTATGAAAATCTTGAATAAGTACCAGAATGACATCTGTATCTGGATCGTATCTGAACCGTTTCTCGATGTATGAAAATCTTGAATAAGTAGCAGAATGACATTCGTATCTGAATCGTTTCTAGATGTATGAAAATCTTCAATAAGTAGAAGAATGACATCCGCATCTAGATCGTATCTGAACCGTTTCTCAATTCTGGTGCTCTTGATGAATGCTGATCAAGGTATAAGTCTTCCACTGATAGACAAGTGACGGGACATAGTCGTACATTTTAAATCCCTGACTTTTTCCTGGACCGCCCTTTCTGGTTTTCAGTCCATCGGGATACCTTTTTTGCCCAAGCCGCCTTTTTAGGTTTTCGACTTGTCGGGTGTACATATTTTTTTATGTATATCCCTAACTTTTGCCTAGGTGTGTCAACCTAGCGGGTCTTTTTTTCATGCGCAGTATTTTCCGGCTATGTCCATGCTTTCAGGATGTAGAGAGTTGTCACTGTCCATAGTGTTGTGTTGTAGTATTGTCAAAAATGTTTTCTTGGTGGCACATGATTCGTTGATGGAATGCGTGCGTAATGCCCCAAGCGATTCAGATGAAGACATGCCCCTGGTTATTTGACACTTTTGGAGAGACTTCCCCAAGTGTGTTTAGACATCATGTCACGCCCCTTGCTTATGGAAGACCTGTTATTGAAAGTGTCTTTCCCACTTAGGTGATTCTGTCCATTGAGAGGATGTTTGTTCATTGAATATCCATTGTGCGGATTTTTCTGCTATTAAATAATTAGTCATATGCAAACAATGTCATTTAAAGAATGCAAAACTCATGTATGTCTTGAAAATTTTTGAAAATGTGTTTTGTGTAGTAAAACGAAATTTTCAAGAATGTGATATCAACTCAGGATTCGTAACAAATCCTACAGGAGTCAGGATACCTTTGTAACAGTATGCTCTCAAACTAACCCATGCTATAGCTAGGAATTTTAAGGGTTATAACGTGGCCTGGTTCACGGTTCAAGAAACAAAGGATAAAGGCTCAAATTTTATTGGTACCCAACCCTCTCTTCGTGATGTTCTTCATTCCTATGCTCAGTTAATTGCATGTTTAGATCTCGATTGAGTCTGGAATCTTTGCTCTGATACTTGGTGATGATTCATAAATTGAACATTTGTTTTGAAAAGGCAGTTATTTTTGTAAACTTCTTTTTGTCGAGGATTTGTAGTAACCTCTTTTTTTGGTTTTCGTTATCCCTTCTTTTGCCTGAACTGTTTCTTTTGTGATTACAGTCAGCGGGATGCCCCAATTTTATTCTTAAGTCTCCTTCATAGGTTTTGACTTAATGGGCTTTTATTTCGAGAGATAATGACTGCCTGTCTTGACGATTATACGAAACCATCACCGTCTTTTGTTTTGGAAGGACGTCTTTGATGCCATTCATTGTATACGAAGCGGCAGATTGTGACTGAATGCGGCTCTGAATTAACTGAGAAAACTACCCTGCCCCAGGTTATGATTAAGGGTTTTAATTTGTGTGAAAAGAAAAACTCTCACTTCTTTGGCTCGAAGGGGTTGACTAGGGATTATCTTCCTTATAACTCCATTGTTTAGGATTTGAAATAATGTCTGTACATCGTCAGCGGGGTCTGTTCAAAAGCATATTGTAGAGATTGTGGTATCATTTTCGTCATCCTCCCTCTAAGGCTTAGAGTTTTTAATCGAGAGTTGAATATCACAAAAGGAAATAAGAACGCATTTTTGAAATAGTGAATACGAATGAATTGATTCAAGACAAACATGTGCAATGCATTGATGAAATAACGAGGTTTGATATGAATAAATGTTCAAACAAATCAAAAGAAAATTACACATTGAAAATTCTAATGAACGAAAAGTCTTCTTGTGAGAACTTGTCACTTCAGATGGTATGCCTTGGAGGGATGGCATAAGAACTCAGCCTGGCCGTCTTGTGCAAATTCTAGCGCTCCTTCATTAATTAGGTCTTGGATTTTATTTCTCAACACCCAACAGCTGTTGGTGTCATGTCCAGGACTGTTGGAGTGGTACGCACATCTTGCATTTGGATTGTACCTTGGGAAGGCTATGTTGGGATTCTGAGGAGGGTCCCTTAACATAAAAACCTTGGCCTTCAACATGCGTTGCAATGCTTGAGCCAATGACATGTTGATTTCGGTGAAGCGTCTTTCAGATGTATTCTTCTTATGACAATTACCCCGTTGTCATTGGCGAGGTTGTGGTTGGGCTTGTGATGTAGTAGCAATCTGGAAAGGTATGTTCTTGACCAAACCAACCTCTTCTCTCATTGGGGGCTGATTAATGCCTTGATCCACAATTTTAACTGTTTGTTTCATGGATCTGCATGCATCTTGGTGAAGCTTGTTGAGGAAGGCTCTTAACCCTTCTTGTCCTCGAGCTAAGTTTTGGATAAGAGCCATCTGCCCCAGCATCTGGATTCTCATTGCTTCTACATCAGCTTGCAGTTGTTCCAATTGTTTATCCTTGTTGTTTTCAGGACGTTCCTTGGTCAGATTCTCGATGAAGAGTGTTTTCAGGTCTTCTTGCCCCTTGGATAGATTCAGGAGAAATTCCTTGAACTGGGCATCTTGAGCTTGGAGATCTCTGTTGTCTTGTTGGAGAGCCATTGCTGAAATAAACAGCGAGAACATGAGAGACCTACTTTGAAACCTGCTTATGCAATGATATGTATTATATATGTATGTAATGTTTTAAAGGATCTCTTGGGGTAAACAAGAAAATTTCAGAAGTTGAATTTTGAAGCTTTGATTAAATAATTTTGTATCGTTGAGAGTCCTTCTACGAGAGTTAAGCTCACCATATCAAGTGGGTCATAGCCCCTGACTCAGGTTGTTGTGTTATGGTCTTCTTGACGATATTTGGCCAGAGGAAAATAAATCCCCTTGCCCCTTGCTAGATGTCTGATTTATCATAACCTGTATCACAGGCCCTCGAGATCCTTGAAATGGTTATGGAAATGTTAAGGCATGATGTTATGATGTGTATGCTATGTGTTTAAGCAAAAGTGCGAGGTGATGTATGCAAGTAAACCCTGCAAGAAATCCAAGTTATTGGATAATGACTGTAAACAAAACATGCAAGGAACTCATGTTGTTAGGTAATAAAACTCTGCAAGTAGTTCAAGTTGAAAGCACACAATTCACGCAAACAACCTTAGGTTTAGTCTTGCATGGGTTTTAAGGTCATACCCTCTTGAAGCTGGATTAGTTCAACCTGTCCTATAAATATGTAACTGGGTTCTAAAGGGATCTCAATATCACCGATCTTTCCCCTAAGCCTTGTTCAATCGACGATTGACTCGTAATCAAACAAAACTCAGAAGTCAAACCTTAATGAGTGTAGCATCGAGTATCTGTCGACCTTGGGCCTAAACCCAAATCCAGCCATCTCGTTATGTCATACTGGCCAAGTCGTCCAATTAAAGGTTCTAAGGCCAGTTGATGCTTTACGACACCACGCGGCGGCCCCGTACATCTCTCTGAGTGACTCAAGGGTTACGGGTACCAACCAAAATGCCACATCAATGTAGCTACTGCTTCAACCGTGTTGTATGCCCCAGCACATCTCCCTAATAGTTTATTGCTACTTACCTAAAAGGTGTTTCCCGATCCGGGTGTAGGATCAAATAACCCAAAGAGTTCCCATAAATATAAAGCAAACAAGAAAATCAAGAGAAAGCAATTAAATATGACCTAGATCCTAAGGTTTACTCCACTTTATATTTGAATCCCCAGCAAAGTCACCAGTTCTGTGATATGGTGGCAGAACCGACTGTTAATACTGGTTTGCGTTTTTTGTTCGCAAAATGTCGCGGTAAGCAAGAGTCGCCACCGGCTTTTATTTTATCCAATCAAGAAAAGGAAAAAGAACAGAAAAAACCTTTTTCGAGATGTTTTTGAGTACGGGGGGTAGATTATAGAAAAGGAAGGTGTTAGCACCCTTTATTTCCATGGTTTTCCATGGGCTCTTAGGTACTTGCTAATTTTTAAAACTGCTTGTGTGTGCTTGCTTTGAAAAGTCTTGTTTTACTTCATGTTAACCCTTGTTTCTGTCCTCAAGAGTGTTACAAAGTTGTTTTTGAAAACTTTGTTTGAAAAGTGTTTGTGTGAAAAAGTTTTGTTTGTTTGAGCAAGTACTTAAGAGTTTTCTACCTACTCGAAAAAGGTCTGTTCGTTTTCCTTTTAGACAATGCTATCCCATTATTGAGAAATAGGTAGCATCGTCGTTGGAGTTTTTTAGGGACATTCGAAGGGACAAGTACGATCTTAAAAGCAATGTTAGGAAATGTTAGTAATCATCCTAAAGCCTTAAAGATCTTTTTCCGAGGCAACATCCGAATGGGTCATTTTAGATCTTTCGGGGCTAGAGGATAACCACTAATAAACCCTATACTTCATGACCGTTTACCGAAGGCAACTGGAGTGGAGTAAACCCTAGGAGTGAGCATGTGTGAGTGATTTTTTCAATTACTTGTCTTTGCAGATTTAGGGTTTTCTACCGTATTAATTTTCAGTTTGTCTTTCCATATGATCCTATTAATATCTAGGCAGTTTATAGTTTGCGGAAATTAAAATGCGGGAAAGTTAAAGTCCTAGCTATTACAGGGCTTTCGCAGATACATAATTATTTTTCACTGAAAATAAAAATGCGGAATTTAAAATCCTAATTACTATTACAAACTCGGAGCAATTACAATAATAATAAAAAGGAAATTAAAAAATGCGTGGGACGAATTAAGTACGAGAATAAATTGAGAAACCTAAAAATTCTAATCGAAAAATATTTAGGTTATTTTTTGAAAAAAGATTAAATTATATACAAATTAACCCTAATTCTAATTGATTTAAATTATGAAAAAAAGTATTAAATTTCCCTAAATAATTAATGTAATTAATTAAGGAAATAAAATAATTTTTATGAAAAAAATGATTTTTGTGATTTTTTTATTTAATAAAAAAAATAATGATTTTTTTGGGTGCTATTTTGTGAAAAATAAGATAATTATAAATAATTAAGATAAAAGAAAATAAAATAAAAAAGAAAATAAATTGGGCCTGTATGAGCTGAATGAGGGGGGTGTACGCTGAACTTATCCAAGCCCATGAAGCTAAGGCCCAATCAACGCGCTGATTCTGTGCAGCCATGCTTGGAGGGTGCATCATAGACTTCCCTTTGACTGAGCGTTGGATCTGGATTAGTGATGATCCAGTGGCTGGACGGTTGGAGTACGTGATAGACGCCTGGCAACATAATGTACAAAATCTGCATGTAAACGTTAAGAAAATAATAAAATGCTGGGACCTGTGATCGAACCCAGGTCCTCTCCCTCACTACCACGCGCGCTTAACCAATTGGGCTACATGTCTTATTTGTCAATATAATAACAACAAAATATATTATATAAAACAAAATAGATAAAACAGAAAAAATAAAAAGCGCACGTTTTATTCAAACAGGCCAATGGTGTGTGCCATATATCTTCTTCTTCCCCTGTCCGTCGTTTTAGGCCAAGCATTTTAACACTCGGACATCTTCCATGGCTATAACCCTGTAATTTTCAAAAATTCACAACAAGCATGATAAATCAATTGTGAGAACATAGATCAACCCGTCTTGATCTCACGAGCATCATGGTACCCTTTTCTTGGGCCAATTTAACCTGTAGAGAAAAACCCTAAAACGGCCATGAAAACCCTAATAATGGTGATCATCAATATACGCATCAAAATGCAAAATTAAATAAACCAAAACATTCCAAATGATAATACAAACACAATGCTATGCTTAAAAGTGAACAACTATGCGCAAACTGTAAAATCAAAATCAAGTTTGGATATGCAAACCGTGGACCTACAGGGAGTGATTCTGGGCTTCTCAGGACATGCAAATAGTGTTGTTAGCTTCAGGAGATATCCAGGAATGGATTTGTGGCTTTGAATTGCTTTGAATCGTCCTCTAAGCTTGAAACCAATCCACACTTTTTCTTCAAAAATTTGAGTTTTGTTTGGGGTTCTCACGACTGCAAATCCTTGTTTTTTTGGCTTGGTTATGTTCTATATATGTAGTAGAACTGATTAAGTTAACAAAAACAAATTAAATCTTTGTGAATCATGAAAGTTTGCTTTGATTTTGCTCTTGTATTATATCTTTCCAAATGCATCAAAATCATGCCAATTTGAGCCATTCCACCCTTGCACGATTTTATTTGGTCATGCTAGGTTTATTTGATTCCTACAAAAAAATCAAATCAAATTCAATCTTTTGTATTTTTTTGCCATTTATTTGATTTAATTTGAATTTTAAATAATAAAAAATCAAAATAAAATAAATAATGAAGAAAATAATGCGTGGATGCTGATTTGGGTCGTGGACCATGTTTCCACCAAGATACAATCATGAAATGCTAGGCCCATTTGACAAAAAATGTATTTTTGAGCACATTTGACTTTTGGCAATTTTGCAAAAATGGTCAACTTTGACAAGGCATATCTCCTCCAATTTCAACCCTAGAGAGGTGTTCTTGGACTTTTTAGAAATCTTAGGATGTCCCCTAAGCAACCCTTTTTGTTTCATCTCAATTGGGTCTTCCATGTTCATGTAAGAAGCTTTGACCCAAAAGGTATTTTTGTTGACTTTTCAAAAGGACCTATAATGTAGAAATTCATATCTTTTGATGAGTTCATATTTTGAACTTGTGGGCTGAAGATAAGTTGTAGAGAATTGCATCCTCTTCAAAGCCTTTGATGGAAAATTTCTGATAAAGTATGAAGGAGTTATGCTTGGTCAAAGTTTGGTTGACTTTTGCTAAGAAACCCTAATTTAGCAACTTTTGAGTTTTGATGAATTAGGAGCATTTCTTGGGGAATCATGATCAACCCTTGATCAAATGATGGGTATTACTTAAAAATGTTGATGTTGACCAAAAATCTTGAAGTTTGACTATATGTGAGTCACAGTTGACTTTTGACCTAACACAATTGATTTTCAGGCATCTAGGCAATTGACTGAACAAACTTCTCGTGCAAGGCATGAAACTTGAGATGGATGATCTTGAGAACATATTAGGACCATGGAAGGAATTTGGGACCTTTGGAGCTCACACATCTTGATAAAAATGGAAACCCTAGTTTGAGATTCATTGCTTTAGGAGAGAGTTTGTCTGGTCAACTCTTGGGCATCCTTGAGCAAGTTGAGGACCTCAATGGGCATGTGTTGGGTGAAATGAGAGGGAAAAGTTTGGGGTACAACACCAACACTATCCCCCTAAAGACTTACCTTTCTTCTGGGGTTCATATTTTTCTAACTCTATCTCATGACTTCTGAGGGAGCTGACAAGTTCTTCAAGAGAGATTTTTTTCAAATCTTTGGCCAGTTTAAGAGCTGTGACCATGGGTCTCCATTTCTTGGGTAAACTTATGATGATATTCTTTACATGGTCAGCAGTTGAGTACCCTTTATCCATAACTTTTAACCCAGCCAACAAAATTTGAAACCTTGAGAACATTGTTTCAATGGTTTCATCTTCTTCCATTTTGAAGGCTTCATACTTCTGAATGAGTGCAAGAGCTTTGGTTTCTTTAACTTGTGTGTTTTTTAATGCGTCATTCTCAAGGAATCAAACATGTGTTTTTTTAATTCTCTGTTTGTGATCTTCTCATACTTTGTGTATGAGATATCACTCAAGAGAATAGTTCTAGCCTTGTGATGATTTTTGAAATCTCTCTTTTGATAATCTGACATTCTTTTTCTGTCAATCTTCTGACCGCTTTCATCAACAGGATGTATGTATCCATCAGTTACCAAGTCCCAGAGATCAGCGTCATGAGCCAGAAAGAAACTTTTGATTTTGTCTTTCCAGTAATCGAAGTTCTCTCCATCAAAAATAGGAGGTTTGATGTTGATTATGTCTTTCTCATCATGGTAGTCATTGCTGATGTTATGACTTGGTCCCACCATAGTGTTTTTCTTGCTTGGATCTTTTTCTGACACGTTAAGTGCTTGTACTAAGAATCAAGCACTCTGATACCAATTGAAGAATGGAAAAACACAAGAAAAGGGGGGTTGAATTGGGGTTTTTAAAACTTAAATAAAAGAACACATTGGTTATCCTGGTTCATTTGAACTCAAACTACTCCAGTCTATCCGCCAAGGTGATTTCACCTCTCTCAATGAGGTCTTAATCCACTAATCAAACTTGATTACACAGCTACTATGACAATCGCCAAAGTCTTCTTGAGTTTAAACCACAATCCGGTTTTCTCAAGGAGATACACTAAACAATATTTAAGAGACTGTACAAAAATGTTTTCTAATAAAATAGTATCACAAGAGATGTTTTACACAATTTATATTTTGGACGTTTGAAGATGATAAAGATTACTACTTTGTTGTACGTGAAAATCGTGAACGGTTTCTCCTTCAAACTTTGTTTAAATAGGAGAAGCATGTAGGAGCTTTTGGAATGTTGATCAATGATAATTAAAGAGCTTTCCAAAAATAAAGATCCTTGTTACCTTTCAGCCGTTACTTTTGAATAGCAATAATTGAGTTATAACGCTCCAGAACATGCTTGCTTCAGAAGATGAAAGTTACCGTTGCTTCTTTCCAGAACTTCGTGGATCAGAAACACGAGTCCTGTTTGCAGCGTTAGAACTTCTTTGAGAGATGTATAGAATCAGAGTTAAAATAGCCATTTAACTCATCTTTTGTGCTTCTTCCATCAGAACTTCTCTGCAAAACAAAATACAAATTTAGGGAGCATAATTGTTCTTTGAGTGTTTGTTATCATCAAAACTCTTACAAGGATTGTAGAATCAAACTATGTTCTAACAAGTATAGCAATGGACATAGAAATCATAAGGATTTTCATATAGAATCTTTCTTTGCAAACATTAAATTCACCTCACATATTTGAAGCTTCATCATATCATTTCCCTTGTATTCTTGAAATAGATAATGTGTACTTATCAAGAATATCATAAAGAGCATCCTTTAATGTCCAGATGTAGTGTTTGTGACGTGATGTAGAGTAATAAATCATTCCACAACATGCCCTTTTTCGTTAACAAACCTAAAATAAATTCAACAAGTTTACTTGGCGGCATATAGAATAATAGGTAATGAAAATTGGACAACAAATATAACTACTAACCTCAACATCACCACCATTTTCTCTTTGACAGATATATCACGAGACTTATCAATAAACACGAAGAATTGTCTATCACCAAACTCTTCCATAATCCCCTTGGTAACTTCATGTGCACAACACATTTCAAGCTCCTTTTGAATGTCACTTGAAATTATTGTGCAATTTTTTCCACCACGGTCAAAAGCATTGCTCACTTGTTCATTCTTAGCTTTTACCTAATCTGTCATCTCTCTAAAATTTTCCTTATTTAGAGAAATAGAGAATTCATTATGACCACAAAAGCCATGCCTTGTACAATGAGACATCTTGAAAAATCTACAGAACAAGTCAAGTGAATCTTATATAATTCTTCAGATTCCTTGGTTGCTTTAGAAAACTTATTTACCACACTTTGTCTTTGATTATTATAATCATTGTAGTGCTTGACACATGAGTTGTACAAACTATTATTACTACCAACGTGATCTTTAAAGGCTTGAGATGCATGATTCTAATCTTTATATCCGTTTTTAGTGAAGACTTCAAAATCAAAGTGATCGGCCCTCCTGGGTTTCTTAAAGAGAAAGCAGTAAAAACAATAAGCTGCATCCTTGATCTCACTGTATACTAACCATGCATAATTCTTATACCATGATTTACTAAATGCTCTATTAACACTTCCAAATGGAGTACGAGGAAAGCTTGACATATCTGATTGCATTGGGCCCTTCAATATATATGCCCTCCTCAATTGATTTTGAATATCTTAAACATACTCATTAATTTGTTTCCTACGATCCGGATCACACATAATCTCATTTGAGTTAAACTCATTAACCACATTAGGCGGTGATTCTCATTCTATTTCTGATTCAACAAAAAATCTCGTCATCTTTAGAAAAACTAACTACAACAAATTGGTTTCAAAAAGTTCAACTTAACATAAACATTAATCATTAACATAAATATTAAACATTGCAAATCCAATTCAACTTACCATGACTACACATGAAGGAAGTCAATTACGATGTGGTGTTGAACTTTGATGAAGTTTTTGGTATTCTTCTACTCTGTTTTGATGAATGAGTATCTGAAAACATTCTAAAACTTTAGTCAAAGTAACAAACACATGTAAAAAGTAATTAGATTTAAAATAATGTGTATTTGAATTTGAAACTTTAGTTAAATTTTTATAGTAAGATTCAAGGGTTTAAGCCTCTAAAACTTTCTCTTATAAGGCATCACCTTGGAAGACGGGTGCTCATATATTACAACTCCCTTAGATCATGACCCATTTGGTTTAGTGGACCGACGAAGTTGAGGGTGGGTTGTCAATTCAACTCATTATTCTACACGCACTTTGGAGGTCACACTCTTGTAATGTAATTGAAATTTTTCGTACATGATTCATTTTGCAATCTGTCATGGCTTTCAAATTTCTTTCTTTTTTGGAAAAATACCCTTTTTGGTCCTTTAAGTTTACCCCAAGGTCCATTTTGGTCCTTTATCTAAAAAAAGTGTCAAACTGGTCCTATAATTCTTTCAAAAGGACCATAGGAGTCCTTTCCGTCCAAAAGGCACAAACGAACGTTTGGTTTGCATGCGTGGCAGGTGACATGGAATGTTATGTACACCATCTTCAAGCTGCTTCCAGAAATCCTCAAATTCTAGGGTTCACACATTGCATCTCAATTTTCCCATTTTGAATTTGAAATTCCCTCAATATGATGAAGGAAGCATCATCAGAGATCCGGTCTTCGTACGATTGCAATAGAGATGGAAGCTTAGATGGAAAGTTGCGATGGAGACCTATATGTGGTTGTGGAGAATCTGCGGTTCTTCGAAGGGCTACCACTGTCACAAACTTTGGGAAGCAATTCTGGGGTTGTCGTCATTACAAGGTAAGCATGAAATTAAAATGGGTTTTCATATATTCTTGTTCTGATAGTTCCTGCAATAGCTGAGATGAATCTGAATGTCACCATTACAAGGTTCATCTAAATCTGGGTGTGGATACTTTCAATGGTTCTTTGATGATGTGGTAGATGAGAAGGATCAGTTTATAAAGAAGCAGAATAATAGGTTGGAGAAGCTGCAAAATGAGCTTGATGGAGCAAAGATGGAGATACATCATCTAAAGGAAAGGAAGGATGGGCTGAAACATAAGATAATGGAGTTACAAATTGAAATGAAGAAGATGATGAATTCTCAGAAAAAATGGAAAAGATTCTTCTTTATTATGTTAGTTGTGGTAATTTGGATGATGTTGTAATAGACTGTTGAATTGAGATTATATGTAATAGAGTATCATATGTAACACAGTCTCAATTTAAACATGGTATCATTATGAATTTGAATTTTTTTATCAACTTGAATTTTTGAACTAGTAGCATTTTGATCAATGTAACATACTGTAAACCATACTGTAGCAATTTTTGTATCAATGTAGCATTTTGATCAATGTAACATACTGTAAAACTAGTAGCATTTTTGTATCAATGTAAAACATAATGTAACATACTGTAACTAGTAGCATTTTGATCAATGTAACATACTGTAGCAATTGAAGATAGGTAACAACATATAATTATAAGGTGGTGGATACCACTAAGTTGCATACAAAAGAACCTGATATTACAGGTCCAATCAAAACAGCCTGATATTACAGGTAAAAAAAAAAACAAAACAGCTTGATATTACATGATCAAAACAACTTAACATAACCAATTCTAATATTACAAGTTAACAAAACAACATAACAACTATAGGTCCAATCCTAATCCAAAACAAACATAAAAGTAAACTAAAGTTTCCACTTTGGTGCTGCTCTTTTAGTTGGTGTTGTCCTTCTTATTGTTGGACCTACAACAGTTCTTGATGCCTTTAACCTCGTTGTTGGACCTGGTGGGACAAATGGTGCATTTGGCCTTCTAACTGACAACTTTTTGGATGATTTAGATTGAGATGGCTGAGAAGCTTGACCAGGAACTGACTTAGATGCTTGAGATGCCACTGGTACAGATGCCACTGGTACAGATGCCACTGGTACAGATGCTTGAGATGGTTGAGAAGGCACTGGTACTTGTGGTACAGATGGTGCTTGTGGTACAGATGGTTGAGCTATATGTGGTACTTGTGTAGTAGTTGTCTGACTAGTAGAAGGCACCTTACAAGTAAGCTTGTTGTGACCTACCTGCTTACACCTGCTACACTTTATAATGAATCCCATTCTTCTCATCTTTTTATCAGTACCATCTAGCTCACCTTGCTCTAAATTCCTCCTTTTCTTTGGCCTTCCAGGCACTTTCCTGAATTTGGGTGGCATAACATCAGGGTACTCAGTTGTAACCCATAGGCTTGAGCCATTAACAGGGAATATGACAGGTTTGTACACTTGCAAATATCTAGATTTCCTGTAATAATCAGGAATGTATTCATCAATCCTATGGTTCCTATTCTTGATTGCTGCAAGTGAATGAACACATGGTAGGCCTGTTAGCTCCCATCTTCTGCATGAACAAATTTTTTCCTTCAAGTTTACAGTGAATTTTTCAGCAGAATTTTCCAGATGCCTCACTTCAAACATATGCTCATCAGACATCCTAACACAGAAAAATGGACATTCCAAATTAAGACATCAAATGGACATTCCAAAGTCAGACATTCTAACACAGAAAAAATGCTTGTTTTAATAATTTTACCTGGGAAGCCACATGTTTGTGAATGAACTTGTTTTCTCAACCTTTTTCATAATGTTTGGCAACACTTCTACATCTGTCAATTTCTGAAACCTCATCCTGTTTGTATCCCATCTCTCCATCATGTATATCCTAATTTCTTCCACCATGGTTATTAATGGCTTGGCCCTTGACTCCAAAATAACACTATTAAAGGATTCTGACATATTATTGAGAACTGCATCGCATTTGTTATGAGTCTTGAAGTATGATCTGCTCCAAAACCTTGGAGGGGTAGACATCATGTGCTTGTATGCTTCTCCATTGATATGTTTCATAACTTTCATCTCTCTTTCCCAAGCTTGGTAGTAAGTTGATTTGGATGCCTTCCATATAATTTCCTTTAGTTTTTTTCCTGGAAATCTCTTCCTAAAGTTGTTGTAGAGATGCCTAACACAGAATCTTTGTTCAACTGTAGGCAGCAGTTCCTCTATTGCAGGCAATAATCCATGGGTCATGATATGTATAGAATTTAATTATTAAACATGAGAATACCAGGATAAACATGAGAATTTAATTATTAAAAATACTAATCAATTGAGAATTAACAATAGAGTCATACCTTTTGTTGATCAGAAATAAAAGTGTATGTGAGACACTCTTCTCTTCCACCTAGATCACCAATAAGCAGCTCCAAGAACCATGTCCAACTTTCCTTGTTTTCACTCTCCACTACTGCATATGCTATTGGTAGCATTTGATCATTGGGATCTCTGCCTATGGCTGACAGGATTTGACCTCCACAAAGCCCTTTCAAAAAACATCCATCAAGCCCTATGAAATGTCTACTTAACCTGAAGCTTTCCTTACAAGCTGCCAAGCATATGTAAATCCTTTTGAAGTGTAATTTCTGAACACCACTACCTTCTTGAGCTGGTTGGACATGTACTTTCACAGTTGACCCTGGGTTAGATCTTAACAACTCATGTGCATAGTCATAAATCCTTGTATAATCCCCTAAGAATGACCCATCAACCATGTCTCTTGCTGCAAACCTAGCCCTTATAGCCTTGGTTTTGTTGACCCCCACATTCCACTTCTTCTGCACCTTTTCCTTAATGTCCTTAAGCTTCATTCTAGGGTTGGTTTTAAGTGCATTCTGCAACCTCTTGCTAAGCCATTTAGTCTTCAACAACTTCACATTATATTCTCTACTGCAACTATGGGTGTCTACCACCTTTCTTAGTTGCCAAGTATCCTCAACATCCAACTTAGCCCAATAACCTTCCCATTCACATCCATCCTTACACCTAACCCTAACCCTTATCTTGTCATTTTTTATGTATGTGATCGGTGGAAATAGAACTGACTGTTTTTGAATGCTGGTTCGCGTTTGCATTTAGCAAAATGTCGCGGTAAGCAAGAGTCGCCACCATCTTTTATTTTCTCCAACAAGGAAAGGACAAAAGCACAGCAAAATTCCTTTTCGAGATGTTTCTCGGGTTCGGGAGGTAGATTATAGAAAGGGAAGGTGTTAGCACCCTCTCTATCCGTGGTTATCCATGGGCTCTTAGGTACTTGCTCACTATGTTTTCAAAAATGTTTTGCTTTTCTTGTGTTTGTGGGTTTTGAAAAAGGTTTGTTTGAAAACTTCGATTTAACTCTTGTATCTGTCCTCAAGAGTGTATGAAGTGTTTGTTTGAAAACTTTTGTCAGAAAAGTGTAAGTGCGAAAAATATTTTTTGTTTTGAAAGAGCAAGTACCTGAGAACCTCTACCTACTCAAAAGAAATTAAGCTGTGTAAATGTCCTTTAGACAGTACTATCCCACTATTGAGAAGTAGGTAGCACCGTTGTTGGAGTTTTTCGGGTCAATTCGATTATAGGGACATGTGGTTACTAAAGCAATGTTAGGATGCCTTAGCGGTAACCCTAATGTCTTAGATCGTTTTTTATCGAGGCAACCGTTCCGAGGCAACTTTTGATCTTTAGACAGGAGGGCAACCTCTAAAACACCCTATACTTAATGACCACGTCGAGGCAACCAAGTGAGGCGTACCCTAGGAGTGGCATGTGCGAGTGTGTCATGTTTCAGTTAAGTTATCTTTGCACATGTTATGGTGAGCTACGGGTTGATTTTAATTTCAGAGATAAGTCTTGTCATGCATAGCCTAATTAACATACATCTAGCAGTTAAATGTTGCGGGAAGTAAATCTACGCTATTACAAGGCGTCGGGTATTTACATCGCCAAAAACAAACCCTTGAAAAGTAAATTGCGGGAAATTAAAGAAAAGCGATAAAAAGTCCTAATTAAAGCTATTACATCCTCGGAGAAATTACATAATAATGATCAAAAATTAATAAAATAAACATACGCGCGAGAGAAAATTGAATTGGGGAAGTTCTTAGGGTTTTGACCTTTTTTGAGAAAGAAGGAAGTTTTTGTTGTTTTGCATTTAATTAAATTAAACCTAAAACTAATTAATTAATTAAAAGAAATATTTTTTGAGTTTTTTATGTTTCAAGGAAATAAATAAAAAAATGATTAAAAGTGGTCAAGAATCCTAATTCTAATTTATTTTAAATTATTGTGAAAATATTGAAGTTAACCTAATTAAAACAACTAAATTAATTTATGTTAGTATTTATTTACAAAAATAATAAATTAAGGGTGAATTTAATAAATAATAATAAAAAAATATTATATTTTAGTTTTCTGAATTTATTATAAAAAAATGTTAATTATTTAGTTAGTGGTTATTTAGGAATAAAAAGAAATCAAACAAATAAATGAAAGAAAATAAAAAGAATGCAAACTCAAGGAGGTGTTTGGGCCAGCTTTGGAGGTTTCTTTGGCAATTCTGAAGCCCATTCATATCCAGCCTGTTGACTTTTCTGGACTCCCTGCGTACTTGTTGACTAGGGAGTAGGATGGTCCTTCAATCCTGACCATTGGATTCATGTCTGGAGGCACCTGGTGTCTTGAGAGTTGAAGTGCATGGTGGTCTGTATGCTAGGTGCCATATGGGAATACCTGAAAACAAAATTGAAATAATGTTTTGGGGGACCTGGGATTCGAACCCAGGTCCCAATGGACTATGCACGCGCGCTTCCACCAACTGGGCTAACCTGCTTAATTGTTAATGATTTATCTAGCAAATAATATATTAGAAACAAAGCCTAATTCCTGAAAATAAAAAAAAAGGCGCGCTATTCAAACATGCCAATGGGAGAGAGACGCGTCAGCGTCTTCTTCGTTGAGCACTGGTTTTTTTACCTGCGGATTTCTATCCGCAGGAAGTTCCGTAGGTTCTTCCTAAAATTGTCCCTAGGCTGCAAAAATTCCATCCAAGCCCATGGTTATGATCGTCCATGTCCCCTGAGTCCATCCATGCTCATGATTTGTTCTAATTTTACCTGGAAACAAAATACCTAAAACGCAAGAACATGAACCCTAGAATTGGGCATCACGATTCAGGGCATAAAAACAAAATTGGCTATTGCAGTTATGTTAGAAATCAAATAATGAACATGAATATGCCAACGTTTTGAAGAAAAAATGCAAGAATTGAGAGTTTCGATTTCGTGTTCAGGGGCCAGTTCGTGAGGACTTACAACGTTGTTCAAGGGGTCTTTGGACGTGGTATTGATCGCTTTAGCTTCAGTGGATAGCAAGGAAGAAGGCTACGTGCTCCTTTTGGTCTGAAAACGCCTGCAATACCGTTCTTGATCTCACACTTTTTTCAAGAATTTTGCAATTTGCTTTGGCCGTTTTTAGCAATCCTTAGGGTGTGTCCAAGGTTTGTGCTGCTTGCTTATGTATAAGGCAATGATTCTAGGTCAAAATTTGGGCTTTAATCCATGTATATGGAAGAATTAGGTTTACACTTTTTCACCATTGTTATCCTTTCCAAAAATAGGTAAAATCTTAGATTTTGTGCAAAAATAAGCCCTAGCACGAATTGGTTGGTTGGCACATGATATATGAAAGTTGTACAAATCACAAAGATACTATTCCATTGATTTTTAGATTTTATTTGAATTAATATAGATTTAAAATGAATTAAATCAATAAAAATTAAATAAAATAGAAAAATAAATGTTTGATCCTGAAATTAAGCATGGGACACGTGTGTGGTATGACAAGGCTGAATCAAGTGTAAAAATGTGGGCCCTTTTGTCAAAAATTGAAGTTTTGAGGATAGTTGACTTTTGCAAATTCATGAGAATTTCCCAACTTCTCCAATGCACAACTTGCTCAATTTTGATCATATGACCATGTTCTTGGACATTTTGGAAAGCTCTTGAAGTCCTCTAACCAATGCCTTTGGTCCCATGTCATTTGGATTTACCAATATCAAGTTATGGCCTTTGACTCAAAGTGTACTTTTGTTGACTTTTGAATTTGACCTATAATGTAGAAATTGACAACTTTTTATGAGAGCATTTATAGAACTTGGAGTGTGAAGATGGATTTTAGGAAATTTCATCCCCTTCAAAATGAGCATTGGATGGAATTTTTCTGATGAACCATGAAAAAGTTATGCCCTGGTCAAGATACAGTTGACTTTTCTGCTGTCCAAAAATAGTAACTTCTTGCATCTTGATGATTTTTGAGCCATTCTTGTGGAATCATGATCAAGACTTGATCAAATGATGATTGTGAACTCAAAATAAGATGTTTACCAAAAATTCTGACTTTTGACTGCAAAATGACCATTTTGCCCTTGCAGTTGACTGTAGATCAAATGAGGCTTTTGCCTGTGCAAATTGGCACTGTGAGTCTTGAAACTTGGTATGTAGGTGCTTGAGAATGTATATAGGCCTATGAGACTTGATTGAACCATTGAGAACCCCAAATTCCTTGAGAGAACCAAAACCTTAATTTCAGCTGGCTTATGAGGTGATTTGACTGTACAATCCTTTGAGCAAACTTGAACCATTTGAGGATCATTCTTGACAAATCTTGGACAATGTGGGAGGGCAAATTTTGGGGTACAACAATGTACTTTAAATTTCTGCCAGATTGGACTGCATAAGAGGTAACTGCTTCCTTGATATCTTCTTTTGTACTAAAATATGTACCCACTTCCCATTTGTAATTGGACATATCCTTTAGAAGCTTGAAAATGGGATACTTCTTTCTCTTGGTAGTATTGCTATCTTCACTATCACATTCACTTACAAGATCCTCACTTTCATTATCACTTCCTTTACTATCTTCTTTATTTGCTTCAGTTCCACACTCATCAGTTACATCATCCTTACCTTCTTCCTATTCCAAGTCAGTATCACACTCATCAGTTTCATCATCAAATACAACCTCCTTTGCACTATCATACTTGAAGCTACTATCATCAGAGCTATCATCATCAGAACTATCATCATCATTCTGTCCAACAGCATTTCACTTGCCTCCTTCTGTCCAACATCATCTTCACTTGCCTCATTCTGTATAACAACATCTTCACTTGCCTCCTTCTATCCAACAACATCTTCACTTGCCTCCTTCTGTATAACAACATCTTCACTTGCCTCCTTATGTCCAACAACATCCTCACTTACCTCATCTTGTCTAACTGCATCCTCACTTACCTCATTTTGTCTAACTGCATCCTCACTTACCTCATTTTGTCTAACTGCATCCTCACTTACCTCATTTTGTCTAACTGCATCCTCACTTACCTCATTTTGTCTAACTACATCCTCACTTACCTCATTCTGTCTAACTGCATCCTCACTTACCTCATTTTGTCTAACTGCATCCTCTTCCATTACATTCAGGGGTGTCTCATCTAAAATAACTTCACTCTCATCAACATACTCAGGCTGTGACAATGGGTGTTGAATAAAGACTTCAACACTTAAATGAACCCTATATAGATCAACAATCTCTAAGGCCCCTTTATCATCAAACAACAGATTCATTCCAGCAGTTGGATCCCTATAGTATATCTTCTCTATGGCTGGGTAACCTAGTTCCTTAATAGCACCCAATAACTCAAAATAACCCCACATATCAGCATCTACTCTCAAATCAGCAATCTCACCTCCTTCGTACACACTCAAGTCCTCACTAACAAATTGACCACTATGGTGTATCGTAATATTAAGAATTTCCTCCATTACACACAATGCCCTAAATAGAGAGATGAATTTCAGAGAAGGGAGACGAATTTCAAGGAAACCCTAACTATGAAAATAGAATTCTTGCAGAAACTTACCTCTGATGAGAAGTCTGGTTTCACCTTCAAGGAAACATGCAATGTTTTGAATGAGGAATTTGTCTTCGCCCACGTTCTGCTCGCTCGCGTTTCACCTTCTCACTCTTCTCAGTTGTGGAATTGCCAACAAAAATAGAAAAATGTTTTGATCTTTATTTCAAAATGAAACTGATGAGTGTCAAACTGACTTGTAAGTGGAATTGCCACATGCAATTTTTCTAAACACACGTGTAATGCCACATAAGCGCTGCCATTAAACATGACTAACGGAGTGGATGGAAAGGACAAACGTGGTCCTTTTGAAAGAATTATAGGACCAGTTTGACACTTTTTTTAGATAAAGGACCAAAATGGACCTTGGGGTAAATTTAAAGGACTAAAAAGGGTATTTTGCCTTCTTTTTTTCTATGCCAGACTGTAACAGGACTTTAATAGTCTTTTTCACATTTTCCTTCTGCCACATATGGCCTACCACTTAGAGAATGGGAGCATGTGAATCAGGCGTGCCATAGTTAGTGTCTGACAAATGCCACTAACATTATGGCTTGGCACTTTAGGTGATGTAATCTCTGATAACATGACATTCAAGTATTGGTGGACATGTGCGTCATACTCCAAAATTGCCCTACTAATATTACTAATCAATTTATCCTTTTTTTACTAATTTAGGTATTATTATTTTTTTTTTTTAAATTATGATATAAATTTGTATTGTATTAGTTGCCAATTTAAATTTTTTTTATATTTAATGGGGGTTTAATTTTAGGAGGGGTGTGATTATCAAAAGGGATTATTATTTTGATCTAAATGTTACAGCTCATTAAAAGTTATTGAAAGGCCGATGTAGAGGTTGACCGAAGTCAACATCTTTCTCTTTTTTATTATTTTTTTTCTTACTTGAATCATTCATTTTTTATTTTTTTTGTTAGCAGTATATTATTATTTTTAATTATTATTATTATTAACAAATTGTTGGTATTACCGAATTATTATTATATTATTGTTGTATATTTTATTGGATTAGTTGACTAAAAGTTAACACAAGGGTAAGAAACCCTAATACCAGTAGTGGCGCTACTGTTCTTCTTCAATCCTAAGACGATTAAAGCCCAGATCCAGAAATCTAAATTACAAATCAAATAAAATCAAAGATTATAGAAGAAAAAATTTATTTATGATGATTTATGAATATACAAGCAATTTCGTCCAAATACATAATCAGATTACAAACCCTAATTTTCATTTACAGCAAAATCTAATCTAATCCTAAATTGATTCAATCAAGATCAATCTCTAGCAAATTTTAGATTTCGTAACTGCAAGTCAACAATGTAATTTCCTGATCTAACAAACTTCTAAGTCTATAAAAGCCTAACCCTAAAACTAAGAGGGGGACCGAAAAGTCGAGAAAGAAAAGAAGGAGAAGAAGAGGATTTGGGGACGAAAATTCTGGTGAATATTGTCGCTGCGAGCTTCAAACCCTTCATTGAGTGCTCCTCTTCATACAAATTTAGGGTTTATGAACTAAGACCCTAAATCCTTCAGACACCTCGGATACCTGCAAAACATAGAGAAAGAAAGGAATATCAAAAATGAAATCGAACCAAAGCGAGAAGTTTCACGATGGAGAAGGTTGGTATTGCACTTAACTTTACAATTTGTTGCGATTGTTGTTGTTATGATGTTTGTTTGAATTTATTTGGGATTTGAAAGAAAATTAGGGTTTGGGATTATTGCATCTGGGTTTTTTTGGGGTTTCACGACGGTTGTATGGCAGGGTAAGGTGGTCGGTTGGAGGAAGGTTGGGCGGTGGGTAGTGGGTAGAGAAAGGCGAGAGAATAGAAGAAGAAAAGAGAGAGGATAGGAGAAAATGAATAAGGATGAAGAGGAAACAAAATGTATACTTCCTCTATGATGTTATTCGTCTGCGACACCATTTAATGGCCACGTGATTGGATATTGTACAACAATCATGTGCGCTTCCCTTACCATGCACCCTAGTCCACTGCCCATCTCGCCCGTCTGTTCCATATACTTTTGATCAACGCCCCTGAGTTAACCTCAGGTGGCCCTTTGATCAAGATCGGGCGTCCATGACTACGCCAACCCACGATAACCCCTTGGACCTGCTCGTACAATGTCCTAACAAATTCAACTATATTTTGTCGTGGGTCATGCCCATTCCTAAGCGCACCCTCCATTTTTACTTGCCAAACTATAGTTAACACCCCACTGCCTTATTGGACTAAAGAAGCTTATTGAGCTCAAGCCCTTATTATTTACACCCCCTAGAAATTAGTACTAACCTAAGTTTACACCCCCCCTTGTTTTTAATAATTCATATTAATCTATTTAATTAATTAATTTATTTGTTTTATTTATTTATTATCATCAACATTTATTGCATTAAAATATTTTTGTATTTAGATCTTTTAATAAATAATATTGGATTAATATTAAAAATATTTAATATATTTTTAATAATAAGAAAATATTTATTTATTAATTATTTTTAAATACTAATCATTCTTTCTATTTTATCAAATGATTTTCATCATTCAAAAACTCTTTTTTTACATATTGCATCATAAGTTCTAAGGCAGCTAACCCATCAAATACTGACTTTTTTTACTAACCTAATTTCAAATTAAATTTATTTTCAAAAAAAGGATTGCAGATCTATTTTTCATTAACTGCGAACCGCGCCTACGACTACGCTACTTTCAAACTCAGACATGGTTCAAGGATTAATTTCAAACATTTTCACAATCCATAAAAAAAACTAACCAAACACGTTCGAACTATGAAATGAGACTATGATTCTTCATAAAGAGATACGTAGGCACGCGGTTAAAACCAAAGCGAGTCCTCAACTAAAAATAATAATTATTTTCTCAACGTATAGAAACATCAACTACCAAATACCCTTTTTTCCCTTAGACCTAATAATGGAGCACCTTGAGAACAAGAGAGATGAAGGGTGTATAACACCTTCCCTTCGTCTAATCAACTCACGAATTTGAAATCTCTGATTAAATTAGGGTTATATGTTTAATTCCATTCCTTAGAATAAAAACTAACAGTGGCGACTCTCTAATTTCTTTCCGGTTACGACAACTGGCGTCTCTTCTGGGGAATCAACCCTTGGGTTTAGAGTTTTTCTTTTTTTTAGGTCTAGGATTTTTTTGGGTATTTTCTATTGTTGGTATATTTTTTCTGTAATTGATTAACTGTTTATTTTATTTATTCATATTATTTGCTATTATCATGATTATTATGTTGTGGTGAGGTTTAAATTTTAAAAAAAGTATCAAACCTTAGAAAGAAGGACTGTCAATTGGCCAAGGGGGTTTAAAATGTCTATGAGTTTTTGCGACAACTTCGCCTAGAGTCAGTGGAATTCCTAAAAAGAAACATCTCTCAAGAGGCTGGACTCTTTGGGGGGTTGAACTTTGGAAATAAACCTATGACTCTTTGTATAACTCAAAACAAAACCTCATGGTGAGACCTTGTACGACCTAAGAGATAAAAGTTTCGGTCTACAATGAGGCTCCGCCTAAGGGAGGCCCTCGTGCCTTTACCCTTTAGTGTTATCCATGATAACCTTAAGGAAACCACCTTTTGGAAAGGTAGAATATCTGTAGGTCGAAACTAGAAACCCACCAACTAAGGATACCTTTCACAAAATTTCACTACTATGTTACGTCACCATGTATTTGATGTTTATCAGTTTTAGGAACCAAAAGGCTTGAAAACACACGAGGGAAATGTGAGTTTCAAGTTCTTGGTCAGAATTTCCAACAATGGTGATTGGTTATACATTTCTGAGTTCTAGGGAGTTTGAGTCCTTGTAAATGCGTGTGTTTTCTTGCAAAAAACTTGTGCATATATATGGAAGAGGTTAGAGAAGAAATGTACTCAAGACTTCTGAGTTCTAGCCTTTTGGCTCTATAACTTGCTTTTGAAGAAAAGTGAGAAGACAAATCTCAAAATGTTGTACAAGCATGTTCTGAGCTCAAATAGGCTTTAGACACATTGCTTTTGGGTTATAGGGGTTGTGTGTGCAGAAAGAAGAAGTGCAAAGCTCAAGAAGTTTACAATTGCAAAAGTGATGCTTTATCAAAATGGAAATGGTGACTTTCTCCCTAAAATGGCAAAATGCTTTGGACAATGCTTGAATCAATTGGACAATTGATCAATCAGTTGTGTAAACATAAAATTAAGGAGTGACAAACAAGTTTGAGGCCTGAAAAGTGAAGATTATGTAGCATGGCTATGGATTTGGTTCATGTTGCATCACAAATTTTGCCTTTCAAAATAACTTGAAACCCTAACTTCTGGCCTTCGATTCTCCTTGATCACAAATGATCTCAAGGATTTCTTAGAAATTTTTTAAAGCTTTTAATGTGCTTTACAACCCCTCTTTTAATCACTTTTGCAAAATCCAAATGGAACTATATGAAACTTTGCCCAAAAGTTAGGTCAAAATCCTGACCAAAAATGCTCAAAATTTCACTAAGTGTTTTAGTTTCATGACCACGACTTCATGGATTAATAACTTGAGATCCAAGCATTTATAGGAAGAGTTGTGTAAAGAAAAGTTTTAGATCTCATTGAGATCTACAACTTTCATGTTGAAAGTTTCCTTTGAATCATCTTGCATCATGGTGAAAAATTGGCTCAAAGTTGTGAAAAAAATATGAAGTTTTCAACACTTAGAAAAATTTCTAAGTTTGGAAACTTTGACTTTTCAAAATGAAATCTTGACTTTTTGATTTCTTGAAGAAAAAGTTTCATATTTTGACATGTTTTGATGAATTGTGATCTTTGACACTTGATTTTGGCCAAAAAGTCAAAGTTTGACTTTCCAGTGTACAATTGACTTTTGATGAGTTGAATGAAAAATCAACTATCAACCAAAGGACCTTGAGAAATGTTTTGAGTCATGCCATTAGGTAAAAATGATGCAATTGAACTCTTGAGATCATGTCTCGAACCAATTAACCATTTGCTAGGTCAAAAATCAGAAATTGCCTTTTCTAAGCCAAAACCCTAATTTTGACCATTTTGCCCTTTTGATGATCTGATCAAATTTCTTGAGGAATTATGGTCCAAACTTGATGAAATGACATACAGGAGTTCACAATGTTGATATGGATAAAAAATTATGAAGTTTGACTGTAAATTGGCCATAGTTGACTTTTCCCCCAATATAACTGATTTTTAGGTCAACTGCTCAATTGACTGAGCAAAAATGTGATCCAAGACTTGAAACTTGACATGAGAAATCTTGGGGGTCCATAATGATCTATGAAAGTCATATGAGGCATTAAAAGTTCAATTATCCTTGTGCAATCTCAAACCCTAATTTCAGTCATTAATGCTTAAGGAGGTGTCTTGAGCTGATCAACCCTTATGCAGTCTTGAACCAAAGGAGATCTTGTGAGAAAATACTTGATAAATGAGAGGGAAAATTTTGGGGTACAACAGATGCCCGTGTTCAATCTTCTTAAACCTGAAGAGTTAGATTGGTGGATCCGCCATTCGTGACTTGAAGGTGGAAGATGATTGGACACTAAAGTGCCCAAAAATTCGCACTCGGAGATGAATTGTGAATGGGCTTATAGATGCCATTTGGATGAAATGATGGATATTTGCTGGAGATGGTCTTGTAGATGCCATCCAAAGTTGACTGTTGATAGAAAATGGACTAAGTCTGAACTTGATTTCAGCTGGAAAAGAATCAGAATAAATCTTTGGAGTGAGTTATCTGAACCAGAAGAAGTCTTGTATGTTGTTTGATTGGGAAAAATCAGAATAAATCTTGGAGCGATTTATCTAAACCAGAAGTGTTCCTTTGGAAAGTATCAGGATAAACTGTTGAGGGGTTTAAACTGAACCAAATGAGATCTTGAATATTCTTTAACTGGAATGAATCAGAGTAAATCTTTGAGCAATTTATCTGAACCAGAGAAAGTGTCTTCGGAAAGAATCAGAATAAATCGTTGAGAGATTTATCTGAACCTGAAGTGTTCCTTTGGAAAGTATCAGGATAAACAGTTGAGGGGTTTAAACTGAACAAAAAGAGATCTTGAATATTCTTTAATTGGAAAGAATCAGAGTAAATCTTTGTGTGATTTATCTGAACCAAAGAAAGTGTCTCTGGAAAGAATCAGAATACATCATTGAGAGATCTAAGTTGAACCGGCAGGGATCTGGAGAAGAATCAGAACAAATCATTGAGAGATTTATCTGAACCAGAGAATACATATGCGGGAAAGAATTAGAATAAATCACTGAGAGATTTAAATTGAACCGACAGGGATCTGGAGAAGAATCAGAACAAATCATTGAGAGATAAATCTGAACCAGAGAAGACGTCTGCAGGAAAGAATCAAAATAAACCGTTGAGAGATTTAAACTGAATCGATAGGGGTCTGAAAGAAATATCTGTTATGTAGATGGTTGACCATTCCTTTCTTGGGAATTGATCTGTAATTGACTTGCTGAAAATTTGACGATAATTTTCTGTTGATTAATCTTTCCTGAAAAGATGAAAGGTTAGTTGCATGCGATGTCATGATGTATGAAATGCATGGTGCAATGATGTTCTCAAAATAAATGAGATTGTGTCGTATGTATCTGTGTTATTAATGGTATGACGTATGGATGTAATGTATGGACACATTAATTGTTATGCCGCAGTGTTGCTGGAGTCAGGGAAAATAAATCCCCGAGTACTGTTGAGAATGAGGAGTGCAAGTCTTCATATTTTTGAAGTGTTGATGAGTTTCCAATTGTTAGAGAAATAAACTTTGTTGTGTAAGGGAAATTCCGTGTATTGCTTGTAGACCTAGTGAAATCCTGCTGGGGAATCTTGAGAAACTGGGCGACTTTCACTGGGGAATCTTTGGAGCTGTAACCGGAAGTTTTGTTCCGTCGAGGGTGTGAGAGTACTGATATCATTAGGCTGCATACTGGAGATATGATAGCGATCCTATAGTGGGATGTCTCGGATTTCCGTTCTTATTGGAAAAGGTACCTGTGGGGGATTTTATGGAATAGTCTAAAGATACTATCCTATTTCTTAAAGCCATTAGTGATTGTCTTTCTATTTTTCTGTTCTTCTTTTTTGTCCATTTGTAAACAGTAGCCACGATCAAATGCATATGTTCAAAAATAATCATTGGACGTTTTCGCAAATGAAACACGACAAATAAAAGAAAAACATATAGTTTTGCACTTTCAAAGGGATATCTTTGTATTAACTTGAATAAGTATTTTTGTATAATGAGACGAACATTCTAGTAAGATAATGTCGTCGTAGAAAGTGAAAATTGATACAAAGGAAAGATAGCTATGTGAAATAATCCCATGGGGTTCCCATTTTGCTATAACCTTCATGTCTCTGAGCGTCTCATCCACTTTCCGCCTTGTCCGAAGCTGATTGGATTGATTAGAACCGTTTGAATTTGTCAGTCGATGCTAGAGGTCGTCTGTAAGGTGATCCAACGGGACATAGTCATACGCTTTAATTCCCTAACTTTTGCCTGGACCGCCCTTTCGGGTTTTCAGTCCACCGGGATACCCTTTTTTGCCTAAGCCGCCCTTTCAGGTTTTCAGCTTGCCAGGTGTACATATTTTTTTGCATTTTATCCCTAATTTTTGCCCAAACCTTTGTGGTTCGCTGGGATGCCCTTATTTTGCCTAGGTGTGTCAACCTAGCGGGTCTCTTATGCATAGTAACTTTTGACTATGTCCGTATTTACAGGGTGCGGAAGGTCGTCGCCATCCAAAGTGGTTAAGATCATTTCTCCACCAGAGAATATGCTTTTGATCATAAATGGTCCCTCGTATGTAGGAGTCCATTTGCCCCTGGGATCACCTTGTGGCAATATGATACACTTGATTACCAAATCACCAACCTGATATACCTGACGTCAGACCTTTTTGTTAAAAGCTTTGATCATACGTTTTTGGTACATCTGGACATGACAGACAACCGTAAGCCTATTCTCATCAATCAAGCTTAACTGGTCAAGTCGAGTTTGAATCCATTTGTCTTTATTCAGCCCTGCATCCTTTATGATTCTCAGAGAAGGTATTTGGACTTCAATTGGTAGAATAACTTCCATGCCATATACCAAGGAGAAGGGAGTTTCCCCTGTTGATGTGCCACCATGGTACGGTAACCATGGAGTGCAAATGGTAACATCTCATGCCAGTCCTTGTAGGTCACTGTCATTTTTTGTATGATCTTCTTGATGTTCTTATTTGCGGCTTCGACAACACCATTCATCTTTGGCAGGCAAGGAGAAGAATTATGGTGCTGGATCTTGAATTGAATGCATAATGCAATTGTTGTACCCCAAAATTTTCCCTCTCATTTATCAAGAATTTTCTCACAAGATCTCCTTTGGCTCGAGACTGCATTATGGTTTGATCAACTCAAGACACCTCCTTAAGCATTGATGACCAAAATTAGGGTTTGAGTTTTCACAAGTATTTTTGAATTTACAATTCCCCTTATGACTTTCATGGATCATTATGGACCCCCAAGATCACTCATGTCAAATTTCAAGCCTTGGATCACACGTTTGCCCAGTCAATTGAGCAGTTGACCTAAAAATCAACTGCATTAGGGAAAAAGTCAATTATGGCCAATTTACAGTCAAACTTCATAATTTTTGATCCACATCAACATTTTAGACTCATATGTATCATTTGATCAATTTTGGACCACAATTCCTCAAGAAAATTGATCAAATCTCCAAAAGGGCAAAATGGTCAAAATCAGGGTTTTGATTGGGAAAGGGCAATTTCTGATTTTTAACCTAGAAATGATCAATTGGTTTAAGGTATGATCTCAAGAGTCCAATTTCATCATTTTGACTTAATTACATGGCTCAAAACATTGCTCAAGTCCAATGGATTGACATATGAATTTTCAGTCAACTGATCAAAAGTCAACTGTATACTGAAAAGTCAAACTTTGACTTTTTTGGTCAAATTCAAATGCCAAAGACCAAAATTCATCAAATCATGTCAAAATATGAAACTTATTCATCAAGAAATCAAAAAGTCAAGATTTCATTTTGAAAAGTCAAAATTTCTAAACTTGGAAATTTTTCGAAGTGTTGGAAATTTCATGTTTTTTCATAACTTTGAATAAATTTTTCACCATGATGCAAGATGATTCAATAGAAACTTCCAACATGAAATTTGTAGATCTCCATTAAATATATAACTTTGATTTAAAAAACTCCTTCCAAATGTGCTTGGATCTCAAGTTATAATTTTAAGAACATGTGGTCATGAAACAAAACACTTAGTGAAATTTTGCCCTAATTTGGTCAAGATTTTGACCCAACTTCATGGAACTTTTTCATATAGTTCCAAGGGAAATATTCAAAATCAATTAAAAAATAGGTTATATAGCACATTACAAGCTTTCCAAAATGTCCAAGAACTCCTTGAGATCATTCTTGAGTAGGGAGAATCGAAGAGATGAAGTTTGGGTTTTATCACTTGAATTAAAAGTCATTTTGTGATAAACCAAATTCAAAATTCAAACTATGCTGCATAAACTCTACTTTGAAGGCCTCGCACTTGTTAGGAACTCCATAATTAATGGCTTTCACAACTGTTAGAGATCTCATTTCAAGCATTCAATGCATGGACATGCTTTATATCCATTTTGGGAAGAAAGTGCACATTGCCATTTTGATAAAGTGACTTTTTGCACAAAAACTTGTTCTTGAGCCTTGCACTTGTTCTCTTCTGGTCATATATGTCTTATAACACATGACAAATGGTTTAGACACTTAAAATCACCCATCCCATGCTTGTACTACACATTGGAACTTGGTTTCCCTCTTTTCTTGAAAATCAAGTAACCTTGCCAAAAGCTAAAAACTTGTACTTATAACTTGCCAATGCACTCCAATCCTTTTGCTTATACATAGACAAACTATTTCCCACAAATAAACGAATGCTTAAGCCCTGAAAACACCTAGAACTCAGAATCACCAAAAACACTTCAAAACTTGTCATTTCTGAGTTTTGAAGCCAATCTTCAAATCCACTCGTGCGTTTCTTGGCCTTTTGTTTTCAAAATCTTCGAAACAACATACACAAAAAATCCCAACACATGCAGCATCACTGTAACACCTCCATCATCATAAACCATTTTCAAAAATAGAGCTTTGCACTTGGACTTCTCCAGAACTCCTCAGGCCCTTTCAGCTCAAGCTAAGCATTCCATTAGCTTCCTGGGAACTTGAGGAAGCTAACCTAACCATTGGAACTCCTTGAAAGCTGCTCAAACTTCAAACCTGATACCCTCTTGCAAGGTAAGTTTTCTAACTTTGGAACTATTCATACAAGCGTCATCAATGATTTATTTGTGAACAAAACATGTAGACATCATTGCCCTGAAGCTAACCATGTCCATCGTTTCCATTAATTTTGCCTGAGCTTAGAGAATCTTAAGTTTGAAATTTCTGAGATTTTAAGGGTTCAGTTTAGGGCCAATGAAATTTATGCTTATCTTTGATCTATAGTTTTAATGTTTTACATTTCTGAAACCGTGAGGAAATTTGCTACAAGTTTCATGTTTACAATTTTCATTTTTGTTGAGATTTGAATGAGTTACAGAAACTCTGGCTGGCGTGAGGTTGAAGATGAAGTTCAGGCGATGAAACATGTTTTCCATATGTATTTATTGTTTTACTTATGTTAACGGATGTATAGTCACCCCAGTGGTAGAAGCGCACGCCTGTAACCTTTGGGACCTGGGTTCGAGCCCCACCGGTACCCTTTTGATTTTTTCATATTTTTGCATTCTGACTTTGTTTTTTTTGGACAAGCGCTGGGCCTCTTTGGGCTTGGTTTGTTTCTGTTTTTTCTAGCTAACCCCCATGTGGATTATTTGCGCCCCTGGCCCAATTTTATTTTATTTTCTTATTTTTTATTTCATTTTATTTTCTTAAAATATTTTTCCTAATATTAAAAAATCATAAAAAAGTATAAAAATATTAGATTTTCATTTTGACATAGTTTATTTATTTTTCTTCATAAAAATTATTTTTATTTAATAAATACTTTATTCATTTCACTAAACATCTTGTAAATTTAATTAAAATAATAGGTTTTATTTATTTTCTTTTACACCAAATTAAATATATTATTTTAATATATGAAAGGCCAAAAAATATTTTATAATACTATAATTTATTTCCAAGACAAAAATACCAAAAAAATACTTTTCTTACAAACTTATTTTCTTTTAATCAATTAATAGATTTAGGGTTTTTATTTAAAATATTTTCTTAATAAATTTAGGTTTAATTAATTATTTTATTTTAATTAATTAGGTTAAAACAAAATCCCTTTTCTCTAAAAAATCAAACAAATATCCATTTACTTTACATTTCACATTTTTGTACATTTATTCATCTAGTACATTATATTCGTTTAATTTCCTGTACATTTGTACCAATTCAACATGGTTGTAATAGACTAATTAGGTTTAAATTCTTGCAATCCCCATTTACAATTTGTACACCCCCTCCCACAAGTATTGTAATAGCGTAGTAACTTTAAATTCCACAATTTATTGCTTTTATATACAATTGCTAGTAATTAGGGTTTGTATGGAAAGACTAAAACCAATACTTAGAAAACCCTAATCCAAGACAAAATCAAGCATGAAAACGATACATTTGCACACAAGCACCTCTAGGGTAAATCCACTTGGTTGTCTTTACAAAATGGCCATATTACACATGTGAGGTATCTTAGCAAAAACAAGCAAATATAAGATCATAGTCCCTCGATGACGCTATCAAAGTTGCCTTTCAAAATGATCTTAGTACCTAAAGAAAAATGCTAAGATACCTTGCAACATTGCTAATCATGGTTATACGATGACCCACGCCCGTCCCGTTTACATCCAAAGATAGGGTTACTTACCAAAACAATGGTAAGATAACAATGTCAAAGGAAAAGAAAATGAACAAGAAAGACATTTGAGTAGGTAGAATGCTCCTAATTACTTGTTCCATTTAAAAACAAACATCCTTGATATTTTCAAAATAAACACCTACAAACATCTTACAAAATTGAAAACATTTTCAAAAGATCAACATATTTGTATACATTCTTATGAACGAGAATCGTTACAAAGATTGCCTAAACAATGGCCTCTTTACAAAATACTTTCAAAAACCACACAAAGCATAATTTCAAACAAAAGCAAGTGATCTAGCAAGTAACTAAGAGCCCATGGAAAACCATGGATGAAAAGCGTGCTAATACCTTCCCTTTTCATAATCTACCCCCCGAACCCAAGAAATAATCTCAAAGGTCTTTCCTGTGCTTTTTCACCTTTCCTTTTAGATAAAAGAAAAGTCAGTGGCGACTCTTGCTAACCGCAACATTTGCGATAAAACGCAAAATCCTCAAGTCAGTTCTCCCACCGTATTACAGAATTGGCGACTCTGCTGGGGAAAATTCTAAAAGTGGGGTTACCTTAGGGTTAGATCACATTTACTTGCTTTCATTGTTTGACTTGTTTGTTTTATATTATGGTTCTTTGTTTGGGTTTGAATCTTCTACCCAAATTTGAGATACCTTATAGGTAAGTAGCAATACATTATGGAAATTGTGCGAGGTATACCGACATGGTCTAAGCAATAGCTACGTTAGTGCGACATATTTATGGGTACCGGTAGCCCTTGAGTTAATCAAGGAGAATATGGGGCCGCTGAGTGATGTCATGAAGCACTAATGAACTTCTAGAACCTTTACTTAACCAACTTGGCCTTTAGGACGTAGTGAGATGATCGGCTTTGGTGCAGTCTGAAATTGGTAGATACTCGATACTACACTCATTGAGGTTTGGTTTCTTGGGATATTTCGGTCGCCATTAAAGAGGCTTGCGCTGAAACAATGATCAAGGAAACTATCCTGTGATATTGAGCTCCTTAGAACCCGATTACTATTACTAGGATAGGTTTAAGCCAACTAAACTTTAAGAGGGTACTTACCTATGAGACTCCATGCAAGCCTAAACCTAAGGAATTGTTTGCTTTGTTTGTATATACATACTTGTACATAACAACATGAACATCATTACATCATCCTCATTCACTAACCATTTCAAGGATCTTGGGATTTATCTTTGTTCTTGTTTTGTAGGACACGGATTCTATTCGCAGGAAAACTATTCAAGTCAATCTTGTGAGGATCCCTCCACAACTTAAGGAGCTAGCTTCAAGGATTCCTGAAAATTCTCCATTCACCGAGAGACATGGTCGCCTACTCAACTTGGTCACTTCCAACACTTATGAAGACATGATGAAGGTTCTCTTCCAGTTCTTTGATCCTTTACACCATTGCTTCACATTCCCATTCTCAATCAATCTACACTTGCAACCATCTGATATCACAACTAATTGGGAAACAAGGAGTGGTGTCAAAGGTTTCCTAGCAAAGTTCTTGTTTGAGAAAGCCCAAAGCTGTTGGAACTCCTTGGACTTGCAAGCCTTTTAGGAAATTGTGGCTCTCCTCATCTATGGGATGGTTTTGTTTCCAAATCCTGACCAACTCATAAATGTGAACACCGTCAAAATCTTCATATCCCGCAACCCAGTGCCTACTTTGCTAGGGGACATTCTACATTATTTTCACACTCGCACTATGAGGAAAAGAGGTATCCTTATGTGTTGCACTACTCTCTTGGTAAGATGGTTTATTTCGCATCTTCCCCGATCTGTATTGAAGAACGAGCAAGGTTTAAGGTGGTCACAAAGGTTGATGACGCTCAAACATTCAGACATCCATTGGTGCTCCAGATCTATAGAGAATGTTATCATCGTCGACCGTTGTGGAGAGTTCCCTAATGTCCCCTTACTTGGCATTAGGGGAGGTATCACCTACAACCCTTGCTTAGCCTTAAGACAGTTTGGTTACGCCCGAAGGGATGACCCACATGAGATGCTTATTCAAGGTTTGGTATTTAACTATGAGAACGACAATCAAGGTCTTCGCCAGAGATTTATCTGAGCTTGGAGGATGTTAAACAAGGTAGATAGCAAGACACAGGGGCATAATAATTCCATCCCTCTTGAGCCTTACCTCAAATGGGTACACACCCGTGCTCAGAGTCTTATGATGCCTTATCCATCCATTCTCCCGGTAATCATTGAGCCTGTCATGGAAGGAGATATTCCATACACTATCCTACATCCTGACACGCCCACCTCTCTTGAAGACTTACAAAGAGATTGGATACAACTCAAGGGGGAGAGAGATACTTTCGAAGCCTAATTTTACACAAGCGAGAAGAAGGTTTTGGAACTCACTAAGCAACTTCATGAGGAGAGGAACTTGAATGCCTACATCACACCAAAGAGGATGCGTACAACCTTTCTATCTTAGAGTTTTTGTATTTGTTTTGCCCAAGGAGGCATTGATGTACTCAAGCTTTAATTTATTAATATAACGTGTGTTTCCTTTTTGTCTAAAACAAATTTAAATCTTTAAAATCCTTGAAATCATTGCATACACATTTACCATTCATCATAACATAAGCAGGTTTCTTGCAACAAGTCTCCTCATCTTTCTACTGTTTATTTCAGTAAGATGGATCTCGAGCAAACGGTGAAGGACCTCCAAGCTAAAAATGCTCAGTTTCAACAGATGTTCTTAACTCTGGCCAAAAGACAAGAAGAGTTGAAGACCTTGCTGGTTGAGGAGAAGAAAAAGAAGACAAAGAAAATAACCGGAGTTCTAAACATGGGAAGAAGATTCCAAGGGCAAACAAGAAGGGCCTTAGACTTTGCAATTACATCTGGTGAGAAAGACAATCAAGATGGGAAGGGCAAAGAAACAGTTGTCCAGTCAGAGTCGGAAGAGAAAGAGGAAGAAGAAGACTACTCTGAAGAACAATACCCTTCAGCCGACAATAAGTATAAGCATTTAGAAGAACGGTTAAGTGCAATGGAAATCCAAAAAGTTCCTGGTTTGGACTTTGAGGAATTGGGGTTAGTATCTGGGATTGTCATTCCTCCAAAATTAAAAGCACCTGTGTTCGCCAAATATGACGGAGTTTCATGTCCCAAAATGCATCTCCGATCCTATGTGAGGAAAATCCAGCCTCATACCGCCGACAAGGATTTATAGGTACACTTCTTCCAAGACAGTCTGTCTAGAACTCAACTTGATTGGTTTTATCAGTTAGAAAGAGCCAATGTTCATAATTGGGAAGATCTTGCTGCTGCCTTTTATAAATAATACCAATACAATGTTGATCTTGCACCTACCCGTACTCAAATCTGGAGTATGTCCATGACTTCAAGTGAAGGATTTAAAGACTACGCGCAAAAGTGGAGGGACTTAGCAGGAAGAGTCCAGCCTCTACTATTTGAAAGAGAATTAGTTGACATGTTTTTGGGCACTTTGTCCGGACCTTTCTTCAATCACTTAATTTGTAGTTCATCGGCAGGTTTTACTGAATTGATATTGACCAGAGAAAGGGTAGAAGTCAGGATAAAGAATGGGAAGATTCAAAAAGATGCATCCTCTACTACTGTAAGGAAACCATTCATTGGAAAGAAAGAAGTGGTTGCTGTGTATCCTCAGAGAAATCAAGATAGGGCTGAACGCCGTCCAATGGTGGGGGTTGTCATGATTCCTAAACCCGCACCTGATCAACAAAGAAACAACCAACCAAGAATGGAAAGACCAGTCAGACAGTTCACCCAAATTAATATGACACAGTCTCAAGTATTGCCACATTTGTTAAGATCCAATCTAGTGACTTTGAAAGAAGCTCCAAAGAACCCTAACCTTACATCTCCTCACTATCATCCTAATGCCCTCTGTGCATACCATTCTGAGAGTCCCGACCATGACACTAACAACTGTTGGGCCCTAAAGAATAAAGTACAAGATCTTCTTGAAGCCAAAGAGATTGAATTCGACGCGCCAGAAAAGCCCAATGTCATTACTTCCCCTATGCCCAAGCACGGCCATAATGCCAACGCCATTGAGGAAGATATGTTTGTTACTTTAGTTGATGAACTTGTGACCCCACTCCTGACTATCAAAAAGAACTTGTTGAATGCCAGTGTTTTCTCGAGTTGTGATGAAAGCTGTCATTTCTGTTTATCCTCCCCAACCAGCTGTCCTTTGTTGAAAGCAGGCGTTCAGTGCCTAATAGATAACAAGGAAATTTTGTTCGAAAAGACTTTTGTTCCAACTGTTTCTTATAATGATGTTTCCATTGTGACCATTTCTGACAATTCTTCCAGGGTCTCCACCAAAAGACCCGTTAGAATTACATCAGTTCCTAAATTAGCTCCTTTGATAATTATAATTCCTGGACCAATCCCGTATTCATCAGACAAAACTGTACCATGGAATTATGGAGGGGATGTCTACTACCAAGGTATCAAGCAAGATTGGCAAGTTGCTGAAGATTCAAGTTCTGAGAAAGTTGACTCTGATATCATTAAAATCGTCGGAATAAGCAAGATCACTCAAAGCGGAAGGGTTTTCTCTCCAGAAATTGCTCCCCCAAAAGCTATTTCTGGACCCGTAATCATTCTTTTTGTTGTTTCTCCTCCAAAGGTTATTCTCAGTCCTACAATCATCTCTACTAACACTCCTGTTGACAAAACTGTTACAATCCCTGTTATCACTCCTACTGACATTCCTGCTGTCGAGTCAACCGAGACTCGAGGTAAAGGTATTTTGGTTGAGCCTGTCTGGACAAAGGAACAGTCAGTAGCTATCCCTGAGACCTCCCGGAAAGAGATGGAGGAAATTATAAAGATCATAAAAAGAAGCGACTACAACGTAGTCGAGCAACTAGGGAAAACTCCATCAAAAATTTCCATGCTGACTCTATTACTATGTTCCGAAGCTCATGCAAAAGCCTTGGTAAAATTCCTGAAAACTGCCCATGTACCCCAAGAAACGTCTGTCGATCAGTTCCAAGACTACGTAGCCAACTTGACTGCAGATAATGGCTTAGGTTTTTCAGATGCTGACTTAACACCAAGGGGAAGGAAGCATAATGAGGCATTACATGTCTCAGTTGAATGCAAGGGCGCAACTCGGGCTCATGTGTTGGTTGACATCGGTTCGTCTCTGAATGTATTGCCTAAAAAAGCTCTTGATAGGTTGGACTGTGAGCGATTGACATTGAGACCAAGCAACATAGTAGTTAGGGCCTTTGACGGCTCAAAAAGGATGGTGCATGGAGAAGTGGACATCCCCATGAAGGTTGGAACCCAAACATTTGATTCAACTTTTTATGTAATGGATATTCGCCCTTCATATTCCTACTTGTTAGGCCGACTGTGGATCCATAATGATGGCGCTGTTACCTCTACGTTGCATCAAATGCTGAAATATCCAATTCAAGGAAAAATTATCACCGTTCATGGAGAAGAAGAGTATATAGTCAGCCATCTAAAATCCTTCAGATATGTGGAACTAGATGGTGAATTTATTGAAACTCTATTCCAGCACTTTGAAGAAGTCCCACAAGATGTGGCAGTAACCAAGGTTGTGTCTCAAATTCCCAAGATTACAAGGCCTCCGCTCAAGATGTCATCTTTAAAGGATGCCAAGGCAGTGATAAAAGAAGGTGGGTGCACTATTTGGGGACAACTCCCAGATATCCCATACAAATCTGACAAGTTTGGTCTGGGTTTCACTTCAGGTGCCCAGAAGGCTGTACGTTGCACTCGTGCCGGAGGACCACCCTTGAATATCAGCAACCGCGAAGTCAACGCAATAGAGGATGACGAAGACAGCTATGACATGGAGGATTTGATTTTCCCAACTGTCAATGGAGGGCTCAACAATTGGGAAGCTAGAGATTTCATCCCGATCACTTTTATCCCATAGTAATTCATCTTTAAATTTTGTCGGATTTGTAATATTAAAACAATTCAGACTCTTAAAACCTTGTGCCTTACCCACGACACAATGGTTCATTTGTAAGGGTTATTATCTCATTTCCATATAACATCAATGAATCATGGAAGTTTTTGCATACAAACTTTTTGCTCATTGTTTTTCTTTTTACATTTTTATTCCTTTCAAAGATAGCTATACTCTTACACACACTCACACTCACAATGCAGGTTTACATCCATTCGGGATCCCATGGGTAACGATTCTGCTATGGCCTTTTGTGATTCTGAAAATCTAATCTACCAAGTCAAAGATGAAGGTGAGGAAGATTGTGAAGTGCCAGGGGAACTCGCCAGGTTACTCCAACAAGAAGAGAGGACCATTCAGCCCCACGAGGAACCAGTGGACACAATTAACTTAGGTACCGAAGAAGACAAAATAAAAGTCAAGGTGGATGCCAATTTGGAACCCAGTGTTAAAGAGCGTCTGATTCAGTTGCTACACGAGTATTTTGAGGTCTTTGCTTGGTCGTATGAAGACATGCCAGGACTTGATGCAGATATCGTGGTACATCGTCTACCAACAAAAGAAGACTGTGCACCTGTAAAACAAAAGGTCCGTCGAATGCGACCAGACATGTCAGAAAAGATAAAAGCATAAGTCATGAAACAATTCAACGCCAAATTCTTGGCCGTCACCTCCTATCCACAATGGGTTTCCAATGGTGTTCCCGTGCCCAAAATGGACGGCAAAGTACGAATGTGCACAGGCTACAGAGATCTGAATAGGGCAAGCCCTAAGGATGATTTCCCACTACCCCACATTGATGTTCTAGTTGATAATACGACACAACATAAGGTGTTTTCCTTCATGGATGGTTTCTCAGGCTACAACCAAATCAAAATGGCGCCTGAGGACATGGAGAAAACAACCTTTGTCACACAATGGCGCACATTCTGTTACAAGGTTATGCCATTCGGGCTGAAGAATGTTGGGGAAACCTATCAACGTGCCATGGTAGCTCTATTTCACGACATGATACATCACGAAATAGAGGTCTATGTAGATGACATGATAGCTAGATATCAAACAAAAGAAGAGCATCTTGATCATTTACAAAAACTGTTTGAGAGACTAAAGAAATACAAGCTGAGGTTTAACCCAAATAAATGAACATTTGGGGTGAGGTTTGGTAAACTCCTAGGCTTTGTCGTCAGCAATAAAGGTATTGAAGTAGATCCTGCCAAGGTGAAAGCGATACAAGAGATGCCTGCTCCTCGTACTGAGAAGGAAGTCAGAGGGTTCTTGGGACGTTTAAATTACATTGCTAGATTCATTTCTCAACTGACAGCTACTTGTGAGCCAATCTTCAAATTACTAAAGAAAGATCAAGTAGTTAAATGGAATGATGAGTGCCAACCTGCTTTTGACAAGATCAAAGAGTACCTGCAAGAGCCTCCTGTTTTGATGCCACCAGTCGAGGGAAGACCATTGATCATGTATGTGACTGTTTTGGAAAACTCAATGGGGTGTGTGCTGGGGCAGCATGATGAGTCTGGCCGAAAAGAGCACGCTATTTATTACCTGAGCAAAAAGATTACCGTCTGTGAAACAAGATATTCACTGCTTGAGAAAACTTGATGCGCTCTGGCATGGGATGCTCGCCGACTAAGACAGTATATGTTGACCCATACTACCTTGTTGATATCTAAAATGGATCCAATAAAATACATCTTTGAGAAACCTACCCTCTCTGGGAGAATAGAGTGTGGCAGATGATCTTTACAGAATATGACATACAATAAACTACCCAGAAAGCAATAAAGGGCAGTGTACTAGCTGATTACCTTGCTCACCAAGCTGTGGAAGACTACCAGTCTATGAAGTTCGAATTTCTAGATGAAGACATCATGATGGTAAACAATTGTTAAGAATTCAGGCCATATGACGGACCCGAATAAGGATCCCGATGGACCCTGGTTTTTGATGGGGCATCCAACGCACTCAGCAATGGTATTGGTGATGTACTCATATCTCCTAAAGGGTGTCATACTCCCTTTACTGCAAGACTCTGCTTCAATTGTACAAATAACATGGAAGAATATGAAGCGTGCATTTTTGGTCTCAAAGCTGCCATAGACTTGGGGATTAAATCTTTAAATGTATTCGGAGATTCAGCTTTGGTCATCATCCATATCAAAGGGGAATAGGACACAAAACACCCTAACATTATCCCCTACAAAGAACATGTGCTGACATTGCTCCCACACTTTGAGAAGATTACCTTCGAGCATTTCCCGCGAGAAGAAAATCAGCTAGCAGACGCACTAGCCACAATGTCATCCATGTTTAAACTTAAATGGGATAATGAGGCTCCCCAGATCACCATTGAACGAATGGACGAACCAACTCACTGTCACGAGATCAATACTGAAGAAGTAGTGGACCAACCTTGGTTTCACGAACTCAAGAGGTATCTCAAGGCTCAAGAATATCCGGAAGGAGCTTCAGTCAATGATAAGAAGTTCTTAAGGAGATTCTCTGCTAAATTCTTCCTTAGTAATGTAATTCTCTACAAACTCAACCATGACTCTGTTTTGCGCCATTGTGTAGACAAGGTTGAGGCAGAAAATATCATGGCTGATCTACATGAGGGAACTTTTGGAACCCATTCCAATGGGCATACGATGGAAAAGAAGATCCTGCGGGAAGGATATTACTGGTCTACCATGGAAGCATATTGCTATCAACACTCTAGAACCTGCCACAAGTCTCAGATTTATGCTGATAAGGTGCACGTACCTCTGGTTCCACTGAATGTCTTGACGGCTCCTTGGCCCTTTGCTATGTGGGGCATTGATATGATTGGGGAAATAAAGCCAACATCCTCTAATGGAAACCGCTTTATCTTAGTGGCCATTGACTATTTTACAAAGTGGGTTGAGGCAACCTCTTTCGCTTCTGTGACCAAGAATGTTGTAGCCCGGTTCATCAAGCAAAATATCATCTGTCAGTATGGTATCCTAGAGAGAATCACCACTGACAATGTTACAAATCTAAACAATACTATGATCACCGCCCTGTGCGAGCAGTTTAAGATGCAGCATCACAATTCTTCCCCTTACCGGCCAAAGATGAATGGTGTTGCCGAAGCCGCAAATAAGAATATCAAAAAGATCATACAGAAAATGACAGTCACGTACAAAGACTGGCATGAGATGCTACCATTCGCTCTCCACGGGTATCGTACCATAACACGCACATCAACCGGGGAAACCCCCTACTCTCTGGTATATGTCATGGAGGTTGTCTTGCTTATTGAGGTCCAGATACCCTCTCTAAGAATTATGAAGGATGCAGGTCTGAACGAAGACGATTGGATCCATACTCGAATCGATCAACTGAACTTGATTGATGAGAAAAGGCTCACTGCTGTCTGTCATGGTCAGATGTATCAAAAACGGATGATCAAGGCTTTCAGCAAAAAGGTAAGACGCCAAGTGTATCAAGTTGGGGATCTAGTGATCAAGCGTATCATACTGCCACAAGGTGATCCCAGGGGAAAATGGACTCCTACATACGAAGGACCATTTGTAATCAAAAGCATATTCTCTGGTGGAGCAATGATCTTGACCACCATGGATGGTGACGACTTACCGCACCCTGTGAACGCAGACATAGTCAAAAGAAACTATGCATAAGAGGCCCGCTAGGTTGACGCACCTAGGCAAAACAAGGGCATCCCGGTGAACCAAAAAGGTTCGGGCAAAAATTAGGGATAAAACAAAAAAAAAATATGTACACCAGGCAGGTTGAAAACCCGAAAGGGAGACTTGGGAAAAAAAAGGGTATCCCGGTGGACTGAAAACCCGAAAGGGCGATCCAGGAAAAAGTTAGGGAATTGAAGCGTATGACTATGTCCCATTGGATCACCTTACGGAAAACCTTTGGCTTCTACTAACAAGCTCGACGGTTCTGATCAAATTCAATCAGCTTCGGACAAGGAAACAAGTAGACAAGATACTCAGAGACACGAAGGCTATAGAAGAATGGGAACCCCATGAGATTATTGCATATAGCTATCTTGTCTTTGTATCAAATTTCATTTTTTACGACGACATTCTCTTACGACGACATTCAGGAGAGGAGTAACAAGTTCATCAACAACAGTAACAAACATATCATCTTCAAAAGCGTTAACATCACGACCATGCTTGGGCATATGAGCAGTGATAACATTTGGGATCTCAGGAGCATCAAATTCAATTTCTTTTGCCTCGAGAAGGTCTTGCACCTTGTTTTTCAAAGCCCAACAGTTGTTGGTATCATGGCCTAGACTTTCTGAATGGTAAGCACGGTGAGCATTAGGATTGTAATGAGGAGAGGCGGTGTTGGGATTCTTCGGGGCTTCCTTTAACGTTACCAGATTAGATATCAATAAATGTGGCAGGACTTTAGACAAAGTCATATTTATCCGGGTAAATTGTCTTACTGGTCTTTCTATTCTAGGCTGGTTGCTCCTTTGTTGAGTAGGTGCAGGCTTAGGGATCATGACGGCCCCTACCGTTGGATGGTGTTCAATTTTGTCTTGATTCCTTTAAGGGTACAAGGCACTAACCTCTTCCTTCCCAATGAATGGTTTTCTCACGGCACTGGAGGATGCATCCTTTTGGATCTTCCCACTCTTAATCCCAGCTTCCACTCTCTCCCCGGTCAAGATTAATTCAATGAAACTGGCTGAGGAGCTTCCAATTAGATGATTAAAGAAAGGACCAAACAGGGTACCCAAAAACATGTCTACTAGCTCCCTGTCAGACCGGGGAGGATGGACTCTTCATGCTAAGTCTCTCCATTTCTGAGCGTAGTCTTTGAAACCCTCGTTCAAACCCATTGTCAGACTTTGGAGTTGAGTACGGGTGGGAGCAAGGTCTGCGTTGTATTAATACTGCTTATAAAAACCATCGGCAAGGTCTTCCCAATTATGGATATTGGCCCTCTCCAGTTGATAGAACCAATCTAGCTGAGTCCCGGATAGACTATCCTGAAAGAAGTGGACCCACAAATCTTTGTCAGCAGTGTGAGGTTGTATCTTCCTAACATAAGATCGAAGGTGCATCTCAAGACACGAAACCTCGTCGTACTTAGCAAAAACGGGTGCCTTGAAATTTGGTGGAATAACAATCCCAGACACCAAACCCAACTCTTCAAAGTCTAGCCCGTGCACTTTCTGAATCTCCGTTGCACTTAGACGCTCTTCCAGATGTTTGTATTTGTCGTCGGCCGGAGGATACTGCTCTTCAGAGTAATCATCTTCTTCTTCCTCTTCAGATTTTGGATGGGCAATCACTTCTTTGTTTTTCCCTTCTTGATTATCATTTTCACCTGATGATGTTGCGAAGTCTGGGGTCCATCTGGATGGCACTGGGAACCTTCTTCCTAGATTCAAAACACCGATTGATTTCTTCACTTTCTTCTTCTTTTCTTTGATCAACAAAGTTTTCAAATCCTCTTGTCCTTTAGCCAGAGTCAATAACATTTGTTGAAACTGAGCATTCTGCGCCTGAAGATCTTTTACTGTCTGCTCAAGATCCATCTTACTGAAATAAACAGTAGAAAGATAAGGAGACCTGTTGTAAGAAACTTGTTTGTGTTATGATGAATGAAGATGCATATGCAATGATTTCAAGGAAATTAGAGATTTAAATTTGCTTTAGACAAAAAGGAACACACGTTATATTAATAAATCAAAGTTTGAGTACATCATGCCTCTTTGGGCTTACAATGAAAGAAATTAAAAATACAAAACTCTAAGACAAAAAAGTTGAGCACATCCTCTTTAGTGCGATGTAGGCATTCAGACTCCGCTCCTCATGAAGCTGCTTGGTGAGTTCCAAAACCTTCTTCTTGCTGGCGGAGAATTGGGCCTCAAAAGTGTCTAGCTCTCCCTTAAGTTGTATCCAATCCCTTTGCAAATCTTTGAGAGAGGTGGGAATGTTAGGATGAAGGATAGTGTATGGGACATCTCCTTCCATAACAGGCTCTATGATAACTGGGATAATAGAGGGATAAGGTATCATAAGACTTTGAGCACGAGCTCGTACCCATTTGAGATAAGGCTCAAGAGGGATGGAATTCTTGTGCCCCAGTGTCTTGCTATCAACTCTATGTACCATGTCCCAAGCTTGCATGAACCTTTTGCAGTAACCCTGAGCATCATTCTCGTAGTCAAAGATGATTCCTTGAATAAGTGCATCATGAGGACCATCCCTTCTTGCATATCCAAACTATCGCAGTGCCAAACAAGGATTGTAAGTGATTCCTTCCCTAATGCCTAAGAGAGGAACATTAGGGAATTCTCCGCATCGATCAATGATGGTAACATTCTACGAGAATCAAGGACACCAATGAATGCCTGAATGTGTAAGAGTCATTAACCTATGATACCATCTCAAACCTTGTTCATTCTTTAAGACGGATCAGGGTAGGTGCGAAATAAACCACCTAGCCAAAAGAGGTGTGCAACACAGAAGGGTTCCTCTCCTCTTTATAGTGCGAGTATGTAACGAATGTAGGATATGTCCAAGCAGATAACAACCCATAGATGAGAAGGGCTAACAGCTCTTCAAAAGCTTGTAAGTCCAATGTATCCCAAAAATGATGAGCTTTCTCGAACAAGAACTTAGCCAAAAAAAACCTGACACCTCTCCTGGTTTCCCAATTTTCTACTATGTCAGACGTTGTAAGGATAGAGCTTTGGAAATATCTTCAGGTTTAGGTTCTCTTTCCATACCATTTAAAGGTACCTCATTAAGGATAGGCACGCCCAATAGCAGTGAAAACTCCTCCATAGTAGGCACTAACTGGTAATCTGGAAAAGTGAAGCGGTGATGTATAGGGTTAAAGAATTGAAAGAGCACTTTTAACATTTCCTCATCAGGGTTTGAGGTGACTAAGATGAGAAGTCGTCCATGTCTTTCAGTGAACGGAGAGCTTTCAACAACCCTTGATACCAAATCCTTAAGCTGAGGAGGTACTTTTACCAGACTGACTTGTATAGTGAATCTGCGAGCGAGAGCCATGTCCTACAAAACAAGACAAAAATAAACCCCAAGAATCCTTGAAATGGTTAGTATGACATGCTATGTTATGATGTCATGATTATGCTCAGATATAGAAGATGTAGCAAGCACAAGCAACTCACACAACGAACTTAGGTTTAAGGCTTGCATGGATTTTAAGGTGATACCCTCTTGAAGTTGGGTTGGTTCAACCTGTTCTAAATATAGTAATCGGGTTCTAAGGGATCTTAATATCACCGGTCTTCCCCCAAATATCATTCCTATAGACAATTGACTTGCCACTAAACAAAACTCAAGGGTTAAACCTCAATGAATGTAGCATCGAGTATCAACCAACTTTGGGTTTACACCAAAGACGGCTATCTCAGTACGTCCTAAAGGCCAAGTTGGTCAATTAAGGTGCTAAGGTCAGTTGATGCTTTATGATACCACACAGCGACCCCATATTCTCCTTGATTACTCAAGGGCTATTGGTACATAACAAAGTATCGCATCAACGTAGCTACTGTTTCAACCGTGTCGGTATACCCTGCACAGTTCCCTCACAGTTTATTTTTTAATTACCTAAAAGGTATCCCCAAATCCGGGTGTAGGATCAAAGCAAACCCAAACAAGGAACCATAATGTAAAGCATTCAAGTCAAACAAAGAAAATAAGTAAATGTGATCTAGACCTAAGGTAACCCCACTTTTAAGTAATTCCCCAGCAGAGTCGCCAGTTCTGTAACGCGGTGGGAGAACTGACTTGGTTGTTTTGTGTTTGATCGCAAATGTTGCGGATAGCAAGAGTCGCCACCGACTTTTCTTTTATCCAGTAAGGAAAGACTGAAAAGAATAAGAAAGACCTTTAGAGATGTTTTCTTGAGTTCGGGGGGTAGATTATGAAAAGGGAAGGTATTAGCACCCTTTTGATCCGTAGTTATCTACGGGATCTTAGTTTCTTGCTAGATTACTTGCTTTTGTTTGAAAATGTGCTTTGTGTGGTTTTGAAAGTATTTTGAAAATGTCTTTGTAATAGTTCTCGTTTCTATAAGAACGCGTACAAAGTGTTGTTTTGAAAATAGTTCAAAAAAGGTGTTTATGGGGTGTGTTTTTGAAAGTGATTTTGAAAGGGTTTTCTTTGTAATGACTCTCATTTCTATAAGAACACGTACAAAGTTTTTGTCTTTTGAAAATGTTTCAAATTTGTAAGATGTTTTGAAAGTGTTGGTGTTTGTTTTGAAAATAGCAAGGATGTTTTGGTTTGAAATTGAGCAAGCAACTAGGAACAATCTACCTACTTAAAAGTCTTTCATGTTTATTTCATCTTTCCTTTGACATTGTTATCTTACCATTGATTTGGTAAGTAACCCTATCTTTGGATGTAAAAGGGACGGGCAAGGGTCATCGTATAGCCATGATTATCAATATTGTAAGATATCTTAGCATTTTCTTTAAGGGACTAAGATCATTTTTGAAAGGCAACTTTGATAGCGTCATCGAGGGGCTATGATCTTGTATTTTGTTTGTTTTTGCTAAGATATCCCACATGCATAATATGGCCATTTTATAAGGCAACAAAGTGGATTTATCCTAAGGGTGTATGTGTGCAAGTGTATTGGTTTACATGCTTTATTTGTCTTTGAATTAATGTTTTCTAAGCATTGGTTTTATCTTTCCATACAAACCCTAATTACTAGCAATAATATTAAAAGCGGTAAATTGCGGAATTTAAATATCCTACGCTATTACAACGCTTTAGGGGATGGGGTACAAGTTTATGAATGGGGATGAAAGCAATAAACCCTAAATTACTATTACAAAAAATTGACAACAAATGTATAGTCACAAAATAATGTAAAAGAGTGAATAAATGGACAAAGGTAGGAAAAGGGGCTAAGTGTAAACCCTAACAAAGTTCTAAATATTTTAAGAAAGAAAATGTTTTTGTTTGTTTTCTTTTTGTTTGATAAAAGAAGATTGAAAATTTTAAGATAAAGAAATTAGAAGTTATTTGTATTTACAAATTTAATTAAAGTGAAAATAAAGTGTGATTGATTAATTTATGAAAATAAATTAAATACTAAAATATTCTAAATGTTTTAAGAAAAATAATTTCTGAGTTTTGTTTTAGGAAAATATTTTTTATAGTGTAAAAATAATAATAATAATAAAAAAAACCTAGTTCTAATTAATTTTACAAACTAATTAATAAAATAAACCTAAGTGTGATTAAATAAAATTAATTTAATTTATGAAAATAAATTAATTAATTTAAAACCTAAGTCAAGAATCTTTTATGATTTTTTTTTATATTTAAATAAAAATAATTAAATAAAAATAATTAAATAAAAATATTTTAGGCATGTATGCAAAGAGTAAACAGGGGGTGAGTATTAGCAAAACAAAACTAGGCCCAATGACTCTGCTGGCCCTGACACTTGATTCAACAAAAAAAAAGAACAAAAAAAATGAATATCGCAAGGTCTCACTGGGGATCGAACCCAGGACCTTCTAATACGCGCGCGCTTCTTGTACGACTGGGGTGGCCAATTTCATCCATTCATATAATAAAAGCATAAATATATATATTAGAAACTGCTTCCTGAAGACAACTTCATCTTCAACCTCGCGCCTAGCCAGACCACCTGTATCTTGTTCATTTCTCATCCATTTGCAAAAGTGTAAACATGAATCTTGTGGAAATTTTCCTCATAATTTCAGAAATGTAAAGCATTAAAACTGTAGATCAAATACAAACATGAATTTTATTGGCCCTAATCTGAACCCTAACTTTTCCAAAAACTTCAATCTTAAAATTCTCTAAGTTCAAGCAACATAAATGAAAATTATGGACATGGTTAGCTTTAGGGCAATTATATCTACATTTTTCATTCACAATTTAAACATTTATGATGCCTATATGAAGAGTTCAAAAGTCAGAAAACTCACCTTGCAAGAGGGTATCGTGTTTTGAGTTTGAGCAACTTTTGATGAGTTCTAGTGATTGAGTTAGCTTCCTCAAGTTCCCAAGAAGCTAATGTGATGCTTGGCTTGAGCTGAAAGTGTCTGAGGAGTTCTAGAGAAGTTAACTTGCAAAGCTTTGTTTTTGGTTATGGAGGTTGATGAAAATGGAGTTACAGTTATGAAACAAGGTCAGGGATGAGTTGTATTTGATGTTTAGAAGTTTTAGGAACCAAAAGGCTTGAAAACGCACGAGGGAAATGTGAGTTTCAAGTTCTTGGCCAGAATGTGCAACAATGGTGATTGGTGATACATTTCTGAGTTCTAGGGAGTTTGAGGGCTTGTGTATGTGTGTGTTTTCTTGCAAACAACTTGTGCATATGTATGGAATAGGTTAGAGCACAAATGTACTCAAGACTTCTGAGTTCTAGCCTTTTGGCTCTATAACTTGCTTTTGAAGAAAAGTGAGAAGACAAATCTCAAAATGTTGTACAAATATGTTATGAGCTTAAAGAGGCTTTAGAAAAATTGCTTTTGGGTTATAGGGGTTATGTGTGCAGAAAGAACAAGTGCAAAGCTCAAGAAGTTGACAACTGCAAAAATGATGCTTTATCAAAATGGAAATGGTGACTTTCTCCCTAAAATGGCAAAATGCTTTGGACAATGCTTGAATCAATTGGAAAATTGATCAATCAGTTGTGTAAACATTAAATTAAGGAGTGAAAAACAAGTTTGAGGTCTTCAAAGTGAATATTATGCAGCATGGCTATGGATTTGGTTCATGTTGCATCACAAATTTTGCCTTGCAAAATAACTTGAAACCCTAACTTCTGGCCTTCGATTCTCCTTGATCACAAATGATCTCAAGGAGTTCTTTGACATTTTGGAAAGCTTGTAATGTGATATACAACCCCTCTTTGAATCACTTTTTCAAAATCCAAATGGAACTATATGAAACTTGGCCCATAAGTTAGGTTAAAATCCTGACAAAAAATGCTCAAAATTTCACTAAGTGTTTTAGTTTCATGACCACGACTTTATGGATTAATAACTTGAGATCCAAGAATTTCTAGGAGGAGTTATGTAAAGAAAAGTTTTAGATCTCATTGATATATACAACTTTCATGTTGAAAGTTTCCTTTGAATCATCTTGCATCATGGTGAAAATTTGGCTCAAAGTTGTGAAAAAATATGAAGTTTTCAACACAAAAATTTCTAAGTTTGGAAACTTTGACTTTTCAAAATGAAATCTTGACTTTTTGATTTCTTGAAGAACAAGTTTCATATTTTTACATGTTTTGATAAATTGTGATCTTTGACACTTGATTTTGACCAAAAAGTCAAAGTTTGACTTTTCAGCGTACATTTGATTTTTGATCAGTTGATTGAAAAATCAACTATCAATCAAAGGACCTTGAGAAATGTTTTGAGTCATGCCATTAGGTCAAAATGATGCAATCGAACTCTTGAGATCATGTCTCATACCAGTTAACCATTTGCTAGGTCAAAAATCAAAAATTGCCCTTTCTCAGCCAAAACCCTAATTTTGACCATTTTGCCCTTTTGATGATCTGATTAAATTTTTCTTGAGGAATTGTGGTCCAAACTTGATTAAATGACATATAGGAGTTTTCAATGTTGATATGGATAAAAAATTATGAAGTTTGACTGTAAATTGTCCATAGTTGACTTTTTCCCCAAGATAGTTGATTTTTAGGTCAACTACTCAATTGACTGAGCAAAAATGTGATCCAAGACTTGAAACTTGACATGAGCAATATTGGGGGTCCATAATGATCTATGAAAGTCATATTAGGCATTAAAAGTTCAATTATCCTTGTGCAATCTCAAACCCTAATTTCAGTCATCAATGCTTAAGGAGGTGTCTTGAGCTGATCAACCCTTGTGCAATCTTGAACCAAAGGAGATCTTGTGAGAAAATTCTTGGTAAATGAGAGGGAATATTTTGGGGGTACAAAACATGTCTTACAATATTCGAGAAGATATCCTTAAACAATTTGATGCAGGGTTCCTCGCAATGGTAGATTATCCACCTTGGATAGCTAACATCGTGCCAGTGCCCAAGAAGGAAGGTAAAGTATGCATGTGTGTAGACTATCAGGATCTAAACAAAGCAAGTCCTAAAGACGATTTCTTATTTACTCACACAGATGTTTTGGTGGATAACACAACTCAAGCTTCGGTATTTTCATTCATGGATGGCTTCTTAGGTTATAATCAGATCAAAATGGCACCCGAGGATATGGAAAAGACTACTTTCGTGACTCCTTGGGGCACCTTCTATTACAAAGTGATGTCTTTCAGTCTATAGAACATAGGGGAAACTTATTTCTCTCTTGTATATGGTATGGATGTTTTACTCCCTATTAAAGTGAAGATCATCACTATGAGTTCTAATGGAAACCAAACTCGAAGAATCATAGTAGGTTCAGGCACGACTTAATCAGCTCAACCTTATTGAAGAAAAACGCTTAACGGCTCTATGCCATGTTCAGTTGTACCAAAAGCGGATGAAGAAAGCATTCCATAAAAGGGTCCGTCCTCGAGTGTTCAAAGAAGGAGATTTGGTTTTCAAGAAGATTCTAATACCTCGCCTAGATTCACGTGGTAAATGGACACCCAACTACAAAGGTCCATATATGGTTAAAACAATATTCTCTGGTGGAGTTCTTATCCTCACAACAATGGATGGGGAAAAACTACCACATCCGACGAACTTCAATGCAATAAAAAAATACTATGTATAAAAGGCCTGCTAAGTCGAAACCTTAAACCGGCGACTTAGGAAAAAAAGAGCGTCTCGGTGGATTGAAAACCCTAAAGGGAGATCCAGGCAACAGTTAGGGACATATCAACAAAAAAATCATTCTGATGGATTGAAAACCCTAAAGGGTGATCCAGGAAAAATTTAAGGATCTTATTAAAAAAAAGAATAAATAGACTACAATTTAAGAGTTTACCACTACGACTACGACCATGAAGGAGAAGGATTAATCTAAATTATCTGACGCTAAAGCAAGGAGATTGGAGTTATCAAAAGATATTGGAGAAATAACAATATCAATTATCATTTCCATTGCCATTTTCAAAATTTTGTTAAACTTTCTGTAATTACCTCTTTTAAGGAATATCATCTTGTACTCTCTCCTATTCAAAGGCACTTTCATCAGTAAAACAATTTACTTTTTCAAACTTTCAATTGTGTTTTTATTTTTTCGGACTTGTTTGCAAAACACTACGATTATTTCTTGTAAATACTACAATGGAATTATTTTGGGGATTTGACAAAATAAATAAAAGCATTTGATAAAACATCAAAGAGCATTTTGGTTAGAAAATTTTTGAAAGAAAATCGACATCTACGACCATGTCTACGCCTACATCTACACATACGCCTACGCATACGCCTACGATACAATTATCAATACCTTGCCGACATTGTTCACCAGGCCATATCAAAATTCAAATCAACTTGGAGACACCGCGGCGAAACAACAGACAATGTTAGGGAGTCAGTGACTGGAAAGACCCAATGGCTTAAAAGGAGAAAAATGTAAAAAAAAATTTACAAAAACACTTGGTGCATGTACATACGAAACATTTGGTGCATGTACACTATAATACGTTTTGGGTATCATATTAATTTAGGGCATTGTGCATTAAATTTTCAAAACTACTTAAGCCAAGAATACTGCGACATATCTGGGGGCCTATTGTGAACTAGCTTATCTGTGCGAAACAAACGAATACCTTGGTTGAAAATGGACACAATCGGTAAACTTCAATTTATATCTTTGGTTTAGTTATCCGAGATTCAATTATCAAAACACTTTTAAAACTTCAAATCCGCATTGTTTATCCCCTAGGTCGTGATAAATATGCAAATCTATAATATAGCTTACTTAGTCTCAAAGCCCTATGTGATACGGTGGAAGAACCAACTGTTTATTACTAGTTTGTGTTTTTTGTTTGCAAATTTCGCGGTAAGCAAGAGTCGCCACCGACTTTTCTTTTATCCAACAAGGAAAGGGTGAAAAGAACAGAAAAAGACCTTTTTCGAGATTTCTGAGTACGGGGGGTAGATTATGGAAAGGGAAGGTGTTAGCACCCTTTCCATCCATGGTTTTCCATGGGCTCTTAGGTACTTGCTCATTTTCTAAAATTGCTTGTGTTTGTACGTTTGAAAAGATTTAAAAAATGCCTTAGTGCGGTGATTCACTTTATGGTAACTCTTGTATCGGTCCTCAAGAGTGTGATAAAGTGTTTTTGAAAACTTTGTTTGAAAAGTGTTTGAAAGTGTGTAAAAAGGATTATTTGAACAAGTACCTAACATTTATCTACCTACTCGAAAAAAAGGCGTTCTTTTCCTCCTATCCTTTAGATCATGTTATCCTACTATTAGTGAGTAGGTAACCCTAGTCGTTGGATGTTTAAGGGACTATCGAAAGGGACGTACGATCACTAAGGAAACAGGGCAAGATCTCTTAGTAACTGTCCTAAAGCCCAAAGATCACTTTTATATCGAGGAAAAATCCGAGAGGGTCATCGAGGGACTAGTGATCTCTAGACTTAAGGGCAGGCACTAAAAATTCAGATGTTCTGAGAATTGAGACCGTAATTCGAAGGCAACCGAGTGGGGTATACCCTAAGGGTGCAAGTGTGCAACAGTGTATTTTTTTCCAGATATTTTATCTTGTGCAATTTAGGGTTATCTAGGTCCAATTAATCATTATCTTTCAGGCAACCCTATTAAACATTCATCTAAGCAGTTTATCGTCCGGGAAAATAAATGGCAGAAAGATAAAATTCCTAAATATTACAAGGCTTTGATGCAATTACATAATTAATGACTGAAAGGTAAAAATGTGGAATTAAAATCCTATTTAAACTATTACAAATCGGGCACAAATACATCAATATTGAAAAATAAATCGTACGGGAAAAATAATTAAGCGCGAGAATTAAAATTGAAAAAAAAGTGTAAAACCCTAAAAAAACTAATTTGATCATTAACATATTTTTTTTGGATTTTTTATACAAAAAAACGATTTGATATTGACCTAATCTTCTAATTAATTCTAATTAATAAAAATAAGTTTGAATTGATTAAAATAATTAATTTGCAAAAATTAATTTAATAAAAAAAGCTAAGTCCTATTTTTTTTATTTTCTGATTTTATAAAAAAAATTATTTTAAAAAGAAATTAAACTAATAAAATAAAATAAAAATAGTAAAATTGAAAAGTGAAGGAATGGGCCTAAGGGGGTATGAGCCCAAATGGAGGGTGTGTTACTAAATTTGTCCAAAGCCCTATCCTGTGGCCCATCACCAGCGCTGGATCTAGTGTTGTTGGGAACCTGGAGGTCCATCATGAGGGTGCTGCCTGGAGGCGTGAGATCTGGCCAAGGAATGATCTGATGGTGATGAATCTGGGGCGTATGATGGACGCGCTGGGAATGATAGCATTGAATCTGCAAATAAATATTGAGAAAAATATTATGTAGGAGGAAGGGATCGAACCCCTGACCTCCTACACGCACGCCTTGAAAACCCTTCCTGCTTGCCACTGGGCCACTTGGTCTTTTGTTAATATAAATAAACAAAATATAATATATTGAATAATGGTTAATGACTGTAACAAAATGTGTGCCAAGTTCAAATTTCCCACTCAGGCTTTCACATGCAATCATCTTCCCCAAGGGACTGTCGTTTTAGATCCAGAACTTTTACCCACAGACACCTGCTGTAGCCATAAACCTGCACATCTCAAAAATCACAGCCACTCAATAAAAATGAAATCTAAGAATGCATACCAACTGGGTTTAATCTCATGAGTACGATGGTACTCTTCTTTTGGCTTAATTTTACCTGTAACAAGAAACCCTAAAACGAAGCTCTAAACCCTAATAATGGCAGTTATTCATACAAGCATCAAAACAAACAATTAATTATACCAACATGTTCTAAATGATTATACAAACATGAATGTGTAGTTAGAATTCATTTATCATGCGTGTATGTTCAAAATCAAATTCGAGAAACTAAGGGCAAATCGTGGTTCTGTATGGGGCATTTCTGGGTGCTTTGACGCGTGAGAATGATTCAGGTAGCTTCCAAATGTCGCCAGGAATAGATTGCAACCTTTAAATATGCTTTGAACCTCCTTGTGGACAAAAATACGACCACCACTTTCTTCACAAAAATTTGAGTTTTGTTCTCCCAATTCACACAGCCAATCCTTATCTTCATCATTAGGGTTTGTTATGCATATATAGTAGAAGCAATTAGGTCAATAAAACTGAGTTGAATATTTGCAAATTGATGAGAAAAGATTTGATATGTGCCTTGTATACTTTGTTTCTAAAATAGGCCAAATCATGATCTTTTCCAATCTAATTAGTCCTTGCACGAATTATATGATTTGCCAGCTGATTATAGACTCATAATGTGCTCATAAAATCCAATCTTTGATTTTATTTCATTATTCCATTATTTCAAATGATTTATTTTGATTTTAATGAATAAAAAATAAAAACAAATAATAAAAATAATAAAATAATAAATGGATAAGCTCAAGGGTCGTGGGTCATCTTAGGAACAAGTTTCAAACAAGAAAACATGGGCCCATTTGGAGAAAAAAATCAATTTTGATCAATGTTGACTTCATGCACATTTCCAAATATTTGGTCAACTTTAGCAATGCATATGTCTCTCATTTTTTACCCTAAGAGGGTGTTCTTGAACTTTTTAGAAAGCTTAGGATGTCCTCTAAACAATCCTTTTGGTTTCATCTCAATTGGACCTTCCATGTTCATGTAAGGAGCTTTGACCCAAAAGGTGTTTTTGTTGACTTTTTGAAATGACCTATAATGTCTGAGCTTATATCTTTTGATTGAGGCATTTCTTGAACTTGAGAGATGAAGAGAGGTTGTATGGAATTGGTTTCTCTTCAAAATGAGCCTTGGTTGGAAAATTTCTGATAAAGTATGAGAAAGTTATGTCTGGTCAAAGTTTGGTTGACTTTTCCTATAGAAACACTAAATTGCCATTTTTGACTTTTGATGAGTTAGGAGAATTTCTTGAGGAATCATGATCAACCCTTGATCAAATGATGGATATTACTTCAAAATGTTGATGTTGACCAAAAATCTTGAATTTGACTGTAATTGGGCCATAGTTGACTTTTGACATTGTATAGTTGATTTACAGGCATCTGAGCAGTTGACTGGGCAAACTTGTTGTGTAAGGCATGAAACTTGACATGGATGATCTTGAGAACATATTAGGACAATGGAGACCATTTGGGACCCTTGTAACTCAACCATCTTGATGAGAAGTGAAACCTTAGTTTAAGGCTTATTGTCTTAAGAGGAGGATTTGTCTGGTCAATCCTTAGTCAACTTGAGCAATTGAGGACCTCTAGGAGTATGTTTTGTGTGAAAATTGGAGGGACAATTTTGGGGTACAACAGCTTCCCCTATTCAATCTTCTTAAACCTGAGGATTTATATTGGCTTGTCTGCCTTTCGTGATCTGAGGGTGGAAGATGATTGAACACTAGAGTGCCCAGAAATTTGCACTCGCATGAAGTGATACTGATGGTTGATGATGTCGGGAATGGGCTTACAGATGCCATTTGGAGAATATGATAGAATATCGTCAGAGATGGGCTTAAAGATGCCATCCAGAGAATGTGATGGAGAGTCGTCGGAGATGGGCTTAAAGATGCCATCCAGAATAATGATGATTTCGTGAGATATTCCTTTGTGGGAATTCCTATTCCTGTTGTTAGGGAGGACTCTACTGAGGAATGTTGGACTCTATCTTGGGGAATAGAGTCTAGGAGCTTCAGTTGTCCATTACTCTACTGAGGGGTTATCTCTGGATTGGAGAGATGAAAGTTTGTTATTTTCGGGTTGAAATCCAGGCTTGGTAGTAATTTGCTGGGGGAGAACGAAATTAACTGCTACCTGGAAACGTATCAGAAGAAACCTGTGTAGGGCTGTTTCAGGATGAGTCCGGGTAAGACGTCATCTGGAAGTGTAAGAGAATGAGCCTGGGTAGGGTTACTTTAGGAGATATATAAGAGGCAGCCTAGGTAGGACTGCTTTAGGATGAGTCCGGGTAAACCTACATCGGGAAATTGTAAGAAGGAACCTGGGCAGGGTTGCTTCAGGATGAGTCCGGGTAAAACTACATCGAGAAATTGTAAGAAGGAACCTGGGCAGGTTTACTTCAGTATGAGTCTGGGTAAAACTACATCGGGAAATTGTAAGAAAGAACCTGAGCATGGTTGCTTCAAGATGAGTCCGGGTAAAACTACATCGGGAAATTGTAAGAAGGAACCTGGGTAGGGTTGATTTAGGATGAGTCCGGGTAAAACTGTATCTGAACTGAGAAGGAACCTGGCTAGGGTTGCTTCAGGATGAGTCAGGGTAAAAGTGCATCTGAACTGAGAAGGAACCTGGGTAGGGTTGCTTATGGATGAGTCTGGGTAAAACTGCATCTGAACTGAAAAGGAACCTGGGTAGGGTTACTTCAGGATAAGTCCGTGTAAAACTTCAGAAGGAACCTGGGTAGAGTTACTTCAGAATAAGCCCGTGTAAAACTTCAGAAGGAACCTAGGTAGGGTTACTTTGGGATAAGTCCGTGTAAAACTTCAGAAGGAACCTGGGTAGGGTTACTTCGGGATAAGTCTGTGTAAAACTTCAGAAGGAACCTGGGTAGGATTACTTCGGGATAAGTCAGTGTAAAATTTCAGAAGGAACTTGGGTAGGGTTACTTCGGGATAAGTCTGTGTAAAACTTTAGAAGGAACTTGGGTAGGGTTACTTTGGGATAAGTCCATGTAAAACATTAGAAGGAACCTGGGTAGGGTTACTTCAGGATAAGTCTGTGTAAAACTTCAGAAGGAACCTGCGTAGGGTTACTTCAGGATAAGTCTGTGTAAAACTGTTTTTTGGAAGTTAGGAGAAACCCGTGTAAGATTGCTTCATGATGAGCCCGTGTAAAGCTGTATTTCAGAAGGAGAAGGAACCCGCGTAAGATTTCTTCGTGAAGAGCCCATGTAAAGTTATATTTGGTCACGCAGGTAATTACTCTATTTAGTTTCAGGAGCTAATCTTGGACCTGTTAGAAATTATTGATGATAAATATTTGTTGATTGATCTTTCCTGAAAAAGTAAAGTGTTAGCTGTATGCAATGCCATGATGTATGGAATGCATTGTGTAATGATGTTCTCGAAATAAATGAGATTGTGTCGTATGCATTTGTACTACATATGCTATGACGTTTATAGAATGATGTATGAATGCAATATGTGAATGTATCAGTTGTTCTATTACAGTGTTTTTGAATTTGGGAAAATAAATTCCTGATTGCAGTTGGCGATGAAGAATGTATGTCTTCGTATTTTGTTAAAGCTGAACTACTGGGAGGTGATCTTCCGTTTCTAGAGGAATAAACTTTGTTGGGGAAGGAAAGCTTTGTGCACTGCCTGAGGATTTTGTGAAATCCCATTGGGGAATCTTGAGAAGTTTGACGACTTCAAGGGGGAAAACCTGATGTCGGAGCAGTAGTTGGAAATTCATGTTCTGTCGGGGATACAAGAACACTTGACATCACTAGGCTGTAAACTGGGGATATAGCGGCGACCTTGTGTAAAATGCACCTGCCTCTGTACCTGTTGGAGAAAGTACCTGAAGAGACTTTGTGGATGGTCGAGTGGCATCCCAACTCCTGGGGTGCTTGGTAAACGTTGATCAGGATGATAAACCTTCTACTGACTAAACATATGACGAGATGACAGGATATAATCGCACGCTTTGATCCCGAACTTTTGCCTGGACCATCCTTTCAGATTTTCAGTCCACCGTGATACCCTTTTTTGCCCAAGCCACCTTTTCAGGTTTTCGACTTGCTGGGTGTACAGATATTTTTTTTCATCCCTAATTTTTTCCCGAACCCTTTTAGTTTGTCGGGATGCCCTTATTTTTTCCTAGGCCAGTCAACCTAGCGGGTCCTTGTTCATGTGTAGTGTTTCCCGACTATGTCCATGTTCACCGGGTACAGAGAATTGTCATTGTCCATAGTAGTAAGTGTTACCACACTTCTAGAAGATGCTTGCTTGATCGTATAGGATTCGTTGCTAGAATTCATGCCCAATGCCCTAAGTGACTCAGATGGAGATCTGCCCCTGGCTATTTGGCATCTTTGAGAGATTCCTTGAATCTTGACTTGACTGCCCGAGATGATGGACAATTATCATGCCGTGCCCCTTGGTTGGAAGTGTTTTTCCACTTGAGGTGATCCTTTTTATTGAGAAGGTTTTTGTTCACTAGATATCCGTCATGCGAATTTCTCTGCTATTGAACAAATAGTCATATGCAAACAATGGTATTTTAAGAATGCAAAGCTTATGTTTGTCTTGAAGTTCGAAAATTCATTTTTTAGTAAAACAAACAAATTTTGTAAAAGTGCGATATCAACTCGGGATTTATAGTGAACCCTACAGGAGTCAGGATACCTTTTGTAACAATATGCTTTCGAACTAACCCATGCTTCAGCTAAGACTTTTAAGGGTTATAACGTGGCCTGGTTCACGTTTTAAGAAACAAAGGATAAAGGCTCAAAATTTATTTGTACCCACCCGTTCTTTGTGATGTTCTTCAGTCTTATGCTCAGTTAATTGTGCATTTAAGTCCCGGTTGAGTTTGGCATCTTGTCCTTGATATTCTGGTGATGGTTCGGATACTGAAAGTTTATTTTGAATAGGCAGTCATTTTTGGAATATTTTTTGTCGAGGATTTGTGGTAACCTCTTTTCTTTGATTTTTCTATCCCTGTCTTTTGCCTGAACTGTTTCTTTTGTAATTACAGTCAGCGGGATGCCCCAATTTTTTTCTTAAGTCTCCTTCATAGGTTTTGACTTAATGGGCTTTTATTTTGAGAGGTAATGACTGCCAATTTTAATGATTATGCATAACCAACACTGTCTTTTGATTTAGAAGGACGTCTTCGATGCCATTCATTGTGTATGAAGCAGAAGATTGTAACTGAATGCGCACCTGAATTAACTGAGAAAACTACCCTGCCCCAGGTTATGATTAAGGATTTTAATTTGTGTGAAAAGAAAAACTCCTACTTCTTTGGCTCAAAGGGGTTGACTAGGGATTATCTTCCTTATAACTCCACTATTTAGGATTTGAAACAACGCCTATACATCATCAGTGGGGTCTGTTCAAAAGCATACTATAGAGATTGTGGTATCATTTTCATCATCCTCCCTCTAAAGGCTTAGAGCTTTTGATCGAGAGTTGAATATCACAAAAAGGAAGTATAAAGAAGTTTAAGCATAATGAAAACAAATTAATTCAATACAAACATGTGTAATGCATTAATGAAATAACAAAGCTTTGACATGACAATAATTGTTTGAATAAACAAAGAAAATACAACTTGAGAATTCAAATGAACAAAAATGCTTTCAATCCTAGCCATTATTTGGCATGGGAGCAGTGATCACGTTGGGAGTCTCAGGAGGGTCTAACTAAATCTCCTTGGCGTCAATCATATTCTGAATCTTGTATTTTAGCACCCAACAATCGTTAGTATCATACCCCAGACTATCATAATGATAAGCACACCTTGCATCCGGATTATAGTTAGGAGAGGAAGTCTTGGGGTTTGGATGAGGACTTATTACCGTAATCAGATTCATCTTCAACATGTGCTGCAATGCTTGTGAGAATGGCATGTTAATTTGGGTGAACTGTCTCTTAGGCTCGTCTTGCCTTCGCTGATTACCCTGTTGTTATGGTCATTTCCCACGTACCGAATTAGAGACCAGCACTGCCCCTACAAATTGGTGGTAGTCTGCCTTATCAAGACCCTTCTGGCCGTGCACAACATTGGCTTCCCTCTTACCACCAAATGGCTTCTTCTCAGCATTAGAAGATGCAGCCATCAGGATCTTCCCCCTCCTGATACCACTTTCGATCCTTTCTCCAGTCAGAACTATCTTTGTGAACCCAGATGAGGAACTCCCAATCAGCAAATAGAAGAATGGGCCTGTCAAGGTTCCCATGAACATGTCCACCATTTCTCGATCAGTCAGAGGAGGTTGAACCCTACCGGCTAGATCCCTCCATTTTTGCGCATATTCCTTGAACCCTTCTCTCGAGCCCATGGACATATTTTGTAGTTGAACTCAAGTAGGTGCTAGGTCAGCATTGTATTGGTACTTCTTGTATAAATTAGTATCCAAGTATTCCTATGTATAGATGTCAGTTCCTTCTAGATGGTAAAACCAATCCAGTTGAATGCCATCCAAACTCTCTTGGAAGAAATGGACCCATAACTTTTGGTCAGCAGTGTGAGGCTGGATTTTCCTGACATAGGACCTTAAGTGCAACTTAGGGCAGAAGACACCGTCATACTTAGAAAATGTGGGAACCTTGAACTTTGGTGGGATGACCACTCCAGGAACCATACCTAACTCTTCGAAATCCAGACCGGGCATCTTTTGGATCTCCATGGCATTGAGCTGATCCTCCAGCTGTTTGTATTTTTCATCAGCAGGAGGATACTGCTCCTCATCATAGTCAGGTTCATCTTCTTCAAACATTGGATTTTTGTCTCCTTCATCTGATTCCTCATCTTCTTCCTCTTGATTACCTCCTCCCTTTGACGGGGTTGCAAAATCTAGAGCTCGGTTAGCTGGCCTTCTTCTTCCCACACTCGAAACACGAACTGGTTTCTTTGCCTTCTTAGCCTTCTTTTTGACGATCAGAGCCTTCAGGTCCTCTTTCCCATGGGTCAGAGTTAGGAACATTTATTGAAACTGGGCATTTTGAGCCTGAAGGTCTTTGATTGTTTGTTCAAGAGCCATTTCTTTGCTTGCTGAAATAAACAGCGAAAGGATAAGAAGCTTGTATCTGGAGTACCTGTTATGCAATGACATGTATGATATATGTATACAATGTTTTCAAGGATCTCGCGGGGTAAACAAGAAGATGTCAGTAGTTGAAATTTGTAGCTTTGAATAACTTCATATTGTTGAAGGTACTTCTACAAGAGTCAAGCTCACCATATCAAGTGGGTCATAGCCCCTGACTAAAGTTGTCGTGTTTGGTCTTTTGAAGGCATTGGCTAGAGGAAAATAAACCCCCCTGCCCCTTGCTAGAATTCTGGTTCATCATAACCTGCATCACAGACCCTTGAGATCCTCGAAATGGTTAAGGAGATGCTATGGGATGATGTTATGATGTGTATGATATGCATTAAGCAAAAATGGGAGGTAATGAAGACAAGTGAGTCTAAGAAGTCCAGGTTACTAGATAATTCCTGTAAACAAATCCTACAAGGAGATCATGTTGTTAGATAAAACCCCTGCAAGTAACTCAAGTCGAAAGCAAACAAATCACACAAGCAGCCTTAGGTTTAGGCTTGCATGAGGTTTGTAGGTAAGTACCCTCTTGAATGTTCAGTTGGCTCAACCTTTCCTATTAATAGTAATCGGGTTCTAAGGAGCCTCAATATCACTAACCTTCCCTTCAGAAATTGTTTCAGCTCCACACCGAAGTATTGCGGCCAAAAAATCCTGAAAGTCCAGCCTCAATGAGTGTAGTATTGAGTATAAACCAATCTTCGGTCGGAACCAAAGCCGGTTATCTCACTACTTCCTAATGTCTAGGATGAGTCAATTAAAGGTTCTAAAGGTCAGTTAGTTCTTAGTGACACTATGAGGAAGCCTAATGTTATCCTTAACTTACTCAAGGAACATTAGTATAATCCAAAGCATCGCGCTAACGTAGCCACCACTTCGTCTGTATCGGTCTACGCCGTATAGCCTCCATAATTTATTGCTACTTACCTAATAAGGTGCCCCTGATCCGGGTGTAGGATCTTTTAGTAACAACCTAAGCACACCCTCAAAAGTAAAGCAAACAAAGCATAATAAAGTAGTTTAAAATGAACTAACTCTAAGGTAAACCTCACTTTTATATTCCTCAGCAGAGTCGCCAGTTCTGTGATACGGTGGCAGAACCGACTGTTTAATATTGGTTTGTGTTTTTTGTTTGCAAATGTCACGGTAAGCAAGAGTCGCCACCGACTTTTCTTTTATCCAACAAGGAAAGAGTGAAAAGAACAGAAAAAGACCTTTTTCGAGATTTCTGAGTACGGGGGGGGGGGGGGGGGGGGAGGGGGGTAGATTATGGAAAGGGAAGGTGTTAGCACCCTTTCCATCCATGGTTTTCCATGGGCTCTTAGGTACTTGTTCATTTTCTAAAATTACTTGTGTTTGTATGTTTGAAAAGCTTTGGAAAATGCCTTAGTATGGCGATTCACTTTATGGTAACTCTTGTATCGGTCCTCAAGAGTGTGATAAAGTGTTTTTGAAAACTTTGTTTGAAAAGTGTTTGAAAGTGTGTAAAAAGGATTGTTTAAGCAAGTACCTAACAGTTATCTACCTACTCGAAAAAAGGCGTTCTTTTCCTCCTATCCTTTAGACCGTGTTATCCTACTATTAGTGAGTAGGTAACCCTAGTCGTTGGATGTTTGAGGGACGATCGAAAGGGACGTACGATCACTAAGGCAACAGGGAAAGATCTCTTAGTAACTGTCCTAAAGCCCTAAGATCACTTTTATACCGAGGCAACAGTCGAGAGGTTCATCGAGGGACTAGTGATCTCTAGACTTAAGGACAGCCACTAAAATTCTCACGTTTCAAGAATTGTGTCTGTAATTCTAAGGCAATCGAGTGAGGTATACCCTAAGGGTGCAAGTGTGCAACAATGCGTTTTTTTCCCAGATATTTTATCTTGTGCAATTTAGGGTTATCTAGGTCCAATTAATCATTGTCTTTCAGGAAACCCTATTAAACATTCATCTAAGTAGTTTATCATGCGGGAAAATAAATGACGGAAAGATAAAATTCCTAACTATTACAAGGCTTTGGTTCAATTACATAATTAATGACTGAAAGGTAAAAATGCGGAATTAAAACCCTATTTAAACTATTACAAACCGAGCGCAAATACATCAATAATAAAAAATAAATCGTACGGAAAAAATAATTAAGCGCGAGAATTAAAATTGAAAAAAAGTGTAAAACCCTAAAAAACTAATTTGATCATTACCATATTTTTTGGATTTTTTTATACAAAAAAATGATTTGATATTGACCTAATCTTCTAATTAATTTTATTTAATGAAAATAAGTTAGAACTGATTAAAATAATTAATTTGAAAAAATTAATTTAATAAAAAAAGCTAAGTCCTATTTTTATTTTATTTTTTGATTTTATAAAAAATTAATTTAAAAATAAATTAAACTAATTAAATAAAATAAAAATAGTAAAATTAAAAAGTGAAGGAATGGGCCTGAGGGGGGTATGAGCCTAAATGGAGGGTGTGTTGCTGAATTTGTCCAAAGCCCAAGCCTGTGGCCCAACACCAACGTGGATCTAGTGTTGTTGGGAGCCTGGAGGTCCATCATTAGGGTGCAGCCTGGAGGCGTGAGATCTGGCCAGGAAATTATCTGATGGTGATGAATCTGGGGCGTATGATGGACGCGTTGGGAATGATAGCATTGAATCTGCAAATAAATATTGAGAAAAATATTATGTAGGAGGCAGGGATCGAACCCCTGACCTCCTGCACGCACGTATTGAAAACCCTTCCTGCTTTCCACTGGGACACTTGGTCTTTTGTTAATATAAATAAACAAAATATAATATATTGAATAATGGTTAATGACTTTAACAAAACGCGTGCCAAGTTCAAACTGCCCACTCAGGCTTTGACACGCAGTCATCTTCCCCAAGGGACTATCGTTTTAGATCCATAACTTTTACCCACGGACATCCGCTGTAGCCATAAACCTGCACATCTCAAAAATCACAGCCACGCAATAAAAATGAAATATAAGAATGCAGACCAACTGGGTTTGATCTCATGAGCACGATGGTACTCTTCTTTTGGCTTAATTTCACTTGTAACAAGAAACCCTAAAACGAAGGTCTAAACCCTAGTAATGGAAGTTATTCATACAAGCATCAAAACAAACAATTAATTATGCCAACATGTTCTAAATGATTATACAATCATGAATGTGTAGTTAGAATTCATTTATCAAGCGTGTATGTTCAAAATCAAATTCGAGAAACTAAGGGCAAACCGTGGTTCTGTATGGGGCGTTTCTGGGTGCTTTGACGCATGGGAATGATTCAGGTAGCTTCCAAATGCTGTCAGGAATGGATTGTAACCTTCAAAATGCTTTGAAACTCCTTGTGGACAAAAACCCGACCACCACTTTCTTGACAAAAATTTGAGTTTTGTTCTCCCAATTCACACGGCCAATCCCTGTCTTCATCATTAGGGTTTGTTATGTATATATAGTAGAAGCAATTAGGTCAATAAAACTGAGTTGAATCTTTGCAAATTGATGAGAAAAGATTTGATTTGCGCCTTGTATACTTTGTTTCTAAAATAGGCCAAATCATGATCTTTTCCAATCCAATTAGTACTTGCACGAATTATATGATTTGCCAGTTGATTATAGACTCATAATGTGCTCATAAAATCCAATCTTTGATTTTATTTCATTATTCCATTATTTTAAATGATTTATTTTGGTTTTAATGAATAAAAAATCAAAACAAATAATAAAAATAATAAACTAATAAATGGATAAGCTAAGGGATCGTGGGTCATCTTAGGGACAAGTTTCAAACAAGAAAACATGGGCCCATTTGGAAAAAAAATCAATTTTGATCAATGTTGACTTCATGCACATTTCTAAAATTTGGTCAACTTTAGCAATGCATATCTCTCTCATTTTTTACCCTAAGAGGGTGTTCTTAGACTTTTTAGAAAGCTTAGGATGTCCTCTAAACAAACCTTTTGGTTTCGTCTCAATTGGACCTTCCATGTTCATGTAAGGAGCTTTGACCCAAAAGGTGTTTTTGTTGACTTTTTGAAATGACCTATAATGTCTGAGCTTATATCTTTTGATTGAGGCATTTCTTGAACTTGAGGGATGAAGAGATGTTGTAGGGAATTGGATTATATTCAAAATGAGCCTTGTTTGGAAAATTTCTGATAAAGTATGAGAAATGTATGCCTGGTCAAAGTTTGGTTGACTTTTCCTATAGAAACCCTAAATTGCCATTTTTGACTTTTGATGAGTTAGGAGCATTTATTGAGGAATCATGATCAAACGTTGATCAAATGATGGATATTACTTAAAAATGTTGATGGTAACCAAAAATCTTGAAGTTTGACTGTATTTGGGCCACAATTGACTTTTGACCTAGTATAGTTGATTTATAGGCATCTGAGCAGTTGACTGAGCAAACTTGTTATGTAAGGCATGAAACTTGACATGGATGATCTTGAGGACACATTAGGACAATGGAGACCATTTTGGACCCTTGTAACTCAACCATCTTGATGAGGAGTGAAACCCTAGTTTGAGGCTTATTGTCTTAAGAGGAGGATTTGTCTGGTCAATAGTCAACTTGAGCAATTAAGGACCTCTAGGAGTATGTTTTGTGTGAAAATGGGAGGGCGAATTTTGGGGTACAACACCCAACTAAGTTATCTATTCTCAAAACTCGTGTTATCTACCCCCTAGGTTGCGGTAGATATACGAGAATTTGCGGCATAATTCATTATATTAGTCTCCAAGCAATGGTGAATTATCAGGTCTGTGTTATTTGTCCTCTAGGTCGTGATAGATGCACAAGTCTATGTTATACCTTACTATGTTAGTCTCGAAGCGTTAGTAAGATATTTTCAACCCGTATCATTTACTCCCTAGGTTGTAGTTGATATACGAAATCTGCGATATAACTCATTGCGTTAGTCTCGAAGCAGCAATAAGTTATTTGTCTTTCTGCGATATAGTTCATTGTGTTAGTCTCCAAGCAATAATGGATTATCGGCTTTGTCTTATTCATCCCATAGGCTACGATGAGTAGATGAAGTCTGCGTTATAAGCTTACTATGTTAGTCTCGAAGCGTTAGTAAGTCAACATTTAAACTGGTATTATTTATCCTCTAGGGTATGATAAATACTCAGTAACTGCGATATAGCTTGTTGCATCAGTCTCAAAGCAGCAATAAGCTATCTATTTTTCAAACTTGTGGTATTTACCTCCTTGGTTACGGTAAATACGCAAAATCTATGATTACTTTTCTAGCTATTGACGAGTTATCCGCATCGTCGTATCTAGGTCGATTATACTCTTTACTCGGGCATTGGTGAGTTAACTACGTTATCTTTGCCCATTTTTTACTCTTGGATATTTTTTACAGATTATCTTTATATAATAATATTTTGGTCAAATTTTAAGGTCTTCCATTATTTAATAACCCTCTGATCCGAATATGCGAGACCTTCGTATTCTCGCACCCTCAATCGAAGAACGATTAAATAGGGGAAACTGTCATACCCCAAAATTGCCCTACTAAAATTACTAACTAATTTATCCTTTTTTTACTAATCTAGACATTATTATATTCTTTGATTAAAATTATGATATAAATTTGTATTGTATTAGTTGTCAATTTTAAAATTTGTTTAGATATAATGAGGATTTAAACTTTAGGAGGGTGTGGTTATTAAAGGGGCTTGTTATTTTGATCTAAATCTTACAGCCCATTAAAAGTTATTGAAAGGCCCATTTAGAGACTGAACGAAGTCAACATCTTTCTCTTTTTGATTATTATTTTATTATTATTTTAATCATTCATTTTTTGTTAACAGTATATTATTATTTTTAAGGGTTAAATATGTTTTTGATCTTCCTAAATATTTCAAATTTCGTTTTTAGTCCCTCAAAATATTTTCTTCAAAGAATGGTCCTCCTAAAATTTTTAATTTTAACTTTTGGTTCCTCCTACAATTTAACAACGGTTTTTACAACTTAGTGACTAAATTAGCAACGTGTTTTTACTTAGTGACTGAATTAGCGATATTTTTTGCTACGATTTTGGCAAGAGGGACCAAATAAAATTAAAAATTTTAGGAGGACCATTCTTTGAAGGAAATATTTTGAGAGACTAAAAACAAATTTTGAAATATTTAGGAGAACCAAAAATATATTTAACCCTATTTTTAATTATTATTATTAACATATATTGTTGGTATTACCGAATTATTATTATATTATTATTGTACATTTTATTGGATTATTTGACTAAAAGTCAACACAAGGGTAAGAAACTCTAATACCAATAGCGGCGCTACTGTTCTTTTTCAACCCTAAGATGATTAAACCCGAAATCTAGAAATCTAAATTGCAAATCAAATAAAATCAAATAAAATCAAATCAGAGATTACAGAAGAACAAATTTATTAATGATGATTGATGAATGTACAAGCAATTTCGTCTAAATACATAATCAAATTACAAACCCTAATTTTAATTTACAATAAAATCTAATATAATCCTAAATTGATTCAATCAAGATCAATCTCTAACAAATTTCATATTCCGTAACTGCAAATCAACAATGTAATTTCCTAATTTAACAAACTTCTAAACCTATAAATGCCTAATCCTAAAACTAAGAGGGGGACCGAAAAATCGAGAAAGAAAAGAAAAAGAAGAGGATTTATGGATGAAAATTCTGGTGAATCTTGCCACTGCGAGCTTCAAACCCTTCATTGAGTGCTCCTGTTCATACAAATTTAGGGTTTCTGACTTGAAACCCTAAATCCTTCAGACAACTCCGATACCTCCAAAAAAAGAGAAAGAAAGGGAGATCAGAAACGAAATCGAACCAAAGCGAGAAGTTTCACGGCGGAGAAGGTTGGTATTGCACTTAACTTTACAATTTTTTGTGATTGATTGTGTTGTGATGTTTTTTTGAATTTATTAAGGATCTGAAAAAACTTAGGGTTTGAGATTATTGCATCTGGGTTTTTTTTTTGGGTTTCACGGAGGTTGTATGGCGGGGTAAGGTGGTCGGTTGGAGGAAGGTTGGGCGGTGGGTAGAGAAAGGCGAGAGAATAGAGGAAGAAAAGAGAGAGGATAAAAAGAGAAAGTGAATAAGGATGAAGAGGAAACAAAATGTATACTCCCTTAGTGATGTTATTCGTCTGTGACATGTGGCCATTTACTGACCACGTGATTGGATGTTGTAGAACAATCTTGTGTGCTTCCCTTACCATGCACCCCAGTCCACTGCCCATCTCGCCCGTGTGTTTCGTATACTTTTGATCAACGCCCCTGAGTTAACCTCAGGTGGCCCTCTGATCAAGACCAGACGACCATGACTACGCTAACCCACGATAACCCCTAAACCCGCTCCCACAATGTCCTAACGAATTCAACCATATTTTGCCTTGGGCCATGCCCATTCCTAAGTGCACCCTCCATTTTTACTCACCAAACTATAGTTAACACCTCCTGCCTTATTGGACTGAAGCAGCTTATTGAGCTCAAGCCCTTATTATTAACACCCCTTGAAATTACTACTAAGCTAAGTTTACATCCCTTATTTTTAATAATTCATATTAATCTATTTAATCTATTTATTTATTTATTTTATTTATTTATTATCATCAATATTTTTTGCATTAAAAATATTTTTACATTTAAATCTTTTAATAAATAATATTGAATTAATATTTAAAATATTTAATATATTTTTAATAATAAGAAAATATTTATTTATTAATTATTTTCAAATACTAACCATTCTTTCTATTTTATCAAATAATTTTCATCATTCAAAAATTTTTTTTTACATATTGTATCATAAATTCTAAGATAGTTAACCCATCAAATTCTGACTTTTTTTTATTAATCTAATTTCAAATTCAATTTATTTTCAATAAAAGGATTGTGGATCTATTTTTCATTAACTGTGAACCGCGTCTACGACTATGCTACTTTCAAACTCAGACATGGTTTAAAAAATAATTTCAAACATTTTCACAATCCATAAAAAAAACTAACCAAACACTTTCGAACTACGAAATTTGACTCTGATTATTCATAAGGAGATACATAGGCACGCGGTTAAAACCAAAGCAAGTCCTCAACTAAAAAAACCAAATTATTTTCTCAACGTATAGAAACATCAACTACCAAATACCCTTTTTACCCTTAGACCTAATAATAGAACCCCTTGAAAATAAGGGAGATAAAATATACCTAACACCTTCCCTTCGTCTAATCAACTCGCGAATTTGGAATCTCTAATGAAATTAGGATTGTCTGTTAAATTCTCTTCATTAAGATAAAAACTAACTATAGCGATTCTCTAACTTCTCATCGATCTCTTGTGGGGAACTTGTCTTATAGGATAAGTGGTTACAAATTACGAGTCTCGTGGATCCAACGACTCTATTCATTTAATGCGGCGTTTGATCCCTTCGTTTTTTTAGATTGTCCCTCTATTGGCCCTTTGGAGATTGAACATCAGTTTAATTTGAAACAATATTTGTTTTGGATTTAGCCAATACCCAATTCATTTGAAAGCAGTTGACCGAGATCTTAAGAGGTGGAATGAATTAGAGGATGGACACAACCTGTACGGTGGAATGAATTAGAGGATGGACACAACCTGTAGGTATATAGTATCATGGTGAGTATCATGGTGAAACAAACTTTTGTGATTTGTTATATAAAGAGAAACACAATATATACAAACATATATTCTACAAGACATTTATCCTAGAAATGGTTATAAGGTCTCAAAATCCTAAACCCTAACTATAAAGTCTAATGAATTTGTTCTTACTCAAATACACACTATTTTAAAATCCTAAATCCCACACTCACGAAATCGTCAAAATGTTTGTACAGGGATCAACACTTAACAACTGCCGTCGAAGATCACCACCATTCAAATCATCTAGATTTTTTAGATTTTGTATTGAGTAGTTTAACTTTTGTTTATAATATTAACTTGAATTTGAGTAGTTAATTTGAGTTATATTTTTATGTGCTGATTGGAGAAAGTATATGTCATGTTATTGTAATCGGCAATTGAAGTCTTTTTATAAAGAAATTTATTTTAAATAATAAATTATTAATTTTCTTATCATATCATTTATTATTTGATGATGTAAGATGGTTTTATAAATTTAAACTACTCATAATTTTTGCTTTTTATATAAAACTAGCGGGATACCCGTGCGTTCTCACGGGTACCGGTTAGATACGCTCATTTAATTTAGATGATTTATTTTATATAAAAAATAAAAAAGAATATTGAAAAAAATAATAAAAATATAAAATAAGAAAAATAGATTTATCTTTCTTTTAACTTTTTTTAAAAAAAATACCCTTTTCCAAAAACATTAATTTCAAGAAAAAAATATTATATATAACTTTACAATATTGTTATTTAGTAATTAAAAAATAAAATAATTAAAAGAAAATATAATATGAAAAAAAAATATTAATGATGCATTAAATTGTAAAGTGATTTATAATTTAAAATAATTTTGTTGCAAAATGACTCATAATTTTTGCAATAAAAATTATACCTTTTATCATATAATTCTGATAAATCACTCTTATTTCTAAAAGTGTTCCAACAATATAATATGATTATGTATATTAGAAGTCATGTTGAGAGTTGAGAAAATTGATATGTTGTTTTATTAAATTAACACAACTTTTAAATTACTCCAATTTTTATTACTGACACTAATGACCCAATTAGAGAATCATGTAATCAAAACTTTGCATATTTTGTAGGTATGAGAACTCAGCTAACATATAAATATACACATATTCTCTTTACATTGTTAACACCTCTAATACATATACAAATTTTCCACAAAAATTAATCATGGATAAAATTTCAAAATCTAGTTGGAATTTCTTTCTTCTGATTTCAGCTGCTGGATTCTTTATCGTAGTTTTCCGTGTATCTTTCAAAGGCCATGTAATATAACAATAGAGTAAATTCCATGTGTGATAATGGGAGAAAGAATATTATTTGCATGTTAATTAACACAAATTAGTTTAGTTGCTTAGAAATCATAGACAAAAGATAATGAATATTTTCCAAAGATAAAATCATTACTTGGATCCACTCGAAACCGAGGTAGAGAGCCAATATTCCTTCCAGAAGTGGTGAATAGATTTTCTTCATTTGCCTTTTCTCATACCAGGCTGCAAACCAAAATGAAATGAATTATCAGGTTGATGTATCACAAGCACAAAAATTCACAGGTATCAAGACGACATATATAATTACTCGAGACTTTATTTTACATATAACACGACTCTATGGATGAAGAACTGGAACATAGATATGAAGTGAATATAATATTCAACAGTTTGAGAGAAAAGAATATAACCTTCGAAGATCTTTTTCAAATCTTGACGACTTAGGCGAGATTGTAAAACCGGCACAACAATATAGGTAGGATCTACAAGAGCGCGAGAAAAAATATGGTTATTATTAATCAGGCTAAGGACAAATTTGGAAAAAAAAACAGTTACATAAAAGAGAAAATGTAAAATGGGATATACGAAAAAGTTACATTTAGGAGAGGCATCGACGTAATAACCATGTCGATGAAAGCTCAATTCAAGTAAACAAATAGAAACACAACCTTATGATAATTGTAGAAACAAAAGAGCTTACATCAAGTATAAAAATAAGATTCAATTTTCATAAAAGTAAACAAAAGGGTATCTATAAAGTTCCACACTAAAAGATACTAATTCCACCAGCATGAATTGTAAATGGATGATTAGCAAAAGTAAATAAAAAACATAACATGTGACATGATGGTCTTGAACAAAACGTGGACCAAATATCCATGTTAACATATTCTTAGTTATGACAATATATATGATAAAAATATATTCACAGTACAAAGGATTAATGAACATGGAGATTTTCTTGGCAGTCAACTCTACTCTTACCAAAGATAAGATATGATGTTTATCGTTGTTGTAGTAACTGACATACCTCAGGTATTTTACTGACAGGCTCGCTGACTTTAAGAAGCATAACACCAATATTCAAATTTTGTGAATTTAATATTCAAATTCCAGCTCTAGAAGCTTCTCATATATTGCATTTGTGGCCACTATCCGATTATTTCTTTGAACCATTTATGCACAGTTCTTGATCTGCTGCATGACAATTATGAAGCTTTTAGAGTTGAGGCCCCTGTTCTGAGATTACATATATTTTACTAAGATTATAGACATGAGAAAAATTAATTACTCACTTGGAGTCTTATCTTAACAATCCATAATGGATTTGTAGATATTGTTGCAGCCTTAGCACCAGCAGCTATAATATTTTCCATAGTTGTGAGTTCGTTGCAACCCTCTGAAACAATATTACCAACAAATATCGTTATAAAAAGTTGTAAATCCAGCAAATATAAAGCATAAACTTGGGATATGAGGAAACGACAATTGAAAAAAAGATTGAGAAATCTATATAATATTTTCAATGACTTAAGAGAATAAATAGTGCATGTAAAAAATAAATTTTCATGAAGATAATGTTTACCATATTGAAAGAAAAGCCAGAACTTGATGGCTACTGAATATTGAAAGAAAAGATGATGTTCATACTGAGTTAGCTAAAATCTGGTGGTAATAATTTTGAATTTAAAGTTGGCTAAAGCCTAAATTTATCTAAAGAATCAACATACTTGACCTTAAGCAACAGAACAATTGAGTTAGAGTTGAAGTTAGACAAAATATTACCAGGCGAGAAGAATTAAATGGATGAGTTACACACCTCATCCAACACACTATGCACTGGTATGTTTGAGAGAAACATATCTCAAATCCATCAGACCAGATGTACTATCAGCATTAAGATTGCAAGTACTTTAAAATTCTAATTTTATTTCATATTAAAAATAAAAGTCATAACATGAATCACATATATTAAAATTTGACTATAAATTGAACTATTTTTACAAACTATCAATTTATATTAATTGAATCTTCAGCATACATATGAAAGCAAGGAATAGACCTGCAACACTGCTGTTGTACCCCAATTTTTTCCTCTAAGATCCCTTCATCATACCATGTTGATTCACCCACAACAAGATCACACTAGGATTCTTGGTTCCCCTCCCTACATTTAGTTTTTCTCCTTTTGAGGGATTACCAAGCACCTTGACTTATGTTCCTTTTGTGATAATGAATATTGTTTTGTTTTCTTCATTTAACTAATAAAATGCAATGTTGGTTTGTCTTGCTTGTTATCCATGTAGGTGAAGGGCAATGAGATTTAACAAGTTACTACATGGGTTCATGAGTTTATTTACATGCCCTAGTCAACATAGCTTGAGAAGTTCAAACCTCATCATTGGATTGGTTTTGGAAGAATTAGAATGGCAAGTTTTCTTTGGTTCATCACATTTCAAGGTTATTAGATTTGACTCAAAAGTACAAGGGGTTGATTGGAGAAGTTGTTATGTTTGGACACTATTGGTCACAAGAGCGTACTTCTCTCAAATTTCAAGATATGGAAGTGGTTTTGGTGGTTATGAGTCCTCATTATCATCCTCAACAACTTCTATTCACCAAGCAAGAATATTGGTACAAGAAGTTTGTTCAAACTTGTCAAAGTTCCTCAAGGCATTCTCTTGATCTAGAAGCTAGGGTTTTAAACTTCAAAGGAGCATTTCTTGCTCACCTTTTGGTATTTTTGAGTGATTCCAAAGACATCCTTATCTTCAAATGGTTATCAACAAATCACTTCAAAAGTTCCAAATAGTTTTAATGTGGAAGAAACTTGGTGAAGAAGAAAGATTACAAGTCCTCCAGATGAATGCCCAATTTTCCATATGTGACTTCAAATGGTCATAACTTGGTCAATTTTTATCACCTTGAGTCCATTATTTTTCCATAATGATCTTGAAGATGTGAACTCTATGCCTTCTTTTATATGCAAAGTGAGAAAATGGGTGGAAGTTACCTTAAAGATGCAAAGGATTATAGGTCATTTCATGATTTTTGGCCAACTTCAACAAGTCATAACTTGCTCAATTTTTGAAGATTTTGAGTGGTTCAAGTTTCCAAATGTCATTCAAGAGATCTACTTCATTCCATATTTTTTGGTAAAGAGCAAATTCTAAGTGGAAGGCCATGTTTGGATGCAAACGATTATAGGTCATTTTTGAAGAAGAATTTGAAATATTTCTAAGTATGGAAAGTCAACCCTTTTTCTTCAACTTTAACTCAATGCAACTTTCAGCTCAAGCATCCATTTAACCCCATTCTTTTTCCATTGCAAAGCTTGTAACCTCATATTTCTAAAGCATTAAGAATTATGCCCTAAGACCCCTTGAGTTGGTGTAGGTGTTTAGTTATTGGCTTGCATTTTTGGTAAAACCCAAGTGTGTATGTGTGAATGTCATGACTGATGTCATAACATTCTAGTTTAGTTTGTACTGATTCATTAGGTACCTTTGCAGAAAAATATTGTCATTCAGGTACTGATGTTTATAAGTGTGTATCTGAGCATTTTGCAAAATGATCACATTTTCCTAAATCAGTAGACAGGTTTTCTCAGATGTCATAACAGATGTTAAGACATCCTGTTCTGAACTAACAGGTATGCAGGTTGGTTAATTCTGAGTTTTTTCAGGAAAATAACTCAGTCTTTCCAGAACAGAATCCTGCGTTTTCTTTGGGTTAACCTAGCTCAACCCTAACCTGGTTAATAAAGTCCTGTGACCTAGTCTTAAGGTCAAACGGAATTAACCCTAGGTTTTTGTGGAAACCTTAACTGAAGCTGCAGCTGCTATATATTCAATAGAGCTGCTGTTTTGCAAGAAATCCCTTTTTGGTCAGAAGATCATTTGTAAACTGTATAGGTTTAATTATTGTACTCCAAGCAATTATCATTGTGATAAGTGACTTGGAATAGGCTTTTAATTGTAAGGGTTGTGTAGCACTCAAAGCTTTGAAGCAAGAGTGTTTGAATGTTTCTTGACTAAAGCTGTGAAGCAGAGTCAAGTTAGTTGTGTGCATCACTCAAAGCTGTGAAGCAAGAGTGGTTGTGTTGCTTGATTAAAAAGTTGTGAAGCTTAATCAAGTGTATGTTTTTGAAGAGTGTCTTCATCAATTCATTAGTCAAATTGTTTTATGTATCACTGCTGTGATTGAGGGGGAGTGAGTAGGAACTCAGGTTTAAGTTGTACTTAGATTGAAATTGCATTGGGTAGGTCTTAAGTGAAGGAGATAAACGGGTTGGTTTATTCCTGAATTAACATCTCTTATAGTGGATTTCCTCCCTGGCTTGGTAGCCCCCAGAGTAGGTGTTGTTGCACACTGAACTGGGTAAACAATTGACTGTGTTCTTTATTGTTTTTGTATTTACTGTCATATAGTAAGTCAGATACGGTGTCATAACATTGAACGTGACATTGAGTATCTGCAGCCAGAATTTCAATTGGCATCAGAGCAGGCACCCTGCCTGTATTACTGGGTGAGATCTAGGGATATCACTTTCTGGCACTATGGACAAAGAAGGAGTTTTTGGAAATAGACCACCCATTCTGGATGGAACTAATTATGACTACTGGAAACCTCGTATGATTGCCTTCTTAAAATCTCTGGACAAAAAGGCTTGGAGAGCTGCTGACAAAGGATGGATCCATCCCACCATAACTGAGAAAGATGGGACAATCAGTCTGAAGCCTGAAGAAGATTGGAGTAAAGAAGAAGATGAGTTAGCCCTGGGAAATTCCAAAGCTTTAAATGCCTTGTTCAATGGAATTGATAGAAACATTTTCAGACTAGTACATCAATATGAACTGGCCAAGGAAGTTTGGGACACTCTCAAAACTACTCATGAGGGCACTTCCAAAGTAAAAATGTCAAGGCTTCAGATGTTGACTACCAAGTTTGAGAATCTAAAAATGATGGAAGATGAAACCATTCATGAGTTTCACATGAACATCTTGGAGATTGCCAACACCTCAGGAGCACTGGGAGAAAAGATGTCAGAAGAAAAACTGGTAAGGAAGATTCTCAGATCCTTGCCTAAAAGATTTGCAATGAAGGTAACTACCATAGAGGAAGCCCAGGACATCAGCAAGTTGAAAGTGGATGAACTTATTGGGTCTCTTCGGACTTTTGAGATGGGGATCACTGATAATGGTGACAAGAAGAACAAGAGCATAGCACTTGTGTCCAACACTGATGTTGAAAACAAGGAGGATGAAGAAGAAAATATTTCAGAAGCTATTGCCATGCTTGGAAGACAGTTCAACAAGCTCATCAAAAGAATGGATCCAAAGTCAAGGTCTAATGTTCATAACATTCCCTCTGACTTTGACAGTTCCAGCAGAAGACCAAGGTCAGAAGAAAAGGGAAACCAAGGCAGAGGTATTCAATGCCATGGTTGTGAAGGATATGGACATATTCGAGCTGAATGTCCTACCTTTCTTAAGAAACAAAAGAAAGGAATGACTGTTACTTGGTCTGACTATGATTCAGAAAGTAATTCTGAAGAAGAATCTGCCAAACTAGTTACTGCTCTAACTAGTGTTTGTACCTCTGAAAGTGACACTAGTGATGAAGAAGTGACATTTGAAGAACTGGTTGATACCTACAAGAAATTGTGTATCAGAAGTGCTGAAGTCTGTGTGCAGAATGAGAAACAATCAAAACTCATTATAAAGCTGGAGGCTGAAAAAAGGGCAGATCTTGAAACTATAAGTCACCTAGAAGGGGAAGTTCAATTACTGAACTCACAACTGAACCAAATGACAAAATCTGTCAAGATGTTGACCAATGGATCAGATAAATTGGAAGAGATCCTTCAAGTTGGACAAAATGTGGGAAACAAATCTGGTCTAGGATTTGTGGAAGCTAAGAAATCTGGTGCAGACAAGAAGATCAGGCATGTTAAACAATTGTCAAAGCAGATGTCTCAACACAACTCTCAACATCAGAAATACATGAAGAAAAAATACCAAAGATGGAGATGTCATCATTGTGGGAGGTATGGACACATAAAGCCCTTCTGCTTCAAATTGCATGGATACCCTAATCAAAACTCAGGTGCTAAACCTAAGCCAAAAAGGGTACCACATACTCCTCATTGGAAGAAAAAGGCTACTGCCATGATAGCCCATACTTCCCTGAGAGTGTCTGCAAAGGAAGGCTGGTACTTTGACAGTGGATGTTCCAGACACATGACTGGAATAAAAAATCTCCTCAATAATGTTAAGCCTCACACCACCAGTTTTGTGACCTTTGGAGATGGTGCTAGAGGAGAAATCAAAGGAGTTGGTAATTTGGACTGCCCTGGAGTTTCAAGTCTGAATAAAGTACTGCTGGTAAAAGGGCTGACTGCTAATCTCATTAGTATCAGTCAATTATGTGATCTAGGATTCAAGGTCAACTTCTCAAAATCTGAATGTCTAGTAATTAATGAAAAACTAGAAGTTGTAATGAGAGGAATCAGATCCAAAGATAACTGCTACTTGTGGCAGCCTGAGAACACTGATAACTCCACTATGTGTCCAATTACCAAAGAAGAAAAAGAGATGAAACTGTGGCAGCATAAGCTTGGTCATCTTCATCTAAGAAGAATGAAAAGAGCTATCTCTATGGAAGCAGTCAGAAGGACTCCAAAACTACAGGTTGATAATGTCTGTGATGTGGCAAATAAACTTGAAGAAGGATGTGTTGTCAGAACCATAAGTTATCTTGACAAGGATGTTGGAAATAACAAGTCTAATAAATTCTGTTTCCCTGAATAAATGAGGCTTGAAATCTCCTCTCCTATAACTCTCCATCAAAATGGTCTGGACAAAAAGAAAATCATTCAAAAACCAACCAGAACTATGATTCATATCAAAAGAATGCCTTCCCAACTCTGTGCGGAAATAGTTGTTGCTAGGAAAAACTGTTCTCAAAATATCTGGTCAAAACAGATGTTCACTGAGCTTAATGTCTCACAAGATGTTGTGACATTGTGTTGTGACAATCTGAATACAATCAATATTTCCATGAACCCTATTCAGCATAACAGGACCAAGCACATTGACTTTGTAGAGAAGAAGTCATTTAAACTGGAACATGGTATCTTTAAGCTTCAGCTGACTGATTCTTCTACCAAGACTCTTGTTGGAAATAAACTTGAAAACTTGAGGGGCAGGTTGGGTATTTACCAACATGGGAAATTATAGCAATTAATTTTGCTTAAAACAAGGGTTGAAGGAGTTAATTTTATTAAGTCTATTTTTAGTGGGTTAATCATATGTTTTCCCAATTCTTTCAAAATCCTTAAGAAGTGGAAAAGACTCTCGTTTGCCTCCTACCTCCCTCGTCTTTGCAACCTGTTCCCTCCTCTCAATCAAAGTTTTTTCTCAAATTGCCACTGGTACTCAAAGTCAATCAAAATGTCTCAGACATCATCTTCAACCAAGGCGACTTCATCATCCTCATCATCCTCATCATCTGACCAAGACTCTAGAGCAATCACCACATGCATAGAATCTGAAGTTCTTGAGGTCACTCCTCTCAGAGAGATGGCAACTGACCCAGCCAAATTCAAAAAGCTAAGAACTAGACATGCAGGAAGAGCTCAAGCTGCAGCCTCTGGTAATCCTTCTCATCCTTCTTCTTCTGTACCAAATAGAGAAGGATCAGTTCAAGTTCATCAAGCTATTGCTAGGCTTGTTACTAGTATACTAAGCGGAAACCAACCTGTACCGGGGATTTCTGTCCCTTTAAATCAATCAGAAAGCCCAAATGTAGATGTCTCTGAGAATGTTGTGACACAAAAAGACAACATTCAGAACCCTTCAGAAAAGACTGCTGATCCACCTATCATTGATGTGGATGAGGATTACTCAGATAATGATCTGATTGCTAATGTAAACCCTAGCATAGCTAGGAGATTGATGAAAAGAAAGGGTAATCAGAATGATGCAAAATGTGTGTCCAAGGATAAACCTGCTGTTAAGAAATCCAAGGCTGAAGGCATGGCTGAGAAAAGTATTCAGACAAAAGGGAAGAAGGCCCAGGTGCAGACTGCTAGACGACCAATTTCAAAGAAGAGAAAAGAACCTGAATCTTCTGATTCTGATGAGGAATCAGAATTTGAGATTGATGCTGAAGAAATTCCTATCAGAAGGAAGCTCCCCTCCAACAAAATTGCTAGAGTGCCTGAAGTCCCAACAGACAACATCTCTTTTCATCATCCTGACACTGCAAACAGATGGAAGTATGTTTGCTTAAAGAGAATAGCTTTAGAAAGAGAACTCAACAATGATGCCTTGGAGTGCAAAGACATCATGGACCTGATCAAGAATGCTGGACTAATGAAGAGAGTGATAAAATTTAACAAGTGTTATGAAAATCTGGTCAAGGAGTTTGTAGTGAACTTGTCTAATGATTGTGCTGATGGAAGGTCAGCTGACTTTGAAAGTGTTTTTGTTAGAGGAAGAAGGGTCAAGTTCTCTCCATCAGAAATTAACAAGTTTCTTGGAAGAATAAATGAGGATTGTCCTGATCTTGAGGCCACTGACAATGAAGTTTGTCAAACCATCACAGCCAGGCAAGTGAAGTGCTGGCCCTTGAAAGGCAAGCTGAATGCCAGCAAACTCAGCATGAAATTTGCCATCCTGCACAAGATAGGTGCAGCCAACTGGGTGCCTACAAATCATAAATCAACTATCTCCACAGGATTGGGGAGATTTATTTATGTCGTGGGAACCAAGACTGCTTTTGACTATGGCAGGTACATCTTTGAACAAACCTTAAAACATGCTGGTAGTTATGCTGTCAAAGGACCAATCGCCTTTCCCTCCCTCCTTTGTGGAATTATCCTTGCACAATACCCTGATATCCTGGTGGCAAGAGATACAACCTGCAAAAGAGCTCCTGCCCTTGGGTTGCACTACAAACTGTTTCAGGGATCTCATGCTCCAGATATTGTCATAACATCAGCTGAGACATCGTCTGTGAAGACCCAGTCCAAGACATCTGATGTCATAGCTGTTTTAAAAGAGACCTGCAAAGAGCTGGAAGCTAGGAAAAAGACCCTAGAAATCCTAATTGCCAGGTTAGAAAAGGAGGAAGCTGAAGGAAACAAAGGGGAAGAAGGTGTAGAAGCTGAAGGTCATCTCAACATTGAAGAAACTAGCTCCTCTGAGTCTGATGACAGTGCTTAAAGGTTGGTTGCTGTTTGGTGGTGTTGCTGGTTGGTGCTGATATCTGGTGGAGTTTGGAAGTGTGTTCAGATTTTTTTCTGCTGCTGCTCTTATTATTTTTTTGGATAACTGTATAATCTTTATGAACATGTATCTTTGGCCCATTTGTGGCTAAAGAGGGGGAGAATATTTTGGTACTTACTCAATTAGACATTCTATTTTTCTGCAGTCACTTATTTCTGCTGCTATCTATCTCTGATTGCTTAGGGTCTTTAGCCAAAAATCTGCCAAAGGGGGAGTTTGTAGGTGTTTAGTTATTGGCTTGCATTTTTGGTAAAACCCAAGTGTGTATGTGTGAATGTCATGACTGATGTCATAACATTCTAGTTTAGTTTGTACTGATTCATTAGGTACCTTTGCAGAAAAATATTGTCATTCAGGTACTGATGTTTATAAGTGTGTATCTGAGCATTTTGCAAAATGATCACATTTTCCTAAATCAGTAGACAGGTTTTCTCAGATGTCATAACAGATGTTAAGACATCCTGTTCTGAACTAACAGGTATGCAGGTTGGTTAATTCTGAGTTTTTTCAGGAAAATAACTCAGTCTTTCCAGAACAGAATCCTGCGTTTTCTTTGGGTTAACCTAGCTCAACCCTAACCTGGTTAATAAAGTCCTGTGACCTAGTCTTAAGGTCAAACGGAATTAACCCTAGGTTTTTATGGAAACCCTAACTGAAGCTGCAGCTGCTATATATTCAACAGAGCTGCTGTTTTGCAAGAAATCCCTTTTTGGTCAGAAGATCATTTGTAAACTGTATAGGTTTAATTATTGTACTCCAAGCAATTATCATTGTGATAAGTGACTTGGAATAGGCTTTTAATTGTAAGGGTTGTGTAGCACTCAAAGCTTTGAAGCAAGAGTGTTTGAATGTTTCTTGACTAAAGCTGTGAAGCAGAGTCAAGTTAGTTGTGTGCATCACTCAAAGCTGTGAAGCAAGAGTGGTTGTGTTGCTTGATTAAAAAGTTGTGAAGCTTAATCAAGTGTATGTTTTTGAAGAGTGTCTTCATCAATTCATTAGTCAAATTGTTTTATGTATCACTGCTGTGATTGAGGGGGAGTGAGTAGGAACTCAGGTTTAAGTTGTACTTAGATTGAAATTGCATTGGGTAGGTCTTAAGTGAAGGATATAAACTGGTTGGTTTATTCCTGAATTAACATCTCTTATAGTGGATTTCCTCCCTGGCTTGGTAGCCCCCAGAGTAGGTGTTGTTGCACACTGAACTGGGTAAACAATTGACTGTGTTCTTTATTGTTTTTGTATTTACTGTCATATAGTAAGTCAGATACGGTGTCATAACATTGAACGTGACATTGAGTATCTGCAGCCAGAATTTCAGTTGGAAATGCCATGGATTTGAATTTGGTAACTTGAAACTGAATTTTCCACAAAGTCAGATTTTTGAAATCCATAATGTGACTTCTAAACACAATATTTATGCATGTTTTTGATTTAAACTTGATTAGCAAACTTTCCAGAAGTGATTAGCACCCCAAAACACAAGATTTGGTTGAGTTTTGATGGAAATGAAGTAACACTTCACTCGTGCTCGACCTTCACTCAATTTCCCTCCAAACTTCCTTGTTTTTTCCAGTTTTCATTCTCATTCACTTCCCTATAAATAGAGGGTCATTCCCCATTCATTTCTTCAAGATTTGAGAGCCAAAAACACCCTGCCAAAACTTCACACGAACCCATCTTTTTTGAATTCAGTTTCTGAGATTTAAGCTCCCTTTTCCAAAATTGTTTGCGCATTCATCATCCTTGATCATCATATAAACTCTCCAGCACTTAAACCAATCAAAACGAGCCATAATTCAAGCTACAAAAGTCCAGTTTCATAGATTCTTCCTTGAACTTCGAAAAGGTAGAGTTCTCCACCATTTGGATCCAAATCAAGCGCTAATTTATTCTACTCCTTCTCCTGATTCTAATGTTGCTTACAATTTTTAAATCCATTGAGAATTGAGAGAGAAATCTCAAATTGAAGGTGCTCGCTATTTTCTGGGTTTTTGATTCATATCTCTCTCCATACCTTATATAAATTTAGCGCGATGGTGGTGTTAGAATCGTCTTGAAGAGACGAGTTCAATGATACTAGCCTGGGATCCTAATTTTTCCATTTGAAGGATCTCACAAAATCCCCATTGCAGGGTGTCTAGAGGTTGAAGACGATGGTATGTCTCGTCTCAGCCAATTATAGCGTGCGAAAGGTCTTATTGTACTAGGTGTTATTGGAACATGATCTCTATATCATGTCTAAAAACAAATGGTGCATAAATTGCTATTGACCGGCCTCAAAATAGGTACGACTTCTATATAAGTCCACTTACGATTGCTTAACATAGCGCTAAATTTTGTCCCGATTCGAATAAATGATCATTCGTGGCCCAAACTTATGATTGCAAGCCCAAGTATGTTAATTTGATCTCTTTGATCCAATAACCTTGAGATTCATTGTGTGGAGGATTTGGTTCTACCAATCCTCTAATGGATCTATAACACCTTTGGTCAACGCGGATCACTTAAACATCGTTGATCATTAAATGGTACTTATGATAATTCCAAATGGATGATATACTTGACAAAAAGCAAATGCAACTTGTTGTGTGGAGGCTTTGGTTCTACCAATCCTCAAATGAGTTCCAAATGAAAGTTTCAAGATGGTCATCCAACTAACCACTAATTATTGACTTGTTTTACCTTATGCTTTTATTCTTTTTTATGTTTTATGTACTATTTACTTTTAGCATTTACATTTCATGCCATTTTCATCTTTGCTCATTTGAGCATTTATTTTCTTGCCTTCTTTTACTCTGCTCACTTGAGCTTTTTCTCTTCCTTTCTTAAGATACTTAATAATCAACATAAACCCTAAAAAATATTTAATGGTACTTGGACTATTTGGTTACTACCCTTAGAATTATGGAGTATGAGACTTGTTATTGGACTTAGGATTAGAAACCTTGGCCTATCTTGGATATCTTATCTGATTATTTTGTCTGGAGTTCTTGAGGTTTACCTCAATACATTGGGTTGCTTGTTTGTTTTTGTGTGCAGGTTTTTGTGATTACACCCTTTGTTTATAATTTGGAATTCACCTGTATACATCTGTTACTCTGCCCAATTTTTATGAAGACTTAATATACTTGAAGTTTGGTTCTCTCAAGAGGTCTAGTATTTCTTTGCTTGATTGGTTTCAATCCAAGGAATGAGAATTCTATCTTGGCTCATAATGCCAAGTATTGGCTTCTTGCTGGTTAGATGGTTCTGATCCCTAGCTTTTACCTTATGCTTTAGGATAGTCCCTTCTTCTCCTCCAATCTTCTTTAATTTCAAAAATCTTCTTCCTCCTTTTGAAAACTCTTCTTGTTTTGAAACTTAAACTACTTTCATAATAAACATGGACTTAGGTCCATGCATTTACAAAAACCCTTTCATAAATAAACTTCAATCAATTTAATAATACTCTGACATTTTTTATGAGAAGACTAAAAGTCAATCAATCTCATTCAAACCATTTTGCCACTTTGGCTTTTACTTTAAACTTTTCTCAAAAGATTAAACTTTTGTCAATCCTTGTAGTGATGAAAACAACTATACTTCTACAATATATAGTGAAGAGAGATATTTTCCACTTGGGTGTTGAGTGAGGCATTGTTGATTTTAAAATCCAAGCCATATCCTCCACTTTGAGATGATGCAAATTCTCCTTTCTCATGATTGTGGGTAGTAGGTATGTTTCCCACACGGACAATGACAATAATGTTTTATCTCATAAAATTGACCAACGCATTTGTGTTTCAAATTTTTAAAAGAGGAACTATGTGTACCCTGATCCCCTATTGCACGAAAGGTGGTACATAGGCACTAAAGATTCACAACCGCGGCGGGTGCAAAAATCATAAAAAATATATTTCTTTTCTCACCTCCACCATCCATTTTTTTTATATATATACAACATTTTTTATAGCCAAAATATACATATTTTACAAAGAGGCTCATGCGGAGTACCGTAGATGTTTAGGGTGCTAATACCTTCCCTTTGCGTAACCAACCCCCTTACCTTGAATCTTCCCCCCCCCCCCCTCTTTTTTGGGTTATTATCTCTTTTCCCATTCCTTTGGAAACAATAAAGCGTGGAGGCGATTTTTATTTTGATTTGTATAAAGTCTAGTCAATCCAATGGCTTAGTCTTGAGCATTTCTACCGCTACAAAAAAATGGCGACTTCACTGGGGAAAGATTGACCTCTTGCTAGTCCATCCCTAAAGTGGGTTAAGCCTATCTTTGTTTATATCTGTATATATGTTATTAATGTTTTTGTGATTATATGTTATATATATGTTTGTCTGGATTTTCCTGGTTTTCAGGGTGCTTGGTGATTACTCATAAGTCCAATACCCGGACTTGGGCAAACTTTAAGATAGGACGGGTGGTATAGTCATGTTAACTTTGAGGGAGTAATCCTAAAAAAGGAGGCATGAGATCCCCCACTCAGTGGAGGCCCCTTTGAATGTAGTGTCGTTTACCGAGTAATCAGGAAGACGTACTACTTTTGACCTGGGAGCCTGCTGAAACTGAGGACCGTAGAATACCAAACCCATCTTGGCCTTTTAGGTGTAGTGCGGAAGCTATGACAGAGTAATCCAGAAATAGTTGTCACGCGATAGTACGCTCGGACGAGTCTTTCTTGAGAATATTACTAATTATCAAGTTAATCGAGAAGTTGGTAATATTCGAAGGAAGGATGTAGACTCTGGGAACCTCTAGAACCTTGTTCGGAAGGTGATAACTTTTTAGACCAACACCTTATGGGTAGTATCTTTGACCTCATGCTCCTGACGTTGAACCTATGAACCCTATATGTGTTATCTTGTGCGTGATTGTTGCATCATGCATCCATGCACTCATAAGCATCTTTTGACGAAAACCATATTTCAAGGGATTTAAAGGTTGACTATTTGTGAATATCTCAGGTACTTTTAACCATGGATTCTGGAAAGAGAAAGACCGGGAAGTACAGTTTCAAGGAGCCCAAGATAGATGAGTTGATCAGTCTAATTCCCGAGATCGAGTGTTCTGCAAACTTTCGGAAGAAGTATGGGTCCATTATTCCTCTCATGAAGCTGAAGATGAAGGAGGGTATTCACTCGACCATGGTACAGTTCTATGATCCGATGTATCATTGCTTTACTTTTCCTGACTATCAGTTGATGCCTACACTGGAGGAATATTCTTATCTATTGGATTTACCTGTTACCGATCGTGTTCCTTTTACTGGTTTGGAGGGCGAGCCAAAACCACATGAGATTGCTGCTTTGGTTCACCTGGGGAAGTCTGAGGTTGAAGCCCATATGACTACTAAAGAAGGGATTACAGGATTACCAGCTCAGTTCTTATTGGAGAAAGCTCGTTACTTTGCTAGAATGAAGAGTATAGTTGCTTTTGAGGCCATCTTTGCTCTACTTGCTTACGGGTTGTTCTTATTTCCTAATATGGACAAGTTTGTCGACATTAACTCTATCAGGATTTTCATGATTGGAAACCCAGTTCCTATACTGTTGGGTGATGCTTATTACTCTATTCATCTTTGGAATTCTTATCATGGGAGAATGATTATCTGTTGCACGCCACTGTTGTACCGGTGGTTCATCTCTCATATGCCCCAGTCTGATGCTTTTTGGGATGTCAAGAAGGAACCCTGTTGGGCTCCTAAGATCATGGAACTTACTTACTCACTCGGATATTGATTGGTATCATCGAGCTTACAAGGATATAGAGATTATTGACAGATGTGGTAGTTTCCCCAATGTACCTCTTATTGGTACAAAGGGAAGAATTAACTATAATCATGTTCTTGCACGGCGACAGCTTGGTTATCTAATGAGGGATAAACCGAATAGTATTCATTTGAGTAGTTTCTTTATGAAGGAAGGGGAAGACCATAGGGAAGCTAGGGAGAATATTGTGAAGGCCTGGTGTCACATTCATAAGAAGAGTAGAAAGGATTTAGGACCTAGGGGTGTTGTTTCTTTGGAGCCATATCTTTAATGGATCCGATCGAGAGCCATTCAGTTAAAGATGTCGTATACCCAGGAGACACCCATGCATGATCTATTTGTGAATACCACTCCTCCCTTATTAGATGATATAGAAGAGCTACAACTTGCTTTGGTTAGGATGCAACATAAAAGGATGCTTGGAAGAACAAGTTCCAAATTTAGAGAGTTCCTGTAGAGCAGACTTGAAGAAGAAAGATGACTTAATTGAGATTCTTGAGAGTCTAGAGGTGGAGTGTATGGAGAGGCAAGGGGATTTATTTTCTCCTAAGCATCAATCAGGTGCTAATCACTTACTTCCTGATTCAGATGATTGGAAGGAGATTGCCATCAGACATATGGAAGAAAACCAGAGGTTGGAGGCTCAGATTGCCAGGCTCACGGGGAAGCGCCAGCGTATAGAGTGATCTCCATCAGTTCTTTTTCTCAGGATTTTAGATTGTATTTTCCTCTTGTACTTGAGATCATTGAAACTTGTAATCCATTTCGGAGTTATTATAATAAAAATTTCAGTATTTCAAAAGCTTTATTACTTTGATGTTTGCAATATATCTATAAACCTTAAATCCCTTGAAATATTAAATAACAAAGTAAAAATAATCATGTGCATTGCATATCATGCATAATATTGCACATATTTATTGCATTTGTTATGCATATCCAGGTGTCTTACCAAGCTTTTTTACTTCGTTCAGCAAGCTGACTCATCACTACAACACTCGGGCTAATTTCAAAAAGAAGATGGACAACTTAGAACAAGAGAATCGTGAGCTATGCAAGGAAGTTTCTACTTTGAAGGCCGGCATGTCCAATCTAACTACTCTGATGGAAGCTCTGGTGGTTGCTCAGAATCAGCCACCGAGTGTTCAACCTCAACCAACAAGGGAAAATACTAAAGTTCCAACTGTTCCCGTATCTGCTACTTTGGTTGTTATTCAGAATCGCATGCCTCAAGGTTATCCATGGGGAATGCCAGAGAATTTCGCACCTGAAGGTTTCAATCTTGGTCCTCAAGATACTCTGGTGGTTCAGACTATTGTTACTCCAGCACCTCCTGTGGTACATGTTGTTCCTGTTGCACCTCCTTCGGTGAATATGATCTCGTTTGTTATTGATGATATGTGTTGTCCTTTCCCTCCACCGAGTGAAAACTTGGGTCTTTATGACAGAATGGATGATTTTCAAGAGCGGTTTGACAAGATGCAAAGAGAGATGAAGGCCCTTAGGGGAAAAGAGCTATTTGGGAAGAACGTGAATGAGCTATGTTTGGTCCCGAATGTTAAGATACCTGCTAAGTTTAAAGTCCCGGAATTTGAGAAGTATAAGGGAAACACTTACCCTCGTGCTCACCTGGTGATGTACGTGAGAAGAATGTCTACCCATATTGATGATCAGCGTCTTCTGATTCACTTTTTTCAGGATAGTTTGGCTGGTGCTGTGTTGAAATGGTATATGAGTTTGGACATCTCTAATATCCATACTTTTAATGATTTGGGAGAAGCATTCATCAAACAATACAAGTACAATGTGGACATGGCACTTGACCGTGACCAACTTAGGGCCATGGTTCAGAAAGACAGGGAATCATTCAAAGAGTATGCACAGAGATGGTGTGAGGTAGCCGCTCAAGTGATTCCTCCCATGGAAGAGAAGGAGATGACTAATATTGTCTTAAAGACGTTGGGTTCTTTCTACTATGAGAGAATGGTAGCAAGCGCGCCAAGTGACTTTACTGAGATGGTAGGAATGGGTATCCACTTGGAAGAGGCTGTAAGAAAGGGTCGTTTGACGGAGAGTGAAAGATCGGGAGGTGTGAAGAATCCATCGTATGGGTTTACCAAGAAGAAAGAGGGAGATGCAAATGCTGTTATGCAAGAGAGAAGGGTAAACGCTCCTAGAAAGAACTATCAGCGTCATCAACAAGTCGCCTCAGTGACTCCTATTATGAATGCGGCTCCAACTACCGTTGCTTATCAGAGACCGTCCCAGCAGGGGAATCAAGGGTATAATCAGAGAAGAGAGAGTTATGACCCTATTCCCATGAGCTATACAGAGCTACTACCAGCATTGATTCAGAAAAAGTTGGTCCATACACGATCATCTCCTGCCGTACCATCACTATTACCTTGGTATTACAAGGTAGACCAAACATGTGCTTTTCATCAGGAGTACCAGGGTATAGTGTTGAGAATTGTTATCTGTTGAAGAATGAGGTGTAGAAGTTGGTAAAGTCTGGAGTTCTATATTTCAAAGACATGGGACCTAATGTGAAAGATAACCCTCTACCCAAGCACGGGGGAGTAAATGTTGTAAATATGGTGGCGGGTTGTCCAGGCGACTTCCGGATTTTTGACATTAATCTGGTTAGAGGAGATTTGGTTAAAATGCACGCAGATCTCTATGAATTTAGCTACTATACGCATGACCATTCTGGTTGTGCTATTTGCAGTACAAACATACAGGGTTGCGAGAAGATAAAGGCTGATTTACAGGAGATGATGGATGAGGGCCTAATCCACATAATCAGGCCTAGGGCAGAGTATGAAGAGGAAGTGAACATGGTTTCTAGATGTCCTGGTGAATTCATAATTTTTTATGTGGAGTATATGAATGAGGACCTCGTACAGTTGCATGCTACCTTCTGCCATACGGCTGGTTAGGTGGAACACCAGTATGGATCTTGCCGAACTTGTTGTCGGGATCCCCGTGGATGTTCAATCATGAAGAAGGGTGTTCAGTTGTTGTTAGATAATGGAACTATCAAGATCACAGGTCAGAGAGATGATTATCATGAGGTTGATATGGTTGAAGTTTGTTTAACGGAAGAAGAGTCAGAGGAAGAGTGTGCCTCCGCGGATGAGTATTTCTCTTTAGACGAAGATTTGTTTTCCAGAAATGACTTTTTGATGACTGATTGTGTTGAAGAAGGGATAAATGTCATTGTGCCTTGTTTTGGTGCACCCGCTCATTTTGAAGTGGAGTATCATAGCAAGCCAGCTTTCACCCCACTGGTGATTAGTTTACCAGGTCCTATCCCCTACAAATCAGATAAGGCCGTGCCTTACAAATACAATCCTACAATCTTAGAAGATGGGGTGGAAATTTCCATCCAGCCAATGCCCGATGTTGGAAATATAGCTGAAAACAACAGGGTGACCCGTAGCGGTCGTGTGTTTGTGCCGGTTGTTTGGAGAGATGTTGTTGTTGGAAAGAAGATTGCTGAGAATGATGAACCTAAGAAGGCTACAAGAGAGACTAGTGGAGCTATGCTAGAGAAATAAGTGGATGATATTTTGAAGATAATTAAGATGAGCGACTACAGAATTGTAGATCAGCTACTGTAGACTCCTTCAAAGATATCTATCTTAGCTTTATTAATGATTTCCTCTACTCATAGAGAATCCTTGATGAGGGTATTGGACCAAGCTTTTTTGGAGAGTGACATGCCAATAGATCAATTCAGCAGCGTAATTGGAAACATTACGTCATGTAATAATTTAAGTTTCTACGATCATGAATTACCAGATGAAGGGAGGAATCACAACCTGGCCCTCCACATCTCTATGAGCTGCAAGAATGATTCGCTGTCCAATGTGCTAATTGATAATGGATTCACGTTGAATGTTATACCGAGGAGTACTCTCATGAAGTTGAAATATCAAGGAGCACCTATGCGCCCGAGTGGCATCATTGTGAAAGCATTTGATGGGTCAAGGAAATCGGTCATCGGTGAAGTGGACTTACCAATCCCTATAGGACCATATTTGTTCTAGATAACCTTCCAGTTCATGGACATTATTCTCGCATATAGTTGTTTGCTAGGACGGCCATGGATACATGAAGCAGGGGCTGTCACTTCAACTTTACATCAGAAGCTAAAGTTTGTGCGTGAAGGGAAGGTAGTGATCATAAATAGGGAGCAGGCGTTGTTGATATCTCATTTGTCCTCTTTCAGTATTGTATAAGCGGATGAGGCTGCTGTCAGAACCCAGTTCCAAGCCCTATCCATTGACAACATAAGGAGAAATGAGAATTTCATGGTTTCGCTGAAGGACGCGCAGCAGGTTGTGCGCAACGGTCATAATGCAGTTTGGGGGATGAATTATGGATCCACTCGTGAACAAGAACATAAATGGTTTGGGTTTCTTTCGAAGAATGGCAAAGGCAAAAGTTTGAAGTCGAAGTATACTATGAGCAGCTATCATGATGTTTTCCGCAGCAGAGGTTACCTCCATCCAACTGATTCTGGAATTAATGTTGTTGAAGAGGATGAAGCAGAGCAGGAAATGCCAAATCATGTGACGCATGGAGTCAGGGTTCAGAACTAGGTCACCATTGATGTTCCCTCTTGCATACATGTTTCAAAGTAATTTTATTTGTTAATCTTTCTTTTGAAAAGCTTTCACTCTGCCCAGGGTGGAAGTATTAATGTTGTAGGGCTTATTTGTTTGCTGTGACTTTTAAGATCATTAATAAAAGTTATCTTTGCTTCTCGAATTATGTCTTTATTTTCTTCTTTTTTTCTTGGAAAATGGTAATCAGAAAAAAAACCTTTCAAAATAAGTAATGACTGAAATTTAATCTGCATGATCACTTGTTATATGTGTCAGTTTCTAAAAGCAATCATGGATCATATGTGCAGATTAATTAAAAAACCTGTTGAATACAATGACCCTGCACCCTCTCCCAACTTTAAATGTCCTGTGTTTAGGGATGAAGAAGAAGATTATGATGAGATTTCAGAAGAGGTCCCACGGTTGATTGAGCACAAGGAAAATACCATTCAGCCATATAAAGAGCCTTTGGAAGTGATCAATTTGGGTTCAGAAGAATATCTGAAGGAAGTCAAGATTAGAGCATCTTTGCATCCCGATGTGAATAGAAGGTTGATTGAGTTGTTGAAAGAGTATATGGATATTTTTGCTTGGTCTTACCAAGATATTCCTGGTTTAGATACAGATATTGTCGAGTACCATTTACCGTTGAAGCCGGAGTGTCCGCCAATTAAACAAAAGTTGAGAAGAACTCACCCAAATATAGCAGTAAAGATCAAAGAGGAGGTTCTAAAGCAGATTAATGCTGGTTTTCTTGTGACGTCAGTGTATCCTCAATGGATTGCCAATATTGTCCCAGTATCAAAAAAAGACGGAAAAGTCCGCATGTGCGTAGATTACAGAGATCTAAATAAAGCTAGTCCAAAAGATGATTTTCCATTACCTCACATCGACATGTTAGTGGATAGCACAGCAAAATTCAAAGTATTCTCGTTCATGGACGGATTTTCCGGGTATAATCAAATAAGAATGGCTCCAGAGGACATGGAAAAAACAACGTTTATCACACCCTGGGGAACATTCTGTTATAGGGTGATGCCCTTCGGGTTGAAGAACGCTGGTGCAACGTACCAGAGGACTATGACAACCCTATTCCATGATCTGATGCACAAGGAAATCGAAGTAATGTTGATGATATGATCGCCAAATCCCAGACTGAAGCAGGGCATATAGAAGATTTGTTGAAGCTGTTTCAGCATTTGAGGAAGTATCATCTCAACTTGAATCCAAATAAATGCACCTTCGGTGTTCGATCAGGGAAGTTGTTGGGTTTCATTGTTAGCCAGAAAGGAATTGAAGTTGACCTCGATAAAGTCAAAGCAATTCAAGAAATGTCAGCACCAAGAACTGAAAAGCAAGTCAGAGGTTTCCTCGGGCATTTGAATTATATTTCCAGATTTATTTCCCACATGACTGCAACATGTGAACTGATCTTTAAGTTGTTAAAGAAAGATCAAGGTTGTGTATGGACGGATGACTGCCAAAGGGCATTTGAGAGCATTAAATAATATCTTCTTGAACCTCCTATCTTGCTCCCTCCCGTAGAAGGAAGACAGTTGATTATGTATCTAACAGTGTTAGATAAATCCATGGGTTGTATTCTGGGACAACAGGATGAAACAGGGAAGAAGGAGTTCACCATTTATTATCTCAACAAAAAATTCACTGATTGTGAGTCGCTGTATTCCATGTTGGAAAAAACATCTTGTGCTTTGGCCTGGGCGGCAAAGCGTTTGCGGTAGTATATGTTGAATCACACCACTTGGTTGATCTCCAAAATGGATCCAGTCAGGTACATTTTCAAAAAGCCTGCTGGCAGATGTTGTTATCTGAATATGACATCGAATACCGCACTCAAAAGGCTATTAAAAGTAGTGTGTTGGTAGATTATCTTGCTCACCAACCAGTGGAAGATCACCAGTCTGCAGAATATGAATTCCCCGATGGGGATGTGATGTTCTTAAAAGTGAAAGATTATGATGAACCATTGCCTGAGGAAGGCCCTGACCTTGAATCTCGTTGGAGTATGATATTTGATGGAGCTGTGAATGCTTATGGTAAAGGAATTGGTGTTGTGATTATCACTCCTCATAGATCGCACATTCCTTTTACTACAAGGTTAACATTTGATTGCAATAATAATATGGCAGAATACGAGGCTTGCATCATGGGTCTCGAGGAAGCTATTGATCTCAGAATCAAAATTCTAGATGTGTATGGCGATTCAGCTTTGGTGATAAATCAGATTAAAGGAGAATGGGACACTCGTCACCCTGGCTTGATCCCTTACAAAGATTATGCTAGAAGATTATTACACTTCTTCAATAAAGTTGAATTCCATCACATCCCTAGAGATGAAAATCAAATGGCGGATGCTCTGGAAACTCTGACTTATATGTACCAAGTGAATACTTGGAATGATATACCCCGAATTACGGTTCGACGGCTGGATAGGCCCGCTCATGTGTTTACAACAGAGGAGGTAGAAGATGAAAAACCCTGGTATCATGATATCAAGCATTTTCTCCAGACTCAGGAATACCCGATTGGTGCGTCGAGGAAAGATAGAAAGACATTGAGAAGATTGGCAGGCGGTTTCTTCCTCGGTGAAAATGTGTTATACAAGAGAAATTATGGCATTGTCTTGCTCAGATGCATGGATAGACACGAAGCAGACATGTTAATGCATGAGATTCATGAAGGTTCATTTGGCACTCATGCCAATGGACATTTGATGGCTAAAAAGATACTAAGGGCAGGTTATTATTGGCTGACAATGGAATCTGACAATTACAAATTTGCAAAGAAGTGCCATAAATTCCAGATTTATGCAGACAAGGTCCATGTGCCTCCGACACTTCTCAATGTGATTTCCTCCCCATGGCCTTTCTCTATGTAGGTTATTGACTTGATTGGGATGATAGAACCCAAAGCTTCAAATGGGCACCATTTTATCTTGGTAGAAATTGACTACTTCACCAAGTGGGTGGAGGCTGCTTCATATGCCAATGTTACTAAGCAGATGGTTGTGCGCTTCACTAAGAATAATCTTATATGTCGGTATGGTGTGCCGAGCAGGATTATCACTGACAATGGCTCGAATTTGAACAACAAGATGATGACAGAACTGTGTGAAGAATTCAAGATGGTCCATCATAATTCATCTCCATACAGGCCAAAGATGAATGGGGCTGTTGAAGCCGCTAATAAGAATATCAAGAGAGTTATCCAGAAGATGGTAATTACTTATAAGGATTGGCATGAAATGCTCCCTTTTGCTCTGCATGGATATCGAACATTTGTCCGCACTTCAACAGGAGCAACCCCGTTCTCTATGGTGTATGGAATGGAAGTTGTACTCCCAGTCGAGGTAGAGATTCCCTCGTTGTGTGTGATAATGGAAACCAAGTCGACGGAGGCTGAATGGGTCCATCACAGGTTTAACCAATTGAATTTGATCGAAGAGAAGAGAATGACGACTTTGTGTCATGGGAAGTTATATCAGAAGAGAATGAAGAAAGCTTTTGATAAGAAGGTCAAACATCGTGAATTCAGAGAAGGCGACCTCGTGCTCAGGAAGATCATGTCTTTTAACGTTGATTCTAGGGGCAAGTGGACTCCCAATTTTGAAGGCCCATATGTTGTCAAGAAAGCCTTCTCTGGCGGTGCATTAATTCTTGAAACTATGGATGGCGAGGAGTTCCTATGTCCCATGAATGCTGACGCAGTCAATAAATACTTCGCCTAAAGAAATAAAAGAACAGCTCGCTAAGTTGAAAACCCGAAAGGGCGGCTTAGGCAAAAAAGGAGCGTCTCGGTAGGCCGAAAACCCGAAAGGGCGGTCTAGGCAAAAATTAGAGACATAAACAGAATAAATTTCCCTCTAAGTTGAAAACCCGCAAGGGCAACTTAGGCAAAAGTTAGGGATTTTCTTGGCAAGTAACTATGTCAGACAAGACTTGATCGTTGAAGCAACAATCTTCTCGGATCCTCACCATACTTCAACAAAAGCTGCTGCTCAGAAGTTCAAAAGTTTTTAGGGGGGATAATGGTCATTGTATCTCAATGTATCTTTTCCATTATGTATTACCATTTCCCAAACTTTGTAATCATCTATGGAGTCTCGCCATTCGCAGACTACCACCCTGTTAATGAAATTCGAGCTTTTACTCAATTATTTGTGTTTCTTATTTTATTTAGCTTGCAAAGACTCCATTTATTACTGTTAATAACTTTCAAAGCAAAGAGATTAAATAACAAAATTGATTTTTCAAAAAAAAAAGATTTTTACAATTTACTTTTACTTTGAGATTTGTGATGAAACAATGACAAAAAAATGGCGATCCCAGGAATGGACAGACTCCGGTTGTTTTGAGAAGTTTTGTTCCCCTTGGAAAGGTCTACTCAATTTGTTATCGCCGCACGAGGTTTATGATTCTGGTATCCTCGGTCAAGTTTGGATTCATTTCTCCTCTTTTCTGAGTTTTCATGATGTGAAGTTTCAATCCGCATTTTTCTCTAGTGAAATAGGCTTGAATTCCCCAGCGAAGTTTGATTGTTTCAGTGTCAGTCTGCTTTATTTGAGATTGGTCTTGCATTCTCCAGTAGGCATGTTACTTTTGAAAAAACACTGGTTTCCTCAATGAAGCCGGAAGAAGAATGTTCTACCCCGGTATCTGTTTGATTTATCTACCTCCAGATTATGTTTCTCCTCAGTAAAGTTAAAAGTAGGCAGTAGGTTTGGTTTCCGCAACTGGCCTTTATCTTTCTTGGAATTATCATCTTGGTTGAAGCTTAGCCGAGTGTTGTTAGTGCCCGAGGCAGTTTTACCTAGTTGTTACCCATGTTGTGTATTTGTTTTGCCAGCATGCACACGATAACACTCATACATTCATACATGCATCATGCATAGCTAAAATTGACAAATCATTGTTCATTGACATTTGTTATTATTTTTGTTGACATATTACCCTGTTTTGCAAAGATAAGTTACCCTCTTTTCATTAGAGCATTGGTCTTAAGCAGAAAACATACATTCTTTCAATTTCCTTACTGAGTTGTCCCTCATAGAAGATTTCTACTTTAGCCTTCCGGTATAGCTCCTTGTTTGGATAAATTTGGTCTTCCCTCTTGAGTTTATTTCTCAAAGGATGAATTCAGGTTGACTGTTTCATTCTAGTGTATTTCTGGTTTGGATTTGTGGTTCCCTGGAAATGCTATTCACTTTGGATTTCTGAAAACTCCAGATTTTGGTTGGTGCATTTATTTTGCACGAGAAGACCTTATCCCTTTAGCAAGAACATCATGGCATCTCCTCGAGAAGACCTCATTTCCTTTTACAATCCTCCGTGACTGCAAATGGCAGGTCTCTTTATTTGAGACAGCTGATATATTATCTTTTCCAAGCAGAGTGCCTTGGTTAAAGAAGAAGTTGAAACCCGTTCTAGGTGAAACACCATAATCTCGAGGAAACTTATTTTCTCTTTCTACCTTCAGTGAAAGTTGGTAGGACATCGGCAGTGAACGTTAGTGTTTGTTATCTTTTTGCTATCTTCAGTGAACGTTGATAGTTCATCGTCAGTGAACGGTGGTGATATGATATTCTCTTTCTACCTTTAGTGAAAGTTCGTAGGACATCGGCAGTGAACATCGGTGTTTGTTATCTTTTTTCTATCTTCAGTGAACGTTGATAGTTCATCATCAGTGAATGGCGGTGATATGATATTCTCTTTCTACCTTCAGTGAAAGTTGGTAGGACATCGGCAGTGAACGTCAGTGTTTGTTATCTTTTTGCTAGCTTTAGTGAATGTTGATAGTTCATCGTCAGTGAACGGCGGTGATATGATATATTCTCTTTCTACCTTCAGTGAAAGTTGGTAGGAAATCGGTAGTGAACGTCGATGTTTTTTTATCTTTTTGCTATCTTCAGTGAAAGTTGATAGTTCATCGTCAGTGAATGACGATGATATGATATTTCTTTCCTCTCTACCTTCAGTGAAAGTCGATAGGACATCGGCAGTGAACGTCGATATTTGTTATCTTTCTCTCTGCCTCCAATAAAAGTTGGTAGCTTCGCCTTCAATAGAATTTGATGTGTCCTTTGACCATCCTACCATCCTCTCTGATTCAATTCTTTTGGTCCACCAGTGATTTATTTTCCTGGTGGGGTTGCTCCTTTTTTTCTTTATTATTATTACATCCCCAGTGATACTTTGTGTCTCTTTGGTCCTGTTCATATGCATTCATATGCATAAGCATTTGCATGGCATCTATAGGCCAAAAATAGGGTTTGTTTTATATTTAAGTATCTTCGATCGCTTCGACACGAAGATTTTTAACCTTTGTATCTCTGAATAGAAGAAACATAAATAAGGGCAACTGTTGTACCCCAATTTTTATTCCCTAAGATCCCTTCATCATACCATGTTGATTCACTCACAACAAGATCACACTAGGATTCTTGGTTCCCCTCCCTACATTTAGTTTTGCTCCTCTTGAGGGATTACCAAGCACCTTGACTTATGTTCCTTTTGTGATCATGAATATTGTTTTGTTTTCTTCATTTAACTAATAAAATGCAATGTCGGTTTGTCTTGCTTGTTATCCATGTAGGTGAAGGGCAATGAGATTTAACAAGTTACTCCATGGTTTCACGAGTTTATTTCCATGCCCTAGTCAACATAGCTTGAGAAGTTCAAACCTCATCATTGGATTGGTTTTGGAAGAATTTGCATGGCAAGGTTGCTTTGTTGCATCACATTTCAAGGTTATTAGATTTGACTCAAAAGTACAAGGGGTTGATTGGAGAAGCTGTTATGTTTGGACAAGGACTTGTTCCTATTGGTCACAAGAGCATACTTCTCTCAAATTTCAAGATATGGAAGTGGTTTTGGTGGCATCCATTTAAACCGGCATTTCAAGGGGTCAATGCAACTTTCAGCTCAAGCATCCATTTAACCTCATTCTTTTTCCATTGAAAAGCTTGTAACCTCATCTTTCTAAAGCATCAAGAATTATGCCCTAAGACCCCTTGAGCTGTAAATGCCATGGATTTGAATTTGGTAACTTGAAACTGAATTATCCACTAAGTCAGAATTTTGAAATCCATAATGTGACTTCTAAACATAAGATTTATGCATGTTTTTGATTTAAACTTGATTAGCAAACTTTCCAGGAGTGATTAGCACCCCAAAACACATGATTTGGTTGAGTTTTGACGGAAATAAAGTCACACTTCACTCGTGCTCGACCTTAACTCAATTTCCATCCAAACTTCCTTGTTTCTTCCAGTTTTCATTCCCATTCACTTCCCTATAAATAGAGGGTCATTCCCCATTCATTTCTTCAAGCTTTGAGAGCCAAAAACACCCTGCCAAAACTTCACACGAACCCATCTTTTTTGAATTCAGTTTCTGAGATTTAAGCTCCCTTTTCCAAAATTCTTTGCGCATTCATCATCCTTGATCATCATATAAACTCTCCAACACTTATACCGATCAAAACGAGCCATAATTCAAGCTACAAAAGTCAAGTTTCATAGATTCTTCCTTGAACTTCGAAAAGGTAGAGTTCTCCACCATTTGGATCCAAATCAAGCGCTAATTTATTCTACTCCTTCTCCCGATTATAATGTTGCTTACAATTTTTAAATCCATTGAGAATTGAGAGAGAAATCTCAAATTGAAGGTGCTCGCTATTTTCTAGATTTTTGATTCATATCTCTCTCCATACCTTATATAAATTTGGCGCGATGGTGGTGTTAGAATCGTCTTAAAGAGACGAGTTCAATGATACTAGCCTGGGATCCTAATTTTTCCATTTGAAGGATCTCACAAAATCCCCATTGTGGGGTGTCTGGAGGTTGAAGATGATGACATGTCTCGTCTCAGCCAATGATAGCGTGCCAAACGTTTTAATTTCATTGGTTGCCCTTTTTCTGATCCTATGCGTATCTCACTAAGGTCCATATCAAGCACATCGCATCTGGTCCATTGTATTAGCTTAGTAACGCATTTTGACTATGATCTGATGGTCCACATCTTTTTGGTTTTATTTTATTTTATGATTTTATATTTTTATTGATTAAATTTTCAAAAATTCATAACTCTTTTATTTTTTATCCAAAAATTATGAAAAAATTCACAAAAATACTTTGAATTATTTATGATCTCATGACTATTTTTTCACATTTTTATTTTGACATTTGATATTTTTTGTATTTTTTAAATCATTTGCTTTCTTTTAATTACTTAAAAAATACTTTTTGACATTTTTTAATTCTGAAAAAATTTATAAATATTATTTTGCATATTTTTTACTTTCTGGAAATTTTATGGCATTTTATAGTGAGGTTTACTATTTTTGAATAAATTTTTATTTGTTTGAGCAATTTTAAATAGTTTAAAAATAGTTTCTGACTTTTAAAAATTACCAAAATTTTTATAAAAATATTTGTATCCATTTCTGATTTTTCTATGGCCTTACTTTTTCTTTCTTGATTAATTTGAACATAGTTGATATTTTTCTCCTCTATTTTGATTTTTAAACATTTTTTAAACCCTTTTAATGTATATATTAAATATAATATTATTTTGTGATTATTTTCTGGCTGTCTTGAGTTGATATTTTGATCATGACTATATTAATATCATTGGATCTTGGGTGTTAAGTTCAACTCCACCAAAATTGATGAATGGTTTTAATAATAGTTCGATTAAATTTTTTGATTCAAAAGTGGTTTATTCATTTTTCCCATCTCCTCTTCATCTTATCCCTTTCTTATTGCACTAGTTGTTATTGGAGCATGATCTCTATATCATGTCTCAAAACAAATGGTGCATAAATTGCTATTGACCGACCTCAAAATAGGTGTGACTTCTATACAAATCCACTTATGATTGCTTAACATATCGCTAAATTTTGTCCCGATTCGAATAAATGATCATTCGTGGCCCAAACTTATGATTGCAAACCCAAGTATGTTAATTTTATCTCTTTGATCCAATAACCTTGACATTCATTGTGTGGAGGCTTTGGTTCTACCAATCCTCTAATGGATCTACAACACTTTTGGTCAACGCGGATCACTTAAATATCGTTTATCATTAAATGGTACTTATGAGAATTCCAAATGGTTGATATACTTGACAAAAAGCAAATGCAACTTGTTGTGTGGAGGATTTGGTTCTACCAATCCTCTAATGAGTTCCAAATGCAAGTTTCAAGATGGTCATCCAACAAACCACTAATTATTGACTTGTTTTACCTTATGTTTTTATTCTTTTTTATGCTTTATGTACTATTTACTTTTAGCATTTACATTTCATGCCATTTTCATATTTGCTCATTTGAGCATTTATTTTCTTGCCTTCTTTTACTCTGCTCACTTGAGCTTTTTCTCTTCCTTTCTTAAGATACTTAATAATTAACATAAACCCTAAAAAATCTTTAATGGTACTTGGACTATTTGGTTACTACCCTTGGCATTATGGAGTATGAGACTTGTTCTTGGACTTAGGATTAGAAACCTTGGCCTATCTTGGAGAACTTATCTGATTATTTTGTCTGGAGTTCTTGAGATTTACCTCAAGACATTGGGTTGCTTGTTTGTTTTTGTGTGCAGGTTTTTGTGATTACACCCTTTGTTTGTAATTTGGAATTCACCTGTATACAGTCGTTACTTTGCCCAATTTTTATGAAGACTTAATATACTTGATGTTTGGTTCTCTCAAGAGGTCTAGTATTTCTTTGCTTAATTGGTTTCAATCCAAGGAATGGGAATTCTATCTTGGCTCATGATGCCAAGTATTGGCTTCTTGATGGTTAGATGGTTTTGATCCCTAGCTTTTACCTTATGCTTTAGGATAGTCCCTTCTTCTCCTCCCATCTTCTTTAATTTCAAAAATCTTCTTCCTCCTTTTGAAAAATCTTCTTGTTTTGAAACTTAAACTACTTTCATAATAAATTTGGACTTAGGTCCATGCATTTACAAAAACCCTTTCATAAATAAACTTCAATCAATTTAATAATACACTGACATTTTTTGTGAGAAGACTAAAAGTCAATCAATCTCATTCAAACCATTTTGCCACTTTGGCTTTTACTTTAAACTTTTCTCAAAAGATTAAACTCTTGTCAATCCTTGTAGTGATGCAATCAACTATACTTCTACAATATGTAGTGAAGAGAGATATTTTCCACTTGGGTGTTGAGTGAGGCATTGTTGATTTTAAAATCCAAGCCATATCCTCCACTTTGAGATGATGTGAATTCTCCTTTCTCATGATTATGGGTAGTAGGTATGTTTTCCACACGGACAATGACAATGATGTTTTATCTCATAAAATTGATCAACGCATTTGTGTTTCAAAATTTTAAAAGAGGAACTACGTGTACCCTGATCCCCTATTGCACGAAAGGTGGTACGTAGGCACTAAAGGTTTGCAACCGCGGTGGGTGAAAAAATCATAAAAAATATATATTTTTTCCTCACCTCCACCGTCCATTTTTTTATATATATACAACATTTTTTATAGCCAAAATATACAGATTTTACAAAGAGGCTCCTGCGGAGTAACGTAGATGTTTAGGGTGCTAATACCTTCCCTTTGCAGAACCAACCCCCTTACCTTGAATCTTTTCCCCCTCTTTTTTGGGTTATTCTCTCTTTTCCCATTCCTTTGGAGACAATAAAGCGCGGTGGCGGTTTTGATTTTGATTTGTATAAAGTCTAGTCCATCCAATGGCTTAGTGTTGAGCATTTCTACCGCTACAACTACAACTTTTAAGTTACTACAGCTTACTGTAAGATGAACTAAATTAAATTCCCGTTAAGGAAATATGCATACCTTGATAAACAATAGGCAAAAGCCACTACAGTTGACAATGAATTAACAAAAATCATAAGTCGTTCCTTAACAACTTGGCTAGTCTTGGTAGGTAGAATAATTGGCTCAAATGATCTGTAAATAAGTATGGCTCCAGTCCATAATAGTAGTGGTCGAAGGTATGAAGTTACTATGTAATGAGTGGTACTTTTTTTCAACTATTATCACTCCTCTGCAAGATACATTTTATGCTGTTAGATTTATGTGTCAATAGCACTCAACATGTTAGTACAAAGGTGAATAATAAAAGAATTGCTAAATAACATGGAAAAAAATGTTTCCTTGTCTGAAACATTAATGGGCCAACACCTCATACTGCAAAAATGATAGTGCCAATAGCAGGAATAAACTTTACAATGACTGAACTATTGTGTAACTCATTATAGCACCTGCCGAAAAGTATGTTAGTCTATACCAATAAAAAGATAAAGCACTTAAATTTGTGAGCTCCTTTGTTGCAAAATCACAAAAAAATTCACCTAGTCATAATTGTAGTAACCACCTTAGCTGAAGGAAGCACAATTGGTTGGCCTGACACTAAAAAACAATGAGATTTAAAAGATCGTGATCTACAAGACAATCTATGATATATAAATAATCAAAACTCAATCATAATTAATTAAGAACATACCAAAACTGAATACGAGGGATATTCATTGACTAATTGTAACTTACATCTCCCCGTTACCCTCTGACTTTTCGTATCGATGTTATCGATACAGTCCTGAACATAGTCAGGATGGCCTGAGAGAATTTCTTCTTCCCTTGATGAATCATATAATAACACTTTTGCATCTATTTGGCACACCACTAAAATCTTAACCAATGACAATTATAATTCTGCACTTTACCCTTTAAATTACACCCCTCATTATAAAGGAGTCAATAAAATAAAATAAAATAGCTCAGAATCTAAATTGATCAAAATAAAATAGAGAAATTAAGAATTTACCTGCTCCGGTTGAAGAAAAACTGCATCATCCTGCATAATCAAGGTCGGAAGGCACATCCAATATGATCTTGAAAGTGGCCTGCAATATCTAGCAATTTTTCCTGTCATTAGCTTTATGATGATTGGGCAGCCTGTATGGTCTCAGATTTGGCATACAGCTCATTCCTCGGACAATAATGTGTTGAACCTATATTATAGGTGATAATAAACCTTAGGATCTCTAAAGAAATTCTTAATATTCTTCAATGCTTCTGAACAGCCTCTGAAATCTCTCAAAACTCAATAGAGGAACCAATAATGTTATTTCATTCTGCAGTGCAGGGAAATGTTGGCATTCACTTTGTAAAGCTGTCATTACCAATTAGAAGAATGTTGCAGATCAGTACAATCTAGGTTCACCTTTACCATCATCTCCCGCCCCTCAACCTTTATTTGCATAGTCAAATCCTAAAAATCGACCCTTATCTCCCCTTATCTTGCCAGCCAATCAATTCCTAATTTTCTACCTCTATGTAAGCTCCACCTAAACCAAAAAGTAAGAAATCAAGTTTAATTTTCATAGCTTGCGGTTTCAAAGTTACTCCTTGACCAAAAACATATTACTTTGTATCAGGCTTACCATGGACCAAGTCACTAAGTATGCAACCGATAGACCATATACCAACGGCTGATGTATATTTTGAACAATTGAGAAGCAGCTCGAGAGCTCGGTAGCACCGAGTAACCACATACTCAGTCATGAAATTAGGTTCTTTGTTATCCTCTGATAGCTCAAACCCGTTTATGCATTGACATCAGTCTGAACTATGGCGTTGTATATTTCAGAGTCACTTGTTGGAAGCTGACTTGCCAAAGCAAGAATTGATTGGTCTGACAGTACATATTTTAGGCTTTCGTCATGAATATGAGCCTGAAATAATGAACATGCCAATAAGTAATCAGCTTATAAAGCTAGAAATTTAATTTTGTGACATCAAATAGAAAATGAACATCACCACATCAAGTTTGTAACCAAGAAGCAAAATTTTGATTTTCGACTCTAAGTCATTATCTAAACAAGGAGTAGATACAATTTTACTTAGTTTTACATATTATTTTGGTCATAAATTATGTTAGAAACAAAAATTCAGCCTAAATATTTTGATTACTATAAACTTGACGAGTTATCACCAATTAGTTACTGAACAAATGTAAAGTATTTTCATTTGGAATAAATTTAAACATATTTAAGCAATCTTTCAATATTACTTGGTTAACTTTCTTCCTTTATTTAATAGCAGTATAACTCCAAAGTTTTATTTAGAAATTAAGAATCTTTTGATTTTAAAGATATCTTAATTAGAGCAGTCTCTTTGGACTTTTAGAGATGTCACACTATAAATACAATCACATGGCTGGACATCAATATACAGAAATCAAAGACACTGTCTATTCAGTCATCTATAAAAGTTAAACATTTGTGAGCAAATCTAAAATTATACTTTGTAAAAGAAATTGGCAGGAGAAAACACATCATTGAATCCCTGTGGCCAAAACTATAGTTACTTAAAAAATGGCATTGCAACCCTATGGCCAGTGACATTCTAGCAGAAAAGAACATATCAATACAAAGTCGACTTCCTATTAAAACCTCAAAACAATAACTAAATAGTGCATTTATTTCTTTCTCTCTAGCAATTCATACAGGTGAAATATCACTTCATGGTTCCATGACAATTTAAAACAGGCTTATTGTAGCAACTGGTTTTTAAATCAAGAGTCGCCACTATTAGTTTTTATCCTAGGGAAGGGAACCTAATAGAAAACCCTAATTTGCAGACAAAGATTCTAGGTTTCGGACTCAATTAGACGAAAGGAAGGTGTTAGGCACCTTTCGTCTACCTTGTTCACAAGGATATTAGCCTCTGGATTTAGGTTTGGGGTAAACAGGGTTTTAAATTTTAATTAGAAAGAAAAGTGTCCTAATTTTTTAATAGGAAACTCGCTACGATTTTTGATCGTATGCCTACGTATCCTCTTATGAGGAATCAGAGTCTCAATTCGTAGTTCGTATGGGTTAGTGTTTTTTAGGGGTTTGCAAACATATTTTGAATCACTTCGCACTCGGTCGGGAGTAGTGATTGCGGAGATTTTGACTGAATGTGCAGTAAGTCAAAACCAGTTCGAAATCTATTTCCAAAAGGACAATTGATTAGTTTAGTTTATTGCGAAAATAGTTTTAAGATTTGTTGAATAATTTTTAGTCGTATTAATTGCAAAAATATCTTATTTAATGCATGGTAAAAATATTTAATGCAATAATATAGAAAATATGTACATGAACTTTGAATAAAATAGTTTTAAATGATAATAATTATTATATGGTAATAATATTACATATGATAATAGATAATATGATAACATGTAAAATATAAGAGTTTTTAGAAAATAAAGTATAAAAATTAAAGATATAATAATTATAGAAAACAAATAATAATGATAAAGGAATAAAGAAAATAGAACAATTAACTAAAAATAAATATTAATTAATTAATATAAAAATTATATTTAGATTTAAGGCAAATAATATATAAAATAATATATGCAATTTTAATATAAAAATGATTTATTTGTTAATACAGAAATAATAATATAATAAATAATATTAATAATTATTATAAAAGGAAAAATAATAATTATGATAATATAACAATATATAAAATATAGCATAAGGGAAATAAATAAAAATTATTATTATTTAATTAAATCAGAGGGGGTGTCCTTTTCCACTAACCAACAAATCAGGGGGGGTGTCTTTAGGAGGCTGGATTACGTGGGCTAGGGTGTATGGAAAATAAGGTAGGACTTGGCCTATGGCCATCCGATCACGATCACGCGGAGGATAACGAGGGAGTATGATAATTATTGTGAGCCAGCGTGCATGGAATTGAAACAGATTACATTTTGTTTTTATTCATTTACATTGTTTTTTTGTTACAGAAAACTCCACTTATTCATCTTCCTCTTTCTCGTACACACAAACCCTTTCACTCTCTCTCACTTTAACCCTAATTCCCAAACCACCACCGGCGGCGCTCTACCAAAACCCAAACACGAATCTGACCCCCAAAACCCCGTAAATCCGAAAAATAATAACAAATCAACCAAATAAAAACGCTAAGTCCAGTTACCCTTTCGTGATTTCGCTTGCTCTCTGCCTTTAAATATGCTGGATTTAGTATTGATCCCTGCTCTTCTTCAATTTTGTAGGTTGCGGTGGAGCTTGAAGGTTGTGCGGCGGCGGATCAACGGAGATTGTGGTTTCAGATAATGAAACCCCAATCGTCCTTCACTCGGATCTTCAACCAACAATAAGGTTATTTGCTCTTCGGTGTTCTTCACACAAGCCCTTCTCCGTTCTTTTCTTTTTCGTCTTCCTTGTATCCTCCTCCTTATTTCTCTGTATAAAGTCTTCTCGCCTCCCCTGTTTTTGTTCTTTCTGCCAATATATATAGGGATAGGAATTTAGGGCTTGTGAGAATTAGCATAGATTAGGGATTGGATTTCCTGTTAAATTTAATTTTAGGGATTGCTAATTGATTGAGAAAATATTGTAATTGATATAGTACTGATTGAGATTTATACTGGTATTGTAATTGATTTTGTTGCTAGATTTGTTATGTAATGGAGATTGATTCTGTAATATTTTAATTGAAGATTTAATTTTGCAGAAGAATTAGATTTGTATACTGTAATAGAGCTTGGATTCTGTTGCCAATTCACTGTAATAGAGATTGAGATTTGTAGAGATTTGGATTTGATTGATACTTATATTGTTTTACTGAGATTGGATTTACTTTAGTTTTTAGATTTCATTTTTTTAGTGAATTTTTAGACATTTTTTGATGAAAAATGCATAAAATAAATTAAATATTATTATTAAAAATTACCTAAAATAGAAAAACGAAAATAATATTTAAATAATAAAAAACATGATTTTTGGGAAGATTTGAATGTAATTTGAAATTGAAATGAAATTAACAAAAATAGAATAAAATAAATCATCAATCCAAATAATTAAAACCCAAAAAGAAATCAAATTTTTGGATTTATAATTATTGTAACAAATTACATTGATTGTCTCCTAAAACAAATATTACTACCTAAAATACAAAAGATAACAAAATACTTTTAAATCTTTTTGTATTTGAGATTTTTATGGTTATTTTTAGAATAAAAACTGAAAAAAATAAAAATAACTATTTTTTAAAATTTTATTAATTAAAAATACGAAATTTAATATTTAGATATTTAAAAAATGATTTTTTTAATGATTTTTATAAATGGAAATAAAATTAATAACAATAAACAAAGAAATATAAAAAATGTTAAAAAGTGCACCATGAGAGATTCGAACTCGTGACCTTATGCTTTCAAGCTACGTTTCCTTACCAATTGTGCTATGTTATTTTTTTGAAATAAGAAGCCAATTGAAAGTATATGAAGAAGAGTAATTATTTACTATTTTAAAAATACAAATAATTATTATATTTTTACACAGACTTGAAAGCGAATATTTATTAAAAACCCCAAAATATTAATGCAATTAAACCAAAGGAATTTTACCCTGTAAAACCCAAGTTCGAAAATAACTTTGACGGTAGCATTAAGGCGGGCAAATTTGGGGTATGACAGCTGCCCCTATTTAATAACTCTTCGATTGAATGGAGCGAGAATGTGTAGGTCTTTGTTCATTTGAATTTTTTAAATAAAAGAAGATCCCAAATTTTGACCAATAGTTGGCTAGATATGGTTACGCTGATATAGCATACCCCCAAGAGTTGGCTAGATAGGGTTACGCTGATATAGCATACCCCCAAGAGTTTTAAAGAGAATAGGAAAAGCTGATGATGTATCACTTACCAGGATTTAAATAAAGATGAGGATGATGATTTTGAGCTTGAGAGAGCAATCTTGTATGTCTTGGTTTTGCTTTAGCTTATTCATCCATTTGGAGAATGAATACAACGATAATTGACGATGCATGGTTGCTTGAAGACTGAGGCCATAGGTTATGTTCGCGAGTCGCTGCATGACGTCTGAGGCGATTGGCTAGATTTTTTTGTTTTTTGAGCATCACTGCGTGAAGTCTGAGGCAATGATCAATGTCACGAAATAAAGAAATACATTGTTGTATGAAGTTTTTAGGCAATGAGCTTAGGTTCACAAATCGCTGCGTGAAGTCTGAGGCGATAAGCTAGATTTTGGTTTTCTTTCGAGCATCACTGCGTCAAGTCTGAGGCGATGGTCTGTGTTATGGGATAAAGAAACACATTTCTGCATGAAGACTAGGACAATGGGTTAGGTTTGCAAATCACTGCGTGATGTCTGAGGCGATGGGTCAGAGTTTTGTTTTCTTTAGAGCATCGTTGTGTGAAGTCTGAGGCGATGATTTGTGTTATGGGATAAAGAAACACATTTCTACATGAAGATTGAGGCAATGGGTTAGGTTTAAAAATTGTTGCGTGAAGTCTGAGACGATAAGCTAGATTTGGTTTTTGGACATCGCTGCATCAATTCTGAGGCGATAGGCTGAATTTTATGGAATGAAGAAACACATTGTTGCATGAAGTCTGATGCAATTTGTTAGGTTCGCAAATCACTACGTGAAGTCTGATGTGATAAGATAAATTTGGTTTCGAACATCACTACATGAAGTCTGAGGCGATGGTATGGAGTTTGGAACACATTGCTGCATGAATTCTGAGGCAATGGGTTAGGTTCGCAAATCGCTGCATGAAGTCTGAGGCGATAAGCTAAATTTGGTTTCGAACATCGCTGTATGAAGTCTGAGACGATGGTCTGGAGTTTGGAACACATTGCTACATGAAGTCTGAGGCAATGGGTTAGGTTCGCGAATCACTGCGTGAAGTCTGATGTGATAAGCTAAATTTGGTTTCGAACATCGCTGCATGAAGCCTGAGACGATGGTCTGGAGTTTGGGACACATTGTTGCATGAAGTCTAAGGCAATGGGTTAGGTTTGCAAATCACTACGTGAAGTCTGAGGCGATAAGCTGGGTTTTGAGAATATGTTGCGGCTTAGAGGCAACGTAGTGAGTTCTGCGAATGCATTATGATTTAGAGGCAATGTGTTGAATTTTGAGAATACATTGCAGCTTAGAGGCAACATGTTGAGTTCGGAGAATACATTGCGGCTTAGAGGCAACGTGTTGAGTTCGGAGAATACATTGCGGCTTAGAGGCAATGTGTTGAGTTCGGAGAATACATTGCGGCTTAGAGACAATGTGTTGAGTTCGGAGAATACATTGCGGCTTAGAGGCAATGTAATGGGTTTTTTGAATACATTGCGGATTAAAGGCAACGTACTGGGCTTGTAAGGAACTCATCACTGCGGGAAGACTTAGGTGATGGTCTGAACGCGTCACGGCATGAAGACTGAGGTGACATGTTGAATCGTAGGAGGAGTATTGTGTTGGTCGACCCTTAGATAGTTGAATCGAGGGTGATATTATTTATCTGTTTTCTATGTGATACATGTGTATGCATGCGTATTGAATTTTGTATATATGCGAAATGTATGATGTTTGACATTGATATGGAACCCTGAGTGTATTCGTATTGAATGTTGAAATGTATAGGGTATATATGCTTTAGATATGCAAAATGTATGTGTGAAATGTGTGTAAGATGCATATATGCCTTGAAATGTTATGAAGACCATTTTTGGCATTCTCTCCTTTAAACCATTGGCTTAGAGCTACCAATTCCTGGAGTTGTGTGTTGTGTCTTCGTAGCATTGTTGAACTTTGAACACAGTGGACAATGTTAGAAAAATTTAAACATCGATTTTGTATTGCAAGCGTAGGTGTAGACGTAGACGTAGACGTAGGTAATGGCATATGCGTAGATTTATATGTTGTAAGTGTAGGCGTAGACGTATGTATTGGCATATGTGTAGCCTTTTATGTTGTAAGCGCAGGCGTAAGTGTAGACGTATGTATAGAATTGGCAGGAGTACGCATTTGCATGGACGCGTGCGAACGTATACTTCGTGTTACAAGTGTAGGCATAGGCGCTGACATGGACGTAGACGTGTGTGATGCGGTGGGAGAACTGACTAGATGTTTTGCGTTTCGTTCGCACTTGTGCGGTTAGCAAGAGTCGCCACCGACTTTTATTTTATCCAAAAGGAAAGGTAAAAAAGCACAGGAAAGACCTTTGAGATTTTTTTTGGGTTCGGGGGGTAGATTATGAAAAGGGAAGGTTCTAGCACCCTTTTCATCCATGGTTTTCCATGGGCTCTTAGTTACTTGTTTTAGATCACTTGCTTTGCTTTTTCAATTGTTTGAAATGGTGCTTTTGTGTATGGTTTTGAAAGTGTTTTGAAAGTATTTTGAAAAGAGGCCTTTGTTTAGGCAATCTTTGTGATTGATTCTTGTTTGTAAGAATGTATACAAAGATGTTTGTCTTTTGAAAAATGTTTCAATGTCTGAAAGTTGTTTGGAAATTATTTTGAAATGTGTGTGATAGTTTGAAAATAGCAAGGATGGTTTGCAAGAGATCAAGTAACTAGGAGTTATCTACCCTACTCAAAAGTCTTTCCTACACATTTTTATTCCTTTGACATTGTTGCTTTACCATTGTATTTGGTAAACAACCCTATCTTTGGATGTTAAACGGGACGGGCGTGGGTCATCGTATGACCATGATAACAATATTGCCAAGTATCTTAGCAAGTTTTGAGGGACTAAGATCATTTGTTTTTAGGCAACTTGTGATAGCGTCATCGAGGGACTATGATCTTTTGTATTGTTTTGCTTTTCCAAGATACCTAGCATGCATACCGTGGCCATTTTAAGGCAACAAAATGGATGAAACCCTAGGGGTGCTTGTGTGCAATGTGTTTTTATTTTTCATGCATTTTTGTCTTGTATTTAGTCATGCTATTTGTTTGATTTTTGGTCTTTGCATACAAAACCCTAATTTACTATCATGGTATATGAAAGCGATAAAATGCGTAAAGTAAATCTAAACTATTACAATATTATTATGGGGAGGGGGTACAAGTTTGAATAGGGGGATATTGCTCAAAATAAAACCCTAATTTACTATTACAACCCAATTGAATTTATACAACAATAAATAAATAAACAAGTATTTAAATATGAAATAAATTGTAAATATGCAAAATGTTTTTTGTATTTATTTTATGCATGAGAAAATAAGTTTATTCAAGTCTTAGAAATAAGAGAAAATAAAGTGATTATTTTTGAAAGGGTGAAAACCCTAATTTTGGTTTAAAAGAAAATATGCTTTATATTATTTATTTATTCATTTTTTGTTTAAGAAAAAATAATAATAATATATACAAAAATTTTAAAAAATTAAATTTTGTATAAAAATATTAATTTAAGTGTATAAATAATAAAAATAAAAATATATAATATTTTAATATTATTTACAATTTTATTAAAGAAAATAAAGTATATATTATTTAATAAACTATTTTTATGCCAAGAAAATAATAAAAATAATAAAATAAAATGTGAAAAAATTAAGAGGATATTTTTTGTGATTTTAAATATTTAGAAAAAATAAATAAAGTCAGAAAATATAAAGTGAAAATGGAAAATATGTAAAATATGGAAAATGGGCCAAGGGGGTGCAAATAACAAAATGGAGGGTGTCAAAAGCAGAAACAACAAGCCTAAGCCCAATGCTCACTTCATCCCTGTCCTCTGAACAAACATGCGCGCGCCCTGTACTTCAAAATATGTTCTTGCTCTAAGAAACCTAATATAAAGAACTTGACCTAACTCTAAGAAACCAGGGAGAATTTCAGTGCCCCTAATTTATGACCTAAAATTTTCAGCAAGTTCATCATCCAAATTCTCCTAGCCCGGTTAATATAAATGGAAGTTATGCATATGTACAACTCAAGCACATTAAAGACTACATTTTTGCTTCACAAACCTAAGCTTAAGGATGTCTAAATAAGGAGATAGAACTTTGAAAATTACCTTGTTCAGTTGAGTTTGGTTATGGAAACGTAGCAACTTTGAGTGAGGCCTGATGTACTTGTGAGCTTTCTTGAAGTTCCCTTGACCTTTCCCAATGCTCAGCTTGCTTTGAAATGGCTTGAATCTCCTTGTAAAAGTCAACCTACAAACTCAGAAATTGAAAATGGTGAAGCACGAAACAGGGGTTACAGTTGCTTGAGAAGGGCTTGGACATCTTAGGTGTGATGCATGGAATGTGTCTGAAGTGGTTCAAGACAAAACTCATGAGCCAATTTGGTTTTGGAAGTGGTTCTGTAGATATGGCCCTGTTTTGACAAGAACTTGTGATTTTGTGTTTTAGGGTATTTGGGAGCTTGGAAAATCGTGTTTCTGGCTTGGTATAATATGATGAGGTCGTTTGAAATGTTTCCCTGTTTTGGTTTTATCAGATAGAAGAGTTATGTTCACTTTTGCAAGCTTTCTTGTTTTTGAAGAAAAGGTGAGTTGACAAAGCTCAAAGCCTGTACATGCTAGCTTGAGGTCTGAACATATCTGGTGTACTTTGCCTCAAGTTTGTGGATCTTGTTTTCATAAAGAGATCAGGTCCATGGCTCAAGAAATACAAAATTGCAAAAAGCATGCTTTATGGAAATGGTATTGCCACCTTTATGCCATTTTTGATTAAACCTTTGTACAAAGCTCTAAAGGTCAGAACAAGGCCATTGTCCAATGTATTTGCATTAAATTAAGGAGTGTGGAAAGGATTAGGGCCTGTAAAACAATTACAAGCATGCTTAGGACAAATTTGCAACTTGTAGCAATGTGAAAAATGCCATGGACAAAAGTGAGAAATGACCATTTTCATTCCTTTTATTCTCCATAACCATAAATGATCTTGAAGATTTCTTGGACATTTTGGAAATCTTGTAACGTGCTCTACAATCCATCTTTGAAATGCATTTTTAGATTCCACTTGGAACTAGGTGAAAAGTTGCCATGAAGTTAGATCCAAAATCTGCCTATACTAGGGCAAAATTTCACCAAGTTAAAAAGTTTATGGACCCTTATTCACAAAATCATAACTTGAGATCCAAGCATATTTTTGGAAAACTTTGTGAATAAAAGTTGTACATTTCATGGAGGACTACAACTTTCATGTTGGAAGTTTGCTTTGAATCCAACTGCATCACAGTGAAAAAGTTGGGAAACGTTGGGAAAAAATAAGAAATTTTCATAACTTAGAAAATTTCTAAGTTATGAAAAATTTCAAACTTAAACCCTAATTTTCAAAATTAGGTTTCTTGGTGAACAAGTTTCATGTTTTAACACATCTTTATGAAAAATGACCCTTGGCACTTGATTTTGACCAAAAAGTCAAAGTTTGACTTTTCAATGTATAGTTGATTTTTAATCAGTTGACTGGAAAATTCATCTGTCAATCCAATGCATTTGAGATCTTTTGAACCTTGTGATTAGGTCAAGATGATGCCATTGAGTCCTTGAAACCATTCTTGAGCCCAATTTTCCATTGGCTAGGTGAAAAATCAGAATATGCCCTTCTCTAGTCAAAACCCTAAAAATGACCATTTTGCCCTTTTGAAGATCTGATCAAATTTCTTGAGGAGTTGTGGTCCAAACTTGATCAAATGGTTCATATGAGTCTATAATGTTGATGTGGATAAAAAATTATGAGGTTTGGCTGTAAATTGGCCATAGTTGACTTTTTCCCCAATACAGCTGATTTTTAGGTCAACTGTCCAATTGACTGGTCAAAAATGTGATTCAAGGCTTGAAACTTGGTATGGGAAATCTTATAGGTCCTACATGAAGTATGAAAGTCACATGAGGCATTGGAAGTCCAAAAATCCCTGTGCAAACTCAAACCCTGATTTCAGGCTATCAGTAAAAAGAGCAGTCTTGAGCTGAGCAAACCCTAATCCTGGTCTTGAGTCCAAGAAGTCTTGTGGGGAGAATCTTGATAAAATGAGAGGGCAAATTTTGGGGTACAACAACGTGGATTTTCTTTTGATATTTTTCTAACCAACATGTTTTTCGTTGTTTCATTAAATGCTTTTATTTTGTTAATTCCCCTAAATGATTTCAAGACAATATTCACAAGTAATGGTCGTAGTATTTTGTAAACAAGTCTGAGAAAAAGAAAAATGCAATTTGAAAGGTGCAAAGAAAGCAAATATTTTATTGATATGCCTCTGAATAGGAGAGAGTACACGGTGCAATTCCTAGAAAGAGGTAATTACAGAAAGTTTTAAAACGGTAAATGGCAATGAAAATTGATAATTGCTACTGCTGTTCCCCAATATCCTTTTAATGATCTTATCTCATTTGCTTCTGAGTTAAATGATTCAGATCTATCTCTCCCTTCGTGGTTCATGGTCACAGTTCTTAGATCACAAGTCTTTTTGTTCCTTATTCCTTTGTATGAAATCCCTAATTTTGCCTGGATTGCCCTTTCGGGTTTTCAATCCACCGTGATAATTTTTTGTTTATATGCCCCTGATTTTTGCCTGGATCTCCCTTTGGGGTTTTCGATCCACCGGGACGCTCCTTTTTTCCTAAGTCGCCTGTTTAAGGTTCAAGCTTAGCGAGCTTCTTGTACATAGTGTTTTTTAACTGCATTTGAATTTTCCGGGTGCGGTAGTTCTTCCCCATCCATTGTTGTGGAGATAAGACCACCACCGGAGAATGTTGTTTTAACTACGTATAGACCTTCGTAATTGGGGGTCCATTTACCACGTGAGTCGAGGCGAGATAGAAGAATCTTCTTGAGTACTATACCATGTTGTGGATCATCTTATACAGTATACCGTTACTTTGAAAGAATTTCACGGATAATTCTTGTAGGGTTTGTTTTCCAATGCTAGAGGCATTTTCCGGATGTCATGAAACCAAGGCTTGTTATATTGTCGTTTTTTAATAGCAAGGCAATGCGCAGGATCTTCGAAGCATCTGTTTGTGATGCGCGGTTCGTGGTTTGACCAAGTTACTTTGAACATATTTGATAGAGTTTCTAGGGTGTCTGCCATTTGATTTTCTTCTCGTTGGATGTGACTGAAAGTGATTTTTGCAAATTCCACAGTCAGTTTCTAAAATATGATCTCGATATGGAACCAGTTTTGGATGTTTAGCATCCCGTTTACCATTGAATTTGTACCTGGCTTATGAGCATTCTTTGTAGAAGCCAAAATTTCCCCTATGTCGTGCCATAGTGCATTTGAAGCCTCGTCGAACGTGGATTCCCAACATGCCCCTGGCTCGGGTTTTTCGTCAAATCTTGCTATTTCGTAGTTGCTTATTTTTACGGCAATGTCTGTATTTGACTTTGGCCTGTTTCTATAGATATGCACAATAACTTGAATAACTCCTTTGTGGCTCCGCTCTTTATATTTCCCCTTAGCTTAGTTTCTTCCAGATCTTCCCCTGTGCTTAGAATAATGGTCTTAATAGCCTCTCGATCTGGTTGCGTATTGTTAGCTTTTCCCTCGCCATTTTCTTAGACAGTTCAAGATCTTTATCATCTTTCTCTTTATCTTGGTTGATATGAGCATCAAAATTATATCGGAATGCAACAATAGCATTATCGGTGGTTTTGGGAATGAATTTTCACCTTTATCATGTTTTGGTGCAGATTTAGTATAGGAAATTTGAAAATGCATATGCGGAGAAAGTATTGCCATTTTTTAGATTTGAGATATAAATGCAAGAGAAAGACATGTATCTTAATTAAAAACAAAATATAACTTTTATTAATCGTAAATATTGTCTGAAATAAAACAGGGAAACCCTTACAAGTAACCCATATGCCTCGGGCTTGACATAGGTTCTTTCAAAAACAAGAAAAATTAATTAGAAAATAAAAAGATCTCGGGAATCTCCACGGTCGTCCATCTTTTAAGTTTTTTTCTCCTGGGGCGCATTCTTGGATGAATTCAGTTAACCCTTTGGTGTTGGCTTTGTTGAATATTTCTGCCACATATCCGCCATGCACTACTCCACTGTTGACAAAGGTCTCTTGGATTGGAGGAAAATATGCTCCACCCTTCAGAGTAGCTTTATATTTTCTTTCAGTGTTTTGTCCGAACTGGACTATCCCTTGGTCCCCTAGCCTTTGTAGAACTCTTTCGAAAGCTTCATTGTGTTCTAGCGGGAGTCCATATTCCAACCGATATTTTGTCAACGAGTTTATCGGGGTCTTTGCTTGTCTGCTTGTCCCAGAGTTAGTGACTACTTTGATTGCATTTATTGTTATCCCATCATGCAATGACGTAGGGTCTGATATGATGTTGGGCTTCTTGAAAGTGATGTCTTGAGAATCCAACAAATCCCGCACCTTGTGTTTGAAAGGCCAACACTATTCTATGGTGTGTCCAGGAGAATTAGCATGATACTCGCATCTGGCGTTGGCATCGTATCTTCGTGGGAGTGGCCTGACTGGAGGAGCTGGAGGCTTGAGTTCCACTAAGGATGCCTTAACTAGCTGTTGTAATAGTTGACTGGGTGGCATCGGGAGTGGATCAAATTTCCTGGGTGGCCTTCTGCCTTGCTGCTGCCCTTGGGGGATCACTAATGGTTGTTGAACCCTGGGTTGTGGCGCTACAACATTAATTTCTCCCTCCTTTCCTTTGGTGAAGTTTGAAGCATGCCATTTTGAATTGTAGGGAGAATTTGATGGTCCCCATGATATCTTCCCACTTTTTATCCCGGTCTCGATTCTTTCTCTAATGGTTACTAGGTCTGAGAACCCCGAAGAAATACCATTATCTCATAATACAGCCCGTGCAAAGTTCCCATGAACGTGTCTACTAACTCCTTCTCTAACAGTGGTGGTTGTACACAGGATGCAAATTTCCTCCATCTCTGAGCATACTCCTTGAAGGACTCTTCTTTCTTCTGGGACAAATTCTGGAGTTGCATGCGGGTGGGTGCCATGTCCAGGTTATATTTGTAATGCTTCAGAAAAGCATTAGCAAGATCTTCCCAGGTTTGAATATGTGTTCTCTCCAGTTGCATATACCAGTCTGAAGATTCCCCACTCATGCTATCTTGAAAATAATGAATCATCAACTTATGATCGTTGGCATGGGCATGCATCTTCCTGTAATACATACGAAGATGATTTCTTGGACAAGTGAGCCCCTTGTATTTTTCAAAGTCAGGTACTTTGAACTTTGGTGGAATCACCACATCAGGAACTAGGCCCATTTCGAGAGCGTCTACTTCAAAGGCGTTAAAACCCTCCACCGCTTTTAATCTTTCCTCCAGAGCTTTGTACTGATTCATCACTAGTGGATTATCAACAACATAAGTACTATTCATCTTTAAGGGTGCTTGGTTGGCATCCTCTGGGTTGTGGTCTCCGTATTGTATGTCCAAGTAGTTGTCTGCATTATTGGTTGGAATTTGTAAGGTATGTGATGCCCCTGCTTTTGGTGGAGGTGGGACAAACCCTTAAGTTTCAGCTTCTTGTTGGACCATGACGGACTTCTGGAGTCCTGCCTCTGAATCTTTCCTTAGTTGGTGACCGCTTGATGCACCAATAGTATGGGCTACTTCCTCGAAATCTACCCTGGGAATTTGGTCTTGCCTGTCAATAATGTTCTTCAAAGCCAGAAGAACTTAACTCAAATCTCCTTTCATTGAACTTATGTTGCCCTTTACTTGGTCGAGATCTTCTTTGAACGCTGTTGTACCCCAAAATTTTCCCTCCCATATTTCTCAAAACATTGCAAGAAAGATCTCCAAATTGCTCAAAGTAGTCCAAGGGTTGGCCAGACAAGCTCTCTCCTAAGGCAGTCTACTCAAATTAGGGTTTTGTGTTGCATCAAGATCCTAGAGTCCAAGTGCTCACCAATGTCCTAATATATTCTCAATATTATCCATGTCAAGTGTCAAGCCTTGCAAAGGAATTTTGCTCATTCAATTGCTCAAAAGGTCCAAAAATCGACTGTGATAGGGCAAAAGTCAACTGTGACCCAAATACAGTCAAACTTCAAGATTTTTTGTCAACATTCTCATTTTAAAGGATATTTCATCATTTTATCAAGGGTTGATCATGATTCATCAAGGATTGCTCAAGATTCATCAAGATTCAAAAGTTGCTAAATTAGGGTTTTGTAGGAAAAGTCAACTCAACTTTGACCAGGCATAACTTTCTCATACTTTATGAGAAATGACCCATCCAAAGCTCATTTTGAAGAGGATGAAATTACCTACAACCCATATTCATACCCCAATATCAAAATATGCACTCACAAGAAGTTATGATTTTTGACATTATAGGTCATTTTTGAAAGTCAACAAAAACACCTTTTTTGTCAAAGCTTCTAACTTGAGCATGGAATATAAAAATGAGATGCAACCAAAAAGGTTGATTAGGGGACACCTCAAGCATTCGAAAAAGTCTAAGAATACCTCCAAAAGTTCAAAATTGAGGAAGTTATGCATTGTTGAAGTTGGACTTTTTTTGCAAAATTGCCAAAAGTCAACTATCCCCAAAACTTCAAATTTTGCCAAATGGGTCCATTCTTTTTCACTTGTTTTAAGTTTGCATTATTGCCCACGTGCTCTAGCCTTGCCCATGTGTCCATATCATAATTTTATTAATTATTTTGATTTTTATTTGAATTAATTCATTTTAAATCAAATAAAATCACATAAAATCAAAAATATTGATAACCAAAGATCTTTTGATGATTTCGGGTTTTAATGGACAGCTTGCACCTTTCCAAACTCGTATCAAGGCATAAGGGTACAAAAAGATGTGATTTGGATCAAATTTGGAAAGTTGTAATAGAGGATCAAACCAAATATTCAAGCATCAATGGAGGAAGATTTTGACAGAATTTTTTACCCTAATACATTGTGCATTACATAAGGAAGCGAGGCATACAAGAATAGGGGTTGGAGATCAGTTCTAGAGGCAGAACAAAGTTTTCAAAAACACCAAAAAAGTGTGAGATCGAAATCAGTCATAGAGGCATTTTCAAGACTTGATACTTGTCTCAATCTCTTCCTGGCCATCTCCAGAAGCGAAACCAACCAAGACCAGGCATTTTCAGACCCTCACACGCGCTGTAAGTTCCTCACGAATCCGCCATATTCTTGAAATCATTCATGCTATTCTTGCATCTATAACAAAAAATAGTTGCATATTCTGATTCACCACATCATTTGCAAGCCTTTCACAATAACCAATTTCATTTATCTAACCTATATCACAGATCACCATTGTTAGGGTTTTTTGTTCGTTTTTAGGGCTTTTTTTTTCAGGAAAAATTAGCTTTAGTAATGGCTATGGTTATGACCAGAAGAGGATGACGAGTTCAACCATGGTTCTAGAACTCATTTATATGGCCTGAGGAAGATTTTAGATTGAAGCTACGATTTTAGCTACGGATAAAAATCCGCAAGTAAAGGTTGCAGGATTTAGAGGACAGGGACGATGTGTTGGCACTCCCTCACTCGTCCGTTCAAATAATCGCGCGTTTTTTTATTTTTCTGGCCATTGACTTTGTTTTTATATATTATATTTCATTTGTATTATAATAATAAAAACAACAACACGCTCCAGTGGCAGCCACCTTGGCCTTAAGGTCCCAAAGGCTGGAGGTCAGGGGTTCGATCCCTGTCTCCAGCAATTTGTATTTTCTCATTTGTTTTCAGGAAATCTAGTGTGCACACTGTTGTACCCCAAAATTTGCCCTCCCATATTCCTCAAGATATATCAAGAATGATCTTCAAATTGCTCAAGATTGCACAAGGGTTGTACAGTCAAACCACCTCCTAAGACAACTGAAATTAGGGTTTTGGTTCTTTCAAAGAATTTGGTGTTCTCAATGGTTCAATCAAGTCTCATAGGCCTATATACATTCTCAAGCACCTACATGCCAAGTTTCAAGACTCACAGTGCCAATTTGCACAGTCAAAAGCCCCAGTTGATCCACAGTCAACTGCAAGGGTAAAATGGTCATTTTACAGTCAAAAGTCATAATTTTTGGTCAACATCTTATTTTGAGTTCACAATCATAATTTGATCAAGTCTTGATCATGATTTCACAAGAATAGCTCAAAAATCATCAAGGTGCAAAAAGTTACTATTTTTGGACAGTAGAAAAGTCAATTGTATCTTGACCAGGGCATAACTTTTTCATGGTTTGTCAGAAAAATTACATCAAAGTCTCATTTTAAAGAGGATTCAATTTCCTACAATCCATCTTCACATTCCAAGTTCAAGAAATGCTCTCACAAAAAGTTACCAATTTTTACATTATAGGTCAATTTCAAAAGTCAACAAAAGTACACTTTGAGTCAAAGGCCATAACTTGAGATTGGTAAATCCAAATGACATGGGACCAAAGGCATTGGTTAGAGGACTTCAAGAGCTTTCCAAAATGTCAAAGAACATGGTCATATGATCAAAATTGAGCAAGTTGTGCATTGGAGAAGTTGGGCAATTTTCATGAATTTGCAAAAGTCAACTTTGCTCAAAACACCTTATTTTTGCTAATGGGCTTCAAATCTCTTCTTGAAACTTCACCCATGACTTATGCACGACCCACCAAGATGAATTGGATTTATTTTCTTATTTTTATTGATTAATTGGATTTTTAATTAATATTAATCCATTTAATTAATTTAAATTACAAGAAAATAGAAGATTTGATTTTTTAAATCTTTTTGTGAAGTAAATATGACCTAAACATACTGGCAAATTCGTGTACAAGTCAAAGATACAAAAAAAATCCAAAATTGGCAACATTGTTCAATCATGAAAAATCAAGAATATTTGATTTTCAATCAAAGATTTAAACATCAATGCACATGGATTGGATCCAAAACTTTGACCTAATTTGATTCTCCTATATGTATGCAAGCTAACCATACCCTAGGACAAGATTGAAAGTTGCAGAAACAACCCTGTCAAATTCAAGAATTTCCAAGAAAATTAAAAACCTGTTCTTGCATTCTAGGTCGATTCAAGGGTTTTTGTTCATTCAAATACATTGCAGGAAGTCCCAGGAGTGTTTTGCAATCAAACTCAGGCATTAAAGCTCAAAGAATCGTCACATACAGTCCCACGGTTTGCACTTTTGATTCAAAACCATATATCCTAATTGATGCGCATTTAACATGTTTTTGTGATTGTTTTGCATTGCTAGAGACCATACGAAGCTAATGGCATGATTGAATTGAACTGTAATGCCCTGAATCGAGAGATACCATGATCAAATTTCTAGGGTTCTTGAGCTTTAAATTAGGGCTTTTCAATCCAGGAAAAATTGGGACTAGTGAGATACATGACTGAAATCGTGAGGCCAAGACGGACACAATCCATACCTCGCCAAATATTTATGCTTGCTGGATTTCTAATCGCTATTTTTCCTTGCAGGAGTTAGTGGGGGTTAAAAACCCCCGCTATTTGATATTATTTATGCAGGACAAACGAAGAAGACAATGAGGTGTTTATACCTGGTTGGCCAATTTAAAAAAGGCGCGCGTTATTTTTTGTTTTACAGCATAATATTTGTTTTTGTATATAATATTCATTATCTATCAATTTAACAAAAGCGCACTACAGTTCAGCTGGCAAAGGCATTGAAGCAATGAGCATTGGGACCTGGGTTCGAATCCCAGGTCCCCCAAAACCTTTATTCCCTTTTTTCTTTATATGTTCATATGCAGATTTCAAAGTAAGGTCCATCATATACCTCCAATTCCCAAGCGCCAGATGTCTCCAGACATGAATCCAATGGCCAGAGTGGAGTCCTCACCATAGTCTCCAGTCAACGCCTATGCATGGGATGGCCATAGTCAAAGCAGGCTTGAGTATTGTTGGGCCATAAAATTCCAGAAACACCTCCTGATTTGGGCTAGCACCCCCTGGGTTTATTTCCTCTTCTCCTCTTATTTTTATTTAATTTGTTTTTATTAATTTTTAATTAACTACTAACTAAAAACAATTAACAATTTTTTTTAATAAATTCAGAAAGCATAAAAAATATAATATTTTTATTTATTAAATTTAATTAGTTATTTTGTAAATAAATACTAACATAATTAATTTAGTTTTTAATTAGGTTAATTTTAATATTTTCACAATAAGTAAAATCAATGTAGAATTAGGGTTTTTGATAACTTTTAATCATTTTATTTTTTTTATTTATTTCCTTGAAACATAAAAAACCAAAAATATTTGTTTTTATTAATTAATTAGTTTAGGTTTAATTTAATTTGATTCATAAATAATAAAAACTTTCTTCTTTCTCAAAAAAGGGTCAAAACCCTAAAGACTCCCCGATTCAATTTTTTCTCGCGCGTGTGATTTTTGTTGATTAATACTTTTCATCATATAATTGTATTTGTTCCGAGGATGTAATAGCTTTAATTAGGACCCTTTTTATCGCTTTCATTTAATTTCCCGCAATTTACTTTTCAAGGGTTTGTTTTTGGCGATGTAGATACCCGACGCCTTGTAATAGTTTAGTTTTATTTTCCGCAACCATTAACTGCTAGATGTATGCTAACTAGGCTATGCATGACAAGATCTCTCTTAAAATAAAATCAATCGTAGCTCATCATAACATGCACAAAGATAACATAATTGAAACTTGACACACTCGCACATGCCACTCTTAGGGTACGCCTCACTTGGTTGCCTCGACGTGGTCATTGAGTATAAGGTGTTTTAGAGGTCGCCCTCCTGTCTAAAGATCAAAGTTGCCTCGAAACGGTTGCCTCGATAAAAAACGATCTAAGACATTAGGGTTACCGCTAAGGCGTCCTACTATTGCTTTAGTGACCACATGTCCCTATAATCGAATTGACCCGAAAACTCCAACGACGGTGCTACCTACTTCTCAATAGTGGGATGGCCCTGTCTAAAGGAATTTACACAGCTTAATTTCTTTTGAGTAGGTAGAGGTTCTCAGGTACTTGCTCTTTCAAAATAAAACAACTTTTTCGCACCTACACTTTTCTGACAAAAGTTTTCAAACAAATACTTCATACACTCTTGAGGACAGATACAAGAGTTAAATCGAAGTTTTCAAACAAAACCTTTTCAAAACCCACAAACACAAGAAAAGCAAAACCTTTTAAAAACATAGTGAGCAAGTACCTAAGAGCCCGTGGATAACCACGGATAGAAAGGGTGTTAACACCTTCCCTTTCTATAATCTACCTCCCGAACCCGAGAAACATCTCGAAAAGGAATTTTGCTGTGCTTTTGTCCTTTCCTTGTTGGAGAAAATAAAAGACGGTGGCGACTCTTGCTTACCGCGACATTTTGCGAAACACAAACGCGAACCAGCATTCAAAAACAGTCAGTTCTATTTCCACCGATCATACACACAAGTCCACAATGCACCATGCGCCTCACTCTTTAGCGTGCCAGATGGCCAGGTGGCCAGATTTGGTGGTCAAAAATTGAAGGAGCACCATAAACCCAGTCAACGCGCGTGTATGGGATCCCAAAAGTCAATTGGGTCAGCATATTTGGGCCAAATCTCTTGCTATTTGCACCCTCAAAACCAGGCCCATTCTCTCTTTCTCTCACATTTTTATTTATTTAATTTAATGGTTTTATTTTGTTTAATTAACTTACTAACCAATAACAAATTTTCTTTTTTTATCAAAAAATCACCAAAATACTTTTTTTAATTCATAATTTTATTTTTATTAATAAATACTAACTAATTAATTAGGTTTTTAATTCTAGAACCACTTTAATTTATTTTTGTAAATAAATAAAATCAATTAGAATTAATTAGGTTTTAACTTTAGTTTAACTATTTTATTTCTTTCTTAAAATAAAAAATCCAAAAATATGTCATTTATTATTTTTCATTAATTAATTAATTTAAGAATTAATTTAGTATTTAATTTAGGATTTAATTTCTTTTTCTTAAAATAAAAACAACAAAAAAGCATTTTCTTTTAAAAGGGTCAAAACCCTAATTTTGCATCTGATTTAATTTCGCGCCGCACTTTATTTTTCTTTATCCAATTAATGTATCTGCTCCTGGCTTGTAATAGTTTTAAATAGGACATTTACTTTTTACCGCTTTATTTTATTTTCAAAGGGTTGCTTTTGGCGATGTAAATACCCGACGCCTTGTAATTTAATTTATGCACCTTTAATTTTTGCAAATTATACAACTGTTAGATGTTTGGTAATAGGGCTTGCGTGACAAGAATGAATGCTTGAATTAAAATCAAATTAGATCACCCTAAGCATGTGCAAAGATAAAAATAACTGAAAACAACTCACTCGCACATGCGCACTCCTAGGGTATACTCCACTTGGTTGCCTTCATACACGGTCATTGAGTATAGGATGCTTTAGTGGTCGTCCTTTTGTCTAAACAAAGATCAAAGTCCCGATTCAGAAAAGTTGCCCCGGAATGGTTGCCTCGGAATTGTTGCCTCGAATAATTGATCTAAGACATTAGGGTTACTACTAAGACGTCCTAACATTGCTTTAGTGATCGTACGTCCTTTTCGAATTGACCCTCAAAACTCCAACGATGGTGCTACCTACTCACTAATAGTGGGATAGCGTTGTCTAAAGGAAACAAATACAGAACGATTCTTTTTTCGAGTAGGTAGATTAGTTCTTAAGTATTTGCTCAATCCAAACAAATCTTTTTCACACTTACACTCCTTTACAAACAAAGTTTTCAAAAACACTTCATTACACTCTTGAAGACAGAAGCAAGAGTTAAATCGAAGTTAAAACAAAGTTTTTTTCAAAACCCACAAGCACAAAGAAAACAATTTTGAAAATGATGAGCAAGTACCTAAGAGCCCGTAGATAACTATGGATAGAAAGGGTGCTAATACTTTGCCTTTCTATAATCTACCCCCCGTACTCATAAATATCTCGAAAAAGGAATTTTTCTGTGCTTTTTTCCTTTCCTTGTTGGATAAAATAAAAGTCGGTGGCGACTCTTGCTTACCGCAACATTTTGCGAACACAAACACAAAATGCAAACCAGCAAATTCCTTAACGAAATAGGTAAACACGATCCCGGTTCTGGCCACCGTATCACAGATCTGGCGACTCTGCTGGGGAATAATAATAAGTGGGGTGTACCTTAGGACTAGTTCATCATAATGTTTTCAATTGCTTGATTTGTATGTTTTATCTTTGTGGGTTTGAACCGAAGTTACTATAGATCCTAACCCGGATCTGGGGATACCCTTTAGGTAAGTAGAAATAGACTGTGAGGGAACTGTACGGCGTAGACTGATACGGTTGAAGCAGTAACTACATTGGTGTGGCACTTTAGTTTGTACCGATATCCTTTATGGTGGAACGAGGAGAATATGGGTCAGCTAAGGGGTCATAAGCACCAACTGACCTTAGAACCTATAATTGACCAACTTGGCCATAGAAAAGTAGCAGTATGCTACACTCATTGAGACCAAACTCTCGCGATGATTCCGGCCGCATGAAAAGGTTGCCAAACTGGAATTATGACCGATCGAGGGTGGTCAGTGATATTGAGATCCTCTAGAACCCGGTTACTATTACTAGGAAAGGTTGAACCAACTAAACTGAAAGAGGGTAATACCTAAACTCCATGCCAGCCTGAAATTTAAGGGCTATTGTGTGACTTGTGTGCTTTCAACTTGAACTACTTGCACATGTTTGTTACCTAACAACTAGAGTTCCTTGCAGGTTTTGTTTACAGTCCTTATCCAATACCTTGGATTTATTGTCGGATTTACTTGTTTACATTACCTCGTACTTTTGCTTAAACGCATAACATACACATCATAACATTATGCCTTAACATTTCCTTAACCATTTCAAGGATCTCAAAGGTTTGTGATGCAGGTTATGGTAAATCCAACGTCTAGCAAGGGGCAAAGGGGATTTATTTTCCTCTATCCAATGTCATCTAGAGATCAAAAACACGATAACTTGAGTCAGGAGCTATGACCCACTCGATATGGTGAGCTTGACTCTTGAAGAAGGACTCTTGACGACACGAAGTTTCTGCAATCAAAGCTGCAAAATTCAAAATCTAACAGTTTCTTGTTTACCCCGCGAGATCCTTGAAAACATTGCATACATATATCATACATATCATTGCATAACAGGTCTCCCAGTACAGGTCTCTCATGTTCTCGCTGTTTATTTCAGCAATGGCTCTCCAACAAGACACCAGAGATCTTCAAGAAACTCAGTTCAGGGAAATATTCCTAAACCTATCCAAGGGGCAGGAAGAGTTGAAAACACTCCTCATTGGGAACTTGGTCAAGAAAACTCCTAAAGACAATAAGGACGAACGACTAAAACAACTGCAAGCTGAGGTAGATGCAATAAGAACCCAAATGCTGGGGCAGATGGCCCTTATCCAAGGCTTAGCCAGGGAACAAGAAGAGTTGAGAACCATTATCAACCAGCTTCATCAAGACGGATACAAAAGTATGAAGCAAATAGTCAAGGCCGGGGACCAAGTCATTAATCAACCTCCAAGAAGACAAGGGTTTGGGTTGATAAAAAATGGACCTCTCCAAGTTGCTACTACCTCACGGGTCCAACGACAACCTCTCCAAAAGCAATGGGTTAATCAGAGTAAGCCAGATACGCCCAAAAGGCAGTTCACTGAGCTCAACATGCCGCTGTCTCAAGCTTTACAACACCTGTTGAGATTGAATCTGGTAACGTTAAGGGACCCTCCTTAGAATCCCCACATAGCCTCCCCAAACTACAATCCTGATGCAAGGTGTGCATACCATTCCAACAGCCCGGGGCATGATACTGATGATTGTTGGGCATTGAAAAACAAAATTCAAGACCTGATCGATAAAGGAGCATTGGAATTCACACAAGATGGTCAACTGGAATGTTCTTGTCAATCCTCCAAGGCTCACCATTTGAAGTGACAAATCCTGAGATGAGAATAATTTTTGTTCATTAGAATTTTCAATTTGTAATTTTCTTTTGATTGTTCAAACATTTAGTCATGTTAAAACTTTATTACTTTATCAATGCATTGCATATGTCTGTTTTGAATCAATCCATTCGTATTCACTATATTCAAATTGCTTTCATTTTTGTGATGTCTAACTCTCAATTAAAAAACTCTAAGCCTTTAGAGGGAGGATGACGAAAATGATATCAAAATCTCTACAGTATACTTTTGAACAGACCCCACTGACGATGTACATGCGTTGTTTCAAATCCTAAACAGTGGAGTTATAAGGAAGATAATCCCTCGTCAACCCCTTTGAGCCAAAGAATTTGGAGTTTTTTTTTCTTTTCACGCAATTTTTTTTTTATAAAAAAAAACCTTAATCACAACTTGGGGGCAGGGTAGTTTTCTCAGTTAATTCGAGTGCACAATGAATGGCATCAAAGAGGTCCTTCCAAAACAAAAGACGATGATGGTTCCGTATAATCGTCAAGACAGGCAATCATTATCTCTCAAAACAAAATAAAAGCCCATTAAGTCAAAACCTATGAAGGAGACTTACAAAAAACCGGGGCATCCCGCTGACTGTAATCACAAAAGAAACAGCTCAGGCAAAAGAAATGGATAATAAAATCAAAAAATAAAGAGGTCCTACAAACCCTCAACAAAAAGAAATGACTGCCTATTTAAGAAAAATTGTCAGTATCCAAACCATCACTGGAATATCAGAGCAAAGACTCAAACATGATCTAAATACATAATTAGCTGAGTTTGGGATCGAAGAACATCACGAAGATTGGGTGGGTACAAATAAAATTTGAGCCTTTATCCTTTGTTTTTTGAACCGTGAACCAGGCCACATTATAACCCTTAAAAGTCCTAGCTGAAGCATGGGTTAGTTCGAAAGCATATTGTTACAAAAGGTATCATGACACCTGTAGGGCTTGCTGTAAATCCTGAGTTAACGTCACATTTTACAAAATTTTCCTATCTTACTGTAAAAATGCATTTTCAAGAACTTCAAAACAGACATAAGCTTTGCATTCTTAAAATAACATTGTTTTCATATGACTGTTTGTTCAACAACAGAGAATTTCGCACGACGAATATATAATGAACAAAAACCTTTTCAATAAAAAAGGGTCACCTCAAGTGGAAAAAACACTTCCAACCAAGGGGCACGGCATGATCATTGTCCATCATCTGAGGCAGTCAAGTCAAGATTCATAGAATCTCTCAAAGATGCCAAACAGCCAGGGGCAAATCTCCATCTGAATCACTTGGGGCAGTGGACATAAATTCCCGCAACGAATCTTGCATGATCAAATGAACGTCTTCTGGTAGTATGGCAACACAACACTACCGACGGTGACAACTCCCTACACTCTGAGAGCGTGGACATAGTCGAAAAATACTGTGCATGAACAAAAACCCGCTAGGTCGACTGGCCTAGGCAAAAATAAGGGCATCCCGACGAACCAAAAGGGTTCGAGAAAAAATTAGGGATAAAGAGAAAAATCTGTACACCCGGCAAGTCGAAAACCTGAAAGGGCGGCTTGGGCAAAAAAGGGGTATCCCGGTGGACTGAAAACCCAAAAGGGCGGTCCAGGTAAAAATTAGGGATCAAAGCGTACAACTATGTCCCGTCATCTTGTCACTGGCCTACCAGAAGAAGATTTATCATTTCGATCGAAAGTTACAAAGCACCTCATAAGTTGGGATAATACTCGATCCACGAGGCCTCCACAGGCACCTTCTCCCGCAGATACAGGGGCAGAAAAGTCTTGATACGAAGTCATTGTCATATTCTCAGCATGCGTCCCAGTAACATTCATTCCCCGCGGGGTAAGGAGAAAGATAATGGTGTTAGCTCTCCCCAACTGAGACTCACAATTATGGATGAATCGGTAATATTCTCCCCAAGCAGAGTTTATCCACCATCAGCACTGGAAGGTCTTATCATCCCCAGCAGAGTATAAAATATCCCCAATGGAGTTTGAAGAATTGTCCCCAGTAGACTCTGGAAGATTGTCCCCAGTAGACTCTGGAAGATTATCCCTAGTAGAGTCTAAAAGGCTATCCCCAGTAAGGTCGTTATTGGAAAATCATCCCCAGCGGAGTTCATTCCTTTCACAAACAGAAATTTAATCCCCAACAAGTTTCATTATCACTAGCAACGGTAGTTCATCCCCAGCTGAGTTTATCAACGGAATCCTCAACAAAGCATCTCTTCCCCACAGAGTCATTCTCTCGCCAGTTTATTCCCCAGCAGAGTTATCCTCTCCTGCAGGTCTATTCTCACAATTATCTTCATCCACTATCTCTAGCGGAAACGAAGAATTCATTTCTTTTCTCCAGTAGCAATCCGAGATTTATTTTCCCCATGCTCAAAACATCACATTTCCATACATCATGACATGCATACGCATCATACAGCACAATCTCATTTATTTTTAGAACATCATCGCTTGATACATATCATGTATTACATACAACTAACCTTTACCTTTCAGGAAAGATTCTCACAAAATTCAAGCGACAAAGCTTTTGCTTCAGTTGAATTATGGACGGGTTCCTAAATCTCAGCGAAGATGTTTCTTCAGTTGAATTACGGGCGAGTTCCTCAATATCGACAAAGATGTTCCTCAGTTGAATTACGGACGGGTTCCTAAATCTCAGCAGAGATGTTTTCTCAGTTGAATTATTGGCAAGTTCCTAAATCTCAGCATAATTGTTTCATCAGTTGAATTACAGACGGGTTCCTAAATCTCAACAGATATGTTTTCTCGGTTGAATTACGGGCGAATTCCAAAATCTCGACAAAGATGTTCCTCAGTTGAATTACGGACGCGTTCCTAAATCTCAACAGAGATGTTTTCTCAGTTGAATTACGGGCAAGTTCCTAAATCTCAGCATAATTGTTTCATCAGTTGAATTACGGACGGGTTCCTAAATCTCAGCAGAGATGTTTTCTAGGTTGAATTACGGGCGAGTTCCTAAATCTCGACAAATATGTTCCTTAGTTGAATTACGGACTAGTTCTTAAAACTCAGTAGAGATGTTTTCTCAGTTAAAGTACATACGAGTTCCTAAATCTCGACAAAAGTGTTCCTCCGTTGAACTACAAACGAGTTCCTAAATCTCAGCAGAGAAGTTTTCTCAATTGAATTACGGGTGAGTTCTTAAATCTCAACGAAGATGTTTCCCCAGTTGAATTACGGACGAGTTCTAAAAACTCAGCAGATATGTTTTCTCAGTTGAAGTACAGACAAGTTCCTAAATCTCGACAAAAGTGTTCCTCTGTTGAATTACAGACGAGTTCCTAAATCTTAGTAGAGAAGTTTTCTCAGTTGAATTACAGGCGAGTTCTTAAATCTCGACGAAGATGTTTCTCCAGTTGAATTACGGACAAGTTCCTAAATCTCGACACCTCAGTTTAATTACGAGCAAGTTCCTAAATCTCGACACCTCCGTTGAATTGCGGGCGAGTTTCTTTTCCCTCAACAAAGATCAAATTTCCCTAGCAGGAATCTTCCTCAACAGCAGGTACACAAGCTCTCGCTAAGGAATCTCTTATGCGATCGACACTCCTTCAGATGGCAACTTAAGCCCATCCCCATCATCAGTCTCCAAATGGCATCAATAAGCCCATTCCCGACATCACAAAGCAACTACCACTTCATGCGAGTGCAAATTTCTAGGCACTCTAGTGTTCAATCCTCTTCCACCTTCGGATCACGAAAGGCACGAAAGCCAATCTACATCCTCAGGTTTAATAAGATTGAACAGGGGAAGCTGTTGTACCCCAAAATTTGCCCTCCCATATTTCTCAAAACATTGCAAAAAGATCTCCAAATTGCTCAAAGTAGTCCAAGGGTTGGCTAGACAAGCTCTCTCCTAAGGCAGTGTACTCAAATTAGGGTTTTGTGTTGCATCAAGATCATAGAGTCCAAGTGACCCCAAGTGCTCACCAATGTCCTAATATGTTCTTAATATTATCCATGTTAAGTTTCAAGCCTTGCAGAGGAATTTTGCTCATTCAATTGCTCAAAAGGTCCAAACATCGACTGTGTTAGGGCAAAAGTCAACTGTGACCCAAATACAGTCAAACTTCAAGATTTTTTGTCAACATTCTCATTATGAAGGATATTTCATAATTTTATCAAGGTCTGATCATGATTCATCAAGGATTGCTCAAGATTCATCAAGATTCAAAAGTTGCTAAATTAGGGTTTTGTAGGAAAAGTCAACTCAACTTTGACCAGGCATAACTTTTTCATACTTTATGAGAAATGACCCATCCAAAGCTCATTTTGAAGAGAATGAAATTCCCTACAACCCATACTCATACCCCAAGATCAAAATATGCACTCACAATAAGTTATGATTTTTGACATTATAGGTCATTTTTGAAAGTCAACAAAAACACCTTTTTTGTCAAAGCTTCTAACTTGAGCATGTAATATCAAAATGAGATGAGACCAAAAGGTTTGATTATAGGACATCTCAATATTTCTAAAAAGTCCAAGAACACCTCCAAAAGTTCAAAATTGAGGAAGTTATGCATTGTTGAAGTTGGACTTTTTTGCAAAATTGCCAAAAGTCAACTATCCCCAGAACTTCAAATTTTGCCAAATGGGCCCATTCTTTTTCACCCGTTTTGAGTTTTCATTATTTCCCACGTGCTCTAGCCTTGCCCATGTTTCCATATCATAATTTTATTAATTATTTTGATTTTGATTTGAATTAATTCATTTTAAATTAAATAAAATCACATAAAATCAAAAATATTGATAACCAAAGATCTTTTGATGATTTAAGGTTTTAATAGACAGCTTGCACCTTTCCAAACTCGTATCAAGGAATAAGGGTACAAAAAGATGTGATTTGGATCAAATTTGGAAAGTTTTAATGAAGGATCAAACCAAATATTCAAGCATCAATGGAGGAAGATTTGGACAGAATTTTTTACCCTAATACATTGTGCATTACATAAGGAAGCGAGGCATACAAGAATAGGGGTTGGAAATCAGTTCTAGAGGCAGAACAAAGGTTGTAAAAACACCAAAAAAGTGTGAGATCGAAATCAGACATAGAGGAATTTTCAAGACTTGAGACTTGTCTCAATCTCTTCCTGGCCATCTCCAGAAGCGAAACCAATCAAGACAACGCGTTTTCAGACCCTCCCAAGCGCTGTAAGTCCCTCACGAGTCCGCACTGTTCTTGATTTCCTATTTCATAAATTAGGCATTGTTAATACAAAATAACTGCATATTTGTGATCACCATGCCATTTGCAAGATTTTTACATTAACCAATTTCATTTATCTAACTTATATCACAGATCACCATTGCTAGGGTTTTTGTTCGTTTTTAGGGCTTTTTGTTTCAGGAAAAATTAGCTTTAGTGATGGCTATGGTTATGATCAGAAGAGGATGACGAGTTCAACCATGGTCCTAGAACTCATTTATATGGCCTGAGGAAGATTTTAGAATGAAGCTACGCTTTTAGCTGCGGATAAAAATCCGCAGGTAAAAGTTGCAGTTCTTAGAGGACAGGGACGGTGCGTTGGCATTCCCTCACTCGTCCATTCAAATAACGCGCGCTTTTTTTTTCTTCTGGAAATTGACTTTGTTTTTATATATTACATTATGTTTGTATTATTATAACAAATGAAACAACGCAACCCAGTGGTAGACACCTCAGCGCTTAAGGCATCCCAAGGCTGGAGGTCAGGGGTTCGATCCCTGCCTCCATCAATTTGAATTTTCTTGTTATTTTTCAGGCAGTCTAGTGCATACGCCAACATGATGACTATCATACTCCCTCACTCCTCAGCGTTCCAGATGGCCAGGTGGCCAGATCTGGTGGTCAAGTACTGGAGGCACACCTTAAGCCAGTCAACGCTCATGCATTGGATCACAAAAAGTCAAAATGGGTCAGCATATTGGGCCAAATCTCTTGCTATTTGCACCCTCAAAACCAAGCCCATTCTCTCTTTCTCTCACATTTTTATTTATTTAATTTAATGGTTTTATTTTGTTTAATTAATTTACTAACCAATAACAAATTTTCTTTTTTTATCAAAAAATCACCAAAATACTTTTTTTAACTCAGAATTTTATTTTTATTAATAAATACTAACTAGTTAATTAGGTTTTTAATTCTAGAACCACTTTAATTTATTTTTGTAAATAAATAAAATCAATTAGAATTAATTAGGTTTTAACTTTAGTTTAACTATTTTATTTCTTTCTTAAAATAAAAATTCCAAAAATATGTCATTTATTATTTTTCATTAATTAATTAATTTAATAATTAATTTAGTATTTAATTTAGGATTTAATTTCTTTTTCTTAAAATAAAAACAACAAAAAAAGCATTTTCTTTTAAAAGGGTCAAAACCCTAATTTCGCATCCGATTTAATTTTGCGTCGCGCTTTATTTTTCTTTATCCAATTAATGTATCTGCTCCTGGCTTGTAATAGTTTTAAATAGGACATTTACTTTTTACCGCTTTATTTTATTTTCAAAGGGTTGCTTTTGGCGATGTAAATATCCGACGCCTTGTAATTTAATTTCAGCACCTTTAATTTCTGCAAATTATACAACTGTTAGATGTTTGGTAATAGGGCTTGCGTGACAAGAATGAATGCTTGAATTAAAATCAAATTAGATCACCCTAAGCATGTGCAAAGATAAAAATAACTGAAAACAACACACTCGCACATGCGCACTCCTAGGGTACACCCCACTTGGTTGCCTTCATACGCGTTCATTGAGTATAGGTTGTTTTAGAGGTCACCCTCTCGTCTAAAAGATCATTGTTGCCTCGAAACAGTTGCCTCGGATATTGTTGCCTCGAACAAATGATCTAAGACATTAGGGTTACCACTAAGACGTCCTAACATTGATTTAGTGACCGCATGTCCCTCTTTCAAATTGACCCTCAAACTCCAACGACGGTGCTACCTACTCACTAATAGTGGGATAGCATGGTCTAAAGGAAATCAACATAGAACGATTCTTTTTTCGAGTAGGTAGATTAGTTCTTATATACTTGCTCATCCAAAACAAATTTTTCACACTTACACTCTTTTACAAACAAGTTTTCAAAAAACACTTCATTACACTCTTGAAGACAGAAGCAAGAGTTAAATCGAAGTTAAAACAAAAAATTTTCAAAGCACACAAACACAAAGAAAACAATTTTAAAAATGATGAGCAAGTACTTAAGAGCCCGTAGATAACTACGGATAGAAAGGGTGCTAATACCTTCCCTTTCTATAATCTACCCCCCGTACTCAGAAATATCTCGAAAAAGGAATTTTTCTGTGCTTTTTTCCTTTCCTTGTTGGATAAAATAAAAGACGGTGGCGACTCTTGCTTACCGCGACATTTTGTAAAAACAAACGCAAAACGCAAACCAGCATTCCAAAAACAGTCAGTTCTCCCACTGTATCACAAACGCAGCCTGAGTTTCCTCAATTTTCTCTATTGCTTTCTGTTGATAAGCCCTTATTTGACATGGAGGCCAAGGAGGTGGAGACCTTCTTCTACCAATGGTTCAACTGGAGATATGTTTGTGAAAAAATGTGTTTTGACATGGTATGCAGGTGTTCGTGAATGCATACATGTGAATGAATGTGAATGAATATGAAATGGTTACTGTTTTAAATGTCTTATTCCTCTGGGTACATGCTTATCCTTTATTATTTCACTTGGTGACTATCTTTAAAATAGATTATGCAAACGGTGTGTGGAAACAAAACGCCTTTATTGAAGGTAACGTAGTTCAGATATTGAAAAATATTACGATCTTAAACCCAAAACTTTATTTGCGTGAAATCAAGCTAAAAGGAAATAAGTCTTCTGGGTGCGCCTGTGGATATCTGATCTGGAAGTCATCCACCTTGACCTGACAAAGCTTGAGAAAATCTTCAGCATGTTATTTCCTTTTCGTGGCCTTGATTTCAGACATGTTTGGCGTGTTGACGCAGGCAAGTTATTTCCTTCGGTATCCATTTTTAAAGACAGTCACCAAGATCTTGATTTTTTTGTACCCCGTGAGTAAGACAAAGAAATGAGTGATGAATATATGATGAATATATGACAAATACATGAAATATATGAGTGTGTGAGTGTAAGGTTGAGTGACATGATTTAGTGATAAGTACCCCTAGAAAGTAGGTTCCTTAATTTTGACCTACAATTGGTTTACCCTCCTAAAAGGTAGCTTCCTTAAGGGTGTCATGAATAACACCAGAGGGAAAGGGCGCAAGGGCCTCCCTTAGGTGGAGCCTCTTTACGGATTGATACTTTCGTCTCAAAGTCGTTAAAGGTCTCATCATGAGATTTTAGGTTAAGGCCGTTACAAAGAGTCATGGGTGACCTTCCGAAGTCTTACTCGTCAAGAGGATATCCCTTGATAAGTATTCCTTTTTCGAAATTCCACCGACTCTAGGCGAAGTCGTCACATAAACTCGCAGGGATGATGTACCCCCTAAGCTAATAGACGTACCTTCTTTCTAAGGGTTATTGAAATATTTTTTTTTGAACTAAAAACCCGCCACATAGCAAATATATGATGATAAGAGAATTTGACAGTAAATAAATAAATGTGACGAAATAGATAAATGCAATAAATAAATAAAGCAAATAAAAATAAGAAACCCCAAAAAATACCTAAACCTAGGGTTAAGGAGAGTCCCCAGCTGTAGCAACTAGTTTTTAAATCAAGAGTCGCCACCATTAGTTTTTGTCCTAGGGAAGGGAACCTAACAGAAAACCCTAATTCGCAGACAGAGATTCTAGGTTTCATACTCAATTAGACGAAAGGAAGGTGTTAGGTACCTTTCATCTACCTTGTTCACAAGGATATTAGCCTCTAGGTTTAGGTTTGGGATAAACAGGGTTTTAAGTTTTAATTAGAAAGAAAAGTGTCCTAATTTTTTAATAGGGGAACTCGCTATGATTTTTGATCGTATACCTACGTATCCTCTTATGAAGAATCAGAGTCTCAATTCGTAGTTCGTATGGGTTGGTGTTTTTTAGGGGTTTGCAAACATATTTTGAATCACTTCGCACTCGGTCGGGAGTAGGATTGTGGAGATTTTGACTGAATACGCAGTAAGTCAAAACCAGTTCGAAACCCATTTGCAAAAGGACAATTGATTAGTTTAGTTTATTGCGAAAATAGTTTTAAGATTTGTTGAATAATTTTTAATCGTATTAATTGCAAAAATATCTTATTTAATGCATGGTAATAATATTTAATGCAATAATATAGAAAATATGTACATGAACTTTGAGTAAAATAGTTTTAAATGATAATAATTATTATATGGTAATAATATTTACATATGATAATAGATAATATGATAACATATAAAATATAAGAATTTTTAGAAAATAAAGTATAAAAATTAAAGATATAATAATTATAGAAAACAAATAATAATGATAAAGGAATAAAGAAAATAGAACAATTAACTAAAAAGAAATATTAATTAATTAATTAAAAAAATATATTTAGATTTAATGCAAATAATATATAAAATAATATATTCAATTTTAATTTAAAAATGATTTATTTGTTAATATAGAAATAATAATACTTACATATAATAAATAATAATATAATAAATAATATTAATAATTATTATAAAAGGAAAAATAATAATTATTGTTGTACCCCAAAATTTGCCCTCCCATATTCTTCAAAAAAAAAATGCCAAGTCAAGCTTCAAAATTCCCCAAGGGTTGCACAGTGCAAAGGTCTCCTATACAGTCAAGATTAGGGTTTTGGTTCTGATCAAGAAAATGAAGTTTCCAAAGGTCCAATCAAGTCCCACATGCCTACAAATATGGTCAAGCATCCTCATACAAAGTTTCAAGGCTTTCAGCACAAAATTGTACAGTCAAAAACCCTAATTGCACTACAGTCAACTGTAGGGGCAAAATGGTCATTTGGCAGTCAAAAGTTCAAATTTTTGGTCAACATCTCATTTTGAAGCCACAAACATCATTTGATCAATGCTTGATCATGATTCTCAAAGTTTGGCTCAAAAATCATCAAGATGCAAAAGTTTCCTTATTTGGACAGTTGGAAAAGTCAACTGTAAATTGACCAGGGCATAACTTTCACATGGATTATCAGAAAAATTCCATCCAAATCTCATTTTTAAGAGAAAGACATTTCCTACAACTCATCTTCATACTTCAAGTTCAAGAAATGCTCTCACAAAAAGTTATCAATTTCAACATTATAGGTCATTTTCAAAAGTCAACAAAAAGGGACTTTAAGTCAAAGGCCATAACTTGAGATTGGTAAATCAAAATGACATGGTACTAAAGACATTGGTTAGAGGACTCAAAGACCTTTCCAAAATGTCCAAGAACATGAGAAAAGCTTAAAAATTGAGTAAGTTATGCCTTGTGGAAGTTGGGAAATTTTTGGATATTTTGAAAAGTCAACATTGATTCAAATGACCTAAAATTGCTAATGGGCCCATTTTTCTTCCACAATTCATCATTCCAAGCATGTGCACGACCACTTGGCCCAAAGGGAAGTATTTCTTCATTTTTTATTTATTTATTTGAATTTTTATTTATAATAATTCATTTAAATCAATTAAATATATGAAAAATATTTAACTTAACCTAACAAATCTTTTTGCACATGTAATCTACTCAATAATTCGTGTGAAATCAAATAGGGAAAGATTTGGAGAGAATTGATCTTAATTTGTACAAAAACACATGGAAAAGATTGAAAAAACAATGCTTGAAAATCAAATCTTCAAAACCATGATTGCAAGAGATTCTGATCAAGTTTGTTGACCTAATTGACTCAATACATAAGCCTGAATACAACCCTAATGCCCTAGACAATTGAAGCTGCGCAGAAACCAATTGCCAAACTTGAAATTTTTGTTAAGAAACTCAAAACTGAAAACCCTTTTGCAGACAGATTCAAGGCATACTAGTTGTTCAAACAGCTTCCTAGAGGTTCACTGAACGATTTCCAATCAATATCATCCATCAAAACTCAAAGAATTGGTAACATGAACCGGCCCTGTACAGAAAAAATCACATAATCGTGCATCTTCATTCATGCGTTTTTTGCAAGTTTTAATATGTGATTTACATTCCTTATGCTATTCTGAAGCTAACCCATGTGTTTGATTGAATTTTTATGCACTCTACGCGATTATGCCATTGTCAATTTTTAGGGTTTACAAGACCTTGAATTAGGGTTTTTCAAATAAGGAAAAATTGAGACTTGAAACCACCACCATTGGAATCAGCGTGTCTGGACGAAGAGGAAGCTATGCTCGCGCTCAATTTATGAGTGTTCCTGAGCTAGTCGCTATTTTTCCAAAACTGGCCTAAGAAAACGCTCAGAAAACCGTTGCTTAATATATTCTTATTTCAGGAAAATAAAACACGCGAAGAAGATGAACTCGTGGCCAGCAATCATTGGTTCTTTTAAATTTCGCGCTAAAAAATTGTCAATGTGTGTTTTTATTTTATATTAATTGTTTGATGTTTAGAATACAAGCGCGTTGGTTGGATCAGATGGCAAGCGTTGTTGTTGGTAAAGTATATGACTTGGGTTCGAGCCCCAGGTCTTCACTATTCCTATATTATTTTGCAATTCATACTCCCATGCAGTTTCAAGACTGGAGCGCACCATACACCTCCAAATCAGGCTTGCCACGTCCGTCCTGGAGATCCAATCAAAGGCCAAGGATCAAAGCACATGGTAGGCTGCAGTCAACGCTGCTACACGCTAGTGGAGAAGTCCAACAAGGCCAGTAATTTAATTGGGCTTTCACCTCCTATTTGGGGTCTGAACCCCCAGGTTTGCATATTATTTTATTTTCTTTACTTTTTTTTGTATTATTATTTTTACTTCCTTTTTAATTATTATTTATTAATTAGCTTTATTATTTTCATAAAATACAAAACAATTAAAAAAATCAGAAAAGAATTAAAATAATAAATATTTTATTTTAGTATTTTCTTAAATAAATTTGCATGTAATTAAATTTAGTGTAAATTAGGTTTTAATTTTAATTCTTTTAACAAAAATCTAAAAAATGTAGAAATAAGGTTAATTAATAATTTTTCATCCTTTTTATTTTTCTTTCATGATAATCAAATATTTAATATTATTTATTTTATTTATTTTTATAATTAAAATTGTACATAAAAAATTAGGGTTAATTTAGGATAAATTCTAATGTTTTCTTAATAAATTAAAATAAAATAGAATTAGGGTTAGTATTTAATTTCAATTAATTTTTTCATTGAATCCTAAAATACTAAAAATACCAAAAAACAAGTTCTTTCTTTTTTAATCAATTAACTCTATCATTAATTCAATTTTTTGCAAAAGGGTCCAACGCCCTCGTTCTTATTTTCTTATTAATCCGCGTATTTGTTTTATTTCGTTTAAATATTTATGTATCTCTCCCAAAGCCGTGTAAATAATTACTCGCACTTTTAATTCTTTGTTTACTTTCTTTATTTTTCTGTCAAATCGGGTTCGAGAAATTTTGGCGATGTGGACCCGCGCCTTTTGTAATAGCTTTAGAATTTTACTTTTCTCGCATTTGTAACTGTTAATCAAGGCATGAAAGAATGCATGGACAAAAATAAAAACAAACGCTAGACCACCAATAACATGACAAAAGACAAAATAAATGAAAACGACACACAAATCACACACCACCCCTAGGGTACGCCTCACTGTTGCCTTGCCTCGAAAGGTGATCGTCGAGTAGAGGATGTCTTAGTAAGTCCTCATGATCCGGGAACCTGGCATGAGGGTAGCTTCTAAGGTGTCTTCCCATTGCTCTGGTGATCACCATGTCCCGAACCTCGAATTGACCCGAACACCTCCAACGGTGGTGCTACCTACCTCTCAATGGTGGGATGGCACTACTTTAAAGGACATCTACACAGACGAATTCCTTAGGGTAGGTAGATGACTCTAGATACTTGCTTTAATTTCAAAAACAAATCCAAAAATACTTTTCACACCAACACATTTTCAAAAAGCTTTCGAAAGCAATTTTTCAAACACTCTTGAGGACCGATACAAGAGTCGAACTGGAATTTTCAAAGAAACTTTTTAAAACCCACAGTTGAAAAGCAAACAAACCATTTTTGAAAACACAATGAGCAAGTATCTAAGAGCCCATGGATAACCATGGATAGGAAGGGTGCTAACACCTTCCCTTTCTATAATCTACCTCCCGAACCGAGAGCAATCTCTATAAGGAATTTTTCTGTGCTTTTGTCCTTTCCATTTGGAGAAAATAAAAGACGGTGGCGACTCTTGCTTCCGCGACATTTCGTGAACCAGCGTTAAACAGTCAGTTCCAGATCCACCGATCACAGAACTGGCGACTCTGCTGGGGAGATCTTTAAAGTGAGGTGTACCTTAGGGTTAGTTCATAACTGTGTTTTCAATTGTATTGACTTGTCTGCTTTAAATTTGTGGGTTGCATGGGAGTTACATAGATCCTAACCCGGATCTGGGGATACCCTGTTTAGGTAGCATAAGCTGTGAGGGACCTGTCCGGCGTAGACCGACACGGGTGAAGCAGTGGCTACGTTGGTGTGGCACCTTGGTCTGTACCGATATCCCTTGTGTTGCAACGAGGAGAATATGGGTCTTCTGAGGAGTCATTAAGCACCAACAACCTTAGAACCTTAAATGACACAACTTGGCCATTAGAACAGTAGCAGTATGCTACGGCCATTGAGGCTAAACTCTCGTGATGGTTCTGGCTGCAAGAAAAGATTGCGATGCTGGGGTTATGACCGATTGAGGGTAGTCAATGATATTGGGATCCTCTAAGAACCCGATTACTTTGATAGGACAGGTATGAACCAACCAACTTCAAGAGGGTAATACCCAGACCTCATGCTGGCCTAAACTCTAAGGGCTTCTCTTGTGTGACTTGTGTGCCTTCGTACTTGACTACTTGCATGCTTTACCTGACACATGAACTATTTGCAGGTTTTGTTTATAGTCCTTAATTGGGACTCATGACAGGTTATACTTGAGTTTCTCACAGGTTTCGTTTATAGTCCTTAATTGGGACTCATAACAGAGTTACTAAGTCTTGCAGGTTTTGTTTATAGTCCTTAATTGGGACTCATGACAAGTTTTACTTGAGTTTCCCACAGGTTTCGTTTATAGTCCTTAATTGGGACTCATAACAGAGTGTACTGAATTTCTTGCAGGTTTTGTTTATAGTCCTTAATGAGGACTCATAACAGGGTTTACCCATATTACCCCATGCATCATGACATCATATCATTGCATACATCCTAACCCATTTCAAGGATCTCAAGGGCTTGTGATGCAGGTCATGATGAATCAAACATCTAGCAAGGGGCAAAGAGGATTTATTTTCCTCTAGCCAAAGTTGTCAGAGGCTATGACCCACTTGATATGGTGAGCTTTGACTCTTGAAGAAGGTTCCCTTAACCAAGGTTGTTTGGAAATCAAAACCAGACATGATGACTAAAGTCAGAGGCTATGACCCACTTGATATGGTGAGCCTTTGACCCTTGGAAGAAAGACTCTCAACAAATATGAAGCTCTTTCAATCAAGCTACCGGATCTAAATGCTAACAAATTTTCTTGTTTACCCCGCGAGATCCTTGAAAACATTGCATGCATACATACACATCATTGCATAACAGGTACCCTTCTGACAGGTTACTTACCTTCTTCGCTGTTTATTTCAGCAATGGCTTCCCAACAAGATAACCAGGACTTTCTTGCTCAAGAGACTCGGTTCGGGGAAATCCTCCTGAATCTATCCAAGGGGCAGGAGGAGCTAAGGACACTTCTCATGGGGACTTTTGTCGAGAACAGTGCTGAGGATGAAAGGCTGAAACACCTGCAAGCTGAAGTGGATGCATTGAAAGCCCAGATGCTGGGGCAGGGGACTGCCATTCAAGGGTTAGCTCAAAGACAAGAAGAGCTCGGGGTTCTCGTCAACCAACTGCTTCGGGGTAACCAGCTGGGGCGAATATCTAGGGTTGAAGAGCCAGTCATCAATCAACCACCCTTGAGACAAGCAGACAAGGGAAAAGCTCCTCAGATGGCTTCAGTGTCACCAATTCAGTATCAACCTCACCAGCTTCAGCCAGACAAGCCCAAAAGGCAGTTCACCAAACTCAACGTGTCACCGTCTTAGGCTTTACAACAATTGTTGAGGTTGAATCTGGTGACGGTAAGGGGCCCTCCTAGGCGTCTCAATACAACCTCCCTAAAGTACAATCCTGAGGAAAGATGTGCGTACCATTCTAACAGTCCAGGACATGACACCGATGACTGCTGGGCTTTGAAGAATAAGATTCAAGATCTGATCAATGAAAGAGCTGTGGATGTTACCCAGATGGGCCAGGCTGAATGCTCCTGCCATCCCTACAAGATGCACCAGTTGAAATAACAAGCCCTGAGACTGAAAAGAATTTTTGTTCATTCGAATGTTCAAGTTGCAATTTTCTTTTGTTCAAACATTTACTCATGTTAAACATTGTTATTTCATTAATGCATCGCATATGTCTGTTCTGAAACAATATATATTTGTATTCACTAAATGCAAATTATTTTCATATTTTTTCTGATGTCAGCTCTTGATCTAAAATTCTAAGCCTCTTGAGGGAGGATGACGAAAACGATACCACAATGTACAGTATGCTTTTGAACAAACCCCGCTGATGAGGTACAGGCATTGTTTCAATCCCTAAACACTGGAGTTATAAGGATGATAATCCCTCGTCAACCCCTCTGAGCCAAAGAAGTATGAGTTTTTCTTTTCGAAATTTAAAACCCTTAATCATAACCTGGGGTAGGGTAGTCTCTCAGTTGATCCAAGTGCATAACAAATGGCACCAAAGAGGTCCTTACAAAACAAAGAAAGACAACGATGGTTCCGAATAATCAATAAAGAAAGGCAGTCATTATCTCTCAAAGAATAAAAAACCCATTAAGTCAAAATCCATGAAGGAGACTTACAAAACTGGGGCATCCCGCTGACTGTAATTCCAAAAAAGGAAACAGTTCAGGCAAAAAAGAAAGGGATAACAAAAAAATCAGACAAGAAAGAGGTCTTACAAACCCTCAACAAAAAGGAAATGACTGCCTATTCAGAATAAATCATCAACATCTGAATCATCACCAGAAAATCAGAGCAAAGACTCAAACAAGGTCTAACGTATGATCAACTGAGTTTAGGTTTGGAGAACATCATGAAGAGCGGGTGGGTACAAATAATTTGAGCCTTTATCCTTTGTTTCTTAAACCGTGAACCAGGCCACGTTATAACCCTCAAAAGTCCTAGCTGAAGCATGGGTTAGTTCGAAAGCATACTGTTACGAAAGGTATCCTGACTCCTGAAGGCCTACGGTAAAATATAGAGTTGACATCACGTTTTATAAACAATCACCTGTTTTATGAAAAAAGAATGCATTTTCAAAATCTTCAAGACAGACATAGGCTTGGCATTTTTAACATAACTTTGTTTGCATATGACTTTTTGTTTGAACAGCAGGGAAATTCGCACGAGAAATACCTAGTGAACAAAAGCACTTTCAACCAAGGGGCACGACATGATCATGGTCCAATCATCTGGGGCAATCCAATCAAGATTCGGAGAATCTCTCAAAAGGCCAAATAGCTTGGGGCAAATCTCTGCCTGAATCACTTGGGGCATTCCAACAATGAATCTTGCCTGATTAAACATCCTCTGGTGGCATGACAAAAACACTTCTAACAGGGGCAACTCCCTATATTCTGAAAGAACGGACATAGTCGAAAAAGTACTACGCATAAACAAAGACCCGCTAGGCTGACATGCCTAGGCAAAAATTAGGGCTTCCCGGCGAACCAAAAGGGTTCGGGCAAAATGAAGGGATGAAATGAAAAATCTGTACACCCGGCAAGTCGAAAACCCGAAAAGGCGGCTTGGGCAAAAAATGGGTATCCCGGTGGACTGAAAACCCGAAAGGGCGGTCCAGGCAAAAGTAAGGGATCAAAGCGTACGACTATGTCCTGTCATCTTATCATCTGCCTGCCAGAAGAAGGTTTGTCCATCAACAACTATCAGCACCTCACAGGTCTTCCTCGCATACCTCAGAAACAGGGGCAATAAGGAGCTGTCTAAACGATCCAGTTGTTCTATCCTCCGAGGTACCAAGGTAGGTTCAGCTGAAGAACACAGTCGGTATATCTTAATTCCCCAGAGAGTAAGTCAGCAAGCAGTGCATTCTTCTCCAAGCAGAGTTATCAAATCTCAAGGAAGTTGAGTATCCTCCAGTAGATGTCAATATTCCCCAGCAGCATGTGTATTTTTAACAAGCATCCCCGACAGTCCTGGTCTAAAGATTGTTCCCTGGCGGCGTACCAATATTCAAAGGAATCACTTCCCCAGCATATCAAAACTTCCCCAGAAAGTCCAATCCAGTTTCCCCAGGAAAGTTGGAATTCATCTCCCCAAACAGTAAGCTTATCCCCAGTAAATTCTGGAAGCTTATCCTCGCAGAGCACGAACGCGTCGCCCGACTTTATTTAAAGAGTTATTTCCTTAACAGGATATAACTGGGTTATCCTCAGCCAAAAGCCACGGAAAGATCGTCCTCGGCGAAGTCTTCCTATCCCCAGCGAAGTCTATTAACACTTCCAATACAGTAAAGATATCCTCAGCAAGTTACTATCAACACTCAGCAAAGCATCCCTCTCCCACAGAGTATCACTCCCCAGCATGGTCGCTAGAGTATTTTTCCCCCCGCAGAATTTTCCATTTGCCGAGTTTATTCCTCAACGGAGTCATCTTCTCCTACCGGTATTCTTGCAGTTATCATCCCCAGCGGAAGCAAAAGCTTATTCTTCAATATCAACCCAGGAGTGACTTCCCGACACCCGTCAAGGATTTACTTTCCTAGACGAAAGCATACATAAACACCGCATACATCATTATAGCATGCATGAACGCATCATATCATACAAATCTCATTTATGTTGAGAACATCATTGCTTGGTTCATATCATGCATTGCATATGACTAACCTTTACCTTTCAGGAAAGATTCAGCTAAATTCTCAATCATATTTCAAGACCTAGACCGGTTCAGTTAATCGACTCCAAAGATTTCTTATCCAGTCCAAGGCCTTCTCTAGTCCAGCTAAATCGACTCCCAACAGATTTTTCTGATGAAGACTCAGTAGAAGTTATCAGATTATAATGGTTCTCTCTCCGACGGTGCATGAGATGATAATTCCATTTTAGGTTTTTCTTTGAGATTAATTTCCTATTGGTTCTCTCTCCGACGGTGCATGAGATGATAATTCCATTTTAGGTTTTTCTTTGAGATTAATTTCCTATTGGTTCTCTCTCCGACGGTGCATGAGATGATAATTCCATTTTAGGTTTTTCTGTGAGATTATAATTTCCTATTGGTTCTCTCTCCGACGGTGCATGAGATGATAATTCCATTCTAGGTTTTTCTTTGAGATTAATTTCCTATTGGTTCTCTCTCCGACGGTGCATGAGATGATAATTCCATTTTAGGTTTTTCTTTGAGATTAATTTCCTATTGGTTCTCTCTCCGACGGTGCATGAGATGATAATTCCATTTTAGGTTTTTCTTTGAGATTAAGTTCCTATGGTTCCCTCTCCAATGGTGCGTGAGGTGATAATTCCCTTTTAGGTTATAATTTCCTATTGGTTCCCTCTCCGATGGTGCGTGAGGTGATAATTCCCTTTTAGGTTATGATTTCCTATGGTTCCCTCTCCGATGGCGCGTGAGGTGATAATTCCTTTTTAGGTTATAATTTTCTATGGTTCCCTCTCCGATGGTGCGTGAGGTGATAATTCCTTTTTAGGTTATAATTTCCTATGGTTCCCTCTCCGATGGTGCGTGAGGTGATAATTCCCTTTTAGGTTATAATTTCCTATGGCTCCCTCTCCGATGGTGCGTGAGGTGATAATTCCTTTTTAGGTTATAATTTCCTATGGTTCCCTCTCCGATGGTGCGTGAGGTGATAATTCCCTTTTAGGTTATAATTTCCTATGGTTCTCTCCCCGACGGTGCGTGAGATGTAATTCCCTTTCAGATTATAATTGCCTATTGGTTCTCTTCCCGATACTGCGAAGATGGTAATTCCCACCAAGATTTTCTCAACGAGCGTTGTTGAAGTTAAAGTCACCCAAGGTTCTCTTACTGTTCATACGGAGGTAGTAACCCCACTGGTTTATTCATCACTGTGTGAAGCTCCAGACTCAGCTCCTGTAACCAGTCAGGACACATCTCTACCAAGCATCTGAAAATCAGCTCCTGCAACGTGTCAGGTAATCATTTTCTGTTTTGCAGGTACACAAGTTCTCGCTAAGGAATCTCTTACGCGATCAACATCCAGATGGCATCTATAAGCCCATCATCCTATTCATCGATCTCCAAATGGCATCTATAAGCCCATTCCATCACCACACTGCTACTATGTGAGCGCAAATTTCTGGGCACTCTAGTGTTCAATCATCTTCCACCCTCGGATTACGAAAGGCACGTCAGCCAATCTGCATCCTCAGATCTAAGAAGATTGAACAGGGGCAACTGTTGTACCCCAAAATTTGCCCTCCCATATTCTTCAAAAAAAAATGCCAAGTCAAGCTTCAAAATTCCCCAAGGGTTGCACAGTGCAAAGGTCTCCTATACAGTCAAGATTAGGGTTTTGGTTCTGATCAAGAAAATGAAGTTTCCAAAGGTCCAATCAAGTCCCACATGCCTACAAATATGGTCAAGCATCCTCATACAAAGTTTCAAGGCTTTCAGCACAAAATTGCACAGTCAAAAACCCTAATTGCACTACAGTCAACTGTAGGGGCAAAATGGTCATTTGGCAGTCAAAAGTTCAAATTTTTGGTCAACATCTCATTTTGAAGCCACAAACATCATTTGATCAATGCTTGATCATTATTCTCAAAGTTTGGCTCAAAAATCATCAAGATGCAAAAGTTTCCTTATTTGGACAGCTGGAAAAGTCAATTGTAAATTGACCAGGGCATAACTTTCACATGGATTATCAGAAAAATTCCATCCAAATCTCATTTTTAAGAGAAAGACATTTCCTACAACTCATCTTCATACTTCAAGTTCAAGAAATGCTCTCACAAAAAGTTATCAATTTCAACATTATAGGTCATTTTCAAAAGTCAACAAAAAGGGACTTTAAGTCAAAGGCCATAACTTGAGATTGGTAAATCAAAATGACATGGGACCAAAGACATTGGTTATAGGACTAAAAGACCTTTCCAAAATGTCCAAGAACATGAGAAAAGCTTAAGAATGGAGCAAGTTATGCCTTGTGGAAGTTGGGAAATTTTTGGATATTTTGAAAAGTCAACATTGATTCAAATGACCTAAAATTGCTAATGGGCCCATTTTTCTTCCACAATTCATCATTCCAAGCATGTGCACGACCACTTGGCCCAAAGGGAAGTATTTCTTCATTTTTTATTTATTTATTTGAATTTTTATTTATAATAATTCATTTAAATCAATTAAATATATGAAAAATATTTAACTTAACCTAACAAATCTTTTTGCACATGTAATCTACTCAATAATTCGTGTGAAATCAAATAGGGAAAGATTTGGAGAGAATTGATCTTAATTTGTACAAAAACACATGGAAAAGATTGAAAAAACAATGCTTGAAAATCAAATCTTCAAAACCATGATTGCAAGAGATTCTGATCAAGTTTGTTGACCTAATTGACTCAATACATAAGCCTGAATACAACCCTAATGCCCTAGACAATTGAAGCTGCGCAGAAACCAATTGCCAAACTTGAAATTTTTGTTAAGAAACTCAAAACTGAAAACCCTTTTGCAGACAGATTCAAGGCATACTAGTTGTTCAAACAGCTTCCTGGAGGTTCACTGAATGATTTCCAATCAATATCATCCATCAAAACTCAAAGAATTGGTAACATGAACCGGCCCTGTACAGAAAAAATCACATAATCGTGCATCTTCATTCATGCGTTTTTTGCAAGTTTTAATATGTGATTTACATTCCTTATGCTATTCTGAAGCTAACCCATGTGTTTGATTGAATTTTTATGCACTCTACGCGATTATGCCATTGTCAATTTTTAGGGTTTACAAGACCTTGAATTAGGGTTTTTCAAATAAGGAAAAATTGAGACTTGAAACCACCACCATTGGAATCAGCGTGTCTGGACGAAGAGGAAGCTATGCTCGCGCTCAATTTATGAGTGTTCCTGAGCTAGTCGTTATTTTTCCAAAACTGGCCTAAGAAAACGCTCAGAAAACCGTTGCTTAATATATTCTTATTTCAGGAAAATAAAACACGCGAAGAAGATGAACTCGTGGCCAGCAATCATTGGTTCTTTTAAATTTCGCGCTAAAAAATTGTCAATGTGTGTTTTTATTTTATATTAATTGTTTGATGTTTAGAATACAAGTGCGTTGGTTGGATCAGATGGCAAGCGTTGTTGTTGGTAAAGTATATGACCTGGGTTCGAGCCCCAGGTCTTCACTATTCCTATATTATTTTGCAATTCATACTCCCATGCAGTTTCAAGACTGGAGCGCACCATACACCTCCAAATCAGGCTTGCCACGTCCGTCCTGGAGATCCAATCAAAGGCCAAGGATCAAAGCACATGGTAGGCTGCAGTCAACGCTGCTACACGCTAGTGGAGAAGTCCAACAAGGCCAGTAATTTAATTGGGCTTTCACCTCCTATTTGGGGTCTGAACCCCCAGGTTTGCATATTATTTTATTTTCTTTACTTTTTTTTTGTATTATTATTTTTACTTCCTTTTTAATTATTATTTATTAATTAGCTTTATTATTTTCATAAAATACAAAACAATTAAAAAAATCAGAAAAGAATTAAAATAATAAATATTTTATTTTAGTATTTTCTTAAATAAATTTGCATGTAATTAAATTTAGTGTAAATTAGGTTTTAATTTTAATTCTTTTAACAAAAATCTAAAAAATGTAGAAATAAGGTTAATTAATAATTTTTCATCCTTTTTATTTTTCTTTCATGATAATCAAATATTTAATATTATTTATTTTATTTATTTTTATAATTAAAATTGTACATAAAAAATTAGGGTTAATTTAGGATAAATTCTAATGTTTTCTTAATAAATTAAAATAAAATAGAATTAGGGTTAGCATTTAATTTCAATTAATTTTTTCATTGAATCCTAAAATACTAAAAATACCAAAAAACAAGTTCTTTCTTTTTTAATCAATTAACTCTATCATTAATTCAATTTTTTGCAAAAGGGTCCAACGCCCTCGTTCTTATTTTCTTATTAATCCGCGTATTTGTTTTATTTCGTTTAAATATTTATGTATCTCTCCCAAAGTCGTGTAAATAATTACTCGCACTTTTAATTCTTTGTTTACTTTCTTTATTTTTCTGTCAAATCGGGTTCGAGAAATTTTGGCGATGTGGACCCGCGCCTTTTGTAATAGCTTTAGAATTTTACTTTTCTCGCATTTGTAACTGTTAATCAAGGCATGAAAGAATGCATGGACAAAAATAAAAACAAACGCTAGACCATCAATAACATGACAAAAGTCAAAATAAATGAAAACGACACACAAATCACACACCACCCCTAGGGTACGCCTCACTGTTGCCTTGCCTCGAAAGGTGATCGTCGAGTAGAGGATGTCTTAGTAAGTCCTCATGATCCGGGAACCTGGCATGAGGGTAGCTTCTAAGGTGTCTTCCCATTGCTCTGGTGATCACCATGTCCCGAACCTCGAATTGACCCGAACACCTCCAACGGTGGTGCTACCTACCTCTCAATGGTGGGATGACACTACTTTAAAGGACATCTACACAGACGAATTCCTTAGGGTAGGTAGATGACTCTAGATACTTGCTCTAATTTCAAAAACAAATCCAAAAATACTTTTCACACCAACACATTTTCAAAAAGCTTTCGAAAGCAATTTTTCAAACACTCTTGAGGACCGATACAAGAGTCGAACTGGAATTTTCAAAGAAACTTTTTAAAACCCACAGTTGAAAAGCAAACAAACCATTTTTGAAAACACAATGAGCAAGTATCTAAGAGCCCATGGATAACCATGGATAGAAAGGGTGCTAACACCTTCCCTTTCTATAATCTACCTCCCGAACCGAGAGCAATCTCTATAAGGAATTTTTCTGTGCTTTTGTCCTTTCCATTTGGAGAAAATAAAAGACGGTGGCGACTCTTGCTTCCGCGACATTTCGCGAACCAGCGTTAAATAGTCAGTTCCAGATCCACCGATCACAATTATGATAATATAACAATATATAAAATATAGCATAAGGGAAATAAATAAAAATAAAAATAATTTAATTAAATCAGGGGGGTTGTCGTTTTCAACTAACCATCAAATCAGGGGGGGGTCTTTAGGAGGCTGGATTACGTGAGCGAGGGTGTATGAAAAATAAGGTTGGACTTGGCCTACGATCATCCGATCACGATCACGCGGAGGATAACGAGGAAGTATGATAATTATTGTGAGCCAGCGCGCATGGAATTGAAACGGATTATATTTTGTTTTTATTCATTTACATTGTTTTATTGTTACAGAAAACTCCACTTATTCATATTCCTCTCTCTCGTACAGACAAACTTTTTCACTCTCTCTCACTTTAACCATAATTCTCAAACCACCACCGGCGGCGCTCTACCAAAACCCCAACACGAATCCGACCTCCAAAACCCCATAAATCCCAAAAATAACAACAAATCAACCAAATAAAAACGCTAAGTCCAGTTACCCTTTCGCGATGTCACTTGCTCTCTGCCTTTGAATGTTCTGGATTTAGTATTGATCCCTGCTCTCCTTCGATTTTGCAGGTTGCGGTGGAGCTTGAAGGTGGTGCAGCGGTGGAGCTTGAAGGTGGTGCAGCGGCGGATCAACGGAGATTATGATTTCAGATAATGAAACCCCAATCGTCCTTCTCTCGGATCTTCAACCAACAACAATGTTATTTTCTCTTCGGTGTTATTCACGCAAGTCCTTCTCCGTTCTTTTCTTTTTCGTCTTCCTTGTATCCTCCTCCTTACTTATCTGTATAAAGTCTTCTCGCCTCCCCTATTTTTGTTCTTTCTGTCAATATATATAGGGATAGGAATTTAGGGCTTGTGAGAATTAGCATAGATTAGGGATTGAATTTGTTGTTAGAATTAATTTTAGGGATTGCTAATTGACTGAGAAAATATTGTAATTGATATAGTATTGATTGGAATTTGTACTGGTATTGTAATTGATTTTGTTGCTAGATTTATTTTGTAATGGAGATTGATTCTGTAATATTTTAATTGAAGATTTGATTTCGCAGAAGAATTAGATTTTAGCTTGGATTCTGTTGCCAATTCACTGTAATAGAGATTGAGATTTGTAGAGATTTGGATTTGATTGATACTGATATTGTTTTACTGAGATTGGATTTACTTTAGTTTTTAGATTTGATTTTTTTAGTGAGTTTTTAGACACTTTTTGAGTAAAAAAGCATAAAATAAATTAAATATTATTATTAAAAATTACATAAAATAGAAAAACGAAAATAATACTTAAATAATAAAAAACATGATTTTTTGGGAAGATTTAAATGTAATTTGAAATTGAAATGAAATTAACAAAAATAGAATAAAATAAATCATCAATCCAAATAATTAAAACCCAAAAAGAAATCAAATTTTTAGATTTATAATTATTGTAACCAATTACATTGATTCTCTCCTAAAACAAATATTACTACCTAAAATACAAAAGATAACAAAATACTTTTAAATCTTTTTGTATTTTAGATTTTTTTGGTTATTTTTAGAATAAAAAAATGAAAAAAATAAAAATAACTATTTTTTAAAAATTCATTAATTAAAAATACGAAATTTAATATTTAAATATTTAAAAAATTATTTTTTTAATGATTTTTATAAATATAAATAAAATTAATAACAATAAACAAAGAAATATAAAAAAAGTTTTTAAAAGTGCACAATGAGAAATTCGAACTCGCGACCTTATGCTTTCAAGCTATTTTTCCTTGCCAATTGTGCTATGTTATTTGTTTGAAATAAGAAGTCAATTGAAAGTATATGAAGACGAGCAATTATTTTCTATTTTAAAAATACAAATAATTATTATATTTTTACACAGACTTGAAAGCAAATATTTATTAAAAACCCCAAAATATTAATGCAATTAAACCAAAAGAATTTTACCCTGTAAAATTCAAGTTTGAAAATATCTTTGACGGTAGCACTAAGACGGACAAATTTGAGGTATGACACTTATACATAAATTATAGCCGCTTATACTATAAGTGGTTCCTTGAATAAGCTATTTGTTCAAACAGGACGGTAATTGACTTACAATTTAGCGCTAAATCTGGATAACTAATCAAAGTTAGTTTGTCGTAATCCTCGTAGGCTATGACAGATACAGATCCAGAGCCAGTTTGTGATCATTTGTTTCATAATCTTGGATATAAATAAAGAACTTATGAGCTCGACGCTTCTCAAACAGACCCATCAAAGGTGATTCTTCAGTGCTTTGCTGGGACTTTGTAAATCTGAAAATTAATAGACAAAGATATGTTGCCATATGTTTTCATATAAAGTAAACTCCCATAAAATACAATAGATAACAAACCCCTAGTTGAATAACTAATAAGAAAGCAACATTTACCATGGTCGTCAAATGCGTCGTTGCTGCCAAAAAATGCCTGAAGAGAGATGGAATTGTCTCTGCTATAGAAGCAATGTTGTAAAGTTATTATGCCGTCAAAGTATAGCCCTTTGTGTAACGAATTAACACAATAATGCCAAAGTAGCAGAAAATTATAGTCAATATGAAGTTATAGCCAATAACATGATTATCAATACTTACGGTAGAGATGAAAACATGTTTATTGGAGATTTTTCTCAATACTTACGATAGAGATGAAGCAACCATCAATAGCATGATCATTGGTTGGTATCATAGATGTCATAGAAAATCTCATCTACTGGTCCAATTAGATCAACTCCATGCTTCAATTAAATCTCATCAGAACTGAAATATTGTTGGGGTTCATATCGATCTGGATACCTATATGGGAAGCCATGGCGTGCAGCATCGCCAGGATCAACGAACGGAGGCGAAACATCAATTGGAGAAGATCGATTAACACTAAACGGTGTAGCGAAGGCCCTTGAATTCGCGGAAGGTGATGCATAATAACAACTCAGTTGCACAATCCAAAACCCTTCATGGCTTAACGGTCTTGATTATGCATGAACAACAAAAATCAATTAATTAACCTGATAAACAAAACACACAAAAAAAAATCAAAATCATACACACAAAAAAATAAACATGAATGGAAGAACAGAGAGAGGATGGATCTGAGACATGGGAAACAGAGACGATGGATGATGTAATGAGTGAGGGACGGTTTGTGTAGATGGAAGAGAAACTGTTTTTCAGTGAGGATGTGTAGATGGAAGAGAAACCGTTTTTCATCTAATTGTGTGTTAAATGAGGAAAGCAAACATATAAAACAATTGGAATTAGAAAGATTTTGAAACAATGAATAGAGGAAGTTGGAGAGGGAGGGATATAGACTACATGGAGGGAGGCTAGACAAGAATATGGAATATGGAATAGATACCAAAGAAGATATCCATGTGTCGTGTTATTGTAACAAAAGGATGAAAGTGTCAGAATAGATAGATTTACTTTTCTTATATTATAGATTAACCACAATCTTTAATTTTTGTGAAATAAAGAAATCAATTTATAATTTATAATTGATAGAGAGTTAAAATTAGTATAGTCGATCAATTTAAGTAGGTGGTTGAAGATTTCATCACTATATTGTAATTATGGTAACTTAAAAAGTATCTTTATAAAATGACAAATTTGAATCTGAATAAAATTAATTCTATTTGTTCCATATTTAAATTTCAAATTATATAAACACTTTTCCTTAAAATGAATGGATTAAGACAAAAAAAAAAAACTCTGGAGTACGCCGAAAGACACAAATTGTAAATTAAAGTCCAGATTGATGGGGTGAAACAAACAAGAAGCGACAATGAGAAAAAACAAAGTAAACAAAAATTAAAATACTATATATTATAAAGAAGAGATGCTATGAGGAAACTATTTAAAAACTATACATTTGTATATTTTATGGATTATTTTGTTAGTATTAGATATGTCACTATACTTGAGCAGAATCTTTGTGGGCCTTGTTGTTTTAATCACGTTTTTATATATGTTAGGGCATCTTATGGTGTGTTTTAAATTTTGGAAATGTATATGTGAACACATCCAAACATAAACAATACATTTGTTTTTTATCCTCACCTTAAATAATAGGTTAATTTTAAGTTTATTTAGTCCTAAAATTTCATAATTTAATTTTAAATTTCAGTTTGATTCTTTATGTAATAAACGTTTCAAATAAATCTTTAATAATACTTTCGTTAACTAATTTGGTCTATTCCGTTAATTTGATTGTGAAAATGTTAAGTTAGCTGACGTGGCATAATAACAAAGATTAGTATGCATTTGTAACAAGTATTTTATTTAAATTGCGGGGGTTTTATTTTCGGAGGTTAAAAACTCCCGCAAATTGTAAAAAATATATATTAATTGTTTTGCTGTAAACTTCTAAAAGATTATATCAACTGTTCTGTTGTAAGCTTCTAAAACATTATTAACTGCACATCAAATTTACATGGTATATAGAAATAAGATTCTCCAACATTAACAAAATTATATTCCTCACGGATAATAATATGTTAAAAATTAACAATGTGTATGCTACTATAACAAAAACTATAACAGAAACACATTTGTATTGAAATCAATATCAATTCTTCATTAACTGTTTGGCTTTTATGATGCATCAAACATGAGATTTAATTCAGAAAATCCTTCAAAATAACAAATAGAGGACCACCATCTTCATTCAGAAAATGTGCATAAATTTGTAGCATGATTTTCAGAAAATGCTGCATAACTTTGTAGCATGATTTTCTCAGCAGCTGATGCAGTACATAAGAGGTCTTCTGCTTTGCAAGATTCTCATACTCACTGACATTGGTTATTGTAATGAGACAAAAGAATAATAGCCTTCTAGAAACAAGTGAGTCAGCACAACAGATACGGGTCCCACAGCACATGGAGGAAAAATGTGAGGCTTCCACTAGTGGTGAGGCACAACCACGCAGAGGAGAGAGAGCAAGGAAGGCGCATAGCATGTGGAAGGAATTTGTGAAACCTTAATGCCAGCTATATATATTGTACTAGGAGAATATTTGATGTTATGTGATTTGTAGGGTGATTATTCTTCTCCCTCTATTCTCTTTTCACATCTGAGTCTGTAAACAACTTGCTGCTAAAGTTGTTAACATTAATCTCTCTTATTCCTATTGTGGCTGCAATATATATATCCTATCATTCCCATATATATATTGTGATACTGTTTCATTGGTGCTTTCACCAGCCATGGCCAACCCTCAACACAAAGAAATGCAAGAAGATATCAAGCGCAACACGGAAGAACTGAAGCTATTTCAGATAGAAATACTAGAACGTATGGAGCGACTGGAAGTTGGGAACGCATCAAAGTTCGACGAGATTCACACAGCGCTTGACATCCTTATTCAGCAAACACCGTCGAAAAATCGCCATGGTCCAGAACTCAACAACAGACCTCCGTTTCAGGTGAGAAATATCAAACTTGAGTTTCCTCGTTTTGACGGCACGAATGTGCATGAATGGATTTTTCGTGCTGAGCAGTTTTTTGGGTATTATGATACCCCGGATCATGATAGATTAACTATTTCCTCTGTACATCTTGATAAAGATGTTGTGCCTTGGTTCCAAATGGTACAACGTTCTAATCCGTTTCATTCTTGGCTGGAATTTACTCGTGCTTTAGAATTAGATTTTGGACCATCCATATATGAATGCCCTCGCGCCACATTGTTTAAATTGAATCAAACAGGAACGGTTTCTGAGTATTATCTTCAGTTCACTGCTTTAGCTAACCGAGTTTATGGGTTAAGCAATGATGCTTTAATCGATTGCTTCATTAGTGGACTCAATACTGAGATTCGTCGAGACGTGTTAATCCATACACCCACCTCCATTGTCAAAGCAGTTTCATTAGCCAAAGTCTATGAAGAAAAATACACCCAATCAACCAAACCACAAAAAAGCAACCCAAACACTTACTACAAACCACCCTTCAATTCAGCCAAACCAGAAAACAACCAAAAAAATACTACTCCCATCCTTAACACACCCCCCACGAGACCTATGAGCCAATTCCAAAAGAACCCCAATATCAAACGCATCTCACCTGCTGAAATGCAACTGAGAAGAGACAAGGGCTTATGTTATTGGTGCGATGACAAGTTCTCCTTCACTCATAAATGTCCCAATAGACAACTGATGCTGCTCCATTATGATGATTCAGATGAACCAGTCAATGTAGTGGAAGAAACACAAAATGATGAAATCGCAGATAATCCTCACCAGCAACAACCTCAACATCATTTATCCTTAAATGCCATGAAAGGCGATTCTAATTTGGGCGTACTTAGATTTTCTGGTCTAATTGAAAATATCAAGGTACAAGTGCTAATTGATGGAGGCAGTTCAGATAACTTCTTGCAACCTCGCATAGCCAAATTTCTGAAAATACCTATTGAACCAGGGCCACCTTTCAGAGTGCTGGTGGGAAATGGTGATTTGATGACTGCCGAAGGGGTCATTCAAGAGTTACCATTAAATATACAAGGCAATGAGTTGAAAGTCCCTGTGTTTTTACTACCGGTAGCTGGAGCAGATGTGATATTGGGAGCAGCTTGGTTAGCTACATTAGGACCCCATGTAGCTGATTATGCTTCACTTACATTGAAGTTTTTTTTCAATAGTAAGTTTGTGACACTTGAAGGGGAAAGAGCTCCCACACCAACAATAGCACAATTACACCATTTTAGGCGATTCCACAACACTGATGCTATAGCTGAATACTTTACCATCCAATGGCAAGAAAATTATACTGCCGAAGATGTTTTGAAAGAGTTGCCTAACAACATTGATCCTGAGTTGGCAATATTATTGCACACCTACAAATGTTTGTTTCACCAGCCAAATACATTGCCACCCAACAGAGCTCATAATCACCATATTCCTTTGATAGAGGGCTCTAACCCTGTGAAGGTTAAGCCATACAGGTATCCACACAGCCAGAAGGCTCAAATTGAGCACATGGTTCAGGAAATGCTACAACAGGGGATTATACAGCCAAGCACAAGTCCTTTTTCTTCACCAATCATATTGGTTAAAAAGAAAGATGGCACATGGAGGTTCTGTACTGATTATAGGGCTCTAAATGCTATAACTGTCAAGGATTCATTTCCAATTCCTACAGTTGATGAGCTATTAGATGAGCTCTTTGGAGCGGAATACTTCTCAAAGTTGGACCTCAGGTCTGGTTATCATCAAATACTGCTACAACCAGAAGATAGATACAAGACAACATTCAGAACACACCAAGGTCACTATGAATGGCTGGTCATGCCATTTGGTCTAACAAATGCTCCAGCCACATTCCAGAGTCTCATGAATCACATTTTTCAGCATGCTTTGAGAAAGTATGTGTTAGTCTTCTTTGATGACATACTAATCTACAGCCCTACATGGCAGGAGCATTTGAAACATTTAGATGAGGTATTAAGTATACTGCAAGCTAATACAATGTTCATCAAACTGTCTAAGTGTTCGTTTGGGGTTTCTGAGATTGATTACCTTGGACATATAGTAACAGGACAAGGTGTTTCCATGGACAAGGACAAAATACAAGTTGTTCAAGAGTGGCCTCTACCTAAGAATGTTAAGCAGTTACGAGGGTTCTTGGGCCTCACAGGGTATTATAGAAGATTTATAAAATCTTATGCTAAGTTGGCTGCCCCATTGACTGATTTACTCAAAAAAGAGAGCTATGTGTGGAATGAACAGGCTGAGATAGCTTTTAATCAATTGAAGAAGGTCATGATTTCTGCTCCTGTATTGGCCTTACCCAATTTTAAAAAACCATTTATACTGGAAACAGATACTTCTGGGGTAGGGGTGGGTGCAGTGTTGCATCAAAAGGGTCACCCTATAGCCTATTTTTCAAAGAAGCTAGTCCCTAGAAATCAAAAGAAATCAGCTTATTTTAGAGAGATGTTAGCTATTTATGAAGCAATAGCAAAGTTCAGACACTATTTGCTGGGACATAGATTCATCATTCGCACGGATCAAAAGAGCTTGAGGAGTTTAATGGATCAATCACTGCAGACACTAGAGCAACAACAATGGTTACATAAATTCTTGGGCTATGACTTCACCATCGAGTACAAACCAGGCAAAGAAAACATGGCAGCAGATGCTTTGTCTAGATTGATGACATTATCTTGGTCTGAACCACAGTGCAAATTTATACAATCCATTAGAGAGGAGTTGCAAGCAGATAGTCAATGGAAAGAAGTCATTGATAAGTGCATACAGCAGGGCAATACATATTTACATTACACATTCAAAGAGGGATTACTCTATTGGAAAAAGAGAATTGTTATTCCCCAACATAAAGATTTGGTTCAGCAAGTTTTACAGGAATTTCATTCTTCTCCAATAGGGGGCCATGCTGGAATTACGAGATCTATGGCCCGAATCAAGGCTCAATTCTATTGGCCTGACATGAAGAAGGATGTATCTCAATATGTTCATAATTGCAGTGTCTGTCAACGAGCTAAGTCATCTAATACCTTGCCTGCTGGATTGTTACAGCCATTGCCTATACCATCACAGGTATGGGAGGATGTAGCTATGGACTTTATTACTGGCCTACCAATGTCATTCGGTTTTACTACTATCCTGGTAGTAGTGGATAGACTGACAAAGTATGCTCACTTTTTACCAATGAAAAGTGATTACTCTAGCAGATCAGTTGCTGAAATCTTCATGCAGCATGTGGTGAAATTACATGGGATGCCTAAATCTATAGTTTCTGATAGAGATAAGGTGTTCACAAGCTCTTTTTGGCAACACCTATTCAAGCTACAGGGTACAACATTAGCAATGTCTTCTGCGTACCATCCTCAATCTGATGGTCAGTCTGAAGTCCTTAACAAGGGATTAGAACTGTTTCTTAGGTGTTTCACTTTTCACAATCCTAAGTCCTGGTTTAAAGCTTTGTCTTGGGCAGAATTTTGGTACAACACAGCTTTACAAACTAGCATTGGAATGACGCCATTTAAAGCTTTGTATGGGAGAAATCCACCAACTCTGACAAGATATGAACCCCATGCTAATGATCCTCCAACACTGCAGGAGGAATTGGTAGCGAGAGATAGATTGATGCAGCAGTTGAAAACTCAATTGGAGAGGGCTCAGCAATATATGAAGAAACAGGCTGACAAGCATAGAAGAGATATGACCTTACAAGTTGGTGAGTTGGTCTTAGTGAAACTTCAACCATATAGACAACAGTCGGTTGCTCTGCGCAAGAATCAGAAATTGGGAATGAAATATTTTGGCCCGTTTGAGATCATAGCAAGAGTGGGAGAAGTTGCCTATAAGCTCAAGCTACCGGAGCATGCCAAAATTCATTCGGTTTTCCACATATCTCAGCTTAAGCCTTTCAAAGGTGTACCTCAGAATCAGTACATGCCATTACCTCTCACTATGTCTGAGACTGGACCAATCATACAGCCAACCGAAGTTTTACAAGCTCGAACCATAATCAAAGCCAATCAGAAAGTTCATCAGGTTCTTGTCCAATGGGATCAGCATCCTACAGCTGAAGCAACGTGGGAGGATATTGATGACTTGAAAAAGAAGTTTCCTTCCTACAACCTTGAGGACAAGGTTGTGTTTAATGGGGATGGTATTGTAATGAGACAAAAGAATAATAGCCTTCTAGAAACAAGTGAGTCAGCACAACAGATACGGGTCCCACAGCACATGGAGGAAAAATGTGAGGCTTCCACTAGTGGTGAGGCACAACCACGCAGAGGAGAGAGAGCAAGGAAGGCGCATAGCATGTGGAAGGAATTTGTGAAACCTTAATGCCAGCTATATATATTGTACTAGGAGAATATTTGATGTTATGTGATTTGTAGGGTGATTATTCTTCTCCCTCTATTCTCTTTTCACATCTGAGTCTGTAAACAACTTGCTGCTAAAGTTGTTAACATTAATCTCTCTTATTCCTATTGTGGCTGCAATATATATATCCTATCATTCCCATATATATCTTGTGATACTGTTTCAGTTATCTTCATTTTCACATAAGGTACCACATTTTTACTCAATCCAACATCTTGCTTCTTCTACCACAAAGCTTCTTTATGCATACAAACATTACCACCTTCTTTATGCACATGACAATTTAAGTGCTATGGAACCCCTAGATTCAACATTTCAAAGAAAGATTTAAAGAAACACACATGAAGGTACAATCGCAAAGCTTTCATTCCTAATAATCATTAGTGTCAGATTAATATTCAAGCTATAAAATTTGACGAACTTTACCTCTGCAAGAGCTATCCATATAAATATTGTTAATATCAGGATTACATTTAAAGAATTGAATGGAACTTCGAAGCTACGAGTGATGTGTGTTCATCAATTTCACTTACAACAATCTGAACGAGCCTCAAATGTTAAACGACATCATGATACTCGTAGACCACAAAGGAATAACTTTGATAATAACCTTAAGTTCTTCTACTTGATCAATTGTGCATAAACTCCAAGGTTCCGAGGCTGATCTATCAGAGGCTATATCTTTTTCTAGACTTCGAACGAAACAAGATTTATTCAAAAACCTATAAAACAAAGCATTACTAAAAAGTTCGATATATTGATTCATCCTTCAATCGATGATCTTGGATATAAACTATTACTGTGAAAGAAATAGCCGAGGAAGCATAATACCAGCTGAAGAATATTTCTAAGGCTCTCTGGTTATTAGGATTGTCTTTTCTATTCACCTGGTCTGCGTCGAATGCCTGAGAAGTAGTATCACAACCCCAACCTCTCTCGAACCCTGGTCCTTGTAATCTAAATTGATAAAAGAGTTAAAAGAAGAAATTTACAACAAAAATATCCTACAAAATACTCACATAATTTGTAATGCACAATAAATATATGATTGTTTATCGCACAATACCAAGATGCATTGGACCGGAAAATTAGGCCAAAAACATCGGACTTTTTTTACTTTGGTGTGATTGAGTTAAAGATGTGAATTGATCCAAGAAAGAAACTCAGATCTACCGACGAAGTAATGAGCATCCATAATTCCGATGTTGGTAGCCATTTTCTTCTTTTCTCCACTTCGTGTGTGTGGCGGCTAGGGTTTTTTGGAAGAGAGAAGAATTTTTTTTTTATATTATAATAAAATATTTTATGTTAATTAAAAATAATTCCAACTCAGCCATCTGAAGTGCCACATTTTCCTAATTTAACAGATTTTGAAAAAAATTAACGGAAATGACTAATATGATTAACAGAACTTGATTTAAAGGACTTAAAATGAACGTTTATTAAATAAGGGACGAAAACGAAACCTGAAATTAAGTTAAAGGACCAAAGGATATATTAAGCCTTAATTTTATTTCAGAGATGTATGTAGAGGTGTATTTTTGGATTTACAAAAACACAGCCAGGGAGACAAATGTTGATTGGAGCTAAAATTAAAATTGATAACATAAAAGATGAAACATTACATAGGTAATCGTTAATATAAATCGAACATTATATTTCAGCATCGAGATGGACGTTCCAACATCCTAGTAATATCAACAACATATATCACATCCAACTCGATCAAAATTTTGTTCGTAATGGAAAAATATATTTCACACAACTCTTACATCTGCACCAGTCTTCAGCTCGAAGTTGCCTGTTAGGTCTGTAATTTTATGGTTGGCAACAATTTTGATAAAACAAGGAGTTGACAACAATTTTATCAAAACATGTTTCATTGGGAGAAACATGTATTGCAACCTAATGTTAAGCAAGATGTCATAATATCTTGACCAGCTGGTACAATAGAGTTTGTTGGCACTTATTTGACAGATGTTCTATCATATGTTGTAACATATTGCAACAGAACATTATGATAGTACAACTGGATAATATCCTTGAAGATTTAATTGAAAATATGAGATTTTGGAGGTTTCTAGTACTCATAACAGGTGTAGGTAATCAAATATTTTTAGGAGCAATTGTATATTTGATTTGTTTCATAAAAAGGATCTTTGAGACTTTTTAGGAAATATTTGAAAGATTTGTTTTTGTTTCAAGAAGCATAGTTTTATTATAAAACCTTGTGAAAAATAAGGGTTTAGGGTTTGATAGTTCCTTAGGTTTTCGTTGTGTTCTTTGCGCGTCCTCATGTATGTTTGATGCATTTGAGTTGATTGATTGTTACTTGTTTATCAAGTTATTGTTCTCCTCTAAGCTTTTAAGCAAAGAGTTGGGTATTGGTCTTAATGAAGCTTTTAAAAAAACTAAGTATTTTGTTTTGGAAGAGTGTTCTTCTTTTTGGTTTCTTGAAACATTTCTTGGGATTGGGAGTGTTGATTCTAGTCACTGGTTTGTGGCTGTAGATATCATTGCGGTTATTGGGAGTTGTTGTACCCCAAAATTTTCCCTCGCATTTTTCCTCAAGAAATCACAACTTCAGGCATTTCCTGATTTTTCAGATTGGCTCAAGGATCGGTCAAACAGACTTTTCTCGTCAGTCAGACACAATTAGGGTTTTATTGATTTTCATGGCTCCAGAACAGTTCATACAGTTTGCTTAGGGTTTTGGTTGATTTTGGCTCAACTTCGATCAGGCGAACGCTTCTTTGGCATTTAATCAGGAATTAGGTTTTTGTGTGCAGATTTTAGAAAGACTAACTCTACAGTGCTTGTCAAGTTATTCTGAGATATGGATTGAGGCATTTGGATTCGAATTCGCATTGTTTGACTTAATCAGTAAAAAAAATTGCACTTGAATGGAATTCGCATTGTGTGATTAAATCAGTGAAAGGATGCATTGGGTTTGAATTTGCAATGTTTGATTAAAGTCATAAAAGGAAAAAACGTCTGGGCAATTGCTGTGATTAACTGTTGTTTTGCTTTGGATGTTGGAAACGCCAGGTTTAATTGATCAATGCCGAAGAAATGTTTATTTAATTATTTACTATTCTGAATTTAAATGATTGGAATTTATTTTCCATTTATTATAATTTAAAGAATTTTAAATAATAAATAAACAATTGGAGAAGAAAAGAATTAATCAAATAAAAGGACTTTTTATTTATCTTTAAATTATTTGTATAATTGTTTTTTGTTTACAAAATGTTTACAATAACAATATTACATTTATTTAAATTTAAATAAAAATTATCCTAAGTATGTTTCTAAATCTTCAATTCTTCATCTTCTATCCCTTGCTCCAGTACTCCATGGAATTTTATCTGCAAAACAAAGAACAGAAGAAAAGTTAGAAGCAGATAAATAAATAAAAGACAGACAGATAAAAATAAAGTTCATCATTAAGGGCAACTGACTGGGATCAGTTAGCCCTCTTTGCAAATCACGGGATTTCTCCCGGTTCACAAAGAGGGATGAATATTTGCTTGCTAATTTGGGATGCACAAAGTTGAAATTCACAAGTCAAAATTGTCAAACCACTACATGCTGCATATTTCAAAACAAACTGAACTAGGCCTAACCACAAAGTCCAAACTTAAATTCCAAACTGTCCACAAACTGTACAAGGCTACTCAAAACTGTCAAAAGAAGATATCAAAGTATCAAAAGGTACAAGGTGCAGCACAAAATCTGGAGGAAAAGGGACAAATATGCAGAGAAAGATTAATATGCAAGCAAGCTTTTCATTTTCATCATTTCCCAGTGCTGCCCTTTCAGAAAAGTACACATAAAAACATTGTTTATTATTTTAATGGTACTGGAGAGAGAAGAGAGAAAAGAGTTTAGGCTTACAGGTTTGGCTTTAGGCATAAAGATAAGATATAATAAATAGCTAACAGCTATCAAAAGAGGGGGCATAAGATATCAAGAGACAACATATCAAAAGGGAGATCAAACAGAGATAACCACAAACTGTCAAAAAACCCTCCAGACCCAAAACCTGCATAAGCCTTTAACCTGCACCAAACTGAAGCCAAGCTTCAGAACCAGAACAAGCCTAAGACAGCATCAAGCCTTACTACTCAAAAGGCCTACCCTGTCCAAGCCAAAAATCAACAAACACAAACCTGCTTGAAGCTTGCAAACAAGTTCAAACTCAGTAAACCTGTGCCTCATACCTGCCTAAACATCCAAGGCCAAAACCTGTACCAGATACCTGTCTAAACATCCAAGACAATAACCTATAAAATCCTGTAATCAAACAAATGGTCCAAGCCTTACCAAAAAGCCAGTAAGGCCATAGCCTGCCCTTTCAAGCTTAACAACCAAAACCCTGTCAAAACCTTTCAAGCTCAAACACCAAAACCTTAATCCCTGTCAAAACAGTTAACAAACATAAACAAAAGCTAAACATCAGTAAAAGCCATAAAACCCCTTTCAAAATCAGTATACTCTGTCAAACCTGCATAAAGCTTAAGCCAAAATATTCAAACCTTGAACCAAAGCAAAACAGTCCAGTCTAAACCCTGCCTGAGTTTTCAAACCTTACCATTCAAATCCTGTCAAGCCTCAAACAACATAAACTATCCAGCCTGAAGCCTTACCATTTAAAGCACCAACCAACAATCTAAACCAGAAAAAGCCATAAACCTTCATTTCAAACCTTCCAAACTAAAGCATTCAAGGCCAACAACGAAAAGCCCTCAGAAAACATCATCCCTGGGCGTAAAAAATCATCAAGCATATAGATTCGAAAAACATACTCAAGCATTCACAGATATACATAAGAGGCAATATGAAGGGCCCTCAGAAAATACCATCAAATCCAACTCAAGCGTAGCATTCAATTCAATACCAGCAAGTATTCAAAGGAAACGCCTAAAAGCCTCAAAAAGTTTTCGTCACGGGAAAACATTCAAGCATACTAAGCAAGCAACGAGGCAGAGAAAGAAGAGGAAAAGGCAAACGTTCAAGGCAAACGTTCAAGGCAAACGTTCAAGGCAACAGAGAAGAAGAAAAGAGTCATACAAAGGGTTTTCAAGCCTATCATCATTAAACCCTAAAAGGGAAAGGAAGAATACAGAGTACCGTGGCTAGCTCAGTATCGCTTCCTCCACCCTCAGCCGCCTAGAGCACCTCCAAGCGCCTCCTAGATCCCTCCTCCGTCTCCGAAAGGTAGCCTTCCTATATTCCTTGCATGCATGTCACAATAACGAAAGAAAACACATAAATCAGAGTCCAACCGAAACTAAAAAATCAAAAGATATAATGAAAACCCTAAACGCGAGAAGGACAGAGTTCAAACCTTGCAAGTGTCACCTAAACGGTCCATTGGAGGGAGAAAAGGGAACGGTGGCGTTGGTGGAAGGCATCAAGGCATGAGAAGACAAAGAGGACGAACAAAGGAGAACGACGCCTCTTCTGTGTACATCAAACCCTAAAACTTCCCTTTCTGAAACAAAATCATCCAACCCTAAATATTTGTCCCACAAAAACCATTTGGGCCTTGCCCGTTGCAAAACCTTAAGTCCGTTGCAAGCTGGGCACGCACCCCCTTTATTTTCTTTCTATTTGTTCTTTTTTTTTGTTTTATTTTGTTTGGGCCCAAGCCCACTTATTTCTTCTTCTCATTTCTTTTTTTTACAAACTAAAATTTTGTTTATTTTCTTTTAAACATAACTCTTTTGAAATGATACACTAATTTTGCATATAAAAATATTAACTAAAAAAAACATGAACATAATGATTTTCTCAATTTTTAAACATTTTCTTTTAATTTATAAAAAACATAAAAATACATTATTTAAAACACTTTGTTATTTTATTAAACTTATTTTGATTTATACATAACTTATTCTTTAAGTTAATACAATTTCTTTTCTTAGAAATATTTGTACATAATCAATAAAATACATTTTTCTAATATACATAATTTAAATTTTTAACATTTAATTAAAATATTCTTTTGTATATATTAAACACAAAATATAGAGATACAAATTTATATCAAATGTAAATAATAATTTTCAAACTTAGAACATTTTCTTTTCTTTTAGTAAATTTTCTTTTTGTACATATTAAAGAAAAATACAAGATTACAAAGATTAAATAAATAAACATCTAATTCTTTTCATTTAAGTTAACAACACTTAATAATACACATTAAAATTCACATTTTTCTTGACTTGTAAATAAATCTCATACTCATATACTTACACTTACACTTACACAATACACTTTACATTTGATACATGTACAATTGCTATTCTTAAACGTTACTATACATTGTTTACATTTTTATCGCAATTCGATTTGGTTGTAACTTATTGGACACTACATTCCTAAAGTCTCATCCCCATTTGTGAATTTGTACCCCCACTCCCGGATACTATTTGTAATAGCGTAGACTTTAAATTCTTGCAATTTACCGCTTTCAAATTATACCATGGTTAGACCTAGGGTTTGCATGTACATAAAATCAAACGCTAGATAACCTAATACAAGACAAATACATGAAATCAATACACAATCACACTTACACCCTCTAGGGTAATCCCACATGTTGCCTTCCAAAATGGGCCATGCTTGCACGTCGAGTTTCTTTGGCAAAACAAATTCAAATGATCATAAGTCCCTCGATGACACTTTCGAAAGTTGCCTAAAACGGAATGATCATAGTCCCTTCAAGCAAATTGCCAAAGACACTTGGCACCATTGCATTCATGGTTCGTACGATGACCCGCGCCCGTCCCGTTAAACATCCTAAACGCAAGATTGTCCATCAAATTCAATGGTGGAACAAAATTGTTAAAAGGGGTTGAAAACATAGAGAAAGCCTTTGAGTACAATAGGGGTAGACAAAACTCTTAGTTACTTGAGATCAATTTGCAAAAACACTTGCCTTCTTTCAAAAACCACACTTCATACACACTTTCAAACAACTCTCAAAAACATTTTGAAACATCTTTTCGAAAAGATACACACTTTTGTAAAACACTCAAACACGAGTCAAATACAACGGTTGCCTAAAACAAGGCATCTCTTCAAAAACATTTTCAAAACACACACACACACACCACAATTTCAAGCAATCGAAAATCAAGGCAAGTGATCTAAAAACCGAGTAACTAAGAGCCCATGGATAACCATGGATGAAAAGGGTGCTAATACCTTCCCTTTTCATAATCTATCCCCCGAACCCACGAAATATCTCAAAAGGTTTTTGCTGTGCTTTTTAACCTTTCCTTTAGGATAAAATAAAAAGTCGGTGGCGACTTTTGCTCAACCGAACAAGTGCGAATACAAAACGCAAAACACAAGTCAGTTCTCCCACCGTATCACAGAACTGGCGACTCTGCTGGGGATTTAATTTAAAAGTGGGGTTACCTTAGGGTTTAGATTGCCTTTACTTTCTTGCTTTGATTGACTTGATTGCTTTATCTTTTTGGTTCTTGTTTGGGTTTATTGTAAATCTTACACCCGGATTTGGGGCACCTTTTTAGGTAAATAGCAATAAAACCGTGAGGGAACTGTGCGGGGTATACCGACATGGTTGAAGCAGTAAGCTATGTTAGTGTGACATATTTGTGAGTACTGGTAACCCTTGAGTTCAATCAAGGAGAGTACGGGGCCGCTGAGTGATGTCGTGAAGCACTAACGAACTCTTAGAACCTTAATTGACCATCTTAGCCTTTTTAGGGGTAGTGAGATGACCGACTTTGGTGCAGTCCGAAGTTGGTAGATACTCGATGCTACACTCATTTAAGGGTTGTTTTCTTGGAATATTTTGGTCGCCAGTTAAGTGGCTAAACCGAAACGATGAACACAGAAAACAATTCAATGATATTGAGCTCCTTAGAACCCGGTTTCTATTTTAGGACAGGATGAGCCAACTAACTTCAAGAGGGTACTTACCTAAACCCCATGCAAGCCTAAACCTAAGGACTTGTTTGCTTTGTGTGAATATGTTTACCTGTATATACACTCACTTGCTTTTTGCATACATGTACATAACATCATAACATCATACCATAGCATTTTCAAATAACCATTTCAAGGATCTCGAAGGTTCTTTTGATGCAGGGTTACGTTGAACCAGACGTCTACCAAGAGGCAAGAGGTTTCTCCTCTAAACAAATGCCAGTCAAAGATCAAGTACAACAACTTGAATCAATGGCTATGACCCACTGGACATGGTGAGCTTGATTCTCGTGGAAAGACATCCACCGATACAAAGTTCTCCAGTCAAAGATCAAGTACAACAACTTGAATCAGTGGCTATGACCCACTGGACATGGTGAGCTTAATTCTCGTGGAAATACATCCACCGATACAAAGTTCTCCAGTCAAAGATCAAGTACAACAACTTGAATCAGTGGCTATGACCCACTGGACATGGTGAGCTTGATTCTCGTGGAAAGACATCCACCGATACAAAGTTCTCCAGTCAAAGATCAAGTACAACAACTTGAATCAGTGGCTATGACCCACTCGACATGGTGAGCTTGATTCTAGTGGAAAGACATCCACCTGTGCAAAGTTCTCCAATCCAAGAGCAAAGTTCAACCTCTAACATTTTCTTGTGTTTACCCCAAGAGATCCTTGAAAGCATGCATCCATATATCATGCATTGCATCTTGACGATCTTTCCTTTTTCAGGTTTCCTTACTCTCCTGCTGTTTATTTCAGTAAGAGATGGCTCTAAAAAGGTCTGTCAAAGACATCCAAGACCAGACTGCTCAGCTGCAGGAAATGTTCCTGAATTTGTCTCTGGGGCAAGAAGAAATGAAAGCTCTCCTCACAAAGGGCTTGGAGAATTAAAACAATACCAGGAGTGATCAGCTTGCGGAGCTGCAGTTTGATCTGACAACATTGAGGACCCAAGTGATGGGACAGTTGGTGGGCCATATGGCTCTCATCCAAGACCTATCTCAAAGACAAGAGGAACTCAGAGTTCTTGTCCGCCAACTGCTTCCAAACAACCAATTGGGGCAAACATCTGAGGTTGAAGAGAAAGTCACCGCTCAGCCTCCATCCACTCAAGAAGACAAGGGGAAGGCTCCTTCGCTTGCTTCAGGGTCACAAGCCCATCAACAACCTCGCCAACGTCAATGGGGTAATCGACGTAAGCAAGAAACGTCGGGAAGACAGTTCACGGAGACTGAGATACCATCATTCTTTATACTGAAGCGCTTGTTGGAGGTCAACCTGCTTACTTTAAGGGATCCTCCTCAGAAGCTCAATACCTCCTCTCCTAACTATCGCCCTGACGCATTTTGTGTTTACCACTCCTACAGCCCGGGACACAACACCAACGACTGTTGGGCCTTGAAGAACAAGATTCAAGATCTGATCGACATTGGAGTGTTGGAATTCATGCCAGACGGCGAGATGAAAATCTTCCGCTAAGGAGTTCTCCACCTGGAGTGATAAAGCTCAAGCTGAAAGACTTTTGCTTCATTTTGAATTTTCAAAGTTGTAATTTCTTTTGTTGTCAAACAATTATCTGTTGATGTTAAACTTTGTTTTCATTAATGCATTGCATATGGTTGTCTTGAAATCATCCATTCGTTTCACTACTCTTATGCTTTTCTTTATGATATTTGACTCTTGATAAAAAGCTGTAAGCCTTTAGAGGGAGGATGACGAAACAATACCATAATCTCATACAGTATGCTTTTGGACAGACCTTGCTGATGATGTACAGGCATTTCTTTCAAATCCCAAACACTGGAGTTATAAGGAAGATAATCCCTAGTCAACCCCTTCAAGCCAAAGAAGTAGGAGTTTTCTGTTTCTAAACAATCAAAACCTTTGATATAAACCTGGGGCAGGGTAGTATCTCAGTTAATTCAAAAGAAAACGCGCATTGAAATCGCGAACTCTCAGTTCGTAACACAACGAACGACGTCAAAAAAAAAAGAAAGCATTCCTTTGGAATCAAAAGACAAGGGTGGTTCCCTATCACATAGACAATCAATATCTCAAAAGAGAAAAGCCCACCAAGCCAAAACCTATAAAGGAGGCTTAAGAAAGCTGGGGCATCCCGCTGACTGTAATCTCGAAAATGGGAACAATCAGGCAAAAGTTAGGGATAACAAATCAAAATCAAAATAGTGAGGTCATTACAAATCCTCAACAACATGAAAAATGTTGAAAAAGAAAAAGGAGATGATGACTGTCTCCCAAAGTCAATTGGTGAACCATCACCCAAAAGGTCATTCCAAACTCAAAACAGAGTGCGACACGCAATTAACTGAGCTTAGGTTTGAAGAACATCACGAAGAGCGGGTGGATACAAATACACTTTGAGCCTTTATCCTTTGTTTCTTAAATCGTGAACCAAGCCACGTTACAACCCTTCAAAAGTCCTAATTGAAGCATGGGTTAGTTCAAAAGCATACTGTTACAAAAGGTATCCTGACTCCTGTAAGGCTTTGCTCTAAATCTTGTGTTGACTTGTCTTATAAAAAGTTTTCTGCTAAAAATGCATTTTGCAAAACTTCGAGACAAACATAAACTTTGCATTGCTTGAATATCACTGTCTGCATTTGGTTTTTTGTCTGACAGCGAAGAAATTCATACAGCGAATGTTCAGAGGAACGAAAACTCCCTCAGTGAACAAAATCACTTCAAAAGGACGACACTTCCATTACAAATCTCCTATCAACAAGGGGCATGACATAGCACCGTCCAGTTAACCTGGGGCAGTCCAGTCAAGATTTCAAGAAATCTCTCAATCCGCAGAATAATCTGATTCAAGATTCTTTCATCATCACTTGGGGCATTCGAATGTCAAAAGTGTTCAATCATTCCTTCACCACCTGCTGGAATTTACAACCACCAACAAATCAACTATCATATTCAAGACTCGATTCCTGTATCTAGCCAGGGCACGTCTGAAGAGTTTGAAGATTTGATTCCTGTATCCAGCCAGGGCATATCTGTTGACGACTATTTCCAGACTCGATTCCTGTATCTAGCCAGGGCACGTCTGAAGAGTTTGAAGATTCGATTCCTATATTCAGCCAGGGCATATCTGTTGACGACTATTTCCAGACTCGATTCCTGTATCTAGCCAGGGCACGTCTGAAGAGTTTGAAGATTCGATTCCTGTATCCAGCCAGGGCATATCTGTTGACGACTATTTCCAGACTCGATTCCTGTATCTAGCCAGGGCACGTCTGAAGAGTTTGAAGATTTGATTCCTGTATCCATCCAGGGCATATCTGTTGACGACTATTTCCAGACTCGATTCCTGTATCTAGCCAGGGCACGTCTGAAGAGTTTGAAGATTCGATTCCTGTATCCAGCCAGGGCATATCTGTTGACGACTATTTCCAGACTCGATTCCTATATCTAGCCAGGGAACGTCTGAAGAGTTTGAAGATTTGATTCCTGTATCCAGCCAGGGCATATCTGTTGACGACTATTTCCAGACTCGATTCCTGTATCTAGCCAGGGCACGTCTGAAGAGTTTGAAGATTCGATTCCTGTATCCAGCCAGGGCATATCTGTTGACGACTATTTCCAGACTCGATTCCTGTATCTAGCCAGGGCACGTCTGAAGAGTTTGAAGATTCGATTCCTGTATCCAGCCAGGGCATATCTGTTGACGACTATTTCCAGACTCGATTCCTGTATCTAGCCAGGGCACGTCTGAAGAGCTTAAAGATTCGATTCCTGTATCCAGCCAGGGCATATCTGTTGACGACTAGTTCCAGACTCGATTCCTGTATCTAGCCAGGGCACGTCTGAAGAGCTTGAAGATTCGATTCCTGTATCCAGCCAGGGCATATCTGTTGAAGACTATTTCCATACTCGATTCCTGTATCTAGCTAGGGCACGTCTGAAGAGTTTGAAGATTCAATTCCTGTATCAAGCCAGGATAATATCTCCTTGACCAACTTTTCTTAAGTTCCAGATCAACACCTGTAACAAGCCAGGAAAATATCTGTGAACGACCGATTGTGGATTAACACCTGTAACAAGCCAGGAAATTATCTACATCACCACTTGGGGCATTCGAATGTCAAAAGTGTTCAAAAACCCGATGCAGTTTTACACGGAGTCATCGTCAGGAAACCCTACACCGGTTCCCTTTCAACCCCCGATGTAGTTTTACACGGACTCATCATCAGGAAATCCTACACAGATCTCCTCAAAACAGGAAGACCCCCAGTAGTTTGGCATACAACCCAAGCTTCTGATTTCCCCAACAGTGGTCCTAAGACTTCTCATTTTTCAACAATCAAGAGATTCTTGCCCTCCACAACAGCAGCCAAGGAATTATTTTCCCGGCAGCAGTCAAGATTCTTTTATCCTCAGCCATCCAGGATTCATTTATCCTTAGCAAGATAGCTCATCAGCTTACATGCGCATTCATCACATTCATGTCATAAACATTGATGTCACATACATTGCATCATGCATCATAACATTGCATACAACTAACCCTTTACCTTTTCAGGTAAGATCAGTTGACAGACAAAGATCATCTTCCGAGATTTATCCAGAAATGGTTCAGATGTGACCCGGACACGGCGACATTCTGATACTTATTCCAGATTCACTCAGATGCAGTTTTACACGGACGCATCATCAGGAAACCCTACACCGGTTCCTCTTCAACTTCAAGACTTCTGAAAACAGTTTACGGATTCTTCCCAACAACAGATGTTAATCTATCGCTTGTTCAGATGCAACTTTTGAAAACAGTTTACGGACGCTTCCCAACAACGGATGCTGCTCTATTGCTTATTCAACTTCAAGACTTCTGAAAACAGTTTACAGATTCTTCCCAACAACGGATGTTAATCTATCGCTTGTTCAGATGCAACTTCTGAAAACAGTTTACGGATTCTTCCCAACAACGGATGTTTATCTATCGCTTGTTTAGATACAACTTTTGAGAACAGTTTACGGATTCTTCCCCACAACGGATGTTAATCTATTGCTTATTCAATCTCAACTCCTGAAAACAGTTCACGGATTCTCCAGACACGGATGTCAATCTATTGCTTATTCAGACCCCTAGTTCAGAGATGTTCCGAAACATGGGTGCCTTTCTGATACTCGTCCACTCACCATTGACATACAGTTCAACATTTCCAAATGGCATCTATAAGCCCATCCTCCTACCAGCAGTCTCCAAATGGCATCTTTAAGCCCATTCTCAGATGGCATCTCTAAGCCCATCCCCCGACAAGATTCTATCGCATCCCTAGATGGCATCTTTAAGCCCATCACCAAATGGCATCTGCAAGCCCATTCACCTCTACCATCACATCGCCGAGTGCAAATTTTCTGGGCACTCTAGTGTCCAATCTTCTTTTACCTTCGAGTCGCGAAAGGCAAACTTGCCAATCTAACTCGTCAGGTTCAAGAAGATTGAACAGGGGCAACTGTTGTACCCCAAAATTTGCCCTCGCATTTTTCCTCAAGAAATCACAACTTCAGGCATTTCCTGAATTTTCAGATTGGCTCAAGAATCGGTCAAACAGACTTTTCTCGTCAGTCAGACACAATTAGGGTTTTATTGATTTTCATGGCTCCAGAACAGTTCATACAGTTTGCTTAGGGTTTTGGTTGATTTTGGCTCAACTTCGATCAGGCGAACGCTTCTTTGGCATTTAATCAGGAATTAGGTTTTTGTGCGCAAATTTTAGAAAGACTAACTCTACAGTGCTTGTCAAGTTATTCTGAGATATGGATTGAGGCATTTGGATTCGAATTCACATTGTTTGACTTAATCAGTAAAAAAAATTGCACTTGAATGGAATTCGCATTGTGTGATTAAATCAGTGAAAGGATGCATTGGGTTTGAATTTGCAATGTTTGATTAAAGTCATAAAAGGAAAAAACGTCTGGGCAATTGCTGTGATTAACTGTTGTTTTGCTTTGGATGTTGGAAACGCCAGGTTTAATTGATCAATGCCGAAGAAATGTTTATTTAATTATTTACTATTCTGAATTTAAATGATTGGAATTTATTTTCCATTTATTATAATTTAAAGAATTTTAAATAATAAATAAACAATTGGAGAAGAAAATAATTAATCAAATAAAAGGACTTTTTATTTATCTTTAAATTATTTGTATAATTGTTTTTTGTTTACAAAATGTTTACAATAACAATATTACATTTATTTAAATTTAAATAAAAACTATCCTAAGTATGTTTCTAAATCTTCAATTCTTCATCTTCTATCCCTTGCTCCAGTACTCCATGGAATTTTATCTGCAAAACAAAGAACAGAAGAAAAGTTAGAAGCAGATAAATAAATAAAAGACAGACAGATAAAAATAAAGTTCATCATTAAGGGCAACTGACTGGGATCAGTTAGCCCTCTTTGCAAATTACGGGATTTCTCCCGGTTCACAAAGAGGGATGAATATTTGCTTGCTAATTTGGGATGCACAAAGTTGAAATTCACAAGTCAAAATTGTCAAACCACTACATGCTGCATATTTCAAAACAAACTGAACTAGGCCTAACCACAAAGTCCAAACTGAAATTCCAAACTGTCCACAAACTGTACAAGGCTACTCAAAACTGTCAAAAGAAGATATCAAAGTATCAAAAGGTACAAGGTGCAGCACAAAATCTGGAGGAAAAGGGACAAATATGCAGAGAAAGATTAATATGCAAGCAAGCTTTTCATTTTCATCATTTCCCAGTGCTGCCCTTTCAGAAAAGTACACATAAAAACATTGTTTATTATTTTAATGGTACTGGAGAGAGAAGAGAGAAAAGAGTTTAGGCTTACAGGTTTGGCTTTAGGCATAAAGATAAGATATAATAAACAGCTAACAGCTATCAAAAGAGGGGGCATAAGATATCAAGAGACAACATATCAAAAGGGAGATCAAACAGAGATAACCACAAACTGTCAAAAAACCCTCCAGACCCAAAACCTGCATAAGCCTTTAACCTGCACCAAACTGAAGCCAAGCTTCAGAACCAGAACAAGCCTAAGACAACATCAAGCCTTACTACTCAAAAGGCCTACCCTGTCCAAGCCAAAAATCAACAAACACAAACCTGCTTGAAGCTTGCAAACAAGTTCAAACTCAGTAAACCTGTGCCTCATACCTGCCTAAACATCCAAGGCCAAAACCTGTACCAGATACCTGCCTAAACATCCAAGACAATAACCTATAAAAGCCTGTAATCAAACAAATGGTCCAAGCCTTACCAAAAAGCCAGTAAGGCCATAGCCTGCCCTTTCAAGCTTAACAACCAAAATCCTGTCAAAACCTTTCAAGCTCAAACACCAAAACCTTAATCCCTGTCAAAACAGTTAACAAACATAAACAAAAGCTAAACATTAGTAAAAGCCATAAAACCCCTTTCAAAATCAGTATACTCTGTCAAACCTGCATAAAGCTTAAGCCAAAATATTCAAACCTTGAACGAAAGCAAAACAGTCCAGTCTAAACCCTGCCTGAGTTTTCAAACCTTATCATTCAAATCCTGTCAAGCCTCAAACAACATAAACTATCCAGCCTGAAGCCTTACCATTTAAAGCACCAACCAACAATCTAAACCAGAAAAAGCCATAAACCTTCATTTCAAACCTTCCAAACTAAAGCATTCAAGGCCAATAACGAAAAGCCCTCAGAAAACATCATCCCTGGGCGTAAAAAATCATCAAGCATACAGATTCGAAAAACATACTCAAGCATTCACAGATATACATAAGAGGCAATATGAAGGCCCCTCAGAAAATACCATCAAATCCAACTCAAGCGTAGCATTCAATTCAATACCAGCAAGTATTCAAAGGAAACGCCTAAAAGCCTCAGAAAGTTTTCGTCACGGGAAAACATTCAAGCATACTAAGCAAGCAACGAGGCAGAGAAAGAAGAGGAAAAGGCAAACGTTCAAGGCAAACGTTCAAGGAAAACGTTCAAGGCAAACGTTCAAGGCAACAGAGAAGAAGAAAAGAGTCATACAAAGGGTTTTCAAGCCTATCATCATTAAACCCTAAAAGGGAAAGGAAGAATACAGAGTACCGTGGCTAGCTCAACATCGCTTCCTCCACCCTCAGCCGCCTAGAGCACCTCCAAGCGCCTCCTAGATCCCTCCTCCGTCTCCGAAAGGTAGCCTTCCTATATTCCTTGCATGCATGTCACAATAACGAAAGAAAACACATAAATCAGAGTCCAACCGAAACTAAAAAATCAAAAGATATAATGAAAACCCTAAACGCGAGAAGGACAGAGTTCAAACCTTGCAAGTGTCACCTAAACGGTCCATTGGAGGGAGAAAAGGGAACGGTGGCGTTGGTGGCAGGCATCAAGGCATGAGAAGACAAAGAGGACGGACAAAGGAGAACGGTGCCGCTTCTGTGTACATCAAACCCTAAAACTTCCCTTTCTGAAACAAAATCATCCAACCCTAAACATTTGTCCCTCAAAAACCATTTGGGCCTTGCCCGTTGCAAAACCTTAAGCCCGTTGCAAGCTGGGCACGCACCCCCTTTATTTTCTTTCTATTTGTTCTTTTTTTTGTTTTATTTTGTTTGGGCCCAAGCCCACTTATTTCTTCTTCTCATTTATTTTTTTTACAAACTAAAATTTTGTTTATTTTCTTTTAAACATAACTCTTTTGAAATGATACACTAATTTTGCATATAAAAATATTAACTAAAAAAAAACATGAACATAATGATTTTCTCAATTTTTAAACATTTTCTTTTAATTTATAAAAAACATAAAAATACATTATTTAAAACACTTTGTTATTTTATTAAACTTATTTTGATTTATACATAACTTATTCTTTAAGTTAATACAATTTCTTTTCTTAGAAATATTTGTACATAATCAATAAAATACATTTTTCTAATATACATAATTTAAATTTTTAACATTTAATTAAAATATTCTTTTGTATATATTAAACACAAAATATAGAGATACAAATTTATATCAAATGTAAATAATAATTTTCAAACTTAGAACATTTTCTTTTCTTTTAGTAAATTTTCTTTTTGTACATATTAAAGAAAAATACAAGATTACAAAGATTAAATAAATAAACATCTAATTCTTTTCATTTAAGTTAACAACACTTAATAATACACATTAAAATTCACATTTTTCTTGACTTGTAAATAAATCTCATACTCATATACTTACACTTACACTTACACAATACACTTTACATTTGATACATGTACAATTGCTATTCTTAAACGTTACTATACATTGTTTACATTTTTATCGCAATTCGATTTGGTTGTAACTTATTGGACACTACATTCCTAAAGTCTCATCCCCATTTGTGAATTTGTACCCCCACTCCCGGATACTATTTATAATAGCGTAGACTTTAAATTCTTGCAATTTACCGCTTTCAAATTATACCATGGTTAGACCTAGGGTTTGCATGTACATAAAATCAAACGCTAGATAACCTAATACAAGACAAATACATGAAATCAATACACAATCACACTTACACCCTCTAGGGTAATCCCACATGTTGCCTTCCAAAATAGGCCATGCTTGCACCTCGAGTTTCTTTGGCAAAACAAATTCAAATGATCATAAGTCCCTCGATGACGCTTTCAAAAGTTGCCTAAAACGGAATGATCATAGTCCCTTCAAGCAAATTGCCAAAGACACTTGGCACCATTGCATTCATGGTTCGTACGATGACCCGCGCCCGTCCCGTTAAACATCCTAAACGCAAGATTGTCCATCAAATTCAATGGTGGAACAAAATTGTTAATAGGGGTTGAAAACATAGAGAAAGCCTTTGAGTACAATAGGGGTAGACAAAACTCTTAGTTACTTGAGACCAATTTGCAAAAACACTTGCCTTCTTTCAAAAACCACACTTCATACACACTTTCAAACAACTCTCAAAAACATTTTGAAACATCTTTTCGAAAAGATACACACTTTTGTAAAACACTCAAACACGAGTCAAATACAACGGTTGCCTAAAACAAGGCATCTCTTCAAAAACATTTTCAAAACACACACACACACACCACAATTTCAAGCAATCGAAAATCAAGGCAAGTGATCTAAAAACCGAGTAACTAAGAGCCCATGGATAACCATGGATGAAAAGGGTGCTAATACCTTCCCTTTTCATAATCTACCCCCCGAACCCACGAAATATCTCAAAAGGTTTTTGCTATGCTTTTTAACCTTTCCTTTAGGATAAAATAAAAAGTCGGTGACGACTCTTGCTCAACCGAACAAGTGCGAATACAAAACGTAAAACACAAGTCAGTTCTCCCACCGTATCACAGGAGTGAGAGAGATTCTCATATTTAGGAGGTGTCAAGGTAGAAGTTGCACCGGGTAGGGATTAAGTGAGAAGTGTAAACTGAGATTGTTTAGATTCAAATTGATACTACTGATAGTTAATTTCCTTCTTGGCTTGGAATCCCCCATAGTAGGTGAGTTGCACCAAACTGGGTTAAGAATTAATTGTATTCTTTAAGTTTCTGCAATTTACTTTTCTGCTTAATATTTTTGTTTTAGCAAGTCTGTTTTTTGTCAGCAGATGTTATAACATCTCTCGTGACATTGTGTGTTGTTGAGACATCGGTTTTGACTTATAATATTGTGTGTGCTATAATTTCATTCCCGAACTCAATCTTCCATTCATTATCAATCGAGGATAAATGGTACTCGAGCTTGACAGTTTTTCGATTGTCGAAGTATGATAGGAGATTCTTCATGAATTTCATATTTATAAGAGGTGTGTACTCATTGAACTTAAATGTAATCAAGGGCTTTGCCTCGTGAAAGTAGACATATAATGTATGTCAAATGATGTTCATTATAATATAATGTAATGGTGTCAAAAATGATATGACAGCACCATACTTATAAAATATTTAGGCCAATATGCACCTCAAAATTTATATCTTGTACCAGAGAACATTCCAGGAATGCATATCGCGAACAACTCCATTCATATTTTTTTTTAAAAAAAAAAATTATGATTGAGTTCAGATATGCATTTTCGAACAACTCCCTGCTCGTTATTTTTATAAATAAAAAAGTTTGAGTGCATCCGGAAATACATTTGTGAAACCACCCAACACAGAATCAATTCAAAAATAGTGAGAAACATTACTTGTTTTGGAAAGAAAAAAATAGATATTTTCAAGGAAACTTAAACATGTATTAAAATTTTTGAAAATGTATATTTTTTACATAATCAATATTAATGCAAGATTACAGACAAAAACTAAAATGAATTGAAACATGTGTTGTCGGCTAAATCTATATCTATGGATGGTGCCATCTTTGACTTTTTTTATTTGATTAACTTTCAATCTCGCTCAACTAAGTGAACTCTTGCATCATTTTCAAAAAAAGATCTGGCCAAGTTTCAACTTTTTTTATGAATGAGTTGTCTACTCTGATAATGTCAGTGCTATAGGCACACCTGTTTCAAATAAACTTGAACAAATTTTCGCATCTTTGAAAACCACCTGATACACATAATATGATAATTTGGATTTGGAGGTGGGGAAATGAGCAGTGGAAAAAATGTTTTTGAGAAACTGTATCTTGTCAGGTCAATACACACTCTTTCATAAGTATTTGCTATAAGATGACCCATTTCAGAGAAGTGCATCCATTTTTCCTCTAATGTCGTTCCACTAATGCAAGGAATAAGAGATTCATAAATATCATCATAATTTTCTTTTTTCTCGTATAGTCGTGTGTATGATTCTTTATGGCCATTCAACTCTTTGATCAGTTGTTGACTGACAAGTGTATAATCTTCTTCTTCTTTACCGAGAAAAGTAGAAACAACTCTAAAATTTTCTGGTACAAGCAACACATGTTAATACTGATATCCCAACATCAGAACAATGTCACGACAGATGTTACAACATCCGTTTTGACATACTGAACAAATATATCAAGATGCAAGTGATACTGAAATTAAATTGCAGAATGATAAATAACACATAGAGATGTTAACGCAGTTCGGTGCAACTCACCTACTTTGGGGGCTACCAAGGTAGGAAGGAAATACACTATCAGTAGTATCAAATAAAATCCTAAACAATCCCAGTTTACAACATCTCACTTAATCCCTACCCAGTGCAACTTCTACCTAGGAACCTCCTAGTATGAGAAATCGTTATCTCACTCTCAATCACCGCAGTAATATCTAACAGTCCCAATCCTAATTACTTTATATTAAACAACTCAAAAAGAAGATTACACTTCCAATACAAAAATACTTAGTCAAGACTCTTAACTAAGAACAATACTTGGTTTTGCTTAAAAGCTTCAACCAAGAACAATACTCAACTCATTGCCTAAAGGCTTATGAGTGAGAACATTACGTCTACCATAAGTATCAAAAGATACAAGGGTGACTTATAACTACACAAGAGACTCTCAAAACCTAAGATTCTAAACTTCCCCTAATTTACAAATTATGAAAAACTTGGTTGAAAGAATTGATACATTAGGTTTAGGTTTTCTCCTTTAAATACACCTTTGTAGTTCATGGGCTTCGAATTTTGCGTCCAGAAGCTTCTTGATCCATAAGCTGAGTGATGCACTAATTGTGCATCCAAATCTCCTTAAATCTTGGAACAACCAATACAAAGTATCCTAAATTGTCTCAAGGCCCAATTTAGTAACTAGTGTACAACTGGAGATACAAATCTTGTTCCAGATTAAATCTTCTTGACCTGCGAAATTTACTGAGATATATCAAAAAGGAATATCACAAAATCAAATCAAATCTGTCAAGATTTAAAACAGCAGCGCCTGATGTACCAGACCAAGATGTCATGACATCTGCTTCGACATCTAACTGAAAAACTTATAACACCAAACTTGTTATGACAGTTGATAAAAATGTTGCAACACCTTGATCAACATCAATATAGAACCATGTTTTAGCAAAATTATGACAATCCTAAAACTATGGAACTAACAATCTGCCCATTTGACATATTTTGGCTAAAACAACCAAAGACCAAATACACTTGGAGAGAGGAATAACATCATAAAGGAATAACACCATAAAGGAATAGAACCACAGCGGAATAAAACCACAATGTAAACTGTACAAATACTTGTATTAAAGATACAACAGTTACACAAACACAAGCTACATGCTAAATATGTAAACTTTGTACACGAGGAAGAAGATGTGCATTAATCCCCCTCAAACACAGAACCAGTTCTTGCCATAGAGAGACAAATCTCCTTCTCAAGAACACAACACATTAGAAGAACATGCAGCAGAAGAAGCACACATAACTCAGAGCACAAGACAAAATAATGCTTATAACTCAGAACACAAGACATAATAGACATGATGTTAGAACATCCTATAGGACATTCTGCAAACAACCCTAACAAATGTAGCAGAAACAAAACAGACTTAAGACACAAACTCAAGACACACATGACAGACAATCATGCTCCCCCTAAAGTGTTTCATAAGGAAAACAACAGTTGACTAGACCCAATGACACTTTTCTCCCCCTCTTTAGCCAAAAATTGACAAAGTTTGAGTAGAAAGAAATTAACACAAAAAGAATCAATAGAAGCAAGAATTGATTCAAGACAAACAAAAGAATACCAAAAGAACTGACTCAATAATTTGATGCAAGACTAATAGCATCAAACTGACTCAAAATAAATAACCGAAAAATAGAAAGAAAGAACATACTAGGACTTACCCAAAGGGACACAAACTAAGGGTAAAAAAAACAAGACTTAAAGAACAGGACTGACTCAGGAAAAAAACACTTTTTTTATTTTTTTTTATAAATAGATAGCAAACAATAGCTATCTAACACAACCTCCTGATTTAATGAAGTTGACTCAATCTTCATCAGTATCTGAATTTGAGTCATACATATTAACATGATTCTTATTAAGGGACTTCATCTTTGTCACAAATGTTTTCTCTGTTCTGGATGTTCCAACATTTGTTACAGTGTTGGACACTACTTTCTTTGAACCAAAACCCACTTCCTTCTTGGTTTTCAGCAGAAGAGCCTTATTTGCATCAACAATTATGGAATATTTGCTCATGTTGAAACACAACTTGTGAGGATGGTGAGGTAGTAAGGCACTTAAATACAAGGAAAGTTACCTAGATTGTAACGATACCTTGCTTGTAACGATATTTCAGTCAATGAAAGCATTATTGGAAGGAGATAAATCTTCTTTAGTAATATTGAACCACTCACCATAGGAGAGAGACACGTTCTTGTTCAACTTTCTCTCTTTCCAAGCTTTGACTGCTTAAAAATATTACAAAATTTGAAATGACATTCTCCATGCTATTGAAAATGATTCTTCTGAGATTTCACACTCCACTAGGTGAAAAAATATAGTTGCCACAACCGTCCAAATAGTTATTCCTATATTTCTTCAGTAATGCAATTCCAAAATTACCCCTCATATTCTCAATGTAACTTGCACCTCAAGTTATGATGAAAATACTTCCATATCTACTTATCCATACCAAGGTTATGAGTGTCAATATTTTCCTGTAGCAAGACCCCTGACACAATGATGACAAAACCGATGACTTTGTTCTGCAAGCAGAATAAAATCCTTGTTCCTTGATTGTAGTAGCATGTCACTCTACAATGTCATGACATCCAGTTTGACATTGCACTCCTTTAGTAATCAACCCAATTTAAATTACATCTTCCTTCAGCAAAACCTAATCTTCAAGATATATTAGGATTCAATTAATTCTAATCCAAGAGACCAGAATATCCTCCAACAATACAATCTTCTTCAGACTTGGCCAAAAGTTTCATACTCCAAGACTCACAATCATTACATATTTCATCTATGAAAATAACTGATGATCACAAACCAAAATAAACTCCAAATAGTAAACTCCCTCTTAAAATGATTTCTTGAGAGCTTTCTTATTCAGTTCCTCCTAGCCCTTTAGAATCTTCCACAATCTCTAGAGTAACAAACTGTTGAGATGATGTTCCAACTTCTCGTTGAACATCAGTGCATTTCTCAATGAACACATCACTGATTTTGATCCTGAATTTAACATCACTAAAAGTACCTCTCTAAATAGAATAACTAAGAAACATGCCTTGTTCTTATTTAGGTTCACTTATCTTGCATTGAACTAATAAGATCCATAAAACAGGTTCTACAGCTTTTGTAACTGTCTGATGTTGCACCTTCTGGTGTCACATCTTGACTTCATCTTCCTTGAACACCAAGCAAAAGGATAAGCAATTAAATACTTGTGTAGTCTACAAATAGAAATTGTTTTTAAATCCTCATAATAACTTCTTACATCTCATAAGAGAGAAACATTCTTCCCTGATGACATATGCCTTCAGACCTTGATCACACAACGGACTTATGTGAAACACAATAGCCATCGGTCCTTTACTAAAAAGAAGAAAAATTACCAAAACATAGAGAATCCACCCTGACTTCTTTAGTTATCCAATGCCCTTAATCTTCCCTTTCATCATCAATAACACACAAAACAGTTGATAAAATGAGACTAAACATACAACCAAAAACACTTTTACTACAGTCAAGTGTATAGAACATTTAGTGCCAAAATACCAATCATTTTAGTTGAAGTTCTAAGAAAGGTATGAGAGATAAGGAAATTATCACCTTCTCTGAGTATTAACCACTACTTGGTTAACCTATGTTGATTTTTACCTTTGAGGAAGTCAAAGGAAACAATGAAAACTATTAAGATAACCTTTCACAGAAGATACATCTTCAGTGTAAGTATCTGCTTCTAGATGAGTATTCCGATGTCTAGCACAATGTTGAAACATTAAAATTGACATCTTAGACTCAACCTTCCTTTTGATACAAACAACCTTTGGTCACTTGAGTTTTCTTTGCTAGTTATAGCTTAAAAACTCCATCCTCCTTAGACTTTAAATCATCTTTCCACTAGTAGAAACATATCCAACTGTTCTGAGCTTATCCTAATAGACTTGATCAAGATATCAAGTTTTTAGGAATAAGATAGTCATTTCACCTTGTAAGTCATAGATGGTAAACAATCCTTCATTCTCTTAAGACATGAGATCATAAATAAATCACCTCTGATTTCTTCATAGTTGATAACACTTTCTATTCTAGATACACAAATCTTTGAATAAAAACATCCAGCACATCATGAGATAGTTCTTCAAAATATAAATATTCATCATAAGTCTATCTTCCAGTCTAACCATAAATATTATTGGAAAACTCATAATCAGGACCACTTTCCTAACTAAGCCAAGAAATAGAAAACCCGTAAAGTTGTTCTTGAGATAAGTATGGCATTCTGCTCCACAAAGATCCAAGGTCTTCACACTCATATGGATGAATGCTTTTACATTGATTAATATATACATCAATTCCAACCTTTCCTTTAGCACCACATACTTGCTGAAGTTAGTACAGATGTTTTGGACATTTGGTCTAGACATCCTATTCAAACTCTCCAACACCTGATTAGACTGCCTTCCAAGGAACATAATAGTAGTAAGAAACCTTACATTAGAGACCAGGGCATAAATTCCCAAAAGTTGGAAACAAAAAAGAATGCTCTTGTTGTTCTTCAATGACTTGTCACATTCATGTCAAACCACTTGATTAGAAACCTGAGAAACCTTCTTCTTGATCATCCTCACATCTGAATTCTTTTCTACCAAACACACTTAGATGTGCCTTTATGAGTGGACTTAAGAAATTCCCAAATATCTTTGGCTACAACACAAGTGATGCAGAGAACTCACCAACTCCATAGAACATGAAGTTGATAATTTTAGAGTAACAAAGAGCCAACTCAAACTCTTCCCTTCTATCTCTTCAACGCCAGGATTCTCTTATCCAGATAATTCTTCAAGATCTATTGTCCATAGATAAGAAAAAAACTATCATTCCAGCCTTCCAAGAAGAATAGTAGTACCATAAAAATACTCCCTGAAGCTCACCCAATAGACTAGGGTGTCTGCTTTGATACCAATTGAAATTTTCTGGTACAGACAACACATGTTAATACTAATATTCCAACATCAGAACAATATCATGAAAGATGTTATAACATCTGTTTTGACATACTGAATAGATTTATCAAGATGCAAGTGATACTGAAATTAAATTACAGAATGATAAATAACACATTGAGATATTAACCCAGTTCGGTGCAACTCACCTACTCTGGAGGCTACCAAGGTAGGAAGGAAATCCACTATCAGTAGTATCAATTCAAATCCTAAAAAGTCCCAATTTACAACTTCTTACTTAATCCCTACCCAATGCAACTTCTACCTAGGAACCTCCTAGATGTGAGAAATTGTCATCTCACTCCCAATCACTACAATGATATCTAACAGTCCCAATCCCAGTGACTGTATCAAAAAAACTCAACAAGAAGACTACATTTCCAATATAAAAATACTTAGTCAAGACTCTTGACTAAGAATAATAATTGGTTTCTCTTAAAAGCTTTAAACAATAACAATTCTCAACTCATTGCCTAAAGGCTTCTGAGTGAAAACATTACGTCTACCACAAATATTAAAAGATACAAGGATGACTTACAAACACACATGAGACTCTCAAAACCTAAAACTCTAAGCTTCCCCTAATTTACAAATTATGAAAAACTTTGTTGAAATAATTGATACATTAGGTTTAGGCTTTCTACTTTAAATACACCTCAACATCCCATGGGCTTCGAACTCTGCATCCAGAAGTTTCTTGATCCGTAAGCTGAGTGATGAACTAATTGTGCAGCTAAATCTCCATAAATCTTGGAACAACCAAAACAAAGCTTCCTAAATTGTCTCAAGGTCAAAATTAGTAACTAATGTACAGTTGGAGATACAAATCTTATTCCAGATTAAATCTTCTTTACTTGCGAAATTTACTAAGATATATCCAAAAGGAATATCATAGAATCAAATCAAATATGTCAAGATTTAAAACACCAGTGCCTGCTGTACCAGACCAAGATGTCATGACATCTGCTTCAACATCTGGCTGAAAAACTCATAACATCAAACACATTATGACAGTTGATACAAATGCTGCAACACCTTGATCAACATTAGTATAGAAACATATTTTAGAAAAACTATTCCAGTACTAAAATCATGTAACTAACAAACTCGAAATATGCAGTTCCCGTCACCCTTAACATTTACGATTCGTTCAATGTATTTTTTCATAAAAAGTTGAATCTCCTCAATGAACTGGATATTTGGTAGAGGCGGTGAGGGGGTGGTTTGCTAACGCGTGATCCTTTGAAAATAGTTTTACCTTCCTTCATCACACCATCGTCATCAAGCCTTATTCTTTTCTAGAGAGTGCAGACCTTATCCATTCATTATGGGCTATCAAGTTTCACCTTCTTCGAAACTAGACAAGCACATGAGAGCCTGTACGTTTTCCTAAGTGTACAACCATACTTTGTGCTATCGGAACCTACATTCTCGGCTCGTTTGACTTCATGAAAAGTAAAATTTAGTTTGGCTCAAGATATGTTATCGAGAACTTGAGAATAGATTTTGTTGTCTTTGAATCAATGTTCCAACATTGTGTTGTTGCGACCAAATAATGTATGTATTTGATTATGTTGATTTTGGATCATTTGGTTCACATATTCCAAATCTCTACACAAACCACCCTTACTATTTCCCAACCAATTCTGCAATGTCGCATGAGCAAACTCAACTCGGTTAGTTGTTGCATTTCTAAGGAATCTAACCTGATCAATACAAGCAGAAATAATTTGTTCCTTCACCTAGTCCAGAATTACACTTTCCACATATTTCAATAAATATGGATATTTCTCACACACCTTTCTGAAATTTATAAAAACATCGACGTATAATTCTTTTATAGAGGAAATAATTATCACATTACATGCATTCGTTATTCTCTCCACTATAACGCTAGCTTTGAAAATTACTCTATCTTCGCCCTTAATTTGTTTTGTCCCTATTGCGGTTTTAGCTCAACTTATAACATTTTCCGTGATGTGATATCTATAAAGTAATATGTAAGAAGTAGGAAAGACCTTTGCAACCAAATTCATTAATGCGGTATCACGGTCAGTGACAATGACTTTAGGCATGTCTTCTTTGTCCTTCAACATTGTCCAAAACACTTCTAAAGCTCAAGTAATATTTTCCTCTTTCCCACTCACCAAAAATGCAAACCCGACAGAATAAGTATTCTCAGTAGAGGTAACACCAATAATTTTTAATAGTGAAAGTCTATACTTATTGGTCATATACGTTGAATCAATGATGAACACAGTGGGAAATATGTTAAACAACTTTATCAAATTAAGATGAGTCCAAAATATATCTCAAACAGTGACCACATTATCGCATGTTCGGTACTTAAATACATAAGTTAAGAGCACCCAGGTGTGATACGGTGGGAGAACTGACTTGAGGCTTTGCGTTTGTATTCACACTTGTTCGGTTTAGCAAGAGTCGCCACTGACTTTTTATTTTATCCTAAAGGAAAGGTTAAAAAGCACAGGAAAAAACCTTTGAGATGTTTTCGTGGGTTCGGGGGGTAGATTATAAAAAGGGAAGGTGCTAGCACCCTTTTCATCCATGGTTATCCATGGGCTCTTAGTTACTTGTTTTAGATCACTTGCCTTTGCTTTTCAATTGTTTGAAATGGTGTTTTGTCTGTGTGGTTTTGAAAATGTTTTGAAAAAGATGCCTTGTCTAGGCAACCGTTGTAACAATTCTTTACTTGAATGTTTTACAAAGGTGTTTGTCTTTTTGAAAAGATGTTTCAATGTTTTTAAAAGTTGTTTTGGAAGTTGTGTTTGTGAAGTGTGTTTTGAAAGTAGGCAAGTGTGTTTTGCAAGTTTGATCAAGTAACTAAGAGTTGTCTACCCCTAAATTTACTCAAAGATCTTTCCTTATGTTTTAACCCTTTTAACAGTGTTGTTTTCACCATTGTATTTGGTGAACAACCTTGTGTTAGGATGTTAACGGGACTGGCGCGGGTCATCGTTTAGACCATGAATGCAATAGTGTCAAGTGTTTTTGGCAATTTTTCTTGAGGGACTATGATCATTTTGCTTTAGGCAACAAGACATCGTCATCGAGGGACTATGATCATTTGATTTGTTTTTGTTTTTCCAAAGTACTTGACATGCAAACATGGCCCATTTTTGAAGGCAACAAGTGGAGTAACCCTAAGGGTGCAAGTGTGATTGATGTTTGTTTTTCATGCATGCTTATCTTGAATTAGGTCAAGCTATTTGTTGATTTTATTTACATACAAACCCTAGGTCTATCATGGCATAATTTGAAAGCTCTTAAATGCGGAAATTTAAATGCTAAGCTATTACAACAATGATTATGGGGATGGGGGTACAAATATTTACAAATGGGGATGAGTCTTATCGGGATAGTAGTGTCCAAATATTATTTACAACCAAATCGAATCGCATTCTCAATGTAAAAGTATAGCAAAGTATAAGAATCAAAGAGAAATAAAAGTATTATGCAATGTATGTGATTATTTACAAATGATGCAAATATTAACCTAATGTATTTATTAAGTATTTATTTATTTTTGTGTTTTTGTTATATATAAACAAAAGGGGTTTAAAGAGAAAACTATTTAACTTAGAAAAAATATATTTTTATGTATTTTTATTAATGTTTTTTAGGAAGTTTTATAAAAGTGATTTATTAAACAAAGAAAAGTTTCAAAGGGAAAATTGTTTAAACTTAATAAAAATCTATTATTTATGTATTTTTTAAATGTAATAAAATAAAAAGAAGCAATTAAGAAAATTTTGTATAAAAAGGTTAATGTATTATTTTTATTCACAAAATAGATTATATAAAAAAGGAAAATAAGGTGATAGAAAGAAAAAAAAAAGAAAGGATTGATTTGTATGAAAAATTAGGAAATCAGATGGGCTTAGGGGTTATATACATGACCCAAAATGCAAAAAATAAAAATGAATTATAACCAACAAAGGGGGGTGCCAGAATCAAATGGGCTTAATAGTTTATGGGGCAGAGGCCCACGACGCGTTGGACAAATTTTGTTTAGGGTTTGTTTTGTTTCATTCAGAATAATGGTTTGTGTTGAACAGCGCCGCTTCCATCTTCTTCTTCGTTGTCCTCTTCATCTTTCTTAACCAAGGCGAGCTTCTGACTAAATCCTTCCATGCCTGGCCACTGGACGCCACCTCCAACTCCCCTTTCTCATGGTTTGCTCAAGGCGATGATTCAAAAAAAGGGTAACGATTTTGTTTTATCGCGTTTTAGGGTTCTGGATTCATGCATGTTTTTACATATTCTGATCTTTTGTATTATTTGTTTCTGTGAGGTGTTAAAAAAGAAAAGGGGGGACAATACCTTTGCTGGCTTTTAGAGAAGAGGCGGAGAAGTGGACAGGAGGCGTCTCCGGTGGTCAAGGCGAGGGAGTATGTGATGTTGAGAGCTTGCTAGCTTGTCTGGTATTTGTATCTTGCTTTGTACGTTTTATGATGAATGCTCAGCTTCTGAAAACCCTAGCTTATTTGCTTATGTCTCTCCTTTTCTTCTTCTGAATACTTGCTTCTGATTACTTGCCTCTGAACTTTTGCTTATCTGTGATGATTTTGATTCTGAGTATTTGTGCTTCTGAGATACTTTCACAATCTTCCTCTCTTTGAGCTTTGTTTCTTTTCAATGGTGATAATATCTGAGAATGCTTTGATTTCTGTATGTTGCTTTTGATGATGTTGATGATGTTGCCTTATTCTGAGATGCTTGCTTATTGCTGTTCTGATAACTTGATGATGATAACTTTGAGATTGATTTTCCTCTCTCTTTTGGCTTTGATTCTGAGTTGGTGTTTTGCTACTGTTGCCACTGATATGTTGATGTTGGCCCTACGATGAAGTTGTTCTGAGGGCTTTTTGGCTTGAATGCTTCAAGGCTTGTGATTGTAACAGGTTTTTGGGCTACAGGTTTGCTGTTGTTTTTCTTTTGTTTGACAGTCTTGGAGGGTTTATACAGATTTGAGCTTTTGCTTTCTTGAAGGCTTATTGTGGTTACAGGAAGGATGTTACAGTTTGAAGCTTAGCAGGTTTGAGAGCTTGTTTTGGTATTTACAGGCTTGAGAGCTTGTGTTATATATTTTTTTTAATGTTTTTCTGCCCTCTCTTGAACTTTTCTGAACTCTTTGTTATATATTTCTTTGTCTTAAGCCTGCCCACTGTAAGCCTCTACTTTTTTACTCTCTTTCTCTCTCTCCAGAAAGCATATCTTTGCTTAGAATATCTTTTTTCTCTGAAAAGTTTTGGCCTGGAAAATGATGAATAAAAATGCTTTTACATGTTTGCTTGCATCTTTAGATTTCCTCTGCATATCTTCCAGATTTTTTGCCTTTTTCTTTTGTGTACTTGTTGACAACTTTATTGGCTTTTGATATCTTTTGATATCTTCTTGACAGTTTGGCAGCTTCTTTGGACAGTTTTGACAGCTTAGTTGACATTTTGAACTTGGGCAACTTGTTTGTTCAGTTTGAACTTTGTAGTTGTTTGGCATATTCAATTTGTCCATGTGCAGTTTGTTTGAATTTGTGCAGCTTTGTATTTGATTAATTCATGCTTGCAAACATTTAATTTCCCTCTTTGTGAACCAAGAGACATCTTCTTGCGATTTGCAGAGAGGACGAACAAACTGATTCCGGCCAAAACTTTTAATGATGAGTTTTAATTATCTGTCTGAGAATGTCCTTTTAATTTGAAATGTATTGACTTCTTCCTTTTTTTTTGTCTTTGCAGATAAATATCAGCTGAGCAAAGGGGAGCAGCAGTAGAAGATGAAGACTTAGGATAGATTTATTTTCTCTTTCAATTGTTTGTAATAAACATTATTATAAATACTGTAAATAAATTTACTGTATTCAAATAACACTTGTAACAATAATTAAAAGTGAATAAAAAATCTTTTGTCAGTTAATCTCTTTTAATTCACTGTCTATTTAATTATTTAAGTTTCTTGAATTAAAATAACTGGAAGTACATCCCAATTATTCTAACTTAGATAAAATAAATAATTAATAAACACCGTAGTCTTGCAACTTCGCACTAATCCATAATAAAACCGGCGTCCCAATTAACCATATGTATTGCACAGTCAATCAAAACAAATGTCCATATGTCCTTTATCTCACTGATCAAACTTAAATTTCAAACTTTCAATCAGAAGCCTCAACCCATATCCCAGAGTCAATTGAAAAGAACTATAGAATTAATTCCTTCTGAGAATGCACGCGCAAACCCTAATTCTTGATTTATTGTCCAAGAAACGTCCGCCTGATCAAACCCTGAGCCAAACTCAACCAAACCCTAACAATCTGCTTGGACTGATTCAAAATCAATGGAAACCCTAATTTTGTTTGACTGATGAGAAAAGTCTGTTTGACCGATTCTTAAACCAAATCTGAAAAATCAGGAAAAGCCCGGAGCTGTGATTTCTTGTGGAAAAGAGAGGGCAAATTTTGGGGTACAACAGTTTCCCCTGTTCAATCTTCTTGAACCTGAAGATTTAGATTGGAAGGTTTGTCGTTCGCGACTCGAAGGTAAAAGGAGATTGGACACTAGAGTGCCCAAAAAATTTGCACTCGTCAAAGCGTAGTTTGAGGGAATGGGCTTAAAGATGCCATTTGGAGATGGGCTTAAAGATGCCATCTGGGGATGTGACAGAATCTTGTCGGGGGATGGGCTTAGAGATGCCATCTGGAGATGTTGGTAGGAGGATGGGCTTATAGATGCCATCTGAAGGTGATTGTATCTTGTTGGAGATGGGCTTGTAGATGCCATCCAAGAATGTTTATGTATGTCGTTGGTGAGTGGGTGAGTATCAGAAAGGTGTCCCTGTTTGGAACATCCTTGAACTGGGGGTCTGAATAAGCAATAGACTGACATCCATGTTTGGAAGCATCCGTAAACTATTTTCAGTAGTTGAATCTGAACAAGCGATAGATTAACATCCGTGTTTGGAGAATCCGTAAACTGTTTTCAGTAGTTGAATCTGAACAAGCGATAGATTAACATCCGTGTTTGGAGAATCCGTAAACTATTTTCAGCAGTGTTGAAGTTGAATAAGCAATAGATCAGCATCCATGTTGGGAAGCGTCTGTGAACTGTTTTCAAAAGTTGAGTCTGAACAAGCGATAGATTAACATCCGTATTTGGAGAATCCGTAAACTGTTTTCAGAAGTCTTGGAATCTGAACAAGCGATAGGTTAACATCCGTGTCTGGAGAACCCGTAAACTGTTTTCAGAGGTCTTGAATCTGAACAAGCGATAGGTTAACATCCGTGTCTGGAGAACCCGTAAACTGTTTTCAGAGGTCTTGAAGTTGAATAAGCAATAGATCAGCATCCATGTTGGGAAGCGTCCGTAAACTGTTTTCAAAAGTTGAGTCTGAACAAGCGATAGATTAACATCCGTGTTTGGAGAATCCGTAAACTGTTTTCAGAAATCTTGGATCTGAACAAGCGATAGGTTAACATCCGTGTCTGGAGAACCCGTAAACTGTTTTCAGAGGTCTTGAATCTGAACAAGCGATAGGTTAACATCCGTGTCTGGAGAACCCGTAAGCTGTTTTTAGAGGTCTTGAAGTTGAATAAGCAATAGATCAGCATCCATGTTGGGAAGCGTCCGTAAACTATTTTCAAAAGTTGAGTCTGAACAAGTGATAGATTAACATCCGTGTTTGGAGAATCCGTAAACTGTTTTCAGAAATCTTGGGTTATTAATTTTATCCTGAAAAGGGTAAAATATTAGCTGAAACACAAAGTCATGTTGCATGAAATGTATGATGCAATACATATGTTATATCAATGTTTATGATATGAATGTAATGAATGCGTATGTAAGCTGAGTAGCTGTCTTGCTGAGGAAGACGAATCCTGGGTAATGAAATCTTTGACTGCTGCTAGGGAAAGTAAATCCTTGACTGCTGCAGGGGATTGTTGGAAACGAGAAATCCTGGAACCACTGTTGGGGAATCAGGAGCTTGGGTTGTATGCCAATCTACTGGGGATTCTTGTATTGAGGAGATCTTCACTGGGGAATATCTGAATATCCCGTGAGGAACTGAGAATGAGAGTCTTCATTCTGCTTGGGGATTGATAGTTGGAAGTTTTAGCTCCACTGGGGATTGCAAGAATCTTTTGATTGCTGTAGGTATTGATCTGGGATCTTGAAAAGATTGGTCGGTGAGATAGTTGTCCTGGCTGGTTTCAGGTATTAATCTCTGACCTGAGAAAGAAAGATAGTTTTCCTGGCTTGTTACAGGTATTAATCTTCAATCTCTTCATGTAGATGGTTTTCCTGGCTTGCTACAGGTATTAATCCATAATCAGTCGTCCACAGATATTTTCATGGCTTGCTACAGGTATTAATCTGGAACTTGGGTTATACGCCACTTTGAGAATGAGAATCTTCATTCTGTTGGGGGTCAGAAATTGGTAGTATACCAATCTTCTGAGGTGATGAGAATCTTTATTCTGTTAACGGTCAGAAACTGGGAGTATACCAATCTTCTGAGATTTTAAGGATGAGAGTCTTCATTCTGTTAAGGGTCAGAAATTGGGAGTATACCAATCTTCTGAGGTGATGAGAATCTTCATTCTGTTAACGGTCAGAAACTAGGAGTATACCAATCTTCTGAGGTTTTAAGGATGAGAGTCTTCATTCTGTTAAGGGTCAGAAATTGGGAGTATACCAATCTTCTGAAAGTCTTCATTCTGTTAAGGGTCAGAAATTGGGATTATACCAATCTTCTGAGGTTTCAAGGATGAGAGTCTTCATTCTATTAAGGGTCAGAAATTGGGAGTATACCAATCTTCTGAGGTTTTAAGGATGAGAGTCTTCATTCTGTTAACGGTTAACTGTTATCTGGTCGATCTCCAGGCTTTCACAGAAACTTGTATTGCTATCTGGTCATAATCCAGGCTTCACAATAACTTGTTGAGCTGCTATCCGGTCGAATCCGGGCTTCACGGCTTGTGTTGAAGATATACCACTATCTGGTCGACTCCAGGCTTCGTAGTATTCTTGACTGCTGTCTGGTCGTAACCCAGGCTTCACAGAAACTTGCATTGCTATCTGGTCGTAATCCAGGCTTCACAGAAACTTGCATTGCTATCTGGTCGTAATCCAGGCTTCATAATAGCTTGCTAAGCTGTTATCCGGTCAAATCCGGGCTTCACGGCTTGTGTTGAAGATATACCACTATCTGGTCGACTCCAGGTTTCGTAGTATTCTTGACTGCTATCTGGTCGTAATCCAGGCTTCACAGAAACTTGTATTGTCATCTGGTCGTAATCCAGGCTTCACAATAGCTTGCTAAGATGTTATCCGGTCAAATCCGGGCTTCACGGCTTGTGTTAAAGATATACCACTATCTGGTCGACTCCAGGTTTTGTAGTATTCTTGACTGCTGTGTGGTCGTAATCCAGGCTTCGCGGTAGTCTGATACTGTAACTGGGATCTGAATGAGTGACAGAATGGCTACCGTGTCTGGAGCGTATCTGAAACTGTATCTTGGAGTTGAGATCTGTATGAGTAGCAGAATGACTTTCGTATTTGGAGTGTATCTGAAACTGTAACTGGGATCTGAATGAGTGACAGAATGGCTACCGTGTCTGGAGCGTATCAGAAACTGTATCTTGGAGTTGAGATCTGTATGAGTAGCAGAATGACTTTCGTATCTGGAGTGTATCTGAAAATGTAACTAGGATCTGAATGAGTGACAGAATGGCTACCGTGTCTGGAGCGTATCTGAAACTGTATCTTGGAGTTGAGATCTGTATGAGTAGCAGAATGACTTTCGTATCTGGAGTGTATCTGAAACTGTAACTGGGATCTGAATGAGTGACAGAATGGCTACCGTGTCTGGAGCATATCTGAAACTGTATCTTCCAACAGGTGATGAAGGAATTTGTGATGTTGATCGTAACTTCCAGCAGGTGATGAAGGAATTTGAACAACCTTGATTTTGACATTCGAATGCCCCAAGTGATGGTGAGGGAGGCTTGCCCCAGGTTAATCTGTAATTGAGAGATTTGTTGAAATCTTGACTGGACTGCCCCAGGTTAATTTGAGCTTGAAAGATTTGTTGAAATCTTGACTGGACTGCCCCAGCTGTGCTGGATAGTGACATGTCATGCCCCCTTGTTGATAGGAGATTTGTCAATGGAAGTGTCATCCTTTTTGAAGTGATTTTACTCACTGAGAGGGCTTTCGTTCCTCTGAACATTCGTTGTATGAGTTTCTTCGCTGTCAAACAAATAACCATGTGCAAACAACGATATTCAAATGATGCAAAGTTTATGCTTGTCTCGAAGTTTTGAAAAATGCATTTTTTAGCAGAAAACTTTTTATAAGACAAATTCAACACAAGATTTAGGGAAAAGCCTTACAGGAGTCAGGATACCTTTTGTAACAGTATGCTTTCGAACTAACCTATGCTTCAATTAGGACTTTTGAAGGGTTGTAACGTGGCTTGGTTCACGATTTAAGAAACAAAGGATAAAGGCTCAAAGTATATTTGTACCCACCCGCTCTTCGTGATGTTCTTCGATCCTAAACTCAGTTAATTGCGCGTCGAACTCTATTCGAGTTTGGAACGACTTTTGGGTAATGGTTCACCAGTTGAATTTTATGGGAAGACAACCATCATTTTTTTTGCAACATTTTTCATGTTTATAGAGGATTTATAATGACCTCTTTCTTTTGATTTGTTATCCCTAACTTTTGCCTGACTGTTCCTATTTTCGAGATTACAGTCAGCGGGATGCCCCTGCTTTCTTAAGCCTCCTTTGTAGGTTTTGGCTTAGTGGGCCTTTCTCTTTTGAGAGACTGACTGCCTATGAGATAAGGAACCATCACTGTCTTTTGATTCCAGAGGAATGATTTTCTCTCTTTTTTTTTGATGTCGTTCGTTGTATTAGGAACTGAGAGTTTGCGACTTCAATGCACACCTTTTTTGAATTAACTGAGAGACTACCCTGGCCCAGGTTTAAATCAAAGGTTTCAAATTGTTCAGAACAGAAAACTCCTACTTCTTTGGCTCGAAGGGGTTGACTAGGGATTATCTTCCTTATAACTCCAATGTTTGGGATTTGAAAGAAACGCCTGTACATCATCAGCAAGGTCTGTTCAAAAGCATACTGTATGAGATTATGGTATTGTTTCGTCATCCTCCCTCTAAAGGCTTGCAACTTTTTATCAAGAGTTAAATATCATAAATAAAACATAAGAGTAGTGAAAACGAATGGATGAATTCAAGACAAACATATGCAATGCATTAATGAAACAGAGTTTGACATCAACAGATAATTGTTTGAGTCACAAAAGAAATTACAACTTTGAAAATTCAAATGGAACAAAAGTCTCTCAGTTCGAGCTTTGTCATTTCAGGTGGAGAAACCCTTAACGGAAGATTTTCATCTCGCCATCTGGCATGAATCTCAACACTCCAATGTTAATTAGATCTTGAATCTTGTTCTTGAAGGCCCAACAGTCGTCGGTGTCATGTCCCGGACTATAGGAGTGGTATACACAAAATGCGTCAGGATGATAGCTAGGAGCGGAGGTATTGGGCTTCCGAATAGGATCCCTTAAAGCATTCAGATTGACCTCCAACAAGCGTTCCAGTATTAGAGATGACGGTATGTTAGTCTCAGTGAACTTTCTTCCAGACGTAGTTTGCTTATACCGATTACCCCGTTGACGCTGACGCGGTTATTGATGGGCTTGTGACCCTGAAGAAAGTAGAGGAGCCTTTCCCTTGTCTTCTTGTCTCAAAGGGGATTGAATGATGACTTGCTCTTCAACCTCAGATGTTTTCCCCACTTGGTTGTCCCGAAGCAGTTGGTTGACGAGAACCCTGAGCTCCTCTTGTCTTTGAGCCAAGTCCTGGATGAGAGCCATCTAGCTCACCAGTTATCCCATCATCTGGATCTTTATTGTAGCCAGCTCAAACTGCAGTTCCTCCAACTGATCACTCCTGGCATTGCTTGAATTCCCCTGGACCAAGCCCTTTGTGAGGAGAGCTTTCACTTCTTCTTGCCCCTGGGACAGGTTCAAGAACATTTCTTGAAGTTGAGCATTTTGATCCTGGATATCTTTGACAGTCCTCTCTAGAGCCATCTCTACTGAAATAAACAGTAGGAGAATAAGGAAACCTGAAAAGGAAAAACTGTTATGATGCAATGCATGATATGTGAATGCATGTTTTCAAGGATCTCTTGGGGTAAACACAAGAAAAATGTTAGAGGTTGAACTTTGATCGACATCATTGATTGGAGAACTTTGTATCAGTGGATGTCTTTCCACGAGAATCAAGCTTACCATGTCAAGTGGTTCATAGCCCCTGATTCAAGTTGTTGCACTTGATCTTTGATGGAATTTGTTTAGAGGAGAAACCTCTTTCCCCTTGGTAGACGTCTGGTTCAACGTGACCCTGCATCAAAAGACCCTTGAGATCATTGAAATGGTTATTGAAAATGCTATGGTATGATGTTATGATGTTATGTACATGTATGCAAAAGCAAGTAAGTGTATATACAGGTAATCATATTCACACAAAGCAAACAAGTCCTTAGGTTTAGGCTTGCATGGGATTTGTAGGTAAGTACCCTCTTGAAGTTAGTTGGCTCATCCTGTCCTAAAATAGAAACCGGGTTCTAAGGAGCTCAATATCACTGGATTATTCTCTGTGTTCATTGTTTTGGTTTAGCCACTTAACTGGCGACCAAAATATTCCAAGAAAATAACCCTCAATGAGTGTAGTATCGAGTATCTACCAACTTCGGACTGCACCAAAGTCGGTCATCTCACTACCCCTAAAAAGGCTAAGATGGTCAATTAAGGTTCTAAGAGTTCGTTAGTGCTTCATGACATCACTCAGCGGCCCTGTATTCTCCTTGACTACTCAAGGGCTACCGGTACTCACAAATATGTCACACTAACATAGCTACTGCTTCAACCATGTCGGTATACCCCGCACAGTTCCCTCACAGTTTATTGCTATTTACCTAAGAAGGTGCCCCCAAATCCGGGTGTAGGATTAAACAAACCCAAACAAGGAACCCAAAAAGTAAAGCAATCAAAGCAAGCAAGTAAAGGTGATCTAAAACCCTAAGGTAACCCCACTTTTAGAAATTTCCCCAGCAGAGTCGCCAGTTCTGTGATACGGTGGGGAACTGACTTGAGGTTTTGCGTTTGTATTCGCACTTGTTCGGTTTAGCAAGAGTCGCCACCGACTTTTTATTTTATCCTAAAGGAAACGTTAAAAAGCACAGGAAAAAACCTTTGAGATGTTTTCGTGGGTTCGGGGGGTAGATTATGAAAAGGGAAGGTGCTAGCACCCTTTTCATCCATGGTTATCCATGGGCACTTAGTTACTTATTTTAGATCACTTGCCTTTGCTTTTCAATTGTTTGAAATGGTGCTTTGTGTGTGTGGTTTTGAAAATGTTTTGAAAAAGATGCCTTGTCTAGGAAACCGTTGTAACAATTCTTTACTCGAATGTTTTACAAAGGTGTTTGTCTTTTTGAAAAGATGTTTCAATGTTTTTGAAAGTTGTTTTGGAAGTTGTGTTTGTGAAGTGTGTTTTGAAAGTAGGCAAGTGTGTTTTGCAAGTTTGATCAAGTAACTAAGAGTTGTCTACCCCTAAATTTACTCAAAGATCTTTCCTTATGTTTTTAACCTTTTTAACAGTGTTGTTTTCACCATTGTATTTGGTGAACAACCTTGTGTTAGGATGTTAACGGGACGGGTGCGGGTCATCGTTTAGACCATGAATGCAATAGTGTCAAGTGTTTTTGGTAATTTTTCTTGAGGGACTATGATCATTTTGCTTTAGGCAACAAGCAGCGTCATCGAGGGACTATGATTATTTGATTTGTTTTTGTTTTGCCAAAGTACTTGACATGCAAACATGGCCCATTTTTGAAGACAACAATTGGAGTAACCCTAAGGGTGCAAGTGTGATTGGTGTTTGTTTTTCATGCATGCTTATCTTGAATTAGGTCAAGCTATTTGTTGATTTTATTTGCATACAAACCCTAGGTCTATCATGGCATAATTTGAAAGCTCTTAAATGCGGAAATTTAAATGCTAAGCTATTACAACAATGATTATGGGGATGGGGGTACAAATATTTACAACTGGGGATGAGTCTTATCGGGATAGTAGTGTCCAAATATTATTTACAACCAAATCGAATCGCATTCTCAATGTAAAAGTATAGCAAAGTATAAGAATCAAAGAGAAATAAAAGTATTATGCAATGTATGTGATTATTTACAAATGATGCAAATATTAACCTAATGTATTTATTAAGTATTTATTTATTTTTGTGTTTTTGTTATATATAAACAAAAAGGGGTTTAAAGAGAAAACTATTTAACTTAGAAAAAATCTATTTTTATGTATTTTTATTAACGTTTTTTAGGAAGTTTTATAAAAGTGATTTATTAAACAAAGAAAAGTTTCAAAGGGAAAATTGTTTAAACTAAATAAAAATCTATTATTTATGTATTTTTTAAATGTAATAAAATAAAAAGAAGCAATTAAGAAAATTTTGTATAAAAAGGTTAATGTATTATTTTTATTTACAAAATAGATTATATAAAGAAGGAAAATAAGGTGATAGAAAAAAAAAGGATTGATTTGTATGAAAAATTAGGAAATCAGATGGGCTTAGGGGTTATATACATGACCCAAAATGCAAAAAATAAAAATGGATTATAACCAACAAAGGGGGGTGCCATAATCAAATGGGCTTAACAGTTTATGGGGCAGAGGCCCACGACGCGTTGCACAAATTTTGTTTAGGGTTTGTTTTGTTTCGTTCAGAACAAGGGTTTGTGTTGAACAACGCCGCTTCCATCTTCTTCTTCGTTGTCCTCTTCATCTTTCTTAACCAAGGCGAGCTTCTGACTAAATCCTTCCATGCCTGGCCACTGGACGCCACCTCCAACTCCCCCTTTTCATGGTTTGCTCAAGGCGATGATTCAAAAAAAGGGTAACGATTTCGTTTTATCGCGTTTTAGGCTTCTGGATTCATGCATGTTTTTACATATTCTGATCTTTTGTATTATTTGTTTCTGTGAGGTGTTAAAAAAGAAAAGGGGGGACAATACCTTTGCTGGCTTTTGGAGAAGAGGCGGAGAAGTGGACAGGAGGCGTCTCCGGTGGTCAAGGCGAGGGAGTATGTGATGCTGAGAGCTTGCTAGCTTGTCTGGTATTTGTATCTTGATTTGTACATTTTATGATGAATGCTCAGCTTCTGAAAACCCTAGCTTATTTGCTTATGTCGCTCCTTTTCTTCTTCTGAATACTTTCTTCTGATTGCTTGCCTCTGAACTTTTTCTTATCTGTGATGATTTTGATTCTGAGTATTTGTGCTTCTGAGATACTTTCACAATCTTCCTCTCTTTGAGCTTTGTTTCTTTTCAATGATGATAATATCTGAGAATGCTTTGATTTCTGTATGTTGCTTTTGATGATGTTGATGATGTTTCCTTATTCTGAGATGCTTGCTTATTGCTATTCTGATAACTTGATGATGATAACTCTGAGATTTCATTTCCTCTCTCTTTTGGCTTTGATTCTGAGTTGGTGTTTTGCTACTGTTGCCACTGATATGTTGATGTTGGCCCTACGATGAAGTTGTTCTGAGGGCTTTTTGGCTTGAATGCTTCAAGGCTTGTGATTGTAACAGGTTTTTGGGCTATAGGTTTGATGTTGTTTTTCTTTTGTTTGACAGTCTTGGGGGGTTTATACAGATTTGAGCTTTTGCTTTCTTGAAGGCTTATTGTGGTTACAGGCAGGATGTTATAGTTTGAAGCTTAGCAGGTTTGAGAGCTTGTTTTGGCATTTACAGGCTTGAGAGCTTGTGTTATTATTTTTTTAATGTTTTTCTGCCCTCTCTTGAACTGTTCTGAACTCTTTGTTATATATTTCTTTGTCTTAAGCCTGCCCACTGTAAGCCTCTACTTTTTTACTCTCTTTCTCTCTCTCTCTCTCCAGAAAGCATATCTTTGCTTAGAATATCTTTTTTCTCTGAAAAGTTTTGGCCTGGAAAATGATGAATAAAAATGCTTTTACATGTTTGCTTGCATCTTTGGCTTTCCTCTGCATATCTTCCAGATTTTCTGCCTTTTTCTTTTGTGTACTTATTGACAGCTTTATTGGCTTTTGATATCTTTTGATATCTTCTTGACAGTTTGGCAGCTTCTTTGGACAGTTTTGACAGCTTAGATGACATTTTGAACTTGGGCAACTTGTTTGTTCAGTTTGAACTTTATAGTTGTTAGGCATATTCAATTTGTCCATGTGCAGTTTGTTTGAATTTGTGCAGCTTTGTATTTGATTAATTCATGCTTGCAAACATTTAATTTCCCTCTTTGTGAACCAAGAAGAGACATCTTCTTGCGATTTGCAGAGAGGACGAACAAACTGATTCCAGCCAAAACTTTTAATGATGAGTTTTAATTATCTGTCTGAGAATGTCCTTTTAATTTGAACTGTATTGACTTCTTCCTTTTTTTTTGTCTTTGCAGATAAATATCAGCTGAGCAAAGGGGAGCAGCAGTAGAAGATGAAGACTTAGGATAGATTTATTTTCTCTTTCAATTGTTTGTAATAAACATTATTATAAATACTGTAAATAAATTTACTGTATTCAAATAACACTTGTAACAATAATTAAAAGTGAATAAAAAATCTTTTGTCAGTTAATCTCTTTTAATTCACTGTCTATTTAATTATTTAAGTTTCTTGAATTAAAATAACTGGAAGTACATCCCAATTATTCTAACTTAGATAAAATAAATAAATAATAAACACCGTAGTCTTGCAACTTCGCACTAATCCATAATAAACCCGGCGTCCCAATTAACCATATGTATTGCACAGTCAATCAAAACAGATGTCCATATGTCCTTTATCTCACTGATCAAACTTAAATTTCAAACTTTCAATTAGAAGCCTCAACCCATATCCCAGAGTCAATTGAAAAGAACTGTAGAATTAATTCCTTCTGAGAATGCGCGCGCAAACCCTAATTCTTGATTTATTGTCAAAGAAACGTCCGCCTGATCAAACCCTGAGCCAAACTCAACCAAACCCTAACAATCTTCTTGAACTGATTCAAAATCAATGGAAACCCTAATTTTGTTTGACTTATGAGAAAAGTCTGTTTGACCGATTCTTAAACCAAATCTGAAAAATCAGGAAAAGCCCGAAACTGTGATTTCTTGTGGAAAAGAGAGGGCAAATTTTGGGGTACAACACCAGGGTTAATTTTTTTTAATCTATTTTTATATATTTTATCTATTTTTGTTTACTGGGTTGCTTTTGAAACAAAAATTAAAAGCACTTGAAATAATTTTTTAAAAATATTTTATTGATTTGTCTCTTACACAATAAAATTGATTGATTTTTTTATTGAAATAAAAAAAATCAATCCACTTCCACTATTATTTCAAGATCTCCCAAAAATCTTATAGTGCTTCTTTCCAAACCTTATTCAATACTCTAATACTATCTTTGTCTGTAATTATAAGATGTTAGAACAAAGTTTGAATCTACTACCCTATATTTAAGTTTTGATGATAACAAAGTGAAAAGATATAGTAATTATAAGTTTCGTGTATGAACTATCTGCTGCCTAAAATTATTATGTTCTGACTTGCAGATACGCTGATTGAAATAAGCTAGATCACATCTATTCAGCATCAGAACTTGATTTCAGACACCAGCATCAGAAGTTGCTACATCAGAACATCAAAATCAGATGATCAACTCACGTACATGCTGAAGCCTGATGAACAAGACTGTGCTTAATACTCTGATACAGAAACACAATAGTTCATCAGCAGCGAAGCAGAATCAGAATGAGCCAAGCCAGAACTTGCATTAAGTAAGCAACGGTACTGTGCATTGAAAGCAAATTAATTCCAACGGCTTCATTCCAGACAAGATCTGCTCAATAAGGAAAGTTTGTTATTAGCATTGAATCAAGAATATTGCATCCAACGTTCATCATCTTAGTGCTATATAAACAAAGCTTTGAAGATTGAAATGGTTAATGCTCTCCAAATCTCTACACGCACAAAAGCTGAACCATAATCTTCGTTCTACCAGTTTTGCTAAACCACACACTCTGATATTTCATTACTGTTTAGCAATCTAGTTTCTAAGCTTCAATTTGTGTATACATCACAGTTGTGATACAGTTTTGTAGAAAACATACACACACATAGTTTTATCTCTTTGTAAGAAAGTGTTACCTTGACAAACCGGGTTGTGGTTTGAATCAAGAAGGCTTTAGCAGTTGTTAAAGTAGTCTGTAATATTCAGTTGAATATAGTGGATTAAGACCTCGTTGGAGAGAGGCGAAATCACCTTGACGGGTGGACTGGAGTAGTTTGAGATCAAACGAACCAGGATAAAAATATCTTGTTCATTGCATTAGTTTTTAGTTTTACAATTCAACCCCCCCTTCTTGTGTTTTTCACCACTTCAATTGGCATCAGAGCGCCTGGTTCTGAGCTAAAACACTTAACCGTGTCAGTACAAGATCCAGCGTCAGAAAAACACAATGGCAGGAAACAATTCTCACATCAGCAATGACAACAATGAGGACAGAGACAGATTCAGTGGCAAACCTCCAGTCTTTGATGGAGAAAACTTTGATTACTGGAAAGACAAAATTGAAAGCTTCTTTCTAGAACATGATGCTGATCTGTGGGATATGGTGACAGATGGATACACGCACCCTGTGAATGCAAGTGGTCAGAAGATTGATAGAAAAACAATGTCTGATCAACAAAAGCGTGACTTCAAGAATCACCACAAGGCCAGAACCATCCTCCTCAGTGCCATCTCCTATACTGAGTATGAAAAGATCTCCAACAGAAACACAGCAAAGAATATTTTTGATTCTCTCAGAATGACGCATGAGGGCAACGTTCAGGTCAAAGAAACAAAAGCTCTGGCGCTCATTCAGAAGTATGAGGCGTTCAAAATGGAAGAATCTGAATCCATTGAAACTATGTTCTCTAGATTCCAGATTCTGGTAGCTGGTCTCAAAGTTCTGGACAAAGGATACTCTACTGCTGACCATGTCAAGAAAATCGTCAGAAGTTTACCCAAGCAGTGGAGGCCTATGGTTACTGCTCTGAAGCTAGCTAAAGATCTCAACAAAATCACTCTGGAGGAACTTATCAGCTCCCTCAGAAGTCATGAGATAGAGCTAGAAGCTGATGAGCCTCAGAAGCAAGGTAAGCCTTTAGCGTTAAAATCTAACAGAAAATTTGAGTCTAAAGTTTTGCAGGCAGTTGAAGAAACATCTGATGGATCCTCATCAGAAGAAGACGAACTTTCCCTTCTCTCCAGAAGAGTAAATCAACTGTGGAAGCAAAGACAAAGGAAGTTCAGGAATCCCAGAAGATCTGATCAGAACGAGTCTTCTTCCAGATACAGAAGGACAGATTCTTCCTCTGGATACAGAAGATCTGAAGGCTCCTCCAGTAGCAAAAAGCCAAACACCAAAGACATCATCTGCTATGAGTGCAACGAGCAAGGACACTATAAGAGTGACTGTCTAAAGCTTCAGAGGGAAAAGCCCAAAAAGAAGTTTGGAAGAGAGAAGAAGAAAAGTCTCATGGCTACATGGGATGACTCTGACTCGTCTGAAGCTGACTCAGAATCAGATGATGAAAGAGAAAACATAGCTCTCATGGCTAACATCTCAGAAGATAGTGAAGCTTATGAATCAGACTCAGAATCAGACACAGAAGAGGTATTTCCTAACTTTGCTGTTAACTTTACAAAGGCTGAACTTGCTGAAAGCCTTAATGAGATTCTGGAACATTATCAGCAAATTAGAGCTAAATTCAGAGACCTGAAAAGGAATCTTGAATCTGACTCTAATAAGACTGAGAGTCTCAAATTGGAAAATTCTGAGCTGAGAAACAAGATTTCAAAATTAGAAAACACTTTACAAAACTCTCAGAAGGAACCAATTTCTGAAACTCCCAGCAACGCTGATGAGATCATCAAGGAGTATGATCACAGTTTCCAGAGGTTCCTAGCTAAAAGCATAGATAGAAGCAGAATGGCTTCAATGATCTATGGAGTTAGCATAAACGGCAGGAAAGGAATAGGATACCAAGGTAAGGTTCCTACACCAAAGAATGTCATGGACTTAACCATTAAACACACTCCTTTGAATTCACATTTTGTGTATGGTCACACACATGATATCAAATATACTAGCAGTAAGCACTCTGTGAAACCAAAATTCAACCAGAGTTTTGGTAAAACTAACAAATCAGGACCCAAGAAAATCTGGGTACCTAAGGACAAAATAATACATGTTGCAGATATCTTTAGCAGCAAGTCAGAAACACCAATCATGGTACCTGGACTCTGGCTGCTCACGACACATGACGGGAAGAAGGCATATGTTCCAAAGCCTGGAACTTAAGCCTGGAGGCCACGTTGGCTTTGGAGGCAATCAGAGGGGAAAGATAATTGGCTCTGGAACTGTAGGTAATGGAAATCTTCCCTCTATTAATAATGTTCTGCTAGTAGATGGATTGATGCATAATCTGTTATCCATAAGTCAATTAAGTGATAACGGTTATGATATAATCTTTAATCAAAAATCATGTAAAGCTGTTAGTCAGAAAGATGGGACTATCCTGTTTAATGGTAAGAGGAAAAACAACATTTACAAAATCAAACTTTCTGAACTAAAGAGTCAGAATGTAAAATGTCTTCTGTCTGTTAACAACGAGCAGTGGATCTGGCACAGAAGATTGGGGCATGTTAGTATGAGAAGAATATCTCAGATTAACAAACTCAATCTGGTCAGAGGACTTCCTAATTTGAAGTTCAATTCAGATGCTCTGTGTGAAGCATGTCAGAAAGGCAAATTTGCAAAACCTTCTTTTAAATCCAAAAATGTTGTTTCTACCTCTAAGCCATTAGAACTTCTGCACATTGACTTATTTGGACCAGTTAAAACTGCTTCAGTCAGTGGTAAGAAGTATGGGTTAGTAATCGTAGATGACTATAGCAGATGGACATGGGTAAAGTTCTTAAGACACAAGGACGAGTCACACTCTGTGTTTGTTACCTTCTGTAACCAAGTTCAGAATAAAAAGGATCTTAGAATCGTTAAAGTCAAAAGTGATCATGGTGGAGAATTTGAAAATAAAGATTTTGAGTCATTCTTTAATGACAGAGGCATTCTGCATGATTTCTCTTGTCCTAGAACTCCCCAACAAAATGGAGTTGTAGAACGAAAGAACAGAACATTGCAAGAAATGGCCAGAACCATGATCAATGAGACAAACGTTGCTAAGACTTTCTGGGCAGAGGCAATAAACACAGCGTGCTACATTCAGAATAGAATCTCAATAAGACCTATTCTGGAAAAGACTCCATATGAATTGTGGAAGAACAGAAAGCCCAACATTTCATATTTTCATCCATTTGGATGTACTTGCTTTATATTAAATACAAAGAATTATTTGAACAAGTTTGACTCTAAGGCACAGAAGTGTATTATGTTAGGATACTCTGAACGCTCAAGAGGGTACAGAGTATACAATACAGAAACACAGATTGTGGAAGAATCAATCAGTGTTCGTTTTGATGATAAGCTTGACTCTGAAAAGTCAAAGCAGAATGAAATTTTTGCAGGTATAGAAATTGAATTTGCAGGTTCTGAAGACAAGTCATCAGAAGCTCTCAACACAGACATTCCTTCAACGTCAGAAAGGAGAACTGCTAGAAATCCTACAACAGCTGCTGATCAACCTCAGAAGAGATTACCCAGAAGCAGCTTGGATCACCCAGAAGAGACTATCCTAGGAAGAAAGGAAGATCCAATCAGAACAAGAGCAAGCTTCAGAAACTCTGAAGAAACACTTATGGGACTTGTGTCTCTGATTGAACCGTCTTCTATTGATGAAGCACTTCTGGATAATGACTGGATTCTGGCAATGCAAGAAGAGCTGAATCAATTCACCAGAAACGACGTATGGGATCTCGTTCCCAGACCAAAAGGATTCAACGTCATTGGAACAAGATGGGTGTTCAGAAACAAGCTAAATGAACAAGGTGAAGTCATCAGAAACAAGGCACGACTGGTTGCACAAGGTTATAGTCAGCAAGAGGGAATAGACTATACAGAAACCTTTGCCCCAGTCGCCAGGTTAGAATCTATCAGACTTTTAATTTCATTTGCTGTTAATAGAGGCATCACTCTGTATCAGATGGATGTCAAAAGTGCATTCTTGAATGGTTATATAGAAGAAGAAGTTTATGTTCACCAACCCCCAGGGTTTGAAAATACAAAACATCCAGAACATGTTTTCAAACTAAAGAAGTCACTGTATGGTCTGAAACAAGCTCCCAGAGCTTGGTATGAAAGGCTAAGTAACTTTCTGCTTGAAAATGAATTCACCAGAGGGAAAGTGGACACTGCTCTATTCTGTAAAACAGTTAAGAGTGACATCTTAGTCTGTCAAATTTATGTTGATGATATCATTTTTGGTTCTACTAATCCTTCTCTTGGAAGAAAATTTGCTAAGTGTATGCAGGCAGAATTTGAGATGAGCCTCATGGGGGAACTGAAATTCTTTCTAGGAATTCAGATCAATCAAACTCCAGAAGGAACTTACATTCATCAGAGCAAATACATCAGAGATCTTCTGAAGAAATTTGACCTCTCAGAATGTAAGCCATCAAAGATTCCAATGCATCCCACGTGCATTCTGGAAAGAGAAGAGGTAAGCAAAAATGTAGAACAGAAAGTCTACAGAGGTATGATTGGTTCTCTCCTCTATCTGACTGCTTCAAGACCTGACATATTATTCAGTGTTTGTATCTGTGCTAGATTCCAATCAGATCCTAGAGAATCTCACTTAACAGCTGTTAAGCGAATTTTCAAGTATCTGAAAGGTACTACTAATCTGGGTTTGTTTTATAGAAAATCTAGTGATTACAGCTTAGTAGGCTACTGTGATGCTGATTTTGCTGGAGACAGAGTGGAACGTAAAAGTACTTCTGGAAGCTGCCAGTTTCTGGGAGAAAATCAGATCTCTTGGTCCAGCAAAAGGAAATCAACAATTGCTCTGTCAACAGTAGAAGCTGAGTACATAGCAGCAGCAGGATGTAGCACACAAATGCTCTGGATGAAAAGTCAGCTTAAAGACTTCCAGATTTTTGAGAGTAACATTCATATACTTTGTGATAATACTTCTGCTATTTGCTTAAGTAAGAATCCCATTTTACATTCTAGAGCAAAGCATATAGAAATAAAACATCACTTCATTAGGGACTATATTCAGAAAGGTATTTTGAACTTAAAATTTATAGATACAGACCATCAATGGGCTGATATCTTTACTAAACCCCTTTCAGAAGATAGGTTTAATTTCATTCTGAGACATCTCAGCATGAAAGTATTCCCAGAGTGAAAATGTTTTAATTCCATATATTTACTTTCAGAATGTAATTATTTCACTGTGAACTTCTGATCAATCTCCTTTCAGAAAGATAGAACATGCAGATTGTATCAGATGCAAGTCTAAAGATCTAAGAGTCTAAGCTCAAAAGACAGACGTGCTGATCACTACATCAAACAAGTGTCATCCAATCATCAGCATATCTCTGAAGCAGAAGGCGTGCACGCTTCTGAGAAGGCAAAGCGCTGATTGGGTGCATTGAGACACATGTCTGGTAACCGTTTTTAAGTATCTTTCTCAAATCCCCCAAAATCAGCAAGCATTTAATGAAAAGTAATCATGCTTTTAAATGGCAATCATGATTTTTCTCTCTCTTAAAAACGTTTATCTTTTCAAAATAGTTTTGAAAACTCTATTTAAGCACATTAATCTCTCATTCTTATTCTTTACGCTTTCTCACTAACACTCAAGCATTTTCTGCATATTTCTGAGTTCATCTCTTGCAAACCTTTTTCCTCAGTTCATTCTCAAAACCCTTTTAGTGTGAAAATGGCAACCTCCAGTAGCGTTTCTGCAGGTAATCAGAAGAAAGCAACATCTGAGCAATATCAAGTGCCACTCAGAACTCTCCTCACTCCGGTGAAGAACCTTGAAGTGCTCTCTGAGTTAATCATTGATTTTGAAAGCTTGAAGGAGAATGGTTTTGACCTAACTGAAGAAGTTAGGGCTCAAAAGTGGGAAAGGTATTTCGATAGGTTGGTTGGACCAACATTCCCAGCGCTGGTCAAGGAATTTTGGATTCACGCCAAGGTTTCAACACATCTAGTCATCTCCTCTGTTATGGGGAAGAAGATTGTGATTACTGAAGATCTCATTGCAAGGCTAATCGGTCAAAGTGGTGGTGGCATCCGTTGTGTGGACATGGCTGAAAGATGTGCTGATATAGGTGTGGTAGCTAACAGGATTTTCACTCTTGGGATGCCCAGCAGCAAGATTAAAGATCTGAAGGATCATTTCAGAGTATGGGCTAAGATAATTCTGGGATGCTTCAACCACAGGAAAACAACAAGTTCTCCTGATTACATAAATGTGGATCAGCAGTTTCTGATCTACTTTATTGATCAGAAGATAAAGATCAATCTGGCTCACTTCCTGTTCAACCACCTCAGAACCAGTGTGAAAGAAACAAGGGAAGAAGAAAGAACCAAGAGGGACTGGATACCTTTTGGAAGGTTGATATCAGATATTCTGACAGAGAATAGGCTGATTGAGCATCCGATAGAAGCTCAAGAGCTGAGCACTATTGAACCAACAATTGGGAAACCTCTGAACGCAAAGAATCTGAAAAAGATGAAGCTGATAGAGAATATTCAGAAGGAACCCAGAGCTACTTCCACTGCTGATATCTCAAGCAGAAGAGTGCCTCTGAGTGATTTTCCGTTATTCTCTGAAACTGAATCCAAACCAGAGGTGATTCTCAGGTACTTGGATGCGTACAAGGCAGATGGTACAGATCCAAAGCTGAATATCAGAGATCTGCATCAACCCCAACCAGAAGTGACTCTGAAGAAGACAAAGAAGAGGAAGGCGCCATCAGAAGGATCATCTCAGCAGACTCCAAAGAAAAGAGGTATTTCATCTGCTGCCCCTGTTTCAAATTCTTTTACTATTCCAGCATCTATCCCTCCTCAAACCTCTCACAGAATATCAATTCCCATCCCTACCATTGATGAAACCGTACAAGAAGAAGACCCTTCTGAGGCATTAAAACTCAGAAGACCTAGAACCAAACACCCCAAACAACCAACAATTTCAACAACAACAGCACTTGACCAAGTGCTGTCTGATATTGAGCGTCAACATGCCTCTGCTCAACCAAACTCTGAACCACAAAATGTTCCTCCTCCACAACCAGAACAACAACAACCACTCTCAGAAGAACCTCTGATCCCTGAGCAATCAGAGATTCCAACTCCCTCTCCCCAACCAGAAATTAATCCACCTTCACCACAAACAGAGTTTCACCACTCTGAAACTCCTTCTCCTCATCAATCTGACCCTCACTCACCTCAACCATCACCGCTGGCAATTCAGTTGCCATGTGGAACCACTGTTTTCATGCCCCAGTTACCATCCTCATCAGAATCGACACCACCAAATACTCCCAAAACACCACCCACTCTAATCGAAATATCTGACTCTGATACCCCTTCTCCAAAACAAACAGCCTCTCAGAAAACCTCTGAAAACCCCAGCAGGACTTTCATTGACTTAACCAGTCTTGACCGTCTTGCTGATCTAAAACACAAAATTGCCATCCCAAAACCAAAGCAACCAGATGTTGGCTCTGGTATTTTGAATTTTGAAACAGGTGTGCTGCAATGGATTGCTTCTTTGAAGCAAGTCTGTCCTGGGATGATTGACCCAGCTGCTTCTGATCAGCTCTGGTCACAGTTCAGACTTTGGGTACGTGCTGAAGCCCTCAAGTTGCAGGATATCAACTATGAGCAGGCACAACAAAATTTCAGCAAGCTTTTGAATGAAGTTGGAAGTATGCTTCTGAAAGAGGACGTGCTCCCTCTGGACAGTGAACCTTGGTCTGAGAAACAGCAAGCTGCAAAGGTACAGGACAAGACCACTCAATCAGAAGAAGACAAGACCATTCAAGCTGAAGAAAGTCAAGCAGAGGATGTCGCTGAAAGTTCTCAGAAGCTTCCTGCTTCTGATGCTTCTCAAGCTGCCTTGGACAGGCAGACTCTAGAAGAACTAAGGCTGAATGACATGCGTCTATAGCAGCAAATGGATGAAAACGATCAGAAGATGAAAGAGAGAATGGATGTGCAGGACAGCAAGATTGACACTGTTGTCAGCATGGTGCATAAGCAGAATGAGACTTCTGAAAAGATTCAAGCCTTGCTGGAGAACCTGTTCACACGCTTGCCTCCTTAACCTTAATATTTTCTTTCATGCATGACCTTTTTCATGTTTTCCTTGATTTTCTGATGTACTGTTTGATTATGTTTTGTAATATTTTCTTGTTTTGGTTCTGAACTATATTAATATGATTAGTTTTTCTGATCTTAATTGTTTTAGCACATCACCAACACTTTTTGATTGCTGACAAAAAGGGGGAGAACAAGAATGATATTTAAATCAATAACGGGCTAACTAGACAGAAATTCTCAAACATTCTAACTCTATTACTTGAAATGTTTTTTTCTGTTTTGCTTAAAGTCTACAGGCACAAGGAAGCTCCTGGACACTCTGAAGACTAGAAGCTCTGATCACTAAACTCTGATCACTATGAAGTTCTGATCCGCTCTAATATTCTGATCCAAAGCAAAGCTCTGACAAGAAAAGCTCTGAAGCTCTGCTCTGACATAAAGCTTCTAATAAGTCAAAGACTCTGATAATCTGATGTTCAAAGAAAGAATAAGATCTGATCCTGAAGAACGCGTATAATCAAAGGGAAGTAATAAACTCAGGGGGAGTATTTCCTTACTCCTTATTCTTTTACTTCTTATTCTGATACATATTCCAGATACCTTTTCACGTTATTTTCATTTAAAATATCTAGTTTTTGTCATCATCAAAAAGGGGGAGATTGTTAGAACAAAGTTTGAATCTACTACCCTATATTTAAGTTTTGATGATAACAAAGTGAAAAGATATAGTAATTATAAGTTTCGTGTATGAACTATCTGCTGCCTAAAATTATTATGTTCTGACTTGCAGATACGCTGATTGAAATAAGCTAGATCACATCTATTCAGCATCAGAACTTGATTTCAGACACTAGCATCAGAAGTTGCTACATCAGAACGTCAAAATCAGATGATCAACTCACGTACATGCTGAAGCCTGATGAACAAGACTGCGCTTAATACTCTGATACAGAAACACAATAGTTCATCAGCAGCGAAGCAGAATCAGAATGAGCCAAGCCAGAACTTGCATTAAGTAAGCAACGGTACTGTGCATTGAAAGCAAATTAATTCCAACGGCTTCATTCCAGACAAGATCTGCTCAATAAGGAAAGTTTGTTATTAGCATTGAATCAAGAATATTGCATCCAACGTTCATCATCTCAGTGCTATATAAACAAAGCTTTGAAGATTGAAATGGTTAATGCTCTCCAAATCTCTACACACACAAAAGCTGAACCATAATCTTCGTTCTACCAGTTTTGCTAAACCACACACTCTGATATTTCATTACTGTTTAGCAATCTAGTTTCTAAGCTTCAATTTGTGTATACATCACAGTTGTGATACAGTTTTGTAGAAAACATCCACACACATAGTTTTATCTCTTTGTAAGAAAGTGTTACCTTGACAAACCGGGTTGTGGTTTGAATCAAGAAGGCTTTAGCAGTTGTTAAAGCAGTCTGTAATATTCAGTTGAATATAGTGGATTAAGACCTCGTTGGAGAGAGGCGAAATCACCTTGACGGGTGGACTGGAGTAGTTTGAGATCAAACGAACCAGGATAAAAATATCGTGTTCATTGCATTAGTTTTCAGTTTTACAATTCAACCCCCCCTTCTTGTGTTTTTCACCACTTCATAAGATCCTCTTGAGTTTTTTTCTTGTTCCTTTTTATAAGATCCTCTTTAACTTTCAAAGTGTATTAATTATTTTTTTTCAAACATGTCCCTAATTATATCACATCTTTTTCTACAATCAGCAATAAATATACTTGTAAAAACATCAATTATTCCTCTTTCCTAAGGATAAAGTTGTAAAATTGTATAAATAGTCAATAAATTTAATATTATAATCAACTTTCTTAATTAGCATAATTTAATCTATGAGGTCTTATATTTAGGGACGAATGTCGTATATTTTTTCAAACTCTTACAAAAAAACATCATCATTTTATTATTCAATTATTGTGTTTGAGCATACAATCAATATGTTTTTTGACACCACTAACCTCGTTATCGTTAAAAATTATAAATAATGTATTGTTATATTTTTTCCGATTAATTTATATTCAGGTTTTTTAAATAGTAGTACATAAATTTACTAAAAGGATCATTCCAGTTGAATGTTTGTTTAATAATGTTTCTTATACATGTAACAACTACAAATATGGTGTATCATATTATTGTCAACCAGGTCTCTAAAGAACTTGATGTTGTTGGTCTAGATGTCAACATACCCGAGGTTGGTGAACTAGGTGTTTCTAAAGTAGATGTTGCTAAAGTTATTGTTTGATTAAATTTGTGTGGGTAAACATTTTGTTACTGATCAGGTTACATTTTGTTACTTTGTCCAAATCCCCATACATTGATGATTGCATATTTGATTTGATCTTCCATTAAAACCTTCCAATTTTGGCTTGAATCCAATCTCTTTGTGCATAATGGACTTGATACGAATTTTATTAAAAAGCTAGCTGTAATTGGAGCCTGAAATGATCAAGAAATCCATTGGTATCAATGCTTTGGATTTTATTTGATTTTATTTGATTTAAAATGAATTAATTCAAATAAAAATCAAATTAAATAATAAAAATAAGATATGGACACATGGCTAAAGCTAGAGCACGTGGGCAATAATGCAAACTCAAATCAAGTGAAAAAGAATGGGCCCATTTGGCAAAATTTGAAGTTTTGGGGATAGTTGACTTTTGGCAATTTTGCAAAACAAAGTCCAACTTCAACAATGCATAACTTCTTCAATTTTGAACTTTTAGAGGTGTTCTTGGACTTTTTAGAAAGCTTGAGATGTCCTCTAACCAAAAAGTTTGGTCTTATCTCATTTTGATATTCCATGCTCAAGTTAGAAGCTTTGACAAAAAAGGTGTTTTTGTTGACTTTCAAAAATGACCTATAATGTCAAAATTCATAACTTCTTATGAGTGAATTTTTTGATCTTGGGATATGAATATGGATTGTGGGGGATTGCATCCTCTTCAAAATATGCTTTGGATGGGTCATTTCTCATAAAGTATGAGAAAGTTATGCTTGGTCAAAGTTGAGTTGACTTTTCCTACAAAACCCTAATTTAGCAACTTTTGAATCTTGATGAATTTTGAGCAATCCTTGATTAATCATGATCAAGCATTAATCAAATGATGAAATACAATTCAAAATGATAATGTTGACAAAAAATCTTAAAGTTTGACTGTATGTAGGTCACAGTTGACTTTTGCCCTAGCACAGTCGATTTTTGGACCTTTGAGCAATTGAGCAAACTTCCTCTGCAAGGCTTGAAATTTGACATGGATGATCTTGAGAACATATTAGGACATTGGTGAGAACTTGGGGTCTCTTGGACTCAAGGATCTTGATTCAACATGAAACCCTAGTTTGGGGTAGACTGCCTTAGGAGAGAGCTTGTCTGACCAACTCTTGGACTACCTTGAGCAACTTGGAGATTTTTTATTGCAATGTTTTGAGAAATATGGGAGGGAAAATTTTGGGGTTCAACAGTGTGATCAACAAATTTCAATTTTGTCCCACTCTCGCTTATCTTCTAAATACCCAGCTTTTTGAAGATAGATAATGACATCAAACTCACACTAGAACCAAAATCAATTGGAACCCTCTTGAATTTTTTGTCTTTTATTTTGCACGGTATTGCAACAAATCTCAGATCCTTCGGCTTGATAGGTATTTTCCTCTCGGAAGCAATTACACACAATTGCTCATTACAGGGTACCAATCCTTCTCCTGTTGATCTCTTCTTTGATAATACCTCCTTCATGAATTTCTTATACAAAGGAATTTTCTCGAGTGCTTCAAAGAATCGTATATTGATCTCTAGCTTTTTGAACAACTGGAAAAATTACCAAACTCTTTCTCTTTCGTGTCCTTGTTTGCCCCTCGAGATGGATACGACAACTTGATTGCTGGTTTAGTTTTCTCTTCAACTGGCTTCACAGGTGATACCACTTCTTCTTGTTTTATCTTGTTTTCTCTCACTTCTAGATCTACTTATATGATACTATCATCAAATTTTACCCCGTCTTTCTTTTCTTCAGCAACATTAACATTCTCATGATTTTTTCTGATTTTCTTGTGCCTGCAGCGCTACCTGTTGTGCAATATGTCACATTTGAACTTCCAAATTTTTTATTATAGTTGTTGTATTACTGTAATTACTCCTTCTCTCTTTTTGAAATTGAGAAGTGTGGGCAGCCGTCTTTTTAATAGCCATCTCCCATTCTGCTTTTTGTGGAGCTTGTTGTTACTGATCTTTCCAGGAGAAGTTAGAATGATTCTTCCACCCAGGATTATAGGTGTTAGAATACGGATTATTCTGCTTCAAAAATTTTATCTCCTTAATTTGTTGTGGAGTTGCAACACAATTGACAGTCATGTGTGGCCCACCACATATTTCATAACCTCCCTTGTGTGTCTGTTGAACTTGAGCTACATGTTGAGTACCCATGTTCATTGCTTTCAACTTTTTCTCTACTTCTGCAGCAATAGACTCTTCAATTTTTAGTTGCTTATTAACTTCCAACTTAAAATCAATCACTCCCTCTGGTTTTCTTACAACTCTGTCACATAGCTCCAAATGCTCATTTGCAACAATGGGTTTAATAATTTTCTTCACACCAGTGGTTGTTGTAAAGTTGGATGAGCCATCGAGTGCTGTATCAATAAGCTGCTTTGTCTTCATTTGGAGGCCACTCACAAACGTATGCATTTGTTCAATTTGATCCATTATGTGGGTGGGCCAAGCTACCAATAACCTATTGAACCTATTGTAAGTATCACCTAGTGACTCTCCTTCCTTCTGCTTAAAATTTACAATATCATATCTTTTGAGAATATAAACAGAAGCAGGAAAGTATTCATCAATAAAAGTCTTCTCCATTTGTTCTCAAGTATTAATACTCCTAGCAGGTAATGAGTAAAATCACTCTTCAACATCGTTAGGAAGCGTGAACGGGAACATCCTTAATTTCTTGGCTTCTTCAGAGTGTCCCTCAATCTTCAAAGTAGTACTCATGGTGAGGAATCTCTGCAAATGCTTATTGGCATCTTCATTGATATTTCCAGTGAAAGATTTGTTCTCGAGCTGGCGGATGGTTAAAGGATGTAGTTGAAAATTTGCAACATTGACCGGTTGATTCACGATAATCAACTGACCTGTTGGAGCATTTACTCCTCCATAATCCCCAAGTAGTCTCTCTGGTGGTGGAGGGTTTTCACCCATAGTTTCGGGTTCTGATTCTAAACCTGAGTCTGTATATCAAAGTAAATTAGGCTGACGGTTGTCCTCGCATGCAAAGGTTGGAAAAAAATCAGTAATAACAAAAAATTATAAAAATTACAGAAAAGAAAAATTTAGTTGCAGAGCAACAAATTCTAATTAAACTCAAATTACACTCAATAACTAGGCAGTCCTCGGCAACGACGCCAAAAACTTGATGGGAAAAATAGAAAGTGTACTATTTTGCCTCTTGTAATAACAAGGAGGTTCCCTGAATGTCGATCTCAAGGACTGCATGCAATTATCGAGTTCAATTCACGTTCAATTAAATAAAAACTTAATTGGGGTTTTGATTTAGGAATTGTCACTTAGCAGAAATAAAAATAAGCATAATGTAAATTAGGGCTTTTTCACATATATGAGGAGCATGCTAGGGTATGGTGTATGATTTTCCCTGTAACAACCTTGAATCCTGATCTCTTTAACAAGTTCATATCCTTCAATTACCATCCCTTTATATTATCTTCCCCTAAGTCCTTAGTGGGAAAACCATTAACCATCCATCCTAAATCCTAAGTCCTTAGCGATATCTGATGGAGTCAAGCCTTTATTTTATCAAGAGTGATCTGGTAACTACAAGGTATCCCTAGTCCTAGGTGATATATACTATAATATATTCGTACATAAACCTTAACAACCATGGTCCAACTAGTTATTAACCGTGAATCAATCCTAATTGGTCTGATCAGGAAAGCATAAAAACATTGCACGGTTAAATTGAATAAGAAAACAACTTTATTAACGAACTCAGGAATTCATAATCATTACAGATTCAAATCAGGGACACCCCCTAGCATTGAGGGGTTTAGCTACTCATATTGTTCAAAATAATCATAAGACAAAATATAGACATTAGAAGGATTTGGATGAACTGTGATCTTAAACTGCTTCCACGCATGAAAATCTCACGCTCTTTGAAAACCTTTACTTCTCCAATATTCATTCGTGTAAACTATTCTTCACTGCCAAAAAGTCCTGGAATTCATCGTGAAAATTCCTCTAAATAGCAAGATACTCCGCCAACACACTTCTTTTAATAGCCTTCTGAGTATGGTATTCAATATCATATTCAGACAACAACATCTGCCAAAGGGAAATTCTTCCAGTAAGAGCAGGCTTTTCAAAAATATACTTAATTGGGTCCATTTTGAAAATCAACCAAGTAGTGTGATTCAACATATATTTCCACAATCACTTCACCTCCCAGGCCAAAGCACAACATGTTTTTTCTAGCATAGAATACCGTGACTCGCAGTCAGTGAACTTTTTGCTCAAATAATAAATGGCATATTCCTTTCTTCCTTTTTCATCTTGTTGTCCCAAAATACAGCCCATGGAGTTATCCAATACAGTCAGATACATAATCAATGGTCTTCCTTCAACAAGAGGGAGAAATATAGGAGGCTCGAGCAGATACTCTTTAATGCTTTCAAATACCCTTTGGCAATCATCTGTCCACACATAACCTTGATCTTTCTTTAACAACTTGAAGATTGGTTCACATGTTGCAGTCATATGGGAAATAAATCTGGAGATGTAATTTCAACATCCAAGGAAGCCTCTAACTTTCTTTTCAGTTCTTGGTGCATGTGTTGTACCCCAAAATTTGCCCTCCCATATTCTCCAATAAACTGCCAAGCCAAGTTACAAAATTCCCCAAGAGTTGCACAATGCAAAGGCCTCCATACAGTCAAAACTAGGGTTTGTGTGTTGATCAAGAAAAGGAAGTGTTCAAAGGTCCAATCAAGTCTCATATGCTTACAAAGATGGTCAAGCATCCTCATATCAAGTTTCAAGGCATTCAGCTCAAGATTGCACAGTCAAAACCCTAAATTGCACTGCAGTCAACTGTAGGGGCAAAATGGTCATTTGGCAGTCAAAAGTTCAAATTTTTGGTCAATATATCATTTTGAAGCCACAAACATCATTTGATCAATGCTTGATCATGATTCTCAAAATTTGGCTCAGAAATCATCAAAGATGCAAAAGTTGCTATATTTGGACAGTTGAAAAAGTCAACTGAAATTGACCAGGGCATAACTTTCACATGGATTATCAGAAAAATTCCATCCAAAGCTCATTTTGAAGAGAATGACATTTCCTACAACTCATCTTCATACTTCAAGTCCAAGAAATGCTCTCACAAAAAGTTATCAATTTCAACATTATAGGTCATTTTCAAAAGTCAACAAAAAGGGACTTTAAGTCAAAGGCCATAACTTGAGATTGGTAAATCAAAATGACATGGGACCAAAGGAATTGGTTAAAGGACTCAAAGACCTTTCCAAAATGTCCAAGAACATGTGAAAAGCTTAAAAATTGAGCAAGTTATGCCTTGTAGAAGTTGGGAAATTTTTGTGAAATGGCAAAAGTCAACTATCTTTGAAAATCCAATTTTTGACAAAAGGGCCCCATTTTTTCCACTTGGTTCATCCTTGTCATGCCACACACGTGGCCCATGGTTAATTTCAAGACAAAATATTGATTTTTTTATTTTATTTAGTTTTTGATGATTTAATTCATTTTAATTCTTTGAAAATTCAAATAAAATTTAAAAACCAATGGAATAGTGTCATGTGAACTTGGACAATTTCTATGTATCATGAACCAACTCAAGAAATCAGGCTAAGGTTCATTTGCACACTAGGTCTAGGTTTTGGCTAAAAAGGAGGAAAAATGGTTAAGGGTGAAAACCCTAGGACTTATTCTTTCCCAAGCATGAATTAAGGTGAGTTAGCAAGCCAATTCCATTCCATGATCATCACTGAGTCAAACCCTAGGCCTAAGACATTATAAGCTGCGCCCAAACAAGCATTGAGGGATTAAATTTTTTGGACAAAAACACAAATCTGAAATCAGTGCTAGACAATCTTTCAAGCCTTAATTTTTGTACCAATAGCATCCTGGACAATTTCTGAGCACATCTCAATCACTATCATCAACCAAAACACCTTGAAACGGTGCACCATAGGCCATCATGATCCAAACGCATACGTGTCCCAGATGATCATCCAAGGGCTCAGAATCAAGGAATACCATGAGGACAAGTCAACAGGCGTGCACGTGGCTTAGAAGGTCAACCAATTCACAATGCAAATGGGCCAAAATCACCAGGCCTACACCTCCAAATTTGGGACCACACCCCCCTGGTTTGCTTTATCATTTTTATTTTTATTCTTTCTTTAATTTTTTCTTTTATTTCTTTTATTTGCTATTTATTTAATTAATAAATTTTTTACAAAAAAACACAAAAACATCACAAAAATCAGAAAAGTCAAAAATTTTAATAATTATTTTATTTTAAATATTGTTTTTTTTTGTATAAATAATAACATGTAAAATGTTTAGTTTTAATTAAGTTTTCAACTTTAATTCCTTTTAATAAAAATCAAAAACAAAAACATAGAATTAGGTTAATGACTTTTTCCTTTTAACTTCCCTTGTTTTTTGCCATAGTATTAGTGTTTTTCATAATTAAACTAGGGTTGCATTTTAGGTTAGATTTTAATTCTTTTAATAACTAAAATCCAAAAAAATAGAGTTTAGGTTTAATAATTTTTTATTTTCTTTTTTTTAATAATAATATTATTTATTTATTTAATGCACATAAATTAATTTAGAATTAAATTAGGTTAAAAGTCAATATTTTCATAATAAACTTAAAAGACATTAGAACTAGGATTTTAATTTTAATTAACTTTTCTTTTTTTTTCTTTTAAATCTAAAAAACACAAAAATACCATTTTTCATTTAATTTTAATTTTAGATAACTTAATTATTTTAATTCTTTTAAAGGGTTCAACGCCCTCGCATTTGATTATTTTCTTTTTTTCGCGCGTTTCATTTATTTCTTTTGTAAATAATTATGTATATGTACCAAAGCCGTGTAATAGCTATTAGACATTTCTTTTCTGCAATTTATTTTAAAAAACGGGTCTGGATTAATTTGGCGTTGTAGACCCTCGCCTTTGTAATAGCGTAGGACTTTTATCTTTTCCGCACTTTAAATTCCCGCACATTTAACTGTTAAACAATAACATGAAAGAATGAATGCCCAAAAATAAAATCGAATCGTTAGATCACCAATGCATGATAAGACAAACAATAAACTGAAAATGACACACAATTCGCACACACCACCCCTAGGGTACGCCTCACTGTTGCCTTTCGAAAGGTGGTCGTCGAGTATAGGACGTTTTAGTAAGTCCTTATGTCCATGACATGATCCAGTTGCCTCGAAACGGTTGCCTCGGAAAATAAAGGATCAATGGCATAAGGGTAGCTTCTAAGGTGTCCTACTGTTGCTCTGGTGACCACCACGTCCCTAAAACTCGAATTGACCCGAACACCTCCAACGGTGGTGCTACCTACCCCTCAATGGTGGGATGGCACTACCTTAAAGGACATTTACACAGACTAATTCCTTAGGGTAGGTAGGTTCTCAAAGGTACTTGCTCTAATTTCGAACAAAACAAAAACTCTCTTCACACCAACACACTTTCAAAAAACTTTCAAAACAAACTTTTCAAACACTCTGACGTACGAGTTGAATTGAAAATTTTCAAAGAATATTTTTGAAACCCACATTGAAAAGCAAGCAAACAATTTTGAAAACACATTGAGCAAGTACCTAAGAGCCCATGGATAACCATGGATAGAAAGGGTGCTAACACCTTCCCTTTCTATAACCTACCTCCCGAACCGAGAGCAATCTCTATAAAGGAATTTTTCTGTGCTTTTGTCCTTTCCAATTGGAGAAAATAAAAGACGGTGGCGACTCTTGCTTCCGCGACATTTCGCGAACCAGCTTTAAAACAGTCAGTTCCAGATCCACCGATCACAGAACTGGCGACTCTGCTGGGGATAAAAACTTAAAGTGAGGTGTACCTTAGGATTAGACCACTCTCATGTTTTCAATTGCTTGATTTGCTTGCTTTAAAATTGTGGGACCGTCTTGGGAGTTCTATAGATCCTAACCCGGATCTGGGGGATACCCTTTTAGAAAGTAGCAACAAGGCTGTGAGGGAACTGTGCGGGGTATACCGACATGGTTGAAACAGTCTGCTACGTTGATGTGGCACTTTGGTGTGTACCGGTAACCCTTGAGTCAGTCAAGGAGAGTACGGGGCCTCCATGTGGTGTCATGAAGCATCAACAGACCTTAGGAACCTTAATTGAACTATCTTGGCCTCTTTAGGGTAGTGAGATAACTGACTTTGGTGCAGTCCGAGGTTGGTTGATACTCGATACTACACTCAATTGAGGGTTGCTTTCCTGGAATATTTCGGTCGCCAGTTCAGTGGCTAAATCGAAACGATGAACAATGAAAGCAATCCCGTGATATTGGGAACCTTAGAACCCGGTTACTTTGATTAGGACAGGTTGAACCCACCAACTTCAAGAGGGTACTATCCAGACCCCATGCTGGCCTAAACCTAAGGACTCTCTCTTGTGTGACTTGTGTGCCTTAGTACTTGACTATCTGCATGCTTGTGATCTAACACTTGTTTCTTGCAGGTTTGTTTCAGTCCTTAATTAGGACTCATAATAGGGTTACTGACATCACCCCATGCATACCATGACATCATACCATTGCATACATCCTAACCCATTTCAAGGATCTCAAGGGCTTGTGATGCAGGTCAGGACGAATCAACTGTCCTAGCAAGGGGCAAAGAGGATTTATTTTCCTCTAGACCAGGTTGTCAGGGGCTATGACCCACTTGATATGGTGAGCTTTTGACCCTTGGAGAAGGACTCTCAACAATATGAAGTACCTTCAATCAAGCCACCAGTTTCCAATGCTAACTATTTTCTTGTTTACCCCACGAGATTCTTGAAATCATTGCATGCATGTCATACATCTCGTTGCATTACAGGTATCCCCTTGACAGGTTGCTTACTGTTCTTCGCTGTTTATTTCAGCACTATGAACCCTGAATCATCAACCGAGGCATCTATCAAGGCTCTTCAGGCGCAGAATGCCCAATTTCAGGCGCAGAACGCCCAATTTCAGGAGCTGATCAAGGGCTTGGCTCAGGGTCAACAAGAGTTGAAGATCATGCTGCTGAAGAAGACTAAGAAGAAGAGGAGGACTGTGCTATTTAACACTGGGCGCAGACTCGGGAACACTTTGGTTGAAGCTGAAAGGACTCCTCCATCTGTGACGGAAGGTAGTCACCAAGAAAGGGAGGTCCCTACTCCCGTGGGTTCTGATACTGAAACAGACTTCAACGACGAACAGTACCCTCCTGCTGAAGACCGGTACAAACAGCTGGAAGACAGATTAAAGGCTATGGAGGTTCAGCAAGTGCCTGGACTGGATTTCGGAGACTTGGGGTTATCTACTGGGGTGGTGATTCCACACAAGTTCAAGGCACCTGCCTTTGTGAAGTATGACGGGGCTTCCTGTCCCAAGATGCACCTCCGTTCTTATGTAAGGAAGATCCAGCCTTACACAGCAGACAAGAACCTTTGGATCCATTTCTTCCAGGAGAGTCTTTCAGGGACTCACCTCGATTGGTTCTATCAGTTGGATGGAATCAGCATTCGTAACTGGGAGGATCTGGCCACTGCTTTTTACAAGCAGTATCAATATAATGCCGACCTTGCCCCCACACGTACCCAACTTCAGGGTATGTCGTTAGGTGCAAGTGAAGGTTTTAAAGAGTACGCTCAGAGGTGGAGAGACCTAGCTGGCAGAGTGCAGCCACCGTTGACTGATCGGGAGTTGGTAGACACGTTCTTGGGGACCCTGTCTGGTCCATTCTTCAACCACTTGATTGGGAATTCTGCTGCTGGGTTTACAGATCTAATCTTGACCGGAGAAAGAATCGAAGCGGGCATCAAGTCAGGGAAAATACAGAATGGTGACTCCTCGAACACTGAAAAGAAACCATCCAGGAGGGAATCTAGTGCTGTCAACGCATTAGCTATCGCAAAACCGGCCGGTGCTCCTCAGCGTCACCATCAACAAAGGGAAGAGAGACCTAAGAGGCAATTTACTCCCCTCGGCATGACCTTGTCACAAATATTGCCACAGTTGCTGGAAACCAAGTTGGTAACCCTCATGGACCCTCCAAAGAATCCTAACAGGACACCCTCGAGGTACAATCCCAATGCTCGCTGCGCCTATCATTCCGACAGCCCGGGGCATGCTACAGATGACTGTTGGACTTTGAGAAACAGGGTTCAAGATCTGATTGACGCAAAGGAAGTCCAGCTCGACTCTCCAGAGGCTCCCAATATGATCACTGCTCCCTTGCCAAGACATGGCTAGGATTAGTTTTTGTTCATTCAAATATTCAAGTTGTAATTTTCTTTCAATTGTTCAAACATTTTATTTCATGTCAAACTTGGTTATTTCATTAATGCGTTACACATGTCTGTTTTGAAGTAATTATTTCATATTCACTATGTGCAAATTATTTTCATATTTTTTTTCTGATGATCAACGTTCGACTAATAATTCTAAGCCTCTTGAGGGAGGATGACGAAAACGATACCACGATTTACAGTATGCTTTTGAACAGACCCCGCTGATGAGGTATAGGCCTTGTTTCAACCCCTAAACACTGGAGTTATAAGGATGATAATCCCTCGCCAACCCATCAGAGCCAAAGAAGTAGGAGTTTTATTTTCGAAAATCAAAACCCTTAATCATAACCTGGGGCAGGGTAGTTCTCTCAGTTGATCCAAGTGCACAATGAATGGCACCAAATGAGTTTTTTCAAAAGCAAAAGACAGTGATGGTTCCGAACAATCATAAGGACAGGCAGTCATTATCAAAAAAAAAAAATCATAAACGAAAAGCCCAAGAAGTCAAAACCTATGAAAAGAGACTTACGAAACTGGGGCATCCCGCTGACTGTAATTCCAAAAAGGAAACAGTTCAGGCAAAAAAAGAAAGGGATAACAAAAATCAAGAAAGAGGTCTCACAAACCCTCAACAAAAAAATGACTGCCTAGTCAGAATAAATCATCAATGTTTGAACCATCACCGGAAAATCAGAGCAAAGACTCAAACAAGGTCTAACGTATGATCAACTGAGTTTAGGGTTGGAGAACATCACGAAAGAGCGGGTGGGTACAAATAATTTGGGCCTTTATCCTTTGTTTCTTAAACCGTGAACCAGGCCACGATATAACCCTTAAAAGTCCTAGCTGAAGCATGGGTTAGTTCGAAAGCATACTGTTACGAAGGTATCCTGACTCCTGAAGGTTTGCTGTAAAATCTTGAGTTGACACCATATTGTATTACAACAAAATGCATTTTTAAAATATTCAAGACAGACATAGACTTTTGCATTCTTAAAATAACTTTGTTTGCATATGAATTTTTGTCTGAACAGCAGGGAAATTCGCACGATGAATATCTTGTGAACAGAAGTACCTCCAATCAAGAGGCACAGTAGGAGCATTGCCCATTATCTGGGGCATGACAAAGTATTTCCAACAGGGGCAACTCCCCACATTCTGAGAAGTATGGACATAGTCGAAAGAATACTACGCAAAATCAAAGACCCGCTAGGTTGACACACCTAGGCGAAAATAAGGGATTCCCGGCGAACCAAAAGGGTTCGGGCAAAAATAAGGGATGAAATGAAAAAAATCTGTACACCCGGCAAGTCGAAAACCTGAAAAGGCGGCTTGGGCAAAAATGGGTATCCCGGTGGACTGAAAACCCGAAAAGGCGGTCCAGGCAAAAGTTAGGGATCAAAGCGTACGAGTATGTCCCAGCATCTCGGCACCTGCCTACCAGAAGACTCGTCAAGTACTCCCACAAGTGCCTCCTCCCACTGAAACTGGAGCAATAAGGAGTTGTCTAAAAAATCCGGTTGCTCTGTCCATCATAGGTTCGGCTAAAGAATGCGACCCAGATATTTTCACTCCCCGCAGAACACGAACGCGTCGTCCGGCTTTATTCAAAGAGTTATTTCCTTAATAAGATATAACTGGGTTATCCTCAGCCAATAGCCACGGAAAAGACCGTCCTCAGTAAAGTCTTATCATCCCTAGCGGAAGCAAAAGCTCATTCTCCAACATCAGCCCAGGAGTGACTTCCCGGCACCCGTCAAGGATTTATTTTCCTAGACGAAAGCATACATTCATAAACATCACATTTTAGTACATCATGACACATGCATGTACGCATCATGTCATACAATTGCATTTATGCCGTTGCTTGATTCATATCACGTACTGCATATAACTGACCTTTACCTTTCAGGAAGGATACAGTTGAATGATCAGCTATGTCAAAATAGACAAAACACCGTCAGAAAAGACAAATCCCGTCATAAGAGACAAATCCGGTCAAAGAATACAAATCCAGTTTAAATCAATGCCTAAAGATTCCTCTGATACAACTCGTCGTTATAGACACTCGTCGTGATAGACACTCGTCGTGATAGACACTCGTCGTTATAGACACTCGTCGTGATAGACACTCGTCGTGATAGACACTCGTCGTGATAGACACTCGTCGTGATAGACACTCGTCGTGATAGACACTCGTCGTGATAGACACTCGTCGTGATAGACACTCGTCGTGATAGACACTCGTCGTGATAGACACTCGTCGTGATAGACACTCGTCGTGATAGACACTCGTCGTGATAGACACTCGTCGTGATAGACACTCGTCGTGATAGACACTCGTCGTGATAGACACTCGTCGTGATAGACACTCGTCGTGATAGACACTCGTCGTGATAGACACTCGTCGTGATAGACACTCGTCGTGATAGACACTCGTCGTGATAGACACTCGTCGTGATAGACACTCGTCGTGATAGACACTCGTCGTGATAGACACTCGTCGTGATAGACACTCGTCGTGATAGACACTCGTCGTGATAGACACTCGTCGTGATAGACACTCGTCGTGATAGACACTCGTCGTGATAGACACTCGTCGTGATAGACACTCGTCGTGATAGACACTCGTCGTGATAGACACTCGTCGTGATAGACACTCGTCGTGATAGACACTCGTCGTGATAGACACTCGTTGTGATAGACACTCGTCGTGATAGACACTCGTCGTGATAGACGCTCGTCGTGATAGACACTCGTCAGTGTAGACACTTGTCGTTATAGACATTCGTCATAGACACTAGTCGCTATAGACACCCATCGTTAAAGACCACTCGTCCTTGGAAACAACCTGTCAGTAGAGACAACTTCATCACCGTTTGAAGATCCAGACCCAGCTCCTGTAACCAGTCAGGACATATCTATACCAAGCATCTGAAAACCAGCTCCTGCGACGTGTCAGGTACTCATTTTCTTTTGCAGGTATGCAGGTTCTCGCTAAGGAATCTCTTACGCGATCAACATCCAGATGGCATCTATAATCCCATCATCCTACCCATCAATCTCTAAATGGCATCTATAAGCCCATTCCCCCACCACACTGCTACCATGTGAGCGCAAATTTCTGGGCACTCTAGTGTCCAATCATCTTCTACCCTCGGATTACAAAAGGCACGTCAGCCAATCTCCATCCTCAGGTCTAAGAAGATTGAACAGGGGCAACTGTTGTACCCCAAAATTTGCCCTCCCATATTCTCCAATAAACTGCCAAGCCAAGTTACAAAATTCCCCAAGAGTTGCACAATGCAAAGGCCTCCATACAGTCAAAACTAGGGTTTGTGTGTTGATCAAGAAAAGGAAGTGTTCAAAGGTCCAATCAAGTCTCATATGCTTACAAATATGGTCAAGCATCCTCATATCAAGTTTCAAGGCATTCAGCTCAAGATTGCACAGTCAAAACCCTAAATTGCACTGCAGTCAACTGTAGGGGCAAAATGGTCATTTGGCAGTCAAAAGTTCAAATTTTTGGTCAATATATCATTTTGAAGCCACAAACATCATTTGATCAATGCTTGATCATGATTCTCAAAATTTGGCTCAGAAATCATCAAAGATGCAAAAGTTGCTATATTTGGACAGCTGAAAAAGTCAACTGAAATTGACCAGGGCATAACTTTCACATGGATTATCAGAAAAATTCCATCCAAAGCTCATTTTGAAGAGAATGACATTTCCTACAACTCATCTTCATACTTCAAGTCCAAGAAATGCTCTCACAAAAAGTTATCAATTTCAACATTATAGGTCATTTTCAAAAGTCAACAAAAAGGGACTTTAAGTCAAAGGCCATAACTTGAGATTGGTAAATCAAAATGACATGGGACCAAAGGCCTTGGTTAAAGGACTCAAAGACCTTTCCAAAATGTCCAAGAACATGTGAAAAGCTTAAAAATTGAGCAAGTTATGCCTTGTAGAAGTTGGGAAATTTTTGTGAAATGGCAAAAGTCAACTATCTTTGAAAATCCAATTTTTGACAAAAGGGCCCCATTTTTTCCACTTGGTTCATCCTTGTCATGCCACACACGTGGCCCATGGTTAATTTCAAGACCAAATATTGATTTTTTTATTTTATTTAGTTTTTGATGATTTAATTCATTTTAATTCTTTGAAAATTCAAATAAAATTTAAAAACCAATGGAATAGTGTCATGTGAACTTGGACAATTTCTATGTATCATGAACCAACTCAAGAAATCAGGCTAAGGTTCATTTGCACACTAGGTCTAGGTTTTGGCTAAAAAGGAGGAAAAATGGTTAAGGGTGAAAACCCTAGGACTTATTCTTTCCCAAGCATGAATTAAGGTGAGTTAGCAAGCCAATTCCATTCCATGATCATCACTGAGTCAAACCCTAGGCCTAAGACATTATAAGCTGCGCCCAAACAAGCATTGAGGGATTAAATTTTTTGGACAAAAACACAAATCTGAAATCAGTGCTAGACAATCTTTCAAGCCTTAATTTTTGTACCAATAGCATCCTGGACAATTTCTGAGCACATCTCAATCACTATCATCAACCAAAACACCTTGAAACGGTGCACCATAGGCCATCATGATCCAAACGCATACGTGTCCCAGATGATCATCCAAGGGCTCAGAATCAAGGAATACCATGAGGACAAGTCAACAGGCGTGCACGTGGCTTAGAAGGTCAACCAATTCACAATGCAAATGGGCCAAAATCACCAGGCCTACACCTCCAAATTTGGGACCACACCCCCCTGGTTTGCTTTATCATTTTTATTTTTATTCTTTCTTTAATTTTTTCTTTTATTTCTTTTATTTGCTATTTATTTAATTAATAAATTTTTTACAAAAAAACACAAAAACATCACAAAAATCATAAAAGTCAAAAATTTTAATAATTATTTTATTTTAAATATTGTTTTTTTTTGTATAAATAATAACATGTAAAATGTTTAGTTTTAATTAAGTTTTCAACTTTAATTCCTTTTAATAAAAATCAAAAACAAAAACATAGAATTAGGTTAATGACTTTTTCCTTTTAACTTCCCTTGTTTTTTGCCATAGTATTAGTGTTTTTCATAATTAAACTAGGGTTGCATTTTAGGTTAGATTTTAATTCTTTTAATAACTAAAATCCAAAAAAATAGAGTTTAGGTTTAATAATTTTTTATTTTCTTTTTTTTAATAATAATATTATTTATTTATTTAATGCACATAAATTAATTTAGAATTAAATTAGGTTAAAAGTCAATATTTTCATAATAAACTTAAAAGACATTAGAACTAGGATTTTAATTTTAATTAACTTTTCTTTTTTTTTCTTTTAAATCTAAAAAACACAAAAATACCATTTTTCATTTAATTTTAATTTTAGATAACTTAATTATTTTAATTCTTTTAAAGGGTTCAACGCCCTCGCATTTGATTATTTTCTTTTTTTCGCGCGTTTCATTTATTTCTTTTGTAAATAATTATGTATATGTACCAAAGCCGTGTAATAGCTATTAGACATTTCTTTTCTGCAATTTATTTTAAAAAACGGGTCTGGATTAATTTGGCGTTGTAGACCCTCGCCTTTGTAATAGCGTAGGACTTTTATCTTTTCCGCACTTTAAATTCCCGCACATTTAACTGTTAAACAATAACATGAAAGAATGAATGCCCAAAAATAAAATCGAATCGTTAGATCACCAATGCATGACAAGACAAACAATAAACTGAAAATGACACACAATTCGCACACACCACCCCTAGGGTACGCCTCACTGTTGCCTTTCGAAAGGTGGTCGTCGAGTATAGGACGTTTTAGTAAGTCCTTATGTCCATGACATGATCCAGTTGCCTCGAAACGGTTGCCTCGGAAAATAAAGGATCAATGGCATAAGGGTAGCTTCTAAGGTGTCCTACTGTTGCTCTGGTGACCACCACGTCCCTAAAACTCGAATTGACCCGAACACCTCCAACGGTGGTGCTACCTACCCCTCAATGGTGGGATGGCACTACCTTAAAGGACATTTACACAGACTAATTCCTTAGGGTAGGTAGGTTCTCAAAGGTACTTGCTCTAATTTCGAACAAAACAAAAACTCTCTTCACACCAACACACTTTCAAAAAACTTTCAAAACAAACTTTTCAAACACTCTGACGTACGAGTTGAATTGAAACTTTTCAAAGAATATTTTTGAAACCCACATTGAAAAGCAAGCAAACAATTTTGAAAACACATTGAGCAAGTACCTAAGAGCCCATGGATAACCATGGATAGAAAGGGTGCTAACACCTTCCCTTTCTATAACCTACCTCCCGAACCGAGAGCAATCTCTATAAAGGAATTTTTCTGTGCTTTTGTCCTTTCCAATTGGAGAAAATAAAAGACGGTGGCGACTCTTGCTTCCGCGACATTTCGCGAACCAGCTTTAAAACAGTCAGTTCCAGATCCACCGATCACAGCATGCATTTCTTGAACTGCCTTAACTTTATCAAGATCAACTTCAATTCCTTTTTGGCTGACAATGAAACCTAGCAACTTTCCTGAACGAACACCAAAAGTATACTTATTTGGATTCAAGCGGAGATGATACTTCCTCAAATGCTAAAACAATTTCAAAAACTCTTCCATATGCCCTTCCTCACTCTGAGATTTGGCGATCATATCATCAACATATACTTCAATTTCCTTATGCATTAAATCATGGAATAGGGTTGTCATATCCCTCTGGTAAATTACATCATCGTTCTTAACCGCGAAAGGCATCACTCTGTAACAGAATGTTCTCCAGGGTGTGAAAAATGTTGTTTTTTCCATATCCTCATAAGCCATCCTAATTTTATTGTATCCAGAAAAACCATCCATGAATGAGAACACTTTAAATTTTTCTGTACTATCAACTGACATATCAATATGGGACAATGGGAAATCATCTTTTGGACTTGCTTTATTTAAACCTCTATAGTCAACGCACATGCGGATTTTTTTGTCTTTCTTTGGTACTGGAACAATATTGGCAATCCCATGAGAGTACACCAATGTCACAAGAAAACCAGCATCAATCTGCTTTAAAACCTCTTCTTTAATCTTCACTGCCATGTCAGGACGAGTTCTCAGCATCTTCTGCTTAATTGGTGGACATTCTGGCTTTAGCGGCAAATGATGTTCCACAATATCGATTTCCAAACCAGGCATGTCTTAGAAAGATCAAGCAAAGATATCCACATACTCTTTCAGTAACTCAATCAACCTGCTCTTAACATCAGGATGAAACAGTGCCCCAATCTTGACTTCTTTTGAATCATCTGTTAGAACATAGTTTGATTCTACAACCCTTAATTAGAGTTTTGATGATAACAAAATACAAAGAATAAATCAATTGTAAGATTTATATATAAGACAAATATGCTTCTTAAATTATGTTCTGTATGTACAGAAGTTCTGATGGAATCAACATCAGAAGATCAGTAATATGTCAGCATCAGAAGATCAGTAATATATGCTACACGCTGAAGCTACCAGATCATACGCTGAAGCTTGATGACCAGAATCTGCGCATAAACATACACTCTGACTCTGATCAAAGATCTTTACCAAAGAATCAGCACTCTGAAGCGTTATCATAAGCAAAGAAGACTCTGAAGTGTTACTAAGTATTCAAGACAGAATTAATTACCAACGACTTTATTCAGACAAGATCTTCTCAAGAAGGAAAGTGCGTTATTATCAGTAAAAGTACTTTATGGACAACGTATCTCTACCTTGGCTATATAAACAAGTCCGTGTGAGAAAAGACCACTCCTATCACACGCATGCACTCATACATTTTGCTAAGCCTTCAAACCACGCTCATTCAAACGCATTAGCAATTCAGTTTTATTCCAAGCTTAAATTGTGTATTATCACAGTTGTGATATACTATTTTATTAGAAAACATTAAACACATTATTGTTCAATTATTTGTAAAGAGATTTCCTTGAGATAAATCGGTCTATGGTTATACTCAAGAAGGCTTTAACAGTTGTTAAAGTAGCTGTTGTAATCCTTTGAATATAGTGGATTAAGACCTCATTGGAGAGAGGCGAAATCACCTTGACGGGTGGACTGGAGTAGTTTGAGATCAAACGAACCAGGATAAAAATACAGTGTTGTCTAAGCATTTGATTTAAGTTTTACAATTCAACCCCCCTTCTTGTGTTTTTCACATCTTCAATTGGCATCAGAGCGCCTGGTTCTGAGCTTATAACACTTAACCGTGTCAGTACAAGATCCAGCGTCAGAAAAACGAAATGGCCAGAACCATGATCAACGAGACTAACGTTGCTAAGATTTTCTGGGCAGAGGCAATAAACACAACGTGTTACATTCAGAATAGAATCTCCATAAGACCTATTCTGGAAAAGACTCCATATGAATTGTGGAAGAACAGAAAGCCCAACATTTCCTATTTTCACCCATTTGGATGTACATGTTTTATTCTGAATACAAAAAATTATTTGAACAAGTTTGACTCTAAAGCATAAAAGTGTATTATGTTAGGATATTCTGAATGCTCAAGAGGGTACAGAGTATACAATACAGAAACACAGATTGTGGAAGAGTCAATCAATGTTCGTTTTGATGATAAGCTTGACTCTCAAAAGTCAAAGCAGAATGAATTCCTTGCAGGTATGGAAGTTGAACTCACAGGTACTGAAGACAAATCATCAGAAGCTCTCAACAGAGACACTCCCTCAACATCAGAAAGAGTCACTGCAAGCAATCTAGCACCTTCTGTTGATCAACTCCAGAAAAGACCATCCAGAAGAAGCATGGATCACCCAGAAGAAACAATCTTAGGAAGAAAGGAAGATCCAATCAGAACAAGATCTAGCTTCAGAAACTCTGAAGAATCCCTCATGGGACTGGTTTCTCTAATTGAACCAACAACAATTGATGAAGCACTTTTGGACAATGATTGGATTCTATCAATGCAAGAGGAGCTAAATCAATTCACAAGAAATGACATATGGGATCTAGTTCCCAAACCAAAAGGATTCAACATCATTGGAACAAAATGGGTGTTCAGAAACAAACTGAACGAACAAGGTGAAGTCATCAGAAACAAATCACGACTGGTAGCACAAGGTTATAGTCAGCAAGAGGGGATAGACTATATAGAAACCTTTGCTCCAGTCGCCAGGTTAGAATCTATCAGACTCTTAATTTCATTTGCTGTTAATAAAGGCATCACTCTGTATCAGATGGATGTTAAGAGTGCATTCTTAAATGGCTATATAGAAGAAGAGGTATATGTGCACCAACCCCTAGTTTTGAAAGTTCCATAAATCCAGAATATGTTTTCAAACTAAAGAAGTCACTCTATGGTCTGAAACAAGCTCCCAGAGCTTGGTATGAAAGACTAAGTAACTTCCTGTTAGAAAAGGAATTCACCAGAGGGAAAGTGGACACAACCTTGTTCTGTAAGACAGTTAAGAATGACATTTTAGTATGTCAGATTTATGTTGATGACATCTGTGATACGGTGGGAGAACTGACTTGAGTTTTTGCGTTTGTTTTTGCAAATGTTTCGGTTGAGCAAGAGTCGCCACCGACTTTTTTATTTTATCCTAAGGAAAGGTTAAAAAGCACAACAAAAACCTTTGAGATATTTTCTTGGGTTCGGGGAGTAGATTATAGAAAGGGAAGGTATTAGCACCCTTTCTATCCATGGTTATCCATGGGCTCTTAGTTACTTGCTTAGATCAACTTGCCTTGATTTTCAATTGTTTGAAATGGTGCTTTGTGTGTGGTTTTTGAAAATGTTTTGAAAAGAGGCCAATGTGGTGGCAACCTTTGTAATGATCCATGTTGGGATGTATACAAAGATGTATGTCTTTTGAAAAAGTTTTCAATGTTTTTGAAAGTTGTTTTGAAAGTGTGTTGTGAAGTGTGTTTTGAAGTGTGCTTTGAAAAATAGGCAAGTGTTTTTGTTTTGCAAGTTGGCAAGTAACCAAAAGTTGTCTACTTCTAAATTTACTCAAAGATCTTTGCTATGTTTTTAACCCTTTTAACAATTTTGTTCCACCATTGTATTTGGTGGACAATCTTGTGTTAGGATGTTAACGGGACGGGCGCGAGTCATCGTTTGGACCATGATTGCAATGGTGCCAAGTATCTTTGGGTAATTTTTCCTTTAGGGACTTGATCACTTTTAGGCAACTTTCGAAAGCGTCATCGAGGGACTATGATCATTTGAATTTGTTCTGTTTTGCCAAAGATACCTAACATGCAACATGGCCCATTATTGAAGGCAACAAGTGGAGTACCCTAGGGGTGCAAGTGTGATTAGTGTTGTCCATTTTCATGCTTTGTTATCTTTGAATTAGGTCAAGCTATTGTTTGGTTGATTTTTGCATACAAACCCTAATTCTATCATGGTATAATTAGAAAGCTTTTAAAGTGCGAAATTTAAAGGTCCTAAGTTATTACAACACAAATATGGGATGGGGGGTACAAATGTTCAAATGGGGATATTTAGCAAGAAATTAAACTAAACTATTACATCCAAATTGAATTATACAAATTATTTAATTGCACAATAATTAAATAAAATAAAATAAATATGCAAGATGCAAAAATGATTTTCATATGTATGTAAAAAAAGTATTTTTCATGTGTCAAATAAACAAAAATGAAAATGATTAATTTTTGGTATTTTTATGTATTTAGGGCAAAACCCTAATTTACTAAATAAAATGTATTAATTATTTAATATATGCAATATTTATTAATTATGTACAAAAAATAAATAAAAAGAAAGTATATTGTCAAAAAGTGATTTTTTAAGTTAAATATTAATAAAAATAAAAATGTATTATTTTTATGTTTTTAACCTAAATATACTAATAAATATATAAATATTTATATTATTTATTAAATATATTAAATATGTACAAAAATTAAGTATTTAATATTTACAAAAAAAAGTATATTTTTTATAAAATATTTTCAAAAAGATAAAAATAAAAAAAAATCAGAAAATAAATATATTTGTATTATTTTTAGTTATTTTAAATAAAAGTATATTTATGTTTATTTATGTACAAAACTAAATGAAACCAAATAAATATCATATAAAATGCAAAAAATGTGAGAAAAATAATTTTAATATTTTTTATGCTTTGACAAAAATAAATAAGTCAGAAACAAAAATCAAAAGTCAAAAATAATGAAAATAAAATACAATGGACCAAGGGGGTGCATGTGTGATAATGTGGTGCAAAAAGGAAGAACAATACAAGCCCGGCCCAAGAAGACTTTGTCTTCAACCTCTGAACAAACAAACAGAGCAACGCGTACTTCCTGCTATCTCATGATTCCTGGACTTTCAAGCAAAACTCATAACACAAGAAATGTAGAGCATCAAGAGACAAATCCAGACATATAAAAAACTTAACTTAACTCTCAGAAATGAGAGAGAATTTCTCCATCCCTAATTCTTGACCTAGGTTTTTGTCAATGTTCTGGTCTTAAATTCTCTCAGCATATGCAATATAAATGGAAAGTGAGGATATGTATAGCTTCAGGGCCATGAGTAGTGTATTTTTCATTCATAAACTTAAAGCTAACTCTTCCTAGATTGAGAGATAGAAGTCCATGAACTTACCTGTTCAGCTTGGATCGTATCTGGCAATGGAGGTTCTTTCAGTGCAATGTGAGGACTTGTACAACTTGCTTGAAGGTCAGGGATGCTTCTCCAACCTTTAGCTTGCTTTGAAACCAAATGAATCAAGCTATGGAAGTCAACCTGCAAAACAGAAAAAGTGAAAATGGTGAAGTTGGTTAGAGGTGTTACAGGTCGTGTCCAATGCTTGGGTTAGTTTGTATAGGTGGTATGGAGTGTGTATGAACTGGTTTTGGCCAAGGCGCACGAATGGATTGAGTTATAGAAGTCCAACTGCAGAAGGGACTCTGTTTTTGCAGTAGGATGGTGTTTTGATGAATGATGAGGTTTGGAAGGTGGTTAGCTCGTGCCTTAGCTAAGTTATGATATTTGGAATGTGTCTAACAAGTTTGCTTAAGCTTCTCTTGGCAGAAATGTGTGTTGTTGTAAGTTATGCAAGGTTTCTTCTAACTTAAGAAAAAAATGACAAGTTGGTTTTCAAGCTTTCCTAGGCCCCTCAAGTATGCTGCACACTTGAGTCTTGATCAGTGGGATATGTTCCCGAACTTGTGCCAAAAGGATTTGCATTGTACTTCTTGATTTGCAAACTTGACATAAAGTTCATCTTTTCAAAAATGGATAATGTGCTTTTTCCATTTATGGCTCAATCTTGTATGCAATGGTTAAACACACAAGATAAGGCTTAGACACAAAGGATTGGCATTAAATTTATGAGTGTAAATGAGATTAGAGGCCTGTAATGTAGCTTGCATGTGCTGAGTTTGAAAATGCACAAGTTATAAACATGCCTTTGGCCATGAATCAAAGTGACTTTTGCCCATATTGACAAATTAGATTCTCCCTAACCACAAGGTTGTTTGATGAGTTCTTGGACATTTTGGAAAGCTTGGAATGTGTACTACAATCCATCTTTGTAATGCAAATTGAAATTCCAAGTGGAAGCATGTGAAAAGTGGCCATGAAGTTAGGCAAAAATCCTGCCTAAAATAGGTCGAAATTTTTCTAAGTTAAGAATGTTTTGCACCCTTGTTCCAAAAATCATAACTTGAGCTACAAGCTTCTTTTGAGGAAACTTTGTGAATCAAAGTTGTAGATTTTTCAATGTACTATAACTTTCATGTTTTGAGTTTTCCTTGAATCCAAATGTATCTTGATGAAAAAATGGGACAAAGTTAGGAAAAAATTAGGGATTTTCATAACTTAGAAAAATTCTACGTTATGAAAATTCTTCATTTTAAACCCTAATTTGCAATTTTGATTTCTTGGTGAACAAGTTTCATATTTTGGCATGTCTTGATGAAAAATGAATCTTGGCACTTGATTTTGACCAAAAAGTCAAAGTTTGACTTTTCAGTATACAGTCAAAAATTGATCAATTGACTGGAAAATTCATCTGTCAATCTTGTGCATTTGGGATCTTTTGAACTTGTTGAACATGTCAAGACAATTCCAAGGGGTCCTTGAGTCCATATGTGAGCTTGGTTTGCCATTGGTTAGGTCAAACAGTCAAAAATTGCCTTTGTGCAGTCAAAACCCTAAAAATGACCATTTTGCCCTTTTGGTGATCTGATCAAATTTCTTGTGGAATTATGATCCAAACTTGACCAAATGGTTCATATGAGTTCAATATGTTGATGTGGGTCAAAAATCATGAGGTTTGACTGTCAATTGACCACATTTGACTTTTTCCCCAATACAGTTGATTTCTAGGTCAACTGTCCAATTGACTGGGCAAAGTTTGGAATCAAGGATTGAAACTTGGTATGGATAAACTTGTGAGTCCAATATAAAGCATGAAAGTCATCTTAGGCATTTTAGGTTAAAAAATATTTGTGCAAACACAAACCCTAATTTGGGTTAACAATGCAAGGAGAAGTCTTGAGCAGAGGAAGTCCTAACTGGATCTTGAGCTCCAAGGGTCTTGTGATGAGAGAATGTTGAGGAAATGGGAGGGCAAATTTTGGGGTACAACAGTTGCCCCTGTTCAATCTTCTTGAACCTGAAGAGTTAGATTGGCAAGTTTGCCTTTCGCGACTCGAGGGTAAAAGGAGATTGGACACTAGAGTGCCCGGAAATTTGCACTCGAATGCTGGAGTATCAGCAATGTGATGGCGGGAATGGGCTTATAGATGCCATTTGGAGAGATAGTGGATAGGGAGATGGGCTTATAGATGCCATCTGGAGGTGTGACAGAACCTTGTCGGGAATGGGCTTATAGATGCCATTTTGGAAGTGTTGATCGCGTAAGAAATTTCTTAGCGAGAACTTGCATACTTGAGAAAGAAAGATGGTTTCCTGGCTTGTTACAGGTGTTGATCTTCAGTCTCTTCATGCAGATGTGCCCTGGCTAGATACAGGAGTCGAATCTACAATTAGTTGCTCACAGATGTGCCCTGGCTAGATACAGGAGTCGAATCTGGAACTTCAAAAGGTTGTTTACAGACGTGCCCTGGCTGGATACAGGTATCGAATCTCTAAACTCTTCATGCATATATGCCCTGGCTGGATACAGGTATCGAATCTACAATTAATCACTCACAGATATGCCCTGGCTAGATACAGGAATCAGATCTGGAATTGGTCGTCTACAGATATGCCCTGGCTGGATGCAGGTATCGAATCTGGAAGTTGTCGCATACAGATATGCCCTGGCTGGATACAGGAATCGAATCTGGAATTGGTCGTCTACAGATACGCCCTGGCTGGATGCAGGTATCGAATCTGGAAGTTGTCGCATACAGATATGCCCTGGCTGGATACAGGAATCGAATTTGGAATTTTGCAAAAGGTTGGTAGAGATAGCTTTCCTGGCTGGATACAGGTGTAAACCTCTGACCTGAGAATGAAAGATAATTTCCTGGCCTATTACAGGGGTTGATCTTCAAACTCTTCATGCAGATATGCCCTGGCTAGATACAGGTATCGAATCTACAATCAATCACTCACAGATGTGCCCTGGCTAGATACAGGAATCGAATCTGGAATTGCGATAGTTGATAGTAATCACCTTTGGATTGACTTTTCCTGAAAAGGCAAAACATTAGTTGTATGCAATGTCATGATGTGCATGATGCTCAAAATGATATAGTGTTGTATGCACTTTATCATGTATGTAAGCAGGATGTATGAAATGTGCAATGTTTATGAATGTATTTTTTGTCTAGGAAAATAAATCTTTGACGACTGGCCGGGGAATCAAATCCTGGGTTGATGCTGAAGAGTAGAGTTCTTCGTTTCCGCTGGGGGATGATGGTTGCAAGAATAAACCGGTAGGAGAAGATGACTCCGTCGGGGAATAAACTTGTTGGAGAGATTACTCTGAGGGGAATTACTCTGTGGGAAGAGATACTTCGCTGAGGTTTTGATGAGAGCTCCGCCGGGGATTTTAATGATAAACTCCGCCGGGGATATCAATGATAAACTCCGCTGGGGATTCCGTTGATAAGTTATGTTGGGGAACTTGATGAACTCCGTTGGGGATAGGAAGAACTTTTCCGAGGACGATCTTTCCGTGGTAATTAGCTAAGGATAACCCAGTTATACCCTGGTGGGAAAATAACCTTTGAATAAAGTCGGGGAGAGACGTTCGTACCCTGCAGGTGATAAGCTTCCAGAATCTACTGGGGATAAGCTTCAGAATCTATCGGCGACTTTACTGGGGATGTGGTTTCCACTCTCCTAGGGACACTTTTGAATTGTACTGGGGAATGGCTATACTGGATGTCTGTACTCCGCCGGGGAACAATCTTATATTAAGATTGTCGGGGATGCTTGCTGAGGAATGTCTATACTCCGCTGGGGAAAGTCCTGCTGACTTGCTAGGGGAATAAAGTGCCTTTTCGGGGCTGACGGGAGAGTATTGCTGAAATCTGGTCTTACTCTGTGGGGAATTGAGGTGACTTGGTTACGTTCTTTAGCCGAACCTACCTTGGTACCTTGGTGGACAGAGCAACTAGACTGCTTGGACATCTCTACATTGCCCCCTGTTTCTGATGTCACCTGTAATTAATCCTTTGTTTCGCATGCAAATATTTATGATCTAGCAATTTAATGTCAAATGCATATATAAAAAATGAACATTGGACGTTCTTTGCAAAACAAAAACAAAAAAAGGAAAAACGATGGATAATTTGTCTGAAAAATTGAATTTGTATTGATTTTGAAATTTGCCTGTAAATAGGCGTTTTATGTACAGGAAGCTGACGTCCTAATAAGAGAACGCCACCGAACAACATAGAGTTTATACGATTTTGAAAGGGAAACAAAACAGTTATGTGAAAAATAATCCCACTGGGTTTCAATTCTGCTATCGCCTTTATGTCTTCAAGCGTCTCATCACTTTGCTTCTTAGTTGAAGATGAAGCTGATTGATCGATGCCGAAGTCTGAGCCCGATAGTTGATGCCGAATTCTGGATGCAAAGTGATCTAATGAGACATAGTATTACTCTTTAATCCCTAACTTTTGCCTGGACCGCCCTTTCGGGTTTTCAGTCCACCGGGATACCCATTTTAGCCCAAGCCGCCTTTTCAGGTTTTCGACTTTCCAGGTGTACAGATTTTTTCATTTTCATCCCTTATTTTTGCCCGAACCCTTTTGGTTCGCCGGGAAGCCCTTATTTTTGCCTAGGTGTGTCAACCTAGCGGGTCTTTGATTCATGCGTAGTATCTTTTTACTATGTCTGCATTGGCGGGGTGAGGAAGGTCGTCACCATCCATGGTGGTTAGGATCATAGCTCCTCCTGAGAAGATGTGCTAAACCACAAATGGCCCTTCGTACGTAGGGGTCCATTTTCCCCTGGGGTCACTTTGAGGAAGAATGATGCGCTTGATTACTAGGTCTCCGACTTGATACTCTTGTCGCCTGACCTTCTTGTTAAATGCCCTGATCATCCGTTTTTGGTACGTCTGACCATGACAAATAGCAGTTAGTCTCTTTTCGTCAATTAGGTTTAATTGATCAAGCCGAGTCTGGATCCAGTCATCTTCGCTCAAGTCGGCATCCTTCATTATCCGGAGAGAGGGTATCTGGACTTCAATAGGCAAGACTGCCTCCATGCCATAAACCAAGGAAAAGGGAGTTGCCCCTGTTGACGTCCGTGCTGAGGTGCGGTACCCATGAAGAGCAAACGGTAACATTTCGTGCCAATCTTTATAGGTCACTGTCATCTTCTGCACAATCTTCTTGATGTTCTTATTCGCTGCTTCTACAGCCCCGTTCATATTCGGCCGGTAAGGTGAAGAGTTGTGGTGTTGTATCTTGAATTGCTTGCAGAGCTCAGTGATCATCTTGTTGTTAAGATTGGTACCATTATCCGTAATGATCCTCTCAGGTACGCCATATCGACAGATCAGGTTGTGCCGAATGAACCGTGCCACGACGCTCTTGGTTACGGTGGCGTAGGAAGTTGTTTCAACCTATTTTATGAAGTAATCAATCGCGACTAGGATGAAGCGATGCCCGTTGGATGCCGTAGGTCGGATCTCTCCGATCATATCAATGCCCCACATTGCAAAAGGCCAAGGTGCCGTCAGGACGTTCAGAGGAACCGGAGGAATATGCACCTTATCAGCATAGATTTGGCATTTATGACAAGTTCGAGAATGCTGATAACAGTCGGCTTCCATTGTGAACCAGAAATATCCCGCCCGAAGGATTTTCTTTGCCATGGTGTGTCCACTGGAATGTGTTCTGAATGTACCTTCATGTAGCTCTGCCATGATCTTTTCTGCTTCAGTCTTATCCACACAACGCAGTAATGTTGAATCATGGTTTCGCTTGTAGAGAATGCCATTGCTGAGGAAGAACTTTGCCGCAAACCTTCTTAGGAACTTCTTGTCATTGACCGATGCGCCTTCGGGGTATTCTTGAGCTTCAAGGTACCTCTTCACCTCATGATACCAAGGTTTTTCCGTTACCTCTTCGGTCTCGAGATCGCAGCAATGTGCAGGTTCATCCAATTTCCAGATAATGATCTGGGGCGCTTCGTTGTCCCATTTGACTTTGAACATTGAAGACATCGTAGCTAGTGCGTCTGCTAACTGATTCTCCTCTCTTGGGAAGTGCTCAAAAATTATCTCTTCGAAGTGGGGGATCAATGTCAATACATACTCCTTGTAAGGAATAAGATTCGGGTGTTTCGTATCCCACTCGCCTTTGAGCTGATTGATCACGAGAGAGGAATCTCCGAAGACACTCAGAAACTTGATCCTTAAATCAATTGCAGCTTGAAGACCCATGATACATGCCTCATACTCCGCCATGTTGTTGGTGCAGTTGAAACATAACTGGGCGGTAAGTGGAGTATGAGTGCCTTTAGGGGATATGATCACAGCGCCAATACCATTACCCAAAGCGTTCGAGGCTCCGTCAAAATGCATAGACCATCGGGATCCTTCCTCAGATCCTTCATCCGGTCCAGGTACTTCACAATCAGTCACTACCATGATATCCTCGTCTGGAAATTCAAAGTTCATCGACTGGTAGTCATCCACTGCTTGGTGTGCCAAATGGTCTGCCAATACACTTCCCTTGATTTCTTTTTGAGTCGTGTACTGGATGTCATATTCCGTCAAGATCATTTGCCATCTTGCTATTCTTCCGGACAGAGCAGGCTTGTCGAATATGTACTTGATTGGATCCATTTTTGAAATCAACAAAGTAGTGTGAGTCAACATATACTGTCTCAGCCGGCGAGCAGCCCATACCAGAGCGCAGCAAGTTTTCTCGAGCAGTGAGTACCGGGTCTCACAGTCGGTAAACTTTTTGCTCAGGTAATAAATGGCGTGCTCTTTTCGGCCAGACTCGTCATGCTGCCCCACCACACACCCCATTGAGTTGTCAAGTACTGTCAAGTATAAGATTAGAGGTCTCCCTTCAACCGGCGGCATAAGAATGGGTGGTTCTTGGAGATACTCTTTGATCTTTTCGAAAGCGGACTGACATTCATCATTCCAACGTACTACTTGATCTTTCTTCAGCAGTTTTAAGATTGGTTCACAGGTAGCAGTTAGATGTGAGATGAATCGGGCAATGTAATTCAACCGTCCTAGAAAGCCTCTGACTTCTTTCTCTGTCTTGGGAGTTGGCATCTCTTGTATGGCTTTCACCTTAGCAGGGTCCACTTGAATACCTTTGTCGCTTACGATGAAGCCTAGCAATTTTCCAGATCTTACCCCAAAGGTGCATTTGTTCGGGTTCAACCTTAGCTTGTACAACTTCAGACGGTCAAACAGCTTCCGTAGATGGTCAAGGTGTTCCTCCTCAGTTTGGGACCTTGCAATCATATCGTCGACGTATACTTCTATTTCGTGATGGATCATATCATGAAATAAAGCAACCATAGCACGTTGGTAGGTTGCCCCAGCGTTTTTCAACCCAAAAGGCATGACCTTGTAGCAAAAAGTGCCCCACTGAGTGACAAAAGTGGTCTTCTCCATATCTTCAGGAGCCATCTTGATCTGATTATAACCGGAGAAGCCGTCCATGAAGGAGAAAACTTTATGCTGAGCAGTGTTGTCAACCAGAACGTCGATATGAGGCAGAGGGAAGTCATCCTTGGGGCTTGCCCTGTTCAAATCCCTGTAATCAACACACATCCGGACCTTACCATCCTTTTTCGGAACTGGAACCATGTTGGCATTCCACTGAGGGTAAGAAGTTACAGCTAGAAACCCGACATCAAATTGTTTCATAACCTCAGCTTTGATTTTCTCGGACATCTCTGGATGCATACGGCGGACCTTTTGTTTTACTGGAGGGCAGTCTTCCTTGGTAGGCAAGTGATGAACCACAATGTCGGTATCCAACCCGGGCATGTCTTTGTAAGACCAGGCAAAGATTTCCACATAGTCATGCAGCATCTGAATCAACCGTTGTTTCACACTGAGCTCTAGATTGGCACCAATCTTGACTTCCTTTCTGTCTGTCTCAGTACCCAGATTTACCGTTTCCACTGGCTCTTCATGTGGCTGAATGGCCCTCTCTTCCTGGAGTAGCAGTCTTGCAAGTTCACCAGGCACTTCGCAATCATCTTCACCTTCGTCTTCGGCTAAGTTGATCGAATTTTCGAAGTCATAACTGCCAGTAGCAGAGTCGTTACCAGTGAGATCCAGAGTGGATTGGAACCTGTATAAGTGAGTGTGTGTAAATATAGCTGTTTTTCAATATATAATAAAGAAAGAAAAGGAGCACAAGATTTGAAATGCAACAAACGTCCAATGTTTTGATTAATGATATATGAAAATGACATACAAAAGCCCTCACAAATGGAGCCACGGTGCCCCGGGTAGGACACCGAGCCATAAAAGTTTCAACATATTGTTTGTTACAAATTGAAAACAAAAGAGTTCATTACTGAGTGACAAAAGTAATGGGTGTGAAGTCTTTGGCAGTCCAGTTGCTTGGTCCACTGTCGGTTGTTGGGTAGATCCAGCTGTCAAATTCCGATTCCTCCACGTCGTCTTCAATAGCTTTCACTCCCGGGTTGGTGATGAACACAAGAGGTCTTCCAATCCTTGCTTTGCGAACAGCCCTCTGAGCCTCTACAGTGAAGCCCAAGCCAAACTTGTCGGTCTTCGGAGTGAAGTCAGGAAGTCGGCCCCAGTTTGCGCACTCGCCCTTCTCAATCACAGCCCGGGCATCCTTTAAGGAAGCCATCTTCAAAGGAGGGTCTTCAATCACAGTTTCAGCCGACGCCAATGTCTGAGGCACCTCTTCAAAGTGTTGAAAGGGGGTCTCAATGAATTCCCCATCCATTTCTATGTACCGGAACGAGTTGAGGTGGCTGACCATATACTCTTCCTCCCCCTGAACTGTGACAATCTTCCCTCTGACTGGGTATTTAAGCTTTTGATGTAGTGTGGAGGTCACAGCTCCGGCCTTGTGGATCCATGGGCGACCCAGCAAACAAGAGTAGGATGGACGGATGTCCATCACATAGAAAGTTGAATCAAAAACTTGAGAACCAACCCTGATTGGAATGTCAACTTCACCATGTACCATCCTCTTCGAACCGTCAAAGGCTCGGACAACAATGTTACTGGGCTTGAGCTCCAAACCCTCACAATCTAACCTGTCTAGGGCCTTCTTGGGTAATACGTTCAATGAAGAACCAGTGTCTACCAACACATGGGCAAAAGTAGTGCCCTGCATTCAATGGAGACATGCAGGGCGTCATTATGGTTTTTCCCTTTGGCGGTCAGATCGGCGTCAGAGAAGCCCAAACCATTATCGACAGTCAAGTTGGCCATGCAATCAGTAAATTGATCAGCAGATGTTTCTTGTGGCACATGGGCCGTCTTCAGGAAGGAGATCAGGGCCTTGGCGTGGGCCTCTGAACACAACAGCAATGATAACATAGAAATCTTTGATGGGGTGTGCCCCAATTGCTCAACTACATTGAAATCACTTTTCTTGATAATCTTGAGGATCTCCTCCATCTCTTGCTGGGAGGCTTCAACAGTGGTTGTCTTCGGCGCCTCCGTCAGAGCAGGCAAATCAGTAGCAATCCCTTTGCCCCGAGCGTCAGATGACTCGGCAGCAGGGGTAGAAATAGGAACTTGATTAGGAAGTGGAACATGCACACTTGCAGGTGTGATGATAAGAGGTTTCTGAATAGCTAGTGGTGCGATATCTGGCGAAAACAACCTACCACTGTGAGTAATCTTGGCAGGCCCGGTGATATTGCTGACACCGGTACTTGTATCAAACTCTTGCTTCACTCCAAGCACATAAACATCTGCCCCATAGTTCCACGGGACAGCTTTGTCGGACGTATAGGGGAGGGGCCCCGGAACAGTGATAATGATAGGAGCAATCTTCTGAGTGGACATGATTTTGACAGGCTTCTTTGAGAGAGCCTTAGGAGGTTTGTTGAAAATAATGACAATAGAAACTTCTTCAGTAGGGACAGCAGGAACAACAATCTTCTCGAACAAGATTTCTTTTCTATCCATGAGGCTTTGGATACCTGATTTCAGCGAAGGACAACCAAAAGGCGAAACAGCACATAGAAGGCAATCTTCACCACATCCCGGAAATAAACCGGCTAGCAACAGATTCCTTTTAACAGTTGATAACGGAGTAACAATCTCTTCCACGGAGGCTACATATCGGTCTTTTTCCACGACATTCACTCCATGCTGGGGCATGGGAGCAGTCACAACATTGGGCCTTTCGGGCGCCTCAAAATGTATTTCTTTAGCATCAATAAGGTCTTGAACCTTATTCCTCAGAGCCCAGCAGTTGTCCGTAGTATGCCCGGGGCTATCAGAGTGATAAGCGCAACGGGCGTTGGGGTTGTACTTTGGAGAAGTTGTGTTCACCACCTTCGGAGCTTCCTTGACAGTTACCAGATTGGTTGACAGTAGTTGCGGCAAAATCTGAGACAGGGTCATGCTAAGTCGAGTGTACTGCCTTTTGGGCCTCTCACCCCTTTGTTTATTATACTGCTGAGGAGAAGCAGCAGGCTTTGAAATTACTAATGCATTGACAGTTTGGCGGCATTCCAGCTTAACTTGTCTTCTAGGACCATAAACAACACTAGCTTCCTTCTTGAAGGGCTACTTCTCAGTACTCGCAGAGGCACCTTTCTGTATCTTCCCCGACTTGATACCAGCTTCTATCCTCTCACCAGTCAAGATCAGATCTGTAAACCCAGCAGAAGAATTACCAATCAGATGGTTGAAGAATGGACCAGACATGGTCCCTAAGAACATGTCAACAAGTTCACGATCAGTCAGCGGTGGCTGCACCCTGCCAGCCAGGTCTCTCCACTTTTGCGCATACTCCTTGAATCCTTCGCCCATCCCTAGTGACATACCCTGAAGTTGGGTACATGTGGGAGCGAGGTCAGAATTATACTGATATTGTTTATAAAATGTCGTAGCCAAGTCTTCCCAGTTTCGGATACTGGCTCCATCCAGCTGATAGAACCACTCGAGTTGAGCCCCTGAAAGGCTATCCTGAAAGAAATGGATCCAAAGGTTCTTGTCTGCAGTGTAAGGTTGGATCTTCCTTACATATGATCTGAGATGCATCTTCGGGCAGGATAGCCCGTCATATCTTGCAAAAACTGGCACTTTGAACTTCGGGGGGATGACAATTCCAGCAACTAATCCCAAGTCTTCGAAATCCAAGCCGGGGACTCTCTGCAGCTCCATAGCTGCCAACCTGTCTTCCAAACCCTTGTACTTATCATCGGCGGGCGGGTATTGTTGATCAGAGTAGTCTTCGTCCTCTTCAGCCTCCTCTTCTTCAACCTCGGATTTGGAAGGTACCGCAGCCGCATTCCCTTTACTAGTTCCCTCTTCAGATGTAGGGGGAAATTCAAGCACTCTTCTGGCTTCACCCTCAAACCTTCTTCCTAAGGTAGCCACCCCGATTCTCTTCTTCTTCTTTTTCACTTGGTCTTTGTTTCCCAGCAGGGCTTTCAGATCTTCCTGGCCCTTAGCCAAGTTCATCAGGAGTTGTTGAAACTGTGAATTCTGAGACTGCAAGTCCTTGACCGTCTGTTCGAGATCCATCTTACTGAAATAAACAGCAGAAAGATAAGGAAACCTGGTGTGGAGACCTTCTTATGCACATGATGAATGGTATGCTTATGTATGCAATGCATTCAAGGATTTAGAAAGTTCAAAATTGTTGCAAACAAAAAGAACGCACGTCATATTAATAAGAAGAAATTTGTCAGTACATAAGCGCCCCGTGGGCCAAATATTACAAAAAACTTCTCAAGGTAAAAAGACATTGCGCATCCTCTTTGGTGCGATGTAGGTGTTCAGGGACTTTTGCTCATGGAGTCGGCGGGTTAGCTCCAAAACCTTCTTCTCGCTGGCGTAGAAGCTGGCTTCAAAAGTGTTTCGTTCCTCCTTGAGTTGGATCCAACTCTTCTGCATCTCCTCCCACGATGTAGGCATGTCAGGATATAGGATGGTGTAGGGAACCTCTCCTTCCTTAACGGGCTCTTTAATCACAAGGAGAACATGAGGATAAGGCATCATTAGACTCTGGGCTCAGGTTCGTACCCACTTGAGATAAGGCTCAAGAGGGATGGAGTTCTTGTGCCCCAGTGTCTTGCTGTCAACCTTGTTAGGCATCCTCCAAGCTCTGATGAATCTTTGGCGAAGTCCTTGCGCATCGTTGTCGAAGTAAAAAACTAGGTCAGGAATCAACATGTCATGAGGGCCATCTCTTCGTGCATATCCAAATTGTCTCAAAGCTAGACAAGGGTTGTAGGTAATGCCTCCCCTAATGCCAAGTAATGGAACATTAGGGAACTCTCCACAATGATCGACGATGATGACATTTTCTCTAGACCGAGAACACCAATGTACATCAGAGTGAGTGAGGGTCATCAACCGTTGTGACCACCTTAGGCCTTGGTCATTTTTCAAGACAGATTGTGGAAGGTGCAAAATAAACCACCTTGCAAGGAGAGGAGTACAACACATGATAACACCCCTCTTTATCATTGTTCGTGTGTAAAATGAGTGAAGAATATCCCCAAGCAATGTTGGTATTGGATTTCTGGATAAGAAGATCTTGACGGCGTTGACATCTACAAGCTGGTCAGGATTTGGGAACAGGACCAACCCATAAATGAGGAGTGCCACAATTTCTTCAAAGGCTTGTAGGTCCAATGAATTCCAACACTCTTGTGCCTTCTCAAACAAGAATTTTGCTAAGAAGCCTTTGACACCGCTTCTAGTTTCCCAATGCCCCTTGATGTCAGATGGCTGTAGGTGTAGTGCTTGAGCAACATCTTCAGGCTTTGGTTCCTTTTCCGTACCGTTGTAGGGTAGTTGATTAAGGATAGGAACTCTCAGGAGTTGAGAAAATTCCTCCAAAGTGGGCACCAACTGGTAGTCGGGGAAAGTGAAACAGTGGTGAAAGGGGTCAAAGAACTGGAACAACACCTTCATCATGTCCTCTTCAATGCTGGTGTTGACTAGGCTGAGCAGTCTACCATGTCTTTCACTGAAGGGAGAGCTTTCCGGAATTCTTGATGTGAGCTCCTTGAGTTGAGGAGGGATTCTCACAAGGTTGACTTGGATAGTTTTCCTGTGAGGAATTTCCATGACCTACAAAATAAGAACAAAGATGGAGATCTTAACCCTTGAAATGGTTAGTGAATGCATATGATGCTTGTGATCGGTGGATCTGGAACTGACTGTTTAACGCTGGTTTCGCGAAATGTCGCGGAAGCAAGAGTCGCCACCGTCTTTTATTTTCTCCAATATGGACAGGACAAAAGCACAGCAAAATTCCTTATTCGAGATGTTTCTCGGTTCGGGAGGTAGATTTATAGAAAGGGAAGGTGTTAGCACCCTTTCTATCCATGGTTATCCATGGGCTCTTAGATACTTGCTCATTTGTGTTTTCAGAAATGTTTGTTTGCTTTTCAAGTGTGAGTGGGTTTGAAAAAGTTTCTTTGAAAGTTTCAGATCGACTCTTGTATCAGTCCTCAAAAGTGTTTGAAAAATTGTTTTGAAAGCTTTTTGAAAGTGTCGGTGTGAAAAGAGTTTTGAATTAGAGCAAGTATCTACGAGTCATCTACCTACCCTAAGGAATTAGGCTGTGTAAATGTCCTTAAGGTAGTGCCATCCCACCATTGAGAGATAGGTAGCACCACTGTTGGAGGTGTTCGGGTCAATTCGAGTTTAGGGACAGTGTGGTCACCAGAGCAATAGTAGGACACCTTAGAAGCTACCCTTATGCCATTGATCTTTTTATTATGAGGCAACCGTTTCGAGGCAACTATTCCGAGGCAACTTGATCAATGGACATAAGGACTTACTAAAACGTCCTGTACTCGACGACCACAATTCGAGCTTGTAGGGACAGTGTGGTCACCAGAGCAACAGTAGGACACCTTAGAAGCTACCCTTATGCCATGTTCATGGACATAAGGACTTACTAAAACATCCTGTACTCGACGACCACGTTTCGAGGGAAAGGCAACAATGAGGCATACCCTAAGAGTGGTGTGGGCATTGTGTATTGTTTTCAGTTATGTTTGTCTTTGATCAGGCATTGGTGAGCTACGAGTTATTTTTTAATTGTCATGCATTCTTTCATACAAGTTAACAGTTAAGAAGGGTGCGGAAAGTAAATTGCGGAAAACGTAAATCCTACGCTATTACAAGGCGCGGGTCTATACATCGCCAAATCTTTACAAAGACCCGTTTTAAGTAAATAAGTGTGAAAAATAAATAAATGTCCTAATTACTATTACAAGGCTTTGGGCAATTACATGATATTAAAAAGAAACATAAGAATACACGCGCGAAAAGAAATTATAATCGAATATGCGAGGGCGTTGGACCCTTTAAAGATATTAAATGAAATTGAAAGTTAATTAATTATTCAATAAGAAAAGGAGTTATTTTTTTTTTTTTTTTTATTTAATAGGAATAAAGAGAATTAATTAAAAGAATTTAAATTAAAACCTAGTTCTAAATTATTTTTAATTGTTAAAGAAAAATATTTAAGTTTTGACCTAATTTATACTAATTATTTAATTACATGAGTATTTACAAAATAAATTAATAATTAATAATAATAATAAGGAGAAAAAGTTATTTATTAAGAAAAGAGAATAAAAATGCTAAAAACCTAATTTTTATGCATTTTAGTTATTTAAGGAAAGATTAAAATAAAACCTAATTTTACTAAGTTGATTATTAAATTTATTTACAAAATATTAATGACTTTAAATATTAAATAAAACATATTTTTTTATTTTTGATATTTTTTTATTTTTTTTGTATTATGAAAATTAATTTTGTGAATTAAATAAAACAAAAGAAAAAAAAGCAATTAAAATAAAAGGAAGAAAAGAAAAAGAAATTAAGAAATATAATGCAAACCATGGGGTGTCTGACCCAATTTAGAGGTGCATTTGAGAAATTTGGCCCAAGAAATCTGGCCCTTTTTGACTTTCCAGTGATCACGTGCTTGTGGTTGACTAAGCGTGCATGGTGGACTCCAGGTTCTGGCCTTTGGATTGGGGCTTCAGGGCGCGTGGCAAGCCCAGGCGTTGGGTGTATGGTGGAGTTCTGGTCATATGCTGCATAGAAACACTTGAAACAAAATAATAGAAATTATTTGGGGGACCTGGGATTCGAACCCAGGTCCCAGTGATTACAAGACACGCTAGCCACCACTGAAGCATTTTGACACATTTGTTAATAACGTACAAAACAAATATTATATGAAAAGAAAACCAATAATGTTGAAACACAAAAAATTGCGCGCGTGGATTCAAATACCCCAATACCTGCTTGCCACGTCCATCGTCTTCTTCCCTTTCTGCAAAACAACAAACATATAACGGGGGTTTTAAACCCCCCCAAAACACAGTAAAAATAAAAATAGCGAACAGCTCATGCTTGCACATAAATTGAGCGCGAGGGTGTGATTTTGTTCGTCATGTCGCAACGATCTTGTTCATACTGATTTTAAGGTCTAATTTTGCCATATGCCTAAAGCCCCAATTTGAAGTTTCAGAAAACCTAGTTTTTGTCCATGGTGGATTCTGGTTCAGGCGCCTATAATTCAATTGGATGGTACCAATAGCTTCAGAGAGTCCTCATTAGTGCAAATCAAACAAGAAAAATCATTAAAAGTGCATGAATCACGTTATGTATTTCTGGAAAAAATGACAAACCGTATGGCTTCGTGTGAATGGTTCTTTGCGCGTTTGGGCTTGATTTTGATTGCTAGAGCTTCCTTGGGATATCAGGAATGTGTTTGGATGGGAATGGGGACTTAAAACGTGCTGCAAGGAGGTTTTCAGATTTCAAGTTTGTGTGACAATTTTGCAATTTTTTATGGCCGTTTTTGGAGCTCTTAGGTCGTGATCTTGCTTGTGATGTCTTGCATATGTATTATGTAATGAGTTTTGATAAGAATTATGGCCAATAATGCAATGCATTCATGTTTGGGATTTGCCATAAACCTCCATTGAAACACTTTCAATCTTTGTACCAAAATTTGAATTCTTGCTAGCTTTAGCCCTTTGCACGAATTTGGGATGTGTATAATGGTGGTTCAAAGCTAATCAAAGCAAAATATGTCCCTTAATTAATCTTTTTGATTTTCATTTGATTTTAAAAGATTTAAAATGAATTAAATCCAATATAATCAAATAAAAATGAAAAAAATAATTTTAAATTTTGAAATAAAATGTGGGACACGTGGGAAGCATGGCCAAGCTGAATCAAGTGGAAAAAGTGGGCCCCTTTTTGTCAAAAATGAATTTTCAAGGATAAATGATTTTGGCCATTTCACAAAAATTTCCCAACTTCTCCAATGCATATCTTGCTCAATTATGAAGTTATGAACATGTTCTTGGACATTTTGGAAATGTCTTGAAGTCCTCTAACCAATGTCTTTGGTCCCATGTCATTTTGATTTACCAATCTCAAGTTATGGTCTTTGACTTAAAGTCCCTTTTTGTTGACTTTTGAAAATGACCTATAATGTTGAAATTGATAACTTTTTGTGAGAGCATTTCTTGGATTTGAAGTGTGAAGATGAGTTGTAGGAAATGTAATTATCTTCAAGATGAGCATTGGATGGGATTTTTCTGATGAACCATGAAAAAGTTATGCCTTGGTCAAGTTACAGTTGACTTTTCAGCTGTCCAAAATAGAAACTTTTGCATCTTGATGATTTTTGAGCCATTCTTGTGAAATCATGGTCAAGACTTGACCAAATGATGATTGTGGCTTCAAAATAAGATGTTGACCAAAATTTTTGACTTTTGACTGCCAAATGACCATTTTGCCCCTACAGTTGACTGTTGAGCAATTAGGGTTTTTGACTGTGCAACTTGACCTTGTGAGCCTTGAAACTTGACATGTAGGTGCTTGACAATGTTTATGAGCATATGGGACTTGATTGAGCTCTTGAAAACCTCAACTTCCTTGCAGGAACCAAAACCCTAATTTGACTGGCTTAGGAGGATGGTTGACTGTGTAGCCCTTGAGTAGACTTTGAACCATGATCTTTGCAAACCTTGAAGAATATGGGAGGACAAATTTTGGGGTACAACAATGCTTTATGATGTTCATGATGTATGCACAAAACATATGTACAAGCAATTCACACCAAACCCTAGTTTCAGGCTTGCATGGGGTTTCATAGGTAAGTACCCTCTTGAGCGAAGTTGGCTTTAAAACCTGTCCTATAAATAGTAACCGGGTTCTAAGGAGCTCAATATCACTGGATTATTTTCATTGTTCATTGTTTTGGTTTAGCCACTTAACTAGCGACCAAAATATTCCAAGAAAACAACCGTCAATGAGTGTAGTATCGAGTATCTACCAACTTCGGACTGCACCAAAGCCGGTCATCTCACTACCCCTAATGAAAGGCCAAGATGGTCAAGTAAGTTTCTAGGTCATTAGTGCTTAGTGACATCACTCAGCGGCCCCGTACTCTCCTTGATTGAACTCAAGGGTTACCGGCACTCACAAATATGTCGCACTAACATAGCTATTGCTTCAACCGTGTTGGTATACCCCGCACAGTTTCCACAACGTATTGCTATCTATGAATGTCTCCCCAAATCCGGGTGTAGGATTGCAAACCCAAACAAGAGAGCCAAGATGTAAAGCAATCAAAACAAACAATTAGTCATGCAAGAGGGTGATCTAAGCCCTAAGGTTACTCCACTTTTAAAGAAGTCCCCAGCAGAGTCACCAGTTCTGTGATACGGTGGGAGAACTGACTTGAGTTTTTGCGTTTGTTTTCACAAATGTTTCGGTTGAGCAAGAGTCGCCACCGAATTTTTATTTTATCCTAAGGAAAGGTTAAAAAGCACAGCAAAAACCTTTGAGATATTTTCTTGGGTTCGGGGAGTAGATTATAGAAAGGGAAGGTATTAGCACCCTTTCTATCCATGGTTATCCATGGGCTCTTAGTTACTTGCTTAGATCAACTTGCCTTGATTTTCAATTGTTTGAAATGGTGCTTTGTGTGTGGTTTTTGAAAATGTTTTAAAAAGAGGCCAATGTGGTGGCAACCTTTGTAATGATCCATGTTGGGATGTATACAAAGATGTATGTCTTTTGAAAAAGTTTTCAATGTTTTTGAAAGTTGTTTTGAAAGTGTGTTGTGAAGTGTGTTTTGAAAAATAGGCAAGTGTTTTTGTTTTGCAAGTTGGCAAGTAACCAAAAGTTGTCTACTCCTAAATTTACTCAAAGATCTTTGCTATGTTTTTAACCCTTTTAACAATTTTGTTCCACCATTGTATTTGGTGGACAATCTTGTGTTAGGATGTTAATGGGACGGGCGCGGGTCATCGTTTGGACCATGATTGCAATGGTGCCAAGTATCTTTGGGCAATTTTTCCTTTAGGGACTTGATCACTTTTAGGCAACTTTCGAAAGCGTCATCGAGGGACTATGATCATTTGAATTTGTTTTGTTTTGCCAAAGATACCTAACATGCAACATGGCCCATTATTGAAGGCAACAAGTGGAGTACCCTAGGGGTGCAAGTGTGATTAGTGTTGTCCATTTTCATGCTTTGTTATCTTTGAATTAGGTCAAGCTATTGTTTGGTTGATTTTTGCATACAAACCCTAATTCTATCATGGTCTAATTAGAAAGCTTTTAAAGTGCGAAATTTAAAGGTCCTAAGTTATTACAACACAAATATGGGATGGGGGGTACAAATGTTCAAATGGGGATATTTAGCAAGAAATTAAACTAAACTATTACATTCAAATTGAATTATACAACTTATTTAATTGCACAATAATTAAATAAAATAAAATAAATATGCAAGATGCAAAAATGATTTTCATATGTATGTAAAAAAAGTATTTTTCATGTGTCAAATAAACAAAAATGAAAATGATTAATTTTTGGTATTTTTATGTATTTAGGGCAAAACCCTAATTTACTAAATAAAATGTATTAATTATTTAATATATGCAATATTTATTAATTATGTACAAAAAATAAATAAAAAGAAAGTATATTGTCAAAAAGTGATTTTTTAAGTTAAATATTAATAAAAATAAAAATGTATTATTTTTATGTTTTTAACCTAAATATACTAATAAATATATAAATATTTATATTATTTATTAAATATATTAAATATGTACAAAAATTAAGTATTTAGTATTTACAAAAAAAAAGTATATTTTTTATAAAATATTTTCAAAAAGATAAAAATAAAAAGAAATCAGAAAATAAATATATTTGTATTATTTTTAGTTATTTTAAATAAAAGTATATTTATGTTTATTTATCTACAAAACTAAATGAAACCAAATAAATATCAAATAAAATGCAAAAAATGTGAGAAAAATAATTTTAATATTTTTTATGCTTTGACAAAAATAAATAAGTCAAACAAAAATCAGAAGTCAAAAATAATGAAAATAAAATACAATGGGCCAAGGGGGTGCATGTGTGAGAATGTGGTGCAAAAAGGAAGAACAATACAGGCCCAGCCCAAGAAGACTTTGTCTTCAACCTCTGAACAAACAAACAGAGCAACGCGTGCTTCCTACTATCTCATGATTCCTGGACTTTCAAGCAAAACTCATAACACAAGAAATGTAGAGCATCAAGAGACGAATCCAGACATATAAAAAACTTAACTTAACTCTCAGAAATGAGAGAGAATTTCTCCATCCCTAATTCTTGACCTAGGTTTTTGTCAATGTTCAGGTCTTAAATTCTCTCAGCATATGCAATATAAATGGAAAGTGAGGATATGTATATCTTCAGGGCCATGAGTAGTGCATTTTTCATTCATAAACTTAAAGCTAACTCTTCCTAGATTGAGAGATAGAAGTCCATGAACTTACCTGTTCAGCTTGGATCGTATCTGGCAATGGAGGTTCTTTCAGTGCAATGTGAGGACTTGTACAGCTTGCTTGAAGGTCAGGGATGCTTCTCCAACCTTTAGCTTGCTTTGAAACCAAATGAATCAAGCTATGGAAGTCAACCTGCAAAACAGAAAAAGTGAAAATGGTGAAGTTTGTTAGAGGTGTTACAGGTTGTGTCCAATGCTTGGGTTAGTTTGTATAGGTGGTATGGAGTGTGTATGAACTGGTTTTGGCCAAGGCGCACGAATGGATTGAGTTATAGAAGTCCAACTGCAGAAGGGACTCTGTTTTTGCAGTAGGATGGTATTTTGATGAATGATGAGGTTTGGAAGGTGGTTAGCTCGTGCCTTAGCTCAGTTATGATATTTGGAATGTGTCTAACAAGTTTGCTTAAGCTTCTCTTGGCAGAAATGTGTGTTGTTGTAAGTTATGCAAGGTTTCTTCTAACTTAAGCAAAAAATGACAAGTTGGTTTTCAAGCTTTCCTAGGCCCCTCAAGTATGCTGCACACTTGAGTCTTGATCAGTGGGATATGTTCCTGAACTTGTGCCAAAAGGATTTGTATTATACTTCTTGATTTGCAAACTTGACATAAAGTTCATCTTTTCAAAAATGGATAATGTGCTTTTTCCATTTATGGCTCAATCTTGTATGCAATGGTTAAACACACAAGATAAGGCTTAGACACAAATGATTGGCATTAAATTTATGAGTGTAAATGAGATTAGAGGCCTGTAATGTAGCTTTCATGTGCTGAGTTTGAAAATGCACAAGTTATGAACATGCCTTTGGCCATGAATCAAAGTGACTTTTGCCCATATTGACAAATTCGATTCTCCCTAACCACAAGGTTGTTTGATGAGTTCTTGGACATTTTGGAAAGCTTGGAATGTGTACTACAATCCATCTTTGTAATGCAAATTGAAATTCCAAGTGGAAGCATGTGAAAAGTGGCCATGAAGTTAGGCAAAAATCCTGCCTAAAATAGGTCAAAAATTTTCTAAGTTAAGAATGTTTTGCACCCTTTTTCCAAAAATCATAACTTGAGCTACAAGCTTCTTTTGAGGAAACTTTGTGAATCAAAGTTGTAGATTTTGAAATGGACTATAACTTTCATGTTTTGAGTTTTCCTTGAATCCAAATGTATCTTGATGAAAAAATGGGACAAAGTTAGGAAAAAATTAGGGATTTTCATAACTTAGAAAAATTCTAAGTTATGAAAATTCTTCATTTTAAACCCTAATTTGCAATTTTGATTTCTTGGTGAACAAGTTTCATATTTTGGCATGTCTTGATGAAAAATGAATCTTGGCACTTGATTTTGACCAAAAAGTCAAAGTTTGACTTTTCAGTATACAGTCAAAAATTGATCAATTGACTAGAAAATTCATCTGTCAATCTTGTGCATTTGGGATCTTTTGAACTTTTTGAACATGTCAAGACAATTCCAAGGGGTACTTGAGTCCATATGTGAGCTTGGTTTACCAATTGTTAGGTCAAACAGTCAAAAATTGCCTTTGTGCAGTCAAAACCCTAAAAATGACCATTTTGCCCTTTTGGTGATCTGATCAAATTTCTTGTGGAATTATGATCCAAACTTGACCAAATGGTTCATATGAGTTCAATATGTTGATGTGGGTCAAAAATCATGAGGTTTGACTGTCAATTGACCACAGTTGACTTTTTCCCCAATACAGTTGATTTCTAGGTCAATTGTCCAATTGACTGGGCAAAGTTTGGAATCAAGGCTTGAAACTTGGTATGGATAAACTTGTGAGTCCAATATGAAGCATGAAAGTCATATTAGGCATTTTAGGTTAAAACATCTTTGTGCAAACACAAACCCTAATTTGGGTTAACAGTGCAAGGAGAAGTCTTGAGCAGAGGGAGTCCTAACTGGATCTTGAGCTCCAAGGGTCTTGTGATGAGAGAATGTTGAGGAAATGGGAGGGCAAATTTTAGGGTACAACAACATCATTTTTGGATCCACTAAACCCTCTCTGGGAAGAAAGTTTGCTAAATGTATGCAGGCAGAATTTGAGATGAACCTAATGGGGGAAATAAAATTCTTTCTGGGCATTCAGATTAATCAAACCACAGAAGGAACTTACATTCATCAGAGCAATTATGTCAGAGAACTTCTGAAGAAATTGGATCTCTCAGAATTTAAGTCATCAAAGATTCCAATGCATCCCACGTACATTCTGGAAAGAGAAGAGGTAAGTAAAAAGGTAGAACAGAAGGTCTACAGAGGTATGATTGGTTCTCTTCTATATCTGACGGCTTCAAGGCCTGACATTCTATTCAGTGTTTGCATTTGTGCTAGATTCCAATCAGATCCTAGAGAATCTCACTTAACAGCAGTTAAGTGAATTTTCAAGTATCTGAAAGGTACTACTAATCTGGGTTTGTTTTATAGAAAATCAAGTAATAACAGCTTAATAGGATATTGTGGTGCTGATTTCGCTGGAGATAGAGTAGAACGTAAAAGCACTTCTGGAAGCTGCCAGTTTCTGGGAGAAAATCTGATCTCATGGTCCAGCAAAAGACAATCCACAATTGCTCTATCAACAACAGAAGCTGAATACATAGCAGCAGCTGGATGCAGCACACAAATGCTCTGGATGAAAAGTCAACTTGAGAACTTCCAGATATTTGAGAGTAACATTCCTATCCTCTGTGACAATACTTCTGCTATTTGTCTCAATAAAAATCCAATTTTACATTCTAGGGCTAAGCATATAGAAATAAAACATCATTTTATTAGGGACTATATTCAGAAAGGGATTTTAAATTTAAAATTTATTAACACAGACCATCAATGGGCTGATATATTTACAAAACCTCTTTCTGAAGATAGGTTCAACTTCATTCTGAAATATCTCAGCATGAAGCTCTGCCCAGAATAAAACTGTTTTGATTCCATATCTTAACCTTCAGAACTTTGTTTATTTTTCTGTGAACTACTGATCAATCTTTCTTCAGATCTTTAGAAGTACAGATTGTATCAGAATCTATCCATGAAGATCTGAGCGCTTCATTTCAAGAATAGAAATGTGCAGTTCACTCAAGCAAACAAGTGTCATCCAGTCATCAGCTACTTTCTGAGGCTGAACATGCGTTCACGTTTCTGAAAAGGCAAAAGCGCTGATTGGATGCATTGAGACACATGTCATGGGTAACCGTTCCAATATCTTTCTGAATCCCCTAAAATCAGCTATCATTAAATGTTAATAATCATGATTTAATTTCTCTCTCTTGCCGTTTATGTTTTCAAAATTGTTTAGAAATCTATTTAAACACATTTCTCACCATTTACACTTTTTTACCTTCACTTTAATTTTTTCTCAAACTTACTGATTTCAGTTTTCATACTCTCTCAAAACCCTTTCAATCTTTTTCACAAAACCTTCGTGTGAACATGGCTTCCTCAAGCATTCCTACTTCTAGTTCTCAGAAAACAGGTTCCTCTGAACAATACGAAGAACCCTACAGAACGCTTCTCACACCAATCAAAAATCTTGAAGTTCTGTCAGAATTGATCGTGGATTTCAACAGTCTTCAAGAGAATGGGTTTGATCTCTCTGAAGAAGTTAAAGCTCAAGGTTGGGAAAAATATTTTGACAGATTGGTGGGTCCAACATTCCCAATTCTGGTAAAGGAATTTTGGATTCATGCTTCATCTTCCAACCATCAAGTTACTTCATACATTATGGGGAAGAAGATTGTTACTGAGGACCTCATTGCACGTTTAATAGGCTACAGTGGTGGTGGTGTTCGTTGCATTGACATGGCTGAAAGATGCGCTGATGTTGCCCTAATTTCTAGAGAAGTCTTCACTCTGGGGCTTCCCTCCAGCAAGATAAGGGATTTAAAAGACCATCACAGAATTTGGGCCAAGATCATTCTGGGAGGCATAAACCACAGGAAGCCTACCAGCTCTCCTGACTACATTAATATTGATCAGCAATTTCTGATCTACTTCATCTCTCAAAAGGTCAAGATAAATCTGGCTCATCTACTGTTTAACCATCTCAGGACAAGTGTTAAAGAAACAAGAGAAGAGGAGCGCACAAAAAGGGATTGGATACCCCTAGGAAGACTTATATCAGATATTCTAACAGAGAATAAGCTGATTGATCATCTTACAGAGGCTCAGGAAATCAGATCTTTGGAAGCTACTGTTGGCAAACAGCTGAATGCAAAGAATCTGAAGAAAATGAAGTTGATTGAGAACATCAAGAAGGAACCCAACGTCACTCCTTTTGCAGCAATCTCCAGCAGAAGAGTCCCTCTGGATAACTTTCCTCTGTTCTTAGAAATTGATTCTAAACCAGATATAATAATCAGATATCTGGATGCTTGCAAGGCGGATGGTACAGCACCAAATCTGAACATTCAAGATCTGCAGCAGAAGGCTCCAGAAGTTGTGCTGAAGAAAACCAAGAAAAGGAAAGTTGTAGCTGAAGGATCATCCTAGCAGACTCCTAAAAAGAAAGGTAATCTTTCTTCTGTAACTGTTTTAGATTCAATTCCTGTATCAACATCTATACCAATTCCCACTCAATCTGAAAACCCCACACCACAAACTTTTGATGACTTTGACATTGATTTTGACCCCTCTAAATCCCAAACTCTTAGAAGATCTCGCTCCCAACCTCAAAATCCAAATATTGATGCAACCCAACAAGAACTGGCAAAAGTTCTATCTGATATAGACCAACATACTTCTGCTCCCATGCCAGAAAATCCAAACCCTGAAACCACTACAGAAGCACAACCAGAAATTCCCCTCTCACCACAACCAGAAATTCCCCTCTCTTCAGAACCAGAAATACCACTACCTCTATCTCCTCAACCAGAAATTAATTCACCTTCTCCTCAACCTGAACCATCTCAACCAGAAGTTCAAACTTCTGAGGCTCAACCTTCTGAATCCCCTGAACCAGAACATCATAACGATCAATCAAACCAAACTGTTGATTCTGATACCATTCCCATTCCTGGAATCACAGAACCTCTGGCCATTTGTATGCCCCTTGGTACCACTGTGAATTTTCCCCAACTTCCCTCTTCACCAGAATCAACTCCACCAAACTCCCCATAAGGTCCAATAATAATTCATGACTCTCCAACTCCCTCACCAAAGAACAATCCAGAAGACAACATCAAGACTGTCATTGATTTAACAGTTTTTGAACGTCTTGCTGCCATAAACCACAAAACAGCTATCCCAAAACCAAAACATCCAGATGCTGGTACCAGCTTATTGACATTTGAAACAGAAGTACAGAAGTGGATCACTTCTCTAAAAAAAGCTAATCTTGAGCTGGTTGATCTTGCTGCATCAGACTACCTTTGGACAAAGTTCAAAAGATGGGTATGCTCTGAAACTTTTAAGTTGCAAGAACAGAGCTACGGACAAGCTCAACAGAACTTCAACAATCTGCTGAAAGAAATTGAAGGTCTAGTTCTGAGCAAGCTGCTTAAGGAAGAAGCTCTCCCTCTGGACATTGCTCCCTGGTCTGAACATCGTCCAACATCCAAAGTTCAACCTGATACTCAAGAGCAGATGGTTCCTACTGAAGCACTGGGTCAAGAAGAAGATATTGCAGAAAGCTCTAAGAAGCATCCTGTTTCTGAAGATCCTCAAACTTCATCCCTTGACAGGCAGACTCTAGAAGACCTGAAAAGATCTGATATGTTGATGAAGGAAAGAATGGATAAGCAGGACAACAAAATTGATGCAATAGCAAGCATGTTAACCCAGCAACAGGAAACCAACACCCAGATCAAGAGCATGTTGGAGGCTTTGTTCACACGTCTACCTCCTCCCTCTTAGAATTTCCTTGTTTTTATAACTTGATTATCTGTAATATTTTTACATTATTTTGAACTTATCATTGCTTCTGGTTTTTCAATATAAATGCATTTTGGCTCTGATTATTTGTTCTTTTTGATAACTGACAAAAAGGGGGAGAAAGAATGATATTTTTCAATAACGGATTACTGAGACATAAGTCTCAAACATTCTGATCTATTTAAATTTTTTCTCTTCTGAAAAGCTTGAACAGGTACAAAACTCTGAGGAAAGATACAGTAAAGTTCTGATGCTCAAAGACTCATGGAATTAAAGGGAAGTAATCAACTCAGGGGGGGGGGGGGTTCTCTTCTTAATTCTATACTTTTTATTCTTTATTTTTAATTGAAAAAAGCTGGTTTTTGTCATCATCAAAAAGGGGGAGATTGTTACAACATAGTTTGATTCTACAACCCTTAATTAGAGTTTTGATGATAACAAAATACAAAGAATAAATAAATTATAAGATTTATATATAAGACAAATATGCTTCTTAAATTATGTTCTGTATGTACAGAAGTTCTGATGGAATCAACATTAGAAGATCAGTAATATGTCAGCATCAGAAGATCAGTAACATATGCTACACGCTGAAGCTACCAGATCATACGCTGAAGCTTGATGACCAGAATCTACGCATAAACATACACTCTGAATCTGATCAAAGATCTTTACCAAAGCATTAGCACTCTGAAGCGTTATCATAAGCAAAGAAGACTCTGAAGCGTTACTAAGTATTCAAGACAGAATTAATTACCAACGACTTTATTCAGACAAGATCTTCTCAAGAAGGAAAGTGCGTTATTATCAGTAAAAGTACTTTATGGACAACGTATCTCTACCTTGGCTATATAAACAAGTCTGTGTGAGAAAAGACCACTCCTATCACACGCATGCACTCATACATTTTGCTAAGCCTTCAAACCACGCTCATTCAAATGCATTAGCAATTCAGTTTTATTCCAAGCTTAAATTGTGTATTATCACAGTTGTGATATACTGTTTTATTAGAAAACATTAAACACATTATTGTTCAATTATTTGTAAAGAGATTTCCTTGAGATAAACCGATATGTGGTTATACTCAAGAAGGCTTTAACAGTTGTTAAAGTAGTTGTTGTAATCCTTTGAATATAGTGGATTAAGACCTTGTTGGAGAGAGGCGAAATGACCTTGACGGGTGGACTGGAGTAGTTTGAGATCAAACGAACCAGGATAAAAATACAGTGTTGTCTAAGCATTTGATTTAAGTTTTACAATTCAACCCCCCTTCTTGTGTTTTTCACATCTTCATCTTCTTTTGAACCCAAGTTAATCATCTCCAATGGCTCTTTATACGACTGGATGGTATTTTCCTCATGCTGAAGCATCTGTGAAACCTCTTCTGAGATTTCATCATATTCTTCTTCTTTAGCCACATACACAGGATATTCAAAGTTGGGAGATAGTGCAGGGTCATTGCACTCAACGAGTTTTTTAATTAATCTGCACATATGATTTATGATTGATTTTAGAAACTAACACATGTAACAAGTGATTATGCAGATTTATTTATAGTTATTACTTCTTTCCAAAGGTTTTTTCTGATTACCATTTTCCAAGAAAAAAAACAAAAAATAAAGACACAATTTAGAAATCTAAAACAACTTTTATTAATGATCTTAAAAATCAAAACAGAAGACATGCCCATACAACATCACTTTCACCTTGGATAGAGTGAAATATTTTTTGAAAAGACAAACAAAAAAACAAATTACTTTGAAATGTGAATGCAAGAAGGAACATTAACAGTGATCCAATTCTAGATTCTGACTCCATGTGTCACAAAGTTCGGCATCTCTTGCTCTGAATCATCTTCTAGAATAGTGTTGATCTTTGGAGTAGTCAGATGGAGATATCCTTCACTGTGAAATATGTCTTGATGTTTACTCAAAGCGAACTTTGGCTTCACACCTTGCTAGGGACCTTATGCACTACCTATTATGCATCCTTAAATAATGTGATAAAATATTTATTCTTCCTTATAGTATCAATAGACAAAGCTTGGAACTGAGTTCCAACAGAGGCTTCATCAGCTTCTACAATGCTAAAGGAAGATAAATGAGATATCAATAGAGCTTGCTCACCATTCATAATAACTATCTTTCCTTCACGGACAGATTTCAGTTTCTGATGCAAGGTTGAAGTAACAGCTCCTGCTTCATGGATCCAGGGTCATCCTAATAAACAACTATAGGCTAGGACAATATCCATAACCTAAAAGGTGGTTTGGAATAAGTGTGTACCTATGTGAATAGGTAAATCCACCTCTCCAATGACAAATTTTCTCGAACCATCAAAAGCTTCTACTATAATGCCACTAGGGCGTATATAAGTTCCCTAGTATTTGAGCTTCATGAGAGTGCTTCTTGGCATGACATTTAAAGTAGATCCATTGTCTATCAGCACTTTGGACAAAGAGTCATTCTAACAATTCATAGATATATGCAGAGCCAGGTTATGGTTTCTTCCTTCATTAGGAAATTCCTCATCACAAAAACTCATATTGTTACAAGACATAATATTCCCCATAACATTGTTGAACTGATCCAGAGACACATCCCTTTTAACAAAAGCCTGATCCAACACCCTCATCAGATATTCTCAATGAGCAGAAGAGTTAATCAACAAGGCTAAAATGGAAATCTTAGATGGAGTTTGCAATAACTGATCCAGAATCTTGTCATCATGTATCTTGATGATTTTTAACAGATCATCAAAATCCTTTTCCAAGGTGGCACCACTAGACTCTCCTACCACTTTCTTAGGTTCATCATTCTCAACAACCTTCTTACCAGAATTAACATCTCCTCAAAAGGTAGGGGCGAAGACACGACCACTACGAGTTACCTGACTAGCTTCAGCAATATTCTTAACACGGGACAAAGGTTGGATAGGAATTTCTACACCATCTTCCAGGATAGCTGCATTGTACTTCTAAAGCACATTTTTATCTGATTCATATGGAATATGACCAGACAAACAAATAACCACGGGAGCAACAACAGGTTTGCTGTGATATGTAATCTCTACAAGAGCGGGAACACCAAAATATGGCACAGTGACATTCACCCCTGCTTCTTCAGAATACTTAGGAATCACAAAATTATTATAAAACATACTTTCATCATAGGAAAAGAATTCATCAGCAGAAACATACTCATAATCATACATGGCCTCAATAGGGTAGTCTTCAATCATGTTAACTCCATTATAACCATTTGTTTCTTGTGACTCTGATAGTACCTCTGTCTAATAGCAGTTGAATACCTCTTCTCACAATAGAACAACCACAGGAATCTCTGTAGCAAATCTGACAGGAACCATAATGATGTATCTCCTGACCATCCATGTAACAAAAGTTAGCATGCAACTGCACCAGATCATCATCCATATAATTCACATCATAAATCTGGAATTCACCGGGACATCCATAAACCATATTCACATCATCCTCATACTGTGCCTTGGGCCTGATGATATGGATAAGGCCTTGATCCAACATCTCTTGTAACTCACCTTCTACCACAGAACAACCGTGAGTGCTTTCTCTACATACCCGACAGGCTTTATGGTAATGCTCATAGTGACTGTATTAACATAGCAAAGCATGCATCTTCACCAAATTCCCTCTTACCATGTTTATGTCAAAGATTTTGAATTCTCCTGGACAACCAAAAACCATATTCATTGTACCTCCACCTCCATTCTTGGGTAGTGGATTAGACTTCACATTGGGACCAATATCTTTTAAAGTCAAGAGACCAAATCTTACCATCTTCTGCACTTCAGACTTCAATGGATAACAGTTCTCAATGTTGTGCCCAGGGGCTCCTTGATGAAAAACATAAGTCCGATAATCTTTATAATACCATGCAAAAGTTGGAGGTATAGTAGGGGGGCCTAGTCTGCACCCGGTTCTTCTAAATCAAAGCCAGAAACAACTCTACATAACTCATTGGAATAGGATCAAAAGCTTCTCTCTTCTGACCTTGCCCTTGATTACCTTATTAAGGTGCTCTCTGATAGGCAACAACAGTCAAAGCTACATTGATGACCGGAGTTACTAAAGCAACCTGTTGTTGATGCTAATGACGTCTCTTGGAGGTCTAATCCTTCTTTCTTGAAAAACAACATTCATTTTTCCTTCTTTCTTTTTAGAAAACCCATATGATGATTTCTTTATTCCACTAGAACTTTCATCTTTTGACAATCGTTATTCCCTGACGACTTCCTCTAGACGGACACCCATACTTACCATCTCCGTGAAATCACTTGGTGCACTTGCAACCATTCTTTCATAGTAAAATGAACCAAGGGTTTTTAGGAAGACCTTAGTAATTTCTTGCTCTTCCATTGGGGGTACCACATGGACAAAAACCTTGCGCCAACGTTGCACATACTGTTTAAATGATTCCTTATCTTTCTGAGCCACCGCTCTCAATTGGTCACAATCAGGTGCCATAAACATGTTGTACTTATACTGCTTCATGAAAGCTTCACCCAAGTCATTTAATATATGGATGTTGCTACTGTCCAATCCCATATACCAATTAGGGAGCACCGGTTAAACTATTCTGGAAAAAATGAATAAGCAAGTGTTGGTCATTAGTATGAGTGGATATTCTCCTGATATACATCACCATATGATCACGGGGACAAGTGTTACCCTGGTATTTCTCAAATTCGGGTACTTTAAACTTTGCTGGCACTTTCACATTAGGAACCAAGCAGAGGTCACTGACATTCTGTCCGAATAAATCTTTTCCTCGAAGAGCCTTCACTTCTTTCTACATTTCATTTAATTGATCTTGAAATTCATACATTTGGTCATAAAAGCACAAAATTTCACTTGGTGGATGAGCAGGATGATAAACCTCATCATTAATAACAGGGACTACATTCACCACAAGAGGTGCAACATTATGAATCTCATTATTAATAACAGGGACAACATGTACCACAGGAGGTGCAGAAACAACAACAGTTTGAATAAATGGAGCAACTTGAGCAGCAGGATTGTAACCTTCTAGCATGAAATTCTCAAGCATTCTGCTGTGGTTGAGTAGCATAAGGAGACGGAGGTGAAGGAGGTGGTGGTTGATTATGAGCATCCACCAACGAATCTACCAAATCAGTGAGATTAACCATACCGACTCTCAAAGCAGTAACTTCTTCATACAACTCACAATTCTCTTGTGTAAGGTTTTCCATCTTCTTCTTAAAATTGGCTCGAGTATTGTAGCGATGAGGCAACTTGGCGACTGAACAAAGTAGAGAAACAAGTAAGACACCTGGGAAAGATGCAAAAATATATGCAAAATGATGCATGATATGCAATGCATATATTTATTGTGTTTATTCAAGGAACTCAAAGAATTATAAAAATCGCAAATATTGAGGAACTAACACATTTGGAAATACTGAAAAATCTCTTTTTGATAATAACTTTGGAACAGATTACAACTTTTAGTACAAGTTTCAATAATCCTAAGTACAAGAGAATAAAGATAAAATTAAAAAAAATCTAAGGAGCCAAAGTTGATGAAGATCTTTCCACACACTGACGTTTTCCCTTGTCTTGCAATTTGAGCTTGTAACTGCTTGTTCTCTTCTGCATACTTTTCGGTGACTTCTTTCCATCCACCAGAATCAGAAAATAGGTGATCGGGACCTGGATGAACTCTAGAGGAAAATAAATCCTCCTACTTCTCTATCCTTTCAATAACATGACTCTCAAGAATCTCAATCAAGTCATCCTTCTCTTTCAATTTTGTTGAGTAGGACACTCCAAAGTCTGGTACTTGTTCTTCCATGCTTCCTTCTTTTGTTGCATCCTAACTAAGGCAAGTTGTAGTTCTTCCACATCATCTAAGAGAGGAGTAGTAGTCCTCATAAACATGTCATCTAAAGGTTCTTCATGAGAATAATGCATCTTCAATTGAATTTCCCTTGCTTGTACCCACCAGAGATGAGGCTCTAAGGAAACAGCTCCTCTTGGTTCAAAATATTTTCTACCCTTCCTATGAATATGGCGCCAAGCCTTTTAAATCTCTTCCTAAGTTACCTTATGATCTTCTCCTTCTTTGAGAAAGAAACCACTCAGATGAATGTTGTTTGGCTTGTATCTCATTGGATATCCAAGTCGGCGGCGTGCAAGAACAGGATTGTAGTTAATTCCTTCCTTTGTACCAAGAAGAGGCACATTGGGAAAAGCACCACAACTATCAATAATCTTCACATCATAATAATCTTGACGATACCAATAAATTTTAGAATGAGTGAGATCCATAATATTCAGTGCATAGTATGGTTCCTTCTTGATATCCCAAAAAGCAGCAGACTGAGGTAAGTGAGAAATAAGCCACTTATATAATAACGGTGTGCAACAGATGATCATCCCTTCCTGATAGAAACTCTGAAGATGGATGGAATAATAAGTATCTCCTAGCAGTGTAGGGACTGGGTTCCTAATAAGAAATATCCTAATGGAATTAACATCCACAAACTTGTCGATCTTTGGAAACAAAAACAACCCACAGGCAAGCAAAGCAAAGATAACCTCAAAAGCAGTTGTACTCTTCATCTTGGTGAAGTAACGAGCTTTCTCCAATAGAAACTGAGTAGGTAAACCTCTGATTCCTTCTTTGGTAGTCATGTTAGCCTCAATCTCAGACTTCCTCAAGTGAGTTATGGTGACAATCTCATGAGACTTGGGCTCTCCTTCTAAGCTGGTGAAAGGAACACAATCAGTAATAGGTAAACCAAGTAAGTGAGAATATTTCTTTAATGTGGGAATCAGTTGATAATCAGGAAAAGTAAAACACCAGTATAACGAATCATAGAACTAGACAAATGTATAAAAAATACCCTCCTTCATCTTAAGCTTCATAAGAGGCATAATGGATCCATACTTCTTCCTAAAATTTGCAGGACTCTCACTCTTAGGAATCAAACTCATCAGTTCCTCTATCTTAGGATCCTTGAAACTATACTTCTGAGTCTTTCTCCTTCCAAAATACATGGTCAAAAGAGTACCTGAGATATTTGCAAAAGTCAACCTTAAGTTCCTTGAAAAACTATTTAAAGAATGCTCATGGGTTCATAAATGCATGATGATGTAACAATCACACACAAGATCACAAACATGAGGGTTCATAGGTTCGACGTCACGAGCATGAAGTCAAAGGTACTACTCACAAGGTAAGGACTAATGATTTATCACCTTCCGAAGAAGGTTCTAAGGAAATCCCAGAGTCTACATTCTTCCTTCGAATATTATCAATGTCCCGATTAGCTCGGTAATTAGCAATATTCTCAGAAAAAACTCATCTGAGTGCAGCATTGCGTGACATATACTTCCGGATTTCTCTATTATGGTCTCCGCACTACACCTAAAAGGCCAACACGGGTTAAGGGTTCTACGACTTCTCACCTTTGCATGCTCCCAGGTCTAAAGCAGCACATCTTCCCAATTGCTCGGTAAAAAATACTATAGTCAAAGGGGCCTCCAATGAGTGAGGGATCTCATGTCTCCTTTTTCAGAATTACTCCCTCAAAGTTAACATGAATATACCGTCCATCCTATCTTAATTTTTCCCGAGTCCGCGTATAGGACTTATAAGAGATCACCAAGCACCTTGAAAACCAGAAAAAACCAGACATCCATATATACAATAAATAATATACAACAAAGAATAACACATACACATATAAACAAAGATAGGCTCAACACACTTTATATATGTTTTTCCCCAGTGAAGTTTCCAGTTTTATGTAGCGCTAGAAATGTTGAGACTAATCCATTGAGTTGACTTAACTCGTACAAATCAAATAAAAAACGTCACCATGCTTTATTATTTCTAAAGGAAATGAGAAAAGAGCGAATAAACCCAAAAAAAGAGGGGAGAATCTAGGTACGGGTGTTGGTTATTCAAAGGGAAGATATTAGCACTCTAAACATCTACGGTACTCCGCAAGAACCTCTTTGAAAATTAGTGTATTTTGGTTATAAACAGTGTATACAAAATAAGATGGTGGAGATGAGAAAAGAGGTGTTTTTTTTACAATTTTGCACCCGCCGCGGTTGCGAATCTTTAGTGCCTACGTACCACCTTCCGTGCAATAGGGGATTAGGGTACTCGTAGTTCACCTCAAAAAATTTAAAACACATGTGTGTTGGTTAATTTTAAGAGAAGAGACATCATCGTCATATCCGAGTGGAAAATATACTTACTACCCACAATTATGAGAAAGAAGCATTTGCGTCATCTCAAAGTGGAGGATATAACTTGGATTTAAAATTCATAACTCAACACACAAGTGGAAAATAGATTTCTTCACTACATATCGTAGAATTATAGTAGCTTGTGTCACTACAAGATTCAACAAGAGTCTAATCTTTTGAGAAAAGTTTTAAAGTAAAAAGCCAAAGTGGCAAATAGGTTTGAATGAGGTTAATGACTTTTAGTCTTTCAAAATATGTCAAAGTATGGTTAAATTGATTAAAGTTTGATTAAGAAAAGCTTTTTAAAAATGCATGGACTTAAGTCCAAGTTTATTATGAAAGCGGTTCAAGTTAGAAAACTAGAAGAGTTTTGAAAAGGAGAGAGAAAATTTTTGAAATTAAAGAAGATGAGAGGAGATGAAGAGACTATCTTAAAGCATAAGGTAAAATCTATGGAAAAGAATGGTCTAACCAACAAGAAGCCAACACTGGATGTAAAGAAGTCAATGTAGAATTCTCATCCTTTGGATTAAAACCAAGCAAGCAAAAATACTAAACCTCTGAGGAATATCAAGCTTCAGATGATTTAAGAACCAATAAAAGTCTTCATTGACAAAAATTAGCCAGAGTAACAACTGTATACAAAGTAACTCTCAATAACAGACAAAGCATGAAAATCAGAATAACCTGCACACAGAAAAATTCAAACCAATGCTTACAGAGTTCCAAAAATATCAACCAAAGATTACAGAGTTCCAAGGTCACATGGCTTCTAATCCTAAGTCTTAGGAATCCACAACTCCACAATGTTAGGGATAGTAACCAAGTAGTCCACAAAGAAATAAGTCTTTTAAGGTTCAAGTTGATTATTAACAGTCTTTAAAAGAAAATAAAGCTCAAGTGAGCAAAGAAAAAATGACATAAAAATAAATGCTCAAGTGAGCAAATATAAAAAGGCAGAAAATAAATGCTCAAGTGAGCAAAAGGCAAATAACATGAGATGTAAATGCTAAAATAAATGGTACATAAAAGTAAAGGCACAAAATAAAGGCATAAAGTAAAGTTAATTGTTAGTGAATTAGAAGTTAGAGGTCAAATATAACAAAAGGTTAGTTGAATGACCATCTTGAAGCTTGCTTTTGAAAACTTATTAGAATATTGACAAAATCAAAGCCTATCAACAACAAGATTCATTTACTTTTTATCAAATATATCATTCATTTCAAGTACTTAAAGCCAACACATATGACCAACGATAATTGAAGATCGAACTTAGGCCAAAGTTGATGAAGGCTTGTTAGAGGATTGGTAATACCAAAGCCTTATAACAACAAGCTTCAAAGGTTTTGAACCAAAATCCAATAATCAATTTATACTTGGGCTTCAAACATAAAGTTTAGGCCATGAATGATATTTTTCGAATCGGGACTGTGATACGGTGGCAGAACCGACTGTTAATACTGGTTTGCATTTTTTGTTCGCAAAATGTCACGGTAAGTAAGAGTCGCCACCGACTTTTATTTTATCCAACAAGGAAAAGGGAAAAGAACAGAAAAAACCTTTTTCAAGAATGTTTCTGAGTACGGGGGCTGGATTATAGAAAGGAAAGGTGTTAGCACCCTTTCCATCCATGGTTTTCCATGGGCTCTTAGGTACTTGCTCATTTTGAAATTGCTTGTGTGTGCTTTGCTTTGAAAAGTTTTGTTTTACTTTGTTATAACCCTTGTTTCTGTCCTCAAGAGTGTTAGGAAGTGTTTTGAAAACTTTAGTTTGAAAAGTTTGTTTGAAAGTGTATGGTGTAAAAGATTTGTTGTTTTGAGCAAGTACCTAACAGTTATCTACCTACTCAAAAAAAGGCGTTCTTTTCCTCCTATTCTTTAGACCGTGTTATCCTACTATTAGTGAGTAGGTAACCCTAGTCGTTGGATGTTTGGGGGACTATCGAAAGGGACGTAATGGTCATTAAAGGCAACATGTAAGGATACCTTAGCATTTCGAAGAGACTATCATCATATATTCATAGGCAACATCGAGGGACAAGATTATTTCTCGTAGGCAACTCGAGGGATGTTAAGGGACTATGATATTTATGATGACTTTTAGATTGAGGGTCTTTTGCTAAGATATCCTTACGTTCGAGGGACATGACCATTGTTTTCCGAGGCAACCAAGTGAGGTATACCCTAAGGGTGCAAGTGTGCAAATGATTTAATTCCGTTATTTATCTTGCAATTAGGGTTTTCTATCGTTCATTTTTATCTTTCCATACAATCCTATTAATCTAAGCATTGCATAAAATATAGTAGCAGAAAGTAAAGGCGGAAATATAAACCTAAGCTATTACAGAGCGTTGGGGCAGTTACATAATAGTGAAGAGTGCGGAAAAGAAATCCTAAAACTATTACATCCTGGAAGCAATTAATGATAATGATGAAAAAAAAGCGGAAAAATAAAGCTACGCTATTACAGTTGAACGCGCCCTATACACTTTATCTAGGAAAATAAAAATAAGATGAAAATAGAAAAGAAAATGTTTTGGTGATTTTTTTATGCAAAAAATGATTTATGATAATTAATTAAATGAACCTAAAAAACCTAATTAATTTTAATTAATAAAAAACGGTTAATTTTGAAAAAAATAAAGGTTAATTAAAAAACCTAAAACCTAATTTGTTAAAAAAATGGTTAATTAAAGGGTTAATTACAAAGAAAACCTAAAACCTAATTGTTTTCCTAATTTGCAGAAAAAAAGTTAATTAATTAAATTAAAGAGTTAATAAGAAAAGAGTTAATAATAATTAAAAAAAAATTAAAACCTAAATTAATTAGGGTTTGTAAAAAAAGTTAACTTTGCCAATTAATAGGATTTTTTGATTTTAAATAAAATTAGAGTTTATATGAATTTAGGGGTTTTAAGAATGATATTAAAGAGAAAGAAATGAGGCAAAAACGGTTAAAAATAAGCAAAATTATACATATTGCCAGGGGTGGGTGTTGAACCAAAAATTAATTTAAAACCTAAAATTAGATTAAAAAAACCTTAAAATTAATTGTTCGAGTTTATTATGAAAAATCAAAGGTTTGTGAAAAATGTTAAGTTTTATGAAAAAGGTTTTAAATAGAAAGAACGAAAATAGGTAAAAGGATAAATAGAATGGAAGAAAATCAAAACCAATAGGGGTGAGTGTTGAACTCACGCCTTTAACCTCCTTAACCTCCTCAGAATGTCTGTCTTACCATGAGTCATGTATTGGTGGTTATTCTGTTTTAGTGTTTTGGCCTCAGCGTTCTGTAATGAACCTGCATGGGACCTTGTCTAAATCTGCAATGTTGAATCTCATGAACACATTAAATAAATTACTATATCATGATATAAAAATAAAGCAAATATATAAAAAAAATTAATGTTAAAACCTATATGGCATGTATGAATGCTTCTACACCCTTTTGATCATGGAGATCAAACCAGCCTTACCCTTACTCGAGAAGTAGTGAGACGTGGGTTTGTTGGGGGTTTGTAACAAGGATTTCAAAGTTTTTAGGGTTCTTGAAAGAATTTGATATTTTGACAGAGTTGTGGCAAAGGTCTTTTTTTTTATCGTCGTGTGTGAAAAGAATGAGATTATATAATGGAAATTATAGGGAAAAAATAGGCTTTGAATGTGCAATTGGGCCTCCAATAACCACAAGCAATAGTGCAGATTTTTATTCACTCGAGTCCGTCACATTCCAGGCTAAATAGCAGGGGCTTAAGTGCAATTTTTTAAGTTGAAATATGAAAACAAAATGTAGCCGACATCGAGAACTAACTCCTGTCCGAAAATGGGCTCAATCTGTTAAACAACGAATTAGTTATGAATTTTTGAAGTTTTGGCTCAGACAAACTTATTTTGGGCTCCAGTGTCAACTCTGACACGTTCTTCAATAAAAAACTGGTACTGATCGGAGCATAACCCGGTCTCCACTTTGGAAGAAAATTTGTATATCTCTAAGTCAGTGACCTTGTGTAAAAATATGGGCGCGATCCGATAAAAATTGACCGAGTTATGAATTTTTGAAGTTTCGACCCAAATAAAATAATATTCAGCATTCAGGATTTTCGGCACGTTATGTGCACTCTGGGAAAAAAACGAAGGCCTTTTGGATACCGTTCAAACTCGATATCTAATGTGAAAATGTATCCAACTCAATTTGTGAAATTTTGACGCCGGAACCAGCTCAATATGATGAAGATCGACCAAGTTATGATTTTCTGAACATGACGCAAATAAACTTTTGTCACAAATTTTCTGTACGAAAATACTTGATAAATGCGCATTTTTTAAGACCTTCTAATCGAAATTGGCTTCCAGCCGTGAGAGATGAAAATGTAGATGACGTCAATACGGAATTTTGGCCACCAGAACGAGTTCAAAACAAGCCACGATCTTCAAGTTATAATTTTTTTTGTGCGTAAAAACTGCACTTTCAACACACTTGTTCACCATATTTCTTCGAGAAAACTCACATATTCGGAGACCTTCTTTAAAGAATTGACTCTTGAGCCAAACCTGAATTTGAGAATATGTTATCAGAGATATCTTGGCGAAAGAACACTTGAATATGACGTGCCGGGTTGGTCTTGTGAATCTTTGAACCTCGAATCATTGCAAAACGGCGAACCGATCTTCAGCACGGAAAATACTCTGAGAACATCCATTGGCGAAATAAACGTCACTTGTAACCTGAAGAAGCTTGATAAATATACCTTTATTCCATAACCATAAAACCAATAATATGCGTGTATGAAAAGAGGGTAAATTTTGGGGTACAACAGGGACAAATTTAGCGCTATATGAAGCAATCGTAAGTGGACTTATGTAAAAGCCACACTTATTTTGAGGCCGGTCAATAGCAATCTATGTGCCATACATGTTAGAGAAATGATATGTAGATCATTCTCAAAAAAATATGTAGCACAAATAAAAGCAAGAAAGGGATAAGATGAAGAGGGAGGGGAATGATAGTGTAACCAATGCCTCAGATGAAATTAGGATTTTCAAATAACATCAAATCATTCATCCATTTTGGTGGATTTGGTTCTTCAATCTATCAACACCCAAGATCCAATGAGGTTGAAGAACTTGTCTCAAAGTAATACTCAAGTATCTCCAAATTAGGACCAATCAAAAAATAATAAAATATATTTAATATAAAAACAAAATTTAAATGATTTATAAAAATGAAATAATTGGTAAAATACACAACATGTCAATATAAAATTTTCAGAATTTTAAAAGATCAAATAGTATTTTTAAACAACTAAAACAAGTAAAATAAAGTAAAAAATCATTAAAAATACCAAATCACAAAATAAAATTGTGAAAAATTATAAATCAGAAAGAGAAAAATCATAAGTATTTTTGATAATTATTTCACAATTTTAGAAGTTGAAATGAATTTTTTATGAAATTTTGAAGTTTAAAACAATTAAATATGAAAATCTGAAAATAAAAATAAAATTGAAAAAATATAGACCACTGGATCATTGTCAAAATGTGTTAGTAAGCAGATCCAATGGATCAAACACGTTGTGCATGATATGGTTACCTTTGAATAACACACCGAATCTATAATTTAAATCAGATTTTATAAAATAAAGCAAAAAAATGTTGGCCATTAGATCAAAGTCAAAACACGTTAGTAAACAAATCTAACGGATCTGACGCCTTGTGCTTGATATGGACTTCAATAAAAAATACACGGAATCAATAAAAGACAAACCAATGAAATTAAAACAATTGTCACACGGTCATTGGTTGAAAAACGACATGTAGGTCGTCTTCAACCTCCAGACACCTACTCATTTGATTTTTATGAGATTCTTCAAACGAAATCGTTTGAAGCTCAAACCGGTATCACTGGATTCGTCTCTTCCAGACGATCCTAACCTCACCCTTACGAAAAATTTATTTAAACCATAACTCAGTCGATTTAAGAAAAACCATAAGAAAAAGTGAAAATAATTTTTGAAATTAAATGATCAATTCGCCATGAAAATGAAAACCAGAAGAAGCATGAGTTTCAGAGAAGAAGAGGCTATAACATAGTAACTAATTTGAATAAAAATGATAGATAATTCTTCCTGAACAAAGTGCAAAAAGTTTTCTCTAAAACTGAGCTTTTGTAACTTGATTTTGTGCATAATTCTTCTTGCTAATGACCTGGTTAGCTTCAATGAATGTCAAGGAAGCTAACTGGATGAAGGTTTTTGTGAAATAAGGTGAGGAAATGAAAAAACAAAAATCAAGCTCAAGAGTTCGTGTGGGATCTTGGCAGAGTGGTTTTGACTATTCAAGCTTGAGGAAATGAGTGGAATGTGTCCCTTATTTATAGCCGAGCATTAGTGGAAACAAAAAGTGAGAGAAATGATCAAGTATGAGTGGAATTCATGTGCACCTGCATCATGAGCAAAGTGTGACTTGTAATCCATCATAAATGACTTAATTCTTGCGTTTCAAGGCTTAAATAGATTCAAGCAAGATTGTTAAATATTTTTAGATAAAAATCATGCATCAATTTGATGATTAGAAAACAGAATAACCAAATTCACTTATGACTGCAAGTGAAATTTTAGTTTCAAAGTGCCATCTTCAAATTCATGGGGCAAGCAACTCAAGAGGTTTTATGGCATCATTCTTGTTGCATTTGAAAGATCACACAAAAAACTTCACAATGTGCCAAGAAAGGCAGCATTTGGTGATATGATCTAAAAGTTATTCATGTTTGAAATCAAGAAAAACACACATGTATTTGACACTTAGAAAAATTCTAAGTATGGGCTTCAAAATGTCCTATAATGTTCTTCAAAGTTACATGCCCTTCCACTCAAAATTTGATCTTGATCTTTGAAGATGAAATGAAGTAGGCTCTTTAAATTGAAATATGGAATTGAGATCACTCAAAAATCATAAAAATTGAAAGATTTATGGTCTTTGGAATATGAGGAACAAATTTGGGGAAATTTACAAATGACTTGTAATCTTTTCAATTCTTTAATAACTTCCAAGCATTTTCAAGCCTAGCATCTTGAAACAAAGTTGTAGTAGACATCCAAAAGATTATTGTGAAAAAAGAATGAGCTCAAGGAGATAAAAATTGACCAAGTTATGATCCTTTGAAGTCACACAAGAGAATTTGATATCCTTTTCAAAGGACTTGTAATCTTCTTCAACCATTGGTGATCTTCCATTCAAAATTAGCCTTAGATCCTTGAAGAGAAGTTGTTAAGGACTCTTCAAAGAGAATCATGGCTTTGAAATCAACCTAATATCTCAAAAAATGAGCAAGATATGGTCCTTGTAAGTCAACCAACCCTTACTCAGAGAGTGCCAAAATAACTTGTAACCCCTTTCAACTTTTGATGACTTTCCTTGCACAATTGGATCTTTTCATTTGAAGAGAAGTTGTTGTAGATGAAGATAAGAACCCATAACAAAGATAACCAACTCAAAATATTTAAAATTGAGAGAGTTATGCACTTGTGATCACTGAATCAAGCACTTTCTCAATTAGGTCAAACTTGTTGAATCAACCTTGAATCTTTTAAACTTTCTTCACAATATAGAGCATGGTGGATCACATTGGACCTTAAAATGATGTTATCTTGAAGCACACTTAAATGTGGAGCTTAAGTCTCAATGAAACTTATTGAAGAAGGAATGGAAATAAACACATGAACCTATGAATCTTCTTGATGGATACCACCACCAACCTTGAGGAAAACTTGACCTAAGTAAGGTGAGAGAGCTCTTTGAACCAAAAAACTTTGATATCATAGAAATATCATTGAAGCTTAAGCTCTTGTAATCCATTGAAGAACCATTTGACTGAGGACTATCCCTCAAAACCCTAGGTTAGATGGTGAGATGGATGAAGTTGTGTCATCACCTATAATATGAACATCCAAAGAAACATATATACATATTTTTATATTAGTTAAAAGTTAACCCACTTAAAAAAACACATGTACAAGATACACAATTTAAGGTGCTTGGTGATCCTTCAAGATCAAACTTAAAGATAGGATAAAGTAGAAGAGAGAACCAACCCTAATGTGTGATCTTGATGTATTGATAATATGAGATAATGAGAGATCTTAGGCTCAAACATTAGGGTGTAACAATGCGACCAGGTCTTTGTGGATGGCCTACTTGCTCGTGAATTGCGTATGCATTCCTTCCTATTTGAGTGTACACATTAGGTTTCCTCGAGGTGAGTGCTCATGATCGAAAATTATGTGTGGTCAGTTTATTTGTTTATCCTCACTCATGTCATGCAGTGAATTAGGTTTTTTCAAATGTGTTACACTGAGTGAAAGCTCCAAAGATTTGAGCTCTAAAGGTTTGAATAATTTTAGTAAAACTAGATGTTGGACAAGATGTCTCATTATGATCATCTGACATCTTGTCTGGTAAAATTGGATATTTGGATTCTATGAGTGGGTTACAAATATGGATCATTCTGGAAATATTTGGTAACCATATGTTGTGTTCAAGATGAAGAACTCAGAAGTGTTGAACTAACATGTCTCATCATCAGAGAGACATGTTGAATGAAGATGTCCTATGAAGAGCCATTCAACATCGCGTTTGTGACCAGCTGGACAGTTGGATTTAATTGATACGTTTCATGAGCAGAATATTATGGAATATTAGGTTATCCTATATGGCACTTAACTTGAAGATTGAATAAGATTCAAGTTGATTTCAAGGAGAATTATGACTTTATAATTATGGAGATAAATTAGGAAGGTTATGATTGAAGCCCTATCTTCATGGAGAAGTTTCTGCTGATTTTCTGCAACATATCAGCTGCTGTTTTGAAGCCTGAATCCAGTTCCTTGAAGATTATAAAAGGAAGACTTAGTTCTAGGGAAAATTAACTAAACCAAGTGTATCAAAGTTAGAATTCAAATAAGGGTTTAGGTTTTTGAAAGTCGTGTACTTTCTTGGGTTGTAAGTCACCCTTTGTATCAATTTAATACATTGTGGTAGACATAGTTTTATGCAAATTCAGAAGCCTTTAGATAATGAATCATCTATTGTTCTTAGATGAAGCTTTAAAGCAAATCCAATTATGTTTGTTAGTCAAGAGTCTTGACTGAACTGGTTGTAATTGATATAAATATCACTGGGGTGATTTAGGAAGTGAGATGTCGATTTCTTATATTTAGGGAGAACCTAAGTAGAAGCTGCATTGGGTAGGGATTAGGCGAGAAGTTGTAAACGGGGGATTTTAGCTTTAAACTAATATTGTTCATAGTAGACTTCCTTATTGGCTTGGTAGCCCCCAAAGTAGGTGTTGTTGTACACCGAACTGGGTCATCATATTTGTGTGTTACTATCTTTATGTTCTATTCAGTTTTGTTTTTTATTGATTAACATGTCGTATAAGATGTTGGAACATCTGTTACGATTCTAGACTGAAAAACTCTGTATCAGTCTGGTGTTTCTGTCCATGAGTATTTTGTAGAGATCAATGTCTCAATATATGTTAGGACATGTGTAATCTGTATACCAAAATTTCAATTGGTATCAGCGCAGGTATCCTGTTTGTTTCTAGATGAGATCAGGGAAGATACTTTCTGGTTCATGGACTTGAAGGAACAAGGTGTTGCTTGTAGCTTTGGTGGTGATCTGATGTGTTGGGTTTGATTTATTTTCAAACCTATGGTGTTGCGTTGGCACCTAGATTGTGGTGCTTGTGTATAAGGGATTATTAAGCCACACCTGAAGGTTGCTAAGGAGTTTTTGTTTATTCTACTGCATTTGATAGAAAACTCTTGTTGGTTCCAGGTGTATCTGGTGTTAAGGTTGTAGGGAGGTTTTCCCTTGCAATACAATAAGGAAGAACCTTGTGATATGTTCCTATTTGAAGGTGTATCCTGTATTGTAGTGATACTTGGAGGTTGTTTCAAACATCTTGCTAAAGTTGCAAAAGATACTTGAGGATTATCTCAAGTCCACTCGCAAAGGCTTTTTTAAGTGAATTTGTTGAAAAGAGATCTGAACAAAGTTAGAAGCAATTTATTTTTGTTTTTAACCCTAAAAGGCCAATATCCAGCCTTTGTCAAAGGATCTCTTGGTGTGCTCCTTAGAATGATGGTGTGATCGGTGGGAATGAGAACTGACTGTTTTTTAAGCTGGCTCGCGAAATGTCGCGGTAAGCAAGAGTCGCCAGCGTCTTTTATGTTCTCCAACAAGGAAAGGACAAAAGCACAGCAAAATTCCTTTTTCGAGATGTCTCTCGGTTCGGGAGGTAGATTTATAGAAAGGGAAGGTGTTAGCACCCTTTCTATTCGTGGTTATCCATGGGCTCTTAGGTACTTGCTCACTATGTTTTCAAAATTTGTTTGCTTTTCAAGTGTTTGTGGGTTTTAAAAAAGTTTAGTTTGAAAACTTCTAAGTAACTCTTGTATCAGCCCTCAAGAGTGTATGAAGTGTTTGTTTGAAAACTTTTTGAAAGTGTAGGTGCGAAAAGATGTTTTTGTTTTTTGAAAGAGCAAGTACCCAGGAGAAATCTACCTACTCTAAGGAATTAAGCTGTGTAAGAGTCCTTTAGATAGTACTATCCCACTATTGAGAAGTAGGTAGCACCGTCGTTGGAGTTATTCGGGTCAATTCGATTATAGGGACATGTGTGGTCACCAAAGCAATAGTAGGACGTCTTAGTGGTAACCCTAATGTCCTAGATCCTTTTTTATCCGAGGCAACCGTTTCGAGGCAACTGGATCTTTAGACAGGAGGGCGACCTCTAAAACACCCTATACTTGATGACCACGTCGAGGCAACCAGTGAGGCGTACCCTAGGAGTGGCATGTGCACGTGTGTTGTTTTTCAGTTAAGGTTATCTTTGAACATGCATTTGTGAGCTACGGATTGATTTTATTTGTCATACAAGTCTTGCAGGCATATTAACAGTTAAGAGTGCGGAAAATAAATTGCGAAAAGGTAAATCTGCGCTATTACAAGGCGCGGGTCTATACATCGCCAAAAACATAACCCGTTTGGAAAATAAATACGAGAAAGTAAAAGAAAGCAATAAAATCCTAATTAACTATTACATCCTCGGAAACAGTTACATCAATATAATCAAAAGGAATTAAAGCGCGAAAGAAATTAAATCGGGAACGTCTTAGGGTTTTGACCCTTTTTGAGAAAAGAATTGAAATTGGTCCCTTTTTTGCAATTTAATTAAATATTAAACCTAATTCTAATTAATTATTTAATTAAAAGAAAAAATGTTTTTGTGTTTTTTAAGTCTTTAATAAAAAATAAAAGAAAAGAAATTAAAAGTCAAAAGGAAAACCCTAATTCTAAGTTTGTTTTATTTATTGTAAAAAAGATTAAAATTAAACCTAATTAACAAAAAGACTAAATTAATTAATTTGCATTTTATTTACAAAAATAATTATTAATAGTGAAAATAATAAATAATGAAACAATATTTCAAGTTTCTGATTTTTATTGTAAAAATAATTTGTTAATTGATAATAATAACAATAATGATTAATGAAAGGAATTAAAAGGAAAAAATAAAATAAAAATAGCAAACCAGGGGGGGTGTGATGGCCCAAATGGAGGTGAATTCTGGAATTGTAAAGCCCACTAACACAAGCCTGCTTTGACTTTCTGGATGGTCTAGTGCGTTGGTTGACCAGGAACATGATGTTCCCTTTCTCATGGCCTTTGGATTTGAGTGAGAAGACACTTGGCGCCTGATTGTTTGAGGGATATGGTAGAATGCTTTTAAGTGCCTGCACATGATCATATTGGAAAAAATAGGAATAATTATTTGGGTGGACCTGGGAATCGAACCCAAGTCCCAAGGCACTTTGCACGTTTCCTCCAACCGCTCAGCCAATTGCACGCTTTTGTTAGTACAATGATCAATAAATAATATATTAAGAAACCAAACAATTATGCAATAAAGCAAAACACGCGCGCCCTGATTTGAACGGACCACTCCCATGCCTCCACGTCTTGTCTTCTTCGCTGTAACCTGCACAAAACAAATCAAATAGCGGGGGTTTTTAACCCCCACAATATGGCCTGAGGAAAAATAGCGAACAGGCGTGTGATGAACATAAATTGTTCGCGAGGGTTGGGTTTGATTCGTCTGGCCTTGACAAATTCAACCAAATGCGTAAGAAGGTCCAATTTTTCTTGTATGGGAAAGCCCCAATTTTGAAACTGAAGAACCCTAAAATTCAACAATGGTGATTTCGGTTTCAGGACACCATAACGCGATTCACCTATACAATTAGCTTCAGAAAGGTTAGAGCAATGCAAAGCAATGATTATAACATGTTAATGATGCATAAAATGTGAGTTTCGATTCTGAAAAAGAATAAGCAAACCATGATTCTGTTTGGTGCGATTTCTCAAGCTTCAGCCCTTGATTTTGATCCCAAAAGATTCCTTAGGGTTCCTGCAAGGTGTTAGAAACAAGAAAAGGCTTTGAATCACGTTGGAAGGTGGAATTCAGTTTTGAGTTTTCCTTTGTTTCTTTCAATGTTCTTATGGCTTCTGTGCAGCAATTCTCACGTGTGAGGAATTAGGTTTAGCTTATGCACTTATAGTAGAATGGTTTTAGGTCAAATCTTGCACCAAAAATCCATGGCATTCATGTTTTCAATATTTTATTTTCAATCAAATCTTTTTGCATATTTTTGATTGAAAAACCTTGCCAAATTGGGAGATTTTGTCCCCTTGATGTGTAAACGAGATCTCCAGCTTGTCTTGAGTTTATTTGCTTCACAAAAGATTTGAAAAAACATATCTTGGTATTTTCCTACAATTAAATGAATTAAATGAATTAATAATCAATTAAAAATCCAATTAATTAATAAAAATAAGAAAATAAATCAATTTAAGCTCAATGGGTCGTGCATAAGCTTTGGACAATGTTTCAAGAAGAAATTTGAGGCCCATTAGCAAAAATGAGGTGTTTTGAGCAAAGTTGACTTTTGCAAATTCACAAAAATTTCCCAACTTCTCCAATGCATATCTTGCTCAATTTTGATCATATGAACATGTTCTTGGACATTTTGGAAAGGTCTTGAAGTCCTCTAACCAATGCCTTTGGTCCCATGTCATTTGGATTTACCAATCTCAAGTTATGATCTTTGACTTAAAGTGCCTTTTTGTTGACTTTTGAAATTGACCTATAATGTAGAAATTGATAACTTTTTGTGAGAGCATTTCTTGGACTTGGAATGTGAAGATGAGTTGTAGGAAATGTCATCCCCTTAAAAATGAGCATTGGATGGGATTTTTCTGATGAACCATGAAAAAGTTATGCCCTGGTCAATTTACAGTTGACTTTTCATCTGTCCAAAAATAACAACTTTTGCATCCTTGATGATTTTTGAGCCATGCTTGAGGAATCATGATCAAGACATGATCAAATGATGTTTGTGAGCTCAAAATAAGATGTTGACCAAAAATTTTGACTTTTGACTGTAAAATGACCATTTTGCCCCTGTAGTTGATTGTGAAGCAAATGAGACTTTTGACTGTGGAATTTGATGGTGTGAGACTTGAGACTTGACATGTAGATGCTTGACAGTGTGTATAGGCCTATGGGACTTGATTGGACCATTGAAAACCTTAAATTCCTTGCAAGAACCAAAACCCTAATTTTGACTGGCTTAGGAGGCAGTTGGGCTGTGCATCCCTTGAGAAGTCTTGAACCATTTGAAGATGATTCTTGACAAATCTTGAAGAATATGGGAGGGAAAATTTTGGGGTACAACTGTTGCCCCTGTTCAATCTTCTTAAACCTGGGGATGTAGATTGGCTTGCATGCCTTTCGTGATCCGAAGGTGGAAGATGATTGAACATTAGAGTGCCCAGAAATTTGCACTCGCATAGTAGAATATCAGCAGTGTGATGTTGGGAATGGGCTTACAGATGCCATTTGGAGAGATGATGGATAGGAGGATGGGCTTATAGATGCCATATGGAGATGTGACAGAACCTTGTCGGGAATGGGCTTATAGATGCCATTTGGAAATGTAAGGGATGGTTGAATCTGAGTAAGAAATAGAATGGCTTCCGTGTCTGGAGCATATCTAGTTTGTATCTAATTGCTGACGTTTGAATGAGTAGCAGAATGACCGTCGTGTCTGGGTGTGATCGGTGGATCTGGAACTGACTGTTTTAAAGCTGGTTCGCGAAATGTCGCGGAAGCAAGAGTCGCCACCGTCTTTTATTTTCTCCAATAGGAAAGGACAAAAGCACAGAAAAATTCCTTTAAAGAGATTGTTCTCGGTTCGGGAGGTAGGTTATAGAAAGGGAAGGTATTAGCACCCTTTCTATCCATGGTTATCCATGGGCTCTTAGGTACTTGCTCAATGTGTTTTCAAAATGTGTGCTTGCTTTTCAATGTGGGTTTCAAAAATATTCTTTGAAAAGTTTCAGTTTAACTCATGCGTCAGAGTGTTTTGAAAAGTTTGTTTTGAAAGTTTTTTTGAAAGTGTGTCGGTGTGAAAAGAGTTTGAATTTTGTTTTGAAGAGAGCAAGTACCTACGAGAACCTACCTACCCTAAGGAATTCGTCTGTGTAAGAGTTCTTTAAAGTAGTGCCATCCCACCATTGAGAGGTAGGTAGCACCACCGTTGGAGGTATTCGGGTCAATTCGAGTTTTAGGGACGTGGTGATCACCGGAGCAATGGGAAGACACCTTAGAAGCTACCCTCATGCCAGGTTCCCGGACCATGAGGACTTACTAAGACGTTTTCTACTCGACGACCACCTTTCGAAAGGCAACAGTGAGGCGTACCCTAAGGGTGGTGTGTGCGAATTGTGTGTCATTTTCAGTTCATTGTTTGTCTTGTCATGCATTGGTGATCTAACGATTCAATTTTATTTTCGGGCATTCATTCTTTCATGCATATTTATTAACAGTTATATTTGCGAGAAAATAAATCTAACTATTACAACTGGCGCGGGTCCACATCGCCAAAAAAACCGAACCCGATTTGACTGAAAATAAAATAAAGCGAATAAATAAAAAGTCCGAGAGTTTTTAATTACATGGCTTTGGGGCATATACAGAGGTATTTAATAAATGCGCGAAATAAAGACTAAACAAAATTAGGGCATTGGACCCTTTTACAAATAATTAAAATTAATCAAGGAAATTAAAAATTAAATGAAAAAATAATGTTTTTGTGTTTTTTAGGTTTGAAAGAAAAAAGAGAAAAGTTAATTAAAATTAAAGTCCTAGTTCTATCATTTTTTAAGTTTATTATGAAAAAAGATTTAATTCCTAACCTAATTAAATTCTAAACTAATTTGTGTACAATTTTTGATTTATAAAAAAATAAATAATAAATAATAATATTGTGAGAAAAAAAAGAAAATTAAAAAAAAGATGTAAAAAATTAATAATCAACCTAATTCTATATTTTTTTGGATTTTTATTATGAAAAAAGAATTAAAATGAATATTAAAACCTAATTAAACTAAATGAATTACATTTTAAATTTATTAAAAAAAAGGAATCAAAATTAATCATATTTTTTTTTGTCTTTTCTGTCTTTTTAATGTTTTTTATATTTTTTTGTAAAAATTAATTAAATAAGAAAATAAAACACAAGTAAATTAAAAATAAAATAAAATATAAAGGAAATTAGAAAAGAAAGAAAAAAAAAGATAGAACCAGGGGGTGTGGATTTCAAATTTGGGGGTGCAAGCCTGGCCCATTTGCTGGCAATTGGTGGACTTTTCCACTCCTGTACACGCTTGTTGACTTGGTATATGGTGCACTCCTCATCTTAGCCATGGATCTGAGGCCCTGGGACACGTGGATGAACTGATGCTGAAGTGCATGGTGAACCCTTGTATGAGCGCTGCATGGAACCTTAACATGAAAAATAATATGAGAAAGTGCAAGACCTGGGACTTGAACCCAGGTCATTGTGGTTAACACGCTTATAGATTGCCAGCTGAGCTATTACATTCAATTGATATATAATAGTTAACAAATAATAAAAAGAACAATCAATGCATAGTGGTCAAACGCGCGCGCGAATTCAAATGGTCCAGTCTCCGTGTGACACGCCATCATCTCTTTCATTCTTTCTGAAACATGAGGACAAAGGCAACGTTTTTTTGGTCGTGGTTTTAGAGGGCCTAATGGAAAATAGCGAATAGCCCCTCGTCGCTCATAAATTGAGCGCGAGGGTGCCATCTTCCTCGTCTGGATGAGCTGAGCATGATGATGGTACTGGCATGGTTCAATTTTTCCCCTAGTGAGAACCCCCAATTTGAAGCAACCTGTAACCCTAAAAAATGCACATGGTAGATTCTTGTATACAGCAAAATAATGAAATTAAACGTTGTGGTTAGCTTAGAAATAGCAATATGAACATGAATCAACAAAGAAAAACGCAAATGGATGATGGAATCATGCTGTACGATTTCAAAAGTTTCAAGGTTCAGTTTTGATTCTAACTACCAGTTCTTGGGGTTTTAGTGGATGTTAATGATTGGCACGCGTTCAGAATGATCTCAGAATGCTAATGGTATCAAAATTTTGGCTTGAAAGGATCCCTAGCTATGATTTCAGATTTGCACTTTATGGCCAAATTTTCAAATGTCCAAATGCCTTTTCAGCGTGCTTTGTGCTATGTTCTAGGTAGGGTTGGACTCAGTGATCCTTATGCAATTGAATAGGCATGCTAACTCTCCTTAATCCATGCTTGAGAAAGAATTGGCATTAGGGTTTGTCCATTAACCATTTTTTCCTAATTTCTAGCCAAAACCTAGACTTGGTATGAAAATGAACCTTGGCCTGATTTTTGAGTTGATTCATGATGTATAGAACTTGTCCAAATTCATTTGACACCATTACATTGACTTTTAAATTTTATTTGAATTTTTAATGAATTAAAATGAATTAAATCATCAAAAATTAAATAAAATAAAAAAGTCAACATTTGGTCTTGAAATCAACCATGGGCCACGTGTGTGGCATGACAAGGATGGACAAAGTGAGAAAAATGGGGCCCTTTTGTCAAAATTGGATTTTCAAAGATAATTGACTTTTGCCACTTCACAAAATTTTCCCAACTTCTACAAGGCATAACTTGCTCAATTTTTAAGATTTTCTCATGTTCTTGGACATTTTGGAAAGGTCTTTGAGTCCTTTAACCAATGTCTTTGGTCCCATGTCATTTTGATTTACCAATCTCAAGTTATGGTCTTTGACTTAAAGTTCCTTTTTGTTGACTTTTGAAAATGACCTGTAATGTTGAAATTGATAACTTTTTGTGAGAGCATTTCTTGGACTTGGAACATGAAGATGAATTGTAGGAAATGTCTTTCTCTTCAAAATGAGCTTTGGATGGAATTTTTCTGATAATCCATGTGAAAGTTATGCCCTGGTCAATTTCAGTTGACTTTTTCAGCTGTCCAAATATAGCAACTTTTGCATCTTTGATGATTTCTGAGCCAAATTTTGAGAATCATGATCAAGCATTGATCAAATGATGTTTGTGGCTTCAAAATGATATATTGACCAAAAATTTGAACTTTTGACTGCCAAATGACCATTTTGCCCCTACAGTTGACTGTAGTGCAATCTAGGGTTTTGACTGTGCAATCTTGAGCTGAATGCCTTGAAACTTGATATGAGGATGCTTGACCATGTTTGTAAGCCTATGAGACTTGATTGAGCCTTTGAAAACCTCCTTTTCTTGATCAAACTCAAAACCCTAATTTGGACTTGTTTAGGAGACTGTTGAGCTGCACAACCCTTGGGGAATTTTGTGACCTTAACTTGGCAATTTCTTGAGGAATATGGGAGGGCAAATTTTGGGGTATAACAGTTGCCCCTGTTCAATCTTCTTAGACCTGAGGATGTAGATTGGCTGACGTGCCTTTCGTAATCCGAGGGTAAAAGATGATTGGACACTAGAGTGCCCGGAAATTTGCGCTCACATGTTGGCAATGATGGGGATGGGCTTATAGATGCCATCTGGATGTTTGATTGCGTAGGAGATTCCTTAGAGAGAACCTGCATACCTGCAAAAGAAAATGAGTACCTGACACGTCGCAGGAGCGCTGGTTTTCAGATGCTTGGTATTGATGTGTCCTGACTAGTTACAGGAGCTGAGTCTGGAGCTTCAAATGGCGATGAAAGAACCAGGGATGATTACCTTCTTAGCATGGATGGTAAGAGAGCCTTGGGTGACTTTAACTTCAACAACGCTCGTTGAGAAAAATCTTGGGTGTCTTCTACTGGGATAAGAATCAGGGAGATCTTAAGGTCGATCTGACTGAACCAGAGAGGCCTTTGACTGGGTAAGTCTAGGTCTTGAAATGTCTTCCACTGGATAAGCAATCAGGAAAATCTTGGGACGATTTAACTGAACCAGAGGAGGCCTTTGACTGGATAAGCGATCAGGAAAATCTTGGGACGATTTAACTGAACCGGTCTAGGTCTTGAAATGTCTTCCACTGGATAAGCAATCAGGAAAATCTTGGGACGATTTAACTGAACCAGAGGAGGCCTTTGACTGGATAAGTCTAGGTCTTGAAATGTCTTCCACTGGATAAGCAATCAGGAAAATCTTGGGACGATTTAACTGAACCAGAGAAGGCCTTTGACTGAACCAGTCTAGGTCTTGAAATGTCTTCAAAGGGATAAGCAATCAGGAAAATCTTGGGACGATTTAACTGAACCAGAGAAGGCCTTTGACTGAACCAGTCTAGGTCTTGAAATGTCTTCAATGGGATAAGCAATCAGGAAAATCTTGGGACGATTTAACTGAACCAGAGAAGGCCTTTGACTGAATAAGTCTAGGTCTTGAAATGTCTTCAAAGGGATAAGCATCAGGGAGATCTTAGGTCGATCTGACTGAACCAGAGAAGGCCTTTAACTGAACCAGTCTAGGTCTTGAAATGTCTTCCACTGGATAAGCAATCAGGAAAATCTTGGGACGATTTAACTGAACCAGAGAAGGCCTTTGACTGAACCAGTCTAGGTCTTGAAATGTAGCTTGAGAACTTAACTGAGTTTTTCCTGAAAGATAAAAGTCAGTCATGTGCAATGCATGATATGAATCAAGCAATGATGTTCTCAACATAAATGAGATTTGTATGATGCAGTGCGTTATGCATGCTATAATGCTGTATGTGATGTTTTATGTATGTTTTCGTCTAGGAAAGTAAATCCTTGACGGGTGCCGGGAAGTCGTATCCTGGGCTGATGTCGAAGAATAGATTTTGCTTCCGCTGGGGATGATAGTAGTTGCAAGGATACCGGTAGGAGAAGATGACTCCGCTGCGGAATAAACTTGGCAAATGGAGGATTCTGCGGGGAGAAAAGATACTTTAATGATCATGCTGGGAAGCAATACTCTGTGGGGAGAGTGATGCCTTGCTGAATATTGATAGTAACTCTATTGGGGATACTGTCGTTGTATTGGAAGTGTGAATAGACTTCGCCGGGGATAGGAAAGAACTACGTTGACTATGACTCTCCCTTGGTTTTTTGGCTGAGGATAACCCAGTTATATCCTGTTAAGGAAATAACTCTTTGAATAAAGCCGGGACGACGTGTTCGTGTCCTGCTAGGGGATGAGCTTCCAGAATATACTGGGGATAAGCTTACTGCTTGGGGAGATGAATTCCATCTTTCCTGGGGAACTTGGATGGGACTCTCCTGGGGAAATTTTGATATGCTGGGGAAGAATGCACTGACTTGCTGTCTCACTCTCTGGGGAACTTAAGATATCTGGTTGGATTCTTTAGCTGAACCTACCTTGGTACCTTGGAAGATAGAACAATCAGACTGCTCAGACAACTCTTTATTGCCCCTGTTTCTAGTGTCACCTGCAATTAGTTCTTTGTCTCGTATACAAATATTTATGAGCTAGCACATTATTATCCATGCATATATCACAAATTGAACCTTGGACGTTTTTTCGCAAAACAAAAAAAGAAAAAAAAAACAGTTGGCACGTTTAACTGAAAAGTATATTTGTATTGATTTTGAATAGCCTGTGAATAGGCGTTTTGTGTACAAGAGGCTGACATTCTAGTAAGAGAAATGTCGCCGAACAAGAGAGTTTATAAACAGCTGTGTGAAAGATGAATGATCCACTGGGTTTCAACTCTGCTATTGCCTCTATAACCCTGAGCGTCTCATCACTTGATGACCTTGGTTGAAAGTGAAGCCGATTGATCGATGCCGTCTGAATTTGATGTAGGTAATGGATTCTGGATACAAAGTGATCCAATGAGACATAGTATTACGCTTTTATCCCTAATTTTTGCCTGGATTGCCCTTTCGGGTTTTCAGTCCACCGGGATACCCATTTTTGCCCAAGCCGCCTTTTCAGGTTTTCGACTTGCCGGGTGTACAGATTTTTTCATTTTCATCCCTTCATTTTGCCCGAACCCTTTTGGTTCGACGGGAAGCCCTAATTTTTGCCTAGACATGTCAGCCTAGCGGGTCTTTTTTCATGCGTAGTATTTTTTAACTATGTCTGCATTGGCGGGGTGAGGAAGGTCGTCACCATCCATATTGGTTAATATCATTGCTCCTCCTGAGAACACATGCTTAACCACAAATGGCCCTTCGTACGTAGGGGTCCATTTGCCCCTTGGATCACTCTGAGGAAGGATGATTCGCTTGATCACCAGATCCCCGACTTGATATTCCTGTGGTCTGACCTTTTTGTTAAATGCCCTGATCATTCGCTTCTGATACGTCTGACCATGGCAGATAGCAGCAAGTCTCTTTTCGTCAATAAGGTTGAGTTGATCAAGTCGTGTCTGGATCCAATCATCTTCATTCAGACTTGCATCCTTCATTATCCGGAGAGAAGGAATTTGTACCTCAATCGGCAAGACTGCTTCCATGCCATAAACCAGAGAGAAAGGAGTTGCCCCGGTTGACGTCCTAGCTGAAGTACGATACCCATGCAGGGCGAACGGTAACATCTCGTGCCAATCTTTATACGTTACTGTCATCTTTTGCACGATCTTCTTGATGTTCTTGTTTGCTGCTTCCACAGCCCCATTCATCTTCGGTCGGTAAGGAGAAGAATTATGGTGCTGTATCTTGAACTGTTCGCAGAGCTCAGCAATCATCTTATTGTTCAGATTGGTACCGTTATCCGTAATAATCCGCTCAGGGACACCGTACCGACAGATCAGGTTGTGCCGAATGAACCGTGCCACAACAGTCTTGGTTACCGTAGCATAGGATGCTGCCTCAACCCACTTCGTAAAATAATCAATCGCCACTAGGATGAAGCGATGTCCATTGGATGCCGTAGGTTTTATCTCACCGATCATGTCTATGCCCCACATTGCAAATGGCCAAGGCGCAGTCAGAACATTCAGGGGAACCGGAGGAACATGCACTTTATCTGCGTAGACCTGGCATTTATGGCATGTCCTAGAATGTTGGTAGCAATCAGCTTCCATGGTGGACCAGTAATACCCTGCCCGTAGAATCTTCTTTGCCATGGTATGTCCACTGGAGTGTGTACCAAAGGTCCCATCATGTAGCTCTTCCATGATTCTTTCCGCTTCAGTCTTATCTACACAACGCAGTAGGGTTGAATCCTGGTTTCGCTTGTACAAGATGCCATTGCTAAGAAAGAACTTGGCTGCAAACCTCCTCAGGAACTTCTTATCATTGACAGAAGCACCTTCAGGGTATTCCTGAGCTTCCAGATATCTCTTCACTTCGTGGTACCAAGGCTTTTCAGTCACCAATTCAGTTTCGAGATCACAACAGTATGCCGGTTCGTCCAGTTTCCAGATGATGATCCGGGGAGCTTCATTATCCCATTTAACCTTGAACATTGAAGACATTGTAGCTAACGCGTCCGCCAGCTGATTCTCTTCTCTTGGAAAGTGCTCAAATGTTATCTCTGTGAAGTGGGGGATCAGGGCCAACACACATTCTCTGTAAGGAATCAAGTTTGGGTGTTTCGTATCCCACTCTCCTTTGATCTGATTGATCACAAGAGCGGAATCTCCGAAGACACTTAGAAATTTGATCCTCAGGTCAATCGCAGCTTGAAGACCCATAATACACGCTTCATACTCCGCCATGTTGTTGGTACAGTTGAAACACAGCCGGGCGGTGAGTGGAGTATGAGTACCCTGTGGAGATACGATTATGGCGCCGATACCATTTCCCAAAGCATTGGAGGCTCCGTCAAAGTGCATAGACCATCGGGATCCTGGTTCAGGTCCTTCATCCGGTCCAGGTATCTCACAGTCAGTTACTATCATAATGCTTTCGTCTGGAAACTCGAAGTTCATTGATTGGTAGTCATCCACAGCTTGATGTGCTAAGTGGTCTGCCAATACACTTCCCTTGATGGCTTTTTGGGTCGTGTACTGAATGTCGTATTCCGTCAAGATCATCTGCCATCTTGCAATTCTCCCAGACAGAGCAGGCTTTTCGAATATGTACTTTATAGGGTCCATTTTTGAGATTAACAAGGTAGTGTGAGTCAGCATATACTGTCTCAGCCGGCGAGCAGCCCATACCAAAGCGCAGCAAGTTTTCTCAAGCAGTGAGTATCGGGTCTCACAGTCGGTAAACTTTTTGCTAAGGTAATAAATGGCATGCTCTTTTCGGCCAGACTCGTCATGCTGCCCCAGCACACACCCCATTGCATTATCAAGCACTGTCAGGTAAAGTATCAAAGGTCTCCCTTCCACTGGTGGCATAAGGATGGGTGGTTCTTGGAGATATTCTTTGATTCTGTCAAAAGCAGCCTGGCATTCATCATTCCAACGTACTACCTGATCTTTCTTCAGCAGCTTAAAGATTGGTTCACAGGTGGCAGTCAGATGAGAGATGAAGCGAGCAATGTAATTCAGACGTCCTAGAAAGCCTCTGACTTCCTTCTCCGTCTTAGGAACCGGCATCTCTTGAATGGCTTTGACCTTAGCAGGGTCCACTTGAATTCCTTTATCACTAACCACAAAGCCTAGCAACTTTCCAGATCTTACCCCGAAGGTGCACTTGTTAGGATTCAATCTCAGCTTGTACAGTTTCAAACGGTCAAACAGTTTCTGCAGATGATCAAGGTGCTCTTCCTCAGTCTGGGACCTAGCGATCATGTCGTCAACATAAACTTCTATCTCATGATGGATCATGTCATGAAATAAAGTAACCATAGCACGTTGGTAGGTTGCCCCAGCGTTCTTCAACCCGAACGGCATGACCTTGTAACAGAAGGTGCCCCACTGAGTAACAAAGGTAGTCTTTTCCATGTCTTCAGGTGCCATCTTGATCTGATTGTAACCTGAAAAACCATCCATGAAAGAGAACACTTTATGCTGAGCTGTATTATCAACAAGGACATCAATGTGGGGTAGAGGGAAGTCATCCTTGGGGCTGGCCCTGTTCAGATCCCTGTAATCGACACACATCCTGACCTTGCCGTCCTTCTTTGGTACCGGCACCACATTAGCAACCCACTGAGGGTAAGAAGTTACTGCAAGAAACCCGGCATCAAACTGCTTCATAACTTCGGCTTTAATCTTCTCAGACATCTCTGGATGCATCCGACGAACCTTTTGCTTAACCGGAGGGAAATCTTCTTTAGTTGGTAAATGATGGACCACAATGTCGGTATCTAATCCGGGCATATCTTCGTAGGACCAGGCAAAGATTTCTTTATAGTCATGCAGCATCTGAGTCAACCGTTGCTTCACGCTGAGTTCTAGGTTGGCACCAATCTTCACCTCTTTCTTGTCTTCCTCCGTACCCAAGTTTATTATCTCCACTGGCTCTTCATGGGGTTGAATTGCCCTCTCTTCCTGTTGTAACAGTCTTGCAAGTTCACCAGGCACTTCACAATCATCTTCACCTTCGTCGGCGGCTAAGTTGATCGGATTTTCGAAGTCATAACTGGCAGTAGCAGAGTCGTTACCAGTGAGATCCAGAGTGGATTGAAACCTGTATGAGTGAGTGTGTGTGTAAATACAGCTGTTTTGCAATATGTAAAGAAGGGAAAGAAAAGGGACGCAAAATTTGAAATGTGAAAAACGTCCAATGCTTTTATTCATGATATATGATAGTGACAAACAAAAAGCCCTCATAAATAAAACCACGGTGCCCCGGGTAAGACACCGGGCCATATAGTCTCAAATTATTGTTTATTACAAATCAAAAAAAACAAAGAAACTCATTACTGGGAGACAAAAGTTATTGGAGTAAAATCTTTAGCAGTCCAATTGGTCAATCCACCGTCGGCCGTTGGGTAGATCCAGCTATCGAACTTTGACTCTCCCACTTCATCTTCCTCTCCAATAGCATTCACTCCATGCTGAGTGATGAGCAACGGAGGTCTTCCAATTCTTGCCTTGCGCACCACTTTCTGAGCTTCTGTGGTGAAACCCAGCCCAAACTTGTTAGTCTTAGGAGTAAGGTCAGGGAGCTTGCCCCAGTTTGCACATTCACCTTTTTCGATCACAGCCCGGGCATCCTTTAAGGAGGCCATCTTCATAGGAGAAACCTCTTCATCTTCTGCTGCTGCCAAGGTTGGTGGTACTTCCTCAAAATGTTGGAAGGGGGTTTCAATGAACTCCCCATCCATTTCCACGTATCTGAAAGAGTTGAGGTGGCTGACCATGTATTCCTCCTCCCCTTGCACTGTTACGATCCTCCCCCTGACCGGGTACTTGAGCTTCTGATGCAATGTAGAAGTCACAGCTCCAGCTTTGTGGATCCATGGGCGACCCAGCAAACAAGAATAGGACGGATGGATGTCCATCACATAAAATTTTGAATCAAATACTTGTGCCCCAACCCTGATTGGGATATCCACTTCACCATGCACCATTCTTTTGGACCCGTCAAAAGCCCGGACAACAATGCTACTTGGTTTGAGCTCTAGACCTTCACAATCCAGCCTATCTAGAGCCTTCTTGGGCAGCACATTTAATGAGGAACCTGTATCAACCAGCACATGAGCAAGAGTAGTGCCCCTGCATTCAATGGAGACATGCAGGGCATCATTATGGTTCTTCCCCTTTGCTGTCAGATCGGCATCAGAGAAACCCAGGCCATTATCAGCAGTTAGGTTGGCCACACAATCGGTGAACTGGTCAGCAGTCGTATCTTGGGGTACATGGGCAGTCTTTAAGAAAGCAATCAGAGCCTTTGCATGGGCCTCTGAACACAGCAGCAGTGACAACATGGAGATTTTAGAGGGGGTGTGCCCCAGCTGTTCCACGACATTGAAATCACTTTTCTTTATTATCTTGAGAATTTCTTCCATTTCCTGCTTGGAAGCCTCAACAATGGTCTTTGGTGCCTCCGTCCTGGCAGGCACATCAGCAGCAATTCCCTTGCCCCGAGTATCAGATGACTCAGCAGCAGGGGTGGATACTTGGTCAGAAGGAGAAACAGGCACTCTGGCAGGTGTGAAGATCAAAGGCCTATGAATTGCTGGAGGAGCAATGTCTGGCGAGAACAGTCTTCCACTACGAGTGACCTTAGCAGGCCCGGTGATGTTGGAGACACCAGTATCAATGTTGCATTCTTGTTTCACACCCAGAACATAAACATCCGCCCCATAGTGCCATGGGACAGCCTTATCAGATTTGTAGGGTATAGGCCCCGGAACAGTAATGGTGATGGGAACATTCTTGTGAACTGACAAAACTTGTATAGGCTTCTTTGAAGGAGCCTCGGAATAGTTGTTGAAGATGGTAACGATCGACACTTCTTCAACAGGAGCAGCAGGAACAACAGTCTTTTCAAACAAAATCTCTCTATTGTCTATCAGGTTTTGGATGCCTGACTTCAACAGAGAACAACCAGCAGGGGAAGCAACACATAGAGGGCAACTTTCGCTACATCCCGGAGATAAACCGGCTAGCAACAGATTCCTCTTAACCATCAGCAACGGAGTAGCAACATCATCCACCGAAGCTACATACAAACTCTCCTCAACAGCGTTCACTCCATGCTGGGGCATGGGAGCATTTACAACATTCGGCTTCTCGGGCGCCTCAAACTGTATTTCTTTGGCATCAATGAGGTCTTGAACTTTGTTCCTTAGGGCCCAACAGTCATCTGTGTTATGCCCCGGGCTATCAGAGTGATAAGCACAGCGAGCATTTGGATTGAACTTGGGAGATGCAGTGTTGGGAAACTTTGGAGCCTCCTTGACAGTCACTAAATTGGTGGATAGCAACTGTGGCAGGATCTGTGATAAGGTCATGCTTAACCGGGTAAACTCTCTCCGGGGTCTTTCAAACTTTTGTGGATTAGTTGGCCGAGGAGTGGCAGCAGGTTTGGCAATCATTACTGCACTGACAGATTGGCGGTGTTCAGGTCGCTCTGTTCTCCGGGAGTTATATACAGCACTAGCCTCCTTTTTGAAGGGTTTCTTCTCAGTACTGGAGGAGGCAACTTTCTGTATCTTCCCCGATTTTATACCGGCCTCGATCCTTTCACCAGTTAGGATCAGATCAGTAAACCCAGCAGAGGAATTTCCAATGAGATGGTTGAAAAATGGACCAGATAAGGTCCCCAAGAACATATCTACCAGCTCCCGATCCGTCAATGGTGGCTGCACCCTGCCAGCCAGGTCTCTCCATTTCTGAGCATACTCCTTAAAACCTTCACCCGACCCTAGCGACATACCCTGGAGCTGGGTACGCGTAGGAGCGAGGTCGGCATTATACTGATACTGCTTGTAAAAAGCAGTGGCCAGATCCTCCCAGTTACGAATGCTGATTCCATCTAGCTGATAGAACCAATCGAGGTGAGTCCCTGAAAGACTCTCCTGGAAGAAGTGGATCCAAAGGTTCTTGTCTGCTGTGTAAGGCTGGATCTTCCTTACATAAGAACGGAGGTGCATCTTGGGACAGGAAGCCCCATCATACTTCACGAAGGCAGGTGTTTTGAATTTGTGTGGGATCACCACTCCAGTAGATAACCCCAAGTCTCCGAAATCCAATCCAGGTACCCGTTGAACTTCCACAGCCTTTAATCTGTCTTCCAGCTGTTTGTACCGGTCTTCAGCAGGAGGGTACTGGTCGTCATTGAAGTCTGTTTCAGTATCAGAGCCCACAGGAGTAGTGACCTCCCTTTCTTGGTGACTACCTTCTGTTACAGATGGAGGAGTCCTTTCAGCTTCAATTTGCAAGGTGTTCCCGAGTCTGCGCCCAGTGCTAAATAGCACAGTCCTCCTCTTCTTCTTAGTCTTTTTCAACAGCATGGTCTTTAACTCTTGTTGACCCTGAGACAAGCCCTTGATCAGCTCCTGAAATTGGGCGTTCTGCGCCTGAAGAGCCTTGATAGCCGCATCGGTTGATGATTCAGGAGGGTTCATGATGCTGAAATAAACAGCGAAGAACGGTAAACAACCTGAAAAGAAGAGTATTTATGATGCACATGATGAATGATATGTGTTTATGCAATGCATTCAAGAGTTCGAAAATTCAAATTTGTTGTAGACCAAAAGGAACACACTTTATTATTAAGAAAATCATTGTTTTAATACATCAAAGCCTCATGGGCAAAAATACAAAAAAGATCAAGTCACATCCAAAATATGTTGCGCATCTTCTTTGGAGCTATATAAGTGTTGAGACTCCTTTCCTCATGCAACAGGCGGGTGAGCTCCAAGACCTTCTTTTCACTGGCATGCAAACTAGTCTCAAGAGAATTCCTCTCTTCTTTAAGCTGGATCCAACTCTTCTGCATTTCTTCCCAGGATGTGGGCATATCAGGGTGCTGAATAACATGAGACACCTCTCCTTCCAAGGCAGGCTCTTTGATTACTGGAAGCATGTGAGGATAAGGCATTACCAACTTCTGAGAGCGGGCTCGTACCCATTTGAGGTAAGGCTCCAAAGGGATGGAGTTCCTGTGCCCCAGTGTCTTGCTGTCTATCCTACTAGGCATCCTCCAAGCTCTGATAAATCTCTGGCGAAGTCCTTGAGTATCGTTGTCGAAGTCAAAAACTATGTCAGGAATCAACATGTCATGAGGACCATCCCTCCGAGCATAACCAAACTGTCTCCAAGCCAGGCATGGACTATAAGTAATACCCCCTCTGATTCCAAGTAAAGGAACATTAGGGTACTCCCCGCAACGATCAATGATAGTGACATCTTCTCTGGACCTAGGGCACCAATGTATATCTGCATGTGTAAGAGTCATCAACCGTTGTGACCATCTCAAACCCCGCTCATTCTTCAGGACTGATTGTGGAAGGTGCGAAATAAACCACTTTCCCAGGAGAGGAGTGCAACACATAAGGACACCTCTTTTTCTCATGGTTCGAGTGTAACATGAGTGAAGGAGGTCCCCTAGCAACGTAGGTATAGGATTCCTGGACATAAAGATCTGGACAGCACTGATATCAATGAGATGATCTGGGTTAGGGAACAACACCAAACCATAAACAAGGAGGGCCACAACCTCTTCAAAAGCTTGCAGGTCAAGGGAATTCCAACAATCATAGGCCTTTTCAAACAGAAACCTGGCTAAGAACCCTTTGATACCACTTCTAACTTCCCAATGTCCCTTGAGGTCAGATGACTGCAGGTGCAAGGCTTTAGCAATCTCTTCAAGCTTAGGTTCCTTTTCTGTACCGTTGAAGGGTAGCTGATCAAGGATAGGGATCTTCAGGAGTCGGGAGAACTCCTCCAATGTAGGTACCAACTGATAATCCAAGAAGGTGAAACAGTGATGCAGAGGGTCAAAGAATTGGAACAGGACTTTTATCATATCTTCCTCAATGTTGGTGTTGGCCAAGCTGATGAGGCTTCCATGCCTTTCACTGAATGAAGAGTTCTCAGGAATCCTGGATATAAGCTCCTTAAGCTGAGGAGGGATCCTTACAAGACTGATTGGAATTGTCTTTCTACGAACAGTTTCCATGTCCTACAAAACAAGAACAAAGATGAAAATTCGAACCCCTGAAATGGTTAGTCAATGCATATGATGCTGGATGATGTCATGATGCTATGATTAAACACAGATATTTACAAAGACAAACATGTAAGGCACACAAGGCACACAAGACAGGCCCTTAAGGTTTAAGGCCAGCATGGGGTCTGGGTAGTACCCTCTTGAAGTTGGTGGGTTCAACCTGTCCTAATCAAAGTAACCGGGTTCTAAGGTTCCCAATATCACGGGATTGCTTTCATTGTTCATCGTTTCGATGTAGCCACTGAACTGGCGACCGAAATATTCCAGGAAAGCAACCCTCAATTGAGTGTAGTATCGAGTATCAACCAACCTCGGACTGCACCAAAGTCAGTTATCTCACTACCCTAAAGAGGCCAAGATGGTTCAATTAAGGTTCCTAAGGTCTGTTGATGCTTCATGACACCACATGGAGGCCCCGTACTCTCCTTGACTGACTCAAGGGTTACCGGTACACACCAAAGTGCCACATCAACGTAGCAGACTGCTTCAACCATGTCGGTATACCCCGCACAGTTCCCTCACAGCCTTGTCGCTACTTTCTAAAAAGGTATCCCCAGATCCGGGTTAGGATCTATAGAACTCCCAAGCAACCCACAATTTTAAAGCATACAAGGAAAGCAATTGAAAACACAATGATCTTAGTCCTAAGGTACACCTCACTTTAAGTTTGTCCCCAGCAGAGTCGCCAGTTCTGTGATCGGTGGATCTGGAACTGACTGTTTTAAAGCTGGTTCGCGAAATGTCGCGGAAGCAAGAGTCGCCACCGTCTTTTATTTTCTCCAATAGGAAAGGACAAAAGCACAGAAAAATTCCTTTAAAGAGATTGTTCTCGGTTCGGGAGGTAGGTTATAGAAAGGGAAGGTATTAGCACCCTTTCTATCCATGGTTATCCATGGGCTCTTAGGTACTTGCTCAATGTGTTTTCAAAATGTGTGCTTGCTTTTCAATGTGGGTTTCAAAAATATTCTTTGAAAAGTTTCAGTTTAACTCATGCGTCAGAGTGTTTTGAAAAGTTTGTTTTGAAAGTTTTTTTGAAAGTGTGTCGGTGTGAAAAGAGTTTGAATTTTGTTTTGAAGAGAGCAAGTACCTACGAGAACCTACCTACCCTAAGGAATTCGTCTGTGTAAGAGTTCTTTAAAGTAGTGCCATCCCACCATTGAGAGGTAGGTAGCACCACCGTTGGAGGTATTCGGGTCAATTCGAGTTTTAGGGACGTGGTGATCACCGGAGCAATGGGAAGACACCTTAGAAGCTACCCTCATGCCAGGTTCCCGGACCATGAGGACTTACTAAGACGTTTTCTACTCGACGACCACCTTTCGAAAGGCAACAGTGAGGCGTACCCTAAGGGTGGTGTGTGCGAATTGTGTGTCATTTTCAGTTCATTGTTTGTCTTGTCATGCATTGGTGATCTAACGATTCAATTTTATTTTCGGGCATTCATTCTTTCATGCATATTTATTAACAGTTATATTTGCGAGAAAATAAATCTAACTATTACAACTGGCGCGGGTCCACATCGCCAAAAAAACCGAACCCGATTTGACTGAAAATAAAATAAAGCGAATAAATAAAAAGTCCGAGAGTTTTTAATTACATGGCTTTGGGGCATATACAGAGGTATTTAATAAATGCGCGAAATAAAGACTAAACAAAATTAGGGCATTGGACCCTTTTACAAATAATTAAAATTAATCAAGGAAATTAAAAATTAAATGAAAAAATAATGTTTTTGTGTTTTTTAGGTTTGAAAGAAAAAAGAGAAAAGTTAATTAAAATTAAAGTCCTAGTTCTATCATTTTTTAAGTTTATTATGAAAAAAGATTTAATTCCTAACCTAATTAAATTCTAAACTAATTTGTGTACAATTTTTGATTTATAAAAAAATAAATAATAAATAATAATATTGTGAGAAAAAAAAGAAAATTAAAAAAAAGATGTAAAAAATTAATAATCAACCTAATTCTATATTTTTTTGGATTTTTATTATGAAAAAAGAATTAAAATGAATATTAAAACCTAATTAAACTAAATGAATTACATTTTAAATTTATTAAAAAAAAGGAATCAAAATTAATCATATTTTTTTTTGTCTTTTCTGTCTTTTTAATGTTTTTTATATTTTTTTGTAAAAATTAATTAAATAAGAAAATAAAACACAAGTAAATTAAAAATAAAATAAAATATAAAGGAAATTAGAAAAGAAAGAAAAAAAAAGATAGAACCAGGGGGTGTGGATTTCAAATTTGGGGGTGCAAGCCTGGCCCATTTGCTGGCAATTGGTGGACTTTTCCACTCCTGTACACGCTTGTTGACTTGGTATATGGTGCACTCCTCATCTTAGCCATGGATCTGAGGCCCTGGGACACGTGGATGAACTGATGCTGAAGTGCATGGTGAACCCTTGTATGAGCGCTGCATGGAACCTTAACATGAAAAATAATATGAGAAAGTGCAAGACCTGGGACTTGAACCCAGGTCATTGTGGTTAACACGCTTATAGATTGCCAGCTGAGCTATTACATTCAATTGATATATAATAGTTAACAAATAATAAAAAGAACAATCAATGCATAGTGGTCAAACGCGCGCGCGAATTCAAATGGTCCAGTCTCCGTGTGACACGCCATCATCTCTTTCATTCTTTCTGAAACATGAGGACAAAGGCAACGTTTTTTTGGTCGTGGTTTTAGAGGGCCTAATGGAAAATAGCGAATAGCCCCTCGTCGCTCATAAATTGAGCGCGAGGGTGCCATCTTCCTCGTCTGGATGAGCTGAGCATGATGATGGTACTGGCATGGTTCAATTTTTCCCCTAGTGAGAACCCCCAATTTGAAGCAACCTGTAACCCTAAAAAATGCACATGGTAGATTCTTGTATACAGCAAAATAATGAAATTAAACGTTGTGGTTAGCTTAGAAATAGCAATATGAACATGAATCAACAAAGAAAAACGCAAATGGATGATGGAATCATGCTGTACGATTTCAAAAGTTTCAAGGTTCAGTTTTGATTCTAACTACCAGTTCTTGGGGTTTTAGTGGATGTTAATGATTGGCACGCGTTCAGAATGATCTCAGAATGCTAATGGTATCAAAATTTTGGCTTGAAAGGATCCCTAGCTATGATTTCAGATTTGCACTTTATGGCCAAATTTTCAAATGTCCAAATGCCTTTTCAGCGTGCTTTGTGCTATGTTCTAGGTAGGGTTGGACTCAGTGATCCTTATGCAATTGAATAGGCATGCTAACTCTCCTTAATCCATGCTTGAGAAAGAATTGGCATTAGGGTTTGTCCATTAACCATTTTTTCCTAATTTCTAGCCAAAACCTAGACTTGGTATGAAAATGAACCTTGGCCTGATTTTTGAGTTGATTCATGATGTATAGAACTTGTCCAAATTCATTTGACACCATTACATTGACTTTTAAATTTTATTTGAATTTTTAATGAATTAAAATGAATTAAATCATCAAAAATTAAATAAAATAAAAAAGTCAACATTTGGTCTTGAAATCAACCATGGGCCACGTGTGTGGCATGACAAGGATGGACAAAGTGAGAAAAATGGGGCCCTTTTGTCAAAATTGGATTTTCAAAGATAATTGACTTTTGCCACTTCACAAAATTTTCCCAACTTCTACAAGGCATAACTTGCTCAATTTTTAAGATTTTCTCATGTTCTTGGACATTTTGGAAAGGTCTTTGAGTCCTTTAACCAATGTCTTTGGTCCCATGTCATTTTGATTTACCAATCTCAAGTTATGGTCTTTGACTTAAAGTTCCTTTTTGTTGACTTTTGAAAATGACCTGTAATGTTGAAATTGATAACTTTTTGTGAGAGCATTTCTTGGACTTGGAACATGAAGATGAATTGTAGGAAATGTCTTTCTCTTCAAAATGAGCTTTGGATGGAATTTTTCTGATAATCCATGTGAAAGTTATGCCCTGGTCAATTTCAGTTGACTTTTTCAGCTGTCCAAATATAGCAACTTTTGCATCTTTGATGATTTCTGAGCCAAATTTTGAGAATCATGATCAAGCATTGATCAAATGATGTTTGTGGCTTCAAAATGATATATTGACCAAAAATTTGAACTTTTGACTGCCAAATGACCATTTTGCCCCTACAGTTGACTGTAGTGCAATCTAGGGTTTTGACTGTGCAATCTTGAGCTGAATGCCTTGAAACTTGATATGAGGATGCTTGACCATGTTTGTAAGCCTATGAGACTTGATTGAGCCTTTGAAAACCTCCTTTTCTTGATCAAACTCAAAACCCTAATTTGGACTTGTTTAGGAGACTGTTGAGCTGCACAACCCTTGGGGAATTTTGTGACCTTAACTTGGCAATTTCTTGAGGAATATGGGAGGGCAAATTTTGGGGTATAACACTGGGGTATATCCATACTGTATCTGAATGAATGGCAGAATGTCATCCGAATCTGGAGCGTATCTGGACTGTCTCTTGAAGGAAATCTGGACTAAACAATAGAATAGCATCCGAGTCTGGAGCATCTCTAAGTTGTCTTTAGAAATTGGAATTTGAATAAGCAATAGAATAGCGTCCGGGTCAGGAGCATCTCTAAGCTATATTTCAAAGGAAATCTGAATAAGTATCAGAATGTCGCCATGTCTGGGTTACAACTGAACTATTTCTAGAAGGAAGTCTGAGTAAGCAATAGAATAGCATCCGGATCTAGAGCATCTCTAGGCTATCTCTGGAGAGAAATCTGGAATAAACAATAGAATAGCATCCGTGGTTGGAGCATCTCTAAGTTATATCTGAAAGGAACTCTGGAATAAGTATCAGAAAGTCGCCATGCCTGGGTCGCAACTGAACTATCTTTAGAAGGAATCTTTGAATAAGCAATAGAATAGCATCCATATCTGGACCATCTCTAAGCCATTTCTGGGAAGAAACTCTGAATAAGCAAAAGAATAGCATCCATGTCTGGAGCATTTCCAAGCTATCTCTGAGAAGAAACTTTGAATAAGCAAAAGAATAGCATCCATGTCTGGAGCATTTCCAAGCTATCTCTGAATAGAAACTTTGAATAAGCAAAAGAATAGCATCCATGTCTGGAGCATCTCTAAGCTGCCTCTGAAAAGAAACTCTTGAATAAGCAAAAGAATAGCATCCATATCTGGAGCATCTCTAAGCTATCTCTGAAGAGAAAATTTGAATAAGCAAAAGAACAACATCCATATCTGGAGCATCTCTAAGCTATCTCTGAAGAGAAAATCTGAATAAGCGAAAGAACAGCATCCGTATCTGGAGCATTTCCCAGCTATCTCTTTAATCTCTTTAATGTAGATATGCCCTGGCTAGATACAGGTATCGAATCTGGAATTTGTCGTCTACAGATATGCCCTGGCTGGATACAGGTATCGAATATCTAAACTTCTTCATGCAGATATGCCCTGGCTAGATACAGGTATCGAATCTACAATCAATCACTCACAGATATGCCCTGGCTAGATACAGGTATCGAATCTGGAACTGCGACAGTTGATAGTAATCATCTTTGGATTGACCTTTTTCCTGAAAAGGCAAAATATCAGTTGTATGCAATGTCATGATGTATGAAATGCACGATGTCATGATGTTCTCAAGAATAAGATGAGATTGTGTCGTATGCACTTTATCATGTATGTAAATAGGATGTATGAAATGTGAAATGTCTATGAATATATTTTCGTCTAGGAAAATAAATCCTTGACGAATGCCGGGAGCTTGAATCCTGGGCTGAGGTTGAAGAGTAGAGTTTTTCATTTTCGATGGGGATGATGATGGCAAGAATAAACCGGTAGGAGAAGATGACTCTGTTGCAGGATAAACTTGGCGAAGAGATAACTCTGTGGGGAATTACTCTGTGGGAAGAGATACTTCGCTGAGGTTTTGATGAGAACTCCGTTGGGGAATTCCATTGATAAGTTTGTTGGGGAATTTGATGAACTCCGCTGAGGATGGGAAGAACTTCGCCGAGGACGATCTTTCCGTGGTAATTAGCTAAGGATAACTCAGTTATAGGCTCTGGTGGGGAATAACCTCTGAACATGGTCGGGGAGAGATATGTACTTTGCAGGGGATAAGCTTCCAAAATCTACTGGGGATAAGCTTCCAGAATCTACTGGGGGGTATGATTTAACTCTCATGGGGAAACCTTTCAGACTGTACTGGGGAATGGCTCCACTGGGGTGTCTGGTATTCCGCCGGGGAACAAATCTTATATTAAGACTGCCAGGGATGCTTGCTTAGGAACATTTGTATACTCCGCTGGGGAATATTGAGACCTTCTGGGGATACCCAACTTCCTTAAGGCTGACAGTAGACTAACTCTACTTGGGGAGAGTGTTGCTGACTTGCTAGGGATATTGTGCCTTTTCGGGGCTGACGGGAGACCAACTCTGCTCGGGGGAGAGTATTGTTGAACCTTGTCTTACTCTACAGGGAGTGAAGATATCTTGGTCATGTTCTTCAGCTGAACTTACCTTGGTACCTGGAGGACAGAGCAGCTTGTACAGTTCGGACAATTCTTATTGCCCCTGTTTCTGCGGGATAAGATACCTGTGGAGGTGCTTGATGACTGCCGATTGACACATCTTCTTTTGGTATGCAAGTGACGAGGTGACGGGACATAGTCGTACGCTTTGATCCCTAACTTTTGCCTGGACCGCCCTTTCGGGTTTTCAGTCCATCGGGATACCCATTTTTGCCCAAGCCGCCTTTTCAGGTTTTCGACTTGCCGGGTGTACAGATTTTTTATTTTCATCCCTTATTTTGCCCGAACCCTTTTGGTTCGCCGGGAAGCCCTTATTTTGGCCTAGGTGTGTCAATCTAGCGGGTCTTTGATTATGCACAGTATTTTTTCGACTATGTCCATGCTCTCAGGACACAGGGAGTTGTCACTGTCGGTAGCATTGTGTTGCCATACCACCAGAAGATCTTCGTTTGATCGTCCAATGCCCCAAGTGATCCAGATGGAGATTTGCCCCAAGCTGGTTGGCCTTTTGAGAGATTCTCTGAATCTTGACTTAACTGCCCCAGATGATGGACAATGATCATGCCATGCCCCTTGATTGGAGGTGCTTTTGTTCATTAAACATTCGTCGTGCGAACTTCTATGATGTTCAAAAAAATAGTCATATGCAAGCAATGTTATATTAAAAATGCAAAGTGTGATACGGTGGGAGAACTGACTTGAGGTTTTGCGTTTGTTTTCGCAAATGTTTCGGTTGAGCAAGAGTCGCCACCGACTTTTTATTTTATCCTAAGGAAAGGTTAAAAAGCACAGCAAAAAACCTTTGAGATGTTTTCTTGGGTTCGGGGGGTAGATTATAGAAAGAGAAGGTATTAGCACCCTTTCTATCCATGGTTATCCATGGGCTCTTAGTTACTTGCTTAGATCACTTGCCTTATGTTTTCAATTGTTTGAAATGGTGCTTTGTGTGTGTGTTTGAAAATGTTTTGAAAAGAGGCCATTGTCGTAGCAACCTTTGTAATGATCCATGTATGAATGTATACAAAGGTGTGTATCTTTTGAAATTTTTTCAATGTTTTGAAAGTTGTTTTGAAAGTGTGTTGTGAAAAATAGACAAGTGTGTTTTGCAAGTTGATCAAGTAACTAAGAGTTGTCTACCCCTAAATTTACTCAAAGGTTTTTTCTATGTTTTAACCCTTTTAACAATTTTGTTCCACCATTGTATTTGGTGGACAATCTTGTATTAGGATGTTAACGGGATAGGCGCGGGTCATCGTTTAGACCATGAATGCAATAGTTCCAAGTGTCTTTGGCAATTTCCTTTAAGGGACTTGATCATTTTTTAGGCAACTTTCGAAAGCGTCATTGAGGGACTATGATCATTTGAATTGTTTTGTTTTGCCAAAGACACCCAACATGCAACATGGCCCATTATTGAAGGCAACAAAAGGAGTAACCCTAGGGGTGCAAGTGTGATTGGTGTTGTCCATTTTCATGCTTTGTTGTCTTTGAATTAGGTCAAGCTATTTGTTATTTGATTTTTGCATACAAACCCTAAGTCTATCATGACATATTTAGAAAGCTTTAAAATGCGGAATTTAAAGTCCTAAATTATTACAAAATAATCATGGGGATGGGGGTACAAATGTTCAAATGGGGATGAGACTTTAATAGGAGAGTAGTGTCCAAATATTTACAACCAAATCGAATCAATCGCAATGTAAAATGTAATGTAGCAATGTATAAGAAAAATAAAATGTGTATTGTAAATGTATCAATGTATTTGTGTAAGTGTATGATTTATTTACAAGTGAAATAACAATAAAAAAAAAAGTTAATTTTTGGATATTTTCATGGTTTAGGGCAAAATCCTAATTTTGTAAATAAATAGTATTTATTATTTATATCATATACAATATTTAGTAATTATATATAAAAAATAAATAAATAAAAAGAAGTATATTGTAAAAAAGTAATTTTTGAGGTCAAATATTAATAAAAATGAAAAATGTATTATTTTTGTATTTTTATCCTAATATTCTAATAAACCTATAAGTATTTATATTATATACTAAATATAATAAATATGCACAAAAATAAAAATATTAATTATTTAAAAAAAAGTATATTTTAAGAAAATGTTTTCAAAAGATAAAATAAAATAAAAATCAGTAAATAAAATGTATTTGTATTGTTTTTTTAGTATTTTACATACAAGGATATATATTATTTTATATGTATAAGTGTAAACAAAACAAATAAATTCAAAATAAATGCAAAAATGGTTGAAAAAAATATTTTTGATATTTTTTATGTTTTGACAAAAAATAATAAGTCAGAATAAAAAATAAAAAGTCAAAAATAAATAAAAAAATACACAATGGGCCAAGGGGGTGTAAGTGGAAAATAGTGGTGCAAATAGAAAAAACAAGTCAGGCCCAGCCCAAGGCAAGCTTCTTCAACCTCCAGCCACTTTTGTCTCAAAAATACGCGCCTTTCATGCATTGTTCAAACATCCTGATTCTTTGATTTTTAGCACAAACTTATAACATAAAAAATGTAAAGCATCAAACCACGGATTCATACATATAAAGAACTTGATCTAACTCTCAGAAATGAGAGAGAATTTCTTCTCCCCCAATTCCTTACCTAGCTTTTTTTCAATGTTCAGGTTCAAAATTCTCTCAGTACACACAACATAAATAAAAAGTAATGATATGGGTAGCTTCAGGGCCATGAGTAGGACATAACTTCTTCACAAACCTAAGCCTAGATATGCTTGGATAGAGAGATAGAAGTTCAAACTTTTACCTGTTCAGCTTGAATCGTGTACAACAATGGAGGCACTTTCAATGGAATTTGAGGATTTGTACAGCTTGCCTGAGGTCCAAGGATACTTCCTCTATGCTTGGTGTGCCTTGAATCCTTCTGAATCAATCCATGGAAGTCAACCTGCAAGAGAGAAAAGTGAAAATGGCACACTTGGCTATGGCTGTTACAGTCTGTTTCCAAGGCTTGGGATAGTTTGTATGGATGGTAGGGAATGTGTTTGAACTGGTTTGGATGAAAACGCACGATGGAATGATATTGTGGGATTCAAGTTGCAGCCTATGCCCTGTTTTGCCACAAAACTGTGTTTTCTGTATATGGAGGTTTGAGAGATGGTTTGGTCATGTTTCAAACTTAGTTTGATGTTTGGAAAGTGCTCATGAAGTTTGTTTACGCTTGTGTTGACAGGAACTCAATGTTGGATCAGTTTTGCAAAGTTTCTTCCTAGATAAGCAAAGTTTGTCAAACTTGATTATAGGCTACTACAGGCCCCCCAAGCATGCTGCAAAATCTCTCCTTGATCAGTGGGATTAGTCTATAATCTTGTGCCTAAAAGATCTGCTTTGTACTTCTTTGATTGTGAACTTGACATAAAGCACTTCTTTTCAAAAATGGCTAAAATGCTTTTTCCATATATGGATTAATTTTGCATGTAAAGGCTAAACACACAAAGTAAGACTTGAACACAAAGGATATGCATTAAATTATTGAGTAAGAATGGGATTAGAGGCCTGTAATCTAGCTTGGATCATGCTGAGTTTGAAAATGCAAAGTGTTATGTACATGAATTTGGCCATGAACAAAGTGACTTTTGCCTAACTTTGCCAATTCGAAACTCCCTAACCACAAGGGTGTTTGATGAGTTCTTGGACAATTTGGAAAGCTTGGAATGTGTACTACAATCCATCTTTGTAATGCAAGTTGAAATTCCAAGTGGAAGCATGTGAAAAGTGGCCATGAAGTTGGGCAAAAATCCTGCCTAAAATAGGTCAAAAAATTTCTAAGTTAAGAATGTTTTGCACCCCTATTCCAAAAATCATAACTTGAGCTACAAGCTTCTTTTGAGGAAACTTTGTGAATCAAAGTTGTATATTTTGCAATGGACTACAACTTTCATGTTTTGATTTTTGTTTGAATCCAAATACATCTTGATGAAAAAATGGGACAAAGTTAGGAAAAAATTAGGAAATTTCATAACTTAGAAAATTTCTAAGTTATAAAATTTCTTCATTTCAAACCCTAATTTGTAATTTTTGATTTCTTGATGAACAAGTTTCATAATTTGACATGTCTTGATGAAAAATAAGTCTTGGCACTTGATTTTGACCAAAAAGTCAAAGTTTGACTTTTTAGTATACAGTCAAATTTGATCAGTTGATTGGAAAATTCATCTGTCAATCTTGTGCATTTGGGATCTTTTGAATTTGTTGAACATGTCAAGACAATGCCATTGAATCCTTGAGTCCATATGTGAGCTTGAATTTCCATTGGTTAGGTCAAACAGTCAAAAAATTGCCTTTGTGCAGTCAAAACCCTAAAAATGACCATTTTGCCCTTTTGGTGATCTGATCAAATTTCTTGTGGAATTGTGATCCAAACTTGACCAAATGGTTCATATGAGTTCATAATGTTGATGTGGGTAAAAAATCATGAGGTTTGACTGTCAATTGACCACAGTTGACTTTTTCCACAATACAGCTGATTTCTAGGTCAACTGTCCAATTGGCTGGGCAAAGATTGGAATCAAGGCTTGAAACTTGGTATGGATAAACTTGTGAGTCCAACATGAAGCATGAAAGTTATCTTGGACATTTTAGGTCAAAACATCTTTGTGCAAACTCAAACCCTAATTTGGGTCAACAGTGCAAGGAGGAGTCTTGAGTTGAGCAAACCCTAACTTGATCTTGAGCTCCAAGGGTCTTGTGGTGAGAAAATATTGATGAAATGGGAGGGCAAATTTTGGGGTACAACAGTTGCCCCTGTTCAATCATCTTAGACCTGAGGATGTAGATTGGCTTGCGTGCCTTTCATGATCCGAAGGTGGAAGATGATTGAACACTAAAGTGCCCAGAAATTTGCACTCGCATAGTGGAGTATCAGCAATGTGATGTCGGGAATGGGCTTATAGATGCCATTTGGAGAGAAGGTGGATAGGATGATGGGCTTATAGATGCCATCTGGAGACGTGATAGAACCTTGTCGGGAATGGGCTTATAGATGCCATTTGGAAGTGTTGATCGCGTAAGAGATTCCTTAGCGAGAACTTGCGTACTTGAGAAAGAAAGATAATTTCCTGGCCTGCTACAGGTGTTGATTTTCAAACTCTTCATGCAGATTTGCCCTGGCTAGGTACAGGTATCGAATCTACAATTAGTTGCTCACAGATGTGCCCTGGCTAGATACAGGAATCGAATCCGGAACTAGTCGTCTACAGATATGCCCTGGCTGGATACAGGTATCGAATCTGGAATTGGTCGTCTACAGATATGCCCTGGCGAGATACAGGTATCGAATCTGGAAATTATCGTCTAAAAATATGCCCTGGCTGGATATAGGTATCAAATCTGGAAATGGTCGTCTACAGATATGCCCTGGCTGGATACAGGTATCAAATCTAGAAAATCTCGTCTACAGATATGCCCTGGCTGGATACAGGTATCGAATCTAGAAATTATCGTCTACAGATATGCCCTGGCTGGATACAGGTATCGAATCTGGAAATTGTCGTCTACAGATATGCCCTGGCTGGATACAGGTATCGAATCTGGAAATTGTCGTCTACAGATATGCCCTGGCTGGATACAGGTATCGAATCTGGAAATTGTCGTCTACAGATATGCCCTAGCTGGATACAAGTATCGAATCTGGAAACTCTTCATGCAGATATGCCTTGGCTGGATACAGGTATCAAATCTACAATCAAATCACTCACAGATATGCCCTGGCTAGATACAGGTATTGAATCTGGAATTGCGATAGTTTATAGTAATCATCTTTGGATTGACCTTTTCCTGAAAAGGCAAAACATTAGTTGCATGCAATGTCATGATGTATGCATGATGTTCTCAAAAATAAATGAGATCGTGTGATATGATGCGTATATGTATGTATCAGGATGTATAAAATGTGAAATGTTTATGAATGTGTTTTCGACTAGGAAAATAAATCCTTGACGAAGGCCGGGAAATCAAATCCTGGGCTGATGTCGAAGAGTAGAGTTCTTCGCTTCCGCTGGGGATGATGGTTGCAAGAATAAACCGGTAGGAGAAGATGACTCTGTTGGGGAATAAACTTGTTGGAGAGATTACTCTGCGGGGAATTACTCTGTGGGAAGAGATACTTCGCTGAGGTTTTGATGAGAACTCCGCTGGGGGATCCACTGATAAGCTCTGTTGGAGAATTTGATGAACTCCGCTGGGGATAGGAAGAACTTCGCCGAGGACGATCTTTCTGTGGTAATTAGCTGAGGATAACCCAGTTATAAGCTCTGGTGGGAAATAACCTTTGAATGAAGCCGGGGAGATGCATTCGTACTCTACAGGGGATAAGCTTCCAGAATCTACTGGGGATAAGCCTCCAGAATCTACTGGGGAGGATGATTCAACTTTCCTGGGGAAACTTTTCAGACTGTACCGGGGAAGGGATTCCACTGGGGTGTCTGGTATTTCGCCGGGGAACAATCTTATATTAAGACTGTCGGGGATGCCTGTTTAGGAATATATGTATACTCTGCTGGAGAATGTTGAGATTTTCTGGGGATACCCAACTTCCTTAAGGCTGACAGTAGCTTAACTCTACTTGGGGAGAGTGTTGCTGACTTGCTAGGGATATTGTGCCTTTTTAGGGCTGATGGGAGACCAACTCTGCCTGGGGAGAGTATTGCTGAATCTTGTCTTACTCAATCGGGGAGTGAAGGTATCCTGGTTACGTTCTTCAGCCGAACCTACCTTGGTACCTTGGTGGACAGAGCAATTAGATCGCTTAGACAATTCTTTATTGCCCCTGTTTCTGATGTCATCTGTAATTAGTCCTTTGTTTCGCATGCAAATATTCATGATTAGCAATTAATGTCAAATGCATATATCAAAAATGAACATTGGACGTTCTTTGCAAAACAAAACAGAAAAAGGAAAAACGATGGGTAATTTGTCTGAAAAATTGAACTTGTATTGATTTCGAAATTTGCCTGTAAATAGGCGTTTTATGTACAGGAGGTTGACGTCCTAGTAAGAGAACGCCACCGAGCAAAATAGAGTTTATACAATTTTGTGAAAAGGAAACAAAATAGCTATGTGAAAAATAATCCCACTGGGTTCCAACCCTGTTATCGCCTTTATGTCTTCAAGCGTCTCATCACTATGCTGCTTAGTTGAAGATGAAGCTGATTGATTGGCGACGTCTGAGCCCGATAGTTGATGCCGAATTCTGGATGCAAGGTGATCCAATGAGACATAGTATTACGCTTTATCCCTAACTTTTGCCTGGACCGCCCTTTCAGGTTTTCAGTCCACCGGGATACCCATTTTTGCCCAAGCCGCCTTTTCAGGTTTTCGACTTGCCAGGTGTACAGATTTTTTCGTTTCATCCCTTATTTTTGCCCGAACCCTTTTGGTTCGCCGGGAAGCCCTTATTTTTTCCTAGGTGTGTCAACCTAGCGGGTCTTTAATTCATGTGTAGTATCTTTTTACTATGTCTGCATTGGCGGGGTGAGGAAGGTCGTCACCATCCATGGTGGTTAGAATCATAGCTCCTCCTGAGAAGATATGTTTAACCACAAATGGCCCTTCGTATGTAGGGGTCCATTTTCCCCTGGGATCACTTTGAGGAAGAATGATGCGCTTGATTACCAGGTCTCCGACTTGATACTCTTGTCGTCTGACCTTCTTGTTAAATGCCCTGATCATCCGTTTTTGGTACGTCTGACCATGACAAATAGCAGTGAGTCTCTTTTTGTCAATTAGGTTTAATTGATCAAGCCGAGTCTGGATCCAGTCATCTTCGCTTAAACCTGCATCCTTCATTATCCGGAGAGAGGGTATCTGGACTTCAATAGGCAAGACTGCCTCCATACCATAGACCAAGGAAAAGGGAGTTGCCCCTGTTGACGTCCGTGCTGAGGTACGGTACCCATGAAGAGCAAACGTTAACATTTCGTGTCAATCTTTGTAGATCACTGTCATCTTCTGCACAATCTTCTTGATGTTCTTATCCGCTGCTTCTACAGCCTCATTCATCTTCAGCCGGTAAGGAGAAGAGTTATGATGTTGTATCTTGAATTGCTCGCAGAGCTCAGTGATCATCTTATTGTTAAGATTGGTACCATTATCCATAATGATCCTTTACGGGATTCCGTATCGACATATTAAGTTGTGCCGAATGAACCGTGCCACGACGTTCTTGGTTACGGTAGCATAGGAAGCTGCTTCAACCCATTTCGTGAAGTAATCAATCGCTACCAGGATGAAGCGGTGCCCGTTAGATGCCGTAGGTCTGATTTCGCCGATCATATCAATGCCCCACATTGCAAAAGGCCAAGGTGCTGTCAAGACGTTCAGAGGAACCGGAGGAATATGCACCTTATCAGCATAGATCTGACATTTATGACAAGTTCGAGAATGCTGATAACAGTCGGCTTCCATTGTGGACCAGAAATATCCTGCCCGAAGGATTTTCTTTGCCATGGTATGTCCACTGGAATGTGTTCCGAAGGTACCTTCATGTAGCTCTCCCATGATCTTTTCTGCTTCAGTCTTATCCACACAACGCAGTAAGGTTGAATCAGGGTTTCGCTTGTAGAGAATGCCATTGCTGAGGAAGAACTTTGCTGCGAACCTTCTCAGAAACTTCTTGTCATTAACCGATGCGCCTTCGGGGTATTCTTGAGCTCCAAGGTACCTCTTCACTTCATGATACCAGGGTTTTTCTGTTACCTCTTTGGTCTCGAGATTGCAGCAATGGGCAGGTTCATCCAACTTCCAAATAATGATCTGGGGCGCCTCGTTGTCCCATTTGACTTTAAACATAGAAGACATCGTAGCCAACGCGTCCGCTAACTGATTCTCCTCTCTTGGGAAGTGTTCAAAAGTTATCTCCTTGAAGTGGGGAATCAACGTCAACACGTACTCTTTGTAAGGAATAAGATTTGGGTGTTTCGTATCCCACTCGCCTTTGATCTGATTGATCACGAGAGCGGAATCTCCGAAGACACTTAGAAACTTGATCCTTAAGTCGATTGCAGCTTGAAGACCCATGATGCACGCTTCATACTCCGCCATGTTGTTGGTGCAGTTGAAACATAGTCGGGCGGTAAGTGGAGTATGAGTGCCTTTAGGGGATATGATCACAGCGTCGATACCATTACCCAAAGCGTTTGAGGCTCCGTCAAAGTGCATAGACCATCGGGATCCTTCCTCAGGTCTTTCATCCGGTCCAGGTACTTCACAATCAGTCACTACAATGATATCCTCGTCTGGAAATTCAAAGTTCATCGACTGGTAATCATCCACTGCCTGGTGTGCCAAATGGTCTGCCAATACACTTCCCTTGATTGCTTTTTGAGTCGTGTACTGGATGTCATATTCCGTCAAGATCATCTGCCATCTTGCTATTCTTCCGGACAAGGCAGGCTTTTCGAATATGTACTTGATTGGATCCATTTTTTAAATCAATAGAGTAGTGTGAGTCAACATATACTGTCTTAGCCGGCGAGCAGCCCATACCAAAGCACAGCAAGTTTTCTCGAGCAGTGAGTATCGGGTCTCACAGTCGGTAAACTTTTTGCTAAGGTAATAAATGGCGTGTTCTTTTCGGCCAGACTCGTCATGCTGCCCCAACACACACCCCATTGAGTTATCCAGTACTGTCAAGTACAAGATTAGAGGTCTCCCTTCAACCGGCGGCATAAGAATGGGTGGTTCTTGGAGATACTCTTTAATTCTTTCGAAAGTGGCCTGACATTCATCATTCCAACGTACTGCTTGATCTTTCTTCAGCAGCTTGAAGATTGGTTCACAGGTAGTAGTTAGATGCGAGATGAATCAGGAAATGTAGTTCAACCGTCCTAAAAAGCCTCTGACTTCTTTCTCTGTCTTGGGAGTTGGCATCTCTTGTATGGCTTTCACTTTGGCATGGTCCACTTGAATGCCTTTGTCGCTTACGATGAATCCTAGCAATTTTCCAGATCTTACCTCGAAGGTGCACTTGTTCGGGTTCAACCTCGGCTTGTACAACTTCAGACGGTCAAACAGCTTCTGTAGATGGTCAAGGTGTTCCTCCTCAGTTTGGGACATTGCAATCATATCATTGACATACACTTCGATCTCATGGTGGATCATATCATGAAATAAAGCAACCATGGCACGTTGGTAGGTTGCCCCAGCATTTTTCAACCCAAAAGGCATGACCTTGTAGCAAAAGGTGCCCCACTGAGTAACAAAAGTGGTCTTCTCCATGTCTTCAGGAGCCATCTTGATCTGATTATAACCGGAGAAGCCGTCCATGAAGGAGAATACTTTATGTTGAGCAGTGTTGTCAACCAGAACGTCGATATGAGGCAGAGGGAAATCATCCTTAGGGCTCGCCCTGTTCAAATCCCTGTAATCAACACACATTCGGACCTTCCCATCTTTCTTCGGCACTGGAACCACATTAGCAACCCACTGAGGGTAAGAAGTCACTGCTAGAAACCCGGCATCAAATTGTTTCATAACCTCAGCTTTGATTTTCTCAGACATTTCTGGACGCATACGGCGGACCTTCTGTTTTACCGGAGGGCATTCTTCCTTGGTAGGCAGGTGATGAACCACAATATCGGTATCCAACCCAGGCATGTCTTCGTAAGACCAGGAAAAGATTTCCACATATTCATGTAGCATCTGAATCAACCGTTGTTTCACACTGAGCTCTAGATTGGCACCAATCTTGACTTCCTTTCTGTCTGTCTCAGTACCCAGATTTACCGTTTCTACTGGCTCTTCATGTGGCTGAATGACCCTCTCTTCCTGGAGTAATAGTCTTGCAAGTTCACCAGGCACTTCGCAATCATCTTCACCTTCGTCTTCGGCTAAGTTGATTGGATTTTTGAAGTCATAACTGGCAGTAGCAGAGACGTTACCAGTGAGATCCAGAGTGGATTGGAACCTGTATAGGTGAGTGTGTGTAAATATAGCTGTTTTGCAATATATAATAAAGAAAGAAAAAGAGCGCAAGATTTTGAAATGCAACAAACGTCCAATGTTTTTATTAATTATATATGAAAATGACACACAAAAACCCTCACAAATGAAGCCACGGTGCCCCGGGTAAGACACCGAGCCATAAAAGTTTCAAAATATTGTCTGTTACAAATTCAAAACAAAAGAGTTCATTACTGAGTGACAAAAGTAATAGGTGTGAAGTCTTTGGCAGTCCAGTTGCTTGGTCCACCGTCGTTCGTCGGGTAGATCCAGCTGTCGAATTCAGATTCCTCCACGTTGTCTTCAATAGCATTTACTCCCGAGTTGGTGATGAACACAGGAGGTCTTCCAATCCTTGCCTTACGAACAGCCCTCTGAGCTTCTGTAGTGAAACCCAAACCAAACTTGTCAGTCTTTAGAGTGAAATCAGGAAGTCGGCCCCAGTTTGCGCACTCACCCTTCTCAATAACAGCCCGGGCATTCTTTAAGGAAGCCATCTTCAAAGGAGAATCTTCTTCAGTTACAGTCTCTGCTGACGCCAGTGTCTGAGGCACCTCTTAAAAGTGTTGAAAGGGGGTCTCAATGAACTCCCCATCCATCTCTATGTACCGGAACGAGTTGAGGTGGCTGACCATATACTCTTCCTCCCCCTGAACTGTAACAATCTTCCCTCTGACCGGGTACTTAAGCTTCTGATGTAGTGTGGAGGTCACAGCTCCAGCCTTGTGGATCCATGGGTGACCCAGCAAACAAGAATAGGATGGTCGGATGTCCATCACATAGAAAGTAGAATCAAAAACTTGAGAACCAACCCTGATTGGAATGTCAAATTCCCCATGTACCATCCTTTTCGAACCGTCAAAGGCCCGGACAACAATGTTACTAGGCTTGAGCTCTAAACCCTCACAATCCAACCTGTCTAGGGCCTTCTTGGGTAATACGTTCAATGAAGAACCAGTGTCTACCAACACATGGGCAAGAGTAGTTCCCCTGCATTCAATGGAGACATGCAGGGCGTCGTTATGGTTCTTTCCTTTGGCGGTAAGATCGGCGTCAGAGAAGCCTAACCCATTATCGGCAGTCAAGTTGGCCACACAATCGGTAAATTGATCAGCAGATGTTTCTTGTGGCACATGGGCCGTCTTCAGGAAGGAGATCAGGGCCTTGGCATGGGCCTCTGAACACAACAACAGTGATAACATAGAAATTTTTGATGGGGTGTGCCCCAGCTGCTCAAATACGTTGAAATCACTCTTCTTAATGATCTTGAGAATCTCTTCCATCTCTTGCTAGGAAGCTTCAACATTGGTTGTCTTTGGTGCCTCCATCAGGGCAGGCAAATCATTAGCAATCCCTTTGCCCCGAGCGTCAGATGACTCGGCAGCAGGGGTAGAAACAGGAACTTGATCAGGAAGGGAAGCAAGCACACTAGCAGGTGTGATGACAAGAGGTCTCTGAATAGCTGGTGGCGCAATATCTGGTGAGAACAGCCTACCACTGCGAGTAACTTTGGCAGGCCCGGTGATGTTACTGACACCGGTACTAGTATCAAACTCTTGCTTTACTCCAAGAACATAAACATCTGCCCCATAGTGCCATGGGACAGCTTTGTCGGATGTATAAGGGAGAGGCCCCGGAACAGTGATGATGATAGGAGCAATCTTCTGAGTGGACATGATTTTAACAGGCTTCTTTGAAGGAGCCTTAGGAGGGTTATTGAAAATAGTAACAATATACACTTCTTCAGCAGGGACAGCAGGAACAGCAATCTTCTCGAACAAGATCTCTTTGCTATCCATCAGGTTTTGGACGCCTGACTTCAGCAAGGGACAACCAGCAGGTGAAACAGCACATAAATGGCAACCTTTGCTACATCCCGGAAATAAACCGGCTAGCAACAGGTTCCTTTTGACAGTCAACAACGGAGTAACAATCTCATCCACAGAGGCGACATACAGGTCTTCTTCCACAGCATTCACTTCATGCTGGGGCATGGGAGCAGTCACAACATTGGGCCTTTCGGGCGCCTCAAACTATATTTCTTTAGCATCAATAAGGCCCTGAACCTTATTCCTCAAAGCCCAGCAATTATCCGTGGTATGCCCCGGGCTATCAGAGTGATAAGCGCAACGGGCGTTGGGGTTGTACTTTAGAGAAGCTGTGTTCACTACCTTTGGAGCTTCTTTGACAGTTACCAGATTGGTCGACAGTAGTTGCGGCAAAATCTGAGACAGGGTCATGCTGAGTCGAGTGTACTGCCTTTTGGGTCTCTCACCCCTTGGTTGGTTATACTGCTGAGGAGCAGCAATAGGCTTTGAAATTACCAACGCGTTGACAGTTTGGCGGCGTTCCGGTTTGTTCTGTCTCCTTGGACCATAAACAGCACTAGTTTCCTTCTTGGAGGGCTTCTTTTCAGTACTCTAGGAGGCACCTTTCTGTATCTTCCCCGACTTGATACCAACTTCTATTCTCTCACCAGTCAAGATCAAATCTGTAAACCCAGCAGAAGAATTACCAATCAGGTGGTTGAAGAACGGACCAGACAGGGTCCGTAAGAACATGTCCACAAGCTCTCGGTCCGTCAGCGGTGGCTGCACCCTGCCAGCCAGGTCTCTCCACTTTTGCGCATACTCCTTGAATCCTTCGCCCGTCCCCAGTGACATACCCTGGAGTTGGGTACGCGTGGGAGCGAGGTCGGAATTGTACTGATACTGCTTATAAAATGCAGTAGCCAAGTCCTCCCAGTTTCGAATACTGGCTCCATCCAGCTGATAGAACCATTCGAGTTGACCCCCTGAAAGGCTATCCTGGAAGAAATGGATCCATAGGTTCTTGTCTGCAGTGTAAGGTTGGATCTTCCTTACATATGATCTGAGATGCAGCTTAGGGCAGGAAGCCCCGTCGTACTTCACAAAGGCAGGTGCCTTGAACTTGTGTGGGATCACCACCCCAGAAGATAAACCTAGATCTCCAAAATCCAGCCCCGGCACATTTTGAATCTCCATGGCACTTAAACGGTCCTCTAGTTGCTTGTACCTGTCTTCAGCAGGAGGGTACTGTTCATCATTGTAATCCGTCTCGTTATCGGAGACCACAGGACTAGGAGCCCTTCCCCCTTGGGGACTGTCTTTCCCTGTAGAGGAAGTAGCCTGATCAGCCTCATTCTGCAATGTATTCCCAAACCTCCATCCAGTGTTAAACAGCGCAGTCCTCTTCTTCTTATTTTTCTTCAAGAGAAGAGTCTTCAACTCCTGTTGACCCTGGGCTAAGCTCATGACCAGCTCTTGAAACTGGGCATTCTGGGCCTGGAGGGCCTTGATAGCTTGTTCGGTAGTAGGCTTGGAAGACATGATGATTGAGTGCTGAAATAAACAGCGAAGAAGATTAAGCAACCTGTAGAAGAAGGGTACCTGTTATGCATATGATGCAATGAGATGCGTATGATTTATGTTTTCAAAGACAATCGGGATTCAACTTTGTAGACAAAAAGGAAACACACTTCATTAGATTCAAATTTAAATTGTTCAACAATTTGCCCTTAGGCATTACAAGAATGAAAATATTGAAAAGGAAATAAAAGCTGTAAAAGAAACATCCAAAGCCCATCAGTGTTCCCATGGCCTCCTCTTCTCAGTACGGATATAGTCGTTCAGGATCTGCTCATTCTCCAATTGCTTAGTCAGCTTTTGGATCTTTTGTTCCTGTTCGTTGAACTTTTCCCGATAAGAATCTCGTTCTTCCTGTAGCTGCGCCCAAGATCTCTTTAGTGTATCTACATCAATGGAGGAACCCCGTCTTCATCAGGAAATTCAAGAATGATAGGCCTGACAGCTTTGTATGGCATACCTAACTTCTGAGCACGGATGCGGACCCATCTGCAGTAGGGTTCCATTGGTAAAGAAGTCTTCGATCCCAATTCATGTGGGTCAGCTTTGTGAATTTTGTCCCAAGCCTTGATGAATCTACGACGCAGCTCGTCACTGTCTACCTGAAAATCAAAACTTATGTGAGGAACCAACATCTCATGAGGCCCTGCTCTTCTAGCTCTTCCAAACTGACGGAGAGCTAAACATGGATTATAAGAGATTCCTCCCTGGGTACCGATCAATGGAACATTAGGATATTCTCCGCAACGATCAATAATGGCTACCTCATCCAAACCTCTGAGAGTCCAAATGATATCATCATCAGTGAGAGACATTAACCTATGAGCCCAACCCATTCCTTCTTCGTTCTTCAGCACGAACTTAGGGAGGTGCGAAATAAACCACCTCACTAACAAAGGAGCACAACACCACAGAGTTCCCCGTCTTCGGGCAGTACGAGCATAGAGCTGTTGCAGGATATCACCCAAGAGAGTGGGTACAGGGTTCCGAGAGATGCAGATCCTTATGGAGTTGACATTGATAAAGGTATCAGGATTTGGAAACAATACTAGACCATAGATTAGGAGAGCCAGGATGTCTTCGTACGCCCTGAAGTCTAAGTCATTCTAGAAACTGTTAGCTTTACCAATCAGAAACTTAGCCAAAAAGCCTTTAACTCCGCTTCTAGTCTCCCAGTTAGCCATTACCTCTTCTTTGGTCAAGGGAAGGGCTGCAGCAATCTCTTCAGGCCTAAGAGTCTTATCCCAACCAGTGAATGGAGTTTGTTCCAAAACAGGGATACCAAGTAAATCAGAGAATTCTTCCAGGGTAGGGACCAGCTGGAAGTCTTGAAAGGTGAAGCAATGGTATAGGGGATCATAAAACTGGACCAAGACACTCATCAGTTGTTGGTCCCACTTTGAAGTGACTAAACCAAGGAGAGAACCATGCCTCTTGATGAAGGAAGTAGTGTTTGGAATCCTAACAACCAATTCCTTGAGCAAAGTAGGTGGTTGAACAAAGTTGAGCCGGATAGTATTCCTATGCACGGGCATCATGATGTCCTACAAAACAGAGCAAAGATGAAACCCTCTTGTCTTTGAAATGGGTCAGTCCTTTTGCAGGATGCATGCAATGGTATGATGGTATGATGTTATGATAAAGCACACCACAAGTATTCACAAAGGCAAGCATGATAAGGCACACAAGTCACACAAGACAGCCCTTAGAGTTTAGGCCAGCATGAAGTTTAGGTATTACCCTCTTTCAGTTTCGTTGGTTAAGACCTGTCCTATCAAAAGTAACCGGGTTCTAGAGGATCTAAATATCACTGACTACCCTCAATCGGTCATAACTCCAGCATCACAATCTTTTCTTGCGGCCAGAACCATCGCGAGAGTTTAGCCTCAATGAGTGTAGCATACTGCTACCGTTCTATGGCCAAGTTGGGTCAATTTAGGGTTCTAAGGTCGGTTGGTGCTTAATGACTCCTTAGAAGACCCATATTCTCCTCGTTGCAACACAAGGGATATCGGTACATACCAAGGTGTCATACCAATGTAGCCACTGCTTCACCCGTGTCGGTCTACGCCGAACAGGTCCCTCAGAGCTTATTCTACCTAAAGGGTATTCCCCAAATCCGGGTTAGGATCTATGAAACTCCGATGCAAAGCCCACAAATATAAAAGCAAACAAAGCAAGCAATTGAAAACAAGAGTGGTCTAATCCTAAGGTAACCCCACTTTTAAATATTCCCCAGCAGAGTCGCCAGTTCTGTGATACGGTGGGAGAACTGACTTGAGGTTTTGCGTTTGTTTTCGCAAATGTTTCGGTTGAGCAAGAGTCGCCACCGACTTTTTATTTTATCCTAAGGAAAGGTTAAAAAGCACAACAAAAAACCTTTGAGATGTTTTCTTGGGTTCGGGGGATAGATTATAGAAAGGGAAGGTATTAGCACCCTTTCTATCCATGGTTATCCATGGGCTCTTAGTTACTTGCTTAGATCACTTGCCTTGTGTTTTCAATTGTTTGAAATGGTGCTTTGTGTGTGTGTTTGAAAAAGTTTTGAAAAGAGGCCATTGTCGTGGCAACCTTTGTAATGATCCATGTTTGAATGTATACAAAGGTGTGTATCTTTTGAAAAAATTTCAATGTTTTGAAAGTGTGTTGTGAAAAATAGGCAAGTGTATTTTGCAAGTTGATCAAGTAACTAAGATTTGTCTACCCCTAAATTTACTCAAAGGTCTTTTCTATGTTTTAACCCTTTTAACAATTTTGTTCCACCATTGTATTTGGTGGACAATCTTGTATTAGGATGTTAACGGGACAGGCGCGGGTCATCATTTAGACCATGAATGCAATAGTGCCAAGTGTCTTTGGCAATTTCCTTTAAGGGACTTGATCATTTTTTAGGCAACTTTCGAAAGCGTCATTGAGGGACTATGATCATTTGAATTGTTTTGTTTTGCCAAAGACACCCAACATGCAACATGGCCCATTATTGAAGGCAACAAGAGGAGTAACCCTAGGGGTGCAAGTGTGATTGGTGTTGTCCATTTTCATGCTTTGTTGTCTTTGAATTAGGTCAAGCTATTTGTTATTTGATTTTTGCATACAAACCCTAAGTCTATCATGGCATATTTAGAAAGCTTTAAAATACGGAATTTAAAGTCCTAAATTATTACAAAATAATCATGGGGATGGGGGTACAAATGTTCAAATGGGGATGAGACTTTAATAGGAGAGTAGTGTCCAAATATTTACAAAATCGAATCAATCGCAATGTAAAATGTAATGTAGCAATATATAAGAAAAATAAAATGTGTATTGTAAATGTATCAATGTATTTGTGTAAGTGTATGATTTATTTACAAGTGAAATAACAATAAAAAAAAGTTAATTTTTGGATATTTTCATGGTTTAGGGCAAAACCCTAATTTTGTAAATAAATAGTATTTATTATTTATATCATATATAATACTTAGTAATTATATATAAAAAAAAAGTATATTGTAAAAAAGTAATTTTTGAGGTCAAATATTAATAAAATTGAAAAATGTATTATTTTTGTATTTTTATCCTAATATTCTAATAAACCTATAAGTATTTATATTATATACTAAATATAATAAATATGCACAAAAATAAAAATATTAATTATTTAAAAAAAAGTATATTTTAAGAAAATGTTTTCAAAAGATAAAATAAAATAAAAATCAGAAAATAAAATGTATTTGTATTGTTTTTTAGTATTTTACATAAAAGGATATATATTATTTTATATGTATAAGTGTAAACAAAACAAATAAATTCAAAATAAATGCAAAAATGGTTGAAAAAAATATTTTTGATATTTTTTATGTTTTGACAAAAAATAATAAGTCAGAATAAAAAATTAAAAAGTCAAAAATAAATAAAAAAAACACACAATGGGTCAAGGGGGTGTAAGTGGAAAATAGTGGTGCAAATGGAAAAAACAAGTCAGGCCCAGCCCAAGGCAAGCTTCTTCAACCTCCAGCCACTTCTGTCTCAAAAACGCGCGCCTTTCATGCATTGTTCAAACATCCTGATTCTTTGATTTTTAGCACAAACTTATAACATCAAAAATGTAGAGCATCAAACCACGAATTCATACATATAAAGAACTTGATCTAACTCTCAGAAATGAGAGAGAATTTCTTCTCCCCCAATTCCTGAGGTCCAGGGATGCTTCCTCTATGCTTGGCTTGCTTTGAATCTTACTGAATCGAGCTATAGAAGTCAACCTGCACAGATGAAAAATGAAAATAACACACTTGGCTATGGCTGTTACAGTCTATATCTAAGGTTGGGGATAGTTTGTATAGATGGTAGGGAATGTGTTTGAACTGGTTTGGATGAAAACGCACGATGGAATGATGATGTGGGATTCAAGTTGCAGCCTATGCCCTGTTTTGCCACAAAATTGTGTTTTTCTGTATATGGAGGTTTGAGAGATGGTTTGGTCGTGTTTCAAACTTGGTTTGATGTTTGGAAAGTGCTCATGAAGTTTGTTTAGGCTTGTGTTGACAGGAACTCAATGTTGGATCAGTTTTGCAAAGTTTCTTCCTATATAAGCAAAGTTTGTCAAACTTGATTATAGGCTACTACAGGCCCCCCAAGCATGCTGCAAAATCTCTCCTTGATCAGTGGGATTAGTCCATAATCTTGTGCCTAAAAGATCTGCTTTGTACTTCTTTGATTGTGAACTTGACATAAAGCACTTCTTTTCAAAAATGGCTAAAATGCTTTTTCCATATATGGATTAATTTTGCATGTAAAGGCTAAACACACAAAGTAAGACTTGAACACAAAGGATATGCATTAAATTATTGAGTAAGAATGGGATTAGAGGCCTATAATCTAGCTTGGATCATGCTGAGTTTGAAAATGCAAAGTGTTATGTACATGAATTTGGCCATGAACAAAGTGACTTTTGCCCAACTTTGCCAATTCGAAACACCCTAACCACAAGGGTGTTTAATGAGTTCTTGGACAATTTGGAAAGCTTGGAATGTGTACTACAATCCATCTTTGTAATGCAAGTTGAAATTCCAAGTGGAAGCATGTGAAAAGTGGCCATGAAGTTGGGCAAAAATCCTGCCTAAAATAGGTCAAAAAATTTCTAAGTTAAGAATGTTTTGCACCCTTATTCAAAAAATCATAACTTGAGCTAAAAGATTCTTTTGAGGAAACTTTGTAAATAAAAGTTGTAGATTTTGCAATGGAATACAACTTTCATGTTTTGAGTTTTGTTTGAATCCAAATACATCTTGATGAAAAAATGGGACAAAGTTAGGAAAAAATTAGGAAATTTCATAACTTAGAAAATTTCTAAGTTATGAAATTTCTTCATTTCAAACCCTAATTTGTAATTTTTGATTTCTTGATGAACAAGTTTTATAATTTGACATGTCTTGATGAAAAATAAGTCTTGGCACTTGATTTTGACCAAAAAGTCAAATTTTGACTTTTCAGTATACAGTCAAATTTGATCAGTTGATTGGAAAATTCATCTGTCAATCTTGTGTATTTGGGATCTTTTGAATTTGTTGAACATGTCAAGATAATGCCATTGAATCCTTGAGTCCATATGTGAGCTTGAATTGCCATTGGTTAGGTCAAACAGTCAAAAATTGCCTTTGTGCAGTCAAAACCCTAAAAATGACCATTTTGCCCTTTTGGTGATCTGATCAAATTTCTTGTGGAATTGTGATCCAAACTTGACCAAATGGTTCATATGAGTTCATAATGTTGATGTGGGTCAAAAATCATGAGGTTTGACTGTCAATTGACCACAGTTGACTTTTTCCACAATACAGCTGATTTCTAGGTCAACTGTCCAATTGGCTGGGCAAAGATTGGAATCAAGGCTTGAAACTTGGTATGGATAAACTTGTGAGTCCAACATGAAGCATGAAAGTTATCTTGGGCATTTTAGGTCAAAACATCTTTTTGCAAACTCAAACCCTAATTTGGGTCAACAGTGCAAGGAGGAGTCTTGAGCTGAGCAAACCCTAACTTGATCTTGAGCTCCAAGGGTCTTGTGGTGAGAAAATATTGATGAAATGGGAGGGCAAATTTTGGGGTACAACACAAAGCTTATGCCTATCTTGAAGTTTTTGAAAATGCAGTTTTTTCATAAAAACAAGTGAATTTTTTTGTAAACTGTGATGTCAACTCGTTATTTTACCGCAAGCCTTAAGGAGTCAGGATACCTTTCGTAACAGTATGCTTTCGAACTAACCCATGATTCAGCTAGGACTTTTAAGGGTTATAATGTGGCCTGGTTCACGGTTTAAGAAACAAAGGAAACGGCTCAAATTTTATTTGTACCCACCCGCTCTTCGTGATGTTCTTCAAACCTAAACTCAGCTGATCGTGCATTAGACCTTGTTTGAGTCTTTGTCCTGATATTCTAATGATGGTTCGGATACTGAAAGTTTATTTTGAATAGGCAGTCATTTCTTTTTTGTTGAGGGTTTGTAGGACCTCTTTCTTTTTTGATTTCGTTATCCCTGTTTTTTGCCTGAACTGTTTCTTTTTGTATTTACAGTCAGCGGGATGCCCCAGTTTTGTAAGTCTCCTTCATAGGTTTTGACTTAATGGGCTTTTATTTATGAGAGATTACGACTGCCTGTCTTTATGATTATATGAACCATCACTGTCTTTTCGTCTCGGAAGGACTTCTTTGATGCTATTCGCTGTGCACTTGGATCAACTGAGAGAACTACCCTGCCCCAGGTTATGATTAAGGGTTTTAATTTTCGAAAAGAAAAACTCCTACTTCTTTGGCTCAAAGGGGTTGACGAGGGATTATCTTCCTTATAACTCCAGTGTTTAGGAATTGAAACAATGTCTGTACCTCATCAGTGGGGTCTGTTCAAAAGCATATTGTAGATTGTGGTATCGTTTTCGTCATCCTCCCTCAAGAGGCTTAGAATTATTAATCGAGCGTTGAACATCACAAAAAATGAAAGCAATTTTGAATATAATGAATACGAATAGATTAATTCAAACAGACATATGTGATGCATTAATGGAATAAACAAGTTTGCTATGACATTAATTATTTGTATAAGCAAAGAAAAATACAACTCGGAAATTCAAATAAAACAAAAGCCTTCAGTGATTTGGCAAAGGAGCAGTGATTATGTTTGGAGTCTCTGGTGCTTCAAACTGGATTTCCTTGGCATCAATCATGTCTTGGACCTTGTTCTTCAGAGCCCAACAGTTGTCCGTAGTATGCCCCGGGCTATCAGAGTGGTATGCACACCTTTCATTGGGATGATAGTTAGGAGCGGAAGTGTTTGGATTCCGAAGAGGAGCCCTTAAGGTAATCAGCCATGCCTTCAACATTTGCTGTAGCGCTTGATCCAGTGACATGTTGATCTTGGTGAACTGCCTTTTGGGTGTGACCTCCTTATGCTGCTGCCCCTGTCCTTGTTGAGCAGGTCTAGGATTAGAGATCTGGGTTGCCCCTACATGTTGATCATGACGACTCTTTTTACCATGTACAGCATTGGACTCCTTTTTCCCATGGTAAGGCTTTTTCTGAGCATCGGAAGGTGTAGCTTCCTGAATCTTCCCGCTTTTGATGCCAGCTTCAATCCTCTCACCAGTTAAGATCAGATCTGTAAACCCAGCAGAAGAATTCCCAATCAGATAGTTGAAGAAAGGACCAGACAGGGTCCCCAAGAACATATCAACGAGCTCACGGTCGGTCAGAGGTGGTTGCACCCTTCCCGCAAGGTCTCTCCACTTTTGTGCATATTCCTTGAATCCTTCACCCGTCCCTAGTGACATACCCTGGAGTTGGGTACGCGTATGGGCGAGGTCGGAATTGTATTGATACTGCTTATAGAATGCAGTAGCCAAGTCCTCCCAGTTACGAATGCTGGCTCCATCTAGCTGATAGAACCATTCGAGTTGAGTCCCTGAAAGGCTGTCTTGAAAGAAGTGAATCCACAAATTCTTGTCAACCGTGTAGGGCTGGATCTTCCTTACGTATGAATGGAGGTGCAACTTAGGACAGGAAGCTCCGTCGTACTTTGCAAAGGCAGGTGCTTTGAACTTATGAGGAATCACTACCCCAGAGGATAGACCTAGATCTTTGAAGTCCAGGCCGGGCACTTTTTGTATCTCCATAGCACTTAACCGGTCTTCGAGCTGTTTGTACTTGTCCTCAGCAGGAGGTTACTGTTCATTATTATAATCTGTCACGTTGTCGGAGACCAAAGGACTAGGAACCCTCCTCTCTTGGGGACTGTCTTTCCCTACCGAGGAAGTAGCCATATCAGCCTCATTTTGCAGTGCATTCCCAGATCTGCGTCTAGGGTTGAACAGCACAGTCCTCTTCTTCTTCTTCTTCTGAATCAGAGCCTTCAAGTCCTATTGACCCTGGGTTAGGCTCATAACCAACTCCTGGAACTGGGCATTCTGGGCCTGGAGGGCCTGGATAGCTTGTTCAGTGGATGATGCAGGATTTATGATGATTGCTGAAATAAACAGCGAAGAAGGTAAGTGACCTGTAAAAAGGGGTACCTGTAATGCAATGATATGTATGTATGCATCCGATGTTTTCAAGGATCTCGCGGGGTAAACAAGAAATTTATTAGAACTTGAATTTGGTAGCTTGATTGAAGTAACTTCATGTTGTTGAGAGTCCTTCTTCAAGAGTCAAGGCTCACCATATCGAGTGGGTCATAGCCCCTGACTTGAGTTATCAACCTTAGCTAGAGGAAAATAAATCCCCTTTGCCCCTTGCTAGACAGTTGGTTCATCATGACCTGCATCACAGACCCTTGAGATCCTTGAAATGGGTTAGTCCTTATGCAGGATGCATGCAATGTTATGATGGTATGATGTTATGCTATGCGTGGAGCGATGTAAGTAAACCCTGTTATGAGTCCCGATTAAGGACTGTAAACAAAACCTACAAGGAACTCATGTGTCAGATAACAAGAACATGCAAGTAGTCAGGTTTGAAGGCACACAAGTCACACAAGAGAGCCCTTAAAGTTTAGGCCCGCATGAAGTTTAGGTACTACCCTCTTTCAGTTTCGTTGGTTAAGACCTGTCCTAGAATATAGTAACCGGGTTCTAGAGGATCTCAATATCACTGACTACCCTCAATCGGTCATAACTCCAGCGTCGCAATCTTTTCTTGCGGCCAGAACCATCGCGAGAGTTTAGCCTCAATGAGTGTAGCATACTGCTACTGTTCTATGGCCAAGTTGGGTCAATTTAGGGTTCTAAGGTCAGTTGGTGCTTAATGACTCCTCAGAAGACCCATATTCTCCTCGTTCCAACACAAGGGATATCGGTACAGACCAAGGTGTCACACCAATGTAGCTACTGCTTCACCCGTGTTGGTCTACGCCGGACAGGTCCCTCACAGTTTATTGCTACTTACCTAAAGGGTATTCCCCAGATCCGGGTTAGGATCTATAAAACTCCAATACAAGCCCACAATATTAAAGCAAACAAGGCATACAATTGAAAACATAGAATGATCTAATCCTAAGGTACACCTCACTTATAGTATCCCCAGCAGAGTCGCCAGTTCTGTGATCGGTGGGAATGAGAACTGACTGTTTTTTAAGCTGGCTCGCGAAATGTCGCGGTAAGCAAGAGTCGCCACCGTCTTTTATGTTCTCCAACAAGGAAAAGACAAAAGCACAGCAAAATTCCTTTTTCAAGATGTCTCTCGGTTCGGGAGGTAGATTTATAGAAAGGGAAGGTGTTAGCACCCTTTCTATCTGTGGTTATCCACGGGCTCTTAGGTACTTGCTCACTATGTTTTCAAAATTTGTTTTCTTTTCAAGTGTTTGTGGGTTTTAAAAAAGTTTAGTTTGAAAACTTCTAAATAACTCTTGTATCAGTCCTCAATAGTGTATGAAGTGTTTGTTTGAAAACTTTTTGAAAGTGTAGGTGCGAAAATATGTTTTTGTTTTTTGAAAGAGCAAGTACCCAGGAGAAATCTACCTACTCTAAGGAATTAAGCTGTGTAAGAGTCCTTTAGACAGTACTATCCCACTATTGAGAAGTAGGTAGCACCGTCGTTGGAGTTATTCGGGTCAATTCGATTATAGGGACATGTGTGGTCACCAAAGCAATAGTAGGACATCTTAGCGGTAACCCTAAAGTCCTAGATCCTTTTTTATCCGAGGCAACCGTTTCGAGGCAACTGGATCTTTAGACAGGAGGGCGACCTCTAAAACACCCTATACTTGATGACCACGTCGAGGCAACCAGTGAGGCGTACCCTAGGAGTGGCATGTGCACGTGTGTTGTTTTTCAGTTAAGGTTATCTTTGAACATGCATTTGTGAGCTACGGATTGATTTTATTTGTCATACAAGTCTTGCAGGCATATTAACAGTTAAGAGTGCAGAAAATAAATTGCGAAAAGGTAAATCTGCGCTATTACAAGGCGCGGGTCTATACATCGCCAAAAACATAACCCGTTTGGAAAATAAATACGAGAAAGTAAAAGAAAGCAATAAAATCCTAATTAACTATTACATCCTCGGAAACAGTTACATCAATATAATCAAAAGGAATTAAAGCGCGAAAGAAATTAAATCGGGAACGTCTTAGGGTTTTGACCCTTTTTGAGAAAAGAATTGAAATTGGTCCCTTTTTTGCAATTTAATTAAATATTAAACCTAATTCTAATTAATTATTTAATTAAAAGAAAAAATGTTTTTGTGTTTTTTAAGTCTTTAATAAAAAATAAAAGAAAAGAAATTAAAAGTCAAAAAGAAAACCCTAATTCTAAGTTTGTTTTATTTATTGTAAAAAAGATTAAAATTAAACCTAATTAACAAAAAGACTAAATTAATTAATTTGCATTTTATTTACAAAAATAATTATTAATAGTGAAAATAATAAATAATAAAACAATATTTCAAGTTTCTGATTTTTATTGTAAAAATAATTTGTTAATTGATAATAATAACAATAATGATTAATGAAAGGAATTAAAAGGAAAAAAGAAAATAAAAATAGCAAACCAGGGGGGGTGATGGCCCAAATGGAGGTGAATTCTGGAATTGTAAAGCCCACTAACACAAGCCTGCTTTGACTTTCTGGATGGTCTAGTGCGTTGGTTGACCAGGAACATGGTGTTCCCTCTCTCATGGCCTTTGGATTTGAGTGAGAAGACACTTGGCGCCTGATTGTTTGAGGGATATGGTAGAATGCTTTTAAGTGCCTGCACATGATCATATTGGAAAAAATAGGAATAATTATTTGGGTGGACCTGGGAATCGAACCCAGGTCCCAAGGCACTTTGCACGTTTCCTCAAACCGCTCAGCCAATTGCACGCTTTTGTTAGTACAATGATCAATAAATAATATATTAAGAAACCAAACAATTATGCAATAAAGCAAAACACGCGCGCCCTGATTTGAACGGACCACTCCCATGCCTCCACGTCTTGTCTTCTTCGCTGTAACCTGCACAAAACAAATCAAATAGCGGGGGTTTTTAACCCCCACAATATGGCCTGAGGAAAAATAGCGAACAGGCGTGTGATGAACATAAATTGTTTGCGAGGGTTGGGTTTGATTCGTCTGGCCTTGACGAATTCAACCATATGCGTAAGAAGGTCCAATTTTTCTTGTATGGGAAAGCCCCAATTTTGAAACTGAAGAACCCTAAAATTCAACAATGGTGATTTCTGTTTCAGGACACCATAACGCGATTCACCTATACCATTAGCTTCAGAAAGGTTAGAGCAATGCAAAGCAATGATTATAACATGTTAATGATGCATAAAATGTGAGTTTCGATTCTGAAAAAGAATAAGCAAACCGTGATTCTGTTTGGTGCGATTTCTCAAGCTTCAGTCCTTGATTTTGATTCCAAAAGATTCCTTAGAGTTCCTGCAAGGTGTTAGAAACAAGAAAAGGCTTTGAATCACGTTGGAAGGTGGAATTCAGTTTTGAGTTTTCCTTGGTTTTTTTCAATGTTCTTATGGCTTCTGTGCAGCAATTCTCACGTGTGAGGAATTAGGTTTAGCTTATGCACTTATAGTAGAATGGTTTTAGGTCAAATCTTGCACCAAAAATCCATGGCATTCATGTTTTCAATATTTGATTTTCAATCAAATCTTTTTGCATATTTTTGATTGAAAAACCTTGCCAAATTGGGAGATTTTGTCCCCTTGGTGTGTACACGAAATCTCCAGCTTGTCTTGAGTTTATTTGCTTCACAAAAGATTTGAAAAAACATATCTTGGTATTTTCCTACAATTAAATGAATTAAATGAATTAATAATCAATTAAAAATCCAATTAATTAATAAAAAAAAGAAAATAAATCAATTTAAGCTCAATGGGTCGTGCATAAGCTTTGGATAATGTTTCAAGAAGAAATTTGAGGCCCATTAGCAAAAATGAGGTGTTTTGAGCAAAGTTGACTTTTGCAAATTCACAAAAATTTCCCAACTTCTCCGATGCATATCTTGCTCAATTTTGATCATATGAACATGTTCTTGGACATTTTGGAAAGGTCTTGAAGTCCTCTAACCAATGCCTTTTGTCCCATGCCATTTGGATTTACCAATCTCACGTTATGGTCTTTGACTTAAAGTGCCTTTTTGTTGACTTTTGAAATTGACATATAATGTAGAAATTGATAACTTTTTGTGAGAGCATTTCTTGGACTTGGAATGTGAATATGAGTTGTAGGAAATGTCATCCCCTTCAAAATGAGCATTGGATGGGATTTTTCTGATGAACCATGAAAAAGTTATGCCCTGGTCAATTTACAGTTGACTTTTCAACTGCCCAAAAATAGCAACTTTTGCATCCTTGATGATTTTTGAGCCATGCTTGAGGAATAATGATCAAGACTTGATCAAATGATGTTTGTGAGCTCAAAATAAGATGTTGACCAAAAATTTTGACTTTTGACTGTAAAATGACCATTTTGCCCCTGCAGTTGATTGTGAAGCAAATGAGACTTTCGACTGTGGAATTTGATGCTGTGAGACTTGAGACTTGACATGTAGATGCTTGACAATGTGTATAGGCCTATGGGACTTGATTGGACCATTGAAAACCTTAAATTACTTGCAAGAACCAAAACCCTAATTTTGACTGGCTTAGGAGGCAGTTGGGCTGTGCAACCCTTGAGAAGTCTTGAACCATTTGAAGATGATTCTTGACAAATCTTGAAGAATATAGGAGGGAAAATTTTGGGGTACAACAGATGGTCTATCAGATGTTAGAACATCACGTTAGCAAGTTGTGAAAAACTCTGTTGGCTAAAGGAATGTCATTACATGTGCTTTAGGTGCTAAGAAAATGTGTTCTGAGCACAAATGCTTAGAACCTTATCATGATCTGGAAGAGGAGGCATCTTGGTTATGTGTCTAAGAAGGTTCTGTTCTAGAAACAAGTCTTAGATATGTGTATTGGTCAAGAGTTGATCAACATTGTTACTCCTGGGGTCAGTTTATTTCTGATCAAAGGATATAGGAGTGCAGGAGCGGAGTCCAGTTAGGAGATTTATTTTCTCAACTAGTTTCTTCATATGGGGATGTCAAGTTAAAATGTTGAGGACATTCTCTTTGACATCTGGAAGATTCTTCTGATCTAGAGAAGTCAAATTTGTGTGATGGAGAAGAGGACGTTAAGCAGATGATTGGTGGATGTTTCTCATAAACAGGATGAAGGTTGTTTATTCAAACTTGATATTATTAAGTCTATGAGAACATGGAACTCTTATTCTGATGAATTTGAAGAGACATTCAAGGATTGTATGCAATGGAGATGTATCAACATGGATTAAGGAGATTAAATCTCAGTTATGGTGTGTATCATTCAAGTGGTTGAGTGTTGTCTGTGTCTCCAAAGTGTTCTTATAATTGTGAAGAGGATAACATTATCTGCTGTTTAATTGTAGGGGAATGTTTCTCTGGTAAAAGTATGCATCTGATTGATGGAAAATACTCTGACGTGAGTTATGTATTTGTCTGATGTGTTAATGCAGAAAGTATATGAGAATAGAATTCCCGGTGCCTCTTGATATGGTCTTGAAGGTTGATGGTCTGTAGATGAGTACAAGTGTGGCTTTCTTAGGATTCCTGCAAGAGTTATGATTAAGTCCTTGATGTCTGAACTGATCTTGGAACATCATTTCAATTGGTTACTTATTCATCCAAAGAAGGTTACTTTGTTCGAGGTGGAGTGTAAGGTCAAACCACTTATCCAATCTGGAGTGGTATGTAAGTTGTATATCTTCCATGTTTGTTTGGTATGATGAAGAATCCACTTATGCTAAGTGGTGTGCAGAAAAAGGAAGTCAGACCAAATGTTATACCTAGTGTGAGAAGGTAGTATTATCTGCTATCTAGACTTCTCAGAGGGAACTGTGAAGTAAGGATCTTGAGAAAATGTTCCCTGATGATGTTGTGCATTTAACTAATGACAAATACTTCGATGGGAGTTGAGTATTTCTTAAATGTGTATGTGCAAGTCTTCCATCTGAACTCTTTATTTCAGAGAGTATGTAAGAGTTTTTTTTTGTGTTGATGGCATGTATGCTCTACACTTGAGAAGAGGTAACCCTATTAGCTGTTTGGACATCTAAGAGAAATTGTGATCTAGGTGTGCATATGACTAATGGTAAATATATTGATGGGAGATATGTATGTGCCTGGCGTATCTATGCAAGTCTACAATCTGAGCGCTTTAATTTAAAAAGTGTATGAGAGTTTACTTATTTTCATGGGTCTCTGGTGTGTGGTAGCATCATCTGCTGTGTTTGCATGAAGATTTGTTCCTTTGATGAAGATGTGCATGCAAATGATGGAAAATATCTTGACAGGAGCTAGATTTTTGTCTGATGAGTGTATGCAAGTTAGCTATCTGAACTCTTTTCTTCAGAAAAATACTGGTAGGTGTGGTGAATGCATGACTAGTGTCATGTTGAAGATTCCAGTTGTACCAACAATTGATGGTTGGTGCAAGTAAAGGCTATTAGATAGTGTGATCTGATCTGAATTCCTTTTAGATGGTGTTTCCTTCAGCTGCAAGTAACTCTTGAAGAGATCAAATCATCTTGGATCTGAGTAATGTCAAACCAAATCAAGTTGCTTGGATGTGCTCTCAAGGAGCTAAAGCTTCTAGCTCAAGTTTTCCTTCATAAGAATATGAATATGGACTAACAAGTTGTGCTTGAGCTCATCGTGTGGAATGTCAATTGAAGATAATCAAGAGTGTCTTGAGGCTTCAGTATGCCTTTGTGCCATTGCTGACTGTGGTATTTGTATGGTATCCTACCAATATGTTATGACATCCATTCTGGTGTATGATCTTAGGAAGTTAATTATGAGGAATTCCTTATTTCCTAGGTTTTCTCCTTGAGGGGGAGAAATAGTTGTCTAAAACGAGGGAGCATTATTGATAATTTCCTTTTGAAAAAGATAACAGGTACATGAGATTCATCATATGTTGAGGTATTATCATTGGAATGATCTGATGGTCATGCTTTTGAGAATTTATTTTTCTCTAAAAGGAGTATGTGTGACATCTAAAGGAAGGCCTCGTGAATATACTTTATAAGGAATCTTTTATGTACCTAGACTGAAAAATATGCCAGGACATTGTTCGGGACTTGAATCTGTGCAGTTCATCAAGTGGTGCATGTGGATGGTGTATCTGAATACATGTCAGGATGTTGTGTGTCATGTATCTTTGACCATGCATGTGCATTCATTGGGACTTTAACTTCCAGAAGAAACAGTCCAAAAGGAATAAAGGCAAGAAATATGTGTTGTGGACAATGCTCATTAAAGAATAAATATTTAAAACAGACTTGGTCGATGCACACTTATTGGTTAGAACTGTTATCTTTCTCAAATAAGGCTCTCTTTGACTAAGACTGTTGTTACCTTCAAGAATCGTTAACTTCTAAGTAATAGCTCGGGTATTTAAAGGAGTCATCTCTCTTATTGTGTTAAGATCTTATGGATTTTATTCAAATTTTGGTGAGTACAGTTAGGGTATGGTCTTGTGGGCGTTTTCTTTGTCAACTTTTGGCTAAAAAGGGAGAGAAAAGTAGTTATGATATAAGTGGCTATCATATGGGTAGTGTACGTCTTTGCAGTTGTTTTGCAAGTATGTTTAACAAGATGTTTCAACATCTTGTGAGAGTCATATCTCTGTTTTTTTTGTCTTGTGATCTGAGTTATGAACACAATTGTGTCATGTGTTCTGAGTTATCCAAGTTGGTGTTTGGTTACTTAGGGTAAAGTGTCTATGACTTCTTAAGGTTTCTCTTATGCCCTCAAAGAGGAAGGTTTATCCCTTTGTGACAAGAAGTGGTCCCTGGATTAAGGGGGATTAACTGGATAATCATTTGCGTGGCCTGGTTATCTTCTTCCTCATGTGCAGGAAGTATAAGATCTTCCGACTGAAATGACTTCATGACTTTCTGCTCTTAGAATTTTATTCCTGGGTTTATTGTGCAAAAGGAGCTTCAACCAAAAGTTTCTGGATCTGCAGTGTAAAAGGAGTTTTAGCCAAAATTTTCCAAAAGGGGGAGATTGAAAGCTCTAAAGATTTTAGCTCTAAATGTTTGACTAATTTTGGTAAAACTAGATGTTGGACACGATGTCTCATTATGATCATCCGACATCTTGTCTAGTATGATTAAATGTTTGGATTTTGTGAGTGGGTTACAAATATGGATCATTCTAGAACTATTTGGTAACCATATGTTGTGTTCAAGATGAAGAACTCATAAGTGTTGAACTAACATGACTCATCATCAAAGAGACATGTCGAACGAAGATGTCCTATGAATAGTCATTCGACATCGTGTCTGTGACCAGTTGAATAGTTGGATTTAATTGATATATTTTATTAGCAGAATATTCTAAAATATTATGCTATCCTATGTGGCACTCAATTTGAAGATTGAAGAAGATTCAAGCTGACAAGGAGAATTATGACTTTCTAATTATGGAGATAAATTAGGAAGGTTATGATTGGAGCCCTATCTTCATGGAGAAGTTTCTACTGATTTTTTGCAACAAATCAACTACTGTTTTGAAGCCCAAATCTAGTTCCTTAAAGATTATAAAAGGAAGACTTAGTTCTAGGGAAAATTAACTAAACCAAGTGTATCAAAGTTAGAAGTCAAATAAAGGTTTAGGATTTTGAAAGTCGTGTACTTTCTTGGGTTGTAAGTCACCCTTTATATCGATTTGATACATTGTGGTAGACATAGTTTTATGCAGATTCAGAAGATTTTAGGTAATGAATCGTGTATTGTTCTTGGATGAAGCTTTGAAGCAAATCCAAGTATGTTTGTTAGTCAAGAGTCTTGACTGAACTGGTTGTAATTGATAGAAATATCACTGAGGTGATTTAGGAAGTGAGATGTCGATTTCTCATATTCAGGGAGAATCTAGGTAGAAGTTGCATTGGGTAGGGATTAGGAAAGAAGTTGTAAATGAGGGAGTTTAGCTTTGAACTAATACTGCTGATAGTAGATTTCCTTCTTGGCTTGGTAGCCTCCATAGTAGGTATTGTTGTACACCAAACTGGGTTATCATATCTGTGTGTTACTATCTTTATGTTTTGTTTTGTTTTGTTTTTGATTGATTAACATGTCGTATAAGATGTTGGAACACCTGTTATGATTCTGGACTGCTAAATTGTGTATCTATTTGTTGTTTCTGTCCATGAGTATTTTGCAGAGATCAATGTCTCAATATGTGTTAGGACATGTGTAATCTGTATACCCAAATTTCACATAGGCTAGTGTAATTTGTACACGAGGACATGAAATAAGAGTGTCATTTCGTGTCACTCGCTTCAGGGTCAACATTGGTTTCTAATAGTTTTTCGATGTTGATTTATCCCTTTTTGATTTCGGGGAGTATTGGTTGTTGGGGATGATGTTGATTGTCAACATGCTAAAATGAATTCAATGTTGGGAATTTCGTTTGGAAAAACAACAAAGAGATACATGTTAACCCCTGGATATATGATCGATGTTCTTTTTACTTGTGCTTGGTCGGAATCATCATCGAGTTGACTGACCTCTAAATCCCCATCCATAATTGATCTAACTTCATTTTCACATGTACTAAGGCTAAACATATTGATTATTTCCATACCTTTCCCGTCCACTTTCAAAAAGGTGATAATATTTTGAGCGTGACTTTCCTGATACATCTTGCTCTTTTGGGTGGATGTTGATCATGATTGGCTTCCTTTTGTTATCATGATGCTCTAACTTTAGGTGGCCTATGGACGCCATGACTCTTAGCCTAGTCAGAAAGGCTCCACCAAAAATTCCACTGAAGGCACTCTTACACAGAATTACCGGGAAGCTGAGAGTTGTCTTTCTCTCACCTTCTCATTCCTAAAGACAGTTTTGGATCAGTCGCTCATTAGGAGTGAGTTGTTGAATCATTGAAGGCCAATGGGTCTTTAGCACCATGTGGATTTATATCTAGATGTTAGAGATCTAATTGCTTTGGGAGTGTTGGTGTAGTGGGCGTTACATGAACTTTCAACGCTTACGAGGAATCTTGTTATCGTGTGATCAACGACAATGACAGTTATGACCACTGGAAACTCCGCACTCGCGATTCATTTTATTTTCTCGCGATCTATGAATCTTAGCCTCGACCGGTCATTGCTTCATTATCTCGCATTGGTCATTGTTTGAAGGAGGCACTCTAGTGACATATATCATCCAGAAGTCGCCATGGTGCGGATCTCATCGAGAAACGATAATTAAGGTGGAGTAGGATAAGAAGATTTAACAAAGCTCTTCGGTGCGATGTAGAAGGTGACTGCCTCCATCTCTCGGTGGTCCTGGTAAAGATCTTGCTTTGGATCGAGGATGATCTATTCGTGGAATTTTATGCGAATTATGAGTCAATTATCACATACGGTATCATTGTTCGTTATGGAACCAAAATTGATGTTGATTGTTGACGTATGACTTTGGTATCAGTGATGTTGATCTTCGGTACGGTGTGACAGAGTGGACTTGTAAGATTAGCACTCCAACATCCAAATCAATTTTGAATTCAAGATGAATATTAGTAAAACGTGAAGATCTTAAAAGTGTACCTTAAATTTCACGTATATAGACTTTACACATTGAATAATAGTTATTAAGCTCGTGTGGAATTGGATCGTTGACCGACTCAAAACCATATCATTTCAATTTTTCTTGTTTCAATTTCACATAGAATTCAATATGTGCCTCGCCACATTATTATACTTTGTCACCTTGTGTGTGTGTCTTGCTTGATATTCGTTTAAGTGATCAACTGCTGAATGACCAATCAACATATGAGATCAATCATAGTTATGAAGTTTGCATACTTTTTAGAGACAATTGAAGTAGTATAAATGCTTTTGTCAAATTCTCATTTAAAAATATATTCTTCATTGATTCATTCGTGAAGAAAAAATCAACCTAAAACTATTAAAATAGGTAAATTTCGGTTTGAATATTAAAACAAAATACACTATTTTAGAAACTTTCTATTTGAATAGTTCCAATAAAAATAAATTGTCAAAGTATAATATTGAAATTTCTATTTTAAATATTCAAATTAAATATTCGAATTTCTAAATCTGAATACATTCAAATTGAAAGGTTCTATAAATTGAATATTCCCAAAATTTATTCAAACTTACATTTTTTATAAAGATTTTTGGGTTTAGAAAGAGAGTATGTTTTCTAGAAAAATAGAAAAAGTGAAGTTTTTAAAAGAATTAAAAAAAGAGAGGATATTTTGGAATTTGTCATAATTTGTGGTATAGGTCTAAAAGAGGGTATGAAGTCCAATTTTTCAAGTTGGCAGGCTCAGGAAAATTAGTAGTTGAATTGATCTAGTTATGGTTTAGGAAAAGGAGTTTTCTTGTTGTTAATATATTAAAATAGAATATATGTTTAGCGCTAAATTTTGAATAAAATTTTAATTAAACAGTTTATAATTATATTATTTTATTCTCTCTTTCTAATAAATATTATTTAATATTAATTATTTTAGTTCATTATTCTACAGCTAATTTCTATGTATTTCAATTATTCAATCAAAAAAATTTAAAAAAAAATAAATTCAAATACAATATCTATTAATAATTTATCTCATACATTATACGGATGAAAAGACTAGTTACAAAAAGATAAAAAGAACCTTATGAAAACTTAAAATTGTATCTCGAAAGTATATTTTCGGATGCACCTTTCACACCACACAAACGCGATCAAATGTGGTGTCACCCTTTAGTGAAATTTAAAAAAGTTTTGGAGATATATCTTCAGAATTATAATATAATTAATTGATTCAAAATTATTACAGAGATATGACCGGGATGTATCTTCGGTAAATTAGTGCGGCTAATTGAAATTTTTGTCACCTTTGCATGTCAGATATTTTTGGAGATGTATTTCTGGAAAAATCAAAAGTCAAATTGCTAAAAACAACAACCAACATGAACCAATATGAACCAACATGATCACCTTCATTTGCAATAGTTTCCTTAAAACCTTTTCGAAAATCCAAATCTTCGATTCTCAATCTAGTTTTTCACTCCAAATCTTCATTCATGTGTTTCATCATATCAAAAGGAGTTAAAGGAAGTGTAATTTAAGGTAAAGTTCATTCATTTCAACCCCATTCATTACATTAATCAGGTTTTTCAGTAAAAAAAGTCATGCTTATACCGAAAGTATATTTCCAGAAATACATTGAACTTGTCTGAAGATACATTTCTGGTATCTGTCTGTGCTGATTTTCCAGCAATTTTTGTTATTGCTATGGGTGTTTCTTAGCTTATATGTTTTTGGTTACATTATGTATGGTGCATCCCGATGTTATCCCCAAACCTATTGTCGTAACTTGTTTAACCTCTCCTAGTGAAAGTGGTAGATATTCGAACCATTTGAAAAATGAACAAGAGTATGAATTTCGTGATGACATGTTGTAGTGGATACATATAGAGACCACCAAACTAGGGTTTGTCGCTGTGATCGGAAGGTCTGATAATGCTTCAGAAAGAAGAAGCTCATTTGTGACATTGGAACGCGAAAGAAGTGGTAAATATAGACCTCATCTCCGAAATTTGAAACGAGATGAAACCGGTTCAAGAAAATGTTAATGTCCATTTAAGTTGCGTGATTATCGGTTGACAAATAATAAATGGAGATTTAATATGATATGTGATTTACATAATCATGATTTATGTGAAAAATTAGTCGGTCATCCAATTGCATGTCGGCTCTTGTCGGATGAGAAGGAATGTGTTTCAAACATGACATTGAATTTGGTACCTCCCGAAATGCAACACCTCTTGAAACTTCTAGATGATAACAATTACAATTCTAGGAACCTGACATGTGAGGATGGAGTAACAATAAGAGATATATATTAGACTCATCCTGATTCCATTAAATTTTTTAATATATTTCCCATTGTGCTTATAATTGATTCAATGTATAAGATCAACAAATATAGACTTCCATTGTTGAAAATTATTGGTGTTACGTCTACTGAGAAAATGTATTATGTTGGTTTTGCATTTCTAGAGTGCGAAAAAGAGGACAATTTTACACGGGCTTTAGAGGTTTGTCGGTCAATGTTGAAGGACCAAGAAGATATGCCAAAAGTCATTGTTACCGACCGTGATACCGCATTAATGAATTCGATTGCAATAGTATTTTTGACTTCTTATGTATTACTTCGTAGGTATCACATTACTAAGAATATGAGAAGCCGGGTTAAACCCACGGTAGAGACAAAATAGATAGAAGTCGAAGATGGAAAAAGGTCAAGGCGAGCATTATTGTGGAGAAAATTATGGATGCATGAAATGTTATAATAAATGCGTCTACAAAAGAGTTATATGTTGATGTTGTTATACATTTCAAGAAGGTGTGCGTGAAATATCTCAATTTACTGAAATATGTTAAAATCACAATTTTGGACCAGGTAAAGGAGAAGATTGTTTGTGCTTGGATCGATCGAGTTATGCACCTTGAAAATACAATAACAAACTGGGTTGAGTCTGCTCATGCTTGTTTGAAGAATTGGTTGGGAAATAACAAGGGTGATTTGTGTGCGGATTGAGAATCTATGAACCAAAACATACTAAACCAACACAATGAGATACAAATATCATTTTGTCGTAGTGGAACACGGGTTCAAAGAGAACACTCTATATTCTCAGTTGGTCGGCAACATATCTTGATCAACTCTAAATTATATATTTCACGAAGCCAAACGAACTGGTAATTTAGATTCGGATAGCTCAAAGTGCGGTTGTACACTTATGAACAATATTTTAAAAACCGGATCAGTCATCAAAATGGTGAGGATACTGAGTCATTAGTTCATCGATCAGACTGCATAATCAAACCGAATTAAATCGGATAATTCAATTGAATTGACCTGTCATTATAATAAAATTATATAATTATAAAACCGGTCGAACCAAATCATTCAATCTCTAAAAAAAAAATATAACTAACACTTAAATTTTTTGAAAATATTATTTCATAAATATCATATTTAAATAATAATATGATAAGGAATGTTGATAAAATTCATTCACATTAAAAAAAAAAACTTCATTGCCAGCTTGATAAGTAATCAAATATATGAATGAATTTAATATATTAAATAGAAAAAAAATTTCTATTCAAAATACTATTCACCAAATTATATATACTTTTCTATATATTGCAGTATGAATGAACTTAACTTCATCTGAATGAATTCAATATACTTTTCACCAAATTATATATACTTTTCTATTCAAGAAAAAACTAATTATATGCTTTCTATTAAAAACATGTTGAAATGGACAGGAAAAAAATTAAAGGTGCACCTTCTTATTGTCAGACTTTCTATGATTACAACTTACAAGTGCCTAATTTAAAAATAAATAAAAAAATACTTTCTACACTTTCTATTATTCTCTTAAACTACCGTTGAAAATGAAATTCTGAACAGTAAAAATGAGGAAAGTTTTCTTAACTTTTGTACAAATACAATCCAATGTATGAAGATTGTTTCTATGTTCTTCCTCAGACATCACAATACTACTTAAAATCACCGTGAGATTTCTATTCTTTTATATTGTGCTGCAACATCATGTTCATCTAATTTTGGTTCACCAGAGCACCTATAATGAGAGTGTTACAAAAATTATTTATTAGTTGAATGGTTGTAACGTGTTTAATGAGATGTTGAAAATGATATGGATTAATTGATGTTAAAAATATTCAATAGGTTGAATAAAGAAAAATTGAGAGTCACATATAATACTTTGTAAAATCTTATTAGTTATTCTAATTGTTTAAATTTTTATCCCACTTTAATTATTTGGAGTCAATTATTTTATATTAAATTAATTTTTTATTTATTTTTATTTTCATAAAAATTTATTATTTTTTCTTTATAAATAAAGATTTGGTTCATTAGATTTGGACATAGAAAAATATAGAGATTTTTCTCTCTAATTTTTCTATTTAGTCTCTAATAAACTCTGATTTGTAGCTCTAATCTTTTTTAATGAAATACATTTCAATAAAAAACTCTTTTAATACCTAAAATTCTATTAAAATATAAAATTAAAAAAATAAAATTCAAATAAATTATTAAAGTAGAAAAAAATTAAAATAAATTATTTAACTCTTAATTATTTTAATTTAATTTCAATCGACAATTGTTACTAATATATAATCACTAAAACAAAAATATAAAAAAAAATACGAATATAAAATAAAAATAGTGAAATAAGATATTGTATTTTATTAAACAAAATCATTGTAATGAATAAAAATTAAATGAATGTTAAATTATTAGATAAAAGAGAAAAAATATAATATAGAATATAAAAAGTGGAAAAAAAAGTGTAGAAGCTATAAATCATTGTACATAATCTAGTAGAAATGAAAATACATACTGTGATTATCAAAGCAAAACAATATATGCATTTTCACTTAACCCTAATATCAATTTAGCGTGGAAACGAGATGAATGGAATAAAAAATAGAAGAACATAGATTCATAGAAAGAGATAACAGAAAGGACAAACATGGAGATGATGGAAACTGACAAAAACGATGCGGAGGAGAGAAAGATGCGGCACAGAGATGACGGCGTGTTTGGACTACAGCGTTATGCATCTTCTTCTTACGTGTTTTGGTTTTGGAATGAGATTTTTCACTTTCATTTTTTTTAATCATGAAATTCAAAATGACCACATCGCAATTTAAATTTTAATTAAAAAAAAAACGCAGTTCAACCACAGGTTCAAGGAAACCGTCGGTTTCTCAATTTTTTCGATTTTGCCGGTTTCCACCGGCTCAATGACACAGACGATCTAACTATTAAACCAGATCGATTATTGATTCAGTTCTTGGTTCAATCGGTTCGACTGATCGGTCGGATTTTTAAAACTATGTTTGTGAGAATTTATGGTCTTTCATGTGCTTGTGTTATATCTAAGCAGGTGAAACTTGATAGCTTGATACGAATGAACGAAGTCTGCAGTAATTAAAAGAGGTTTAATTTTGATGATGGCGATGTTATGAAAGATGGGAAATTGAATATCTTCATCTTGACGAAATGGAAAGCGATATAAGAAAGATTTTTGAAAGCTCATGACAACACGAAACTCCACATCAAAGAGCAATTGAGGAAGATTGTATTTCTAGAGACTGATAAGTGCAAATTGTAGTTATTTATATATAAGTTTTGTTGCACTTATCGATTCTTTTTGTTAATATCTTTTGAATAAACCTCACTTTGTTTGTAAATTGTATAATATGTGTATAATAGTATTTTTATGTAATTAATGTATCATTTGATAGTTTTTATGTCTTTTGTAGGTATTTGCTGCATGTTTGGAGCATTGAATAATAAAGTGTCAAAGGCACGACTTCAAATATGCATTTTTGGAAGAAAATAATCAGGAAGCCCGCTTAGCGCATCTTGTAGCGCGCTACGAGAAGTTTTTCAGGGGCATGGGTTGTTTTTCTGAGCCCGCATAGCCAACTCAACCCACTTAGCGGGGTTAAGACGGTTTCACGTATAAAATAAGTGGTAGTCCGCTTAGCGGGGTCTGTTCTTTTCACTTTTGTATAAATATAATTTTTCATAGTTTTTAGGTTATGTTTTGGGTGTTTTAGAGTCTCAATTCATCAACCAACATTCTTTGGTAGGATTAGCTAGAAAACAACACTTGAATTTTACATATGAATGATTCAGAGGTGGATTTCTCATCAACTAGCGCCGACAATCCGCAAGATGTTTGATTTTCCTCTCTTCCTCTCTATGTATTTCTCTTTCGTTGGGTTATTTTGTAGATTTATTTTGAACATATGTATTGATCATGGTGTTGTATAAAGCTTGCTTTACAAATCAATTTTGATGTCTTTCTTAATCTTTTTGCTTTATGTTTGGATTTGGGTTGTTATAGACATATACCTGACAAATTCTGATTACAGATGAATATCTATTAGTTTCTAGATTCTATAGATAGATTTAGAGCTAATATTTACTGTGAGTATCAGAGCTTAATGCCTCTGTTGTTTATGTTGCACTGAGAGATCACCGACACGAGTAATACGGTTGTCTTCAACTTTACGTCAGCCATAACCTCTATTGTGGTACATCTCTAGAGATACTTAATGATTTTGATGAGTATTGTAGGTTGAGTACAACTGATCGATAGGTTTAAGTTTGTGACGAGTGGTGTAAATTCATGTCTGATAAGTTTCTTCTCTCCAAAGAATTTATGTATTTTCTTGTTCATATGTTTTTACTTTACCCAATTCAAACCAAGCTCAGAAACGCGGAAACTGTTGAATGACATTTTTTCCCTCGCACTAATACACGTGGAGACGATAAAACAAAACTGAAAAATACTTACTTTAGCTTGCTGTTTTATCGCAACAACAGAGACCACAGACTTGAAACCACCCTCTCAATCGGTAAAAACAAATAGAGCACTTAAGAAGGTCAAACCTACATCAGGTGACATTCAACAACGATAAGTCCATCATATTTTGATCACGTTGACAAAAAATTCTCGATTCACTGACTCCAAAATCTCAAAAAAGTGTTTTCAAAGGAGCCCGCATTAGCGAACCACCTCCTACACTGCCTTCACCAAAAATACCATTCATTGAGAAAGATGATCACACACTTTTCCGCCATACCCTTATCAAAGAGTTGAGGAATAATAAAGAATTATATACACGGGTGTTTGGAAATAAAGAGAAAGTTGAAGAAATTTATCACGCTCATGTACCTTGGATTAGTGGACCTGCACCGGAGCATAAATAGATGTGCTTCTATGAGATGAGTCATCTCATAACAAGTACATATGAGAGTGTGTGTATTGATCTTATAAGATACAGTTTCTCAGAAACTTTTTTCCTATTGCGCACTCCTCCACCACCAAACCCCAATGATCATATCATTTGGGTTGGATGGGTTTCAAATCTGTGACACTTTCTTCAAGTATATTTGAAACCAGGATGTCCTATACCACTTATATCACCGGAGTGGGCAGCTCATTATACAATAGAATTCGAGAATCGACCGGATAAAATTATTGAAAGGATGCAAGAATACACAAAATTGAGCAACATTGAAATTGAAAAAATTAAGGAAAAGCCAAAGGGGGTACCACCTGTAGATTTGGATGGAAAAAATTATTTCGGCTCATTTAAGTAGTTATTTATCATTTTATTGTATATGACATTTTTTTAATGTGTTATGCTGTCTAATATAAGTATTTTGTAGTTTGACCTAAAAATTCAGCATTCAATACAAGTTTCTATTTCTGTTATAGTTTCTAATACCAAAGAAGTTTTCGGAAGTACATTTCCAAAATAAACAAATAAATGGTGTTTTCGGAGTTACATCTCTGAAACTTTCTCTGTCACAAGATAGGGTTTGTGTGGTCCTTATTAGCATCTCACTACTATAAATAAGCTCACTTGTCATATTGTTTCATACCAAAACACAAAAAACTAGAATGAACATCAAATAACATGTTGAAAATGTTCACTTTACCGATAATACACCATCATGAGAATTTAAGATCAACGAGTACATCCCTCTTAAAGATCTGCAATACATATTGCAGAACCTTCTACTATATGGCGACAATCGCAAAATTGTGAAGATCGAGTACTGCTCGCCATTTGTTGACAAAGAATGGAAGCTTGAGTTCATCAACCATGAGCTGAAGACGGACGCTGATTTACGGGCTATGTGGAATACTTTTTTCTGTTTTGAATCAAAAGTTTCAATCGAGATTGATACGACTGTTTTAAGACCGATCGATGATATTATCGAGATGTTACAACACACGTCCACCTGAATATTGAAATAATGTTTGACCTATATTAAAATCTCTTATGTGTTTTTGATTTTATAATATCAATGGTATTTTAATTTGTGAAGTTGGTATTTTTCATTTCTATTTTTCCTGTATTCTGCAAAGCATTATTCTAAAAATACACAGTCAGTTGGAATTCGAAAATACATCTCCGAAAAAATATATGATTTAATACATCTTTAATACATTCGAAGATATATCTTTAAAATCTAAAAATATTTAAGTATTTTTCGCATAATACACTAGAAAAACGTAGAATGCGTCAAGAAATCTTTAACAAAATTACTATTGTTGCATTGATATGTTTGATCCAGCTCCTATAATAATTGCTTCATTTGTCTATTTTAATCATTTTACACTGATTTAAAAAATATAAATGAATGAAAAAGAATAGTAGTTCATCTTAATTATTAGTGTATTTACATTAATATAGTATTATTTAAAAGACACAATTAGATGAATACCAAAAATGACAACTTTTTAAAATATTTTTGTTGTAGGAAATGTGACAATTGCTTTAAAACAGGAAGGAGTAAGTAAACGCAAATTGAGTGGCACAAGTTGATATGAAGACTCAAAAAGAAATAAAATGAAATTTTTTGAACATCTTAGATATTTTAAAACCAATTAGCTAAGATTTTATCATATTCAACTATAATTCAGATACTTCCTGAAATATGTGTGGCTAGGGTGTATTACTAGTTATGAGCAATTTTGAAGATTAATCGTATTAATTTTGTCTATCTAAACATTTACTTATCAATAAAATAAATCTAAAAATGGAAACACTAAAAAATTTAGCTTGTATTAATTCAGTTTAGTGGACTGTCTCTTTATTGTTGTCTTCTTCTCTCTTTTTATTAATTCACATTTTATTAAAATATATTATATAAAACATAGATTAAAAGAAAATAATATTAATTTCTAAAACCTAAACTAAACAAATAAAGTTACAAGAATTTAAATTATTAAGTATAAATTTGTTGAGACAAATTATTTATTGAATTCTATAATTTATATAATTTATGTTAAATCACATATGATTTTAAACAAAATAAAATGTGAGTATTAAGAATTTCTAAAAATTATCTAATATCAAATCTTTACTATTTTAAATAAACAATCATTTTTATAATAATAAAAATTTAAAATTAAATATAATATTTTATTAAACTTTTTCAAAAATAATAAGATAGATTGTGCCTTTAATAGATGCCTTTTAAAATAGAATTTAATGTAACCAATTTATTAATTTATAAACTATTTATAAATAGGTTAGACTACTTGTACTTCAAAAATAATAAGTATCAGAAATATATTTTCAGGTTATTTTAGAAATATATTTTCGGAATAAATTAAGTCGTGAAATTGAGTGTATTTCAAAAATGAAAGAATTATATGTGTGTGGGTGCGTCTCGGAAATGCATTTCTGAAAATTGAAGGATATTTTTGGAATTCTGTAAAGTCTTTTTCAATCATATAGGGTGCCATAAAAAATCTTCAAGTGTTAAGTTGTTATTAAGCGGAAATATCAAGAAAAAATTCTTGGGGATTACTGTAGGCTTTGTGGCTTAAGGTTGAACCATGATAATCTATATGTGTGATCTTTCTCACCCATCTCTTTTAATTTATGGCATTCATTTTTTTCGTTGTTATTTATCTTTTCTGCTACTTAATATATGATTATACATGCTTCTAATATAAATTATTTTAAATCGGTTGTTTTTGTTATAAATTTTTTGAAGTCAGGATATCACAATTCACCCTTCCCTCTTATATTTGAAGTCAATTGTTCAATAAAATATACGTGCTCTATAAATGTCCAATCGGAAGAATAAAGAGTATGGTACTTAAGAAAGTTTGGAGTGGTAGGAAACCTAGTGTGGATCCTTTCAGAATATTTGGTGCATTATGTCATAAACTTGGCCCTGATGCAAAGAGAATGATGTTGGATCTTAAAAGTGAAGTGATGATTCTAGTTGACTATCATGCAAGTGATGCTTGTAAATTATATGATTCTCTCCCTTAAAAGGTATTAATCAACAAAGATGTGGTGATAAGTGATGGAAGCTAACAGATTTGGAAATCATATAACAGGTTAAGTAAGCCTTAGATAAGCTCACTACTTAGTGTTATTGATGATTGTTATGAGTCACAGGATGAATAAGTTGAAGCACCAAATGATAAGTTTGGTGAGAGACCATAAAGAAAAATAAATATACTAATAAGGCTACAAGGTTGTGAGCAAGTCAATTACAATGAACTGATAAAAGAAGGTGACTTAATTCATATGGAAGTATTGTCATATACTAAGCATGTCAATCATTATGAAGCCTTAATGAATGAAGCACAAAAAATATCTATGAAAGAAGAGTTATCTGTAATAGAGAGAAATAATACATGAGAGATAATGAAATTATCATATGATAGAAGGGTATTGAAGTAAAATGAGTGTTCAACTTAAAGTAGAACTTAGATGGATCAATTATAAAACACAAGGTCTTATTAGTTGTTAGATGTTTTCTTCAAATTATTGGTCTGAACTATTTAAAAGTTTATGCTCCAATGACTAGAACTGAAACAATTATGGTTGTAATAACTATTTCAAATGCAATCTGTTGGTCTATATTCCATATAGATGTCAAGTAAACATTTTTAATGGGCCTATTGAAGAAATGACTTTAGTCACTCAACCACCAAGATTTGTTATCAAAGACAAAGAATATATGGTGTATAATTTGAATAAATATCTCTATGGCTTAAAGCAGACACCTAGAGCTTGGAAAAAATGATAGATATATTCTTAGTGCATTTGTGCTTTAACATACGTAAGATTGAGTATGATGTTTATGTACAGGATAAAAGACAAAGTATAATTCTTATATGCTTGTATGTTGATGATCTACTAGTAACTAAAATCGACAAGACTGAGATCGAGAAATTCAAGAAGCTCTTTATTTTCTGAATTTGAGATGAATGGGTTGGGTATATTATCCTATTACTTAGGCACAATATTTCTAAGAACCTCAAGAAGATTGATGTTACATTAGAGAAAGTCTGTTGGTAAAATTCTTATAAGATTTAAGATGAATGTTTATAGAATTGTAGAAACGACTATTAAAGAAAACTAGAGTTAGAGAAAAGAAGCAATGAATAAAAGGTGGATTCCTAAATCTTCAAACATATTATAGCTTCATTAGAATATCTTTGAAACATCATACAAGACATTTATTTGTTGTAGACTGTGACTAGGTTTACCGATGATCCAAGGAGATCTCACATGAATGCAACTAGAAGAATCTTGAGATACTTGAGTGTTAAATAGATTATGGAATTTTGTTTCCAACTTCTACAAAGAACTCTGATACAAAGATCATATTCTACTCAGATACATACTTGTGTGGTGATAAATTTGATAGGATAAACATCACTAACAACTACTTTTATAAGTTTATTTATTCATCAATTTCTTAGTGTTCAAGGAAACAACATGATGTAACACTTTTTGTAAGAACAAGAAGTGTTTCTACATATGGCCTTGGGATTTTGATGATAAATTTACATGTTATCTTAGAGAACAATTGTATACACTAATGGTTTCGTTCTAGTGTGTAGTTATTGATATAATGTTCTAAGTCTAGTACAAGGCGTGTGACATCATCCGGTTCTGAATATACACTATTAGAGGAAAACATGTGGTTACATGTTACATATTGAAGTCAAAGTTGTGAATCTATCTCCTACAACGTGTCTAAGGGACATTAGTACAAGAGGTTCTGATCCCGACTTTATGATTAAGCTTTGGAGGACTTCTAAAGCTTTGCTTCTATGTGTTATAAGTTCTGAAGATTATGAAGATTAGGCTCTGCTGAACAAGTTCTAATGATTTGAAGAAAAGAAAGTTCTTACAACCAAGTACTGAAGACTCTGAAGACAAGGTTCTGTGTGACAAGTTCTGAATACTCAAAGACTTATGTTCTAAAGCTTAAGAGTGAATATTCTACAACAAGCTTCAACATTCAACATTCAAATATCTGAAGCCTCTGAAGATAAGAAGAAAGCTCAAATGGTTAACGTGTGATGTTGTGCAAAAGGTTCATAAAGTGTTTGTGACCTCTACCCTCTAGGGTGGCGTAAGGACAGTCTTTTATACTATATTGTCAACCATTCTCATTGTGACCGTTGGGAACAAACAGATGGATTTATAATTATCTTTCTTTACTTAACGGATCTCTGTATACAAGCTTAATATAAAAATATTATTCAGAGAAAAGGTGGAAAGCTATCATTTGAACAGTGACAGGATACACAAATATTATTGTATATTGTCTAAACTCCTACACCTAATTCTATCCATTGGGAACTAACCGTTGGTGCAGGAAAAATCCTTTCTATACTCACAATGTCTCTCTCTGTCAAAGATATAAATGAAGATTGGAGATTCAAAGAAAAATTGTCATTGTCGTTTGCCATTGGCCATCAAGCCTCATCCTGTGAAAGAAAATCAGTGGATGCTAGAGATGTTAAAGCTACAATATTACATATTCTGAAGACCACCAAAGAAGAGAGAAAAGAAAGAAAGAAGATTTCAACAAGATGCTATTCAACTATCATCATATGCATATTGGATGAAATAGAAGAAGCAAGGAGTTTTTACTTGTAGCTTACTCAGAGAAGAAGAAGAAGAAGACTACAAGATGTTATTCCACTTTAAATCACATACATCTTGGTAGATCTTAGAAGAAGCAAGGAGTTGTTGCTCGAAGCTTTCCCAACAAGAAGATGAATAAGAACACTACAAGATGCTACTCAACTTCTAATCATATACATCTTTGTAGAACATTATAACGAACACTAGAGTTTGTTTCTCGTATAGGGTTTCTATTCATATCTCTTCATGTAAATTGTTTTAACACTTGAGTTGTTGCTTGAAGAAGTGTTAAACAATATGTACTTAAAATACTTTTGTAATCTGCTTAGAAGAAGCATTCATGTAAACACAAGATCACCATCAACTGTTGTTAATTGATTCCTTGGGAGACTTGGCGAAATTCGGATCTCGGGAAGATAATGGTTGCGGTCATTATGGAAAATCCTGATAGCAGACCTTGTGGGATCAAATTCTGTTAAGTCAATGATAGTCATATCTCAAAAGGGACCGAGTGAAGGTCAGACTCTTGTGAGATCACTGATAGATATCACCGAAAGTTCCTTGAGAGACTGAGTGAAGGTCTGATCTCAAGAAGAGAGTGGCTGCTGGGTCATTATGGGAAATCTGAATAGGAGATCTTGAGGGATCGGATTCTATTGGTTCAAATGAACGTTATATCTGGTTAGATCATTGAACATGTAATTATGTTAGTCACTGGAGGTTGATCGTGCAAGTGTAATTAGTTTGGTTATAGTGGATCAAGTCCTTGGATAAGGCAAAATCATCCTTGCGGGGGTGGACAGGAGTAGCCTAGTTAACAGCGAACCTGGATAAATAACTTGTGTCCTTTTCTCTTCATTGTCTTTATAGCTATTATCATTTGAGTTCTTAGATTTTCTAAAGGGGAATATTTTCTATGAATATAATTCAAACCCCCATTTCTTGTGTTTTCTCTACCTTCACTTTTATCATGTGAAACAAAATACATAGTTGGATCATATGCCTCATGTTAGGCCATATGGATAGAATTTGTTTACAAGTAGTTGAAGAGTGAGGTTAAGAATCCAATAAAGATGAAAGTTGATAAAACTCAACTATCAATCTAGCAAAAAATCTGATTTTTCATGGCAGAAGCAAATACATTGTGGTTAGGTTTTATTTCTTAAAAGATCAAGTTAATCAATGAAGATTAGAAGTTGCATATTTTCCTACTGTTGCACTTGTTGTAGAATATTCTTATGAAAGGGTTGAAGACTGATGAATTTTAAATTTGAGGAATTTATTAAGTGTGATTCTAAATAAATGAATGATATGATTGAATTCAAGGAGTGTGTTGTTAGTTAATTCAATCCTAGGATAATTAGAAGTTAATTAAATTGGTTGTTATGAGTTATAACTAACTTTGTTATTGGTTACTAACTATGGAAGTTAGTTAGTTACCTTTGAAATTTTTTCCAATTATTGTGTGTGAACACTTTGTATTCTCCTTTAATCATTTTTTAACACAACTTACCATTTCTCTCTCATCATTTTCTTATCCAATACGTTTTTCAATCTTTCGTTTGTTGTAGTGCAAATAAGCACTTTCCCTAATAGTACTTATGGGGGGTAGAATTAAAGGTATTTTGGATAGTTCATATGTTTTATAGGCGTATAGAATTAAATATGGAGATTATGAAGTAAACTTCTCCCAAGCCTAAGCCTAAAAGAATAACAAAGTAAATAAAGGAAAATAAAGAGTCTCTCAAGTTGGAGTATAGATGTTCTTTAAACTCAATTTGGCCATGAATTCAAAAAATAGAAGTAGGTCAAAAGGCACCCTGAATATATTGTAAGATGTTAAGTCGGAGAAACCGAAGATGAATGGATTTTTGATGTAATTTTCCTTTCACTATGTGGCCATTCACCTGGCTCAAAAATGATATTTAAAGATCCTTATTTTTAATAAGTTTCATTCAAACACATTTAGAAAATGTATCGTAGTGTGTCTTTAATATATATATATATATATATATATATATATATATATATATATATATATATATATATATATATATATATATATATATATATATATATATATATATATATATATATATATATATATATATATATATATATATATATATGGAATAAAGAGACTTTAATTAAACTAAAAAGCAAAAGAGATACAAGGCGATCGCGGGGATCAAACCAACCAACAAATAAGGATAACAAAGAAACCTAGGATCTTAATAAGTCATTAGACTAATTATCCTAACTTTAAACTTCTTACAATACCAACCTCTAAACACTATCTTGTCAATAATATCCTTCAAAGTTTGGTCACTACCCAAATTATTACCAAAACAGTTCTTCTTCCTATAGGACCAAATGCCATAGACTGTCTTTGTAATCGCAAGCTTAATCAAGCTGGCTCTCCACCCTTTTCCTTTTCCATGACAAAGAATCCATTGCAATTCTTCGTCCCATCCTTTAGGGGTGTGCTGAACCTGGATCCACCTAAGAATACTACACCAAATTTTCTTCAACTCCTCACACTCAAAAAACATATGATTCAACGTTTCCTCCTTGCCAAAAAAGGAACACCCTCTATTATCAATGAAACCAAATCTGCAAAGTCTACTTTTTGTTGCGAGATGCTTGTGGTACGCAAGCCAAAACACCATCATTGCTCTAGGTCTAGCAGGATTGTTATGGATAAGCCCACTGAAGGAAAATTGCGATCAAAAGCACAGCGAAATTTAAAATTTTCCTTTAGCGATCCTTACGAATGAACATGGTCAGTGATAGAAATATTTACCTCTTGTGGCGATTCAGACCTTTGATGTTGTAATCACGAGCGTTGATGAAGAACAACGCCTCTACTCAGTCCACACGAACAGATCGCTTCCGGTCACAGTGCTATATGATCACGAACGGAAACCTTGAGTGAGAGAGAGAATCAAAAATGAAATTGCATCAAGTGAAATTGCTTCATCACAAGGGATCTATTTATAGAATCACTCGTGTGGGCTACAAGCTAAAAGCCCAATTAAGCTTATGGACATCATACCTTATGATGTACCATATATCACTTATCCATGTGGTACCTTACCACTTTCCGTATTACACTTAAGTGCACCGTACCTTACGGTGTTCCTTATTTATTCTATCTCTCATCAACATGTCCTTATGTGTGTGACCCTGTAGGTTTTCGCGACGTTGGCAATTATATTAAATCGCACATTTAATATAATAAACAGTGAGCGGTATCTAGCAACACATCACTGTTACCCAAGTCACGAAAATGTCATGTGATCTGACCAAACCTTTTCCGTGATAATATTTGTGTTGTACAATTACCCTTTTTCCCTCATGTCTATATTGAACACAAGGCATACACTGTGTCACCCTTGTCTAGTTCAATATTGGGCCCTTAGACATTTATCCTGTTATGCAGGATGAGCAAATTCCATCTAGGTCACTCATGTCCCTTAGCATACTTTGTGAAGTACCCATCAACCGTCTTTATAGTCATCCAGTTACGGATGATGTTTGATCAGCAATAAAGTACTTGACTCTACATCTAGGGTCCATAGTGGTTTCAGGTCGAAGGGTGGTATACACCATTATCACCATGAGAATAACTTATGACACTTTGCATAACATTCTATGTAGTATTCTCATAGCGGGTCAATCCAGTATAAATATTACTCCTAATATTCATACCTATGTCAAGACTTGATAACTCCTTATCTATGATCCATGAGATGTGATCATCAATCTATCTTCATAATAATCTTAATGCTTTAATGTTATCCCACTTCACATTAAAGCTTGACTACGGATACTTTAAGAATAGTGTCTTATGTTTAATGGGATCTCATGATTAAGTCACACTTAACATTTCATTAAACAAATAAACCATTCTAGGGACTTTATTATTTTGGAAAGAAAATAATAAAGAAATGCCTTTTATTATTAATAAATAATTCGATACAAGTACCAAAAGTATTGGCCTCTAGGGCTTACACCAACAATCTCCCACTAGCACTAGAGCCAATCAGGCATACCCCTAATACCCATGGATCTAGTATGTCCATCATGCTTCAGTTGCGCAAGAGGCTTTGTTAATGGGTCAGCAACATTGTCAAGTGTAGGTACTCTGCATATTTTCACATCTCCCCGATCGATTATCTCTCGAATGAGATGATAACGCCTAAGTATGTGTTTGGATCGTTGGTGAGATCTAGGCTCCTTAGCTTGTGCGATAGCACCATTGTTATCACAATAGAGATCAATGGGATCCACAATGCTATGGACTATGCCAAGTTCACTAATGAACTTCTTGATCCAAACAACTTCCTTTGTTGCAGTTGAGGCAGCAATATACTCAGCCTCGGTTGTAGAATCAGCAACTGTATCTTGCTTTGAACTTTTCCAGCTCACAGCGCCACCATTTAAACAAAACACATAACCAGATTGCGATCTAAAGTCATCCTTATCTGTTTGGAAGCTAGCATCGGTGTATCCAATTACATCAAGCTCTTCCTGACCTCCATATATCAAGAATGAGTCCTTAGTCCTTCTCAAGTACTTAAGGATATTCTTGACAGCTACCCAATGAGCATCACCGGGATTAGACTGGTACCTACTCGTTGCACTTAAAGAATACGAGATATCTGGTCGAGTACATAGCATGGCATACATGATAGATCCTATTGCAGATGCATATGGAATCTTATCCATGCGATCCCTTTCTTCCTTACTTGAAGGGGATTGTGTTTTTGACAGACACATGCCATGTTGCATAGGTATGAATCCTTTCTTGGAATCATGCATATTAAAGCGTCTCAACACCTTTTATACGTATGTACTCTGACTTAGGCCAAGCAGTTTTTGTGACCTATCTCTATAGATCCTGATTCCTAATATATAGGCTGCTTCACCTAGGTCCTTCATTGAAAAGCATTTCCCTAACCAAGTCTTCACTTGTTGCAAGGTAGGGACATCGTTTCCAATGAGTAATATGTCATCTACATATAATATCAGGAATACGATCATGCTCCCACTAACCTTCTTGTAGACACAAGGCTCATCTTCATTCTTGATGAATCCATATTGTTTTACTGTTTCATCAAAACGAAGATTCCAGCTTCTGGAAGCTTGCTTCAATCCATAAATTGATCGCTGTAACTTACATATCTTTTGGGCTTCTTCTGGTATGTCAAATCCTTCAGGTTGTGTCATGTACACATCCTCAAGAAGATTCCCATTAAGGAAAGCAGTTTTGACATCCATCTGCCATATTTCATAATCATGATATGCAGCGATAGCAAGTAAAATCCGAACAGATTTAAGCATTGCAACTGGTGAAAAGGTTTCATCATAGTCAACCCCATGAATTTGTTTATAGCCTTTTGCAACCAGTCTTGCCTTATAGGTATGTACCTTACCATCCATGTCAGTCTTCTTTTTGAAGACCCACTTGCATCCTATAGGGTTAACTCCTATAGGAGGCTCTACCAAGGTCCAAACCTGGTTTGTGTACATGGAATCCATTTCAGATTTCATGGCTTCTAGCCACTTCTCGGACTCAGGACCAGTTATGGCCTCTTGGTAGGTCACAGGCTCATCTTGATCCATGAGTAATACATCACCCTGATCACTTATGAGATATCCATATCTCTCAGGTTGTTGACGTATCCTGCTTGACCTACGCTGGTGTTGTTCTACTTGAGCAGGTTGCTCTTCCACAACTACTTGTGTTTCCTGCTCTAATTCCTCCATAGGTGTATCAATGCTTTGTGGTTCTTGAATTTCTTCAAGCTCTATTTTCCTCCCACTGATTCTTTTGGAAATAAAATCCTTTTCCAGAAAAACTCCAGTTCGAGCGACAAACACTTTGCCCTCAGAAGGATTGTAGAAGTAATACCCTCTTGTTTCTTTAGGATACCCCACAAATAAGCATTTGTCAGATTTGGGCTCAAGCTTAGTTGAAATTTGTCGTTTAACATAAACTTCGCAACCCCAAATCTTCATGTAAGACATATGTGGTTTCTTACCACTCCATATCTCATATGGTGTCTTCTCAACCCTTTTGGATGGAACCCGGTTAAGTGTGTAAGCTGCAGTCAATAGTGCATGTCCCCAAAAGGAGTTTGGAAGTCGGCGTGACTCATCATGGACCGGACCATGTCTAACAAGGTTCGATTTCTTCTCTCAGATACACCATTCCATTATGGTGTTCCGGGAGGAGTAAGTTGGGATAAAATCCCACATACCTTTAGATGGTCATCAAACTCTAGGCTTAAATATTCACCACCTCGATCTGATCGAAGAACTTTAATATTCTTACCTAGTTGGTTTTATACTTCATTCTTGAATTCCTTGAATTTTTCAAAGGTTTCAGATTTGTGTTTCATTAAATACACATAACCATATCTACTGAAATCATCAGTAAATGTGATGAAGTATTGAAAACCTCCTATGGCTGGTATGTTCAGTGGTCCACATACATCAGTATGTATGAGGGCCAAAAGATCATTAGCCCTTTCACCTTTTCCTGTGAATGGGGACTTTGTTATCTTTCCAATTAAACAAGATCTGCATGTCTCATATGATTCATAATCAAAAGAGTCCAAGAGTCCATCTTTATGGAGTTTGGAAATGCGTTTCTCATTTATGTGGCCTAAGCGACAGTGCCAAAGGTAGCTTGGATTTAACTCATTAGGTTTAATCCGTTTAGTATTAATGTTATAAATTGGCATTTCAAGATCAAGGACATATAGTCCATTGTTCATTTATGCAGAAGCATAGAATATATCATTCAAATAAATAGAGCAACAATTGTTCTTTATTATAAATGAAAAACCAAACTTGTCCAAACAAGAAACGGAAATAATATTCCTACTAATTGCAGGTACATAATAACAGTTCTCTAACTGAATTATTAAACCACTAGGTAAAGTCAAAACATAAGTTCCTACGGCTAAAGCAGTAACCTTTACTCCATTTCCAACTCATAGGTCAACTTCACCTTTTGCCAAATCTCTACTCCTTTTTAGCCCCTACACATTAGTACAAATGTGAGAACCGCATCCAGTATCTAATACCCATGATGCAGAAGTAGATAAATTAATTTCAATAACAAAAATACCTGAATTTGAAGTCCCTACTCCATTGTTCATATCTTCCAGGTACTTTGGGCAGTTTCTCTTCCAATGCTCGGTCTTACCGCAATGGAAGCAAGTGCCCTCCTTTGCTATGCCTCCACTAGGCTTCAAAGCAGGAACAGTAGGTTTAGGCTTGGCAACTTCCTTGCCTTTCCCTTTACCAACCTGCTTGGTAGGCCTCTTGTTCAGCTTCTTTCCATTACTGACCATCAGAATGGACTTCCCTTTTGTCTTCATATTCTGCTAAGCAATTTTCAACATGCTTAGCAATTCTGGAAGACTCTTATCCATGTCATTCATGTTGAAATTCATGACACACTGATTAAAGCTATCTGGCAACGATTGCAAGATAAAATCAGTTGCAAGTTCCTTTCCAAGCGGAAACCCTAACCTTTCAAGGTTCTCCACATACCCAATCATTTTGAGTACATGGGGACCTACAGGGTTTCCCTCAGATAACTTGCTGTTAAAAAGGGCCTTTGAAACCTGAAACCTCTCATTTCTTGCCTGCTCTTGATAGAGCATTTTCAGATGTCCGATCATATCAAACGCTGACATGTTCTCGTGTTGCTTTTGCAACTCCGAGTTCATAGTAGCTAGCATGATACAAGCGGCTTCGTTAGCATCATCAAAATGCTTCTTATAAGCATCTCTTTCTGCCTTAGGTGCCGAACTAGGAGGTTCCTCTTCAGGAACAGGTGTCTCTAAGACATACAGCTTCTTATCGTGCTTGAGGATAATCCTCAGATTTCGGTGCCAATCCAGGAAATTTGTCCCAGACAATTTTTCCTTATCTAGGATTGATCGCAAAATATGGTTGTTTGTTGTCATGGTAATCTACAAAAAAATGAAAATATAAGTATCATTAAAACAACATATTTAATTAGGCCTTTAATCAAATATGCTCCCACTATTTTACTCAAACCAAATGACCCTCATCATTTGATTTGGAAAATCTCGTTGGAAGACTTTCTAGTGGGTCAAGATCCACATTTCACTTCGTTCTAAGTCAGCGTTAGGCTGATTACACAAAACTAGGTTATTTAGGTAGGAACTCCTTCCAATTGTATCTCATACAACTCTCGAATATTTTCAGTTGGGTGAATAACTCCTTATTCTAATTCATCATATGAATCATTCCCAACTCTTGCTTCTAAACATGTATAAGCTTATTATAATGTGTTTAGTTAAGTTTGACCCATTGTTTTAGCAGTTGGATATTACAATTATCCCATCGCACCTTACTAATATAGCACATGCACCTCGCGTAGGCGAAACCTACATTGTTCGATACTAGTCTTGATGAGTGCTAAAACTTGGAAAGCATGAACTTAATATTTAACTTGAGGGATTTTGTTATTAGTTTGATCTCACCGGCTTAACATGCAATTCGTCTCTCTCATGCATCAACATACAAACACATGCATCAATATACATAAAAGGATACAGTTATGGCCCCTAGCGCAATTGTTCTCCCAAGCCAATGAGAGAACCTAAGCTAACCTAATAACGATCTAAACTTCTCCAAGCAAGATCTCCAAGGTTATCCTCCTTTGATATTGTATTCTTCTCTTTCTTCATAACATTACATTACATAAAAGAAACTCGTTTTACATACGAGGGAGTGAGATGAGAAAAGAAGTTACATCAAGAATTTTAGAGAGAGGCACGACACGCAGGCCGTATTTTACAATCCCAAAATAAAATAAAGGAAAAAAAACTAAGGCCATAACTGATCACCACAAGACAATAATAATAAACACACTTTTATTATTAGTTTAAATTTTGTTAATTAAAAAAAAGGCAAATTAAATTTCGAAGATTGATCACACTACGCAGAGTTAGCCGGGGGTTCCGCTGCCCGGTCAGCGGATGGTGGTTAAGGGGGCAGCGCCCCTTTGCGGGGTTGTTAGGGGCAGCGCCCCGACGCAAAATTGTAATGAACAATTCATTTGAAATCGACGTCATTTTCGCACAACTCTTGTGCATTCACAACCCTAATCGCATAACTCTGCAACAACACAACCCTTGTGCCGTCATGAACCCTAATGCAACAGTTTCATGCTGTCAAACACATTTCGATTGATAATTCAGTATGATTAATCACATGCCATTGCTTCACCATACTAATGTCGGATTCCGAAGCATATGAACAGTGATCGGTCAAAGGAATAACAATCATCAAGTGTTTGAATGAACGAAACAGAAACAGTATATCCCATATACCATTGTTGCATCAGATTTACTTATATCATATATAAAAGTGATCAATCTTATTTGTGTAACCTATGGACGATCGATGTATCGCTGCTTCACCATACTAATGTCGGATTCCAAAGCATAGTCAACATCAATCATCCAAATCGTACACAACAGATGCCAAATTTAATTACTCGTTTATTATCCAATTCATTCTGGTTTTAATCGAATCAAAACAGAAAATATATAACATAAACAACTATCAGATCCATGGTTTCATAAGTGGCTCTGATACCACTGAAGGAAAATTGTGATCAAAAGCGCAGCGGAATTTAAAATTTTCCTTTAGCGATCCTTACGAATGAACATGGTCAGTGATAGAAATATTTACCTCTTGTGGCGATTCAGACCTTTGATGTTGTGATCACGAGCGTTGATGAAGAACAACGCCTCTACTCAGTCCACACGAACAGATCGCTTTCGGTCACAGTGCTAGCTGATCACGAACGGAAACCTTGAGTGAGAGAGAGAATCAAAAACGAAATTGCATCAAGTGAAATTGCTTCATCACAAGGGATCTATTTATAGAATCACTCGTGTGGGCTACAAGCTAAAAGCCCAATTAAGCTTATGGATATCATACCTTATGATGTACCATATATCACTCATGTCCCATAGCATGCTTTGTGAAGTACCCATCAACCGTCTTTATAGTCATCCAGTTACGGATGACGTTTGATCAGCAATAAAGTAATTGACTCTACATCTAGGGTCCATAGTGGTTTCAGGTCGAAGGGTGGTATACACCATTATCATCATGAGAATAACTTATGACACTTTGCATAACATTCTATGTAGTATTCTCATAGCGAGTCAATCCAGTATAAATATTACTCCTAATATTCATACCTATGTCAAGACTTGATAACTCCTTATCTATGATCCATGAGATGTGATCATCAATCTATCTTCATAATAATCTTAATGCTTTAATGTTATCCCACTTTACATTAAAGCTTGACTACGGATACTTTAAGAATAATGTCTTATGTTTAATGGGATCTCATGATTAAGTCACACTTAACATTTCATTAAACAAATAAACCATTCTAGGGACTTTATTATTTTGGAAAGCAAACATAATAAAGAAATGCCTTTTATTATTAATAAATAATTCGATACAAGTACCAAAAGTATTGGCCTCTAGGGCTTACACCAACACCCACTCCAAGCCACTTCCTGGCAATTGGCAAACAAACTGTAAACAACTTTCATGTTGAAGTTACCTTTGGAGCACATATCATCCCACAAGTTAGTATTATTTCGGATGAAGTCCCACGGATCCAGGGTTTTCCTCATTATCCAAGTACTATTAGCTTTCACTTTAACCTCCATGATATCTTTGTTCTTTAAGTAGTAAGCATGGACCCATTTAACCCACAAGCTATCAGTTTTGTTACATATATTCCAGAGGAGCTTGACCATAGCACACTTATTCCACATGCTAAGATCAATAATTTTTAGACCATCTTGCTTAAGAGGCTTACAAACATTTGACCATGCAACCAAACTCTTTCTACTAATAGTATCCTTCCCCGTCCAGAGGAAAGAGCGACAAATGCTATCAATCTTTCTAATCATGCATTTGGGAAGCGGAAAACACATTAGCTAGTAGTTAGCTATAGCAAAAGAAATGCTTTTAATCAACTGGAGACGCCTTGCATAAATCAATAGATTGGAAGACCAATGACTTATACGACTAAAAATCTTCTCAACTAAAATCATATAGTGGCAAATGCTCAACTTCTTACGATTGAGGGGAACTCCTAAATACTTGAAAGGGAGACACCATTCCTTGAATGTAGTCCACTGAAGAATTTGATATTTATTGATCTTCATACTTGTCTAGATAGAGAAATTATAAAAAGCATTAAGAATAAGCTCCACATAATGACTATCACCTCTAGAGAACAGGAGAACATCATCAACAAACATCATGTTAGTCACGTGTAATTTCTCACGCATAGAATGATGATTAAAATTTGGATCCAACTGCACTTGGTGCATACAACGATGGAGATATTCCATTAAGATGGAAAAAATGTAAGGGAAGATAGGGTCCCCTTGCCTTATAAACCTTTTGGCAAGCAACAAATTGAAGGTGGAACCATTGATATTGAATCTGTAAGAGACTGTAGACATTACAGCCTTGATCCAGCTAATGAACTTAGGAGGAAGACCAATTTCCAGCATGACATGCTTCAAAGCCTGCCAATTAACCATATCCTACGCTTGTTTCATGTCTAGATGAATCATACATCTAGGGCCCCCCTTTTCTACTATATCATTTTATGAGATTGTAAGCAAGCAGAAATTGGCTACGAATTTGCTGACCAGGAATAAATGCAACATGATTTGGGCTCACAATACTCCCAATAAGTTTACCTAATCTAATTGTCAAAATCCTGGAGATAATTTTATACACAGTGGTACAAACTGAGATTGGCCTAAAGTCTCTAACACCAATAGTAGAACCAGTCTTAAGGATGAAAGAGACTAATGTACAGTTAAAGGCTTTGTACAAATAACCCTTATCAAAAAATTCATGAATAGTAGCTACCAGATCCTGTTTAATAGGCAACCAACTGCTCTTGAAAAATCTATCATTAAACCCATCTACGCTAGGAGTTGATAAGTCATTGATACCTTTAAGCGCCATAAAAATATCATCTTCGGTTACAAGGGCCTATAAACTGTTTTTCTGAACTTTATGGAGCTGGGGGCCTATTCTCATGGCCTCTATGTCAATACAGTAAAAGTTATCATCAAACTTGCCCATAAGGTTACCATAAAAATTCAAAATTTCTTCTTATATGTCATTCTGAGAGGTTAAATAGGTGCCATCATCTTTCATCAACATGTTAAGAGATTTCTGATTCTGCTTTGATTTGGCTGAAGCATGAATAAATGAGTTATTTCCATCACCATCTTTCAACCAATTGATTTTAGCTCTGTATCTCAAAATGGATTCTTCTATGTCATTCCACTTCAAAAGCTCCTCAATACATGTTTTAACATTATGAATCTTGGAACTGTTCATTTTGTCAATAGCTAAGGCATCTTGAGCTTTAGAGAGGTTGTTCTTAGCTGCTATCGCACTCTGCTTGGCAAGGATCAGGGACTTGTTCAACTTATACAAAACAAGTTTTAATCTATTCAGCTTGTGCCAAAGGACATAATTCGATCTACCATCCAGAGGAGCATTCCAACTAGCCTTGACTTCATCATTGTAATCCTCAATACCAGTCACACAATTGATAAATTTGAATCTAGCATGATGCTTATGGGGGTCCTGACGGGTCATCAAACACAAGAGGGCAATGGTCAGACACATGATGGGGCAAAATTTTCAGAATCATGTTTAGGTGAAGTTGGAACCAATTAGAATTAGCCAAGACTCTATCAATCCTAGAGTAAATGGTACCAATAGTGTTTATTAGACCAAGTGTAGTACTCACCAATGTTGTCTATCTCTGAAAGGTTGTTATTGTCCATCAGGTGTTGCAAATCTTTATATTCAGCTTCAGTCATAATATTCTCACCTAATTTGTCTTGAGTTTTTAGAAAATTATTAAAATCCCCAACAAGGCACCGAGGCCCTTGTTGGTTCATATTACCCAAGTCTCTCCATAAAATCTTCCTTTGATCTAACTTATTTAAAGCATAAATGGCAGTCATCCAAAATCTAAAGTTGCATTGAGTATCAAAAATCCCACAATGAACCATTTGGATGGTACAAACAGAGACTTTGACATCAACATTATTAGAATTCCAATGGACCCAGATCCTACGATTATCATGATAGCTATAGTTATCAACATAATTACCATCAAGGTTCAACTTATTTCTAATATTATTAACCTGGCCAGCTTTGACCCTAGTCTCAATCAAGATATTAATGTCAGCCCTAAGATCAAGGAGTCGATAACTTATCTCCCATAACCTAGCTTATTTATTAAAGCCCCTAACATTCTAGGCAATTATCATTGACCTGTGTTTTGGAGCTCAAGAAGATCATCCAAAATATCCAGAGCATTGGAGATTTTATTCCTTTTTCACGATCACTGTCTATTCTGAAAAACCTTTATTTTATGCATAGGTAGCATAAAAGTTTATTGTAGAAAAGGCATCGTCAATATGTATTCCAACACGATCAGAGTTTTGTAGAATGGACAATGAATAAAACTTGAAAATGGACGATATATAATATATTAGAAGATTTTGGATGCGAAAAATAATATACTTGTTATTAAGGCCCTTAAGGAGGCAAATAATATATTAACATTTTTAGTAGGCTCATACAAATGACAAAAAGAGGCATGGGAAAAGATGCGTTGAAAAACAATGAGGGAGTTAGACAAATATTTTCCCCTTATCCCATAGAACCTTTAGGTCAGTGAAATAGGTTGATTGAGAATGATATCTTTATTTTAAGAAATGAGTGTCTTAAATGAGATCAGAAATTCTAAAACAGCTTTCTTTTGTGAAATGATCTTCATGATATTTCTACAATTAAAGTATATATATTCTATAAAACATTTGCTTCGATAGATTCGAGGGGAAAAAGAAGGAATAACCAAATATATCAATATGTTATTACAACAATCTAAAGACTATAATTATAATTATAATTATTTTAGTGGACGATCTTAGAGAGGCATTTGAACATATAAAATAGATGAATCTTATTTTTCTCCCTTTTACAAAATTGTTGTTAATGAATCAACGGAAAAACACGAGATTTTAAAATTTGGGTAAAATTTGAAAAATTTGAGAAAAATGATTTGCAAGGTTGAAATAGAAGAAGATTTTGAGAAACATTTGATGACGAATATTTTTAGATGATATTTCATGGAAAAATAACACAAATTTGTGAGAATTTCTAAGAAGAAAAACGTCGAAGCAAAAAGAAAATAATGAAATACAAAGATTAAAATCTTTAAAAATAATAAGTTTAAATGTATTTTTAATCTCTCTATTTTAATGGTTTTAATGTTTTGTTTCTCATATTTCAAAACTCAATTTTTCCCCCCTCTTTTTTACATTCCTTTGAATTTTTTTGGTTCTCTCCACTTTTTCACATGTGACTTTCTCATTTGATACAAAGAAATTTCATTGTGGTTCCAAGTAAGAAATTGTGTCTATTTTATTTTAAATAAAATGGAAAATATATTTAAAAAAGTTGTTAATGCATTTATTCCATAAAGTTATATTTCTAGGATTAAATATATAAAAAATCAGAAATAACCATTGAAGATCTATTATATCCCTCCTCTTTGCATGAACCTTAATCCCTTCCATCCTCCAGTCGTTTTCTGGGATTCGAAAGCACAACTCATCATTAATTGTCTATCAAACTTTGAAGCACCTCCCTCATTTGTTCAACCTAAAATATTTCTTTTATGGGTTTCAAAGATAGTTAGTCAAAGTTTTCTCTTTTTGAATATGAGAAAAGGACATTCACATTGGGCTATTGTTGCATCGGTCTAGCGACAAGTAAAAAGTAAGTTATTAATTTACCGAGTGATATAAGTTATATCGTGTCATGACCATAGAGATTGGTTATTAAATTTTCATTCGATAATTCTCTCGTTAATGAGTTTGGGTTATAATGGTTTTTATATGTAAGGTGCTGAAATTTAAAGTTATGCACAAGAAGAATTTCATCATTCGAATAGGATAGAACTCTCGAGTTTGTATTTCGTTTACCCCATCAAATACTTAAACTTGCTACCCAGTTGTACTTAACCTTAACTACTCGTCAATAGCATCACATATTGCTCATACATAGGTCATTTCTAACACAAAGTGAGATATCAATTATGTCGATCTGTGTCGATGATCTCTCAGCACAACACAAAATAACAGGAGGCATTAAGAGTCGATACCTAAGTGATTAATAAGCCTAAATCTATCTCTAGAATCTAATACCAATAGATATTCATCCTAAATTCGGATTTAATCCGTCCATCTCTGCAACGACTCAAACCCATACACTTAGCAAGCTAACAAGGATAAACATCAATAAAGATTTGTAAAGAAAGTTTCATACAACACCATGAGCAATAAATATATATATAATCAAGGTAAAGTTACATACAAAATCCAACAATTAATGGTTACAAAGGGAGGAAGAGGAGAAGAAAGCAGATTTCCCACAGTGTCAAACACGATCCATCAAGCTCATGACCCCGGATCATCCATTTGCAAGCCACAAATGTTGTTGTCTAAGCTCTAACTATAATAAATTAAGGTGATGAAATTTGTGAACAAATACCCCAAAAACCATCCCCCCAAAAATGAAATAAAAATGAAAGTATAAAGAAAATATGTTCCGCGAGAATCGCCCGACAACATAAAACGTCGCCCAGTGACATCTCTTATTCACTTGGCCCAGGATAAGCCACGTCCTCATCTGAAATAAATATCTAACGTCGCTCGGCGACACAAAGCTTTGCCTGATAATGGTCTTTATTTTCGCCTGGCGGCCTAGACGTTAATCAAGGAAGAGGCAACATTAAAATTGGCTCTTCTCGCCCACTGTCGCCCGACGATGGCTTCTTTTGCCCGGCGATACAAGACAATTCAACAACTTTTGTTGCTTATACTGGATAACTTCCAATGACTCCAATCTTTCGCCTTGTTCCTTTATTGATCTAAAAATGCATCTCGGATCTTTATTCCTCTTGCTCCAACAATGCTCAAACACCTACAAAACTTATACAAAACTAATCAATTGATACAATATGTACTCAAAATGCAACTAAATGTATTTACAACAAAATGCGGGCTTATTCAACCAATATTAACAACAAAGAATCGATAAGTGTAACAAAAAGTATATACAAAATAACTACACTTTACACTTATCAAGCTCTCCCCAACTTAAACTATTGTTTATCCTCAAACAAGGCCAATCAACTCAAAGAACAAAGAAACAATAATCAAAGAATCATGAATCAACGGGTTTTTGAAAACGGAAAACAAATGCAATGGTTCAATTGAAAAACAGTACACACAAAGTAAACACTTACCACTAAACTATGACTATAACATAAACACGAAAAAATGCTAGAATAAAAAATCATGTCAAACATTCTAAAATAATATTAGTTCACAAATGAATCACACCTAGAAAACACACTCATCGGTAGATGAAAAACACACAAAAATGAGATATTTTCACTCATCCAACAATCTTGCAAACAATAGACTAAATTATGCATTCATCCAAAAATTTACATTGAAATATAAAAGCAAGAATCTCAAGGGCTTTTCTAGGTTGTAATGTGGCTTGGTTAATAAATAAGTGATAAGTCCTAAAGCTAATCGAAACAAAAACTGGCCCAAACCCAAGGGAGTAATTACTTCCACAAAGTTTCAAACAATAGAATTTCAATCAAACTTCTTCTTTACCACAAGTTATACACCAACACACATCACTTATTAACACAATTATTTGAAATCTTTTTTGTTTTTATTTTTTAAAGCTTTTTCAATTTTTTTCTTTCTTTTTCTATCTTTTCTTTTTCACAATTTTTTTCTTTTCTTTTCTTTTTCAACCTCATAGCAATCAATCAATAAATACACAATCATTTTTCTTCTCAACTTGAATTCAACCATACATTAAAGTGAATACTCCCTACTTTCTAAGGCAAGGTAAAATTCAAACCAAAATAATGGTTGAGGGTTCAAGAAAACAACGAATCAACATCCTTACAAAAAGGGAAACTAAACACTCATAGATAAGCATTTAGAAAATACAACATGGATCGAAAAAAGCTCAAAAGGGTTACTAATGGTCACACACTCACAAGGTGAATTAACTATTTGGCTAGGTAGTTATGCTCAAAATGAAACAAAAATGCCTTGATCCTTTTCTTGCATTCATACAGTCAACACAAACAAAAAATTAAGCATAATAAAATCCAGTTAAAATAAGAATTGTGGCCTCCAACATATATGAACAATGAAAAGCTACCTCACAAAAAGGGTTGGAACTAAAGTGATTCATAAATGAACAAGTATACAGAATAATGAATGACATAAAAATTGCAAAAAGTCTAAGTATCATGAATATTCTAAAGTATATAAAGCGATAAATACATACCTCGAACGTGTACAAAACTTTAACAAAATCATTAACATGCATTCACAATCGAAATGATCAAACTTGACAAATCACCTCAATATTCTACAAGTTACCAGACCAAAAATTGAGTCTAAACAATAACAAAAGAATTAGAAAAATAATACTCCTACAAAATTTCAATGTACAAAATTTACAATATATACAACGAAAAAAACTCCTCAAGCTAAACACGACAAGCTTTCGGAAAACACAAATTGACATAACAAAACAAATACAAATAACGATATGAAAACCGGGTGAAAATGAATTAACAAGTCGAAAAGTGAAGATTTAAAATTCAGAACATTTCCTTGTTTCAACTTGTTAAAGCAAAAATCACCACACATGTAAACAAATACAAACAAACATGCTTGTTTTACGTCGTAAGCTCAACGCCTTTATTGTGCAAGCTAGTAACCTCCTCTCATCATGCCATGGTATTGTCACACCGTGCAAACCTAAGAAAGTGTCCTAACAATCACACAACAAATGTCACGAAAATGAGACAATTCACAACTATACGTGAAAACAAAGAAAAACACACATATGCACAAGTATCATATACAAGTTAATATACAATTTCTATACAACATATAAATTAATTACAAAACTAAAAAACAAAACAATTATCGCAATACGAAAACAATAGAACCAATCCCCGGCAACAGCGCCATTTTGGTGCAGCGATCTAGCGGCAAGCAAAAAGTAAGTTATTAATTTATCGGGTGATATAGGTTATATTGTATTGTGTCCACAGAGATTGGTTATTGAATTGCCATTCGACAATTCTCTCATTAATGAGTTTGGGTTAGAATGATTTTTGTATGTAAGGTGCTGAAATTTAAAGTTATACACAAGAAGAATTTCATCATTCGAATAAGATGTAACTCTCGAGTTTGTATTTCGTTTACCCCATCAAATACTTAAACTTACTACCCAGTTGTACTTAACCTTAACTACTCGTCAATATCATCACGTATCGCTTACACAAAGGTCATTTCTAATGCAGAGTGAGATATCAATTGTGTTGCTCCGTGTCGACGATCTCTCAGCATAACATAAAATAACACGGAGGCATTAAGAGTCGATATCTAAATGATTACTAAGCCTAAATCTATCTCTAAACATCAATAAAGATTTGTAAATAAAGTTTCATACAACACCATGAGCAATAAAAATGCATATAATCAAGGTAAAGTTACATACAAAATTCAACAATTAATGGTTACAAAGAGAGGAAGAGGAGAAGAAACCAAATTTCCCGTGGTGTCAAACACGATCCATCAATATCACAACCCCGAATCATCCATTTGAAAGCCACAAATGTTGTTGTCTAAGCTCTAACTATCAAAAATGAAGGTGATGTAATTTGGGAACAAATACCCCGAAAACCATTCCACAAGAAATGAAACAAAATGAAAGTATAAAGAAACTGTGTTCTGCGAGAATCGCTCGACGACATAAAGCATCATCCGACGATATCTCTTATTCACTTGGCCCAGGATAAGCCATGTCCTCAATTGAAACAAATATATAACATCGTCTGGAGACACAAAGCTTTGCCCAAAGAAGGTCTTTATTTTCTCCTGGCGACCTAGACGCAAAGCAAGGAAGAGGCAACATTAAAATTGGCTCTTCTCGCCCATTGTCGCCCAATGATGGCTTCTTTCACCCGACGATCCAAGAAAGTTTAACAACTTTTGTTGCTTATACTGCATAACTCCCAATGGCTCCAATCTTTCGCCTTATTCCTTTATTGATCCAAAAATGCATCTTGGAACTTTATTCCTCTTATTCCAACAATGCTCAAATACCTACAAAACATATATAAAACTAATCAACCGATACAATATGTACTCAAAATGCAAATAAGCGTATTTACAATAACAAGCAGGGTTATTCAACTGATATTAACAATAAAGAATCGATAAGTGCAACAAAAAGTATATACAAAATAACCACACTTTTCACTTATCAGCTATCGATGAAGAAGTCAAGTATTATGTCAAGCATGTTATTTTGTCACCTTTACGGTTATTTTAAAGCATTAGGTCCCACATGTTTACTTTCTTTATTCATATGCAGTGGTCCATGTGATACGGTGGCAGAACCGACTGTTTTTACTGGTTTGTGTTTTGCGTTTTTTGTTCGCAAAATGTCGCGGTAAGCAAGAGTCATCATCGACTTTTATTTCATCCAATAAAGGAAAAGGAAAAAGAACAGAAAAAACCCTTTTTCGAGATATTTCTGAGTACGGGGGGTAGATTATAGAAAGGGAAGGTGTTAGCACCCTTTCTATCTGCGGTTTTCCACGGGCTCTTAGGTACTTGCTCATTTTTAAATTGATTTTGTGCTTGTGTTTTAAAAAGTTTTGTTTACTTCGTGTTAACCCTTGTTTCTGTCCTCAAGAGTATTACAAAGTTGTTTTTGAAAACTTTGTTTGAAAAGTGTTTGTGTGAAAAAGTTTCTTTGAGCAAGTACCTAGGAACTAATCTGCCTACTCGAAAAAAAGTTTGTTCGTTTTCCTTTAGACAGCGTTATCCTATTATTAAGGAATAGGTAGCATCGTCGTTGGATTTTTGAGGGACTATCGAAAGGGACGAAATGGTCATTGAAGGAAACATGTAAGGATACCTTAGCAGTTCGAAGGGACTGTCATCATATATTCGTAGGCAACATCGAGGGACAAGATCATTTCTCGTAGGCAACTCGAGGGGCAGTAAGGGACTATGATCTTTATGATAACTTTTAGATTGAGGGTCTTTTGCTAAGATATCCCTACGTTCGAGGGACACGACCATTATTTCCGAGGCAACCAAGTGAGGCAAACCCTAGGAGTGAGCATGTGCGAGTGTAATTTTCAGTTAATTTATCTTTGCACATTTAGGGTTTTCTACCGTATTAATTTTCAGTTTGCGTTTCCATACAATCCTATTAACATACATCTAAGCAGTTTATAGTTTGTGGAATTAAAAGCAAGAAAGTTGAAAGTCCTAGCTATTACAAGGCTTTTGCAGATACATAATTATTTTGGACTGAAAATAAAAATGCGGAATTTAAACCCTAATTATTATTACAACCTCGAAACAGTTACAATAATAATAAAAGGAAATTAAAAAATGCACGCGGCGAATTAAATGCGAGAATAATTTAGGAAACCTAAAAAATCTAATTGAAAAAAGATTTAGGTTAGTTTTTTTTGAGAAAAATTAATTAGATTATGTACAAATTAAAACCCTAATTTCTAATTAATTTAAATTATAAAAAAGGAATTAAAGTTGCCCTAAACTAAATTAAACTACTTAATTAAGGAAATAAAATATTTTTATGAAAAAAATGATTTTTATGTTTTTTTGATGATTTTTTGATTAAATAAAAAATAATGATTTTTTGGTGTTATTTTAATAAAGGAAAATAATTTAGTAAAACAATTAAAAAAAATTAAAATAGAAAAGAAAAGAATGGGCTTGTGTTGTGCCAGCCTGAGAGTGCACCATAGTCCTTTATTGTTTGAGGCGTTGGATCTGAATTATTGATACATCCAATAGCCAAATGGTGGTAGCGCATGGCAGGCGTTTAGGATGATGATGCATTGAATCTGTAGAAACAAAGTAAGAAAACAAAATTTGCTGGGATGATTAGTTGTATATATAATAACATAAATAAAATATAAAGGAAATAAAGTGGTCTTTCCCAAACGCGCGCGTAATTCAAATCACCCAATAGGATTCTACCACCTAATTGTCTTCTTCCCCATAACTGTTGTTTTTGGCCACACTTTTACCTACGGTCGTTTTCGTCACTAAAGGCTATAGTGACGGATTTTGTTCGTAGTCATAAACCCGTAAAATTCAAAAAAACGCAGCACAAGCAGAATAAATTCAAATCAAAGACATGGATCAACTATAAATCATCTCCTGAGCACGATAGTATCCGTAATTTTCTCCAATTTTGCCTTTATATAGAATTCCCAATTTGGGACCTCAAAATCCTAACAATGGCATCGTGCCATTCTTGCACTTAAACTTCAATCAAACCAATCAAAAACATTCCAAATATGATAGCAAGCATGGATATATGATAAAAACATGTTTATGATGAATAAATCATTAAAAATGAATCTTGAAAAAAGATGCAAACCGTGGCACTGTGAGGCGTGATTTCAGAAGGTTTTAAGGCTTGAGGATGATTGGAAAGGCTTCATAACACGTCCAGGAACATATTATTGGCTTTGGAATTACTTGAAACGGCCTATGGAAGAGAATATGGTCTGCACTTTTTCTTCCAAAATTTGCAATTTCTTCCCCTTGTTTTCATGACCCCAAACCCTTTTTTATGATTTAGAGATGTTATGTCCTTATATTGGAATGAATTAGGTCAATAAAAACTAATCATATCTTTGCAAATTATGGAGATTTGATTTCATTCTTTGCCTTGTATGATTTGTTTCCAAAATAGACCAAATTAAGATCTTTTCCAATCAATTAGCCCTTGCACGGATTTTTTGATTTGCTAGCTGTTCATGGACTCATAATATACTCATAAAATCAAATCTTTGATTTTATTTGATTATTCTACTATTTAAATTGATTTATTTTGATTTAAATGGATAAAAAATCAAAATAAATAATAAAAATAATAAAATAATAGGTGGATAATATCATGGGTCATGGGCCATCTTAGGAACAAGTTTCAAATAAGAAAACATGAGCCCATTTTGAAAAAAAGTCATTTTGATCAAGATTAACTTCATGTACATTTCCAAAAATTGGTCAATTTTGACAAACATATCTCCCTTAATTTTAACCCTAAGAGGGTGTTCTTTGACTTTTTAGAAAGCTTAGGATGTCCTCTAAACAAACCTTTTGGTTTCATCTCAATTGGGTCTTCCATGTTCATGTAAGAAGCTTTGACCCAAAAGGTGTTTTTGTTGACTTTTCAAAAGAACCTATAATGTAGAAATTAATATCTTTTGATGAGTGCATATTTTTAACTTGTGGGGTGAATATGAGTTGTAGGGAATTGCATCCTCTTCAAAATGAGCCTTGGATGGAAAATTTCTGATAAAGTATGAAGAAGTTATGACTGGTCAAAGTTTGGTTGACTTTTCCTATGAAACCCTAATTTAGCAACTTTTGGGTTTTGATGAATTTGGGGCATCCCTTGAGGAATCATGATACAACCTTGATCAAATGATGTATATCTCTTAAAACATTGATGTTGACCAAAAATCATGAAGTTTGACTATATGTGGGCCACAATTGACTTTTGACCTAATACAGTCGATTCTCAAGCATCTGAGCAAACTTCTTGTGCAAGGCATGAGACTTGACATGGAGAATCTTGGGAACATATTAGGGCCTTGGAGAGAATTTTGGGCCTTTGTGATCCACACATCTTGATGAAAGTGGAAACCCTAATTTGAGACACACTGCCTTAGGAGAGAGTTTGTCTGGTCAACTCTTAGGCAAACTTGAGCAAATTGAGGATCTCTAGGAGTATGTTTTGTGTAAAATGAGAGCGAAAATTTTGGGGCACAACAGTCCACCATAGTTTTTTTATGTTTTCTTGTGATCACATTTTTTTCTTGCATGGTTATTGTGTTTTGGTCCCATTGTTGTTGATTTATTCCATTTATTATTCAATATTTTCCCAAGCTAGCTAAGAGTCATATGATTAGATTAAGGGTACAACATATGGGAAAATTAATTGAAAAATATGTTAAATGGTATGTTGATGAGGATGTATCATAGATGATTTGTAAGTATGGGATGTTTATTATATGTTATATATGGATTTAAAAAGTTTTACTAAAAGTATGGGTTAAAAGTGTATGTGGTATTGGAACTCTAAGTTTAGCATTTCTCGTGGTCTTAGACCCTTGAATAATGATGTTGATGTTATACAATTTTCCAAGGATGTTATTGGGGTGAACTAGTAGATGTATATGTGGAGCACAATATAGATAATCTAGAGGTTGTGGATGAAAGTGAGTGATGGATAATTTTGTATGTGCAAGTATACACGGTTAAACAAGTAGAAAATGATAAGAAAGAGTATCGATCCCACAGAAATTGTATTAAGCATAATTAATTTCATACTAGAAGTTGTAAAGTAAACATGAGCAAAGGTAATAAAAATAATGGTTGTGTTGTGTGGTTATGAATATGGAAAAACAGAGAAGAAAAATTAAAGGTTAACACAAAGAGAAATAATATGTTGGACAATATTTCATTTAATGAACTTATTTAATGAATGAGTCTGATATGTTATGTCTTAATAGATGAGGCGAAAAGTGATCTAGTTGTGTATGTCTATAACATCAAAGCTTATGCATTAAGTTAATGGAACAACTCTCAAGATCTCACAACAATATTAAAGAGAGTCTATTGTAACTTCTGGTTTCCCATATGGTTGTAGTATTTTATCTCTAAAATGAAAAATCTAGTGAATATGTCTATCATACTATTTCAAACCACATTTACTTATGAGTTCCATTAGTTAATAGATATCTCAATACTCAACCACCTTGTATCTACTCTCAAGGTTGATAGACAAAGGAATAAACATATGACATAAATTCACATGAATAAAATATATCAAGATAACTCATTTATATCATTCAAAATATTACTAATTCATTAAACTTCACATTATCTAGCAAAGCAAGTTTAGCTCATATTGAGTAAAATAATCACATCACATAAAGATCTAAAGTTACACATTCATAAGAAAGAAGATATAAATGATAAACCTAAAAATGACACTTTAATAACTTTTAATTTGTTAATTAACAAGTGATGTCTTCTGTCATGCTCCCCATCATTGTTTCCTTCAATCTGACGAAACTAGTGTCGCAACGGGAACTATGGCTCCTCCTTAATTTATCTTTTCACATTTATTTCCAAATTTCATAATATATTTTTTAATTGCATTGTAGCTCTATTTATAGAGGTTTTTCTAACTTCATAAAGTCTCTTTATTTGGTTATTGGATCTTTACAATTATCCATTAACTTAAGCCCAAAGAATAAAACATATTCCATTGTGTTCTACTATGATAGTACACTGCACACGGGAGACAACATGACATTGTGGTAGAATTGTTGCAATAGAAATAATGCATGAGCAGTAGCAACATGTGTGATACGGTGGGAGAACTGACTTGAAGGTTTTGCGTTTTATCGCAAATGTCGCGGTTAGCAAGAGTCGCCACCGACTTTTCTTTTATCCAAAAGGAAAGGTGAAAAAGCACAGGAAAGACCTTTGAGATGTTTTCTTGAGTTCGGGGGGTAGATTATGAAAATGGAAGGTGCTAGCACCCTTTTCATCCATGGTTTTCCATGGGCTCTTAGTTATTTTGTCAGATCACTTGCTTTGGTTTGTTTGAAATCGTGCTTGATGTGGTTTTGAAAGTATTTTGTAAAAGAGGTCATTCGTTTAGGCAATCTTTGTAATGATTCTCGTTCGTAAGAATGTATACAAAGATGTTTGTCTTTTTGAAAATGTTTTAATGTTTGTAAGATGTTTTTGAAATTTGTATGTGTTTGTTTTTGAAAATGGAAAGGATTGTTGTTTGAAATGGAGCAAGTAACTTAGAAGCTATCTACCTACTCAAATGTCTTTCTTATGCATCTTCTATTCCTTTGACATTGTTGACTTACCATTGATTTGGTAAACAACCCTATCTTTGGATGTAAACGGGATGGGCGTGGGTCATCGTATAGCCATGATATCAATGTTGCAAAGTATCTTAGCATTTTTAAGGGACCAAGATCATTTTTGTTAGGCAACTTTTGAATAGTGTCATCGAGGGGCTATGATATTATATTTGTTTGTTTTGCCAAGATACTTCGCATGCGTAACATGGCCATTTTATTTTAGGCAACCAAGTGGGAGAAACCCTAAGTGTGTAAGTGTGCAAATGTGTTTTATTTACATGCTTTTTGTCTTTTATTAGAATTGTCTATTTTGTTGTTTTTATCTTGCCATACACACTTATTTACTAGCAATATATGAAAAAACAAGTAAAAAGCGGAAAGTAAAATCTAAGCTATTACATCACTTTAGGGGGATAGGGGTACAATTTAACAATAGGGATGAAATGGAGACTGAAATATTACAACCATATCGAATGATAATGAAAAGAAAGTGAAAACAGTGCAAAATAAAGGAAAAATGCACTTTTGAACTACTATGTGTCGACCCATGCTGCTATGCATCGACACATAGACTCTCCTTGCCCCTGTAAAGTGAAATTTGTTCAGTATGAGTCGACACATAATGGGATGTATCGACTCATACAACTTTTTGCATCGACACGAAATGCGTATGTGTCGACTCATAGTCCTTTCCAGTTTCTGTTTTGTGACCTGAACTCAATATGGGTCGATGCATGAGGGTCATGTGTTGACTCATACCCTGTATTTTCACTAAGATGGGTCGACACATGTGGATATGTGTCGATACATATTGCATTTGTCTGCCTTAAACACCATTCTTTGCATACATCAGTTAGTTTTTAACATATGAATGAATAACAGGAACAACCAATAAATGATTAACTTCAAGAATAATGATTGCTACATCCTATAAACAGAAAAGTTGATGTATGGAAAAGGCAAGGTAAAGATGACTTACCTTGAAACTGCACTTTAAGTTTTGAGTCCAAATGCCCTTCAAGATGTTGTATGAACCTTAAGGAAGCTCCAACAGGCTGCTAGACTTTCCTTTTTGTTGAAGGTTATTAAACAACCTCTGTGTGGTATGAAATGTTTGGATGGTTTTTAGGTGGAATGTGCAAAGTGTGAGAGGTTTTAAGGTTTAGACTTCAAAACTCAAGAGTGGAAGTCTTAGGGACTGTTATGGCTTTTTTTGAAGGTTTATCAATAAAACTACTAGCTGTTTACTCTATTTTTCTAACTCTTCTCCAAACTGTTTTTCCAACCCCTTTCTCTTGCAACTGGCCTCTCTATTTATAGAGAAGGGTTGAGATTTGAAAACTCATATTTTTAATCACATGTTATGGCTAGGTTAGATTGTATATGACGCAAGCTTGAAGATTGTAGTTCCAATGCTTTGTACTTTGTTGCATAGAAATGTTGGACACTTTAAGCATGCCCTTCTGATTTGTGTGTGATTAGAACAACAAGTTAGAGGCTCAAGAAATTGACTTTATGATTAAATTGAACTTTGCAAGAATGACAATGGTGCCTTTGTGCCAAAAATAGAAAGATCACTTGAATAATGCTTAAACCCAATGGACCATAGCTCAAAAGTTTGTGTAAGCATTAAATTACAGTAAGAGTTGCAAGTCACAAGGTCTGCAAATTGGAGATTATGCAGCATGGGTTAAGATTCTTGTTCCTTGTTCATCACAAATATGCCTTGTAAATCAAGAATGAATGTCCAACTTCAGATCCTTGTATCTCCTAACTCAAATAAGATAAATTCATGCTCTTGGGTGTTTTGGAAAGCTTGAAACACCCTCTATAACTTTCATGTTGGCCATTTTTGTTAAATCAAACTGGAACTTGATGAAAAATGGGCAAATAGTTGGGTCCAAAACTTGCCTAAATTATGGCAAAATTTCACTAAGTTAAGAAGTTCATGGCCATGTATTCATAAATTTATAACTTGAGATCCAAGCATCTTTATGGAAAAGTTTGTGAAGCAAAGTTGTATATTTCATGGAGGACTACACCTTTCATGTTGGGGACTTTCCTTGAATCATTAGGCATCATGGTAAAAAAGTGGTGAAAAGTTGAGAGAAAAATAAGAAAAATTTTATACTTAGAAAAATTCTAAGTTATGAAAATTTTCAAATTCAAACCCTAATTTTCAAATTTGGTTTTCTTGTTGAACAAGTTTCACATTTTGACATATCTTGATGAATTATGACCCTTGGCACTTTATTTTGACCAAAAAGTCAAAGTTTGACTAATGGTCACACACTCACAAGGTGAATTAACTATTTGGCTAGGTAGTTATGCTCAAAATGAAACAAAAATGCCTTGATCCTTTTCTTGCATTCATACAGTCAACACAAACAAAAAATTAAGCATAATAAAATCCAGTTAAAACAAGAATTGTGGCCTCCAACATATATGAACAATGAAAAGCTACCTCACAAAAAGGGTTGGAACTAAAGTGATTCATAAATGAACAAGTATACAGAATAATGAATGGCATAAAAATTGTAAAAAGTCTAAGTATCATGAATATGCTAAAGTATAGAAAGCGATAAACACATACCTCGAGCGTGTACAAAACTTTAACAAAATCATTAACATGCATTCACAAGTCGAAACGATCAAACTAGACAAATCACCTCAATATTCTACAAGTTACCAGACCAAAAATTGAGTCCAAACAACAACAAAAGAATTATAAAAATAATACTCCTACAAAATTTCAATGTACAAAATTTACAATATATACAACGAAAAAAACTCCTCAAGCTAAACACGACAAGCTTTCGGAAAACACAAATTGAAATGACAAAACAAATACAAATAACGATATGAAAATCGGGTGAAAATGAATTAACAAGTTGAAAAGTGAAGATTTGAAATTAAGAACATTTCCTTGTTTCAACTTGTTAAAGCAAAAATCACCATACATGCAAACAAATACAAACAGACATGCTTGTTTTATGTCGTAAGCTCAACGCCTTTAGTGTGCAAGCTAGTAACCTCCTCTCATCATGCCATGGTATTGTCACACCGTGCAAACCTAAGAAAGTGTCCTAACAATCACACAACAAATGTCACAAAAACGAGACAATTCACAACAATACGTGAAAACAAAGAAAAACACACATATGCACAAGTATCATATACAAGTTAATATACAATTTCTATACAACATATAAATTAATTACAAAACTAAAAAAAAAACAATTATCGCAATACGAAAACAATAGAACCAATCCCCGACAACAACGCCATTTTGGTGCAGCGGTCTAACGACAAGCAAAAAGTAAGTTATTAATTTATCGGGTGATATAGGTTATATTGTATTGTGTCCACAGAGATTGGTTATTGAATTGCCATTCGACAATTCTCTCGTTAATGAGTTTGGGTTAGAATGGTTTTTGTATGTAAGGTGCTGAAATTTAAAGTTATACACAAGAAGAATTTCATCATTCGAATAGGATATAACTCTCGAGTTTGTATTTCGTTTACCCCATCAAATACTTAAACTTACTACCCAGTTGTACTTAACCTTAACTACTCGTCAATATCATCACGTATCGCTTACACAAAGGTCATTTCTAATGCAGAGTGAGATATCAATTGTGTCGCTTTGTGTCGACGATCTCTCAGCATAACACAAAATAACATGGAGGCATTAAGAGTCGATACCTAAATGATTACTAAGCCTAAATCTATCTCTAAACATCAATAAAGATTTGTGAAGAAAGTTTCATACAACACCATGAGCAATAAAAATGCATATAATCAAGGTAAAGTTACATACAAAATTCAACAATTAATGGTTACAAAGAGAGGAAGAAGATAACAAACCAGATTTCCCGTGGGGTCAAACACGATCCATCAAGATCACAACCCTGAATCATCCATTTGCAAGCCACAAATGTTGTTGTCTAAGCTCTAACTATAAAAAATGAAGGTGATGTAATTTGGGAACAAATACCCCAAAAACCATTCCACAAGAAATGAAACAAAATGAAAGTATAAAGAAACTATGTTCTGTGAGAATCGCTCGATGACATAAAGCATCGCCCAACGACATCTCTTATTCACTTGGCCCAGGATAAGCCACGTCCTCAATTGAAACAAATATATAACATCGTCTGGAGACACAAAGCTTCACCCGAAGAAGGTCTTTATTTTCTCCTGGCGACCTAGACGTAAAGCAAGGCAGAGGCAACATTAAAATTGGCTCTTCTCGCCTACTGTCGCCCGATGATGGCTTCTTTCGCCCGACGATCCAAGACAGTTCAACAAATTTTGTTGCTTATACTGCATAACTTCCAATGGCTCCAATCTTTCTCCTTATTCCTTTATTGATCCAAAAATTCATCTTGGAACTTTATTCCTCTTATTCCAAAAATGCTCAAATACCTACAAACCATATATAAAACTAATCAACTGATACAATATGTACTCAAAATGCAACTAAGCGTATTTACAACAACAAGCAGGGTTATTTAACTGATATTAACAATAAAGAATCGATAAGTGCAACAAAAAGTATATACAAAATAACCACACTTTTCACTTATCATCTATCGATGAAGAAGTCAAGTATTATGTCAAGCATGTTATTTTGTCACCTTTACGGTTATTCTAAAGCATTAGGTCCCACATGTTTACTTTCTTTATACGTATGCAGTGGTCCATGTGATACCGTGGCAGAACCGACTATTTTTATTGGTTTGTGTTTTGCATTTTTTGTTCACAAAATGTCGCGGTAAGCAAGAGTCGCCATCGACTTTTATTTCATCCAACAAAGGAAAAGGAAAAAGAACAGAAAAAACCCTTTTTCGAGATATTTATGAGTATGGGGGGTAGATTATAGAAAGGGAAGGTGTTAGCACCCTTTCTATCTGCGGTTTTCCACGGGCTCTTAGGTACTTGCTCATTTTTAAATTGATTTTGTGCTTGTGTTTTGAAAATTTTTGTTTACTTCGTGTTAACCCTTGTTTCTGTCCTCAAGAGTGTTACGAAGTTGTTTTTGAAAACTTTGTTTGAAAAGTGTTTGTGTGAAAAAGTTTCTTTGAGCAAGTACCTAGGAACTAATCTACCTTCTCGAAAAATTTTTTGTTCATTTTTCTTTAGACAGCGTTATCCTATTATTAAGAAATAGGTAGCACCGTCGTTGGATTTTTGAGGGACTATCGAAAGGGACGGAATGGTCATTGAAGGCAACATGTAAGGATACCTTAGCAGTTCGAAGGGACTGTCATCATATATTCGTACGCAACATCGAGGGATAAGATCATTTCTCGTAGGTAACTCGAGGGGCATTAAGGGACTATGATCTTTATGATGACTTTTAGATTGAGGGTCTTTTGCTAAGATATCCCTACATTCGAGGGACACGACCATTATTTTTGAGGAAACCAAGTGAGGCAAACCCTAGGAGTGAGCATGTGCAAGTGTAATTTTCAGTTAATTTATCTTTGCACATTTAGGGTTTTCTACCGTATTAATTTTCAGTTTATCTTTACATACAATCCTATTAACATACATCTAAGCAGTTTATAGTTTGTGGAATTAAAAGCAAGAAAGTTTAAAGTCCTAGCTATTACAAGGCTTTTGCAGATACATAATTATTTTGGACTGAAAATAAAAATGCGGAATTTAAACCCTAATTACTATTACAACCTCGAAACAGTTACAATAATAATAAAAGGAAATTAAAAAATGCACGCGGCGAATTAAATGCGAGAATAATTTAGGAAACCTAAAAAATCTAATTGAAAAAAGATTTAGGTTAGTTTTTTTTGAGAAAAATTAATTAGGTTATATACAAATTAAAACCCTAATTTCTAATTAATTTAAATTATAAAAAAGGAATTAAAGTTTCCCTAAATTAAATTAAACTAGTTAATTAAGGAAATAAAATATTTTTATGAAAAAAAAATGATTTTTATGTTTTTTTGATGATTTTTTTATTAAATAAAAAATAATGATTTTTTGGTGTTATTTTAATAAAGGAAAATAATTTAGTAAAACAATTAAAAAAAATTAAAATAGAAAAGAAAATAATGGGCTTGTGTTGTGCCAGCCTGAGAGTGCACCATAGTCCTTCATTATTTGAGGCGTTGGATCTGAATTATTGATACATCCAATGGCCAAATGGTGGTAGCGCATGGCAGGCGTTTTGGATGATGATGCATTGAATCTGTAGAAACAAAGTAAGAAAACAAAATTTGTTGGGATGGTTAGTTGTATATATAATAACATAAATAAAATATAAAGGAAATAAAGTGGTCTTTCCCAAACGTGCGCGTGATTCAAATCACCCAATAGGATTCTGCCACCTAATTGTCTTCTTCCCCATAACTGTTGTTTTTGGCCACACTTTTACCTACATTCGTTTCCGTCACTAAAGGCTATAGTGACAAATTTTGTTCGTAACCATAAACATGTAAAATTCAAAAAAATGCAGCACAAGCAGAATAAATTCAAACCAAAGACATGGATCAACTATAAATCATCTCCTGAGCACGATAGTACCCCTAATTTTGTCCAATTTTGCCTTTATATAGAATTCACAATTTGGGACCTCAAAACCCTAACAATGGCATCGTGCCATTCCTGCACTTAAACGTCAATCAAACAAATCAAAAACATTGCAAATATGATAGCAAGCATGGATATATGATAAAAACATGTTTATGATGGATAAATCGTTGAAAACGAATCTTGAAAAAAGATGCAAACCGTGGCACTGTGAGGCGTGATTTCTGAAGGTTTTAAGTCTTGAGGATGAATGGAATGGCTTCAGAACACGTCCAGGAACAAATTGTTGGCTTTGGAATTACTTGAAACGGCCTATGGAAGAGAATACGGTCTGCACTTTTTCTTCCAAAATTTGCAATTTCTTCCCCTTGTTTTCACGACCCCAAACCCTTTTTTATACTTTAGAGATGTTATGTCCTTATATTGGAATGAATTAGGTCAATAAAAACTAATCATATTTTTGCAAATTATGGAGATTTGATTTCATTCTTTGCCTTGTATGATTTGTTTCCAAAATAGACCAAATTAAGATCTTTTCCAATCAATTAGCCCTTGCACCGATTTTTTGATTTTCTAGTTGTTCATGGACTCATAATATACTCATAAAATCAAATCTTTGATTTTATTTGATTATTCTACTATTTAAATTGATTTATTTTGATTTAAATGGATAAAAAATCAAAATAAATAATAAAAATAATAAAATAATAGATGATAAGCTCATGGGTCGTGGGCCATCTTAGGAACAAGTTTGAAATAAGAAAACATGAGCCCATTTGAAAAAAAAAGTCATTTTGATCAATATTAACTTCATGTACGTTTCCAAAAATTAGTTAATTTTGACAATACATATCTCCCTCAATTTTACCCCTAAGAGGGTGTTCTTTGACTTTTTAGAAAGCTTAGGATGTCCTCTAAACAACCCTTTTGGTTTCATCTCAATTGAGTCTTCCATGTTCATGTAATAAGTTTTGACCTAAAAGGTGTTTTTGTTGACTTTTCAAAAGGACCTATAATGTAGAAATTAATATCTTTTGATGAGTGCATATTTTGAACTTGTGGGATGAATATGAGTTGTAGGGAATTGCATCCTATTCAAAATGAGCCTTGTATGAAAAATTTCTGATAAAGTATGAAGAAGTTATGCCTGGTCAAAGTTTGGTTGACTTTTCCTATGAACCCTGATTTAGCAACTTTTGGGTTTTGATGAATTTGGGGCATCCCTTGAGGAATCATGATCCACCCTTGATCAAATGATGTATATCTCTTAAAATTTTGATGTTGACAAAAAATATTGAAGTTTGCCTATATGTGGGCCACAATTGACTTTTGACCTAATACAGTCGATTCTCAAGCATCTGAGCAGTTGACTGAGCAAAATTCTTGTGCAAGGCATGAGACTTGACATGGAGAATATTGGGAACATATTAGGGCATTGGAGAGCATTTGGGGCATTTGTGATCCACACATCTTGATGAAAGTGGAAACCCTAATTTGAGACACACTGCCTTAGGAGAGAGTTTGTCTGGTCAACTCTTGGGCAAACTTGAGCAAATTGAGGATCTCTAGGAGTATGTTTTGCGTAAAATGAGAGGGAGAATTTTGGGGTACAACAGTCTACCATAGTTTTTTTATGTTTTCTTGTGGTCACATTTTTTTTTCTTGCATGGTTATTGTGTTTTGGTCCCATTGTTGTTAATTTATTCCATTTATTATTCAATATTTTCCCAAGCTAGCTAAGAGTCATATGGTTAGATTAAGGGTACAACATATGGGAAAATTAATTGAAAAATATGTTAAATGGTATGTTGATGAGGATGTATCAGAGATGATTTGTAAGTATGGGATGTTGATTATATGTTATATATGGATTTGAAAAGTTTGACTAAAAGTATGGGTTAAAAGTGTATGTGGTATTGGAACTCTAAGTTTAGCATTTCTCGTGGTCTTAGACCCTTGAATAATGATGTTGATGTTATACAATTTTCCAAGGATGTTATTGGGGTGAACTAGTAGATGTATATGTGGAGCACAATATAGATAATCTAGAGGTTATGGATGAAAGTGAGTGATGGATAATGTTGTATGTGCAAGTATACACGGTTAAACAAGTAGAAAATGATAAGAAAGAATATCGATCCCACAGAAATTGTATTAAGCATAAATAATTTCATACTAGAAGTTGTAAAGTAAACATGAGCAAAGGTAATAAAAATAATGGTTGTGTCATGCGGTTATGAATATGGAAAAACAGAGAAGAAAAATTAAAGGTTAACACAAAGTGAAAGAATATGTTGGACAATATTTCATTTAATGAATTTATTTAATGAATGAGACTGATATGTTATGTCTTAATAGATGAGGCGAAAAGTGATCTAGTTGTGTATGTCTACAACATTAAAGCTTATGCATTAAGTTAATGGAACAACTCTTAAGATCTCACAACAATATTAAAGCGAGTCTATTGTAACTTCTGGTTTCCCATATGGTTGTAGTATTTTATCTCTAAAATGACAAATCTAGTGAATATGTCTATCGTACTATTTCAAACCACATTTACTTATGAGTTCCATTAGTTAATAGATATCTCAATACTCAACCACCTTGTATCTACTCTCAAGGTGGATAGACAAAGGAATAAACATATGACATAAATTCAAATGAATAAAATATATCAAGATAACTCATTTATATCATTCAAAATATTACTAATTCATTAAACTTCACATTATCTAGCAAAGCAAGTTTAGCTCATATTGAGTAAAATAATCACAGCACATAAAGATCTAAAGTTACACATTCATAAGAAAGAAGATATAAATGATAAACCTAAAAATGACACTTTAATAACTTTTAATTTGTTAATTAACAAGTGATGTCTTCTGTCATGCTCCCCATCATTGTTTCCTTCAATCTGACGAAACTAGTGTCGCAACGGGAACTATGGCTCCTCCTTAATTTATCTTTTTAACATTTATTTCCAAATTTCATAATATCTTTTTTCATTGCATTGTAGCTCTATTTATATAGGTTTTTCTAACTTCATAAAGTCTCTTTATTTGGTTATTGGATCTTTACAATTATCCATTAACTTAAGCCCAAGGAATAAAACATATTCCATTGTGTTTTACTATGATAGTACACTTCACATGGGAGACAACATGACATTGTGGTAGAATTGTTGCAATAGAAATAATGCATGAGCAGTAGCAACATGCCTTGACAGATTTTCAGGATATGTCTTGTTGCGTTTCATCCCCATCCATTCATTTTCTTAACCTCAACCATATTTTCTTATAAAGTCTCTACCACGTTAGCATTAACATTTAAGTTGGACCCATACCAACATCTTCTAGTCTAAGGTCTGCTGGATGGTGTTCAAGGATTTCTGGCGTGACAGGACTTGTCATAAGAGCATATTTTGCACAAACACAAAACACATAAAATTGAAAAAAGATAGCACCTATTGAGCAATATCCTAAATTAACTAATGTAACATAAAACATAAATAAATGACATTACTCAAGATATAAAACACCAAAAACTTCAAATACAAAAAGCTTCAATATCACACAAAATGAGTTATCAATTAGTTAGGCCCTAATCATGAGAGTGATGATGATGATGATGTACAATTAACTGGTTTTGGAAGTCTTAATGTTATCTCTGATGATGTTCATAATGCTAATGTTAATGGTGTTCAAAATGATATTGTTGAAGAAGTTAATAATGCTAATGTTGAGGATGTTCAAAATGATAATGTTGAAGATGTTAATAGTCTTAATGTTTATTATGTTTAAAATGATAATCTATAATATGTTAATAATGTTAACATTCATGGTGACAAAAAATGGTAATATTGAGAAACCTGTCCAAGAAGGAACCAATGATGATTATGTTGCAAGTGAAATGAACTGTTTTGAAAATAACGAGTTTCAGTGTAGTGAAGAGTCTAACCAGATGGATTGGACTACAACCCTACTGTGATACAGTGGCAGAACCGATTGTTAATACTGGTTTGCATTTTTTGTTTGCAAAATGTTACAGTAAGCAAGAGTCGCCACTGACTTTTATTTCATCCTGTTGTACCCCAAAATTTGCCCTCCCATATTCTTCAAAGAATTGCAAAGAGCATGCTTCAAAATCTCCCCAGGGTTGCACAGTTCAAGGGCCTTCTAACAGTCAAAAACTAGGGTTTTGGTTCTGACAAAGAAAATGAAGTTTCCAAGGGTCTAAACAAGTCCCACATGCCTATAAACATGGTCAAGCATCCATATGCTAAGTTTCAAGACTTACAGCACAAAATTGCACAGTCAAAAACCCTAATTGCACTACAGTCAACTACAGGGGCAAAATGGTCATTTGACAGTCAAAAGTTCAAATTTTTGGTCAACATCTCATTTTGAAGCCATAAACATCATTTGATCAATGCTTGATCATGATTCTCAAAGTATGGCTCAAAAAGTCTCAAGATGCAAAAGTTTCCATATTTGGACAGTTGAAAAAGTCAACTGTAACTTGACCAAGGCATAACTTCCACATGGTTTATCAAAAAAATTCCACCCAAAGCTCATTTTGAAGAGAAAGACATTTCCTACAACTCCTCTTCACACTTCAAGTCCAAGAAATGCTCTCACAAAAAGTTATCAATTTCAACATTATAGGTCATTTTCAAAAGTCAACAAAAAGGGGACTTTAAGTCAAAGGCCATAACTTGAGATTGGTAAATCAAAATGACATGGGACCAAAGGCATTGGTTAGAGGACTTCAAGACCTTTCCAAAATGTCCAAGAACATGATCAAAGCTTAAACATTGAGCAAGATATGCCTTGTGGAAGTTGGGAAATGTTTGGGAATTTTGAAAAGTCAACTTTGCTTCAAATGCCTCAAAATTGCTAATGGGCCACATTTTCTTCCAAGAATCATTATCCAAAGCATATGCACGACCATTTGGCCCAAGGAGAGTTATTTCATCATTTTTTATTATTTATTTGAATTTTTAATCACAATTAATTCATTTAATTAAATAAAATATGGGAAAAATACTCATCCATGCTTTTCAAATCTTTTTATGCATAGAATACCTTCAAGATTTCGTGCACTATCTGATATGGAAAGAATCAAGGTGATTTGGACATGATTGGTATCAAAAACACATGGAAAAAGATTGAAAAAATATGCCATTAAAATCCAATATTTGATTCATGATTGCATTGATCTCTTGACTAAAATCTCAACCCTAATCCATCCCATACTTATACTGATCAAAACCTAATGCACAAGAACATAAAAGCTGCGCCCCATCTCAAGAACCAAGTTTGCATTTTTATCAAAAAAATCAAAAACTGAAAACTGCCTTGGAGGACGATTCAAAAGAAAATATTGATCCCAAAAGCTTCCTAAGGCATTACTGAACCTGACTGGATACTTTTCCACGCCCATAGCATCAAGAATTGGTACATAGAACTCAAAATTTCTCACACTTTATGCATATTCGTGTTTCAAATTTTAAGCATCCTCATTGCATTTTCTTTGTTGATTTATACTAATTGAACCATTCTGAATCTAACCATGCTCTTCAATTGAGTTTTTGTGCATTGTATGAGAAATCACCATTGAAGCTTTCTAGGTTTTCAGTGGTCACGAATTGGGGCTTCCTTATTCTGGAACAATTGAGATATGAGACCTACACCATTAAATTCAGCGCACTTAAACGATCAAGAATCACTAGTCGCGCTCAATTTATGAGCCACCATATTTTATTCGCTATTTTCGTATGCACTATTTAGTGGGGGTTTAAAACCCCCGCTATCTAACTGTTTTTTTCCAGGCCAAAAGCGAACGAATGGGGAAGACGATGACTTGTCTCCAAATGATAGGGTAGTTCAAAATTTAGCGCGTTTTCTTTGACCCATAGCATTAGCGCTTTGTTTTTTATATATTAATTGTTATCTATTATCATTACAAAGTAACAACGCAGCACAGTTGGTGGAAAGTAACGCTGGCAAGCCTTGGGACCTGGGTTCGAATCCCAGGTCCCCCCATATTCTTGTTATTTTTCTTTGCAACGCGTTCAGGTACCCCACAAGCCCAGGCGTCCACCATACGTTCACCACCTAAGCGTGCCACATGGCCACTAAGATCAAATCAAAAGCCAGGATTCAAGGTCTATGGAATGTCACGGTCAATGCATACACACATGATCATGGAAAAGTCAGAAAGGGCCAAAATTCGTTGGGCCTGATTGCTACAATATGACCTCTAAATTGGGGTCAACACCCCCAAGGGTTTGCATTTCCTTTCTTTTTTCCTATTTTAATTTTATTTGCTTTAATTTGATTTGGTTCTATTTTAATTCTTTAAGTTAATTTTTCATAACATAAAAATAATATAAAAATCAGAAAAGACAAAAAAAATAAAATATATTTGATTTAATATTTTTTTTGTAAATAAATGTTATCAATTAATTTAGTTTTAAATTCTAGGATTAATTTTAACATTTTCTTAATAAACTTAAAAAATTGTAGAATTAGGGTTTTGATTATTTTTATCCTTTTGCCTTTTTCACCATATTAATTATTAATTATTTATTTTTGTAAATCAAATTGTATTAAATAATCAGATTAATTCTATGTTTAACTTTAACATGTTTTTTTTATAAATTAAAAATAGCTAGAATTAGGTTTTAAATTCCATTAATTCTTATTAAAAATCCATAAATACAAAAAACTCCAAAAAAATCTTTTCTTTTTTATTTTAATTTAATTAATTTGTTAGTCGTAATTTAATTAAAAAAAGGGTCCAACGCCCTCGCATTCCCAATTTTAATTCTCTTCGCGTTTTTATTTCCTTTTGTATAATATTCATGTAATTCTCCCAAAGCCATGTAAATTAGACATTTATATTTCTCGCACTTTATTTTATTTTCAAATCGGGTCCTGGATTAAATTTGGCGATGTGGACCCGCGCCTTTGTAATAGCGTAGGAATTTTTACTTCTCGCATCTTTTAAACTGTTAATTAAATTGCATGAAAGAATGAATGTCAAAATATAAGCAACGCGTAGATCACCAAGAAAACAAGATAAACATAAATGAAAACGACACACAAATCACACACCACCCCTAGGGTACGCCTCACTGTTGCCTTGCCCCTCGAAAGGTGATCGTCGAGTAGAGGATGTTTTAGTAAGTCCTCATGATCCAGGAACCTGGCATGAGGGTAGCTTCTAAGGTGTCTTCCCATTGCTCCGGTGATCACCATGTCCCGAACCCTCGAATTGACCCGAACACCTCCAAGGGTGGTGCTACCTACCTCTCAATGGTGGGATGGCACTACTTTAAAGGACATTTACACAGACGAATTCCTTAGGGTAGGTAGATGACTCTAGATGCTTGCTCTAATTTCAAACAAATTCAAAAATACTTTTCACACCGACACCTTTTCAAAAGTTTTCGAAAGCAATTTTTCAAACACTCTTGAGGACCGATACAAGAGTCGAACTGGAATTTTCAAAGAAACTTTTTTTAAACCCACAGTTGAAAAGCAAACAAACCATTTTTGAAAACACAAGTGAGCAAGTATCTAAGAGCCCATGGATAACCATGGATATAAAGGGTGCTAACACATTCCCTTTCTATAACCTACCTCCCGAACCGAGAGCAATCTCTATAAGGAATTTTTCTGTGCTTTTGTCCTTTACATTTGGAGAAAATAAAAGACAGTGGCGACTCTTGCTTCCGCGACATTTCGCGAACCAGCGTTAAACAGTCAGTTCCAGATCCACCGATCACAGAACTGGCGACTCTGCTGGGGAATAAAACTTAAAGTGAGGTGTACCTTAGGATAGTTCATAACTGTGTTTTCAATTGTATTGACTTGCTTGCTTTATTATTGTGGGACTGTCTTGGGAGTTCTATAGATCCTAACCCGGATCTGGGGATACCTTCTTAGAAAGTAGCAACAAGGCTGTGAGGGAACTGTGCGGGGTATACCGACATGGTTGAAATAGTCTGCTACGTTGATGTGGCACTTTGGTGTGTACCGGTAACCCTTGAGTTCAGTCAAGGAGAGTACGGGGCCTCCGTGTGGTGTCGTGAAGCATCAACAGACCTTAGGAACCTTAATTGAACTATCTTGGCCTCTTTAGGGTAGTGAGATAACTGACTTTGGTGCAGTCCGAGGTTGGTTGATACTCGATACTACACTCAATTGAGGGTTGCTTTCCTGGAATATTTCGGTCGCCAGTTCAGTGGCTAAATCGAAACGATGAACAATGAAAGTAATCCAGTGATGTTGGGACCCTTAGAACCCGGTTACTTCTAATAGGACAGGTTGAGCCCACCAACTTCAAGAGGGTAATACCCAGACCCCATGCTGGCCTTAAACTCTAAGGGCTTGTCTTGTGTGACTTGTGTGCCTTACATGTTTGCCTTTGTAAATATCTGTGGTGTGTTTAATCATAGCATCATGACATCATCCAGCATCATATGCATTGACTAACCATTTCAGGGGTTCGAATCTTCATCTTTGTTCTTGTTTTGTAGGACATGGAAACTGTTCGCAGAAAGACAATTCAAATCAGCCTTGTAAGGATCCCTCCTCAGCTTAAGGAGCTTATATCCAGGATTCCCGAGAGCTCTTCATTCAGTGAAAGACATGGAAGACTCATCAGCTTGGTCAATACCAACATTGAGGAAGATATGATAAAGGTCCTGTTCCAGTTCTTTGACCCTCTGCATCACTGTTTCACTTTCTTGGATTATCAGCTGGTACCTACATTGGAGGAGTTCTCCCGGCTCCTGAAGATCCCTATCCTTGATCAACTACCCTACAACGGTACGGAAAAGGAACCCAAACTTGAAGAGATTGCTAAAGCCTTACACCTACAATCATCTGACCTCAAGGGACATTGGGAAGTTAGAAGTGGTATCCAAGGGTTCTTAGCCAAGTTTCTGTTTGAAAAGGCCCATGAATGTTGGAACTCCCTTGACTTACAAGCTTTTGAAGAAGTTGTGGCCCTCCTTGTCTATGGTTTGGTGTTGTTCCCTAACCCAGATCAGCTTATAGATATCAGTGCTGTCCAGATCTTCATGTCCAGGAATCCTATACCTACGTTGCTGGGGGACATCCTTCACTCATGTTACACTCGAACCATGAGAAAAAGAGGTGTCCTTATGTGTTGCACTCCTCTCCTGGGAAGGTGGTTTATTTCGCACCTTCCACAATCAGTTTTGAAGAACGAGCGGGGTTTGAGATGGTCACAACGGTTGATGACTCTCACACATGCTGATATACATTGATGCCCTCGGTCCAGAGAGGATGTCACTATCATTGATCGTTGCGGGGAGTACCCTAATGTTCCTTTACTTGGAATCAGAGGAGGTATTACTTACAACCCATGACTGGCTTGAAGACAGTTTGGTTATGCTCGGAGGGATGGCCCTCATGACATGTTAATTCCTGACGTAGTTTTTGACTTCGACAACGATGCACAAGGACTTCGCCAGAGATTTATCAGAGCTTGGAAGATGCCCAGTAAGATAGACAGTAAGACACTGGGGCACAAGAACTCCATCCCGTTGGAACCTTATCTCAAGTGGGTACGAGCCCGCTCCCAGAAGTTAGTAATGCCTTATCCTCATATGCTCCCTGTGATCAAAGAGCCAGTCTTGGAAGGAGAGGTGTCCTACACTGTTCAACATCCTGACATGCCCACATCTTGGGAAGAGATGCAGAAGAGCTGGATCCAGCTTAAGGAAGAACGGAATTCTCTTGAGACCAGTCTACATGCTAGTGAAAAGAAGGTCTTGGAGCTCACCCACCTATTGCATGAGGAGAGGAATCTCAACACCTACATAGCTCCAAAGAGGATGCGTAGTGTCTTTTGGGATTGATTTGCTTTGTAATATGTGCCCGTGAGGATTTGATGTACTGAACAATTATTTCCTTAATGATAACGTGTGTTCCTTTTTGTCTACAACAAATTTGAATTTTTGAACCCTTGAATGCATTGCATAAACACATATCATTCATCATGTGCATAGCAGGTTTTCTTCTTTTCAGGTTGCTTACTGTTCTTCGCTGTTTATTTCAGCATCATGAATCCTGACTCATCATCAACCGAGATGTCCATCAAGGCTCTTCAGGCGCAGAATGCGCAATTTCAGGAACTAATCATGGGTTTGGCCCAGGGCCAAGAAGAGCTGAAGGCTTTGCTCCTGAAGAAGGAGAAGAAGAAGAAGAAGAGAACTGTTCTTTTCAACTCGGGCCGAAGGTTTGGCAACACTCTGCAGAATGAAGAGGCTGGTTCTTCTATAGGCAAGAGCAGTCCCCAAGGGGGAAAAGGTCCTAGTCCGGTAGTCTCTGACAACGAGACTGATTTTGATGAGGAACAGTATCCTCCGGCTGAAGACCCGTACAAGCAGTTGGAGGACAGACTGAATGCAATGGAGATCCAACAAGTGCCTGGGCTGGATTTCGGAGACTTGGGTTTGTCTACTGGTGTGATCATTCCTCATAAGTTCAAAGCACCATCTTTTACCAAGTATGACGGGGCGTCTTGTCCCAAGCTGCACCTCAGATCTTATGTGCGGAAGATTCAACCGTACTCAGTGGACAAAAACTTATGGATCCACTTCTTCCAGGAGAGTCTTTCAGGGACTCATCTCGAATGGTTCTATCAGCTAGATGGGACCAAAGTTCGTAACTGGGAGGAGTTGGCTACTGCCTTTTATAAGCAGTATCAATATAATGCCGACCTTGCCCCTACACGTACCCAACTCCAGGGTATGTCGCTAGGGTCAAGTGAAGGTTTCAAAGAGTACGCACAGAAGTGGAGGGATCTGGCTGGCAGGGTGCAGCCTCCGTTGACTGCCCGGGAGTTGGTAGACATGTTCTTGGGGACCCTATCTGGGCCGTTTTTCAATCATCTTATCGGTAACTCATCTGCAGGGTTTACTGATCTTATTCTGACTGGAGAGAGAATAGAGGCTAGGATGAAGTCTGGTAAAATTCAGAAGGGTGCCTCTGCAAGTTCTGAGAAGAAGCCCTTTAAGAAGGACGCCAGTGCTATATATGGGTCTAGAAGACAAGAGAAACCTGAGCACCGCCAATCTATCAACGCGGTAATGATTGCTAAACCTGCTGCCGCTCCTCGGCAAACCAATCCGCAAAGGGGTGAAAGACCCAGAAGAGAGTTTACCCGTTTGAGCATGACTCTATCACAAATCTTGCCGCAGTTGCTGTCCACCAACCTAGTGACTGTTAGAGAGGCCCCGAAGGTTGTAAACACTGCTTCTCCCAAATACAATCCGAATGCCCGCTGTGCTTATCACTCCGATAGCCCGGGGCATTCCACTGATGACTGTTGGGCCTTAAGGAATAAGGTGTAAGACCTTATTGACGCAAAATAGATACAGTTTGAAGCGCCTGAGAGGCCAAATGTGGTGACTGCTCCTATGCCCCAGCATGGAGTGAATGCCGTTGATGAAGATGTATACGCCGTTTCCGTGAATGATGTAGCTACTCCCTTGATGACTGTTAAGAGGAACCTGCTGCTGGCCGGTTTATTTTCGGGTTGTAGTGAGGGTTGCCTTTTCTGTGTTGTTTCCCTTTCTGGTTGTCCTTTGCTGAAGTTGGGCATCCAAAGCCTAATGGACAGTAAAGAGATTATGTTCAAGAAGTCTGCTGTTCAGTTTGTCCCGGTAGAAGAAGTTTCTGTTGTTACAATTTTCAATAATCCAATCAAGGCTCTCCCAAGGAAGCCGGTTCAAATCATGACCGTCGCACCTGTTGTTATTACTGTTCCGGGGCCTCTCCCCTATGAATCTGATAAGGCTGTCCCATGGCACTATGGGGCAGACGTGTATGTGCATGGAATCAAGCAAGAGTTCAACACTGGCACCAGCATCAGCAATATCACTGGTCCAGCAAAAGTTACCCGCAGTGGCAGGCTCTTCTCGCCTGACATTGCACCACCAGCTATTCGAAGACCCCTCACTATAACACCTGCAAGTGTACCTGTTCCCGTTTCTGATCAAGTTGTTTCCCCTGCTGCCGAGTCATCCAATGCTCGGGGCAAAGGGATTGAAGATGAGCCTGCCCGGATGGAGGCGCCAAAATCTGTGAATGCTGAGGCCTCCCAACAGGAGATGGAGGAAATTCTGAAAATAATCAAGAAGAGTGACTTTAATGTTGTCGAGCAGCTGGGGTATACCCCCTCCAAGATCTCAATGCTCTCCTTGCTACTGTGCTCAGAGGCCCATGCTAAGGCCCTGATTTCATTCCTCAAGACGGCCCATGTGCCACAAGAGACATCTGCAGTCCAGTTCACTGATTGCGTAGCAAATCTGACAGCGGACAACAGATTGGGTTTCTCGGATGCTGACCTTACGGCTAAGGGAAAGGATCACAATGACGCCCTGCATGTCTCTATCGAATGCAGGGGCACTACTCTTGCGCACGTGTTGGTGGACACTGGTTCTTCCCTAAATGTGCTACCCAAGAAGGCCTTAGACCGTTTGGATTGTGAAGGCCTAGAGCTGAAACCTAGCAACATCATCGTCAGAGCCTTTGACGGTTCTAAAAGGATGGTCCATGGAGAGGTAGACATTCCTATTCGTGTAGGCTCTCAAGTTTTCGACTCTACTTTCTATGTGATGGATATCCGTCCATCGTATTCTTGTCTACTGAGTCGACCTTGGATCCACAAAGCTGGGGCAGTGACCTCTACCCTGCACCAGAAGCTCAAGTACCCCGTCAGAGGGAAGATTGTCACTGTGCAGGGAGAGGAGGAATATATGGTGAGCCATTTGAATTCCTTCAGGTATATTGAGATGGACGGGGAGTTTATTGAAACCCCCTTTCAGCATTTCGAGGAGGTACCTCCAACTTTGGCAGCAGCGGAAACAGTGGTTGAGGAGGACATTCCATTGAAGATGGCTTCCTTGAAGGATGCCCGAGATGTGATCAAGAAAGGTGAATGTGCTAACTGGGGCAGGCTCCTTGATTTTACACAAAAATCTGACAAGTTTGGACTGGGTTTTACTGCAGAGGGTCAGAAGGCTGTACGCAAGGCAAGGACCAGAAGACCCCCTGTGCTCATTACCAACCCAGGAGTGAATGCTGTTGGGGACGAAGATGAAGTGGAAGAGTCAGAGTTCGAAAGCTGGATCTACCCTACGACTGATGGGGGATTGACCAATTGGGCTGCTAAGGATCATACTCCTGTTACTTTTGTTACGCAGTAATAAACTTCTTTGTTTTGTTATTTGTAATAAACAATTAAAACTCTATGGCCCGGTGTCTTACCCGGGGCACCGTGGCTTCATTTGTGAGGGCATATAAATTGTCATTTCATATATCATGAATAAAAATCTTGGACGTTTTCTCGCATTTCAAATCTTATGCTCCTTTTCTTTCTTTTCTTTCTTTATATATTACAAAACAGCTGTATTTACACACACTCACTCATACAGGTTTCAATCCACTCTGGATCTCACTGGTAACGACTCTGCTACTGCCAGTTATGACTTCGAAAATCCGATCAACTTAGCCGAAGACGAAGGTGAAGATGATTGCGAAGTTCCTGGCGAGCTTGCAAGACTGTTACTTCAGGAAGAGAGGGCAATTCAACCACACGAAGAGCCAGTGGAAACTATAAATCTGGGTACTGAGGCAGACAGAAAGGAGGTAAAGATTGGTGCCAACCTAGAGCTCAGCGTGAAGCAACGGTTGACTCAGATGCTACATGATTATGTGGAGATCTTTGCCTGGTCCTACGAAGACATGCCCGGGTTGGATACCGATATTGTGGTCCATCACTTGCCTACTAAGAAAGACTGCCCTCCGGTTAAGCAAAAGGTCTGTCGTATGCGTCCAGAGATGTCTGAGAAGATCAAAGCCGAGGTTATGAAACAGTTTGATGTTGGGTTCCTTGTAGTGACTTCTTACCCTCAGTGGGTTGCTAATGTGGTGCCGGTACCTAAGAAAGATGGGAAGGTCAGAATGTGTGTCGACTACAGGGATCTGAACAGGGCCAGCCCCAAGGATGACTTCCCTCTACCTCACATTGATGTCCTTGTTGACAATACTGCTCAGCATAAGGTGTTTTCTTTCATGGATGGCTTTTCAGGCTATAATCAGATCAAGATGGCACCTGAAGACATGGAAAAAACTACCTTTGTTACTCAGTGGGGCACCTTCTTCTACAAGGTCATGCCTTTTGGACTGAAAAACGCTGGGGCAACCTACCAACGTGCCATGGTTGCCTTATTTCATGATATGATCCATCATGAGATAGAAGTGTATGTTGACGACATGATTGCAAGGTCCCAGACTGAGGAAGAGCACCTAGATCATCTGCAAAAATTGTTTGACCGTCTGAAGTTGTACAGGCTGAGGTTGAACCCGAACAAGTGCACCTTCGGGGTAAGATCCGGAAAGTTGCTAGGCTTCGTTGTAAGTGACAAGGGCATTCAAGTGGATCCTGCCAAGGTTAAAGCTATTCAAGAGATGCCAGCTCCTAAGACAGAGAAAGAGGTCAGAGGCTTTCTAGGACGTCTGAATTACATCGCCCGGTTCATCTCACACCTAACTGCTACTTGTGAGCCAATCTTCAAGCTGCTGAAGAAAGATCAGGTAGTACGTTGGAATGATGAATGTCAGGATGCTTTTGACAGAATCAAAGAGTATCTCCAAGAACCACCCATCCTTATGCCACCGGTTGAAGGGAGACCTCTGATACTATACCTGACAGTACTTGACAACTCAATGGGGTGTGTGCTGGGGCAGCATGACGAGTCTGGCCGAAAAGAGCACGCCATTTATTACCTTAGCAAAAAGTTTAGCGATTGTGAGACCCGATACTCACTGCTTGAGAAAACTTGCTGCGCTTTGGTATGGGCTGCTCGCCGGCTGAGACAGTATATGCTGACTCACACTACCTTGTTGATCTCAAAGATGGATCCAATAAAGTACATATTTGAAAAGCATGCTCTGTCTGGGAGAATAGCAAGATGGCAAATGATCTTAACAGAATACGACATTCAGTACACAACCCAGAAAGCCATCAAGGGAAGTGTATTGGCAGACCACTTGGCACATCAGGCAGTAGACGACTATCAGTCAATGAACTTCGAGTTTCCAGACGAGAGCATCATGATAGTGACTGATTGTGAAGTACCTGGACCGGATGAAGGACCTGAGGAAGGATCCCGATGGTCTATGCACTTTGACGGAGCCTCCAACGCTTTGGGTAACGGCATTGGCGCTGTGATCATATCCCCCCAAGGCACTCATACTCCACTCACTGCCCGACTATGTTTCAACTGCACCAACAACATGGCGGAGTATGAGGTATGCATCATGGGTCTTCAAGCTGCGATCGACCTAAGGATCAAGTATCTGAGTGTCTTCGGAGATTCCGCTCTCGTGATCAATCAGATCAAAGGAGAGTGGGATACGAAACATCCGAATCTTATTCCTTACAGAGAATGTGTGTTGACCTTGATCCCCCACTTCACAAAGATAACCTTTGAACATTTCCCGAGAGAGGAGAATCAGCTGGCGGACGCGTTAGCTACAATGTCTTCTATGTTCAAGGTCAAGTGGGATAATGAGGCTCCCCGGATCATCATCTGGAAACTGGACGAACCGACATACTGTTGTGATCTTGAAACTGAATTGGTGACTGAGAAGCCTTGGTACCATGAGGTGAAGAGATATTTGGAAGCTCAGGAATACCCTGAAGGTGCATCTGTCAATGATAAGAAGTTTCTGAGAAGGTTCGCAGCGAAGTTCTTCCTTAGCAACGGCATCCTGTACAAGCGAAACCATGATTCGACCTTACTGCGTTGTGTGGATAAGACTGAAGCAGAAAGGATCATGGAAGAGCTACATGAAGGGACCTTCGGAACACATTCCAGTGGACACACTATGGCAAAGAAAATCCTTCGGGCAGGGTATTTCTGGTCCACAATGGAAGCCGACTGTTACCAACACTCTCGGACATGCCATAAATGCCAGATATATGCAGACAAAGTGCATGTTCCTCCAGTTCCTTTGAATGTCTTGACAGCGCCTTGGCCATTTACAATGTGGGGCATAGACATGATCGGTGAGATTAAACCTACGGCATCCAATGGGCATCGCTTCATCCTGGTAGCAATTGATTACTTCACGAAGTGGGTTGAAGCAGCATCCTACGCTACGGTAACCAAGACTGTTATGGCACGGTTCATTCGACATAATCTGATCTGTCGGTACGGGGTCCCTGAAAGGATCATTACAGACAATGGTACCAATCTCAATAACAAGATGATCACTGAGCTCTGCAAGCAGTTTAAGATACAGCACCACAACTCTTCTCCTTACAGACCGAAGATGAATGGCGCTGTAGAAGCAGCAAATAAAAACATTAAGAAAATCGTGCAAAAGATGACAGTGACTTATAAAGATTGGCACGAGATGTTACCGTTCGCTCTACATGGGTACCGTACCTCAGCCAGGACGTCAACCGGGGCAACTCCTTTCTCCTTGGTCTATGGTATGGAGGCAGTCTTACCGATCGAAGTGCATATACCCTCTCTCCGGATAATGAAAGGATGCAAATCTAAGCGAAGATGATTGGATCCAGACACGACTTGATCAATTAAACCTTATTGACGAAAAGAGGCTTGCTGCTATCTGTCATGGTCAGACGTATCAGAAACGGATGATCAGGGCATTTAACAAAAAGGTCAGACCACAAGAGTATCAAGTCGGGGATCTGGTAATCAAGCGTATTATCCTTCCTCAGAGTGATCCAAGGGGCAAATGGACCCCTACGTACGAAGGGCCATTTGTGGTTAAACATGTGTTCTCAGGAGGAGCCATGATTCTAACCAACATGGATGGTGATGACCTTCCTCACCCCGCCAATGCAGACATAGTAAAAAGATACTACGCATGAAAAAGACCCGCTAGGTTGACATACCTAAGCAAAAATTAGGGCTTCCCGGCGAACCAAAAGGGTTTGGGCAAAATGAAGGGATGAAATGAAAAAAAAATCTGTACACCCGGCAAGTCGAAAACCTGAAAAGGCGGCTTGGGCAAAAATGGGTATCCCGGTGGACTGAAAACCCGAAAGGGCGGTCCATGCAAAAGTTAGGGATAAAGCATAATACTATGTCTCATTGGATCACCTTGCATCCAGAATCCGGTATCTACATCAAGTTCAGACGGCATCGATCAGTCAGCTCCATCTTCAACTAAGGTCATCAAGTGATGAGACGCTCGGAGATATAAAGGCAATAGCAGAGTTGAAACCCAGTGGATCATTCATTTCACACAGCTGTTTTATTTTCTTTTGTACAAACTTGTATAAATTCTTTTGTTCGGCGGCGTTTTCTTACTAGGACGTCAGCCTCTTGTACTTAAACGCCTATTTACAGGCAAATTCAAAAGTCAATACAAATATACTTTTCAGCTCAAACTGTCTTTTGTTTTCCTTTTTCTGTTTTGTTTTGCGAAGAACGTCCAAGGTTCAATTTGTGATATATGCATTGACAATAATTTGCTAACTCATGAATATTTGCATACGAAACAAAGGATTAATTACAGGTAACATTAGAAACAGGGGCAATAAAGAGTTGTCTAAGCAATCTAATTGTTCTATCCACTAAGGTACCAAGGCAAGTTCAGCTGAAGAACATAATCAGATATCTTAAATCCCCAGAGAGTGAGCCAGCAAGTCAGTGCACTCTCCCCAAGCTATATTATCAAACCTTAAGGAAGTTGGGTATCCCCCGCAGATCTCAACATTCCCCAGCACAACAATATACAGACATTCCTAACAAGCATCCCTGGCAGTCTTGGCCTAAAGATTGTTCCCCGGCGGCATATCAAACATTCAGTGGAGCTACTTCCAGTACAGTTCAAAAAACTTCCCCAAGAGAGTCCGATCCAGTTTCCCCAAGAAAATTGGAATCCATCTCCCCAAGCAGTAAGCTTATCCCCAGTAGATTCTGGAAGCTTATCCTCGCAGAGCACGAATGCGTTGCCCGACTTTATTCAAAGAGTTATTTCCATACCAGGATATAACTGGGTTATCCTCAGCCAAAAGCCACGGAAAGATCGTCCCCGACGAAGTCTTCTTATCCCCAGCGAAGTCTATTAACACTTCCACCACAACAATAGTATCCCCAGCGAAGTTACCATCAACATTTCAGCAAAGTACCTCTCTCCCCACAGAGTATTGCTTCCCAGCAAGATCGTTAGAGTACTTTTCTCCCTGCAGAGTAATCCATTCGCCAAGTTTATTCCCCAACGGAGTTACCTTCTCCTACTGGTATTCTTGCAACTATCATCCCCAGCGGAAGCAAAGATCTATTCTTCAACATCAGCCCAGGAGTGACTTCCCGGCACCCGTCAAGGATTTATCTTCCTGAGACAAAAACATACATTCATAAACATCACATCTTCATACATCATGGCATGCATATACACATCATATCTTACAAATCTCATTTATGTTGAGAACATCATCGCTTGATTCATATCATGCCTTGCATATGACTGATCTTTACCTTTCAGGAAAGATCCAGTTAGGTTCTCAGCTATATTTCAAGACTTTAGTCTGGTTCAGTTAAATCGACCCTAAGATTTTCCTGTTTCTTATCCAGTCAAAGGCCTTCTCTGGTTCAGTCAGATCGACCCTAAGATCTCCCTGATTCTTATCCAGTTGAAGACATTTCAAGACCTTGACCGGTTCAGTTAAATCGACCCTAAGATTTTTCTGTTTCTTATCCAATCAAAGGCCTTCTCTGGTTCAGTCAGATCGACCCTAAGATCTCCCTGATTCTTATCCAGTTGAAGACATTTCAAGACCTTGACCGGTTCAGTTAAATCGACCCTAAGATTTTTCTGTTTCTTATCTAGTCAAAGGCCTTGTCTGGTTCAGTCAGATCGACCCTAAGATCTCCCTGTTTCTTATCCAGTTGAAGATTTCAAGACCTAGACCGGTTCAGTTAAATCGACCCTAAGATTTTCCTGTTTCTTATCCAGTCAAAGGCCTTCTCTGGTTCAGTCAGATCGACCCTAAGATCTCCCTGTTTCTTATCCAGTTGAAGACATCCAAGATTCTCTCAGCGTTACTGTTGAGGTTGAAGTCACCCCCCTATTCTCTCAGCGTTTCTGTTGAGGTAGTAATCGTCCAAGGTTCTCTCACCATCCCGTTGAGGCAGTAACCATCCCTGGTTCATTCATCACCTTTTGAAGCTCCAAATCCAGCTCCTGTAACCAGTCAGGACACATCTACACAAAGAATTTGAAGACCAGCTCCTGTAACAGGTCAGGTAATCATTTTTCTTTTTTAGGTACGCAAGCTCTCGCTAAGGAATCTCTTACGCAATCAACGTCCAGATGGCATCTATAAGCCCATCCACCATTCATCATCTCTTAGCATGGCATCTATAAGCCCATCATCATCCTATCCATCAATCCCCAAATGACATCTATAAGCCCATTCCCACCATCACACTGCTACTATGTGAGCGCAAATTTCTGGGCACTCTAGTGTTCAATCATCTTCCACCTTCAGATTACGAAAGGCACGTCAGCCAATCTGCATCCTCAGGTCTAAGAAGATTGAACAGGGGCAACTGTTGTACCCCAAAATTTTCCCTCCCATATTCTTCAAAGAATTGCAAAGAGCATGCTTCAAAATCTCCCCAGGGTTGCACAGTTCAAGGGCCTTCTAACAGTCAAAAACTAGGGTTTTGGTTCTGACAAAGAAAATGAAGTTTCCAAGGGTCTAAACAAGTCCCACATGCCTATAAACATGGTCAAGCATCCATATTCTAAGTTTCAAGACTTACAGCACAAAATTGCACAGTCAAAAACCCTAATTGCACTACAGTCAACTGCAGGGGAAAAATGGTCATTTGACAATCAAAAGTTCAAATTTTTGGTTAACATCTCATTTTGAAGCCATAAACATCATTTGATCAATGCTTGATCATGATTCTCAAAGTATGGCTCAAAAAGTCTCAAGATGCAAAAGTTTCCATTTTGGACAGTTGAAAAAGTCAACTGTAACTTGACCAAGGCATAACTTCCACATGGTTAATCAAAAAAATTCCACCCAAAGCTCATTTTGAAGAGAAAGACATTTCCTACAACTCCTCTTCACACTTCAAGTCCAAGAAATGCTCTCACAAAAAGTTATCAATTTCAACATTATAGGTCATTTTCAAAAGTCAACAAAAAGGGGACTTTAAGTCAAAGGCCATAACTTGAGATTGGTAAATCAAAATGACATGGGACCAAAGGCATTGGTTAGAGGACTTCAAGAACTTTCCAAAATGTCCAAGAACATGATCAAAGCTTAAAAGTTGAGCAAGATATGCCTTGTGGAAGTTGGGAAATATTTGGGAATTTTGAAAAGTCAACTTTGCTTCAAATGCCTCAAAATTGCTAATGGGCCACATTTTCTTCCAAGAATCATCATCCAAAGCATATGCACGACCATTTGGCCCAAGGGGAGTTATTTCATCATTTTTTATTATTTATTTGAATTTTTAATCACAATTAATTCATTTAATTAAATAAAATATGGGAAAAATACTCATCCATGCTTTTCAAATCTTTTTATGCATAGAATACCTTCAAGATTTCGTGCACTATCTGATATGGAAAGAATCAAGGTGATTTGGACATGATTGGTATCAAAACACATGGAAAAAGATTGAAAAAATATGCCATTAAAATCCAATATTTGATTCATGATTGCATTGATCTCTTGACTAAAATCTCAACCCTAATCCATCCCATACTTATACTGATCAAAACCTAATGCACAAGAACCTAAAAGCTGCGCCCCATCTCAAGAACCAAGTTTGCATTTTTATCAAAAAAATCAAAAACTGAAAACTGCCTTGGAGGACGATTCAAAAGAAAATATTGATCCCAAAAGCTTCCTAAGGCATTACTGAACCTGACTGGATACTTTTCCACGCCCATAGCATCAAGAATTGGTACATAGAACTCAAAATTTCTCACACTTTATGCATATTCGTGTTTCAAATTTTAAGCATCCTCATTGCATTTTCTTTGTTGATTTATACTAATTGAACCATTCTGAATCTAACCATGCTCTTCAATTGAGTTTTTGTGCATTGTATGAGAAATCACCATTGAAGCTTTCTAGGTTTTCAGTGGTCACGAATTGGGGCTTCCTTATTCTGGAACAATTGAGATATGAGACCTACACCATTGAATTCAGCGCACTTAAACGATCAAGAATCACTAGTCGCGCTCAATTTATGAGCCACCATATTCTATTCGCTATTTTCGTATGCACTATTTAGTGGGGGTTTAAAACCCCCGCTATCTAACTGTTTTTTTCAGGCCAAAAGCGAACGAATGGGGAAGACGATGACTTGTCTCCAAATGATAGGGTAGTTCAAAATTTAGCGCGTTTTCTTTGACCCATAGCATTAGCGCTTTGTTTTTTATATATTAATTGTTATCTATTATCATTACAAAGTAACAACGCAACACAGTTGGTGGAAAGTAACGTTGGCAAGCCTTGGGACCTGGGTTCGAATCCCAGGTCCCCCCATATTCTTGTTATTTTTCTTTGCAACGCGTTCAGGTACCCCACAAGCCCAGGCGTCCACCATACGTTCACCACCTAAGCGTGCCACATGGCCACTAAGATCAAATCAAAAGCCAGGATTCAAGGTCTATGGAATGTCACGGTCAATGCATACACACATGATCATGGAAAAGTCAGAAAGGGCCAAAATTCGTTGGGCCTGATTGCTACAATATGACCTCTAAATTGGGGTCAACACCCCCAAGGGTTTGCATTTCCTTTCTTTTTTCCTATTTTAATTTTATTTGCTTTAATTTGATTTGGTTCTATTTTAATTCTTTAAGTTAATTTTTCATAACATAAAAATAATATAAAAATCAGAAAAGACAAAAAAAATAAAATATATTTGATTTAATATTTTTTTTTTGTAAATAAATGTTATCAATTAATTTAGTTTTAAATTCTAGGATTAATTTTAACATTTTCTTAATAAACTTAAAAAATTGTAGAATTAGGGTTTTGATTATTTTTATCCTTTTGCCTTTTTCACCATATTAATTATTAATTATTTATTTTTGTAAATCAAATTGTATTAAATAATCAGATTAATTCTATGTTTAACTTTAACATGTTTTTTTAATAAATTAAAAATAGCTAGAATTAGGTTTTAAATTCCATTAATTCTTATTAAAAATCCATAAATACAAAAAACTCCAAAAAAATCTTTTCTTTTTTATTTTAATTTAATTAATTTGTTAGTCGTAATTTAATTAAAAAAAGGGTCCAACGCCCTCGCATTCCCAATTTTAATTCTCTTCGCGTTTTTATTTCCTTTTGTATAATATTCATGTAATTCTCCCAAAGCCATGTAAATTAGACATTTATATTTCTCGCACTTTATTTTATTTTCAAATCGGGTCCTGGATTAAATTTGGCGATGTGGACCCGCGCCTTTGTAATAGCGTAGGAATTTTTACTTCTCGCATCTTTTAAACTGTTAATTAAATTGCATGAAAGAATGAATGTCAAAATAAAAGCAACGCGTAGATCACCAAGAAAACAAGATAAACATAAATGAAAACGACACACAAATCACACACCACCCCTAGGGTACGCCTCACTGTTGCCTTGCCCCTCGAAAGGTGATCGTCGAGTAGAGGATGTTTTAGTAAGTCCTCATGATCCAGGAACCTGGCATGAGGGTAGCTTCTAAGGTGTCTTCCCATTGCTCCGGTGATCACCATGTCCCGAACCCTCGAATTGACCCGAACACCTCCAAGGGTGGTGCTACCTACCTCTCAATGGTGGGATGGCACTACTTTAAAGGACATTTACACAGACGAATTCCTTAGGGTAGGTAGACGACTCTAGATGCTTGCTCTAATTTCAAACAAATTCAAAAATACTTTTCACACAGACACCTTTTCAAAAGTTTTCGAAAGCAATTTTTCAAACACTCTTGAGGACCGATACAAGAGTCGAACTGGAATTTTCAAAGAAACTTTTTTTAAACCCACAGTTGAAAAGCAAACAAACCATTTTTGAAAACACAAGTGAGCAAGTATCTAAGAGCCCATGGATAACCATGGATAGAAAGGGTGCTAACACCTTCCTTTTCTATAACCTACCTCCCGAACCGAGAGCAATCTCTATAAGGAATTTTTCTGTGCTTTTGTCCTTTCCATTTGGAGAAAATAAAAGACGGTGGCGACTCTTGCTTCCGCAACATTTCGCGAACCAGCGTTAAACAGTCAGTTCCAGATCCACCGATCACACATCCAATCAAGGAAAAGGAAAAAGAACAGAAAAAACCTTTTTTCGAGATATTCTGAGTATGGGGGGTAGTTTATAGAAAGGGATGGTGTTAGCACCCTTTCTATCCATGGTTTTCCATGGGCTCTTAGGTACTTGCTCATCTTTTTAAAATTGCTTGTGTGTGCTTATTTTGAAAAGTTTTACTTCGTGATAACCCTTGTATCAGTCCTCAAGGGTGTGACGATGTTTGTTTTGAAAATTTGTTTTGAAAGGTGTTTGTGTGAAAAGTTTTGTTGAGCAAGTACTTAAGATTCTACCTACTCGAAAAAAGGTGTTATTTTCCTCCTATCCTTTAGACCGTATTATCCTACTATTAGTGAGTAGGTAACCCTAGTCGTTGGATGTTTGAGGGACTATCGAAAGGGACGTAATGGTCATTGAAGGAAACATGTAAGGATACCTTAGCATTTCGAAGGGACTGTCATCATATATTCGTAGGCAACATCGAGGGACAAGATCATTTCTCGTAGGCAACTCGAGGGACGTTAAGGGACTATGATCTTTATGATGACTTTTAGATTGAGGGTATTTTGCTAAGATATCCCTACGTTCGAGGGACACGACCATTATTTCCGAGGCAACCAAGTGAGGCAAACCCTAGGAGCGAGCATGTGCGAGTGTAATTTTCAGTTAATTTATCTTTGCACATTTAGGATTTTCTACCGTATTAATTTTCAGTTTGTCTTTCCATATAATCCTATTAACATACATCTAAGCAGTTTATAGTTTGTGGAATTAAAAGCAAGAAAGTTTAAAGTCCTAACTATTACAAAGCTTTTGCAGATACATAATTATTTTGGACTGAAAATAAAAATGTGGAATTTAAACCCTAATTACTATTACAACCTCGAAACAACTACAATAATAATAAAAGGAAATTAAAAAATGCACGCGGAGAATTAAATGCGAGAATAATTTAGGAAACCTAAAAAATCTAATTGAAAAAAGATTTAGGTTAGTTTTTTTTGAGAAAAATTAATTAGGTTATGTACAAATTAAAACCCTAATTTCTAATTAATTTAAATTATAAAAAAGGAATTAAATTTTCCCTAAATTGAATTAAACTAATTAATTAAGGAAATAAAATATTTTTATGAAAAAAAATGAGTTTTATGTTTTTTTGATGATTTTTTGATTAAATAAAAAATAATGATTTTTTGGTGTTATTTTAATACAGGAAAATAATTTAGTAAAACAATTAAAAAAATTAAAATAGAAAAGAAAAGAATAGGCTTGTGTTGTGCCAGCCTGAGAGTGCACCATAGTCCTTCATTGTTTGAGGCGTTGGATCTGAATTATTGATACATCCAATGGCCAAATGGTGGTAGCGCATTGTATGCGTTTTGGATGATGATGCATTGAATCTGTAGAAACAAAGTAAGAAAACAAAATTTGCTGGGATGGTTAGTTGTATATATAATAACATAATTAAAATATAAAGGAAATAAAGTGGTCTTTCCCAAACGCGCGCGTGATTCCAATCACCCAATAGGATTTGCCACCTAATTGTCTTCTTCCCCATAACAGTTGTTTTTTGCCACACTTTTACCTATAGTCGTTTCCGTCACTAAAGGCTATAGTGACGGATTTTGTTCGTTGCCATAAACCTGTAAAATTCAAAAAAACGCAACACAAGCAAAATAAATTTAAACCAAAGACATGGATCAACTGAAAATCATCTCCTGAGCATGATAGTACCCCTAATTTTGTCCAATTTTGCCTTTATATAAAATTCCCAATTTGGGACTTCAAAACCCTAACAAATGCATCGTGTCATTCCTGCACTTAAACTTCAATCAAACTAATCAAAAACATTGCAAATATGATAACAAGCATGGATATATGATAAAAACATGTTTATGATGGATAAATCATTGAAAACGAATCTTGAAAAAAGATGCAAACCGTGGCACTGTGAGGCTCGATTTCTGAAGGTTTTAAGGCTTAAGGATGATTGGAATGGCTTCAGAACACGTCCAGGAACAAATTGTTGGCTTTGGAATTACTTAAAACGACTTATGGAAGAGAATACAGTCTGCACTTTTTCTTCCAAAATTTGCAATTTCTTCCCCTTGTTTTTATGACCCCAAACCCTTTTTAATGCTTCAGAGATGTTATGTCCTTATATTGGAATGAATTAGGTCAATAAAAACTAATCATATCTTTGCAAATTATGGAGATTTGATTTCATTCTTTGCCTTGTATGATTTGTTTCCAAAATAGACCAAATTAAGATCTTTTCCAATCAATTAGCCCTTGCACGAATTTTTTGATTTGCTAGCTGTTCACGGACTCATAATATGCTCATAAAATCAAATCTTTGATTTTATTTGATTATTCTACTATTTAAATTGATTTATTTTGATTTAAATGGATAAAAAATCAAAATAAATAATAAAAATAATAAAATAATAGGTGGACAATCTCAGGGGTCGTGGATCATCTTAGGAACAAGTTTCAAACAAGAAAACATGGGACCACTTGGAAAAAAAGTCATTTTGATCAATATTGATTTCATGCACATTTCCAAAAATTGGTCAACTTTGACAATACATATCTCCATCAATTTTAACCCTAAGAGGGTGTCCTTTGACTTTTTAGAAAGCTTATGATGTCCCCTAAACAACCCTTTTGATTTCATCTCAATTGGATCTTCCATGTTCATGTAAGAAGCTTTGACCCAAAAGGTGTTTTTGTTGACTTTTCAAAAGGACCTATAATGTAGAAATTAATATACTTTGATGAGTGCATATTTTGAACTTGTGGGATGAAGATGAGTTATAGGGAATTGCGTCCTCTTCAAAATGAGCCTTGGATGGAAAATTTCTGATAAAGTATGAAGAAGTTATGTCTGGTTAAAGTTTGGTTGACTTTTCCTATGAAACCCTAATTTAGCAACTTTTGGGTTTTGATGAATATGGGGCATCCCTTGAGGAATCATGATCCACCCTTGATAAAATGTTGGATATCTCTTCAAAATGTTGATGTTTACCAAAAATCTTGAAGTTTGACTATATGTGGGCCACAGTTGACTTTTGACCTAATATAGTCGATTCTCAAGCATCTGAGCAGTTGACTGAGCAAACTTCTTGTGCAAGGAATGAGACTTGACATCGAGAATATTGGGAACATATTAGGTCCTTGTAGAGAATTTGGGGCCTTTGTGATCCACACATCTTGATGAAAGTGGAAACCCTAATTTGAGACACAATGCCTTAGGAGAGAGTTTGTCTGGTAAACTCTTGGGCAAACTTGAGCAAATTGAGGATCTCTAGGAGTATGTTTTTAGTAAAATGAGATGGAAAATTTTGGGGTACAACAACTTCCCCTGTTAAATCTTCTTAAACCTGAGGATGTAGATTGGCTCATCTGCCTTTCGTGATCTGAAGGTGGAAGATGATTGAACACTAGAGTGCCCAAAAATTTGCATTCGCATGAAGTGATACTTGATTTGTGATATTGGGAATGGGCTTATAGATGCCATTTGGTAGTTGCTAGAGAATTGTCAGAGATGGGCTTAAATATGTCATCCAAGATGTGATGGAGTACCGTTGAAGATGGGCTTAAAGATGCCATCTAGAGGATGTTGATTTCCTAAGACATTCCTTCTATGAGAGTCCCTGCTCCTGTCGTTGAGGAGGAATCTGCTGAGGAATGTTGGTATCTGTATTGGGAGAAATAGAATTTTAGGAGCTTCAGTTGTCTGTTACTCTACTGGGGAATTAACTCCGGAGGTGAACTGCATATCTGGTCAGTGCACAGGCTGCACCGCGACTTACTAGGGAAATGCGAAACCAATCGGGTTTGATCAGGTCCAGGTCTTACAGTGTTGTGGACTGTTGTCTGGAGATAAGAGAAAAGAAACCTGGATGGTAAGGTTATGAGAAGGAACCTGGATAGTAGGGCTTATGGGAAGGAAACTGGGTAAGGTTGTTCCGTGAGGAGTTTGGGTAAAACTGCATCTGAACCAAGAAGGAACCTGGGTAAGGTTGCTTTGTGAGGAGTTTGGGTAAAACTGCATCTGAACTGAGAAGGAACCTGGGTAACGTTGCTTTATGAGTAGTTTGGGTAAAACTACATCTGAACTGAGAAGGAACCCGGGTAAGGTTACTTTGTGAGGAGTTTAGGTAAAACTGCATCTGAACTGAGAAGAAACCTGTGTAAGGTTGCTCGTGATGAGTCTGTGTAGGTCTTTAGGAGGAACCTGGGTAGGATTACTTTGGGATAAGTCCGTGTAAAACTTCGGCAGGAACCTGGGTAAGGTTACTTTGGGCTAAGTCTGTGTAAAACTTCAAGAGGAACCTGGGTAAGGTTACTTTGTGATAAGTTCGTGTAAAACTTTAGAATGAACCGGGGTAAGGTTACTTTGAGATAAGTTTGTGTAAAACTTCAGAAGGAACTTGGGTAAGGTTAATTTGGGATAAGTTTGTGTAAAACTTCAGGAGGAACTTGGATAAGGTTACTTCGGGATAAGCCCGTGTAAAACTTCAGAAGGAACCTGGGTAAGGTCACCTTGGGATAAGTCTGTGTAAAACTTCAAGAGGAACCTGGGTAAGGTAACTTTGTGATAAGTTCGTGTAAAACTTCATTCGACAATGTATACGAAAGGACTCGTGTAAGATTATTCAGGATAAACCCGTGTGAAGCTGCATCTAGGAGAAACCTGTGTAAGATTGCTTCGTGACGAACCCGTGTAAAGCTGCATTTGGTGGCGCAGATAATTACTCTGTTTAGTTTTAGGAGCTAATCTTAAACCTGCTGGAAGTTGTTGATGATAACCATCTTTCCTGAAAAGGTACATGATTAATCATATATGATACATGAAATGCATTGTATGATGTTCTCAAAATAAATGAGATTATGTTGTATGCGATATGTATGCGCACGTCATGATATATGAACATGAAATGCTATTGTGACATATCCAAGTGGGAAAATAAATCCATGACCGCTGCTGGAGAGTAACGAAAATTGAGTTCCTGACCGTCATAGAAAAAGTGGTTCTTCTACTTCCGCTGGAGATGGTGAACCGGAGATGACTATGCTGGGGATTTGCCCCTTGTTTACGGATATTCTGCCGAGGAGAGATTCTGCTTGAGAACAACTCCGTGGGGGGAAAATTTTGTTGCAGAGAGAAGCTTCCATAGCTGAAGGGATAAACTCTATCGGGGATTGAGTTTCTGTATTCGGAGAAGTAAACTCTGTCCAGGAGAAAACTTTATGACGCGCTTGCGATTATGAAATTTGGTCGGGGAATATAGATGTCGATTCTCTGAAGGAACTTTTCTGGGGAACGTAGCTCCTGTTTGGGGAAGCCGATGTCAAAGCTTTAGTTGCCTCTACTTTGTGGGGAGTGTATATGTTACTAGGACGCATTCTAAGGATAAGACAATGACTTTGCATCAAGAATTTTTTGCCCCTGTACCTGTTGGAGAAAGTGCCTGCAGAGGCCTTGTGGGTTGAGTGTTATCCCAACTTATAAGGTGCTCGGTAACTGCCGATCGAAATGATAAGTCTTCTTCTGATAGGCAAGTGACGAGATGACGGGACATAGTCGTACGCTTTAATCCCTAACTTTTTCCTGGACTGTCTTTTCAGATTTTCAGTCCACCGGGATACTCTTTTTTGCCCAAGCCGCCTTTTCAGGTTTTTGCGGGTGTACATATTTTTCATATGTATATCCCTAACTTTTGCCTGAACCTTTTTTTGGTTCGCTGGGATGCCCTTATTTTTTCCTAGGCCAGTCAACATGGCGGGTCTTTGTTCATGAGTAGTATTTTCCGACTATGTCCCCATTCATCGGGTGCGGAGAATTGTCACTGTCCATAGTAGTAAGTGTTGCCACACTGCCCCAAGATGTTTGTTTGATCGTACAAGATTCGTTGCTGAAATTCATTCCCAATGTCCCAAGTGATTCAGATGGAGATCTGCCCCTGACTATTTGGCATCTTTGAGAGATTCCTTAAATCTTGACTTGACTGCTCCAGATGATGGGCAATGATCATGTCGTGTCCCCTTGGTTGGAAGTGTTTTTCCACTTGAGGTGATCCTTTTTATTGAGATGGTTTTTGTTCACTAGATATTCGTCATGCGAATTTCTCTGTTGTTGAACAAATAGTCATATGCAAACAATGTTATTTTAAGAATGCAAAGCTTATGTCTGTCTTGAAGTTTGAAAATTCATTTTTTAGTAAAACAAGTTTTTTTGTTTTAAAAGTGTGATGTCAACTCAGGATTTATAGCAAACCTTATAGGAGTCAGGATACCTTTTGTAACAATATGATTTCGAACTAACCCATGCTTCAGCTAGGACTTTTAAGGGTTATAACGTGGACTGGTTCACGGTTTAAAAAACAAAGGATAATGGCTCAAATTTTATTTGCACCCACCCGTTCTTCATGATGTTCTTCGATCCTATGCTCAGTTAATTGTGCATTTAGATCCCGTTTGAGTCTTTGCTCTGATATTCCAGTGATGGTTCAGATACTGACAATTTATTTTGAATAGGAAGTCATTTTTTGTTGAGGGTTTCTAGGACCTCTTTCTTTTTGATTTCATTATCCCTGTCTTTTGCCTGAACTGTTTCTTTTTGTGATTACAGACAGTGGGATGCCCCAGTTTTTTTCCTTAAGTCTCCTTCATAGGTTTTGACTTAATGGGCTTTTATTTCGAGAGATAATGACTGCCTGTCTTGATGATTATGTGGAACCATCACCGTCTTTTGTTTTGGAAGGATGTCTTTGATGCCATTCATTGTGCACCTGGATTAAATGAGAAAACTACCCGCCCCAGGTTGTGATTAAGGGTTTTAATTTGTGTGAAAGAAAAACTCCTACTTCTTTGGCTCAAAGGGGTTGACTAGGGATTATCTTCCTTATAACTCCACTATTTGGGATTTGAAACAACGCTTGTACATCATCAGCGGGATCTGTTCAAAAGCATATTGTAGAGGTTGTGGTATCATTTTTGTCATCCTCCCTCTAAAGGCTTACAGTTTTTTAGTCGAGAGTTAAATATTACGAAAAGGAAGTATAAAGAAATTTAAGCATAATGAAAACAAATTAATTCAAGACAGACATGTGTAATGCACTAATAAAATGATAAAGTTTGACATGATAATAATTGTTCGAATAAGCAAAGAAAATACAACTTCAGAATTCAAATGAACAAAAATGCTTTCAATCCTAGCCATGTTTTGGCATGGGAGCAGTGATCACGTTGGGAGTCTCAGGAGGGTCGAATTCGATCTCCTTGGAGTTAATCATATTCTGAATCTTGTATTTCAGCGCCCAACAATCGTTAGTGTCGTGCCCCGAGCAACCAAAATGAAAAGCACACCTTGCATCTGGGTTGTAGTTAGGAGAAGAAGTCTTAGGGTTCAGATGAGGGTTTATCACCGTTATCAGATTCATATTCAACATGTGTTGCAATGCTTGTGACAATGGCATGTTGATTTGGGTGAAATGCCTTTGAGGTCTTTCCACCCTTGGCTGATTGTTTCTTTGTTGTGGTTATTATGTGCGTGCCAAATTAGAGATCAACACTGCCCCCACAGATTGGTGGTAGTCTGCCTTGATACGCCCCTTTTGGCCGTGCATAACATTGGATTCCCTCTTGCCACCAAATGACTTCTTCTCTGTACTCGAAGAGGTATTTTTCGGGATCTTACCACTCCGGATCCCAGCTTCTACTCTTTCTCCAGTCAGAATCAGCTCGGTGAAACCTGCTGACAAGCTGCCGATCAAATGATTAAAGAATGGACCAGATAGCGTCCCCAGAAACATATCAACCAACTCCCTATCAGACAACGGGGGTTGGACTCTTCCAGCCAAGTCTCTCCACTTCTGAGCATAGTCTTTAAATCCTTCACTTTCCCCCATGGACATACTCTGGAGTTGAGTACGAGTAGGAGCAAGGTTGGCGTTGTATTGATACTGCTTATAGAAAGCAACAACTAGATCTTCCCAATTTCGGACATTGGCTCTCTCCAATTGATAGAACCATTCAAGCCGAGTCCCTGATAGACTATCTTAAAAGAAATGAACCCACAAATTTCTATCAGCGGTGTGGGGCTAGATCTTCCTGACATAAGAGCGGAGATGGAGTTTTGGGCAGGACACCCCATCATACTTTGCAAAAATTGGAGCTTTGAACTTCTGCAGAATAACTACTCCCGACACCAATCCTAATTCTTCGAAATCCAGTCCAGGTATCCTCTGGACCTCCATGGCATTCAAGCAATCTTCCAATTGCTTGTATCTATCCTCAATGGGAGGATACTGCTCATCATTGTAGTCGGTATCATTGTCAGAAACTTCAGGACTGGGATCTTTCTCCCTTGTCTCTTCTTCTTGATTCTCCCCTTCCTTAGATGAAGAGGTCATATCGACTTGTTGCTTCAACGACCCTCTAAACCTTTTGCCTATATTCAGAATACCGGCATCCTTCTTCTTTTTCTTTTTCTCTTTCAAGATGAGGGTTTTCAGATCCTCATGCCCTTTTGCCAGATTTATGAACATTTGCTGGAACTGGGTGTTTTGTGCCTGAAGGTCCTTGATGCTTTGTTCAGAAGACATTTTTTGCTGAAATAAACAGAGAAGAAGATGAGAAACCTGTAATGGTAACTGTAATGGTGTGTATGATATGCATGCAATGTTTTCAAGGATCTCGCGGGGTAAACAAGAAAATGTTAAAATTTGATTGCAGCTTGATTGAAGAAACTTCGTGTCATTGAGAGTCCTTTTTCAAGAGTCAAGCTCACCATATCGAGTGGGTCATAGCCCCTGACTCAAGATCCTTTGACAACATTGGCTAGAGGAAAATAAATCCCCTTGCCCCTTGCTAGACGTCTGGTTCGCCATGACCTACATCACAGACCCTTGAGATCCTTGAAATGGTTAGTATGATATGCCATGTTTATGATGTCATGATGTCATGATTATGTTGAGAAATCACAGGTATAACAAGCACAAACAAATCACACCAAGTCCTTAGGTTTAAGGCTTGCTTGAGTTTAAGGTAGTACCCTCTTGAAGTTGGATTGGTTCAACCTGTCCTATAAATAGTGACCGGGTTCTAAGGGATCTCAATATCACTGACCATACTTTATCGGGAATTGTCTCAGCTCAAGCAATCTTTTCTTGTGGCCGAAATATCCCGAAAGTCTGATCTCAATGAGTGTAGCATCGAGTATCAACCAATCCTCAGTTCTACACCGAGGCCGGCTATCTCACTACTTTCTAATGGCCAAGTTTGTTCAACTAAGGTTCTAAGGTCCGTTAGTGCTTCAGGACACCGCGCGGCGGCCCCGTATTCTCCTCGTTTCCCCACGAAGGATACCGGTACCAACCAAAGTTCCACACCAACACAGCCATGGCTTAAACCATATCGGTCTACGCTGTATATTCTCCACAATCTATTGTTGTTTACCTAAAAAATTCCCCCAGATCCGGGTGTAGGATCTATAGTAACCCAAATAAAACACTTTAAGAATAAAGCAAACAAGCAATAAAGAAATTTGAAATGACCTAGATCCTAAGGTAAACCCCACTTTATTTTACTCCCCAGCAGAGTCGCCAGTTCTATGATACGGTGACAGAATCGACTGTTTTTACTGGTTTACGTTTTGCATTTTTTGTTTGCAAAATGTCGCGGTGAGCAAGAGTCGCCACCGACTTTTATTTCATCCAACAAAGGAAAAGGAAAAAGAACAGAAAAAATCCTTTTTCGAGATATTTCTACGTACGGGGGGAAGATTATAGAAAGGGAAGGTGTTATCACCCTTTCTATCTGCGGTTTTCCACGGGCTCTTAGGTACTTGCTCATTTTTAAATTTCTTTTGTGCTTGTGTTTTAAAAAGTTTTGTTTACTTCGTGTTAACCCTTGTTTCTATCCTCAAGAGTGTTACAAAGTTGTTTTTGAAAACTTTGTTTGAAGAGTGTTTGTGTGAAAAAGTTTGTTTGAGCAAGTACCTAGGAACTAATCTACCTACTCGAAAAAAAGTCTGTTCGTTTTCATTTAGACAATGTTATCCTATTATTAAGGAATAGGTAGCACCGTCGTTGGATTTTTGAGGGACTATCGAAAGGGACGAAATGGTCATTGAAGGCAACATGTAAGGATACCTTAGCAGTTCGAAGGGACTGTCATCATATATCCGTAAGCAACATCGAGGGACAAGATCATTTCTCGTAGGCAACTCGAGGGACGTTAAGGGACTATGATCTTTATGATGACTTTTAGATTGAGGGTCTTTTGCTAAGATGTCCCTACGTTCGAGGGACACGACCATTATTTCTGAGGCAACCAAGTGAGGCAAACCCTAGGAGTGAGCATGTGCGAGTGTAATTTTCAGTTAATTTATCTTTGCACATTTAGTGTTTTCTACTGTATTAATTTTCAGTTAATTTATCTTTGCACATTTAGTGTTTTCTACTGTATTAATTTTCAGTTTGTCTTTCCATACAATCCTATTAACATACATCTAAGTAGTTTATAGTTTACGGAATTAAAGCAAGAAAGTTTAAAGTCCTAGCTATTACAAGGCTTTTGCAGATACATAATTATTTCAGACTGAAAATAAAAATGCGGAATTTAAACCCTAATTACTATTACAACCTCGAAACAGTTACAATAATAATAAAAGAAAATTATAAAATGCACGTGGCGATTAAATGCGAGAATAATTTAGGAAACCTAAAAAATCTAATTGAAAAAAGATTTAGGTTAGTTTTTTTTGAGAAAAATTAACTAGGTTATGTACAAATTAAAACCCTAATTTCTAATTAATTTAAATTTATAAAAAAGGAATTAAATTTGACCTAAATTAAATTAAACTAATTAATTAAGGAAATAAAATATTTCTATGAAAAAATGATTTTTATGTTTTTTTGATTAAATAAAAAATAATGATTTTTTGGTGTTATTTTAATAAAGGAAAATAATTAGTAAAATAATTAAAAAAATTTAAAATAGAAAAGAAAAGAATGGGCCTGTGTTATGCCAGCCTGAGAGTGCATCATAGTCCTTCATTGTTTGAGGCGTTGGATCTGAATTATTGATACATCCAATGGCCAAATGGTGGTAGCGCATGGTAGGCATTTTGGATGATGATGCATTGAATCTGTAGAAACAAAGTAAGAAAAGAAAATTTGCTAGGATGGTTAGTTGTATATATAATAACATAAATAAAATATGAAGGAAATAAAGTGGTCTTTCCCAAACGCGCGTGTGATTCAAATCACCCAATAGGATTCTGCCACCTAATTGTCTTCTTCCCCATAACTGTTGTTTTTGGCCACACTTTTACCTACAGTCGTTTCCGTCACTAAAGGCTATAGTGACGGATTTTGTTCGTAGCCATAAACCTGTAAAATTCAAAAAAATGCAGCACAAGCAGAATAAATTCAAACCAAAGACATGGATCAACTGCAAATCATCTCCTGAGCATGATAGTACCCCTAATTTTGTCCAATTTTGCCTTTATATAGAATTCCCAATTTGGGACCTCAAAACCCTAACAATGGCATCGTGTCATTCTTGCACTTAAACTTCAATCAAACCAATCAAAAACATTGCAAATATGATAGCAAGCATGGATATATGATCAAAACATGTTTATGATGGATAAATCATTGAAAACGAATCTTTAAAAAAGATGCAAACCGTGGCACTGTGAGGCGTGATTTCTGTAGGTTTTAAGGCTTGAGGATGATTGGAATGGCTTCAGAACACGTCCAAGAACAAATTGTTGGCTTTGGAATGACTTGAAACGACTTATGGAAGAGAATGCGATCTGCACTTTTTCTTCCAAAATTTGCAATTTCTTCCCGTTGTTTTCACGACCCCAAACCATTTTTTATGCTTTAGAGATGTTATGTCCTTATATTAGAATGGATTAGGTCAATAAAAACTAATCATATCTTTGCAAATTATGGAGATTTGATTTCATTCTTTGCCTTGTATGATTTGTTTCCAAAATAGACCAAATTAAGACCTTTTCCAATCAATTATCCCTTGCACGAATTTTTTGATTTGCTAGCTGTTCATGGACTCATAATATGCTCATAAAATCAAATCTTTGATTTTATTTGATTATTCTACTATTTAAATTGATTTATTTTGATTCAAATGGATAAAAAATCAAAATAAATAATAAAAATAATAAAATAATAGGTGGATAATCTCAGGGGTCGTGGGTCATCTTAGGAACAAGTTTCAAACAAGAAAACATGGGCCCATTTGGAAAAAAAAGTCATTTTTATCAATATTGACTTCATGCACATTTCCAAAAATTGGTCATATTGACAATACATATATCCCTCAATTTTAACCCTAAGAGGGTGTTCTTTGACTTTTTAGAAAGCTTAGGATGCCCCCTAAAACAAACCTTTTGGTTTCATCTCAATTGGGTCTTCCATGTTCATGTAAGAAGCTTTGACCCAAAAGGTGTTTTTGTTGACTTTTCAACAGGACCTATAATATAGAAATTAATATCTTTTGATGAGTGCATATTTTAAACTTGTGGGATGAATATGAGTTGTAGGGAATTGCATCCTATTCAAAATGAGCCTTGGATGGAAAATTTCTGATAAAGTATGAAGAAGTTATGCCTGGTCAAAGTTTGGTTGACTTTTCCTATGAAAGCCTAATTTAGCAACTTTTGGGTTTTGATAAATTTGGGGCATCCCTTGAGGAATCATGATCCACCCTTGATCAAATTATGGATATCTCTTAAAAATGTTGATGTTAACCAAAAATCTTGAAGTTTGACTATATGTGGGCCACAATTGACTTTTGACCTAATACAGCCGATTCTCAAGCCTCTGAGTAGTTGACTGAGCAAACTTCTTGTGCAAGGCATGAGACTTGACATGGAGAATATTGGGAACATATTAGGGCCTTCTAAAGAATTTGGGGCCTTTTTGATCCACACATCTTGATGAAAGTGGAAACCCTAATTTGAGACACACTGCCTTAGGAGAGAGTTTGTCTGGTCAACTCTTGGGCAAACTTGAGCAAATTGAGGATCTCTAGGAGTATGTTTTGAGTAAAATGAGAGGGAAATTTTGGGGTACAACAGTCCACCATAGTTTTTTTTTATGTTTTCTTGTGGTCACATTTGTTTTCTTGCATGGTTATTATGTTTTGGTCCAATTGTTGTTAATTTATTCCATTTATTATTCAATTTTTTCCCAGGCTAGCAAAGAGTCATGTGATTAGATTAAGGGTACAACATATGGGACAATTAATTGAAAAATATGCTAAATGGTATGTTTATGAGGATGTACCAGAGATGATTTGGAAGTATGGGATGTTGATTATATGTTATATATGGATTTGAAAAGTTTGACTAAAAGTATGGGTTAAAAGTGTATGTGGTATTGGAACTCTAAGTTTAGTATTTCTCGTGGTCTTAGACCCTTGAATAATGATGTTGATGTTATACAATTTTCCAACGATGTTATTGGGGTGAACTAGTAGATGTATATGTGGAGCACAATATAGATAATCTAGAGGTTATGGATGAAAGTGAGTGATGGATAATTTTGTATGTGCAAGTATACACGGTTAAACAAGTAGAAAATGATAAGAAAGAGTATCGATCCCACAGAAATTGTATTAAGCATAATTAATTTCATACTAGAAGTTGTAAAGTAAACATGAGCAAAGGTAATAAAAATAATGGTTGTGTCATGTGGTTACGAATATGGAAAAATAGAGAAGAAAAATTAAAGGTTAACACAAAGTGAAAGAATATGTTGGACAATATTTCATTTAATGAATTTATTTAATGAATGAGTCTGATATGTTATGTCTTAATAGATGAGGCGAAAAGTGATCTAGTTGTGTATGTCTACAACATCAAAGCTTATGCATTAAGTTAATGGAACAACTCTCAAGATCTCACAACAATATTAAAGTGAGTCTATTGTAACTTCTGGTTTCCCCTATGGTTGTAGTATTTTATATCTAAAATGACAAATCTAGTGAATATGTCTATCGTACTATTTCAAACCACATTTACTTATGAGTTCCATTAGTTAATAGATATCTCAATACTCAACCACCTTGTATCTATTCTCAAGGTGGATAGACAAAGGAACAAACATATGACATAAATTCACATGAATAAAATATATCAAGATAACTCATTTATATCATTCAAAATATTACTAATTCATTAAACTTCACATTATCTAGCAAAGCAAGTTTAGCTCATACTGAGTAAAATAATCACAACACATAAAGATCTAAAGTTACACATTCATAAGAAAGAATATGTAAAAGATAAACCTAAAAATGACACTTTAATAACTTTTAATTTGTTAATTAACAAGTGATGTCTTCTATCATGCGCCCCATCATTGTTTCCTTCAATCTGACGAAACTAGTGTCGCAACGGGAACTATGGCTCCTCCTTAATTTATCTTTTTCACATTTATTTCCAAATTTCATAATATATTTTTTCATTGCATTGTAGCTCTATTTATAGAGGTTTTTCTAACTTCATAAAGTCTCTTTATTTGGTTATTGGATCTTTACAATTATCCATTAACTTAAGCCCAAAGAATAAAGCATATTCCATTGTGTTTTACTATGATAGTACATTGCACATGGGAGACAACATGACATTGTGGCAGCAATGTTACAATAGAAATAATGCATAAGCAGTAGCAACATGCCTTGACAGCTTTTCAGGATTTGTCTTGTTGCATTTCATCCCCGTCCATTCATTTTCTTAACCTCATCCATATTTTCTTCTAAAGTCTCTACCAAGTTAGCATTAACATTTAAGTTGGACCCATACCAACATCTTCTAGTCTAAGGTCTGCTGGATGGTGGTCAAGGATTTCTGGCGTGACAGGGCTTGTCATAAGAGCATATTTTGCACAAACACAAAACACATAAAATTGAAAAAAGAGAGCACCTGTTGAGCAATATCCTAAATTAACTAATGTAACATAAAACATAAATAAATGACATTACTCAAGATATAAAACACCAAAAACTTCAAATACAAAAAGCTTCAATATCTCACACAAAATGAGTTGTCAATTAGTTAGGCCCTAATCCTGATAATGGTGATGATGATGATGTACAATTAACTGGTTTTGGAAGTCCTAATGTTATTTCTGATGATGTTCATAATGCTAATGTTAATGGTGTTCAAAATGATATTGTTGAAGAAGTTAATAATGCTAATGTTGAGGACGTTCAAAATGATAATGTTGAAGATGTTAATATTCTTAATGTTTATTATGTTTAAAATGATAATCTATAATATGTTAATAATGTTAATGTTGATGGTGACAAAAAAATAGTAATATTGAGAAACCTGTCCAAGAAGGAACCAATGATGATTATGTTGCAAGTGAAATGAATTGTTTTGAAAATAACGAGTTTCAGTGTAGTGAAGAGTCTAACCATATAGATTGGACTACAACCCTACTGTGATACAGTGGCAGAACCGACTGTTAATACTTGTTTGCGTTTTTTGTTCACAAAATGTCACGGTAAGCAAGAGTCGCCACCAACTTTTATTTCATCCAATCAAGGAAAAGGAAAAAGAACAGAAAAAACCTTTTTTCGAGATATTCTGAGTACGGGGGGTAGTTTATAGAAAGGGAAGGTGTTAGCATCCTTTGTATCCATGGTTTTCCATGGGCTCTTAGGTACTTGCTCATCTTTTTAAAATTGCTTGTGTGTGCTTGTTTTGAAAAGTTTTACTTCGTGATAACCCTTGTATCAGTCCTCAAGGGTGTGACGAAGTTTATTTTGAAAATTTGTTTTGAAAGGTGTTTGTATGAAAAGTTTTGTTGAGCAAGTACTTAAGATTCTACCTACTCGAAAAAAGGTGTTCTTTTCCTCCTATCCTTTAGACCGTGTGATCCAACTATTAGTGAGTAGGTAACCCTAGTCGTTGGGTGTTTGAGGGACTATCGAAAGGGACATAATGGTCATTGAAGGCACCATGTAAGGATACCTTAGCATTTCGAAGGGACTGTCATCATATATCTGTAGGAAACATCGAGGGACAAGATCATTTCTCGTAGGCAACTCGAGGGACGTTAAGGGACTATGATCTTTATGATGACTTTTAGATTGAGGGTCTTTTGCTAAGATATACCTACGTTCGAGGGACACGACCATTATTTCCGAGGCAACCAAGTGAGGCAAACCCTAGAAGTAAGCATGTGCGAGTGTAATTTTCAATTAATTTATCTTTGCACATTTAGGGTTTTTTACCGTATTAATTTTCAGTTTGTCTTTCCATACAATCCTATTAACATACATCTAAGCAGTTTATAGTTTGCGAAATTAAAAGCAAGAAAGTTTAAAGTCCTAGCTATTACAAGGCTTTTGCAGATACATAATTATTTTGGACTGAAAATAAAAATGTGGAATTTAAACCCTAATTACTATTACAACCTCGAAACAATTACAATAATAATAAAAGGAAATTAAAAAATGTGCGCGGCGAATTAAATGCGAGAATAATTTAGGAAACCTAAAAAATCTAATTGAAAAAAGATTTAGGTTAGTTTTTTTTAGCAAAATTAATTAGGTTATGTACAAATTAAAACCCTAATTTCTAATTAGTTTAAATTATAAAAAAAAAAGGAATTAAATTTGCCCTAAATTAAATTAAACTAATTAATTAAGGAAAGAAAATATTTTTATAAAAAAAAATGATTTTTATGTTTTTTTAATTATTTTTTGATTAAATAAAAAATAATGATTTTTTGGTGTTATTTTAATAAAGGAAAATAATTAGTAAAACAATTAAAAAAAATCAAAATAGAAAAGAAAAGAATGGAACTGTGTTGTGCCAACCTGAGAGTGCACCATAGTCCTTCATTGTTTGAGGCGTTGGATCTGAATTATTGATACATCCAATGGCCAGATGGTGGTAACGCATGGTAGGCGTTTTGGATGATGATGCATTGAATCTGTAAAACAAAGTAAAAAAACAAAATTTGCTGGGATGGTTAGTTTTATATATAATAACATAAATAAAATATAAAGGAAATAAAGTGGTCTTTCCCAAACGCGCGCGTGATTCAAATCACCCAATAGGATTCTGCCACCTAATTGTCTTCTTCCCCATAACTGTTGTTTTTGGCCACACTTTTAGCTACAGTCGTTTCCGTCACTAAAGGCTATAGTGACGGATTTTGTTCGTAGCCATAAACCTGTAAAATTAAAAAAAAAACGCAACACAAGCAGAATAAATTCAAACCAAAGACACGGATCAACTGCAAATCATCTTCTAAGCATGATAGTACCCCTGATTTTGTCCAATTTTGCCTCTATATGGAATTCCCAATTTGGGACCTCAAAACCCTAACAATGGCATCGTGCCATTCCTGCACTTAAACTTCAATCAAATCAATCAAAAACATTGCAAATATTATATCAAGCACGGATATATGATCAAAACATATTTATGATGGATAAATTATTGAAAATGAATCTTAAAAAAAGATGCAAACTGTGGCACTTTGAGGCGTGATTTCTAAAGGTTTTAAGGCTTGAGGATGATTGGAATGGCTTCAGAACACGTCCAGGAACAAATTGTTGGCTTTGGAATTACTTGAAACAACCTATGGAAGAGAATATGGTCTGCACTTTTTCTTCCAAAATTTGCAATTTCTTCCCCTTGTTTTCACGACCCCAAACCCTTTTTTATGCTTTAGAGATGTTAGGTATATATGATAGAATGATTTAGGTCAACAAAAACTGATCATATCTTTGCAAATTATGGAGATTTGATTTCATTCTTTGCCTTGTATGATTTGTTTCCAAAATAGACCAAATTAAGATCTTTTCCAATCAATTAGCTCTTGCACAAATATTTTGATTTTCTAGCTATTCATGGACTCATAATATGCTCAGAAAATCAAATCTTTGATTTTATTTTATTATTCTACTATTTAAATTGATTTATTTTGATTTAAATGGATAAAAAAATAAAAAATAAAATAAAAAAAATAAAATAATAGGTGGATAAGCTCAGAGGTCGTGGTCCATATTAGGAACAAGTTTCAAACAAGAAAACATGGGCCCATTTGGAAAAAAAAGTCATTTTGATCAATATTGACTTCATGCACATTTCCAAAAATTGGTCAATTTTGACAATACATATCTCCCTCAATTTTAACCCTAAGAGGGTATTCTCTGAATTTTTAGAAAGCTTAGGATGTCCCCTAAACAATCCTTTTGGTTTCATCTCAGTTGGGTCTTTCATGTTCATGTAAAAAGCTTTGACCCAAAAGGTATTTTTGTTGAATTTTCAAAAGGACCTATAATGTAGAAATTCATATCTTTTGATGAGTGCATATTTTGAACTTGAGGGCTGAAGATGAGTTGTAGGGAATTGAATCCTCTTCAAAATTTGCCTTGGATGGAAAGTTTTTGATAAAGTATGAAGAAGTTATGCTTGGTCAAAGTTTGGTTGACTTTTCCTATGAAAGCCTAATTTAGCAACTTTTGGGTTTTGATGAATTTGGGGCATCCATTGAGAAATCATGATCCACCCTTGATAAAATGATGGATATCTCTTAAAAATGTTGATGTTGACCAAAAATCTTGAAGTTTGACTATATGTGGGCCACAGTTGACTTTTGACCTAATACAGTCGATTCTCAAGCCTCTGAGCAGTTGACTGAGCAAAATTCTTGTGCAAGGCATGAGACTTGACATGGAGAATCTTGGGAACATATTAGGGCCTTGGAGAGAATTTGGTGCCTTTGTGACCCACACATCTTGATGAAAGTGGAATCCCTAATTTGAGACACACTGCCTTAGGAGAGAGTTTGTCTGGTCAACTCTTGGGCCAACTTGAGCAAATTGAGGATCTCTAGGAGTATGTTTTGAGTAAAATGAGAGGGAAAATTTTGGGGTGCAACAACTGCCCCTGTTCAATATTCTTAAACCTGAGGATGTAGATTGGCTCGTCTGCCTTTCGTGATCTGAAGGTGGAAGATGATTGAACACTAGAGTGCCCAGAAATTTGCACTCGCATGAGGTGATACTTGATTTGTGATATTGGGAATGGGCTTATAGATGCCATTTGGAACTTGCTAGAGAATATTTGGAGATGGGCTTAAAGATGCCATCCAAGATGTGACGGAGTACCGTCGGAGATGGGCTTAAAGATGCCATCTAGAGGATGTTGATCTCATGAGATATTCCTTTGATGAGAGTCCCTACTCCTGTTGTTGATGAGGAATCTGCTGAGGAATGTTGGTATTTATCTTGGGAGAAATAGAATTTTAGGAACTTCAGTTGTCCGTTACTCTACTGGAGAATTAACTCCGGAGGTGAACTGCATATTTGGTCAGTGTACAGGCTGTATCGCGACTTACTGGGGAAAGGTGAAATTGACCGAAACTGGTCAGGTCCAGGTTTTACCGTGTTGTAAACTGTTGTCTGGAGATAAGAGAAAAGAAACCTGGATGGTACTGTTATGAGAAGGAACCTGGATAGTAAGGCTTATGGGAAGGAACCTGGCTAAGGTTGTTTTGTGAGGAGTTTGGGTAAAACTGCATCTGAACCGAGAAGGAACCCGGGTAAGGTTGGTTTGTGGGGAGTTTGGGTAAAACTGCATCTGAACTGAGAAGAAACCTGGGTAAGGTTGCTTTGTGAGGAGTTTGGGTAAAACTGCATCTGAACTGAGAAGGAACCTGGGTAAGGTTGCTCGTGATGAGTCTGTGTAGGGCTTTAGAAGGAACCTGGGTAGGGTTACTTCAGGATAAGTCCATGTAAAACTTCGGCAGGAACCTGGGTAAGGTTACTTTGGGCTAAGTCTGTGTCAAACTTCAAGAGGAACCTAGGTAAGGTTACTTTGTGATAAGTTCGTGTAAAAATTCAGAATGAACTGGGGTAAGGTTACTTTGAGATAAGTTTGTGCAATACTTCAGGAGGAACCTGGGTAAGGCTACTTTGTGATAAGTTCGTGTAAAACTTCAGAAGGAACCTGGGTAAGGTTACTTTGGGATGAGTTCGTGTAAAACTTCAGGAGGAACTTGGGTAAGGTTACTTTGTGATAAGTTCGTGTGAAACTTCAGAAGGAAATGTATGAGAAAGGACCCGTGTAATATTTTTCAGGATAAACCCGTGTGAAGCTGCGTTTAGGAGAAACACGTGTAAGATTGCTTCGTGACGAACCCGCGTAAAGCTGCATTTGATCACGCAGATAATTACTCTGTCTAGTTTCAGGAGCTAATCTTGAACTTGCTGGAAGTTGTTGATGATAACCATCTTTCCTAAAAAGGTACATGATTAATCGTATATGATGCATGAAATGCATTGTATGATGACGTTCTCAAAATAAATGAGACTATGTTGTATGCAATATGTGTGCGCACGTCATGATATATGAACATGAAATGCTATTGTGGCACATCCAAGTTTGGGAAAATAAATCCATGACCACTGTTGGAGAGTACTGGGAATTACATTCCTAATCGTTGTAGAAACAGTGGTTCTTTTACTTTCACTGGGGATGGTGAACCGGAGATGACTATGTTGGGGATTTTCCCCTTGTTTACGGATATCCTGCCTAGGAGAGACTCTGCTTGAGAAAAACTCTGCGGGGGAATAACTCTGTTTGAGAGAGGAGATGCTTTGCTGGAAGATTTTGCCGATTCAGAGAGATAAACTCCGCTGGGGGATGAACTTCTGTAGCAGGAGGAATAAGCTCTGTTAGGGATTGAACTTCTGTATTCAAAGAAATAAACTCTGCTTGGGAGACAACTTTACGAACCGCTTGTGATTATAAAATTCGGCTGGGGAATATAGATATCGGCTCTCTGAAGGAACTTTTCTGGGGAAAGTAGCTCCTGTTTGGGGAAACCGATGTCAAAGTTTTTGGTTGTCTCTACTCTATGGGGAACGTAGACGTCACAGGGTCGTATGTTGAAGATACGACAATGACTTTGCATCAAGACTTTTCTGCCCCTATACTTGCTGGAGAAAGTATCTGCGGAGGCTTTGTGGATTGAGTGCTATCCCAACTTATGAGGTGCTTGGTAACTACCGATCAGAATGATAAGTCTTCTACTAATAGGGAAGTGACAAGATGACGGGACATAGTCGTACACTTTAATCCCTAACTTTTGCCTGGACTGTCTTTTCAGATTTTCAGTCCACCAGGATACCCTTTTTTTTGCCCAAGCCGCCTTTTCAGGTTTTCGACTTGCCGGGTGTACAGATTTTTCATATGTATATCCCTAATTTTTTCCCGAACCTTTTTTGGTTCGCCGGGATGCCCTTATTTTTGCCTAGGCCAGTCAACCTAGCGGGTCTTTGTTCATGCATAGTATTTTCCAGCTATGTCCATGTTCACCGGGTACGGAGAATTGTCACTGTCCATAGTAGTAAGTGTTGCCACACTGCCAGAAGATGCTCATTTGATCGTACATAATTCGTCGTTGGAATTCATGGCCAATGCCCCAAGTGATTCAGATGGAGATCTGCCCCTGGCTATTTCGCATCTTTGAGAGATTCCTTGAATCTTGACTTGACTACCCCAGATGATGGACAACGATCATACCGTGCCCCTTGGTTGGAAGTGTTTTTCCACTTGAGGTGATCCTTTTTATTGAGAAGGTTTTTGTTCACTAGATATTCGTCATGCGAATTTCTCAACTGTTGAATAAATAGTCATATGCAAACAATGTTATTTTAAGAATGCAAAGCTTATGTCTGTCTGGAGGTTTTGAAAATGCAGTTTTTTTTAGTAAAATAGAATTTTGCAAAGATGTGATATCAACTCAGGATTTGTAATGGACCTTCAGGAGTCAGGATACCTTTTGTAACAATATGCTTTTGAACTAACCCATGCTTCAGCTAGGACTTTTAAGGGTTATAACGTGGCCTGGTTCACGGTTCAAGAAACAAAGGATAAAGGCACAAATTTTATTTGTACCCAACCCGCTCTTCGTGATGTTCTTCGGTCCCATGCTCAGTTAATTGCGCATTTAGATCCCGATTGAGTCTGGAATCTTTGCTCTTGATACTTGGTAATGATTCAGAAACTGAACATTTGTTTTGAAAAGGCAGTCATTTTTTGTAATCTTCTTTTTGTCGAGGATTTGTAGTAACCTCTTTTTTTTTTGGTTTTCGTTATCCCTTCTTTTTCCTGAACTATTTCTTTTGTGATTACAGTCAGCGGGATGCCCCAATTTTTCTCTTAAGTCTCCTTCATAGGTTTTGACTTAATGGGCTTTTATTTCGAGAGATAATGACTACCTGTCTTGACGATTATACGGAACCATCACCGTCTTTTGTTTTGGAAGGCCGTCTTCGATGCCATTCATTGTGTACGAAGCGGCAGATAGTGACTGAATGTGCCTCTGAATTAACTGAGAAAACTACCCTGCCCCACAGAAAAACCAGACAAGTACAATATTTACAACATACAAACACACTTCCACAAGCTAAACACGACAAGCTTACGGAAAAACAAAAATTGACATAACGAAATAAATGGTTGAAAGTGAATTAACAAGTTGAAAAGTGAAAATTTGAGAATTTAAAACAGGTCCAATTTCAACTTGTTAAAACACAAGTCAACACATACATAAATGAACACAAACAAAACATGCTTTTTTTTTGTCGTAAGCTCGATGCCTTTATTGCACGAGCTAGTAACCTCCTATCGCCATGCCATGGTATTGTCACACTGCGCAAACCTAAAGAAAATGTCCTAACATCTACACAACAAACATTACGAAAATGAGACAATTCACAACAATACGTGAAAACAAAGAAAAACATATATATGCACAAGTATGGAAAGTAAACACAAAACATGTACAAGTAAAAATAGACAAGTTTATGTTCATATTCTATACAACATATACATTAATTAAAAAACTCAAAAACAAAGAAACTATCACAATGCAAAACAATAAACACCAATCCCCAACAACAACGCCATTTTGTTACTGTGAAGAGAGGCAAGCAAAAACTAAAGTGTTATTTTTACCGGGTGATATTTAGGTTATATCGTATCATGTCCAGAGAGATTGGTTATCGATTTGTCATTCGATAAATCTATCCTTAATGAGTTTGGGAATAAATGGGTCGAAAGTGAAAGTATCAACAAAAAAGAATGTATAAAAAGGAAAAAGGAACAACTTATCAAGCATGCATATTTAATACTTCTCACAGACTTAAACCTATCGACCTTTTATACTAAACCTACAATATTCATCAATGTCATCATATGTCACTCACAACCTAAGTCATTTCTAACTCAAATTGAGAGGCCTACTGCATCACCTCGGTAGCGATCTCTCAATCACCTCAACAACATAGAAGTCAATCGTACTCGCTTACATCAACGATCTCTCAGAGCAGCACAAACAACACAACGACATTAATCACAGATACCCTAAGTGAATAACAGTGCTAAATCTATCTCTAGAATTCAGACACTACTAGATAATCATCCTAGATAAGAATCTAAGTAGTATATGTCTATAGCAACTCAAATCCCTAGCACACAGCAAAAATCAAGGATAACAGTCAACAAAGATTTGTAAGGCAAGTTTTATATAACGCCAAGGGCAAAAAATATACATGAGTTCAAAGAAAATACATATACAAACCCAACCAAAAGAGAATACACAGAGAAAAAGAGAAATAAACCACATATCTACCGATTTGTCAGTGCTGATCAAAGAGAAATCCACCCCAGATCATCCGTATGCAAGCTCCATAGTTGTTATCTAAGCTAATCCTAACAAAATTAAAGGTTGATGGAGTTGGGAGCAAAAACTTCCCTAAAACCATAACCTAAAAATGAACTAAATCTGTTTTTATAAAACTCAACTTAGTAGACCACGCTAAGCGGGCTGCGCAATATTTACACATTAAATCGACCTAAATCGCGCTAAGCACACCTCGTTAAGCGGGCTTCTAAACAATGCTTCTGCCAAAATAGTAAAAACGCAAGCAGCACACTACAAAATGCGTTGAGCGCACTCGCGCTTAGCGGCCTTCTGCGTGCTAAGCGGGCTCTCCTGAACAGTACTTCCCAAAACTAGTCTTTTATTTTGAAAACGCTCATCCATAGCCGTGCCTTCGACACCTTATTCCTCAATGCTCCAAAATGCAACAAATACCTACAAAAGGAATGGAAAAACATCAAACGGTACACTATGTACACACAAACACAAATAAACACAAACTCAACTTATTTACACAAAAGTCGGCTTTATTCAACCGATATTAACAACAAAAAGTCAATAAGTGCAACAATAAGTATATACAAAAATAGCTACAATTTTCACTTATTAATCTGTCCTCAGTCTGGAAGACAAATTCGGTGAGTAAATTTGAGTGCGTTTTTAGTTGATTCTAAGAAGATTTGTCATTTATGTTTTGTATATGAAGTTAAGGAAGATTGGCTAAAAGATTCTCCATGACCATATCAAATCTAAGAATATTTAAAATGATTTTAAAATCATATCTTGTTGGACAACCAACTAAAATCTTCTTTAAAAACAAATCTTCATCAAATCAAATCTTTTAAAGACTTTGCAGATGGAGCGCTATATATAGAGACTCGGTACTAACAAAGAAATCACAAAAGTATTGAAGATCTATTGTATTAATGTTTTTTTCTTTGAGTATTTGTGTTCTTGTTGTTTATTGTAAACCTCCAAAGAAGCCTAGCCTGAAGATGCAAGGCATAGAGGTTGATTGTTAGTTGAGTTATAATTCAACATCTTTAATTTTTTGAAAGCTTAGATCACTAGAGTACTGATTGAGATAAAGTGAGAAGGGTTCTTATATTTATGGGAGTCCTAAATATAAAGACACGAGTAGTATTAGGAAGTAGGAATTGCATAAGGTTTGTTCATCTAAGATTAGTTGTACTAATACTATTGAGAGTGGATTTACTTTCTTGGGTCATAAGCCTCCCAGATGTAGGTGACGTTGCACTGAAATGGGTTACCAATTCTCTTGTGTTCTTTATTGCTTTATGATTTATAATATATTTTATATTTTATATTAATTTTGGTTTAAGATATTAAACATATTGTCTTAGACATCATTTGCAATATTTATCCACGCGCTAGAATAGAATTTCAATTGGAATCAGGGGTAAGCACCCTGTTCTGTTTGGGTGACCTCTAGTGGGAGTATTTTCTATTCAAATGGACAATACTAAGGATAGAGGATCGATCAATAGACCGTATGTCTTAGATGGAACCAACTATGATTATTGGAAATCCAAAGTGGTTGATTTCCTTAAGTCCATGGACAACAAAACATGTAAGGTTGTTATAAAAGGTTGTAAACACCTTGTGACTTCCTCTCAAGATGGAACATTTATCTTAAAACTTGAAACAGATTGGACAAATGTTGAAGATGATGAAGCTTTGGGAAACTTCAAGGAATTGAATGTTATTTTCAATGGTGTGGACAATACCATGTTTAGATTTATCACAAGAAAATATGAATCTGATAGTGAGTCTAGTGATAAAGACATCTTTGATGAAGAGTTAGCTGCAACATACAGGCTGTTGTATAATCGGGGGAAGGAAGCTTGCATTGTAGGGAGAAACAAAAGAAAACTATAAGTTCTCTCCTTACGGAAAAATAGAAACTTGTTTCAACCATCACTGGTCTTGAAGAGGAAGTAACTCTCTTAAATTCTAAGCTTGAAAATATGAAAAAAAATCTCTTTATATGTTGAACAATGGTTCAAATATGCTTGATAAAATCTTGGAAGTTGGAAAGATGTCTAGGAATATGAAGGGAATAGAGTTTGACTACATATCCATGAACAAAGAAATCAAAGTTCTCACCAAGAAGTTTGTTCCCCCTAAGAATAAGACTAGGTTTCTAATGTTGGACCATATGTTGCAACATCTGGTTCAAGATATGTATCCTTAAAACAGAGGAAACAAGAGCTTATTATGGAGATGTCTCTACGGTGAAAGATATGGTCATATAAAGCCCTATTGGTATAGACTGTATGAATATCCTATGCTCTATAGTCAACCAAGGTTCAACAAAACAAGAGGAAAGAACACTCAAGCAAGAAAAATTTGGAATCCCAAAGAAACAACCACAAGTCCCATAACTCATACACCTATAATGTTTACTCAAGAAAAGATTGATAATTTGATGATGGATGTCCCAGGAACATGATTGGAGAAAAGAACTATCTAGAAGAGTTAAAATCTTACTTCAATAGTTATGTTGCTTTTAGTGATGGAGCAAGAAGAAAAATCAAGGGTATATGTAAATTGGTCATTCCATATCTCCTTAGCCTTGATGATGTGCTACTGGTGGAAGGATTAACTACAAACTTGATCAGTATAAGTTAACTATGCGATCAAAGTCTGAATGTGAGTTTCAACAAATTAGAATGCATTGTTTCCAACAAAGATAAAAAATGTTAATGAAAGGTTCAAGGTCGTCATCTCAACCTCAAGACTAAGAGTATGAAAAAGATCATATCTGAAGATGCTATCAAGGGATTGTCAAAGCTCAAGATTGAAGAAAGAAAAATCGGTGGATAGTGCCAAATAGGAAATCAGACCAAGATGTCCCACGAGAAGCTTCAACATCTTACCACCTCAAAAGTTGTTGAGTTACTTCATACGGTCCTCATGGAGCCAATGCAAGTGGAAAGCATGTGTGGAAAAAGATATGTTTTCATGTGCGTAGATGATATTTTAAGATACACTTAGATCAACTTGATTAAAGAAAATTTTGTCACTTTTGATGTCTTCAAGATGGTGAAACATTTTGTTCATCAAATGCAATATAAATTTGAGATGAGCCTTGTAGGAAGTCTCTCCTACTATCTTTATCTACAAGTAAGTCAACTAAGAGAAATTTTCACAAAAGCCTTACATGATGTCATGTTTGAAAAGCTAATGGGTGCTCTTGGTATTTGGATGTCTAAAATCTTATAGAAATTAATGCAAGGGAGGCGTGCAAGGAGAAAGGGAAAGTTTCCCTCTCTTGTGATCATTGCAGCATGTGATATAAGGCACATTATTCTTATTTTAGTTCATTTTCAAATATTCTCCTTTTTTACTCGCATGTCTATTTCTCTCTCTCTCTCTCTCTCTCTCTCTCTATTATTCTACCACAATTGTTCACATTCATATCTCTCAAGCCCCTTAAACCAGTTAAAAATGAGCAAAAAATCTAATGAAGCTAATACCTATGAACCCAAACCAATTACCAATATGTATGGGGTCAAGATGCTAGGAGTCAAACTGGGGGGAAAATAACTAAGAAAAACTTAGCACTTTTGGGTCAAGCAGCAGGCTTAATGAATAAGGTGTGGTGTGCGATGTTGTACTTCTTCATATAACTATTCATGTTGATATTTCACAAGAAAGAACTAAGTATATAGACTATGAAAAGAAGAAAACATTTGAAAATGAGCCATATAAGCATGTTCATAATCCTTTTGAATTTATGAATATTGCTAAGGATGTTGGTTCCAACCCCCATTAGGAAAATCATTGATCATGCTAAAACCACTCTTGAGGAACCTCATGTGGAACCACATGTTGAATCATATGACGATCCACATGTTGAACCAAATGTTAAAATATACATTCCAACATCTGGTGAGCCAGGTGTTGAACCACCAACTGAATCAGTTGTTGATATTCTTGTCTTTGATACAAATGTGAATGACATCTTGGATGAAGATGATGATTTATCTGAACATTTGAGGGATAATATCCCTCAATTGAAGAACCTGAGGTTCAAGGAGAAAGGAATGTAGAAGTAAATGAGTATGATGACATTCCTATTTCCAACCTAATGAAGAGAATCATTAAGAGTGTATCCAAGTATCAAGACAAAGATACTCGGGAAATAGAGAAGTAATGGATGTGGATGAAGAGACTGAAACTGATGAAGAACCTATTGTCATTGTTATGAAGAGTATATATAGGTCTATGGTTGATAGGGTATAAGATAAGAAGAAATATGTACCTCCTAAAACCTCCATGAAGAACACTGAAATTATGAAGAAGAAAACTCCACAAAGGACGCTCGTGAATAAGAAAAGAAAGGTTTAAGAGAAAATTGTTGAGAAGAAGTCTCTAAAGAGAAAGCTTGTTCAACCAAGTGACTCTGAGACAGATGCTGGAGAAGATGTGCAGGACATTGTGTCCAGTATAAGGAGAAATGTTGGTGGAAAGAGGATTCTTGTGAATGTTGATGTTGCTCCCTTGGATAATGTCTCATTATATTTTTAAACAAGTGTTCATAAGTGAAAATATGTTTTTCAAAGAAGGATTGCTTGTGAAAGAGAGCTAGGCACATAAGCTCTTAATTGTAAAGAGATTATGGATTTTATAAAATTTGTTGGGTTAATGAAGATTGTAATAGATATTGGTCCTTGCTATAAAAAGTTTGTCAAGGAGTTTATTGTGGACTTCTCGCCTGGTTGCAATGTTGAATGAAGTCAGGAGTATAGGAAGGTATATGTTAGATGGAAGTGTGTGAAGTTTTCACCCTTAATTATTAATGATTATTTAGGAAGAAGAAAGTTTGTAGGGTCTGATAAGGCTTCATCCATTGACAAGATTGATAAGGAAATAATTGGTTGACAAGTGCAATAATGGCCCAACAGAGGATTACTCACTAATCAAAAATTGAGTGTGAAGTACTTTATTTTTAATATGATTTGTGCATCCAATTATGCACTCATAAATCACAGTTCAAGTATAACCTTTGCATTTTCCAAACTTATATTCCAAATAGGCATAAAGGCAAAGATAAATTTTGGATATTACGTGTTTGAGAAAACTATAAATCATGTTGTCTCCTTTTCTCTGAAGCTACCCATATCATTTCCGTGTTTGTTAATTTGAATTATCTTGAATCAAAATTATGAGATTGTGCATCCAAAAGAATCTCAATACAAAAATGCAGGCTCACTAACCCTTGATAAAAAGTTGTTTGTCGGAACACATATTCCAAACAATATGGTGACAAAGCACAAGGGTCAAGTTACAGGGGGAATTCTTCTCCTGTAACCAAATCCACTAGAAAGGATGTGTTGCTCGAGCTAATGGAAGTTTCAAAGGCTATGCAAGAAACACTTAATGCAAGTACCATCAGGAAGAGGAATGTAGATAGATTGATCAAAATGTGGACCAAGGAGAAGTACATAGAGGAAGAAGAAGAATTTGACAGTGAAGAGGAAGAGAAACTTGCTAGTGAGGAAAAGGAGAAAAGCCCTGAGGATTGATGTAGTTGGATGTTGTCATTTGCATTCTTTCATGTCTGATGTGTTTATTTAAGGTTTATTTTTTTGGCCCTTGTATTTTTGCATGTTTTAATTTTAGTTCATGGGTCTGTAATTGCTCCTTAACAATGACAACGGTTCTGCACTACGGCATTCCAATTTTTGGTATTTGGTACATGTTTTTGTTAATTCTTTGGTTCTTATTTTTAAACCTTTTCCAAATTGTTGAAAAAAGGAAGAGTAATAGTATTAGTGTGTGTTGTACCCAAAAATTTACCCCCTCCCATTTTCTCAATACACTTTTCACAAAGATCCTCAATGGCTCAAGCTTGCATAAGTGTTGACTAGGTCAAACCACCTCCTAAGCACTGAGACCCCAAAATTAGGGTTTTGGTTTTATCAAGGGAAATTGGATTTCTAATGCCTAAAATGACTTTAATGTTCATCATAGGTCCTCAATAAAGCACATGTCAAGTTTCAAGCCTTGCATCACAAATTTTCCTAGCCAATTGCTCAGATGACTAAAAATCAACTACATTGGATAAAAAGTCAACAGTGGTCAATAGACAATCAAATTTCAATATTTTTGGTCATCATCAATATTTTGAAGTGATATTAATCATTTTATCAAGTTTTGATCATGATTCATCAAGGAAAACCCTCAAATCATCAGAGGTCAAAAATTGCCCAAATTAGGATTTTGACCGAAGATGATTGATCATTGACCTTTGACCTAATACATGATCTAATAACTTGAAGCATAATATTAATAATTCAAGGACAAAATATTGACCTAATTTCATGGTTCAAAACATTTCTCAAGATTAAACAATTGATAGTTGAAATTTGGTCAACTGATACACCAAAAGTCAAACTTTGACTTTTTGGTCAAAATTGAGTTTCAAAAGTCAAAATTCATCAAGACATTAAAAAATAAGAAGCTTGATCATAAATGAATCAAGAAGGTCAAAAGTCAATATAAAAATCAAAGTTTTCAAGACTTAGAAAAATTTCTAAGTGTTTAAAACCTTGATAATTTCACTACTTCATGTCCTTTTTTCACCAAGATGCAAGATGATTCAAAGAAAACTTTCAACATGAAAATTGTAGATCTTGATGAATTCTACAACTTTGTATTAGATGTTTGATGTCACAAAAATTCTTATATTTGAAGATATAAGCCCATGAAGTCATGACATTTTCACTCACATTTTCAAGGACCTAGAGATTTATCTTTGTTCTGTTTTATAGGATATGGCTTCCACTCGCAGAAATACCATCTGAATCAACCTTGTCATGGTACCTCCTAAACTCAAAGAGTTAGAATCAAGGGTATCTAAAAATTCTCCATTCACTAAGAGATATGGTCGGCTTCTCAAATTGGTTACCTCAAGTTTTGAAGAAGACATGGTGCATGTGCTCTTTCAATTCTTTGATCCTAAACATCATTGTTTCACATTTCCTGATTATTAATTGGTGCCCACCATTGAAGAGTTATCTCAACTTTTGAGAGTCCCTATTCTTGATCAAATACCCTTCACCGGTATTGAGAAAGATCCATGACCTGAGGAGATTGCATTAGCCCTACATTTGCAACGGTCCGACATTGTGGCTAATTGGGAAACAAGGAGAGGTGTCAAAGGTTTTCTAGCCAAGTTTTAGTTTAAGAAGGCTTAACTGTTTTGGGATGCTATAGATTTTCAAGCTTTAGAAGAAGTCTTGGCTCTTCTAATATATAGGTTGGTACTGTTCCTTAATCCAGACCAACTTATAGATGTGAATGCGGTCAAAATCTTCCTATCTTGTAATCCGGTGCCTACTTTGCTCGGAGACATTTTGCATTCTCTTCACGCACACACCATGAAGAGAAGATGGATTCTTATGTGTTGCACACTGTGATACGGCGGGAGAACTGACTTGAGGTTTTGCGTTTTATCATAAATGTTGCGGTTTAGCAAGAGTCGCCACTGACTTTTCTTTTATCCAAAAGGAAAGGTGAAAAAGTACAGGAAAGACCTTTGAGATGTTTTCTTGAGTTCGGCGAGTAGATTATGAAAAGGGAAGGTGTTAGAACCCTTTTCATCCATGATTTTCCATGGGCTCTTAGTTACTTGCTAGATCACTTGCTTTTGTTTTGAAATTGTGCTTTGTGTGGTTTGACAGTATTTTGTAAAAGAGGCCATTGTTTAGGCAATCTTTGTAATAATTCTCGTTCGTAAGAATGTATACAAATATGTTTGTCTTTTTGAAAATGTTTTCAATGTTTGTAATATGTTTAGAAATGTGTGTGTTTATTTTGAAAATATGTTTGTCTTTCTTGCTCATTTTCTATTCCTTTGACATTGTTGTCTTAGCATTGATTTGGTAAGCAACCCTATCTTTGGATGTTAACGGGACGGGTGCGGGTCATCGTATAACCATGATTAGCAATGTTGCAAAGTATCTTTGGCATTTTTTGAGGGACCAAGATCATTTTTTAAGGCAACTTAGAATAGTGTCATCGAGGGACTATGATCTTATAATTGTTTGTTTTGCCAAGATACTTCGCATGCGTAATATGGTCATTTTTATATAAGGCAACCAAGTGGAGAAACCCTAAGGATGCTTGTGTGCAAGTGTGTTTTTTTCATGCTTTGATTTTGTATTGGATTTAGGGTTTTCTATTTGATTTGTTTTTATCTTGCCATACAAACCCTAATTACTAGCATGGTATATAAAAGTGGTAAATTGCGTAATTTAAAGATTACTACGCTATTACAACATTTTTATGGGAAGGGGGAATACAAATAATGAATGGGAATTTGCAATAATGTAAATCTAATTAAGCTATTACAACCAAATCGAATTTGTACAAGTATTTGAATAAATAAGATACAATATAAATTAAATGTGCAATGGCATGTATATGCAAGAAAAAGATTTTGTTTTATTTTTCATGTGAAAAGGAGTTTTAACCTAATCCTAAAAATATTTAAAAAAAAGGAAATTATTTCTTGAGAAAAATGGTTAACCCTAATTTCTAATTAAAGGGAAAATAAAATTCTTTAGGTATTATTTTTTGTGTATTTTTGTATTAAAAAAAATAATAAGTAATATTTTATGAAAATATTTAGTTTTTATATGCCAAAATAAATATTTACAAGTATAAAAAAAACAAAGGATAAGAATATATCTAAGTTTTAATTTATTTTTCACAAGTTTATTTAAGAAAGATAATTAGTATATATCTAAAATAAAATATAATTTTTTATGTAAAAATAAAGTAAAATAAAATAAAAATGCAATATTTATCATATTTACATTTTTTATGATTTTATGTATTAAGGAAAATATTTAATAAAACAAATAAATAAAATATATGGGCCAGGGGGTATCTTGAGTAAACAACATGTAAGCATCAGAAGAAAAAAAATAAAGCCCAATGAGACAAAGGCCCAGCGCTGCATAGTGAGGAAAATGGCAAAAAATGTGAGAAAATAGGCAAAAGGCAGGCACCAAGGCTCGAACCCATGATCTTAGCAATTTCAACGCGCTGCCTTGCCACTGGGGTGGCTGTACATCTGTTAGTCTAAATGAAATAAAATATACATAACACAAAATCGTTCCTAGCCCTGTACTTCATCTTCTTCCTCAAGCTAGTCGGACCTCTTGTAACTCTTTCATCTCTCAACAAAAATGGAAATTGATAACATGAATGTTATAGCATTTTGTCTCACGATTCTAACCATGTGCATAACTAAAACTATAAATTCAAGATTAAAGAGAATTTTAATGGCCCTAATTCTTAACCTAATTTTTCCAGGAACTTCAAGTTCAAAATTCTCTCAACTCAGGCCAAATAAATGCAAGTTATGGATATGTACAGCTTTGTAGCAATGATATCTACATTTTTCTTTCACAAATTGTGGCCAATGGATGCCTGTATGAGGAGATAAAAGTTGGAGTTCTTACCTCTTTTAGCTGAGATCGTGAATGGAGTTTGAGTGAGATTTAGGAAGGCCTGAAGGTTGCTTTATCTTGCTTGAACCTCCCTGAGTGTGTTCCAATCCTTGCCTCGCTTTGGAAGTGCCTGGAACTCTCTATCCAAGTTAAACTGCAAGCTTGGAAAAAAAATGGCAGATGAAGAAGGAGGAGTTACAATTCAGGGATGATGGTCTGAATCACTTAGATATGAATTAGGTAAAGTGTCTGGATGATTAAAACTTGAAACGCACGAGCCAATTTATGGATTGCTATGCTTATGCTCAAACTGCAAGTTTTTGACAGGTTTTTGGTGAGAGGGTGTTCTAAAGTGTTTTAGGCCTTTATAAATCGTGTTCTCAACTGTAATGGGTTTGTGTATTAGTATGGAGAAAGTCTTAAGTCAGTTTCACAACAGATCTTTTAGTTGTAGGCTTTTTGCACACTTTCTTACTTTTGAAGCAAAGTGAAGGAACAAGTCTCCACATGCTTGTACTGGCCTGCTTGGAGTTGGTATAAGCTCTATACAAGTTTCTTTAGATATGTAGGACTTGTGTGTGTAGAGAAGCCATGTCCAATGCTCAAGAATTGGAAAGTTGCAAAAGTGAAGCTTTTCCAAAATGGCAATGGCAACTTTGTGCCATTTATGGAATTACAACTTGGACAAAGACTCTTGGGCTTGAATTAAAGATTTTTCAACTGATTAAGCATTAAATTATAAAGTGAGACACAAGTTTGAGACCTGTAAAGCAAGAATTAGGCAGCATAGGTTCAAATTTGAATTTTGTTCTTCATGAAATGGCTTGAATTCAAAGTGAGAAATTGCCAACTTCATCTCTTCGATTCTCCCTACTCAAAAATGATCTCAAGGAGTTCTTAGACATTTTGGAAATCTTGCAATGTGCTCTATAACTCATCTTTGAAATTCATTTCAACATTCCTCTTGGAACTATGTGAAAAATTCCCATGAAGTTAGGTCAAAAACCTGCCTAAATTAGGGCAAATTTTCACTAAGTTATTTAGTTCATGAGCATGTATTCACAAAATTATATCTTGAGATACAAGCATCTTTAGGGGAAAATGTGTGAATAAAAGTTGTATGTTTCATGGAGGTATACAACTTTCATGTTGGGAACTTTCTTTGAATCATCTTGCATCATGGTGGAAATTTGGCTTAAAGTTGAGAAAAAATAAGAAATTTTCTATACTTAGAAAAGTTTCTAAGTTAAGAAAATTTCGAATTTTAAAACCAAATCTTCAATATTTGATTTCTTGATGAACAAGTTTCACACTTTGACATGTTTTGATGAATTGTGATCCTTGGCATTTGATTTTGACTAAAAAGTCAAAGTTTGACTTTTCAGTATACAGTTAACTTTTGATCAGTTGACTGCAAATTTCATCTGTCAATCCAATGAAATTGTAATGTTTTGAACCATGTCATTAGGTCAAAATGATAAAATTGTACCCTTTAAATCATGCTTCAAACCAATTTGTCATTGGCTAGGTCAAAAATCAGAAATTGCCCTTTCTTAGTCAAAACCCTAATTTTGACCATTTTGCCCTTTTGATGATTTGATCAAATTTCTTGATGAATTGTGGTCCAAACTTGATCAAATGATACATATGAGTCTAAAATGTTGATGTGGATAAAAAATTATGAAGTTTGATTGTAAATTAGCCATGGTTGACTTTTTCCCCCAATACAACTGATTTTTAGGTCAATTGTCCAATTGACTGATCAAAAATGTGATTCAAGGCTTGAAACTTGACATGAGTAAAACTTATGGGTCCATGATGATACTTGAAATTCATATGAAGCATTGATAGTCCAAAAATCCTTGTGCAAACTTAAACCCTAATTTTGGGTCATCAGTGCAAGATGAGATATCTTGAGTTTATCAAACCCTAATCCAGTCTTGAGTCAAAGAGATCTTGTGGGGAAAATCTTGATAAATGGGGGGGGGGGGATTTTGGGGTACAACAGCTGCCCCTGTTCAATCTTCTTAAGCCTGAAGAGTTAGATTGGCGAGTTTTGCCATTCGTGACTCAAAGGTGAAATAATGATTGAACACTAGAGTGCCCAGAAATTTGCACTTGACGACGCGCGGTTGAGGGTATGGGCTTAAAGATTCCATTTGGAGAAGTGATAGAATCTTGTTGGATATGGGCTTGTAGATGCCATCCAAGGATGTTTGTTGAATTGTAAGTTGTAAGCCGAAAAAATGAGTGTCAGAATGGCTTCCGTGTCAGGAGCATATCTGTACTGTATCTGCGAGTTGTATCCGAATGAGTATCAGAATGGCATTCGTGTTTGGAGTGTATCTGTACTAAGTTTAAATGGGTATCAAAATGGAATCCGTGTCTGGAGCGTATCTGAACTGTATTTGAATTTGAAATCTGAATGAGTATCAGGATGGCATCCGTGTCTGGAGCGTATCTGAACTGTATCTGTATTTGAAATCTGAATGAGTATTAGGATGGAATCCGTGTCTGGAGCATATCTGAACTGTATCTGTATTTGAAATCTGAATGATTATCAGAATGGCATCCGTGTCTGGAGCGTATCTGAACTATATCTGTATTTGAAATTTGAATGAGTATCAGAATGGCATCCGTATCTAGAGCGTATCTGAACTGTATCTGAATTTGAAGTCTGAATGAGTATCAGAATGACATCCGTGTCTGGAGTGTATCTAAACTGTATCTGTATTTGAAATCTGAATGAGCATCAAAGTGGCATCCGTGTCTGGAGCGTATCTATAATGTATCGGTAAGTATATTTGTTAATGGAAACTGTTTAATCTTATCCTGAAAAGGGTAAAATGTTAGTTAAAATACAAAGTCATGTTGCATGAAATGTATGCTGCAATGTATTGACTTTATTAATGTTTATGATATATGGATGCAATGTATGTGTATGTGAGCTGATTTGCTGTATTGTTGTCTGCTTGAGGAAGATAAATCCCTGCATGCTGCTGAGGATGTGTTGAATTTTTATGTCTTGAAGTTGAAGTACTGATAAACTTTTGTTGAGAGAAATAAGTTCTGTTGTGAGGGAAATTCCATGTACCACTTGTAAGATCTTCTCGGGAAATCCTGAGAATTTTGACGACTTCTACTGGGGATTAATAATTTGAAACTTCGTTCCGCTTGGGGATTTAAATGATGTATTGTAGGGGATTTCTTATGGAATAGCGTAGAGACGTTTCCCTGCTCTTTCAACCTATCAGTACTTATCTTTCTTATTTTGTTTATTTGTAAACAATAATCATGTTCAAATGCATATGTTCATTCATGAATCATTGGACATTTTTTGTAAACAAAACACAAGTGTAAAGAAAAAGATAAATATTTTTTTGCACTTTCAAAGGGATATCTTTGTATTGACTTTGAATAAATATTTTGTACAAAGGAGACAAACATTCTAGTAAGAAAATACCGTCGTAAAGAAGAAAAATTTAATACAAAGAAATATGGCTATGTGTAATAATCCCATGGGGTTCCCATTCTTTTATAGCCTTCATATCCCCGAGTATCTTGTCTATTAGCCTTGTCCGAAGATGATTGAATTGATCAGAAACTCGTAGTTTGTCAACAGAAGCCAAAGGTTGTCCGTCAAATGATTCGACGGGACATAGTCATACGCTTTTATTCCCTAACTTTTGCCTGGACCGCCCTTTCGGGTTTTCAGTCCACCGGGAAACCCTTTTTTGCCCAAGTCTCCCTTTCGGGTTTTCAACTTGCCGGGTATACAAATTTTTTTATTTTATCCCTAATTTTTGCCCGAACCGTTTGGTTTGCCGGGATGCCCTTGTTTTTCCTAGGTGTGTCAACCTAGCGGGTCTCTTATGCATAGTATCTTTTGACTATTTCCATGTTCGTAGGGTGTGGCAAGTTGTCGCCATCCATTATGGTCAAGATCATTGCCCCACCGGAGAATATGTTTTTGATTACAAATGGTCCTTCATAGGTTGGAGTCCATTTGCCCCTGGGATCACTTTGTGGCAAGATGATACATTTGATCACTAAATCCCCAACTTGATATACTTGGCGTCTGACTTTTTTGTTGAAAGACTTGATCATCCATTTTTGATACATATGACCATGGCAAACAGCAGTAACTCTCTTTTCATCAATCAAATTCAGTTGATCAAGTCGAGTCTGGATCCAATCGTCTTCATTCAACCCTGCATATTTCATAATCCTCAGAGAGGGGATCTGAACCTCAATAGGCAAGACAACCTCCATGCCGTAAACCAAAGAATTTCAAAGGTTGTGAATTCAACTCAAGGGAGAGCGAGACACCTTTGAAGTCCAATTCGATGCAAGCGAGAGGAAGGTGTTGGAGATCACAAGGAAACTTCACGAGGAATGAAGCCTGAATGCTTACATTGCACCAAAGAGGATGCACCAGTGGGAGACCTGAGCCTTTTGTTTTAGGAGTTAATTTTGTCTTTTTCGTTTTTTCCATTATAAGACCCAAGAGGAATTTGTAACCTTTGAACTTAATAATACAATTGATGTTTTGTTTCCTTTTTGGTTAAGCAAATTTAAATCTCTTGAAAGTCCTTGAGAACATTGCATTCGCATAACATGCATCATATCATAAGCAGGTTTTCTGACACATGTTTCCTCATCTTTCTACTATTTATTTCAATATAAGATGGACCTCGAGTAAACCATCAAGGACTTGCAGACTCAACACACTCAATTCCAAGAGACTATGCTCAACTTGGCTAAAGGCCAACAAGAAATGATGACGCTCCTTGTCACGAAGAAAAAGACCAAGAAGAAAGTTGTGATCAACATGGGGAAGAGGTTCAAAGGCCCTGACCTACAAGTTCAAATTGAAGAGGACTCCTCTGAGGAGGATGATAATCAAAATGAATATGCTAGAAGAACCCGTGCTAGGGGTGGGAACAAACAAATCTCTGAAGACGAGGATTATTCTGATGAGAAATACCCACCGACCGATGACAAATACAAGAAGCTAGAAGAAAGACTAAAGGTTGTAGAGATCCAAGTTGTGTCTGGCTTGGACTTTGGAGACTTGGGTTTGGTACCTGGGGTAGTCATCCCCCACAAATTCAAAATCCCTATCTCCGCCAAGTACAATGGTGTCTCATGTCCGAAGCTTCATCTAAGATCATATGTCCGTAAGATTCAGCCGCACACCACTGATGGGAAACTATGGGTGCACTTTTTCCAAGAGAGTCTATCGGGAACGCAGTTGGAGTGGTTTTACCAATTAGAAGGGGCTAATATTCATACTTGGGAGGATTTGGCTGCTGCCTTTTACTGTCAATATCAATATAACGCTAATCTTGCACCAACTCGGGTGCAACTACAAGGCATGACCATGGATTCAGATGAGGGCTTCAAGGAATACATCTAAAAGTGGAGAGACTTGGCAGGCAGGGTGCAACCACCTTTAACTGATAGAGAATTGGTAGACATGTTTATGGGTACATTGACTAGTCCTTTCTTCAACTTGCTGATTGGAAGTTCATCATCCGGTTTTACTGAATTGATCTTGACTGGCGAGAGGGTTGAGAGTGGAATTAAAAGCAGGAAGATACCAATGGCCTCCACTTCTAATGTTGTGAAAAAACCATTTATTGGTAAAAAAGAGAGTAATGTTGTGTATAGATCAAGAAGCCATATTAAGAATGACCGCCATCATTCAGTAGGGGTAGTATTAATTTCGAACCCAACTCTGAGTCATTGACCATGTCAACAAAACAATCAACAAAGATCGGATTCCCCGAGAAGACAATTTACTAAAATCAATATGCAGTTATCCCAAGCTTTGTAACATCTATTGAAAGCTTATCTGGTGACATTACGAGATCCCCCTTCTAATCCTAACACAACCTCCCCGAAATATAACCCTAACGCACAATGTGCTTACCATTCAAATAGTCCCAGACATGATACCAATGATTGTTGAGCATTAAAGAACAAAGTCCAAGACCTAATTGATAATAAGACAATTGAATTCGACCCTCCGCCAACTCCCAATGTGATCACCGCACCCATGCCCAGTCATGGTAAGGGTGTCAATGCCATTGAAGATGCCTATTTTGTTTCCCCCATCAATGATTTAATCACTCCTTTGAAGACTGTTAAAAAGAATTTGTTGAAAGCCGGGATATTCCCAAGCTGTTTTGAAGACTGTTACCATTGTGCTACACAAATTAATGGTTGCACATGGCCGAAGAAAGGTGTCCAACACCTGATGAATAGCCATGAAATTCTATTTAAGAAAACTCCATCTGTGAAAAGTTTGACCCAAAGTGTATCTCAAGAGTTTGAAGATGTGTCCATCATTACCATTTCAAACACTCCTGTTAAGATCACCTCCAAAAGTCCTATTAGGATTTCCGTTGAACCAAGAATAAAGCCACTAATTATCACCACACCGGGGCCATTCCCCTACTCTTCTGATAAAGTTGTGCCCTGGAACTATGAGGCAGAAGTGTATTACCATGGTATCTAACAAGAAGCGGGGATCACCGAGAATGAGAATGCTGAAGTTACAAACATTGTTGGATCAAGTAAAGTTACTAGGACGGGAAGGATATTCTCATCAGAGATCTCACCTTCGATAACCACTACTGCACCCATTCGTATTACTTCTATTAAACTTGTTGCTGATACTCGAGGAAAGGAAAAAAAGACTGAGCCTGCCCGGACGGAGGCGCCTACAAAAGATATTGCAGTTGAGGACCCATCTACCCAAGAGATGGAGGAGATTTTAAAAATCATCTGAAAAAGTGACTACAAGATAGTGGAACAGTTGGGGCAGACACCCTCGAAGATTTCCATGCTGTCTTTGTTGCTATGCTCCGAGGCACATGCCCAAGCCCTGTTAAAATTCCTGAAAAATGAACATGTCCCACAAGAAACTACAGTTGACCAATTTGAAAACTGTGTAGCAAGCCTGACTGCTGACAATGGTTTGGGATTTTCTGACGCAGATTAAACCCCGACAGGGAAGAATCACAACAAAGCTCTACATGTTTCCATTGAGTGTAAAGGCACCACTTTAGCACATGTGTTAGTGGATATTGGGTCCTCCCTAAATGTCTTACCAAAAGGTGCTCTGGATAGGTTAGACTATAAAGGTTTAGTGCTGAAACCTAGTGACATCATGGTGAGAGCTTTTGACGGATCAAGGAGAATGGTCCACAGAGAGGTTGATCTCCCTATCAAGGTTGGGTCTCAAGTCTTCAACTCAAAATTCTATGTGATGGATATCTGCCCGACTTATTCTTTCCTACTCGGACTCCCGTGGATTCACGGGGCAGGTGCGGTTACCTCCACACTACACCAAAAGCTAAAGTACCCGATCAAGGGGAAAATTGTCACCGTCTGTGGGGAGGAAGAGTTTATGATTAGTCATTTGAACTCATTCAAATATTTTGAAATGGATGGCGAATTCATTGAGACTCCTTGTCAAGCTTTTGAAGTGGTCCCTCCAATGATTGTTGTATCCAAGACTACTCTTACCACTACCAAAGCTTCTAGAGATACACCAAGGATGGCCTCTCTCAAAGATGCCCGTGTCGTAGTTGAAGACAGAGGTCGCACCATTTTGGGACAACTCCTGATATCCCATACAAGTCAGGCAAGTTTGGGTTGGGCTTCACTTCCAAGGCTCAAAAAGAGGTTCGACGTGCTCGTGCAGGGAAACCTCCTCTCCGTATTAGCAACAATGAAGTTAATGCTCTTGGAGACTCTGACATGATGGTGACTGGGACGACTGATCTACCCAACTGCTGATGGAGGACTCAACAACTACCATACCAAGGACTTCATCTCAATCTCCTTCAGCCAGGAGTAATTGCCATTTCCTGTTTTTATTACTTTAAGAAATTTGTCTGTAATTTCCATTAAAACAATGACTTTAAAACATGTGCCTTTCCCGGGGCACAATGGTCCATTTGTTAAGGCTCTTTCATTTTCATATGCCATATGCTCATTTTAATGAAAACATTGGACTATATTGCATTCAAATTTTGCGCTCTTTGTCTTTCTTTCACTTTACTGAATTTTCAAATAGCCATGTGACCTTACATGCACACACACACACACACATTTACAGATCCACGTCCACTCTGGATCTTATTGATAACGATTCTTCTATTTCCATCTATGAATTTGACAATCTAACCTATCAAGCCGAATATGAAGTTGGAGAAGATTGTGAGATACCTGGGGAACTCGCCAGACTCCTGATACAAGAGGAAAAGGCCATTAAACTGCACGAGGAACCAGTTGAAGTGATAAACTTGGGTACTGAGGAAGATAAGAAAGAAGTCAAGATTGGCGCTAACCCAGAAGATAGTGTCAAAGGCAGATTGGTTCAGATGTTACATGACTATGTTGAGGTGTTTTCTTGGTCATACAAAGATATGTCGGGGCTTAATACTGATATCGTAGTTCATCGTCTACCAATGAAAGAAGGTTGTCCTTTGATCAAGCAAAAGGTTCGTCGCATGTGACCAGATATGTCTGAGATAATAAAGGTTGAGGTAATGAAACAGTTCAATGCAGGTTTCCTGGCAGTGACGTCATATCCCCAATGGGTTGCAAATGTGGTCCCAGTGCCGAAGAAAGACGATAAAGTCTATATGTGCGTAGACTACAGGGATTTAAATAGAGCAAGACCCAAAGATGATTACCCACTACCACATATCGATGTCTTGGTTGACAACACTGCTCAACATAAAGTATTCTCCTTCATGGATGGCTTCTCCAAATACAACCAAATAAAAATGGCGCTTGAAGACATGGAGAAAACCACTTTTGTCACACAGTGGGGCACCTTCTATTATAAGGTCATGCCTTTTAGTTTGAAAAATGAAAGCACAACTTACCAACGGGCTATGGTAGCTCTATTTCATGATATGATTCATCATGAAATCGAATTCTATGTTGATGACATGATTGCAAGATTGCAGACTGGGGAAGAACACCTAGATCATTTACACAAGCTATTTGAAAGGTTGAAGAAATATAACTGAGGTTGAATCCCAACAAATGCACCTTTGGGGTGAGGTCTGGAAAACTCCTAGGGTTTGTTGTCAGTGGAAAAGGTATTGAAGTCGATCCTGTAAAAGTCAAAGTCATACAAGAAATTCCAACTCCATGTACTGAGAAAGGGGTCAGGGGTTTCTTAGGTTGACTCAACTATATTGCCCGGTTCATCTCTCACTTAACATCTACTTGTGAGTCAATCTTCAAACTATTGAAGAAAGATCAAGTAGTCAGACGGAATGACGACTGCCAAACAACTTTTGACAAGATCAAGGAGTATCTATAAGAACCTCCAATCCTAATTCCTCCAGTTGAAGGAAGGCCTCTGATTATGTACTTGAGTATATTAGAGAATTCAATGGGGTGTGTGTTGGGCCAACATGACGAGTCTGGTCAAAAAGAGCATGTGATATACTACCTTAGCAAAAAGTTTACTGATTGTGAAACGAGATATTCATTTCTCGAGAAAACTTGTTGTGCTTTGGCATGGACTGCTCGCCGACTAAGACAGTATATGTTGACTCATACTACTCTCTTAATTTCTAAGATGGATCCCATCTAGTACATCTTCGAGAAGCCATCTCTCTCTGGACGAATAGCCAGATGGAAAATGATCTTGACTGAATATGATAACCAGTATAGTACACAAAAAAGCAATCAAAGGCAGTCTACTGGCGGATCATTTAACCCATCAAGTTGTTGATGACTACCAATCCATGAACTTTTAATTCCCAGACGAGAATATCATGCTGATAACTGATTGTGAAAATCCTGGAACATATGAAGGACCTGAATAGGGATCTCGATGGACTATGGTTTTTGATGGAGCTTCCAATGCATTGGGTAATTGAATTGGTGTTGTGATCATTTCTCCTGAAGGTTTCCATACACCTTTCACTTCCAGACTTTGCTTAGACTGTACCAACAACATGGTTGAGTATGAAGCATGCATCTTGGGTCTTAAGGCTTCCATTGACCTAAGAATAAAATTCTTAAGCGTATACGGAGATTCGGCCCTGGTAATCAGTCAAGTTAAAGGAGAGTGGGATACCAAACATCCGAATTTGATCCCTTACAAAGAGCTTGTGCTAACCCTGATCCCATACTTTGAAGAGGTCACCTTTGAACATATCTCAAGGGAATAAAATCAATTGTAAGATGCTTTAGCAATTATGTCATCTATGTTCAAGGTCAATTGGGACAACGAAGCTCCCAGAATTACTATTGAAATATTTAAAGAACCGGCACACTGTTGTGAGATTGACACTGATGAGGAGAGGCCTTGGTACCATGAAGTGAAAAGGTACCTTGAAGCACAAGAATATCCAGAGGGAGCTTCAATCAACAACAAGAAATTTTTGCGGAGGTTCTCAGCCAAGTTCTTCTTAAGCAATGGGATTTTATACAAATGCAACCATGATTCAACTCTGCTTCGTTGTATGGACAAGAAGGAAGCAAAGAAAATCATAGAAGACATGCATGAAGGCATATTTGGTACTCATTCTAGAGGACATCCTATGGCCAAGAAGATTCTGAGAGCTGGTTACTACTGGTCGACCATGGAAACCAATTGTCATCACCAATCGAGGACTTTCCATAAATGCCAGATTTATGGTGAAAAGGTTCATGTGCCTCTAATATCTTTAAATGTCATGACTGCTCCGTGGCTGTTTATAATGTGGGGCATTGGCATGATCGGGGAAATCAAGCCCACTTCACCTAATGGACATTGTTTCATCCTTGTCGCCATTGATTACTTCACCAAATGGGTCGAAGCAACTTCATTTGCCTCAGTCACCAAAAGTGTTGTAGCCCGGTTTATCAAGCATAACCTCATCTGTCAGTACGGCATCCCTGAAAGGATCATCACTGACAACTGAACCAACCTCAACAATGCTATGATTATTGAACTCTGCACGCAGTTTAAAATTAAGCATCTCAATTCTTCTCCATACAGACCTAAGATGAATGGTGTAGTGGAAGCTGCCAACAAGAACATAAATAAGATTGTGCAAAAAATGGTTGTGACCTATAAAGACTGGCATGAGATGTTGTCATTTTCTCTTCATGGCTACCGTACCTCGGCATGAACGTCAACTGGGGAAACCCCATTCTCTTTAGTCTATGGCATGGAAGTCGTCCTGCCTGTCGAAGTTCAGACCCCTTCTCTAAGGATTATGAAAGAAGCAAACTTAAGTGAAGACGAATGGATTCAGACTAGGTTGGATCAGTTAAACTTGATTGATGAAAAAAGGTTGGCTGCTGTCTGTCATGGTCAAATGTATCAAAAGCGTATGATTAAGGCATTCAACAAGAAGATCAAGCATCGAGTATATCAGACTGGCGACTTGGTAATAAAGTGCATCATTTTAGCACAAGGAGATCCCAAGGGAAAATGGACTCCCACTTACGAAGGACCATTTGTTGTCAAGAAAGTCTTCTCGGGCGGTGCTATGATGCTAACCACCATGGACAGTGAAGATTTCCCGCATCATGTGAACATAGATATAGTAAAAAATACTACAGATAAAGAAAGACCCGCTAGGTTGACATATCTAGGCAAAAATAAGGGCATCCTGGTAAACCATAATGGTTTGGGAAAATATTAGGGATATATACAAAAGGTTGTACACCCGGCAAGTCGAAAACCTGAAAGGGCGGCTTGGGAAAAACAGGGTATCCTGGTGGACCGAAAACCCGAAAGGGCGGTCCAGGCAAAAGTTAAGGATTAAAAGTGTACGAATATGTCTCGTTGGGTCACTACAACCAGCTTTATTACCAAAGTCAAAGGTTCAAATGGTACAAGATCAGTTCAATCAACTTCCTCTGACGGCAAGGGATGATGTTCGAAGATATAGAGGCAATAGCATAGTTGGAACCCGATGAGATCACTTCCACATGACTATATATTTATTTTCACTTTGTATTCTCTTCATTTCAAGACGACTTCCTCTTACTAGGATTTCCGTCTCTTTGTACAAAAATGCCTGTTTATAGGCAAATTATCGATACAAATATACTTTGAAGTGCAAAATTGTTTATTTTTTTTATTGCAAAAACGTCCAATGAATAAAATTGAATGAACATATGCATATGAACATGATTAACTGTTAACAAATGTATGCATAAGAATCAGAATAAGTGCTTACTCAAGGAGCCAGGAGAACACTCATGCTATCCATAAATCCCCACAGAGTAAATTCATATAACTCCCTTTCAGAGTTCCAATCAGCATATCTCCTGGAAATTCTCTTCCCCATCCGAGTTTGGCTTTCCAAAAATGGGAAAGAAACCTTGCAAATGTTCTTCCACAAAAGAATTCATTTCCCCAAAAAGGTCGCCAGAATAATTTCTTCAACATGATTCATTTCCCCAACGGATTTCAATCTCTCCAACCTGAGTCCATTCCTTATACTACGACAGATCACTGACAAAACTCCTCTTCCCTAATAGAGTTGTCACTATCCCCAAAAAGTTGTTGCAAAGCCTGGATTTCAACCAGATACCAGTCAACTATCCTCCCCAGACAAATCATAAGTTTAAACATCTCTTTTATCCCCAGTCAGGGCATATAAGAACTAAATTTCCCAGTAAAGTAACGAACGACTAATGTTCCTAAACTTTACTCCCCAAACAGAAATCAGTACATCCGCAGCGGAGTTTCTTCAAACAAATCAACAAGAATCCCCAGCGGAAGTCTTCTAGACAAAATTGAAGATACACTTATTCTTCATCCCCAGCAACAGTCAAGGAGACATTTTTCCTAGACAAACATTTCACCTTCATACATCATAGAATATGCATACAAAGCGCATATAGCACAATCTCATTTATTTTGAGAACATCATTACACAATGCATTTCATACATCATGACATTGCATACAACTAACTCTTTATATTTTCAGGTAAAAGTTCTCAACCAAACAAGTATCATCAACGTTTCTCAAACAGGTCAAAGATTAATCCTTTAAACAAATTGGGGAAAATATCTCTACAACCAACAAAAAACAGGTTCCAGATTAATTCCTGAAACAAGCCAGGGAAACTATCTGTGAAGAACCAACTGATTGTAGATCAATTCCTGAAACAGGATAGGGTGACTATCTACATGAACAAATTGAAGATTAACTCCCGAAATGGGACGGGGAAATTATCTTTCTTTCTCTTTGGTCAGATAAATATCAATTACCGAAACAGGACAGAGCGACTATCTTTATCACCAGGTGGTATGAACTCCCGAAACAGGATTGGTTTACAAACAAATTGATTGTAAATCAATTCCCGAAACAAGACAGGATAACTATCTACAAGAGCAGATTGAAGATTAACTCCTGAAACAGGACGAGGAAACTATCTTTCTTTCTCTTTGGTCAGATAAAGATCAATTCCCAAAACAGGACGGGGCGACTATCTTTATCACCAAGTGGTATGAACTCCCGAAACAGGACGAGTTTACCAACAAATTTATAGTAGATCAATTCCCAAAAATAGGGTGGGGCGACTATCTGTATGATAAGCAGCTTCTCAAACACCTTTCCTAGAGGATCATTCTGGAAAGCACCCCTCAGATTCAGGCGAGTATAAACTCATTATGATACTCCTATCAACAATTACCTTTGGATGGCATCTGTAAGCCCATCTCTCTCACTTCTCTAAATGGCATCTCTAAGCCCATTCCCGATATAATCAACCAGCAACATTACTTCGTGCATCTATGAGTGCAAATTTCTGGGCACTTTAGTGTTCAATCATCTTCCACCTTCAAGTTACAAATGGCGAACATACCAATCTAACTCTTCAGGTTTAAGAAGATTGAACAGGGACAACTGTTGTGCCCCAAAATTTACCCCCATTTTCTTAATACACTTTTCACAAAGATCCATAATGGCTCAAGCTTACACAAGTGTTGACTAGGTCAAACCACTTCCTAAGCACTGAGACCCCAAAATTAGGGTTTTGGTTTTATCAAGGGAAATTGGATTTCTAATGCCTCAAATGACTTTCATGGTTCATCATAGGTCCTCAACAAAGCACATGTCAAGTTTCAAGCCTTGCATCACAAATCTGCCCAGTCAATTGCTCCGATGATTGAAAATCAACTACATTGGGTAAAAAGTCAATTATGGTCAATATAGAGTCAAGTTTCAATATTTTTGGTCAACATCAATATTTTGAAGTGATATTAATCATTTGATCAAGGATTGATCATGATTCATCAAGGAAAACCCTCAAATCATCAAAGGTAAAAATTGCCCAAATTAGGGTTTTGACTGAAGATGACTGATCATTGACCTTTGACCTAATACATGATCTAATTACTTGAAGCACAATCTTAAGAATTCAAGGACAAAATCTTGACCTAATTTCATGGTTCAAAATATTTCTCAAGATCAAACAATTGATAGTTGAAATTTGGTCAATTGATACACCAAAAGTCAAACTTTGACTTTTTAGTCAAAATTGAGTTTCAAAAGTCAAGATTCATCAAGACATTCAAAAATATGAAGCTTGATCATCAAGGAATCAAGAAATTTAAAAGTCAATATAAAAAGTCAAACTTTTCAAGACTTAGAAAAATTTCTAAGTGTTTTAAACCTTGATAATTTCACTACTTCATGTCCTTTTTCACCAAGATGTAAGATGATTCAAAGAAAACTTTCAACATGAAAATTATAGATATTGATGAATTATGCAACTTTATATTAGAGGTTTGATGTCCAAAAAATGCTTAAATTTGAAGATATAATCCCATGAAGTCATGACATTTTCATAAAACACTTGGTGAAAAATTTGACAAGTTTAGGCAGATTTTTGACCTAACTTTTTGACCAATTTCCACCTAGTTCCAATTTGATTTTGTCAAAATGGTCAACATGAAGGTTGTAAAAAATGTTTCAAGATTTTCAAAATGTCCAATAACTTGAAGACATCATGCTTGAGCTAAGAGAATCAAACGCAAGAAGTTGGACATTCATTCTTGAACTACAACTCATTTTTAGGATGGACACTTGACCAAATATCCAACCATGCTGCATAATCTTACTTTGCAGGCTTCTAACTTGTGTTTCACTCCATAATTAATTAATTACATAACTGTTAGAACCAGTGTCCAAGCATTTGAGCCATTATCTAAGTTGCATTTCCATTTATGGCACAAAGGCACCATTGCCATTCTTTAAAAGTTGCTTTAATAACAAAGCCAACTTGTCTTGAGCTTTGCACTTGTTCCTTCTGCACAAGCTTCATCTAAAAAGTCAGACAAACATGTTTAAAGCTTCTAACCACTATAGATATCCATGTATCTTACATTGAAACTATTTTTGTCAAGATTGCTTTAAAAACAAGCCAAAGATCCATAACATGTGATCTTGTGATTCTGATCACTCCAAGCCTTCAAACCTCTTGCCTATAAATTGAGACATTATTTGCAAGCTAAGACACGAATTTGCAAGCCTTGAAACTCAATCAAACCAGAAATTGCTCTAAAAACACAATTGTTGTGTCATTTCTGACTTTGAACATCCACCTCACAATCCCCTCGTGCGTTTTCCATTTTCATCAATCACCAAGCTTCTAATACACATATACGGACAATCCAAACATCTGCAACACGATTGTAACACCATTTTCCTCATCTTCCATTTTCAAAAAAAGTTTCTTGCAGGTTGACTTCTCCAGAACATCTCAGGCACTCTTAATCCAAAGTAAGCATTGCAATAACTTCCTGGAGGTCCAGTGAAGCTAACCAGATCATTACAACACCTTGAAGAGTGCTCAAACTCAAAACAACATCTCCATCTGCAAGGTGAGTTTTCTTAATTTCTAAATCTTCATACAAGCATCATTGGGCTTTGATTTTAAAAGATGAAATGTAGACATCATAGCCCTGAAACTAACCATGCCTTTAGATTTCATTTATGTTGCCTGAACATAGAGAATTTTGAAGTTGAACTTACAGAAAAAAATTAGGTTAAATTTGGTACCAACATAAATTCGTGTTCATCTTTGATCCATAGTTTAAGTTATTTACATATTTGAAATCATGGTTAAATTTCAAGCAACTTTCATGTTTACATTTTCCATTTTGGTTGAGAAATAAGGAAGTTACAGATTTCAAAAATGGTGAAGAACATCTTGGCGCGAGGAAGAAGAAGAAGACATGTTCAGGACAAGGTTTATAATATATTCATTGGTTTGTATTCTAAATACCGGATGTATAGCCACCCCAATGGTAGAGAGCATGCGCGTAAGGCATTACTATGGAGGGTCTTGGGTTCGAGCCCCAGTGACATCTTTTGTTATTTTTTTCTTAACATTTTCCTGTTTGTTTTTTGTTTGACAGCATGTTGGGCCTCCCTTGATTGGACTTGGTTTCATTTTACTCTAGCTCACCCCCTCTCTTACTTCACACCACACAGACCCATCACATTTATTTTATTTTTTTTTTATTTTCTGACTTATACAAAAAACAGTTTGGGTCCTAAACAAAAACTGTTTTACTTTCTAACCTCCTAATTTCTTTTCAAACCCCCTGACTCTTTAGTTCATATTTTTATTTTTTATTTTATTTTCTTTATTTTATTTTATTTTATTATTATTTTTAATCAAGAATGGAAAAATATTTTTTCTTTATTAAATACTTAGAATAAAAATTATTATTTTATTTTCACTTCATTTTATTTCCTTTAAACAAAAGACCTAAATAATATTTTCTTAACAAATTAATTTCTTAAAAAAAAAATTTAATTTAGACTTAGGTTTTATTTTAGTTTTCTCTTTTAATTAAATTAACTTAGACTTCAGGTTTCTAATTAATCAACTTCTCTTCAAATCAATTAGGGTAATTAAAACTCTTTTCATACAAAAAAGTCATAAAAATAATTTTCTTTTCTTTTACATTATCTTTACATTCTTGTATATTTTGTTTTGCTTTATTAAATTTGGTTGTAATAGTAATTAGGTTATAATTGCTTCCATCCCCATTTGCAAATTTGTATCCCCTATCCCAAAATATTATAATAGCGTAGGACTTTTATTTTCTGCAATTTATCGCTTTCCATATTGTTGCTAGTAATTAGGGTTTGTATGGCAAGACTTAAAACCAAACAATAGACAACCCTAAATCCAAGACAAATTCATGAAAACAAAAACACTTTGCACACTTACACCTCTGGGGTTAACCCACACTTGTTGCCTCAGATTTAAAACAGTCATGTCCCTAGAACGTGGGATGCTTTAACAAATACCCTCGGTTACAAGATCGCAGTCCCTCGATGACCCTTCGATGTTGCCTTTGGTAAACGATCTTAGTCCCTTACAACAATTGCTAAGGTATCCTACAATGTTTCCTTCTATAACTGTATGATGACCCACGCATATCCCTTCACATCCAATGATATGGTTTCTTACTAACTAATGGTAAGATAACACTATCTAAAGGAGGAGGAAAATTATAAAGACTTTCTTTTGAGTAGGTAGAACGCTCGTAGTTGCTTGCTCACAAAAATTTCAAAACAAAACATCTTTCAAACACACCAACACTTTCATGAAATATTTTCAAAAGTAAACACTTTGTATGCATTCTTATAGAGACGAGAATCATTACAAAGTTTTCCTAAATGAAGGCACTTTTCAAAAATACTTTCAAACAAACACAAACACATTTACAAAGTATTTTCAAAGTGAGCTAGAAACTAAGAGCCCGTAGATAACTACGGATGGAAAGGATTTTAATACCTTCCCTTTTCATAACCTACCCCCCAAACTCAAGAAAAATTCTCAAAGGGTCTTTTCTGTTCTTTTCACTCTTTCCTTTATTGGATAAAAGAAAAGTCGGTGGCGACTCTTGCTATCCGCAACAATTGCGATAAAATGCAAAAAACCCAAGTCATTTCTCCCTTTGTATTACAGTGTGTATTTTTGAGTGCATATATATGAGCTCCTGTTATTATCTATTGAGATGTAGAAACCACCTTACAAGTTATCTGATATGTGTACTACTTTTGTTGCTGATGATGTTGCTGGAAAATTTTTTCATGGCATCAGGCCTTCAACTATGTGAGCACGTACAAATGTGAGCATGCGTGTTAGTCGTTTTGCTGCTAATGTGAGCTTGTGTGTTAGTCATTTTATTGATGATGTTTGTTGCTGCTACTAAATTATGATGTGATATGTGCGTAAGTGTGTATTATCTTGAATGAGAATTATTTGTAATACTTCTGCACATCTTGTAGAAATTTTGTAAGTTTTTTTAACCAAAATTTGGCAAAAGGGAAGATTGTTGTTCCTTTGGTTGCCTGATTTAGGTAAAACAACATGGGCAAATCAACATGCATTTATGAAGAGGCAACATGTGGGACAAGTAGTTCCAGCATGGGTGCAACATTTGTCCTCATTTTGGATGATAGATTCAGTGAGTAGATATGAGCACATTTTTGGTTGATTCCAAGAAGATGTTTTATATCTTTAGCAATATGAAGATTAAGGAAGATTGTCTAAAAGATTGTCCATGACCATATCAAATCTAAGAAGATTTGAATTAATTTTAAAATCATATCTTATTGGACAAACAAATCAAATCTTCTTCAAAATAAAATTTGCATTAAATCAAATCTTTTAAAGACCTTGCAGATGGAGCGCTATATATAGAGATTCGGTCCTAACAAAGAAATCACACAAGTATTGAATATCTATTATGTCGAGGTTTTTTTCTTTGAGTATTTGTATTCTTATTTTTTATTGTAAACCTATAAAGAAGCCTAACCTGAATATTCAAGGCATAGATGTTGATTGTTAGTTGAGTTGTAATTCAACATCTTTAATCTATTGAAAGCTTAGATCACTAGGGTAGTGATTGAGAGAAAGTGAGAAGGCATTGTACTAATACTAATTGTACTAATATTTAGTGAGATGTATTTCATTTCTTGGGTTGAAAGCCCCCTAGAGATAGCTGACGTTACACTGAACTGAGTTATCAATTCTCTTATGTTATTTATTGCTTTATGATTTATCATATGTTTTCTATTGCTTGTCAATTATGGTTTAAGATGTTGAACATCTTGTCTTAGACATCGTGTCCAACATTTATCATAGTGCTAGAACAAAATTTCAACTTGTTAAAACATATTCTCCTAAAAACAACCTAACAAATTGATCAATAAAATAACATATGATCACCTATGTGACACCCCAAATTTATTCATGTGTTAAATAATTAGGAATTTTATTATTAAATTAATTAAAGGCTTAATTAATAATATTTTGGATTAAATGGATGAATTAATTATGGAATTAAAAAGGAAGACCCGGGGGGTGTAAGGTTGAATTAGAGGTGTGTGAAGTAAAAAGCTCTACTAAATAATTACTAATTTATTACTATTATTTGGAAAATAATAAAAGGAATATAAAAATAAGGATAAAAAGGAAAAAGAAAAAGAAGGTTATTGGGAGAAAGTCATTGTACGTGAAATTAGAGAAGAGAAGAGAAGAGAGGAAAAAGCCAAACGCCGTGAATTCGAAGGATCATCGCGAGGTAAGGGGTGATTTCAATTATTTAATATGCCTTATAGATTTTGAGATCAATAGAATTGATTAAGCATGTTAGGAATCTCGATTTTTGGAATTCTAGGTTTGTGGGATTATCCCTAATTGTGTTAGAGTATAGGAATTGGAACCATTAATGTGATGAATAATTAATAGGAGTGATGGAAACATAATTTATGATGTTGTATTGATGTGTATTGGTTGCATTTTGGTGTTCCAAATGTTATAATTCGTATGGGTATGAATTGGATGGGATTGGAATGAATAATGTTGTCAAAATAGCAGATTTTGACTCTGCAGGTCGTGGGAACCGGTTCCCAGTGGGGAGGAACCGGGTTTCACTGTGTAAACGTACAAAAACTAGCAAAATTGCACGTAGGAACCGGTTCCTGTATAGGTAGGAACCGGGTTCCAGTACATTTTCCAGAAACGTAACTTTTTGAAAAATATTAAACTTGGAAAATTCATAACTTTCAAACCGTAAGTCCGATTTGAGTGCCGTTTTCGGCAGTATTTCTTAAATTTAAAATTCTATCTTATAAAATAAGAAAAATATTATTTTATGAAAATTATTTTAAAAAGAGTCGAATTCCCATTTTTGTAAACTTTGGTATTTTGAGAATGATGTAGAATTGTTTGTAAATTATTCTGATTTGGTGAATGAGAACTGATACTTATGTGTTGTGCCTGCTATACATTATGATTGAGATGTGATCATGTGATATATTGGTTTGGAATTATTTGGAATTATGTTGTGATCATATTCCGTTGATTCGATGTTGCATGATGGTGATGTGCATGCATATGCATTGTTTTGGTGAAGTTAATTCCCATTGTGTGGAATTTGACTTGTATTGCCATTAACTGATACATGGGTGATGATGGGTGGTTAGGCTGGATTCGTGTCCGGTGTTTATGGACGAATCGATGGATTGCTGTATCCGATTGATGATGGATCAGCTGGATTCCTGTCTGGTGTTTATGGACGAATCAATGGTTGCTGCATCCGGTTGATGATGGATCAGTGTTGGGTGACTTGGTCACGTGTTGGTACCACATGCATTGTGTCTGCATTTGTGTTTGCATGGAATTGTAACATGTTAGTATGTCTTCCAGTGTTACAATTCTTTGGTTGATTATTGATTTGTGCATAATGACTTGTATGATTGGAGCTGTGTGTTGAATCTGAATTTATGCTAAAATGGGTGAAATAATATGCTTGTGATATACTGTTGATTGAGAAGCTTATAATGCATGTTAATTATGAGAAATCTCACCCTTACTTTAATGATTTCAGATTAAAGTTAGCAGCTCAGGAGTTGGTGAGGATGGCTCTAGAGCTATGTTACTTTAAGTCCGTGTGTCAGTGTCGTGCTCTGATAGGTTGTAACACTGGGGGAAACGTTTGAATGATGAGTTTTATTTTATACTTTATTGTTTAATTTATGTTGGGAATACTTATGAAGTGAAGTTATTCCGGTTTTGAGACATTTCCGCTGTGTAGAACATGATGTTGATTTGAATATTTATCTCAATAATTCCTTCAGTAAAGCACGATAACTGTAGATTTGAGGTTTTTATATTTATCTCGAATTGTGACATCCCTGTTTTTCATGTTACTCTGATTTAATTAATATATTCGCGGGTTATTTAGAAGGGGTGTTACAATAGTGGTATCAGAGCAGGTCGGTCTATCGGCCAGGTTGTTTATGTGTTTACTCCCTTTTGGTATGCGACATGTGTGTGAAACACTGTCGGTACTTGATTGTTTCCTTTTCGTTGTCTGCAGAGGTACGTATGAAATAAGTGGGGGAGAAGTTTCTTCTCTGAAGTTTTGTGCAAGAGGTTAGTTCAGTATACCGCCGATTGTAAGATGTAAGTATTGCCGAGCAGTTGATGCTTCAAGCATGGTTATGTTTAAGTAGCTTGAAGGGTAAGATTGAAGATGTTGTTGTGGTTTGGTAACGATGGTTGATGCCACCTCATGATTGTTGACTATCTATTGACAAATTGAGGAACTGATCACCCTTAATCTCTTGTTGATAGTAGTCGAGATCGCGTTGGATGGGATGTACTTATTGTGCCAGCTTTACAGTGTGTGAAATTAGTTAAGTAGGCAAGAAGAGAAGCGTTATGGTTTGCGTAACGAGAGATTTAGATCTCGGCGAGAGCAAGAAAAAGGCATGTGACCTATTGGATGTAATTTTTTTTTATGAAGTGTTCCGTGATGAAGTAAGTGGAACGGTGTGAGAGTGCAAGGTGAAGTCTTAATGGGTTTTGTTACTAGAACTAGTTCGAATTAGAGGATGCCTATAAGAGGTCTGCTTCTAGATTGAGAAAGTTGAAGAGTCAACTTGAGGATTTGTTTGAGAAGAAGTTTATTCGTCTGAGTGTTTTGCCGTGGGGTGCTCCGGTGTTGTTGGTTAAGAAGAAAGAAGGTTCAATGAGATTATGTGTTGATTACAGACAGCTGAATAAAGTTACAATCAAGAATCGGTATCCTTTGTCGAGGATCGATGATTTGATGGATCAACTAGTTGGAGCTTGTGTATTTAGTAAGATTGATCTGAGATCTGGATATCATCAAATTCGTGTGAAGTCGGAAGATATTTAGAAAACTGCATTTAAAACGAGGTATGGACATTACGAGTATTCTGTTATGCCGTTCGGAGTTACTAATGCACCTGGTGTTTTCATGGAGTATATGAACAAGATATTTCATCTGTATCTTGATAAGTTTGTGGTGGTGTTCATTGATGATATTCTAATTTATTTGAAGAGCGATGAAGAGCATGCAGAACATCTCAGAGTTGTGTTGGAATTGTTGAAAGAGAAGAAGCTTTATGCGAAGTTGTCCAAGTGTGAATTCTAGTTAAGTGAAGTAAGTTTTCTTGGCCATGTAATTTCCAAGAATGGAATTGTTGTGGATCCTACGAAGGTAGAAGCAGTATCTCAGTGGGAAGCGCCGAAGAATGCTTCTGAGATCCGTAGTTTTCTGGGTCTTGCAGGTTATTACAGGAAGTTTATAGAAGGATTTTCCAAATTAGCGTTACCGTTGACTAAGTTGATCAGGAAGGGTCAGATGTTTGTTTGGGATGTTGAATGTGAGAAAGGATTTCAAGAGCTGAAGAGGAGGTTGACAAGTGCTCCAATCTTAATTTTGCCAAATCCGACTAAGTCTTTTGTTATGTATTGTGACGCATCATTAATGGGATTAGGTGGTGTGTTGATGCAAGATAAGCAGGTGGTGGCTTATGCTTCGAGACAATTGAAAGTACATGAAAGGAATTATCCGACTCATGATTTGGAGTTGGCAGCTGTTGTGTTTGTTTTGAAGTTGTGGAGGCATTATTTATATGGTTCTCGGTTTGAGGTGTTCAGTGATCACAAAAGTCTGAGGTATCTCTTTGATCAGAAAGAGTTGAATATGAGGCAGAGGAGATGGTTAGAATTTCTAAAGGATTATGATTTCGGTTTGAATTACCATCCTGGTAAGGCAAACGTTGTTGCGGATGCCTTGAGTAGGAAGTCCTTGCATATGTCGATGTTAATGGTCTGTGAGTTAGATTTGGTTGAGCAGTTCAGAGATTTAAGTTTGGTATGTGAAACTACTCCGAATAGTGTGAAATTGGGTATGTTGAAACTGACTAGTGGTATTCTGGAAGAAATTCGGAATGGACAGAAGTCCGATGTTGGGTTAGTTGATAAATTGACATTGATCAACCAAGGTCAAGGAGGCGAGTTCCGGATTGATGAGAATGGTGTTATGAGATTTGGTAATAGGGTGTGTGTTCCGGATGTTGTAGAGATTAGGAAGAGTATTTTGGAAGAAGGACATCGTAGTGGATTGAGTATTCATCCTGGTGCTACTAAAATGTACCATGATTTGAAGAGTTTGTTTTGGTGGCCGGGAATGAAAAAGGAAATTGCTGAGTTTATGTATGCTTGTTTGGTTTGTCAGAAGTCGAAGATTGAGCATCAGAAACCGTCAGGATTGATGGAACCGTTGTTTGTTCCGGAATGGAAATGGGATGGAATCTCTATGGATTTTGTGTCTGGTTTGCCAAGGACATCGAAGAATTGTGATTCTATCTGGGTTATTGTTGATCGGTTGACGAAATCTGCTCACTTTATTCCGATAAGAATGGATTACCTGATGGAAAGGTTGGCAGAATTGTATGTTGAGAAGATTGTGAGTTTGCACGGTATTCCTTCTAGTATTGTGTCGGATCGAGATCCGAGGTTTACATCTAAATTCTGGACAGGATTGCAAGAAGCTTTGGGTACTAAGTTGCGTTTGAGTTCCGCTTATCATCCACAGACAGATGGTCAGACGGAGAGAACGATTCAGTCGTTGGAAGATTTGTTAAGAGCTTGTGTGTTGGAGAAAGGTGGAGCTTGGGATAGTTATCTACCATTGATTGAGTTTACCTACAACAATAGTTTTCATTCGAGCATTGGTATGGCTCCGTTTGAGGCATTGTATGATAGGAGGTGTCGGACACCGTTGTGTTGGTATGAATCTGGAGAGAGTGTTGTGATTGGACCGGAAATTGTCCAACAGACTTCGGAAAAGATTAAGATGATTCAGGAGAAGATGAGGACTTCTCAGAGTCGTCAGAAAAGTTATCACGATAAGAGGAGGAAAGATCTTGAGTTTAGCGAAGGAGAACATGTTTTTATGCGAGTTACTCCGATGACTGGTATTGGTCGAGCTTTGAAGTCAAGGAAGTTGACTCCACGTTTTATTGGTCCGTTTCAGATTACCAAGAGAGTTGGGAAAGTTGCTTATCAGATTACTTTGCCGCCGTCACTTGCAAATTTGCATGATATTTTTCATGTATCTCAGCTAAGGAAGTACATTGCTGATCCGTCTCATGAGATTCGGGTAGACGATATACAAGTACGAGAGAATTTGACTGTGGAAGCGGTACCTGCGAGAATTGGGGATCGGAAGTTGAAACAGTTGCGAGGCAAGGAGATCGCGTTGGTAAGAGTGGCTTGGGGAGGACCAGCAGATGGAAATGTCACTTGGGAGCTGGAGAGCCAGATGAAGGACTCGTATCCCGAACTGTTCGTCTAAGGTATGTTTTCGAGGACGAAAACTCTTTTAGTTGGGGAGAGTTGTGACACCCCAAATTTATTCATGTGTTAAATAATTAGGAATTTAATTATTAAATTAATTAAAGGCTTAATTAATAATATTTTGGATTAAATGGATGAATTAATTATGGAATTAAAAAGGAAGACCGGGGGGTGTAAGGTTGAATTAGAGGTGTGTGAAGTAAAAAGCTCTACTAAATAATTACTAATTTATTACTATTATTTGGAAAATAATAAAAGGAATATAAAAAGAAGGATAAAAAGGAAAAATAAAAAGAAGGTTATTGGGAGAAAGTCATTGTACGTGAAATTGGAGAAAAGAAGAGAAGAGAGGAAAAAGCCAAACGCCGTGAATTCGAAGGATCATCGCGAGGTAAGGGGTGATTTCAATTATTTAATATGCCTTATAGATTTTGAGATCAATAGAATTGATTAAACATGTTAGGAATCTCGATTTTTGGAATTCTAGGTTTGTGGGATTATCCCTAATTGTGTCAGAGTATAGGAATTGGAACCATTAATGTGATGAATAATTAATAGGAGTGATGGAAACATGATTTATGATGTTGTATTGATGTGTATTGGTTGCATTTTGGTGTTCCAAATGTTATAATTCGTATGGGTATGAATTGGATGGGATTGGAATGAATAATGCTGTCAAAATAGCAGATTTTGACTCTGTAGGTCGTGGGAACCGGTTCCCAGTGGGGAGGAACCGGGTTCCACTGTGTAAACGTACAAAAACTAGCAAAATTGCACGTAGGAACCGGTTCCTGTATAGGTAGGAACCGGATTTCAGTACATTTTCCAGAAACGTAACTTTTTGAAAAATATTAAACTTGGAAAATTCATAACTTTCAAACCGTAAGTCCGATTTGAATGCCGTTTTCGGCAGTATTTCTTAAATTTAAAATTCTATCTTATAAAATAAGAAAAATATTATTTTATGAAAATTATTTTAAAAAGAGTCGAATTCCCGATTTTTGTAAACTTTGGTATTTTGAGAATGATGTAGAATTGTTTGTAAATTGTTCTGATTTAGTGAATGAGAACTGATACTTATGTGTTATGCCTGCTATCCATTATGATTGAGATGTGATCATGTGATATATTGGTTTTGCATTATTTGGAATTATGTTGTGATCATATTCCGTTGATTCGATGTTGCATGCTGGTGATGTGCATGCATATGCATTGTTTTGGTGAAGTTAATTCCCATTGTGTGGAATTTGACTTGTATTGCCGTTAACCGATGCCCGGGTGATGATGGGTGGTTAGTATGGATTCGTGTCCGGTGTTTATGGACGAATCGATGGATTGTTGTATCTGATTGATGATGGATCAGCTGGATTCATGTTCGGTGTTTATGGACAAATCGATGGTTGTTGTATCCGGTTGATGATGGATCAGTGTTGGGTGACTTGGTCACGTGTTGGTACCACATGCATTGTGTCTGCATTTGTGTTTGCATGGAATTGTAACATGTTAGGATGTCTTCCAGTGTTACAATTCTTTGGTTGATTATTGATTTGTGCATAATGACTTGTATGATTGGAGCTGTATGTTGAATCTGAATTTATGCTAAAATGGGTGAAATAATATGCTTGTGATAATACTGTTGATTGAGAAGCTTATAATGGATGTTAATTATGAGAAATCTCACCCTTACTTTAATGATTTCAGATTAAAGTTAGCAGCTCAGGAGTTGGTGAGGATGGCTCTAGAGCTATGTTACTTTAAGTCCGTGTGTCAGTGTCGTGCTCTGATAGGTTGTAACACTGGGGGAAACGTTTGAATGATGAGTTTTATTTTATACTCTATTGTTTAATTTATGTTGGGAATACTTATGAAGTGAAGTTATTCCGGTTTTGAGACATTTCCGCTGTGTAGAACATGATGTTGATTTGAATATTTATCTCAATAATTCCTTCAGTAAAGCACGATAACTGTAGATTTGAGGTTTTTATATTTATCTCGAATTGTGACATCCCTGTTTTTCATGTTACTCTGATTTAATTAATATATTCGCGGGTTATTTAGAAGGGGTGTTACAACCTAAACATCACCTAATACATAATCAACTAAACAAATAAGAATCACACAACTTCCAATATATAACTTCCAATATACATTCATCATCCCACCTTTTAAACTGTCGATATCTTTCCAATAGCCCATAAATAGGCAAAGGAAAACCATTTCAAACCCACAACCTTTTTTTCTCTCATACTGCAAGTTGGTACTACGCAGGTATGCCAAACATGATCCATTTCTTGGTTATATGCTTTTCGTCTTTTGAGTATGTTGGCATATTTATATTTGATGTATTATCGTATCATCTAATTGTGAAGCTATGTCAGATGAAATTGTTATTACAGTTTTCGCACACTTTTCTTGGCACTCAAATTGCGACAGTGATGATATGAAATAGAAAATGTAGCGGTAAAGATTTGAGATTAAGCCATCAATTGACTTAACTCAACACAATGAAGTCGCCACCGCACTTTATTGTTTCCAAAGGGAAATGGGAAAAAAAGCAAACAAAACCCAAAAAGATCAGAGATCGAGGTACGGGGTCGGTTATGCAAAGGTAAGGTATTAGCACCCTAAGCATCTAGGGTATTCCGCAGGATCCACTTTGTTTGGTTTCTTTTAAAAGGATTGTTATGTAGAGGTTTACTTGCTAAAGGAAAAGAATGAATGTTTATTTGTAAACAAAAGAAAATGAAATGTTTTTTTATTATTTGCTCGCTTTGGGTCATAAGACTTAATGCCTACGTACTCCCTCGTGCAATGGGAAAGTCAGAGCACCGTAGTTTGGCTAGAAAAGATTTGTCTGTTGGTTGATTTTAAACAAGGAGACAATTCGTCATTGTTAGGAGAGAAATCTCGACTAACGCCCACAAGGTGTAAGAAAGATAGGCCATGCGTCAACAAGAGTGAGGTTTTGAGAACGCCTCTGGTACTCAAGTGGAAAAGTAGACACCTTTATAACCATAGGGATAGGAGAATGTTGCTCGACTATTAATGAATCATGTCTCACCTTGAAAAAAAGTTTGAAGGGTAAAGGGGCTCGAGCGCACAAAAAGGTTTGAATGAGTTGAAGTGTTTTTGTTAATTTTGAAAGATGTCAAAGTATGATTAAATGTATTGAAGTTTGTTTAAAGAAAAGAAGTTTTAAAAGAGAAGGCACTCGACAAAGTCGAGGTTTATTATGAAAGCGGTTTGATTTTATAAACAAAGAAGATTTTGAAAAATATGAAAAGATTTTGAAAATTAAAGAAGATGGGAGGAGATGAAGAGACTATCCTAAAGCATAAGGTAAAAGCTAAGGAAGAGAACCGTCTAACCAATAAGAAGCTAATACTTGACATTATGAGCCAATGTAGAATTCCCATTCTTTGGATTGAAACCAAGCAAGCAAAGATACTAGACCTCTTGAGAAGACCAAACTTTAATTGCATTAACTCTTCGAAAAAATTGGGCAGAGTAATAACTGTATACGGGTGAATTCCAGATTACAAACAAAGTATGAAATTACAATAACCTGCACACAAAGCAAACAAACAACCCAATGTCTTGAGGTAAACCTCAAGAGCTCCAGACAAAATACCAATTAAGGTTACAAGGTCTCCAATATAAGCCAAGGTTTCTATTCCTAAGTCCAAGAATTCCATAACTCCATAATGCCAAGGATAGTAACCAAATAGTCCAAGTATCATTAATGCTTTTTATGGTTCATGTTGATTATTAAGTGTCTTAAAAAGGAAAAGAAAAGCTAAAGTGAGCAAAATAAAAATGACATAAAAGTAAATGCTCAAGTGAGCAAAATAAAAATGGCATAAGAATAAATGCTCAAGTGAGCAAAATAAAAATGGCATGAAATGTAAATGCAAAAAGTAAATGGTATATAAAGCATAAAAAATAAAAGCATAAAGTAAAGTCAATTGTTAGAAATTAGTGGTTAGTTGGATGACCATCTTGAAACTTGCATTTGGAACTCATTAGAGGATTAGTAGAACCAAAGCCTCCACACAACAAGTTGCATTTTCTTTTTGTCAAGTATATCATCCATTTTGGAATCCTCAAAAGTAACATTTAATGATCAACGATGTATAAGTGATCCGTGTTGACCAAAGGTGTTGTAGATCCATTAGAGGATTGGTAGAACCAAAGCCTCCACACAATGAATCTCAAGGTTATTGGATCAAAGAGATCAAATTAACATACTTGGGCTTGCAATCATAAGTTTGAGCCATGAATGATCATTTATCCGAATCGGGACAAAATTTAGCATTATGTTAAGCAATCGTAAGTGGACTTATGTAGAAGTCGCACCTATTTTGAGGTCGGTCAATAGCAATCTATGTACTTCATGTTTGGATAAATGATATAGAGATCACCATCCCTTAACATATAGCACAATTAAAAAAGAAAGGGATAAGATGAAGAGGGAGGGGAATGATAAGCTAATTTGGATCACCACCTCAAAATTCTTTCATCTTTAAATTCAACCACTCCTCTAGATGGAGTAAAGCACTAAACATATCATTAATCCAAAGCACCAAAAATGAATTAAATAATTCACTCTTAGGTAGATTTTAATTGATGAACATTTATCCAACTTCATCTACATCACAAAGTCCATTGAGTTTAAAGAGAAATTGGACATTTAAAATTGCAATCCAAACCAACAATCAAAAGGAGTGAGTAGAAAAAGCATTTTGGATCAAAGCTGCCCCAAAAGAAGGCAAAAAAATGCATTATGTCCTTGTGTAAATCAATTGCACTACTGTGTAAATCGATTTACACAGTACAGTTTTCAAAAATCTGTGCAAAATTTCTTCTGGGCAATCGATTGCACTGTTACTGCAATCGATTGCACGCTGTTACAAGCAGCAAAACAACATTTTAAAAGGCCAAATTCTTGTTCAAACTTTCCATCAAACACCTTATGATCAAGGATTCAATTGAGCACGAAAATTCCATCAAATTATGAGAAAATAGCACCAATGGAATCACAAAACAATGCTCAATGAATCAATCCCAAAGATCACCAAGAGATCACATTGTGAAAGATGAATTATCCAACTTACCAAAGGTAGATCAAGAGAATTATCACTACAACTTCAAGAATTTGCTTCAATTCAACCACAAGAATCAATTGCCAAGCTTGAATGTAGAGAATTGATAAAGAAAAAGTGTTTGGATGAAGGTTTAGCTCAAATATTAGTAAGCTTCAATGCAAAGCTTACTAACTTTTTGAAAATGGAGCTTTGAGTGAATTTGGTAGATGGAGAGAATTGAGAGATTTTTTAGCAAAGTGGATTTGGCTATCAAAAGCTTGAAATTTGAATGAGACGAGGGCTCTATTTATAGAGTTTAGGATTGGGATTAGTGGTAATTTGGTAATTGATTCTTGGAGCCAAAATTTGAATTAGTGATAATTCTTTCAAAAATTAGAACCAAATTGGAGCCAAAAATTTGACAAGCTTGAAATGCTGATTTTTTTTTCAAATTTTCACGCTGTGCAATCGATTGCACTACAGTGCAAATCGATTTGCACAGTGTATTTTTTCAAAAATTGTGAAAAATGAACTTTGTGCAATCGATTGCGCTCTAGGAGCAATCGATTGTACAGTGAAAAAATGAAAAAAATTTAATTCTTTTTCTTTGTAAATAGAGATTTTAGGGAAATAATACCGGAAAACCTTATTTGCCATATGCTTCGACTCGGTACCTACAAAACACAAATATGCAAAGACAAAGACAAATATTTTTTGTATTTTGATTAGAAGTTAGTCAAGAACACAAGAGAAAACTTAAAGATAGGATGCAAATGTGATGAATGAAGCTATTTATTAATGATTGTGACTGAATGACAAAATATGATATGAAAGTGCGACTGAAAAAGTTAGGGGCAAAATTTAGGGTACAACAGTTGCCCCTATTTAATTATCTTTTAGCCAGATAGGCGGAAAGTAATTAAATACAAACAGACCTGAATTTTGTCCCTGATGCGATGAGATGATAGCATATGTTATGAATGAATGCATGACTCTTTTTTTGACATATATTTTTTTGTTTGGTGTAAGAGATTAGACATGCTTTGTGGGAATATGGAAAGACTCGAAATTGGAAACTTGTGGTAGTTCAGATGAAATGACATGGAAAGACACGCCAGGGAAACAACAAGACATTTCTAGATATCTGTCAGGGTGACAAGGAGTAACCATCAATATTTGGAAAAAAGAGATAAAACTCGAGAAGGCAAGCAGCGACATCCAAGAATGGCATTGAATGGGGTGAGCAGCTCTCTGGAAAAGACAACCAGAAACATCTAGAAGAACATTAGATGTGGGATGAGGCCAAATCTGAAGCTACATCAGAGTCATCCAGGAAAGACGCTGGACGGAAAAAAAACACGACATCCAATATTGGCTTTGAATGAAGGGAAAACTCAATGTCTAATAATGGCTTTAGATGAGAGAAAAGATCACAATATCCAATACTGGCTTTGGATGGGGTGAGAAACAACAAGGCGTCCAATACTGGATTTGGACGGCAGAAAAAGGATTCTGACATTCAATATTGGCTTTGAATGAAGGGAAAACTCAACATCCAATACTGGCTTTGGACGACAGAAAAGGTAGAAACATCCAATACTGGCTTTGGATGGAAAAAGAGATCTTGACATTCAATACTGGCTTTGAATGAAGGAGAAGCTCAACGTCTTATAATGGCTTTAGACAAGAGAAAAGATCACAACATCCAATACTAGCTTTGGATGAATGGAAAAACATCAAGGCGTCCAATACTGGCTTTGAACGACAACAAAACATTCCGACATTCAATAATGGCTTTGAATAAAGGGAAAACTCAACGTCTAATATTGGCTTTAGACGAGGGAGAAGATCACAACATCCAATACTGGCTTTGAATGAGTGAAAGAGATCTTGAAATTCAATACTGGCTTTGAATGAAGGGAAAACTCAATGTCTAATACTGGCTTTAGACGAGAGAAAAGATCACAACATCCAATACTGGCTTTGAATGAGTGAAAAACTCAAGGCGTCCAATACTGGCTTTGGACGGCAGAAAAGGTAACAACATCCAATACTGGCTTTGGATGGAAAAAGAGACAACTGAATTGATGTTTGCTTTGGTAGGTGCCAAGTAAGTTGGACTTTGATCTGAAGGTGACATGTCAACTGCAACAAGACCTCAGAAAATGCAAATGAGGATGAAACACTCTTATTATGCATTATGTATGAATGGTGGCATGCATGATATGTGAATGATCTATGCATGTAATGCCGATGTTTACGACAATGGAGTTTGACTCTTTTGTGGAGGTAAGATTGGAAGTTTGATTCCTCAACACAGAGAGCTCTGCCAAATTTGATTGGAAAGAAAATGTCCTGAACCCAAATTTTTCACACTCGTAAGCTGTATTAAACTGATGATCTTCTGAGGAAGGACATGGAGAGCCACTTGGGGATTTGTCCCAGATTAACTGACTGTTGAGGATAAACTGATCATGGCTTCAGTCGAAAGTTGTTGGAAATGAGCTGATCAAGGATTCAACTCTGAAATGACTATTGGAGATAAACTGATCATGACTTCAGCTCTTGAAATGACTGTTTTAAAGGAATGCCCTTGTATGAGTCTTGAAAATAATCTTCTGGCTAACCAATTATGAGAAAACTCGCACTGAGCTACAAATTCTTGAACTGATTTGCAAATGGATCTGGAAGATACTTGCCCCTGATAGGATCACTGACCAAGTTTCTCAACTGTTTGAAATTCCTTGACAAGGAAAGCTTGTTTACAAGCAAAATTGTTTATTCAAACATGGTAACTTTAATGCAAAGTTCATGCAAAAGTTTTGAATTTAAAATCATTTTTGAAATGATATTATTGGTGTATAGAAAATGCATCACTGGTTAAAACACAGTGGTTTATAATTTTAAAGTGAAAACAAAGGTATGAAACAAAACAAAAATGATTCGCAAAAGATCATAGGAGTCAGTTTACACAACCTTGCTGTAGTATGCTTTCAAAAGAAACCTGGCTTCAATTAGGTCTTTTAAGGGTTGTAACGTGGTCTGGTTCACGGTTTTAGAAATAAAGGATAAAGGCTCAAAGTTTATTTATACCCAACCCAATCTTCATGATGTTCTTCATTCCTATGTTCAGTTAATTCAGAATATGCATTCAGGTTCCAAGAGATTTTGGAATTGCACTGATGGCAGCAATGACGATGGATCGGAAGCTAAAGGATTCTTGAGAATGACAGTCATTTCTTCTTACATCTTTTTGCTGTTTTGAGGACTTTTGTCAACTCTGCTGGAGAATTTTGAGGATTTGAAGATCTCTTCTAATTGAATTTATTATTCCCAACTTTTGCCTGAACTATTTCATTTGAGATTACAGTCAGCGGGATGCCCTAGTTTTTGCCTGAACTGTTTCATTTGAAATTACAGTCAGCGGGATGCCCCAGTTTTTTGCCTAAGTCTCCTTCAGAGGTTTTGACTTAGCGGGATTTTTCTTTTGATTTTTCTTTTCATTTTATTTTTCTTTTTGGAAAGATAATGACTGTCTTTCTCAATGATTACGGGGAACCATCTTCGTCATTTTTTGTTTGAGAGCATCTTTGACACTTCCTGCTGTGTGCAAAGGAAAGCTTGATCGCGACCTTTGTTGAAAGGTGTCTTGCACGATTTCTCTTGTAATTGAATGCACAGCCGAATTAACTGAGAACTACCCATCCCCAGGTTAAGATTGCGGGTTTTTTCATATAGAAAGAAACTCCAACTTCTAGGCTCAAAGGGGTGAACAAGGGATTAACTTCCTTATTTCTTCGGTGTTTGGGAGTTGAAACAATGCCTGTATATCCTCAGCAAAGTTTTATTCGAAAGCATACCAGCAACAATTATGGGTATTTCATTTTCATCATCCTCCCTCCAATCTTTGCATAAACAAAAGCTTGATAAAGAGAGTAAACAAGAGAAATATATTTGAAAGAAGTAAATGAAAATGATTTGAATCAAAACATTACAATGCTCATTTCATTAGAATTAACATGAAAGTATAAAAAATATTTGAAAGCAACAATTTTAACATAAACAAGGGGAAAATGCAAACAGAAAGAAACATGGCCTAGTGACTAATCAGTAACAAGGATGAGCTATCCTGTCTGAAACACTGGCTTTAGGAAGTGACTTGAGGGTACCCCGACTCAGTCTTCAACCACTTTATTTTGGCAAAGGATTGTTGATAACATTAGGACCCGCCTCTTTGAAAATGAGAATATTTGCTTTCACCAATTCTTGCACTCTGTTTTTCAATCCATAGCAGCTCTCTAAGTCATGACCGACAGCTCCCTGATGAAACTCACAGTGAAGGTCAGATCTGAACCCAGCTGGAGGAGGATTTCGAGGAATCAGAGGCCTAGTTGTAATCAAGCCTTTCTGCACCAATGCAGGATACAATTCAGTGTACGTCATAGGGATGGGATCAAATTGATCCCTATTCCGATTCTGATTCTGCGCAATATTCTGTTGTTGAGGAACCTGAACTGGTTGAGCATTAACTGCAGGAGTAACAGCTGCTACTTGTGGTTGATCAGTAAATTGAGGCCTATGGCAAGGTCCTCTTCTCTCAGTAGAGACAGCATTGGTTTCTACCTCTTTCTTCTTCTGAAAGTTCCCAAGGAATTTCTTTGCACCATTAGAAGATTCAGCCGCTTTAGACACTTTACCATTCTTGATTCCTTCTTCTAATCTCTGGCCAATAGTCACCAGGTCTGTGAAGATGGAGGACACACTACCAATAATTTTCTCCCAAAAGAAAGGGGACAAAGTATCCATGAACAAACCAGTTAACTCTTTCTTTGCCAGAGGTGGTTCAACCTGAGACGCCAGTTCTCTCCATCGTTGAGCATACTCCTTGAAAGATTCTTTCTCATTCTGAAACATATTTTGCAGTTGGCGACAGTCAGTTGCCATGTCAAGGTTGTATTTGTATTGCTTTATGAAAGCATCAACAAGATCTTGGAAGCATTGGATACGACCTTTCCCAAGTCCCATATACCATTTCAATGAAGCTCCACTCAGACTATCTTGGAAACAATGGATAAGCAGCTTGTCATTCTTGGTGTAAGCAGACATCTTTCGAAAGTACATCACCAAATGAATTCTTGGACAAGTGTGCCCCCGGTATTTCTCAAACTTAGGAGTCTTGAACTTTGCAGGCATAACTAGATCGGAAACTAGGCACATGCTGTTAGCATCAACACTGAAGAACTCATTCCCTTCCATAGCTTGGAGTCTCTTCTCCAAAGTATGATATTGTTCTTTGAACTCTTCAAACTCACCAAAGTCTCCCTGACTCACACTTCGAGGACTGGCAGCATGGTACTCAAAGAGAGGGTTCCCAAAAGCAGCTTGTGCAACAGGTTGACGAGAAGCAGTATGAACGATTGGCTGAGGTTCAGTGAAAACTGGAGCTTGAAAGACTGGTCGGGAAGACTGGCCAACCATTGGAGCAATTGCAACAGGCAGAAAGTAATTCTGAGGTAACCCAAACTTTGGCCATGCAGTAGATGTACGCTGGATAGGTTGAGTGTCAACATCAATAGTTGGGATTTCAGATATCACAATCCTTTGAGGTAGCTCTCCTCTGGAAATCAGGACTTGTATCATCTCAGTAATTTTGGCCATGCCTGACTTCAACTCATTGATTTCCATTCTGACTTCCATGTTGTGTTGTTCTTGGTTTTCCATTCTCAATCTGACAGCAGCTCTAGTCTCGTAGTTGTGTTAAGGAATCAGCTTGACGGTAGACGACTAACTGGAAGAAAGAAGCAACTGGGAATAAGATCCTGAACAACCTGGATGTATGCAGAATGATGTAGAGGATACAAATGATATGCAATGTTATGCAATGCACTGCACAGTAACAGGATCACATGGTTCAGAGTCACGAGCCTGGAGTCAAAGGTACAACCCATAAGGTTTGTACTAATGGTTATCACCTGCCGAACAAGGTTCTAAGAGGTTCCCAGAGTCTACATCCTTTCTTCGGATATTACCAACGTCCCGATTAACTCGATAATTAGCAATATTCTTAAAAAAGACTCGTCTGAGCGTAGTATCGCGTGACAACTATTTCTGGATTACTCCGTCATAGCTTCCGCACTACACCTAAAAGGCCAAGATGGGTAAGGTAGTCTACAGTCCTCAGCTTCAGTAGGCTCCCAGATCGAAAGCAGTACGTCTTCCTGATTACTCGGTAAACGACACTACAGTCAAAGGGGCCTCCACTGAGTGGGGGATCTCATGTCTCCTTTTTTGGGATTACTCCCTCAAAGTTAACATGACTATATCGCCCGTCCTATCTTAAGTTTTCCCAAAGTCTGGGTAGAAGACTTATAAGAAATCACCAAGCCCCTAAAAACCAGGAAAATCCAGACAAACATATATACAGCATAATGGGAAGTAATAAAAAGCAAGTAAAACAATATATAAACACTCATAGAAGAGAATCAAACAAAGCTAGGATCGACCCACTTAGGAATGGACCAGCAATAGGTCAATCTGTCCCCAGTGAAGTCGCCACTTTCCTGTCGCACACTTTTCTTGGCGCTCAAATTGCGACAGTGATGATATGAAATAGAAAATGTAGCAGTAAAGATTTGAGATTAAGCCATCAATTGACTTAACTCAACACAATGAAGTCGCCATCGCACTTTATTGTTTCCAAAGGGAAATGGGAAAAAAGCAAACAAAACCCAAAAAGATCAGAGATCGAGGTACGGGGTCGGTTATGCAAAGGGAAGGTATTAGCACCCTAAGCATCTACGGTATTCCGCAGGATCCACTTTGTTTGGTTTCTTTTAAAAGGAGTGTTATGTAGAGGTTTACTTGCTAAAGGAAAATAATGAATGTTTATTTGTAAACAAAAGAAAATGAAATGTTTTTTTTATTATTTTTGCTCGCTTTGGGTCGTAAGACTTAATGCCTACGTACTCCCTCGTGCAATCAGAAAGTTAGAGCACCGTAGTTCGGCTAGAAAAGACTTGTCTGTTGGTTGATTTTAAATAAGGAGACAAGTCGTCATTGTTAGGAGAGAAATCTCGACTAACGCCCATAAGGTGTAAGAAAGATGGACCCTGCGTCAACAAGAGTGAGGTTTTGAGAACACCTTTGGTACTCAAGTGGAAAAGTCGACACCTTTATAACCATAGGGATAGGAGAATGTTGCTCGACTATTAATGAATCATGTCTCACCTTGAAAAAAAATTTGAAGGATAAAGGTGCCCGAGCGCACAAAAAGGTTTGAATGAGTTGAAGTGTTTTTGTTAATTTTGAAAGATGTCAACGTATGATTAAATGTATTGAAGTTTGTTTAAAGAAAAGAAGTTTTAAAAGAGAAGGCACTCGACAAAGTCGAGGTTTATTATGAAAGCGGTTTGAGTTTATAAACAAAGAAGATTTTGAAAAAAGATGAAAAGATTTTGAAAATTAAAGAAGATGGGAGGAGATGAAGAGACTATCCTAAAGCATAAGGTAAAATCTAAGAAAGAGAACCGTCTAACCAATAAGAAGCCAATACTTGACATAAAAGTAAATGCTCAAGTGAGCAAAATAAAAATGGCATAAGAATAAATGCTCAAGTGAGAAAAATAAAAATGGCATGAAATGTAAATGCAAAAAGTAAATGGTACATAAAGCATAAAAAATAAAAGCATAAAGTAAAGTCAATTGTTAGAAATTAGTGGTTAGTTGGATGACCATCTTGAAACTTGCATTTGGAACTCATTAGAGGATTGGTAGAACCAAAGCCTCCACACAACAAGTTGCATTTTCTTTTTGTCAAGTATATCATCCATTTTGGAATCCTCAAAAGTAACATTTAATGATCAACGATGTTTAAGTGATCCGCGTTGACCAAAGGTGTTGTAGATCCATTAGAGGATTGGTAGAACCAAAGCCTCCACACAATGAATCTCAATGTTATTGGATCAAAGAGATCAAATTAACATACTTGGGCTTGCAATAATAAGTTTAGTCCATGAATGATCATTTATCTGAATCGGGACAAAATTTAGCGCTATGTTAAGCAATCGTAAGTGGACTTATGTAGAAGTCGCACCTATTTTGAGGCTGGTCAATAGCAATCTATGTACTTCATGTTTGGATAAATGATATAGAGATCACCATCCCTTAACATGTAGCACAATTAAAAAATAAAGGGATAAGATGAAGAGGGAGGGGAATGATAAGCTAATTTGGATCACCACCTCAAAATTCTTTCATCTTTAAATTCAACCACTCCTCTAGATGGATTAAAACACTAAACATATCATTAATCCAAAGCACCAAAAATGAATTAAATAATTCACTCTTAGGTAGATTTGAATTGATGAACATTTATCCAACTTCATCTACATCACAAAGTCCATTGAGTTTAAAGAGAAATTGGACATTTAAAATTGCAATCCAAACCAATAATCAAAAGGAGTGAGTAGAAAAAGCATTTTGGATCAAAGCTGCCCCAAAAGAAGGCAAAAAAAATGCATTTTGTCCCTGTGTAAATCGATTGCACTACTGTGTAAATCGATTTACACAGTACAGTTTTCAAAAATCTGTGCAAAATTGCTTCTGGGCAATCGATTGCACTGTTACTGCAATTGATTGCACGCTGTTACAAGCAGTAAAACAGCATTTTAAAAGGCCAAATTCTTGTTCAAACTTTCCATCAAACACCATATGATCAAGGATTCAATTGAGCACGAAAATTCCATCAAATTATGAGAAAATAGCACCAATGGAATCACAAAACAATGCTCAATGAATCAATCCCAAAGATCATCAAGAGATCACATTGTGAAAGATGAATTATCCAACTTACCAAAGGTAGATCTAGAGAATTATCACCACAACTTCAAGAATTTGCTTCAATTCAACCACAATAATCAATTTCCAAGATTGGATGTAGAGAATTGATAAAGAAAAAGTGTTTGGATGAAGTTTTAACTCAAAGATTAGTAAGCTTCAATGCAAAGCTTACTAACTTTTTGAAAATAGAGCTTTGAGTGAATTTGGTAGATGGAGAGAATTGAGAGATTTTTTAGCAAAGTGGATTTGGCTATCAAAAGCCTGAAATTTGAATGAGATGAGGGCTCTATTTATAGAGTTTAGGATTGGGATTAGTGGTAATTTGGTAATTGATTCTTGGAGCCAAAATTTGAATTAATGATAATTCTTTCAAAAATTAGAGCCAAATTGGAGCCAAAACTTTGACAAGCTTGAAATGCTGATTTTTTTCCAAATTTTCACGTTGTGCAATCGATTGCACTACAGTGCAAATCAATTTGCACAGTGTATTTTTTCAAAAATTGTGAAAAATGAACTTTGTGCAATCGATTGCACTCTAGGAGCAATCGATTGTACAGTGAAAAAAATGAAATTTTTTTAATTCTTTTTCTTTGCAAATAGAGATTTTAGGGAAATAATACCGGAAAACCTTATTTGCCATATGCTTCGACTCGGTACCTACAAAACACAAGTATGCAAAGAAAAAGACAAATATTTTTTGTATTTTGATTAGAAGTTAGTCAACAACACAATAGCAAACTTAAAGATAGGATGCAAATGTGATGAATGAAGCTATTTATTAATGATTGTGACTGAATGACAAAATATGGTATGAAAGTGCGACTGAAAAAGTTAGGGGCAAAATTTAGGGTACAACAACAGTGCTTTGGTTAAATCATTCACTTGAGGTTAATGTGATGTTCATGTTGTTGTTTTAGTCCATGCGTTTATCATTCATTTACGGGTTATGTGATATTCGTGATGTTGTTACCGTCCATGAATTTTATCATTCATTTTCCTCTCTATTTATTTGATATTCATGTTGTTGTTACAACTTATAAATCAATCTATGACTCTCCCTATTGAAGTTGTCAAGGATATCAATGAGTTAAAGGATTTATGGAAGATTGTCGTTAGGTGGAAACATATCTGGTATGTGACAAGTGCTTCAAAAAAAGAACACATTGAGATGATTTTGGTTGATTTAAAGGTATGATAATTGGGTCATGTTTGTAATTTGTCTTTGCAAAGTGCTTATCTGTAATATAAACTTTTTATTTTAGTTTTTTGTAGCGAGATATGATTCAAGTCATTGTGCCACCTTTTTTGTTTCAAAATTATTCAAGGAAGAACTAGTTACTGGAAGTTCTTACATAATGCAGAATTTCAAAGTGTGAAACAATGATTTCTCTTTTAAGTCGACAAATCATAGTTTCAAATTGTTATTTTATGGATCAACTTCGGTTAAGAAGACATAACTCCCTGACATTCCTGTAAATTCCCGGAACATACTTGGATTGGATGCCATAGTTGAGGGAAAATATCATTATAATGTGTTAGTTGGTAAGTTAGTCATGTATTTTATGTTCATTTCGTGTATATTCTATAAATGTATAAAATTCTTTACAATGTATGATACATGCTTTTTTTTTATAGATATTCTTGAAGGAGTAACAAAGATTTATCAATCCCTAATCAATGCTGATAATAATAAGAACAAGGTTGTTTTTACAATAACTGATATGATGTATGCATTGCATTCACGAATCTGTGAACATATTATTGCATTCACGAATCTGTGACAACAACATATTAAGTTGGTTAAAATGTTTTTGAAAACAAAAAATATGTAGTACAATGTTTTTTGTGGGGTCAACTTGCCATGCAACTTTATGAATATTATACGAGTCATAAGGAAAATGGAAATATAGTTGTTCTGCTGATTAATGCAAGGATTAAGGAGGCTCGAGGTATTACTGTTTCATTTTTGTTATACTAAATGTGAGACCAAATTCAAAATACACGGATCTTACCATTGTGTTGTTTGCAACTCATTAATCTAAAAATTAGGAAAATTGCAGGAGGTTTTCCTTTGAACATATCAAACACTTGGAATGGCACAAAGTTGTTGATTAATGATATTATCATTGATGAAGTTAGAAAGTTCAAAGAAAGGTAATTGATGGAGTCATTTTAATGATCATGTTGTTGTATTTGGTTTTATTACCGCATTCATGCCAAATCTGATTATTAAAGTTTGACTTCTAACTAAAACAGTCTAAAAGGAGAATTGCCATTATTATCTTATTCATGTATGCAAGTCGGCGCAACACAAAACTCATATTATTCAGAGTTTGATAAGTTTATGTGGAAGGCTGAAATATTGAGTCTTGCTGAAATAACAAGTCTGCAACATGTAAGACAATTTTGCATATTTATTTACATGATGAATATGTGACATATGTCTAGCATTTGTAACATTCTCCAATTCCTTAGGAGACTACTTATGTTATTGTTGCAACATTGGAGAAATTTAAGGATGGCCAGTTGTTGTACCCCAAAATTATCCCTCCCATTTTTCATTTAAGATATTCTCCTAGGGTTCTCAAACGCTCAAGGTGGCTCAAGAATTGATCAGACAAATTCTCCTCCTAAGCAATGGATCCACAACTAGAGTTTTGTATTTCTCAAGGAAGATTGAGTTTCCAAGGTCTCAAGTGGTTTTCATGGTTCTTCATATGTCCTCAAGGATGCTCATGTCAAATTCCATGCCTTGCATCACAAGTTCGCTCAATCAATTTCCCGGATGACTGAAAATCAACTGTATTGGGTAAAAAAGTCAACATTTTCAAGATCAAGTTCAAACAATCATAAATTCTTCATTATTCAATATTTTTGAGTGTTTCTTTTTGTGTATGACTCTCTTTGATGTCATATCCAACTTCTATTTACAAGTCAAGAGCTGATTATGTGCGAAAGATCATCAAAAATTCGAATACTTTAGAGGTCACTTTGCGGGCTTTGACCTAATTTCAAGTTTTTTTGTTGCCTGACTTCCAAGGATCATAAATTCTATAATATTCAGTATTTTGGGACGATTCTTTTTGCATGTTGTCATAAGAAATGTCATCTACAAGTTCTCTCCAAGGATCGAAGGAAAATTGTGTTTAGAAGACCTTGAAAGTTATCAAATCGTCATAGGTCATTTGCTTGATTTAGAGTGTTATCAACTTCTAATTTCAATTCATGTCATAAGCATTTTACCAAGACACTTGATAATTCATGAGGCAACAAGTTGAGTTTGAAGATTCATTGATCGTTTTTGCTCAAAATTTAAGTCACTTGTGTTTGAGCGTTAATGATTATTGGATTGGATTTTTTATTAAAGTTCTTAAGGCATTTAATTTGTTCAAGATTTTAATTTAATATTGGAAGGTTCGTTGGGTAGAAGCATGGAGAATGTAGTCAAGGCTAACGCTGATGCTTTATGGGCACACATACAAGACGAAAATACAAAGCAAGAGAAATTAGAGTGTGACCATGTGCAACAAATAACTAATATGATCTCCAATTACATAGACAAGGATATGTCATCTCTATTGGAGAAAATTATCAAGAAGGAAATATCTTCAATTGAAACAACCATTACTCGTTCACTCAGTCAAAATATAGACAAAGCAATGAATCAACTAGAGAAGTCAGTTAGTTCAAAACTTGAAGCTATAGTGGCTAGGCAGATACAAGTACAATTTCAAACTACTTCTTTTGAGAAGTCTTGCAAAGCTATGTTTGAGCAATTTGACGGCATATTTCAGAATGGACTTTTGAACCACACAACTGCTATTCAACAGTAGTATGATTCTACTCATTTTCCGCTAGCCATCACTTTGAGGGAAACAATTAACTCAACATCATCATAATTCAAAAAAAATAATTCATTCATGTTCCTCTTGCAAAATTACAAGTTACAAAGAAAATTACACAAAACTTTTTTATCCTAAACCTATGTTCCTTCATGAGTTTTAAGCTTTCACCCACCATGCCAAGACTTGTCCAAACATACTCTCCACCACTATAAACCAGCATGCAAACCAGCCCACAAACCTTCTGCATCAGTCAAAAATTCTGCTCTGCTACAAATTGCTTCAAAACCTGCACCTTTTGTCCAACCTGCACAAAACTGTTAAAACATGCTGCTGCCCATTCTCATAACCTGTCATAAAACAACAAAAAACATCCATATTGAACTCTGAATAAACTTTCAAAACTCTGCTACAACCTGCTTCATAATCTGCTGCCCTGTTACACAAAAATAGTCCAAAATGCCAAAATAACCTGCTGCACTAGTCCACCAACCTTGCACAAAAATGGAAAAATAAACCTGTTACAAGAGAAAGCAGTAAATCAATACACCAAAACTAATTTTCCATTCAAAAATCTTGGCTCCAAAACTCACCCTCATTTCACTATAAGAAAGGCAGTAAGAAACACAGAAAGACAAACAAAAAATTCACAAAAAAACTTGAACAAGAAAAACCGCAACTTTACTAAACCCTTCAAATACAACCATAAAATAAAATCACCAAATACTACTCATAAACCATGAAACTTCATCACTTATCATATTACCTTCTTCATTACTAACAACTCCCAAACTATCATACCTTTATACCAAACAAGAATCTGCAAAATCCTTTCAACAAACATAAAGCAAAACCAGTGAATTTGTGATAAGATACATAAAATAGAGGATAAATACATAAATTTTTTCACACAAAACATAAAACAGGTCCTCTATACAAACTTTACTCACCATTCAAGCTTCTTTTGCAAAATCCCCTTACAGTCATCAATACGCCTCACCACTCAAACTCGACCTCACCCTTTACATATTCATCCTCGCGTTATCGAAAACGCACCTCATAAATCTAGCACAACCACGCCATTACACTCACTCACATCAACTCAATAGAAAACTGTAGGACAATATACAATAGCAACATAGCACTAAATAGGTGCGACTTCTATATAAGTCCACTTACGATTGCTTAACATAGCGCTAAATTTTATCCCGATTCGAATAAATGATCATTCATGGCCCAAACTTATGTTTGCAAGCCCAAGCATGTTAATTTGATCTCTTTGATCCAATAACCTTGAGATTAATTGTGTGGAGGCTTTGGTTCTACCAATCCTCTAATGGATCTACAACACCTTTGGTCAATGCGGATCACTTAAACATCGTTGATCATTAAATGACACTTGTGAGAATTCTAAATGGATGATATACTTGACAAAAAGAAAATGCAACTTGTTGTGTGGAGGCTTTGGTTCTACCAGTCCTCTAATGAGTTCCAAATGCAAGTTTCAAGATGGTCATCCAACTAAACACTAATTATTTACTTGCTTTACTTTATGCTTTTATTTTTTTTATGCTTTATGTACCATTTACTTTTAGTATTTACATTTCATGCCATTTTCATCTTTGCTCATTTGAGCATTTAGTTTCTTGTCATTTTTAGTTTGCTCACTTGAGCTTTTCTTTTATTTTTTTTTAAGATACTTAATAATCAACATAAACCATAAAAATCTTTAATGGTACTTGGACTATTTGGTTACTATCCTTGGCATTATGGAGCATGGGACTTTTTCTTCTTCTTGGACTTAGGATTAGAAACCTTGGCCTATCTTGGAGACCTTGTGATCTTATCGGATTATTTTGTCTGGAGTTCTTGAGGTTTACCTCAAGACATTGGGTTGCTTGTTTGTTTTTGTGTGCAGGTTTTTGTGATTACACCCTTTGTTTGTAATCTGGAATTCACCCGTATACAGCCGTTACTCTGTCCAATTTTTGGGAAGACTTAATACACTTGAAGTTTAGTTCTCTCAAGAGGTCTAATATTTTTTTGCTTGATTGGTTTCAATCCAAGGAATGAGAATTCTATCTTGGATCATAATGTCAAGTATTGACTTCTTGTTGGTTAGATGGTTCTTATCCCTAGCTTTTATCTTATGCTTTAGGATAGCCCCTTTTTCTCCTCCCATCTTCTTTAATTTCAAAAATCTTCTTCCTCCTTTTGAAAACTCTTCTTGTTTTTAAACTTGAACCACTTTCATAATAAACTTGGACTTATGTCCATGCATTTCAAATTATTTTCATAAATAAACTCCAATCAACTTAATAATACCTTGACATTTTTTGTGAGAAGACTAAAAGTCAATCAATCTCATTTCAAACCATTTTGCCACTTTGGCTTTTATCTTTAAACTTTTCTCAAAAGATTGAACTCTTGTCAATCCTTGTAGTGATGCAAACAACTATACTTCTACAATATATAGTGAATAGATATATTTTACACTTAGGTGTTGAATGAGGCATTGTTGATTTTATGATCCAGGCCATATCCTCCACTTTGAGATGATGCAAATTCTCCTTTCTCATAATTGTGGGTAGTAGGTATGTTTTCCACACGGGCGGTGACGATGATGTTTTATCTCATAAAATTAATCAACACATTTGTGTTTTAAATTTTTAAAAGAGGAACTACGTGTACCCTGATCCCCTATTGTACGAAAAGGTGGTACGTAGGCACTAAAGGTTCGCACCCGCGGCGGGTGCAAAAATTACAAAATAAATATATTTGTTTTCTCACCTCCACCATCCATTTTTATACAACATTTTTCATAGCCAAAATATATAGATTTCACAAAGAGGTTCCTGCGAAGTACCGTAGATGTTTAGGGTGCTAATACCTTCCCTTTGCATAACCAACCCCCTTACCTTGAATCTTTCCCCTTCTTTTTGGATTATTCGCTCTTTTCCCATTCCTTTGGAAACAATAAAGCACGGTGGCGATGATTTTGATTTTGATAAAGTCTAGTCAACCCAATGGTTTAGTCTTAAACATTTCTACTGCTACAGGGGCGGTTGAATTTTGGTGGAAAGCCTTGAAATTTAGGTTTTGAGTCTTGTATTTTTTATTCAATTAATTTGGCAAGCCCAATGGCTTGGGAAATGGAAACAGGTTTGTGAATGGCAATTTCATTTTGAATATCTAGTGTTAAACCTGAAATAAAATAATTTAAGATGGCGTCATGAGTTAGTCCCACAACTTGATTACTCAGTTTTTCGAATGCAGCTTGATATTCCACAACTGAGCCCTTTTTCCTGATTTTGAACAGTTCGGCTTGGTGATTAGCATAGGTTGACGAACCAAAACGTAATTCCAAGGCTCTAGTAAAGGAGATCCAATATAACAAAAGTTGGTTTTGGTGCATCCATTTAAACCAACATAATGCTTCTCCTTTCATGTAAAAAGACATCATTGACAATCTATTATCTGGTGGTATTTGGTAGAAACTAAAAAATTGGTCAGCTTGGAATAACCACTCTAAAGGGTTTGAACCGTCAAATAAGTTAAATTCCAATTTAGGAGTACAAAAATGGGGCACAGAAGTAGACTGAAGAACCTGGCTATATGGAGGTTGTTGTGATAAAGGAAAGTTAAAATTCTGGTTGGTTGTGTAACCAGATGGCAAGTAGGTTGGTAGATAAGGTTGTTGGTCGAGAATCGTTTGAGAAAGATGATTGTAAGTTGTGAACGGTGGTGGGAAACAGTAGGGATTCTAGGGATTGAGGATACAATGGTATTTAATGGTGAGTGGGAATAAATGAGGGTATTTCTAGTTGGGGTTTATGACGGTGTAATTGTATTGGAAACGGCAGTAGTAGTCATGGGGGCAGAAGAGTGTTTTTGTGTGATACTTGAAGAAGAGGGGGTAGCTAGTGTAGCGGTAGGTTGATGCTCTCTTTGGTGAACAAGCTTGGTCAGAACGGTCATAAGAGCATCATAACAGTTGTCAGCCACATTTCTCTCATTTGCCATTTGTGTGTTGAGTTGCCTAATTGTTTCTCGGAGATCTACCGCAGTTGTGTTGAAGCGTTCATCCATGAGTAGCTGGTTTTCCTGCAGGGCGTTCTTAAGGTGTAGTTGGGCTGTGTGAACAACTTCTTCTATGATTTCTTTAGAAGAAGGGTTAGATGGTTTGGGAGGTGCCATGAGGATGAGGAATGAAAGCACCAATTGATAAAAATGATTGATGCACTATTTTCCAAATTTGGAGTTACTACCTTAAATAAACATAAAACAGTAGATGAATTATATTGCAAGAAGAAAAGGGACTTAATTGTTCTGTTCTAAATAACAGCATTAATGCTGTTTAAATACAAGATGATAAAACAAACCCTAGTACAATAAATGGGCCTAGCCCAACAACCAAAAAAACAACATAGAAATAAGTATTATAGTTATTTGGGCACAAAGTCTTTAAATCGGTTGGGCCTCATTGTGATTCTTTTGGGCCTGTTAACAGATTCTGACTTGTCTTCCACTCATTCTGTACCTCCTCCATGCATTGAGAAATTTAGGCAGGACTTTATTTGCACTCTAAGTCCTGTGATTAATTATTTTCATATTTTTTCTGCTCATGTTGTGATCGTGATTTTTGTTGTTTCACTTCTAATGGATTTATTTGAAAATATTCTTTGACCCAGTCACCATATCTCGCGGTCACACATTTTGTAGAAAATGTTTGGTTGTTGCCATGGACAAATATAACAAAAATTGCCCGGTTTGCAGACACTGGATTAACACAAGGTTTATGTTTGTAAAGTTTTTAAATTTATAGATTCACTTTCTATTAAACATTATGCTACTTATTGTTATATGTGTTTTCAACCGTTGCTATTAAGTTTGTATGACATTTTTAACAATGTTTTGGATTTTTATATAGGGATGGACAACAAATCTGAGGCATTTGCAGGTGAGCTATTTTGATGTTATAATCACCATCAATGTTTATTTGTCTTGTTCAGGTGCTTGATAATTTGTGTTATATTGCTGCTAGATATTTTACTATTCTTACTAATTTGAAGAATGTTAATGCTATGGTCACAATGATGGTTGTCGTGAGAAATTGAAGAGGGAAGTAGATCTGAACTTCACTATCACAGGTTAATCCGTATGGACATCGGTCACTTTCTTTCTGTCATCGATGGTCCTAAAAGTTCCAATATGATAGCAGGATGAAACCAGTTCCCAGTGTGATCATTTATGTCATGAATTTAGCATCAAACGAGCCTGTTTTGTATGTTTTATCGTTTAAATTTGTATATGAATTAGGAAGCTTTTAAGTGTTTCAAGATCATACCGCCTTTGTTGTTAATTTAATCACTCTCACATGTTTCTGGGAGTGTTTCAACATTATTTTCTTATAGCATAGATTTTGAGTTACTATTAATGTGTGGATTCTCATAGCAATTTTCAAGCATCTTAGGAAAAATTTTCAGGCCTTCAGTGAATTTGTTGGTGCACAAGAGCTCAAGTTGAATATCTCATTTTCTTTCTTTTTTTGTTTCTCCAACCAATGTGTTTGATACTGTCATGTTAGGTGAATGTAGAAGGAAGCAACATCGGTGAACCAATTGATTTGAACAAACTCCAGGAACCTGGCGCCTCCAATATACTTCTGCTCATGATGTTCGAATGAAGTCATAACTCTACCGGAGGCATCATTCGCAACGTTGTCCGCTGGAGTATTCCAATTTTGTTAAAGGTAATACACCTTCAAGAGTTTACATGCTAACTAACAATATCACACTTATTTATTGTCTTCAAGGGTTGCGTTAAAACATTGGGAAAGTCAAAATGCTTTAAACTTAGCCATTGCGGCGGAAGTGAAAAAGTCAAAATGCTCGATAAAGTTTTTAGACAAGTGAGGACATTTGAAGATGGGAAGTTAAAAATACCAAAGGAAGGTTATCTTCTTCATAACGAAGATGGAGTAGCAATTTCTGGTGATGTTCGAAATAGTTGGGCTAGTGTTTCAGTTTTGCAGAGTCTTCATGACTGTTTGTGATGCTCTCAAAGTATAATAAGATGCTGCTCACAATTTGATTTAACATAAGTGTTGTGTTAATATATAAAAAATTTAATTTATACAAGTAGTTTTTAATATTGAACTTTATTAAAACGAATATCCAGACTTGAAAGATGGAGAACTTTATGGCCATATTAGATTGGTGACTTCAGCTGTGATTGCAAAGATTCATACCATAGATTGGACTGTTGAGAAACAGGGACTGTAAATTTGGATTGGCTTGTCGATATCATCATCCACAGGTCCACGTTGCTGTTCCCCCACAAGTGTACCTTTAATTATTAGAGAATATGGGAGAGAATAGGTCTGGATATAAATTATTCAAATGCAAAGGCCTAATAGGAATGGATTGTAAGAGAATATGGAAAATAACAGGTCTACAAACAAAACAAAAGAACAAAAAGAATCACAAACAGAAAATTAGTATTTATTATTTATCATTTTAGAAATTAATTATATTTTCATTTATATATCTCAATTTACTTAACTATTTTACTAATTATTATTTATTATTAACCTATAATACTTTACTCTCATTTATCATTGACATTAAAGTATTAAATATTTATCTTTAATATAACAATGATAAATATGATTTGTTTAAATAATAATAAATTGAATCAATATTTATCACTGAAATGATGCTTAATAGTGAGATTTAATTAACATATACGAATTAATTGTGAGATTTAATTAATCATTTTTTCTATCATTTTATTTTTATTAAATTTTGGAAATACTGATATCCTTACAAATAAGAACTCATACTTTGAAGAACTAAAAATGCATTTAACAAATATAAAACTAAAATATAAGTTATGATAATTTACTTTATCTATATAATTAATAATTATTAAAAATTAAATTAAATTAAATTTGAGATTAATTGAGACTTATTTCAACTTATTTTATAGAATTTATTTATAATTAATCACAATATTTATAGCCAACAAAAATGGTTTTTATTAATTTTTTTAAACAAAAACGATACAAAATTAAATAGATCATATAAATATTTCCTTATTAGTTGATATTTATAAAACTAAAATATTGTATAAATATTTTTATAAATAATATTAAAACAAATTTAATATTTACATATGAAAAAATATACCATTAATTAAAATATATATATATATATATATATATATATATATATATATATATATATATATATATATATATATATATATATATATATATATATATATATATATATGAGAAAACTATATTTATGTTTCAAATAAAATTAAAAAAATATGTTTTTCTTTTAAAAATAAATATTTTTTTTTTGTTAAATAATTTTGTCTTTTTATTTGAATATTCTTATTATATTTTAGAAACAAATACACTTATACACAACAGTATTCATACGAACGCACACATATATTTAGACCAAAATTCGTGTCAACCCACGAATTATTACATGTTTTGGTATAATAAAATAAAATAAAAATAAATATAATTAAATAATGTATAAATTCAAACACAGCCAAAATATATTTATTTATGTTAATAACATTTAATTATACAATTAAAGTATTATTTTAATATACTATGTTATTATATGACATTTATAAAACTAAATGTTTGTATTAAGATTTTAATAAATAGTATCAAAATAAATTTAATATTTATATTTGAGAAAATTTATGATTGGATCCAAATATTTGTATATATAGAAAAATTATTCTTATGTTCTAAATATAAGTAAAAATATTTTTAAAATAAAAATAAAAATATTTAAAATTATGGATGAATTCAAACACGAGAAAAATTTATTATTTATTTTATTATTAATATTATTAATATTTTTATTTTAAAATTATATTTTGATAAATCAATTTTGATAAAATAATCTTGTTTTTATTTTAAAAATAAGTCTCTTTTAAAAATAATAATACATTATTTTGGTAAAATATTTTTTTATTTATTTATATTTTTGTTATATTTTAAAAATAACAGACTATTTTGATAAAACAATTTTGTTTCTCTTATTTATATTTTTATTATATTTTAGAAATATAAATATGCGTATCACATTAGTATTCATGTGAACGTATGAAGATTTCGTTAATTAATTATTAATATAAGTGATTAAATTCACTTAGTTTATTAATAAATAAAATATTAAACTTGTTAGAAAAATGATTCATATATCTATTATCTTAAAGTTTTAACATGACTCTTATTGTTTAAATAGCTGGCCAGAAAATTAACCATAGAACTAATTTGACTTTTTTCATTAACTTTATTTATTAAGAAATTAGAAATTACTTTTAGTGTTTTATATTTTCAGAATTTGAACTTTAACTCAAGTGTTTTAATTGCGTGTTAGATTAAAAATATCCACTATTATACTAAAATATTAGAAAATAATAAATATAACTCAACTAAGAAGTGTTCACAGTTAAATTTAAGAAACATTATTTGTGTGTGAATTTTCACATTTGATAAGCCGCACTAGTATTTGGCTTTTTTTTATCATGTCTGATTTTTTTAGAATGTGTTTAGATTTACGGTAGATAAAATTGATTATAGTAGAATTGAATTTGATATAATTAATTTTATTATAATTGAGTTTAATAAAATTGATTTATATTTATATACTTTTATATAAAAATGAGTTGAGTAATAAATTTTAATATAAAAATTATTTAAAATCAGTTCTAGAGGTAGAAACTACAAATTCTAACTTAAGTAGAATCAAGTCAAGAGACAAAATCAATTTTATTTTTATCTAACAAAATATTTCAAAATCATCCCAAATCAATTTTACGACTATAAAATTACTTTTAACCTTTCCAAAAACCAATTCAAATATACACGTAATAAAACTTGCTTGCTTTAGATATACATTCATGTATATATAGCACCAACTTACATGCATAAAGTAAACTCGGACATTGAAAAATGACTTTTTGGATTCGTGTGAAAAGAGATACATATTAAGGTTTAGAAGATGCGTATATTGAAAGAAAAGAAAACGTACAAGATACATACTTGCAAAGTGAAGACACCATGTTATGGTTATCTACAACCAAGTTTTGATTTGTCATAATCATAAAGGGAGATTTTTGAAAAGGAAATTCAGTCCTCTACGTTGGCTTTAATTTTGATTTGTTATTATGAAAGGGAGACAATATTTTTAACCAAGAGAAAAATGTTCTAAAGTAATCTAATGGTCTTCAATTATTGTACCAAAAAGAAATTAGCAATAAAAAATCCATAATCTTTAACAATTTAAAATTAGAATTGGAAATGAATCGAGTTGAGTTAAACTTAAATTAGTTAAATTCTATTTGACGAAAATTAGTGTTTCTCAAAACTCGATTAAACTTTATTACAATTATTAAACTTTATTACAATTATTTTTGGTACAAATTCAATTCAATTGAAATACGCGAACAATTCAATTTAGGTTGATTAGTGAAACTAAAGAGAATTTGTTGAATATTGAATTTTTAAATATTTAAAATGATTAAATAATCAATTTTTTTAAATATTATTTGTTACTACCTCCGTTTCTTTTTAAGTGTTATTTTAGTATAAAGTTCTTCAACCAAGATAGTGGATTATTAGAGTTATTTTTCTTATTATACACTCATTTATTTTCTCTTTCCAAATAAATTCAATCATACACCATCTCTCTTTTTCTAATAACTAATTGAGAAAATAATTAATTTTATGGAAAATGTGAAGTGGAGTTATTAAGAAAGTAGGAATATAATTGACAAATAATAACATTAAACTATAAAAACGACACTTAAATAAAAACAAAAAAAATCTTCTAAAATGACACTTAAAAAAGAACGTAGGGAGTAATAAATAATAGACTCAAAGGAAGTCTGATATTGCTACTGAGTCCTCTAAGATTTTAGGCGAGGAGGATAATTTTTCTGTTGGAATTATTTTGTGTTGTGACCATAACTCAGGAATTTTATGTTAAGGTTTACTATTTTTTACCTATTTTATGTTTGTTTGAACAATTTTAAATAGTTTAAAAATAGTTTCTGACTTTTAAAAATTACCAAAATTTTTATAAAAATATTTGGATCCATTTCTGATTTTTCTATGGCCTTATTTTTCATTTCTTGATTAATTTGAACATAATTGATATTTTCCTCATTATTTTCTATTTTTAAACATTTTTTAACCCTTTTAATGTATATATTAAATATATTATTATTTTGTGATTATTTTCTGGCTAATCTTGGGTTAGGTTTTGGATCATGAACTTTATTAACATCATTGGATCCATGGTGTTGAGTTTAACACAACAAAAAAATAGATGAATGATTTTAATAATAGTTTGATTAAAATTTAATTCAAGTGTGGTTTGTATATTCTTTTTTTACCCTAATCCTCTTCATCTCATCCCCTTCTTATTGTACTAAGTGTTGTTGGAGCATGATCTCTATATCATGTCTCAAAACAAATGGTGCATAGATTGCTATTGACCTGCCTCAAAATAGGTGCGACTTCTATATAAGTCCACTTACGATTGCTTAACATAGCGCTAAATTTTGTCCCAATTTGAATAAATGATCATTCGTGGCCCAAACTTATGATTGCAAGCCCAAGTATGTTAATTTGATCTCTTTGATCTAATAACTTTGAGATTCATTGTGTGGAGGCTTTGGTTCTACCAATCCTCTAATGGATCTACAACACCTTTGGTCAACGCGGATCACTTAAATATCGTTGATCATTAAATGGTACTTATGAGAATTCCAAATGGATGATATACTTGACAAAAAGCAAATACAACTTGTTGTGTGGAGGCTTTGGTTCTACCAATCCTATAATGAGTTCCAAATGCAAGTTTCAAGATGGTCATCCAACTAACCACTAATTATTGACTTGTTTTACCTTATGCTTTTATTCTTTTTATGTTGTATGTACTATTTACTTTTAGCATTTACATTTCTTGCCATTTTCATCTTTGCTCATTTGAGCATTTATTTTCTTTCCATTTTTACTTTGCTCACTTGAGCTTTTCTTTTCCTTTCTTAAGATACTTAATAATCAACATAAACCCTAAAAAATCTTTAATGGCACTTGGACTATTTGGTTACTATCCTTGGCATTATAGAGCATGGGACTTTTTTCTTGGACTTAGGATTAGAAACTTTGGCCTATCTTGGAGACCTTGTAATCTTATCTGATTTATTTTTGTCTGGATTTCTTGAGGTTTACCTCAAGACATTGGGTTGCTTGTTTGTTTTTGTGTGCAGGTTTTTGTGATTACATCATCTGTTTGTAATCTGGAATTCACCTGTATACAGCCGTTACTCTGCCAAATTTTTGTGAAGACTTAATACACTTAAAGAGGTCTAGTATCTTTGCTTGCTTGGTTTCAATCCAAAGAATGAGAATTCTATCTTGGCTCATAATGTCAAACTTTGGCTTCTTGTTGGTTAGATGGATCTTATCCTTAGCTTTTACCTTATGCTTTAGGATAGTCTCTTCTTCTCTTCCCATTTTCTTTAATTTCAAAATTCTTCTCCCTCCTTTTTAAAACCCTTCTTGTTTTGAAACTTGAAACACTTTCATAATAAACCTGGACTTAGGTCCAAGCATTTTCAAAATATTTTCATAAATAAACTTCAATCAATTTAATAATACCTTGAAATTTTTTGTGAGAAGACTAAAAGTCAATCAATATCATTTCAAACCATTTTGCCACTTTGGCTTTTATCTTTAAACTTTTCTCAAAATATTAGACTCTTGTCAATCCTTGTAGTGATGCAAATAACTATACTTCTACAATATGTAGTGAAGTGAGATATTTTCCACTTGGGTGTTGAGTGAGACATTGTTGATTTTAAAATCCAAGCCATATCCTCCACTTTAAGGTGATGTAAATTCTCCTTTATCATGATTATGGGTAGTAAGTATGTTTTTCACACGGACAATGACGATGATGTCTTATCTCTTAAAATCAACCAACACACTTGTGTTTCAAATTTTTAAAAGAGGAACTACGTGTACCCTGACCCCATATTGCATGAAAGGTGGTAAGTAGGCACTAAAGGTTCGCAACCGCGGCGGGTGCAAAAATCATAAAAATGTTTCTTTTCTCACCTCCACCATCCATTTTATATACAACATTTTTATAGCCAAAATATACAGATTTTACGAAGAGGTTCCTGCGGAGTACCGTAGATGTTTAGGGCGCTAATACCTTCCCTTTGCATAACCAACCCCCCTTACCTTGAATCTTTCCCCCTTTTTTTGGTTTATTCGCTCTTTTCCCGTTCCTTTAGAAACAATAAAGTGCGGCGGCGATTCTGATTTTGATTTGTATAAAGTCTAGTCAATCCAATGGCTTAGTCTTGAACATTTCTATCGCTACAACATGTTGAGGAAATTGTTGCAGATAAATATAAGTTTTCATTAACAAGAATTTTCCTATTTTTATAAACATCCTACATTACAAAAGAATAATTTATTTATAGCTAAATGGTATCACATTTGACTTACAAGAACATTTCTCTCAACGACCTTCAGATTATAAACTTCCTTTCTCCATGCACAGTATGTTTAAGGCTCTGATCGGACCTCGTCCATTACTGGATCTTCAGAACTATCTTCATCAAAACTGAAAATAGAATATCATAATGTAAGTGTCATCTACATTTGGTTGCGGCATAATGACAGAATGTTTAAATTAAAATAATATGAATATAGTACTAATATCCTTTATCCAACTAAACTTAAACTAAGTAAGTACATCATAATGTTTCAACTAATTCACTCTCATTGTCGTATGAGGTTGACATATGAGATCATAAGTTTTTTATCAAAAAAATCTAAAGTTTACTATACATGGAAATCAATTACATTTTTGTATATGGAAATCAACAAAATCTTTTGTGTTGTATATTTAAGTATGTTAGACATCGAATCATAAGAAAATCTTAACATAAAAGACAATATCGTTTATAGAAATATTGTTATGCAACTGCATACGTTCAAATTACTGATACATCTTTTTTGGTTATGGCCTATTGTGGATGGATAATACATTGTTGTTTCAAGGATAACATCCAAAAGCAAGGCAGATTACCATTACAATAATAGTTATTCTTAAATGAATGTGTGATACGGTGGCAGAACCGACAGTTATACTGGTTTGCGTTTTGTATTTGCAAATGTTGCGGTAAGCAAGAGTCGCCATCGACTTTTATTTCATCCAACAAAGGAAAAGGAAAAAGAACAGAAAAAACCTTTTTCGATATTTTCTGAGTACGGGGGTAGATTATAGAAAGGGAAGGTGTTAGCACCCTTTCTATCCGTGGTATTCCACGAGCTCTTAGGTACTTGCTCATTTTGAAATTGCTTGTGTGTGTGTTTTGAAAAGTTTTTGTTTAACTTCGTGATAACCCTTGTATCTATTCTGAAGAGTGTGACAAAGTTGTTTTTGAAAATTGTTTTGAAAGTGTTTGTGTAAAAGATTTTTTCATTGTTTTGAGCAAGTACTTAAGATTTTCTACCTACTCGAAAAAGGCTGTTCATTTTCTCGTTTCCTTTAGACAGTGTTATCCTACTATTAAGGAGTAGGTAGCCCCATCGTTGTAGTTTTAAGGGACATTCGAAGGGACACTTACGGTCACAAAAGTAATGATTAGGAAGCCTTAGTAGTTACCCTAAAATCCTAAAGATCTTTCTGAGGCAACATTCGAATGGGTCATTTTGATCTTTCGGGACTGTAGGATGACCACTAAAATTCCTTATGCTTTATGACCGTTTATCGAAGGCACCCGAAGTGAGGCAAACCCTAGGAGTGAGCATGTGCATGTGTCTGATTTCAGTTTATTTATCTTTGCACAATTAAGGTGATCTACTGTTTTAATTTCATCTGTCTTTCGCATACAAGCCTATTATCCATACATCTAGCAGTTTATAATAGCAGAAAGTAAAGTGCGAGAAATTAAAGTCCTAACTATTACAAGGCCTCGGGGAGGGGGTTACATAACCAAAACTCGGGGAATAGGCAGTAAATAAAAAGCGGTAAAATAAACCCTAATTAAAAACTATTACAAACCTCGAAAAGTTATAATAATTGGAATTATAAATAAGTAAATGCGCGCGAGACGAATTAAATATGGGAATAAATTAGAAGCCTAAAAATCTAATTAATTAAAAAATATTTTTGTGTATTTTTTATTGAGAAAATAATTAAATTGCAAATTAAACCTAATTTCTAGTTAATTTTATTTAACAAAATAATCAATGTTGAAATAATTAAAATAATTAATTTTCAAAAATTAATTTTAATTATAAAAATCCTAAATCTATTTTTGTGATTTTTTTTATTTAATAAAAAATGAATTTTTTGTTTTTTTTTTGTAATAAAAATGATTAAACAAATAAATAAAACAAAAGAAAATAGAAAAAGAAATAAATTGGGCCTGGTGTGCTGTTAGTAATCAGGGGGTGCGCCTGCTTTGTACTAGGCCCAAGATTCATAAGCCCAGCCAATTGTTTGATTCAGTTCCATCAAATCTGGAATGTCCACCATGTGCTGCACTTACTGAGCGTTGGATCTGGATCCAGGGATGATCCAATGGCTGGATCCTGTAAAGAAATAAGGGAAAAAAGCAAGATGCTTGGACCTGGGATCGAACCTAGGTCCTTCCCCTCATATGCTCGATTGCCTTGCCATCTGTACTGGTTGGTTTACTTGTTAGCATAATAGCCCAAATAAAATATAAAGAACATGTTAATCATTATGCCAAAACGCGCGCGTAAAATTCAAATTAGCCAACCAGGCTTTGACACATGATCGTCTTCTTCAGCAGGACTGTCGTTTTAGCTAACGACCATTTACCTACGGACAAAAGTTGTAACTATAACCCTGCAAATCTCAAAAATCAATACCAGTCAAGATAAATCAAATCCAAACATACAGATCAACTAGTTTTGATCTCGTGAGTATGACGATATCCATCTTTTGCCATGATTTTACCTGTATCATAAAGCCCTAAAACGCAACCTTAAACCCTAACAATGGTAGTTATCCATATATGCGACAAAAATCATAATTAATCATACAAATACATTCTAAATGATGATACAAACATGAAGGTATGCTTAGAAATTGTTAAACATGCGTGTATAGTCAGAATCAAATTCAAGAATAAGGGCAAACTGTGAGGCTGTAAGGTGGTGATTCTTGGAGCTTTTATGCGTGCAAACGGTGATGTTAGCTTCAGGAGGTTCCCAGGAGTGGATTGGTGGTCTTGAATCACCTTGAATCGCCCTCTAAATCAGAATTTGAACAACACTTTTTTGTCAAAAATTGGAGTTTTTCTGGACTTCTGGAGGCAGCCTTTTCGTGTCTTTTAGGTCTGGCAACATTGTGTATATGTATTAGAAGGCATTAGGTCAACAAAAACAGATTCAATCTTGAACAATCATGGAGAAAAGATTTGATTTATTCCTTGCATTATTTGTTTCCAAAATAAGCCAAATCATGCCATTCTTATTCCAATCACCCCTTGCACGATTTGATCTCTATTTGACAGCATATATCATCTTCATTCAATTCCAAAATCATCCCAAAAGCAACTTATATGATTTATTTTTATTTTATTTTATTTGAATTTTAAATGAATAAAATCACAATAAATTAAATGAATAAGTGAATGAGGCATGTAGTGGTTCATGGTTCATGGACCATGTTATGAACAAGCTCAAAACTTGAAAAGATAGGCCCATGTGGAGAAAATTCCATTTTGGGCATTGTTGACTGTGCAAATTTCCAAAAATGGCCAACTTTGACAATGCATATCTTCCTCAATTTTGACCATATGAGGGTGTTCTTGGAATTTTTAGAAAGCTTAGCGTGTCCTCTAAACAAGCCTTCTAGTTTCATCTCAGTTGGATCTTCCATGTTCATGTAATGAGCTTTGACCCAAAATGTGTTTTTGTTGACTTTTTGAAATGACCTATAATGTCTGAATTCATATATTTTCATGAGTGCATTTTTTGAACTTGAGGTTTGAATATGAGTTGTATGGAATTGCATCGTCTTCAAAATGAGCCTTGGATGGGAAATTTCTGATAAAGTATGAGAAAGTTATGCCTGGTCAAAGTTTGGTTGACTTTTCCTATAGAAATCCTAATTTAGCAACTTTTGAGTTTTGATGAATTTGGGGTATTCCTTGAGGAATCGTGATCAATCCTTGATCAAATGATGGATGTTACTCCAAAATGTTGGTGTTGACCAAAAATATTGAAGTTTGACTATATGTGGCCCACAGTTAACTTTTGACCTAGCATAGTTGATTTTCAGGCACTTGAGCAGTTGACTGAGCAAACTTCTTGTGCAAGACATGAAACTTGACATGAATGGTCTTGAGGATATATTAGGGCAATGGAGACCAATTGGGACCATTGAACTCAAACATCTTGATAAAAATGAAAACCCTAGTTTGAGGCTCCTTATCTTAGGAGGAGGATTTGTCTAGTCAATCCTTAGGCATTCTTGGGCAAGTTAAGGACCTCTAGGAGCATGTTTTGAGTAAAATGAGAGAGCAAATTTTAGGGTACAACAGAATGGGTACCTATAGCAAATACCATTTAACTTAACAAACATTTTTTAGAATATGATCCACCAGAACAAAACATAAATCATCTACCAAAATCCACAACCTTCTTAAGAAACACCTCCACTTAAACAAAAATATAAAAAACCACCATCCTACAACTTGAATAGACTTTTGACTGTTTTTTTCTTAGGAAACACATACCAACCATTCCCAATATTAATTTCTACAATGTACTTTCTTTCAGCAATATGGAGTTCACAGTCATACCTTTCTCCATTCTCATAGTGAATTAAATGAATGCGCCTAAGACCGAATGCCAAACACTTCCTTATAACTTGGGGATTTTCTACACATGAAAAAAAAGGAAATACAAATTAGTAGAAGATGTCAAACATTGACTTAGCTTATATTATTAAATGCAACGTTTGAACTTACAAACACACTTTTATGATTTGTGTTCCTGGATTTTATCTTCCTCCTCCAAACAAAGAACCTTGGGCGCCTACCCACATCATCACCCTTTGATTCTTCATCATGACTACATTAACGACTTTACACCTCTGAAATTATACTAAGTTCATAAATATTATAATCATATATCCCACACTATCTGACGAGATAGTGTTGTGAGACGACCAAGCAGTCGACATCAATTTGTGTTTCTTTACACCCTTTGGTTTCTTATGCGATTCACCATATTTGATACATGCATATTACCCTTAAGTTATAAGGATTCCGTAACCACTGGGGCTTGTCGAGAAACAACAGTTTTTCCCTTAACATCCCTGACCCCTTCGTTTTTTACACTACAAACAGCTGATGAGCCACCACATTTTTCATCAGTTATTCCACCATCAGCGACACATGACCCATCAAGTGTTGCCATCATCATACGCTTACAACTTAATACTCGCTCTAACCTTTCAACTGGTGTATGAGGACCGTCACTTGACATTTTAGGGTTCTTTAGTAATGAAGAAGTTAGTATTGTATGTTCCAAAAACTGCTCTCTTTTGAATGACTTCGGTGTCAGTTGCCCTTTCCTCTTCACGCCTTTATGATCATATGCACATGCGTTTCACAGTCATAGGTGTAGTCATTCAAATATGGGCCCTTTTAAAATATTAAAGAGTGGACCATTCAACACTATTTCCAAATATAATTATACTTTTATTTTAATTGTTATTTTACTTAACTATTAAATTTCTTAACCTAAATTTTTAATAGTTGACTATCATCCCATGGATCACTGACATACTTCACACATAGTTGACCATCATCCCATGGATCTCTAACATACTTCACACATAGTTAACCATCATCCCATGGATCTCTGGCATACTTCAAACATAGTTGACCACCATCCTATAGATCTCTTACACACTTTACACATAGTTGTCCATCATCCATGGATCTCTTACATATTTCACACATAGTTGACCATCATCCTATGGATCTCTGACATACTTTACCCATAGTTGACCACCATCCTAGGGATCTCTGACATACTTTTCACATAGCTGACCATTTTATGTCCATCTGTGCCATAATCTAAGAAGAGTTGAACATACTATATCCATATGTTTCATATATGAACCAGAGTTTACCATCTTCTATCCATCTATGCCATATCTAAAGTAGAGTTGACCATCTTCTGTACATATATGAAATATCTGAAGCAAAGTTGACCATCTTCTATCTATCTATTCCATATCTGAACTAGAGTTAGCCATCTTTTGTCCATTTGTGCCAAAGTTGAAGCAGAGTTGACCATACTCTGTCCATATATGCCATATTTGAACAAGAATTGACCATCTTCTGTCTATTTGTGCCATATCTGAAGCAAAGTTGACCATCTTCTATCCATATGTGCCATATTTGAAGCAGAGTTGACCATCTTCTATCCATTTGAGCCATATCTGAACTAGAGTTGACCATCTTCTGTACATTTGTTCCATAGTCGAAGTAGAGTTGACCATACTCTGTCCATATGTTCCATATCTAAACCATAATTGACCATCTTCTATTTATTTATTCCATATTCTAAGTAGAGTTGACCATACTCTGTCCATCTGTGCCACATATGAACCATAGTTGACCATCTTTTGTCCATCTGTGTCATAGTTGAACTAGAGTTCCCATCATCCCATGGATCTCTTACATACTTCACACATAGTTGACGATCATCTATTGGATGTATGACATACTTCACACATAGTTTACATCATCTGTCCATCTGTGCCATATCTGAAGTAGAGTTGACCATACTCTGTCCATATGTGCCATATCTTAACAAGAGTTGACCATCTTCTATCCATCTGTGCCATATCTGAAGTAGAGTTGACCATCTTATGTCCATCTATACCATATCTGAAGCAGATTTGACCATCTTATGTCCATCTTTGCCATATTTGAACTAGAGGTAACCATCTTCTATCCATCTATTCCATAGTCGAAGCAAAGTTGACCATACTATGTCCATCTGTGCCATATCTGAACCATAGTTGACCATCTTATGTCCATTTGTGCCATAGTTAAAGTAGAGTTAACCATCATCCCATGGACCTCTTACATACTTAACACATATTTGACCATCATATGTTGAATGTCTAATATACTTCACACATAGTTGACCATTATTTATCCATCTGTGCCATATCTGAAGCAAAGTTTACCATCTTTTGTCTATATGTGCCATATCTGAAGCAAAGTTGACCATCTTCTGTTCATTTGTGCCATATATGAACCGGAGTTGATGATCTTCTGTCCATCTGTGACATAATCTAAGCAGTGTTGACCATAATATGTCCATATGTGCCACATCTGAACCAGAGTTAGCCATCTTCTATCCATCTGTGCCATATCTGAAGAAGAGTTGACCATCTTCTGTCCATATGTGCCATATCTGAAGCAGAGTTGACCATATTTGTCCATCTCTACCATATTTGAACCAGAGTTGACCATCTTCTGTCCATCTGAGCTATAGTCGAAGCAGAGTTGACCATACAATGCCCACATGTTCCATATCTGAACTAGAGTTGATAATGTTATGTCCATATGTGCCATATCTGTAGCGGAGTTGACCATATTTTGTCCATTTATGTCATTTCTAAAGCAGAGTTGACCATCTTCTGTCCATCCGTGTCATATCCGAACTAGATTTGACCATCTTCTGGTTATCTGTATCCTAGTTGAAGTAGAGTTGACAATACTCTGTCCATAGGTGCCATATCTGAACTAGAGTTGCCCATCTTCTATCCATTTATGCCATAGTTGAAGCAGAGTTGACCATCATCCCGTGGATCTCTTACATACTTCACACATAGTTGACCATTATCTATTGGATGTCTGACATACTTCACACATAGTTGTCCATCATATGTCCATGTGTGCTATATCTAAAGTAGAGTTGACCATCTTTTATCCATATGTGCCATATCTAAAGTAGAGTTGACAATCTTCTGTCCATTTGTGCCATAGTTGAAGCAGAGTTGACAATCATCATATGGATCTCTTACATACTTCACACATAGTTGACCATCATCTCATGGATCTCTTACATACTTCACACATAGTCGACCATCATCCCATGGATCTCTTACATACTTCACACATAGTCGACCATCATCCCATGGATCTCTTACATACTCCATACATAGTTGACCATCATCATATGGATCTCTTACATACTTCACACGTGGTTGACCATCATCCCATGGATATCTTACATACTTCACACACAGTTGACCATCATCCCATGGATCTCTAACATACTCACACATAGTTTACCATCATCTGTTGGATGTCTGACATACTTCACACATAGTTGACCATCATCCCATGGATCTCTTACATACTTCACACGTAGTTGACCATCATCTTGTGGATCTCTAACATACTTCACACATAGTTGACCATCATTTATTTGATGTTTGACATACTTCACACATAGTTGACCATCATTTATTTGATGTTTGACATACTTCACACATAGTTGACCATCATCCCAAGGATCTCTTACATACTTGACCATCATCCCATGTATCTCTTACATACTTCACACATAGTTGACCATCATCTTAAGGATCTCTTACATACTTCACACATAGTTGACCATCATCCCATGGATCTCTTACATACTTCACACATAGTTTACCATCATCCCATGGATCTCTTACATACCTCACACATAGTTGACCATTATCCCATGGATCTCTTACATGCCTCACACATAGTTGACCATCACCCCATAGATCTCTTACATACTTCACACATAGTTGACCATCTTCCTGCAGATCTCTGACATACTTCTCACATAGTTGACCATCATCCTATGAATCTCTTACATATTTCACACATAGTTGACCATCATCCTATGGATCTCTTACGTACTTCACACATGGTTGATCATCACCCCATGAATCTCTGACAAAATTTCCAAAGACTAATATTTTGAAATAATATTTTATAAATTAGCTCATAGTTAAAAAATATTCTGTAATTTCCAAAGAATAATATTTTGAAATTTTTAAAGACTAATATTTTGAAATATATTTTGAATGTGATTCATAGTTGATTAACTTGGATAATATAATGTGATTTATAGAATATGATTCAATGATAGTATATCTTATAATATGATTCATATTAACTTGGGTAAAACATTGATTCCATGCACGACTTTGATCATTTTGTCACTAATAGGTATCAACCACTGATTTATATCAGACGACTGATGGTATGCTTCTTCAACACATAACCATACACCTAATTCTACCCCTTCATTGTCTTGGTCACTTTATAAATGCAGTTCAAGAATTTTCTGTTTCGAAACCCTATATTCCTAAATTTTCTCACCTCTTCTCCACAGTAACTGTTGTACCCCAAAATTTTCCCTCTCTTTTCTCAAGACATTTCTCATAAGATCTCCAATGGCTCAAGTTTGCACAAGTGTTGACTAGGTCAAACCACCTCCTAAACAGTGATACCTCAAATTAGGGTTTTGATTTTCACAAGGAAAACTAGACTTATAATTCCTCAAGTGACTTTCATGTATCATTATAGACCTCCAAGAATACTCATGCCAAGTTTGAAGTCTTGTCTCAAAAATTTTCTCAGTCAATTTCTCAGATGACTGAAAATCAACTGTATTGGGTAAAAAGTCAACAGTGGTCAACCTACAGTGAAATTTCATGATTTTTGGCCAATATCAACATTTTAAGGTCCTATTCATCAATTGATCAAGTATTGATCATAATTCCTCAAGAAAATCACTCAATTTACCAAAAGGGGAAAATGGTCAAAATTAAGGTTTTGACTATAATTGACTGATCACTGACTTTTGACATAATACATGATCCAATGGCTTGAAGAAAAATATAAAGGATTCAAATACAACATGTTGACCTAATCTTATTGCTCAAATCATCTTTCAAAATAAATGGATTGATAGTTTAATTTTGGGTCAACTAATGAAAAGTCAACTAATGCACAAAAAGTCAAACTTTGACTTTTTGATCAAGATTTGATTTCAAAGATCACAATTCATCAAGACATTCAAAAAATATGAAGCCTGATCATCAATAAATCAAGAAATTAAAAAGTCAATTTGAAAAGTTAAACTTTTCAAGACATAGAAATTTTTCTAAGTGTTTTTGTACATGATAATTTCACTATTTCATGCCAATTTTCCACCAAAATGAATGATGATTCAAAGAAAACTTTCAACATGAAATTTGTAGATCTTAATGAAATCTAAAAATTTGTAATTGAGGGATCATGTCCAAAAAATGCTTAGATTTTCAGTTATAGGCCCATGAAGTCATGCACTTTTTCTTAAACACTTAGTGAAATTTTGACCTAGTTTGGTCACGATTTTGACCTAACTTCTTGTCCAATTTTCACATAGTTCCAATTTGATTTAGAAAAATTGATTAAAAGAGGGGTTTTAGACAATGTTACAATATTTCCAAAATGTCCAAGAACTTGAAGAGATCATGTTTGAGCTAAGAGAATCGAAGACAAGAAGTTAGACATTCATTTTTGAATTATAGGTCATTTCCATGATCAACAAGAATTCAAATCTCTTAGCCATGCCTTGTAATCTTGCTTTTCAGGCCTCAAAACCTCTAAATCTATCCATAATTAGTTGATTGCACAAGCTTTTGAGCTATTGCCCACTTGATCCAAGCATTATCCAATACACTATTTTGAGAAGAAAGGCAAAACTCCCATTTTGGAAAAGCATACTTTTGTAAAATGTCAACCCTTTTTGAGACTCCAACTTGTTCGCTCTGCACACACTCCATCTAAAAGATCATAAGCAACATGTTTAAAGTGTTAAACCACTCTACATTTCTTGCATAACACAATAAACTTGGTGTTGTACCCCAAAATTTCCCCTCCCATATTCCTCAAAACATTGCAAGAAAAATCTCCAAGTTGCTCAAGTTTGCTCAAGAGTTGGACAAACAAGCTATCTCCTAAGGCAGTCAACCCCAAATTAGGGTTTTGTGTTGCATCAAGATCTTTAAATCCAAATGACCTCAAGTGCTCACTAATGTCCTAATATGTTCCCAAGATCATCCATGACAAATTTCAATCCTTGCAGAGGAAGTTTGCTCATTCAATTGCTCAAAGGTCCAAAAATCGACTGTGCTAGGGCAAAAGTCAAGTGTGACCTACAAACAGTTAAACCTCAAGATTTTTTGCCAACATTCTCATTTTGAAGGATATTTCATCATTTGATCAAGGGTTGATCATGATTCATCAAGGATTGCTCAAAGTTCATCAAGACTCAAAAGTTGCTAAATTAGGGTTTTGCAGGAAAAGTCAACTCAACTTTGACCAAGCATAACTTTCTCATACTTTATGAGAAATGACCCATCCAAAGCTCATTTTTAAGAGGATGCAATTTCCTACAATACATCTTCATACCCAAAGATCAAAAAATGTACTCACAAGAAGTTATAAATTTGGACATTATAGGTCATTTTTGAAAGTCAACAAAAACACCTTTTTTGCCAAAGCTTATAACTTTAGCATGGAATATTAAAATGAGATGATACCAAAAGAGTTGGTTATAGGACATCTCAATATTTCTAAAAAGTCATAGAACACCTCCAAAAGTTCCAAATTGAAGAAGTTATGCATTGTTGAAGTTGGACTTTTTTGCAAAATTGCCAAAAGTCAACTATCCCCAAAACATCAAATTTTGTCAAATGGGCCCATTCTTTTCCACTTGATTTGAGCTTGCATAGTTTCCCACGTGTCCTAGCTTCAGCCATGAGCCCACATTTCATTTTTATTATTTAATTTGATTTTTTATTGAATTTATTCATTTTAAATCAAATAAAATCATAGAAAATCCAAATAATTAATAACTCTTGATTTTTTTATTGTTTTAGGCTTTGTTCACAGCTAGCATCACCATCAAATTCGTACCAAGCCAAATCATGTGAAAAAAGATTGAGATTAGGCAAAATTGGCAAGTTTGTTAAGGGAGATAAAATCAAAGATGCAAGCATTGATAGGAGAAGATTTGGATCAATTTTGTTGACCTAATACAAAGCACATTACATAAGCAAGCCAAGGGAGATGAGATCAGGGTGGGAAAGTGCAGAGAGAGGCAGAACAGAAATTGAAAAAAACACAAAAAAGCTTGAGATCAAAATCGAGGTTAGAGACATTTGCAGGGCTTGGCAAGCATCACAATCGCTTCCTGGAAACTCTCATAAGCGAAACCAATCAGAATCACACGTTTTCCAGCTTCCTAGGGCGCTGTAAGTGGTTCACGAGTCCGCTCCATTGTTGAATTCAATTTGTGGTATTCTTGCATCTACAACGAAAACTAATTGCATATTTTGATTCACCATGCCATTTGCAGTCTTTTGATATTATTTAATTTCATTCATCTAACCTGTATTGTGATTCACCATAGCTAGGGTTTCATGGTTTGGTTTAGGGGTTTTCGTTTCAGGCAAAATCATCCTTAGTGATGGCTATAGGTATGACCGGAAGAGGAAGGCGAGTTTAACCATGGCATCATAAGGCATTTCTATGGCCTATAGCGGATTTTGGAATGTGCACGACTTATAGTGACGGCCTGTGTCTATAGCTATAGGTGTTACAGGGTTTTAGCAACAAACGGGGGAAGGGGACGAAGAGCTGTCACCTATCCATTGGCTAGTTCAAACATTGCGCGCGTTTTTTTTCTATTTTCTGGTCATCGACTTTATTTTATATATTATTTCATGTTTGCATTATTATAACAAAGACAACAAAGGGTCCCAGTGGCCAACAAGTCCAATTCCAAGGCGTTAGTGGCTGGAGGTCAGGGGTTCGATCCCTGCCTCCAGCGCTTTGTATTTTCTCATTGTTTTTCAGGTAATCATGTACTTGCTCAAGTGTGCAGTCTACCGTGTGCTATCACCCATCTAAGTGTCAGATGGCTAAGAGCCAGATCTGGTGGCCAAGGTCTGAAGGTCCATAGAAGCGCTGGTCAATGCACATGCACCAGATCAGAGGAAGTCAAAGAAGGCCAACACATATTGGGCCACGAATTTGCTACTAGCACCACATAATCAGGCCAGTACTCCCTTCTTCTCATTTATTTTATTTGTTTATTTAATTGCTTTATTATTATTTTATTTAAATTCTAACCAATCAAAATTCCTCTTTTATAAATAAAATCACCAAAAAACATATTTTTATTCAATCAAATTTTAACTTTTATTTTTTATTAATAAATACTAATTAATTAATTTAGGTTTTAATTCTAGAATAATTTTAACCTATTTTGCAAATAATTAAAATTAATTAGATTTAGTTAAGTTTTAATTACTAATTCAATTAATTTTATTTTCTTTCTTTAAATAATTAAAAACTCCAAAAAATAATTTATTTTGCCATTTAATTAATTTAATTTAATTTAGTGATTAATTTAGGTTATTTCTTTCTTAAAATAAAAAACAACAAAAAATATTTTCTTTCACCAAAAGGGTCAAAACCCTAATCATGCGCTCGATTTAATTTCCCGCACGCGTTACTTATTTTTGTCCAATAATGTACTTGTTCCCGGATTGTAATAGTAAATAGGACTTTTAATTATTGCTTTACTTTATTTTTCAAAAGGGTTTGTTTTTGGCGATGTAAATACCCGACGCCTTGTAATTTAAATTCCGCATTTTATTTTCCGCAAATTATAACTGTTAGATGTTTGATAATAGGGTTTGCATGACAAGACTGAATGTTAATTTTAAAATCAAATTAGATCACCCCTAACATGTACAAAAATAAAATAACTGAAAATGACACACTCGCACATGCGCACTCTTAGGGTACATCCCACTTGGTTGCCTTTGTACACGGTCATTGAGTATAGGTCACTTTAGAGGTCGCCCTCTTGTCTAAAAGATCATAGTCACCTCAAAATGGTTGCCTCGAATATCGATGCCTCAAACAAATGATCTAAGACATTAGGATTACCGCTAAGGCATCCTAACATTACTTTGGTGACCGTAAGTCCCTCATTCAAATTGACCCTTAAAATCCAACGACGATGCTACCTACTCATCAATAGTAGGATAGCATTGTCTAAAGGACATTAGCATAGAACAATTCCTTTTTCGAGTGGGTAAATGGTTCTTAGATACTTGCTCTTTCAAAACAAAACTCTTCACACTTACACTTTTCAAACAAAGTTTTCAAAAACACTTCATTACACTCTTGAGGACAGAAGCAAGAGTTAAATCGAAGTTTCAAACAAAGACTTTTTTCAAACCCACAAGCACAAAGAAAACAATTTTGAAAACATTTGAGCAAGTACCTAAGAGCCCGTGGATAACCACAGATAGAAAGGGTGCTAACACCTTCCCTTTCTATAATCTACCCCCCGAACCCGAGAAATATCTCGAAAAAGGAATTTTTCTGTGCTTTTTTCCTTTCCTTGTTGGATAAAATAAAAGTCAGTGGCGACTCTTGCTTACCGCGACATTTTGCGAATACAAAACGCAAAATGTAGAACCAGCATTCCTAAAAACAGACAGTTCTTCCCACCGTATCACATAACTGGCGACTCTGCTGGGGAATATTTATAAGTGGGGTGTACCTTAGGAATAGTTCATAATGTTTTCAATTGTTTGACTTGTATGTTTTATCTTTGTGGGTTGAATCGGAGTTACTATAAATCCTAACCCGGATCTGGGGGATACCCTTTAGGTAAGTAGCAATAAACTGTGAGGGAACTGTACGGCGTAGACCAATACGGTTGAAGCAGTAGCTACATTGGTGTGGCACTTTAGTATGTACCGATATCCCTTGTGGCGCAAAGAGGAGAATATGGGTCTGCTAAGGGGTCATTAAGCACCAACTGACCTTAGAACCTTTAATTGACCAACTTGGCCATAGAACAGTAGCAGTATGCTACACTCATTGAGACTAAACTCTCGCGATGATTCTGGCTGCAAGAAAAGGTTGCTAAACTGGAATTATGACCGATCGAGGGTAGTCAGTGATATTGAGATCCTCTAGAACCCGGTTACTATTCTAGGACAGGTTTAAACCAACTAAACTGAAAGAGGGTAATACCTAAACACCTTTCCAGCCTGAAAATCTAAGGGCTATATGTGTGACTTGTGTGCCCTTACCATGTTTGCTATTTGTGGATACTTGTGGTGTGTTTCTATCATAACATCATGCATCATGACATCGCATGCATCTTGCACCAAGACTAACCTATTTCAAAGACAAAGGGGATTCATCTTTGTTCTGTTTTGTAGGTCATGGCACCCATGCGTAGAAACACCATTCGGATCAACTTTGTCCAAATTCCAACTCTGCTCAAGGAATTGGTTGCAAAGATGCCAGATAGTTCTACCTTTATCAGAAGACATGGGCACCTCCTGGGTTTGGTCACCTCCAAGATGGATGAACAAATGATGAGTGTCTTAGTCCAGTTCTTTGATCAGCTGTACCATTGCTTTACTTTTCCGGACTACTAGTTGGTCCCCACCTTGGAAGAGTTCTCTGATCTACTTGGTATCTCTATTCTGGAGCAGACCCCGTTTACAGGTTGGGAGAAGATCCTTAGGCCAGAAGAGATTGCTTCAGCCCTCCATCTGACAAAGGCTGAGGTAATGTCAAATTGGGAAACTCGTAGTGGAACAAAAGGCTTCTTGACTAAATTCTTGGTTGGTAAGGCTAATCAGTTCTGGGACAGTCTAGACTTCCAGGCATTTGAAGACATTCTGGCTCTTCTCATATATGGTTTGGTGTTGTTTCCTAACTCGAATTCCTTCGTCGACGTGAATGCAGTGAAGATTTTCATATCCGGTAATCCAGTACCCACTCTCTTGGGTGACATTCTTCATTCTCTTTATGCCTGTACTGCTCGAAAGCGGGGAACCCTCATGTGTTGTGCGCCATTGCTGGCGAGGTGGTTTATTTCTCACCTCCCCAAGTCAGTTTTGAAGAACAAGGAAGGCATGGGTTGGGCCTACAAGGTTATGTCTCTCTCTCATAATGACATCATTTGTACTATTAAGGGTATGGAAGATGTGGCTATTATTGATCGCTGTGGGGAATACCCCAATGTTCCACTTCTAGGAACCCATGGAGGAATCACTTATAACCCGTGCTTGGCCTTACGTCAGTTTGGGAGAGCTAGAAGGGAAGGACCTCATGAGTTGCTAATGTCGAGTATTGTCTTTGATTTCCAGGGGGATAGTGACGAGCAACGCTGCAAATTCATAAGAGCTTGGGATAGGGTACACAGGTCTGATCCACACGAGCTGGGTGCGAAGACTTCTCTACCAATGGAACCATATCTTTGATGGGTTCGCATACGTGCCCAAAAGCTGGGAATGCCGTACGAAGCCGTCTTGCCTATAACTCTTGAAGTTGCTGATGAAGAAGGGGTTCCTCCTACCATCCTCCATCCATACATGCCTACTGACATTGGGGCATTGAAGAGGTCCTGGGTGCAGCTGAGGGAAGAACGGGATGCTTATAGAGAAAAGTATCACGAGCAAGAGCAGAAGATTCAGAAGTTGACAAGGCAGCTGGAGAACGAACGGATCCTCAATGATTATGTCCGCACCGACAAGAAACGACCATGGGAGCACTGATTGTCTTTTGTTTATTTCTAGTTTTGATTTACTTTTCAGTTTTTCTTTCTTGTAACGCCTTAAGGGCATCTGTTGAACAATTGAATTCAAAGTTTATCTAATAAAAGTGTGTTTCATTTTTGGTTTACGAATTTGAATCTCTAAAGTCTTTGAAATCATATCATGCGCATTTCATTCCATGCACCTCATAACAGGAACCCTTACAGGTTTTTCTCATCTTCTTCGCTGTTTATTTCAGCATCATGTCTTCTGAAACATCAACTGAACAAGCAATCAAGGCTCTGCAGGCTCAAAATGCCCAGTTCCAGGAATTGTTCATGAATTTGGCTAAGGGTCAGCAAGATCTAAAGACCCTTATCTTAAAGGATAAGAAGAAGAAGAAGAAGAAGACAATCCTCTTGAACATGGGGCACAGGTTTAGAAATAGGCTGCGAGGTGAAGTCAATCTATCTCACTCATCTGGAGAGGGAGAAAACCAAGAAGAAAGGAGGGTGCCTAGCCCTGTGGTATCTGACCACGAGACTGACTTTGACAAAGACCAGTATCCTCCTGCTGAGGATAGATATAAACAACTTGAAGACCGGTTAAGCGCGATGGAGATTCAGAAGGTCCCTGGGTTGGACTTTGGTGACTTGGGTTTGTCATCTGGGGTGGTGATTCCCTACAAGTTTAAAGCACCAGCCTTTGCTAAATACGACGGGGTTTCTTGTCCAAAGCTGCACCTCCGTTCGTCTGTTAGAAAAATTCAGCCATACACCGCTGACAAGAATCTCTGGATCCACTTCTTTCAAGACAGTCTCTCAGGGACTCAACTTGAATGGTTTTACCAGCTGGAAGGAGCTAGTATCCGTAATTGGGAAGATTTGGCTGCTGCTTTCTACAAGCAGTACCAATACAATGCCGACCTTGCTCCCACGCGTACCCAACTTCAGGGTATGTCCATGGGTGCGGGCGAAGGTTTCAAAGATTATGCTCAGAAGTGGAGGGACCTTGCTGTTAGAGTGCAACCTCCCTTGGCTGATAGGGAGCTAGTGGATATGTTTTTGGGGACCTTATCTGGTCCGCATTTCAACCATCTAATTGGAAGTTCATCGTACGGGTTTACAGAGCTAATTATGACCGGGGAAAGAATTGAGGCTGGTATCAAATCTGGTAAAATACAGAAGGGTGCTTTATCAAGCATCGAGAAGAAACCCTTTAAGAAGGAATCCAGTGCTGTCTACAGTTTAAAAGGCCATAATAGACCTGAACACCGCCAAGCAGTCAATGCGGTGGTTATATCAAGACCTGTTGTTGCTCATCAGTGCAACAATCAGCCAAGGGCCGAGAGTCCACGAAGACAATTCACTCAGCTCAACATAACTTTATCCCAAATCTTGTCGCAGTTATTGAAGACCAACTTGGTGATTCCGAAGGAGGCCCCGAAGAGTCCCAATACAACATCTTTGATGTACGATCCGAATGCCCGCTGGGTTTTCATTCTGATAGCCCGGGGTATGATACTGATAACTGCTGGGTCTTAAAGAATAAAGTACAGGACTTGATTGATGCGAAGGAGATTGAGTTCGAAGCACCTGAAAGACCTAATGTTGTAACTGCTCCTATACCCAAGCATGGAGTGAATGCTATAGATGAAGACTCGTTTATGGTATCTGTGAAAGATATTATTACTCCCTTAATGACTATAAAGAAGAACCTTCTGCTAGCCGGTTTATTTCCGGGCTGTGATGAGGGTTGCCGTCTATGTGCCGTCCTACCTACCGGTTGCCATCTTTTAAAGTCAGGTGTCAAGCGCCTAATGGATAATAAAGAAATTTTTTTTGATAAGACTTTTGTTCCTTTGGTTCCTACTGAAGAAGTTGTTATAGTCACCATTTTCGACAATTCTTCCAAGGCTTCCTCGAGAAAGCCTGTTAGAATTACATCTGTTCCAAGAACCGCACCATTGATCATCACTGTTCCTGGGCCTATCCCCTATACATCCAATAAAGTTGTCCCGTGGCATTACGGGGCTGACGTTTACTATCACGGAGTTAAGCAAGACTTTAGTGCTGAAGAGTCTAATACTGACGTCAGCAATATTGTTGGACCTGCCAAAGTCACCCGCAACGGAAGACTTTTCTCCCCCGAGATCTCTCCACCAGTTATTCGGAAACCTGTTGTCATTATGCCTGCCAGTGTACCTATTACTACTCCTATTTAAGTTCCCCTTCTTACCTCTGTTGCTGAGTCATCTGATACTCGGGGCAAAGGGACCACTGTTGAGCCTGCCCGGACAGAGGCACCAAAGACAATTATTGTTGAAGCCTCTAGACAATAGATGGAGGAAATTTTAAAGATCATCAAAAAGAACGACTACAATGTAGTCGAGCAGCTGGGGCAAACCCCGTCCAAAATCTCTATGTTGTCTCTATTGCTATGCTCAGAAGCCCATGCCAAGGCTCTGATTGCCTTCCTGAAGACTGCGCACGTGCCACAAGAAACATCAGATGATCAGTTTAAAGATTGTGTGGCTAGTCTGACAGCGGATAATGGGTTGGGTTTCTTCGACACAGACTTGCCTGCTAAGGGGAGGAATCACAATGATGCCCTGCATGTCTCCATTGAATGCAGGGGCACTAATCTAGCCCATGTATTGGTGGATACTGGTTCCTCATTGAATGTTTTACCTAAGAAAGCTCTAGACCGGTTGAACTGTGAGGGTTTAGAGTTGAAGCCAAGTAACATTGTTGTCAGGGCCTTTGATGGGTCAAAGATAATGGTACATGGAGAAGTGGATATTCCAGTGAAGGTTGGTTCTCAGATCTTTGCATCTACTTTTTATGGGATGGACATTAGGCCATCCTATTCTTGTTTGTTGGGTCGCCCATGGATCCACAAAGCTGGGGCAGTGACTTCTACGCTCCACCAGATGCTGAAGTACCCAGTCAAGGGGGAAATTGTGACGGTACGAGGAGAGGAGGAGTACATGGTGAGCCACCTAAACTCTTTCTAATATATAGAGATGGATGGGGAGTTCATTGAGACCCCTTTTCAACATTTTGAAGAGGTTCCCCATACACTGGTATCAACTGAACCTGTTACTGAAGATCCTCCCATGAAGATGGCTTCCCTCAAGGATGCCCGGGCTATTGTTGAGAAAGGTGGGTGTGCAAATTAGGTCCAACTCCCTGATTTTGCACATAAGACTAACAAGTTTGGTTTGAGTTTCACTGCAGAAGCTCAAAGGGCTGCTCGGAGTGCATGGATCGGAAGATCTCCCCTGTTTATCAGCAATTCAGGAGTAAATGCCATTGAAGATGATGTTGAAGAATGTGAATTCGACAGTTGGATCTATCCTACTACTGATTATGGACTAAGCAACTGGACAACAAAGGACTTCATCCCAATTTCTTTTGTTACCCAGTAATGAGACTTTTGTTTTGTATTTGTAACAAACAATTTTTAAACTTTATGGCCCGGTGTCTTACCCGGGGCACCGTGGCTTTATTTGTGAGGGCTTTATGTGTGTCATTTCCATATATCATTAATAAAAGCATTGGACGTTTCTTGCATTTCAAATTTTGCGCTCCTTGTTTTTCTTTTTATATATTGCAAAACAGCTATTTTACACACACTCACATATACAGGTCTACATCCACTCTGGATCTCACTGGTAACGATTTTGCTACTGCCAGTTATGACTTCGAAAGTCCGATCAACTTAGCCGAAGACGAAGGTGAAGATGATTGTGAAGTGCCTGGTGAACTTGCTAGACTGTTACTTCAGGAAGAGAGGGCCATACAGCCGCATGAAGAGCCAGTGGAAACAGTGAATCTGGGTACAGAGGTAGACAAGAAAGAGGTCAAGATTGGTGAAAATCTGGAAGCTAGTGTTAAACAACGGTTGATTCAGATGCTGCATGACTATGTTGAGATCTTTGCCTGGTCTTATAAAGATATGCCTGGATTGGATAATGATATTGTGGTTCACCGATTTCCTACCAAGGAAGACTGTCCTTCAGTGAAACAGAAAGTCTGCCGAATGCACCCGGAGATGTCTGAGAAAATGAAGGCTGAAGTGATGAAGCAGTTTGACGCCGGTTTTCTAGCAGTTAAATCTTACCCTCAGTGGGTGGCCAACGTGGTTCCGGTGCCGAAGAAGGATGGTAAGGTTCGAATGTGTGTTGAATATAGGGACCTGAACAGGGCGAGCCCCAAGGATGATTTCCCTCTACCTCATATCGACGTTCTGGTTGACAACACCGCACAGCATAAGGTCTTCTCCTTTATGGATGGTTTCTCCGGTTATAATTAGATTAAAATGGCTCCCGAGGATATGGAGAAGACAACCTTTGTTACTCAATGGGGTACCTTTTGCTACAAGTTCATGCCTTTTGGATTGAAGAATGCTGGGGAAACGTATCAGCGCGCCATGGTTGCTTTGTTCCACGACATGATCCATCATGAGATTGAGGTATATGTCGACGACATGATTGCAAGATCCCACACTGAGGAAGAACATCTTGACCACCTTCAGAAGCTATTTGACAGGTTAAAGTTGTACAAGCTGAGGTTAAACCCGAACAAGTGCACATTCAGGGTGAGATCTGGTAAGCTGCTGGGTTTCGTCGTAAGTGATAAAGGTATCCAAGTGGATCCTGCGAAGGTGAAGGCTATACAGGAAATGCCAGCTCCCCGAACAGAAAAAGAAGTCAGAGGCTTTCTGGGATGACTGAACTATATTGCCCGATTCATCTCACACTTGACCGCTACTTGTGAGCCAATCTTCAAGCTACTGAAGAAAGATCAAGTGGTAAAGTGGAACGATGAATGTAGGCCGCTTTCGAAAGGATCAAAGAGTATCTCCAAGAGCCTCCTATTCTGATACCTCCAGTTGAAGGGAGACCTCTGATCTTATACTTGACAGTACTCGATAATTCAATGGGGTATGTGCTGGGTCAGCATGACGAGTCTGGCCGAAAAGAGCATGCTATTTATTACCTTAGCAAAAAGTTTACCGAATGCAAGACCTGATACTCGTTGCTCGAGAAAACTTGTTACGGTTTGGCATGGGCTGCTCGCCGGCTGAGACAGTATATGCTGACTCACACTACTCTATTGATATCAAAGATGGATCCTGTGATCGGTGGAAATAGAACTAACTGTTTTTAAGCTGGTTCCCGAAATGTCGCGGTAAGCAAGAGTCGCCACCGTCTTTTATGTTCTCCAACAAGGAAAGGACAAAAGCGCAACAACATTCCTTATGAGATAGTTTCTCGGTTCGGGAGGTAGATTTATAGAAAGGGAAGGTGTTAGCACCCTTTCTATCCATGGTTATCCATGGGCTCTTAGATACTTGCTCACTGTGTTTTCAAAAGTTTGCTTTTCAATTGTGAGTGGGTTTGAAAAAAGTTTCGTTTAAAGATTTCTGAATAACTCTTGTATCAGTCCTCAAGAGTGTTTGAAAAATTGTTTTGAAAGCTTTTTTTTTTGAAAGTGTCGGTGTGAAAAGAGTTTTGATTTGTTTTTGAAGAGAGCAAGTATCTATGAGTCATCTACCTACCCTAAGGAATTAGGTTGTGTAAATGTCCTTAAGACAGTGCTATCCCACCATTGAGAGGTAGGTAGCACCACCGTTGGAGGTGTTCGGGTCAATTCGAGTTTAGGGACGTTGTGGTCACCGAAGCAACAGTTAGGACACCTTAGAAGCTACCCTTATGTCATTGATCCTTTTTTTTTAATTCGAGGCAACTATTCCAAGGCAACCGGATCATGGACATAAGGACTTACTAAAACGTCCCATACTTGACGACCACGTTTCGAAGATAAGGCAACAGGTGAGGCGTACCCTAAGAGTGGTGTGTGAATTTGTGTGTTATTTTCATGTTTTGTTATCTTTGATCATGGCATTTGTGAGCTACGAGTTATTTTTAATTAGCCATACATTCTTTCATGCAATTAAGAGTGCGGAAATTTAAATGCGGAAAGATAAATCCTACGCTATTACAAGGTGCGGGTCTATACATCGCCAAAATACAAAGACCCGTTTGAAAAAAATGCGGAAAGTAAAAGACCTAATTACTATTACAATCCTTGAGCAGTTACATAATATTCGAAAAGAAAATAAATGTGCGAAATAGAAATTAAAACTGACAGTCCGAGGGTTTTGACCCTTTTGAAATTAAATTGAATTAAAAAGCTAATTAATTATTTAATTAAGAAAAGAAGTTGTTTTTATGTTTTTGGTATTTATGAAAATAAAGAAAATTGAAAATCAAGAGAAACCCTAATTCTAAGTTATTTTTAATTATTTAAGAAAATATTCAAGTTAATCTAATTTACACTAATTAATTAAATTACATGTTTATTTACAAAAATATTTAGTAATTAATAATAATAATAATGAGAAAAAATTATTTATTAAAAAAAAGATGAAAAGGTCAAAAACCCTAATTCTACTTATTTTATTTATTAAAAAAAGTGTTAAAATTGAAACCTAATTTAACTAATTAATTGTTAGAGTTTATTTACAAAAAAATATCTTAATGGTGAATTTAATATTAATAAAAAATAAACATTTTTTAGTTTCTGATTTATTATTGTGAAAATTATTTTATGGTAAAAAAGAAATAATTAAAACATTAAAAAGAATTAGAAAAGAAAATCAAATAAAAATTAAAAATGATGCAAACCATGGGGGTTATCAGGCCCAGAATGGAGGTTTGTTGAAGAAATCCTGGCCCATTAAGCCAAAGGCCTCGTTGACTTTCTGATTGGGTACATGCTGGTGACTGGAGTGTACTATGGATCTCGTTTTGTGGCCATTGGATGAGTGATTAAGACCACTTGGCAGGCACAGGCATGAGCGTGCATGGTAGGCCTTTGGTTGAACGCTGCGCTAGAACACATTGCAACAAAAATTATTAAGCATATGGGGGGACCTGGGAATCGAACCCAGGTCCCAACGCTGGAAGGACACGTTGCCAGCCAACTGAGCTATTGCGTTTCTTTGTATACATAATGGAAAACATATATTATAATAAAAAACAAAAGTTAATGAGGTAAAACAAAAAAACGCGCGGCAATTCAAATACTCCAGTCACATGATGACACGCTAGCTTCGTCTACGTTCTTCCTGCAAATAGAAAACAAATAACGGGGGTTTTAAACCCCCACTAAATGGAACAGTGGATAATAGCGATTAGAAGATGCCTAAATATAAAAAAGGCACGAGGTCATCATTCCATTCGTATGGAGCTCCTGAATTCAATGGCATATGTCTCAATGTCCAATTTTTCCATACAAGGAAAGCCCTAATTGGGACGTTCTAAAAACCTAATATCCTTTAATGGCAGATTTGGATTCAGGCAGAGTTAGGTCAATTAACCTATGCCAATCGCTTCAGAACATCATTATTAGTGTAAATCAACAAATAAAACACATGAATAATGCATGAAATTTAAAAACCGATTATGGAAATGTTTGTGACAAACGCGATGCTATTCTACCAATTCTTGGAGTATGGAGACTGGAAAGTGGTTGCAACACGTTCAAAGAAGTCTCAACAATAGTTTGGAATAGGTTTTAGGCTTTGAATGATCCTGCAAATACGAAATCAATTTTCAAAATTTCTATGAAAAATTGCAACTTTGTTCTATCTCTTTGAGCAGCTTTTCGTGTCCTTTAGAATAGGGTTGAGTTGTGCATAAGTAAGTGAATGAAATTAGGTCAAGAAACAAGCCCAAAGATCCATGAATTTATGTTTTGAATATTTGATTTTTATCACATCTTTTTCAATCTTTTTTCCATGCAAATCTTGCCAAACATAGATGATCTTGTCCCCTTGAGATGATGCACGAAATCTCTTGCATATAATGAACATATTTGCTGCACAAAAAAGATTTAAAACCATTATTTGATATTTTTCTCATAATTAAATCTAATTAAATGAATTAATAATAATAAAAATTCAATTAATTAATTAAAAATAAGAAAATAAATCCCTTTGAGCTTAATGGGTCGTGCATATGATTTGGGTAATTATTCAAGGAAGAATTTGAGGCCCATTAGCATTTTTGAAGTGTTTTAGGCAAAGTTGACTTTTCAAAATTCCCAAAAATTTCCCAACTTCTTCAAGCATATCTTGCTCAATTTTGAAGCTATGATCATGTTCTTGGACATTTTGGAAAGGTCTTGAAGTCCTCTAACCAATGCCTTTGGTCCCATGTCATTTTGATTTACCAATCTCAAGTTATGGTCTTTGACTTAAAGTGCCTTTTTGTTGACTTTTGAGAATGACCTATAATGTTGAAATTGATAACTTTTTGTGAGAGCATTTCTTGGACTTGGAGTGTGAAGATGAGTTGTAGGAAATATCATTCTCTTCAAAATGAGCTTTGGATGGAATTTTTCTGATGAACCATGAAGAAGTTATGCCTTGGTCAATTTGCAGTTGACTTTTCAGCTGTCCAAAAATAGAAACTTTTGCATCTTGAGACTTTTTTAGCCATGCTTTGAGAAATCATGATCAATAATTGATCAAATGATGTTTGTGGCTTCAAAATAAGATGTTGACCAAAATTTTTGACTTTTGACTGTCAAATGACCATTTTGCCCCTGCAGTTGACTGTGGAGCAATTAGGGTTTTTGACTGAGCAACTTGATGCTGTGAGTCTTGAAACTTGACATATGGATGCTTGGCAATGTATATGGGTATATGGGACTTGATTGGACCCTTGAAAACTTCAATTTCTTTGCCAGAACCAAAACCCTAATTTTGACTGTGTTAGGAGGCAATTGGACTGTGCAACCCTTGAGAGATTTTGAAGCTTAATCTTGCCAAATCTTGGAGAATATGGGAGGGAAAATTTTGGGGTACAACAGTTGCCCCTGTTCAATCTTATTAGACCTGAGGATGTATATTGGCTGGCGTGCCTTTCGTAATCTGAAGGTGGAAGATGATTGAACACTAGAGTGCCCAGAAATTTGCACTCACATAGTAGAGTATCAGCAGTATGATGCAGGGAATGGGCTTACAGATGCCATTTGGAGACTGATGGATAGAAGGATGGGCTTATAGATTCCATCTGGATTGTGCGACAGAACCTCATCGAGAATGGGCTTATAGATGCCATTTGGAGATCGTCGGTATGTGGATGGGCTTATAGATGCCATCTAGGTGTCGATTGCGTAAGAGATTCCTTAGCGAGAACTTGCGTACCTGAGAAAGAAAAATAATTACCTCGCCTGTTACAGGAGTTGATCCTCAAACTCTTTATGTAGATGCGCCCTGGCTGGATACAGGTATCGAATCTTCAAAAACTCTTCATGTAGATGTGCCCTGGCCGGATACAGGTATCGAGTCTACAATCAGTTAATCACAGATGTGCCCTGGCTAGATACAGGAATCGAATATGGAAAATAGTCGTCAACAGATACACCCTGGCAAGATACAGGAATCGGCTCTTCAAACTCTTTAGACGTGCCCTGGCTAGATACAGGAATCGAATCTGGAAAATAGTCGTCAACAGATACACCCTGGCAAGATACAGGAATCGGATCTTCGAACTCTTCAGACGTGCCCTGGAAAGATACAGGAATCGAGTCCGGAATTAGTCGTCAACAGATACACCCTGGCAAGATACAGGAATCGGATCTTCGAACTCTTCAGACGTGCCCTGGCAAGATACAGGAATCGAGTCTGGAATTAGTCGTCAACAGATACACCCTGGCAAGATACAGGAATCGAATCTTCGAACTCTTCAGACGTGCCCTGGCAAGATACAGGAATCGAGTCTGGAATTAGTCGTCAACAGATACACCCTGGCAAGATACAGGAATCGGATCTTCGAACTCTTCAGACGTGCCCTGGCAGGATACAGGAATCGAGTCTGGAATTAGTCGTCAACAGATACACCCTGGAAAGATACAGGAATCGGATCTTCGAACTCTTCAGACGTGCCCTGGCAAGATACAAGAATCGAGTCCGGAATTAGTCGTCAACAGATACACCCTGGAAAGATACAGGAATCGGATCTTCGAACTCTTCAGACGTTCCCTGGCAGGATACAGGAATCGAGTCTGGAATTAGTCGTCAACAGATACACCCTGGCAAGATACAGGAATCGGATCTTCGAACTCTTCAGACGTGCCCTGGCAAGATACAGGAATCGAGTCTGGAATTAGTCGTCAACAGATACACCCTGGCAAGATACAGGAATCGGATCTTCGAACTCTTCAGACGTGCCCTGGCAGGATACAGGAATCGAGTCTGGAATTAGTCGTCAACAGATACACCCTGGCAAGATACAGAAATCGGATCTTCGAACTCTTCAGACGTGCCCTGGCAGGATACAGGAATCGAGTCTAGAATTAGTCGTCAACAGATACACCCTGGCAAGATACAGGAATCGGATCTTCGAACTCTTCAGACGTGCCCTGGCAGGATACAGGAATCGAGTCTGGAATTAGTCGTTAACAGATACACCTTGGCAAGATACAGGAATCAGATCTTCAAACTCTTCAGACTTGCCCTGGCAGGATACATGAATCAAGTCTGGAATAACCGCTCACAGATGTGCCCTGGCTAGCTATAGGTATCGAATCTGGAATTGCGACAGTTGATAGTAATCATCTTTGTACTGATCTTTGTCCTGAAAAGGTAAAACATCAGTTGTATGCAATGTCATGATGTATGAAAAGCATGATGTCATGATGTTCTCAGGGAGAAATGAGATTGTGTGATATGATGTGTATGTGCATGCATTGTGTATGTGTGATACGGTGGGAGAACTGACTTGAGTTTTGCGTTTGTATTCGCACTTGTTCGGTTGAGCAAGAGTCGCCACCGACTTTTTATTTTATCCTAAAGGAAAGGTTAAAAAGCACAGCAAAAACCTTTTGAGATATTTCGTGGGTTCGGGGGTAGATTATGAAAAGGGAAGGTATTAGCACCCTTTTCATCCATGGTTATCCATGGGCTCTTAGTTACTTGGTTTTTTAGATCACTTGCCTTGATTTTCGATTGCTTGAAATTGTGGTGTATGTGTGTGTGTTTTGAAAATGTTTTTGAAATAGACGCCTTTGTTTCGGCAACCAATGTAATTGACTCGTGTTTGAGTGTTTTACAAAAGTGTGTATCTTTTCGAAAAGATGTTTCAAAATGTTTTTGGAAGTTTGTTTGAAAGTGTGTATGAAGTGTGGTTTTTGAAAAGAAGGCAAGTGTTTTTGCAAGTTGATCTCAAGTAACTAAGAGTTTTGTCTACCCCTATTGTACTCAAAGGTTTTATCTATGTTTTCAACCCTTTTTAACAATTTTGTTCCACCATTGAATTTGGTGAACAATCTTGCGTTTAGGAAGTTTAACGGGACGGGCGCGGGTCATCGTATGGACCATGAATGCAATGGTGCCAAGTGTCTTTGGCAATTTGCTTGAAGGAACTATAATCATTCCGTTTTAGGCAACTTTCGAAAGCGTCATCGAAGGACTTATGATCATTTGAATTTGTTTTGTCAAAGAAACTCGACGTGCAAGCATGGCCCATTTTGGAAGGCAACATGTGGGATTACCCTAGGGGGTGCAAGTGTGATTGTGTATTGATTTCATGTATTTGTCTTGTATTAGGTTATCTAGCATTTGATTTTATGTACATGCAAACCCTAGGTCTAACCATGGTATAATTCGAAAGCGATAAATTGCGAGAATTTAAAGTCTACGCTATTACAAATAGTATCCGGGAGTGGGGGTACAAATTCACAAATGGGGATAAGACTTTTAGGAATGTAGTGTCCAATAATTTACAACCACATCGAATTGCGATCAAATGTAATCAATGTATAGCAAAGTATAAGAATAGCAAATGTATAATGCATCAAATGTAAATTGTATTGTGTAGGTGTAAGTGTACATGTATTTTATTTACAAGTTGTAAGATGTGATTTTAAGTATGTTTGATTTAAATTTGTATTTTCATATTTTTGTTTAATATGTACAAAAAGGTATTTTAATTAAAAGAAAGAAAAATGCTTTAAATTTTAATTATGTTATGTATATTAAAACAAATGTATTTTAATTGATTATGTACAAATTATTTCTAAGAAAAGAAAATATATTAACTTAAAGAGAATTTATGTATAAATCAAAATAAGTTAAAATCAAAAAAATGTTTTAAATAATTCTAAATCTTATGTATATTTTTTTTTTAGTATTAATGTAAAGTATTATTTTAAGAATTATTTCTTATATACTAGTAATTAGTATTAATATATATTTTTATACAAGAGTGTTTTTTTTTTTAATTGAAAGAATACGTTTTAAGTTTGAGGAAAATATATTGTGTTCAAAATTAGAATTATGTTAAAAAAGTCATGTTAATTTGTATATAGAAAAAGAATATGATAGTTAAAAAATAGTTTGAAAGCAATCAGAAATGGGCTTTAAGGTTTGAGGCCCAAATGCAATTTATAGAGAAAATGAATAGAACATGGGGGGTATGAATTGGAAATTCGTTTGGGCTTCAGTGTGGTTGAAACGGGCAAGGCCCAAGTGGATTCTCTTAACGTTTTCTTAGGGTTGTCTGTTTTTATGTTCATTTGAGGCTAGCTTAGGGTTTGTAACATACAGAAGCGTCGTTCGCTACTTCCGTCCTCTTCGTCTTCTCAAGCAAGCTTATCTGAATAGTACTTCCGCCAATGGCCGCCAGATGCTTCAGTCAGCTCCTTCTTCTCCAAGGTCACGTAGGCAACGGTCTACAAGGTACTGATTTTCATTTTGTATGTTTTACGCCTTAGCATGTTTTTATTTACTTCTGATTCTTTTATATTGCTCAATGTTTGCACGAGATGTGGAAAAGAAAAGAAATGAGGGGTTATACCTTTGGGAGGGGAGGTGAGGAGGACCGGAGGCACCTAGGGCGGCCAAGGGCGGAGGGAAATGAGATGCGGTGTGAGCTAGCTTGTTTCGCTGGAATCTGGTACTATGTACTCTTTGTCTTTAGGTTCTTGGTTTGATGATGATTTTGAAAACCCTTATATGATATTTTTCTCCTTCTTCTCTGTTTGCCCTGTTGCCTGCCTTGTATGCTTCTGATATGTTGTTTTACTGAGTTGTTGCCTCATGATGGAGTTTTCTGAGGGCCCTTCATGTTGCCTCTTCCGTATATTTGTGAATGCTTGAGTTGCCTGTTTGTGCTTGATTCGTATGCTTCTTTTCCTTCTTCCACTATGAACTTGCTGAGATGCTTAGGATGTTGGTATTATTTGATGATAATTTTGAGTATTTGCCTCTGATATGCTATTGTTGAAACGTTAGTTTTGACTAGCTTTCCCTCTTTTGGCTTTATGCTGGCTTTAGACGCTCAATGATGAACTTCCCTAGTTCTGAGAGCTTGATTGATTTGGATATTATTCTTACTTTTGAGTTGTGAATCTGAACATGTGTTGAAATGTTGGAGGTTGGTTAGGCTTTTGACAGGTTGATGCTTTGAATGGTAAGGCTTGACAGGTTGATGCTTTGAATGGTAAGGCTTTTCTCTAGTTTAGGCTATTTGGATTGATGGCTTTGGTTGGATTGACAGTGGTTTAAGGTTTGTAAAAAGTCTCTGAGGTTTATGTTTCTGTTAGGCTTTATGCAGGATGATGCTTGGAAGTATTACAGTTTTGACACAGGTTATGTGTTTGGATGCTTAGGCAAGTATGCTGCTGTATGGTTTTTGAATCTTTAGGCTTTGTGGCTTGACAGGGTATTGTTTAGGCTTGACAAGTTTGTGTTGTTAACTGGTTTTAGGTTTCAGGCAGGTTCCAAGCTTGGGCTTGTTGAGGCAGTTTGACAGTTCTTGAAGGGGTTTTTATGTTCTGAGTTCTGTTTGGTTTTTGATAGTTTAAGCTGGTTTGGGATTTTTTGAACTTGTTATACGCTGGGGGCCTTTAGGTTATAGCAGTTTTTGTGTTATATCTTTTCTCTTCCTTCCAGCCTAAAGCCTGTAAGCCCTTTTTTTCTTTTCCTCTTTCCTCTCTCTCCTTATTTTAAGCATATTAAATATTGCTTAGATATTATTTTCTGAAAAAGCAATGGCCTAGGAAATGATGAATTGAAAAGTTGCTTGCACACTAATCTTTCTCTGCATACTTTGTACTTCTTCCAGATTTTATGCCTCTTGTTATCTTTCCACATCTTCTTTTGACAGCTTTGCTGCATATTGACAGCATTTTGATGGCCTTTTGTACTTTGACATCCTTTTGACAACTTTTTGGCAGAAAGTTTGAATTTGGACTTTGTTTGGCAATTTGAACTTTTAGTTGTACATGATGTTTGCTTTTGAACTATACAGTTGGTTGGCCAATTTGAACTGTGGAATTTGTATACTTTGTGCATTCATATTTAATTTGCAAACATTTTCATCCCTCTTTGTGAACCGGGAGAAATCCCGTGATTTGCAGAGAGGGCTAACTGATCCCGGCTATTTGCTTTTAATGATGACCCTTTTTTATCTGTCTGTCTCTTTAATTGTTTATCCGCTTCAATTGACTTTTTCTTCTTTTCTTTGCAGATAAAAATTAAATGGAGAGGAATAGCAAAAGATGGAGGATGAAGAATTGAAGACTTAGAAAAATATTAGGATAGTTTATTTAAATTTAAATAAATGTAATACCATTATTATAAATACTTTGTAAATGAATACTTGTATTTAAATAACAATTGTAACAAACATTTAAAGATGAAATAAAATCCTTTTGTTTGATTAATTCTTCTTATTCTTTTCAATTGTTTACTTTATTATTTATAATTCTTTAAATTAAAATAATTGAAAATAAATTCCAACTATTTAATCTTAGAATAATAAATAATTAACTAAACATTGTTTCAGTGTTGATCAATTAATAAACTTGGCGCTTCCAACATCCAAAGCGAAACAACAGTTAATCACAACGATTGCCCAGACGTATTTTCCTTTTACTGGCTTTAATCAAACCCTGCAAATTCAATCCAAATGTATCCTTTCACTGATTTAATCACACAATGCAAACTCAATCCAAATGTTTCAATCCACATCTCAGCATAACTTGAAAAACACTGTAGAGTTAAACCTTTATGAGGAACCGCGCATAAAAAACCCTAATTCCTGGCCAAATGTCAAAGAAGCGTTCGCCTGATCAAAGTTGAGCCAAAATCAACCAAACCCTAAACAAACTACTTGAATTGTTCCAGAGCCATGAAAATCGATGAAAACCCTAATTTTGTCTGACTGGCGAGAAAAGTCTGTTTGACCGATTCTTGAGCCAATCTGAAAAATCAGGAAAAGCCTGAAGTTGTGATTTCTTGTGGAAAAAAATACGAGGGCAAATTTTGGGGTACAACAGTATGTAAGCAAGATGTATGAAAATGTGATATGTTTATGAATGTATTTTTGTCTTAGGAAAGTAAATCCTTGACGGACGCCGGGAAATTAACTCTTGGGCTGATGTTGAAGAGTAGAGCTTTTGTTTCCGCTGGGGTGATGGTTGCAAGAATACCGGTAGGAGAAAGATGACTCCGTTGGGGAATAAACTTGGCGCATAGAATACTCTGCGGGGAATACTCTGTGGGAGAGAGAGGTACTTTGCTGAGTTTGATGATAACTCCGCTGGGGATACCATTGATGTGTTATGTTGAAGGAATTGATGAACTCCGCTGGGGGATAGGAAAACTTCGCCGGGGACGATCTTTCCGTGGTTTTTGGCTGAGGATAACCCAGTTATATCCTGGTGGGAAATAACCTTCTGAATAAAGTCGGGGGAGCGTTCGTGCTCTGCGGGTGACAAGCTTCCAGAATCTACTGGGGATAAGCTTCAAGACCTGCTGGGGATATGGATTCCACTCTCCTGGGGAAGCTTTTGGACTGTACTGGGGAAGTGGCTCCACTGAATGTTTGGCATACCGCCGGGGAACAATCTTAGATCAAGACTGCCGGGGATGCTTGTTAGGAATGTCTGTATACTCCATTGGGGAATATTGAGATCTGCTGGGGATACCCAATTTCCTTAAGGCTGACCGAGTAGGCTAACTCTGCTTGGGGAGAGTGTCGCTGACTTGCTGGCTCACTCTCTGGGGAATTAAGATATATTGGTTACACTCTTCAGCCGAACTTACCTTGGTACCTTGGTGGACAGAGCAATTAGATCGCTTTAGACAACTCATTATTGCCCCTGTTTCTGATGTTACCTGTAATTAATCCTTTGTTTCGCATGCAAATATTTATGAGTTAGCAATTAGCGTCAAATGCATATATCACAAATTGAACATTGGACGTTCTTCGCAAAACAAAACAGAAAAAAGGAAAAAAAACAATGGCAATTGGTCTGAAAAGTGAATTTGTATTGATTTTTGAATCTACCCGTAAATAGGCGTTTATGTACAAGAAGCTGACGTCCTAGTAAGAGAACGCCGCCGAACAACAGAGTTTATACAATTTTACGAAAAGGGAAAACAAAACATCTATGTGAAAAGAATAATCCCACTGGGTTTCAACTCCGCTATCGCCTTTATATCTTCGAGCGTCTCATCACTTGGCTGCTCGGTTGAAGATGAAGCTGAATGATCGATGCCGTCTGAACTTGATGTTGATACCGGATTCTGGATGCAGGGTGATCCAATGAGACATAGTATTACGCTTTAATCCCTAACTTTTTCCTGGACCGCCCTTTCGGGTTTTTAGTCCACCGGGATACCCATTTTTGCCCAAGCCGCCTTTTCAGGTTTTCGACTTGCCGGGTGTACAGATTTTTTCATTTCATCCCTTATTTTTGCCCGGACCCTTTTGGTTCGCCGGGAAGCCCTAATTTTTGCCTAGGTATGTCAACCTAGCGGGTCTTTTATCATGCGTAGTATCTTTTTACTATGTCTGCATTGGCGGGGTGAGGAAGGTCGTCACCATCCATGGTGGTTAGAATCATGGCTCCTCCTGAGAACACATGTTTAACCACAAATGGCCCTTCGTACATAGGGGTCCATTTGCCCCTGGGATCACTTTGAGGAAGAATGATGCGTTTGATTACCAGGTCCCCAACTTGATACTCTTGTGTTCTGACTTTCTTGTTAAATGCTCTGATCATCCGTTTTTGATACGTCTGACCATGACAAATAGCAGTAAGTCTCTTTTTGTCAATTAGATTTAATTGATCAAGTCGAGTCTGGATCCAGTCATCTTTGCTCAGATCTGCATCCTTCATTATCCGGAGAGAGGGTATTTGCACTTCAATCGGCAAGACTGCCTCCATGCCATAAACCAAGGAAAAAGGAGTTTCCCCGGTTGACGTTCTTGCTGAGGTACGGTACCCATGAAGAGCGAACGGTAACATCTCGTGCCAATCTTTGTAGGTCACTGTCATCTTCTGCACAATCTTTTTGATATTCTTATTCGCTGCTTCTACAGCCCCATTCATCTTCGGCCGGTAAGGAGAAGAGTTGTGGTCCTGTATCTTGAATTGCTCGCAGAGCTCAGTGATCATCTTGTTATTGAGATTGGTACCGTTGTCCGTAATGATCCTTTTCGGGATGCCGTATCGACAGATCAGACTGTGTCGAATGAACCGTGCCACGACGTTCTTAGTTACTGTAGCGTAGGAAGCTACTTCAACCCATTTTGTAAAGTAATCAATCGCTACCAGGATGAAGCGATGCCCGTTGGATGCCGTAGGTTTAATCTCGCCGATCATATCAATGCCCCACATTGCAAAAGGCCAAGGTGCAGTCAAGACATTCAGAGGAACTGGAGGAACGTGCACCTTATCTGCATAAATCTGGCACTTGTGACATGTCCGAGAATGTTGGTAATAGTCGGCTTCCATTGTGGACCAGAAATATCCTGCCCGAAGGATTTTCTTTGCCATGGTGTGTCCACTTGAATGCGTCCCGAAGGTTCCTTCATGTAGCTCTGCCATGATCTTTTCTGCTTCAGTCTTATCCACACAACGCAGTAAGGTCGAATCATGGTTTCGCTTGTACAGAATGCCGTTGCTGAGGAAGAACTTCGCTGCGAACCTTCTCAGAAACTTTTTATCATTGACAGATGCACCTTCAGGGTATTCCTGAGCTTCCAAATACCTCTTCACCTCATGATACCAGGGTTTTTCAGTTACTGTCTCAGCCTCAAGATCACAACAGTATGCAGGTTCATCCAGTTTCCAGATAATGATCCGGGGAGCCTCATTGTCCCATTTGACTTTGAACATGGAAGACATCGTAGCTAACGCGTCCGCCAACTGATTCTCCTCTCTTGGGAAGTGTTCAAAAGTTATCTCTGTGAAATGGGGGATCAATGTCAACACACATTCTTTGTAAGGAATAAGGTTCGGATGTTTCGTATCCCACTCGCCTTTGATCTGATTGATCACGAGAGCGGAATCTCCAAAGACACTCAGAAACTTGATCCTTAAGTCAATTGCAGCTTGAAGACCCATGATACACGCCTCATACTCCGCCATGTTGTTGGTGCAGTTGAAACATAGCCGGGCAGTGAGTGGAGTATGAGTGCCTTGAGGGGATATTATTACAGCGCTGATACCATTACCCAAAGCGTTGGAGGCTCCATCAAAGTGCATAGACCATCGGGATCCTTCCTCAGGTCCTTCATTTGGTCCAGGTACTTCACAATCAGTCACTATCATGATACTCTCGTCAGGAAACTCAAAGTTCATTGACTGGTAGTCGTCTACTGCCTGGTGTGCCAAATGGTCTGCCAATACACTTCCCTTGATAGCTTTCTGAGTCGTGTACTGGATGTCGTATTCTGTCAAGATCATTTGCCATCTTGCTATTCTTACAGACAGAGCAGGCTTTTCGAATATGTACTTTATAGGATCCATCTTTGATATTAACAGAGTAGTGTGAGTCAGCATATACTGTCTCAGCCGGCGAGCAGCCCATACCAAAGCGCAACAAGTTTTCTCGAGCAGTGAGTATCGGGTCTCACAGTCGGTAAACTTTTTGCTAAGGTAATAAATGGCATGCTCTTTTCGGCCAGACTCGTCATGCTGCCCCAGCACACACCCCATTGAGCTGTCAAGTACTGTCACGTATAGTATTAGAGGTCTCCCTTCAACTGGTGGCATAAGAATGGGTGGTTCTTGGAGATACTCTTTGATTTTGTCGAAAGCGGCCTGACATTCATCATTCCAACGTACTACCTGATCTTTCTTCAGCAGCTTGAAGATTGGTTCACAGGTAGCAGTTAGATGGGAGATGAATCGGGCAATGTAATTCAGACGTCCTAGAAAGCCTCTGACTTCTTTCTCTGTCTTGGGAACTGGCATCTCTTGTATGGCTTTAACCTTGGCAGGGTCCACTTGAATACCTTTGTCACTTACGACGAAGCCTAGCAGCTTTCCAGATCTCACCCCAAAGGTGCACTTGTTTGGGTTCAACCTCAGCTTGTACAACTTCAGACGGTCAAACAACTTCTGTAGATGGTCAAGGTGCTCCTCCTCAGTTTGGGACCTTGCAATCATATCATCGACGTATACTTCTATCTCATGGTGGATCATGTCATGAAATAAAGCAACCATGGCACGTTGGTAGGTTGCCCCAGCATTTTTCAACCCGAATGGCATGACCTTGTAGCAGAAGGTGCCCCACTGAGTAACAAAGGTAGTCTTTTCCATGTCTTCAGGAGCCATCTTGATCTGATTATAACCTGAAAAACCATCCATGAAGGAGAACACCTTGTGCTGAGTAGTATTGTCAACCAGAACGTCGATGTGAGGTAGAGGGAAATCATCCTTGGGGCTGGCCCTGTTCAAATCCCTATAGTCGACACACATTCTGACCTTACCATCTTTCTTCGGTACCGGCACCACATTGGCAACCCACTGAGGGTAAGAAGTTACTGCAAGAAAACCGACATCAAATTGCTTCATAACCTCAGCTTTGATCTTCTCGGACATCTCTGGACGCATACGGCGGACCTTTTGTTTTACCGGAGGACAGTCTCCCTTGGTAGGAAAGTGATGAACCACAATGTCAGTATCCAACCCAGGCATGTCTTCGTAAGACCAGGAGAAGATCTCCACATAATCATGCAACATCTGAACCAACCGTTGTTTCACGCTGAGCTCCAGATTGGCACCAATCTTAACTTCCCTTCTGTCTGTCTCAGTACCCAGATTTACCGTTTCCACTGGCTCTTCATGTGGCTGAATGGCCCTTTCTTCCTGGAGTAACAGTCTTGCAAGCTCACCAGGCACTTCGCAATCATCTTCACCTTCGTCTTCGGCTAAGTTGATTGGATTTTCAAAGTCATAACTGGCAGTAGCAGAGTCGTTACCAGTGAGATCCAGAGTGGATTGGAACCTGTATGAGTGAGTGTGTGTAAATATAGCTGTTTTGCAATATATAAAGAAAGAAAGAAAGAAAGGGAGCACAAGATTTGAAATGCGAAAAACGTCCAATGTCTTTATTCATGATATATGGAAATGACAAGTAATGCCCTCACAAATGAAGCCACGGTGCCCCGGGTAAGACACCGGGCCAGAAAGTTTCAATTTATTGTTCATTACAAATTAAAAAACAAAGGAATTCATTACTGCATAACAAAAGTAACAGGTATGTGATCTCTTGCAGTCCAATTAGTCAGTCCACCATCGGTCGTCGGGTAGATCCAGCTATCAAACTCTGATTCCTCCGCATCGCCTTCGATAGCATTCACTCCCGGGTTGGTGATGAACACGGGAGGTCTTCCGATCCTTGCTTTGCATACAGCCCTCTGAGCCTCTGCAGTAAAACCCAGCCCAAACTTGTCAGTCTTAGGAGTAAAATCAGGGAGCCTGCCCCAGTTAGCACATTCACCTTTCTCAATTATAGCCCGGGCGTCCTTCAAGGAAGCCATCTTCAAAGGGAAGTCTTCTTCAATTACTGTCTCAACTGACGCCAATGTTGGAGGTACCTCTTCAAAATGTTGAAAGGGGGTTTCAATAAACTCCCCGTCCATCTCTATATACCGGAATGAATTCAGATGACTAACCATGTATTCTTCCTCCCCCTGCACAGTAACAATCTTCCCTCTGACAGGGTATTTGAGCTTCTGGTGTAGAGTGGAGGTCACAGCCCCAGCCTTGTGGATCCAAGGTCGACCCAGCAAACAGGAATAGGATGGACGAATGTCCATCACATAGAACGTCGAATCAAAGACTTGGGAACCCACACGAATCAGAATATCTACTTCACCATGAACCATCCTCTTCGACCCGTCAAAGGCTCGGACCACGATGTTACTAGGCTTCAACTCCAGACCATCACAATCCAACCTGTCTAAGGCCTTTTTGGGCAATACATTCAGCGAAGAACCGGTGTCCACCAATACGTGCACGAGAGTAGTGCCCCTGCATTCAATGGAGACATGCAGGGCATCATTGTGGTTCTTTCCCTTGGCGGTCAGATCAGCATCAGAGAAACCCAAACCATTGTCGGCGATCAAATTGGCCACACAGTCAGTAAATTGATCCGCAGATGTCTCTTGTGGCACATGGGCCGTCTTCAGAAATGAAATCAGGGCCTTGGCATGGGCCTCTGAGCACAACAACAATGATAGCATGGAGATCTTGGAGGGGGTATGCCCCAGTTGTTCAACGATGTTGAAGTCACTCTTATTGATTATCTTAAGAATTTCCTCCATCTCTTGCTGGGAGGCTTCAACATTCATAGTCTTCGGTGCCTCCATCCGGGCAGGCTCATCATCAATCCCTTTGCCCCGAGTGTCAGATGACTCGGCAGCAGGGGTAGAAACTGGATCAGAAGTGGAAACAGGCGCACTTGCAGGCGTAATTATAAGAGGTCCTCGGATAACTGGTGGCGCAATGTCAGGCGAGAAGAGCCTGCCACTGCAAGTAACTTTAGCGGGACCAGTGATGTTACTGATACCGGTACTGGTGTTAAACTCCTGCTTTACTCCAAGTACATACACATCTGCCCCATAGTGCCATGGGACAGCCTTGTCAGATTCATAGGGGAGGGGCCCCAGAACAGTAATAATGATGGGTGCAACAGACATGATTTTGACTGGCTTCCTCGGGGGAGCCTTGGTAGGATTGTTGAAAATTGTGACAACAGATACTTCTTCAACAGGAACAATAGGAACAACGATCTTCTTGAACAAGATTTCTTTGCTATCCATCATGCCTTGGATGCCTGACTTCAGCAATGGACAACCAGCAGGGGCAACAACACACAGAAGGCAACCCTTGCTACAACCCGGAAATAAACCGGCCAACAACAGGTTCCTCTTGACAGTCAATAGAGGGGTAGCAACATCATTCACAGAAACTGCATAAAGGTCTTCCTCAATGGCATTTACTCCATGCTGGGGCATAGGAGCAGTCACAACATTTGGCCTTTCGGGCGCCTCAAATTGTATTTCCTTCGCATCAATAAGGTCTTGAACCTTATTTCTCAGGGCCCAGCAATCATCAGTAGAATGCCCCGGGCTATCAGAGTGATAAGCACAGCGGGCATTGGGATTATACTTCGGAGATGTAGTGTTTACCACCTTCAGAGCCTCTCTGACGATTACCAAGTTGGTCGATAGCAGTTGCGGCAAGATTTGTGACAAGGTCATACTAAGCCGAGTATATTCTCTTCTGGGTCTCTCACCCCTTGGTTGGTTAGGTTGCCGAGGAGCGGCAGCAGGCTTTGCAATTACTACCGCGTTGACAACTTGGCGGCGCTCTGGTTTGTTTTGCCTCCTAGGCCCATACACAACACTGGCTTCCTTTTTGAAAGGCTTCTTCTCAGAATTTGAGGACGCACCTTTCTGAATTTTCCCTGATTTCATACCAGCTTCTATCCTTTCCCCAGTCAGGATGAGGTCTGTAAACCCTGCAGACGAATTGCCAATGAGATGATTGAAGAACGGCCCGGATATGGTCCCCAAGAACATGTCCACTAATTCACGGTCGGTTAATGGTGGCTGCACCCTGCCAGCCAGGTCCCTCCACTTCTGCGCATACTCCTTAAAACCTTCTCCCGATCCTAGCGACATACCCTGGAGTTGGGTACGTGTAGGAGCGAGGTCGGCATTATACTGATACTGCTTGTAAAAAGAAGTAGCCAACTCTTCCCAGTTACGAACCTTGGTTCCATCCAGCTGATAGAACCATTCGAGATGAGTCCCTGAAAGACTCTCCTGGAAGAAGTGGATCCACAAGTTCTTGTCCACATTGTATGGTTGGATCTTCCGCACATAAGATCTGAGATGTAGCTTAGGGCAGGACGCCCCGTCATACTTTGCGAAAGATGGTGCTTTGAACTTGTGTGGGATCACCACACCAGAAGATAGACCCAAGTCTCCGAAATCCAAACCAGGCACTTGTTGAATATTACATTTCTCTTCTTTTTTTTCTTGACCAGCAGAGCCTTCAACTCCTCTTGACCTTGGGCCAAACTCATGATCAGCTCTTGGAACTGGGCGTTCTGAGCCTGAAGGGCCTTGATGGACTGCTCAGTAGATGATTCAGGGTTCATGATGCTGAAATAAACAACGAAGAACATTAAGCAACCTGAAAAGAAGAGTACCTGCTATGCACATGATGCATGATATGTGTTTATGCAATGCATTCAAGGGTTCGAAAGTTCAAATTTGTTGTAAACAAAAAGGAACGCACGTTATCATTAAGAATTAATTGTTCAGTACATCAAAGCCTTATGGGCAAACATTACAAAGTAAATCAATCCCAAAAGACACTACACATTCTCTTTGGAGCTATGTAAGTGTTGAGAGTCTTTTCCTCGTGCAGTCGGTGGGTGAGCTCTAAGACCTTCTTCTCACTAGCATGTAGACTGGACTCAAGAGAATTCCGTTCTTCCTTAAGCTGGATCCAGCTCTTCTGCATTTCTTCCCAGGATGTAGGCATGTCAGGATGTTGAATGGTGTAGGACACCTCTCCCTCCAAAACTGGCTCTTTGATCACAGGGAGAACATGAGGATATGGCATTATCAACTTCTGGGAGCGGGCTCGTACCCACTTGAGATAAGGTTCCAACGGGATGGAGTTTCTATGCCCCAGTGTCTTGCTGTCTACCTTGTTAGGCATCCTCCAAGCTCTGATAAATCTCTGGCGAAGTCCTTATGCATCGTCGTCGAAGTCAAAAACTATGTCAGGAATTAACATGTCATGAGGGCCGTCCCTCCGAGCATAACCAAACTGTCTCCAAGCCAGACACGGGTTGTAAGTAATACCTCCTTTGATTCCAAGTAAAGGAACATTAAGAAACTCCCCGCAACGATCAATGATAGTGACATCTTCTCTGGACCGAGAACACCAATGTATATCAGCATGTGTAAGAGTCATCAATCGTTGTGACCATCTCAAACCCCGCTCATTCTTCAAAACTGATTGTGGAAGGTGCGAAATAAACCACCTTCCCAGGAGAGGAGTGCAGCACATAAGAACACCTCTTTTTCTCATGGTTCGAGTGTAACATGAGTGAAGGATGTCCCCAAGCAACGTAGGTATAGGATTCCTGGACATGAAGATCTTGACAACATGGATATCTATAAGCTGATCGGGATTCGGGAACAACACCAATCCATAGACAAGGAGGGCCACAACTTCTTCAAAGGCTTGTAGGTCAAGGGAATTCCAACATTCTTGGGCCTTCTCAAACAGAAACCTGGCCAAGAACCCTTTGATACCACTTCTAACTTCCCAATGTCCCTTGATGTCAGATGGTTGTAGGCGTAATGCTTTAGCAATCTCTTCAAGTTTGGGTTCCTTTTCCGTACCGTTGTAGGGTAGTTGACTAAGGATAGGGATCTTCAGAAGCCGGGAGAACTCTTCCAATGTAGGCACCAGTTGATAATCCAGGAAAGTAAAGAAATGGTGCAGAGGGTCAAAGAACTGGAAGAGGACCTTTATCATATCTTCCTCAATGTTGGTGTTGACCAGACTGATGAGTCTTCCATGCCTCTCACTGAAAGAGGAGCTCTCGGGAATCCTGTATATAAGTTCCTTAAGCTGAGGAGGGATCCTTACAAGGCTGATCTGAATTGTCTTTCTGCGGATAGTTTCCATGTCCTACAAAACAAGAACAAAGATGAAGATTCGAACCCCTGAAATGGTTAGTCAATGCATATGATGCTGTATGATGTTATGATGCTATGATAAAACACACCACAAATATTCACAAGAAGCAAACATGATAAGGCACACAAGTCACACCACAACCCTTAGAGTTTAGGCCAGCATGGGGTCTAGGTATTACCCTCTTGAAGTTGGTGGGCTCAAAACCTGTCCTATCAGAAGTAACCGGGTTCTAAGGGTCCCAATATCATTGGATTGCTTTCATTGTTCATCGTTTCGATTTAGCCACTGAACTGGCGACTGAAATATTCCAAGAAAACAACCCTCAACTGAGTGTAGTATCGAGTATCAACCAACCTCGGACTGCACCAAAGTCAGTTATCTCACTACCCTAAAGAGGCCAAGATGGTTCAATTAAGGTTCCTAAGGTCAGTTGATGCTTCACGACACCATGCGGCGGCCCCGTACTCTCCTTGACTGGACTCAAGGGTTACCGATACTCACCAAAGTGCCACATCAACGTAGCAGACTGCTTCAACCATGTCGGTATACCCTGCACAGTTCCCTTACAGTCTTGTTGCTACTTTCTAAGAAGGTTCCCCCCAGATCCGGGTTAGGATCTATAGAACTCCCAAGACAGTCCCACAATAATAAAGCAAACAATTCAGACAATTGAAAACACAAGTGATCTTAGTCCTAAGGTACACCTCACTTTTAAAGCGTCCCAGCAGAGTCGCCAGTTCTGTGATCGGTGGAAATATAACTGACTGTTTTTAAGCTGGTTCGCGAAATGTCGCGGTAAGCAAGAGTCGCCACAGTCTTTTATGTTCTCCAACAAGGAAAGGACAAAAGCACAGCAAAATTCCTTATGAGATAGTTTCTCGGTTCGGGAGGTAGATTTATAGAAAGGGAAGGTGTTAGCACCCTCTCTATCCATGGTTATCCATGGGCTCTTAGATACTTGCTCACTGTGTTTTCAAAAGTTTGCTTTTCAATTGTGAGTGGGTTTGAAAAAAGTTTCATTTAAAGATTTCTGAATAACTCTTGTATCAGTCCTCAAGAGTGTTTGAAAAATTGTTTTGAAAGCTTTTTTTTTTTTGAAAGTGTCGGTGTGAAAAGAGTTTTGATTTTTTTTTGAAGAGAGCAAGTATCTATGAGTCATCTACCTACCCTAAGGAATTAGGCTGTGTAAATGTCCTTAAGACAGTGCTATCCCACCATTGAGAGGTAGGTAGCACCACCGTTGGAGGTGTTCGGGTCAATTCGAGTTTAGGGACGTTGTGGTCACCGAAGCAACAGTTAGGACACCTTAGAAGCTACCCTTATGTCATTGATCCTTTTTTTTTAATTCGAGGCAACCGTTTCGAGGCAACTATTCCGAGGCAACCAGATCATGGACATAAGGACTTACTAAAACGTCCCATACTTGACGACCACGTTTCGAAGGTAAGGCAACAGGTGAGGCGTACCCCAAGAGTGGTGTGTGAATTTGTGTGTTATTTTCATGTTTTGTTATCTTTGATCATGGCATTTGTGAGCTACGAGTTATTTTTAATTAGCCATACATTCTTTCATGCAATTAAGAGTGCGTAAATTTAAATGCAGAAAGATAAATCCTACGCTATTACAAGGTGCGGGTCTATACATCGCCAAAATACAAAGACCCGTTTGAAAAAAATGCGGAAAGTAAAAAGACCTAATTACTATTACAATCCTTGAGCAGTTACATAATATTCGAAAAGAAAATAAATGTGCGAAATAGAAATTAAAACTGACAGTCCAAGGGTTTTGACCCTTTTGAAATTAAATTGAATTAAAAAGCTAATTAATTATTTAATTAAGAAAAGAAGTTGTTTTTATGTTTTTGGTATTTATGAAAATAAAGAAAATTGAAAATCAAGAGAAACCCTAATTCTAAGTTATTTTTAATTATTTAAGAAAATATTCAAGTTAATCTAATTTACACTAATTAATTAAATTACATGTTTATTTACAAAAATATTTAGTAATTAATAATAATAATAATAATAATGAGAAAAAATTATTTATTAAAAAAAAGATGAAAAGGTCAAAAACCCTAATTCTACTTATTTTATTTATTAAAAAAAGTGTTAAAATTGAAACCTAATTTAACTAATTAATTGTTAGAGTTTATTTACAAAAAAATATCTTAATGGTGAATTTAATATTAATAAAAAATAAACATTTTTTAGTTTCTGATTTATTATTGTGAAAATTATTTTATGGTAAAAAAGAAATAATTAAAACATTAAAAAGAATTAGAAAAGAAAATCAAATAAAAATTAAAAATGATGCAAACCATGGAGGGTATCAGGCCCAGAATGGAGGTTTGTTGAAGAAATCCTGGCCCATTAAGCCAAAGACCTCGTTGACTTTCTGATTGGGTACATGCTGTTGACTGGAGTGTACTATGGATCTCGTTTTGTGGCCATTGGATGAGTGATTAAGACCACTTGGCAGGCACAGACATGAGCGTGCATGTGATCGCACTAAATCGCACTATGTTTCTGACTCAAATATCACATGTTTTCCTTAGTTTTTATTGTCATTTTCTCGTATTATGTTCCTTTTTCCTTTGTTTTCAGGATTCTTGTCATTTCAGAGCCTTCTGTGAAGAAACGAGCCAAAACGCCAAGAAATTAGGGTTTTTCAAGATATTTTGCACTTATGGCGTTCAGCACCGCGCTGGCTACAGGAAACGCGATGACGTGGCCCACTTTCACCCAGAGATCAACTGCCACGTTCCCATGATGTGGCGGTTCCAGGCGCCGCGCCCGCGGCCACCCTCACCGCGCCCGCGGCCTTCACAAAAAGGCTCCCGCTCAAAAGAAGTTAAGGGGCATGCTGGTCCTTACGCACCTCAAAGTTCCTCTATAAATAGCTTTCGATTCTCATTCTTTAGTTTCATCCAAGCTTAGTACAATCTTAAGCCATATACTATCAGTTTCTGTAAAGTAATAATCTCTTCACATCGGGGAGTTATTGCGGTGTAGATTGAGTTGTAATCGAGTCTTGGAGCACTTTGGTTGAAGTTCATCATACCGGCCTTACTTTTCCGTAGATTTGTATCAGATTCAAGTCTCCGACCGGAGCAAGGTTCTAATTTATTGCATTTCTTTATTTAATTGCTCTTACCATAGTCTACACGTTTTATAGACTTTAAATGCTCTTACCATAGTCTACACGTTTTATAGACTTTAAATGCTCTTACCATAGTCTACACGTTTTATAGACTTTAAATGCTCTTACCATAGTCTACACGTTTTATAGACTTTAAATGCTCTTACCATAGTCTACACGTTTTATAGACTCGCACTTATTATGTCTGGCTAAACTATAAAGGTTAGGATGTAATGATTGTCATCGTGGTTGTGTTCCAATTATCATGCTAGTGAAAATACTCTGGGGATGTTTTGCTTCTAACTTAAGTCAATTGTGTTTAAATGTTTATTGGGTAAGATCGAAAGCCGTCCAAACTAATGATACGACTTGATTATTATTTAACCAAACAAAAAGAGCGACAGCCGTTGATTGGTTAAATAGGAATCATTGACCTTTTTAGAAAACGATTTTGAAACTATTTTCGGACGCGTTTGTAGGTTTAAAATCTGACTCTTGGTCAAAAGCCAAAAGTCTCTTTAAGTTAATCTTTCCGAGTAAGATCACTTTTCTGTTAAGTCAAAACTATCAATTTCTTAAAAATAGGTTTACCTCTTTAACGCGGAAGGCACCCTTTATATGTGACAATAAAGGAATTTAATTTAAAGAGTAAACTCGGTTCTTAGTAGTCAAAAGCTACAGGTTCCCGTTAAACTGATTCTTTGCTATCAATAGAAAATACTGCCCCATAAGTAGGTTCATCTACGCATGACCGGACCAATATCTGATTACATGATTTACATTCCAACCTGTCTTTTAAACTGTTATTTCCCTCGCATATTTACTTTGTGCACTGCACTCACATCAATATCCTTATTCGCCTTAGATAAGCACCTTAGCAATAGAGTTGATAGATTGACAATTGGTCTCTGTGGTTCGATAATCTTATATATTACTTCGATAGGCTGTACACTTGCAGTACTACATTTAGGCTATACGTTACAGATTAAACAGCCCATCAAGTTTTGGCGCCGTTGCCGGGGACCAACTTCGTCAAATTTCGTACCCTATTGTTATCCCGTTTAGACTAAGGCTATTCTAGCCGGTAGATGCGTAGAAATCGTAGCACCGGCAACCTAATAGATCCTTTAGTAGAACCTGAATGTTACGCTCGTGCCCGTCTTTTTATTCGCAAGATAAGAAGAGCTATGGCAGAAGATCGTAACCAAAGACCGCTCAAGGAATTCGCCCAACCATCTAACGAGGAACCTAGTTCTAGTATAGTAAACCCTGCTATAACTACCAACAACTTTGAACTAAAGCCCTCGTTACTACAATTAGTACAACAAAACCAATTCGCTGGTCTCGCTACCGAGAACCCGAATCAACATTTAAAGGTATTTATCCAGTTAGCTGACACCCTTAAGGCAAATGGAGCCACGCCCGAAGCTATCCGATTAAGACTATTTCCTTTTTCCCTTAGAGGTAAAGCTCACGACTGGTTAGACGCCCTTCCAACTAACTCAATAACAACTTGGGAAGACCTTAGGAGAGCTTTTCTTGCGAGGTATTTTCCACCAAGCAAGACCGCTGTTCTTAGGAACCTGATCACTTGTTTCACCCAAAACCAAGGCGAATCACTTTTTGATGCCTGGGAGAGATATAAAGAACTTTTAAGAGCCTGTCCGCACCATGGCCTAGAGCAATGGTTAATCATACATACCTTCTATAATGGACTCCATTACAACACAAAGATGTCCATAGACGCTGCCGCTGGCGGAGCGTTGATGAACAAACCTTACCCTGACGCTTGTGCCCTAATAGAGGACATGGCCCAAAACCATGCCCAATGGGGATTAGAACGAGCGACAGTAGAGAAAAAGGAGAGCCATGGAGGAAAGCATGAGGTAAGTTGCATGGACATGATCAATGCCAAGATGGACGCCCTAGCCTTGAGAGTCGAGAACATGTCTCAAAACCCAACCATAGTAGCAGCAATCCAATCGGAGTGCGAACTCTGTGGAGCTCAAGGACATCAAACCGTTGACTGTAACCTTTTGAACGAATCAAGCTCAGACCAAGTTAACTATACTCAAGGGAACCCTTTCTCGAATACCTACAATCCTGGATGGAGGAACCACCCGAATTTCTCTTACAAAAACAACAACCCTATCCAAAATCCCGGACCTTCGAGACCTCAAGGATTCCAAACGCAAAAACAAAACCAACCTATGCAAATAGTACCCCCAAGACCAAACCTTAAAGAAACCATAGACACCTTTATTCAAGCTCAAACCCAGCAAAATAAGGAGTTTATGAACCAACATATTCACACGAACGAACTGGTTACTCAACTAGCAACCAAGTTTGACCAGATAATAACCCACACCAAAATGCTTGAGACTCAGATTTCCCAAGTAGCACAAAACACCTCTGTACAAGTTGCACCTGGAGGACAATTCCCTGGACAAACTCAACCAAATCCAAAAGGCCAAGCAAATTCTATCACACTAAGAAGTGGAACCGCTTATGAAGGACCTAGAAATCCTGACTTAAGCACATCAGAAAAACCTATGGAATATGCTACGCCCAAAGACCAGGTGGAGGAACCAGAGAAACCAGGAAAGCAATCAAAACTAGAAGTAGAGAAAAACACTCAACAACCTTATAAACCACCTATTCCATTCCCACAGAGGCTGAAAAACACCAAAGTAGAAAACCAGTACCAAAAGTTTATTAAGGTAATAGAGAAACTCCATGTTGAGATTCCTTTTACTGAAGCTATAACCCAGATACCATCATATGCTAAGTTTCTGAAAGATATTTTGACCAATAAACGACGACTCGATGATCCCAAGCCTTTAGAATGTCATTTTATATCCGAAAATAAACTCGCCAAGAAAGATAAAGACCCTGGAAGTTTTTCTATCCCTTGCATCCTAGGTAACCATATGATAGACAAAGCATTTTTAGACCTAGGAGCAAGTGTAAGTCTGATGCCTCTGGCCGTCTGTAAGAGGTTAAAATTAGGAGAACTTCAACCTACTAAGATGTCCTTACAACTAGCTGATAGATCTGTCAAATATCCCATGGGTATTTTAGAAGACATACCTGTCAAGATTGGTCAGTTGTACATTCCGACCGACTTCGTCGTAATGGATATCAAAGAAGATGAAGACATCCCAATCCTCTTAGGAAGACCCTTCCTATCGACCGCCGGAGCTATAATAGATGTTAAGAAAGGGAAACTGACTTTCGAGGTAGGAGATGAAAAGATTGAGTTCATTTTATCAAAATTTCTAATGGCACCAGTGATAGGAGATGCGTGTTATGCCATCGACATCATTGATGAATGTGTAAATGAGCTCGAACAAAACGAATTATTAACCAAATTACCATCAACCCCTATTTTAGAGGATGACGGATTTGAGAGTATCGAACCGTACATTGACGACAACCTTTTCGAATGCTTAGCTCTTACCCATGACCTTATGCCACGTGCTGAGAAAACCACTATAGAACTTAAGGAACTACCCAAGAATCTAAGATATGAATTTTTGGATGAGGAGATGAATAGACCTGTTATAATTAGCGCCACTCTAAACCAAATAGAAACAAATCAACTATTAGATACCTTGCGAAAATATCCCTCAGCTTTAGGGTATAAAGTTTCAGATTTAAGAGGTATAAGCCCATCCGTATGCATGCATCGGATTATGCTAGAAAAAGATTCGAAACCCTCAAGAGAACATCAAAGAAGAATAAACCCTATCATGAGTGATGTAGTCAAGAAAGAAGTTCTTAAGTTATTAGAGGCTGGTATCATATACCAAATTTCGGACAGTGAATGGGTAAGCCCAGTCCATGTGGTACCCAAGAAAGGAGGTATCACTGTTCTAAAAAATGAGAAAGGTGAGCATGTGGCAAAACGAACAGAAGGAGGATGGCGAATGTGTATAGATTACAGAAGGTTGAATAAGGCAACAAGAAAAGACCATTTCCCTCTCCCATTTATAGATCAGATGCTTGAACGTCTAGCAAGACACTCATGTTTCTGCTATCTTGATGGATATTCGGGATTTTTCCAAATCCCTATTCACCCAGAGGACCAAGAAAAAACCACATTTACCTGCCCTTATGGAACATTCGCTTATAGACGAATGCCCTTTGGACTCTGTAATGCACCTGCCACTTTCCAACGTTGTATGATGTCAATTTTCGCAGACTACCTAGATGGAATTATGGAAGTATTTATGGACGATTTTTCAGTGTGTGGGTTTGATTTCAAAAACTGCCTCTCGAACTTGGAGAAAATCTTAAAAAGATGTGTGGAAGTAAACCTTGTGTTGAATTGGGAAAAGTGCCACTTTATGGTAAGTGAAGGGATAGTCTTGGGACACATTATTTCTAAAAGAGGTATAGAAGTCGATAAGGCCAAGATAGAAGTTATAGAAAACTTAAACCCACCTAAGACCGTTAGGGAAATAAGAAGTTTCCTAGGACATGCCGGGTTCTACCGACGTTTCATCAAGAATTTTTCCGCAATAACTAAACCTTTAACTAACTTATTGATGAAAGATGTCGAGTTTGAATTCGACCAAAAATGTCTTGAGGCCTTTGAAGTTTTAAAGCAAGCTCTTATTTCAGCACCTATCATAAGACCACCTGATTGGACACAACCCTTTGAAATCATGTGCGATGCTAGTGATTTCGCTGTAGGGGCTGTACTAGGGCAAAGAAAAGACAAAAAACTGCATGCAATTTACTACGCTAGTAGAACATTAGACGCCGCCCAACTAAATTATACAACCACAGAAAAAGAATTGCTAGCCGTAGTTTTTGCTATTGATAAATTTCGATCTTATTTGGTGGGAGTAAAAATAATAGTATACACAGATCATGCAGCAATCCAGTACTTGTTAAGTAAGAAAGATGCTAAGCCTAGATTGCTCAGATGGGTACTTTTACTCCAAGAATTTGACTTGGATATTAAGGATAAAAAAGGAGCTGAAAACTTAGTAGCTGATCATCTCTCTAGGTTAGAACACCTTAAGCCTGAACTTATACCTATAGACGATCACTCTACTTATGAAAGATTAATAGCTGGGATAAACTCAACTGAAGAAGAGACTTATGAGGAAATCTCAACCATGAACAACATACCATGGTACGCAGATATTGTAAATTATCTAGCCGCTGATATCATACCCCCCGACTTAAGCTACCAACAGAAGAAGAAGTTTTTCAGAGATGTTAAACACTTCTTTTGGGATGCACCCCTCCTATTCAAAAGAGGAATAGATAATATATTCCGACGATGTGTGCCGGAGGAAGAAGTAGGCAATGTCATTAAACATTGTCATGCTTCACCTTATGGTGGACATGCAAGCACGTCTAAAACATGCGCCAAAATATTTCAAGCAGGTTTTTATTGGCCTACTGTATGGCGCGATGTCCACACTTACATTACAAAATGTGACCGATGCCAACGCACTGGGAACATCTCAAGACGTGATGAAATGCCTTTAAGAAACATCCAAGAAGTGGAAATATTTGATGTCTGGGGTATAGATTTCATGGGACCTTTTCCTTCCTCAATGGGTAACAAGTATATCCTAGTAGCTGTCGATTATGTCTCAAAGTGGATCGAAGCTGTTGCATCACCCACAAACGATACCAAGGTAGTTATCAAACTATTTAAGAATATTATTTTCCCTAGGTTTGGAACCCCGAGGTTAGTCATAAGTGATGGAGGATCGCATTTTATATCTAAGATATTTGACAAGCTTCTAAGCAAATACGGAGTAAAACATAGAGTAGCATCACCATATCACCCGCAAACCAGTGGCCAAGTAGAGGTATCGAATAGGGAGATTAAGCAGATCCTAGAAAAAACCGTATCATTATCCAGAAAAGACTGGTCTGGAAAACTTAAAGACGCCTTATGGGCTTATAGAACGGCTTATAAAACCCCTATTGGAACAACTCCTTATCAATTGGTTTATGGAAAGTCCTGTCATTTACCCTTCGAACTAGAACATAAAGCCTATTGGGCCATTAAATCCTTGAATCTAGATTACCTGAAAACCGGAGAAAAACGTATCCTGGACATTCACAAGCTAGAAGAGCTTCGCTTGAATTCCTATGAGAATGCCATCATATATAAGGAAAGAACCAAAATGTGGCATGATAAAAAAATCATCAAGAAAGATTTCAACATTGGTGATCCTGTTCTCCTATTTAACTCAAGGTTACGACTTTTTCCTGGTAAGCTTCGTTCAAGATGGACAGGTCCATTTGAAGTGTCAAAAGTTCTAAAGTCTGGAGCAGTAGAAATCAAAAACAATTCATGTGCTCCATTTGTGGTAAATGGACAAAGACTGAAGCTCTACAAAGGAGGCGATTTGCCTGTTGACTACTCTAGTCATATTCTTATAGACCCACCAATACCCACATAAAGTAAGATCTAATCGTCAAGCTAAACGACGTTAAACAAGCGCTGCCTGGGAGGCAACCCATGGTTTATTCTTTATTTTATTTTATTTTAGTAATTTATATATTTTATCTGGACTAATTTCTTGTGTTTATATTTTCAGGATGCATCACCCCGATGGTATGGTTGTGATTTTCAGAGATGAAGCGCAAAAGGCCCGATTTGCTACCTTATCTGCTAGACCTATGGTACCCACTAGGTACCCCGATCAGAGCTGCATGGAGGCACTCGGGATTGAGCCAAGTATTCGGTATCTATGCAACCAACTTAGCTGGGATTCTTATGCTGATGATGTCCACAAAACCTACAGGAACCTTACTCTGGAGTTTCTTAGCTCTATGGACTATAATCCACGAGTAGGTGAAGGAGATGAGCGAGGACGCCTGAGTTTCAGATTGTTTGGCACCGAGTATACCCTGACCACCAAAGAATTTGGGGATTTGCTTGGTTTCCAAACTGGACCGACCGCTATAACTGAGTTCCCATTGAGTTGCTACATGGACAGAGACATTGACAAATTTTGGCAGGACATTACTGATAGAGCCAGTCTTGACCCCTCTACCCAGCTGTCCCGGAAGATCCATAACCCGGCCTTCCGATACTTCGAGATGATCCTATGCCACACTTTCTTTGGGAGGAGTTACTGTGACCACTTGGTCACCGCTGAGGAGATCCTTTTCTTATACTGTGCTAGTCAGTCCAGACCTATAGCTAGTGGAGGTTTTCTGATAGAGAGCCTCGAGCAGACTGCTCGATCCGCTGTAGGGCTCATTCATTCCGGAGGGAATGTGACACATATAGCTTCTGCTTTGGGTTTAGACAATATGATAGCACAGCTGACCCCATACTGTGGATATACTTTTCTGGATTTAGACTTTTGCATGGATCGTGGATTCATGCGGAGGGCCTCTTTCCACCCATATCGGTACAGATTGCTTATCAATGACCAGACAGTTTACACCTTCACCATGCCAGACCCTCAGATGACTTGTGTTTCCAACTCTGCTAATTGGAACTATTCTGTAGAAGGTTGGGGTGAGATATCAGAGTACACTCCAGAATACACTCCTGCCTCCGAAGAGTACACTCCAGAATACACTCCTGCTTCTGAAGATCCCACTCAGGACTACACTCCTGCCTCCGAGGACTCCGCTCCAGATCACACATCCCGACCCGAGGTTACACATACTACTGTTCTTACTAATAACCTCAGCTTGCAGGAACCTGATATTCGCACTCTATTGACTGCTATGCGCACTGAGATAACCACTCTCCGCAATGAGGTGGCTGACCTTCATTTGCAGTTGGAAGTGAATGATGTTACCTTCGCTGATGAGTTAGATGAATTAGCTCACGAGGTGGCAGAGATTCGACGCCAGCTGACTGAGCTGCGTGGCCCAGGCACTCCTGCAGAGCATCCTACCGGTTGGCAATAGATCTTTATTATTCACAAGATATCTAGTTTCAGTATTATTAGTATTATGTTGATTTCCTTTTCAGACTCATTTTTATTTTTGCATTATCTGTTTCCTGAGTTGTTAATATTTATTTTGATGACCCAATGTCCGTACCTATATCTATATATATATATATATATATGCATATGTTTTATTTATTTACTAATGTTTTTGTTTTTCTAGGTCACCATAGTTTTAATATAAAAATAAAATAAATAAACATGTGTATATGTATTCACGTACATATATGCACATTTATAAGAAAAATAGGTACACCTCCAGAAATTGAAGATAACGGCGAGGAAGAAAAAGCCCAATGGAAAGAAAGCCAGGCCAGCCCAACTGACCTCGACCTCACCGCGCCCGCGGTAGGCCCTGCCGCGCCCGCGGTGACGCAACGGTCACCTAACGGCTAGTAGCTCGTTTTTCCCCCCATTTTACCACTTTTTCAATTTCCAATCCCATTTTCTTCCAATTTTAACCCACTTTATTACCCATACCAACCCACTACATTTATTTCCATTATTTTCATCATAAATATTTACAACCACCATTTTCTTTCTTCCCTTCCTATAAATACCCCCTACTATATCATTTTCTTCCTCACACCTTCATTACTTCTACATCCCATTCTTTCTCTCTTTTTTATCCACAAGAAAATCCTATGGAATGTCACGGTTACATTTTACGTGGTGGTCAAGCCGGAGAAAGGCAACTAAAGCGGCTTGAAAAATTGCTGACAACACCAATACACTCTACCAGGTATATCGATGAAAACTGTCTATATTCATTAGGTATATACCATAGTGTATTCTTCCTTCTAGATAAAATAGGTATGCATGATATTTTTGCTACTCAAGCACCGACCTACCCTAGGCTGACGTTCGAGTTTTTAAGTTCTTTAATTTATAACGTCTCTCCTAACACTGCTAGCACCGTAGGTGGAGTCAAATTTAGAATGTTTAATGTCGAATATGATTACTCCACTGACGGTCTAGCCGCCATGTTAGGATTGCCTTATGGGGATGGTGCCATTTGTGAAGCACCTTTAGACACGGATTGGGCATTTGAAGCATTTTGGGCCAGAATTACTAAACAAAATGCAACATCTTTTGATGGCCTTCTTGCTTCTCACATCCACAATCCTGCCCTTCGTGTCTTTAGATTTCTTTTAGCATCCACCATCTTTGCTCGGGAAAACCCAAACAAGGTGAATGCTAAAGAATTAATTATCATGCAGAGCTGCCTCACAGACACCAAAGTTAATCCCGTCCCATTCATGATTGCCCACATGCACCATGTTTTAAGAAAAGGTGGGCCGATTTCCTTTGGTGGACTGATTACCACTATTGCCCGTGCCATAGGATTGGATACGGAACTTGCCACCCTAGAACCACTTCCTCCTCGGATTGCAAATCTTAAATTTTTCAGGGATATGCGTTTATGCAAGACGAGGAAGGAAGGTGGTTACTTCCTAATGGTTGGAGGTGCTGCTGTACCCAGTGTTGTTATGCCTTGCACCCGTCGTACTGATATTCGATTTGAGCGTAACTGGACCTACGATCTCAACGCTCCTGCTTTTATTGGTCCGTTGCCCCAAAATCTACCTTTAAATGAGGGTAACAACACTGATGATGAGTACGATTTCCAAACAGAGGAACCACCCCATTTTTCACCTTCACACACGGCACCTTCAACCTCTAACCCACATGCAGGTACAGCTCCTAGCTTCCATGTCACTGAGGACATGTGGCGTGAGCATATGGCCCGAGAGGCCCAGAGGGACACCCTCCTTGCTACCTTGCAGCAACAGGCGGCCGACAACATGGCCTTCATGCAAGCGTCCCAAGAACAAAATGCTAGCTCTCTGCGCACTATTATGGAAAGTCAGCTGGCTTTTCAGAGAGAACAGCACCTACACCAGACCACAAACGCTCGTCACTTCCAATTGATGGAGGCAACCCAAGGCACCCTCATTGGTCGGACCCAAGAGCTACAAGCGGCAAATGCCGCCTTGTCAGAGAGACTGGAGCAGCTTGTTTTGGACCGAGATAGCCGCCGTCGCAGCCGTAGCCGCCGTTCCGGTCGTACCAACCAGGATGGTGAAGGTCCTAGTGGCCCCCACTAGTGTTTTCAGGTACCTCCTCCTACCTTATTTTGGAACATTGGGGACAATGTCTGATTTAAGTGTGGGAGGAGCATTTATCGCTTTTATTTCCCATTTTTCGCTTTTATTTTTCGCTTTTATTTTCCGTTTTTCCTGCTTTTATTTTCCTTCCGCATTTTTCCTTTTTTATTCGTAGTTAATAAAATGCATGTGATAGGCGAGTCTTTCTGCGTAGTGTACCCTTTCATTTCCCCCACCTTTTAGCCTTACAAAATTTTTATTTTTCAAAGATTTATGGTTGTTTTTAAGGATTTGGGCTATGAGACAGGTCCTAGATAGGGTCTGTTTCTCGGACACTCACTTTTTGAAAAATTCGTTATCATTTTTACACCATAAGCCTTTTTGAATATTTAGATTAGATCCTTTCTCCCCAATATGCTATGATTTTGAATAAAACTGTACAAATAGGTCTTCAAGTAGTTTATCTTAGCAGTTAGCTCCGGCCTAAGCATGCTCTAAGTGTGGGATCGATGAATATAAGTGGATGATCTCTATTTTTGCCTTAAAAGTTACAAAATAAAGTATGAATACGACTACGAGTTGGGTGATCCTCACAAAGATTACTTAACTCGAGAAAGTTGTAAACACTAACAAAAACAAAGAAAAAAAATATATAAGGCATATCTGTTGTAGTTGGTTCAGAGGTATCTGGTGCTGAACTTGGTAGGGCGGACTATGGTCCGATCCCCCGCAACTGCAAATGGGTAAAATAAAAAGGGATTAAACCAACTCTTGTACCAGAATCCCATCACTTGAGATCAGAGTCACTAACCGGTCACTACACCATGAGTATGTACGGATAACGGGCTTAATGTGATTGCGCCTGAATGAAAAAGGACCTCGTACAAAAAGAAGTCTTAGCATAGTAAGGATATTTGGATCAATCTGTATACTTATGAGGTTTATGTCCGCATTTCTGCGAGTAGTTTAATTAAGATACCCTTGATTCAGATAATTAGTGCCTGACAACACACCCTTACTCGGACTTAGAAGCCCTCTTTGCCCAAAACCTGTATACACCATAAATTTTCTTTCATCTACTTTTAAGAGTTGTTGCTTGAGGACAAGCAAAGGTCTAAGCGTGGGAGGATTTGATCGCACTAAATCGCACTATGTTTCTGACTCAAATATCACATGTTTTCCTTAGTTTTTATTGTCATTTTCTCGTATTATGTTCCTTTTTCCTTTGTTTTCAGGATTCTTGTCATTTCAGAGCCTTCTGTGAAGAAACGAGCCAAAACGCCAAGAAATTAGGGTTTTTCAAGATATTTTGCACTTATGGCGTTCAGCACCGCGCTGGCTACAGGAAACGCGATGACGTGGCCCACTTTCACCCAGAGATCAACTGCCACGTTCCCATGATGTGGCGGTTCCAGGCGCCGCGCCCGCGGCCACCCTCACCGCGCCCGCGGCCTTCACAAAAAGGCTCCCGCTCAAAAGAAGTTAAGGGGCATGCTGGTCCTTACGCACCTCAAAGTTCCTCTATAAATAGCTTTCGATTCTCATTCTTTAGTTTCATCCAAGCTTAGTACAATCTTAAGCCATATACTATCAGTTTCTGTAAAGTAATAATCTCTTCACATCGGGGAGTTATTGCGGTGTAGATTGAGTTGTAATCGAGTCTTGGAGCACTTTGGTTGAAGTTCATCATACCGGCCTTACTTTTCCGTAGATTTGTATCAGATTCAAGTCTCCGACCGGAGCAAGGTTCTAATTTATTGCATTTCTTTATTTAATTGCTCTTACCATAGTCTACACGTTTTATAGACTTTAAATGCTCTTACCATAGTCTACACGTTTTATAGACTTTAAATGCTCTTACCATAGTCTACACGTTTTATAGACTTTAAATGCTCTTACCATAGTCTACACGTTTTATAGACTTTAAATGCTCTTACCATAGTCTACACGTTTTATAGACTCGCACTTATTATGTCTGGCTAAACTATAAAGGTTAGGATGTAATGATTGTCATCGTGGTTGTGTTCCAATTATCATGCTAGTGAAAATACTCTGGGGATGTTTTGCTTCTAAGTCAATTGTGTTTAAATGTTTATTGGGTAAGATCGAAAGCCGTCCAAACTAATGATACGACTTGATTATTATTTAACCAAACAAAAAGAGCGACATCCGTTGATTGGTTAAATAGGAATCATTGACCTTTTTAGAAAACGATTTTGAAACTATTTTCGGACGCGTTTGTAGGTTTAAAATCTGACTCTTGGTCAAAAGCCAAAAGTCTCTTTAAGTTAATCTTTCCGAGTAAGATCACTTTTCTGTTAAGTCAAAACTATCAATTTCTTAAAAATAGGTTTACCTCTTTAACGCGGAAGGCACCCTTTATATGTGACAATAAAGGAATTTAATTTAAAGAGTAAACTCGGTTCTTAGTAGTCAAAAGCTACAGGTTCCCGTTAAACTGATTCTTTGCTATCAATAGAAAATACTGCCCCATAAGTAGGTTCATCTACGCATGACCGGACCAATATCTGATTACATGATTTACATTCCAACCTGTCTTTTAAACTGTTATTTCCCTCGCATATTTACTTTGTGCATTGCACTCACATCAATATCCTTATTCGCCTTAGATAAGCACCTTAGCAATAGAGTTGATAGATTGACAATTGGTCTCTGTGGTTCGATAATCTTATATATTACTTCGATAGGCTGTACACTTGCAGTACTACATTTAGGCTATACGTTACAGATTAAACAGCCCATCAGCATGGTAGGCCTTTGGTTGAACGCTGCGCTAGAACACATTGCAACAAAAATTATTAAGCATATGGGGGGACCTGGGAATCGAACCGAGGTCCCAACGCTGGAAGGACACGTTGCCAGCCAACTGAGCTATTGTGTTTCTTTGTATACATAATGGAAAACATATATTATAATAAAAAACAAAAGTTAATGAGATAAAACAAAAAAACGCGCGGCAATTCAAATACTCCAGTCACATGATGACACACTAGCTTCGTCTTTGTTCTTCCTGCAAATAGAAAACAAATAGCGGGGGTTTTAAACCCCCACTAAATGGAACAGTGGATAATAGCGATTAGAAGATGCCTAAATATAAAAAAGGCACGAGGTCATCATTCCATTCGTATGGAGCTCCTGAATTCAATGGCATATGTCTCAATGTCCAATTTTTCCATACAAGGAAAGCCCTAATTGGGACGTTCTGAAAACCTAATATCCTTTAATGGCAGATTTGGATTCAGGCAGAGTTAGGTCAATTAACCTATGCCAATCGCTTCAGAACATCATTATTAGTGTAAATCAACAAATAAAACACATGAATAATGCATGAAATTTAAAAACCGATTATGGAAATGTTTGTGACAAACGCGATGCTATTCTACCAATTCTTGGAGTGTGGAGACTGGAAAGTGGTTGCAACACGTTCAAAGAAGTCTCAGCAAGAGTTTGGAATAGGTTTTAGGCTTTGAATGATCCTGCAAATACGAAATCAGTTTTCAAAATTTCTATGAAAAATTGCAACTTTGTTCTATCTCTTTGAGCAGCTTTTCGTGTCCTTTAGAATAGGGTTGAGTTGTGCATAAGTAAGTGAATGAAATTAGGTCAAGAAACAAGCCCAAAGATCCATGAATTTATGTTTTGAATATTTGATTTTTATCACATCTTTTTCAATCTTTTTTCCATGCAAATCTTGCCAAACATAGATGATCTTGTCCCCTTGAGATGATGCACGAAATCTCTTGCATATAATGAACATATTTGCTGCACAAAAAAGATTTAAAACCATTATTTGATATTTTTCTCATAATTAAATCTAATAAAATGAATTAATAATAATAAAAATTCAATTAATTAATTAAAAATAAGAAAATAAATCCCTTTGAGCTTAATGGGTCGTGCATATGCTTTGGGTAATGATTCAAGGAAGAATTTGAGGCCCATTAGCATTTTTGAAGTGTTTTAGGCAAAGTTGACTTTTCAAAATTCCCAAAAATTTCCCAACTTCTTCAAGGCATATCTTGCTCAATTTTGAAGCTATGATCATGTTCTTTGACATTTTGGAAAGGTCTTGAAGTCCTCTAACCAATGCCTTTGGTCCAATGTCATTTTGATTTTACCAATCTCAAGTTATGGTCTTTGAATTATAGTGCATTTTTGTTGACTTTTGAAAATGACCTATAATGTTGAAATTGATAACTTTTTGTGAGAGCATTTCTTGGACTTGGAGTGTGAAGATGAGTTGTAGGAAATATCATTCTCTTCAAAATGAGATTTGGATGGAATTTTTCTGATGAAACATGAAGAAGTTATGCCTTTGTCAATTTGCAGTTGACTTTTCAACTGTCCAAAAATAGAAACTTTTGCATCTTGAGACTTTTTGAGCCATGCTTTGAGAAATCATGATCAATAATTGATCAAATGATGTTTGTGGCTTCAAAATAAGATGTTGACCAAAATTTTTGACTTTTGACTGTCAAATGACCATTTTGCCCCTACAGTTGACTGTGGAGCAATTAGGGTTTTTGACTGAGCAACTTGATGCTGTGAGTCTTGAAACTTGACATATGGATGCTTGGCAATGTATATGGGTATATGGGACTTGATTGGACCCTTGAAAACTTCAATTTCTTTGCCAGAACCAAAACCCTAATTTTGACCGTGTTAGGAGGCAATTGGACTGTGCAACCCTTGAGAGATTTTGAAGCTTGATCTTGCCAAATCTTAAAGAATATGGGAGGGCAAATTTTGGGGTACAACAGATCCAATCAAGTATATCTTTGAAAAGCCTGCTTTATCCGGAAGAATAGCAAGATGGCAGATGATCTTGACTGAGTATGACATCTAATATACGACCCAAAAGGAAATCAAGGGAAGTGTATTGGCAGATCATTTGGCACATCAAGCAGTAGATGATTACCAGTCTATGAACTTCAAATTTCTGGATGAGAATATCATGATAGTGACTGACTGTGAGACACCTGGACCGGAAGAAGGACCTGAGGAGGGATCCCGATGGTCTATGTACTTTGATGGAGCTTCAAACGCTTTGGGTAATGGCATTGGCGCCGTGATCATATATCCTAAAGGCTCTCATACTCCGTTTACCGCCCGACTATGTTTCAACTGTACCAACAACATGGCGGAGTATGAAGCGTGCATCATGGGTCTCCAAGCAGCAATTGACCTAAGGATTAAGTTCTTAAGTGTATTCAGAGATTTCGCTCTCGTGATCAGTCAGATCAAAGGCGAGTGGGATATGAAACACCCAAATCTTATTCCTTACAAAGAGTATGTGTTGACATTGCTTCCAAATTTTAAGGAGATAACCTTTAAACACTTCCCTAGAGAGGAGAATCAGTTGGCGGACGCGCTAGCTACAATGTCTTCTATGTTCAAAGGCAATTGGGACAATGAAGCTCCCCGAATTATCATTGAAAGATTGGAAGAACCTACACATTGCTGTGATATTGAGACTGAAGAAGTAACAGATAAACCCTGGTTCCATGAGGTGAAAAGGTATCTTGAAGCTCAGGAGTACCCCGAGGGGGAATCTGTTAATGATAAGAAGTTTCTGAGGAGGTTCACGGCAAAGTTCTTCATCAGCAATGGTATTCTTTACAAGCGTAATCATGATTCAACCTTACTACGATGTGTGGATAAGAACGAAGCAGAAAGGATCATGGCAGATCTACATGAAGGTACTTTCGGTACTCATTCCAGTGGACACACCATGGCAAAGAAAATCCTCCGGGCAGGATATTATTGGTCCACAATGGAAGCCGACTGTTATCAGCATTCTCGGACCTGTCACAAGTTCCAAGTCTTTGCTGATAAGGTGCACATACCTCCAGTTCCCCTGAACATTTTGACAGCTCCTTAGCCTTTTGCAATGTGGGGCATTGACATGATCGAAGAAATCATACCTACGGCATATAACGGGTATCGTTTCATCCTGGTAGCTATTGATTACTTTACGAAGTGGGTTGAAGCAGCTTTATTTGCTACAGTGACCAAGAACGTCGTGGCACGGTTCATTCGGCACAACCTGATCTGTTGATATGGTATACCAGAAAGGATCATTACAGACAATGGTACAAATCTTAATAATAAGATGATCACTGAACTCTGCAAGCAGTTCAAGGCACAATATCACAACTCTTCTCCCTACCGACCAAAGATGAATGGGGCTGTAGAAGCGGCTAATAAGAACATCAAGAAGATTGTGCAGAAAATGATGGTGACATACAAAGATTGCCACGAGATGTTATCTTTTGCTCTTCATGGGTACCGTACCTCAGCGAGGATGTCAACAGGGGCAACCCCCTATTCCTTGGTATATGGTATGGAGGCTGTCTTGCCCATTGAAGTACATATACCCTCTCTTCGGATTATGAAGGATACAGGTTTGAGCGAAGATGACTGGATACAGACCCAGCTTGATCAGCTGAACTTAATCGACGAAAAGAGACTTACTGCTATTTGTCATGGTCAAACGTATCAAAAGCGGATGATCAAGGCATTTAACAAGAAAGTTAAACGACAAGAGTATCAAGTTGGGGATCTGGTGATCAAGCGCATCATACTGCCACAAGGTGATCCCAGGGGCAAATGGACCCCTACTTACGAAGGGCCATTTGTGGTTAAGAACATTTTCTCAGGAGGAGCTATGATTCTAACCACCATGGATGGTGATGACTTTCCTCACCCCGTCAATGCAGACATAGTGAAAAAATACTATGCACGATCAAAGACCCGCTAGGTTGACTAGCCTATGCAAAAATAAGGGCTTTCCGGCGAACTAAAAGGGTTCAGGAATAAATAAGGGATGAAAGTGAAAAAAATCTGTACACCCGGCAAGTCGAAAACCTGAAAAGGCGGCTTGGGAAAAAAAGGGTATCCCGGTGGACTGAAAACCCGAAAGGGCGGGCCAGGAAAAAATTAGGGATCAAAGTGTAACACTATGTCTCGTGGGATCACCTACAACCAGACTTCGGTATCGACTTTCAAGCTCGGATGAGACTAATCAATCTGATCTACCTTCAACCAAGTAACAAAGTGATTAGATGCTCGAGGACATAAAGGCAATAACAGAGTTGGAACCCAGTGGGATTATTTACATAGCTATTTTGTTTAGTTTTTCACAGATTATGTAAATTTTATTGTTCGGCGGCATTCTCTTACTAGGACGTCAGCCTCTTGTACAAAAACGCCTATTTACAGGCCAAACTTCAAAAATCAATACAATTCATTTTCAGAAAAATTTCAAACTGTTTTTCCCTTCTTCTGTTTGGTTTTGCAAAGAATGTCCAATGTTCATTTTTGATATATGCATTTGACATTAATCGCTGATCATAAAGATTTACATGCGAAACAAAAGACCATTACTTGTAATATCAAAAACAGGGGCAAATAAGAATTGTCCAAACTGTACAGTTTCTCTGTCCACCATGTACAAGGTAAATCCAGCTGAAGAATATGGTTGAGATGCATTCACTCCCCGCAAAGTAAGACAATAATGATAGCTCTCCCCAGCTGAGACTTACAATTGTAAATGAATCGGTAATATTCTCCCCAAGCAGGGTTTATCTACCATCAGTACTGAAAGGTCTTAATATTCCCCAACGGAGTATAAGAATATTCCTCGACAGAATATAAAATATCCCCAGTGGAGTTTAATTTTTCCCAGCGCAGTCTGAAAAAGCTTCCCCAGTGGAGTTCGGAGAATCATCCCCAGTAAACTTTGGAAGATTGTCCCCAACAAGTTCAAAGGATTATCCCCATAAAAGTCTAAAAGTTATCCCCAGTGAAGTCGTAACTGAAAGGCCATCCCCAGCGGAGTTCTTTCTTTCACAAACAGGAATTCAATCCCCAACAAGATTCGGTATCACCAGCAACGGTAATTCATCCCCAGCGGAATTTATCGGCATAATCCTCTACAGAGCATCTCGTCCCCACATAGTAATTTCCTCATCAGTTTATTCCCCAACGGAGTTATCCTCTCCTGCAGGGTTATTCTCGCAATCGTCTTCATTCGCCATCCCCAGCAGAAACGAAGAATTCAGCTCTTTTCTCCGGCAGCTATACGGGATTTATTTTCTCCAGCCCAAAACATTACATTTCCATACATCATAATACATGCATATACGCATCATACCACACAATATCATTTATTTTGAGAACATCATTGCTTGATATATATCATGCATTGCATATGAATGACCTTTACCTTTCAGGAAGGATGCAGTTAAGTTCTCAGCTATGTCGAACTACTGACCGGTTCTTAAATCTAAACTGAATTATTCTCGGTTGAATTACAGATAAGGTTCTAAATCTCGACAATTTTCCTCCGTCGAAGTGTGGACGAGTTCTTAAATCTCAACAAAATTATCCTCCATTGAAGTACAGACATTCTTAGATCTCGATGAAGATGTTTCCCTCAGTCAAAGTACTGACCAGTTCTTAAGTCTCAACTGAATTATTCTTGGTTGAATTACAAATAAGGTTCTAAATCTCGACAATTTTCCTCCGTCAAAGTGTGGACGAGTTCTTAAATCTCAACAGAATTATCCTCCGTTGAAGTACAGACAGTTCCTAGATCTCGATGAAGATGTTTCCCTCAGTCGAAGTACTGACCGGTTCTTAAATCTCAACTGAATTATTCTCAGTTGAATTACAGATAAGGTTCTAAATCTCGATAATTTTCCTCCGTCGAAGTGTGGATGAGTTCTTAAATCTCAACAAAATTATCCTCGGTTGAATTACAGACAAGTCCTAGATCTCGATGAAGATGTTTCCCTCAGTCGAAGTACTGACTGGTTCTTAAATCTCAACTGAATTATTCTCGGTTAAATTATAGATAAGGTTCTAAATCTCGACATTTCTCCTCCTCCGAAGTACTGACAGTTCTTAAATCTCAACAGAATTATCCTTGGTTGAATTACAGACAAGTCCTAGATCTCGATGAAGATGTTTCACCCAGTCGAATTACTGACCGGTTCTTAAATCTCAATTGAATTATCCTCGGTTGAATTACAGATAAGGTTCTAAATCTCGGCATTTCTCCTCCGTCGAAGTACTGACAGTTCTTAAATCTCAACAGAATTATCCTCTGTTGAATTACAGACAAGTCCTAAATCTCGATGGAGATGTTTCTCCCCAGTTGAATTACGGACAAGTTCTTAAAACTCAACAGAGATGTTCTCTCAGTTGAAGTACAAGCAAGTTCCTAAATCTCAACAAAGATCAGACTTCCCCAGCGGAATCTTCCTCAACAACAGGTGTGCAAGCTCTCGCTAAGGAATCCCTTATGCGATCGACACTCCTCCAAATGACATCTTTAAGCCCATTCCCGAATTCACAAGGCTGATACCACTTCATGCGAGTGCAAATTTCTGGGCACTCTAGTGTTCAATCATCTTCCACCTTCGGATCACGAAAGGCATGAAAGCCAATCTACATCCTCAGGTTTAAGAAGATTGAACAGGGGCAGATGTTGTACCCCAAAATTTTCCCTCCCATATTCCTCAGAACATTGCAAGAAAAATCTCCAAGTTGCTCAAGTTTGCTCAAGAGTGGGACAGACAAGCTATCTCTTAAGGCAGTCAACCCAAAATTAGGGTTTTGTGTTGCATCAAGATCTTTTAATCCAAATGACCTCAAGTTCTCACTAATGTCCTAATATGTTCCCAAGATCATCCATGACAAATTTCAAGCCTTGCAGAGGAAGTTTGCTCAGTCAATTGCTCAAAGGTCCAAAAATCGACTATGCTAGGGCAAAAGTAAACTGTGACCTACAAACAGTCAAACCTCAAGATTTTTTGCCAACATTCTCATTTTGAAGGGATATTTCATCATTTGATCAAGGTCTGATCATGATTCATCAAGGATTGCTCAAAGTTCATCAAGACTCAAAAGTTGCTAAATTAGGGTTTTGCAGGAAAAGTCAACTCAACTTTGACCAAGCATAACTTTCTCATACTTTATGAGAAATGACCCATCCAAAGCTCATTTTTAAGAGGATGCAATTTCCTACAATACATCTTCATACCCCAAGATCAAAAAATCACTCACAAGAAGTTATAAATTTGGACATTATAGGTCATTTTTGAAAGTCAACAAAAACACCTTTTTTTCCAAAGCTTATAACTTGAGAATGGAATATCAAAATGAGATTAGACAAAAAGTGTTGGTTAGAGGACATCTCAAGCTTTCTAAAAAGTCTAAGAGCACCTCCAAAAGTTCAAAGTTGAAGAAGTTATGCATTATTGAAGTTGGACTTTTTTGCAAAATTTCCAAAAGTCAACTATCCCCAAAACTTCAAATTTTGTCAAATGGGCCCATTCTTTTCCACTTGATTTGAGCTTGCATAGTTTCCCACGTGTCCTAGCTTCAGCCATGAGCCCATTTTTCATTTTTATTATTTAATTTGATTTTTTATTGAATTTATTCATTTTAAATCAAATAAAATCATAGAAAATCCAAATAATTAATAACGCTTGATTTTTTGATTGTTTTAGGCTTTGTTCACAGCTAGCATCACCATCAAATTCGTATCAAGCCAAATCATGTGAAAAAAGATTGAGATTAGGCAAAATTGGCAAGTTTGTAAAGGGGGATAAAATCAAATATGCAAGCATTGATAGGAGAAGATTTGGATCAATTTTGTTGACCTAATACAAAGCACATTACATAAGCAAGCCAAGGGAGACGAGATCAGGGTGGGAAAGTGCAGAGAGAGGCAGAACAGAAATTGAAAAAAACACAAAAAAGCTTGAGATCAAAATCGAGGTTAGAGACATTTGCAGGGCTTGGCAAGCATCACAATCGCTTCCTGGCAACTCTCAGAAGCGAAACCAATCAGAATCACACGTTTTCCAGCTTCCTAGGGCGCTGTAAGTGGTTCACGAGTCCGCTCCATTCTTGAAATCAATTTGTGGTATTCTTGCATCTACAACGAAAACTAATTGCATATTTTGATTCACCATGCCATTTGCAGTCTTTTGATATTATTTAATTTCATTCATCTAACCTGTATTGTGATTCACCATAGATAGGGTTTCAAGGTTTGGTTTAGGGGTTTCCGTTTCAGGTAAAATCAACCTTAGTGATGGCTATAGGTATGATGGGAAGAGGAAGGCGAGTTTAACCATGGCATCAGAAGGCATTGTTATGGCCTATAGCGGATTTTGGAATGTGCACGACTTGTAGTGACGATCTGTGTCCGTAGCTATAGGTGTTACAGGGTTTTAGCAACGGACGAGGGAAGGGGGCGAAGAGCTGTCACCTATCCATTGGTTGGTTCAAACATTGCGCGTGTTTTTTTTCTATTTTTTGGTCATCGACTTTATTTTATATATTATTTCATGTTTGCATTATTATAACAAAGACAACAAAGCGTCCCAGTGGCCAACAAGTCCAATTCATAGGCGTTAGTGGCTGGAGGTCAGGGGTTCAATCCCTGCCTCCAGTGCTTTGTATTTTCTCATTGTTTTTCAAGTAATCTTGTACTTGCTCAAGTGTGCAGTCTACCATGTGCTATCACCCATCTAAGTGCCAGATGGCTAAGAGCCAGATCTGGTGGCCAAGGTCTGAAGGTCCATAGAAGCACTGGTCAATGCACATGCACCAGATCAAAGGAAGTCAAAGAAGGCCAGCACATATTAGGCCACGAATTTGCTACTAGCACTACATAATCAGGCCCATACTCCCTTCTTCTCGTTTATTTTATTTGTTTATTTAATTGCTTTATTATTTTTTTATTTAAATTCTAACCAATCAAAATTCCTCTTTTATAAATAAAATCACCAAAAAAAATATTTTTATTCAATCAAATTTTAACTTTTATTTTTTATTAATAAATACTAATTAATTAATTTAGGTTTTAATTCTAAAATAATTTTAACCTTTTTTGTAAATAATTAAAATTAATTAGATTTAGTTAAGTTTTAATTACTAATTCAATTAATTTTATTTTGTTTCTTTAAATAATTAAAAACTCCAAAAAATAATTTATTTTTCCATTTAATTAATTTAATTTGATTTAGTGATTAATTTAGGTTATTTCTTTCTTAAAATAAAAAACAACAAAAAATATTTTCTTTAACCAAAAGGGTCAAAACCCTAATCATGCGCTCGATTTAATTTCCCGCACGCGTTACTTATTTTTGTCCAATAATGTACTTGTTCCCGGATTGTAATAGTAAATAGGACTTTTAATTATTGCTTTACTTTATTTTTCAAAAGGGTTTGTTTTTGGCGATATAAATACCCGACGCCTTGTAATTTAAATTCCGCATTTTATTTTCCGCAAATTATAACTGTTAGATATTTGATAATAGGGTTTGCATGACAAGACTGAATGTTAATTTTAAAATCAAATTAGATCACCCCTAACATGTACAAAGATAAAATAACTGAAAACGACACACTCGCACATGCGCACTCTTAAGGTACACCCCACTTGGTTGCCTTCGTACACGGTCATTGAGTATAGGTCACTTTAGAGGTCGCCCTCTTGTCTAAAAGATCATAGTCACCTCGAAATGGTTTCCTCAGATATCGTTGCCTCAAACAAATGATCTAAGACATTAGGGTTACCGTTAAGGCATCCTAACATTGCTTTGGTGACCGTAAGTCCCTCATTCGAATTGACCCTTAAACTTCAACGACGATGCTACCTACTTATTAATAGTAGGATAGCATTGTCTAAAGGACATTAGCATATAACGATTCCTTTTTCGAGTGGGTAGATGGTTCTTAGATACTTGTTCTTTCAAAACAAAACTATTCACACTTACACTTTTCAAACAAAGTTTTCAAAAACACTTCATTACACTCTTAAGGACAGAAGCAAGAGTTAAATAGAAGTTTCAAACAAAGACTTTTTTCAAACCCACAAGCACAAAGAAAACAATTTTGAAAACATTTGAGCAAGTACCTAAGAGCCCGTGGATAACCACGGATAGAAAGGGTGCTAACATCTTCCCTTTCTATAATCTACCCCCTGAACCTGAGAAATATCTCGAAAAAGGAATTTTTCTGTGCTTTTTTCCTTTCCTTGTTGGATAAAATAAAAGTCGGTGGCGACTCTTTCTTACCGCAACATTTTGCGAATACAAAACGCAAAACGCAGAACCAGCATTCCGAAAAACAGTCAGTTCTTCCCACCGTATCACATAACTGGTGACTCTGCTGGGGAATATTTATAAGTGGGGTGTACCTTAGGAATAGTTCATAATGTTTTCAATTGTTTGACTTGTATGTTTTATCTTTGTGGGTTGAATCAGAGACACTATAGATCCTAACCCAGATTTGGGGGATACCCTTTAGGTAAGTAGCAATAAACTGTGAGGGAACTGTACGACGTAGACCGATACGGTTGAAGTAGTAGCTACGTTGGTGTGGCACTTTAGTATGTACCGATATCCCTTGTGGAGCAACGAGGAGAATATGGGTCTGCTAAGGGGTCATTAAGCACCAACTGACCTTATAACCTTTAATTGACCAACTTGGCCATAGAACAGTAGCAGTATGCTACACTCATTAAGACTAAACTCTCGCGATGATTCCGGCTGCAAGAAAAGGTTGCTAAACTGGAATTATGACCGATCGAGTGTAGTCAGTGATATTGAGATCCTCTATAACCCGATTACTATTCTAGGACATGTTTAAACCAACTAAACTGAAAGAGGGTAATACCTAAACTCCTTGCTAGCCTGAAAACCTAAGGGATATATGTGTGACTTGTGTGCCCTTACCATGTTTGCTATTTGTGGATACTTGTGGTGTGTTTCTATCATAACATCATGCATCATGACATCGTATGCATCTTGCACCAAGACTAACCTATTTCAAAGACAGAGGGGATTCATCTTTGTTCTGTTTTGTAGGTCATGACACCCATGCGTAGAAACACCATTCGGATCAACTTTGTCCAAATTCCCACTCTGCTCAAGGAATTGGTTGCAAAGATGCCAGATACTTCTTCCTTTATCAGAAGACATGGGCACCTCCTGGGTTTGGTCACCTCCAAGATGGATGAACATATGATGAGTGTCTTAGTCCAATTCTTTGATCCACTGTACCATTTCTTTACTTTTCCGGACTACCAGTTGGTCCCCACTTTGGAAGAGTTCTCTGATCTACTTGGTATCTCTATTCTGGAGCAGACCCCATTTACAGGTTGGGTGAAGATCCTTAGGCCAAATGAGATTGCTTCAGCCCTACATCTGACAAAGGCTAAGGTAATGTCAAATTGGGAAACTCACAGTGGAACAAAAGGCTTCTTGACTAAATTCTTGGTTGGTAAGGCTAATCAGTTCTGGGACAGTCTAGACTTCCAGGCATTTGAAGACATTCTGGCTCTTCTCATATATGGTTTGGTGTTGTTTCCTAACTCGGATTCCTTCGTCGACGTGAATGCAATGAATATTTTCATATCCGGTAATCCAGTACCCACTCTTTTGGGTGACATTCTTCATTCTCTTTATGCCCGTACTGCTCCGAAGCGGGGAACCCTCATGTGCTGTGCGCCATTGCTGGCGAGGTGGTTTATTTCTCACCTCCCCAAGTCAGTTTTGAAGAATAAGGAAGGCATGGGTTAGGCCTACAGGGTTATGTCTCTCTCTCATAATGACATCATTTGGACTATTAAGGGTATGGAAGATGTGGCTATTATTTATCGCTGTGGGGAATACCCCAATGTTCCACTTCTAGGAACCCATGGAGGAATCACTTATAATCCGTGCTTGGCCTTACGTCAGTTTGGGCGAGCTAGAAGGGAAAGACCTCATGAGTTGCTAATGTCGAGTATTGTCTTTGATTTCCATGGGGATAGTGACGAGCAACGCCGCAGATTCATAAGAGCTTGGGATAGGGTACACAGGTCTGATCCACACGAGCTGGGTGTGAAGACTTCTCTACCAATGGAACCCTATCTTCGATGGGTTCGCATAGATGCCCAAAAGCTGGGAATGCCGTACGAAGCCGTCTTGCCTATAACTCTTGAAGTTGCTGATGAAGAAGGGGTTCCTCCTACCATCCTCCATCCATACATGCCTACTGACATTGGGGCATTGAAGAGGTCCTGGATGCAGCTGAGGGAAGAACGAGATGCTTATAGAGAAAAGTATCACGAGCAAGAGCAGAAGATTTAGAAGTTGACAAGGCAGCTGGAGAATGAACGGATCCTCAATGATTATGTCCGCACCGACAAGAAACGACCATGGGAGCACTGATTATCTTTTGTTTATTTCTAGTTTTGATTTACTTTTCAGTTTTTCTTTCTTGTAACGCCTTAAGGGCATCTGTTGAACAATTGAATTCAAAGTTTATCTAATAAAATTGTGTTTCATTTTTGGTTTACAAATTTGAATCTCTAAAGTATTTGAAATCATATCATGCACATTTCATTCCATGCACCTCATAACAGGTACCCTTACAGGTTTTTCTCATCTTCTTCACTGTTTATTCCACCATCATGTCTTCTGAAACATCAACTGAACAAGCAATCAAGGCTCTGCAGGCTCAAAACGCCCAGTTCCAGGAATTGTTCATGAATTTGGCTAAGGGTCAGCAAGATCTGAAGACCCTTATCTTAAAGGATAAGAAGAAGAAGAAGAAGACAGTCCTCTTGAACATGGGGCACAAGTTTGGAAATAGTCTGCGAGATAAGGTCAAATGCACCAACACTTTCATGAAATATTTTCAAAATTCAACACTTTGTATACATTCTTATAGAGACGAGAATCATTACAAAGTTCTCCTAAACAAAGGAACTTTTCAAAAATACTTTTAAGCAAACACATTCACAAAGCATTTCAAAAGTGAGCTAGCAACTAATAGCCCGTAGATAACTACAGATGAAAAGGGTGCTAACACCATCCTATTTCATAACCTACCCCTCGAACTCAAGAAAAATTCTCAAAAGGTATTTCTTGTTCTTTTCACCCTTTCCTTTATTGGATAAAAGAAAAGTCGGTGGCGAATCTTGCTATCTGCAACAATTGCGATAAAACGCAAAATACTCAAGTCAATTCTCCCACCTTATTACAGTAACCATCAAACTCTATTCATTTCACTTATCCATTCAATCATGTCCTCTTCATTTGTTGCAAACTCATAGGTATCCCAAATCCCTGAATGTGGTTTCAATAAACCAACGAGGTTGTTTATATCCAACTCAACAAATAACCCTAAAAGGAGATATTGGAAATATGCAAAAAGGGAGGTGAGTTTAATTGGAAAAATCTGTTATACGATTTCGTTTTTTATGACATGTAATATACCATGGACTTGGTTAATTTATTACTAAATATGGTTATGGTTAATTATATTATTTTTTAGGCATCGCCTAATAGATGTGGTTTGTTCATTTGGGATGATGAAATTGATGGTCAACCTCCATATGATTGGAAAGTGAGACATGAACCAAGAAATTTGATGCTGGATTCGAACGACACAGCAACACACAGTGGGACAATCTGTTGCAAGTGCTCAGAGCTTTTGAAGGATTTGCATTGTATTGTTAAAGAACTTCAATACAATAAAGGAGAGCAAATGAAGATGAAATTGCAAAATGAAAGGAAAATCTCCAAGACTTTTAAGACTTTGTTTTTATTTTCTTGGATTATTGTCATTGCATATTTTAAAATGTATGATTAATTTATCTAAAGTATTTTCTAGATTAAGGTTTATGTTACTAAAGACCTAATTTATGGTTTTTAATTTCTGGGTTTATGTTTATGTTACTAATGACCTGATTTATTGTTTTTTAAGAAAAGAAAACTGATAATACAAAAATGAATACCTTTGATTGTTTTTAATAAATTTTGATTAAATAGATAATTCTATAGGCATAAAGACCAAGTTATTTTTTAGTTGTTTTGCATTCATCATAGTTTTTCAACCCTTAAAATTCAAAAATATTTTATATGTAGCTCTTACGGCTTTTGAAGCAGCCTGTACATGTAAGTAATGATGAATATGCCTAAAAAATCACGATTAAGCTTACCAATAGTTATTTCACATTTTATCTTCTCAATGTACTTGACAAAAGCAACTTTTTGGTGCTCGGTAAAAGTTGTAAAAAACGTTTGGTTCACATTAATTAGCATATTTAGTGTCATACTACAAGTGTTTAATTAGTTTGTTTCTTTTTTTTTTAAACCTGCACCCTTGTGTATGCAAAGTGTCTTTAACCAACGCTCTCTTCACTAGGGCGCTATGCCAATTCATTTATTAATTCACAAACAATTAATTAAATAATAAAATAACTTGGTAACAATGCATGAATGCAACCCTTAAAATTCAAAAATAGTTTTTTCAACCCTTAAAATTCAAAAATATTTTATATGTATCTCATAAACGTTGATTTAATTTAATATTATATACAAGCAACACAATAATTCATTACACTTATTGAAATAGTACATTATGAAACTCAACATTTGATTTATTTCAACATCCATACATTTTACACTAATTGGAAATAGTCAGACTTTTTCAATATGGGCAGCCCTAAACTGACAACAACAAAACATACTACCAACTACTTACCAAAACATCAAAGATAATTACTTTCCATCTTCAACCAAGTTTCATTCTAAACATAAAATTAAATGTATTACATCATAAAACGAACAAACATTCTTGTAGGAGGATCTGTCATAGTGCACTCAACAACATCACCAGCCCTCAGACGAGTTGCTTTAACATACTCATACCAACCTAAGAAAGGATATATCTCCCTTGGCTTCCTACTAGTCTTCAACACACATGGGTAAACAACATTTGTATGAACATCAACAAGGTTTATCTCAGTTTGCAATGACAATAACCAATTTTCAGCAACAGTAGCTAGAAAGTTTTGCATTTTAAATATGTTTCATACTACAACATCAGTATCAATACATACATATCTGAAATACTAACATATCAATTAAAAAACAGGTTCAGATTGCTTCTGGGAACATTCTTGTCTCTTACAGCAACAATAGTGACACATTAATTGAATGAAATGCCATTTCCTTTGACCACAGGTTCATCAAAATTTTCATCCATGTCTTCTTCACCTTCATCACTTTCAAGGTCACTGAGATCGATATTCTGTTCAACCTCATTGTCAACGTAATTACCTAAAAATTCAGCCCATTGTTCATCAATCCTTAAAAAAGATAAACATGCAACTATAAAATTTACAAATAAAATCATGAAACAATAAAACTTGAAGATGAAATATGTGAACGCAAATATGTAAGAAATGATAAACATAATTACGTACCACTTGAAGTCATTAACAGAGATTCACCACCCGACATTTCTCAAGAGGAAAAACACCTAACAATTCACTTGAAAACATATTTTTTCCTTATGTTATTCTTTCCTCTCTTGGGGGTACTATATATATGGGAAAAACGTTATAAGTTTAGTTACACCTAACCTAAATAACATTCAATGACATTAACTCTAAATGGAAAAAAAATATTAATGCATGTTGGAAATATAACCATTACTTTATGCATAGAATTAGGTGATTGACTTTTGAATTATATTAAATTGTATCAGTTTTGGGTTGACTCCCCTGAACTTAAAAAATCTTATGTTATGACACAAAAAACGTATATAGATTAAGGCATTCTAACCTTACCCGTGTCATACCACTAAAAATTACCTCCAACACATCACTTTTCATGCATGCTCAAATTACAGCTACTTCAATGTTCATTCAAGTACCACCATTGTTCATCATTTGTTATACCTACCAAAACACGAATATGAATTTTATGCAAGACTCACTGGATAGAATGAGTATACGAGTTAGATGTGCATTGGATGCAATACTTGATGTATCACTAGTATCACAGTTTTCAGTTCATATATTGCCGACATTGGTCTGCTTGTGCTTCCAACTTCTGTGCGTGCAGTCGTTGTCACATTAGCGCCGCGAGATTTTGGTGGTTCTGAACATTTATTTTGCACACTACTTTCACCATTGCGAACTCTTTTTCCTTTATTTTTTTGTTTTGAAAAATAAATTATTATTTTGAAACAAATAATAACAAGCTATAATTAATACAACATATCAGACCTTGTATAAAAAAACATTTAATACCTTCACAACTTGGCTTAAAGAATCAGTTACTGACAACAACTACATACCAACATTTCATTCAGATGGCGCATTTTCTGCACCCTGCAAATTATGCCATAGAAACTACTATGTTTATCAAAAGAGAAACAAATTGACTCAAACAAATAGAATATAAGTTTTGAAATTACCCAACGATTCCTTGCATTATGAGCTCTACAGTTGCATTTAGAACATCGCCTAGCTTTTGTGTCATTCTTTTTTTCTTTGGAGTACCTTTGCTCCTCACAGTTTTTGGATCACCTACGACTGACTTCAATTCCCAAATAGGATTGTCTATACTGCAATACTTTTTTGTAAATTCAGAATTCCGTCCATTATTTACCCATAAACACCTTCCTTTTTTGAAGCTTCTTTGCAAAATGTAGTAAATTCCGAACAATATGCACCAAACTGAGCTTGCTCAATCATATTAGAATCAACAATACCATTACAATTCATGTTCAAATACTTAAATTTTGCATCCACCGTCCATCGCGACAAAATCAAAGCGGTGGGAATACGATCAACATGTTCTTCCTTCATGACATAAAACATATGAGAACATGGAATCCCACGAGAATCCCATAATTTACACTCACATTGAAGTGTATCACCATCATACACAACCTCTTTTTCATAGTTGCCACGACAACATTTTTTAAGTTTATAAGTTTTAAATTAACTGCGTTATTTCAATGATCCGACCTTTGTTATTTCATCTTTGACTTCTTTAAAAATCTCCGCAGTATAAATTTTCGCGGCATGGCTCTCAATAAAATCCAAGTGAGTAGTCATCACAGGTTCTATAAACTTTGATTTAAAATAAGTCATTGTTTCTATAAGATCTCAAAGCTTGATCAAAATTATGCATAAATTCAAAAATACAGCCTTTCTTCCTGATATGACTCTTGATAATTGCATTGACAGCTTCACATTGAGACGTAGTTCTTATACGTCCAAAAACCTTCTCACGTAGATATGCAGTTTCCTATAGTGACTTATTCTCGTACATTTTTGAAACCCAAGGATTTCCTTCAAGTTCGTTTTCTTTAATTAGCTCTGACCAAAACTCTTCAAATTCATCCTTTGTAAAATTAGAGTACATGGACTTTTGAAAACCTTGCAAAAATCCTGAGTTCTTTACATTCTCATCAGCATTCTTAATCAAATTCCAAGCGCATAAACGATGTGTCGCATCCGGAAACACATGTTTTTATAGCATCCCTCATCGCCCCATCTCCGTCTATTATAACTGCTTATGGGTATTTATCTTCCATGCACTCTAAAAAACACTCCAACAACCACTTATATGGCTTTTTCGTTTCATCTGACACTAATACAACACCAAAAATAATTGTCTGAGAGTGGTGGTTACACCCTGAAAATATAACCAATGAGTAGTTATATTTGTTCTTCTTGTAAGTCGTGTCAAATGCAACCACATCACCAAAACAAAAAAAGTCAAATCTACTGCTCCCATCAGCCCAAAAAAGTGACTTCATTCGTCCATCATTGCTGACGGCATATTTAGAATATATCATGGGATCAGTAGATAAATTCACATGTAGATAATTTAAAGCAGCGAAAATGTCACCATCTTTAATAGTAGCACACATTTTTCTACCAAAATAATTATACAAATTATTCTTTGTAAACCCAACAGGATCATATCCACCCTTTTGAGCAACCATGTACCTCATTATATGACAAGTTCTAATTCCATGTAACTGAAGACTGTTAATCTGAGCTCTATCTGCTTCACAAATTTCACGATAAATGGGGTATAAGTGCATAAATCCAGTTGGGGTTAATTCATGGTTGTGAGCCTCTTCAAAAAACGACACTACATATCTATCCTTGTCGGCTTTGTAATGCACACGAAGCCTAGCGGGAAATTTAGTGCGGGTCATAGGTCTGTGTTCTCTTTTTCTATCAATCCTCCTAAAGTGTTTCATCTCTCTTAGACCGTGTTTATTGCATACAAACTGCCTCATTACTGTTATTTTACCACCCTCATTCCCTCTTGTCCTAACACCATTTTTCCTAATGGCAAACCCTTTACACTTACCATATTTAAAATAAAATTCATTAGCTTCATCAATTGTACTGAATTCCATAGCACGAATTTCATCAGCAGTAAGGGCATTAATATTCACCTTTCTATCACCTACAACTGCATCTAATTCAACAAAATCTTCATTGTGACTATTACCATCACCATCATCTGAACTTTGAAACACACTGAACACCGATTTGTTGTCATACTAAGTATAGTCCAATTCAACATCGTATGTATCACTATCACGACATCGAACGTCATTGGAATCATAATGCTCGTAGTTTTCCATAGTAAACCTAAATTAACACATTTGCTAACACACCAAAACCCAATAAAAATCACAATACCCAATTTCTTATTCAAATCAAGCATAGACCTTATTAGTTCATAAAATTTAAATCAAATTTAACACCAAATCTGAATTATCACTATTTTTAACACAACAAAAATCAGCATCAATTTCAATTCCTTATTTCTTACTAAATCAAGGGACTTGATTCAAAGGTAACCACCAAATTTGAAAATTTGAAATCATCAAATATTAAATCCATGTAAATAAAACAAATCAGGCATAAACCCTAATTCCCATTTTAAAATTGAATTTAACACTTCCATTTATACTTTATTAGAAAAATTAGTTAATCTTAATCATTAGTTTCAAACAAATATAACAAACATTTTCGAATTTACCTTAGCAACCGCGTGCTCAATACGAACACGATCAGATTTTTGATTGTGCTATGTTTGGTGAGCGATTGAATGGGACACCTCAAAGGAATAAGGACGAGCACGATGAATGTTGTGCTGATGTTCGTCTGCAGTGTTCACAAAGAATATGAAACGGAAAATGAGAATGATGAATAACTTTGCGATATTCAGAAAATGGCGGACGAACACGATGAAAAATTTTAGGTTGTTCAAAAATGGGGGACGAAAACAAAATTAGGGTTTCAGATTAGATAATGAAGATGAATATGATGTTGATGTAGTGAGGAAGATTATCGTATAAAGTTGTTCTAATTAATTTTATTTTAATTGATTTTCGTTATAAACATTAAAATTTTAAAACAATATTAATATGTTAGAGACTTAATTGTAATATTTATAACTATAAAGTTATCCCAGTAAATAATATAAATGATACAGTCCTATATGATATTTTAGGATTTAGCGTATAATTCTGATCGGTCAGAATGTGACTTCACCATTTTAATTACTTTACCATATAATTTTCCTTTAATGAAACCTGAATTTAGAAAACTAGAACGCATCTCTAGATGAAAACGAGTTAGCATTTCAACTCGGATGAGTTCATCAAGTTATCTACATACCATCTTATCTTAATCGCAACACGATGACATCAATTGAATTGTTGGATCAAACGAGTTCATGATTTGACCAGCAATCCTGCATACACTACTCTACCTAGTTAACACTAATTGTGAAAGGTTCTGATTCAATCATGAGACTAACATGAGTTATAAAGAACATGAAAACCTTCACTAAAGTCACATTACTTTCATCTATTACTAAAGAAAAAAAAAACTCTTGTAGAGAAAGACATAACAATCATAAAAGTTACAACTCAATAAATAAGTTTAAAGTCAATAACAAGAAAATTAACTATGATACTAATTCACACAAAAATCTTAACTACACTGACCAATAAAGATTCAAATCCATGTTCATAGCTTGAGGGATAAATCAAGGTGTTTCTTCTTAATTTCTTCTTGATTGATATGTGTCTTCAAACTTGTTCCACCACTAACAAAATATCCACTAATTTCATTATTAGCTGCAGAATTTTTCATAGTATCCACCACTTCAAATCTACCAACACTTCCTCTTGATGATGATAATGCTGATGATGATGTTGACCAACCATGATGATGATGATGATGATGTCCATAAGAGCTTCCAAATCCATTAGATGAAACATGAGAAGGCTTTTGAATCATGGAGTGTGCTTGAATTCCAAAAGCACCATAAAGTGGCAAAGAAGCCATGTTTGTATAGGTTTGTTTATTATGCATAAGTGGAAATCCAAAAGCAGAAGCAGAAGAAGCTATAATCTGTGTTCCAAATCTTTGTCCTCTCTTTGCTATAGATCTCTCTCTTTTGTGAGCATTTTGGTGTCCACCTAATGCTTGTGAACTATAGAATTTTCTATGACAATAGTTACAAGAAAAAACTCTTTGTTCCACCTCAACAAGGTTATTATTGCTTTCTAATGATGGATCATTAGCAACATCTAAAGAAGTTATGAGATTGAGTTCAGTTCCTTGTTCTTGATTATTATTATTATTATTATTACAATCAAGAACAAAATCTTCATTGGTAGATACATTTAAATCAAATAATGAAACATCTACCTTTGTGATTGTTGTCATGTCTTCTTCTTCATGATCAATAGATTGTTGTTTCTTTTTTTCATGTTGATTTTGTATTGGTGTGCTTGGACTTGGAGGAATTTCTTGACAAGAGAAGATGAATGGTTCCTTTCTTACTCTTTCCATTCAAGTTAATAATTCCTTAACCTTTGTTGGTATGTTTAAGGAATTTTTGAGTTGTTGATTCTTTGACAAACACCTTAAATGGATAAAAAGTAGGAGCAGATTTTTAGAGGCAGACAAAAGTTGTGTTCCAATTATTATCCTACACATGGATATGGAATAAGTAACTGAACAAGTATTATAAGGTTCAAGTGTTTGAGTTGCTAAAATACTAAAATATTGTTAGTTTCCACTCATTCAAATATGCCTATGGTCTATAGGCTATAATATATTGTCATCATGGTATTTTTAAAAGTTATTGTGTATTGTACATGATCATTGATTTCTAATTTATACAATAGTTCTTATAAAATGTACATAAATCAATAAAACACATCATATTTCTTAAAATAAAATTCACACATACTCCGTCCGTTTTAAATTATAAGACTTTTTAGAGAGAAAAAAATTGTCTTAAATTATATACCACTTTACAATTTTAATGGAACATTAATATAATTTTTTTTAATATATCCTCTCTCATTTATTACTTTTTTTTTATACTCTTTTAATTTCGTTTTCCAATTTAATTATTGAAGGATATTTTTGTAAAATTATACATTATTTCACGTTCTAATAAAATAATAATTGCATTGTTTAATTCGTATGAAATGACCAAAACATCTAATAATTTGAGAGAGAGGTAATATGTCGTAACACTTAATAATAATAATTCATTTTTATAAAATCTATAAGTTCAAAGTGATATAAAATAAATAAGCAACATCATTTAATTTTTAAATTACATAAATTTATTGGTCTAATATTGATCTAGTAACAATATTTATGGTGAACGAAAAATTAGGAGAAACTATGAGTTAGAATTCATATCTTAATTTTTCTTTTTTAATTAAAATAATAGTAAAAAAATTACTAATGTCATGTCAAGGAGTTGAGTCAAAAGCTCAAATCCAATACTCAAATCGAAGTTACGTGGACTATCACAGATTAGGTATGAGTACACTAGTAAATGAACATGTTTAAAAAATTATTAGTTTGGTTTAGTTCGACGGGTTCTCAGGTCGACCATCACCACACCCATGAATACTCATACCCATAAAGTATCAATTGCAGTAAGATAATGAGAAATTGTTCTTAAAAATGACTGAGTGTAAAGGACATGTAGCTATCTATTGATTATATATGTTAATCGATTCATTAAATTTCATTTGATAGAAGGTAAAAATTGACCCGAAATGATCTTTATTTTCAACTAGTGATGATGAATGTGGTCCCTGTTATGATAATCATTTGTATGTTGTATCCAACGATGGAGAGTATACTTGTAAATGCTTCAAATGATCGAGTCACTAATGACCTTAAATAGTAAAGGTCAAGGTTTTGAATAACAAGTATCTGAGTTCTTTTGGTTTGATATATATTATAGTTAAGATTTTTTGGTTCAATGATCCTAGAACATTCTTTATGACATGCCTCATAAGACATGTTCCATGAAATCCTATAATTTTCCCGATCTAAAGATTGATCGATGGTTGCCCAACTATAATTTTATGTGCCTCTAGGGCAATGTCCATTTTCAGACCACCCATTTTTCTTGAATTTGGGTCACCCATTTTCCAACGGATTAGGTCTTAGTTAAATCTAAAGTAGTTTCCTTCAAACTTTAACGGACAGAGCGAAGTTATGACTTTGCTTATTAGTTTCTTATAATTTATACGAAATTCTTCTTCTCTAAATTATGATCTTCAGTTTTATTTAGACACACGTAAATGAAATAATAATAATTATTATAAATTCATATACACAATTGTGAGAATTAAAATTTTAAATCCTAACATTACCGCCGAACTTAACAATAACAAATTTTTACTAGTTTATTACATGTGAACTAAATTAGTATCTTTTCTTTAAATATAAAAAGCATGTATAATATGATATGCTTTTCATACTGCATGGACAATAAGTACCGTCTTAAAAGTACCTTAACTAATCAAGTAGCGGACAAAATAAATTGTGTAGACCAAAACCTCACCCAACAAACTCTTCTATGTTTAGTACTTGAAATTCGATCTCCAAGGTCGCAATGTCGCATTGTCCTTTTGCATCTCTTTTTTCCAAAACATTTTTGCTTTACACACTTGTATCCTCGACCCTCTTCACATGGACTCAGATATTGCCACCAAAAAATATATGATATTACAAACAAACACTATAGTTAATATTCTTTCAACTACCAAATCAGCTACTTTAACGAACTTTAAACTTAGAATTTAATAAATATAAAAAATGTCTCTTATAAATACTTCAAATGTTACTAAATTAAGTGCCGACATAACTTTGATTCTCTTGCAACCAATTAATGATGATACATGCTCGAGTTTCTTCTTTCCTTCTTCCTATATTTCCAACATATTTCTACTTACCTTGCAACCAATTAATGAAGCACAAATTAAAATTATTCCACTTATAATAAATAGTAATCATAAAGATGGAAAGAAAAAAAAGTAGTAGGAAGAGAGTTTTTATGTGAAGTGTTCCATAATGGCAAAAGAGACAAATGGCCGACACATAAAAGAGAAAACTGATGTGGAGTTCCTCTAATGTCTTTGATAGTGTATTTCGTGTTAATTTGCATTATTAGTATTAATTATGATTAATAAGAACAAATCTCCTAGTTAAAGTATTGAATTAGGTATAATAACTTTGGATTTTGCATATAATAATATTACTAATTATTCTTACCGTATTCACAAGTCACTTTTGACAACTTTGTTTAACAAAAGTCCTAACCCCACCTTAAAAGGGCCATGATTGAGTTTAGGAATTTAAAGTGATTTATTCCATTAAGAAAACAACTTAATCACTTCATCTTAGTAAATTGTTAACGGTCTAATCAATGTATGCAACCAAATCTCTTTAAAAGATCTCAATGTCTTTCCAAATTGGTCCACATTTGAAAACTAGAAATGATGTTTTGTGACATCAATTAAATTGATCGATGAAGTCAAATAAAGTGTCACACACTTTATGTATTTATACATTATAAATTCTTAGAATTTGAATTAATTCAACCTTAAAAAATCGATTAGTAAAATGAGAAATGTCATTCTATATAAATTTTTTTAATATTTTATCTCCAATCAATGTAGGATTTTAGAATCTTTCTAACACACCTCCTCACGTCGAACACTCTTTTTGAGTTTGATATGTGAATATTAACGGTGGGCGGTCTATAGTCCGATCGATAGAATCTGATACTATCTTAGAGTTTGACTTAACCCAACATCACAAAACTGATTGGTAAAGTGAGGAGTGTCACTCTATATAAATTCTTTCAATGCTTTATCTCTAACCAATGTAAGACTTTAAAATCTTCCTAACATAAATAATATTAGTATTAGATAAAAATGGTAGTATATATATATATATATATATATATATATATATATATATATATATATATATATATATATATATATATATATATATATATATATATATATATATATATATATATTAAAGAAAAAATTAATCAAATTAATAACATCTTTAATATTTAACATTATATTATTAAAATAATAGTTAAAACGACCACATTTAAAATATTTAATATTTTTATTTTTGTTATAAGATTTTTTATTATGTGTTTTCTTATCATAATTCTTTTTATATGGTTTATTATAAAATTTCTAATTATCTATTTTGTAATTCTTTTTATGGTAATGAGAATTTTTTCTTTTGTTACCAACGTGCTTTTTATTTTTAGGATTAGTGGAATCTCTTAAAGGGGCAACTTCATATTGTTCACAAAATATTTTCATTTCGTGTTTATTATTCATTTTCTTATTTTTAATTTTATTTTATATTTTATAATCAGTAAATATTTGTATACTTGTTTCTATAATATAGTTGGAATGTTCTCCCATAGACAAAGTATTGTAGGGAACAATTTCATTAAAATTTTATTTAATATCGATTTTAACTTTTTCACCGAATAACGTTGGTAAGCCACTAATAAATCTTTTTTTCCAATAATTTGTCGATCCATCTGATCTGAGACATGTTTAGAAAGAAACATATCTTTATACTAACACTAATCAAACATGGTGGGGCAATATTCATTAATTGCTTAAAGGCTTTTTGCTAGAGTTTTAAGGGCTCTCCTACAAAGAACTTAGTAATGGCATAAAAGAGAGTTGTAACGCAATTCTCTTCATTATTTTCACCTTTTACAACCATGTCAATTTAACTTATCATCTGGCGCAATGATGTTATTCCACCACCCCTTTAGTTGACCAGTGAAGTGTTGGTGCACAAAGGAGAGATGAAAGACAAAAGAAATATATTAAATGACCGCTATAAAATAAGGAGTAATGAATACATTGAACTACCTACTACTAGGCTATTTATACACAATATTAGGATATAATAAAACACTAAAATACCATCTAACAGACTTAGTCAACAAGACATTCCTAAAATATAAATTATTTCCAACACCTTCCCTTAATTTATATTTACACAAAACTGATAACACCAATTTCATCCCTCAAACGAATAAATTGATCAGTCCTTATAGCCTTTGTTAGAATGCCCGCCAGCCGCTTCTGGATGCTACAGCGCACAACTTTTAATATTCTACTTTGAATCTGATTCCTCAGAAAGTGATACTTGGTCTCAATATGCTTGCTTCTCCCATGCAGCACTGGGTTCTTGGCAAGATTGATTGCAAACTTATTATCAATCATCAACTTCAAAGGCTTGTTTACCTCGATCTTCAGATCCTGAAATAAGTTCAGAATCCATACAGCTTGGCATACAGTTAGTGTAACACCCCTTCTAAAATACCCCGAATAATATTAATTATATCAATGATTAAAGACATATTCCATCAGAGTTAACACGGAACAAGGGATGTCACAATTATGAAATAAATAAAACTTCCAATAAAACAGTAGTCATGCTACACTGAGGGTCATTATTCAAATAATTCAATCAACTTAAGACCATGTCTTACACAGCGGAAAAATACCATAACCAAAACGGAATAAACCAAAACATAATTATTCCCAATGAAATTCAAAGAAACAATTGAATAATAACTAATTCCTCAACTAAACGTTCCCCAGTGTTACAACCTATCAGAGCACGACACTGACACGCGGACTTAAAGTAACATAGCTCTAGAGCCATCCTCACCAACTCCTGAGCTGCTAACTTTAATCTGAAATTGTTAAAGTAAGGGTGAGATTTCTCATAATTAACATGCATTATAAGCTTCTCAATCAACATTATATCACAAGCATATTATTTCACCCATTTTAGCATAAATTCAGGTTCAACACGCAGTTCCAATCATACAAGTCATTATGCACAAATCAATAATCAACCAAAGAATTGTAACACTGGAAGACATCCTAACATGTTACAATTCCATGCAAACACAAATGCAGACACAATGCATGTGGTACCAACACGTGACCAAGTCACCCAACACTGATCCATCATCAACCGGATACAGCAACCATTGATTCGTCCATAAACACCCGGACACGAATCTAGCCTAACCACCCATCATCACCCGGGTATCGGTTAACGGTAATACAAGTCAAATTCCATACAATGGGAATTAACTTCACCAAAACAATGCATATGCACGCACATCACTAGCATGCAACATCAAATCAGTCTATGAAATACATCAATTTATCATAACTGAACCAAAACCAAAAACATGATATCTCAACGATCATGCACACCATCATTAGCAACATAAACATGACTTTCATTCACACAATACTAATACATCCATCCATCACAGGTTCACTGCTACATACACACCCATCTGCGTTAGCCAATAATCACTTATTTCGGGATTTGACTCATTTTCAAAATAATTTCAGGTTTTAGGAAATCTTTTCATTTTATAAAATATAGCATTAAATTTAAGAAATAATGTCCAAAACGGAACTCAAAACGGACTTACAGTTTGAAAGTTATGAATTTTCAAAGTTTAATATTTTTCAAAAAGTGACAGCAGAACCCGGTTCCTACATATGCAGGAACTGGTTCCTGCGAAGTTCAAAAATCATGTTTCTGGAAAATGTATGGGAACCCGGTTTCTACCTATACAGGAACCGGTTCCTACGTGCATTTTTGCCAGTTTTTATAAATTCACACAGTGGAACCCGATTCCTCCCCACTGGGAACCGATTCCCACGACCTACAGAGTCAAATTCTGCACTTTTGACAGCATTTATTCATTCTAAACCAATTCCAAAACATACCCATACGAATTGCAACATGAGAAACACCAAAACACATCCATTTTGCACCATTATAACATCAAACAACATTATTTCATCATTCCTTTTTATCATCTGACACCCTAATGGTTTTCAACCTACAATTCGACGCAATAGGGACAATTCTACGGAACCCTAGAATTCCAAACCGGGATTCCCTAACATACTATGATCCATACTATTGAATATCTAAACCGATAATACGAATTAACTAATCGAAATCACCCCTTACCTTGTGGGTTCTTCGAATTCTGACGCTTCCGGTTTTCTCCTTCTTTTTCCTCTTCTCAAATGCACGTATGATGAATATTCCAAAATAACTCTCATTCTCTTCTTTTTCCTTTTAATATTCCTTTTATTATTCCAATAAAATAATTAAATTAGTAATTAGTAGGAGTAGAGTATTTTACCCCTCACACCCTCTAATCACTCTTCACACCACCAATACTTCTTTCCTTTAATTAATTAAATTAATTTCAATAATCCAAAAATACCAATAATTAAATTTCCAATTAAATTAATAATTAAAAATTCTAATTATTTAATAATCGGATTATTTGGGGTGTCACAACTCTCCCCAACTAAAAGAGTTTTCATCCTCGAAAACATACCTTAGACGAACAGTTCGGGATACGAGTCCTTCATCTGACTCTCCAGCTCCCAAGTGACATTTCTATCTGCTGGTCCTCCCCAAGCCACTCTTACCAGCGCGATCTCCTTGCCTCGCAATTGTTTCAACTTCCGATCCTCAATTCTCGCAGGTACCGCTTCCACAGTCAAATTCTCTCGTACCTGTATATCGTCTACCCGAATCTCATGAGACGGATCAACAATGTACTTCCTTAGCTGAGATACATGAAAAACATCATGCAAATTTGCAAGTGACGGCGGCAAAGCAATCTGATAAGCAACTTTCCAAACTCTCTTGGTAATCTGAAACGGACCAATAAAACATGGAGTCAACTTCTTTGACTTCAAAGGTCGACCAATACCAGTCATCGGAGTAACTCGCATAAAAACATGTTCTCCTTCGCTAAACTCAAGATCTTTCCTCCTCTTATCGTGATAACTTTTCTGACGACTCTGAGAAGTCCTCATCTTCTCCTGAATTATCTTAATCTTTTCCGAAGTCTGTTGGACAATTTCCGGTCCAATCACAACACTCTCTCCAGATTCATACCAACACAACAGTGTCTGACACCTCCTACCATACAATGCCTCAAACGGAGACATACCAATGCTCGAATGAAAACTATTGTTGTAGGTAAACTCAATCAATGGTAGATAATTATCCCAAACTCCACCTTTCTCCAACACACAAGCTCTTAACAAATCTTCCAACGACTGAATCGTTCTCTCTGTCTGACCATCTGTCTGTGGATGATAAGCGGAACTCAAACGCAACTTAGTACCCAAAGCTTCTTGCAATCCCATCCAGAATTTAGATGTAAACCTCGGATCTCGATCCGACACAATACTAGAAGGAATACCGTGCAAACTCACAATCTTCTCAACATACAATTCTGCCAACCTTTCCATCGGATAATCCATTCTTATCGGAATAAAGTGAGCAGATTTCGTCAACTGATCAACAATAACCCAGATAGAATCACAATTCTTCGATGTCCTTGGAAAACCAGACACAAAATCCATAGAGATTCCATCCCATTTCCATTCCGGAACAAACAACGGTTCCATCAATCCTGACGGTTTCTGATGCTCAATCTTCGACTTATGACAAACCCAACAAGCATACACAAACTCAGCAATTTCCTTTTTCATTCCCGGCCACCAAAACAACTTATTCAAATCATGGTACATTTTAGTAGCACCAGGATGAATACTCAATCCACTACGATGTCCTTCTTCCAAAATACTCTTCCTAATCTCTGCAACATCCGAAACACACACCCTATTACCAAATCTCATAACACCATTCTCATCAATCAGGAACTCGCCTCCTTGACCTTGGTTGATCAATGTCAATTTATCAACTAACCCAACATCGGAATTCTATCCATTCCGAATTTCTTCCAGAATACAACTAGTCAGTTTCAACATACCCAATTTCACACTATTCGGAGTAGTTTCACATACCAAACTTAAATCTCTGAACTGCTCAACCAAATCTAACTCACTGACCATTAACATCGACATATGCAAGGACTTCCTACTCAAGGCATCTGCAACAACGTTTGCCTTACCAGGATGGTAATTCAAACCGAAATCATAATCCTTTAGAAATTCTAACCATCTCCTCTGTCTCATATTCAACTCTTTCTGATCAAAGAGATACCTCAGACTTTTGTGATCACTGAACACCTCAAACCGAGAACCATATAAATAATGCCTCCACAACTTCAAAACAAACACAACAACTGCCAACTCCAAATCATGAGTCGGATAATTCCTTTCATGTACTTTCAATTGTCTCGAAGCATAAGCCACCACCTGCTTATCTTGCATCAACACACCACCTAATCCCATTAATGATGTGTCACAATACACAACAAAAGACTTAGTAGGATTTGGCAAAATCAAGATCGGAGCACTTGTCAACCTCCTCTTCAGCTCTTGAAATCCTTTCTCACATTCAACATCCCAAACAAACATCTGACCCTTCCTGGTCAACTTAGTCAACGGTAACGCTAATTTGGAAAATCCTTCTATAAACTTCCTGTAATAACCTGCAAGACCCAGAAAACTATGGATCTCAGAAGCATTCTTCGGCGCTTCCCACTGAGATACTGCTTCTACCTTCGTAGGATCCAGAACAATTCCATTCTTGGAAATTACATGGCCAAGAAAACTTACTTCACTTAACCAGAATTCACACTTGGACAACTTCGCATAAAGCTTCTTCTCTTTCAACAATTCCAACACAATTCTGAGATGTTCTGCATGCTCGTCATCGCTCTTCGAATAAATTAGAATATCATCAATGAACACCACCACAAACGTATCAAGATACGGATGAAATATCCTGTTCATATACTCCATGAAAACACCAGGTGCATTAGTAACTCCAAACGACATAACAGAATACTCGTAATGTCCATACCTCGTTCTAAATGCAGTTTTCTGAATATCTTCCGACTTCACACGAATCTGATGATATCCAGATCTCAGATTAATCTTACTAAATACACAAGCTCCAACTAGTTGATCCATCAAATCATCGATCCTCGGCAAAGGATACCGATTCTTGATTGTAACTTTATTCAGCTGTCTGTAATCAACACATAATCTCATTGAACCTTCTTTCTTCTTAACCAACAACACCGGAGCACCCCACGGCGAAACACTCGGACGAATAAACTTCTTCTCAAGTAACTCCTCCAACTGTTTCTTTAACTCTGCTAATTCAGATACCGACATATGGTAAGGCGCCGTCGACACCGGACTAGTTCCAGGAATCAAATCTATAGTAAATTCTACCTCCCTCTCAGGTGGCAATTCACTAACGTCTTCCGGAAACACCTCTGGAAATTCATTCACCACTAGCAATACATCACTCTTTGCTTTTCCCTCCGCTTCTATTGCAGAATACAACATAAATACCACAACACCATCTTTCACAATTAGGTTCATCTGTTTAACCGACATAGTCACATCTTCGACACCAACCTCTTCAGGAAAAATAATTGTCTTCGCAAAACAGTTGATATGAACCTGGTTGAATTCCAACCAGTTCATTCCAAGGATGATATCAAGTTGTTCTAACGGTAGGCACACTAAATCCATACCGAAACCCCTACCAAAAATCACAATAGGACAATTCCTACAAACATACGAAGTAGTCACTGAACCCGATGCAGGAGTATCAATAACCATACTTCCATCCATATTAGAAATTTCCAAATTCAATCTTTTAGCACAATCCAAAGCAATAAAAGAATGCGTAGCTCCAGTATCAATAATCGCAATCAAAGGTATGTCATTAATAAAACATGTACCTTTAATCAGCCGATCATCTGGCTTAGTCTCTGACCCAGACAATGCAAACACTTTACCACCTGCTTGCTCCTTCTTGGGTTTTGTACACTGAGGACGAGTATGACCTTCTTCACCACAGTTGTAACAAGTCACCACTCTTACTCTGCAATCATTGGCCACATGGCCGAGTTTCCCACACTTGAAACACTTCTTATCATTACTTTTGCAATCCACCATACGATGTCCTGTCTCACCACACTTGTAGCACTTAATGGAAGAACTAGAATCTCCTCCACCAAACTTCTTCCAACCACCGGGTCTCTGATTACTTCTATCATAAGGCTTACCACGATCCATCTGTTGCTTACCCTTCCTATCAACATACCCTCGAGCATTCGACTTAGTGCTAGCAAGATCCTCCTCTAAAATCCTACTACAGTCAACCAGATCAGGAAATCTCCGGATACGCTGATACCGAATACCCTGCTTAATCTCATCACGAAGACCATTCTCAAACTTGATACATTTGGAAAATTCTCCATCTGCATCGTTAGTATAATGAGCATAATACTTCGCTAACTCAGTAAACTTCGAAGCATACTCACTGACAGTCTTGTTACCCTGCTTGAGTTCCAGAAACTCAATCTCCTTCTTGCCTCTGAAGTCCTCAGGAAAGTACCTCCTCAGAAAAGCCCTCCTGAACACAGCCCAAGTCAACGCAATACCATCTTCTTCCATTTCAGTTCTGGTAGCAACCCACCAGTCATCAACTTCCTCTGCTAACATGTGAGTTCCGTATCTCACCTTCAGCCCTTCAGCACAACCAATTACTCTGAAGATCCTCTCAATCTCCTTCAACCACTTCTGAGCACCTTCGGGATCATGTGCACCCTTGAACAACAGAGGATTATTCCTCTGAAAATTCCCCAATTGTCGGTCAGCACCAATCACAGCTCCCTGCTGGTTCCCTCCGAGTACTCCAGCCAACATTCCCAATGCTTCAGCAATAGCATCATCGTTTCTTCCGTTACCTCTTCCGGCCATTGTTTTACAAAACAACCTCATCAGCACACAAGTATCGACAGTGTCATCTTACACTAGTCGCATACAAAAGGGATAACGACACAAGACAAGACCGACTATGCTCTGATACCACTATTGTAACACCCCTTCTAAAATACCCCGAATAATATTAATTATATCAATGATTAAAGACATATTCCATCAGAGTTAACACGGAACAAGGGATGTCACAATTATGAAATAAATAAAACTTCCAATAAAACAGTAGTCATGCTAAACTAAGGGTCATTATTCAAATAATTCAATCAACTTAAGACCATGTCTTACACAGCAGAAAAATACCATAACCAAAACGGAATAAACCAAAACATAATTATTCCCAATGAAATTCAAAGAAACAATTGAACAATAACTAATTCCTCAACTAAACGTTCCCCAGTGTTACAACCTATCAGAGCACGACACTGACACGCGGACTTAAAGTAACATAGCTCTAGAGCCATCCTCACCAACTCCTGAGCTGCTAACTTTAATCTGAAATTGTTAAAGTAAGGGTGAGATTTCTCATAATTAACATGCATTATAAGCTTCTCAATCAATATTATATCACAAGCATATTATTTCACCCATTTTAGCATAAATTCAAGTTCAACACGCAGTTCCAATCATACAAGTCATTATGCACAAATCAATAATCAACCAAAGAATTGTAACACTGGAAGACATCCTAACATGTTACAATTCCATGCAAACACAAATGCAGACACAATGCATGTGGTACCAACACGTGACCAAGTCACCTAACACTGATCCATCATCAACCGGATACAACAACCATCAATTCGTCCATAAACACCCGGACACGAATCCAGCCTAACCACCCATCATCACCCGGGTATCGGTTAACGGCAATACAAGTCAAATTCCACACAATGGGAATTAACTTAACCAAAACAATGCATATGCACGCACATCACTAGCATGCAACATCAAATCAGTCTATGAAATACATCAATTTATCATAACTGAACCAAAACCAAAAACATGATATCTCAACGATCATGCACACCATCATTAGCAACATAAACATGCCTTTCATTCACACAATACTAATACATCCATCCATCACAGGTTCACTGCTACATACACACCCATGTGCGTTAGCCAATAATCACTTATTCCGGGATTTGACTCATTTTCAAAATAATTTCAGGTTTTAGGAAATCTTTTCATTTTATAAAATAGAGCATTAAATTTAAGAAATAACGTCCAAAACGGCACTCAAAATGGACTTACGGTTTGAAAGTTATGAATTTTCAAAGTTTAATATTTTTCAAAAAGTTACAGCAGAACCCGATTCCTACATATGCAGGAACCGGTTCCTGCGAAGTTCAAAAATCACGTTTCTAGAAAATGTATGGGAACCCGGTTCCTACCTATACAGGAACCGGTTCCTACGTGCATTTTTGCCAGTTTTTATAAATTCACACAGTGGAACCCGATTCCTCCCCACTGGGAACCGGTTCCCACGACCTGCAGAGTCAAATTCTGCACTTTTGACAGCATTTATTCATTCTAAACCAATTCCAAACATACCCATATGAATTGCAACATGAGAAATACCAAAACACATCCATTTTGCACCATTATAACATCAAACAACAGTATTTCATCATTCCTTTTTATCATCTGACACCCTAATGGTTTTCAACCTACAATTCGACGCAATAGGGACAATTCTACGGAACCCTAGAATTCCAAACCGGGATTCCCTAACATACTATGATCCATACTATTGAATATCTAAACCGATAATACGAATTAACTAATCGAAATCACCCCTTACCTTGTGGGTTCTTCGAATTCTGACGCTTCCGGTTTTCTCCTTCTTTTTCCTCTTCTCAAATGCACGTATGATGAATATTCCAAAATAACTCTCTTTCTCTTCTTTTTCCTTTTAATACTCCTTTTATTATTCCAATAAAATAATTAAATTAGTAATTAGTAGGAGTAGAGTATTTTACCTCTCACACCCTCTAATCACTCTTCACACCACCAATACTTCTTTCCTTTAATTAATTAAATTAATTACAATAATCCAAAAATACCAATAATTAAATTTCCAATTAAATTAATAATTAAAAATTCTAATTATTTAATAATCGGATTATTTGGGGTGTCACAGTTAGAGCATCTGCAATATATTCAGCTTCACAAGTTGACAGCGCAATAATAAGTTGGTTCTTGGAACACCAAGAAATAAGACCTCCCAGAAATTTGAATAAGTACCCAAAAGTACTTCTTCTGTCAACTCTGTCTCCACACCAATCAGAGACTGAATAACTCAGAAGTTCTAATTCGATCTTTCTTCTTGAAAGAACTAACACTCCATACTTCAGTGTTCCTTCAGTATCTTGCAGCTTGTCAAACTCTATAAATCTCCTTGGTATATTTTTGACTCTATGTGGCCTCTGAGCTTGTTCAGGATCTCCTTCTGATTCTGGAACAATATCTCCTTCTAGACTTTCTTCAAAAGTTTGACTACCACTAGAAGTTCCACCTTTGTTAGCTTCTGGACCTCGTTCAGAACCAATACCTTCAGAAATACTATCTTCAAAAGTTGGATCACCTTCAGAAGTTGTGCCTTCAAAAGTTCCACTTTCAGAATCATGATCACTGTCAAAGGATGGATTTCCTTCAGAAGCTCCTCCTTCAGAAGGTCCATCCTTAAAGTCACGATTTCCACCAGAAACATGATCATATTTAGAAGCTTGTCCTCTAGAACCTACGTATTCAAAGTTTTCCCTTCTAGAAGCATGACCACCACTAGATTCAAAATCTGGATCAGAATCATATTCACCATCTAACTCATCTTTAGAGTCTCTAGAAGATTCTTCATCTTCTGACTCTAGCTCTTCTTCAGAACTTTCAAGTTCTGACTCATCTTTAGAAGCAGGATCTTCTTCATATTACGACTCATCTTCTAATTCATCTTCAGACTCAGAATCACCTTCAGATTCTGACTTGTCTTAATCTTCAGAGTCATCTTTTAACTCTGACTCATCTTTAGGAACCTCGAATTTTGACTCATCTTCAACGCCATCTTCTGATTCTGACTCATATTCAAACACTCCAGATGACTCTGAATATTCAGATTCATCTTCTTCCCCTTCAAAATCAGAAACTGAAAATCTCACAGGTTCCTTATCAGATTCATAAGCCATTAATAGCACAGGTTCATCATCAGAATCTCCTCTGGCTATTTTGCTTCTTCTTTTTTTAACCAACAATCTTTAGTAAAGTGGCCAAACCTATTAAAATAGTAATGTAAGAACAAGATTTGGTTCTGTAGTATTATCTTTGAGCTTTGATGATAACAAATGAGTATGTTTGTATAAACAGTTTTGATACTCTAATGTTTATTATTGTTGAGTACTTAACAAACAGGTTCTGCTTTTGATGGATGGAGTGGCCATGTCATTAAAAGAGAATTAGTTCTACTTATGCACTACACAAGTTCTGTTGAAAAATAGCAAGATACTCCAGAAGGCTCTGAAGTGTAAGCTCTGATGTTTGTCTAAAGAAACCAGTCAGAAGATCTGAAAGGATGGACGTATTGTATGATCTTGCCCCCCACGTTATTGCTCAAGCTGCCAAATGTTTCTGGAAATACCAAGAGTACCCCTCAGCGGATATATTATTTTATTGGCTATATAAAGGCTTGAAGACTAAGAGAGAAAGCTGCCAATCAATGAAATATCCACGCATAAAGTATTGTTCATAGATTTCATATTTTTTAGTCATTGTTCTTAAAATATTTTACATATTTAGCTTGTGTAGAAGCAATACTCTTGTAAACAAAACTTGTATTCAAACGGTTGTTTGATTTTTGCTTAAGGGATCAGGTAGGTCTGTATCCTTAAGAAGTCTAAGACTTGTTTGTCTTAGAGGTTGTTAGTCACTTGCGGGTAGCTTGTGCAGGATTTTTCTTAAGGGATCGGGTAGGTTGGTATCCTTAAGAAGTCTAGGACTTATGTATCTTAGAGGTTGTTAGTAACTTGCGGGTAGCTTGTGCAAATTGTAATCAGTTTGGTTATAGTGAATTAAGTCCTCGATTGAGTGAGGCAAAATCACCTTGGTGGGTATACTAGACTAGCTTGATAATTTTCAAGTGAACTAGTATAAACATATATTGTTCTTTACTTCCTATTCTTACTTATTGTTATTATCAAGAGTGAAGGAAAAAGTATTTTAACTTAAAGGGGAATAATATTTTTATAGAAAAGTTTTTTGATTTAAAATCCAATTCAACCCCCCCTCCCTTTCTTGTGTTTTTCACACCTTCAATTGGCATCAGAGCTCTGGTTCTTAGGAGATAAAAAGTTTGAATTTTTATCAACACTTAACATTATTCAGTACTGATCCAATGTGTGTGAAAAACCAATGGCTACACCTACTTCCACTATTGATAATAAGGATAATGATAGAGATCAATATAGTTCAAAACCTCTTATGTTTGATGGGGAGAATTTTGACTATTGGAAGGATATAATAGAAAGTTATTTTCTGGTATATGACTTGGATCTATGGGACTTGGTAGTTGATGGCTACACTCACCCAGCAGACGATAAAGGTCATAAGATTGCAAGAAGTGCAATGACAGAAGCACAGAAGAAAGTATATATAAATCACTACAAAGAAAGAACCATTCTTCTAAGTGCTATTTCATATAATGAATATTAGAAAATCACAGATAGAGAGACTTCAAAGTCTATCTTTGACTCTCTTCATATGACACATGAAGGCGACATACAAGTAAAATAAACAAAGGCTCTGGCCTTAATTCAAAAATATAAAGCCTTCAAGATGGAAGACGAAGAATCTGTGGAAACGATGTTTTCAAGATTTCAAACTCTTGTGGCAGGACTTAAGGTTCTGAATAAAGGTTACTCCACGATAGATCATGTTAAAAAGATTATCAGAAGTCTGTCGATAAAATGGAGACCAATGGTAACTGATTTAAATTTGGCAAAGGATCTTAACAACACCTCTCTTGAGGAACTGGTTAGATCTTTAATAAGTCATGAAATAGAGATGGAACAAGATGAACCTCATATGAGTGTAAAATCAATTGCTCTAAAGTCTACTTCTAGGAAAACTAAGGCTTATCAAGCTAAGGAAGAATCAGAAGAATCTCAAAAAGATTCAGATGATGATAAACTCTCTTTGACATCTAGAAGAATAAGTCAAATAAGGAAGCACATACAAAGCAGGTTCAGAGGTCAACGAAGGACATATGGAAGAGGTGAATCCATATTCGTTCAGAGGAATGCTTCTGGAAAAGAAGTTACTTGCTTTAAATGCAACGAGCCTGGACATTACAAAAATGATTGTCCAAAGCTTAAGAAACACAAGAATCCTAAGAAGGCTTACAATGATAAGAAGGGTCTCATGACAACATGGGATGATTCAGAATCAGAAGATGAATATTATGATGAAGAGCATGCAAACATGGCATTCATGTCCAGGACCAGCAAGGGAGAAACAACATCAGAAGATGAACTGACACTTAACTATGAGTCAGACTTTGATGACGACAAAGAGGTACTTTCTTCCTTATCTCGTTCTGAACTTGAAATTGGTTTATCTGAATTAATGAAAAGATATCAACTTCTTCTAAGTAAAAACAAAATATTGAAAAAGAGATTTGTGGATACTTTTGAGAACACTACTATAGATGAGCAAAACATTTCTGACTTAAATGAAAAACTATTTACTTTAGAAAAATCAAACATTGCTCTGAAAAGTAAAGTGTCTAGATTGGAAGAAGAGATAATCTCTACCACATCTATTACTAATAAAGTAATCATATATGATAGATCTTTTCAGCATTTCCTAGCTAAGAGCATAGATAGAAGAAAAATGTCTTCAATAATTTATGGTGTTAGTATAAATGGAAGCAGAGGCTTGGGATATTCAGGATAATCAAAGAAAATTGACGATACTCTGAATATCAAACCAAAACCTCTTTATGAACATTTCGTGCTTACTAGCACAAAACTGAAATGTCCAGAAAAAGAAGGTTATGATATTACTGTAGCACAATCACATACATAGAAGGAAACTTCTAAACCAAAGTATCATGCATAAATTTTACATGATTATCCTGTTGCACATAAGTCCAAAGGTGTCAAAACCTCTGGAATTGCTAACAAGAAAGAACCTAGAAAATGGGTACCTAAGGATCAGATAATCTATGTTGTAGATGTCCTTGATGGCGCCTCTGAAACACCAATCATGGTACCTGGATAGTAGATGCTCGTGACACATGATGGGAGAAAGGCATATGTTCCAAGATTTGGAACTTAAGTTTAGAGGAGTTGTTAGTTTCAGAGGCAATCAGAAGGGAAAGGTCATCAGTTCTAGAACGATTGGTAATGGTAAACTCCCCTCTATTAATTTTATTTTAGTCGAGAGTCTGATGCATAACTTATTGCCAATTAGTCAACTTAGTGACAATGGTTATGAAGTTATTTTTAATTAAACATTTTGTAAAGCTGTTAGTCAAAAGGATGGCTCAGTTGTGTTCAATGGCAAGAGGAAGAACAATATTTACAGAATAAGATTATCAGATTTGAAAAATCAAAATGTAAAAGGTCTTCTGATTGTTCAAGAAGAGAAATCGGTCTGGCATCGACGTATGGGTCATGTTATCTTGAGAAAGATTTCTCAACTTAATAAACTTGGATTAGTCAGAGGCTTGCCCAATCCGAAGTATACTTCAAATGCCCTTTGTGAAGCTTGTCAGAAAGGAAAATTTTCAAAAACCTCTTTCAAAGCTAAAACGATTGTTTCTACTTCTAGGCCATTAGAACTTCTTCACATTGACTTATTTGGACCAGTGAAAACTGCTTCTGTCAATTGTAAGAAATGTATACTTGTCATCGTTGATGATTATAGCAGATGGACATGGGTAAAATTCTTGAAACACAAGGATGAGTCATACTCTGTATTTGCTTCCTTCTGTTCCCAAGTGCAAAATGAAAAAGATTGCAAAATAGTCAGAGTTCTAAGTGATCATGGAAGAGAATTTGAAAATAAAGATTTTGAAAAACTTTTTGATTCAAATGGCATAGTACATGATTTTTCTTGTCCTAGAACTCCACAAAAAAATGGGGTTGTAGAAAGGAAAAATAGAACACTGCAAGAAACGGCCCGCACCATGATTCAAGAAACTCAGATGGCTAAGAACTTCTGGGCAGAAGTAGTGAATATAGCGTATTATATTCAAAATAGAATCTCCATAAGACATATTTTGAGTAAGACTCCTTATGAATTGTGTAAGAATAGAAAGCCCAACATTTCCTATTTCTATCCATTTGGATGTACTTGTTATATGTTAAACACTAAAGAGAATATGGGTAAGTTTGATTCCGAGGCATATAAGTGTCAGCTATTAGGATACTATTAACGCTCTAAAGGCTTCAGAATTTATAACACAGAATCACGAATCATGGAGGAATCAATCCATGTCAGATTTGATGATAAGCTTGACTATGAAAAGTCAAAGTTGTGTGAAAAGCTTGTAGATATAACCATAATGTTCATTGAACCAAAGGAGAAGATTCAAGAAGATAAAGAATCAGAAGCTCCTTCTTTTGATACTGTTGATAGTTCTTATAATAAACCTCAACCAAGGAAGAATAGAATCACATCCTCTCATCCTGAAGACCTTATCCTTGGAAGTAAAGATGCTTCAGTCATAACAAGATCAACTCTCAAACCCTCTGATGAAGTGCTTTTGGGTTTAGTTTCTTTAATAAACCTTTATCTATTGAAGAATCCCTTCTAGATAAAGATTGGATTTTGGATATGGAAGAAGAATTGAACCAATTCTCAAAGAACGATGTATGGGATCTTGTTCAGAAACCAAAAGGTGTCCACGTCATTGGAACTAGATGGGTGTTTAGAAACAAGCTCAATGAGAAGGGTGAATTTGTTAGAAGCAAAGCATGACTGGTCGCACAAGGTTATAGTCAACAAGAAGGAATATACTACACAAAAACCTTTTCCCATGTCACGAGGTTAGAAGCTATTCGATTTTTATTTCCTTTTTCTATCAATCATAGCATTATCCTTTATCAGATAGATGTTAAGAGTGCATTTCTGAATGATTATATTTCAGAAGAAGTGTATGTCAAACAACCTCCTGACTTTGATGATATTATTTTTGGTTATGCTAATCCATCCCTCTGCGAGGAATTCTCTAAGCTAATGCAGGCAGAGTTTGAAATGAGCATGATGGGAGAATTGAAGTTCTTTCTGGGAATCTAGTTTGATAAAAAACCAGAGGCTACTTACATACATCAAAGTAAGTACACAAAATAAATTTTGAAGAAATTTAACATGATAGATTGCACTATAGCAAAGACTCCAATGCATCCAACATGTATTTTAGAGAAAGAAGAGGTAAGTGGAAAATCCTGTCATAAGCTCTATCGTGGTATGATAGGCTCTCTACGGTATCTGACTTCATCTAGACCTGATATCTTATTCAGTGTTCATCTTTGCACTAGATTCCAATATGATCCTAGGGAATCTCATTTAACTGCTGCTAAGAGAATTCTAAGGTATCTAAAAGGAACCTCTAATCTTGGCTTGATGTATGAGAAAACATCAGAGTATTCTCTTTCTGGTTTCTAGGTTGCAGACTATGCTGGAGATAGGCTAAAGAGGAAGAGTACTTCTGGAAACTGTCAGTTTCTAGGCAACAGTTTAATCTCATGGTCAAGCAAGAGGCAATCAACAATTTCTCTTTCAATAGCAGAAGCAGAGTACATTTTAGCAGCACTATGCAGTACTCAGATTTTATGGATGAAGAATCAGCTAGAAGATTATCAGATTTATGAGAGTAACATTCCTATCTTATATGGAAATACCGTTGTTATTTTCTTAAGTAAGAATCATATCCTACACTCTAGTGCTAAACACATAGAAATCAAACATCATTTTACTAGAGACTATGTTCAAAAAGGGATCATATCTTTGAAATTCATAGATACAGACCATCAGTGGGTTAATATTTTTACAAAACCATTAGCTGAAGATAAATTTCTATTTATTCTAAAGAAAATGAAAATGGATCGATGTCCAGAGTAAGTTGTCATTAGAATCAAATGTGTTTTAGTCGTAGTCTTAAGGGATAAAATTCTAACTTAAACAAAAGACTTCTAATTTGTTTTATCTCAGTCGTCAGAAGATGTTTCGATTATAAATGTTCCTGATCAGATGGAAACCTTCATGGTTTTCCAGATATTGAGAATATCAAACGCATTACCTAAATAGACTTAGTGTCTTTCACACTCTACCTAGGTCATGCACGAGCTGTTATTTTTCTTGAAATTGATTAATCATGATTACATTTATTTAACTACTCCTTTTCACTATGTCTTGGGAACAACTGTTTCATGTCATACCCATATGCCTTTGTCTGATATTCCTTGGCGTGTTCTAATTAAATGTTTTCATGTTCTCACATCTTAACATTTGATCTACTTCTCTTTTCATTTCCTTATTTTAGCAGTCCATGACGTCATTTGAGTGTTTCAATCATATTACCTCGTGAACTTCTTGACTGACTATTTATATCTCCTCTCATCTATAGTCATTCATCAAGTCCTAATCCTTGTATCATCTTCTACTGTATCTTCTCTTCAAGCTTGTATGCACATCATGGCTGTTAGAACCTTTCAAGGAGATGAAAATATTCTCGAGGTAATCAAAGAGAAAAGACCCAACTAAGTGTCATACGATGGTTTCATCAACGGGTTTATTGAAAATCAAGGATGGTCTGGGTATGCAACAATGCTGAGAGGTCCTATTTATCCTAACCTCTTAAAGAACTTCTGGCTTCATGTTTTTGTCAGTCCTGATGAAAACGTCATTCATTTTTTCATCTTTGGCATTCCGATTACCACCACTCGCTCCTCCATTGATGAAGCCATCCAGAGTTCACCTCTACCTAACTCTTTCATGAATGTTGACATGTTTCCAAATCTTCCTAACTCTTCATTTAGATATGATCCCCTTAATTCATATAATTTGAAACCACTTGCAAAAATCTAGTTTCAGTTCTTGTTGAAAAATCTTCATCCAGAGGAGAAGATCTTGATAAAGGTTTTCTTAGGGATATGTGTCTTCTTTATTGCCTTCGCAAGAGTATTCCAATTAATCTTTGGGAAATAATATTCAATCATCTGAAGCTATCAATCCTAGCATCTAGGAACTCTCAAAAATCATTCATTCTGTATGGACGTGTATTGTCTGAACTGTTTGAGTTAGCGGGTATAACTGAAACTGTTCAAAGAATTATGTTCATCAGAGTCAGTGCTCTATTTGATGAGAGTTGTAATGTGTTTAAAGTTTAGATAGCTTTTCATGTTTATGTTCACTCTGTTGTTTCTCCTTCTGTTGTAATCTCCTTCGAATATCAATGAAATTTCTCATCTTTTCTTGTTATTTCTTATGGGTTTTATGTTTTTCACACATAATTACCTTTTTAATTATGACAAAAGGGGGAGTAATTAAATGGACGTAATTTTGATTTAAATAATTACCTTCTTGTCAGACTTCTCCTTTCCCTTCTGGACATTCTTCTGCCTATCAGAGTTTGAAGCTTCTGACCTTTGACCACCATTAGTTTTCTTCCTGGTTTCTGACCAAGTCTACTTCTAATACTTCTTACTAGAAGTTACTTTCAGAGCATGTTATTCTACTTCCCTCTCAAAAGTTCTCTCAGTCATACGTAACTCATGCACCTCTAGAATACTTTGCAGCTCTTCAACTTTCATGGTGCTCAGATCTTTGGAATGTTCAATTGCTACAACAATGTAATCAAACTTAGAAGTTAAAGATCTCAATAACTTCTCTATGATTACTTGTTCAGAAATGGTTTCTCCACAAGCTTTCATCTCATTAGTGATCAGAATCTATCTAGAGATGTACTCAGAAACCTTCTCGTTGTCCTTCATGTTGAGATTCTCATACTGCTTTCTTAGGGACTGAAGCTTCACCTTCTTCACTGATGTATCACCACCATAACATCTGACCAGTGTGTCCCATACAACCTTTATTGTTTCAGAGTCAGCAATCTTCGCAAACACATTCGCATCCACACACTGATGGATGTAGAACAATGCTTTCTAATCTTTATTCCATATCGCCTTATGCGTTGTCTTTTGTGCCTCCATTGCGTCTGCTGCTAATGAAGCATATCCATCGGTGACAAGATCTAACACATCTTGAAAACCGAATAACACACACATCTGGATCTTCCAACGATTCCAGTTTTTACCATCAAACAGTGGAAGCTTGGAACTAATATCATTGTTTTCGTTCATCTTCAACCTTGTGTAGTTCACTCAAAAACTCACTAACACATAGTGTTTCCCAAATCCAATAGAATCAGAGAAAATGTGATTCACCATCACACAACACCTCACTGTTCACTAGTGTTTCCCGTGGATTTCGAACCAGAGCTCTAGATACCAATTTTTGGTGCACAAAGGAGAGATGAAAGACAAAAGGAATATATCAAATGAAGGCTACAAAATAAGGAGTAACGAATACATTGATCTATCTACTACTATGCTATTTATACACAATATTAGGGTATAATAAAAATACTAAAATACTCTCTAAGAGACTTAGTCAACAAGACATTTCTAAAATATAAATTATTTCCAACATGAAGCACATGACTATCATGTCTTTGGTCTTTTTATCTCCATTTCTCCATATCTCCTACGAAACTACTTCTTTCTTCAAATTACAAGTCAACAAATGAAGGTCTAAGATGGTAATTTATAGTTTTTGGCCTAGTGCCTCTATTTCCTAACTTATTTAAGGTTAAGGTACTATTACTTTCTCCTTCATGAGAGAGGGTATGTAATCTGGGTGTTGATTCTAAATTTAATCCATTTAATTTCTTAATTAATTCATTAATTTTTCATCAGATTCTTGACCTAACATCATAACTTGCAATTTATCTTTTGAGAGAATATCATAATGATATACTGGCCTAGTAGGGTCAAGTTTAGTAGAATGTATATCAGTAGTATGAGGAATAGCCTCCTCAATTCTTTCTAATTGTTTTTACATAGTACTTAATATTTGTTTAATAAAGTTAAGTTGGCTATGAATGTTATTAATATCTTTTCTAGTTTCATCAGGACGTATAAGGGATTTAAATGGAGACGCTTAGATATCAACATTTTCTTTAAGAGGCGTTATTTTAATAGCTTCTAAAGGTGGATGTACTGAGATGATAATATATTTTTTAATTATTTTCCACTGAATAGTAATCCTTGTATGAACGTCTAAAAAAATTTATTAGCATAGGGATTTTTTATTTTTTCTTCTAAATAGTATAATTCAAACCAAGTAAAGAAATAGGTATTAATTTCAAGATAATTTAAAAATTCATAAAGAATTTCTAAATATATTTTTGTTAATGTTTTATCAAAGGAGAAGAAATACCAATCCCTATTTTCTTTATTATAATATGAGTTAAACTCATTTCTGATCCATGTTTTATATATTATGAAAGGACCTTCTCTAGTTAGGGAATCTAAAACTTGTGAAACAGTAGGTGAAGGTGACATAGAGGTTTCTTATTGATAAATTGGGATGGGAACATTAGGATTGAAGTCCACGTCGGCTAAATTAAGTCTAATGGTGGAATCAGTTGATTGTCTAGCAGCAGAGGGTCTGGCGCTAGAGGAAGTAATAACGATATTTGAAGCATAGTATCGGTGGGATTAATTCCTATTCATTCTAATCCAAACAGATTCGTCAATGTCTTGAATGACATATGTAATACGGTGGGAGAACTGACTTGTTTTGCATTTGATCGCAAATGTTGCGGATATCAACAGTGACCACTGACTTTTCTCTTATCCAATAAAGAAAGGGTGAAAAGAACAGGAAATACCTTGATAGATTTTGAGTTCTAGGGGTAAGTTATGAAAAGGGAAGGTGTTAGCACCCATTTCATCCGTAGTTGTCTACGGGCTCTTAATCGCTTAGCTCACTTTTGAAAATTTGCTTTTTTTTGTGTGTGTTTTGAAAATATTTTGAAAATTTTACAATGTAAGGAGAACTTTGTAATGACTCTTGTATTGGTCCTCAAGAATGTATACAAAGTGTTTGAAAATATTTTGAAAAGTTTGATGTGAGAATGTTTTATTTTTTAGAAGAATATTTATGAGCAAGCGATTAACAGTTCGTTACGCTAATCAAGGTCATTCTTATTCTTTTCCTTCTCCTTTAAGGATAGTGCTATCTGTACCATTAGTTAGTAGATAGCCCTATCCATTGGATATGAAAGGACATGCGAAGGGTCATCGTACGGTCATCAAAGGCAACATATATAGATGCTTTAGCAATTGTATCGGAGGGACTAGATCATTTTTCATAGGCAACATCGAAGGGTCATCGAGGGACTATGATCTTTTGTATGATGATTTGATCGAGGGTCTTTTGCTAAAGCATCCCTACTTTCGAGGGACATGACCATTATTCCAGAAGGCAATTAAGAGAGGTTAACTTAAAGGTACAAGTGTGCAAAGTGTGTTTGATTCAGTTATGTTTATCTTGAAGTTAGGGTTTTTCTATCAATTGATTTTATCTTGCCATACAAACCCTAATTACTAGCAGTTGCATAAAAGAATATAATAGCAGAAGATAAAGTGTGGAATATAAACCTAAAACTATTACAAGGCTTTGGGGCAGTTACATAAAAATGAAGAGTGCAGGAAAGTAAACCTACAACTATTACATCCAAGGAGCAGATACATTATAAGAAAAATGCGAGAAAAATAAACCTAAGCTATTTACATTCGTGAAAGCATCCTACACAATTTATCTAGGAAAATAAAAAGGAAAGATGAAAATAGAAAAGAAATGTTTTGGGTGATTTTTTATGAAAAAATAGTTTAAGTTGATAATTAATTATATAAAACCTAAAAATCTAATTATTTTTAAAATAAATAAAAAGGTTAATTAATTAATTGATTAAAAGGTTAAAAATAACCTAAACCTAATTAATTTTAGGGTTAAAGAAAAAAGGTTTTTGTTAATTTCTGGTTAATTGAAAAAAATAGGGTTAGGGGAAGAAAAATCAAGGAAAAACAAGGTTAGAAACCAAAAATAAGGAAAATGTCTGGGGTGGGTGTTGAACCCACGCCCTTTGCCTTCTACCTTGAACCGTTTGCCATTGAGGCATGCATTGGTTGGTGTTATGAGAACAAATGCTGCATATAATATATGAAAAACCTGCAAAAATTATAAAACATGAAAAAAATAGCAAAAGGCAGAGATCGAACCTACACCCTCATAGTCCAATGCTTTATCGCGTGCGCTCTTGTCACTGGGGTGGCTGTTTCATCGGGTATTACAATGAAATCAGTTAAATATAAAATAAAACCAAATGACTGGGCCGGAGAGGCGCCAGAGCCCTAGCTCCGGTCGTCTTCTCCAGTGACTTGTTTACTTTAACCTGCGAAATAACAACCGTTAGTGATTCAAAGGGACCCTACCCCCCAAATTTGACCCTTGCGTGTTCAATGGTGGCCTTAGTTTTTTCTAATTCTCCCAGCATGATGAGATATGGACTAGATACCATAAAACGGTTCAAACATGGTAATCCCTCATCCGGGCATTATGGAACTCGTGCAATGGTTCAATCCTGTACTAATACACCTCAAAAGCATGTTAGCAATGTTAATTTCGATCAAATCATAATAAAAATGAAAATACTAATTTACAAAAATATAGGAATAAGAGATGCATTGGATGCTCGTTTCATGAACTTTGGATCAGCAAGATTAATCCATACTTACTCTATAACACTTCTGGAATTGATTGGGACGGATAGCTTGCTTTGAGAAAGGCTAAAAATAGGGTTTGAAGATTGCGCTAGTTTGACAAATTTTTGAAGTTTTGGAATGTGATTTTCTTGCAAGGTTTTGTGTCCTCTTGTTTTCTGAATGTGAAGCATATTTATACGCCATGATTAGGTTAAAAAAGTGGGCTTGGACCTTTGTATGAAACCTTTGATTTTGATTTAATTTAATTTTGAATTTTAATGAATAAAATCAAAATAAATGGAATAAAAATCCAAGGGTGTATGAATATATTTAGAGGTTCACTATGAGATCTAAAACACGTTTGGACCTTGAAACATAAGCCCATTAGCCCAAAAATTCAAGTTTGATCAATTTGGGTTTCATGCATTTTCTCAAAATTTCCCAAGTTGCACAAATCATAACTCTCTCAATTTTTATCATATGAAGGTGATAATGGACTTTTTGGAAAGATCAAGATGTCCTCTACAATCTCTATGTTGATCGTTTCTTCATTTGAAAACTTTATCTTGATGTAAATTTCTTTGACAAAAAGTGTCTTTTTGCTGACTTTTGAAATGACCTATAATGTTTTGGCTCATATCTCTGAAATGAAGCATTTTTGGACTTGAGCTTAGAGAGACAAAGTTGTAGAGAATTGAATTTCCTTAAAAATGAGCTTTGGTTAAGAAAAATATGATGAAGCATGCAAAAGTTATTCTTAGTCAAAGTTTAGTTGGCTTCTCCTTAAAAAAAAACCCTAATTTAGTAAATTTTTGACTTTTGATGAATCTTGAGTTTTCTTGATGAATCATGATCAACCCTTAATCAAATGATGAGTTTGACGAATATCTTGATGTTGACCAAAAATCTTGAGTTTTGACTGTATGTTGACCATAATTGACTTTTTATCCAATACAGTTGATTTTCAATCATCTGAGCAGTTGACTAAGCAAACTTGTGATGCAAGGCTTGAAACTTGTCATGAGGGTACCTTGAAGCATATTAGGAATCATGGAATCCACTTGAGGCATTAGAAGCTCAATTTTCTTTGAGAAACACAAAACCCTAGTTGTAGGTCAATTTCTTAGGAGAGGGGAGTTTGTTTGATCCAAACCTTGGGTAGCTGAGAACCCTTGGAGCATGAGGAGGCATCTTGAATCAATTATGGGAGTGAAAATTTTGGGGTACAACAACTGCCCATGCTCAATCTTCGTAAACCTAAAGAGTTAAATTGGCATGCTCTTCATTCGTGATTTGAAGGTGGAAGAGCATTGAACACTTAAGTGCCCAGAAATTTTCACTCACATGTGCATAACGTGATACTGTTGGTTGATTATATTTCTTGAATGGGCTTAAAGATGCCATTCGGAGAGGTGAAAAAGTGTCTTCGGAGATGGGCTTATAGGTGTCGTCCAAGGTAATTGTTGATAGCAGTATCAGAATGAGTCTATGTTTGACAATATCTGAGAAGTATACTAGAATGAATTTGTGTCCGACTGTATCTAGTAGATGTGCTAGGGAGTGTCAGAATGAATATTACTTATCGATTGTGTCTGAATGCTATTCTAGAATGAGTCTATGTCATGACTGTAACTATGAAAGGATTAGAGTGAGTCTTTGCCCGACTGTATCTGAGATCTGTATTCGAATGAGTCTACGTCTGACTATATCTAAAAGATGTACCCGAGTGAATATCGGAATGGACCTACGTCTTGATCGTATCTGAACGGTATCTAGAAGATATACTGGAATGAGTGTCAGAATGAATCTATGCCTCGATCGTATCTAAACTGTATCTAGCATATTTATCGAAATAAGTTTACGCCTGACTGTATCAAGAAGGGCATCAGAATGAATTGTTGACTGATTGTATATGAAGGATGAGAAATTGTTGCCAACATTTATCTATTTATGGACTAACCTGAAAAAGAGAGAAACGTTAGTTTTATGCAATGTCATGATGTATGTAATGTATTGCGTAATGATACTCTCAAAATAAATGAGAATGATATATGCGTTTCGTATGCATATGTTATGATATTTTATAAATGATGTATGGATGCAATATGTTGTTGACGACAACGGTAGCTTCGTATAAATCCCTGACTGTTACTGGGGAATGAATCTTCAATCTCGTTTAGAACATTTTTGTTGGGGATTCCCGCTTTCTATTTGAGGATACTCCGTTGGGGACGTTCGACTTCTGCTTGGGGATAGAAGCATTCTAGGAAAATTGGTCGTTCATCTTTCTCTTGAAGGACTTGATTCTTACACACCCTAGGTGGGGATAAAGGAGGTGGATGGCCTTCTGATGCACTATCTGAATGAGTTTGTGGATGTCAACTCTTCTAGGGAGGACAAAGTTGAATGACATCTGGCCCGAGAGGAGAATCCTTTCGGGGAATTGCAATAATCAGAGAAATAAACATTGTTGGGTAAATAAACCCTTCCAGAGAAGAGAAATCTGTCGGGGATTTTATGGCATTGGAGAAATAAACTGCATTGGAGAAAAGAATTCATGTAAACTATGTTGAGGAGATAATATCTGGTGGGGATCGGGATTTCATAGGCTGCACTGAGGAAGTTTCCACCGTATGTGGGGAAATGATCAAACTTCTTTATTTACTAGAGGGCCTATCAGGAAAGATGATCATGTCGAACTATCCATCAGGGATATAAAGTTGAACCGCTGGAAGACGCCCCATGTTGTACCCCAAAATTTTCCCTCTCACTTGTCAAGTATTTTCTCACAAGATCTCCTTTGGCTCAAGACTGCACTAGGGTTGATCAGCTCAAGACACCTCCTTAAGCACTGGTGACTAAAATTAGGGTTTGATATTGCACAAGGATAATTGGACTTCTATGACCCATATGATTTTCATGGATCATTATGGACCCCCAAGATTAATCATGTCAAGTTTCAAGCTTTGGATCCCATTTTTGCTCAGTCAATTGAGCAGTTGACCTAAAAAATCAACTATACTGGAAAAAGTCAACTGTACACTGAAAAGTCAAACTTTGGCTTTTTTAGTCAAAATCAAGTGTCAAAGATCACAATTCATCAAAAAATGTTAAAATATGAAACTTGTTCATCAAGAAATCAAAAAGTCAAGATTTCATTTTTGAAAGTCAAAGTTTTCAAACTTAGAAAATTTTCTAAGTGTTGAAAACTTCATATTTTTTCACAACTTTGAGCCAATTTTTCACCATGATGCAAGATGATTCAAAAGAAACTTTCAACATGAAAATTGTATATCTCCATGTGGTATAACACATTGCTTTATACAACTTCTCCTAGATATGCTTGGATCTCAAGTTATTAATCCATGAAGTCTTGGTCATGAAACTAAAGCACTTAGTGAATTTTCAGCAATTTTTAATCAGGTTTTTGTCCCAACTTCTTGTCCAATTTTCATCAAGTTCCAGCTTGATTTAACAAAAGTGGAAAACATGAAAGTTGTAGGGGAGGTTCCAATATTTCCAAAAATTCAAAGAACTCAATGAGAGCATTCTTGAGCTGAGAGGATCGAAGAGATGAAGTTAGGGTTTCATTCTTGAATTACAAAGCAGAATTTATGATGAACACTCGACTAAAATTCCAACCAAAGCTACAAGATATCTCTTTTCAGGATATGTTCTCTCCAAATCTATTCATAATCAAGCAATTACACAAACCCTAAGTGTATTACACAAGCATTTGAAGCTTTGTCCAAGTCTTGATACTACTTATGGTTAGAAATGCAAAAGCAACATTTCCATTTGCATAAAGCTTAACTTTTCCAACCACTCTCTTCTTTAAAAGCTTGAAATCTGTTCCAAACATCACAGAAAAATCTCTCAACATCAGAAGCAATCCACAAGACCTGCAAAGCATGGCTAAGTTCCTTAATTTACTCCTTTCTTCATCATGAAGCAACTTGTCTTTATGAATTTGAAAAAAGGCATAACATATGATTTTCAAAAGTCTGAGTTTTTTAAATCTCAAAACTTCTCTATAAATAGAAGAAGCATTTCCAAGACAAAGAGGTTAGAAAAAATAGAGAGAAAAGCCAGAAGTTTTATTGCTAAACCCCCAAAATCTCATATTCTCAAAAGCCATAACAGTCCACAAAACTTCCACTCTTGAGTTTTAAAGTCCAAACCTTTGAACCTCTCATACCTTGCAAATTAATTCCAACCATCTAAACATTCTACATACATCATATAGAAGTTTTTCAAACACAAGAAAAACTTCTGTAACATAACTATTATCACTTCCCAAGCTCAACAACAACCCATACATCAGCTCAGACTGAAAGCACAAATTTCAGTTTCAAGGTAAGTTTTCTTGATTTTGAACTCTTCATACAGGAATCATTAATGGTTCATTTGTGAAGATAAAATGCAGATATCATTACCTTAAAGCTAACCATATGCTTTCTTTTCATTTTCACTAACCATGTGTTGAGAATTGACTTTTACATGTAGCAAAACAGTGATAAAAACAAAAAACAGCAGTTATGCATCGACACGAAATGCTATGAGTCGACCATATTATGTCCAAAACAGGTTATGAGCCGATGAAAACTATTATGCATAGATATGAAATTTTGCATGAGTCGATACGAAATGCGAATGCGTCGACTCATACTGAGTTATTTTTCATTTTTCAGCAGCAAGGAAGTTTTCGTATCAATACATAATGGCATGCGTCAATACATAAACTGTTTTCGTATCAATAAATAATGGCATGCATCAATACATAAACTGTTTTCGTATCAATACATAATGGCATGCGTCAATACATAAATTTTTTTTGTATCAATATATAATGACACGCATCAATACATAAATTTTTCGTATCAATACATAAGTGTATGTGTCAATACATAAAAAAAATTTTCAAAACAATTTTCTGATTTATTTATTTATTTTTGTACATTATTTATTCATTCAATATGGTTGTAATAATAAATTAAGGTTTATTTAATTTCATCCCCCCATTTGTAAATTTATGTCCCCATCCCCCAAATGATGTAATAGCGTAAGATTTTAATTTCCGCAACTTATCGCTTTAATATAATTTTTAGTAATTAGGGTGTTTATGGCAAGATAAAATCAACAAGTAGAAAACCCTAATACAAGACAAAACAAGCATGAAATTTAATACACTTGCACACAAGCACCCCTAGGGTAAAATCCACTTGGTTGCCTTATAAATGGCCATATTACGCATGTGAGGTATCTTAGCAAAAACAAGCAAAAATACAAGATCATAGTCCCTCGATGACGCTATCTAAGATGCCTTTCAAAATGATCTTAGTCCCTAAATAAACATGCTAAGATACCTTGCAACATTGCTAATCATGGTTATACGATGACCCACGCCTGTCCCGTTTACATCCAAAGATAGGGTTACTTACCAAATCAATGGTAAGATAACAATTTCAAAGGAAAGAAGAAATGAACATGAAAGACTTTTGGGTAGGTGGAATGCTCCTAGTTACTTGATCCATTTGAAAACTAAACATCCTTTCTATTTTCAAAACTAACACCTACACTTTCAAAACATCTTACAAAACTTGAAAGCATTTTCAAAAGACCAACACTTTGTATACATTCTTACAAACGAGAATCATTACAAAGTTTGCCTAAACAATGGCCTCTTTACAAAATACTTTCAAAAACCACACAAAGCACAATTTCAAACAAAAGCAAGTGATCTAGCAAGTAGATAAGAGCCCATGGAAAACCATGGATGAAAAGGGTGCTAATACCTTCCCTTTTCATAATCTACCCCCCGAACTCAAGAAACAATCTCAAAGGTCTTTCCTATGCTTTTTCACCTTTCCTTTTGGATAAAAGAAAAGTCGGTGGCGACTCTTGCTAACCGCAACATTTGAGATCAAACAAAAAACACCCAAGTCAGTTCTCCCACCGTATCACACCCCAATTTTTGTCTGATGGCATATTAGACTTGCTAGGGAATATATCTCCGTTGGGGATGAGCTTGTGAAGATAGCTCTGTAGAGATAGTTTCATGGAGATTGATCTCTGGGGATTTGTGGATGACTTGGACATTATCCTAACTCCTAGAGTCTTTAGTAAATGCTAACCATGTTTTTATGCATATATTTTGTTAACAGTAATCATGTTTGTGATATGGTGGCAGAATCGACTGTTTTTACTGGTTTGCGTTTTGCGTGTTTCGTTCACAAAATGTCGCGGTAAGCAAGAGTCGCCATCGACTTTTATTTTATCCAATCATGGAAAAGGAAAAAGAATAGAAAAAACCTTTTTTTGAGAAATTCTGAGTACGGGGGGTAGATTATAGAAAGGGAAGGTGTTAGCACCCTTTCTATCCATGGTTTTCCACGGGCTCTTAGGTACTTGCTCATCTTTTTTTAAAATTGCTTATGTGTGTGCTTGTTTTGAAAAGTTTTACTTCGTGATAACCCTTGTATCAATCCTCAAGGGTGTGACGAAGTTTGTTTTGAAAATTTGTTTTGAAAGGTGTTTGTGTGAAAAGTTTTGTTTAGCAAGTACTTAAGATTCTACCTACTCGAAAAAAGATTGTTTGTTCTCATTTCCTTTAGACGGTGCTATCCTACTATTAAGGAATAGGTATCCCCGTCGTTGGAGTTTGTAAGGGACATTCGAAAGGGACAAGTACAATCACTAAAGCAATAGATAGAAAACTTTAGTAGTAACCCTAGAGTCCTAAAGATCTTTCTGAGGCAACATTTCCGAGGCAACATTCGAGGCGACATTTGAATGGGACATTTTGATCTTTTAGACTGGAGGGTAACCACTAAAATCTCCTATGCTTAATGATTGTTTACCGAAGGCAACCGGAGTGAGGTAAACCCTAGGAGTGAATATGTGCATGTGAATTTTTTCAGTTAATTAGTCTTTGCACATTAGGTGATCTACCGTTTTAATTTTCAAGTATTCTTCCCATACAATCCTATTAACCATGCATCTAACAGTTAAATATTTGCAGGAATTTAAAGTGCGAGAAAATAAACCTAGCTATTACAAGGCTTCGGGGAGGGGATTAATTACATAACCAAAAACCGGGGAAAAGCGATAAGTAAAAACTCTAATTTAAAGCTATTACAAACCATTGGCAATTACAAAAATAATGAAAAATAAATAACATGCGCGCGGCGAATTAAACACGAGGAAGATTGAAAATAACCTAAAACCCTAATTGAGGAAAAAAAGTATTTTTTTGTGCATTTTTATTTAAGAAAACAAAAAAATTGCAAATTAATTAAACCCTAATTTCTAATTAGTTTTATTTACAAAAAGAATCAAATGAACCTAGTTTCTAATTATTTTTAATTATGAAAAAAAAGAAATTAAATTAACCTAATTTACTAATTAAATTAAAATAAATATTTTCTTAAAAAAATGATATTTTTGTGATTTTTGTGATTTGTTGATTTTATGATAAATTAAAAAAAGTAATTAATTTTTGATGAAAAGAAAATAATTAACAAATTAATTAAAATCAAAGAAATAAAAGAAAGAATTGAAAATGGGCCTGTTTGCATTGCTGAAGGAGGGGGTGTGAAGTTGAAATTCCCAGGCTCAAAGGTTGCTGAGCCCAGTCAACGCGCCTGATCCTATGGGGCGTTGACTCGAGGGTGCATCATGGTCTTTCAGTGATGAGGCGTACAGCTGGCTGAATGATGGATCCACTGGTTGGCTACTGGAAGCACACGGTAGGCCTTTGGATGAGAACTGCATATGATTTGTAAATGGAAAAACAAAAAAAATGTTGTTGGGACCTGGGATCAAACCCAGGTCCTTATGTTCACCACCAATGCACCTCACCACTGGGAAAACTGGCTTGTTTGTTAACAATATGAGAATAAAACATAATATACAAAAACGTGGTTAACTAAAGAAAATGAAGGCGATATTCAAAAGACCTAATGGTTGATTGCCACACCACTGTCTTCTCCAGGGAACCGTTGTATTAGATAATGGCCTTTTACCTACAGACACTTTCCGTTGCTATAACCCTGCGCAACTCAAAAACTCACAAAACGCAATATAAATGAAATTGAATACCAGGGTTCCACTGGTTATGATGTCACAGTCATCATGGTACCTTGTTTATGGTCTAATTTTACATGCATACAAAAACCCTAAAAATGCAAGGTGAACCCTTGCAATGGCAGATACGCATATAAGCTTCAAAAATACAATTAAACTATTCAGTCAGCTTGTAAACATGATAACAAACACATATATGCCATTAAAACATACTCATAATGTATAAATCGTGCTAATCGAATTTGAAAAATATGGCAAACCGTGTGAGGCCTGGAGGTGGATTCTGGGCTTAAGAGGGCTTGCTATTGATTGAGATAGCTTCCTGAGACGTCCATCAATTGATTGGCAACTCTAGGATGGCTTGAGATGGCCTGTAGGACTGAAACCGATTCACACTTTTATTTGAAAATTTTGAATTTGCTCTGCCTCTTTCATGACTGCTATCCCCTTGTCTTTTGCCTTGTACATGTTCATTATATATCCCTAAGTAAATTAGGGTTATAAAAACAACATGAATCTTTGCAATTATGAAAGATTTTATTTGATTTCCATGCCATATGCAAACTTGCTATATTGAGACAAATTATCCCTTTCTTGTACCAATCATGCTTGATTCGATTTGGCCTTGATATTTCAGCATGTTTTGATTACAATCCTGTCAAAAAATCATATCAAAACAAATCTTTGATATTATTTACCAATTATTTGATTTAATTCAATTTTTAATTAATAAAAAATCAAAATAAATTGGAAAACGAAGAAAATAACATGTGGATAAGTAATTGGGTAGTGGACCATGTTATAAGTGAGGTGCAAGCATAAAAAGTTAGGCCCATTTGGCAAAAAATGTAATTTTGAGCCCAATTGACTTTTGGCAATTTTGCAAAAAAGGTTCACTTTGACAAGGCATATCTCCTCCAATTTAACCCTAGAGAGGTGTTCTAAGACTTTTTAGAAATCTTAGGATGTCCCCTAAGCAACCCTTTTGGTCTCATTTCAATTGGGTCTTCCATGTTCACGTAAGAAGCTTTGACCCAAAAGGTGTTTTTGTTGACTTTTCAAAAGGACCCATAATGTAGAAACTCATATCTTTTTATGAGTGCATATTTTGAACTTTGGGGATGAAGATGAGTTGTAGGGAATTTCATTCTCTTCAAAATGAGCCTTGTATGGAAAATTTCTAATAAAGTATGTGGAAGTTATGCTTGGTCAAAGTTTGGTTGACTTTTCCTAAGAAACCCTAATTTAGCAACTTTTGGGTTTTGATGAATTTAGGGCATTCCTTTAAGAATCATGATCAACCCTTGATCTAATTATGGATATTACTTCAAAATGTTTATGTTGACCCAAAATCTTGAAGTTTGACTATATATGGGCCACAATTGACTTTTGACCTAATACAGTCGATTCTCAAGCATCTGAGCAGTTGACTGAGAAAACTTCTTGTGCAAGGCTTGAAATTTGACTTGGAGGGTCTTGAGAACATATTAGGACCATGGAGAGAATATTAGGTCTTTAGAGTCCACCTATCTTGATGAAAATGGAAACCCTAATTTGAGACACACTGCCTTAGGAGAGAGTTTGTCTGGTCAACTCTTGGGCAAACTTGAGCAAATTGAGGATCTCTAGGAGTATGTATTGAGTAAAATGAGAGGGAAAATTTTGGGGTACAACAGCTGCCCCTGTTCAATTTCTTAAACCTAAGGACGTAGATTGGCTCGTCTGCCTTTCGTGATCTGAAGGTGGAAGATGATTGAACACTAGAGTGCCAAAAAATTTGAACTCGCATGAAGTGATACTTGATTTGTGATATCGGGAATGGGCATATAGATTCCATTTGGAAGTTGCTAGAGAATTGTCGGAGATGGGCTTAAAGATGCCATCCAAGATGTGACGGAGTACAGTCGGAGATGGGCTTAAAGATGCCATATAGAGGATATTGATTTCCCGAGACATTCCTTCGACGAGAGTCCCTGCTCTTGTTGTTGAGGAGGAATCTGCTGAGGAATGTTGGTATCTGTCTTGGGAGAAATAGAATTTTAGGAGCTTCAGTTGTCCGTTACTCTACTGGGGAAATAACTCCTGCTTGAGGAAGCAGAAGTGAACTGCATATTTAGTCAGGGTAAAAGCTGCACCGCGACTTACTGGGGAAATGTGAAACTAATAGTGTTTGATCAGGTCCAGGTCTTACAGTGTTGTGGACTGCTGTCTAGAGATAAGAGAAAATAAACCTGGATAGTAAGGTTATGAGAAGGAATCTGGATAGTAGGGTTACTTCGAAATGAAAGCCTGGGTAGTAGGGTTGTGAGAAGGAACCTGGATGGTAGGGTTACTTCGATATGAATTCCTGGATAGTAGGGCTGTGAGAAGGAACCTGGATGGTAGGTTTATGTCGATATGAAATTCTGGATAGTAGGGTTGTGAGAAGGAACCTGGATAGTAGGTTACTTCGATATGAAAGCCTGGATAGTAGGGATGTGAGAAGGAACCTGGATAGTAGGGTTACTTCGATATGAAAGCCTGGATAGTAGGGCTGTGAGAAGGAACCTGGATAGTAGGGTTAATTCGATATGAAAGCCTGGATAATGGGGCTATAAGAAGGAACCCGGGTCGTAGGGTTTCTTCGATATGAAAGCCTGGGTAGTAGGGCTTTGAGAAGAAACCTGGATAGTAGGGTTTCTTTGAAATGAAATCCTGGTTAGTAGGGTTGTGGGAAGAAACCTGGATAGTAGGGTTACTTCAAAGCGACAGTGTAGATTAGTTGACCTGTTTGGTTTCGGGAACTGAGTTTCCGTTAGTCATCTGCATATGTGACTTGCATAACTGCTGAATTTGTTGAAGCTAATCCTCTTTTCCTGGAAAGATATCAGGGTTAGTTATATGCGATGCATGAAATGCAGGGTGAGATGATGTTCTCAAACTAAATGAGATTATGCTGTATATGATATGTATGCATATGTCATGATGTATGTTCATGAAATGCTATTGGGGTATGCTCGCGTCTGGGAAAATAAGTCCCTGACTGTTGCTGGAGATTTATAAATATTCTGTCGGGAGGAGATGTTGCTTGAGAATAAACTCTGGGGAATGAACTTAGAAGATGTATTTCTGTAACTGAAGTGATGAACTTTGTCGGGGATTGAGCCTCTGTGCCTAGAGAAATAAACTCTGCTTGGGGGATAAAATTTACAGACTCGCCCGCGATTACGAACCTTAGTTGGGGTGGTTACGTCCTATTTCGGGAAAGCTGACATCAATGCCTATGGATACTTTTACTCTGTGGGGAGTGTATGAACAAATAATTATGTTCATAAGCTGGCTCTATCCCGGTACCTGCTGGGCATAATAACTGTAGGGTTTGGCACTTTTTGTCTTTGCTCCTGTTTCTAGGATTACGAGTAATTGTCTTTTGTTTCTTATGTAAATATTTATGAGCAGCAATCATTTTCAAATGCATATATAAAAAATAAGTCATTGGATGTTCTTGCAAAACAAAACAGAAAAAGAAAAAACAGATTGAAGTTTCTTGTGAAAATGAATTGTATTGATTTTTGAAGTTGGCCTGTAATAGGCGCTTTTGTACAAAGAGGCTGACGCTCTAGTAAGAGAACGCCGCTGAAAAAATAGAAGCCATCAAACTTATGAAAAAGAAAACAGCTATGTGTAACAACCCCATTGGGTCCCAACGCTGCTATTGCCTTTATATCTTCAAGCGTATCATCACTTTGCTTCTTGGCCTAAAGTTGATCAGATTGATTGGTGCCGTCCAAGCTTGATAGTCGATACTGAAGTCTGGTCGCATGATGATCCAGTGAGACATAGTGGTACGCTTTATATCCCTAAATTTTTCCTGGACCGCCCATTCGGGTTTTCAGTCCACCGGGATACCCCTTTTTGCCCAAGCCGCCCTTTCGGATTTTCGGCTTGCCGGGTGTATAATTTTTTTTTTCATTTTCATCCCTTACTTTTTCCCGAACCCTTTTGGTTTGCCGAGAAGCCCTTATTTTTGTCTAGGCCACTCAACCTAGCGGGTCTTTTAATTAGGCGTAGTATCTTTTCACTATGTCTGCATTACCAGGGTGAGGAAGGTCGTCATCGTCCAGGGTGGTTAGAATCATAGCTCCTCCTGAGAAAATGTTCTTAACCACAAATGGCCCTTCATACGTGGGGGTCCATTTCCCCTTGGTATCACCTTGCGACAGTATGATGCGTTTGATCACTAGATCCCCGACTTGATATTCTTGGCGCCTGACTTTCTTGTTAAAAGCCTTGATCATTCTCTTTTGATACGTCTGACCATGGCAGATAGCAGTAAGTCTCTTTTCATCGATTAGATTCAGTTGATCAAGTCGGGTTCGGATCTAGTCGTCTTTGTTCAAACTCGCATCCTTCATAATCCTAAGAGAAGGTATCTGGACTTCAATGGGTAGGAATGCCTCCATTCCATATACCAGAGAGTAGGGTGTTTCCCCTGTCGACGTCCGTGCTGAGGTACGGTACCCATGAAGAGCGAATGGTAACATCTCATGCCAGTATTTGTATGTCACCGTCATCTTCTGTATAATATTCTTGATGTTCTTATTAGCTGCTTCAACAACGCCATTCATCTTTGGCCAGTAGGGAGAAGAATTATGGTGATGTATCTTGAACTGTTTACAGAGCTCGGTGATCATCGTGTTGTTTGGATTCGTACCATTATCAGTAATGATTCTCTCTGGCACACCATATCGACAAATCAGATTATGTCAGATAAACCGTGCCACGACGATCTTGGTTACTCTAGAAAAGGAAGCTGCCTCAACCCATTTCGTGAAGTAATCAATGGCTACTAAGATGAAGCGATATCCATTGGAAGCGGTGGGCCTGATTTCTCTGATCATGTCAATGCCCCACATTGCAAAGGGCCACGGAGCTGTCAAGACATTTAAAGGGACCAGAGGCATATGCACCTTATCAGCGTAGATTTGGCACTTATGACAAGTTCGAGAGTGTTGATAACAATCGGCTTCCATAGTGGACCAGTAATATCCTGCCCGTAGGATCTTCTTAGCCATGGTATGTCCACTAGAATGAGTTTCTAAGGTGCCTTAATGTAGATCTGCCATGATCCTCTCTGCTTCACTCTTGTCTACACACTGTAGTAGTGTGGAGTCATGGCTGCGTTTATAGAGGATTCCATTACTGAGGAAGAACTTTGCAGCGAACCTTCTCAAAAACTTCTTATTGTTGACAGATGCCCCTTCGGGATACTCTTGAGCCTCGAGATACCTTTTGACTTCGTGAAACCAGGGTTTGTCTGCCACTTCTTCGGTATCAATTTTGCAGCAGTGTGCTGGTTAATCCAACCTCTCAATGGTGATTTGGGGAGATTCATTGTCCCTTAATCGTGGGAAATGTTTGAAGGTTATCTCCTCAAAGTGTGGGAGTAACGTCAGTACATACTCTTTGTAAGGAATGAGATTCTGGTGCTTCGTATCCCACTCGCCTTTGATCTGACTTATCACCAAAGCAGAATCCCCGAATACGCTTAAGAACTTGATCCTTAGGTCGATAGCAACTCGAAGACCCATAATACATGCTTCATACTCTGCCATGTTGTTAGTGCAATTGAAGCTAATCGGGAAGTGAGCGGAGTATGACAGCCCTCGGGAGATATGATTACAGCCCCGATGCTGTTTCCTAGTGCATTTGAGGCTCCATCAAAATACATAGTCCATCGGGATCCCTCCTCAGGTCCTTCATCCAGTCCAGGTTCTTCATAGTCAGTTACCAACATAATATTCTCATCCGGGAACTCAAAATTCATGGACTGGTAGTCATCCACGGCCTGATGAGCCAAATTATCAGCCAATACACTCCCCTTTATTGCTTTTTGGGTTGTATATTGTATGTCGTACTCAGTTAAGATCATTTGCCACCTTGCTATCCTTCCGGAGAGAGCGGGCTTCTCGAAAATGTACTTGATCAGATCCATCTTTGATATCAACAAGGTATTGTGAGTCAGCATATACTGACTCAGTTGGCAAGCAGCCCATGCCAAAGCGCATCAAGTTTTCTCGAGCAATGAGTATCGTGTCTCACAATCGGTAAACTTTTTGCTAAGGTAGTATATCACGTGCTCTTTTCGACCAGACTCGTCATGCTGCCCCATCACACACCCCATTGAATTGTCTAGCACTGTCAAGTATAATATCAAAGGTCTTCCTTCAACTGGAGGCATCAGAATTGGTGGTTCTTGAAGGTATTCCTTGATTCTTTCAAAAGCGGTCTGGCATTCATCATTCCGCTTTACCACTTGATCTTTCTTCAGAAGCTTGAAGATTGGCTCACAAGTAGCAGTCGGATGTGAAATGAAACTGGCGATATAATTCAGGCGTCCCAAGAAACCTCTAACTTCCCTCTCTATACGGGAAGCTGGCATTTCTTGTATAGCTTTTACCTTTGCAGGATTTACTTGGATGCCTTTGTCGCTGACAATGAAACCTAGAAGTTTACCAGACCTTACCCCGAAGGTGCACTTGTTCGGATTCAACCTCAACTTATATACCTTCAACCTGTCGAACAACTTTTGGAGATGATCTAGGTGCTCTTCCCCAGTCCGAGACCTGGCTATCATGTCATCAACATAGACTTCGATCTCATGGTGAATCATATCATGGAAGAAAGCGATCATGGCGCACTGATAAGTTTCCCCAACATTCTTCAACCCAAAAGGCATAACCTTGTAGAAGAAGGTGCCCCACTGTGTAACGAAGGTTGTCTTCTCCATGTCTTCAGGAGCCATCTTAATCTGGTTGTAGCCAGAGAAACCATCCATGAAGGAGAAGATTTTGTGTTATGCGGTGTTGTCGACCAGAACATTAATGTGTGGAAGTGGGAAGTCATCCTTGGGGCTTGCCCTGTTCAGATCTCTATAATCTACACACATCCGTAACTTACTGTCCTTCTTAGGTACCAGGACGACGTTGGAAACCCACTGTGGATAAGAAGTGACAGCCAAGAATCCTTCATCGAACTGCTTCATGACCTCTTCCTTGATCTTCTCTAACATTTCAGGGCACATACGAAAGACCTTTTGTTTAACCAGAGGACAATCTTCTTTAGTTGGTAGGCAATGTACCACAATATCAGTGTCCAAACCAGGCATGTCTTCATAGGACCAAGCAAAGATCTCAACATAGTCGTGCAACATCTGTATCAACCTCTGTTTGACGCTAACCTCCAGATTTGCACCTATTTTAACCTCTTTTCTGTCTTCCTAAGTACCCAAGTTTACTGTCTCAATCGGCTCTTCATGAGGTTGTATGGCCCTTTCTTCCTGCTGTAATAGTCTAGCAAGTTCTCTAGGCACCTCACAATCATCCTCACTTTCGTCTTCGGCTTGGTTGATCGGATTTTTGAAGTCATAACTGGCGATAACAGAGCTGTTATCAATGGGATCCGTAGTGGATATGGATCTGCATTATGATACGTGAGTGTGTGTAAGAGAATAGCTGTTGTGATAAAGTGAAAACAGAAAAGAAAAATAGAGAGCACAAAATTTGTATGCAAGAAACGTCCAATGCTTTATTAATGATATATGAAATGACAAATAACAGCCCTCACAAACAAAACCAGTGTGCCTCGGGCAAGGCACAAGGCTGTAAAGTTTTAAATTTTTTATTACAAATCTCAAAACAAGTAAGACAATTACTGCAGAATAAAAGAAACTAGTATAAAGTTCCTAGCCGTCCAGTTACTCGGTCCACCGTTGGTAGTTGGGTAGATCCAGCTGTCGATGTCTGAGTCCTTATTGCTGTCTTTAATGGCATTAATTCCCCGATTACTGATGTGTAGGGGAGGTCTTCCAGCCCGAGCACGTCGAACAACCCTTTGAGCCCCTATAGTAAAGCCCAAACCAAATTTGTCAGTTTTGTGAGTGAAATCAGGGAGCTGACCCCAATTGGCACACCCACCTTCTTCAACCACGGCCCAGGCGTCCTTGAGGGAAGCCATCTTCAGAGAAGGTTTGCTGCTGGTAGTAGTTTCAGTCGATGCCAAGATCTGAGGGACCTCTTCGAAGTTCTGACAAGGAGTTTCTATGAATTCCCCGTCCATCTCTATGTAGCGGAAGGAATTGAGGTGGCTCACCATATACTCCTCTTCACCCTGCACAATGACAATCTTCCCTTTTACCGGATACTTCAGCATTTGGTGCAGTGTGGCAGTAACTGTCCCTGCCTCATGTATCCAAGGACGACCCAACAAACAAGAATACGAAGGCCTGATGTCCATCACATAGAAGATGGACCCAAAAGTCTGAGAACCCACTTTGACAGGGATGTCCACCTCCCCGTGCACCATTCTCTTTGACCCATCGAAAGCCCTTACCACAATGTTACTAGGCTTTAAAGTCAAACCCTCGCAATCCAACCGGTCCAACGCCTTCTTCAGCAGAACATTCAGCGAAGACCTAGTATCTACCAACACATGAGCCATAGTGGTGCCCCTGTATTCAATCGAGACATGCAGAGCATCATTATGCTTCCTTCCCTTTGGTGTCAAATCTGCATCTGAAAAACCCAGCCCATTGTCAGCAATCAGGCTGGCCACATAATCTTTAAATTGATCAGCTGAAGTCTCTTGCGGCACATGCGCAGTTTTGAGGAATGCAATCAAAGCCTTCTCATGGGCCTCATAGCACAACAACAGGGATAACATGGATATCTTTTAGGGGATCTTCCCCAGCTGCTCGACCATATTGTAGTCGCTCTTCTTAATTATTTTTAGTATTTCCTCTATCTCTTGCTTATAGGCTTCCACAACAATTTTCCTAGGCGCCTCCGTCCGGGAAGGCTCACCTATAATTTCTTTGCCGTGGGTATCTGACGATTCGTCAACAAGGGTAATAACTGGAGTAAGAATAAGAGAAGTAGTTGATGTAGGAACAACAGATGGAATGACAATAGGCTTGTTGATAGTCTTAGGGGAAATCTCAGGAGAGAAGACCCTTCCACTTCGGGTAACTTTGCTGGTTTCGACAATGTTACCAATATCAGGATCATCCTCTTCATCTTTCAAATCTTGTTTGATGCCATGATAGTACACATCAACACCATAATGCCAGGGGATAGCTTTGTCCGAGACATACAGGATAAGACCAGGAACAATGATTATTAGCGGAGCAATTCTTGGAGCAGATGTAATCCTAACAGGTCTTCTCGAGGAGACCTTGGAAGGATTGGCGAAAATGTTTATAATGGCAATGTCTTCAGATGGAACAACAGGAAGCAAAGTTTTCTCGAACAAAATTTATTTGCTTTCCATCAGGCGTTGAACACATAACTTCAGAAAATGGAAACCAGAAGGTAGAAATGAACACATGTGGCAACCTTCACCATAACCCGGAAATAAACCGGCCAACAACAAATTCTTCTTCACAGTCATGAGAGGAGTAGAAACTTCATCCACCAAGGTCACGAACAAGTCGGTATCAACAAAATTAATTCCACGACCAAGCTTAGGCATGGGAGCAGTTATGAAATTTGGCTTCTCCGGAGCATCAAACTCTATTTCCTTGGCTTCAATTAAGTCTTGTACTTTGTTCCTCAGAGCCCAACAGTCATTTGTATCATGGCCAGGACTCTCAGAATGATAGGCACACCGAGCATTTGGATTATATCGGGGGAGATGTAGTATTTGGGTTCTTGGGAGCCTCTTTCAAGGTTGCCAAGTTGGATCTCAGCAGATGAGGTAGAACTTCAGCCAATATCATGTTGAATCGGGTAAACTTCCATTGTGGTCTTTCCATCCTTTGTTGATTGTTGCATTATGGAGCAACTGCATGCCTAGGTATCATTACGACACTTACGGTCTGACGATGTTCAACCCTGGTTTGGCCCCTCGGGCTATAGATGGCAATGGCTTCCTTCTTACCAGCAAAAGGCTTCTTTACTGAGCTCGAAGAGGCATCCTTCTATATCTTGCCGCTCTGAATCCCAGCTTCTACTCTTTCTCCAGTTAGAATCAGCTCGGTGAAACCAGCTGACGAGCTGCCGATCAAATGATTGAAAAATGGACTAGATAGCATCCCCAGAAAAATATCAACCAACTCTCTATCAGACAACGAATTTGAACTCTTCCAGCCAAGTCTCTCCATTTCTGGGCATAGTATTTAAAGCTTTCACTTGCTCCCATGGACATACTCTGGAGTTGAGTACGAGTAGGAGCAAGGCCAGCGCTGTATTGATACTGCTCGAAGAAAGCAGCGGCCAGATCTTCGCAATTTTGGACATTGGCTCCCTCTAGCTGGTAGAACTATTCAAGCTGAGTCCCTGACAAACTATCTTGAAAGAAATGAACCCACAAATTTCTATCAGCGGTGTGGGGCTGGATCTTTCTGACATAAGAGCGAAGATGGAGTTTTGGGAAGGACACCCCATCATACTTAGCAAAAACTAGAGCTTTGAACTTCTGCGAGATGACCACCCCCTACACCAATCCCAATTCTTCGAAATCCAGTCCAGGTATCCTCTAAACTTCCATGGCACTCAGACGATCTTCCAACTTCCTGTATCTATCCTCAGCAGGAGGATACTGCTCATCATTGTAGTCTGTATCGTTGTCATAAACTGCAGGACTGGGGTCCTTCTCCCCTGTCTCTTCTTCTTGATTCTCCCCTTCCTTATATGAAGAGATCAGATCGACTTATCGCTTCAACCGCTCTCCAAACCTTCTGCCCATATTCATAATACCAACAACCTTCTTCTTTTTCTTTTTCTCTTTCAGGATGAGGGCTTTCAGATTCTCCTGCCCTTTTGCCAGATTTATGAACATTTATTGGAACTGGGTGTTTTGTGCCTGGAGGTCCTTGATGCTTTGTTCGGAAGACATTTATGCTAAAATAAACAGTGAAGAAGATGAGAAACCTGTAATGGTACCTGTACATGCAATGCTATGAATGGGATGCGTATGCAATGATTTCAAAGACTTTGGGAAATTTAAATTTGTAAACCAAAATAAACAAAGATTTTATTAGCTGAATTTGAAGTTCAAATGCCTTTTAGGCGTTAAAATTAAAAATAAATCTAAAACTAGAAAAGAAATCAAAATTCCCATGGATGGTTCCTCTTTGTGCCGAGATAATCTTTGAGTCCTCTTTCTTCATGGAGTTGCTTTGTGAGCTCTAAAACCTTCCTCTCCTGAGCATGGAACTGATCCCTGTAAGTATCCTGCTCCTTCATCAATTGAATCCAAGACCTTTGTAACTCTCCGAGATCAGTGGGCATATAAGGATAGAGAACCATGTTAGGAATACCCCCTTCAGTAGTGGGTTCCACAATCACTGGTAAAACGGACACATAGGGCATCATAAGCTTCTGGGCACGAGCTCGTACCCATTGGAGGTAAGGTTCCATAGGAATGGAAGCCTTTGGCCCCAAAGCCTTGGTGCCAGATTGGTTTACCATGCCCTAAGCTCGTATGAACCTCCAGAGATACTCTTGAACATCATCCTCATAGTTGAATACAATGCCCTCGATAAGTAACTCATGGGGACCATCCCTTCGGGCGTAACCAAATTGTCACAGATCTAAACAAGGATTGTAGGTTATACCCCCTTTGATACCAAGTAATGGGACATTAGGGTACTCCCCGTAATGGTCAATAATAGTAGTGCTTTCCATAGCTCGGGAACACCATAGAATATCTATGTGAGCGAGCGACATTATCCTTTGCGACCAACCCAAACCTTCTTCATTCTTCAGTACAGACTTAGGGAGGTGAGAAATAAACCACCTTGACGGTAATGACATGCAACACATAAGAACCCCTCTTCTCTTCATGGTACGAGTATGGAGAGAGTGCAAAATATCTTCGAGCAAGATAGGCACAGGGTTGCGGGAGAGGAAGATCTTGATAGCATTCACATCTATGAATGAGTCCGGATTAGGAAATAGGACTAACCCATAGATTAGAAGAGCCAAAACCTCCTCAAAAGCCTGAAAATCCATATCATCCCAAAACAGTTGGGCCTTGTCTATCATAAACTTAGCTAGAAAACCCTTGACTCCACTTCTTGTTTCCCAATTGGATACCATGTCGGCCCGTTTCAGATGCAAAGCTGAGGCAATGACTTCTGGCTTAGGAACTTCTTCTAGACCTATGAAGGGCAACTGTTCAAGAATGGGTATATCCAACAGTTGAGAGAATTCTTCCAAGGTAGGCACCAACTGATAGTCTGGAAAGGTGAAGCAGTGGTGCTTGGGATCAAAAAACTGAAAGAGTACACTCATCATCTTTTCATCAAAGTTTGAAGTAACCAGGTTGAGAAGTCGACCATGCCTCTTAGTGAATGCAGAAGTTTCAGAAACCCTTAATACTAGCTCTTTGAGTTGGGAAGGTATCTTCACAAAGCTGATTCAGATAGTGTTTCTACGAACGAAAGCCATGATTTGCAAAAACAGAACAAAGATAAATTCCCTTGGTCTTTGAAATGGTTAGTGCCATAAGAATGGATGCTATGTTATGATGCATGATATCATGATAAACCACAGGTATGGCAAACACAGTCAAATCACACCAAGTCCTTAGGTTTAAGGTCCTCATGAAGTTAAAGGTCACACCCTCTTGAAGTCTAGTTAGTTTCAAACCTGTCTTAAAAAGTAACCGGGTTCTAAGGGATCTCAATATCACTGACCATCCTTTATCGGGCATTATCTCAGCTCAAGCAATCTTTTCTTGAGGCCAAAATATCCCGAAAGTATGATCTCAATGAGTGTAGCATCGAGTATCAACCAATCCTCAGCTCTATACCGAGGCCGACTATCTCACTACTTTCTAATGGCCAAGTTTGTTCAATTAAGGTTCTAAGGCCCGTTAGTGATTCACGACACCATGCGGCGGCCCCGTATTCTCCTCGTTTCCCCATGAAGGATACCGGTACCAACCAAAGTGCCACACAATCACAGTCATCACTTAAACCATATTGGTCTACGCCGTACAGTCTCCACGATCTATTGAATTTTACCTAATAAGTGCCCCCAGATCCGAGTGTAGGATCTATAGTAACCCAAGCAAAACCCTTTAAGAATAAAGCAAACAAACAAGAAAGCAATTTTTGAAATGACCTAGATCCTAAGGTAAACCCCACTTTATATTTATTCCCCAGCAGAGTCACCAGTTCTGTGATACGGTGGTAGAAGTGACTGTTAATACTAGTTTGCGTTTTGCGTTTTTTGTTTGCAAAATGTCACGGTAAGCAAGATTCGCCACCGACTTTTATTTCATCCAATCAGGAAAAGGAAAAAGAACAGAAAAAACCTTTTTCAAGAATATTTCTGAGTACGGGGGGTAGATTATAGAAAGGGAAGGTCTTAGCACCCTTTCTATCCATGGTTTTCCATGGGCTCTTAGGTACTTGCTCATTTCTAAAATTGCTTGTGTGTGCTTGTTTTGAAAAAGTTTACTTCGTGATAACCCTTGTATCAGTCCTCAAGAATGTGACGAAGTAGTTTTGAAAATTGTTTTGAAAGGTGTTGGTGAAAAATTTATTTGTTTGAGCAAGTACTTAAAAGTTAATCTACCTACTCGAAAAATACTTTTCGTTTTCCTTTAGACAACGCTATCCCATTATTAAGGAATAGGTAGCACCGTCGTTGGAGTTTTAAGGGACGTTTGAAGGGACAAATACAGTCACAAAAGCAATGTTAGGAGGTGTTAGTAATCATCCTAAAGCCTTAAAGATCTGTTTCCGAGACAACATCCGAATGGGTCAATTGAGATCTTTCGGGGCTAGAAGATGACGACTAACAAACCCTATACTTCATGACTGCTTAACCGAAGGCAACCGAAGTGGAGTAAACCCTAGGAGTGAGCATGTGCGAGTGATCTTTTTTCAGCTAGTTTGTCGTTGCACATTTAGGTTATCTACCTTTTTAATTTTCAGATATTCTTGCCATACAATCCTATTAGCATACATCTAACAGTTAATAATTGCAGAAATTAAAAAGTGCAAAAATATAAAACCTAACTATTACATGGCTTTCGCAGATACAGAATTATTTAACTGAAAATAAAATGCGGAAATTAAAACCCTAATTAAAATCTATTACAACCTCGAAACAGTTAAATAAATAATAATCGAAACGGTAATTAAAACGTGCGGAGAATTAAATGCGAAGAATCAATTAAGAGACCTAAAATCTAATTAAAAAATAATTTTGTTATTTTTTGGAGAAAAATTAATTATTTACAACCCTAATTTCTAATTAGTTTTAATTATGAAAATGAATTAAATTAACCTAATTTAAACTAAATTAATTAATTAAAGAAAATAACTATTTTATGAAAAAAAGATTTTTATGTTTTTTTTTGTGATTTTGATTTGATAAAAAATGATTTTGTTATTTTGTAAAAAGGGAAACAGTTGGTGAATAATTAAAATAAGAAAATAAAAATAGAAAAAAGAGTGATTTGGGCCTGAATGAGAAGCAAATGGGGGGTGCCTTTCTGAATTGATCCAAGCCATTATGATTGAGGCCCAGTAAGCGCCTGATCCAGTGGGATGGTCCCCTGATGATCTATGGTATGACTGCGCATGTGGGACATTGGATTGGATATGATGAGATCTTGAGGGTTAGTTCTGAGGTCTCACGGTGGACTTCGTTGGACATGGTGCATTAGAACCTGTAGAAAACATCAAGAAAATGAAAAAGTAACACGCCTGGGGTCGAACCCAGGACGTGCACCTCATAGGTCTCCTCCTTTGCCAACTACGCTGCCAAGTTATTTGTTAATATAAACACATAAAAACAATATATTATGAACTGGTCAGTGACTATAACCAAACACGCGCGAAGTTTAAACCATCCACTCCAGTCGTGACACGCACTCGTCTCCTCCAGGGAACTGTCGTCTTAGGTTGATAACTTTTACCCACAGAGAATCAGCCATAACTAAAACTTGCAATTCTCAAATATCCAGTCTATTCAATATAAATCAGATTCAAGGTCACGAATCGATTGGATTCGATCCTCTGATCATGATGATATCCATCTTGAGATCCAATTTTTCTTGCATTTGAAAGCCCTAAAGCAACCTTGTAAACCCTAGGAATGGTGAATATTAATATATGCGCTTAAACATCAATTAAACCAATCCAATACGTTGCAAACATGATAACAAACACATACCTACCATTAAAACATGTTTATGATGCAAGAATCTCTATAATCAATTTTGAAATAAAGGGCAAACCGTATGAGTTGCAGCGCGCGATTCTTGATGCTTCAGGCCTTGCAAATGATTGGGACAACTTCAGTGCATGTCCAGGATGTGATTGCTGGCCTTAAATTGCTTTGAAAGGTCTTGTGGAGTGAAATATGATCCGTACTTTTTGACAACTTTTTTGAGTTTGTTCTTGTTCTTTCACGACTGCAAAACCTTCTTTTATCCTTGGTTCTTGTTCATTATATATGCTAGAGCAAATTAGGGTTGCAAAAACGGATGATATCTTTGGAATTTTGGAAGATTTGATTTGATTTTTCATCCAAATGCATACCTTCTATATTGAGCCAAATTATCCAATTTTTGTACCAATCATGCTTGATTCGATTTGGTCTTGATATCTCAGCATAATTTGATTGAGATCCTGTCCAAAAATCATATCAAAACATATCTTTGACATTATTTACCAATTATTTGATTTTATTCAATTTTTAATTAATAAAAAGTCAAAAATAAAATGGAAAATGAAGCAAATCACATGTAGGTGGATATTTGGGTCGTGGACCATGCTACAAGTGAGGTGCAATCCCAAAACGTTAGGCCCATTTGGCAAAAAAATGCATTTTTTGAGCACATTTGACTTTTGGCAATTTTTGCAAAAAAAGGTTAACTTTGACAAGGCATATCTCTTCCAATTTTAACCCTAGAAAGGTGTTCTTGGACTTTTTAGAAATCTTATGATGTCCCCTAAGAAACCCTTTTGGTCTCATGTCAATTGAGTCTTCCATGTTCATGTAAGAAGCTTTGACCCACAAAGGTGTTTTTGTTGACTTTTCAAAAGGACCTATAATGTAGAAATTCATATCTTTTGATGAGGGCATATTTTGAACTTGAGGACTGAAGATGAATTGTAGGGAATTGCATCCTCTTCAAAATGAACTTTGGATGGAAAATTTCTGATTAAGTATGAGGAAGTTATGCTTGGTCAAAGTTTGGTTGACTTTTCCTAAGAAACCCTAATTTAGCAAAAATCTTGAAGTTTGACTGTATGTGGGCCATAGTTGACTTTTGACCTAATATAGCCGATTCTTAAGCATTTGAGCAGTTGACTGAGAAAAATTCTTGTTCAAGGCTTGGAATTTGTCATGGAGGTTCTTGAGAACATATTAGGACCCTGGAGAGCATATGAGGTCTTTGGAGTTCAATCAACTTGATGAAAATGGAAACCCTAATTTGAGGTACATTGCCTTAGGAGAGAGTTTGTCTGGTCAACTCTTGGGCAACCTTGAGCAAATTGAGGATCTCTGTGAGTATGTGTTGAGTAAAATGAGAGGGCAAATTTTGGGGTACAACAATGTTCAAATGCATATGTTCATTCAATTTAGTCATTGGACGTTTTTTTGTAGAGAAAGTAAAACAAATTTGAATTTTAAAGCATATTTGCATTGAAAGTTTGCCTATAAACAGACAGTTTTATACAAAGAGACATAAATCCTAGTAAGAGGAAACCATCGTAAGAAAGGTACAAATAAAAGTAAATAAAACAACTATGTGGAGACAATCCTGTCGAGTTTTAACTCTGCTATTGCCCATATGTCTTCAAGCATCTCATCCCTCGTTGTCAGAAGAAGTTGACTGAATTAATCTGTACCATTTGAACTTGGAGTTGATTAACAAAGCTTGCTGTTAGTAGATGGGTGATCTAACGAGACATAGTCATACGCTTTAATCCCTAAATTTTTCCTAGACCTCCCTTTCGGGTTTTCAGTCCACCAGGATATCCTTTTTTTCCAAGCTGCCTTTTCAGGTTTTCGACTTGCCGGATGTACAATTTATATATATATATATATATATATATATATATATATATATATATATATATATATATATATATATATATATCCCTAATTTTTTCCCGAACCCTTTTGGTTCGACGGTATGCCCTTACTTTTGCCTAGGCTTATCAACCTAGCGGGTCTCTTTTATGTATAATATTTTTGGCTATGTCCGTGTTCATAGGGTGTAGAAAATCTTCACCATCCATGGTATCATAGCACCGCCAGAAAATATCTTCTTGATCACAAATGGCCCTTCGTATGTAGGGGTCCATTTTCCCCTGAGATCACCTTGTGGTAGGATGATGCGCTTTATTACCAAATCAGCAGCCAGGTACACCTAATGTCTGACTTTCTTGTTAAAGGCCTTAATCATGCATTTTTGATACATCTGGTCATGACAAACAACCACAAGCCTTTCCTCGTCAATCAAGTTTATCTGGTCCAGCCTAGTCTGAATCCACTCGTTTTCATCTAAACATGCATCTTTCATAATCCTTAGGGAAGGAATATAGACTTCAACAGGAAAGACAACCTCCATACCGTTGACTAGAGAGAATGGGGTTACCCCTGTTGATTTACGTACTGAAGTGCGATACCCATGAAGATAAAATGGTAGCATCTCATTCCAATATTTGTATGTCACTATCATCTTCTGCAATATTTTCTAGATATTCTTATTGGCGGCTCCCACTGCACCATTCATCTTTGGTTGATACAAAGAAGAATTGTGGTGTTTAATCTTGAACTACGTATGGAGTTCCATGATCATAGTATTGTTGAGATTGGTACCATTGTCTATAATGATCCTTCAGGTATGCCATACCGATAGATGAGGTTATGCTAAATAAACTGGGCCACAACATTCTTGGTAACTAAGGCGAACGAAGCTGCTTCCACCCACTTCGTGAAGTAATCAATAGAGACCAGAATGAAATGATGCCCATTTGAATCAGTAGGTAAATATCTCCAATCATATCAATGCCCCACATCGCAAACAGCCAAGGAGCAGTCAAAACATTTAAAGGAACCGGAGGCACACATACTCTGTCAGCATAAATTTGGTATTTGTGGCAAGTTCTATAATGATGATGGCAATCAGTTTCCATGGTCGACCAATAATAACCCGCTCTCAGGATCTTCTTAGCCATTGTATGCCCACTGGAGTGAGTACCAAAGACTCCTCCGTGCATATCTTCCATAATCTTCTCAGCTTCCTTCTTGTCCATACAGCGAAGCAGAGTCGAATTATGATTGCGCTTATATAAGATTATGTTGCTCAAAAAGAACTTGGAAGCGAACCTCCATAGAAATTTCTCGTCATTAATATATTCTCCTTCAGGATACTCTTAAGTCTCGAGGTATCTCTTTACTTCGTGGTACCAAGGATTTTCCTCTACTCTATCAATATCAACTTTGTAGAAATGTGTCGGTTCATCTAGTCTCTCATTAGTAGTTAGAGGAGCTTCATTGTCCCAACTGACTTTGAACATAGATGATATGGTAGATAATGTGTCCTCCAATTGATTTTCTTCTCGCGGAATATGTTCAAAAGTGATTTCCTCGAAGTATGGAATTATTGTTAACACATGCTCTCGATAAGGAATGAGATTTGGATGTTTTGTATCCCATTCTCCATTAATCTAACTAATCACTAGGGATGAGTCCCCGTACACATTTAAGGATTTGATTCTCATATCTATGGTAGCCTTATTACCCATGATGCACGCTTTGTATTCTGCCATGTTGTTGGTACCGTCAAAACATAATATGGTGGTGAAAGGCGTATGGCAACCCTTGGGAGAGATAATCACATCACCAATTCCATTTCCAAGCGCGTTAGAAGCTCCATAAAAAACCATAGTCCATTGGGAACCCGAATCAGGTCCTTCATACGGTCCAAGTTATTCATAATCTGTAACTAGCATAATATTCTCATCTGGGAACTCGAAATTCATAGACTGATAGTCATCTACAACTTTATGATCCAAATGATCTTCCATTATGCTTCCTTTGATTTCCTTCTGAGTAGTGTATTGAATGTCATATTATGTCAAGACCATTTTCCATCCTGCTATTCTTCTGGAGAGAGCAGGTTTCTCGAATATGTATTTTATCACATCCATCTTAGAGATCAACAAAGTAGTACGAGTCAACATATACTGTCTTAGTTGGCGAGCAACCCATTCCAAAGTGAAGCAAGTTTTCTCGAGCAATGAGTATCTTGTTCCACAGTCGGTAAATGTTTTGCTAAGATAGTATATTGCATGCTCTTTTTGACCAGACTCGACATGTTGCCCCAGTACACACCCCATTGAGTTCTCTAACACTGTTAGATACATGATCAGAGGTCTTCCTTCAATTGGAGGCATCCGAATCATATGTTCTTGGAGGTACTACTCAATTTAATTGAAAGCTATCTGACAATCGTCATTCCACTTCACTACTTGATCTTTCTTCAGTAACTTGAAGATTGGTTCACAACTAGCATTCAAATGGGAAATAAATATGGAAATATAGTTCAATCGTCCTAGGAAACCTCTGACTTCCTTCTCAGTACGGGGAGCTGGCATTTCTTGAATATCTTTAACCTTGGCATGATCAACTTCAATACCTTTACCATTGACGGCGAAGCCTAGGAGTTTACCGAATCTTACCCCGAAGGTGCACTTGTTTGGATTCAGCCTAAACTTGTACTTCTTCAACCTCTCAAACAACTTGTGCTGTTGGTCGAGATGTTCTTCTTCGGTCTGAGACCTGGCTATCATGTCATCAACGTAAACCTCTATCTCGTGATGGATCATATCATGGAACAAAGCTACCATAGCACACTGATATGTTGCACCGGTGTTCTTCAACCCAAAAGGCTTAACTTTATAACAAAAAGAGCTCTACTATGTGAAAAAAGTAGTTTTATCCATGTCTTCAGGTGCAATCTTGATTTGATCATAACCAGAGAAGCCATCCATGAAGGAAAATACTTTATGGTGAGAGGTGTTGTCAACCAGAACATCAATATGCGGAAGCGAAAAGTCATCTTTGGGGCTTGCCCTATTCAGATCCATGTAGTCTACACACATACGCACTTTGCCATCCTTCTTAGGTACCGACACCACATTTTCAACCCACTGAGGATAGGACGTAACAGCTAAGAAGCCTGTGTTAAATTGCTTCATAACCTCAGATTTGATCTTTTCAGACATCTCGGGACGCATATGACAAACCTTCTGCTTTATTGGAGGACGACCCTCCTTCATCAGTAGATGGTGAACCACAATGTAAGTATCAAGCCTTGGCATATCTTCATACAACAAAGCAAAGATCTCAACATAGTCATGTAACATCTAGATTAACCTCTTTTTAACATTGCCTTCTAAGTTGGCACCTTTCTTGACTTCTTTATTGTCCTCTTTAGTACCTAAGTTCACAACCTTGACTTGCTCTTCATGCAGTTGTATGGCTTTCTCTTCCTGCATCAACAACCTAGAAAGCTCTCCAGGTACTTCACAATCTTCCTCACCTTCTCCCTCGGCTTGGTAGATCAGATTTATGAAGTCGTAATTGGCAATAGCAGAATTGTTATCAATGGGATCCAGGGTGGATATAGATTTGCAATTTGTTGTGCGGGTTTGTGTAAGAACACATAGCTATCTTGAAAGCATTAAAGTAAAAGAAAGACAAAGAGCGCAAAATTTGAATGCAAACGTCCAATGATTTATTAAATGAAAATATGCGGATGAAAAATGACAACCCTAACAAATGGATCATTGTGCCCCAGGTAAGGCACAAAGTTTAAAGTTATTGTTTAAAATTACATATCCAAAAACTTAAAAGAAAGAAAACAGAAAATAACATTTACTCCTGACTAAAGGAGATATGTATAAAGTCTTCAGCCTTCTAATTGTTAAGTCCACTGTCAGTAGTAGGGAAAATCCAACTGCCCATGTTATAGTCACTATCAGCATCTTCCACAGCATTGATTCCATTATTGTTGATGTGGAATGGTGGTCTCCCAGCACGAGCACGATGAATATCCCTCTGAGCCTCTAAGGTGAATCCTAAACCAAATTTATCATACTTGTAAGGAATGTCAGGAAGCTGACCCCAAACAGTGCAACCGCCCTCTTCTACCACAACTTTAGTGTCTTCCAGAGAAGCCATCTTTGGTGGAACCCTGGTAATCTTAGGAATAGCAGAAACGTCTTTAGTATCGGTAGTTTTCAGAGGAACAACTTCAAAGGTCTGGCAGGGAGTATCGATGAATTCATCGTCCATCTCAACATACTTGTAGGATTTCAAGTGTCTCACCATGTATTCTTCTTCACCACAAACTGTAACAATCTTTCCTTTCACGGGATACTTCAACTTTTTGTGTATAGTATAAGTGACAGCGCCTGCCACATGAATCCAAGGGCGTCAGAGCAAGCAAGAATAGGCTGGACGAATGTCCATCACATAGAAGGTAGAGTTGAAGACTTTGGAACCCACTTTGATTGGCGGGTCAACCTCTCTGTGCACCATTCTCTTTGAACCATCAAAGGTTCTCACCACAATATCATTGGGTTTCAGCAGGACCCCTTTACAACCAAGCCTGTCTAGGGCACCCTTCGGCAAAACATTTAATGAGGAGCCCGTGTCAACCAACACATGAGCTAAGGTAGTGCCCTTACACTCAATAGAGACATACAAGGCCTTGTTATGGTTCCTTCCCGTGGGAATCAAGTCAGCATCGAAAAAGCCTAGCTCATTATCAGTTGTCAGGATAGCAACATAATTTTCGAATTGATCAACAAAGATTTCATTCGGTACGTGAGAAGATTTCAAGAACTTCACCAAAGCCTGAGCCTGAGCTTCGGAGCACAACAACAATGATAACATAAATATCTTGGAGGGAGTCTGCCCCAGGTGATCCACAATCTTGTAGTCACTCTTCTGGATAATTTTTAGTACCTCCTCCATCTCTTGCTTGGAAGTATCTTCAACAGTAATTTCTTTAGGTGGCTCAGCTTGGACAGGCTCAGTCATCTATTCTTTGCCTCTAGCCTCAGAAGAAAATTCAATGGCGGTAACACCAATGGTGTAGTAACAGTCTTCAGAGAGATTTCTGGAGAGAAAACCCTTCCACTATTGGTAAATTTACTGGTCCCAACAATATTGCCAATGTTGAGATCAGTAACTTCAATATTTCCATTTTTGACAGTCAATGGTTCTTGCTTGATGCCATGGTAATAGACATCATCTCTATAATTCCAAGGGATAGCCTTGTTAGAGGAATATGGAATTTGCCCAGGAGTGGTAATAATCAGAGGAGCCACTCTAGGTTCGACAATAATCTTCATAGGACCTTTGAAAGTGATCCAAAAAAGAGTTCCAAAAACTAGACACCTCTTCAAGATCCAAGTCTTGAAACAAATTCTCCATAGAAGGAGTCATCTCAACTAGAATTATATGTTTATCCATTAGACTCTGAATACCTTCTTTCAGCAGTTTTCAACCATTAGATTAGGATGCACAATAGCAACAACTTTCAACGCAACCTAGCAATAAACCGACTTGAGACAAATTCTTCTTAACAATTATCAAAGGAGTAATCAAGTCGTTCACAGTAGAAACATAAGAAACATCATCAATAACATTAACACCCTTGTCGTGTTTAGGCATAGGTGCAATAATCACATTGGGAGTCTCAGGAGGATCAAATTCAATCTCTTTGGAGTCAATCATATCTTGAATCTTATTTTTCAAAGCCCATTAGTCATTCGTGCCATGTCCGGGACTATTAGAATGATAGGCGCATAATACATTAGGATTGTATCGAGGAGAGGAGGTGTTGAGATTTTGAGGAGGATCTCTCAATGTAATCAGCTCTGCCTTCAACATGTGTTGTAATGCCTGAGACAATGGTATGTTGATATTGGTAAATTATCTCCTGGGTGCGCCCGACCTACGCTGATTGCCTTGTTGATGTTGTGTTGGATATGGATTAGCACTGTCCCCACATATTGGTTATGATCACCTCTACTACGACTATTCTAGCCATACACAACATTAACTTCCTTCTTATTGTTGAACGGCTTCTTCACAGTACTTGAATACGCAGCCACCTAAATTTTTCCGCTTCAAATTCCACCTTTAACATGTTCCCTTGTTAATATCAACTCGATGAAGCCGAATGATGAGCTTCTAATCAAATGATTGAAGAAAGGACCTGTCAAAGTTCCCATAAACATGTTGTTGTACCCTAAAATTTGCCCTCTCATGTTTTCCAAGATCGTCTCTTACATGGGTGGTTACAAACACTTGCTTAGAGAAAATATAATTTTTTGAAGATAATCAAGTGTCTTTCGATTGACATATGAACAAGGTACTCCGATTAGGAGTTTTTCACTCTCCGATCATGCTTTGATTATTAAGCTTCGATTGGGTATTTGGAATCCTTCGATCAAGCTCTGAGTCCACAAGTATCATTCTAGCAGACCTCCTGTTCGTGCTTGCCTTTGATTCACAAGGCAAAAGCTTCTTTCATGTGTGCTTCGACCCACAAGGAAATGACTTCCTCTGTGCGTGCCTTCAGCGCACTAGGCCAAGGCCCCTTTAACTTGCCTTCGATCAACAAGGCAAAAGGCCTCTTCATGATTGCCTTGGATTCACAGGGCAAAAGGCTTCTTCATGCTTGCCTTGGATTCACAATGGCAAAGACTTCTTCAGACTTGCCTTCGACCCACAAGGCCAAGGCCCCTTCAGCTGGTCTTCGATTCACAAAGCAACGACTATCTAGCTTCGACTGGGTAATGTCTCTTCATGTTTGCCTTTGATCCACTAGGCAAAAGTATCCTCATTCTTGCCTTGGATTCACAAGACAAAGGCCCTTCAACTTTCCTTTGATCTACAAGGCAAAAGACCCCTTTCAAATGACCTTTGATTCACAAGGCAAAAGCTTCCTCATATTTTCCTTTGATCCACTAGGCAAATACTCCCTCTATGCTTACCTTCAGCGCACAAGGCAAAGGTTTCCTCTTCATGCCTACCTTCATTTCACAAAGCACGAGATTTCTACATTATGAACACATTGGTGGCCCATTTGAAGAATGCACAAGGCATATATGTGGGCTATTCAAAAGACACACGAAAGGGACATTCGAAGGATATATATGTGTTCCATTCGAAGGAGACACATAATTATTGAAAATAAGTTATCTTATGAGGAGTCTTGGTCTAAGTTGTTTGCTGGCCCAAAATCCAACATGTTGCCAAGCCCAAGCCTCCTGCACAGTTGGATTCAAAGGAGGTAAGAAGAGAAGTTTCGACTGGCCAGAAAGGACTTTTCGTTTGGGCCAGTTGAAGAGTTTCAGATCAAGCTACTACGGCAGATAGGGGCTCAATCGAAGAAGCCCCAATGATGAGGATTGGAACCACTCGAAGGAGGCAACTATGGGATAATCGAAGAGTAAGGATAAGGTGTAATTCGATTGGCATAGCAGAACAAGATGTATTTTGATAAGCATATCAACAAAATCAAGCAATCAATGCAGAAGTTGACTTAACCTAAGAAGTTCTGATAAGAAAGGTTTTGAATATTTCGAATCAAAACTCACAACTATCGAAGAGGATAATGCTTGGGGGATGATCGAAGACATTCTGATAAGGAAAACTATGAGTAGTTCGAATTCATACAAGGCGCCAATCATCACCTGTCCAGGTTCATTCAAAATTCCAAAATTGCATGAAAAGTCTCTAAAAGGCAATCCCTTAATGCATCTGATTTTTCCTTCAAAGCTTAGTTAATGGTTGTCCCTTGCCATTTCTATGCCATGACCCTCTCTCCATATCCTATAAATACATAACATTTCTACAATCCAAAGGTACTACATACATACGTACAAGGACAGACTACACGCACACGCTGCCTCATAAGTCACACCAAAATTCTCAAAAATCTCATAAGTGGTCAAGTTCGAAACACCCTTTGCAGGCACCCTCCGTCCAAATTCACATCCAAATTGTGTCCCTGGGGTTTGTGCAAGCACATACCCACCCTTGCACAAGCCATCTCTCACTCAGGATTGTAGATCGAAGCGCCTCCAGTTGGTAAAAATTTTCAGTCTTATTCCATCTATAATTTAAACTCATGTAGATTGCATGTTCATATTATTATGGTTGTTTGTGAATGATTTGATGTAATGTATGTAAGTTGCACTTCCCAAATGCTAGGATACCATGGTTTGGACTTTCGAAACTGGTCACTTTCAAAACCCATGGTGCAGATTGTTGCAGATCGAAACAACCCCAGATTCGAGTTCAGGGGTTGATTTCGAGTGGAATATGTTCTTCTTGTTTGGTTTTAAAACTAACAAACTTGCAGGATTCAATGTTAGTTTCTTTTATTTCAATTGAGCAACTAGCTCAAACGGTAAAGGAAGGTGTGCGCTGGAGGAAAGACATGGGTTCAAATCCCAAGTCAGGCATTTTCATTTTCGTTCTAAAATGTTTGCTTGCAGATCCAGTACTGGCATATCCCACGCGCACACCATACATCTTCCGATCCTAACCATCAGATCATAGCTGATTCAGATCCGTGCGCCTCAACACGCAGCCTATGGTGCACCCTCTGAAGGCCAATAACACTGAGGTCAGGCACAACCTGGACTTCTCCTGTAATTAGGCCAAAGAAATGTCAACCACACTCCCTGCCTGCTAGTTAGCATCCAAGCCCATTTGCTTTTCTTTGTTCTGTTTATTTCGTTACTTATTGCTTTTAGTCTTTTATTTAATAATTATAAAAATCACAAAAAATTAGGTTTAGTTTTTTTTAATTAAAATTAATTTTGTTAATTGATTAAATAATCACTTCGAATTTATTTTATCCAATTTAAAATCAATAGACCTAGGATTTGATCAAACTTTATTTCATAATCAAAATAAAACACAAAAATATTTCCTTTTACCTTAGGATTTTCAGGCGTATTTTCAATTCCCGCACTTATTTTAAGTTTCACATTTTTTATTATTATTAATGTACCTGCTCATGGGTTGTAATAGAATAACTAGTACATTTACTTATTTTATCTCCCCATTTGGACTTGTAATAATCCCCTCCCCGAAGCCTTGTAATAGCGTAGATTTACAGTTCCCGCACTTTAAATTCCTATATATATTAACTGTTTAGATGCATGCTAAATAGGATTATATGTCAAGAATAAAAAAAAACCCTAGCAAACCTAACATAAAAGACAAAAATAACTAAATACAACACATTTGTACATATACACCTCTAGGATACTCCCACTTTGGTTGCCTTCAAAAAATAAAACAGTCATGTCCCTCGAAAGTGGGGACGCTTTAGCAAAGACCCTCGAATCGAAAGATCATAGTCCCTCGATGACCCTACGGTGTTGCCTTTCGGTAAATGATCTAGTCCCTTAAACAAAATTTCTAAAGCGTCTCTATATGTTTCCTTTATGACTGTACGACGACCCACGAATGTCCCTCATACATCCAAACTACTATGGCTACCTACTCACTAATAGTAGGCTAGTCTTGTATAAAGGAAAGGAGGAAAAGACCAAACCTTTCGAGTAAAAGTATATAGTTGTTGGATGCTTGCTCAAAAGAAAATTTTTTTACACTTACATAAAACATTTTAAAAAAAAATGCACTTTCAAAAAACGCTTTATCAACACTCTTGAGGACTAATACAAGAGTTATCATAAAGCGAATCACCGCACTAAGTCACTTTCAAAAATACTTTTTTTCAAAACACACAAAAGCACAAGGTATTTCAAAAATGAGCTAAGCATCGAAGAGCCCGTAGATAACTACGGATGGAAAGGGTGCTAACACCTTCCCTTTCCATAACCTACCCCCCTTACTCAGAAAACTCTCGAAAGGTCTTTTTCTGTTCTTTTCACCCTTTCCATTATTTGGATAAAAGAAAAGTCGGTGGCGACTCTTGCTTACCGCAACATTTGAGAATACAAATGCAAAACCAGTATAACAGTCGGTTCTCCCATCGTATCACACATGTCAACCAACTCCATATCAGACAAAGGAGGTTGAACTCTTCCTTCTAGATATCTCCATTTCTGGCCATACTCTTTAAAGCCTTTGTTTGAGCCCATGGTCATACTCTGTAGTTGCAAACAGATTGGTGCAAGATCAGCATTGTTCTGGTATTTCTTGTAGAAAGCAGCAACCAAGTCTTCCCAGGTACGAATATTAGTCCCTTCTAGTTGATAGAACCATTCCAACTGTGTTCCAGATAGACTCTCTTGAAAGAAATGCACCCATAACTTCCTGTCAGCAGTGTGTGGTTGAATTTTCCAGACATATGACCTCAAATGAAGTTTTGGACAAGAAACACCGTTATACTTTGCAAAAGTAGGGACCTTGAATTTATGAGGGATGACAACTCTTGAGACTAAACCCAAATCTTCAAAGTCCAACCCAGGCACCTTCTAGATCTCCATAGCATTTAGACGATCCTCTAAGTGTTTGTATTTCTCATCAACAGGGGGAGATTGTTCATCTGAATAGCCTGCTTCCTCTTCATAAGAACCATTGTCAAAACTTTGGTTGTTTTCCTCAGCTTTCACACTCTTACCATCTTCCTCTTGGCTGTCATCTTCATTTGATGAGACCTTAAAATCTCGAGCTCGCCTGACCAGACCTTTGAATCTTCTCCCTTTGTTAAGGATACCAGCTGGTTTCTTAGTCTTCTTCTTATTCTCTTTAGCAATGAGTGCCTTCAAGTCTTCCTTCCCCTTGGCTAAGTTCAGGAACATTTGCTGAATAAGGGCATTCTGAGCCTGAAGATCTTTGACTATTTATTTGAGAGGGATCTTTTCTACTAAAATAAACAGCAAGAAGATGAAAAAACTTGTTTTGGGAATACCTATAATGATATGCATGACATATAGATGCATATGCAATGTTTTCAAGGATCTCGAGGGATAAACAAAAATTGAAATGTTAGAAATTGAGTCTGGCTATAGCTTTGTCTGAAAAACTGCGGGTCTTCATCTTTGAAAGTGCTTCAATCTCACCATATCAAGTGGGTCCTAGCTTTTGACTCAAGAAAAATGTATTTTGTTTTTTGACGGCATCTGGTTAGAGGAAAATAAATCCTCCGGCCCCTTGCTAGAAATTTGGCTGATGATTATCCTGCATAAAAGGTCCCTGAGATCCTTGAAATGGTTAGTAGAAAATGCCATGTCATGATGATATGATGTTATGATATCATGTTTAAACAGGGAGAAAACACAAACAAATCACACAATAGCCTTAGGTTTAAAGGTTTGCATGAGGTCCATAGGCAAGTACCCTTCTCTATTGAAGTTAAGTTGGCTCAACCTGTCCTAAAAATAGTAACCGGGTTCTAGGAATCTCATATCACCGATCTTTCTCGTAGGTTTTATTTTAGCACAGAAACTAACTTGACGCTAAAACATCCCAAGAGTCGAATCTTAATGAGCATAGTTTCGAGTATTACCCAACTTTGGACTGCACCAAAGCCGACTATCTCACTACCTTCTAATGACCAAGATGGGTCAATTAAGGTTCTAAAAGTCATTTAGTGTTTAATGATACCACGCGACAACCTAATGTTATCCTCGACTGACTCAAGGAACACCAGTACAAACCAAAGTATCACACTAACTTAGCCCTCATTTTAACCATATCGATATATGCCGTACAATTTCCATGATCTATAGCTACATACCTAAGGTCCATATATCCGAGTGTAGGATCTTGCAAGTAAATAAATCCAAACAGACCCCTTAAAATAAAGCAAGAAAAACAGACAAATAAATCAAGTAAAGTGATCTAAGACTCTAAGGTAACCCCTCTTTCTTAAGTAAGAACCCCAGCAGAGTCACCAATTCTGTAATATGGTGGGAGAACTAACTTGTTTTGTGTTTGATCGCAAATGTTACGAATAGCAAGAGTCACCACCGACTTTTCTTTTATCCAATAAAGAAAGGGTGGAAAGAACATAAAGACCTTGATAGATTTTGAGTTCGGGGGGTAAGTTATGAAAAGGGAAGGTGTTAGCACCCTTTTTATCCGTAGTTGTCTACGGGCTCTTAATTGCTTATCTCTCTTTTGAAAATTTTCTTTTTTTGTGTGTGTGTTTTGAAAATATTTTGAAATTTGCCAATGTAAGGCAATCTTTGTAATGACTCTTGTATCGATCGTAAAGAATGTATACAAAGTGTTTGGAAATATTTTGAAAAGTGTGATGTGAGAATGTTTTGTTTTTTAGAAGAATATTTGTGAGCAAGCGATTAATAGTTCCTTACCCTAGTCAAGGTCATTCTTATTCTTTTACTTCTCCTTTAGGGATGGTGCTATCCGTGCCATTAATTAGTAAGTAGCCCTATCCGTTGGATGTGAAGGGACAGGCGAAGGGTCATCGTACGGTCATCGAAGATAAAATATAGAGATGCTTTAGCAATTATATTAGAGGGACTAGATCATTTTTTGTAGGAAACATCAAAGGGTCATCGAGAGACTATGATATTTCGTATGATAATTTGACAAGGGTCTTTTGCTAAAGCATCCCTACTTTCGAGGAAATGACCGTTATTCCGAAAGGCAACGAAGAGAGGTTACCCTAAAGGTGCAAGTGTGAAAAGTGTGTTTGATTCAGTTATGTTTATCCTGAAATTAAGGTTTTTCTATCGATTGATTTTATCTTGTCATACAAACCCTAATTACTAGCAGCTGCATAAAAGAATATAATAGCAGAAGATAAAGTGCGAAATGTAAACCTAAAACTATTACAAGGCTTTGGAGCAGTTATATAAGAATGAAGAGTGCGGGAAAGTAAACCTACAACTATTATATCCCAGGAGCAGATACATAATAAGAAAAATGCGAGAAAAATAAACCTAAGCTATTTACATTCGCGGAAGCATCCTACATAATTTATCTAGGAAAATAAAAAGGAAAGATTAAAATAGAAAATAAATGTTTTTGGTGATCCTTTATGAATAAATAGTTTAAGTTGATAATTAATTAAATAAAACCTAAAAATATAATTAGTTTTAAAATAAATAAAAAGGTTCATTAACTAATTGATTAAAAGGTTAAAAAAAACCTAAACCTAATTAATTTTAGGGTTAAAGAAAAAAGGTTTTTGTTAATTTTTGGCTAATTGAAAAAAATAGGGTTAGGGGAAGAAAAATCAAGGAAAAACAAGGTTAGAAACCAAAAATAAGGAAAATTCCAGGGGTGGGTGTTGAACCCAGGCCTTGTGCCTTCTGCCTTGCACCGTTTGCCACTGAGGCATGCATTGGTTGGTGTTATGAGAATAAACAGTTCATATAATATAAGAAAAACCTGTAGAAATTAGAAAACATGAAAAAATAGAAAAAGACATTGATCGAACCCACACCCTCATAGTCCAATGATTTATCGTGCACGCTCTTGCCACTCGGTGGCTGTTTCATCTTGTATTACTGTGAAATCAATTAAATATAAAATAAAACCAAATGACTGGGCCGGAGAGGCGTCAGAGACCTAGCTCCGATCATCTTCTCAGGTGACTTCTTTTCTTCAATTTGCGAAATAACAACTGTTATTGATCTAAAGGGACCCTACCCTCTAATTTGACCCTTGCGAGTTGGATGGTGGCCTTGGTTTTTTCTAATTCTTCCTGCATGATGAGATACGAACTAGATACCATAAAATTGTTCAAATATGGAAACCCCTCATCCGAGTATTATGGAACTCATGCAATGGTTCTATCATGTACTAATACACCTCAGAAGCACGTTAGGAATGTTAGTTTCGATTAAAGCGTAATAAAAACAAAAATATAAATTTACAAAAATATGGGAATCGGAGATGCATGGGATGCTTGTTTTATGCACTTTGGATCATCATTATCGATCCATACTTACTCTATAACACTTCTGGAATTGATTGGGACAACTAGCTTGCTTTGAGAAAGGCTAAAAATAGGGTTTGAATTTTTCCCTAGTTTGACAAATTTTTGAAGTTTTGGAATGTGATTTTCTTGCAAGGTTTCGTGTCCTCTTGTTTTCTAAATGTGAAGCATATTTATAGGCCATGATTAGGTTTAAAAAAGTGGGCTTGGACCTTTTTATGAAACCTTTGATTTTGATTTAATTTAATTTTGAATTTTAAGGAATAAAATCAAAATAAATGGAAAAAAAAAATTAAAGGGGGTGTATGAATAGATTTAGAGATTCATTATGAGGTCTAAAACACGTCTGGACCTTGAAACATAAGCCCATTAGCCCAAAAATTCATGTTTAATCAATTTGGGTTTCATGCATTTTCTCAAAATTATCCAACTTGTACCAATCATAACTCTCTCAATTTTTATCATATGAAGGTGACCGTGGACTTTCTAGAAAGATGGAGATGTCCTCTACAATCTCTATGTTGATCATTTCTTTATTTGAAGATTTATCTTGATGTAAATTTCTTTTACAAAAAGTGTCTTTTGTTGACTTTTGAAATAACCTGTAATGTCTTTGCTCATATCTCTCAAATGAAGCATTTTTGTACTTGAGCTTGGAGAGACAAAGTTGTAGAGAATTGAATTTCCTTCAAAATGAGCTTCGGTTGAGAAAAATATGATGAAGCATGCAAAAGTTATGCTTGGTGTTGTACCCCAAAATTTTCCCTCTCATATTATCAAGATTTTCCTCATGAGACTCCTTGGACTCAAGACAAGATTAGGGTTTGCTCAACTCAAGATATATCCTTGCACTGATGACCTGAAATTAGGGTTTGAGTTTACACAAGGATTTTTGGACCATCAATGCTTCATGTTACTTTCATACACCATCTTGAACCCCTAAGATTGCTCATACCAAGTTTCAAGCCTTGAATCACATTTTTGCCCAGTCAATTGGACAGTTGACCTAAAAATCAGCTGTATTGGGGAAAAAGTCAACCATGGCCAATTTACAGTCAAACCTCATAATTTTTGATCCACGTAAATATTATGGACTCATATGAACCATTTGATCAAGTTTGGATCACAACTCCTCAAGAAATTTGATCAGATCATCAAAAGGGCAAAATGGTCAAAATTTGGGTTTTGACTGTAGAAGGGCAATTTCTGATTTTTAACCTAGCCAATGGCCAATTGAGTTCAATCATGGTTTCAAGGATCCAATGGCATCATCTTGACCTAATCACAAGGTTCAAGAGATCTCAAGTACATAGGGTTGACAGATGAATTTTCCAGTCAACTGATCAAAAATCAACTGTACACTGAAAAGTCAAACTTTGACTTTTTGGTCAAAATCAAGTGCCAAAGGTCATAATTCATCAAAACATGTCAAAATGTGAAACTTTTTGACCAAGAAACCTAAAATTGCAAATTAGGGTTTTAATTTGAAATTTTTCATAACTTAGAATTTTTCTAAGTGTTGAAAATTTCTTATTTTTTCCCAACTTTTCCCAACTTTTTCACCATGATGAAATTGGATTCAAAGAAAAATTCCAACATGAAAGTTGTAGTCCTCCATGAAATATACAACTTTGATTCACAAAGTTTTCCCAAAATATGATTGGATCTTAAGTTATGATTTTGTGAATATGGGTCCATGAACTAAATAACTTAGTGAAATTTTGCCCTATTTTAGGCAGGTTTTTGACCTAACTTCATGGCAACTTTTCACCTAGTTAAAAGAGGTATCTCAAGTTGCATTTCAAATATGGATTGTAGAGAATGTTGCAAGATTTCTAAAATGTCAAAGAACTCTCCAAGATCATTTGTGGTTAGGGAGAATTGAAGAAGAGAAAATGACAATTTGTCACTTTTGTTCAAGCCATGTTTACAATGCTTCAAGTTGCAAATCAGTTCCTAGCATGCTTGTACCATGCATTACAAGTCCTAATCCCTTCTACACTCCATAATTAAATGCAAACTCATTGGATAATGGCTTTATTTTGATCTTTGGAGCTTTGTACAAAGGATTAATCCATAAATGGCATAAAGTTCACAATACAATTTTAATAAAGCATACTTTTACAAACTTTATCAGCCTTGAGCATTGGACTTGTTACTTTTGTGCAAGCATTGGCCACAGATATCAGGCATGTTTACCAACTCTCATCAGCTAAGGAGCTAGCAAGTACAATCTTTTGGCTTAAGTCACTTCAACTTTCTTCAAAAGCAAGAAAGGTGGAAAAAGTCAAGATAACTTGTCCATATGATAAAGAGAAGACTTGGCTTCATTCTAAACAGATTGACAAACTTATCTCAAGCAAATACATGAATTCATAACATCCCAAACACTCTCAAACACCATAAACACAAGTTCCTGCCCAAACAGGGCATCTTCTGCAGAACCCTTGCCAAATCAATATTGGCTCGTGCGTTTCTCACTTTAAGACTTCAAACACTTTAAATACATCCTACCTAAACTATCCAAGCCATTGCACTGCAACTGTGTGCCCTGTTTTAGCCATCACCATTTTCATTTTTGAAGGTTGCAGGTTGACTTCTACAATGAGTTTCAAGCATCCTCAAGGCAAGCTGAGCATTGGAAAAGCTTGAGGGAACTTCAAGGAAGCTCACACAATCTTCAGGCCTCACTCAAAGTCCCCACATCGCCCTATCCAAACTCAGCTGAACAAGGTATTTTTCAAAGTTCTATCTCTCTATTTAGGCATCCTTAAGTCACGATTTGTGAAGCAAAAATGTAGTCGTTAACTTGCTGAAGTTGTACATATGCATACTTTCCATTTATATTAACTAAGCTAAGAGAATTTGAAGCTTGAAGTTCATGAAAAAATTAGGTCAGGAATTAGGGCCACTGAAATTCTCCCTGGTCTTTTAGGTTTAGTTTACAAAATTTATATCACTGGAATCGTGAGATCATGAGCTACATTTTTCATGTTACCTGTTTTTGATTTTATGCAAAGAATAGCAAGTTACAGGTTGAAGCAAAAAACACGCACATTTGGAGAAGATGGAGGACATGGACGACTGTCCTGGGCCTGGCGTGCGTGGGCCTTGTTTTTTCTACTTTTCACACCCCCAGTTTACTTTTGCACCCTCCTGACGTATTATTTTATATTTTTGTATTTTCTTGCATATTTTTATATTTTGTGCTTGCGTTCATTTTTTTCTAATGATAAAAAATACCCAAAAATATTTTCTTAATTTTTTTGCATTTTATTTTATTTTTATCTTATTTTTTGCATAAAATATTGTTTAGTTTAAATAAAATAGAAATTATTTTCTTAAAATAAATTGTAGATACCTTAAAATATTATACATTTTTTATTTTTATTATTTAACACATAAAATATTATTTTTACATATATTTTAATTTTTAATATTTGTAAATAATTTTATTTATTTTTTCTTGTACATATATAGATAAAATAATATAGAAAACATATATTTTCTTTTAACAAAAAATTAGGGTTTCCCCTTTCAAAAATAATATTATTATTTTTCTTATTTTTAGGACTTAAATAATTTTATTTTTACATATATAAAATAAATACAAAAAAAACATTTTGCATCCATACATTTTATTGCATATTTAAATATTTGTTTATTTATTTATTGTACCAAAATTCAATTGGGTTGTAATAATTTCTAGGGTTTTATTTTGAGCAATATCCCCCATTCAAACTTGTATCCCCCCTCCCATAATATTGTTGTAATAGCTTAGCTTTACTTTACGCAATTTACCGCATTATATACTATGCTAGTAAACTAGGGTTTGCATGAAAAGACCAAAAATCAAACAAATAGCATGACCTAATTCAAGACAAACAAAATACATGTAAATGACACACATTGCACACAAGCACCTCTCGGGTTTCACCCACTTGGTTGCCTTACAAAATGGCCATGGTATGCATGCAAGGTATCTTGGCAAAATCAAACAAAACAAAATATCATAGTCCCTCGATGACGCTATCAAAAGGTTGCCTAAAACAAATGATCTTGGTCCCTCAAAATGCTAAAGATATGTGGCAACATTGCTATCATGGTCACACGATGACCCACGCCTGTCCCGTTTAACATCCAAAGATAGGGTTGTTTACCAATGCAATGGTAAATCAACAATGTCAAAGGAATAAAAATATACAAGAAAGACTTTTGAGTAGGTAGATAAGCTTCTAGTTACTTGATCAATTTGCAAAAAATCCTTTCTATTTTCAAAAACAATCACACACATTTTAAAATATTTCCAAACAACTTTCAAAACATTGAAACATTTTTTCAAAAGACAAACATCTTTGTATACATTCTTACGAACGAGAATCATTACAAAGATTGCCTAAATGATGGCCTCTTTTCAAAATACTTTCAAAATCACACCAAACACAAAGCACCATTTCAAACAATTGGAAAATCAAAGCAAGTGATCTAAGCAAGTAACTAAGAGCCCATGGAAAACCATGGATGAAAAGGGTGCTAGCACCTTCCCTTTTCATAATCTACCCCCCGAACTCAAGAAAACATCTCAAAGGTCTTTCCTGTGCTTTTTTACCTTTCCTTTTGGATAAAATAAAAGTCGGTGGCGACTCTTGCTAAACCGAAACATTTGCGACGAAACGCAAAACCTCAAGTCAGTTCTCCCACCGTATCACAGAACTGGCGACTCTGCTGGGGAAATACTATAAAAGTAGGATTACCTTAGGGTTTAGATCATATTTAATTGCTTATCTTGTTTGACTTATTTGCTTTACATCTTTGGTTCTATTGTTTGGGTTTGAATCCTCTACCCGGATTTGGGAAACATTCGTAGGTAAATAGAAATACATTGTGGAAACTGTGCGGGGTATACCGACACGGTCTAAGCAATAGCTATGTTAGTGTGACATATTTGTGGGTACCGGTAGCCTTTGAGTCAATCAAAGAGAATACGGGGCCACTGAGTAATGTCATGAAGCACTAACGAACTTTTAGAACCTTTACTTGACCAACTTGGCCTTTTAGGATGTAGTGAGATGACTGGCTTTGGTGCAGTCTGAAGTTGGTAGATACTCGATACCACACTCATTGAGGGTTGGTTCCTTGGAATATTTCGGTCGCCAGTAAAGAGGCTGAATTGAAACAATGAACAAGGAAACAATCCAGTGATATTGAGCTCCTTAGAACCCGGTTACTATTTCTAGGACAGGTTGAGCCAACTAAACTTTAAGAGGGTATTTACCTATGAAACCCCATGCAAGCCTAAACTAGGAACTTATGTGATTTATTTGTACATACATACTTGTGCATAACATCATGGACATCATGAAGCATCATATGCATCCACTAACCATTTCAAGGATTCTGGAAATTCATCTTTGTTCCTTTTTTGTAGGTTATGGATTCACTTCGCAGGAAAACCATTCAGGTCAACCTTGTAAGAATTCCTCCGCAACTCAAGGAGCTAGCTTCAAGGATTCCTGAGAACTCTCTGTTCACCGAGAGACATGGTCGCCTTCTCAACTTAGTCACTTCCAACACAGAGGAAGACATGATGAAAGTTCTTTTCCAATTCTTTGACCCTTTGCATCACTGCTTCACATTTCCTGACTACCAGCTTGTGCCCACTTTGGAGGAATTTTCTCAACTTTTGAGGATTCCTATTCTCAATCAACTACCCTTCAACGGTGCGAAAAGAGATCCAAAGCCAGAAGAGATTGCTTAAGCCCTACACTTGCACTCATCTAATGTCACAACCCATTGGGAAACTAGAAGTGGTGTCAAAAGTTTCTTGTCAAAGTTTCTATTTGAGTAGGCCCAAAGCTGCTGGAATTCCTTGGACTTACAAGCTTTTGAGGAGATTGTAGCTCTTCTCATCTATGGGATGGTCTTGTTCCCTAACCCTGACCAACTCATAGATGTGAGTGCTATCAAAATCTTCATGGCTCGCAACCCGATGCCTACATTGCTTGGAGATATCTTACACTCTTTTCACACTCGTACAATGAGGAAAAGAGGTGTTCTCACGTGTTGCACTCCTCTACTGGCAAGATGGTTTATTTCTCATCTTCCCCAATCAGTCTTGAAGAATGAGCAAGGTTTGAGGTGGTCACAATGATTTATGACTCTTACACATTCGAATGTTCATTGGTGTTCTCGATCCAAAGATAATGTTATCATCGTCGACCGTTATGGGGAATTCCCTAATGTCCCTCTACTTGGCATTAGGGGAGGCATCACCTACAACCCCTGGTTGGCTCTGAGACAGTTTGGTTATGCCCGAAGGGATGGACCACATGACATGCTGATTCCAGACTTGGTTTTTGACTTTGACAACGACGATCAAGGACTTCGACAAAGGTTCATCCGAGCTTGGAGAATGCCAAATAAGGTAGACAGTAAGACCTTGGGACACAAGAATTCCATCCCCCTTGAGCCTTACCTCAAGTGGGTACGAACCTGCGCCCAAAGTCTTATGATGCCTTACCCCTCTATTCTCCCAGTGATTATAGAGCCTGTTAAGGAAGGAGAGGTTCCATACACCCTCCTACATCCTGACATGCCAACATCACTTGAAGATCTGCAAAAGAGTTAGATACAACTCAAGGGAGAACGCGATACTTTTGAAGCCTAATTCTATGCAAGTGAGAAGAAGGTTTTAGAGCTTACTCGGTTACTTTACAAAGAGCAGACTCTCAACACCTACATTGCACCAAAGAGGATGCGCAACGTCTTTTTATCTTAGAATTTTGTACTATTTTTCGCTAGGGGCATTGATGTAAACAAATTCTATTTTATTAATATAACGTTTTTTCCTTTTTGTTTAACACAAATTTGAATTTTTCTGAATCCTTGAAAGCATTACATGAATACATATTATTCATCATATGCATAAACAGGTATTCACACCAAGTTTCCTCATCTCTCTGTTGTTTATTTCAGCAAGATGGATATTGAACAAACAATCAAAGACTTGTAAGAAAAGAATTCACAATTTCAACAGCTACTCTTGACCTTGGCTAAGGGTCAGGAGGAGCTCAAAACTCTGCTAGAGAAAGAGAAAGAGAAAAAGAAGAAGAAGCGAGCTGGGGTGGTTCTTATGGGCAGAAGGTTTGAAGGACAAGCCAGATGGACTTTGGAATTCCCATCAACTTCTGAGGAAGGAGAGAGGAAAGGTAAAGAGACTGCAGTACCTTCTGAATCTGAAGCTGAAGAAGAGGAAGAAGAGGACTACTCAGAACAACAATACCCTCCGGGCGATGACAAATACAAAAATCTGGAAGAGCGTCTAGCTGCTATGGAGATACAGAGAGTACCGGGGCTGGACTTTGAAGAGTTAGGGTTGGTATCTGGAATAGTAATCCCTCATAAATTTAAAGTGCCACTATTTGCTAAGTATGATGGGTTGTCTTGTCCCAAGATGAACCTACGATCTTATGTCAGGAAAATTCAGCCACATTCTGCTGACAAAGATTTGTGGGTCCACTTTTTCCAAGACAGTTTGTCAGGAACGCAGCTGGATTGGTTCTACCAGTTGGAGAGGTCTGATGTGCATAATTGGGAGGATTTAGCAGCCGCCTTCTATAAACAGTATCAATACAACGCCGATTTGGCACCAACCCGTACTCAGCTACAGAGTATGGCCATGGTGTCCAATGAGGGCTTCAAAGACTACGCCAAAAAATGGAGGGATTTAGCCGGAAGGGTGCAACCACCTTTATCTGAAAGGGAGCTAGTGGACATTTTCTTGGGGACTCTGTCAGGTCCTTTATTTAATCACCTGATTGGAAGCTCCTCTACAGGTTTCACTGAGTTGATTCTAACTGGCGAGAGGGTTGAAGCCGGTATTAGAAGTGTAAAAATTCAGAAAGACACATCTACCTCTGCTGCTGCCAAAAAGCCCTTCACTGGAAAGAAGGAAGTATCTACTGTCTATACACAGAGAAATCAGGGAAGAACCGAACGAAGAACAACTGTGGGGGCCTTCATGATTCAAAAGTCTGCATCAGACCAACCAAGAAACAACCAGCCGAGAAACGATCAGCTGAGGAATAACCAGCAAAGGGTGGAAAGGCCTGTAAGGCAATTCACCAAGATAAACATGACTCCTGCTCAAGTCCTACCACATCTCTTGAATTTGAATTGGCCATGCTAAAAGAGGCCCCTAAAAATCCTAATACTTCATCTCTGCACTACCATCCGAATGCCAGGTGTGCTTACCATTCAGAAAGTCCAGGACACGACACCAATAACTGTTGGGCTCTGAAGAACAAGATTCAAGATCTAATCGACGCAAAGGAATTTGAATTTGAAGCTCCTAAAAAACCAAATGTTATCTTCGCTCCAATGCCTAGGCATAGACACAACGCCAGTGCTGTGGAAGAAGATCTGTTTGTTTCTATTGTGGATGAACTTATAACTCCTCTCCTAACCATCAAGTTGAATTTGTTGAAAGCTGGAGTGTTCCCAGGTTGTGACCAAGATTTCCATGCTTGCCAGTCCTCATCATTTGACTATCCTCTGTTGAAGAAAGGAATCCAACAACTAATCGATAACCAGGATATTTTGTTTGAGAAAGCTCCTGTTTCACCCATTCCAATTCCAGAGGTTTCAATAATAACCATATACGCCAATCCTTCCAGGGTTCCTAAAAAACCCGTTAGGATTACATCCGCTCCTATGATTACTCCGTTGAAGATAACAATGCCCGGGCCTGCCCCATACAAATCCGATAAAATGGTACCATGGAACTATGGTGGAGAAATCTACTACCATGGTGTCAAACAAATTGAACAGACTGCCGAAGACGGGGGCTCTGAAGAAGACAATTCCGACGTCAGTAACATTGCTGGAACAAGCAAAATTACTCGTAGTGGAAGAATTTTCTCTCCAGAGATTGCGCCACCAAAGGCAGTCTCTGGACCCGTGGCCATTCCGAAGATTACAGCTGTACCAGTGATTATACCTGCAAGTGTACCCGCCAACAATGACAATGAAATTCTAATCCCTACTTCCGCTGCTAAGGATAAAGGAAAGAATGTTCAAGAGGAGCCTGTCTTGACGAAGGCTCAATCACTTGTCATTCCTGAGACATCCAAGAGGGAGATGGAAGAAATCCTGAGGATCATTAAGAAAAGTGATTATGGTGTGGTAGAACAACTGGGGCAGACCCCCTCCAAATTCTCTATGTTAGCCTTGCTGCTGTGCTCTGAGGCACATGCTAAAGCTTTGGTCAAATTTCTGAAGACAACGCACGTGCCGCAAGAGACTTTGGCTGATCAATTCCAGGAGTGTGTGGCCAGGCTGACAACTGACAATGGATTGGGATTCTCCGATGCTGACTTGACCTCCAAGGGGAGAGAACATAACGACGCACTACATGTCTCGGTGGAGTGTAGGGGAACCACCCTAGCTCATGTCTTGGTTGATACGGGATCATCTTTAAATGTCTTGCCAAAGAAAGCCTTGGATAGGTTGGATTGTGAGGGGTTGACTTTAAAACCTAGCAATATCATTGTGAGAGAATTTGACGGATCTAAAAGGATGGTCCATGGAGAGGTGGACATCCCGATCAAAGTGGGTACCCAGACGTTCAATTCAACATTTTACATGATGGACATACGTCCTTCCTACTCTTGCCTGTTGGGACGTCCATGGATTCACAATGTCGGTGCGGTCACCTCGACTTTGCATCAGATGCTGAAGTACCCTGTCCAAGGGAAAATCATAACTGTCCATGGTGAAGAGGAATACATGATTAGTCATCTGAATTCTTTTCGATATGTAGAATTAGATGGCGAATTCATTGAGACCCCTTTCCAACACTTTGAAGAAGTTTCTCAGGAAATAGCAGCAACCAAAGCAGTGTCCTCAACTCCAGTGATTGCAAGACCTGTACCTCGGATGTCTTCTCTAAAAGATGCAAGGGCAGTAGTGGAAGAAGGCGGATCCACTATCTGGGGGCAGCTTCCCGACTTTCCTTTCAAATCAGACAAGTTTGGCCTAGGATTTACCTCGACTTCTCAGAAGGCCGTGCGCCGCTCCCGTGCCGGAGGGCAACCTGTGAAGATCAGCCACCAAGGGGTGAATGCACTAGAGGACAATTATGAAGATGGCAGCTTGGAAGACTGGATTTTTCCTACTGTTGGCGGAGGACTGTGAAACTGGGAAGCAAAAGACTTTGTTCCTATTACTTTCATACTGCAGTAATTTATCTTTTCCATTCTTGTTGGATCTGTAATATTTCACAAAGAATTCGTACTTTTTCAACCTTGTATCTTACCCGAGGCACATAGGTCCATTTGTAACGGTTCTTATTTCATTTTCATATGTCATTTTAATGAATCATGGACGCTTTTCACATATAAACCTTTTGTGCTCATTGTATTTCTTTTAGATTTTGTTGTTTTAAGATGGCTATGCCCTTACACACACCCACACTCACAATTGCAGGTACCCTTCCATTTCGGATCCCATGGGTAACGATACTGCTATAGCCTTCAGTGACTCTAAAGATCTGATCTACCAAGCTGAATTCGAAGGTGAGAAAGATTGTGAGGTGCCATGGGAATTGGCTAGACTTCTACAATAAGAGGAAAGAGCAATTTTGCCTCATGAGGAGCTGTTAGACACAATCAACTTGGGTACTGAGGAAGACAAGAAGGAAATCAGAGTGGGTGCCAACCTAGAGCCAAGTGTCAAGGAGCGCTTAATTCAGCTGTTGCATGAATATGTTGAGATCTTTTCCTGGTCATACGAAGACATGCCGGGACTCGATACAGACATTATGGTACACCGTTTACCCACAAGAGAAGACTGTCCACCAGTGAAACAAAAAGTCCGCCGCATGAGACCTGACATGTCAGAAAAGATCAAAGCAGAAGTTATGAAGCAGTTCAATGCTGGATTTCTTGTTGTTACTTCCTATACACAATGGGTTGCTTACATTGTGCCCGTGCCTAAGAAGGACGAAAAAGTGAGAATGTGCGTGGATTACAGAGATTTAAACAGGGCCATCCCTAAAGATGATTTTCCACTTCCGCACATCGACATTCTGGTTGACAACACAGCTCAGCACAAAGTATTTTCTTTCATGGATGGATTCTCAGGCTATAACCAGATCAAAATGGCACCTAAGGACATGGAGAAAACTACTTTTATTACACAGTGGGGCACATTCTGCTACAAAGTGATGCCATTCGGACTGAACAATGTAGGGGAAACCTATAAACGCGCCATGGTAGCTTTGTTTCATGATATGATACATCATGAGATAGAGGTCTACGTAGATGACATGATAGCCCGATCACAAACTGAAGAAGAACACCTTGATCACTTGCAAAAGCTGTTTATCAGGTTGAAGGAGTACAAGCTAAGATTGAACCCTAACAAGTGCACATTTGGAGTCCGATCCAGTAAGCTCTTGGGTTTCATTGTCAGCAACAAAGGCATCGAGGTTGATCCTGCCAAAGTCAAAGCTATATAAGAAATGCCTGCTCCTCACACTGAGAAGGAGGTCAGAGGTTTCTTGGGATGCCTAAACTACATTGTTAGGTTCATTTTTCACCTAACATATACCTGTGAACCAATCTTCAAGCTGTTGAAGAAAGATCAGGTAGTTAAATGGAATGATGACTGTCAAATTGCTTTCGATAAAATCAAGGAGTATTTACAAGAACCTCCTGTCTTGATGCCACCCGTTGAAGGAAGACCGTTAATCATGTATCTGACCGTTTTGGATAACTCAATGGGGTGCGTACTGGGGCAGCATGACGAGTCTGGTCGAAAATAGCACGCCATTTATTACCTTAGCAAAAAGTTTACCGACTGTGAAACCAGATATTCACTGCTCGAGAAAACTTGCTGCACTTTGGTATGGGCTGCTCGCCGGCTAAGGCAGTATATGTTGACTCATACCACTTTGCTGATATCTAAGATGGATTTGATAAAGTACATCTTTGAGAAGCCTGCTTTTTCCGGAAGGATAGCCAGATGGCAGATAATTCTGACAGAATACGATATACAGTACACAACCCAAAAAGCTATAAAGGGGAGTGTGCTAGCTGACCATCTGGATCATCAAGCTGTCGAAGATTACCAATCCATGAAGTTCGACTTCCCTGACGAAGACATCATGACATTGGACAACATTGAGGAGATCAGACCATATGACGGACCTAGATCCCGATGGACCTTGTACATTGAGGGGAATCAAATGCGCTTGGTAACGGTATCGGCGCGATACTCATCTCCCCAGAAGGTTGCCATACTCCTTTCACAGTCAGAGTTTGCTTCAACTGCACGAACAACATGGAAGAGTATGAAGCATGCATCTTCAGTCTCAAGGCTGCCATAGACTTGGGAATCAAATCTTTAGTTGTGTTTGGGGATTCAGCTTTGATCATCAGTCAGATCAAAGGAGAGTGGGACACTAAGCATCCAAACCTCATCCCTTACAAAGAACATGTCTTGACATTACTACCACATTTCGAGCAGATTACCTTCGAGCACTTCTCGCGAGAAGGAAATCAGCTAGCAGATGCTCTAGCTACAATGTCATCCATGTTTAAACTTAACTGGGATAATGAGGCTCCCCAAATTACCATTGAATGGATGGACGAACCTGCACACTGTCACGAGATTAGTACCGAAGAAGTAGTGGACCAGCCATGGTTTCAGGAAGTCAAAAGGTATCTCGAGGCGCAAGAATACCCTGAAGGAGCTTCAGTCATTGAAAAAAAGTTCTTAAGGAGATTCTCGGATAAGTTCTTCCTAAGTAATGGCATCCTATACAAGCGCAATCATGATTCTATTTTGCTCTGTTGTATGGACAAAGTTGAAGCTGAAAAGATCATGTCCGAATTGCATGAAGGTACCTTTGGCACTCACTCTAGCAGGCATACGATGGCTAAGAAGATTCTAAGGGCAGGCTATTACTGGTCTACCATGGAAGCTGACTGCTATCAACATTCCCGAACATGCCATAAATGTCAAGTCTATGTAGACAAGGTCCACGTGCCTCCTGTTCCTCTAAATGTCTTAATAGCTCCTTGGCCATTCGCTATGTGGGGAGTCGACATTATTGGAGAGATCAAGCCTACAGCCTCCAATGGACACCGCTTCATTCTGGTGGCCATTGACTACTTCACCAAGTGGGTCGAAGCAGCTTCCTTCGCATCCGTTACTAAGAGTGTTGTTGCCCGCTTCATCAAGCAGAATCTTATTTGCTGGTACGGTATCCCAGAAAGGATCATCACTGATAATGGTACAAACCTTAACAATACTATGATCATCGCCTTGTGCGAGCAGTTCAAGATTCAACATCAAAATTCATCTCCCTATCGGCCAAAGATAAACAGTGTTGTCGAAGCCGCAAATAAAAACATCAAAAAGATCATACAAAAAATGACAGTCACCTACAAGGACTGGCATGAGATTCTACCGTTTGCTCTCCACGGGTACCGTACCACGGCTCGTACATCAACTGGGGAAACACCCTATTCTTTAGTTTATGGCATGGAGGTTGTTTTACCTATTGAGGTTCAGATCCCCTCTTTGAGAATCATGAAGGATGCCGGTTTGAGGGAAGACGATTGGATTCAAACCCGACTTGATCAATTGAACTTAATTGATGAAAAAAGACTTACTGTTGTTTTCCATGGTCAGACGTATCAAAAGTGGATGATCAAGGCTTTCAACAAGAAAGTCAGACGACAAGTGTATCAAGTCGGAGATCTCGTGATCAAGCGCATCATCTTTCCACAAAGTGATCCCAGGGGAAAATGGACTCCTACCTTTGAAGGACCATTTGTAATCAAAAACATCTTTTCTGGTGGGGCAATGATCTTAACCACCATGGATGGCGAGGACCTTCCGCACCCTGTGAACGCAGACATAGTCAAAAGATACTATGCATAATTGACCTGCTAGGTTGACACACCTAGGCAAAACAAGGGCATCACGGTGAATCAAAAACCCGAAAGGGAGATTCAGGCAAAAATTAGGGATAAATAAAAAAAATATGTACACCCGGTAAGTTGAAAACCCGAAAGGGCGACTTGGGCAAAAAAGGGTTTCCCGGTGAATCGAAAATCCGAGAGGGCAGTTCCGGCAAAAGTTAGGGAATTAAAGCGTATGACTATGTCTCGTCGGATCATATTAAGGACAATCTCTTCACTGACAAACCTGGAGCTTCTGATCAATCCAGTCATCTTCGGACGAAGCAACGAATGGACAAGATATTCAGAGTTACGAAGGTTATAGCAGAATGGGAACCCCATGGGATTTTTACACATAGCTATCTTTCTTTGTATAAATGTTTCTCAATTTTTATGACACCATCTTCTTACTAGGATGTTTGTCTCCTTTGTACAAAATACTTATTCAAAGTAAATACAAAGATATCTCTTTAAAGTACAGAAAACTATTTGCCTTTTTCTTTTTACACTTGTGTTTTATTTGCAAAAACGTCCAACGATTCATTAATGAACATATGCATTTGAACATAATTACTGTTTACAAAATAAACAGGAATGAAAAAGAACAATTACTGATAGGTCGAAAGGATAGGAAAACGTCTTTAGGCTATTCCATGAGAAATCCCTACAGTACATCATCTAGATCCCCAGTGGAGCTAAAATTTCAAACCTTTAACCCCCATCAGAGTTAAAACTTCAAACTCCTATTCCCCAGCAGAACCAAAACTTTGAACTACAAATCCTCAGCGGAGCTGAAGCCTCCCATCCCCAGTCGAGTCAAGGTTTCCAACTATCAACTCACAACAGAAACCATCCAGTTTCTCCATATTCCCTAGCAAGTTTGTCTTGAAGTCTGAAAATCAACCAGATAACAGTTAACTTTTTTCTCTCCCCGACCTAGGTTGATTCCCAAGTAGAGTGGCATGCAACCCAAACTCCTAAATGTACTCCTCAGCAGGATAGCTTATTCCCCACAGAGTTTTTCATTGATCCCCAATGAAGTCGCCAGAATGAAGATTCTCATTCTTAACTCCCCGCAGAAGTCATCAGAGTTTTCTCTATTTCCCAGCAGAACAAGGATTCCCTTTGTGTAATCCCCAGTAGATGTCATTAAAGTTCTCTGGATTCTCCAAGAAGATTCCTCAGGAAGTACATGGCATTACTTCCCCAAGAAGACTTTTGTCAATACTTTAAGACTTGAAGGGTCCCTATATCCCCAAGAAAGTCATCAAGGATTTTTAATCCCCAATAGTCGTCAAGGATTTCTCATCCTCTACAATCCAAGATTTTGAATCTTCAGCAGCGGTCAAGGATTTATCTTCCTCGGCAGCAGTCAAGGAGTCATTATCCCCAGTCGCCAAAGATTTTCTTATCCCCAGTTGTCAAGGATTTATTTTCCTCAGCGAAACAGCTAATCAGCTTACATGCGCATACATTACATTCATGATCATAAACATTGATAAAACACATATATTGCATCATACATTTCATGCAACATAACTTTGTGTTTCAGCTAACATTTTACCCTTTTCAGGATGAGATTAACACCTATCATTAACAATGTTCAAAGATTCAGATACAGTACGGATACGCTCCAGATACAGAAGTTATTCTGTTACTCATTCAGATCTCAACATCTTTCAGATTCAAGTTCAGATACACTCCAGACATGGAAGTCATTCTGTTACTTATTCAGTTTCAAGTTCGGATACACTCCAGACATGGAAGTCATTCTGCTACTTATTCAGATCCCAGTCCAGATACGCTCCAGACACGGTTGCTATTCTGTCACTTATTCTGATTCTCCCCAGCTCAGAGACACTTCAGACGCGGATGCCATTCTATCGCTTATTCATATTTCAGATTCAGATACAATACAGATACACTCCAGACACGTAATTCATTATGTTATTCATTTAGATTCAAGTATAGTTACAGCTCGGATACGCTACAGACACGGATTCCATTCCATTGCTCATACAATTTTAGACTCCAGATACAGTTCAGATGCATTCCAGACACGGATACCATTCTGATACTTATTCTTCAGATTTACAACTTAACAAACATTTTTGGATGGTATCTACAAGCCCATCTCCGACAAGATTCTGTCACCTCTCCAAATGCTATCTTTAAGACCATTCCCTCAACTATAATTTGACGAGTGCAAATTTACGGGCACTCTAGTGTCCAATCATCTTTTACCTTCGAGCCACGAACGACAAAACTCGCCAATCTGACTCTTCAGGTTCAAGAAGATTGAATAGGGGAAGCTTTTGTACCCCAAAATTTTCCCTCTCATATTATCAAGATTTTCCTCATGAGACTCCTTGGACTCAAGACAAGATTAGGGTTTGCTCAGCTCAAGACATCTCCTTGCACTGATGACCTGAAATTAGTGTTTGAGTTTGCATAAGGATTTTTGAACCATCAATGCTTCATGTGACTTTCATACACCATCTTGAACCCCTAAGATTGCTCATACCAAGTTTCAAGCCTTGAATCACATTTTTGCCCAGTCAATTGGATAGTTGACCTAAAAATCAGCTGTATTGGGGAAAAAGTCAACCATGGCCAATTTACAGTCAAACCTCATAATTTTTTATCCACATAAACATTATGGACTCATATGAACCATTTTATCAAGTTTGGATCACAACTCCTCAAGAAATTTGATCAGATCATCAAAAGGGCAAAATGGTCAAAATTTGGGTTTTGACTTTAGAAGGGCAATTTCTGATTTTTAACCTAGCCAATGGCCAATTGAGTTCAAGCATGGTTTCAAGGATCCAATGGCATCATCTTGACCTAATCACAAGGTTCAAAAGATCTCAAGTACATAGGGTTGACAGATGAATTTTCCAGTCAACTAATCAAAAATCAACTGTACACTGAAAAGTCAAACTTTGACTTTTTGGTCAAAATCAAGTGCCAAAGGTCATAATTCATCAAAACATGTCAAAATGTGAAACTTGTTGACCAAGAAACCTAAAATTGCAAATTAGGGTTTTAATTTGAAATTTTTCATAACTTAGAATTTTTCTAAGTGTTGAAAATTTCTTATTTTTTCCCAACTTTTCCCAACTTTTTCACCATGATGAAATTGGATTCAAAGAAAACTTTCAACATGAAAGTTGTAGTCCTCCATGAAATATACAACTTTGATTCACAAAGTTTTCCTAAAAGATGATTGGATCTCAAGTTGCATTTCAAATATGGATTTTAGAGCATGTTGCAAGCTTTTCAAAATGTCCAAGAACTCTCCAAGATAATTTGTGGTTAGGGAGAATTGAAGAAGAGAAAATGGCAATTTGTCACTTTTGTTCAAGCTATGTTTACAATGCTTCAAGTTGCAAATCAGTTCCTAGCATGCTTGTACCTTGCATTACAGGTCCTAATTCCTTCTACACTCCATAATTGAATGCAAACTCATTGGATAATGGCTTTATTTTGATCTTTGGAGCATTATACAAAGGATTAATCCATAAATGGCATAAAGTTCACAATACCATTTTGATAAAGCATACTTTTACAAACTTTATCAGCCTTGAGAATTGGACTTGTTCCTTTTGTGCAAGCATTGGCCATAGATATCAGGCATCTTTACCAACTCTCATCAGCTAAGGAACTAGCAAGTACAAGCTTTTGGCTTAAGTCACTTCAACTTTCTTCAAAAGCAAGAAAGGTGGCAAAAGTCAAGATAACTTGTCCATCTGATAAAGAGAAGACTTGGCTTCATTCTAAACAGATTGACAAACTTATCTCAAGCAAATACACAAATTCATCACATCCCAAACACTCTCAAACACCAAAAACAAAAGTTCCTGCCCAAACAGGGCATCTTCTGTAGAACCCTTGCCAAATCAATATTGGCTCTTGCGTTTCTCACTTTAAGACTTCAAACACTTTACATACATCCTACCTAAACTATCCAAGCCATTGCACTGCAACTGTGTGCCCTGTTTCAGCCATCACCATTTTCATTTATGAAGGTTGCAGGTTGACTTCTACAAGGAGTTTCAAGCATCCTCAAGGCAAGCTGAGCATTGGAAAAGCTTGAGGGAATTTCAAGGAAGCTCACACGATCTTCAGGTCTCACTCAAAGTCCCCACATTGCCATATCCAAACTCAGCTGAACAAGGTATTTTTCAAAGTTCTATCTCTCTATTTAGGCATCCTGAAGTCACGATTTATGAAGCAAAAATGTAGTCCTTAACTTGCTGAAGCTGTACATATGCATACTTTCCATTTATATTACTGAGCTAAGAGAATTTGAAGCTTGAAGTTCATGAAAAAATTAGGTCAGGAATTAGGGCCACTGAAATTCTCCCTGGCCTTTTAGGTTTAGTTTACAAACTTTATATCACTGGAATCGTGAGATCATAAGCTACATTTTTCATGTTACAAGTTTTTGATTTTACGCAAAGAATAACAAGTTACAGGTTGAAGCAAAAAACGCGCGCGTTTGGAGAAGCTGGAGGACAGGGACGACTGACCTGGGCCTGGTGCGCCTGGGCCTTGTTTTTTCTACTTTTCACACCCCCAGTTTACTTTTGCACCCCCCTGACTTATTATTTTATATTTTTGTATTTTCTTGCATATTTTTATTTTTTGTGTTTGCGTTCATTTTTTCTTATGATAAAAAATACCCAAAAATATTTTCTTAATTTTTTTGCATTTTATTTTATTTTTATCTTATTTTTTGCATAAAATATTGTTTAGTTTAAATAAAATAGAAATTATTTTCTTAAAATAAATTGTAAATACCTTAAAATATTATACATTTTTTATTTTTATTATTTAACACATAAAATATTATTTTTAGATATATTTTAATTTTTAATATTTGTAAATAACTTTATTTATTTTTTCTTGTACATATATAAATAAAATAATATATAAAACATATATTTTCTTTTAACCAAAAATTAGGGTTTCCCCTTTCAAAAATAATATTATTATTTTTCTTATTTTTAGGACTTAAATAATTTTATTTTTACATATATAAAATAAATACAAAAAAAATATTATGCATCCATACATTTTATTGCATACTTAAATATTTGTTTATTTATTTATTGTACCAAAATTCAATTGGGTTGTAATAATTTCTAGGGTTTTATTTTGAGCAATATCCCCCATTCAAACTTGTATCCCCCCTCCCATAATATTGTTGTAATAGCTTAGGTTTACTTTACGCAATTTACCGCATTATATACTATGCTAGTAAACTAGGGTTTGCATGAAAAGACCAAAAATCAAACAAATAGAATGACCTAATTCAAGATAAACAAAATACATGTAAATGACACACATTGCACACAAGCACATCTAGGGTTTCACCCACTTGGTTGCCTTACAAAATGGCCATGGTATGCATGTAAGGTATCTTGGCAAAATCAAACAAAACAAAAGATTATAGTCCCTCGATGACGCTATCAAAAGGTTGCCTAAAACAAATGATCTTGGTCCCTCAAAATGCTAAAGAAACTTGGCAACATTGCTATCATGGTCATACAATAACCCACACATGTCCCATTTAACATCCAAAGATAGGGTTGTTTACCAATGCAATGGTAAATCAACAATGTCAAAGGAATAAAAATGTACAAGAAAGACTTTTGAGTAGGTAGGTAAGCTTCTAGTTACTTGATCAATTTACAAACAATCCTTTCTATTTTCAAAAACAATCACACACATTTTAAAACATTTCCAAACAACTTTCAAAACATTGAAACATTTTTTCAAAAGACAAACATCTTTGTATACATTCTTACGAACGAGAATCATTACAAAGATTGCCTAAACGATGGCCTCTTTTCAAAATACTTTCAAAATCACACCAAACACAAAGCACTATTTCAAACAATTGGAAAAGCAAACCAAGTGATCTAAGCAAGTAACTAAGAGCCCATGGAAAACCATGGATGAAAAGGGTGCTGGCACCTTCCCTTTTCATAATCTACCCCTCGAACTCAAGAAAACATCTCAAAGGTCTTTCCTGTGCTTTTTTACCTTTCCTTTTGGATAAAATAAAAGTCGATGACGACTCTTGCTAAACCGAAACATTTGCGACAAAACGAAAAACCTCAAGTCAATTCTCCCACCGTATTACACTAGGTCAAAGTTCAATTGACTTCTCCATAAGTAAACCCTAATTTAGTAACTTTTGGACTTTTGATGAATCTTGAGTTTTCTTGATTAATCATGATCACCCATTGATCAAATGATTAATTTGACTTCAAAATCTTGATGTTGACCAAAAATATTGAGCTTTGACTATATGTTGACTACAATTGACTTTTTATCTAATATAATTGATTTTCCATCATCTGAGCAGTTGAATGAGCAAACTTGTGGTGCAAGGCTTAAAACTTGTCATGACGGTACCTTGAAGCATATAAGGAATCATGGAATCAGCTTGAGGCATTAGAATCTCAATTTTCTTTGAGAAATACAAAACCCTAGTTGTAGGTCAATTTCTTAAAAGATGAGAGTTTGTCTGATCCAAACCTTGGATAGTTGAGAACCCTTGGAGTATGAGGAGGGATCTTGAATTAATTATGGAAGGGCAAATTTTAGGGTACAACAACATCTCTAATGGTTGTAGATTCTATCTTATCAGTTTTAACAACATCTCTTAGAATCCATTCTTCTGGAAGCTTATTACTTATATCAGAAGCGATTAATATTTTTGGGGTCATAACATTTGATTTACTCAAACTATATATTCAGGATCCATTGACACCAAGTGTAAGTCTAAAACACTTACACGAAATCTCAATCATTAAACGGATTAATCAACGGTTATATTAAATGAAATAAATAAATAAATAAAATATGTGACATGTTCTTTCTCCTAAAATAGGCTATTTATATAACCGTTTGATCGAGTGCTATTAATGGTTTAGATTTGGTGTGAGTCTTTTAGACTAAAACCTGGTGTCAATGAATTCGACCTTATATATATATATATATATATATATATATATATATATATATATATATATATATATATATATATATATATATATATATATATATATATATATATATATAGGCCTGTGGGACATACACGTTTTACCTATATTTTTTTCGTAGAATGTGTTAAAGAATGATATTTGGGCTTATTTCTTAGTTTTATTTGAGATTTTATTCTGCCATCTTTCACCTTGACCTGACACCCACACATATTTCCATAATTCCATTTTACTATTGTAAAAAATTTATCAAAAAATTTGGTACAACAATAAAAAGATCTGGTAAATAAAAAAAAATTCATAATATATATGAAAATTTTGGTGTATTAGATATTCCAAAAATCCGGTATGTTATGGAAAGTACCAGTTTTTCAAAAGTATATATATGTACCAAAAAACTTTATTAAAGAAAAATATGGTATTTTAACAACTACCGATTTTTTTTAAAACAATCGTCACTTATCGAATTTTTTGTGGATCAGTGAAAAATTTGGTAGTGTTATTTGATGGGTTGAGATTTTGCCGATGGTTTTTGTACGACTGTGATTGCATCAATCATTTTGTGTGGTCCACAATAAATCCAAAATTATATATATAGTGGTCATGTGTTGTTAAGAAAAACATATTACAATGCCTTAGTTTTTTTTAAGGAAGAAGTGTACTTCAACGGGGTGAAACCTCCTCAATATTACGTAAAGTGATACCATAACGATTGGAAAAGGAATACCGCAACGCCTGACTAACTGTTGTGAGGTAAGGGGTGGTTGTATGTATGATAATTTCCACCACAGTCACGAGACCGTGGTGATAAGCTAGCTAGCATGCTACCTATCACAACGATTATACTAAACAACTGTAATATTTAGGTCATGGATCGAAACCCAGCCGCATAAATTTATTTGGAATATAATTAACTTTTCACCATGGTTATAAAATATTATTATTGTGGTGTGTACCATGAGTTTATTATAAAATCTACATATTGCTTGTTTTTCCCTACGCCTCACTAAACATATACAACCATTAAAACTGATGTAGAAGATAATAATTTGAATTTTTATTTTTATTTTTTAAAAACAACTTAAACGAACCATATTTGTTTAAATTGAATGCATCCCGTAATCCATCTCTTGCTATTTAACACATAGTATTTGGTTCAATGTCCCGAGTTCTTCAAAATAATAGTTCATTCCTAATTTATTTTGAAAAACATCAATATGTTGACTAATTCAGAATCATCATCATTATTTTAATCAATGATGATGATTCAATTTCTCAATAAATTTGATGTTATGCAATATAAATTAATAGATAATGAACTTCTGCTTTGAAGAACTTGGGGAATAAACCAATTTCTACGTCTTAATGAGCGATATATGAATAACGAGATGTATGTGTTGTACCCCAAAATTTGCCATCTCTTTTTCGAGGCATTCATCACAAAGGATCTCTAATGCTCAAGGATTCTCAAGGAATTAATCAGACAAAATCATCTCCAAAGCACTGAGACTCCAAATTAGGGTTTTGATTGAGAATGACCAATCTTTGACTTTTGACCCATTACATGACTTATTGGATTGAAACATGATCTCAGGGATCAAGTACATCATTTTTACTTAATCTCATATTTCAATTCATCTCATGAGATCAGTGGATTGATAGATGAAATTTGGTCAACTGCTGAAAAAAGTCAATTGTACACTGAAAAGTCAAACTTTGACTTTTTGATCAAATTTGAGTTTCAAAGATCACATTTCATCAAGACATTCAAAATATGAAATTTGATCATCAAGAAATCAAGAAAATAAAAAATCAAACTTTGCAAGACTTAGAAATTTTTCTAAGTTATTTTTATACATGTTAATTTCATGACATTTTTTCACCACAATTCAAGACAATTCAAGTTGTTACAAGCTTTCAAGTAAACAACAAAGTTGCATTTTTAAGTTAAAATTGCAAGTCATAAATCCTAAGCTTTGTCTTGATTGAACTTTTCCCTTTGACTGAATCTTCAAACTTTGCCACTATGTTGTCCACAAATATGTATTGTCTTTGTTACAAGCTGCATAAATTTGTCCGCAAAACCATACTTGTATCATGTTACAAATGTTACTGTCCAAAAAGCCCCAAAAATAGATATGCTTCCAAGTCCAAGCTTACTGCTACTAGCCCAAAACCATGTTAAAAAATAGTTTGTTGTCCTGTATAAAGCAAGCCATGCACCAAGCTGCCACTCTACTCCAAAACTGCTACAAAACAGTCCTGCTATGCTGCCTCTAACCCTGTCCAAACCTGCACTATATCAGTCCTATATTTGCACAAAATTAGCATATAAGAGCTGCATCTAAAAAGAAATGAAATAGTATACCCAAACAGTTCAAAAATCTTATCTATTTTCCTCCCAAATTTAAGTCCATTTCATATATAAATAAACGCTTTCACAACACAGAAAGAGAGGGTTTTTAGGAGAGTTTTTTGGAGGAAAAGAATGGTTTTTGTTGAAAGAGAAAGAGAAATAAAATCTGAAAAATCCAACATAACTTTTTGTAACCTCTGCTCATATTCAGCTCTATCTTCATTTATAAAAACAAAACCTCAACCCATTGTTCCACCTTGCAAGCTTTCCCATAAATAAACTATCCAAACACCTCACATCATATAGAGATTGTTCAAACACAAGAATAGTTTATGTAGTGCCATTACCATCACCTTCCAAACACAAACAAAAAACATTATTGTACCATTTGACTGGGTTGGAGTGATTCATCAGCTTTCAATACAATGTAAAGATTGAACAACTTTCTGGAGGTTCACTGAAGCCATTCTGACCATCACAACATCTTGAAAGGTGTTCAGCTCAAAACACAAATTTCAATCTCAAGGTAAGTCTTCTCGACCTTAAAGTTTTCATACACGCATTATTATTGGTTCACTTGTAAATATATAATGTAGTAAATCATAGCCCTTGAAGCTAACCATTTGTTTGCTTTTCATTTTTGTCAATTATATGTTGAGAACTGACCTGTACACACAATAGAACAATGCTAAAGGAAAAAAATGCAGCATGAGTCGATGTATACTCACATGAGTTGACTCATTTTAGTTACAGAATAGGGTATGAGTCGATACAAGGCCTTATGCATCGATGCATACTGTTATCCAGACACAATACAGAGAGACAAAAATTGTATGAGTCGACACAAAACACGAATGTTTCGACACAAAAAAGAAATGAGTCGACACATACCATTATGTATCGACTCATACTAAGTTGATTTTGTTTTTTCAGAAACAAGCAGTGGCATGTATTGAAGCATAAGGATATGTGTCAATACATAAAGTTTGTTTTTTTCCTTTCTTTGTACACTATTTTCCTTTTTATATTTTTTATTGCTATTCATTTATTCAATATGGTTGTAATAATTTAATTTGGCTAGTACTTCATCCCCATTTGTAAATTGTACCCCCATCCCCCAAGTGATGTAATAGTGTAGGATTTTAATTTCCGCAATTTATCGCTTTAATATAATTGTTAGTAAGTAGGGTGTGTATGGAAAGATAAAATCAATCATTATAAAACCTTAATCTCAAAGACAAAAATGCATGCAATCAAACACTTTTTACACACGCACCTCTACGGTAATCTTGCTTGTTGCCTACGAATAAATAGTCACGTCCCTCGAATATGGGACGCTTTAGCAAAGACCCTCGAATGAAAAAGATCGTAGTTCCTTGATGACCCTTCGACGTTGCCTTCGGTAAAACGATCTTAGTCCCTTATGACAATTGCTAAAGCGTCTCATAAGTTTCCTTCTATGACTATACCACGACCCATGCCCGTTCCTTCACATCCAATGATAGGGCTTCTTATCTAACAATGGTAAGATAGAAACATCTAAAGGAGGTGGAAAAGAACTAAGACTTTTGAGTAGGTATAAAATTCACAGTTGCTTGCTCATAACATTTTCAAAACAACATCTTTCAAAACACAGCAACACTTTCAAAACAAAATATTTTCAAAACCCAACACTTTGTATACATTCTTATAGAGACGATAAGCATTACAAAGTTTTCCCAAACAAAGGAGATTTCAAAAATACTTTCAAACAAACAGAAAAACATTTAAAAAAAAAGCATTTTCAAAGTGAGCTAACAACTAAGAGCCTGTAGATAACTACATATGAAAAGGGGGCGAACACCTTCCCTTTTCATAACATACCCCCCGAACTCAAGAAAATATCTCAAAAGGTCTTTCCTGTTCTTTTCACCCTTTCCTTTATTGGATAAAAGAAAAGTCGATGGCGACTCTTGTTATCCGCAACAATTGCGATAAAATGAAAAACACCCAAGTCAGTTCTCCCACCCTATTACAGAACTGGCGACTCTGTTGGGGATTAACTTAAAAGTGGGGTTACCTTAGAGACAAGATCACATTTAAATGCTTTCATTGTTTGATTTTTTTGCTTTACATTTATGGGTCCTCGTTTGGGTTTGTATTGATCCTCTACCCGGATCCGGGAACATCATTAGGTAAATAGAAAAAAATGTGGAGACTGTACATTGTAGACTGATATGGTTGAGACAATAGCTATGTTAGTGTGACACATTTTTGGGTACCGGTATCCCTTATGGCGAATTAAGGAGAATACGGGGCCGCTGTGTGGTGTCATGAAGCACTACTGAATCTTAGAACCTTTAATTGATCAACTTGGCCATTAGGAAGTAGTGAGGTAGTCGGCTTTGGTGCAGTCCGAAGTTGGTTGATACTCGATACTACGCTCATTGAGATCTGACTTTTGGGATATTTTGGTCGCCAAAAAAGAGGCTTGCGCTGAAATAATGCCCAATGAAGAAAGATCAATGATTTTGAGATCCCCTAGAACCCGGTTACTTTCTAGGATAGGTTGAACCAACTAAATTTTAAGAGGGTACTTACCTATGAACCTCATGCGAGCCTAAAACCTAAGGACCTGTTTGCTTTGTGTGTATGTGTTTACTTATATATAACGTCATAACATCATACCGTTGCATTTACACTAACCATTTCAAGGAATTTGGGATTTATCTTTGTGTTGTTTTGTAGGACATGGCTTCCATGGGAAGAAACACCGTCCAAATTAACCTTGTGAAAGTGCCTCCTCAACTTAAGGAATTAGCATCAAGGATCCCCAACGATTCTCCATTTGCCAAGAAATGTGGTCGTCTCATCAACTTGGTTACAACAAACTTGGAAGAGGATATGGTATATGTGCTTTTCCAATTCTTTGATTCTAAGCACCATTGCTTTACATTTCCTGATTACCAATTAGTGCCTACTATGGAGGAGTTTTATCAACTCTTGGGAGTGCTTATTCTTGATTAGTTATCCTTCATCGGTATTAAGAGAGACCCAAGACTTGAGGAGATTTCTCGAGCTTTACATTTTCAATGATCCGACGTTGTGGAAAATTGGAAACAAGAAGTGGTGTTAAAGGGTTTCTAGCCAAGTTTCTGTTTGAGAAGGCTCAACAATTTTGGGAGGCTCTGGATTTGCAAGCTTTTAAAGAAGTGTTGGCTCTTCTAATCTTTGGGATGATACTATTTCCTAACCCGAACTAACTCATAGATGTGAATGCGGTCAAAGTTTTTCTATCTCGTAACCTGGGGCCTACCTTTCTCGAAGATATCTTGCATTCTCTTCACCATCGCACCATGAAGAGAAGGGGAATTCTTATGTGTTGAACTCATTTGTTGTCTAGGTGGTTTATTTCGCACCTAGCTCGATATGTTTTGAAGAATGAGCAAGGCATGAGATGGTCTAATAGGTTGATGTCACTCATGCATCCAGATATTCATTGATGTTCTCGATCTTTGGAGGATGTTATCATCATTGACAGTTGTGGGGAATTCCCTAATGTCCCTCTCCTTGGCATTAGGGGAGGTATCACTTATAATCCTTGTTTGGCTTTGAGATAATTTGGGTATGCTAGGACGGATAGTCCTCATGATGCACTTGTCCAAGGAATTGAATTTGACTATGAGAACAATGTCCAAGGTTATCGTCAGAGATTCATACGAGCTCGGGGCATGGTGAACAAAGTTAATAGCAATACATTGGGGAATAAGAACTCCATTCCTTTGGAGCCTTATCTCAAGTGGTTGCGAGCTCATGCTCAAAACCTCATGATGCCTTATGAGGCCATTCTACCTATCATCACGGAGCCTATTCCCGAGGGAGATGTTCCTTACACTATTCCCGATCCTAACATGCCGACTACTCTCGAGGAGTTACAAAGATCATGGATTCAACTCAAAGGGGTGCGAGACACCTTTGAAACCCAGTTTTACGCAAGCGAGAAGAAATTTTTGGAGATCACGAGATAACTTCATGAAGAGAGGAGTTTAAATTCCTGCATTGCACCGAGGAGGATGCGCTCATGGGAAGCTTGAGTCCTTTTTCTTTTAGGAGTTTATTTTGTATTATCTTTGTTTATTCCATTGTAAGCCAAAGAGGCATTTTTGTAACCGTTTGAACTTATTAATGCAACTAATATTTATTCCCTCTTTGTCTAAACAAATTTAAATCTTAAAAGTCCTTGAAATCATTTGCATACGCATTTCATGCATCATAACATAAGCAGGTTTTCAGACATAGGTTTCCTCATCTTTCTACTATTTATTTCAGTAAGATGGATATCAAGCAGACTATGAAAGACTTGCAGAAACAAAATTCTCAATTTCAAGAAACTTTTTAACCTTGGCCAAAGGACAACAACAACTGATGTCACTTCTGGTGGCCAAAAAGAAGACAAAGAATAAATTCGTAATCAACATGGGAAAAAGATTCAAGGGCCCCATCCGACAGGTTCAAGTGGAAGAAGACTCCTCCGAGTGGGATAAGAATCAAAATGAAGATGCAAGGAGCACCCGTGTTGGGGTTGCAAACAATCAAGCTTCTGAGGATGAAGATTACTTTGATGAACAATATCCACTGGATGAGGATAAGTACAAGTAACTGGAAGATAGGTTGAAAGCTGTGGAAATTCAAGCTGTACCTGGCTTGGATTTTGGTGATTTGGGTTTAGTTCTTGGGGTAGTCATCCCCCACAAGTTCAAAATTCCAATCTTCACTAAGTATGACGGAGTTTCATGCCCAAAACTTCACTTGAGGTCCTATGCCCGCAAGATACAACCACATACCGCTGACAAGAAGTTATGGGTACATTTATTTCAAGAGAGTTTGTCTGGGACTTAGTTGGATTGGTTTTACCAGTTGGAGGGTTCCAACATTCATACTTGGGAAGATCTGGCCACTGCTTTCTACCGCCAATATGAGTACAACACTGATTTGGCACCGACTAAGGTTCAGTTACAAGGAATTACAATGTGTTCTAATGAAGGTTTTAAAGAATATGTGCAAAAATGGAGAGACCTTGCTGGTAGAGTGCAACCACCACTGACGGATGGGGAGCTGGTGGATATGTTCATGGGAACATTAACTGGCCCATTTTCAACTTTTTAATTGGGAGCTCATCATCCGGTTTCACTGAGTTAATTCTAACTGGTGAAAGGGTCGAGAGTGGTATCAAGAGTGGAAAAATTCCCATGACATCTGCTTCTACATCAAACACTGTAAAGAAGCCCTTTACTAGAAAGAAAGAAGCCAATGATGTGTATGGGTGGAGGGCCCATACCAAGAAGGATCACCGTCCATCTGTTAATGCTGTTTTAATCTCCAATCTTCCATCTGCTCAAAGACAACCACAACAAGCCAACCGTCAAAGGTCTGAGGTTCCAAGAAGATAGTTCACGAGGATTAACATGTCATTGTCCTAAGCCTTGCAAAAAACGTTGAAGGCCAAATTGGTAACATTGCATGATCCACCATCAAATCCCAATATTTCATCTCTGAAATACAATCCTAACACCAAATACGACTATCACTCCAATAACTCTGGGCATGATACTGATCAATGTTGGGCTCTAAAAAACAAGATTCAAGATCTTATCGATGACAAGACTATTGAGTTCGATCCACCTACAACTCCGAATATTATCACTGCACCAATGCCAAATCATGGCAAAGGTGTCAATGCAATTGAAGACATTTTTTTTGTTTCCTCTGTTGAAGATTTGACTACGCCACTGGCCATTGTCAAAGAAATTTTGCTGAGAGTTGAGGTTTTCCCTCACTGTTTGAAAGACAGCAATTTCTGCACATAACAAGTTAATGGATGCAAATGGCTGAAAGAAGGTGCTCAACGCCTGATAAATAGTCATGAGATTCTGTTTGAAAGAACTCTGTCCATCAAATGTTTGACTGATAAAGTTGAAGACGTTTCCATCATCACAATATCCAACAAACCTATTAGGATCTCCTCAAAAGGTCCTATTAGGATTTCCATTGAACCAACGATTATTCCCTTGATAATTACTGCTCATGGGCCGATTCCTTACTCCTCCGATAAAGCAGTCCCTTAGAATTACGGTGTTGAAGTTTACTACCATGGAATTAAGAAATATTCCTAGATCAATGAGGACAAGACTGATGATATTACAAATATTGCTGATTCTAACAAGGTAAAGAGAACGGGGTGGATTTTCTCTCCTAACATTTCACCTATAACTACTACAATGACACCTGTCCGCATTACCATTGATAAGCCTAGTACTGACACTAGGGGTAAAGAGAAAGTAATTGAGCCTGCTGGGATAGAGGCACCTGCCAAAGAGGTTGCTACTGAGGAACCTTCCACTCAAGATAGTAGAGCAACTGGGGCAAACTCCCTCCAAAATCTCTATGATTTCTTTGTTGCTTTGTTCTGATGCTCATGCCCAAGCTTTAATCAAAATTTTGAAGAAAGCGCATGTTCCTCAAGAGACCATAATTGATCAATTTGAAAACTGTGTGGCAAGTCTGACTGCCGACAATGGATTGGGGTTCTCTGATGCTGACTTGACACCAGTTGAAAGGAATCATAACAAGTATTTGCATGTCTCTATTGAATGCAAAGGATCTACTCTGGCCCATGTCTTAGTGGATACATGGTCCTCTCTAAATGTCTTACCCAAAGGCGCCTTAGATCGGTTAGATTGCGATGATTTGGTGCTAAAGCCAAGTGACATAGTTGTGAGGGATTTTGAGAGATCAAAGAGGATGGTACTTGGAGAAATGGATCTCCCTATTAAAGTTGGTTCACAGGTTTTTAATTCTACTTTCTACGTGATGGACATCTGTCCCGCTTACTCTTGTTTACTTGGATGCCCTTGGATACATGGAGAAGGAGCAGTGACGTCCACCCTTCATCAAAAGTTGAAATATCCAGTCAAGGGAAAGATTGTTACTGTTTGTGGTGAAGAAGAATTTATGGTTAGTGTTGTACCCCAAAATTTTCCCTCTCAATTCTCAAGGGTTTTCTCACAAATATTCTCAGAATTCAAGCTTGCAGAAGTGCATTGGGATTTTCCAATACCAAAATCAAAAGGAAACAGTCAAAAAGGGATAAAACAGATAAAAATAACATTTTCACAAATTTGGAGGAAAACAGGTCTCCTTCGATTCAACACCCTTGGATTGACTCTTGGCCTCCTTCGATTGCTCAAAATGGCTGCTAGCATGCCTCTTTCGCCTGGGCATATGACTTCTTGTTACGGGCTTCGTTTTTGTCTTTTGCTGCCTGCATGTTTGCTTTGAAAACCAATTTTTGCTGCCACAAGTGCCCCATGCAGGGCAAGCCTTTCGATTGGAAAAGTATGCTTCCTGCATGCTTGCAATCGAAGGCCTTGACCTGCTGGCCACATGTAACCCCTGCAAGGCAAAGTCTCTGTTTAGACACAAGTGCCTGCATGCATGTCTTCGTTTGGGCAATCACCTTCTGCGTGCAAACTTCATTTAGAACTCAAAGCCTCCTTCGAATGCAAGTTTATGTACATCCTTCATTTGGATTTGAAACCTCCTTCGAATGAAACTTGGTTACATCCTTCGTTTGGATTTGAAACCCCCTTCAAATCCACTTGCACCAAGGGCCTCTTATAGTCTCCCTTCAGTCACAAGCTTCGATTTGGCCATATAGTTTCCTTTGAATGTGACCCCCTTCGATCCACAAGCTGGGCATGTAGTTTCCTTCGAAGTGACCCCCTTCGATCCACAAGCTAGACATGTAGTTTCATTCTAAGTGACCCCCTTCGATCCACAAGTTGGGAATGTAGTTTCTTTTAAAGTGACCCCGTTCGATCCACAAGCTGAGCATGTGATTCCCTTCCAAGTAACCTCCTTTGATTCACAAATTGGGCAATTAAACCCTTCGAAGCAACGTTCTTGGATCATACTTTGTTTGGAAACGAACGTTTCTGATGAATCTGGTCGAAGTGATCAAAACGAAAGGGGGAGTATTCAAGGAGTCTTTTTGACCAGTCCCATATACTGCTAAAAGACAATTGTGCTGCTATGCAGCAGTCCTGCACCAACCTGCCACAATGCTCTAAAATAGTGTTGAGCCTGCATTGTCTCAGTCCTGTACTTATACACAAAAAAGGAATGCACAAGAGCTGCATCGAACAAAACAAGGGGAAAGTATACCCAGATAATTCAAATATTATTTGATTTCCCCCCAAAACTACATCAAAGCTCGCCTATAAATACAAGGCTTCACAACATGTTCAGGGAGGATCTTTAGACCAGAGGAACGAATCCCCCAATTTTTCTCAAACACAACAAAACTCATAAGTTCTCAACACTTGTGAAAACAAACCCATAATCACACACTCACCTCTTTCGATTCTGAAGAACACCCCACACCTAGAAGTTTTTTGTTCAAACTCAAAAAAATCCTCCTGTGACAACTCTTCGAACCAAAAGTAAACCCCTCTTTGTGGCAACTCTTCGAATCCCCTCCTTCTAGTGCCAGCAGTTCAAGCTCGAAGCCCACACACCAACTTTGAGGTAAGTCATTCTGACTCTAAGCTTTTCGTTTCAAATAACATGTACATAAAATTTTGGTTCTTTTCGTTTCCACTTCCTTAATATGTTTCCAGGGCTAACTCCCGTTTTGCTTTGCTGCTTGTTTACTTAAATATGCAATAAGTATTAACTGATTGTAAGGCAATACTAGCATGGCCTTAGGCCATGTTGCTGTTCAAAAAGTTCAAACGAAAGAAATAGGACCAGGAGTATGAAGCGAAGCCTTTGGATTCCACACTGACTTCTAGGCCCAACCAGAGGCACGCTCACACTAATTTCACTAGCCCAATAGAAGAAGGCCATAAGGCAGAAAGGCAGAACCTTGGGCTATGCCATACACTGACTTCCATGCCACTCGAAGGACATGACCTCACTGGTGCTAGTGCCCAGTCGAAAGACACGACTTGCTGCTGCCAAGGCCCAATCGAAAGCCATGACTTTGCTGACTCCAGCCCCCAATCGAAGGAAGCCAGAAAATGAAAATCGAAGGCTGCTCCTACCCCAATTGAAAGACACTCATTTTCCTTCTTTTAATCTTATTTTTTCCTTTATCTTTCTATGCACTTCAATATGGTTTTAATAGTGTAGGATTTATTTTTTGCACTTTTATTACTTTTTTACTAATGCTAGTAATTAGGTGTGTATGGCAAGATAAAAAACAACAAGTAGGAAACCTAAAAATCAAAGACAAATGCATGCAATCAAACACACTTTTCACACATGCACCCTTAGGGTAATCTCACTTGTTGCCTCGGAAAATAGTCATGTCCCTCGAATATGGGCGTTTTAGCAAAGACCCTCAATAAAAGATCGTAGTCCCTCGATGACCCTCGATGTTGCCTTCGGTAAACGATCTAGTCCCTAAACGACATTGCTAAAACGTCTCATAGGCTGCCTTCTATGACTATACAAACGTCACACGCCCGTCCCTTCGCATCCAAACGATGGAGCTTCTTACCAAAACAATGGTAAGGTAGCAACATCTAAAGGAGGAGGAAAAGAACATCTAAGACCTTTTGAGTAGGTAGATTTGCTCCTAGTTGCTCGCTTGGTCACAACAAAAAGATTCTTATACACCAACACACTAATTTGAAAAATTTTCAAAAGAAAAACACTTTGTACGCATTCTTATAGAAACGAGAGCCATTACAAAGACACCTTTTCAAAATCACTTTCAAAAACATATTCCACAAACACTTCTTTGAACTATTTTCAAAACAACACTTTGTACGCGTTCTTATAGAAACGAGAGCCATTACAAAGTCACATTTTCAAAATACTTTCAAAGCCCATATCACAAGCACACTCTCAAACAAAAAGCAAGTGATCTAGCAAGCAACTAAGAGCCCGTAGATAACTACAGATGAAAAAGGGTGCTAATACCTTCCCTTTTCATAATCTACCCCCCGAACTCAGAAATAATCTCGAAAGGTCTTTCCTGTTCTTTTCAACCTTTCCTTATTGGATAAAATAAAAAATCGGTGGCGACTCTTTCTATTCGCAACAATTGTGATCAAAATCAAAACACCCAAGTCAGTTATCCACCGCATTATAGAACTGGCGACTCTGCTGGAGACAAAAACTTAAAAGCGGAGTCACCTTAGGGCTAGATCACATTTAATTGCTTTCCTTGTTTGATTTGCTTGATTTACATCATGGTTCCTTTTTTGGGCTTGTTTTGATCCTCTACCCAGATCTAGGGTGTTGTACCCCAATTTTTTCCCCTAAGATCCCTTCATCATTCCATATTGATTCAACCACAACAAGGTCACATTAGGGCTTTTGGTTCTCCTCCATATCTTTAGCTTTGCTCTTTGAGGAATCAACAAGCACCTTGACTTGTTTCCTTTTGTGGTCATGAATACTTTTTCTTAATTTTTTCTTTTAATTAATAAAATGCAATGTTGTTTTGTCTTGCTTGTTACTAATGTAGGTAAATGCAATGAGATTTAGCAAGTCGCTCTATGGGTCCATGAGTTTATTTCCATGCCCTAGTCAATAAAGCTTGAGAATTTCAAACCTCACCATTGGATTTGTTTTTGTAAGAAATGGCATGGCAAGGTTATTTTGGTTCACCACATTTCAAGCTTATCAAATTTGATTCAAAAGTACAAGGGGTAGATTGAAGAAGTTGTCATGCTTGGACAAGGATTTGTTCCCATTGGTCATAAGTGCATATTTCTCTCAATTCTCAAGATATGGAAATTGTTTTGGTGGCTATGAGTTCTCATTTTCATCCTCAACAACTTATATTTACAAAACATTTGTGTTGGTACAAGAAGGTGGTTCAAAATTATCAAGGTTCTTCCAAGCATTTTCTTGATCTAGGAGCTAGGGTTTTGAACTTCAAAGAAGTATATCTTGCTCATCTTTTGGTACTTTTGAGTGATTCCAAAGATATCCTTTTCTTAAAAGGGTTATAAACAAATCACTTCAAAAGTTTAAAGGATTTTTCATGTGGAATAAACTTGATGATGAAGCAATATTAGAAGTCCTCCAGAAGCACCCTCAATTTATCATGTGTCACTTCAAATGATCATAACTTGGTCAGTTTTTATCAGCTTGAGCCCTTTCTTTTTCCATAATAATCGTGAGGATGTGAACATTATGCCTTCTTTTATGTGCAAAGTGACAAAATGGATGGAAAATTCCCTAAGGACACAAAAGATTATAGGTCATTTCATGATTTGTTTGCCAACTTCAAAAACCCATAACCCTCTCAATTTTGGAGATTTTGAATGGTTCAAGTTTCAAAATGTAATTCAAGAGGTCTATTTCATTCCATCTTTTTCGGTCAAGAGAAAATTCCAATTGGAAGGCCATGTTTGGATGCAAAACATTATAGGTCACTTTTGAAGGAAAAATTGAAATATTTCTAAGTATGGAAAGTCAACTTTTTTCCCCAACTTTGACTCAATGCAACTTTCAGCTCGAGTATCCATTTGATTCCATTCTTTTTCCATTGCAAAGCTTGTAACCTTATCTTTCTAAAGCATCAAGAATAATTCCTTAAGACCCCTTGAGCTGAGAATGAAATTAGATTGAACTTGGTAACTTGGAACGGAAGTTTCTCCATAAGTCAGAATTTGAAGTCTTTGTTTTGGCTTCTAATAACAAGTTATCCACGCGTTTTTGCCTCTAAACATGTTTAATGAAGTTCCAGAATTGATTAGCACAACAAAACGTGCGTTTTGGATGAGTTTTGATCAAATTAGAAGTCACACTTTTCTTGTTTGCAACTTCACACGATTTCCCTCCAAACTTTATCATTTCACCCGCTTGGACATTCCATCTGATTCCTTATAAATAGAGAGTCATACCCCATTCATTTCCTCAAGCTTGGATAGCCAGAATCACCCTGCCAAACTTGTTCCATAACTCTAAATTCTGCAACTTCGAAATTTATTCTCAAGCCTTTTTTAATCCATTTTCCCCTCATTTCACCTTCCTTGATCTTCCCTGAAGCTAACCATATAATTACATTCAAGAATTGTGGCCTATATTGCCCAATAGAAGTCCAATTTCATAGTTCTGCAACTCAACTTCAATAGGTAGATTCCTTCATCAATTCTTCAAAACTTTGATATCATTGTGAGGCTCTCATTGCCATGGTTCTAGTTGCAACACTTACCTTTATCTGGAAACTTGTTTTAACCATGAAACTTCAAATTTCTTTTCAAAACTTTCCTTCCAAATTGCTTGAGCTACAATTTATATAAATTTGCCGCGAAGGTGTGGTTGTCTTCATCTTGAAGAGACGGAGTGAATGGCATAGGTCTGAGCTTCTGATTTTACAGTTTGAGAGACCTGAAATTCACGTTGGCTGGAAGTTGAAGATGACCAACGTGTCATCTTCCAACCAATGAAGGCGCACCATCTGTTTTTTTTTGAAAATCTGATTTAATTAATGATTCTATGCTTTATTCACTAATGACCATGATATGCACAGCGCGCCAGATCCTTTGGATTTGATTAATAATGCGTTTTGACTCTTATCCAATGGTCCACATATTTTTGACTTTATTTTTCTTTTCTGATTTTTATATTTAATTGTTTTAAACTTCAAAAAATCATAGAAAATTCATTTTTAGTCCAAAAAATCTAAAAAAATCATGAAAAATATTTTTGATTATTCTCTTTCTGATTTTTATTTTTTCACAATTTAATTTTGTGTTTTGGTATTTTTTTATACAAATTTTCACTTTATTTTAATTGTTTTAAATATTTAAAAATACTTTGATACATTTTTAAATTCTGAAAAAATTATGGAATGATCCAATGATACTGTGACAAATATTGGTGACCTCATTTTATTTTATTTTTTCTGATTTTGTTATTTTTTTAATCATTTTTGGTTTATTTTACTCATTTCTTCTAATTTTAAAAATAGTTTCTGACTTTTAAAAATTACCAAAAATTTTATAAAATCATTTTAATTCATTTCTGATTTTTCTATGGTCTTAATTTTCATTTCTTGATTAATTTGAATATAGTTGATATTTTTCTCTTTTATTTTTGTTTTAAAATATTTTTTAAAACCTTTTTTATGTATATATTAAATGCAATATTATTTTGTGATTATTCTCTGGCTGATCTTGGGTTGAATTTTTTATCATGAACTTTATTAACATCATTGGATCCATGGTGTTGAGTCTAACTCCACAAAAATGGATGAATGATTTTAATAATAGTTTGATTTAAATTTAATTCAAATGTGGTTTCTATATTCTCTCCCATCCCTCTTCATCTCATCCCTTTCTTATTGCACTAAGTGTTATTGGAGCATGATATTTATATCATGTCTCAAAACAAATAGTGCATATATTGCTATTGACCGACCTCAAAATAGGTGCGACTTCTATATAAGTCCACTTACGATTGCTTAACATAACGCTAAATTTTGTCCCGATTTGAATAAATGATTATTCGTGGCCCAAACCTATGTTTGCAAGCCCATGTATGTTAATTTGATCTCTTTGATCCAATAACCTTGGAATTCACTGTGTGGAGGCTTTTGTTCTACCAATCCTGTAATGGATCTACAACACTTTTGGTCAACGCGAATCACTTAAACATCGTTGATCATTAAATGGTACTTTTGAGGATTCCAAATGGATGATATACTTGGCAAAAAGCAAATGCAACTTATTGTGTGGAGGCTTTGGTTCTACCAATCCTCTAATGAGTTCCAAATGCAAGTCTCAAGATGGTCATCCAACTAACAACTAATTATTAATTTATTTTTACTTTATGCCCTTTTATTTTTTATGCTTTATGCACCATTTACTTTAGCATTACATTTCATGTCATTTTTACTTTGCTCACTTGAGATGTTCTTTTCTTTTCTAAGACACCTAATAATCAACATGAACCATAAAAAGCCTTAATGATACTTGGACTATTTGGTTACTATCCTTGGCATTATGGAGTATTGGAGTTCTTGGATTTAGGATTAGAGACCCTGACCTATGTTGGAGACCTTATGACCTTAATTGATAATTTGTCTAGAGTTCTTTAGGTTTACCTCAAGACATTGGGTTATTTGTTTATTTTGTGTGCGGGTTATTGTGATTACATTCTTTGTTTGTAATATGAAATTCACCCGTATACAGCCGTTACTCTGCCCAATTTTTGTGAAGACTTAATACATTTGAAGTTTGTTTCCCTCAAGAGGTCTAGTATCTTTGCTTGCTTGGTTTCAATCCAAAGAATGGGAACTCCCTCTTGACTCATAATGTCAAGTATTGGCTTCTTGTTTGTTAGATGGTTCTTATCCCTAGCTTTTACCTTATGCTTTAGGGTAGTCCCTTCTTCTCCTCCCGTCTTCTTTAATTTCAAAAATCTTCTCCCTACTTTTGAAAACTCTTCTTATTTTTTAAACTTGACCCACTTTCATAATAAACTTGGACTTATGTCCATGCATTTTCAAAACATTTTCATAAATGAACTTCAATCAATTTAATAATACTTTGGCATCTTTTTTGTGAGAAGACTAAAAGTCAATCAATCTAATTTCAAGCCATTTTTGCCACTTTGGCTTTTTACTTTAAAAACTTTTTCTCAAAAGATTGGACTCTTGTCAATCCTTGTAGTGATGCAAACAACTATACTTCTACAATATGTAGTGAAGTGAGATATTTTCCACTTGGGTGTTGAGTGAGGAATTGTTAATTTTAAAATACAAGCCATATCCTCTACTTTGAGATTATGTAAATTCTCCTTTCTCATGATTGTGGGTGGTAAGTATATTTTCCACACGGACAATGACGATGATGTCTTATCTCATAAAATTAACCAACACATTTGTGTTTTAAAATTTTTGAAAGGTGAACTACGTGTACCCTGATCCCCTATTGCATGAAAGGTGGTACATAGGCACTAAAGGTTCGCAACAGTGGCGGGTGCAAAAATCATAAAAAATGTATTTCTTTTCTCACCTCCACCATCTATTTTTATACGACATTTTTATAGCCAAAATATACAGATTTAACAAAGAGGTTCCTGCAGAGTACCGTAGATGTTTAGGGTACTAATACCTTCCCTTTGCATAACCAACCCCCTTAACTTGAATCTTTCCCCCTCTTTTTGGGTTATTCGCTCTTTTCCCATTCATTTGGAAACAATAAAGCTCGGTGGCGTTTTTTATTTTGATTTGTACAAGTCTAGTCAATCCAATGGCTTAGTCTTAAACATTTCTACCGCTATAGAAAAAATGGCGACTTCACTGGGGAAAGATTGACCTCTTGCTAGTTCATCCTTGAGTGGGTTAAACCTATCTTTTTTTATATTCATATATGTACTATTGTTGTTTATGTGTTATATGTTGTATATACGTTTGTCTGGATTTTCCTGGTTTTAAGAGTGCTTGGTGATTACTTATAAGTCCTATACCCGAACTTGGGAAAACTTTAAGATAGGACGGGCGGTATAATCATGTTACTTTGGGGGAGTAATCCCAAAAAAGGAGGCATGACATCCACCACTCAGTGGAGACCCCTTTAACTGTAGTTTCGTTTACCGAGTAATCGAGAAGACGTACTATTTTCGACCTGGGAGCTTGCTGAAACTGAGGACCGTAGAGTACCAAACCCATCTTGGAATTTTATGTGTAGTGGGGAAGCTATGACGGAGTAATCCGAAAATAGTTGTCACGCGATACTATGCTCGGACGAGTTTTTCTTGAGAATATTACTAATTACCGAGTTAATCAGGAAGTTGGTAATATCCAAAGGAAGGATGTAGACTCTGGGAACCTCTAGAACCTTGTTTGGCATGTGATAACTTTTAGACCAACACCTTATGGGTAGTACCTTCGACCTCATGCTCGTGACGTTGAACCTATGAACCCTATATGTGTGATCTTGTGCGTGATTGTTGCATCATGCATCCATGCACTCATAAGCATCTTTTGAAGAAATTTTATTTCAAGGGACTTAAAAGTTGACCATTTGTGAATATCTCATGTACTTTTTGACCATGGGTTCTAGAAAAAGAAAGACCGGGAAGTAAAGTTTCAAGGATCCCAAGATAGATGAGTTGATCAGTCTAATTCCCGAGATCGAGTGTTTTGCAGATTTTCTGAAGAAGTATGGATCCATCATTCCTCTTATGAAGCTTAGGATGAAGGAGGGTATTCTCTCGACCTTGGTCCATTTCTATGATCCGATGTATCATTTCTTTACTTTTCCCGACTATCAGTTGATGCCTACACTGGAGGAGTATTCTTATATGTTGGATTTACCTGTTACCAATCGTGTTCCTTTTACTGGTTTTGAGGGTGAGCCAAAACCACAGGAGATTGCTGCTTTGATTCAGTTGGGGAAGTCTGAGGTGGAAGCCCATATGACTACTAAAGGAGGGATTAGAGGATTATCGGCCCAGTTGTTATTGGAAAAAGCTCGTTACTTTGCCATGATGAAGAGTACATTCGCTTTTGAGGCCATCTTTGCTCTACTTGCTTACAGGTTGTTCTTATTTCCTAATGTGGACAAGTTTGTTGACATTAATGCTATCAGGATCTTCATGATTAGAAACCCAGTTCCTACATTATTGGGTGATGCTTATTACTCTATTCATCTTCGGAGTTCTTATCATGGGGGATGATTATCTATTGCACGCCTTTGTTGTACCGGTGGTTTATCTCTCATATGCCTCAGTCTGATGCTTTCTGGGATGTCGGGAAGGAACCCTGTTGGGCTCCTAAGATCGTGGCACTTACTCACTCGGATATTGATTGATATCATCGAGCTTACCAGGATGTAGAGATTGTTGACAGTTGTGGTAGTTTCCCTAATGTACCTCTTCTTGGTACAAAGGGAGGAATTAAATATAACCCTGTTCTGGCACGAGGACAACTTCTTTATCCGATGAGGGATAAACCAAATAGTATTCATTTGAGTAGTTTCTTTCTAAAGGAGGGAGAATACCATAGGGAAGCTAGGGAGCAGATTGTGAAGGCCTGGCGTCACATTCATAAGAAGAGTAGGAAAGATTTGGGACCTAAGGGGGCTGTTTCTTTGGAACCTTATCTTCAATGGGTCCAAACGAGAGATATTTAGTTAAAGATGTCGTATTCTCGAGAAACACCTATGCCTGATTTGTTTGTGAATACCACTCCTCCCTTATTGGATGATATAGAAGAGCTACAACTTGCTTTGGTCAGGATGCAGCAGGAAAAGGATGCTTGGAAGAACAAGTGCCAAACTTTAGAGATTTCCTTTAGAGCAGACTCGAAGCAGAAAGACGACTTGATTGAGATCCTTGAGATTCGAGCGGTAGAGACCATGGAGAGGCAAGGGGATTTATTTTCCCCTAAGCCTCAATCAGATGCTAGTTGCTCACTTCCTAGTTCAGATGATTGGAAGGAGGTTGCCACCAGGTATGCGAAAGAAAATCAGAGGTTGAAGGCTCAGATTTCCAGGCTTACGGGGAAGCGCCAACGTATAGAGTGATCTTCGACAACTTTACTTCTCGGGGTTTTAGATTTTATTTTCATCTTGTACTTGGTATTGTTGAGACTTGTAACCTATTTTGAAGTTATTATAATAAAATTTTCCAGTATTTTAAATGTGTTATTACTTTGATATCTGCAATGTGTCTATAAATCTTTAAATCCCTTGAAATACTAAATAACAAAATAAAATCATGTGCATTGCATATCATGCATCATATTGCACATATTTCCTACATTTGTTATGCATAACTAGGTGTCTTACCAAGCTTCTTTACTTCGTTCAGCAAGCTAACTCACCACTAAAACACTCGGGTTAATTTCAGAAGGAAGATGGACAACCTAGAACAAGAGAATCGCGAGCTGCGCGAGGAAGTTTTCACTTTGAAGGCCGACATGGATAATATTACTGCTCTGATGGAATCTTTGGTGGCTGCTCAGAATCAACCACCAAGCGTTCAACCTCAACCAACAAGGGCTACTGCTGAAGCTCCGGCTGTTCCTGTGTCTGCTACCCCAACTGTTGTTCAGAATTGCATGCCTCAAGGTTATCCATGGGGAATTCCAGAGATCTTTGCACCTGAATGTTTCAATATTGGTCCTCAAGATACTCCAGTTGTTCAGACTATTGTTACTCCTGCACCTCCTATGGTGCATGCTGCTCTTGCTGCAGCTCCTTCGGTGAATATGGTTCCATTTATTAACGATGATGTGTGCCATCCTTTTCCTCCACCAAGTGAAGACTTGGGTCTCTATGGCAGAATGGATGATTTTCAAGAGCAGTTTGACAAGATGCAGAGGGAGATGAAGGACCTTAGGGGAAAGGAGTTATTCGGGCAAAATGTGAATGAATTATGCTTGGTCCTGAATGTTAAGATACCTGTAAAGTTTAAGGTCACAGATTTGAGAAGTACAAGGGCAACACTTGCCCTCATGCTCATCTGGTAATGTATGTAAGGAGAATGTCTACCCATACTGATGATCAGCGTCTGCTGATTAACTTTTTTCAGGATAGTTTGATTGGTGCTGCACTGAAGTGGTATATGAGTTTGGACAGTGTCAATATCCTTACTTTTAATGACTTGGGAGAAGCGTTTATCAGACAATACAAGTACAACATGGACATGGCGCCTGGCCATGATCAACTCAGGGCCGTGGTTCAGAAAGACATGGAATCATTCAAAGAATATGCACAAAGATGGCGTGAGGTAGCCGCCCAAGTGATTCCTCCCATGGAAGAGAAGGAGAGGACTAAGATTTTCTTGAAGACTCTGGGTGCTTTCTACTATGAAAGAATGGTAGCAAGTTAGCCAAGTGACTTTACTGAAATGGTAGGCATGGGTATCTGTTTAGAAGAGGCAGTAAGAGAGGGCCGTTTAACGAAGAGTGAAGGATCTTGAGATGCGAAGAAGCCATCTTATGGGTTTACCAGGAAGAAGGAAGGGGACGCAAATGTTTTTATGCAAGAGAGGAGGGTTAATCCTCCTAGAAGAAATTATCAGTGTCATCAGCAAGTCGCCTCAGTTACTCCAGTTGTTGGTGTAGCTCCAACCACCGTTGCTTATCAGAGACCATCCCAGCAGGGGAATCAAGTGCATAATCAGAGAAGGGAGAGTTATGACCCTATTCCTATAAGTTATATGGAGTTACTACCAGAATTGATTCAGAAGAAGTTGGTTCAGACCAGACCACCTCCCGTAGTACCATAACTATTGCCTTGGTATTATAAGGCAGAACAAACATGTGTTTTTCATCAGGGAGCACTAGGGCATAATATTGAGAATTATTATCCTTTGAAGACTGAGGTGTAGAAATTGATAAAGTCTGGTATTCTATCTTTCAAAGATGTGGGTCCTAATGTGAAAGACAATCCTCTACCCAAGCATGGAGGAGCAAATGCTGTGAATTTGGTGGCTGGTGTCCAGGCGACTTCTGGATTTTTGATGTTAATCTAGTTAGGGGAGATTTGGTGAAAATGCATGCAGACCTCTGAATTTAGCTACTATACGCATGACCATACCAGTTGTGCTATTTGAAGTACAAACATACAGGGTTGTGACAAGATAAAGGCTTATTTACAATAGATGATGGATGAGGGCCTCATCGACATAACCAGGCCTAGGGAAGAGTATGAAGAGGAAGTAAACATGGTTTCTGGATGTCCTGGAGAGTTCAGAATTTTTTATGTGGAGTATATGAATGAGGACCTTGTGCAGTTTCATGCTACTTTCTGCCATTTGGCTTTCCAGGTGGAACATCAGTATGGATCTTGCCGAATTTGTTGTCAAGACTCCCGAGGATGTTCAATCGTGAATAAAGTTGTTCAGTTGTTGTTGGATAATGGAACTATCAAGGTTACGGGTCAAAGGGATGATTACCATGAAGTTGATATGATTGAGGTTTGTTTGGCTGAAGAAGGATCAGATGATGAGTATGCCTATGCAGGTGAGTATTTCTCCTCAGATGAGGATTTGTTTTCCAGAGATGACTCAATAGTGACTGATTATGTTGAAGAAGGGGTAAACGTCATTGTGTCTTGTTTTGGTGCATCTCCCATTTTAAAGTTGAGTATTATAGCAAGCCAGCTGTTACCCCATTGGTGATTAGTTTGTCGGGTCCCGTCCCCTACGAGTCAGATAAGGATGTACCCTACAAATATAACGCTACAATCGTAGAGGATGGTGTGGAAGTTCCCATCTAGCCAATGCCTAATGTTGGAAATATTGTCGAGACTAGCAGAGTGACCCGCAACGGTCGTGTATTTGCACCAGTTGTTCGTGGAGATGTTAGCATTGGAAAGGAAATTGATGAGAATGTTGAACCCAAGAAGGCTACGGGTGAACCTAGTGGATTTACGTTAGAAAAAGAAGTGGATGATATTTTGAAGATAATCAAGATGAGCGACTACAAAATCGTAGATCAGCTACTGCAGACTCCTTTGAAAATATATATCTTGGCTTTATTGATGAACTCTTCTGCTCATAGAGAATCTTTGATGAGGGTACTGGATCAAGTTTTTGTGGAAAGTGACATACCTATAGACCAATTCAGCAGTGTAGTAGGGAACATTACGTCAGGTAATAACTTGAGTTTCTGCGATGATGAATTTCTGGATGAAGGAAGGAATCACAACATGGCCCTCCACGTCTCTATGAACTGCAAGAATGATTCACTATCCAATGTGCTGATTGATAATGGATCCGCTTTGAACATTATATTGAGGAGCACGCTTATGAAGTTGAAATATCAAGGAACACCCATGCGCCCGAGTGGCATTATTCTGAAAGTGTTTGATGGATCAAGGAAATCTGTTATTGGTGAAGTGGACTTGCCTATTCATATAGGCCCATATTTGTTTCAGATTACTTTTCAGGTCATGGACATTATACCCGCTTATAGCTGTTTCCTAGGAATGCCATGGATACATGAGGCAGGGGCCGTCACTTCAACTTTACACCAGAAACTGAAGTTTGTACATGAAGGAAAAGTGGCAATTATAAATGGAGACCAAGCATTATTGATATCTCATTTTTCCTCTTTCAGCATTGTGGAGGCAGATGAAGCTGCTGTTGGAACCCAGTTCCAAGCCTTATCCATTGATAATATAAGAGGAAATAAGAATTCCATGGTTTCTCTTAAGGATGTGCAGCAAGTTATGTGTAAGGGTCATAGTGAAGTATGGGGACAGATTTTTGATCCACCTGTAAACAAGAACAAAGCCGGCTTGGGGTTCTCTTTGAATAATGACAAAGGTAAGAGCATGAAGCCGAAGTCTGCTGTAGGCAAGTATCAAGACATCTTTCGTAGCGGGGGTTATCTTCATCTGAATATTTCCAAGATTAATGCCATTATGGAAGATGAAGCAGACCAGAAATGCCGAATTATGTGATGCACAGAGTAAGGGTTCAGAACTGGATCACCATTGATGTTCCCTCTTGCATACATGTTTCAAAGTAATTTGATTTGTTAATCTTTTTGAAAAGCTTTCACTCTGCCCAAGGTGGAAGTATTAATATTGTATGGGCTTATCTGTTTGTTGTGACTTTTAAAATCAATAATAAAAGTTGTCTTCGTTTCCCAAATTGTATCTTTATTTTATGCTTTTTCTTGGAAAATGCTAATCAGAAAAAACCTTTCAAAATAAATAATAACTGAAATACAATCTTCATGATCACTTGTTATATGTATCAGTTTCTAAATGCAATCATAAATCACATGTACAGATTAATTAAAAAACCCGTTAAATACAATGACCCTGCACCCTCTCCCAAGTTTGAATGTCCTGTGTATGGGGCCGAAGAAGAAGACTATGATGAGGATCTAGAAGAGGTCTCACGTTTGCTTGAGCACGAGGATAGTGCCATTCAGCCATATAAAGAGTCATTATAAGTAATCAATTTGGGTTCATAAGAAGATCCGAAAGAAGTCAAGATTGGAGCATTGCTGCATCCTGATGTGAAGAGCAGTGTTATATATCTGTTTTGTCAGCATATGCGCAATAACACTCATACATTCATTCATACATCATGCATAGCTAAAATTGGCAAATCATCACTCATTCACATTTTGTTGACATATTACCCTATTTTGCAGAGTTATGTTGTCCTCTATCCAATAGAGTTTGGGCCTTAAGAAGAAAGTGTATGTTCTTTCAATTTCCCCACTGAGTTATCCCTCGTGGAAGAATTTTGCTTTAGCCTTCTTGTACAGATCTTTGTCTTGATGATTTGGGTTTCCCTCTTGAGTTTATTTCTCAAAGGAAGTGTTTCGAACATCTGTCTCATTCCAGTTTATTTCTAGTTTGAATCTTTGATCCTCGGCAATATTATCACTTTGGATTTCTGCAAGCTTTGAGCATTGGTTTTAGAATGTGCATTTATTTTGCACGAGAAGACTTTATCTCCTGAGCAGGAGTATATTGGAATTTCCCCAGGAAGTCATGGTTCCTTCCCCAGGATGTCATATCGCTTTCCCCGGAAATTCATTTTTACAATCTTTCCTATAACAGCAAGTAGCAGGTCTCTTTATTTGAGCAACTTATACTTCCCTGTAAAGTTCGACGTTACTTTGTTTTTTTTCTATCTTCTCTATGAGTGGATAGTTTGCAGTTCATTGTCAAATTACTCCCGTGGATGGCAAGACTTCCAATATCACAGAGACAATTCATTGTGAAATCCTTACAATCGGTAGTCTCTTTATTTGAGACAACTTATATGTTACCCTTTCCAGGCGGATTGCCTGGTTAAAGAAGAAGTTGAGACACGTTCTAGGTAAAATTCCAGAATTTTAGGGAAACTTGTTATCTTTTTGCTACCCTCAGTGAATGTTGGTAGTTCATCATCAGTGAACGGCGGTGCTATGATATATTTTCTCTATACCTTCAGTGAAAGTTGGTAGGTCACCTTTAGTGAAAGTTGGTAGGTCACCTTCAGTGAAAGTTGGTGCTTATTATCTAATTGCTACCCTTAGTGAACGTTGGTAGTTCATCGTCAGTGAACGACGATGCTATGATATATTTTTTCTCTACCTTCAGTGAAAGTTGGTAGGTCACCTTCAGTGAAAGTTGGTGATTGTTATCTTTTTGCTACCCTCAGTGAACGTTGGTAGTTCATCGTTAGTGAACGAAGATGTTATGATATATTCTCTTTCTACCTTCAGTGAAAGTTGGTAGGTCACCTTCAGTGAAATTTGGTGATTGTTGTCTTTTTGCTACCCTCAGTGAATGTTGGCATTTCATCTTCAGTGAACGGCGGTGCTATGATATATTCTCTTCCTACCTTCAGTGAAAGTTGGTAGGTCACCTTCAGTGAAAGTTGGTTCTTGTTATCTTTTTGCTACCCTCAGTGAACGTTGGTAGTTCATCATCAGTGAACGATGATGTTATGATATATTTTCTTTCTATCTTCAGTGAAAGTTGGTTTGTTATGTTTTTGCTACCCTCAGTGAACGTTGGTAGTTCATCGTCAGTGAACAACGATGTTATGATATATTTTCTTTCTACCTTCGGTGAAAGTTGGTAGGTCACCTTCAGTGAAAGTTGGTGCTTTTTATCTTTTTGCTACCATCAGTGAACGTTGGTAGTTCATCATCAGTGAATGGCGATGCTATGATATTTATTTTCTTTCTACCTTCATTGAAAGTCTGTAGTTCACCGCCAATAAACGTCAGTGTTGTTATTTCTTTCCTCTTTCTATCTTCAGTGAATGTTGGTAGTCTCGCCTTCAGTAGGAGTTGGTGTATCCTTGACCATTTTACCATCCTTTCTAAGTCGGGCCTTTTGATCCACCAGTGATTTAGTTTCCTGGTTGGGTTGCTCTCTTGTTTCTTTATTTTGTTACATTCCCAGTGGTGTTTTGCGTCCCTTTGAAGTTGTCCATGTGCACTCATATTCATAAGCATTGCATGGCATCTTAGGGCAAAAAATAGGGTTTTTTTATAGTTAAGTATCTTCGATCGCGTCGACACGAAGATTTTTAACCTTTGTATCTCCGGATAGAAGAAAATTAAATAAGGGTAGCTGTTGTACCCAATTTTTGCCCCTAAAATCCCTTCATCATACCATATTGATTCAATCACAACAAGGTCAAATTAGGGCTTTTGTTCTCCTCCCTATCTTTAGCTATGCTCTTTTAGTAATCACCAAGCACCTTGACTTGTTTCCTTTTGTGGTCATGAATATTTTGTCTTAATTTTTCCTTTTAATTAATAAAATGCAATGTAGTTTTGTCTTGCTTGTTACTAATGTAGGTAAAGGCAATGAGAGTTAGCAAGTTGCTTTATGGGTCCATGAGTTTATTTCCATGCCCTAGTCAATAAATCTTGAGAAGTTAAAACCTGACCATTGGATTTGTTTTGGAAGAAATGGCATGGCAAGGTTATTTTGGTTCACCATATTTCAAGGTTATCAGATTTGATTCAAAAGTACAAGGGGTTGATTGAAGAAGTTGTCATGCTTGGACAAGGCTTTTTTCCCATTGGTCACAAGTGAAAATTTCTCTCTATTCTCAAGATATGAAAGTGGTTTTGGTGGCTATGAGTTCTTATTTTCATACTCAACAACTTCTATTTACAAAAAATTTGTGTTGGTACAAGAAGGTGGTTCAAAATTGTCAAGGTTCTTCCAAGCATTTTCTTGATCTAGGAGCTAGGGTTTTGAACTTCAAAGAAGTATATCTTGCTCATCTTTTGGTATTTTTGAGTGATTCTAAATATATCCTTTTCTTCAAAGGGTTATTAACAAAACACTTCAAAAGTTACAAGTAATTTTCATGTGGAAGAAACTTGATGATGAAGATAGATTACAAGTCCTCCAGATGAACCCTCAATTTCTCATGTGTGACTTCAAATGATCATAACTTGGTCAATTTTTATCACCTTGAGGCGTTTCTTTTTCCATAATAATCTTAATGATGTTAACTTTATGCCTTATTTTATGTGCAAAGTGAGAAAATTGATGGAAAATGCCCTAAGGATACAAAAGATTATAGGTCATTTCATGATTTTTGCCAACTTCAACAACTCATAACTCTCTCAATTTTTGGATATTTTAAATGGTTCAAGTTTCAAAATGTCATTCAAGAGGTCTATTTTATGTCATCTTTTTGCATCAAGAGAAAATTCCAAGTGGAAGTCCATGTTTGGATGCAAAATATTATAGCTCACTTTTGAAGGAAAAATTGAAATATTTCTAAGTATGGAAAGTCAACTTTTTCCCAACTTTGACTCAATGCAACTTTCAGATCAAGTATCCATTTGATTCCATTATTTTAACATTGCAAATCTTGTAACCTCATCTTTCTAAAGCATTAAGAATCATGCCTTAAGACCCCTTGAGCTGAGAATGCCATTGGATTGAACTTGGTAACTTGGAACTGAAGTTTCTCCATAAGTCAGAATTTGAAGTCTTTGTTTTAGCTTCTAATCACAAGTTATCCACGTGTTTTTTCCTCTAAACATGTTTAGTGAAGTTCTGGAATTGATTAGCACAACAAAATGCGCGTTTTAGATGAGTTATTTTCAAATTAGAAGTCACACTTTTCTTGTTTGCAACTTCACACAATTTCCCTCCAAACTTCATCATTTCACACGCTTGGACATTCCATTTGATTCCCTATAAATAGAGGGTTATGTCCCATTCATTTCCTCAAGCTTGGATAGCCAGAATCACCATGCAAAATTTATTTTGTAACTCAAAACTCTGCAACTTCGAAATCTATTCTCAAGCCTTTTTTAATCCATTTTTCCCCTCAATTCACCTTCCTTGATCTTCCCTGAAGCTAACCATATAATTACATTCAACAATCGTGCCCTATATTGCCCCATAGAAGTCCAGTTTTAGAGCTTTATAACTCAACCTCAATAGGTAGATTCCTTCATAAATTCTTCAAAACTTTGATATCATTGTGATGCTCTCATTGCCCTGGTTCTAGTCGCAACACTTACCTTTATTTGGAAACTTGTTTTGACCATGAAATTTCAAATCCCTTTTCAAAACTTTCCTTCAAAATTTCTTGAGCTACAATTTATATAAATTTATCGCGAAGGTGTGATTGTCTTTGTCTTGAAGAGACGAAGCGAATGACATAGGTCTGAGCTTCTGATTTTACAGTTTGAGAGACCTGCAATTCACGTTGGCCGGAGGTTGAAGATGACCAACGTGTCATCTTCCAACCAATGAAGGCGCGCCATATGTTTTTTTTTGAAAATCTGATTTAATTAATAATTTTATACTTTATTCACTAATGACCATGATATGCACAGCGCACCAGATCCCTTGGATTTGATTACTAACGCGTTTTTACTCTCATCTAATGGTCTACATATTTTTTACTTTATTTTTCTTTTCTGAATTTTATATTTAATTGTTTTAAACTTCAAAAAATCATAGAAAATTCTTTTTTAGTCCAAAAAATCATGAAAAATATTTTTGATTATTCTCTTTCTGATTTTTATTTTTTCACAATTTAATTTCGTGTTTTGGTATTTTTTTACAAATTTTCACTTTATTTAAATTGTTTTAAATATTTAAATATACTTTGATACATTTTTAAATTCTGAAAAAATTATGGAATGGTCCAATGATATTGTGACAAATATTGCTGACCTCCTTTTTTCTTCTTCTGATTTTGTTATTTTTTAACATTTTTGGTTTATTTTACTTGTTTCTTTTAATTTTAAAAATAGTTTCTGACTTTTAGAAATTACCAAAAATTTTATAAAATCATTTTAATTCATTTCTGATTTTTCTATGGTCTTACTTTTCATTTCTTGATTAATTTGAATATAGTTGATATTTTTCTCTTTTATTTCTATTTTAAAACATTTTTTAAAACCTTTTTTATGTATATATTAAATGCAATATTATTTTGTGATTATTTTCTAGCCGATCTTGGATTAAATTTTTGGTCATGAACTTTGTTAGCATCATTGGATCCATGGTGTTGAGTCTAACTCCACAAAAATAGATGAATAATTTTAACAATAGTTTGATTTAAATTTAATTCAAATGTGGTTTTTATATTCTCTCCCATCCCTCTTCATCTCATCACTTTCTTATTGCACTAAGTGTTATTGGAGCATGATCTTTATATCATGTCTCAAAACAAATGGTCCATATATTGTTATTGACCGGCCTCAAAATAGGTGCGACTTCTATGTAAGTCCACTTACGATTGCTTAACATAGCGCTAAATTTTGTCCCGATTCGAATAAATGATAATTTGTGGCCCAAACATATGTTTGAAAGCCCAAGGATGTTAATTTGATCTCTTTGATCCAATAACCTTGAGATTCATTGTGTGGAGGCTTTGGTTCTGCCAATCCTCTAATGGATCTATAACACTTTTGGTCAACGCGGATCACTTAAACATTATTGATCATTAAATGGTAGTTTTGAGGATTCCAAATGGATGATATACTTGATAAAAAGCAAATGTAACTTGTTGTGTGGAGGCTTTGGTTCTACCAATCCTCTAATGAGTTCCAAATGCAAGTTTCAAGAAGGTCATCCAACTAACCACTAATTATTAATCTGTTTTTACTTTATGCCCTTTTATTTTTATGCTTTATGTACCATTTACTTTTAGCATTACATTTCATGTCATTTTTACTTTGCTCACTTGAGTTGTTCTTTTCTCTTCTAAGACACCTAATAATCAACATGAACCATAAAAAGCCTTAATGATACTTGGACTATTTGGTTACTATCCTTTCAATTATGGAGTATTGGAGTTCTTGGATTTAGGATTAGAGACCTTGACCTATGTTGGAGACCTTATGACCTTAATTTATATTTTGTCTGGAGTTCTTGAGGTTTACCTCAAGACATTGGGTTGTTTGTTTTGTGTGCATGTTTTTGTGATTACATTCTTTGTTTGTAATATGGAATTCACCCATATACAGTAGTTACTCTGCCCAATTTTTGTGAAGGCTTAATACATTTGAAGTTTGGTCCCCTCAAGAGGTCTAATATATTTGCTTTCTTGGTTTGAATCTAAAGAATGGGAACTCCCTCTTGACTCATAATGTCAAGTATTGGCTTCTCGTTAGTTAGATGTTTCCTATCCCTAGCTTTTACCTTATGCTTTAGGATAGTCCCTTCTTCTCCTCCCATCTTCTTTAATTTCAAAAATCTTCTGCCTCCTTTTAAAAACTCTGTAGAAGTGAAAAACACAAGAGGGGGGGGGGGGGGGAGGGGGGTTAAATTGAAAACTTAAAATCAAAAGCGCAAAAACATAATATTTATATCCTGGTTCGTTTGATCTCAAACTACTCCAGTCCACCCGTCAAGATGATTTCGCCTCTCTCCAACGAGGACTTAATCCACTAATCAAAAACTGATTACAATCACTACTTTGACAACTCTCAAAGTCCTCTTGAGTACAACCATACACCGATCAATCTCAAGGAAAAATTGTCTTAATCTAGATAAAAGAATATTGTGTATGATTGTTTTAATTTACAAAAACAGTTATCACAACTGTGATATTTTACACAGTTTAGAGCGTAGAAAATGAGTATGTAAGCTTGCAGCGTTTTGAGATGAATTGCAGTCGTGTTGAAAATCGTACGCGATTTAATCTCTTAGCTTGTTTATATAGGAAAAGGAATCCTGCCCAACATAAAGCGTGATAATGGACATTTAAGCAGTTTCCATATTGAGAAGATTCTTGTCTGAATGAAGTCGTTGCATGTGATGTTGTCTTGATTAAATAGTAACGCTTCAGAATCTTACAATCTTGCATGCTGCAAATGCTTCAGAATATTGATTACTTAGAAATATGAGGATCTGATTGTTTATGATCCTTCTGTTTAGAATCAGAGTTTTCTTCACTTCAGCGCAGGTTCTGATCATCATTCTTCAGCGTAAATTCTGATTACCTCAGCGTGAAAGCTTCTATAGCTTAACTTCTGATACTGCTTTGGTCAAAACTTCTGCATATAAAATAACATAATTTTAGAGTGCATATTTGTTCTTTGTGTTTGTTATCATCAAAACTCTAATTATGGGTTGTAGAATCAAACTATGTTCTAACAATCTCCCCTTTTTGATGATGGAAAAAACTAGAATTTTTAATGAAAATAGACAACAAAAAGGTTAAGAGAGACTCCCCCTGAGTTGATTACTTCCCCGAAGGTCCTTCTCATCAGAGATTTTGATGCATCTCATATCAGAATGAGTTTCTGTTCAAACGTTTCAGAAAGTAGAGATTAAAATATTCAGAATGTTTGAGACTTTGTCCCGGTATACTGTTATTGAAAATATCTTACTTTCACCCCCTTTTTGTCAGGTATCAAAAATAAATATAATCAGATCCAAAAAAGATGAATTATATTGAAAACAGAATGCAATGACAAGTTTCAGAAACAAGGAGGTAAAGATATAAATTACAGATAAACAATTTTAAAGAAAATCTAAGAAGGAGGGGGAAGATGTGTGAACAACGCTTCTAACAAGCTCTTGATCTGAGTGCTTGAATCTTCCTGATTTCCTAGAATGTCTTTGATTTCTTTTGTAGTATCTTCTTGTTTATCCAAAATGCTCTTGATCTCTTTGTTTGTATCCTCTTGCTTATCCAGTCTGTCATGGATTAAGGCATTCTCTTTCTTCAACTCTTCCAAAGTTTGCATGACTAGAGACGAAGCTGGTGTCTCTTTAGGGGTTGCATGTTGTTCAGAACATTCTGCAGCCTCTTCTGATTGAACCACTTCTTCTGCTGCAATCATGTCTTCTGGAGCAGTAGTCAGAGAGAGACTATCTGAATCTGGTTCAGCTACTTCTGAAGGATGATGCTCTTTCCAGGGAGCATTATCCAGTGGGAGAATTTATTTCTTGCATCATTCACTCAGAACTTGATCTTGGAAGGCTTTCAGCTGATCACTGAAGTTCTGCTAAGCCCTTTCATAACCCAATTCTTTCAGCTTCTGAGTTTCAGACTTGAGCCATTTTCTGAATCTTTCCCACAAAGAATCAGAAGCAGCAGGATTAGAAAACTCTTGGCTTGCTTGCTTCAAAGAATTGATCCATTCCTGCATTTTTGTTTCAAAAATCAACAGACTGTTACCAACATCTGATTTGGTTGCAGTTGGTTTAGGTTTCAGAATGGCAATTTTGTGTGAGGTGGAAGCTAGTCGCTCCAGCACTTGTGGATCAATGACAAGTCTGAGGTTATCAGTTGGACGGTTGATGGGTGATGGAGTGGAAGAGTCAGAAATTAGAATTGGTGTGTTAGGGGTGTTTGGTGGTGTGGATTCATATGATGAAGGGATTTCTGGAATATCATGAATATTGAGAGGTAAGCGAACCATAAGAGGTTCTGTTATTCCAGGGATTGGGATAGTGGTATCAGAATCTGAAGGAGAGTCTTCAGATTGGTTTGCGGTAGCGTGTTCGGTTTATAGTTCAGGAATTTCAGAAGATGGATTTTCAGAAGGTGGAGAGAGAGAGAGAGAGTGTCTATTTTCTAGTTGTGGTGAGTTGGGGTTCAGATGTTCTGGTTGAGGAGAGTGTGGTTGTGGATTTTCTGGTTGTTGTTGAGTGTCTGAATTTTCTGGGAGTGGTGAGGAAAAGTCTTGATCAAACATGTCAATATCAGATGGGGGAGTGAGGTTCATTCAAAAAGTTTCCAAGAGTTACAGATGGGTCAAACTCTATTTCAAAATCCTCAAATGTTTGGGGTGAAGGATTTTCTGTTGGTTGAGGGGGAATGGCTTCAGATGTTGGAACATCAATTGATTCTATAACCGAAACAGAAGATGGATTACCTTTATTTTTTGCAGCTTTAGGTTTCTTCTAAGAGGATTCTTCTCCTGTTGCCTTCCTCTTATTGGATTTCTTTAACACAACTTCTGGAGCAGGCTTGTGCAGATCTTGAATGTTGATTTCTGGAGCAGTCCCATCACCCTTGCAAGCTTCAAGATATCTGACTATATTTTCTGGGTTGGCATCTATCTCAGAAAATAGCGGAAAATCCTTCAGAGGTATTCTCCTAGAAGTAATGGCCTCATGAGAAGCAATGGTTGGTTCCTTCTTAATGTTCTCAATAATCTTCATTTTCTTCAGATTCTTGGCGTTCAAAGGTTTCCCAACGGTTGCTTCCAGAGTGTTTATTTCTTGAGCCTCTGTCAGATGTTCTATCAGCCTATTTTCTGTTAGAATATCTGATATCAGTCTTCTTAGGGGAACTCAATCCCTCTTAGTCCTTCCGTCTTCTCTTATCTCTTTCACACTTGTTCTAAGATGGTCGAAGAGCAAGTGTGGACGGTTTATCTTAGTCTTCTTTGCAATGAAATAAAGCAGGAATTACTGATCAATATTGATGTAATCAGGAGAGCTTGTAGGCTTCCTGTGATTGATACATCCCCTAATGATTCTGGCCCAGATTCTGTGATGATCCTTCAAGTCTATGATCTTGCTGGATGGCTGTCTAGAAGTGAAGATTTCCCTGACAATTGATTTTAGGTCAGAAAACCTATCAGCCATATCAATGCATCTGACTCCACCATCATTGTATCCAATGAGTTTCCCAATAAGATCTTCTGTTATCACTATTTTCTTTCCCATAACATATGAAGTAACCTGGTGGTTGGATGAGGTAGCATGAATCCAGAACTCTTTGATGAGAATGGGAAACGTTAGACCTAACAGACGGTCAAAATATCTGTTCCATCCCTGTGCAGTTACGTCTTCATAGAGATTAAACCCATTTTCTTGTAAACTCTCAAAATCAATGATCAGTTCAGAGAGAACTTCCAGGTTGTCAACAAGAGTGAGAAGCATTCTAATGGGTTCTTCATATTGTTCCATTGATGAAGATTCAGGAGCACTGAGATTCTTGAGACTTGATGATGATGCCATTGTTCACACGGGTTCGTTGAAGAAAATGGAAAGGGTTTTTGAAAACGAAACTTGAAACAAGAGAGAATATAGAAGAGAGTAAACGTGAATGAATGAATTAGTAATTTGAGTTTAAATAGGTTTTTGAAAACGTAAACAGTAAGCAAGAAAATAAGTAATGATTATATGCATTAATGAAACCTGAAATTATGGGATTTAGAAATATATTGAACGGTTACCACTGATAAGTGTCTCAATGCATCCAATCAGATCCTTGGATCCTTCCGAATTTGAACGCGTTTTCAGCCTCAGAAGGTAGCTTGTGAGAGGATGACAAGTGTTTGATGATGTGAACTACACGCCTCTATCCTTGAAATGAAACGTTCAGATCTTTATAGATAGATTCTGAGGCAACTGTACTTCTAACTTCTGAAGACAGGTTGATCAGATGTTCACAGAAAATAATAAAGTTCTGACGGTTAAGATATGCAAATAAAACATTCTATTCTGGGCATAACTTCATGCTGAGATGTTTCAGAATGAAATTGCATCTCTCTTCAGAAAGGGGTTTTGTAAATATATCATCCCATTGGTGGTCTGTGTCAATAAATTTTTAGGTAAGAATTCCTTTCTGAATATAGTCCCTAATAAAATGATGTTTTATTTCTATATGCTTAGCCCTAGAATGAAAAATGGGATTCTTACTGAGACATATAGAAGAAGTGTTATCACAGAACATAGGAATGTTACTCTCAAATATGTTGAAGTCTTCAAGTTGACTTTTCATCTAGAGAATTTGCGTGCTACATCCAGCAACTGTTATGTATTCAAATTCTTCTAATGACAGTGCTATTGTGGATTGTCTCTTGTTGGTCCATGAGATCGGATTGTCTACCAGAAATTGGAAGCTTCCAAAAGTGCTTTTACGCTCTACTCTGTCTCCAGCAAAGTCAGCGTCACAATATTCTACTAAGTTGTATTCATTGGATTTTCTCTAAACAAACCCAGATTAGTAGTACCTTTCAGATACTTAAAAATTTGCTTAACTGTTGTTAAGTGAGATTCTCTAGGATCTGATTGGAATCTAGCACATAAGAAAACACTGAATAAAATATCAGGCCTTGAAGCCGTCAGATAAAGGAGAGAGCCAATCATACCTCTGTAGACTTTCTGTTCTACCTTTTTACTTACCTCTTCCTTTTTCAGAATGCACGTGGGGTGCATTGGAGTCTTTTAGGGCTTACATTCTGAGAGATCAAATTTCTTCAGAAGTTCTCTGACATATTTGCTGATGAATGTAAGTTCGTTCTAGAGTTTGGTTTATCTGAATGCCCAGAAAGAATTTGAGTTCCCCCATTAAGCTCATCTCAAACTCTGTCTGCATGCACTTAGCAAACTCTCTTCCCAGAGAAGGTTTAGTAGATCCAAAGATGATATCATCTACATAAATCTGACACACTAAAATGTCATTCTTAAATGTCTTACAGAACAAGGTTGTGTCCACTTTCCCTCTGGTGAATTCCTTTTCTAACAGGAAGTTACTTAGTCTTTCATACCAAGCTCTGGGAGCTTGTTTCAGACCATAGAGTGACTTCTTTAGTTTGAAAACATATTATGGGTGTTTGGAATTCTCAAACCCAGGGGGTTGGTGCACATATACCTCTTCATCTATATAGCCATTTAGGAATGCACTTTTGACATCCATCTGATACAGAGTGATGCCATTGTTTACAGCAAATGAGATTAAGAGTCTGATAGATTCTAACCTGGTGACTGAAGAAAAGGTTTCTATATAGTCTATACCCTCTTGCTGACTATAACCTTGTGCCACCAGTCGTGCTTTGTTTTTGATGACTTCTCCTTGATTGTTCAGTTTGTTTATGAACATCCACTTTGTTCCAATGACGTTGAATCCTTTTGGTTTGAGAACCAAATCCCATACGTCATTTCTGGTGAACTGATTTAATTCCTCATTGTTGTACCCCAAAATTTTCCCTCCCATATTCTTCAAAGTTTGTCAAGAATCATCTTCAAATGGTTCAAGACTACTCAAGGGTTGCACTGTCCAAATGCCTCCTAAGCCAGTCAAAATTAGGGTTTTGCTTCTTCCCAGGAAGTTGAGGTTTTCAATGGTCCAATCTAGTCCCATAGGCCTATATATATCCTCAAGCATCTACATGCCAAGTCTCAAGTCTCACAATGCCAGTTTGCACAGTCAAAAGCTCCATTTGATTCACAATCAACTGCAAGGGTAAAATGGTCATTTTACAGTCAAAAGTCAGAATTTTTGGTCAACATCTTATTTTGAGCACACAATCATCATTTTATCAAGTCTTGATCATGATTCCACAAGCATGGCTCAAAAATCATCAAAGATGCAAAAGTTACTATTTTTGGACAGCAGAAAAGTCAACTGTAATTTGACCAGGGCATAACTTTTTCATGGTTCATCATAAAAATCCCATCCAATGCTCATTTTGAAGAGGATGACATTTCCTACAACTCATCTTCACATTCCAAGTCCTAGAAATTCTCTCACAAAAAGTTATCAATTTCTACATTATAGGTCAATTTCAAAAGTCAACAAAAATGCACTTTAAGTCAAAGACCATAACTTGAGATTGGTAAATCCAAATGACACGGGACCAAAGGAATTGGTTAGAGGGCTTCAAGACCTTTCCAAAATGTCCAAGAACATGTTCATATCATCAAAATTGAGCAAGATATGCATTGGAGAAGTTGGGAAATATTTGTGAATTTGCAAAAGTCAACTTTGCTCAAAACACATCATTTTTGCTAATGGGACTCAAATTACTTCTTGAAACTTTATCCAAGGCTTATGCACGACCCATTGAGATTAAATGGAATTATTTTCTTATTTTTTATTAATTAATTGAATTTTTAGTCAATATTAATTCATTTAATTCATTTAATTGTAGGAAAATATCAAGATATGGTTTTGCAATCTTTTCATGAAGCAAATATGACCTACATGTGCTGGAGATTTCGTGTACATATCAAGGGGACCAGAATCTCTCAATTTAGAAAGTTTTCTCAATCAAAAAGATTGAAAAATATTTGATTTTCAATCAAATATTGGAACATCAATTTCATGGATTTCCTTGCAAGATTTTAACCTAAATCCATTCTACTATATATGCACAACTCAACCCTAATGCCACAAACGTGAGAATTGCTGCAGAAAGCCATAGCCAACATTGTAAAAAATCAAAGAAAAGTGAAAACTGAATTCCATGTTCTAGCACAATTCAAAGCTTTTTATTGATTTCAATCCATTGCAGGAACTCTCAGGGACATATTACAATCAAAATCAAGCCTTAAAGCTCAAGAAACATGCAAGAACAGTGTCACGGTTTGAACAATTTTTTCAGAATCGCATCTCATTATTCATGTGCATTTAACACGATTTGTTGTTTGTTTTGTATTGTATGAATCCATAGGAAGCTAATGGTGCAGGTTAATTAGACAAATACGCCCTGAATCACAAATCACCATTGACGAATTCTAGGTTTTCCAAGCTTCCAAATTGGGGCTTTTCAGTATAGGAAAAATCAAGCTTCATGAGACCTATGGTTAAACTCAGGAGATTTAGACGAATTGAACCCAATAATCGCGCCATATTTATATAGCCTGTAGGGCTATTCGCTATTTTTCCTCATGCTATATTGTGGGGGTTAAAAACCCCCGCTATCTCTTTATCTTTTTTTTCAGGACAATTGAAGAAGACGATGACGTGTTGATCTACCATTGGTCCGTTCAAATCAGGGCGCGCGTGTTTTGCTTTATTGCATATTGTTTGGTTTCATAATATATTATTTATTGATTACTATAATAACAAAAGTGTTCAACTGGCGTAGTGGAAGATGAGCTGTCTGGTAACCATTGGGACCTGTGTTCGATTCCCAGGTCCCCCAAACCTTTGTTTCTATTTTTTCTAACGTGATTTCATGCAGATGTCCAAATGAATTCCACCATGCGCTTCAAGCAATCAGGCGCCATGTGTCTCACAATACCAATCCAATGGTCAAAAAGTGGATGACCACCATGCTCCTGGTCAAAGCCAGCGTGGACAACCAGGAAAGTCAGAAAGGCTTGAGAAACAAATGGGTCTGAAAATTCCAATAACACCTCCTAAGGGCCCATCACCCCCCTGGTTCTATTACTTCTTTTTATTTTCTTTTCCTTATAATTTCTTTTAATTATTATTATTATTATTATTATTATTAACTAACAAATTATTTTTATAATAAATTCAGATAATCAAAAGATGTAAATATTTTTATTATTTATTATTTTTACTATTAAATTATTTTTGTAAATAAATGTAAATTAATGAATTTAGTTAAATTAGGTTAACTTTAATCTTTTTTTTCAATAAATAAAATTAGCTTAGAATTAGGTTTTTTTTACTAACTTTTTAGTTCCTTTTTTTATTTTCATCAAAAACATCAAAAACATAAAAACACAAAAATACTTTTTTTTTCTTTTAAATAAATAATTAATTAGTTATTAGGTTTAATATTTAATTAATTGCAAAAAAGGATAAAATTCAATTCTTTTCTCAAAAAGGGTCAAAACCCTAAGGACGTTCCGATTCAATTCTTTCGCGCGCATATTTATTTTCAATTCATTATTTTGATTATATTTATGTAACTGTTTCCGAGAATGTAATAATTAATTAGGACTTTTATCGCTTTCTTTTATTCCTCACAATTTATTTTTCAAGGGTTATGTTTTTGGCGATGCAAATACCCGACGCCTTGTAATAGCGTAGATTTACCTTTCCGCAATTTATTTTCCGCACAATATTTACTGTTAATTATGCATGACAAGACTTGTATGAAAAATAAAATCAATCCGTAGCTCACAATGATGCATGCAAAGACGATTTAACATGAAACCTGACACACATGCAGATGCCACTCTTAGGGTACGCCTCACTTGGTTGCCTCAAGGTGGTCATCAAGTATAGGGTGTTTTAGAGGTCGCCCTCCTGTCAAAAGATCCAGTTGCCTCGGATAAAAAGGATCTAGGACATTAGGGTTACCGCTAAGGCGCCCTACTATTGCTTTGGTGACCACACAATGTCCCTATAATCGAATTGACCCGAATAACTCCAACGACGGTGCTACCTACTTCTCAATAGTGGGATAGTACTGTCTAAAGGATTCTTACACAACTTAATTCCTTAGAGTAGGTAGATTTCTCCTGGGTACTTGCTCTTTCAAAAAACAAAACAAACTTTTCGCACCTACACTTTCAAAAGTTTTCAAACAACACTTCATACACTCTTGAGGACAGATACGAGAGTTAAATCGAAGTTTTCAAAACGAAACTTTTTCAAAACCCACAAACACTTGAAAAGCAAACATCTTTTGAAAACATAGTGAGCAAGTACCTAAGAGCCCGTGGATAACCACGGATAGAAAGGGTGCTAATACCTTCCCTTTCTATAATCTACCTCCTGAACCCGAGAAACATCTCAAAAAGGAATTTTGCTGTGCTTTTGTCCTTTCCTTGTTGGAGAAAATAAAAGACGGTGGCGACTCTTTCTTACTGCGACATTTTGCGAACCAGCATTCCAAAACAGTCAGTTCTATTTCCATCGATCACAGAACTGGAGACTCTGCTGGGGACATTTAATAAAAGAGGTGTACCTTAGGATTAGACCACTCTTGTTTTCAATTGCTTGCTTTGTTTGCTTTAATATTGTGGGTTTGTCTTGGAGTTTCATAGATCCTAACCCGGATCTGGGGGATACCTTTCAGAAGTAGCAACAAACTGTGAGGGAACTGTGCGGGGTATACCGACACGGTTGAAGCAGTTGCTACGTTGATGTGGCACTTTGGTGAGTACCGGTAACCCTTGAGTCAAGTCAAGGAGAGTACGGGGCCGCCGCGTGGTGTCGTGAAGCATCAACTGACCTTAGGAACCTTACTTGACCATCCTGGCCTCTTTAGGGGTAGTGAGATGACCAACTTTGGTGCAGTCCGAAGTTGGTAGATACTCGATACTACACTCATTGAGGGTTGTTTTCTTGGAATATTTTGATCGCCAGTTCAGTGGCTAAATCAAAACAATGAACATAGAAAACAACCCAATGACATTGAGCTCCTTAGAACCCGGTTACTTTTGATAGGACAGGTTTTGAGCCCACCAACTTCAAGAGGGTAGTACCTAAACCTCATGCTGGCCTAAACTCTAAGGGCTGTCTTGTGTGACTTGTGTGCCTTTAAACTTGAACTACTTGCACATTCTTGTTATCTGACACACGAGTTTCTTGCAGGTTTTCTTTACAGTCCTTAATCTGGGCTTATAACAGGGTTTACTTACATCACTCCATGCATAGCATAACATCATACCATCATACCATTGCATGTATCCTGCATAAGGACTAACCCGTTTCAAGGATCTCAAAGGTTTGTGATGCAGGTCATGATGAACCAACAGTCTAGCAAGGGGCAAAGGGGATTTATTTTCCTCTAGCCAAGGTTGTTTGGAGATCAAAACATGACGGCTTGAGTCAGGGGCTATGACCCACTCGATATGGTGAGCTTTGACTCTTGAAGAAGGCCTCTCAAAAACAGGAAGTTCCTTCAATCAAGCCACCAGATTCAAATTCTAACAATTTTCTTGTTTACCCCGCGAGATCCTTGAAAACATTGCATGCATATCATACATATCATTGCATTACAGGTACCCTTTTTACAGGTCACTTACCTTCTTCGCTGTTTATTTCAGCAATCATCATGAATCCTGAGCCATCCACTGAACAAGCTATCAAGGCCCTCCAGGCCCAGAATGCCCAGTTCCAGGAGTTGGTTATGAGCCTAGCCCAGGGTCAACAGGACTTGAAAACTCTGATTCTGAAAGAGAGGAAGAAGAAGAAGAAGAGGACTGTTTTGTTCAACACTAGACGTCGATCTGGGAATGGATTATAGAATGAGGCTGAGCTAACTATCTCATCTGTAGGCAAGGATAGTCCCCAAGAGAGAAGGGTTCCTAGTCCCGTGGTCTCCGACAACGAGACTGATTATAATGATGAACAGTATCCTCCTGCCGAGGATAGGTACAAACAGCTGGAGGACCGATTAAGTGCTATGGAGATACAACAGGTTCCCGGTTTGGACTTTGGAGACCTAGGCTTATCTTCTGGGGTAGTGATCCCACATAAGTTCAAGGCACCTGCTTTTGCAAAGTACGACGGAGCTTCCTGTCCTAAGCTGCACCTCCGATCGTATGTAAGGAAGATCCAACCTTACACTGCTGACAGGAATCTATGGATCCATTTCTTCTAGGATAGTCTTTCAGGGACTCAACTCGAATGGTTCTATCAGCTAGACGGAGCCAGTATCCGAAACTGGGAGGACTTGGCTACTACATTCTATAAGCAGTATCAGTATAATTTCGATCTTGCTCCTACGCGTACCCAACTCCAGGGTATGTCACTTGGGACGGGTGAAGGATTTAAGGAGTATGCACAAAAGTGGAGAGACCTGGCTGGAAGGGTGCAACCACCTTTGACTGACCGTGAACTTGTGGACATGTTCCTGGGGACCCTGTCTGGTCCGTTCTTTAATTATCTGATTGGCAACTCTTCAGCCGGTTTTACAGACCTTATCTTGACTGGGGAAAGAATTGAAGCGGGCATCAAAAGTGGGAAGATTCCAGAAGCTGCACCTTCTGATACTCATAAAAAGCCTTAGAGTGGGAAGAAGGAGTCCAATGCTGCGTACGGTCAAAAGAGTCGTCGTGACCAACATGTAGGGGCAGTCATGATCTCTGGTTCTGCGCCACGCCGAAAACCGCAAAAGGGAAATCAGCGAAGGCCAGACGAGCCTAAAAGACAGTTCACCAACATCAACATGCCATTGTCGCAAGCATTGCAACACATGTTAAAGATGAATCTGATTGCGGTGATAAACCCTCCTGCGAATCCTAAGACTTCTTCTCCAAACTACAACCCAGATGCGAGGTGTGCTTATCATTACGGTAGCCCGAGGCACGATACTGATGATTGTTGGGCGCTGAAATACAAGATCCAGAATATGATTGACGCTAAGGAGATCGAATTCGAGCCTTCTGAGACTCCTAATGTGATCACTGCTCCCTTGCCAAAACATGGCTAGGATTGAGAGATTTTTGTTCATTTGAATTCCGATATTGTATTTTTCTTTGCTTATTCAAACAATTATCATGTCAAACTATCTTATTTCATTAATGCATTACACGTGTCTGTTTTGAATCAATCCATTCGTATTCACTATTTTCAAATTGCTTTCATTTTCTGGGATGTTCAACTCTCAATTAATAATTCTAAGCCTCTTGAGGGAGGATGACGAAAACGATACCACGATCTTTACAGTATGCTTTTGAGCAGACCCCGCTGATGAGGTACAGGCATTGTTTCAAATCCTAAACAATGGAGTTATAAGGAAGATAATCCCTCGTCAACCCCTTCGAGCCAAAGAAGTAGGAGTTTTTTTCTTTTCACAAAAAAATAAAACCCTTAATCATAACCTGTGGCAGGGTAGTCTTCTCAGTTGATCCAGGCGCACAATGAATGGCATCAAAGGAGTACTTCCAAAACAAAAGACCGTGATGGTTCCGAATAATCATAACGACAGGAAGTCATTATCTCTCAGAAATAAAAGCCCATTAAGTCAAAACCTATGAAGGAGACTTACAAAACTGGGGCATCCCGCTGACTGTAATCGCAAAAGAAACAGTTCAGGTAAAAAACAGGGATAATGAAATCAAAAAGAAAGAGGTTCTAAAAACTCTTAACAAAAAGAAATGACTGCCTATTCATAATAAACTATCAGTATCCGAACCATCACCGGAATATCAGAGCAAAGACTCAAACAAGATCTAATGCACGATTAGCTGAGTTTAGGATCGAAGAACATCGCGAAGAACGGGTGGGTACAAATAAAATTTGAGCCTTTATCCTTTGTTTCTTAAACCGTGAACCAGGCCACGTTATAACCCTTAAAAATTCCTAGCTGAAGCATGGGTTAGTTCGAAAGCATACTGTTACAAAAGGTATCCTGACTCCTTAAGGTTCGCTGTAAAATCTTGAGTTGACATCACATTTTACAAAATTTGCTTGTTTTACTGAAAAATGAATTTTCAAAAACTTCAAAACAGACATAAGTTTTGCATTCTTAAAATAACATTGTTTGCATATGACTATTTGTCGAACAGCAGAGAAATTCGCACGAAGAATATCTAGTGAACAAAAGCACTTCCAATCAAGGGGCATACGTGATCATTGTCCATCATCTGGGGTAGTCAAGTCAAGATTCAGAGAATCTCTCAAGGAGGCCAAATAGCCTGGGGAAAATCTCCGCCTGAGTCACTTGGGGCATTATACATGAATTCCAGCGACGAACCTTGCATGATCAACGAAGACCTTCTGGTGGCATGGAAACATTACTGACGGTGACAGTCTCCTTACATCCTGAGAGCATGGACATAGTCGAAAAATACTACGCATAATCGAAGACCCGCTAGGTTGACACACCTAGGCAAAATTAAGGGCTTCCCGGTGAACCAAAAGGGTTCGGGCAAAAATAAGGGATGAAGCTAAAAAAAATCTGTACACCCGGCGAGTCGAAAACCTGAGAAGGCGGCTTGGGCAAGAATGGGTATCCCGGTGGACTAAAAACCCGAAAGGGCGGTCCAGGCAAAAATTAGGGATCAAAGTGTACGACTATGTCCCGTCATCTCGTCACTTGCCTACCAGAAGAAGATTTGTCAATCGGCAGTTATCAAGCTCCTCATAGGCATTCTTCTCCCGCAGAAACTGGGGCAATAAGAATTGTCCGAACTATACAAGCTGCTCTGTCCTCTAGATACAAGGTAGGTTCGGCTGAAGAATGTAACCAAGATACCTTCACTCCTCGGGAGTAAGACAAATCAGCAATACTCTCCTCAAGCAGAGTTGGTCTCCCATCAGCCCCAAGAAGGCACAGTATTCCCCCAGCAAGTCAGTGATACCCTCCCCAAGCAGAGTTAGTCTACTGTCAGTCCTGAAAAAGTTGGGTATCCCCAGAAGATCCTAATCTTCTCCAGCGGAGTATAAAGATATTCCTCAGCAAGCATCCCTGGCAGTCTTAATATTCCTCGACAGAATATAAGATTGTTCCCCGGCGGAATACAAGATGCCCCCAGTGGAATCAATCTCCCCAGTACAATCCAAAAGTTTCCCCAGGAGAGTTGAATCATCCTTCCCGGTAGATTCTGGAAGCTTATCCCCAGTAGATTCTGGAAGCTTATCCCCAGTAGAGCCTGGAAGCTTATCCTCAGTAGAGTCTGGAAGCTTATCCCCGGTAGAGTCTGGAAGCTGATCCCTTGCAGAGTACATATATCTCCCCGACCATGTTCAAAGGTTATTCCCCACCAGGGTCTAACTGGGTTATCCTCAGCTAATTACCATGGAAAGATCGTCCTCGGCGAAGTTCTTCCTATCCCCTAGCGGAGTTCATAAAATTCCCCAACATAACTTATCAATGGAATCCCCAGCGGAGTTCTCATTAAAATCTCAGCGAAGCATCTCTTCCCCACAGAGTATTTCCCCTCCGAGTGATCTCTTCAACAAGTTTATTCCCCAACGGAGTCATCTTCTCCTACCGGTTTATTCTTACAATCATCATCCCCAGCGGAAACGAAGAACTCTACTCTTCAACGTCAGCCCAGGATTCAATAAACTTCCCGACATTCGTCAAGGATTTATTTTCCCAGACGAAAATACATTCATAAACATCGCATCCTCATACATTGTGACATGCATACACATCATACAACCCAAATCTCATTTATTCTCGAGAACATCATGACAGCATGCAGTTCATGCATTATGACATTGCATACAGCTAATGTTTTGACTTTTCAGGAAAAGGTCAATCCAAAGATGATTACCATCTACCTTTGCAGTTCCAGATCAACACCTGTAATAAGCCAGGAAAATTCTGTGGACGACTGATCATGGGTTAATACCTGAAACCAGATAGGACAATTATCTACTTGATCACCATGAAGCAATCCTACACCGGTTCCTTCAAATTCAGATGAAGTTTTACACGGACTCATTATCAAGAAACCCTACACCGGTTCCTTCTCTTTCAGATGTGGTCTTACACGGGCTCATCAACAGGAAACCCTACACCGGTTCCTTCTCAACTTCAGATGTAGTTTTACACGGACTCATCATTAGGCAACCCCACACCGGTTCCTTCTCAACTTAAGATGTAGTTTTACACGGACTCATCCTTAGGCAACCCTACACCGGTTCCTTCTCAATCTCAGATGTAGTTTTACACGGACTCATCCTTAGGCAACCCTACACCGGTTCCTCCCCTCCAAGGCGAAGTTTTACACGGACTCATCCTCAGGTAACCCTACACCGGTTCCTCCTCAGTTCCAAGACGAAGTTTTACACGAACTCATCGTCAAGATAACCTTACCCCGGTTCATCCAGAAGTCTTACACGGGCTTATCTCAAAGTAACCTTACCCCGGTTCATCTAGAAGTCTTACACGGGCTTATCTCAAAGTAACCTTACCCCGGTTCACCCAGAAGTTTTACACGAACTTATCTCATAGTAACCTTACCCCGGTTCATCCAGAAGTCTTACACGGGCTTATCTCAAAGTAACATTACCCCGGTTCACCCAGAAGTTTTACACGAACTTATATCATAGTAACCTTACCCCGGTTCCTCCAGAAGTCTTACACGGACTTATCTCAAAGTAACCTTACCCCGGTTCATCCCGAAGTTTCACACGAACTTATCACAATAACCTTACCCCGGTTCATCCTGAAGTTTCACACAAACTTATCACAGTAACCTTACCCTGGTTCATCCTGAAGTTTCACACGAACTTATCTTATAGTAACCTTACCCCGGTTCCTCCTGAAGTTTTACACGAAATTATCCCGAAGTAACCCTACACCGGTTCCTTCTCAATTACAGGTGAAGTTTTACACAGACTCGTCACCCAGAAGCCCTACACAGGTTCACTCTTTCCAGATGCAGTTTTACACGGACTCGTCATCAAAGAAACCCTACACAGGTTCTCTCTTTCCAAAGACGTAGTTTTACACGGACTCGTCATCAGTAAACACCACACAGGTTTCCTTCTCAATTCCAAAGACGTAGTTTTACACGGACTCGTCATCAGTAAACCCTACACAGGTTTCCTTCTCAACTCCAGACGCAGTTTTACACGGACTCGTCATCAAGAAACTCTACACAAGTTTCCTTCTCAATTCCAGATGCAGTTTTACACGGACTCGTCATCAAAAAACCCTACACATGTTTTCTTTCTTCCAGGATGCAGTTTTACACGGACTCATCATGGGGCGACCCTACACTGGTTCCCTTTCTCTTTCCAGATGCAGTTTTACACGGGCTCATCATCAAAGTAACCCTGCACAGGTTTCCTTCATTCAAAGATGCAGTTTAACACGGACTCATCATCAGTCAACCCTACACAGGTTTCCTTCCTTCAAAGATGCAGTTTTACACGAGCTCATCATCAGGCAACCCTACACAGGTTCCATCTTCCAACTTACAAAATTACAATTCAACAGTCTCTAAATGGCATCTATAAGTCCATTCCCGACAAGATTCTGTCACATCTCCAGATGGCATCTATAAGCCCATCCTCCTATCCATCATCTCTCCAAATGGCATCTGTAAGCCCATTCCCGCCATCACATTGCTAATACTCTACTATGCGAGTGCAAATTTCTGGGCACTCTAGTGTTCAATCATCTTTCACCTTCGGATCACGAAAGGCACGCGAGCCAATCTACATCCTCAGGTCTAAGAAGATTGAACAGGGGCAACTTTTGTACCCCAAAATTTTCCCTCCCATATTCTTTAAAGTTTGTCAAGAATCATCTTCAAATGGTTCAAGACTACTCAAGGGTTGCACAGTCCAAATGCCTCCTAAGCCAGTCAAAATTAGGGTTTTGCTTCTTCCCAGGAAGTTGAGGTTTTCAATGGTCAAATCAAGTCCCATAGGCCTATATATATCCTCAAGCATCTACATGCCAAGTCTCAAGTCTCACAATGCCAGTTTGCACAGTCAAAAGCTCCATTTGGTTCACAATCAACTGCAAGGGCAAAATGGTCATTTTACAGTCAAAAGTCAGAATTTTTGGTAAACATCTTATTTTGAGCACACAATCATCATTTGATCAAGTCTTGATCATGATTCCACAAGCATGGCTCAAAAATCATCAAAGATGCAAAAGTTACTATTTTTGGACAATAGAAAAGTCAACTGTAATTTGACCAGGGCATAAATTTTTCATGGTTCATAAGAAAAATCCCATCCAATTCTCATTTTGAAGAGGATGACATTTCCTACAACTCATCTTCACATTCCAAGTCCTAGAAATTCTCTCACAAAAAGTTATCAATTTCTACATTATAGGTCAATTTCAAAAGTCAACAAAAATGCACTTTAAGTCAAAGACCATAACTTGAGATTGGTAAATACAAATGACATGGGACCAAAGGAATTGGTTAGAGGGCTTCAAGGCCTTTCCAAAATGTCCAAGAACATGTTCATATGATCAAAATTGAGTAAGATATGCATTGGAGAAGTTGGGAAATTTTTGTGAATTTGCAAAAGTCAACTTTGCTCAAAACACATCATTTTTGCTAATGGGCCTCAAATTCCTTCTTGAAACTTTATCCAAGGCTTATGAACGACCCATTGAGATTAAATGGAATTATTATCTTATTTTTTATTAATTAATTGAATTTTTAGTCAATATTAATTCATTTAATTCATTTAATTGTAGGAAAATATCAAGATATGGTTTTGCAATCTTTTCATGAAGCAAATATGACCTACATGTGCTGGAGATTTCGTGTACACATCAAGGGGACCGGAATCTCTCAATTTAGCAAGTTTTCTCAATCAAAAAGATTGAAAAATATTTGATTTTCAATCAAATATTGGAACATCAATTTCATGGATTTCCTTGCAAGATTTTAACCTAAATCCATTCTACTATATATGCACAACTCAACCCTAATGCCACAAACGTGAGAATTGCTGCAGAAAGCCATAGCCAGCATTGTAAAAAATCAAAGAAAAGTGAAAACTGAATTCCATGTTCTAGCACAATTCAAAGCTTTTTATTGATTTCAATCCATTGCAGGAACTCTCAGGGACATATTACAATCAAAATCAAGCCTTAAAGCTCAAGAAACACGCAAGAACAGTGTCACGGTTTGAACAATTTTTTCAGAATCGCATCTCATTATTCATGTGCATTTAACACGATTTGTTGTTTGTTTTGTATTGTATGAATCCATAGGAAGCTAATGGTTCAGGTTAATTGGACTGAAACGCCCTGAATCACAAATCACCATTGACGAATTCTAGGTTTTCCAAGCTTCCAAATTGGGGCTTTTCAGTATAGGAAAAATCAAGATTTATGAGACCTATGGTTAAACTCAGGAGATTTAGACGAATTGAACCCAATCATCGCGCCATATTTATATAGCCTGTAGGGCTATTCGCTATTTTTCCTCATGCTATATTGTGGGGGTTAAAAACCCCCTCTATCTCTTTATCTTTTTTTCAGGACAATTGAAGAAGACGATGACGCGTTGATCTACCATTGGTCCATTCAAATCAGGGCGCGCGTGTTTTGCTTTATTGCATATTGTTTGGTTTCATAATATATTATTTATTGATTACTATAATAACAAAAGCGTTCAACTGGCGTAGTGGAAGACGAGCTGTCTGGTAACCATTGGGACCTGGGTTCGATTCCCAGGTGCCCCAAACCTTTGTTTCTATTTTTTCTAACGTGATTTCATGCAGATGTCCAAATGAATTCCACCATGCGCTTCAAGCAATCAGGCGCCATGTGTCTCACAATACCAATCCAATGGTCAAAAAGTGGATGACCACCATGCTCCTGGTCAAAGCCAGCGTGGACAACCAGGAAAGTCAGAAAGGCTTACAAATGGGCCTGGAAATTCCAATAACACCTCCTAAGGGCCCATCACCCCTCTGGTTCTATTACTTCTTTTTATTTTCTTTTCCTTATAATTTCTTTTAATTATTATTATTATTATTATTATTATTATTATTATTAACTAACAAATTATTTTTATAATAAATTCAGATAATCAAAAGATGTAAATATTTTTATTATTTATTATTTTTACTATTTATTATTATTTTTGTAAATAAATGTAAATTAATTAATTTAGTTAAATTAGGTTAACTTTAATCTTTTTTTTCAATAAATAAAATTAGCTTAGAATTAGGTTTTTTTTACTAACTTTTTAATTCCTTTTTTTATTTTCATCAAAAACATCAAAAACATAAAAACACAAAAATACTTTTTTTTCTTTTAAATAAATAATTAATTAGTTATTAGGTTTAATATTTAATTAATTGCAAAAAAGGACAAAATTCAATTCTTTTCTCAAAAAGGGTCAAAACCCTAAGGACGTTCCGATTCAATTCTTTCGCGCGCATATTTATTTTCAATTCATTATTTTGATTATATTTATGTAAATGTTTCCGAGAATGTAATAATTAATTAGGACTTTTATCGCTTTCTTTTATTCCTCGCAATTTATTTTTCAAGGGTTATGTTTTTGGCGATGTAAATACCCGACGCCTTGTAATAGCGTAGATTTACCTTTCCGCAATTTATTTTCCGCACAATATTAACTGTTAATTATGCATGACAAGACTTGTATGAAAAATAAAATCAATCCGTAGCTCACAATGATGCATGCAAAGACGATTTAACATGAAACCTGACACACATGCACATGCCACTCTTAGGGTACGCCTCACTTGGTTGCCTCGAGGTGGTCATCAAGTATAGGGTGTTTTAGAGGTCGCCCTCCTGTCAAAAGATCCAGTTGCCTCGAAACGGCTGCCTCAGATAAAAAGGATCTAGGACATTAGGGTTACCGCTAAGGCGTCCTACTATTGATTTGGTGACCACACATTGTCCCTATAATCGAATTGACCCGAATAACTCCAACGACGGTGCTACCTACTTCTCAATAGTGGGATAGTACTGTCTAAAGGATTCTTACACAGCTTAATTTCTTAGAGTAGGTAGATTTCTCATGGGTACTTGCTCTTTTAAAAAACAAAACAAACTTTTCGCACCTACACTTTCAAAAGTTTTCAAACAACACTTCATACACTCTTGAGGACAGATACAAGAGTTAAATCGAAGTTTTCAAAATGAAACTTTTTCAAAACCCACAAACACTTGAAAAGCAAACATCTTTTGAAAACATAGTGAGCAAGTACCTAAGAGCCCGTGGATAACCACGGATAGAAAGGGTGCTAATACCTTCCCTTTCTATAATCTACCTCCCGAACCCGAGAAACATCTCGAAAAGGAATTTTGCTGTGCTTTTGTCCTTTCCTTGTTGGAGAAAATAAAAGACGGTGGCGACTCTTGCTTACCGCGACATTTCGCGAACCAGCATTCCAAAACAGTCAGTTCTATTTCCACCGATCACACTCATGCATTGCCAGAATCCAGTTATTGTCTAGAAGAGCTTCATCAATTGTTGTTGGTTCAATCAGAGAGACCAGTCCCATGAGGGATTCTTCAGATTTTCTGAATGTTGATCTTGTTCTGATTGGATCATCCTTCTTTCCCAAGATCTTATCTTCTGGGTGAGCTATGCTACTTTTGGATAGCCTTTTCTGAAGTTGATCAACGGAAGGTGCTGGATTGCTTGTAACATTTCTTTCTGAGGTTGTTGGAGCATCTCTGTTGAGAACTTATGACGAGTTGTCTTCAGTACCTGTGAATGCAACTTCTATATCTGCAAAGAATTCATTCTGCTTTGACTTTTGAGGGTCAAGCTTATCATCAAATCTAACACTGATTGACTCTTCAACAATTTGTGTTTCTTTATTGTATACTTTGTACCCTCTTGAGCGTTCAGAGTATCCTAGCATGATACGCTTTTGTGCTTTAGAGTCAAACTTGTTCAGATATGTTTTTTGTATTCAGAATGAAACAAGTGCATCCAAAAGGATGGAAATAAGAAATGTTGGGCTTTCTGTTTTTCCACAGTTCATATGGAGTCTTTTCCAGAATAGGTCTTATAGAGATTCTATTCTGAATGTAACACGCTGTGTTAATTGCTTCTGCCCAGAAGATCTTAGCAATGTTAGTCTCATTGATCATGGTTCTGGCCATTTCATGCAGTGTTCTGTTCTTTCGTTCTACAACTCCATTTTATTGGGGAGTTCTAGGACAAGAGAAGTCATGCAAGATGCCTTTTTCATTAAAAAATGATTCAAAATTTTTATTTTCAAATTCTCCACCATGATCACTTCTGACTTTGACAATTCTAAGATCCTTTTCATTCTGAACTTGGTTACAGAATGCAACGAACACAAAGTGTGACTCATCCTTGTGTCTTAACAACTTTACCCATGTCCATCTGCTATAGTCATCTACAATCACTAACCCGTACTTCTTGCCACTGACAGACACATTTTTTACTGGTCCAAAAAAGTCTATGTGCAGAAGTTCTAATGGCTTAGAGGTGGAAACCACATTTTTTGATTTAAAAGCAGGTTTTGCAAATTTGCCTTTCAGACATGCTTCACACAGAGCATCTGAGCTGAACTTCAAATTAGGAAGTCCTCTGACCAGATTGAGTTTGTTAATCTGAGATATTCTTCTCATACTAACATGCCCCAATCTTCTGTGCCAGACCCATTGCTCGTTGTTAACAGAGAGAAGACATTTTACATTCTGACTCTTTAGTTTAGAAAGTTTTATCTTATAAATGTTATTTTTCCTCTTTCCATTAAAAAGGATAGTTCCATCTTTCTGACTAACAGCTTTGCATAAATTTTGATTAAAGATTATATCATAACCGTTATCACTTAATCGACTTATGGACAACAGGTTATGCATTAATCCATCAACTAAGAGCATATTATTTATAGAGGGAAGATTTCCATTACCTACTGTTCTAGAGCCAATGATCTTTCCTCTTTGGTTGCCTCCAAAGCCCATGTAGCCTCCAGGTTTAAGTTCCAGGCTTTGGAACATATGCTTTCTTCCCGTCATGTGTCGAGAGCATCCAAAGTCTAGGTACCATGACTGGTATTTTAGCCTTGTTGCTAAAGATATCTGCTACATATATAATTTTGTCCTTAGGTACCCATATCTTTTTGGGTCCTGGTTTGTTAGTTTTACCAAAATTCTGTTTGAATTTTGGTTTGACAGAGTAATCATTACTAGTGTATTTTATGTCATGTGTGTGCCCATATATGAAGTGTGATTTAAGTAGTGTGCGTTTTATGACTAAGTCCATGAATTTCTTAGGTGTAGATACCTTACCTTGATATCCTATCCCTTTTCTGCCATTCCTGCTAACTCCATAGATCATTGAAGCCATCTTGCTTCTATCTATGTTTTTAGCCAGAAACTTCTGAAAGCTGTGATCATACTCTTTGATGATCTCATCAGCATTACTGGGAGTCTCTGAGATTATTTCCTTATGAGATTTTTGCAAATAGTTTTCTAATTTTGAAACCTTTTCTTTTAACTTAGAATTTTCTAATCTGAGACTCTCAGTCTTTTCAGAGTCAGAGACAAGATCCCTTTTCAGGTTCTTGAATTTGACCCTGATTTGCTGATACCTTTCCAGAATTTCATTTAGACTTTCTGTAAGTTCAGCCTTAGTAAAATTAATAGTGAAGTCAGGGAATACCGCTTCAGTGTCTGATTCTGAGTCTGAACCAGAAGCATCATTGTCTTCTGACACGTTTTCCGTGAGAGCTATGTTTGCTCTTTCATCATCTAACTCTGAGTCAGCATCAGAAGTGTCTGAATCGTCCCATGTTGCCATGAGGCTTTTCTTCTTCTCCTTGAAGAACTTATTTTTGGGATTCTCCTTCTGAAGCCTTGGACAATCACTTTTATAGTGCCCTTTCTGATTACACTCATAGCAGATGATGTCCTTGTTATTTGGCTTTATGTGTCCTGAAGAACCTTCAGATATTCTATGTCCAGAGGAAGACTCAGACTTTCTGTATCTGGAGGAGGATTCATTCTGATTCTCTAATCTTTTAGGATTTCTAAATTTCCTTTGTCTCTGCTTCCACAGTTGACTCACCCTTCTGGAGAGGAGAGACAATTCATCTTCTTCTGATGAGGATCCATCAGAGGTTTCTTCCATAGCCTGCAAAACCTTAGAATCATATTTTTTGTTAGATTTTAATGCTAGTGGCTTACCTTTCTTTTGAGGCTCATCTTCTTCTAGCTCTATCTTGTGACTTCTGAGGGAGCTGACAAGTTCGTCCAGAGATATTTTGTTGAGATCTTTAGCTAGCTTAAGTGCTGTGACCATTGGCCTCCATTGCTTGGGTAGACTTCTGATGATCTTCTTTACGTGATCAGCAATAGAATATCCTTTGTTAAGAACCTTCAGCCCAACAACAAGGATATGGAATCTTGAGAACATTGCTTCTATGGATTCACTATCTTCCATCTTGAATGCCTCATACTTCTGAATGAGCGCAAAGGCTTTGGTTTCTTTGACTTGTATGTTGCCTTCATGCGTCATTCTTAGAGAGTCAAACATGTTTTTGGCTGTCTCAGTTTGATATTTTCTCATATTCTGAGTATGAGATAGCACTGAGGAGTATTGTTCTGGCTTTATGATGGTTTCTGAAATCACATTTTTGCTGGTCAAACATCCTTTTTCTGTCTATCTTCTGACCAGTTTCATCCACTGGATGTATGTATCCATCAATTACCATGTCCCATAGATCAGCATCATGGGCCAGAAAGTAGCTCTCAATTATGTCTTTCCAGTAGTCAAAATTTTCTCCATCAAAGACTGGAGGTTTGCCACTGATTCTGTCCTTGTCGTCATGATAGTCATTGCTGATGTTTTGGCTTGGTCCCACCATAGTGTTTTTCTAAAGCTTGGATCTTGTACTGACACGGTCAAGTGTATTAACTCAGAACCAGACGCTCTGGTACCAATTGAAGAAGTGAAAAACACAAGAGGGGGGGGGGGGTTGAATTGAAAACTTAAAATTAAAAGCGCAAAGACACAATATTTTTATCCTGGTTCGTTTGATCTCAAACTACTCCAGTCCACCCGTCAAGGTGATTTCGCCTCTCTCCAACGAGGACTTAATCCACTAATCAAAAACTAATTACAATCACTACTTTGACAATTGTAAAAGTCCTCTTGAGTACAACCACACTCCGGTCAATCTCAAGGAAAAACTGTCTTAATCTAGATAAAAGAATACTGTGTATGATTGTTTTTCTTTACAAAACAGTTATCACAATTGTGATATTTTACACAATTTAGAGCGTAGAAAATGAGCATGTAAGCTTGCAGCATTTTGAGATGAATTGAAGTCGTGTTGAAAATCGTAAGTGATTTGATCTCTTATCTTGTTTATATAGGCAAAGGAATCCTACCCAACATAAAGCGTGATAATGGACATTTAAGCAGTTTCCGTATTGAGAAGATTCTTGTCTGAATGAAGTCGTTGCCTGTGATGTTGTCATGATTAAATAGTAGTGCTTCAGAATCTTACAATCTTGCATGCTGCAAATGCTTCAGAATATTGATGACTTAGAAATGTGAGGATCTGATTGTTTATGATCCTTCTGTTCAGAATCAAATTTTTCTTCACTTCAGCGCAGGTTTTGATCATTATTCTTCAGTGCAAATTCTGATTACCTCAGCGTGAAAGCTTCTATAGCTTAACTTCTGATGCTGCTTTGGTTAGAACTTATGCATACAAAATAAGATAATTTTAGGGTGCATATTTGTTCTTTGTGTTTTTTATCATCAAAACTCTAATTAAGGGTTGTAGAATCAAACTATGTTCTAACAAACTCTTCTTGTTTTTTAAACTTGAACAACTTTCATAATAAACTTGGACTTATGTCCATACATTTTCAAAACATTTTCATAAATAAAATTCAATCAATTTAATAATACTTTGGCTTTTTTTTTGTGAGAAGACTAATAGTCAATCAATCTCATTTCAAGCCATTTTTGCCACTTTGGCTTTTTACTTTAAGAACTTTTTCTCAAAAGATTGGACTCTTGTCAATCCTTGTAGTGATGCAAACAACTATACTTCTACAATATATAGTGAAGTGAGATATTTTCCACTTGGGTGTTGAGTGAGGCATTTTTTATTTTCAAATTCAAGCCATATCCTCCACTTTTAGATGATGCAAATTCTCATTTCTCATGATTGTGGGTGGTAAGTATGTTTTCCACACGGACAATGACGATGATGTCTTATCTCATAAAATTAACCAACAGATTTGTGTTTTTAAATTTTTGAAAGGTGAACTATGTGTACCCTGATCCCCTATTGCATGAAAGGTGGTACGTAGGCACTAAACATTCGCAACCGCGGCGGGTGCAAAAATCATAAAAAGGGTATTTCTTTTCTCACCTCCACCATCTATTTTTATACAATATTTTTATAGCCAAAATATACAGATTTTACAAAGAGGTTCCTGCGGAGTACCGTAGATGTTTAGGGTGCTAATACCTTCCCTTTGCATAACCAACCCCCTTACCTTGAATATTTCCCATTATTTTTAGGTTATTCACTCTTTTACCATTCCTTTGGAAACAATAAAGCGCGGTGGCGATTTTGATTTTGATTTGTACAAGTCTAGTCAATCCAATGGCTTAGTCTTAAACATTTCTACCGTTACATAGGGCACCTTTTAGGTAAGTAGCAATAGATTGTGGAAACTGTATGGCGTAGACCGATATGGTTGAAACAAAGGCTACGTTTGTGTGACGCATTTGTTGGTACCAATATCCCTTGTGTTGAATCGAGGAGAATACGGGGCTGCTGAGCAGCGTCATGAAGCACTAAATGACCTTAGAACCTTAATTAAACAAACTTGGCCAATTAGGACGTAGTGAGTTAACCAGTTTCAGTGGAAAGCTGAAAATTGGTTGATACTCGATGCTACACTCATTGAGACCAGACTTTTGGGATATCTCAGCCGCAAGAAAAGACTGATTGTGCTGAGACAACGCCTAAAGGAAAGGTCAGTGATATTGAGATCCCTTAGAACCCAGTTACTATTAACTAGGACAGGTTGAGCCAACTAAACTTCAAGAGGGTACTTACCTATAAGACATCACGCAAGCCTAAACCTAAGGACTTGTCTGCTTTGTGTGAATATGATTATTTATACTTGCTTACTTTGCATACTTGTACATACCATCATGTCATCATACCATAGCATTTTCAATAACCATTTCAAGGATCTCAAGGGTCTACGATGTAGGGTCACGTTGAACCAGACGTCTATTAAAGGGAAAAAGGATTCATTTTCCTCAAAGTTCAACTTCTAACATTTTCTTGTGTTTACCCTGCGAGATCCTTGAAAACATGCATCCACATATCATGCATCATATCATGACAGGTCTCTCATATACATGTTTCCTTATCTTCTCGCTGTTTATTTCAGTAAGATGGATATGGAACAAACAATGAAAGATCTCCAAGCTCAAAACTCTCAATTCCAACAAGTGCTCATGAACTTGGCCAAGGGGCAAGAGGACCTGAAGACTCTTCTTCTCAAAGACAATAAGAAGAAGCCTAAGAAGCCAGTAGGAATCCTGAACTTGGAAAGAAGACTTAGAGGACCAGTCAAGAGAGTTGTAGATCTTTCAACTCCATCTAACATGGGGGATAGTCATGAAGAAGACAACAGTCTAGAGATTGATGAAGTCGAAGCTAACTACTCTGAGGAATAATATCCTCTCGCTGATGACAAGTACAAACAGTTGGAGGATCGCCTCATTGCTATGGGAATTCAGCAGATACCTGGCTTGGACTTAGGAGACATGGGTTTGGTTTCTGGAGTGGTCATCCCGCCAAAGTTCAAAATCCCTACCTTTGCCATGTACGATATAGTCTATTTCCCTAAGATGCACCTAAAGTCTTATATCCGCAAGATTCAACCATACACAACTGATTCGAAGCTTTGGATCCATTTATTCCAAGAGATCCTAGTAGGGACTCAACTTGAATGGTTATATCAATTGGAGAGTTCTCGCATCCACACCTGGGAGGATCTAGTTACTGCTTTCTACAAGCAGTACCAATACAACACTGATCTTGCCCCAACTCGTGTGCAGTTGTAGAACATGACCATGGGTTCCAATGAGGGCTTCAAAGGATACGCCCAAAAGTTGAGAGATCTAGATGGTAGGGTGCAGCCCTCTTTAACTGACAGGGAGCTGATTGACATCTTCATGGGAACCTTGACGGGAACTTTCTTCAATCACCTAATCGGTAGCTCCTCGGTCGGGTTCACCGAGCTAATACTGATTGGTGAAAGGGTCTAAGTTGGCATCAAAAGCGAAAAGATCCAAGGAGCTACACCCTCCGATGCTCAGAAAAAACATACAATGGGAAGAAAGAGTCCATTGCTATGTATGGTCAAAAGAGTAGTCATGACCAACATGTGGGGGCAGTCCTGATCTCTGGTTCTGCATCGCACCGCAAATAGCAAAGAGGAAATCAACAAAGGCCAGACGAGCCCAAAAGGAAGTTTACCAACATCAATATGCCTCTATCTCAAGCACTACAACACTTGTCGAAGATGAATCTGATTACGTTGATAGGACCTCATCCAAACCCCAAAACTTCTTCTCCTAACTATAATCCTAATGCAATGTGTGCTTATCATTCCGCAGTCCTGGGCATAATACTAAAGATTGTTGGGAGTTGAAGTACAAGATTCAGAATTTGATTGACGCCAAGGAGATTTAGTTTGACCCTCCTAAGACTCTAAATGTGATCACTGCTTCTATGCCAAATCATTGAGAGCGTCTTGTTCATTTTGAATTTTCAATTGTAATTTCTTTTTTTATTCAAACAATTATCTATTAATGTCAAACTTTATTTCATTAATGCATTGCATATGTTTGTCTTGAATTCATCCATTCGTTTTCATTATATTTAAACTATGCTTTTTACTCTCTTTATGAAATTCAAATCTTGCTAAAAGTTACAAGCCTTTAGAGGGAGGATGGCGAAAACAATACCATAATTTCATACAGTATGCTTTTGGGAAGACCTTGCTGACGATGTACAGGCGTTTCTTTCAAATCCTAAACACTGGAGTTATACGGAAGATAATCCATAGTCAACTTCTTCGAGCCAAAGAAGTAGAAGTTTTCCTTTTTACACAAATTGAAACCTTTAATCAAAACCTAGGGCAAGGTAGTCTCTCAGTTAATTCAAATGCGCGTTCAAATTGCAAACTCTCATCTCGTAATACAACGAATGACATCAAAAACATTCCTATAGAATCAAAAGACAGTGATGGTTCCCTACCAAATAGGCAGTCCTTATCTCTTGAAAAGAAAAGCCCACTAAGTCAAACCCTACGAAGGAGACTTAAGAAAACTGGAGCATCCCGCTGACCGTAATCTCAAAAAAAGAACAATCAGGAAAAAATTAGGGATAATAAATCAAAAAAGAGGTCACTACAAATCCTCAACGACATGAAAAATGTTGCAAAAATGACTTCCTTCCGATAAACTAAACTTGTCTGAACCATCACCAAAACTTCATTCCAGACTCCATTGGAGTTCGAACACACAATTAACTGAGTTTAGGACTGAAGAACATCACGAAGAACGGGTGATTACAAACACACTTTGAGCCTTATCCTTTATTTATTAAACCATGAACCAAGCCACGTTACAACCCTTCAAAAGTCCTAATTCAAGAATGGGTTAGTTTGAAAGCATACTGTTACAAAAGGTATCCTGACTCCTGTAAGGCTTTACTCTAAATCCTGAGTATTAATTTTCTTACAAAATTTCTTTACTTGCTAAAACGTATTTTCAAAACTTCAAGACAAGCATAAACTTTGCATTATTTGAATATCACTGTTTGCATATGGCTATTTGTTTGACAGCGGAGAAATTCACACAACGAATATATAGTGAATAAAGACTTTCTCAATGAACAGAATCACTTCGGGTGGGATGACACTTCCAATGACAAATATCCTATAAACAAGGGGGCATGACATGTTACTATCCAGTATACCTGGGGCAGTCCAGTGAAGATTCCAAGAAATCTCTCAAGAAATGATGAATAACCAGGGGCAAGTCTTCATCTCCATCACTTGGGGCATTGAACGCGAATCCTAACAAAGGGTTACATACAGTCAACATTTCGTGGCAGTACCATAAACACTCGCTACTAGGGGATGTGACAAATCTCCCCAGAATCCTTCTCATAGGATGACTCCCAGCCAGAGTTTAATCTCTGAAAACTTTCTCACCAGCTGAGTCGACCTCAAGAATCCTCGAGGATTTTCCCCAATGAAGAAGACACCTCTCCAACAGACCGGCAACAGGGTTTATTTCCCCAACAAACAGCAGGATTCCCCAGCTTGAGTTTTCCTCTCCGACTACTACAAATTAAAGGACCACAACTTCTCTTCCCCAGTAGACTACTTTACAATCCCCAGCAAGTTACGGTGAAGCCTGGACCCGACCAGACATCAGTTCAACTTCGACTCCCCAGTAGAGCAATGGACAACCGAGAATCCTAAACTCTTTTCCCCAAGCAGGAATCAACACTCTCCATAGAGTTTTCAATATTCCCCAACGGAGTTCTCCTCAAAACAACAAAACAGGAATCCCCGGTGGAAACATTCTAAGCAAAGTTTGAAGACGCACCTACTCTTCAACAACAGTCGGGGATTTAATGACTCCGCAGCATTTGTCAAGGATTTATTTTCCCAGACAAAAAAATACATTCATTAACATTTCACACTTCATGCATCCTGGTTACATACATGATAAGTGCATACGGCACAATCTCATTTATTTTGAGAACATCATTGCACCATGCATTTCATACATCACGACATTGCATATAGTTAACGTTTTACCTTTTTTAGGAAAGGGTTAATCAATAGATGGCTATCGTCAACAATTTTCAAAAGGCCCGAGATTAATACCTGTAACAAGTTAGGGAAATTATCTACACGACCAGCTGAAGCAACCCTACACAGGTTCCTTCTCGTTTCAAGATTAAGTTTTACACGAACTCGTCATGAAGTAGCCCTACCCAGGTTTCTTCTCTTTCCAAGATGAAGTTTTACACTGACTCATCATGAAGCGACCCTACACAGGTTCCGCCTCTTTCCAAGATGAAGTTTTATACGGACTCGTCATAAAGTAGCCATATCCAGGTTTCTTCTCTTTCCAAGATGAAGTTTTACACGGACTCATCATGAAGCAACCCTACACAGGTTACTCCTCTTACCGAGATGAATTTTTACACGGACTCATCATGAAGCAACCCTACCTAGGTTCCTTCTCTTTCCAAGATGAAGTTTTACACAGACTCATCATCAAGCAACCCTACCCAGGTTCCTTCTCAGAAAATTCCAGATGAAGTTTAACACGAACTCATCATCAAGCGACCCTACCCAGGTTCCTTCTCATTTCTAGATGCAGTTTCACACGGACTCATCATGAAGTAATCCTACCCATATTCCTTCTCAGACAATTCCAGATGCAGTTTTACACGGACTCATCATGAAGCATCACTACACAGGACTATCATTAATTGAAGAATATCCAAGACCTCTGCTGGTTCAGTTTAAATCTCTTAATGGTTTATCCTGATTCTTTCTAGTATACATTCCCTCTGGTTCAGATAGACCTCTCCAAGATTTATTCTGATTCTTCTCCAGTTAAAGTCAGAATTTAGACTTAGCCTAATTTCTGTCAACAATCACCTTTGGATGGCATCTATAAGCCCATCTCTAATAATTATCCATTATGGGATCTTTATGCCCATTCCCTACACAATAAACCACCACATCATCAAGTGCAAATTTCTGGGAACTCTAGTGTTCAATCATCTTCCACATTCAAGTCACAAATGGTAGATTTTCCCATCTAACTCTTCAGGTCTAAGAAGATTGAATAGGGGAAGCTGTTGTACCCCAAAATTTTCTCTCTCAATTCTCAAGGGTTTTCTCACAAAGATTCTCAAGATTCAAGCTTGCACAAGTGCATTGGGATTTTCCAATACCAAAATTAAAAGGAAACTGTCAAAAAGGGAGAAAACAAATAAAAATAACATTTTAACAAATTTGGAGGAAAACAGGTCTCCTTTGATTCAGCAGCCTTCGATTGACTCTTGGCCTCCTTCGATTGCTCAAAATGGCTTCTAGCATGCCTCTTTCTCCTGGGCATGTGACTTCTTGTTGCGGGCTTCGTTTGTGTCTTTTTCTACCCGCATGCTTGCTTTGAAAACCAATTTTTACTTCCACAAGTGCCCCATGCAGGGCAAGTCGTTCGATTGGACAAGTATGTTTCCTGCATGCTTGCAATCGAAGGCCTTAACCTATTGGCCACATGTACCCACTGCAAGGCAAAGTCTTCGTTTAGACACAAGTGCCTGCAAGCAAGTCTTTGTTTGGACACTCACCTTCTGCGTGCAAACTTCATTTTGAACTCAAATCCTCCTTCGAATGTAAGTTTAGGTACATCCTTCGTTTGGATTTGAAACCTCCTTCGAATGAAACTTGGCTACATCCTTCGTTTGGATTTGAAACCTCATTCAAATCCACTTGCACCAAGGGCCTCTTACAGTCTCCCTCCAGTCACAAGCTTCGATTTGGCCATATAGTTTCCTTCGAATGTGACCCCCTTCGATCCACAAGCTGGGCATGTAGTTTCCTTCGAAGTGACCCCCTTCCATCCACAAGCTGGTGATCGGGACTTTATGAGTCTATCGGGATACTAACTGCAAGTATACAGTTTAGTCGTTCTAGTTTTAAAAGATTATCGAACCCACAGAGACTGTGTATCAATCACATACGATCTAATGCTACAGTTTTATCTAACTAAGCGATGAATATTCGATATTTGGGGTAGACAATTTAGTTTTAAAAGTAATAGTACTAATTATACCGGTATGTGATAATCAGACTTAGGGAATTCGATGAATCACTTGGCCTATAAAGTATTTCGGTAAAAGCTAATTGTTTAAAAACCTGAGACATACACTCTCGTGTTTATGAAATAAGTCATGCTACTAAACCTAGTGGATGAACTTTAAATTTAATAACACTTTTTGAAAACAATTTGGATTTAATTAATTTATTAAAACACTCTCGTGTATTTAAAAATCAATGCTTCGTTACCACTATCTGGGTTGAACCCCAGCTCTCGCGTGCAGGTTCTTGCCTTAATAAATTTCCCACTCTCGTGGCAAAATCGTGTTAATTAACCTCTCACTCTCGTGACAAGGATAGTTAAATTAATATTGGAAATTGGAAACCAGAAATTGTTTTATAAATATTTTTGGCCAAGGTCTTATTGAATTCTTTCAGTTCTTACGGTCACATACCGGTATTAATAATTTAGCCAGACATAATTAACTTAACAGTAAATAAGTTCAAAATACAATTCATGGCAATAATTGGCATATTATAGAAAACGAATAAATAATAATTGCAATATAAAAACCTGGAATTACAGATGCTATAGTAATCTTGAGGTAATATAGTAATCCAAATCTTCAAGCTTGACTTGCAGTAGAAATTCGTGTTAATTCTTGTAAGAAGGATTAACACTTAAAAATAGAAACTAAGGCTTGAATGAAAATTACAAGGAAATGAAAGCAGAATTGCAAAACAAAACAATTTGGAAATAACTGTAAAAATAAAGTAAATATTGCTCTGAGTAAAATTCTTCGACCCTTAGATTGTGCCTTGGTACTCATATATATAGCAGGAAAAATCAGCAGTTTTAATTTTGAATTCTTGATGAAGTCTTCGTGGAGAAATTCTAGGAGCAGTAATAGTTGTGGCAATAAAATAGGAGATTCAGTAGAAACAGGAAGAATTATTCTTCCCTTCACGCCCACGTCTTCAATTATGCGCAACGTCCTCCTTCACGCGCGTGACGGTCGTCACAGGTGGGTGACGGTCGTCACACGCTGAAGTGGTGTCTTACGCTCGTCACAGGGGTGTGACGACTGTTTCCTTATGTTGTGGGGTGTTACGCCCGTCACAGGGGCGTGACGACCGTCACCTATCCAGAAGTCCACACTTTGTATTTTTTTATTCTTTTTCTCTTTGTTTTTCGTCTAGCTTTCTTCATGTTGTCCTTTTTCATTGATTTGAGTCGACAAGTGTCATACCTGCAAAAAAGACAAATAATCTCGGAATAATCGAGGGTTAGACGACTTAATGGAATATAAAATCGGTAAGAAGTATGTTAATTATACGATATGTTTTCTCGCTATCAAATTCCCCCATACTTAAACCTTTGCTTGTCCTCAAGCAAATAGTCATTCGAAAGGTCGGACAAGTTTTCGTCAAGCGCATAAGCATGACATACCTTTGGATTTTTAAAGTGGTTTTGGGAAATCCTCGTTGGTTCGGCCAATACTTGAGTAACACACTAAAGATACCCTAATGACGCAAGCAATAAGCTTACCCATAGACTTCCATTTTAAACGAGCTATCCAACAGTTCCGTTATAACTCTGCCCGGAGTTCCTCGTATCTATTTCACCCGGTTTCGTTCTGGCGCAACCACATTAAGCCCTTTTCCTTAGCACGCACGTAGTGGAGTAACCAGTTAGTGACTTTGATCCTTTAGCACGGGGTCTGGTACATGAATGTGGCAACCCTACATATTTTATCCAAATTGGAGGTTGTGGGGGATCGGGCCGTAGCACGCCCTACCGAGTTTAGAACCAGATACCTCTGAACCAACCAACATTGGATTTCTTCATTATTTTCTCAGCTCTTATATGTGCCCGTATATTTTGGTACACAGATTTTCCTTTCTTTTTGCAGCGAGATATGAAGGATATCTTTAGAATCAGGCATCAAACACTTATATTCATCGATTCTCTACGTGGTTTGTGTCAAGACGGTGCTGACTGCTAGTATAAACTACTAGGGGTTACTTGTAGAACTTGAAACTCCGAATATCGGTATAATGGTTATTGAAACGGATCGCGTAAGTAGGAAGTCCACGGTGACAGAACCGTATCGATCTTGTTATGTCGTTTTCGGCTTCCTCAACTGGGATTTCATTAAAGTAGGTATGTCGGGCTAATAAAATTTTTTTTTTTTCGGTATGGCAAAGTAAAGCGAAGAATTTGAATTGAGACATATCGCAAGAATTTGCTAGTTTTATTAAAGATTGAAAGGTACCTCTCCCACATAAAATCCAACATTGTCCTCAATGTTGCGGTATATATGCGGGGAAGTACAATTACAAAGACGAAAAGGAAAAGAAATAAAACAGAAAAATAACAAATTACAAAGAAATTAAAGAAAGACAAACTACTGGTGACCACGCCCTCTGCTCCTGGTGCGAGAGCGTCTGGTAGGAGTGGCTTCAGCGTCGGTGTCTTGGAAACCATAGGTGTTCATATCTATCCTCAAGGCGTTAAGCTCGGACAGCGCCTCATCCAACCTTTCATTCATGTTTCGCTGCCCAGTCAAGATCTGAGCGTTTTGGGCGCACAGAGACTCAAACTGCTCAGCTTGCCTCCTTTCAAGCGCCGCATTCATTTGATTTTGCATGTGGAGGGCGCGGAGGATGTCTTCAAGATTGATAGGAGGAGGTGCAGATGAGGATCCAGGGATGTTGTGGACAGGCGGAGCACTATCCAACTCTTCTTGTATATCGTCTGTGGCGGCTGCAGCTTGGTCTTCGTGGGCAGGTGCAGGCTCAGCGGGAACTTCAGGGTCGAACAACCAGTTTGCTCGGTTACTTGGATCGATTCGGTCCCTGTTCGGCAAGATGATATTCTGATAGACGGTATTCCTAATTACGGGGTGGAATCTACCGTCTTCCCGCTCGTAGATGAGGTGTGCGGCTTTGCAGTGGTCCAAGGTTAGCAAAGCCGATGCCATAGAGGGTAGGGTTGCAAGAGCAGCACCGTAATTTAGACCAATGACAATTGAAGTAACCAGCCCTCCAAAATAGAAAGGTTTTCCACCTCTAGCACAAATAGAGTGGATGTGAGCAAGTAGGAACGGGGCGACATTTATCTTTTGCCCAGTGAACGCACAATGTAGGAAGAAGAGCTCCTTGGAGTTGAGCTTATGGTTACTGTCGCTGGCGAAGATGGTATTACTAAGGATGCGATGAAAGTAGCGGATGGAAGGATTGTGAATGTGTGTGGCGTTGAGGTGGTCGTAGGATCCAGCACGGATGTTCGTTAAACTGTGCCACAAGTTGAAAGCCTCCTCACCAAAACTATCCGGAACCCGAAAATTAGCACCTTCATCCGAACAAAATCCCATAAGCCTCGCGATGTCGGATTAAGGCAACTGGTGCTCAACGCCAAACATGCGAAATTTTGCCACGCCTGATAATTGGTTTGTGACACCCGGCGGAGTGAGGTAAGCAAACGAACTCAAGAACTCAAGAGTAAGAGTTTCGTAGATTGGTCTTGGTTCGCTACAGAGGTTCCACAAATCCACGCTTTGTAATAATCGGCGGACGCTGTCGAGTAGTCCCAAACTCCGTAGGCAGTCGATGTCAACGTACCTTGTGGGTTGGAGACCTCGACGTTGGAATTTTTGATACTTTGCTCGTTGATTCTCCCCAGGTTCGCCGATTCTGAAATTGATAACTTGAGCGTTTGGGTTGTTTGCCATGGTGATAATGGATTTGATTTGGGAATGTGAGAATGGGAGATTGTAAGGATGTTAATTTGGTGTTGTGAGTTTAGAAATTGGAAGAAAAATGGAGTGAAAAGGTGGTTTTTTCGTGTGGTGTGGTGATAATGGAGAAGGGAAAAAATGGGTTTATAAGGAAGAGGGTTGGAACAGTTCTCTGTAACAGCCGTTGGTTTCTTTCTGTGTGACGGTCGTCACAAGGGTGTGACGTTCGTCACGAAGCAAAGAGGCGCGTTACGCTCGTCACAAGGGTGTGACGGTCGTAACGCAGACAGAGTCATAAATATGAAGAACGTTACAGGACCGTTGGAGAGTGATGTGTTTATTGTTTTTCATGGTAATTGGATTTTTGAAGAATTTATATTGTTTTTGGTTTATAATGTTTGAAGAATTTATAATGTTTTAATTAATTATTTAATTAATTAAAGTTTTAAATATAACGAAAATAGACAGTAAACAACAACAGTAAATAAAACATAAACAGTAAACTGGGAAAGAATTTAAAATAAACTTTAATTGAATAAATTCATGACAATTGTTTCAAAGTAACTAAAAAATAGAAGAAAATGATAATGTCGAAATAATAACTAAACTAAAAAATCCCTCCCACACTGAAACATTACAGTGTCCACACTGTACCGAATGATGCAAGAGAGAAGGAAATGGAAGAACGATGGCAACTCTAGCCACGGGGTGGTGGGAACAAATGCTGATGCATATAGTCCAATTGATCAGTCACCAAGTCCATGAAGGTGATAAAGTCCACCCTGAGAGAAGTCAGCTCGCCCCGCATGTCCGTAATAGCCTCATGCAGGGAGTCCAGGGTAGCAGCAGGTGGCGGTGGAGTAGTCTCAGGAACCTGAGGCGCGGTCTCGGCAGAAGTAGCCTGCTGTTCCCAAGGATCAGGGAGATCATGGTATCCTGGCGGTGTAGCAGGATCTTCTTCGGCATTAGCATTGTTAGGAACCTCATAGATGTCGACTGTAGATGGTGAAGAGGGTGGTGAAGCAAGGTAGTGAAGATCAAACAGCCAATTATCACGGTTGTGCACACTGGTTCTTGGGTCAGGCAGCTTAAAATGATGGACGATCTGATGATTAACTAGCAGGTCAAATGAATCTGGTCCAAGGTCTGCAATCATGCTAGTATTGAAACAAAAGGCAATGTCCATCGGCTTTATGCCATAAAGTGGAGCAGAACCGAGCATAGGCCGGCGGAGTCCAATGGCGTTAGACAGCATGGTAACTAACCCACCTAACAAAATCGGTGCATTTGGGGTCTGTATGATCCGCTCCATGTTCGCGAGCATATAAGCTGCACCGTTCACAGGACGGTTCTGGGAAGCACAATACATAATAAACTGCTCGTGGCGTGATACAGACGTGACATTTTGCTCTTTGCCAAAGATAGTGTGAGCTATGATCTTGTGGAAATATTTGATGGCCGGGTTATGAATGCATTCAGAATACAGATCCGACGGCTCAGGATGGTTAACAGCAGCAATGCTCCCCCAGAAAAAGTCAAGCTCAGATACAGGTAAAAGGTTCTCTTGTGTCATGGTAATAACATCGGGTCCAAAAGGGAACCCAAGCAGCTGGCTAAACTCCCGCAGGTTGTAAGTGTAATCCATGTTAAACATTCTGAATGTAATCAACCCACGGTTGAATCCCATTCCATGATTTGGAATGAAACTCAAGGTGCTGAGAAACTCCAAAGTCAGCCTTTTATAGGTACAGAACCTTCGGCGGATAGGAGCGGTGTCCCACCCTATCTGGTGCAGCAAGTACATGACACTCTCGCGAATGCCAAGGGCAGCCATAGCATGATCATCTGCATATATAGTAGGACACATCTCCCGTGCACCCAGATCTGCAAACCGTCTTCTCTGGTGTCGGCTTCGCAATTTGACATTCATGAAGTTAGCACAATCCATAGCGTGAGATACGAAGGAAAAAAGAAATACCCCTTGAAAATATTTGATAAATGTTTGAAAGAAAAGGAAATTAAGTAAGTATTTTCGGGTTAGGAAATTGCCAAAGTTAAATTAAAAAGAAAAATAAAAGGGAGAAATAAAAACAGAAGAAGAATAAAAAAAGAGTAAGAAATGCAAGCATGAAAATGTTTTAAAGATTAAGAAAAAGAAAAGAAAAATAAAAGCACATTAAAGCAGAAAAAATAATTAAAATAAAACATAGGTTGCCTCCCACGAAGCATCTTTATTTTATGTCGACGGCTCGACAGTAAGTACCTATTCAGTTAGGTAATGGGATAGGCGGCTCACTTAACTGAAGATAAGCCGAGAAGTCGACATTTTCGACATTAAAATAGTGCTTTAAGCGCTGGCCATTAACAATGAATGGTTCGATAGAACTACCTTTAATTTCTATCGCGCCACTTGGGAAAACTTTGCTAATTTCGAACGGTCCAGACCATCTGGAACGTAATTTTCCCGAGAAAAGTTTTAGTCTAGAGTTGAATAGGAGTACGATGTCTCCTTCCTTAAAGTCTTTCCGCGAGATACGCTTATCGTGCCATTTTTTTGTTCGTTCTTTATAGATTTTAGCATTTTCATAAGCGTCTAAACGCAGTTCTTCTAGCTCATGGATATCTAATACTCGTTTCTCGCCAGCACTCTTATAGTTTAAGTTAAGGGTTTTTATCGCCCAATAAGCTCTATGTTCTAATTCTACTGGCAAATGACAAGATTTTCCATAAACTAACTTGAACGGCGTCGTTCCGATAGGAGTTTTGAAAGCTGTCCGATATGCCCAAAGAGCAACGTTGAGCTTGGAGGACCAGTCTTTTCTGGATGTGGCTACGGTTTTCTCAAGTATCTGTTTGATCTACCTATTCGACACTTCCACTTGTCCACTTGTTTGAGGATGGTAAGGTATGGCTATGCGGTGTTTAACGCCATATTTGGAAAGTAACCTTTCGAAGATTCTGGAGATAAAATGGGAGCCACCATCGTTGATCACTAGTCTTGGTACACCGAATCATGGGAAGATAATATTCTTGAATAGTTTTAGTACCACACGTGTGTCATTTGTGGGTGCGACGATGGCTTTAATCCATTTTGATACATAGTCGACGGCGACCAAAATATATTTATTTCCAAAGGATGTGGGGAAAGGTCCCATGAAATCAATTCTCCACACATCGAAAACTTCTACTTCGAGGATTCCTTTTAATGGCATTTCGTCACGTCTAGATATATTTCCTGTGCGTTGACATCTATCGCAGTTCATAATTGCTACGTGGACGTCTTTCCATAAGGTAGGCCAAAAGAAGCCAGCTTGAAGTATTTTTGCACAGGTTTTCGATGTACTAGCGTGTCCACCATAAGGGGCGGAATGACAATGGGAAATGACGTGGTTTATTTCATCATTAGGAATGCAGCGACGGTAGATACCATCGGCGCCTCTTTTAAAGAGTAGTGGTTCATCCCAAAAGTAGTGTTTAAGGTCATGGAAAAATTTCTTCCGCTGTTGGTACGTCAAATCAGGTGGTAAAACACTGGCAGCTAAATAGTTGACGAAGTCAGCGTACCATGGTAATGCGGTATTAGTACAAATGGATTCTACTACCGCAGTTGTGAAAGTTTCATTATGTGGATCTGAACTTTCGGTAGGGTTTGTCTCTAGTTTGGCAATGAGGCGTTCATAAGGGAAATCTTCATTTATGGGAACCCTCTCGGTTTGGATTCCATCTAATCTCGATAAATGGTCAGCTACCACGTTCTCAGTTCCTCTTTTGTCTTTTATTTCTAAGTCAAACTCTTGTAAGAGTAAGATCCATCTGAGTAATCGCGGTTTGGCGTCCTTCTTGCTTAGTAGGTATCGGATCGCAGCATGATCCGTATAAATAATGATTTTAGCGCCTACTAAGTAGGAACGAAATTTGTCCAATGCGAATACCACACCTAAGAGTTCCTTCTCCGTAGTGGCGTAATTCATTTGTGCGGGATCAAGCGTTCTGCTCGCGTAGTAGATAGCGTGAAGCTTCTTTTCCTTGCATTGTCCTAGGACTGCGCCTACAGCATAATCGCTCGCATCGCACATGATTTCAAATGGTAAATTCCAATCAGGAGGTTGCATAATAGGTGTCGATATTAAGGCCTCTTTTAGTGTCTCGAATGCGTTCAAGCATTTATCGTCGAAAATGAACTCAACCTCTTTCATTATTAACTCAGTTAGTGGCTTGGTGATTTTAGAGAAATCTTTTATGAAACGTCAGTAAAAACCTGCGTGTCCTAGAAAACTTCGTATTTATCTAACTGTTTTGGGTGGTTGAATGTTTTTGATAATTTCGATCTTTTCTTTGTCAACTTCAATCCCCCTGTTTGATACAATGTGACCCAACACAATTCCTTGTCTCACCATGAAGTGACATTTTTCCCAGTTGAGCACTAGGTTGACATTAACACAGTGTTTCAGTACTAATTCAAGATTTGTTAAACACCCGTCAAAACTCTCTCCACAGACAGAGAAATCGTCCATGAATACCTTCATGATTCCGTCTAAAAAATCTGCGAAGATTGCCATCATGCATCGTTGGAAGGTTGCAGGTGCATTACATAGTCCAAATGGAATTCTCTGGTATGCAAAGGTACCATAGGGACATGTGAACGTAGTTTTCTCTTGATCGTCAGGATGAATGGGAATTTGAAAGAATCCTGAGTATCCATCAAGATAGCAGAAATGGGAATGTTTGGCTAAACGCTCGAGCATTTGATCAATGAATGGTAATGGGAAATGGTCTTTGCGTGTAGCTTTGTTTAGTTTCCTATAATCGATACACATTCTCCATCCTGTTTGCGTATGTTGCGCTACCGATTCGCCTTTTGTATTTGTTATAACTGTAACACCTCCTTTCTTAGGCACCACATGAACTGGACTGACCCAGTTGCTATCTGATATTGGGTATATCATGTATGCCTCTAGTAGTTTTTTCACTTCCTTCTTAACGACTTCACTTAGGATAGGATTTATTCGTCTCTGATGTTCTTTAGAAGTCTTGCAGTCCTCCTCCAGCATTATGTGGTGCATACAGAGAGAAGGGCTTATTCCTTTGAGATCTGAGATATTATATCCTAACGCGGTTGGATATTTCCTTAACACACTAAGAAGTTTTTCGGTTTCGATCTCTCCTAATTCGGCATTGACTATAACTGGTCGTTCGAGTTCTTTATCTAATAACTCATACCTAAGATCTTCGGGTAATGTTTTAAGTTCTATACCGGGTTTCTTATTAGTTGAGTCAGGATCAGGTGTTAGGGCTAAACATTCGCTTAGGTTGGCATCTAAGTGTTCCTGTTTCCAGTCTTCGTTCTTGAGGACAGTCGGTGTCTGAATTTTCAGCATCTCAGAGTAGGTGTCCTCTTGGCATTCAAGTTCTTTGACACATTCATCAATGATATCTAGGAGACAACATGAGTCGTCTATAGCAGGGGCTTTAAAGAATTGGGAAAGAATGAATTCTACTTTTTCTTCTCCTACCTCGAAGGTAAGTTTTCCTTTCTTGACGTCAATGATGGCTCCTGCAGTCGCTAAAAATGGTCTTCCTAGTATGATGGGAATGTTTGAATCTTCCTTGATGTCCATTATTATAAAGTCAATCGGTATGTAAAATTGTCCTATTCGGACAAGAATGTTTTCTAGCATTCCAACAGGAAATTTGACTGATCTATCGGCTAGTTGTAAGGACATCTTGGTAGGTCTCATGTCGCCTAATTTGAGCTATTCGCAAATAGATAATGGCATTAGACTGACACTGGCTCCTAAATTGCATAGAGCTTTGTCTATGACAGATTTTCCAATTACACATGGTATGGAGAAACTACCAGGATCTTTTAGCTTCGGAGGCATGTTATTTTGAATTATGGCGCTACATTCGGCAGTTAACATAACCGTTTCGTTTTCAAAGATTTTTTTCTTATTAGCCAATATTTCTTTTAGGAATTTAGCATATGACGGCATTTGGGTTATAGCTTCCATAAATGGAATAGTGACGTTTAGTTGTTTCAGAAGTTCTACAAATTTCTTGAATTGTCCCTCATTCTTAGATTTTGCAAGTCTTTGAGGGTATGGAATTGGTGGTTTGTATGGTGGTGGAGGCACATATGGTTTTTATGAGGCCTCTCTATCCTCATTCGCGTCTTCCTCTACATTTTCAGATTGATCTTTCGGCTTCTCTATTTCCTTTTCGGGCTTTTGATACATGGTCGGGTTTTGGAGTCTAGGATCTATCGGTCCATCAAGGGCTATCCCACTTCTTAATGTAATAGCATTTGCATGTCCTTTGGGATTGGGCTGTGGCTGTCCAGGAAATGTACCAGCAGGTGCGGAAGAACTAGCTTGGTGTTGTGCTACTTGGGAGATTTGGGTTTCTAACATTTTGTTGTGAGTGGCTAGGGAATCTACCTTGTTTGCTAATAGCTTTAGTTGTTCACCGGTGTGAACGTTTTGATTGAGGAATTCTTTGTTTTGTTGGGCTTGATTAGCGATAAAATTTTCCATTAGGATTTCAAGGTTAGATTTCTTAGGAATGTTAGGAACATTACCGGTGGGTTTTTGATAACTTGGAGGTACATCAGGTGCTTGGCCAGGTGCATATAAAGCGTTATTGCTCTTGTACGAGAAGTTAGGATGGTTCTTCCAACCAAGGTTATAGGTATTGGCATAAGGATTTCCTTGAGTGTAATTTACCTGATCAGCCGTTATTCCTGCTAAGATTTGACACTCGGTTCCAACATGACCAGGTACTCCAAAAACTTCGCAGCTTGGGGTAACTGCAGCTACGGTAGCTGCAGGAGGTAAGGTCAAGCTTTCTATCTTTTGGGTAAGAGCATCTACCTTAGCATTAACTTTATCTAGGCTACTAATCTCGTACATCCCGCCTTTGGTTTGAGTTTTCTCCACAGATGTTATTTCTCCTCCCCACTGATAGTGGTTTTGAGCCATGTTTTCAATGAGTTGGTTAGCTTCGTCATAAGGCTTGTCCATCAGTGTACCACCTGCGGCGGCATCTATAGATAGTCTTGTGTTGTACAAGAGTCCATTATAAAACGTGTGGATTATCAGCCATTTTTCTAGTCCGTGATGTGGGCACATTCGCATCATATCTTTGTAGCGCTCCCATGCACCGAATAGTGATTCAGTATCCTTCTGCCTAAATTCATTGATTTGGGCTCTTAGTGCAGCGGTCTTGCTTGGGGGAAAGTATCGTGCTAAGAATACGATCTTCAGTCCTTCCCATGTAGTGACGGAATTTGATTGCAAGGATTGCAACCAAGCCCAAGCTCTATCTCTTAGTGAGAAAGGGAAAAGACGTAATCTAATAGCATCTTTACTAACACCATTCGCTATAACTGTGTCGGCAAATTGAACGAATTTCGTAAGGTGTTCATTCAGATCTTCAGAAGGATCTCCAGAGAATTGGCGTTGTTGGATAGCTGATATCAATGATGGCTTTAACTCGAAATCGTTTCGGTTTATTGCTGGAGCAGCAATGCTGTTATGGGGCTCTTGTTGTGATGGAGTTGCGTACTCCTTCAGTGGACGGGTCCTTTGTTCTTCGGCCATGTCTAATTCTTGATTGCCTTCGGTTTCAGAGGAAGAATTAGAATCAGTTTCGGAATCAATCTTGATTTCTGGTTTGGGTAAAGGAATAGCGTGAGTTAAACAGTAATCCCTGACTGCACGTCTTACGGAAAGAATGCGTTCAGGTTCGTCTGTCGGTTTGTCAAGTGGTTCGCCTTGTGAGCGAGTCCTTGGCATACAAATCGACAAAGGGTGTCTGTTGCTTAGTCTAAACGCGCAACAGAAGAATCGTAATTAATTGACTACCAGTCCCCGACAACGGCGCCAAAAACTTGATCGGGACTTTATGAGTCTATCAGGATACTAACTGCAAGTATACAGTTTAGTCGTTCTAGTTTTAAAAGATTATCGAACCCACAGAGACTGTGTATCAATCGCATACGATCTAATGCTACAGTTTTATCTAACTAAGCGATGAATATTCGATATTTGGGGTAGACAGTTTAGTTTTAAAAGTAATAGTACTAATTATACCGCTATGTGATAATCGGACTTAGGGAATTCGATGAATCGCTTGGCCTATAAAGTATTTCGGTAAAAGCTAATTATTTAAAAACCTGAGACATACACTCTCGTGTTTATGAAATAAGTCATGCTACTAAACCTAGTGGATGCACTTTAAATTTAATAACACTTTTTGAAAACAATTTGGATTTAATTAATTTATTAAAACACTCTCGTGTATTTAAAAATCAATGCTTCGTTACCACTATCTGGGTTGAACCCCAGCTCTCGCGTGCAGGTTCTTGCCTTAATTAATTTCCCACTCTCATGGCAAAATCATGTTAATTAACCTCTCACTCTCGTGACAAGGATAGTTAAATTAATATTGGAAATTGGAAACCAGAAATTGTTTTATAAATATTTTTGGCCAAGGTCTTATTGAATTCTTTCAGTTCTTACGGTCACATACCGGTATTAATAATTTAGCCAGACATAATTAACTTAACAGTAAATAAGTTCAAAATACAATTCATGGCAATAATTGGCATATTATAGAAAACGAATAAATAATAATTGCAATATAAAAACCTGGAATTACAGATGCTATAGTAATCTTGAGGTAATACAGTAATCCAAATCTTCAAGCTTGACTTGCAGTAGAAATTCGTGTTAATTCTTGTAAGAAGGATTAACACTTAAAAATAGAAACTAAGACTTGAATGAAAATTACAAGGAAATGAAAGCAGAATTGCAAAACAAAAAAATTTGGAAATAACTGTAAAAATAAAGTAAATATTGCTCTGAGTAAAATTCTTCGACCCTTGGACTGTGCCTTGGTACTCATATATATAGCAGGAAAAATCAGCAGTTTTAATTTTGAATTCTTGATGAAGTCTTCGTGGAGAAATTCTAGGAGCAGTAATAGTTGTGGCAATAAAATAGGAGATTCAGTAGAAACAGGAAGAATTATTCTGCCCTTCACGCCCACGTCTTCAATTATGCGCCACGTCCTCCTTCACGTGCGTGACGGTCGTCATAGGTGGGTGACGGTCGTCACACGCTGAAGTGATGTCTTACGCTCGTCACAGGGGCGTGACGACAGTTTCCTTATGTTGTGGGGTGTTACGCCCGTCATAGGGGCGTGACGACCGTCACCTATCCAGAAGTCCACACTTTGTATTTTTTATTCTTTTTCTCTTTGTTTTTCGTCTAGCTTTCTTCATGTTGTCCTTTTTCATTGATTTGAGTCGACAAGTGTCATACCTGCAAAAAAGACAAATAATCTCGGAATAATCGAGGGTTAGACGACTTAATGGAATATAAAATCGGTAAGAAGTATGTTAATTATACGATATGTTTTCTCGTTATCAGCTGGACATATAGTTTCTTTCGAAGTGACCCCCTTCGATCCAAAAGTTGGGTATGTAGTTTCTTTCGAAGTGACCCCCTTCGATCCACAAGCTGGGCATGTGATTCCCTTCGAAGTAACCTCCTTCGATTTACAAATTGGGCAATTAAACCCTTCGAAGCAACGTGCTTAGACCATACTTTGTTTGGAAATGAACGTTTCTAATGAATCTAGTCGAAGTGATCAAAATGAAAGAGGGAGTATTCAAGGAGTTTTCTTGACCAGCCCCATATACTGCCGAAACCCAACTGTGCTGCTATGCAGCAGTCCTGCACCAACCTGCCACAAGGCTCCAAAATACTGCTGAGCCTGCATTGTCTCAGTCTCGTACATATACAATAAAGGAATGCACAAGAGCTTCATCAAAGAAAACAAGGGACAAGTATACCCAGATAATTCAAATATTATTTGATTTCCCCCCAAAACTACATCAAAGCTCGCTTATAAATACAAGGCTTCACAACATGTTCAGGGAGGATCTTTAGACCAGAGGAACGAATCCCCCAAATTTTCTCAAACACAACAAAACTCATAAGTTCTCAACACTTGTGAAAAGAAACCCAAAATTACACACTCACCTCTTTTAACTCTGAAGAACACCCCACACCTAGATGTTTTTTGTTCAAACTCAAAAAACAACCTCCTGTGACAACTCTTCGAGCTAAAAGTAAACCCCTCTTTGTGGCAACTCTTCAAATCCCCTCCTTCTAGCACCAGCAATTCAAGCTCAAAGCCAACACACCCTCTTTGAGGTAAGTCATTCTGACTCTAAGCTTTTCGTTTCAAATAGCATGTGCATAACACTTTGGTTCTTTTCGTTTCCACTTCCTTAACATGTTTTCAGAGCTAACTCCCCTTTCATTTTGCTGCTTGTTTACTTAAATATGCATTGAGTATTAACTGATTGTAAGGCAATACTAGCATGGCCTTAGGCCATGTTGTTGTTCAAAAAGTTCAAACGAAAAAAACAGGAGCCGAATTATGAAATGAAGCCTTTGGCTTCCACACTGACTTCCAGGCCCAGCCAGAGGCACGCTCACACTGATTCCACTGGCCCAATTGAAGAAGGCGAGAAGGCAGAAAGGCAAAACCTTGGGCTTCACCATACACTGACTTCCATGCCACTCGAAGGAAAGGACCTCACTGGGGCCAGTTCCCAATCGAAGGACAGGACCTCATTGGTTCTAGTGCCCAGTCAAAAGACACGACTTACTGCTGCCAAGGCCCAATCGAAAGCCATGACTTTGCTGACTCCAGGCCCCAATCGAAGGAAGCCAGAAAATGAAAATCGAAGGATTCTCCTGCCCCAATTGAAAGACACTCATTTTCCTTCATTTTATCTTCTTTTTGCCTTTATCTTTCTATGCACTTCAATATGGTTGTAATAGTGTAGGATTCATTTTTTGCACTTTTATTACTTTTGTATAAATGCTAGTAATTAGGTGTGTATAGCAAGATAAAAAACAACAAGTAGGCAACCTAAAAATCAAAGACAAATGCATGCAATCAAACACACTTTTCACACATGCCCCTTTAGGGTAATCTCACTTGTTGCCTAGGAAAATAGTCATGTCCCTCGAACATGGGCGTTTTAGAAAAGACCCTCGATAAAAGATCGCAGTCCCTCGATGACCCTCGATGTTGCCTTCAGTAAATGATCTAGTCCCTAAACGACATTGCTAAAACGTCCCTTCACATCTAAACAATGGGGCTTCTTACCAAAACAATGGTAAGGTAGCAACATCTAAAGGAGGAGGAAAAGAACATCTAAGACCTTTTGAGTAGGTAGATTTGCTCCTAGTTGCTCGTTTGCTCACAACAAAAACATTCTTATACACCAACACACTCATTTGAAACATTTTCAAAAGACAAACACTTTGTACGCATTCTTATAGAAACGAGAGCCATTACAAAGACACTTTTTCAAAATCACTTTCAAAAACACATTCCACAAATACTTCTTTGAACTAATTTCAAAACAACACTTTGTACGTGTTCTTATAGAAACGAGAGTTATTACAAAGTCACATTTTTAAAATAATTTCAAAACCCACATCACAAGCACACTCTAAAAAAAAGCAAGTGATCTAGAAAGCAACTAAGAGTCCGTAGATAACTACTGATGAAAAGGGTGCTAATACCTTCCCTTTTCATAATCTACCCCCCAAACTCAGAAATAATCTCAAAAGGTCTTTCCTGTTCTTTTCAGCCTTTCCTTATTGGATAAAAGAAAAGTCGGTGGTGACTCTTGTTATCCGCAACAACTGCGATCAAACGCAAAACACCCAAGTCAGTTCTCCCATCGCGTTACAAAACTGGCGACTCTGCTGGGGACAAAAACTTAAAAGTGGGGTTACCTTAGGGCTAGATCACATTTACTTGCTTTCCTTGTTTGATTTGTTTGCTTTACATTATGGTTCCTTGTTTGGGCTTGTTTTGATCCTCTGCACGGATCTAGGGCACCTTTTAGGTAAGTAGTAATAAATTATGGAAATTGTACAACGTAGACCGATATGGTTAAAACAATGGCTACGTTTGTGTGACACATTTGTTGGTATTGGTATCCCTTATGTTGAATACAGGAGAATACGGGGCCCCTGAGCGGCGTCATGAAGCACTAACTGACCTTAGAACCTTAATTAAACAAACTTGGCCAATTAGGACGTAGTGAGATAACCGGTTTCGGTGGAAAGCTAAAAATTGGTTGATACTCTATGCTACACTCATTCAAGAGGGTACTTACCTATAAGACTTCACGCAAGCCTAAACCTAAGGACTTGTATGCTTTGTGTAAATATGATTATTTGTACTTTCTTACTTTTCATACTTGCACATAACATCATGACATCATACCATAGCATTTTCAATAACCATTTCAAGGATCTGAAGGGTCTATGATGCAGGGTCATGTTGAACCAGACGTCTATCAAAGGGCAAGAGGATTCATTTTCCTCTACAACTTGAGTCGAGGGCTATGACCCACTTGACATGGTGAGCTTAATTCTCGTGGAAGGACATCCACCGATACAAGGTTCTCCAATCAAAGCTGTTGATCAAAGTTCAACTTCTAACATTTTCTTGTGTTTATCCCACGAGATCTTTGAAAACATGCATCCACATATCATGCATCATATCATGACAGGTCTCTCCTATACATGTTTCCTTATCTTCTCATTGTTTATTTTAGTAAGATGGATATGGAACAAATGGTGAAATATCTCCAAGCTCAAAATGCTCAATTCCAATAAGTGCTCATGAACTTGGCCAAGGGGCAAGAGGACCTGAAAACTCTTCTTCTCAAAGACAAGAAGAAGAAGCCTAAGAAGCCAGTATGCATCCTGAACTTGGGAAGAAGGAACAAGTGCTTGCATGCAAGTCTTCGTTTGGGCACACACACATACCCACATGCACACACACACACACACACACTCGCAGATCCTCATCCACTCTGGATCTCATTGCCAACGACTATGCTATTTACAACTATGACTTTGAACATCCAATCAACCAAGTCGAAGACGAAGATGAAGAAGATTGTAAAATATCAGGGGAACTAGCCAGACTTCTGATGCAAGAGGAGAAATCCATTCAACCTCGTGAGGATCCAGTTGAAGTAATCAACCTAGGTACTAAGACAGACAAGAAAGAGGTCAAAGGCAGATTGGTACAGATGTTACATGACTTTGTTGAAGTGTTTGCTTGCTCATATGAAGATATGCCAGGGTTGGATACTGAAACTGTGGTTAATCGTCTACCAACAAAAGAATAGTGTCCTCCAGTCAAGCAAAAAGTGCATCGTATGCGGCCAGACATGTATGAAAAGATAAAAGCTGAGGTAATGAAGAAATTCAACACAGGTTTCTTGGTTGTGACATCATATCCTCAAAGGTTGGAGAATGTAGTCCCGGTACCAAAGAAAGATGGAAAGGTCCGTATGTGCGTAGACTATAGAGATTTGAATAGGGAAAGTCCCAAAGATGATTTCCCACTACCGCATATTGACGTCTTGGTCGACAACACAGCTCAACACAAAGTCATCTCTTTCATGGATGGTTTCTCCAGCTACAATCAAATCAAGATGGCTCCCGAGGATATGGAGAATATCGTATTTGTTACACAATGGGGCACCTTTTATTACAAAGTCATGCCTTTCGGTTTGAAGAATGCAGGGGAAACCTATCAACGAGATATGGTAGCCCTATTACATGACTTGATCCATCATGAGATATAAGTCTATGTTGATGATAGGATTGCAAGTTCGCAAACTGAGGAACGACACCTGGATCATTTGCACAAGCTATTTGAAAGGTTGAAAAAGAACAAGCTAAGGATGAATCCTAACAAGTCTACCCCCGGGGTGGGATCTGGAAAACTCTCAGGCTTTGTCGTTAGTGGCAAAGGTATTGAAGTCGATCCTGCGAAAGTCAAAGATATCTAAGAAATGCTAGTTCCTCGTACTAAGAAGGAGGTAAGAGGTTTCTTAGGTCGACTCAATTACATCTCCTGATTCATATCTCACTTAACTGCTACTTGTGAGCCACTCTTCAAGTTGCTGAAGAAGGATCAAGTAATTAGATGGAATAACGACTGCCAAGTAGCTTTTGACAAGATTAAGGAGTACTTATAAGAACCTCTGATCCTGATGCCTCCAGTTGAAGGAACATCTATAATCATGTACTTGACTATATTAGAGAATTCAATGGGGTGTGTGTTGGGCTAACATGATGAGTCTGGCCAAAAAGAGAATGCAATATACTACCTGAGCAAAAAGTTTACCAACTGTGAAACTAGATATTTACTGCTCGAGAAAACTTGCTGCATTCTGGCATGGGCTGCTCGCCGACTAAGACAATATATGTTGACTTAAACCACTTTGTTGATTTCAAAGATAGACCCTATCAAGTATATCTTCTAGAAGCCAGCTCTCTCCGGTCAAATATCTAGATGGAAAATGATCCTGACCGAATATGATATCCAATACCCTACAGAAAAAGCAATCAAAAGAAGTGTGTTGGAGGATCATTTGGCACATCAAGCTATTGACGACTACCAATCCATGAACTTTGAATTCCCAGACGAGAATATCATGCTAGTAACTGATTGTGAAAAGCCTAGGCTGTATGACGGACCTGAACAAGGATCCCGATGGACTATGGTTTTTGATGGGGCTTCCAACGCTTTTGGTAATGGAATTGGTGATGTGATCATTTCTCTCGAGGTTTTTCATACACCTCTCACTGCCACACTGTGCTTCGACTGTACAAACAACATGGCCGAGTATGAGGCATGCATTTTGGGTCTAAAAGCTGTTATCGACCTAAGAATCAAGATTTTTGATGTATTTGGAGATTTGGCCCTAGTAATCAGTCAATTTAAAGGAGAATGGGAAACCAAGCATCCTAACCCAATCCCTTACAAAGAGCTAGTGTTAACCTTAATCCCACACTTTGAGGAAGTTACCTTCAGACATTTCCCAAGAGAAGAAAATCAGTTGGCAGATGCTTTAGCAACAATGTCATCCATGTTCACAGTCAATTAGGACAACGAGGCTCCTAGAATTACAATCGAAAGATTTGACGAACCTACACACTATTATGAGCTTGACGCTGACAAAGAGAAGCCATGGTACCATGAGGAGAAGAGATATCTTGAAGCACAATAGTATCCTGAAGGAGCTTCCATCAATGATAAGAAATGTTTGCGAAGAGTTTCGGCCAAATTCTTCCGAAGCAATGTAATCCTGTACAAGCGCAACCATGACTATACTCTACTCTGGTGTGTGGACAAGAAGGAGGAAGAGAAGATCATGGAAGACATGCATGATGGTATCTTTGGGATTCACTCTAGTGGACACACTATGGCTAATAAGATTCTAAGGGCTGGTTACTATTGGTCTACAATGGGAACTGATTGTCACCATCACTCGAGGACTTGCCATAAGTGTCAAATATATGCCAACAAAGTTCACGTGCCTCCAATTCCCTTCAACGTCATGACTGCTCCGTGGCCGTTCGCAGTTGGGGCATTGACATGATTGGATAGATCAAGCCTACTACTTCCAATGGACACCGTTTCATCCTTGTTGCTATTGACTACTTCACCAAATGGGTCGAAGCTACCTCATATGCCTCAGTTACAAAGAACTTTGTAGCCCGGTTTATCAAGCATAACCCCATCTCCCGTTATGGTATCCCCGAAAGGATTTTCACTGACAACAGAACCAATCTCAACAATACTATAATTACTGAACTCCACACGTAGTTCAAAATCAAACATCATAATTATTCTCCGTACAGACCTAAGATGAATGGCGCAGTGGAAGCTGCCAATAAAAATAACAAGAAGATTGTGCAAAAGATAGTGGTGACCTACAAAGATTGGCATGAGATGTTACCGTTTTATCTTCATGGCTACCGTACTTCAGCTCGAATTTCAACAGGGGAAACTCCTATCTCTTTAGGCTATGGCATGGAGACTATCCTGCCCGTTGAGGTTCAGATTCCTTCCCTAAGGATTATGAAAGAGGCAGATCTAGGCGAGGATGAATGGATTCAAACTAGGTTGGATCATTTGAACTTGATTGATGAGAAGAGACTGGTTGTTGTTTGTCATAGTCAAATGTATCAAAAGTGTATGATCAAGGCTTTCAACCAAAAGATCAAGCCTCGATTATACCAAGCTGGTGATTTGGTAATAAAGCTCATCATTTTGCCACAAGGAGATCCCAAGGGAAAATGGACTCCCACTTACAAAGGACCATTTATTGTCAAGAAAGTATTCTTTAGCAGTGCCATGATGCTGATTACTATGGACGGCGAAGAATTCGCGCATCCTGTGAACACAGACATAGTCAAGAAATACTACACATAAAGAATGACCCGCTAGGTTGACGTACCTAGGAAAAAATAAGGGCATCACGGCGAACCAAAAGGGTTCGGGCAAAAGTTAGGGATATATACAAAAGATTGTACACCCGGCAAGTCCAAAACCTGAAAGGGTGGCTTGGGAAAAAATGGGTATCCTGGTGGGCTGTAAACCCGAAAGGGCGGTCCAGGCAAAAGTTAGGGATTAAAGCGTACGACTATATCCCATTGGATCGTTACAATCAACTTTATTACCAAGGTCCAAGTTCAATGGTCCAAGATCAATTCAATCGACTTCTTTCAACGGCAAGGGATGATGTTCGAAGACATAGGGGCAATAGCGAATTTGGAACCCAATGAGATCCTTTCCACATGGCTATTATTTTTGTTTTCACTTTGTATTCCTTTCATTCTTTCGAAGATTTCCTCTTACTAGGATCTCTGTCTCCTTGTACATAAATTCCTGTTTATAGGAAAACATCAATACAAATATACTTTGAAGTGCAAACTTTTTGTTTGTTTTTTGTTTTGGGTGCAAAAGTGTCCAATGACTAAAATTGAATGAACATATGTATATGAACATGATTAAACTATTAACAAATGTATACATAAAAACAGTAACAAACATATCCTTAAGTATTTGGGATATCCCCATAAAGATACTTCAATAAGATTATCCCTACAGAGATGGATCCATACAATTCCCAGCCAGAGTTCCAATCTCTCGAAAAATCTCTCCCCAGCTGAGTTGGTCTTAAAAAAGAAGCCTTGTGGAGTTATCCTTAAATAATTCACTTCATAAGTAGGTTGTCAAATATTCCCTTCAACAGGGTGTATTTCCCCAACAAACTACAAATTCCCCAGTTTGAGTTGGTCCCTCAGGCTATCACAAATCAACAGACAAAACCCTTAATCCTCGGTAGAGTCATTGCAATCCCCAACGAAACCATTACTATTCAAGAATGTTACTGCAAAGCCTGGAATCCGACCAGATAACAGTTAACTTCAGTAAGTGGTTGTGAAGCTTAGAATCCGACCAGATAGCAATTAACTTCATCTATCTCAAAAAGTTAATGCAAAGCCTGGAATCCGACAAGATAACAGTTAACTTCAGTAAATGGTTGTGAAGCCTGGAATTCGACCAGATAGTAATTAACTTCATCTATCTCAGAAAGTTACTACGAAGCTTGGAATCCGACAAGATAACAGTTAACTTCAGTAAGTGGTTGCGAAGCCTATAATCCGATCAGATAGCAATTAACTTCATCTATCTCATAAAGTTACTGCAAAGCCTGGAAGCCGGCCAGATAACAATTAACTTCAGTAAGTGATTATGAAGCTTGGAATCTGACCAGATAACAATTAACTTCATCTATCTCAGATAGTTACTGCAAAGGCTAGAATCCGACCAGATAAAAATTAATTTCATTTAAGTTGCTCCGAACCCTAGGGTCCGACCAGATAACGGTTTAACTTCAATTTTCTACGAAGCCTGGAACCTGACCAGATAATAGTTAATTTCATCCAAGTTACTGTGAAGCTTGGGATCTGACCAGATAACAGCTTAACTTCAAGTCACTGCGAAGCCTGGAATCTGATCAGATAACAGTTAAACTTCATTCTTCGAAGTAATTTTCTGTGAAGCCTGGAATCCGACCAGATAACAATTAATTTCATCTAAGTTGCTGCGAAGATTGGATCTGACCAAATAACAGTTAAACTTCATTCTTCCAAGTAATTTCCTACAAAGCTTGGAACCCGACCAAATAATAGTTAATTTCATCTTCCCTAGTAAGTTGCTGCGAAGCCTGGAATACAACCAGATAACAATTAACTTTATTATCCCCAACAAGTCAAAAGTTGCTACGAAGCCTAGATTTCGACAAGATAATAGCTAACTTTCACTCTCCCCAATCAAATATAATTCCCCAGTAGAGTAATGGACAACTCCTGAACACTATTCCCCAAGCAGAAATCAACACTCCTCACAGAGTTTCCTCAAGCAAAGAGCCAAAATCAATGTTCCTCAGCGGATTTCTCCTCAAACAACAAAACAGGAATTCCCAGCGGAAGCATTCTAAACAAGGTATGAAGATGGGCATACTCTTCATCCCCAATAGCAGTCCGAGATTTAACTTCCCAAAGCTCCCCAACATTTGTCAAGGATTTATTTTCCAAGACATAGATACACTTCAACAATATTTCACAATCATATATCATATTACATACATGACAAATGCATACGACAAAATCTCATTTATTTTGAGAACATCATTGTGCCATGCATACATCTTCATGCAACTAACCCTTTTCCTTGCATAAAAAGTCAATCAATCAAACAAAGACCTCTTCTGGTTATAATTCACTTCTACCAGTTAATAACAGGAAATCTACAGTCCTCTTCTGGGTAGATTTACTTCTTCCAGTTAATGACAGGCAATCAGCAACCTCTTTTGGTTAAGACTATTTCCCCAGTGAGGTAGCCAAACAACAAATCTCTTATGTCACTCTGGATGGCATCTGCAAGCCCATCTCCAATAAATTATTTATCACTTCTTCAAATGGCATATTTAAGCCCATTTCAGACACAATCAACTAACACATTATCAAGTGCAAATTTCTGGGCACTTTAGTGTTCAATCATCTTCCACCTTCAAATCACGAATGACAGACCCGCCAATCTAATTCTTCAGGTTTAAGAAGATTGAACAGGGGCAGCTGTTGTACCCAAAAATTTTCCCTCTCTTTTTTAATACATTACTCACAAAGGATCTCCAATGCTCAAGGATTCTCAAGGAATTAATTAGACAAAATAATCTTCAAAGCACTGAGACTCCAAATTAGGGTTTTGATTGAGAATGACCAATCTTTGACTTTTGACCCAGTACATGACTTATTGGTTCGAAACATGATCTCAGGGATTCAAGTACATCATTTTGACTTAATCACATATTCCAATTCATCTCATGAGATTAGTGGATTGATAGATGAAATTAGGTCAACTGATGAAAAAAGTCAATTGTATACTGAAAAGTCAAACTTTGACTTTTTTAATCAAATTTGAGTTTTAAAGATCACATTTCATCAAGACATTCAAAACATGAAATTTTATCATCAAGAAATCAAAAAAATCAAAAATCAAACTTTGCAAGTCTTAGAAAATTTTCTAAGTTGTTTTTAAACATGATAATTTCAAGACATTTTTTCACCACAATTCAAGACAGTTCAAGTTGTTACAAGCTTTCAAGTAAACAACAAAGTTGCATTTTTAAGTTAAAATTGCAAGTCACAAATCCTAAGCTTTGTCTTGTTTGAACTTTTCCCTTTGACTCAATCTTCAAACTTTTCCACTATGTTGTCCACAAATATGCCTTGTCTTTGTTACAAGCTGCATAAATCTGTCCATAAAACCAGACTTGTACCATGCTACAAACGTTGTTTTCCAAAAATCCCCAAAAATAGATATGCTGCCAAGTCTAAGCCTGCTGCTACTAGCCCAAAACCATGTTAAAAAACAGTTAGCTGTCCTGTATAAAGCCAACCCTGCACTAAGCTACCACTCCACTCCAAAACTGCTACAAAATAGTCATGCTATGCTGCCTCTAACCCTGTCCAAACCTGCACTATATCATTCCCATATTTGCAAAAAAATTAGCACATAAGAGCTGCATCTAAAAAGCAATGAAATAGTATACCCAAACAGTTCAAAAAACTTATCTATTTCCCTCTCAAATTTCAATCCATTTCATCTATAAATAAATTGTTTCACAACATACAAAGAGAGGGTTTTTAGGAGAGTTTTTTGGAGGTAAAAAGAGGTTTTTGTTGAAAGAGAAAGAGAAAGAAAATCTGAAAAATCCAATAGAACTTTTTGTAACTTCTGCTCATATTCAACTCTATTTTCATTCATAAAAACAAAACCTCAACCCATTGTTCCACCTTGCAAGCTTTCCCATAAACCAACTATCTAAACACTTCACATCACATAAAGATTGTTCAAAAACAAGAATAGTTTCTATAGTTCCATTACCATCACCTTTCAAACACAAACAAAAAAAAAGTATTGTAACATTTGACTGGGTTGGAGTGATTCAGCAGCTTTCAATACAAAGTAAAGATTGGAGCAAATTTCTGGAGGTTCACTGAATCCATTCTGATCATCACATCATCTTGAAAGGTGTTCAGATGAAAAACACAAATTGCAGTCTCAAGGTAAGTCTTCTCGACCTTAAATTTTTCATACATGCATTATTATTGGTTCACTTGTAAAGGTAGAATGTAGTAAATCATTGCCCTTGAAGCTAACCATTTGCTTGCTTTTCATTTTTGTTAATTATATGTTGAGAACTGACCTGTACACAAAATAGAACAATGCTAAAGGAAAAAACTGCAACATGAGTCAATGCATACTCACATGAGTCGACTCATTTTAGTTACAAAACAGAGTGTGAGTCAATACAAGGCCTTATGCATCGATGCATACTGTTATCCAGACACAATACAGAGAGACAAAAAGTGTATGAATCGACAGAAAACATGAATCTGTCGACACAAACAAGAAATGAGTCGACACATACCATTCTGTATCGACTCATACTGAGTTGATTTTATTTTTTCAGAAACAAGCAGTGGCATGTATCGATGCATAAGGATATGTGTCAATACATCAAGTTTATTTTTTTTCCTTTCTTTGTACACTATTTTCCTTTTTATATTTTTTATTGCTATTCATTTATTCAATATGGTTGTAATAATTTAATTAGGCTTGTACTTCATCCCCATTTGTAAATTGGACCCCCATCCCCCAAGTGATGTAATAGCGTAGGATTTTAATTTCCGCAGTTTATCGCTTTAATATAATTGTTAGTAATTAGGGTGTGTATGGAAAGATAAAATAAACCGTTAGAAAACCTTAATCTCAAAGACAAAAATGCATGCAATCAAACACTTTTCACACGCGCACCTCTAGGATAATCTCGCTTGTTGCCTACGAATAAATAGTCATGTCCCTCGAATATGGGACACTTTAGCAAAGACCCTCAAATGAAAAAGATAGTAGTCCCTCGATGAACCTTCGACGTTGCCTTCGGTAAACGATCTTAGTCCCTTACGAAAATTGCTAAAGCGTTTCATAAGTTGCCTTCTATGTATATACGACGACTCATACCCGTCCCTTCACATCCAATGATAGGGATTCTTATCCAACAATGGTAATATAGCAACATCTAAAGGAGGAGGAAAAGAACTAAGACTTTTGAGTAGGTATAATGTTCATAGTTGCTTGCTCACAACATTTTCAAAACAATATCTTTCAAAACACACCAACACTTTCAAAATGAAATATTTTCAAAAGCCAACACTTTGTATACGTTCTTATAGAGACGAGAATCATTACAAAGTTCTCCCAAACAAAGGCGCTTTCAAAAATACTTTCAAACAAACACAAACACGTTTCAAACAAAGCATTTTCAAAGTGAGCTAGCAACTAAGAGCCTGTAGATAACTACGGATGAAAAGGGTGCTAACACCTTTCCTTTTCATAACCTACCCCCCGAACTCAAGAAAATATCTCAAAAGGTCTTTCTTGTTCTTTTCACCCTTTCCTTTATTGGATAAAAGAAAAGTCGGTGGCGACTCTTGCTATCCACAACAATTGTGATAAAACACAAAACACCCAAGTCAGTTCTCCCACCGTATTACAGTATGCAATTCAAAAAATATTAAATAATCTAAGTTTCATTTCAAATATAACTTAATTCTCAAATTATTATTTTCTAAATCACTTTAAATTAATGCATGTTCATTGAAGGATTAATGAAACAAACAATCTATATACATTATAATAAACTCAACAAAAATAACATACATGATCAACAACAATATTTCTCAACAACAACAACAACAACAACATACACTTATCATCAATAACAACAACAACACAAACCATTTATGAACAACAACAAGAACAACATACATACATCAACATTTATCAACAAAACGAAAACAACATACCTTTTATTGAAAAGATTCATAGAATGATCTGAACTTAATCTAATTTATGTTGCTCTAAAGAAAAAATATAAGGTGGATGAATCTTTCAAAATAGCTTCATACTTCTTATATTGTTTCTCCATAGTAACACAAACCATTTATGAATCACACCCATAGTACAAGTTCTCTTGAACTAGATTTCTAAGTATAAACAACTTATAAAATGTTAACCTATTTTGAAAACATAAACTAACATTAACATAAACGGAAACATAACCCAAAAAGGAAGTAAATCATGACAATGAAAAAAAATCCTTTTAAGAAAAACTAGTGTCATACATGGAATAGATATGAAAAATGTAAGAAAGGTGATGAGGAAAATTACCTTTTAGTTTGAAGAAGGTTATCAGGACGAGGTCATTGCATTAGAAGAGTGAGATGTTAGGGTTTTGTTTTGAGAAAAAAAGAAGAAAATGTATCAATAACATGGAAGAAAGCTTATGAAGAAGAAGAAAAAATAAAAAGAGAATGAACTTGATTACCTTTAAATTTGAAGATGCTAATGAGGACGAGTTCGCTGCATGTGAAAGAGAGTGTTGTTAGGTTTTGTTAAGAGAGTGGCGAATATTATGAGGGAAAGGTTGATGACTTTGCTTATATATATATATATATATATATATATATATATATATATATATATATATATATATATATATATATATATATATATATATATGACATCGGATGCCAAACTTACGCAAATCATGCCAAACCGTTCAAATGTGCGTCTTCTTCTTCGATATGTGCAACCAACTTTCTTACATCAGTCTACTTCACTTTTGAAGAACTCGAACCCAAGTTATTTTATTGATAAAGAGCTTAATCTGGATGCAGCTTGTTGTAACTACTAATTGGAAACCTCTCCTAATGCAGAAACACCATCACATCTTCTCCCACATTGGAAACTTAAAGTTCCATGTGTTTATCTCGCATAAGAGACAAATATTTTGGTAACTCATGTGTTGTCAACTCCTTGAAATCCTTTAGGGCCCTTAGCACTTCTTATGGAATTTTTATTTGTTAGATGACGACAACGGTATCTAGATGGGGGAGGGGTAAATAGATACCCATTTTGAAAATATCCTAATAAAATTTGGTTTTGAAAAAGTTTTTATCAAAGTGTGAAGCGGAAGGAAATTGTTGTCTTTATGAACGTTATCGGGAAGCTTGGATATTCAAAGTGTAAATCAAAAATTAAGATGGAATGAGAATGATTGAATTAATAACCTTGAATCACTTTGCAATTATTTATTGTTTAATCAAGTTTTCTTTACAAGGCTATTTCCAATGATAAAATCAAAATAGCTAGTTTAGTTAATTTATCAAACACTTGGTGTGCAAAGCGAAAAGTAAAAGCGACACAAGGAATTTATCTTCACAGTTCCCCACTGTCGTCCTCAGGTATGGGTACGTTTGCGCCTAATTCTAATAGAATTAGGATAATTCTTACTATGCAAAATAATTGTTGATACAAGAGAAGTATTCAAGAGCAACTCCAGAAACCCTAAGCTTATTGTTGATTCAACCCCTTCTCTTATTTTGATCTTGAGAGAGACCAAGACACAATTAGTAAGAAATCACTATCTAGATCTTGCTACTTCTTTGTGTTCTTTATCTCTAAAGCTTTCGCGCACTGTCAATGTCAAACAATTGCAACACAAAACTTTGATTCAATCCAATACTCCAAGTTACTTCCTTGAAAGGATTTCAAACACTCTAAGGTTCCTTGAAAATATTTTAAGCACTCCAAGGTTGTTCACTTTACCAAAATTACCTCTCGAACATTTTACATGAAAACCCCCAAATCAACCAATGATCTTGAAGGATAAACCTGAGGTTTTTTCAAGAAGAAAACTCCTACAAAACTCCACCCAATACACAATTAGACACTAACAATCCTTATCTACATGGCACCCCAACGGAACATAGTTACAATGTAATGTCAGTGTGTATGCATAGATTTGGAGGAAGAAGATGAAAAGAGAAATAAACTAATTTTATGGTTTTTAACAAGTTGGAATAATGCACGAAGTGATACATATATTTTTTGAAATTTTAGGGCAAGGAAGGATAATTTTTGAATAAAAAATTGACCAAGAAAAAACAGTATGTGTCGATTCAAGAGTCGTATGTGTCGACACATACATGACTTTTGAAAAGAATGTGTTGACCTATAACTGACTATGTATCGACCGAAAAGTTACAGAAGCTATAACCTTTAAAACAACAACAAATGTGCCGACCTGAAAATTGGATGTGTCGACACATAAAATAAAATTTTCGGCAATTTCAGAAAAGCTTCAGTAAGTGTAGAACTATATGATGCTTGTGTCGACTGGAAAGTTATAAAGGCTACATGCTTTAAAAATGCATTACATGTGTCGACCTGAAACTCGGATGAGTCGACACATTTAACAAAAATTTCAATAGAAACATATTTTTAATGGCTTGACTCAATTTTTAGGTGACTTTGAATGACCTTGAATGACTCCTAACCAACCTAGTGCTTTCAAATGATTAAGGTACCAAACTATAATCAAGGATAATGACCAATAAAGGGAATGTAATATTCTCGTACTTTTGACATCACTCAAAAAACTTAAGGGACCAAGTTTCACTCACATTATTTTTTCTTTTACAACACTCATTACCCTTTTAATTAGTACTAGACATAAAAATTCAGTTTATTTAACAGCCTCATCAAGCTCCTTTTCCCATTGTGTCATCACCAAGAAACTAGACTTCTTTTCTCAGGGATTCTTATCAAAGTGCAAAACATGAGCCATAACAATTTTACGTGTACCCCATGTAAACACCATCATGTTATCCCATCCTCAATAAGTGATATCATTATCAAACTGTCAAGGTCTACCAAGTAAAATATAATAAACATCCATATCAATATTTCCATCTTTTACATCATTTATTTTCAAATGTTTCACATTTTCATCCATGTCATGATTTCCACCTTTGCTTACATGCATATCATAAACTAGTAGTTTTGAATTTTCACTTAAAAGACATTGCTCCTCAGGTTTCAAAGCAACTACAATTGTAAAAGGATCTTCACTCACTTCAGTACAAGAATCCAATTTATCATAAATACAATTATCATCGAGTTGATTTTCCCAATTGATTTTGAGACTCTAATTCCATAAACTCCCTTGTGCATCTCCTTCATATATACCAAATTCATCATCTCCATAATTTACTTAAGTATTCTTTGTTGCCCCTTTGACAATTTTGGACCTTTCCTCTTTAACAAAAACTCTCTCCAACTTATTTAATTTAGGAATGTTACTCTCAGTTTACAAGGTATAAAGCTTTTCTAAAAACTATGTAAACTGGAAGCTTTTACGTGAGAAAATAAATCAGTTAAAGGAGATGGCTTCCGTAAGCCTGGTGATTTTATTGTTCTTGTTTGATGCATTGTTTGATCCATTCTAGAAGGTGGACGTAGAAAGAAAATTGGTTTATTCAAAAGTTTTCCACCCCTAAGTCGTTCTTCTCTCATATCTCTGTTGATTCTCGTTGTTGTTGGCGTTGTTCACCTGATTTTCTAAATTTTGCATATGTTCAATTGTAGCAGTTAAAGTCGCGGTAAAAGCTGCAATAATTCCCTCGAGATCTTCTCTGACCGCCGGTTGATCCGCCATGTTTGTCAAGATACAAATAGAATAGGAGAAACATGTTCTAGTGCCAACTCAATTAGACGGAAACCCTAGGGAATAGAAAATGCTAAATCTAGAATGAAATCACAAGATAGCAAGATCAACACCTCTAAGATAAGCTCTGGAATCCACTAGATAAAGAAATTTTTGAATTTTATTATAATTAAATATAATCCTTATGGCCACGCCAAAGGTCTTTAAATACATAAAATAGAGAAATATTAATGGGCCTTATGGCCTTTAATCCAAAATAAAATTAAATAAATAAAACAAATAAAATAGAAATTCTTGAAATTGTAGAAAGTATTAAAATATTGATTTCGGGTCTGAAACAAACTCGAATGGCTTAAAAATCTCATAGGTCACTACATATTAGTGTATTGGACTTGTGGGTTGATTACTTTTTTGAAATGTTATAATACGAGTCATTTTGTCATTGCACGCCAAACTTACATAAATCCCGTCGAACCGTTCTGACACTCGTCTTCTTTTTTTGATACGTGTAGTCAGCCTTCCCACATCAGTTATCTTCAACAACAACCATCTTTTATTCATAATGTGCATTCTTCCATTGTTAAACCTTTAGGTATGTATTTTCTCAACTCCCTCTCCAATTCCCTTACTTGTGTTCAGATTCTTGACACTAGGGAAATAGATCATGTGTGCCATTCCAGTAGCCTATTTTGATTCAACTTTCCAATGAGGCCTGTAACACCCCGTTTTTTGTTAAAATTATTTTTTAATTAATTGATTATGTGATGTGTCGTTTTTATGTGTTTTGATGGATGTCGAGATGTATTGTGTGCTTTGATGAGAGGTAATTACCTTAGAAATTATGGAAGTTAAGGCACTAGGGACATATGACCGAAACATAGAGATGTAGGGGTGTAGTTAGATGACTAGTGTTTATTTTATTATTATTATTATTATTAATATAATAATAGAATAATTATTATGTTGTTATTAAGTAAATAATTATTTAATTAGATGAGGGTAAAGTTTGAATTATGAATTAAGGGTCCAAGGGTTATTATTGTCAAACATAAGGAAGTGAGAAGTGAGAAAGGGAATTAGAATGTGAAACGAGAAAGAACATGGAAAACAAAGAAAGAAAAAGAGAGAAGAGAAGAAGAGTGCACACGAGGCTAGGGCAAGGGAATTCACTGTAGAAGTTGAGAATTATTGATCTAATGTAAGGGTGGGATTCTAACTCTATAACGGGTTGCATAATGATGGGGAATGGTAGTGATTAGAATTGCCATAGTTATGTTTCTTTCTCATGATTTTTCTTTTGTGTGGTTGAATCCTTTGATGAATTTGTTTATACCTTGTGATTAATTGATGAAATTGATGATGTGAAATGAGTTTGAATGATGGGTAATGTATGTGCATAATTTATGAAATCATGAGACACTGTTTTGGTTTGAAAATTAGAGTTTTGGGGATGATGGGGCTGGTTTTCGTACTAGAAAAAGATGCAGAATTTTTCACTGTCAAGCTGTGGAAATCGATTACCCTTCTGGGGGTAACCAATTTCTTGAACGAAAATTGCAAAAATGTGGCTACTGGAAGTGAGGAAATCGATTACCCATCCTGGGGAAATCGATTTAATGAACAAAAATTTTCAAACTGCAGCTACTGGAAGTGAGGAAATCGAATACCAGTATTGGGGTAATCAATTTCCTAAAGCTGACATACTTTTTCTCAAAACTTGTAAAATTCATAACTTTTGACTCGGGTGTCCGTTTGATGCACCATTTGAATCGACAAAAAGCTAAAAATATTTTCAATCTTATAAAAATAGTTATAAAAATAGTTATAAACACAATAGGTGCTTATTTTTTGGGGTCTTATGCTTATTTTTGTGTACTTCGTATGATGGGTGATGATGGATGTTGTACTTACATGTGACGATGATATACGAAGTTGTATGAATAATTTGCATAGTATGTGGCATGTATGATGAAGATGATGGCATGTATTGGCGTGCTGCATTGATGTATAGGAATATCAATGCACAATACATTGTTGCATGTTGGTGTTGCATGCATTCATGATGAAGGCTTATGCTCTGTTAATGACCTGTATTGGCATTATGATGAGGGCTTATGCCCTGTTTCTACCCTAATAGGCATGATGATGAGGACTTATGCCATGTTGGTACCACATGCAATGAGTCTGTTAGTAGGTCTCGTTGTATCACATTATTATTATGCTGTTAAAATGTGTAGATGACGTGGGTGTTATACCGTAATGGATGATATGTGTTGTTGGATTGTCTGATTGTATATTTGACATGCCATATGATTATTGAAAAACGATGTGAAGGTGTGAGATGAAGAACATATGACTATGCATCATAAATTATGCTTATTTTTATGCTTTCTTTTATATTGTTATGATATCTCACCCCTTTTTTTTGAATGTTACCTCCAAGTGGGTAACATGAAAATAATCAAGAGTAGCTCCAGAATTGAGATTAGCTGAGGAGATTTCCTCGTATTGCGTAGATTGAGTTGGTGTCTGCTCTGATATGTAACACCATGGAATTGCGTTGGTTTTGTTTATGTTGGGAGAGAACTTATGTAAAACTCCATTTGTGGGATTTATTTGGTGATTTATGTTAGTTTTGAATTATTATAATTATAACTCAAGTTGAAGAGTTAAGATTAATTGTTGTGGATGTTTTCTGCTACGAATAAATGCAATGAAGTTCAAACATGATGAGTATGTGGGTTATGTGTTAATATGTGTTACATATCTTATTTCATGAGCATGTGTAGTGAATGAAGGTAACATCCTAATTGTTCAATTTTCTTTAATTTACTCTGATTTATAATTAAAATTATGCGGGGGAATTTAGGGTGTTACAAGGGATCTGTCTTCACCTACTACTCAATTTCCATTCACTTCACATACACCTTGTATCTCATTGATGTGTTTTACATACCTAATTTTTATACAAACATAATTTATATTCCCCGTCTCACTGCTGCTCTGAATTGTCGTGTTTACTTCAATTAATTTGATTGTCTCATACATGGGAACCATACCCTACAGACAATTGGTACAACTAAGATACAAAATGGCCTTTAGTTGCTCACTCAACCCATCAAACACATTTCTTCTGATGTTCACAATACTTTTTTACATGACCACTCGCCATTATATTCATAACTTTAATAATTATAACGTATGGCTTAGTCATTTAGGCTACCCATCGCTTAAAATTCTTTATCAAGTCTATAATTTTTTTCACTTAGACTCAATGATAAATTCAATATTATCCATGATACTTGTTTCGCTACTAAACAAAAATGTTTACCCTTTTACAATAGTATTAAATCTTCTGTAAATTGTTTTGATCTTGTTCACAGGGACATCTGGGGATCCTATTTAAACCCCTACTATGTCAGGTTTCAAATATTTCCTAACTATTATATATGATCACAACAGATTTTGATGGATCTATCTCACGAAGCTCAAATCTAAAACTTCCCCTATAATTCAATCTTTTATAAAATTTATTCGTATTCAATTTAATGTCACTGTCAAGACAATACGTTCTGATAATGGCCCAAAATTTTAAATGATAATATTTTACTAAAAATGTGGGATCTAACATTAGACGCCTTGATCTGACAAATCTCAACAAAACAACATTGTAGAGAGAAAACACCAAATATTCTAAATGTTACTCGTGTTCTCCTCTTATAGTCCCCCTTGCCTAAATGTTTTTGGGCATAAGCCTTCTTTCTTGCCACTTTTATTGTTAATATACTTCCTTCTAAGTTTTTAAATTTCAACACACCTTTTAAAACGCTTTAGAACACAAGCCCATATTACTCCACACTCCAAGTTTTAGGTTGTTTATTCTTCTCCTCCAGCTTTAAATGAAACTACACCAAGCTTGATCCTAGATCCCAAAAATGTATTTATTTGGAAATAAGACGGGAGTCGAAGGCCATATTTTATATGACCTCCAATCTAAACACCTATTCATATCACGTGACACTACATTCAGTGAACAAATCTTTCCTTTCATTACCAAAGCCACCACTCCTATCAAAACAATCTCCACATCTACCCCACTTATTCTTGATACTGATCCCCCATATAATTACCCCACTTACAACCAACAATACTCTTAATCACCCACTCCTCAAACCTCTAACACCATTTCACCCATAAACCATACCTCCCTGATACCCCTTCCAACTCTCATTCTGAACCCACTCACCATTTCTACCTATCCTCCCTCCACAATGAACCATCCTATCATAAAAAGTTTACCCATACAACTAAGCTTCTATCATACCTCTAGGAATACTATTTTTCCCTTCTTATAGGCATTTATCTACCTCATTCTCCCCCAATAGTTACTCCGTTTTACCCTATATCTAATTACATTTCTTATTATTCTCGATTGGGCCTACACTTGGCCCAAACATCATACAAGGCCCAATCCAACTATGCTGTTGGAGAAAACCAGTAGGAGAGATTTTGTCCTTGACAATGTCGGGCAGTGATTCTGCTCCTCTTGTCGACCAGGATATGTACTCCGGGGATAACCTCATGACTGGAGAGGAGAACCAACGACACTCATGAGGTCCTCGCGAGCACCCTCCTCGTAGGGAAGGCACCCAACACCCCCGAATATCAGAAGTCCTTTTGACCCTGAAAGGATCGCATCGACGTCCTCCTGATAATTCGTAGGAGTTCATTTAGGTTGGGGACCACGTGTTGGCCTCTACTACACATGTAAGACCTGACAGTCTCCATTTTGGGCTTGTTTAGATAGCCCAATAATGGGGACCTTAGCCCAGCGTTAGGGGATATAAATACCCTCTCACTTGAGAGGGTCAGGTATTCATTCATTCACCCATACTCTGAAACTTACTTGCACTTACTCTGAACCTTACTTTGACATTAGAGTGTCTTGCAGGTACCCCCCCACTTCACATTCAACCACTACTTGACTTGAAGCTCGTGGGTCTTGACAATCCCTTCTGATCAGGTATGATCAGTGGTGCCGACCTTGGGAATCCAGCTTCCCCGTCTTACACTCAAGACCAAAGCAACTCTTTATCAACCTTTCGATTGTCATGGCCGACCAAACTATCAATGATAACCAAAACATCCACTTCTCTGACGCCAACAAAAACAATGTTGGTGACAATAATATGGGCAACAACAATGACATGGCCGATCCCGAGAAAGACCACAAATATGGATTGGCCGCCTCTTTATATACCCGCTCACAACCACGCGATGAAGACTACTATCCTCCACAGAATTATGAACCCAATACATATCAGGAGATCCATGTTCCTGCAGGTGCTGACACCACGACCAGAGCCCTATTCGCGGTAATCAATCATACAAATTACATGATCTTCTCACATGGTGAGAGAATGATGATGCTCGAGCAGACTCGTCAGGCCCCCAGAAAGCACTGTAGACCTTATTCTCGAACTCCTCCTCCCCGAGAGAACAAGGATCTCCCTCAATCTCCCCTGTAGAGAAACAGACGGGACGACTCTCGAAGCCCCTTTCCCCTCCGAACTGGGCAAAGCCCGACATTGGAGAGGAACCATCTCGAAGCTGTTAGGAAGCACAGTCACACACCCCTGCACAAGGATCGAAGATCCCCTGAACATAAAAGAAATAGGGGGAATAAAGAAAAGCAGTCTCGGCCAAGGGACCCTTTATATGGCCAAGGCCGACACAACGACCGTCGCTACAACCGGTCCCCCTCTCCTCTCCAGAAAGAAGTGACGATGACAACCCTTGCATTCCACTATCCTAAGCCATCATGGAGGCTCCTATTCCTAAATAAATGTAGAAGCCTCCCCTACTGAAGGAGTACGACGGCATTGTTGATCCTGTCGACCATATCGACGGGTTTAAAGTGATGCTCCACTACCACAACATCGGGGGCCCAATTAAATGCAGGTTGCTCCCCATGATGTTGAGGAAAACAACCATGGATTGGTATAAGAACCTCTCCCCTGGGTCTATCACCTTATGGAAGAGCCTCAAAAACCAGTTCATCAACAGCTTCACTGCGTCTTGACGACATCCGAAGACCGAGGCTGCCCTTGAGGCAATCGTCCAGAGAAGCGACAAGACCCTCAAGGAGTATATAGATCGATTCAACCGCGAGGCTATTCAGGTCCCGTGCACCAACCACATGAAAAGATACCTGCTCGAGAAGGGACCCCTCCCTGGCACTAAATTTAGAAAGGCTGTCGACATTGAAACCCTAAGGTCTTTTGACGCTCTCCTCGAACAAGTCCGGACATACATCGACTACGAGGAAAAAGAGAAAACCAACAGAGCCTACAATTCGAGGAATTGCAGACCAACTAACATCCCAAGACACCATGACGCAGGCCCTTCTTGACGGACTGGGGAGAAGAGAAGGGGGGAGAAACCTCACAAGCCCTGGGGGCACAGAGGACCGGCCGGACGGTTCATCGAGTACACCCCACTGATCGCTTCCCCTGAGCGTATCCTTGCGGAGTGCTCCAACGCAGAGTTCAAGGACGGTGGTGTTAGGCGTCCTCGACCTGCCCTTGCAAAGCCTAGGGCCGACAATACAAAATACTATCAATACCACCAGAGCCACGATCACTTGACCGAAGACTACGTCCACCTGAAGGATGCCATCGAGACTCTTATCATGGCAGGGAGACTCGAGCAATACAAGAGAAACGACGCCCCTCGTTGGGATACCTACGAGGTTAAATAAATCGAGGAGGATACACGACCATCCGATGTATCGGGTCCCCTCCTGGTAGCCTTCTCCATCTCAAGGCCTGAGGACTTCCACATCCCCGTCAGCTTCGAAGATGAAGAATCCTTGTTCACCCACTACAGATGGGAGAAGTTCCCCTCCTCCTTGGTCATATTTGACGGGGATTTCAACCACATCTCAGTAAATTCAGCAAAGAGGAAATTCAACGAACTGGTAGACACACCCCCGACCTAGGAAGTAACCCTTGAAAGGTTCAAGGGAAAATCTGAGCCGATCACCTTCTACCTCGAGGAGCTTCCCGACAGAGCCCCAAACTAAAGTATTCCTATGCTGGTGAGGGAAAGGATGGCCAACTTTGACGTACATCGCATCCTGGTTGACGAGGGAAGTTCCATCAACGTCATGTACACCCACCTGTTCCTCACCCTACAGCTCGACGATACCCATTTTTCACCATATGTGGGGTCCGACCTGGAAGTATTTAACGGTTCGACCTCCAGGCCATGGGGCTACGTCGTGCTCTTTGTCACATTTGGGGAAGAAACTGCATCCCGACAGGTCAAAGTGCGGTTTCTCGTTATTGATTGCCCATCTCTCTACAACTGCATCCTGCTGAGACCAACGTTAGCTGAGCTGAGCACCGTACCCTCCACGGTGCATTTTAAGATGAAGTTCTACACCAAGAGGGCACGCGTCGCCAGCATCCATGGAGCCATTTCTTCCGCCAAGAGATATTTCAATGCGGCTTCCAAAGGGCAAAACATGGTCGACACTGAGGAACGACCTACTAAAATGGAAACCACTTTGACAACAACATATATGTTTATGGTCAAACCTGCTCAAATTGAAGAACAACAGGATCCACCAAAGGTCGACTCCATTGCGCTCGACACCTGCTTTGAGAAAGATGAAGTCGAAGCCCCCAATGGAGAACAAGATCCTCTCTGACCCGTCCCAGACGGAGACTTCAAGTTCATCCCCCTCGGTGCACACCCGAACAAAGGCGTGAAGATCGATGTAGGACTCCCCGACTTAGCAAGGAAACAACTCAAAGCTTGCTTGAGGGAGAATGTTGACCCGTTCGCATGGAGCGCTGTAAAGATGCCCAGACTCGACCCTGAGGTCACCTGTCACCAACTTGCTGTGGGTCCATCCACTAGGGCAGTAGTAGAACATAGGCGTAGACAGTCTCCCGAAAAAGCGGAGGCTGCTGAAAAAGCTGCTAAAGACCTCCTAGAGGAAAATTTTATTTATGAGGCCCGATATTCAACCTGACTCTCAAACGTTGTACTTGTTAAGAAAAATAATGTAAAATGGCGTATGTGTGTTGACTATAATGATCCCAACCGCGTATGTCTCGAAGATGCTTTTCCTTTACCTAACATCGACATGTTGGTCGACGACTCGGCCGACTACAAAATTTTGTCATTTATAGACGCCTACTCAAGTTATAATCAAATTCCCATGGCGATCAACGACAAACATTGCACCACCATCATGATCGGGCCGGGAAATTACTACTACAACGTAATTCCCTTCAGCCTAAAAAATGCATAAGCAACATATCAGCGGATGATGAACAAAGTCTTCCACGGGGAGATCGGGGACATGCTCGAGGTATACATGGACGACATGATCATCAAATCTAGAGCAGAAACCGACCATGCTGCCCGACTCAAAAGAGTTTTTGCCCAAGCAAGGCAATGGAAAATGAGATTCAACCCAGAGAAATGCACATTCGGGGTCAAGGGGAGAAAATTCCTCGTTTTCTATCTGACCGAACGCGGAATTAAGGAGAACCATGATAAATGCCCAGAATCATCTGAGATCTCCATGCCAAGCTCGAAAAAATCTATACAAGTCCTAAACGGTATACTCACCTTACTTTCCCATTTTGTAGCGAAGTCCGTGCAGCACGCACTCCCATTTTTCAAACTCTTGCGTAAAGAGGCGGCTTTCGAGTGGACTGAAGAGGGAGAGAAAGCCCTCCTCCACCTCAAGCAAAGCCTTTCACAACCACACATGTTGTCACAGCCAGAGAGTGGGGAAACTGTGTTCCTTTATCTGGCCGTATCCACCGAGGCTGTAAGTGCGGCCCTCGTCTACGAGACACCAGACGGGTAGAAACCAATGTACTTTACTAGAAAAGTGTTACAAGGCCCCAAGGTCAGATATCAACAAATTGAAAAATTATCCTTAGCCCTCATCAACACGGCGAGGAGACTCGAATATTACTTCCTGGCCCACAGAGTCGTCGTACGAATAGACCAACCTGTGGGACATCTCCTAGTTCGACCACACATGGTCGATTGAATGCTGAAATGGTCCATGGAGATTTCGAAGTTTGACATTCAGTATGATAGTAGGAAATCCCATAAATCCCAAGAATTGTCCAACTTCATTGCGGAGATAACCACCCAAGAACCCCCTGCAGACGGGAAACACAAGGGGACCATCTTTGTAGACAGAGCTTCCATCTCGACGGGAAGCGGAGCAAGAATCCTCATTGAAAACAAATATAGAATCATGATCAAACATTCGCTCGCCCTATCGTTTCCCACGTTGAACAACCAGGCTGAATACGAGGCCCTGCTTGCTGGATTAAGGCTGGCCGAAGACCTAGGTTCCCGAGAAGTACAAGTATTCACAAACTCTCAACTCATCTCAAGTTCGAGGAAAATATCAGGCCAAGAACGATAACCTCATCGAATACCTAAACCTAGTCAAAGAAAGGATGAATAAATTCAACCAGACGGAAATCAAAGACATACCCCACGAGCAGAACACATGGGCCAACATAATTTCAAAACTCACGAGCACAAAGAAAAAAGGTGGGAGCAAATCCGTTATCCAAGAATCCATTTCTCGTCCGAGTATTGAAAAGCCCACTGTGACGCCTGAGGTGAATGCCATTGGGGACGATTCATGTTGGATGACCCTGGTATTTAATTATCTCATAGAGGGAGAATTACCCGTTGACCAAAAAGAGGCCAATGAAACCAAACGACGAGCCTGCTCTTACCTAGTAGTCGAGCACACACTCTATCGGCGGGGATTCTCCATCCACTCCTAAAATACATCGAGGAATCCAAAATCTCCGAGATATTATGGGAAATCCACGAGGGAATTAACGCCCAACACTTGGGCGAAAGATCTTTGGCACGAAAGACGCTGCGAGCAGGCTATTATTGGCCCACCATGCAGGAAGACACGAAGGAGCACGTAAAAAAATGAGACAAATGTCAAAGACACACGGACATGCACCTCGCGCCCCCACACAGACTTAAAACATAGTCGTCCCCGTGGCCTATTTCTTGGTTGGGAATGGACATCCTCAGACCATTTGTACAAGGATCATATCAAAATAAATTCATGATCGTGGTCTTCGACTATTTCATGAAGTTGATAGAGGCCGAAGCTCTAGCCAGAATCACATCACACAACATCCTTCGTTTCTACAAACAAAATGTGCTTGCTCGATTCAGCATACCACAAGCGCTCATCAACGACATCGAGATGCATTTCATTGACCAAAGTTTCTAATAAGTCATCGCCAAGCTCGGCACCAAACAACAGTTCACGTTTGTTGAACATCCTCAAACCAACGGGAAAGTTGAAGTTGTAAATAGAGTCATCTTACGAGGACTCAAGCGTAGGTTGGTGAAGTTAAAAAGGGGTGGGTCGAAGAGCTACACAATGTCCTGTGGGCTTACCGAACAACACCATACTCGATGACCGATGAAACCCCATTTTGACTAACCTATGGCATCGAATTCATAATTCCCGTGAAAATCATGGAGCCATCAAGGTGAACTGAAGTCCCTTTAGACGAGGAACTAAATGACGAGGCCCTAAGGGAAGAGTTCGACCTGGTCAAAGAAATCCAATCAGCAACGGATCTTCGTGAAGCCACACTAAAACAGTAGATAGCCCCGCGTCGACACCAAAGTCATAAAACACGAATTTCAGGTCAGCAGCCTAGTCTTGCAAAGAAATCAGAAAGATTCACGTGAAGGAAAGCTGGCTGCCAACTGGGAAGAACCGTGCTGCATCCGTGGGGCAACAGGAACTATAGCCTACCACCTCAAACGCCTAAGTAGAGAACCACTACCTCGACCATGGAATTCTACAAATATGAAACAATATTACAGCTAGGTCCCAGATGAAAGTTGGGACCCGACAATCGACGTACCCTCTCTGACAAACGATAAGGCTCGCTCGACAATAAAAGCATGTTAAGGTACGAACATATCCTCAAACCAATAACAAAAGGCAGGTTTCTTGCTCATTGGTCGAGCAAAAATTTATCCCGAATGGGACACCTCGATCGAGATCCACCATTGAAGTACCCAACAAGTAGAACACCCAACTCACGATGGGCAGTTCATGCCACGGAGTCAAGACCCCGACCATGATCTTGACCTCATCCCTACGAACTCCTACTCCGCTTCCTTAACACATCCCAACATGTGTCGACCATAACTAAGGTCGAGCACAAACATCCACTCTTGAAATTCCATGTTTCACAAAATAAATAAGTCAAGCACAATGACAAGTAAATATTTAACAATATAATAGAGAGTAAAAATAAATGCGTTTACAAGAGCCGACCAAGAAGGTCTGTGTTGTCTAAATATTACAAAAATATGGGCATGCAGTCCCCGATACAAATAATTACAAATTACGGGAACGCAGGCCCCAAACAAAAACACCAAGTCATAAAGAAAATATTAGTCACTCTTTAGAGTATGCTCTTCCGTCTCTGGCTCAGGAGATTCAGGAGGAGGGAGTACCTTACCCTCAACCACCTGAGACAAAACTCTAGCGCCTTTAGTATTGAGCCTCATATTCAGCACGACCAGCTGAACCATTTCGGTATCAAAACCGTAAGATAATGCATCCACACAATCTGACTCAAGGACCTGGATTCGAGCAACCAGTTCTACATGAGTCCTCAAGTTGGCGATTCCCTCGGGTTTGTCTTCCGCGGGCAACATGACATCCTTCAAATCAGCAGCCTCTTTCTCTAGGTTTTTCCTCTCGAGCAACAATGAGTACCTCTCCCCGGAGGCTTTGACCACCTTCTCCTTTTATCTCTCCAACGTATCAGCCTACACCCGAAACTTTTCCTCGCCTCGTTCGAGAGCCGCCTTCTACTTCTGCATTTTTCCTGAAGAGCCGCTTTCTCTGACTCCAGTTTGCTCACCATGGTAGAATAACTGGCACCCTCACCTGTGAGAACGATAATCATCTTCATGGCCTTCATCAAACCGACCATGCTTGAGGCCAGATGTTTCCTCTTACCTTTCTCATCGAGCCGCTTGATGATAGCAGATTCACCATCAGACATGACCAGGGGAATCGCTCGAAGAAATCCTTCTCGACAAAGCAATGAGGAAGGGTAAAGGCCAGAGCACCCGACCTGTCATTAGTCAAATCAACAGGCTCTCCGTCAGGGTGACTCCTCTTTTTACCCGACACGGCCGCATGCTGAGCGACATCACGAGGCCCCGACGAACCACTGGACCCGTCCCTAACCTGCTCGAGAATAAGGCCAAGGTGCGTAGGCTAGTTAGGCTTCACTAACCTCTTGCTGTTCTTTTTGTCTTGGGTCAACTTTAGTAAACGAACACGATGCTCAACCATATTACCTTCAAAAACAAAAACAACATGCTTGAGTTAGTACCGCTAGAGAGACATACCTGAAACAAGTCAAAAACAAAATGAAATAGAGTCAGGAAAACAAAGACCTAGAAGAACCACGACGTCCTCGTATGTACGACATTTAACAAGCGCCTTAGTGTTGATCGAGCGGGCCTTGAACGTAGGTTCGCCATCTTCATCAAGAACTTCATCTCCCTCCCTCGTCACCCATCTGGAGGGGAAGAAACCATCGACGGACCTGTTATGAATACCGAAGGACCCATCATCCTCGACACCCATTCTGCCAATAGGAGTATGATAGTGGCTAGGCCCGTGGTGGTAGTTATCCCGACACTAATGGATAGGGAACTTTAAGAGCCTCCTGATCTATTTGTTCCCCTATTCGTCATAACAAACCTCCCCGGCCTTATTGACAAGAGAAACTAGGTCAAACACCGCATCCACTGCCTCTTGGGACGAAGGTTGCATGACATAACACTTGTCTTTAAAGTCATGGACAAAGTCCATATACATATGGAACAACCTCTTGCTCATTCATCATAATTCAGGTAATAACAACCTCTTGGATTGCTTGAAAGAAATCCAACTATGTTTTCCTCCCCTAGACTGGTGTTGAAGATGGAAAACCCTGAAGAACAAAGGAATCTTCGCCCCAATCCTCAATTATCGGCAAGTAATCTCGAAATCCAGTATAAAAGCAATCACGTTAGGGTGAATTTGAAAGGGCGCCAAGGAAAAATGATTGACGATGCCCATTTTAAAGTCACTAAAGTGAAGACGAAGCCCCGGATCCCTAAAGACAATCTCGTAAATGTGGAAGCGATCTTATAGGAAAGAAGAGCATATTCTGGTCGTAGGTGTTGGGCAAAAGATCATGAAATTTCACCTAAAACCATCTTGGTTTCCGCCAAATTCGACAACGATATACGCATCCCTCCTTGTATGTCTAAAGACCAAGGTTATTCCTCGAGGCTCTGGCCCGACCCAGGATAATGACGGATGGGTGACGGTGTCGATCAAGTGGCCACCTATTGTAGCCCAAAATTTTCCCTCCCATTTTCCTTTAAAGCATTCTTTCAAGGCTCTTCAAATGGTCGAAAATCTCAAGGTTTGATTAGTCAAGGTGCTCCTCCTAGACCAAAGACCCATAAATAGGGTTTGTAATTTCTCAAGGAAATTTGGTTTAAAAAGGTCTCAAATGGCTTTAATGGTTCTTCATAGGTCCTTAATAAGGTTCATGTCAAGTTTCAAGCCCTACATCACAAGTTTGCTCAGTCAATGGCTCAAATGCTTGAAAATCAACTATATTGATCAAAGAGTCAACTATGGTCAACATATAGTCAAACTTCAAGATTTTTGGTCATCATCAACATTTTGAAGTGATATTCATAATTTGATCAAGGGTTGATCATGATTCCCAAAGGAAAGTCCTCAGATCATCAAAAGTCAAGAATTGCCAAATTAGGATTTTCCTTAGGAGAAGTCAACTGAACTTTGACCAGGCATAACTTTCTCATGCTTCATCAACTTTTCCCCAAAAAAAATCCCATTTTGAAGAAAATTATATTCACTACAACTTTGTTTTTATTCTCAAGTCCAAAAAATGCTACATTTGTAAGATATGATCTCATACATTATAGGTCATTTTCAAAAAGTCAACAAAAGACACTTTTTGTCAAGGAAACTTACATCAATATAATGTCTCCAAATGAAAAAATGATTAATAGAAAGTGTAGAGGACATCTTGGGCCTTCCAAAAAGTCCAATATCATCTTCAGAAAACAAAAATTGAGCAAGTTATGAGTTGCACAAGTTTGGCAATTTTCAAGAAATGCATGAAATCTAAATTAAGCAAATTTGTGATTTAAATTATTGGGCCTAACTTTTTAGAGTTCAAACATACTCATGACATATCCAAGAGCCTCTAAAACTATCCATGCATTATATTTATTTTTATTTCTACTTATTTGAATTTTTCATTTAAATATAAAAGAAATCAAGTGAAATATCAAACAAATGGATCAAGGCTTAAGTGGGCTTCATTTGGATCATTTAAGAGGCCCAAATTCATGCAAAGTACATCACAAATGACCATGTTCTTGCAGCAAACAAAAATGGCAAGGGATCATGAAGTTTGGAAAGTTTTCAAAACTTGATTCTTGTTTTAAACCATGGTTTAATGGTGTGATTCCTTGCCATGTTGGTGGATTTAATGGTGTGATTATTTACCATATTGATATAGCCTCCTACTCCTCTATAAACACACAACATTTCAAGCTTAAAGGGGACGAAAAAACATTGCAATGGAAGCTTCACAAAATTCTCAAGAAAAAATTCTCAAAGTTGTAAAATTCATAACTGCATTCTCATGCGTGATCAATCCAAACCAGTGATCAAATCATATCCCTGAGACTCCCAGGAGTTAAACCAGACCGATAACCAAGGCCTTCCACGTCCAAAACTCCCACATCCTATCATACCAGTTTGGTAAGTTTTTAATTCCTCTAACTATATAATCATGTGATTTAAAGTAATTCTATGCATACATCCATGTGGTTGTCAATATTTAGAATAAATCGAACGTGTCACATGTAAGGTTTGGTGCAGAAACACTAAAATTCCATTGTTAGGGCTAAAGAACCATTGAGTTTCGGATCTCACTCTATAGGCTGTTTCAGGCCAAACTAATGCCATATTTGAACTCGCAGCATGCGACTTAGGTCTAAAGATTCGAGCTGTTTATTTGCTTTGTAGGTTTTCAAAAAAAATACATCATCGGAGAAGATGGTGTTTCTCCCCCATGTCTTGCTACAGCGCCTAGGCCAATGTTATTGGGCTTAGGGGATTTCAAATCTCTTCACCCCCCCCCCCCTAATTATTTGTTTTGCAGTTTGCCCCAATTTAATTTTTTGTCTTTTTCTTTTATTATTTGTTTTCTTTTATTTCAATTAATTTCTTTTCCCTAAAAATCATAAAATCAAAATCACAAAAATAATTAGACTTAGATTTTCCTTAATTAAATTAATTTTAATTAATCATTTGTAATCACTTTTTTAAAATTAATTAATCAATTAGAATTAGGTTTTCTTTTTCTTAATTTAATTTAAATATTTTCCTAAAACAAATAAAAACAACAAAAATATTTCTTTTATCATTTAGAAATTTTTCTTAGGTTTTTTCTCTATCCTTTCGTTTTTCTTTCTTTCTTCCCCCGCGCGTCTATTTCTTTATTCGCATTATTTTTTATAATTATGTAACTGTATAAAGGATGTAATCGTTTTAATTAGGACTTTTACACTTTTCTTTCCCCCCGTTTTGGTTTGTAATTCCCCCACCCCGAAGTCTTGTAATAGTGTAGACTTAAATTCCCGCATCTTTATTTTCGTACTAATAGTAACCGTTAGATGAATGCTAATAGGCTTATATGAAAAGACTAAAAGTAAACGCTAGCAAACCTAACATCCGAAGATAAATAACTGAAACACAACACACTCGCACACGAGAACCTCTAAGGTACATCCACTTGTTTCCTTCGGAATAAACAGTCACGACTCTCGAACGTAAGAGATTTTAGTGGTGACCCTTTGGTTTAAAGATCATAAGTCCCTCGATGAACCATTCGATGTTGCCTCGGTATATGATCTTAAAACCTTAGGGGAATTACTAAAGTATCTTACTAGTTGCTTTCATGACTGTACGATGACCCTCGCCCATCCCCCAAACATCCAACGATAGGGCTACCTACTGACTAATAGTAGGATAGCATTGTCTAAAGGAAATGAGGAAAATAACGAAAATCTTTTGAGTAAGTAGATAGCTCATAGTTTCTTGCTCATATAAATAAAACAATTTATTACACACATACACAAACTCTTTTCTAAATGTTTTCAATGATAAAAATCACTTTGTATATGTTCTCACCGAAACGAGAAACATTACAAAGTTTGCCACACCAAGGCATCTTTTCAAAACACACTTACACAAAAAAGCATTTTCAAAATGAGCTAGAAACTAAGAGCGCGTAGTTAACTACATATGGAAAGGGTGTTAACACCTTCCCTTTCCATAACCTACCCCCTTTACTCAAAAAATTCTCTCGAAAGGTCTTTCCTGTTCTTTTCACCCCTTCCTTTGTTGGATAAAAGAAAGTTTGATGGCGACTCTTGCTAACCACAACATTGCGATAAAATACAAAACCAGTAAAGTCAGTTCTCCCACCGTACATAAGAACTGGCAACTCTGCTTGGGAAACTATAACTAAAGTGGGGTTACCTTAGATCTAGATCATATTTAAAATGCTTTCCTTGTTTTATTTATGTGCTTTATCTTTCGGGTTTATATTTTGGTTATTATTAAAGATCCTATACCCGAATCTGGGACACCTTTTAGGTAAGTAGCAATAAATCATGGAGGTTGTGCGGCATAGAACGATATGGATGATATGATATCTATGTTAGTGTGATACTCTGGCTTGTACTAATGTTCCTCGAGTCAGTCAAGGATAACATTAGGCTTCCACATAGTGTCATTAAGCACTAACTGACCTTTAGAACCTTAAATTGACACATCTTAGCCATTAGAAAGTAGTGAGATGGCCAGATTGGTGCAGACTAAAGTTGGTTGATACTCGATACTACACTCATTGAGATTGGACTTTCGGGATATTTCGGATGCAATTCAGATGCTTGAGCTGAAACAATGCATGCGAGAAAGATCAATGATTTGAGATCCCTAGAACTCGGTTACTATTGCTAGGACAGGTTGAGCCAACTAAAACTTCAAGAGGGTACTTACCTACAAATTCCATGCAAGCCTGAACCTAAGGTTACTTGTGTGACTTGTTTGTTTTCATTATCTAACAACTTGAACTCCTTGCAAGTTTTTATTTGTATTCATCATCTAACGATGTGAGTTCTTTGCAAGACTTGTTTGTAGTCATTATCCAATAACATGGACTTCTTATAAGACTCACTTGTCTTCATCACCTTAAAATTTTTCTTGGTGCATAACATACACATCATGAAATCATGCCATAGAATTTTGTTAACCATTTCAAGGATATCTAGGGCCTGTGATGCAGGTTATGATGAACCAGACGTCTAGCAAGGGGAAAGGGGATTTATTTTCCTCTAGCCAATGTCGTCAAAAGACGAAAGCACGATAACTTAAGTGAGAGGCTATGACCCAATCGACATGGTGAACTTGATTCTCGTAGAAAGACATTCAACCAGATGAAGTTCTTCAATCAAGTCTACAATCAAATTCAATTCAAAAATCTTCTTGTGTTTACCTCGCGAGATCCTTGAAAACATGGTATGCATATCATTATATAACAGGTATTCTCAAGATATGTTTCTCATTTTCTCACTGTTTATTTCAGCAAGGAAAATGGCTCTCGAATAGAACGATAGAATTCTCCAAGCTCAAGATGCTCAGTTCAAGGAAATGTTCCTAAATCTATCCAAGGGGCCAGAAGAATTGAAAACACTCCTCGCTGGGAACATGACCAAGAAAAATCCTGAAGACAACAAGGATGACCAGTTGGAACAACTGCAAGCTAAGATGGAAATGATGAGAATCCAGATGAGTAGTCATATGGCTCTTATACAAAGTTTATTTCGGGAACAATAAGAGTTAAGGATTCTCATCAGTAAGCTTCATCAAGACAGATACGACCGTCTGGGGCAAACTGCTAGAGCTTGGGGCCTAATCAATGATCAATCTCTCTTGGAAGATAGGGAATTGGGTGACATGTTCATGCGGGAACAAGTTGAAAATAAACTCAAGAGCGGTGGAATTCAGGGGACTGCATCTTCAAGTACTCAAAAGAGATCATACAATGGAAAGAAGGAGTCCAGTACCATGTACGACCAGAAGGGTCATAATAAGAGTGATCTCAACTAATCTGTGAGGGCAGTGCATATCTCTAATCCAACATCGGTGCAACAACAACGACAAGGCAATCACCATAAGCAGGACTCGCCCAAAAGGCAATTCACCAAAATCAACATGTCCTTGACTCAAGTATTACAACACATGTTGAAGATGGAGTTAATAACATTGAAGGATCCTTCTCAGAATCCCAACACCGCCTCTCCAATGTAGAATCCAAATGCAAGGTGTGCATACCACTCCAAAAGTCCTAGACATGACACTAATAGATGTTGGATATTGAGAAATAAGATTCAAGGCTTGGTCGACAAAGGAGTGCTGGAGTTCACACAAGATAGTCATACTAAATTCTTCTGCCATCCCTCAAAGGCACGCCATTTGAAGTGACGAGTTCAGACAGAGAGGCTTTTTGTTCATTATAATTTTCAAATTGTAATTTCTTTTGATTGTTCAAACACTTATTTCATGTCAAACTTTTTTATTCCATTAATTCATTGCATATGTTTGTCTTGAATTAATCCATCAGTTGTCACTATAATGAAACTATGCTTTTACTTCCTTTTTGTGATATTCAACTCTCGATTAAAAGTTGTAAGCCTTTAGAGGGAGGATGACGAAAAAGATACCACAATCTCTACAGTATCAGACCTGGATGAAGATGTACATGCGTTGTTTCAAATCCTAAATAGTGGATTTATAAGGAAGATAATCCCTAGTCAACCCCTTTGAGCCTAAGAAGTAGGAGTTTTCTTTTTTCACACAAATTAAAACCTTTAATCATAACCTGGGGTAGGGTAGTTTCTCAGTTAATTCAATGGTGCACTCAATTGCAAGCTTTCCCTTCGTACACGACGAGTAGTGCCAGAGGTATCATTCCAAAACAAAATATGGTGATGGTTCCACATAATCATTAAAACATGCAGTCATTATCTCTCAAAAGAAAAGCCCGCTAAGTCAAAACCTATGAAGGAGACTTAAGAAAAAATGGGGACATCCCGCTGATTGTAACCACAAAGGAAACAGTTCAAGCAAAAGGTAGGGATAATAATATCAAAAAAGGAGGTCACTATAAATCCTCAACAAAAGGAATTTTTTTTTACAAAAACAGACTTCCTCCTCAAAATAAACTTTTAGTATCCGAACCATCACCTGAATACCAGGGCAAAGATTCCAGACTCAATTGGGATCTAAACGCACAATTAACTGAGTATAGGACTGAAGAACATCACGAAGAACAGGTTGGGTACAAATAAAGTTTGAGCCTTTATCCTTTGTTTCTTAAACCGTGAACCAGGCCACGCTACAACCCTTAAAAGTCCTAGTTGAAGCATTGGTTAGTTTGAAAACACACTGTTAAAAAAGGTATCCTGGCTCCTATAAGGTTTACTATAAATCCTTAGTTGAATTCATATTCTTACAAAATTATGTTTGTTTACTAAAAATGCATTTTTAAAACATCAAGACAGACATAAGCTTTGCATTCTTTAAATGCCATTGTTTGCATATGACTAATCGTTCGACAATAGAGAAATTCGCACGACGAAAATTCATTGAACGAAAATCCTCTCAATGGACAGAATCACCACAGATGGAAAGACATTTCCAGTAGCAGGCCTTTCATGATCAAGGGGAATGACATGGTGTCTAACTTATTTGGGGGCAGTCGAGTCAAGATTCGAGGAATCTCTCAAAAGTGCCAAATAGTCAGAGGTAAACCTCCGCCTGAATCACTTGGGGCATTGAACATGAGTTCTAGCAAAGGATCACGTGCGATCAAGCAAACATCTTTCTGGCAGTTCTACAACCCTTACTACTATGGACAATGATAATTATCCGCACCCTGTGAACGCGACATAGTCAGAAAATACTACGCATGAAAAAAAAGACCTGCTAGGTTAAATGACCTAGGCAAAAATAAGGGCATCCGGCGAACCAAAAAAGATCGGGTGAAAATTAGGGATATAAATAAAACTATACACCCAGAAAGTCGAAAACCTGAAAAGGCGACTTAGGAAAAAAAGGGTATCCCGTTGGACTGAAAATCTGAAAGGACAGTCCGGGCAAAAGTTAGGGATTAAAGCGTACGACTATGTCCCATCATCTTGTCACTTGTCGATTAGTAGAAGACTTATAACCTTGATCAACATTCACCAAAGGATTTAGAAGTTGAGATATGTTCAAGTCTCCACGAATCCCCATAAAGCCACTGCCATGAGATTATCCTCACGAGGTAATCTTCACAACTTCATACATTCCCTGCAATTTCTTCGGTAGATCACCCTGGCTAATAAAGGAGTATGATCTTCTCCCTGACAATGTCACCAATATACAAGAGCCCAAACATTATAATCCATGGGAATTTCTATCCCCAATTGAGTTTTCACAATTGTAAAAGCCCATGCAGATTACTTCTCTCAAGCATAGGGCGTTCCCCTTGACAAAGAGCTTCCCTCAGCAGGATATTCCTCCATCACCAGGGTTTATTTCCCCAACAAGCTCCAAATTCTCCACCACGAGACTACTACAAATCAACAGACAAAACCCCTTATTCCTAGCGGAGTTGATACTATTCCTAGTAAATTGCTGCGAAGCCTGGAATCCGACTAGATAACAGTTTAACTTCATCCTCAGAAAGTTGTTGTGAAGCCTGGAATCCGATGAGATAACAATTTCACTTCATCCTCCTAGAAAGTTTATGTGAAGCCTGTAATCTGACCAGATAACAATTTAACTTCATCCTCCTAGAAAGTTTTTGTGAAGCCTGGAATCCGACCAAATAACAATTTAACTTCATTCCTAGAAATTTGTTACGAAGCCTGGAATCTGACCAGATAACAGTTTAACTTCATTCTCAAAAAGTTGTTGCAACGCCTGGAATTTGACCAGATAACAGTTTAACATCATCCTCCTAGAAAGTTGTTGCGAAGCCTAGAATCCGACCAGATAACAGTTTAAATTCATCCTCCTAGAAAGTTGTTGCGAAACCTAGAATCTGACCAGATAACAGTTTAACTTCATTCTCTTAGAAAGTTGCTGCAAAGCCTGGAATCCGACCAGATAATAGTTTAACTTCATCCTCAGAAAGTTGTTGTGAAGCCTGGAATCCGACCAGATAACAGTTTAACTTCATCCTCCTAGAAAGTTACTGCGAGGCCTGGAATCCGTCCAGATAACAGTTTAACTTCATCCTCCTAGAAAGTTACTATGAAGCCTGGAATCCGATCAGATAACAATTAACTTCATCCTCCCTAGTAAGTTGCTGCGAAGCTTGGAATCTGACAAGATAACAGTTTAACTCCATCCTCCTAGAAATTTGTTGTGAATCCTGGAGTCCGACCAGATAATAGTTAACTCCATCCTCCTCAGAAAGTTGCTGTGAAGCCTGGAACCCGACCATATAACAGTTAACTTCATCCTCCTCAGAAAGTTTGGTGCGAAGCCTGGAATCCAACCAGATAACAGTTTAACTTCATCCTCCTATAAAGTTGCTGCAAATCCTGGAATCCGACCAGATAACAGATTACTTCATCCTCCTAGAAAGTTGCTGCAAAGCCTGGAATCCGACTAGATAACAGTTTAACTTCATCCTCAGAAAGTTGCTGCAAAGCCTAGAATCTAACCAGATAACAGTTTGACTTCATCTTCCTAGAAAGTTGTTGGGAAGCCTGGAATCCGTCCAGATAACAGTTTAACTTCATCCTCCTAGATAGTTGCGGAGAATCCTGGTATCCGACCAGATAATAGTTAACTTCATTCTCCCTAGTAAGTTTCCGCGAAGCCTGGAATCCAACCAGATAACAATTTAACTTCATCCTTCTAGAAAGTTGTTGTGAAGCTTGGAACCCGACCAGAAAACAATAAACTTCATCCTCCTTAGAAAGTTGCATTGAAGCCTAGAATCCGATTAGATAACAGTTAACTTCATCCTCCTTAGAAAGTTTTTGCGAAGCCTAGAATCCTACCAGATAACAATTTAACTTCATCCTCCTAGAAAGTTGCTGCAAAGCCTTAAATCTGACCAGATGATAATTTAACTTCATCCTCCTAGAAAGTTGCTACGAAACCTGGAATCCGACCAGATAATAGTTAACTTCATCCTCCTCATAAAGTTTCTGCGAAGCCTGGAGTCTGACCAGATAATAGTTAGCCTCATCCTCCCTAGAAAGTTGTTACGAATCCTGGAATCCGAACAGATAACAATTAACTTCATCCTCCTCAGAATGTTACTACGAAGCCTGGAATCTGACCAGATAACATTAAACTTCATCCTCCCCAAAAAGTTGTTGCAAATCCTAGATTTGGACCAGATACCAGTCAACCATCCTCTCAAAGATGAAAGTTTAACCATCTCTAGCATCCCTAGTCAGGGTAAATAAGAACTAAATTCCCCAGTAAAGCGATGGACAACCAAAGGTTTCTGAACTCTACTCCCCATGAAGAAATCAACATCCCCTGCAGAGTTTTCTCAAAGCAAACAGGAATCCCCAACGGAAGTATTCAAGACAAAATTGAAGATACACATACTCTTCATCCACAACTACAATCAAGGATTTATTTTCCCCAGACTAAGATGTTGCTCAAATTTGTGAATGCGCTTCATTAACATTGCACATTGTGATACGGTGGAAGAACTGACTGTTTTCTTGAATGTTGGTTTGCATTTTGCATTTGTTTTCGCAAAATGTCGCGGTAAGCAAGAGTCGCCACCGACTTTTATTTTATCCAACAAGGAAAGGAAAAAAGCACAGAAAAATTCCTTTTTTGATATATTTCTGAGTACGGGGGGTAGATTATAGAAAGGGAAGGTATTAGCACCCTTTCTATCTGTAGTTATCTACGGGCTCTTAGGTACTTGCTCATTGTTTTCAAAATTGTTTTCTCTGTGTTTGTGGGTTTTGAAAAGTTTTTGTTTTAACTTTGATTTAACTTTTTCTTCTGTCCTCAAGAGTGTAATGAAGTGTTTTTGAAAACTTGTTTGTAAAAGTGTAAGTGTGAAAAATTTTGTTTTGGATGAGCAAGTATCTAAGAACTAATCTACCTACTCGAAAAAGGAATTGTTCTATGTTTGTTTCCTTTAGACAATGCTATCCTACTATTAGTGAGTAGGTAGCACCGTCGTTGGAGTTTAAGGGTCAATTCGAAAGAGGGACATACGGTCACTAAAGAAATGTTAGGACGCCTTAGTGGTAACCCTAATGTCTTAGATCATTTATCCGAGGCAACGATATCCGAGGCAACCTTTCTGAGGCAACTTATGATCTTTTAGACAAGAGGGAAACCTCTAAAACAACCTATACTCAATGACTGTTTACGAAGGCAACCAAGTGGGAGTGTACCCTAGGAGTGCGCATATGCGAGTGTGTTGATTTCAGATTATTTATCTTTGCACATGTTTAGGGTGATCTAACTGTTTTAAGATTAAACATTCATTCTTGTCATGCAAGCCCTAATTATTCACATATCTAGCAGTTAATAATTTGCAGAATTAAAATGCGGAATTTTAAACTAAACTATTACAAGGCTTCGGGTATTTACATAGCCAAAAACAAACCCTTTGAAATTTAAAAGTGGTAAAAATAAATAAATGTCCTAATTTAATTATTACAAACCGGGAGCAGATACAATAATTGGATAAAAATAAAGCGCGCGAGAAAATTAGATCGATGCGAAACTAGGGTTTTGACCCTCCTAATTAAAAGAAAATGTTTTTTTGTTGTTTTTAAATATTTTTTAAGAAAAGAAATTAAGTCTTAAAATTAAATGCTAAATTAATTAGTTAGTTAAATTAATAAATGAAAAATAATTAAATGACATATTTTTGGAGTTTTTGTTATTTTAGGGTAAAAATAAAATAATTAAGTTAGTAATAAAACCTATTGATTCTAATTAATTTTAATTATTTGCAAAATAAATTAAAGTTGTCTAATTAATCAAACTTAATTAAATTAATTAATTTATTGCTAAAAATAAATATTCTAATTTTAATTGGAAAAAATATTTTTTGTGATTTTGATAAGAAAGAAAATAACTTTTGGTTAATAAAATAAATAAAATAACTAATTGAAATAAAATAAAGTATAAAGAGATAGATATTGGGCCTGAGAAAGTGGTGTGCCAATAGGAATTTCTGGGCCCATTAGTGCTGGAGTCCATTTGACTTTCTTGGTCCTGTGTATTGCACTGACCTTGGCTCATGGTGTTCTTTCAATAGTGACCACCAGATCTGGCCATCTGGCGCATGGATGATGAAGGTTCATGGTGGGTCTCCTGGATTGTACGCGCACAGAATTTCCTGAAAACAAATGAGAAAATAACAAATGCTGGAGGCAGGGATCGAACCTCGGACCTCCAGCCTCTAACGCCTTGAGAACCTGCGTGACAACCACTGGGCTATTTTGTTCTTATTGTACATTTATAGAATAATAATAATAATATGAAAAAGAAAATGTTAGTGGAAACAACAGAAAAAATGCGCGCTGGAATTTGAATTGGCCAGTGAGGGAGTGACAACTCATTGTCCCCTTCCTCTCTCTGTGGGTAAAAGTAAAATACTTTTACCTACGGACGTTTTGTCCGTTGCTACAAGCAGGGGCCCTTCCAAAATCGTCTCACCCTCCTGATCACAACCGTACCCATTACCAAAGCCAATTGTCCCTGAAATTGAAAAACCTAAAACCAAACTCGAAAACCTAGCAATGGTGATTAACACTACAGGCCATATAAATGAAATCAAATAATGCAGAAAGTTTGCAAATGCTTCACAGGTTAAGAATATGCCATTAATTCAGGTTAATAATGCTTAAATTTCAAGATGTGAATTCAAGAACAGGGCGAGGTTATGAACGACTTACAGTGCGATTTGGGACGGGAACAAGCTTGTTCTTGATAGCTTTAGGTTCCTGAGAGTGCCAGGAAGCGATTGGTATCAATAGAAATCTTTGAGAATGCCTCTAATGGTGATTTCGAACCCACACTTTTTTGGTATTTTTTCAGATTTTCTTTTCTCTCTAGCGCCTGTTTCCGACCTTGATTTTGATCTGCCTCGCCTCCTTATGTATCACACAATGCATTAGGGTTGTTTATTCAGTCCAAATCTTCTTCTTTCAATGACTTTGGATTTGATTTGATACCCTTTGAAGATCTTTCCAAATATGGCTTATTTTGAATCTTTTTGTGCACTCTAAGGCTTGGCACGAATTGGAAGGATGATAGCTGTATAATGAAGCCTGAAACAACACAAAATCCTTGGTTATTAATGTTTTGGATTTTTATTTGATTTATTTTGATTTAAATCAAATTAATTCAAATAAAAATCAAAATAATTAATAAAAATATGATATGGACAAGTGGCAAAGGCTAGAGCACGTGGGCTATAATGCCAACTCAAAACAAGTGAAAAAGAATGGGCCCATTTGGCAAAATTTGAAGTTTTGGGGATAGTTGACTTTTGGCAATTTTTGCAAAAAGGGTCAACTTCAACAATGCATAACTTCCTCAATTTTGAATCTTTGGAGGTGTTCTTTGACTTTTTAGAAATCTTGAGGTGTCCTTTAATCAACCCTTTTAGTCTCATATAAATTTGATATTCCATGCTCATGTATGAAGCTTTGACAAAAAAGGTGTTTTGTTGACTTTCAAAAATGACCTATAATGTCCAAATTCATAACTTCTTGTGAGTGCATATTTTGAACTTTTGAGATGAATATGGATTGTAGGGTATTGAATCCTCTTCAAAATGAGCTTTGGATGGGTCATTTCTCATAAAGTATGAGAAAGTTATGCTTGGTCAAAATTGAGTTGACTTTTCCTATAAAACCCTAATTTAGCAACTTTTGAATCTTGATGAATTATGAGAAATCCTTGATGAATCAAGATCAAACCTTGATAAAATGATGAAATATACTTAAAAATGAGAATGTTGACCAAAAATATTGAAGTTTGACTGTACGTAGGTCACAGTTGAGTTTTGCCCTAGCACAGTCGATTTTTGGACTTTTGAGCAATTGACTGAGCAAACTATCTCTGCAAGGCTTGAAACTTGACATGGATGATCTTGAGAACATATTAGGACATTATTGAGAACTTGGGGTCACTTGGAATCAAGGATCTTTATGCAACATGAAACCCTAATTTGGGGTAGACTGCGTTAGGAGAGAGCTTGTCTGGCCAACCCTTAGACTACCTTGAGCAACTTGGAGATCTTTCTTGCAATGTTTAGAGAAATATGGGAGTGAAAATTTTGGGGTACATCACACATCCATACATCATTTACCAAATTTCATAGCATATGCATACAAAACGCGTATAGCACAATCTCATTTATTTTGAGAACATCATTACGCAATGCATTTCATCCATTACGACATTACATACAACTAACTCTTTACCTTTTCAGGAAAGATCAGTCAACAAATATCATCAACTACGTATATGACTTGATAGTCTTCTCAAAACCTGCATCTGACGAAGGGCTATTTCAGCATTTTCCTCAGAAGTTAAAGATAATTCAAGACCTCTACTGGTTCAGTTTAAATCGATCAATGATTTATCCTGATTTGTTTTATGGTATATTTCTTTCTCTGGTTCAGCTAAATCGACTCGAAGATTTTACTGATTCTGTTTCCAGTGAAAGATAATTTGAAACCTCTACTGCTTCATTTTAGATCAATCAACAATTTATCCTGATTTGTTTTCTGGTAGACTTGCTCCACTGGTTTAGTTTAAATCGACCAATAATTTATCCTGATTCATTTTCGGTAGATGCTTCCTCTGGTTTAGTTAAAATCGCTCAAAGATTTTTTCTGATACTTCTTCCAGTTGAAGTCAACAGTTATTTTAGATGGCATCTATAAGCCCATTCCCGACACAATCAGCCAACAATGTTACCATCTTGCACATGTGAGTGCAAATTTCTGGGCACTTACGTGTTCAATCATCTTCTACCTTCAAGTCACGAATGGCGGACACGCCAATCTAATTCTTCGGGTTTAAGAATATTGAACAAGTGAAGTTTTTGTACCCTAAAATTTCCCTCCCATTTTTCTTTAAATCATTATTTCAAGGCTCTTCAATGGTTGAAACACTCAAGGTTTGATTAGTCAAGGTGCTCCTCCTAGACCAAAGACCCATAACTAGGGTTCGGAATTTCTCAAGGAAATTTGGTTTACAAAGGTCTCAAATGGCTTCCGTGGTTATTCATAGGTCCTCAACAAGGCTCATGTCAAGTTTCAAGCCCTACATCACAAGTTTGCTCAGTCAATAGCTCAAATGCTTGAAAATCAACAATATTGATAAAAATGTCAACTATGATCAACATACAATCAAACTTCAAGATTTTTGGTCAACATTAACATGTTGAAGTAATATTCATCATTTGGTCAAGGGTTGATTATGATTCCCCAAGGAAAGTCCTTAGATCATCAAAAGTCAAGAATTGCCAAATTAGGGTTTTCCTAAGGAGAAGTCAACTGAACTTTGACCAGACATAACTTTCTCATGCTTCATCAACTTTTCCCCAACAAAAGCCCATTTTGAATAAAATTCTATTCTATACAACTTTGTTTTTATTCTCAAGTCCAAAAAATGCATCATTTGGAAGATATGTTCTCATACATTATAGGTAATTTTCAAAAAGTCAACAAAAGACACTTTTTGTCAAGGCAACTTACATTAAGATAATGTCTCCAAATGCAAAAATGATTAAAATATAAAGTGTAGATAACATCTTAGGCTTTCCAAAAATTCAAAATTCATTTTATAAATATGATAATTCAGAAAGTTATGAGTTTCACAAGTTGGGCAATTTTCATGAAATGCATGAAATCTCAATTGAGCAAATTTGTGATTTTAAGTTATTGGGCCTAAATTTTTAGAGTTCAAACATACTCATGACATATCCGAGAGCCTCTAAAACTATCCATGAATTATTTTAATTTTTATTTCTATTTATTTTAATTTTTTCATTTAAATATAAAAGAAATCAAGTGAAATATCAAACAAATGGATCAAGGCTTAAGTGGGCTTCATTTGGATCATTCAAGAGGCCAAAATTTGTGCAAGGTACATCACCAATGATCAGGTTCATGCAAAAAACGAAAATGACAAGGGATCATGAAGTTTGGAAACTTTTCAAAACTTGATTTTTGTTTTAAACCATGGTTTAATGGTGTGATTCCTTTCCATGTTGGTGGCTTTAATGGTGTGATTCTTTACCATATTGTTCTAGCCTCCTACTCATCTTTAAATACACAACATTGCAAGCTTAAAGGGGACGAAAAAAACATTGCAAAGAAAGCTTCACAAAATTCTCAAGAAAAAATTCTCAAAGTTGCAAAATTCATAATTGCATTCCCAGGCGTGATCAGTTCAAACCAGTGATCAAATCATATCCCTGAGGTTCCTGGGAGTTGAACCAGACCGATAACTAATCCCTTCCACGTCCAAAACTCCCACATCTGATCATACTGGTTTGGTAAGGTTTTAATTCCTTGAACTCCCTAATCATGTGATTTAAAGTAATTTTATGCATACATCCACGTTGTTATCAATATTTAGAATGGATCTAACGTGTCACATGTAAGGTTTGATGCATAAACACTAAAATGTCAATGTTAGGGCTTAAGAACAATTGAGTTTCAGATCTCACTCTACAGGCCGTTTCAGGACAAACTAATGCCATATTTGAACTCGCAACATTCGATTTAGGTCCAAGGATTCGAGCTATTTTTTTGTTTTGTAGGTTTTCAAAAAAAATACATCATCAGAGAAGATGGTGTTTCTCCTCCATGTCTTGCTACAACGCTTAGACTAATGTTATTGGGCTTAGGGGATTTCAAATCTCTGCACCCCCCTAATTATTTGTTTTGTAGCTTGGCCCAATTTAATTTTCTGTCTTTTTCTTTTATTATTTGTTTTATTTTATTTCAATTAATTTCTTTTCCCTAAAAATCATAAATCAAAATCACAAAAATAATTAGACTTAGATTTTCATTAATTAAATTAGTTTTAATTAATCATTTGTAATCACTTTTTTTAAATTAATTAATCAATTAGAATTAGGTTTCCTAAAACAAATAAAAACAACAAAAACATTTCTTTTATCACTTAGAAATTTTTTTTAGGTTTTTTGTCCATCCTTTGGTTTTTCTTTCTTCCCCCGCGTGTCTATTTCTTTATTCGCGTTATTTTTCATAATTATGTAACTGTGTAAAGGATGTAGTAGTTTTAATTAGGACTTTTACACTTTTCTTTCCCCCCGTTTTGGTTTGTAATTCCCCCACCCTGAAGCCTTGTAATAGTGTAGATTTAAATTCGGGCATCTTTATTTTTGTACTAATATTAACTGTTAGATGAATGCTAATTGACTTGCATGAAAAGACTAAAAGTAAACGCTATAAGACCTAACATCCGAAGGTAAATAACTAAAACACAACACACTCGCACCTGCGCACCTATAAGGTACCTCCATTTGTTTCCTTCGAAATAAACTGTCAGGACTCTCGAACGTAAGAGATTTTAGTGGTGACCCTTTGGTTTAAAGATCATAAGTCCATCGATGACCCTTTCGACGTTGCCTCGGTATATGATCTTAAAACCTTAGGGTAATTACTAAAGTATCTTACTAGTTGTTTTCGTGACTGTACGATGGCCCTCTCCCATCCCTCAAACATCCAACGATAGGGCTACTTACTGACTAATAGTAGAATGACACTGTCTAAAGGAAATGATGAAAAGAACGAAAATCTTTCGAGTAGGTAGATAGCTCATAGTTGCTTGCTCATACAAATAAAAAACAATTTTACACACATACACAGGCTCTTTTCTAAATATTTTCAAAGACAAAAAACATTTTGTATATGTTCTCGCTGAAACGAGAAACATTACAAAGTTTGCCGCACCAAGGCGTCTTTTCAAAATATCTTCAAAACACACTTACACAAAAAAGAATTTTCAAAATGAGCTAGCAACTAAGAGCCAGTAGATAACTACGGATAGAAAGAGTGCTAACACCTTCCCTTTCCATAACCTACCCCCCTTACTCATAAAATTCTCTCGAAAGGTATTTCCTGTTCTTTTCACCCTTTCCTTTGTAAGATAAAAGAAAAGTCGGTGGCGAATCTTGCTAACTGCAACATTGTGATAAAATGAAAAACCAGTAAAGTCAGTTCTCCCACCGTACAACAACACCCTCATCGACTCCACTCGTTTCTTCTATCTCGACTTGTTCGGGTGTCTCGACTGGTTCGGCCACTTCACTTGTAAAGCAGAGGAAACCAGTGAATTAGACAGCTAAATTAAATCCACCCTTCCACCGCAACACAAGTGAAAGGGGGTTACCACGACCAAACCAGATCAAAAAAACCCTCGTTTAGTAAAAGCAAACAAACTCGTGCACGCCATGAGGAGAACACCGATCTTTCGAGAAACCTCGTGAAAGTGACGAGGATAAGATGAATCTCATGAGAAATCCCATGAACATTGCGAGGAAGGGATGAATTCCCCAAGCAATTTCATTAGTTACACAGGGAGCGGATGAATTTCACGAGCCATTTCGTGAGTATCACGAAAAGAGGTGTGAATATCCCGAGTTAAAGTCCCCTGGGTAGTGAAATTCATCAGGAAATCCATGAAATTTATCAAAAAACCAACTATAAAGGAGAATAATCACTGGGAAACACTTACTTGATTAAGGTTGGTAGAGATTTTGCGGCAGAAGTTACGGTGGCGCATACTGTTAGAGAAGGAAATTAAGGGCAGTTGAAAATGGAGGACACTAGGCAGAAAGGAGAGAGCAAGAGTTTGGAAATGTTACAAATGAGCCTTTAGGCGCTATTTATAAGGCTAGCATGGAAGATGGAGCATGACATCAAACAACGTATCAACTATCCATGTCTCTTCCGCCCAAGCACTCAGTATCATAATGACCCCTACTCCCTATGCCATCATTCTATCCCAAAATCTACACCACATGGCTTATGAAGTAAACATCCTACAACTTTTGTTTCTCTATGAGTCGATCCGCTCGAGTAGTCGCAACAAAAATCTACACCATGTGACTTACGGAGTAAATATCCTGCGAACAGCCTGTCTCCCCGCAAGTTAAGGAGAAGATAAATTTTCTCCGTGAACACACTTCAATCTCCTATTGAGTAGTCGCGTATAAAAACGACCCCGTCCTTCGACGTGATAGGGGACCCCGATGAAAGTATGCTCACCATACAGGGATGTTGGTCTTAAGTCATAACTCTTTACCTCAGGAGCAACGACTTGAGGGGGTCCTATTCTGGGCTCGACCTACACTTGGCCCAAACATCATATGAGGCCCAATCCAACTATGATGCAGGAGAAAACTAGCAGGAAAGATTCTTCCCTTGACAATGTCGGGTAGTGATTCCACTCCTCTCATCGACCAGGATATATCCTCTGGGGATAACCTCATGACTGGAGAGGAGAACCAATGACACTCATGAGATCCTCACAAGCACCCTTCTTGTAGGGAAGACACCCAACACCCCTGAATATCACAGAGTCCTCTTGACCCCGAAAGGACTGCATCCACATCCTCTTGATAATTCAGAGGAGTCCATTCAAATTGGGGACCACGTGCTAGCCTCTAATACATATGTAGGACCTGACAGTCTCCATTTTGGACCTGCTTGGTTAGCCCAACAATAGGGACCTTGGCCCAACGCTGTGGGATATAAATAACCTCTCACTTAAGAGGGTCAGGTATTCATTCATTCACCCATACTCTCACACTTACTTATACTTACTCTAAACCTTACTTTGGAATTAGAGTGTCTTGCAGGTACCCCCCACTTCATATTCAACCATTGCTCGACTTGAAGCTCGTGGGTCTTGACAATCCCTTATGATCAGGCACGATCACTTATGATAATTTCTTCTTACATCATAATTTTTTTAACTTATCTATTTCTTCTACAACTGAACTTATCTTCTATAATGCTGTCATTGCTAATACTAAACGGAAAAATGCTATCAACTTGGAATTACTAGCACTCACTAATTAAAACACTTGGGAATTAACTAACCTTCCTTCCAATAAGAGAGTTATAGGATGCAAGTGGATTTTTAAACTTAAGTGTTTAGCCAATGGTACCATTGATAGATGCAAGGCTCAGTTAGTTGCGAAAGGCTTCACCCAAACAGAAGTCCTTGATTATCATGAAACCTTTAGCCTTGTTCTTAAGATGACAATATTGAGATTACTTCTTTCTCTTACTTCATCTAAAGGTTGGTTATTACATTAATTGGATATTAATATCGCCTTCCTCCATGGAGACTTAGATGAAGGGGTTTACATGAAACATTCTCCCAACCTCCAAACAACCAACAAAAAACTTGTCTGCAAGCTTTAAAAAATATTTATATAGCCTCAGGTTAGCAGCCAATGGAATATCAAGCTCACAAACACTATTTTAGATTGCAGTTTCATTCAATCTATGGTTGACTACTCTCTAAGGTTGACTACTTTCTTGGTTTTGAGATCGCTCGGTCGTCCAAAGGAATACCTCTATGCCAATGAAAACATGTCCTTGATTTGTTACAGGATACTAGTGTACTTGCAGAAAAACCATCCTCAACACCTATGGATCCTGCAAGTGACATTCATGTTGAACCAAAAAACTTCTTATTTGATCCCACCCCTTTTCAAAAATTTATTGGTAAGCTCGTCTACCTTGCCTATTATAGGCCTAATATAACTTTTTCTATGTGTAAATTAAGCATGTTCTTGCCCAAGCCTACCGCTACATATGTTGAGGTTTATCTTCTCATTGTCAAATTTCTAAAGGCTTACCCTGTTATTGTCCTCTTATTTCTAGCTTCTTCCAACTTCACACTAGTTGGCTTTATTGACTCCGACTAGGTATTTTTGCTCTCTCATACAAAGATCCACTATAGGCTTCTAGTTCTTCTTAGGCCCATCCATTATTAGTCGGAAATGCGAATAATAGCAGGTGGCTTCATGTTATTCTTCTGAATTTCCATAGAGTTGGCCATCTCATTAGATGAGTCTTAATGACTATTGTATCTTCTTCAGAATTTCCATATTTCACACAACGCAGTGATCACCTTTTTTTTTTGCAACAACCAGAGTGTTATACATATTGCTATAAATCCAATAGTTCATGAGTGTAAGTAGAACATTGAAATAGACTGCCACTTAGTCCGAGATAAATTCAACAAAAAATAGTCCATCTTCATCCTATTGACTTTGCCAACCAACTTGCAGACATCTTCACAAAACATTACATTCTGGTGCTTTTTCTAAACTGGTTTCTAAACATGGTATGTATTTCATTCATTCCAGTTTGCAGTGGTGTTAAAGAATGATATTTAGGCTTATTTCTTAGTTTATATTTGTGTATGACCCAATAGTTAGTATTTCCATGTATTTAGCTAATCTGTTATTGTCCTTGTGTGTATAGAAGGATAACTCGGCCCATGTATATATTTGATTTAGGGTTTAATAATAAACATTTCCTTTTCTTTCTTTTATCACGCGTGTTTTACAAAGATGTATAAATACTGCATATTTTATCATGACTTATTAAGTTTTAGCTCTACACTCTCTAATATAGTGGCCCCATCTCACTCCAATTTTTATTAATAAGAATTTTTGAAAATTTTAGTCTTTAGGAGTGTAAAGAGGGCTCTGCCACGCCTTCATTTTTTCATTAGGTGGAAAAAAGTTTTAGACGTGCACCTTCAACTATGTCTTCTTTGTCCTATCCCATTATTTTTGCAGGCTTTTACAGAATAGGCGTAAACAGGGTGAGCATGCATGTGATTATGGTTGTTTCTGTTTATTAATTCTTTATTCCCCTATTTGAGTGAGACAACCATGTTATTAATGTCATTGGTTGTGTTTTCTAGGTGCTTAACATTCATGAATCGTTGTTTTACTCATTGTCGAATTAGATATGCCTAGTCATTTAGTGCCAAACCAAACTCAAGGTTATAAAAGGTCTTCACACCCATTTAATATTTAGTCGACCTCCTTCTTAGAAGATGTCACCCTTTATTTCATAATGGCAAGCTCATTAAATCGTTTCTAAGGTCGGTCTGAGCTTGATCGTCCTCTTCTAAGTATTCTCCAGAGTACTAATAAACTCTACATTTAAAGGGTCGAAGTTGAGCGTGAAGGTGGAGAAAAACATAAGAAAGGGGGGTTTGAATTGTGTTGAAAGAAACTTTTTCCCTTTCTATAGAGTTTGCAGAAGTCTTTGAGCAGGTAGAAATTAATAGCAATAAAGAACACATTCATTATTATACAAGTACTCCTTGTCAACTAAGGCTACATGATGTCCACCCTCCTCGGGTTATTTTTCCTTAGAAAAGAACTTAATCCACTAATCTTGAAAGATTAAAATAACTTCTAAGAGTCTAGAAAGACCTCTTAGCACTCTCAAGTATACAGACTAGAAAGTCACTTGAGGAAACTCCAATTCTATAAACAACCTCTAAGAGTCTAGAAAGACCTCTTAGCCCTCTGAAGTATACAGACTAGAAAGTCACTTGAGGAAAAACCAATTCTAGAAAGAATCATTTTTCTGGATATTTACAAGAGTGCTTCTTATCAAGCAGATTTATCCTACTTAGAGTACATATTGTTTTGACAAACTTTTGAGCAACAACTTTGTTGTCTAAAACAATTTACATGAAGGTTTCTAAGAGATAACACAATCAGAGCAACAACTATTATGTTTTGAATCTTTCTACAAGATTGAATGTTATGGAGATTAGGTGAAACACATCTTATAGTCTTCTTATCTTCATCTTCTTGTTAATCAAGCTGAATAAAACAACTTCTATCTTCTTTTCTGGTTTCTCTTGAGATGCATTTCAGTTTATATTTTGAATGACATCTTGTTGAGATCTTCAGTTCTTTTCTTTAATGATCAAGACACGAGTATTGACTCATGTTTATTTTGCTTGTTGATCCTTCATTCTTCTTTTTGTTGTTGTCATGTTTTTCTTGTAAAATTGACAACCTTTTTGGAACTAAGTTGTGATGAACATGTTGCTTCTTAGTAAGTTGTTAGCACTTTAATATGCTTAATGAAAGTTCTCAACTTCTGAATAGTATTGGGTTTATCTGATTCTTAAACATATGTTCATAGAGTATATATCTTCGACTATATGAACAATCAGTCTTTAAGAGTTTACACGATTTCTTTTATTTTGACCTGTCTTGGAAAGCCTAGTGAACTTGTTTAGAGTTCCTTAGTTAATTATCAAATAGACAAACACACATTAGTGGTAAATGCACATTTTATATAATTCTATCATTATGATGAGCTTGTTTTTGCTTCTTTTTAGGTTCATAAAAAATATTATACTTCTCCCACTTTTTGACATCACCAAAACAAAGATAAATATTCATGAGAAGCATTAAGAATTAACAGAAGAAATAATAAGTGCTAATAAAAAATAGTTGCATTGATGATAGAATTGCACAAATTACAAAATAAAAAACAAATTCAAAGAGACTACATTTCATAGTAAGTAAACAGGAAATCAAAACAGAATAGGAAATCAAACTAACTTAATCTTAAAACACATCTCAACTCTTAACAAATAATACGATGTTTCTGGTTAATGGATTCCTACGAACAGATTCAATTAAGCCGACTGATTCAAACAGTTTGGAAAGTACTCGTCCAAAAAGAATGAAGGATTTTTTAGAGTTTCTGGATTTAAGAATGGATAGCTTAAGATGATTAAAGATGATTGCAAAAATATTGACATGAATATTCTTGCAAAAACAAAATAGAAGACACATATCCCTTGGAAGGACTGTATCAAGATCTTCTCCTCTGGGATGCAGATTTGTCAGCAGGAGAATAAACCAAATTTTTGCAGGAGGTTTCAAGAAATTTGAAGGTAGAGGACTACCAAGTTGGTAACGAATAGAAGTAACTGGAATAGATGGAAAAGTGTCAACATCCATGCAGAAGTTAGGAATGGGTTGACAGTGAATGGCTTGATCAATGGAGTAAGGGGTGATGATGATTGGTATGCCACATATATGTGAATGGACGTAGTTTCCATTTGAGCTGACAGAAGCATGAAGCCAGAAGTCTTTAACCAAGGCGGGATAAATGGAATCTCTAAGAATAGTGGTATACCCAGACCAACCTTGACTTTCAAGGCCCAGAATAATAATATCATTTTCAGATAGATTGTTTGGTCATTTCTCGTAAAGAACTTCAATAAGATCTTCATCTTCATTAAAGGTTCGAGTTGCCATAAAGTGATGGAAAAAATTGAGATAGAGAGAGATATCTTTTTGTTATATCTTTCTGGAAAGGAGAGAATGAATGAAAAACTATCCTTCTAGAGGAATTAATATAGGGAATGAAGACACATAAGAAGACAAAAGATTCAGAGACAAAGCTATTTACGGTCAAGGAATTTATTGAAGGACAATCTTCAATATAAATGATTGTGCATGTTTTTCTTGGGACAAAAAATATTTAGGATAGGCGGCTAATACATAGGAGATGACAGTATTTAGCAAATGATAGAGAGAGGTTAGAAGGTCTGACCAAATTTAAAGAAGGTATGATTGTCTTCTTTATTTCTTAGACAATGTTATTGAGTGGTTATTTTCTTTATGAATCTGGTGGTCCTCAAACTAATTTTTAATTCAGAGCATCTGAGTGCTAAGAGTGATACTGAGATATATTTAATTTCTGCAGTTGAGAGTTCAATGGTTGATTGTCTCTTGTCTGGCCAGGAAATGAGGTTTCTTCCTAGAAACTGAAAATTTCCAGAAGTATTCTTACGTTCTATTTTGTTGCCTTTCTCATTTAGCTTGTTTCTGAGTACCCACTTTGTGCCTATAATGTGAACTCCTTTGGGTTTGGATACCAGATCCCAGACACCATTTCTGGAGAATTGATTTAATTTTTCTTACATTTACAGGTTCCACTCATTATCCTGAAGTGCTTCTGTAATTGACATTAGTTCAATTGGAGAGACTAATCCTAGAATGGTTTCCCCAGGTTTGCTTGAAGGTGGATCTTGTTCTGACAGGTTCTGTCTTGTTTTCCAGAATGAGTTCTTTAGAGTGATCTTGTCTCAGTTTATATCGTTTTGAATAGTTATGTTTTCAGATGGATCTGATTGTTTACCATCCTTGTTACTTGTATTTGGTATTTCTTCAGAACCTGCAAGTCTTATTTTAACATCTGGAGTTTGTTTACTTTGCTTTGACTTTGTAGAGTCAAGCTTATTGTTAACATGTATAGATTCCTTTATTATATGTGTTTTAGTAATGTACACTTTATACCTTTTTTAGTGTATTTAGAGTGTTCTAACATAGTACACTTTAGAGCTTTGGAATCAATATAAAAGTATCATAATAAAGCAATAAATTTTGATTTGATGATAATTAAAGGGATACAGACGGACAACAGAAAAAAATTGATCACATGGATCAAGAAAATCAATAAGGACACTAATCCATAATCAACAAAACAAATAAAATTGACACCAAGAATGACACATTAATTAAACCAATGATCATCAAAGGTTTCACAACTAACCGTATCCAAGGCAACATCAGGACCAACATAAATTCTTCGAACAATGTGCACAATGTGAGCATTATGGAGAATTTTTGAAAGGACCCTTCCATAAGGAATGAAATATTTGTTCATGTCCCGGGAGATGATGATGGATTCCTTGAGTTAGTTGAAGATGATCTAAGATAGGTTTAACTGAGCACAATTGAGCAGACACAGAATCATGAGCTTATCATCATGATACATGAAGTTTTTGTGCACTCCTCGAGGGTGGAGATTTGACAGAATGAACCGAAACTAGCTTTTGGCAACAGGAGTTAGTGTTTTTGGATTTGTGGGTTGATAGGAAGAGTTGGAGTCAAACAAAATAAGCATCTTGACATTAGGATTGCACCTAATGGATTCATCAGTGGTAGTAATATCTTTCTGAGGATAACCAGCGACTTGAGCAATAGTGTCAACAGTGATGGAGACTAGGAATGCATAGACTTTGTATTGTACCCCAAAATTTGCCCTCTCATTTTATCAAGATTTTCCTCACAAGACTCTTTGGATTCAAGACCAGATTAGGATTTGCTCAGCTCAAGACATCTTTTTGCACTAATAAACTGAAATTAGGGTTTGAGTTTGCACAAGTATTTTTTGATCATCAATGCTTCATGTGACTTTAATACACCATCTTGGACCCCTAAGATTGTTCATAACAAGTTTCAAGCCTTGAATCACATTTTTGGCCAGTCAATTGGACAGTTGACCTAAAAATCAACTGTATTGGGGAAAAAGTCAATTGTGGCCAATTTACAGTCAAACTTCATAATTTTTGATCCACATCAACATTCTAGGCTCCTATGAACTATTTGATCAAGTTTGGATCACAACTCCTCAAGAAATTTGATCAGATCATCAAAAGGGCAAAATGGTCAAAATTAGGGTTTTGACTGTGAAAGGGAATTTTCTGATTTTTAACCTAGCCATTGACCAATTTAGTTGAAACATGGTTTCAAGGATCCAATGGCATCATCTTGACCTAATCACAAGGTTCAAAATATCTCAAGTACATAGGATTGACAGATGAATTTTCCAATCAACTGATCAAAAGTCAACTGTACACTGAAAAGTCAAACTTTGACTTTTTGGTCAAAATCAAGTGCCAAGGGTCATAATTCATCAAGATATGTCAATATGTGTAACTTGTTCACCAAGAAACCTAATTTTGAAAATTAGGGTTTTAATTTGAAATTTTTCATAACTTAGAATTTTTCAAAGTTATGAAAATTTCTTATTTTTTCCCATCTTTTCCCAACTTTTTCACCATGATGTAATTGGATTCAAAGAAAACTTCCAACATTAAAGTTGTAGTCCTCCATGAAATCTACAACTTTGATTCACAAAGTTTTCCCAAAAGATGCTTGGATATCAAGTTATGATTTTGTGAATAGGGGTCCATAAACTTTTTAACTTAGTGAAATTTTGCCCTAGTTTAGGCAAATTTTTTACCTAACTTCATGGCAATTTTTCACCTACTTCCAAGAGGTATCTAAAAATTCATTTCAATGATGGATTGTAGAGCATGTTACAAGCTTTCCAAAATGTCCCAGAACTCTCCAAGATCATTTATAGTTAGGGATAATCAAAGAAATGAAAATGGCAATTTATCACTTTTGTACAAGGCATTTTCACAATGTTACAAGTTGCAAATCAGTTTCAAACATGCTTGTACTTGGTATTACAAGTCCTAATCCTTTCTACACTCCATAATTGAATGCTAACACATTGGATATTGGCTTTATTCTGACCTATGGAGCTTTGCACAAAGAATTATTCCAAAAATGGCATAAAGTTCATAATACCATTTTGATAAAGCATGTTTTTGCAACTTTGCAAATCTTGAGCCATGGACCTGATATTTTGTTGCAAGCAAGATCCACAAACATCAGGAAAAGTATACCAACTCCTTGCAGCGCTAGAATTAGCCTGTACAACACTTTGGCATTGTCACTTCCAATTTTCTTCAAAAGCAAGAAAACTTGCAAAAGTCAATAGAACTTGGATATCTGATAAAGAGAAGCCTTGGCATTATTCTACACAACTTCAGAACTTTGTAACAAGCCAATACACGAATTGCTAACATCTCAAACACTCCAAAACACAAAAAACCACATTTCTTCCCAAAACAGGGCAGCTTCTACAAATCTCAAGCCAAATCAATATTGGCTCGTGCGTTTCTTGATTCAACCCTTGAAACACCTTCCATACATCACACCTAAATTGTCTAGGCCCTTGTCTTGCAACTGTGTGCCCTGTTTCAAGCTTCACAATTTTCATTTTGAAGGTTTGCAGGTTGACTTCTACAGGGAGATTCAAGCATCTACAAGGTAAGCTGAGCATTGGAGAAGCTTGAGGGAATTTCAAGGAAGCTCACACGATCTTCAGGCCTCACTCAAAGTCCTCACATTGCCATATCCAAACTAAACTGAACAAGGTATTTGTCAAGTTTCTATCTCTTTATTTACGCATCCTTAGGTCACGATTTGTGAAGCAAAAATGTAGTCCTTAACTTGCTTAAGCTGTACATATGCATAGTTTCCATTTATATTAACTGAGCTAAGAGTATTTGATTGTTGAAGTTCATGAAAAAGCTAGGTCAGAAATTAGGGCCATCAAAATTCTCCTTGGTCTTTTAGAGTTAGGTCATGTTTTTTATATCACTGGATTCGTGAGGTCATGAGCTATATTTTTCATGTTACAAGTTTTTTATTTTATGCAAAGAATAGCAAGAACAAGATTTCAAGAAGAACACGCGCGTTTGATGCTGGCTGGAAGTCAGGGATGAAGCTGGCTGGGCCTGGCGCCATGGACCTGTTTCTTTTCACACCCCCTGTTTCCTTTTTGCACCCCCTTGGCCCATTTTCTATATTTTACATATTTTTTCATTTCTTTTATGTTTATTGACTTTAATATTTTTTTCTGAACATTAAAAAATCCCAAAAATATTTTCTTAATTTTTTGCAATTTTTATTTTATTTTTATTTTTTCCATATATAAAATAGTTTTATTTTAGTTAATGGAAATCATTCTATTAAAATAATTTGTAAATAATAAAAGAATACTATCCATTTTTTTTATTATTCATATACATAAAATATTATTTCCATACATATTCTATTTTTTGTTAATATTTGTAAATAATTTTATTTATTATTTCTTGTGAAAAATGAAATAAAATAATAATAGAAAACATATTTTCTTTTAAAACAAAAATTAGGGTTTCCCCTTTCAAAAATAATAATATTATTTTTTCTTATTTTTAGGACTTAGATAATTTTATTTTTTCATACATAAAACAATTACAAAACATTTTTTTGCATATTTACATTTTATTTGCATATTTAAATACTTGTTTATTTATTTATTGTACAACAAATTCAATTGGGTTGTAATAATAAACTAGGGTTTTATTTTGTGCAAATATCCATATTCAAAAACTTGTATCCCCCCTCCCATAATATTGTTGTAATAGCTTAGATTTACTTTACGCAATTTATCGCATTATATACATGTTTAGTAAATTAGGGTTTGCATGATAAGACAAAAAATCAAACAAATAGCATGACCTAATGCAAAACAAAAATGCATGAAAAATGACAACACATTGCACACAAGCACCTCTAGGGTTTCACCCACTTGGTTGCCTTAACAAAATGGCCTTGGTATGCATGCTAAGTATCTTGACAAAACAATACAAACAAAAAGATCATAGTCCCTCGATGACGCTAGACAAGTTGCCTAAAACAAATGATCTTAAGTCCCTCAAAACTTGCTAAAGATACTTGGCAATATTGTTATCATGGTCATACGATGACCCACACCTGTCCCGTTTAACATCCGAAGATTGGGTTGTTTACCAAATACAATGGTAAATCAACAATGTCAAAGGAATAAAAATATACAAGAAAGACTTTAAGTAGGTAGATAAGCTTCTAGTTACTTGATCAATTTGCAAACAATCCTTGCTATTTTCAAAAACACACAACACATTTCAAAACATTTCCAAACAACTTTCAAAATATTGAAACATTTTTCAAAAGATAAAAATCTTTGTATACATTCTTACGAACGAGAATCATTACAAAGATCGCCTAAACGATGGCCTCTTTTCAAAATACTTTCAAAACCACACAAAGTACCATTTCAAACAATTGGAAAAGCAAAGAAAGTGATCTAAACAAGTAACTAAGAGCCCATGGAAAACCATGGATGAAAAGGGTGCTAGCACCTTCCCTTTTCATAATCTACCCCCCGAACTCAAGAAAACATCTCAAAGGTCTTTCCTGTGCTTTTTGACCTTTCCTTTTGGATAAAATAAAAGTCGGTGGTGACTCTTGCTAAACCGAAACATTTGCGACGAAACGCAAAACATCAAGTCAGTTCTCCCACCGTATCACAGAACTGGGAACTCTGCTGGGGATTGATTGAATAAAAGTGGGGTTACCTTAGGGTTTTAGATCACCTTTACATGCTTATCTTGCTTGACTTGTTTTCTTTACACTTTGGTTCTATTGTTTGGGTTTGAATCCTCTACCCGGATTTGGGAAACATTCATAGGTAAATAGCAATACGTTGTGGAAACTGTGCGGGGTATACCGATACGGTCTAAGCAATAACTATGTTAGTGCGATATATTTGTGGGTACCGGTAGCCTTTGAGTCAATCAAAGAGAATACGAGGCCGCTGAGTGATGTCATGAAGCACTAACGAACTTTTAGAACCTTTACTTGACCAACTTGGCCTTTTAGGATGTAGTGAGATGACCGACTTTGGTGCAGTCCGAAGTTGGTAGATACTTGATACTACACTCATTGAGGGTTAGTTCCTTGGAATATTTCGGTTTCCAGTAAAGAGGCTGAATTGAAACAATGAACAAGGAAACAATCCAATGATATTGAGCTCCTTAGAACCCGGTTACTATTTCTAGGACAGGTTGAGCCAACTAAACTTCAAGAGGGTACTTACCTATGAAACCCCATGCAAGCCTAAACTAGGAACTTGTGTGATTTGCTTGTACATATATACTTGTGCATAACATCATGGACATCATGAAGCATCATATACATCCACTAACCATTTTAAGGATTTTGGAAATTCATCTTTGTTCCTATTTTGTAGGTTATGGATTCACTTTGCAGGAAAACATCCAAGTTAACCTTGTAAGAATTCCTCCACAACTCAAGGAGCTAGCTTCAAGGATTCCTGAGAATTCTCCATTCACCGAGAGACATGGTCGTCTACTCAACTTGGTCACCACCAATACTGAGGAGGATATGATGAAAGTTCTTTTCCAGTTCTTTGACCCTTTGCATCACTGCTTCACATTTCCTGACTACCAACTTGTGCCCACTTTTGAGGAATTTTCTCAACTCTTGAGGATTCCTATTCTCAATCAACCACCCTTCAACGGTACGAAAAGAGATCCAAAGCCAGAAGAGATTTCTCAAGCCCTACACTTGCATTCATCTGAGGTCACAACCCATTGGGAAACTAGAAGTGGTGTCAAAGGCTTCTTGGCAAAGTTCTTGTTTGAGAAGGCCCAAAGCTGTTGGAATTCCTTGGACTTACAAGCTTTTGAGGAGATTGTAGCTCTTCTCATCTATGGGATGGTCTTATTCCATAACCCTGACCAACTCATAGATGTGAGTGTTGTCAAAATCTTCATGGCTCGCAACCCGGTGCCTACATTGCTTGGAGATATCTTGCACTCTTTTCACACTCGAACAATGAGGAAAATAGGTGTTCTCATGTGTTGCACTCCTCTATTGGCAAGATGGTTTATTTCTCATCTTCCCCAATCAGTCTTGAAGAATGAGCAAGGTTTGAGGTGGTCACAATGATTGATGACTCTTACACATTCAGATGTTCATTGGTGTTTTCGATCCAGAGAAAATGTTATCATCATCGACCGTTATGGAGAAAATGTTATCATCATCGATCCAGAGAAAACTCTCAACACCTACATTGCACCAAAGAGGATGCGCAACGTCTTTTTACCTTAGAATTTTGTATTATTTTTCCCAAGGGGCATTGATGTACTAACAAATTCTATCTTATTAATATGACGTGTGTTTCTTTTTTTGTTTAAAACAAATTTGAATTTCTGAATCCTTGAAAGCATTACATGAATACATATCATTCATCATATGCATAAACAGGTCTTCACACCAAGTTTCCTCATCTCTCTGCTGTTTATTTCAGCAAGATGGATATTGAACAAACAGTCAAAGACTTGCAAGCTCAGAATTCACAATTTCAACAACTACTCTTGACCTTGGCTAAGGGGCAGGAGGAGCTGAAAACTCTGCTAGAAAAAGAGAAAGAGAAAAAGAAGAAGAAGCGAGCCGGTGTGGCTATCCTGGGCAGAAGGTTTGAAGGTCAAGCCAGACGTACTTTGGATTTTCCATCAACCTCTGAGGAAGGAGAGAGAAAGGGTAAAGAGACTGCAGTGCCATCTAAATCTGAAGCTGAAGAAGAGGAAGATGAGGACTACTCAGAACAACAGTATCCGGCCAATGACAAATACAAAAACTTGGAAGAGCGTCTAGCTGCCATGGAGATATAGAGAGTACCTGGGCTGGACTTTGAAGAGCTAGGGTTGGTATCTGGAATTGTAATCCCTCATAAGTTTAAAGTACATCTGTTTTCCAAGTACGATGGTTTTTCTTGTCCTAAGATGCACCTACAATCTTATGTCAGGAAAATTCAACCACATTCTTCTGACAAAGACCTGTGTGTTCACTTTTTCCAGGACAGTTTGTCGGGGACGCAGCTGGATTGGTTCTACCAGTTGGAGAGGTCTGATGTGCATAATTGGGAAAACTTAGCGGCCCCATTCTATAAACAGTATCAATACAATGCCGACTTGGCGCTAACCCATACTCAGCTATAGAGTATGGCTATGGATACCAATGAGGGCTTCAAAGACTATGCCCAGAAATGGAGGGATTTGGCCGGAAGGGTGCAACCACCTTTACCTGAAAGAGAGCTAGTGGACATGTTCTTGGGGACTCTATCAGGTTCTTTCTTTAATCACTTGATTGAAAGCTCCTCTGCAGGTTTCACTGAGTTTATTCTAACTGGCGAGAGGGTGGAAGTCGGTATTAGAAGCGGGAAAATTCAGAAAGATGCGCCTACCTCTACTGCTGCAAAAAAGCCCTTCACCGAAAAGAAAGAAGTGTTAGTTGTCTACGCCCAGAGAAATCAGGGAAGAACCGAAAGACGACCAACAGTGGAGGCTGTGATGATTGAAAAGTCTACATCAGACCAGTCGAGAAACAACCAACCGAGGAATGATCAGCCGAGGAATAACCAGCAAAGGGTGGAAAGGCCTGTAAGGCAATTCACCAAGATAAATATGACTCCTGCTCAAGTCCTACCGCGTCTCCTGAAGTTGAATTTGGCCATGCTGAAAGAGGCCCCTAAAAATCCTAATACTTCATCTCCACACTACCATCCGAATGCCAAGTGTGCTTACCACTCAGAAAGTCCAGGGCACAACACCAACAACTGTTAGGCCCTGAAGAACAAGATCCAGGATTTGATTGACGCAAGGGAAGTTGAATTTGAAGCTCTCGAAAAACTGAATGTTATCTCTGCTCCAATGCCTAGGCATGGACACAATGCCAGTGTTGTGGAAGAAGACCTGTTTGTTTCTACTATGGATGAACTATTAACTCCTCTCCTAACCATCAAGTTGAATCTGCTGAAAGCCGGGGTGTTCCCTGGTTGTGACCAAGATTGCCATGCTTTCCTATCCTCCCCATTTGACTGTCCTATGTTGAAGAAAGGAATCCAACAATTGATTGATAACAAGGAAATTTTGTTTGAGAAAGCTCCTGTCTCACCCATTTCAGTTCCAGAAGTTTCAATAATAACCATATACGCCAATCCTTCCAGGGTTCCTAAAAAACCCGTTAGGATTACATCCTCTCCTATGACTACTCTGTTGAAGATAACAATGCCCGGGCCTGCCCCATACAAATCCGATAAAATTGTACCATGGAACTATGGTGGAGAAATCTACTATCATGGTGTCAAACAGATTGAAGAGACTGTCGATGAAGAGAGTTCTGAAGAGGACAATTCCGATATCAGTAATATTGCTGGGACAAGCAAAATTACTCGTAGTGGAAGAATTTTCTCTCCAGAGATTGCGCCACCAAAGGCAGTCTCTGGACCCGTGGCCATTCCAAAGATTACAATCGTACCAGTGATTACACCTGCAAGTGTACCCGCCAACAATGACAATACAATTCCCATCCCTTTTTCCGATGTTGAGAAAAAAGGAAAGAATGTTCAAGAGGAGCCTGTCTTGACGAAGGCTTGGTCATTAGTCATTCCTGAAACATCCCAGAAAGAGATCGAAGAGATTCTGAGGATTATTAAGAAAAGTGATTACAATGTTGTTGAACAACTGGGGAAGACCCCCTCCAAAATATCTATGTTAGCCCTGTTACTGTGCTCTGAGGCACATGCCAAAGATTTGGTCAAGTTTTTAAAGATGGCCCACGTGCCACAAGAAACCTCCGCTGATTAATTCCAGGAATGTGTGGACAGTTTAACAGCTGACAATGGCCTGGGATTCTCCGATGCAGACTTGACCTCCAAAGGGAGAAAGCATAATGACGCACTACATGTCTCGGTGGAGTGTAGGGGAACCACCCTAGCTCATGTTTTGGTTGATAATGGGTCGTCTCTAAATGTCTTGCCGAAGAAAGCCTTGGATAGACTGGATTGTGAAGGCCTAACCCTGAAACCCAGCAACATCATTGTGAGAGCATTTGACGGCTCTAAGAGGATGGTCCACGGGGAGGTGGACATCCCGATCAAGGTGGGTACCCAGACGTTCAATTCAACATTCTACGTGATGGACATCCGTCCTTCATACTCTTGCTTGTTGGGACGTCCCTGGATTCACAACGCCGGTGCGGTCACCTCGACCTTGCATCAGATGCTGAAGTACCCCGTCCAAGGGAAAATCATAACTGTCCATGGTGAGGAGGAATATATGATTAGCCATATGAATTCCTTCTGTTATATGGAGTTAGATGGAGAATTAATAGAGACCCCTTTCCAACACTTTGAAGAGGTTTCTGAAGAGATAGAGGCGACCAAGGCGGTGTCCTCAACTACTATGATCACAAGACCTGTACCTCGGATGTCATCTCTCAAGGATGCTAGGGCAATAGTGGAAGAAGGCGGATCCACAATCTGGGGGAAGCTTCCTGACTTTCCTTTCAAATCAGACAAATTCGGCTTGGGATTCACCTCAACTGCTCAGAAGGCCGTGGGCCACTCTCGTGCCGGAGGGCCTCCTGTGGAGATCAGCCACCAAGGGGTTAATGCACTAGAAGACAGTAATGAAGAAGGCAGCTTGGAAGACTGGATTTTTCCTACTGTTGGCGGAGGACTGTGCAACTGAGAAGCAAAAGACTTTGTTTCAATTACTTTCATACCGCAGTAATTTATCTTTTCCATTTCTGTTGGATCTATAATAATTCACAAGCAATTCTTACTTTTTCAACCTTGTGTCTTACCCGAGGCACATAGGTCCATTTGTAAGGGTTCTTATTTCATTTTCATATGTCATTTTAATGAATCATGGACGCTTTTCATATTTAAAACTTTTGTGTTCATTGTCTTTCTTTTACATTTTGTTGTTTTAAGATGGCTATGCCCTTACACACACACACACACACACTCACAAATGCAGGTACCCTTCCACTCCGGAACCCATGGGTAACGATACTGCTATAGCCTTCAGTGACTCTGAAGATCTTGTCTACCAAGCCGAATACGAAGGTGAGGAAGATTGTGAGGTGCCATGGAAATTGGCCAGATTACTACAACAAGAAGAAAGAGAAATTTTGCCTCATGAGGAGTTGTTGGACACAATCAACTTGGGAACTGAGGAAGACAAGAAGGAAATCAAGATAGGTGCCAATCTAGAGCCGAGTGTCAAGGAGCGCCTAATTCAGCTGTTGCATGAATATGTTGAGATCTTTTCCTGGTCATACGAAGACATGATGGGACTCGATATAGACATTGTTGTACACCGTCTACCCACAAGAGAAGACTGTCCACCAGTTAAACAGAAAGTCCGCCGCATGAGACCTGACATGTCTGAAAAGATCAAAGCAGAAGTTATGAAACAGTTCAATGCTGGATTTCTGGCTGTTACTTCCTATCCATAATGGGTTGCTAACATTGTGCCCGTGCCTAAAAAGGATGGAAAAGTGAGAATGTGCGTGGATTATAGAGATTTAAACAGGGCCAGCCCTAAAGATGACTTTCCACTTCCGCACATTGACATCCTGGTTGACAACACAGCTCAGCACAAGGTATTTTCTTTCATGGACGGATTCTCAGGCTATAACCAGATCAAAATGGCTCCCGAGGACATGGAGAAAACTTCTTTTGTTACACAGTGGGGTACGTTCTGCTACAAAGTGATGCCATTTGGACTGAAGAATGCCGGAGCAACCTATCAACGCGCTATGGTAGCTTTGTTTCATGATATGATACATCATGAGATAGAGGTCTATGTAGATGACATGATAGCCCGATCGCAAACTGAAGAAGAACACCTTGATCATTTGCAAAAGCTATTTGTCTGGTTGAAGGAGTACAAGTTAAGATTAAACCCTAACAAGTGTACATTCGGAGTCTGGTCCGGTAAACTTCTAGGTTTCATTGTCAGCAACAAAGGCATCGAGGTTGATCCTGCCAAAGTCAAATCTATACAAGTAATGCCTGCTCCTCGCACTGAGAAGGAAGTCAGAGGTTTCTTGGGACGCCTAAACTACATTTCTAGGTTCATTTCTCACCTAACATCTACTTGTGAACCAATCTTCAAGATGTTGAAGAAAGATCAGGTAGTTAAATGGAATGATGACTGTCAAATTTCTTTCGATAAAATCAAGGAGTATTTGCTAGAGCCTCCTGTCTTGATGCCACCCGTCGAAGGAAGACCGCTAATCATGTATCTGACTGTCTTAGAGAATTCAATGGGGTGCGTACTGGGCCAACATGACGAGTCTGGTCGAAAAGAGCATGCCATTTATTACCTTAGCAAAAAGTTTACCGACTGTGAGACCCGATACTCACTGCTCGAAAAAACTTGCTGCACTTTGGTATGGGATGCTCGCCGGCTAAGGCAGTATATGTTGACTCATACCACTTTGCTGATGTCATACCCCAAATTTTGACCTAAGATCCCATTTTTATTTTTATTTTGCATTTCTGTACCAAAGTCAAGGTCACTAAATACAGTCGATTTTAACCTCTCACCTTCGAGCATTGACTATGCAGAAATTGTCGAGTGTTTTGAACATTCTTAGCCTCCTTCGAATGCAACTTGGGCATGTCCTTCGATTGACTTTTAGCCTCCTTCGAATGCAACTTGGGAATCTCCTTCGATTGACTCTTAGCCTCCTTCGAATGCAACTTGGATTACATCCTTCGATTGACTCTTAGCCTCCTTCGAATGCAACTTGGATTACATCCTTCGATTGACTCTTAACCTCCTTCGAATGCAAGTTTAGGTACATCCTTCGTTTGGATTTGAAACCTCCTCCGATTCAGCCTTTCGATTGGACAAGTGTGCTGCCTACATACTTGCAATCATAGGCCATGACATGTTGGCCACACATGCTCCCAGCAAGGGAACCTTTTCGATTCACCAAGTTTACTGCTTGCAAGCCTACTTCGACTGGACAAGTTTACTGCTTACAAGCCTACTTCGACTTGGACAAGTTTACTGCTTTCAAGCCTACTTCGACTTGGACAAGTTTACTTCCTACAAGCCTGCTTCGACTGGACAAGTTTGCTGCCTGCATGCTTGCGTCGTTTGGACAAGTTTTAATGGGACAAAGTAACCATCTCTGTGCATCCTTCGAATCCACTTGCACCAAGGTCCTCTTGCATACTTTTCTTCATACAAGCTTCATTTGAGACAAGAGGTATCTTCATACAAGATATGACTAAGTTCTTCCTTCCCTTGAAAAAGCGCCCTTCAATTCAGAAGCCAGGAACTTCCCTCATGCTAAAAAGACACAAGGCAATGACTCCCTTTATGTTTGTTTCGATCCACATGCTTCGATTGGGCAATATAATTCCTTCGAGCATGAGCTTTCTATTTGACAGTATGTTTCCTTCGATACAAGCTTCGACTGGGCATTAGCTTGTTTCGACCACAAGTTTTGACTGAGGGAAAGGCTTCCTTCGAACGAGTGTGTTTCGATCCCATTCTTGCATTCGACTCAAGACCAAATCTCATTTTCAATGCTATGCTGCTTCCAAATCTTTACATAATCAGAGGCTTACACAAGTTTGTGATACATTTCTTAAGGGTTCAAAGGTTTATTCATGGGATAATACCATTCTTGGATAAATTGCCAAAAAACTATGTACCCTTTTTTTCAATAAAAGGTACTTTAGTCCAAAATAGCCATATACAACACTCCAAAAACCTGTTGTTGCTGCTCCAATGCCTGCTGTAAGATGCCAAAACAAAACAGAAAAACCTGCATCATAACAGTCCAGAGATTACACAAAATTGGAATAAATACAAACTGTGTTTGATAAAACAAAATAACAGAGTTATAGCTTTGGTTTGGTCTGATCCAAGTTTCAACTCATTTTCCCTCTCTTTTTTTTCATCCTCCTCCTCTATATAACAGTGGTATCAACAAAAAGAAAAAAGGGGAGAAGACAGTAGGAAAAAAGATACATACAAGAACAAAGAGAAAAATATGTTTTCATACCTCCAAAAAAAACTTCATTGCAATTTCACTCCTTCTTTTCTTTCAACTCACTTTTCCATGAACAGCAGGTTCCATAAATCCAGCAGCATCACCAGCCTTTGTCTCTAAAATAATAGACAAAAAAATCACAAAAACGAGAAGAGAAGTTACAGCATAAAAACACACTGCAAGTATAACATAAAAAAAACACATAGCTTAAAAAACAAAAAAAAATCAACCACAAACTGTGAACCAAAAAGAACCAAGAAAACAAAGCCTTACAAAGCCTCACAAAGCCAACCAAAACCAACGAAACCAGAATCAAGAGGAGAAGGAAAGGATCGAGGAAGGAGTCTACCGGGAAGAATTTCGTTCAGGTCGGTAACCTCATATCACTATTGTTTCATTTGTTTACTGCTTGATACAATCATGTTTCTGTAATGCTAATAATTATTTCCCATGAATGTTTGATCCTTCCGTTTGTTCGAATCTTCGTCACCATCCTGAAATGGTATGGAAATGGTATGTAAATTATTGTTTGTGTAAGCATTAAAACTGAAATGATAAAAAACAAAACAAAAAAACCTTCTCTTCAATAAATTTCCACTTAACACTTGGTCCCTTTTCTCTTTCAAACTTCATACTCAACTCATTCACTACAACAGAGCTTCAACACACAAAAAAGAACCTCTGATTTCTGTTCAACTTAACAAAATCACCCAAAATTTTACAGAAACATACAAGAAACCCACTTAAAAAACCCTCACCAAATCCACATCCTCTCAAACCCATTTTTCTGTCTTTACACCCCCTTTTATCAAATAACTTAGTTTAAATTTAAATTAGTTATCTTAGAATAATTTTCTTTAGATGTAATTTAGTAATTTCAGAATTTTAATTTAGTTTTAGAATTTTAGTTTAGAATTAATTTAGTTTTGATTTAAATTAGTACTTTTAAAATTTCAATTTAGTTTAGATAACTTTCATTTTATTTAGATATTTGTATTTCATGGTTCTTCTTTATCTTTGTATTTAGTTTCTCATTGTCTATATTATCATTGTTTCTATTGTTATTCAAATTTATATCTTTGTATGTTGGTGGATTTTGTGATATTTTCGATTTCTGTAACTTTATTCTCGATCATTTAATCTTTATATCTTTCGTTTGTCTCAATTCCAAGGGAAAGAATTAAATTTGTTGACTTCATGTCATCGAGCATATCTCATACGATTGCGCGAACCCCTTCATTCTTTTTTTTTGCTTGTTTACTATTTTGCTAAACTCAAGATAATTTTCCAAAAGACTCCATTTTCAAACCCACCTTTTAAGTCAAAACTTCGACACTAGGTCGTCGTATCTTGAAAATCTCGTTCATACCCATTTTAGCCAAACCAACCACATTGACCAAACAAACCATTTTGACCAAACAAACTATTTTAATCAAACAAATAATTTTAATCGAAAAAACAAATATTTCAAAAGGTTCCTGCGGAGTACCGCAGATGCATTGGGTGCTAGTACCTTCCCTTTGTATAACTAACCCCCGAACTCTCGATCTCTTTCAAAAAATGCATTGTACTTTCATTACTTTCAAGTATTATTTTACATTCCATATTTTAGGGTTTTATTTCGCTCTTTTCCCTTTTCCCTTGGAAATAATAAAGCGCGGTGGCGACTCTTGCTTTTGGGAGTCGAGTTAATTAATAGCTCGATCTCCGATTTTCACCGCTACAGCTGATATCTAAGATGGATCCGATAAAGTACATCTTTGAGAAGCCCGCTCTATCTGGAAGAATAACTAGATGGCAGATGATCCCGACAGAATACGATATACAGTAATCAACCCAAAAAGCTATAAAGGGGAGTGTGCTAGCTGACCATCTGGCTCATCAAGCTGTCGAAGATTACCAATCCATGAGGTTCGACTTCCCCGACGAAAACATTTTGACATTGGACAACGTTGAAGATTTCAGACCATATGACGGACCTGAACAAGGATCCCGATGGACCCTATACTTTGATGGGGCCTCCAATGCACTTGGCAACGGTATCGGCGCGGTACTCATCTCCCCAGAAGGTTGTCATACTCCTTTCACAGCCAGACTTTGCTTCAACTGTACGAACAACATGGCAGAGTATGAAGCTTGCATCTTTGGACTCAAGGCTACCATAGACTTGGGAATCAAATCTTTAGTTGTGTTTGAGGACTCAGCTTTGGTCATCAGTCAGATCAAAGGAGAGTGGGATACTAAGCATACAAACCTCATCCCTTACAAAGAACATGTCTTGACATTGTTACCACATTTCGAGCAGATTACCTTCGAGCACTTCCCGCGAGAAGAAAATCATCTAGTAAATGCTCTAGCTACAATGTCATCCATGTTTAAACTTAACTGGGATAATGAGGCTTGAACAAATGGACGAACCTGCACACTGTCACGAGATTAATACCAAAGAAGTAGTGGACCAACCTTGGTTCCATTAAGTCAAAACGTATCTCGAGACTCAAGAATATCCTGAAGGAGCTACAGTCAATGACAAAAAGTTCTTAAGGAGATTCTCAGCTAAGTTCTTCCTGAGTAGTGGCATCCTGTACAAACGCAATCATGATTCTATTCTTCTCTGTTGTATGGATAAGATTGAAGCTGAAAAGATCATGGCTAAATTGCATGAAGGTACCTTCGGCACTCACTCAAGCGGGCATATGATGGCTAAGAAGATTCTAAGGGAAGGCTATTATTGGTCTACCATGGAAGCTGAGTGCTATCAACACTCTCGTACTTGTCATAAATGTCAAATCTATGCAGACAAGGTACACGTGCCTCCTGTTCCTCTAAATGTCTTAACAGCTCCTTGGCCATTCGCTATATGGGGAATCGACATGATTGGAGAGATCAAGCTTACATCATCTAATGGACACCGTTTCATTCGGGTGGCCATTGACTACTTCACCAAGTGGGTCGAAGCAGCTTCCTTCACATCCGTTACTAAGAATGTGGTTGCCCGTTTCATCAAGAAGAATTTGATTTGCCAATACGGTATCACCGAAAGGATCATTACTGACAATGGTACAAAACTTAACAATACTATGATCACCGCTTTGTGCGAGCAGTTTAAAATTCAACATCACAATTCATCTCCCTACCGGCCAAAGATGAATGGTGCAGTCGAAGCTGCTAACAAAAATATCAAGATAATCATACAAAAGATGACAGTCACCTACAAGTACTGGCATGATATGTTACTGTTTTCTCTCCATGGATATCGTACCACGGCACGCACATCAACTGGGGCAACACCATATTCTTTGGTATACGGCATGGAAGTTGTTTTGCCTATCGAGGATCAGATTACCTCCTTGAGAATCATAAAGGATGATGGTTTGAGTGAAGACGATTGGATCCAAACCCGACTTGATCAATTGAATTTAATTGATGAAAAGAGACTTACTACTGTTTGTCATGGTCAGACGTATCAAAAACTGATGATTAAGGCTTTCAACAAGAAAGTCAGACGCCAAGTGTATCAAGTTGGAGATCTAGTGATCAAGCGCATCATCTTGCCACAAAGTGATCCCAGGGGAAAATGGACTCCTACCTACGAAGGACCGTTTATAATCAAGAACATCTTTTCTGGTGGGGCAATGATCTTAACCACCATGGACAGTGATGACTTGTCGCACCCTGTGAACGCAGACATAGTCAAAAGATACTACGCATAAATGACCCGCTAGGTTGACACACCTAGGAAAAACAAGGGCATCCCAGTGAATCGAAAACTCGAAAGGGAGGTTCAGGCAAAAATTAGGGATAAATAAAAAAAATATGTACACCCGGCAAGTTGAAAACCCGAAAGGGCGACATGGGCATAAAAGGGTTTCCCGGTGGACTGAAAACCCGAAAGGGAGATCCAGGCAAAAGTTATGGAATTAAAGCGTATGACTATGTCTCGTCGGATCACTTTAAGGACAATCTCTTCACAAACAAATCTGAAGCTTTTGATCAATCCAATCATCTTCGGACGAAGCAACGAATGGACAAGATATTCGGAGTTACAAAGGCTATAGCAGAATGGGAACCCCATGGGATTTTATTTTTCACACATAGCTATCTTTCTTTGTATAAATTTTTCTTACTTTTATGACACCATCCTCTTACTAGGATTCCTGTCTCCTTTGTACAAAACACTTATTCAAAGTAAATACAAAGATATCTCTTTAAAGTGCAGAAAACTATTTGCCTTTTTACATTCGTGTTTTATTTGCAAAAGCGTCCAATGATTCATTGATGAACATATGCATTTGAACATAATTACTGTTTACAAATAAACAAAGTGGAAAAGAACAATTACTGACGGACTGAAAGTATAGGAAAACGTCTTTAGGCTATTCCAGGAGCAATCCCTACAGTACATCATCTAGATCCCCAGCGGAGCTAAAACCTTGAAATACATATCCCCAGCGGAGTTATAATTTCAAACCCTTAATTCTCGTCAGAGTTAAGTTTTCAAACTCCCAATCCCTAGTGGAGCCAAAGCTTTGAGTTGTAGATCCCCAGCAGAGCTGAAACCTTCATCCCCAGTCGAGTCAAGACTTTTAATCTCCAGTGGAAACCATCCAATTTCCCCAGCAAGTTATCTTGAAGCCTGGAAATCAACCAGATAACAGTTAACTTTTGTCTCTCCCCAACCTAGGGAACTCCCCAGTAGAGTGGAAAACAACCGAAACTCCTGAACTTACTCCCAACAGTAAACTCTTCCCCACAGAGTCTTCATTACTCCTCAGCATGAAGTCGCCAAAGTTTTCATGGCTCCCCAACAGAATGAAGATTCTCATTCTTAATTCCCCAGTGAAGTCACCAAAGTTTTCATTACTCCTCAACAAAATGAAGATTCTCATTCTTAAATCCCCGCAGAAGTCATCAGAGTCTTCCTTATTCTCCAGCAGATCAATGTTTTCCTTTGTATGATCCCCAGTAGAAGTCATAAAGCTCTGGATTCTCCAAGCTAATTTCTCAAGCAGTTTGGCATTACTCTCACAACATATTTTTGTCAATACTCCGCTTTCAAGACATGAAGGATCCTCATATCCCCACAGAAGTTGTCAAATCTCCAACAGTCGCCAAGGATGTCTAATCCTCAGTAATCAAAGATTTTGAATCTCCAGCAAGGTCAAGGATTTATTTTCCCCGGTAGCAGTCAAGGATTTTATTATCCCCAGCTTTCAAAGATTTATTTTCCTCAGCAATACATCAGATCAGATTACATGCACATACACTACATTCATATATCATAAACATTGATAAAGCACATTTATTGCTTCATACATTTAATGTAACATAACTTTGTGTTTCAGCTAACATTTTACCCTTTTCAGGATAAGATTAACAACTATCATTAACAATGTTCAAAGATTTCAGATACAGTATAAATACGCTCCAGATACGGAAGCCATTCTGTTACTCATTCAAGATTCCAACTATCATATTGTAGTACAGAGACGCTCCAGACAAGGATGCCATTCTGATACTCACTCAGATCTCAACTTCAGATATAGTAAAGATACACTCCAGACATGGAAGTCAATCTATTACTCATTCAGAATTCAAAATCAAAGATACAGCATAGATACACTCCAGACACGGAAGTCATTATGTCACTTATTCAGATTCTAGTTCAGATACGCTCCCGACATGGATGCCATTCTGGCCCTTATTCAGTTTTCCGATTCAGATACAATTTTAGATATGCTCCAGACACGAATGTTATTCTATTACTCATTCAGATCCAAAACTTCAGATACAGTACGGATACACTCCAAACACAGATGTCATTCTGTCACTTATTCTGATTTTCCCCAACTCAGAGACGCTCCAGACACGGATTCTATTCTATTGCTTATTCAGATTCAACATTCAGATACAGCTTGGATAAGCTCCAGATACGGATGCTACTCCTTTGCTCATTCAGATCCAGTCCCCAGATACAGTACAGATACGTTCCAGACACGGATACCATTCTGAATACTCATTCTTATGACTTAGAACTTACAATTCAACAAACATTCTTGGATGGCATCTACAAGCCCATCTCCGACAAGATTCTGTCACCTCTCTAAATGGCATCTTTAAGCCCATTTCCTCAACTACACTTTGACAAGTGCAAATTTACGGGCACTCTAGTGTCCAATCATCTTTTACCTTCGAGTCACGAACGGCAAAACTCGCCAATCTAACTCTTCAGGTTCAAGAAGATTGAACAGGGGAAGCTGTTGTACCCCAAAATTTTCCCTCTCATTTTATCAAGATTTTCCTCACAAGACTCTTTGGATTCAAGAACAGATTAGAGTTTGCTCAGCTCAAGACATCTTTTTGCACTAATAAACTGAAATTAGGGTTTGAGTTTGCACAAGGATTTTTGGATCATCAATGCTTCATGTGACTTTCATACACCATCTTGGACCCCTAAGATTGCTCATGACAAGTTTCAAGCCTTGAATCACATTTTTGCCCAGTCAATTGGACAGTTGACCTAAAAATCAATTGTATTGGGGAAAAAGTCAATTGTAGCCAATTTACAGTCAAACTTCATAATTTTTTATCCACGTCAACATTCTAGTCTCCTATGAACCATTTGATCAAGTTTGGATCACAACTCCTCAAGAAATTTGATCAGATCATCAAAAGGACAAAATGGTCAAAATTAGGGTTTTGACTATGAAAGGGCAATTTCAGATTTTTAACCTAGCCAATGACCAATTGAGTTCAAACATGGTTTCAAGGATCCAATGGCATCATCTTGACCTAATCACAAGGTTCAAAAGATCTCAAGTACATAGGATTGACAGATGAATTTTCCAGTCAACTGATCAAAAGTCAACTATCACTGAAAAGTCAAACTTTGACTTTTTGGTCAAAATCAAGTGCCAAGGGTCATAATTAATCAAGATATGTCAAAATGTGAAACTTGTTCACAAAGAAACCTAATTTTTAAAATTAGGGTTTTAATTTGAAATTTTTCATAACTTAGAATTTTTCTAAGTTATGAAAATTTCTTATTTTTTCCCAACTTTTTCACCATGATGTAATTAGATTCAAAGAAAACTTCCAACATGAAAGTTGTATACCTCCATGAAATATACAACTTTGATTCACAAAGTTTTCCAAAAAGATGCTTGGATATCAAGTTGTGATTTTGTGAATAGGGGTCCATAAACTTTTTAACTTAGTGAAATTTTACCCTAGTTTAGGCATATTTTTGACCTAACTTCATGGACATTTTTCACCTAGTTACAAGAGGTATATCAAAATGCATTTAAAATATGGATTTTAGATCATGTTACAAGCTTTCCAAAATGTCCAAGAACTCTCCAAGATCATTTATGGTTAGGGAGAATCAAAGAAATGAAAATGGCAATTTATCACTTTTGTACAAGGCATTTTCACAATGTTACAAGTTGCAAATCAGTTTCAAACATGCTTGTACTTGGTATTACAGGTCCTAATCCTTTCTACACTCCATAATTTAATGCTAACACATTGGATATTTGCTTTATTCTGAACTATGGAGCTTTGCACAAAGAATTATTCCAAAAATGGCATAAAGTTCATAATACCATTTTGATAAAGCATGCTTTTTGCAACTTTGTAAATCTTGAGCCATGGACCTGATCTTTTGTTGCAAGCAAGATCCACAAACATCAGGAAAAGTATACCAACTCCTTGCAGCCCTAGAGTTAGCCTGTACATCACTTTGGCATTGTCACTTCCAATTTTCTTCAAAAGCAAGAAAACATGCAAAAGTCAATAGAACTTGGATATCTGATAAAGAGAAGCCTTGGCATTATTCTACAAAACTTCAGAACTTTGTAACAAGCCAATACACGAATTGCTAACATCTCAAACACTCCAAAACATAAAAAATCACATTTCTTCCCAAAACAGGGCAGTTTCTGCAAATCTCAAGCCAAATCAATATTGGCTCGTGCGTTTCTTGATTCAACCCTTGAAACACCTTCCATACATCACACCTAAACTGTCCAGAGCCTTGTCTTGCAACTGTGTGCCCTGTTTCAAGCTTCACCGTTTTCATTTTGAAGGTTTGCAGGTTGACTTCTACAGGGAGATTCAAGCATCTACAAGGCAAGTGAGCATTGGAGAAGCTTGAGGGAACTTCAAGGAAGCTCACACGATCTTTAGGCCTCACTCAAAGTCCTCACATTTCCATATCCAAATTCAACTGAATAAGGTATTTGTCAAGTTTCTATCTCTCTATTTAGGCATCCTTAGGTCACGATTTGTGAAGCAAAAATGTAGTCCTTAACTTGTTTAAGTTGTACATATGCATAGTTTCCATTTATATTAACTGAGCTAAGAGTATTTGATTGTTGAAGTTCACCAAAAAGCTAGGTTAGAAATTAGGGCCATCAAAATTATCCTTGGTCTTTTAGAGTTAGGTCATGTTTTTTATATCACTGGATTCGTGAGGTCATAAGCTATATTTTTCATGTTACAAGTTTTTGATTTTATGCAAAGAATAGCAAGAACAGGATTTGAAGAAGAACGCACGCATTTGATGCTGGCTGTAGGCCAGGGATGAAGCTGGTTGGGCCTGGCGCCTTGGGTCTGTTTCTTTTCACACCCCCATGTTTCCTTTTTGCACCCCCTTGGCCCATTTTCTATATTTTGCATATTTTTTCATTTCTTTTATGTTTATTGACTTTAATATTTTTTTTAAATATTAAAAAATCCCAAAAATATTTTCTTAATTTTTTGCAATTTTTATTTTATTTTTATTATTTTTTCCATATATAAAATATTTTTATTTTAGTTAATGGAAATCATTCTATTAAAATAATTTGTAAATAATAAAAGAATACTATCCATTTTTTTTTATTATTCATATACATAAAATATTATTTCCATACATATTCTATTTTTTGTTAATATTTGTAAATAATTTTATTTATTATTTCTTGTAAAAAATGAAATAAAATAATAATAGAAAACATATTTTCTTTTAAAACAAAAACTAGGGTTTCCCCTTTCAAAAATAATAATATTATTTTTTCTTATTTTTAGGACTTAGATAATTTTATTTTTTCATACATAAAACAATTACAAACATTTTTTGCATATTTACATTTTATTTGCAGATTTAAATACTTGTTTATTTATTTATTGTACAACAAATTCAATTGGGTTGTAATAATAAAATAGGGTTTTATTTTGTGCAAATATCCCTATTCAAAAAATTGTATCCCCCCTCCCATAATATTGTTGTAATAGCTTAGATTTACTTTACGCAATTTATTGCATTATATACATGTTTAGTAAATTAGGGTTTGCATGATAAGACAAAAAATCAAACAAATAGCATGACCTAATGCAAGACAAAAATTCATGAAAAATGACAACACATTGCACACAAGCACCTCTAGGGTTTCACCCACTTGGTTGCCTTAACAAAATGGCCATGGTATGCATGCTAAGTATCTTGGCAAAACAATACAAACAAAAAGATCATAGTCCCTCGATGACGCTAGACAAGTTTCCTAAAACAAATGATCTTAAGTCCCTCAAAACCTGCTAAAGATACTTGACAATATTGTTATCATGGTCATACGACGACCCACGCCTGTCCTGTTTAACATCCAAAGATAGGGTTGTTTACCAAATACAATGGTAAATCAATAATGTCAAAGGAATAAAAATGTACAAGAAAGACTTTTGAGTATGTAGATAAGCTTCTAGTTACTTGATCAATTTGTAAACAATCCTTGCTATTTTCAAAAACATACAACACATTCCAAAACATTTCCAAACAACTTTCAAAATATTGAAACATTTATCAAAAGATAAACATCTTTGTATACATTCTTACGAACGAGAATCATTACAAAGATCGCCTAAACGATGGCATTTTTTCAAAATACTTTCAAAACCACACAAAGAACCATTTCAAATAATTGGAAAAGCAAAGCAAGTGATCTAAACAAGTAACTAAGAGCCCATGGAAAACCATAGATGAAAAGGGTGCTAGCACCTTCCCTTTTCATAATCTACCCCCCGAACTCAAGAAAGCATCTCAAAGGTATTTCCCTGTGCTTTTTGACCTTTCATTTTGGATAAAATAAAAGTCGGTGGCGACTCTTGCTAAATGGAAACATTTGCGACGAAATGCAAAACCTCAAGTCAGTTCTCCCACCGTATCACACTTTTCATAAAATGGCGAGACCATCAGCATAGACAAAGGCATTTATCCAGAACTCTGTTACAAGATGTGGATAAACATATCCACGCAGCATAGATAGATAACTCTTCCACCCTTGAAAGTGGATACCAATATGGAATTTTTTCCTTGCACCCAGGATTTTTGGTTGCTTTTCTATGATGACTTCTAGAAGGTCATCATTTCCATGAAAGGTTCTTGGGGTTAGGGATAACATTTCCATGTTGCTAAGAGACAGAGAGAGGTTAGAGAAAAGGAGAGATTATGTGAGGGAACGACTTAGGTGAGGAAGTGGAATGAATTTAGGAAGGTATAAATAGAAACGAGAGACATGAAAGAGTGAGTTATAAAAAACTTAAACATTTAATGTTAGACAAAAAAAGATGGAGGAATTTGCATGCAGCTTCATTAAAGTAAAAGGACATGAAGAATTATATTTTAAAAGTGATTTAGGATGTAGAAGGAGCAGATTGGTAAATAAATGAAGTGATTTTGGAACAATTTTCAAGAAGGAATAACATCACATGGAGGCTGAGACAGACATAGAGTAGGTGGCTAAAAAATTATTTTCCCAAAAAAGGAAACATATATATTTAGAAATAGAACCTAAGTATTTATAAATTGAATGTATTGGATTAAATATGACTAGCAGATAAACACATATGGTAAATAAAATGAGTGAAGGGAGTTGGAAATACCTGGATACGCATGCGTGACAGTTTCATTTTAGACTTTAATGAATTTATACCTTTGGGATTCTGAAATTGTTACAGTGATTCTTTTATCTGAGTGCTCTCCATTCTGGTTTTGAATTTAGCTTATCCTTGATAGAGCTTCTGATCATCTTGTCATGTATTTGAAGATCTTCATCTGTCTTTAATTTTAGCTTTCTCTTAGAACCAACTTCTAAAAAACTTCTTTTGTCTTATGCTTTCTTTAGAGTTGTTTTTAAGAGGTTCTAAATAATCTGGTCAGTTTCAAAAAGTTGACTTCTAACTTTTTCTTTCTTCAGATGCATTCTGCTGTGCTATAGCAAAGAAATTCACTTCCTTGAGAACCCTTCTTAGAATTTTATGGAACTGCCTTCTTATAGAGAATTCTCTTTTCTCCAGGACATAGCTAGCTCAAGTATGTAGAGTTTCTGATGCTTACTTCAGATAATTTCTTTTCTCAAGATGTTTGTGGTTTTCTCTAATTAGATCTCTCTATACAGTTAAGTGTTTGATTCGAGAATCAATAACAGAGCGTAGCTCTGATACCAATTAAATGTGGAGAAAAACACAAGAAAGAGGGGTTTGAATTGTGTTGACAAAAACTTTTTCCCTTTCTACAAGTTTGCAGAAGTCTTTGAGTAGGTAGAAATTAATAACACTAAAGAACACATTCATTTTTATACAAGTTCACCTTCTCAACTAAGGCTACATCTATTCCACCCTCCTCAGGTGATTTTGCCTTAAAAAAGAACTTAATCCACTGATCTTGAAAGATTACAACAACCTCTAACAGTCTAGAAAGACATCTTATCCATCTCAAGTATACAAACTATAAAGTCACTTGAGGAAACAGCAATTCTAGAAATAACATCTAAGAGTCTAGAAATACCTTTCAGCCCTCTCAAGTATACATGCTAGAAAGTCACTTAAGGAAACACCAATTCTAGAAAGAATCATTTTTTTGGAGATTTACAAGAGTGCTTCTTACCAAGAAGATTTCTCCTACTTAGAGTACATATTATTTTGACAAATTTTGAGCAACAACTCTATTGTCTAAAACAATTTACATGAAGGTTTCTAAGAAATAACACAATCACAGCAACAACTATTGTGTTTTGAATGTTTCTACAAGATTGAATGTTATGGAGATTAGGTGCAACACATCTTGTAGTCTTCTTATCTTCATCTTCTTATTAATCAAGCTGAATAAAACAACTTCTATCTTCTTTTTTGGTTTCTCTTGAGATGCGTTTGGGTTTATATTTTGAATGACACCTTGTTGAGAACTTCAGCTTCTTTTCTTCAATGATCAAGACACGAGTATCGACTCATGTTTCTTTCGCTTGTTGATCCTTCGTTCTTTCTTCTGTTGTTGTGATGTTTTTCTTGTAAGATTTACAAACTTTTTGGAACTAAGTTATGATGAACATGTTGCTTCTTAGTATGTTGTTAGCACTTTAATATGCTTAATGAAATATTACACTATAGAGCAACAACTCAGTGTAAATATTGCATTTCAAAGTGACACTATTTTGTGCTTGTGAATTTCTTGGTGTTGTTCAGCCACACACCATATGTCCATATTTTCCACATGTATTCAAAGTTTCTTTATATAGGCTTGAGAGAATAGTACTGTTGGAGCACATAATGTGTTGTAACATGTATTTTGCATTTTGATATGTTTCCAATGCAAATCTACCTTTTGTAATGATTACTGTGTAGGAGGCGTGATTTCTTCTTTTTATCTATCCAAGATATAGCTGATAATTGCCATCAATGTTCTCCTCGAAAACTGTGATCATTTGTCAGTTTAGATTAGAGCACTACTGAAGATGTATCTGGACTTTTCTGATCTTTGTTTAACTTGTTTCTGTAGAACATGATTTCTCCAGAATATGATGTTTCTATTTATGAAGTGATGAGCTTGAGACTTATTGCTTGTCTTGTTCTTCTTATGAGTACTTCAGAAACTACTGATTTAATGAAGCTTACAGACACTAGATTGAACTTTAGGAACACGTCTTGCTTTCAGAGCTTTAGGCATCAGCTTATCTGAAAGATAACTTCAGTTGTAGAAGCTTTCTAATTCTGTATCTTTCAACTTTCTGAGCTATATTTATGCAAGCTCTAGAATCTTTCTGATGGACGATCATGTCTTAAGATGTATAGGTAGCAACTTATGTTTAGAGACAACGTCAGTTGTAGAAGCTTTCTGATTCTTGTATCTTCAGCTTTCTAAGTTATATTTGTGCAAGCTCTTTTATAGAATTTTTCTTGTTATTAGATCTGCACACTCAATAAAAGCCATTAGTAGCACTAAAATTGTTACTCACAAAATATATGGTTGTTATCATCAAAACAAAGAATTGCTTAGAAGCTTTCTTGCTCTAACAGAGCGGACTTGTGTCCTTATAAATATATCAATATATAGAAAGCACGAAACGTATAGGAACAAAGTGCTTTAAATAAAAATTCTTGACATTATTATTTTAAAAAAGAATCTACAAATAGTTTCTTCTTTTTAAATTCTAAAATACCTATAATATTATATTAATTCATCAACCATGGACAATTTAAAATTTTTATAGTTTTTTAAATGACAAGTGTAAATTCTCATTGATTGTAGTAAACACAATTCGGTTAACCACTTAAGATAATGGATCGTGTTTACTAATGTTGAACATTAGTAGTTATTTTTTTTGTAAATAAAATCATTTTAAACAAGATTTATAGTAAATTGATTTGACTTGGTAATAATTTAAAATTAAACTTGTAAAATAAATTAGTTGAATTTGAATTATATATAGTTCAACTATTGGGATTATTGAGATATTATTGTTATTTATTTGATACTTATGTGTTGTTATTGGCTGTTACAGTTACCTTATATTTAGGAGTCTTTGATTGATTATAACTCCAACTTTATGGTTGAAATACCCAAGACGAGTAGGTTTTGTAACAAACTGTAAACAAATGGTCTTGTAATGTGCATATATAGTGATCTTAAAAAATGAATAGAGACTGAATTCACATAATACTTTTGTGGTGAAACTTAACATGGTATCATGATCTAGGGAAAATCAAATACATTTTTTCTTCTTCCGGATCAAACACCATAAGATTTTATGGGTGATAACAGTGGTAATGGCGAGAAAAAAGTTAACTTTAACAGTGGTGATAACAAGAAGAAGGTGGATTTGACTTTTTTTCTTGGAACCAATGAAAATCTCACCAACATAATAACACCAATACAATTGTGTGTCCTGAATTATAATGAATGGGCAAGGTCAATTCGAACCTCGTTGCAAGCAAAGAGAAAATACAGTTTTGTGGAAGGGAATGTCCCAAAACCAATGACACCTGAGAAATTGGAGAATTGGACCGCAGTGCAATCGATGCTCATAGAGTTGCTGGTGAACACTATCGAGCCATCATTACGCTTTACTCTTTCTTATTATGATGATTCACAATCCTTGTGGAAACATCTCAAGAAACGCTTTTGTGTTGTGAATACGACTCGTATATGCCAATTAAAGGCATCACTAGGAGAACACAAGCAAGGCAAAGGTGAAGAGGTGTTGGCCTACTTTGGTCATTTGTCTCGTGTATAGGAAAAAATTATGACTTATGTCAAAAAGCCAACTTGCAAACGTGGAGGTTGTATTTGTGATATCCACTAATAAGTGATTAATTTGAGTGTTAAAGACTATCTGCATCATTTTCTTATTGGTCTTGATGGGGTTTATGAAACGGTTTACTCAAATTTGCTTTTTCAAGATCCATTACAACCATTGATTAAGTACATCAGGGATTCATGCAAGATGAGAGGTTGCTCTAAGGAGAATATTCAATTCATCAAAACTGTGAAAATGTGATGGCTTTTAAAGCTACAATCGATAGGCGAGGTAAATCTAAACTTGTGGACAATTTTGAAAAATTATATACTCACTGATGTAATACCCCAAATTTGTCCTACCCTTTTACTTTTATCTGTCTTACGCATCTCACATTTTTCTTATGTACATAACCTCCATTAGGTCATTTAATAACATAATGTATCATTAACCAATCAAATAGGCATGGGAACAAGGATCTTGAAGTTAGGGTTTTCTATACGAATTTGATGGCTCTCACATTCATTTAGGCTTGCTTCTACGAGTTCTTCCATCAATCATTGGTTAAAAGGTAGGGTTGCTTGTTTAAGCATTATTGTGAACTTCTTCTTTCATCAAGCTATAAGGATCCCATTTTCATCAAAAGATTCGAGGGTATCTCAAGAAGACTAGGATTTCTCATAGATGGTTTTAGCTTGTTGGTATTCATCAGTGTAAAGATCATGGATAGGGTTATCTCAAGGGTCTTTCTCTATGATTCAAATCTCATCCATCTTCATCCAAGGGTTCTCCAAAGGGTATTGTTTTATGTGAAAATCATCGAGTGAAAAATAAATTTGTCAAATCAAACATTTGAAGATAGAGTTTCCAAGGTTTTGTTTTATGCTACAAAAGATGAAGTGGTGATCAAGACATTAGCATGTTTCTTGCAATACAAGTTGACATAGATGAAAGAGTTGAATTAGGGGTTTTCATTGAATTTAGGATGATTCAAACTCGGTTAAGGTTCATATTGGTATTAAAATGAAAGAGGATCTACTTGGAAATCAAGTTACAATCAAGTTCAAAGTTCATTCAATTCAAATTCATCATTTTAATCATTCACAAGTTCAAGTTTACAATACTTTTCGAATGCAAATATCATTTCACCATCAATTACCAATATTCATTTGTCCAATTTCAAGCACAAAATCCATTTAATGTCCTTACAAAAGTTCATCTAAGAGAAAATTATAAAGAGATACATGCACAAAATCATTACAAAATTAAAAAAATCTCCACTACTATATCACGTTACATTGCCATACATTAGACACATTCCTTAAAACCTATTATTCCCACCATGACTTCATCAATATTTCTCCACTTATGCCTTTATATTGTTAATGACTTCAATTCTTGCTTCATTCACACAAAACCAAAAGCTTGCCATTGTATTTTCTTCAAACGACCCGTTGTCCAAAACTACATCAGGATTGTATCACCAGTTGCAGCCCTGCATCAAAACACCATCATCATGTCCATAATAAATCAGTTCATACCAATAGACTAAACATGTCATAATCCCTAACAACTTATTGTTAACAGAACCCGATTTGCAACTCCCTCTAACTAAACCCTCACCAATTGTCAAAACAAATTATAACTAACTAGCTGTAACTAATACCTGACCAATCTTCCAAAAACCACCTATAACAACCCCATTAACATGTAACAGGAAAAACCAATTTATAACAGAAAATAACCTCTTTTCCAACTGATCCAACTAACTTCCTAATTGTTTAACTGGAAATAACATAATTTCTAAATTCCTAATCACAACTAACAGCTCATTCATATAACAGCTCACAGAAAAAATAGAAGGATAATCCCTAGGTCTCTAACAAAATTCCAAGGGAGGCATAACAGATTAAAAAAGAGAAAAGAGAGGGAAGAGGAAAGATATACAGATTGATAAACAGAAAGTACAATACAAGATATTGACACAGAGAAAATCACCTTCAATTTTTTGGATTCAATCTTCATCGCCTCTCTCTTTGAACCTTCACCCTTTTCCGCACAGTAATCTCCATTTTCTCTATGCTTCCTTCACCAAACTCCTTCCATAATTCTCTGTTCTCTGAAGAATCTCCATTAAAACCTTCATCCTCTTCTTCAGTTGACTCTTCGTAGAGCTAAATCTTCACAACTTCCTTGCACATCTTGATAACCACTTCTCTATCTTTCGGCTTCTGCATCCATGTGAATATCAGACCTTCACTGTGATTTCAAGGTGAACAACAATGAACAACAACAACACCTTCATCGCCTTCATCTTCAATGTTCATCACCAACCTTGCTTCTTTGCAAATCTTTTCACATTAACATCACAAAGAACAACAACAATAACAATCTTCGTCAATCAAAAATGCACAAATCGGAAAAAGATAAGAAAAAGTCGAATCAGAAATCACATAAGGCATGGTTTGAAGAGTCTACCAGTTATCTCTTACCTCTTTTCTTCGATGCACCGTTTGATTCAGCAATAGCAAGGATATCTAGCATAGAAGTACCATGGGGAGAATCGAAGAACGGCAGCCTCATTTTGTTTGACTTCGATCAAAGAAGAGGTTCTTGAAGAGCATTGCGGGTTGAGGAAGACGTTGGGGGAAGGTGATGTGATCGACGCATCAAATGAGAAGAGTGGGAGATGGAATGATGATGATAACGGTGAAATCGATTGCAAATCGATGATACAGACGGAGGACCGGCAAAGAGAAAAGGAGAAAACCATCGCAGAAGGGCCCTCGTTCACGAAGAAGACGAGGTGACACTGTCTTGAATCCCTAGATCGTCCATTTTCTTTTTAATTCTGAATTTGTTTATTCTATTTTATATATTTTTTATTAATTCAATGAATAAATATAATATAATACAAATTCTAATGATTAATGAAATTGAGAATGGGTTGAGGGATGCTATGGTTATGGACCGAACCAATTGATTCCTGGACCCAACAGATTTTTTCTGGTAGCTTTTTGTTTTATTTACTATAAAAAAATTGATATTGGGTTTATTTTGATTGGCCTAGTGCAAATATAATTTTTGCTTGCAGCACATATCGAATCCAGCTTGCACCTCTTGAGGTCTTATTTCCAATACTTGTTTCGATTGCGTTTGCGACTAATTTCGGTGATTGGACTTCTTTGGTGATATTGGTAAATAAAAGAGATTTAGGTGAAGTTTTCAAGAAGTTTATAAGCTATCTAAGAGCATAGTTTTCATCAAGGGAATTCGAGGAAGCTTTGGTAGAATTTTCTTATCGCTTGTATGGTTTTGAAGATACAACGGACCTTCTCCGTTCAGTATCATCGTAACTTCACTATTATTCCTTATTTTCGCGCTTTATCGTACTTCTTTACCGCTTTTCTATAAATCATGAGAAGTAGGGCTTTACTGCTTTCTTATTCCATGAGAAGTAGGGTAGAGATGTATGACAGGGGTCTCCATAGCTGATCATGTCAAGAACCCATCTAGTTTATTTAAAGATCCGTTTAGGGAAATTATGCATTGTGTGCATTCTGTTTGCTACTTGTGTGTGGTTTGTTTGAAACCCTACCTTTGAGTAAGTATTCTGGAGGTCTGTTTACATTTATGCCCGCATTATTCCCCCATCCCTTCTCGAAGTCCTCAAAAGGAGGTGAGCAGGGAGGGTTAGTAATCGACCCCGGCAATTTCGTCTGTGTCATCCTTAGCTCGTGATGCACCACGAAGCCTCAGAGTTGTGCTTGCTCTTGTGTATTGAGTCTTCAAGTGGGGAAGGGTTCCGCAATTGAACCCCCACATTTTGTCAGGAGTTCTCATTGGCCGATGTTGATACTCCGTGATTGTTTATATCGTCTTCTATCGCTTGCTTCAATCTCCTATATCTTGGTCAGGTGTTTAGTCTCTTTGGACAACACATTTTTGCTTTTTCATCTCACTCCCGCTTGTTTGTCTCGGGTGATACGCTCCCCTTGACTAAAGCATTTCGCTTCTTTTTCTTACTATTTTATGTGTGTGCTCTTTAGAGCTTGCTTTCTTTACCCTTGTACATACCATGTTCCCTTAGGATATGCTTGTCCCGTTCGGATGCAAATTAGACCTTAGGTTACAAACCATGCATGCTAACATTAGGTAGAGATTTCCCTTTCATCCTTAACCTAGGAACACCATTATGTGATAACATTAGGTTAGAAATAGGCTAGTCTCCCTTAGACTCTTTTCTTTCCCTTTTGCATTTACATCTAAAACTAAAACCTTTTCTTTAGCAAATCATAAAACATGCTAATCATACCTAAACCCTTTTCCAAGGTAACAAAACACAAACCAACTCAAAATTTTTATGCGCCCAAGCACCTTTTCTCTAAAACCCTTTTCAGGTAAGGATATGATTAATTTACTTATGTGCCAACGCATAAGTCTCTAAAGGTCGAGCTGCAGAAGAAGGCGAAATTAACATTGTCCATAAAAAGCACAAATAAAAAAAAATATGTTAGCCGAACTACGATAGCTCTGATTCCTCAAAAAGGATACGTAGGCATTGGAGTAGGGCCCAAGCGAGCACAACTTTTATTTTCCCTACATTATTCTCTCTTTTATTTTGCATGCATTCTTCATACAGTTTAGATATAGATTAAACACGCCCATAAGATAGATAACAAGAGTGGATACCGTAGAGTACTACGGGCGTATGGGGTGCTAATATCTTCCCATCGCGTAACAGACTCCCTTACCCTGATCTCCCGGTCGCAAGACTATGACTTCTCCCTTCTCAGATTTTCTCAATGTTTACCTTTCCCTTCATGTGGGATAAAAGACGTTCGATGGCGACTTCATTATTTGATGATTTTCAGCCAGTTGTTTCAGCTGGCAACTTCACTGAGGAATTAAGGTCGACCAATTGCTGGTCCATCCCGGAGTCGATCCTAGATCTTGTTTTTTCTTCTCTATGGGTGTTTATTTATATGCTTTATGGCTTATTCATGTTGTATATACATGAGCATATGTATGCATTGCATTTTATTATTTTCCATATGCTACGGTTGTACTGGATCTGATTCTTGATTGGGTTAGGATGTTACTATTTAGGTAAAAGGCCCAGTACCCAGGCCAGAGTGCACTAGGACCCTAGGAATAGAATGGGGGAATGACGGCTATAGGATGTGGTCCGACTAGTGCAGTAATGCATATACCACGCTCGGATGAGGTTCAATTAGAGGTATTTTCATCATGCACGTCTGTGTTGCGATGATTTTACTTTCACGAGAACCCGTGATTTTTGAGTTACCCTTGCCTTACCCTGACCTAGTGTTCACCCATTAGTGGGGAGGGAATTATTATCACAGGTACAGATGGTGACTATGTTCAGATGGTTACTCATGTTCAGATGGTGGTTATTTGTTCAAATGATTATGGTCTAGATTTATGTTGGTGACTATGGGGTGTTCGGATTTATTTCCTGAGTTTCTGACTTGTACATTTGGAGGTTCATTCGGGCCTTTGATCTTGGTATTCCCAACATGTTCAGAAAAGGCTCAACGGTATATGATGTTCCAGAAGCCTTTATCTCGTACAATTGATGATCTATATGGTACTTAATTCTTGTATGTGCCGAAGCTATGTCGGACCTTTGATCTGATGATAATCATACGATTCAGAACAGTGCAGCAATCATATTCAGAAATGATGGAACTTTGATCCCATGTCTTTGCATACATAACCTGGTTAACCACATGCTTAACATACATGTTCTGTTATTTCCAAGGAACCATATTTGTAAGCCTTGTGTTAAACTCTTCCATCCATTACTTGCGTAAAATCAAAATCAAAGCATGCAAATTCCTTGGAAATGACAGAACATGACATGGCATCCATTCATGCACCCCATGCATATTCATGCATTCATAACAGGTTTTCGAAGATTGAGGATTCTTATTCAGACATGGTGTTCTCCTCATAGGTTCAACTTGATTTCTTACTGCACATGTTCGGAGATCAGTATCGGATAACTCCGTGGGGATTGACCGATACGAAGATCCCAATAGGGTTGATTGTGTTATACATGCAAGCTTTGGCTTGTTGTCGGGAATTCTTTGAGAAGGAATATTATTGATTTAAGACTTAGATGTACCAGGTCATGGAAGCTCTGATGATGATGACAACAATCTTACACTTACGGCGGCAGTAGATTCTCTCTTCTCCTCATCTTTTAGGGAACACTTTCAACAATGGAGCGCTACATAATCTTGAGTTCTTGGAACATCTTATCAGCATATGGTTCCCGTCTACTATGGGATCTTATATCACTGCTCCATTCTTGATACCAACGTCAGATTTGGATGTCACACCGGGGCACCAAGAATTTTCAATCAGGGGCATCCTCCACAGCTATGTGTTCCCTGATTTGTTCAACATCAGCCAGTCTTCGTTCCCCTAGTGAATTCATTGGGCTAGGCTTTTAAGCAAAGAAAAAAGAAGCCTGATGAGCATGTTGATGTGATCCCAATGCATTACATCCTGTTATTTCTAGCTCTGATCTTTGGGGTCCTCCTCCCATAAACACCTATTTTGTTTGTGATACACATGCTAGATGTATCTTCTATTCTTGGGCACCCGGTTTTGATATTGGAAACTGGAAAGGGGTTAAAGTATAAAGCCCATCACCTGTCTGGCGTCTCTTCCAAAATCCTAATTCCTATTTGGCCAACTGTTGGACTCTATCTCACCAGGTGGATGTCTCTGATGTTTTAATAGAAGACGAACTGTATTGTTTCTTCGTGGCGCAAGATGCTTGGTGATGCAGTTCAAACCAAGTCTCTAGGAAAATCATTCATTCGTTCTCCTGAAAGAATATTCTATGCATATTATTCCGGGGCACCTGACCATTCAATTGGAGATGGTATGTCATCCAGAGACAAGGTCCGAGATGGAATCAATCCAGAGACTGTTATGTTCATATCAGATCTAAAGGGGAATTCTCTCGCCCATTTGAGCATCAAGAATACAGAAAGTCGTCAGAATCAAGAAATCCATACGAAGTCAAGTCTCCTCAACGATGGTAAACATTGGTTTCTTTACTGCATTTTCATTTGCATTCTTGCTTGTTTGTTTAAACATTGCTTGTATATAGAAACATATCTATTTTTGAATGAAAATTTGAATGCAATAAGTATGCGTGTCTTGAAGTGTTCTTTTCATTTTTATTCATTCATTCGTTATCATTATTTAAATATTTTACTTGCATATTGATTCCAAGTCTCCAAGTCTTATGCTTAGGTAAAGATTGGAAGGAGGATGACGATAATCTAAAAACGCAAAAAATCTTTGGTTGGTACGCTTTTAAGTAAGACCCTGATGACGATGTACAAGCCTTGTTTCTATTCCTAAACACCAGAGATATAAGGGAGATAGACCCTTGTTAACCCCTTTGAGCCTTCGAAGTAGGAGTTTCTTTTCTGTTTAGAAAAAAACCCTTATTTTAACCCTGGGGCGGGTAGTGTTCAGTTAATCTGATCAAACATTCAGAACTCATTAAGAGTGTGCATCCAAGGATACAACAATGGTTATCCATCAAAAGGTTGAGGAACGTCAAAACCACAATGGTTAACCCTCATCTATCAGCAACGTGCATAAACTAACGATATCCCAATGGGTATCTCTCGCAAATCAAGAAGTCGAGACCGGATGACAATACAACAATGGCTATCCATCATCTACCAAAGACTCAGACAGTCACAATAACTTCCAACAAATCAGAAACATCATAAAGATCAACGAACTGTTCAGAATGGAAATTATGAGTAAGAAAGAAACAAAAAGCCCCGCTAAGTCAAAACTTGAAAACAAGTCGCTTAGGAAAAAGTTGGGGCATCCCGCTGGACTCCCAAATTGAAATTCAAAAGAATTTGTCTAGGCGAAAGCAAGAAAGAAATTGAGAAACCTAAAAGGAAAAAAAGGATTACCAATAAAAATCGCTATCGAGAGAACAAGTTCGTGTGATGAGACACCAAAATCAAAAGTTAGTTATTGTTGTGTCCAAGAGGCCTCAATGGTTCCTCAACCATCGCAAACTCTTCTCAAGAGATGAATGCTTGTATCAGGTAAAATAAACGTAAGAATGGAGAACATCATGGAGAATGGGTGGGCACTAAATAATTTTTAGCCTTAAATACTTTTTTGCTTAAACCGTGAACCAGGCCATGTTACAACCCATGAAAGTCCTAACTAAAGCAGGGGTCAATTTGAAAACGTGCTACAACGAGATAACTTTTAACTGACTCCTAAGAGGTATGTTTAAATATCCGTGTTGGCATCATATGCTTGCATTATCTTTCATAAAAAAAGAATTTACAAATGTGGCTCTCTAGCTAATGACTCGTTCACAACAGAGTTATGACATTATTTCAATCAAAGTTTTTTCCAAACTTCAAGACTTACATATGTGTTGCGTTAGAATTATCATTCTCATAATAAACATTCTTCTGCATACAAAACAACTGATTGACATCAAGTAAGTTTACACAATGAACAATCGGTAAAGAGCTCAATCTTGTCAGAGAAGAGAGGCTTGAATACTCTGTTGAAACAAGAGTCAGATGTCACAAGAGAAATGACTTATCCAAGGGCATGTTAACCAGTGATTCTGTCAAGAGAAAGCATCTTGGTGCTTCACAGTCTGAGTACCCTTTAGGGATGAAGTTAGGAGATTCTGCCAATCTGGGGCAATCAAGTCGAGAATCGATCTCTCTGAGGTCAACCAAATTTGGGGCATTCCCTCCAAGCTATCAATCAGAGGCTATCATGTTGATAAATCTCTTCAAGTTACCATTGATCAGGGGCTATCACATCGAGAAATCTATTCAGAATTCATTCAACCTGGGGCAGTTATGTCGAGATTCGACAAATCTCTCCAAGAAAGCTGTAATAAAGAGCGGCTTATTTTGTGACTCAAGAGATTGGGGCAGGCCATCTCATATCGTATTGTGGCACGAATATTTTGATCTTCTACTCAGCATAGATTCTCTCAGAGGTCCTCCAGACAGGGACATTCCACATTCGTACGTGTAAAGCTTCTCAAGCCAATATTGTTGTATGAGACGACTATAATCAAGCTAAAAGCATCATAACAGTCACCCTAGCCTGGTCGGAACGCACTAAGCTTCCTTTATCTGCTACATACAATTTCAAACCTGATTCCCCAGGTGAATTCAGAAAGTTCGGAGTTGTCGTTTGACTTGGCACGCGTAAGTGTATCCCTAGTGGAGTTAATCGAGTGCATCCCCAGTGGAGCTAAACTGGGGCATTCACAGAGCTGAATCGGGGCATCCCTAGTGGAGTAAATCGGGGCATACACAGGTGTTCATGCCTATCGTTTATCTCCAATTGATTCAAGAGATAATTCCCTAGTGTGGCGTAAATTTGGGGCATGTATTCGAAGGTATCCACATGGTGTTTAATATCCATTCTTCAGCATATTCAGTTCTACCATCCTTCAAGCGGTTCAAGATGTAGAGAAGTCGGGCCTGATTATCTCTTCCACAATAGTGCATTTCAGAATCCAGTGACGTGCCTTTAAACTTGCTTTGTCATAAATTTAATCTTCATCAGAGTCATTGATAATCTTCGGTATCACGAGCTCCTCATTGCAAATTTTTATCAGTATCCCCAACAATCCTTGGTACTGCAGGCTTCCATCACTGATGTGTATTGGCATCCACCAGTGAAGAGAAACAACTCCCAAAGAGCCTTCACTTATCCCCATGAAGTTTGTCTCTTTGCATTTGCATATAGTTATCACTGCATAACATTGCATCCTCAAAAGCGCGTAGGCGATCCATCAGAATGGATCTTTGCGGAAAAAGAAATTCAAACATGCATACAAAGCATAAGCCATATCAAGTACCTTACATGAAAGACCTGAATCATATAAGGACAACAATACATCCCCACAAGAGGATATCACTCCCAAATCCCCAGTTGGTGATCTTCACCATCACAATGCCCAGCTAACGGTGCCAGTACATTGTACCCTAAATTCCCAATAAAATCAATACATCTTGTCATTCTGAACCCAGTTCCCATCTGGTAGCCAGTTCCCGCCTGACAAATAATTCAGACTTCCAACACTCGTCTGTGTCAGTTTCCTAAACACTCATCTATGTCAGTCTCTCAAATACTCGTCCATGTTTAACCTTTCCTTGATACTCGTTCGTATCTTCTTTCAATACCCGTCTGTATTGATTCAAACACTCATCTGTGTCAGTTCTCCAAACACTCACCCGTCTCAGTCCCCTAAACACTTGTTCGTGTTTAAACCTCTCCTGGATACTCTTCCGTATATTCTTTCAATACCTGTCCATATTGATTCAAACACTCATCCGTGTCAGTTCTCTAAACACTCGTCTGTGTCATTTTCCCAAACACTCATCCGTGTTTAAACCTTTCCTTGATACTGTTGTACCCCAAAATTTACCCTCTCATTTTATCAACATTTCTCATCACAAGGCTCTTGGAACTCAAGATCAAGCTAGGGTTTGCTCTGCTCAAGACACCTTTTTGCACTGTTGACCTAAACTAGGGTTTGAGTTTGCACAGGGATTTTTGGACCTTCAATTCTCAAATTGAATTTCATACTTCATTATGGGCATATAAGTTTTTCCATACCAAGTTTCAATCCTTGAACCAATTTTTTGCCCAGTAAATTGGACAGTTGACCTAAAAATTAGCTGTATTGGGGAAAAAGTCAACTGTGGCCAATTTATAGTCAAACCTCATGAATTTTGACCTACATCAACATTATGAACTCATATGAATCATTTGATCAAGTTTGGACCATAATTCCACAAGAAATTTGATCAGATCACCAAAAGGGCAAAATGGTCATTTTTAGGGTTTTGACTGCACTAAGGCAATATTTGACTGTTTGACTTAGCCAATGGCAAATTAAACTCAACCATGGACTCAAGGGCTCAACGAAATCATCTTGACCTATTCAACAAGTTCAAAAGATCTCAAATGCATGGGATTGATAGATGAATTTTTCAGTCAACTGATCAAAATTTGAGTATAAACTAAAAAGTCAAACTTTGATTTTTTGGTCAAAATCAAGTGCCAAGGGTCATTTTTCATCAAGATATGTAAAATTATGAAACTTGTTCATCAAGAAACCCAAAATTGCAAATTAGGGTTTGAAATTGAAAATTTTCATAACTTAGAAATTTTCTAAGTTATGAAATTTTCTTAATTTTTCCTAACTTTGTCCCACATTTTCACCAAGATACAAATGGATTCAAACAAAACTTACAACATGAAAGTTGTAGTCCTCCACAAATTCTACAACTTTTATTCACAAAGTTTTCTCAAAATAAGCTTGGATCTCAAGTTATTATGTTTGGAACAAAGGTCCCTAAAACTTTTAACTTTGAGAAATTTTGCCCTAGTTTAGGCAGGATTTTGACCCATCTTCTTGGCCATTTTTCACATAGTTCCACTTGGAGTATCAAGTTGCATTTCAAATATGGATTATAGTGCTTTTGCAAGTTTTCTAAATTATCCAAGAACTCCTCAAACACATTTGTGGTTAGGGAGAATCAAATGCTTGAAGTTGGCAAAAACTCACTTTGTATCCATGGCCAATACATGTTCACTCAAGTGGCATTTTCAAAACAGCATGCTTTGTACTAGTTTGAAGGCCTCTAAACCCTTTTACACTCCTTAATTGAATGCAAATCAATTTAGCTAATGCATTATCTTGGCCATTTGGACATTGCACATAAAACTAAGCCTTAATTAGAAAAAGGTACATTTCCATTTTGAAAAAGGTTTGCTTTATGTCAAAACATGATCTTTGAAGCATGGGGCCAAGATCTGAGAAGCCAAATCAAATCCACAAATTGCAAGTATCAAGAGGATTGTATGCAGCATGATATATGGTTGGTACAGGCCTGTGATACCAACTTACACATTCTTGCTTCACAAAGAAGAAAACTGGCAAAAATCCTCCCAATTTGAAAACTAGCCATTGTTAGCTTAGACAAACATTGCAAACATATTTCACACAACCCTTTGAGAAAGAAACACGAGTCTTTGAGCCTCAAAACCTCCCATAGCCAAAAATCACTCTTTTTTAGCAAAACAGGGCAGGTGCTGCAACTTGAGTGCCATAGCTCATTTGGCTCGTGCATTTTGCCCCTTTTTGCTTCAAACACATTCCATTCAACTCACTCAAGCTATCCCACACCTCCATTCCCAACTGTAACTCCATTCATAGTGTTCACCATTTTCATTTCAAGCTTGTGCAGGTTGAGTTCTAGAGGCTGATTCAGGGACATTCAAGGCAAGCTAGCTATTGGAAAAGATCAAGTGAAGTTCAGGAAAGCTACCAGACACCTCAAAACTTGTTGAGAAGCTCTGCATTGTCCTACTCGAATCCAACTGAAACAGGTTTTTCATCACTTTCTATCTCTCTATTTAGGAACATTTAGCCTTAGGTTTGTGTATAAGAAATGTTGTATTCAATGCCATGAAGCTGTACATATGCTCAGATTTCATTTATATTAAGTCTGCTAGGAGAATTTCATCCATGAACATGCTGAAAAAATAGGTCAGATTTTAGGGCCAGAGAAATTCTCTCTGGTCTTTGAGAGTTAAGATTAATGCTTTATATGGTTATAATCGTATTGAAATTCTCTACAAGTTTTGTGTTATGTGTTTTTGCAATGGAGCTCGTATGCAGGATATCCATTTTGAACCAGGCGCGCGCACGTTTCTGTCTAGAGGAAGAAGATGAAGTTGGCTTGGGCTGGGCCTGACCAGTTTTGCATCTAACACCCATTTTTTCAGTTTCACACCCCCTGGCCCAATTTCTTATATTTTTGCATTTTATAATTTTTGTTTTCTTTTCTGACTTTTTTATTTTATTTCCAAAATTAAAAAATGCTTAAAAAATATTTTCATAATTTTTTACATTTATTTGGCATTTTATTTTGATTTTCCTAACAATTAAAGGCCTTTAAATACTTTTATAATTTATTTAAAACTTGAAAAATAATGTAAATAATACTTTTATTTTCATTTCTTATTTTTATTCACACTGAAAATATTATTTAAAATATAATTTATTTTTGTACATATTTTATCTTATTTTGTACATATTTAATATATTTAATATACATAATAAACATATATACTTTTATTTTATTAAATACTTAGAATAAAAATACAAAAATATTACATTTTTATTTTTATTATTATTTATACTAAAAAAATACCCTTTTTAGATATATTTCATTTTTTTTACACATATTAATATATTTTTGTACATAAATAATATATTATATTTATTTTCTTAAAGAAATTAGGGTTTTACCCTAAAACAAATAAAATTAATATTTTATTTATTTCTTTATACTTTTTTACATAAAAAAAAATTCTTTTGCATACATAAACAAATAAAAATTCTTTGTTGCATAATACATTTTATTTAATATTTATTTATCTTGTTTAATTAAATATTCCTCATTTATTTGCACAAAGAATTCAATTTGGATGTAATAGTAAATTAGGGTTTATAATTTCTTGTCAAATACCCCCCATTCAAATTTGTACCCCCATACCCATAATCATGTTGTAATAGCTTAGAAATTTAAATTCTCGCACTTTTACGCTTTCAATTATGCCATGATTAGAGAATTAGGGTTTGTATGCAAAATCCAAATTAACAAATAGTTTGACCTAATCAAAGACAAAAATGCATGAAAATCAAACACAATGCACACTTGCACCCCTAGGGTTACAATCCACTTGTTGCCTTTAAAAATGGGCCATGGTATGCATGTTGGGTACTTTGGCAAAACAAAAGATCATAGTCCCTCGATGACGCTATCTTGGTTTCCTAAACAAAAATGATCAAGTCCCTCAAGAAAATTGCCAAAAATACTTGACACAATTGCTATCATGGTCTATACGATGACCCGCGTCTGTCCCGTTTAACATCCTAACACAAGGTTATTCACCAAATGCAATGGTGAAACGACACTATCAAAAGGGTTAAAAAAATAAGAAAGATCTTTGAATAAAATAGGGTAGATAACTCTTAGTTACTTGATCAAAAGCTTGCAAAAACATCCTTGCTATTTTCAAACACACCACACAACACAATTTCAAAAAAAACTTTCAAAAAACATTGAAACCTTTTCAAAAGACCAAAACACCTTTGTATACATTCAAACAAGAATCATTACAAAGGTTACCACAACGATGGCCTCTTTTCAAAACACCTTTTAAAACCACACACAAAGCACCATTTCAAACAATTGGAAAAGCAAAGCAAGTGATCTAAACAAGTAACTAAGAGCCCATGGATAACCATGGATGAAAAGGGTGCTTGCACCTTCCCTTTTCATAATCTACTCCCCGAACCCAAGAAAAACATCTAAAAGGTCTTTCCTGTGCTTTTTGACCTTTCCTTAGGATAAAATAAAAAGTCGGTGGCAACTCTTGCTAAACCGAAACATTTTCGAACACAAACACAAAACCTCAAGTCAGTTCTCCCACCGTATCACAGAACTGGCGACTCTGCTTGGGAAAAACTTAAAAGTGGAGTAACCTTAGGGTTTATATCACCTTTGCATGATTATCTTGTTTGCTTTGATTGCTTTACAATTGGTTCTCTTGTTTGGGTTTTGAATCCTCCACCCAGATTTTGGGAAACATTCATAGGTAAATAGAAATACGTTGTGGAAAATGTGCGGGGTATACCGACATGGTTGAAGCAATAGCTATATTAGTGAGACATATTTTTGAGTACCGGTAGCCTTTGAGTCAATCAAAGAGAATACGGGGCCGCTGAGTGATGTCATGAAGCACTAATGAACTCTTAGAACCTTACTTGACCATCTTGGCCTTTTTTTAGGGGTACTGAGATGACCGGCTTTGGTGCAGTCCGAAGTTGGTAGATACTCGATACTACACTCATTAAGGGTTATTTTCTTGGAATATTTTGGTCGCCAGTTAAGTGGCTAAATCAAAACAATGAACACAAAATAATCCAATGATATTGAGCTCCTTAGAACCCGGTTACTATTTATAAGACAGGTTGAGCCAACTAACTTCAAGAGGGTACTTACCTATGAAACCTCATGCAAGCCTGAAACTAGGATCTTGTGTGACTTGTTTGTACATATGTTTGTGCATGCGTCATAAACATCATAAAGCATCATATGCATCCACTAACCATTTCAAGGGTTTGGATCTTCATCTTTGTTCTTGTTTTGTAGGTCATGGAATCTCTTCGCAGGAAAACAATTCAAGTCAATCTTGTGAGAATCCCTACTCAACTCAAGGAGCTCACTTCCAAGATTCCAAAGAATTCTCTCTTCAGTGAGAGACATGGTAGACTCCTCAACTTGGTCAACTCCAACATTGAAGAAGACATAGTGAAAGTCCTCTTCCAGTTCTTTGATCCACTACACCACTGTTTTACATTCCCTGATTACCAACTAGTACCTACTTTGGTGGAATTTTCTCAACTCCTGAGGTTCCTATTCTTCATCAACTACCCTACAACGGTACGGAAAAAGAACCAAAGCCTGAAGATGTTGCTCAAGCATTACACTTTCAACCATCTGATATCAAAGGTCATTGGGAAACCAGAAGTGGTGTCAAGGGTTTCTTGGCAAAGTTTCTGTTTGAGAAGGCACAAGACTGCTGGAATTCTCTAGATCTACAAGCTTTTGAGGAGATTGTATCACTTATCTTCTATGGGTTGGTCTTGTTCCCAAACCCTGATCAACTTATATATGTGAATACTGTCAAGATCTTCATATCTCAGAATCATGTGCCTAAATTGCTTGGGGACATCCTACACTCATTTTACACACGAACAATGAGGAAAAGAGGTGTTCTCATGTGTTGTACTCCTCTTCTAGCAAGGTGGTTTATTTCTCACCTCCCCCAAACAGTTTTGAAGAATGAGCAGGGTTTAAGATGGTCACAACGGTTAATGAGCCTCACACATTCTGATGTTCATTGGTGTTCTCGATCCAGAGAAAATGTCATCATCATTGATGGTTGTGGAGAATTCCCTAATGTCCCTCTACTTGGCATTAGGGGGGGCATTACCTACAACCCCTATTTATCCCTAAGACAATTTGGATATGCTCGGAGGGATGGTCCTCATGATATGCTAATCCCTGACTTGGTTTTTGACTTCGACAACGATGCGCAAGGACTTCGACAAAGGTTCATCAGAGCTTGGAGGATGCCCAACAAAGTGGATAGTAAGACACTAGGGCACAAGAATTCCACCCCCCTTGAGCCTTATCTCAAGTGGGTACGAACCCGCGCCCAGAATCTTATGATGCCATATCCTCATATTTTCCCCGTGATCAAAGAGCCTGTTATGGAAGGAGAGGTTCCATACACCCTCCTGCATCCTGACATGCCGACATCATTGGAAGAATTACAAAAGAGTTGGATCCAACTCAAGGAAGAACGGAATACTTTTGAAGCCAGCTTCTATGCCAGTGAGAAGAAGGTTTTGGAGCTTACCCGTCGACTTCATGAGGAGGAAACTCTCAACACTTACATCGCACCAAAGAGGATGTGCAATGTCTTTTTACATTAAGAATTTTGTAATATTTTTCCCATGGGGCATTTATGTACTAACAAATTTCTTCTTAATATGACGTGTGTTCTTTTTTGTTTGCAACAAATTTGAATTTCTGGATCCTTGAATGCATTACCTGAATAACATATCATTCATCATATGCATAAACAGGTATTCACACCAGGTTTCCTTATCTTTCTGTTGTTTATTTCAGCAAGATGGATTTGGAGCAGACGGTTAAGGATCTGCAAGCACAGAATTCGCAATTCCAGCAACTCCTCATGACCTTAGCAAAGGGTCAAGAGGACCTAAAAGCACGGTTGGAAAAAGAGAAGGAACCAGAAAGGAAGAAAAAGAAAAGAGTTGGGGTAGCCACTATGGGAAGGAGATTCGAGCATCAGACTAGGAGAGTTCTAGAATTTCCCTCGACGTCAGACGAAGGGGTTGGTAAAGGTAAAGGAACTACGATGCCTTCTGAATCTGAAGTTGAAGAAGAAGAAGAGGAAGAAGACGAAGATTACTCAAAGCAGCAATATCCCCCGGCGGATGATAAGTATAAAAATCCTTAGGATCGGTTGGCAGCCATGGAGTTGCAAAGGGTACCTGGTTTAGATTTCGAAGAACTAGGGTTGGTCACCGGGATCGTCATTCCTCCCAAGTTCAAAGTACCTACTTTTGCTAAGTATGACGGTCTGTCCTGTCCAAAGATGCATCTGAGATCGTACGTTAGAAAGATCCAATCTCACTCTTCTGATAAAGATCTTTGGGTCACCTTCTTTCAAGATAGCTTGTCAGGCACACAATTGGACGGGTTCTATCAACTTGAAAGGTCTGAGGTTCACAACTGGGAAGATTTAGCTGTTGCTTTATACTGACAATACCAATACAATGCAGATTTAGCACCCACTCGTACTCAACTACAGAGTATGGGTATGGCTTCTCATGAGGGATTTAAGGAGTACGCCCAGAAGTGGCAAGATTTGGCTGGAAGGGTGCAGCCACCATTGTCGGATAGAGATTTGGTTGACATGTTTTTAGGGACCCTGTCTGGCCCTTTCTTCAATCATTTAATTGGGAGTTCCTCTGCAGGATTCACCGAATTAATTCTGACCGGTGAAAGGGTCGAGGCTGGTATTAAAAATGGTAAAATTCAGAAGGATGCCTCCGCTTCCACTGCTATTAAGAAGGCCTGCCCGGCTAAGAAGGAAGTTTCTTCTATTCATACCCAGAGAAACCAAGGGAGAACAGAGCGCCGACCAACGGTGGGGGCTGTGATGATCCAAAACTCTTCAACCGACCAACCTCGAAACAATCAACCAAGAGAAAATCAACAAAGGGTAGAAAGGCCACAACGGCAATTCACCCGAATCAACATGACACCGGCTCAAGTCCTCCCTCATATGTTAAAGCTGAATCTCCCCAACTTGAAGGAAGCGCCGAAGAACCCCAATACTTCCTCTCCTTATTATCACTCCAATGCAAAATGTGCATACCACTCTGACAGTGTAGGGCATGATACCAACAACTGTTGGGCTCTTAAGAACAAGATACAAGACTTGATAGACGCCAAGGAGGTAGAATTCGATGCGCCCGAAAAGCCGAATGTGATTTCTGCCCCAATGTCGAAGCACGGTCATAATGTTCATGCCGTTATGGAAGACCTTCATGTTACCAATGTTGCCAACCTTTTGACTCTGTTACTAGTAATTAAAGTGAATTTGATGAGAGCCGGGATATTCCCAGGCTGTGGAAAAGACTGTTACTTTTGTTCAAACTTACAAGCTGACTGCCCACTGTTGAAATCAGGCATCCAACGCCTGATGGATACCCAAGAGATCCTCTTTCAAAAGACTCATGTTGATACTATCACCCATGTTACTCCTGCTACCTTTGACTCTCCGACCAATGACATTGCTATAATAACCATCTTCGACGATCTTTCCAAGACCTGCAAAAGGCCTGTTAAGATCATGCCTGATTCTAAGTTTGTGTCGTTAAAAATCACCATGCCGGGGCATGTCCCGTATAAATCTAACAAGACGATACCATGGAACTACGGAGGAGAAATCTTCTACCATGGTGTCAAACAGATTGAATCAGTCCAAGAGAATTTCGATCATGAAACCCCTGATATAGGGAATATTGCGGGAACGAGCAAGATAACTCGCAGCGGAAGGATATTCTCTCCGGAGATTGCTCCTCCACGAGCAGTCTTCGGACCCTCGAGAGTTTCAGTGCCTGTCAAGCCATTTGTGCAAAGCCCGGTAATTGAAGAACTTGATGCTCCTGAAATTAGACCCTCTGATGTTGCTACCAAAGGTAAGGGGATACTAGAAGCGCTTGTCAGGATGAAGGCTCAGACTGTGGTAATCCCCGAGACCACCCAGAAAGAGATGGAAGAAATCTTAAAGATAATCAAAAATAGTGACTACGATGTCGTGGAGCAACTAGGGCAGACCCCTTCCAAAATCTCCATGTTGGCTCTCCTACTCTGCTCTGAGGCTCATGCTAAGGCCTTGATTAAATTCTTAAAGACGGCACACGTGCCTCAAGAAACTTCGGTTGACCAGTTTTAAGAATGCATGGCTAGCCTTACTGCTGATAATGGTCTTGGTTTTTTCGGTGCTGATTTGACTCCTAAGGGAAGGAAGCACAACGACGCGCTGCATGTCTCAGTAGAATGCAGGGGAACCACACTTGCCCATGTCCTGGTGGATACCGGTTCATCTTTGAATGTGCTACCAAAAAAGGCGTTGGACAGGTTAGACTGTGAAGGTCTGACCCTAAAGCCCAATAACATCGTTGTTAGAGCCTTCGACGGTTCTAAGAGGATGGTCCATGGAGAAGTGGACATCCCAATCAAAGTGGGCACCGAAATTTTCAACTCCACCTTTTACGTGATGCACATCCGTCCTTCATATTCATGCTTGTTGGGAAGGCCGTGGATCCACAGTGCTGGGGCAGTCACTTCCTCTCTGCACCAAATGCTAAAGTATCCAGTTCAGGGAAAGATCATAACGGTTCACGGTGAGGAAGAGTACATGATAAGTCACCTCAACTCCTTCCGATACGTGGAGTTGGATGGCGAGTTCATAGGGACGCGTTTCCAACATTTTGAAGAGGTTTCTCCTGAGGTCGCAGTTGCAAAGACAATGATTGATGTGCCTATCATTTCCAAGCATGTGTCTAGGATGGCATTCCTCAAAGATGCGGAGGCCGTAATCAAAGAAGGAAAGAGTAATGTATGGGGGAAATTGCCTGATTTTTCTCACAAAACGGACAAGTTCGGATTAGGTTTTACTGCTACTGGCTAGAAAGCTGTGCGTCGCTCCCGGGCCGGAGGACCACCCATAAAAATCACTCACCATGGAATTAATGCCTTAGAAAATGATGATGAAGAAGACAACTTTGAAGATTGGATCTTTCCGACCGTCAAAGGAGGATTAAGCAACTGGGAAGCGAAAGACTTCGTTCCCATCACTTTCATCAACCAGTAATTTATCTTTGAACAATTTCCTATTTTGGTCTGTAATAATTAAACAATTCGTACACTATTTTCACCTTATGCCTTACCCGAGGCATATAGGTCCATTTGTAAGGGCTTGATTTCTTCATTATCATATGCCATTTTAATGAATCATTGGACGTTTTCATCTATAAACTATTGTGTTCATTTTCTTTCCTTTTACATTTTGTTTGTTTAAGGATGGCTATCCCTTACACACATCCACACTCACAAAATGCAGGTACCCATCCACTCCGGATTCCATGGGTGACTATTCTGCTTTAGCCTTCGGTGACTCTGAAGATTTGGTCAATCATGCCGAGTACGAAGGTGATGAAGACTGTGAAGTGCCTGGAGAGTTAGCCAGACTTTTGCAACAATAAGAGAGGGCCATTCTGCCCCATGAAAAGTTGCTAGAAACCATCAACTTGGGAACAGAGGAAGACAAGAAAGAGGTAAAAGTGGGTGCCAACCTGGAACCAAGTGTCAAAGAGCTCTTAGTACAGTTGTTGAATGAATATGTTGAAATCTTCGCCTGGTCCTATGAAGACATGCCAGGACTAGACACAGATATCGTGGTTCACTGTCTCTCTACAAGAGAAGAATGTCCACTGATCAAACAAAAGGTCCACCGAATGAGGCCCGACATGTCTGAAAAGATCAAAGCTGAGGTAATGAAGCAATTCAATGCTGGCTTTCTGGCTGTTACTTCCTATCCACAATGGGTTGCTAACATTGTGCCCGTGCCTAAGAAGGACGGCAAAGTCAGAATGTGTGTGGACTATAGGGACCTAAATAGGGCTAGCCCTAAAGATGATTTTCCACTACCACACATTGACATCTTGGTTGACAACACAACTCAACACAAGGTATTTTCCTTCATGGATGGATTCTCGAGATACAACCAGATCAAAATGGCCCCTGAAGACATGGAGAAGACTACTTTTGTTACGTAGTGGGGTACCTTCTGCTACAAAGTGATGCCATTCAGATTGAAGAATGCCGGGGCAACCTATCAGCGAGCCATGGTAGCTTTGTTTCATGACTTGATACATCATGAGATCGAAGTCTACGTAGACGACATGATAACCCGTTCACAGATAGAAGAAGAACACCCCGACCATCTGCAAAAGCTGTTTGTCAGATTGAAGGAATATAAGCTCAGACTGAACCCTAGCAAGTGCACTTTTGGAGTCAGGTCTGGTAAACTCTTGGAATTTATCGTCAGCAACAAAGGCATTAAAGTGGATCCTGCTAAAGTCAAAGCTATACAAGAAATGCCTGCCCCCCCCCCCCCCCCCGCACTAAAAAGGAGGTTAGAGGTTTCTTGGGACGCTTAAACTATATTGCGAGGTTCATCTCTCCCCTAACATTTACCTGTGAGCCAATCTACAAGCTGTTGAAGAAAGATCAGGTGGTTGAATGGAACAATGATTGTCAAGTTGCTTTTGATAAGATCAAGGAGTATTTACTGGAACCTCCTATCTTGATGCCGCCCGTCGAAGGAAGGCTGTTAATCATGTATTTGACTGTTTTGGATAACTCAATGGGGTGCGTATTGGGCCAACATGACGAGTCTGGCCGAAAAGAGCATGCCATTTATTACCTTAGCAAAAAGTTGACCGACTGTGAGACTCTCTACTCACTGCTCGAGAAAACTTGTTGCGCTTTGGTATGGGCTGCTCGCCGGCTAAGGCAGTATATGTTGACTCATACCACTTTGTTGATTTATAAAATGGACCCGATCAAGTATATCTTCGAGAAGCCTGCTTTATCTGGAAGAATCGCTAGATGGCCAATGATCCTGACAGAGTATGATATCCAGTATACTACCCAAAAAGCTATAAAGGGGAGTGTACTAGCTGACCATCTAGCTCATCAAGCCGTCGAAGATTACCAATCTATGAGATTCGACTTCCCTGACGAGGACATTATGACATTGGATAACATTGAAGGTAACGGACCGTATGACGGACCTGAACAAGGATCCCGATGGACCCTGTACTTTGATGGTGCTTCAAATGCACTTGGCAACGGTATCGGTGCAGTACTTATTTCTCCGAAAGGTTGCCATACACCCTTCACTGCCCGACTTTGCTTCAGTTGTACCAACAACATGGCCGAATATGAAGCTTGCATCTTTGGTCTCAAGGCTGCAATTGACCTAGGAATCAAATCTTTGGTCGTATTTGGGGACTCAGATTTAGTTATCAGTCAAATCAAAGGAGAGTGGGACACTAGACATCCTAATCTTATCCCATACAAAGAACATGTCCTGACATTGTTGCCTCATTTTGAGCAGATTACCTTTGAGAACTTCCCGCGAGAAGAAAATCAGCTAGCTGATGCTCTGGCTACAATGTCTTCCATGTTTAAACTCAACTGGGATAATGAGGCTCCCCAAATCACCATCGAGCGAATGGACGAACCTGCACACTGTCATGAGATTAATACCGAAGAAGTAGTGGAACAACCCTGATTTCATGAAATCAAAAGGTATCTCCAGACTAGAGAATACCCTGAAGGAGCTTCAGCCAATGACAAAAAGTTCCTAAGGAGATTTGCTGCCAAGTTCTTCCTGAGCAATGGTATCCTATATAAGCGCAACCATGATTGTATTCTACTTCGTTGTATGGACAAGGTTGAAGTAGAGTTGATCATGACCGAAATACATAGTGGCACATTTGGCACCCACTTGAGCGGACATACGATGGATAAAAAGATTCTAAGGGCAGGCTGCTACTGGTCTACCATGGAAGCTGATTGTCATCAACATTCCTGTACTTGTCACAAATGTCAAGTCTATGCTGACAAGGTACATATTCCTCTTGTTCCTCTCAATGTTCTGACATCTCCTTGGCCATTCACGATGTGGGGAATCGACATGATTGGAGAGATCAAGCCTACGACATCCAATGGACATCGCTTCATCTTGGTCGCTATTGATTACTTTACCAAGTTGGTCAAAGCAGCTTCCTACGCCTCCGTTACAAAGAATGTGGTTGCCCGCTTCATCAAGCAGAATCTCATATGCCGGTATGGTATCCCCGACCAAATCATCACGAACAACGGTACAAATCTGAATAACACTTTGATCACCGCTCTGTGTGAGCAGTTCAAGATTCAACATCACAATTCATCTCCCTATCGGCCAAAGATGAACGGCGTTGTTGAAGCTGCGAACAAAAATATTAAGAAGATCATTCAAAAGATGGCAGTCACCTACAAAGACTGGCATGAGATGTTACCGTTTTCTCTGCATGGATATCGTACCACGGCGCGTACTTCAACAGGGGCAACCCCATTTTCTTTGGTATATGTCATGGAAGCTGTCTTACCTATGGAAGTTCAGATTCCTTCCTTGAGGATTATGAAGGATACTGGTTTGAGTGAAGACGATTGGATTCAGACCCGACTTGATCAACTTAACTTGATCGACGAGAAGCGACTTACTGCTGTTTGTCATGGTCAGGCGTATCAAAAACGAATGATCAAGGCTTTCAACAAGAAAGTCAGACGTCAGGTATATCAAGTCGGAGATCTTGTAATCAAGCGGATCATCTTGCCGCAAAGTGATCCCAGGGGCAAGTGGACTCCTACTTACGAAGGACCATTTGTGATCAAGAACATCTTTTCTGGTGGGGCAACGATTCTAACCACCATGGATGGCGACGACTTGCCGCACCCTACGAACGAAGACATAGTCAAAATATACCACGCATAAAATAACCCGAAAAGTTGAAAACCTGAAAGGGCGACTTGGGCAAAAATGGGCATCCCGGTGAATCGAAAACCCGAAAGGGCGGTTCAGGCAAAAATTAGGGATAAACAAAAAAAATTGTACACCCGGCAAGTTGAAAACCCGAAAGGGCGACTTGGGCAAAAAAGGGTTTCCCGGTGGACTGAAAACCCGAAAGGGCGGTCCAGGCAAAATTTAGGGAATTAAAGCGTATGACTATGTCTCGTCGGATCACTTTAAGGACAATCTCTTCACCAACAAGCTCCAAGTTTCTGATCAATCCAATCATCCGCGGACGAAGCAACGAATGGACAAGATACTCAGAGTTGTGAAGGATATAGAAGAATGGGAACCCCATGGAATTGTTACACATAGCCATCTTTCTTTTTGTATAAATTTTTCTCAGTTTTTCGACAACATTCTCTTACTAGGATGTCTGTCTCCTTTGTACAAAGATACTTACAAAAGTTAATACAAAAATACTTCAAAGTGCAGAAATTCGCTTGCCTTTCTTTTCTTTTTTATGTTTTATTTGAAAACCTCCAATGATTCGTTAAATGAGCATATGCTTTTGAATATAATCACTGCTTACAAATAAAGCGAAATGAGAAAGGATAATTACTTATAGGTCGAAAGTATAGGAAAATGTCTTTAGGCTGTTCCAGAAAATCCCCTGCAGTATGTCATTCAGATCCTCAACAAAGCTAAAACCTTGAAGTACAAGATCTCCAAGCGGAGTTAAGTTTCAAGATTCCCATCAGAGTAAAGTCTCCAAACTCCCGATCCTCAGTGGAGCCCGAAAAACCTGAAATACATATCCCCAGCGGAGCTAGAATACTCTAAACCTTCTTCCCCAGCGGAGTCAAAATTTCCTACTATCAATCCCCAGCGGGAACCATTTCAGTTTTCCCCAATTTCCCCAAGCAGGTTATCTTAAAAGTCTGAGAATCAATCAGATAACAATTAACTCTTTGTCCTATCCCCAACTAGGAATCCCCAGTATCTTGACATACAACCCAAGCTCCTGATTTCCCAAGCAGAGTAATCACTCTCCCCAAAGAGTTATTTCCCGACAGAACGAAGATTCTAATTCCTGTTTCTCCATTTGAAGCCTCCCAGGTTTTAATTTCCCAGTAGAGATCGTCGGATTTTTCCTTATTTCCCCAGGAAAGTCATGAAGAATTCTCACATCCCCACAGAAGTTGTCAAAGTTTTGATAATCCCCACGAGTCACCAAGGATTTTCAAGTCCCCAGCAGTGGTCCTAGGATTTCTCATCTTCAACAATCAAAGATTTTTTGGGAATCCCCAGCATCGGGCAAGGATTTACTTCCCCCGGCAGCAGTCAAAAATTTCATTATCTCCAGTTATCAAGGATTTGTTTTCCTCAGCAAGACAGCTAATCGGCTTACATGCACATCCATTACATTCATATATCATAAACATTGATGGAACATATTTTATTGCATCATACATATCATGAAACATAACTTTGTGTTTTAGCTAACATTTTACCCTTTTCAGGATAAGATTAAAAAGCTATTGTTAAACAACTATTCAAGATTTCAGATACAATATGGATACACCCCAGACACGGCGGTCATTCTATTACTCATTCAGAATTTCAAGTCAAGATAAAGTTTGGATACACCCCAGACACGGTGGTCATTCTGCTACTCATTCAGACTCCAGCAATCAGATACAGACTAGATACGCTCCAGACACGGAAGCCATTCTATTTCTCATTCAGATTCACCTATCAACTTCAAGTTCAGATACACTCCATACACGGAAGTCATTCTATCACTTGTCTGGATCTCAGTTACAGTACGGATACACTCCAAACACGGAAGTCATTCTGCTACTCATAGAAATCTCAACTTCAGATACAGTACGGATACGCTCCAGACACGGTTGCTATTCTGTCACTCATTCGGAATTTATCTCCAGCACATAGATGCTTCATACACAGATGTTTCTCTGTTACCCATTCAGAATACAGATACACTCCAGACACGATAGTCATTCTGATATTCATTCAAGATTAAAATACAGTTACAGCTCGGATACGCTCTAGACACAGACGCCATTCCCTTGCTCATACAAACCCAGTCTCCAGATACAACTCAGATACGTTCCAAATACAGATACCATTCTAATGTTCATTCTACTGATTTTCAACAATCTTGGATGGCATCTTTAAGCCCATCTCCAGCAAGATTCTACCATCTCCAAATGACATCTTTAAGCCCATTCCCTCAGTTACATTTTGATGAGTGCAAATTTACGGGCACTCTAGTGTCCAATCCTCTTTTACCTTCGAGTCATGAAAGGCAAACTTACCAATCTAACTCTTCAGGTTCAAGAAGATTGAACAGGGGAAACTGTTGTACCCCAAAATTTACCCTCTAGTTTTATCAACATTTCTCATTACAAGGCTCTTGGAACTCAAGATCAAGCTAGGGTTTGCTCTGCTCAAGACACCTCATTGCACTGTTGACCTAAACTAGGGTTTGAGTTTGCACAGGGATTTTTGGACCTTCAATGCTCAAATTGACTTTCATACTTCATGTTGGACTTATAAGTTTGTCCATACCAAGTTTCAAGCCTTGAATCAAATTTTTGCCCAGTCAATTGGACAGTTGACCTAGAAATTAGCTGTATTGGGGAAAAAGTCAACTGTGGCCAATTTACAGTCAAACCTCATGAATTTTGACCCACATCAACATTATGAACTCATATGAATCATTTGATCAAGTTTGGACCACGATTTCACAAGAAATTTGATCAGATCACCAAAAGGGCAAAATGGTCATTTTTAGGGTTTTGACAGCACTAAGGCAATTTTTGACTGTTTGACTTAGCCAATGGCAAATTAAAATCAACCATGGACTCAAGGGCTCAATGGAATCATCTTGACCTATTCAACAAGTTCAAAAGATCTCAAATACATGGGATTGACATATGAGTTTTTCAGTCAACTGATCAAAATTTGACTGTACCCTGAAAAGTCAAACTTTGACTTTTTGGTCAAAATCAAGTGCCAAGGGACAATTTTCATCCAGATATGTCAAATCATGAAACTTGTTCATCAAGAAACCAAAAATTGCAAATTAGGGTTTGAAATTGAAAAATTTCATAACTTAGAAATTTTCTAAGTTATGAAATTTTCTTAATATTTCCTAACTTTGTCCCACATTTTCACCAAGATTCAAATGGATTAAAACAAAACTTACAACATGAAAGTTGTATTCCTCCACAAAGTCTACAACTTTTATTCACAAAGTTTTCTAAAAAGAAGCTTGTATCTCAAGTTATGATTTTTGGAACAAGGGTCCTTAAAACTTTTAACTTAGAGAAATTTTGCCCTAGTTTAGGCAGGATTTTAACCTATCTTCTTGGCCATTTTTCACATAGTTACACTTGGAGTCTCAAGTTGCATTTCAAAGATGGATTATATTTCTTGTTGCAAGCTTTCCAAATTGTCCAAGAACTCCTCGAACACATTTGTGGTTAGGGAGAATCGAATGCTTGAAGTTGGCAAAAACTCACTTTGTATCCATGGCGAATACATGTTCACTCAAGTGGTATTTTCAAACCAGCATGCTTTGTACTAGTTTGCAGGCCTCTAAACCATTTTACACTCCTTAATTGAATGCAAATCCACTGAGCTAATGCATTATCTTGGCCATTTGGACATTGCACATAAAACTAAGCCTTAATTAGAAAAAGGTACATTTCCATTTTGAAAAAGGTTTGCTTTATGTCAAAACATGATCTTTGAAGCATGGGGCCAAGATCTGAGAAACCAAATCAAATCCACAAATTGCAAGTATCAAGAGGATTTTATGCAACATGATATATGGTTGGTACAGGCCTGTGATACCAACTTACACATTCTTGCTTCACAAAGAAGAAAACTGGCAAAAATCCTCCCAATTTGAAAACTAGCCATTGTTAGCTTATACAAACATTGAAACATATTTCACACAACCCTTTGAGTAATAAACACGAGTCTTTGAGCCCCAAAACCTCCCATAGCCAGAAATCACTCTTTTTTGGCAAAACAGGGCAGGTGCTGCAACTTGAGTGCCATAGCTCATTTGGCTCGTGCATTTTGCCCCTTTTTGCTTCAAACACATTCCATTCAACTCATTCAAGATATCCCAAACCTCCATTGCCAATTGTAACTCCATTTACAGTGTTCACCATTTTCATTTCAAGCTTGTGCAGGTTGAGTTCTAGAGGCTGATTCAGGGACATTCAAGGCAAGCTAGCTTTTGGAAAAGATCAAGTGAAGTTCAGGCAAGCTACCAGACACCTCATAACTTGTTGAGAAGCTCTGCATTGTCCTACTCGAATCCAAATGAAACAGGTTTTTCATCACTTTCTATCTCTCTATTTAGGAACATTTAGCCTTAGGTTTGTGAATAAGAAACGTTGTATTCAATGCCATGAAGTTGTACACATGCTCAGTTTTCATTTATATTAAGTGTGCTAGGAGAATTTCATCCATGAACATGCTGAAAAAACTAGGTCAGATTTTAGGGCCAGAGAAATTCTCTCTGGTCTTTGAGAGTTAAGATTAATGCTTTATATGGTTATAATCGTATTGAAATTCTCTACAAGTTTTGTGTTATGTGTTTTTGCAATGGAGCTCGTATGCAGGATATCCATTTTGAACCAGGCGCGCGCGCGTTTCTGTCTAGAGGAAGAAGATGAAGTTGGCTTGGGCTGGGCCTGGCCAGTTTTGCTTCTAACACCCCTTTTTTCAATTTCACACCCCCTGGCCCAATTTCTTATATTTTTGCATTTTTGAATTTTTGTTTTCTTTTCTGACTTTTTTATTTTATTTCCAAACATAAAAAAAGCTTAAAAAATATTTTCATAATTTTTTACATTTATTTGGCATTTTATTTTGATTTTTCTAATAATTAAAGGCCTTTAAATACTTTTATAATTTATTTAAAACTTGAAAAATAATGTAAATAATACTTTTATTTTCATTTCTTATTTTTATTCACACAGAAAATATTATTTAAAATATAATTTATTTTTTTACATATTTTATTTTATTTTGTACATATTTAATATATTTAATATACATAATAAACATATATACTTTTATTTTATTAAATACTTAGAATAAAAATACAAAAATATTACATTTTTATTTTTATTATTATTTATACTAAAAAAATACGCTTCTTAGATATATTTCATTTTGTTTACACATATTAATATATTTTTGTACATAAATAATATATTATATTTATTTTCTTAAAGAAATTAGGGTTTTACCCTAAAACAAATAAAATTAATCTTTTATTTATTTCTTTATACTTTTTTACATAAAAAAATACTTTTTCATACATAAACAAATAAAAATTCTTTGTTGCATAATACATTTTATTTAATATTTATTTATCTTATTTAATTAAATATTCCTCATTTATTTGCACAAAGAATTCAATTTGGATGTAATAGTAAATTAGGGTTTATAATTTCTTGTCAAATACCCCCCATTCAAATTTGTACCTCCATCCCCATAATAATGTTGTAATAGCTTAGAAATTTAAATTCTCGCACTTTTACGCTTTCAATTAAGCCATGATTAGAGAATTAGGGTTTGTATGCAAAATCCAAATTATCAAATAGTTTGACCTAATCAAAGACAAAAATGCATGAAAATCAAACACAATGCACACTTGCACCCCTAGGGTTACAATCCACTTGTTGCCTTCAAAAATGGGCCATGGTATGCATGTTGGGTACTTTGGCAAAACAAAAAAAAAACAAAAGATCATAGTCCCTCGATGACGCTATCTTGGTTACCTAAACAAAAATGATCAAGTCCCTCAAGAAAATTGCCAAAAATACTTGACACAATTGCTATCATGGTCTATACAATGACCCGCGTCTGTCCCGTTTAACATCCTAACACAAGGTTGTTCACCAAATGCAATGGTGAAACGACACTATCAAAAGGGTTAAAAAAATAAGAAAGATCTTTGAATAAAATAGGGTAGATAGCTCTTAGTTACTTGATCAAAAGCTTGCAAAAACATCCTTGCTATTTTCAAACACACCTCACAACACAATTTCAAAACAAACTTTCAAAAAACATTAAAACCTTTTCAAAAGACCAAAACACCTTTGTATACATTCAAACAAGAATCATTACAAAGGTTACCACAACGATGGCCTCTTTTCAAAACACCTTTTAAAACCACACACAAAGCACCATTTCAAACAATTGGAAAAACAAAGCAAGTGATCTAAACAAGTAACTAAGAGCCCATGGATAACCATGGATCAAAAGGGTGCTTGCACCTTCCCTTTTCATAATCTACTCCTCGAACCCAAGAAAAACATCTCAAAGGTATTTCCTGTGCTTTTTGACCTTTCCTTAGGATAAAATAAAAAGTCGGTGGCGACTCTTGCTAAACTGAAACATTTACGAACACAAACGCAAAACCTCAAGTCAGTTCTCCCACCATATCACATATACTCATCCATATCTTCTTTCGATACTCATCCATATTGATTCAAACACTCGTCCGTGTTTAACTTTTCTTCGATACTCGTCTGTATCAATTCAAACACTCATCTATGTTATACTTTCCTTGTATTGGCATCACACTACGTTACAAGTATGATATCTTCCTTGTATTAGCATCACACTACATTACAAGTGCGATCTCTTTCTTGTATGCATCATGCTACGTTACAAGTCCGATCTCTTCCTTGTATTGGCATCATGCTATGTTACAAGTCTGATCTCTCCCTTGTATTGGTATCACGCTATGTTACAAGTCCGGTCTCTTCCTTGTATTGGCACCATGCTACATTACAAGTCTGATATCTTCCTTGTATTGGCATCATGCTACGTTATAAGTCTGATCTCTTCCTTGTATTGGCATCATGCTATGTTACAAGTCTGATCTCTTCCTTGTATTGGCAACATGCTACATTACAAGTCTGATCTCTTCCTTATATTGGCATCATGCTACGTTACAAGTCTGATCTCTTCCTTGTATTGGCATCACACTATGTTACAAGTTTGATCTCTCCCTTGTATTGGCATCACGCCACGTTACAAGTTTTCTCTGTCTTTATCTTGGCATCATGCTACGTTACAAGTCCAATCTCTTCCATGTCTTGGCATCATGCTATGTTACAAGTCCAATCTCTTCTTTGTATTGCCATCACGCTATGTATTAAGTTCGATCTCTTCCTTGTATCGGCATCACGCCACGTTACAAGTCTTCTTTATCCTTGTGTTTACATCAGGCTACCTCCTAACACTCGTCGTGTCACCTTAGAAACATTCGTCATCGTCAAATTCTAAATACTCGTCGTGTCAGTTTTCTAGTACTCTTCGTATCAGTTTTTAAACCCCATTTCTGCATCGTTTCCATGTTACGACCAATCATCTCCCAGTTTCATCCATAAACCCTTCTCAACAAGAAAACAATAATTTCTTTTCCCCAGCAGATATCACAAAAATAAATAAACACTCACACTTTCTTTCAGATCAAATTTTTGCCTTTGGTATTTAATCATCTTCTACCTCGAACTTCTGAAAAGGCACGCGTCAATCATACTTTCAGGTTTAAGACGATTAAACAGGGGCAGCTGTAATACCCCAAATTTTTCTACCCTTTTACTTGTATTTGGCTTACGCATCTCGCATTTTTCTTATGTACATAACCTCCATTAGGTCATTTAATAAAATCATGTATCATTAATCAATCAAATGGGAATGGGAACAAGGATCTTGAAGTTAGGATTTTCTCTACAGATTTGATGGCTCTCACCTTTATTCAGGCTTGTTTCTACGGGTTCCTCCATCAATCATTGGTTGAAAGCTAGGGTTGCTTGTTTAAGCATTATTGTGAACTTCTTCTTTCATCAAGCTACAAGGATCCCATTTTCATCAAAAGATTCGAGGGTATCTCAAGAAGACTAGGATTTCTCATACATGGTTTGAGCTTCTCTGTATTCATCAGTGTAAGGATCATGGATAGTGTTATCTCAAGGGTCTTCCTCTATGATTCAAATCTCATCCATCTTCATCCAAGCATTCTCCAAAGGGTATTGTTTTATGTGAAAATCATTGAGTGAAAAAGATTTTTTTCAAATCAAAAATTTGAAGATAGAGTTTCCAAGGTTTTGTTTTATGCTACAAAAGATGAAGTGGTGATCAAGACATTAGCATGTTCCTTGCAATACAAGTTGACATGGATGAAAGAGTTGAATTAGGGGTTTTCATTGAATTTAGGATGATTCAAACTCGGTTAAGGTTCATATTGGTATTAAAATAAAAGAGGATCTACTTGAAAATCAAGTTACAATCAAGTCCAAAGTTCATTCAATTCAAATTCAGCATTTTATTCATTCACAGGTGTAATACGGTGGCAGAACCGACTTTTATACTGGTTTTACGTTTGTATTCGCAAATGTTGTAGTAAGCAAGAATCGCCATCGAATTTTATTTTATCCAACAAAGGAAAGGGTGAAAAGAACATAAAAAGACCTTTCGAGATTACTTGAGTAAGGGGGGTAGATTATGGAAAGGGAAGGTGTTAGCACCCTTTCCATCTGTAGTTATCTACGGGCTCTTAGATGCTTAGCTCATTTTTTGAAATACCTTGTGCTTTTGTGTGTTTTTGAAAAGTATTTTGAAATGCCTTAGTGCGGCGATTTGCTTTATGATAACTCTTATATCAGTCCTCAAGAGTGTTGATAAAGCATTTTTTGTAAATGTTTTTGAAATAATTTTGTGTATGTGTAAAAGTTTGTTTTTGTGCATAGCATCTAAGAATTATCTACTTTACTCGAAAGGTTCGTTCTTTTCCTCTTTTCCTTTAGAAAGTTCTATCCTTCTATTAGTGAGTAGGTAGCCCTAGTCGTTTGGATGTTTGAGGGATATTTTAAGGGACATTTATAGTCACAAAGGCAACTTGGAAAGAAATCTTAGTAACTACCCTAGGGTTTTAAGATCATTTATACCGAGACAACATCGAAAGGGTCATTGAGGGACTTATGATCTTTTTAAACCGGAGGGTAGCCACTAAAATCTCTCACGTTTGGAGAGTTGTGACTATTTTCAGAAAGGCAACCAAAGTGGGAGTACCCTAGAGGTGCACATGTGCGTTTGTGTTGTGTTTCAGTTATTTTTGTCTTTGAAGTTAGATTTGCTAATGTTCACTTTTAGTCTTATCATGCAATCCTATTAACATACATCTAACAGTTAATATATATACAGGAAAATAAAGTGCGGAAATGTAAATCCAAAACTATTACAAGGCTTTGGGGATTAATTACATGTCCAAAATTTGGGAAAAAAGAAAAGCGGTAAAGGAGTCCTAGTTAATTCTATTACATCCAATAAGAAGTTACAATAATATGAAAAGTGCGAAAATAAATAAATGCGCGCGAATTGAAAACAACATCTAAATCCTAAGTGAAAGGAAATATTTTTGTTTGTTTTTATTTATAAAATAAAACAAAACCTAAGTCTATTTAGTTTTAAAATTAAGAAAAATGGTTTAAATAAATGTTAGTTAATTTACAAAATTAGTTTGATTAAAAAAACGCTAACCTAATGTTTTTTTGATTTTATTTATTTTTACTGATTAAGCAAACTAAAACAAAATTAAAAGAAGTAAATAATAAAGATGAAACAAAAATATAAATGGGCCTAATAGAAAAATAAATAGAGGGGGTGTGAAATGAAATTCGCTGGGCCCAAGTGAGAGAAGCCCAGATCTACCCTTGGATTTAGTGGGGAGGTCCCCAGGAAAGTCCATAGTGAAGCTGTGTGCTCAAGGCATTGGATTCGGATCAGATATGCATCTAATGGCATGGATTTGGTGGTATATGGTATGCATGTGTAGCCTGGAAGCATGGAATCTGCAAATATTATGTTAGAAAAATAAAAATGCAAGGCCTGGGTATCGAACCCAAGTCTTTTCGATAGCACACATCCTTCTTCACCATCTGAGCTAGATTTAAGATTCGAAGGAATCCATTTCTCTTTCCTTAGTAAAGGTATCATGTTACTTTAGACTTTACATGTAACACATTAACCATCATAAACATTGTGCAACATGAATATACAGTCAAAATTAAATTACATATGAAATGAATTTGAGATCAAAGGTTTGTTACCAATGGGGTGCTTGTTTTGGATTGAGGAGGCCTACAGAGGTTGCTTCGATTCTGACAACCTTGTTGGAATTTTGGATGTTTTGTGGAGCTCTTGTGGGGTAACGTGCGTGTGTGGCAAAAATGCTTTCGTTTGGCAATGTGTCTGCAACTTCGATTGGTATTCTGTATGATGTAGTATATCTCCTCAAAAATATTTATGTGGCAATGTTTCTGTGTCCCAATGGTTTTTTCTCTCCCTTTTTTTCGTCCCTGGAAATGTATCTTTAGGCCGGTATTTATAGGGGTGTGACGTGAATGGAAATGGCAAGTGACAGTCATTTAACCAGGCTTTGAAGGAAAATCAGAAAAATTAAAGGATTTCCATTTTTTATGAATTCCTACCCTTTTGGGTTTTGGGATGAACCTGGACATGTTTCACTCCCTGACTCCTTCGAATGCCCTCAAGCCTTGTTCTGCGGTTGGCCCTGAGTGGCTTCCTTCGATGGCTTTGGGCCTCATTATTGTGGCTTCTTCGATTGAGTCACTATCCATCTTAATTGCCTGATCTGAAACTATCCAATTAGCTCAATCCAACACTTCCTTCTGGCATGTAGAAGATTTGTTTTGGTTATCTCCTTCGAATGTAATTATGCAGGAGGCTTGGGCTTGGCAGCATGTAGGACTTTTGCCAGCAAGCATGTTAAACCAAACTCATCAAAAAGACAAAACAAAAATTGTTTCCAACCATTGTGTGTCTTTCGAATGGACCAAATGTATGTCCTTCGAAGGCACCATTTGTGTGTACTTCGAATAGCCCACATGCACCCTTTGTGCATTCTTCGAATGGGCCACCAAGGTGTGTTCATAATGTAGAAACTATGTTGAGGGGTTTTAGAGGTGGAGTCAGAGCTAGCATGAGGGAAGCTAACTGTTTAATGAATCGAACTATGTATGAAAGAAGTCACTGCTTTATGGAAGCTAGCATGAAGGGAAGCTATTGCCTTGTGCATTGAAGGCAAGCACATGAGGAAGTCATTTCCTTGTGGGTCGAATGCAAGCACAGGGGAGGCACTTTCCTTATAGATCTAAGGCAAGTTGAAGGAGCCTTTTGCCTTGTGGATCAAAGGCAAGTTGAATGATCCTTTTGCCTTGTGGATCAAAGGCAAGTTGAGGGAGCCTTTTTCCTTGTGGATCAAAGGAAAGTTGAAGGAGCCTTTTTCATTTTGGATCAAAGGCAAGTTGAGGGAGCCTTTGCCTTATGAATCGAAAGCAAGCCTGAAGAAACCAATGCTCAGTCGAAGCTTTGTGAATTAGATTTGATCGAAGGAGGTCGGGTACTCAATCGAAGCTTGCGAACCAAGCTTGCATCGAAGGGGCCAAATGCTCAATCGAAGCTTGTGAACCAAGCTTGCATCGAAAGAGGCCAAATTCCCAATCAAAGCTTGTGAAACAAATATTTCTCGAAGGATTTTAGATGCCCAATCAAAGCTTATGAATCAAGGAAAACTTACTCTTCTTCGGTTTGATGCTTGAGAGCCCAATATGAACCATGGAGCATTAAAAATCCAACCGTACTTGTGTAAACTTGGAATTTTGAAAATCCTTGTAAGAAAATGTCTTGAGAAAAGAGAGGGAAAATTTTGGGGTACAACAGCTGCCCCTGTTCAATCTTCTTAAACCTGAAGATTTAGATTGGCTTGTTCGCCTTTCGTGCTTTTAAGGTGGAAGATGATTGAACACTAGAGTGCCCAGAAATTTGCAATCGATGATGTGATGGTTGATTGTGTAGGGAATGGGCTTAAAGATGCCATTTGGAGAAGATGGCTGAGAGTTTCCGGAGATGGGCTTAAAGGTGCCATCCAAGGTAAGTGCTGACTTCATAAGAGGTCTCTTTGTGGGAATTCCTGTTCCTGTTGTATGAGGAGGACTCCATTGGGGAAGGTTGATTTATGTTGTTCTATTACTTGAGGAAAAATCTGTGGGGAATATAGTCTAGGTACTTTAGTTTTCCAAGGCTCTACTGAGGAGTTATCTCTGGACTAGAGAGATGAAAGTTTGATATTTTCTGGTTGAAATCTGGGCTTCAAAGTAACTTGCTGGAGAGAATGAAATTAACTGCTATTTGGAAACGTATTAGAAGAAACATGTGTAGGATTGTTTCAGGATGAGTCTGTGTTAGACTGCATATGGAAATTGAGAAGGAATCCATGTAATATTGCTTTAGGATGAGCCCGTGTAAAGCTGTATTTGGAAATTTAGAAGGAATTCGTGTAAGATTGCTTCAGGATGAGCCCATGTAAAGCTGCATCTGGAAAGTTGAGAAGGAATCCATGTAAGATTGCTTCATCTGGTCGTGCAGATAGTCACCCCTTCTGGTTTCAAGAATCAGCTGTTCACAGATAGTTGTCCTGTCTTGTTTCAGGTATTAATCTGGAACTTGCTTTTATCGATCGTTGAGATAGTTGTTATGTCTGGTTTTAGGTATTGATCTCTAACCTAAGCAAAAGAAAGATAGTTTTCCCGTCTTGTTTCGGGTATTAATCTTCAATCTGCTCGTGTAGATAGTTTTACTGTCTAGTTTCAGGTATTAATCTACAATCAGTCGTCCACAGATAGTTGTCCTGTCTTGTTTCAGGTATTAATCTGGAACTTTCTTTTGTTGGTCGTTGAGATAGTTTCCCCGTATGGTTTTGGGCATTAATCTTTGACCTGCTGTATTTGTTGGTAAATTCGTCTTGCTCCGGGAGTTCATACCACTTGGTCGTGTAGATTGTTTTCCTGTCTAGTTTCAGGTATTAATCTACAATCAGTCGTCCACAGATAGTTGTCTTGTCTGGTTTCAAGTATTAATCTGGAACTTGTTTTTATTGTTCGTTGAGATAGTTTCCCCATTTGGTTTCGGGCATTAATCTTTGACCTGTTCTATTTATTGGTAAACTCGTCTTTCTCCGGGAGTTCATACGACTTGGTCGTGTAGATAGTTTCCCTGTCTGGTTTCAGGAATTAATCTTTGACCCGCTGTATAAGACGATAGTGTTTGTTTGTCAACTAATTTAACCTGAAAAGGTAGAACCAAATTCATGCGATGTCATGATGTATGAATTGTATGATGCTCTCAAAATAAATGAGATTGTGATATATGCATTTGTGCTGCATATGCTATGATGTTTGTAGAATGATGCATGAATGCAATGTATGAACGTATCAGTTGTGTTATTGCAGTGTTATTGAATTAGAGAAAATAAATCCCTGATAGTTGCTGGGGGTGAAGAATGTAGGTCTTCAAATTTTGTTGAAGTTGAAATGCTGGGAAATGGATTTCGGTTGTTAGAGAAATAAACTTTGTTAGGGAAGGGAAACTCTGTGAACTTCTTGGGGATTTTGTTGAAATCCTGCTGGGGAATCCTGCAAAGCTTGTGAATTAGGCTAGGGAATTCTTTAAGATGTCGGGGAAGTAATTGGAGATTCTTTCTCTGTTGGGGATATAAGAACACCTGACATCATTAGGCTGTATGCTGAGGATATGGCAGTGACTTTATAGTAGGATTCCCCCGCCTCTGTACCTACTGGAGAAAGTATCTACTGGATAAAAAATCTGTGGGGATTTTGTGGATGGCCTTTTGACATTGTCATGTTTCTTAAAGCCATTAGTAGTTGTCTTTCTGCTTTTTATGCGTGTATATGTAAACGGTAATCACATTCAAATGCATATGTTCAAAAATAATCAATGGACATTTTTGCAAACAAAATAAAAAAATAAAAGACAAATAGTTTTGCACTTTCAAAGAGACAGTTTTGTATTAATTTGAATAAGCGTTTTTTGTACAAGGAGACGAACATCCCAGTAATAGAATGTCGTTGTAAGAATGAAAACTATACAAAAATAGTATACAAAGAAAAACAGTTATGTGAAATGATCCCAATGGGTTCCCATTCTGCTATTTCCTTTATGTCTTTGAGCGTCTCATCTCTTTCGCTGCTTGTCCGAAGCTGACCGGATTGATTAGTACCACATGAGCTTGATAATTGTTACCGAAGATTGGTTGTAAGGTGATCCAACGGGACATAGTTATATGCTTTAAATCCCTAACTTTTTCCTGGACATCCCTTTCGGGATTTTAGTCCATCAGGATACCCTTTTTTGCCCAAGCCGCCTTTTCAGGTTTTTGACTTGTCGGGTGTACGGATTTTTTTCCATGTGTATATCTCTAATATTTGCCTGAACCCTTTTGGTTCGCCGGGATGCCGTTATTTTTTCCTAGGCCAGTCAACCTAGCGGGTCTTTGTTCATGCGTACTATCTTTTAACTATGTCCGCATTTACAGGGTGCGGGAGGTCGTCACCGTCCATGGTGGTTAAGATCATGGCTCCACCAAAAAATATGTTCTTTATGACAAATTGTCCTTCATATGGAGGAGTCCATTTGCCCCTGGGATCACCTTGCGGCAGTATGATGCGCTTGATTACTAGGTCACCAGCCTGATATACCTAATGTTTGACCTTCTTGTTAAAAGCATTAATCATACCTTTTTGATACATTTGACCATGGCAGACATCCGCGAGCCTCTTCTCATTAATCAGGTTAATTGATCAAGTCAAGTCTGAACCCAATCATCTTTATTCAAATATATATCCTTCATGATTCTCAAGGAAGGGATCTGGAATTCGATGGGTAGGACAACTTCCATATCGTATACCAGAGAGAAAGGAGTAGCCCCTGTTTATGTGCGCACTATGGTACGATAACCATGAAGAGAAAATGGTAACATCTTGTGCCATTCTTTGTATGTCACCGTCATCTTCTGTATGATCTTTTTGATATTTTTATTAGCAGCTTCTACAACGCCATTCATCTTCGGCTGGTAAGGAGAAGAGTTATGATGCTAGATCTTGAATTTCATGCAGAGCTCGGTGATCATAGTATTATTGATATTGGTACCATTATCCATAATGATTCTTTCTGGAATACCATACCGACAGATAAGGTTATGTTTGATGAATCAGGCCACGACGTTCTTGGTAGTAGAAGCAAATGAGGTTGCCTCAACCCAATTTGTGAAGTAATCAATGGCGACGAGGATGAAGCGGTGCCCATTAGAAGTTATAGGTCTAATCTCCCCAAGCATATCGATACCCCACATCACGAATGGCCAGGGAGAAGTTAAGACGTTTAGGGGAACCAGAGGCACATGTAATTTATCAGCATAGATCTGGAATTTGTGACAAGTTCGTGAATGTTGATAATAGTCTGCTTCCATAGTGAACCAATAGTATCCTGCACATAGGATCTTTTTAGCCATTATGTTCCCACTAGAATGGGTGTCAAAGGTACCTTCGTGCAAATTTGCCATGATATTCTTTGCTTCTCTCTTGTCCATACAATGGAGCAAAATAGAATTGTGGTTACGCTTGTAGAGGATTCTGTTACTGAGGAATACCTTGGCAGAGAACCTTCTTAGGAACTTCTTATCATTGACTGAAGCTCCCTCAGGAATCTCTTGGGCTTCGAGATATCTTCTGACTTCATGGAACCAAGGTTTGTCCACTACTTCTTTAGTATCAACCTCGTAACAGTATGCGGGTTCGTCCATCCTCTCAGTAGTGATCTTAAGAGCTTTATTATCCCATCTGACTTTAAACATGGATGAAATCATAGCTAGCGCGTCCGCTAGTTGATTTTCCTCTCGTGGAAAATGCTCAAAGGTAACTTCTTGAAAACGTGGAATCAGTGTCAACACATGCTCTTTGTAAGGGATGAGATTAGGATGCTTTGTGTCCCATTCTCCTTTGATTTGACTGATTACTAAGGCCGAGTCTCCAAATACAATCAAGAAATTGATCCTCAAGTCGATATATGCTTTGAGACCCATGATACATGCTTCATATTCAGCCATATTGTTGGTATAATTGAAACATAACATAGCAGTGAAAGGAGTATGACAGCCTTCGGGAGATATGATCACAGCACTGATGTCGTTGCCAAGTGCGTTGGAAGCTCCATCAAAAACCATAGTCCACCGAGATCCTTTTTCAGGTCCTTCATTCGGTCTAGGTTCTTTACAATCAGTTACTAACATGATGTTCTCATCGGAGAACTCAAAATTCATGGATTGGTAATCGTCCACAGCCTGATGAGCCAAGTGATCAACTAATATACTTCCTTTAATTTCTTTCTGGGTTGTATACTGAATGTCATATTCGGTTAGGATCATTCGCCATCTTTCTATTCTTCTGGAGAGAGCGGGCTTCTCCAATATGTATTTGATAGGATCCATTTTAGACATCAATAAGTTAGTGTGAGTCAACATATAATGTCTCAGTCGGCGAGAAACCCATGCCAAAGCGCATCAAGTTTTCTCAAGCAGTGAGTATCTTGTTTCATAGTCGATAAACTTTTTACTAAGGTAGTATATTGCATGCTCTTTTCGACCAGACTCATCATGCTGCCCCAACACACACCCCATTGAGTTCTCTAACAGTGTTAAGTACATGATTAGAGGTCTTCCTTCAACCGGAGACATCAAAATTGGAGGTCCTTGAAGATATTCCTTGATTTTGTCAAAGTCAATCTGGCAATCAGCATTCCACTTCACTACATCTTTCTTCAGTAATTTGAAGATTGGCTCACAAGTAGCGGTCAGATGGGAGATGAATCTGGCAATGTAGTTTAGACGTCCCAAGAATCCCCTAACTTCCTTCTCAGTGCGAGGAGTTGGAATTTCTTGTATAGCCTTAACCTTTGTAGGATCTACTTCAATACCTTTTCCGCTGACAATGAAGCCTAAGAGCTTACCGGATCTTACTCCAAAGGTGCATTTATTCGGGTTCAGTCTCAGTTTGTACTTTTTCAATCTTTCAAACAGCTTCTGCAGGTGATTAAGGTTCTCCTCTTCAGTCTGAGACCTGGCTATCATATGATCCACATAGACCTCTATCTCGTGATGGATCATATCATGAAACAAAGCTACCATGTCACACTGATAGGTTACCCCAGCGTTCTTTAACCCAAATGGCATAACTTTGTAGCAGAAAGTTCCCCCACTACATGAAGAAGGTTGTTTTCTCCATGTCCTCAGGTGCCATTTTGATCTGATTGTATCCAGAGAAACCATCCATGAAGGAGAATACCTTATGTTGTGCGATGTTGTCAACCAGAACGTCAATATGGGGAAGAGGAATGTCATCCTTGGGGCTTGCCCTATTCAGGTCTCTGTAATCCACACACATATGTACTTTACCGCCCTTCTTAGGTACCGGAACAACATTAGAAACCCATTATGGATAAGAGGTAATAGCTAAGAATCTGGTGTTGAACTATTTCATGACTTTGACTTTGATCTTTTCTGACATCTCAGGGTGCATACGACAAACCTTCTGTTTCACAGGAGGGCAGTCTTCTTTTGTATTTAGGCAATGAACCACAATATCAGTGTCAAGTCCTGGCATGTCTTTGTATGACCAGGAAAAGACTTCAACATAGTCATACAACATCTATATTAACTGTTCCTTGACACTATGCTCCAGATTGGCACCTATCTTAACTTCCTTCTTATCCTCCTCTATACCCAAGTTCATTGTCTCAACCGGCTCTTCATGAGGCTGTATTGCCCTTTCCTCCTGTTGTAACAGTCTGGAAAGTTCTCCTCGTACTTCACAATCTTCCTCACCTTCATCCTCGGCTCGGTAGGTCGGATTTTCAAATTCATAATTGGCAATAGAAGAACCGTTATTAATGGGTTCCATAGTGGATGTGGATCCGCAGTTTTGATATGTGGGTGTGTGTAAGTGAGCATAGCTATTTTAATAAAGTAAAAGGTAGAAAAGAAAGAACAAAGAGCGTAAAATTTGCATGAAAAACGTCCAATGATTTATTAATGACATATGAAGATGAAGTAATAACCCTCACCAATATACCATTGTGCTTCGGGTAAGACACAAGACTTTAGAGTTTCATTTGTTCAAATATTACATATACCAAAAAACCTAAAAGATAATTACTCTTGAATAAAAGTAATAGGAACAAAATCTTTGGCCTCCCAATTGTTGAGGCCACCGCTGATAGTTGGGAAGACCCACTTGTCCATGTCATAATCGTTATCATTTTCTTCCAGAGAACTGACTCCATGGTTGCTGATGCGTAGTGGTGGTTCCCCGGCGCGAGCACGACGAACAACTCTTTGGGCTCCTGAAGTAAAACCCAAACCAAATTTGTCAGATTTGTAAGGAATATTCGGTAGTTGGCCCTAAATGGTAAACCCACCTTCTTCAACTACTGCTTTGGCATCCCTCAGAGAACCCATCTTCAATGGAGGTCTGGTAGTCTTCGGGACATTAGTAGTAGCCTTGGTTGCAGCAACTGTCTGTGGAACCTCCTCAATTTTCTGATAAGGGGTCTCAATGAACTCACCGTCCATTTCAACATACCTGAAAGAGTTAGGGTGGCTCACCATGGACTGTGATAATATTTCCGTTGACTGGGTACTTAACCATCTGATGCAGAGTAGAAGTAACAACACCGGCCCCATGGATCCAAGATCAACCAAATAAACAGGAGTAAGTTGGGCGGATGTCCATCGCGTATAAAGTTGAATCAAAAGTATGAGTACCAACTTTGATAGGGATGTCCACCTCCCCGTGCACCATTCTTTTGGAACCATCGAAGGACCTCACCACAATGTTACTGGGCTTCAGCGTGAGTCCTTCACAATCCAATATGTCCAAAGCATTCTTGGGTAATACATTCAACAATGAACCTGTATCTACCAGAACATGATATAAGGTGATTCCCTTGTACTCAATAGAGACATGCAGGGCATCATTATGTTTCCTTCCCTTGGGAGTTAGATCAGCATCGAAAAACCTAGTCCATTATCAGCAGTCAGGCTGGCAACACAGTTCTCAAATTGATCAGCAGAAGTCTCTTGAGGCACATGAGCAGACTTCAGGAACTTTAGCAAAGCCTTAGCATGAGTTTCAGAGCATAAAAGTAAGGCCAGCATTGAGATTTTTGAAGGGGTCTGCCCCAACTGCTCCACAATGTTGTAATCACTTTTCTTTATTATCTTCAGTATCTCTTCCATTTCATTTTTAGAAGCCTCGGGAGTGAATTCTTTATGCACCTTCGTCCGGACAGGCTTAACCAGTACCTCTTCTCCCCGAGTCTCAGCTGACTCAGTAGCATGGATAACAGCATGGATAATAGTAGGAGTGGCGGTGGGAGTACTAACAGGAGTAGTAGCAGGAATAGTCAAAGGAGTAGCAACAGTCTTCAGAAATATTTCGGGAGAGAAAACTCTTCTGCTTCTCGTAATTTTACTGGTCCCAACGATGTTGTCAATGTCAGGATCAATATCTTTAGCAATTTTATCTTCAACAACTAATAGGTCTTTCTTGACACCATGGTAATAGACGTCAGCCCCAGAATTCCAAGGAACAGCTTTATCAGAGAAATGTGGTATTGGCCCAGGAAGGGTGATAATCAAGGGAGCAAACTTGGGAACGGATGTAATCCTGATGGGTCTTTTGGTGGAGACCCTGGGAAGATTGTCGGAAATGGTAATTATTGATACATCTTCACACCAATTTCTTGCAAGGGGAACTTTCTCAAACAAAATTTCTTTGTTAGCCATCAGGCGCTGGATACCCATCTTTAACAACAAACAACCATCTCGTAGAGACATACATAAGTGGAAACCCTCACCACAACCCCGAAATAAATTGGATCACAAAAGATTCTCCTTAACAATTAGAAGAGAAGTAGCTAATTCATCCATATAAGAAACAAACAGGTCTTCGTCAACAACATTGACACCCTGGCCATATTTGGGCATTGGTGCAGTTATTACATTAGGTGTCTCTGGAGGGTCAAACTCAATCTCCTTCGCCTCAATAAGATTTTGCACCTTATTTTTCAAAGCCCAACAATCGTTTGTATCATGTCCCATACTTTCGGAATGGTAGGCACATCGAGCATTTGGGTTGTAGCGGGGAGATGCAGTATTGGGATTCTTAGGAGCTTCCTTTAGGGTCACCAGATTGGACTTCAACAGGTGTGGCAAAACCTGGGATAAGGTAATGTTGATTCGGGTGAACTGTGTTCTTGGCGCATCCATCCTGCGTTGATTGTTTCGTTGTTGGTTTGATGCATGATTGGAGATCATAACAACCTCTACCGTCGAACGACATTGAGTTTTGATTTGATTTCTCTGGCCATAAGCAGTACTGACCTCCTTCTTTCCAGTGAAGGGTTTCTTTACTGTATTGGAGGATGCATCCATTTGAATCTTACCACTCTTAATACTAGCTTCTACTCGCTCACCGACCAAGATCAGCCCAGTAAACCCATATGAAGAGCTTCCAATCAAATGGTTGAAGAATGGACCAGACAACATGCCCAAGAACATGTCTACTAGCTCTCTATCAGACAGAGGAGGTTGGACTCTTCCCGCAAGATCCCTCTACTTTTGGGCATAATCTTTGAAACATTCACCGGAACCCATAGACATACTTTGCAATTGTGTATGGGTCAGAGCGAGGTCAGCGTTATATTGGTACTTCTTGTAAAAAGCAGCAGCCAGATCTTCCCAGTTGCCGATATTGGTTCCCTCCAACTGATAGAACCATTCTAACTGCGTCCATAACAAACTTTCTTGGAAGAAATGTACCCACAGATTCCTATCAGTAGTGTGGGGTTGAATCTTCCTGACATATGACCTTAAGTGTAGCTTAGGACAGGAGACACTGTCATACTTAGCATATGTGGGGACCTTGAATTTCTGCGGGATGACCACCCCTGAGACCAGTCCTAGATTTTTAAAATCCAGCCTGGGTACCCTCTGAACCTCCATGGCATTGAGACGATCCTCTAGCTGTTTGTATTTATCATCAACAGGAGTATATTGTTCCTCAGAGTAATCAACCTCTTATTCATTAGTTCCTAGATTGTTGTTTTCTTCTGTTGGCTTTTGCTCTTGATTGTCCCCCTCATTTGAAGGTGTTACGAAATCTAGAGCTCGCTTAGCCAGTCATCTGAACCTTCTTCCCAAATTCAAGACACCAACTGGTTTCTTTGCCTTCTTTGTCTTCTCCTTGATGGCAAGAGCTTTCAGATCTTCTCGCCCCTTAGCCAGAGCCAGGAACATTTGTTGGAATTGAGCATTTTGTGCTTGAAGATCTTTTACTGTCTGTTCAAGAGCCATTTCTTTTGCTGAAATAAACAGCGAAAAGAATAAGAAACCTGTCTTGAAATACCTGCTTATGTAATGATATGCATGTTAATGTTTATGTAATTTTTTCAAGGACTTTTAAGATTTAAATTTTCTTAGATGAAGAGAGAACAAAAATTAATTGCATTCATAAGTTTAAATAATTACAATGATGCCTCTTGGGCTTAAAATGGGAGAAACAAAGATAAAATAAAAAAACTCCTAAATCAAACAGGACTCGGGATTCCCATGAGCACATCCTCTTTGGTGCAATGTAGGCATTCAAACATTGTTCTTCATGCAGTTGTCTTGTAAGCTCCAAAAGCTTCTTCTCGCTTGCATAGAATTGGGCTTCAAAGGTATCTCGTTCCTCTTTGAGTTACATCTAATATTTGTGCAATTCCTCGAGAGTAGTAGGAATGTCAGGATGGATAATAGATCATGAGATTTTGAGCGCATGCTCGCACCCATTTAAGATAAGGCTCCAAAGGGATGGAGTTCTTATGCCCCAATGTCTTGCTATCCACTTTTTTCACCATTTCATAAGCTCAGATGAACCTCTGACGGTACCCTTGGACATCATTCTCATGGTTAAATGAAATTCCCATAACCAGTGCATCATGAGGATTGTCCCTCCTAGCATACCCAAATTTTCGTAACGCCAAACAAGGGTTATAAGTGATTCCTCCCCTAATGCCTAGGAGAGGGACATTAGGGAATTGCCCACATAGATCAATGATGATAACTTCTTCCACAGATCGAGGGCACCAGTGAATATATGAATGCGTGAGAGACATCAACATATTAGACCACCTCATGCCTTGCTCATTCTTCAGCACAGATCGAGGTAGGTGCGAAATAAATCACCTATCCAACATTGGAGTGCAACACATAAGGGTCCCTCTTCTATTTAGGTGCGAGTGTGAAAAAAGTGCAGAATGTCTCCAAGTAAAGTAGGCACCGGGTTACGAGACATGAAAACTTTGACTGCATTCACGTCTATGAGTTGGTCCGGGTTAGGGAACAGTACCATCCCATAGATGAGAAGGGCCAACACCTCTTCAAAGGCTTGTAAATCCAAAGTATCCCAAAAATAGTGAGCTTTCTCAAACAAAAACCTGGATAGAAACCCTTTGACATCGCTCCTTACTTCCCAATTTTTCACAATGTCGGACCGTTGTAAATACAGGACTTGAGCAATCTCCTCAGGCTTTGGGTTTGTTTCCATCCCGTTGAAGGGTAATTGATTGAGAATAGGCACTCCCAATAAATTAGAAAACTCTTCCATGGTAGGCACCAACTGGTAATCGGGAAATGTAAAGCAATGATGTAAAGGGTCAAAGAACTGAAAGAGAACTTTCACCATGTCTTCATCAGGGCTTGAGGTGACCAAACTGAGGAGTCGACCATGTCTTTTGGTGAATGGGGAATTATCAGGAACCCTTGATTCCAACTATTTGAGTTGAGGGGGAACCCTTACGAGGTTGACTTGGATAGTGTTGTACCCTAAAATTTCCCTCCCATTTTTACTCAAAACATACTCCTAGAGGTCCTTAATTGCTCAAGGTTGACTAAGGATTGACCAGACAAATCCTCCTCCTGAGACAATGAGATTCAAACTAGGGTTTCACTCCTCATCAAGATGTTTAAATTCCAAGGGTCCTAAATGTTTTCCATTACCCTAATATGTTCTCAAGATCATCCATGCAAAGTTTCATGCCTTGCACAAGAAGTTTGCTCAGTCAACTGCTCAAATGCTTGAAAATCAACTATACTAGGTCAAAAGTCAATTGTGGCCCACATATAGTAAAACTTCATGCTTTTCGGTTAACATCAACATTTTGGAGTAATATCCACCATTTGATCAAGGGTTAATCATGATTCCTCAAGGAACGCCCCAAATTCATCAAAACTCAAAAGTTGCTAAATTTGGGTTTCAATAGGAAAAGTCAACCAAACTTTGACCAGACATAACTTTCTCACACTTTATCATAAATTTCTCCTCCAAGGCTCATTTTTAAGATAATCCAATTCCCTACAACTCATATTCATCCCTCAAGTTCAAAAAATGCACTCATGAAAAGATATAAATTCAGACATTATAGGTCATTTCAAAAAGTCAACAAAAACACCTTTTGGGTCAAAGCTCCTTACATGAACATGGAAGATCAAATTGATATGAAACCAAAGAGGTTGCTTAGGGTACATCCTAAGCTTTCTAAAAAGTCCAAGAGAACCCTCTTAGGGTCAAAAGTGAGAGAGATATGCATTGTCAAAGTTGGCCATTTTTGGAAGTTTGCCCAAAGTCAACAATGACCAAAATTACATTTTTTCCACATGGGCCCATTTTTTCAAGATTGAATCTCAGTCCTAGCATGGGTCCATTACCTATGGGACCCTCCATGCCTTTTTGTTTTGGTTTATTTAATTTATTTTGATTTTTATTCATTTAAAAATCAAATAAATTCAAATAAAATCAAATAAAATCAAAATAAATCAAATTAAGGGAATGAGATTTATTTTGCATTGAATTATGGATCATGCAAGTTGTATAACATCAAGCAAATCGTGTCAAGCCAAAAACAAGGGGAAATCTCCAATTTTAGAAATATTTGAATCAAAACATCAAGACCATCAATCTCTTGATTTTTTTCCAAGTTTTATTGACCTAATTGGATTCACTACTTATATAGAAGCTTTGTGAACCCTAAGGGAGAGAATTCACGCGTAGCCTGCCTCCCAAGAACCATAACAAAGTTCAACTTTCTTTTGTGAAAAAATGCAGATCGGATTCCTTTCTACAGGCCGTTTCAAGCCATTCCAAGGATCAAAACACATCCCTTGGCATCCTCTAAAGCGATTGCAAGCATCACGAAGTCTCCACAAGCCCAAAAACGCACTACACGAACATCACGATTTGCCCTTCTTTCCAAAAATCGATTACAATGATTCTTGCATCATAAACATGTTTTAGTTATATATATGTGCTTGTTATCATATTTACAACATACTGGATTGGTTTGATCGAAGTTTGAGTGCAGGTATGGACATCTGTCATGGCTAGGATTGGAACCCTAGTTAGAGGCAAAATTAGGTTAAATTGAGGGGTTAATTTGCAATTGATCCATGGCTTTGGATGGAATTTATTCTGCTTGGGTTGCATTTTTATGTTTGCAGTTTTGTAGCCACGCACAAAAACTGTCACTATACCCTAAAGTGACGAGTTTGTCCGTAGGTAAAAGTTCTCTCTAAAACAACAGTCCTTGGGGAAAAAGATGAAGGTGTGTCAATACCTGGGTGGATAGTTTGAAATTAACGCATTTTCTTATAATACTGCCCCATTATCCATTATATTATTTGTTGTTGGTTTCTATTAACAAAAGGCCAACTGGCCCAGTGGCAAGCAGGGAAAGTTTGCAACGCGCGTGTGTAGGAGGTAAGGGGTTCGATCCCTGCGTCCTACATAATATGTTTCCTAACATTTGATTGCAGATCTGGTGTTATCCTACCAAGCGCGCCTACCATACACCACAGCATCTCATCATTGGATCATCTCCATCCCAGATCTAATGCCTCAAGCATGTAGGCGAGTGGTGGACTTTCTTGGCCAGCGTCTCACTGGATCAGGCACAGCAATTGGGCCACCAGCTATCCTGGGCCTAACAAGTTTAACTCTACACCCCCAGATTTAATTCTAACAGCAGGCCCATCCCTTTTTTTAATTTCTTTAACCTTTTTTGTTTTATTTATTTTTTTAATTACTTTAAAAATCATTGTTTTTTTAATTAAATCAAAAATCATAAAAACACAAAAAATATTAGAATTAAGTTTTTTATAAAAATCTTTAATTCTATTAATTAATTAGGTTAATTAGGATAACTTAAATTTTTTTTTTCATAATTAAAATTAATTAGAAATTAGTTTAATTTGCAAAGTTAATTACTTTTTTCTCAAAAATCCAAAAAAAAAAATACTTTTCTCTATTTACTAAATTAAATGTCGTTGAATTTAATTTTAATTCCGTATTTAATTTCATCGCGCGTATTTATTGCATTATTTTTCCGATTAATGTAATTGCTCCGAGTTTGTAATAGTTTAACTTAGGTTTACTATTTTCCTTTACTATTTTCCTCCGGTTTTTTATTATGTAATCCTTCTCCTCAAGGCCTTGTAATAGCTAGGTTTAAAATTCTCGCATTTTACTTTCCCTTATTATAAATTGTTAGATGGTTGATACTAGGATTGTATGCAAAAGATCATAATTTAAAATAGTAGAAAACCCTAAATGTACAAAGATAATAACTGAAAAACAAACACTTACACATGCTCACTCCTAGGGTTTGCCCCACTTCTGTCGCCTTCGGTAAATGGTCATGAAGTATAAGGAGTCTTAGTGGTTGTCCTCTAGTACCAAAAGATCAAAAATGACCCATTCGAATGTTGCCTAGGAAAGATCTTTAGGACTTTAGGGTAATTATTAAGGTTTCCTAACCATTGCTTTAGTGATCATAATTGTCCCTTTCGATTGTCCCTTAAACTCCAACGATGGAGCTACCTACTCCTTAATAGTAGGATAGCACTGTCTAAATGAAATAAGAAAATGAACAGACTTTTTCGAGTAGGTAGAAACTTTTAGGTACTTGCTCAAAACAACAAATTTTTTACACTTACACTTTCAAAATGATTTTCAAGATAAAGTTTTCAAGAACACTTTATCACACCCTTGAGTACTGATACAAGGGTTACCATAAAGTGAAACTCCGCACTAAGGCATATTTCAAAACTTTTTCAAACACACAAACACACGAAAGCAATTTCAAAAAGGAGCAAGTACCTAAGAGCCCATGGAAAACCATGGATAGAAAGGGTGCTAACACATTCCTTTTCTATAATCTACCCCCCGTACTCAGAAACATCTCAGAAAAGGTTTTTTCTGTTCTTTTTCATTTTCCTTTGTTGAATGAAATAAAAGTCGGTGGCAACTCTTGCTTACCGCACATTTGCGAATACAAAGTGCAAAACCGGTAGTAACAAAAAAAACAGCCGATTCTGCCACCGTATCACAGAACTGGAGACTCTGATGGGGGAAATTAATAAAGTGGGGTATACCTTAGGATCTAGGTCATTTTTTAAATTTCTTTCTTATTTGTTTTGTCTTCTTTATCCTTAAGGGTTTTGTTTGGGTATTGTTGAAGATCCTACACCCGGATCTAGGGGGACACTTTTTATGTAAACATAAATAGATCGTGGAGACTGTACGACATAGACCGATATAGTTTAAGCGATAGCTGTGTTGGTGTGACACTTTGGTTGGTATCGGTATCCTTCGTGTGGAATCGAGGAGAATACGGGGTCGCCGCGTGGTGTCGTGAAGCACTAACGGACCTTAGAACCTTAGTTGAACAAACATGGCCATTAGAAAATAGTGAGATAGTCGACTTAGGTATAAATTTGAGGATTGGTTGATACTCGATGCTACACTCATTGAGATTAGACTTTCAGGATATTTCAGCTGCAAGAAAAGATTGCCCGCACTGGAACAATGCCCAATAAAGGATAATCAGTGATATTGAGAATCCTTAGAACCCGATTACTTTTCTAAGACAGGTTTGAAACCAAATAAACTTCAAGAGGGTACGTACCTTTAACCTCATGCAAGCCTTTGAACCTAATGTATTTTGAGTGCTTTGCTTGTGTGTGATTTACTCTGTTTGAACATAACATCATGCATCATAACATAGCATCCATTCTTATTACACTAACCATTTCAAGGACCGAGGGAATTTATCTTTGTTCTGTTTTGCCGATCATGGCTTCCACTCGTAGAAACACTATCTGAATCAGCTTTGTGAGAATACCTCTCCAGCTCAAGGAACTAGTATCAAGGGTTCCTGAAACTTCTTTGTTCACTAAGAGACATGGTTGACTTCTCAACCCTGTTACTTCGAGCTTTGATGAAAAGATGATGGGTGTACTCTTTCAGTTCTTTGATCCCAAGAACCATTGCTTCACCTTTCCAGACTATCATTTGGTGCCTACCATGGAAGAGTTCCCTCAGTTATTGAATCTACCTATTCTTGACCAGATGCCTTTCACAGGTTTAGAAGAAGTTCCCAAGCCATAGGTCATTGCCTCAGCCTTGCATCTGAAATGGGTCGACGTGGTATCCAATTGGGAAACAAGAAGCGGAGTCAAGGGTTTTCTGGCCAAGTTACTAATAGAGAAGGCCCAACTGTTTTGGGATGATTTGGACTTTCAGGGTTTTGAGGAGGTCTTGTCCCTTCTAATCTATGGGTTAGTGTTATTCCCTAATCCAGACTTACTCATCGATGTGAATTTTATCAAGATCTTCCTCTCCCGCGATCCTGTGCCTACTTTGCTCAGAGATATCTTGCATGCTCCCCACACTCGTACTATGAAGAGAAGATGGGTTATTATGTGCTGCATTCCATTACTGTCGAGGTGGTTTATTTCTCACCTCCCTAAGTCAGTGCTGAAGAATGAAGAAGGTTTGGGTTGGTCACAAATGATAATGTCACTTTCTCACACGGATATTCTGTGGTATTCCCGATCTATGGGAGACATTTCTATTATTGACCGCTGCGGGGAGTTCCCTGATGTCCCATTAATTGGCATTAGGGGAGGCATAACTTACAATCCTTGTTTGGCTCTATGACAATTTGGTTACGCTCGAAGGGATGGTCCTCATGAGATGCTTATCTAGGGCATTGTGTTCAAGTATGAGGATGATATTCAAGGGTGTCGCCAGAGGTTCATACGAGCCTGGGGCATGGTAAACAGATCTGATGTCAAGACTTTGGGGCCGAAGGCTTCCATTCCTATGGAACCTTATCTCCAATGGGTACGAGCTTGTGCTCAGAAACTTATGATGCCATACATAGTTGTCTTACCAGTGATTGTGGAGCCCATTACTGAAGGGGATATTCCCTACATGGTTCTTCATCCTGATATGCCCACTGATCTTGAAGAGTTACAGAGGTCCTAGATTCAATTGAAGAAGGAGCGAGATACCTATAGGGACCATTTCTATGCCCGGGAGAAGAAAGTTTTAGATCTCACAAAGCAGCTTCATGAGGAAAGAAGCCTTAATGTGTATCTCGGCACGAAGAGGAAGCATCCATGGGAAACTTGATTTTTTTTTTAGTATTTAAAATTTTCAATTGTAATGCCTAAAAGGAAATTGTATTTTGAATTCAACTAATAAAATATTTGTTTCATTTTGGGTTCGCAAATTTAAATTTCCCAAAGTCCTTGAAATCATTGCATATGCATATCATCCATGACATTGCATAAACAGGTTTCATAACAGGTTTCTCATCGTCTTCGCTGTTTATTTCAGCAATAATGACTTCTGAACAAAGTATTAAGGATCTCTAGGCACAAAATGCCCAATTTTAGCAAATGTTTATAGTTTTGGCAAAAGGGCAGGAAGATTTGAAGGCCCTTATTCTGAAAGAGAAAAAGAAGAAGACAAAGAAGACAGTTGGTGTCCTGAATCTGGGCAAAAGATTAAAGGGACCGTTGAAGCAATTGGTTGATCTGACCTCCTCTTCTAAAGAAGGGGAAAATCAAGAGGGAGAGACAAGGGAGGAGGACCCTAGCCCTAAGGTTTCTGATAATGACACTGACTACAATGATGAACAATATCCTCCCGCTGAGGATAGGTACAAATAATTAGAGGATCGTCTGAGTGAAATTGAGATCCAAAGAATACCAGGGCTGGATTTTGAAGAGCTGGGTTTGGTATCTGGGGTAGTCATCCCACAGAAGTTCAAGGCTCCGCTATTTGCAAAGTATGATGGGGTGTCTTGTACCAAGCTTCATCCTCGTTCCTATGTGAGGAAGATTCAGCCTCACACTCTGATAGGAACTTGTGGGTCCATTTCTTTCAAGACAGTCTGTCCGGGACTCAACTTGAGTGGTTCTATCAACTGGAGGGAACCAATATCCGCAACTGGGAAGATCTGGCTGCTAATTTTTATAAGTAGTATAAATATAACGTTGACCATACTCTTACCCTTAATCAACTCCAGAGTATGTCTATGGGTGCAAGCAAAGGTTTCAAGGAAAATGCGCAGAAGTGGAGAGATCTGGAAGGGAGAGTTCAACCCCCTTTGTCTGATAGGGAGTTGGTGGATATGTTTCTTGGTATGCTGTCTGGTCCGTTCTTCAATCACTTGATTGGCGCTCCTCAGCTGGTTTCACCGAGATGATATTGACTGGAGAAAGGGTAGAAGCTGGGATCCGGAGTGGCAAGATCCAAAAATACACCTCGTCAAGTACAGTGAAGAAGCCATTCACGGGTAAGAAGGAATTCAGTTTCATTTATAACTCAAGAGGTCAGAGCAGAGTTGAGTGTCGTCCAATGGTAGGGGTTGTGATGATACCTAGGCCCGCGGCTACTCAATAATGAAACAATCAGCAAAGGGTAGAAAGACGGCTAAGGCAGTTCACTCGGATTAATATGACGTTGGCTGAGGTTTTACCCCATCTGTTAAGATCTAAATTGGCAACCTTAAAGGAGGCTCCCAAGAATCCTAACACCTCATCTCCTTGTTAAAATCTAAACGCTCAGTGTGCTTACCATTCTGAGAGTCTAGGCCACGATACAAATGATTGTTGGGCTCTGAGGAATAAGATACAGGATTTTATCGAAGCAAAGGAGATTGAGTTTGATGCTCCTGAGAAGCCTAATGTCATAACTACTCCCATGCCCAAGCACAACCGTGGTGTTAATTCCATTGATACTGATCTATTTGTTACCTCCATTGATGAAGTTTCTTCTCCTCTCATGACTGTCATGAAGAATTTGTTGCTAGCCGGTTTATTTTTGGGCTGTGGTGAAGGTTGCCATATGTGTCTATCTCTACCTTCTGGTTGTTATTTGTTGAAAGTAGGTGTTCAATGCCTGATGGATAGCAGAGGGATTTTGTTTGAAAAGTCTCTGTTTCCGACTGTCCTACATGAAGATGTTTCTATCTTAACCATTTCCGCCAATCCTTCCAAGGTCTCCTCTAAAAGACCTGTTAGGATTACACCTGCTCCAAGAATTGCTCCATTGATAATCACTTTTCCTGGCCCTGTATCGTACTCCTCGGACAAATATATTCATTGGAAGTATGGTGCTGACGTTTATTACCATGGCGTCAAACATGATTTGATGACTGAAGAGGTTGATCCCGATATCAGTAACATTGTCGGGACCAGCAAAGTTACCCGGAGTGGAAGGGTTTTCTCTCCCGAGATCTCCCCAAAGACTGTGGCTAAGCCTGTTGTTATTCCATCTGTTGTTCCTACCAGTACTTCTGTTACTACTCCCATCCTTACTCCAGTCCTTACCCCTGCCGATGAGTCATCTGGGACTCGGGGAAAGGAAGCTATAGGTGAGCCTGCCCGGACGGAGGCACCTAGAAAAGTGGTTTTGGAATCCTCTAAGCAAGAAATGGAGGAAATTTTAAAAATAATCAAGAAGAGCGACTACAATGTGGTCGAACAGCTGGGGCAGACCCCTTCAAAGATATCAATGTTTTCTCTGCTGTTGTGTTTCGAGGCCCATGCAAAGGCTTTGATTGCATTTCTCAAGACTGTGCATGTGCCACAAGAAACCTCCACTAACCAATTCAAAGATTGTCTGGCCAGTTTGACTGCTGACAATGGGTTGGGTTTTTCAGATGTCGATTGGACACCAAAGGGGAGAAAGCATAATGATGTTATGCATGTCTCGATCGAATGCATGGGCACTATTATGGCTCATGTGCTAGTGGACACTGGATCGCCATTGAATGTTCTGCCCAAGAAGGCTCTTGATCGGTTAGATTATGAAGGTTTGACCTTAAAGCCCAGTAACATTGTGGTAAAGGATTTTTATGGTTCAAAAAGAATGGTGCACGAGGAGGTGGACATCCTTGTAAAAGTGGGTTCCCTGACCTTTGAATCCACCTTCTACATGATGGATATCAGGCCATCATACTCTTGTTTGTTGGGTCATCCTTGGATCCATGAAGCCGGAGCTGTTACTTCTATGCTGCACCAAATGCTGAAGTATCCAGTGAAGGGGAAGACTGTCATTGTGCATGGTGAAGAGGAGTATATGGTAAGACACTTGAACTCTTTCAGGTATGTGGTGATGGACGGGGAATTCATAGAGACCCCTTGTCAAAATTTTGTAGAGGTTCCCCAAATCATGGCATCAACCGAGGCTATCACCAGCGCACCGAAGATCACCAAACCTCCTTTGAAGATGGCTTCTCTCAAGGACGTCAGAGCAGTAGTTGAAGAAGGTGGGTGTACCATTTGGGGACAGCTCCCTGATTTTCCTTATAAAACTAACAAATTTGGTTTGGGCTTTACTTCAGGAGCTCAAAGGGTTGTTCGACGTGCTCGGGCTAGAGGTCCCCCCTACGCATCAGCAATCATGGGGTTAACTCTATAGACAACAATGATGAGGATTCTGATATTGACAGCTAGATCTACCCTACTACCAACGGTGGACTTAGTAACTGGACGGCCAAAGATTTTATGCCGATTTATTTTGTTCAGCAGTAATTTTCTTACTTGTTTTTCGGATTTGTAATAAACAATATAAACTCTATGGCCTTGTGTCTTACCCGAGGTGCAATGGTTTATTTGTGAGGGTTATTATATGTCATTTTCATGTGTCATCAATAAAACATGGGACGTTTATTGCATACAAATTTTGCGCTCTCTATTTTTCCTTTTCGCCTTTCACTTTATCAATACAGCTATGCTCTTACACACACTCACATATCAAACTACAGGTCCATATCCACTCTGGGTCCCATTGATAACAGTTCTACTATTGTCAGTTATAACTTCGAAAATCTAATCAACCAAGCCGAGGACGAAGGTGAGGAAGATTGTGAGGTGCCTAGAGAACTTGCTAGACTGTTACAACAGGAAGAGAGGGCTATACAGCCTCATGAAGAGCCAGTTGAGATGATAAACTTGAGCACTGAGGTAGGCAGAAAAGAAGTCAAGATCGGCACAAATCTAGAGACTAATGTCAAACAGCGGTTGATACAAATGTTACACGACTATGTTGAGATCTTCGCCTGGTCATATGAAGACATGCCTGGTTTAGACACTGATATTATGGTACATCATCTGCCAACTAAAGAAGATTGTCCTCTGGTTAAACAAAAGGTCCACCGTATGCACCCTGAAATGTCAGAGAAGATCAAAGCAGAGGATATTAAACAGTTCAATGCTGGATTCTTAGCTGTCACCTCCTATCCACAATGGGTTTATAACGTCGTTACGGTACCTAAGAAGGACGGAAAGGTACGGATGTGTGTGGACTACACAGGCCTGAACAGGGCAAGCCCCAAGGATGACATCCCGCTTCCCCACATTGATATTCTGGTTGATAACATCGCACATCACAAGATCTTTCCCTTCATGGATGGATTCTCTGGGTACAATCAGATCAAGATGGCTCCCGAAGATATGGAGAAGACAACCTTCATCACACAGTGGGGCACTTTCTGTTACAAGGTGATGCCTTTCAGATTAAAGAATATTGGGGAAACCTATCAACGAGCCATGGTAGCTTTGTTCCATGATATGATTCACCATGAGATAGAGTTTATGTGGATGACATAATAGCCAGGTCTCAAACCGAGGAAGAACACCTAGATCATCTATGAAAGCTGTTTGACAGGTTAAAGACATACAAGTTGAGGTTAAATCTGAACAAATGCACCTTCGGGGTAAGGTCTGGTAAACTTCTGGGGTTCCTTGTCAGTGACAAAGGTATTCAGGTAGACCCTGCAAAGGTGAAGGCCATACAAGAGATGCCGGCTCCCCGTACTGAGAAGGAAGTTAGAGGTTTCTTGGGATGCCTAAATTAAATCTCCATATTCATTTCACATCTGACTGATACTTGTGAGCCAATCTTCAAGCTCCTGAAGAAAGATCAAGTGGTAAAGTGGAATGACGAATGCCAGACCGCTTTCAAAAGAATCAAGGAATACCTTCACGAACCACCAATTCTGATGCCTCCGATTGAAGAAAAACCTTTGATATTGTACTTAACGGTGCTAGACAATTCAATGGGGTGTGTGCTGGGGCAGCATGATGAGTCTTGTCGAAAAGAGCACGCAATATACTACCTTAGCAAAAAGTTTACTGACTGTGAGACAAGATACTCACTGCTCGAGAAAACCTGATGCGCTTTAGCATGGGCTGCTCACCGACTATGATAGTATATGTTGACCCACACTACTTGTTGATATCTAAGATGGATCCAATTAAGTACATCTTCGAGAAGCCCGCTCTCCCCGAAAGAATAGAAAGATGGTAGATGATCTTAACCGAATACGATATACAATATAAAACCCATAAAGCAATCAAGGAAAGTGTATTAGCTGATCATTTGGCCCATCAGGCCGTAGATGACTACCAGTCCATGAATTTTGAGTTCCCGGACAAGAATATTATGATAGTGACTGAGTATAAAGAATGTGGACTGGATGAAGGACCTGAAGAAGGATCCCGATGGACCATGGTTTTTGATGGAGCCTCGAATGCACTCGGTAATGGCATTGGTGCTATAATTACATCTCTTGAGGGCTGTAATAGTGGTTTCACTGCCCGACCATGCTTCAAATGTACCAATAACATGGCGGAGTATGAAGCATGCATCATGGGTCTCAAAGCGGCCATTGACCTGAGGATCAAGTTCTTAAACGTTTTCGGGGATTCAGCCTTGGTGATAAGTCAGATCAAGGGAGAATGGAATATGAAGCACCTGAATCTCATCCCGTACAAAGAGCACGTGCTGACATTGCTCCCACACTTCGATGAGGTAACCTTTGAACATTTACCACAAGAGGAGAATCAGTTAGCGGACGTGCTAGCTACCATGTCTTCTATGTTCAAGGTCAGGTGGGACAACGAAGCTCCCCGAATCACTATCGAGAGGTTGGATGAACCAGCGTACTACTGTGAAATTGATACTGAAGAGGTAGCAGACAAACCTTGGTTTCACGAAGTAAAAAGGTATCTTGAGGCTGAAGAGTATCCCAAGGGGGCATCTGTCAACGATAAGAAGTTTCTGAGAAGATTCTCCGCGAAATTTTTCCTCAGTAATGGAATCCTCTACAAGCGCAACCATTATTCTACCTTACTGCGGTGTGTAGACAAGAGCGAAGAAGAGAGGATTATGGCATATCTACACGAAAGTACCTTCGGAACCCATTCAAGTGGACATACCATGGCTAAGAAGATCCTACGGGCAAGATACTATTGGTCCACTATGGAAGCAGATTGTTATCAGCACTCCCGAACTTGCCACGAGTGCCAGATCTATGCTGATAAGGTGCATGTGCCTCTAGTTACTTTGAATGTCTTGACGGCTCCTTGGCCCTTTGCAATGTGGGGCATTGACATGATCGGAGAGATTAGACCTGTCGCGTCCAATGGGCATCGCTTCATCCTAGTGGCCATTGATTACTTCACGAAGTGGGTTGAAGCTGCCTCCTTTGCCACTGTGACCAAGAATGTTATGGTGTAGCTTATCAAGCATAATATGGTTTGCCGTTAAGGTGTGACAGGGAGAATCATCATGGACAATGGTACCAATCTTAACAACACAATGATCACCGAAATCTGTAAACAGTTCAAGATCCAGCACCATAATTCTTCCCCTTACCGGCCGAAAATGAATGGCGTTGTAGAGGCTGCTAACAAGAACATCAAAAAGATCATATAGAAGATGACGGTGACATACAAAGACTGGCATAAGATGTTACCATTTGCTATTCATGGGTACCACACGTCTGCACGAGCATCGACAGGGGCAACATCCTACTCTCTGGTATATGGCATGGAGGCAGTCCTACCTATTGAGGTCCAGATCCCTTCTCTGAGGATTATGAAGGATGCGGGTTTGAACGAAGATGATTGGATCCAGACTGAACTTGATCAACTGAATATGATCGACAAAAAGAGACTTACTGCTATCTGTCATGGTCAAATGTATCAAAAACGGATGATCAAGGCTTTCAACAAAAAAGTCAGACGCCAAGAATATCAAGTCGGGGATCTAGTGATCAAGCACATCATACAGCCGCAAGGTGATCCCAGAAGCAAATGGACTCCCACATATGAAGGGCCATTTGTGATCAAAAACATTTTTTCAGGTGGAGCCATGATTCTGACCACCATGGATGGTGACCACCTTCCTCACCCTGTCAATGCAGACATAGTGAAAAGATACTATGCATGATTAAAGACCCGTTAGGTTGACTGGCCTAGGCAAAAATAAGGGCTTCCCGGCAAACCAAAAGGGTTCGGGCAAAAATTAGGGATGAAAATGAAAAAATCTGTACCCCTGGAAAGTCGAAAACCTAAAAAGGCGGCTTGGGCAAAAAAGGGTATCCTGGTGGACTGAAAACCCGAAAGGGCAGTCCAGGAAAAAGTTAGGGATGTAAAGCGTATCACTATGTCCCATTGCATCACCTTACGACCAGACTTCACTATCAACTATCAAGCTCGAACGACACCAATCAATCCAGTCAGCTTCAGACAAGCAGCAAAGTGATGAGACACTCGAAGACATAACGGCAATAGCATAATTGAAACTCAATGGGATTATTACACATAATTGTTTTATTTTCTTTGTACACAATATTGTAAAGCTTTCTTTTTCACGGCGGAGTTCTCTTACTAGAGCGTCAGTTTCCTTGTACAAAAACGCCTGTTATAGGCCAACTTCAAGAAATTAATACAAGTCATTTTGACAAAACCATTTGTTTGTCTTTTTCTGGTTTGTCTTGCAAAAACGTCCAATGATTTATTCTTGACATATGAATTTTAATATAATCTCTATTCACAAATATATGCATAGGAAACAGAAAGACAATTGCTCGTAACTTAAGAAACAGGGGCAAAAACTAAAAAAATCATGTCAAGCCCGACAGTTACTCTGTTCAGCAGGTACAGGGGCAGAGATAGTTTTGAAACCAGGTCATCATTATGATCCCGTAACATCTACACTCCCCCACAAAGTAGGGGCAATCAAAACTTTAGCATTGGCTTCCCCAAACAGGAGTTACTATCCCCAGCAAGGCTCCCTCAGAGAGCCGACATTTGTTCCCCAGATGAATTTTATAAATCGCAAGCGGTTATTAAAGTTGTCTCCCAAGAAGAGTTTATTTCTCTGAACACAGAAGCTCAACCCCCAACAGAGCTTATTACTTCATCTACGTTAGTTCACCCTCCAACAGAGTTATTCCCCTGCAGAGTTATTCTCAAGCAGAATATCCGTAAAAAAGGAGAAAATCCCCAGCATAGTCATATTCATTCACCATCCCCAGCGGAAGTAGAAGAACTGTTTTCTCTACAACAGTCCGGAATTCAATTTCCAAAACTCTCCAGCAGCAGTCAGGGATTTATTTTCCCAGACTCTGATATGTCACAATAGCATTTCATATTCATACATCATGACATGCGCATACATATTGCATACATCATAATCTCATTTATTTTGAGAACATCATCACACAATACATATCATGCATCACATATAATTAACCCTCTACCTTTTCAGGAAAGAGGGTTATCATCAACAATTCCAACAATTCAAGATTAAATCCATGAAGTTATACAGGTTACATCTGCAGACAACTAACGGAAAATCAGTACCCGAGATCTAATGGGTCAACTAATCTATGTGATCAAATGAGGCAAGCCCTACTATCCAGGCTTTCATTTCGAAGTAACCTTACTATCCAGGTTCCTTCTCATAGCCCTACTATCCAAACTTTCATTTCGAAGTAACCCTACTATCCAGGTTCCTTCTCATAGCCCTACTATCCAGGCTTTCATTTGGAAGTAACCTTGCTATCCAGGTTCTTTCTCATAGCCCTACTATCCAAGATTTCATTTCGAAGTAACCCTACTATCCAGGTTCCTTCTCATAGCCCTATTATCCAAGCTTTCATTTCGAAGTAACCCTACTATCCAGGTTCCTTCTCATATCCCTACTATCCAGGCTTTCATTTCGAAGTAACACTACTATCCCGGTTCCTTCTCATAGCCCTCCTATCCAGGCTTTCATTTCGAAGTAACCCTACTATCCAGGATCCTTCTCATAACCCTACTATCCATGGTCCTTCTCATGGCCCTACTATCCAGGCTTTCATTTCGAAGTAACCCCGCTATCCAGGTTCCTTCTCATAGCCCTACTATTCAGGATTTCATTTCGAAGTAACCCTACTATCCAGGTTCCTTCTCATAGCACTACTATCCAGGCTTTCATTTCTAAGTAACCCTACTATCCAAGTTCCTTCTCATAGCCCTACTATCCAGGCTTTCATTTCGAAGTAACCCTACTATCCAGGCTTTCATTTCGAAGTAACCCTACTATCCAGGTTCCTTCTCATAGCCCTACTATCCAGACTTTCATTTTGAAGTAACCCTACTATCCAGGTTCCACTATGCCAGAAATAACCTACGAAAGCGCTTTTTTTTTGCTTTAAAAGCGCTCTCGTAGGTGGCGCTGCTAAAGGTTTTAGCAGCGCTTTTTATTCAGAAAAAAGCGCTCTCGTAGGCCTACCTATGAAAGGCTCATCTTTGTACCCCGCCCTGTTAAGCTCCACTTGAAAAAATCCTGACTTATCCATCCGTATACCATTATTATTTTCAACCCACTTGCAACCGAATATAGGAATCTGAAATTTCTCGTAATCAAAGACCCAAATGCGCTCGATAACCCCAAAATACGACAGATTTGCAAATTTCGGGTTTAAGTCCTTCACACTAGATATGTGCATTGCTTCAGCTACCAAGGTGACACCACTATTTTGCACAGTACTTTTATCATCTTGTTCTTTGGTATAAAATGTGTATCCATTAATTGCGTATGCGCTATAAGAAAACGCAACCAAACTTGGACCATATGCTAAACATCTCGACCTTTCTGTCACTGAGGCGGGATCTGAACGATACTTTGAATAAATATGTTCCTTAAACCATGGTATGAAACTTCGATCGTGCTCTCGTACAATCCAATTCTCATTTCTATTCGAATTTAAACCTCGAAGAACACCCTTGTGTATTTCAACATACGGCTCAACCTCAATCTCATTGTGCAGAACATACAAATGCACTTGATCCCGTTCGACCCTTGATACTGTCACAACTTTATTTCCAATTAGCTTCTTACCTTCTTTTTTTTCAGCAACATGAGATTTGGGGAGTCCAATTGATTGAACATTTGACAAATATTCAGTACAAAACTCAACCGCTTCTTCAACAATGTATCTTTCGGCAATACAACCCTCTGGTCGACTCCGATTTTTCACATACCCTTTTAATATTTTCATATAACGTTCAGCAGGGTACATCCATCTCATATAAGCTGGTCCGCACAATTGTGTCTCTTTCACAAGATGAACGACAAGATGAAACATTATGTCAAAAAAAGAGGGAGGAAAATACATTTCAAGCTCATACAAAGTAACAACTATTTATTTTTGCAATGTTGGCAAGATCTCAGGATCGATCACCTTACTGCAAATTGACTTGAAGAAAAAACACAATTTAGTTATTGCGCTTCTTACCTTTTCTGGCAGAATAGAACGTATACCTATCAGTAGAAAATGTTCCATTATAACATGGCAATCATGCGTCTTTAAACTCTTTAACTTGAGGTCTTTCATAGACACAAGTCTTCTAATATCTGATGAGTAGCCTTCTGGAACTTTAACTTCACTCAGAAACTTACTCAATATTTTTTTCTCCTTTCTAGATAGAGTGTAAACAGCAGGTGGTAGGTATGTCCGTCTTCCTTTCTTCACGGGTCCCAGTTCAGTTCTTATTCCCATGTCTACCATGTCCTCCCTTGATTTAAGGCCATCCTTAGACTTCCCTTTTATATTGAGTAACGTACCAATAACACTGTCAAATACATTTTTTTTCAATATGCATCACATCAAGAAAATGTCTTACGTACAAAGATTTCCAATATGGCAATTCAAAAAAAATCGACCTCTTCTTCCACCCACCTGTGACAACTTTATGTGCAAAAGGCTTGCCAAACTGAATATTCACATCTTTCACCTTTTCAAAAATTTGATCACCTGTCAAACCAGGCGGAGCTCTACGTTGTTCGGTATCTCCGTTGAACGCTTTTCTCCATCCACGATACTGATGTTTAGAAGTTAAGAATCTACGATGACCGAGAAAGACATTCTTCTGACAAAGTTTCAATCGCATGGTATCGGTTCCGTCTTCACAAACAGGACACGCTTTTTCACCTTTAATGCTATACCCGGATAGATTTCCGTATGCTGGAAAATCGTTAATTGTTCCAAACAACATCGCCCTCAAGTTGAAACTTTCTTTCCTATAACCATCATAAACCTCCACACCGTTCTCCCACAAAATCTTCAAATCTTCGATTAATGGTTCCAAGTATACGTCTATGTCATTTCCTGGTTGTTTAGGCCCAGAAATTAACATAGACAGCATCATGTACTTACGCTTCATACATAGCCATGGAGGTAGGTTATAAATCATAAGAATCACAGGCCATGTGCTATGCGAGATACTTTGAATACCGTGTGGGTTCATTCCATCAGTAGACAATGCCAAGTGAAGGTTTCTTGCTTCTTTTCCAAATTCAGGATAATCATTATCAATTTTCATCCACTGTGGAGAATCTGCCGGATGTCGAAATTTTCCATCAATAATTCTTTCATCTGAATGCCAGGTCAAGTGTCTTGAATCGGTTTCACTACGATACATCCGTCTAAATCTCGGGATTATAGGAAAATACCATAAGACTTTTGCCGGAGACAACTTTTTCTTATATCGAGAGGCACCGCATTTAGGACACTCATTTAACGATGCATACTCGTTTCGAAACAAAACGCAATCTTTTGGACACGCATGTATCTTATCATAGCTCATGCCAATGGAGTACAACATCTTTTTGGCCTCATACGTTCGATTGGGAAGAACATTATCCTCTGGTAGCATATCTTTCATAAGGGCTAATAACTCTGAAACTTTTATCCGACCATCCATTGCCGGCTTTTAAGTTGTACAACTTTAACACCGCAGACAATCTTGTGAATTTTGTACAACCATTATACAACGGTTTCTCTGCATCGCTTACCAACCTCTCGAACATTTTGGGACAATCGTTAAGATCTTCTTCAAGCGCTTCTGCAATTTCTTCGACTCAATCATAATCGTATGTATATGTGCAATCATCATTTGAAACATAGGTCCTTGCATACCCCGATTCAACATTCTCGTTACTTTTCTCACCATGCATATTCCAACATGTATAACTCCTATCAATTCCATACCGAATTAAATGCGATGCCAACTGAACTGCGTCAACCCGGTTCCCATAACAGCAATACAAACAGGGACATGTCATACGACTGGGGTCTTTGGCGTGCGCAACAGCAAACTTAACAAACTCGGAAACACCATTCTCGTAGTCTTTCGACAATCGATTGGAATACATCCATGTCTTATCCATATCAACTAATTAGTGCACAAAACAATAGTATACTGCGTTTCTGTCAAAACGCAAAGTATACACGGAATGAATCCGTATCAAGAAAATGCAACATACGAAAGACAATTTAAGACAAATTCATCACAATATATACCAGTAATTTGAGGAAGAAAGTTACCTCTCAGATGTTTCGAACTCTAAGAAACGCGGAGAATGAGCGTCGTACGTCGAACTAGGCCGGGAAACGCTGCAAATTCATAGAACGTTATTCAATATTTCGGATCGATTGTCGAAAGATATATACTATTTTAACATAAAGGTTCACAATAACGGAACAGATAATGGAAGAAGAAGAACCAATGAAGTTAAAGGCAAGCTTACCAGATAAGTTAGAGCTTTGACTGGGCCAGATAGGACAAACAAAAGTATAGTTGTTGCAACCTACAACAAGAACAAAGAAATTCTGATAATGCAGCAATAACTATTCAAGACTTATCTATCGCATTTAGTTAAGCAACTAGCAAGTCTAACCAGAGTTTTCCTTCCAGCGTCAATGCCCCATCTCATCGAGGATATCACTATTGGCAACGAAAAGAAATAACTGAAGTAATTCTGTAACCAGAAAACAAAAGAAAAACCCAAAGAGTGAGGTCAAAAAATGTGAAATACCTAAAACATGAATTGAAAATTCTCTATTCACTCATTTATGTTGTTCATACTAACAAATTCTCAACGTAAACAAAAAAGGAAAAAATACCGATTATTTTATTTTCTTTGACAAACTTTGCACACAAACAAGTATTCAATTTTGGTTAGAGCCAACCAATTTTATACCCCAAAATTATACCTCTGCAAGCAATCCTTGGAGTCACACATTCAGTGAAATCAAAATTATAGTTCTAAATTACAATCCACAACTGCAAATATAGTGGCAATATAAAGGTTTTAGAGGTTACAACATGCATAACTAAACGGTCAAATAACGGAACAGATAATGGAAGAAGAAGAAACTTACCAAGATGGACAAGAACACAGTGAACGGCGGCGACGACTGAAGAAGAGGGAAGAACGACGAAACAATGGGACGAACACGAACAGGAACAGGAACGGAATGCAAGGAAGACGAACAGTAACGGCGACAAACAAACGAACAGGAACAGGAACGGCGGCAGGAATAAATGAACGGCGGCAGGAACGGCGGCAGGAAGAAGAAACGAACGGTAACAGGAAGAAGAAATGAAGAAGACGAAGAAATGAACAAGTGAGGGCAAATTTCGTATTTAGGGATATAGGCTACGAAAGCGCTTTTAAAAGCGCTTTCTAAGACCCATATATGAGAGCGTTTCAGAGGTAAAAAGCGCTTTCGTATGTCCTCCATATAAGAGCGCTTTAGAAAGCGCTTTCGTAGGTCCCCCTTTCAGAGTGCTTTTCTAAAGCGCTTTTATAGGGCCACCTATAAGAGCGCTTTTCAAAAGCGCTTTCGTAGGTTAGATATTTCAAATACCTATGAAAGCGCTTTCTGAAAAGCGCTTTCGTAGGAAACCCTATAAAAGCGCTTTTTTTAAGCGAATTTTTTTTAAAGGCTACGAAAGCGCTTTCTCTTAAAAGCGCTTTCGTAGATGCGCTGCCAAAAATTGTTTTTTTCATAGTGTTCCTTCTCATAGCCCCACTATCCAGGATTTCATTTCGAAGTAACCCTACTATCCAGGTTCCTTCTCATAGCCACACTATCCAGGCTTTCATTTCGAAGTAACCCTACTATCCAGGTTCCTTCTCATTGCCCTACTATCCAGGCTTTCATTTCGAAGTAACCCTACTATCCAGATTCCTTCTCATAGCCCTACTATCCAGGATTTCATTTCGAAGAAACCCTAATATCCAGATTCCTTCTCTTTTATCTCCAGACAACATATACGGTCGATTTCATATTCCCCAGTAAGTCGCTGCGAAGCCTGGGATGCGACCATATAACAACTCATTTTTGTCTCATCAATCAAGAGTTAATTCCCCGGTAGAGTAATGAACAGCCGAAGCTCCTATACTCTATTTCCTGGGACACAAATCAACATTACACGACAAAGTCCTCCTCAACGGCAGGTACATGAATTATTGCAAAGGAATATCTTATGCAATCGATATCTTTTCAGGATGGAATCTTTAAGCCCATCTCCGACGATTTTCTGTCGCCTTCCAAATGGCATCTGTTTGCCGATTCCCGATATTACCGATCAGTATTACTTCATGCGAGTGCAAATTTCTAGGCAATCTAGTGTTCAATCATCTTCCACCTTCAGATCACGAAAGGAAGACCAGCCAATCTACATCCCCTGGTTTAAATAGATTGAACAGGGGCAACTGTTGTCCCCAAAATTTTCCCTCCCATTTTTACTCAAAATATACTCCTAGAAGTCTTCAATTGCACAAGGTTGACTAAGGATTGACTAAGGATTGACCAGACAAATCCTCCTCCTAATATGTTCTCAAGATCATCCATGCCAAGTTTCATGCCTTGCACAAGAAGTTTGCTCAGTCAATTGCTCAAATGCCTGAAAATCAACTATACTAGGTCAAAATTCAACTGTGGCCCACATACAATCAAACTTCAATATTTTTGGTCAACATCAACATTTTGGAGTAATATCCATCATTTAATCAATGGTTGATCATGATTCCTCAAGGAACGCCCCAAATTCATCAAAACTCAAAAGTTGTAAATTAGGGTTTCTATAGGAAAAGTCAACCAAACTTTAACCAGGCATAACTTTCTCATACTTTATCATAAATTTCTCATCCAAGGCTCATTTTGAAGAGAATCCAATTCCCTACAACTCATCTTCATCCCTAAAGTTCAAAGAATGCGCTCATGAAAAGATATAAATTCAGACATTATAGGTCATTCCAAAAAGTCAACAAAAACACCTTTTGGGTCAAAGCTCCTTACATGAACATGGAAGATCAAATTTATATGAAACCAAAGAGGTTGCTTAGGGGACATCCTAAGCTTTCTTAAAAGTCCAAGAACACCCTCTTAGGGTCAAAATTGAGAGATATGCATGTCAAAGTTGGCCATTTTTGGAAGTTTTCCCAAAGTCAACAATGACCAAAATTGCATTTTTTTTCCACATGGGCCCATTTTTTCAAGATTGAATCTTAGTCCTAGCATGGTCCACGACCTATGGGACCCTCCATGCCTTTTTTTGGTTTATTAATTTATTTTGATTTTTATTCATTTAAAAATCAAATAAATTTAAATAAAATCAGATTAAGGGAATGAGATTTGTTTTGCATTGAATTATGGATAATGCAAGTTGTATAACCTCAAGCAAATCGTGCCAAGCCAAAAACAAGGGGAAATCTCCAATTTTGGAAAGATTTGAATCAAAACTTCAAGACCATCAATCTCTTGATTTTTTCCAAGTTATATTGACCTAATTGGATTCACTACTTATATAGAAGCTTTGTGAACCCTAAAGGAGAGAATTCACGCGTAACCTACCTCCCAAGAAGCAGAACAAAGTTCAACTTTTTTTTGTGAAAAAGTGCAGATCGGATTCCTTTCTACAAGCCATTCCAAGGATCAAAACACATCCCTGGGCATCCTCTGAAGCGATTGCAAGCATCACCAAGTCTCCACAAGCCCAGAAATGCGCTACACGGACATCACAGTTTGCCCTTCATTCCAAAAATAGATTACAGTGATTCTTGCATCATAAACATGTTTTAATTATATATTTGTGCTTGTTATCATATTTACAACATACTGGATTGGTTTGATTGAAGTTTGAGTGCAGGTATGGACATCTGCCATGGTTAGGGTTTCAGAGCTCCAATTTGAGGAACCCTAGTTAGAGGCAAAATTAGGCTAAAATGAGGACCTTTTCATGTTCAGGGGTTAATTTGCAATTGATCCATGGATTTAGATGGAATTTATTCTGCTTGGATTGCATTTTTATGTTTGCAGGTTTGTAGCCACGCACAAAAACCGTCATTATAGCCTATAGTGACGAGTTTATCGGTAGGTAAAAGTTCTCTCTAAAAACAACAGTCCCTAGGGAAGAAGATGAAGGTGTGTCAATACCTGGGTGGATAGTTTGAAATTCACATGTTATCTTATAATACTGACCCATTATCCATTATATTATTTGTTGTTGGTTTCTATTTACAAAAAGCCAACTGGCCCAGTGGCAAGCAGGGAAGGTTTGCAACGCGCGTGTGTAGGAGGTCAGTGGTTCAATCCCTGCCTCCTATATAATATTTTCCTAACATTTGATTGCAGATCTGGTGTTATCCTACCAAGCGCTCCTACCATACACCATAGCATCTCATCATTAGATCATCTCAATCCTAGATCTAACGCCTCAAGCATGCAGGTGCGTGGTGGACTTTCTTGGTCAGCGTCTCACTAGATCAGGCGTAGCAATTGGGCCACCAGCTATCCTGGGCCTAACAAGTTCAACTCTACACCCCCAGATTTAATTCTAACAGCAGGCCCATCCCTTTTTTTAATTTCTTTAACCTTTTTTTGTTTTATTTATTTTTTTAATTGCTTTAAAAATCATTGTTTTTTTAATTAAATCAAAAATCATAAAAACACAAAAAATATTAGAATTAAGTTTTTTATAAAAATCTTTAATTCTATTAATTAATTAGGTTAATTAGGATAACTTAAATTCTTTTTTTCATAATTAAAATTAATTAAAAATTAGTTTAATTTGCAAAGTTAATTACTTTTTTCTCAAAAATCCAAAAAAAAATACTTTTCTCTATTTACTAAATTAAATTTCGTTGAATTTAATTTTAATTCCGTATTTAATTTCATCGCGCGTATTTATTGCATTATTTTTCTGATTAATGTAATTGCTCCGAGTTTGTAATAGTTTAACTTAGGTTTACTATTTTCCTTTACTATTTTCCTCCGGTTTTTTATTATGTAATCCCCCTCCTCAAGGCCTTGTAATATCTAGGTTTAAAATTCTCGCATTTTACTTTCCGTCATTATAAACTGTTAGATGATTGATACTAGGATTGTATGCAAAAGATCATAATTTAAAATAGTAGAAAACCCTAAATGTGAAAAGATAATAACTGAAAAACAAACACTTACACATGCTCACTCCTAGGGTTTGCCCCACTTCTGTCGCCTTCGGTAAATGGTCATGAAGTATAAGGAGTCTTAGTGGTTGTCCTTTAGTCCCAAAAGATCAAAAATGACCCATTTGAATGTTGCCTCGGAAAGATCTTTAGGACTTTAGGGTAATTACTAAGGTTTCCTAACCATTGCTTTAGTGATTATAATTGTCCCTTTCGTCCCTTTCGATTGTCCCTTAAACTCCAGCGATGGAGCTACCTACTCCTTAATAGTAGGATAGCACTGTCTAAATGAAATAAGAAAATGAACAGACTTTTTCGAGTAGGTAGAAACTTTTAGGTACTTGCTCAAAATAACAAATTTTTTACACTTACACTTTCAAAATGATTTTCAAGCTAAAGTTTTCAAAAACACTTTATCACACCCTTGAGGACTGATACAAGGGTTACCAGAAAGTGAAACGCCACACTAAGGTATATTTCAAAAAATTTCAAACACACGAAAGTAATTTCAAAAATGAGAAAGTACCTAAGAGCCCATGAAAAACCATGGATAGAAAGGGTGCTAATACCTTCCCTTTTTATAATCTACCCCTGTACTCCGAAACATCTCAAAAAAGGTTTTTTCTGTTCTTTTTCTTTTCCTTTATTGGATGATATAAAATTCGGTGGCGACTCTTGCTTACCGCACATTTGCGAATATAAAGCGCAAATCCGGTAGTAACATAAAAAATAGTTGATTCTGCCACCGTATCACAGATAGTATTTTTGCGAATAGGAGCCATGTCCTGCAAACTAGACACAAAGATAAGTCCTAAAAATCCTTGAAACGGTTAGTGTGACATGTCATGTTATGCTGTAATGATGTTATGTACAAAAAATATATACAAGCATACAAACAGATCCTTAGGTTTAGGCTTACATGGATTCCATAGGTAAGTACCCTCTTGAAGTAGAGTTGGTTCAGCCTGTCCTAGAAATTGTAACGCCCGTAATTTAATTAATTATTTAATTAAATTATCTTTGGAATATTTATGAAGAGGTGTGATAGTTAAATTGGGTTTATTTTATTAAGTGGAGAAATAATATTAGAGATATAATATTATGTGGTGAAATAATATTAGAAGTGTAATATTATTTGATGTGGGCTTATTTTGAGAGAGTAGATGTAATAAGGGGGTGTAGGTATTGAGCCCAATAAGAAATAAGGAATAATAGAACAATAGGGTTATTTTATTATTTGTTAGAAGGAATAGAAAAGAGAAGCAGTAGAAAGAAATAAGGATTTGAGAAGAACGTGTAGCTGCTGGAAATAGAAGAAAACGGAAAGAACGAAGATTCAACTCAGAAATTGTAGAGCGACCTTCAATCCAAGGTAAGGGTGGGGTTCTGACTTTATAATTGGGTTCATGATGTTTGATATGTGGGGTTAGAGGTGATTGATGTCTTGTTCTTGAATTGGATGTATATGGTGATGTATGATGGAGATTTGATGAATTTTAGAGGAATAATGATGTCATGATGTTGTTTAATTGATGTAGTAATATAGGATAATGTTAGGTGATGATTTACCATGATTATAATAAGGTTTGTAGGGCTGTAATATGAATTCCCATAGTAAAAATACAGAGGAAATCGCAGAATTATACAGGAGGAACTAGGATGTGTCGACCTCAATCCTGATGCGTCGATACATGGGCAATGTTAGACTCGAGATGAGTCGATACAAAATGGGCTTGCATCGATACATGATAGTTGCAAGACTCGGGATGAGTCGATCGGTGAGATGCATGTGTCGATACATGGTGTGTATGAGACCAGGATGAGTCGATCCATAAGGAGGATGTATCGACTCATGTTGTGTAGATGAAGCAGTACGCGTCGATCCAAAGGGTTATGCATCGACCCATGATGACTGATTTTTGACAGATTTAGTTTTAAAGTGTTGTAACTTGAGTTTTAGGATGTTGTTTGAGATACCGATCGAAGCGTTGAATAGCTAACGCGATGAACTTTATTCTAGGTGATTATAATGATGAATAAGAAATGTAATCCTAGGAGCCAATTGAGGATTTAGAATTACTTCCCGTGTTGGTCGTTGTGTTGGATTTTGAACAGAATGATGAATAGGAGATGTTTAGAGGCTGTTGTGTGAATTATGACAGTAGGGTTAGTGACAGAAACAAAGTAGAACTATAGATTAACAGTATGGATTATTGTAGTATTAATATACAACTGAGTTATTAGTGAGATGTTGTTATTAAAGTTGTGTTTGATAATTATGATGAACAAATGACGTTTGATAAATAAATGATGTTTAATAAATTATTTTGATGACATGTGATGTTGATGACGAGACATTGCGATGCTTTTGAGATGTTTATAAGATGTTGTTAATTGAAATGTTTTGAGATGATTGAGATGTTGTTATTTCGAGATGTTAATTGAGATATTTTGAGATGATTTGAGATGTTGTTAAATTGGGTGTTGTTATTACATTCATGGTTGTGTCGCATACATTGCATTTTTGAGATGGAGCTTATGCTCGTTGAGATGGCCTGGATTGGCAAATTTTGAGATGAAGGCTATGCCTTATTGATGCCTCTATTAATTGGCAAATTTTTGAGATGGGAGTTCTGCTCCAATGGTAACACATGCATTTTCATAGTATTGAGTCGCATTATATGAGTGGATAATAAAGTGTATTTTAATGTTGATGAACGTGTATATATGTTGTAATCGTTGTTGATTATGAGATGAGAAGTGGTGACGTTATTGATCTAATTTAATATATTAATTATCATGCGCTTTATTATATTATTAGATATCTCACCCCTTCTTTTTGAATGTTACCCTTATGTTGGTAACGTGTAGTTAATCGAGAGTGAAGGTTATATACCTTCAATAGTTCGAGTCGGTGTCATTGCTCCGATATGTAACACTTGGGGGGATGAATGCCTGCTGATTTTTCATTGTTGGTTTTCAGTTGCTGAATTTTAAATTGATTATTATTAAATATGAGGTGTTTCGAAGCTGCTGATTTGTTAGAGATGTTATTAAGAATTCCACTGCGTGGATGTTGATTTATTTGATTAAAGATGTTATGTTGATGGTTCATCCGATGTTTGAAAAAGTGTTATATATCCACGATGAATGCAATGAATTTTGTTAGAAGAATTTGTGACGTCCCGATTCGTTTGTATGATTAAACTTTTATAACTCTGATTTATTTTGCATAATTGCTTGGGGTAGAATTGGGGTGTTACAAAGTTGGTATCAGAGAAAAGCGTTGGTCCGACCTTGTCGTCGAGTCGTAGTGGTCTAACAATCGAGTATTGTTATTTTGGGTTCTAACAGTTGTTTGTGTTGTAGTGAGAAGTTGAGATGACTGGAAGGAATGATGTTGCACTTGTTGCTGCTTTAGAAGCAATGGCTCATGCGATGGAAAATCAGCCGAATGTTGATGGGAATGCTGGATCTCGTAGCTTAGCGACTTTCCAGAGAGAGAATCCACCTACGTTCAAGGGAAAGTATGATCCTGACGGGGCATTGGAATGGTTGAAATAGATAGGGAGGATCTTTCGCGTGATGGACTGCACTCCAACGTAAAAGGTTCGTTATGGGACTCATATGCTAGCAGTCGAGGCTGATGACTGGTGGCTAGAGACTTGCAAGAAGTTGGAAGCTGCAGGTGAGAATGTCACTTGGGCTGTGTTTTGTAGGGAGTTTTTGAGAAAGTACTTTCCTGAAGATGTCCGTGGTAAGAAGGAAATTGAGTTCCTTGAGCTGAAGAAAGGGAGTATGTCTGTTGTGGAGTATGCTGCCAAGTTTTCTGAGTTAGCTAAGTTTTATCCGCATTACGCTAAGGAAAATGCTGAATTTTCGAAGTGTATTAAGTTTTAAAACGGGTTGTGCCCAGAGATTAAGAAGGCAGTTGGATACCAGAAGATCCGTGTCTTTGCTGATTTGGTGAATAGCTGCAAAATTTATGAAGAGGATAATAATGCTCATTACAAGATTATCAGTGAGAAGAGTGGTAAGCAACAACAGAATCGTGGTAAGCCTTATGATGCCCCAGATGGTAAAGGTAAATAGAAAGTTGCTCATGGACAGAGGACTAATGGGGGAAATGCTCCTGCTGGTGTGATTTGCTTTAAGTGTGGGAAACCTGGGCACAAGAGTAATGTGTGCACTGCTGAAGTGAAGAGATGTTATCGTTGTGGTAAGAACGAACATGTTGTATCCAAGTGTGAACACAAGAATGTGATTTGTTTCAACTGTAGAGAATAATGGCATATTGGTAGTCAGTGTTTGAAACCGAAGAGGGATCAGTCAAATGGTAAGGTGTTCGCTTTAGTGGAGGATCAGACAACTTTTGAGGACAGACTTATCAGAGGTACATGTTTCATTTATAGTATTCCTTTAATTACTATTATTGATACTGGTGCTACGCATTGTGTTATTGCTGCTGATTATGTTGAAAATTGGGTCTTATATTATCTTCTATGAATGGAGAAATAGACGTCGATACTCCAGCCAAGGGGTCGGTGACTACTTATTTTGTATGTTTGAAGTGTCCCTTGTCGATATTCGACAGAGACTTTGTTGTTGATTTGGTTTGTTTACCGTTAAGAGGTTTGAATGTAATTTTGGGTATGAACTAGTTAGAGCATAACTATGTTCATATTAACTGTTATAACAAGTCGGTGAAGTTTTCTACTCCTGAAGAAGAGGAAGATGGTTTGTTGTCTGCTAGACATTTGTGAAGGTTGATGCAAGAGGTAGCACAAATGTTTTCGTTGATGGCGTCACTATCTGTAGAGACCCAAGCAGTAATTGAGGACTTATAGGTGGTGTGTAAATTTTCTGAAGTTTTCCCTGATGAGATTCTTGATGTACTGCTGGAGAGGGAAGTTGAATTTGCTACTGATCTTGTACCTGGTACCAGACCTGTATCTATGGAACCATATAGGATGTCTGCATCTGAATTGTCAAATTTAAAGAAGCAATTGGAAGAGTTACTTGAGAAGAAGTTTGTAAGAACCAGTGTATCACTGTGGGGTGCTCCAGTGTTGTTAGTAAAGAAGAAAGATGGAAGTATGAGGCTTTGTGTTGATTATAGACAATTGAATAAAGTGACGATTAAGTACAAGTATCCGCTTCCAAGAATAGATGCCTTGATGGACCAATTGGTGGATCCCCGTGTGTTTAGTAAGATTGATTTGAGGTCGGGTTACCATCAGATTAAAGTGAAGGATGAAGATATTCAGAAGACGGCTTTCAGGACGCATTATGGACATTACGAGTATTTGGTGATGCCTTTCAGTGTTACTAATGCGCCGGGAGTATTCATGGAATATATGAATCGTATCTTTCATACTTATTTGGACCGGTTCGTAGTGGTGTTCATCGATAATATTTTGATTCACTCTAAGTCAGAAAAAGAGCATGCTGAACATTTAAGAGTAGTATTGCAAGTTTTGAAAGAGAAGAAGTTGTATGCAAAGTTGTCCAAGTGTGAATTTTGGTTAAAAGAGGTTAGTTTTCTTGGTCATGTGATTTCAAGTAGTGGCATTGTTGTAGATCCACCGAAGGTTGATGTTGTGTTGCAATGGGAAACTCCAAAGTCAGCTACTGAGATTAGAAGCTTCTTGGTATTAGCTTGTTATTGTAGAAGGTTTATCGAAGGGTTTTCTAAATTGTCACTTTCGTTGACTAAGTTGACTTGTAAAGGTAGAGTGTCTGTATGGGATGTTCAGTGCAAAGAATGTTTTATGGAATTGAAGAAGAGGTTGAGGTCGGCTCCGATTTTGACGTTGCCTAATCCAGGAGAGGCTTTTGTAGTGTATTGTGATGCTTCTAAGATGGGTTTAGGAGGTGTGCTTATGCAGAATGGTAAGGTAGTTGCATATGCGTCACGGCAGTTGAGGACTCATGAGAAGAACTATCCTACGCATGATTTAGAGCTTGCTGCAGTTGTCTTTGTGTTGAAGATTTGGAGGCATTATCTTTATGCTTCTAGATTTGAAGTGTTTAGTGACCATAAGAGCTTAAAGTATTTGTTTGATCATAAGGAGCTGAATATGAGGCAACGAAGATGGTTGGAATTGTTAAAAGATTACGATTTCAATTTGAATTACCATCCAGGAAAGGCGAATGTGGTAGCTGATGCGTTGAGTCGAAAGACTTTACATATGTCAGCAATGATGATTAAAGAGTTGGAATTGATTGAGCAGTTCAGAGATATGGGCTTAGTTTGCGAGGTTACTCTGCAAAGTGTTATGTTGGGTATGTTAAAGATTAATAATGAATTTCTAGACAGTATCAGAGAAGCTCAGAAGTTGGATGTGAACTGGTAGATTTGATGGTTGGGACTGACCAATCCGAGAACAGTGATTTTAAGCTAGATGAGCAAGGTGTGTTGAGGTTTCGTAACCGGATTTGTATTCCTGATGATGCTGAGATGAAGAAAGTGATACTTGAAGAGAGTCATAGAAGTAAGTTGAGTATTCATCCAGGAGCTACAAAGAGGTATCAAGATTTGAAAGGTTTGTTTTGGTGGCCTAGGATGAAGAGTGATGTGGCTCAGTTTGTGTATGCATGTTTGACTTGTCAGAAGTCGAAAGTTGAACATCAGAAGCCTGCAGGATTGATGCAACCGTTGGAAGTTCTAGAATGGAAATGGGACAGCATTTCAATGGATTTTGTGACAGGGTTGCCTAATACTTTAAGAAGACATGATTCAATTTTGGTGATTGTTGATAGGCTTACGAAGTCAGCTCATTTTATTCCTATTAACATCAATTTTCTAGTGTCGAAGTTGGCTGAGATTTATATTAGTGTGATTGTGAAGCTGCATGGTGTTCCTTTATGCATTGTGTTAGATAGAGATCTAAGATTTACTTCTGATTTTTGGAAGAGTTTGCAAGAAGCGTTGGGTTCTAAGTTGAGATTGAGTTCAGCGTATCATCCTCAGACAGATGGTCAGACTGAACGGACTATTCAATCATTTGAAGACTTCTTGAGGGCATGTGTTCTTGAGCAGGGAGGTTCGTGGGATACTTACCTTCCTTTGATAGAGTTCACTTATAATAACAGTTACCATTCTAGTATTAGGATGGCACCTTTTGAGGCGTTGTATGGTCGAAGATGTAGAACTCCGTTATGTTGGCATGAATCTAGTGAGAGTGTAGTACTTGGACCTGAACTTGTTCGTGAGACTACCGAGAAGGTGAAGTTGATTCGAGAAAATATGAAAGCTTCGCAAAGTAGACAGAAGAGTTATTATGACAAGCGAAGAAAGGATTTAGAATTTCAAGCTGGTGATCATGTGTTTTTGAGAGTTACACCTGTGACTGGTGTTGGGCGAGAATTGAAGTCTAAGAAGCTCACTTCTCGTTTTATTGGACCGTATCAGATTTCAGAGAGAGTGGGGAATGTTTATTATAGAGTGGCTTTACCGCCTAATCTTTCGAATTTGCATGATGTGTTTCATGTGTCGCAACTTCGGAAGTATATTTCAGATCCATCTCATGTGAATCATATGGACGATATGCAAGTACGGGATAATCTTATGGTAGAGACGATGCATGTACGGATCGCAGATCGTGAAATGAGGACTCTGAGGGGAAAAGATATTGCCTTGGTTAAAGTGGTTTGGCTATGATCTTCCAGTGAAAGCATGACTTGGGAATTGGAGAGCAAGATGCGAGACTCCTATCCTGAATTGTTTGATTGAGGTAAATTTTCAAGGACGAAAATATTCTAAGTGGGGGAGAGTTGTAACGCCCGTAATTTAATTAATTATTTAATTAAATTATCTTTGGAATATTTATGAAGAGGTGTTATAGTTAAATTTGTTTTATTTTATTAAGTGGAGAAATAATATTAGAGATATAATATTATGTGGTGAAATAATATTAGAAGTGTAATATTATTTGATGTGGGCTTATTTTGAGGGACTAGAAGTAATAAGGGGGTGTAGGTTTTGATCCCAATAAGAAATAAGGAATAATAGAATAATAGGGTTATTTTATTATTTGTTAGAAGGAATAGAAAAGAGAAGCAGTAGAAAGAAATAAGGATTTGAGAAGAATGTGAAGTTGCTAGAAATAGAAGAAAATGGCAAGAACGGAGATTCAACCCGGAAATTGTAGAGCGGCTTTCAATCTAAGGTAAGGGTGGGGTTCTGACTTTATAATTAAGTTCATGATGTTTGATATATGGGGTTAGAGGTGATTGTTGTCTTGTTCTTGAATTGGATGTATATGGTGATGTATGATGGAGATTTGATGAATTTTAGAGGAATAATAATGACATGATGTTGTTTAATCGATGTAGTAATATAGGATAATGTTAGGTGATGATTTACCATGATTATAATAAGGTTTGTAGGGTTGTAATATGAATTCCCGTAGTAAAAATACATAGGAAATCGCAGAATTATGCAGGAGGAACCAGGATGTGTTGACCTCAAGCCTGATGCGTCGATACATGGGCGATGTTAGACTCAGGATGAGTCGATACAAAAAGGGCTTGCGTCGATACATGATAGTTGCAAGACTCGGGATGAGTCGATCGGTGAGATGCATGTGTCGATACATGTTGTGTATAAGACCAAGATGAGTCGATCCATAAGGAGGATGTATCGACTCATGTTTAGCAGATGAAGCAGTACGCGTCGATCCAAAGGGTTATGCGTTGACCCATGATGACTGATTTTTGATAGATTCAGTTTTAAAGTGATGTAACTTGAGTTTTAGGATGCTGTTTGAGATACCAATCAAAGCGTTGAATAGCTAACGTGATGAACTTTATTCTAGGTGATTAGAATGATGAATAAGAAGTGTAATCCTAGGAGCCAATTGAGGATTTAGAATTACTTCCCGTGTTGGTCGTTGTGCTGGATTTTGAATAGAATGATGAATAGGAGATGTTTAGAGGCTGTTGTTTGAATTGTGACAGTAGGGTTAGTGACAGAAATGAAGTAGAACTACATATTAACAGTATGGATTACTGTAGTATTAATATACATCTGAGTTATTAGTGAGATGTTGTTATTAAAGTTGTGTTTGATAATTATGATGAACAAATGACGTTTGATAAATAAATGATGTTTAATAAATTAATTTGATGACATGAGATGCTGATGACGAGACATTGAGATGCTTTTGAGATGTTTATGAGATGTTGTTAATTGAAATGTTTTGAGATGATTGAGATGTTGTTATTTCGATATGTTAATTGAGATGTTTTGAGATGATTTGAGATGTTGTTAAATTGGGTGTTGTTATTACATTCATGGTTGTGTCGCATACATTGCATTTTTGAGATGGAGCTTATGCTCGTAGAGATGGCCTGGATTTCCAAATTTTGAGATAAAGGCTATGCCTTGTTGATGTCTCTATTAATTGGCAAATTTTTGAGATGGGAGTTCGGCTCCAATGGTATCACATGCATTTGCATCGTATTGAGTCGCATTATATGAGTGGATAATGAAGTGTATTTTGATGTTGATTAACGTGTATATATGTTGTAATCTTTGTTGATTATGAGATGAGAATTGGTGACATTATTGATCTAATTTAATATATTAATTATCATGCACTTTATTATATTGTTAGATATCTCACCCCTTCTGTTTGAATGTTTCCCTTATGTTGGTAACGTGCAGGTAATCGAGAGTGAAGGTTGTATACCTTCAATAGTTTGAGTCGGTGTCATTGCTCTGATATGTAACACTCGGGGGGATGAACTTCTGCTGATTTTTTATTGTTTATTTTCCATTGCTGAATTTTAAATTGATTATTATTAAATATGAGATGTTTCGAAGCTGCTGATATGTTAGAGATGTTATTAAGAATTTCGTTGTATGGATGTTGATTTATTTGATTAAAGATGTTATGTTGATGGTTCATCCGATGTTTGAAAAAGTGTTATATATCCATGATGAATGCAATGAATTTTGTTAGAAGAATTTGTGACGTCCCGATTCGTTTGTATGATGAAAATTTTATAACTTTGATTTATTTTGCATAATTTCTTGGGGTAGAATTGGGGTGTTACAAAGTTGGTATCTGAGCAAAAGGTTGGTCTGACCTTGTCATCGAGTCTTAGTTGTCTAATAATCGAGTATTGTTATTTTGGGTTCTAACATTTGTTTGTGTTGTAGTGGGAAGTTGAGATGGCTGGAAGGAATGATGTTGCACTTGCGGCTGCTTTAGAAGCAATGGCTCATGCGATGGAAAATCAGCCGAATGCTGACGGGAATGTTGGATCTCGTAGCTTGGCGAATTTCCAGAGAGAGAATCCACCTACGTTCAAGGGAATGTATGATCCTGATGGAGAATTGGAATGGTTGAAAGAGATAGAGAGGATCTTTCGCGTGATGGACTGCACTCCAGCGCATAAGTTTCGTTATGGGACTCATATGCTAGAAGTCGAGGCTAATGACTGGTGGCCAGAGACTTGCCTAAAGTTGGAAGCTGCAGGTGAGAATGTCACTTGGGCTGTGCTCCGTAGGGAGTTTTTGAGAAAGTACTTTCCTGAAGATGTCCGTGGTAAGAAGGAAATTGAGTTCCTTGAGCTGAAGCAAGGGAGTATGTCTGTTGTTGAGTATGCTGCCAAGTTTGCTTAGTTGGAAAAGTTTTATTCGCATTACGCTAAGGAAAATGCTGAATTTTCGAAGTGTATTAAGTTTGAGAATGGGTTGCGCCCGGAGATTAAGAAGGCAGTTCGATACCAAAAGATCCGTGTCTTTGCTGATTTGGTGGATTGCTGAAGAATTTATGAAGAGGATAATAATGCTCATTACAAGATTATCAGTGAGAATAGGGGTAAGCACCAACAGAATCGTGGTAAGCCTAATGATGCCCCAGCTGGTAAAGGTAAACAGAAAGTTGCTCATGGACAGAGGACTAGTGGGGGAGATGCTCCTGCTGGTGCGATTTGCTTTAAGTACGGGAAACCTGGGCACAAGAGTAATGTGTGCACTGCTGAAGTGAAGAGATGTTACTGTTGTGGTAAGAACAGACATGTTGTATCCGAGTGTGAACACAAGAATGTGATTTGTTTCAACTATAGAGAAGAAATGCATATTGTTAGTCAATGTCCAAAACCGATAAGGGCTCAGTTAAGTGGTAAGGTATTCGCTTTAGTGGAGGATCAGAAAGCTGTTGAGGACAGACTTATCAGAGGTACATGTTTCATTAATAGTATTCCTTTAATTACTATTATTGATACTGGTGCTACGCATTGTTTTATTGCTACTGATTGTGTTGAAAGATTGGGTCTTATATTGTCTTCTATGAATGGAGAAATGGTCGTCGATACTCCAGCCAAGGGGTCGGTGACTACTTCTTTTGTATGTTTGAAGTGTCCCTTGTCGATCTTCGACAGAGACTTTGTTGTTGATTTGGTTTGTTTGCCGTTAAGAGGTTTGGATGTAATTTTGGGTATGAACTGGTTAGAGCATAATTGTGTTCATATTAACTGTTATGACAAGTCGGTGAAGTTTTCTACTCCTGAAGAGGAGGAAGATGGTTTGTCGTCTGCTAGACAGTTGCGAAGGTTGATGCAAGAGGAAGCACATATGTTCTCGTTGATGGCGTCGCTATCTGTAGAGACCCAAGCAGTAATTGAGGACTTGCAGGTGGTGTGTGAATTTCCTGAAGTTTTCCCTGATGAGATTCCTGATGTACCGCCGGAGAGGGAAGTTGAATTTGCTATTGATCTTGTACCTGGTACCAGACCTGTGTCTATGGCACCATATAGGATGTCTACATCTGAATTTTCAGATTTAAAGAAGCAATTGGATGAGTTACTTGAGAAGAAGTTTATAAGACCAAGTGTATCACCGTGGGGTGCTCCAGTGTTGTTAGTAAAGAAGAAAGATGGAAGTATGAGACTTTGTGTTGATTATAGACAATTGAATAAAGTAACGATTAAGTACAAGTATCGGCTTCCAAGAATAGATGACTTGATGGACCAATTGGTGGATTCCCGTGTGTTTAGTAAGATTAATTTGAGGTCGGGTTACCATCAGATTAAAGTGAAGGATGAATATATTCAGAAGACGGCTTTCAGGATGCGTTATGGACATTACGAGTATTTGGTGATGCCTTTCGGTGTTACTAATGCGCCGGGAGTATTCATGGAATATATGAATCGTATCTTTCATACTTATTTGGACCGGTTCGTAGTGGTGTTCATAGATGATATTTTGATTTACTCTAAGTCAGAAAAAGAGCATGTTGAACATTTAAGAGTAGTATTGCAAGTTTTGAAAGAGAAGAAGTTGTATGCAAAGTTGTCCAAGTGTGAGTTTTGGTTAAAAGAGGTTAGTTTTCTTGGTCATGTGATTTCAGGTAGTGGCATTACTGTAGATCCATCGAAGGTTGATGTTGTGTTGCAATGGGAAACTCCAAAGTCAGCTACTGAGATTAGAAGCTTCTTGGGATTAGCTTGTTATTATAGAAGGTTTATCGAAGGGTTTTCTAAATTGTCACTTCCGTTGACTAAGTTGACTTGTATAGGTAAAGCGTTTGTATGGGATGTTCAGTGCGAAGAAATTTTTATGGAATTGAAGAAGAGGTTGACGTCGGCTTCGATTTTGACGTTGCCTAATCCAAAAGAGCCTTTTATAGTGTATTGTGATGCTTATAAGATGGGTTTAGGAGGTGTGCTTATGCAGAATGGTAAGGTAGTTACTTATGCGTCAAGGAAGTTGAGGACTCATGAGAAGAACTATCCTACACATGATTTAGAGCTTGTTGCAGTTGTCTTTGTGTTGAAGATTTGGAGGAATTATCTTTATGGTTCTATATTTGAAGTGTTTAGTGAACATAAGAGCTTAAAGTATTTGTTTGATCAGAAGGAGCTGAATATGAGGCAACGAAGATGGTTGGAATTGTTAAAAGATTATGATTTCAGTTTGAATTACCATCCAGGAAAGGCGAATGCGGTAGCTGATGCGTTGAGTCGAAAGACTTTACATATGTCAGCAATTATGATTAAAGAGTTGGAATTGATTGAGCAGTTCAGAGATATGAGCTTAGTTTGCGAGGTTACTCCGCAGAGTATTATGTTGGGTATGTTGAAGATTAATAATGAATTTCTAGAAAATATCAGAGAAGCTCAGAAGTTGGATGTGAATTGGTAGATTTGATGGTTGGCACTGATCAATCCGAGAACAGTGATTTTAAGCTAGATGAGCAAGGTGTGTTGAGGTTTCGTAACCGGATTTGTATTCCTGATGATGCTGAGATGAAGAAAGTGATACTTGAAGAGAGTCATAGAAGTAAGTTGAGTATTCATCCAGGAGCTACAAAGAGGTATCAAGATTTGAAAGGTTTGTTTTGGTGGCCTGGGATGAAGAGTGATGTGGCTCGGTTTGTGTATGCATGTTTGACTTGTCAGAAGTCGAAAGTTGAACATCAGAAGCCTGCAGGATTGATGTAACCCTTGGAAGTTCCGGAATAGAAATGGGACAGCATTTCAATGGATTTTGTGACAGGGTTGCCTAATACTTTAAGAAGACATGATTAGATTTGGGTGATTGTTGATAGGCTTACGAAGTCAGCTCATTTTATTCCTATTAACATCAATTTTCCAGTGTCGAAGTTGGCTGAGATTTATATTAGTATGATTGTGAAGCTGCATGGTGTTCATTTGTGCATTGTGTCAGATGGAGATCCAATATTTACTTCTAATTTTTGAAAGAGTTTGCAAGAAGCGTTGGGTTCAAAGTTGAGATTTAGTTCAGCGTATCATCCTCAGACAGATGGTCAGACTGAATGGACTATTCAATCGTTGGAAGACTTGTTGAGGGTTGGTGTTCTTGAGCAGGGAGGTTCGTGGGATACTTACCTTCCTTTGATAGAGTCCACTTATAATAACAGTTACCATTCTAGTATTGGGATGGCACCTTTTGAGGCGTTGTATGGTCGAAGATGTAGAACTCCGTTATGTTGGCATGAATATGGTGAGAGTGTAGTACTTGGAACTGAACTTGTTTGTGAGACTACCGAGAAGGTGAAGTTGATTCGAGAAAAGATGAAAGCTTCGAAAAGTAGACAAAAGAGTTATCATGACAAGAGAAGTAAGGATTTAGAATTTCAAGCTTGTGATCTTGTGTTTTTGAGAGTTACACATGTGAATGGTGTTGAGCGAGAATTGAAGTCTAAGAAGCTCACTTCTCGTTTTATTGGACCGTATCAGATTTCAAAGAGAGTGGGGAATATTGCTTATAGAGTGGCTTTACCGCCTAATCTTTCGAATTTGCATGATGTGTTTCATGTGTCGCAACTTCGGAAGTATATTTCAGATCCATCTCATGTGAATCATATGGACGATATGCAAGTACGGGATAATCTTATGGTGGAGACGATGCCTGTACGGATCGTGGATCGTGAAATGAGGACTCTGAGGGGCAAAGAGATTGCTTTGGTTAAAGTGGTTTGGATAGGAGCTTCCGGTGAAAGCATGACTTGGGAATTGGAGAGCAAGATGCGAGACTCCTATCTTAAACTGTTTGATTGAGGTAAATTTTCAAGGACGAAAATATTCTAAGTGGGGGAGAGTTGTAACGCCCGTAAATTAATTAATTATTTAATTAAATTATCTTTGGAATATTTATGAAGAGGTGTTATAGTTAAATTGGTTTTATTTTATTAAGTGGAGAAATAATATTAGAGATATAATATTATGTGGTGAAATAATATTAGAAGTGTAATATTATTTGATGTGGGCTTATTTTGAGGGAGTAGAAGTAATAAGGGAGTGTAGGTTTTGAGCCCAATAAGAAATAAGGAATAATATAATAATAGGGTTATTTTATTATTTGTTAGAAGGAATAGAAAAGAGAAGCAGTAGAAATAAATAAGGATTTGAGAAGAACGTGAAGCTGCTGGAAATAGAAGAAAACTGCAAGAACGAAGATTCAACCCGGAAATTATAGAGCGACCTTCAATCCAAGGTAAGGGTGGGGTTCTGACTTTATAACTGGGTTCATGATGTTTGATATATGGGGTTAGAGGTGATTGATGTCTTGTTCTTGAATTGGATGTATATGGTGATGTATGATGGAGATTTGATGAATTTTAGAGGAATAATGATGCCATGATATTGTTTAATCAATGTAGTAATATAGGATAATGTTAGGTGGTGATTTACCATGATTATAATAAGGTTTGTAGGGATGTAATATGAATTCCCGTAGTAAAAATACAGAGGAAATCGCAGAGTTATGCAGGAGGAACTAGGATGTGTCGACCTCAAGCCTGATGCGTCGATACATGGGCGATGTTAGACTCAAGATGAGTTGATACAAAAAGGGCTTGCGTTGATACATGATAGTTGCAAGACTCAGTATGAGTCGATCGGTGAGATGCATGTGTCGATATATGCTATGTATGAGACCAGGATGTGTCGACTCATGTTGTGCAGATGAAGCAGTACGCATCGATCCAAAGGGTTATGCGTCGACCCATGATGACTGATTTTTGACAGATTCAGTTTTAAAGTGTTATAACTTGAGTTTTAGGATGCTGTTTGAGATACCGATCGAAGCGTTGAATATCTAACGCGATGAACTTTATTATAGGTGATTAGAATGATGAATAAGAAGTGTAATCCTAGGAGCCAATTGAGGATTTAGAATTACTTCCTGTGTTGGTCGTTGTGTTGGATTTTGAATAGAATGATGAATAGGAGATGTTTAGAGGCTGCTGTTTGAATTATGACAGTAGGGTTAGTGACAGAAACAAAGTAGAACTACAGATTAATAGTATGGATTACTGTAGTATTAATATACAACTGAGTTATTAGTGAGATGTTGTTATTAAAGTTGTGTTTGATAATTATGATGAACAAATGACGTTTGATAAATAAATGATGTTTAATAAATTATTTTGATGATATGAGATGTTGATGACGAGACATTGAGATGCTTTTGAGATGTTTATGAGATGTTGTTAATTGAAATGTTTTGAGATGATTGAGATGTTGTTATTTCGAGATGTTAATTGAGATGTTTTGAGATGATTTATAATGTTGTTAACTTGGGTGTTGTTATTACATTCATGGTTGTGTCGCATACATTGCATTTTTGAGATGGAGCTTATGCTCGTTGAGATGGCCTTGATTGGCAAATTTTGAGATGGGAGTTCTGCTCCAATGGTACCACATGCATTTGCATAGTATTGAGTCACATTATATGAGTGGATAATGAAGTGTATTTTAATGTTGATGAGCGTTTATATATGTTGTAATCATTGTTTATTATGAAATGAGAAGTGGTGACGTTATTGATCTAATTTAATATATTAATTATCATGCACTTTATTATATTGTTAGATATCTCACCCCTTCTGTTTGAATGTTGCCCTTATGTTGGTAACGTGCAGGTAATCGAGAGTGAAGGTTGTATACCTTCAATAGTTCGAGTCGATGTCATTGCTCTGATATGTAACACTCAGGGGGATAAACGTCAACTGATTTTTGATTGTTGATTTTCAGCTGCTGAATTTTAAATTGATTATTATTAAATATGAGATGTTTCGAAGCTGCTGATTTGTTAGAGATGTTATTAAGAATTCTGCTGCGTGGATGTTAATTTATTTGATTAAAGATGTTATTTTGATGGTTCATCCGATGTTTGAAAAAGTGTTATATATCCACGATGAATGCAATGAATTTTGTTAGAAGAATTTGTGACGTCCCGATTCATTTGTATGATTAAAAATTTTATAACTCTGATTTATTTGCATAATTGCTTGGGGTGGAATTAGGGTGTTACAAAAAGTAATCGGGTTCTAGGGAATCTCAATATCACTGATCTTTCTTCACCGGGCATTATTTTGCACAAGCCTCTTTATTGGCGACCGAAATATCCCGGTAGTCAGATCTCAATGATTGTAGTATCGAGTATAAACCAACTTCGGATTGCATGAAAGCTGGCTATCTCACTACTTCCTAATAGCCAAGTTGTTCAATTAAAGGTTCTGAGGTTAGTTGGTGCTTCATGACACCACACAGTAGCCTCGTATTCTCCTTGACTACTAAAGGGCTACCAAAACCAATAAATGTGTCACACCAACGTAGTTATCGTTTCAACCATATTGGTATACCCCACACAGTCCCCACGATCTATTGCTAATTATCTAAAAGGTTCCCCAGATCCGGGTTTAGGATCTTTACAAGTAAACCCAAACAAACCCTTAAAGATAAAGCAAACAACACATTTAAGGAAAGCTGATTAAAATGAATTAAGGTCTAAGGTAACCCCACTTTATAAGTAATTCCCTATCAGAGTTGCCAGTTCTATAATATGGTGGCAGAACCGACTGTTATACTGGTTTTGCATTTGTATTCGCAAATGTTGCAGTAAGAAAGAGTCGCCACCGACTTTTCTTTTATCCAACAAAGGAAAGGGTGAAAAGAACAGAAAAAGTCCTTTCGAGATTATTTCTGAGTAAGGGGGTAAATTATGGAAAGGGAAGGTGTTAGCACCCTTTCCATCCGTAGTTATCTACGAGCTCTTAGATGCTTAGCTCATTTTTTGAAATACCTTGTGCTTTTGTGTGTTTTTGAAAAGTATTTTGAAAAGTCTTAGTGTGATGATTTGCTTTATGATAACTCTTGCATCAGTCCTCAAGAGTGTTGATAAAGCGTTTTTTGTAAATGTTTTTTAAATGATTTTGTGTATGTGTAAAAGTTTGTTTTTAAGCATATCATCTAGGAATTATCTACTTTACTCAAAAGGTTCGTTCTTTTCCTCTTTTCCTTTAGACAGTGCTATCCTACTATTTGTGAGTAGGTAGCTCGAGTTGTTTGGATGTTTGAGGGACATTTGATGGGTCGTTTATAGTCACAAAGGCAACTTGGCAAGAAATCTTAGTAACTACCCTAGGGTTTTAAGATCATTTCTACTGAGACAACATCGAGAGGGTCATTGAGGGACTTATGATCTTTTTAAACCGAAGGGTTGCCACTAAAATCTCTCACGTTTTGAGATTTGTGACTATTTTCCGAAAGGCAACCAAAGTGGGACTACCCTAGAGGTGCGCATGTGAGAGTGTGTTGTGTTTCCGTTATTTTTGTCTTTGAAGTTAGATTTTCTAATGTTCACTTTTAGTCTTATCATCCAATCCTATTAACATACATATAACAGTTAATATATGTACATGAAAATAAAGTGCGGAAATGTAAATCCAAAACTATTACAAGGCTTCGGGGATTAATTACATGTCCAAAATTTGGGGAAAAAAGAAAAGTGGTAAAGGATTCCTAGTTAATTCTATTACATCCCTTAAGCAGTTACAATAATATGAAAAGTGCGAAAATAAATAAATGCGCGCGAATTGAAAACAATATCTAAATCCTAAGTGAAAGGAAATCTTTTTGTTTATTTTTATTTATAAAAGAAAACAAAACCTAAGTCTATTTAGTTTTAAAATTAAGAAAAAATGGTTTAAATAAATGTTAGTTAATTTACAGAATTAGTTTGATTAAAAAAATGCTAACCTAATGTTTTTGTGATTTTATTTGTTTTTACTGATTAAAGAAACTAAAACAAAATTGAAACAATTAAATAATAAAGATAAAACAAAAATATAAATGGCCCTAATAGAAAAAGAAATAGAGGGGGTGTGAAATGAAATTCGCTGGGCCCAAGTGTGAGAAACCCAGATCTGCCCTTGGATTCAATGGGGAGGTCCCTGGGAAAGTCCATAGTGAGGTTGTGTGCTCAGGGAGTTGGATCCAGATCAGATGTGCATCTAATGGAGTGGATTTGATGGTATATGGTATGCATGCGTAGCCTGGAAGCATAGAATCTGCAAATATTATGTTAGAAAAATAAAAATGCAAGGCCTGGGTATCGAACCCAGGTCCTTTTGACTGCACACTTCCTTATTCACCATCTGAGTTGGATTTAAGATTCAAAGGAATCCTTTCTCATGCCTTAGTAAAGGCATCCTGTTACTTTAGACTTTACATGTAACACATTAACCATCATAAACATTGTGCAGCATGAATATACAGTCAAAATTAAATTACATATGAAATGAATTTGAGATCGAAGGTTTGTTACAAATGGGTTGCTTGTTTTGGATTGAGGAGGCCTACAGAGGTTGCTTCGATTCTGACAACCTTGTTGGAATTTTGGAAGTTTTGTGGAGCTCTTGTGGGGAAACGTGCGTGTGTGGCAAAAATTCTTTCATTTGGCAATGTGTTTGCAACTTCAATTGGTATTCTGTGTGATGTAGTATATCTCCTCAAAAATATTTCTGTGGCAATGTTTCAGTGTCCCAATGGTTTTTTCTCTCCCATTTTTTTCGTCCATGGCAATGTATCTTTAGGCCTGTATTTATAGGGGTGTGACGTGAACGGAAATGGAAAGGGACAGTCATTTAACCATGCTTTGAAGGCAAAATCAGACAAATTAAAGGATTTCCATTTTTGATGAATTCCTACCCTTTTGGGTTTTAGGATGAACTTGGACATGTTTCACTCCTCGACTCCTTTGAATGCCCTCAAGCCTTTTTCTTCGATTGGCCCTGAGTGGCTTCCTTTGATGGCTTTGGGCCTCATAATTGTGGCTTCTTTGATTGAGTCACTATATGTCTTGGTTGCCTGATCCAAAACTATCCAATTAGCCCAATCTAACACTTCCTTCTGGCATGTCGAAGCTTTGTTTTGATCATCTCCTTCGAATGTAATTATGCAGGAGGCTTGGGCTTGGCAGCATGTAGGACTTTGGCTAGCAAGCATCTTGAACAAAACTCATCAAAAGACAAAACAAAAATTGTTTCTAACCATTGTGTGTCTTTCGAATGGACCAAATGTATGTCCTTCGAAGGCACCATTTGTGTGTCCTTCGAATAGCCCACATGCACCCCTTGTGCATTCTTCGAATGGGCCACCAAGGTGTGTTCATAATGTAGAAACTATGTTGAGGGGTTTTAGAGGTGGAGTCAGAGCTAGCATGAGGGAAGCAAATTGTTTAATGAATCGAACCACGTATGAAAGAAGTCACTGCTTTATGGGCGCTGGCATGAAGGGAAGTCATTTCCTTGTGCATTGAAGGCAAGCACATGAGGAATTCATTTCCTTGTGGGTCGAATGCAAGCATAGAGGAGGCACTTGCCTTGTGGATCAAAGGCAAGTTGAATGATCCTTTTTCCTTGTGTATCAAAGGCAAGTTGAAGGAGCCTTTTGCCTTGTGGATCAAAGACAAGTTGAGGGAGTATTTTGCCTTGTGGATCAAAGGGAAGTTGAAGGAGCCTTTTTCCTTGTGGATCAAAGGCAAGTTAAGGGAGACTTTGCCTTGTGAATCGAAAGTAATCCTGAAGCAGCTGTGATACGGTGGGAGAACTGACTATGAGTTTTGCGTTTGTATTCACACTTGTTCGGTTGAGCAAGAGTCGCCACCGACTTTTTATTTTATCATAAAGGAAAGGTTAAAAAAGCACAGTAAAAACCTTTTGAGATATTTTGTGGGTTCGGGGGGTAGATTATGAAAAGGGAAGGTATTAGCACCCTTTTCATCCATGGTTATCCATGGGCTCTTAGTTACTTGGTTTTTTAGATCACTTGCCTTGATTTTCGATTGCTTGAAAATGGTGTGTATGTGTGTGTGTTTGAAAATGTTTTGGAACAAGATGCCTTGTCTTAGGCTACCCTTGTAACAATTCTTTACTCGAATGTTTTACAAAAGTGTGTATCTTTTTGAAAAGATGTTTCAAATGTTTTGAGAGTTTGTTTTGAAGGTGTTTGTGAAGTGTGGTTTGAAAAATAGGCAAGTGGTTTTGCAAGTTAATCTCAAGTAACTAAGAGTTTTGTCTACCCTATTGTACTCAAAGGTTTTCTCTATGTTTTCAACCCTTTTGAACAATTTTGTTCCACCATTGAATTTGGCGGACAATCTTGCGTTTAGGATGTTTAACGGGACGGGCGCGGGTCATCGTATGGACCATGAATGCAATGATGCCAAGTGTCTTTGGCAATTTGCTTTTGAAGGGACTATGATCATTCTATTTAGGCAACTTTCGAAAGCGTCATCGAGGGACTTATGATCATTCTATTTAGGCAACTTTCGAAAGCGTCATCGAGGGACTTATGATCATTTGAATTTGTTTTGCCAAAGATACTCGACATGCAAGCATGGCCCATTTTGGAAGGCAACATGTGGGATTACCCTAGAGGGTGCAAGTGTGATTGTGTATTGATTTCATGTATTTGTCTTGTATTAGGTTATCTAGCGTTTGATTTTATGTACATGCAAACCCTAGGTCTAACCATGGTATAATTTGAAAGCGGTAAATTGCGAAAATTTAAAGTCTACGCTATTACAAATAGTATCCGGGAGTGGGGGTACAAATTTACGAATGGGGATGAGACTTAGGAATATAGTGTCCAATAGATTACAACCAAATCGACTTTGCGACCAAATGTAAATGTGACGAATATACAAAATAAGAAAATGTATAAGGTATCAAGTACAAGTATATTGTGTAAGTGTACGTGCATATGTATGTAATTATTTACAGGTTAGAGATGTGAAATTAAATGGGTATCATTAAGCATTGTTTTGACTTAAAGAATTAAATGTTTATTTACTTAATTAGTCTTGTAATCTTGTATATTCTTTATATGTACAAAAAGAATGTTTTAATGAAAAGAAAAATGTTTTCAATTTTAATTATATTGTGTAATAAAAAAATGTATCCTTATTTGTTTAATATATACAAAAGAATATTCTCATTAAATGTTAGGAATTTAAATCATGTATATTAAAAAAGAATTTTATTGATTATGCACGAAAATTTTTAAGAAAAGAAAATGTATTAACTTAAAAAGAAATTATGTACAAAAAGAATATTTTAATTAAAAGAAAAAAAGGTGTTTTCAATTTTAATTATATGGTGTAATAAAAGTGTATTTTTATGTATTAAAGTATTATGGTAAAAAATATATTAAGTTAGAGAAAAAATATATTGTTTAAAAAAAATGTTATATAAAAAAGGGTTTGTGTTAATTTATTAACAAAATAAACTTGTTTTATATATATAAGAAAAAATGGTTAAGTTGATTAATTAACAAAAAGAATATAACATTTGTTTTATAAAAAGGGGTAAAAGTGTTTGAATGGGCCTTAGGCGTTCAGAAATGGGCAAGGCCCAAGTTAACACAAAAATGTTTTAGGGTTCTATTATTTGCTTCATTTGAGATAACGCTTAGGGTTCGTGCGCCGTCTTGGGGTTTCGTTCATTACTTCATCTTCTCCGATCGTTCTGAATGCCCAGCTTAACCCTTTCGCCTCAGCCACCAGCGACCTCCACCTCTTCTCCTCTCTTCACGCCCACTCAAATGGTGACAAACAGAGGTACGATTCTTTTTCTTTTCAACGCGTTATGGTTTTTATTCTCCTTCTTTTGCATGTTCCGATCTACTATTTTTTTGATTAGGTGCTCATTTTGTTTGTTTAACGAGGTATGAAAGAGAAGGGGAAAGGGAACTACCTTTAGAGGAAGACAATGGAGGATATGGGGAGGCGCGTAGGAGGCTTGGGCGGAGGACACGCGTGATGATGGACTCGGAACCCTGGTTTGTGTATTCTTTGTCTCACTCTTGGTTTGATGATGACCTTAAACTGAGAACCCCTTTTTTTATTCTTCTTCCTATCGCCCTGTTTACATGCCTCTGTACGCTTTTGCTATCTCTCTTCTTCGTCTCTGAGTTGCCTTGTTGCTTACTTCTGTTGCCTACTTCGCTCATATGCTTATGTTGCTTGCTTTTTCTGCCCTATGATGTCTCTACTGAGGGCCCTGTTTACATGCTTATGTTGCCTTTGTTGCCTGTGTTGGATGCCTTTGATGCTTCTTTATCTCTTTGCCCAAGGATGAACCTAGGGTTCTGAGGGTTTGATGCTTTTTTAGCTTCAACCGCCTTGTTACCTTTTGAATGCTTGGTGTGGCCTTGATGCTTCTTTAACTTGTTAGTGCTGCCTTGCTCTGAGTTGCCTCAGTATTCCTTTATTATTGCCTTGAATGTTTGTTTATGGCCCAATGATGAGTATTCCTCTGAGGGTTCTCATGTGGGCTTTTGTGTTTGATGTATTAGGCTTGAAGCTGGACAGGTCTTTGATTTTCTGGTTTTGCTCGCTTAGTATATTGCAGGTTATGGTTTATGCCTTAACATATTTATGCTTAGGCAGGTATGAGGCACAGGTTTGATTTTATTTTTTGGTTTTGGTATGGCTTACTTCAGGCAGGTTATGGCCTTACTGGAGGCTTAGCAGACTTGGCCTTTTTGTGAGTTTGTGTTTGATGGTTCCAGGTTGGACAGAGTTAAGGTTATGAGGTTTTTATGGTTATGAGGTTTTTTGACAGGCAGGGTGAGGCTTGGGTTTTAAACTGGTTTTCTGGCTTGTCTTTTGATGATAGGCTTTACAGGTTATTGGCTTGTGAAGTCTTTTTTGATAGTTTACAGGTCTTTTTGGTTGGTTTAAGGCTTTGGGTGATTTTATCTGGTTTATGGGCATATGCTGGTATGGCTTGTGGTGAGGTCTTTGACAAATGTTACAGGTTATGCTTTAAGGCATAGTTGTTCTGTCCTTCTTGACAGGTTCAGTAGGCTTTTGATATTTTCTCTCAACAAAACAGGTTTTTAGGTCTTTCCTTTTAGACTGGAGGTTTATGCAGTTTTGTCCCTCTTTTCTGTATTGGTTTGCCTTTTTTCTTTTATCCACTATGTTCAGTTTTTGTTTTATATTATCTTCCTGCCTAAAGCCTAAACCTGCATTCTTTTTCTCTTCTTATTCTCTCTCTCCAGTACAGTCGTGCATTAAGATATTATTTATGCATTGTACTTCTTTTTTCTGAAAGGGCCACTTGTTTGGGAAATGATGAAAATGAGTGTTTGCTTGCATATCAATTTTCCTCTACATATTTGTCCCTTCTTGACAGCTTCTTGTACTTTGTATCTTTTGATATCTTCTTTATTGACAGCTTGGGTACCTTTTTGGATAGTAACTTGTACTTTGATAGTTTTGGATGGTTTGAAAGTTGTGATTCAGTTTGGACTTTCTGTTTGTATTGAACTATGCAGTTTGACAATTTTTGAATTGTGCAATTTTACTTTTGTGCATTCATTTTTAGCAAATAAAAACTCGTCCCTCTTTGTGAACTGGGAGAAATCCCTTGATTTGCAGAGAAGGTTAATTGATCCCAATCAGTGGCCCTTAATGATGAACTGTCTTTTATTTATCTGTCATTATTTATTTATCTGCTATTTCACTTTTCTTCTTTTCTTTTGCAGATGAATATTTGAATGGAGAGGGGTATTAAATGAAGAACGAAGAATTAGAAAAAATAGGATAGTTTCATTTTTTTTATTTAAATTTAAACTAATGTAAAATCATTGTTGTAAATAAATTGTAAACAATAATTGTACGAATAGTTTAAAAATAAATAAAAGTTTTTATTATCCAATTAAATCTATTTCCTTTATTGTTTATTTATTATTTAAAATTCTTTGAATTAAAATAATTGAAAGATAAATTCCAATCACTTAATCTTAGAATAATAAATAATTTAAATAAACAAAGCTTTAGCACTTGATCAATTAAACATGGCATTTCCAACACCCAAAGCAAAGCAACAGTTAATCAAAACAACTGATCAGGCGCATTCCCTTTTCACTGATTTCTTACCAAACACTTGTAAATCCAAACTGAATGTATCCTTTGACTGGTTCCATCAAACAAACGTGAATTCAAATCAAATGCCCTTTTTTTTACTGATTAAATCAAACAATGCGAATTCAACCCAAATCTCGGAATAACTCGCAAAGTGCTGTAGAATTTAAATCCTTCTGAGAACGTGCCCACAAAACCCTAATTCCTGATTAAATGCCAAAGAACTTTCGCCTGATCGAAACTGAGCCAAAGTCAACCAAAACCCTAAACCAGCTGTTTGAAATATTCCAGAGTCCTAAAAAATCAATAAAACCCTAATTGTGTCCTGACTGACGAGAAAAGTCTGTTTGACCGATTCTTGAGCCAGTTTGAAAGAAATCAGGCAACGCCTGAAGCTGCGATTTCTTGTGGAAAAATGCGAGGGCAAATTTTGGGGTACAACAGAAGCCAATGCTCATTCAAAGCTTTGTGAATTAAAATTGATCAAAGGAGACCGCATGCTCAATCAAAGCTTGCGAACCAAGCTGTTGTACCCCAAAATTTGCCCTCCAATGTTTCATGCAAGATGCTGTCCTAGGGTTTCTCGTACACTCAATTGGCTCAAAGGTCGAACAGACAGATTCTCTTCCTAGGGAGATAATAAACAATTAGGGTTTGGTATTCCTCAGAGATAATTGAGTTTTCAAAATTTCAAATGTTCTTAAACACTATTTGCTGACGTTTGTTAATTCTACAAGACTGACGAATGTTCTTAAAACATGTTTGGTAGATAATGAAGTCCCGTTTGAATCAAGAATGGCATGCGAACTCATTTTGATTACCAGTTAGCCATTGGACAAGGGTTGAAGATTAAGACTTTTTGACCATAAGTCTTTGAATTTAAGTTAATCAAGTGGAAATAAATTCTTAAACATTTATTTTGTTTTAGAAGTTTGATTGGAGTACAAAGTGTTTGTTTTGTTTGATCATTTTTGTTGATTGCTTGAAATACAAGTTACCCAAAACAAGGTGTTTTACTCAAAACGTTCAAATAAGAATTTCAAAGTTTAAAATTTGAGATTGGTACAATAATTTCATTTCACCAAATTTATTCAAAGGATATTGTGTTCATTACATTGCAAGTAAGTTGATATTACAAATTTTGTCTTATCTATAAATGAAATAAGTTACAAAGATATGTTTTATTTACAAAAGGGAGAAAATTTTGTTTCTTCAAAATCTTCATTTGCTTCATCTTCAAGCAACCCATCCAATCTTCGCTTGTTGCCCACGCCTCATGTTCATGAAACAAAGAAGAGAAAGTTAGCAAGCATTTCAAATAAAAAAGTGATATGTAAAAAAGAAGAAATTCATCATTAGGGTTTGTATTTAGGAATCTGATTTTAAGGTTTGTTTTTATCATCCCTTTTGTACTATTTTGCAAATCACAAGGTAAACCTTGGTTCACAAAAGAAAAGGAAAATATGCAAGAAAAGGCTGTCCAAAACTGCAACAAACAGCAGGGCAGGCTGCAGCAAGCAACAAACAAAGGCAAGTTGCAGCAAGCAGCAAATAGCGCAGGCTGCAGCAGGCAGCAAGCAACAACAATACTACAAACTGCCAAAACAAAGCATGCAACAAATGTATCAAACATGATAAGCAGCAGGGCAGGCTGCAACAAGCTTCCAGAACAAAACCTAAAGGGGAACAAAGTATCAAGAGTTCAGAAAAAGGAGGTTTCATGTTCTAAGGCCTCAAACAATGTAAATTTTTATCATGGGCCAATTGATTGCAAATAACAAGACAAAGCTTGGTTCACAATATTGCAAGCAGAATTTCAAGTCCAACACAGGTACAAAAGCCCAACAGATTTCAGCCCAACATGGTTTAAAACAAAAAGCCTCATACATGTTGTTCCATAAAAAATCAAGATCATACATCAATGGCTAGGGATAATCTTTTGCAAATCTCAAATATTTTGGTTCACAAAAGATAAAGAGGAAATCAGAAAATATCAAATCAACAATCAAAAAGCCTCATACAGAACTCTATCATTGGCTAGGAGTAGGACTTTTACAAATCACAAAGACATATTTTGGTTCACAAAAGATAAAGAGGAAATCAGAAAATGTCAAATCAACAATTAAAAAGCCTCATATAGAACTCTATCATTGGCTAGGAGTAGGACTTTAGCAAATCACAGAGACAAATTTTGGTTCACAAAAGATAAAGAGGAAATCATAAAATATCAAATCAACAAGCAAAAGCCTCTTGTTGCTTCAAATCAGAAAATAGTCTCAACGGAAAACCAGTACAGCAAACAATCAAAAAGCCTCAAAATTTGTAAAGTCATGTCATGGGCCAAAACAACTTTACTGCCATAAAAAAAGCAACTATTATAAAATACAGCAAAGTACACAAAAGCTATCAACAAGTACGAACTCAGAAAAGTCATCACAATACAGTCTTTACAAAGCACAGTCTAGATAAACCAACAAAGCCATAAAATCAGTAAAAAGAAAACAAGTACAAAGTCGAATCATCAAGTCCCAAACTGAAGCCCGATCAAGTCAGTATCAGTATCAAGTGAAACAAGGTCACAATATAAAAGAAAATCATCGTCCAAAAGAAAAAGAGAGGAGGTCACCATAAAAATATACAAACAGAATCACATGCAAACAACGGAAAACCCTAAACTTACTTCATCATTTTCTCAAATATCAAACCCTTCAAAATCATAAAAAAAGAAGATTAGAAAGATCTCACTGAGACGAACTCAGAAAGAACATTTTCATTAACGAGCCTCGCCACCATGATCAGATTTCATCATATGAGCACTTAGGGTTTCATCGCTTTTCATCAAGATCTGTACAAAACCAATCACCGCCTGTAAAAATAAACCACATATTTAGATAGAGGAGAGAAAGGCGAAGCAAATAACACAAAAAAATCCACGATCGGAGCAATCGCCACCCTGAAGACCGCCGTCCACTACCGTCCACCGCCGCCTAGGGAGATTTCCGGCGAACCCCACCATCAGAGAAGGAGTCAGCGTAAGAGAGAGAAGTTTTTTGTCAAATGAGACTTTGTCTCAATTTTTTTGATGTTTTACTGTTTTGTTCTAAAAAACAAATAACCAGGCCTAAACTTACCCAGCCCAGTACCCTTACTCATGCATACCCCTCCATTCTGCTTTTCGCTACCACACCAGGCCCAATCACTCTTTCGTGTTTTTTTTTTGTTTACAAAAATTACATTTTTGGGCCTAACATTCCAAACAAAAAAACAGTTCTACTATGAAACCCCATAATCTGATTTTTACACCTTAAACTTCATTTTTTATTTTTGTTTTTATTTTATTATTTACTACTACTATTATTAATACTAATCTTATTACCATTTTTATTATAAAAAAAAAAGAAAACGAACAATATTTATTTAATATGTAGCTAACCATATATATTTATTTTCATTACTTTCTAAATCAAAGATAATAAATATTTTCTTAAATAAATTTAGTTTTTTTTAGACTTAGGATTATAATTCATTGATTTAGACCTTATTACTTTTATTTACTAGTTTAATCAAATTCATAAAAACACTAAAGAATATTTTTTATTTATTTTTTAAATTGAGTTAATTTACTTTTCTCGTGTTAAACCACTTTCTTTTTTAGTTTTTATTATATAAAATTAAAACCTTTTCTTAACAAAACCAAATAATTCATTTTTTTTCATTCATTATCTTATACATTGTTTCTTTACATTCTTGTATATTATTTATTTCGATTCTTATACATTGTACTCATATCATTACTTGTGCATTATACTCATTTACATTTTTTACGTAATTTATTCAAATTCAATATGGTTGTAATAATTATTTTGATTTAATTTCTTGGCATATTCCTCATTTGTAATTTGTATACCCCCTCCCCTAATGATGTAATAGCGTAGTAATTTTAAATTCTGCAATTTACCGCTTTATATACAAATGCTAGTAATTAGGGTTTTCGTATGGAAAGACTAAAACCAACAATTAGAAAACCCTAATCAAAGACAAATCAAGTATGAAAATCAATACACTCGCACACAAACACCCCTAGGGTAAAATCCACTTGGTTGCCTTATAAAATGGCCATATTACACATGTGAGGTATCTTAGCAAAAAAAAAACGAATACAAGATCATAGTCCCTCGATGACGCTATCTAAGTTGTCTTTCAAATGATCTTAGTCCCTAAAAGAGAATGCTAAGATACCTTGCAACATTGCTAATCATGGTTATACGATGACCCACGCCCGTCCCGTTTACATCCAAAGATAGGGTTACTTACCAAATCAATGGTAAGATAACAATGTCAAAGGAAGAGAAAATAAACAAGAAAGACTTTTTGAGAAGGTAGAATGCTCATAATTACTTTATCAATTTCAAACAAACATCCTTTCTATTTTCAAAACCAACACCTACACATTTCAAAACATCTTACAAACTTGAAAACATTTTCAAAAAGATCAACATCTTTGTATACATTCTTACAAACGAGAATCATTACAAAGATTGCCTAGACGATGGCATATTTACAAAATACTTTCAAAAACCACACAAAGTATAATTTCAAACAAAAGCAAGTGATCTAGCAAGTAATTAAGAGCCCATGGAAAACCATGGATGAAAAGGGTGCTAATACCTTCCCTTTTCATAATCTACCCCCCAAACTCAAGAAATAATCTCAAAGGTCTTTCCTATGCTTTTTCACCTTTCCTTTTGGACAAAAGAAAAGTCGATGGCGACTCTTGCTAAACCGCAATATTTGCAATCAAACGCAAAACCCTCAAGTCAGTTCTCCCACCTTATCACACAAGCTTGTATCGAAGGGGGTCAAATGCTCAATTGAAGCTTATGAACCAAGGTTGCATCGAAAGAGGCCAAATTCCCAATCGAAGCTTGTGAAACAAAGCTTGCTCGAAGGATTTTAGATGCTCAATCGAAGCTTATGAATTAAGGCAGACTTACTCTTCTTTGATTTGATGCTTGAGAGCCCAATATGATCCATGGAGCATTAAAAATCCAATCGTACTTATGTAAAATTGGACTTTTTAAAATCCTTGTAAGAAGATGTCTTGAGAAAAGAGAGGGCAAATTTTGGGGCACAACAACAGGTTCAAGTTCACAATACTTTTCGAATGAAAATATCATTTCACCATCAATTACCAATATTCATTTGTCCAATTTCAAGCACAAAATCCATTCAAGGTCCTTACAAAAGTTCATCCAAGAGAAAATTATAAAGAGATACATGCACAAAGTCATTACAAAATTACAAAAATCTCCACTACTATATCATGTTACATTGCCATGCATTCGATACATTCCTTAAAACCTATTATTCCCACCATGAATTCATCAATATTTCTCCACTTATGCCTTGATATTGTTAAGGACTTTAATTCTTGCTTCAATCACACAAAACCAAAAGCTTGCCATTGTATTTTCTTCAAACGACCCTCTGTCCAAAACTATATCAGGATTGTATCACCAGTTGCAGCCCTGCATCAAAACACCATCATCATGTCCATAATAAATCAGTTCATACCAATAGATTAAACATGTCATAATCCCTAACGACTTACTGTTAACAAAACCCGATTTGCAACTCCCTCTAACTAAACCCTCACCAATTATCAAAACAAATTATAACTAACTAGTTGTAACTAATCCCTGACCAATCTTCCAAAAACCACCTGTAACAACCTTATTAACATGTAACAGAAAAACCAATTTATAACAGAAACTAACCTCTTTTCCAACTGATCCAACTAACTTCCTAATTGTTTAACTAGAAATAACATAATTTCTAAATTCCTAATCACAACTAACAACTCATTCATATAACAGCTCACAGAAAAAATAGAAGGATAATCCCTAGGTCTCTAACAAACTTCAAAAGGAGGCATAACAGATTGAAAAATAGAAAATAGATGGAAGAGGAAAGATATACATATTCATAAACAAAAAGTAGAATACAAGATATTGACACAGAAAAACTCACCTTCATTTTTTTGGATTCAATCTTCATCGTCTCTCTCTTTGAACCTTCACCCTTTTCCGCACCGTAATCTCCACTTTCTCTCTGCTTCCTTCACCAAACCCCTTCCATAATTCTCTATTCTTTGAAGAATCTCCTTCAAAACCTTCATCCTCTTCTTCTCTTAACTCTTCGTAGAGCTAAACCTTCACAACTTCCTTGCACATCTTGATAACTGCTTCTCTATCTTTCTGCTTATGTATCCATGTGAACATCAGACCTTCACTGTGATTTCAAGGTGAACAACAATGAACAGCAACCACACCTTCAGCGCCTTCATCTTCAACGTTCATCATCAACCTCGCTTCTCTGCAAATCTTTTCACATCAACATCACAGAGAACAACAAAAATAACAATCTTCATCCATAAAAAACGCACAAATCAGAAAAAGATAAGAAGATGTCGAATAAGAAATCACATAAGTCATGGTTTTAAGAGTCTACCAGTTATCTCTGACCTCTTTTCTTTGAAGCACTGTCTAATTAATCCATAGTAAGGATATCTAACGGAGAAGCATGATGGGGATAATCGAAGAACAACAACCTCATTTTGTTTGACTCTGATCAGAGAAGAGGTTCTTGAAGAGCATCGCGGGTTGAAGAAGACGATAGGGGAAGGTGATATGATCGGCACACTGAAGGAGAAGAGTGGGAGATGGAATGATGATGATAACAGTGAAATCGATTACGAATCGATGATGTAGACGGAGGACCGACGAAGAGAAAAGGAGAAATTCATCGCGGAAGGACCCTCGTTCACGAAGAAGACGAGGCGACGCTGTCTTGAATCCCTATATCGTCCCTTTTTTTTTCAATTCTGAATTTGTTTATTCTATTTTATATATTTTTTATTAATTCAATAAATAAATATAATTATAATACAAATTCTGATGATTAATGAAATTGAGAATGGGTTGAGGGATGTTATGGGTATGGACCGAAATAAATTGATTCCTGGACCCAACGGATTTTTTCTGGAAGCTTTTTGGTTTATTTCCTATAAAACAATTACTATTGGGTTTATCTAGATGAGTCTAGTGCCATTCTGTTTTTTGCTTGCAACACATATCAAATCCAGCTTGCACCTCCTAAAGTCTTTTTTCCAATACTTGTTTCGATTGCGTTTGCGACTAATTTCAGTGATTGGATTTCTTTGGTGATATTGGTAAATAAAAGAGATTTAAGTGAAGTTTTCAAGAAGTTTATAAGCTATCTAAGAGAATAGTTTTCATCAAGGGAATTCGAGGAAGCTTTGGTAGAATTTTCTTATCGCTTGCGTGGTTCTGAAGAGGCAACAAACCTTCTCCGTTCGGTATTACCGCAACTTCACTTTTATTCCTCGCTTCCGCGCTTTATCGTATTTCTTTATCGCTTTTCTAGAAATCGTGAGAAGTATGGCTTTACTACTTTCTGATGCCATGAGAAGTAGGGTAGATATGTATGAAAGGGGTCTCCGTTTCTGATCACGTCAAGAACCCCTCTAGTTTATTTAAAGACCGGTTTAGGGCAATTCCACATTGTGTGCATTCTGTTTGCTACTTGTCTGTGGTTTGTTTAAAACCCTGCCTTTGAGTAGGTATTCTACAGGTGTGTTTACATTTGTGCCTGCATTATTCCCCATCCCTTATTGAAGTCCTCAAAAGGAGGCAAGCATGGAGGGTTAGTAATCTACCCCCGCAATTTCGTCCTAGTCATCCTTAGCTCGTGACGCACCACGAAGCTTCGGAGTTGTGCTTGCTCTTGTGTATCGAGTCGCCGAGTGGGGAAGGGTTCTACAATCGAACCCCCACGTTTTGTCAAGAGTTTGCATTGGACGATGCTGATACTCCCTGATTGTTCATATCGTCTTTTGTCGCTTCCCTCGATCTCTTATATCTTGGTTAGGTGTTCAGTCGCTTTGGAAATCACATTTTTTATTTTTCATCTCACTCCCGCTTGTTTGTCTCGGGTGATACACTCCCCTTGACTAAAGCATTTCTCTTATTTTCCTTACTATTTTATGTGTGTGCTCTTTCGAGCTTGCTTGCTTTACCGTTGTACATACCATGTTCCCTTAGGATGTGCTTGTCCCATTCGGATGCAAGTTAGACCTTAAGTTACAAACCATGCATGCTAACATTAGGTAGAGATTTCCCTTTCATCCTTAACATAGGACCATCATTGTGTGATAACATTAGGTTAGAAATAGGCTAGTCTCTGTTAGACTCTTTCTTCCCCTTTTGTATTTACATCTAAAACTAAAACCTTTTCTTTAGCAAATCATAAAACATGCTAATCATACCTAAACCCTTTTCCAAGGTAACAAAAAACAAACCAACTCAAACCTTTTTGTGCGTCCAATCACCTTTTCTCTAAAACCCTTTTCAGGTAAGGATATGATTAATTTACTTCAGTTCCAACGCATAAGTTTCCAAAGTTCAAGCTGTGGCAGAAGGAGAAATTAACATTGTCCATAAAAAACACAAAAAAAACAAAAACATGTTAGCCGAACTACGGTAGCTCTGATTCCTCAAAAAGGATACATAGGCATTGGGGTATGGCCCAAGCGAGCACAACTTTTATTTTCCCTACATTATTCTCTCTTTTATTTTGCATGGATTCCCTGTACAGTTTAGATATAGATTAAACACACCCATAAGATAGATAATAAGAGTGGAAACCATAGAATACTACGAGTGTGTGGGGTTCTAATACCTTCCCCTTACGTAACATACTCCCTTACCCTGATCTCTCGGTCGCAAGACCGTGATTTCTCCCTTCTCATGTTTTATCGATGTTTACATTTCCCTTCATGTGGGATAAAATACGTTCGATGGTGACTTCATTGTTTGGTTATTTTCAGCCGGTTGTTTCAACTATAACAGAGAAGGACACATTGAACGCTCGTGTTTTCAGCTTCATGGGTTCCCCCGGTGGTGGAGGGACTGTCCTCGTGGTGGTCGTGGATTGGGTCGTAGCAGAGACACATCATGTCATCAAGGAAGGCATGGAAGGGGCATATATAAATCACTTGTGCGAGCCAATAAAGCCACAACAAGTAGCCATAGCGACGGTGGTAATGTTGGATAGTCTCATGCATCACCATACTCAAGTTAGGCAACATGTATATTAGTAATTACCCAACACAATGGCAACAAGTTCTTTACGCTTTGAATATTTCCAAAACCAAAGATCTCCTCCACAGTAAGAATGTCATTTCTTAGATTATTGACACGGAAGCCTTACACCATGTGACATGAAATTTTTCTTGACTGATTAATGTGAAATATTACAAATACATTAGTGGGCTTGCTAGATGGGAAAAATGTGACTTCTATAAAGGAGGGTAATATGATTTTGGATGGTGGGTTGCAGCTCAATAATGTTCATTTTGTGCCTCAATTAAATTGCAACTTAATTTATGTGACTCAACTAATTGATGACTCTGATTATATCGCTCAAGTTAGTAACGCATTGTGTGTAATACATGCCCGAACGACTAGGACGTTGATTGGAGCAGGTGAATGGATTGATGGACTTTACTTTTTTTGGAGGGTTTCTAAGGTGCATGCCTTGATGGTGGAAGGATATTCAACAATTGATTTATGGCATAAACGTTTGGGTCAATCGTCGGAAAAGGTGTTAAAGTCTATTCTTCATGTAAACCGGCTTTGTAGGAGCAGGAATAGTATACCTTGTGATGTTTGTCCTCGTACCAAGAAGCACAGGGATAGTTTTCCATTAAGTGAGACATAATATTACTTGACAATTATTGATGATTATTGATGATTATTCGCGTGTGTTTGGGTCTATTTGTTATGCAAGAAAACTGAGATTGAGACTATTTGATAACATGAAAAATTTTGGTTTTTTATGTTATGCCCATAATCAACGACTAGGGGTGTTTAAAACCAAACCAACCCAATAGAAAACCTCAAACCAAACCAAACTGAAACCTAAAAAAAAGCATTTGGTTTTTGTTTGGGTCATATTTTAATAAAACCGCATGGTTTGGTTCAGTTTGCGGTTTGTATTTTGCAAATCGAACCAAACTGAATCAAACTGCATTATGTTACAACCTAAATTTTACTTATCTCACATCTAACCCAAACCTAAACCTATTATATGTTACCCTTATGATCACGAACAATTTTCTCATCCTTACACTTATGGTTTTAGTTTCAGTATTCTCAAATCTCTCCTAGCATTATCGCGCCATCTTCGCCATATACATCTTACCTCTTCTTCTCTAATCTATACTCTCTTATATTCTTTCTTTTTCACCTTCTCATTTTTATGCAAATGTTCCATCTTTAAATTTCATTTTATCGCACATTTTCTTATATAATCTCTCCTCTCTTATGTTCTTTCTTTTTCATCTTCACTAATCTCTCATCTCTTCTATTTTTTTGTTTAATTAATATATTTATGGCATTGTTTTAAGCTATTATTTTATGTTTATTATTCCACTTTTGTCTAATCTAATTTATACATATTAAATGGGAAGTTGTTATCCAAATATGATGAGTTTTGTTGTTATTTGGTAGTGTATGAATGATTAAATACAAAGTTATGTTGTCATCTATATGTGTACTTATGACTCAATAAAATATTTGTAAAAAACCAAACCAACTAAACCGCATTGGTTTGGTTTGGTTCAGTTTTTTTCTAATATCCAACCGAACCAAACCAAACCACGTGTCTTTTTCTCTTGCAGTTCGAATGACTTTTAGCGTCTAACCCGCCCAAACATCACCGTGAACACCCCTATCAATGATGTTGCGGGGATAAGTTTGAGAGAAGAAGTCAAAATTTCATATTTTTGGGGTATCCCTATGCGAAAAAGGGATGGAATTGTATGATTTATAATCTAAAGAATACGTTGTCTCTAGAGATGTGAAATTTTATGAACATGAATTTACATTTGTTTTGCAACTAGACAGAACTCATTCTACTCCTCCTATTGGTTGGGAGACTCATGATGCATCATTTAGAGGAGAGGATGCATCAGTGGTCTTGCAAGATAATAGGCAAGCATAACTCCAGGGGGTTGTACGAAGGCTATAATGCAGCTGTCATGGCAGCCGATGAGGGAGTATGTATCAATGGTATAAATGGAGAGGAAGAACCCACACACGAAGTTGATGGGGCTTGTGTTATGATGATGCAAGAGGATGATGTGGAATCTGGAGAGCAGGAGGTGGCGGATGGGATGGAGGAAATTGTGACATCTAAGATCGGAAGGGGATGAGAAAAAAATCTGAATATAAGACTCAAGGATTTTGTCAGTCATACGATACAAAAAGTAAAGTCCTTAAAATTTCATCTACCCAAGAACATGCCTCATGAACTCCTTACCCTATTACTTACTTTGTATTTTGTGAACAATTTTCTATTAGACTTCGAAATTTTGTTGCAGTTGTAATGTAGGGAAAGAACCTAAGAATTTTAAAGAAGTCGTAAAGGATTATGGTTGACATGGTGCAATGCATAATGAGATATAAGCCTTGGAAGACAGTGAGACATGGGTTATGGAGAATATGTTGCCTGGGAAGAAAGAACTTGGAAGAAAATGGGTATATAAAATAAAACATCATTCAAATGGGATCATAGAACGATAGAAAGCATGACTTGTTGTATTCATACATCACCAAATAAAGGGAATTAACTATGATGAGACATTTTCCCCGGTGGCAAAAATGGTCATTGTTTGTACCTTCTTGGAAGTGGAAGAAATTAAAAAGTGGGAAGTTCATCAAGTGGATGTGCACAACGCTTTTCTCCATGGTGACCTGGAAGAGGAGGTGTATATGAAATTTCCTCCAGGTTTTAAAAAAACTGACCCAAATCTAGTTTGCAGGTTGAAAAAGTCATTGTACAGTTTTAAACAAGTTCTTTGTTATTGGCATGCTATGCTGGTCACTGTGATACGGTGGCAGAACCGACTGTTTAATACTGGTTTGCATTTTGCATTATTTTATTCGCAAAATGTCGCGGTAAGCAAGACTCACCACCGACTTTTATTTCATCCAATCATGGAAAAGGAAAAAGAACAGAAAAAACCTTTTTTCGAGATATTCTGAGTACGGGGGGTAGATTATAGAAAGGGAAGGTGTTAGCACCCTTTCTATCCATGGTTTTCCATGGGCTCTTAGGTACTTGATCATTTTTAAATTGCTTGTGTTTGTGTGCTTGTTTTTGAAAAATGTTTTACTTCATGATAACCCTTGTATAAGTCCTCAAGGGTGTGATGAAGTTGTTTTATCATTTGTTTGAAAAGTGTAAGTGTGAAAAGTTTTGATTTGAGCAAGTACCTACTAGCATCTACCTACTCGAAAAAAGATCGTTTCTATTCTTGTTTCCTTTAGACAGCGTTATCCCACTATTAAGGAATAGGTAGCACCGTTGTTGGAGTTTGTAAGGGTCAATTCGAAAGGGACGTACAGTCACTAAAGCAATATTAGGATACCTTAGTAGTAACCCTAGAGTCTTAAGATCTTTTTCGAGGCAACATTTCTGAGGCAATATTTCTGAGGCAACATTTCTGAGGAAACATTTCCGAGGCAACATTTGAACGGGACCATTTGATCTCTTTAGACTGGAGGATAACCACTAAGACATCCTATGCTTAATGATCGTTTACCGAAGGCAACTGAAGTGAGAGTATACCCTAAGAGTGAATATGTGCGAGTGATTTATTTTCAGTTTATTATCTTTGCACATTAGGGTTTTCTAACCATTTTAATTTTGTCATGCATTCTTGCCATACAATCCTAAACATACATCTAACAGTTAAGTATTTGCGGGAATTAAAAATGTGAGAAAATAAACCTAGCTATTACAAGGCTTCAGGGAGGGGGATTAATTACATAAGCAAAAATCGGGGATTTAAACAGTAAATAAAAACCCTAAGTTAACTATTACAAACCCTGAACAGTTACAAAAATAATGGTAAAATAATCAACAAGCGCGCGGCGAATTAAATACGAGGATAGTTGAAAAGATAACCTAAAACCCTAACTGAGAGAAAAAGATTTGTTCTTGTGGATTTTTATTTGAGAAAACAATTAATTGAAAATTAATTAAACCTAACTTCTAATTGTTTTTAAATTATGAAAGAAATTAAATTTAGCCTAATTTTCTAATTAAATAATTTCAAGATAAATAAAATATTTTGTACAAAAATATTTTTGCATTTTTTTGGTTTTTTTATTTGAGAAAAAGAAATATAATTGTAAAATTAAACCTAATTTCTATTTGATTTTAATTATATAAAAGAAATTAAATTAACCTAGCTTTCTAATTAAATTAAATAATTTATTAAAAAAATGTTTTTTTTTGTATTTTGTGATTTATTGATTTTTATGATTAAATAAAAAAAAGTGATTAATTTTTTTAATTAAAATAATTAAGGAAAATAAGAAAAGAATTAAAAATAAGAAAAAAAATAAAAATGGGCCTGTATGTTGTTAGCAAATCTTGGGGTGCAAATCTGAATTTCTTTGGCCCATTAAGCTCCCAAGACCAAGTCAGCGGTGGATCTGGTGCATCGTTGACTTTGAGGAATACTATGGGTCTTCATTGTTGGCACGTTGGATCTGGGTAAGAGCACATCAAATGGCTGGATGTTGAGGTTGTATGGAATGCGCTTGAGAATGTGGTGCACCTGATCATATGAGAAAAATAATACAAAGCAAATGTTGGGACCTGGGATTGAACCCAGGTCCTTATGCTCGCCTCCAGTGATGCCTTGCCAGCTGTGCTACGTTGTTAACTTGTTATTGAAATAATAATAAAACATAATATGAGAAAAGTAAAAGGGCTGATTCTAAAACGCGCGATTTTCAAATGTCCCAATGGCTGGCTGACACGCAAGTGTCTTCTTCCTTGCAACCGTCATTTTAGAAAAAGAGACTTTTACCTACAAACATTCACTGTAGATTTAACCCTGCACATTTCAAAAATGTTGTACACACAAGATAAATGAAAGGTAACGGTACCAATCAACTCGTCTCATCCTCACGAGCATCATGGTACCTGATTCAAGGCCCAATTTTTCCTACATCAAGAAACCCTAAACAAGAACATAAAACCCTAACAATGGCAGGTTCCTATATAAGCTTCAAAATGGAATTAAATGACATGGTTAGCTTGCAAACATGATGACAAACATGAATATAACAATCAAAAGTGATAATGATGCAAGAATTGTGATAATCGAATTGAAAAAATATGCCAAATCGTATAAAGTGTAGCGCGCGTTTCTGGGTGTTTCAGGCCTTGCAAACGATTGGGACAGCTTCCTGGGACGTCCAGCAATGGATTGTGATAACTAGGATGGCTTGAGATGGCCTGTGGAGTGAAAACCAATTCACACTTTTTCCAACTTTTTTGAGTTTTGTTCTATGCCTCTCATGACCTCTAACCCCTATTTTTTGATCTGGAATTCTTCATTATATAACCTAGAGTGAATTAGGTTAACAAACTTGGACTAAATCTTTGCATTTATCCAAGATTTGATTTGATTTGCAAGCTATATGATATGTTGCTATTTTGAGCCAAAACATGCCTTTCTTTTACCAATTGGCCTTAATTAGATTTGATCTTTTTAACTCAGCATATCTTGATTGCCAATCGGTCAAAAAAACAAACCAAATCATATCTTTGTTAATTTTCATCATTTATTTGATTTAATTTACTTTTTAATTAATGAACAATCACAATAAATTTAAAAATGAAGAACATAATGGGTGAGTGAACATTTGAGTCGTGGACCACATTATAATTGAGGTGCAAGCATAAAAAGTTGGGCATATTTAGCAAAAAATGCAAATTTGAGCACATTTGACTTTTGGCAATTTTGAAAAAATGGTCAACTTGGCCAATGCATAACTCTCTCAAGTTTGACCATAGAGAGGTGTTCTTGGACTTTTTAGAAAGCTTAGGATGTCCTCTAAGCAACATTTTTGGTCTCATCTAAATTGAGTCTTCCATGTTCATGTATGAAGCTTTGACCCAAAAGGTGTTTTTGTTGAGTTTTCAAAAGGACCTATAATGTCAAAATTCATATCTTTTTGTGAGTGCATATTCTGGACTTGAGAGATGAAGATGAATTGTAGGGAATTTCATCCTATTCAAAATGATCTTTGGATGGGTCATTTCTGATAAAGTATTTGAAATTTATGCTTGGTCAAAGTTGAGTTGACTTTTCCGATAAAACCCTAATTTAGCAAATTTTGGGTTTTGATGAATTATGAGCAATCCTTGAGGAATCATGATCAACCCTTGATCAAATTATGTATAATACTTCAAAATGAGTATGTTGACCAAAAATCTTGAAGTTTGATTGTATGTGGGCCACATTTGACTTTTGACCTAGTATAGTTGATTTTCAGGCATTTGAGCAATTGACTGGGAAAACTTCTTCTACAAGGCTTGAAACTTGACATGGATGATATTGAGAACATATTAGGACAATGGTGAGAATTTGAGTCCTTTGTGGTTCACACATCTTGATTAAAATAGAAACCCTAATTTGGGGTATACTACCTTAGGAGAGAGTTTGTCTGGTCAATTCTTGAACTTCCATGAGCAATTTGGGGACCTCACTTGCCATGTGTTGAGGAATATAGGAGGGAAAATTTTGGGGTACAATAGCTTCCCCTGTTCAATCTTCTTAAACTTGAAGATGTAGATTGGCTCGTCTGCCTTTCATGATCTGATGGTGGAAGATGATTGAACACTGTAGTGCCCAGAAATTTGCACTCGCATGAAGTGATACTTGATTTGTGATATCAGGAATGGTCTTATAGATTCCATTTGGAAGTTGATAGATAATTGTCGGAGATGGGCTTAAAGATGCCATCCAAAGAGGTGTCGATCGCATAAGAGATTCCTTTGCGAGAACCCGTATACCTGTTGTTTAGGAGGACTTCGCTGGGGAATGTTGGTCTCTGTCTTGGGAGAAATAGAGTTTTAGGAGCTTCAGTTGCCTGTTACTCTACTGGAAAATAACTCCAGTTTGGGGGAATCGGAAGTGAACTGCGTATTTGGTCGAGGTATACGCTACATCGCGACTTACTGGAGAGATGTGAAACCAATCGTGTTTGATCGGGTCCCGGTCTTACAGTGTTGTAGACTGCTGCCTGGGGATAATAGAGGAAGAACCCGGATAGTAAGGTTATGAGAAGGAACCTGGATAGTAGGGTTACTTCTAGATGACAATCTGGATAGTAAGGCTTGAGAAGGTACCTGGATAGTAGGGTTACTTCGAGATAAAAGCCTGGATAGTAGGGCTTGAAAAGGAACCTGAATAGTATGGTTATTTCAAGATGAAAGGCTGGATAGTATGGCTGTCAGAAGGAACCTGGATGGTAGGGTTACTTCGAGACGAAAGCCTAGATATTAGGGCTTGAGAAGGAACCTGGATGGAAGGGTTACCTCGGTATGAAATCCTAGATAGTAGGGTTGTGAGAAGGAACCTGGATGGTAGGGTGACTTCGCGATGAAAGCCTGGATAGTAGGGCTTGAGAAGGAACCTGGATGGTAGGGTTACTTCGAGACGAAAGCCTGGATATTAGGGCTTGAGAAGGAACCTGGATAGTAGGGTTACTTCGATATGAAAGCCTGGATAATAGGGCTATAAGGAGGAACCTGGATAGTAGGGTTACTTCGACATGAAAGCCTGAATAGTAGGGCTGTGAGAAGGAACCTGGATGGTAGGTGTGATCGGTGGATTTAGAACTGACTGTTTAACGCTGGTTCGCGAAATGTCACGGAAGCAAGAGTCGCCACCGTCTTTTATTTTCTCCAACATGGACAGGACAAAAGCACAGCAAAATTCCTTATGAGAACGTTTCTCGGTTCGGGAGGTAGATTTATAGAAAGGGAAGGTGTTAGCACCCTTTCTATCCATGGTTATCCATGGGCTTTTAGATACTTGCTCTTTATGTTTTCAAAATGTGTGCTTTTCAAGATGTGAGTGGGTTTGGAAAAGTTTCATTGAAAGATTTCTGAATGACTCTTGTATCAGTCCTCAAGAGTGTTTGAAAAAATTGTTTTGAAAGCTTTTGAAAGTGTCAGTGTGAAAAGATTTTTTTGTTTGTTTTTGAAAAGAGCAAGTATCCATGAGTCGTCTACCTACCCTAAGGAATTAGGCTGTGTAAATGTCCTTAAGGTAGTGCCATCCCACCATTGAGAGGTAGGTAGCACCACCGTTGGAGGTGTTCGGGTCAATTCGATTGTAGGGACAGTATGGTCACCGAAGCAACAGTAGGATACCTTGGAAGCTACCCTTATGTCCTTGATCCTTTTTTAATCCGAGGCAACCGTTCCGAGGCAACCATTTCGAGGCAACTATTTCGAGGTAACTTGTTTCGAGGCAACTGGATCATGGACATAAGGACCGCTAAAACGTCCTATACTTGACGACCACGTTTCGAAGGCAACAAGTGAGGCGTACCCTAGAAGTGGTGTGTGTATTTGTGTGTTGTTTTCATGTTAAGATTTATCTTTGATCATGGCATTGTGAGCTACGAGTTATTTTTTAATTAACCATACATTCTTTCATGCAATTTAGAATTTAGGAGTGCGGGAAATTAAAAGACGGAAATATAAAAACTACGCTATTACAAGGCGCGGGTCTATACATCGCCAAAATACAAAGACCCGTTTTTGATAAAAATGCGGAAAGTAAAAGAGACCTAATTACTATTACATCCGGAAAGCAGTTACATAATAATCAACAAGAAAAAAATAATGCGCGAAATAGAAATTAAAATTGAACGTCCGAGGGTTTTGACCCTTTGCTTGAAATTAAATTAAATTAAAGTCTAATTATTATTTAATTGAAGAAAATAAAATGTTTTTTATGTTTTTGGAATAAAGAAAATAAAATTAAAAGGAAACCCTAGATCTAGATTTGTTTTAATTATTAAAGAAAATATTAATGTTAACCTAATTTACTAGTTAATTAATTTACATATTTATGTACAAAAATAATAATAATAAATAATGAAGGTCAATAATAATAAAAAATAAATCAAAACCTAATTCTATAGAATTTTATTTATTAAAGAAAAAGATTGAATTAAAACCTAAATTAAATAAATTAATTATTAACATTTATTTACAAAAATAAATTAATGAGTAAATTAATAAATAATTAAACATATTTTTTTATTTTGATTTTCTGATTTTATTATGAAAAGATTAATTTTAATGACTTAATAATAATTATAAAAATAAATAATTGACAGAAATTAAAAGAAAGAAAAGAAAAAAAATCAAATTGCAAACCAAGGGGGGTGTCAGGCCCAAATGGAGGTAAGCTGAAGTAATTTTGGCCCATTGAAACATAGAGCTCGTTTGACTTTCTAGGATTGAGTGCACGTGGTTGACTGGAGTGCACCTTGGATCTCGTTCAGTGGCCCTTGGATGGATCATCATGAGCGCGTGGTAGTCCTAAGCGTGAGGATTCATGGTGAAGCGTTGGAGGAGTACTGCACTTGAACACGTTAAAGCAAAAATCATGAAGTATATGGGGGGACCTGGGAATCGAACCCAGGTCCCAGTGCTTGCAACACATGTCTTCCACCATCCGAGCTAGGCAAAGCGTTTGTAATATAAGTGGAAAACAATAATTATATAAAAAAACAAATGCTAGTGGTATAAAACAAAAAACGCGCCAGATTTTGAACTATCCAACCATGTGATGACACTCCAGTCTTCTTCTTCGTTTATCTGTAAAACATGAATGAGATAGCGGGGGTTTTAAACCCCCACTAAATGGAATAGTGAATAATAGCGAATAGAAGAGGAGGACATATAAATTGAGCGCGATAGGTTGGTTGAATTCGTCTGGCCTTGACGAATTCAACCATGGTCATGGCTTAATCCAATTTTTCCCTATGCCTAAAGCCCCAAATGCAAGCTTCAGAAAACCTAATTTTCGTCCATGGTGGATTTGGATTCAGGCAGTGTTAGTCCAATTAACTTATACCAATCGCTTCAGGATGTACCTATTAGTATGAATCAAGCAAGAAAACAGATTAAAAGCACATGAGTCGTGTTATGCAAGATTGAAAAACAAGACAAACCGTGTGGCCTAGGTTCTTGGATTCTTCACGTATTAGGATTGATTCTTGATGCCAAAAGACTCCTGGAAGGTCCAGCAATGTGTTAGAATACTTTTTAGGCTTTGAAACGTCCTCCAACTATGAGATCAGTTTCACAATTTTCTTTGAATTTTTGCAAATTGGTTATGAGTTTATGAGCAGCTTTTTCGTGTATGCCTCAGTAGGGTTTCCTTGTGCATATGTATGTGAATGATTCTAGGTCAAAAACAAGCCCATGAATCCATGAATTTATGATTTGAATATTTGATTTTCAATCATGAAATTTCAATCTTTTTTTTCAATGAAACTTTGCCAATTATGGAAGATCTTGTCCCCTTGAGTGAGAAACGACTTTGCCAACTTTCCCTAGTTTGATTTGCTGCACAAAAAGATCTACAAAATCATATCTTTGAATTTTCTTATAATAAAAACTAATTAAATGAATTAATATAAATATAAATCCAATTAATTAATTAAAAATAAGAAAATAAATTATTTTGAGCTCATTGGGTCGTGCATAAGCTTTGGGTAATGATTCAAGGAAGAATTTGAGGCCCATTAGCAAATTTGAAGCTATTTATGCAAAGTTGACTTTTTAAAGTTCCCAAAAATTTCCCAACTTCTCCAATGCATATCTTGCTCAATTTTGAAGCTATGAACATGTTCTTGGACATTTTGGAAAGGTCTTGAAGTCCTCTAACCAATGCCTTTGGTCCCATGTCATTTTGATTTACCAATCTCAAGTTATGGTCTTTGACTTAAAGTGCCTTTTTGTTGACTTTTGAAAATGACCTATAATGTTGAAATTGATAACTTCTTGTGAGAGCATTTCTTGGACTTGAAGTGTGAAGATGAGTTGTAGGAAATGTCATCCCCTTCAAAATGAGCATTGGATGGGATTTTTCTGATAAACCATGAAGAAGTTATGCCCTGGTCAATTTGCAGTTTACTTTTCAACTGTCCAAAAATAGAAACTTTTGCATCTTGAGACTTTTTGAGCCATGCTTTGAGGAATCTTGATCAAGACTTGATCAAATGATGATTGTGGCTTCAAAATAAGATGTTGACCAAAAAATTTGACTTTTGACTGTCAAATGACCATTTTGCCCCTGTAGTTGACTATGGAGCAATTAGGATTTTTGACTGTGCAACTTGATGCTGTGAGTCTTGAAACTTGACATATGGATGCTTGACAATGTATATAGGCATGTGGGACTTGATTGGACCCTTGAAAACCTCATTTTCTTTGCAGGAACCAAAACCCTAATTTTGACTGTGTTAGGAGGCAATTGGACTGTGCAACCCTTGAGAGATGTTGAACCTTGATCTTGCCAAATCTTGAAGAATATGGGAGGGAAAATTTTGGGGTACAACAGTTGCCCCTGTTCAATCTTCTTAGACTTGAGGATGTAGATTGGCTGGCGTGCCTTTCGTAATCCGAAGGTGGAAGATGATTGAACACTAGAGTGCCCAGAAATTTGCGCTCACATGTTAGCAGTGTGATGGCGGGAATGGGCTTACAGATGCAATTTGGAGACTGATGGATATAAGGATGGGCTTATAGATGCCATCTGGAGATGTGACAGAACCTTGTCGAGAATGGGCTTATAGACGCCATTTGGAGACCGTCGGTATGTGGATGGGCTTATAGATGCCATCTAGGTGTCGATCGCGTAAGAGATTCCTTAGCGAGAACTTGCGTACCTGAGAAAGAAAATAACTACCTGGCCGGTTACAGGGGTTGATCTTCAAACTCTTCATGTGGATGTGCCCTGGCTGGATACAGGTATCGAATCCAGAAAATAGTCGTCAACAGATACACCCTGGCAAGATACAGGAATCAGATCTTCAAACTCTTCAGACGTGCCCTGGCAGGATACAGGAATCGAGTCTGGAATATAGTCGTCAACAGATACACCCTAGCAGGATACAGGAATCGGATCTTCAAACTCTTCAGACGTGCCCTGGCAGGATACAGGAATCGAGTTTGGAATTAGTCGTCAACAGATACACCCTGGCAAGATACAGGAATCGGATCTTCAAACTCTTCAGACGTGCCCTGGAAGGATACAGGAATCGAGTCTGGAATTAGTCGTCAGCAGATACACCCTGGCAAGATACAGGAATCGGATCTTCAAACTCTTCAAACGTGCCCTGGAAGGATACAGGAATCGAGTCTGGAATTAGTCGTCAACAGATACACCTTGGCAAGATACAGGAATCGGATCTTCAAACTCTTCAGACGTGCCCTGGCAGGATACAGGAATCGAGTCTGGAATTAGTCGTCAGCAGATATATATTGGCAAGATACAGGAATCAGATCTTCAAACTCTTCAGACGTGCCCTGGCAGGATACAGGAATCGAGTCTGGAATTAGTCGTCAACAGATACACCCTGGCAAGATACAGGAATCGGATCTGGAATCACGACAGTTGATAGTAAATCATCTTTGTACTGACCTTTGTCCTGAAAAGACAAAACGTTAGTTGTATGCGATGTCATGATGTATGACATGCGTGATGTCATGATGTTCAGAGAATAACTGAGATTGTATGTTCATGATGCGTATATGCATGCTATAATGTATGAAGATATGATGTTTATGACTGTATTTTTGTCTAGGAAAATAAATCCTTGACGAATGCCAGGAAGTTAAATCCTGGGATGATGTTGAAGGGTAGAGCTTTTTGTTTCCGCTGGGGATGGTGGTTGCAAGAATACCGGTTAGGAGAAGATGACTCCGTTGGGGAATAAACTTGGCGAATAGATTACTCTGCGGGGAGTGAACTCTATGGGGAAAGAGAGGTACTTTGCTGAGGTTGATGATAACTCCGCTGGGGATACCATTGTTGAGCTTTGTTGGAGAATTTGATGAACTCCGCTGGGGAATAGGAAGAACTTCGCCGAGGACGATCTTTCCGTGACAATTGGCTGAGGATAACCCAGTTATATCCTGGTGGGGAAATAACCTTTGAATAAAGCTGGGGGAGCGTTCGTACTCTGCAGGTGATAAGCTTCCAGAATCTACTGGGGATAAGCTTACTATTGGGAAGATTGATTGAGTTCTCCTGGGGAGACTTTTCAGATTGGACTGGGGAATGGCTCCACTGGATGTCTGGTATACCGCCGGGGAACCATCTTATATTAAGATTGTCGGGGATGCTTGTTAGGAATGTTTGTATACTCCTTTGGGGAGTGTTGAGATCTTCGGGGGATAATCCAACTTCCTTAAGACTGACAGTGGTCTAACTCTGCTTGGGGAGAGCGTTGCTGACTTGCTGGAGATATTGTGCCTTGTTAGGGTTGATGGGAAATCAACTCTGCTTGGGGAGAATTATTGAATCTTGTCTTACTTGGCGGGGAGTGAAGGTATCTGGGTTACATTCTTCAGCCGAACTTACCTTGGTACCTTGTTGGACAGAGCAATTAGATTGCTTTAGATAACTTATTATTGCCCCTGTTTCTGATGTTACCTGTAATTAATCCTTTGTTTCGCATGCAAATATTTATGAGTTAGCAATTAGTGTCAAATGCATATATCACAATCGAACATTGGACGTTCTTCGCAAAACAAAACAGAAAAAGGAAAAACAATTGGAAATTTAGTTGAAAAGTGAATTTGTATTGATTTTGAATTTGCCTGTAAATAGGCGTTTATGTACAAGTGGCTGACGTCCTAGTAAGAGAACGCCGCCGAACAACAGATTTTATACAATTTTGTGAAAAAGGAAAACAAAACAACTATGTGAAAAAAATAATCCCACTGGGTTCCAACTCTGTTATCGCCTTTATATCTTCGAGCGTCTCATCACTTGGTTGCTCAGTTGAAGATGAAGCTGATTGATCGATGCCGTCTGAACTTGATAGCTGATACCGGATTCTGGATGCAAGGTGATCCAATGAGACATAGTATTACGCTTATCCCTAACTTTTGCCTGGACTTCCCTTTCGGGTTTTCAGTCCACCGGGATACCCATTTTTTCCCAAGCCGCCTTTTCAGGTTTTCGACTTGCCGGGTGTACAGATTTTTTTCATTTTTTCATCCCACATTTTGCCCGAACCCTTTTGGTTCGCCGGGAAGCCCTTATTTTTGCCTAGGTATGTCAACCTAGCGGGTCTTTTATCATGCGTAGTATCTTTTTACTATGTCTGCATTGGCGGGGTGAGGAAGGTCGTCACCATCCATGGTGGTTAGAATCATGGATCCTCCTGAGAAGACATGTTTAACTACAAATGGCCCTTCGTATGTAGGGGTCCATTTGCCCCTGGGATCACTTTGAGGAAGAATGATGCGTTTGATTACCAGGTCCCCAACTTGATACTCTTGTGGTCTGACTTTCTTGTTAAATGCCCTGATCATCCGTTTTTGGTACGTTTGACCATGACAGATAGCAGTGAGTCTCTTTTCGTCAATTAGGTTTAATTGATCAAGTCAAGTCTGAATCCAGTCATCTTCGCTCAAGCCTGCATCCTTCATTATCTGGAGAGAGGGTATTTGGACTTCAATTGGCAAGACTGCCTTCATACCGTAGACCAAGGAGAAGGGAGTTGCCCCGGTTGACGTTCTTGCTGAAGTACGGTACCCATGAAGAGCAAACGGTAACATCTCGTGCCAATCTTTATAGGTCACTGTCATCTTCTGCACAATCTTTTTGATATTCTTATTAGCTGCTTCTACAGCCCCATTCATCTTCGGCCGGTAAGGAGAAGAGTTGTGGTGCTGTATCTTGAATTGCTCGCAGAGCTCAGTGATCATCTTGTTGTTAAGATTGGTACCATTGTCTGTAATGATCCTTTCCGGGACGCCGTATCGACAGATCAGGTTATGCCGAATGAACCGTGCCACGACATTCTTGGTTACAGTGGCGTAGGAAGCTGCTACAACCCACTTTGTAAAGTAATCGATCGCCACCAGGATGAAGCGATGCCCATTGGATGCCGTAGGTTTAATCTCGTCGATCATATCAATGCCCCACATTGCAAAAGGCCAAGGTGCAGTCAAGACATTCAGAGGAACTGGAGGAACGTGCACCTTATCTGCATAAATCTGGCCCTTATGACATGTCCGAGAATGTTGGTAACAGTCGGCTTCCATTGTGGAACAGAAATATCCTTCCCGAAGGATCTTCTTTGCCATGGTATGTCCACTGGAATGCGTTCCGAAGGTACCTTCATGCAGCTCTGCCATGATCCTTTCTGCTTCAGTCTTATCCACAAAACGCAGTAAGGTTGAATCATGGTTTCGCTTGTACAGAATTCCATTGCTGAGGAAGAACTTCGCTGCGAACCTTCTCAGAAACTTCTTGTCATTGATGGATGCACCCTCGGGGTATTCTCGAGCTTCCAGATACATCTTCACTTCATGATACCAGGGTTTTTCTGTTACCTCCTGGGCCTCAAGATCACAGCAATATGCAGGTTCGTCCAACTTCCAGATAATGATCCGGGGAGCCTCATTGTCCCACTTGACTTTAAACATGGAAGACATCATAGCTAACGCGTCCGCTAACTGATTCTCCTCTCTTGGGAAGTGTTCAAAAGTTATCTATGTGAAATGGGGGATCAATGTCAACACACACTCTTTGTAAGGAATAAGGTTTGGGTGTTTCGTATCCCACTCGCCTTTGATCTGATTGATCACGAGAGCGGAATCTCCGAAGACACTCAGAAACTTGATCCTTAAGTCAATCGCAGCTTGAAGACCCATGATGCATGCCTCATACTCCGCCATGTTGTTGGTGCAGTTGAAACATAGTCGGGCGGTAAGTGGAGTATGAGTGCCTTGAGGGGATATGATCACAGTGCCGATACCATTACCCAGAGCGTTGGAGGCTCCGTCGAAGTGCATAGACCATCGGGATCCTTCCTCAGGTCCTTCATCCGGTCCAGATACTTCACAATCAGTCACTACCATGATACTCTCGTCAGGAAATTCAAAGTTCATTGACTGGTAGTCGTCCACTGCCTGGTGTGCCAAATGGTCTGCCAATACACTTCCTTTGATAGCTTTCTGAGTCGTGTACTGGATGTCGTATTCTGTCAAGATCATCTGCCATCTCGCTATTCTTCCAGACAGAGCAGGCTTTTCGAATATGTACTTTATTGGATCCATTTTTGAAATCAACAGAGTAGTGTGAGTCAGCATATACTGTCTCAGCCGGCGAGCAGCCCATACCAAAGCGCAGCAAGTTTTCTCGAGCAGTGAGTATCGGGTCTCACAGTCGGTAAACTTTTTGCTAAGGTAATAAATGGCGTGCTCTTTTCGGCCAGACTCGTCATGCTGCCCCAGCACACACCCCATTGAGTTGTCAAGTACTGTCAGGTATAGTATTAGAGGTCTCCCTTCAACCGGTGGCATAAGAATGGGTGGTTCTTGGAGATACTCTTTGATTCTGTCGAAAGCGGCCTGACATTTATCATTCCAACGTACTACCTGATCTTTCTTCAGCAGCTTGAAGATTGGTTCATAAGTAGCAGTTAAATGCGAGATGAATCGAGCAATGTAATTCAGACGTCCTAGAAAGCCTATGAATTCTTTCTCTGTCTTGGGAACTGGCATCTCTTGTATGGCTTTCACTTTAGCAGGGTCCACTTGAATACCTTTGTCGCTCACGATGAAACCTGGCAACTTCCCAGATCTTACCCCGAAGGTGCACTTGTTCGGATTCAATCTCAGCTTGTACAACTTCAGACGGTCGAACAGCTTCTGTAGATGGTCAAGGTGTTCCTCCTCAGTTTGATACCTTGCGATCATATCATCGACGTACACTTCAATCTCATGATGGATCATGTCATAAAATAAAGCAACCATGGCATGTTGGTAGGTTGCCCCAGCATTTTTCAACCCAAAAGGCATGACCTTGTAGCAGAAGGTGCCCCACTGAGTAACAAAGGTAGTTTTTTCCATATCTTCAGGAGCCATCTTGATCTGATTATAACCTGAAAAACCATCCATGAAGGAGAACACCTTGTTCTGAGCAGTATTGTCAACCAGAACATCGATGTGAGGCAGAGGGAAATCATCCTTAGGGCTGGCCCTGTTCAAATCCCTGTAGTCAACACACATTCTGACCTTACCATCTTTTTTCGGTACCGGAACCACGTTGGCAACCCACTGAGGGTAAGAAGTTACTGCTAGAAACCCGACATCAAATTGCTTCATAACCTCAGCTTTGATCTTCTCGGACATCTCTGGACGCATACGGCGGACCTTCTGCTTAACCGGAGAGAATTCTTCCTTGGTAGGCAAGTGATGGACCACAATGTCGGTATCCAACCCAGGCATGTCTTCGTAAGACCAGGCGAAGATCTCCATATAATCATGCAACATCTGAACCAACCGTTGTTTCACGCTGAGCTCCAGATTGGCACCAATCTTAACTTCCTTTCTATCTGTCTCAGTACCCAGATTTACCGTTTCCACTGGCTCTTCATGTGGCTGAATGGCCCTCTCTTCCTGGAGTAACGGTCTTGCAAGCTCACCAGGCACTTCGCAATCGTCTTCACCTTCGTCTTCGGCTAAGTTGATCGGATTTTCGAAGTCATAACTGGCAGTAGCAGAGTCGTTACCAGTGAGATCCAGAGTGGATTGAAACCTGTGTAGGTGAGTGTGTGTAAATATAGCTGTTTTGCAATATATAAAGAAAGAAAGAAAGAAAGGGAGCACAAGATTTGAGATGCGAAAAACGTCCAATGTCTTTATTCATGATATATGGAAATGACAAGTAATAAGCCCTCACAAATGAAGCCAACGGTGCCCCGGGTAAGACACCGGGCCATATGGTTTCAAATATTGTTCATTACAGATTTAAGAAACAAAGGAATTCATTACTGAGTAACAAAAGTAACAGGTATGTAGTCTTTTGCAGTCCAATTGTTCAGTCCACCGTCGGCCGTCGGGTAGATCCAACTATCAAACTCTGATTCCTCCGCCTCGCCTTCAATAGCATTCACTCCCGGATTGGTGATGAACACGGGAGGTCTTCCGATGCTTGCTTTGCGTACAGCCCTCTGAGCCTCTGTAGTGAGACCCAGCCCAAACTTGTCAGTTTTAGGAGTAAAATCAGGGAGCCTACCCCAGTTTGCACATTCACCTTTCTCAATTACAGCCCGGGGGTCCTTCAAGGAAGCCATCTTCAAAGGGAAGTCTTCTTCAATTACTGTTTCTGCTGCTGCCAATGTTGGAGGTACCTCTTCAAAATGTTGAAAGGGGGTTTCAATAAACTCCCCGTCCATCTCTATATACCGGAATGAGTTCAGATGACTAACCATGTATTCTTCCTCCCCCTGCACTGTAACAATCTTCCCTCTGACAGGGTACTTGAGCTTCTGGTGTAGAGTGGAGGTCACAGCCCCAGCCTTGTGGATCCAAGGACGACCCAGCAAACAAGAATAAGATGGACGAATGTCCATCACATAGAAAGTTGAAACAAAGACTTGAGAACCAACACGAATTGGAATATCCACTTCACCATGTACCATCCTCTTCGACCCGTCAAAGGCTCGGACCACGATGTTACTAGGCTTCAACTCCAGGCCCTCACAATCCAACCTGTCTAAGGCCTTCTTGGGAAATACATTCAGTGACGAACTAGTGTCTACCAACACGTGTGCAAGAGTAGTGCCCCTGCATTCAATGGAGACATGCAGGGCATCATTGTGGTTCTTACCCTTAGCGGTCAGATCAGCATCCAAGAAACCCAGTCCATTATCAGCGGTCAAGTTGGCCACACAATCAGTGAATTGATCAGCGGACGTCTCTTGTGGCACATGAGCCTTCTTCAGAAATGAAATCAGGGCCTTGGCATGGGCCTCTGAGCACAACAGCAGTGATAGCATGGAGATCTTAGAGGGGGTATGCCCCAGCTGTTCAACGACGTTGAAATCGCTCTTCTTGATGATCTTAAGGATTTCCTCCATCTCTTGCTGGGAGGCTTCAACATTAACAGTCTTTGGTGCCTCCATTCAGGCAGGCACATCAGCAATTCCTTTGCCCCGAGCGTCAGATGACTCGGCAGCAGGGGTATAAACTTGATCAGGAGGGGAAACAGGCGCACTTGTAGGTGTGATGATGAGAGGTCTTCGGATAACTGGTGGCGCAATGTCAGGCGAGAAGAGCCTGTCACTGCGAGTAACTTTAGCAGGACCGGTGATGTTACTGATACCGGTACTAGTGTTGAATTCCTGCTTTACTCCAAGTACATACACATCTGCCCCGTAATGCCATGGGACAGCCTTGTCAGATTTATAAGGGAGGGGCCCCGGAACAGTAATGATAATAGGTGCAACAGACATGATTTTGACTGGCTTCCTCGGGGGAGCCTTGGTAGGATTATTGAAGATGGTGACAACAGATACTTCTCTAGTAGGAACAATAGGAACAGCAGTCTTCTTGAATAAGATCTCTTTGCTATCCATCAGGTTTTGGACGCCTGACTTCAGCAACAGACAACCAGTAGGGGAAACAGCACACAGAAGGCAACCCTTGCTACAACCCGGAAATAAACCGGCTAGCAACAGGTTCCTCTTGACGGTCAATAAAGGGGTAGCAACATCATCCACAGAAACTGCATACAGGTCTTCCTCAATAGCATTTACTCCATGCTGGGGCATAGGAGCAGTCACAACGTTGGGCCTTTCAGGTGCCTCAAACTGTATTTCCTTGGCATCGATAAGGTCCTGCACCTTATTCCTTAGGGCCCAGCAATCATCAGTAGAATGCCCCGGGCTATCAGAGTGATAAGCGCAGCGGGCGTTGGGATTGTACTTCGGGGAGGTCGTGTTCACCACCTTTGGAGCCTCTCTGACGGTTACCAAGTTGGTTGATAGCAGTTGCGGCAAGATTTACGACAAGGTCATACTAAGCCGAGTATATTCTCTTCTGGGTCTCTCACCCCTTGGTTGGTTAGGTTGCCGAGGAGCGGCAACAGGCTTTGCAATTACCACCGCGTTGATAGTTTGGCGGCGTTCTGGTTTGTTTTGCCTTCTAGGCCCATACACAGCACTGGCTTCCTTCTTGAAAGGCTTTTTCTCAGAACTTGAGGATGCACCCTTCTGTATCTTCCCTGATTTCATGCCAGCTTCTATCCTTTCCCCATTCAGAATGAGATCTGTGAACCCTGCAGATGAATTACCGATGAGGTGATTGAAGAATGGCCCGGATAGGGTCCCCAAGAACATGTCCACAAGTTCACGGTCGGTTAACGGTGGCTGCACCCTGCCAGCCAGGTCCCTCCACTTCTGCGCGTACTCTTTAAAACCTTCTCCCGCTCCTAGCGACATACCCTAGAGTTGGGTACGTGTACGGGCGAGGTCGGCATTATACTGATACTGCTTGTAAAAAGCAGTAGCCAAGTCCTCCCAGTTACGAACCTTGGTACCATCCAGCTGATTGAACCATTCGAGATGAGTCCCTGAAAGACTCTCCTGGAAGAAATGGATCCATAAGTTCTTGTCCACAGTGTATGGTTGGATCTTCCGCACATAAGATCTGAGATGTAGCTTAGGGCAGGACGCCCCGTCATACTTTGTGAAAGATGGTGCTTTGAACTTGTGTGGGATCACCACACCAGAAGATAGACCCAGGTCTCCAAAATCCAACCCAGGCACTTGTTGAATTTCCATGGAATTCAGGAGATCCTCTAACTGCTTGTACTTGTCTTCAGCTGGAGGATACTGCTCCTCATTGAAATCGGTCTCATTGTCAGAGACCACCGGACTAGGAACCCTTCCCCCTTGGGGATTGCCTTTCCCTACAGAAGAACCAGCTTGGTCAACCTCATTCTGCAGTGTGTTACCAAACCTCCGGCCAGTGTTGAATAGTACAGTTCTCTTCTTCTTCTTCTTGACCAGCAGAGCCTTCAATTCCTCTTGACCTTGGGCTAAACTCATGATCAGCTCTTGGAACTGGGCATTCTGAGCCTAGAGGGCCTTGATGGATTGCTCAGTAGATGATTCAGGATTCATGATGGCGAGCTGAAATAAACAGCGAAGAACATTAAGCAACCTGAAAAGAAGAGTACCTGTTATGCACATGATGCATGATATGCTGTTTATGCAATGCATTCAAGGGTTCGAAAGTTCAAATTTGTTGCAGACAAAAAGGAACACACGTTATCATTAAGAAATCATTATTCAGTACATCAAAGCCTCATGGGCAAAAATTACAAAGTAAACTAATCCCAAAAGACACTGCGCATCTTTTTCGGAGCTATGTAAGTGTTGAGAGTCTTTTCCTCGTGCAGTAGGCGGGTGAGCTCCAAGACCTTCTTATCACTAGCATGTAGACTGGACTCAAGAGAATTCCGTTCTTCCTTAAGCTGGATCCATCTCTTCTGCATTTCTTCCCAGGATGTAGGCATGTCAGGATGTTGAATGGTGTAGGACACCTCTCCTTCCAATACTGGCTTGATCACAGGGAGAACATGAGGATATGGCATCACTAACTTATGGGAGCGGGCTCGTACCCACTTGAGATAAGGTTCCAACGGGATGGAGTTCCTGTGCCCCAGTGTCTTGATGTCTACCTTGCTGGGCATCCTCCAAGCTCTGATAAATCTCTGGCGAAGTCCTTGTGCATCGTCGTCGAAGTCAGAAACTATGTCAGGAATTAACATGTCGTGAGGGCCATCCCTCTGTGCATAACCAAACTGTCTCAAAGCCAAGCATGGGTTGTAAGTAATACCTCCTCTGATTCCAAGTAAAGGAACATTAGGAAACTCCCCGCAACGATTAATGATAGTGACATCTTCTCTGGACCGAGAACACAATGTATATCAGCATGTGTAAGAGTCATTAATCGTTGTGCCCATCTCAAACCCCACTCATTCTTCAAAACTGATTGTGGAAGGTGCGAAATAAACCACCTTCCCAGGAGGGGAGTGCAGCACATGAGAACACCTCTTTTTCTCATGGTTCGAGTGTAACATGAGTGAAGGATGTCCCCAAGCAACGTAGGTATAGGATTCCTGGACATGAAGATCTTGACAGCATTGATATCTATAAGCTGGTCTGGATTCGAGAATAACACCAATCCATAGACAAGGAGAGCCACAACTTCTTCAAAAGCTTGTAGGTCAAGGGAATTCCAACATTCTTGGGCCTTCTCAAACAGAAACCTGGCCAAGAACCCTTTGATACCACTTCTAACTTCCCAATGTCCCTTGATGTCAGATGGTTGTAGGCGTAATGCTTTAGCAATCTCTTCAAGTTTGGGTTCCCTTTCCGTACCGTTGTAGGGTAGTTGACTAAGAATAGGGATCTTCAGAAGCCGGGAGAACTCTTCCAATGTAGGCACCAGTTGATAATCCAGGAAAGTAAAGCAGTGATGCAGACGGTCAAAGAACTGGAAGAGGACCTTTATCATATCTTCCTCAATGTTGGTGTTGATCAAACTGATGAGTCTTCCATGCCTCTCACTGAAAGAAGAGCTCTCGGGAATCCTGGATATAAGTTCCTTAAGCTGAAGAGGGACTCTTACAAGGTTGATCTGAATTGTCTTTCTGCGGATGGTTTCCATGTCCTACAAAACAAGAACAAAGATGAAGATTCGAACCCCTGAAATGGTTAGTGGATGCATATGATGTTGTATGATGTTATGATGCTATGATAAAAACACACCACAAATATCCACAAAAAGCAAACATGGTAAGGCACACAAGTCACACAAGACAGCCCTTAGAGTTTAGGCCAGAATGGGGTCTAGGTATTACCCTCTTGAGGTTGGTGGGCTCAAAACCTGTCCTATCAGCAGTAACCGGGTTCTAAGGGTCCCAATATCATTGGATTATTTTGTGTTCATCGTTTCGATTTAGCCACTGAACTGGCGACCGAAATATTCCAAGAAAACAACCCTCAACTGAGTGTAGTATCGAGTATCAACCAACTTCGGACTGCACCAAAGTCAGTTATCTCACTACCCTAAAGAGGCCAAGATGGTTCAATTAAGGTTCCTAAGGTCAGTTGATGCTTCACGACACCACGCGGCGGCCCCGTACTCTCCTTGACTGGACTCAAGGGTTACCGGTACTCACCAAAGTTCCACATCAACGTAGCAGACTGCTTCAACCGTGTCGGTATACCCCGCACAGTTCCCTCGCAGTCTTGTTGCTACTTTCTAAGAAGGTATCCCCCAGATCCAGGTTAGGATCTATAGAACTCCCAAGACAGGCCCAATAATATTAAAGCACACAAAACAAAGCAATTGAAAACACAAGTATGAGCTATCCTAAGGTACACCTCACTTAAAATTTTCCCCAGCAGAGTCGCCAGTTCTGTGATCGGTGGATTTAGAACTGACTGTTTAACGCTGGTTCGAGAAATGTCGCGGAAGCAAGAGTCACCACCGTCTTTTATTTTCTCCAACATGGACAGGACAAAAGCACAGCAAAATTCCTTATGAGAACGTTTCTCGGTTCGGGAGGTAGATTTATAGAAAGGGGAGGTGTTAGCACCCTTTCTATCCATGGTTATCCATGGGCTTTTAGATACTTGCTCTTTATGTTTTCAAAATGTGTGATTTTCAAGATGTGAGTGGGTTTGGAAAAGTTTCATTGAAAGATTTCTGAATGACTCTTGTATCAGTCCTCAAGAGTGTTTGAAAAAAATTGTTTTGAAAGCTTTTGAAAGTGTCAGTGTGAAGAGATTTTTTTGTTTGTTTTTGAAAAGAGCAAGTATCCATGAGTCGTCTACCTACCCTAAGGAATTAGGCTATGTAAATGTCCTTAAGGTAGTGCCATCCCACCATTGAGAGGTAGGTAGCACCACCATTGGAGGTGTTCGGGTCAATTCGATTGTAGGGACAGTGTGGTCACCGAAGCAACAGTAGGACACCTTAGAAGCTACCCTTATGTCCTAGATCCTTTTTTAATCCGAGGCAACCGTTCTGAGGCAACCATTTCGAGGCAACTATTTCGAGGCAACTTGTTTCGAGGCAACTGGATCAAGGACATAAGGACCGCTAAAACGTCCTATACTTGACGACCACGTTTCGAAGGCAACAAGTGAGGCGTACCCTAGAAGTGGTGTGTGTATTTGTGTGTTGTTTTCATGTTAAGATTTATCTTTGATCATGGCATTGTGAGCTACGAGTTATTTTTTAATTAACCATACATTCTTTCATGCAATTTAGAATTTAGGAGTGCGGGAAATTAAAAGACGGAAATATAAAAACTACGCTATTACAAGGCGCGGGTCTATACATCGCCAAAATACAAAGACCCGTTTTTGATAAAAATGCGGAAAGTAAAAGAGACCTAATTATTATTACATCCGGAAAGCAGTTACATAATAATCAACAAGAAAAAAATAATGCGCGAAATAGAAATTAAAATTGAACGTCCGAGGGTTTTGACCCTTAGCTTGAAATTAAATTAAATTAAAGTCTAATTATTATTTAATTGAAGAAAAGAAATTTTTTTTTTATGTTTTTGGAATAAAGAAAATAAAATTAAAAGGAAACCCTAGATCTAGATTTGTTTTAATTATTAAAGAAAATATTAATGTTAACCTAATTTACTAGTTAATTAATTTACATATTTATGTACAAAAATAATAATAATAAATAATGAAGGTCAATAATAATAAAAAATAAATCAAAACCTAATTCTATAGAATTTTATTTATTAAAGAAAAAGATTGAATTAAAAGCTAAATTAACTAAATTAATTATTAACATTTATTTACAAAAATAAATTAATGAGTAAATTAATAAATAATTAAACATATTTTTGTATTTTGATTTTCTGATTTTATTATGAAAAGATTAATTTTAATGACTTAATAATAATTATAAAAATAAATAATTGAAAGAAATTAAAAGAAAGAAAAGAAAAAAAAATCAAATTGCAAACCTAGGGGGGTGTCAGGCCCAAATGGAGGTAAGCTGAAGTAATTTTGGCCCATTGAAACATAGAGCTCGTTTGACTTTCCAGGATTGAGTGCACGTGGTTGACTGGAGTGCACCTTGGATCTCGTTCAGTGGCCCTTGGATGGATCATCATGAGCGCGTGGCAGTCCTAAGCGTGAGGATGCATGGTGAAGCGTTGGAGGAGTGCTGCACTTGAACACGTTAAAGCAAAAATCATGAAGTATATGGGGGGACCTGGGAATCGAACCCAGGTCCCAGTGCTTGCAACACATGTCTTCCACCATCTGAGCTAGGCAACGCGTTTGTAATATAAGTGGAATACAATAATTATATAAAAAAACAAATGCTAGTGGTATAAAACAAAAAACGCGCCAGATTTTGAACTATCCAACCATGTGATGACACGCCAGTCTTCTTCTTCGTTTATCTGCAAAACATGAATGAGATAGCGGGGGTTTTAAACCCCCACTAAGTGGAATAGTGAATAATAGCGAATAGAAGAGGAGGACATATAAATTGAGCGCGATAGGTTGGTTGAATTCGTCTGGCCTTGACGAATTCAACCATGGTCATGGCTTAATCCAATTTTTCCCTATGCCTAAAGCCCCAAATGCAAGCTTCAGAAAACCTAATTTTCGTCCATGGTGGATTTGGATTCAGGCAGTTTTAGTCCAATTAACTTATACCAATCGCTTCAGGAGGTACCTATTAGTATGAATCAAGCAAGAAAACAGATTAAAAGCACATGAATCGTGTTATGCAAGATTGAAAAACAAGACAAACTGTGTGGCCTAGGTTCTTGGATTCTTCACGTATTAGGATTGATTCTTGATGCCAAAAGACTCCTGGAAGGTCCAGCAATGTGTTAGAATACTTTTTAGGCTTTGAAACGTCCTCCAACTATGAGATCAGTTTCACAATTTTCTTCGAATTTTTGCAAATTGGTTATGAGTTTATGAGCAGCTTTTTCGTGTATGCCTCAGTAGGGTTTCCTTGTGCATATGTATGTGAATGATTCTAGGTCAAAAACAAGCCCGTGAATCCATGAATTTATGATTTGAATATTTGATTTTCAATCATGAAATTTCAATCTTTTTTTTCAATGAAACTTTGGCAATTATGGAAGATCTTGTCCCCTTGAGTGAGAAACGACTTTGCCAACTTGCCCTAGTTTGATTTGCTGCACAAAAAGATCTACAAAATCATATCTTTGAATTTTCTTATAATAAAAACTAATTAAATGAATTAATATAAATATAAATCCAATTAATTAATTAAAAATAAGAAAATAAATTATTTTGAGCTCATTGGGTCGTGCATAGGCTTTGGGTAATGATTCTAGGAAGAATTTGAGGCCCATTAGCAAATTTGAAGCTTTTTATGCAAAGTTGACTTTTGAAAGTTCCCAAAAATTCCCCAACTTCTCCAATGCATATCTTGCTCAATTTTGAGCTATGAACATGTTCTTGGACATTTTGGAAAGGTCTTGAAGTCTTCTAACCAATGCCTTTGGTCCCATGTCATTTTGATTTACCAATCTCAAGTTATGGTCTTTGACTTAAAGTGCCTTTTTGTTGACTTTTGAAAATGACCTATAATGTTGAAATTGATAACTTTTTGTGAGAGAATTTCTTGGACTTGAAGTGTGAAGATGAGTTGTAGGAAATGTCATCCCCTTCAAAATGAGCATTGGATGGGATTTTTCTGATAAACCATGAGGAAGTTATGCCTTGGTCAATTTGCAGTTGACTTTTTAACTGTCCAAAAATAGAAACTTTTGCATCTTGAGACTTTTTGAGCCATGCTTTGAGGAATCATGATCAAGACTTGATCAAATGATGATTGTGGCTTCAAAATAAGATGTTGACCAAAAATTTTGACTTTTGACTGTCAAATGACCATTTTGCCCCTGTAGTTGACTGTGGAGCAATTAGGGTTTTTGACTGTGCAACTTGATGCTGTGAGTCTTGAAACTTGACATATGCATGCTTGACAATGTATATAGGCATGTGGGACTTGATTGGACCCTTGAAAGCATGGATAGTAGGGTTGTGAGAAGGAACCTGGATAGTAGGGTTACTTCGACATGAAATTCTGGATAGTAGGGCTGTGAAAAGGAACCTGGATAGTAGGGTTACTTCGACATGAAATCCTGGATAGTAGGGCTGTGAGAACGAACCTTGATAGTAGGGTTACTTCGACATGAAAGCCTGGATAGTAGGGTTGTGATAAGGAACCTGGATAGTAGGGTTACTTCGACATGAAAGCCCGGATAGTATGGCTGTGAGAAGGAACCTGGATAGTAGGGTTACTTCAAAATGAAAGCCTGGATAGTAAGGCTGTGAGAAGGAACATGGATAGTAGGGCTACTTCGACATGAAAGCCTGGATAGTAGGGTTATGAGAAGGAACCTGGATAGTAGGGTTACTTCGACATGAAAGCCTGGATAGTAGGGCTGTGAGAAGGAACCTGGATAGTAGGGTTACTTCGGTATGAAAGCTTGGATTGTAGGGCTTGAGACGGAACCTGGATAGTGGGGTTACTTCGGTATGAAAGCCTGGATAGTAGGGCTTGAGAAGGAACCTGGATAGTAGGGTTACTTCGATATGAAAGTCGGGATAGTAGGGCTGTGAGAAGGAACCTGGATAGTAGGGTTAATTCGATATGAAAGCCTGGATAGTAGGGATGCGAGAAGGAACCTGGATAGTAGGGTTACTTCGACATGAAAGCCTGGATAGTAGGGTTGTGAGAAGGAACTTGGATAGTAGGGTTACTTCGGTATGAAATCCTGGATAGTAGGGCTTGAGAAGGAACCTGGATAGGGGGGTTACTTCGGTATGAAAGCCTGGATAGTAGGGCTTGAGAAGGAACCTGGATAGTAGGGTTACTTCGATATGAAAGCCGGGATAATAGGGCTGTGAGAAGGAACCTGGATAGTAGGGTTACTTCGGTATGAAAGCCTGGATAGTAGGGCTGTGAGAAGGAACCTGGATGGTAGGATTACTTCGAGACGAAAGCCTAGATAGTAGGGCTTGAGAAGGAACTTGGATGGTAGGGTTACTTCGAGACGAAAGCATGGATATTAAGGCTGTGAGAAGGAACCTGGATAGTAGGGTTACTTCGATATGAGTTTGGGTAAAAATGCAGAGGGAATCTGGGTGAGGTTGCCTTGTGATGAGTCTGTGTAGGACTTCTGTGAGGAACCTGGGTAAGGTTGCTTTGTGATGAGTCTGTGTAGGATTTTTGTGAGGAACCTGCGTAAGGTTGCATTTGTCGCACCAATGATTACTATGTTTAGTTTCGAGTGTTGATCATGGACATGCCAGAAATTGTTGATAATAACTATCTTTCCTGAAAGAAATACAGGGTTAGTTATGTGCGATACATGAGATGGATTGTGATGAGGTTCTCAAATTAACTGAGATTATGTTATATGTAATGTATGCACATGTCATGATGTATGAACATGAAATGCTGACGTAATAATCTAAGTCCAGGAAAATAAATCCCTGACTGTTGTTTGGAGAGTATGAGAAATGGTATTCTTGACTGCTGTAAAAAACCATAGTTCCTCTACTTCTGTTGGGGATGGTGAACAAAGATGACTAGCTAGGGATTCACATCCATTTGGCTGGTGAATATTCTGCCGGAAGAGACCCCGACTGAGGATAACTCTGCGGGGAATAACTCTATTGGAGAGGAGATATTTTGTTGATAGATCTGCTGATTTGGAGAAATAAACTCAGCTGGGGATGAATTTTCGTTGCTGGTGATAATGAATTCTGTTGGAGATTGAATTTCTGCTTGTGAGAGAAATAAACTCTTCTTGGGGAAAAATTTACTGACTCACTCACGATTGTGAATCTCAGCTGGGGAGAGTTATGTCCTGTTCGGGAAATCTAACATCACTGTCTTTGGATACTTTTTACCCTGTGGGGAGTGTATGTGCCACTACTTCAGTTCTCAAGCTGGCTCTATCCCGGTACCTGATGGGCAGAGTAACTGTAAGGTTTGGGCACTTCTTGTTTTCCCTGTTTTTGGCATTACGAGTAATCGTCTTTTGTTTCTTGTGTAAATATTTATGAGCAACCATTATTTTCAAATGCATATATAAAAAATGAATCATTGGATGTTCTTGCAAAACAAAATAGAAAAAAGAAAAAACAAATTGAAGTTTCTTGTGAAAATGACTTGTATTGATTTTTGAAGTTGGCCCGTAATAGGCATTTATGTACAAAGAGGCTGACGTCCTAGTAAGAGAACGCCGCCGAAAGAAATTACAATTTGTGTTAAAGAAAGAAAAACAGCTAGGTGGAACGACCCCATCGGGTTTCAACTCTGCTATTGCCTTTATATGTTCAAGTGTCTCATCACTTTGCTGCTTGGTCGAAAGTGGATCAAATTGATTGGCGCCGTCTGAGCTTGATAGTCGATACCGAAGTCTGGTTGCAAGATGATCCAATAAGACATAGTGTTACACTTTGATCCCTAATTTTTGCATGGACCGCCCTTTCGGGTTTTCAGTCCACCGGGATACCCTTTTTTGCCCAAGTCGCCTTTTCAGGTTTTTGACTTGTCGGGTGTACAGTTTTTAATTTTCATCCCTTACTTTTGCCTGAACCCTTTTGGTTCGCCGGGAAGCCCTTATTTTTGCCTAGGCCAGTCAACCTAGCGGGTCTTTGATTATGCGTAGTATCTTTTCACTATGTCTGCATTGACGAGGTGAGGAAGGTCGTCACCATCCATGGCGGTTAGAATCATAGCTCCTCCCGAGAAAATGTTCTTAACCACAAATGGCCCTTTATATGTGGGGGTCCATTTGCCCCTGGGATCACCTTGCGGTAGTATGATGCGTTTGATCACTAGATCCCCGACTTGATATTCTTGACGTCTGACTTTCTTGTTAAAAGCCTTGATCATTCGCTTTTGATACGTCTGACCATGACATATAGCAGTAAGTCTCTTTTCATCAATTAGATTCAGCTGATCAAGTCGGGTTTGGATCCAGTCGTCTTCGTTCAAACCCGCATCCTTCATAATCCTGAGAGAGGGCATCTGGACTTCGATGGGTAGGAATGCCTCCATGTCATACACCAAAGAGTAGGGTGTTTCCCCTGTTAACGCTTATGCTAAGGTACGGTACCCATGAAGAGCGAATGGTAACATCTCGTGCCAGTCTTTGTATGTTACCGTCATCTTTTGCACAATCTTTTTGATATTCTTGTTAGCTGCTTCAACAACCCCATTCATCTTTAGCCGGTAGAGATAAGAGTTATGATGTTGTATCTTGAACTGTTTGTAGAGTTCAGTGATCATTGTGTTATTGAGATTTGTACCATTGTCAGTAATAATACTCTCCGGGACACCATATCGACAGATCAGATTGTGTCGGATGAACCACGCCACGATGTTCTTGGTTATTGTAGCAAAGGAAGCTGCCTTAACCCACTTCATGAAGTAATCAATGGCTACCAGAATAAAGCGATGCATGTTAGATGCAGTAGGTATGATCTCGCCGATCATGTCGATGCCCCACATTGCAAAGGGCCAAGGAGCTGTCAAGACATTCAGAGGGACTGGAGGCACATGCACCTCATCAGCATAGATTTGGCATTTATGACAGGTTCGAGAGTGCTGATAACAATCGGCTTCCATGGTGGACTAGTAATACCCTGTCCGTAGGATTTTCTTCGCCATGGTATGTCCACTGGAATGAGTTCCGAAGGTACCTTCGTGTAACTCTGCCATGATCTTTTCTGCCTCGCTCTTGTCTACACATAGAAGTAAGGTTGAATCATGGTTACGCTTATAGAGGATTCCATTACTGATGAAGAACTTTGCAACGAACCTTCTCAGAAACTTCTTATCATTAGCAGATGCCCCCTCGGGGTATTCTTGAGCCTCAAGATACCTCTTTACCTCATGAAACCAGGGTTTATCTTCTACCTCTTCAGTCTCAATGTCACAGCAATGTGCGGGTTCGTCCAACCTCTCGATAGTGATCCGGGGAGCTTCATTTTCCCACGTTACTTTGAACATAGAGGAGATAGTAGCTAGTGCATCCGCTAACTGATTCTCCTCTCTTGGGAAATGCTCAAAGGTTACCTCCTCAAAGTGTGGGAGAAATGTCAGTACATACTCTTTGTAAGGAATAAGATTCGGGTGCTTCATATCCCACTCGGCTCTGATTTGACTTATTACTAGAGCGGAATCTCCTAATACACTCAAGAACTTAATCCTTAGGTCAATAGCAGCTCGAAGACCCATGATACACGCTTCATACTCTGCCATATTGTTGGTGTAGTTAAAACATAATCGGGCGGTGAATGGAGTATGACAGCCCTCAGGAGATATAATTATAGCGCCAATGCCATTACCCAATGTGTTCGAGGCTCCATCAAAATACATAGACCATCGGGATCCCTCCTGGGGTCCTTCATCCGGTCCAGGTTCTTCGCAGTCGGTTACCAACATGATATTCTCATCTGGGAACTCGAAATTCATGGACTGGTAGTCATCCATGGCCTGATGCGCCAAATGATCCGCCAATACACTCCCATTGATTGCTTTTTGGGTTATGTATTAGATGTCTTACTCGGTTAAGATCATCTTCCATCTTGCTATTCTTCCGGATAAGGAGGGCTTCTCGAAAATATATTTGATCGGATCCATCTTTGATATCAACAAGGTAGTGTGAGTCAGCATATACTGTCTCAGTCGGCGAGCATCCCATGCCAAAGCGCAGCAGGTTTTCTCGAGCAATGAGTATCGAGTCTCACAGTCGGTAAACTTTTTGCTAAGGTAGTAAATTGAATGCTCTTTTCGACCAGACTCGTCATGCTGCCCCAGCACACACCCCATTGAACTGTCTAGCACTGTCAGGTATAATATCAAAGGTCTTACTTCAACTGGAGGCATCAGAATTGGTGGTTCTTGAAGGTATTCTTTTATTCTTTCAAAAGCGGTTTGGCATTCATCATTCCACTTACCACTTGATCTTTCTTCATCAGCTTGAAGATTGGCTCACAAGTAGCAGTCAGATGTGAAATGAACCTGGCGATGTAATTCAGACGTCCCAAGAAACCTCTAACTTCTTTTTCCACGCGGGGAGTCGGCATCTCTTGTATGGCTTTTACCTTTGCAGGGTCCACCTGAATACCTTTGTCACTGACAACAAAACCCATAAGCTTACCAGACCTTACCCCGAAGGTACACTTGTTCAGATTCAATCTCAGCTTGTACGTCTTCAACCTTTCAAACAGTTTCTGGAGATGATCAAGGTGCTCTTCCTCAGTATGGGACATGGTTATCATGTCATCAACATAAACCTAGATCTCATGGTGAATCATATCATGGAACAAAGTGACCATGGTATGTTGATAAGTTGCCCCAACATTCTTCAACCCAAAAGGCATTACCTTGTAACAGAAGGTGCCCCACTGTGTAATGAAGATTGTCTTCTCCATGTCCTCAGGAGCCATCTTGATCTAGTTGTAGCCAGAAAAACCATCCATGAAAGAGAAGATCTTGTGTTACGCGGTGTTATCGACTAGAACATCAATGTGAGGAAGTGGGAAGTCATCCTTGGGGCTTGCCCTGTTCAGATCTTGGTAGTCCACACGCACCCGTACCTTACCGTCCTTCTTAGGTACCGGAACGACGTTGGCAACCCACTGCGGATAAGAAATGACAGCTAAGAATCCTGCGTCAAACTATTTCATGACCTCTGCCTTGATTTTCTCTGACATTTTAGGGCGCATACGGCGGACCTTCTGCTTTACTGAAGGACAATCTTCTTTAGTCCACGGGCGATGTACCACAATATCAGTATCCAAACCAGGCATGTCTTTATAGGACCAGGCGAAGATCTCAACATATTCATGTAGCATCTGTATTAACCATTGTTTGACACTATGCTCCAGATTCGCACCTATTTTAACCTCTTTCCTGTCTTCCTCTGTACCCAAATTCACTGACTCAATTGGCTCTTCATGAGGCTGTATGGCCCTTTCTTCCTGCTGTAATAGTCTAGCAAGTTCTCCAGGCACCTCACTATCATCCTCACCTTCGTCCTTGGCCTGGTTGATCGGATTTTTGAAGTCATAATTGGCAGTAGCAGAGTTGTTATCAATGGGATCCATAGTGGATATGGATCTGCAGTATGATACGTGAGTGTGTGTAAGAGAATAGCTATTTTGATAAAGTGAGAGACAGAAAAGAAAAACAAGGAGCGCAAAATTTGTATGCAAGAAACGTCTAATGCTTTATTAATGATATATGAAATGGAAAACAATAGCCCTCATAAGCAAAGCCAAGGTGCCTCGGGTAAGGCACCGGGCCGTAAAGTTTCAAATTGTTTATTACAAATCTTAAAACAAATGAGTCAATTACTGCGAAATAAAAGAAATAGGTATGAAGTCCCTAGTCGTCCAGTTATTTTATCCACCGTTGGTCGTTGGGTAGATCCAGCTGTCGATGTCTAAATCCTCTTCATTGTCTTTAATTGCATTAATTCCCCGATTGATGATGTGTAGAGGAGGTCTTCCAGCCTAAGCGCGCCTAACATCACTTTGAGCCCCTGTAGTAAATCCCAAACCAAATTTGTCAGTTTTGTGAGTAAAATCAGGGAGCTGACCCCAATTGGTACACCCACCTTCTTCAACCACAACCCTGACGTCCTTGAGAGAAGCCATCTTCAATGGAGGTTTGTTGGTAATAACTTCAGTTAATGCAAAGGTATGAGGGACCTCTTCGAAATTCTGACAAGGAGTTTCTATGAATTTCCCGTCCATCTCTATGTAACGGAAGGAATTGAGGTGACTCACCATATATTCTTCTTCACCTCGCACTGTGACAATCTTTCCCTTCACCGGATACTTCAGCATTTGATGGAGTGTGGAAGTAACTACCCCAGCCTCATGGATCCAAGGACGACCCAGCAAACAAGAATACGATGGCCTGATATCCATTACGTAGAAGATGGACCTAAAAGTCTGAGAACCCACTTTGACAAGAATGTCCACCTCCCCGTGCACCATTCTCTTCGATCCGTCAAAAGCCCTTACCACAATGTTACTAGGCTTTAGAGTCAAACCCTCACAATCCAAACGGTCCAACGCTTTCTTTGGCAGGATATTCAGTGAAGACCCGATATCTACCAGCACATGATCCATAGTGGTGCCCCTGCACTCAATCGAGACATGCAAAGCATCATTATGATTCCTTCCTTTCAGTGTCAGATCCACATCTGAAAAACCCAGCCCATTGTCAGCAGTCAAGCTGGCCACACAATCTTTGAACTGATCTACTGAAGTTTCCTGCGGCACATGCGCAGTCTTGAGAAATGCAATCAAAGCCTTCGCATGGGCTTCAGAACACAACAGCAGAGACAACATGGATATCTTTGATGGGGTCTGCCCCAGCTGCTCGATCACATTATAGTCGCTCTTCTTAATGATTTTCAGTATTTCCTCTATTTCTTGTTTAGAGGCTTCCACAATGATTTTCATAGGTGCCTCCGTTCGGGCAGGCTCACCTATAATTTCTTTGCCCCGAGTCCCAGATGTCTCAAAAGCAAGGGTAATAACTGGAGTAGGAACATGAGAAATGTCAGGAGTGCTGGTTGGATCAGCAGTTGGAATAACAGTAAGCTTGATGATCCTCGGAGCAATCTCAGGAGATAAAACCCTTCCACTTCGGGTAACCTTACTAGTCCCGACAATATTACTGACATTAGTATCAGCTTCTTCATTCTTCAGATCTTGCTTAATGCCATGATAGTACACATCAGCACCATAATGCCATGGGACAGCCTTATCTGAGGCGTACGGGATGGGACCAAGAACAATGATTATCAGTGGAGAAATTATTGGAGTGGATGTAATCCTAACAGGTCTTCTCGAGTAAACCTTTGAAGGATTGGTGGAATTGGTTATAATGGCAACGTCTTCATTTGGAACAACAGGAATCATAGTGTTCTCGAACAAAATCTCTTTATTATCCATCAGGCGCTGAACACCTGACTTCAACAAACGGCAACCAGAAGGTAGAATCGAACACTTGTGGCAACCTTCACCACAACCCGGAAATAAACCGGCCAACAGCAAATTGTTCTTAACAGTCATAAGAGGAGTAGAGATTTCTTTAACCGAGGTCACAAACAAATCAATGTCAACAGCATTAACTCCACGACCGTGTTTGGGTATGGGAGAAGTTATAACATTCGGATTTTCTGGAGCATCGAACTCTATCTCCTTGGCTTCAAGCAAGTCTTGTACTTTGTTTCTCAGAGCCCATCATCATTTGTATCGTGGCCATGACTCTTAGAATGGTAGGCGAACTGCGCGTTGGGATTGTATATGGGGGAGGTAGTATTTGGATTCTTGGGGGCCTCTCTCAAGGTTGCCAAGTTGGATTTCAGCAGATGAGGCAGAACTTCAGTGAATGTCATGTTGATGCAGGTAAATTGTCGTTGTGGTCTTTCCACCCTTTGTTGATTGTTGCATTGTGGAGCAACTTCGGGTCTTGGTATCACTACAACATTTACCGTTTGACGGTGTTCAGATCTGCTTTGGCCCCTCAGGCTAAAGACTGCACTAGCTTCCTTCTTACCACCGAAAGGTTTCTTTGCTGAACTCGAGGAGGCATCCTTCTATATTTTACCACTCAGAATTCCAACTTCTACTCTTTCTCCAGTTAAAATCAGCTCGGTGAAACCAGATGACGTGCTGCCTGTTAAGTGATTGAAAATGGACCTGATAGCGTTCCTAGAAACATATCAACCAACTCCCTATCAGACAAAGGGGGTTGAACTCTCCCATCCAAATCTCTCCATTTTTTAGCATAATCTTTAAAACTTTCACCTATGCCCATGGACATACTCTGGAGTTGAGTACGAGTGGGAGCATGGTCGGAATTATACTAATACTGCTTGTAGAAAGCAGCAGCAAGATCTTCCCAGTTTCAGACACTGGCTCCCTCCAACTGGTAGAACCATTCAAGCTGAGTCCCTGACAAACTATCTTGAAAGAAGTGCACCCACAAATTTCTATCAGCTGTGTGGGGTTGGATCTTTCTGACATACAAGCGGAGATAGAGTTTTGGGCAGGACACCCCATTATACTTGGCAAAAACTGGCGCTTTGAACTTTTGCGGGATGACCAGTCCTGACACCAAACCCAATTCTTTAAAATCCAAACCAGGTATCCTCTGAACTTCCATGGAACTTAGACGATCTTCCAACTGCTTGTATCTATCCTCAATAGGAGGATATTGTTCATCGTCATAATCAGTATCATTGTTAGAGACTTCAGGACTAGGGTCCTTCTCTTCTTCTTGATTCTCCCCATCCTTGGATGAAGAGGTCAAATCAGTCTGTCGCTTCAACCTTTCTCCAAACCTTCTGCCCATATTCAGAATACCGACAACCTTCTTGTTCTTCTTCTTCTTCTCTTTCAGAATAAGGGCTTTCAGATCTTCCTGCCCCTTTGCCAGACTGATGAACATCTGTTGGAACTGGGCGTTTTGTGCTTGAAGATCTTTGATGGTTTGATCGGAAGACATCTCGTGCTGAAATAAATAGCGAAGAAGATGAGAAACATGTAGTGGTACCTATAATGATGTGCATGATAGTGGGATGCGCATGTAATGATTTCAAAGACTTTGGAAAATTTAAATTTACAAACCAAAATAAACAAAAACTTTATTAACTTAAATTTGAAGGTTCAAAATGCTTTTAAGGCGTTACAAATAAGTAAATAAAACAAATCTAAAACTAGAAAAGAAAAATCAAAAGTCCCATGGACGTTTTCTCTTTGTGCTAATATAATCATTGAGCACTCTTTCTTCCTGGTGCTGCCTGGTGAGCTTAAAAACCTTCCTCTCTTGATCATGGAATTGTTCCCTGTAAGTATCCTGCTCATTCTTCAGCTGAATCCAAGACCTCTGTAACTCCCCAAGATCAGTGGGCATGTAAGGATAGAGAACCGTGTAAGGAATGCCTTCTTCAGTAGTGGACTCCACAATCACTGGTAATACGGCCACATAAGGCATCATAAGCTTCTGGGCACGAGCTCGTACCCATTGGAGGTAAGGCTCCATAGGAATGGAAGTCTTTGGTCCCAAATCTTTGGGGTCATATCTGTTTACCATGCCCCAAGCTCGTATGAACCTCCGGTGATACTTATTAACATCATCCTCATAGTAGAATACAATGCCCTCAATAAGTAACTCATGGGGACCATCCCTTCGAGTATGACCAAATTGTCGCAAAGCTAGACAAGGATTGTAAGTTATAACCCCTCTGATACCAAGTAATTGGACATTAGGGTACTCCCCACAGTGGTCAATAATAGCAATGTCTTCCAGAGCTCGGGAACACCAAACAATATCCGTATGAGCGAGTGACATTATCCTGTGTGACCAACCCAAACCTTCATCGTTCTTCGGTACAGACTTAGGGAGGTGAGAAATAAACCACCTCGACAGCAACGGCATGCAACACGTAAGAGTCCCTTTTCTCTTCATGGTACGAGTATGGAGAGTGTGCAAAATATATCCAAGCAAGGTAGGCACAGGGTTGTGAGAAAGGAAAATATTGATAGCATTCATATCTACGAAGTAGTCCAGATTAGGGAAGAGAACTAAACCATAGATAAGAAGAGCCAAGACGTCGTCAAAAGCCTGAAAATCCATATCATCTTAAAATAACTGGGCCTTGTTTATCAGAAATTTGGCTAGAAAACTCTCGACTCTGCTTCGAGTTTCCCAATTGGATACCATGTCGGCCTGTTTCAAATGCAAAGCTGAGGCAATGACTTCTGGCTTAGGAACTTCTTCTATACCTGTGAAGGGTACCTGTTTAAGAATGGGTATGCCCAATAGCTGAGAGAATTCCTCCAAGGTGGGTACCAACTGATAATCTATAAAGGTGAAGCAGTGATGCTTGGGATCGAAGAACTGAAAAAGTACGTTCATCATCTGTTCATCAAAGTTTGAAGTAACCAGGCTGAGAAGTTGACCGTGTCTCTTAATGAAAGTAGAAGTTTCGGAAACTCTTGATACTAGCTCTTTGAGTTGGGAAGGTATATTCACAAAGCCGATTCGGATAGTATTTCTACGAACGGAAGACATGATCTGCAAAACAGAACAAAGATAAATTCCCTTGGTCTTTGAAATGGTTAGTGTAATGAAGCATGAATTCCATGTTATGATGCATGATGTCATGATAAACCACAAGTATAGAAAACACAGGTATTGCAAACACAGTCAAATCACACAAAGCCCTTAGGTTTAAGGCTTGCATGAGGTCAAAGGTAATACCCTCTTGAAGTTAAGTTGGTTTCAAACCTGTCCTAGAAAAGTAACCGGGTTCTAGAGGATCTCAATATCACTGACCATCCTTTATCGGTCATGGTTTTAGCTCACGCAATCTTTTCTTGCGGCTGAAATATTCCGAAAGTATGATCTCAATGAGTGTAGCATCGAGTATCAACCAGTTCTCAGCTCTACACCGAGCCCGGCTATCTAGCTACTTTCTAATAGCCAAGTTTGGCAATTAAAGGTTCTAAGGTCAGTTGATGCTTCACGACACCATGCAGCGGCCCCGTATTCTTCTCGTTTCACCATAAGGGATATCGGTACCAACCAAAGTGCCACACCAATGTAGCTACTGCTTTAACCGTATCAGTCTACGCCGTACAGTTCCCTCACAGTCTATTGCTACTTACCTAAAGGGTCTTCCCCAGATCCGAGTGTAGGATCTATAGTAACCCCAAACAAAAACCTCAAAAATAAATCAAACAAAGCAATCAAGAGAAGCAATTTTAATGAGCTATATCCTAAGGTATACCCCACTTATAATATATTCCCCAGCAGAGTCGTCAGTTCTGTGATACGGTGGCAGAACCGACTGTTTAATACTGGTTTGTGTTTTGTGTTTTTTGATTCGCAAAATGTCGCGGTAAGCAAGAGTCGCCACCGACTTTTATTTCATCCAATCATGGAAAAGGAAAAAGAACAGAAAAAACCTTTTTTTGGGATATTTTGAGTATGGGGGGTAGATTATAGAAAGGGAAGGTGTTAGCACCCTTTCTATCCATGGTTTTCCTTGGGCTCTTAGGTACTTGATCATTTTTAAATTGCTTGTGTTTGTGTGCTTGTTTTTGAAAAATGTTTTACTTCATGATAACCCTTGTATCAGTCCTCAAGGGTGTGAAGTTGTTTTGAGCATTTGTTTGAAAAGTGTAAGTGTGAAAAGTTTTGATTTGAGCAAGTACCTACTAGCATCTACCTACTCGAAAAAAGATCGTTTCTATTCTTGTTTCCTTTAGACAGCGATATCCCACTATTAAGGAGTAGGTAGCACCGTCTTTAGAATTTGTAAGGGTCAATTCGAAAGGGACGTACGATCACTAAAGCAATATTAGGATACCTTAGTAGTAACCCTATAGTCTTAAGATCTTTTTCGAGGCAACATTTTCGAGGCAACATTTCTGAGGCAACATTTCTGAGGCAACATTTGAACGGGACCATTTGATCTCTTTAGACTGAAGGGTAACCACTAAGACATCCTATGCTTAATGATCGTTTACCGAAGGCAACCAAAGTGAGAGTATACCCTAAGAGTGAATATGTGCGAGTTATTTATTTTCATATTATTATCTTTGCACATTAGGGTTTTCTAACCATTTTAATTTTGTCATGCATTCTTGCCATACAATCCTAAACATACATCTAACAGTTAAGTATTTGCGGGAATTAAAAATGCGAGAAAATAAACCTAGCTATTACAAGGCTTCAGGGAGGGGGATTAATTACATAACCAAAAATCGGGGATTTAAACAGTAAATAAAAACCCTAAGTTAACTATTACAAACCCTGAACAGTTACAAAAATAATGGTAAAATAATCAACAAGCGTGCAACGAATTAAATACGAGGAGGGTTGAAAAGATAACCTAAAACCCTAATTGAGAGAAAAATATTTGTTCTTGTGGATTTTTATTTGAGAAAACAATTAATTGAAAATTAATTAAACCTAATTTCTAATTGTTTTTAAATTATGAAAGAAATTAAATTTAGCCTAATTTTCTAATTAAATAATTTCAACAAAAATAAAATATTTTGTACAAAAAGATTTTTGTATTTTTTTGGTTTTTTTATTTGAGAAAAAGAAATATAATTGTAAAATTAAACCTAATTTCTATTTGAATTTAATTATAGAAAAGAAATTAAATTAACCTAGCTTTCTAATTAAATTAAATAATTTATTTAAAAAATGCTTTTCTTTTGTATTTTGTGATTTATTGATTTTTATGATTAAATAAAAAAAAGTGATTAATTTTGTTAATTAAAATAATTAAGGAAAATAATAAAAGAATTAAAAATAAGAAGAAAAAAATGGGCTTGTATGTTGTTAGCAAATTTGGGGGTGCAAATCTGAATTTCTTTGGCCCATTAAGTTCCCAAGCCCAAGTCAGCGTTGGATCTGGTGCATCGTTGACTTTGAGGAATACTATGGGTCTTCATTGCTGGCACGTTGGATCTGGGTTAGAGCGCATCAAATGCTTGGATGTTGAGGTTGTATAGAATGCGCTTGAGAATGTGGTGCACTTGATCATATGAGAAAAAATAATACAAAGCAAATGTTGGGACCTGGGATCGAACCCAGGTCCTTATGCTCGCCTCCAGTGATGCCTTGCCAGGTGCGCTACGTTGTTAACTTGTTATTGCAATAATAATAAAACATAATATGAGAAAAGTAAAAGGGTTAATTCCAAAGCGCGCAAATTTCAAATGTCCCAATGGATGGCTGACACGCAAGCGTCTTCTTCCTTGCAGCCGTCGTTTTAGAAAAAGAGACTTTTACCTACAGACGTCCACTGTAGGTATAACCCTGCATATTTTAAAAATGATGTACACGCAAGATAAATGAAAGGTAACGGTACAAATCAACTCGTCTCATCCTCACGAGCATCATGGTACCTGATTCAAGGCCTAATTTTTCCTGCATCAAGAAACCCTAAACAAGAACATAAAACCCTAACAATGGTAGTTCGTGTATAAGCTTCAAAAATGCAATTAAATGACATGGTTAGCTTGCAAACATGATGACAAACACGAATATAACAATCAAAAGTGCTAATGATGCAAGAATTGTGATAATCGAATTGAAAAAATATGCCAAACCGTATGAAGTGTAACGCGCGTTTCTGGGTGTTGCAAGCCTTGCAAAGGATTGTGATAGCTTCCTGGGACGTCCAACAATGGATTGGGATAGCTAGGATGGCTTGAGATGGCATGTGGAGTGAAAACCAATTCACACTTTTTCCAACTTTTTTTATTTTTGTTCTATGCCTCTCACAACCTCTAACCCTGTTTTTTGATCTGGAATTCTTCATTATATAACCTAGAGTGAATTAGGTTAACAAACTTGGACTAAATCTTTGCATTTATCCAAGATTTGATTTGATTTGCAAGCTAAATGATATATTGCTATTTTGAGCCAAAACATGCCTTTCTTGTACCAATTGGCCTTAATTTGATTTGATCTTTTTAACTCAGCATATCTTGATTGCCAATCTATCAAAAAAACAAACCAAATCATATTTTTATTAATTTTCATCATTTATTTGATTTAATTCACTTTTTAATTAATGAAAAATCACAATAAATTGAAAAATGAAACACATAATGGGTGAGTGAACATTTGAGTCGTGGACCACATTATAATTGAGGTGCAAGCATAAAAAGTTGGGCCCATTTAGCAAAAAAAATGCAAATTTGAGCATATTTGACTTTTGGCAATTTTGCAAAAATGGTCAACTTGGCCAATGCATAACTCTCTCAATTTTGAACCTAGAGATGTGTTCTTGGACTTTTTAGAAAGCTTAGGATTTACTATAAGCAACCCTTTTGGTCTCATATCAATTGAGTATTCCATGTTCATGTATGAAGCTTTGACCCAAAAGGTGTTTTTGTTCACTTTTCAAAATGACCTATAATGTCAAAATTCATATCTTTTTGTGAGTGCATATTCTTGACTTGATAGCTGAAGATGAATTGTAGGTAATTTCATCCTATTTAAAATGAGATTTGGATGGGTCATTTCTGATAAAGTATGAGAAAGTTATGCTTGGTCAAAGTTGAGTTAACTTTTCCTATAAAACCCTAATTTAGCAACTTTTGGGTTTGATGAATTGTGCGCAATCCTTGAGGAATCATGATCAACCCTTGATCAAATGATGGATAATACCTCAAAATGAGGATGTTGACCAAAAATCTTGAAGTTTTACTGTATGTGGGCGACATTTGACTTTTGACCTAGTACAGTTGATTTTCAGTCATTTGAGCAATTGACTGGGCAAACTTCTTCTGCAAGGCTTGAAACTTGACATGGATGATCTTGAGAACATATTAGGACAATGGTGAGAATTTGAGTCCTTTGTGGTTCACACATCTTAATGGAAATAGAAACCCTAATTTGGGGTATACTGCCTTAGGAGAGAGTTTGTCTGGTCAATTCTTGAACTTCCTTGAGCAATTTGGGGACCTCACTTGCCATGTGTTGAGGAATATGGGAGGGAAAATTTTGGGGTACAATAGTCACGACATTGAAGCAATATGGATTTTTTTAGTCCTATTCAGGTTACTCACTCTTTACTTTTCATAGGGGGAGAAACACATGTCTATGTGATAGTTTTTGTGGATGACTTAATTATTACAGGAAATGATATTGCAGCCCTGAAATTTTTTAAAGCTTTCTTAGGTGCATGCTTTCATATGAATAATTTGGGAGTCTTTAAATATTTTTAAAGGGTTGTAGGTAGCTCATAAACACGAGGGAATTCATCTATGCCAACAAAAATGTGCGTTGGAAATCATTAAGGAAACATGTTTATTAGGGGCCAAGCCTGTGAATCTTCCAATGGAACAACACCATAAGCTAGCATTGGTTTCTAGTAGGTCAATTGAAGATCCAGAATCATATCAAAGATTTATCGTGTGGTTTATTTATTTGTCTGTGACTAGACCAGATTTTGTGTATTATGTACATATTTTGTCTCAGTTTATGCAACAACCATGTGAAGAGCATTGGGAGGAAGCCTTAAGGTTGTTAGATATTTGAAGAAACATACGAGACAAGGTATTCTACTTCAGTATGAGAGTGAATTAAACCTAAATGGATGGTGCAACTCAGATTGGGCGAGTTGTCCCCTTACAAGAAGTTCTTTGACTGGATGGGTGGTGTTACTTGGTCTTTCTCCAGATTCTTGGAAAACTAAGAAACAACTAACTATCTCTTGTTCTTCTGCAAAGGTTGAGTATCGACCTATGGCAGTTACTACATTTGAGTTAAAGTGGCTCAAAATTTTACTTGGTGATTTGGGATTTAGTCACTCCAAAGGGGTGCGATTATATTAAGATAGTCAATCAATATTGCATATAGCTCAAAATCAAGTGTTTCATGAACGAAAAAAGCATATTGAAGTTGATTGTCACTTTGTTTGTGATGCAGTAATGGTTGGAATTATTTTTCACCTGTGTGTTCCTACATCGGTACAATTATCGGACATTTTTAGAAAGGCCCTGGGAAAAGCATAATTTAAGTTCCTTCTTCGCAAGTTGGGCATTCGAGATCTTCACGCTCCAATTTGAGGGGGTATTGGGATTATTGAGATATTATTATTATTTATTTGACATTTATGTGTTGTTATTGGATGTTTTAGTTTCCTTATATTTAGGAGTATTAGCTTGATTATACTCCAACTTTATAGTTGGAATTCCTAAGACCAATAGGTTTTGTAACACATTGTAAACAAATGATCTTGTAATGTGCATATATAATGATCCTAAAAAATGAATAGAGACGGAATTCACTTAATACTTTTGTGGTGAAACTTAACATAAACTTGTTTAGCTTATGAGCCAACTCAAAATAAGAGTTAAAAGGATTTTAAGGACCGGAGTTCAAGACCTAACAAGAGTATAAATATAATACTAACAACTAATTTTAAGAAATTGATTATTTAATTAAGTTAATTTAAAAAATCGATTATTTAATTAAGTTAAATATTTAGAAATGCAACGTTCAACAAATTTTATTTAGTTTTACTATTTAACTTAAATTGAATTATTTGCAAATTTTAATCGAGCCAAGGTTGAGTTAAAAAAAATTTAACGAATTTGAGTCAAATTTGAACTAGACCAAATCTTGTCGAATCAAGTTTAAAGTCAATAGAACTAATTTCCGACCCTTATTTTAATTCATTAAAAATTATTAATTTTTTATTGCTAACTTTTTGGTGCAATAAACTGAAGATTATTAGATTAGTTTAGAACATTTTTCTCTTGTTGGTAAAAAATATTGTCTCCCTTTCATAATAACAAATCAAAATTAAAGCCAACATAAAGGATTGAGTTTATTTTTTCAGCTTAGATAAGGAATAATAAATAGATATAGATAAATAACGGTGAGACACCTCATTTAAAATCCTTGCTCTATGGAAAATGCACAGGGAAAAGAGTGCACCTCAACAAGTAGTTTGTTCTAACAAACAACCGAGTTTTAATACTCACCTATGAAAATCATCAACTACATAAATGAATAACAAAAACATAATGACTACATAAACAATTTCATAGGAAAAGGGAACACTTCCTCTTGCTTTCAGGCTTCATTGTCTTGTGAGGACGTATGGGAAGCTTCCACGCCCTCGCCCACCTCATCGGGCGGCATTATCCCATAGTTGGCCATTTTTATGCTCGGAAAGTATGCCTTCTTTAACTTGATGTTTTCTACGTAACATTTCATAGTGATCTCCTGGTCCCCTCGGATAACTCCCACTCTCCTATTGGGGAGTAGATATTTCATGCATAAATACAAAGTAGATAAAGTGGCTCCCAATTGGGTAAAAGTTGGTTGCCCAATAATCATATTATACAAAGAGGGGGCATTAATGACTAGATACTTAACCTCTATTTCTTTGGCCTGGTCATGCTCTCCGAACTTGATCTTCTTGGTGAGATACCCTTTCACTTGCACCTCTTCTCCTAAAAATCCAACCAACGATCCCTTGAAGGGTTTCAAGTCTTCAGGGTCGAGACGTGGTATCTTGAAGGCGTCCTAATACAATATGTCAGTGGAGCTTTCCTGATACACTAGAACTCTTTTGATCTTTTATTCTATACATTTAACAATGATGACCATGGGATTATCATTTTGAGGATGGACAACTAATGCATCTTCTTTTGAGAAGACAATAGCAACTCCCAGTGCTTCCATGTTGTTGACCTCATGACGTTTTCTACACTCAGAACTTGATAAACATACCTTTTTCAAATGGAGCCATTCTCACTGCCTCTGGAGAATCCTATTGATATGGTGTTGAGTGTGTAACGTGCCACCTTACTTCCCTCGCCATTCTATGCTTCTTTGGATTTTTTAGGCCCAGAGCTTCCAAAACCTTCTCGCTCGCACGAGTTATGTCATTCAGTCGGGGTGGAGGAATCACCCTTCACATATTTCTTGAGATGTCCCTCATATATCAGCTTATTTATTTCCTTCTAAAGCTAGTAGAAATCCTCTGTATGATGTCCCTTGATCCTATAGAAATTACACCACCTTCCCGGCTCAAATCCCATCACCTCATCCTTTAGGGCATGCGATGTTAGGATGTTGTGCAAGTGGAGTACCTTGTGCCAGATTTGTTCTCGGTGGATATTCAAAGGGGTATAACTTTCTATCATCTTCCCTACTCTTTTGAATGTCAAATTCTCCTTTGTGTGTGAGGTGTAATTATTTTTCCTCGAGGGATGTTACCTCTCGATGTCGGGAACACGCTCATTGATATCGTGAGCCTTCTTTTCAACATTGATTTCCTCGCCTTTATTATAGAACTTTTCCCTGACGAATACCTCGGCCAGTGTGAGTGTTGGCTTTGGGGAGAGGGATTTATTGAAGTGTTCTGCCTTAAGCCCATTTTGGAATGCATCTATAAACATTTCTTGGTTTTGATGGAAAACCTTGATCATAGCTTCATTGAAGTGGGCGAGGTAGTGCCTCAACAATTTTGACGGACCTTGGCTAACGTTAAACATGCTGGTGGTAGACACCTTCCTCTGGAGACTGGTGTCATACCCCAAAATTTCCCCATCAATGTTAATGGTCATTTTATCTAAATTTCAATATTACTATGTTATATTGCTTATTCTACAAGGGTATATATTCATAAGAGGGGTGTACTGCTTCAAAATGGACCATCAAAATCAGATGGCCCATTAAGTTTTTTCACGAGGTTTGTTTATAGAAGGGGTGTATTTTTGTTTCACTCTTAGACGGGTCCATGTCAGTTTTTATACCGGTCCATTAAAATTGATTTTGTTTTTTTATTAAATAAGAGAGGGGTGTATTGGGCTTAGCTTTTCTAGAAGTTAAGCCTATTTTGGCTTCATCTTAGTAAGTACAAAAGGGGGGGGGGGGGTCTTTACTGAATTGAGTGACCCATAAAGGTTAGGGAGGCGCGCTTAGAACATGGTCGGCCCAATAGTTTTTTTAGGCCTATTTTAGTGATAAAAGGGGTTATGTTTTGGAAACCCCAATAGTTGAATAGGTAGCAGGCCCGTTTTATCTTCCACTGTCGTTTTATTGATTTTGTCACTTAACTTTTGTCACTTAATTATTTTCATAATTATTATTATTAATGTGGGGGTTATTATTATTTTGATTAAAAAACCATTATTATTTGTATTACTTAAAGCAATTATTATTAATCTTATTATTATTAATGTTTCTTTTAACGAAAATTTTGACTGAAGTCAAAGAGGATTTTCAAACCCTAATGCATCAGCAGGGGCGCTATTCTTATTCGCTGAAACAACCCAAGCCCAAGAACAAATATTGTACACATAAATCAAATTTGTATCAAATCTCAAACAAGCTAACATATTCAAATCAAAGGCGTTTTATTCATGAATACAAACACAAAATCGTCCAATTTTTACAAACAATTTGTAAACGAAATCAAATCGAATATTATTTCAATCAAATTACAAACAAATCTGTTACAGAATCTATTACAATCTTTTCTAACTTAAATCTACCCTAATCTTCTCTAATTTCTAAATCAATCTAAATTTGTAACGACTAAATCAACAAAATTTCCTAAATCAATCTAACTGTAAAAACTATATAAAGAACCCTAATTCTAAGAATATGGGGACGGAAATAAATTAAGCAAAAGAAGAAAGGGAAGAAGAAGCTTTGTCGCTCGAGATCTGGGTTTCAAAGTTGAAATCCGAGATCTGTCGAACTCTCCTCCGTGTTCACCATCTTCAAAAACCTTCGTCACCTGTGAAACAGAGAAGAAAGAGGAGATTAGAAGGAGGCTATTGGAGGAATCAGAAAAAAAAAACTCAAAGAATCACCGCGTAGAGGTATTTTCCGATAACACTCATCTTAGGTTTTGGATAATTTTTCGTTGTGATTGTTGTTGCGGTTCTGAGATTAGTTTTAGGGGGTGGGTATTTGAGATCGCCGCTGCTTATCACCGTCGCATGGGGCCGCGCTGGTTTAGGGTTTGTTGTTGGTTATCAGAGAGAATGGAGAAGCGAGAGAACAAAACGAGAGAGAGAAGGAGATATGAAAATAAAATGAAATAAGACAAAATGAAAAGGAAAACTGAAAATATATCTCGCTGCAATCCGATGCTTGCGTCCATATGCCTTTACCATGCACCCTCACATTACGTCCATATGATCTTAATCGGACAATCAAAGACTCACAACCTCATCATAGTACCGTGTTCCCACCACATGCGATCTTCGTGCACCTAAATTCCTTTTAAGCTCCTTGTATAATATTCTGGGCTTAGGCCCATGCTACCTGCATTCCAGCTCTCCTTATTTTACTACCCAATGCCAACAGTACCCCCCCCCCCTTTTTCTTTGGGCCAAGTCCAACATCTGGACTTGGGCCCCTAATACTTACAGCCCCCCAGTTTTGCTAGTACGTCAAGATCCACATCCCCTTGTGTTTTGGGCCTAAATCAAATATCTGGATTTAGGGCCCTGTCATTCACAGCCCCAGGAATTACTAAGCCTAAATAATTTTCACCCCCCATGCGTTTTAAAAATAAAATTAATTTATTTTCTATAATTTATTTTTTTTATTTATTATTTTTTTATTTACCACCTTAATATAAAATTTGGCATATTAATAAATTATTGAATATTTTTAATATTTAATGTATTTTTGGTAAATTATTATTTATTAATCAAAAGTCATTTTTTTTAAATATTAACCCGTTTTTAAGTACTATAATTGCATTAAAATATTTTTCTCATACATAAAATATATTTTTCTCGTATTGCATAATACATTCGAAAATATCTAACCAATCAATTACTAACCCTCTTTTACTAACCTAATCAAATATAATTATTTTTCAAAAAAGGATTATGGAAATTTCTTTTATCCACTGTAAGCCTCGTCTGCAACTCCGCGGTTTACAAACCCAGATTTGGTTCGAGGAGAATTCGAGATATTTCTATAATCCATAAAAAACACCAACCAACAACTACGAACTACGAATTGGGACTTTAATTCCTTATAAGAGGATACGTAGGCATACGACTCAAAATCGTGGCGAGTTCCCCTAATTAAAATTAAGACCCCATTCCTAAAACCGTAAATCTAAACTCTAGTATCCTTATGAACAAGGTAAATGAGGGGTGCCTAACACCTTCCCTTCGTCTAAAATGAGTCAACGACTTAGAATATCTGATCAAATTAGGGTTATCCGTTATATCCCATTCCTTAGGATAAAAATTAATGGTGACGACTCTATAATCTTCAGCCAGTTATTACAGCTTGCAACTCTGTTGGGGACTCAACCCTAGGGTTTAAAAGCCTCTCCTTTTGGTTTTAGGCTTTTTCTTATTTTGGTATTTTTCTATATTTTCTTTATTTATTTATTTATTTACTCTTGTTTATTGTTATATTATTATTGTCATTTACTTGTTGGCGGGATTTTATTTCAAAAAAATGTTTTCAAAACCTTAGAAAAGAAGGTTCATCTATTGGTCAAGGGGATACATCATCTCTATAAGTTTTTGTGACGACTTCTCCTAGAGTCGGTGGAATTCAAAAAAAAAAGATATATGTATCAAGAGATATCCTCTTGGGGGTAGGAATTTGGAATGAAACCTAAGACTCTTGTATAATCCTAAACCAAAATCTCATGGTGAGACCTTTTACGACCTTAGAGATGAAAGTTTCGGTCTACAAGGAGGATTCGCTTAAGGGAGGCCCTTATGCCTTTCCCTATAGTGTTATCCATGATACCCTTAAGGAATACACCTTATAGGGAGGGTAGAATATACGTAGGCCAAAACTAGGATCCTACCAACTAAGGATACCTTTTATAAATCTCGTTACTATGCATACGATCATGCATTCATACATTTTGCATCTCACATATTCATTACTCTCCATTCTATTTTTGTTTGTCTCATTCACAGGATTAGAAAAGATAATCAAAGGTTTTGGTTAGTATCTTAAAAAATGAATGCCAGAGGGAAACAACTTGTTTATGGTAGTGTCGTCAAGCCAGATATGATGAAGATCAAGACTATGAAAGGGAAACTGTCTAAGAAAGCTTTGAGGATGTTTGTTTGTCGCTATGAGGGTACCCTTGAGTTGACAAAAGTGGATGTAAAGTTAGATGCCATATCTTCCTTGGTTCAGTTCTACGATCCTCCGTTAAGGTGTTTCACCTTTCAAGACATTCAGCTAGCGCCGACTTTAGAAGAATTTGATAGACTTTTGAATTTTTCTAAAGGAAAAGCATATATGGGAATTGGACAAACTATTGATGTTAAGGACTTAGAAAAGGGTTTAGGGATATCTTATCCTGATTTTTCACTTAATTACAAAAAAGAAGGTGATGTACAAAGGATTAAAAGAAAATATTTGGAGACTAAAGCCCTTTCTTTTTCCAATAACAAAGAATGGAGTCTTGTGTTGATTGTTTATGACTACTGGTCTTTGGTGCAATTCTGTTTCCACAGACTTTGGAGTATTTTGACCTTGTAGCTATTAGTATGTTTTGGGGCGCAAAAACTTTGAATGCGGATCCTACTTCTGTGTTGCTTGCTGATATTTACTATGCTTTTCACAGTTGTTACGAAAAGGGGAGGGGTATGCTAAATTTTTGTATCCCGCTTCTATATTCTTGGTTTATGACTCGCCTATATAAGGAGGACTACATGATTAAAACTTTGACATGATATGAGTGACCTCAAAAATTAAGGTCTCTTACTGCTGATTCTGTGTTGTGGTATACGAGGAAGCTAAACATTGGAGATGTCATTTGCATTTGCGGATATTTTCTGAATGTTCCGTTGATTGGATCATGTGGTTGCATCAATTACAACCCTACTTTGGATTTGCAACAACTTGGATACCCTTTGGAGGATAAACCATCTGATGAACAACTTCAACAATTAATCATTCACGACATGGGCAAAAATAATCCAGAGTTGCTCAACAAGATCATTCGAGCTTGGAATATGGTTAATACAATAAAGGCCCAAAGAAAGAATGTTATGGCAAAAGTACCTTACACTGGATGGGTTTTAGATAGGATGCAAGTTGTTAAGTTACCATTCGATGTTGATCCTGAGTACCAGCCAGATGTCCCAGATCCTCTGCCTATGTCCTTGGAAGAAATAGATAACTTGAAGAAAGCCTTGGATCAAGCTCAGAAGGAGAAAGAAGAATTGGAGCTTAACCTCCATAACTTAGCTAAAGAGAAAAGAAAGATGCAACGCGAGCTTGAGTCCAAAGATCAACAGATTCAGAAAGACCGTGAAGCATTTGGAAAGGAGAGCCTTAAGCAGAAAAGTTTTACGGAAGGGTTGTTGAGTGCTACCTTCAACTTGGATTCTCACAATCAACATTTGGAAGATGCTCCTAGTGAAATCAAGAAGCTAAGTAGGTGGTATAAAAAGGAAATGCAAGACAAAAAGGAGATGGAAGAAAATTTGAGGGCTCAAATCCAAAGTTTGGCACAAGCTTCTTTAGATCAAGAATAGAAAATGCAGTATCTTACTATGAGACTCCAAGATAGCCAAGAATCAGATGTAGGGGAACGTCTCAAGAGGATGAGGGCAGAAAGACTTCTCTCCCAAAAGATTGATGAATATGAACAAGCTTGTCGTGATTTGGAAGACCTTTGAAAGAATTTCCTTATACAAAGGAGACTATACACAGAAATGAGGGTTGAAAAACTATATTGGGAAGAGCAACACGCAAAGATCGCCAAGGCAGAAAAAGATAATCATAAGATAATTCAAGACCTCTACCAGGAATATCATTTTTATAAAGACAAGCATGAAAGACTCGCCTTCTTAGCCAAAAACCTCATTAGTGACATCCCTAGAAGTTTGAGAGATGCGGAAAGTGTGACGGTCCCGCTTCTGAAATATGTTGAAGGCTTCCTCAAGCTTTGTAGGACTATGGTTGATAGTTTCAGAGTAGATATCCGCAGGCGCACTTAGAAGATTTTGTTTCCCATTGTTATTTCCTTCAGCAATTTAATTTTGATGTTTTGGGTAGAACATTTTTCAATATCATAATTATATTATGTGGTTAAGACAATTATCATTTCAATACAAGTATTTTATTTCTATATATCGTTTGTGTATTTATTTTTGAGATGCTCGCCCATAAAAAAAGCAAAACCTGAAATATATATATATATATATATATATATATATATATATATATATATATATATATATATATATATATATATATATATATATATATATATATATATATATATATATAAGAGAATCCAAGTAAATAAGACATTAAAAAATGAAACTCTTAGCATATTTATACGCATCCATGCATTCACAAACATTGCATTTCATAAATTCATACAAAAAACTTATCATTTTTCAAAAACATTCTCCAGTTAAATCATTGGTAAAAAAGCACCGCATCTCCGACCGCCATATCAAACAAGAGCCCATCAAAAAAAGTGATGGAACAAATTGAAGAGAATCAAGTTGCATTCAAGGAAGATTTGGATCAAGCAAAGGGAAATATTTACTCAATGAAAGGAGACATGAGTCAAGTTCTGTTAGATTTGAAGAACATCATTGAGAGGTGTTTCCAGTGATTTCTGGTAAACAACCGCTAGTCTTCCAAACTATCGAATAAACTTACTGACTGTTATTCAATTTCTTTAGTAACTCACAGGATCGACTAGATTGATCCTAGGATTCCTTGGTCATTAGGGTTACTCTCATGATCGAACAGATATTCATGATTGGTATTTGAGTGTTGTATAGGTGTTTGGCTTATTTCGATTTCTCTCTTAAAGATCTAAAGGTATAATCAAAATGTATGTGCGCGAAACTAACTTGCATGAATAAATGTTAATTGTAAAGACATGTAAAATTGCATAAAAGGCAAGTAAATGGCTTCGAATTATAAAAACAGTTAATGTAAAAGATGCTCTGGAACGTAAAAGATTTGAAATTATGAAGAAAGCGTTTAATGCAAGAAATCTGTAAATGACTTTAAGTAAAAATAGGCTTTCGAAAGACAAAACTTGAAGATAAAGGCATGAAAAGTATGACAGTTTTCTGAAATGTAAAGTGCTTGAAACGTAAAGAAAGCATTGAAATGTAAAGCTTTAATGAAGAGATTTCGAAATAAAAAGACTTTGAATGAGAAAACTTGTAAATGTTATTTGGCAGAAAGATAAAGGAAAGTGCTGGAAATGATAAAAGGTTTTCATTAAATCATAAATATGTGGTGCTATCATACGTACATTGCTCTTGCATTCGTTTCCCTTTCCATGTGGTAATTTGAATGTTACTGAGTATTTAGTACAATATATATGACACACGAAATCCTAATACTAAGACTTCTATTTATACTAATTCGACCATAACGGTCTTGCTATAGGATTATGCCACGTTCAGAACATGCAGAACAATGCCTCTCTCTTCTTTCCACGTGTCTCCAAATGCTCCAGCACATAAATTTCAAACTTCGAATATCCCGCTTCCATTTGAATTTCAAATGTTTTGGTACTTCTCCGTTTCGAACGCACTTCTCAGACACAGCCTTGTCGTTATTTCGAGACTTCTTTAGATATGTTCCCATAATTGCCACTAGAAGCTCCAAGCTTTGATATTCTTATTCGAAACACTACTTCTGCTATTTCGAAACATGACGCTTTGTTTTATTTCGATCGAAACGTTCAATTCACTTGGCTTCTAATAATACTATCAAAATCTTCAGCCAATAAAATGCCCCTTTAAAATATGTATTTCGATATCTCTGAGAAATACCTATTTTAAACATCTACACAAGATTTTGATGCGACTTCGAATCATCGTAACATTTAATGCATTTGACTCCAGTCACGTCAATCATAGCACTTTTTGGATTCCTTAACCGCCTGGAGCCACTTCACAGTATGGTGCAGTTACAAACAATGATTATCTTTAAATCACGCATATTACCCATGTTAACTTTACGCCACCTCTTCATCACACCAACCCATGATTTCCACGTATCACACCCTCATTCAGTGGATGCTTAAACTTCCACATTATAAAACATCATCCACTTAGTCTTTTTCTTTTCTTTCTACATTCTGAATCTTTTACCCTCCTTCTCTCACCAAAAAAACCCTAAGCTCTCAACATCCTTCAAAAATGTCTTCTTCTACTTCATCCCAACTCAAAAAGGTCTCCAAGAAGAAAGGAAAAACTGCAGGAACTACAATGGAAAGTAAGATTATCACTCACCAAGGTCAATCCGTTCTTGCTCCTCAGATGATCTCAAAGGAAAAAGAAATGTTGTATGCGTCACAGGTACTCATTCCTACCACCGTTGCTGGTAAGAGGTTAGCTTTAAATGGCCCTCTTACGATTTTTGAAATATTAAAAGATACCAGGACAATTTTCCCAGTTTGCTATAGTTTCAAACCCTTGTTTAACAAAATGGACGCCCCTAAGGCAATAGAATCTTCTGGTTCAAACACCATAGAAAATCCAACTATTCCTCCTAAGGATCCCTTTGTATTGGACTATGTAAAAAGTAATTTTAAGCCGTTTCGATCTTGCCCCGCCTCCGATACTGCTTATCAAAACTGGTTCAAGAAAGTAGAAGCTAAGAAATCCCAGCAATGGGAAGAATTAGGTATCTACAATTTGATTAAGCTATCGAAGCCTGGTTTCACTTACAGCCACCCTCTGCTATTCGCGTCCCTTTATTTCTGGGACAGTACCTATAATACTTTCCATCTCCCAGGTGGAATGATCACCCCCACCTTCTTCGACATAGCGGCCATCACTGGGCTATCGCCAGTAGGAGAAACATATATCCCCGACAACGAAGAACATTCAAGCATAATTGACTTCGAAGTCAAGCTAGCAAGTTTTTCCAAGTTTATCAGTCATTACCATGCTGAGGGGGACAATGTGTCTGACGTAGAACATATTACTTTCTTAACCCTATGGCTGTCAAGATACGTTTTCTGCAGTAGATCCCTACAGGTAGCCAGTAGGTTTATTCCTCTAGCTAGGGATTTGCATGAAAACCGAAAAGTGTGCTTAAGTGAACTGCTCTTAGTTGACCTTTATGAAAGCCTGAGGTCAGCTGTTTCGAGCCTCAAGTCCCATACCTCCAAGAATATCCTGTTGGCTGGCCCTTTTTGGTTACTTCAGCTATGGCTAAATGCCATGTTCGAACCCTCCTTGTCAACTGCCAACACCATTGATGAACAAGACCCTGAGATAACTGATAGGATAGTCGAAGGCACTAGGCTTCGAAAATTAACTCCAAATGATGACAAAGACGACTTCAAAGTCCTATTCTCGAAGTACATCATGATATTCTCCAAAAGGCACAAGTTCGAAGAGAGCATGGCGCCTTTTGCTTCGAGGGCTCATGGACCTTCCTGGTTCACCATGGCTCTCTCAGAAGCTATCAAGAGCAAGGAGATTCAGGATGTATGGAGAGCTTTTTTGCTACCTAGACTCATTTCTTCAAGAATAACTCCTGCCAAGAATCAGATTTTTCTTTTCGCTTACCAGCCAAATTTTGTTTCGAGACAGTTTGGCTTATGCCAACTGATTCCTGAACCTTTATTTCAAACTGAGAGTGCCATTACTTCTGGGCGAACTTTCAAGGCACGGGAAGCCAAAATATAGCAAGAACAATATCAAGGCTTTGCCCAGTTTGAGCTGATAACCTTTGAACCTACCCATCTCACAGCTAAGGGGTTTCTGGAATGGTGGACCAAGTTTTATCAAACTTATATGTTCGATACACTTACAATTCAACAGAAACTAATTGATGCCTTCGATGTGCAGGTGCCAGCAAAGAAAGGTATGTTTACTCATGCCAAAGAGATTAAAGCTTTTCAAAATTATTTTGAAACTACTTATGACCCCACGCGCTTGGAATCCACTATGCATCAAGCGGCTGAGACCTTGAAGGAAAAATTTAAACAAAAAGTTTCTAAGTTAAAACTTCCTTCAGGGTTGTCACCTGAGGATAGGTATAGGTTTGCAAAGAGATGTTCAAACATCTTCAAAGGAAACCAAAGCCATCTGAGACTGTGACATGGGCTCGACAATGGCTTCATGATTTCCCAGGACACCTTCGATACGACCTTTCTGCCATGTCAATTAAATCTGATCAAGGCACAGGTGCGAATGCTTGGGAAAATCCCAAACGTCTTTTATTTTCCATATCTTTAACCTTTGCTTTAATTGTTTCGATTTTCAGCCATCAGGATAAAGACAGCCGCCTCGAAGTCGAAAGAAGGGAGCGCCTCTCAAGCCTCCATCGAAACTACGGACAAAGTGACTCCACCCGAAACAACAACCATTGCTGCAACCACAACAACAACAACAATACCAACAACAACCAGTGTTCCAACTCCAACGGTAATCACTTAGCCTTGATGTTTCGAATTCACTCATGTTTTATGGTTTGCATCTAACTCTTTGTTTAAATCTTTTCAGACCAACAAGCTTCCTCCTACTACTCCCAAGAAGCGGAAATCAAGCACCACTGGGGAAGACCCCAAGGCTGGAGGAAACTTACCAACTGCTTCGAAGAAGAAGCAAAAGAAAGATATTTCGAAAAGTATCGTTCCAACTAGTGTCTCTGGACTAGATTCCAGGGATGCTGCTCCCTCACCCAAATCCAAAATTCCACCTTCGACCTCCAACACAATGTTGGAACGCATAGCTAGTAACCTCTCCTCCGAGAGTCCACAGGTAAATTGAATTTTTTAAAATCTCTTTGAAAATAATAATTTCTTATTACCTTGGTGCATGTTTTTTAACATTCTGTTGCTCCTTGCAGAACATCTCGAATCCTGCTTCCACTACTTCGAACTCACCATCCAAAGCTGCTGCTCCACTTAACTCCTCTCCTCAAGGAGATTCCAGCAACCTTGTACAGAATAAAGGTTCGTCTAATATGGCGGTTCTGGCTGGAACTTCTGAGCAGCAGGATGATCAAGGCACCTCTATTCCTCTGAAAGAGACAAACGAAACACCACTTCAAACATCTGCAGAGGATTTGCAAAGAGCTTCTCTTCAAAAGTCCCCTCTCGAAACTCTTCAAGAGGACCCAAAGGACACTAAAACTGAAGGAGAGAAAGCTAATTCTGGCCAAAGAGACGAAGAATCTGCGGACGAAGAGTCTGAGGAGGAGGATGCTAATGATGGTTCGACTGCTGGGACGGAGTCCAACGCAAATAGCAGTGAAAGGGAAGGCATCGAAGAGGTAGACTTGGATGATGATGAAGAAGATCATGAGCACGAAACGAATGAAGGGGATGGTGATGCAACCAACGAACCCATGGAGGTTGAAATGGGCGTGACTCCCCTACGTGTGGAACTCCCTCAATCCTCTTTGTCTCGAATGACTGACGAGGATCTTGCACTTCTGAGACGAAATGACCCCATTGGGTACATGAAGGCAAAGCTGGCTCAAAGGGACGTCCCACTTGCTAGGGCTGGCACAAGTTCGACCAGCTATCCTCTTCCCACATATGAAAGAATTGTACTTCTTAATAAGATTAGGAAAACAATTCTCAATGTGGATATATTCGAAGTGCTCAAACAAGATAGTATTGCTTGCTATACTATGAAGGAGCTGCTCACAAAGGTCAATCTTGTTAACTGCTCCTTGCCAGTTAGTACTCTCTTGTTCAATCTTCAGGCTTTGCTGGAAAACGTAACTGATTATCTTCTCCAAGATGAATCTGCTTCCAAGAAGGTTCAAGAAAAACGCATTGCCATGGATGTTGCTTATGAACAAGCTTCGAAACTCTCTCAAGAAGCTGAGGATCAAGCTATGCATCTAAAGCAGGCGAAAACTGATTATGAGGCTCGAGCTGAGTCCATACTTCTTTGGGAAAGGCAGATTCTGGAACTTCAATAGAAGGTTAAGGAGGCTAAAGAACAACAAATAGCCTTCGAAACCAATATTGCTGGTAACCAATTCGAAGAGCTTCTCAACCAGGGGCTTGCAGAAATGGAGACTGCAGAACAACTTAAAGGAGAAGTGGCAACCTTGGAAGGAGCCAGGCGTTTCGCTCAGCAGAGGCTTGAATCATTTCGAAGCACTTTCAACCGATTGAAAAATAACTCTTATTTCTAAATTTCGATGTTTATTTGACTACAATTTTGGTTTCTTATATGTAATATTCGAACAACGCCATTTTGGCATTTTATCTTGCCATTTTGGCCTTTTATAATATCTTGGTTACGTTGTTACTATTCGAATCTCCTGCAGGCGTGGCTTATATTTCTTTAAATATTTCCCATTAACCTTTAGGATACGTTTATCATCCACCAGTTCTTCGATTTCGTATGCATTGTTTGAGAATACTTTTAATATTCGAAAAGGTCCTTCCCAATGAGGTGACCATTTACCTAATGCTTTATTTTTCTTGTCCATGGGCAATATGACTTTCCAAACTAAGTCATTAATAATGAATACTTTTTTCTTCACCCTTTTGTTGTATGTTCTGGCCACTCTTTCTTTTTGTCTCATCAAAATTTCCAATGCATGTAATCTAATTTCGTCCAACTCAACTAATTCATTCATCATCATTTCCCAATATAATGCAGCTGGGATTTCGTTTTGTCTCTGAATTCGAACTGATTGTAGATGAATTTCTACTGGCAACACTGCATCATGACCAAATGTGAGTTGGAAAGGCGTAGTGTTAGTAGCTTCCTTAGGAGATGTTCTACAAGCCCATAATATTTGGTCCAAAGTTTTGTGCCAGTTTCTTGGCTTTTTGCCAATATGATTCTTGATTAATCCTATTATCACTTTATTGGCTGCTTCGACTTGACCGTTTGCCTGAGCATAATATGGTGTTGACGTTAGCAATCTAAACCCCATTTTTTTGGGAAAATTCTTGCATCTTTCTACCAGTAAACACAGAGCCTTGGTCTGTGGTTATGCTCTCTGGCAATCCGAACCTATAGATAATGTGCTTCTGTATAAACTCAATAATAGCCTCTTGATCAGCAACTATTAGTGGTATAGCTTCAATCCACTTGGTAAAATAATCTATTCCTACCAAGATATATTTCTGTCCTTTGGACGAAGCAGGATTTATTTCTCCTATCAAATCCAATGCCCATCCTCTAAATGGCCATGGTTTGATGATCGAATGCAACTCACTTGCAGGGGCATGTTGAATCCTGCATGTTTCTGACATTCCTCACATCCTTTAGCAAAGTCTATGCAATCTTTGAGCATGCTAGGCCAATACAAGCCGTATCGAAATAACAGCCATTTCATTTTATGGCCTGCTTGATGTGCCCCACATGCCCCATTGTGGACTTCTGACAATGCTAAGTATGCCTCACTTTCTCCTAGGCATTTCAATAATACACCCTCTTGGGTCTTTTTAAACAATTCGTTCCCCATGAGGAGATATGACAATGCTCTGTATTTTGTCTTTCTATCCACGTTCAGAGTTGGGTCTGCTAAATAACTCTTCAGTGGACTTCGCCAGTCTTCATATGACAAAGTATTTATGGCTAATATTTCGAATCCCTGTTTCTCAGCATATCCCAATTTCATACTTTCCAGATCCGATGGTGTGAATCTAGTAGCCATAACTCTACCCCTTAATTAAACTAAATCTTTAAAGTTCCTGGTAGAAACTTTATAACCCGAAGCCAACTGTGCTAAGTCATTTGCTTCTTGGTTATCTATTCTTGGTATGTGTTGAATATCCATGTATTCAAATTTCCTTAATAGCCTATTGACTATGACGAAGTATACCATTAAGTTTTCCTTTATGCACTTATATTCCTTTGTGATTTGTTTGACCACTAATTCAGAGTCTCCTTTAATTTCGACTCTGGTTGCCCCCAATTCCAACAAAGCTTCAAGTCCAACAATGAGCGCTTCATACTCAGCTTCGTTGTTCGAGCAACGAGGACCATCTAATTTATACTTGAATTTTGTTGGAATTCCTTCAGGAGAAATTAGAAGGACTCCAACGCCACTTCCATTCCTGTGGGTTGAACCATCAAAGTACAATTTCCATGGTTGCATTTCGACGTAACTCATGACAGTCGGCTCAACTAAAGAATGGTCCACAATGAAGTCAGAAACCACTTGACCTTTCATAGCTTTTAAAGGCATGAAAGTCAAAGAATATTTTGTTAAGGCTAAAGCCCATTTACCAACTCTGCTATGCATTATTGGTTTTGAAAGCATATGTTTAATGACATCGAAATGAGATGAAACATAAACATCAACAGGCTTTATATAATACTTGAGTTTCATACAAGAGAAATACAAACAGAGACATAGCTTTTCTAGATTGCTATATCTGGTCTCTGCATCATTTAGTACTCTACTTAAATAGTATATGGCTCTTTCGATACCATTGCTATCTTCTTGTGCTAGCATACTTCCTATACTAACTTCAGAGGCAAATATGTACAATCTCATGGGCTTCCCCCATGAAGGTGGAGACAAAATAGGAGGCTAAGAGAGGTATCTTTTTATCCTGTCAAATGCCTCCTGGTGGGCTTCGTTCCATTCGAAGGCTTGGCCTTGCTTTAGACGAAGTAACAGAGAGAAAGCTTGGGTTCTTCCACTCAGGTTCGAAATGAATCTTCTGAGGAAGTTAATTTTCCCTAGCAGAGATTGCAACTCCCTTTTTGATATAGGTGCTTTCGTCTCCATTATGGCTTTGGTTTTATTCTGGTTGATTTCAATCCCTTTCTTGTGAACCACAAAACCAAGAAAATCTCCAGCCTGCACAAAAATGCACATTTAAGGGGATTCATCTTTAAGCCATGTTTTCTCATTCGCTCGAATGATTGGCTCAAATGATGCAAATGTGTTTCTGCAGATATAGATTTGATGACTATATCATCAATATACACCTGCATGAAGGTTTCAATGAAATCATGAAAAATTGAATTCATTGCCCTTTGATAAGTTGCCCCAGCGTTCTTTAAACCAAAAGGCATCACCACCCATTCGTAGGTGCCTAAGGCTCCTGGGAAACGAAATGCTGTCTTTGCAACATCTTCTTCAGCAATGAAAATCTGATTATACCCAGAGTATCCATCTAACATACTCAAGTATTCAAACCCTGCAGCAGAATCTACTAGCATTTCTGCCACAGGCATGGAATATTCATCTTTAGGGGTTGCAGTGTTTAAATCCCTAAAATCTATGTAAATTCTTAAAGAACCATTTTTCTTAATAACAGGTACTATGTTTGCTAACCATTCGACGTACCTTGTTGTTCTGATGAATTTGTAACGCAGCAACCTTTCGATCTCTGCTTTAATTTTTGTGAGAACCGCTGGTGCGAATCTTTTGGGAGTTTGTTTGATGGGCTTCTTGCCATCTTTGATTGGCAGTCTGTGTTCGACCAACTCCCTCTTTAAACCAGGCATCTCGTCATAATCCCATGCGAAGCAAACTTTGTTTTCCTTGAGGACTACGATTACTTCTTTCTTGAGGCCTGGGCTAAGTTTTGCACTTATGTAGGTTATTCTTTTCGTTTTTTCATCCCCTAAGTTGACTTCTTCGAGTGGATCTTGTGCCAACATTTTGGCACCTGAGTTTATGGGGTCCCTTTCGAAGCCTAAGGGTTCTTTATCGTAGATGGCATCCAACTTTTGATCCATCCCAAACTCTTTGAAGGGTGAGCATTTCGAGCCATCCCCACTTACTTCGTTCATCTTTATAGTTAATTTATTTATTTCAGCCTCTAAGGCCGCTTTTGATTCGTTCTCAGCCATATAGGCCGAAATCCTTTCGAAAAAGGTGGACTCAGTCATGGATAAGGTTGTCGAAGTCCCAGCCTGCTGGCCGTTTTTGTATAGTGCTTTCGACTCCCTCTTTTTCACTGATTATTGTTCTATCCCAATAAAGGCCATCATGGCGAAGGGTCATGTAGTAGTGGGTATTTCTGGTTTCGTTAATCTCATCATTTGGAACACACGGAGCAATCTTTGCCAGATTTTTATCATAATCCCTCTTGTCAACTAAATTGACTGTTGACATGAAGTAACTCTGGTCTGCTTCGATGTTTTCCATGATTCCATCATCTCTCCACAGAACTAGTCGCTGATGCATTGACGAAGGAACTGCCCCCACGCCATGGATCCACTCCCTTCCCAGCAATAAGTTATAGTTGGCTTTGGCTTCGATCACCATAAACATGGTGGGCCTACAACTTAAGCCTATTGTCAATTCCAACTGGACCACTCCCAGTGTTTTGCCCACTTTTCCCTCATAATTGGACAGAACCATATTATGGGGCTTGATGTCTCCTTCGCGGATCTCTAATCTTTTCAGCATGAAATGGGGTATCAAATTGACTGCAGCACCCCCATCCACTAGAACCTTGTTCACACCATGGACACCAACTTTTGCCCGAATAAAAAGTGGCTTAAGATGGTTCTTCATAGCAGGTTCTGGACATTCGAAAAACACATTTTACTCCTCAACAGCCCCATTGTCCATCACATAGTAGCACACAGGCCTATGTTTCATCAAATCTGTGGTATCTTCTTCCTCATATTCATCAATTTCGGTTTCCTGCCCAAATTCGCAGGGAAGCACAGACACCACGTTACAGTTTAGGTTGAATGAAGACTCCCCCTCCGATTCGAAGTTATCTGTTATCATATCTTCGTCCTCTTCTGGGCCTGGAGTGTATTCCTTTGGTTCATCCCGTTGTACGTCAGAGAAAAGCCTCCTATTGACTGGAGGTTTGTCTTCAGTTTGATTTTTTGGTTTGTTGGTGCTAGATTCACCTTGGTTCTTTGTTGAAGTGACCCCTTTGTTTGCCACAGCTTCCCTCTCAGCCTTTCGAATCCTTTGTTGTCTGCGCCACTGGGATCTTGACATGGGGTTCCTTCCTTTGTAATTTTCTAATCTTACCTCCTCCCTTTTTGATGTGTTGAATTGCCTTCTGTATGTCACAGCATGGCGTGCATTTCGTTCGGTGTTTCTCCATCTATCTTTGCCTTTGTCATTTCTGACTTGTAACCATCTGTCGGTTGGCACTTCACCAGGGAGTTTGAAAGTCACTCTTCGAGCAGCCTTGGGGTGAGGGCTATCAGGGCTTCGTTGTTTGTGTCTGCTGTCGAAACGTGGGCCCCTCTGGACAGTTTCTTGATGGTTCCAGCAAGGGGCGAAGGGAATCGTTTCGAAGGCTCTGGCCATGTTCTGGTCATACACAGCAGAACACCTTGGGCAAATCAAGCACTTGGTTACCCCTTTGTAGCAATGAAACACAAATTCCAGCAAACTTTCCCCAGCCTTACGATAACACCTAAACAGCTGGTTATCCTGGCGCCAATTGTTGCCAGTTCGAGTCCTCTGTACCCTCTCGAAATTCGCAGCGATTCTCTGATTGCAGAGGATGCTGCACATAGGGCACAATATCATGCCTTAATCTCCTTTGTGGCATGTCATGAGGTAATCCTTGAGACTAGCATCTCCAGTGTGATTATCCTCAATTCTATACTTCTCTTTTTCTAAGTATTTTTCTACCTCCTCCATCTCAGAGCGAGGCCTCTCCATATCCACCATATTTATCTCAACATCTTCCCCCTTAGCTTCATCATCGCCCCATTCTATGGGCTTTATATCCTCAATCTGAACCTTCGAACTCTCTGGGGAAGAATATTTGACCAAATAGTCAAATTTTCCACTGGGTTCCCCTAGAGTGTCCCATATTTCCTTCTGAGGGGAAGTTGGCTTCGTGATTTGGACTTTCTCCAATTCCAGCCTCAAGCCTTCAGTGACCTGTGTTAGTTCTTGGTTTTGATTTCCCTGGCCTTCAGTAGCCTGGGTTTCTCTTGCAACAGCTACAGGTGCTGCTTCAATCGAAGTCTCTGGTATCTTCTGGATGTCTTCAGTGACCTCCTTATCGACTTCGACCATCACCCAGTTTTCAGTTTCAGTACCTTTCTCCCCTGTTAGGGCATCGCTTTGGTCAGCTTCCACCATGTTAATCTCTCCAATGCATGCAGGCTCGGAGTAGTTGGTGTCTGCGACGTCCAAGGGATCTTCGTCCACTTTCATCTTTGCCTTATCAGCGAACTTTAGTCTGCCATCTTCGATTGCATTTTGAATTAGGTTCCTGAAAAGAAAACATTGTGAGGTTTTGTGGCCTAGGAAACTATGATATTTGCAAAATCCTCTCTTCTTTCTCTGATCCAAAGGAGGTATTTTGACATTTGATGGCACAATTAGTTGGCCATCTTTGACAAGTAAATCAAAAATATCGTCACATTTAGTGACATCGAAGGTATAAACCTTCTTTGGGAATTTGTCACTTTTCTCATTTTCAACAATCTCTTTCCCTTTTGTGGGAACCAATAATTTGCAGGAGTAAGGTGGAGCCTGTTTTAATTCAGCGAGGTCGATTTCGACCTCTTCGAATTCGAATTCAGGATATTCTTCTGCTTCCTCAGTTCCAACATAGGAGATCCTTTCTTTCTTGCTATTCTTAAAGACTCTGGCTTTTTCGGCCTTTAGCCTTTCGACCTGTCGAACCCTATCGGCTAACTGAGCCATATCCCTCAAATATTGAGTGTCTAGTTTCTTTCGAATAGAGTAATCCAAACCACCAGCGGCCATTTCGACTAACTCATGTTCAGGCACCACTGTGTAACATCTGGATTTCAAAAGCCTAAATCTATTCAGATAATCATCTATGGGTTCGGTGAACTTTCTCTTGACACTGGCTAATTCCTTCAAGCTTATTTTCGACTGTCCCATGTAAAATTGTTCATGGAATAATCTCTCCAAGAGAGTCCAAGTGTCAATGGACCCAGGAGGCAAAGTGGTAAACCATGTGAAGGCGTTTTTAGTCAAGGAACTTGGGAAGTATTTGATCCTGAGATCTTCATTATTGGCTATATCTCCCGCTTCGGTTAGATATCTCGCTATGTGTTCGACTGTTGACTCATTGGTATCCCCAGCGAACTTTGTAAATTTAGGGACTTTATATCCCCTTGGTAAATCAGTATGCATTATGCAATCTAATATAGGAGAAGCATAATTTGTCCTTCTCATTCCTGTGTTGAGGCCATTCTGGGCCATGACTCTCTCTATCATGGTGGTTAGATTGTTTACTGCCAAGATGTTATTGTTTCGAATTCTATGAACGACAGCATCAGCATCTTGATTTCGACCAACCATGACAATTCCCCTAGGTTTCTCTTCTCGAAACTCTGGGGCTTCTAGCCTTTCGACCCTTGCCCCTGGTTCCATAATTTCTCTTTGTGGGCCTGGGATTATTGGGGCTTCTAACCTTGGTGCCCTGGCCCCTAAGTTAACTTCTTCTCTAGGTGGTCTATAAATTAGGTCGTTAGCAATTTGTTCTATAACAAGCATGTTTGCTCGAAATCCCGCCTGATTCTGCCTACGCCTTTCTGGGGGAGCAAAGAAATCTGCTATTCGACTCATGTTGTCAGCGTTTTCCCTGTTTGTCACAGTCACATTTTGCACTATTGGGGCAAATATTTTCTGCATAGTTTGTGCTAACACCACTATCATATTATGGTTACTGTCATCCATCAATTGCCTAAAAGCCAACTGGTTTTCTGTGGTTAAAATAGGCATTATGCTATAACCCACTGACCCTTGGTTATTTGTCATAAACGGATTCTCCCCAGACCCAAACCCTAATTGAGGTGATGAATTCGATGTGGAATTGTGTAAACCTACCATAAAGGAAGTTGGCATTCCATAAGAGGAATTTCTGGTTCTATTACCATCGAAGCCGGGTGGTCTAGTTAGTGGAGTGGCGAAATGGGATTGTGTCCCTAATGGTGGAACGAATCCCCCAGGGTAACCAATGGTTCCAGTATTTCCTAAGATCGAACTATTAGTTGATATGCCACTTACTCCATTGGTGGCTATATTACTGGTTGAAGATGCAACAGACTGTGCATTCGAAGGGATCACATTAGATGTTCCCATCGAAGTGGACACATTAGTGCCTGTTGTATGTGGGGCATTTTGTTCCCCTTGTTGATTGTCAGAATTAGACATCTTGGTCAAACGTTTTCTTCTGGATAAAGGTTGGTTGCTGTTGGTTATTTTAACACTTCTCAGGTTCATAAAACAGCAAACTTCTTAGGTTCCAACGTTTTTATAATGGTTATGTCTCAACAATCTTTATTTATAATGTCCAATTATTAGTCCCACCGGATGTGCCAATTTGTTTCCAGTGATTTCTGGTAAACAACCGCTAGTCTTCCAAACTATCGAATAAACTTACTGACTGTTATTCAATTTCTTTGGTAACTCACAGGATCGACTAGATTGATCCTAGGATTCCTTGGTCATTAGGGTTACTCTCATGATCGAACAGATATTCATGATTGGTATTTGAGTGTTGTATAGGTGTTTGGCTTATTTCGATTTCTCTCTTAAAGATCTAAAGGTATAATCAAAATGTATGTGCGCGAAACTAACTTGCATGAATAAATGTTAATTGTAAAGACATGTAAAATTGCATAAAAGGCAAGTAAATGGCTTCGAATTATAAAAACAGTTAATGTAAAAGATGCTCTGGAACGTAAAAGATTTGAAATTATGAAGAAAGCGTTTAATGCAAGAAATCTGTAAATGACTTTAAGTAAAAATAGGCTTTCGAAAGACAAAACTTGAAGATAAAGGCATGAAAAGTATGACAGTTTTCTGAAATGTAAAGTGCTTGAAACGTAAAGAAAGCATTGAAATGTAAAGCTTTAATGAAGAGATTTCGAAATAAAAAGACTTTGAATGAGAAAACTTGTAAATGTTATTTGGCAGAAAGATAAAGGAAAGTGCTGGAAATGATAAAAGGTTTTCATTAAATCATAAATATGTGGTGCTATCATACGTACATTGCTCTTGCATTCGTTTCCCTTGCCATGTGGTAATTTGAATGTTACTGAGTATTTAGTACAATAGATATGATACACGAAATCCTAATACTAAGACTTCTATTTATACTAATTCGACCATAACGGTCTTGCTATAGGATTATGCCACGTTCAGAACATGCAGAACAATGCCTCTCTCTTCTTTCCACGTGTCTCCAAATGCTCCAGCACATAAATTTCAAACTTCGAATATCCCGCTTCCATTTGAATTTCAAATGTTTTGGTACTTCTCCGTTTCGAACGCACTTCTCAGACACAGCTTTGTCGTTATTTCGAGACTTCTTTAAATATGTTCCCATAATTGCCACTCGAAGCTCCAAGCTTTGATATGCTTATTCGAAACACTGCTTCTGCTATTTCGAAACATGACGCTTTGTTTCATTTCGATCGAAATGTTCAATTCACTTGGCTTCTAATAATATTATCAAAATCTTCAGCCAACAAGAGGTAAGAACAGATTCTAGGGCGACCTTTGAAGAAGTAGCCCAAACTATTGGTGCATCGAGCAGTCACCAACCAAGAAGAGAACCAACATCAAAACCTCTAAAGTCAACTGTAGCACAACAAGAGTTTAGATAAGCTGATATTGTTGTCCCACCTCCATCGGAGGTAGGGGCATCCCATACTTTTCAAGTTATGGTCAACAATGCAGACAACTACGTAGATCTACAATACAAAGACCTCGATTTGGAAGGTGTTACTCAGTCACACGAACCCAAGATAGATGAGAATCCCTTCGCTCTCAATCAGTATAAAGCTCTTGAAGAAAGGTTGAAGGATGTGGTGGGTTATGATGCTTTCGATGTCGATGCTCTTGAAATGGGTCTAGTTCCAGATGTGGTGATCCCTCCAAAATTGAAAGTACCTGACTTTGAAAAATATAAAGGACTCACATGCCCAAGGAACCAGCTACGCATGTATTGCAGAAACATACATGCTTATGCTCAAGATAAGAAGTTGGTGATTCATTGCCAATGCTTATTCAAATATGGGCAGATCTTGCCAATGCTTTCCTGAGATAATACAAGTACAATTTGGACATGGCACCTGTTGTACCCCAAAATTTGCCCTCCCATTTTTCAAAGGATCATCCTGGACTCTCAGGTTTGCTTCTATCAAGTTCCAAGTCTTGAATTACAACTTTTCAAGAAAATCACTCACAAGGGAAAAATGGTCAAAAGCACACTGAAAAAGTCAAACTTTGAATTTTAGACCAAAAAAACCAAGTTTCAACAATTATATTTCATCAAGACATGAAACTAGCTCATCAAAATCAGAAGTCAGAAATTACTTTGAAAAACTCAAATTTCTAAACATTTGGAAAATTTTCTAAGTGTTAAAGAGAATATGATACTTCAGAACTTCTGAGTCAGCCTCCACACAAGTGCAGTCAGAAGTTGCAAACATGGTTCAGAACATAGTCTTCAATCCGAACATGACTCTTCAGCGCATAGAGGTTACGTTTCTGATCTTCTGTAATCAGAACATCACCAAATCCCAAAACCTCGTTTAAACAACCTACTACACAGTTGCAGCACAGTACACTAACCAGCAGTTAATCCAGTCCACGCCTGTATCTTCCCAAATCCTATATTTGTACCGAATACAAAAAGTTTTGATCAAAAAGAAATGGAATAGTGTGCCAAAAAAGTTTAAATCCCATTTGTTTTTCCCCCCAAAACCACAGCAAATTCACCTATAAATAAGTTACTCCATCACACTTTCAAGGGGCTGGCTTTTGGAGAGAGGGAATCATCAAAAGAGAGAAAAGAAACTTGTGGAACCCTGTGTAAAAATCTAGAAATCCAAAACAGAAAACCAAACCTTTGTTCTTCCTTTTGAATCAAAGAGCTTGGCATTTTCTCTTCTGTTACTCTTGCTGACTCCAAAACATCTGAAGGCAGCAGTTCAAGCTCCAAACGCACACTTCAGGATTCAAGTTAAATCTTTCTGACTTTGCATCTTTTCATTCAGAACATCATTAAATATGTAAATATCATAGTATTGATGTTGTCCATATCATTTCATAAGTAGAAAAATTGTGGATCAGAACTTCTTGGTTAAAGGTAGGCCTAGGATCAGGATTAGAACTTCTATAAACTATTGTGCTTTTACCCTTCTGATTTGTTGTTTGACTAAGAACTGAATAAATTGTTGATGGTTGTTTAATATGAGAAAAGATTTAAAATGTAACACAGAACTTCTGATGCTCACTCACTGTTTTAGCACAACACAGAACTTCTGAGCTCTTCTTACTGTTAAATACACTGAATTTCTGATACTTCCACTTGTTGTTTTAAACACTTAGAGTTTCTGATTTTCATATGCTGACAATACACTGAATTTCTGATGTTTACTCATTGTTTTAGCGTAACACAAAACTCCTGACTTTTGGCTCACTGTCTGAATACCACCCAGAACCTCTGTGTTTTCCCTCTAATATTTTTTACACAACCTCAGAGTGTACCAATCCAGAACTTCGGATGCCCATTGACGTTTCTTTCTGAGTCACAGCACTCCTGACATCAGAACTTATGATTCCTTTTGTTTTACTCGCATAAGCACACTGATTCTATATCTCATTCATTTTCCTTTTTATCACTTTCAATATTAATACTCTTTCACCAATATAAAAAAGGCATAAAAATATTTTCTTTTTACTAGCTAATTCACTTCTTTTTTTTAAATTCATTAATACAAAAAAAAACATTTTTCTAAACAAAGTCCTTCTTCTTTCTTGCATTATTATTTCAATATGGTTGTAATAAATGATTAGTATTTATTTTCTTGCAACCCCTCCATTTGTAAATTTGTACACCCCATCCCCCTAATGATTGTAATAGCGTAGAATCTTTACTTTCCGCACTTTTATTGCTTTCATATGTTGTTAGTAAGTATGGTGTATGGAAAGAAATTAAATTGACAAATAGATCACCCCAATCAAGATTAAAATGCATGCAATCAAACACACTTTACACACATGCACCCTTAGGGTAATCTCACTTATGGCCTATCAAAAAATAGTCATGTCCCTCGAACATGGGCGTTTTAGAAAAGACCCTCGATAAAAGATCGTAGTCCCTCGATGACACTCAATGTTGCCTTCGGTAAACGATCCAGTCCCTAAAAATGACATTGCTAAAACATCCCATAGGTTGCCTTCTATGACTATACAAACTTCCCACACTCGTCCCTTAACATCCCACGATGGGGCTTCTTACCAAATCAACGGTAAGATAGAAACATCTAAAGGAGGAGGAAAAGAACATCTAAGACCTTTTGAATAGGTAGATTCGCTCCTAGTTGCTCGCTTGCTCACAAGAAAAAACATTTTTTATACACCCACACTCTCATTTTGAAAACATTTTCGAAAGACAACACTTTGTACGCGTTCTTATAGAAACGAGAACCATTACAAAGGCACCTTTTCAAAAATCACTTTCAAAAACACATCTTTGAACTATTTTCCAAACAAACACTTTGTACGCGTTCTTATAGAGACGAGAACCATTACAAAGACGTTCTCAAAATACTTTCAAAAAACCACACCACAAGATCATTCAAACAAAAGCAAGTGATCTAGCAAGTAACTAAGAGCCCATGGAAAACCATGGATGAAAAGGGTGCTAACACCTTCCCTTTTCATAATCTACCCCCCGAACTCAAGAAAACATCTCTAAAGATCTTTCCTGTTCTTTTTCACCTTTCCTTTTAGATAAAAGAAAATTCGGTGGCGACTCTTGCTAAACCGCAACATTTTACAAACTCAAACACAAAATGAAAAGTCAGTTCTCCCACCGTATCATAGAACTGGCGACTATGCTGGGGATTTTTTTTTAAAGTGGGGTTACCTTAGGGCTAGATCACATCTACTTGCTTTCGTTGTTTTACTTGTATGATTTACGTTTTGGGTCCTTGTTTGGGTTACTGTTAAAAATCCTACACCCGGATTTGGGGACACCTTTTAGGTAAGTAGCAATAAACTGTGAGGGAACTGTGCGGGGTATACTGACACAGTTGAAGCAGTAGCTACGTTGATGTGGTACTTTGGTTGGTACCTATAACCCTTGAGTCAATCAAGGAGAGTACGGGGCCGCCGCATGGTATCGTGAAGCATCAACTAACCTTAGAACCTTTAATTGCACAACTTGGACAGTAGGACGTAGCGAGGTGGCCGGCGTTGGTGTATTCCCAAGGTCGACAGATACTCGACGCTACACTCATTGAGGTTTGACTCTTAAGCTTTGTTTGGTTGCGAGTCAATCGCCTATTGAACAAAGCTGGGAGAAAGATCAGTGATATTGAGATCCCTTAGAACCCGGTTACTATTTATAGGACAGGTTGAACCAATCCAACTTCAAGAGTTTATGACCTTAAAACTCACGTAGGCCTTATACCTAAGGAATTAGTGTGACTTGTTTGTTGTTTGCTATACTTGTGATTTTCTAGCATAATCATGGCATCATAAGCATGGCATATCATGGGTAACCATTTCAAGGACATCCTAGGGCTCATTTTTGCTTTGTTTTGTAGGACATGGCATCCGCCCGTAGGAACACTATACAGATCAACCTTGTGAGAGTGTCTCTCCAACTAAAGGATCTGGCATTAAGGGTTCTTGAAATTTCTCATTTCACTAAAAAGTATGGTCAGTTGCTCAATTTGGTCACTACAAAACCTGATGAAGAATTATTAAAAGTGTTGTTCCAGTTCTTCGCTCATGTGCACTATTATTTCACCTTCCCGGATTACCAGCTAGTACCTACTATGGAGGAATTTTCTCAGTTGTTGGGGGTACCTATTCTTGACCAGTTACCTTTCAACGGTACTGAAGAACATCCAAAGCCTGAAGAGATTGCTAGAGCTATGTCCTTACAATGCTCCGACATAGTAACAAATTGGGAGACTAGAGGGAGTGTCCAAGGAATTCCGGTTAAGTTTTTGTTTTAGAAAGATTACCATTTTGGGGATACCTTATATTTACAAGCTTTCGAAGAGGTGTTGGCACTTCTCGTTTACGGGATGGTACTTTTCCCTAATGCGGATCAACTCGTAGATGTGAGCACTATTAAGTTTTTTCCGTCTCATAATCCAGTGCCTACATTACTCGGGGATATTCTACACTCTTTGCATGCTCGCACTCTAAAGAGAAGGGGGCCCTCCTGTGTTGCACTCCTCTTTTGGCTAGGTGGTTTATTTCGCACCTACCCACGTCTGTTTTGAAGAACGATCATGATTTGAAATGGTCTCGTAGGTTGATGTCCCTTAAGCATTCGGACATTCGTTGGTGTTTGCGGTTCTCGGAAGCTATCACCATTATCGATCGCTGTGGTTAATTTCCTAATGTCCCTCTCTTAGGCATTAGGGGAGGAATCACGTACAATCCTTGTTTGGCCTGGCGTCAGTTTGGTTATGCAAGGAGATATGGTCCTCATGATACACTTATCCAAAGAATCTCATTCAACTATGATAATGATACTCAGGGTTACTGCAAAATGTTCATAAAAGCTTGGGGCATGGTGCATAAAATTGACAGCAAGACGCTGGGGCACAAGAATTCCATCCGTTTTGAGCTCTATATTCTATGGGTACGAGCCCGCGCTCAAAGTCTTATGATGCCTTACCCTGCTGTCCTACCAATAATTGTGGAACCAGTTGCTGAGGGAGATACGGCTTCCCTTGTTCATCATCCTGACATGCCAACCGATCACGAGGAGTTGCAGAAGTCTTGGGTTCAACTTAAAGAGGAGCGGGACACGTTTGAAGCTCAGTTTTATGCCAGCGAGAAGAAGGTCCTGGAGCTCACTAGGCTACTTCATGAAGAAAGGAACATAAACGCCTACATTGTGCCAAAGAGGATGTGCTCCTGGGAAACCTAGTTTCTTTTTGCTTTGAGTTTTGTTTTGTTTAAACTGTAATCTTAAAAGGCATTTTTTGTAACAATTCAAACTCATTAATACAATTAACGTGTGTTTCTTTTTTGTTTAAGCAAACTTGAGCTTTTAAGAATCCTTGAAATCATTGCATACGCATACCATCCATGACATTGCATAAGCAGTTACCGTTATAGGTTTCTCATCTCCTTCGCTATTTATTTCAAGCAGAAATGTCTTCTAAACAAAGCATCAAAGATCTTCAGGCACAAAATGCCCAATTTCAACAGATGTTCATAACTCTGGAAAAAGGGAAGGAGGATCTGAAAGCCCTCATCCTGAAAGAGAAAGAGAAAGAGAAGAAGAAGAAGAAGAAGAAGAAGAAGAAGAAGAAGAAGCGCGTTGGTGCCCTCAATATGGGCAGAAGATTCGGGGGGGGGGGGGCACTAAAGCAATCAGTTGATGTAACCTCCCCGTCCAAAGAGGGGGAATATCAAGAGGGCAGACAAGGGAAGAGGACCCCAGTCCTGAAATTTCAGACCATGATACCGACTACAATGACGAGCAGTATCCTCCCACTGAGGAAAGGTACAAGTAGTTAGAGGATCGATTAAGTGCTATGGAGATCCAAAGAATACTAGGATTGGATTTTGAAGAACTGGGGTTGGTGTCCGGCGTAGTCATCCCACGAAAATTTAAGGCTCCGGTTTTCACAAAGTATGATGGGGTGTCTTGCCCAAAGCTCCATCTATGTTCCTATGTGAGGAAGATCCAGTCCCACACTGATAACACCAAATTGCACTATGTTTCTGACTCGAATATCACATGTTTTCCTTTGTTTTATTATTGTTTTTCTAGTATTATGCCCTTGTTTCCTTTATTTTCAGGTCACATGTCCTTTCAGAGCCTTCAGAGAAGAAACGAGCGAAAACGCCAGAAAAATAAGGTTTTTCCAAGAAAATACACACATGGCGTCCAGCTCCGCGCCGGCTACAGGGAACACGCTGACATGGCGCACTTTCACCCAGGGGCCAATTGCCACGTTCCCACGATCTCTCCATTTTCACTCACCGCGCCCGCGGGGAGGGTGGCCGCGCCTGCGGCCTTCACAAACCATTTCCCGCTCAGAAGGAGTTAAGGGGCATGCTCGTCTTTACAGAGTTTCAGGATCTTCTATAAATAGAAAGTTCATTTCATTTTCGTTTTCATCCAAACTTAGATCCAGTCAAGTTACTGCTTAGGCATATATTACTACTTTGTAAAGTGATAATCTTCTCACATCGGGAAGTTATCACACTTGAGTGTGCGAGTTTGTATTCAAGTTGGGAGCACTTTGGTTGAAGTTTATCATACTATCTTTTACATTTCCACGACTTGTATCAGATTCAAGCCTCCGATTGGAGCAAGGTTCTAATTTAATTGCTTTCATTTATTTTATGCTCTTACCATAGTCTACATGTTTTATAGACTCTAAATGCTCTTACCATAGTATACACGTTTTATAGACTCTAAATGCTCTTACCATAGTCTACATGTTTTATAGACTCTAAATGCTCTTACCATAGTCTACACATTTTATAGACTCTAAACACTCTTACCATAGTCTACATGTTTTATAGACTCTAAACGCTCTTACCATAGTCTACATGTTTTATAGACTTTAAACGCTCTTATCATAGTCTACATGTTTTATAGGCTTTAAATGCTTACCATGTCTAGCTAAATTTATTAGGGTTAGAATGTAAGGATCGAATCATAACTATGTTCTGCATGCCATGCTAATAGAAATACCTTTTGGATGTTTTAGTTTTTAATACTGGTTTAAATGTGTTTAAAAGTTTATGGGTAAGATCGAAAGTCGTCCATACTTGAGATTAAGCCAGATTAGTTCTTGACCAAACGAAAAGAGCGAAAGCAGTTCGTTTGGTTAAGTAGGATTACTTGATATAATTTTAGAAAACGATTTTGAAACTATTTGCGCACGCGTTTGTGGGATTAAAATCTGATTCTTGGTCAAAAGACAGGGATCTCTTTAAGTTAAGTTTTCCAAATTAAAACACTTTTTCACTAAGTCAAAATAACTTGTTTCTTAAAAATAGTTTTACTTCTTTAACGCGTTAGGCACCCTTTATAAGTGACAATAAAGGAATTTAATTTCAAGAGTAAACTCGGTTCTTAGTATGCGAAAGCTACAAGTTCCTGTTAAACAGTTATTTGCTATAAATGGAAAATTTTCTCAAAAGTAAATACTATACATGCATGCTAGGACACTGTCTGATCTCGTGATTTACATTTGATCCCGTTTGTTGTATCTCTTTAATTTTATTCGCTTTTATTTCCCTGTACTGAACTCAATCCCTTACTGATCTGCCTTAGATAAACACCTTAACAATAGAATCGATAGATTGACAATTGGTCTATGTGGTTCGATAATCTTATATATTACTTCGATAGGTTGTGCACTTGCAGTTATAATTTAGACTATACAGTAAAAGCCCATCAAGTTTTTGGCGCCGTTGCCGGGGACCAACTTTGCCAAATTTCGTACCCTTTTTGTTATCTCGTTTAGACTAAGGCTACTTATTTAGCCGGTAGATGCGTAGAAATCGTAGCACCGGTAACCTAATAGATCCTTTAGTAGAACCTGAACGTTTCTCTCGAGCCCGTCTCTTTATACGAAAGTTGAAGAAAGCTATGGCCGAGGACCGTAATCAAATACCGCTTAAGGAATTTGCCCAACCATCTAACGAGGAACCTAGTTCTAGTATAGTAAATCCAGGTATAACAACTAACAACTTCAAACTAAAACCCTCGCTATTACAATTAGTTCAACAAAACCAATTCGCTGGTCTCGCTACCGAGAACCCGAATCAACACTTGAAGGCATTTATCCAATTAGCCGACATCCTCAAAGCAAATGGTGCCACATCTAAAGCAATACGCCTAAGATTGTTACCATTCTCTCTAAGAGGGAAAGCTCACAATTGGTTAGATTCCCTCCCTGCCAATTCGATAACAACTTGGGAGGACCTTAGAAGAGTGTTCCTTGCCAGGTATTTTCCCCCTAGCAAAACCGCTATTCTTAGAAACCTGATCACTAGATTCACCCAAAACCAGGGAGAATCTTTATTTGAAGCTTGGGAAAGATATAAAGACCTTTTAAGAGCTTGTCCACACCATGGCCTAGAGCAATGGTTGATCATTCACACCTTCTATAATGGACTCCATTATAATACCAAAATGTCTATCGACGCTGCCGCAGGTGGTGCACTGATGAACAAACCTTACCCTGAAGCTTGTGCCCCGATCGAAGATATGGCCCAAAACCATTACCAATGGGGGGCAGAACGAGCGACAGTGGAGAAGAAGGAGACCCAAGGAGGGGTGCATGAGATAAGTAGCATGAACATGATGTAAGCTAAAATGGACGCCCTAGCCTTAAGAGTAGATAACATATCCCAAAACCCTGCCACAGTAGCTGCACTCCACTCGGAATGCGAACTCTGTGGAACCCAAGGACATCCAACTTCAGATTGTTACCTGTTGAATGAGTCTAGCTCAGAACAAGTCAATTACACCCAAGGAAACCCATTCTCGAACACCTATAACCCTGGATGGAGGAATCACCCGAATGTTTCCTATAAAAACAACAATCCAATCCAACATCCTGGAACACCCAGACCGCAAGGTTTTCAACCTCAAAAATCAAACCAACCTATGCAAGTTGTGCCACCAAGACCAAATCTTAGGGAAACCCTAGATACTTTTATCGCAACCCAGACTCAGTAAAACAAAGAATTTATGAACCAAAACGCCCATACAAACGAACTAGTTACACAACTAGCAACTAAGTTTGACCAAATGATGACCCATCATAAGATGCTCGAGACTCAGATCTCACAATTAACTCAAACACAAGCCACGCAAACCACACCTGGAGGACAATTCAATGGACAAACTCAACCTAATCCTAAAGGACAAGCGAATGATATCACTCTAAGAAGTGGAACCACTTATGATGGATCGAAACTTCCAACGATGTGTGTACCCGAAAAACCAAAAAAAGATAGTGTTGTACCCCAAAATTTTCCCTCCCTTTTTCATAAGAAATCACAACCCATGGTTTTCTCTGATTTTTAAGAATTGGCTCAAGAATCAATCAAACAGACTTTTCTTTAGCAGTTAATCCAGTATTAGGGTTTTCTCTCACATCTCTCATAAAAAATTGAATCCTCAGAAATTGCTTGTTCAAATTTACTGATTGTTCTCAAAGCCTGATTATCTGGGATAAGAGCTGAGACTTTTGTTTGGAACATTAAGGCATCTGCTTGTTAGTGGAGTGAAAGGTTTGTCGTTTAATGGAATGCTTATTTGTTTAACTGTACAATGCGTATGTTAATTGGAATGTTGTTGCAAGGTTACAAGACTGCAAAGTTTTTTGATTATTTATTTTATCTGGGTTAGAATTGCTGAGATACAGTTTCAATTATTTTTTATTTGAGAGTCTTAAATAATTAAATGAACATGCAAGGAAGAAGGGCAAGATATTTGACAGTAGAAATAAATTCTTTTGGATAAAGACTTTTTATTCATTTCAATTGTTGTTACAAAATTATTTGAATATTGTAAGCTTACAACTTATAGTATTTAAAATAATAAATGTTAACAATAAAAGGAAAATAAATCTAAGTCTAAATCCTAAACTCCATTGCTCTCGTGCCCGAGGTCTTTTGCTTCCTCTGCTTCCTCTATCGTCCAAGTTGCTTTCACCTGAAAAAGAAGAAAGAAAATAAATTATCATAGTTAATTGAAAAGGATTTTCAAATAGAAAAAGAAAGAAAATCATCATTAAAGTTTGCCGGCCGGAATCAGAATGCTATTTGTTCATCATGTTTTTATTTTTCTCTTTGGAAATCACAAGAAGATTGCTCTTCTTGGTTCACAAAGAGAAAAGTAAAAAATAAAATGTAAGCATACAATTGGTTCAAATACAAAAACATGGGTCATGCTGTACAAAGTAAGGTACAAGGCTACATACAAAGCAAAACTATGCCAAACTGAATACCAACTGCAGTAACCAAACCAAATGCAACAAGGTGCCAAGCATGTCAAACTAGAATGCAACATACAAGTATAGAAAGTACAGCAGGAAATGTAGCAGGAAAATATAATGCAGAGGGAAAACCAATTGACAAGCCAAAGGCTTGTCATAGCTGTCATCATGTTCCAAGGCATAGGAAACTTTTTAGAAAAAAATATAATAAGCAAAAGTGCTTATTTGAGAGAGAGAGAGAGAGAGAGAGAGAGAGAGAGAGAGAGAAAGAGAGGACCTGGTGAAAAAGTTTGCAGTTTTGGCTAAGGTTGGCATAAGTTAAGAAAAACAAAAAGATATAAAAGAGAGGACTGCATAACAGTCTAAGAGGAGAAAATACTTAGCCAAAAAATCTACACAGCTTGCAAACTGGCAAACCTGAAGAAAATCATACAAGTTCAACAAACTATAAACTCAACACAAACAGCCAGCCTGCAAAACTCAAGAACTTGCAAGCCTGGCTCAATCCCAAAAGCCCAGCTTGCCAAACCTGCCTGCACAAAACAAGCTAACAAAACCTGCTAGCAAGAAACCACAAACCTGCAGTCCCCAACCTGCACGAAACAACAACTCAAACCTGCAAACATGCCAAACTAAAACAACTTGTAAAACCTGTACCAAATAGCAAACAGGCCAAACTACATAACTTGTCAAACCTGTACCAAACTGCAAACAAGATTTGCCAAACAGTTTCAGAACCAACAAACTGCTCCAAGCTTGCCCAAAAAAATCAACAAACAACAGTTTCAGAATCAAATACATCATCCTCAACCATCAACCATCAACATTCAGAAAGAAGAAGAGAAAATCAAGCAAAGCAAAGTTTCAGATTTTATTCATCATCATTAACAGAAAAAGCAACAAACTCAATACAAACCAATAAAGTTTCAGAGTGGTGCTCATCATTAAAACATCAATAGCCAAGAGAAGAGGAAGAGAAAATCAGAAGCAAAACATTGTTTCAGAATCAAGATCATCATCAACATCAACATTCCAAGAGAAAAGAATAGAATTTCAGAAGCTAACCAACAAGAGTTTCAGAAATTTATCATCATCAACAAACAAAGAACAAACAGTTTCAGAGTCAAATCATCATTAACAAGCCAAAAAAGAGGAAGAGATTCAGAAGCAAAGCAAATAGGGTTTCAGAATCAAAATCATCATTAACACAAAAACAACCACAAATCAACAAACTCAAATCAAGCCAACAAATGTTTATTTCAGCGAATCACATCATCATCAATATTCAACAAAAAGACAAAGATACCAGAAAAGCGTCCATCACGTTCTTCCTCTGCCCTTTGCCTCCAAGGAGCGCCACCGGCTCACCCTCTCCCTCCATTTTCCAGAAACGAGTCTCCAAGGTACAATTTTTCTTCTCAAACTTTGCTGCATCTCAGACATGATAACTATGGATTAAAAGATGAAACATGAACATGCAAACAAATGGACACAACTGTAAAATGCGAAAGAAAAAGATAACGAATCGTACCATGATAGAACCAAAACCGTGGGCCACTGTGAGAAGGAGAGAGTGAGAGAGGGTGGCGCTCCAGTAGCTAGGGTGTGAGGGAGTATCAGAGCATCGTGACTGAGAAAGATGAAAACGGAGAAGAAGAGCAAGAGCGGCGTCGCTGTTGTAACCAAACAAACAAACCCTAATCCTTTCAAAACTGTCAAACCCTAAAAAATGTTACAACATTTTGTTTTGGGCCTCCGCCCCATAAACCCAATCAAAGCCCACAACAATTGGCCAGTATACCTCCCCATTTTTATCCCTTCTGGCTCTTGTTCTTCTTCATTTATTCATTTTGGGCCTAACACCTAACAAACTCCTAAGCCCATCATCTATTTTTCTAAACTTCTTTAAACTAATACTTTTTTTTTAATTAATGTCACTTTAACTAATTTATTTTCTTTCTTTTAGTTAATAAAAACACTAAATAAATTTTGTTTTACTTTATTTTAGGTGAATTTTATTTTTTTCTTTATTAATCTTGTTTAATATAATAAAAATACAAAAAAAAGAATATTTAGTTTGATTTAAATAATTTTGGTTTTCTTTAACCCTTTTTATTGATTAATAAAATATAAAAATAATAGAAACATTAATTTAGTTATTTTTTCTTTCTTTAAAAAACTTTTCTTTTTATAATTAACAAAACACAAAAAATAATAATAATACTTAATCTCTCTTTTTTTAGAATAGATTTTATTTATTTATTTTTTAAGTTAATAAATACATGCATCTCATAACTTACTGATTCTCCTTATTTTATAATTTGTTATAATTTTATGTTGAATTGCGACAGTTCGATTTGGTTGTAACACATAATATTTGGGCTTTATTATTCTTGTGAGATTCATCCCCATTTGTAAATAATTGTACCCCCATCCCCGGATACTTTTTGTAATAACTTAGACTTTAAATTCCCGCAATTTATTATTTTCAATATATTATATAGTAATTAGGCGTGTATGGCAAGATTCAAAATCAATCGCTAGATGACCTAATCCAAGAATAAATGCATGAAAATCAATACACAATGCACACTTGCACCTCTAGGGTAACCTCGCATGTTGCCTCGGAAATGCAATCATGTCCCTCGAAGATGAGACACTTTAGCAAATGCCCCTTCAATAAACAAAGATCGTCGTCCCTCGATGACCCTCGATGTTGCCTTCGATAAAACGATCTCGTCCCTTACAAAATTGCTAGAGCGTCTCACAGGTTGCTTTCAATGGTTGTATGCGATGACCCGCGCCTGTCCCGATTAACATCCTAACACAAGGTTGTTCACCAAATACAATGGTGAAATAACACTGTCAAAAGGGTTAAAAACATAAGAAAGATCTTTGAGTAAAATAGGGTAGACAACTCTTAGTTACTTGATCAAAAGCTTGCATAACATCCTTGCTACTTTCAAACACACACCACAACACAACTTCAAAACATTTTCCAAAAAACAACTTTCAAAACATTGAAATATCTTTTCAAAAAATACAAACACCTTTGTATATATTCAAACAAGAATCATTACAGAGGTTTCCTAGACAAGGCCTCTTTTTCAAAGCGTTTTCAAAAACCACACACAAAGCACCATTTCAAACAATTGAAAAAGCAAAGCAAGTGATCTAAAACAAGTAACTAAGAGCCCATGGAAAACCATGGATGAAAAGGGTGCTTGCACCTTCCCTTTTCATAATCTACCCCCCGAACCCGAGAAAACATCTCAAAGGTCATTCCTGTGCTTTTTGACATTTCCTTTGGATAAAATAAAAAGTCGGTGGCGACTCTTGCTAAACCTCACAATTGCAAACACAAACGCAAAACCTCAAGTCAGTTCTCCCACCGTATCACAGAACTGGCGACTCTGCTGGGGATAATTTCTAAAAGTGGGGTTACCTTAGGGTTTTAGATCACCTTTATATGCTTACCTTGATTGCTTTGGTTGCTTTACTTTTTTCGTTCCTTGCTTGGGTTTGCTTTAAATCCTACACCCGAATTTGGGGACACCTTTTAGGTAAGTAGCAATAAACTGTGAGGGAACTGTGCGGGGTATAACGACATGGTTGAAGCAGTAGCTACGTTAGTGTGACATATTTGTGGGTACTGGTAGCCTTTGAGTCAATCAAAGAGAATACGAGGCCGCTGAGTGATGTCATGAAGCACTAACGAACTCTTAGAATCTTACTTGACCATCTTGGCCTTTTTAGGGGTAGTGAGATGACCGGCTTTGGTGCAGTCCAAAGTTGGTAGATACTCGATTCTACACTCATTGAGGGTTGTTTTCTTTGAATATTTCGGTCACCAGTAAAGTGGCTAAACTGAAACAATGAACACGGAAAATAATCCGGTTATATTGAGCTCCTTAGAATCCGGTTACTATTTATAGGACAGGTTGAGCCAACTAACTTCAAGAGGGTACTTACCTACGAAACCCATGCAAGCCTAAACCTAAGGACTTGTCTGCTTTATGTGAATGTGATTATCTGTATATACACTTGATTATTTTTGCATACCTGTACATAACATCATAACATCATACCATAGCATTTTCAATAACCATTTCAAGGATCTCGAGGGTCTTTGATGCAGGGTCACGTTGAACCAGACGTTTACCAAGGGGCAAGATGATTCATTTTCCCCTAATCAAACACCGTCAAAGATCAAGTACAACAACTTGAATCGAGGGCTATGACCCACTTGACATGGTGAGCTCGATTCTCGTGGAAAGACATCCACCGATACAAAGTTCTCCAAATCAAAAATGTTGATCGAAGTTCAACCTCTAACATTTTCTTGTGTTTACCTCGCAGGATCCTTGAAAACATGCATCCACATATCATGCATCGTATCATGACAGGTTTTCCCTTTCAGGTCTCCTTATTCTCCTACTATTTATTTCAGTAGAGATGGCTCTAGAGAGGACTGTCAAAGATATCCAGGATCAAAATGCTCAACTTCAAGAAATGTTCTTAAACCTGTCCCAGGGACAAGAAGAAGTGAAAGCTCTCCTCACAAGGGGCATGGTCCAAGGAAATCCAGGGGGCATCAGGAATGATCAGTTGGAAGGGATACAAATTGAGTTGGCAACAATGAAGGTCCAGATGATGGGATAACTGGTGGGCCAGATGGCTCTCATTCAAAACCTGTCTCAAGGACAAGAGGAGCTCAGGGTCCTCATCAACAAACTGCTTCAAGATAACCAAGTGGGGAAAACAACTAGGGTTGAAGATCAAGTCACCATTCAGCCTCCTTTGAGACAAGAAGACAAGGGAAAGGCTCCCCATCTTGCTTTAGGGTCGTAAGCCTAACAACAACCTCGCCAGCGTCAACGGGGTAATCGGCGTAAGCAAAATACATCTGGAAGACATTTCACTGAGTGTGACATACCATTATCTCTAGTACTAGAACGCTTGTTGGAGGTCAATTCGGCTGTTTTAAAGGATGCTCCTAGGAATCCCAATACCTCTGCTCCTGGCTATAACCCCAACGCATTTTGTGAATACCACTCCTATAGTCCTGGACATGACACCGATGACTGTTGGGCTTTGAAAAACAAGACCCAAGATTTGATTGACAGAGGAGTGCTGAAATTAACAGAGGATGGCCAGATGAAAATCTCCTGCTGAGGGTTCTCCACCTGAAATGACAAGTTCGAACTAAGAGACTTTTGTTTCATTTGAATTTTTAAGTTGTAATTTCTTTTGTTATTCAAACAATTATCTATTGATGTCAAACTCTGTTTCATTAATGCATTGCATATGTTTCTCTTGAATTCATCCATTCGTTTTCACTATTCTTGAATTATGCTTCCTACTTTCTTTATGATATTTAACTCTTGCTAAAAGTTACAAGCCTTTAGAGGGAGGATGACGAAAATAATACCATAATCTCATACAGTATGCTTTTGGATAGACCTTGCTGACGATGTACAGGCGTTTCTTTCAAATCCTAAACATTGGAGTTATAAGGAAGATAATCTCTAGTCAACCCCTTCGAGCCAAAGAAGTAGAAGTTTTCCGTTTTAACACAAAATGAAACCTTTAATCAAACTTGGGGCAGGGTAGTCTCTTAGTTAATTCAAAACGTGCGTTTAGCCGCAAACTCCCATTTTGTAATACAGCAAATGACATCAAAACATTCCTTTAGAACCAAAAGACAGTGATGGTTCCTTACCTCATAAGCAGTCATTACCTCTCAAAAAAGAAAAAAAAACCCACTAAGCCAAAACCTACAAAGGAGGCTTAAGAAAGTTAGGGCATCCCGCTGACTGTAATCTCGAAAATAAGAACAGTCAGGCAAAAATTAGGGATAACAAATCAAAAGAAAGAGGCCATTACAAATCCTCAACAACATGAAAAATATTGCAAAAAAAATGACTGCCTTCCAACAAATTCCACTTGTGTGAACCATCACCAAAACGTCGTTCCCGACTCATTTGGATTTCAACTGCGCCATTAACTGAGTTTAGGATTGAAGAACACCACGAAGATAGGGTGGGTACAAATATACTTTGAGCCTTTATCCTTTGTTTCTTAAACCGTGAACCAAGCCACGTTACAACCTTTCAAAAGTCCTAATTGAAGCATGGGTTCGTTTGAAAGCATACTGTTACAAAAGGTATCCTGACTCTTGTAAGGCTTTTCTCTAAATCTTGAGCTAAATTTTTCTTATAAAAAAATTTTCTGCTAAAAAACGCATTTTTCAAAACTTCGAGACAAGCATGAACTTTGCATCATTTGAATATCGTTGTTTGCACACGGATATTTGTTTGATAGCGAAGAAATTCATACAGTGAATGTTCGGATGAACGAAAGCTCTCTTAGTGAACAAAATCACTTCAAGTGGGATGACACTCCCGTTGCAAAAAAATCTCCTATCAACAAAAGGGGATTTGGTATGGTATAGTCCAGTAAACTTGGGGCAGTCCAGTCCAGATTTCAACAAATCTTTCAAAGTCTAGTAAACTTGGGGCAGTCCAGTCAAGATTTCAAGAAATCTCAATTGCAGATTAACCTGGGGCAGTCCAATCCAGATTTCAACAAATCTTTCAAAGTCCAGTAAACCTGAGGCATTCCAGTCAAGATTTCAAGAAATATCTCAATTGCAGATTAACCTGGGGCAAGTATCCCTCACCATCACTCGGGGCATTAAAACGTCAATCTCATCAAAGGGTTACGTACAGTCCAAGTTTCCTGGAAGTGCCACAAACATCTAATACTAGGGGCAGTGACGAATCTCTCCAAAATCTTTCTGAAAAGAAATTCAAGCATCCTCGAGAAGTTCATCACCTGTTGGAGTTACGGTCGTCGAAGATTCCTTCATCACCTGTTGGAGTTACAATCGTCAAATATTCCTTTATCACCTGTTGGAGTTACAGTCGTCGAAGATTCCTTCATCACCTGTTGGAGTTACGGTCGTCGAATATTCCTTCATCACCTGTTGGAGTTACGGTCGTCGAAGATTCCTTCATCACTTGTTGGAGTTACAGTCTTCAAAGATTCCTTCATCACCTGTTGGAGTTACAGTCGTCGAAGATTCCTTCATCACCTGTTGTAGTGACGGTCGTCAAGGATTTCTCCATCATCCATTTGAGTCAAATTAATCCAAGACCCTCTCTGCTTTTGTCAGATCGACACTAAGATCTCCCTGATTCTTATTCCAGTGGAAAACATTCCAGGTTTTTGTTGTTTCAGATAAATCTCAATGATTTATTCTGATTTTTCCACTATCAGAGAGGAAGAATCCAACTCTTTTCTCCTTCACCAGTTCGGGATTTGTTTTCCCCAATGAAAGGTCGTCTTGAAATACATTACACCTCCGTGCATCAGGACATCATGCAACTCAATCTCATTTACTTTGAGAACATCATTGTTTGATACATGCCACTAATCTTTACCTTTCAAGAAAGGTACAATCAAATTTAAGAGATAAAGCTTTTACTTCAGTTGAATTACGGACGAGTTCCTAAATCTCAACAGAAACAACCCACCAGCAGAATAATGGAAAAGTGAAGCTCCTGAAATTCTGTTTCTCTCAAGAATGAAGATTCTCATCCTTAAAACCTCAGAAGATTGGTATACTCCCAAGCTCCTAATACCGTTAACAGAATGAAGATTCTCATCCTTGAAACCTCAGAAGATTGGTATACTCCCAAGCTCCTGATACCGTTAACAGAATGAAGATTCTCATCCTTAAAACCCCAGTAGATTGGCATACACCCAACCTTCTTACCCAAACTCCTGAATGAAGATTCTCATTCTTGCTACCCCAGTAGATTGGCGTACACCCAACCTCCTGATATTCCCGACAGAATGAAGATTCTCATTCTCAAAGTGGCGTATAAGCTGAATTCCTGATATTCCCAACAGAATGAAGATTCTCATTCTCAAAGTGGTATATTACCTGGATTACCTATATTCCTGACAGAATGAAGATTCTCGTTCTCAAAGTGGCATATAACCCGAATTCTTGATATTCCTGACAGAATGAAGATTCTCATTCTCAAAGTGGAATATTACCCAACCTCCTGATATTCCCGATAGAATGAAGATTCTCATTCTCAAAGTGGCGTATAAGCTGAATTCCTGATATTCCCAACAGAATGAAAATTCTCATTCTCAAAGTGGTATATTACCTGGATTACTGATATTCCCGACAGAATGAAGATTCTCGTTCTCAAAGTGGCATATAACCCGAATTTTTGATATTCCCGACAGAATGAATATTCTCATTCTCAAAGTGGCATATTACCCAACCTCCTGATATTCCCGACAGAATGAAGATTCTCATTCTCAAAGTGGTATATAACTTGAATCCCCGATATTCCCGGCAGAATGAAGACTCTCATTCTCAAAGTGGCGTACAACTTTAACTCTTGGACTTCTTCCAAACAGGAATAAGCTTTTCCCAGAGTCCTGAGTTTTACTCTCCAACATGATAGCTACTCTTCAGCAGTACAGCTACTCCCCACAGAGTTCTTACTCCTCAACAAAATCAAGATTCTCATCCTTGATTCTCCAGAGCTTTCTTTACCCTCAGCATAAATTTGTCAGAGTTTTCAATCCCCTGCAGATCGAAGATTCTCATTCTCGGCTCCTCAGTATAAATTCCCCTAGCGGAATGAAGATTCTCATTCTCAGTTCCCCACAAAGTTTTTAGATACCGCCCAGCAGAGTTCTCCTCAAAACAGGAATCCCCAGTAGATTGGCATACAACCCAAACTCCTGATTTCCCCAAGCAGTATAACTTCTCCCCACAGAGGTCGTCAAAAAGCTTGAAGACACACATACTCTTCAACAGTGGTCCCAGGACTTCTCATTCTCAAACGATCAAAGGATTTTCAATCCCCAGCAGCAGTCAAGGATTTATTTTCCCCGACAATGGTCAAAGATTTTATTATCTCCAGCTATCCAGGATTTATCTTCCTCAACAAGATAGCTCATCAGCTCACATGCGCATACATTACATTCATATATCATAAACATTGATAAAACACATATATTGCATCATACATTTCAGGCAACATAACTTTGTGTTTCAGCTAATATTTTACCCTTCACAGGATAAGTTTAGCAAGCTTTAAACTTCAAGGACTTCTGAAAACAGTTTACGGATACTTCCCAACATGGATGTTAATCTATTGCTTATTTAGACCCCCAGCTTAGAGACGTTCCAGACCTGGATACCTTTCTGATACTCATTCTTTCGCCTACAACATACAGTTCAATAAACATTCTTGGATGGCATCTTTAAGCCCATCTCTGACAAGGTTCTGTCACATCTCCAAATGGCATCTTTAAGCCCATTCCCTCAACTATGCTTAGACGAGTGCAAATTTATGGGCACTCTAGTGTCCAATCCTCTTTTACCTTCGAGTCGCGAAAGGCAAACTTGTCGATCTAACTCTTCAGGTTCAAGAAGATTGAATAGGGGCAATTGTTGTACTCCAAAATTTGCCCTCCCTTTTTCACAAGAAATCACAACCCCAGGGTTTTCTCTGATTTTTAAGAATTGGCTCAAGAATCAATCAAACAGACTTTTCTTTAGCAGTTAATCCAGGATTAGGGTTTTCTCTCACATCTCTCAGAAGAAATTGAATCCTCAGAAATTGCTTATTCAAATTTACTGATTGTTCTCAAAGTCTGAATATCTGGGATAAGAGCTCGGACTTTTTTTGGAACATTAAGGCATTTGCTTGTTAGTGGAGTGAAAGGTTTGTCGTTTAATGGAATGCTTATTTGTTTAATTGTACAATGCGTATGTTAATTGGAATGTTGTTGCAAGGTTACAAGACTGCAAAGTTTTTTTATTATTTATTTTATCTGGGTTAGAATTGTTGAGATACTGTTTCAATTATTTTTGATTTGAGAGACTTAAATAATTAAATGAACATGCAAGGAAGAAGGGCAAGATATTTGACAGTAGAAATAAATTCTTTTGGATAAAGACTTTTTATTCATTTCAATTGTTGTTACAAAATTATTTGAATATTGTAAGTTTACAACTTATAGTATTTAAAATAATAAATGTTTACAATAAAAGGAAAATAAATCTAAGTCTAAATCCTAAACTCCATTGCTCCCGTGCCCGAGGTCTTTTGCTTCCTCTGCTTCCTCTATCGTCCAAGTTGCTTTCACCTGAAAAAGAAGAAAGAAAAGAAATTAGCACAGTTAATTGAAAAGGATTTCCAAATAGAAAAAGAAAGAAAATCATCATTAAAGTTTGCCGGCCGGAATCAGAATGCTATTTGTTCATCATGTTTTTATTTTTCTCTTTGCAAATCACAAGAAGATTGCTCTTCTTGGTTCACAAAGAGAAACGTAAAAAATAAAATGCAAGCATACAATTTGTTCAAATACAAAAACATGGGCCATGCTGTACAAAGTAAGGTACAAGGTTGCATACAAAGCAAAACTATGCCAAACTGAATACCAACTGCAGTAACCAAACCAAATGCAACAAGGTGCCAAGCATGTCAAACTAGAATGCAGCATACAAGTACAGAAAGTACAACAGGAAATGCAGCAGGCAAATATAATGCAGAGGGAAAACCAATTGACAAGCCAAAGGCTTGTCATAGCTGTCATCATGTTCCAAGGCATAGGAAACTTTTCAGAAAATAATATAATAAGCAAAAGTTCTTATTTCAGAGAGAGAGAGAGAGAGAGAGAGAGGACCTGGTGAAAAAGTTTGCAGTTTTGGATAAGGCTGGCATAAGTTATCAAAAACAAAAAGATATAAAAGAGAGGACTGCATAACAGTCTAAGAGGAGAAAATACTTAGCCAAAAAAATTGCACAGCTTGCAAACTGGAAAACCTGCAGAAAATCATACAAGTTTAACAAACTACAAACTCAACACAAACATCAAGCCTGCAAAACTCAAGAACTTGCAAGCCTGGCTCAAAACCACAAGCCCAGCTTGCCAAACCTGCCTGCACAAAACAAGCTAACAAAACCTGCTAGCAAGAAACCACAAACCTAATGTCCCCAACCTGCATGAAACAAGAACTCAAACCTGCAAACATGCCAAACCAAAACAACTTGCAAAACCTGTACCAAACAGCAAACAGGCCAAACTACATAACTTGTCAAACCTTTACCAAGCTGCAAACAAGCTTTGCCAAACAGTTTCAGAACCAACAAACTGCTCCAAGCTTGCCCAAAACAATCAACAAACAACAGTTTCAGAATCAAATACATCATCCTCAACCATCAACCATCAACATTCAGAAAGAGGAAGAGAAAATCAAGCAAAGCAAAGTTTCAGATTTTATTCATCATCATTAACAGAAAAAGCAATAAACTCAGTACAAACCAATAAAGTTTCAGAGTGGTGCTCATCATCAAAACATCAATAGCCAAGAGAAGAGGAAGAGAAAATTAGAAGCAAAACATTGTTTCAGAATCAAGATCATCATCAACATCAACATTCCAAGAGAAAAGAAGAGAATTTCATAAGCTAACCAACAAGAGTTTCAGAAATTTATCATCATCAACAAACAAAGAACAAACAGTTTCAGAGTCAAATCATCATTAACAAGCCAAAAAAGAGGAAGAGATTCAGAAGCAAAGAAAATAGGGTTTCAGAATCAAAATCATCATTAACACAAAAACAACCACAAATCAACAAACTCAAATCAAGCCAACAAAAGTCTGTTTCAGAGAATCACATCATCATTAATATTCAACAAAAAGACAAAGATACAAGAAAAGAGTCCATCACGTTCTTCCTCCGCCCTTAGCCTCCAAGGAGCGCCACCGGCTCACCGTCTCCCTCCATTTTCCAGAAATGAGTCTCCAAGGTACAATTTTTATTCTCAAACTTTGCTGCATCTCAGACATGATAACTATGGATTAAAAGATGAAACATGAACATGCAAACAAATGTACACAACTGTAAAACGCGAAAGAAAAAGATAACGAATCGTACCATGATATAACCAAAATCGTGGGCCACTGTGAGAAGGAAGTAAGTGAGAGAGGGCGGCGCTCCGGTAGCTAGGGTGTGAGGGAGTATCAGAGCATCGTGACTGAGAAAGATGAAAACGGAGAAGAAGAGCAAGAGCGGCGCCGCTGTTGTAACCAAACGAACAAACCCTAATCCTTTCAAAACTGTCAAACCCTAAAAAATGTTACAACATTTTGTTTTGGGCCTCCGCCCCATAAACCCAATCAAAGCCCACAACAATTGGCCAGTATACCTCCCCATTTTCATCCCTTCTGGCTCTTGTTCTTCTTCATTTATTCATTTTGGGCCTAACCCCTAACAAACTCCTAAGCCCATCATCTCTTTTTCTAAACTTCTTTAAACTAATACTTTTTTTAATTAATGTCATTTAACTAATTTATTTTCTTTATTTTAGTTAATAAAAACACTAAATAAATTTTGTTTTACTTTATTTTAGGTGAATTTTATTTTTTTCTTTATTAATCTTGTTTAATATAATAAAAATACAAAAAAAAAGAATATTTAGTTTGATTTAAATAATTTTGGTTTTCTTTAACCCTTTTTATTGATTAATAAAATATAAAAATAATAGAAACATTAATTTAGTTATTTTTTCTTTCTTTAAAAAACTTTTCTTTTTATAATTAACAAAACACAAAAAATAATAATAATACTTAATCTCTCTTTTTTTAGAATAGATTTTATTTATTTATTTTTTAAGTTAATAAATACATGCATCTCATAACTTACTGATTCTCCTTATTTTATAATTTGTTGTAATTTTATGTTGAATTGCGATAGTTCGATTTGGTTGTAACGCATAATATTTGGGCTTTATTATCCTTGTGAGATTCATCCTCATTTGTAAATAATTGTAGCCCCATCCCCGGATACTTTTTGTAATAACTTAGACTTTAAATCCCCGCAATTTATTGCATTCAATATACTGTATAGTAATTAGGCGTGTATGGCAAGATTCAAAATCAATCGCTAGATGACCTAATCCAAGAATAAATGCATGAAAAATCAATACACAATGCACACTTGCACCTCTAGGGTAACCTCGCTTGTTGCCTCAGAAATGCAATCATGTCCCTCGAATATGAGACACTCTAGCAAATGCCCCTTCTATAAACAAAGATCGTAGTCCCTCGATGACTCTCGATGTTTCCTTCAATAAAATGATCTCGTCCCTTACAAAATTGCTAGAGCGTCTCACAAGTTGCTTTCAATGGTTGTATGCGATGACCCGCGCCTATCCCGTTTAACATCCTAACACAAGGTTGTTCACCAAATACAATGGTGAAATAACACTGTCAAAAGGGTTAAAAACATAAGAAAGGTCTTTGAGTAAAATAGGGTAGACAACTCTTAGTTACTTGATCAAAAGCTTGCAAAACATCCTTGCTACTTTCAAACACACAACACAACACAACTTAAAAACATTTTCCAAAAAACAACTTTCAAAACATTGAAATATCTTTTCAAAAAAGACAAACACCTTTGTATATATTCAAACAAGAATCATTACAAACGTTGCCTAGACAAGGCCTCTTCTTCAAAGCGTTTTCAAAAACCACACACAAAGCACCATTTCAAACAATTGAAAAAAGCAAAGCAAGTGATCTAAAACAAGTAACTAAGAGCCCATGGAAAACCATGGATGAAAAGGGTGCTTGCACCTTCCCTTTTCATAATCTACCCCCCGAACCCAAGAAAACATCTCAAAGGTCTTTCCTGTGCTTTTTGACCTTTCCTTTGGATAAAATAAAAAGTCGGTGGCGACTCTTGCTAAATCGCACAATTGCGAACACAAACGCAAAACCTCAAGTCAGTTCTCCCACCGTATCAAAGATAGAATACCTGAGAACCAAGTAGAGAAACCAGAGGAACCAAGAACCCAATAGAACCAGGTGGAAGAATCGAAAGATAAAACTTATACACCACCTCCACCCTATAAACCTCCAATATCATACCCACAAAGACTTAAACAAACCAAGATAGAAAGCCAATACAAAAAATTCATCAAAGTAATAGAGAAACTCCATGTAGAGATTCCCTTTACCGAAGCGATTACCCAAATACCATCATATGCTAAATTCTTAAAAGACATCCTGTCAAACAAACGCAGACTCGACGATCCTAAACCCCTAGAATGTCATTCCATCTCTGAAAATAAACTTGTAAAAAAGGACAAAGATCCTGGAAGTTTTTCTGTTCCTTGCATCCTAGGAAATCATATGATCGACAAAGCTTTCTTAGACCTAGGAGCAAGCGTAAGCTTAATGCCTTTGGCAGTCTGCAAGAGGTTAAACTTAGGAGAACTACAACCAACCAAAATGTCTTTACAACTAGCTGATAGATCTGTCAAGTACCCCACAGGGATATTAGAGGATATACCAGTTAGAATAGGTCAATTGTATATCCCAACCGATTTCGTGGTAATGGATATTAAAGAAGATGACGAAATCCCGATTTTCTTAGGAAGACCATTCTTGTCAACCGCCGGAGCTATAATCGACGTTAAGAAAGGAAAACTTACCTTCGAAGTAGGAGATGAAAAGATAGAATTTATCCTCTCTAAATTCCTTATGGCACCTGTGAAAGGAGATGGATGTTATGCAATCGACATCATTGATGAATGCATAAACGAACTTGAGCAAGATGAATCCTTAATTAAACTACCACCAACACCCATTCTAGAGGATGATGGATATAAATAACCTGACATTGATGACAACCTCTTTGAATGTTTAGCTCTTACACCCGATCATATGCAGTGTCTTAAAAAGCCATCTCTAGAACTCAAAAGAATCTAAGATATGAGTTTTTGGACGAAGAGATGAATCGCCCAGTTATAATTAACGCCACTCTAGGCCAAAACGAAACAAATCAAATCTTAGATACCTTGCGAAGATACCCTTCAGCATTAGGATATAAAATCTCTGACTTTAAAGGGATAAGCCCGTCCGTATGCATGCATCGGGTCATGCTAGAAGAAAATTCGAAACCCTCTAGAGAGCATCAGAGAAGAATAAATCCTATTATGAGTGATGTAGTTAAGAAAGAAGTTCTTAAGTTATTGGAAGATTGTATAATATATCAGATATCGGATAGTGAGTGGGTAAGTCCTATACATGTGGTGCCGAAGAAAGGAGGCATCACGGTTGTTGAAAATCATAAGGGAGACAAAGTAGCAAAACGAACGGAAGGAGGATGGCGTATGTCCATCGATTACAGAAAGCTAAATAAGGCGACTAGGAAAGATCATTTCCCACTTCCATTTATAGATTAGATGCTCGAACGTCTAGCTAGGCATTCGTATTTCTGTTATCTAGATGGATATTCTGGATTTTTCCAAATCCCTATTCACCCAGAGGACCAAGAAAAAACTACATTCACCTGTCCTTATGGAACGTTTTCCTATAGGCGGATGCCCTTTGGACTCTGTAATGCACCTGCCACCTTCCAACGTTGTATGATGTCCATTTTCACGGACTATCTCGACGGAATTATGAAAGTATTCATGGATGATTTTTCTGTATGTGGATTCGATTTCAAAAATTGTCTCTCGAACCTTGAGAAAATCTTAGAAAGATGTGTGGAAGTGAACCTTGTGTTGAATTGGGAGAAGTGTCACTTTATGGTCAATGAAGGAATAGTTTTAGGGCATATCATCTCCGGGAGAGGGATAGAAGTTGACAAAACCAAAATAGAATTTATAGAGAACCTCAACCCACCTAAAACCATTAGGGAAGTACGAAGTTTTCTAGGACATGCTGGATTCTACCGACGCTTTATAAAAGACTTCTCCAAAATAACAAAACCCTTAACTAACCTTCTTATGAAAGATGCTGAATTTGACTTTAATTAGAAGTGTCTTGAAGCCGTCAACATTCTAAAACAAGCGCTCATTTTAGCTCCTGTCATTCAACCCCCTGACTGGGAGCAACCATTTGAAATCATGTGCGATGCTAGTGACTATGCAGTTGGGGCTGTCTTAGGGCAAAGAAAAGACAAGAAATTACATGTCATTTACTATGACAGTAGAACCCTAGATACCGCCCAACTTAACTACACAACTACAGAGAAGGAATTGCTAGTTTTAGTATTCGCAATTGATAAGTTCTGATCTTATTTAGTAGGAGCTAAGATTGTAGTTTATACTGATCACGCAGCAATCCGATATTTGTTAAATAAAAAAGACGCTAAGCCGAGATTGCTCAGGTGGATTCTCTTACTCCAAGAATTTGACTTAGACATTAAGGATAAGAGAGGCACTGAGAATTTAGTAGCCGATCATCTATCTAGGCTAGAACATTTGAAACCAGATCTAATACCAATAGACGATCACTTCACTTACGACGGACTGATAGCTAGGATAAACACAATGAGAGAGGATGACTCTGAAACCTATAAAGAATTTAAACCGGAAAAATTCTCAATGATAAGAAACGTACCTTGGTACACAGACATTGTGAACTATCTAGCTGCTGACATCATACCCCCAGACTTAGGTTTTCAACAAAAGAAAAAGTTCTTCAATGACATCAGAAGCTTCTATTGGGACGAACCACTCTTGTTCAAAAAGGGAATAGACAATATCTTTAGACGATGTATTCCAGAGGAGGAAGTGGAAAGCGTCATCAAACATTGTCATGCCGCGCCTTATGGTGGACACGCAAGCACATCAAAGACATGTGCCAAAATATTTCAAGCAGGCCTTTACTGGCCAACTTTATGGCGAGATGTCCACACTTACATCACCAAGTGTGACCGGTGTCAACGCACTGGGAACATTTCAAGGCGTGACGAAATGCCATTAAGAAATATTCAAGAGGTAGAACTCTTTGACGTATGTGGTATAGAATTCATGGGGCCTTTTCCATCATCAATGGGAAATAAATATATTCTTGTGGCAGTTGACTATGTGTCCAAGTGGATAGAAGCAATAGCGGCCCCCATAAACGACACGAGAGTAGTGATCAAATTGTTCAAGAACATCATATTCCCTAGATTTGGAACACCCCGTCTAGTCATAAGTGATGGAGGATCGCACTTTATATCCAAGATATTCAAGAAACTTTTAAACAAATACGGAGTCAAACATAGAGTAGCAACACCATATCACCCTTAAACCAGTGGCCAAGTGGAGGTATCAAATAGGGAAATCAAGCAAATCCTAGAAAAAACCGTGTCAATATCCAGAAAGGATTGGTCCGAAAAGCTAAAAGATGCACTTTGGGCCTATAGAACAGCTTACAAAACCCCTATTGGAACTACCCCATATCAATTGGTCTATGGAAAATCCTTCCACTTACCTTTCGAGTTAGAACATAAAGCCTATTGGGCTATAAAATCCTTGAATTTAGACTACCTAAGAGCTGGAGAGAAACGAATTCTGGACATACATAAGTTGGAAGAACTTCGCCTAAATGCTAATGAGAATGCCATCATCTATAAAGAAAGAACAAAGATATGGCACGACAAGAAAATTACTAAGAAAGAATTCAATGTAGGCGATCCTGTTCTTCTGTTTAATTCCAGATTACAACTTTTTCCTGGCAAGCTACGTTCAAGATGGACAGGTCCATTCGAGGTATCAAAAGTGTTAGTATCAGGAGCTGTAGAAATCAAGAATAACTCAAGCACTCCTTTCGTGGTAAATGGACAACAACTGAAGTTGTATAGAGGAGGTGACTTGCCTATTGACTACTCTAGTCAGACTCTGATAGACCCACCAATCCCAATGTGAAAAGTGAGATCTTATCGTCAAGCTAATGACGTTAAACAAAGCGCTGTGTGGGAGGCAACCCACGATCTTTTTTCTTTATTTTTAATTTTTAAATTTTAATTAAATTTGTAATTTTGGACTGACTCATCTATCTTTTTCAGGACCAAGTGCTCTTATATCACCTTTTTCAGATGGATTTCGTTGATGGACTCGATGTCATCTTCAGAGACGACGCTCAGAGGGAGCGATTTGCTACACTGTCTGCTCGACCGATACTTCCGACTAGATACCCTGATTCTGCTTGCATGGATGCACTAGGCATTGAGGCCAGTATCCGTTATCTGTGCCATCAGGTCAGTTGGGATGCATATGCTGACGAGATCCACATGACCTACAGGAACCTCACCTTGGAGTTCCTCAGCTCACTGGAGTATGAGCCCTATGTTGGCACCAGAGAGGACCGTGGGCGTATTAGTTTTCGCATGTTCGGAGCAGAGTATGCTTTTACTTTGAGACAGTTTGGAGATCTTCTTGGATTTGAGAATGCACTTACTTCCATCCCTGAGCTTCCTCTAGGGTATTTCATGAGCAGTGATATAAACAGTTTCTGGAGAGCTATTACCGACGGGGGAAGCCTTGACCCATCTGAGGAACTGTCTAAGAGGATTCATAACCCAGCTTTCAGGTACTTTGAGATGATTCTTTGTCATACCTTCTTCGGGAGGAGCTATTGCAATCATTTAGTGACTGCAGAGGAGATACTATTTTTATACTGCACTAGTCAGTCGCGTCCCATTGCGAGTGGAGCTTTCTTGATAGAAAGTCTAGATATGGTTGCATCATCCTCTGAGGGATACTTGCACGCTGGTGGGAATGTGACGCTGATTGCATCTGCTCTGGGCTTGGATAGCCAGTTACTCCGCCTGACACCATACTGTGGTAGTACACGCATTGACATTGACTTCTGCTTAGACCATGGCCTTATGCGCCGAGCTTCTTTTCATCCATATCAGTACAAGATCCTTATTGACGATCAGACTGTCTACTATTTCACCCTGCCTGATCCACAGATGACCTGCGTCTCCAACCGGGAAAACTGGAACTACACTTTAGAGGGTTGGGGCGAGATAGTTATAGACATCACTGACCTGCCAGAGCCAGAGTATTCACCAGAGTCAGAGCCAGACGACCCAATCACTGAGGATCTGGTTACAGAGGATCCTACTCCAGAGTACACGCCTGCACATGAGGTTGAGCATACCGTTGTTTATACTAATAACTTGACCTTACAAGAGCCCAACATGAGAGCGCAGATGGCAGACATGAGAGATGAGATGGCTACACTTTGCCAGGAGGTGGCTGATCTCACCCTACAGGTAGAGCTAGATGGTGCCAAATATGCTGGCGAGATCGATGATTTGACACACGAGATTGTTGAGCTCATACGCCAGGTGGCTGAGCTGCGAGGACGTGACTTTGCTGATATCTGATCATGAGACGTCCACCATTACTATTATTATTATACTATTTTTATTTTATTTCTCATACATACTTTTTCTGTTTTTCAGTTCAGTTGCACTTCGTACTCACTTACATTTACATATATATTGTGTGTTTATTTTATTTTTTCTTAACTTGTTTTATTTTATTTTGCAAAAATTAGAAAATAAAATGTATGTATATGATATAGACATATATTTTACAAAAAAATAATATATTTTCACCTTAAAACGCTAGGTACACCCCAAGTGACAAGAGCAAGCCACCATTTTTGAAGCCCAATTGCCCAAAGAACAAAATTCGGCCCATCTAGAAATTCAACAGGCCTGCAGTAAGAGCGAGAAGGGAACGTGGCTATTACCTTATGATTGGTAATGATGTTGTACCAAGTATTGTCTTCCCCTGTACCCGTCACACTGACGTTAGATTGGAGCGTAACTGGACCTATGATTTAAGCGCTCCCGCTTTTACTGGTCCGTTACCTCTGAATGCTCCTTTAGAGGAGGGGAACAACACTGATGACGAGTATCACTTTAAAACAGAGTCACCTCCTCGATTTACACCATCACACACTGCACCATCTTCTTTTAACCCTCCTGCAGGTACCGTCCCGAGCTTCCATGTCACTGAGGACATGTGGAGAGAGCATATGGCTAGAGAGGAGAGGCGTGATGCCCTCCTTTCTACGATCCAGCAACAGGTTACCAACAACATGGCTTTCATGCAGGCGTCTCAAATTCAAAATGCCCGCTCTCTGACTACCATCATGGAAAGTCAATTGGCTTTACAGAACCAGCAGCACCGTCAGCAGACTAGCTTCGCTACTCACTTCCAATTAATGGAGGCCACACAAACTGCAAATGCTGCTCTCACTGAGCGCATGGCACATTTTAGCCTCGATAGAGACCGCCGCCGCCGTAGTCGTAGCCGTCGTTCCGGACCTTCACCTCAGGATGGCGAGGGTACTAGTGGACCTCACTAGTTTTACCAGGTATCTCCTACATAGACTTGTTTTGGAACAGTGGGGACAATGTCCAATTCAAGTGTGGGAGGAACATTTTATCGCTTTTATTTCCTTTCCGTTATTTCTTTTTCCGTTATTTCCCTTTTCAGTACTTTATTTTTCAGTATCTTTTAGTTATTTCCCTTTTAGTAGTTTAGCCGTTAAATAAAATACATGTGATTGACGAGTCATTTTGCGCAGTGTGTCCTTAAGTTCTCCACCACTTCCTAGCCTTGAGAAATTTTTTTGCTAAAAATGAATAAAACATGTTTTTAGTTTTTTGAGCCATAAGTAAAGTTTTTAGGTTTAGGATAGAGTGTGATTAGTCTTAGGTACCCTTTTTGAAAAATCAACATCGTCTTTTACACCATAGACCTTGTAAATATTAGAGTTAATTTCGTCTTCTCCCCATGCTTTGATTTTAATTTTACAAAACGGGTCCTAAGTAGTTTATTCTCGTAGTCGGCTCCGGCCTAAGCATGCGCTACGTGTAGGATCGATGAAAATAAGTGAATGATCTTTTTGCCTTGAATATATATATACATATATATATATATATATATATATATATATATATATATATATATATATATATATATATATATATATATATATATATATATATATATATATATATATATATATATATATATATATATATATATATATATATATATATATATATATATATATATATATATATATATATATATATATATATATATATATATATATATATATATATATATATATATATATATATATATATATATATATATATATAAGCAAAAATGTATGGTTACGACCATGAATTGGGTGATCCTCACACGATCATTTAATTCCACTGGTCATGAACATCCATAAAAAATAAAAATTGAAAAATAATAATAAAAGGCATTACCCATTATGGCTAGTTCAGAGGTATCTGGTTCTGAACTCGGTAGGGCAGATTACGATCTGATCCCCCACAACTATAATTGGGTAATAACGGGATTACACCAATTCTTGTACCAGAATCCCATTGCAAAGATCAGAATCACTAACCTGTCACTACACTATGAGTATGTAAGGATAACGGGCTTAATGTGATTACACCTGAATGAAAAGGACCTTACCTAGAAGAGAAGTCTTAGCATGGTGGGAGTAATAGGAGTTAACTTGTGTAGGAATAAGGTTTATGTCTTCATTCTGCGGTAAAGTGTCACTTCGATGTTCTTAGTTCAAATAGTTGGTACCTGTCGAACACACTCTCACTTGAACCTTACTGCTTTAGCTCGATAACTAGAAAAAACACTTATATCCCTTTGACTACTTCTGAGAGTTTTGCTTGAGGACAAGCAAAGGTTTAAGTGTGGGAGAATTTGATAACACCGAATTGCACTATGTTTCTGACTCGAATATCACATGTTTTACTTAGTTTTATTATTGTTTTTCTAGTATTATGCCCTTGTTTCCTTTGTTTTTAGGTCACATATCCTTTCAGAGCCTTCAGAGAAGAAACAAGCGAAAACGCCAGAAAAATAGGGTTTTTCCAAGAAAATACACACATGGCGTCCAGCTCCGCGCCATCTACATGGAACGCGCTGACATGGCGCACTTTCACCCAGGGGCCAACTGCCACATTCCCACGATATCTCCATTTTCACAAACCGCGCCCGCGGGGAGGGTGGCCTCGCCCGCGGCCTTCACAAACCATTTCCCGCTCAGAAGGAGTTGAGGGGCATGCTCGTCTTTACAGATTTTCAGGATCTTCTATAAATAGCAAGTTTATTTCATTTTTGTTTTCATACAAACTTAGACGCAAACTTAGATCCAGTCAAGTTACTGCTTAGGCATATATTACTACTTTGTAAAGTGATAATCTTCTCACATCAGGAAGTTATCACACTTGAGTGTGCGAGTTTGTATTCAAGTTTGGAGCACTTTGGTTAAAGTTTATCATACTATCTTTTACATTTCCACGACTTGTATCATATTCAAGCCTCCGATTGGAGCAAGGTTCTAATTTAATTGCTTTCATTTATTTTATGCTCTTACCATAGTCTATACGTTTTATAGACTCTAAATGCTCTAACCATAGTCTACATGTTTTATAGACTCTAAATGCTCTTACCATAGTCTACATGTTTTATAGACTCTAAACGCTCTTACCATAGTCTACACGTTTTATAGACTCTAAACGCTCTTACCATAGTATACATGTTTTATAGACTTTAAATGCTCTTATCATAGTCTACATGTTTTATAGACTTTAAATGCTTACCATGTCTAGCTAAATTTATTAGGGTTAGAATGTAAGGATCGAATCATAACTATATTTTGCATGCCATGCTAATAGAAATACCTTTGGGATGTTTTAGTTTTTAATACTGGTTTAAATTTGTTTAAAAGTTTATGGGTAAGATCGAAAGTCGTCCATACTTGAGATTAAGCCAGATTAGTTCTTGACCAAACGAAAAGAGCGAAAGCAGTTCGTTTGGTTAAGTAAGATTACTTGATAAAATTTTAGAAAACGATTTTGAAACTATTCGCGGACGCGTTTGTGGGATTAAAATCTGATTCTTGGTCAAAAGCCAAGGATCTCTTTAAGTTAAGTTTTCCAAATTAAAACACTTTTTCACTAAGTCAAAATAACTTGTTTCTTAAAAATAGGTTTACTTCTTTAACGCGTTAGGCACCCTTTATAAGTGACAATAAAGGAATTTAATTTAAAGACTAAACTCGGTTCTTAGTATGCGAAAGCTACAAGTTCCTGTTAAACAATTCTTTGCTATAAATGGAAAATATTGCCCAAAAGTAATTACTATACATGCATGCTAGGACACTGTCTGATCTCGTGATTTACATTCGATCCCGTTTTTTTTATCTCTTTAATTTTATTCGCTTTTATTTTCATGTACTGAACTCAATCCCTTACTGATCTGCCTTAGATAAACACCTTAACAATAGAATCGATAGATTGATAATTGGTCTCTGTGGTTCGATAATCTTATATATTACTTCGATAGGCTATGCACTTGCAGTTATAATTTAGACTATACAGTAAAAGCCCATCAAGTTTTTGGCGCCGTTGCCAGGGACCAACTTTGCCAAATTTCGTACCCTTTTTGTTATCCCGTTTAGACTAAGGCTACTTATTTAGCCGGTAGATGCGTAGAAATCGTAGCACCGGTAACCTAATAGATCCTTTAGTAGAACCTGAACGTTTCGCTCGAGCCCGTCTCTTTATACGAAAGTTGAAGAAAGCTATGGCCGAGGACCGAAATCAAAGACCGCTTAAGGAATTTGCCCAACCATCTAACGAGGAACCTAGTTCTAGTATAGTAAATCCAGCTATAACAACTAACAACTTTGAACTAAAACCCTCACTATTACAATTAGTTCAACAAAACCAATTCGTTGGTCTCGCTACCGAGAACCCGAATCAACACTTGAAGGCATTTATCCAATTAGCCGACACCCTCAAAGAAAATGGTGCCACATCTGAAACAATACGCCTAAGATTGTTTCCATTCTCTCTAAGAGGGAAAGCTCGCGATTGGTTAGATTCCCTCCCTGCCAATTCGATAACAACTTGGGAGGACCTTAGAAGAGTGTTCCTTGCCAGGTATTTTCCCCCTAGCAAAACCGCTATTCTTAGAAACCTGATCACTAGATTCACCCAAAACTAAGGAGAATCTCTATTTGAAGCTTGGGAAAGATATAAAGACCTTTTAAGAGCTTGTCCATACCATGGCCTAGAGCAATGGTTGATCATTCACACCTTCTATAATGGACTCCATTATAATACCAAAATGTCTATCGACGCCACCGTAGGTGGTGCGCTGATGAACAAACCTTACCCTGAAGCTTGTGCCATGATCGAAGATATGGCCCAAAACCATTACTAATAGGGGGAAGAACGAGCGACAGTGGAGAAGAAGGAGACCCAAGGAGGGGTGCATGATATAAGTTGCATGAGCATGATGCAAGCTAAAATGGACGCCCTAGCCTTAAGAGTAGATAACATATCTCAAAACCCTGCCACAGTAGTTGCACTCCACTTGGAATACGAACTCTGTGGAACCCAAGGACATCCAACTTCAGATTGTTACCTGTTGAATGAGTCTAGCTCAGAACAAGTCAATTACATCCAAAGAAACCCGTTCTCGAACACCTATAACCCTGGATGGAGGAATCACCCGAATTTTTCCTATAAAAACAAAAATCCAATCCAACATCCTGGAACACCCAGACCGCAAGGTTTTTAACTTCAAAAATCAAACCAACCTATGCAAGTTGTGCCACCAAGACCAAATCTTAGGGAAACCCTAGATACTTTTATCGCATACCAGACTCAGTAAAATAAAGAATTTATGAACCAAAACGCCCATACAAACGAACTAGTAACACAATAAGCAACTAAGTTTGACCAAATGATGACCCATATTAAGATGCTCGAGACTCAGATCTCGCAAGTAGCTCAAACACAAGCCACGCAAACCACACCTGGAGGACAATTCCATGGACAAACTCAACCTAATCCTAAAGGATAAGCGAATGCTATCACTCTAAGAAGTGGAACCGCTTATGATGGATCGAAACTTCCAACGATGTGTGTACCCGAAAAACCAAAAAAAAGATAGCATACCTGAGGACCAAGTAGAGAAACCAGAGGAACCAAGAACCCAACAGAACCAGGTGGAAGAATCGAAAGATAAAACTTATACACCACCTCCACCCTATAAACCTCCAATACCATACCCACAAAGACTTAAACAAACCAAGATAGAAAGCCAATACACAAAATTCATCAAAGTAATAGAAAAACTTCATGTAGAGATTCCCTTTACCGAAGCGATTACCCAAATACCATCATATGCTAAATTCTTAAAAGACATCCTGTCAAACAAACGCAGACTCGACGATCCTAAACCCCTAGAATGTCATTCCATCTCTAAAAATAAACTTGCAAAAAAGGACAAAGATCCTGGAAGTTTTTCTATTCCTTGCATCCTAGGAAATCATATGATCGACAAAGCTTTCTTAGACCTAGGAGCAAGCGTAAGCTTAATGCCTTTGGCAGTCTGCAAGAGGTTAAACTTAGGAGAACTACAACCAACCAAAATGTCTTTACAACTAGCTGATAGATCTGTCAAGTACCCCACAGGGATATTAGAGGATATACCAGTTAGAATAGGTTAGTTGTATATCCCAACCAATTTCGTGGTAATGGATATTAAAGAAGATGATGAAATCCCGATTCTCTTAGGAAGACCATTCTTGTCAACCACCGGAGCTATAATCGACGTTAAGAAAGGAAAACTTACCTTCAAAGTAGGAGATGAAAAGATAGAATTTATCCTCTCTAAATTCCTTATGGCACCTGCGATATGAGATGCATGTTATGCAATCGACATCATTGATGAATGTGTAAACGAACTTGAGCAAGATGAATCCTTAATTAAACTACCACCAACACCCATTCTAGAGGATGATGGATATAAAGAACCTTACATTGATGACAACCTCTTAGAATGTTTAGCTCTTACACCCGATCTTATGTCGTGTCTTAAAAAGCCATCTCTAGAACTCAAAAGAATCTAAGATATGAGTTTTTGGACGAAGAGATGAATCGCCCAGTTATAATTAACGCCACTCTAGGCCAAAACGAAAAAAATCAACTCTTAGATACCTTGCAAAGATACCCTTCATCATTAGGATATAAAATCTCTGACTTGAAAGGGATAAGCCCGTCCGTATGCATGCATCGGATCATGCTAGAAGAAAATTCGAAACCCTCTAGAGAGCATCAGAGAAGAATAAATCCTATTATGAGTGATGTAGTTAAGAAAGAAGTTCTTAAGTTACTGGAAGCTGGTATAATATATCAGATATCGGATAGTGAGTGGGTAAGTCCTGTACATGTGGTGCCGAAGAAAGGAGGCATCACGGTTGTTGAAAATGATAAGGGAGACAAAGTAGCAAAACGAACAGAAGGAGGTTGGCGTATGTCTATCAATTGTAGAAAGCTAAATAAGGCGACTAGGAAAGATCATTTCCCACTTCCATTTATAGATCAGATGCTCGAACATCTAGCTAGGCATTCGTATTTCTGTTATCTAGATGGATATTCCGGATTTTTCCAAATCCCTATTCACCCAGAGGACCAAGAAAAAACTACATTCACCTGTCCTTATGGAACGTTTTCCTATAGGCGGATGCCCTTTGGACTCTGTAATGCACCTGCCACCTTCCAACGTTGTATGATGTCCATTTTCATGGACTATCTCGACGGAATTATGGAAGTATTCATGGATGATTTTTCTGTATGTGAATTCGATTTCAAAAATTATCTCTCGAACCTTGAGAAAATCATAGAAAGATGTGTGGAAGTGAACCTTGTGTTGAATTGGGAGAAGTGTCACTTTATGGTCAACAAAGGAATAGTTTTAGGGCATATCATCTTCGAGAGAGGGATAGAAGTTGACAAAGCCAAAATAGAAGTTATAGAGAACCTCAACCCACCTAAAACCGTTAGGGAAGTACGAAGTTTTCTAGGACATGCTGGATTCTACCGACGCTTTATCAAAGACTTCTCCAAAATAACAAAACTTAACTAACCTTCTTATGAAAGATGCTGAATTTGACTTTAATGAGAAGTGTCTTGAAGCCTTCAACATTCTAAAACAAGCGCTGATTTCAGCTCCTGTCATTCAACCCCCTGACTGGGAGCAACCATTTGAAATCATGTGCGATGCTAGTGACTATGCAGTTGGGGCTGTCTTAGGGAAAAGAAAAGACAAGAAATTACATGTCATTTACTATGCCAGTAGAACCCTAGATACCGCCAAACTTAACTACACAACTACAGAGAAGGAATTGCTAGTTGTAGTATTCGCAATCGATAAGTTCCGATCTTATTTAGTAGGAGCTAAGATTGTAGTTTATACTGATCACGCAGCAATCCGATATATGTTAAATAAAAAAGACGTTAAGCCGAGATTGCTCAGGTGGATTCTCTTACTCCAAGAATTTGAATTAGACATTAAGGATAAGAGAGGCACTAAGAATTTAGTAGTCGATCATCTATCTAGGCTAGAACATTTGAAACCAGATCTAATACCAATAGACGATCACTTCACTTACGAAGGACTGATAGCTAGGATAAACACAATGAGCGAGGATGACTCTGAAACCTATAAAGAATTTAAACTGAAAAAAGTCTCAATGATAAGAAACATACCTTGGTACGCAGACATTGTGAACTATCTAGCTGCTGACATCATACCCCCAAACTTAAGTTTTCAACAAAAGAAAAAGTTCTTCAATGACATCAAAAGCTTTTATTGGGACGAACCACTCTTGTTCAAAAAAGGAATAGACAACATCTTTAGACGATGTGTTCCAGAGGAGGAAGTGGAAAGCGTCATCAAACATTGTCATGTCGCGCCTTATGGTGGACACGCAAGCACATCAAAGACATGTGCCAAAATCTTTCAAGCAGGCCTTTACTGGCCAATCTTTCAAGCAAAGGGTAAAAATACCACAAAGGCAGTTCACCCGGATTAACATGACGTTGACAGAGGTTCTACCCCAGCTGCTAAGATCTAATTTGGCAACTTTAAAAGAGGCTCCCAAGTATCCTAATACCTCCTCTCCTCGATACAACCCAAATGCTCGGTGTGCCTATCATTCTGAGAGTCCTGGTCATGATACAAATGATTGTTGGGCTCTAAGAAACAAAGTACAAGATCTAATTGAAGCCAAGGAGATTGAGTTCGACGCTCTGGAGAAGCCCAATGTCATAACTGCTCCCATGCCTAGGCACAACCATGGAGTTAACGTCGTTGATATCCATCTGTTCATGACCTCAGTTGATGAAGTTTCTACTCCTCTTATAACTGTTAAGAAGAATTTGTTGTTGGCCGATTTATTTCTGGGTTGTGATGAAGGTTGTCACATGTGTTCATTTCTACCTTCTGGTTTCCATTTGCTGAGGTCAGGTGTTCAACGCCTGATAGACAGCAGGGAAATTTTGTTCGAAAAGACTTTAATTCCAATTGTTCCATGTGAAGATATTGTTATTATAACCATTTCCGCCAATCCTTCCATGGTCTCCTCGAGAAAACCTGTTAGGATTACATCCACTACGAGAATCACTCTGTTGATAATCACATGTCCTGGTCCTGTCCTGTACGTATTAGACAAAGTTGTCCCTTGGCATTATGGCGTCGATGTTTACTATCATGGCGTTAAACAAAACTTGAAGATCGAAGAAGCTGATCCTGATGTCGGTAACATTGTCGGGACCAGCAAGATTACTAGAAGTGGAAGGGTTTTCTCTCCTGAGATCTCCCCGAAGACTGTCACTAAGCTTGTCGCTATTTCATCTTCTGCTCCCGCTAGTACTTTAGTTACTATTTCTGTTCTTACTCCAGTTGTTACCCCTGCTGATAAGTCATCTGGGACTCGAGGCAAAGAAGTTGTAGGTGAGCCTGCCCTGACGGAGGCACCTAGAAAAATTGTTGTGGAAGCCTCTAAGCAAGAGATAGAGGAAATTTTGAAAATAATTAAAAAAAGTGACTATAATATGGTCGAGCAGCTGGGGCAGACCCCCTCGAAGATATCAATGTTGTCTTTTTTGTTATGTTCTGAGGCCCATGCAAAGGATCTAATTGCATTCCTCAAGACCGCGCACGTGCCGCAAGAAACCTCAGCCGATCAATTCAAAGACTGTGTGGCCAGCCTGACTGCTGATAATGGGATGGGTTTTTCAGATACGAATTTGACACTGAAAGGAAGGAAGCATAATGATGCTCTGCATGTCTCAATTGAATGCAGGGGCACCACTATGGCTCATGTGCTGGTAGATATTGGGTCTTCACTGAATGTTCTGCCAAAGAAGGCGTTGGACCGGTTGGATTGCAAGGGTTTGACTTTAAAGCCTAGTAACATTGTGGTAAGGGCTTTTGACGGGTCGAAAAGAATGGTGCATGGGGAAGTGGACATCCCTGTCAAGGTAGGCTCTCAGACTTTCGAGTCCACCTTCTATGTGATGGACATCAGGCCATCATACTCTTGTTTGTTGGGTTGTCCTTGGATCCACGAAGCTGGGGCTATTACTTCTACACTACACCAAATGTTTAAATATCCGGTGAAGGGGAAGATAGTCATTGTGCATGGCAAAGAGGAGTATATGGTGATCCACCTGAACTCCTTCATGTACGTAGAGATGGACGGAGAATTTATAGAGACTCCTTGTCAAAACTTTGAAGAGGTTCCCCAGATTTTAGCGTCAACCAAGACCACTACCAGCACCAAACCTCCTCTGAAGATGGCTTCTCTTAAGGACGCTAGAGCAGTAGTTGAAGAAGGTAGGAGTACCAATTGGGGACAGCTTCTTGATTTTATTCACAAAACTGACAAGTTTGGCTTGGGCTTTACTTCAGGGGCTCAGAGGGTTGTTCGACGCACTCAAGTTGGAGGATCTCCCCTACGCATCAGTAATCGAGGGGTCAATGCTATTGAAGACAGTGAGGAAGACTTTGATATTGACAGCTAGATTTACCCGACTACCAACAGTGGACCGAGTAATTGGATGACCAGAGATTTTATATCAGTTTCTTTTATTCCGCAGTAATTGTCTTACTTGTTTTCTAAATTTGTAATGAACAATTTAAACTTTAAGGCCTTGTGTTTTACCCGAGGCACGATGGTTCTATCTGTGAGGGTTATTATATGTCATCTCATATATCATCAACGAAAAATTGGATGTTCTTTGCATATAAATTTTGCGCTCTCTATTTTTCTTTTCTTCCTTTACTTTATCAAATACAATTATGCTCTTACACACACTCACGTATCAAACTGCAGATCCATATCCACTCTGGATCCCATTGATAACAATCCTGCTATTGGCAGTTATGACTTCGAAAATTCGATCAACCAAGCCAAGGACGAAGGTGAGGATGATTGTGAGGTACCTGGAGAACTTGCTATACTGCTACAATAGGAAGAGAGGGCTACACAGCCTCATGAAGAGCCAGTTGAGACAATAAACTTGGGCACAAAGATGGACAGAAAATAAGTCAAGATCAGAGTAAATTTGGGAACTAAGATCAAACAACGACTGATACAGATGTTGCACGACTACATTGAAATCTTCGCCTGGTCATATGAATACATGCCAGGTTTAGACACTGATGTCGTGGTGCAGCGCCTACCAACTAAAGAGGATTGTCCTCCGGTTAAACAGAATGTTCTCCGTATGCACCCTAAAATGTCAGAGAAGATCAAGGCAGAGGTCATGAACCAGTTCGACACAGGGTTCTTGGTTGTCACCTCCTATCCGCAATGGGTTTCTAACATTGTTTCGGTACCTAAGAAGGACGGCAAGGTAGATGTGTGTGGATTACAGAGACCTGAACAGGGCAGGCCCTAAGGATGACTTCCCGCTTCCCCACATTGATGTGCTGGTTGACAATACCACACAGCATAAAATATTCTCCTTCATGGATGGTTTCTCTAGCTACAATCAGATCAATATGTCTCCTGAAGACATGGAGAAGACAACCTTCGTCATGCAATGGGGCATCTTCTGTTACAAAGTGATACCTTTCGGGTTGAAGAATGTTGGGGCAACTTATCAGCGTGCCATGGTCGCTTTGTTCCATGATATGATTCATCATGAGATTGAAGTTTATGTGGATGACATGATAGCCAGGTCTCAAACTGCGGAAGAGCACCTTGATCATCTCCAAAAGTTGTTTGACAGGTTGAAGATATATAAGCTAAGGCTGAATCCGAACAAGTGCACCTTCGGGGTAAGGTCTGGTAAGCTTTTGGGTTTCATTGTCAGCGACAAAGGCATCCAAGTAATCCTGCAAAGGTAAAGGCTATACAAGAAATTCCAGCTCCCCGTACAGAGAAGGAAGTTAGAGGTTTCTTGGGACATTTGAATTATATCGCCAGGTTCATTTCACATCTGACTGCTACTTGTGAGCCCATCTTCAAGCTCCTGAAGAAAGATCAAGTGGTAAAGTGGAATGATGAATGCCAGACCGCTTTCGAAAGGATCAAAGAATACCTTCAAGAACCGCCAATTCTGATGCCTCCGGTTGGAGGGAGGCCTTTGATATTGTATTTAACAGTGCTAGACAATTCAATGGGGTGTGTGTTGGGGCAGCATGACGAGTCTGGTCGAAAAGAGCACGCAATATACTACCTTAGCAAAAAGTTTACCGACTGTGAGACACGATACTCGCTGCTCGAGAAAAATTGATGCGCTTTGGCATGGGCTGCTCACCGACTAAGACAGTATATGCTGACCCACACTACTTTGTTGATATCTAAGATGGATCCAATCAAATATATCTTCGAGAAGCCCACACTCTCCGGAAGAATAGCGATATGGCAGATGATCTTAACTGAATACAATATACGATATACAACCCAGAAAGCAATTAAGGGGAGTATTGGCTAATCATTTGGCTCATCAGGCCATGGATGACTACCAGTCCATGGATTTTGAGTTCCCGGACGAGAACATTATGCTGGTGACTGACTACGAAGAACCCAGACCAGATGAAGGACCTGAAGAAGGATCCCGATGGACTATGGTCTTTGATGGAGCCTCGAAGGCACTTGGTAATGGAATCGGCGATGTAATCCCCTGAGCGCTATCACACTCCTTTCACTTCCCGATTGTGTTTCAACTGCACTAACAACATGGTGGAGTATGAAGCCTGCATCATGGGTCTCAAAGCCGCTATTGACCTCAGGATCAAGTTCCTAAATTTCTTCGGGGATTCAGCCTTGGTGATAAGTCAGATCAAAGGCAAATGGGATACGAAGCATCCGAATCTCATCCCATACAAAGAGCACGTACTAACGTTGCTCCCGCACTTTAAGGAGGTAACTTTTGAACATTTCCCACGAGAGTAGAATCAATTAGAGGACACGCTAGCTACCATGTCTTCTATGTTCAAAGTTAGGTGGGACAACGAAGCTGCCCGAATCATCATTGAAAAGTTGGATGAACCAGCGCACTGCTGCGAGATTGATACTGAAGAGGTAGCAAACAAACCCTGGTTTCACGAAGTGAAAAGGTATCTTGAGGTTGAAGAGTATCCCGAATGGGCATCTGTCAACGATAAGAAGTTTCTGAGAAAGTTCGCTGTGAAATTCATCCTCATTAATGAAATCCTCTACAAGCGCAATCATGACTCTACCTTACTGCGGTGTGTAGACAATAGCAAAGCAGAGAGGGTTATGATAGACCTACATGAAGGTAACTTCAGAACCCATTTCGTTGGACATACCATGGCTAAGAAGATCCTACGGGTAGGATACTACTGGTCCACTATCAAAGCAGACTGTTATTAGCACTCCCGAACCTGTCATAAGTGCCAAATTTATGCTGATAAGGTGCATGTGCCTCCTGTTCCTTTGAATGTCATGACAGCTCCGTGGTCGTTTCTAATGTGGGGCATTGACATGATCGGAGAAATCAGGCCTACCGCTTCCAATGGGCATCGCTTCATCTTGGTAGCTATCGATTACTTCATGAAATGGGTTGAGGCTGCTTCTTTTGCTACGATTACCAAGAATTTTGTGGCACGGTTTATCAAGCATAATCTGATATGTCGATATTGTGTGCCAGAGAGAATTATTACTGACAATGGTATGAATATCAACAACGCGATGATCACCGAGCTTTGTAAACAATTCAAGATACAGCATCATAACTCTTCTCCCTATCGGCCGAAGATGAACGGCGCTGTTGAAACGGCTAACAAGAACATCAAGAAGATTATACAAAAGATGACGGTGACATACAAAGACTGGCATGAGATGCTACCATTCTCTTTGCATGGGTACCGTACCTCAGCACGGACGTCGACGGGGGCGACACCTTACTCTCTGGTATATGGCATGGAGGCAGTCCTACCCATTGAGGTTCAGATACCTTCTATCAGGATTATGAAGGATGCGGGTTTGAGCGAAGACGATTGGATCCGAACCCGACTTGATCAGTTAAATCTAATCGATGAAAAGAGACTTACTTCTATCTGCCATGGTCAAACGTATCAAAAGCGAATGATCAAGGCTTTTAACAAGAAAGTCAGACGCCAAGAATATCAAGTTGGGGATCTAGTGATCAAACGCATCATACTGCCACAAGGTGATCCCAGGGGTAAATGTACTCCTACCTACGAAGGGCCATTTGTGGTTAAAAACATTTTCTCAGGTGGATCCATGATTCTGACCACCATGGACGGTGACGACCTTCCTCACCCTGTCAATATGGACATAGTGAAAAGATACTACGCATGATAAAACACCCGCTAGGTCGACTAACCTAGGCAAAAATAAGGGCTTCCTGGCGAACCAAAAGGGTTCGGGCAAAAATAAGGGATGAAAACGAAAAAATCTGTACACCCTGCAAGTCGAAAACCTGAAGAGGAGACTTGGGAAAAAAGGGGTATCCCGGTGGACTGAAAACCCGAAAGGGCGGTCCAAGAAAAAGTTAGGGATGAAAATCATATCGATATGTCCCATTAGATCACCCTGCGATCTGACCTCAGTATCAACTATCAACCTCAAACAACATCAATCAATCTAATCAGCTTCAGACAAGCGGCAAAGCGAGAAGACACTCGAAGGCATAGTGGAAATAGCAGATTTGAAACTCAGTTGGATTGTTGCACATAGCTGTTTTCTTTTCGTTGTACACAATACTGTATAGCTTCCATTTTTACGGCGGTGTTCTCTTACTAGAGCATCAGCTTCCTTGTATAAAAACGCTTGTTATAGGCCAACTTCAAAAATTAATACAAGTCATTTTTACAAAACTACTTGTTTTTCTTTTGCAAGAACGTCCAATGATTTATTCTTGACATATGCATTTGAATATGATTGTTGTTCACAAATATTTGCATAAAGAAACAAAAGACAGTTACTCGTAACTCTAGAAACATGGGGCAAAAATAAGAAATGTCAAACCCGACAGTTACTTTGTCCAGCAGGTACCGGGGAAAGACAACTTTGGAGCATAGTCATCAGTACATTTTAACTTTCAACATCTATATTCCCCACAGAGTAGAAGTAATCAAAGCATTGATATCAATTCTCTCAAAACGGGAAGTAACCTCCCTAGCCAAGGGTCTTCCAGAAACCTAACACCTATGTCCCCCAGTCGAATTTCATAATCGCGAGCGGATCCCCGACAGAGCTCATTACTTCGGATACAGAAATTCACCTTCCAAGTTATTTCCCACAGAGTTATTCTCAAACAGAATCTCTCCTTGATAGAAGTACAGTCACTTCCATTCATCATCCCCAACAGGAGTAGAAGAGCCACAGTCCTCTACGACAGTCAGAAATGTTATTTTCTCCAGCAGCAGTCAGGGATTTATTTTTCCAGACTCGGATATGTCACAACTAAGATCTCATGTTCATACATCATGACATGCACATACATATTACATACGGAATAATCTCGTTTATTTTGAGAACATCATCTCACAATGCATTTCATACATCGCATATAAACTAACCTTGTTATCTCTTCAGGAAAGACAATTGTCACCAACAATTCTAGCAGTTATACATGTCATATTTGCAGGCACCCAAGGAAAAATCAGTTCCTGAAACCAAACGGGTCAACTAATCTACATGATCAAACAAAGTAACCCTACTACCCAGGTTCCTTCTCATAGCCCTACTATCCAGGCTTTCATCTCGAAGTAACCCTACTATCCAGGTTCCTTTCCATAGCCCTACTATCCAGGATTTCATTTCGAAGTAACCCTACTATCCAGGTTCCTTCCCATAGCCCTACTATCCCGGCTTTCATTTCTAAGTAACCCTACTATCCAGGTTCCTTCCCATAGCCCTACTATCCAGGCTTTCATTTCAAAGTAAACCTACTATCCAGGTTCCTTCCCACAAGCCCTACTATCCAGGCTTTCATCTCGAAGTAACCCTACTATCCAGGTTCCTTCCCATAGCCCTACTATCCAGGCTTTCATTTCGAAGTAACCCTACTATCCAGGTTCCTTCCCACAAGCTCTACTATCCAGGCTTTCATCTCGAAGTAACCCTACTACCCAGGTTCCTTCCCATAGCCCTACTATCCAGGCTTTCATCTCAAAGTAACCCTATTATCCAGGTTCCTTCCCATAGCCTTACTATCTAGGCTTTCATTTCGAAGTAACCCTACTATCCAGGTTCCTTCCCACAAGCTCTATTATCCAAGCTTTCATCTCAAAGTAACCCTACTACCCAGGTTCCTTCCCATATCCCTACTATCCAGGCTTTCATCTCGAAGTAACCCTACTATCCAGGTTCCTTCTCATAGCCCTACTATCCAGGCTTTCATTTGAAGTAACCCTACTATCCAGGTTCCTTCCCACAATCCCTACTATCCAGGCTTTCATCTCAAAGTAACCCTACTACCCAGTTCCTTCCCACAAGCCCTACTATCAAGGCTTTCATCTCGAAGTAGACTTACTATCCAGGTTCCTTCTCCCTTATCTCCAGACAACAGTTTACAAAACTGTAAGGCCTGGACTCGACCAAATACGGTCGATTTCGCATTTCTCCAGTAAGTCGCTGTACAGCCTGGACCCTGAACAGATATACGTTCTACTCTCACCTCCTCAATCAAGAGTTAATTCCCCAGTGGAGTATTGGACAACCGAATATCCTAGACTCTACTTCTCAGGACATAAATCAACATTCCCCAGCAAAGTCCCCTTCAACAGCAGGTACAGGAATTCTCTCCAAGGAATCTCTTATGCAATCGATCTTCTTCGGATGGCATCTTTAAGCCCATCTTCGACGATCCCACATCGCCTTCCAAATGGCATCTGTAAGCCCATTTCCGATATCACCAATCAACATTACTTCATGCGAGTGCAAATTTCTGGGCACTCTAGTGTTCAATCATCTTCCACCTTCAGATCACGAAAGACAGACCAGCCAATCTACATCCTCAGGCTCAAGAAGATTGAACAGGGGCAACTGTTGTACCCCAAAATTTTCCCTCCCATTTTTCAAAGGATCATCCTGGACTCTCAGGTTTGCTTCTATCAAGTTCCAAGTCTTGAATTATAACTTTTCAAGAAAATCTCTCACAAGGGAAAAATGGTAAAAAGCACACTGAAAAAGTCAAACTTTAACCTTTAGACAAAAAAAACCAAGTTTCAACAATTATATTTCATCAAGACATGAAACTAGCTCATCAAAATCAGAAGTCAGAAATTACTTTGAAAAACTCAAATTTCTAAACATTTGGAAAAATTTCTAAGTGTTAAAGAGAATATGATACTTCATAACTTCTGAGTCAGCCTCCACACAAGTGCAGTTAGAAGTTGCAAACATGGTTCAGAACATAGTCTTCAATCCAAACATGACTCTTCAGCGCATGGAGGTTACGTTTCTGATCTTCTATGATCAGAACATCACCAAATCCGAAAACCTCGTTTAAACAACATGCTACATTGTTGCAGCACAGTATACTAACCAGCAGTTAATCCAGTCCACACCTGCATCTTCCCAAATCCTGTATTTGTACCGAATATAAAAATCTGTGATCAAAAAGCAACGGAAAAGTGTGCCAAACAAGTTTAAATCCCATTTGTTTTTCCCCCCAAAACCACAGCAAATTCACCTATAAATAAGTTGCTCCATCACACATTCAAGGGGCTGGCTTTTGGAGGGAGGGAATTATCAAAAGAGAGAAAATAAACCTGTGGAACCCTGCGTAAAAATCCAGAAATCCCAAACAGAAAATCAAACCTTTGTTCTTCCTTTTGAATCAAAGAGTTTGGCATTTTATCTTCCGTTACTCTTGCTGACTCCAAAACATCTGAAGGCGGCAATTCAAGCTCCAAACGCACACTTCAGGATTCAAGGTAAGTCTTTCTAACTTTGCATATTTTCATTCAGAACATCATTAAATATGTAAATATCATAGTATTGATGTTGTCCATATCATTGCATAAGTAGAAAAACTGTGGATAAGAACTTCTTGCTTAAAGGTAGGCTTAGGATCAGGATTAGAACTTCTATAAACTGTTGTGCTTTTACCCTTCGGATTTGTTGTTTGATTAAGAACTGAATAAATTGCTGATGGTTGTTTAATATGAGAAAAGAGTTAAAATGTAACACCGAACTTCTGATGCTTACTCACTGTTTTAGCACAGCACAAAACTTCCGAGCTCTTCTTACTGTTAAACACACTGAATTTATGATACTTCCACTTGCTATTTTAAACACTCAGAGTTTTTGATTTTCATATGCTGAGAATACACTGAATTTCTGACGTTTACTCACTGTTTTAGCATAACACAGAACTTCTGACTTTTGGCTCACTGTCTGAATACCACCCAGAACCTCTGTTTTTCCCTCTAACATTTTTTGCAGGACCGCAGAGTGTACCAATCCAGAACTTCTGTACCCACTGACGTTTCTTTCTGAGTCACAGCACTCCTGACAACAGAACTTCTGATTCCTTTTGTTTTACTGGCAGAAGCACACTGACTCTATATCTCATTCATTTTCCTTTTTATCACTTTCAATATTAATACTCTTTCATCAATATAAAAAAGGCATAAAAATATTTTCTTTTTACTAGCTAATTCACTTCTTTTTTTTAAATTCATTTATACAAAAAAACATTTTTATAAACAAAGTCCTTTTTCTTTCTTGCATTATTATTTCAATATGGTTGTAATAAATAATTAAAATTTATTTTCTTGCAACCCCTTCATTTGTAAATTTGTACACCCCACCCCCCTAATGATTGTAATAGCATAAAATCTTTACTTTCCGCACTTTTATTGCTTTCATATATTGTTAGTAAGTAGGGTTATGGCAAGGCATGAAATTGACAAATAGATCACTCTAATCAAGATTAAAATGCATGCAATCAAACACACTTTGCACACATGCACCCTTAGGGTAATCTCACTTATGGACTATCGAAAAATAGTCATGTCCCTCGAACATGGGCGTTTTAGAAAAGACCCTCGATAAAAGATCGTAGTCCCTTGATGACCCTCAATGTTGCCTTCGGTAAACAATCCAGTCCCTAAAAACGACATTGCTAAAACGTCCCATAGGTTTCCTTCTATGACTATACAAATGTCCCACACTCATCCCTTAACATCCAACGATGGGGCTTCTTACCAAATCAATGGTAAGATAGCAACATATAAAGGAGGAGGAAAAGAACATCTAAGACCTTTTGAGTAGGTAGATTCGCTCCTAGTTGCTCGCTTGCTCACAACAAAAAACATTTTTTATACACCCACACTCTCATTTTGAAAACATTTTCGAAAGACAACACTTTGTATGATTTCTTAAAGAAACGAGAACCATTACAAAGGCACCTTTTCAAAAATCACTTTCAAAAACACATCTCACAGACACATCTTTGAACAATTTTCCAAAAAAACACTTTGTACGCGTTCTTATAGAGACGAGAGCCATTACAAAGACATTTTCAAAATACTTTCAAAAAACTACACCACAAGCACATTCAAACAAAAGCAAGTGATCTAGAAAGTAACTAAGAGCCCATGGAAAACCATGGATGAAAAGGGTGCTAACACCTTCCCATTTCATAATCTACCCCCCGAACTCAAGAAAACATCTCTAAAGGTCTTTCCTGTGCTTTTTCACCTTTCCTTTTGGGATAAAAGAAAAGTCGGTGGCGACTCTTGCTAAACCGTAACATTTGCGAACGCAAAATGAAAAGTCAGTTCTCCCACCGTATCACAGCACCTAACCACATGCAGCTCAAAAACTTATCTCAAAAGAAGGATGAGTCCTTTAAAGAATATGCTCAGAGGTGGAGAGAAATGGCAGCCCATGTACAACCATCACTCCTGGAGAAAGAGTTGGTCGATATGTTCACGGTTACTTTACAAGGGTTGTACTATGATAAGATGGTAGGAAGCGTCTCTTGCGGATTTTATTATTTGGTAACTAGTTGTGAAAGGATTGAAGTAGGTATAAAGAGTGGTAAGATACAAGGGGGATCATCCAACATCCCTTACAGTTCAAAGAGACATGTCCCTAACTTCTCGAAAAAGAAGGAGGGAGAAATTAATGTTGTCGTATCGCATCCAAGGGAACAACAGCCATTGATAAATCCACGAGAACAACAACAACATAATAGGTTTGAAAGGCCTCCGAGAAGATTTGATCCTCTCCATATGCCTCACAGTCAATTGCTGCAGCACTTAATCAAAGCATCTTTGGAAGAGCTGAAGCCATTAGCTCCTCCAATTGGGGAACTCCCGCCAAAATATGATGCAAATGCTAGGTGTGAATATCATTCCAACTCACAGGGCATACCATAGAAAAATATTGGGCCTTCAGACATAAGGTTCAATATTTATTGGATTCCCATGATATCGCTTTTGACAAACCAAACATCAAGATGAATCACATGCCTCTGCATGGTGGGCCAACTGCAAACGCAATCGAAGTGGTGACTGACTTTGGGGAGGCCAGACGAGTAAAGGCTACAATAAACCTTTTGAAAGAATTTTGTTTGGATGTGGGTTCTTCTTGGAACACAATGAAGCTTTTGAGAAGATGTTACAGAAATTGGTGGATCAGGGGATAGTCCAATTCAGGAAATACCCTAAAAAAGAATACATAGTTATGATCAGTGGAAGTATAAATAAGCCATTAGTAATTCCTTGCCAAAGGCCAAGTCCGAATAAGAAAACTCTAGTGATTCCATGGGGAGAGTCAATAGAAGCACCTATGATGATAGCACATCAGACTCTGAGAATTCCAATAAATCCAAAACTACAATGGAGATTAGGGGGCCATCTCCCACTCTTTAAGAAAGTAACAAAGTGGTACCGTGGAGTTATGATTCTACTATCTATGTCAATGGTTTAAATCAAGAATGTGAGCCATCGGCAAGTCAAGGACATGCAGTCATAAATATAGCTGGAACAGAGGGAATGACTTGTAGTGGTCGAGTCTATAGTCTCGAACCACAAAAGAAGAATCAACTTATGGTTAAGGATAAGGGGAAAGCTGTGGTGGAGGCAAGTCAAGAACAAGAACCTCCAAGAAAGAATTTTACTGACCAAGAGGTGGAAATTTTTTTGAAAATAATCAAGAAAAGTGATTATAGGGTGGTGGATCAGCTACACCAAACCCCGACTAAGATTTCAATACTCTCGTTTCTCCTCAATTCAGAAGCACAACGAGACTCTCTAAGAAGGTTCTAAGTTCTGCTCATGTTGTAGAAGAGATCACAATGAATCAGTTTAACAATGTCGTAGCAAACTTAACATTTGGATCATACATATGCTTCAATAACAGCGAGTTACCTCCACAAGGTAGAGCTCACAACAAGGTGTTACACATTTCCATTCAGATAGGTACAACTAATATATCCAGGGTACTCACTGACACTGGTTCTACCCTCAATGTGTTACCAAAATACATCCTGATAAAGTTAACACTAGATGGTGTTGTTATAAGGCCAAGTTCTACGATAGTTAAAGCTTTTGATGGTTCTTAAAGCTCGGTATTTGGAGAAGTGGATCTTCCTGTCAAGATCGGACCACATATGTTTTATATTACCTTTCAAGTAATGGATATTGTTGTACCCCAAAATTTGCCCTCCCATATTCTTCCAAATTTGCCAAGTCAAAGCTTCAAAGTCTCCCCAAGGGATTGCACAGTTCAAGGGCCTCCTAAACAGTCAAAACTAGGGTTTTGGTTCTGACAAAGAAAATGAAGTTTCCAAGGGTCCCATCAAGTTCCACATGCCTACAAACATGGTCAAGCATCCTCGTACCAAGTTTCAAGACTTACAGCACAAAATTGCACAGTCAAAAACCCTAATTGCACTACAGTCAACTGCAGGGGCAAAATGGTCATTTGACAGTCAAAAGTCCAAATTTTTGGTCAACATCTCATTTTGAAGCCACAAACATCATTTGATCAATTCTTGATCATGATTTTCAAAGCATGGCTCAAAAAGTCTCAAGATGCAAAAGTTTCCATATTTGGACAGTTGAAAAAGTCAACTATAATTTGACCAAAGCATAACTTCCACATGGATTATCAGAAAAATTCCATCCAAAGCTCATTTTGAAGAGAAAGACATTTCCTACAACTCCTCTTCACACTTCAAGTCCAAGAAATGCTCTCACAAAAAGTTATCAATTTCAACATTATAGGTCATTTTCAAAAGTCAACAAAAAGGGACTTTAAGTCAAAGGCCATAACTTGAGATTGGTAAATCAAAATGACATGGGACCAAAGGCATTGGTTATAGGACTTCAAGACCTTTCCAAAATGTCCAAGAACATGAGCAAAGCTTAAAAATTGAGCAAGATATGCCTTGTGGAAGTTGGGAAATTTTTGGATATTTTGAAAAGTCAACTTTGCTTCAAATTGCTAATGGGCCACATTTTCTTCCAAGATCCATCATCCAAAGCATGTGCACGACCATTTGGCCCAAAGGGAAGTTATTCATCATTTTTATTTATTTATTTGAATTTTTAATTGCTAATATTTCATTTAATTAAAATAAATATGTGGAAAATACTAAACCAAAGTTTTCAAATCTTTTTATGCATGAAATACATTCAAGATTCGTGCATGATCAGATATAGAAAGAATCAATGTGATTAGGACATAATTGGTAGCAAATATGCATGAAAAGATTGGAAAATATATGCATGGAAAATCAAATATCATTCCATCAATGCAAGGATTCTTTGGACCAAATTTTCAACCCTAATCGTTCACATACTTATTCTCATGCAAACCCTAGTGCTCATAACCTCTAAGCTCCGCAGAAAAGCCATAGACAACCTTGCATTTTTTCAAGAAAACTCAAATACTTAAAACACGATTGCAAGGCTTTTCAAGGCAAGAAAATCATTCCATTGCCTTCCTGAGACTTCAAGGAAGGTTTTCAGATCAAAACCATCCATTCTAACGCAAAGAAATGGTAGAACGATCGTGCCCTGTACAGGATTTTTTCCATATGCTTGTATCATGATTCATGCATTTTTAGTAATTTTTAATATTTGATTTATGTTCATTGATTGATTCTAAAGCTAACTGTGTGCTTTAATTGAGTTTTCACGCATTGTATGAAGAATCACCATTAAAGCACGCTAGGGTTCTTCAAGCTTCAAATTGGGCATTTTTGAATGCTGTAAAATTAGAACACCTTAATACCATGGTCAAAATCAGGACACTTAGACGAATCGAATGCAACAATCGCGCCCAATTTATATAGCACCATAGCCTAATCGCTATTTTGGAAAAGGGTATATTTTGGGGGGGTTTAAAACCCCCGTTAATTCTCTTTTATTTTAGGAACAATGAAGAAGAAGACCCTGTGGCAAGCTGTGATTGGTTGATTTGAAACTAGCGCGCGTTTTTTTGTTTCTAACCACTAACATCAATTTTCGCTTATATTATTTATGCTTTGTTTTACATACAGCGCGTTGAAGTGGCTCAGCTGGTGGGATATTGTGTTGGCAAGCATTGGGACCTGGGTTCGATTCCCAGGTCCCCCACATTCTTTCAATATTTTTCTTCCTAACGTGATTCCATGCAGCGCTTTGTCTGAAGATCTATCATGTAGCCTCATATCCAGCTTGCCACATGGCCTATGACATCAATCCAATGGTCTAGAATCAAGGTCTATGGAACGCTGCAGTCAACGCATACACATGGTCCCATGAAAAGTCAGAAAGGGCCTTAAATCACTGGGCCTAATTGCTACAATCACACCTCCAATTGGGGACAGAACCCCCCATGGTTTGCTTCTCATTCTTTTTTCCTTTTTTTGTTTTCTTTATTTTAATTAGTTTTAATATAATTCTTTCAATTAATTTATTTTCACAAAATATAAAAATCAGAAAAGACAAAAATCAAAATATATTTTATTTAATTAATATTTTTGTAAATAAAAATCATTAATTAATTTAGTTTTCAATTCTAGGATTAATTTTGACATTTTTCTTAATAAACCTAAAAGTTGATAGAATTAGGGTTTCAAGTATTTTTTCATTCTTTTTCTTTTTTTTTCACCATAATTAATTATTTAATATTATTGTTGTAAATAAAACTTGCCATTAATTAATTAGGTTAATTTAGGTTTAACTTTAACATGTTTTTTTAATAAATTAAAAATAACTAGAATTAGGGTTAATTAATTAATTTCATTTAATTCTCATTAAAATATTCATAAATACAAAAAACCTCAAAAATCTTTTCTTTTTTTTTATTTAATTTAATTAATTTGTTAATAATAATTTAATTTCGTTAAAAAGGGTCCAACGCCCTCGCTTTCAATTTTAATTCAATTCGCGCATTTTATTTTATTTCTTATAATATAAATGTAATTCTCCCAAAGCCGTGTAAATTTATATTTCTCGCACTTTCCTTTATTTTATGTCAAATCGGGTCCTGGATTTTAATTTGGTGATGTGGACCCGCGCCTTTGTAATAGTTTAGGAACTTTATATTTCCGCACTTTTTTTAACTGTTAATAATTGCATGCAAGAATGAATGTTAAAATAAAAACAAATGCGTAGATCACCCATAACATGAACAAGACAAAATATCTGAAAACGACACACAAATCACACACCACCCCTAGGGTACGCCTCACTGTTGCCTTGCCTCGAAAGGTGATCGTCGAGTAGAGGATGTCTTAGTAAGTCCTCATGATCCGGGAACCTGGCATGAGGGTAGCTTCTAAGGTATCTTCCCATTGCTCCGGTGATCACCATGTCCCGAACCTTTGAATTGACCCGAACACCTCCAACGGTGGTGCTACCTACCTCTCAATGGTGGGATGGCCCTACTTTAAAGGACATCTATACAGACGAATTCCTTAGGGTAGGTAGACGACTCTAGATACTTGCTCTAATTTCAAAAACAAATCAAAAAATACTTTTCACACCGACACCTTTTCAAAAAAGCTTTCGAAAGAAATTTTTCAAACACTCTTGAGGACCGATACAAGAGTCGAACTGAAATTTTCAAAGAAACTTTTTAAAACCCACAGTTGAAAAGCAAACAAACCATTTTTGAAAACACAATGAGCAAGTATCTAAGAGCCCATGGATAACCATGGATAGAAAGGGTGCTAACACCTTCCCTTTCTATAATCTACCTCCCGAACCGAGAGCAATCTCTATAAGGAATTTTTCTGTGCTTTTGTCCTTTCCATTTGGAGAAAATAAAAGACGGTGGTGACTCTTGCTTCCGCGACATTTCGCGAACCAGCGTTAAACAGTCAGTTCCAGATCCACCGATCACAGAACTGGCGACTCTGCTGGGGACTTAAACTTAAAGTGAGGTGTACCTTAGGGTTAGTTCATAACTGTGTTTTCAATTGTATTGACTTGTCTGCTTTAAATTTGTGGGTTGCATGGGAGTTACATAGATCCTAACCCGAATCTGGGGATACCCTGTTTAGGTAGCATAAGCTGTGAGGGACCTGTCCGGCATAGACCGACACGGGTGAAACAGTGGCTACGTTGGTGTGGCACCTTGGTCTGTACCGATATCCCTTATGTTGCAACGAGGAGAATATGGGTCTTCTGAGGAGTCATTAAGCACCAACAACCTTAGAACCTTAAATGACACAACTTGGCCATTAGAACAGTAGCAGTATGCTACGCCCATTGAGGCTAAACTCTCGTGATGGTTCTGGCCGCAAGAAAAGATTGCGATGCTGGAGTTATGACCGATTGAGGGTAGTCAATGATATTGGGATCCTCTAAGAACCCGGTTACTTTGATAGGACAGGTATGAACCAACAAACTGAAAGAGGGTAATACCTAGACCTCATGCTGGCCTAAACTTTAAGGGTCTGTCTTGTGTAACGTGTGTGCCTTACCATGTTTTCATTTGTATCTATTTGTGGTGTGCTTTATCATAACATCATAACATCATGAGCATTGCATGCATCCTGCATAAGGACTGACCATTTCAAAGACAAGAGGGTTTCACGTTTGCTCTGTTTTGTAGGACACCATGATGCATGTGCGAAGGAATACTATCCGTTTCAACTTTGTTTACTCACCTGAGTTGCTTGAAGAGTTGGTTAGCAGAATTCCAAATACCACTTCCTTCATTCAGAGGCATGGTTCTCTTCTCAGTTTAGTCACTGCAAAGCGGGATCAACAGTTGATGAGTGTTTTGACCCAGTTCTATGACCCTCTGTACCAATGCTTCACCTTTCATGACTTCCAGCTGGTCCCTACCCTGGAAGAGTTCTCTGATTTGCTTGGTATCCCTATCTTGGATCAGACTCCCTTTACTGGTTGGGAAAAGACCCTCAGGCTTAAGGAGGTTGCTGCAGCTCTTCCCTTGACACATCAAGAGGTAATGGACAATTGGGTAACTAGAAGCGGAGTTAAGGGTTTCTTGGCCAAGTTTCTGATTGGTAAAGCTAACAGCTTTTGTAATGACCTGGACTTTAGGGCATATGAAGACATCTTGGCTCTCTTAATCTATGGGTTAGTCTTGTTTCCTAATCCTGACAACTTCATCAATGCCATTGCCATAAGGATCTTTATGTCTCAGAATCCTATACCCACTCTCTTGGGTGACATCCTGCAACAACTTCATGCTCGTACTGCCCGAAGACGAGGAACCCTGTGGTGTTGTATCCCTTTGTTGGTGAGGTGGTTTATTTCGCACCTCCCTAAGTTCGTACTGAAGAACCAAGAAGGAAGAGGTTGGGCTCATAGGTTAATGTCTCTCACTGATAAAGACATCATTTGGACTTGCAGAGGTTTGGATGAGATAGCTATTATTGATCGATGCGGGGAATACCCTAATGTTCCTCTGATTGGTACCCAAGGAGGAATCTCTTACAATCCATGTCTAGCACTCCGTCAGTTTGGAAGAGCCAGAAGAGCAGGCCCCCATGAGATGTTGGTGCCTCACATCAGTTTTGAGTTTCAGGTGGATAGTGACGAGCTGCGTCGTAGGTTCATCAAGGCTTGGGACAAAGTTCATAAAGCTGACCCACAAGAGTTGGGGCCAAAGACTTCTTTACCTATGGAAGCCTACTACAAATGGGTTCGCATCCGTGCTCAGAAGTTAGGTATGTCGTACGAAGCCGTCAGACCTATCATTCTTGAGTGTCCTAACAAAGATGGGGTTCCTCCAACTGTCCTCCCCCCTCAGATACCTACAGATTATGAGACATTAAAGAGGTCTTGGTCGCAACTGCGAGAAGAGCGGGATTCTTATCGGGAAAAGTTCAACGAGCAGGAGTTGAAGATCCAGAAGCTGACAAAGCAGTTGGAGAATGAGCGAGCTCTGAATGCTTACATACTGTGATACGGTGGGAGAACTGACTAGTATTTTGCGTTCGTATTCGCACTTGTGCGGTTGAGCAAGAGTCGCCACCGACTTTTTATTTTATCCTAAAGGAAAGGTTAAAAAAGCACAGCAAAAACCTTTTGAGATATTTCGTGGGTTCGGGGGGTAGATTATGAAAAGGGAAGGTATTAGCACCCTTTTCATCCATGGTTATCCATGGGCTCTTAGGTACTTGCTTAGATCAATCTTGCCTTGGTTTTCAATTGTATGAAATGGTGCTTTGTGTGTTGTTTTGAAAATGTTTTGAAAAGATGCCTTGTGCTAGGCTAACCTTGTAACAATTCTTTACTCGAATGTTTTACAAAAGGTGTTTTATCTTTTAAAAAGATGTTTCAAGGGTTTGAAAAGTTTGATTTTTGAAAGTGTTGTGGATTGTGGTTTTTGAAATTAGGCAAGTGTTTTCTTTGCAAATTGACAAGTACTTAAGAGTTTATCTACCCTAAAGCTTTCTCAAAGATTTTCGTCGTGTTTTAACCCCTTTGACAATTTTGTTCTACCATTGAAATTGGTAGGCAATCTTGTATTTAGGAAGTTTATTCGGGACGGGCGTGGGTCATCGCATGGACCATGAATGCAATGGTGCCAAGTGTCTTTGGCAATTATTTTGAAGGGACTATGATCATTCCATTTAGGCAACACTTTGAGGGACTTGTGATCATTTGCTTTTGTTTTGCCAAAGATACTCGACGTGCAAGCATGGCCCATTTTGGAAGGCATCATGTGGGATTACCCTAGAGGGTGCAAGTGTGATTGTGTATTGATTACATGCGTTTGTCTTGTATTAGGTTATCTAGCGTTTGATTTTATGTACATACAAACCCTAGGTCTAACCATGGTATAATTGTAAATTGCGGAATGTAAAACCTACGCTATTACAAGATAGTGTCCGGGAGTGGGGGTATAAATGTACAAGGGGATGAGACTTATAGTATCCAACAAGTTACAACCAAATCGAATGTCGCAATCAAAATGTAAATATCGAATGTACAAATATAAGATAAAATGTGTATAGGGCAATATATTGTGTAAGTGTAAATGTGAGATGTATATGTATATGAATTGTGTAATTATATACAAGTGCGATAATGTGAAGTTGAATCGTATTAGGGTTTGACCTAGAGAAATGTTTTTAAATGTATTTTTGATTTATATGTTTAATTATGTACAAAAGAAAAATGAAGTGTTTTGATTAAAATGTTAAGTTTTAATTGAAAAGTATTTTAGTCAAATGTTTATGAATTTCGATATTAGAAAATAAATGTATTTAAATTGGTATGTACAAATGTATATGTTAATTAAAAAGTTTCAATTTAATTATGTATAAAAAATGTATAATATGTACAAAATTAATGTTTTAAAATGTATGTACAAAATATCTATCTAAAAGAATGTTTTAACCTTATGATAAAAAATGTATTTTTAATTAAGTGAGTATTTTACAAAGAATAAAAAAAACATTGTTTATAAAATGAAATAAAAAAGGGTTAGTATTTTATAAAAGAAAAAACAAAAGAAGTGGATATTGTTTATAGAATAAAAGAAAGGGTTAATATTATATATAAAATAAAAGGTTAAATGAATATTGTAGATGAAATAAAACAGGGTTAGTGTTTGATGGGCTTTGGGGAAGTGAGGACGGGTCAGGCCCAAGCTTGGTCTTGAACGAAATTTAGGGTTCGCGTTTGTTTGGTCAATTGGGAACGAAATCTAGGGTTCGTGTGGAAACGGCGCCATTCACTGATTCCTGCTCATCTTCGTCTTCTACGCGAGCTTCTACGCCTCTCTGCCTGAGCCACCCCGCTACCGCCTCTCCTCCTCTCATACGGACTAGACAGTCCTCAAATGACGGTTAGTGCATCGTTTCGAATTGGTTTAGGCATTTTGTTTTAGATTCTTGCATGTCATGATTTATGTGCTTTGTTCTACATATCTGCTGTGTTTGTTTTAACAAGATGATGAGAAGAAAGATGAGGAAGGAAATGTACTACCTTTGATGTGGAGGAGAGGACAAGGGAGCGCTTGAGGAGGCTCAGTGGCGATTTGGTGATGGAGCTTGCTTGGATGAATCTTTGAGCTTTCCTGGTATTTTCGCTCTTTTGCTATATTAGGTTTTGATGATGATGTATACTGAGAAGCCCTAATATGTTCACTTCTTTATCTTCTTCTTCCACTATGTGTTGCCTTTGTGTTGTTGCCTGAGTGTTTGCTTGAGTATTGTTTGAGATGCCCAATGATGATCTCTGAGATCTGAGGGCCTATGTATTTGTTGCCTGAGTTGCTTCTTTCTTCTTCTTCTTGAGAGGCTGTATGCTTGTTTGCGTTGCCCAGAATTTTGTTGAATGGTTGCTTTGAGATGATTTGCCTATGATGAGGGAAGAAAAACTCTGAGGCTTAGTGTTGGTTTGAATGTTTTGACATGCTTGAGGGGTTAGTTTGAATATGCTCGAGAGGTTGGTTTGGATATGCTTGAGGCAGGACTGTGGTATTAGCAGGTTATGGTGTTAGCTTGGCTTTGTGACAAGTTGATGTAGTTAGGCTCTCTTGATGGAGGTAACTGGTGTATGGACTTTTTTTGGTTTTGAATTTCTGTTTCTTTTCTTGACAGTAGGCAGATTATGGTATTTTCAGATTATGGTTTTGAGATCTGTTATGTGGTTGGGCTTGGCCAAGTTTGAGGTTGCTGTTGGTAGTGGGATGTAGGCAGGTTCTGTTTATGTGTTTGACAGGGACTTAGCAAGGTTTGAGATTGATAGGCATGGTGCTGGTGTGAAGTTTCTGGTTGGTTTTTGTTATGACCGGTTGTATGTTCAGTTTAATGTTATGTGTTGACAGGAGGTGGGTTTGTTAGGCTAATGGTAAGGCAGGTGAAGGCATTGTGTTATGTTTGGCTTATCAGGTTTTTTGAAGCTTGAGGTTGCGTTTTTTAGGTTATGGTCCTGGTATGAGGTTTTATTGTGTTTTTGATAACTTGTGTTTTTTAGACAGGTATGAGCTTCTTGGCCTCTATTGGTTTGGTTCTGAGTTATATGGGTGATATTGGTGCTTGGCTCAATCAGTCTCTTTTCTTGTATTATTTCGTCCTTTTGCTATTGGTCTTTGGCGCCTAACCTTATTTCAAACTTTGGTTTTCTTTTTGATCCACGCTTGCTGGGTAGTTTGACAAAATTTCTTGGCATCTTTTCCATTTTTAGTAACTGTCCATGTTGTGTAGTTTTGAACAATGCTGAATTGTGTCTTCTTTTTTGTATATCTTTTCTGCTGTCCTACTGCCTATGCCTAACCTGAACTTTGCCTATGCTCTTTATCTCTCTTTTTCTCACTCATAGTACAGTTTAGAATTATTATATGATTTTTATTGTACTATGGTTCTGAAGGGGCCCCCTCTTATGCTGGGAAATGATGAAACGGATCACCTTGTTTGCATATACTTCTCTGCATTCTTATTCTGCTTTTGACAGCTTTGCATTTCTTTGATATCTTGGCATTTTGACTTTGCAGCAAGTGTACTTTTGGGTAATCCTTAGGCATTTTGACAGCAACTTCCTTTTTGCTTTGGATAGAAAGTTGGAATTGGATTTTTTCAGTTTAGTTTGAATTGGAAATTGAGATTCTTATGCAGTCTTGAATTTTTAGAAATTATGCATTTGCATTTCATGAACAAAAAATCTTCCCTCTCTGTGAACCGGGAGAAATCCCGTGATTTGCAGAGAGAGCAACTGATCCCAGTCAGTGGCCCCTAATGATGAGCAAATTAACTGTCTCTTTTAATTAACTGCTTTCTGACTTCCTCTTCCTTTTTGCAGATAAAGAAATGGAGCACCGGCATGAAGTGGAGAATGAAGAATTTAGAAAATAAGATAGAATTTCTATTTTCAGTTTAATTCTTGTACATTATTATTATTTAAATACTTTGTAATAAATATTAGTATCCAAATAATAACAATTGTAACAATTATTAAATGTGAAATAAAAATTCATTTGATATTTAATTTTCTTTCAATTCCTTTTCTTTAATTGTTCATTTGTTATTTATAGTCCCTTAAAATAAAATAAAATGAAGGTTTAAACTTCAAATATTTTAATTCTTAGAATCATAAATAATCAACTAAACCTTCAATGATCAAAATAAATGAATTCGACGTATCCATTATTCAAAGCAACGCACAGTCGAACACAAAAACTTAATCAGATGTAATCCCCTTTTTTTTTACTGATTCTTTTATCAAGCACTGCAACTCCACATTGCACATATCCCTTTTGATTGGTGAATTCAAACCAACTGCCTCATTTACTGATTAAATCAAGATAACGCGAATTTTAACCCGAATCTCGGAACAAACTGCAAAGTGCGGTGGAATTTAAATTCTTCTGAGAATATGCCCATAAAACCTTAATTTCTGATTAAATGCTAGATAACGCTCGCCTGATCAAAATTGAACCAAAAATCATCCAAACGCTAAGCCAACTGTATGAAACAATCCAGAGCTCTAAAAATCAGTAAAAACCCTAATTTTGCTTGACTGTCAAGAAAAGTCCGTTTGTCCGATTCTTGAGCCAGTTTGAAAAGTCAGGAAATGTTTGAAGCTGATATTTCTTGGGGAAAAATGCGAGGGCAAATTTTGGGGTACAACAGTTGCCCCTGTTCAATCTTCTTGGACCTGAAGAGTTAGATTGGCAAGTTTGCCTTTCGCGACTTGAAGGTAAAAGGAGATTGGACACTAAAGTGCCCAGAAAATTTGCACTCGGCGATCTGATGGTAGATGTGAATGGGCTTAAAGATGCCATTTGGTGATGGGCTTAAAGATGCCATCTGGTGCGAGAGAATTTTGTCGGGGGATGGGCTTAGAGATGCCATCTGAGAATGGGCTTACAGATGCCATTCGGTGACTGCTGGTAGGAGGATGGGCTTATAGATGCCATCTGGACATGTTGAACTGTAGGTCACTGGTGAGTGGACAAGTATCAGAAGGGCATCCCTGTTTTGGAACGTCTCTGAATTGGGTCTGAACAAGCAACAGATTGACGTCCATGTCTGGAGAATCTGTAAACTGTTTGAGATTGAATAAGCAATAGAGCAGTATCCGTTGTTGGGACATGTCCGTAAACTATTTTCAAAAATTGAGAAGAATCTGAATCAGTTGGTAGATTGACATCCGTTGTAGGGAAGAATCCGTAAACTATTTTCAGACGTCTTGAAGTTGAAGAGGAACCGGTGTAAGGTTTCTTGATGGCGCGTCTGAATGAATCTGGAATAAGTATCAGAATGTCGCCGTGTCCGGGTCACATCTGAACTATTTCCGGATAAATCTTAGGAGATGATCTGTGTCTGTCGACTGATCTTTCCTGAAAAGGCAAAGGATTAGTTGTATGCAATGTTATGATGCATGAAGCAATGCCTGTGACATTAATGTTTATGAATGTGATGGATGCGCATGTAAGCTGATGAGCCAATCTTGCTGTGGATAAATGAATCCGATATGGCTGGAGATAAAAGCATCTTGACTGCTTCCGGGGAAAATAAATCCTTGGCTGTCGCTGGGGAAGAGAATTCCTAATGACCTCTACTGGGGGATTCCAAACTAGTAGACTCATGCTGAGGAGACCAGATTGAGAATCTTTGGCTTGATGGGAAGTAACCTTAGAGACTGGGGAACTCAAGATTTGCCTTCCTAAAACTCTGTGGGGAGAAAGTTTGAAAGTCTGACTCCGCTGGGGATACTGAAGTTTATACTCTGAGGGGAATTGAATTCCGGAGGATTCTCTGGCTGGGAATTTGCAAAGATAAGTTACTGCTGGGGAATTTTGATGAACTCCGCTGGGGATAGGAAGAATCTTCTGATTGTTGTTTGGTCTGGGATAAGTTACTGAATGTCGCCAAGTCTGGGTCACATCTGAACTATATCTGGAAAGTCTGAATGAGTTATAGAATGTCGCCATGTCTGGGTCACATCTTGAACTATATCTGGAATGAAATTCTGAATGAGTTGCAGAATGTCGCCAAATCTTGGGTCACATCTGAACTATATCTGAAAGTCTGAATGAGTTATAGAATGTCGCCATGTCTGGGTCACATCTTGAACTATATCTGGAATGAAATTCTGAATGAGTTGCAGAATGTCGCCAAATCTTGGGTCACATCTGAACTGTATCTGAAAGTCTGAATGAGTTATAGAATGTCGCCATGTCTGGGTCACATCTTGAACTATATCTGGAAAGTCTGAATGAGTTATAGAATGTCGCCATGTCTGGGTCACATCTTGAACTATATCTGGAATGAAATTCTGAATGAGTTGCAGAATGTCGCCATGTCTGGGTCACATCTTGAACTATATCTGGAAAGTCTGAATGAGTTATAGAATGTCGCCATGTCTGGGTCACATCTTGAACTATATCTGGAATGAAATTCTGAATGAGTTGCAGAATGTCGCCAAATCTTGGGTCACATCTGAACTATATCTGAAAGTCTGAATGAGTTATAGAATGTCGCCATGTCTGGGTCACATCTTGAACTATATCTGGAAAGTCTGAATGAGTTATAGAATGTCGCCATGTCTGGGTCACATCTTGAACTATATCTGGAAAGTCTGAATGAGTTATAGAATGTCGCCATGTCTGGGTCACATCTTGAACTATATCTGGAATGAAATTCTGAATGAGTTGCAGAATGTCGCCATGTCTGGGTCACATCTTGAACTATATCTGGAAAGTCTGAATGAGTTATAGAATGTCGCCATGTCTGGGTCACATCTTGAACTATATCTGGCTTTTGGGGTGATAAGGAACTTGTTGAACACTTTTGACATTCGAATGCCCCAAGTGGTGGTGAAGGAGTCTTGAATCAGATTACTCTGCATATTGAGAGATTTCTTGAAATCTTGACTGGACTGCCCCAGGTTAATTGAATTTTGAAAGATCTGTTGGACCTTGACTAGACTGCTCCAGGTTAACTGAAATGTGACATGTCCTGCCCCTTGTTGACAGGGGATTTGATGGAAGTGTTATCCTCTTGAAGTGATTTTGACTTACTGAGAGAGTTTTCGTTCCTCCGAACAATCGCCGCATGAATTTCTTCGCTGTCAAACAAAAGGGTTAAATGCAGACAGTGATATTCAAATAATGCAAAGTTTATGGTTGTCTTTGAAGTTTTGAAAAATGCGTTTTTTAGCAGAAAACTTTTCATAAGACAAGTTAACACAAGATTTAGAGCAAAGCCCTACAGGAGTCAGGATACCTTTTGTAACAGTATGCTTTCGAACTAACCCATGCTTCAATTAGGACTTTTGAAGGGTTGTAACGTGGCCTGGTTCACGGTTTAAGAAACAAAGGATAAAGGCTCAAAGTATATTTGTACCCACCCACTCTTCGCGATGTTCTTCAACCTAAGCTCATTTAACTGTGCGTCGCACTCTGTTTTGAGTTTGGAACGACTTTTGGGCGATGGTTCACCAGTTTGAATTTGGGAGACAGTCATCATCTCCTTTTTCTTTTCCAACATTTTTCATGTTGTTGAGGATTTTGTAATGACCTCACTATTTTGATTTTGATTTGTTATCCCTAACTTTTGCCTGACGGTTACCGTTTTCGGGATTACCGTCAGCGGGATGCCCCAGCTTTCTTAAGCCTCCTTTATAGGTTTTGGCTCAGCGGGCTTTTCTCTTTTGAGAGATTGACTGTCTATGTGATAGGGAACCACCCTTGTCTTTTGATTCCGAAGGAACGCTTTCTTTTTTTTTGACGTCGTTCGTTGTATTACGAACTGAGAGTTTGCGACTTCAATGCGCATTTTCTTTTGAATTAACTGAGAGACTACCCTGCCCCAGGTTTATATCAAAGGTTTTGATTGTTTGGAACAGAAAACTCCTACTTCTTTGGCTCGAAGGGGTTGACTAGGGATTAACTTCCTTATAACTCCAGTGTTTGGGAATTGAAAGAAACGCCTGTACATCATCAGCAAGGTCTGTTCAAAAGCATACTGTATAAGATCATGGTATTGTTTCGTCATCCTCCCTCTAAAGGCTTATAGCTTTTTATCAAGAGTTAAATATCATAAAGAAAAACATAAGAGTAGTGAAACGAATGGATGAATTCAAGACAAACATATGCAATGCATTAATGAAAACAGAGTTTAACATCAACAGATAATTGTTTGATAGCAAAAGAAATTACAACTTTTGAAAATTCAGAATGAAACAAACACAATCTCAATGATTTGGCATAGGAGGAGTGATCATGCTGGAGTCTCTGGGGGACCAAACTCAATCTCCTTGGCATCGATCATGTCCTGGATCTTGTTCTTCAGAGGCCAACAGTTGTTGGTATCATGCCCCGGGCTATCAGAGTGGTACTCACATCTTTCATTGGGGTGATAGGTAGGAGCAGAAGTATTTGGGTTCCGGAGAGGAGCCCTCAAAGTAATCATATCCCTCTTCAACAGGTGTTGCAGTGCCTGAGACAGTGACATGTTGATCTTGGTGAACTGCCTCTTAGGTGCGACCTCCTTATGCTGATGCCCCTGTCTTTGTTGAGCAGGTATAGGATTAGGGATCAGGATTGCCCCTATATGTTGGTCATGACGACCCTTTTGACTGTTCGCAGCAATGGACTCTTTCTTCCCGTTGTGGGGAATTATCTGAGTATCGGAGGTTGTGGCTCCCTGGATCTTTCCACTCTTGATGCCAGCCTCGACCCTCTCGTCAGTCAGTATTAGCTCGGTGAACCCAGCTGAGGAGCTTCCAATTAAGTGCTTGAAGAAAGGCCCTGTCAAAGTTCCCATGAAGATGTCGATCAACTCTCTGTCAGTTAAAGGAGGTTGCACCCTACCAGCCAAATCTCTCCACTTTTGGGCATATCCCTTGAAGTTCTCGTCGGAACCCATGGTCATGTTTTGCAACTGCACACGAGTTGGTGCCAGATCAGCATTGTACTGGTACTGTTCGTAAAAAGCCCTGGCTAGATCTTCCCAGGTGTGGATGCGAGAACTCTCCAATTGATAGAACCACTCGAGTTGAGCCTCTACCAAACTTTCTTGGAAGAAATGGATCCAGAGTCTCTTGTCAGCTGTGTATGGTTGAATCTTGCGAACATAAGACTTCAGATGCATCTTAGGGCAAGAGACACCATCGTACAGAGCAAAGGTAGGGACTTTGAATTTTGGAGGGATGACCAATCCAGGAACCAAACCCATGTCTCCTAAATCCAAGCCAGGTATTTGTTGGATCTCCATAGCATTGAGGCGATCCTCCAACTCTTTGTACTTGTCATCAGTGAGAGGATATTGTTCTTCGGAATAATCAGCTTCCTCTTCATCAATCTCTACATTGTGGTTTTCCTCAAGACTAACCACTGTGTCGGATGGAGTTGCAAGGTCTTGGGTCTTAGGCCTTCTCCTCAGGTTCAGGATGCGGGCTGCCTTCTTGGACTTCTTCTTCTTGTCTTTGAGAAGGAGAGCTGTCAGATCCTCTTGCCCCTTACCCATAGCCAGCAGCATTTGTTGGAATTGAGCATTTTGAGCCTGGAGCTCTTTCACCGTTTGCTCCATATCCATCTTACTGAAATAAACAGTAGGAAGAATAAGGAGACCTGTAGGGGAGAAACCTGTTATGCAATAATATGTGTGATATATATGCAATGTTTTCAAGGATCTCTTGGGGTAAACACAAGAAAATGTTAGAGGTTGAACTCTGCTCTTGGATTGGAGAACTTTGTATCGGTGGATGTCTTTCCACGAGAATCAAGCTCACCATGTCGGGTGGGTCATAGCCACTGATTCAAGTTGTTGCACTTGATCTTTGATTGGAGAACTTTGTATCGGCGGATGTCTTTCCACTAGAACCAAGCTCACCATGTCGAGTGGGTCATAGCCACTGATTCAAGTTGTTGCACTTGAACTTTGACTGGATTGGTTAGAGGAGAGACCTCTTGCCCCTTGATAGACGTCTGGTTCAACGTAACCCTGCATCAAAAGAACCCTCAAGATCCTTGAAATGGTTATTGAAAATGCTAAAATGCTATGGTATGATGTTATGATGTTATGTACATGTATGCACAAGTAAGTGAGTGTATATACAGGTAAACAATATTCACACAAAGCACACAAGGCCTTAGGTTTAGGCTTGCATGAGGTTCAGGTACTACCCTCTTTCAGTTCGTTGGTTGAAACCTGTCCTATCAAAAGTAACCGGGTTCTAGAGGTCCCAATATCACTGGATTGCTTTCATTGTTCATCGTTTCGATTTAGCCACTGAACTGGCGACCGAAATATTCCAGGAAGGCAACCCTCAATTGAGTGTAGTATCGAGTATCAACCAACCTCGGACTGCACCAAAGTCAGTTATCTCACTACCCTAAAAAGGCTAAGATGGTCAATTAAGGTTCTAAGGTCAGTTGATGCTTCGCGACACCACGCGGCGGCCCCGTACTCTCCTTGACTGAACTCAAGGGTTACCGGTACACACCAAAGTGCCACATCAACGTAGCAGACTGCTTCAACCATGTCGGTATACCCCGCACAGTTCCCTCACAGCCTTGTTGCTACCTAAAAGGGTTTCCCCAGATCCGGGTTAGGATCTATAAAAACTCCGATACAAAGCCCACAAATGTAAAGCAAACAAAGCAATCAATTGAAAGTAAAGGTGATCTAAACCCTAAGGTAACCCCACTTTAAAATTCTCCCCAGCAGAGTCGCCAGTTCTGTGATACGGTGGGAGAACTGACTAGTATTTTGCGTTCGTATTCGCACTTGTGCGGTTGAGCAAGAGTCGCCATCGACTTTTTATTTTATCCTAAAGGAAAGGTTAAAAAAGCACAGCAAAAACCTTTTGAGATATTTCGTGGGTTCGGGGGGTAGATTATGAAAAGGGAAGGTATTAGCACCCTTTTCATCCATGGTTATCCATGGGCTCTTAGGTACTTGCTTAGATCAATCTTGCCTTGGTTTTCAATTGTATGAAATGGTGCTTTGTGTGTTGTTTTGAAAATGTTTTGAAAAGATGCCTTGTGCTAGGCTAACCTTGTAACAATTCTTTACTCGAATGTTTTACAAAAGGTGTTTTATCTTTTAAAAAGATGTTTCAAGGGTTTGAAAAGTTTGATTTTTGAAAGTGTTGTGGATTGTGGTTTTTGAAATTAGGCAAGTGTTTTCTTTGCAAATTGACAAGTACTTAAGAGTTTATCTACCGTAAAGCTTTCTCAAAGATTTTCGTCGTGTTTTAACCCCTTTGACAATTTTGTTCTACCATTGAAATTGGTAGGCAATCTTGTATTTAGGAAGTTTATTCGGGACGGGCGTGGGTCATCGCATGGACCATGAATGCAATGGTGCCAAGTGTCTTTGGCAATTATTTTGAAGGGACTATGATCATTCCATTTAGGCAACACTTTGAGGGACTTGTGATCATTTGCTTTTGTTTTGCCAAAGATACTCGACGTGCAAGCATGGCCCATTTTGGAAGGCATCATGTGGGATTACCCTAGAGGGTGCAAGTGTGATTGTGTATTGATTACATGCGTTTGTCTTGTATTAGGTTATCTAGCGTTTGATTTTATGTACATACAAACCCTAGGTCTAACCATGGTATAATTGTAAATTGCGGAATGTAAAACCTACGCTATTACAAGATAGTGTCCGGGAGTGGGGGTATAAATGTACAAGGGGATGAGACTTATAGTATCCAACAAGTTACAACCAAATCGAATGTCACAATCAAAATGTAAATATCGAATGTACAAATATAAGATAAAATGTGTATAGGGCAATATATTGTGTAAGTGTAAATGTGAGATGTATATGTATATGAATTGTGTAATTATATACAAGTGCGATAATGTGAAGTTGAATCGTATTAGGGTTTGACCTAGAGAAATGTTTTTAAATGTATTTTTGATTTATATGTTTAATTATGTACAAAAGAAAAATGAAGTGTTTTGATTAAAATGTTAAGTTTTAATTGAAAAGTATTTTAGTCAAATGTTTATGAATTTCGATATTAGAAAATAAATGTATTTAAATTGGTATGTACAAATGTATATGTTAATTAAAAAGTTTCAATTTAATTATGTATAAAAAATGTATAATATGTACAAAATTAATGTTTTAAAATGTATGTACAAAATATCTATCTAAAAGAATGTTTTAACCTTATGATAAAAAATGTATTTTTAATTAAGTGAGTATTTTACAAAGAATAAAAAAAAACATTGTTTATAAAATGAAATAAAAAAGGGTTAGTATTTTATAAAAGAAAAAACAAAAGAAGTGGATATTGTTTATAGAATAAAAGAAAGGGTTAATATTATATATAAAATAAAAGGTTAAATGAATATTGTAGATGAAATAAAACAGGGTTAGTGTTTGATGGGCTTTGGGGAAGTGAGGACGGGTCAGGCCCAAGCTTGGTCTTGAACGAAATTTAGGGTTCGCGTTTGTTTGGTCAATTGGGAACGAAATCTAGGGTTCGTGTGGAAACGGCGCCATTCACTGATTCCTGCTCATCTTCGTCTTCTACGCGAGCTTCTACGCCTCTCTGCCTGAGCCACCCCGCTACAGCCTCTCCTCCTCTCATACGGACTAGACAGTCCTCAAATGACGGTTAGTGCATCGTTTCGAATTGGTTTAGGCATTTTGTTTTAGATTCTTGCATGTCATGATTTATGTGCTTTGTTCTACATATCTGCTGTGTTTGTTTTAACAAGATGATGAGAAGAAAGATGAGGAAGGAAATGTACTACCTTTGATGTGGAGGAGAGGACAAGGGAGCGCTTGAGGAGGCTCAGTGGCGATTTGGTGATGGAGCTTGCTTGGATGAATCTTTGAGCTTTCCTGGTATTTTCGCTCTTTTGCTATATTAGGTTTTGATGATGATGTATACTGAGAAGCCCTAATATGTTCACTTCTTTATCTTCTTCTTCCACTATGTGTTGCCTTTGTGTTGTTGCCTGAGTGTTTGCTTGAGTATTGTTTGAGATGCCCAATGATGATCTCTGAGATCTGAGGGCCTATGTATTTGTTGCCTTAGTTGCTTCTTTCTTCTTCTTCTTGAGAGGCTGTATGCTTGTTTGCGTTGCCCAGAATTTTGTTGAATGGTTGCTTTGAGATGATTTGCCTATGATGAGGGAAGAAAAACTCTGAGGCTTAGTGTTGGTTTGAATGTTTTGACATGCTTGAGGGGTTAGTTTGAATATGCTCGAGAGGTTGGTTTGGATATGCTTGAGGCAGGACTGTGGTATTAGCAGGTTATGGTGTTAGCTTGGCTTTGTGACAAGTTGATGTAGTTAGGCTCTCTTGATGGAGGTAACTGGTGTATGGACTTTTTTTGGTTTTGAATTTCTGTTTCTTTTCTTGACAGTAGGCAGATTATGGTATTTTCAGATTATGGTTTTGAGATCTGTTATGTGGTTGGGCTTGGCCAAGTTTGAGGTTGCTGTTGGTAGTGGGATGTAGGCAGGTTCTGTTTATGTGTTTGACAGGGACTTAGCAAGGTTTGAGATTGATAGGCATGGTGCTGGTGTGAAGTTTCTGGTTGGTTTTTGTTATGACCGGTTGTATGTTCAGTTTAATGTTATGTGTTGACAGGAGGTGGGTTTGTTAGGCTAATGGTAAGGCAGGTGAAGGCATTGTGTTATGTTTGGCTTATCAGGTTTTTTGAAGCTTGAGGTTGCGTTTTTTAGGTTATGGTCCTGGTATGAGGTTTTATTGTGTTTTTGATAACTTGTGTTTTTTAGACAGGTATGAGCTTCTTGGCCTCTATTGGTTCGGTTCTGAGTTATATGGGTGATATTGGTGCTTGGCTCAATCAGTCTCTTTTCTTGTATTATTTCGTCCTTTTGCTATTGGTCTTTGGCGCCTAACCTTATTTCAAACTTTGGTTTTCTTTTTGATCCACGCTTGCTGGGTAGTTTGACAAAATTTCTTGGCATCTTTTCCATTTTTAGTAACTGTCCATGCTGTGTAGTTTTGAACAATGCTGAATTGTGTCTTCTTTTTTGTATATCTTTTCTGCTGTCCTACTGCCTATGCCTAACCTGAACTTTGCCTATGCTCTTTATCTCTCTTTTTCTCACTCATAGTACAGTTTAGAATTATTATATGATTTTTATTGTACTATGGTTCTGAAGGGGCCCCCTCTTATGCTGGGAAATGATGAAACGGATCACCTTGTTTGCATATACTTCTCTGCATTCTTATTCTGCTTTTGACAGCTTTGCATTTCTTTGATATCTTGGCATTTTGACTTTGCAGCAAGTTTACTTTTGGGTAATCCTTAGGCATTTTGACAGCAACTTCCTTTTTGCTTTGGATAGAAAGTTGGAATTGGATTTTTTCAGTTTAGTTTGAATTGGAAATTGAGATTCTTATGCAGTCTTGAATTTTTAGAAATTATGCATTTGCATTTCATGAACAAAAAATCTTCCCTCTCTGTGAACCGGGAGAAATCCCGTGATTTGCAGAGAGAGCAACTGATCCCAGTCAGTGGCCCCTAATGATGAGCAAATTAATTGTCTCTTTTAATTAACTGCTTTCTGACTTCCTCTTCCTTTTTGCAGATAAAGAAATGGAGCACCGGCATGAAGTGGAGAATGAAGAATTTAGAAAATAAGATAGAATTTCTATTTTCAGTTTAATTCTTGTACATTATTATTATTTAAATACTTTGTAATAAATATTAGTATCCAAATAATAACAATTGTAACAATTATTAAATGTGAAATAAAAATTCATTTGATATTTAATTTTCTTTCAATTCCTTTTCTTTAATTGTTCATTTGTTATTTATAGTCCCTTAAAATAAAATAAAATGAAGGTTTAAACTTCAAATATTTTAATTCTTAGAATCATAAATAATCAACTAAACCTTCAATGATCAAAATAAATGAATTCGACGTATCCATTATTCAAAGCAACGCACAGTCGAACACAAAAACTTAATCAGATGTAATCCCCTTTTTTTTACTGATTCTTTTATCAAGCACTGCAACTCCACATTGCACATATCCCTTTTGATTGGTGAATTCAAACCAACTGCCTCATTTACTGATTAAATCAAGATAACGCGAATTTTAACCCGAATCTCGGAACAAACTGCAAAGTGCGGTGGAATTTAAATTCTTCTGAGAATATGCCCATAAAACCTTAATTTCTGATTAAATGCTAGATAACGCTCGCCTGATCAAAATTGAACCAAAAATCATCCAAACGCTAAGCCAACTGTATGAAACAATCCAGAGCTCTGAAAATCAGTAAAAACCCTAATTTTGCTTGACTGTCAAGAAAAGTCCGTTTGTCCGATTCTTGAGCCAGTTTGAAAAGTCAGGAAATGTTTGAAGCTGATATTTCTTGGGGAAAAATGCGAGGGCAAATTTTGGGGTACAACACATACGTACTGAGAAGAGGAGACCATGGGATCAATAAGGAGCTCTGGATGTTCTTTTACAGTTTTATTTCTCTTTTCAGTATTTCCTTTCATGTAACGCCTAAGGGCAACCTGTTGAACAATTTAAGTTTCAAAGTTGAATCTAATGAAGTGTGTTCCTTTTTGTTTACAAAGTTGATTCCCGATTGTCTTTGAAAACATAAATCATACGCATTCCATTCATCATGTGCATAGCAGGTTTTCTTCTTTTCAGGTTGCTCACTGTTCTTCGCTGTTTATTTCAGCATCATGAATCCTGACTCATCATCAACCGAGATGTCCATCAAGGCTCTTCAGGCGCAGAATGCGCAATTTCAGGAACTAATCATGGGTTTGGCTCAGGGCCAAGAAGAGCTGAAGGCTCTGCTCCTGAAGAAAGAAAAGAAGAAGAAGAGGAGAACTGTTCTTTTTAACTCGGGCCGAAGGTTTGGCAACACTCTGCAGAACGAAGAGGCTGGTTCTTCTATAGGCAAGAGCAGTCCCCAAGGGGGAAAAGGTCCTAGTCCGGTAGTCTCTGACAACGAGACTGATTTTGATGAGGAACAGTATCCTCCTGCAGAAGACAAATACAAGCAGTTGGAGGACAGACTGAATGCTATGGAGATTCAACAAGTGCCTGGGCTGGATTTCAGAGACTTGGGTTTGTCTACTGGTGTGATTATTCCTCATAAATTCAAAGCACCAACCTTCACCAAGTATGACGGGGCGTCTTGTCCCAAGCTACACCTCATATCGTATGTGCGGAAGATTCAAACGTACTCAGTGGACAAGAATTTGTGGATCCACTTCTTCCAGGAGAGTCTTTCAGGGACTCATCTTGAATGGTTCTATCAGCTGGATGAGACCAAGGTTCGTAACTGGGAGGAGTTGGCTACTGCTTTCTATAAGCAGTATCAATATAATGCCGACCTTGCCCCTACACGTACCCAACTCCAGGGTATGTCGCTAGGTTCAAGCGAAGGTTTTAAGGAATATGCACAGAAGTGGAGGGATCTGGCTGGCAGAGTGCAGCCTTCGTTGACTGACCGGGAGTTGGTAGACATGTTCTTGGGGACCCTATCTGGGCCATTTTTCAACCATCTTATCGGGAATTCGTCTGCAGGGTTCACTGATCTTATTCTGACTGGAGAGAGAATTGAGGCTGGGTTGAAGTCTGGTAAGATTCCGAAGGGTGCATCTACAAGTTCTGAGAAGAAACCCTTCAAGAAGGAGGCCAGTGCAGTATATGGGTCTAGAAGACAAGAGAAGCCTGAGCGCCGCCAATCTGTCAACGCGGTGATGATTGCTAAGCCTGCTGCCGCTCCTCGGCAAACCAATCCTCCAAGGGTTGAAAGACCTAGAAGAGAGTTTACCCGTCTGAGCATGACCTTATCGCAAATCTTGCCGTAGTTGCTGTCCACCAACCTAGTGACTGTCAGAGAGGCCCCAAAGGTTGTAAACACTGCTTCTCCCAAATACAATCCGAATGCCCGCTGTGCTTATCACTCCGATAGCCCGGGGCATTCCACTGATGACTGTTGGGCTTTAAGGAATAAGGTACAGGACCTTATTGATGCAAAAGAGATACAGTTTGAAGCGCCTGAGAGGCCGAATGTGGTGACTACTCCTATGCCCCGGCATGGAGTAAATGCTGTTGATGAAGATGTATACGCTGTTTCTGTGAATGATGTAGCTACTCCCTTAATGACTGTCAAGAGGAACCTACTGCTGGCCGGTTTATTTCCGGGTTGTAGTGAGGGTTGCCTTTTCTGTGCTGTTTCCCTTTCTGGTTGTCCTTTGCTGAAGTTGGGCATCCAAAGCCTAATGGACAGCAAAGAGATTCTGTTCAAGAAGTCCGTTGTTCAGTTGGTTCCGGTAGAAGAAGTTTATGTGGTTACAATCTTTAATAATCCAATCAAGGCTCTACCAAGGAAGCCTGTTCAAATCATGACTGTCGCACTTGTTGTTATTACTGTTCTGGGGCCTCTCCACTACGAATCTGATAAGGCTATCCCCTGGCACTATGGGGCAGATGTGTATGTGAATGGAATCAAGCAAGAGTTCAACACTGGCACCAGTATCAGCAATATCACTGGTCCAGCAAAGGTTACCCGCAGTGGCAGGCTCTTCTCTCCTGACATTGCACCGCCCACTATTCGAAGACCCCTTACTATAACACCTGCAAGTGTACCTGTTCCCGTTTCTGATCAAGTTGTTTCCCCTGCTGCCGAGTCATCTAATGCTCGGGGCAAAGGGATTGAAGATGAGCCTGCCCGGATGGAGGCACCAAGACCTGTAAATGATGAGGCCTCCCAACAAGAAATGGAGAAAATCCTGAAAATAATCAAGAAGAGTGACTTTAATGTTGTCGAGCAGCTGGGGCATACGCCCTCCAAGATCTCCATGCTCTCCTTGCTCCTGTGCTCAGAGGCCCATGCTAAGGCCTTAATTTCATTTCTCAAGACGGCCCATGTGCCACAGGAGACATCTGCTGTCCAATTTACTGATTGTGTAGCAAATCTGACAGCCGACAATGGCTTGGGTTTCTCAGATGCTGACCTTACTGCCAAGGGAAGAGACCACAATGATGCTCTGCACGTCTCTATTGAATGCAGGGGCACTACTTTGGCACACGTGTTGGTGGACACTGGTTCTTCCTTGAATGTGCTACCCAAGAAGGCCTTAGACCGTTTGGATTGTGAAGGCCTGGAACTAAAACCCAGCAATATCATCGTCAGAGCCTTTGACGGTTCCAAGAGGATGGTTCATGGAGAGGTTGACCTTCCTATTCATGTGGGCTCTCAAGTATTCGACTCTACTTTCTATGTGATGGATATCCGTCCATCGTATTCTTGTCTACTGGGTCGACCTTGGATCCACAAAGCTGGGGCAGTGACCTCTACCTTGCACCAGAAGCTCAAGTACCCCGTCAGAGGGAAGATTGTCACTGTGTAGGGAGAGGAGGAGTACATGGTGAGCCATTTGAATTCCTTCAGGTATATTGAGATGGACGGGGAGTTTATTGAAACCCCCTTTCAGCATTTTGAGGAGGTACTTCCAACTTTAGCAGCAGCAGAAACAGCGGTCGAAGAGGATGTTCCTTTGAAGATGGCTTCCCTAAAGGATGTCTGGGCTGTGATTCAGAAAGGTGAATGTGCTAACTGGGGCAGGCTTCCTGATTTTTCACAGAAAACTGACAAGTTCGGACTGGGTTTCACTGCAGAGCGACAGAAAGCTATGCGGAAGGCAAAGACCAGAAGATCTCCTGTGCTCATTACCAATCCAGGAGTGAATGATGTTGGGGAGGATGATGAAGTGGATGAAGCTGAGTTCGATAGTTGGATCTACCCGACAACTGAGGGCGGATTGACCAATTGGATTGCCAAAGACCATACTCCTGTTACTTTTGTTACGCAGTAATAAACTTCTTTGTTTTGTTATTTGTAATAAACAATTAAAACTCTATGGCCCGGTGTCTTACCCGAGGCACTGTGGTTTCATTTGTGAGGGCATATAAATTGTCATTTCATATATCATGAATAAAGATCTTGGACGTTTTCTCGCATTTCAAATCTTATGCTCCTTTTCTTTCTTTCCTTCCTTTATATATTTCAAAACAGCTGTATTTACACACACTCACTCATACAGGTTTCAATCCACTCTGGATCTCACTGGTAACGACTCTGCTACTGCCAGTTATGACTTCGAAAATCCGATCAACTTACCCGAAGACGAAGGTGAAGATGATTGCGAAGTGCCTGGCGAGCTTTCAAGACTGTTACTTCAGGAAGAGAGGGCAATTCAACCATACGAAGAGCCAGTGGAAACAATAAATCTGGGTACTGAGACAGACAGAAAGGAGGTAAAAATTGGTGCCAACCTAGAGCTCAGCGTGAAGCAACGGTTGACTCAGATGCTACATGATTATGTGGAGATCTTTGCTTGGTCCTACGAAGACATGCCCGGGTTGGATACCGATATTGTGGTCCATCAATTGCCTACCAAGGAAGACTGCCCTCCGGTTAAGCAAAAGGTCCACCGAATGCGTCCAGAGATGTCTGAGAACATCAAAGCCGAGGTTATGAAACAGTTTGATGCCGGGTTTCTTGCAGTGACTTCTTACCCTCAGTGGGTTGCTAATGTAGTGCCGGTACCAAAGAAGGATGGTAAGGTCAGAATGTGTGTTGACTACAGGGATCTGAATAGGGCCAGCCCCAAATATGACTTCCCCCTACCTCACATTGATGTCCTTGTTGACAATACAGCTCAGCATAAGGTGTTCTCTTTCATGGATGGTTTTTCAGGTTACAATCAGATCAAGATGGCTCCTGAAGACATGGAAAAGACTACCTTTGCTACTCAGTGGGGCACCTTCTGCTACAAGGTCATGCCTTTTGGACTGAAGAACGCTGGGGCAACCTACCAACGTGCCATGGTTGCTTTATTTCATGATATGATCCATCATGAGATAGAAGTGTATGTCGACGACATGATCGCAAGGTCCCAGACTGAGGAAGAACACCTTGATCATCTGCAGAAGTTGTTTGACCGTTTGAAACTGTACAAGCTGAGGTTGAACCCGAACAAGTGCACCTTCGGGGTAAGATCTGGAAAGTTGCTAGGCTTCGTTGTAAGTGATAAGGGTATTCAAGTGGACCCTGCTAAGGTTAAAGCTATTCAAGAGATTCCAGTTCCTAAGACAGAGAAAGAGGTCAGAGGCTTTTTAGGACGCCTGAATTACATTGCTCGGTTCATCTCACACCTAACTGCTACCTGTGAGCCAATCTTCAAGCTGCTGAAGAAAGATCAGGTAGTACGTTGGAATGATGAATGTCAGGCTGCATTTGACAGAATCAAGGAGTATCTCCAAGAACCTCCCATCCTTATGCCACCGGTTGAAGGGAGACCTCTGATACTATACCTGACGGTACTTGACAACTCAATGGGGTGTGTGCTGGGGCAGCATGACGAGTCTGGCCGAAAAGAGCATGCCATTTATTACCTTAGCAAAAAGTTTATCGACTGTGAGACCCGATACTCACTGCTTGAGAAAACTTGCTACGCTTCGGTATGGGCTGCTCGCCGGCTAAGACAGTATATGCTGACTCACACTACCTTGTTGATCTCAAAGATGGATCCTATAAAGTACATATTCGAAAAGCCTGCTCTGTCTGGGAGAATAGCAAGATGGCAGATGATCTTGACAGAATACGACATTCAGTACACGACTCAGAAAGCCATCAAGGGAAGTGTATTGGCAGACCACTTGGCACATCAGGCCGTAGACGACTATCAGTCAATGAACTTCGAGTTTCCAGACGAGAGCATCATGATTGTGACTGATTGTGAAGTACCTGGACCGGATGAAGGACCTGAGGAAGGATCCCGATGGTCTATGCACTTTGACGGAGCCTCCAATGCTTTGGGTAACGGTATCGGCGCCATAATCATATCCCCTCAAGGCACTCATACTCCACTTACCGCCCGGCTATGTTTCAACTGCACCAACAACATGGCGGAGTATGAGGCATGCATCATGGGTCTTCAAGCTGCGATCGACCTAAGGATCAAGTTTCTGAGTGTCTTCGGAGATTCCGCTCTCGTGATCAATCAGATCAAAGGAGAGTGGGATACGAAACATCCGAATCTTATTCCGTACAGAGAATGTGTGTTGACATTGATCCCCCACTTCACGAAGATAACCTTTGAACATTTCCCAAGAGAGGAGAACCAGCTGGCGGACGCGTTAGCTACGATGTCTTCCATGTTCAAAGTCAAATGGGATAATGAGGCTCCCCAGATCATCATCTGGAAACTGGACGAACCGGCATACTGTTGTGATCTCGAGACTGAATTGGTGATTGAGAAGCCTTGGTACCATGAGGTAAAGAGATATTTAAAAGCTCAGGAATACCCTGAAGGTGCGTCTGTCAATGATAAAAAGTTTCTGAGAAGGTTCGCAACGAAGTTCTTCCTTAGCAACGACATCTTGTATAAGCGAAACCATGATTCGACCTTACTGCGTTGTGTGGACAAGACTGAAGCAGAAAGGATCATGGAAGAGTTACATGAAGGGACCTTTGGTACACATTCCAGTGGACACACTATGGCAAAGAAAATCCTTTGGGCAGGGTATTTCTGGTCCACAATGGAAGCTGATTGCTATCAACATTCTCGGACATGCCATAAATGCCAGATATATGCAGACAAGGTGCATGTTCCTCCAGTTCCTCTAAATGTTCTGACTGCGCCTTGGCCGTTTGCAATGTGGGGCATAGACATGATCGGCGAGATTAAACCTACAGCATCCAATGGGCATCGCTTCATCCTGGTAGCAATTGATTACTTCACGAAGTGGGTCGAGGCAGCTTCCTACGCTACGGTAACCAAGACTGTTGTGGCACGGTTCATTCGGCACAACCTGATCTGTCGATACGGTGTCCCAGAAAGGATTATTACAGACAATGGTACCAATCTCAATAACAAGATGATCACTGAGCTCTGCGAGCAGTTTAAGATACAGCACCACAATTCTTCTCCTTACAGACCGAAGATGAATGGGGCTGTAGAAGCAGCAAATAAAAATATCAAGAAAATCGTGCAGAAGATGACAGTGACTTATAAAGATTGGCACGAGATGTTACCGTTCGCTCTACATGGGTACCGTACCTCAACCAGGACGTCAACCGGGGCAACTCCTTTCTCCTTGGTCTACAGCATGGAGGCAGTCTTACCGATCGAAATGCAAATACCCTCTCTCCGGATAATGAAGGATGCAAATCTGAACGAAGATGATTTGATCCAGACACGACTTGATTAGCTAAACCTTATTGACGAAAGAAGACTTGCTGCTATCTGTCATGGTCAGACGTATCAGAAACGGATGATCAGGGCGTTTAACAAGAAGGTCCAACCACAAGAGTATCAAGTTGGGGATTTGGTAATCAAGCGAATCATCCTTCCTCAGAGTGATCCAAGGGGAAAATGGACCCCTACGTACGAAGGGCCATTTGTGGTTAAACATGTGTTCTCAGGAGGAGCCATGATTCTAACCAACATGGATGGTGACGACCTTCCTCACCCCGCCAATGCAGACATAGTAAAAAGATACTACGCATGAAAAAAGACCCGCTAGGCTGACATGCCTAGGCAAAAATTAGGGCTTCCCGGCGAACCAAAAGGGTTCGGGCAAAATGAAGGGATGAAATGAAAAAAATCTGTACACCTGGCAAGTCGAAAACCTGAAAAGGCGGCTTGGGCAAAAAGGGGTATCCCGGTGGACTGAAAACCCGAAAGGGAGGTCCAGGCAAAAGTTAGGGATAAAGCATAATACTCTGTCTCATTGGATCACCTTGCATCCAGAATCCGGTATCTACATCAAGTTCAAACGGCATCGATCAGTCAGCTTCATCTTCAACTAAGGTCATCAAGTGATGAGACGCTCGGAGATATAAGGGCAATAGCAGAGTTGAAACCCAGTGGGATCATTCATTTCACACAGCTGTTTTATTTTCTCTTGTACAAAATTGTATAAACTCTTTTGTTCGGCGGCGTTCTCTTACTAGGACGTCAGCCTCTTGTACATAAACGCCTATTTACAGGCAAATTCAAAATTAATACAAATATACTTTTCGGTTAAAAGTGCCAATTGTTTTTCCTTTTCTGTTTTTGTTTTGCGAAGAACGTCCAAGGTTCAATTTGTGATATATGCATTGACAATAATTTGCTAACTCATGAATATTTGCATACGAAACAAAGGATTAATTACAGGTAACATTAGAAACAGGGGTAATAAAGAGTTGTTTAAGCAATCTAATTGTTTTATCCTCCAAGGTACCAAGGTAGGTTCAGCTGAAGAACATAACCAGATATCTTAATTCCCCAGAGAGTGAGCCAGCAAGTCAGTACACTCTCCTCAAGCAAAGCTATATTATCAACCTTAAGGAAGTTGGGTATCCTCCAGCAGATCTCAACATTCCCCAGCAGTATATATGCATTCTTAACAAGCATCCCCGACAGTCTTGGTCTAAAGATTGTTCCCCGGCGGTATATCAAACATTCAATGGAGTCACTTCCCCGGTACAATTTAAAAACTTCCCCAGGAGAGTCCAATCCAGTTTCCCCAGGAAAGTTGGGATCCATCTCCCCAAGCAGTAAGCTTATCCCCAGTAGATTCTGGAAGCTTATCCTCGCAGAGCACGAACGCGTCTCCCGGCTTTATTCAAAGAGTTATTTCCTTACCAGGATATAACTGGGTTATCCTCAGCTAAAAGCCACGGAAAGAGAGTTCTCGGCAAAGTCTTCTTATCCCCAGCAAAGTCTATCAACACTTCCAACACAACAAGGGTATCCCCATCAAGTTATTATCAACAACTCAACAAAGTACCTCTCTCCCCACAGAGTATTGCTTCCCAGCAAGATCGTTAGAGTACTTTTCTCCCCGCAGAGTAATCCATTCGCCAAGTTTATTCCCCGACGGAGTTATCTTCTCCTACCGGTATTCTTGCAACTATCATCCCCAGCGGAGGCAAAAATCTATTCTTCAACATCAGCCCATGAGTGATTTCCCGGCACCCGTCAAGGATTTACTTTCCTAGACAAAAAGATACATTCATAAACATCACATACATCATTATAGCATGCATATACGCATCATATCTTCCAAATATCATTTATGTTGAGAACATCATTGCTTGATCCATATCATGCATTGCATATGACTGACCTTTACCTTTCAGGAAAAATCCAGTTAAGTTCTCAGCTTAATTTCAAAGCCTTCTCTGGTTCAGTCAGATCGACCCTAAGATCTCCCTGTTTCTTATCCAGTTGAAGATTTCAAGACCTAGACTGGTTCAGTTAAATCGACCCTAAGATTTTTCTGTTTCTTATCCAGTCAAAGGCCTTCTCTGGTTCAGTCAGATCGACCCTAAGATCTCCCTGTTTCTTATCCAGTTGAAGATTTCAAGACCTAGACCGGTTCAGTTAAATCGACCCTAAGATTTCTCTGTTTCTTATCCAGTCAAAGGCCTTCTCTGGTTCAGTCAGATCGACCCTAAGATCTCCGTGTTTCTTATCCAGTTGAAGATTTCAAGACCTAGACCGGTTCAGTTAAATCGACCCTAAGATTTTACTGTTTCTTATCCAGTCAAAGGCCTTCTCTGGTTCAGTCAGATCGACCCTAAGATCTCCCTGTTTCTTGTCCAGTTGAAGATTTCAAGACCTAGACCGGTTCAATTAAATCGACCCTAAGATTTTCCTGTTTCTTATCCAGTCAAAGGCCTTCTCTAGTCCAGCTAAATCGACCCCTAACAGATTTTCCTGATAAAGACTCAGTAGAAGATATCCAAGATTCTCTCAATGATACTGTTGAGGTTGAAGTCGCCTATGGTTCTCTCCCCGTTACTGCGGAGGTAGTAATCGCCCCCAGATTCTCTCAGCGTTACTGTTGAAGTAGTAATCATCTCCAGATTCTCTCAGCGTTACTGTTGAAGTGGAAGTCGCCCCAGATTCTCTCAGCGTTCCTGTTGAGGTAGAAGTCGCCCAAGGTTCTCTCAGCGTCCCTGTTGAGATAGTAATCGTCCAAGGTTCTCTCAACGTTCCTGTTGAGGTAGTAACCATCCCTGGTTCATTCATCACCTTTTGAAGATCCAGATCCAGCTCCTGTAACCAGTCAGGACACATCCATACAAAGAGTTTGAAGACCAGCTCCCTTAACGGGTCAGGTAATCCTTTTCTTTTGCAGGTACGCAAAGTTCTCGCTAAGGAATCTCTTACGCGATCAACATCCAGATGGCATCTGTAAGCCCATCCACCTTCCATCATCTCTTAGCATGGCATCTATAAGCCCATCATCCTATCCATCAATCTCCAAATGGCATCTATAAGCCCATTCCCGTCATCACACTACTATGTGAGCGCAAATTTCTGGGCACTCTAGTGTTCAATCACCTTCCACCTTCGGAGTACGAAAGGCACGTCAGCCAATCTGCATCCTCAGGTCGAAGAAGATTGAACAGGGGCAACTGTTGTACCCCAAAATTTGCCCTCCCATATTCTTCCAAATTTTCCAAGTCAAAGCTTCAAAGTCTCCCCAAGGGATTGCACAGTTCAAGGGCCTCCTAAACAGTCAAAACTAGGGTTTTGGTTCTGACAAAGAAAATGAAGTTTCCAAGGGTCCCATCAAGTTCCACATGCCTACAAACATGGTCAAGCATCCTCATACCAAGTTTCAAGACTTACAGCACAAAATTGCACAGTCAAAAACCCTAATTGCACTACAGTCAACTGCAGGGGCAAAATGGTCATTTGACAGTCAAAAGTCCAAATTTTTGGTCAACATCTCATTTTGAAGCCACAAACATCATTTGATCAATTCTTGATCATGATTTTCAAAGCATGGCTCAAAAAGTCTCAAGATGCAAAAGTTTCCATATTTGGACAGTTGAAAAAGTCAACTGTAACTTGACCAAAGCATAACTTCCACATGGATTATCATAAAAATTCCATCCAAAGCTCATTTTGAAGAGAAAGACATTTCCTACAACTACTCTTCAGACTTCAAGTCCAAGAAATGCTCTCACAAAAAGTTATCAATTTCAACATTATAGGTCATTTTCAAAAGTCAACAAAAAGGGACTTTAAGTCAAAGGCCATAACTTGAGATTGGTAAATCAAAATGACATGGGACCAAAGGCATTGGTTATAGGACTTCAAGACCTTTCCAAAATGTCCAAGAACATGAGCAAAGCTTAAAAATTGAGCAAGATATGCCTTGTGGAAGTTGGGAAATTTTTGGATATTTTGTAAAGTCAACTTTGCTTCAAATTGCTAATGGGCCACATTTTCTTCCAAGATCCATCATCCAAAGCATGTGCACGACCATTTGGCCCAAAGGGAAGTTATTCATCATTTTTATTTATTTATTTGAATTTTTAATTGCTAATAATTCATTTAATTAAAATAAATATGTGGAAAATACTAAACCAAAGTTTTCAAATCTTTTTATGCATGAAATACATTCAAGATTCGTGCATGATCAGATATAGAAAGAATCAATGTGATTAGGACATAATTGGTAGCAAATATGCATGAAAAGATTGGAAAATATATGCATGGAAAATCAAATATCATTCCATCAATGCAAGGATTCTTTGGACCAAATTTTCAACCCTAATCATTCACATACTTATACTCATGCAAACCCTAGTGCTCATAACCTCTAAGCTCCGCAGAAAAGCCATAGACAACCTTGCATTTTTTCAAGAAAACTCAAATACTGAAAACACGATTGCAAGGCTTTTCAAGGCAAGAAAATCATTCCATTGCCTTCCTGAGACTTCAAGGAAGGTTTTCAGATCAAAACCATCCATTCTAACGCAAAGAAACGGTAGAACGATCGTGCCCTGTACAGGATTTTTTCCATATGCTTGCATCATGATTCATGCGTTTTTAGTAATTTTTAATATTTGATTTATGTTCATTGATTGATTCTAAAGCTAACTGTGTGCTTTAATTGAGTTTTCACGCATTGTATGAAGAATCACCATTAAAGCACGCTAGGGTTCTTCAAGCTTCAAATTGGGCATTTTTGAATGCTGTAAAATTAGAACACCTTAATACCATGGTCAAAATCAGGACACTTAGACGAATCGAATGCAACAGTCGCACCCAATTTATTTAGCACCATAGCCTAATCGTTATTTTGGAAAAGGGTATATTTTGGGGGGGTTTAAAACCCCCGTTAATTCTCTTTTATTTCAGGAACAATGAAGAAGAAGACCCTGTGGCAAGCTGTGATTGGTTGATTTGAAACTAGCGCGCGTTTTTTTTGTTTCTAACCACTAACATCAATTTTCGCTTATATTATTTATGCTTTGTTTTACATACAGCGCGTTGAAGTGGCTCAGCTGGTGGGATGTTGTGTTGGCAAGCATTGGGACCTGGGTTCGATTCCCAGGTCCCCCACATTCTTTCAATATTTTTCTTCCTAACGTGATTCCATGCAGCGCTTTGTTTGAAGATCTATCCTGTAGCCTCATATCCAGCTTGCCACATGGCCTATGACATCAATCCAATGGACCAGAATCAAGGTCTATGGAACGCTGCAGTCAATGCATACACATGGTCCCATGAAAAGTCAGAAAGGGCCTTAAATCACTGGGCCTAATTGCTACAATCACACCTCCAATTGGGGACAGAACCCCCATGGTTTGCTTCTTATTCTTTTTTCCTTTTTTTGTTTTCTTTATTTTAATTAGTTTTAATATAATTCTTTCAATTAATTTATTTTCACAAAATATAAAAATAATATAAAAATCAGAAAAGACAAAAATCAAAATATATTTTATTTAATTAATATTTTTGTAAATAAAAATCATTAATTAATTTAGTTTTCAATTCTAGGATTAATTTTGACATTTTTCTTAATAAACCTAAAAGTTGATAGAATTAGGGTTTCAAGTATTTTTTCATTCTTTTTCTTTTTTTCTCACCATAATTAATTATTTAATATTATTGTTGTAAATAAAACTTGCCATTAATTAATTAGGTTAATTTAGGTTTAACTTTAACATGTTTTTTTAATAAATTAAAAATAACTAGAATTAGGGTTAATTAATTAATTTCATTTAATTCTCATTAAAATATTCATAAATACAAAAAACCTCAAAAATGTTTTCTTTTTTTTTCTTTAATTTAATTAATTTGTTAATAATAATTTAATTTCGTTAAAAAGGGTCCAACGCCCTCGCTTTCAATTTTAATTCAATTCGCGCATTTTATTTTATTTCTTATAATATTAATGTAATTCTCCCAAAGCCGTGTAAATTTATATTTCTCGCACTTTCCTTTATTTTATGTCAAATCGGGTCCTGGATTTTAATTTGGCGATGTGGACCCGCGCCTTTGTAATAGTTTAGGAACTTTATATTTCCTCACTTTTTTTAACTGTTAATAATTGCATGCAAGAATGAATGTTAAAATAAAAACAAATGCGTAGATCACCCATAACATGAACAAGACAAAATATCTGAAAACGACACACAAATCACACACCACCCCTAGGGTACGCCTCACTGTTGCCTTGCCCCGAAAGGTGATCGTCGAGTAGAGGATGTCTTAGTAAGTCCTCATGGTCTGGGAACCTGGCATGAGGGTAGCTTCTAAGGTATCTTCCCATTGCTCCAGTGATCACCATGTCCCGAACCTTCGAATTGACCCGAACACCTCCAACGGTGGTGCTACCTACCTCTCAATGGTGGGATGGCACTACTTTAAAGGACATCTATACAGACGAATTCCTTAGGGTAGGTAGACGACTCTAGATACTTGCTCTAATTTCAAAAACAAATCAAAAAATACTTTTCACACCGACACCTTTTCAAAAAAGCTTTCGAAAGCAATTTTTCAAACACTCTTGAGGACCGATACAAGAGTCGAACTGAAATTTTCAAAGAAACTTTTTAAAACCCACAGTTGAAAAGCAAACAAACCATTTTTGAAAACACAATGAGCAAGTATCTAAGAGCCCATGGATAACCATGGATAGAAAGGGTGCTAACACCTTCCCTTTCTATAATCTACCTCCCGAACCGAGAGCAATCTCTATAAGGAATTTTTCTGTGCTTTTGTCCTTTCCATTTGGAGAAAATAAAAGACGGTGGCGACTCTTGCTTCCGCGACATTTCGCGAACCAGCGTTAAACAGTCAGTTCCAGATCCACCGATCACAGATATAGATCCAACATATACATGTTTGCTCGAACGACCTTGGATTCATGGAGTGGGGGTTATTACTTTAACTCTACATCCGAAATTGAACTTCTTCGTTGAAGGAAGATTGGTTACAATTTGAAGGTGAAGAGGACATATTTGTAAGTTACATAGAGTCCTACAGATATATATATATATATATATATATATATATATATATATATATATATATATATATATATATATATATATATATATATATATATATATATATATATAAGTGCGGATAAAGACTACATAGCAACACTATTCCAAGTCTTAGAGGTTGCTTCAATGGTAACCCTGCTAATGGAGAAAATCAAGAAACCTATTATGACTTCGTGGAGACATTTACAAGCAGATGTGCAAGATGGTACCTCAAATTGTTGGGGTAAACTTGTGGAGATACCTAAGAATAAAAATCATTTTGGTTTGGGTTATGAATCATTAAAGGCTATTCTGAAAGGCAAGGCGCAGTTTCCTCCCATTCAGGAAACCTTTATCGACAAAGGAGTAGAGCATGGTGGACAAGTGGCAATGATATATAACAAAAGCAGCACCAAAAGGGCATCTGACTTCATCCATGAATGTGCTCCAGGCGAAGAACTCAAGAATTGGACAGCCGTGGAGATTCCAGAGATATTTTTCTTTCTAAAGTATTTTTTCTTATTTTTGAAAGAACCAGTGTCAAGCCCGAGGAATAGGGGTAGCTTGTAAGGGTTCCCTAATTTGTTTCAAGACGTATTCTCAATTAATAAGAGTTATATTTTGCATTCAATTAAGATCCCTGTCTTTCTCTTTGATTTATCTCTTATGTTTTTTTTAAATGGCAATACTTTTATTCATATGCATTTTATTCAAATTCACATACTAAAATTGCACCAAAACATGATAAATATGTAGATCCATGCCTAAAATCACTGATAATGTTACTGCTGCTATCCGATATAATTTTGATGCACCTATCAACCAAGAGGGAGAGGAAGATGATGAAGATCTTAAACTCTCCAAAGAATTAGCAAGGGGATTAGAGCAGAAGGCTGGGAATATACAACCATACCAAGAATTCGTTGAGACCATCAACCTTGGCACAAAAGAGGATTAAAAAGAGATCAAGCTAGGGGAAACATTGGAGGAAAGCGTCAAATAAAAATTGATCAAGCTATTACATGAATATGTGGATATATTCGCTTGGTCTTACAAAGATATGCCAAGATTAGACATGGATATTGTGGTACATAGACTACCTCTCAAGGAAGGTTGTTCTCCAGTTAGACAGAAGCTCAGAAGAACTCGTGCAAACATGTCTAGCAAGATTCGAGAAGAAGTCCTTGAACAATTTGACACAGGATTCTTAACGGTGGTAGATTATCCATCTTGGATAGCTAACATCGTGCCAATACCCCAAAAGGACGGAAAAGTACGCATGTGTGTATATTATTAGGATCTGAACAAAGCAAGTCCCAAAGACGATTTCCCATTACCTCACATAGATGTTTTGGTGGATAATAGAGCTCAAGCTTCAGTATTCTCATTCATGGATGGTTTCTCAGGTTATAATCAAATCAAAATGGAACCCGAGGATATGGAAATGACTACTTTCATGACTCCTTGGGGCACTTTCTGGTACAAGGTGATATCGTTCGATCTAAAGAACGTAGGGGAAACTTATCAACGAGTTATGGTCACACTATTTCATAATATGATCCACAAAAAAGTTAAGGTATATGTAGATGATATGATTTCCAAATCTCATACAGAGGAGGATCACAAACTACATTTACAAAATTTATTCGAGCGTTTGTGAAATTTCAAAATGAGATTGAATCTGAACAAGTGTACATTTGGTGTCAGGTCAGGCAAGTTATTGGATTTTATTGTAATTCAACATCGCATTTAGGTAGATCCCAACAAGGTGAAGGCCATACAAGAAATTCCAGCTCCAAGAGCGGAAAAATAAGTTTGTGTTTTCTTAGTACGATTGAATTACATTTCAAGTTTTATAACGCACCTAACTTCTACATGCGAGCCTATATTCAAATTACTTCAAAAAGATCAAATAGTGGTGTTGAATGATGATTGTCAGACAGCCTTCGAGATGATAAAGCAATATTTACAAGAGCCACCAATCTTGATGCCACCGGTACCTAGAAGACTTCTTATCATGTATTTGATAGTACTTGAAGGGTCTATGGGATGTGTATTAGGACAACATGATGAACGGGTAGAAAAGAGCATGCAATTTACTACCTCGGCAAGAAATTTACCGACTACAAAACCAGGTACTCACTTATCGAGAAGACTTGTTGTGCTTTAGCTTGGGCTACTAAATGATTAAGGAAGTATATGCTAACTCACACCACTTGGTTAATAGCAAGAATGGATCCTTTGAAGTATGTGTTCGAAAAACCCGCTCTTACAGGAAGGATAGCCAGATGGCAGATGTTATTATTCAAGTATGACATCCAATATGTTACTCAAAAGGCTATCAAGGGTAGTGTACTAGCTGATCATCTGGATCATCATCCGTTTCCAAAATATCAACCAATGAAGTTCAACTTTCCATACGAAGATGTCATGGCTATAGGTGACTATGAAATGCCAAGACGCGACGAAGGACTTGAACTAGGGGCACGTTGGACACTTACGTTCTACGGTGCTTTAACACATTAGGGCATAGTATTGGGGTAGTGTTGACTTCTCTAAAGAATATTCACAAACCTTATACTGCAAGGTTATGTTTTGACTGCACCGATAATATTGCTGAATACGAAGCTTGTATCTTGGGACTAGAAGCTACTATTGATCTAAGAATTAAGCACCTCGAAGTGTATGGAGACTAACCATTAATCATATACCAAGTCAACGGTGAATGGGACACTAATTATCCCAAATTGATTCCATATTGGGGTCATGTTTTGTAGCTAGCTACAGAATTTACTGAGATTACATTTAGTCATATTCCACTTGAAGAAAATCAGATGGCATACGCCTTGGCAACTTTATCAGCCACGTTCAAAGTGACTTGGACAAATCACGAATCACGCATTATAATTAGACACTTTGAAGAACCTACACATTGCCTTGCCATTGAAGAAATACCGAATAACAAACATTGGTTCTATGACATCAAAAGGTATCTCGAGAAACAAGAATATCCAGAAAATGCCTTTGTAATTGACAAGCAAACTCTGCGGAAGCTAGCTTCAAAGTTCTTTCTGAATGGTGATATATTATACAAAAGAAACTACGATATGGTGTTACTCAGGTGCGTGGAGAAACATGAAGCGGATACACTTATGAGAGAAATCCATGAAGGCACTTTTGGAACTCATACAAATGGACCTGCAATGGCTAGAAAGATCTTGCAAGCAGGTTATTATTGGTTGACAATGGAAGCTGATTGCTACCATTATACAAAGAAATGTCACAAATGCTAAATCTACGCTGATAAAATGCATGTGCCACCGACTCCTTTAAATGTCTTGAGCTCTCCTTAGCCATTTTCAATGTTGGGAATTGATATGATAGGAATGATCAAACCGAAAGCCTCTAACGGACACCGGTTCATACTAGTTGCCATGGATTACTTCACCAAATGGGTGGAAGCCGCGTCCTACGAAAATGTTACAAGACAAGTGGTTACTCGGTTCATCAAGAAGAATATTATATGCAGATATGGGGTTCCTAGAAGAATCATTACAGACAACAAGTCCAATTTGAATAACAAATGATGAAGGATTTATATGATGACTTCGAGATCGAGCATCATAATTCCTCACCATATCGACCCAAGATGAAGGGGATGTTGAAGCTGCCAATAAAAACATCAAAAAATCATTCAGAAAATGGTGAAGACATACAAATATTGGCACGAAATGCTCCCCTTTGCTCTACATAGCTATCGTACTTTCATACGTACGTCAACACGGGCAACCCATTTCTCTCTAGTATACGGCATGGAGGCAGTACTCCCTATTAAAGTAGAGATTCTGTCACTACGAGTTCTAATTGAAATAAAACTTGAAGAGTCGGAATGGGTTCAGACGCGACTTGATCAGCTTAACCCCATTGAAGAAAAACTCTTAACAACTCTATGCCACAGTCAATTATAACAAAAGCGAATGAAGAAAGCATTTGATAAAAAGGTTCACCCTCGAGTGTTCAAAGAAGGAAATTTTGTGCTCAAGAAGATTCTACTACATCGCCTTGATTCACGTGGTAAATGGAAACCCAACTATGAAGGTTCGTATGTGGTAAAAATAGCATTTTCGGGTGGTGGTCTTATCCTCACAATAATGGGTGGGGAAGAACTGCCACATTTGACAAACTCCGACACAGTCAAAAAATATTGTATAAAAAGCTCGCTAAGTTTGAACCATAAATGGGAGACTTAGGCAAAAAGGAGCGTCCCGGTGGATTGAAAACCCTAACGGGAGATCCAAGCAAAAATTAGGGACATAAACAAAAAAATTACCCTGATGGATAGAAAACCCGAAAGGGCACTCCAGGAAAAAGTTAGGGATCCTACTCAGAATAAAGAACAAATAGATTGAAATCTAAGAACCACGACTACGACCACGAAGGAGAGGGATTGATCCAAATCATATAACTTGGAAGCAAAGGAGATTGGAGCTATCAAAAGAACATTGGAGAAACAACAGTAAAAGTTATCATTTTTATTGCCATTTTCAGTTTTATTAAAACTTTCTGTGATTAACTCTTTCTAGGAATTGCATCTTGTACTCACGCCTATTCAGAGGCATATTTATCAATAAAACATTTAATTTTTCAATCTTTCAATTATGTTCTTCTTTTTTCGGACTCATTTGCAAAATACTATGATTATTTCTTGTGAATACTGCGTTAAAATCATTTTGGGGATTTGGAAAACGAATAGAAGCATTGGATAAAACATCAAAAAAATAGTTTGGTTAGAAAAACATCGAAAGAAAATCTTCTACTACGTCCACACCTGCGACCATAGCCACATCCACGCTTATGTCCACGACTATGCCTACGTCTGCTATTGCGATACAAATGTCAAAATCTTGCTGAAACTTATTCATCTTATTCAAATCAACTCAAAGACACCACGACAATGCAACATACACCATTGAGGAGTCAGTGATACAAAACCAATGGTTTAAAAGGAGAGAATATTAAAACATTTGTACAAACATTTGGGGGCATATACAAACATGTGGTGCATATGCAGACATTTGGGGCATATACAGAAAAATTCAGTGCATATAGATTTGGGTTCCATATCAACTTAGGGCATTATGCATTGTACATGGCATTTTTCAAATCCATTTTGGTTAAACTATGAACTTTCTTGGGGCCCATCATTATATTATCTGGTCTAGAAAGCAAACAAATACCTTGGTTGAGAATAAACACAATCGATAAACTCCAATCTTATCTTTGGTTTAGTTATCTAAGACTCGACTACCAAAAAACTCTTCAATTATCTATCCTCTAGGTTGTGGTAGGTATGTGAATTTTTAGGATTACGTTATTTATCCTCTAGGTAGTGATAAATATGTAAGGCTACCCTCGTGTCATTTATCCACTAGGTCGTGATAAACGCATAAACGTTTCAAGTATCTATCCTCTAGGTTGTGGTAGGTATGCAAATTATCGGGTTTATGTTATTCATCCTCTAGGTCGTGATGAATATATAAGTTTGTTCTCGTATTAGTTATCCTCTAGGTCATGATAAATATGCAAGTTCTTCCGTATTGTATCTATCCTCTAGATTATGGTAGGTATACGAGTTATCAAAATTATGTTGTTCATCCTCTAGGTCGTGATGAAGACATAAATCTATCCTCGTGTTGTTTATCCTCTGGGTCATGATAAATGCATAGGTTCATCCTCGTATTGTTTACTCTCTAGGTTGTAGTAAACATATGAAATTTGCAGTATAATTCATTGTGTTAATCTTCATGCAGTAATGTATTATCAAGCTTGTGATACAGTGGGAGAACTGACTTGGGTGTTTTGTATTTTATCTCAAATGTTGCGGTTAGCAAGAGTCGCCACCGACTGTTCTTTTATCCAAAAGGAAAGGCTGAAAAGAACAGGAAAGACCTTTGAGATTGTTTCTTAAGTTCGGGGGGTAGATTATGAAAAGGGAATGTGTTAGCACCCTTTTCATCCATAGTTATCTATGGGCTCTTAGTTGCTTGCTAGATTACTTGCTTTTGTTTGAAAATGTGCTTTGTGTGGTTTTTGAAAGTATTTTGAAAAGGCGTCATCGTTTAGGCAAACTTTGTAATAGTTCTCGTTCATAAGAATGTATAGAAAGTGTTAATCTTTTGAAAATGTTTCATGTTTGGAAAATATTTTGAAAGTGTTTTGGTGTGTCTTGAAACTAAGCAAGAGTGTTTTGGTTTGAAATTGAGCAAGCAACTAGGAACAATCTACCTACTCAAAAGTCTTAATTCATGTCTTTCTTTCCTTTGATATTGCTATCTTACCATTGATTTGGTAAGAAGCCTTATCTTTGTATGTATAGGGACGGGTGTGGGTCATCTTATAGCTATGATAGCAATGTTGTGAGATATCTTAGCAATTATCTTTGAGGGACTAAGATCATTTTGAAAGACAATATTGATAGCGTCATCGAGGGACTATGATCTTGTATTTTTGATTGCTTTTGGTTAAGATATCCCACATGCATAACATGGCCATTTTTGTAAGGCAACAAAGTGGAATTATCCTAAGGGTGTAAGTGTGCAAGTGTGTTTGATTTACATGCTTGTTTATCTTGAATTAGGGTTTGGTAACTTGTTGATTTTAATCTTTCCATACAAACTCTAATTTACTAGCATTTACATAAAGCGATAAATTGCGGAAAGTAAAAATACTGAGCTATTACATCATTAGGGGAGAGGGTATACAAATTTACAAATGGGGAATTTGCAAGAAAATTAAATCTAATTAACTATTACAACCATATTAAATAAATGTATAAGAATTGAAAATAAAAATGCAAAAATGCAAATGGATAAAGAAATGATTTTGTTTGATTTCATGAAAGGGTTTTAATCTAAACCTAATTAAAAAAATAATTAATGAAAAATAAACAAAATTTAAACCTAAATTAATTAAGGAAATTAAGTTAAAAATATTTTTTTAAGGTTTTTTATGAAAAGGTTTTAAATTAAAGGAAATAATATGGAAAGTTAATCAATTAAAATAAACCTAAGTTCTAAATTAATTTTAATTTACAAGAGGATAATATAATAATTAATCCTAAGTATAAATATTAATTATTAAAAAGAAATTAATTTGTTAAAAGAAAATTTTTTTGGTCTTTTTGTTTTATGAAGAAAAAAAAATATAAATGAACATTTTAAATATGTAAATAAATAAATAAAATATATTTTTTTTGGATTTTTATTAATAAAAATAATAATGATAATAATAATAATAATAATAATAAAAGTAATATGAAAATGAAAGTAAAATAAAGAAAAAGAAAAAGAAATAATAAAAATAAAGGGCCAGGGGTGCAAAAATGAAACTGGGGTTTGAAGAAGGAAAAAATAGCTAGGCCCGATGTTGGAGGCCCAGCGCTGCAAACAAAAACAAAAAAAAAGGAAGTGAAATGTGAAAAATGCACAAAAGGGTACCATTGGGGCCCGAACCCAGGTCCCAAAGGCTAACAGGCGCGCGCTTTACCACTGGGGTGGCTATACATCCGTTGATATAAACAAAACAATAAATATGTAACATAAATCAAGTCATGAATGAACTTCATCTTCAACCTCCATCCAGAGAACCTGTAACTCATTCATTCACAAAACTCAAAACTGGAAATCGTGAAATGAGTTTGAGCTTGATTCAAGGTGCTGCAATGATCAGGTTAGCTTCCTTGAGTCTCTAGGAAGCTAATGCAATCCTTAGCTTGAGTTGAGAGTGGCTTTAATGGCTTGGAGAAGTTTGAAGATGTGAAAAACACAAGAAGGGGGGGGGGGGGGGGGGGGGGGGCTGAATTGAAAACTGAATCTAAAAGCTTAATGACACAGTATTTTTATCCTGGTTCGTTTGATCTCAAACTACTCCAGTCCACCCGTCAAGGTGATTTCGCCTCTCTCCAACGAGGTCTTAATCCACTAATCTCAACAAGATTACAAAAGCTACTTTAACAACTGTGAAAGTCTTCTTGAGTACAACCACAGTCCGGTTAATCTCAAGGAACTCTTTTTCAATAGAATTGTACAATATGTGTTATTGCTTTTCTAACAAAAACAGTTTATCACAACTGTGATAAATTACACAGGTTTATAGCTTAGAAAAGTAAAATGAAATTGCTTGCAGCGTTAAATATGCGTGAGTGGTTATTTTGCAAAATCGTTCTACCTCTGTTCGTTTTGAAAGCTGACTTGTTTATATAGGCAGTGTAATGACGTTGATCATAAAGCATGTTTAATGTCATTAACACACTTTCCTTTTGGAGAAGATCCTGTCTAAAAGAAGCCGTTGGAATTGATGTTGTCTTGAATGATTAGTAACGCTTAAGAATCTTATCTCCTTACTGCTGATGACGCTTCAGAATATTGATGACTTGGATTGATATGCTCTTGTTCAGAGTCAGAGTTTGCTTTGATTAAGCATAGGTTCTGGTCATCAATCTTCAGCGTATGTTCTGATTGCTTCAGCGTGTAGCACTTATGGCTTATCTTCTGATGCTGATATGATCAGAACTTCTGCAAACATAAAACATAATTTTTAAGGTGCATATTTGTTATTTGTAATTTATAATTTATCCTTTGTATTTGTTATCATCAAAACTCTAACCAAGGGTTGTAGAATCAAACTATGTTCTAACAATCTCCCCCTTTTTGATGATGACAAAAACTAGATTTTTCAATTAAAAATAAAGAATAAAAAGTTTAAGAGAAACTCCCCCTGAGTTGATTACTTCCCTTAAGTTCCTTGAGCATCAGAGTTTAGCTATATCTTTCATCAGAGTTTGTACCTGTTCAACTTTTTCAGAAGATAGAGGTTAAGTAGTTCAGAATGTTTGAGACTTCTGTCTCAGTAAACTGTTATTGAAAATATCTTACTTTCTCCCCCTTTTGTCAGTTATCAAAAAGGCAATATAATCAGAGCCAAAATAGTTGAATTAAATTAAAAGCAAGAAGCAATGATAAGTTCCAGAACAGAAGTGGTAATAAAAAATGTTACAAATAAACAGATTTAAAATAGAAAAGAATCTAAGAGGAAGGAGGAAGGCGTGTGAACAAAGCTTCCAGCAAGCCCTTAATCTGGGTATTAGATTCTTCTTGTTTGCCCAAGATGCCCTTGATCTCTTTGTTTGTGTCCTCCTGCTTATCCAACCTTTCTTGGATAATAGTATTTGCTCTCTTCAATTCTTCAAGAGTTTGCATGACTGAGGAAGGTGCTGGAGATTCTTCAGTATCTGGACGCTTCTCAGAGCATTCTGCAGTCTGATCACAGTGAACCATTTCCTCTGTTGAGATCATCTCTTCTGGAGCAGCAGTCAGGGAGAGACCTTCTGATTCTAGTTGAACTACATCTGAGGGGTGATGCTCTGTCCAGGGAGCGTTATCCATAGAGAGAATATCTTTCTTGAGCAGCTGGCTCAAAACTTGGTTTTAAATGCCTTTAGCTTAGTACTGAAATTCCGTTGAACTTGTTCATAGCTCTGTTCTTTCAGCTTCTGTGTTTCAGAATTAAGCCAATTTCTGAATTTGGTCCATATATAATCAGAAGCAGCAGGATTAGTCATCCCTTGACTAGCATGCTTCAAAGAGGTTATCCATTCCTGTATCCCTGTTTCAAACATCAACAAACTTGTACCAACATCTGATGTGGTTTCAGTTGGTTTTGGTTTTGGAATGGTAGTTTTGTGAGAGATAGCAGCTAGTCTTTCCAGCACAATTGGATCAATGACAAGTCTTACGAAGTCAGCTAGATTGCTATTGGTTGAAGGAGTGGGAGAGTCAGGTATGATAATTGGACTAGTAGGAGAGTTTGGTGGTGTGGATTCCATAGAAGAAGGAATTTGTGGAATGTCCTGGATGGTGAGAGGCATGCGAATAGTAAGAGGTTCAGTGATTCCCGGTATTAGGATTGTATCAGAATCTGAATGAGGTTCTTCAAATTGGTTTGTTAAAACATGGTGATGTTCTGGTTCATGGGTCTCAGAAGTTTGATTCTCAGAAGGTTGAGCTTCTTGTTGTTATTGTTCAGGTTAAGGTGATGGTGGATGAGGAATGTCTTGTTGTGGGGAGAGAGGTTGTGGAATACCTTGTTGAGGAATATCTTGGTGATGAGGAATTTCAGGTTGTGGAATATCTTGTTGAGGAATATCTTGGTGATGAGGAATTTCAGGTTGTGGAATATCTTGTGGAACATCTGTTGTAGTTTCAGAGTTTAGATTATCAGTGAGTTGAGGATTTGGATTTTCTGGTGTGGGAGCTAAAGAGTCTTGGTCAAATGAGTCAATATCAGACAGAACTTTGGCAAGTTCTGGTTGAGTAGTTATGGTTTCAAATGTTGATAAATTTATTGATTCTAAAACAGTAACAGAGGAAGGATTACCTTTCTTTTTGGCAGCTTTTGGATTCTTCTGAGATGGTCCTTCTGCTGCAGCTTTCCTCTTCTTGGTCTTCTTCAGAACATCTTCTGGAGCAGCTTGATGCAAGTCCTAGATATTTATTCCTGGTGCAATGCCATCTGCCTTACACGCATCCATATATCTGAAAATTATCTCTGGCTTGGAGTCAATCTCAGAGAAAAGGGGAAAATCATCCAAAGGAATTCTTCTTGAGGTGATGGTTGCAAAATAAGTAACCTTGGGTTCCTTCTTGATGTTCTCAATGATTTTCATCTTCTTCATATTTTTTACGTTCAGAGGCTTCCCAGTAGTTGCTTCCAGTGAGCTGATTTCCTGTGCTTCAGTCAAATGCTCTATCAGCCTATTCTCTATCAGAATATCTGATATGAGTCTTCTTAGGGGTATCCAGTCCCCTTTGGTATGTTCATCTTCTCTTGTTTCCTTTACACTGGTTCTCAGATGATTAAACAGCAAGTGATGGAGGTTTACCTTAGTCTTCTTAGAGATAAAATAGATCAGAAACTACTGATCAATGTTTATGTAGTCAGGAGAGCTGGTTGGCTTCCTGTGGTTGATACACCCCAGAATTATTTTAGCCCAAATTCTGTGATGATCCTTCAGATCTCTAATCTTGCTGGAGGGAAGACCAAGAGTAAATATTTCCCTTGCAATAGAAGCTACATCAGAGCATCTTTCAGCCATGTCAATACATCTGACACCTCCACCATTGTAACCAATAAGCCTTGAAATTAGGTCTTCTGTAATGACAATCTTCTTCCCCATGACATAAGAGGTAACTTGATAATTTGGGGAGGAAGCATGTATCCAGAATTCTTTGACAAGAATTGGAAATGTTGGCCCTTGAAGACGGTCAAAATATTTGTTCCAACCTTGAGCATTGACGTCTTCATACAGATCGAAGCCATTTTCTTGTAAGCTTTAAAAGTCAACAATCAGTTCTGAAAGAACTTTCAGATTATCAATGGGAGTGAGTAGCATTCTATATGGTTCTTCATATTGTTCCATAGAAGCAGTTTCCTGAGTACTGATGTTTTGGATGCTTGAAGAAGCCATTGTTCACACAATATTTTTGAGAAATATGAAAGGGTTTTTGAAAGTACGAACTAGAAACGATAGAAGGTATTTGAGAGAGTAAAAGTGAAAGAATGTAAAGAGTGAAATTTGAGTTTAAATAGATTTTCTTGAAAGCATAAACAGTAAGAGAGAGAAACAATTAGTCATGATTATAAGCATTAATGACAGCTGGAATTAGGGGATTCAAAAAGATACTGGAATGGTTACCCATGACGTGTGTCTCAATGCACCCAATCAGCGCTTTTGACCTTTTAGAAAAGTGAACGCGTGTTCAGCCTTAGAAGGTAGCTGATGAATGGATGACAACCGTTTCCTTACGTGAATAGCACACTTCTATCCTTGAAATTAAACATTCAGATCTTCATGGATGGATTCTGATGCAATCTGTACTTCTAAAACTCTGAAGGCAGGTTTATCAGTAGTTCACAGAAAATAATAAAGTTCTGAAGGTTAAGATATGTAAATAAAACAATTTATTATGGGCAAAGCTTCATGCTGAGATGTTTCTAAATGAAGTTAAACCTATCTTCAGAAAGAGGTTTTGTAAAGACATCATCCCATTGATGGTCTGTGTCAATGAATTTTAAGTTAAGGATCCCTTTCTGAATATAGTCCCTAATAAAATGATGTTTTATTTCTATATGCTTAGCCCTAGAATGCAAAATAGGATTTTTACTAAGACAAATAGCAGAAGTATTGTCGCAGAGGATAGGAATGTTACTCTCAAATATATTGAAGTCTTCAAGTTGACTTTTCATCCAGAGCATTTGCGTACTACATCCAGCAGCTGCTATGTATTCAGCTTCTGTTGTTGATAGTGTTGTTGTGGATTGTCTTTTGCTGGACCATGAGATCAGATTTTCTCCCAGAAACTGGAAGCTTCCAGAAGTGCTTTTACATTCTACTCTGTCTCCAGCAAAGTCAGCATCACAATATCCTACTAAGCTGTAATCACTTGATTTTCTATAAAACAAACCCAGGTTAGCAGTACCTTTCAGATACTTGAAAATTCGCTTAACTACTGTTAAGTGAGATTCTCTAGGATCTGATTGGAATCTAGCACAAATGCAAACACTGAATAGAATGGCAGGCCTTAAAGCCGTCAGATAGAGAAGAGAACCAATCATACCTCTGTAGACCTTCTGTTCTACCTTTTTACTTACCTCTTCCTTTTCCAGAATGCACGTGGGATGCATTGGAATCTTTGAGGGATTACATTCTGAGAGATCAAATTTCTTCAGAAGTTCTATGACATATTTGCTCTGATGAATGTAAGTTCCTTCTGGAGTTTGATTTATCTGAATGCCCAGAAAGAATTTAAGTTCCCCCATTAGGCTCATCTCAAATTCTGCCTGAATACATTTAGCAAACTTTCTTCCCAGAGAGGGTTTAGTAGATCCAAATATGATGTCATCAACATAAATCTGACATACTAACATGTCATTCTTAACTGTCTTACAACACTAGGTTGTGTCCACTTTCCCTCTGGTGAATTCCTTTTCTAATAGGAAGTTACTTAGTCTTTCATACCAAGCTATGGGAGCTTGTTTCAGACCATAGAGTGACTTCTTTAGTTTGAAAACATATTCTAGATTTTTGGAATTCTCAAAACCAGGAGGTTGGTGCACATATACCTCTTCATCTATATAGCCATTTAAGAATGCACTTTTGACACCCATCTGATATAGTGTGATGCCTTTATTAACAGCAAATGATATTAAAAGTCTGATAGATTCTAACCTGGCGACTGGAGCAAAGGTTTATGTATAGTTTATCCCCTCTTGTTGACTATAACCTTGTGCTACCAGTCGTGCTTTGTTTCTGATGACTTCACCTTGCTCGTTCAGTTTGTTTCTGAACACCCATTTTGTACCAATGACGTTGAATCCTTTTGGTTTGGGAACCAAATCCCATACGTCATTTCTGGAGAATTGATTTAGTTCCTCTTGCATTACCAGAATCCAGTCATTATCCAGAAGTGCTTCATCAATTGTTGTTGGTTCAATCAGAGAGACCAGTCCCATGAGGGATTCTTCAGAGTTTCTGAATGTTGATCTTGTTCTGATTGGATCTTCCTTGTTTCCTAGTATTGTATCTTCTGGATGATCAATGTTGCTTCTGGATAGTCTTTTCTGGAGTTGATCAACAGAAGGTGCTGGATTGCTTGCAGTGACTCTTTCTGCTGTTGAGGGAGTGTTTCTGTTGAGAACCTCTGATGAGTTGTCTTCAGTACTTGTGAGTTCAACTTCCATACCTGCAAGGAGTTCATTCTGCTTTGACTTTTGAGAGTCAAGCTTATCATCACACCTAACACTGATTGACTCTTCAACAATCTATGTTTCTGTATTGTATACTTTGTACCCTCTTGAGCATTCAGAGTATCCTAACATAATACACTTTTGTGCTTTAGAGTCAAACTTGTTCAAATAATTTTTTTTATTCAGAATAAAGCATGTGCATCCAAAAGGATGAATATAAGAAATGTTGGGCTTTCTGTTCTTCCACAATTCATGTGGAGTCTTTTCCAGAATAGGTCTTATGGAGATTCTATTCTGTATGTAACATGTTGTGTTAATTGCCTCTGCCCAAAAGATCTTAGCAATGTTAGTCTTGTTGATCATGGTTCTGGCCATTTCTTGCGATGTTTTGTTCTTTCATTCTACAACTCCATTTTGCTGGGGAGTTCTAGGACAAGAGAAATCATGCAGAATGCCTTTTTCATAAAGAATAATTCAAAAAATTTATTTTCAAATTCTCCACCATGATCACTTCTGACTTTGACAATTCTAAGATCCTTTTCATTCTGAACTTGGTTGCAAAAGGTAACAAATACAAAGTGTGACTCGTCCTTGTTTCTTAAGAACTTTACCCATGTCCATCTATTATAGTCATCTATGATTACTAACCCATACTTCTTTCCACTGACTGAAGCAGTTTTTACTTGTCCAAATAAGTCAATGTGCAGAAGTTCTAATGGCTTAGAGGTGGAAAAAACATTTTTGGATTTGAAAGCGGGTTTTTCAAATTTTCCTTTCTGTCATGCTTCACACAGAGCATCTAAGTTGAACTTCAAATTAGGAAGTCCTCTGACCAGATTGAGTTTGTTAATATGAGATATTCTTCTTATACTAACATGCCCCAATCTTCTGTGCCAGACCCATTGCTCGTTGTTAACAGAAAGTAGGCATTTTACATTCTGACTTTTTAGTTCAGAAAGTTTTATTTTATAAATGTTGTTTTTCCTCTTTCCATTAAATAGGATAGTCCCATCTTTCTGACTAACAGCTTTGCATGAATCTTGATTGAAGATTATATCATAACCATTATCACTTAATTGACTTATGAATAACAGTTTATGCATTAATCTATCAACTAATAATACATTATTTATAGAGGGAAGATTTCCATTACCTATTGTTCCAGAGCCAATGATTTTTCCTCTCTGATTGCCTCCAAAACCCACGTAGCCTCCAGGCTTTGGAACATATGCCTTCTTCCCGTCATGTGTCGCGAGCATCCAGAGTCTAAGTACCATGATTGGTGTCTTAGCCTTGCTGCTAAAGATATCTGCTACATGTATAATTTTATCCTTAGGTACCCACATTTTCTTGGGTCCTGATTTGTTAGTTTTGCCAAAACTCTGATTGAATTTTGGTTTCACAGAATAATCACTACTTCTATATTTTATGTCATGTGTGTACCCATATATAAAATATGAATTGAGTGGTGTGCGTTTTATAACTAAGTCCATGGCATTTTTTGGTACAAATACCTTACCTTGATATCCTATCCCTTTTCTGCCATTTCTGCTAACTCTATAATCATTGAAGCCATCTTGCTTCTGTCTATGTTTTTAGCTAGAAACTTCTGAAAGCTGTGATCATACTCTTTGATGATCTCATCAGCATTGCTGGGAGTTTCAGAGATTGTTTCCTTCTGAGAGTTTTGCAAATCATTTTCTAGTTTTGAAATTTTTTCTCTTAACTCAGAAGTCTCCAATCTGAGACTCTCAGTCTTATCAGAGTCACAGGCAAGATTCCTTTTCAGGTTCCTGAATTTGACTCTAATTTGCTGATACCTTTCCAGAATTTCATTTAGACTTTCAGCAAGTTCAGCCTTAGTAAAGTTATGGTAAAGTCAGGGAATACATCTTCAGTGTCAGATTCTGAGTTTGAACCAGAAGCTTCACTGTCTTCAGATACACTTGCCATGAGAGCTATGTTTGCTCTTTCACCATTTGATTCTAAGTCAGCTACAGATGTGTCAGAATCATCCCATGTAGCCATGAGGCTTTTCTTCTTTTCCTTGAGAAACTTCTTTTTGGGCTTTTCCTTCTGAAGATTTGGACGGTCACTTTTGTAGTGCCCTTGCTCGTTACATTCATAGCAGATGATGTCCTTGTTGTTTGGCTTTCTGTATCCTGAAGGACCTTCAGATCTTCTGTGTCCAGAGGAGGACTCATACTTTTTGTATCTGGAGGAGGATTCATTTTGATTTTCTGATCTTATGGGATTTCTGAAATTCCTTTGTCTCTACTTCCATAGTTGGTTCACCCTTCTGGAGAGGAGAGATAGTTCATCTTCTTCTGATGAGGATCCATCAGAAGTTTCTTCCACAGCCTGCAGAACCTTGGAGTCAGATTTTCTATTAGATTTTAAAGCTAATGGCTTACCTTGCTTTTGAGGCTCATCTTCTTCTAGCTCTATCTCGTGACTTCTGAGGGAGCTAACAAGTTCCTCCATAGAAATTTTGTTGAGATCTTTGGCTAGCTTAAGTGTTGTGACCATTGGCCTCCATTGTTTAGGCAAGCTTCTGATGATCTTCTTAACGTGATCAGCAGTAGAATATCCTTTGTCAAGAACCTTTAGTCCAGCAACAAGAATTTGAAATCTTGAAAACATAGTTTCTATTAATTCACTATCTTACATCTTGAATGCCTCATACTTCTGAATGAGCACAAGGGCCTAGGTTTCTTTGACTTGAATGTTGCCTTCATGCGTCATTCTCAGAGAGTCAAACATGTTAGAACATAGTTTGATTCTACAACCCTTGATTAGAGTTTTGATGATAACAAAATACAAAGAATAAATAAATTCAAAGATATATACAAAGAACAATTATGCTTCTTAAAATTATGTTTTGTATATGCAGAAGTTCTAATGGAATCAGCATCAGAATGGAATTAGCATCAGAAGATCAGCAAAATATGCTACACGCTGAAGCTACCAGATTATACGCTGAAGCTTGATGACCAGAATCTGCGCCTAAACAAGTATACTCTGACTCTGATCAAAGACATCTTTACCAAGTCATCAACACTCTGAAACGTTATTAGCAGTTACAGCAAATAAGACTCTTAAGCGTTACTGATTATTCAAGACAGAATTAAATGCCAACGGCTTTCTTCAGACAAGATCTTCTTCAAAAGGAAAGTGTGTTATTATCATTAAACATGCTTTATGGACAACACATCTTTGCCTTGCCTATATAAAAAAGTATGCTTGTGAAAAGAAGCACGTACGCACACAACAATTTGCCAAGCCTTCCAAACCACTCATATTCAAAGCTTTAGCAAATTCATTTTATTTCAAGCTTAATTTGTGTAACTATCACAGTTGTGATATATTGTTTTGTTAGAAAACAACAACACACTCTTGTTCATTACTTGTAAAATATTTCCTTGAGATAAACCAGTTTATGGTTATACTCAAGAAGACTTTAACAGATGTTAAAGTAGCTGTTGTAATTCTTTGAGAATAGTGGATTAAGACCTCATTTGAGAGAGGCGAAATCACCTTGACGGGTGGACTGGAGTAGTTTGAGATCAAACGAACTAGGATAAAAATACTGTGATTTAAGTTTTTCAATTCAACCCCCCCCCCCCCTCCACCTTCTTGTGTTTTTCACATCTTCAATTGGTATCAGAGCGCCTGGTTCTGAGCTTAAACACTTAACTGTGTCAGTACAAGATCCAGCGTCAGAAAAACACAATGGTAGGACCAAGTCAAAACATCAGCAATGAAAACAATGAAGAAAGGGACAGATTCAGTTGCAAACCTCCAGTCTTTGATGGAGAGAACTTTGACTACTGGAAAGACAGAATTGAGAGTTTCTTTTGGCCCATGATGCTGATTTGTGGGACATGGTGACTGATGGATACACGCACCCAGTGGATGGACGTGGTCAGAAGATTTACAGGAAAATGATGTCTGATCAGCAAAAGCGTGAGTTCAGAAATCATCACAAGGCCAGAATAATTCTTCTCAGCGCCATCTCATATTCAGAATATGAGAAAATATCAAACAGAGAAACTGCCAAAAATATGTATGATTCTCTGAGAATGACGCATGAAGGCAACATTCAAGTCAAAGAAACAAAAGCCTTTGCGCTCATTCAGAAGTATGAGCCATTCAAGATGGAAGATAGTGAATCAATAGAAGCTATGTTTTCAAGATTCCAAATTCTTGTTGCTGGTCTAAAAGTTCTTGACAAAGGATATTCCACTGCTGATCACGTTAAGAAGATCATCAGAAGTTTTCCAAAACAGTGGAGGCCAATGGTCACAGCGCTTAAGCTAGCCAAGGATCTCAACAAAATCTCTCTGGAGGAACTTGTTAGCTCCCTCAGAAGTCACGAGATAGAGCTAGAAGCAGATGACCTTCAAAAGCAAGGTAAGACATTAGCTTTAAAATCTAATAGAAAATCTGACTCCAAAGTTTTGCAGGCTGTGGAAGAAACCTCTGATGGATCCTCATCAGAAGAAGATGAATTGTCTCTTCTCTCTAGAAGGGTGAACCAACTGTGGAAGCAGAGGAAAAGGAAGTTCAGGAATCCCAGAAGATCAGAAAATTAGAATGAATCTTCCTCCAGATATAGAAGGTCAGAATCCTCCTCTAGACACAGAAGATCTGAAGGTTCTTCAAGATACATAAAGACAAACAACAAAGACATCATCTGCTATGAGTGTAACGAGCAAGGGCACTACAAAAGTGATTGCTCAAAGCTTCAGAAGGAGAAGCCCAAAAAGAAGTTTGGCAAGGAAAAGAAGAAAATAATTATGGCTACATGGGATGATTCTGACACATCTGAAGCTGACTCAGAATCAGATGATGAAAGAGCAAACATAGCTCTCATGGCAAACGTATCGGAAGACAGTGAAGCTTCTGAGTCAGACTCTGAATCAGATACAGAAGAGGTATTCCCTGACTTTACTATAAATTTTACTAAGGCTGAATTAGCTGAAAGCCTTAATGAAATTCTAGAAAGGTATCAGCAGATCAGAGTCAAATTCAGAAATCTGAAAAGGAATCTTGCTTCTGACTCTGATAAGACTGAGAGTCTCAGATTGGAGAATTCTGAGTTAAAAGATAAAATTCTAAAATTAGAAAACCAATTGCAAAACTCTCAGAAGGAAACAATCCCTGAAACTCCCAGCAATGCTGATGAAATCATCAAAGAGTATGATGACAGCTTTCAGAAGTTTCTAGCTAAAAACATAGACAGAAGCAAAATGGCTTCAATGATCTATGGAGTTAGCAGAAATGGCAAAAAAGGGATAGGATATCAAGGTAATGTACCTACACCAAAAAATGCCACGGATTTAGTTATAAAACGTACTCCACTTGATTCACACTTTATATATGGGCACACACATGACATAAAATACACAAGTAGTGATTACTCTGTCAAACCAAAATTCAACCAGAGTTTTGGTAAAACTAACAAATCAGGACCCAAGAAAATGTGGGTACCTAAGGATAAAATAATACATGTGGCAGATATCTTTAGAAGCAAAGCAAAGACACCAGTCATGGTACCTGGACTCTGGCTGCTCACGACACATGACGGGAAGAAGGAATATGTTCCAAAGCCTGGAACTTAAGCCTGGAGGCCACGTAGGCTTTGGAGGCAATCAGAGGGGAAAGATCATTGGCTCTGGAACAGTAGGTAATGGAAATCTTCCCTCTATAAGTAATGTTTTATTAGTTGATGGATTAATGCATAACATGTTATCCATAAGTCAATTAAGTGATAACGGTTATGATATAATCTTCAATCAAAATTCATGCAAAGCTATTAGTCAGAAAGATGGGACTATCCTATTTAATGGAAAGAGGAAAAACAACATTTATAAAATCAAACTTTCTGAACTGAAAAGTCAGAATGTAAAATGTCTTCTGTCTGTTAACAACGAGCAATGGATCTGGCACAGAAGATTGGGACATGTTAGTATGAGAAGAATATCTCAGACTAACAAACTCAATCTGGTCAGAGGACTTCCTAACCTGAAGTTCAATTCAGATGCTCTGTGTGAAGCATGTCATAAAGGCAAGTTTGCAAAATCTTCTTTCAAATCCAAAAACTTTGTTTCCACCTCTAAGCCATTAGAACTTCTGCACATTGACTTATTTGGACCAATAAAAACTGCTTCAGTCAGTGGCAAGAAGTATGGGTTAGTAATTGTAGATGATTGTAGCAGATGGACATGGGTAAAGTTCTTAAGGCACAAAGACGAGTCACACTCTGTATTTGTTACCTTCTGCAACCAAGTTCAGAATGAAAAGGATCTTAGAATCGTCAAAGTCAGAAGTGATCATGGTGGAGAATTTGAAAATAAAGATTTTGAATTATTCTTTAATGAAAAAGGTATTCTGCATGATTTCTCTTGTCCTAGAACTCCCCAGCAAAATGGAGTTGTACATGCTTTATTTTGAATACAAAAAATTATGGAAGAATAGAAAGCCCAACATTTCTTATTTTCACCCATTTGGATGTACATGCTTTATTTTGAATACAAAAAATTATTTGAACAAGTTTAACTCTAAAGCACAAAAGTGTATTATGTTAGGATACTCTGAACGCTCAAGAGGGTACAGAGTATACAATACAGAAACACAGATTGTTGAAGAGTCAATCAGTGTTCAGTTTGATGATAAGCTTGACTCTCAAAAGTCAAAGCAGAATGAATTCCTTGCAGGTATGGAAGTTGAACTCACAGGTACTGAAGACAACTCATCAGAGGCTCTCAACAGAGACACTCCCTCAACATCAGAAAGAGTTACTGCAAGCAACCCAGCACCTTCTGTTGATCAACTCCAGAAAAGACCATCCAGAAGCAGCATTGATCACCCAGATGAAACAATCTTAGGAAGGAAGGAAGATCCAATCAGAACAAGATCTACCTTCAGAAACTCTGAAGAATCCCTCATGGGACTGGTTTCTCTGATTGAACCAACAACAATTGACGAAGCACTTCTGGACAATGACTGGATTCTGGCAATGCAAGAGGAGCTAAACCAATTCACAAGAAATGACGTATGGGATCTGGTTCCCAAACCAAAAGGATTCAACGTCATTGGTACAAAATGGGTGTTCAGAAAAAAACTGAACGAACAAGGTGAAGTCATCAGAAACAAAGCTCGGCTGGTAGCACAAGGTTATAGTCAGCAAAAGGGGATAGACTATACAGAAACCTTTGCTCCAGTCACCAGGTTAGAATCTATCAGACTTTTAATTTCTTTTGTTGTTAATAAAGGCATTACTCTGTATCAGATGGATGTCAAGAGTGCATTCTTAAATGGCTATATAGAAGAAGAGGTATATATGCACCAACCCCCTGGTTTTGAAAGTTCCAAAAATCCAGAATATGTTTTCAAACTAATGAAGTCACTCTATGGTCTGAAACAAACTCCCAGAGCTTGGTATGAAAGACTAAGTAACTTCCTATTAGAAAGGGAATTCACCAGAGGGAAAGTGGACACAACCTTGTTCTGTAAGACAGTTAAGAATGACATTTTAGTATGTCAGATTTATGTTGATGACATCATATTTGGATCCACTAAACCCTCTATGGGAAGAGAGTTCGCTAAATGTATGCAGGAAGAGTTTGAGATGAGCCTAATGGGGGAACTAAAATTCTTTCTGGGCATTCAGATTAATCAAACCCCAAAAGGAACTTACATTCATCAGAGCAAATATGTTAGAGAACTTCTGAAGAAATTTGATCTCTCAGAATGTAAGCCATCAAGGATTCCAATGCATCCCACATGCATTCTGGAAAAAGAAAAGGTAAGTAAAAAGGTATAACAGAAGGTCTACAGAGGTATGATTGGTTCTCTTCTCTATCTGACGGCTTCAAGGCCTGACATTCTATTCAATGTTTGCATTTATGCTATATTCCAATCAGATCCTAGAGAATCTCACTTAACAGCAGTTAAGCGAATTTTCAAGTATCTGAAAGCTACTGCTAATCTGGGTTTGTTTTATAGAAAATTAAATGATTACAGCCTAGTAGGATACTGTGATGCTGATTTTGCTGGAGACAGAGTAGAACGTAAAAGCACTTTTGGAAGCTGCCAGTTTCTGGGAGAAAATATGATCTCATGGTCCAGCAAAAGACAATCCATAATAGCTTTATCAACAATAGAAGTTGAATACATAGCAGCAGCTGGATGTAGCACGCAAATGCTCTTGATGAAAAGTCAACTTGAGGACTTCAATATATTTGAGAGTAACATCCCTATCCTCTATGACAATACTTCTGCTATTTGTCTCAGTAAAAATCCTATTTTGCATTCTAGGGCTAAGCATATAGAAATAAAACATCATTTTATTAGGGACTATATTCAGAAAGGGATTATGAATTTAAAATTCATTGACACAGACCATCAATGGGCTGATGTCTTTACAAAAGCTCTTTCTGAAGATAGGTTTAACTTCATTCTGAAACATCTCAGCATGAAGCTTTGCCCAGAATAAACTGTTTTATTTACATATCTTAATCTTCAGAATTTTTATTATTTTCTGTGAACTGCTGATCAACCTGCCTTCAGATTTTTTAGAAGTACAGATTGTATCAGAATCTATCCAAAGATCTGAGCGTTTCATTTCAAGGATAGAAGTGTGCTGTTCACATAAGCAAACAGTTGTCATCCATTCATCAGCTACCTTCTAAGGCTGAACACACATTCACTTTTCTGAAAGGTCAAAAGCGCTGATTGGGTGCATTAAGACACATGTCATGGGTAACAGTTCCAATATCTTTCTGAATCCCCTAAAATCATCTGTCATTAATGCTTATAATCATTACAATTTTTTTCTCTCTCTTGCAGTTTATGTTTTCAAAATCCATTTAAACGCATTTTTCACTCTTCATTTCTCTTTCACTTTCACTTTCTCTACAATCTAATTGTTTTCAGTTTGCAATTTTTTTTCAAAAGCCCTTTCATTTTCTTCTCAAATTTTCTGTGTGAACATGGCTTCCTCAAGTTTCCCTAATTCCAATACTCAGAGAACAGAATCCATATAACAGTATGAAGAACCATTCAGAACTCTCCTCACGCCCATTGACAACTTAGAAGTGCTTTCAGAATTGATTGTGGACTTTGAAAGTCTTCAAGAAAATGGGTAAGTTAAGAAACTCATAAGATGCAAGAACAGAGCTACAGACAAGTTCAACAGAACTTCAGTAATCTCCTAAAGGTAATTGAAGATCAAGTTCTGAGCCAGCTGCTCAAGGAAGAAGTTCTCCCTCTGGACAATGCTCCCTGGTCAGAACATCATCCAGCTGATAAAGTTCAACCAGAGTCAGAAGATCTTACTCTGACTGCTGCTTAGGTTGAGATGATTCCTACAGAGGATTTGGTTCAAAAAGATGACATTGCAGAATGCTCTGAGAAGCATCCAATTACTGAAGATTATCAAGCTTCCTCCTATGAAAGGCAGACTCTGGAAAAACTGAAGAGAGCAGATATTATTATGCAGGAAAGGATGGATAAACAGGATGATAAAATTTCGGAAATCAAGAGCATGTTAACCAAACAAGAGGAAACCAACACCCAGATCAAGGGCTTGTTGGAAGCTTTGTTCACGCGCCTTCCTCCTCCATCTTAGATTTTCCTTTGTTTTAAAATTTGTTTATCTGTAATATTTTCTATATTGTTGTTGTTCTAAACTTCTTATCGTTGCTTCTAACTTTAATATAAATCCTTTTTTACTCTGATTATATGTTCTTTTTGATAACTGACAAAAAGGGGGAGAAAGAATAAGATATTTTCAATAACGGATTACTGAGACATAAGTCTCAAACATTCTGATCTCTTAATTTCTTTCTTCTGAAAAGCTTGAACAGGTACAAAACTCTGATGAAGGACGTAGTCAAATTCTGATGCTCAAGGACTCTAAGAATTTAAGGGAAGTAATCAACTCAGGGGGAGTTTTTCTTCTTAAATTCTATGCTTTTTATTCTTTATTCTTTATTGAAAAATCTGGTTTTTGTTATCATCAAAAAGGGGGAGATTGTTAGAACATAGTTTGATTCTACAACCCTTTATTAGAGTTTTGATGATAACAAAATACAAAGAATAAATAAATTCAAAGATATATACAAAGAACAATTATGCTTCTTAAAATTATGTTTTGTATATGCAGAAGTTCTGATGGAATCAGCATCAGAAGATCAGCAAAATATGCTACACGCTGAAGCTACCAGATTATACGCTGAAGCTTGATGACCAGAATCTGTGCCTAAACAAGTACACTCTGACTATGATCAAAGACATCTTTACCAAGTCATCAACACTCTGAAGCGTTATCAGCAGTTACAGTAAAGAAGACTCTGAAGCGTTACTGATTATTCAAGACAGAATTAAATGCCAACGGCTTTCTTCAGACAAGATCTTCTTCAAAAGAAAAGTGTGTTATTATCATTAAACTTGCTTTATGGACAACGCATCTTTGCCTTTCCTATATAAACAAGTCTGCTTGTGAAAATAAGCACGTACGTACGCACACAACAATTTGACAAGCCTTCCAAACCACTCATATTCAAAGCTTTAGCAACTTCATTTTATTCCAAGCTTAATTTGTGTAACTATCACAGTTTTGATATACTGTTTTGTTAGAAAACAACAACACACTCTTGTTCATTACTTGTAAAAGATTTCCTTGAGATAAACCGGTTTGTGGTTATACTCAATAAGACTTTAATAGTTGTTAAAGTAGCTGTTTTAATTCTTTGAGAATAGTGGATTAATACCTCGTTGGAGAGAGACGAAATCACCTTAACGGGTGGACTGAAGTAGTTTGAGATCAAATGAACCAGGATAAAAATACTGTGTTGTTAAGACTTTTTATTTAATTTTTTCAATTCAACCCCCCCTTCTTGTGTTTTTCACATCTTCAAAACATATTCTTGGTAGTTTCTCTGTTTGATATTTTCTCATATTCTGAGTATGAGATGGCGCTGAGAAGTATTGTTTTGGCCTTGTGGTGGTTTCTGAATTCACGCTTTTACTGATCAGACATCATTTTTCTGTCTATCTTCTGACCACGTCCATCCACTGGGTGCGTGTATCCATCAGTCACCATGTCCCACAAATTAGCATCATGGCTACATGGGATGATTCTGACACATCTGAAGCAGACTCAAAATCAGATGATGAAAGGGCAAACATAGCTCTCATGGAAAATGTATCGGAAGACAGTGAAGCTTGTGAGTCAGACTCTGAATCAGATACATAAGAGGTATTCCCTGACTTTACTATAAATTTTACTAAGGCTGAATTAGCTGAAAGCCTTAATGAAATTCTGGAAAGGTATCAGCAGATCAGAGTCAAATTCAGAAATCTGAAAAGGAATCTTGCTTCTGACTCCGATAAGACTGAGAATCTCAGATTGGAGAATTCTGAGTTAAAAGATAAAATTCCAAAATTAGAAAACCAATTGCAAAACTCTCAGAAGGAAACAATCCCTGAAACTCCCAGCAATGCTGATGAAATCATCAAAGAGTATGATGACAGCTTTCAGAAGTTTCTAGCTATAAACATAGACAGAAGCAAAATGGCTGCAATGATCTATGGAGTTAGCAGAAATGGCAGAAAAGGGATAGGATATCAAGGTAATGTACCTACACCAAAAAATGCCACGGATTTAGTTATAAAACGTACTCCACTTGATTCACACTTTATATATGGGCACACACATGACATAAAATACACAAGTAGTGATTACTCTGTCAAACCAAAATTCAACCAGAGTTTTGGTAAAACTAACAAATCAGGACCCAAGAAAATGTGGGTACCTAAGGATAAAATAATACATGTGGCAGATATCTTTAGAAGCAAAGCAAAGACACCAGTCATGGTACCTGGACTCTGGCTGCTCACGACACATGACGGGAAGAAGGAATATGTTCCAAAGCCTGGAACTTAAGCCTGGAGGCCACGTAGGCTTTGGAGGCAATCAGAGGGGAAAGATCATTGGCTCTGGAACAGTAGGTAATGGAAATCTTCCCTCTATAAGTAATGTTTTATTAGTTGATGGATTAATGCATAACATGTTATCCATAAGTCAATTAAGTGATAACGGTTATGATATAATCTTCAATCAAAATTCATGCAAAGCTATTAGTCAGAAAGATGGGACTATCCTATTTAATGGAAAGAGGAAAAACAACATTTATAAAATCAAACTTTCTGAACTGAAAAGTCAGAATGTAAAATGTCTTCTGTCTGTTAACAACGAGCAATGGATCTGGCACAGAAGATTGGGACATGTTAGTATGAGAAGAATATCTCAGACTAACAAACTCAATCTGGTCAGAGGACTTCCTAACCTGAAGTTCAATTCAGATGCTCTGTGTGAAGCATGTCATAAAGGCAAGTTTGCAAAATCTGCTTTCAAATCCAAAAACTTTGTTTCCACCTCTAAGCCATTAGAACTTCTGCACATTGACTTATTTGGACCAATAAAAACTGCTTCAGTCAGTGGCAAGAAGTATGGGTTAGTAATTGTATATGACTGTAGCAGATGGACATGGGTAAAGTTCTTAAGGCACAAAGACGAGTCACACTCTGTGTTTGTTACCTTCTGCAACCAAGTTCAGAATGAAAAGGGTGAAGAAGGCTTTGTGTCACGGTCAGTTGTACCAGCAAAGGATGAAGAAGGCTTTTGATAAGAGGGTTCGACCGCGCGAGTTCAGAGAAGGTGACCTTGTACTCAAGAAAATATTATCTTTCCAACCTGATTCTAGGGGCAAGTGGGCTCCGAATTATGAAGGACCGTATGTTGTTAAGAAATTTTTCTCTGGGGGTGCCATGATTCTCACCAGTATGGACGGTGAAGACCTCCCACGTCCCTTGAACGCCGATGCAGTCAAGAAGTATTTCGCTTAGGCAAGCTTTTGGTCAGATCAGTCTCGGCATCTGAACACATTCTGGAATTCAAAGTTGTTAGGGAGAATAGCGATCATTGTTTTTATATGACCTTTTATTTCATGTATTATTTCCCAAGCTTTTGTAAACCGTTGGAGTCGCATGGTTAGCGAACTACATATTATCAATGGAATTTGAGCATTTACCTTTTGTGGGCAAAATTTTAATTTTTTATGAAAATACCTGAAACAAATTTACTTAAAATGTTCCTATTTTAAAAAAAAAATGTGTCGTGGATAACGAAAGGAATATTAACAGTTTGTTCCAAGGATGGTCAAGGCATGAAATGCAAAGCAGTACAGTAGGTTATCCTTGCTTGATGAGCATGTTTCGTTTCAAAATCGCCATGAGGTGTTGGTGGTGTAAACTTGTGTTTCTAGTGGTACTAAGTTTGGTGATTCCCCAGCTGTTCCAGTTGAGCTTTGTTTTGGCTATCTCAATCTGGGCGATTTCTGAAGTGTGGTACATTTTGTCTCATACCGGGATCTATTGGTGTTAGAAGATTGGGTTTGATTGCTTTTCTCCTCAGAAGACTTGGACTTTGTAGTGTGATACCCTCCGACGTTGCTGTGTGTTTTCAGTGCTGTTTATCTTCCGTCTTTTCAAGATTGGTCGAGTATCTATTATGCTGTGACATCTTATTGTCTTCAAGATATTCCATCTGTCTGTTTTGTCAGCACAACATTCATTTACTCATTTACACTCATATCAGCATGCATATCCACATTTGCCGTTGATCTTGGGGTCGTACTTTGTTTATTCGAACAACGTACATATGTTCTTGCCAGGTAGAAAGTCAGCTTAGGTAGAAAATGTGCTTCCTTTCTAAATTCCCCAGCTGAGCTAATCCTCATGGATGATTTTGGTTTAGCCTACCTTGCCCGTTTCTGAATACGAGGAATTCCCCAATTGAGTTACTTTCTCATCGGGTGGAGTCTTGTTTGACTGTGTTCTCTCTGGTTTATTCCTGGACGAAGTTGTTGTCTCTTGCATAGGTTATTTCTCTGATTCTCCCCAGTGAAATCGATCCAAACAGTTGGTGCATTTATTTTGCACGTTAAAGTATATGATCTCCTCGGGAAGGATTGATTCAGGGTTCTCTTTGACGAGGATTTTATTCTCTGCCAGTATCATCGCAATTTCCTCCTGTTTGTTTTTGGAAAACGACAAGCGGCAGCTCTTCATGAGCAACTTGTGCGTTATAGACATCCTCGGAAAACGACAAGCGGCAGCTCTTCACGAGCAACTTGTACGTTATCATTATTATTTTTGGGAAAACGACAAGCGGCAGCTCTTCATGAGCAACTTGTACGTTACTTGTTGAAAGCGCCGAGCAGCAGTTCTTCATGAGCTACTAGTGCGTCATTTATTTTTCGAAAGCGCCGAGCAGCAGTTCTTCATGAGCTACTAGTGCGTCATTTATTTTTCAAAAGCGCCGAGCAGCAGTTCTTCATGAGCTACTAGTGCGTCATTTACTTTTTTTGGAAAAGCGCCGAGCAGCAGTTCTTCATGAGCTACTAGTGCGTCATTTATTTTTCGAAAGCGCCGAGCAGCAGTTCTTCATGAGCTACTAGTGCGTCATTTATTTTTCAAAAGCGCCGAGCAGCAGTTCTTCATGAGCTACTAGTGCGTCATTTACTTTTTTTGGAAAAGCGCCGAGCAGCAGTTCTTCATGAGCTACTAGTGCGTCATTTTACTTTTTTTGAAAACGCCGAGCAGCAGCTCTTCATGAGCTACTAGTGCGTCTTTGTTTCTTGAAAGCGACAAGCAGCGGCTCTTCACGAGCTACTAGTGCGTTATTATTCTTCGGAAAACGGCAAGTGGTAGCCTCTTTATTTGAGCAGCTTGTATGTTATTGGTATTTTCTCTGGACAACAGCAAGCGGCAGCTTCTTTATTTGAGCAGTTTGTATGTTATTGGTATTTTCTCTGGACAACAGCAAGCGGCAGCTTCTTTATTTGAGCAGTTTGTTTGTTATTGGTATTTTCTCTGGACAACAGCAAGCGGCAGCTTCTTTATTTGAGCAGTTTGTTTGTTATCGGTATTTTCTTTGGACAACAGCAAGCGGCAGCTTCATTATTTGAGCAGTTTGTTTGTTATCGGTATTTTCTTTGGACGACAACAAATGGCAGTTTTCTTTATTTGAACAACCTTCGTATCTACAATCTTATTGCCTCAGCATTAATGAGTATACTTCTGAAAATCTAGCAGAGAAGTCTGTTACGAATCTATACCTCCAGAAGTCGGTAATCTGTTATCAGCAATTTGATACTCTTTGTCCGCCATCGACCTTGAGTTGCGAACTCACTGTTTTGGGATCAATGATCTGTTATGGCCTATGCAAGATGCTCTTTTTGTTAGGGTTAGAGGTTGTATTCCCTCGATTTTATTCGCTGTCAGGAGTCTGTCGTTTGAAGTTGATAGCTTGTTTCCCCAGTAATGTATAATCCATGCCGCTGTGTTTTGTTGGTGTTCGATTCCCCCCAACATTGTCTCGTTTCACACCATATCTTCCTCTGTGAGTTCGATTGCTGCATTCATATCAAACATGATGACGACATCTTAGGACAAAATTTGCGTAGTTATGTATTTAAGTACCTTCAATCTCGTCGAAACGAAGATTTCAATCTTCATATCTCCGGATAGAAGAAACTTAAATAGGGGCAGCTGTTGTACCCCAAATTTTGACCTAAGATATCGTCTCCTACCTGCATTATTACATTACATTTATTTTGATCCATCGATTTTAAAATTCATAACTTTTTCTGGCCAAGAGTTATTTATGCTGAACATTAAATCATTTAATCGATTCGCGCTAAAATGATGTTTATCAATTATTTATTATCTTAAATTTGAATAATTGAAATTCGTTTTCGATTATTATGTAGTTTAAAGATGTATAGATAATAAAATAAACATTAGAAAAGAGGCGCATTAATTTGTGCGGACAATATTTTTTTATTACTCATTTATCTTAAATTTAAATAACTGGAATTTATTCTTAGTTATTACATAATTTAAAGGTTCATGAATAATATAATAAGCATTCGGAAAAATTCATTGGTCAATAACGATTATTTAATCATTCGTCATTCTAAATTAAATAATTGAAACCTTATTTTAATTATTATAATTTAGAAAGTTATGGATGAAGAACTAAATAATGAAGACTATTAATTGACCAATGATACTTATTTATTTATCTGTTTATTATTCGGAATGTAAGTAATTGAAATTCGTTTTCAATTATGATTCGTTTAAAGAACTATAAAGGATAAATAAATGATTAAAGGGAAAGAAGAATTTAATTGGCAAATAGTGTTTTTATTCATTTTTTTAATTGTACAGTTATTATGTAAACATTGTATCTATTACAATAAGTTACAATAATAAATTTACAAAAACTAAAATGAAATAAAAAAACTAATATTCCTAATTCTAAAACTTCCGATCCAATGCGTTTTGTCTGCTCGCTTAATGTTACCTGCAAAATTAAAAAAAAGAAAGAGATTAGAATTCGAATAAATGATTAAAAGCGAAATTATTAAAGATTCATCATTAAATGCAATGGCCGGAATCAGTTATTCTTTTTTGCAAATCACGGGATTTCTCCCGGTTCACAAAAAAGAAAGGAATTTTAAAACATATGCACAAGTTTATGTTTTCCAAAAATTGCATGTTTAAATTAATCACATTTTTTTTCAAAATCCCAAATGCAAACATACAGCATAAGCATACAAAACCCATGCATTTTCCACATATGCAAGCATGCTACGTAACCAATGCCCACACAGCAGAAAGACAAAACAAGTTTTGTATTAGAGGAAAACATGCAGTTTAACCACATATGCAAGTAATATAGAAATTCCATTTTCATCATTTTCTGGCCATTGCAGTTTCAGAAAAAAGTACAGCTTATCACTCTTTTATCAAAGCTATACTGAGAGAAAAAGAGAGGGAGAAGTGTGGGATTTGCAGGCTTGGCATAGGCAGAAAGAGGTTATACAAGACAAACTAAAATATAGCCAGTAGAGATAATAACACAAAAGAAGAATAGAAACAAATTGGAGGGACAGTAGTGCAGAATGCCCAAGAGATCCCAAGCATTTTTTTCAAATTTCCAGCCTGTAGCGAAAGAGAAGAGGGAAGTTGTTATAACACATAACAAAAGGGAACCAATATCACAGCATATACAGATCCAAGCCTTCAAAAAAACTTAGAGATTTTAGTTCTCAAAAAACACACAAAGCTAGTAAACCTGCATAATCACATCTACTGTCAAAAACCATTTCCAAACCTTATGGCCAAAACTTTGCAATTTGATTGAGCCATTAAAGCCAACATCATCATCCTGTCATCAAGAAAATATCAAAAATAATCTTACAGAAAACTAGTTAAAACCACCATCAATATGGCCTAACAAACTTCTGCCCCAATTTCCATCAATCTGTCCAAACCACACGAAATCCCTACATTCATCACCATGTCCAACTGTTATTCAAGCTTGAACTTTATCAATCCAAAAACCTGAAAATTCCTAAGGCAACCGGCTAGGCCTCAGTATCAACATCATTGGCCTTTTCAAAAAACAATTACTCAAGCCAACATCATTCCAAAAAACCATTATTCAGACCAACAGAATCATCATACAGTAGCAGTTTCAACGAGAAGAAGAAGAAGGAAGACCAAGTGCAGTATCACGTTCAAAGAAGAAGAAAGAAACAAAGCACAGTTTCAACAAGAAGAAGCGCACAGTATCATTTTCAACAAGAAGAAGAGAAACAGTAACTCATTCAAAAAAGAGAAGCAACATCGCGTTCAAAGAAGAAGTAAAATACAGTACTGTACCAAGGCCACCAAGAGAAGAAAATCGTGAAATACCGGTCACCGTTGGGCTCGCTTCCCCTCTCCTCGCCGCCTGGCCTCCGTCACTCCTAGCTTCCTCCTCCGTCTCCATCTAGGTAACGATCCCTCTTCTCTTCTATTTCTTTGAACATCCTCAAATCAGCATTAACAACCAAATATAAGAATCAAGATCAACTTAACAGAAATCGTAGAATCAAATCAACATGCAAGAACGAATTAAGTGTAACAAATCAATCGCGTCTCTTACCGTCTCCGCCTAGCTGTCCCGTTTTTCGTCCAACTGGAGGGAAGAGGAGCTGGAGTGGGTGGCCATAGCAAGGAGAAGCATCAAGTTCAGAGGCGAGGATGAAGAAGGAGAGGCGGAGAAGAAGAAGATCGTGAAGAAGAGAGGCGCGCCGTTTCTGCCTCATAACACAACCCTAATCCCAATTGTTAACATAACACAACCCTAATGCTGTGTTAACTATTGGGCCTCACACCTTATTTCCCAGCTTAAGCCCACGACTCCTTTGTGTACCCCCCCCCCCCCTGTCTTCAATTTTTTGCCTTGGGCCTTATCCCAATCTTTTAGCCCATTTCTCTCTATTTGATTACCCCCCCTTAGAATCTTATTAGTTTAAGTTTTAATCTAGTTAATCAAAATAAGAGATGTAATCTAAAGCTTTTTAATAATGGACCATTTTATTAAATTTAAACTCTTAGGATTTAATTTAATAATCTTAGTATCTTTTTAAAAATTAGATTTAAGTTAGTAGCATTGAGTTTTAATTTAATTTAATCATTAAAGAGTTCTTAAAGTAATACTTTTTATAATAAAAGGCATAAAAATAGAAAAAACTAAAAAAAATATATTTTATTTTCTCGTCTTATTAATATTAATATCAATATACATCAAAAAAAAACTTAATAACTTAAAACTAAAAAAACGTCACGTCCTCGTTAAATAATTCTTTTGTTTTATCCTTATCAAAAAAATGCGTAAAAAATTTAAAATACTTTCTTCCCGTTAACATTAAACCAAAAATCATAAAAAACGCATTATTCGCATCCTCTATTCCATCATTTAGATTATCGTTATTTAATCGTTATTCGCATATTTTGTCCGTGTATTTATTTGTTTATTCGGTTTATGCTTAAATCCAAAGGAAAAACAGTAAATGTGTTGACTTCATGTCTTCAAGTCTAACTGCGCGAATTTTCGCATTTCATTAAAACTTAGGATAATTTTTCCTCAAATATTCACCCTTTTCAAAATTTGTGCCCCTTTAAGCAAAAAACTTCGACATTAGGTCGTCGCAACTTCAAAAAAAACCCACCCGTATCCCTTTTCGGCCAAAACGATTTATTTTCAATCAAGCGATCAATTTTAAATAAAACAGATATTTCAAAAGGTTCCTATAGAGTACTATAGATGCATTGGGTGCTAATACCTTCCCATTGTATAACCAACCCCCGAACCATAAGATCTCTTTTCAAAAACGCTTTGTATTTTCAGTATTATTTACATCGCATATTTAGGGTTTTATTTCGCTCTTTTCCCTTTTCCTTTGGAAACAATAAAGCGCGGTGGCGACTCTTGCTTTTGTGAGACGAATTAATCAATAATTCGATCTCCGATTTACCCTGCTACATTTTTTTATCGCTACAGAATTGGCGACTCTGCTGGGGACAGATTGACCTCTTGCTGGTCCATCCCTAAGTGGGTTAAGCCTAATTTGTTTTATCTGTTTACTATTATTTGATTTGCTTGATTATATGTTTAAATTGGGGTGTTTGGGTTTTTTGCAAAGGACGAATCCTATACCCGGATCAAGTAACACTTAAGGAATAGGACGGGCGGTATAGTCATGTTAACTTTGAGGGAGTAATCCCGAAGAAGGAGGCATGAGATCCCCCACTCAATGGAAGGCCCTCTTGAACTTAATATTTGTTTACCGAGTAATCGGGAAGACATTATTACTTTCAACCTAGGAGCCCGAGAAGTTGAGGACCGTAGAACCCTAAACCATCTTGGCCTTTTTTAGGTGTAGCGCGGAGACTACAACGGAGTAATTCGGAAGTAGTTGTCACGCGATGCTACGCTCGGACGAGTTTCTCTTGAGAATATTGCTAATTATTGAGTAATCAAGACGTTGGCAATATCCGAAAGAGGGATGTAGACTCTGGGAACTCTTAGAACCTTGTCTTACAGGTGTGATCGAAACGTTAGTACATACCTTTGGGTGGGCTTTACCCTCGACTCCATGCTGAACGTTGAACCTTTAAACCCCATGTTTGCAAACTTGTGTATGACTGTTGCATTATCATTCATTCATGCATTCATCAACATCTTTGTAAAAAACTCGTTTTTCAAGGAACTTTGGAATGATTTTTGCAAACGTCTCAGGGTATTATGGAACTTGGGAGGAGAAATACTCGAAGCTTTAGCTTCAGGGAGCCCGAGATTGAAGAACTGAAGAGTTTGATTCCGAAGATAGAGAGTCCGACAGATTTTCAGAAGAAATATGGGTCCATCGTACCGCTCATGAAGCGCAAGATGAAGAAAGGCATCCTCAACACGTTGGTTCAGTTCTATGATCCCCTGTACCGATGTTTCACCTTCCCGGATTATCAGTTGATGCCTACTTTAGAGGAGTACTCCTATATTCTTGGTTTGCCGATCGCCGACCGTGTTCCTTTTTCCGGATTAGAAGAGGAGCCTAAATCCCACGAGATAGCAACCATCACCCACCTGAAGAAGTCAAAGGTAGAGGAGAATATGACTACGAAAGGAGGAATCCGGGGTTTGCCGGCGCAGTTTCTGTTGAAGAAAGCTCGTTACTTTGCTGATACAAAGGATATCGTTGCCTTCGAGGACGTGTTTGCTTTACTCGCGTATGGTCTTTTCTTATTCCCTAACGTTGATAAATTTGTGGATGTCAACGCCATCAGAGTTTTCCTGATTGGAAATCCGATCCCTACGCTGCTAGGGGACACGTATTACTCTATCCATCTTCGAAACTCTTATCAAGGAGGGATGATTATCTGTTGTGTGCCATTACTGTATCAGTGGTATGTCTCGCATTTACCTGGGTCCGATGCTTTCTGGGATCTCGAGAGGGAACTGCGTTGGGCGCCAAAGATTATGGCTCTCACTCATTTCGATATTGACTGGTACAATCGAGTTTACCATGACGTGGAGATCATTGACAGCTATGGTGCTTTTCCCAACGTACCTCTTCTTTGTACGAGGGGTGGAATCAACTACAACCCTGTTCTAGCGCGTCGTCAGTTCGGGTACCCGATGAGAGATAAGCCGAACAGTATCCATGTGAGTGGGTTCTTTCTTCAGGAAGGACAAGATCATCAGGCTGCTAAGAGGGAGATTGAAGGAGCTTGGCGCCATATCCACAAGAAAGGGAGGGATATGCTGGGACATAGAGGTGCCGTCTCTTTGGAACCTTACCTGCAGTGGGTCCGTGCTAGGGCTTGTGCTCTCAAGATGCCGTATAAACTTGAGAAACCTTTATTCCCTGCCATCGCACCATCATCAGTTGTTATTCCTATCGCGGATGTAGGGGAGTACCAGGGAAACTTGGCTAGGATGAAGTCCGAAAGGGATGCTTGGAAGGAAAAGTACCATATGTCCGAATATGAGAATCGAGTCCTGACTCGACAGCTGAAAGAAAAGAAGGAGTTGTTGCTTATTCAAGACGGCCGGTTCGTTGACCACGATGAGAAGCTTCGTCAGAAAAATGCCTTGCTGAAGAAGTACGCGAGTGAAAGGAAAAGGAAAAGGGAAGGTTCGGTAAGCGTGGCTCTCGTTCCTAATCCGCAAGAAGAAATCATCGATCGACTGATAGCGGAAAAGAAGGATATGGAAGACTTTTACGAAGAAAAGATCAAGAAGCTCCGATTACAGCTGGTGTTTGGTCCGTCATCTGAGGATTTCGAGTAAGCTTTAGCTTTAGTTTATTTTATTGATGTCATTTTGTAAAACTATGTAAAAGGGCTTCATGCTCCGAAGTTGTAATTTATTGTTTTATTAAGGGCTTCATGCTCCGAAGTTGTAATTTATTGTCTTATTTTGGGCTTCATGCTCCAAGTTGTAATTTACTGCTTTCATGTTTTAAAAATGTAATTTATCACTTTATTATGGTTTTCATGTTGCAAGTTGTAATTTATTGCTTTCCTTAGTGGATTTGTTATCCCAAGGTTGTAATTTACTATTCCAAATTGTAAGTCGTAATTTATCGCTTTCGATTAACGGATTGAGTTTTGTTGTTCTAAATTCCTTTACCATTAATGTATGCAAAGTTACTAAAGTTCCTTGAAAAACTTTTAAAATGAGTCATCATTTGCATCGCCATCATGCATCATTTCGCATTCCACCTCACATGTTTTCTAGAGTCTCATCCTTGTTCTTTTTCCACCGAAGGTTGTCAAGCTGTCTCACCGATACGACACTCGGGCCAATCGTTAGAGGAAAATGGAAGATTTGGAACAGGAAAATCACGAGCTTCGTGGGGAAGTTGCTACACTTCGTGCCGAGATGGAAAAGTTAACAGCGTTGGTGGAAAGTTTGGTGGCTGTTCAGAATCAGCCATCGACTACGGCTGCCGAGATTCAGATTTCAACTCCAGTGGTTTCCGAAATTGTTACAGTTCCTGCCTCCGTAACTCAAATCAACTCTCCGCTTCAACATCAGATGCCGAAAGGTTTTCCGTGGGGAATGCCTTACAACTTTGTGCCAGAGGGGTATCAGCCTACCGTACAACCTCTATTTCAGTCTGCATTGTCTCTTCCTCAACCAGAGACAACCGCCATACCGCCAGTAATTCCGTCTGTAACACCTTTTCCGCAGCCAGTTATGACAACCGTTGCTCATGTGGTCCACTCAGTGCCATACTTGAATGAACCAATTTATCTTGCCGAGCCCGCTGAAAGTTTGGGTCTTTTTGATAGAATGGAAGAATTTCAGGATCAGTTCCAGGAAATGCAGAAGGAGCTTAGAGCATTGAAAGGGAAAGATTTGTTTGGGAAGAGTATGCATGACCTTTGTTTAGTTCCGAATGTCAAGATTCCAGCGAAATTCAAAGTGCCAGACTTTGAGAGATATAAGGGTGATTCGTGTCCTAGAAGTCATTTGACAATGTACGTGAGGAAGATGTCTACGTACTCCGATGATCATGATTTGTTGATTCATTATTTTCAAGACAGTTTGACGGGTGCTGCTCTAAAGTGGTATATGGGTTTAGACAGCATTCGAATCCGCAACTTTAACGATCTTAGTGAAGCCTTTGTCCATCAGTACAAGTACAACGTTGACATGGCGCCGGACAGGGATCAACTCTGGGCGATGTCGCAGAGAGACCGAGAATCTTTTAAGGAGTACGCCCAGAGGTGGCGTGAAATTGCTGCTCAAATCTATCCACCTCTTGAGGAGAAAGAGATGACTAAGATATTTTTGAAGACTTTAGGGTCCTTTTACTATGAGAGAATGATAGCCAGCGCACCCAGTGACTTCACCGAAATGGTAAGCATGGGCATGCTATTAGAGGAAGGGATTCGCGAAGGGCGTTTGGTTAAAGAAGGGAGTCCGTCTAGCAGTGCGAAGAAGTTCGGAGGTGTTTTCCCGAAAAGAAAAGAGCAGGATGTCAGTGCTTTGTTTCCAGGTAGGCCTAGGAGAGGTTACTCTCACGTTGCGGCAGTCACTCCGGCTGTCCGCCCAGCTTTGATGGCCCCATCTCATCAAATCCCGCCAACTCAACCCCGGCCATTTCAGCAGCAGCCTCGACAACAGGCTTATCCGTTCAACAATCAGAACCGTTCACCCAGAAAACCGCAGTTCGATGCCATTCCTATGACGTATACTGAATTGTTCCCTGCTCTCATCAGAAAGAATCTCATCACAACAAAGCCTCCTCCTGTCGCACCGAACAGTGCTTCTCCGTGGTACAAGGCGGATCAATTCTGTGAATATCATCAAGGGTCGTCGGGGCACAACCTTGAGAATTTCTTTGCTCTGAAGGCGGACGTGCAGAGGTTAATTAAGAATGGCATCTTGTCTTTTAAGGATGTTAATCCAAATGTTAGAGATAACCCTTTGCCTCGACATGGGGCAGCGTCAGTGAATATGGTGGAAGGATGTCCGGGGAAGTTCCGAGTTTTTCAAGTCGAGCATATAAGAGAATCATTGATCAGGTTACATCAGAGTTTGAGAAGACTTGCCTTTGTTAGGCACCAACATAATTATGACGTTTGTGAGTTTTGTTCAAGAGAAGATGATTGTCCTATTGTGAAGGAGGACATTCAGAAGTTGCTAGATCAGAGAATTATCACTATTACCTATGACCGAAATCCGGAAGATGAAGTGAATGTTATCACCCCACAATTTAATTTGCCAGAATCAGTAGAGATTGCTTACAACAGTCAGGTTGCGCCTGTTGATCCTTTGATTATTTACCCACCTGGCCCTGTGCCTTACAGCTCAGACCAAGCTGTGCCGTACAAGTATAACGCCACAATGATTGAGAATGGGGTAGAAGTCCCCATACCAACTAGACCGTCTTTTGTTAATATTGCCGATGTGAGTAGAGTTACAAGAAGTGGGCGTGTTTTTGCCGCAGTACCGTCAAGGAGACCAGAAGTTCAAGTTAGAAGGCCCATACCGGCGGAGATTCCTGTGAGAAATGTTGAACCAAGGGTTGAGATAGGCCGATCCAGTGAACCTATCCCTCACCCTGAAGAGGATGAGATCCTAAAGCTTATCAAAAGAAGTGAGTATAAGATTGTGGACCAGCTTTTGCAAACACCTTCCAAGATTTCTTTGCTTGCCTTATTGAGAGATTCTGGGGCACATAGAGAAGCTTTGATGAAGGTCTTGGACCAAGCGTTCGTAGACCATGATGTGACAGTTGATCAGTTTGATGGGATTGTGGGAAATATAACTTCGTGCAACAATCTGGGTTTCAGTGATGAAGAACTCCCAGAGGAGGGGAGAAATCATAATATGGCTTTGCACATTTCAGTAAGTTGTGGAAACGATACCTTATCAAGCGTGTTGGTGGATACGGGCTCGTCGTTGAATGTGATGCCCAAGACCACGTTGTCTCGACTTTCATATCCAGGTGCTCCTATGAGGCCTAGTGGAGTAATTGTTAAAGCATTTGATGGTTCCAGGAAGACAGTTATTGGTGAAGTGGACCTTCCCATAGTGATTGGTCCCCATACTTTTCAAATCACTTTCCAAGTGATGGATATCCGTGCTGCCTACAGTTGTTTATTGGGTCGTCCCTGGATCCATGATGCCGGGGCAGTCACCTCCACGCTCCATCAGAGATTAAAGTTTGTAAGACATGGGAAGCTAGTGATGATTGGGGGAGAGCAGGCCATGGTGGTAAGCCATTTATTATCGTTTTCTTTTATTGATGCTGACGAGGATGTTGGGACCCAGTTCCAGGGCCTATCTGTTGCTAAGAATACAGTGAAGAAGCAAGGGGCATCCATCTCTTCTTTCGAGGATGCGCGGCGAGTGGTGGAAAGTGGTTCGGCCGAAGGATGGGGCCAGGTGTTGACGTTACCCGAGAACAAGTCTGGGGAAGGTTTGGGTTTTCACCCAATATCTGCAAGGGTCAAGAAGGAGGTGGTTGTTCGTCCGATTCAAGAGGTCTTCCGAAGTGCGGGGTTTGTGCATCCTGAGGTTGATGCTATCATAGATGATGATTCCGAGGAGGATTTACCCGTATTTGTGACGCCCGAATTGGCTTGCCAAAACTGGATAGCTGTTGATATTCCTGTGGTTATGCACATTTCCGAGTAATGTTTTGTTTACTTTCCTTTGAAAAATTCGCTCTGCCCAAGGCGAAACGTATTTTGTGTCGGGCTATGAAAAATAACTCCTTTTGCTCTGCCCAAGGCAAAAGAGAAATGTATGGGCTTTTTGTTTCAAGTATTTCCCCTTCTAATGAATAAAAATGTTATTTTGTCCACTGCTGTTTTATTTTTCACTTTTCTGGGAAATAACAATGAAAATTAATTAATAACATCTTGTTTTATTTGCACAAATCGATTTCTAAAATAAAGCATAATCATGTGTGCAGATTACTTCATGACTTAACCATCGAAAACAATGATCCTATGCCCTCTCCCAACTTTGAATTCCCTGTGTTCAGAGCCGAAGAAGAGGATATTGAAGAGGTTCCTGTTGAGATTTCCCGTTTGCTTGAGCATGATGAGAAGGTCATTCAACCATTTGAAGAACCTGTAGAGCTGGTCAACTTGGGTGATGAAGAGGATAGAAAGGAAGTCAAAGTCGGAGCATTGCTTATCCCGGAAGTTAAGGAGAAGATGTTGGAGCTTCTCAGAGAGTATGTTGACGTGTTTGCTTGGTCCTACCAAGATATGCCAGGTTTGGACAATGACATTGTGGAGCATCGTTTACCGTTGAGACCTGAGTGTCCACCGATCAAGCAGAAGTTGAGACGGACTCGTCCCGACATGGCTGACAAGATTAAGGAGGAGGTTCAAAAACAGATCAACGCAGGTTTCCTTGTTACATCGGTCTATCCTCAATGGTTAGCCAATATAGTGCCTGTTGCAAAGAAAGATGGCAAAGTTCGGATGTGTGTAGACTACAGAGATCTGAATAGAGCTAGTCCGAAGGATGATTTCCCATTACCTCATATTGACGTATTGGTCGATAGTACCGCCAAGTTCAAAGTCTTTTCTTTCATGGACGGTTTCTCTGGTTACAACCAAATCAAGATGGCGCCGAAAGATATGGAGAAGACCGCTTTCATTACACCGTGGGGAACATTTTGTTATCGGGTTATGCCGTTTGGTTTGAGGAATGTTGGTGCAACATACCAAAGGGCCATGACTGCTTTGTTCCATGACATGATGCATAAGGAGATTGAAGTGTATGTGGATGATATGATCGCCAAATCGCAGACTGAGGAAGATCACTTGGAGCATTTGTTGAAGTTATTCCAGCGCTTGAGGAAGTACAAACTCCGTCTGAATCCCAACAAGTGTACTTTTGGTGTTCGTTCTGGAAGACTTCTGGGCTTCATTGTCAGTCAGAAAGGTATTGAAGTAGATCCTGATAAAGTCAAAGCTATTCGGGAAATGCCCGCACCCAAGACGTAAAAACAAGTAAGAGGATTCCTTGGGAGACTGAACTACATTTCTAGGTTTATATCTCATATGACTGCTACCTGCGGGCCGATTTTTAAGCTTCTCCGCAAGAACCAAGGATGTGTGTGGACAGAAGATTGTCAGAAAGCTTTTGATAGTATCAAAGAATATTTGCTTGAACCTCCCATTTTAATTCCTCCAGTGGAAGGAAGACCTTTGATTATGTACCTGACTATATTGGAAGACTCCATGGGATGTGTGCTTGGTCAACAAGATGAGACTGGAAGGAAGGAACATGCTGTATACTATCTGAGTAAGAAATTCACAGACTGTGAATCTCGATACTCATTGCTTGAGAAAACCTGTTGTGCTTTAGCCTGGGCTGCTCACCGTCTGCGCCAGTATATGATTAATCACACTACTTGGTTGATCTCCAAAATGGACCCGAACAAGTATATCTTTGAGAAGCCCGCCTTATCTGGAAGAATAGCCCGTTGGCAGATGTTGTTATCCGAATATGACATTGAGTACCACACTCAGAAAGCAATCAAAGGGAGTATTTTAGCCGATCATTTGGCTCACCAACCAATTGAAGACTATCAATCCATCAAGTTTGATTTCCCAGATGAAGATGTTATGTACTTGAAAGCTAAGGATTGTGAAGAGCCGTTACCTGAAGAAGGACCTGATCCCGAATCCCGTTGGGGTTTGATTTTTGACGGAGCTGTGAATTCCTATGGAAATGGAATTGGGGCAATCATCGTCACTCCCCGAGGCACTCATATCCCATTCACGGCGAGATTGAAGTTTGATTGTACGAACAACATGGCGGAATATGAGGCATGTATTATGGGTCTCGAAGAAGCAGTGGATCTAAGGATTAAGATTCTTGATATTTACGGAGATTCGGCATTGGTGATTAATCAAATCAAAGGAGAATGGGAGACTCGTCATCCTGGTTTGATCCCTTACAGAGACTACGCTAGAAGGTTGTTAACTTTCTTCAACAAGGTGGAATTACATCATATCCCTAGAGACGAGAATCAAATGGTTGATGCTTTAGCTACTTTGTCTTTAATGTTTCAAGTGAATGATTGGAACGACGTGCCTACAATCCGAGTTATGCGCCTTGACAGACCTGCTCATGTGTTTTCAGTGGAAGGGGTCACCGACGACAAACCGTGGTTCTATGACATTAAACGAGTCCTTCAAACTCAAGAGTACCCGCCTGGGGCATCCAACAAGATAGGAAGACGTTGAGAAGATTAGCAAGCAGTTTCTTTCTCAATGAAGAAGTTTTGTATAAGAGGAATTACGACATGGTCTTGCTCAGATGTGTAGACAGACGTGAAGCAGACATGCTGATGCAAGAGGTACACGAAGGATCCTTTGGAACTCATGCCAATGGACATGCAATGGCTAGAAAGATGTTGAGAGATGGTTACTATTGGATGACAATGGAATCTGATTGCTGCAAGTATGTGAAGAAATGTCATAAATGCCAGATTTATGCGGACAAGATGCACGTGCCGCCGACCCTCCTCAATGTTATATCTTCACCTTGGCCTTTCTCTATGTGGGGCATTGATATGATTGGGATGATTGAACCCAAAGCTTCAAATGGTCATCGTTTCATCTTGGTAGCGATTGATTATTTTACTAAGTGGGTGGAAGCAGCATCTTATGCTAATGTAACCAGACAGGTGGTAGTCAGATTTATCAAGAATCAGATCATTTGTCGATACGGTATTCCGAGCAAGATCATCACTGATAATGGTTCAAATTTGAATAACAAGATGATGAAGGAGCTTTGTGAAGAGTTCAAGATCGAACATCATAATTCCTCTCCTTACAGACCGAAGATGAATGGGGCTGTTGAAGCTGCTAACAAGAACATCAAGAAGATTGTCCAGAAGATGGTGGTAACTTATAAGGATTGGCATGAAATGCTTCCGTTTGCTTTACACGGGTACCGTACTTCAGTTCGAACTTCAACGGGCGTGACCCCTTTTTCCCTAGTTTACGGTATGGAAGCAGTACTCCCCGTGGAGGTTGAGATTCCGTCTTTGAGAGTGTTGATGGAAGCTAAACTTTCTGAGGCTGAATGGTGTCAAAGTAGATACGATCAATTGAATTTAATCGAAGAAAAGAGATTGACAGCTTTGTTTCACGGTCAGTTGTACCAGCAAAGGATGAAGAAGGCTTTTGATAAGAGGGTTCGACCGCGCGAGTTCAGAGAAGGTGACCTTGTACTCAAGAAAATATTATCTTTCCAACCTGATTCTAGGGGCAAGTGGGCTCCAAATTATGAAGGACTGTATGTTGTTAAGAAATTTTTCTCTGGGGGTGCCATGATTCTCACCAGTATGGACGGTGAAGACCTCCCACGTCCCTTGAACGCCGATGCAGTCAAGAAGTATTTCGCTTAGGCAAGCTTTTGGTCAGATCAGTCTCGGCATCTGAACACATTCTGGAATTCAAAGTTGTTAGGGAGAATAGCGATCATTGTTTTTGTATGACCTTTTATTTCATGTATTATTTCCCAAGCTTTTGTAAACCGTTGGAGTCGCATGGTTAGCGAACTACATATTATCAATGGAATTTGAGCATTTACCTTTTGTGGGCAAAATTTTAATTTTTTATGAAAATACCTGAAACAAATTTACTTAAAATGTTCCTATTTTAAAAAAAAATGTGTCGTGGATAACGAAAGGAATATTAACAGTTTGTTCCAAGGATGGTCAAGGCATGAAATGCAAAGCAGTACAGTAGGTTATCCTTGCTTGATGAGCATGTTTCGTTTCAAAATCGCCATGAGGTGTTGGTGGTGTAAACTTGTGTTTCTAGTGGTACTAAGTTTGGTGATTCCCCAGCTGTTCCAGTTGAGCTTTGTTTTGGCTATCTCAATCTGGGCGATTTCTGAAGTGTGGTACATTTTGTCTCATACCGGGATCTATTGGTGTTAGAAGATTGGGTTTGATTGCTTTTCTCCTCAGAAGACTTGGACTTTGTAGCGTGATACCCTCCGACGTTGCTGTGTGTTTTCAGTGCTGTTTATCTTCCGTCTTTTCAAGATTGGCCGAGTATCTATTATGCTGTGACATCTTATTGTCTTCAAGATATTCCATCTGTCTATTTTGTCAGCACAACATTCATTTACTCATTTACACTCATATCAGCATGCATATCCACATTTGCCGTTGATCTTGGGGTCGTACTTTGTTTATTCGAACAACGTACATATGTTCTTGCCAGGTAGAAAGTCAGCTTAGGTAGAAAATGTGCTTCCTTTCTAAATTCCCCAGCTGAGCTAGTCCTCATGGATGATTTTGGTTTAGCCTACCTTGCCCGTTTCTGAATACGAGGAATTCCCCAATTGAGTTACTTTCTCATCGGGTGGAGTCTTGTTTGACTGTGTTCTCTCTGGTTTATTCCTGGACGAAGTTGTTGTCTCTTGCATAGGTTATTTCTCTGATTCTCCCCAGTGAAATCGATCCAAACAGTTGGTGCATTTATTTTGCACGTTAAAGTATATGATCTCCTCGGGAAGGATTGATTCAGGGTTCTCTTTGACGAGGATTTTATTCTCTGCCAGTATCATCGCAATTTCCTCTTGTTTGTTTTTGGAAAACGACAAGCGGCAGCTCTTCATGAGCAACTTGTGCGTTATAGACATCCTCGGAAAACGACAAGCGGCAGCTCTTCACGAGCAACTTGTACGTTATCATTATTATTTTTGGGAAAACGACAAGCGGCAGCTCTTCATGAGCAACTTGTACGTTACTTGTTGAAAGCGCCGAGCAGCAGTTCTTCATGAGCTACTAGTGCGTCATTTATTTTTCGAAAGCGCCGAGCAGCAGTTCTTCATGAGCTACTAGTGCGTCATTTATTTTTCAAAAGCGCCGAGCAGCAGTTCTTCATGAGCTACTAGTGCGTCATTTACTTTTTTTGGAAAAGCGTCGAGCAGCAGTTCTTCATGAGCTACTAGTGCGTCATTTATTTTTCGAAAGCGCCGAGCAGCAGTTCTTCATGAGCTACTAGTGCGTCATTTATTTTTCAAAAGCGCCGAGCAGCAGTTCTTCATGAGCTACTAGTGCGTCATTTACTTTTTTTGGAAAAGCGCCGAGCAGCAGTTCTTCATGAGCTACTAGTGCGTCATTTTACTTTTTTTGAAAACGCCGAGCAGCAGCTCTTCATGAGCTACTAGTGCGTCTTTGTTTCTTGAAAGCGACAAGCAGCAGCTCTTCACGAGCTACTAGTGCGTTATTATTCTTCGGAAAACGGCAAGTGGTAGCCTCTTTATTTGAGCAGCTTGTATGTTATTGGTATTTTCTCTGGACAACAGCAAGCGGCAGCTTCTTTATTTGAGCAGTTTGTATGTTATTGGTATTTTCTCTGGACAACAGCAAGCGGCAGCTTCTTTATTTGAGCAGTTTGTTTGTTATTGGTATTTTCTCTGGACAACAGCAAGCGGCAGCTTCTTTATTTGAGCAGTTTGTTTGTTATCGGTATTTTCTTTGGACAACAGCAAGCGGCAGCTTCTTTATTTGAGCAGTTTGTTTGTTATCGGTATTTTCTTTGGACGATAACAAATGGCAGTTTTCTTTATTTGAACAACCTTCGTATCTACAATCTTATTACCTCAGCATTAATGAGTATACTTCTGAAAATCTAGCAGAGAAGTCTGTTACGAATCTATACCTCCAGAAGTCGGTAATCTGTTATCAGCAATTTGATACTCTCTGTCCGCCATCGACCTTGAGTTGCGAACTCACTGTTTTGGGATCAATGATCTGTTATGGCCTATGCAAGATGCTCTTTTTGTTAGGGTTAGAGGTTGTATTCCCTCGATTTTATTCGCTGTCAGGAGTCTGTCGTTTGAAGTTGATAGCTTGTTTCCCCAGTAATGTATAATCCATGCCGCTGTGTTTTGTTGGTGTTCGATTCCCCCCAACATTGTCTCGTTTCACACCATATCTTCCTCTGTGAGTTCGATTGCTGCATTCATATCAAACATGACGACGACATCTTAGGACAAAATTTGCGTAGTTATGTATTTAAGTACCTTCAATCTCGTCGAAACGAAGATTTCAATCTTCATATCTCCGGATAGAAGAAACTTAAATAGGGGCAGCTGTTGTACCCCAAATTTTGACCTAAGATATCGTCTCCTACCTGCATTATTACATTACATTTATTTTGATCCATCGATTTTAAAATTCATAACTTTTTCTGGCCAAGAGTTATTTATGCTGAACATTAAATCATTTAATCGATTCGCGCTAAAATGATGTTTATCAATTATTTATTATCTTAAATTTGAATAATTGAAATTCGTTTTCGATTATTATGTAGTTTAAAGATGTATAGATAATAAAATAAACATTAGAAAAGAGGCGCATTAATTTGTGCGGACAATATTTATTTATTACTCATTTATCTTAAATTTAAATAACTGGAATTTATTCTTAGTTATTACATAATTTAAAGGTTCATGAATAATATAATAAGCATTCGGAAAAATTCATTGGTCAATAACGATTATTTAATCATTCGTCATTCTAAATTAAATAATTGAAACCTTATTTTAATTATTATAATTTAGAAAGTTATGGATGAAGAACTAAATAATGAAGACTATTAATTGACCAATGATACTTATTTATTTATCTGTTTATTATTCGGAATGTAAGTAATTGAAATTCGTTTTCAATTATGATTCGTTTAAAGAACTATAAAGGATAAATAAATGATTAAAGGGAAAGAAGAATTTAATTGGCAAATAGTGTTTTTATTCATTTTTTTAATTGTACAGTTATTATGTAAACATTGTATCTATTACAATAAGTTACAATAATAAATTTACAAAAACTAAAATGAAATAAAAAAACTAATATTCCTAATTCTAAAACTTCCGATCCAATGCGTTTTGTCTGCTCGCTTAATGTTACCTGCAAAATTAAAAAAAAGAAAGAGATTAGAATTCGAATAAATGATTAAAAGCGAAATTATTAAAGATTCATCATTAAATGCAATGGCCGGAATCAGTTATTCTTTTTTGCAAATCACGGGATTTCTCCCGGTTCACAAAAAAGAAAGGAATTTTAAAACATATGCACAAGTTTATGTTTTCCAAAAATTGCATGTTTAAATTAATCACATTTTTTTTCAAAATCCCAAATGCAAACATACAGCATAAGCATACAAAACCCATGCATTTTCCACATATGCAAGCATGCTACGTAACCAATGCCCACACAGCAGAAAGACAAAACAAGTTTTGTATTAGAGGAAAACATGCAGTTTAACCACATATGCAAGTAATATAGAAATTCCATTTTCATCATTTTCTGGCCATTGCAGTTTCAGAAAAAAGTACAGCTTATCACTCTTTTATCAAAGCTATACTGAGAGAAAAAGAGAGGGAGAAGTGTGGGATTTGCAGGCTTGGCATAGGCAGAAAGAGGTTATACAAGACAAACTAAAATATAGCCAGTAGAGATAATAACACAAAAGAAGAATAGAAACAAATTGGAGGGACAGTAGTGCAGAATGCCCAAGAGATCCCAAGCATTTTTTTCAAATTTCCAGCCTGTAGCGAAAGAGAAGAGGGAAGTTGTTATAACACATAACAAAAGGGAACCAATATCACAGCATATACAGATCCAAGCCTTCAAAAAAACTTAGAGATTTTAGTTCTCAAAAAACACACAAAGCTAGTAAACCTGCATAATCACATCTACTGTCAAAAACCATTTCCAAACCTTATGGCCAAAACTTTGCAATTTGATTGAGCCATTAAAGCCAACATCATCATCCTGTCATCAAGAAAATATCAAAAATAATCTTACAGAAAACTAGTTAAAACCACCATCAATATGGCCTAACAAACTTCTGCCCCAATTTCCATCAATCTGTCCAAACCACACGAAATCCCTACATTCATCACCATGTCCAACTGTTATTCAAGCTTGAACTTTATCAATCCAAAAACCTGAAAATTCCTAAGGCAACCGGCTAGGCCTCAGTATCAACATCATTGGCCTTTTCAAAAAACAATTACTCAAGCCAACATCATTCCAAAAAACCATTATTCAGACCAACAGAATCATCATACAGTAGCAGTTTCAACGAGAAGAAGAAGAAGGAAGACCAAGTGCAGTATCACGTTCAAAGAAGAAGAAAGAAACAAAGCACAGTTTCAACAAGAAGAAGCGCACAGTATCATTTTCAACAAGAAGAAGAGAAACAGTAACTCATTCAAAAAAGAGAAGCAACATCGCGTTCAAAGAAGAAGTAAAATACAGTACAGTACCAAGGCCACCAAGAGAAGAAAATCGTGAAATACCGGTCACCGTTGGGCTCGCTTCCCCTCTCCTCGCCGCCTGGCCTCCGTCACTCCTAGCTTCCTCCTCCGTCTCCATCTAGGTAACGATCCCTCTTCTCTTCTATTTCTTTGAACATCCTCAAATCAGCATTAACAACCAAATATAAGAATCAAGATCAACTTAACAGAAATCGTAGAATCAAATCAACATGCAAGAACGAATTAAGTGTAACAAATCAATCGCGTCTCTTACCGTCTCCGCCTAGCTGTCCCGTTTTTCGTCCAACTGGAGGGAAGAGGAGCTGGAGTGGGTGGCCATAGCAAGGAGAAGCATCAAGTTCAGAGGCGAGGATGAAGAAGGAGAGGCGGAGAAGAAGAAGATCGTGAAGAAGAGAGGTGCGCCGTTTCTGCCTCATAACACAACCCTAATCCCAATTGTTAACATAACACAACCCTAATGCTGTGTTAACTATTGGGCCTCACACCTTATTTCCCAGCTTAAGCCCACGACTCCTTTGTGCACCCCCCCCCCCCCCCCTGTCTTCAATTTTTTGCCTTGGGCCTTATCCCAATCTTTTAGCCCATTTCTCTCTATTTGATTACCCCCCCTTAGAATCTTATTAGTTTAAGTTTTAATCTAGTTAATCAAAATAAGAGATGTAATCTAAAGCTTTTTAATAATGGACCATTTTATTAAATTTAAACTCTTAGGATTTAATTTAATAATCTTAGTATCTTTTTAAAAATTAGATTTAAGTTAGTAGCATTGAGTTTTAATTTAATTTAATCATTAAAGAGTTCTTAAAGTAATACTTTTTATAATAAAAGGCATAAAAATAGAAAAAACTAAAAAAAATATATTTTATTTTCTCGTCTTATTAATATTAATATCAATATACATCAAAAAAAAAACTTAATAACTTAAAACTAAAAAAACGTCACGTCCTCGTTAAATAATTCTTTTGTTTTATCCTTATCAAAAAAATGCGTAAAAAATTTAAAATACTTTCTTCCCGTTAACATTAAACCAAAAATCATAAAAAAACGCATTATTCGCCTCCTCTATTCCATCATTTAGATTATCGTTATTTAATCGTTATTCGCATATTTTGTCCGTGTATTTATTTGTTTATTCGGTTTATGCTTAAATCCAAAGGAAAAACAGTAAATTTGTTGACTTCATGTCTTCAAGTCTAACTGCGCGAATTTTCGCATTTCATTAAAACTTAGGATAATTTTTCCTCAAATATTCACCCTTTTCAAAATTTGTGCCCCTTTAAGCAAAAAACTTCGACATTAGGTCGTCGCAACTTCAAAAAAAACCCACCCGTATCCCTTTTCGGCCAAAACGATTTATTTTCAATCAAGCGATCAATTTTAAATAAAACAGATATTTCAAAAGGTTCCTATAGAGTACTATAGATGCATTGGGTGCTAATACCTTCCCATTGTATAACCAACCCCCGAACCATAAGATCTCTTTTCAAAAACGCTTTGTATTTTCAGTATTATTTACATCGCATATTTAGGGTTTTATTTCGCTCTTTTCCCTTTTCCTTTGGAAACAATAAAGCGCGGTGGCGACTCTTGCTTTTGTGAGACGAATTAATCAATAATTCGATCTCCGATTTACCCCGCTACATTTTTTTATCGCTACAGTATGGGATCTGGTTCCCAAACCAAAAGGATTCAACGTCATTGGTACAAAATGGGTGTTCAGAAACAAACTGAACGAACAAGGTGAAGTCATCAGAAACAAAGCTCGGCTGGTAGCACAAGGTTATAGTCAGCAAGAGGGGATAGACTATACAGAAACCTTTGCTCCAGTCACCAGGTTAGAATCTATCAGACTTTTAATTTCTTTTGTTGTTAATAAAGGCATTACTCTGTATCAGATGGATGTCAAGAGTGCATTCTTAAATGGCTATATAGAAGAAGAGGTATATATGCACCAAGCCCCTGGTTTTGAAAGTTCCAAAAATCCAGAATATGTTTTCAAACTAAAGAAGTCACTCTATGGTCCGAAACAAACTCCCAGAGCTTGGTATGAAAGACTAAGTAACTTCCTGTTAGAAAGGGAATTCACCAGAGGGAAAGTGGACACAGCCTTGTTCTGTAAGACAGTTAAGAATGACATTTTAGTATGTCAGATTTATGTTGATCACATCATATTTGGATCCACTAAACCCTCTATGGGAAGAGAGTTCGCTAAATGTATGCAGGAAGAGTTTGAGATGAGCCTAATGGGGGAACTAAAATTCTTTCTGGGCATTCATATTTATCAAACCCCAAAAGGAACTTAAATTCATCAGAGTAAATATGTTAGAGAACTTCTGAAGAAATTTGATCTCTCAGAATGTAAGCCATCAAGGATTCCAATACATCCCACGTGCATTCTGGAAAAAGAAAAGGTAAGTAAAAAGGTAGAACAGAAGGTCTACAGAGGTATGATTGGTTCTCTTCTCTATCTGACGGCTTCAAGGCATGACATTCTATTCAATGTTTGCATTTGTGCTAGATTCCAATCAGATCCTAGAGAATCTCACTTAACAGCAGTTAAGCGAATTTTCAAGTATCTTAAAGGTACTGCTAATCTGGGTTTGTTTTATAGAAAATTAAATGATTACAGCCTAGTAGGATACTGTGATGCTGATTTTGCTGGAGACAGAGTAGAACGTAAAAGCACTTCTGGAAGCTGTCAGTTTCTGGGAGAAAATATGATCTCATGGTCCAGCAAAAGACAATCCATAATAGCTCTATCAACAACAGAAGCTGAATACATAACAGCAGCTGGATGTAGCAAGCAAATGCTCTTGATGAAAAGTCAACTTGAGGACTTCAATATAATTGAGAGTAACATCCATATCCTCTGTGACAATACTTCTGCTATTTGTCTCAGTAAAAATCCTATTTTGCATTCTAGGGCTAAGCATATAGAAATAAAACATCATTTTATTAGGGACTATATTCAGAAAGGGATTCTCAATTTAAAATTCATTGACACAGACCATCAATGGGCTGATGTCTTTACAAAACCTCTTTCTGAAGATAGGTTTAACTTCATTCTGAAACATCTCAGCATGAAGCTTTGCCTAGAATAAACTGTTTTATTTACATATCTTAATCTTCAGAATTTTTATTATTTTCTGTGAACTGCTGATCAACCTGCCTTCAGATTTTTTAGAAGTACAGATTGTATCAGAATCTATCCAAAGATCTGAGCGTTTCATTTCAAGGATAGAAGTGTGATGTTCACGTAAGCAAACAGTTGTCATCCATTCATCAGCTACCTTCTACAGCTGAACACGCGTTCACTTTTCTGAAAGGTCAAAAGTGTTGATTGGGTGCATTGAGACACATGTCATGGGTAACCGTTCCAATATCTTTCTGAATTCCCTAAAATCATCTGTCATTAATGCTTATAATCATTACAATTTTTTTCTCTCTCTTGCAGTTTATGTTTTCAAAATCTATTTAAACGCATTTTTCACTCTTCATACTCTTTCACTTTCACTTTCTCTACAATCTAATTGTTTTCAGTTTGCAATTTTTTTTCAAAAGCCCTTTCATTTTCTTCTCAAATTTTTTGTGTGAACATGGCTTCCTCAAGTTTCCCTAATTCCAGTACTCAGAGAACAGAATCCATATAACAGTATGAAGAACCATTCAGAACTCTCCTCACGCCCATTGACAACTTAGAAGTGCTTTCAGAATTGATTGTGGACTTTGAAAGTCTTCAAGAAAATGGGTAAGTTCTGAAACCATAAGATGAAAGAACAGAGCTACAGACAAGTTCAACAGAACTTCAGTAATCTCCTAAAGGTAATTGAAGATCAAGTTCTGAGCCAGCTGCTCAAGGAAGAAGTTCTCCCTCTGGATAATGCTCCCTGGTCAGAACATCATCCAGCAGATAAAGTTCAACCAGAGTCAGAAGATCTTACTCTGACTTCTGCTCAAGATGAGATGATTCCTGCAGAGGATTTGGTTCAAAAAGATGACATTGCAGAATGCTCTGAGAAGCATCCAATTACTGAAGATTATCAAGCTTTCTCCTATGAAAGGAAGACTCTGGAAAAACTGAAGAGAGCAGATATTATTATGCAGGAAAGGATGGATAAACAGGATGATAAAATTTCGGAAATCAAGAGCATGTTAACCAAACAAGAGGAAACCAACACCCAGATCAAGGGCTTGTTGGAAGCTTTGTTCACGCGCCTTCCTCCTCCATCTTAGATTTTCCTTTGTTTTAAAATTTGTTTATCTGTAATATTTTCTATATTGTTGTTGTCTGAACTTCTTATCGTTGCTTCTAACTTTAATATAAATCCTTTTTTACTCTGATTATATGTTCTTTTTGATAACTGACAAAAAGGGGGAGAAAGAATAAGATATTTTCAATAACAGATTACTGAGACATAAGTCTCAAACATTCTGATCTCTTAATTTCTTTCTTCTGAAAAGCTTGAACGGGTACAAAACTCTGATGAAGGACGTAGTCAAATTATGATGCTCAAGGAATCTAAGAATTTAAGGGAAGTAATCAACTCATGGGGAGTTTTTCTTCTTAAATTCTATGCTTTTTATTCTTTATTCTTTATTGAAAAATCTGGTTTTTGTTATCATCAAAAAGGGGGAGATTGTTAGAACATAGTTTGATTCTACAACCCTTGATTAGAGTTTTGATGATAACAAAATACAAAGAATAAATAAATTCAAAGATATATACAAAGAACAATTATGCTTCTTAAAATTATGTTTTGTATATGCAGAAGTTCTGATGGAATCAGCATCAGAAGATCAGCAAAATATGTTACACGCTGAAGCCACCAGATTATACGCTGAAGCTTGATGACCAGAATCTGTGCCTAAATAAGTACACTCTGACTCTGATCAAAGACATCTTTACCAAGTCATCAACACTCTGAAGCGTTATCAGCAGTTACAGCAAAGAAGACTCTGAAGCATTACTGATTATTCAAGACAGAATTAAATGCCAACGGCTTTCTTCAGACAAGATCTTCTTCAAAAGGAAAATGTGTTATTATCATTAAACTTGCTTTATGGACAACGCATCTTTGCCTTGCCTATTGTTGTACCCCAAAATTTGCCCTCCCATATTCTTCAAAAATTGCAAAGAGCATGCTTCAAAATTTCCCCAAGGGTTGCACAGTTCAAGGGCCTCCTAACAGTCAAAAATTAGGGTTTTGGTTCTGACAAAGAAATGAAGATTCCAAGGGTCCAATCAAGTCCCACATGCCTATAAACATGGTGAAGCATCCTTATACCAAGTTTCAATACTTACAACACAAAATTGCACAGTCAAAAACCCTAATTGCACTACAGTCAACTGTAGGGGCAAAATGGTCATTTGACAGTCAAAAGTTCAAATTTTTGGCCAACATCTTATTTTGAAGCCACAAACATCATTTGATCAATGCTTGATCATGATTTTCAAGGTATGGCTCAAAAAGTCTCAAGATGCAAAAGTTTCCATATTTGGACAGTTGAAAAAGTCAACTGTAACTTGACCAAGGCATAACTTCCACATGGTTTATCAGAAAAATTCCATCCAAAGCTCATTTTTAAGAGAAAGACATTTCCTACAACTCCTCTTCACACTTCAAGTCCAAGAAATGCTCTCACAAAAAGTTATCAATTTCAACATTATAGGTCATTTTCAAAAGTCAACAAAAAGGGACTTTAAGTCAAATACCATAACTTGAGATTGGTAAATCAAAATGACATGGGACCAAAGGCATTGGTTAGAGGACTTCAAGACCTTTCCAAAATGTCCAAGAACATGATCAAAGCTTAAAAATTGAGCAAGATATGCCTTGTGGAAGTTGGGAAATTTTTGGATATTTTGAAAAGTCAACTTTGCTTCAAATGTCTTAAAATTGCTAATGGGCCTCTTTTTCTTCCAAGATTCATCATCCAAAGCATGTGCAAGACCATTTGGCCCAAAGGGAAGTTATTCATCATTTTTATTTTATTTATTTGAATTTTTAATTGCTAAAAATTCATTTAATTAATTAAAATATGTGGAAAATACTAAACCAAAGTTTTCAAATCTTTTTATGCATGGAATAACTTAAGGATTTCGTGCATTACTAGATAGGGAAAGAATCAATGTGATTTGCCATGATTGGAATCAAATATGCATGGAAAAGATTTGAAATATTATGCCATAAAAATCAAAATTCATTCCATAAATGCAAGGATTCTTTGGACCAAAAACTCAACCCTAATCATTCCATACATAAGCCTAATGCAAACCCTAGAGCCAAGGACCTCTGAGCTGCGCCAGAAAACAAGAGCAAAGTTTGAGTTTTTGTCAAGAAATTCCAAAACTGAAAACTACGTTCCAGTGCGATTCAAGGCCAAATAATCATTCCATTGTGTTCCTGAGGCTTCAAGGAACGTGTCTGAATCAAAAACATCATCCCTAACATCAAGAATTGGTAACTAAAAGTCAGACTGTGTCACTTTTTTGGCATAATCGTGTTTTATTATTCAGGCCATATCCATGCATTTTTATTCTTGATTTGTACTAATGAGTTGATTCTGAAGCTAGCAGTATGATTTAATTGAAGTATCATTGCATATATGAAGAGTTGCCATGAACGACGCCTAGGGTTTTAAAAACCTTGAATTGGGGTTTCTCAGTTATGGAAAAATTAGGACGTGAGACCTAGACCATTAAACTCAGGAGACTTGGACGATTTGAACACACACCTCGCGCTCAATTTATGAGCCACCATATTCTATTCGCTATTTTCATATGCACTGTTTAGTGGGGGTTCAAAACCCCCGCTATCTAACTGTTATTTTTCAGAAAAAAACGCGAACGAGTGGAGAAGACGCTTAGGTGGCAAAACGTGATTGAGTCATTTGAATTCGGCGCGTGTTTTTGTGTTTTCTAGGCCACTAACCAATTTTTTGCTTTTGTTATTTATTCATTATTATATGTATAACATGCATTGATGGTTCAGATGGTGGAAAGAGGCGCTGGCAAGCTTTGGGACCTGGGTTCGATTCCCAGGTCCCTCACTTTATTCATATATTTTGTTTCAATCTATTCCTATGCAGTGCAAGCTTCAAAGCCTACCATACACTCACAATCCAGGCACGCCACATGGCTACTGAAGGCAATCCAAAGGCCTTGATTTGAAGAGTACCATGGGCATAAGTCAATGAAGCTACACGTGGCCAATAAAGTCAACAAGGCCAGGGTTCTAATGGGCCAGAATTGCTAGGAACATACCTCCAATTTGGGACAGAACCCCCCATGGTTTGCTCTTTCATCTTTTTTGCATTTTTTCTACTTTTACTTATTTTAATTAATTTCCCTTTTATTCTTTAAATTAATTTATTTTCACAAAATATAAAAATAATACATAAAAATCAGAAAAGACAAAAAATTAAATATATTTTATTTAACTAATATTTCTTTGTAAATAAATCTCATTAATTAACTTAGCTTTTTAAATTTAGGTTTAATTCACATATTTTTTTTATAAATTAAAAACTTGTAGAATTAGGTTAATTACTTTTTATCTTTTTTTCCTTTATCATTATTAATTATTAATTATTTTCTTGTAAATAAAACTTGCCATTAATTAATTAGGTTTTAGGTTAAATTTTAATGTTGTTCTTAATAAATTAAAAATAACTAGAATTAGGGTTAATTAACTTTTTAATTCCATTTAATTCTCATAAAAAAAACCATAAATACAAAAAACCTCAAAAATAATTTCTTTCTATTTTATTTTAATTAATTTGTTCATAATAATTTAATTTCGTTAAAAAGGGTCCAACGCCCTCGCTTTCGATTATTAATTTGTTTCGCACATTTTATTTCTTATAATATTAATGTAATTCTCCCAAAGCCGTGTAAATTTATATTTCTCGCACTTTCCTTTATTTTATGTCAAATCGGGTCCTGGATTAAATTTGGCGATGTGGACCCGCGCCTTTGTAATAGTTTAGGAACTTTAATTTTCCGCATCTTTTTTAACTGTTAATAATTGCATGCAAGAATGAATGTTAAAATAAAAAAACAAAAGCGTAGATCACCTATAACATGAACAAGATAAATGCAAATGAAAACGACACACAAATCACACACCACCCCTAGGGTACGCCTCACTGTTGCCTTGCCTCTCGAAAGGTGATCGTCGAGTAGAGGATGTCTTAGTAAGTCCTCATGATTCGGGAACCTGGCATGAGGGTAGCTTCTAAGGTGTCTTCCTATTGCTCTGGTGATCACCATGTCCCGACCTTCGAATTGACCCGAACACCTCCAACGGTGGTGCTACCTACCTCTCAATGGTGGGATGGCACTACTTTAAAGGACATTTACACAGACGAATTCCTTAGGGTAGGTAGACGACTCTAGATACTTGCTCTAATTTCAAAACAAATTCAAAAATACTTTTCACACCGACACCTTTTCAAAAGCTTTCGAAAGCAATTTTTCAAACACTCTTGAGGACCGATACAAGAGTCAAACTGGAATTTTCAAAGAAACTTTTTTAAAACCCACATTGAAAAGCAAACAAACCATTTTTGAAAACACAAATGAGCAAGTATCTAAGAGCCCATGGATAACCATGGATAGAAAGGGTGTTAACACCTTCCCTTTCTATAACCTACCTCCCGAACCGAGAGCAATCTCTATAAGGAATTTTTCTGTGCTTTTGTCCTTTCCATTTGGAGAAAATAAAAGACGGTGGCGACTCTTGCTTACCACGACATTTCGTGAACCAGCGTTAAACAGTCAGTTCCAGATCCACCGATCACAGAACTGGCGACTCTGCTGGGGACTTATTATAAAGTGAGGTGTACCTTAGGGTAGTTCATAACTGTGTTTTCAATTGTATTGACTTGCTTGCTTTAAAATTGTAGGTTGCATGGGAGTTACATAGATCCTAACCCGGATCTGGGGATACCCTGTTAGGTAGCATAAGTTGTGAGGGACCTGTCCGGCGTAGACCGACACGGGTGAAACAGTGGCTACGTTGGTGTGGTACCTTGGTCTGTACCGATATCCCTTGTGTTGCAACGAGGAGAATATGGGTCTTCTGAGGAGTCATTAAGCACCAACAGACCTTAGAACCTTAAATGACACAACTTGGCCATTAGAACAGTAGCAGTATGCTACGCCCATTGAGGCTAAACTCTCGTGATGGTTCTGGCTGCAAGAAAAGATTGCGATGCTGGAGTTATGATCGATTGAGGGTAGTCAATGATATTGGGATCCTCTAAGAACCCGGTTACTTTGATAGGACAGGTATGAACCAACAAACTGAAAGAGGGTAATACCTAGACCTCATGCTGGCCTAAACTCTAAGGGCTCTTTTGTGTGACTTGTGTGCCTTCGTACTTGACTATTTGCATGCTTGTTGTCTGACACTTGAGTTTCTTGCAGGTTTTGTTTGTAGTCCTTAACTAGGACTCATAACAGGGTTTACTAAATTTCTTGCAGGTTTTGTTCATGTCCTTAATTCGGACTCATAACAGGGTTACTCACATTACCCCATGCATACCATAACATCATACCATTGCATACATCCTAACCCATTTCAAGGATCTCAAGGGCTTGTGATGCAGGTTATGATGAATCAAACATATAGCGAGGGGCGAAGAGGATTTATTTTCCTCTAGCCAAAGTTGTCAGAGGCTATGACCCACTGGATATGGTGAGCTTTGACACTTGAAGAAGGTTCCCCGAGCCAAGATTGTCAGGGGCTATGACCCACTCGATATGGTGAGCCTTGACCCTTGAAGAAGGATTCTCAACAACATGAAGTTCCTTCAATCAAGCTACTGGACCCAAATTCTAACAAATTTTCTTGTTTATCCCGCGAGGTCCTTGAAAACATTACATGCATATCATACACATCATTGCATAACAGGTATCCTTGTTGCAGGTCACTTACCTTTCTCGCTGTTTATTTCAGCAATGGCTTCCCAACAAGATAACCAGGACCTTCTTTCTCAAGAGACTCGGTTCGGGGAAATCCTCCTGAATCTATCCAAGGGGCAGGAGGAGTTGAGGACACTTCTCATGGAGACTTTGGTCAGGAACAGCGCTGAGGACGAACGGCTGAAACATCTGCAAGTTGAGATGGATGCAATGAAAGCCCAGATGCTGGGGCAGGTGACTATCACTCAAGGCTTAGCTCAACGACAAGAAGAGCTCGGGATTCTTATCAACCAACTGCTTCGTGGTAGCCAGCTGGGGCAAACATCTAAGGGTGGAGAGCCAGTCATCACTCAACCATCTTTAAGACAAGGAGATAAGGATAGGAGAGCTCCCCAAATGGCTCTCGTGTCACAAATTCAGCAGCAACTTCACCAGCTTCATCCAGACAAGCCCAGGAGGCAATTCACCCAGCTCAACATGTCGCTGTTTCAAGCTTTACAACGCCTGTTGAGGTTGAATCTGATCACATTAAGGGCTCATCCCCGGAACCCCAACACAGCATCTCCTATCTATGATCCCAATAAAAGGTGTGCCTACCACTCTGCTAGTCCAGGACATGATACAAATGAGTGTTGGGCTCTGAAGAACAAGATCCAGGACCTGATTGATGAAGGGGCATTGGAGTTCACACAAGATGGTCAGGCTGAATTTTTCTACCATCCCTCCAAGGCTCACCAGTTGAAGTGACAAGCCCTGAGACTAGAAAACTTTTGTTCATTCGAATGATCAAGTTGTAATTTTCTTTTGTTCAAACATTTACTCATGTTAAACATTGTTATTTCATTAATGCATTACACATGTCTGTTTTGAAGTAATTATTTCGTATTCACTATATGCAAACTGTTTTCATATTTTTGTGATGATCAACTCTTGATTGAAAATTCTAAGCCTCTTGAGGGAGGATGACGAAAACGATACCACGATCTTTACAGTATGCTTTTGAACAGACCCCGCTGATGAAGTACAGGCATTGTTTCAATTCCCAAACGCTGGAGTTATAAGGAAGATAATCCCTCGTCAACCCCTCTGAGCCAAAGAAGTAGGAGTTTTTCTTTTCAAAAATTAAACCCTTAATCATAACCTGGGGCAGGGTAGTTCTCTCAGCTGATCCAAGTGCATAACGAACGACACCAAAGGAGTCTTTCCAAACCAAAAGATGGTGATGGTTCCGAATAATCATAAAGACAGGCAGTCATTATCTATCAAAATAAAAAGCCCAATAAGTCAAAACCTATGAAGGAGACTAACAAAACTGGGGCATCCCGCTGACTGTAATCACAAAAGAAACAGTTCAGGCAAAAAATAGGGATAATGAAATCAAAAAAAGAAAGAAAGAGGTCCTACAAACCCTCAACACAAAAAAGAAATGACTGCCTATTCAAAATAAATTGTCAACATTCGAACCATCACCGGAATATCAAAGCAAAGACTCAAACAAAGTCTGACGCACGATCAGCTGAGTTTAGGTTGAAGAACATCACGAAGAGCGGGTGGGTACAAATAATTTGAGCCTTTATCCTTTGTTTCTTAAACCGTGAACCAGGCCACGTTATAACCCTTAAAAGTCCTAGCTGAAGCATGGGTTAATTCGAAAGCATACTGTTACGAAAGGTATCCTGACTCCTTAAGGCTCACGCTAAAATACGGAGTTGACATCACGTTTTACAAACATTCATTTGTTTTATGAAAAAGGATGCATTTTCAAAATCTTCAAGACAGACATAGGCTTTGCATTTTTAATATAACTCTGTTTGCATATGACTTTTTGTTTGAACAGCAGGAAAATTCGCACGATGAATACCTAGTGAACAAAAGCACTTCCAATCAAGGGGCACGACATGATCATGGCCCAGTCATCTGGGGAAATCCAATCAAGATTCAGAGAATCTCTCAGAGGTCAATTAGTCTGGGGCAAATCTCCGCCTGAGACACTTGGGGCATTCCAACAACGAATCTTGCCTGACCAAACACCTTCTGATGGCATGACAAAACACTTCTAACAGGGGCAACTCCCTACATTCTGAGAGCGTGGATATAGTCGAAAAGATACTACGGCTAATAAAGACCCGCTAGGCTGACATGCCTAGGCAAAAATTAGGGCTTCCCGGCGAACCAAAAGGGTTCGGGCAAAATGAAGGGATGAAATGAAAAAAATCTGTACACCCGGCAAGTCAAAAACCTGAAAAGGCGGCTTGGGCAAAAATGGGTATCCCGGTGGACTGAAAACCCGAAAGGGCGGTCCAGGCAAAAGTTAGGGATCAAAGCGTACGACTATGTCCCGGCATCTCGTCAACTGCCTACCGGAAGAAGGTTTGTCCATCAACAACTATCAGCACCTCACAGGTCTTCCTCTCTCACCTCAGAAACAGGGGCAATAATGAGCCGTCCAGGCAATCCAGTTGCTCTGTCAACCAAAGTACCAAGGAAAAGTTAATGCAAAGATGATTACCATCTACCTTTACAAATTCCAGATCGTGGGTTAATATCTGAAACCAAACAGGACAATTATCCACTTGATCACCATCAGGCAACCCTACACCGGTTCCTTCTCAACTTTCAGACAAAGTCTTACACGGACTCATCATCCTAAAGTCTTACACAGACCTATCTCAAGGTAACCTTACCCCGGTTCCTCCTAAAGTCTTACACGGACTTATCATCAAAGTGACCCTACACCGGTTCCTCCTAAAAGTCTTACACGGATTTCTCTCAAGTTTTACACGAACTTACCTCCAGGTAGCCTTACCCCGGTTCCTCCTGAAGTCTTACACTGACTTATCTCAAGATGACCTTACCCCGGTTCGTCAAGAAGTTTTACACAAACTTACCCTGCAGTAACCTTACCCCGGTTCCGCCAAAAGTTTTACACGAACTTATCCCGAAGAAACCCTACACAGGTTCTCTCTCCCCAAAGATGCAGTTTTACACGGGTTCATCGTCAAAGTAACCCCACACAAGTTCCCTTCTCAAGCTCCAGACGTAGTTTTACACGGACTCGTCATCAATAAACCCTACACAGGTCTCCTTCCTCCAAGATATAGTTTTACACGGACTCGTCATCTAGAAACCCTACACAGGTCCTCTATTTTCAAGGATGCAGTTTTATACGGACTCATTATCAGTAAACCCTACACAGGTTTCCTTCAACTCCAAATGCAGCTCCACACGAGCCAAACCTCAAAAGTAACCGTACACAGGTTTCCTTCTTCCCATATGCGGTTTTACACGAGCTCATCATCGGGCAACCCTACATAGGTTCCCTCTTTCAACTTACAAAAATTACACCTCAAGAATTTCCCCCAGGAGAGTCCAATCCAGTTTCCCCAGGAAAATTGGAATCCATCTCCCCAAGCAGTAAGCTTATCCCCAGTAGATTCTGGAAGCTTATCCTCGCAAGAGCACGAACGCGTCTCCCGACTTTATTCAAATAGTTATTTCCTTACCAGGATATAACTGGGTTATCCTCATCCAAAAGCCACGGAAAGAGCGTCCTCTTATCCCGAGCGAAGTCTATTAACACTTCCAACATAACAAGGGTATCCCCAGCAAGTTATTATCAACAGCTCAACAAAGTACCTCTCTCCCCACAGAGTGTTGCTTCCCAGCAAGATCGTTAGAGTACTTTTCTCCCTGCAGAATAATCCATTCGCCAATTTTATTTCCCAACGGAGTTATCTTCTCCGACCGGTATTCTTGCAACTATCATCCCCAGCGAAAGCAAAGATCTATTCTTCAACATCAGCCCAGGAGTGACTTCCCGGCACCCGTCAAGGATTTATTTTCCTGAGACGAAAACATACATTCATAAACATCTTCATACATTATAGCATGCATATACGCATCATATCTCATAAATCTCATTTATATTGAGAACATCATTGCTTGATCCATACCATGCATTGCACATGACTGACCTTTACCTTTCAGGAAAGATCCAGTTAAGTTCTCAGCTATATTCAAGACCTAGACCGGTTCAGTTAAATCGACCCTAAGATTTTTCTGTTTCTTATCCAGTCAAAGGCCTTCTCTGGTTCAGTCAGATCGACCCTAAGATCTCCCTGTTTCTTACCCAGTTGAAGATTTCAAGACCTAGACCGGTTCAGTTAAATCGACCCTAAGATTTTCCTATTTCTTATCCAGTCAAAGGCCTTCTCTAGTCCAGCTAAATCGACCCCTAACAGATTTTTCTGATAAAGACTCAGTAGAAGATATCCAAGATTCTCTTAGCGTTACTGTTGAGGTTGAAGTCGTCCAAGATTCTCTCAGCGTTACTGTTGAGGTTGAAGTCGCCTATGGTTCTCTCCCCGTTACTGCGGAGGTAGTAATCGTCCCCAGATTCTCTCAGCGTTACTGTTGAGGTTGAAGTCGTCCAAGATTCTCTCAATGATACTGTTGAGGTTGAAGTCGCCTATGGTTCTCTCCCCGTTACTGCGGAGGTAGTAATCGTCCCAAGATTCTCTCAGCGTTACTGTTGAGGTTGAAGTCGCCTATGGTTCTCTCCCCGTTACTGCGGAGGTAGTAATCGTCCCAAGATTCTCTCAGCGTTACTGTTGAGGTTGAAGTCGCCTATGGTTCTCTCCCCGTTATTGCGGAGGTAGTAATCGTCCCCAGATTCTCTCAGCGTTACTGTTGAGGTTGAAGTCGTCCAAGATTCTCTCAATGATATTGTTGAGGTTGAAGTCGCCTATGGTTCTCTCCCCGTTACTGCGAAGGTAGTAATCGTCCCCAGATTCTCTCAGCGTTACTGTTGAGGTTGAAGTCGTCCCAAGATTCTCTCAACGTTACTGTTGAGGTTGAAGTCGCCTATGGTTCTCTCCCCGTTACTGCGGAGATTAAATGAACCAGGATAAAAATATTGTGTTGTTAAGAATTTTGATTTAAGTTTTTCAATTCAACCCCCCCTTCTTGTGTTTTTCACATCTTCAAAACATATTCTTGGCAGTTTCTCTGTTTGATATTTTCTCATATTCTGAGTATGAGATGGCACTGAGAAGTATTGTTTTGGCCTTGTGGTGGTTTCTGAATTCACGCTTTTACTGATCAGACATCATTTTTCTGTCTATCTTCTGACCACGTCCATCCACTGGGTGCGTGTATCCATCAGTCACCATGTCCCACAAATCAGCATCATGGCTACATGGGATGATTCTGACACATCTGAAGCTGACTCAGAATCAGATGATAAAAGAGCAAACATAGCTCTCATGGAAAACGTATCGGAAGACAGTGAAGCTTCTGAGTCAGACTCTGAATCAGATACAGAAGAGGTATTCCCTGACTTTACTATAAATTTTACTAAGGTTGAATTAGCTGAAAGCCTTAATGAAATTCTGGAAAGGTATCAGCAGATCAGAGTCAAATTCAGAAATCTGAAAAGGAATCTTGCTTCTGACTCTGATAAGACTGAGAGTCTCAGATTGGAGAATTCTGAGTTAAAAGATAAAATTCCAAAATTAGAAAACCAATTGCAAAACTCTCAGAAGGAAACAATCCCTGAAACTCCCAGCAATGCTGATGAAATCATCAAAGAGTATGATGACAGCTTTCAGAAGTTTCTAGCTAAAAACATAGACAGAAGCAAAATGGCTTCAATGATCTATGGAGTTAGCAGAAATGGCAGAAAAGGGATAGGATATCAAGGTAATGTACCTACACCAAAAAATGCCACGGATTTAGTTATAAAACGTACTCCACTTGATTCACACTTTATATATGGGCACACACATGACATAAAATACACAAGTAGTGATTACTCTGTCAAACCAAAATTCAACCAGAGTTTTGGTAAAACTAACAAATCAGGACCCAAGAAAATGTGGGTACCTAAGGATAAAATAATACATGTGGCAGATATCTTTAGCAGCAAAGCAAAGAGACCAGTCATGGTACCTTGACTCTGGCTGCTCACGACACATGACGGGAAGAAGGAATATGTTCCAAAGCGTGGAACTTAAGCCTGGAGGCCACGTAAGCTTTGGAGGCAATCAGAGGGGAAAGATCATTGGCTCTGGAACAGTAGGTAATGGAAATCTTCCCTCTATAAGTAATGTTTTATTAGTTGATGGATTAATGCATAACCTGTTATCCATAAGTCTATTAAGTGATAACGGTTATGATATAATCTTCAATCAAAATTCATGCAAAGCTGTTAGTCAGAAAGATGGGACTATCCTATTTAATGGAAAGAGGAAAAACAACATTTATAAAATCAAACTTTCTGAACTGAAAAGTCAAAATGTAAAATTTCTTCTGTCTGTTAACAACGAGCAATGGATCTGGCACAGAAGATTGGGACATGTTAGTATGAGAAGAATATCTCAGATTAACAAACTCAATCTGGTCAAAGGACTTCCTAACCTGAAGTTCAATTCAGATGCTCTGTGTGAAGCATGTCATAAAGGCAAGTTTGCAAAATCTGCTTTCAAATCCAAAAACTTTGTTTCCACCTCTAAGCCATTAGAACTTCTGCACATTGACTTATTTGGACCAATAAAAACTACTTCAGTCAGTGGCAAGAAGTATGGGTTAGTAATTGTAGATGACACTAGCAGATGGACATGGGTAAAGTTCTTAAGGCACAAAGACGAGTCACACTCTATGTTTGTTACCTTCTGCAACCAAGTTCAGAATGAAAAGGATCTTAGAATCGTCAAAGTCAGAAGTGATCATGGTGGAGAATTTGAAAATAAAGATTTTGAATTATTCTTTAATGAAAAAGGCATTCTGCATGATTTCTCTTGTCCTAGAACTCCCCAGCAAAATGGAGTTGTACAATGAAAGAACAGAACATTGCAAGAAATGGCCAGAACCATGATCAAAGAGACTAACGTTGCTAAGATCTTCTGATCAGAAGTAATAAACACAGCGTGTTACATTCAGAATAGAATCTCCATAAGACCTATTCTGGAAAAGACTCCATATGAATTGTGGAAGAACAGAAAGCCCAACATTTCTTATTTTCACCCATTTGGATGTACATGCTTTATTTTGAATACAAAAAATTATTTGAAAAAGTTTGACTCTAAAGCACAAAAGTGTATTATGTTAGGATACTCTGAACGCTCAAGAGGGTACAGAGTATACAATACAGAAACACAGATTGTTGAAGAGTCAATCAGTGTTCAGTTTGATGATAAGCTTGACTCTCAAAAGTCAAAGCAGAATGAATTCCTTGCAGGTATGGAAGTTGAACTCACAGGTACTGAAGACAACTCATCAGAGGCTCTCAACAGAGACACTCCCTCAACATCAGAAAGAGTCACTGCAAGCAACCCAGCACCTTCTGTTGATCAACTCCAGAAAAGACCATCCAGAAGGAGCATTGATCACCCAGATGAAACAATCTTAGGAAGGAAGGAAGATCCAATCAGAACAAGATCTACCTTCAGAAACTCTGAAGAATCCCTCATGGGACTGGTTTCTCTGATTGAACCAACAACAATTGATGAAGCACTTATGGACAATGACTGGATTCTGGCAATGCAAGAGGAGCTAAACCAATTCACAAGAAATGACGTATGGGATCTGGTTCCCAAACCAAAAGGATTCAACGTCATTGGTACAAAATGGGTGTTCAGAAACAAACTGAACGAACAAGGTGAAGTCATCAGAAACAAAGCTCGGCTGGTAGCACAAGGTTATAGTCAGCAAGAGGGGATAGACTATACAGAAACCTTTGCTCCAGTCACCAGGTTAGAATCTATCAGACTTATAATTTCTTTTGTTGTTAATAAAGGCATTACTCTGTATCAGATGGATGTCAAGAGTGCATTCTTAAATGGGTATATAGAAGAAGAGGTATATATGCACCAACCCCCTGGTTTTGAAAGTTCCAAAAATCCAGAATATGTTTTCAAACTAAAGAAGTCACTCTATGGTCTGAAACAAACTCCCAGAGCTTGGTATGAAAGACTAAGTAACTTCCTGTTAGAAAGGGAATTCACCAGAGGGAAAGTGGACACAGCCTTGTTCTGTAAGACAGTTAAGAATGACATTTTAGTATGTCAGATTTATGTTGATCACATCATATTTGGATCCACTAAACCCTCTATGGGAAGAGAGTTCGCTAAATGTATGCAGGAAGAGTTTGAGATGAGCCTAATGGGGGAACTAAAATTCTTTCTGGGCATTCAGATTAATCAAACTCCAAAAGGAACTTACATTCATCAGAGAAAATATGTCAGAGAACTTCTGAAGAAATTTGATCTCTCAGAATGTAAGCCATCAAGGATTCCAATGCATCCCACATGCATTTTGGAAAAACAAAAGGTAAGTAAAAAGGTATAACAGAAGGTCTACAGAGGTATGATTGGTTCTCTTCTCTATCTGACGGCTTCAAGGCCTGACATTCTATTCAATGTTTGCATTTGTGCTAGATTCCAATCAGATCCTATAGAATCTCACTTAACAGCAGTTAAGCGAATTTTCAAGTATCTGAAAGGTACTGCTAATCTGGGTTTGTTTTATAGAAAATTAAATGATTACAGCCTAGTAGGATACTGTGATGCTGATTTTGCTGGAGACAGAGTAGAACGTAAAAGCACTTCTGGAAGCTGCCAGTTTCTGGGAGAAAATATGATCTCATGGTCCAGCAAAAGACAATCCATAATAGCTCTATCAACAATAGAAGCTGAATACATAGCAGCAGTTGGATGTAGCACGCAAATGCTCTTGATGAAAAGTCAACTTGAGGACTTCAATATATTTGAGAGTAACATCCCTATCCTCTGTGACAATACTTCTGCTATTTGTCTCAGTAAAAATCCTATTTTGCATTCTAGGGCTAAGCATATAGAAATAAAACATCATTTTATTAGGGACTATATTCAGAAAGGAATTCTGAATTTAAAATTCATTGACACAGACCATCAATGGGCTGATGTCTTTACAAAACCTCTTTCTGAAGATAGGTTTAACTTCATTCTGAAACATCTCAGCATAAAGCTTTGCCCAGAATAAACTGTTTTATTTACATATCTTAATCTTCAGAATTTTTATTATTTTCTGTGAACTGCTGATCAACCTGCCTTCAGATTTTTTAGAAGTACAGATTGTATCAGAATCTATATAAGATATGAGCGTTTCATTTCAAGGATAGAAGTGTGTTGTTCACGAAAGCAAACAGTTGTCATCCATTCATCAGCTGCCTTTTAAGGCTGAACACGCGTTCACTTTTCTGAAAGGTCAAAAGCGCTGATTGGGTGCATTGAGACACATGTCATGAATAACCGTTCCAATATCTTTCTGAATCCCCTAAAATCATCTGCCATTAATGCTTATAATCATTACAATTTTTTTCTCTCTCTTGCAGTTTATGTTTTCAACATCTATTTAAACGCATTTTTCACTCTTCATACTCTTTCACTTTCACTTTCTCTACAATCTAATTGTTTTCAGTTTGCAATTTTTTTTCAAAAGCCCTTTCATTTTCTTCTCAAATTTTCTGTGTGAACATGGCTTCCTCAAGTTTCCCTAATTCCAGTACTCAGAGAACAGAATCCATATAACAGTATGAAGAACCATTCAGAACTCTCCTCACGCCCATTGACAACTTAGAAGTGCTTTCAGAATTGATTGTGGACTATGAAAGTCTTCAAGAAAATGGGTAAGTTCTGAAACTCATAAGATGCAAGAACAGAGCTACAGACAAGTTCAACAGAACTTCAGTAATCTCCTAAAGGTAATTGAAGATCAAGTTCTGAGCCAGCTTCTCAAGGAAGAAGTTCTCCCTCTGGACAATGCTCCCTGGTCAGAACATCATCCAACAGATAAAGTTCAACCAGAGTCAGAAGATCTTACTCTGACTGCTGCTCAAGATGAGATGATTCCTACAGAGGATTTGGTTCAAAAAGATGACATTGCAGAATGCTCTGAGAAGCATCCAATTACTGAAGATTATCAAACTTCCTCCTATGAAAGGCAGACTCTGGAAAAACTGAAGAGAGCAGATATTATTATCCAGGAAAGGATGGATAAACAGGATGATAAAATTTCGGAAATCAAGAGCATGTTAACCAAACAAGAGGAAACCAACACCCAGATCAAGGGCTTGTTGGAAGCTTTGTTCACGCGCCTTCCTCCTCCATCTTAGATTTTCCTTTGTTTTAAAATTTGTTTATCTGTAATATTTTCTATATTGCTGTTGTTCTGAACTTCTTATCGTTGCTTCTAACTTTAATATAAATCCTTTTTTACTCTGATTATATGTTCTTTTTGATAACTGACAAAAAGGGGGAGAAAGAATAAGATATTTTCAATAAAGGATTACTGAGACATAAGTCTCAAACATTCTTATCTCTTAATTTCTTTTTTCTGAAAAGCTTGAACAGGTACAAAACTCTGATGAAGGACGTAGTCAAATTCTGATGCTCAAGGACTCTAAGAATTTAAGGGAAGTAATCAACTTAGGGGGAGTTTTTCTTCTTAAATTCTATGCTTTTTATTCTTTATTCTTTATTGAAAAATCTGGTTTTTGTTATCATCAAAAAGGGGGAGATTGTTAGAACATAGTTTGATTCTACAACCCTTGATTAGAGTTTTGATGATAACAAAATACAAAGAATAAATAAATTCAAAGATATATACAAAGAACAATTATGCTTCTTAAAATTATGTTTTGTATATGCAGAAGTTCTGATGGAATCAGCATCAGAAGATCAGCAAAATATGCTACACGCTGAAGCTACCAGATTATACGCTGAAGCTTGATGACCAGAATTTGTGCCTAAACATGTACACTCTGACTCTGATCAAAGACATCTTTACCAAGTCATCAACACTCTGAAGCGTTATCAGCAGTTACAGTAAAGAAGACTCTGAAGCGTTACTGATTATTCAAGATAGAATTAAATGCCAACGGCTTTCTTCAGACAAGATCTTCTTCAAAAGGAAAGTGTGTTATTATCATTAAACTTGCTTTATGGACAACGCATCTTTGCCTTGCCTATATAAACAAGTCTGCTTGTGAAAAGAAGCACGTACGTACGCACACAACAATTTGCCAAGCCTTCCAAACCACTCATATTCAAAGCTTTAGCAACTTCATTTTATTCCAAGCTTAATTTGTGTAACTATCACAGTTGTGATATACTATTTTGTTAGAAAACAACAACACACTCTTGTTCATTACTTGTAAAAGATTTCCTTGAGATAAACCGGTTTGTGGTTATACTCAATAAGACTTTAATAGTTGTTAAAGTAGATGTTGTAATTCTTTGAGAATAGTGGATTAAGACCTCGTTGGAGAGAGACGAAATCACCTTAACGGGTGGACTGAAGTAGTTTGAGATTAAATGAACCAGGATAAAAATATTGTGTTGTTAAGACCTTTGATTTAAGTTTTTCAATTTAACCCCCCCCCCCCCCCCCTTCTTGTGTTTTTCACATCTTCAAAACATATTCTTGGCAGTTTCTCTGTTTGATATTTTCTCATATTCTGAGTATGAGATGGCGCTGAGAAGTATTGTTTTGGCCTTGTGGTGGTTTCTGAATTCACGCTTTTACTGATCAGACATCATTTTTCTGTCTATCTTCTGACCACGTCCATCCACTGGGTGCGTGTATCCATCAGTCACCATGTCCCACAAATTAGCATCATGGCTACATGGGATGATTCTGACACATCTGAAGCAGACTCAGAATCAGATGATGAAAGAGCAAACATAGCTCTCATGGAAAATGTATCGGAAGACAGTGAAGCTTATGAGTCAGACTCTGAATCAGATACATAAGAGGTATTCCCTGACTTTACTATAAATTTTACTAAGGCTGAATTAGCTGAAAGCCTTAATGAAATTCTGGAAAGGTATTAGCAGATCAGAGTCAAATTCAGAAATCTGAAAAGGAATCTTGCTTCTGACTCTGATAAGACTGAGAGTCTCAGATTGGAGAATTCTGAGTTAAAAGATAAAATTCCAAAATTAGAAAACCAATTGCAAAACTCTCAGAAGGAAACAATCCCTGAAACTCCCAGCAATGCTGATGAAATCATCAAAAAGTATGATGACAGCTTTCAGATGTTTCTAGCTAAAAACATAGACAGAAGCAAAATGGTTGCAATGATCTATGGAGTTAGCATAAATGGCAGAAAAGGGATAGGATATCAAGGTAATGTACCTACACCAAAAAATGCCACGGATTTAGTTATAAAATGTACTCCACTTGATTCACACTTTATATATGGGCACACACATGACATAAAATACACAAGTAGTGATTACTCTGTCAAACCAAAATTCAACCAGAGTTTTGGTAAAACTAACAAATCAGGACCCAAGAAAATGTGGGTACCTAAGGATAAAATAATACATGTGGCAGATATCTTTAGCAGCAAAGCAAAGACACCAATCATGGTACCTGGACTCTGGCTGCTAACGACACATGACGGGAAGAAGGAATATGTTCCAAAGCCTGGAACTTAAGCCTGGAAGCCACGTAGGATTTGGAGGCAATCAGAGGGGAAAGATCATTGTCTCTGGAACAGTAGGTAATGGAAATATTCCCTCTATAAGTAATGTTTTATTAGTTGATGGATTAATGCATAACCTGTTATCCATAAGTCAATTAAGTGATAACGGTTATGATATAATCTTCAATCAAAATTCATGCAAAGCTGTTAGTCAGAAAGATGGGACTATCCTATTTAATGGAAAGAGGAAAAACAACATTTATAAAATCAAACTTTCTGAACTGAAAAGTCAGAATGTAAAATGTCTTCTATCTGTTAACAACGAGCAATGGATCTGGCACAGAAGATTGGGACATGTTAGTATGAGAAGAATATCTCAGATTAACAAACTCAATCTGGTCAGAGGACTTCCTAACCTGAAGTTCAATTCAGATGCTCTGTGTGAAGCATGTCATAAAGGCAAGTTTGCAAAATCTGCTTTCAAATCCAAAAACTTTGTTTCCACCTCTAAGCCATTAGAACTTCTGCACATTGACTTATTTGGACCAATAAAAACTGCTTCAGTCAGTGGCAAGAAGTATGGGTTAGTAATTGTAGATGACTGTAGCAGATGGACATGGGTAAAGTTCTTAAGGCACAAAGACGAGTCACACTCTGTGTTTGTTACCTTCTGCAACCAAGTTCAGAATGAAAAGGATCTTAGAATCGTCAAAGTTAGAAGTGATCATGGTGGAGAATTTGAAAATAAAGATTTTGAATTATTCTTTAATGAAAAAGGCATTCTGCATGATTTCTCTTGTCCTAGAACTCCCCAGCATAATGGAGTTATACAATGAAAGAACAGAACATTGCAAGAAATGGCCAGAACCATGATCAACGAGACTAACGTTGCTAAGATCTTCTGGTCAGAAGTAATAAACACAGCGTGTTACATTCAGAATAGAATCTCCATAAGACCTATTCTGGAAAAGACTCCATATGAATTGTGGAAGAACAGAAAGCTTAACATTTCTTATTTTCACCCATTTGGATGTACATGCTTTATTTTGAATACAAAAAATTATTTGAACAAGTTTGACTCTAAAGCACAAAAGTGTATTATGTTAGGATACTCTGAACGCTCAAGAGGGTACAGAGTATACAATACAGAAACACAGATTGTTGAAGAGTCAATCAGTGTTCAGTTTGATGATAAGCTTGACTCTCAAAAGTCAAAGCAGAATGAATTCCTTGCAGGTATAGAAGTTGAACTCATAGGTACTGAAGACAACTCATCAAAGGCTCTCAACAGAGACACTCCCTCAACATCGGAAAGAGTCACTACAAGCAACCCAGCACCTTCTATTGATAAACTCCAGAAAAGACCATCCAGAAGTAGCATTGATCACCTAGATGAAACAATCTTTGGAAGGAAGGAAGATCCAATCAGAACAAGATCTACCTTCAGAAACTCTAAAGAATCCCTCATGGGACTGGTTTCTCTGATTGAACCAACAACAATTGACGAAGCACTTCTGGACAATGACTGGATTCTGGAAATGCAAGAGGAGCTAAACCAATTCACAAGAAATGACGTATGGGATCTGGTTGCCAAACCAAAAGGATTCAACGTCATTGGTACAAAATGGGTGTTCAGAAATAAACTGAACGAACAAGGTGAAGTCATCAGAAACAAAGCTCGGCTGGTAGCACAAGGTTATAGTCAACAAGAGGGGATAAACTATATAGAAACCTTAGCTCCAGTCACCAGGTTAGAATTTATCAGACTTTTAATTTCTTTCGTTGTTAATAAAGGCATCACTCTGTATCAGATGGATGTCAAGAGTGCATTCTTAAATGACTATATAGAAGAAGAGGTATATATGCACAAACCCCCTGGTTTTGAAAGTTCCAAAAATCCAGAATATGTTTTCAAACTAAAGAAGTCACTTTATGGTCTGAAACAAGTTCCCAGAGCTTGGTATGAAAGACTAAGTAACTTCCTGTTAGAAAAGGAATTCACCAGAGGGAGAGTGGACACAGCCTTGTTCTGTAGGACAGTTAAGAATGACATTTTAGTATGTCAGATTTATGTTGATGACATCATATTTGGATCCACAAAACCCTCTATGGGAAGAGAGTTCGCTAAATGTATGCAGGAAGAGTTTGAGATGAGCCTAATGGGGTAACTAAAATTCTTTTTGGGCATTCAGATTAATCAAACCCCAGAAGGAACTTACATTCATCAGAGCAAATATGTCAGAGAACTTATGAAGAAATTTGATCTCTCAGAATGTAAGCCATCAAGGATTCCAATGCATCCCACGTGCATTCTTGAAAAAGAAAAGGTAAGTAAAAAGGTAGAACAGAAGGTCTACAGAGGTATGATTGGTTCTCTTCTCTATCTGACGGCTTCAAGGCCTGACATTCTATTCAGTGTTTGCATTTGTGCTAGATTCCAATCAGATCCTAGAGAATCTCACTTAACAGCAATTAAGCGAATTTTCAAGTATCTGAAAGGTACTGCTAATTTGGGTTTGTTTTATAGAAAATTAAATGATTACAGCCTAGTAGGATACTGTGATGCTGATTTTGCTGGAGACAGAGTAGAACGTAAAAGCACTTCTGGAAGCTGCCAGTTTCTGGGAGAAAATATGATCTCATGGTCCAGCAAAAGACAATCCATAATAGCTCTATAAACAGCAGAAGTTGAATACATAGAAGCAGCTGGATGTAGCATGCAAATGCTCTGGATGAAAAGTCAACTTGAGGACTTCAATATATTTGAGAGTAACATCCCTATCCTCTGTGACAATACTTCTGCTATTTGTCTCAGTAAAAATCCTATTTTGCATTCTAGGACTAAGCATATAGAAATAAAACATCATTTTATTAGGGACTGTATTCAGAAAGGGATTCTCAATTTAAAATTCATTAACACAGACCATCAATGGGCTGATGTCTTTACAAAACCTCTTTCTGAAGATAGGTTTAACTTCATTCTGAAACATCTCAGCATGAAGCTTTGCCCATAATAAATTGTTTTATTTACATATCTTAATCTTCAGAATTTTTATTATTTTCTGTGAACTACTGATCAACCTGCCTTCAGATTTTTTAGAAGTACAGATTGTATCAGAATCTATCCAAAGATCTGAGCGTTTCATTTCAAGGATAGAAGTGTGTTGTTCACGTAAGCAAACAATTGTCATCCATTCATCATCTACCTTCTAAGGCTGAACACGCGTTCACTTTTCTGAAAGGTCAAAAGCGCTGATTGGGTGCATTGAGACACATGTCATGGGTAACCGTTCCAATATCTTTCTGAATCCCCTAAAATCAGTTGTCATTAATGCTTATAATCATTACAATTTTTTCTCTCTCTTGCAGTTTATGTTTTCAAAATCTATTTAAACGCATTTTTCACTCTTCATACCCTTTCAATTTCACTTTCTCTACAATCTAATTATTTTCAGTTTGCAATTTTTTTTCAAAAACCCTTTCATTTTCTTCTCAAATTTTCTGTGTGAACATGGCTTCCTCAAGTTTCCCTAATTCCAGTACTCAGAGAACAGAATCCATATAACAGTATGAAGAACCATTCATAACTCTCCTCACGCCCATTGACAACTTAGAAGTGCTTTCAGAATTGATTGTGGACTTTGAAAGTCTTCAAGAAAATGGGTAAGTTCTGAAACTCATAAGATGCAAGAACAGAACTAAGGACAAGTTCAACAGAACTTCAGTAATCTCCTAAACGTAATTGAAGATCAAGTTCTGAGCCAGCTGCTCAAGGAAGAAGTTCTCCCTCTGGACAATGCTCCCTGGTCAAAACATCATCCAGCAGACAAAGTTCAACCAGAGTCAGAAGATCTTACTCTGACTGCTGCTCAAGATGAGATGATTCCTGCAGAGGATTTGGTTCAAAAAGATGACATTGCAGAATGCTCTGAGAAGCATCCAATTACTAAAGATTATCAAGCTTCCTCCTATGAAAGGCAGACTCTGGAAAAACTGAAGAGAGCAGATATTATTATGCAGGAAAGGATGGATAAACAGGATCATAAAATTTAGGAAATCAAGAGCATGTTAACCAAACAAGATGAAACCAACACCCAGATCAAGGGCTTGTTGGAAGCTTTGTTCACGCGCCTTCCTCCTCCATCTTAGATTTTCCTTTGTTTTAAAATTTGTTTATCTGTAATATTTTCTATATTGCTGTTGTTCTGAACTTCTTATCGTTGCTTCTAACTTTAATATAAATCCCTTTTTACTATGATTATATGTTCTTTTTTATAACTGACAAAAAGGGGGAGAAAGAATAAGATATTTTCAATAACGGATTACTGAGACATAAGTCTCAAACATTCTGATCTCTTAATTTCTTTCTTCTGAAAAGCTTGAACAGGTACAAAACTCTGATGAAGGACGTAGTCAAATTCTGATGCTCAGGAACTCTAAGAATTTAAGGGAAGTAATCAACTCAGGGGGAGTTTTTCTTCTTAAATTCTATGCTTTTTATTCTTTATTCTTTATTGAAAAATCTGGTTTTTGTTATCATCAAAAAGGGGGCGATTGTTAGAACATAGTTTGATTCTACAACCCTTGATTAGAGTTTTGATGATAACAAAATACAAAGAATAAATAAATTCAAAGATATATACAAAGAACAATTATGCTTCTTAAAATTATGTTTTGTATATGCAGAAGTTCTGATGGAATCAGCATCAAAAGATCAGCAAAATGTGCTACACGCTGAAGCTACCAGATTATACGCTGAAGCTTGATGACCAGAATCTGCGCCTAAACAAGTACACTCTGACTCTGATCAAAGACATCTTTACCAAGTCATCAACACTCTGAAGCGTTATCAGCAGTTACAGTAAAGAAGACTCTGAAGCGTTACTGATTATTCAAGACAGAATTAAATGCCAACGGCTTTCTTCAGACAAGATCTTCTTCAAAAGGAAAGTGTGTTATTATCATTAAACTTGCTTTATGGACAACGCATCTTTGCCTTGCCTATATAAACAAGTCTGCTTGTGAAAAGAAGCACGTACGTACGCACACAACAATTTTCCAAGCCTTCCAAACCACTCATATTCAAAGCTTTAGCAAATTCATTTTATTCCAAGCTTAATTTGTGTAACTATCACAGTTGTGATATACTGTTTTGTTAGAAAACAACAACACACTCTTGTTCATTACTTGTAAAAGATTTCCTTGATATAAATCGGTTTGTGGTTATACTCAAGAAGACTTTAACAGTTGTTAAAGTAGCTGTTGTAATTCTTTGAGAATAGTGGATTAAGACCTCGTTGGAGAGAGGCGAAATCACCTTAACGGGTGGACTGAAGTAGTTTGAGATCAAATGAACCAGGATAAAAATATTGTGTTGTTAAGAATTTTGATTTAAGTTTTTCAATTCAACCCCCCCTTCTTGTGTTTTTCACATCTTCAAAACATATTCTTGGCAGTTTCTCTGTTTGATATTTTCTCATATTCTGAGTATGAGATGGCGCTGAGAAGTATTGTTTTGGCCTTGTGGTGGTTTCTGAATTCACGCTTTTACTGATCATACATCATTTTTCTGTCTATGTTCTGACCACCTCCATCCACTGGGTGCGTGTATCCATCAGTCACCATGTCCCATAAATCAGCATCATGGGCCAGAAAGAAACTCTCAATTATGTCTTTCCAGTAGTCAAAGTTTTCTCCATCAAAGACTGGAGGTTTTCCACTGAATCTGTCCTTGTCTTCATGGTTGTCATTGCTGATGTTTTGGCTTGGTCCCACCATAGTGTTTTTCTGATGCTTTGATCTTGTACTGACACAGTTAAGTGTTTAAGCTCAGAACCAGGTGCTCTGATACCAATTGAAGATTTGAAAAACACAAGAAGGGGGGGTTGAATTGAAAACTGAATCTAAAAGCTTAATGACACAATATTTTTATCCTGGTTCGTTTGATCTCAAACTACTCCAGTCCACCCGTCAAGGTAATTTCGCCTCTCTCCAACAAGGTCTTAATCCACTAATCTCAACAAGATTACAAAAGCTACTTTAACAACTGTTAAAGTCTTCTTGAGTACAACCACAGTCCGGTTAATCTCAAGGAACTCTTTTTCAATAGAATTGTACAATATGTGTTGTTGTTTTTCTAACAAAAACAGTTTATCACAACTGTGATAAATTACACAGGTTTATAGCTTAGAAAAGTAAAATGAAATTGGTTGCAGCGTTGAATATGCGTGAGTGGTTATTTTACAAAATCGTTCTACCTCTGTTCGTTTTAAAAGCTGACTTTTTTATATAGGCAGTGTAATAACGTTGATCATAAAGCATGTTTAATGTCATTAACACACTTTCCTTTTGGAGAAGATCCTGTCTGAAAGAAGCCATTTGAATGGATGTTGTCTTGAATGATCAGTAACGCTTCAGAATCTTATCTCCTTACTGCTGATGACGCTTCAGAATATTGATGACTTGGATTGATATTCTCTTGTTCAGAGTCAGAGTTTACTTTGATTAAGCGTAGGTTCTGGTCATCAATCTTCAGCATATGTTCTGATTTCTTCAGCGTGTAACACTTATGGCTTATCTTCTGATGCTGATATGATCAGAACTTCTGCAAACATAAAACATAATTTTTAAGGTGCATATTTGTTCTTTGTAATTTATAATTTATTCTTTGTATTTGTTATCATCAAAACTCTAACCAAGGGTTGTAGAATCAAACTATGTTCTAACACAATGTACTCTCACCACTCACTACGTTGCCTCTAAGCCTCAATGTATTCACAAAACTCGGTACATTGCTTCTAAGCCTCAATGTACTTTCCTTATCCAACCCACTACTTCAAACCATGGTGAGTGATATATCATCGGCTTCGCTTATTTTCTCAAGGCTCATGAGGGTGTGCTATATCATCATAACCTTATGAGGGGGGCGGACAAATTTAGGATATTCTAAGTATACAATAAACTCCCAATCAAAATGCGCTAGACCTGCGTTTTCTCGCGCTATTCGATTGGAAGATAATTGAATAGGGGCAGTTGTCATACCCCAAAATTGTTCTACCTTAGCGATCCTTTTTCTTAGAATTATTTAATTAAAGATGGTACAGCAATATCTGATGGACTATCTTTATTCAAGATCAAGGAGGTGTATTTTAAAACAAGAAGATTTAGTTGTTATTAAAAAATGAGTGGTGAAAATTAAATTCGGGAGTATGAAAAAGAAAGGGGAAGAATTAAACGCTGGGCCCAATTGAATTAAGGGAGAAGTTCTGACTGTAATCTAAGAAATGTTAGGCTGTATAGATCAAACACTGACCCATCAGAACTTCTGAGATAGAAATCCCAGAAGTTCTTCGTTATAAAAGTGAACGCAAAAGTTATACAGATCAGAGCCAGAATCACGCACAAGCTAGTGCTGGTACATAACTAGAATATCAGATCTTCTAGTAGAGTCAAGCAAGGGCAGAATCAGATTATCTTCCACAGCCCAAGCTCAGAGTTTCAAAGGCTAAGCAACCCAAGTGTAGCAATAAAAAATGTAGCGGGGTAAATCGGAGATCGAGTTATTAATTAACTCGTCTCACAAAAGCAAGAGTCGTCACCGCTCTTTATTATTTTCAAGGGAAAAGGGAAAAGAGCGAAATAAAACCCTAAAATATGAAATGTAAAATAATACTTTAAAAGTAATGAAAATACAAGGCATTTTGAAGAGATGTAGAGTTCGGGGGTTGGTTATACAATGGGAAGGTATTGGCACCCAATGTATCTATAGTATTCTATAGGAACCTTTTGAAATATCTGTTTATTAAAATTGTATGTTTGATTAAAAATGGTTTGTTTGGCCAAAAATGGGTATGCACGAGTTATTGAAGATATGACGACCTAACGTCGAAGTTTTGACTTAAAAGGTGTGAGTTTTGAAAATTTGAATATTTGGGAAAATTATCTTAAGTTTTTTTAACAAAATAATAAACGAAAGATGAATGAGGGTATTCGCACGATGTGTTTGATGACATGAAGTCGACAAAAATTAACGATTCCCCTGGATTTGAGACGGACGAAAGATATAAAGATTAATGATAAAATTAATTAAAATTACAATTGAATAATTAACTAATGTAACCCAGCAAGAATTGAACTCAGGTCTTTAAGGTTGCTGGTAATATGCTTTGCCATTTAAACTGTGTTGTTATTCATTTATATCAGGATTTAATTAAAACATAAGGAGAAAAGATAATGGTGCTGGACCAAAACACAAGCCGAATGGGCCAACCGGGTTATGAAAGGAATAAGACAAATGAAAACCCTAAATATGCTAAAGAGAGGCACCGCGCGGCTAGCATTGGAAGAAAGAAAAAAAACAAAATTTATATTATTACTGTGAAATATTTCTAAGTTCAACGCAAAAAACCAACTCTTTCTCTCCAAACTCAGTAGCGTCACCTATCCACAAAAAAGAACAACAGTTTGATTTGTTTTGCGTCTAAGCTTTCTTGTTTTATCAACAGCTTCTCTAACATCTTTAACCCCACTAGTAACAGTAAAACGATGGAAAGCAAACCCAGGCGGCGGAGACGGTTGCGATGGTGGCGAGGTTGGAGAAGGTACCAGCGAGCGTAGATATGTAGATAGAGCATTAGAACGGTGACGAATAAGAGAAAGACTATGGCGCAGAGCATGATTTTTCCATTGAGGTTGTAAATCTTTGTGTCGAAGTTGTTGGGGATATTCGGGTTTTCATTGTTTTTCTCCATTTGTGAAAGAGAGACAGAGAAGTGTGTGTGAGTAAAAGGGAAGTGTGAAGAGAAAAGAAGAAAGGAAAATGAAGAATATAAGAGACGAAGGGAAACGTCTAAGTTCTTGAAGAAATGCAAAGAGTCATTAGTTTTAATTCCGGTGTGCCAATTGCGTTCGTTTCATACATTTTGCCTCAATTTCTTTTAATTTATTTTAATAAAACTTCAATAACAATCTGAGTAATAAAAATCTGAAGTGAATGTTGTTGATGGATTTAAACAGGTTTTTGATTTTAAGTGTTGTTTTTGGATTTTTGCAGGTTATACTGGTTTTGAACAAATTGCGTTTTGGTTTTGCAGGTTATACTGGTTTTGGATATAGATTGGTTGTTATGTAGTTTAACTGTTTTTACAGGTTCTAATGTTGGTTTTAAGTTTCAACACAGGTTTCAATTTGGTGACAGTAGGTTCTAGGCCTTGGTAAAGGTTTTAACAGCAAGTGTTTTGGACAGCAAGTGTTTTGGACAGCAAGTGTTTTGGATAGCAAGTGTTTTGGACAGCAACTGTTATGTTGGTTTTTTTTTAACAGACTCTAGGCTGGTTTTTATGGTTTACCCGGTTGTAAGGTTTTTTAGCATTTTTTTACAGCAGGGGTTAGGATTAATCGAATCACATAAAGCAAGCTCTATAATTTATTTTTGATATTCTTTTAAAACTGTTTTCTTTTTTTTGGTGTTTATTAATACTAACATTTTCGAAATGTAACAAATTGCAGCAACTAAAAAAATTCAGCAAGGAAAGTAATGAAGAAACAAGCATCATATGGCAGAAAAATGGCATAATAGAATGGTTCAAACATGAATATATGCAGCAATGTATAGGGAGGAGGAAAAAAGTAATACCTATCGGAGCCTCTCCGATGGGGCTTCTAAAACCGTAAGTTTTCTTGAGTTTGCTATATTTTTCTTCTTGCTGGATTTTAGAACAAAACTCTATTTTTCTGTTTTTCTCACTTGCTGAATTTTAGAACGAAACTCTTTTTTCTGTTTTTCTCACTTGCTGAATTTTTGACTTCTCTCTCTTTGCTGAATTTTTTTTATTTCTCTCCTTCCTTTTTGTGTTGACAAGAGCCTCTATTTATAGTGGAGTGTGTGGGGTTTTAGGGGGGAAAACAGTAGGGATTTGAACTGTTTTGGAAAGTTATTTTCATGCTTTGTTCACACAATTTATTTTAACCATTTTGATGCAATCTGTGGCTACTTTGATGCAGGCTGGAGTAGATTTTGGCAGCATTTGGGGCTGTTGTATGTTGCTGTTTTTTCAGGCTGTTTGTAGCATTTTATAGCATCTTTTCTTTGCTGTTTTTCAGGCTGTTTGTAGCATTGTTGACCAGTAAAAATGCAACAAAATTTGGGCTTGAAAATGGGTTGCAAAATGGACTGCATTAGCAACTTTGTTGGGCTGAATTCTTTAGTGTTGAAAATATATTTTGTACAAACTTGTATCTTCTTTGCAACTTTGTAATAATAACTCAAATAAATTGTAACATGAATAAACATGTATTCTTCAATATATTCTCAATTCCTTTGGTAGTTATAAATAATCTTGAATCTTCATATAAACATGAATCTTGATATATCTTGATAAAATTCCAAGTCTTCCATTTGAATTTAGGAAATAATTGAATAATATTTGAATGAATTGTTGAATGATGAATAAATAATAATGCAAGCCTTAGACTTTAATCTTGCATTTTTGTAATAGAGATCCAAATAAATCACATGGATTAATTGTAATCAAATAGAATTCCTCATGTAATTAAATAGAATTCCCCACTAACTTTTCTGAAATAATGCTTCATGTATTTAAATAACCATGATGTAGATCCACCAAAATAATCACAAGAATAATCTTGAATAAATATTTCATGCGATAAATGATTATTATTGGATGAGATCTCTTGAATAGCTCCTCTTTAATTATCACTTGGATTCAAATATAGAAAATTCCAAATATTCCGAATAAATTCTTCTAGAACGGTTTTGAATTTAATTATGCCATTTTGACGAAATTCAACCCGCGTCATGAGAAAATTTGCAGATGACTTTTGGTTCAAGAAATCGAAAATGACGGTATAACTTGGTTTTTTCTTGTATCTTAGAATAATGTGAAACACACATGAACCAAAGTCAGTAGAACTTCGACTGTTCTTCCTGAAGAATATTCAGAGAAACCAGAGACCATCCATTAGAAAGAGTGTGGAAATAAACGCACAATTCTCTGAAATTCTTTGATGAACTAGTCTTTTGGAAATTAACGAACGACAGCATTTCCGTCCCAAGACTCGAAACCCTAATCGACATACAACGTCTGATGCTCTTCTTTCAGACCTATTTTCTGCACATGAAAACAAAACAACAAAACATACACTTCGTGCTTGATTAGTGGTTAGTCATTCATAAGATAAAATGCTCACAACACTCGATAATCTCTACACAGTCAAAGCTCGAAAGCAAAACGTTCGAAACCTACCGTGTTTTGTGACCTTGATGTATATGTAAAATAATGCAGATGAAGCATGGATCTTAGGTCAAAAATTGGGGTATGACACCAAGCCCAAATCTGTTGGGCGTGCATTGTATCAATTTTAATCAAATCTTCCACAGAGAATCAATTCCAATCAAATATTTTTAATTTTATCCTTAATCTTTGTTCTAGACATAGTCCAAGCCCAAAAATTGAACATTATAAATATAGGAGCAAATTAGCAAACGAGAAAAAAAAGGAGAAAAGTTTATGGAGAGAGAGAGAGAGAGAGACGAATTTGCAGAAAAGCTTGTAAAACAAGAAAAACGTAGTAGGAGCAAGAATAAGAAGAACACAAGAGTTTCTGGAAAACCCAGAAGAAGAACATGCGGAAGAGTAACTGAGGTTCCAATATTTGGAACCCTAGTTTCAATCGTCGCCGCTCCATCTTTCGTCGCTACTATCACCAGAATCTGCAAAAGGAAAAGGAAAGGAATACAAGACACGCACCAGAAACAGAAGTAAAAGCGCCAAAGGGGTAACAAATTTTAATCTGTTTCTTTACTATTTTCATGTTGGGTAGGGTCAGGAGAACATAGGAAGGGTTGAAACTATATAAAAGATTTGTAGATAGTTTTATATTCTGATTGCATAGATTCACGCTAATTTCTTACGTTCAGATGTAGTTCCCTTTTTAGAATTTCTAACTAGGGTTGACCCAAGTTTTAGATTTTTTCCTTGTCCAGAATCAGCATTAGACTTATATACTTTCTGTCAGCCCTTTTTCTATAAACTCTGAGTAGTGGGCTTAGCCCAGAATTTGACATCCTTATTTTCTGACTTTGCTAACTAGCTTATAGCGTGCCTCTTTAGAAGTTCTACGACTGGGGCCAAAACCCAGTAAATTTCTCTGCATCCCCCTGCAAAACTTTTTCCCCTTTCAGAACATCCCTTTTTTTCAAAATTTTCGCTAGGGCTTAACAACCAGAAGATAAACCCCCTGTTCATAAATTGTTTTTTTTTCCTTTTACTTTTCTATTTTGTAATTATTTTTTTATTACTATAATTATTAATTTTTGTTGTGAATATTATTTATTATATCATCGAAATTATTTTTACATCAAAACTTGCATATTATTTTCTTATATTATTTGCATTAAATATTTGTTATATATCATGCATTAATAAGAATTTTTGCAATTAATATCTATAAAAAACACTCAACAAATCTCAAACTTTTTTTGCAATCAAATAATCTAAACAACTATTTTTGCAAAAGGGTTTCAAGCAGATTTTGACTTACTTCGCATTTAGCCAAAATCTATGCAATCACTACTCCCCGCCAAAATGAGAGGTGATTCAAAGTACGTTTGCAACCCCTAAAAAACACAAACCCATACGAACTATGAATTGGGACTCTGATTCCTCATAAGAGGATACGTAGGCATACGATCAAAAATCATAGTGAGTTCCCTTATAAAAAATTAAACCCTTCCTCCTAATTAAAATTTAAAACCCTGTTCTACACGAACTAAAACCTAAAACCTAATATCCTTGTGAACAAGGTAGATGACAGGTGCCTAACACCTTCCTTTTGACTAATGAAGTCTGAAACCAAGAATCTTTGTCTGCGAATTAGGGTTTTCTATTAGATTCCCTTCCCTAGGATAAAAACTAATAGTGGTGACTCTTGATTAAAAAATTGGTCGCTACAGCTGGCGACTCTGTTGGGGATATCAACTTTAGTTTTAAGGTTTTTTGCTTTGGGGTTTTTATTGCTTTATTTATATATTTTCTTTATTTATTTATTTATTCTTCATTTATTTCCTTGTCTTTTTTATCATTATATTTGCTGTGTGGCGGGAATTTTTATTTCAAAAAAAAATATTTTCAATAACTCTTAGAAAGAAGGTTCGTCTATTAGCTTAGGGGGTACATCATCCCTGCGAGTTTATGTGACGACTTTGCCTAGAGCCGGTGAACTTCCGAAAAAGGAATACTTATCGAGAGGTATCCTCTCGACGAGTATGACTTTGGAAGGTCACCCATGACTCTTTGTAACAACCTTAACCAAAAAAATCACGACGAGACCTTTCACGACTTTGAGACAAAAGTCTCGGTCCGTAATGAGGCTCTCTACAATTGCATCTTAGGGAGGCCGACACTGGCCGAGCTGACCGTTGTACCCTCCACGGCCCACATAAAGATGAAGTTCTACATAAAGAGGGGCCACGTCACCACCATCCACGGAGACATTGAAGCTGCAAGAAGATGTTTCAATATGGTCTCCAAGGGACAGAACATGGTCGACACAAAGCCATTAGCTGCCAAGAAAGCAACCTCTTAGGCAAAAACTACTTCCTTGGCAGACAAGCCTACTCTAGTTGAAGAATGGGAGGCTCCGCCCAATATAGACACCATTGACCTCGACACCCGATTCACCAAAGTTGAAGTCGAAGTCCCCAATGGAGAATAGGATCCTCTTTGTCCCAACACTGATGGATACTTTGAAATTGTCCCCCTCAGCGAGGACCCAAATAGAGGCGTGAAGATTAGAAATGGACTCCCCGTTCTGGCGAGGAAGCAACTCGAAGTCTTCCTGAAGATGAATGTTGATTTATTCGCATGGAGCGCTATGAAAATGCCCAGACTCGACCTTGAGTTTGCCTGCCACCAACTTGTTGTAGATCCTGCCGCCAGAGCAGTAGTTCAACATAGGCACAAGCAGTCTCCCGAGAAAGCGGAGGCTGTCGAAAAATTTGTAATTAACCTGGCTCTCCAATGTTGTACTTGTTAAGAAAAAATGGAAAATGGTGTATGTGTGTTAATTATACCGATCTCAACCGGGCATGTCCCAAAGATACATATCCTTTACCTATTATTAACATGCTGGTCGACAGCTCGGCTGACTATAAACTTTTATCATTTATGGATGCATATTTAGGTTATAATCAAATTCCTATGGCGATGAGCGATAAATAATACACGACTTTCATGACCAAGTCGGGAAATTACTACTACAACGTAATGCCCTTCGACCTAAAAAACATGGGTAAAATGTACCAGCGGATGATGAACAACGTCTTCCACGATGAGATCGGGGACACGCTCGAGGTATACATGGATGACATGATCATCAAGTCCCGAGTGGAAACCGACCACACGGCCCACCTAAAAAGAGTCTTCGACCGAGAAAGGCGATGCAGGATGAGATTCAACCCGGAGAAATGCACCTTCAAGGTTAAGGCATGCAAGTTCCTAGGCTTCTACTTAATCGAACGGGGGATCAAAGCCAACCCCAACAAATGCAAGAAATTATCTGAGCTCCCTACGCCAAACTTGAAAAATCCATACAAATCTTGAATGGTATGCTTACCTCACTCTCTCGCTTCGTGGCAAAGTCTGCATAACATGCACTTGCATTTTTCAAACTCTTACACAAAGAGACTGCATTCAAATGGACCAAGGAGTGCGAGTAAGCCCTCATCCACCTAAAATGAGTCCTTTCACAACCGCCTGTACTCTCACAACCAGAGAACAGGGAAACTCTATTCCTTTACCTGGCCGTCTCAGCCAAGACCATAAGCGCGACCCTCATTCGCGAAACCTTGGATGAGCATAAATCAATATACTTCACCAAAAAATCCCTACAAGGTCCTAAGGTCAGGTATCAACTGATTGAAAAAATATCTTTGACCCTCATCAACGCGGCGATGAGACTCAGACATTACTTTCTAACCCACACAGCCGTGGTGCGAACAAATTAACCTGTAAAGAAACTACTAGTACGTCCAGACATGTCTGAACGAATGTTGAAATGGTCCCTAGAAATTTCAGAGTTCGATATCCAATACGAAAGAAGGAAAGCTATCAAGGTCCAAGCCTTGTCCAACTTCGTCGTAGAAATAACCACCTCCGAACCTCTTATGGGCGGAGCCCAAAAGTGAACAATCTTCGTTGGTGGAGCATCCAGCTCGATAGGAAGTAGAGCATGCATCCTCCTCGAGAAAGAAGAGGGGGTCGTAGTCAAACATTCACTCACCATGTCGTTCCCAACGTCGAACAACTAAGTTGAATACAAGGCCCTGCTCGCGGGGCTAAGACGGCCAAAGACCGGGGTGCACAGGAAGTACAAATCTTCACCGACTCTTAGCTCGTTGCATCCCATGTACGAGGAGAGTACCATGCTAAGAACGACAGCCTCGTTGAGTACCTAAACATGGTCAAATAATGAATGAAGAGGTTCACCAACGCGGAGATCAAACATGTTCCTCGCGAACAAAACATACTATTAAAACTCACGAGCACAAGGAAGAAAGGTGGGAACAAATTTTTCGTCTAGGAATCCCTTTCTTGCCCGAGCATCGAAAAACCCATTGTGTCGCTCGAGGTGAATGCCATGGGGGACAACACATGTTGGATGACATCAGTGTTCAATTACCTCACCAAGGGGGAACTACCTGCAGATTAAAAAGAGGCCAATACAACCAAATAATGAGCTTTCTCCTATGTTATGGTCGAGCATAAGCTCTACATACAAGGATTCTCAATCCTGCTCTTGAAGTGCATCGAGAGACTAAAGTTCCCCACATCTTGCGAGAAATCTACAAAGGGATAGACGCCTAACACTTAGGGGGAAGATTCTTGGCGCGAAAGGCGCTGCGAGCAGGATACTACTTTCCCACGATGCAACATGACACTAAGGGGCACGTCAAAAAGTGCGACAAATGTCAGTGCCATACAGACATGCACTTAGCACTCTCGCACGAGCTCAAAACACTAACATCCCCATGGTTGTTCGCGTGGTGAGGGGATGGACATCCTCAGACCCTTCACCCATGGATCATACCAGAATAAATACCTGATCATTGTTGTCAACTATTTCACAAAATGGATAGAGGCTGAAGCCCTCTCCAAAATCACGTCGCACAACATACTTCGCTTCTATAAAAGAAACATACTTTCCCAATTCGACATACCACAAGAGTTTTTTACCAACAACGGGACGCAGTTCGCCAATCAAAACTTATAAGATTACTTCGCCAAGCTTGGCACCAAGCAACACTTCACATATGTCGAACACCCTCAAACAAATGGGCAAGTTGAAGCTGCAAACAAAGTCATTTTATGAGGGCTTAAGTGTAGGCTAGGTGAATCTAAAAAGAGGTGGGTCAAAGAGTTACACAACATGCTCTGGGATTACAGGACGACGCCACACTCGATCACCAAGGAAACACCCTTCCGACTGACATACAATATCGAGGCGGTCATTCCCGTGGATGTCAGGAAATCATCTAGGCGAAGTGAATTCCCTCTTGACGAGGAACTAATCAATGAATCCCTACAAGAAGAACTCGACTTAGTCAAAGAGATTCGATCAGGAGCGTCTCTTCATGAAGACACACTAAAATAATAGATAACTCTGCGACATGATGCAAAAGTCATAAAATGTGAATTCCAAGTCGGCAATCTAGTCCTACAGAGAAATCAAAAAGATTCCGATAAAGGAAAGTCGGCCGCCAACTGGGAAGGCCCCTATCGTGTCCGTGGGACAACGGGCAATGAGGCATATTACTTTGAGCACCTGAGTGGGGAACAACTAGCTCGACCATGGAACGTTATAAAGCTAAAACAATATTATAGCCAATTCCCAAGAAAAAGCGGGAACTTAACAGTCGACTGACCCTCTCTGATAAACAACGGGACCTGCTCGACATAGAAGCATGTTGAGGTATGAACATGGCTTCCAACAACCAAGGATAAAAGGAAGGTCTTCACTTATTGGACGAGCGGGACCTTATCCCAACAACACATCCACCGAGCTCTGCCATCGAAGTACCAAACTGGCAGAACACCTAGATCGCGATGGGACAGCTCATGCCGTAAAGTCAAGGCCCCGACTGTGATCTTAGCCTCGTTCAAGCGGATTCTAAATTCGCGTCCTCAACACGCCTCCATGAATTTTCGACCATAAATTGGGTCAAGCACAAATTTCCACACTTGTACAAAATAAACATCACAAACATAACGACATAATATCAAACACGGAGTAAACATGCAAAACGAGCATACAAAAAATCAAATAGTTAGAGCGCCGACCCAATGGTCGATGTTGCCAAAAAATTACAGATAACCATTCGGGCATGGTCCGTTGTCCAAACATTAAAACAAAAATTTGGCACGCAGGCCGGGTAAACATGCAGGTACGTAGGCCCAAAACTTAAACTAGTCTTCAGGAGGAGGAATTATCCTCCCATCGACCACTTGGCTAAAAGGCTTGATCCCTTTGTTCACGAGCTCGACCCCGAAGTTGAGAATCTTGAGTTGCTCTATAGCAGTATTAAAGTCGTACTCAAGGGTGTCAACAACATCCTGCTCGAGCTAACGAATCTGGTCAATCAACATTTTCCTAGTCTGAAAGGCCTTCTCCTCATTAGTTTCCTCGTCAGCAGGTACCACGACCCCCTCCAGCTCTTTTACTCGGGAAATCAGTCTTTTGTTCTCCTCAGTCATTGTATCCATCTTTGGCTTTAGCTCATTCAACTCCTTAACGAGTCCCACTTGGATCTCGTACTTCTCCAAATGTACGAGAAGATTATTCTTTAGCTTTTCATTATGTCCCTCCAGCTTGCTGATTCGAGCCTTCGCTTTGTTGAGATCATCTTATGAGCACGTCACTGCATAATTTAGGGAAAGGGAAGTCTCAAGAATTCTAATTACAGCGGCCACGTCCTCAGACAGATTTTTCTTCCGAGTCTCCTTGTCTACGGACAAATTGGCTTCCCTCTCCTCTTCATGAAGACCTAAGGAATTGTCCTCGCTAAAAATACCATGATTGAAATAACATGGGGGAAACATGAGGTCTCCCCAACATCATTGCCCTCATCTATAAAGACCACGTGCTCTGGACTTTCCCCACGCTTCCTTTTTGCAAGTTATTCAGGGGGATAGAGTTGGTCACCTTGAGGAGAAGAGGAATTGTCGAGATGCGCATCAAGCGTAGCCTATTTTTGGATCTGAGCAGCCCATCCCTTGGTAAATTTTTTAACACCCTTGGTCTTCAGCTTAGGCACACGTTCTTGGAGAGTCGACATCCGACCTGCAACACAAATGGGAAAATTTTAGTCTATGAAACTAAAACATATACCAACTACGAGCATGCTCCCTACCTAGGAGTCTCAAGGATTATTCGTCAGAAGAGAATTTGAGCAGCGCTTTCATATTTATCATTCGGGCAGCATAGACATGCTCCCCATCATCATCAAAGATGAAGTTATTTCTCGAATCCACACATTTGGCAGGGGTGAAACTCCTTACATAGGCCACTAGTTTATCATGAGCAAGCCTGTCCTAGGCGTCCAGATTCTTAGGCTTTACTATATAATGCTCTGTCCCCTGCTCGAAGTGTTTCCACTGCCACTCAAGGGGGAATTTTTCCCTTAGCCTCATCACTTCCAACCATCCTTAAGCTCGAATGAATGATCGTACAAGAAGTCCATGGCCGCCTCTGAAATAGGCTTCACGATGAAGTAGCTGTCCTTGAAATGATGGAAAATTTCTAGGTATGGTTGGTGAACATTTTTATGAGCTATTTAAATGACAACCAGGCCTTAAGGCCTTCAACAGTCTACCGTTGGAGATGGAAGATTCAGAAAATAGGGTCAGGGTAGCACCAATCTTAAGATGTTGGCAAACGAGCTCAAATTCTCGCATTAACGTGGGCGCATTCGAGTGGAGTTGAGAAGGTGCCAGGTCTAACCACTTGAGAACCCCCACCTTGAAATTTTTAAGAGGCAAGCGCATCCCCACCTCCTTAAAGGAAAACTCGTACATGGGGAAGTGCGTGCCCGGAAAAGTTGAGCAGATCCTCCTGTCCTTGTGCGGCCTGAGAACCGACCAGGAGGTAGAGGCGCCATCTTCCAAGTCCTTGGCAACATTGAACGCGTCAGAGGAATCATGAACAAACCAAGACATCGTGTTTTTAGGCTTGAGTGCGACCTAATCTAGGTTGTCTCCCGTGCCTACATTTTCCTTGCTGTTTGAGTTTGGCAAAATAGCTTTTTTGACTGGGTGAGCCATCTTACTTGAAAAACAGAGGAAATAGTGAATTTGGCATCATGAAATCTACCCTTCCACCAAAAGTTAAGTGAAAGGGAGAGGACCACCTCGAGGGTAGGTCCTCGACTCAAGTCCTTGACAACAAATGCGAAAGGAGACGACATCCTTGAATAGGAATGAAATCACACTCAGACGTTTCCCTAACGAAGCGACTTACTCGAATCTCTCTAGTTCACGGGGAAGATGACCCCTACATAAGCCTAGATAAAGTTCACCTGAAGTTCATGGACCTTCATCCAAAACTCATAAACCCATATGAAGTTCATGGATCTTCATCTAAAATTCATGAATCTTTATCCGAAAATCATGAACTTCATCAAAAAGTTCATCCGTCGGCCGTGAGATTCGCCAGAAACTTCATATCAACCAGAAATTTCATATGAAATCCTAAGATAAATTAAGGTTAAGAGAATCACTTACTTGAAAAGGGATGAACTATGGAGAATTCTACGGTGTCGGCGGCAGCGGAAGAGCAGATAGTGGATGGAGAAGAGACAGCGCGGGAGCAAAGTTGAAAATGTCTTTAAGTGAATTTCGTCACCCCCTATTTATAGCTACTCCCCCACCACACATGGTAGCATGCGAGGGGTCATCATTTCTTATACTCCTAGACTTCCCTAGGTGATGATGGTGCTTTAAATAGCCACCACGTGTGACAAGCGAATTAATGTGCCATTGTGACTTCAAAAGTCCCACGCGTAAAATCACGCGCTGACGCCATTTCAAGTCTACGTTGAAGAACACGTGCTCAACCTCCTTATGGCGCTTTTTTTAAGGGAACATCATGAAGGTAAGCCCGGGGAAAACTCTATATTGGTTTCCCTTGCAAATACAAATCTCAAACAAACACATGCATCAAGCCGAGCAGGCAGCTAACAAATTGACCGAGGAAAGTCCTTCAGAATAAATCAGCCGTGGTACCCACATACCTTCGTAGCCGAGCATGAATGCGCGATCACGGAGACCGGACGAGGAAATCGATAACCTGGACGACCACATCGTCCCCGACTAAAACACGATGATTATTTTGATTAGGTTTTCGACCTTAAGTGTTGGTGGCGACCCCGGCGAAAGTTAACAGTCCCTTTGTTGGGCAACCTCTTCCCGATAATTAAGTTGGTCTTAAGTCATCGCTCTTTCGCCTAAAAGGAATAACTTGGGAGATCTTGTTCTGGACTAGGCCTGCGTTTGGCCCACCGTTGAGCAGGCCCAATCCAGTGCCTTTACTATGGTTGAATAACGTACGGCCCAAGTCAGTAACCATTGGGGAGTTCTCTACGTGTCATCCGGAGTTACCATCATCCCGCACACCGAGAATAAAGGGCCCATAAATTCCCTACCATCTCGGAGAAGTTGACCAGAGAGGGGGCCACATGCTGGTCTCCACTACTCACGTAACCATGGCAGTCTTTGTTATTGGGCCTAACTATCTGGCCCAGTGCATAGATCTTGGCTCAGTGCTGGAGGCTATAAATACTCTCTCATTCGAGAGGGTCAGGTACATTGATTACTACTCAATTAAACTTCATTCTTATATTATTGTTCATATACTTACTTTACCATCAAAGCATCTTGCAGGTACCCCTCCCCCTCCCCACTTCACTTTCAACCAGCATTCAGTCCAAGCTTGTAGGCCATCAACGATTCCTTCTGATCAGGTACAATCAAAAGGTAACCCTTCAAAGAATAAGACTTCACTGCATGAGTTTGGGGTTTCCATTTGGCCTGTTTGTGAATAAAGGTTGTTGAAGCGCTAATGGAGATTAAGATATATTTGAGAGACGAGTGAGAGGGATGTTAGGGTTTTGTTTTGAGAAAGACAATTGTCATGTACTAAAACGATAGGTAATTTCGCTTATATATAAATATTCAACACATTTTACCACAGTTGGTAATAAGAATTATGATGAAATGATAACACCTTAAATCATGTTTGATTATATGAAATGTGATGATATACAACGACAAGCCCATTTTATAACGAAAAAATAGAAAATTGTTGGTGCTAGGATTTGAATCCTTACACTCTAGTTACATTTCACCATAGTTGTTAACTATGACCGTAGTAAAATATATTTAAGTAAATACCAAAAAGAAAAAGCTCCCAGAAAAGAGTTACTATCACAGTTAATAGAAAGATTGTTGTAATATGGTGTTATAAAAAGTCTATTTTGTAGTAGAGAACATGTGGAAAAAGGAAATGAGGGAGGATATGATTAAGGCCATTGATATATGTATTTGAAAAAATGTTATTTCATTTAATATGCCTAGTAGTGAAGAATGGGGTAAGATGTTTGAACTTGCTAGTAAACATGGTCCATGATTTAAACCCATGTCCAATTATGAGGTTAGATGGATATATTTGAGTTTTCACTTGAAGAGGATCAATGATAGTTTAGATGAACAAAGGATGTTTGGAAGAAGTTAGGGTGCACCATAATAACTAACAGGTGGATCGATATGAGGAGAAGGAATGTACTTAATTTTTTGGTGAATAGTCCTAAAGAAATTGTTTTTTATTTTAAATATATTGGTGCATCAGGCATAACAAGAATGTAGACAGGGTATTTAAGATAATTGATGATGTTGTTGAGGAAGTTGGATAAGATAATATGGTTCAGGTTATTACGAAATATGCATTGAATTATAAAGAAACTAGAGATTTGTTGATGCAAAAGCAAAAGTCTTTGTATTGGTCGGACACCTTATGTCGCATATTGTATCGACTTAATTTTATAGGATTTCGAAAAGAAGATCACAATGCACAAGGAGATGATTGCAAGCGATGAGAGAATTGCAACCTTCATTTACGCAAGGACGAGACCAATTTCATTATTGCATAAATTTACTAAAGAAGGTGATTTGATTCCAACCGGCCTAGCTTTATTTGCCACTTCATATTTGACCTTGGGTTGTTTGTATGATAATATTGCATCACTGAAAAAATGTGTTTAAATCAAATGAATTCAAGTCTAATAAACTTGCAAAGAGTATTGATGTAATCTTTATGGAAAGTTTGGTTACTAATAAGAAGTTTTGGAAAGATGTTGTGTATTTTATAAAGGGTGTTTTCCTCCTAGTTAGGATGCTTCAAATGGTGGATTCATATGAGAAACCAAACATGGATTACATTTATGAAGACATGGACCGAGCAAAAGAAAGAATTTGATTAGACTTGACATGTAACTATCTCATCTTTTCTTTGATTTGTAAATTTACACAATTTAGTTCAAATCTAATTCATTGCGCACTTTCTTAGCTACAAAATGATATGGAAAATATTGATGAAAGATGGGATAAACACTTACGGCCATTGTATCCTACTGACAGTTTTCTTAACCCTGCCTTGCATTATGCTTATGAATACATTGTTGATGATAAAGTTGTAAAGGGGATGTATGAATGCTTGAATAGGTTAGCCATGCACTTAAAAACAAAACACTAACGCAGATGGTGGAAATCTTATGGAGGTGTATATCGTAAATTGCAATGGTTTGCAATGTGAGTGTTGAGTTCAACTTGCAACACACTCGAGTGTGAAAGGAATTGGAGTGTCTTTGAAAGAGTAAGTGAGATTTTAAGTATTCAACTGTTAATAATCTTGAGTATTTTGTTTTAAATTTGAATTTGTTTTCTTATTTATTTAGGTCCACACTAAAAAATAATCGTTTAAAGAAAAAAAATGTAGTTTATGTGATGACAAGTTTAGCAACAAAAAAATGAAGCTAGAAAATCATCTTACAACTTTTATAAAGACATTCCATTTGAGAATGAATGACAAGAAAATAGAGATGATAATCATCGTATAGATGAAGACATCATACTTAATGTTGGAGAAGATGATTTAAATGTTCTTTCTAATTCTTTTAATGTTGATCCAATTGATGAAGAATTAGAAGAGAATGAAAATGAAAATAGAGATGGAGATGAAGACTACTAGATTTATATGGAATTTTATGACATTTTAATATCTAAAATAATTGTTTTTATTTTGAATTAAATTTTTCTATATTTTGTTTATGATCTTATGGTTATTATCGTAAATTTATGAATTTATGATTGTGATTGTAAATTTATTTTTATTATATAAAATGATTTTTGAGTATTTGTATGTTATTATGTATATATAAATATATTTTTCTATCAGTAATAGGATACCATATTTTTTAAATTTCCTATTCATTCTGCATAAGCTCTCAAATTTTTAAATATTGAGATAGAGACAAAAGCCACAAAAAGATTATACTCTTAAGTTGTCTCAAACATGTGATTGGTCAAACTATTTATTATAAGGAATGCGGTGACGAAACCTCATCCAAATAATGTTTAAATGTATATTTGTTTTTTTGACCATATAATTATATCATACTATTTATATATGAGTTGTAACACACTTGAAAACCTAATTCATTTCACTATAACTAATAGTCACAAGTTGTTCTATAATAATAATAAATTAAAAAAGCTAAATATTCTTTTAAATTAATATTGATGGAATTTTCTTTTGTCTGATAATAAGATTCCGATCTCATGTAAGAAGTAGATAGAAGTGGGGGCCAATGGGAAACTGAGTATATGAATATTTTGAGTGGGTTTGAAAGTAGATAACATTATAGACATAAAATAAATCCTATAAAGAAATTAAGATTAGATCATTTGTTTGTCGAGACATGGCTATTATTTTGGTTTATGAATAGGAAGACTTTTTTGTCCTGTATGAGATTCATGTACTAAGTCACTGTCATTGAGTGGCTTCAAATCTAGGAAAGATTCATGTGTGTTTATATATGAAATTATAATAGCTAGTCTACACCTAAACACCTCAATTCAATGCAGTAACGACAAAGGCTTTAGGTTTAAACTATGATTAACAAACGTGGTTGTAAGTCATCAAAAACATGCCGTCCTACCTAAAGGTGTTTACATGAGATACTTAAAGTCTATTTTAATACTCCCTCCGTCTCCCACAAAGTGATTTATTTGGAATAAAATTATGTTCTAAAATGAATTATATATTTTAATGTTTAATACATTTTTTCAATTTAATTTTGTAATTAATTACACTTTCATAATTTTCAATACATAATTAGAAATATTATAGTAAAAATATTTATTTTATTTTTTATTTTTCTATATTTTTCTTAACATATGTAAAATTGTAGGATAGATTACTCATTGTAAGACCGAGGAAGTATAATCCAAAGCCGTCTTTAATAGACTACTATATAAGGTTTAAAATTTATCATCACACATTTTTTGTTAATATTAAAGTATGGTTAAATATAATGATGAAAATATAGCAAGTGTGAGTGTGAGGAAATAGTTTCATATTAGATGGGAATATGGTGACTTGAGCATTTATAATTGGGAGAATCCATTCACCTATCACCTTAAGGTTTTAGGTAGATAAGTGGTGTGTCTTCCATAAAGATGTGTTGCTCAAATAGAAAGTCCTGATAATGAGCATTTGGTTTCGAGAAAGAGACCGTCTTAATTATATCGAAAAGCAACCCACTGTTAGTGCACAAGGATCAATGATAACAGAAATAATGAGAGAATAATAAATGACGGCTGCAAATAGTATGAAAGAATATAGGATTGTTGTTATAAATGACATTTATGACTAGTCTATTTATACAAAAGGCAAATTGCCACATAGACCCTAATAAAAATAAACTTAATGACTAAGTTAAAAGGTACAAACTAGGAGATACTAAATTACCCTTCAATACCATCTCTTAATTTAGAATTTTTTTAATCAAAACTAATTACACCAATTTCATTCCTTAAGCAAAGAAATTGATCTGTGTTGATTGCATTCGTCCGAATATCTGTCAGCTGCTTCTGGGTGCTACAGTGCACAACTTCTAGTACTCCATTCTGGACTTGGCTTCTCAAGAAATGATACTTTGTCTCAATATGTTTGCTTCTCTCATGCAGTACTGGATTCTTGACAAGATTGATTGCAGACTTGTTATCAATCATCAACTTCAAAGGCTTCTCTACTTTAATCTTCAGATCCTACAATAAATTCAGAAGTCGCACAACTTGACATGCAGTTATAGCACCTGCAATGTACTCAGCTTCATACGTTGATAGAGCAACAACGTGTTGCTTTTTGGAACACCAAGAAATAAGACCTCCCAGAAACTTGAACAAATATCCATAAGTGCTTCTTCTATCAACTCTATCTCCACACAAATTAGAATCAGAGTAACTCATCAACTTTTGAATATGTCTTTCTTCCAGAAGGAAATAATACTCCAAACTTCAGAGTTCCCTTGATATACCTCAGAATCCTAACAGCATCTTGGTAATGGGACCACTTAGTTTTACTCATGAACCTACTAACCAATCCAACTACATAACAAATATCATATATGGTATTACACAAATACCTTATAGAATCAACCAAGTGTTTGAAGGTTGTAGCATCCACATCTTCACCATCAGAGTCCGAACCAATTTATGATTGGTTTCTGATGGTGTAACAGCAGCCTTACAATTTTGTAACTTAATTTTCTTCAGAAGCTCAAATTCATACTTCTGCTGATGCAAAATGATACCCTTCTCAGAGTACATAATCTTCATCCCTAGAAAATATACCATATTTTCCAGATCCATCATCTCAAACTCATTCATCATCACCTCCTTGAACTTGGCTATATCTTCTGGACAGCTCCCTGTAAGAAATATGTTATCAACATAAAGACACACCAAAATCATATTGCCTCTAGAATTTTTCACATAAACTCCATATTCCATCTCACACTTCTGAAAACCCTGTTTCTTGAAAAATGAACCAATCTTAAAATTTCAAGCTATATGCGCTTGCTTTAATCCATACAAAGCTTTATATAACTTGTACACCATCCCTTCCTGATTCTTTTTCAGGAAACCAGGAGGTTGTGACACATATACTTCCTCTTCTAATGGACCGTTCAGAAATGCAGACTTCACATCTAAATGCATCAGAGGCCAATTTCTATTTGCAGCTAAAACAATCACCAAACTGATTGTTTCATGTCTAGCTACAGGTGCAAATACCTCAAAGTAATCTAGCCCTGGTTTTGAAGAAAACCTCTAGCCACTAGCCTTTATTTGTGCTTGCCAATTGATCCATCTGGCTTATGTTTGACCTTGAAAACCCATCTGACACTGATGGCTTTCTTCTTATCTGGAAGCTTAGTCAACTTCCAAGTCTTATTTCTTTCTATAGCCTCAAGTTCTTCTTTAATGTGATTCAACCATACTTTCTCCTTGAGAGCTTCTTCAATACTCACAGGTTCAGAGTCTACTAACATGGCACACTGAACAATTTCTCTTTCTGAATATACTTTAGTGTCTTGCAACATGTCAAAATCCACAAACTTTCTTGGTATTTGTCTGATTCTTTGTAGCCTCTAAACTTATTCAGAAACTCTTTCTGATTCTGGAACAGTATCAGATACTTGGCAACCTTCACAAGATGGATCGCCTTCAAAACCTGTCTTTTGAAGTTCCACCTTCAGGATCATGACCTTCACCAGAAATGTGATCATCTTCAGAAGCTTGTCATCCAGAACCTCCGCCTTCAGAGTTTTATCTTCCAGAAACATGACCACCACCAGATTATGGATCATCATCAAAATATGGATCAGAATCAGATTCACCATCTAACTTATCTTTAGAGTTTCCAGAATCATCAATCTGACTCTGACTCTTCTTCAGAATTGTCAAGTTCTGGCTTATCTTCAAAAATAGATTGAGACTTGCTATAATCTCATACTTCTTATTCCTTTACAATGACATATATGTTGACTTCAAATTTATTCGTTTCTGAATAATAAAGCTTGTATGCACTTATACTGTGATACCCCACCAGAATCATTACTTTTCTTCTATCATCCAGTTTCTTCCTTCTAGCTTCTGAAACGTGTTTATAACATACAGAACCAAACACCTTCAGATGGATAACACTTTGCTTGTCTCAAGTACAATTTTCTAAAGGAATAATTTCCTTTAGCTTCTTTGTTGGACACCTATTGAGCATATATGCAGAAGTAGCTACAACTTCTCCCCACAAGTTATGAGATAGCTTCTTCTCTTTCATCATGCTTCTGGTCATATCAAGCAAAGTACGATTTCTTCTTTCAGCAAGACCATTGTGTTGAGGAGTATAAAGAGCAGTAACCTCATGCTCAATTCCATTCTCATTACAGAACTTCTGGAGCTCTGTAGAGTTATAATCACCTCCACCATCCGTTCTGAGAATCTTCAGCTTCTGACCACTTTGTTTCTCAGCCTTCATCTTGAACTTCTAAAACTCGGTAAACACCTCATGCTTAAACTTGATGAGTGTTACCCGCGTCATTCTTGTGAACTCATCCACAAAAGACATAAAATATTTATTTCCTTCAAGTGAAGGTTCTGGAAATGATCCACAAACGTCAAAGTGAACTACTCCCAAAGCATGTTTTTCTCTTGGGGCTCTTTCTGACACAAATGGAAATCTGGGTTACTTTCCTTTCATGCATATCTCCCATGACTTATCAGGCTTCACAATCTTCGTAATTCCACGCATGGGCTTCTTAGAACTCAGATGCCCTAAACTTATGTAGTTCACATGCCCCAACCTCTTGTGCCACGACTTACTATCACCTTCAACGTCTTCTGCACTAAGACACTTTGTTTCAATTGTTTCTACATTCACCTTGAATGTTTTGTTGCTTCCCTATTCAAATTTCATAATCAGCTTCTGATTGGAATCATACAACTTTAAGAGACTATCCTTCATAATAACTGAGAAACCTTTCTCAATGAGCTGACCCACACTCAACAGATTGCTCTTAATTCTAAGAAAATACCAAATATCATTGATCAGAACGGTCTTCCCATTATTCACTTTAACTTTGACATTTCCCATAACTTCTGCATTAAGGTATTTATCGTCAGCACATATGATTTTTGTCCTCCTTCTAGAGTCAAAATATATCAGCCATTGTTTGTTTCCAGTTAAGTGATTTGAACAACCATTGTCCTTATACAACCAATCTACCAAACACTTTCCATCAGACTCAGAAGCCATCAATAGCACAGGTTCATCATCTGAATCTCCTCTGGCTATATTTGCTTCTTCTTATTTCCTTCCCTTGTTTGACCACCAATCTTTAACAAAATGGCCAAACTGCTTACAACAGTAACATTGAACCTTCTTCTTGTCAAACTTTTCCTTTCCCTTCTGATATTTCTTCTCATCAGAAGTTGAGGTTTCTGAATTCTGGAATTTATCACCACGCCTATTATTAGCCTCTGACCAAGAATGCTTTTGGTTCTTCTTGACAAAAGAAGCTTTCAGATCCTGCTCAACTTCCCTCTCAGAAGTTCTTTCAGTCAGACGCAACTCTTGTGCCTCTAAACTACTTTGCAGCTCTTCTATTCTCATGGTGTCCAAATCTTTATAGTGTTCAATTGCTACAACAATTTAATCAAATTGAGGACTAAGAGACCTCAATATCTTCTCAATGATTACTTGTTCATAAAGGGTTTCTCCACAAGCCTTCATCTTATTAGTGATCAGAATCACTATGGATATGTACTCTGAAACCTTCTCATTGTTCTTCATGTTGAGATTCTCATATTGCTTTTGCAGGGACTGAAGCTTCACCTTCTTCACTGATGCATCATCACCGTAACATCTTACCGGTGTGTCACATGCCTCCTTCATTGTCGTCGAATCAACAATCTTCTCAAACACATCCACATCTACACACTGATAAATGTAAAATAATTCCTTCTGATCTTTTTTCCTCTTGTCTCTCTACGCATTTCTCTGTTCCTCTGAAGCATCTGCTACAACCAGAATATAACCTTCAGTAACAAGCTCAAGAACATCTTAAACACCGAATAACACGTGCATCTGAATCATCCATCTATTCCAGTTCTTGCCATCAAAAACGGGAAGTTTGGTGCTCAGGCTACCGTTTTTGTTCATCTTCAACCTTGTGCAAGCACTCAGATATAACAAACACAACATTTCTCAAACCCACGGAATCAGAAAATGTGAGTATGTTAAAATTTTGTACAAAGATTCAACACGAACCCAGAAACAAAAAATAATCCCACAAACGCTCATGTTTCACTCGTGTTTCCCTGTATTTCTCTGTGGATCAGAACCGGGGCTCTAGATATCAATTTGTTAGTGCACAGGGATCAATGATAACAGAAATAATGAGAGAATAATAAATGACGGTTGCAAAGAGTATGAAAGAATATAGAGTTGTTGTTATAAATGACATTTATGACTAGTCTATTTATACAAAAGGTAAATTTCCACATAGGTCTTAATAAAAATAAACTTAATGACTAAGTTAAAAGGTACAAACTAGAAAATACTAAATTATTCTTCAATACTCACATGAGCTTAATATTTTAGGTGGACAAGTAGTGTGTTCCGAAAATAATAATGCTAGTGGGAAAACCCACTCACCTATCACCTTAAAATTTTAGATAGACAAGTGGTGTGTTTTGTCCCGAAATAAGAATGTTTATCGATCGATCCTCTCCCGATTATTATGTGTCTCCCACAGTTTACTCAAACAAAAATTCCCAAAAACAAAAATATCCATCACTGAATTCTCTCTTGATTGTTACGCTAACACATAACCTCTAAAACAATTATTTTATGTTAGTTGAATTATAATTAACTTATTAATGATCTCTAAAAATTTAAGACAACTCTAAATTAAACATATATTTTAAATTTAAGTTGGGTTAGAAATATGCAACATGATTAACAAATTTTTTATTGTTGGTTATTATAATTTTACGGAATTTGTAGAAAATATTAAATTTACAAAAAAGAAATAAAAATAAGAAACACATGTTGTCGCATTCGGAAAGCTGCAAACAAATTATATAAAACAAATATTTTTCACATGGTTGATTACCGAGGATTCTGTCTCCTTGAAATCTTTTTGTTTCATCTGCTTCTATGTGTCCACACGAAAACTATATTTCTGAATTTTCGCGTTGGTTTAATTTTGTTTAACAGAACCGAAGTTGACAACAAATTATGTTTAGCTAATTAATTGTAGGCTACCTTTAGATAACTTATAAATACTAGATATAAAGTTGGTGGCTAGGGTAGAAGAGTTAAAGAGTTAAATGATAGATGGTCTTACGTTTGATAATCAATGTTGGTATAAATAAGTAAATTATATATATATATATATATATATATATATATATATATATATATATATATATATATATATATATATATATATATATATATATATATATATATATATATATATATATATATATATATATATATATATATATATATATATATATATATATATATATATTTAATATTGAAGTGTTCAAGTGAGTGTTTAAATGAAGTTCAACTTTGCGAGTATGAGAAAAAGAATATATGTGTATATAGGTGTTTATGAGAGTAATTCTTAGTTGTGTATATCCTTTCATGATCATAAAGAAGAGAATTTAGTGAAAATTTTATTCATTGTTTCGAAGAAAATATTACATGATAACTTAAAGTAGGTTTTCAAGAATGAAATATAAATACTTAACCAAGAGACATAATCATTGATTATTACTCTCCGGGAGTCTTAATAGGGTTTAACATTACCAGTATTGGGTTGCATTTGTTAATGTCTCCTACAACTATCGAATTAGTACAATTCATATCATACCTCATGGAAGCATCAATCCCTTTATGTTGGCATCCATTACACTTTCTTTACTCCTTTTTTTCTCAATCACACTAGAGAGCCTTATGTATTCTCTGGGATCCAAATAAATCAACACATATCATCACTCATGTACGTTGTGGTATTTCATCTTTATGTGGACTAGAGAAGCCATAACATCTAGCTTCTCATCATAGGATCTGCTCAGGATGTAGGTGGGATCCCATATAGGGTGACAACTTCTCTCTCTTCTGTATACATGATGTTACATGAAATTCCTTTGTCAATGAGGATTCTCGACACATCAAAGTTAGATATAGTTATCACTTTCACTAAATGATAGATTTTGTTTGGGATACTGTTGGCTCCTAAATTCGACACCTTTGTTTTAATTGATGGCAGCCATTAAAAGCTGAAAGATGCTTTCGACTGGCTAAGCTTGTCGAAGTGCCCGTCGAAAGATGGTAAAATACTTAGAAGATTTCTTCCAAGGAGGAAGGCTCATTGCCTTCGACGTCGAAGGAGTTTTCGTCGAAGACGTCTCTTGATGAAGGTGTTCGATGATCCAGAGTGGAACAGTTTGAAATTCAAAGCTTTGGAGGGAAAACGGTTTCCAGCAGTTACTACGTGCAAACGTGCAAGGATCTGGAGCGTCGAGCATGGAGAACGTGCCAAGTGGCTTGATCTCGAAGCAGTGTAACTGCCCGACGGTTACTTGAAATGTTTTTGTATAAATAGGAGTAGACGTGTAGTTTCTCGCGTGTGTTCACAATAGATACATAGTCACTCATTTAGATTCAAGTACCCAGTGTGAGCGAACGAATTGTTGAGAAATGTATGTGTGAAACACCAATTTTATCAATTAAAAGTCATTTACTTTTCCAGTATTTTACATGCTTTTCCCTTTTAAGATTCCTGTCGAACCTTTACATTCAAGCCTTGTTTATTTTACCAAGCCTTTCCTTTATGCAATTTACTTTAAACAATTTACTTAAAGCCTTATCCACATTAATTAAACTTCAAAATCAACCTATGTCCATAGGATCAATCTGATCGATCCTGCGAGTAACCAAATAAGTAACCATTTGGAGGATCAGCGGTTGTTTACCAAATCCCAAGGTAAACAAATTGGCACACCCGGTGGGACTGTGTGTTGATTGTTGAAAAATCTCATCTTTTCGAGTTGTATGTTATTGAGGAGTGGTAGAATATACACCAACGATAGCAATACTGCCAGAAGAAGGGAAGAGATGGCGAATCCGCCAAACAATAATGAAATTCCACCACCAAGTGTGGGAGCAACGGTTAATATGACCGTGAGTGAAGCGACGAATGTTGGTTCGACACCAGCAGTGTCAGTCACAACCACGGGGCCAATAACTTCGTTTACAGGCCCCAGAATGCCTTTGGGAACCCCCCACCAAGGGGAAATACAGGCCCAAGGCCTGTGGTTCCCCCAGGATTTATTCCATTCTATGGTATGCCAACTTCTGAAGTGGCAAGCCTGACGAATGCTGCGTCCACTTATTCAGACCCTTTCGTGAGTGCCACTTCGCCACTCCAAGGCTCTGGAGTAGGCATGGCGAATAGAAATAGGACCCAACTCTTAGGAGGAACGTCCCAAGTAGCCCATGGCCTTACAAATGCCTCGACAGCAGTCTTGAGGCAACAGATGGACGAAAGCAACCATGATATGGTGCAAATGTTGGCACAAACTTTGAGTACAGTGCTAAATCCTCTAATACAAAATACTACTCAGTCGAATCAGCAAGTTACAGCGCAAATGACGCGTTTGGCTGACTTCTTTGGAGTACCCCCACCTATTCGACAGCCCCAAAGGGCGCAAATAAGAGGAAATCAGGGGATATTTGTAGAGGAAGAAACCACCATTAATCAGGCCCAACAGCCTGTAGAACAACCTGTCGAAGAACCTAGGGTAATAGCCCCAGAGGTAAGGTTAGTTAACAGAAACCAAAATGCTGACGAAATGGTTCAGCATATCCAACACCAAAACATGGGTTTGGAAAATAATCTGGCAACCATGATCGAAAGGATCATGAATCAGAATGGGATGAACATGGGCTTTCGAAGGCCCAACTTTACATCTCCATTGTCAGAATATGTGTTACAAACTGACTTACCTCCAAGAAGCAAAGTCCCCAAATTTACTAAGTTTTCTGGGGACACGACAGAATCCACTGTCGAACATGTGGCAAGATATTTGATCGAAGCAGGAGACATTTCGAATAACGAAAACCTAAGGATCAAATACTTCCCAAGTTCCTTAACCAAGAACGCTTTTACTTGGTTCACAACCCTACCCCCCAATTCGATCCACCATTGGACCCAGTTGGAAAGATTGTTCCATGAACAATTCTATATGGGGCAAACCAAGATAAGCCTGAAAGAACTGGCGAGTGTGAAGAGACGTTTCACTGAACCTATAGACGAATATCTGAATAGGTTTAGGTTGCTTAAGGCGAGATGTTTTACACAAGTGCCAGAACATGAGCTGGTCGAAATGGCCGCAGGCGGTTTAGATTATTCCATTAGGAAGAAGCTAGATACCCAGTACCTAAGAGACATGGCCCAACTGGCCGATAGAGTTCGACAAGTCGAACGCCTCAAAGCTGAAAAAGCTAAGGCAACGAAAACTCACAAGAGAGAAAGAATAGCTTACGTTGAGATGGATGACGAAGATTTAGAATCCTTCGACGACACTTTAGCTATCGAAGAAGGAGAAGTCGATTTAGCAGAACTAAAACAAGGGCCACCATACTCTTGTAAACAGTTAGTCCCCTCAAATGGGAAAAATCCCATTGGTCCAGACAAGACCAACGATAGGTTCCCAAAAAAGACTTACAGTTTTGATATCACAAAATGTGATGAAATATTCGACTTACTAGTTAAAGATGGCCAAATGATAGTACCCCCTGGGGTAAAAGTGCCTCCTCTTGATCAAAGAAAGAAGAGAGGTTTTTGCAAATATCATAATTTTCTGGGCCATAAAACTTCTCAATGTTTTCTTTTCAGGAATCTTGTGCAAGACGCTATTGAGGAAGGGAGATTAAAGTTTGCTGACAAATCCCCCATGGCTGTCGACTCCAATCCACTGAAGGCTGAAGCCCACTATGCAGAACCCTCTGAGGTGAACATGATAGAGGCAACCAGGATCCAGTCGAAGAAGCCAGGCATTACCATGGTCGAAGTCTCAAAGGACCACATCAACATGCCAATCTTTGGCAGTTTTTCTGGAAGTTTATCCAGGAAGACAATTGAGGCTGTCCAGAAAGCGGTCGAAGACCCGAAGTCGAAGACTGCTGAAGCCCAAAAAACTGGACCAAAGCCCAGTTCCCACTTGGCCACTGTTCAAGGCCAGACGGAGAATCTGGAGACACAAATGAAGCAACTAACTCTTGCTACTAAGGATACCATGAATATCAACATGGTTGAACTTTCTGATCCTAAAACTTCAGAAGAAGCCATAAGGCAAGAGCAGGCAAATAAAACGGCTTTCCCTAGGGAAAACGAAAACTTGGCAGATTTTTTACAAAGATGCCAAAAGAAGAAATCAGAGGTGATGCTGTGTCCAAGATGCAGTTCTATCTTTGATAAAAAAGCTGCTGAGCACATACAAGGCGTGAGAGCAGCGAACAAGAGAAGGGAAAATGCGGACCTTCGACATGATCCCAGAAGGGGTTCTCATCAAGACAAGAGGCCTTTGACTTTTAGGCCTCCAACAAATGTACCAGTAGACACTTGGTACAAAACATCTGGCCGGAAAAGGCCAAGCGAAGAGAAATGGCATTCTTTCGAAGTGCCAAGAGGTTCCTCTTTAATTCAGAAGAAAGATCCTCAAGTTGCTGCACCCAAGGTTGCTCAAGTGTCCAGCAACTACAAGGGAAAAAATCCTATGTCGAGATCCCAATGGAGGAGATATCAAAGAAGGCGAAAAGCTGAAAGAGAGGCTGCCAACGAACCTAAGGCAGAAACTAGTTCGAATGTGCCTCAAAGGAAACAAAGAAAGCCTCTTGAGAGAGAACCAGTTACCAACAGGCTAGTTTGGCCTAACCAGAGCGAAGTCGAAGACGAAGATGATGCTGAGTCCGACGATACTCTGGACATAATGGTGAACATTGTTTCGGTACTTCCTAGGGAATTCAATCGACAGGTAGAAGTCGAAGCCAGTGACTGGGAGGTGGAACAAGAAATGGCCAAACACAGGCCAGTGTGCTATTTTGTCATGGACAATGGCACTACAGAAGAACAAAATGGCTTCTTCGAGCCACCTATAGAGGCGATGAAGAATCACCTCAAACCTTTGTTCATAAGGGCTAAGCTCGAAGAGACCACTGTGAACAAAATATTGGTCGACTGTGGGGCCACTATCAATATTATCCCTCATTCGATGCTAAGGAAGATTGGCAAAAGGGATGAAGAAATCAAACCTCACAATATGGTCCTGTCCAACTATGAGGGAGGCATTGGGACCACCATGGGAGTGATCCAGCTCGACATAAAAGTTGGGTCGATCCTTCGACCAACAATGTTCATGGTCATATCGGCCAAACCTAACTACAACCTTTTGTTAGGCCGTGAGTGGATACATGGTGTGGGTGCTGTGCCTTCATCGATGCATCAAAGGTTGCTTCTATGGCGTCCAGATGGGATGGTCGAAAACATAGAGGCAGATCAGAGTTACTACCTTGGCAAAGTGAATCACTTGGGTGTAACAGATTTCGACAAAAACTTGGCTCACATAGGGCCATGTCCAACTCCTGACTTCGACATGGCGCCAGCGCCAAACACCTTTTGTTCCCTATACCTGCATCCTGAGCATGGTTTCCAATGGGACAGAGAAGACTTGTCCCACATAGACTTCAGTGGGCTAACTGACATCCAACCAACTGGTTGGGGAAGTGAATTCAGTGATAATGACTGAGTCACAATCTCTGAAGCGAATTTCGGCGTATGTAGCCGAAACCAAGATGATAACGGCTCTCGAAGCCGAAGTAAAGTACATGGCCACTCAGGCCAATGATCAACAATTATCTGTTGTTGGCCCAGGAAAGGATTTCGATCCAAGACCCCCTGACATCATGCCAGATGAAATGTTGGAACAGAGGCTCGACGCCATCTATGACGATGAGCCTTTGGGCTTCGAAAAGGATCCCTTGGCGAACAACATTAAGATGTTAGCACAAGACCCTTTAGAAGAAATCAACTTAGGCGAAGGATCAGAGAATAGGCCAACCTACATCAGCGCCAAAATTGATCCAGAACTTAGGTTGGAAGTAATCCAATTGCTGAAAGAGTTTAAAGACTGTTTTGCATGGGATTATGACGAAATGCCTGGTCTCGACAGAGGATTGGTAGAACTTCAGTTGCCAATCAAACCTGGAAAGAAGCCAATCAAGCAAAATCCAAGACGCTTCGCTCCAGAAATTTTGTCGAAGATCAAAACGGAGGTCGAAAGACTTCTGAAATGCAAATTCATCCGTGTTACAAGGTATGTCGAATGGATTGCAAATATTGTGCCAGTAATTAAGAAAAATGGCACATTAAGGGTGTGCATAGATTTCAGAGATCTGAATGCTGCCACCCCCAAAGATGAATATCCTATGCCTGTGGCGGAAATGCTAGTCGATTCTGCCGCTGGCTACGAATACCTGAGTATGCTCGATGGTTATTCAGGATATAATCAAATTTTCATTGCTGAAGAGGATGTGTCGAAGACAGCCTTTCGATGCCCTGGGGCCTTAGGCACTTACGAATGGGTAGTGATGCCTTTTGGCCTAAAGAACGCTGGGGCAACGTACCAGCGAGCAATGAATACTATCTTCCATGATTTTATTAACACTTTTATGCAAGTTTATATTGATGATATTGTTATAAAATCTGTTTCCAGGAAGAGTCACATTGACCACCTTCGACAATCATTCGAAAGAATGAGAGAACATGGTCTGAAGATGAACCCTTTGAAGTGTGCGTTCTGTGTAAAAGCTGGAGATTTCTTGGGTTTCGTTGTCCACAAGAAAGGAATCGAAATCAATCAGAACAAGACGAAGGCAATTTTGGAAGCGAAAGCGCCGTCGAATAAGAAGGAATTGCAATCTCTCTTAGGCAAGATAAACTTCTTGAGAAGGTTTATATCTAACCTAAGTGGGAAAGCTCAGGCCTTTTCACCCTTACTTCGACTAAATAAGGAGGGGTTCGAATGGGGGCAAGAGCAACAAGAAGCCTTCGACAAAATCAAAGGGTACCTCACTAAGCCACCTATTTTGGTGCCTCCTTGTAGCAATAGGAGTATGAGATTGTACATAGCTGCATCTGATAAAACTCTGGGAAGTATGTTAGCCCAAGAGGATGAGAATGGAGTCGAAAGACCCATTTATTATCTCAGTCGAGTTTTGAATGATGCAGAAACTAGATATAGCGAAGTTGAAAAATTGTGTCTATGTCTGTATTTCTCTTGTACAAAACTCAAACAATATATAAAACCAGTTGATGTTTATGTTTCGTCTCATTTTGATGTTTTCAAATATATGTTGTCGAAACCTATCTTGCATAGTCGAATTGGCAAGTGGGCATTAGCATTGACTGAATACTCCTTGACCTTTATGCCTCTTAAGGCAGTAAAAGGACAAGTGGTTGCAGACTTCATAGTCGACCACTCAATTCAAGTCGAGGATATTAATTATGTGGAGATAGAACCTTGGAAATTCTACTTCGATGGTTCCAGCCATAAAAATGGAACAGGAGTAGGAGTCTTGATTATTTCTCCAGATAAAATTCCAACAACATTCAAGTACCAAATCGAAGGTTCTTGTTCGAACAATGAGGCTGAGTATGAAGCTCTAATTACTGGCCTTGAAATATTGTTGGAATTGGGGGCAACTCGAGTCGAAATAATGGGAGACTCAGAGTTAGTCATCAAGCAAGTCACAAAGGAGTATAAATGCATAAGAGAGAATCTCATTATGTACTTTGTGATAACAAATCGTTTATTGAAACAATTTGAAAGTGTCAATATTCGACACATACCCAGAGTCGAAAATCAAATAGCCAATGACTTGGCACAGATTGCATCAGGGTATAAGATTTCAAAAACAAGATTACAAAGAGCAATCGAAGTTCGAGAGAAAATAAGAGCAACTTGTCTATCACCAACAGACTTGGAGTCGACGAGGCTAGGTTATGCTGATCACTCAAACTTCGAGATTTCGTTCATTGATAATTTGTCAGATCAGGATTGGAGGAAACCCATTGTGGACTATCTTCAAAATCCAGGAGCTCCGACAGAACGAAAAACAAAATACAGGGCGTTGAGTTTTGTACTCATGGGTAATGAGTTATTCAAGAAGACGCCTGAAGGGGTGTTGCTGAAATGTTTAAGTGAAACTGAAGCATACATAGCCCTTTCGACTACGCATGCTGGGGCATGTGGGGCTCACCAAGCAGGCCATAAGATGAAATGGTTGTTGTTTCGACAAGGACTATATTGGCCCACTATGCTGAAAGATTGTGTTGAGTTCGCCAAAGGTTGCCAAGAGTGTCAAGTTCATACAGGCATCCAGCATGTACCAGCAAGCGAACTTCACTCGATAGTGAAGCCTTGGCCCTTTCGAGGATGGGCGTTGGATCTTATTGGAGAGATTCGACCAGCATCATCAAAGAGTCAGAAATACATATTGGTAGGCATTGATTATTTTACTAAGTGGATCGAAGCTGTCCCTTTAGTCAATGTAGACCAAGAAAATGTCATTGAATTTATTCAAAAGAACATTATATTTAGGTATGGAATCCCTGAGACAATAACAACTGACCAAGGTTCAGTTTTCACTGGTCGAAAGATGCAGGAATTTGCTCAGGAAACAGGTTTCAAACTCCTAACATCCACGCCTTACTATGCACAGGCGAATGGTCAAGTCGAAGCAGCTAACAAAGTGGTGATTGGCTTGATAAAGAAACATGTTGGGAAGAAACCAAAGAATTGGCATAAGACGTTAGACCAGATTTTATGGGCTTGTCGAACGTCCCCAAAAGAAGCCACTGGTACAACACCATATAGGCTAACTTTTGGCCATGATGCAGTATTGCCAGCAGAAATTTGTCTTCAATCTGCAAGAGTTCAGAGGCATTATGATATTCCTTCTGAGGTTTATTGGAATATGATGTTAGATGAACTGGTGGATTTAGACGAAGAGAGACTACATGCTCTCGACTTACTCAGGCTTCAGAAGAAAAGAGTAGAAGACTCTTATAATAGAAAGGTAAAACCTAAGGTATTTTTGCCTGAAGATTTAGTTTGGAAGGTAATTCTTCCCATGGATCGACGGGATCGAAGCATGGGGAAATGGTCACCCAAATGGGAAGGACCCTTCAGAATTATCCAAACTTTTTCTGGTGGAGCCTATGAAGTCGAAGAGATAAGTGGTGATAAAAGGCTCTTGAGAGTGAATGGTAAATATTTGAAAAAATATAAGCCTATACTTCAAGAGATAAAAATAAAACAATAAAAGAACAAGCTAAATTAACCATAAAAATGCCAAAATGGAAATTTTCATTAATTTCAGCCAAAATGGCAATTGTTGTCGAAAGTGATTACAGAAGATGGTTACAAAAGAGAATCAATCAAAAGGAAAGAGAATTCTTGAGTCGAAGATACTTGGCATGCTGCAGATCCAACCTCTTCTTGCACCAAGATTTTTCTTGCACCAGTTTGGCAATTTGGGCGTCGAGGCTTTGAGCCCTCTCAGCGAATTCCAGGCCTTGCTTGATCTCAGTCTGGCTCTCAGTGTCTGGGATGGTCGAAAGAATTTCCTCCTGGAGCACAGTGTTGGCGTTTATCTTCGCCTCTATCTCTGCAATTTGTGCTCGGAAGGAGACATTCTCTCGCTCAATAGCATCGAACCTTTCCTGTGCAGACGCTTTCTGTTTCGACAACTCGGCAATTCGAGAAGTCGAACTTGAGACAGCAGTCCACGCAGATAAGCTCTTGCCATGCAGCGTTTCGAGCTGACTGTTAAAAGTTCGTTGGCGCCGGTAATCCGCTGAGACTTGGTCAATCATAGAATGTAATTCCATGATTAAGTCTGAGATTTCTGGGGCTACAGCATCGAAGTCAACAGCATTCAAAACCTCTTTTAAGCAAGATGGAGCAGTGGGGTCCCCCTCTAAAGCCTTCATTAAATCTCTCTTGAAGAACTGGGCCTTGACCTTCGCCAACGCATCATCAAGAGGAGAAGTCTCAGTAGATTTCCCCGACAGAGTAGGAATTTCCTGACTGGTGTCGGAAGAACTCTTACTCTCGACGATTGCATTAAGGTAGCTGACAGGGTCAGTTTGTTTCAAGATTTCCAAGTCCTCTTTCGACCTGTGCTTTGAGGAGGTGACCCTTGCCATAGTATTATCTTGGACTTGAGTCTGTTGAATGCTGAGTGCCTCGTTTGGTTGCTCTTCGACTTGGACGGAGGCGGTACTAGCGTTGACTTGTGGTTCTTCGTTAACATCACCTTGGGGTCCTTCGCCAGCGTCATTTTGTGGCTTTTCGCTAGCGTCACCCTGGTGGTCTTCGCCAGTACCACCTTGATGCTCTTCGTCAACAGTATCTTGATTCTCTTCGCCATTGCCTTGGTCTCTTCCTTCAGGATTCTCTTCTGACGACAAGTCTACCACAGGAACCGTTTCTGGCTGTGTTTCCTCCGCCATAGGCTCTTCAGTTGTCTTCTCCACTGTTTCAGCATTGGCCTCAGTCTCAGTGTGGGCTTCGTCATTGCCTAAATTTTTCTCCTGAGGCCTGCTGAGTTCAGCAGATTCTAGAGTTTCTGAAGTCCTTGGTGGAGAACTTTCAGTAGTGTCCTGAAGAAAAGAAAGAAGACAAGTCTTCAGATGTCGAAAGAGACATAATCGAATACTGGTATCTATGCCTAAGTTTTGAGAAGGGTCCAATAGATTACCTGTGGATTAACTTCAGCCCCAGGGCTGGAATTGTCACTTTCGACAGGCTTGGTAACAAGAGCGTTCAGTTCCTCCTCAGTTGGTTCCTCGATGACCACTGCAGGTGGCCTAGGCTTTCTCACACCAACCTTTATTCTGACGGTTCGACCTTCAGGAGCTGGAGTAGGAACAGAAGCGTCCTTCGTTAACTTTCGCCTCTTTAGGGGAGAAGGAGGGGAATCACTTTCGTCATCACTCCCCGATTCGATCACCAATGCTGCCCTTTTCTTGGGCGAAGGGGCCTATAAAACCAATAGGAATTCGATTGAATAATTACGTCGAAAATAAAAAATCGAAAGCCAGAAGAAAAATGAAGAAAATCTGGTTACCGATGCAGGAGGCCTCCTCGAAGAGCCTTCCCCCTGTTGGTTGCCTGTTGTCTTCGCCGGCGCTATAGTCTTCGCCGGCGGTGGAGGTTTTGTCGAAGGGACCCCTCCTTGTGGGCCTCCTGTAGCCTTCTTGGCCAAGGGTTTTCGAACAACTGGAAGCGAAAAGGAAAGTTAACAGGCTAACAGTCGAAGAGAAAGATAAAAAGTAAATGTGAGAGCATGAACTTACATTTCTTTACTTTGTCCAACACAAGGACAAAAGACTTCTGCAACTCTGATATGAAGTCCTTCTCGTCGAAGAAGTACTCAGCGTAATAGCTTCTCCACCACTCTTCAAAAGATGGTGAGCAAAGGAAGTTAAGCTGGTAGTTGAACAGCGAGAGGATTGTTCGACCAGCATACCTTCCGATATGCTTGGTAGCAGCTTCTTCTGTATAATCGTTGCAGAAGTACAACATTGACTTCTCTCTTTGGAAAATGGGAGAAGGCAGGGTTTGGATGATACCAAACTGGCGAGATACCAGATTTGGTTGATAGGCAAGCAGACTCAGATGAGTCTTAGAACTCTTAAATCGAAGAGGCATGATCCTGGGTGTCAGGAACGCCTCCCAAAGTATAGTGTGCTCATCGACATTGGGACCACTCGACTCCTTTGGATGTGGCCTCGTAAACCATGCTGGCCCCACCTTTCGTTGAGCAAATGGAGCCATAGTTGAAACAAATTCCTTCCTTCGAGCGAACATCAGCACGAAGTTAGTGAAGGTTTGTTGGAACTCTAGCCCATCTTCTACAGGTGTCAGTAGAGCCAGCCTAATTCCTTCGATACGTCTATTAGCTATCGCTGGGGCTTGTTCATTTATCTGAGTCTTCTTGGGTAAGAAAGATTCGAAAGTGGCGTTAAGCCACAGTTGAAGTAGCCAGAAAGGCCCAGCGAGTAGCAAACTGTTCCTATCTTCGACATGTTTCAGGAGAGTAACCCCATTGCTGATTGAGTCATAAAGACTGGCCAGAATTAGTTCTGCCAAACAGATGTTTTGGCGGTGATGCAGTTGGGTGGCCAGAGTGACCATCTTTTTGGTCACTTGTAGAGATTTCGAGCAAAACACAAAGCGAGTTAGCCATAAGGCTAGAAACGCTATGTGTTCGACATCCGACACTGTGTCCGTCGACCTGTCGTGATAATGGTTGATAAAGGTGGTGAATGTTGGCTTGGTCTCAGAGAAACCAATTTGGTCCTCCGACATCTCCTCCGGGTCGAAGTAATCTCCGGTTGGTCGAAGGCCAGTAATGGCCGCTACGTCGAAGAGTGTGGGGGTTAACATCCCACATGGAAGGTGAAAGGTGAAGTGAGAGTTATCCCAGAACAGCATCGAAGCTATAAGCATCTCTGGGGAGTAGTTTAAACCTGTCTTCGACAGCATTACTAGGTCAAAGATTCCCATTTCCTTCCAGACTGGAGTTTGATGTTTCTCCAACTTTGCTAGCCAAGCAACATAGTCAGAGGTCAGATTAGGGCAAGACCTAAAAACTCTAACACTTCTGTTGAAGAAACGAAGGTCGATCTTCTCGTGTGTAGGGTCTTCGTTGTCCTCTGCGTCCTTCTTGGCGCATGCTACTGGCTTGAGTTTCTCAACGATGGGAAAATAGCTCTTGATCTTCAGAGCTTCAGAGATGCTTGGGTTCATAGGTCCAGACATTGCGAAGATCTGGTTGGAGTATCCAACCGGGATCATCAAGTGACGCGAGTAAGCATCGCGAACGGAGATGTCAGAAGGTTCAGGGACCCTTCGTTTCCCTGTAGCGTTCACTACCGGAGCAGTAACAAAGACCTTGGGCTTAGCAAGTTGTTCAGTTGGTGCGTTAGTCTTGGTGGCAGTGGAAGCAGAAGCCATTGTTGAGGATGAAGATGAAGTTGGAAAAGGAAGAGTTTTTTCTGCAAAGAGAACAAGTTTGTATGAAAGCAAGGGAGTTTGAGGGCTAGTTTGCGTGAAAAATCTCATAGTGGGATATTCACTACTATTTATAGTAGTGGGAGAAATTCCCAATAACGAGGACATTAAATGTCATTTAATGCTGCAGGAAGTAGTGGGACGCGTGGCAGCATCCTGTTGTTTTGGCCGTTTCTGCAGAAACAGAGAGACGCAGCGTGCGTCCTCGTTTTTGGGATTTGTCATAATGACAAATTTTGAAGTGACGTTTGGTACTGCACGCCGTACTGAAAGTGACGTCCTAGGATCAAATCAATGATGGTTTCTTGGGATTGCCAATAGTTGGTAAAAAGCAACAAAAAGTGCACAAGTTAACTTGTGACTAAGCGTGGAAAAATGGGTGTCGAATGGCGTTTTCAAAGAATGCCTTTTTCTTTCAGAGTCGAAATAAGGCATTCTTGGGGGGCAATTTGTTGGCTCCTAAATTCGACACCTTTGTTTTAATTGATGGCAGCCATTAAAAGCTGAAAGATGCTTTCGACTGGCTAAGCTTGTCGAAGTGCCCGTCGAAAGATGGTAAAATACTTAGAAGATTTCTTCCAAGGAGGAAGGCTCATTGCCTTCGACGTCGAAGGAGTTTTCGTCGAAGACGTCTCTTGATGAAGGTGTTCGATGATCCAGAGTGGAACAGTTTGAAATTCAAAGCTTTGGAGGGAAAACGGTTTCCAGCAGTTACTACGTGCAAACGTGCAAGGATCTGGAGCGTCGAGCATGGAGAACGTGCCAAGTGGCTTGATCTCGAAGCAGTGTAACTGCCCGACGGTTACTTGGAATGTTTTTGTATAAATAGGAGTAGACGTGTAGTTTCTCGCGTGTGTTCACAATAGATACATAGTCACTCATTTAGATTCAAGTACCCAGTGTGAGCGAACGAATTGTTGAGAAATGTATGTGTGAAACACCAATTTTATCAATTAAAAGTCATTTACTTTTCCAGTATTTTACATGCTTTTCCCTTTTAAGATTCCTGTCGAACCTTTACATTCAAGCCTTGTTTATTTTACCAAGCCTTTCCTTTATGCAATTTACTTTAAACAATTTACTTAAAGCCTTATCCACATTAATTAAACTTCAAAATCAACCTATGTCCATAGGATCAATCTGATCGATCCTGCGAGTAACCAAATAAGTAACCATTTGGAGGATCAGCGGTTGTTTACCAAATCCCAAGGTAAACAGATACCGCCCACTTTTTCACTGTCGTAGAACCCGGGGTCGCACCCCCTCAAAGTTAGATATAGGCCTTTTCAATCATCCATTAGAGGTCACGCCCCCTATTTATTAACCATTATTAGCTCGGTGATTTTTCTCTTAATTGTTACTTTAGAAAGGTTCTTTGGTTTGAAAAAAAATTTGTGATGGACGAAGTGTATTGATGTTTTCCCTTTCAGTCTTCTCCTCTTCGTTGATGCCCTATTTCCTCCCTTTGATTTCTTTAATAGACTTGATGGACATCTTAGGGGTCATTTTTCTTTGTGAGAGGGTCGACTTTTCCTTGGCAATTAGTCGCGCCTTTTGTATTATTTCTTCTTTATATGGTCATCTCTTATATTGTCCTCCCTAGTGTATCGGGTAAGCCTCCCCTTCTGGATCAATTCTTCGATTGTGTCCTTCAAGTGTACGCATTCGTCAATGTTATGACCATGACTTTGTGGAAATGACTAAACCTTGTTTTGTCTGTCGGAGTTGATTCTTTCAACAGGTAGGGGTTTCTTATACTGACTTACCTGAAGTCCGTATTTGTACACTTTTACATGGTCTTCTCTCTTGATGCATTTAGGGGAGTGTAAGACAAGAATATGGCCTTAGGCTATCATTCTTCATCGTCCAGGTGGTGGTTGTGATCTCTTTTAATTGCTTGGCCATTTCTAGGGTTCGCCAACCAATATATCTCTCTACCTTTTCAGACAACAACTCTTCTTCGTAGTTGATGTAGGTATGAGCCCTAATTAAGAGATCATTTGGGTTTCCAACTCCTTCCATCTCTAGCTTCTAGTTGAACATGCAATTTGCCCTAGGCCCCTTCTTGAATATCCAACATTTCAACTTGTTATTCATCCCTCTTACTTTTACCACCACCTTGTTGAATCGATCTATGTATTCTTGTCGAGTTTCTTTATTATTTTATTCGATCCCACTAAGTATGGTTATTGTAGTGGATTTATGCTTTCTGGAAATGAATTGAGAAGTAAAAGAGTCGTAGAGTTTCTTATAGTAATTTATGCAACTGTAGCATATGGTTTTGGACCACATCATAGTGGATCCTTTAAGAGTCAACATAAATATCTTGAATTTCATAGCTCCACATGCACGGTAATAATCAAGTATGGGGTCTACGTGCTCAACTTGCTCGTGCGAATCTCCCATGTCCTTATAGACATCCAACTTCATAGGTTTTTCTAGAGACTTTGAAATCCTAATGTCAAGGATACGCCTAGAGAGTGGGTTCCTCCTTCGGTCAGGAACCGGTAGTCCGGCATCGTTCCCTTCCCCTATTTAAGAGTGGTGTATGGTGACTAGTGGGGACCATGATTCCCGGGTGGAGTATAATTGTCTCCTCTTCTTCCAAACTCATGTGAAGTAGTCTAGTGTTCTCGATGCTTGATATAATCTAGTGATCTAGAGGCCCATCTACATGGAGAAATGATGTTAGCAAGGATCACTTTCAGTGTAAATCTATAGTTGTGGTGTGAGTTGCTTCGCGTACGGAGTGATCTCTGGGAGAAGCGTATTATAGATTCTCTTTGATTTGAATTAATCTTTCAGCCAAGAAGTGTGAATTTTGTTTGTATACCCTATTATAACCATTGTTGAGTAGATAGTTTGCCCCCTTGCATGTCTAAGTTTTCTTGCATTTGTTGGAGGCTTTGAAGCATCAATTGTCTGAGGATCCACGGTTGTGTTAGAGGTTGCTTTGAGGTTTAGTCTTGAAGTAGTTGCTTGGAAGACTAAAAGATCGAGAGAACTTGGAATGTGCTCTAAAAGATCGTCAGGGGAACTGGATTCGGAGGAGTGGGAAAATAATAGGAAATAACCAGGATCAGATTCAAGGTTCTAAAGACCAAGTGCTAAAGACTCTGAAAATGAAGTTCTGATGACTCTGAAGACTTGAAGTTCTAAAGACTCGAGGTTCTAGAAAAGGCTCTCAAGACCAAGTGCTGAAGTTTCAAAGACAAGGTTCTAAGTGAAAAAGTTCTTACGACTGAAGACTTAATTATCTGGAGATTCAAATGTCACGATCCTACTCATGCTTCAATCATCTACCATCAGAAGCCTCTGAAGTTCAGAAGAAAGATGTTACTATTAGCAATGACAAGTAAACAGTACGGAAAAGCCTTATCCCACTACCTATCCACTAGCTTGAATTGTGGGAAATAAAAAGACATGGTAGTAATATTTTCATCATTGTGTAACGACTCCTTTTTAATAACCAACGGCTCTATTTTTCTTGGCTATATAAGAAAAGGATCATATGCTTTAAATGTTGTTGGTGTTCAATGTTAAAATGAAATTTGTCATTATTGGAACACAACCAAAGCTATCAACCACTATAACAACAACAAGAACAATTGTTATCAAAATGATTCTTGAATCATGTTGACGATTATAAGATAATAATGAAATTAGTGATTCACAGTGTGCTTAATTTCATATACTGCAAGAAGCTTACTAAGCCGCAGAAGATAATGAAGATGATCATGGAAGCTCCAGTTACAAATCCATAATATGAATGTTGTGTTCTAAAGTGACATTAAATTAAATAGAATAAGGGTTGCTGTCCAGAATGTTCTAAGATGAACCAATATGAAGAAGTTCTTCTCTTTACTAGATCAATATCAACAAAGCTTTCAGAAGATTATGAAGAAGAAGACTTCAGCGATTCAAGTGCTTTGGACTGTTGTCCGTGAAGAAGCTACTTGAAGAAAATAAAGAAAAGAAGACTACAAGATGATTCACTTAAACTTAGATCATATTAATCTTTGTAGAATCATGTAAACACAAGAGTTGTTGCTCATATTGTGTTATATCTTTAGTACTTCATGTAAATTTTTTGTACACAAGAGTTGTTGCTCATAATTGTGTCAAACAATCAGGACTTATCATTTGTGTAATATGCTTAAAAGAAGCAATCATGTAAACATAATTATTATCAACTGAACATGGATGGTTCCTTGAGAGACTCGTTTGAGTTAGGATTATCAAGAAGACTTTGGTTGAGGTCATCATAGATGACATCATGTTAATAAAGACCAGGTTGGTCAGATTTCTTAAGAGGTCCTTGATTATTATATCTCGTGGAGATCACTTGACGTATCATTGTATTGTTCCTTGAGAGACTCAGTTGAGTCAGGATTCTCAAGAGGGCATAGGTTGTGGTCTTGGCAGAATTGACAATAAGGATTAACTGAACTTGTTGGAGTTGTCAGCAAGGTTGATTGGACTTATTGTTGTCATTTGTAATTAGATTTGGTTATAATGTATTAAGTCCTTGAGTTCAAGGCGAAATCACCTTGGTAGGGTGGACTAGACTAGCTTGAGGGTTTATCAAGTGAACCAGGATATATCACATGTTCTTTACTCTTTCTTATGCTTTATTGTTTATGCTTTCACTACATATTCGAAAGCATCACTTAATGCAAAAATGTTAAGAGATGAAATTTTGCTATGAATGGAAAATCCAATTCAACCCCCCCCCCCCCCCCCCCACCCTTTCTTGTGTTTTCTTTACACCCTCAATTGGTATCAGAGCCTGGTTCTGTTATTGATGGATATCAAACACCTAACAATGTCAGATAAATATCCAAATGCTGTGTGAAGAAATACTCTGGGTGATAGTTACTCCACCTTCAATTACAGCCTCATATCAGAAGATGATGATTGAGAACTGAATTGTAACCAAATGGATTACCTTGAGCAAGTCTCTGATTCTTCGAAAATTGAAGATGTCAACAACAAAATCTTCTCTTTTGGAGTTAACTTGTTCAGAACCCAAGAAGAAGATACCAGAAGTCATAGCATCAGAAGCTCCTAATTCAGATGCAATTATTGCTCCTTCTAATTCGTCAAGACGAAAAGCAGAATCGCAATCTCTCTTTCTGAAGAACTGGTTCTGGGAGATAAAGAAGCTCTTGGCAGAACTAGATAAGATTTCAAACCTTATGAAGAAATGCTTCTGGATTTGATGTCCTTAATTGAACCAACCTCTTCTGATGAAGCTCTTCTAGACAAAGACTGAATTATGGCAATAAAAGAAGATTGAAGAATCAACTGACAGGACAGATTCATCAGATAAGAAGTAATATATGTTGAATGCTTTTGTTAAAAGTTTACGATTAGATAAACAATGTATTTGCTCAAAGATAAAATCATCAGAAAATAATAAATTTTGCTTGTTGAAGATTAATTTTTAGTGAGTATGAGATATTTTCAAGAAACGGATTAGTCAACCCTTGACTTTATCATAAAAATCTCATTAGGAATTTCTTCAAGTAAAGAAGAAAGATTATTGTCTTCTGATTTTGATACATAGGAACTTCATGATGAAGTCTGCAGAAAAACGTCAAAAATCTTGAATAGAGGAATTCAAATCTCTAAGAAATAATTTGAGTCAGAACATCTGAAGCCTAACTAATCAAGCAGGTAGAAGATCTAATGCAGAAATTCTGAATATTGTTTCCTTTGGAAAGCTTTGTAGAAAACTGAAAAACTTCTTAGGAAAGGAAGCTTATTGATTCATTAGGAATATAATCAAAGAAAATCTTGATATATGAATTCTTGAATGGAAAATGCTTTAAAAGATGCAAAGACAAAAGCCATTCACTCTGAAGTGAATATGCTGACAAGCCTTGATAGACTAATTCTAAACAAGTTAGCTCAGCATTGCAAGAACAAGATTGTAATTCAAATTCGTTAAAGTTTGATGATACTTGTATTAGAACATATTATGTAGTTTGTTCAAGGAATAAAAAATTCAGAAGATGCTAGGAAATGTTAGTTAATTTTCTCAAGCACATAGCTTCTCAGAAGTTCATGAAATATTGACCTTTTTGAAAATTAAGCTTTTGTTTAAAGGAAGCTTGACAAACAGATGAATGTTATGATAATAAAAGATCAAAATATTTGTGCTCTGAGGATTACTCTCAAGAAGTCAGACGGGTGATTCTAAACAGAAGAATAAAGAGATCATCTAAAGAGAACATTGATTCTAGCTCTCAGATTAGAGATTAGAGTTCAGAAGAAACTTATACTCCTCAAAATTAGAAAACAGAGAACCTCTAAAGAAGTAAGAGGAACCAATAAGTACGAGTTCAGAACCTCTGATAGATCAGTCTGAAGAAAGTAGATGCAGAACGAAGCTGATCAGAAGCCCTATCAAGGACAAGCTAAAGTTAAAATCATAATGTAGAGTGTCATACCCCAAATTTTCCCTACCCTTATATTATATTTAGGTTTCTAATTAAATAAATCATATTATGTAGGTTTTATTTCTATGGGGGTATAAAACATGGAAGAGAGGTGTATTGATCTAAAGTGGACCATCAATATATGATGGCCCATTAAGGATTCATTCATGTTTTGAGAGAAAGTGCATTTTTAAGGGGGGTACACTATTTTGAAAAATCATGGGCCTTTCCAAATCATTCATGTCTTCTGATAAAGGAAGTAGTATCATAAATCTTTGCAACCAATTCCTTAAGCATAGTGGGAACCTGGACAAAGTTGATCCGGATGGTGTTCTTACGCATGGGTGCCATGACCTACAAAACAGAACAAAGATGAATCCCTCCTGTCTTTGAAAAAGGTTAGTCCAATGCAAGATGTATGCAATGTTATGATGTCACGATGTCATGATAGAAAGCACACCACAAGTATCCACAAATAGCAAACATGGTAAAGGCACACAAGTCACACATAGAGCCCTTAGATTTCAGGCTGGCAAGGAGCTTAGGTACTACCTTCTTTCAGTTTAGTTGGTTCAGACCTGTCCTAAAAATAGTAATCGGGTTCTAGAGGATCTCAATATCACTGACTACCCTCGATCGCTCATAATTCTAGTTTAGCAACCTTTTCTTGCGGCCGAAATCATTGCGAGATTTTAGTCTCAGTGTGTAGCATACTGCTACTGTTCTATGGCCAAGTTGGTCAATTTAAAGGTTCTAAGGTCAGTTGGTGCTTAATGACCCCTTAGATGACCCATATTCTCCTCGTTCCAACACAAGGGATATCGGTACAAACTAAAGTGCCACACCAACGTAGCTACTGCTTCAACCGTATCGGTCTACGCCGTACAGTTCCCTCGCAGTTTATTGCTACTTACCTAAAGGGTATTCCCAGATCCGAGTTAGGATCTATAGTAACTCTGATTCAAGCCCACAAATATAAAGCATACAAAGCAAACAATTGAAAACACAATGATCTAATCCTAAGGTACACCCCACTTATTAAGCATCCCCAGCAGAGTCGCCAGTTCTGTGATACGGTGGGAGAGAACTGACTATTTTTTGGTGTGCTGGTTTGCGTTTTGCGTTTATTTTTGCAAAATGTCGCGGTAAGCAAGAGTCGCCACTGACTTTTATTTTATCCAACAAGGAAAGGAAAAAAGCACAGAAAAATTCCTTTTTCGAGATATTTCTCGGGTTCGGGGGGTAGATTATAGAAAGGGAAGGTGTTAGCACCCTTTCTATCTGTGGTTATCCACGGGCTCTTAGGTACTTGCTCATATTGTTTTCAAAATATTGATTTCTTTGTGCTTGTGGGTTTGAAAAAGTTTTTGTTTGAAAGGTGTAAGTGTGAAAAAGATTTTTTTTTTTGAAAGAGCAAGTACTTAAGAACCATCTACCTACTCGAAAAAGGAATCGTTCTATGCTATCTTCCTTTAGACAATGCTATCCTACTATTGATGAGTAGGTAGCACCGTCATTGGAGTTTAGGGTCAATTCGAATTTAGGGACTTACGGTCACCAAAGCAATGTTAGGACGCTTTAGCGGTAACCCTAATGTCTTAGATCATTTGTTTTGAGGCAACAATATCCGAGGAAACCGTTTCGAGGCGACTATGATCTTTGGACAAGAGGACGACCTCTAAAGTGACCTATACTTAATGATCGCGTACAAAGGCAACCAAGTGGGGTGTACCCTAAGAGTGCGCATGTGCGAGTGTGTCGTTTTCAGTTAATTTTATCTTTGTACATGTCAATGGTTATCTAAGTTGATTTTAGGTTAAACATGCATTCTTGTCATGCATTCCTATTATCAAACATCTAACAGTTTAAATTTTGCGGAAAATAAATTGCGGAAATTAAATTACAAGGCGTCGGGTATTTACATCGCCAAGAACAACCCTTTGAAATTTAAATGCGGAAAATAAATAAAGCGATAAAAATAGTCCTAATTATCTATTACATTTCGGGAACAAATACAATGTGATATAAAATGGATCGCGTGCGGGAAATTAAATCGGGCGCAAGTTTTAGGGTTTTGACCCTTTGTCATTAAAGAAAAGATTTTTTTTTGGCTATTTTTGACTTAAGAAAGAAATTAAACTAAGTTAATTATTAAATAAATAAATAAGTTAATTAATTAATGAAAATAAATATTTTTGGATTTTTAGGTATTTAAAGAAATAAAATAAAATTAATCAATGTTAATAAAACCTAATTATGTCTAAATTAATTTTATTATTTAAAAAATATATTAAAGTTATCCTAATTAAAACTAAATTAATATAATTATTATTTTTTAATAAAAATTACAATTTGATTTTATGAAGAAAATATTTTTGTGATTTTAATTTTATTAAGAAAAAAAAATTTTGATTGGTTAATTGATAATAAAAATATAATAAAACAAACAATTAAAATAAAATAAAAAAATGAACTAGAAAGAGTTAGGGGTGTGGGCCTGATTAGGAGGTTTGGAATAGCAATTCCATGGCCCAATTGGCATTGGTCTGGCTGAGTTTCTGGATTCTCTATGCACACGTTGACTGGACCCCATGGTGGACCATCATTCTGGATCACCAGATCTGGCCTTTGGCCATCTGGCTGTTGGAGATATGGAGGCGCATTGTGTGCCACAAACCTGGATATGCACTTGATTATATGAAGAGAAAAAATAACAAAGCATATGGGGGACCTGGGATTCGAACCCAGGTCTTGTTGGTATTTGCATTGCTTGCTTCGCCACTAGGCCAATGTGTCAAAATTGTTAGTATAATGGAAAATAATAATAATAAGGAAAAACGCATTAATATTCCAGCAAAAATAAAAAAGGCGCGCGTGTTTGAAAGGGGCCAATCAGAGGGAGACACGTTGTTGTCCCTGTCTTCAGGCCTGCAAAGGAATTACCTGCGGATTTGAATCCGCGGCTAAATGCCTAGGTCGTTTCAAAAACTCATCTCAGGTCATATAAACTCCACCCAAGACCATGGTTGCATTCGTCTTCCTCTCCCGATCACGTCCATGGCCATTAATGGGACTAATTTTACCTGTAATGAAAAACCCTAAAAAAAACCTAGAAAACCCTACAATGGTGTTTTACAATACAAAGCATAAGAATGAAATTGGATAATACAGAAAGCTTGGAAATTTGATGAGGATCATGAATATGCAAATGGTTTGTACAAAAGGTGCAGGAATAAAGATTCACGAATTCAAATGCAGAGCGGTTTTTTGTGACACTTACAGTGAGTTTGCGCGTGTATGGAGACTGACTTTGGGTTGGTTCTGCTTCAGTGATTGTCAAGGAAACGATTGAGATCGTTCTTGGCTTCTGAATTTGCCTCTAAGTGTGATTTTGGGTTTTGCACTTTTTACCACTTTTTTCAAGTTTTCTTTGATTGATTCTTGCAGCCTCTAGCCCTTGTAATCGTGCCTTAAGCTTCCTTATGTAATGTGGAAGGCATTAGGTTAACAAATATGCTTTGAATCTTCTCCATCAATGCATAAGATATTTGATTTGATTCACTTTTGAAAGCTTGCCTAATTTGTCAAAAATCCATTTTTTTTGTTCATGATATGGTGAGATACGAATTTGATGCTGACCATGATGATGATTAAGTCCTGAAAATAGCAAAAGATCTCATGTAATCAAGTTTTGGGGTTTTATTTGATTTAATTTGATTTAAAATGAAATAATTCAATAAAAAATCAAATAAATAAATAAAATTGATAAATGGACACAAGGTTGAAGCTAGGACACGTGTTCAATGTGGCAAGTTCAAATCAAGTGGAAAAGAATGGGCCCATTTGACAAAATTTGAAGTTTTGGGGATAGTTGACTTTTGGCAATTTTGCAAAAATGCCCAACTTCAACAATGCATAACTTCTTCAATTTTGCACTTTTCGAAGTGTTCTTGGACTTTTTAGAAATATTGAGATGTCATCTAACCAAAACTTTTTGTCTCATCTCATTTTAATATTCCATGATCAAGTTATAAGCTTTGGCAAAAAGGTGTTTTTGTTGACTTTCAAAAATGACCTATAATGTCCAAATTTATAACTTCTTGTGAGTGCATCTTATGATCTTGGGGTATGAATATGGATTATAGGAAATTTCATCCTCTTCAAAATGAGCTTTGGATGGGTCATTTCTCATAAAGTATGAGAACGTTATGCTTGGTCAAAGTTGGTTTGACTTTTCCTATAAAACCCTAATTTAGTAACTTTTGAATCTTGATGAATTTTGAGCAATCCTTGATGAATCATGATCAACCCTTGATAAAATGATGAAATATCCTTCAAAATGAGAATTTTGACAAAAAATCTTGAGGTTTGACTGTTTATAGGTCACAGTTGACTTTTGCCCTAGCACAGTCGATTTTTGGATCCTTTGAGCAATTGACTGAGCAAACTTCCTCTGCAAGGCTTGAAATTTGACATGGATGAACTTGAGAACATATTAGGACATTAGGGAGATTTTTAGGTCATTTGGACTCAAGGATCTTGATGCAACACAAAACCCTAGTTTGGGGTTGACTGCCTTAGGAGATAGCTTGACTGTCTAACTCTTGAGCAATCTTGAGCCACTTGGAGATCTTTCTTGCAATGTTTGGAGAAATATGAGAGGGCAAATTTTAGGGTACAACAGTACTGGTTAAGGAAAAATAACGCAGGCCTTAGCATTACAACAATTACTGTTCATATCGAATCAAATCTTGCATTAAGTTGTCCAATATTTACATGAACAAAATCAATACAAACTAAATCAAATCTCAACAGAATCAATACAAAATCATAAGTTTATCAAATATAATCAAAAAATTTATGCCAATACAGATTACAAACTGAATCAAATCTGCAAAAATCCCTAACTTCCTAAATAGACTAATTTGTAACGATTGTCATAACACTATTTCCTAAATCAACTAAACCTAAATACTATAAAAAAACCTAAGACTAATATAGAAAAGAAGGGAGGAAAGAAATTGAAGAAGAAAATTTGAAGAGAAATTTGACATAGAAGAATTGTCACTGAGGAAGAGAGACCTTCCCTCAGAGCTTCGTTAACTCACCGCTTCTGGAACCGCCGCCACTTTGCCTTGCCGGATATCGCCTCACCGGAGCTACCCTCAATGAAGATCTAGGGTTTCAACATTTGAAACCCTAGTCTCTTCTCCCTTAAATCATCATTGTTATCACCTGCATCGCCACCTCACCTGCCAAATAGAAACAGAGGATTAGCGAAAAAGCCCTCATCTGAAGCAAATGTGAAGCACGGAGAACAATCACGACCGGAGGTAAAACAACTTAGCTTTTTTTCTTGTTGTACGATTTGGGTTACAGGGATAAGGTAGATCTAGGAGGAAGAAGGAGATCGCCACTATTTAGGGTTTACACAAGGTGGTGACGGTTAGGTTTTTGTTGTTGTTATTTGAATGAGAGAAGAGAGGTGAGAGGCGAGGCTGAGAGAGAGGAGAAGATAACAAAATATAAAAAAAAAACGTTTGTAAAATGAATATATTGTGTATAATGATCCAGTACACGATGTCTCACTGTATTACCACGCGTCCTCAAATCACAACCACATGATCTCAATCGTACATCTCAGAAACGCGCACGCCCATGATAACCCATTACCCATATTCGCATATTGTCTAGACGGACTCTCCCAACTATCCTTGGGCCTGGGCCATAACTATCTGTGCCCCTTGTTTTTTTATTCTTACTGACGCATTGAAACACATATTCCCTAGGCTAAATGGGCCAAGTCCAAAATCTGGACTTGGGCCCCCTACTTCTCACACCCCCCATTTTGCTGCATAAGCTGAATTCATACTCCCTTGCGCTTTTGGGTCTGAATTCAGACCCATGCTATTAACACCCCCTAATTTTACTTCCAAACTATATTCACACCCCCTGCATTTTATTTAATTATTTAATTATAATTATTTTTCTATATTTTATATTTTCATATATATTTATAATTCTAACATATTTATTATTATGAAATCCAATAATATTTTTTCTAAAAAATGCATTCAAATAATATTTTATTTATATATTATTTTTAATCATGCATTAATTATACATTTTCATAATTAATACATTAAAACATATTTAACCAACACCAAATCATTTTCATAAATTAAATTAAATCGCACAAATAATTTCCAAAATGGATTACGAACGTATTTAAAATGACTGCGCATTTTGTCTAAAAATCTCCGTTATTCACACACCTAGGCTAAGCACGCAAGGAATTAGAATATCTTTGTAATCCATAAAAAAACACAAACCCACGTGAACTACGAAATTGAACTCTGATTCCTCATAAGAGGATACATAGGCATACGATCAAAATCGTGGCGAGTCCCCCTAATTAAAACTAAAACCTTTTTCCCCTAATAATAATTAAAATCCTATTTCCTAAAATCGCGCTTCTAAATCTAGTGTCCTTGCGAACAAGGTAGATGAGGGGTGCCTAACACCTTCCCTTCATCTAGAACCGAGTCCAAAGGCCTAAAATCACTAACTTATTTAGGGTTATCCTTTATATTCCATTCCTTAAGATAAAAATTAAGGGTGTCAACTCTGTATTTAAAACCAATTGCAACAGCTGACGACTCTGCTGGGGACTTCAACCCTAGGGTTAGAAGCCTCTCCTTTGGATTTAGGGTTTTGATTGGGTATTATATTTTTTGTGTTTTCTATATTTGCTTATTTTATTTATTTGGTTTATTTATTTATTATTATTTTTATTGTTATATTATCATATTGTGGCGGGATTTTAAATTTTTTTTTTAAAGTTGTTCAATAAACCTTAGAAAGAAGGTTCGTCTATTAGCCAAGGAGATACATCAATCCTATGAGTTTATGTGACGACTTCGCTAGAGTCGGTGGAATTTTGCAAAAGGAATACCTCTCGAGAGACATCCTCTTGGGAAGTAAGACTTCGGAATGACACCTATGACTCTTTGTACGACCTTTAAACCAAAAACTCATGATGAGACCTTTCATGACCTAGAGACGAAAGTTTTAGTTTGTAAAGAGACTCTGCTTAAGGGAGGCCCTTATGCCTTTCCCTCTAGTGTTATTGATGATACCCTTAAGTAAGCCACCTTATGGAGAGGGTAGAATATCCGTAGGCCAATAATAGTAAACCATTCGAGTCATGCATTCGAGTCATAATCATAAAGCATAAGCCAATAATAGTAAACCATTCGAGTCATGCATTCGAGTCATAATCATAAAGCATAAGGCTGCATAAATCATGCATTAGGGATCTTTGATCCAAAACCAATCTATACTTATCATCTCATCTATATGACAAATTCCGACAGCACGGGTCATGCATATCTCAACAAAAAAAATACCAATTACGTATTCGCATTTCAAAGTCCAACATCCATTTGCATATATCCAAGTCACTCATTACATACATCAACCAATCATTACATTTCATGCATCAATCAAATATACATGCATAACATAAACCATGTTTCATTTGAAGACAAACATCATTGTCGATTAAGTTATCAATTCTACAATGAATCTCAATAGTAGATTTCCATGGTGGATAATGATAGGTGATTATTCGGAATACCTCGGCAGAAGGTAGTTCACAATAGAATCTCGACAGTAGATTTAACTGGTTGATCGCGGTAGTTGATTATCCAGAAGACCATGGAAAAAGGTAGCTCACAAACAAATCTTGACAGTAGATTCCCTTGGTTGATCATGATAGTTGATTATCTAGAAGATCTCGACAGAAGGTAATTCACAAACGAATCTCTGCAGTAGATTCCCCTGGTTTATCACAGTAGTTGATTATCCGGAAGACCTTGGCAGAAGGTAATTCACAATTGAATTTCGGCAGTATATTCTTTGTTAATATCGGTAGATGATTATCTGATAGACCTCGGTAGAAGGTAATTCACAGACGAATATCGATAGTAGATTCCCCTGGTTGATCACGGCAGATGATTATCTGGAAGACCTCAGTAGAAGGTAGTTCACAATCGAATCTTGGAAGTAGATTCTCCTAGTTGATCACAATAGTTGATTATCCAGAAGACCTCGATAGAAGTTAATTCATAATCAAATCTCGACAGTAGATTCCCCTGGTTGATCTCGATAAATGATTTTCCAGAAAACCTCAGCAGAAGGTAAATCTCAACAGAATCTCGACAGTAGATTCCCCTGGTTAACCTCGGCAGATGATTATCCAGAAGACCTCAGCTAAAGATAGTTCTCAATTGAATATCGGTAGTAGATTCCTTGGAAATCTTAGTGGTAGCTTTCCCGTAAGAGCCTCACATCAAGCATGACGCATACATAACCATATCAAAGTATCAAGGTCATTCATAACATTTGGTGCATCAAAACATACAAAAACAACAAAGAACATTTGATAAAGCATCAAAGCTTATTCTAGTTACAAAAACATGGAAAGAAATTCCACGCCTACGCCTATGTCCATTTCTACACCTGCATCCATGTATACATCCACATCTATGCCTATTTCCATGCTTACGCCTATGCCTACGACCATGCATACACCCACGCTCATGTCCACGCCTACGCATGCAGTACGAATTACCTATGACACATTTGCACTGTTCACCATGCTTTATCAAAATTCAAAACAACTTGGATATACAACAATTGGCAACAAACAATATTGGGAAGTTGGTGACTACAAGTACCCGATGGTTTAACAAAGAAGAATTATCAAAAACATTTGCAAAATACTTGGAGTATACACAAACATTTGGGGGCATACACGCACACTCAATGCACATATAACCTGGGTTCCATATCAATCTAGGAAATCATGCACATACATCATACATGGCATTTCTCAAAACATACTTTGGGCGGAACCAATATCTTTTGGTCCTCCATCAGATTATTACCTTGGTTGAAAACATACAACCGGTAAATATCCAATCTCATCTCTGATTTAGCTATCTAAGATTTGATCATCAAAACAACTTCCTCTATAATTTAACTCATTGTGTCAGGCTTCATGCAACAATGTGTTTTCCTTCTTTGCGATATAGATTATTGCCTAAGGCTCCATGCAACAATGTGTGAAATCCCTAATCTAACTCATTGCGTCAGGCTTCATGTAGCAATGTGTTTCCTTCTTTACAGTATAGCTCATTTCCTAAGGCTCCATGCAGCAGTGTGCAAAATCCGTAATTTAACTCATTGCCTAAGGCTCCATGCAGCAATGTGTTTCCTTCTTTGCGATATAGCTTATTTCTTAAGGCTTCATACAGCAATGTGAGAAATTCACAATTTAACTCATTTCCTAAGTCTCCATGTAGTAATGTGTTTCATTCTTTGCAATATAGCTCATTGCCTAAGGCTCCATACAACAATGTGGGAAATCCGCAATTTAACTCATTGCCTAAGGCTCCATGCAGTAATGTATTTCCTTCTTTAAAATATAGCTCATTACCTAAGGCTCCATGCAACATTGTGCGAAATCTGCAATTTAACTCATTGCTCCAGGCTTCATGCAACAATGTGTTTCCTTCTTTGCAATATAGCTCATTGCCTAAGGCTCCATGCAACAATGTGCAAAATCCGTAATCTAACTCATTGCGTCAGGCTTCATGCAGTAATGTGTTTCCTTATTTATGATATAGCTCATTACCTAAGGCTCCATGCAGCAATGTGTAAAATCCACAATTTAACTTATTGCATAAGGCTCCATGCAACAATGTGTTTCCTTCTTTGCGATATAGCTCATTTCTTAAGGCTTCATGCAGCAATGTGAGAAATTCGCAATTTAACTCATTGCCTAAGTCTCCATGCAGTAATGTGTTTCATTCTTTGCAATATAGCTCATTGCCTAAGGCTCCATGAAGCAATGTGTGAAATCCTCAATTTAACCCATTGCCTAAGGCTCTATGCAGCAATGCATTTCCTTCTTTGAAATATAGCTCATTGCCTAAGACTCCATGTAGCATTCTGCGAAATCTGCAATTTAACTCATTGCTTCAGGCTTCATGCAATAATATGTTTCCTTCTTTGCGATATAGCTCATTGCCTAAGGCTCCATGCAGCAATGTGCAAAACCCGCAATTTAACTCATTGCGTCAGACTTCATGCAGCAATGTGTTTCCTTCTTTGCAATATAGCTCATTGCCTAAGGCTCCATGCAGCAATGTGTGAAACCCACAATTTAACTCATTGTGTCAAGTTTCATGTAGCAATCTATTTCTATCTTTGCAATATAGCTCATTTCCTAAGGCTCCATGCAGCAATGTGCGAAATCCACAATTTAACTCATTGTGCCAGGCTTCATGCAGCAATGTGTTTTCTCCTCTACGATCTAGCTCATTGTGTCAGACTCCGTGCAGCAATGTGAGAAATCTGCAACTTAACTCATTGCATCATGCTTCATGCAACAATGTGTTATCAGACCTTGTTTTATCCATCCCCTAGGTTGTGATGAATAAACAAAACCAAATCAAACCAAAACTTACTATATTAGTCCCCAAGCATTAGTAAGTCAACTTTTCAAACTTGTATTATTTTACCTCCTAGGTTATGGTAAATATGCAAACAATCTCTTCTTAGATATTGACGGGTTATCCGTCTCGTCATATCTAAGTTAAATCAACTTTGGTTCTAACGCTGGTAAGATGATACATTATCATATATGCCTATTCTTCGCACTCGTGGGAATATTGTACAACGTATCCTTGTAATCTTTCGGACAAATTTTGGGATCTTCCCATATTTAATAAACTTTCGATCAGAACATGCGAGACTTGCTTATTCTCGCACTATTCAATCGAAAGATGATTAAATAGGGGGCAGCTGTCATATCCCAAATTTTCCCTATCCTTATATTAGATTTAAATTTCTAATTAAATAAATCATATAATGTAAGTTTTATTTCTATGGGGTGTAAAACATAGAAGAGAGGTGTATTGATCTAAAGTGGATCATCATTATCTGATGACACATTAAGGTTTCATTCTTGTTTTGAGAGAAAGTGCATTTTTATGGGGGATATACTATTTTGAAAAATCACGGGCCTTTCCAAATCAGAAAGGCCCATATAGAAGTAAGGACCCATTCGGTTTATTTGTGAGAACGGTATTTGCTAGGTCCATTTCAAATGTGGGGAGGGAAATTCACTTCATGGAGAATATGTGGGCCTTTGTTAAAAATAAATAAGGCCCATTTAGGTTTTTTGAATAAGGCTGGTCTGTTTTTTATAAATCAGAGAAGACCCATATACAATTTATTTTATTGAGGCCCAATATTTAAAAGCAGTGGCCCAATTCAGATTTTGAGTTTGTTTTGAAAAAGTGTCTTGTTTTAATTATATTATTATTATTATTATTATTATTATTATTATTATTTTTTCATTAAAATTATTACTTACGCTAATATTTTATTATAACTAAAATATTATATTTCAAACTTAATTAAAATTATGTTTTGAAAAACGTTGAGGCTTCCAAATTGCACAACCCAAAACCCAAGTCGGCCCAAACCCAATCCAGAACAAAAATGTTTTGTTGGGAGACCAAAATGAAACAGACCCTGTTCAACAAAGAAGCGTATGACCCAAAATCCAAACACACACTGTACAAATTAAACAAAAACGCATAATGTATTGGTTAAGGAAAAATAATGCAAGCCTTAGCATTACAACAATTACTGTTCAGATCGAATCAAATCTTGCATTAAGTTATCCAATACTTACACGAAAAAAATAAATGCAAACTAAATCAAATCTCAACATAATCAATACAGAATCATAAGTTTATCAAATCTAATTAAAAAAATTACGCCAATACAGATTACAAACTGAATCAAATCTGCAAAAATCCCTAACTTCCTAAACAGACTAATTTGTAACAATTGTCATAATACTATTTCCTAAAGCAACTAAACCTAAATACTATAAAAAAACCTAAGACTGATACAGAAAATAAGAGAGGTAAGAAATTGAAGAAGAAAATTTGAAGAGAAATTTGACAGAGAAGAATTGTTACAGAGGAAGAGAGACCCTCGCTCGAAGCTTTGTTAACCCACCGCTCCTGGAACCGTCTTCGCTTTGCCTTGCCAGATATCTCCTCACCGGAGCTACCCTCAATGAAGATCTAGGGTTTCAACATATGAAACCCTAGTCTCTTCTCCCTTAAATCACTGTTGATGTCACCTGTATCATCGTCTCACCTGGCAAATAGAAACATGGGATTAGCGGAAAAGCCCTATTGGAAGCAAACGCGAAGCACGAAGAACAATCATGACCGAAGGTAACACGACTTAGCTTTTTTTGTTATTGTAAGATTTATAGTGAGAAAATGGTTCAGTTTCATTTTTTAAATATAATAGATAGTGGAACACGTGTTGTTGGCTGATAAGCTGACAAGTTGGTTACTTATTGGAAAGCCACGATTTGTACCTAATTTAATATAGCAATGATGAAAATCTCACTTACACACGTCTTGATAAGACATTTGGAAAGATGGTCATCATGACCATGATGTCACGGCAATAATGGTCATCATTGAAGCAACTTTTACATCAAAATTGAAGTTTTGCAAATAAATGTCCATTTCTTCAAGTGTTTCAGAATAAACATTTTTGGGGGGAAATTTGTTAGCTGGGAATTTCGACATCATGAAATATGAGGAATATTGAAGGAAAACTAGCTCTAAGAGAAATATGAGAATATTTTTATGTGGTTTTCAACTGAATAACCAATTGATGGTCGAATACTAGTAGATATTGGTGAAGTATTATTGTTGCAAAATGCATAAGACTTAAGATATTTCAAGTTTCGAATTCAAATAATTCGACAAGTCGCGATGTGATTTTTGGAACTTTGAATCAAAGACGGATTTGAATTTAAATGATTTGATCTTATCCGGAAGGACGCGTGGAAGCCTGGCGATTCGAAGGAGCATGCAAGACTCGAACGAGGCACTTTTGTAGAGAAAGACACTTAGGGTCGAATTAGTATAAATAGGGATCTTTGTATTAGGATTCTGTGTGTTCACTTTTGTATAAATCACTCATATAAACTTGAAGTATCAAGTGTTAGAGAAAAGAGTCATTGAGAATGTACGTATGAATCACCGCATTTTACTTAATTGTCAGTTTATATTTACCAGAATCCTTTTAATTCCTTTTACCTTTAAGTCGAAGTCCTTTTATCTTCCCATAGTTACTTTACATATAATTTTCATTACTTAAACATTAACAATAACCTTCGAGAAGATGAGTATTTGAAAAATATAAACCTTTGAAACAAAACACATGTCCTAGGATCAATCTAGTTGATCATGCGAGTAACCAAAATTATTTTGTTTTTGAATGCTAGTGGTTGTTTACCAAATTTCACACTAAACAACTGGATATGGATTAGGTGAGAGGTTGTAAACGGGGGAATTTAGCTTTGAACTAATACTGCTAATAGTGGATTTCCTTCCTGGCTTGGTAGCCCCCAGAGCAGGTGAGTTTGCACCGAACTGGGTTAACAATTATGTGTGTTCTTTTACTTTCTGCAAGTTATAATTTTGTATAGTTTTTATCTCATTGTTGTGTTGTCAGTAGATGTCATAACATCTGTTGTGACATTGTGTGTTGTTGAGACATCTGTCTTGACTTCTATTATTATGTGTGCTAGAATTTCAATTGGCATCAAGAGCATGCACCCTACTCTGTTTATTGGGTGGATCCAAGGATATATTTTATGGAACTATAGATAAAGAAGGCGGATATAACAATAGACCATCCATGTTGGATGGTTCAAACTATGACTTCTGGAAAGTTAGAATGATAACTTTTCTAAAAGTTATGGACAACAAAGCTTGGAAGGCTGTTTTGAAAGGATGGAAGTACCATGTTGTGAACGACATCGACAAATATGGGAAAGAGACTGGAACTGAAACCATGAAACCTAAATAAGAGTGGAATGAAGATGATGATAAAGAAGCTATTGGAAATTCCAAGGCTTTGAATGATCTATTCAATGGAGTTGACAAAAATGTGTTCAGGATGATTAATACATGTACCGTAGCCAAGGAAGCTTGGGAAATTCTCAAGACAACTTACGAAGGTACCTCTAGAGTGAAGATTTCAAGACTTCAGTTTCTCACTTCAAAATTCGTGAATTTGAGGATGAATGATGATGAGACAATTCAGGAATATCAGATGAAGATTCTTGAAATTACCAGTGTATCCAATGCATTAAGAGAGAAGATGTTAGAAGCAAAGTTGGTCAAAAATATTCTTAGGTCCTTGCCTAGGAGGTTTGACATGAAGGTATGATCGTCAAAATAGAAAGTGTACTATTTTTCCAATGTATTAATAGTAGGGAAATTCCCTGAATATCGGTCTCGAGGACTGTTTATAAGTACCGATTTTAATGTATGGTTCAATTAAACAAAAACTTAACGTTTAGTTTTGGGTTGGAGTTTATCCTTGCAATTCTAAAAACTAAGCAGAATGTAAATTAAGGCTTTATTACTAATATGAGTACTATGCTAGGGTGAGTGTGTGATTTTCCCTATAACGACCTTGAATCCTGATTTCTTTATCAAGTTCATAACATTCAACTACCAGCCCTTTACATTATCTTCCCTTAAGTCCTTAGTGAGAAAACCTTTGACCATTCATCCTAAACCCTAAGTTCTTAGAGATTTCTGGTGGAGTCAAGCATTTGTTTTATCAAGGGTTAACCGGTAATTATAGGGTATCCCTAGTCCTAGGTGATATCCATTATAGTTTAATCGTGCAAAAACCTTAACAACCACGATCTAGTTATTTGTTAATCGTAAATCAATCCTAATTGGTTCGATCAAGAAAGCATAAAAACATTGCACGATTAAATTGAATAATAAAAACCATGGAATTGAGAAAATAAGAAATTCAAAGTCATTACATATTCAAATCAGGGACACCCCCTAGCATTTGGGGGGTTTAGTCGTTCGTATTGTTCACGAGAATTACAAAAGTATAAGAATTAGACATTACAGATGGTGAAGGAACTTTGGTCTTCAATCGCGTCCGCTCATCAAAGATCTCCGTTCTTCAAGAATCTCATATGCTTACTCCTAGACTCTGGAATTTGTTGTTTGCAAAAAGGTCCCCCGTTTGGTTGTTAAAACTTCCTCAAATAGTCAGAATCAATTTCCCCGATCCAAAATGTCTAAAACGCGCTTCTGGGTCTCACTTAGAGTCAAATAGAAAAATCAGAAAAACTCAGCGTTTGGACCAACATGGCCTGTGTCAGGTGACATGGCCAACTGTGTTGGTCATCTGTCCATTCCCCAAGAATCTTTAAGTCTTAGCATGGCTGACACGGCCCGTGTTGTGTGTCACGGGTGGTCGTGTTGGAACTTTGGTTTTTTGCTCTTCATGTGCTCCTTTTCCTGACACAGCCCGTGTCAGGTGACACGGGTGGCCGTGTTAAGTGACACGAGTGGCCGTGTTAGGCTTGTTGTAACTTGCTGAAACTTCTTCGAGACCTCCGATTCCTCGACTTTTCTCGTATCGAGTACCTAGGATCCTTCCCCTGAACCTAAAACAGTCACAACAACCAACCAAAGCATAAAACGAGAAATGAATTGAAATAAACTTAAGAAAACATAAAATGCGGAGAAACTCAAGAAACATAAAGTCAACTCAAATGGTAACGAAATACGACACAGCAATGCAGAATACCTGGATTATCGTCAGATAAGTGACAAACACAGTGTGCAAATGGTGACCGATCACAACCCCCAACTTAGCTCGTTGCTTGTCCTCAAACAATGTTCAGGACAAAAGGAATCGGACACCCGAAAATTTCAACTTACCACAATACCACCGAGATCTTTCGTAACTTGCTTTTTCTTTTCTTCAAAGTTCTCCTACTTCCCCGAACCAAGTGTTCTACCACACTTCCACATCAAATCATCATTTCACATGTCAACTTATTTCACACTCTCACCAAATCTCTCACGGTTAAAGTGTTTCACTCAATATATCACATTACGCACTATCAACTCACAAATTTAAATAAATTCTAAATTCAATTCACATACATAGTTCACACACTTTTTGAGGTCTTTTAGGTTGTAACGGTGATTAGGGTATGGTGGGATAAACAAAAACATGGGGAAAACAAAGGGTTTTTTGGGCTCAGCTCAGTGTTATCATCTCTTTACTGTATTTCTTTTTGTGCTATCAATAACAAGTGGGTCTCATATACCTTATCAGTTTGACTTCTAGTTTTGACTCAAGTATTAGAGTATGGATCTTTGTTTCCTATCTGAGTCTCATCCCTTGGTAAGTGCAATTTTTCTTTATTTCTTCTTCTTTTTTTATTTCTTGTAATTTCCCTTTTTTTCTTTCTTTGGTGAACTTACCTAATCTATTACCGGTGTATAAACCCCCAACTTAGAACTTTCACAGCTCCAAGATATACAACACTTAATTGAGCAGGGTAGTGAAAATACTTGGGCTCTAGCTTAAACAAAAGTGGTGATAAAAACAAACAGATGGATATATAGGCTCAAGCTGGATTAACAAGGGATAAACATACAAAAGGGATGACTAGAAAGGCTCGGGGGTAAAAACCACAAAAAAAACTTGCCTCAGTGTGTGCCATTATGTAGTAATATTCAAAATAGAACATACGTAAACTCAGAGTGATAGAAACATGCTTGACTTAGCTCTCATGATGATAAATGTGTGTTTGGATTTTTATGCTCTCACCATGTCGGGTAAAGTTGACAGCTTCCATAATTCCTCTATGTGTGATGCAACTTTCCACTCAACCCGGGTTGCACAGGGTACCCTTGTCAGTTAGCTTTTGATGGTTGCGTCTCGATCAGTTATTCGGCAGTATCAACTTTCGGGGATTATTCACAACAAGAATCGTAAGGGGAGTGATATCTCCATCCATTATCACCAATATCCATCTCTTATCCAGACAATAATTCCATAATTATGCATTACATTATATAACAAACAACACAACACAAAACCAAAACAAAAACGCAATCAAAACTAACAAAATAATATCAAAGCAACAAAACCCCCCCACACTTAAACCAAACAATGACCTGATTATTTTAGTATAAGATATAGATGGGAACTCATAACGCCTTATTACGGAGGAGGAGGAGATGGGCCCACAAAATACAACCATTGAAAATATAAAATCCCACTCGCTACCCTGACACGGTTCGTGTCGGCTCACACGGCCGACCATGTTAGGGTTCTGAAATCCAATTTTTCTTTGCTTTTTCGCGCATGCTTCAGGGGTCCGAACATGAGTCGTGTCATCTAACACGGGAAGCCGTGTCAGGGGCCCATTTCCCATCAAAAATAATTTTCTCTTTTGCATATTTTCTCGCTTCACCCGTGCTCAGCTTCCTTCTTCTGATGCTTGCCCAAATATCGCCATATCTTCCTCACACAGGGAACTTTGTAAATCTAAACACAACCTACAAAATAAAATTAACAAAACAAAGAAACTAATTAGAAATAAAACGTGTGGGTTGCCTCCCACTAAGCGCTTCGTTTAACGTCCCATGGCTCGACGGTTTATCGCCTTAATTATAGGGGGTACTTCCTCTTCCACACCTTGTTGCCTATCCTTTCTGCAACCCAGAACTCATCCAGGTCAAAAGTATGAAGCACTTTGTGCTTCAGGCCACTTCCAACTTCAACCTTCTCACCACGGTGTTCCTTCTTCTCTCTCTTCTTGACTTCTTGAATGAAGTTGTAAATTTTTATTGATGCCACCTAAGAGATTATGCTTGAGACTTCTTCTAGGAGTGATTTTGAAATTTTGCTTTCTCATTCTACTTTGATCATACTGACTGAAGATTTATTCTTTCCATCTGCACCTTGCTTCTTAATTTCCAACACCTTCAAGGTTATCTCCTCATCAAATGATTTCAATGTCAGATTACCTGTCTCGATATCAAAATTTCATCGACTAGTCAGCATAAATGGTCGACCAATAATGATAGGAGTCTCTTCATCTTCAGGAATATCCATGATCTGGAAATCAACTGGGAAGACAAAATTGTCAATTTCTACTAATACATCTTCAGTTATCCCATATGACTACTTGATGGTGTGATCAATAAATTTTAATTTTGTCCCACTCCCGCTTATCTTCTCCATACCAAGCTTCTTGAAGATAAATAATGGCATTAAACTCACACTAGATCCAGAATCAATTAGAACCCTCTTGAATTTTCTGTCTTTTATCGTGCTATATTGCGATTGACCCCGAATCCTTCTGCTTGATAGGGATTTTCCTCTTGGACGTGATTGCACATAATTTCTCATCAACAGGTGTCTGTCCATCCTATGTTGGTCTCTATTTTTATAGTACCTCCTTCATGAATTTCTTATACAAGGGTATTTTCTCGAGTGCTTCAAAGAACGATATGTTGATCTCCAGCTTTTTAAACAATTTGACAAATTTATCAAACTCTTTCTCTTTTGTGTCCTTCTTTGCCACTCAAAAGGGATACGACAACTTAATCACAGGTTTACTCTTCTTTTGGCTGGCTTCACAGGTGATACCACTTCTTCCTGTTTTTTCTTGTTCTCTCTCACTTCCAGATCTACTTCTATGATACTATCATCAAATTTTACCTCATCTTCTTTTTCTTCAGCAACTTTCTGACTCCTTGTTATAGCAGCATTAACATTCTCATGATTTTTCTGATTTCCTTGTGCTTGTAGAGCTACTTGTTGTGAATTTGTCACATTTGAACTCCCAAATTTTTTATTGTAGCTGTGGTATTTATGTGATTGCTCCTTGTCTCTTCTTGAAATTGAGAGGTATGGGCAGTCATATTTTCAATAGCCACCTCCCACTCTGCCTTCTGAGGAGCTTGTTGATGTTGATCTTTTTAGGAGAAGTTAGGATGATTCTTCTACCCAGGATTATAGGTGTTAGAATATGGGTTATTCTGCCTCAAAAATTTGATCTCTTCAACTTGTTGTGGAGTTGCAAGACATTGCACAGTAATGTGTGATCCCCTACAAATCTCAAAACTGACAGTCCGAGCAAGTTGAACTTGAGATACAGTTTGGGTACCTAAATCAAAGCCTTTAGTTTTTTTGCAACTTCAGCGACAATTTAATCTTCTATCTTCACCCTTTGATTTGCAAGTTTCAAGTCAATCACTCCCACTGGTTTACTTAAACTTCGGTCATATAATTCCAGGTGTTCATTTGCAGCAATGGCTTCAATGATCTTATTAATACCAGTGGTTGTTGTAAAGTTGGATGAGCCACCGACAGTCGTATCGATAAGTTACTTTGTCTTTATTCTAAGTCCACTCACAAACATATGCATTTGCTCAGTTTGATCCATATTGTGAGTGAGACAAGCTACCAACAACCTCTTGTACCTCTTGTAAGCATCACCTAGGACTCTCTTTCTTTCTGCTTAAAATTCACAATATCATATTTCTTGCGAATATAAATAGAAGCAAGAAAGTATTCATCTAGAAAATGTTTGTCCATCTGCTCCCAAGTAGTAATACTCCCAGCAGGTAATGAGTAAAACCACTCTTCAGCATCTTCAGAAAGCATGAATGGGAACATTCTTAATTTATTGGCTTCTTCAGAGTGCCCCTCAATCTTCAAAGTAGTATTCATGGTGAGGAATCTCTGCAAGTGTTTATTGGCATCTTCATTGATTTTTCCAGTGAAATATTTGTTCTCAAGATGTCAGATTATTGAGGGATGCAGCTGAGAATTTGCCACAGTTACCAGTTGATTCACAATAGTCAACCAACCCGCTGGAGTATTTTCTCCTCCATAGTCCCCAAGAAGTCTCTCAGGTGGTGGTGGATCTTCAGCCATTGGTTTTTCCTCTTCGTACTCTGAACCTGAATGATCTGATGAACTTTTTGATTCCAGTCTAACTAATTGAGCTTGTCTGCACCTTGCGTGAAAATTTCTTTCAATTTCTACGTCAAAAGGAAATCCAGCTGAGGGCTTTCCTCACATACAAGGGTTAGACACAAATCAGTAATAACGAAAAATATAAAAATAATAGAAAATAAAATTTTAGTTGCAGAGCAACAAAATTTTAATTGAACTAACATTGAACTCTATAATTGGGTAGTCCCTGGAAACGGCGCCAAAAACTTGATCGTCAAAATAGAAAATGTACTATTTTTCCAATGTAGTAATAATAGGGAAATTCCTCGTGTTATACCCCAAAATTTGCCCTCTTCATTTTTACCTTTAGTGGCTTATGTTTCAGTATATGCACTTCATACATTGTGATGGACTCAATATTATCCACCAAGCAAAAGATTGACCTTCTCAAGGCAAGTTGGGTGGGATCTCATTGGCTCTTTGGGTTTCTCAAGAATCTTTGAGAGATTAGGGTTTGATCTTCAGTTTCCATCTCCTAAGATATTTAATCAGAAATTAGGGTTAGGGCCCGTTTCAAACTCTTGGTTCTCAATGACTTAAGTATGTCCTAAGGCATGTTCATATGGATTATGGACTCTTGGCTGGAGTTATTTGAAGCTCAATTACTTGATTTTGATGATGTGGGTCATCTTAGCAAAAGTCAACAAAAGTCAACTATTGACCAAGTGAACTTTTGGTCAAAGTTGAGGACAATGATCATGTTTCAACACCATATGGCCTATGGTTGAAGAAATGCAAGAGAAAGATTTTTGAAGCTAACTTGTTCATGAAGGTACCTTTCTTTCCTGTGGATTAAGGCAGACCTACATTTGATTTAATCTGACAATTCAAATTTTTTATGAATTGGTCACTCAATTATGAAGATTTTTGATCTTATAAGCCTTAAAATAATGTTTTGATGCTTGGGCTTAATCATGGTTCTTAGGAGACTTCTTCATTGCAAGTGAATTCTTTTTGTAGTTCTTTTAAAAAATACAAACTTGAAGTTGGTTTTAGTTTGAGTTTAGAGTAAAAGTTGATGAAGTTTATTTCTTTGTCACAATACATCTTCCTCTTTCTATCCATTTTTATCACAAGAGTCTTTATCATTTGGTCATTATTTTGGAAATATGATTCAAGGTTTCTTGGATTTCTCATGGGGAGGTTTTAAAAGAAGTGTTACAAAAAAAAAACTTATGGTATTCATTTGGTATAACAATTTTTATTTAAAATATTGTCAAAACTATTCAAATATTGCATTCAAGATTTCAATGGAAGATACAAGTTACGATATTCTAATTTGTTTCTTTTTATTCATGCTCAAGAATTCAAAGCTACACAAAGTTTCATTACAATTTAAATTTACAAGCATAAAATTGAATACACTTGTTTCTAGTTTCACTACCAATTACAAGTCCTCAAGTCTCAAAGTTCAAATTACAAGTTGGAATCATAATGTTACAAAATTCCCTAATGGATACAAGTTTGTTCTAAAGACTAAAATGATGTCCTCTTTATCTTCAAAGCTTCCCACTTCATATTTCCCTCCAAACTCCTCCAAAGCCACGCCACGGTTTCCCTTGCCATTTCCATTTTTCGCCCATCAATACATTGTTTCTCACACGAAACAAGTAAAAGAATTGGTTAGAAAACAAAACATGAACATAAACAAGAATTTTCCAAGAGTTTTCAAATTCATCACTAGGGTTTTGTTTAAGGAATCAGAAAAAGGGTCTATCTCATGCTCAAGTGTATATTAAGGCCTCGTACAAAATTAGATTCAATCATAGGCCTAGGTCTATTACAAATCACAAATTAATTGGTTCATAACAAACAAATTCAAAGAAGTTCAAAACAAAATTTCACCACAATCCAGCCCAATAGCAAAATAAAGTTGCAAAGCCTAACACACAACAAAAGCCTCATACAGTTTTGTTCTATCATTGGCCTAATTTCTTCTCTGCTACAAATCACAAAAACTAGTTTGGTTCACAGTGAGACAAGATTAAAGAAAAATAAACTCAGAATAAATTCATCATGTTTCACACAATAATCAAAAAGCCTCATTTTTTGCTTTGTCCCAACAAAAGTGAGAATTGCATTGTCAATCATAGGCCTAACATCTTTACTACAAATCTCAAAACAAATGCTCAAAAAGGGATCTGTTTGGTTCACAGCAAAGTACAGGCTCAGTTGAAAAAAGCAACAGAAAATCAAAAGCCAGCAAGCAACAGGTACAGTTCAAAAACCAACAAGCAACAAGTACCAAAATTCCAAACCAACAAGCAACAGAACCCACAAGCAACTAGGCCAACAAGTAATAGGCATAGCATAGCCAAAGTACATCAAAGTTGACATTTCAGAAAGTTACAAGTCCAAGATGAAAAGCAGTTTCAAAAAGCATGTCATCACAAGTCCAGTTTGAAAAAAAGGGCTCTATTGCACAAGATATAAAAAAAGCCACAGTGAACACAACAAAAACAACAGGAAAAAAATGACAAAGAGAAAAACAACAATCTAAAGAAACCTTTGTTCATCACTTTCCCTTCACAAAAACTCCTTCAAAAATACGTCCAAGCAAAAAAGCAACAGAGTTCATAAACGGATATACAGAAACAGTAGCAAAGAATCACAAACCCTAGAATTTTATCATCATTTTCGCAAACAATACAACCCTTCAGAAAAATTTCCAAAAAGGAAGGACAGAAACAAGTTGTAAAGACTAAAAAGGACAAACACAGAAAGATCTCACCAAAGGGTAATAAACTCGCGCCTTCGAGCCTCATAGCCTCCGTCTCTCTCCTTTCCTTTCGTTTTCATTCCTATGCATGCATCCGTCATCATAGTCCTTGCTATTCTCGAATCTGAAAATTAGGGTTTTGAATTTCCCCTTTTAGATCTAAGGTTCATCACGCCAAATCTACAAAAATCGTTCACAGATTATAACCAGGGGTGTAAAACGAATCAGAAAATTTATAAAATGTAAGAAAGGAACTACGTCACCGCCGTGAGGCGATTTCTGGCGCCGCACATCTTCTTCGTCTCTGGCAGAGACCTATCAGAGAGAATGAGAGAATGGACCGGATTAAGAGAGAGAGAGAGAGAGAGAGAGAGAGAGAGAGAGAGAGTATTTTGACAAAATGAATTAACATTTTTCTTTTTTGTTATTTTATTTGTTGACAATTGTTAAAGCCCATCTCTAAGCCCAATACCATCTCCACCCATGCACCCCCTCTTTTACCAGTGTTGCTGAACAATAGTGTGGTTGGGCCTTGCTCGCCCATCTCCAAGCCCAAACAAAATTCCATTCTTACACCACCCTTATTTTTGTTTTGCTTAAACAATAACCCTATTGGCCCCTGCTCAACCCAATAGCCAAGCCCAATTCCGATTTCTGTTACACACCCATAATTTTCACTTCTTTCTATATTTGTTTTAGTTTTGATTTTAATTATTAATCTTAGGTTAGATTTAAATTAATAATTTTATTATTAGTATAGTTTAGATTTAAATTAGTAAAAATATTATTTTTATATTATTAATTATTTTTGCTAATTAATTTTATCAAATAGATGGTTTTAGGTTTAATTATTTGTTTATTCAATTAGGTTGTAAAATATTAGAATTAGGATTTCATTTCCTTTTAATTTCTATTTTCCTTACTAAATAAAAACCTCAAAACAATTATTTTCTTTTTTTTTTACAATTAAAAATTATTAGACATAGGGTTTGTTTTAAATTAGTTTAGACATTAGGTTTTTTTTAATTTTCTTTTTTTCAATTAAATTAGATTTAGGGTTTAATCAACTTAGATTTTAGGTTTTGTTAAATACTTAGTTAATTTCTATTGCCATTAAAATTGATTAGTTTAATTAAATTAATTAAAACTCTTTCCATAAAAGCCCTAAAAACAATTTTCTTTTCTCTTTTCTTCATCTTTACACTTTTGTACATTCTATTATTTCACATTATGATTTATGTAACTGTCAAAGTCTTGTAATAGTAACTAGGGTTTATTTTACTTGTCCTCCCCATTTGTAAATTTGTACTCCCCGTCCCCTAAAGTATTGTAATAACATAGGACTTTTTAATTCCGCAATTTATCGCTTTCCTTATTATTGCTAGTAATTAGGGTTTGTATGGAAAAGATTAAAATCAAACAATAGACAACCCTAATTCAAAGATAAAATACATGAAAATAACAACACTTTGCACACATGCACCTCTAGGGTAACCACACTTGTTGCCTCGGATTAAAATAGTCATGTCCCTCGAACGTGGGATACTTTAGTAAAGATCATAGTCCCTCGATGACCCTTCAAATGTTGCCTTCAGTAAATGATCTTAGACCCATACGAAAATTGCTAAAACATCTTACAAGTTTCCTTCTATTACTGTACGATGACCCACACCCGTTCCTCACATCCAATGATATGGCTCCCTACCAACTAATGGTAGACAAGCACTATCTCAAGGAGGAGTAAAAGAACAAAGACTTTTCGATTAGGTAGATTGCCTGTAATTGCTTGCTAACAAACATTTCAAAACCAAACAACTTTCAACACACCAAGACTTTCTTGATATATTTTTAAAGTCAACACTCTGTATGCATTCTTATAGAGACGATAAGGGATAGTTTGTTGTGAGTGTGACTCTAGGTATCAATTCGTTATGTCACACAGAATATTACAGCATCAGACTACTTCTAAAAGGTTAGAACTTGTTCATATGGACTTAATGGGACCAATGCAGATTCAAAGTATGTGTGGTAAGAGGTATATTTATGTGCTCATACATGATTTTTTTTGGATATAATTGGATAAATTTCTTATAGAAAAGTAAGATGCTTTTGAGGTCTTCAAAGACGTGTGTCAAAGTATTCAAGAAGAGAAGAATAATGATATTGCGTAAATTAAAAGTGAACATGACAAAGAATTTGAGAATGTAGAATTCTCTAAATTTTATACTTCTAACAATATTCGTTATAAGTGTTCTCAGCAAGGGGGATTCATTGAACAAGTGACCAAAGATATTCTAGAATCAACTAGACTCATGCATAGTGCTAAGGGTTTGCCTTTGTATTTTTGGGAAGAAGCCGTGAATACTGCTTGTTATGTCCAAAATAGGGTTACTTTAAGGAAAGATACTTCAGCCACTCCGTATGAGTTACGGAAAGGAATGAAGCCTAGAGTAAATTACTTTCATATATTTGGAAGTAAGTGATACTACTTGACTAACCAAGGTCAGAAAGGCAAGAAGAATCATATAAGGGATGAAGGGATTTTTATGGGTTACTCCTTGAAGAGCGGAACTTATAGAGTTTTCAACTTCAGAACTGGAATGTCTTTGGAATCGATTAATATAATAGTTGATGATTCAGTTGTTGAAGAAAAGGAGGATGTTAGAGACAATGTTAGAACGTCTTATGTACAAACTGATGAAGCACATAGGGAGGAAATATGTGAGTTCACAAACAATTAATCAGTGAATTATCAATCCAGCATAAGTCTATCTACTGAGGGACAGATAGAACAATTCAGAGATCTAACTGCAAGTCACCCTGATAAAGGTAACATCACGAATTTAAATTGAAAATATCAAATATAGATGGATGTGTTGCCTTGAGAGAAACAGAAGAAAGTTTCTCTAAACTGTTGTTGAAGATATATGATGTCAAAAGAGATATCATGGCATTTTATAGTGAAGATATGAATTCTTTCAGATATCTCATTCAACATGACTGGAGCAAGGAACTTGGTAGTTGTAAACAACTGATCAAGAATCTTGTTGAAGGAAAGGATGATACTCTGGAGCTTATGGAGAAAAAGGAACAACTTATTGTTATAAAAAACAATGGGATTAGAACTTGTACTATTGAAGAGTTATAGCAATTACAAGAATGGAGGAATGCAACTAGTGCTGCATATTTCCTCTATATTTTTAGGCATGACATGCTTGGACAAATTACTACTGAAGAAGGATGGAAGGAAAGTATTCTGCAAGCAAGTGGGGTTGGCTACAACACCAAGAAATGAAGAAGGCTCTTTGACAGGGGAAATAGGTGGAAAACCACCTAAAGTTGTCCATGAAGTTGTGTTTCCATCTATTTGTTTCCATTTGATGCTCATGATTAGTGTTTCTATTGTGTGCTTTCATATGTGGTATTGCTAGTGTGCAATATGTGTTTCCATTTGTTGTATTTCCCGAGTGCAATATGTTCTAAAGTACTCTTTGTTTCCATTGTGTAAATTTACTCTATTTCTTTTTGTCAACATTTTAGATAAAAAGGAGGAGTAAAGTGTTTGTGTCTGGATGTTATATCACATGTCTTGACATGTTGATCTAGCATTATGATAGAACTATGTGGTACTGCTTATAGGAGAGTAGTTGTTTGTGTTTGTGTAGTTGCTATGCAACTATTCGGGGGGAGCATGATTGTTCATGCTTGTATATGCTGAAGTTGTTGATGTTGCTGCTTCTGTTATTCTGGTGCAGGTGCTCTGGTGTGGGAGAACCTATTATGTTTGATAGAGAGAGTTCTATACATGTCTGATTGTACAAGCTTCTGAGTTGTGTAGTGTTTTTTTATGGTGTTATTTCTTTCTCCGGGATATTTGGTCTTTGGTTGTTTTAGCCAAAATTTGCCAAGGGGAAGATTGTTAGGTCTGTGATTTTATGGTTGGTAACAATTTTGGTAAAACAAATAGTTGACAACAAATCTATCAGCATGTTCTATTTGGGGAGAACATGTTTTGTAGCCTAATGTTGAGAAAGATGCCATAACATCTTGACCAGCTGGTACAGCAGTATATGCAAGTACTTATTTGATAGATATTCTATCATATGTTGTAACATGTTGCAATAGAACATCATATTAGTACAATTGGATATTTATCCTTGAAGATTTGATTGAAAAATATGAGATTCTGGAGGTTTCTAGTACTCATAACAGGCGCATCCAATCAAGGATTATTAGGAATATTTGCATATCTGATTTATTTCATAAAAATGATTCTTGAAACTTTTTAGGAAATATTTGAAAGATTTGTTTTTGTTTCTATTCTCGTGGATAATATTTTGCAGGGATTTAGAGTTGAAGATTATATTTGATTGAAGAGTCCAAGTCCAACTGCAAAAGCCTATATAAGGATTCGTCCAAGACCTAGCTTATAAGCATAGTTTTTAGTGTCAAACCTTGTGAAAAATAAGGGTTTAGGGTTTGATAGTCCTTAGGTTCTCCATGAACTTTTTTGTACGTCCTCATGTATCTTTGATGCATTTGAGTTGGTTGATTGTTACTTGCTTATCAAGTTATTGTTCTCCTCTAAGCTTTTAAGAAAGAGTTGAGTATTGTTCTTAGTGAAGCTTTTAAGCAAACTAAGTATTTGTAATTTGGAAGTGTGTTCTTCCTTTTTGGTTTCTTGATACATTCCCTGGAGCTGAGATTGTTTGATATCACACTGGTGGTTGGAAGTGAGAGGGGTTCTCATATCTAGGAGGTGTCTAGGTAGAAGTTGCACTGGGTAGGAATTAAGTGAGATGTTTCAAAAGGGAGGAGTTTAACTTAAAATTAATACTGCTAATAGTGGATTTCCTTCCTGACTTGATATCCCCACGAGTAGGTGAATTTGTACTGAACTGGGTTAACAATTCTGTGTATTCTTTTACTTTCTGCAAGTTATAATTCTGCATAGTTGTTATCTTGTTGTTGTTCTATCAACAGATGTCATAACATTGGTTGTAATATTGTGTGTTGTTGAGATATCTGTATTGACTTTTGTTGTTGTACATGCCAAAATTTTAAACTAAATTAATTGTCATTAACTTAAGACTCTTTTCTTAGTCTTTGTTTAATCATCATTCCAGTAACTTCATAGTATAACTCATAAGTTTAATCCACTATAATTTGCACAATTTTGTATATTATCATGACGTTATAGATTGAAATTAAAGTGCATCTTCTCTATTCATTTGAAATTTACTATGACCTTAGAATTTTGTTAAAGAATTTGATGAGTCACTAAATACCTCTATTTCCAAAAATCTTCAACACTTTATGTAGGTTATTTGACTCAATTATCTTGTTGTTTCTCGTCATTTTCAACGCTTTTTTACTTTTTATTTTTGAATTTATAGTTTTAAATTCTCTTCTATAATGTCAAGTCAGTTAAACATTCTTCTATTTTTGGGTAAGAACTCCAAATCATCTGCACACAATTGGAAAAAAAATTAATTCCTCAAACAGAAAAAACCATGATGGGTGACAAAATTCCCCCTTAGATGATTTAACTTTGCTACTTCTAATGTTGAATTTGAATCCAGAAAATATAGATAAAAAAAACATTATCATCATCATCCCATCTAAATTATTTTGGATAAACATTATTATACTTAATGCTTACTGTTCTGGGCCAGGCTGGCACTTGGCCCACAGATGGGCAGGCCCAATCCAGCATCTTTGCCTATGGCTCAATTGCTTCAGGCTTAAGTCAGATAGCCGTTGGGGATTTCCCCCACGTGACCATTAAGGAACGTGGTCAACAGTCACCATTAACCGCCACTTTCCCTCCGAGAATAACGGGTTCACTTAAAACAATTGACTGAGAATCATCAAACAATGAAGTTGCCATCAAACGTATTTTATCCCATATGAAGGGAAAGTTAAACATTGAGAAAACCTGAGAAGGGAGAAGTCATGATCTTGCGACCGAGAGATCGGGTAAGGGATTCTGTTACGCGAGGGAAAGGTATTAGCATCCGATACGCCCGTAGTACTCTACGGTATCCACTCTTGTTATCTATCTTATGGGTGTGTCTAAACTATGCTTACTATTTACTACTGAAGAAGAGTGCATGCAAAAGAAAGGAGAAAAGAATGTAGGGAAAATAAAGTTCACTCGTTTGGGCCCTACCCCAATGCCTACGTATCCTTTTTGAGGAATCAGAGTTACCATAGTTCGACTAACATGTTTTTGTTTGTTTTATGTTTTTTAATGGAACATTGTTAATTCCTCCTTCTGGCGCAGCTCGATCTTTAGAGACTCACGCGTTGGCACAGAAGTAAATTAATCATGTCCTTGCTGAAAATGGTTTCGAGTTACGCCCTCAAGGCAAGATATCACATTTGATTGGTTTGTGTTTTGTTACCTTGAAAAAGGGTTTAAGTGTGATTAGCATGTTTTCTGATTTGCTAAAAAGAAAGTTTCAGTTTTAGATGCATATGCAAAAGGGGAAGAAAAGAGTCTAAGGGAGACTAGCCTATTTCTAACATAATATTATCATACAATGGTAGTCCTAAGGTTTGGATTAAAAGGGAAACGTCTACCTAATGTTAGCATGCATGGTTTGCAACCTAAGGTCTAACTTATATCCGAAAGGAACAAGCACGTCTTAAGGGAATATAGTATGTACAAGGATAAAACAAGCAAGCTCGAAAGAGTACACACATAAAAGAGTAAGGAAAAGAAACAAAATTCTTTAGTCAAGGGTAGCGTATCACCCGAGACAAACAAGCGGGAGTAGGATGAAAACAAAAAAATGTGACGTCTAAAGCGACTGAACACCTAACCAAGATATAGGAGATCGAGGTAGGCGACAGAAGGCAATATGAATAATCCCGGAGTATCATCATCGGCCAATGCGAACTCCTGACAAAGCGTGGGGGTTCGATTGTGGAACCTGTAACAGCCCGAGCCTTCAGCATTCCTGACACTATTACCTCATGATCTTCTCTACCCCCCTCACTAGTAGAGTTTTTTCCTTTCGTTGGAATCGAACCCTATACCCTGGGGTTCAAGTACATGTCAATGCATTCCCACTACCAATTGATGACTCGATACACAAGAGTAGGCACAACTCTGAAGCATCGTAATGCGTCACAAGCTAAGGATGACACGGACGAAATTGCGGGGGTCGATTGCGAACCCTCTTTTTTTGAGGACTTATCATCTGTACATATGCAGGCACAAATATAAATACCCCCGCAGAATACCTACTCAAAGGTTGGGTTTTAAACAACCACAAATAGCAAACAGAATGCACACAATGCGGGATAGTCCTAAATGAGTCTTTAAATAAACCAGAGGGGTTCCTGACATGATCAACAACGGAGATCCCCATCATACATATCTACCCTACTTCTCATGGCATCAGAAAGCAGTAAAGACCTACTTCTCATGATCTCTAGAAAAGCGGTAAAGTACGGAAATGAGGAATAAAATGAGGTCACGACGATACCGAACGGAGAAGGTCCATTTCCTCTTCGAAACCATGCAAGCGAAGAGAAAACTCTACAGAATTTGCTTCGCACAAGTGGTCAAATGAATCAGTCTCCAAGCATTCTACATTGTGAAAGTTGCATCAACATTCTATCGCAAAATCTTAGCTAAAAATGGCAAAAAAAATGATTACTAAACATAAACAATAATAGAAAACTTCTAATTAAAAATCTAAAGAGGAATCCTAAAATCAATGAGCATTTCTACTATTTTTTGTATCTCTTTTATCATCAAAGTTATGAGAAGAAAAATAATATATATAAAAACAATTAAATCCAAAACAAAGGGGTGTTGAAATCTGGATTAGGTGTGTAGTGAAGCAGGTCTGGTGCTAGGCTCATCCAAAAAGATCCAATAAGCAGTTTTTCTATTGAAGCCTCAAGATTACCAAAAACTGTTCAGGCCTAAGAAGAAATGAAAGGCCCGTGTTTAGTAAAGTTAGGGTAAGAAAAAAAACGGTGATGCATCGCGTGAAACAAAGAGATAATCTTCATATCTTCTAACAACATTGAAACTACTTCTGCCTATTTCCCCTTCTGATCGAATTCGCAATCGAAAATCAGCACATCGCCACCATCATCTCCTTATCACGCCTCCATCTCAATCTCCTTCGATTTTGTCTCAATCTTCTCTGCAACGCACCAGTGGATTTCTTCTTCTCTCCAATTCAAACGCCACCGTGCCTTTACTCGGTCTTCCTCAACCTATCTTCTTCTATTTTTTAACCTCGCTGTGATTGCCTCCTCACAGCTCCATCTCAAGCGGCTCAACATTCTTCACCTTTATCTACTTCGCTGAACCACACAGTAACCTTCAACAGCGACCGCGAGGAAGAAGGAAGGAGTTACGTGCACTCATGTACTTCTTTCACTTCTTCTTCCCTCTGTGTGTGTTTGGATGTGGTTGTTTTTGTAGATTCGTGCTGATGTCGATAGTTGATGTTGTAGGTGCAGATTCATTGTTGTTTGCGAAAAACATATTGAAGGTTGATTGGAGTTATGTTGATGATGAAGTTGTAGAGTTTGAAGAAGTTATTGTATCAATGTTGACGAAGAGTGTGAAGATAATGAAAAGATGCACAATGAAGCGTTGATCTTAATGTGTGAAGGTTTTGTTGTGTGCAGAGAGGTTCAATTCAGAGAGATGAGAGAAGATGTCATTTGGAGAATTTCAGAGAGAAGAAGATTCAGTTATGGTGATGTAGAGTTGAAGATGAAGTGAATTATAGGATAAAATTGTAGTTGTGAAAGAGATACAGAGAACTGATTTAGAGAGATACTTTTCTGGTGTTTTTTATAGTGATTTTTTCAGAGAATTGGAATTGAAGAACGGTTATAGAGGATGAAGGTTGATTGTTGAAGATGAGATTGAAGATGAAGAATGGAGGAGATTGAATCTTGTGAGTTTTTGTGAAGTTTTTTTGTGATGAATAATGAATCCTGTATATCTATTGTCTCTAAGTTTCTTGTGTGAATAATGAATAATGAATTGTGAAAAAAAATGGAATCCCCTTAAATCTCTCAGAAAACTCGGTTATATGGCTTGAGAGTTTGTTGGAAATTCTGTTAGAGATTGGTTGAAATAGTCAAGGTTAGTTACAAAAATTATGTTAGTTAGTTAGGGGTTAGTAGGAAGTTGGTTTTCTGTTATTGACAGTTTTGATTCAGTTTGTTAGGGGGTTTGGAAGTTAGTTACGGTATTCGTTAGGATAGTTGGGTTAGTTGTGTAGAAATTCTGTTAGGGAAAAACGGTTAGGAGGGTTGAAGCTTTTGTTTGACAGTTACTTGGTTAGATGGTTAGGTTAGTTGGAATTTTTTTTCTGGTTTTGTAAACTGTTTTTAGACAAAATTTTCTTGATTGCAGGGTTGCTTTTCTAACTTTTGTAATTAGTTGATGGATTGTTAGTGTATATGATGTATATTTCTACGAATGGCTTGCAAATGGTTTGATTTATGTTTGTGGTTTATTTGATTATGTGCAGGGCTTGTTTATGGAAAAGAGAGGTGCAGACACAGATTTTTGGTTCATGAAGATTTTGAGGCATGGTTAATTGAAGATTGACAATTTTGAGTCTCTTGTGATTAATATTTCCTTTCACATCTGGCCCTAATTCTCTCACATATCCGCACCTACAAAATTTCCATATAGCATCACCTATGAAGATTTCTGGATTGAAGAATTTGACAACTCTTGTGTTGCATCTCGTTCATGTGAAGCAGAATATGTTTTGAGACTTGTTTCTTAACTGCATCCATCTTGAAAACTTCACTCTTAAGAATGTCACTTCCTATCTGGCTTAAAAATAACTAGTCCAACATTGCTTCATTTGAACATTAACTGCGGGCTTGTCATTCAGAAGAAGATTAATATTGATATCGTTGCATCAAATCTCTTATCCATCGAACATTCTTCCATGTTCTTCCCTTGTAGTGATTTTTGGTACTGTGAACTTTTTGTAACCCCTTGAATATTAATGATAAAGTCCAAATATTTCGAGTAGTCTTCTCTCTCAAATTGCTTTAGAAATTCCAAATTCCTTTGATCTTGTATAGTATGTAAATGGCCTCCGACTTGAGCGACAATGATCTTCGGGCTTGAAATTGCAATGATTTAGTTTTATAGTAGCTTGGCACTCTTGAATAAAAAGGAGTGTATTGGTCATGAATGATATTTGAATTTTTAACTTGTAACTTGAATTCAAGAGATTAACCATGAATGGATCTTCCGATTTCCTTGAATTAATTCTTGACATCATGACCAAAACATATGCTTGAGATCCTTGATACCTTAAGGAATCCATGAACTAATAGCTTGAGTCACACTACTTGATATCACTTGAAAATATTGCATTCATAGCACATATAAATCCTTAAATCAAAATTTCATGAGAAAAAGAATCCAATACACATCGTGATTGATTAATGAACCTTATCCTCAATTGAATTAACTTCTGAATGAAGCAACAAGTAGTTGAAGGAATAATGATGTCATGAACATGTTAATGAAGAAATGATTTGTAGCTTGATGCAAAAGAAGATCTCAACGATCATGGATCCAAAACCATAACTTTCAACCATATTGGATAAAGAAACCAATTGAATCCATCTTGAATGAAATAGAATAACCTCAAAGCAATATAAACCCTAAATCTTCAAGACCCTTGATCCTATGCCAAGTTTATCTTAATGATGCATGGTGCGTTAAATGACCTAATGGAAAGATAATGCTTGAGAAAAGTGTGAGATGCATAAACCAGATAAAAGTAAAAGGGTGGGAAAATTTTGGGGTATTACACCACTGGGGCGCTTTACCAGGGAGGGGGCCACGTGTTGAACCTCATTACCCATGTAACCCTAGTAGTCCTTGTTATTAAGGCATAATCACTTGGCTCAATACATGGATCTTGGTCCAGCACTGGAGGCTATAAATACCATCTCACGTGAGAAGGTCAGGTATTCATTCATTCAACCACACTTCTATTACTTGCACTTTGATTCTCTAGACTCTTAATTTAGCATCGCAGTATCTTGCAGGTACCCCCCCCCCCCCCCCATTCACTTCAACAGTCATCTCATTCGAGCTTGTGGGCCATCGATGATTACCTCTGATCAGGTACGATCAATGACACTGTCTGTCGGAAACTGCTTCCCCATCTTTCATTAACTGAAGATAAAAGAAAACTTTCAACTTTCCGATCGTCATGGTCGCTCCAGTCAACAATGAAGATCCTAATATTCACTTCGCCGAGTTTGGAAACAACGACCTTGTCAACCACGTGCTCGACATCAAGGATGGAAAACCACTTCCTCCTCTACTCCAACCCATCCGCTCGACCAACCTCGCTGGAAAAACTACGAACCTACAGCGTACGAGGAAATCCTCGTGCCTGATAATGCTGACCCTACGACCAAGGCCTTGTTCGCGCGATCAACAAGACTAACTTGTGATCTTCGCACAAGGAGAACACCTTAGAATGCTAGAAACCCGCAGGTCCCCGAGAAGGCACAGGATGCCCGACTCACGCACCCATCTCCTCAACGACGGGAACCCCGCTCGTGCTCTCCTCCGCTAGACACCAACAAGGAGATTCTCGCAGCTCTTCTCCTCTTCGTATCGGGCGACGCCCCCAACTGGAGAGGACCCAACAGGAAACCATCAAGAAGCGCGACCCACCCCTTCGTGCAAAGAACAACGTTCCACAACTCCTAAAAGAGACAAGGGGAAAGAAGAAAAGAAAACTCGCCCGAGGACCCCTCCCCGCCATAGAAGAAACTGCTACGATTTCTCTCCGTCTCAATCCACCGAGCAAAGCAAAGAAGATAAAGATGACCCCTGCGGTCCACTTTCCCAGGCTATTATGGAGGCTCATATCCCCAAGGGAATGTAAAAACCCCCACATCTCAACAGCTACAATGATTCTACATATCCCAATGACCATGTCGACGCCTTCGAAGCAATGCTTCAGTTCCACAATGTCGGGGGCGCGATCAAATGCAGGTTGTTCCCCACGACCTTGAGGAAAACAGCGATAGATTGGTACAAGGCCCTCGCCCCCGAGTCCATCACCTCCTGGCGGAATCTGAAGAACCATTTCCCCAGCAGCTTTACAGCTTCTCGGAGACACCCCAAGACTGAGGCGTCATTCGAAGCAATCATCCAGGGAAGCAAAGAGTCTCTCCGAGCCTACATTGACCGGTTCAACCGAGAGGCCATTCAAGTCCCCACCACCGACCGCATGAAGAGGTATCTCCTTGAGAAAGGCCTTCTGTTGGGCAGCGATTTCCAAAAAGCGGTCGTCATTGAGCCCCCAAGGTCTTTAGACCATCTCCTCCACAAAACCCAGGCGTACATCATGTACGAGGAGAAGGAGGCCACTAATAATCACATCGCACAACATTCTTTATTTATACAAAAGAAACGTGTTCACCCGGTTTAGCATACCGCAAGCACTTGTCACTGACAACTGGACACAATATATCAACAAGAATTCATTGCTATGCTCGGCACAAAGCAATACTTTACGTCTGTCGAGCATCCATAAACAAACGGGCAAGCAGAATTCGGTAACAGAGTAATCTTGCAGGGACTTAAACGCCAACTAGGTGAAGCAAAGAAGGGGTGGGTCGAAGAGCTCCACAATGTACTCTGGGCTTACAGAACGACACCCCAGACAACCACCGGGGAGACGCCTTTCTAAATGACATACAGAACCGAGGAGGTCATCCCTGTAGAAATCTGGGAGCCAACTAGGCAAACTGAAACCCCTCTCGACGAGGAGCTAAACGATGAAGCCTTAAGAGAGGAGCTCGACCTGGTCGAAGAGATTAGGTCAGGGGTATCTCTTCGAGAGGCCAAGTTAAAGTAACAAATAACTCTGCAACATGACGCCAAAGTCATAAAATGCGAGTTCCAGGTCGGCAGTTTAGTCCTCCGGAGAAATCAGAAAAATTCTCGTGAAGGAAAGTTGGCCGCCAATTAGGAGGGCCTCTACCGCTTCTACGACAAGACAGACAATAGGGTGTACTATCTCAAACACCTAGATGGGAAACATCTACCTCGACCTTGGAATGCTGACAAGCTAAAACAATATTACAGCTAAGTCCCGAGCAAAAGTTGGGGCTTAGCCGTCAACCTGACCTCCCCGACCACGAGGGATCTTGCTCGACCATGAAAGCATATTGAGGTACAGACATTGCATCCAACCAACGAAAGGCGGGTCCTCGCTCATAGGACGAGCAAGACTTAGCCCGACGGGGACACCCCGACCGAGCTCCATCGTTGTTGTACCAAGTAGGCAGAACACCCAACTTGCGATGGGACTGTTCACGCCACGAGAATAAGGTCTCAAACACGACCTTTGCCTCGATCCAATGAAACCCGAATCCGTATCTCCGACACGTCTCCATACGTTGTTTTCCATCACTAGGTCGAGCACGAATTCCCACATACAAAATCAAAATGACAAACCTAAACGCTAAATAATAAACATTGTTAAACGCGCAAGTGATTAATATTAAAGTTGACCACAAAGGCCAGTAGTGTTTAGTTATTACATAGAAAGGGGCATGCAAGCCCAACACATTAACAAATTTTGGCACGCAGGCCAAGCAAACATACAGGCACACAGACCCAAAGCTCCTAATCCCCGCCATCCTCTTCGTTGTCCGATCCAAGTTCATCGTCTGGGACATAGATTATCTTCTCGTCAACCACTTGATTGAAAGGCTCAGTCCCCTGGTCATGAACTCGACCCCGTTGTTGATGATTTTGAGTTAGGCCACGACGGTGTTAAAACCATAGCTGAGGGTATCCACAACATCTTGCTCGAGCATGCGGATCTGGTCGATTAACTCTTTCCTCGTTTGGAGGGCCATCTCCGTGTCAGTCTCCTTCTCGGCGGGATCCATGATCCCCTCCAACTCCTTTACTCGGGCAGCAAGCCTCTCATTCTCCTCTGACACCTCCTCCATCTTTGGCCTCAGCTCGTTCAAATCCTTAAGGAGACGCACCCGAAACTCATACTTCGGCTCATGATTGAGAATATCATTCTTCAGTTTTTCATTTTGAAGGTTTAACTTGTCAATTCGACCATGCGCTTTGTCAGGCTCCTCCTTTGATCACGTCTCCGCATCATTAAGGGTCAAAGCTATTTCAAGAACCCTCATCACGGCGGCCACGTCCTCAGACAGATTCTTGCGTCGAACCTCCTTGCCCACAGACATGATGGCTTCCCACTCCCCTTCATGGAGACCTTGAGCATCGTCCCCACTAAAGATGTCACTGTGGAGATAACAAGGGGCAAAACAAATGTCTCCCCGATGCTCTTGCCCTTATCTTCGGTGGCCACACGGTCCGTACTCTCCCCGCACTTTTTTTTGTGGGTTGTTTAGGGGGAGAAACTTGGTCACCTTGAGGGGAAGAGGAACCACTGGCATGGGCGCCAAGTTTAGCTTGTTCCTAGATCTGGGCAGCACACCCTTTGGGCGCTTTTTGGGCAGCTTTTCCCCTCAGCTTGAGCAGACGTTCTTCGAAAGTGACCATTTGACCTGCAATCCAAAAAGAGAACAATTTAATCTACAAAACAAAACAGACAAACATCTAATATGGACACGTCCCCTACCTAAGAGCTCTAAGGACTCCTCGTCAGATGAGCACTCGAGGAGTATATTTATATTTATGAGGCGGGCAACAACCATGTGCTCCCCCTCATCATCGAAAATAAAGTTGTTGTTTGAGTCCAGGCATATTGCCGGGGAGAAGCTCTTGACATAGGCCGCCAATTTATCGTAGGCAAGTCTATCCTGAGCGCCCAGCTTCTCGGGCTTTACCGAATAACTTTATGGCTTATGCTCATAATGCATCCACTGCCACTCAAGGGTAATCTCGCCCCAAACTTAGTCATTTCCCGACCATCCTTGACCTCGACGGTACGCTCGTACAAGGAGTCCACAACCGCATCTGATATTGGCTTCACTACATAAAACCTTTCCTTGAAGTGTCGGACGAACTCAAGATACGATCGAAACATCATTTTGTGCTGCTTGAACGACACCCAGGCTTGGAGACCCGTGACCGTTTGTCGTTGGGATGAAAGATCCAAAAGAACAAAGGTAAAGTAGCATTAATGTTGAGATACCGGCATACGATCTCAAATGCCCACATAGACGCGAGCGCCTTCGGGTGAAGCTGGGAAGGCGCCAAGTGCAACCATCTGAAAACTCCAACTTGGAAAGCTGTAAAGGGGAGGCGTATCCCTGCCTCCTTGAAAGCGAACTCGTACATTAGAAAGCGCTTTTCTGGGTAGGCGAACAGATCCTCCGGCTCTTGTGTGGAATGAGAATTGACCAAGAGGCAGGAGCATCCTTGGCCCTATCCTCGACAACATTGAAAGCATCCAAGGCATCGTGGACGAATTCAAACATCAGATTTATGGGCTCGAGCGCAATCCAATCCAAATTGTTGTCCGCGTTTGCATTGTTGTACGCGTTGGCATTTTCTTCACCCTGAAGACCAGGAAAATTCACCTCCTCGACCGGTTGAGCCATTTAACCTGAAAAGAGGGGGAAAATAGTGAATTCTCAAATTCACCCTTCCACCGCAAATTAAGTGAAAGGGTGAGGAACACTTTGAAGAGAGGTCCTCGACTCAAGCCCTTGAAACTCACGAAGGAACCAACCCCCTCAGGGGATCATAAGAACACGAGGAGAGGTGGCTCGCCCGTATCTACCTAGTTCACGAGGGGTTAATCCCTAACATGGAGCCATATTGCTCGTACTCGTATCTACCCAATTCACGGGGGGGGGGGGGGGGGGGGGGGGGGGGGGGGGGGGGGGCAATCCTCGACATAGATCTATATGAAGTTCATCGGAAACTTAGGAACATTCATACAAAACTCATGGATCTTCGTCCAGAGTCCATGAACTTCACTGAAAGTGTCACGAATCTTCATAAACTTCATTGAAAGTGTCATGAATATTTATGAACTTCATTGAAAACTTCATGAATTTTCATGAACTTCATCAGAAACTTCATGAAGATTAATGAAACTTCACTCAGAACTCGTGAATTCGCTAGAAAACTTCATCCAATCATCTAAAACCCAAAAGTAAACTAACGAAGCTTGAAGAAAATCACTTACTTGGAGACAAACGAATGCTGGAAAACCTATGACGGTGGCAACGACGTCGGAGCAACTCGTGAACAGAGGAGGTGTAGAAGGAGAGCGAAAGTGAAAATATTCAAGAGAATTCCTTCACCCCTTTTTATAGCTAGTCCCCACCACACGGGTAGCGTGCCAAGAGTCGTCATTGCTTAGGCCTTTAGGCTTCCCCATGCAATGATGACAATCTGAACAACCGCCACGTGTGACACGTGAAGGGACGCGTCGTTTGAACTTCAAAGAATCCCACTTGAAGCCATGCGCTGACGCAAGGTCTCAAGACCTTCACCAACGATCACATGCTCGACATAGTTGCGACACTTTCCTCGTGCGTGCATCATGGATAGGAGATCTAAGGAGATTCATATGATTTCCCTGCGAACACGAAGCACTCTCTCGCGAGCACCACAAGAAGACTGGCTCAAGATTCCTGCGCTTTCTCCTGGACGCGAAGCACTCTCTCGTAGGCACCTTGAGAAGACTAGTGCGCGAAGGCAGATAGTCAACGACTCAGTCGAGGAAAATCCTTCAAAAGTTAATCGCAACTAAGGAGAATGGCAAGGAGGTCAACCAATTGACGACCACCTCTCCTCGACCCTAAAGACACTCTCTTCTTCGAGCAACGTCCCCTCGAGCCAAAATAATAGTCTCTTTTTCGAGCAACGTTTCCCCAACAACTCAGCAGACCTTAAGTCACCACTTTTTCGAGCTGGCACTTGGCCCACATATGGGCAGGCCCAATCCAGCGCCTCTGTCTATGACCTAATAGCTTCAGGCCCAAGTCAGATAACCATTGAGAATTTCCCCCACGTGTCCATTAAGGAACGTGGTCAACAGTCACCATCAACCACCACTTGCCCTCCGAGAATAACGGGTCCACTGTCCCTATATTCTCGGGGTATTTTACCAGGGAAGGGGCCACATGTTGTACCCCATTACCCATGTAACCCTGGTTGTCCTTGTTATTAGGCCCTAATCACTGCCCAATACATGGATCTTGATCCAGCATTGGGGGCTATAAATATCCTCTCTCATGAGAGGGTCAGATATTCATTTATTTAACCTCATTTCTCCCTCACTTCAACAGTCGTCTCATTCAAACTTGTGGGCCATCGACGATTACCTCTGGTTAGGTACGATCACTTACCAATCAAAATATTACATTTTAAAAATATTACAAATTTCCATCGACGATCACACATTTAGAGATGAAGTTGGGTAGAGGCATTCTACCCGACATAAGAAATGTCAACTAAGTCTATACATCTTTTGCAGATTTATCACAAAACCAAGGTTTTGGCATCATCAAGCATATATCCCCCTTGTATTCCGAGAAGTAGATGTTTATAGGGGTGTTCAAATCCAAACCAATCCAAATAAAAAACCAAAAACCGATCCAAAAAACCAAAAATCATAAAAAACCGAAAGTTATTGGTTGTATTTGAATGTTATTTTATGAAAACCGATCAGTTCGGATTAGATTTCGAATGAATTTTTCAAAACCGATCCAAACCAAACCGAACCGCATAAATATATTTTGATACTTATTTACTTTTTATTAGTATTACATGTTTTTTTAATAATATTTATTAGTTTGGTATAATCTATTTATTTTTATTATTTCAAGCATAATCAATCACTCTCATTTTGTAATATTAACTTTTAATATACTATATGTTATATATTATATCAAATCTATGATTTATTAGTAGTTTTATAATATTAATAAAAATATAATGTGTAATTTAGATATCCAAAAACCGATCCAAATTAAACCGCATAAAATTGGATCGGATCAGATTGGATTTTTTTAAATATATCATCCAAAACCGAACCGAACCTTAAGTGAATTAATCTTTGGATCAGATGAATTTTTGCTTTAAAACCGATTCAAATCGAACCGCGAACACCCCTAGATGTTTATGCATAAGCAAACAAAACAAATATGCTGGAGTAAATCTTCCCTCTAGTGCACTGGCAACATAAATGAACACAAGTGGATTTGAAAATAACAAGGGCCTTCAAGTGAATGTTCCACAAGAGTTCACAAAAGGCAGCCTCATGAAAACGCATGTTAAACTATACAACATGCCCCTGGATTCAATGTTTCTCGCATTCCAATGTGTTATAACCTATACAACCGTGAATTTTGTAAAGCTACAAACTCAAGCTTTCGAGTAGTCGGACGTTAGTTGCTTTCTTACCATGGCTCCAAACGGGCACTACATAAGAAAGTAACCTAACCTGTGTAATAAATGCAAATCCTACCAAAGAAGTTCAACTCTGCCCTTGTTTATCATCCATTCATCACATAACCATGTATGACAACAGGGAGTTCATTATTTACTGATCTTGCCTCCTAATGCTTAACATTCTCAAGGAACATTGCATCACATAAATAAATTGAGGCTAATACTACAAATCAAACGGGTTTCTATTGGAGAAACTAATTCCTACAATGGCAAAACTTGGTGTTTACATCAGTTTTTTGTTGCCAAACTTACCAGCCTATTTTTCCACAAAAGACTTGAGACGATCCATCCACCTTAGAAGTTCAATTCTATCCTTGTTCATCATATACTCGTGTAAGAATGTAGAGAGTTCATTATTTACTCCCCTTGTATCCAAGTACTCACAAAACATCTCCTGAATCTCAGGTTTCAAGTTCCTGCGATCAACAATTTAAACAGAAGGAAATTATTAGCAAGCCAAACTGCATATCTTCAAAACAGCAAGGGCTTTAGGACAAGTTCTGTATTGCAAAATTCACTTTTTGCATAGTAGTTAAAAAAAAGACCCAATGAATCAAATGAAAAAAACTGAATGTTTAGGGCCTGTTTGACTACCATTATTAGTTCATTTTTATTATCAGTTTTCATTTTGATTATGATTACTAAAACACCACATTGTTTTCGCATTGACTTTACAAAGTGAAAACAATGTGTCATTCAATTAATTAAAATAGAAAACAGAACATAAAAACAGAAACTGTTTTCTAAAACCAAACAAATCCTTAAGCTTTTGTCATCTCCATCAAGGTTATAAAAAAAGGTCCACAACCACTATTGTGACTGCAAAATCAAGGTTTTTGACATATCCAAAGAAACAATGTCATATAGTAGATACAGGACCATTTTTAAGGGTGTGCAAGATGGACTATAGCACATGACCCAAAATTTCTGATGATTAAATTGATCACTACATCAATGTACTTGATGACATAGATTTGTCATGGTTAAACTATGCCTAAATATGGTCCCTATTTGTTTTGCCTCAATTGAACACTACCTACGAATCACTGTCACATACACAAACACCCTATGAATAAATTGAATGCAATCACATGTATCACTATCGTGTCGAACACTGTATAATAGACACAAAACAAAACCATAATCCAAACCTGAAATCAGGTCCAAGGTAAGGCTTAGTTGGCATCTTCCCACGCTTCAATATAAAAACTTTCTCAACATCCAATCCATCCGGCCACGCCGAGCATACAAATTCCAACACATTCCCATCTTCCCCTTTTGAAATATCCACAATCAAACTAAGGTGAAGCCTCACATTCACCCCAGAACTATCATCTCCAAACACAGGCACATGCTGAAACCCATCAAACATTGTAGCTTCAATTTTAATATCCTCATCATCCCCAAATTTCCCCCTAATCGTAACAACCTGCTCACCAGGTCGGTCTTCAACAACAAAAGAATTGAATTCAGTCACAGGCTGCATAAAAATATAATTTTTGAATTAAAAACATTGAATTGAAATGAATGAAAACCAAACCCTAATAACAAAATTGATCAAATTTTGTTCTAGAAGATTGGGAACCTGGTGTGGAGGAGCGTATTCAGCTCGATACTCGATCTCGTTTCGAAGTATTCGCAAAATGTTGGATTCAAAGGGTGATTTTGTTGCTGATTTTGTAGAGTGAGTTCTGTTACCGAAACCTAATGTTTGAGAGAGAGCGTTAATCACTATGCGTGAAGGAAAATTTTGTTTCAATCTATGAGCTCTTTGAAATGTTCGAATGAGTATAGACATTTTTGGAGTTTTGTTGAATCACAAAGTGATGAATTTTGCAGTTGAACGATGAAAAATGGAAAACAGCATTGCATTTTGAGTGGGCTATAGAGGAGAATTGGGCTATGCTAGAACCCGTTTTCTCATAGCCCTTATTTTTGAATTTTACTCAATACACCACCTATTATCTTTCCACTTCCACCCCCTGCCATTATCTAAGTGCCTCATTATGCTCATGCATAAATAGTTAAAATCAAAGAAATCTCATTTTTTAACCCCCTATCAAACCATCTGATTCAAAAGTGAGAGTGGGAGAGTTTGAAGTTATTTTTCGTATAGAAAGTCTTATAAAGAAGATTTTTGATCCACACAAATCTTTTTGATCCAAGTAAGTAATTTGGTCTATCCAAATAATTTTGACTTTTCGGATATCTCGATGTTAACTCATCTAATTATCAGGTATTTTAAGGTTGAATCATCCAGTATACATTTTTCTTCACTGAATGTCTTACTGTTGAGTCATTTGGTCCACATGTTTCTTCATGAGATGTCTTTATGTGGAGTCATTCAGTCCGCGTGTTTTTTTTATGTATGTTTTGATGTTGATCAATCTAATCTATTATTTCTTTTTTCAAATTGTGTCTATAATTATGTTTTAAAAATATTTTTTGACCGTTGGTGTATATAAGAGAACTACAGGATTATTGAGTGTGGACGTATTGGGCAAGAAGATTTATGAGTTCAGTATGTGATGAATGCAAAGCAAGATGAGTAAGGTGCACCTGAGTAGCAACATCATTTTTCACGAGGGTCATACGACATGTCTCTTCTAGTATTGTACGAGCATCTTGTTACTCGTCAATTATGGCACAGAGAGGTGAGTAATTCTTTTTATTAGGTTAAATAATGTTTAATTTTATTATTATTTGTATTTTATAATGTATATTTTAAATTGTTTTCATGAGTGAGGTCCGAATAAAAAGAATCAAAGGGTACAACAATTGAGAGTAAACTGTTAGAATGAGTTTTAGTGCATCGCATACCTGTGATACATGGTTGGTTGGATTGTTCTGGTCTATTTTCACTCCAAATAATCAATTTCAAAAGGGTTGATGTGAAACTTATATCATCATGTGGAGAGATGGCATGTAGAGACATCGTCATTTCATATATTATTTGGTGGAATAATGATTACCCACCTTTCTATTAAAAGTGATTTTTATGACCATCCACCTAATATCAACGAAAAATCCGTTGTTGTCGAGTTATTAAAAGTGACTATATAAGATCTTACTATTGAAGTATGCCTTAAAACCATAGGTGAAAAAGCGTCCATGATGTCTTGAAAATGCATCGAAATTGCAGGTATGCGATCCGACAAAGGTGATTGGCAATGTGGGAGACATCTGTCAAAAATCATAATGTGTTTTCTTCCATCACCGTGAAAAGTCTCAAATGACCATAGTGTCTAGAGATGCATATCTGAACGCACATTTTTTACACACATTTCAACACAAATTATTGAGTCACCCTTATTTTATAAAAGATTAGATGTGTTCGGAGATGCATCTCCATACGATATCATTTTTTACTAACATTTCAGCTTAAACTGTTGAGCTATCCTTATTTTACAAAAAAATTAAGTGTGTTGATGCTTTTCACACACACACACATAAAGTTGTAATTTCAACTATTTAACACTTAAAATATTGTATTATTCAAATATAGATTTTTTAATTGTGTCCTTTTGTTGCAAATTAACAAGACCCGTACAAAAATACTTATTTAACTTGTCATCCCTAAGTTGTATCTAGTACCTCATTTTTCTTTAATGACAAAAATGCTTTTTTTATTCTATGTCAAGGTAGTAAAAAAATGAAATTTCTGGTATTCAATTTAGAATTTTCGGTACGCCATTTTCTCATTTTGCATCTATATTTGCGTTCTTATCAGAAATAGCGTGGGAAATTCAAACTTTTCGGAAAAAATTTACCAAAATTTTTAAAAATTCAAGTGCTAATTTGAAAAAAAAAAACATATTTGAAATTTCTGAAATTTTTGGTATGTAACAAATTCTTCTGGAATTTTAGAAATTTCCTGTATACCATAAATTTTTCCTATATTTGAAATTTCCAGTAGTAATGCAGTAAAATATTTTATTTGTGTGGTCCAGAACCAACAGTTTCTTCTACGGATTCATATACCGATTTTATGGAGTTCTTCACCATTGATGTTGTATATTTTTTATGTAACAAGTTCAAATTTTAAAGGTTTTCTCGTCTATATGATATTGATAGGTTACTCTTTATGTGTTGTAATTGACAGATATTTAAGTCTCGATCTGAAGTTTTAGCATGGAGACAAACTACTAGTAAACGACATGGTATTATTGTTGTTATTGTTCGTTCTAATTCTGCTAATGGAAAGCTAGGGAGGAAGGATAAATTTATTATGGATTATGAGAGGGGAGGAAATTACAAAAGAAAGAATGACATCTGAAAGCATAAGGATTTTATAGTATGAAATTCAAATGTCTTTTTAGGTTGAGATATGTATTAAGTGGTGTCGGTTGGAAGGTGATTATTAGACGGGGGATGTACAATCATAAACTATCTAAGGATTTGGAAGACCATGACATATTGGATCATCTAAAAGATCATGAAAGACAATTTATGAATGACATGATGAAGTATAATATGGCTCCAAGATACATGGTTGCTACTTTGAAAGACAAAGACCCAAAAAACCTCACGAGTGTTACCCAGGTGTATAAAGCTAAAGCTACATAGGGAACAAGCAAGAGAGGTTCATTGACAGAAATGCAGATGTTGTTGATTCTTATTCATAGTGATAAATACATGTGTTGGACTAGAAATAGGAACGACTCAGATGTTGTTGTTGATATCTTTTAGACACATCCATATTCAATGAAGTTGCTTAATATGTTTCATTTGGTATTGATTTTTTACTGTATATTATAGGTAATGACCATCATTTCTTATTAAAAAATGCAGATTTTGATTTATGAGTTTTTTTATTATGTCCATCGTGATCATACAAGTACCAGATACCACTGCTTGAGATTGTTGGTGTCACGTCAACAAAGTTGACGTTTTCTGTTGGATTTGCCTATTTGGAACATGAAAGGGATGATAATTTCAAATGGGCACTAGAGAAGCTCAAAGAGTTGTTCTCTTCCGAGAAATTTCTACTAAAGGTTATGGTGACAGACTGAGAACTTTTGTTGATGAATGCTATGGAATATATGTTCCCAAATTCAACTCATTTGTTGTGTTCTTTCCATATCTCAAAAAAACGTTAGTATGAAGAAAGACATGAACATGTCATGAATTTATAGAACAACATCATGTATTCAAATAGAGAAACTGAGTTTTTCAAACACTTCAATTACTTTGAGACTGTTTGGGATTATATTCCTTTATTTTTTAAGTATGTGAACGAAATATGGTTGACACCTTATAAAGAAAGATTTGTTGCTGCTTGGACTATCATAGTCACTCAATTAGGAAACACAACAGCTAACAGGAACAAGGAACATGACCGTTTGTTGTTATTACATTACTAATCATAATTTAACATATATTTCTATTTATGATTTTTAGGGTGGAGTATACTCATTGAAGACTAAAAAACATGTTGACCACAAGTTGGAGAGATTTATGTCGAAGTTGGTATGATGTGAACACCATGTTGAAGTTGTCGCTATGTTCAATAAGAGATTTGTTTCAAAAAAATATTGTCAACATTGAGCATCAGTATAACACTCCATTCTATGCCAACTTGCATGGTTTTGTTTCAAGACAGTGCATACAGCTCATTAGAAAGAAACTAGAGGGTAAAATTTATTGGTTCAAGCCAATAAGGACGTGGTTGCTTCATTAGAACAACACATGAGTTACCGTGTGCGTGTCAGCTTGGCGGTTTCCAACTACAAGGCAATCATGTTCCTTTAAACTCAAGTCATGTTTCTTTGGAAGAAATTATACATCGAATAGCATGCAGTAGGTCACGAAGAAAGTGGTACACATTTGGATTTAGAAGCATAGTGTGAAGAGTTGAAGATATATTTCAGTATTTTGAATATTGTAGGCTATATGGTGTTGAAGAAAAAAGTTCGGGAACTAACACATCCATCCACAACTTCTATGTGTCCACCACCGGTGAAGTACAAGCCTTAAAGGATAAATAAGAAGAGTAGAAAGAGCCAAGAGATTGATGTGCTTCGTGATCCTAGCCAGTGGGGGTACACTGAGGGCTCGCAGGGGAGTCAGACTACGTATAAATCATGAACAAAACCAACATCAAGTTAACCGTCAAGTATGTCGTTTGGTAGCCAATTGTCTACCAGATCTGCAAGACATGTTTACTTGTCCCAATTTTCTCATTTCTTACATCTATACATTGATGACATTATTGATGTTGGTGAAGATGGAAATTATGGTTTTCGTGCTATTGCAGCTTTACTTGGATGGGATAAAGATTCATGGACTTTGATAAAGTGCAGTTAGATACTCAAGTTCATCAACACACTCAATTGTTTTCCAAGTTGTTATATGACACTATTTCTATAGTTAGAAATGTGTTACGAGTAGACCACTTGGGTGTGAAAGATATTGATAAATGGATGATGATTCCTGATATGGGTTACCTTATTGCTTCTAGATACAATGTTGTATTTGTCTCCCTTTCCAAAAGAGTTAACATCATATTTTCCCTCTTGCCTTAACTCCACCTATGTATACGAGCAGACATAAAATCATTGTTGTTGGTTTTGTCAACAACAATCATTGGGTTCAAGTTAAGTTGAAACTTGATTACCCATTGCCTCCCATCACTGATCGTTGGAGACAAAATTATACTGAAGATGCAAAAGGATGAGAATCAACATATGTCGATCGCTTTAGACACTAGGAAAATGAAGTTAGGAAGTCATCCTAATTTGTTTTGTGTCCTTATATGTAACACGTTTTTATATGTATATATTTTATCAGGTATCTTTTTTATCGATTCAATTATTCGAGAAAAAGTAATAGGAAAAAGTGGATTTTGGCAGTCTGACGCTATATCGGAAATTCCATATTTCAGGAATTTTTCGATAAATGCCGAAAATTTCAAAATTTCCGATAAGATGATTCTTCTTGGCGGAAATCACGTCTCTTACGGTAAAAACTGTAAATTTTTGTAAATTTTTGAAATTGTTTCGGTATCAGACAATTTTTTTTTAGAAAATCCAATATTTATATGGGGGTATAACGGTAAAAGCACTATAAATAAAAGGTGTCAAATACAACTTAGGTTGACAAATTATAACCTTGAAACTTCGATTCGAAAGAAAAAAATTCCAAAACCCAAAACTTGAAGATAATGAACAAGAGATTGTGGGATGCAATTTCGCAAAACAAAAGTACGACATCAATTGGCACTCACTTATGTATAATGGAAGGATTTAACATGAACCCCCACACTTATACGTGGCACCCCTATTTTAGGTACTTTTACTATAATGCCCCCGTTAAATAACGGAAATTTTAACATTTACGGTTCCATACCAGAATTCCGGGTAATTTACCAAATTTATCGTGGCTTCTGTCATATACTGGAATTTTTATATTTCAGGTACCGTAAATTTAAAATTTTCGGTAATTATGTCAACTAAATAAATACCAGAAATTTGAAATTTCTGGCGGATGAAGAATACCAAAATTTTAAAATTTCCGGTAGGTGAAAAATCAGAAATTTCAATTTTCGGTAATACTGAATGTTGTTTTTTCAATTTGTTAACTTTTTGTTGGATAATTTATACGGTAAAATAGTTAATCGACTTAATATATAAATAAAATAACTGTCATACATATATGGATAAAAAAGCTACAATCACTTCCTACACAAATCTTCCCAATGCCTAAAGAGACCTACATATGTTGATTCTTGTGCTTTTGCGTCAATAGTATAATTATGTATCTAACGAGCAGTGATGGGAGGCAATGTGAAATCGAGTTTAAACTTTACCTGAACCCAATGATTATCATTGACAAAACCAATATCAATAATTGTATACTGACTCGTGTACATGGGTGGAGCTATGATAAGTGAGAAAAATGTGATGTTAAGTCTCATGGAAAGAGAAACAAATACGACATTGTATATAGAAGCAATAGAGTAACCCATATTAGGAATCAATATCCATTTTTCCCTACTCTGCATACCCAAGTGTTCTACTTGTAACACATTCCTAATTGTAGAGACAATATTATAGAACAACTTATAAAACAAGTTAGCATGTTGATGAACTTGAGTATCTAACTGCTTCCGAACCAAAGGCCATGAATCTTCCTCCCATCCTGATAAAGATGAAATACAATGGAAACCATAGTGTCCATCTGGTTTAAAATCAATAATGTCAACGATGTATGGATGAAAGAAAGAAGAAAAATGTGACAAGTACTCATCTCTTGAAGATTTGATAGAAGGTTGTCTACCAATCGGCATGGTTAGCGATTGATTTCCAATTGTTTTTGTGTATGATCTCTTTGTAGTCTGATTCCCCTGCGAAGACGGAGCATATTCCCACTGGCTAGGATCATGATGCACATCACTCTCCTCACCCTTTTTATGAAAGAAAGAAGAAAAATGTGACAAGTACTCATCTCTTGAAGATTTGAGAGAAGGTTGTCTACCAATCGGCATGGTTAGAGATTGATTTCCAATTGTTTTTGTGTATGATCTCTTTGTAGTCTGACTCCCCTGCGAAGACGGAGCATATTCCCACTGGCTAGGATCATGATGCACATCACTCTCCTCACCCTTTTTACTCTTCTTAACTCCCCTCTTTGGCGTGTACTTCACTAGCGGTGGACACGTTGAAGTTGTGGATGGATATGTTAGATCGTGAAGTTTTTTCTTCAACACTCTCTGACCCACAATATCCAAAGTACTTAAATATCTCTTCAAATCTTCACACTCTTCTTCTAAATCCCACTTACTCTCATCATGACTGACATCATATTCTGAAATATGCAATTTCCTCTAAAATACATGAATTGATTCCAAAGGTATAGGGGTGCCTAAAATTTGGAAACCGGCAAGCTGACACGCACTCGGTAACCCGTGTGTTCTTCTAATTAAACAACCACACATCTCCTTGCTTGAACCAACAAATTTTACTCTTTTTAGTTCCTTCCCAATGAGCTGTATACACTATCTTGAGACAAAATCGTGCAACTTAGCATATAATAGGGTGTTATACCGATGCTCAATGTTGACGATACTTTTTTGAAACGACACTCTAATGGAACCTAGCTACAACTTCAACATGGTGTTCACAACATCCCAACTTCGGCATAAAATCACCACAATTAGAAGTCAGTAAGTTTTAGTCTCCAATGTGCAGACTCCACCTTAAAAACCAAAAATAGAATAACATGTTTCAAACTATTATCGAAACATAAACATGCATAATAATGACATCAAACTGTCACGATCTGAATACCTGTTTGTTATTGTGTTCCCTAAATGAGTGACTTTGTTAGTCCATGCAGCAACAAATCTTTCTTTATAAGGTGTTAACCATGTTTCATTCACATACTTGACAAATAATGGAATATCACCACAAACACGAAAAGAAAATTAAATGTTACTATATATTCATAAATCTTTTTATGAAACCATTTAAATTTCATATATGTTGTTTCTTTAATATTTTTTTGCATTTGATAATTCTAAATTTTTTGATGTTGTTCTTTCAACAAGTATGGAACCGAGATTCACTTTCGTCAATTTCATTCTCATTTTCTGCTTTTGTTTTTTCTTTCTTCCATCAATTTAAAGCCTCTATCGGAGAAGACGGAAATGGTCTGTGTTAGCGTCGGTGATATGAAGAAGTTGTTGAAAATGACGCAGATGGAATCAGTGAAAACGAGGTTGAGAGATTCTGCGAAAGGTTGGTATATATGCTTCTTTGAAATAGGATTAGAAACTAATTGTATTATTTTCTCTTATTTTTACATAAAAGACTAAAGGTGCAATCATTTTTATAGATTTGAATTAGGCATTATAAATTTGCACATGAAGTTCTTTAATAAGTTATTTTTATTGTTTTGAATCCAATAGTTTCCAACATTTTTTTGAAAATTGAAATTGAGAATTGCTAGCGATGGGGATTTTTTTCATTGATCTGATATGGACTTACAAGATTGCGTCGGAGATGCTGTTTTCTCTGGAGATTGACAAGGTATCGTGCTCCTCCTTTTAATCTTGCGTTCTACGTCGGATTCTTCGATCCTCTTTCTATCTTATGAAATCGTGTTATCGTGACGTTTAAATATTCAATTACAAAACTCACAAGTGTGTGATGTTGCTACTGTTGAATTGTTATTTTAATTGTAGGTAAACAGTGATGTTGAATCGTTGCTCGTATGTATCGGTGTCGACGCCTCGGTGTTTGAGGAATCATGTTGAATATTTGCGGATTTCTGCAGGTTTGGACTATTGAATTATCGTGAGTTGATGTTGTGATTTGATATCCGGGTCGATGTTTTGATTGTTGAAAATGGTTGGAATGATGTTGCAGGTTCTGATGTAAGGAAATTTTGAAATGCAATTTCTATTACTGAGATGAAAACAAACGTGATTTGATGTTATGGTATGTGGTTCCTATACTTATCATAGCTTAACTTATTTTTGAATTGGTGTAATGAACGTTGCACTCTGTGCTGATTCAGTTGAAATGAGTAAGACACAAGACTATGACCAACAAAAAAAAAGTGAAATTCCAAGTCAAACCAGATAAGTTTTACGTGTATTGTGAACATGATAAGTTTGTTTTTGTGTGTGTGAATACTGACACTATAATGTGTAGAGTATTTTATATTTATATTGCAATGTTACTTGAAATGAAAGGGTATATGTGGTGTTATTGATCTACATAGCTATGTATTTTCACGAGTAGGCAATGATGAATACTTTAATCTGAAGCAATGCATGAAACTAGGTCAAGTTTATGATGACTCATGCTTAGAGCTATCATTCTTAAATTTGAACTAAGTTATTAAGAAAACGAAAAAACATATAGTACATCAGTGGGGATAGTTCATTTGGGAGAGTGTTAGATTGAAAATTTGAAGGTCACGTCTTGGATTTTTTATAAATAATATCAAAATAAAATTAATATTTACATTAAGGAAAAATATTCAGTTGATACAAATATTTCTATACATGATTTAAATATAAATAAAAATAAGTTTTTCTTTTAAAATTAATAAATTATTTTGGTTAAGCAAATTTGTTTTTTTGTTTCTTTCATTCTTATTATATTTTAGAAATAAAATTGCGTAACACACCAGTATTCGTGCGAACGCACAGGTAATACATCAGTACCGTATGAACGCACGAGTAACAATATCAAAATCTGTGCGAACACACAAATTATTATATCAATCACATTTTTGTTGGTATTAAATCAATAACATTTGTTCAACTAAATCAATTACTATATTTTTTCTAAAATTTATGATTGCTTAATTATATTAATATTATCGGTTATCGGTTGTCAACAAACTATATTTGAGAATCACAAGTATGTTTTTTTAAACATAGAGACTCAAACATCATTTCAATAATTTAATTTTAACGAAAACATGAATTTAGTGATCAAAATATTAAATTTTAACGGCAACATGAATTTACTGATCAAATATTAAATATTAACGGGAACATGAAGTTACTGATCAAAATATTGAATATTAACGTGAACATGAAGTTACTGATCAAAATATTGAATATTAACGGGAACCTGAAGTTACTGATCAAATATTGAATATTAACGGGAACATGAAGTTACTGATCAAAATATTGAATATTAACGGGAACCTGAAGTTACTGATCAAAATATTGAATATTAACGGAAACATGAAATTAGTGATCAAAGTATTGAATATTAACGGGAACATAAGTTACTGATAAAAATATTGAATATTAACGGGAACATGAAGTTACTGATAAAAATATTGAATATTAACAGAAATATAAAGTTACTGGTCAAAATATTTAATATTAATGGGAATATAAAGTTACTGATTAAAATATTTAATATTAACGAGAACATGAAGTTATTGATTAAAATATTGAATATTAACGGAAACATGAAGTTACTGATCAAAATATTGAATATTAACGGGAATATGAAGTTACTGATTAAGATGTTAAATATTAACGAGAATATGAAGTTACTGATCAAAATATTGAATATTAACTGAAATATTAAGTTATTGATCAAAATATTGAACATTAACGGGAACATGAAGTTACTGATCAAATTCTTGAATATTAACGGGAACATGCAATTACTGATCAAAATATTAAATATTAATAGAACAACTTTACTATTGGTTTAAATATTTTTTACAATAATTCCAAAACAAAAATAATATTTATATAAAAATATATTATTCATTCAAATATTTTTATATATTGGAAGAATTATAGGCATCGACTTATTATCTTTTTTAAAAAAAATCGTTTTATTTTTATTATATTTTAGAAACAAATGCGTGTACCATACCGGTACTCGTGCGAACGCACGAGTATCCCACTAGTTATTTATAGTGGAATACGAGACATTTGTGTGGATCGATAATTGAGATGAAATGTATTTATATTGTAACTAAACTACATAAATATACCACTTTCAATGAATTTCAATAATATTGTGAACTACTGCATTGATTTTTTACAAGATTTTCTAAATATTCTTCATTGATTAAATCAAGTATTCTCATTGATGAAATTTCTTCATTATCAACGAAGAATTTTTTGAGGATCGTTCGTCCACCAAGATTGTTCTTTCAAATGAAGCTATTGGAGTTGACTTTTCCTCTCAATCAATACATGCAATACATATTGTGACATTTACACAAACACCTTACATGCAAAACTCATTGTGACATTTTCACAAACACCTTACATACAAAAACCACATGCCACACAAAACATAACATAATGCAACATTATCAACACTAAATCAATACTATCAACACTATCAACTAAACCAAATGTAATATTATATATCAACATTATCAAATATATCAAAAATCATACCTAGAGGAGAAGAGAATATTGGTTGTGAATGGAAGAAAGGATGAGAACGGTCTTGAATGGAAGAAAGGATGAGAACCTTGATTGTGGAACAAATAGAATCTATTTTCATTGAGAATCAAAGAAAAAAAATGGAAGATTCAATGGAAGATGGTTGTTGTGCGTGTACGTGAGAAGAGGAGAGAAAAAACCTATTTTCTTAAAATAATAACGTTATTGATACTGGGCGTGTTTTATATTTTTTATAACAGGACTTTAGGCAACGCTTTTCAAAAGCGTTGCGAAAGCCCACTCTTAGCCAGCGCTTCTAGTAAAAGAGCACCGTGTAGTCCCCCCTTTCGGCAGCGCTCTTACAAAGTGCTGCGTAAGCCCACCCTTTAGGCAGCGCTTTTCCAAAGCGCTACAGTATCTACCCTATTTAGCAGCGCTTTTTCAAAGCGCTTTCTAACACCCCCCTTTAGCAGCGCTTTGAAGAAGCATTGTCTAAAGTGGGCCTTTTAGCAGCGCTTTGAAGAAGCATTGTCTAAAGTGGGCCTTTTAGCAGCGCTTTGGTAAAGAGCTTTCTAATATAGGCCTTTAACAGCGCTTCATAAGTGGACCTTTAGCAACACTTTTAGGAAGCGCTGTCTAATATGGGCCTATTATGAGCGTTTTGGAGAAGCGCTTTCTAAAGTGGGCCTTTTAGCAGCGCTTTGGAGAAGCGCTGTCTAAAGTGGGTCTTTTAGCAACGCTTTTATATAATTTCATTTATACTTTCCGTGCTTTATTTTTTATTTAACTTATAGCAGCACTTTTGGAAAAAAAGCGTTGTCTAAAGTGCACTACCTAAAACTCTTTTTGGCGTATAGCTCATAAAAGAACGTATGGATTGCTTCAAATGGAAGAAAGTGAAAGTATAAATGATTTCTTCACTAGGGTACGAAACTGGTGAATCAAATTAAGGTATGTGGAGAAGTGTTGACAACAAGATCAGTTGTTGCAAATATATTGAGGTCATCGGTTCCAAAGTTTAACCACTTGGTGGTAGCCATAGAAAAGTTGAATAATTTGTCGACATTGACAAAAGAAGAGCTTCAAGGGAGCTTGAATCTCATAAACAAAAAATGACTGAAAGAGTTGCGTGGAAGTCGAATAGTGATGTGGCTTTATAAGATCAATAAGCAAAAGAAAAGAAATGCAAAGGAAAGTGGTTCGACAACAAAGATATAGGAGGCTACAAAAATTTGACTGGTTGAGGAAACCAGCAGGAAGGAAATTGGTCGAACAAGAGAATACCGCGATACCAAAGTAACCAAAGAGGTGGTGCTGCAGGTAGAGGAAAATGTGGTGGTTAAAAACTTGACAAAAGTCACATTCAATGCTTCAATTGTCAGAAGTATGGTCACTATTATAGTGATTGTCCAAAAAAAATAATCAAGAAAGTGATGCAAAGTTTGCAAAACATGAAGAATAAGAAGAAGAGATGATGCTAATGGTCATGACAAGAGATAAAGAAAGGTTCAAAAATTATTGGTAATTGGACTCAGGATGCTCATCACGCATGTATAAAAGGAAAGATTGGTTTGTCAACATAAAGACCTCGATGAAGAACATGGTGAATTTTGAAAATGACAATACTCTAGCAGTTGAAGGTATTGGATATGTTCTGATTATGAGGAAAGATGACAAAAGTTCAGCAATTTCTAATGTATTGTATATACCAGGCATGAAAAGTAATCTGAAGTATAAGGCGGTTAGTCGAAAAGAACTACAAGGTGTCAATTTAAGACAAGTTGATGAGAGTTCTCGACTCAAGAGGAATGTTAATATTGAAGGCTCTTATGTATCATAATAGAACCTTTAAGATTGAAATTATTATGATGGAGCATAAGTGCCTTGTGAATGTAGCTAGCGGGGATGAATAAATATGACACTATCGACTAGGTCATCTCAACTTCAAAGACATTTGAGATTTGAAAAGAATAAATATGGTTTCCGAATTACCATAAATCAACATTCCAAATGAGGTGTGTGAGGAATGTGTGTAGGAGAAGTAGAAAAAGAATAGCTTCAGCAAGGATGCAAGAAGCAAGTCAAAGGTTATTCTTGAAATCATATACTTTGATGTATGTGGTCCTATCCAGGTGGATTCGATTGGAAGTAACAAATACTTTGTCATATTCATAGATGATCTCATTAAAAAACTATGGACTTACCTGATCAAGAAGAAAAGTGAAGTGGTCGAGGTATTTGCCAAGTTTAAATCTATGGTCGAAAGACAAAGTGGTCGAAAGCTCAAGATTTTGAGGACTGGTGGTGGTGGAGAATATGTGTCGAAATACTTCGACATGTTATGTGAGAAATAAGAGATTGTGCATGAGGTGGTACCACTGTACACTCCACAGCAGAATGGAACTTCATAAAGGAAGATTCAAACGAACATGAATATGGTGAAATGTATGTTAAAAGGAAAGCATTTACCTAAAGACTTTTGGGGTAAAGTTGTGTCGACTACAACATACATCCTAAATAGATGTTCAACAAAGAAGCAAGAAGGAATTACACCAGAAGAATGATGGTTAGGTGTAAAACCTAGCTTGAGCTATTTGAAAGTGTTTGGATTTATTGCACATAGACATGTGCCAATCCAGTTGAGAAGAAAACTTGATGGCAAGTCGAGTCAAATGATCCTAATAAGATATCATTCAACTGGAGGATACAAGTTGTTTGACCTTGTGTATAAGCAAGTAGTAATCACCAGGGACATGATCATAGATGAGCTTAAGGAATTGGATTGGACTGCAAATGTAAACAAGGATTCAGTGAGAATCTTTTGTGAAGAACCGACTGCTGAAATCGAAATAGAAGAAGTTCGACAAGAAGAAGTGAGAGGTGAAACAGGCCCAAGCAGATCTCAGAGAACTACACACATGCATTCAAGGTTGTAGGATTGTATGATTACATCAGATGATGTAGTCGATAATAAAGGTGAGCTGGTAAACTATGCTTTCTATGCAGATGTCATACCAGTCAATGCAAATGAGGCATTGAAGGATTCTGTTGTACCCCAAAATTTTCCCTCCCTTTCCTTTAAAAAAATTTCTTCTAGGGTTTCTCAAATGTTCAAAGCTTTTCAGACCTCCAAACATGTCAATTAATTCGCCAAGGGTTCGAGTTTGCAAATGCTCAAAGTTTCTTCTGTCCACTGGTTTTGTACCAGGGTTTTTGAGTGTGTGACACCTGTTGGGATCAAGATTCATGGTTTCAAGAAGTGTGCAATATTAAGGATTACGTTTGAGTTTATTTTGAATTAAGATTTTGATTCATGATAAAAAGATATTGAGTTTGAGGATTCTTTAATGATATATTTGTTTGCTTGTGAAGAAAGTTAGCTGAATCTGGATTTGAGATCAGGGGTTTGCTCATCTTCTGGTTTATTTTTGTTGACAATCATCTAAAGGCATCATTTCCAAAGAGGGGTGAATGTGAATCATGGCGCAAGAGAGGAAATTGTGTATCAATATTATGATCAAGATGGATTTTTCGTTTCAATTACAAGACATTTCGGGTCATGAGGATTTGAAATTAAGGATTTAAGAAATCTTAAATTTGCGAATAAGATTTGAAATTTGAATTTCATTTTATCTTGTGCTTTAAAATTCAATTCTAAATTCAAATATTCAAAGCCCATATCATTCTCTCATCATTCTTTTCAATCTTCATTCAAATCAAACCACTTCTACACAATTTCAATTTACAGTAAAGAAACCCTTCACTGGGAAGAAAGAGGTCAGTGCTGCTTATGACCAGAGAAATCAGGGTAAAGTTGTACGCCGTCCGACGGTAGGAGCTGTAATGATCTCCAACCCTGCACCAACTCAATGATAAAACAATCAGCGCATGTAGGATGCGCCTAGAAAATAATTCACCATACTCAACATCCCCTTATCCCAGGTATTGCAGTATCTAATGAAGGTTAGCTTGGTCACTCTGAGGGAGCCTCCTCAAAATCCAAACACTACATCTCCCCGTTATAATCTAAATGCTCGGTGTGCCTACTATTCCAACAGTCTAGGGCATGATACAAATGATTGTTGGGCTCTGAAGAATAAAGTTCAGGATCTTATTGAGTCAAATGAGATTGAATTTGACCCTCCTGAAACTCCCAATGTGATAACTGCACCAATGCCCAAGCACGGCCAAGGTATAAGTGTTGTTGATGGTGACTTGTTTGTTTCTTCTGTTGATGAACTAGCTACTCGTCTTCCAGTGGTTAAGAAGAACTTCTTGCGAGCTAGTTTATTTCCGGGCTGTGGTGAAGGTTGCCACCTGTGTGCGTCTCTTCCCAATGGTTGTTTGTTGTTGAGGATAAGTGTCCAGCGTTTGATGAACAACAAGGAAATTTTGTTTGAGAAGACTCCCTCTATGGAAAGTCTATGTGAAGATGAAAAATGTGAAGATGTGTCAATTATTACCATTTTCGAAAATCCTCCCATGGTCTCCTCCAAAAGACCTGTCAGTATTACATCCACTCCTAAGGTTGATCCTTTAATTATCACCTTTCCAGGGCCCATACCATATTCCTCCGACAAAGTTGTTCCTTGGAATTATGGAGCTGACGTTTATTATCATGGCATCAAGCAAGACCTCTTGGTCATTAAGAATGAAGTTGCTGAAGATGTTGATCCTAAAATTGACAACATTGTTGGGACCAGTAAAATTACCCGAAGCAGAAGGATTTTCTCTCCTGAAATCTCTCCAAAGACTGTTGCCACTCCTTTTGTTATTCATGCTAATACTCTCGTTAATACTCCTGTTGTTACTCCCATTGTTACTCCGATTGTTATTCCTGCTACTGAGTCAGCTGAGACTCAAGGCAAAGAAGTATCGTTTGAGCCTGCTCGGATGGAGGCACCCAAAGAAGCCATACCTGAAGCCTCCAAACAAGAAATGGAGGAAATTTTAAAAACCATACGGAAGAGTGATTACAATGTTGTGGAACAATTAGGGCAGACCCCTTCAAAAATTTCAATGCTCGCCTTATTACTATGTTCCGAAGCCCATGCTAAGGCTTTGGTGAAGTTCCTAAAGTCTGCTCATGTGCCGCAAGAGACTTCTGCCAACCAATTTGAGAACTGTGTTGCTAGTCTGACTGTTGATAATGGACTAGGTATTTTCGATGCTGATCTAACTCCCAATGGAAGGAAATATAATGATGCCCTCTGTGATACGGTGGAATAACTGACTTGGTTGTTTTTCATTTTGTATTCACCAATGTTGCGGTTAGCAAGAGTCGCCACCGACTTTTCTTTTATCCAAAAGGAAAGGTGAAAAAGCACAGGAAAGACCTTTGAGATTGTTTCTTGAGTTCGGGGGGTAGATTATGAAAAGGGAAGGTATTAGCACCCTTTTCATCCATGGTTTTCATGGGCTCTTAGTTACTTGCTAGATCACTTGCTTTTGTTTGAAATTGTGTTTTGTGTGGTTTTTTTTGAAAGTATTTTTGAAAAGAGGCCATTGTTTAGGAAATTTTTGTAATGATTCTCGTTCGTAAGAATGCATACAAAGGTGTTGATCTTTTTGAAAATGTTTTCAAGTTTGAAAGATGTTTTTTTGAAAGTGTGGGTGTTTGTGTTTGAAAATAGCAAGGATGTTTTGTTTTAAAATTGAGCAAGTAACTAGGAACTTTTTACCTACTCAAAAGTCTTTCATATTCATTTCCTTTTTCCTTTGACATTGTTATCTTACCATTGATTTGGTAAGTAACCCTATCTTTGGATGTAAACGAGATGGGCGTGGGTCATCGTATAACCATGATTAGCAATGTTGTAAGGTATCTTAGCATTTTTTGTTAGGGACTAAGATCATTTTGAAAGGCAACATGGATAGCATCACCGAGGGACTACGATCTTGTATTTTGCTTGTCTTTGCTAAGATGCCTTACATGCGTATCATGACCATTTATTTCTCAAGGCAACAAGTGGAGTTAACCCTAGAGGTGTAAGGTGTGCGAGTGTATATTTTTCATGCTTGATTTGTCTTGCATTAGGGTTTTCTATTGGTTGGTTCTATCTTGCCATACACACCAAATTACTAGCAATATATGAAAGCAATAAAAATGCGGAAAAGTAAAAATACTAAGCTATTACATCAATAGGGGAGGGGGTGTAAAAATTCACAAATGGGGATTGAAAGAAATTAAAATCCTAATTATCTATTACAACCATATTAAAATAATATACAAGAAATGTAAAAGGGACTTGTTTTGTTTTTGTTAAGAAATTAATTTACTTAAGAAAATATTTTGATCTTTTTTGTTCTAAAAGAAATGAAATAAAACATGTGAATATGAAATATTTTTGGTGTTTTTGGTTATTAAAAGCAAAAAAAAAAAAGATAAACAAGAAAAAGGAGTCAAAATCAGCGCATTGCTGAAACGAGGAGGAACAGAAGTTCTGACTCTGATACGCTGCAAGAGAGAAAATGTTAGTTGGCAAGCAGAAGGTCAGAAGTTCTGGGCATGGGTACACCAAGTTCTGAGGTTGCTGGGAACAAAGGAAGATCTAGAAGTTCTGATTATTGAAATGGGTTCAGAAGCTATAGTGTAGTTGGGAACCTAGAAGTTCCTATATCATTGGCAAGTCAGAAGTTCTGGCCATTTGAGAGAGTGAGGTGGAAATGTTATTGGGTAAGGTTGTTTAGAAGTTCTGATTTAGGAATATTATTTGCCAGATAAATGGGTGAAAAATGTCAATAAATAAACCTAAAAAGAGATGTTTTTGGGGCTAGAACCCAGGACCCTTAACACTAATGTCTTATGCGCACGCTTTCTACCACTGGGATGGCGGTACATCCGATATTAGAAGCAAAAGCACGAACATATAACATAAAGTAAGTTCTGATGATGAGCTTTACCTCTTTTTCCATGCTAATCAGAACATCTTCAACTTAGTCATTTCTCAACAGAACAGAAAACACAAACATAGCAATTATGGCAGGTTTTCCATCATGGTTTCAGAAGCACAAAAATATCAAGATTGTAAATCAGAAATAGGCATGTATCTGCTAATCCTAATTTCTTTAGGAAATTTTGAACTGATATTCTCCTTATTTAGTCAGAAAAGTACATGAAACCTCAAAATATGTACAACATCAGAATCAAGATGTGTAGATTGTGTTTTGAACATGCACCCTAACAATGCTTAAGTGACGAGGTACAAGTCAGAAGAAACTTACCTTGCTTCGGGAGATTATTCTGAATTAGAGTTTGGTTCAGGCTACTGTGATATTCTGGTCAGCTTCCTCATGTATTCAACAGGATGGAACAACCCTTGGCTTGGTTTATGAATGGTGAATGGATTATTTGGTCAAGAAACACTTTGAGAAAAGTTGGAGTTTGAATACAAGAATAAAAAACTAGCAGATTTTGGTGTTTTGTGTGTGCAGTTTAGGATTTCTGGGATTTTTAGCAAGGTTTCAAAGTTTTTCTCTTTAAATTTTTTCTGCCCGGCCCCTTCATAGTTGTCAATGAAGTTCAATTTATAGGCAAGAACTTTGTAGCTTGGAGAAGTCAAAAGTACAACCATCATACACTAGGCGCGGACTTGTTCTTGAAGCAAGTTCAAACAAGTAAGGTTAACAGCTTTTAGCCGTGCCTAAGCTGGATTTTAAAGCATGAATTAAGGAAAAGTACCCTCAGAGGAAAAAGGAAAGCATGGGCCCAGCATAAACTTGTACAACAATTTGCTTTTCAAGGACAACAATGGTACTTCCTTCTCACACGTGGGGAAATCCTTTGGATAAAAAATAAAAAGTGGTTGTATGCATTAAATGATGATGAGATTTATCACACCAGAAATCCTGCGCTATGAGATTGTGCATCATACTTAGATTTGGGCCAGAAGTTCAGCATCAGCGCAACTTAGAACAAAAAATCCAACTTCTGATCCTTTAATCTTTTCGCTCCAGCATGTTCTGAAGGAGTTCTCAGACTTTTCTAAAAGTTTGTAACACGCTTTATAAATCCTCTTTGAATTGCTCTTGCAACTCCTGACTGAACCTTCGTAAAAACTGGCCCAAAAGTTCTAACCAAACTCTGTCTTGAAAATGTCCAAAATTTGTTGAGTGCTTCAGTTTCATGGATGTGTGTTTTGAACCTTTATAAATTGAAATTCCAGCATTTCCAGGAGAAGTTCTGTTCTGCAATATTTTAGGTCTTATTGAGATCTAAAGCTCTTGTGTTAGAAATTCTTCCAAAATCAGCTTGCATCATGGTGATAATCTGATCAGAAGTTCTGAGCTTGTCATATTTCTTAAATACTTAGAAAAATTCTAAGTATTTTAGAATTTTGACTTTTGAATTTCCTGATGAAATAAACTTCATATTTCCACATGTCTTGATGAAATATGACTCTTGAAACTTGACTTTGGTCCAAAAGTCAAAGTTTGACTTTTCAGTAAGCAAAATGACAATTTTGCCCTTGTGACAATTCCAAGCCTAAATTGATGTATCAGTACTGCGAACTTGACGTCATAGAAGACCTAGTAAGGGAATCCTTGAGAAATGAGAGGGCACATTTTGGGGGTACAACAGCTTCCCCTGTTCAATCTTCTTTAAACCTGAAGAGTTAGATTGGCGAGAAATGATTGAACACTAGAGTGCCCAGAAATTTGCAGTCGAAGATGGATTGTGAATGGGCTTATGGATGCCATTTGGAGGAAAGTTAATAAATACTAGAAGAAGTATCAGTACAAATCTCTTATTGATTTATACTAAAACTTGTTGCCTTACCTGTGAGAAAAAGAGTTAGTAAAATGCAGAGGTATGCATGATGTTTTCTAGATGTAGTATTATGCTAAATGCATTTTGTATGTACATGTTATGATATATGAATATGAGATGTATATTTTTGTTTGGGAAAATAAATCCCTGACTTCCGCTAAGGAAATTCTGGAGGGTTGAATCCCTGATTACCGTTGGGGATGAAGAATATGCATATCTTCAGACTTTGTTGAAAGGATGCTTTCGTTGGGGAACATCTCTTGAAAGTCAGCGGTTATCTGGTCGGATCCAGACTTCACAATTTGCTGAGGATGAAGTAGTCAATTTCTATCTAGTCGGATCCAGGCTTCATGGTAACTTTATAGGGGAAGAGGTGAATTAACTGTTATCTGGTCGAATTCCAGGTTTTGCAGAAAATTTCTTGAAATTGAATAGTTATCTGGTCGGGTCCAGGCTTCAAAATAACTTGCTGGGGATACAGAAGTTAATTGTTTTCTGCTCGAATCCAGGCTTCGCAGTAACTTGAAGTGGTAACTATTATCTGGTTAGATCCAGGTTTTATGGTTTTTGGAAAGTTGTACTATTATCTGGTCGAGTCCAGGCTTCATAGTGTCTCTCTAGGGATCATAGTTAATTGTTATCTGGTCGGGCTCCAGGTTTCACAATAAACTTTTTGAAAAACTGTCATATGGTCAGGTCCAGGCTTTGCAGATCTTTTAGGTTGATGAGGTCAATTGCTATCTGGTCGGGTCCAGGTTTCATAATAAACTGTTTGAAAAACTGTCATTTGGTCGGGTCCAGGCTTTGCAGATTTCTGAGGTTGACAAGGTCAGTTGCTATCTGGTCGGGTCCAGGTTTCACAAGAAACTTTTTGGAAAACTGTCATCTGGTCGGGCCCAGGCTTTGCATATTTCTGAGGTTGACGAGGTCAATTGCTATCTGGTCGGGTCCAGGTTTCACAATAAAATGTTTGGAAAATTGTCATCTAGTCGGGCCCAGGCTTTGCAGATTTCTGAGCTTGACGAGGTCAATTGCTACCTGGTCGGGTCCAGGTTTCATAACAAACTGTTTGGAAAACTGTCATCTGGTCGGGCCCAGGCTTTGCAGATTTCTGAGGTTGACGAGGTCAATTGCTATCTGGTCGAGTCCAGGTTTCACAACAAATGTTTGAGTATTTAGTTGTTATCTGGTCAGATTCCAGGTTTCACAATGAATTTCTGAAAGGAATTGTTATCTGGTCGGATCTAGGCTTCACAATAACTTGTTGGGGTAGAGGAAAACTCTACCGGGGAGAAGAAGTTAAACCTTGGTCCGGTTGGGTCCAAATTCTTCTATATCTTTGAAGAGTTAAACTATTATCTGGTCGGGTCTAGGTTTCATAGCATTTTTTGGAGATAGTAAAGGTTTTGTTGACGACTTTACTGGGGATTAGGGGTTATGGCCCTATGATTTGCAATAGTCTGAAAGGAAAATTCAAACTGGAGAGTGTAGACTCAATCGGATAGGAAAAAGTCAGCTTGGGGAGGATACACTCAACTGGGGAGGATATACTCTATTTGGGGATAATAGCCTCGACTGGGGAAGATATACTCAGATGGGGAAGATAGGCTCAGCTGGGGAATTTTGTGGTGTCTTGATTGTTGTATGTTGGGGAAATTTGAACTCGGCTGGGGAGTTATGTTATCTCATCGTTTGTTGGAGAAGATAGACTATGCCGGGGGAATACATACTTGATTGGGGGATGTACTCGGTTGGGGAATTTTGCGGTTCCTCGATGGTTGTTAAGGAAATAAAACCTGTTGGGGAAATAAGCCCTGTTGAGGAGGTGAATTTCTCTTAGGAAGACATCCACGAGGCTTCAACTTGTAAAATTCGACTTAACTGGAGAGAGAGCTGCCAAGAGATTGAGACTCTGGTTGGGGATTCTCCTATGCAAAGAGACTTTGTGAGTAACTTCGTTGAGGAGGAAGTTAATGAAATAACTCTGTGGGGGTATTCCATATTCATTAAAGAGGTTCCTGTTACTGCTTAGGTCATGTGTGCCAAACAGTTTTAATTATGTTCATATGCATATGTTCATTCAATTTTAGTTATTGGACATATTTGTATTCAAAACAAAGACAAAAATTTTGCACTTCAAAATATATTTATTTGTATTGATATTTTGCCCATGAATAGGCGTTTTTGTACAGAGAAACGGAGATCCTAGTAAGAGGAAATTGTCAAAAGGAAAACAAAATTGAGAATAAAAACAAATAGCCATGCGAAACGATCTCATTTCCTTCCAACTCTACTATTTCCCCAATGTTTTCGAATCTCCCTTGCCGTTGATAGAAGTTGATTGGATTGATCTTGGACCGTTTAAACTCGGATCTTGGTGATAAAGTTGACTATGGTGAATCCAATAGGACATAGTCAAACGCTTTTAATCCTTAACTTTTGCTTGGACCTCCCTTTCGGGTTTTCAGTCCACCAGGATACCCATTTTTGTCCAAGTCGCCCTTTTGGGTTTTCAACTTGCCGGGTGTACAATCTTTTGCATATATCCCTAATTTTTGCCCAAACCTTTTGGTTTGCTGGGATGCCCTTATTTTGCCTAGGTGTGTCAACCTAGCCGGTCTCTTATGCGTAGTATTTTTTAACTATGTCCGCGTTTGTAGGATGTGGGAAGTCTTCACCATCCATGGTAGTCAGCATCATGGCACCACCAGAGAAAACTCTCTTGACAACAAATGACCCTTCATAGGTGGGAGTCCATTTTCCCCTGGGGTCGCCTTGTGGTAGAATGATGCGTTTTATCACCAAGTCACCAACTTGATATACTCGAGGCTTGATCTTTTTGTTGAAAGCCTTGATCATCCGTTTTTGGTACGTCTGACCATGGCAACCAACAGCTAATCATTTTTCATCGATCAAGTTCAGCTGATCCAATCTTGTTTGAATCCACTCATCTTCGCCTAAGCCTGCCTCATTCATAATCCTCAGCGAGGGAATATGAACTTCCACCGACAGAACAACTTCCATGCCATAGACTAAGGAAAAGGGAGTTTCCCCAGTTGATGTTCTAGCTGAAGTGCGGTAGCCATGTAGAGAAAACGACAACATCTCATGCCAACCCTTATAGGTTACCACCATTTTCTGCATAATCTTCTTGATATTTTTGTTGGCTGCTTCGACTGCGCCATTAATTTTTGGTCTATATGGAGAAGAATTGTGATGCTTGATATTAAACTGAATACAAAGCTCAGTAATCATAGCATTGTTGAGGTTAGTCCCATTGTTGGTGATAATCCTTTCGGGGATACCATAACAACAGATGAGGTTGTGTTTGATAAATCTTGCTACCACATTCTTTGTGACTGAGGCAAAAGAAGCAGCTTTGACCCACTTGGTGAAATAATCAATAGTGACCAAAATGAAACGATGTCCATTGGAAGCGGTTGGCTTGATTTCTCCAATCATATCAATGCCCCACATTGCAAATGACCATGGAGTGGTCATGACATTCAGAGGGATAGGAGGCACATGGACCTTGTCAGCGTAGATTTGGCATTTGTGACAAGTTCTTGAATGTTGATGGTAATCAGTCTCCATTATTGACCAATAGTAACCGGCTCTTAAGATTTTCTTATCCATCGTATGTCCACTTGAGTGAGTACCGAAGAGACCATCATGCATGTCTTCCATGATTTCCTCCGCCTCTTTCTTGTCCACACATCGGAGTAGAGTTGAATCATGGTTGCACTTGTACAATATTTCGTTGCTTAGGAAGAATTTGGCTGCAAATCTCCGTAAGAACTTTATGTTATTGATAGATGCTCCCTCTGGATACTCTTGTGCTTCAAGGTATCTCATCACCTCATGGTACCATGGCTTTTCCGCATCGGTGTCAAGCTCATAGCAATGTGCAGGTTCGTCGAATCTTTCAATTATAATCATATAGGCTTCGTTATCCCATCTGACCTTGAACATTGAAGACATGGTTGCCAAAGCGTCAGCCAACTGGTTTTCCTCCCTAGGGAAGTGCTCAAAGGTGATCTCTTAGAAGTAGGGAATCAGGGATAACACAAGTTCCTTGTAAGGGATTAGATTAGGGTGTTTAGTGTCCCAATCTACTTTTACTTGGATGATCACCAGAGCGGAATCCCCAAACACATTCAAATGTTTGATCCTCAAATCAATGGCAGCTTTCAGACCCAAAATACACGCTTCGTACTTGGCCATATTATCCGTGCAATCGAAGCATAGTCTGGCAGTGAAATGAGTGTGGCAACCTTCAAGAGAGATGATCACAACACTAATTCTGTTACCTAAGGCGTTGGAAGCCCCATCAAAGACCATAGTCCATCGGGATCCATGTTCAGGTCCGTCATACGGTCTGGGTTTCGCATAGTCGGATACCATCATGATGTTCTCATCAGGGAAGTCGAAGTTCATTGACTGATAATCGTCCATAACTTGATGGGCCAAATGATCAGCTAGTACGCTTCCTTTGATGGCCTTTTGCACAGTGTATTGAATATCGTACTCATTCAAGATCATTTTCCATCTAGCTATCCGTCTGGAAAGGGCAGGTTTCTCGAAGATGTACTTGATTGGGTCCATCTTAGAAATCAACAGAGTGGTATGGGTCAACATATACTGTCTTAGTCGGCGAGCAGCCCATGCTAGAGCGTAGCAAGTTTTCTCGAGCAGTGAATATCTGGTTTCACAGTCGGTAAACTTTTTTGCTCAAGTAATAAATAGCATACTCTTTTCGGCAAGACTCGTCATGTTGGCCCAAAACACACCCCATAGAATTCTCTAGTACCGTCAAGTACATGATCAGGGGCTTTCTTTCAATTGGAGGCATGAGAATATGAGGCTTTTGTAGATATTCTTTGATTTTTTCGAAGGAAGCTTGGCATTCATCGTTCCATCTGACTACCTGATCTTTCTTCAAAAGCTTGAAGATTGGCTCACAAGTAGTAGTCCAGTGAGATATAAAGCGGGCAATGTAATTGAGACGACCCAAGAATCCTCTGACTTCTTTTTCAGAATGAGGGACTGGCAGTTCTTGCATGGCCTTTACCTTGGCAGGATCAACTTCAATGCCTTTATTACTAACAATAAAACCTATAAGCTTTCCATATCATACTCCAAATGTGCACTTATTAGGGTTTAACCTCAGCTTGTACTTCTTTAGTCTCTCGAATAATTTGTACAGATGATCGAGATGTTCTTCTTCGGTTTGTGATATAGAAATCATATCATCCATATATACCTCTATCTCATGATGAATCATGTCATGAAATAAAGCTACCATATACCTCTGATATGTTGCCCCTGCATTCTTTAATCCGAACGGCATGACCTTGTAGAAGAAGGTGCCTCATTGCGTAACGAAAGTAGTTTTCTCCATGTCTTCGGGAGCCATCCTTATTTGATTATAGCCTAAGAAGCCATCCATGAAAGATAAGACTTTATGCTGAGCAGTATTATCAACTAAGACTTCGATGTGTGGTAGAGGGAAGTCATCCTTGGGGCTTGCCATATTCAGATCCCTATAGTCTACGCACATGCGAACTTTTCCGTCCTTTTTCGGCACCGATACCACATTGGCAACCCATTGGGGATATGATGTCACAACTAAGAATCATGCATCAAATTTTTTCATCACCTCAGCTTTGATCTTTTCAGACATATCGGGCCTCATGCGACGAACCTTTTGTTTGACGGAAGGGCAATCTTCTTTTGTCGGCAAATGATGGACTATGATGTCGGTATCCAACCCAGGCATATCTTCATAAGACCAAGCAAATACTTCTACATAATCATGCAACATCTGAACCAAACTTCTCTTGACACTTCTTTTTAAATTAGCGTCGATCTTGATTTCCTTCTTATCTGACCCAGTACCCAGGTTGATAACTTCAACTGACTCTTCGTGCGGTTGAATACCTTTTTCCTCTTGTGATAGAAGTCTGGCTAGTTCTCCCGGTATGTCACAATCTTCTTCGCCTTCTTCTTCGGCTTGATTGATAGGATATTCAAAGTCATAGTCGACAATAGCAGAGTCATTGGCAATAGGATCCATAGTGGACGTGGACCTGCAGGAGTGTGTGTGTGTGTGCATGTAAGATACATGGCTATTTTTGAAAATGTATTTGAAATAAAAGAGAGATAATAAACACAAATGTTTGAATGCAAAAGAGTCTGTGATACGGTGGGAGAACTGACTTGAGGTTTTGCGTTTCGTCGCAAATGTTTCGGTTTAAAAAGAGTCGCCACCGACTTTTATTTTATCCAAAAGGAAAGGTAAAAAAGCACAAGAAAGACCTTTGAGATGTTTTCTTGAGTTCGAGGGGTAGATTATGAAAAGGGAAGGTGCTAGCACCCTTTTCATCCATGGTTTTCCATGGGCTCTTAGTTACTTGTTTAGATCACTTGCTTTACTTTTCCAATTGTTTGAAATGGTGCTTTGTGTAGTTTTAAAAGTATTTTGAAAAGAGGCCTTTGTTTAGGCAATCTTTGTAATGATTCTCGTTCGTAAGAATGTATACAAAGATGTTTGTCTTTTCAAAAATGTTTCAATATTTTGAAAGTTGTTTGAAAATGTTTTCGATATTGTGTGTGTGTTTGAAAATAGCAAGGATTGTTTTGCAAATAGATCAAGTAACTAGAAGCATTCTACCTACTCAAAAGTCTTTCTTGTACATTTTTATTCCTTTGACATTGTTGACCTACTATTGTTTTAGTAGACGACCATACCTTTGGATGTTAAACGGGACGGGCCTGGGTCATCGTATGACCATGATAGCAATGTTGCCAAGCATCTTTAGTATTTTGAGGGACCAAGATCATTTGTTTTTAGGCAACCTTGTCTAGCGTCATCGAGGGACTATGATCTTTTGTTTTGTTTTGTTTTACCAAGATATCTAGCATGCATACCATGGCCATTTAAATTAGGCAACCAAGTGGGTGAAACCCTAGGGGTGTTTGTGTGCAAGGTGTTGTCATTTTTCATGCATTTGTTTGTCTTGTATTAGGTCATATCTATTTGTTTGACTTTTGTCTTATCATACAAACCCTAATTTACTAAACATGTATATAATGCGATAAATTGCGTAAAGTAAATCTAAACTATTACAACAATATTATGGGAGGGGGGATACAAGTTTTGAATGGGGATATTTGCACAAAATAAAACCCTAATTCACTATTACAACCCAATTGAATTTATTGTACAATAAATAAATAAACAATTATTTAAATATGCAATAATATGTAATTATGCAAAATGTTTTTGTATTTGTTTTATGTATGATAAAAGTAAAATTATCTAAGTCCTAAAACTAAGGAAAAATAAAATTATTATTTTTGAAAGGGGAAACCCTAATTTTGTTTTAAAAGAAAATATTGTTTTCTAATATTCTTTTATTCATTTTTGTTCAAGAAAAATAATAATAATATTATATATAATTATTTAATGTGTATAAAATAATAAAATAAAATTATTTAAGTATTTTTTTATTATTTACAAGTTTATTTAAGAAAATAAAGTATATTATTATTAATAAACTATTTTTTATGCTAAAAAAAATAATAAATAAAATAAAATAAAAATGCAAAAAATAAAGAAAATATTTTTCAAGATTTTTAATGTTCAGAAAAAAATTATTAAAGTCAATAAATATAAAAGAAATGAAAAATATGCAAAATATAAAAAAATAGGCCAAGGGGGTGCAAATAGGAAACAGGGGGTGTGTGAAAAGTAGCAGGCCCAACCAGCCTTCGTCCCTGACCTTCAGCCAACGTCCAAACGTGCGTTTCTGTGCTTCAACCTGTAACTCTTACATACGTACACAAAAACAAAATCTTGCAACATAAAACTTGTAGTATTTTTTATCACGATTCCAATGATATAAGATTTGAAACCTAACTCTAAGAAACCAGGGAGAATTTCACTGGCCCTAATTCCTGACCTAATTTTTTCATGAACTTCAACAGTAAAATACTCTTAGCTCAGTTAATATAAATGACAAATATGCATATGTACAACTTAAGCAAGTTAAGGACTACATTTTTGCTTCACAAATCAAAGCCTAAGGATTCCTAAATAGAGAGATAGAACTTTGAAAAATACCTTGTTCAATTGAGTTTGGATATGGCAACATGGGAACTTTGAGTGAGGCCTGAGGATCGTGTGAGCTTCCTTGAAGTTCCCTCAAGCTTCTCCAATGCTCATCTTGCCTTGTAGATGCTTGAATCTCCCTGTAGAAGTCAACTTGCAAACCTCCAAAGTGAAAATGGTGATCCTTGAAACAGGGGTTACAATTGCAAGACAAAGGCCTGGACAACTTAGGTAGGATGTATGTAAAGTGTTTGAAGTCTTAAAATGAGAAACGCACGAGCCAATGTTGATTTGGCAAGGGTTCTGCAGATGATGCCATGTTTGGGCAAAAAAATGTGATTTTGGTGTTTGAGAGTGTTTGGGATGCTATGGATTTGTGCTTAGGGTTGTTACAAAGTTCTGAAGTGGTTTCAAATGATGCCAAGGGTTGCCTTTATCAGATGGATGAGTTGTATTGACTTTTGCAAGTTTCTTGCTTTTGAAGAAAAGTTGAAGTGACAATGCCCAAGGTGTTGTACTTGCTAGTTCTAGGGTTGCAAGGAGTTTGTATGCTTTGCCTGATAACTGTGGACCTTGCTTGTGACAAAGAAACAAGTTCAATGCTCAAGGATAGCAAAGTTGTAAAAAGCTTGCTTTATCAAAGTAGCATTGTGAACTTTATGCCATTTTTGGATTAATTCATTGTACAATGCTCCAAAGATAAAAAAAGCCATTGTCCACTGAATTAGCATTCAATTATGGAGTGTAGAAAGGATTAGGACCTGTAATGCCAAGTACAAGCATGCTAGGGCATATTTTCAACTTCAACCATTGTGAAAATGCCTTGAACAAAAGTGATAAATTGCTATTTTCCCTTCTTCGATTCTCCCTAACCATAAATGATCTTGGAGAGTTCTTTGACATTTTGGAAAGCTTGTAACATGCTCTACAATCCATCTTTGAAATTAATTTTGAGATTCTTCTTGGAACTAGGTGAAAAGTTGCCATGAAGTTAGGTCAAAAATCTGCCTAAACTATGGCAAATTTTCACTAAGTTAAAAAGTTTATGGACCCCTATTCACAAAATCATAACTTGAGATCCAAGCATATTTTTGGAAAAATTTGTGAATTAAAGTTGTAGATTTCATGGAGGACTACAACTTTCATGTTGGAAGTTTTGTTTGAATCCAATTTCATCATGGTGAAAAAGTTATGGAAAGTTGGGAAAAAATAAGAAAATTTCCATACTTAGAAATTTTCTAAGTTATGAAAAATTTTCAAATTAAACCCTTATTTGCAATTTTAGGTTTCTTGATCAACAAGTTTCACATTTTGACATATCTTGATGAATTATGACCCTTTGCACTTGATTTTGACCAAAAAGTCAAAGTTTGACTTTTTAGTGTATAGTTGATTTTTGATCAGTTGATTGGAAAATTCATTTGTCAATCCTATGTACTTGAGATCTTTTGAACCTTGTGATTAGGTCAAGGTGATGCCATTGGATCCTTGAAATAATTCTTGAACCCAATTGGTCATTGGCTAGGTTAAAAATCAGAAATTGCCCTTCTATAGTCAAAACCCTAATTTTGACCATTTTGCCCTTTTAATGATTTGATCAAATTTCTTGAGGAGTTGTGGTCCAAACTTGATCAAATGGTTCATATGAGTCTATAATGTTTATGTGGATAAAACATTATGAGTTTTTACTGTAAATTGGCCATGGTTGACTTTTTCCCCAATACAATTGATTTTTAGGTCAACTGTCCAATTGATTGGGCAAAAATATGATTCAAGGCTTGAAACTTGGTATGAGCAATCATAGAGGTCAAAGATGGTGTATGAAAGTCACATGAAGCATTGATGGTCCAAAAATCCTTGTGCAAACTCAAACCCTAATTTCAGGTCATCAGTGCAAGGGGATGTCTTAAGCTGAGCAAACCCTAATCTGGTCTTGAGTCAAAAGAGTCTTGTGAGGAAAATCTTGATAATATGAGAGGGCAAATTTTGGGGTACAAAAGCTGCCCCTGTTCAATCTTCTTGAACCTGAAGAGTTAGATTGGCGAGTTTTGCCGTTCGTGACTTGAAGGTAAAAGATGATTGGACACTAGAGTGCCCGTAAATTTGCACTTGATGAAGTAGTTGAGGGAATGGGCTTAAAGATGCCATTTGGAGAGGTGATAGAATCTTGTTGGAGATGGGCTTGTAGATTCCATCCAAGAATGTTTGTTGTAAGTCAAAAAGATGAGTATCAGAATGGTGTCCGTATCTGGAACGTATCTGAACTGTATCTGGAGACTGAATTTGTATGAGCAAGGGAATAGCAGCCGTGTCTGGAGCATATCCGAGATGTAACTATACTTGAATCTGAATGAATAACAGAATGACTTCCGTGTCTGGAGTGTATCTGTATTGTATCCGAATCTGACATCTGAATAAGCGACAGAATGGCATCTGCGTCTGGAGCGTCTCTGGGCTAGGGAAAAAGTCAGAATAAGTGACATAATGGCAACCGTGTCTGGAGCGTATCTGGACTGGAATCTGAATAAGAGATCTGAATAAGTGACAGAATGGCTTCTGTGTCTGGAGAATATCCGAACTTTATCTTGACCTTGAATTCTGAATGAGTAATAGAACGACTTCCGTGTCTGGAGTGTATCTTTATTGTATCTGGAATCTTTGAATATTGTTAATGATAGCTGTTAATCTTATCCTGAAAAGGGTAAAATGTTAGCTGAAACACAGAGTTATGTTGCATGAAATGTATGATGCAATAAATATGTTTTATCAATATTTATGATATATGAATGTAATGTATGCGCATGTAAGCTGATTAGATGTATTGCTGAGGATAATAAATCCTTGACAGCTTGGGATCAAAACTCTTGACTGCTGCTGGGGAAAATAAATCCTTGACTGCTGAGAGTAAGAAATCCTTGGTGACTGTTGGGAGTAAGAAATCCTTGACAACTTCTGTGGGGATGTAAGGATCCTTCACGTCTTGAAGTTGGATTATTGACAAAATCTGCTATGAGAGTAATACCAAACTGCTTGAGAAATCTGCTTGGGGAGTCCAGAGAACTTTTCTGACGTCTACTGGGGATTTCACAAAGGGAATCTCTGTTCTGCTGGGAAATAGAGAAAACTCTGATGACTTCTGCGGGGAATTAAGAATGAGAATCTTCATTCTGGCGACCTCACTGGGGAATAATAAGACTCTGTGGGGGAAGAAGGCTTACTATTGGGGAGTAAGTTCAGTAGTTTGGGTTGTATGCCACTCTACTGGGGAATTATCCCAGGTTGGGGAGAGACAAAAGTTAATTGTTATCTGGTTGCTTCTCAGACTTCAAGACAACTTGCTGAGGAATGTGGAGAAATTGAATGGTCTCCACTGGGGATTGATAGTTGGAAATCTTGACTCGACTGGGGAAGAAGGTTTCATCTCTGCTGAGGATTTGTGGTTCAAAGTTTTGGCTCCGCTGGGGATTGGGAGTTTGAAGTTTTAACTCTGGCGGGGATTAAGGGTTTGAAATTTTATCTCTGCTGGGGGTCTAAATGATGTACAGTAGAGATTGTTCATGGAATATCCGAAAGACGTTTTCCTATTCTCTCAACCTGTCAGTAATTGTTCTTTTTCATCCTGTTTATTTGTAAACAGTAATTATGTTCAAATGCATATGTTCACTAATGAATCATTGGACGTTTTTGTAAATAAAACACAAATGTAAAAAGAAAAAGGCAAATAGTTTTCTGCACTTTAAAGAGATATCTTTGTATTTACTTTGAATGAGTATTTTGTACAAAGGAGACAAACATCCTAGTAAGAGGATGGTGTCATGAAAATTGAGAAAATTTTATACAAAGAAAGATAGCTATGTGTAAAAAAATCCCATGGGGTTCCCATTCTGCTATAGCCTTCGTATCTCTGAATATCTTGTCCATTCGTTGCTTAGTCCGAAGATGATTGGATTGATCAGAAGCTCCAGGTTTATCTGTGAAGAGATTGTCCTTAAAGTGATCCGATGAGACATAGTCATACGCTTTAATTCCCTAACTTTTTCCTGGACCGCCCTTTCGGGTTTTCAGTCCACTGGGATACCCTTTTTTGCCCAAGTCTCCCTTTTGGGTTTTCAACTTGCCGGGTGTACAGATTTTTTTTGTTTATCCCTAATTTTTGCCTGAACCTCCCTTTCGGGTTTTTAATTCTCCGGGATGCCCTTGTTTTGCCTAGGTGTGTCAACCTAGCGAGTCATTTATGCGTAGTATCTTTTGACTATATCTGCGTTCGCAGGGTGCGGCAGGTCGTCTCCGTCCATGGTGGTTAAAATCATTGCCCCACCAGAAAAGATGTTCTTGATTACAAATGGTCCTTCGTAGATAGGATTCCATTTGCCCCTGGGATCACTTTGTGGCAAGATGATGCGCTTGATCACAAGATCTCCAACTTGATACACTTGTCGTCTGACTTTCTTGTTGAAAGCTTTGATCATCCGTTTTTGATACGTCTGACTGTGGCAAACAGCAGTAAGTCTCTTCTCATAAATTAATTTCAACTGATCAAATCGGGTTTGGATCCAATCGTCTTCACTCAAACCAGCATCCTTCATGATTCTCAAGGAGGGAATCTGAACCTCGATGGGAAAAACAGCTTCCATGCCGTATACCAAAGAATAGGGTGTTGCCCTAGTTAATGTGCATGCCGTGGTACGATACCCATGGAGAGCAAACGGTAACATTTCATGCCAGTCCTTGTAGGTGACTGTCATTTTTTGTATGATCTTCTTGATATTTTTGTTCGCAACTTCGACAACACCGTTCATCTTTGGCCGATAGGGAGATGAATTGTGATAATGAATCTTGAACTGCTCGCACATGGCGGTGATCATAGTATTGTTAAGGTTTGTACTGTTGTCAGTAATGATCCTTTCGGGGATACCGTACTGGCAAATGAGGTTCTGCTTGATGAAGCGGGCAACAACATTCTTAGTAACGGATGCGAAGGAAGCTACTTCGACCCACTTGGTGAAGTAGTCAATGGCCACCAGAATGAAGTGGTGTCCATTGGACGCTGTAGGCTTGATCTCTCCAATCATGTCAATTCCCCACATAGTGAATGGACAAGGAGCTGTTAAGACATTTAGAGGAACTGGAGGCACGTGTACCTTGTCTACATAGATTTGACATTTGTTACAAGTACGGGAGTGTTGATAGCAGTCAACTTCCATGGTAGACCAGTAATAGCATGCCCTTAGAATCTCCTTTTCCATCGTATGCCCGCTAAAGTGAGTGCCAAAGGTACCTTCATGCAATTCGGCCATGATCTTTTCAGCTTCAGCTTTGTCCATACAACGGAGCAGAATAGAATCATGATTGCGTTTGTATAGGATGCCATTACTTAGGAAGAACTTTGCCGAGAATCTCCTTAAGAACTTTTTGTCATTGACTGTAGCTCCTTCAGGGTATTCTTGCGCCTCGATATACCTTTTGACTTCATGAAACCATGGCTGGTCCACTACTTCTTCGGTGTTAATCTCGTGACAGTGTGCAGGTTCGTCCATTCGTTCAATGGAGATTTGGGGAGCCTCATTATCCCAGTTAAGTTTAAACATGGATGACATTGTAGCTAGTGCATCTGCTAGCTGATTTTCTTCTCGCGGGAAGTTCTCGAAGGTAATCTGCTCGAAATGTGGTAACAATGTCAAGACATGTTCTTTGTAAGGGATGAGGTTTGGATGCTTAGTGTCCCACTCTCCTTTGATCTTACTGATGACCAAAGCCAAGTCTCCAAACACAATTAAAGATTTGATTCCCAAGTCTATGGCAGCCTTGAGTCCAAAGATGCAAGCTTCATACTCTTCCATATTGTTCGTATAGTTGAAGCAAAGTCTGGATGTGAAAGGAGTATGGCAACCTTCTGGGGAGATGAGTACCGCGCTGATACCATTTCCAAGTGAATTGGAGGCCCCATCAAAGTACAGGGTCCATCGGGATCCTTGTTCAGGTCTGTCATATGGTCTGAAATCTTCAATGTTGTCCAATGTCATGATGTCTTCGTCGGGGAAGTCGAACCTCATGGATTGGTAATCTTCTACAGCTTGATGAGCTAGATGATCGGCTAGCACACTCCCCTTTATATATTTTTGGGTCGTGTACTGTATGTCGTATTCCGTTAGGATCATCTGCCATCTGGCTATTCTTCCAGATAGAGAAGGCTTCTCAAAGATGTACTTGATCGGATCCATCTTAGATATCAGCAAAGTGGTATGAGTCAACATATACTGCCTTAGCTGGCGAGCAGCCCATACCAAAGCACAGCAAGTTTTCTCGAGCAGTGAGTATCGGGTCTCACAGTCGGTAAACTTTTTGCTAAGGTAATAAATGGCATGCTCTTTTTGGCCAGACTCGTCATGCTGCCCCAGTACGCACCCCATTGAGTTATCCAAAACAGTCAGATACATGATTAGCGGTCTTCCTTCGACGGATGGCATCAAGATAGGAGGTTCTAGCAAATACTCCTTGATTTTATTGAAAGCAACTTGACAATCATCGTTCCATTTAACTACCTGATCTTTCTTCAACAACTTGAAGATTGGTTCATAAGTAGATGTTAGGTGAGAAATGAACCTAGCAATGTAGTTTAGGCATCCCAAGAAACCTCTGACCTCTTTATCAGTGCGAGGAGAAGGCATTTCTTGTATATCTTTGACTTTGACAGGATCAACCTCGATGCCTTTGTTGCTGACAATGAAACCCAAGAGTTTACCAGACTGAACTCCGAACATGCATTTGTTAGGGTTCAATCTGAGCTTGTACTCCTTCAACCTGACAAACAACTTTTGCAAGTGATCAAGGTATTCTTCTTTAGTTTGTGATCGGGCTACCATTTCATCTACGTAGACCTCTATCTCATGATGTATCATATCATGAAACAAAGCTACCATGGCACGTTGATAGGTTGCCCCGACATTCTTCAGTCCGAATGGCATCACTTTGTAGTAGAACGTACCCTACTCTGTAACAAAAGTAGTTTTCTCCATGTCTTCAGAAGCCATTTTGATCTGGTTATAGCCTGAGAATCTGTCCATGAAAGAAAATACCTTGTGCTGAGCTGTGTTGTCAACTAGGATGTCGATGTGCAGATGTGGAAAGTCATCTTTAGGGATGGCCCTGTTTAAATCTCTATAATCCACGCACATTCTCACTTTGCCGTCTTTCTTAGGCACGGGCACAATGTTAGCAACCCATTGTGGATAGGAAGTAACAGCAAGAAATCCGGCATTGATATGTTTCATAACTTCTGCTTTGATCTTCTTTGACATGTCGGGCCTCATGCGGCGGAATTTCTGTTTAACTGGTGGACAGTCTTCTCTTGTGGGTAGACAGTGTACCACAATGTCTGTATCTAGTCCCGGCATGTCTTCATATGACCAAGCGAAGATCTCAACATATTCATTCAACAGCTGAATTAAGCGCTCCTTGACACTCGGCTCTAGGTTGGCACCCACTCTGATTTCCTTCTTGTCTTCCTCTGTACCCAAGTTGATTGTGTCTAACAGCTCCTCATGAGGCAAAATTTCTCTTTCCTCTTGTTGTAGAAGTCTAGCCAATTCCCCTGGCACCTCACAATCTTCCTCACCTTCGTATTCGGCTTGGTAGACTAGATCTTCAGAGTCACTGAAGGCTATAGCAGTATTGTTACCCATGGGTTCCTGAGTGGAAAGGTACATGCATTTGTGAGTGTGGGTGTGTGTAAGGGCATAGCCATCTTTAAACAACAAAATGTAAAAGAAAGACAATGAGCACAAAAGTTTTAAATATGAAAAGCGTCCATGATTCATTAAAATGACATATGAAAATGAAATAAGAACCCTTACAAATGGACCTATGTGTCTCGGGTAAGACACAAGGTTTAAAAAGTACGAATTGTTTGTGAATTATTACAGATCCAACAGAAATGGAAAAAATAAATTACTGCGGTATGAAAGTAATCGTAACAAAGTCTTTTGCTTCCCAGTTGCACAGTCCTTTGTCAACAGTAGGAAAAATCCAGTCTTCCAAGCTGCCCTCTTCTTCACTGTCCTCTAGTGCATTAATCCCTCGGTGGCTGATCTTCACAGGTGGTCCTCCGGCACGGGAGCGACGCACAACTTTATGACCAGTCGAAGTAAACCCTGGGACGGATTTGTCTGATTTGAAAGGAAAGTCGGGAAGCTTCCCCCAGATAGTGGATCCGCCTTCTTCCACTACTGCCCTAGCATCCTTGAGAGATGACATCCGAGGTACAAGTCTTGTGATCACAAGAGTTGAGGACACCGCCTTGGTCGCCGCTATCTCTTTATAAACCTCTTCAAAGTGTTGGAAAGGGGTCTCTATGAATTTTCCATCTAACTCCATATAACGGAAGGAACTCAGATGACTAATCATATATTCCTATTCACCATGGACAATTATGATTTTCCCTTGGACAGGGTACTTCAGCATCTGATGCAAGGTCGAGGTGACCGCACCGGCATTGTGAATCCAGGGACGTCCCAACAGGAAATAGTATGAAGGACGGATGTCCATTATGTAAAATGTTGAATTGAATGTCTGGGTACCCACCTTGATCGGGATGTCCACCTCTCCATGGACCATCCTTTTAGAGCTGTCAAATGCTATCACAATGATATTGCTGGGTTTCAGGATTAGGCCTTCACAATCCAATCTATCCAAGGCTTTCTTCGGCAATACATTTAGAGATGATCCAGTATCAACCAAAACATGAGCTAGGGTGGTTCCCCTACACTCCACCGAGACATGTAGTGCGTTGTTATGTTTTCTCCCTTTGGAGGTCAAGTCAGCATCGAAGAAACCCAGGCCATTGTCAGCCTTCATACTGGCTACAAACTCTTGGAATTGATCAGCCGAAGTCTCTTGCCGCACGTGCTCTGTCTTAAGAAACATGACCAAAGCTTTAGCTTGTGCCTCAGAGCACATCAGTATGGCTAACATAGAGATTTTGGAGGGGGTCTTCCCCAGCTGTTCTACCACATCATAATTACTTTTCTTAATGATCCTCAAGATTTATTCCATCTCTTTCTTGGATGTCTCAGGAATAGCTAATGGCTAAGCCTTCGTCAAGACAAGCTCCTCTTGAACATTCTTTCCTTTATCCTCAGCAGCAGAAGTAGGGATGGGAATTGCATTGTCATTATTGGCGGGTACACTTGCAGGTGTAAGTACTGGTACAACTATGATTTTTGGAACGGGTCCAGAGACTGCCTTTGGTGGCGCAATATCTGGAGAGAAAAGTATTTCTAGAAGCATTCTTGTACATTTTTATTCCTTTGACATTTTTATTTCGGAACGGGTACAGCTGTAACTAGAAGCATTCTACCTACTCAAAAGTCTTTCTTGTACATTTTTATTCGTTTGACATTGTTAACCTACTATTGTTTTAGTAGACGACCCTATCTTTGGATGTTAAACGGGACGGGCGTGGGTCATCGTATGACCATGATAGAAATGTTTCCAAGCATCTTTAGTATTTTGAGGGACCAAGATCATTTGTTTTTAGGCAACCTTGTCTAGCATCATCGAGGGACTATGATGTTTTGTTTTGTTTTGTTTTTCCAAGATACCTAGCATGCATACCATGGCCATTTAAATTAGGCAACCAAGTGGGTGAAACCCTAGGGGTGTTTGTGTGCAAGGTATTGTCATTTTTCATGCATTTGTTTGTCTTGTATTAGGTCATGTCTATTTGTTTGACTTTTGTCTTATCATACAAACCCTAATTTACTAAACATGTATATAATGCGATATATTGCGTAAAGTAAATCTAAACTATTACAACAATATTATGGGAGGGGGATACAAGTTTTGAATGGGGATATTTGCACAAAATAAAACCCTAATTCACTATTACAACCCAATTGAATTTATTGTACAATAAATAAATAAACAATTATTTAAATATGCAATAATATGTAATTATGCAAAATGTTTTTGTATTTGTTTTATGTATGATAAAAATAAAATTATCTAAGTCCTAAAAATAAGGAAAAAATAAAATTATTATTTTTGAAAGGGGAAACCCTAATTTTGTTTTAAAAGAAAATATTGTTTTCTAATATTCTTTTATTCATTTTTGTTCAAGAAAAATAATAATAATATTATGTATAAATATTAAAAATTAAATATGTATGAAAAATAAATATTTAATGTGTATAAAATAATAAAATAAAAATATTTAGGTATTTTTTATTATTTACAAGTTTATTTAAAAAAATAAAGTATATTATTATTAATAAACTATTTTTTATGCTAAAAAAAATAATAAAAAAATAAAATAAAAATGCAAAATATAAAAAAATAGGCCAAGGGAGTGCAAATAGGAAACATGGGAGGGGGGGGGGGGGGGGTGAAAAGTAACAGGCCCAAGGCGCCAGGCCCAACCAGCCTTCGTCCCTGACCTTCAGCCAACGTCCAAACGCGTGTTTTTGTGCTTCAACCTGTAACTCTTACATACGTGCACAAAAACAAAATCTTGCAACATAAAACTTGTAGCATTTTTTATCACAATTCTAATGATATAAGATTTGAAACCTAACTCTAAGAAACCAGGGAGAATTTCACTGGCCCTAATTCCTGACCTAATTTTTTCATGAACTTCAACAGTCAAATACTCTTAGCTCAATTAATATAAATGACAAATATGCATATGTACAGCTTAAGCAAGTTAAGGACTACATTTTTGCTTCACAAATCAAAGCCTAAGGATTCCTAAATAGAGAGATAGAACTTTTAAAAATACCTTGTTCAGTTGAGTTTGGATATGGCAATGTGGGAACTTTGAGTGAGGCCTGAGGATCGTGTGAGCTTCCTTGAAGTTCCCTCAAGCTTCTCCTATGCTCAGATTGCCTTGTAGATGCTTGAATCTCCCTGTAGAAGTCAACCTGCAAACCTCCAAAATGAAAATGGTGATCCTTGAAACAGGGGTTACAGTTGCAAGACAAAGGCCTGGACAACTTAGGTAGGATGTATGTAAAGTATTTGGAGTCTTAAAATGAGAAACGCACGAGCCAATGTTGATTTGGCAAGGGTTCTGCAGATGATGCCCTATTTGGGCAGAAAAATGTGATTTTGGTGTTTGATAGTGTTTGGGATGCTATGGATTCGTGCTTAGGCTTGTTACAAAGTTCTGAAGTGGTTTCAAATGATGCCAAGGCTTGCCTTTATCAGATGGATGAGTTGTATTGACTTTTGCAAGTTTCTTGCTTTTGAAGAAAAGTAGAAGTGACAATGCCCAAGGTGCTGTACTTGCTAGTTCTAGGGCTGCAAGGAGTTGGTATGCTTTTCCTGATAACTGTGGAACTTTCTTGTGACAAATAAACAGGTTCAATGCTCAAGGATAGCAAAGTTGTAAAAAGCTTGCTTTATCAAAGTAGTATTCTGAACTTTATGCCATTTTTGGATTAATTCATTGTACAATGCTCCAAAGATCAAAATAAAGCCATTATCCACTGAATTAGCATTCAATTATGGAGTGTAGAAAGGATTAGGACCTGTAATGCCAAGTACAAGTATGCTAGGGCAGATTTGCAACTTGAACCATTGTGAAAATGCCTTGAACAAAAGTGATAAATTGCCATTTTCCCTTCTTCGATTCCCCCTAACCATAAATGATCTTGGAGATTTCTTTGACATTTTGGAAAGTTTGTAACATGATATACAATCCATCTTTGAAATGCATTTTGAGATTCCTCTTGGAACTAGGTGAAAATTTGCCATGAAGTTAGGTCAAAAATCTGCCTAAACTATGGCAAATTTTCACTAAGTTAAAAAGTTTATGGACCCCTATTCACAAAATCATAACTTGAGATCCAAGAATCTTTTGGGAAAACTTTGTGAATAAAAGTTGTAGATTTCATGGAGGAATACAACTTTCATGTTGGAAGTTTTGTTTGAATCCAATTGCATCATGGTGAAAAAATTATGGAAAGTTGGTGAAAAATAAGAAAATTTTCATACTTAGAAATTTTCCAAGTTATGAAATTTTTTCAAATTAAACCCTAATTTGCAATTTTAGGTTTCTTGATCAAAAAGTTTCACATTTTGACATATCTTGATGAATTATGACCCTTGGCACTTGATTTTGACCAAAAAGTTAAAGTTTGACTTTTCAGTGTACAGTTGATTTTTGATCAGTTGACTGGAAAATTCATTTGTCAATCCTATGTACTTGAGATCTTTTGAACCTTGTGATTAGGTCAAGATGATGCCATTGGATACTTGAAATCATGATTGAACCCAATTGGTCATTGGCTAGGTTAAAAATCAGAAATTGCCCTTCTACAGTCAAAACCCTAATTTTGACCATTTTGCCCTTTTGATGATTTGATCAAATTTCTTGAGGAGTTGTGGTCCAAACTTGATCAAATGGTTCATATGAGTCTATAATGTTGACGTGGATAAAAAATTATGAGGTTTGACTGTAAATTGGCCATGGTTTACTTTTTCCCCAATTTAATTGATTTTTAGGTCAACTATCCAATTGACTGGGCAAAAATTTGATTCAAGGCTTGAAACTTGGTATGAGAAATCTTAGAGGTCCAAGATGGTGTATGAAAGTCACATGAAGCATTGATGGTCCAAAAATCCTTGTGCAAACTCAAACCCTAATTTCAGGTCATCAGTGCAAGGGGATGTCTTAAGCTGAGCAAACCCTAATCTGGTCTTGAGTCAAAAGAGTCTTGTGAGGAAAATCTTGATAATATGAGAGGGAAAATTTTGGGGTACAACATAGTCCAATGTACTGAATGATCATATGATTAGATGAACATAAATAAAACCCTTGACAAATGGACCAAAGTGCCCCGGGTCAGGCACATGGCTGAAAAGTCATTGTTGAAATATTACAAACAACATGTTCTTGAATTGAAAGAAAAGCAATAACAAGTAGATTACTTCTCAATGAAGGATATGGGCACAAAGTCCTTTGCATGCCAATTCTTCAGCTCCTTTGTAGTTGGATGCACCCAATCTTCAAATGTAGCTTCTTCATCAGAATCACCCATGGCGTTGACTTCATGGCTTCCAATGCGTTGAGGTGGCTTTCCAGCACGAGCATGCCTCACTTCCTTTTGAGCTTTGATGGTGAAGCCCAAACCAAACTTGTCTGCTTTAAATGGGATATAGAGGAGTTGCCCCCAAGTATCACAATTTCCTTTTTCAATTGCCTCACAGGCATCCTTGACTGAAACCATCTTTGGCGTGGCCTTAACAACTTTAGACTCATCGGAAGAACATTTGGTAGCAGCAATCATCAGTGGCATGACTTCAAAGGCTTGACATGGGATTTCAACAAATTCTCCATCCATCTCTACGTATTTGAATGAGTTAAGGTGGCTTACCATAAACTCTTCTTCTCCACATACGGTGACTATTCTTCCCTTGACTGTATATTTGAGTTTCTGATGGAGAGTTAAGGTTACTGCCTCAGCTTTATGGATCCACAGGCGACCTAATAGGCAGGACGGATATCCATAATGTAGAAGGTAGAGTTGAAGATTTGGGAGCCCACTTTGATTGGAAGATCTACCTCCCCATAAACAGTCCTCTTTGATCCATCAAACACCCTTACAATGATATCACTTGGCTTCAAGAATAAATCTTCACAGTCAAGACGGTCTAACGCCCCCTTGGGTAATACATTCAGAGAAGAACCATTATCGACTAGAACATGTGCTAAGGTAGTCCCTTTGCACTTGACAGAAACATGCAGAGCTTTATTGTGATTCTTCCCAAGAGGTGTTAAATTAGCATCTGAAAATCCCAAACCATTCTCAGCTGTCAGGCTAGCCACGCAATTCTCAAATTGGTCCGTTGTTGTCTCATGGGGGACATGAGCTTTTTTCAGGAATTTGATTAATGTCCGAGCATGGGCATCAGAATAAAGCAAAAATGACAACATTGAAATCTTAGAATGGGTTTTCCCCAACTGTTCCACAATCTTGAAGTCGCTTCTTTTTATTATCTTCAAGATCTCATCCATCTCACGGGCGGAGGGTTCTTCATTAGCTACGTCCTTGGAGGGTACTTCAATCACATCAGGCTCAACAACCATCTCCTTCCCTCTTGTATCAGTACTCGGCTTGGCAGCAGTAATGTGGATAGGCGTCTTTATAACCACTGGTGGTGAGATATTGGGTGAAAATATTCTCCCAGTTCTAGTTACTTTGCTTGAACCAACTATGTTACCGACATTGTGATCTTTTCCTTCTTCGATCCATGCATCTTGTTTAATCCCTTGATAGAACACCTCAGCACCATAATTCCATGGTACCGCCTTATTTGAAGAGTAGGGAATCGGTCTGAGACTGGTAATTATTAATGGAGAAATAGTGGGTTCATTTGAAATCCTAGTAGGAACTTTGGAGGTGATCCTAAGAGGCTTGTTTGAGATGGTAATAATGGAGAGGTATTCACATTTGTTAATCAAACTCTTGGCAAGTGGGGTTTTCTCGAATAGAATTTCGTGGCTATCCATCAGGCATTGTATGCCTTTCTTCAGCCCTTCACAACCATTGTGTTGTCTTTCACAGCACACACAGTCTTTTACACAGCCAGGGAAAATCCCGGCCTTCAACAGGTTCTTTTTGATGGTATTCAGCGGAGTAGGCAGTTCTTCAACCGAGGCAACAAAAATTGTATCTTCAACGGAATTAACACCCTTGTCATGCTTCGGAATTAGAGCGGTGATTACATTCAGCATTGGAGGAGGATCAAATTCAATAGTTTTGTTATCAATCAAATCCTGGATTTTGTTCTTCAAGGCCCAGCACTGGTCAGTCTCGTGCCCGGGGCTGCTGGAGTGGTAAGCACACTTAGAGTTCGGATTATACTTTGGTGACGAGGTATCAGGGTTGGCAGGAGGATCGTACAATGCCACTAAATTAACCTTGATCAGATGTTGTAAGGCTTGAGACAATGACATGCCTAACCTCATAAATTGTCTTCTTGGAGTTTCAAAACATTGATGATTTGCAGATGGTCTTGGAGTATGAGTTGGATTGGAGATTCGGGCAACATTGACAGACGGATGGTCGTTCTTCGTGATACGGGCCCTTTCCCCGTACACAACATTGACTTCCTTTTTTTATATCAAAAGGTTTCTTGATAGGATTGGAAGTGGAGATAGACGCCACATAGATTTTCCCACTTTTTATGCCACTTTCAACTCTTTCACCGGTTAAGATTAATTCGGTGAAACCAGAAGAAGAGAAGCCCACCAACAGATTAAAGAAAGGACCAGATAAAGTGCCCATGGACATGTCGATGTGCTTCCTATCAATCAAGGGCAGTTGGACCCTACTAGCAAGGTCTCTCCACTTTTACGCATATTCCTTAAATCCTTCATTATTTCCCATGGTCATACCTTGCAACTGGACCCTTGTTGGCGCCAAGTCGGTGTTGTACTGATACTGATGATAGAAGGCGGTAGCTAAATCCTCCCAAGTATTGATACGAGAACCATCTAACTGATAAAACCATTCAAGTTGCATTCCAGCTAAGCTTTCTTGGAAAAAGTGAACCCATAGCTTCTTATCAGAGGTGTATGGTTGTATCTTGCACACATAAGATTTAAAATGGAGTTTTGGACAAGAAACTCCATCGTACTTTGCAAAGACTGGTATTTTGAATTTATGGGGGATGACTACCCCAGAGATCAAACCCAAATCATCAAAATCTAAACTGGGGACAGCCTGGATTTCAACAGCTTTCAATCTGTCTTCTAATTGCTTGTATTTGATATCAACTGGTGGGTACTGCTCATTGAAATAATCATCATCAGATACTTGATCATTGATACAGTAAGCCTGAGTGCTTTTGACCTTACCAATCTGGTTCTTGTCCTCTTCAGATGAATCTCCTCCTACTGGGATTTGACGAACTGTCTCCTTGAACCTTCTACCCATGTTGAGTAGAGCTTTCTTCTTTGGCTTCTTCTTAACAGCCAGCAAATCCATCATATCTTGCTTCCCCTTGGCTAGGGCGAGTAGAGTTTCCTGAAACTGAGAATTTTGAGCTTGGAGATCCTTCATAGTTTTCTCTAGATCCATCTTGCTGAAACAAACAATAGAAAGATAAGGAAACCTATTATGCGAAAACCTGTCATGTTATGATGCATGGAATATGTACATGTAAATGATTTCAAGGATTAATGAGATATAAATTTGTATAGACAAAAGAATAAACAAACGTTAGTTTTCATTAAGAAAAACAAGAAAGATTACATCATGCCTCTTGGGCTTACAAAATGACTTTCTAAGATAAAAAGACCGAACTCATCCTCTTTGGCGTGAGATAAGAATTCACACTTTGCTCTTCTTGTAGCTGCTTCGTAAGCTCCAAGACCCTCTTTTCACTAGCATATAATTGAGCCTCGAAAGTATCTCATTCTTCCTTCAGCTGAATCCAACTCTTTTGCAAGTCTTCGAGAGAGGTAGGCATGTCGGGATGGAGGATAGTGTAGGGAACTTCTCCTTCGACTACAGGCTCTATGATGACTGGTAAGATGGAGGGATAAGGCATCACAAGTTTCTGAGCATGAGCTCACACCCATTTAAGGTAAGGCTCGAGGGGAATGGAATTCTTGTGACCCAGTGTCTTGCTATCCACCTTGTTCAACATCCTCCAAGCTCAGATAAACCTCTGACGGTAACCTTGATCGTCATTCTTGTAGTCAAAAACCATTCCTTGGGGAAGCATCTTGTGGGGACCATCCCTCCGGGCATAACCAAACTGTCGTAGGGCTAAGCAGGGGTTGTAAGTGATACCTCCTCTAATGCCAAGCAAGGGGACATTAGGTAATTATCCATAACGGTCGATGATAGTAACGTTCTCCAAGGATCGGGAACATCAATGAATATCTGAATGTCTGAGCATCATCAACCTATGGGACCACCTTGAACCTTGCTCATTCTTCAACACATATTGGGGGAGATGCAAAGTAAACCATCTTTCCAAAAGGGGAGTACAACACATGAGGATACTTCTCTTTCTCAAAGTGCGAGAGTAAAAAGAATGTAGGATGTCTCCTAACAAAGTAGGCACCGAGTTACGAGACATGGAGATTTTTATAGCGTTTACATCTATGAGTTGGTCAAGATTTGGGAACAAAACCATCCCATAGATGAGAAGGGCCACAATTTCCTCAAAAACTTGTAAGTCCAAGGAATTCCAACAATCTTGAGCTTTCTCAAACAAGAACTTGGCAAAGAAACCTTTGACACCACTCCTTGTTTCCCAATTAGTTGTGACATCAGGTTGTCGCAAGTGTAGGGATTGAGCAATCTCTTCCGGTTTTGGATCTCTTTCCGTACTGTTGAAGGGTAGTTGATTGAGAATGGGAATCCTCAAGAGTTGGGAAAATTCTTCCAAAGTTGGCACAAGTTTATAATCGGGAAAAGTGAAGCAATAGTGTAGAGGATCAAAGAATTGGAAGAGCACCTTCATCATGTCCTCATCAGTGTTAGAGGTAACCAATCTTAGAAGGCGACCATGTCATTCAGTAAATGGAGAATTCTCGGGAACCCTTGATGCTAACTCTTTGAGTTGAGGAGGGATTCTTACAAGATTGATTTGAATGGTTTTTCCGCGAATAGAATCCATGTCCTACAAAACAGAACAAAGATAAATCCAAAAAATCCTTGAAATGGTTAGTGAGTATGAGTATGATGTTATGATATTTATGACGTTATGTACAAGTATATATACAAACAAAGAAAAAAAGTCCTTAGTGTGATACGGTGGGAGAACTGACTTGAAGGTTTTGTGTTTGATCGCAAATGTTGCGGTTAGCAAGAGTCGCCACCGACTTTTCTTTTATCCAAAAGGAAAGATGAAAAAGCACAGAAAAGACCTTTGAGATTATTTCTTAAGTTCGGGGGGTAGATTATGAAAAGGGAAGGTATTAGCATCCTTTTCATCCATGGTTTTCCATGGGCTCTTAGTTACTTGCTAGATCACTTGCTTTTTGTTTGAAATTGTGTTTTGTGTGGTTTTTGAAAGTATTTTGTAAAGAGGCCATTGTTTAGGAATTCTTTGTAATGATTCTCGTTCGTAAGAATGTATACAAAGATGTTGATCTTTTGAAAATGTTTTTCAAGTTTGTAAGATGTTTTGAAATGTGTAGGTGTTTGTTTTTTAAAATAGCAAGGATGTTTATTTGAAATTGAGCAAGTAATTAGGAGCATTTTACCTACTCAAAAGTCTTTCTTGTACATTTCCTTTTCTTTTGACATTGTTATCTTACCATTGATTTGGTAAGTAACCCTATCTTTGTATGTAAACGGGACGGGCGTGGGTCATCGTATGACCATGATTAGCAATGTTGCAAGGCATCTTAGCATTCTCTTTTAGGGACTAAGATCATTTGTAAGGCAACTTAGATAGCGTCATCAAGGGACTATGATCTTCTATTCGTTTATGTTGTACCCCAAAATTTGCCCTCCCATTTTTCACTCAAGATGCTACCATAGGGTTTCTCAGACACCTAATTTGGTTCAGAAGTTGATCGAACAGATTCTCTTTCTAGGCAGTAAGTCAACAATTAGGGTTTGATGTTTCTCAAAGAAAATTGAGTCTTCAGGGTTTCAAATAGTCTTCATAGGTCTTCATGTCTCCTCAAGGTTGTTTAAATCACTTTTCAAACCTTGCATTGCAAACTTGCTCAATCAATGGTCCAGATGACCGAAAATGACTGCATTGACTTGAAAATTGCCCGTTTGCGAGAACAAGTTCAAATGATAGTAACTTCTTCATTATTCAATATTTTTGAATGGTTTTTCTTGCGTATGATTCTCCTTGATGCCATCTCAAATTTCTCTTCACAAATCAAGAACTGATTATGCATAGAAGATCATCAAAAATTTGAATGCATTGGAAGTCGCATCATGAATTTTTACCTAATTTCAAATAAAAGTCGTCTAATTACTAAGAATTGTGGTTTCTTATAATTACAAGACCTTGAGACATTTGTTTCTGATCATGGTCATATGTGATGTCCCTCATGGGTTTATCTTCATAGAATCAAAGGAAAATTGTGTTTGGAAGACTTTAAAACTATCGAATCGTCGCAAGGCATTTATTGATTTTGAATTTTTCTTTGATGACTGTAAAATTGACCCACGCCTGTCCCTTCACATCCAACGATGGGGCTTCTTACCAAATCAATGGTAAGATAGCAACGTCTAAAGGAGAAAGAAAAGAACATTTAAGATCTTTCGAGTGGGTAGATTCGCTCCTAGTTACTCGCTTGCTCACGATAAAAACATTCTTGCATCTTGTGATCGGTGGATCTGGAACTGACTGTTTAAAGCTGGTTCGCGAAATGTCGCGGAAGCAAGAGTCGCCACGGTCTTTTATTTTCTCCAAATGGAAAGGACAAAAGCACAGAAAAATTCCTTAAAGAGATTGCTCTCGGTTCGGGAGGTAGGTTATAGAAAGGGAAGGTGTTAGCACCCTTTCTATCCATGGTTATCCATGGGCTCTTAGATACTTGCTCATTGTGTTTTCAAAAATGGTTTGTTCGCTTTTCAATGTGGGTTTTTAAAAAGTTTCTTTGAAAATTCCAGTTCGACTCTTGTATCGGTCCTCAAGAGTGTTTGAAAAATTGCTTTCGAAAGCTTTTTGAAAAGTGTTCGTGTGAAAAGTATTTTTGGATTTGTTTTTGAAATTAGAGCAAGTATCTAGAGTTGTCTACCTACCCTAAGGAATTCGTCTGTGTAAATGTCCTTTAAAGTAGTGCCATCCCACCATTGAGAGGTAGGTGGCACCACCGTTGGAGGTGTTCGGGTCAATTTGAAGGTTCGGGACATGGTGATCACCGGAGCAATAGGAAGACACCTTAGAAGCTACCCTCATGCCAGGTTCCCGGATCATGAGGACTTACTAAGACATCCTCTACTCGACGATCACCTTTCGAGGCAAGGCAACAGTGAGGCGTACCCTAGGGGTGGTGTGTGCGATTTGTGTGTCGTTTTCATTTGCATTTATCTTGTCATGTTATTGGTGTTCTACGCTTGTTTTAATTTATGTCCATACATTCTTTCATGCCGTTTGATTAACATTTAAAAAGTTGCAAGGAAAGTAAATTCTAAGCTATTACAAAAGGCGCGGGTCCACATCGCCAAAAGTTTCTCGAACCCGATTTAACAGAAAAAATAAATAAAGTAAATAAAAAATTAAAAGTGCGAGAAGTAATTTACATGGCTTCGGGAGAGATACATCAATATTTAAACGGAAAAGAAATAAGTATGCGAATTAATAAGAAATTAAGAACGAAACGAGGGCGTTGGACCCTTTTGCAAAAATCAAATTAATGATGAAGTTAATTAATTAATTAAAAAAATGTTTTTGGTATTTTTTAATATTTTAGGATTTAAATGAAAAGAGTGAGTTAATTAAAATTAAAATAAGATGCAAACCCTAATCCTAATTATTTTTAATTTATTAAGAAACATATTGAAGTTTTAACCTAAATTAAACCCTAATTAATTTACAATTTTTATTATGAAAATAAAATATTTAATTATTTGATACATTTAGGAAAGAAAAATAAAAAGGATGAAAAATTATTAATTAAACCTATTTCTACATTTTTTAGATTTTTTATTAAAAGAATTAAAATTGCAAACCTAATTTAAAACTAAATTCAATTACATGCAAATTTATTTAAGAAAATACTAAAATAAAAATTATTTCTTGTTTTTTTTCTTTTCTGATTTTTATGTGTATTTTTATATTTTTGAAAATAATAAAATTAATTACTAAAACAATAATTAAAAAGAAAGATAGAAAATAAAGAAAATAAAGAAAATGGGAAGAATTGCAAACCAAAGGGGGTTCAGATCCCAAATTAGGAGGTATTTTATAGCAGTCCAGGCCCACTTAAATTGATGGCCTCTTTGACTTTTCAGAACGCGTGTACACGCGTTGACCAGGGTGTATGATGCTCTCCAATCCAGGGCCTTTGATCTGATGAAGCTGGACGCGTGTACGCTTGGTGGAGAAGGTGTATGGTGCGCCTCAACCTGGGCACTACATGTGAAGATCAATGGAAAAATAATATTGAGAATATTGAAGACCTGGGGTTCGAACCCAGGTCATGTGCTTTGTCAATAACTTCGCTTGCCATCTGATCCAACCAACGCATGTTAATATATAATAAACAAACAAATATAATAAAGAAAACAGGCGTTAGTGGGGGCCTCTGCGCGCGAAATTCAAACCAGCTTATCACATCTTGCCACGAGTTCATCTTCTTCATGTTCCTGAAACGCAAATACATTAGGCAACGTTTTTCTACGCGTTCTTTTAGGCATCTTTAGGGAAAATAGCGATTAGGCATGGAACGCTCATAAATTGAGCGCGACACATGTATTCCCTTCGTCCAGACGCACTGATCACAACCATGGCCCTGTGGTGTTCTAATTTTGCCTCATCTTGAAACCCCTAATTTGAAGCTCTGTAAACCCTAGAAAACAATCATGGCATAATCGCGTACACAGCATAAAAACACAATTGAATCATTGGGTTAGCTTTGGAATAACATAAGGAATGTAAATCAACAATTAGAATGCCATGAGAATGCATAGATGTTAAAATACGATCATGGATTTTTTTCTGTACAGGGGCGGTTCATGTTACCAATTCTCTGAGTTTTGATGGATGATATTGATTGGAAATCGTTCAGTGATGCTTGAGGAAGCTAATGAGATGAGAATTGTGCCTTGAATCAACCTGCAAGTCAGTTTTCAGAATTGAGTTTTTTTGCAAAATTTTCAAGTTTGATAATGGCTTTTCTGAGCAGCTGCGCGTGTAGAATGATTAGGGTTGTCATTAGGCTTATGTATTGAGTCAATTAGGTTAAGAATATTGATCCAAATCTCTTGCAATGATGGTTTTGAAAATTTGATTTTCAAGATCTTTAACCAAATATTTTCCATGTGTTTTTTGTTCTCAATCATGCCAATCAATCAAAATCTTTCCATATTGGTACATGCACGAAATCTTGAGAGTGAAACATGCACAAAAAGATTTAAAACTTTAGGTTAAGTATTTTTCATACATTTAATTGATTTAAATGAATTATTATAAATAAAAATTCAAATAAATAAATAAAAAATGAATAAAAACTTCCCTTTGGGCCAAGTGGTCGTGCACATGCTTGGGACAATGAATTGTGGAAGAAAAATGGGCCCATTAGCAATTTTAGGTCATTTGAATCAATGTTGACTTTTCAAAATATCCAAATTTTTTCCCAACTTCCACAAGGCATAACTTGCTCAATTTTTAAGCTTTTCTCATGTTCGTGGACATTTTGGAAAGGTATTTGAGTCCTCTAACCAATTCCTTTGGTCCCATGTCATTTTTATTTACCAATCTCAAGTTATGGCCTTTGACTTAAAGTCCCTTTTTGTTGACTTTTGAAAATGACCTATAATATTGAAATTGATAACTTTTTGTGAGAGCATTTCTTGGACTTGAAGTATTAAGAGGAGTTGTAGGAAATGTCTTTCTCTTCAAAATGAGCTTTGGATGGAATTTTTCTGATAATCCATGTGAAAGTTATGCCCTGGTCAATTTCAGTTGACTTTTTCAACTGTCCCAATAAGGAAACTTTTGCATTTTGATGATTTTTGAGCCAAGCTTTGAGAATCATGATCAAGCATTGATCAAATGATGTTTGTGGCTTCAAAATGATATGTTGACCAAAAATTTGAACTTTTGACTGTCAAATGACCATTTTGCCCCTACAGTTGACTGTAGTGCAATTAGGGTTTTTGACTGTGCAATTTTGAGCTGAATGTCTTGAAACTTGATATGAGGATGTTTGACCATATTTGTAGGCATGTGAGACTTGATTGGACCTTTGGAAACTTCATTTTCTTGATCAGAACACAAACCCTAGTTTTGACTGCTTAGGAGACCCCTGACTGTGCAACCCTTGGGGAGGTTTTGAAGCTTGACTTTGCAAATCTTTGAAGAATATGGGAGGGCAAATTTTGGGGTACAACACATCTACACTTTCATCTCAAAACACTTTCAAAAGACAAAATGTTTTGTATACGTTCTTATAAAGGCCAGAACCATTGCAAAACATCTTTTCAAAACATTTTCCGAAACACAATCCACAAACACATCTTTGAACCACTTTTCAAAATAAAAACTTTGTACGCGTTCTTATAGAAACGAGAACCATTACAAAGAGATTTTCCAAAATACTTTCAAAGCCCACACCACAAGCACATTGTCAAATGAAAGAAAGTGATCTCAACGAGTAACTAAGAGCCCATGGAAAACCATGGATGAAAAGGGTGCTAATACCTTCCCTTTTCATAATCTACCCCCCGAACTTGAGAAATAATCTCGAAAGGTCTTTCCTGTGCTTTTTTACCTTTCCTTTTGGATAAAAGAAAATTCGGTGGCGACTCTTGCTATCCGCACAAATGCGATCGAAACACAAAACATCAAGTCAGTTCTCCCACCGTATCACAATTTGTTTTTGCTAACATACCTCACATGCGTAATATGGCCATTTTGTAAGGCAACCAAGTAGATTTTACCCTAGGGGTGCTTGTGTGCAAGTGTATTGTTTTCATGCTTGTTTTTGTCTTGAATTAGGGTTTTCTATTTGATTGATTTTATTCTTTCCATACAAACCCTAATTACTAGCATGTGAATATAAAGCATTTAAATTGCGAAAAATAAAAATACTAAGCTATTACATGATTTGTGGGAAGGGGGTGTACAAAGTATAAATGGGGATTGCAAGGAATTAAACCCTAATTAATCTATTACAACCATATTGAATTGAATAAATAAATGTAAAAATATGAAAAAGAATAATGTATAAAGTAATTAATAAAAAAAAGAATAGATTTTATTTGGTTTTGTCCTTGTTTAAAAAAAGTTTTTATTTTTTTAACCTAATGAACTAAAAAAATGTTTAATAAAAAAAAACTAGTTTAATTTAAAAGAGAAAATATATTTAAGTTTTATGAAGAAGATTTTAACATTAAACTAAATAGTATGAAAATTAATTAAATTAAGAAAAGTATAAAATCTATGTTTATTTTAATAAAATAAGCCTAAATCTATTTAATTAAAAAAAGGTTAAGTTTATAACAAAAATATTTTTGATGTTTTAGTCTAGAAAATATAGTATAAATAAAAATATATTTTTTTATCTTTTTTGTCAATAAAGTAAATATTAATATTAATATTAATATTAATAATAATAAATAAAAAGAAAAAGAAAATAAAAATAAAATAAAATAAAAAAAGTCAGGGGGGTTCATTAGTAAACAAAAGAGTATCATGAGCAAAAATAAATTAAGCCCAATGAAGAGCCCAAATGCATCAAAAAATGAACAAAAAAGGAGTCAAAAAATGTAAAAATAACAAAATGGTCACGCTGGGGCTTGAACCCGGGACCATGGGGTGAACAGGCGCGCACTTTATCACTGGGGTGGCTATACATCCGTTAACTTGTATGAAATGATAAATACATTACACAAAATGCGCCTGACTGTACTTCATCTTTAACCTCCAGCCAAAGGATTCGTAACTTGCTCATTTCTCAACCATTTGCAAAAATATAAACATGAAAATTGCTTTATTTTGTCACACGAATCCAACCATATAAATATCATAAACTATAAATCAAAGATGAATGAGAATTTTTAAAATTACCAAATTCTGACCTAAATATTTCAGAAAGTTCAAACTCAAAATTCTCCTAGCTCAATAAAAATAAATGAAATCTATGGACATGTACAGCTTCAGGGTAATGATGTCTACATTTTATCTTCACAAATGCAAGCCTAAAAATGCCTAAGTAATGAGATAGAAGTTCAAGAAAAATACCTCAAAACTGGAAATCGTGAAATGGATTTGAGCTTGTTTCAGATATTGCTGATGATCAGGTTAGCTTCCTTGGACCTCTAGGAAGCTAATGCAATGGTTGGCTTGAGCTGAGGGTGGCTGGAATGGTCTAGAGAAGTCCAATTGTGATGCTCTATTTTTGGTTATGGAAGACAGGGTAAATGGTGTTACATAAGTGAAACAGGTACATGGATGAGTTACCCTTGATGCAAGGAAGCTTTAGAAACTAAAAGGCCAAGAAACGCACGAGGGAAGTGTGAGTTTGAGGTTTAAGGTCATAAACTGTACAATAATGGAGTTTTTGGGAAATTTCTGATTTGAGAGAGTTTTGGTGTATTTCAGGGTGCTCAAGCTCGTGTCCTAGCTCACAAATAGTGCCTATATTTATAAGCAACAAGTTTGGAGACTTGTTGTTGATCAGAATTCAAAATCACAAGTTTATGCATAACATGTGATTTTTGAGAATTTCAAGTTTCCAAGCATTGTGTAATTGCTAAGATAGAGTGGTTATGCTTTAAACAGGCTTGCTTCTAACTTTGTGGGTGGAGTGTGATCAGAGGGAACAAGTTAGAGGCTCAATAATTGTCTTTACACAAAAGCTTGCTTTTCTAAAATGGAAGTGTTCACTTTGTGCCATTAATGGAAATGTGGATTGGATAAATCTTAAACCACTTGGATTAAAGCTCAAACGTTTGTGTAATCCATTAATGATGGATAGATGCAAAAGTTAGGAGGCCTATAAAGCAATATTATGCAGCCTAGCATTGAAATTACACTTGTGTTCATCATGAAAATGACCTATAATTCAAGTGACAAAACACCAACTTCATCTCTTCGATTCTCCCTACTCGAGAATGATCTCAAGGAGTACTTGGACATTTTGGAAATCTTGAAATATTCTCTACAACCCATGTTTGAATTGCTTTTGAAGATTCCCCTTGGAACTATATGAAAAAGTGCCATGAAGTTAGGTCAAAATCCTGACCAAATTAGGGCAAAATTTCACTAAGTGTTTAGTTTCATGACCCTATGTTCTTGAAATTATAACTTGAGATACAAGCACTTTTGGAAGAAGTTGTGTGAAGAAAAGTTGTATATTTCATGGAGATCTACTACTTTCATGTTTGGAGTTTCTCTTGAATCATCTTGTATCATGGTGAAAAATTGGCTCAAAGTTATGAAAAAAAACATGAATTTTCAACACTTAGAAAAATTTCGAAGTTTAGAAATTTTGACTTTTCAAAATGAAATCTTGACTTTTTGATTTCTTGATGAATAAGTTTCATATTTTTACATGTTTTGATGAACTATGATCTTTGGCACTTGAATTTGACCAAAAAGTCAAAGTTTAACTTTTGATCAGTTGACTGTAAAATTCATCTGTCAATCTAATGGACTTGCAATGTTTTAAACCATGTCATTAGGTCAAAATGATGCAAATGGACTATTGAGATCATGCCTTAAACCAATTGACCATTTTCTAGGTTAAAAATAAAAAATTGCCCTTTCCTAGTCAAAACCCTAATTTTGACCATTTTTCCCTTTTGGGGATTTTATCAAATCTCTTGAGGAATTGTGGTACAAACTTGATTAAATGATACATATGAGTCTAAAATGTTGACGTGGATAAAAAATTATGAAGTTTGACTGACTGTAATTTGGCCATAGTTGACTTTTTCCCCAATACAGTTGATTTTTAGGTCAAATATTCAATTGACTAATCAAAAGTGTGATCCAAGGCATGAAACTTGACATGAGTAATCTTGGGGGTCCATAATGGTCCATGAAAGTCATATGAAGCATTGATAGTTCAAAAATCCTTGCGCAAACTCAAACCCTAATTTTGGTCATCAGTGCCTAAGGAGGTGTCTTGAGCTGATCAAACCCTAGTGCAATCTTGAGCCCAAGGAGATCTTGTGAGCAAATTCTTGATAACTGAGAGGGAAAATTTTGGGGTACAACAATTGCCCCTATTCAATCTTCTTAAGCCTGAAGAGTTAGATTGGCAAGCTTTGTCGTTCGTGACTCGAAGGTGGAAGATGATTGGACACTAGAGTGCCCAAAAATTTGCACTCGACGATGTGATGGTTGAGGGAATAGGCTTAAAGATACCATTTGGAGAGGTGATCGAAATTTGTTGGAGATGGGCTTGTAGATGCCATCCAAGAGTGGTTGTTGAATTGTAACTTGTAAGCTGAAAGAATAAATATCAGAATGGCCTATGTGTCTGGAGCGTATCTGAACTGTATCCGGGGGTTGATTTTGAATCAGTATCAGAATGGAATCCGTGTCTGGAGCGTATCTGAACTGTATCTGAATGTTAAATCTGAATGAGTATCCGAATGGCATCCGTGTCTGGAGCGTATCTAAACTATATCTGAAAGTTGAATCTAAATGAGTATCAGAATGGCATCCGTGTCTGGATCGTATCTAATTGTATCTGAAAGCTGAATCTGAATGGGTATCAGGATGGCATCTGTATCTGAAGTGTATCTGTACTGTATCTGAAAACTTTGAACATTGTTAATGGTAGTTATTAACCTTATCCTGAAAAGGGTAAAATGTTAGCTAAAATGCTAAGTCATGTTGTATGAAATGCATGGTATGATGCATTTGTGTAACCAATGTTTATGATATATGGGTGCAATGTATGCGCATGTGAGATAATCTATTACGCTGTTTGTTGGATTGGGAAAATAAATCCCTGAATGTTACTGAGGATATGTAAGTCTTCATGTCTTGAAGTCGAAGTGTTGATGAATTTCCGTTTAGAGAAATAAACTCCGTTGTAAGGGAAATACCATGTACTGCTTGAAAAATATGTTTGGGGAATTTGGATGATTTCTACCGGGGATTGATAATTGGAAGCTTTGTTCCGCTGGGGATTAAATTGTACATTGCAGAAAAAAACTTTTTTATGGAAAATAACTTGGAGAGATTTCCCTATCCCTTAAAGCCATCAGTAATTGTCTTTTATTTTGTTTATTTTTAAACAGTAATTATGTTCAAATGCATATGTTCAACAATGAATCATTGGACGTTTTTTGTAAACAAAACACAAGAGTAAAGAAAAACAGATAGTTTTGCACTTTCAAAGGAATATCTTTGTATTGACTTTGAGTAAGTATTTTTGTACAGTGAGATAAACATCTAGTAGGAAAATGCCGTCGTAAAAAATGAAAATTTTAATACAAAGAAAAGATAGCTATGTGTAATCATCCCATGGGGTTTCCATTCTGCTATAGCCTTTGTATCTCTGAGCATCTTGTCTAGTTGTTGCCTTGTCCGAAGATGATTGAATTGGTCAGAAATGTCGAGTTTGCAAGTTGTCCGTAAGGTGATCCAACGGGACATAGTCATACTTTTAATTCCTTAACTTTTGCCTGGACCGTCCTTTCGGGTTTTCAGTCCACCGGGATACCCTTTTTTGCCCAAGTTGCCCTTTCGGGTTTTCAACTTGACGGGTGTACAATTTTTTTTGTTTTATCCCTAATTTTTGCCCGAACCTTTTTGGTTCACTGGGTTGCCCTTGTTTTGCCTAAGTATGTCAACCTAGCGGGTCTCTTAGCGTAGTATCTTTTGACTATGTCCGTGTTCGCAGGATGCGGCAGGTCATCGCCATCCATGGTGGTCAAGATCATTGCCCCACCAGAGAATATGTTTTTTATTACAAACGGTCCTTCATAGGTAGGAGTCCATTTTCCCCTGGGATCACCTTGTGGCAGTATGATACGTTTGATCACTAGATCCCCAACTTGATACACTTGGCGTCTGACTTTCTTGTTGAAAGCCTTGATCATCCGTTTTTGATACATTTGACCATGGCAAACATCAGTAAGTCTCTTCTCATCAATCAAGTTCAGTTTATCAAGTCGAGTCTGGATCCAAGCGTCTTCGTTCAGCCCTGCATCCTTCATAATCCTCAGAGAGGGGATCTGGACCTTGATAGGCAAAACAACCTCTATGTCGTAAACCAGAGAATAGGGTGTTACCCCGGTTGATGTGCAAGCTGTGATACGATACCCGTGGAGAGCGAATGGTAGCATCTCATGCCAGTCTTTGTATGTGACTGTCATTTTCTGTATGATCTTTTTAATGTTCTTATTTGCAACTTCGACAACACCATTCATCTTCGGCCGGTAAGGAGAAGAATTGTGATGCTGAATCTTGAATTGCTCGCACAAGGCGGTGATCATAGTGTTTTTGAGATTTGTACCATTGTCAATGATGATCCTTTCTAGGATACCGTACCGGCAAATGAGATTTTGCTTGATAAAACGGGCAACAAAATTCTTGGTAACGGATGCGAATGAGGCTGCTTCAACCCACTTTGTAAAATAGTCAATGGCCACTAGGATGAAGCGGTGTCCATTGGAGGTTGTTGGCTTAATTTCCCCAATCATATCAATTCCCCACATAGCAAAGGGCCAAGGAGCCGTTAAGACATTCAGAGGAACCGGAGGTACGTGCACCTTATCAGTATAAATCTGACACTTATGGCAAGTTCGAGAGTGTTGATGGCAATCCGCTTCCATGGTAGACCAGTAATAGCCTTCCCGTAGGATATTCTTTGCCATCATATGCCCACTGGAATGGGTGCCAAAAGTGCCTTCATGCAATTCAGCCATGATCCTTTCAGCTTCAACCTTATCTACACACTGAAGTAACAGAGTCATGATTGCGTTTGTACAGGATGTCATTACTAAGGAAGAACTTAGCGGAGAATCTCCTTAAGAACTTCTTGTCATTGACTGAAGCTCCTTCCGGCTATTCTTAAGCCTCGAGATACCTCTTGACTTCGTGAAACCAGAGCTGGTCTACTACTTCTTTAGTATTAATCTCGTGACAGTATGCTGGTTCATCCATTCGCTCGATGGTGATTTGGGGAGCCTCATTATCTCATTTAAGTTTAAACATGGATGACATTATGGCTAGTGCGTCTGCTAGCTGATTTTCTTCTCGCGGGAAATGCTCGAACGTAATCTTCTCAAAATGTGGTAGCAATGTCAAAACATGTTCTTTGTAAGGGATAAGGTAAGGGTGTTTGGTGTCCCATTCCCCTTTGATCTGACTGATGACCAAAGCCGAATCTCCAAATACATTCAAGGATTTGATCCCCAAGTCTATGGCAGCTCTGAGACCAAAGATGCATGCTTCGTATTCCGCCATGTTGTTTTTACAATTGAAGCAGAGTCTGGCAGTAAAGGGAGTATGACACCCTTATGGAGATATAAGTACAACACCGATACCATTTCCAAGTGCGTTGGATGCCCTATCAAAGAACAGGGTCCATCGGGATCCTTGTTCAGGTCCGTCATGTGTCCTGAATTCTTCACAGTTGTCTAACATCATGATGTCTTCATCCGGAAATTTGAACTTCATGGATTGGTAGTCTTCCACGGATTGGTGATCAAGGTGATCATCTAATACACTGCCCTTTATTGCCTTTTGGGTGGTATACTGTATGTCATGCTCTGTTAGGATCATCTGCCATCTCACTATTCTTCCAGAGAGAGTAGGTTTCTCGAAGATGTATTTTATCAGATCCATTTTAGATATCAACAAAGTAGTATGAGTCAGCATATACTGTCTTAGCCGGCGAGCAACCCATGCCAGAGCGCAACAAGTTTTCTCAAGTAATGAATATCTAGTTTCACAGTCGGTAAACTTTTTGCTCAGGTAGTAAATAGCATGCTCTTTTTGGCCAGACTCGTCATGATTCCCCAATACACACCCTGTTTTACCCCAAAATATTCCCTCTCATATTATCAAGATTTTCCTCACAAGATCTTCTTGGACTCAAGACCAGATTAGGGTTTACTCAGCTCAAGACATCTCCTTGCACTGATGACCTGAAATTAAAGTTTGAGTTTGCACAAGGATTTTTGGACCATCAATTCTTCATGTGACTTTAATACACCATCTTGGACTCCTAAGATTGCTCATACCAAGTTTTAAGCTTTGAATCTCATTTTTGCTCAGTCAATTGGACAGTTGACCTAAAAATCAGCTGTATTGGGGAAAAAGTCAAATATGGCCAATTTACAGTCAAACCTCATAATTTTTGATCCACATCAACATTATAGACTCATATGAACCATTTGATCAAGTTTGGATCACAACTCCTCAAGAAATTTGATCAGATCATCAAAAGGGCAAAATGGTCAAAATTAGGGTTTTGATTGAGAAAGGGCAATTTCTAATTTTTAACCTAGCCAATGATCAATTGGGTTCAAGCATAATTTTAAGGACTCAATAGCATCATCTTGACCTAATCACATAGTTCAAAAGATCTCAAATGCATAGGATTGACAGATGAATTTTACAGTCAACTAATCAAAAGTCAAATGTGCACTCAAAAGTCAAACTTTGACTTTTTGGTCAAAATCAAGTGCCAAGGGTCATAATTCATCAAGATATGTCAAAATATGAAACTTGTTGATCAATAAAACCAATTTTGCAAATTAGGATTTTGAATTTGAAAATTTTCATAACTTAGAATTTTTCTAAGTATGGAAATTTTCTTATTTTTTCCCAACTTTTTACAACTTTTTCACCATGATGCAATTGGATTCAAAGGAAACTTCCAACATGAAAGTTGTAGTCCTCCATGAAATATACAAATTTTAATCACAAAGTTTTTCTAAAAGATGCTTGGATCTCAAGTTATGATTTTGTGAATAGGGGTCCATAAACTAAATAACTTAGTGAAATTTTGCCCTATTTTAGGCAGGTTTTTGACCCAACTTCATGGACATTTTTCACCTAGTTCCAAGAGGTATCTCAAAATGCATTTCAAATATGGATTATATAGCATGTTACAAGCTTTCCAAAATGTCCAAGAACTCTCGAAGATCATTTGTGTTTAGGGAGAATCGAAGAAGAGAAAATGGCAATTTGTGACTTTTGTTCAAGCCATGTTTACAATGCTTCAAGTTACAAATCAGTTCCTAGCATGCTTGTACCTTGCATTACAGGTACTAATCCCTTATACACTCCATAATTTAATTCTAACTCAGTGGTTAAAGCCTTTGTTTTCACCTTTGGAGCATTCCACAAGAGATTAATCCATAAATTGCATAAAGTTCACAATACCATTTTGATAAAGCAAGATTTTTACAACTTTGCTATCCTTGAGCATTGGACCTGTTTCTTTGTCACAAGCAAGGTCCACAGTTATCAGGCATGTTTACCAACTCTCATCAGCTAAGGAACTATCAAGTACAAGCTTTTGGCTTAAGTCATTTCAACTTTCTTCAAAAGCAAGAAAAGTGGCAAAAGTGAAGAAAACATGTGCATTTGATAAAAAGAAGACTTGGCTTCATTATAAACAACTTCACAAACTTGTCTCAGGCAGAATACACGAATACACAATATTTGAAACTCTCCCAAACACAAAAAAATACCAATTTATGCCCAAACAGGGCATCTTCTGCAAAACTCTTGCCAAATCAATATTGGCTCGTGTGTTTCTCACTTTAAGACTTCAAACACTTTACATACATCCTACCTAAACTATCCAAGCCATTGCACTGCAACTGTGTGCCCTGTTTCAGCCATCACCATTTTCATTTTTGAAGGTTGCAGGTTGACTTCTACAAGGAGTTTCAAGCATCCTCAAGGAAAGCTGAGCATTGGAATAGCTTGAGGGAACTTCAAGGAAGCTCACACAATCCTCAGGCCTCACTCAAAGCCCCCACATTGCCATATCCAAACTCAGCTGAACAAGGTATTTTTCAAATCTCTATCTCCTTATTTAGGCATCCTTAAGTCACGATTTGTGAAGCAAAAATGCAGTCCTTAACTTGCTGAAGCTGTACATATGCATAGTTGTCATTTATATTAACTGAGTAGTGAGAATTTGAAGCTTGAAGTTCATGGAAAAATTAGGTCAGAAATTAGGGCCACTGAAATTCTCCCTGGTTTTTTAGAGTTAGGTTTCAAATCTTATATCATTGGAATTGTGATAAAAAATGCTACAAGTTTTATGTTGCAAGATTTTGTTTTTGTGCAAAGAATAGAGAGTTGCAGGTTGAACTGTAAATAGGCGCGCGAAAGAGACGAAGGACAGGAACGATGGCTGTCTGGGCCTGGCGCGCATTGGGCCTGTTGGTTTTCCTTTTCACCCCCCCAGTTTACTTTTGCACCCCCTGCTTCATATTTGTTTATTTTTACATATTTTCTCATATTTATTTTTATATTTCTGACTTTAATAATTTTTTCTGGATATTAAAAATCACAAAAATAATTTTCCTAATTTTTTTGCATTTTTTATCTTATTTTTTGCATATAAAATATTTTTATTTTAGTAAATAGAAATCATTTTCTTAAGATAACTTGTGAATAATAAAAAATACTATACCTTTTTTATTTTTATTATTTCACACATAAAATGATTATTTTCATACTTTCTTTTAATTTTTAATATTTTGTACACAACATTATTTATTATTTCTTGTACATGAATGGATAAAATAAATAATAGAAAACATAATTTTCTGTTAAAACAAAATTAGGGTTTTTCACCCTTTCAAAAATAATAATATTATTTTTCTTATTTTTAGGACTTAAATAATTTATTTCTCTCATACATAAAATAAATACAAAAACATTTTTGCATAAATACATTTCATTTGCATATTTAAATATTGTATATTTATTTATTTATTATACAATAATTCAATTGGGTTGTAATAGTTTTTAGGGTTTTATTTTGAGCAATATCCCCCATTCAAACTTGTATCCCCCCTCCCATAATTGTTGTAATAGTTTAACTTTACTTTACGCAATTTATCGCATTATATACATGTTTAGTAAATTAGGGTTTCTATGATAAGACAAAAATTAAACAAATAGCATGACCTAATTCAAGACAAACAAATGCATGAAAATGACAACACATTGCACACAAGCACCTCTAGGGTTTCACCCACTTTGTTGCCTAAAAATGGCCATGGTATGCATGCAAGGTATCTTGGCAAAACAAAACAAAACAAAAGATCATAGTCCCTTGATGACGCTATCAAAAGGTTGCCTAAAAACAAGTGATCTTGGTCCCTCACACAAGTTAAGATACTTGGCAACATTGCTATCATGGTCATACGATGACCCACACCTGTCCCGTTTAAACATCCAAAGATAGGGTTGTCTACCAAAACAATGGTAGGTCAACAATGTCAAAGGAATAAAAATGTATAGGAAAGACTTTTTGAGTAGGGTAGATAGTTCCTAGTTACTTGCTCTCTTCAAAACAATCCTTGCTATTTTCAAACAAACACATACATTTCCAAACACCTTTCAAAACATTGAGACATTTTTCAAAAAACAAACATCTTTATATACATTCTTACGAACGAGAATCATTAGAAAGATTTCCAAAATGATGGTCTCTTTTCAAAATACTTTCAAAACCACACAAAGCACCATTTTAAACAATTGGAAAAGCAAAGCAAGTGATCTAAACAAGTAACTGAGAGCCCATGGAAAACCATGGATGAAAAGGGTGCTAGCACCTTCCCTTTTCATAATCTACACCCCGAACTCAAGAGAACATCTCAAAGGTCTTTCATGTGCTTTTTTACCTTTCCTTTTGGATAAAATAAAAGTCGGTGGCGACTCTTGCTAAACCGAAACATTTGCGATGAAACACAAAACCTCAAGTCAGTTCTCCCACCGTATCACAGAACTGGCAACTCTGCTGGGGAAAATTATAAAAGTGGGGTTACCTTAGGGTTTAGATCAACTTTACATGCTTATCTTGTTTGCCTTGTTTGCTTTACATCTTGGTTCTATTGTTTGGGTTTGAATCCTCTACCCGGATTTGGGAAACATTCATAGGTAAATAGCAATACGTTGTGGAAACTGTGCGGGGTATACCAACACGGTCTAAGCAATAGCTATGTTAGTGTGACATATTTGTGGGTACCGGTATCCTTTGAGTCAATCAAAGAGAATACAGGGCGGCTGAGTAATGTCATGAAGCACTAACGAACTTTTAGAACCTTTACTTGACCAACTTGGCCTTTTAGGATGTCGTGAGATGACCGGCTTTGGTGCAGTCCGAAGTTGGTAGATACTCGATACTACACTCATTGAGGGTTGGTTCCTTGGAATATTTTGGTCGCCAATAAAGAGGCTGAATTGAAACAATGAACAAGGAAACAATCCAGCGATATTGAGCTCCTTAGAACCCGGTTACTACTTCTAGGATAAGTTGAGCCAACTAAACTTTAAAAGGGCACTTACCTATGAAACCCCATGCAAGCCTAAACTAGGAACTTGTGTGATTTGCTTGTACGTATATACTTGTGCATAACATCATGGACATCATGAAGCATCATATGCATCCACTAACCATTTCAAGGATTTCAGAGATTCATCTTTGTTCCTGTTTTGTAGGTTATGGATTCACTTCGCAGGAAAACTATCCAAGTCAACCTTGTAAGAATTCCTCCGCAACTCAAGGAGCTAACTTCAAGGATTCCTAAGAATTCTCCATTCACCGAAAGACATGGTCGCCTTCTCAACCTAGTCACATCCAACACAGAGGAAGACATGATGAAAGTTCTTTTCCAGTTCTTTGACCCTATGCATCACTGCTTCACATTTCTTGACTACTAGCTTGTGCCCACTTTGGAGGAATTTTCTCAACTCTTGAGGATTCCTATTCTCAATCAACTACCCTTCAACGGTACGGAAAGAGATCCAAAGCCAGAAGAGATTGCTCAAGCCATGCACATGCACTCATCTGAGGTCACAACCCATTGGGAAACTAGAAGTGGTTTCAAAGGCTTCTTGGAAAAGTTCTTGTTTGAGAAGGCCCAAAGTTGCTGGAATTCTTTGGACTTACAAGCTTTTGAGGAGATTGTAGCTCTTCTCATCTATGGGATGGTCTTGTTCCCTAATCCTGACCAACTCATAGATGTGAGTGCTATCAAAATATTCATGGCTTGCAACCCGGTGCCTACATTGCTTGGAGATATCTTGCACTCTTTTCACACTCGAACAATGAGGAAGAGAGGTGTTCTCATGTGTTGCACTCCTTTACTGGAAAGATGGTTTATTTCTCATCTTCCCCAATCAGTCTTGAAGAATGAGCAAGGCTTAAGGTGGTCACAACGGCTGATGACACTTACACATTCAGATATTCATTGGTGTTCTCGATCCAAAGAGAATGTTATCATCGTGGACCATTATGGGGAATTCCCTAATGTCCCACTACTTGGCATTAGGGGAGGCATCACCTACAACCCTTGCTTGGCTCTGAGACAATTTGGTTATTCCTGAAGGGATGGCCCACATGATATGTTGATTCCAGACTTGGTTTTTGACTTCGACAACGACGATCAAGGACTTCGACAAAGGTTCATCCGAGCTTGGAGGATGCCAAATAAGGTAGACAGTAAGACCTTGGGACACAAGAATTCCATCCCTCTTGAGCCTTACCTCAAGTGGGTACGAGACCGCGCCCAAAGTCTTATGATGCCTTACCCCTCCATTCTCCCTGTGATTATAGAGCCTGTTATGGAAGGAGAGGTTCCATACACCCTCCTACATCCTGACATACCAACATCACTCGAAGATCTGCAAAGGAGTTGGATACAGCTCAAGGGAGAACGCGATACTTTTGAAGCTCAATTCTACGCAAGCGAGAAGAAGGTTTTAGAACTTACTCGGTTGCTTCACGAAGATCAGACTCTTAACACCTACATTGCATCGAAGAGGATGCGCAACGTATTTTTATCTTAGAATTTTGTCCTATTTTGCCCTAGGAGCATTGATGTAAACAAATTCTATTTTATTAATATAACTTTTGTTCCTTTTTGTTTAACACAAATTTGAATTTTCTAAATCCTTGAAAGCATTACATGAATACATATCATTCATCATATGCATAAACAGGTCTTTGCAAGAAGTTTCCTCATCTCTTTGCTGTTTATTTCAGCAAGATGGATATTGAACAAACGATCAAAGACTTGCAAGCTCAGAATTCACAATTTCAACAGCTACTCTTGACCTTGGCTAAGGGGCAGGAGGAGCTCAAGACTATGTTAGAGAAGGAAAAAGAGAAAAAGAAGAAGAAGTGGGTTGGGGTAGTTATCATGGGCAGAAGGTTTGAAGGACAAGCCAGACGGACCTTGGAATTTCCATCAACCTCTGAGGAAGGAGAGAGAAAAGGTAAAGAGACTGCAGTACCATCTGAATTTGAAGCTGAGGATGAGGAGGATGAGGAATACTCCGAACAATAGTATCCTCCGGCCGATGACAAATACAAAAACTTGGAAGAACGTCTAGCTGCTATGGAGATACAGAGAGTTCCTGGGCTGGACTTTGAAGAGTTAGGGTTGGTATCTGGAATTGTAATCCCTCCTAAGTTTAAGGTGCCACTATTTGCTAAGTACGATGGGTTGTCTTGTCCCAAGATGCACCTACGATCTTATGTCAGGAAAATTCAGCCACATTCTTCTGACAAAGACTTGTGGGTTCACTTTTTCCAGGACAGTTTATCAGGCACGCGACTTGATTGGTTCTACCAGTTGGAGAGATATGATGTGCATAATTGGGAAGATTTGGCGGCCGCCTTCTATAAACAGTATCAATACAACACCGACTTGGCACCAACCCGTACTCAGCTACAGAGTATGGCCATGGTGTCCAATGAGGGCTTCAAAGACTATGCCCAAAAATGGAGGGATTTAGCCAGAAGGGTGCAACCACCTTTATCTGAAAGGGAGCTAATGGACATGTTCTTGGGGAATCTGTCAGGTCCTTTCTTTAATCACCTGATTGGAAGCTCCTCTGCAGGTTTCACTGAGTTGATTCTAACTGGCGAGAGGGTTGAAGCCGGTATTAGAAGCAGGAAAATTCAGAAAGATGTGTCTACCTCTGCTGCTGTAAAAAAGCCCTTCACTGGAAAGAAGGAAGTGTCTGCTGTCTATGCTCAGAGAAATTAGGGAAGAACCGAATGACGACCAACAGTGGGGGAGGTTATGATTCAAAAGTCTATATCAGACCAGCCAAGAAACAACCAACTGAGAAATGATTAGCCGAGGAATAACCAGCAAAGGGTGGAAAGTTCTGTAAGGTAATTCACCAAGATAAACATGACTCCTTCTCAAGTCTTACCACATCTCCTGAAGTTGAATTTGGCCATGTTGAAAGAGGCCCCTAAAAATCCTAATACTGCATCTCCCCACTACCATCCAAATGCCAGGTGCGCATACCACTCAGAGAGTTCAGGGAACGACACCAACAATTGTTGGGCTCTGAAGAACAAGATTCAAGATCTGATCGACGCAAAGGAAGTTGAATTTGAAGCTCCTAAAACACCAAATGTTATCTCTGCTCCAATGCCTAGGCATGGACACAATGCCAGTGCTGTGGAAGAAGATCTGTTTGTTTCTACTGTGGATGAACTGTTAACTCCTCTCCTAACCATCAAGTTGAATTTGTTGAAAGCTGGGGTGTTCCCAGGTTGTGACCAAGATTTCCATGCTTTCCTATCCTCCCTATTTGACTGTCCTATGTTGAAGAAAGGAATCTAACAATTGATTGATAACCGAGAAATCTTGTTTGAGAAAGCTCCTATTTCACCCATTCCAGTTCTAGAAGTTTCAATAATAACCATAGACGCCAATCCTTCCAGGGTTCCTAAAAAACCCGTTAGGATTACATCCGCTCCTATGACTACTCTGTTGAAGATAACAATTCTCGGGCCATCCCCGTACAAATCAGATAAAATGGTACCATGGAACTATGGTGGAGAAATCTACTACCATGGTGTCAAACAGATTGAACACACTGCCGAAGACGAGAATTATGAAGAAGACAATTCCGACATCAGTAACATTGCTGGAACAAGCAAAATTACTCGTAGTGGGAGAATTTTCTCTCCAGAGATTGCGCCACAACTGGCAGTCTCTGGACCCGTTGCCATTCCAAAGATTACAGCCGTACCAGTGATTACACCTGCAAGTGTACCCGCCAACAATGACAATGCAATTCCTATCCCTACTTCCGCTGCTGAGAATAAAGGAAAGAATGTTCAAGAGGATCCTGTCCTGACGAAGGCTCAGTCACTAGTTATTCCCGAGACATCCAAAAAGGAGATGGAAGAAATCCTGAGGATCATTAAGAAAAGTGACTATGATGTGGTAGAACAACTGGGGCAGGCCCCCTCTAAAATATCTATGTTAGCATTGCTGCTGTGCTCTGAGGCACATGCTAAAGCTTTGGTCAAGTTTTTGAAGACAGCGCACGTGCCGCAAGAGACTTCGGCTGATAAATTCCAAGAGTGTGTGGCCAGTTTAACAGCTGACAATGGCCTGGGTTTCTCCGATGCCGACTTGACCTCCAAAGGGAGAAAACATAACGATGCACTACATGTCTCAGTGGAGTGTAGGGGAACCACCCTAGCCCATGTTTTGGTTGATACTAGATCATCTCTGAACGTCTTGCCAAAGAAAGCCTTGGATAGATTGGATTGTGAAGGCCTAACCCTGAAACCCAGTAATATCATTGTAAGAGCATTTGACGGCTCTAAAAGGATGGTCCATGGAGAGGTGGACATCCCGATCAAGGTGGGTACCCAGACATTCAATTCAACATTCTACGTGATGGACATCCGTCCTTCTTACTCTTGCTTGTTGGGACGTCCCTGGATTCACAATGCCGGTGCAGTCACCTCAACTTTGCATCAGATGCTGAAGTACCTTGTCCAAGGGAAAATCATAACTGTCCACGGTGAAGAGGAATACATGATTAGTCATCTGAATTCTTTTTGATATGTAGAATTGGATGGAGAATTCATTGAGACCCCTTTCCAACATTTTGAAGAAGTTTCTCAGGAAATAGCAGCGACCAAAGTGATGTCCTCAACTCCAGTGATCACAAAACCTGTACCTCAGATGTCTTCTCTAAAAGATGCAAGGGCGGTGGTGGAAGAAGGTGGATCCACTATATAGGGGAAGCTTCCCGACTTTCCTTTCAAATTAGACAAATTTGGCCTGGGATTTACCTCGACTGCTCAGAAAGCTGTTCGTCACGCCCGTGCCGGAGGGCCACCTGTGAAGATCATCCACCAAGGGGTTAATGCGCTAGAGGACAGTGATGAAGATGGCAGCCTGGAAGACTGGATTTTTCCTACTGTTGGCGGAGGATTGTGCAACTGGGAAGCAAAAGACTTTGTTCTGATTACTTTCATACCGCAGTAATTTATCTTTTCCATTTCTGCTAGATCTGTAATAATTCACAAACAATTCGTACTTTTTCAACCTTGTGTCTTACCCGAGGCACATAGGTCCATTTGTAAGGGTTCTTATTTCATTTTCATATGTAATTTTAATGAATCATGGACGCTTTTCATAATTTAAACTTTTGTGTTCATTGTCTTTCTTTTATATTTTTGTTGTTTTAAGATGGATATGCCCTTACAAACACCCACACTCACAAATGCAGGTACCCTCCCACTCCGGAACCCATGGGTAACGATACTGATATAGCCTTCAGTGACTCTGAAGATCTGGTCTACCAAGCCGAATATGAAGGTGAGGAAGATTGTGAGTTGCCAGGGGAATTGGCCAGACTTTTACAACAAGAAGAAAGAGCTATTCTGCCTCATGAGGAGTTGTTAGACACAATCAACTTGGGTACAAAGGAAGACAATAAGGAAATCAGAGTGGGTGCCAACCTAGAGCCAAGTGTCAAGGAGCGCCTAATTCAGCTGTTGCATGAATATGTTAAGATCTTTGCCTGGTCATACGAAGACATGTCGGGACTTCATACAGACATTGTGGTACACCATCTACCCACAAGAGAAGACTGTCCACCAGTGAAACAGAAAGTCCGCCGCATGAGGCCCGACATGTCAGAGAAGATCAAAGCAGAAGTTATGAAGCAGTTCAATGCTGGATTTCTTGTTGTTACTTCCTATCCATAATGGGTTGCTAACATTGTTCTCGTGCCTAAGAAGGACGAAAAAGTGAGAATGTGCATGGATTATAGAGATTTAAATAGGGCCAGCCCTAAAGATGACTTTCCACTTCCGCACATCGACATCCTGGTTGACAACACAGCTCAGCACAAAGTATTTTCTTTCATGGATGGATTCTCAGGCTATAACCAGATCAAAATGGCACCTGAGGACATGGAGAAAACTACTTTTGTTACACAGTGGGGTACGTTCTTCTACAAAGTGATGTCATTCAGACTGAAGAATGTCGGGGCAACCTATCAACGCGCCATGGTAGCTTTGTTTCATGATATGATACATCATAATATAAAAGTCTACGTAGATGACATGATAGCTCGATCACAAACTGAAGAAGAACACCTTGATCACTTGCAAAAGTTATTTGTCAGGTTGAAGGAGTACAAGCTAAGGTTAAACCCTAACAAGTGTACTTTCGGAGTTCAGTCCGGTAAACTCTTGGGTTTCATTGTCAGCAACAAAGGCATCGAGGTTAATCCTGCCAAAGTCAAAGCTATACAAGAAATGCCTGCTCCTCGCACTGAGAAGGAGGTCAGAGGTTTCTTGGGACGCCTAAACTACATTGCTAGGTTCATTTCTCACCTAACATCTACTTGTGAACCAATCTTCAAGCTGTTGAAGAAAGATCAAGTAGTTAGATGGAATGATGACTGTCAAATTGCTTTCGATAAAATCAAGGAGTATTTACAAGAGCCTCCTATCTTGATGCCACCCGTCGAAGGAAGACCGCTAATCATGTATCTGACCGTCTTGGATAATTCAATGGGGTGTGTACTGGGGCAGCATGACGAGTCTGGCCGAAAAGAGCATGCCATTTATTACCTTAGCAAAAAGTTTACTGACTGTGAAACCAGATATTCACTGCTCGAGAAAACTTGTTGCGCTTTGGTATGGGCTGCTCGCCGGCTAAGGCAGTATATGTTGGAGCATACCACTTTGCTGATATCTAAGATGGATCCGATAAAGTACATCTTCGAGAAGCCTGCTTTGTCTGGAAGGATAGCTAGATGGTAGATGATCCTAATAGAGTACGACATACAGTACACGACCCAAAAAGCTATAAAGGGGAGTGTGGTAGCTGATCATCTGGCTCATCAAGCTGTAGAAGATTATCAATCCATGAAGTTTGACTTCCCCGACAAAGACATCATGACATTGGACAACATTGAATACTTCAGACCATATGACGGACCTGAACAAGGATCCCGATGGACCCTGTACTTTGATGGGGCATCGAATGCGCTTGGTAATAGTATCAGTGTTGTGCTTATATCTCCAGAAGGATTCCATACTCCTTTCACGGCCAGACTTTACTTCAACTGTACGAACAACATGGCAGAGTAAGAAGCATGCATCTTTGGACTCAAGGCTGCCATAGACTTGGGAATCAAATCTTTAATTGTGTTTGGGGACTCAGCTTTGGTCATCAGTCAGATCAAAGGAGAGTGGGACACTAAGCATCCAAACCTCATCCCTTACAAAGAATATGTCTTGACATTGCTACCACATTTCGAGCAGATTACCTTCGAGCACTTCCCGCGAGAAGAAAATCAGCTAGCAGATGCTCTAGCTACAATGTCATCCATGTTTAAACTTAACTGGGATAATGAGGCTCCCCAAATCACAATTGAACGGATGGACGAACTTGCACACTGTCACGAGATTAATACCAAAGAAGTAATGGACCAGCCATGGTTTCATGAAGTCAAAAGGTATCTCGAGGCTCAAGAATACCCTGAAGGAGCTACAGTCAATGACAAAAAGTTCTTAAGGAGGTTCTCAACTAAGTTCTTCTTAAGTAATGGTATCCTATACAAACACAATCATGATTCTATTCTGCTCCGTTATATGGACAAGCTTGAAGCTGAAAGGGTTATGGCTGAATTGCATGAAGGTACCTTTGGCACTCACTCTAGCGGGCATACGATGGCAAAGAAGATTCTACGGGTAGGCTATTACTGGTCTACCATGGAAGCTGACTGCTATCAACATTCCCGTACCTGTCATAAATGTCAAATCTATGCGGACAAGGTACACGTGCCCCCGGTTCCTCTAAATGTCTTAACAGCTCCTTGGCCATTCGCTATGTGGGGAATCGACATGATTGGAGAGATCAAGACTACAACCTCCAATGGACACCGCTTCATTCTGGTGGCCATTGATTATTTCACAAAGTGGGTCGAAGCAGCTTCCTTCGCATCCGTGACTAAGAATGTTGTTGTCCGCTTCATCAAACAGAACCTTATTTTCCGGTACGGTATCCCCGAAAGGATCATTACTGACAACGATACAAACCTTAACAATACTATGATCACCGCCCTGTGCGAGCAGTTCAAGATTCAACATCACAATTCATCTCCCTATCAGCCAAAGATGAACGGTGATGTCGAAGCTGCGAACAAAAATATCAAAAAGATCATACAAAAAATGACAGTCACTTACAAGGACTGGCATGAGATGCTACCATTTTATCTCCACGGGTACCGTACCACGGCTCGTACATCAATTGGGGCAACAACCTATTCTTTAGTTTATGGCATGGAGGTTGTTTTACCTATTGAGGTCCAGATCTCCTCTTTGAGAATCATGAAGGATGCAGGTTTGAGTGAAGACGATTGGATTCAAACCTGACTTGATCAATTAAACCTAATTGATGAAAAGAGACTTACTGCTATTTGCCATGGTCAGACGTATCAAAAGCGGATGATCAAGGCTTTCAACAAGAAAGTCAAATGCCAGATATATCAAGTCGGAGATCTAGTGATCAAGCGCATTATCTTGCCACAAAGTGATCCCAGGGGCAAATGGACTCCTACCTACGAAGGACCATTTGTAATCAAGAACATATTTTTTGGTGGGGCAATGATTTTAACTACCATGGACGGTGAAGACCTGCCGCACCATGCGAACGCAGACATAGTCAAAAGATACTACGCATAATTGACCCACTAGGTTGACACACCTAGGAAAAACAAGGGCATCCCGGTGAATCGAAAACCCGAAAGGGCGGTTCAGGCAAAAAATAGGGATAAATATAAAAAATATGTACACCCGGCAAGTTGAAAACCCGAAAGGGAGACTTGGGCAAAAAAGGGTTTCCCGGTGGATCAAAAACCCGAAAGGGCAGTCCAGGAAAAAGTTAGGGAATTAAAGCGTATGACTATGTCTCGTCGGATCACTTTAAGGACAATCTCTTCACTGACAAACCTGGAGCTGCTGATCAATCCAATCATCTTCGGACGAAGCAAGGAATAGACAAGATGTTCAGAGATACAAAGGCTATAGCAGAATGGGAACCCCATGGGATTTTTTTTACACATAGTGTGATACGGTGGGAGAACTGACTATAGTTTTGCGTTTGTTTTCGCAAATGTTTCGGTTGAGCAAGAGTCGCCACCGACTTTTTATTTTATCCTAAGGAAAGGTTTAAAAAGCACAGCAAAAACCTTTGAGATGTTTTCTTGGGTTCGGGGAGTAGATTATAGAAAGGTAAGGTATTAGCATCCTTTCTATCCATGGTTATCCATGGGCTCTTAGTTACTTGCTTAGATCAACTTGCCTTAATTTTCAATTGTTTGAAATGGTGCTTTGTGTGTGTGGGTTTGAAATTTTTTTTGAAAAGAGGCCAATGTGGTGGCAACCTTTGTAATGATCCTATGTTGGGATGTATACAAAGGTGTATGTCTTTTGAAAAGGTTTTCATTTGTTTTTGAAAATTGTTTTGAAAGTGTTGTGAGGTGTGGTTTTAAAAATAGGCAAGTGTTTTGTTTTGAAAGTTTGATTCAAGTAACTAAGAGGTTATCTACTCCTAAATTTCTCAAAGATTTCTCCTATGTTTTTAACCCTTTTACAATTTTGTTCCACCATTGCATTTGGTGGACAATCTTGTGTTAGGATGTGAAAGGGACGGGTGCGGGTCATCGTTTAGACCATAATTGCAATGGTGCCAAGTATCTTTGGGCAATGTTTTCTTTTAAGGGACTTGATCATTTTTAGGCAACTTTCGAAAGCGTCATCGAGGGACTATGATCATTTGATTGTTTGTTTTGCCCAAAGAGACCTAACATGCAATATGGCCTGATTTTGAAAGGCAACAAGTGGATGTAACCCTAGGGGTGTTAGTGTGCAAGTGTGTTTTATTGCATTCAAGAGTTTTTTCTTTGAATTAGGATTTTCTATTTCATTGATTTTATCTTGCCATACACGTCCTAATTACTAGCAATAAGAAGCGGAAATATAAAATCCTACGCTATTACAATAATTAGGGGATGGGGATACATATTTGTACATGGGGGGTTCAACGAGAAAAATAGACAAAAAAGAAAATAGCCAAAAACAAGATATAGAGAGAGAGAGGGAGCCAGCGCGCTGCTGAGAGGTCATCAGAAGTTCTGACTCAGATCCGCTGCCAGATGATCAACCTCTTGGTTAAACTGTATGAGTCAGAACTTCTGACTCTGGCACCTGCAAAACAGAACCATGTTAGTGGGGAAATCAGAAGTTCTGACCCCCCTGCGCTGCAAGACAGAAGTTTGTTAGTGGAGAGACCAGAAGTTCTGATTCTGCTGGAAGGGCAATAACTCTCAGAGGTTCTGATATCATTGACAGCAAAACAGGCTTCAGATGTGCTAACATCAAAGTCAGCACTTGGCTTTTCCCTGTACTAATCAGAACATCTGCAATTTTGTTATTATTCCACAAAACAGGAAACATATTTGGAACAGATCCAGCAAATGTCAAAATGTTTCAGAGGGCAGAACTAACAAGGTCACAGGCAAGTCCTACACTGGCTCAGAAAGTTCTGAGGTATGAAAATCCTCAGAATATAAACAACAACAACATGATATTTACATTATGTTTATTTGAGTATGCACAGCTGATGATGCTTAGCAGCGTGATGAAGGTCAGCAGGTGCTTACCTGGCTGTTGGAAAAGTTTGTGGGTGAAAGCTAGCTTTTGGCTCTGGTGGTGTTCTGAACAGATTCTCTTTTTTTTTTTTGAAAAAAAAGGCAGGTGAAGGTGAATGCGTATGTAGGGTCAGAAGTTTGAAAAGAGGTTTTTTAGTTCACACAGAAAACTGGGTATTGGATAAAGTTTGAAGATGAGAAATTCAAAGTTATGAAACAAACTGGAGATTTTGGCAGAGTTTCAGAACACTATTTTGCTAAGGGTTTCTGTTTCTCTCTTAGCAATTTTTCTGTTTTTTGAACGTCCCTTTGCAGTGGACAAAGACTCTCTATTTATAGGCAAAGTTCTTGTGGGTGCCTTGAACATTAAAGCGCCAACAGAGTTTGAATTGTTCTTTGACAGAAATTCTTGGGAAGTTGTGATAACAGATAGCCTTCAGCCTAGGCTGCAGCAGCAGGCGTGGATTGGAGAGAAGTGACCTCTTAAGTGGGCGGTGGCGTGTAGACCCATGCCAGAATCTGCATAAAGGCGTTTTCCAAGCCACACGTGAAGGGATTACTTGGATGAATGTTCAGGAGTGGTTGGAAGCATTAATGAACATTAAATGGTGATAAGACCTATCAACATCAATATTCTGGTAATGGAAACCAACGTTGAATCAGCAGCTCTATTTCAAAAAGAACAGCGTAAACCATGCTCTGGCCTTGGCTTCCTGTTGTCTTAGTAAGTTCTGGGGATTCTCCTGATTTTTCTGATACGTTCCTTGGATTTGCTTCTGGACCTCCTGGGCTTAGAGATTCTGTATCAGTGTAACACCCACTCTTCTGACCTTTTCATCTTCTAATTTCAGCATGTTCTGAAAGAGCCTTCAGACTTCCCTGCTTCTTTTGCATTCCTTTAGCAAATTCTGACTGAGCTTGTGTAACTGCTGAAAGAGTCATGTTCTGTCTGAGGCTTACATACTGAACCACGTTTACAACTTCTGATTGAGCTGATGTAGCTGCTGAAGAGCCAACTTCTGACTATGCTGAGCCAAGCTTGCAACTTCTGACCGTTTTTATCCGGAATTGGTCCAGAAGTTCTGAAACGCTGATTTTTTTTCTTAAGATAAAAGCGTTGTCTTTAGAGCTTGTGTGATCATCTTGCTCTTGTAAATGGTCTGCTTGGGCAAAAAAGATAACTCAAGACTTGGATTTGTTTCAGAGGGACCTTGAAAATCCAAGATGGTTTCCTGAAGAAAGAGAGGGCAAATTTTGGGGTACAACAGTTGCCCCTGTTCAATCTTCTTGAACCTGAAGAGTTAGATTGGCAATTTTGCCTTTCGCGACTCGAAGGTAAAAGGAGATTGGACACTAGAGTGCCCGGAAATTTGCACTCGCATAGTAGAGTATCAGCAATGTGATGGCGGGAATGGGCTTATAGATGCCATTTGGAGAGATGGTGGATAGAGAGATGGGCTTATAGATGCCATCTGGGGACGTGACAGAACCTTGTCGGGAATGGGCTTATAGATGCCATTTGGAAGTGTCGATCGCGTAAGAGATTCCTTAGCGAGAACTTGTGTATTTTGAGAAAGGAAGATGGTTTCCTGGCTTGTTACAGGTGTTGATCTTCAATCTCTTCATGCAGACACGCCCTGGCTAGATACAGGTATCGAATCTACAATCGGTTGCTCGCAGATGTGCCCTGGCTGGATACAGGTATCGAATCTGGAATTAGTCGTCAACAGATATGCCCTGGCTGGATACAGGAATCGAATCTTCAAACTCTTCAGACGTTCCCTTGCTAGATACAGGAATCGAGTCTGGAAATAGTCGTCAACAGATATGCCCTGGCTGGATACAGAAATCGAATCTTCGAACTCTTCAGACGTGCCCTGGCTAGATACAGGAATCGAGTCTGGAAATAGTCATCAACAGATATGCCCTGGCTGGATACAGGAATCGAATCTTCAAACTCTTTAGACGTGCCCTGGCTAGATACAGGAATCGAGTCTGGAAATAGTCGTCAACAGATATGCCCTGGCTGGATACAGGAATCGAATCTTCAAACTCTTCAGACGTGCCCTGGCTAGATACAGGAATCGAGTCTGAAAATAGTCGTCAACAGATATGCCCTGGCTGGATACAGGAATCGAATCTGGAATCTGTGACAGTTGAAGGTAGTTGTCTTTTGGGTTGTCTTTTTCCCTGAAAAGACAAAACATCAGTTGTATGTAATGTCATGATGTATGAAATGCATGATGTCATGATGTTCAGCATGAGATAGTGTTGTATGCACTTTATCATGTATGTAAGCAAGATGTATGAAATGAGAACTGTTTATGAATGTATCTTCGTCTAGGAAAATAAATCCTTGATGACCGGCCGGGGGATTAAATCCTGGGCTGACGTTGAAGAGTAGAGTTCTTCGCTTCCGCTAGGGATGACGGTTGCAAGAATACACCGGTAGGAGAAGATGACTCCGTTGGGGAATAAACTTGTTGGAGAGATTACTCTGAGGGGAATTAACTCTGTGGAAGAGATACTTTGCTGAAGTTTGACGAGAGCTTCATTGAGGATTTCAATGATGGACTCCGCTGGAGATGATAATGATTAACTCCGTTGGGGATAATAATGATTAACTCCGCTGGGGATAATAATGATTAACTCCGCTGGGGATTGTGTTGATAAGTTATGTTGGGGATTGTGTTGATAAGTTATGTTGGGGAACTTTGATGAACTCCGCCGGGGATAGGAAGAACTTTGTCGAGGGCAATCTTCCATGGTAATTAGCTGAGGATAACCCAGTTATAAGTCCTTGTGAGGAATAACTTTGAATAGAGCTCGGGAGAGACGTCCGTACTCTGCAGGGGATAAGCTTCCAGAATCTACTGGGGATAAGCTTCAAGACCTGCTGGGGATAAGAATTCCACTTTCCTGGGGAAACTTTTAGAATTGTACTAGAAAATGGTTCTACTGGAGTGTCTGTATTCCGCCGGGGAACAATCTTAGATCAGGACTGCCGGGGATGCTTGCTGATGAATGCCTATACTCCGCTGGGGAATGTTGCTATCTTGTCTTACTCTGTGGGGAGTTGAGATAACTTGGTCACATTCTTCAGTTAAATCTACCTTGATACTTCGGCGGACAAAGCAACTAGACTGCATCAGACAACTTTACATTGCCCCTGTTTCTGATGTCACCTGTAATTAGTCTTTTGTTTCATATGCAAGCATTTATGAATTAGCGGTTTAATGTCAAATGCATATATCAAAAATAAACATTGGACGTTCTTCGCAAGACAAAACAGAAAAAGGAAAAACAATTGGCAATTTGTTTGGAAAACTGAATCTGTATTGATTTTGAAATTTGCCTGTAAATAGGCGTTTTTTTTTGTACAAGAGGCTGACGTCCTAGTAAGAGAACGCCGCCGAATAACACAAAGTTTATACAATTTGAAAAGGAAACAAAACAACTATGTGCACAATATTCCCACTGGGTTCCAACTCAGCTATCGCCTTTATGTCTTCAAGCGTCTCATCACTTTGCTGCTTAGTTGAAGATGAAGCTGATTGATCGATGCCGAAGTCTGAGCCAGATAATTGATGCCGAATTCTGGATGCAAGGTGATCTAATGAGACATAGTGTTACGCTTTATCCCTAACTTTTGCCTGGACCGCCCTTTCGGGTTTTCGGTCCACCGGGATACCCATTTTTTCCCAAGCCGCCTTTTCAGGTTTTCGACTTGCCGGGTGTACAGATTTTTTCATTTCATCCCTTATTTTTGCCCGAACCCTTTTGGTTTGCCGGGAAGCCCTTATTTTTGCCTAGGTATGTCAACCTAGCGGGTCTTTTATTCATGCGTAGTATCTTTTTACTATGTCTGCATTGGCGGGGTGACAGAGGTCGTCACCATCCATGGTGGTTAGAATCATGGCTCCTCCTGAGAACACATGTTTAACCACAAATGGCCCTTCGTACGTAGGGGTCCATTTGCCCCGGGGATCATTTTGAGGAAGGATGATGCGCTTGATTACCAGGTCCCCAACTTGATACTCTTGTGGTCTGACTTTCTTGTTAAATGCCCTGATCATCCGTTTTTGGTACGTCTGACCATGACAGATAGCGGTGAGTCTCTTTTCGTCAATCAGGTTTAATTGATCAAGTCGAGTCTGGATCCAGTCATCTTCACTCAAGTCTGCATCCTTCATTATCCGGAGAGAGGGTATCTGGACTTCAATTGGCAAGACTGCCTCCATGCCGTAGACCAAGGAAAAAGGAGTTGCCCCGGTTGATGTCCTTGCTGAGGTACGGTACCCATGAAGAGCAGACGGTAACATCTCGTGCCAATCTTTATAGGTCACTGTCATCTTCTGCACAATTTTCTTGATGTTCTTATTAGCTGCTTCTACAGCCCCATTCATCTTCGGTCGGTAAGGAGAAGAGTTGTGGTGCTGTATCTTAAATTGCTCGCAGAGCTCAGTGATCATCTTGTTATTAAGATTGGTACCATTGTCCGTAATGATTCTTTCCGGGACACCGTACCGACAGATCAGGTTATGCCGGATGAAACGTGCCACGACGCTCTTGGTTACGGTGGCGTAGGAAGCTGCCTCAACCCACTTCGTGAAGTAATCAATTGCTACCAAGATGAAGCGATGCCCGTTGGATGCCGTCGGTCGGATCTCGCCGATCATATCAATGCCCCACATTGCAAAAGGCCATGGTGCCGTCAGGACGTTCGGAGGAACCGGAGGGATGTGCACCTTATCAGCATAGATCTGGCACTTATGACAGGTTCGAGAATGTTGGTAACAGTCGGCTTCCATTGTGGACCAGAAATATCCTTCCCTAAGGATTTTCTTTGCCATGGTATGTCCACTGGAATGTGTTCCGAATGTACCTTCATGTAGTTCTACCATGATCTTCTCTGCTTCAGCCTTATCCACACAACGCAGTAGAGTTGAATCATGGTTTCTTTTGTAGAGAATGTCGTTGCTGAGGAAGAATTTTTCCGCAAACCTTCTCATGAACTTCTTGTCGTTGACAGATGCACCTTCAGGGTATTCCTGAGCTTCCAAGTATCTCTTCACCTCATGATACCAGGGTTTTTCAGTCACCTTTTCGGCCTCAAGGTCACAGCAGTATGCAGGTTCGTCCAACTTCCAGATAATGATCCGGGGAGCCTCATTGTCCATTTTGACTTTGAACATTGAAGACATCGTAGCTAGCGCGTCCGCTAACTGATTCTCCTCTCTTGGGAAGTGTTCAAAAGTTATCTCTTCAAAGTGGGGAAGCAAAGTCAACACATACTCCTTGTAAGGAATAAGATTCGGGTGTTTCGTATCCCACTCGCCTTTGATCTGATTAATCAGGAGAGTGGAATCTCCGAAGACACTCAGAAACTTGATCCTTAAGTCGATTGCAGCTTGAAGACCCATGATACACGCCTCGTATTCTGCCATGTTGTTGGTGCAGTTGAAACACAACCGGGCGGTGAGTGGAGTATGAGTTCCTTTAGGATATATGATCACAACGCCGATGCCATTACCCAAAGCGTTGGAGGCTCCGTCAAAATGCATAGACCATCGGGATCCTTCCTCAGGTCCTTCATCCGGTCCAGGCACTTCACAATCTGTTACCACCATGATGTCTTCGTCCAGAAATTCAAAGTTCAATGATTGGTAATCGTCCACAGGTTGGTGTGCCAAATGGTCTGCCAATACACTTCCCTTGATTGCTTTTTGAGTTGTGTACTGGATATCATATTCTGTCAAGATCATTTTCCATCTTGCTATTCTTCCAGACAGAGCAGGCTTTTCGAATATGTACTTGATGGGATCCATTTTTGAAATCAACAGAGTGGTGTGAGTCAACATATACTGTCTCAGCCGGAGAGCAGCCCATACCAGAGCGCAACAAGTTTTCTCGAGCAGTGAGTAACGAGACTCACAGTCGGTAAACTTTTTGCTCAGGTAATAAATAGCGTGCTCTTTTCGGCCAGACTCGTCATGCTGCCCCAACACACACCCCATCGAGTTGTCAAGTACTGTCAAGTATAGTATTAGAGGTCTCCCTTCCACTGGTGGCATAAGAATGGGTGGCTCTTGGAGGCACTCCTTTATCTTTTCAAAAGCAGCCTGACATTCATCGTTCCAACGTACTACTTGATCTTTCTTCAGCAATTTGAAGATTGGCTCACAAGTAGCAGTTAGATGTGAGATGAATCGGGCAATGTAATTCAGTCGTCCCAGAAAGCCTCTGACTTCTTTTTCTGTCTTGGGAGTCGGCATCTCTTGTATGGCTTTTACCTTGGCAGGGTCCACCTGAATACCTTTATCGCTTACAATGAAACCTAGCAATTTTCCGGACCTCACCCCAAAGGTACATTTGTTTGGATTCAACCTCAGCTTGTATAACTTCAGTCGGTCAAACAGCTTCCGCAGATGGTCAAGGTGTTCCTCCTCAGTTTGAGACCTTGCAATCATGTCGTCAACGTATACCTCAATCTCATGATGGATCATATCATGAAATAAAGCAACCATGGCGCGTTGGTAGGTTGCCCCAGCATTTTTCAACCCGAACGACATGACCTGGTAGCAGAAGGTGCCCCACTGAGTCACAAAGGTAGTCTTTTCCATATCTTCCGGAGCTATTTTGATCTGATTATACCCTGAAAAGCCATCCATGAAGGAGAACACCTTGTGTTGAGCAGTATTGTCAACAAGAACGTCGATGTGAGGTAGGGGGAAGTCATCCTTGGGGATGGCCCTGTTTAGATCCCTGCAGTCAACACACATTCTGACCTTACCATCCTTCTTCGGTACTGGCACCACATTGGCAACCCACTAAGGGTAAGAAGTCACTGCTAGAAACCCGACATCGAATTGCTTCATGACCTCAGCTTTGATCTTTTCGGACATCTCTAGACGCATGCGGAGGACCTTTTGCTTTACCGGAGGGCAGTCTTCCTTGGTAGGCAGATGATGGACCACAATGTCGGCATCCAAACCGGGCATGTCTTCGTAGGACCAAGCAAAGATCTCAATGTAATCATGCAGCATCTGGATTAATCGTTGCTTCACACTGAGCTCTAGATTGGCACCAATCTTGACCTCTTTTCTATCTGTCTCAGTACCCAGGTTCACTGTTTCCACGGGCTCTTCATGCGGCTGAATGGCCCTCTCTTTCTGGAGTAGCAGTCTTGCGAGTTCACCAGGCACTTCGCAATCATCTTCACCTTCGTCCTCGGCCAAGTTGATCGGATTCTCAAAGTCATAACTGGCGGTAGCAGAGCTGTTACCAGTGAGATCCAGAGTGGATTGAAACCTGTATAAGTGAGTGTGTGTAAATATAGCTGTTTTGCAATATATAACACAGAAAGAAAAAGAGCACAAGATTTGAAATGCAACAAACATCCAATGTTTTGATTAATGATATATGGAAATGTCATACAAAAAGCCCTCACAAATGGAGCAACGATGCCCCGGGTAGGACACCGAGCCAATAGAAGTTTCAACATATTGTTTGTTACAAATTGAACACAAAAGAGTTAATTACTGTGTGACAAATGTAATAGGTGTAAAATCCTTTGCCGTCCAGTTGCTTGGTCCGTTGTCGGTGGTTGGATAGATCCAACTGTCAAACTCTGCTTCCTCTACGTCTTCCTCGATAGCATTCACCCTTGGATTGGTTATGAACACTGGAGCCTTTCTGATCCTTTCTTTGCGTACAACCCTCTGAGCCTCTGCAGTGAAGCCCAGCCCAAACCTGTCGGTCTTTTGAGTGAAGTCAGGAAGTTGACCCCAGTTTGCACATTTGCCTTTCTCGATTACAGCCTGGGCATCCTTCAGGGAAGCCATCTTCAACGGAAAGTCTTCTTCAACCACTGTTTCAGCCGATACCAACGTTGGAGGTACTTCCTCAAAATGCTGAAAGGGGGTTTCAATAAACTCCCCGTCCATCTCGATATACCGGAATGAATTCAATTGACTTACCATGTATTCCTCCTCACCCTGCACAGTAACAATCTTCCCTTTGACAGGGTATTTGAGCTTTTGGTGTATAGTGGATGTTACTGCCCCAGCCTTGTGAATCCAGGGTCGACCCAACAAGCAGGAATAAGATGGACGAATATCCATTACATAGAACATTGAGTCGAAGACTTGGGAAACCACATGAATAGGAATGTCTAACTCACCGTGCACCATCCTCTTAGAACCGTCGAAGGCTCTAACAATGATGTTACTAGGTTTCAATTCCAGGCCCTCACAATCCAAGCGATCCAATGCCTTCTTGGGCAAAACATTCAGGGAAGAACCGGTATCCACCAACACGTGTGCGAGAGTAGTGCCCCTGCATTCTATGGAAACATGCAGGGCATCATTGTGTTTTTTTCCCTTTGGCGGTAAGGTCAGCATCCGAGAACCCCAAGCCATTGTCAGCTGTCAAATTAGCCACACAGTCAGTGAACTGATCTGCAGAGGTCTCTTGCGGCACATGGGCCGTTTTCAGAAATGAAATCAGGGCTTTTGCATGGGCCTCTGAGCATAGCAGAAATGATAGCATAGAGATTTTGGAGGGGGTATGCCCCAACTGTTCAACAATATTGAAGTCACTCTTTTTAATGATTTTAAGGATTTCCTCCATCTCTTGTTGGGAGGCTTCAACAACAGTCTTTTTTGGTGCCTCCGTCCTGGCAGGCAAATCAGTAACAACTTCTTTGCCCCGAGCATCAGAGGACTCGGCGGCAGTAGTAGACACAGGAACTTGATTTGGAACATGCACACTTGCGGGTGTGATGATAAGCGGCTTTCGGATAACTGGCGGTGCAATGTCAGGCGAGAAGAGCCTGCCACTGCGAGTAATCTTGGCGGGACCAGTGATGTTACTGATACTGGTACTGGTGTTGAACTCCTGCTTCACTCCAAGCACATACACGTCTGCCCCATAATGCCATGGGACAGCCTTGTTAGATTCATAGGGGAGAGGCCCTGGAACAGTAATAGTAATGGGTGCAACAGACATAATTTGGACTGGCTTCCTCGGGGGAGCCTTGGTAGGATTGAAAATTGTGACGACAGATACTTCTTCAGCGGAAACAAACGGAACAACAGTTTTCTCGAACAGAATTTCTTTGCTATCCATCAGGCTTTGGATGCCTGATTTCAGCAGCGGACAACCGGTAGGGATAACAGCACACAGGAGACAACCCTTGCTACAACCCGGAAATAAACCGGCTAGTAGTAAGTTCCTCTTAACAGTCAAAATAGGGGTAGCAACATCATTCACCGAAACAACATACAAATCTTCCTCAATGGCATTTACTCTATGCTAGGGCATAGGAGCAGTTACAACATTTGGCCTCTCAGGCGCCTCAAACTGAATTTCCTTCGCATCGATAAGGTCTTGAACTTTATTTCTCAGGGCCCAACAATCATCAGTAGTATGCCCGGGGCTATCAGAATGATAAGCACAACGGGCATTTGGGTTATACTTAGGAGATGCAGTGTTTACGGCCTTCGGAGCCTCTTTGATGGTCACCAAGTTGGTTGATAACAGTTGTGGTAAGATTTGTGACAAGGTCATACTCAGTCGAGTATACTGCCTCTTGGGCCTTTCACCTCTTTGTTGATTGTACTGCTGAGGAGCAGCAACAGGTTTTGAAATGACCAAGGCATTGACGGCTTGGCGGCTTTCTGGCTTGACTTGTCTTCTAGGACCATAGACGGCACTTGCTTCCTTCTTGAAAGGCCTCTTCTCAGTACTTGTGGAGGCAACTTTTTGTATTTTTCCTGACCTGATGCCGGCTTCTATCCTTTCACCCGTCAAAATCAAATCCGTAAACCCAGCTGAGGAATTGCCAACCAGGTGATTGAAAAATGGACCATACAAAGTCCCTAGAAACATATCAACCAGCTCACGATCAGTCAATGGAGGCTGCACCCTGCCAACCAAATCTCTCCATTTTTGTGCATATTCTTTGAACCCTTCGCCCGTTCCTAGAGACATACCCTAAAGTTGGGTACGTGTAGGAGCAAGGTCAGAATTGTATTGTTATTTCCTATAAAATGCGGTCGCCAGATCTTCCCAATGTCGGATACTAGTTCCATCTAGTTGATAGAACCACTCAAGCTGTGACCCCGAAAGGCTATCTTGGAAGAAGTGAATCCAAAGGTTCTTATCTGCCGTGTAAGGTTGGATCTTCCTTACGTACGACCTTAGATGCAGTTTTGGACAGGAGGCCCCGTCATATTTGGCAAAGGCAGGCGCCTTAAACTTGTGTGGGATTACCACCCCAGAAGATAGCCCCAAATCTCCGAAATCCAGCCCCGGCACATTCTGAATCTCCATGGCGCTCAAGCGGTCCTCTAATTGCTTGTATCTGTCAGTGGAAGGTGGGTATTGTTCGTTGTTGTAGTCCGTCTCGTTGTCAGAGACTGCAGGACTATGAGCTCCTCCCCCTTGGGGACTGTCTTTCTCTGCAGAGGAAGTAGTTGGATCAGCCTCATTGTGGAGTGTGTTCCCAAACCTGCGTCCGGTGTTGAATAACGCAGTCCTCTTCTTCTTCTTCTTCTTCTTCTTTTTTAGGAGCAGAGCCTTCAACTCTTGTTGACCTTGGGCCAGGCTTAGGACCATCTCTTGAAACTGGGCACTTTGGGCCTGAAGGGCCTTGATTGCTTGCTCACTGGATGAATCTGGATTCATGATGACTGTTCCAAATAAACAGCGAAGAGGATTAAGCAACCTGTAGAAAAAAAGGGTACCTGTTATGCACATGATGCATGAGATGTTATGCAATGCATTCAAGGATTTTTAGAAATTCACAATTGTTGCAGACAAAAAAGAACGCACGTCATATTAATAAGAAAAGATTTGTTAGTACATAAATGCCCCATGGGCCAAATATTACAAAAACAACTTCTCAAGGTAAAAAGACGTTGCGCATCCTCTTTGGCGCAATGTAGGTGTTGAGGGCCTCTTGCTCATGGAGTCGGCGGGTGAGCTCTAAAACCTTCTTCTCGCTGGCGTAGAAGCTGGCTTCAAAAGTGTTCCGTTCCTCCTTGAGTTGGATCCAACTCTTCTGCATTTCCTCCCACGATGTAGGCATGTCAGGATGTAGGATGGTGTAGGGAACCTCTCCTTCCTTGACGGGCTCTTTAATCACAGGGAGAACATGAGGATAAGGCATCATTAGACTCTGGGCTCGGGCTCATACCCACTTGAGGTAAGGTTCAAGAGGGATGGAGTTCTTGTGTCCCAGAGTCTTGCTATCAACCTTGTTGGGCCTCCCCCAAGCTCTGATGAATCTTTGGCGAAGTCCTTGCGCATCGTTGTCGAAGTAAAAAACTAGGTCAGGAATCAACATGTCGTGAGGGCCATCTCTTCGTGCATATCCAAATTTCCTCAAAGCTAGGCAAGGGTTGTAGGTGATACCTCCTCTGATTCCAAGTAAAGGAACATTAGGAAACTCTCCGCAACGGTCGACGATGATGACATTTTCTCTGGACCGAGAACACCAATGTACATCAGAGTGAGTAAGAGTCATCAACCATTGGGACCACCTTGAGCCTTGGTCATTCTTCAAGACAGATTGTGGAAGGTGCGAAATAAACCACCTTGCAAGGAGAGGAGTACAGCACATGAGGACACCCCTCTTTCTCATTGTTCGTGTGTAAAATGAGTGAAGGATGTCCCCAAGCAATGTTGGTATTGGATTTCTGGACAAGAAGATTTTGACGGCGTTGATATCTACCAATTGGTCAGAATTTGGGAATAGGACCAACCCATAGATAAGGAGTGCCACAATCTCTTCAAAGGCTTGTAGGTCCAATGAATTCCAACATTCTTGTGCCTTCTCAAACAAGAAATTTGCTAAGAAGCCTTTGACGCCGCTTCTAGTTTCCCAATGCCCCTTGATGTCAGAAGGCTGTAGATGTAATGCTCGAGCAATATCTTCCGGCTTTGGTTCCTTTTCCGTACCGTTGAAAGGTAGTTGATTGAGGATAGGAATTCTCAGGAGTTGAGAAAACTCCTCCAAAGTGGGTACCAACTGATAGTCAGGGAAAGTGAAATAGTGGTGAAGAGGGTCAAAGAACTGGAATAGCACTTTCATCATGTCTTCTTCAATGTTGGTGTTGACTAAGCTGAGCAGTCTACCATGTCTTTCACTGAAGGATGAGCTTTCCGGAATTCTTGAGGTGAGCTCCTTGAGTTGAGGAGAGATCCTCACAAGGTTAACTTGGATGGTTTTTCTGCGAGGAATTTCCATGACCTACAAAACAAGAACAAAGATGAAGATCTAAACCCTTGAAGTGGTTAGTAAATGCACATGATGCTTTATGATGTTTATGATGTATGCACAAACATATGTACAAGCAAATCACACCAAACCCTAGTTTCAGGCTTGCATGGGGTTTCATAGGTAAGTACCCTCTTGAGTGTAGTTGGCTTAAAAACCTGTCCTATAAATAGTAACCGGGTTCTAAAGAGCTCAATATCATTGGATTGTTTTCATTGTTCATTGTTTTGGTTTAGCCACTTAACTAGAGACCAAAATATTCCAAGAAAACAACCCTCAATGAGTGTAGTATCGAGTATCTACCAACTTCGGACTGCACCAAAGCCGGTCATCTCACTACCCCTAATAAAAGGCCAAGATGGTCAAGTAAGGTTCTAGGTCATTAGTGCTTAGTGACATCACTCAGCGGCCCCGTACTCTCCTTGATTGAACTCAAGGGTTACCGATACTCACAAATATGTCGCACTAATATAGCTATTGCTTCGACCGTGTCGGTATACCCCGCACAGTTTCCACAACGTATTGCTATCTATGAATGTTTCCCAAAAATCCGGGTGTAAGATTGCAAACCCAAACAAGAGAGCCAAGATATAAAGCAATCAATTCAAACAATTAGTCATGCAAGAGGGTGATCTAAGCCCTAAGGTTACTCCACTTTTAAATTAAATCCCCAGCAGAGTCGCCAGTTCTGTGATACGGTGGGAGAACTGACTATAGTTTTGCGTTTGTTTTCGCAAATGTTTCGGTTGAGCAAGAGTCGCCACCGACTTTTTATTTTATCCTAAGGAAAGGTTTAAAAAGCACAGCAAAAACCTTTGAGATGTTTTCATGGGCTCTTAGTTACTTGCTTAGATCAACTTGCCTTAATTTTCAATTGTTTGAAATGGTGCTTTGTGTGTGTGGGTTTGAAAATGTTTTTGAAAAGAGGCCAATGTGGTGGCAACCTTTGTAATGATCCTATGTTGGGATGTATACAAAGGTGTATGTCTTTTGAAAAGGTTTTCATTTGTTTTTGAAAATTGTTTTGAAAGTGTTGTGAGGTGTGATTTTAAAAATAGGCAAGTGTTTTGTTTTGCAAGTTTGATTCAAGTAACTAAGAGGTTATCTACTTCTAAATTTATCAAAGATTTCTCCTATGTTTTTAACCCTTTTACAATTTTGTTCCACCATTGCATTTGGTGGACAATCTTGTGTTAGGATGTGAAAGGGACGGGCGCGGGTCATCATTTAGACCATAATTGCAATGGTGCCAAGTATCTTTGGGCAATGTTTTCTTTTAAGGGACTTGATCATTTTTAGGCAAGTTTCGAAAGCGTCATCGAGGGACTATGATCATTTGATTGTTTGTTTTGCCCAAAGAGACCTAACATGCAATATGGCCTAATTTTGAAAGGCAACAAGTGGATGTAACCCTAGGGGTGTTAGTGTGCAAGTGTTTTTTATTGCATTCAAGAGTTTTTTCTTTGAATTAGGATTTTCTATTTCATTGATTTTATCTTGCCATACACGTCCTAATTACTAGCAATAAGAAGCGGAAATATAAAATCCTACGCTATTACAATAATTAGGGGATGGGGATACACATTTGTACATGGGGGGTTCAACGAGAAAAATAGACAAAAAAGAAAATAGCCAAAAACAAGATATATAGAGAGAGAGAGAGGGAGCCAGCGCGCTGCTGAGAGGTCATCAGAAGTTCTGACTCAGATCCGCTGCCAGATGATCAACCTCTTGGTTAAACTGTATGAGTCAGAACTTCTGACTCTGGCACCTGCAAAACAGAACTCTGTTAGTGGGGAAATCAGAAGTCCTGACCCCCCTGCGCTGCAAGACATAAGTTTGTTAGTGGAGAGACCAGAGGTTCTGATTCTGCTGGAAGGGCAATAACTCTCAGAGGTTCTGATATCATTGACAGCAAAACAGGCTTCAGATGTGCTAACTTCAAAGTCAACACTTGGCTTTTCCCTGTACTAATCAGAACATCTGCAATTTTGTTGTTATTCCACAAAACAGGAAACATATTTGGAACAGATCCAGCAAATGTCAAAATGTTTCAGAGGACAGAACTAACAAGGTCACAGGCAAGTCCTACACTGGCTCAGAACGTTCTGAGGTAGGAAAATCCTCAGAATATAAACAGCAACAGCATGATATTTACATTATGTTTATTTGAGTATGCACAGATGATGATGCTTAGCAACGTGATGAAGGTCAGCAGGTGCTTACCTGGCTGTTGGAAAAGTTTGTGGGTGAAAGCTAGCTTTTGGCTCTGCTGGTGTTCTGAACAGATTCTCTTTTTTTTTTTGGAAAAAAAAGGCAGGTGAAGGTGAATGCGTATGTAGGGTCAGAAGTTTGAAAAGAGGTTTTTTAGTTCACACAGAAAATTGGGTATTGGATAAAGTTTGAAGATGAGAAATTCAAAGTTATGAAACAAACTGGAGATTTTGGCAGAGTTTCAGAACACTATTTTGCTAAGGGTTTCTGTTTCTCTCTTAGCAATTTTTCTGTTTTTTGAACGTCCCTTTGCAGTGGACAAAGACTCTCTATTTATAGGCAAAGTTCTTGTGGGTGCCTTGAACATTAAAGCGCCAACAGAGTTTGAATTGTTCTTTGACAGAAATTCCTGGGAAGTTGTGATAACAGATAGCCTTCAGCCTAGGCTGCAGCAGCAGGCGTGGATTGGAGAGAAGTGACCTCTTAAGTGGGCGGTGGCGTGTAGACCCATGCCAGAATCTGCATAAAGGCGTTTTCCAAGCCACACGTGAAGGGATTACTTGGATGAATGTTCAGGAGTGGTTGGAAGCATTAATGAACATTAAATGGTGATAAGACCTATCAACATCAATATTCTGGTAATGGAAACCAACGTTGAATCAGCAGCTCTGTTTCAAAAAGAACAGCGTAAACCATGCTCTGGCCTTGGCTTCCTGTTGTCTTAGTAAGTTCTGGGGATTCTCCTGATTTTTCTGATACGTTCCTTGGATTTGCTTCTGGACCTCCTGGGCTTAGAGATTCTGTATCAGTGTAACACCCACTCTTCTGACCTTTTCATCTTCTGATTTCAGCATGTTCTGAAAGAGCCTTCAGACTTCCCTGCTTCTTTTGCATTCCTTTAGCAAATTCTGACTGAGCTTGTGTAACTGCTGAAAGAGTCATGTTCTGTCTGAGGCTTACATACTGAACCACGTTTACAACTTCTGATTGAGCTGATGTAGCTGCTGAAGAGCCAACTTTTGACTATGCTGAGCAAAGCTTGCAACTTCTGACCGTTTTTATCCGGAATTGGTCCAGAAGTTCTGAAACGCTGATTTTTTTTTCTTAAGATAAAAGCGTTGTCTTTAGAGCTTGTGTGATCATCTTGCTCTTTTAAATGGTCTGCTTGGGCAAAAAAGATAACTCAGGACTTGGATTTGTTTCAGAGGGACCTTGAAAATCCAAGATGGTTTCCTGAAGAAAGAGAGGGCAAATTTTGGGGTACAACATATAGCTATCTTTCTTTGTATAAATTTTTCTCAATTTTTTATGACACCATCCTCTTACTAGGATGACTGTCTCCTTTTTACAAAATACTTATTCATAGTTAATATAAAGATATCTCTTTAAAGTGCAGAAAACCATTTGTCTTTTTCTTTTACACTTGTGTTTTATTTGCAAAAAACGTCCAATGATTCATTAATGAACATATGCATTTGAACATAATTACTGTTTACAAATAAACAGGATGAAAAAGAACAATTACTGACGGGTTGAAAGAATAGGAAAACGTCTTTAGGCTATTCCAGGGGAAATCCCTACAGTACATCATCTAGATCCCCAGCGGAGCAAAAACTTTGAATTACAGATCCCCAGCGGAGCCAAAATTTCCAACTATTAACCCACAGCGAAAACCATCCAGTTTCTCCAAATTCCCCAGCAAGTTGTCTTGAAGTCTGAAAAGTAACCAGATAATAGTTAACTTTTACTCCCCAACCTAGGGTGATTCCCCAGTAGAATGGCAGACGACCCAAACTCCTGAACCTACTCCCCAACAGTAAGCCTTCTTCCCCACAAATTTTTATTATTCCCTAGTGAAGTCGCCGGATTGAAGATTCTCATTCTTAACTCCCCGCAAAAATCATCAGAGTTTTCTCAATTTCCCAGCAGAACAAGGATTCCCATTGTGTAATCCCCAGTAGACGTCATCAAAGTTCTCTGGATTCTCCAAGCAGATTCCTCAGGCAGTACATGGCATTACTCTCACAATGGAATTTTTGTCAAATATTCCAACTTCAAGACTTGAAGGGTCCCTATATCCCCAGGAAAGTCATCAAGGATTTTTAATCCCCAACAGTCGCCAAGGATTTCTCATCCTCAGCAATCAAAGATTTTAAAATCTCCAGCAACGGTCAAGGATTTATTCTCCCCGGCAGCAGTCAAGGAGTCATTATCCCCAGTCGCCAAAGATTTTCTTATCCCCGGCTGTCAAGGATTTATTTTCCTCATCAATACAGCTAATCAGCTTGCATGCGCATACATTACATCCATATATCATAAACATTGATAAAGCACATTTATTGCATCATACATCTCATGCAATATAACTTTGTGCTTCAGCTAACATTTTAACCTTTTCAGGATAAGATTAACAGATATCATTAACAATGTTCAAAGACTTCAGATACAGTGAAGATACACTCCAGAAACGGAAGTCATTTTATCACTCATTTAGAATTCAAAGTTAAGATACAGTCTATATACGCGCCAGACACGGTTGCCATTCTGTCACTTATTCTGATTTTCCCCAGCTCAGATACGCTCTAGACACGGATGCCATTCTGTCGCCTATTCATATTTTAGATTCTAGATACAATACAGATACACTCCAAACACGGAAGTCATCCTGTTACTCATTCAGATTCAAGTATAGTTACAGCTCGGATACGCTCCAGACACGACTGCTATTCCTTTGCTCATACAGATTCAATGTCCAGATACAGTTCAGATACGTTCCAGATACGGATACCATTTTGATACTCATTCTTTTGACTTACAACTTACAGATCAACAAACATTCTTGGATGGCAACTACAAGCCCATATCTAACAAGATTCTATCACCTCTCCAAATGGCATCTTTAAGCCCATTCCCTCAACTATACTTTGACGAGTGCAAATTTACGGGCACTCTAGTGTCCAATCATCTTTTACCTTCGAGTCACGAATGGCAAAACTCGCCAATCTAACTCTTCAGGTTCAAGAAGATTGAACAGGGGCAGCTGTTGTACCCCAAAATTTTCCCTCTCATATTATCAATATTTTCCTCACAAGATCTTCTTGGACTCAAGACCAGATTAGGGTTTGCTCAGCTCAAGACATCTCCTTGCACTGATGACCTGAAATTAGGGTTTGAGTTTGCACAAGGATTTTTGGACCATCAATGCTTCATATGACTTTCATACACCATCTTGGACTCCTAAGATTGCTCATACCAAGTTTTAAGCTTTGAATCTCATTTTTGCTTAGTCAATTGGACAGTTGACCTAAAAATTAGTTGTATTGGGGAAACAAGTCAACTGTGGCCAATTTAAAGTCAAAACTCATAATTTTTGATCCACATCAACATTATACACTCATATGAACCATTTGATCAAGTTTGGATCACAACTCCTCAAGAAATTTGATCAGATCATCAAAAGGGCAAAATGGTCAAAATTAGGGTTTTGATTGAGAAAGGGCAATTTCTGATTTTTAACCTAGACAATGACCAATTGGGTTCAAGCATGATTTTAAGGACTCAATATCATCATCTTGACCTAATCACATAGTTCAAAAGATCTCAAATGCATAGGATTGACAGATGAATTTTGCAGTCAACTGATCAAAAGTCAATTGTGCACTGAAAAGTCAAACTTTGACTTTTTGGTCAAAATCAAGTGCCAAGGGTCATAATTCATCAAGATATGTCAAAATATGAAACTTGTTGATCAAGAAAACCAATTTTGCAAATTAGGGTTTTGAATTTGAAAATTTTCATAACTTAGAATTTTTCTAAGTATGGAAATTTTCTTATTTTTTCCCAACTTTTTCACCATGATGCAATTGGATTCAAAGGAAACTTCTAACATGAAAGTTGTAGTTGTCCATGAAATCTACAACTTTTATTCACAAAGTTTTCCCAAAATATGCTTGGATCTCAAGTTATGATTTTGTGAATAGGGGTCCATAAACTAAATAACTTAGTGAAATTTTGCCCTATTTTAGGCAGGTTTTTAACCCAACTTCATGGACATTTTTCACCTAGTTACAAGAGGTATCTCAAAATGAATTTCAAATATGGATTGTATAGAATGTTACAAGCTTCCCAAAATGTCCAAGAACTCACCAAGATCATTTATGGTTAGGGAGAATCGAAGAAGAGAAAATGGCAATTTGTGACTTTTGTTCAAGCCATGTTTACAATGCTTCAAGTTGCAAATCAGTTCCTAGCATGCTTATACCTTGCATTACAGGTCCTAATCCCTTCTACACTCCATAATTTAATGCTAACTCAGTGGTTAAAGCCTTTGTTTTCACCTTTGGAGCATTGCACAAGAGATTAATCCATAAATGGCATAAAGTTCACAATACCATTTTGATAAAGCAAGCTTTTTACAACTTTGCTATCCTTGAGCATTGGACCTGTTTATTTGTCACAAGCAAGGTCCATAGTTATCAGGCATGTTTACCAACTCTCATCAGCTAAGGAACTAGCAAGTAAAATCTTTTGGCTTAAGTCACTTCAACTTTCTTCAAAAGCAAGAAAAGTGGCAAAAGTGAAGAAAACTTGTGAATCTGATAAAGAGAAGACTTGGCTTCATTCTAAACAACTTCACAAACTTGTCTCAGGAAGAATACGTGAATACAAAACATTTGAAACTCTCCCAAACACAAAAAACACCAATTTCTACCCAAATAGGGCATCTTCTGCAAAACTCTTGCCAAATCAATATTGGCTCGTGCGTTTCTCACTTTAAGACTTCAAACACTTTACATACATCATACCTAAAATATACAAGCCATTGCACTGCAACTGTGTGCCCTGTTTAAGCCATCACCATTTTTATTTTTGAAGGTTGCAGGTTGACTTCTACAAGGAGTTTCAAGCATCCTCAAGGCAAGTTGAGCATTGGAATAGCTTGAGGGAACTTCAAGAAAGCTCATGCAATCCTCAGGCCTCACTCAAAGCCCCCACATTTCCATATCCAAACTCAGCTGAACAAGGTATTTTTCAAATCTCTATCTCCTTACTTAGGCATCCTTAAGTCACGATTTGTGAAGCAAAAATGTATTCCTTAACTTGCTGAAGTTGTATATATGCATAGTTGTCATTTATATTAACTGAGTAGTGAGAATTTGAAGCTTGAAGTTCATGGAAAAATTAGGTCAGAAATTAGGGCCACTGAAATTCTCCCTGGTTTTTTAGAGTTAGGTTTCAAATCTTATATCATTGGAATCGTGATAAAAAATGCTACAAGTTTTATGTTGCAAGATTTTGTTTTTGTGCAAAGAATAGAGAGTTGTAGGTTGAACTGTAAAGAGGCGCGCGAAAGAGACGAAGGACAGGGACGATGGCTGTCTGGGCCTGTTGGTTTTGCTTTTCACCCCCCCCCCCCCAGTTTACTTTTGCACCCCCTGCTTCATATTTGTTTATTTTTACATATTTTCTCATTTTTTTTATATTTCTGACTTTAATAATTTTTTCTGAATATTAAAAATCACAAAAATAATTTTCTTAATTTTTTTTGCATTTTTTATCTTATTTTTTGCATATAAAATAGTTTTATTTTAGTAAATAGAAATCATTTTATTAAGATAACTTGTAAATAATAAAAAATACTATACATTTTTTATTTTTATTATTTCACACATAAAATAATTATTTTCATACTTTCTTTTAATTTTTAATATTTTGTACACAACATTATTTATTATTTCTTGTACATGAATGGATAAAATAAATAATAGAAAACATAATTTTCTTTTAAAACAAAATTAGGGTTTTTCACCCTTTCAAAAATAATAATATTATTTTTCTTATTTTTAGGACTTAAATAATTTATTTCTCTCATACATAAAATAAATACAAAAACATTTTTGCATAAATACATTTCATTTGCATATTTAAATATTGTATATTTATTTATTTATTGTACAATAATTCAATTGGGTTGTAATAGTTTTTAGGGTTTTATTTTGAGCAATATCCCCCATTCAAACTTGTATCCCCCCTCCCATAATTGTTGTAATAGTTTAGATTTACTTTACGCAATTTATCGAATTATATACATGTTTAGTAAATTAGGATTTGTATGATAAGACAAAAATCAAACAAATAGCATGACCTAATTCAAGACAAACAAATGCATGAAAATGACAACACATTGCACACAAGCACCTCTAAGGTTTCACCCACTTTGTTGCCTAAAAATGGCCATGGTATGCATGCAAGGTATCTTGGCAAAACAAAACAAAACAAAAGATCATAGTCCCTCGATGACGCTATCAAAAGGTTGCCTAAAAACAAATGATCTTGGTCCCTCAAACAAGCTAAGATACTTGGCAACATTGCTATCATGGTCATAGGATGACCCACACCCGTCCTGTTTAAACATCCAAAGATAGGTTTGTCTACCAAAACAATGGTAGGTCAACAATGTCAAAGGAATAAAAATGTATAGGAAAGACTTTTTGAGTAGGGTAGATAGTTCCTAGTTACTTGCTCTCTTCAAAACAATCCTTGCTATTTTTAAACAAACACACACATTTCCAAACACCTTTCAAAACATTGAGACATTTTTCAAAAAACAAACATCTTTGTATACATTCTTACAAACGAGAATCATTACAAAGATTGCCAAAACGATGGCCTCTTTTCAAAATACTTTCAAAACCACACAAAGCACCATTTCAAACAATTGGAAAAGAAAAGCAAGTGATCTAAACAAGTAACTGAGAGCCCATGGAAAACCATGGATGAAAAGGGTGCTAGCACCTTCCCTTTTCATAATCTACCCCCCGAACTCAAGAGAATATCTCAAAGGTCTTTCCTGTGCTTTTTTACCTTTCCTTTTGGATAAAATAAAAGTCGGTGGCGACTCTTGCTAAACCGAAACATTTGCGACGAAACGCAAAACCTCAAGTTAGTTCTCCCACCGTATCACACACCCCATTGAGTTTTCTAAAACAGTCAGATACATGATCAATGGTCTTCCCTCGACTGGTGGCATCAACATAGGGGGCTCTTGTAAGTATTCTTTGATTTTGTTAAAAGAAACTTGGTACTCGTCATTCCATTTGACTACTTGATCTTTCTTCAACAATTTGAAGATTGGTTCACAAGTAGCTGTCAGGTGAGAGATGAATCTGGCAATGTAGTTCAAACGCCCAAAGAATCCTCTGACTTCCTTCTCAGTACGAGGAGCAGGCATCTCCTGTATCGCTTTAACTTTGGCAGGATCGACCTCGATACCTTTGTTGCTAACAAAAAGCCTAGGAGTTTACCAAACCGTACCCCAAATGTGCATTTGTTTGGATTCAACCTCAGCTTGTACTTCTTTAGTCTCTCAAACAGTTTTTGTAAGTGATCAAGATGCTCTTCTTCTATTTGAGATCTAGATATCATATCGTCCACGTAGACCTTTATTTCGTGATGTATCATGTCATGAAATAAAGCTACCATGGCATGTTGATAGGTTGCCCCAACATTTTTTAGTCTGAATGGCATCACCTTATAGCAGAAAGTGCCCCACTGCGTGACAAACGTTGTTTTCTCCATGTCCTCAGGCGCCATTTTGATTTGGTTGTAACCTGAGAATCCGTCCATGAAGGAAAACACTTTGTTTTGTGCCGTATTGTCAACTAGAATATCAATGTGGGGGAGTGGAAAATCATCCTTAGGGCTTGCCCTATTCAAATCTCTGTAGTCCACACACATTCGCATTTTTCCGTCTTTTTTGGGCACGGGAACAACATTGGCAACCCATTGGGCATAAGAGGTGACAACCAAGAATCCATCGTTGAATTGCTTCATGACTTCTGCTTTAATATTTTCTGACACATCAGGCCTCATGCGGCGAACCTTTTGCTTTACTGGCGGACAATCCTCTCTTGTAGGCAGACGATGTACCACAATGTCTGCATCAAGTCCCGACATGTCTTCATATGACCAGAAAAAGACTTCAACATAATCGTGTAACAACTAAATCAGACGCTCCTTGACACTGGGTTCCAGATTGGCACCTACCTTGACCTCTTTTTTGTCTTCTTCGTTATCTAGGTTGATTGTATCCACGGGTTCCTCGTGAGGCTGAATGGTTCTCTCTTCTTGTTGTAGTAGTCTGGCAAGTTCCCCTGGTACTTCATAATCTTCCTCACCTTCTTCTTCGGCTTGGTAGACTAGATTTTCAGAGTCACAGAAAGCCATAGCAGAACCATTACCCATGGGATCCCGAATGGATGTAAACCTGCATTGTGAGTGTGAGTGTGTGTCAGGGTATAGCTATCTTTGAAATAAATGAAAATGTAAAAAAGCAAAAACAATGAGCACAAAGTTTATATGCAAAACGTCCATGATTCATTGATGTCATATGGAAATGAGATAATAACCCTTAAAAATGGACCATTGTGCCTCGGGTAAGACACAAGGTTTTAAGAGTTTGAATTGTTTTAATATTACAGACCCAACAAAATGTAAAGACAAATTACTGTGGGATAAAAGTGACTGGGACAAAATCTCTAGCCTCCCAATTGCTGAGCCCTCCCCTGACAGTTAGGAATATCCAATCCTCCAGGTTGCAACTATCTTTATCATCTTCTATGGTGTTGACCTCGCAGTTGCTGATCTTCAGGGGGTCCTCCGGCACGAGCGTGGCGCATAACCTTCTGGGCACCTGAAGTGAAACCCAGGCCAAATTTGTCAGACTTATATGAGATATCTGGGAGTTGTCCCCAGATAGTGCACCTACCTTCTTCTATCACTGCTTTGGCATCCTTCAGAGATGACATCCGGAGTGGAGGCCTTGTAATCTTGGGAACCTGAGAGACAGCCTTGGTCACTACCACATATTGGGGGACTTATTCAAAGTGTTTAAATGGAGTTTCAATAAATTCACCATCTAGTTCCACATATCTAAAGGAATTGAGATGGCTAATCATGTACTCTTCCTCTCCATGAATGGTGATAATCTTCCCTTGAATTGGATATTTTAGCATTAGGTGCAATGTAGAAGTAACGGCACCGGCATTGTGAGTCCACGGTCGACCTAGCAAGCAGGAGTATGAAGGGAGGATGTCCATTACATAAAAAGTTGAATCGAATGTTTGGGTTCCAACCTTTATAGGGATATCCACTTCCCCATGCACCATCCTTTTCGAGCCGTCAAAAGCCCTTACTACTATGTTGCTTGGCTTTAATGTCAATTCCCTACAGTCAAGCCTATCAAGAGCCATTTTAGGTAATATATTCAGGGATGAACCGGTATCAACTAACACATGAGCCAACGTCGTGCCCTTACATTCAAATGAGACATGCAATGCCTCATTATGATTCCTTCCCCTTGGCGTTAGATCATCATCTGAAAAACCTAAGCCATTATCTGCAGTCAAGCTGGCTACGCAGTCTTAGAACTGATCGGCAGATGCTTCTTGAGGTACATGGGCGGTTTTTAAGAACTTTACCAAGGCCTTTGCATGCGCCTCAGAACACAACAATAAAGCCAGCATGGAGATTTTAGATGGATTTTTCCCCAGTTGTTCAACTACATCATAGTCGCTTTTTTTTAATGATTTTTAGAATCTCCTCCATCTCTTTCCTGGAGGTCTCAGGGATAGTCAATGATTATGCCTTCGTCTGGACAGGCTCAATCAGAATACTTTTTCCTCGAGTCTCAGTTAACTCGGCAGCCAGAGTGTCAGCAGGGGTGATAACAGGGATTGTAACAACTTCGTCAATAGGAGTACTTGTAGATATGATTATGGGATTGGGAGTAACCTTCGGAGGGGCAACAACAACAGGAATGATTACGGGTCCAGAAACAGCCTTTGGGGGAGCAATTTCTGGAGAGAAGATCCTACCACTTCGGGTAATCTTACTAGTCCCTGCAATATTACTGATATCAGAGTTAACTTTCTTGGAGCTTGAATCTTCGGCAGTTGGCCAATCTTTCTTGACACCGTGGTAGTAGACATCCCCTCCATAATTCCATGGTATGGTTTGTCTGACGAATACGGGAATGGTCCAGGCATTGTAATTATCAAAGGAGTTGCTTTCGGAACTCATGTAATTCTAACGGGGCTTTTGGTAGAGAACCTGGAAGAATTGGCGGAAATGGTAATGATAGAAACAGATTTAAAAGGAACAGGTGGAACAGAAGTCTTTTCAAACAAAATTTCTTTGTTATCTATTAGGCACTGAACGCTCATTTTCAACAAAGGACAGCTGGTTGGTGAGGACAAACAGAAATGACAGCCTTCATCACAGCCCGGGAACACGCTGACATTAAACAAGTTCACTTTAATAGTCAGGAGTGAGGTCATAAGATCATCAACTGAAGTAACAAACATATCTTCTTCAATGGCATTGGTATTATGGCCATGTTTGGGCATAGGGGCAGAAATGACATTTGGCTTTTCGGGCGCATCGAATTCAATCTCTTTGGCTTCAATGAGGTCTTGTATTTTGTTCTTTAGAGCCCAACAGTTATTAGTGTCATGACCGGGACTCTGAGAGTGGTATGCACAACGGGCATTAGGATGATAGTAAGGAGATGTTGTATTAGGATTCTTTGGAGCTTCTTTCAAGGTCACTAGGTTGGATCTTAACAGATGTGGCAATACCTGAGATAGGGTCATGTTAATTATGGTGAATTTTCTGACTGGTCTTTCCATCCTTGGCTGATTGTTTCTCTGCTGATCAGGCGCAGGTTTAGGAATCATAACAACCCCCACCATTGGACGACGTTCGGCCCTATCTTGATTTCTATGAGGATAAACAGCAACCACTTCTTTCTTTCCGATAAATGGCTTCCTTATAGCAGCAGAGGATATATCTTTCTGAATCTTTCCACTCTTTATCCCAGTTTTTACCCTTTCTCCGATCAATATCAACTAAGTAAAACCTATTGATGAACTTCCAATTAAGTGATTGAAGAAAAGACCATACAAGGTGCCCAAGAACATGTCTATTAACTCTCTCTTAGATAGAGGGGGTTGAACTCTTCCGGCTAAATATCTCCATTTTTGCGCATAATCCTTGAAGCCTTCATTTGAAGCTATGACCATACTCTGAAGTTGAGTACGGGTAGGTGCAAGATCATCATTGTATTGGTATTGTTTGTAGAAGGCTACAACAAGATCTTCCCAATTGTGAATGTTGGATCTTTCTAGTTGGTAAAACCAGTCAAGTTGAGTTCCAGACAGACTGTCTTGGAAGAAGTGTACCCATAAGTCTTTATCAGCGGTATGGGGCTGGATTTTTCTCACATAGGACTGGAGATGCATTTTTTGACACGAGACTCCGTCATACTTGGAGAACACAGGTGCTTTGAATTTCAGAGGAATGACAATCCCTAATACTAAACTCAATTCCTCAAAGTCCAAGCCAGACACTTTTTGGATTTCCATTGCGCTCAACCGCTCTTCGAGATGTTTATACTTGTCATCAGCTAGAGGGTATTGTTCTTCATAATAGTCTTCTTCTTCCTCTTCCTCTTCTGATTCTGACGGGACAACTGTTTCCTTTCCTTTCCCATCTTGATTGTGTTTCTCACCGGATGTTGTTGCAAAGTCTAGGGTCCTTCTTGTCTGCCCATGAAATCTTCTTCCCATGTTTAGGACTCCGGTTACCTTCTTTGTCTTCTTTTTCTTCTCCTCAGCCAGCAAAGTCTTCAACTCATCTTGTCCTTTAATCTAGGGTCAAGAACAATTGTTGAAACTGTGCATTCTGAGCTTGGATGTCCTTCACCGTTTTCTCGAGATCCATCTCACTGAAATAAACAGTAGAGAGATGAGGAGACTTGTTGCTAGAAACCTGCTTATGTTATGATGAATGGTAAATGCATATGCAATGATTTCAAGGATCTTAAGATTCAAATTTGTTTTAGACAAAAGGAAACACACGTTATATTAATAAATTAAAGCTTGAGTACATCAATGCCTTCTTGGGAAAAATAATACAAAAACTCTAAGATAAAAAGGTAGTCCGCATCCTCTTTGGTGCAATATAAGCATTCAGAGTCTGCTCCTCATGAAGTAGCCTAGTGAGTTCTAAAACCTTCTTCTCACTTGCGTAGAATTGGGCTTCGAAAGTATCTCGCTCCCCATTGAGTTGTATCCAATACCTTTGTAGGTCTTCAAGAGAGGTGGGCATGTCAGGATGTAGTATTGTGTATGGGACATCTCCTTCCATGACAGGCTCAATAATTACCGGGAGAATGGAGGGGTAAGGCATCCTAAGATTCTGAGCACGAGCTCGTACCCATTTGAGGTAAGGCTCAAGAGGGATGGAATTCTTATGCCCCAAATTCTTGCTATCTATCTTGTTTAACATCCTCCAAGCTCGGATAAATCTCTGACGAAGACCTTGATCGTTGTTGTCGTAGTCAAATACCAAACCTTGAATCAACATCTCATGCAGGCCATCCCTTCGGGCATAACCAAACTGTCTTAAGGCTAAGCAGGGGTTGTAGGTGATACCTCCCCTAATGCCAAGTAAAGGGACATTATGGAATTCTCCATAACGTTCGACAATGATAACATTCTCTTTGGATCGGGAGCAGCAATGAATGTCTGAATGTTTGAGCGTCATCAACCTTTGTGACCACCTTGAACCTTGCTCATTTTTTAATATAGATTGGGGAAGATGCAAAATAAAACATCTTGCCATGAGAGGAGTGCAACACATAAGGACACCCCTTTTCCTCATTGTGCGAGTGTGAAAAGAGTGTATGATATCCCCTACAAATGTAGGCACCGGGTTGCGGGATGTGAAGATTTTGACGGCGTTCACATCTATGAGTTGGTCAAGATTTGGAAACAAAATTATCCCATAGATGAGGAGAGCCACAATTTCCTCAAAGGTTTGCAGATCCAAGGAATTCCAATAGCTTTGGGCTTTTTCAAACAAGAACTTTGCTAGGAAGCCCTTGACACCACTCCTTGTTTCACAATGAGTTGTGATATCAGATGAGTGCAAGTGTAAATCTTGAGCAATCTCTTCTGGCTTTGGATCTCTTTCTGTACCGTTGAAAGGTAGTTGATTGAGGATGGGAATCCTCAAGAGTTGGTAGAATTCTTCCAAAGTAGGCACAAGTTAATAGTCTGGAAATGTGAAGCAATGGTGTAAAGGATCAAAGAACTTAAAGAGCACTTTCATCACGTCCTCATCTGTGTTGGAAGTGACCAAGTTGAGTAGGCGACCATGTCTCTCGGGGAATGGAGAGTTTTCAGGGATCCTTGAATCTAGCTCCTTAAGTTGTGGAGGAATCCTCACAAGATTGACTTGAATAGTTTTCCTGTGAAGTGAATCCATATCCTACAAAACAAGAACAAAGATGAATCCCAAAAGTCCTTGAAATGGTTAGTGAATGTATATGATGTTCATGATGTTATGTACAAGTATGCATATACAAATAAAGAAATAAATCCTTAGGTTTAGGCTTGCATGGAGTTTTATAGGTAAGTACCCTCTTGAAGTCTGGTTGGCTTAAACCTATCATAATAATAGTAACCGGGTTCTAAGGAGCTCAATATCACTGGATTGTTTCCTTGGCCATTGTTTCAGCTTAAGCCTCTTTAATGGAGACCGAAATATCCCAAGAAACCAAACCTCAATGAGTGTAGTATCGAGAATCTACCAACTTCGGACTGCACCAAAACCGGTCATCTCACTACATCCTAAAGGCCAAGTTGGTCAAGTAAAGGTTCTAAAAGTTCATTAGTGCTTCATGACATCACTCAACGGCCCCGTACTCTCTTTGATTAACTCAAAGGCTACCGGTACCCACAAATATGTCGCACTAACGTAGCTATTGCTTAGACCATGTCGGTATACCCCACACAGTTTCCATAATGTATTTCTACTTACCTATAATGTATCCCAAATCCGGGTAGAGGATTCAAATCCAAACAAAGAACCATAATGTAAAGCATACAAGTCAAACAATGTAAGCAAGTAAATGTGATATATCCCTAAGGTAACCCCACTTTTAGAATATCCCCAGCAGAGTCGCCAGTTCTGTGATACGGTGGGAGAACTGACTTGAAGGTTTTGCGTTTGATCGCAAATGTTGCGGTTAGCAAGAGTCGCCACTGACTTTTCTTTTATCCAAAAGGAAAGGTGAAAAAGCACGGGAAAGACCTTTGAGATTATTTCTTGAGTTCAGGGGGTAGATTATGAAAAGGGAAGGTATTAGCACCCTTTTCATCCATGGTTTTTCATGGGCTCTTAGTTACTTGCTAGATCACTTGCTTTTTGTTTGAAATTGTGTTTTGTGTGGTTTTTGAAAGTATTTTGTAAAGAGGCCATTGTTTAGGCAATCTTTGTAATGATTCTCGTTCGTAAGAATGTATACAAAGATGTTTATCTTTTGAAAATGTTTTTCAAGTTTGTAAGATGTTTTGAAATGTGTAGGTGTTTGTTTTGAAAATAGCAAGGATGTTTATTTGAAATTGAGCAAGTAATTAGGAGCATTCTACCTACTCAAAACTCTTTCTTGTACATTTCCTTTTTCTTTGACATTGTTATCTTACCATTGATTTGGTAAGTAACCCTATCTTTGGATGTAAACGGGACGGTCGTGGGTCATCGTATGACCATGATTAGCAATGTTGCAAGGCATCTTAGAATTCGCTTTTAGGGACTAAGATCATTTGTAAGGCAACTTAGATAGCGTCATCAAGGGACTATGATCTTCTATTTGTTTGTGTTGTACCCCAAAATTTGCCCTCCCATTTTTCACTCAAGATGCTACCATAGGGTTTCTCAGACACCTAATTTGGTTCAGAAGTTGATCGAACAGATTCTCTTTCTAGGCAGTAAGTCAACAATTAGGGTTTGATGTTTCTCAAAGAAAATTGAGTCTTCAGGGTTTCAAATGGTCTTCATAGGTGTTCATGTCTCCTCAAGGTTGTTTAAATCAGATTTCAAACCTCACATTGCAAACTTGCTCCATCAATGGTCCAGATGACCGAAAATAACTGCATTGACTTGAAAATTGCCCGTTTACGGGAACAAGTTCAAATGATCATAACTTCTTCATTATTCAATATTTTTGAATGGTTTTTATTGCGTATGATTCTCCTTGATGCCATCTCAAATTTCTCTTCACAAATCAAGAAATGATTACGCGTAGAAGATCACCAAAAATTCGAATGCATTGGAAGTCGCATCATGAATTTTTACCTAATTTCAAATAACAGTCGTCTGATTACTAAGAATTGTGGTTTCTTCTAATTACAAGACCTTGAGATATTTGTTTCTGCTCATGGTCATATGTGATGTCGCTCATGGGTTTATATTCACAGAATCAAAGGAAAATTATGTTCGGAAGACTTTAAAATTATCGAATCGTCGCAAGGCATTTATTGATTTTGAATTTTTCTTAAACACAGTTTAATGAAAGGCTAACGTTTGTTCTCAGGGCATGTTTGTTTGGACAAGATGTGGAGATTAAGATTGTCATTTAAGACAATCATGATCTTGGATTCAAGTTGACCAGATAATTTACATTCTTAAACATTTATTTTGTTTAGGAATTGGAGTACAAAGTGCATGTTTGTTTGAAATACAGTTACAAAGTTATTTGGGCTATTTGGAATTCAAGTTACCAGACTGGAGCATTTTATTTCAAATATTCTGATTGGGTATTTAAAAAAAAAATCAATTAGAATACGAAAAGAAATTACAAATTGTTGTTTACAAAGTATTCCAAGTTCTAATATATCACAAGGATACTTCATGCTACAATTCAAGTTCTTCCCCAATTTCAAACACACCATCCAAGTTTGTTACAAAACTTCAAATTTTTTTCAATAATTTATGTTTTACAACTTATTGTTATTCAAGGATACGTTGGTACAACTATTGAATACAATACTTCTAAAATACATCAAAGTATAAGAGGATTTGTTCTAAGTTACAAAGAAAATCAAGTGAATATTTGACCTAAGAGAACTAATCCATGATCAAATTGCTTGAAGATTCAAATTATATCAATGCCTTTGAATTTTCTCCAAGGCCTTCATGTTTGCCATGGATTCCTTGCGTTCTTTGCCTTGTCATCTCCACTTTTGCTCACATGAAACAAGAAAAAGAGAGCATGATTAGTACAAGAAAGAAACATGAACATGAACAAGGAATTTTCAAAGAGTTATTTCACAAACTCATCACTAGGGTTTGTGCATGAATCAGAATTAGGGGGTGGTTTTCAAGGGACTATGATCTTGTATTCGTTTGTTTTTGCTAAGATACCTCACATGTGTAATATGGCCATTATGTAAGGTAACCAAGTGGATTTTACCCTAGGGGTGCTTGTGTGCAAGTGTATTGTTTTCATGCTTGTTTTTGTCTTGAATTAGGGTTTTCTATTTGATTGATTTTATTCTTTCCATACAAACCCTAATTACTAGCATGTGAATATAAAGCATTTAAATTGCTAAAAATAAAAATACTAAGCTATTACATGATTTGTGGGAAGGGGGTGTACAAAGTATAAATGGGAATTGCAAGGAATTAAGCCCTAATTAATCTTTTACAACCATACTAAATTGAATAAATAAATGTACAAAATATGAAAAGGAATAATATATAAAGTAATGAATAAAAAAAAAGAATAGATTTTATTTGGTTTTGTCCTTGTTTAAAAAAAAGTTTTTATATTTTTAACCTAATGAACTAAAAAAATGTTTAATAAATAAAATAAAATAATTTAATTTAAAAGAGAAAATATTTTTAAGTTTTATGAAGAAGATTTTAACATTAAACTAAATAGTATGAAAATTAATTAAATTAGGAAAAGTATAAATTCTATGTTTATTTTAATAAAATAAGCCTAAATCTATTTAATTAAAAAAAGGTTAAGTTTATAACAAAAATATTTTTGATGTTTTAGTCTAGAAAATATAGTATAAATAAAAATATATTTTTTATCTTGTATTATCAATAAAATAAATATTAATATTAATATTAATAATAATAAATAAAAAGAAAAAGAAAAAGAAAAAGAAAAGAAAATAAATAAATAAAGCCATGGGGTTCATTAGTAAACAAAAGAGTATCATGAGCAAAAATAAACTAAGCCCAATGAAGAGCCCAAATGCTGCCAAAAAAGAACAAAAAAGGAGTAAAAAAATGTAAAAATAACAAAATGGTAACGCTGGGGCTTGAACCCAAGACCATTGGGTGAACAGGCGCGCGCTTTACTACTGGGGTGGCTATACATCTGTTAACTTGTATGAAATGATAAATACATAACACAGAACGCGCCTTGACTGTACTTCATCTTCAACCTCTAGCTAAAGGATCTGTAACTTGCTAATTTCTCAACCATTTGCAAAAATGTAAACATGAAAATTTCTCCATTTTGTCACACGAATCCAACCATATAAATATCATAAACTATAAATCAAAGATGAATGCCAATTTTTAAAAGTACTAAATTCAGACCTAAATATTTCAGAATGTTCAAACTCAAAATTCTCCTAGCTCAATCAAAATAAATGAAATCTATGGACATGTACAACTTCAGGGCAATGATGTCTACATTTTATCTTCACAAATGCAAGCCTAAAAATGCCTAAGTAATGAGATATAAGTTCAAGAAAAATACCACAAAACTAGAAATCGTGAAATGGATTTGAGCTTGTTTCAGGTAGTGCTGATGATAAGGTTAGCTTCCTTGGACCTCTAGGAAACTAATGCAATGGCTGGCTTGAGCTGAGGGTGGCTAGAATGGTCTGGAGAAGTCCAACTGTGATGCTCTGTTTTTGGTTATGGAAGACAAGGCAAATGGTGTTACAGAAGTGAAACAGGTACAGGGATGAGTTACCCTTGATGCAAGGAAGCTTTAGAAACTAAAAGGCCAAGAAACGCACGAGGGAAGTGTGAGTTTGAGGTTTAAGGTCAGAAACTGTGCAACAATGGAGTTTTTGGGCAATTTCTGATTTGAGAGAGTTTTGGTGTATTTCGGGGTGCTCAAGCTCGTGTCCTAGCTCAAAAATAGTTCCTCTATTTATAAGCAACAAGTTTAGAGACTTGTTGTTGATCAGAATTCAAAATCACAAGTTTATGCATAACATGTGATTTTTAAGAATTTCAAGTTTCCAAGCATTGTGTACTTGCTAAGATAGAGTAGTTATGCTTTAAACAAGCTTGCTTATGACCTTGCAGATGGAGTGTGATCAGAGGGAACAAGTTAGAGGCTCGAGAATTAACTTTACACAAAAGCTTGCTTTTCTAAAATGGAAGTGTTCACTTTGTGCCATTAATGGAAATATGGATTGGATAAAGCTTAAACCACTTGGATTAAAGCTCAAAAGTTTGTGTAATCCATTAATGATGGATAGATGCACAAGTTAGGATGCCTGCAAAGCAAGATTATTCATCCTAGCATTGAAATTGCACTTGTGTTCATCATGAAAATGATCTATAATTCAAGTGACAAAACACCAACTTTATCTCTTTGATTCTCCCTACTCAAGAATGATCTCAAAGAGTTCTTGGACATTTTGGAAAGCTTGAAATGTGCTCTACAATCCATATTTGAATTTATTTTGAATGTTCCCCTTGTAACTATATGAAAAAGTTCCATGAAGTTAGGTCAAAATCCTGACCAAATTAGGGCAAAATTTCACTAAATGTTTAGTTTCATGACCCTATGTTCTTGAAATTATAACTTGAGATCCAAGCACTTTTGGAAGAAGTTGTGTGAAGCAAAGTTGTAGATTTCATGGAGATATACAACTTTCATGTTGGGAGTTTCTCTTGAATCATCTTGTATCATGGTGAAAAATTGGCTCAAAGTTATGAAAAAAACATGAATTTTCACCACTTAGAAAAATTTCTAAGTTTAGAAATTTTGACTTTTCAAAATGAAATCTTGACTTTTTGATTTCTTGATGAATAAGTTTCATATTTTGAGATGTTTTGATGAATTGTGATATTTGGCACTTGGATTTGACCAAAAAGTCAAAGTTTGACTTTTCAGTATACAGTTGACTTTTGATCAGTTGACTGCAAAATTCATCTGTCAATTTAATGGACTTGCAATGTTTTGAACCATGTCATTAGGTAAAAATGATGAAAATGGAATCTTGAGATCATTCCTTAAACCAATTGACCATTTGTAGGTTAAAAATCAGAAATTTCCCTTTCCCAGTAAAAACCCTAATTTTGACCATTTTGCCCTTTTGGGGATTTGATCAAATCTCTTGAGGAATTGTGGTCCAAACTTGATCAAATGATACATATGAGTCTAAAATGTTGATGTGGATAAAAATTTATGAAGTTTGACTGTAAATTGGCCATAGTTGACTTTTTCCCCAATACAATTGATTTTTAGGTCATCTGTTCAATTGACTAATCAAAAGTGTGATCCAAGGCTTGAAACTTGACATGAGTAATCTTGAGAGTCCATAATGGTCCATGAAATTAATATGAAGCATTGATAGTTCAAAGATCTTTGTGCAAACTCAAACCCTAATTTTGGTCATCAGTGCCTAAGGAGGTGTTTTGAGCTGATTAAACCCTAGTGCAGTCTTGAGCCCAAGGAGATCTTGTGAGCAAATTCTTGACAAGTGAGAGGGAAAATTTTGGGGTAAAACACTTAGGTTTAGGCTTGCATGGAGTCTCATAGGTACGTACCCTCTTGAATTTTAGTTGGCTCAAACCTGTCCTAGTCATAGTAATCGGGTTCTAAGGAGCTCTATATCACTGGTTTGTTTCCTTGGGCATTGTTTCAGCGCAAGCCTCTTTAATGGAGACCAAAATATCCAAAAAAACCAAACCTCACTGAGTGTAGTATCGAGTATATACCATCTTCGGACTGCACCAAAGTCAGTCATCTCACTACATCTTAAAGGCTAAGTTGGTCAAGTAAAGGTTCTAAAAGTTCATTAGTGCTTCATGACATCACTCAGTGACCCCGTATTCTCCTTGACTACTCAAGGGCTACCGGTACCCACAAATATGTCACACTAACGTAGCTATTGCTTAGACCATGTCGCTATACCCCGCACAGTTTCCACAACGTATTGCTACTTACCTATAAGGTATCCCAAATCCGAGTAGAGGATTCAAATCCAAACAAAGAACCATAATGTAAAGCATACAAGTCAAATAATGAAAGCAAGTAAATGTGATCTTATACCTAAGGTAACTCCACTTTAAGAATGATATTAATTTCCCCAGCAGAGTCGCCAATTCTGTGATACGGTGGGAGAACTGACTTGGTTTTTTTGCGTTTTGTATTCGCCAATGTTGTGGTTAGCAAGAGTCACCATCGAATTTTCTTTTATCCCAAAGGAAAGGTGAAAAAGCACAGGAAGGACCTTTGAGATTATTTCTTGAGTTCGGGGGGTAGATTATGAAAAGGGAAGGTATTAGCACCCTTTTCATCCATGGTTTTCCATGGGCTCTTAGTTACTTGCTAGATCACTTGCTTTTGTTTGAAATTGTGCTTTGTGTGGTTTTTTTTTAGAAAGTATTTTTGAAAAGAAGCCATTCTTTAGGAAAACTTTGTAATGATTCTCGTTCGTAAGAATGTATACAAAGGTGTTGATCTTTTTGAAAATGTTTTCAAGTTTGAAAGATGTTTTTTTGAAAGTGTAGGTGTTTGTTTTTGAAAATAGCAAGGATGTTTTGTTTTGAAATTGAGCAAGTAACTAGGAACTTTCTACCTACTCAAAAGTGTTTCATATTCATTTCCTTTTTCCTTTGAAATTGTTATCTTACCATTGATTTGGTAAGTAGCCCTATCTTTGGATGTAAACTGGATGGGCGTGGGTCATCGTATAACCATGATTAGCAATGTTGCAAGGTATCTTAGCATTTTTCTTTAGGGACTAAGATCATTTTGAAAGGCAACATGGATATCATCAATGAGGGACTATGATATTGTATTTTGCTTGTCTTTGCTAAGATGCCTTACATGCATATCATGACCATTTATTTATCAAGGAAACAAGTGGAGTTTACCCTAGAGGTGCAAGGTGTGCGAGTGTATCTTTTTCATGCTTGATTTGTCTTGCATTAGGGTTTTCTATTGGTTGGTTTTATCTTGCCATACACACCTAATTATTAGCAATATATGAAAGCAATAAAAATGTGGAAAAGTAAAAATACTAAGCTATTACATCAATAGGCGAGGGGGTGTACAAATTCACAAATGGGGATTGCAAGAAATTAAAATCCTAATTATCTATTACAACCATATTGAAATAATATACAAGAAATGTAAAAGGGACTTGTTTTGTTTTTGTTAAGAAATTAATTTACTTAAGAAAATATTTTGATCTTTTTTGTTCTAAAAGAAATGAAATAAAACATGTGAATATGAAATATTTTTGGTATTTTTGGTTATTAAAAGCAAAAAAAATAAGATAAACAAGAAAAAGGAGTCAGAATCAGCGCATTGCTGAAACGAGGAGGAACGAAAGTTCTGACATTGATATGCTGCAAGAGAGAAAATGTTAGTAGGAAAGCAGAAGGTCAGAAGTTCTGGGCATGGGTACACCAAGTTCTGAGATTGCTGGGAACAAAGGAAGATCCAAAAGTTCTGATTATTGAAAGGGGTTCAGAAGCTATAGTGTAGTTGGGAACCTAGAAGTTCCTATATCACTGGCAAGTCAGATGTTCTGGCCATTTGAGAGAGTGAGGTGGCAATGCTGTTGGGTAAGGTTGTTTAGAAGTTCTGATTTAGGAATATTGTTTTCCAGATAAATGGGTGAAAAATTTCAATAAATAAACCTAAAAAGAAATGCTTTTGGGGCTAGAACCCAGGACCCTTAACACTAATGTCTTATGCGCATGCTTTCTACCACTGGGGTGGTTGTACATCCGATATTAGAAGCAAAAGCACGAACATATAACATAAAGTAAGTTCTGATGATGAGCTTCACCTCTTTCTCCATGCTAATCAGAACATCTTCAACTTAGTCATTTCTCAACAGAACAGAAAACACAAACATAACAATTATGGCAGGTTTCCCATCATGGTTTCAGAAGCACAAAAATATCAAGACTGTAAATCAGAAATAGCCATGTATCTGCTAATCCTAATTTCTTTTGGAAATTCTGAAATGATATTCTCCTTATTTAGTCAGAAAAGTACATGAAACCTCAAAATATGTACAGCATCAGAATCAAGATGTCTACACTGTATTTTGAACATGCACCCTAACAATGCTTAAGTGACGAGGTACAAGTCAGAAGAAACTTACCTTGCTTCTGGATATTGTTCTAAAATAGAGTCTGGTTCATGCTAATGTAATATTCTGGTCAGCTTCCCCATGTATTCAGCAGGCTGGAACAACCCTTAGCTTGGTTTATGAATGTGGAATGGATGATTTAGTTAAGAAACACTTTGAGAAAAGTTGGAGTTTGAATACAAGAATAAAAAACTAGTATATTTTGGTGTTTTGTGTGTGCAGTTTAGGATTTCTGGGAATTTTAGCAAGGTTTCAAAGTTTTTCTCTTTCAATTTTTTCTGCTCGGCCCCTTCATAGTTGTCAATGAAGTTCAATTTATAGGCAAGAACTTTGTAGCTTGGAGAAGTCAAAAGTACAACCATCATACACTAGGCGCTGACTTGTTCTTGAAGAAAGTTCAAACAAGTAAGGTTAACAGCTTTTAGCCGTGCCTAAGCTGGATTTGTAAGCATGAATTAAGGAAAAGTACCCTCAGAGGCAAAAGCAAAGCATGGGCCCAACATAAACTTGTACAACAGTTTGCTTTTCAAGGACAACAATGGTACTTCCTTCTCACACGTGGGGAAATCCTTTGGATAAAAACTCAAAAGTGGTTGTGTGCATTAAATGATAATGAGATTTATCACACCAGAAATCCTTCACTATGAGATTGTCCATCATAGCTTAGATCGGTCCAGAAGTTCAGCATCAGTGCAACTTAGAACAAAAAATCCAACTTCTGATCCTTTAATCTTTTTGCTCCAGCAAGTTCTGAAGGATTTCTCAGACTTTTCTGAAATTTTGTAACACGCTTTATAAATCCTCTTTGAATTTCTCTTTCAACTTCTGACTGGACCTTCGTGAAAACTGGCCCAAAAGTTCTAACCAAACTCTGTCTTGAAAATGTCCAGAATTTGCTGAGTGCTTCAGTTTCATGGACGTGTCTTTGAACCTTTATAATTTGAAATTCCATCATTTCCTGGAGAAGTTCTGTTCTGTAATATTTTAGGTCTTATTGATATCTAAAACTCTTGCGTTAGAAATTCTTCTAGAATCACCTTGCATCACGGTGATAATCTGATCAGAAGTTCTGAGCTTGTCATATTTCTTAAACACTTAGAAAAATTCTAAGTATTTTAGAATTTTGACTTTTGAATTTCCTGATGAAATAAACATCATATTTCCACATGTCTTGATGAAATATGACTCTTGAAACTTGACTTTATTCCAAAAGTCAAAGTTTGACTTTTCAGTAAGCTAAATGACCATTTTGCCCTTGTGCCAATTCCAAGCCTAAATTGATGTATCAGTACTGCGAATTTGACGTCATAGAAGACCTAGTGAGGGAATCCTTAAGAAATAAGAGGGAAAATTTTGGGGTACAACACCCTCCATATCTCTATTGAGTGCAAGCGCACTACCTTGGCTCAAGTTCTGGTGGATACAGGTTCGTCATTGAATGTCTTGCCTAAGAATGCTTTGGACAGATTGGACTGTGAAGGACTCACACTGAAGCCCCACAGTATTGTGGTAAGGGCTTTCGATGGTTCTAAAATAATGGTACACGGGGAGGTGGACATTCCTATTAAAGTGGTTTCTCAGACCTATGACTCCAATTTCTACGTGATGGGCATCCGCCCGTCTTACTCTTATTTGTTGGGACGCCCTTGGATCCATGGGGTCGGTGCTATTACTTCTACTATGCATCAAATGTTGAAGTATATGATTAATGGGAAGATCATCACAGACTGTGGTAAGGAAGAATATATGGTGAGCCACCTGAACTCTTTCAGGTATGTTGAGATGGACGACGAGTTCATCGAAACCCCCTGCCATAATTTTGAAGAGGTTCCTCAGACAATTGTTGTAACCAGGACTACTACCAGTATTCCGAAGATTACCAGACTTCCATTGAAGATGGCTTCTCTGAAGGATGTCAAAGCTCTAGTTGAAGAATGTGGGGTTACTATCTGGGCCCATCTCCCTGACATCCTCTACAAATCTGACAAGTTTGGTTTGGGTTTTACTTCAAGAGCTCAGAAAGCTGTTCGTCGCGCTCGTGCCGGAAGACCACCACTAAGCATCAGTGACCATGGAATCAATGCTTTGGAGGACAGTGACTGGGACATGGACAAGTGGATCTTCCCAACTATCAATGGTGGTCTCAACAATTGGAGGGCCAAGGACTTTGTTCCCATTACTTTCATCCAGGAGTAATTGTCTTTTATTTTTTGGGATATGTAATATTTTAACAATTTAAACTCTAAAGCCTTGTGTCTTACCCGAGGCACAATGGTTTACTTGTGAGGGTTATTATTTCACTTTCATATGTCATAAACAAATCATTAGACGTTTTGAATACAAATTTTACGCTCTCTGTCTTTCTTTTCTGCTTTTACTTTATCAAAATAGCTATGCTCTCTTACACACACCCACATATCAAACTGAAGATCCACGTCCATCCTGGATCCCGTTGATAACGATTTTGCTACTGCCAGTTATGACTTTGAAAATCCGATCTACCAAGCCGAGGACGAAGGTAAGGAAGATTTTGAAGTACCAGGAGAACTTCCTAGACTATTACAGTAAGAGGAAAGAGCAATACAGCCTCATGAAGTGTCGGTCGAGACAGTAAACTTAGGTACTGAAGAAAATAAAAAGGAAGTTAAGATAGGTGCCGACTTGGTGAATAGTGTTAAAGAACGTTTAATTTAGATGTTACATGACTATGTTGAGATCTTTGCCTGGTCATACGAAGACATGCCAGGGCTGGACATTGATATTGTGGTTCGTCGTCTGCCAACGAAAGAAGATTGCCCTCTAGTGAAACAAAAGGTTCGTCGTATGCATCCTGAGATGTCAGAAAAGGTCAAGGCTAAAGTCATGAAACAGTTCAATGTCGGATTCTTAGTTGTTACTTCTTATCCACAATGGGTCACGAACGTGGTACTAGTACCTAAAAAATACGGTAAAGTGTGTATGTGTGTGGATTATAGAGATTTGAATAGGGCAAGCCCCAAGGATGACTTCCCGCTCCCCCATTTTGATGTTATGGTTGACAACACCGCACATCATAAGATATTCTCCTTCATGGACAGTTTCTCAGGTTATAATCATATCAAAATGGCACCTGAAGACATGGAGAAAACAACTTTCGTCACACAGTGGGGCACTTTCTGAAACAAAGTTATGCCATTTAGGTTGAAGAACGCCGGAGCCACTTATCAACGTGCTATGGTAGCTTTGTTTCACAATATGATCCATCACGAGATAGAGGTCTACATCGATGATATGATAGTCAGCTCTCAGACAGAAGAAGAGCACCTAGATCACCTGTAAAATTTGTTTGAAAGACTGAAGAAGTACAAGTTGAGATTGAACCCGAACAAGTTCACCTTTGGGGTAAGATCTGGTAAACTCTTAGGTTTCATTGTCAGCGGAAAAGGTATTGAAGTAGACCCTGCAAAGGTCAAAGCTATACAGGAAATTCTAACTCCCCGCACTAAGAAGGAGGTTAGGGGATCTTGGGACGTCTAAACTACATTGTCATATTCATTTCCCATCTAACCGCTACTTGTGGGCCAATCTTCAAATTACTGAAGAAAGATCAAGCAGTAAAGTGGAATGACGATTGCCAGACAGCCTTTGACAGAATCAAAGAATATCTTAAAGAACCTCCAATTTTGATGCTTCCAGTTGAAGGAAGACCTCTGATCATGTACTTAATAGTATTAGAGAATTCAATGGGGTGTGTGCTTGGGCATCATGACGAGTCTGGTCGAAAAGAGCATGCAATATACTACCTTAGCAAAAAGTTTATCGACTGTGAAACAAGATACCCACTGCTCGAGGAAACTTGTTACGCTTTGGCATGGGATGCTCGTCGACTAAGACAGTATATGTTGACCCACACCACTTTATTGATATCTAAAATGGATCCTATCAAATACATATTTGAGAAGCCCGCTCTCTCTGAAAGAATAGCAAGATGGAAAATGGTCCTGGCCGAATATGATATTTAGTACACAACCCATAAAGTAATCAAAGTAAGTGTATTAGCTGATCGTTTGGCTCATCAGGTTGTGGACGATGACCAATCCATGAATTTTGAGTTCCCAGACGAGAACTTCATGTTAGTGACTGATTGTGAAGAACTTGGACCGGATGAAGGACCTGAAAAAGGATCCTGATGGACTATGGTTTTTCATGGAGCTTCCAACGCACTTGGAAATGGAATCGGTGATGTGATCATATCTCCAGAAGACTCCCATACACCCTTCACCGCTAGACTATGCTTTAACTGTACCAATAATATGGCCGAATATGAGGCATGCATCATGGGTCTTAAAGCTGCTATTGACTTGAGAATTAAATTTTTGGGCGTATATGGAGACTCGACCCTGGTATTCAGTCAGATCAAAGGAGAATGGGACACGAAGCATCCTAATCTCATCCCATATCGAGAGCATGTATTGACATTGATCCCATATTTTGAAGAAATTACCTTTGAACATATTCCACGAGAACAAAATCAGTTAGCGGATGCACTAGCTACCATGTCATCCATGTTCAAGGTTAGATGGGATAATGAAGCTCCTCAGATCACCATTGAAAGATTAGGCGAACCAGCATACTGTTACGAGGTTAATATTGAAGAAGTAGTGGAAAAACCTTGGTTCCATGAAGTAAAAAGATACCTCAAAGCCCAAGAGTATCCTGAGGGAGCTTCCGTCAATGATAAGAAGTTCCTAAGAAGGTTCTCTGCCAAGTTCTTCCTCAGTAACAGGATTCTCTATAAGCGCAACCATGATTCCACTTTACTTTGGTGCGTAGACAAGAGTGAAGCAGAGAAGATTATAGCAGATATGCATGAAGGTACTTTTGGCACCCATTCTAGTGGGCATACAATGGCTAAAAAGATCCTATGGGCAGGATACTACTGGTCCACTATGGAAGCAGATTGTCATCATCACTCCCGAACTTGTCACAAATGCCAAATCTATGTTGATAAGGTACATGTGCCTCTGGTTCCCTTGAACGTCTTGACTGCTCACTGGCCTTTCACAATGTGGGGGCATTGATATGATCGGAGATATTAGACCTGCTACTTCTAATGGGCACTGCTTCATCCTGTTTGCCATTGATTACTTCACAAAGTGGGTCGAGGCAGCCTCATTTGCTTATGTTGCCAAGAATGTCGTCGCCCGATTCATCAAGCATAATATTATTTGTCAGTATGGTATCCCAAAAAGAATTATTACAGATAATGGTATTAATCTCAATAATAATATGACCACCGAGCTCTGTATGCAATTTAATATTCAACATCATAACTCTTCTCCTTACCAGCTGAAGATGAATGGCGTTGTAGAGGCTGCTAATAAGAACATCAAGAAGATCATACAGAAGATGACGGTAACATACAAAGACTAGCACGAGATGTTACCATTTTCTCTTCATTTTTACCGTACCTCAGTACGCACGTCAACAGGGGCAACTCCTTTCTCTCTGGTATATGGTATGGAAGTTGTCCTACCCATCGAAGTCCAGATCCCTTCCTTGAGAATCATGAAGGATGCAGGTTTGAATGAAGACGAATGGGTTCATACTCAACTTGAAAAATTGAACATGATCGACGAGAAGAGGCTCGCGGCTATTTGTCATGGTCATATGTATCAAAAAATGTGTGAACAAAGCTTTTAACAAGAAGCTCAGACGTCAAGTATATTAAGTGGGTGACCTAGTAATCAAGCGCATCATCCTGCCGCAAGGTGATCCTAGGGGCAAATGGACTCCTACGTACTAAGGACCATTTATAATCAAGAACATATTTTCTGGTGGAGCCATGATCTTAACCACTATGGATGGTGACGACCTTCCGCACCCTGTAAATGCGGACATAGTTAAAAGATATTAAGCATGAACAGAGACCCTCTAGGTTGACTTGTGTAACACGGTGGGAAAACTGACTTGGGTGTTTTGCATTTGATCGCAATTGTTGCAGATAGCAAGAGTCGCCACCGACTTCTCTTTTATCCAATAAGGAATGGTTAAAAAGATCAGGAAACACCTTTCGAGATTATTTCTTGATTTCGGGGGGTAGGTTATGAAAAGGGAAGGTATGAGCATCCTTTTCATCCGTAGTTACCTACGGGCTCTTAGTTTCTTTCTAGATCACTTGCTTTTGTTTGAAATTGTGCTTGTGGTGTGGGTTTTGAAATTATTTTGAAAACATCTTTGTATTGGTTCTCATTTCTATAAGAACGCGTACAAAGTGTTGTTTGGAAAATAGTTCAAAGAAGTGTTTATGGAATGTGTTTTTGAAAGCGATTTTGAAAAGGTGTCTTTGTAATGGTTCTCGTCTCTATAAGAATGCGCACAAAGTGTTGCCTTTTGAAAATGTTTCAAAATGAGAGTGTTGGTGTATAAAATGTTTTTTGTTGTGAGAAAGCGAGCAACTAGAAGCAACCTACCTACTCAAAAGGTCTTAAATGTCCTTTTCCTCCTCCTTTAGATGTTACTATCTTACCATTGATTTGGTAAGAAGCCCCATCATTGGATGTGAAGGGAAGGGTGTGGGACATTTATATAGTCATAGAAGGTAACCTATGGGACGTTTTAGCAATGTCGTTTAGGGACTAGATCGTTTACCGAAGGCAACATTGAGGGTCATCGAGGGACTACGATCTTTTATCGAGGGTCTTTGCTAAAACGCCCATATTCGAGGGACATGACTATTTTCCGAAAGGCAACAATGTGAGATTACCCTAGCGGTGCTAGTGTGCAAGTGTGTTTGATTTACATGCATTTAGTCTTTGATTAGGGTTACCTATTTATTGATTTTATCTTGCCATACATCCTAATTACTAACAATATATGAAAGCAAATAAAATGCCGAAAATAAATACTAAGTTATTAAATCATTTCGGGGATGGGGGTACATATTTACAAATGGGGATTTATAAGAATTTAAATCCTAATTATCTATTACAACCATATTGAATTGTACAATACAAGAAAAAAGAAAGGATTTGTTTTGAAAATGGTTTTTTTGTCTTAATAAATTAAAAGGAAAAATAATTAGTTAAGGAAAGAAAATATTTTTATGCCTTTTTTATATTAATAAAAATAATATTAATGCTGAAAATAATAAGAATAAGAAAGAAAAGGGAAAAAATAAGGAAAACAGGATAAAAACGTTGCTGAAAACAAAATGAAAGGGACCAGAAGTTATGATGCTAGGCATGTTGTAGTTCAGAAAGAAGCGTTAGAGGGGACCAGAAGTTCTGGGTTGCTTCGTGCTGAAGTTCTGAAAGAAACGTTAGAGCAAACCAGAAGTTCTGTGTTGTGTTATAACAGTGAGAAAAACTAGAAGTTCTATGTATCGTGTTAAAACAGTAAGAAACCCTAGAAGTTATGTGTGTGTTAAAATAGTAAGAAAGCCTAAAAATTCTGGTGTTGTGTCATAACAGTGTGAAAACATAGAAGTTATGTGTGTGTTAAAATAGTAAGAAAGCCTAGAAATTCTAGTGTTGTGTCATAACAGTGTGAAAACCTAGAAATTATGTGTGTTAAAACAGTAAGAAAGCCTAGAAATTCTAGTGTTGTGTCATAACAGTGTGAAAACCTAGAAGTTTTGTGTATGTTAAAACAGTAAGAAAGCCTAGAAGTTCTGTGTGTGTTAAAACAGTAAGAAAGCCTAGAAATTCTGGTGTATTTCAACAGTAAGAAAACCTAGAAGTTCTGTGTACTGTGTTACAATAGTGAGGAGAACTCAGAAGTTATGTGTTGTGCTAAGACAGTGAGGAAAAACTCCTAGAAGTTCTGTATTACACTTCACCTCCTTCCTTACATTGGCCATATCATTTGCAACTGGTTCAGTTCTTAACAACAACAAAACAGAAAGATAAAAGCACGACAGTTTATAGAAGTTCTAATCCTAATTCTGAGCCTAGCTTTATTCAAGAAGTTCTGATCCATGGTTATTTCACTTAGGCAATGATATGGACAATATCAACACTATGATATTTACATATTTAATGATGCTCTGAATGAAAAGTTCAAAGTCAAAATGACTTGCCTTGAATCTGAAGCGTGCATTTGAGACCTGAGCTGCTGCCTTCGAATGTTCTGGGGTCAGCAGGAAACGGAACATAAAATGTTAAGTTCTTGGATTCAAAAGGGAAGAACAAAGGTATTGTTTTTTGGAATTATGGGTTTAAGAGTGTTTGAATGCAGGACTGTACCATAGCAGTGCAACAGACTGTTTAAACGAGGTTTTGGGGCTTGGTGATGTTTTGATCGAAGAAGACCATAATGAGATTCGAAGGGTGATATTCTGATCGAAGCATATAACATAGTCTCCATATGCTGAAGAATCATGTTTTGGTTGAAGAACACAGTTTCCATATGTTCTGATTGAAGAGTTATGTTCTGAACCATCTTTGCAAATTTTGATCACACTTATATGAAAACTGGCGCAGAAGTTCTGAAGTTATCATATTTTCTTAACACTTAGAAAATTTTCTTAGTGTTTAGAAATTTTATTTTTTCACAGTAATTTCTGACTTTTGATTTCTTGATGAACCAATTTCATGTCTTGATGAAGTATAATTGTTGAAATTTGATTTTGATCAAAAAGTCAAAGTTTGATTTTCAGTGTGCTTTTGACTATTTTTCCCTTGTGAATGAATTTCTTAGCAAATTATAATTTGAGACTTGAAACACAATAGAATAAAACCTGAGGGTCCAGGATAATCTTTTGAAAAATGAGAGGGAAAATTTTGGGGTACAATAGCTGCCCCTGTTCAATCTTCTTAAACCTGAAGAGTTAGATTGGCGTATCTGCCATTCGTGACTTGAAGGTGGAAGATGGTTGAACACTAGAGTGCCCATATATTTGCACTTGATGATATTGTGGTTGAGGTGTAAGGAATGGGCTTATAGATTCAATTTGGAGAAATGATGGAGAGTTGGCGGAGATGGGCTTATAGATGCCATCCTAAGTTGACTGTTGATAGAAAATTAGACTAAGTCTAAGCTTGATTCTAGTTGGGAAAAGAATCAGCATAAACCTTTGGTCGATTTAAAATTGAACCTAGTGGAAGTCTTGAATAACCTTTTACTAGAAAGAATCAAGATAAATCATTGAGAGGTTTCAAACTGAACTAGTAGGGGTCTGGAAAAGGATCATAGTAAATCTTGGAGAAATTTATCTGAACCAGAGAAGATGTCTGCATGAAAGAATCAGGATAAACCATTGAGAGATTTAAACTGAACCAGCGGGGGTCTGGAAAAGAATCAGAATAAATCTTGGAGCGATTTATCTGAACCATAGAAGATATATGTAAGAAATAATCAGGATAAATCGTTAAGAGGTTTCAAACTGAACCAGTAGGGGTCTGGAAAAGAATCAGAATAAATCTTGGAGCAATTTATCTGATCCAGAGAAGATGTCTGCGGGAAAGAATCAGGATAAACCGTTGAGAGATTTAAGCTAAACCAGCAGGGGTCTGGAAAAGAATCAGAATAAATCTTGGAGCGATTTATCTGAACCAGAGAAGATGTGTGCGGGAAAGAATCAGGATAAACCGTTGAGAGATTTAAACTGAACCAGCAGGGGTCTGGAAAAGAATCAGAATAAATCTTGGAGCGATTTATCTGAACCAGGGAAAGCGTTTATTGGGGAAAGAATCAAGATAAACCATGGAGAGATTTAAACTGAACCAGTAGAGGTCTTGGATATTCTTTAATAGGATAGAATCAGAATGAATCTTGGAGAGATTTATCTGAACTAGAGAAAGTGTCTACTGGAAAGGAATCAGGATAAACCGTTGAGAGATTTAAACTGAACCAAAAGAGGTCTGAAGGAAGTATTTATCATGTAGATAGTCAGTTAGTCCTGTTTCGAGAATTGATCTACTACTGATTTGTTCACAGATAATTGCCTTGACTTGTTGAAAATCTGTTGATGATAATTTTTTTGTTGATTGATCTTTCCTGAAAAGGTAAAGAGTTAGTTGTATGCAATGACATAATGTATGAAATGCATGGCATAATGATGTTTCTCAAAATAAATGAGATTGTGTTATGTGCATTTGTGTCGTCGATGTCTATTATGTATGAATGCAACTTATGCACATATTAGTTATTCTGCTGCAGCACTAACGGTCTGGGGAAAATAAATCCCTGACTGCTGTTGGAAATGAGGAGTGTAAGCCTTCTGGTGTTGATATATGGGTTTCTGTCATTAGGGAAGTAAACTCTGTTGAGGAAGTGAAACGACGTGCATTGCTTGTGGACTTTGTGAAATCCTACTGGGGAATTCCTGATCAGTTGGGTGACTTTCACCAGGGAGCCCTTGGAATATTAACTGTAAGTTTTGCTCTTCCGGGGATATGGAGGCAAAAGATACCATTAGGTTGCATTCTGGAGATATGACAAAGATCTTGTAGCAGAATGTTCTTGCTTCTGCTCTGTTTATAGAAAGTATCTGCGGGGATTTTATGGAATATCCCATAGATATTGTCCTGTTTCTTAAAGCCATTAGTAATTGTCTTTCTGTTTATTTTTCCCTTTTTATGCATTCATTTATAAATAGTAATTACATTCAAATGCATATGTTCAAAAATAAACATTGGACGTTTTTTTGCAAACAAAACAAGAACAGTAAAAGAAAAACAAATAGTTTTGCACTTCTAAAGGAGTATCTTTGTATTAACTTGAATAAGTATTTTTGTACAAAGAGACGAACATCCTAGTAAGAGAATGTCGTCGTGAGAATGGAATCTAATACAAAAGAAAGACAGCAATGTGAAATAATCCCATGGGGTTCCCATTCTACTATAGCCTTCATGTCTCTGAGCATCTCATCCACTTGCTGCCTTGTTCGAAGCTGATTGGATTGATTAGAACCATTCGATTTTGACAATTGATACTGAAGATTGGCTGTAAGGTGATCCAACGGGACATAGTCATACGCTTTAAATCCCTAACTTTTGCCTGGATCGCCCTTTCAGGTTTTCAGTCCACCGGGATACCCTTTTTTTGCCCAAGCCGCCTTTTTAGGTTTCAGCTTGCCGGGTGTACAGTTTTTTTGTTTTTATCCCTAATTTTTTCCTAGGCCAGTTGACCTAGAGGGTCTCTTTTTCATGCGTAATATCTTTTAACTATGTCCGCGTTTACAGGATGTGGAAGTTCGTCACTGTCGATAGTGGTTAAGATCATTGCTCCGCCAGAAAATATGTTTTAATCACAAATGGTCCTTCGTATGTAGGAGTCCACTTTCCCCTGGGATCACCTTGTGGCAATATGATACGCTTGATTACCAAGTCACCAACCTGATATACCTGACATCTGACCTTCTTGTTAAAAGTTTTGATCATACATTTTTTATACATCTGGCCATGGCAGACAGCCACAAGCCTCTTCTCGTCAATCAAGTTCAGTTGGTCAAGTCGAGTTTGAATCCATTCATCCTCACTCAACCCCACATCACTCATGATTCTCAAAGAATGTATTTAGACTTCAATTGGTAGGACAACTCCCATGTCGTATACCAAGGAGAAATGAGTTACCCCGATTGATGTGCGCGCCGTGGTATGGTAACCGTGGAGAGCAAATGGTAACATCTCATGCCAGTCCTTATAGGTTACTGTCATTTTTTTGTATGATCTTCTTGATGTTTTTATTAGAGGCTTCCATAGAGATATTCATCTTTGGTCGGTAAGGAGAAGAGTTATGATGATGTATCTTGAATTGCACGCATAGTGTAGTGATTATAGTATTGTTGAGATTGGTACCATTATCTGTAATGATTCTCTCCATAATACCGTACCAACAGATAAGATTTTGTTTGATGAATTGGGCCACAATGTTCTTGGTGATAGAAGCGAATGAAGCTGCCTCGACCCACTCCGTGAAGTAATCAATGGCAACCAAGATGAAACGGTGTCCATTAGAAGCTGTAGGTTTGATCTCTCCAATCATGTCAATGCCCCACATTGCGAATGGCCAAGGAGCGGTCATGACGTTTAGAGGAACTGGAGGCACATGTACCTTGTCAGCATAGATCTGACACTTGTGACAGGTTCGTGAATGCTGATGACAATATAATTTCATGATGGGCCAGTAGTATCCTGCTCGGAGGATCTTTTTGGCCATCGTGTGCCCACTAGAATGGGTGCCAAAAGTGCCTTCATGTAGATCATCCATGATCTTGTCAGCCTCACTCTTGTCTATGCACCAAAGTAAAGTAGAGTCGTGATTACGCTTATAGAAGAACTATGTTACTGAGGAAGAACTTAGCAGAGAATCTTCTCAGGAATTTATTGTCGTTGACTGAAGCTCTCTCTGGATATTCTTGGGCCTCGAGATATCTCTTAATTTCATGGAACCAAGGCTTGTCCACTACTTCTTCAGTATCAATCTCGTGAAAGTAAGCTGGTTCGTCCATTCTCTCAATGGTGATCTGAGGAGCCTCATTATCCCACTTGATTTTGAACATGGATGACATAGTTGCTAACGCGTCTGCTAGTTGATTTTCCTCTCGTGGAAAATGCTCAAAGGTAATTTCCTCAAAATGTGGGATAAGTGTCAACACAAGTTCTTTGTAAGGGATTAGATTATGATGCTTTGTGTCCCATTCTCCTTTGATCTGACTGATGACTAAGGCCAAATATCCAAATACACTTAAGGACTGGATTCCCAAATCTACGGCAGCTTTGAGACCCATAATACACGCTTCATATTCTGCCATATTATTGGTACAGTTCAAACACAGTCTAGCAGTGAAAGGAGTATGGAATCCTTCAGGGGATATGATCACAGCGCCTATGTCGTTGCTGAGTGCGTTGGAAGCTCCGTTAAAAATCATGGTCCATCAGGATCTTTGTTCACGTTTGTCATATGGTCTGAGTTCTTCACAATTGTTTACCACCATGATGTCTTCGTCTGGGAATTCGAATTTCATGGACTGATAGTCATCCACAGCCTGATGAGCAAGGTGATCGGCTAGCACACTGCCCTTTATTGCTTTCTGGGTAGTGTATTGAATGTCGTATTCAATCAGAATCATCTGCCATCTTGCTATTCTTCCCGAGAGGGCGGGTTTCTCGAATATGTATTTAATTGGATCCATCTTGGATATTAATAAGGTAGTGGGAGTCAACATATATTGTCTTAGTCGGCGAGCATCCTATTCCAGAGTGCAATAAGTTTTCTCGAGCAGTGAATATCTGGTTTCACAGTCGCTAAACATTTTGCTCAGGTAGTATATTGCATGCTCTTTTCGGCCAAACTCGTCATGCTGCCCCAGCACACACCCCATTGAATTTTCCATGACTGTTAGATATATGATTAGAGGTCTTCCCTCAACTGGAGGCATCAAAATGGGAGGCTCTTGAAGGTACTCTTTGATCCTATCGAAGGCAGCCTGGCAGTCGTCGTTCCATTCCACCACTTGATCTTTCTTTAGTAATTTGAAGATTGGTTCACAAGAAGCGGTTAGATGGGAAATGAATCGGGCGATGTAGTTTAGCCGTCCTAAGAATCCCCTAACTTCCTTCTCAGTGCGAGGAGAAGGCATTTCTTGTATTTCTTTTACCTTTGCAGGGTCCATTTTGATACCTTTACCGTTGACAATGAAGCCTAAGAGTTTACCGGACCTCACTCCAAAAGTACATTTATTCTGATTCAGCCTTAGTTTGTATTTCTTCAGTCTTTCAAACAGTTTTTACAGATGGTCGAGGTGTTCCTCTTCAGTTTGAGATCTGGCTATCATATCATCCACATAGACCTCTATCTTATGATGGATCATGTCGTGAAACAAAGCTACCATGGCACGCTGATAAGTTGCTCTGGTGTTCTTCAACCCAAATGGCATAATTATGTAACAGAACATGCACCACTGTGCAACGATGGTCATTTTCTCCATGTCCTCAGGTGCCATTTTGATCTGGTTGTATCCAGAGAAACCGCCCATGAAGGAAAATACTTTATGTTGTGTGGTATCGTCAACCAGAATATCAATGTGGGGAAGCGAGAAGTCATCCTTGGGGCTTGCCCTATTCAAGTCTCTATAATCCACACACATATGTACCTTGCCGTCCTTTTTAGGCACTAGAACAACATTGGCGACCCATTATGGATAGGAGGTGACGACTAAGAATCCAGTGTTGAACTGCTTCATGACTTCAATCTTAATTTTCTATGACATTTCTGGCTACATGCGACGAACCTTCTATTTTACTGGAGGGAAGTCTTTTTTTGTCGGCAGACGATGGACCACGATATTAGTGTCGAGTCCTGGCATGTCTTCGTATGGCCAGGAAAAGACCTCAACATAGTCATGTAGTAACTGAGTTAAGAGCTTCTTGACATTAGGCTCCAAGTTGGCACCTACCTTGACTTCCTTCTTGTCCTCTTCAGTACCTAAGTTAATTGTTTCCACTGGCTCTTCATGGGGCTGTATGGTCCTTTCTTCCTGTTTCAATAACCTAGATAGTTCCCCTGGTACCTCACAATCTTCCTCACCTTCGTCTTCAGCTTGGTAGATCAGATTTTCAAAATCACAATAGGCCATAGCAGAATCGTTACCCATGGGATCCTGAGTGGATGTGGATGTGGATCCACATTTCAATATGTGAGTGTGTGTAATAGCATATCTATCTCTGAAAATAAAAAGGTGAAAAGAAAAACAAAGAGCGTAAAATTTTGCATGCAAAAACGTCCATGATTTATTGAGGACATATGAAGATGAAGTAACAACTCTCACAAATGGACCATTGTTCCTCGGGTAAGACACAAGGTTTTAAAGTCTAAATTGTTTAAATATTACAAGTCCAAAAAATTTAAAAGACAATTACTCTTGAATAAAATTAATAGGGACAAATTCTTTGGCCTCCCAATTGTTGAGTCCTCCACTGATGGTTGGAAAAATCCTCTCGTCCATGTCACAGCTGCCATCACTGTCTTCCAATGCATTGACTCCTTGATTGTTGATGCGTAAAGGTGGTCCTCTAGCACGAGTTCGTTGAACAACTCTTTAGTCCTCTGAAGTAAAACCCAAACCAAATTTGTCGGATTTGTAGGGAATATCCGGAAGTTGACCCCAAATGGTGCATCCGCCTTCCTCCACCACTGCTCTAGCATCCTTCAGAGAGGCCATTCTCAAAGGCGGTATGGCAACTTTTGTATTTTTGGTAGTAGTCTTGGTTGCCTCAACCGTTTGTGAAACTTCCTCAAAATGCTGACATGGACTCTCAATGAACTCACCATCCATCTCCACGTATCTGAAAGAATTCAGGTGGCTAACTATGTACTCCTTCTCCCTATAGACAGTGATGACTTTCCCCTTGATTAGGTACTTCAACATCTGATGTAAGGTAGAAGTGACGGCACCAGCACCATGAATCCAGGGTCGACCCAATAGACAGGAATAGGAAGGGCAGATATCCATCACATAGAAGTTGAATCAAAAGTCTGAGTTCCAACTTTTATTGGGATGTCAACTTCTCTGTGCACTGTCCTCTTAGAACCATCAAAAGTGCTCACCACAATGTTGCTAGGCTTTAAAGTGAGTCCCTCGTAATCTAGCCGGTCAAGAGCATTTTTGGGTAAGACATTCAGTGATGAGCCCGTATCCACCAGGACGTGGGCTAGAGTAGTGCCCCTACACTCAATGGAAAGGTGCAAGGCATCATTGTGTTTCCTTCCTTTGGGAGTTAATTCGGCATCACAAAAACCCAATCTGTTACCGACAGTTAGACTGGCCACACAATTCTCAAATCGGTCAATGGAGGTCTCTTGGGGCACGTGGGTGATCTTTATAAATTTTACCAAGGATTTGGCGTGGGCCTCAGAACACAAAAGTAAGGCCAACATTGATATTTTGAGGGGGTTTTCCCCAACTGTTCCACGATGTTGTAGTCACTTTTCTTGATTATTTTTAGTATCTCCTCCATCTCTTTACTGGAAACTTCAAGAATGACCTCTGAATGTGTCTTCTTCTGGACAGGCTCGGATAACACCTCCTTGCCCCTTGTCTTGGCAGCAGGGATAACAGTAGGATTATCAACGAGAGTTTCACTGGGAATTCTGGTAGGAGTGGTAGTGGGAATAATTACAGGAGTAGCAATGGTCTTTGGAGAGATCTCAGGTGAGAAGATTCTTCCACTTCTTGTTATTTTACTGGTCCCAGCGATATTGATGATGTCAGGATCAGTGTCTTTCGCAACTTTGTCTTCGATAGCCAATAGATTTTTCCCGACACCATGATAATGACGTCAGCCCCATAGTTCCGGGGAACAACTTTATCCGAAGAACATGGGATTGGCCCCAGCATGGTGATGATTAGGGGAGCAGACTTTGGAACAGATATAATCCTGACGGGTCTTTTGGTGGAGATCCTGGGAGGATTATCGGAGATGGTGATTATTGAAACATCTTCACAGGAATTTCTGATAAGAGGAACTTTTCAAACAGGATTTCTTTGTTAGCCATCAGGCACTGGACGCCCATCTTCAGTAACAAACAGCCATTTGGTTGAGACATGCATAAGTGACAACTTTCATCACAGCCCGGAAACAGATCGGCTTGTAACAAATTTTGTTTAATAGTCAAAAGAGGAGTAGTCAAATCATTCACGGAGGAAACAAAATAATCATCATCAATAGCATTGACACCTTGACCGTGTTTGGGCATTGGCGTCGTTATCACATTAGGTGTTTCTGGGGGATCAAACTTAATCTCTTTCGCCTGGATAAGGTCTTGTACCTTATTCTTCAAGGACCAACAATTATTTGTATCATGCCCCGAGCTTTCAGAATGATAGGCACATCGAGCATTCGGGTTGTAGCGAGGACAGGGAGTATTGTGGTTCTTGGGAGCTTCCTTTAGGGTCACCAGATTGGATTTCAAAAGATGTGGCAAAACTTAGGACAAGGTCATGTTGATCCGGGTGAATTGTCTCATGGGTGCCTCTGGCCTGCGTTGATAGCTTCGTTGTTGATTTGATTCAGGATTGGAAATCATAACAGCCCCTGCCGTTGGGCGATGTTCAGTTTTGTTTTGATTTTTGTGGTCATATGCAACACTGACCTCCTTCTTTCTGATAAAGGGTTTCTTTATCGTGCTCGAGGATACATCTCTTTGAATTTTTCCACTTTTATACCGGCTTCTACCTGTTCACCAGTCATGATTAGTTTAGTAAATCCAGTCGAGGAGCTTCCGATCAGGTGTTTGAAGAATGGACCAGATAACGTGCCTAAGAACATATCCACCAATTCTCTGTCAGATAGAGGGAGGTTGGACTCTTCCCGTGAGATCCCGCCATTTTTGAGCATAGGTTTTGAAACCTTCACCAGCACCCATAGACATGCCTTGTAATTGTGTTCGGGTTGGAGCTAAGTCAGCATTATACTGGTATTTCTTGTAAAAAGCAGCAGCCAAATCTTCCCAATTACGAATATTGGTCCCTTCCAACTGATAGAACCAATCCAACTGCGTCCCTGACAAGCTTTCTTGGAAGAAATGCACCCATAGGTTCCTATCGGCAGTATGGGGTTGAATTTTCCTGACGTGTGACCTTAAATGCAGCTTTGGACAAGAGACACTGTCATATTTAGAAAAAGTGGGGACCTTGAATTTTTGTGGGATGACAACCCCTGAGACAAGTCTTAGCTCTTCAAAATCCAATCCGGGTACCCTCTGGATCTCCATAGCATTGAGGCGATCCTTCAGCTGCTTATATTTATCGTCAGCTGGGGGATACTATTCTTCAGAGTAGTCCACTCCTTCCTCTTCTTCGGACTCTGGGTGGTTATCTCCTTCCTTTTTCTTTCCTTCTTGATTTCCTCCTTCACCCGACGAGGTTGTGAAATCTAGAGTTCGTCTGGTTGGTCCTTTGAACCTTCTTCCCAGATTCAAGACACCGACCGATTTATTCGCTTTCTTCTTCTTCTCTTTGATTAACAAAGTTTTTAAATCCTCTTGTCCTTTTGCAAGAGTCAAGAACATTTGTTGGAATTGAGCGTTCTACGCTTGGAGATCCTTTACTGTCTGTTCAATATCCATCTCACTGAAATAAACAGTAGAAAGATAAGGATACTTGTTGTAAGAAACCTGTTTGTGTCATGATGAATGAAAATACAGATGCAAATGATTTCAAGGAAATTAGAGATTTAAATTTTTTTAGACAAAAAGGAAACACACGTTATATTGATAAATCCAAGTTTGAGTACATCATGCCTCTTTAGGCTTACAATGAAAGAAATAAAATAAAAAAACTCCTAAGACAAAAAGGTTGAACGCATCCTCTTTGGTGCGATGTAGGCATTCAAACTCAGCTCTTCATGAAGCTAGTTGATGATTTCCAGAAATTTCTTCTCACTGGCGTAGAATTGAGCTTCAAAACTGTCTCGTTCTTCCTTTAGCTGAATCCAATCCTTTTGGAAGTCTTCGAGAGAGGTAGGCATGTTGGGATGAAGGACAATATACGAGACATCTCCTTCAACAACAGGCTCTATGATAATAGGGAGGATGGAGGGGTAAGGCATTGCGAGACTCTAAGCACGAGCTCATACCCACCTAAGGTAAGGCTTAAGGGGAATGGAATTTTTGTGTCCCAATGTCCTACTTTCCACCTTATTTACCATCCTCCAAGCTCGTATAAACCTATGACAGTATCCTTGATCGTCGCTTTCATAGTCGAACACCACACCTTGGATGAGCGCATCATGTGGACCATCTCTTTGTGCGCACCCAAACTATCACAAAGCTAAGCAAGGGTTACAAGTGATACCTCCTCTAATGCCAAGAAGAGGCACATTAGAGAATTCCCCATAACGGTCGATGATACTAATGTCCTCCAAGGATCGACAACACCAGTGGATATCCGAATGTCTGAGTGACATCAGCCTATTGGACCACCTCAAACCTTGCTCGTTCTTTAAAACGGATCGGGGGAGATGCGAAACAAACCATCTAGCCAATAGAGGAGTACAACACATAAGGGTTCCTCTTCTCTTAATGGTGAGAGAGTGAAGAGAATGCAAGATATCTCCCAACAAAGTAGGCACTGGATTGTGAGATAAAAAGATTTTGACAGCATTCACATCTATAATTTGGTCAGGATTTGGAAATAGTACCAACCCATAGATGAGAAGAGTCAAAATTTCTACGAAAGCTCGTAAATCCAGATTGTTCCTACAGTCTTGAGCTTTTTCCAATAAGAACTTGGCTAAGAACCCTTTGACACCACTTCTTGTTTCCCAATTAACCGTGACGTCATATTGTTGTAAGTATAAAGCTCGGGCAACCTCTTCAGGGCTTGGGTCTCTTTCAGTACCATTGAAAGGTAGTTGATTGAGAATAGGAATTCCCAAGAGTTGAGAGAACTATTCCATAGTTGGTATAAGCTGGTAATCGGGGAAGGTAAAGCAATGGTGCAAAGGGTCAAAGAAATGGAAAAGCACATTCATCATATCTTCATCAAAGCTTGAGGTAACCAAGTTGAGAAGTCGTCCATGTATTATGGTGAACGGAGAATTCTCAGGGACCCTTGATGCTAACTCTTTGAGCTGAAAAGGTACTCGTACAAGGTTGACTTGGATTGTTTTCCTGCGAGTGGGAGTCATATCCTACAAAACAGAACAAAGATGAATCTCAAAATCCTTGAAATGTTTAGTCTAAAATGCTATGGTATGATGTCATGATGTTATGTACAAGCTTATGCATAAGTTAAATCAAACAAATCCTTAGGTTTAGGCTTGCATGATGTTTATAGGTAAGCACCCTCTTGAAGTTTAGTTGGTTCAACCTGTCCTAGGAAGTAACGGGTTCTAGGGAATCTCAATATCACTGATATTTCTTCATCGGGCATTGTTTCAGCGCAAGCCTCTTTATTGATGACCGAAATATCCCGAAAGTCTGATCTCAATAAGCGCAGTATCAAGTATCAACCAACTTCGGATTGCACCAAAGCTGGCTACCTCACTACTTCCTAATGGCCAAGTTGTTCAAGTAAGGTTCTAAAGTTAGTTAGTCCTTCATGACACCACACAGCGGCCCCGTATTCTCCTTGACTACTCAAGGGCTACTGGTACCAACAAATGTGTCACACTAACATAGCTATTGCTTAGACCATGTTGGTATTCCATGCACAGTTTCCATAACTTATTGCTACTTACCTAAAAAGGCGCCTCATATCCGGGTAGAGGATCAAAACAAACCCAAACAAGGAACCATAATATAAAGCAAACAAATCAAACAATAAAAAGTAATTAAAGGTGATCTAGCCCTAAGGTAACCCCATTTTTAAGATATGGTCCCCAACAGAGTCGCCAGTTCTGTAACACGGTGGGAGAACTGACTTGGGTGTTTTGAATTTGATTGAAATTGTTGCGGATAGCAAGAGTTACAACCGACTTTTCTTTTATCCAATAAGGAAAGGTTGAAAATAATAGGAAAGACCTTTTGAGATTATTTCTTGAGTTCGGGGGGTAGGTTATGAAAAGGGAAGGTATGACCATCCTTTTCATCCGTAGTTGTTAGAACAATGTTTGAATCTAGTACCCTATAATTAAGTTTTGATGATAACAAAGTGAAAAGATATAGTAGTTAAATATTTCATGATTGAATTATATGCTACTTAAAATTACTATGCTCTGACTTGCAGATATGCTGATTAAAATAAGCAAGATCACGTTCTCAGCATCAGAATATGAGTTTGTGCATCAGCATCAGAAGTTGCTGAATCAGAACGTCAAGATCAGAAGATCAACGCTTGCACATGCTGAAGCTTGATGAACAGAACTGCGAGTAAAACACTCTGATACAGAAACAAATCAGTTCATCAGCAGCGAAGCAGAATCAGAATGAGCCAAGCCAGATCGTGCATTGAAGAAGCAACGGTACTGTGCATTGAAAGCTAATCAATACCAACGGCATCATTCTAGACAAGATCTGCTCAAAAAGGAAAGCTTGTTAATAGCATTGAATCAAGAATATTTGCTTCAACGTTCATCTTCTCAAAGTGCTATATAAACCAAGCTTTGAAGATTATCACGGCTAATGCTTCAAAACTCTCTACACGCACAAAGCTGAACAGTAATCTTCACTCTACAAGTTTTGCTAAACCACCAAACTCTGATACTTTATTAGCGTTTAGCATCTTAGTATTCTAAGCTTCATTTGTGTAAACATCACAGTTGTGATATAGTTTTTGTAGAAACATTCATACACACTTGTTCATTCCTTTGTAAGAAAGTGTTGCCTTGACAAACCGGATTGTGGTTTGAATCAAGAAGGTTTTAGCAGTTGCTAAAGCAGATTTGTATTCAGTTGAATATAGTGAATTAAGACCTCGTTGGAGAGAGGCGAAATCACCTTGAACGGGTGGACTGGAGTAGTTTGAGATCAAACGAACCAGGATAAAAATACCTTGTCATTTGTTTTAAGTTTCCAGTTTTACAATTCAACCCCCCCTTCTAGTGTTTTTCACCCCTTCAATTGGCATCAGAGCGCCTGGTTCTGAGCTAAAACACTTAACCGTGTCAGTAAAAGATCCAGCGTCAGAAAAACACTATGGCAGGAAACAACTCTCATTTCAGCAATGACAACAATGAGGATAGAGACAGATTCAGCGGCAAACCTCCAGTCTTTGATGGAGAAAACTTTGACTACTGGAAAGACAGAATTGAAAGCTTCTTTCTAGCACATGATGCTGATCTGTGGGATATGGTGACAGATGGATACACGCACCCTGTGAATGCAACTGGTCAGAAGATTGATAGAAAATCAATGACTGATCAACAAAAGCGTGATTTCAAGAATCACCATAAGGCCAGAACCATCCTTCTCAGTGCTATCTCCTATACTGAGTATGAGAAGATCTCCAACAGAGACACAGCTAAGAACATCTTTGATTCTCTCAGAATGACGCATGAGGGCAACGTCCAAGTCAAGGAAACAAAGGCTCTGGCGCTCATTCAGAAGTATGAGGCGTTTAAAATGGAAGAATCTGAATCCATTGAAACTATGTTCTCCAGATTCCAGATTCTGGTAGCTGGTCTCAAAGTTCTGGACAAGGGATACTCTACTGCTGACCATGTCAAGAAGATAATCAGAAGTTTACCCAAGCAGTGGAGGCCTATGGTTACTGCTCTGAAGCTGGCGAAAGATCTCAACAAAATCACTCTGGAGGAACTTATAAGCTCCCTCAGAAGTCATGAGATAGAGCTGGAAGCTGACGAGCCTCAGAAGCAAGGTAAGCCTATAGCTTTAAAATCTAACAGAAAATCTGAATCTAAAGTTTTGCAGGCAGTTGAAGAAACATCTGATGGATCCTCATCAGAAGAAGACGAGCTTTCTCTTCTCTCCAGAAGAGTAAATCAACTGTGGAAGCAAAGACAAAAGAAATTCAGGAATCCCAGAAGATCTGATCAGAACGAGTCTTCTTCCAGATACAGAAGAACAGATTCTTCCTCTGGATACAGAAGATCTGAAGGCTCCTCAGGTAGCAAGAAGCCAAATACAAAAGACATCATCTGCTACGAGTGCAATGAGCAAGGTCACTACAAGAGTGACTGTCCAAAGCTTCAGAGGGAAAAGCCAAAAAGGAAGTTTGGAAGAGAGAAGAAGAAAAGTCTCATGGCCACATGGGATGACTCTGACTCGTCTGAAGCTGACTCAGAATCAGATGATGAAAGGGCGAACATAGCGCTTATGGCTAATATTCCAGATGACAGTGAAGCTTCTGACTCAGACTCAGAATCAGACACAGAAGAGGTATTCCCTAACTTCGCTGTTAATTTTACAAAGGCTGAACTTGCTGAAAGCCTAAATGAAATTCTGGAACGTTATCAGCAGATTAGAGCTAAATTCAGAGACCTGAAAAGGACTCTTGAATCTGACTCTAATAAGTCTGAGAGTCTCAAATTGGAAAACTCTGAGCTGAGAGATAAAATTTTAAAATTAGAAAACTCTTTACAAAACTCTCAGAAGGTACCAATTTCTGAAACTCCCAGCAACGCTGATGAGATCATCAAGGAGTATGATCATAGTTTCTAGAAGTTCCTTGCTAAAAGCATAGATAGAAGCAGAATGGCTTCAATGATCTATGGAGTTAGCGGAAACGGCAGGAAAGGAATAGGATACCTAGGTAAGGTTCCTACACCTAAAAATGTCATGGATTTAACAATTAAATACACTCCTCTAAATTCACACTTTGTGTATGGTCACACACATGACATCAAATATACTAGTAGTAATCACTTTGTGAAACCAAAATTCAACCAGAGTTTTGGTAAAACTAACAAATCAGGACCCAAGAAGATCTGGGTACCTAAGGATAAAATAATACATGTTGCAGATATCTTTAGCAGCAAGTCAGAAACACCAGTCATGGTACCTGGACTCTGGCTGCTCACGTCACATGACGGGAAGAAGGCATATGTTCCAAAGCATGGAACTTAAGCCTGGAGGCCACGTTGGCTTTGGAGGCAATCAGAGGGGAAAGATAATTGGCTCTGGAACTGTAGGTAACGGAAATCTTCCCTCTATTAATAATGTTCTGCTTGTTGATGGATTGATGCATAACCTGTTATCCATAAGTCAATTAAGTGATAACGGTTATGATATAATCTTTAATCAAAAATCATGTAAAGCTGTTAGTCAGAGATGGGACTATCCTATTTAATGGTAAGAGGAAAAACAACATTTACAAAATCAAACTTTCTGAACTTAAGAGTCAGAACGTAAAATGTCTTCTGTCTGTTAACAACGAGCAGTGGATCTGGCACAGAAGATTGGGGCATGTTAGTATGAGAAGAATATCTCAGATTAACAAACTCAATCTGGTCAGAGGACTTCCAAATTTGAAGTTCAATTCAGATGCTCTGTGTGAAGCATGTCAGAAAGGCAAATTTGCAAAACCATCTTTTAAATCCAAAAATGTTGTTTCTACCTCTAAGCCATTAGAACTTCTGCACATTGACTTATTTGGACCAGTTAAGACTGCTTCTGTCAGTGGCAAGAAGTATGGGTTAGTAATCGTAGATGACTATAGCAGATGGACATGGGTAAAGTTCTTAAGACACAAGGACGAGTCACACTCTGTGTTTGTTACCTTCTGTAACCAAGTTCAGAATGAAAAAGATCTTAGAATCGTTAAAGTCAGAAGTGATCATGGTGGAGAATTTGAAAATAAAGATTTTGAGTCATTCTTTAATGACAAAGGCATTCTGCATGATTTCTCTTGTCCTAGAACTCCCCAACAAAATGGAGTTGTAGAACGAAAGAACAGAACATTGCAAGAAATGGCCAGAACCATGATCAACGAGACAAACGTTGCTAAGACTTTCTGGGCAGAGGCAATAAACACAGCGTGCTACATTCAGAATAGAATCTCAATAAGACCTATTCTGGAAAAGACTCCATATGAATTGTGGAAGAACAGAAAGCCCAACATTTCGTATTTTCATCCATTTGGATGTACTTGCTATATGTTAAATACTAAGCATTATTTGAACAAGTTTGATTCTAAGGCACAGAAGTGTATTATGTTAGGATACTCTGAACGCTCAAGAGGGTACAGAGTATACAATACAGAAACACAGATTGTGGAAGAATCAATCAGTGTTCGTTTTGATGACAAGCTTGACTCTGAAAAGTCAAAGCAGAATGAAAATTTTGCAGGTATAGAAATTGAATTTGCAGGTTCTGAAGACAAGTCATCAGAAGCTCTCAACACAGACATTCCTTCAACGTCTGAAAGAAGCAATGCTAGAAATCCTACAACTGCTGCTGATCAACCTCAGAAGAGACTACCCAGAAGCAGTGTGGATCACCCAGAAGAATCTATTCTAGGAAGAAAGGAAGATCCAATCAGAACAAGAGCAAGCTTCAGAAACTCTGAAGAAACTCTGATGGGACTTGTGTCTCTGATTGAACCCTCTTCTATTGATGAAGCACTTCTGGACAATGACTGGATTCTGGCAATGCAAGAAGAGCTGAATCAATTCACCAGAAACGACGTATGGGATCTCGTTCCAAGACCAAAAGGATTCAACGTCATTGGAACAAGATGGGTGTTCAGAAACAAGCTGAATGAACAAGGTGAAGTCGTCAGAAACAAGGCACGACTGGTTGCACAAGGTTATAGTCAGCAAGAGGGGATAGACTATACAGAAACCTTTGCCCCAGTCGCCAGGTTAGAATCTATCAGACTTTTAATCTCATTTGCTGTTAACAGAGGCATCACTCTGTATCAGATGGATGTCAAAAGTGCATTCTTAAATGGTTATATAGAAGAAGAAGTGTATGTTCACCAACCCCCAGGTTTTGAAAATACAAAACATCCAGAACATGTTTTCAAACTGAAAAAGTCACTGTATGGTCTGAAACAAGCTCCCAGAGCTTGGTATGAAAGGCTAAGTAACTTTCTGCTTGAAAATGAGTTCACCAGAGGGAAAGTGGACACCACTCTATTCTGTAAAACAGTTAAGAGTGACATTTTAGTCTGTCAAATTTATGTTGATGATATAATCTTTGGTTCTACTAATCCTTCTCTTGGAAGAAAATTTGCTAAGTGTATGCAGGCAGAATTTGAGATGAGCCTCATGGGGGAACTGAAGTTCTTTCTAGGAATTCAGATCAATCAAACTCCAGAGGGAACTTACATTCATCAGAGCAAATACATCAGAGATCTTCTGAAGAAATTTGACCTCTCAGAATGTAAGCCATCAAAGATTCCAATGCATCCCACGTGCATTCTGGAAAGAGAAGAGGTAAGCAAAAGCGTAGAACAGAAAGTCTACAGAGGTATGATTGGTTCTCTCCTTTATCTGACTGCTTCAAGACCTGATATTCTATTCAGTGTATGTATTTGTGCTAGATTCCAATCAGATCCTAGAGAATCTCACTTAACAGCTGTTAAGCGAATTTTCAAGTATCTGAAAGGTACTACTAATCTGGGTTTGTTTTATAGAAAATCTAGTGATTACAGTTTAGTAGGCTACTGCGACGCTGATTTTGCTGGAGACAGAGTGGAACGAAAAAGTACTTCTGGAAGCTGCCAGTTTCTGGGAGAAAATCTGATCTCGTGGTCCAGCAAAAGGCAATCAACCATTGCTCTGTCAACAGCAGAAGCTGAGTACATAGCAGCAGCTGGATGCAGCACACAGATGCTCTGGATGAAAAGTCAGCTTGAAGACTTCCAGATTTTTGAGAGTAACATTCCTATTCTTTGTGATAATACTTCTGCTATTTGCTTAAGTAAGAATCCTATTCTACATTCTAGAGCTAAGCATATAGAAATAAAACATCATTTCATTAGGGACTATATTCAGAAAGGCATTTTAAACTTGAAATTTATAGATACAGACCATCAATGGGCTGATATCTTTACTAAACCCCTTTCAGAAGATAGGTTTAATTTCATTCTGAAACATCTCAGCATGAAAGTATGCCCAGAATGAAAATGCTTTAATTCCATATGTTTATCTTTCAGAATGTAATTATATTACTGTGAACTTCTGATCAATCTTTGTTTCAGAAAGTTAGAACATGCAGATTGTATCAGAGGCAAGTCTAAAGATCTGAGAGTCTAATCTCAAATACAGACGTGCTGATCACTACATCAAACAAGTGTCATCCAATCATCAGCAAATCCCTGAAGCAGAACGCGTGCACGTTTCTGAGAAGGCAAAGCGCTGATTGGGTGCATTGAGACACATGTCTGGTAACCGTTTTTAAGTATCTTTCTCAAATCCCCCAAAATCAGCAAGCATTAAATGCAAAAATTGATACTGTTGTCACCATGGTTCAGAAGCAGAATGCAACTTCTGAAAAGATTCAGGCAATGCTGGAAAGCCTGTTCTCACGCATGCCCCCACAACCTTGAAATTTTTTCATGCATGACATTCTCTATATTTTCTTCATTTTCTGATGTACTTTTGACTATGTTTTGACTATGGTTTGTAATGCTATTTTGCTCTGATTCTGAACTATCTTTAATATTATTAGTTTTTCTGATCTAAATCATTTTAGCACATCACCAGCACTTTTTGATTGCTGACAAAAAGGGGGAGAACAAGAATGATATTTAAAATCAATAACGGATAACTAGACAGAAACTCTCAAACATTCTAACTCTCTATTACTTGAAATGTTTTTCTGTTTTGTCTTTAAGTCTACAGGCACAAGGAAGCTCTTGAACACAATGAAGACTAGAAGCTCATGTTGCTCTGACCAAATATGAAGTTCTGATATATGAAGCTCTGATCGACCTAACACTCTGATCTGAAGCAAAGCTCTGACAGGAAAAGCTCTGAAGCTCTGCTCTCTGATAAGTCAAAGACTTACAATCTGATGCTCAAAGATAGAAAAAGATCTGACTCTGAAGAACACGCATATCAAAGGGAAGTAACAAACTCAGGGGGAGTATTTCTTAACTCTGACTTCTCCGTACTTCTTATTCTGATACATAGATCTGATAACTTTTCACGTTATTTTTTCATTTAAAATATCTAGTTTTTGTCATCATCAAAAAGGGGGAGATTGTTAGAACAATGTTTGAATCTAGTACCCTATAATTAAGTTTTGATGATAACAAAGTGAAAAGATATAGTAGTTAAATATTTCATGATTGAATTATATGCTACTTAAAATTACTATGCTCTGACTTGCAGATATGCTGATTAAAATAAGCAAGATCACGTTCTCAGCATCAGAATATGAGTTTGTGCATCAGCATCAGAAGTTGCTGAATCAGAACGTCAAGATCAGAAGATCAACGCTTGCACATGCTGAAGCTTGATGAACAGAACTGCGCGTAAAACACTCTGATACAGAAACAAATCAGTTCATCAGCAGCGAAGCAGAATCAGAATGAGCCAAGCCAGATCGTGCATTGAAGAAGCAACGGTACTGTGCATTGAAAGCTAATCAATACCAACGGCATCATTCTAGACAAGATCTGCTCAAAAAGGAAAGCTTGTTAATAGCATTGAATCAAGAATATTTGCTTCAACGTTCATCTTCTCAAAGTGCTATATAAACCAAGCTTTGAAGATTATCACGGCTAATGCTTCAAAACTCTCTACACGCACAAAGCTGAACAGTAATCTTCACTCTACAAGTTTTGCTAAACCACCAAACTCTGATACTTTATTAGCGTTTAGCATCTTAGTATTCTAAGCTTCATTTGTGTAAACATCACAGTTGTGATATAGTTTTTGTAGAAACATTCATACACACTTGTTCATTCCTTTGTAAGAAAGTGTTGCCTTGACAAACCGGATTGTGGTTTGAATCAAGAAGGTTTTAGCAGTTGCTAAAGCAGATTTGTATTCAGTTGAATATAGTGAATTAAGACCTCGTTGGAGAGAGGCGAAATCACCTTGAACGGGTGGACTGGAGTAGTTTGAGATCAAACGAACCAGGATAAAAATACCTTGTCATTTGTTTTAAGTTTCCAGTTTTACAATTCAACCCCCCCTTCTTGTGTTTTTCACCCCTTCAGTAGTTACCTACAGGCTCTTAGTTGCTTGCTAGATCACTTGATTTTGTTTGAAAATGTGCTTGTGGTGTGGGTTTCGAAAGTATTTTGAAAGCGTCTTTGTAATGGTTCTCATTTCTATAAGAATGCGTACAAAGTGTTGTTTGGAAAATAGTTCAAAGAAGTGTTTGTGGAATGTGTTTTTGAAGGAAATTTTGAAAAGGTGCCTTTGTAATGGTTCTCGTCTCTATAAGAACGCGCACAAAGTGTTGTCTTTTAATAATGTTTCAAAATGAGAGTGTTGGTGTATAAAATGTTTTTTGTTATGAGCAAGCGAGCAACTAGGAGCAACCTACCTACTCAAAAGGTCTTAAATGTCCTTTTCCTCCTCCTTTAGATGTTGTTATCTTACCATTGATTTGGTAAGAATCTCCATCATTGGATGTGAAGGGACAGGCGTGGGACATTTGTATAGTCATAGAAGGCAACCTATGGGACATTTTAGCAATGTCGTTTAGGGACTATATTGTTTACTGAAGGCAGCATTGAGGGTCATCGAGGGACTACGATCTTTTATCGAGGGTCTTTGCTAAAACGCCCATATTCGAGGGACATGACTATTTTCCTAAAGGCAACAAAGTGAGGTTACCCTAGCGGTGCTAGTGTGCAAGTGTGTTTGATTTACATGCATTTAGTCTTTGATTAGGGTTACTTATTTATTGATTTTATCTTGCCATACATCCTAATTACTCACAATATATGAAAGCAAATAAAATGCGGAAAATAAATCCTAAGTTATTACATCATTTAGGGGATGGGGGTACATATTTACAAATAGGGATTTACAAGAATTTAAATCCTAATTATCTATTACAACCATATTGAATTGTACAATACAAGAAAAAGGAAAGGATTTGTTTTGAAAATGGTTTCTTTGTTTTAATAAATTAAAAGGAAAAATTATTAGTTAATGAAAGAAAATATGTTTTTATGCCTTTTTTATATTAATAAAAATAATATTAATGCTGAAAATAATAAGAATAATAAAAGAAAAGGGAAAAAATAATGAAAATAGGATCAACGCGTTGCTGGGAAAAAAATGAAAGGAATAAAAGTTCTGATGCTAGGCATGTTGTAGTTCAGAAAGAAACGTTAGAGGGGACCAAAAGTTTTGGGTTGCTGCGCGCCAAAGTTCTGAAAGAAACGTTAGAGGAAACCAAAAGTTCTGTGTTATGTTATAATAGTGAGAAAAACTAGAAGTTCTGTGTATCGTGTTAAAACAGTAAGAAATCCTAGAAGTTTTGTGTGTTAAAACAGTAAGAAAGCCTAAAAATTCTGGTGTTGTGTCATAACAGTGTGAAAACCTAGAAGTTGTATGTGTGTTAAAACAGTAAGAAAGCCTAGAAATTCTGGTGATGTGTCATAACAATGTGAAAACCTAGAAGTTCTGTGTGTGTTAAAACAATAAGAAAGCCTAGAAATTCTGGTGCTATGTCATAATAGTGTGAAAACCTAGAAGTTCAGTATGTGTTAAAATAGTAAGAAAGCCTAGAAGTTATGTGTGTGTTAAAACAGTAAGAAAGCCTAGAAATTCTGGTGTATTTCAACAGTAAGAAAACCTAGAAATTATGTGTAATGTGCTAAGACAGTAAGGAGAAACTCCTAGAAGTTTTGTGTTACACTTCACCTACTTCCTTACAGTGGCCAGAGCATCTGTGTTGTACCCCAAAATTTTCCCTCCCATATTCTTCAAGATTTGGCAAGATCATGGTTCAAAATCTCTCAAGGGTTGCACAGTCCAATTGCCTCCTAACACAGTCAAAATCAGGGTTTTGGTTCTGGCAAAGAAATTGAGGTTTCCAAGGGTCCAATCAAGTCCCATATGCCTATAAACATTGTCAAGCATTCACATGTCAAGTTTCAAGACTCACAGCATCAAATTGCACAGTCACAAACCCTAATTGCTCCACAGTCAACTGTAGGGGCAAAATGGTCATTTGACAGTCAAAAGTCAAATTTTTTAGTCAACATCTTATTTTGAAGCCACAATCATCATTTGATCAATTCTTGGTCATGATTCCACAAGCATGGCTCAAAAAGTCTCAAGATGCAAAAGTTTCTATTTTTGGACAGTTGAAAAGTCAACTGCAAATTGACCAAGGCATAACTTCCTCATGGTTTATCAGAAATATCCCATCCAATGCTCATTTTTAAGGGGATGACATTTCCTACAACTCATCTTCACACTCCAAGTCCAAGAAATGCTCTCACAAAAAGTTATCAATTTCAACATTATAGGTCATTTTCAAAAGTCAACAAAAAGGCACTTTAAGTCAAAGACCATAACTTGAGATTGGTAAATCAAAATGATATGGGACCAAAGGCATTGTTTATAGGACTTCAAGAGCTTTCCAAAATGTCCAAGAACATGTTCATAGCTTCAAAATTGAGCAGGATATGCATTGGAGAAGTTGGGAAATTTTTGGGAACTTTCAAAAGTCAACTTTACCTAAAAAGCTTCAAATTTGCTAATGGGCCTCAAATTCTTTCTTGAATCATTACACAAAGCCTATGCACGACCCATTGAGCTCAAAATAATTTATTTTCTTATTTTTAATTAATTAATTGGATTTATATTTATATTAATTCATTTAATTGGTTTTAATTATAAGAAAATTCAAAGATATGCTTTTTTAGATCTTTTTGTGCAGCAAATGTGACTAGGGCAAGATGGCAATTCGTTTCTCAATCAACAAGGCAAAGAAATCCATGATTGGCAAGGTTTCATGAAAGAAAAGATTGGAAAAGATATGATTAGGCAATCAAATATTCAAGTCATAAATTCATGGATTCACGGGCTTATTCTTGACCTAATTCATTCACATACATATGCATAAGCTAACCCTATTCCAAGATACACGAAAAAGCTGCTGAATATTCCATAACCAATTGGCAAAAACTCAAGAAAATTGTGAAACTGATTTCATACTTGCAGCACATTTCAAAGCCTAAAAAGGATTCTAATCCCTTGCTGAGAGTCTTCTAAACATATTGCAAGCACTTTCCAGCTCTCATACTCAAATAAACGGTAAAACAAAGTCATGGTTTGAACGAATATTTTCATAATCGTAACTTAATTTCTATGCATCATTGACATGTTTTGCTCATTGATTTGTATTACTGACATCTCCCTGAAGCTTTTGGTATAGTTGAATTGTGCTGAAACTGCCTAAATCAGAATCTACCATGGGCGATATCTAGGGTTCCAAGGTTCAAAAATTAGGGCTTTGCGTATGCTGTAAAATTAGACCTCAAGCCATATATGGACAAATTCGTTTCCACAAGACGAATCGATTGAAACCCTCGCGCTCAATTTATGTTGTCTCCTCTTCTATTCGCTATTTTCCACAGTTATACTTAGTGGGGGTTTAAAACCCCCGCTATCTTATTCATGTTGCAGGTGAAAACAAAGAAGAAAGCTGAGGTGTCCAAGCGCTACTGGAAGATTCAAATATTAGCGCGTTTTTTTTTAATATTTCAACATAATTGGATTTTTCATATATTATATTTGTTATGTGTATATTTAACAAATGCGTTTCACAGCTCAGTTGGTGTAGGACGTGCCTTGCAAACATTGGGACCTGGGTTCGATTCCCAGGTCCCCCCACATAATTCATAATTTTTGTTCTAATGCTTTCACATGCAGCACTCCTTCAACGCTCCACCATACGTACCCATGCCTGTGCTTGCCAAGTGGCCTTGATCCATAATCTGAAGGCCACGAGGCGACGAACACGCTATGCCTGGGTCAACCAATGTGCACACAATCATGGAAAGTCAAACAGGCTTAGTCTAATGGGCCAGAATTCCTCAAACAACCTCCACATGGGCCAGACACCCCCCTTGGTTTGCATGTTTTTTTATATTTAATTTTCTTTTCTTTCTAATTCTTTTTAATTGTTTTAATTGTTATTATTAATTCACCATTAATCAACTTTTCATAATAAAAATCAGAAAATCAAATTGTAAAATATTTTAATTTCTTAATTTCATCATTAATTTATTTTTGTAAATAAATGTTAATAATTAACTTAGTTAATTTAGGTTTAAAATTCAATCTTTTTCTTAATAAATAAAAAATATATAGAATTAGGTTTTGACATTTTTCTTAATTTTCTTTTTATCATTATTTTCATCATTATTTATTAATTATTATTAATTTTGTAAATAACATGTAAATTAATTAATTAGCTTAAATTAGGTTAACTTTAACACTTTTCTTAATAAATAAAAATAATTTAGAATTAGGGTTTCCTTTTAATTTTAATTTTCTTTATTTTCATAAATACAAAAACATAACAAACACACTTTCTTTTCTTTAATTAAATAATAATTAGGCTTTAATTTAATTTAATTTCTCAAAAGGGTCCAACACCCTCAGACGTCCGTTTAATTCTTTTCGCGCATTATTTTCTTATTGATTATTATGTAACTGTTCAAGGAATGTAATAGTAATTAGGTTTACCGTATTTTTTACTTTCCGCATCTTTATCAAAAACGGGTCTTTGTATTTTGGCGATGTATAGACCCGCGCCTTGTAATAGCGTAGCTTTTATATTTCCGTATTTTAATTTTCCGCACTCCTAACTGCTAAACTTGCATGAAAGAATGTATGTTAATTAAAAACAACGCGTAGCTCACAATGCCATGATCAAAGATAAAACATAACATGAAAACAACACACAAATACACACACCACTTCTAGGGTACACCTCACTCGTTACCTTCGAAACGTGGTCGTCAAGTATAGGACGTTTTAGCGGTCGCTCTTATGTCCATGATCCAGTTGCCTCGAAACAGTTGCCTCGAAACGGTTGCCTCGGATTAAAAAAGGATCTAGGACATAAGGGTAGCTTCTAAGGTGTCCTACTGTTGCTTCGATGACCACACTGTCCCTACACTCGAATTGACCCGAACACCTCCAACGGTGGTGCTACCTACCTCTCAATGGTGGGATGGCACTACCTTAAGGACTTTTACACAGCCTAATTCCTTAGGGTAGGTAGATAACTCATGGATACTTGCTCTCTTCAAAAACAAATCAAAAAACTTTTCACACCTGACACTTTCAAAAGCTTTCAAAACAAATTTTTCAAACACTCTTGAGGACAGATACAAGAGTTATTCAGAAATCTTTCAATGAAACTTTTTCAAACCCACTCACATTTTGAAAAGCAAACAATTTGAAAACATAAGAGCATGTATCTAAGAGCCCATGGATAACCATGAATAGAAAGGGTGCTAACACCTTCCCTTTCTATAAATCTACCTCCCGAACCGAGAGACATCTCAAAGAAGGAATTTTGTTGTGCTTTTGTCCTTTCCATGTTGGAGAACATAAAAGACGGTGGCGACTCTTGCTTACCACGACATTTCGCGAAACCAGCTTAAAAACAGTCAGTTCTATTTCCACTGATCACAGAACTGGCGACTCTGTTGGGGATACTTAAAAGTGAGGTGTACCTTAGGATAGCTCATACTTGTGTTTTCAATTGCTTTGTTTTGTTTGCTTTATTATTGTGGGCACTGTCTTTGGAGTTCTATAGATCCTAACCCGGATTTGGGGGATACCTCTTAGAAAGTAGCAACAAGACTGTGAGGGAACTGTGCGGGGTATACCGACACGGTTGAAGCAGTCTGCTACGTTGATGTGGCACTTTGGTGAGTACCGGTAACCCTTGAGTCAAGTCAAGGAGAGTACGGGGCCGCCGCGTGGTGTCGTGAAGCATCAACTGACCTTAGGAACCTTAATTGAACCATCCTGGCCTCTTTAGGGTAGTGAGATAACTGACTTTGGTGCAGTCCGAAGTTGGTTGATACTCGATACTACACTCATTGAGGGTTGTTTTCTTGGAATATTTCGATCGCCAGTTCAGTGGCTAAATCGAAACAATGAACACAGAAAACAATCCAATGATATTGAGATCCTTAGAACCCGGTTACTTCTGATAGGACAGGTTTTGAGCCCACCAACTTCAAGAGGGTAGTACCCCAAACTTCATGCTGGCCTAAACTCTAAGGGCTCTCTGTGTGACTTGTGTGTCTTAAAACTTGACTACTTGCATGCTTGTTATCTGACACTTGAGTTTCTTGCAGGTTTTGTTTACAGTCCTTAATCTAGACTCATAACAGGGTTTACCTACATTACTCCATGCATAGTATAACATCATACCATCATACTATTGCATACATCCTGCATAAGGACTAATCCATTTCAAGGATCTCAAGGGTTTGTGATGCAGGTCATGATGAACCAACTGTCCAGCAAGGGGCAAAGGGAATTTATTTTCCTCTAGCCAAGGTTGATGACTTGAGTCAGGGGCTATGACCCACTGGATATGGTGAGCCTTTGACCCTTGAAGAAGGACTCTCAACAACACGAAGTTCCTTCAATCAAGCTACCAAATTCTAACAATTTTCTTGTTTACCCCGCGAGACCCTTGAAAACAGCACATGCATACATACATATCATTGCATTACAGGTACCCTTGTTGCAAGTCACTTACTCTTTTTCGCTGTTTATTTCAGCAATGGCTTCCCAACAAGATAACCAGGGTCTTCACGCTCAAGAGACTCAGTTCAGGGAGATCTTCCTAAGCCTATCCAAGGGGAAGGAAGAGTTGAGGACACTCCTCATGGGGAATTTGGCCAAGAAAAGTCCCGAAGATGATAAGGACGAACGGATGAAACGTCTGCAATCTGAGGTAGATACGATGAGAACCCAGATGCTGGGGCAAATGGCTCTCATCCAAGGTTTGGCTCGGGAGCAAGAAGAGTTGAGGACCATGATCAACCAGCTCCACCAAGAGAAATACAACATGAAGCAACCAGTCCAAGTCAGGGACCAGGTCATTGATCAAATTCTAAGAGGACAAGAGTCTGGCATGGTGAAGAATAGACCTCTCCAAATTGCTACCACTTCACAGGTCCAACCACAACCCCGCCCAGAGCAACAGGTTGATCAAAGTAAGCCAAGCAGGTCCAAGAGGCAATTCACCCAGCTCAACGTGTCGCTGTTTCAAGCTTTACAACACCTGTTGAGTTTGAATCTGATTACACTAAGGGCTCCTCCCTGGAATCCCAACATCTCTGCTCCTAACTATCATCCCAACAAAAGATATGCATACCACTCTGATAGTCCCGGACATGACACTGCCGACTGCTGGGCTCTGAAGAACAAGGTCCAGGACCTGATTAATGAAGGAGCAGTGGATTTCACCCAAGTGGGTCAGGCTGAGTGTTTCTACCATCCCTACAGGATTCACCATTTGAAGTAACAAGTCCTGAAATGAGAAGACTTTTTGTCCATTAGAATTTCCAAGTTGTAATTTTCTTTTGATTGTTCAAACAATTATCATGTCAAACGCTGTTATTTTATCAATGCATCGCATATGTCTGTTTTAAAGTAATTATTTCGTATTCACTATATGCAAACTGTTTTCATATCTTTTTGTGATGATCAACTCTTGATTGAAAAAAAATTCCTAAGCCTCTTGAGGGAGGATGACAAAAACGATACCACAATTTACAGTATGCTTTTGAATAAACCCCGCTGATGAGGTACAGGCATTGTTTCAATTCCTAAACACTGGAGTTATAAGGAAGATAATCCCTCGTCAACCCCTTCGAGCCAAAGAAGTCGGAGTTTTTCTTTTCGAAAATTAAAACCCTTAATCATAACCTGGGGCAGGGTAGTTCTCTCATTTGATCCAAGTGCACAACGAATGGCACCAAAGAAGTCCTTTTGAAACAGAAGACAGTGATGGTTCCGAATAATCATAAAGACAGGCAGTCATCATTTCGCAGAAATAAAGGCCCATTAAGTCAAAACCTATGAAGGAGACTTACAAAACTGGGGCATCCCGCTGACTGTAATCACAAAAGAAACAGTTCAGGCAAAAACAGGGATAATAAAATCAAAAAGAAAGAGGTGCCACAAACCCTCAACAACAAAAAAGAAATGACTGCCTATTCAAAATAAATTGTCAATATCCGAACCATCACTGGTATATCAAAGCAAAGACTCAAACAAGGTCTAATGCACGATCAGCTGAGTTTAGGTTTGAAGAACATCACGAAGAGCGGGTGGGTACAAATAAAAATTTGAGCCTTTATCCTTTGTTTCTTAAACCGTGAACCAAGCCACGTTATAACCCTTAAAAGTCCTAGCTGAAGCATGGGTTAGTTCGAAAGCATATTGTTACGAAAGGTATCCTAACTCCTTAGGGCTCGCTGTAAAATCTTGAGTTGACATCACATTTTACAAAACTTGCTTAAAACTGCATTTTCAAAAACTTCAAGACAGACATAAGCGGTGCATTCTTAGAATAACATTGTTTGCATATGATTATTTGTTTGAACAGCATAGAAGTTCGCACGACGAATGTCTAATGAACAAAAGCACCTCCGATCAAGGGGCATGGCATGATCATTGTCCATCATCTCGGGGCAGTTAAGTCAAGATTCGGAGAATCTCTCAAAAGGCCAACCAGCTCAGGGCAAATCTCCATCTGGATCACTTGGGGCATTGGACGATTAAAACGAAGATCTTCTGGTAGTCTGACAACTCCACACTACTGACAGTGACAACTCCCTACATCCTAAGAGCACGGACATAGTCGAAAAAAATACTACGCATAATCAAGGACCCGCTAGGTTAACACACCTAGGCAAAAATAAGGGCTTCCCGGCGAACCAAAAAGGTTCGGGCAAAAATAAGGGATGAAAATGAAAAATTGTACACCCGGCAAGTCGAAAACCTGAAAAGGCGGCTTGGGCAAAAATGGGTATCCCGGTGGACTGAAAACCCGAAAGGGCGGTCCAGGCAAAAGTTAGGGATCAAAGTGTACGACTATGTCCTGTCATCTCGTCACTTGCCTACCAGAAGAAGATTTGTCAGTCGGCAATCATCAAGACCTCCACAGGTACCTTCTTCTCCAGCAGAAACTGGGGCAGTAATGAATTGTCTAAACGATCTAGTTGCTCTGTCCACCAAGGTACCAAGATAGGTTCCGCTTAAGAATGTGACCAGGATACCTTCACTCCCTGTAGAGTAAGATAAGGATCAACAATACTCTCCCCAAGCAGAGTTGGTCTCCCATCAGCCCTAAAAAGGCACAGTATCCCCAATAAGTCAGCAACGCTCTCCCCAAGCAGAGTTAGTCTACTGTCAGCCTTAAGGAAGGAGGATATCCCCAGAAGATCTCAAAATTCCCCAGCGGAGTATACAGATGTTCCTAAACAAGCATCCCCGGCAGTCTTAATATAAGATTGTTCCCCGGCGGAATACAGACATCCAGCGGAGCCATTCCCCAGTACAGTTCAAAAGTCTCCCCAGGAGAGTTGAATCAATCTCCCCAGTAGATTCTGGAAGCTTATCCCCAGTAGATTCTGGAAGCTTATACCCTGCGGAGTACAGGCGCGTCCCCCCCGGCTTTATTCAAAGGTTATTTCCCCACCAGGATATAACTGGGTTATCCTCAGCCAATTACCACAGAAAGATCGTCCCCGGCGAAGTCTTCCTATCCCCAGCGGAGTTCATCAAATCTTCCAACAGAGTTCAACAATGGTATCCCTAGCGGAGTTATCATCAACCTCAGCAAAGTATCTCTCTTTCCCGACAGAGTTCATTCCCTGCAGATTAATGCCTTCACCAAGTTTATTCCCCAACGGAGTCATCTTCTCCTATCGGTTTATTCTTGCAACCATCATCCCCAGCGGAAACAAAAAAGCTCTACTCTTCCACAGCAGCCCAGGATTTGACTTCCCGGCACCCGTCAAGGATTTATTTTCCTGGACAAAAACACATTCATAAACATCACATCATCATACATTATAGCATGCATATATGCATCATGAACATATAATCTCAGTCATCTCATAACGTCATGCATTTCATACATCATGACATTGCATACAACTAACGTTTTGTCTTTTCAGGACAAAAGTCAATACAAAGATGATTACTATCAACTGTCGCAATTCCATATTTGATACCTGTAGCTAGCCAGGGCACATCTGTGAGCGATTATTTCCAGACTCGATTCCTGTATCCTGCCAGGGCACGTCTGAAGAGTTTGAAGATCCGATTCCTGTATCTTGCCAGGGTGTATCTGTTGACGACTATTTTCTAGACTCGATTCCTGTATCCTGCCAGGGCACGTCTGAAGAGTTTGAAGATCTGATTCCTGTATCCTGCCAGGGTGTATCTGTTGACGACTATTTTCCGGACTCGATTCCTGTATCTTGCCAGGGCACGTCTGAAGAGTTTGAAGATCCGATTCCTGTATCTTGCCAGGGTGTATTTGTTGACGACTAATTCCAGACTCGATTCCTGTATCCTGCCAGGGCACGTCTGAAGAGTTTAAAGATCTGATTCCTGTATCTTGCCAGGGTGTATCTGTTGACGACTAATTCCAGACTCGATTCCTGTATCCTGCCAGGGCACGTCTAAAGAGTTTGAAGATCCGATTCCTGTATCTTGCCAGGGTGTATCTGTTGACGACTAATTCCAGACTCGATTCCTGTATCCTGCCAGGGCACGTCTGAAGAGTTTGAAGATCCGATTCCTGTATCTTGCCAGGGTGTATCTGTTGACGACTAATTCCAGACTCAATTCCTGTATCCTGCCAGGGCACGTCTGAAGAGTTTGAAGATATGATTCCTGTATCTTGCCAGGGTGTATCTGTTGACGACTAATTCCAGACTCGATTCTTGTATCCTGCCAGGGCACGTCTGAAGAGTTTGAAGATCCGATTCCTGTATCCTGCCAGGGTGTATCTGTTGACGACTATTTTCTGGACTCGATTCCTGTATCCTGCCAGGGCACGTCTGAAGAGTTTGAAGATCCGATTCCTGTATCCAGCCAGGGCGTATCTGTTGACGACTATTTTCCGGACTCGATTCCTGTATCCTGCCAGGGCACGTCTGAAGAGTTTGAAGATCCGATTCCTGTATCTTGCCAGGGTGTATCTGTTGACAACTAATTCCAGACTTGATTCCTGTATCCTTCCAGGGCACGTCTGAAGAGTTTGAAGATCCGATTCCTGTATCTTGCCAGGGTGTATCTGTTGACGACTAATTCCAGACACGATTCCTGTATCCTGCCAGGGAACGTCTGAAGAGTTTGAAGATCCGATTCCTGTATCCTGCCAGGGTGTATCTGTTGACGACTATAATTCCCGACTCGATTCCTGTATCTTGCCAGGGCACATTTGAAGAGCTTGAAGATCAACCCCTGTAACAGGCCAGGTAACTGTTTTTCTTTCTCAGGTATGCAAGTTCTCGCTAAGGAATCTCTTACGCGATCGACACCTAGATGGCATCTATAAGCCCATCCACATACCAACAGTCTCCAAATGGCATCCATAAGCCTATTCCCGACAAGATTCTGTTACATCTCCAGATGGCATCTTTAAGCCCATCCTCCTATCCATCATCCCTCCAAATGGCATCTGTAAGCCCATTCCCACCATCACACTGTTAACACTCTACTATGCGAGTGCAAATTTCTAGGCACTCTAGTGTTCAATCATCTTCCACCTTCGGATTACGAAAGGCGCGCCAGCCAATCTACATCCTCAGGTCTAAGAAGATTGAACAGGGGCAACTGTTGTACCCTAAAATTTGCCCTCCCATATTCTTCAAGATTTGGCAAGATCATGGTTCAAAATCTCTCAAGGGTTGCACAGTCCAATTGCCTCCTAACACAGTCAAAATCAGGGTTTTGGTTCTGGCAAAGAAATTGAGGTTTCCAAGGGTCCAATCAAGTCCCATATGCCTATAAACATTGTCAAGCATTCACATGTCAAGTTTCAAGACTCACAGCATCAAATTGCACAGTCAAAAACCCTAATTGCTCCACAGTCAACTGCAGGGGCAAAATGGTCATTTGACAGTCAAAAGTCAAAAATTTTAGTCAACATCTTATTTTGAAGCCACAATCATCATTTGATCAATTCTTGGTCATGATTCCACAAGCATGGCTCAAAAAGTCTAAAGATGCAAAAGTTTCTATTTTTGGACAGCTGAAAAGTCAACTGCAAATTGACAAAGGCATAACTTCCTCATGGTTTATCAGAAAAATCCCATCCAATGCTCATTTTGAAGGGGATGACATTTCCTACAACTCATCTTCACACTCCAAGTCCAAGAAATGCTCTCACAAAAAGTTATCAATTTCAACATTATAGGTCATTTTCAAAAGTCAACAAAAAGGCACTTTAAGTCAAAGACCATAACTTGAGATTGGTAAATCAAAATGACATGGTACCAAAGGCATTGGTTAGAGGACTTCAATACCTTTCCAAAATATCCAGGAACATGTTCATAGCTTCAAAATTGAGCAAGATATGCATTGGAGAAGTTGGGAAATTTTTGGGAACTTTCAAAAGTCAACTTTGCCTAAAAAGGTTCAAATTTGCTAATGGGCCTCAAATTCTTTCTTGAATCATTACACAAAGCCTATGCACGACCCATTGAGCTCAAAATAATTTATTTTCTTATTTTTAATTAATTAATTGGATTTATATTTATATTAATTCATTTAATTGGTTTTAATTATAAGAAAATTCAAAGATATACTTTTTTAGATCTTTTTGTGCAGCAAATGTGACTAGGGCAAGATGGCAATTCGTTTCTCAATCAACAAGGCAAAGAAATCCATGATTGGCAAGGTTTCATGAAAGAAAAGATTGGAAAAGATATGATTAGGCAATCAAATATTCAAGTCATAAATTCATGGATTCATGGGCTTATTCTTGACCTAATTCATTCACATACATATGCATAAGCTAACCCTATTCCAAGATACACGAAAAAGCTGCTGAATATTCCATAACCAATTGGCAAAAACTCAAGAAAATTGTGAAACTGATTTCATACTTGCAGCACGTTTCAAAGCCTAAAAAGGATTCTAATCCCTTGTTGAGAGTCTTCTAAACGTATTGCAAGCACTTTCCAGCTCTCATACTCAAATAAACGGTAAAACAAAGTCATGGTTTGAACGAATATTTTCATAATCATAACTTAATTTCTATGCATCATTGACATGTTTTGCTCATTGATTTGTATTACTGACATCTCCCTGAAGCTTTTGGTATAGTTGAATTGTGCTGAAACTGCCTAAATCAGAATCTACCATGGGCGATATCTAGGGTTCCAAGGTTCAAAAATTAGGGCTTTGCGTATGCTGTAAAATTAGACCTCAAGCCATATATGGACAAATTCGTTTCCACAAGACGAATCGATTGAAACCCTCGCGCTCAATTTATGTTGTCTCCTCTTCTATTCGCTATTTTCCACAGTTATACTTAGTGGGGGTTTAAAACCCCCGCTATCTTATTCATGTTGCAGGTGAAAACAAAGAAGAAAGCTGAGGTGTCCAAGCGCTACTGGAAGATTCAAATATTAGCGTTTTTTTTTAATATTTCAACATAATTGGCTTTTTCATATATTATATTTGTTATGTGTATATTTAACAAATGCGTTTCACAGCTCAGTTGGTGTAGGACGTGCCTTGCAAACATTGGGACCTGGGTTCGATTCCCAGGTCCCCCCACATAATTCATAATTTTTGTTCTAATGCTTTCACATGCAGCACTCCTTCAACGCTCCACCATACGTACCCATGCCTGTGCTTGCCAAGTGGCCTTGATCCATAATCTGAAGGCCACGAGGCGACGAACACGCTATGCCTGGGTCAACCAATGTGCACACAATCATGGAAAGTCAAACAGGCTTAGTCTAATGGGCCAGAATTCCTCAAACAACCTCCACATGGGCCAGACACCCCCCTTGGTTTGCATGTTTTTTTATATTTAATTTTCTTTTCTTTCTAATTCTTTTTAATTGTTTTAATTGTTATTATTAATTCACCATTAATCAACTTTTCATAATAAAAATCAGAAAATCAAATTGTAAAATATTTTAATTTCTTAATTTCATCATTAATTTATTTTTGTAAATAAATGTTAATAATTAACTTAGTTAATTTAGGTTTAAAATTCAATCTTTTTCTTAATAAATAAAAAATATATAGAATTAGGTTTTGACATTTTTCTTAATTTTCTTTTTATCATTATTTTCATCATTATTTATTAATTATTATTAATTTTGTAAATAACATGTAAATTAATTAATTAGCTTAAATTAGGTTAACTTTAACACTTTTCTTAATAAATAAAAATAATTTAGAATTAGGGTTTCCTTTTAATTTTAATTTTCTTTATTTTCATAAATACAAAAACATAACAAACACACTTTCTTTTCTTTAATTAAATAATAATTAGGCTTTAATTTAATTTAATTTCTCAAAAGGGTCCAACACCCTCGGACGTCCGTTTAATTCTTTTCGCGCATTATTTTCTTATTGATTATTATGTAACTGTTCAAGGAATGTAATAGTAATTAGGTTTACCGTATTTTTTACTTTCCGCATCTTTATCAAAAACGGGTCTTTGTATTTTGGCGATGTATAGACCCGCGCCTTGTAATAGCGTAGCTTTTATATTTCCGTATTTTAATTTTCCGCACTCCTAACTGCTAAACTTGCATGAAAGAATGTATGTTAATTAAAAACAACGCGTAGCTCACAATGCCATGATCAAAGATAAAACATAACATGAAAACAACACACAAATACACACACCACTTCTAGGGTACACCTCACTCGTTACCTTCGAAACGTGGTCGTCAAGTATAGGACGTTTTAGCGGTCGCTCTTATGTCCATGATCCAGTTGCCTCGAAACAGTTGCCTCGAAACGGTTGCCTCGGATTAAAAAAGGATCTAGGACATAAGGGTAGCTTCTAAGGTGTCCTACTGTTGCTTCGATGACCACACTGTCCCTACACTCGAATTGACCCGAACACCTCCAACGGTGGTGCTACCTACCTCTCAATGGTGGGATGGCACTACCTTAAGGACTTTTACACAGCCTAATTCCTTAGGGTAGGTAGATAACTCATGGATACTTGCTCTCTTCAAAAACAAATCAAAAAACTTTTCACACCTGACACTTTCAAAAGCTTTCAAAACAAATTTTTCAAACACTCTTGAGGACAGATACAAGAGTTATTCAGAAATCTTTCAATGAAACTTTTTCAAACCCACTCACATTTTGAAAAGCAAACAATTTGAAAACATAAGAGCATGTATCTAAGAGCCCATGGATAACCATGAATAGAAAGGGTGCTAACACCTTCCCTTTCTATAAATCTACCTCCCGAACCGAGAGACATCTCAAAGAAGGAATTTTGTTGTGCTTTTGTCCTTTCCATGTTGGAGAACATAAAAGACGGTGGCGACTCTTGCTTACCACGACATTTCGCGAAACCAGCTTAAAAACAGTCAGTTCTATTTCCACCAATCATAATCTGCAACTTGTTCAGTTCTTAACAACAGCAAAACAGAAAGATAAAAGCATGACAGTTTATAGAAGTTCTAATCCTAATTCTTAGCCTAGCTTTATTTAAGAAGTTTTGATCCATGGTTTTTTCACTTAGGCAATGATATGGACAGTATCAACACTATGATATTTACATATTTAATGATGCTCTAAATGAAAAGTTCAAAGTCAGAATGACTTACCTTGAATCTGAAGCGTGTGTTTGAGACCTGAGCTGCTGCCTTCGAATGTTCTAGGGTCAATAGGAAACGGAACAGATAATGTTGTGTTCTTGGATTCAAAAGGGAAAACAAAGGTATTGTTTTTGGGAATTATGGGTTTAAGAGTGTTTGAATGTTTTCTTTTCTCTCTTTTTTTTGTATTTGATCACTCCCTATCTCTAAAAGCCAGCCCCTTGAACATGTGATGGATCAACTTATTTATAGATGAGTTTGTTGTGGTTTTGGGGGAAAAAACAAATGGGATTTAAACCTTTTTGGCATATTGTTCCATTTTTTTTTAAACATAGCTTTTATATGCTAATTTGGTGCAATTATGGGGTTTGAGAAAAATGCAGGCGTGGACTGGATCAACAGCAATTTGGAGCGTTGTGGCAGCTAGATACAATATTATACCATAGCAGTGCAGCAGACCGTTCAAACAAGGTTTCAGGGCTTGGTGATGTTCTGATCGAAGAAGACCAGAATGAGATTCGAAGGGTGGTGTTCTGATTGAAGCATAGAACATAGTCTCCATATGCTGAAGAATCATGTTCTAGTTGAAGAACACAATTTCCATATGTTCTGATTGAAGAGTCATGTTCTGAACCATCTTTGCAAATTCTGATCACACTTATATGAAAGCCGGCCCAGAAGTTCTGAAGTTATCATATTTTCCTAACACTTAGAAAATTTTCTAAGTGTTTAGAAATTTGATTTTTTCAAAGTAATTTCTGACTTTTTATTTCTTGATGAACCAATTTCATGTCTTGATGAAGTATGCTTGTTGAAATTTAATTTTGATCAAAAAGTCAAAGTTTGACTTTTCAGTGTGCTTTTGACCATTTTGCCCTTGTGAATGACTTTCTTAGCAAATTGTAATATGAGACTTGAAACTTGACATAAGCAAACCTGAGGGTCCAGGATAATCTTTTGAGAAATGAGATGGCAAATTTTTGGGTACAACAACTGGCCTAGGCAAACATAAGAGCATCCCGGCAAACCAAAAGGGTTCGAGCAAAAGTTAGGGATATATATATATATATATATATATATATGAAAAAATTTGTACATCCGGCAAGTCGAAAACCTGAAAAGGCGGCTTGGGCAAAAAAGGGTATCCTGGTGGACTGAAAACCCGAAAGGGAGGTCCAAGAAAAAGTTAGGGATTAAAAGCGTACAACTATGTCCCATTAGATCACCTCACAGACAGACTTCGGTAACAAGTGTCAAGTTCAAATGGTACTAATCAATCCAGTCAACTTCGATCAAGCAGCAAAGTGATGAGACGCTCAAAGATATAAAGACAATAGAAGAATGGGAATCCAATGGGATAACTTCACATAGTTGTTTCTTTGTATACTACTTTATATAGTTTTCATTCTTTCGACGGCATTCTCTTATTAGGATATTTGTCTCCTTGTACAAAAACGCCTGTTATAGGCAGACTTCTTCAGATTAATACAAAAGCCATCTCTTTGAAAGCACAAAACTATTTGTTTTTATTTTTCTGTTTTGTTTTGCAAAAACGTCCAATGATAATTTTTAACATATGCATTTGAATATGATCACCGTTTACAAATACATGCATAAAAAGCAGAAAGACTGTTACTAATGGCTTTAAGAAACAGGACAATATCTAAAAAGCCATCTGCAAATCCCCGCAGATACATCCCACAATAAATACAGAGACAGAGACATTCACCTGCGAAGTCACTGCCATAGCTTCAGCATACAGCCTAATGATGTCAGGGATTCCGATATCCCCTGCAGAGCAAGAGTCTCCAATCATCTCCCCAGCATCTTGAAGAATTCCACAACATGGTTCATAAACTTCTTGGGTTCCCCAATAGGGCTTCATAAAAATCCCTAAGCAGTTTATGGAGTTTTCTTTCCCCAACAGGGATTTATAAAAATGCCCAAGCAGTTTACAGAGTTTTCTTTCCCCAGTAGAGTTTATTTCTCTAGCCACGAAAATCCATCTCCCAATAATTCAACTTTAACAAATAATGAAGAGTCACATTCCTCATTCCCAACAGCAATCAGGGATTTATTTTCCCTCAATTAAATGAAGTTCCAAAGAACAACTGATCAGTTCATATATTGCATTCATACATCATTTTACAAACATGCATATAAAATACATATAGCACAATCTCATTTATTTTGAGAACATCATTACAAAATGTGTGTCATGCATCATGACATTGCATACAGCTGATTCTTTACCTTTTTAGGAAAGATCAACAAACAAATATCATCATCAACTTTCAACAAGTTCAGATTAATTCCTGAAACAAGACAGGGCAACTATCTGAAGTAACAGCTCATCAATCACTGTGAAGCATGGACCCGACCAGATAGCAGTTAACATCAAATACAATTTACTATGAAGCCTGGACTCCAACCAGATAGCAGTCTATAACACTGTGAAGCCTGGACCCGATCAGATAGCAGTCAACATCATTGCTAAAGCCCGAAATTTAACCGGATAACAGTCAAACTTCTACAAAATTGTGAAGCCTGGACCCGACCAGATAGCAGTTAACATCATTGTTGAAGCCCAGAATCCGATCGAATAACAGCCAACCCATAATTCAAGACATTGTGAAGCCTGGAATCCGACCAGATAACAATATAAGTTGATGCAAAGCCTGGAGTCCGACCAGATAGCAATTTACTCTGTCAAATTATTGCAAAGCCTGGAATCCGACCAGATAGCAGTTTACTCTGTCAATTACTATGAAGCCTGGACCCGATCAGATGACAGTATAATCCACAACACTGTAAAGCCTGGACCCGACCAAATAACAGTATACCTCAAATTCAAGTTGAAGCCTGGATCCGACCAGATAACAACTTAATTTCTTTAAATCACTGAAGCCTGGATCCGACCAGATAACAGTTTAAGTCACTGAAGTCTGGATCCGACCAGATAATAGTTCAAATCACTGAAGCCTGGATTCGACTAAATAATAGTTAATTTCATATTCCCCAGTAAGTCGCTGTGAAACCTGGAATACAACCAGATAACAGTCAACTTCTATTATCTTCAGCAAGTTAATGTGAAGCCTGGATTTTGACCAGATGACAGCTAAATTTCATCTCTCAAATCAAGAGATAACTCCCTGGTAGAATAATGGACAACTAAAGCTCCTAGACTCTATTCCCCAAATATAAAACAACATTCCCTAGCGGAGCCCTCCTCGAACTAGAGGAACAGGAATCTCCACAAAGAGACCTCTTATGAAGTCAACATCTACTTTGGATGGCATCTTTAAGCCCATCTCTGATGACTCTCAGTCATCTTCTCCAAATGGCATATGTAAGCCCATTCCTGATATCATCAACCAGCAATGTTACTTCATGTATATGCGAGTGCAAATTTTTGGGCACTCTAGTGTTCAACCATCTTCCATCTTCAGATTGCAAAAGGCAGATAAGCCAATATAAATCCTCAGGTTTAAGAAGACTGAACAGAGGAAGTTGTTGTACCCCAAAATTTTCCTTCCCATTTTACTCATGGCATGCTCATTGAGGTCCTCAAATGCTCAAGGTTGACCAAAGAATTGATCAGACAAATTCTCATCCTAAGCAATAAACCTTCAACTAGGGTTTCACTTTTCACCAAGATGTTTGGGTTTCAAAGGCTCCAAATGATTTCCATGGTCCCCAATATTTCTTCAAGATTTTTCATGCCAAATTTCATGCCTTACACTACAAGCTTGCTAAGTCAATTGCTCAAATGCTTGGAAATCAACTATACTAAGTCAAAAGTCAATTGTGACCAATATACAGTCAAACTTCAATATTTTTTGTCAAAATCAACATTTTTAAGTTATAATAATCATTTGATCAAGGGTTTATCATGATAATGCTCTTAATTTATCAAAAGTCAATAATTGCAAAATTAGGGTTTCTATAGGAGAAGTCAACTGAACTTTGACCAGGCATAACTTTCACATACTTAATCCATTTTGCCCCAAACAAAGCTCATTTTGAATAGAATCCAATTCCCTGCAACTTCTCTTTTGGCTTCAAGTTCAAGAAATGCATCATTTGGAATATACAAGCTCATACATTACAGGTCATTTTCAAAAGGTCAACAAAAGACACTTTTTTCCAAGACCATTTACATCAATGTAAATTCTCCAAATACAAAAATGGTCGACATAGATATTGTAGAGGATATCTTGGGCTTTCCAAAAAGTCAAATATCAAATCTAAAGGATAAAAATTGAGCAAGTTATGGCTTGCACAAGTTGGGGAATTTTGAGAAATTTCAAGAAATACACTTTGAGCAAATTTGTGTTTTTAGGTTAATGGGCCAAATTTTTAGGGTCCAAGCATGTTCAAGACATACGTAAGGGCCTATAAACTTATCCATATATGAGCTTGGTTTTTATTTTATTTATTTTGGATTTTATTCAAATAAATTAAAAAAATAAATTAAATAAAATATGAAACGAATGGGCCAGCACATGAATTGATTTCTCTAAGGCCCATACAACATGATATAGCCTGTCAACCTTGCCATTTTCGTGCACAAGCCAAAATGGCATGAAATCTCTCAAATTTGGCAAGTTTTCAGATTGGATTATCTTGCTTTCATCATGGCTTTAAATGTTGATTTCTTTCCATGCTAGGCTATCCTCACTCACTCCTCTATATATACAACACAATGCAAGCTTGAAGGACACGAAGCTGCCTCCAAGAAGCCCTAGAAAATTTCCAAAAAATATTCAAAGAAAAGGTGAAAATCATATCACCCAATCCAGCATCCCTCAGTTCACTCCAGGTCCTCCATCATCATCCCAAGACTCCCAAGAGCCTATTCCAATCCATATCCACGCCCGAAGCTGCATGAAACGGTCCAACCGAGCCACCTCTATAGGGTAAATTTTTTGAATTTTAATCTCTTAATATACGTGTTTTAAATAGATCTAAATCATATAATCATGTTTGTTTGATCATTTTGAAACTTTCTAACGTTTTACATGAGAAGATAGAGGCTTAGTATGCGGGTTTTCATTTTTAGGGTTCTAAAATGGTCAAGCTTCGAGCCGGACGTTACAGGTAGTTTCAGGCCAAACGGCCACCACCATTGAATTCGTAGCATGCGAAATAGGGGGTAGCCGGAGTCTAGGGCTTTGATTCTACATATTTTTGTTATTTGCATTTTTACAGGGCCGGGGAAGATGATCGGAGGGCAGCTCCGGCATCCCTGAGTTCTTTGGACTCTGGTCAAAGCTGGCATGGCTCATTGGCATTTCGTGATTGGTTGATTCAAATTCCTAGGGGTCCACTAAAGCGTGTGTTTGATAACTCAGTATTTTCCACTTATTTCACATATATATTATTTTGGTTGTTTGTATAAATGAATAAGCAGGTTGGTTGAGTGGTGAAGCGCGTGTTTGTAAAGATAGAGGGGCTGGGTTCGATCCAGCCCTTTTGTAATTTTATTTTTCTAACATTTTATGCAGATCCAATGCTTGCAGATCCCACGCGTGCACCATACACCACATGATCATAACTAGTAGATCCCATCTGATCAGATCTAGCGCTCACAGATGCGCAACTTACCATGCACCCTCAAAGGATTCCCTCACTGGATCCAATTGCAGCCTGGGCCTTCCTTCAACTTGGGCCTATGTTTTTCAAACTTACACCGCCCAATTTCTTTCACAATCCTAGCCCATTTAATTTTTTGTTTTATTTTTATTACTTTTTCTTTTAAATTGTTTTTTTATTTAATAAGCAAATAATTATAAAATCGCAAAAAATTAGGTTTAGTTTTTTTTTCATTTAAAATTAATTTTGTTAATTAATTAATTAATTACGTTAACTTTTTTTATTTAATTTAAAATTAATAGACTTAAGATCTAATTAATTTCATTTCTTTTCATAAATAAGAAAATACAAAAAATGTTAGATTTATTTTAGAATTAATTTTAATTAATAATTTTATTTTCTTTCTTTTTTAGTTAATTAGATTTAATGTAATTTAATACTTTTCCAAATAAAACAAAATAACACAAAAAGATTTTCTTTTAACTTATTAATTTTTAGGGTTTAGACGTTATTTCCATTACGCGCACATTTATTTACTTTCGCACTTTTTCTTATTATTGTAACTACCTACTGGGATGTAATAGACAATAACTAAGACTTTTACTTTACTGCTTTATTCTCCCCAAGTTTTGGACTTGTAAATAATCCCTTCCCCGAAGTTTTGTAATAGTTAGGTTTTACGTTTCTGCACTTTAAATTCCTGCAACCTTTAAACTGTTTAGATGCATGATATAGGATTGTATGGCAAGAACATAAATAATAAAACGCTAGCAAACCTAATACAAGACAAAAAAATAACTGAATAACACACTCTCACATATACACCTCTAGGGTATCCCTACTTTGGTTGCCTTCGGAAAATAGTCACAACTCTCGAAACGTGAGAGACTTTAGTGGCTACCCTCTGGTTTAAAAGATAAAAAATGACCCTCTCGATGTTGCCTCGGTATGATCTTAAAACCCTATGGTGGTTACTAAGGTTTCTTGCCCAGTTTCCTTTGTGACTATATGATATCCCTTCGAATATCCCTCGAAACATCCAACGACTAGGACTACCTACTTACTAATAGTAGGATAGCACTGTCTAAAGGAAAAGAGGAAAAGAACAACCTTTGGAGTAAAGTAGATAGTTCATAGATGCTTGCTCAAATAAAACATTTTCCACACATACACTCCTTTCCAAAAATATTTTCAAAAACACTTTGTATACATTCTCCACGACACGAGAAACATTACAAAGTTCGTCGTACCAAGGCGTTTTTTCAAAATACTTTTTTTTAACACACAAACACAAGGTAATTTCAAATGATCTAGCATCTAAGAGCCCGTAGATAACAATGGATGGAAAGGGTGCTAACACCTTCCCTTTCCATAATCTACCCCACTTACTCAGAAATAATCTCAAAAGGTCTTTTTCTGTTCTTTTCACCCTTTCCTTTGTTGGATAAAAGAAAATTCGGTGGCGACTCTTGCTTACTGCAACATTTGTGAATACAAATGCAAAACCTATACAACAGTCGGTTCTGTCACCGTATTACACACTGCTAGATCGTGCTTCGATTGTATGAATAACATGGTTGAGTACGAGGCGTGAATCTTGGGTTTGAAGGCTGCCATTGACTTAAGGATCAAGCATTTGGATGTATTCGGAGACTCTGCTCTAGTGATTATCCAAGTAAAGGGAGAATGGGACACTAAGCATCCTAACCTGATTCCTTACAAGGAGCTTGTGTTAACTCTGATTCCATTCTTCAAAGAGATCACCTTTGAACACTTCCCTAGAGAGGAAAATTAGTTAGCCAACGCTTTGGTCATAATGTCTTCCATGTTCAAAGTCAAATGGGACAATGAAGCTCCTATGATTACAATTGAGAGATTTGACGAACCTGCGCACTGATATGAGCTTGACACCGACGAAGAGAAACCATGGTACCATGAGGTGAGGAGATATCTTGAGACACAAGAATATCCTGAAGGCGCTTCCATCAATGATAAGAAATTTTTGTGAATATTTTCAGCCAAATTCTTTCTAAGCAACAGAATCATGTACAAGCGCAACCATGATTCTACTCTACTCCAATGTGTGGACAAGAAGGAGGCAAAGAAAATCATGGAAGACATGCATGATGGCATCTTTGGGACTCACTCTAGTGGACACACTATGGCCAAGAATATTCTGAGGGATGGTTACTATTGGTCCATAATGGAAACTGATTGTCACCATCACTCGAGGACTTGCCACAAGTGGCAAATCTATGCTGGCAAAGTCCATGTACCTCTTATTCCTCTAAATGTCATGACTTCTCTGTGGCTGTTTGAAATGTGGGGCATTGATATGATTGGAGAGATTAAACTTAGCGCTTCTAATGGACACCATTTCATCCTCATGGATATTGATTACTTCATCAAATGGGTCGAAGTTGCCTTATTTACCTCCGTCACGAAGAACGTTGTAGCCAGATTCATCAAGCATAACCTCATTTGCCGTTACGGTATCCCCTAAAGGATTATCACCGACAATGGAACTAATCTCAACAACACAGTAATTACGGAACTCTGCACTCAGTTCAAAATCAAGCATCACAATCATTCTCCGTATAGACCCAAAATCAATGGTGCAGTGGAAGCTGCCAATAAAAATATCAAGAAGATTGTGCAAAAGATGGTGGTAACCTACAAATACTGGTATGAGATGTTACCGTTTGCTCTTCATGGCTACCGTACTTCAACTTGAATGTCAACTAGGGTAACTCCTTTCTCTTTGGTCTATTGTATGGAATTTATCTTGCCTATAGAAGTTCATATTCCTTCCCTAAAGATTATGAAAGAAGCAGGTATGGGCAAAGACGAGTGGGTATAGACTAGATTGGATCAGTTAAACTTGTTGATGAAAAGCGACTGGCTGCTGTTTGTCATGGTCAGATGTACCAAAAATGTATGATCAAGGCTTTCAACAAAAAGATCAAGCATCAAGTGTATTAAGTTGGTGACTTGGTAATAAAGCACATCATTCTTCCACAAGGCGGTCCCAGGGGAAAATGGACTCCCACTTATGAAGGACCATTCATGTTAAAGAAAGTTTTCTCTGGTGGTGCCATGATGTTGACTACTATGGATGGTGAAGAATTCCCACATCCTTTGAACACGGACATAGTTAAAAAATACTACGCATAAAATAACCCGTTAGGTTGACACACCTAGGCAAAAATAAGGGCATCCCAGTGAACCAAAAGGTTCGGGAAAAAGTTAGGGCTATATGCAAAAGATTGCACACCCGGCAAGTTAAAAACCCGAAAGGGCAAATTGGGTAAAAATGGGTATCCTGGTGGGCTGAAAACCCTAAAGGACAGTCCAGGAAAAAGTTAAGGATTGAAAGCATATGACTATATCTCGTGGGGTCTTTACAGCCAGCTTTATTACCAAGGTCCAAATTCAAATGGTCAAAGATCAATCCAATCAACTTCTTTCAACGGCAAGGGATGTTCTAAGACATCGGGGCAATAGTGGAGTTGGAACACAATGAGATCACTTCCACATGGCTATTTATTTTTGTTTCCACTTTGTATTCCTTTCGACGATTTCCTCTTACTAGGATCTCCGTCTCTTTGTACAAAAACACCTATTCATGGGCAAAACATTAGTGCAAAAATACTTTAAAGTGTAAAACTTTTTGCTTTTCTTTTTTTGATTGCAAAACTTTCAATGACTAAAATTGAATGAACATATACATATGAACATGATTAAACTATTTAGAAAATTTATGCTTGAAAGCAGTAACAAGCATCTCTTTAATATAGTTGAGATATCTCCACAGAGTTATCTCATTAATATTATCCCCACTGATTTGGATTCATAAAATCCCCAGCTAGAATTTCAGTCTCTGTTAAACCCTTTCCCCAGCTTAGTTGGAAAAGGTGCACCTCCTTGGCAGACCATCAAAGTATTCTCCTCAACAGGGTTTATGCCCCCAATAAAAAAACACCTTCCCCAATAGAGCTCTCCTCAACAAAACAGGAATCCCCAACGGAAGCATTCTAAGTAAAGATCGAAGATACACATACTCCTCGTCTCCAAAAACAAGTTCGGGATTTAACTTCTCGAAACTCCCCAGTATCTGACAAAGATACACTTCAACAATGTTTCGCATTCATACATCATACAACATACATAACAATTGCATACAATACAATCTCATTTATTTTTGAGAACATCATTTGCGCCATGCATTCATCTGCATGCAACCAACTCTTTTCCTTGCAGGAATAATCAATCAAAAGATCAAGTCCTCTTCTGGATGGATTCACTTCTTCCAGATAATAATAGGCTATCAATCAAGTCCTCTTCTGGATGGATTCACTTCTTCCAGTTAATAATAGGCGATCAATCAAGTCATCTTCTGGATGGATTCACTTCTTCCAGTTAATAATAGGAGGTCAATCAAGTCCTCTTCTGGATGGATTCACTTCTTCCAGTTAATAATAGGCGACCAATCAAGTCCTCTTCTGGATGGATTCACTTCTTCCAGTTAATAATAGGTGATCAATCAAGTCCTCTTCTAGATGGATTCACTTCTTCCAGTTAATAATAGGCAATCATTCAAGTCCTCTTCTGGATGGATTCACTTCTTCCAATTAATAATAGGCGATCAATCAAGTCCTCTTCTGGATGGATTCACTTCTTCCAGTTAATAATAGGCAATCAACAATCCTCTTATGGTTTAGATTTATTTCTTCCAGTTAAAGACAGGCGAACGAAGACCTCTTCTGGTTAAGATTTATTTCTTCCTGTTAAATACAGGCGAACAAAGAGCTCTTCTGGTTAAGATTGGTTTCTTCCAGTTAAAGACAAACGAACGAAGACCTCTTCTAGTTAAGATTGATTTATTCTAGTTAAAGACAGACGTACAAAGACCTCTTCTGGTTAAGATTGATTTCATCCAGTTAAAGACAGGCGAACGAAGACCTCTTCTGGTTAAGATTGATTTCTTCCAGTTAAAGACAGGCGAACAAAGACCTCTTCTAGTTAAGATTGATTTCTTCCAGTTAAAGATAGGCGGACAAAGACCTCTTCTGGTTAAGATTGATTTCTTCCAGTTAAAGACAGGCGAACAAAGACCTCTTCTACTTAAGATTGATTTCTTCCAGTTAAAGACAGGCGAACGAAGGCCTCTTCTGGTTTAGATTTATTTTCTTCTAGTTAAATATGGGCAAAAGACATCCACAGTTTTAGTATAAATCGACCAAAGATTTACCTTGATACCTTCTCCCTTTTCTACTAACATTCGCTCTAGATGGAATCTATAAGCCCATTTCCGACAATTCTATGTTACCTTTGGATGGCATCCATAAGCCCATATCCAATGGTTTTTCATCACCTCTCCAAATGGCATCTTTAAGCCTATTCCTGACACAATCAGCTAATACATCAGCGAGTACAAATTTCTGGGCACTTTAGTGTTCAATCATCTTCCACCTTCAAACTACAAACAGCGACATTCCATTCTCGCTTTTCAGGTTTAAGAAAATTAAACAGGGGCAACTGTTGTACCCCAAAATTTTCCCTCCCTTTCCTTTAAAAAATTCTCTTCTAGGGTTTCTCAAATGTTCAAAGCTTTTCAGATCACCAAACATGTCAATTAATTCGCCAAGGGTTCGAGTTTGCAAATGCTCAAAGGGTTTTTGAGTGTGTGACACCTGTTGGGATCAAGATTCATGGTTTCAAGGATTGCATAATATTAAGGATTACGTTTGAGTTTATTTTAAATTAAGATTTTGATTCATGATAAAAAGATATTGAGTTTGAGGATTCTTTAATGATACATTTGTTTGCTTGTGAATAAAGTTAGTTGAATTTGGATTTGAGATCAGGGGTTTGCTCATCTTCTGGTTTATTTTTGTTGACAATCATCTAAAGGCATCATTTCAAAAGAAGGGTGAATGTGGAGCATGGCTCAAGAGAGGAAATTGTGTATCAATATTATGATCAAGATGGATTTATCGTTTCAATTGCAAGACATTTTGGGTCATGAGGAATTGAAATTAAGGATTCAAGAAATCTTAATTTTGCGAATAAGATTTGATATTTGAATTTCATTTGATCTTGCTCCTTAAAATCCAATTCTAAATTCAAAGATTCAGAGCCCATATCATTCTCTCATCATTCTTTTCAATCTTCATTCAAATTAAACAACTTCTACAAAGTTTCATTCCATTTCAAATATCATTCAACACATTTTGGAAATTTATTGTTCAAATACATTCCAAATAATTACAAAGTTCAAATCACATTTTAAAGGCCTATTACATTTTTTTATCCTATTTTTTTTCTATTTTCTATTACAAAATAATAAAAGATTCTTTATGCTCCTAGCCTTCAAGCTTCTTCTCCAAGCCATGCCACGGTTTCCTTGCCATCTTTCTCCTCATCCATCATACATGAAACAAAATCAAGCAAAAGTTAGTTATCAAGCAATTCAAAAAAGAACAAAATTACAAACAACGTTAAACTCATCATTAGAGTGGTTTTAAGAATAAGAAAATAGGGTGTTTTTGTGTGCTAAGGCCTCAAAACATTTTCCTATCATTGGCCTAAATAACTCTATTGCAAATCACAAAGTTTTGTTTGGTTCACAATAGAGGAAAAGATGCAAACAAAATTTCAAGCCCAACATAATTTCACCTCAAGCCCAAAAGAATGTCAATTCTACCCAAAAGAAAGTCTCATACATATTGTTTCACAAAAATCATAATTTTGCATCATTGGCCTAGAAAATATCAATTCTTTTTGCAAATCACAAAAGTGGATTTTAGTTCACAAAAAAGATAAAGATAAAGAAGAAATCAGATCTAGCATCATGTTTTCACGCAAAAAACCAACAAGCCTCGTGTTTTTGTTTTCAAAGAAAAAAACTCAAAACTGTAAAATCAAATCATAGGCTACAAGCAATTGTATTGAAAAATCTCAAAAAGGAGAAAGAAAAACTCAGAAATTGTAATGACAAAATCACAGGCCAGTCACCTCTACTACAAATCACAAGGAAAAGTCAATCTTGGTTCACATTAGGGATAAGAATTCAGAAAAAGCAGAACTATTGTGCAAAGTACAAAGCCTGTAAAAAGCAACCAGTACAGCCAACATCACAATCAACCAGTACAAGCATGAACAAAAGCCAGCTTTTATCACAAATAAGTAAACAGTCCAACAAGTAATAAGGTACAAACTCAAAGCATTCATCACACTACGAAATTTGTACAAAGCAAATACAACAAAGTTGACAAAACCAGCAAAAGTAACAAGCTTGTTATGCTAATTCCCAAAGTCAAAACCCTCATAAACAAGCAAGTAAATTTATGGTATAAAAAAACAGCACTGAGTTTAGAAGAGAAGAAGAGAATTTTTCCAGCAAAGAAAAATATACAGCAAAACAGAAACATACAAAAACCCAGCCATTGTTTCATCATACCAAAAATCCTCAAAAATCATTTTCAACAAAAGCCACAAAATATACAGAAATACAGCAACACAAAGACCGAGCCAGAGCAACATAAAAGGGTAAATTTTCATTTTGTTATAAAAATAGAAAATACTAACCCTCTCAAATCATTTTCAAAACAAATTCCAAAGCAAGTGTACAGAAGCAAACAGAACATCAAACCCTAACTTATTTTTTCAGAATTTTCAAAAAAAACCTAACCCTTAAGAGATTTAAGTAAAGAGATAAAGAGGAAAGATCTCACAAAAATCATGTAGAAAAGCAAATCAGAACCCTTAGGGTTTCGGTCATTCCCTTTTAGATCTACGCGAAATCAAGCAAAATATGAAAAAATCAAACACGAGATTAGTAACCGGGAGGATGAGAGGAAGAGATTTATGTAAGAAAAATTAGGTTTGGAACATCGCCACCGTCGCTTCCGCCGTGAGGCGATTTCCGGCGCGGTGGCTTCTTCTTCTCCGGCAAGGAAAAGTCAGAGAGAGTGAGAGAGAGAACGAAATAAGAGAGAGGGAGTTTGTGTCAAATGAGACCAAGTCTCATGTTTCTGTTGTTTTGTTAAAACAACCAGGCCCACTGTAAATTTCCTGGCCCAATGCCCTTTACTTACGCACACCCCCACCCTTGCTATTCACTATCAGCCCAGTCCAACTCCCACTCACGCATTCCCCCAATTTTGTGTTTACACCACCTTCTGCTTCACTAAATTACCAAGCCCAACTCACACTCATGCACCCCCTGCTTACTAACCATCACAGGCCCATTTCATTTTTTTTTGTTATTATTTACTGCTTACAAAAAACTCCTCTTTGGCCAGGCTTAACCAAAAATCTGTTTTTTACACAAAAAAGACTTTAAATTAATATTTCACCCCCAGACTTCTTTTGTTTATTTTTATTTTTATTTTCACATTTCTTTATTTATATTATTATTAATATTATTAATATTGTTTTATTAATAAAAAAGTCCAAGAAAAATATATTTTTATTTAATTTAATATAATTATATTTTTATTTCTTTATAAACTAAAAAAAAGACAAAAATATTTTCTTATTATAAATCTAATTTATTTTTCTTAAATAAATTAATATTAGATCTAAATTTATTTTATTTAAATTAATTTAGAACTTAGGACTTTTATTTAATTAATTTTATTTATTTACTAGTTTAATTAAATTCACAAAAAACCCTAAAAAACAAAAAACGTGTTTTCTACATCCACACACATGGCTATGCCCATGTCTACGCTCACAATACGAAGGCTATACACACGTCCACGCACATGGCTACTCCTATATCTTGCAACACAAAAATCTATACACATGTACACGCCTATATATACACTCACGACGCGAAAAGTCTACGCTCACACGTACATCTGCGCCTGTGCTTGCATTCGACCATACAAAGTCTATACAAATATCTACTCGTCCCTACGCAAAGTTTACGTCCATGGCAGTGCCTATGCCTACACTTGCAACACAAAGTCTACGTCCGCACATGTGTGCTCCTTCCAACTATATGCATACGTCTATGCTTACACCTGCGCCTACGACATATGAATCTACATACGTCTACGCCTGCAGCTATAACATACGAATCTACGCATATGTTAATACATACGTCTATGCTTACGCCTGCGCTTACAACATAAGAGACCACACATAGGCCATTATCTATGTCTACGTCTATGCCTGCAATACAAAATCAACGTTTAACTTTTGCTAACATTGCCCACCGCGTTCAAGTTCAACAATGTTACTACGACACAACATAGAACGCCAGGAGTTGGTAACTCTGAGCCAATGGTTTAAAGGAGAGAACCCCAGAAATAGTCTTTATAACATGGAAAATAGACAAATAATCTCACCCACGATTCAACTGTTTAAGGGTCGACCAACGCAATACTTCTCCTACGGTTCAACCCGTCACTTCAGTCTTCATGTCGTGACACGTTCAGCCCATCACCTAAGTCTTCCCGCAGCGATGAGTTCCTTACAAGCCCAGTACATTGCCTCGAAGCCGCAATGTATTCGCGAAACTCAGTATATTGCTTCTAAGCCGCAATATATCATCCAACTCAAATACATTTCTTCTAAGCCGCAATGTATTTGCAAAACTCAACACATTTCCTCTAAGCCGCAATGTATCTTTCCATATCAGTATATTGCCTCTAAGCCGTAATATATCATCCAAACCAGCACATTGCCTCTAAGCCGCAATTCATTACCCAAACTCAGACCATCGCCTCAGACTTTACGCAGCAATGCTCGAAAATAAAACCTATCTTATCGCCTCAGACTTCACGCAGCGATTTGCGAACCTAATCCATTACCTCGGACTTCATGTAGCAATGTATTTCGTTATGCCAAGTTCCAGACAATCGTCTTAGACTTCATGCAATGATGTTCAAAAAAAATTCAGCTTATTACATCAGACTTCACACAGTTATTTGCAAGCCTAAACCCATTGCCTTAGTCTTCATGCAGCAATGTGTTTCTTATTCTGAAACACAGATCATTGCCTCAGACTTCATGCAGCGATGTTTGAAAACCAAATTTAGTTTATTGCATCAGACTTCATACAGTGATTTACGAACTTAACCAATTGCCTTAGACTTCATGCAGCGAGGTTCGACAACAAATTTAGCTTATCACATCAGACTTCACGCAGTGATTCGCAAACTTAACACATTGCCTCAGACTTCATGCCGCAATGTGTTTCTTATTCTGCGACACAAATTATTGCCTCAGACTTCATGCAGCAATGCTCGAAACCAAATTTATCTTATCACATCATACTTCATGTAGTGATTTGCAAACTTAACCCGTTGCCTCAGTCTTCATGCAGCAGTGCGTTCCTTTATTCTGCGACACAGATCATTGCCTCAGACTTCATGTCACAATGTGTTCCAAACACCAGACTATCGTCTCAGACTTCATGCAGTGATGTATTTCTTTATTCTATAAAATTCAGCCTATTGTATTAGACTTCACGCAGTGATTCACGAACCAAACTCATTGCCCCAGACTTCATGCAGCAATGTATATCTCTTTACTCCGTAACACAAACCATCACCTCAGACTTCATGCAACGATGTCCGAAAACCAAATCTAGCTTATCGTCTCAGACTTCACGCAGCAATTTGCAAAAATGTAACCCAATGCATCAGGCTTCAAGCAGTAATGCGTTCCTTTATTCCATAAACACTGATCATTGCCTCAGACCTCATGCTGCAATGCTCAAAAGAAAATAAAACTTTAACCCATTGCATCAGACTTCAGGCAGCAATACATTTTGTTATTCCATAAACATCGATCATCGCTTCAAACTTCATGTTGCGATGCTCAAAAGAAAACAAAACTCGACACATTACCTCTAAGCCTTAATGTATTCACAAACTCAACACATTGCCTCTGAGCCGCAATGTATTCACAAACTCAGGACATTGCCTCTAAGCCGCAATGCATCCTCGAAACTCAACACATTGCCTCTAAGCCGCAATGTATTCGCGAAACTCATTATATTGCTTCTAAGCCACAATATACCATTCAACTCAACACATTACCTCTAAGCCATAATGTATCATTCCAGATCAACATATTGCCTCTAAGCCGCAATATATTTTTAAAACTCAACACATTGCCTCTAAGCCGCAATATATCCTCAAAACTCATCACATTTCCTCTAAGCTGCAATGTATTATCCAAACTCAACAAATTGCCTCTAAGTCGTAATGTATTATCCAAATCAACACATTGCCCCTAAGCCACAATGCATTCTTCAAGCACATAGCCTCTGAGCCGCAATGTATTCATGCTCAAAACATCGCCTCAGATGTCATGCAGCGATTCACAAACGTAGCCCATGGCCTCAGTCTTCAAGCAGCCATGCATCATCAATCATTTCTATACTCACCCTCCAAATGGGTGAATAAGCCAAGACATACAGAAAGGCTCGTGTATCCGTGAACCCATTCGCGCGGCATGTTGGCCAATGGCCCATGCGACTCGAAGAGGTAAAGTTATTTCAGAATAATAACTACTAAATAGTTATTATTACAGTTAAAATCGCTATTAAATAATAATTGATTTATTAAAGAGACTTAGTAAAAAGGGTGGGAGTAATTTACTTAGTTGGCCCATTGTTATTTTTTCGTTGATAACAAAAGAGGGGTATTGGTATTAAAAGTCCGTCAAAGTTCTTGGGCATGCTTATTTGAACATTTGTATGATTGTTTTGTAATATAAGGCCCAATAATGTTTTTTGTTGTTTTTAAGATAAGGGTGTGCTTATCAAGTTAACTAAACCCATTAAGTCTTAGTCTTATTTTAAAAGGAAAAAATTGTTTGTTATTATTAATAAATAAATACTGAAACATTTTTTTATATAGTAATGTTTTAAAGTTGGTTTAGTTATTTAAAAAAAATTAATAATATAGCGCTGGGATGATGGCCAATTGGGCTTGGTTTAAGAAAATTGTTTTTTGCTGTAAATAAAAAATATGTTGGGCTGAAATAGGAAATTAGTGCAAGGCCCATTGGATTGAAAAGTGTTTTTGCTGTAATAAAATAACTAAGGGTTGTTAGGCTGAGTAACAAAAAATGCAGGGGCCCATGTTTGAAGAAACACACATTGTATCAATTACCCACGAAAAACGCACGCTTTATCTTAAAAACAACAATTGTTTTAATCTGCCCAAAATTCACGTGTTTTTTTACTAACATACAATGTTGGAATAAAATCCTAAAACAATATCAAATCAATTTACAGTCCAAATCCAAAATTACTGAATTAAATACAAAAATAAAGTTATACAGAAGCAAATCTCAGAAATTGTACAGAATGAATAGAATCAAATCTTACAATATCAATCTTATTACAAAACAAATCTCCATTACGAAGAAAATCTAAAATGACAATGAATCAATAAGCAGAATCAATCAAACTATAAATCAAAATCCCTAATTCATCTTTAATTCCTAAATCTGTAACAGCAAGCTAGAAACCCTAAAAGAACTAAACTATATAAACAGAGAGATTCTACAGAAAAAGGGGATTGGTTGGACAGAAGGAAAACTAAGTGAAGAACGGCGATTTTTGACAGAATACAGAAGAGGCGGATCTTGGACAGAAAATAGGGAAAAGATTCCGGAGACGGAGAGATTAAAGAAGAAAACCTTGAAGTCAGCGATTAGAGTTTCTGGATCTGAAACCCTAGTCGCTTCCTCTTGCCACCGTTACTCCGATCATCACCATCCTCAAGCACCGCTACTCCGCTGTAACCTGAAACTCAAAGAAGACGAAGCAAGCTTAGCCGAATCAGAAGAAGCTCGAGATTCAGAATAGCGAAAAAGGGTAAAAATTGTCTTAGCTTTCTTTGTTGCTCGTGCTTGCATTTGGGGAGTTTGTTAGGTATTTTCGGGGAAGGGTGATGTTAGATCTTGAGCCGCCGCCGGGAGTGGGACGTTAGGGATAGGGTTAGGAAAGGGGTTTGAGAGAGTGAATGGGTTAAAAACAAGAGAGAGAAGATGCATTGTAAAACAAAGAAAACTGAAATGTAAAAACCATGTTGTATATTCCATTTAGATCCGGTACGCGCTTGCCCATAGCAGTTATCATGTGCCTTCACTATTTTCCATTAGATCGTGATCAGACGGTCGATGGCCAAGTCCTCATTGTATTCCCCTAAACTCATGCTACACTCAATCTCCCTGAATCTCTCCAAAGCATAGTGGGCCTAGGCCCATTTTCTTTTAACACACCCCTTCTATTCTTTTATTACAATGCAAAGCAGTTCGTACCCCCCCCCCCTACCAGCTTGCATATTTGGGCCAACCCAGACTGTTTTCAACACCCCCCTGTTTTACTTAATAACTTAAAACGACACCCCTGGTAATTATTTAGTTTTTTTACATTTTTTATAATTATTATATTTTAATTCTATTTTCTTATTATTATATTATTATCATTTTATAATAATAATAAGAATTATTAATTTTTATATATTATTATTTATTATATGAAAATATTATTTATATTATTATAAATTATTTTATTCAAGAATTCATATATTATTTTACTATATTATTTGCATTAAATATTTTCTAATCATGCATTAATTAAGATCTTCACAAATAATACGATTAAAAAACACAAACCAATCATCAAACTATTTTTCGCAATAAACTAAACTAATCAATTGTTTTTGCAAAAGGGTTTCAAACTAGTTTTAACTTACTGCTTGTTCAGTCAAAATCTCTGCAATCACTACTCCCGACCGAGTGCGGGGTGATTCAAAATATGTTTGCAAACCCTAAAAAACACCAACCCCATACGAACTACAAATTAGGACTCTGATTCCTCATAAGAGGATACGTAGGCATACGATCTAAAATCGTGGCGAGTCTTTCTAATTAAAACTTAAAATCCAGTTTACCCCAAACCTAAACCTAGAGTCTAATATCCTTGTGAACAAGGTGGATGAATTGTGCCTAACACCTTCCTTTCGTCTAATTAAGTCCGAAACCTAGAATCTCTGTCCGCGAATTAGGGTTTATTGTTAGATTCCCTTCCCTAGGATAAAAACTAATAGTGACGACTCTTGATTAAAAAAAACAGTCGCGACAGTTGGCGACTCTGCTGGGGACTTACTTTAACCCTAGGTTTAGGTATTTTTGGGGTTTCTTATTTTTTATTTAATTTATTTATTACATTTATCTATTTTATCGTATTTATTCATCTACTGTCAATTTCTCTTATTACCATATATATTTACTGCATGGCAGGATTTCTCTATCTCAAAAATATTTTCCATATAATCCTTAGAAAAAGGGTTAATTTATTAGCTTAAGGGGTACATCATCCTTGCGAGTTTATGTGACGACTTCGCCTAGAGTCGGTGAACTTCCGAAAAATAAATACTTATCAAGGGATATCCTCTTGATGAGTAGGACTTTGGAAGGTCACCCATGACTCTTTGTAACGGCCTTAACCTAAAATCTCATGATGAGACCTTTCACGACTTTGAGACGAAAGTATCAGTCCGTAAAGAGGCTCCACCTAAGGGAGGCCCTTGTGCCCTTTCTCTCTGGTGTTATTCATGACACCCTTAAGGAAGCCACCTTTTTGGAGGGTAAACCAACCATAGGTCAAAATTAAGGAAACTACCTTCTAGGGGTACTTACAAAAAGTCCCGCCACTCAACCTTACACCCACGCATTCATATAGTTCATGTATTCATCATACATTCATCATATATTCGTCACCCGTCTCTATGTCTTATTCACGGGGTACAAAAAAATAAAATCAAGATCTCGGTGACTGTCTTTAAAAATGGATACCGAAGGAAACAACTTGCCCACATCAACACGCCAAACATGTCTGAAATCAAGGCCACGAAAAGTGAATAACGTGCTGAAGATTTTCTCAAGCTTTGTCAGGTCAAGGTGGATGACCTCCAGATCAGATATCCGCAGGTGCACCTAGAAGACTTATTTCCTTTTGCTTGATTTCATGCAAATAAAGTATTGGTTTAAGATTGTAATATTTTTCAATATCTGAATTATGTTACCTTCATTAAAGGAATTTTGTTTCTACATCTCATTTGCGTATCTATTTTAAAGATAGCCATTGAATAAAAATGAGCAAAAGATAAACATATACCCAAGTGAATAAGACATTTAACATAAGAAACCATTTCATGTTCATACATATCTGTCCGCACGCATGCATTCGCGAACACCTGCATATCATATCAAAACTCATTTTTTTCAAAAAAAAAACTCTCCAGTTGAACCATTGGTAGAAGGAGATCGCCACTTCCTTGGCCTCTGTTGTACCCCAAAATTTGCCCTCCCATATTCTTCAAGATTTGCAAAGAGCATGCTTCAAAATCTCCCCAAGGGTTGCACAGTTCAAGGGCCTCCTAACAGTCAAAAACTAGGGTTTTGGTTCTGGAAAAGAAGTTGAAGTTTCCAAGGGTCCAAACAAGTCTCCCATTCCTACAAACATGGTCAAGCATCCTCATACCAAGTTTCAAGACTTACAGCACAAAATTGCACAGTCAAAAACCCTAATTGCTCAACAGTCAACTATAGGGGCAAAATGGTCATTTGACAGTCAAAAGTTCAAATTTTTGGTCAACATCTTATTTTGAAGCCACAAACATCATTGGATCAAATCTTGATCATGATTTTCAAGGCATGGCTCAAAAAGTCTCAAGATGCAAAAGTTTCCATATTTGGACAGTTGAAAAAGTCAATTGTAACTTGACCAAGGCATAACTTCCACATGGTTCATCAAAACAATTCCATCCAAAGCTCATTTTGAATAGAAAGACATTTCCTACAACTCTTCTTCATACTTCAAGTCCAATAAATGCTCTCACAAAAAGTTATCAATTTCAACATTATAGGTCATTTTCAAAAGTCAACAAAAAGGGACTTTAAGTCAAAGGCCATAACTTGAGATTGGTAAATCAAAATGACATGGGACCAAAGGCATTGGTTATAGGAATTCAAGACCTTTCCAAAATGTCCAAGAACATGGTCAAATCTTAAAAATTGAGCAAGATATGCCTTGTGGAAGTTGGGAAATATTTGGGAATTTTGAAAAGTCAATTTTACTTCAAATGCCTCAAAATTGCTAATGGGCCACATTTTCTTCCAAGATTCATCATCCAAAGGCTATGCACGACCATTTGGCCCAAAGGGGATTTATTTCATCATTTTTATTATTTATTTGAATTTTAATTACTATTAATTCATTTAATTAAATAAAATATGGAAAAAATACTAAACAAATGTATTTTGAATCTTTTTATACAGCATTTGCTCTCCTTAAAGACTCAAGATTCGTGCATAACAAAATTGGAAAGATTGGCCATGATTGGAATCAAAATCACATGGAAAAGATTTGGAAAATATTCATGGAAAATCAAATATTCCATACATCAATGCTTTGATCTTTTGGACTTGATTTCAACCCTAATTCATCCCATACATAAGTCAGAAGCAAAACCTAATGCCAAAAACCTCCAAGCTGCGCCAAAAACCTCTCATACACTTTGCAATTTTTGTGAAAAAAGTGAAAACTGAAAACTACATTCTAGCACGATTCAAAGCAAAATACCAATTTCAATAGCTTGCCAAGGCTTCACTGAACCTAACTGCATTCTTTTCCAGTCCTCACGCACCAAGAATTGGTACATAGAACTCAAAATTTCTCATACTTTATGCATATTCGTGTTTCAATTTATACGCATCCTCATTGCATTTTCTTTGTTGATTTATACTAATTGAACCATTTTGAATCTAACCATGCCCTTCAATTGAGTTTTCGTGCATTATATGAGAATCCACCATTGGAGCTTTCTAGGTTTTCAGAGGTCACGAATTAGGGCTTCCTTGTTCTGGAAAAATTGAGACATGAGACTCATACCATTGAACTCAGCACGCTTGGACGATTCAGAACCACTAGTCGCGCTCAATTTATCATTCGCCAAATCCTATTCGCTATTTTTCTGTTCATCATTTAGTGGGGGTTTAAAACCCCCGCTATTTAGTTTGTTTTTTTTCAGGCAAAAGTGAAACAAGTGGAGAAGACGATGCGTGGAGGCTGGGGATTGGTGCGTTTGAATTTCGCGCGAAATTAACCACTAACCATTGTTTTGCATTATGTTGTTTGTTTTCTATATTATTTACAAAGTATGTAAATGGCTCAGTGGCAAGGCGTTGACTTGGTAAGCAATGGGACCTGGGTTCGAACCCCAGGTCCCCCTACTTTGTTTCATATTTTTCTTCCTAACGCGATTCTGTGTAGCTTGCCTCCTGAAGTCTATCATGCAGCCTTGTATCCAAGCGTGCCACACGTCCCATGGCATCAGTCCAATGGTCCAGATCTAAGGCCTATGGAATGATTCAGTCAACGAATCCACACGTGATTACCAGAAGTCAACAAGGCCAGGAATCAAATGGGCCTAATTGCTGGCCAGACACCTCCAAACTGGGGTCAACACCCCCAAGGGTTTGCATTTCTTTTCTTTTTTTCTATTACTTGTTTTAATTTAATTATTTCCTTTTAATTCTTTAAATTAATATTTTCCTAATATAAAAAATAATAAAAATCAGAAAAGACAAAAATAAAATGTATTTTTTTTATTTTTATTTTGTAAAAAAATCTTATTAATTAATTTAATTGTAATTCTAGGTTTAAACTTTAATATTTTTTGTAATAAATTAAAAAATGTAGAATTAGGGTTTTAATTACTTTTATTCCTTTTTTTCTTTTTTCACCATATTAATTATTATATTATTTTTGTAAATAAAATTGTATTAATTAATTAGGTTAACTTTAGGTTTAATTTTCACATTTTTTTAATAAACTAAAAATAGCTAGAATTAGGTTTTAATTCCATTAATTCTCATTAAAATCCATAAATACAAAAAACTCAAAAATAATCCTCTTTTCTCATTAAATTTAATTAATTTCATATTTATAATTTAATTTCCTAAAATGGTCCAACGCCCTCGCTGTCGATTATCAGTTCGTTTCGCGCATTTATTTCTTTTCTTATAAAATTCATGTAATTCTCCCAAAGCCATGTAATAGACTAATTAGATGTTTATGTTTCCGCTTTATTTTATTTCAAATCGGGTCCTGGATTAATTTGGCGATGTGGACCCGCGCCTTTGTAATAGCGTAGGACTTTTAATTCCGCATCTTTTAAACTGTTAATTAATTTGCATGAAAGAATGAATGTCAAAATAAAAGCAACGCGTAGATCACCAATCCATGACAAGACAAAAATATCTGAAAACGACACACAAATCACACACCACCCCTAGGGTACGCCTCATTGTTGCCTTGCCCCCTCGAAAGGTGATCGTCGAGTAGAGGACGTTTTAGTAAGTCCTCATGTCCATGAACATGGCATGAGGGTAGCTTCTAAGGTGTCTTCCTATTGCTCCGGTGATCACCATGTCCCGAACCTTCGAATTGACCCGAACACCTCCAACGGTGGTGCTACCTACCTCTCAATGGTGGGATGGCACTACTTTAAGGACATTTACACAGACGAATTCCTTAGGGTAGGTAGACAACTCTAGATACTTGCTCTAATTTCAAAACAAATAAAAAATACTTATCACACCGACACCTTTTCAAAAAGCTTTCGAAAGCAACTTTTCAAACACTCTTGAGGACTGATACAAGAGTCGAACTGAAATTTTCAAAGAAACTTTTTAAAACCCACAGTTGAAAAGAAAACAAACCATTTTGAAAACACAAGTGAGCAAGTATCTAAGAGCCCATGGATAACCATGGATAAAAAGGGTGCTAAAACCTTCCCTTTCTATAACCTACCTCCCGAATCGAGAAACAATCTCTATAAGGAATTTTTCTGTGCTTTTGTCCTTTCCATTTGGAGAAAATAAAAGACGGTGGCGACTCTTGCTTCCGTGACATTTCGCGAACCAGCGTCAAACAGTCAGTTCCAGATCCACCGATCACAGAACTGGCGTCTCTGCTGGGGATATTTACTTAAAGTGAGGTGTACCTTAGGATAGTTCATAACTGTGTTTTCAATTGTATTGACTTGCTTGCTTTAAATTGTGGGTTGCATGGGAGTTACATAGATCCTAACCCGGATCTGGGGATACCCTGTTTAGGTAGCATAAGCTGTGAGGGACCTGTCCGGCGTAGACCGACACGGGTGAAGCAGTGGCTACATTGGTGTGGCACCTTGGTTTGTACCGATATCCTTTGTGTCGCAACGAGGAGAATATGGGTCTTCCAAGGAGTCATTAAGCACCAACAACCTTAGAACCTTAAATGACACAACTTGGCCATTAGAACAGTAGCAGTATGCTACGCCCATTGAGGCTAAACTCTCGTGATGGTTCTGGCTGCAAGAAAAGATTGCGATGCTGGAGTTATGACCGATTGAGGGTAGTCAATGATATTGGGATCCTCTAAGAACCCGGTTACTTTTGATAGGACAGGTATGAACCAACAAACTGTAAGAGGGTAATACCTAGACCTCATGCTGGCCTAAACTTTAAGGGCTTGTCTTGTGTGACTTGTGTGCCTTACCATGTTTGCCTTTGTATCTATTTGTGGTGTGCTTTATCATAACATCATAACATCATGAGCATTGCATGCATCCTGCATAAGGACTGACCATTTCAAAGACAAAAGGGTTTCACCTTTGCTCTGTTTTGTAGGACACCATGATGCCTGTGCGAAGGAATACTATTCGGTTCAACTTTGTTCACCCACCTGAATTGCTTGAAGAGTTGGTTAGCAGGATTCCAAATACCACTTCCTTCATTCAGAGGCATGGTTCTCTTCTCAGTTTAGTCACTGAAAAGCGGGATCAACAGTTGATGAGTGTCCTGACCCAGTTCTATGACCCTCTGTACCAGTGCTTCACCTTTCAAGACTTCCAGCTGGTCCCTACCCTGGAAGAGTTCTCTGATTTACTTGGCATCCCTATCTTGGATCAGACTCCCTTTACTGGTTGGGAAAAGACCCTCAGGCTTAAGGGGGTTGCTGCAGCTCTTCCCTTGACACATCAAGAAGTAATGGACAACTGGGTGACTAGAAGTGGAGTTAAGGGTTTCTTGGCCAAGTTTCTGATTGGTAAAGCTAACAGTTTCTGGAATGACTTGGACTTTAGGGCGTATGAAGACATCCTAGCTCTCTTAATCTATGGGCTAGTCTTGTTTCCTAATCCTGACAACTTCATCAATGTCACTGCCATAAGGATCTTCATGTCTTAGAATCCTGTGCCCACTCTCTTGGGTGACATCCTGCAACAACTTTATGCGCGTACTACCCGAAGACGAGGAACTCTATGGTGTTGCATCCCTTTATTGGTGAGGTGGTTTATTTCGCACCTCCCTAAGTTCGTGCTGAAGAACCAAGAAGGAAGAGGTTGGGCTCATAGGTTAATGTCTCTCACCGATAAGGACATCATTTGGGCTTGCAGAGGTTTGGATGAGATAGCTGTTATTGATCGATGCGGAGAATACCCTAATGTTCCGTTGATTGGTACCCAAGGAGGAATCTCTTACAATCCATGTCTAGCGCTCCGTCAGTTTGGAAGGGCCAGAAGAGCAGGACCCCATGAGATGTTGGTGCCTCACATCAGTTTTAAGTTTCAGGTGGGTAGTGACGAGCTGCGTCGTAGGTTCATCAAAGCTTGGGATAAAGTTCATAAAGCTGACCCACAAGAGTTGGGGCCAAAGACTTCTCTACCTATGGAAGCCTACTACAAATGGGTTCGCATCCGCGCTCAGAAGTTAGGTATGGCGTACCAAGCTGTCAGACCTATCATTCTTGAGTATCCTGACAAAGATGGTGTTCCTCCAACTGTCCTCCCTCCTCAGATACCTACTGATTATGAGACATTAAAGAGGTCTTGGTCGCAACTGCGAGAAGAACGGGATTCTTACCGGGAAAAGTTCAATGAGCAGGAATTGAAGATCCAGAAGCTGACAAAGCAGTTGGAGAACGAGCGAGCTCTGAATGACTACATCCGTACTGAGAAGAGGAGACCATGGGATCAATAAGGAGTTCTGGATGTTCTTTTACAGTTTTATTTCCCTTTTCAGTATTTCCCTTTCATGTAACGCCTAAGGGCAACCTGTTGAACAATTTAAGTTTCAAAGTTGAATCTAATGAAGTGTGTTCCTTTTTTGTTTACAAAGTTGATTCCCAATTGTCTTTGAAAACATAACTCATACGCATTCCATTCATCATGTGCATAGCAGGTTTTCTTCTTTTCAGGTTGCTTACTGTTCTTCGCTGTTTACTTCAGCATCATGAACCCTGACTCATCATCAACTGAGATGTCTATCAAGGCTCTTCAGGCACAGAACGCGCAATTTCAGGAACTAATCATGGGTTTGGCTCAGGGCCAAAAAGAGCTGAAGGCTTTGCTCCTGAAGAAGGAGTAGAAGAAGAAGAAGAGAACTGTTCTTTTCAACTCGGACCGAAGGTTTGGCAACACTCTGCAGAATGAAGAGGCTGGTTCTTCTATAGGCAAGAGCAGTCCCCAAGGGGGAAAAGGTCCTAGTCCAGTAGTCTCTGACAACGAGACTGACTTCAATGAGGAACAGTATCCTCCGGCTGAAGACCGGTACAAGCAATTGGAAGACAGACTGAATGCTATGGAGATCCAACAGGTGCCTGGGCTGGATTTCGGAGACTTGGGCTTATCTACTGGTGTGATTATTCCTCACAAGTTTAAGGCACCATCCTTCACTAAATATGACGGGGCGTCTTGTCCAAAGCTACACCTCAGATCTTACGTGTGGAAGATTCAACTGTACTCAGTGGACAAGAACTTGTGGATCCACTTCTTCCAGAAGAGTCTTTCAGGGACTCATCTCGAATGGTTCTATCAGCTAGATGGGACCAAGGTTCGTAACTGGGAGGAGTTGGCTACTGCTTTTTACAAGCAGTATCAATATAATGCCGACCTTGCCCCTACACGTACCCAACTCCAGGGTATGTCGCTAGGGTCAAGTGAAGGTTTCAAAGAGTATGCACAGAAGTGGAGGGATCTGGCTGGCAGGGTGCAGCCTCTGTTAACTGACCGGGAGTTGGTAGACATGTTCTTGGGGACCCTATCTGGGCCATTTTTCAATCATCTTATCGGTAACTCGTCTGCAGGGTTTACTGATCTTATTCTGACTGGAGAGAGAATAGAGGCTGGAATGAAATCTGGTAAAATTCAGAAGGGTGCATCTGCAAGTTCTGAAAAGAAGCCTTTTAAGAAGGAGGCCAATGCTGCATATGGGTCTAGAAGACAAGAGAAACCTGAGCGCCACCAATCTGTCAACGCGGTGATGATTGCTAAACCTGCTGCCGCTCCTCGGCAAACCAATCCTCAAAGGGCTGAAAGACCCAGGAGAGAGTTCACCCATTTGAGTATGACCCTATCGCAGATCTTGCCGCAGTTGCTGTTCACCAACCTAGTGACTGTTAGGGAGGCCCCGAAGGTTGTAAACACTGCCTCTCCGAAGTACAATCCAAATGCCCGCTGTGCTTATCACTCCGATAGCCCGGGGCATTCCACTGATGACTGTTGGGCCTTAAGGAATAAGGTGCAAGACCTTATTGACGCAAAAGAGATACAGTTTGAAGCGCCTGAGAGGCCAAATGTGGTGACTGCTCCTATGCCCCAGCATGGAGTGAATGTCGTTGATGAAGATGTATACGCCGTTTCTGTGAATGATGTAGCTACTCCCTTGATGACCGTTAAGAGGAACCTACTACTGGCCGGTTTATTTCCGGGTTGTAGTGAAGGTTGCCTTTTCTGGTTGTCCTTTGTTGAAATTGGGCATCCAAAGCCTGATGGACAGCAAAGAGATTCTGTTCAAGAAGACTGCTGTTCAGTTTGTTCCGGTGGAAGAAGTTTCTGTTGTTACAATCTTTAATAATCCGATCAAGGCTCTCCCAAGGAAGCCGGTCAAAATCATGACTGTCGCACCCATTGTGATTACTGTTCCGGGGCCTCTCCCCTACGAATCTGATAAGGCTGTCCCCTGGCACTACGGGGCAGACGTGTATGTGCATGGAATCAAGCAAGAGTTCAACACTGGCACCAGCATTAGCAATATCACTGGTCCAGCAAAAGTTACCCGCAGTGGCAGGCTCTTCTCGCCTGACATTGCGCCGCCAGCTATTCGAAGACCCCTCACTATAACACCTGCAAGTGTACCTGTTCCCAGTTCTGATCAAGTTGTTTCCCCTGTTGTCGAGTCATCTAATGCTCGGGGAAAAGGGATTGAAGATGAGCCTTCCCGGATGGAGGCACCAAAATCTGTGAATGCTGAGGCCTCCCAACAAGAGATGGAGGAAATTCTGAAAATAATCAAGAAGAGCGACTTTAATGTTGTTGAACAGCTGGGGCATACCCCCTCCAAAATCTCTATGCTCTCCTTACTACTGTGCTCAGAGGCCCATGCTAAGGCCTTGATTTCATTTCTCAAGACGGCCCATGTGCCACAGGAGACATCTGCAGTCCAGTTTACTGATTGCATAGCAAATCTGACAGCGGACAATGGTTTGGGTTTCTCAGATGCTGACCTTACTGCTAAGGGAAAGGACCACAATGACGCCCTGCATGTCTCTATCGAGTGCAGGGGACTACTCTTGTGCACGTGTTGGTGGACACTGGTTCTTCCCTCAATGTGCTACCCAAGAAGGCCTTGGACCGTTTGGATTGTAAAGGCCTGGAATTGAAACCTAGCAATATCATCGTCAGAGCCTTTGACGGTTCTAAGAGGATGGTTCATGGAGAGGTAGACATTCCTATTCGTGTGGGTTCTCAAGTATTCGACTCTACTTTCTATGTGATGGATATCCGTCCATCGTATTCGTGTCTACTGGGTCGACCTTGGATCCACAAAGCTGGGGCAGTGACCTCTACCCTGCACCAGAAGCTCAAGTACCCCGTCAGAGGGAAGATTGTCACTGTGCAGGGAGAGGAGGAGTATATGGTGAGCCATTTGAATTCCTTCAGGTATATTGAGATGGACGGGGAGTTTATTGAAACCCCCTTTCAGCATTTCGAAGAGGTACCTCCAACATTGGCAGCAGCGGAAACAGTGGTCGAAGAGGATGTTCCTTTGAAGATGGCTTCCCTAAAGGATGCCCAAGCCGTAATCAAGAAAGGTGAATGTGCTAATTGGGGCAGGCTCCCTGACTTTACACAGAAAACTGACAAGTTTGGACTGGGTTTTACTGCAGAGGGTCAGAAGGTTGTACGCAAGGCAAAGATCAGAAGACCTCTTGTGCTCATTACCAATCCAGGAGTGAATGTTGTTGGAGACGAAGATGAAGTGGAAGAGTCAGAATTTGAAAGCTGGATCTACCCGACGACTGATGGTGGATTGACCAATTGGACTGCTAAGGATCATACTCCTGTTACTTTTTTTACGCAGTAATAAACTCCTTTGTTTTGTTATTTGTAATAAACAATTAAAACTCTATGGCCCAGTGTCTTACCCGGGGCACCGTGGCTCCATTTGTGAGGGTATATTAAATTGTCATTTCATATATCATGAATAAAGACCTTGGACGTTTTCTCGCATTTCAAATCTTATGCTCCTTTTCTTTCTTTCTTTTCTTTATATATTGCAAAACAGCTGTATTTACACACACTCACTCATACAGGTTTCAATCCACTCTGGATCCCACTGGTAACGACCCTGCTACTTCCAGTTATGACTTCGAAAATCCGATCAACTTAGCCGAAGACAGAGGTGAAGATGATTGCGAAGTTCCTGGCGAGCTTGCAAGACTGTTACTCCAGGAAGAGAAGGCAATTCAACCACATGAAGAGCCGGTGGAAACAATAAATCTGGGTACTGAGACAAGCAGAAAGGAGGTTAAGATTGGTGCCAACCTAGAGCTCAGCGTGAAGCAACGGTTGACTCAGATGCTACATGATTATGTGGAGATATTTTCCTGGTCCTACGAAGACATGCCCAGGTTGGATACCGACATTGTGGTCCATCACTTGCCCACCAAGGAAGACTGCCCTCCGGTTAAGCAAAAGGTCTGTCGTATGCGTCCAGAGATGTCTGAGAAGATCAAAGCTGAGGTTATGAAGCAATTTGACGCCGGGTTTCTTGCAGTGACTTCTTACCCTCAGTGGGTTGCTAATGTGGTGCCAGTACCAAAGAAAGACGGTAAGGTCAGAATGTGTGTCGACTACAGGGATCTGAACAGGGCCAGCCCCGAGGATGACTTCCCTCTACCTCACATTGATGTCCTTGTCAATAATACTGCTCAGCATAAAGTATTCTCTTTCATGGATGGTTTTTCAGGGTATAATCAGATCAAGATGGCTCCGGAAGACATGGAAAAGACTACCTTTGTTACTCAGTGGGGCACCTTCTGCTACAAGGTCATGCCTTTTGGAGTGAAAAATGCTGGGGCAACCTACCAACGTGCCATGGTTGCTTTATTTCATGACATGATCCATCATGAGATAGAAGTGTATGTTGACGACATGATCGCAAGGTCCCAGACTGAGGAAGAACACCTAGATCATCTGCAGAAATTGTTTGACCGACTGAAGTTGTACAAGTTGAGGTTGAACCCGAACAAGTGCACCTTCGGGGTAAGGTCTGGAAAGTTGCTAGGCTTCGTTGTAAGTGATAAGGGTATTCAAGTGGACCCTGCCAAGGTTAAAGCTATTCAAGAGATGCCGGTTCCTAAGACAGAGAAAGAGGTCAGAGGCTTTCTAGGACGCCTGAATTACATTGCTCGGTTCATCTCGCACCTAACTGCTACTTGTGAACCAATCTTCAAGCTGCTGAAGAAAGATCAGGTAGTACGTTGGAACGATGAATGTCAGGCTGCTTTTGACAGAATCAAAGAGTATCTCCAAGAACCACCCATCCTTATGCCACCGGTTGAGGGGAGACCTCTGATATTGTACCTGACAGTGCTTGACAACTCAATGAAGTGTGTGCTGGGGCAGCATGACGAGTCTGGCCGAAAAGAGCATGCCATTTATTACCTTAGCAAAAAGTTTACCGACTGTGAGACCCGATACTCACTGCTCGAGAAAACTTGCTGCGCTTTGGTATGGGCTGCTTGCCGGCTGAGACAGTATATGTTGACTCACACTACCTTGTTGATCTCAAAGATGGATCCTATAAAGTACATATTTGAAAAGCCTGCTCTGTCTGGGAGAATAGCAAGATGGCAAATGATCTTGAAGGAATACGACATTCAGTACACGACCCAGAAAGCCATCAAGGGAAGTGTATTGGCAGACCACTTGGCACATCAGGCAGTAGACGACTATCAGTCAATGAACTTCGAGTTTCCAGGCAAGAGCATCATGATAGTGACTGATTGTGAGGTACCTGGACCGGATGAAGGACCTGAGGAAGGATCCCGATGGTTTATGCACTTTGACGGAGCCTCCAACGCTTTGGGTAACGGTATCAGCGTTGTGATCATATCCCCTCAAGGAACTCATACTCCACTTACTGCCCGGCTATGTTTCAACTGCACCAACAACATGGCGGAGTATGAGGCATGCATCATGGGTCTTCAAGCTGCGATTGACTTAAGGATCAAGTTTCTGAGTGTCTTCGGAGATTCCGCTCTCGTGATCAATCAGATCAAAGGAGAGTGGGATACGAAACATCTGAATCTTATTCCTTACAGAGAATGTGTGTTGACCTTGATCCCCCACTTCACAGAGATCACCTTTGAGCATTTCCCGAGAGAGGAGAATCAGTTAGTGGACGCGTTAGCTACGATGTCTTCCATGTTCAAAGTCAAATGGGACAATGAGGCTCCCCAGGTCACTATCTGGAAACTGGACGAACCGGCATACTGTTGTGATCTTGAAACTGAGTTGGTGACTGAGAAGCCTTGGTACCATGAGGTGAAGAGATATTTGGAAGCTCAGGAATACCCTGAAGGTGGATCTGTCAACGATAAGAAGTTTCTGAGAAGGTTCGCAGCGAAGTTCTTCCTTAGCAACGGCATTCTGTATAAGCGAAACCATGATTCGACCTTACTGCGTTGTGTGGATAAGACAGAAGCAGAAAGGATCATGGAAGAGCTACATGAAGGGACCTTCGGAACACATTCCAGTGGACACACTATGGCAAAGAAAATCCTTCAGGCAGGGTATTTCTGGTCCACAATGGAGGCCGACTGCTACCAACATTCCCGGACATGCCACAAATGCCAGATTTATGAAGACAAGGTGCATGTTCCTCCAGTCCCTCTGAATGTTCTAACTGCGCCTTGGCCGTTTGCAATGTGGGGCATAGATATGATCGGTGAGATTAAACCTACGGCATCCAATGGGCATCGCTTCATCCTGGTAGCGATCGATTACTTCACGAAGTGGGTTGAAGTAGCATCCTACGCTATGGTAACCAAGACTGTTGTGGCACGGTTCATTCGGCATAATCTGATCTGTCGATACGGCGTCCCAGAAAGGATCATTACAGACAACGATACCAATCTCAATAACAAGATGATCACTGAGCTCTGCGAGCAGTTTAAGATACAGCACCACAACTCTTCTCCTTACAGACCGAAGATGAATGGGGCTGTAGAAGCAGTAAATAAGAACATTAAGAAAATCGTGCAGAAGATGACAGTGACTTATAAAGATTGGCACGAGATGTTACCGTTCGCTCTACATGGGTACCGTACCTCAGCCAGGACGTCAACCGGGGCAACTCCTTTTTCCTTGGTCTACGGCATGGAGGCAGTCTTACCGATCGAAGTGCAGATACCCTCTCTCCGGATAATGAAGGATGCAGATCTGAGTGAAGATGATTGGATCCAGACACGACTTGATCAGTTAAATCTAATTGACGAAAAGAGACTTGCTGCTATCTGTCATGGTCAGACGTATCAGAAACGGATGATCAGGGCATTTAACAAAAAGGTCAGACCACAAGAGTATCAAGTTGGGGATCTGGTAATCAAGCGAATCATCCTTCCTCAGAGTGATCCAAGGGGCAAATGGACCCCCACGTATGAAGGGTCATTTGTGGTTAAACATGTGTTCTCAGGAGGAGCCATGGTTCTAACCACCATGGATGGTGACGACCTTCCTCACCCCGCCAATGCAGACATAGTAAAAAGATACTACGCATGAAAAAGACCCGCTAGGTTGACATACCTAGGCAAAAATTAGGGCTTCCCGGCGAACCAAAAGGGTTCGGGCAAAATGAAGGGATGAAATGAAAAAAATCTGTACACCCGGCAAGTCGAAAACCTGAAAAGGCGGCTTGGGCAAAAATGGGTATCCCGGTGGACTGAAAACCCGAAAGGGCGGTCCAGGCAAAAGTTAGGGATAAAGCGTAATACTATGTCTCATTGGATCACCTTGCATCCAGAATCCGGTATCTACATCAAGTTCAGACGGCATCGATCAATCAGCTTCATCTTCGTTTAGGTCATCAAGTGATGAGACGCTCGGAGATATAAAGGCGATAGCAAAGTCGAAACCCAGTGGATCATTCATTTCACACAGCTGTTTTATTTTCCTTTGTACAAAGTTGTATAAATTCTTTTGTTCGGCGGTGTTCTCTTACTAGGACGTCAGCCTCTTGTACATAAACGCCTATTTCACAGGCAAATTCAAAATCAATACAAATACACTTTTCAGTTAACATTGCCAATTGTTTTCTTTTTCTGTTTTGTTTTGCGAAGAACGTCCAAGGTTCAATCTGTGATATATGCATTGACAATAATTTGCTAACTCATGAATATTTGCATACGAAACAAAGGATTAATTACGGGTAACATTAGAAACAGGGGCAATAAAGAGTTGTCTAAGCGGTCTAATTGTTCCGTCCACCAAGGTACCAAGGTAAGTTCAGCTGAAGAACATAACCAGTACATCTCAATTCCCCAGAGAGTGAGTCGGCAAGTCAGTGCACTCTCCCCAAGCTATATCATCAAACCTTAAGGAAGTTGGGTATCCTCCAGCAGATCTCAACATTTCCCAGCACAGCAATATACATGCATTCTTAACAAGCATCCCCGGCAGTCTTAGTCTAAAGATTGTTCCCCGGCGGCATATCAAACATTCAATGGAGTCAATTCCCCAATATAGTTCTAATTTTCCCCAGGAGAGTCCAATCCAGTTTCCCCAGGAAGGTTGGAACCCATCTCCCCAAGCAGTAAGCTTATCCCCAGTAGATTCTGGAAGCTTATCCTCGCAGAGCACGAACGCGTCTCCCGGCTTTATTCAAAGAGTTATTTCCTTACCAAGATATAACTGGGTTATCCTCAGCCAAAAGCCACGGAAAGATCGTCCTCGGCGAAGTCTTCTTATCCCCAACGAAGTCTATTAACACTTCCAACGTAACAATGGTATCCCCAGCGAAGTTACCATCAACATTTCAGCAAAGTATCTCTCCTCCCACAGAGTATTGCTTCCCAGCAAGATCGCTAGAGTATTTTTCTCCCCACAGAGTAATCCATTCGCCAAGTTTATTCCCCAACAGAGTTATCTTCTCCTACCGGTATTCTTGCAACTATCATCCCCGGCGGAAGCGAAGATTTGTTCTCCAGCATCAGCCCAGGAGTGACTTCCCGGCACCCGTCAAGGATTTATTTTCCTAAGACGAAGAAATACGTTCATAAACATCATATTTCCGTACATTATAGCATGCATATACGCATCATATCTTACAAATCTCATTCATGTTGAGAACATCATTGCTTGATCCATATCACGCATTACATATGACTGACCTTTACCTTTCAGGTAAAATCCAGTTAAGTTCTCAGCTACATTTCAAGACCTTGACCGGTTCAGTTAAATCGACCCTAAGATTTTTCTGTTTCTTATCCAGTCAAAGGCCTTCTCTGGTTCAGTCAGATCGACCCTAAGATCTCCCTGTTTCTTATCCAGTTGAAAATTTCAAGACCTTGACTGGTTCAGTTAAATCGACCCTAAGATTTTCCTATTTATTATCCAGTCAAAGGCCTTCTCTGGTTCAGTCAGATCGACCCTAAGATCTCCCTGTTGCTTACCCAGGTTAAGATTTCAAGACCTAGACCGGTTCAGTTAAATCGACCCTAAGATTTTCCTGTTTCTTATCCAGTCAAAGGCCTTCTCTAGTCTAGTTAAATCGACCCTAAGATTTTCCTGATGAAGACTCAGTAGAAGACACCAAGATTCTCTCAGTGTTACTGTTGAGGTTGAAGTCACCCAAGATTCTCTCAGCATTACTGTTGAGGTTGAAGTCGCCTATGATTCTCTCAGCGTTACTGTTGAGGTTGAAGTCGCCCAAGATTCTCTCAGCGTTACTGTTGAGGTTGAAGTCGCCCAAGATTCTCTCAGCGTTACTGTTGAGGTTGAAGTCGCCCAAGATTCTCTCAGCATTACTGTTGAGGTTGAAGTCGCCCAAGATTCTCTCAGCGTTACTGTTGAGGATGAAGTCGCCTATGATTCTCTCAGCGTTACTGTTGAGGTAGTAATCGTCCCCAGATTCTCTCAGCGTTCCTGTTGAGGTAGTAATCGCCCCAAGATTCTCTCAGCGTCCCTGTCGAGGTAGTAATCATCCCAAGATTCTCTCAACGTCCCTGTTGAGGTAGTAATCGTCCAAGGTTCTCTCAGCGTTCCTGTTGAGGTAGTAATCGCCCAAGGTTCTCTCACCGTCCCGTTGAGGTAGTAACCATCCCTAGTTCATTCATCACCTTTTTGAAGCTCCAGATCCAGCTCCTGTAACCAGTCAGGACACATCTACACAAAGAATTTGAAGACCAGCTCCTGTAACAGGCCAGGTAATCATTTTCTTTTTTCCAGGTACACAAGTTCTCGCTAAGGAATCTCTTATGCGATCGACATCCAGATGGCAACTATAAGCCCATCCACCTATCCATCACCTCTCAACATGGCATCTATAAGCCCATCATCCTATCCATCAATCTCCAAATGGCATCTGTAAGCCCATTCCCCACATCACACTACTATGTGAGCATAAATTTCTGGGCACTCTAGTGTTCAATCATCTTCCACCTTCGGATTACGAAAGGCACGTCAACCAATCTGCATCCTCAGGCCTAAGAAGATTGAATGTGGGCAACTGTTGTACCCCAAAATTTTCCCTCCCATATTCTTCAAGATTTCCAAAGAGCATGCTTCAAAATCTCCCCAAGGGTTGCACAGTTCAAGGGCCTCCTAACAGTCAAAAACTAGGGTTTTGGTTCTGGCAAAGAAGTTGAAGTTTCCAAGGGTCCAAACAATTCTCCCATGCCTACAAACATTGTCAAGCATCCTCATACCAAGTTTCAAGACTTACAGCACAAAATTGCACAGTCAAAAACCCTAATTGCTCAACAGTCAACTATAGGGGCAAAATGGTCATTTGACAGTCAAAAGTTCAAATTTTTGGTCAACATCTTATTTTGAAGCCACAAACATCATTGGATCAAATCTTGATCATGATTTTCAAGGTATGGCTCAAAAAGTCTCAAGATGCAAAAGTTTCCATATTTGGATAGTTGAAAAAGTCAACTGTAACTTGACCAAGGCATAACTTCCACATGGTTCATCAGAAAAATTCCATCCAAAGCTCATTTTGAAGAGAAAGACATTTCCTACAACTCTTCTTCATACTTCAAGTCCAAGAAATGCTCTCACAAAAAGTTATCAATTTCAACATTATAGGTCATTTTCAAAAGTCAACAAAAAGGTACTTTAAGTCAAAGGCCATAACTTGAGATTGGTAAATCAAAATGACATGGTACCAAAGGCATTGGTTAGAGGACTTCAAGACCTTTCCAAAATGTCCAAGAACATGATCAAAGCTTAAAAATTGAGCAAGATATGCCTTGTGGAAGTTGGGAAATTTTTGGGAATTTTGAAAAGTCAACTTTACTTCAAATGCCTCAAAATTGCTAATGGGCCACATTTTCTTCCAAGATTCATCATCCAAAGGCTATGCACGACCATTTGGCCCAAAGGGGATTTATTTCATCATTTTTATTATTTATTTGAATTTTTAATTACTATTAATTCATTTAATTAAATAAAATATGGAAAAAATACTAAACAAATGTATTTTGAATCTTTTTATACAACATTTGCTCTCCTTAAAGACTCAAGATTCGTGCACAACAAAATTGGAAAGATTGGCCATGATTGGAATCAAAATCACATGGAAAAGATTTGGAAAATATTCATGGAAAATCAAATATTCCATACATCAATGCTTTGATCTTTTGGACTTGATTTCAACCCTAATTCATCCCATACATAAGTCAGAAGCAAAACCTAATGCCAAAAACCTCCAAGCTGCGCCAAAAACCTCTCATACACTTTGCAATTTTTGTGAAAAAAGTGAAAATTGAAAACTACATTCTAGCACGATTCAAAGCAAAATACCAATTTCAATAGCTTGCCAAGGCTTCACTGAACCTAACTGCATTCTTTTCCAGTCCTCACGCACCAAGAATTGGTACATAGAACTTAAAATTTCTCATACTTTATGCATATTCGTGTTTCAATTTATACGCATCCTCATTGCATTTTCTTTGTTGATTTATACTAATTGAACCATTCTGAATCTAACCATGCCCTTCAATTGAGTTTTCGTGCATTATATGAGAATCCACCATTGGAGCTTTCTAGGTTTTCAGAGGTCACGAATTAGGGCTTCCTTGTTTTGGAAAAATTGAGACATGAGACTCATACCATTGAACTCAGCACGCTTGGACGATTCGGAACCACTAGTCGCGCTCAATTTATCATTCGCCAAATCCTATTCGCTATTTTTCTGTTCATCATTTAGTGGGGGTTTAAAACCCTCGCTATTTAGTTTGTTTTTTTTCAGGCAAAAGTGAAACAAGTGGAGAAGACGATGCATGGAGGCTGGGGATTGGTGCATTTGAATTTCACGCGAAATTAACCACTAACCATTGTTTTGCATTATGTTGTTTGTTTTCTATATTATTTACAAAGCATGTAAATGGCTCAGTGGCAAGGCGTTGGCTTGGTAAGCAATGGGACCTGGGTTCGAACCCCAGGCCCCCCTACTTTGTTTCATATTTTTCTTCCTAACGCGATTCTGTGTAGCTTGCCTCCTAAAGTCTACCATGCAGCCTTGTATCCAAGCGTGCCACACGTCCCATGGCATCAGTCCAATGGTCCAGATCTAAGGCCTATGGAATGATTCAGTCAACGAATCCACACGTGATTACCAGAAGTCAACAAGGCCAGGAATCAAATGGGCCTAATTGCTGGCCAGACACCTCCAAACTGGGGTCAACACCCCTAAGGGTTTGCATTTCTTTTCTTTTTTTCTATTACTTGTTTTAATTTAATTATTTCCTTTTAATTCTTTAAATTAATATTTTCCTAATATAAAAAATAATAAAAATCAGAAAAGACAAAAATAAAATGTATTTTTTTTATTTTTATTTTGTAAAAAAATCTTATTAATTAATTTAATTGTAATTCTAGGTTTAAACTTTAATATTTTTTGTAATAAATTAAAAAATGTAGAATTAGGGTTTTAATTGCTTTTATTCCTTTTTTTCTTTTTTCACCATATTAATTATTAAATATTATTTTTGTAAATAAAATTGTATTAATTAATTAGGTTAACTTTAGGTTTAATTTTCACATTTTTTTAATAAACTAAAAATAGCTAGAATTAGGTTTTAATTCCATTAATTCTCATTAAAATCCATAAATACAAAAAAACTCAAAAATAATCCTCTTTTCTCATTAAATTTAATTAATTTCATATTTATAATTTAATTTCCTAAAATGGTCCAACGCCCTCGCTGTCGATTATCAGTTCGTTTCGCGCATTTATTTCTTTTCTTATAAAATTCATGTAATTCTCCCAAAGCCATGTAATAGACTAATTAGATGTTTATCTTTCCGCTTTATTTTATTTCAAATCGGGTCCTGGATTAATTTGGCGATGTGGAACCGCGCCTTTGTAATAGCGTAGGACTTTTAATTCCGCATCTTTTAAACTGTTAATTAATTTGCATGAAAGAATGAATGTCAAAATAAAAGCAACGCGTAGATCACCAATCCATGACAAGACAAAAATATCTGAAAACGACACACAAATCACACACCACCCCTAGGGTACGCCTCATTGTTGCCTTGCCCCCTCGAAAGGTGATCGTCGAGTAGAGGACGTTTTAGTAAGTCCTCATGTCCATGGACATGGCATGAGGGTAGCTTCTAAGGTGTCTTCCTATTGCTCCGGTGATCACCATGTCCCGAACCTTCGAATTGACCCGAACACCTCCAACGGTGGTGCTACCTACCTCTCAATGGTGGGATGGCACTACTTTAAGGACATTTACACAGACGAATTCCTTAGGGTAGGTAGACAACTCTAGATACTTGCTCTAATTTCAAAACAAATCAAAAATACTTATCACACCGACACCTTTTCAAAAAGCTTTCGAAAGCAACTTTTCAAACACTCTTGAGGACTGATACAAGAGTCGAACTGAAATTTTCAAAGAAACTTTTTAAAACCCACAGTTGAAAAGAAAACAAACCATTTTGAAAACACAAGTGAGTAAGTATCTAAGAGCCCATGGATAACCATGGATAGAAAGGGTGCTAAAACCTTCCCTTTCTATAATCTACCTCCCGAATCGAGAAACAATCTCTATAAGGAATTTTTCTGTGCTTTTGTCCTTTCCATTTGGAGAAAATAAAAGACGGTGGCGACTCTTGCTTCCGCGACATTTCGCGAACCAGCGTCAAACAGTCAGTTCCAGATCCACCAATCACAGCCTCCATATCAAACCAGTGCCTATCAATAGAAAACCATGGAGAAAATCGAGGAAACTCAGGCTGCATTCAAAGAGGATCTCGACCAAGTAAAGGGTGATGTAAGTTCAATGAAAGGAGATTTGAGTCAAGTTCTTCTGGCTTTGGAGAACATTATTGACAGGCAAGATCAAATTCCCAGGGTAGCTTTCGAGGAAGTAGCCCAGACTATCGGTTCATCAAGCTGTCACCAACTAAGGAAAGAGTCAGAGGCAGGACTCCAGAAGTCCGTCATGGCCCAACAAGAAGCTGAAACTTAAGGGTTTATCCCACCGCAACCAAAAGCAGGGGCATCTTGTACCCTTCAGATTCCGACCAATGATGCAAACAATTACTTGGACCTGCAATACGGAGACCACGACCCAAAGGATGCAAACTAAGCACCCTTAAAGACGATTGGTACTCATGTTGCTGATAATCCACTAGTGATAAATCAGTACAAAGCTCTGGAGGAAATACTAAAAGTGGTGGAGGGTTTCGACGCTTTCAAAGTAGACGCTCTCGAAATGGGCCTAGTTCCTGATATGGTGATTCCACCAAAGTTCAAAGTACCTGACTTTGAAAAACACAAGGGGCTCACTTGTCCAAGAAATCATCTTCGTATGTATTACAGGAAGATGCATGCCCATGCCCATAATCAAAAGCTGATGATTCACTATTTTCAAGATATCCTGAGTGGGGCATCTTCAGACTGGTATATGCAATTGGAGCGAACACATATTCAAACCTGGGTTGATCTTGCTAATGCTTTCCTAAAGCATTACAAATATAACCTGGACATGGCGCCTACCCGCATGCAACTCCAGAATTTATCCCAGAAGAAAGAAAAGTCCTTCAAGGAGTATGCTCAGAGATAGAGGGAATTGGCATCTTGTGTGCAACCGCCACTGTTAGAGAAGGAGTTAGTAGACACGTTCATGGGAACTTTGCACGGGCTGTATTATGAGATGATGGTTGGAAGTATCTCTTTGGGGTTCTCAGACCTAGTAACCATCGGAGAAAGAATCGAGATTGGGGTAAAAAGTGAGAAGATATCAAGGGGACCATCAAATGCTCCCTACAATTCAAAGTGGCCTACTTCAAACTTCACCAAAGGAAAGGAGGGAGAGATTAATGTTGTAGCACCATAACCTAGGGTTCAACAACCATTAGTGATCCCCCTAGGGCAGCAGCAAGGCAGAAGGCCACCCAAGAAATTTGATCCACTCCCTATGCCACCTAGCCAGTTATTGCAACAGCTAGTTAAGGCATCCTTAGTGGAACTCAAGCCTCTAGCCCCTCCAGTCTGGCCACTCCCACGAAGATACGATGCTAATGCCAGATGCGAATATCATGCTAATTCTCCTGGACATACCATAGAAGAGTGTTGGCCTTTCAAACACAAGGTGCAAGATTTGTTGGATTCTCAAGACATCACTTTTGAGAAGCCCGACATCACATCAGACCCTACATCGTTGCACGATGGGCTAACAATAAATGAAATCGTAGTAGTCACTGACTCTGGGGTAAGCAGACAAGCAAAGACCCCGATAAACTTGCTGAAAGAATATCAGTTGGGATATGGACTCCCGCTAGAACACAATGAAGCTCTCGAAAGATCTCTACAAAGGTTAAGGGACCAGGGGATAGTCCAGTTCGAACAAAATCCTGAAGAAGAATATAAAGTTGCTTTGAAGGGAGAAGCATATTTTCCTCCAATCCAAGAGACCTCTGTCAACAATGGAGTAGTGCATGGCGGACATGTGGCGAAAATATCCAACAAGGCCAACACCAAAGGGGCAACTGAATTCATCTGAAGATGTGCCCCAGAAGGAAAACTCAAAATATGGATGGCCGTGGAGATTCCTGAGATCTTTTTCTTTCCTAATTAATTTTTCTTGTTTTCAAAAGAACCTATGTCGAGCCTGAGGCCTAGGGGTTGCTTGTAAGGGTTTCCATGTTATGTTTCAGACAACATTTACGATTAATAAAAGTGATATTTTGTTTTCAATTGAGATCCATGTCCTTCTTTGTATTCATGTCTTAATTTTAAAAATGGCAATACTTTCTCTGCATATGCATTTTCAAATATTAAAATACTAAAGTTACACCAAAACATGGTAAAGGTGCAAATTCATGCCCATAACCACCGATAATGCTACTGCTGCGATCCGATATAATTTTGATGCTCCTATCAACCAAGCTAAAGAGGAAGATGATAAAGATCTTGAACTCTCTGAGAAAATGGTGAGGCTAACAATATACAATCGTGTCAAGAGGCTATCAAGACCATTAATCTGAGTAGAGGGGAAGACCTGGGAGAAACCAAGCTAAGAGGCAATGTTAGAGTGGAGCCACAGAGAAGTTGATCAAGTTATTGCATATATCTATAGAAATAGGCCAAAGTCGAATACGGACAGTGCCGTAAAAATAAACAACTACGAAATACCAAGATCTGACGAAGAACCCGAGCCAGGGGCACGTTGGGTATCCACGTTCGACGAAGCTTCAAATACACTGGGGCATGATATAGGGGCAGTATTGACTCCCCCAAAGAATGCTCACAAGCCATATACCAATTCAATGGTGAACGAGATACTAAACACCCAAAATTGGTCCCATATCGGGATCATGTTTTGAAAACTGACTACAGAATTCACAAAGATCATTTTCAGTCATGTCCCACAAAAAGGAAATCAAATGACGGACGCCCTGGCAGCTATATCGTCTATGTTCAAAAAAATTTGGTCAAACCACGAATCGCGCATCACAAACAAACGCTTCGAAGAGCCCTCACATTTCCTTGCTATTTGTTGTACCCCAAAATTTGCCCTCGCATTTTTCCTCAAGAAATCACAGCTTCAGGCGTTTCCTGATTTTTCAAACTGGCTCAAGAATCGGTCAAACAGACTTTTCTCGTCAGTCAGACAAAATTAGGGTTTTCATGGCTCTAGAACAGTTCACGCAGTTTGCTTAGGGATTTGGTTGATTTTGGTTCAGCTTCGATCAGGCGAACGCTTCTTTGGCATTTAATCAGGAACTAGGTTTTTGTGCGCAGATTTTTAGAAAGACTAATTCTACAGTGCTTTTCAAGTTATTCTGAGATGTGGACTGAAACATTTGGATCGAATTCGCAGTATTTGACTTAATCAGTGAAAAGATGCATTTGGATTGAATTTGCAGTGTCTGGTAAAAATCAGTAAAAGGAAGAATATGTCTGGGCAGTTGTTGTGATTGATTGTGCATTAATTTGGATTTGTGAAGCGCCAGGCTTATTAATTGATCAATGATGAAATGATGTTTATTTAATTATTTATTATTCTGAGATTAAATAGTTGGAATTTATTTTCAATTATTTTAATTTAAAGAATTATAAATAATAAAGTAAACAATTGAAAGGAAGAAAAGAATTAATTGGATAAAAGGAATTTTTATTTCATTTTTAAATATTTGTTACAATTGTTATTTAAATATAAGTATTCGTTTACAAAGTATTTACAATAATAATATTACACTTATTTAAATTTAAATAAAACTATCCTAATATTTTTCTAAGTCTTCAATTCTTCATCCTCCATCTGTTTCTTTCCCTCTCCATTTAATTTTCATCTGCGAAAGAAAAGAAGAAAAGTCAGAAGCAGATAAATATTTAAAGAGACGGACAGATAAAAAAAGGTTCATCATTAAAAGCAAATGGCCGGGATCAGTTCGCCCTCATTGCAAATCACGGGATTTCTCCCGGTTCACAAAGATGGATGAAAATGTTTGCAAATTAAAAATGAATGCACAAAGTTAAAAATTGCACAATTCAAAGTTTGTCACAAAAAAAAAACTGCATAGTTCAAAGCAAGACAGCATATGCAAGTTTAAGTCCAAAAGCAAACTAAGTCCAAAGTCAACAAGTTGCCAAAAGATATCTCAAGATATCAAAGTACCACCAATGTTGTCAAGAAGCAGAAAAGAAGACAAAATATGCAGAGTTAAACAACTATTGCAAGCAAAGTTTCATTTCATCATTTCCAGGCCAGTTTGCTTTTTCAAAATTAATACATGTTAAGCAATATAATATGCTTAAGTATTGGAGAGAGAGAAAAGAGAGAAAGAATGGGCTTACAGGTTTAGGCATGAGACAGTATACATAAAAACTGCAATGAAACAGTGAGACAGAAGGCAGAAATATGAAGAAATTGGAATGCAAACAAAACTGTCAATAAAAAGTAACAGAATTATCTTTCCACATTAAAACCTTGCAAATCTGCCCATCAGTTTGGCCAAGAAAAGATATCAAAAATCTGAAGCATTCAAAAGGCCTCGTGCCCAAGAGCCTAAGAAATGAACACAAGCCTTAACACAAAAAACAGATCACAAGTAAGAAACCTCAAACCTGTAACCATACTTCAAGCAACCAAAGGCCTAAAGCTTCAAGCCTATTCTCAAAGTACCAAAACCTCTAAGCCTGCAAACAATCAAAACACCACAACCTGCTGTCCAACAAAAGCCTTAAACCAGCATAAGCCTGAAGCCTGAAGCAAAAACCTAAAGACCTTGCAAGTTTCAAACAAACTGCAGCATAAACCTAAAGCCAGTAAAACCAAACTCAAACAATGGTTAGCCTCAATCAAAACCTGCAAGCTTAAACCAGTAAAGCCTAAAACCTGTGAAACCCTGTCAAGCCACTAACCTGCCTTCCAGGCCACAAACCTGAAACCTTTGCCAAGAAACATAAGCCATACCAGTCCTCAAACCTGTCAGTAGCCTAACCAACACAAAAACCCTCAGAACTCCAAGAGTTCATCACTGGGTTAGCATACAGGCAACTCAACAACTCAGTAAAGCAACATATCAGAAACAACAGGCAACTCAGCATACAAGGCATCAAGCATACAAGAAGGGCAACGAGAAGAAGGAGATAAAGAGACAAGCATAGCAACAGAAGGCATCAAGACAATCAGAAGAAGAAAAGGAAATCAAAGAGGTTTTCAGTTCAAGTGTCATCATCAAACCTAAGGGCCAAAGAAACGCGAAATACCGGATTCCAAGAGCAAGTCAGCACCGCGTTCTCCGCCCAAGCCACCCTAGGCGCCTCCTCCAGCTCTCTCCTCCTCTCCAAACCACGATTCCTTCAAAGGTAGCATTTCTATTCTTTCTTTTCATACCTCGCACAAACATTGATAACCTAAATAATCAGAATGTGTCAAAATCCAAAACATGTAAAATGTAAAAACATACAAAACTAAGTAATCCAACCTTGCAAACGTCGTCGCCTGTGTGACTATGGGGAAAGGAGAGAGCGAACGGCGCCTGGCAACGGGGATAGAAGGAGGTGTTCAGAAGCCTGGAATGAGAACGAACGAGGAAGACGAAGAAAGAAGACGATGAAACGGTGCCTCTGTAATACGTAAACCTTTGTTCTGAGTAAACTGATTCAACCCTAAAAAAACAAAAGCGTGTCAAACTCGTTTTGGGCCTTGCCCCAACCATCCACGCTTAAGCCCATTACATGCGTACCCCCCCCCCCCCCTTTTCCTAACCTTAACCATTTCTGTTTGGGCTAAACAAAGGCCCCCTAAGGCCCATTCTATTCTTTTTAATTAACACTTTTTTTTATTTACCACATGACATTTTACACAACTTATTTTTGTTAACTAAACCAATTGTTAATATAAACTTTAATTGACAATATTCATCTTTTTTATAATTAGATCTTTGTACATAAAAAATATATACTAACATAAAATACATAAGATCTAGAATTATTTAAAACACTTTTTTTTTTCTTTAAAACTTATTTTGATTTATACATAAATACATAACTTTTCTTTAAGATAATACATTTCTTTTCTTAAAAATATTTTGTACATAAATAAATCAATACATATTTATTTTCTCAAACTTAAAACATTTTCCATCCTTTTAATTAAAATACTCTTGTACCTATTAAAGAAATATACAAGATTACCAAAAATTAAATAAAGAAAACATTTAATTTTTTTTCATTAGGTTAACAATACTTAATCTTCACATTAAATTCACATTTTCTTAACTTGTAAATAAATTACACGTACACTTACACAATACATTTCACATTTGATACATTATACATTTGATATTCTTACACTTTGCTATACATTACATTGACTACATTTGATCGCAATTCGATTTGGTTGTAATTATTTAAGTCTCATCCCCATTTGTGAATTTATACCCCCACTCTCGGATACCATTTGTAATAGCGTAGACTTTAAAATTCCCGCAATTTACCGCTTTCAAATTATACCATGGTTAGACCTAGGGTTTGCATGTACATAAAATCAAACGCTAGATAACCTAATACAAGACAAATACATGAAATCAATACATAATCACACTTGCACCCCCTAGGGTGATCCCACATGTTGCCTTCCAAAATGGGCCATGCCTGCACGTCGAGTTTCTTTGGCAAAACAATTCAAATGATCATAAGTCCCTCGATGACGCTTTCGAAAGTCGCCTATCAAAATGATCAAGTCCCTTTAAGCAAATTGCCAAAGACACTTGGCACCATTGCATTCATGGTCCATACGATGACTCGCGCCCGTCCCGTTAAACATCCTAAACGCAAGATTGTCCACCAAATTCAATGGTGGAACAAAATTGTTAAAAAGGGTTGAAAACAAAGAGAAAACCTTTGAGTACAATAGGGGTAGACAAAACTCTTAGCTACTTGAGATCAACTTGCAAAAACACTTGCCTCCTTTTCAAAAACCACACTCCATACACACTTTCAAAACAAACTCTCAAAAACATTTGAAACATCTTTTCGAAAAGATACACACTTTTGTAAAACACTCAAACACGAGTCAATTACATTGGTTGCCGAAACAAAGGCGTCTATTTCAAAAACATTTTCAAAACACACACACACACCACAATTTCAAGCAATCAAAAATCAAGGCAAGTGATCTAAAAACCAAGTAACTAAAAGCCCATGGATAACCATGGATGAAAAGGGTGCTAATACCTTCCCTTTTCATAATCTACCCCCCGAACCCACGGAATATCTCAAAAAAGGTTTTTCCTATGCTTTTTAACCTTTCCTTTAGGATAAAATAAAAAGTCGGTGGCGACTCTTGCTCAACCGAACAAGTGCGAATACAAACGCAAAACTCAAGTCAGTTCTCCCACCGTATCACAGAACTGGCGACTCTGCTGAGGATTCTTCAAAAGTGGGGTTACCTTAGGGTTTAGATCACCTTTGTTTTCAATTGATTGCTTTGTTTGCTTTTACATTTGTGGGCTTTGCATCGGAGTTTCATAGATCCTAACCCGGATCTGGGGGAAACCTTTTTAGGTAGCATAATCTGTGAGGGACCTGTCCGGCGTAGACCGACATGGGTGAAGCAGTGGCTACGTTGGTGTGGCGCCTTAGTCTGTACCAATATCCCTTGTGTTGCAACGAGGAGAATATGGGTCTTCTAAGGAGTCATCAAACACCAACCGACCTTAGAACCCTAAATTGACCAAACTTGGCCATAGAACAGTAGCAGTATGCTACACTCATTGAGGCTAAACTCTCGCGATGGTTCTGGCTGCAAGAAAAGATTGCGATGCTGGAGTTATGACCGATTGAGGGTAGTCAAGGATTTGAGATCCTCTAGAACCCGGTTACTTTTGATAGGACAGGTTTTAACCAACGAAACTAAAAGAGGGTAATACCTAAACTACATGCTGGCCTAAAACCTAAGGGTTGTCTTGTGTGACTTGTGTGCCTTATCATTGTGAATACTTGTGGTGTGTTTCATCATAGTATCATACCATCATACCATTGCATGCATCCTGTATAAGGACTGGCCCATTTCAAAGACAAGAGGGTTTCATCTTTGCTCTGTTTTGTAGGACATCATGATGCCCGTGCGTAGGAATACTATCTGGCTCAACTTTGTTCAACCACCAACTTTGCTCAAGGAATTGGTTGGTAGGATTCCAAACACTACTTCCTTCATCAAGAGGCATGGTTATCTCCTCAGTTTGATCACTTCAAAGTGGGACCAACAACTGAAAAGTGTCCTGACCCAGTTTTATGATCCCCTGTATCATTGCTTCACCTTTCAAGACTTCCAGCTGGTCCCTACCCTGGAAGAATTCTCTGACTTGCTTGGTATCCCTGTTTTGGAGCAAACTCCATTCACTGGTTGGGAGAAGACTCTTAGGCCTGAAGAGATTGCTGCAGTCCTGTCCTTGACCAAAGAAGAGGTAATGGCTAACTGGGAAACTAGAAGTGGAGTTAAGGGCTTTTTGGTTAAGTTTCTGGTTGGCAAAGCTAATGATTTCTGGAATGACTTAGACTTCAAGGCGTACGAAGACATCCTGGCTCTTTTAATCTATGGTCTGGTGTTGTTTCCAAATCCTGACACCTTTATCAGTATCTATGCCATAAGGATCTTCATGTCTCGGAATCCTATACCCACTCTTTTGGGTGATATCCTGCAACAACTCTATGCTCGTACTGCCCGAAGACGGGGAACTCCGTGGTGTTGTGCTCCTTTGCTAGTGAGGTGGTTTATTTTGCACCTTCCTAAGTTCGTGCTGAAGAATGAAGAAGGAAAGGGTTAGGCTCATAGGTTAATGTCTCTCACTGATAATGACATCACTTGGACTCTCAGAGGTTTGGATGAGGTGGTTGTTATTGATCGTTGTGGAGAATACCCTAATGTTCCATTGATCGGCACCCAGGGAGGAATCTCTTATAATCCATGTTTAGCTCTCCGTCAGTTTGGAAGAGCCAGAAGAGTAGGGCCTCATGAGATGTTGGTTCCTCACTTCCATTTTGAATTTCAGGTAGACAGTGACGAACTACGCCATGGATTCATTAAGGCTTGGGGCAGAATTCTCAAAGCTGACCCATATGAGTTGGGACCAAAGACTTCTCTACCAATGGAACCCTATTGCAGATGGGTCTGCATCCGTGCTCAGAAGTTAGGTATGCCGTATGAAGCTGTCAGACCTGTCATTCTTGAATCTCTTGATGAAGATGGGGTTCCTCCAACTGTCCTCCCTCCTCAGATACCCACTGATGTTGATACACTGAAGAGATCTTGGGCGCAGCTAAAGGAAGAACGGGATTTTTATCGGGAAAAGTTCAACGAACAGGAACGGAAGATCCAGAAGCTGACTAAGAAATTGGAGGAAGAGCGGACCCTGAATGACTATATCCATACTGAGAAGAGGAGGCCATGGGAGCACTGATGGGCTTTGAATGTTTCTTTTTACAGCTTTTATTTCCTTTTCAGTATTTTCATTCCTGTAATGCCTAAGGGCAAGTTGTTGAACAATTTAAAATTTGAATCTAATGAAGTGTGTTTCCCTTTTTTCTACAAAGTTGAATCTCGTTTGTCTTTGAAAACATAAATCATACGCATCTCATTGCATCATGTGCACAACAGGTACCCTTTTTCCACAGGTTGCTTAATCTTCTTCGCTGTTTATTTGAACAGTCATCATGAATCCTGAATCATCCAACGAACAAGCTATCAAGGCCCTCCAGGCCCAGAACGCCCAGTTTCAAGAGATGGTCATGAGCTTAGCCCAAGGTCAACAAGAGTTGAAGGCTCTGCTCCTGAAGAAGAAGAAGAAGAAGAGGACTACGTTGTTCAACACTGGACGCAGGTTTGGGAATACACTCCATAATGAGGCTGATCAAGCTACTTCCTCTGCAGAGAAGGACAGTCCCCAAGGGGGAAGGGCTCCTAGTCCTGCAGTCTCTGACAACGAGACAGATTACAATGACGAACAGTACCCTCCTGTTGCTGACAGATACAAAGAACTAGAGGACCGTTTAAGTGCCATGGAGATTCAAAAGGTGCCGGGGTTGGATTTCGGAGATTTAGGTTTATCTTCTGGGGTGGTGATCCCACACAAGTTCAAGGCGCCTGCCTTTGCAAAGTACGACGGGGCTTCCTGTCCCAAGCTGCATCTCAGATCATATGTAAGGAAGATCCAACCTTACACTGCAGACAAGAACCTTTGGATCCATTTCTTTCAGGATAGCCTTTCGGGGTCTCAACTCGAATGGTTCTATCAGTTAGACGGAGCCAGTATCCGAAACTGGGAGGACTTGGCTGCTGCGTTTTATAGACAGTATCAGTACAATTCTGACCTTGCTCCCACGCGTACCCAACTTCAGGGTATGTCCTTGGGAACGGACGAAGGATTCAAGGAATATGCGCAAAAGTGGAGAGACTTGGCTGGCAGGGTGCAGCCTCCTTTGACTGACCGTGAACTTGTTGACATGTTTCTAGGGACCCTGTCTGGTCCATTCTTCAATCATCTGATTGGTAATTCTTCCGCTGGGTTTACGGATTTGATCCTGATTGGTGAAAGGATAGAAGCTGGTATCAAGTCAGGGAAGATACAGAAAAGTGCCTCCACGAGTACTGAGAAGAAGCATTTCAAGAAGGAAGCTAGTGCGGTTTATGGTCCTAGAAGACAAGTTAAGCCGGAGCACCGCCAAGCTGTCAATGCATTGGTCATTTCAAAGCCTGTTGTTGCTCCGCCGCAGTATAATCAACAAAGGGGTGAGAGGCCCAAATGGCAGTACACTCGGCTTAACATGACCCTGTCTCAGATTTTGCCGCAACTATTGTCAACCAACCTGGTAACTGTCAAAGAAGCGCCGAAGGTGGTGAATACAGCTTCTCCAAAATATAACCCCAACGCCCGTTGCGCTTATCACTCTGATAGCCCCGGGCATACTACAGATGATTGCTAGGCCCTAAAAATAAGGTTCAGGACCTTATCGATGCCAAGGAAATACAATTTGAGGCGCCCGAAAGGCCCATCGTTGTGACTGCTCCTATGCCCCAGCATGGAGTAAATGCTATTGAAGAAGACCTATATGCAGTTTCTGTGGATGATGTTGCTACCCCTTTATTGACTGTCAAAAGGAACCTGTTGCTGGCCGGTTTATTTCCGCGTTGTAGCAAGGGTTGCCTTCTGTGTGCCGTTTCCCCCGCTGGTTGTTCGTTGCTGAAGTCAAGCGTCCAAAACTTGATGGATAGCAAAGAGATTTTGTTCAAGAAGACCGCTATTCCTGTTGTTCCGACTGAAGAAGTATCTGTTGTCACCATCTTCAACAATCCTACCAAGGCTCCCCCGAGGAAGCCAGTCAAAATCATGTTTGTTGCACCTATTATCATTACTGTTCCGGGGCCCCTCCCCTATAAATCTGACAAGGCTGTCCCATGGCACTATGGGGCAGATGTGTATGTGCTTGGAGTAAAGCAGGAGTTCAGCACCAGTACCGGTATCAGTAACATCACCGGTCCCGCTAAAGTTACTCGCAGTGGCAGGCTCTTCTCGCCTGACATTGCACCACCAGTTGTTCAGAAACCCCTTATCATCACACCCGCAAGTGTGCATGTTTCACTTCCCAATCAAGTTCCTGCTTCCACCCCTGCCGCCGAGTCATCTAACACTCGGGGCAAAGGGATTGATGATGTGCCTTCCCAGATGGAGGCACCAAAGACTGTCAATGTTGAAGCCTCCCAGCAAGAGATGGAGGAAATTCTTAAGATAATCAAGAAAAGCGATTTCAACATCGTAGAACAGCTGGGGCATACCCCCTCCAAGATCTCTATGCTATCATTGCTACTATGCTCAGAGGCCCATGCCAAGGCCCTGATTTCATTTCTGAAGACGGCCCATGTGCCACAAATGACATCTGCAGATCAATTCACTGACTGTGTGGCCAATTTGACAGCTGACAATGGTTTTGGTTTCTCGGATGCTGATCTTACCGCCAAGGGAAAGAACCACAATGATGCCCTGCATGTCTCCATAGAATGCAGGGGCACTACTCTTGCACACGTGTTGGTGGAGACCGGTTCTTCCCTGAATGTATTGCCCAAGAAGGCCTTAGACCGGTTGGATTGTGAGGGCCTGGAATTGAAGCCTAGTAACATCATTGTTAGAGCCTTCGACGGTTCTAAGAGGATGGTGCATGGTGAGGTAGACATTCCTATTCGTGTGGGTTCCCAAGTCTTTGACTCAACGTTCTATGTGATGGATATTCGTCCATCTTATTCCTGTTTGCTGGGACGACCTTGGATTCACAAAGCAGGGGCTGTGACCTCCACTCTACACCAGAAGCTCAAATACCCTGTCAGAGGGAAGATTGTTACTGTGCAGGGGGAAGAAGAATACATGGTTAGTCATCTGAATTCCTTCCGGTATATTGAGATGGACGGGGAGTTCATTGAAACCCCTTTTCAACACGTTGAAGAGGTGCCTCAGACATCGGCGTTGGCTAAAACTGTGATTGAAGACCCTCCTTTGAAGATGGCTTCCTTGAAGGATGCCCGGGCTGTGATTGAGAAAGGCGAGTGCGCAAACTGGGGTCGACTTCCTGACTTCACTCCAAAGACTGACAAGTTTGGGCTGGGCTTCACTGCAGAGGCTCAGAGGGCTGTTCGCAAAGCAAGGATCGGAAAACCTCCGGTATTCATCACCAACCCGGAGTGAATGCTATTGAGGACGACGTAGAGGAAGCGGAATTTGACAGTTGGATCTACCCAACAACCGACAATGGACCAAGAAATTGGACTGCCAAGGACTTTACACCTATTACTTTTGTCACTCAGTAATGAACTTTTTTGTCTTCAATTTGTAACAAACAATATGTTGAAACTTTTATGGCTCGGTGTCCTACCCGGGGCACCGTGGCTCCATTTGTGAGGGCTTTTGTATGACATTTTCATATATCATTAATCAAAACATTGGACGTTTGTTGCATTTCAAATCTTGTGCTCCATTTCTTTCTTTATCATATATTACAAAACAGCTATATTTACACACACTCACTTATACAGGTTCCAATCCACTCTGGATCTCACTGGTAACGACTCTACTACTGCCAGTTATGACTTCGAAAATCCAATCAACTTAGCCGAAGACGAGGGTGAAGATGATTGTGAAGTGCCTGGCGAACTTGCAAGACTGCTACTCTAGGAAGAGAGGGCCATTCAGCTGCATGAAGAGCCAGTGGAAACGGTAAATCTAGGTACTGAGACAGATAGAAAGGAAGTCAAGATTGGTGCCAATCTAGAACTAAGTGTGAAACAACGATTAATTCAGATGTTGCATGACTACATGGAAATCTTTGCTTGGTCTTACGAAGACATGCCTGGTTTGGATGCCGACATTGTGGTTCATCACCTACCTACCAAGGAAGATTGCCCTCCGGTAAAACAGAAGGTCCGCCGCATGCATCCAGAGATGTCCGAGAAAATCAAAGCTGAGGTTATGAAACAATTTGACGCCAGTTTTCTTGCAGTGACTTCTTACCCTCAGTGGGTTGCCAATGTGGTGCCGGTACCGAAGAAAGATGGTAAGGTCAGAATGTGTGTCAATTACAGGGATCTGAACAGGGCCAGCCCCAAGGATGACTTCCCCCTACCTCACATTGACGTTCTTGTTGACAATACTGCTCAGCACAAGGTGTTCTTCTTCATGGATGGTTTTTTAGGTTATAATCAAATCAAGATGGCCCCTGAAGATATGGAAAAGACTACCTTTGTTACTCAGTGGGGCACCTTCTGTTACAAGGTCATGCCTTTTGGGTTGAAAAATGTTGGGGCAACCTACCAACGTGCCATGGTCGCTTTATTTCATGACATGATCCATCATGAGATTGAAGTGTATGTCGATGATATGATTGCAAGGTCCCAAACTGAGGAGGAGCACCTTGACCATTTGCTGAAACTTTTTGACCGTCTGAAATTGTACAAGCTGAGGTTGAACCCGAACAAGTGCACCTTTGGGGTAAGATCTGGAAAGTTGCTAGGCTTCGTCGTAAGTGACAAGGGTATTCAAGTGGACCCTGCCAAGGTTAAAGCCATTCAAGAGATGCCAGTTCCTAAGACAGAGAAAGAAGTCAGAGGCTTTCTAGGACGTCTGAATTACATCGCCCGATTCATCTCGCACCTAACTGCTACTTGTGAACCAATCTTCAAGCTGCTGAAGAAAGATCAGGTAGTATGTTGGAACGATGAATGTCAGGCCGCTTTTGAAAAGATAAAAGAGTATCTCCAAGAACCACCCATCCTCATGCCACCAGTGGAAGGGAGACCTCTAATACTATACTTGACAGTGCTTGACAACTCAATGGGGTGTGTGCTGGGGCAGCATGACGAGTCTGGCCGAAAAGAGCATGCTATTTATTACCTGAGCAAAAAGTTTACCGACTGTGAGACTCGGTACTCACTGCTCGAGAAAACTTGCTGCGCTCTGGTATGGGCTGCTCGCCGGCTGAGACAGTATATGTTGACTCACACTACTCTGTTGATTTCAAAAATGGATCCAATCAAGTACATATTCGAAAAGCCTGCTCTGTCCGGGAGAATAGCAAGATGGCAAATGATCTTGACGGAATATGACATCCAGTACACAACTCAAAAAGCAATCAAAGGAAGTGTATTGGCAGACCATTTGGCACACCTACCTATGGACGATTACCAGTCGTTGAACTTTGAATTTCCAGACGAAGATATCATGGTAGTAACTGATTGTGAAGTACCTAGACCGGATGAAGGACCTGAGGAAGGATCCCGATGGTCTATGCACTTTGACGGAGCCTCAAACGCTTTGGGAAATGGTATTGGCAATGTGATCATATCCCCTAAAGGCACTCATACTCCACTCACTGCCCGACTATGTTTTAACTGCACCAACAACATGGCAGAGTATGAGGCATGTATCATGGGTCTTCAAGCTGCAATCGACTTAAGGATCAAGTTTCTGAGTGTATTCGGAGATTCCGCTCTCGTGATCAATCAGGTCAAAGGCAAGTGGGATACGAAACACCCAAATCTTATTCCTTTCAAGGAGTATGTGCTGACATTGCTTCCCCACTTCGAAGAGATAACTTTTGAACACTTCCCAAGAGAGGAGAATCAGTTGGCGGACGCGCTGGCTACAATGTCTTCTATGTTCAAAGTCAAGTGGGACAACGAAGCGCCCCGGATCATTATCTGGAAATTGGACGAACCTGCATATTGCTGTGATCTTGAGGCCGAAGAGGTAACAGAGAAACCCTGGTATCATGAAGTAAAGAGGTACTTGGAAGCTCAAGAATACCCCGAAGGTGCATCTGTTAATGACAAGAAATTCTTGAGAAGGTTTGCGGCAAAGTTCTTTCTCAGTAATGGCATTCTCTACAAGCGAAACCATGATTCAACTTTACTGCGTTGTGTGGATAAGACTGAAGCAGAAAAGATCATGGCAGAATTACATGAAGGTACATTTGGAACACATTCTAGTGGACATACCATGGCGAAGAAAATCCTTCGGGCGGGGTATTTCTGGTCCACAATGGAAGCCGACTGTTATCGGCATTCGCGAACTTGTCATAAATGCCAGATCTATGCGGATAAGGTGCACATTCCTCCGGTACCTCTGAATGTCTTAACAGCACCTTGGCCTTTTGCAATGTGGGGCATCGATATGATCAGCGAGATCCGACCTACGGCATCCAATGGGCACCGCTTCATCTTGGTAGCGATTGATTACTTCACAAAGTGGGTTGAAGCGGCTTCCTACGCCACTGTAACCAAGAGCGTCGTGGCACGATTCATTCGACACAACCTGATCTGTCGATACGGTGTACCTGAAAGGATCATTACGGACAATGGTACCAATCTTAACAACAAAATGATCACTGAGCTCTGCGAGCAATTCAAAATACAGCACCACAACTCTTCACCTTACCGGCCGAAGATGAATGGGGCTGTAGAAGCAGCAAATAAGAATATTAAGAAGATTGTGCAGAAGATGACAGTGACCTATAAGGATTGGCACGAGATGTTACCGTTTTCTCTTCATGGGTACCGTACCTCAGCAAGAACGTCAACCGGGGCAACTCCCTTCTCCTTGGTCTATGGCATGGAGGCAGTCTTGCCGATTGAAGTCCAGATACCCTCTCTCCGGATAATGAAGGATGCAGGCTTGAGCGAAGATGACTAGATCCAGACTCGACTTGATCAATTAAACCTGATTGACGAAAAGAGACTTACTGCCATCTGTCATGGTCAAACGTATCAGAAACGGATGATCAGGGCATTTAATAAGAAAGTCAGACCACTAGAGTATCAAGTTGGGGACCTGGTAATCAAGCGCATCATTCTTCCTCAAAGTGATCCCAGGGGTAAATGGACCCCTACGTACGAAGGGCCATTTGTGGTTAAACATGTGTTCTCAGGAGGAGCCATAATTCTAACCATCATGGATGGTGACGACCTTCCTCACCCCGCTAATGCAGACATAGTAAAAAGATACTACGCATGAACTAAGGACCCGTTAGGTTGACACACCTAGGCAAAAATAAGGGCTTCCCAGCGAACCAAAAGGGTTCGGGAAAAAATAAGGGATGAAATGAAAAAATCTGTACACCCGGCAAGTCGAAAACCTGAAAAGGCGGCTTGGGCAAAAATGGGTATCCCGGTGGACTGAAAACCCGAAAGGGCAGTCCAGGCAAAAGTTAGGGATGAAGCGTAATACTATGTCTCATTAGATCACCTTGCATCCAGAATTCGGCATCAACTATCAGGGCTCAGACTTCGGCATCGATCAATCAGCCTCACCTTTAACTAAGCGGCAAAATGATGAGACGCTTGAAGACATAAAGGCGATAGTAGAGTCGTTACCCAGTGGGATTAGTTTTTCACATAGCTGTTTTGTTTCCTTTTCAAAATTGTATAAACTCTATGTTGTTCGGCGGTGTTCTCTTACTAGGACGTCAGCCTCCTGTACATAAACGCCTATTTACAGGCAAATTTCAAAATCAATACAAGTTCAATTTTTCAGACAAATTATCCATTACTTTTCCTTTTTTGTTTTGTTTTACAAAGAACGTCCAATGCTCATTTTTGATATATGCATTTGACGTCAAATTGCTAGATCATAAATGTTTACATACGAAACAAAGGATTAATGACAGGTGACATCAGAAACAGGGGGCAATTTTGAAGTTACCAAGCGGTCTAGTTGCTTTGTCCGCCAAGGTACCAAGGTAGGTTCGGCTGAAGAACCTGACCAAGCTACCTCAACAATCCCCAGCAGAGTTCATCAAATTCTCCGATATAATTTATCAGCAGAATCCCCAGCGGAGCTCTCATCAAAGCCTCAGCGAACTATCTCTTCCCACGGAGTACTTCCCCTCAGAGTGATCTCCCCAACAAGTGTATGCCCCAACGGAGTCATCTTCTCCTATCAGTTTATCTTGCAACCACAATCCCCAGCGGAAACGAAGAACTCTTCTCTTCAATGTCAGCCCAAGATTTGATTCCCCGGCCGGTCATCAAGGATTTATTTTCCTAGATGAAAATACATTCATTGACGTTTCATGTTTCATACATCCTATTTACATACATGACAAAGTGCATACAACACTAACTCATTTTGAGCATCATGACATCATGCATCTCATACATCATGACATTGCATACCATTGATATTTTGCCTTTTCAGGAAAAAGATCAATCCAAAAGATGATTACTATCAAATATCACGAATCCAGATTCGATTCCTGTATCTAGCCAGGGCACATCTGTGAGTGATTGATTGTAGATTCGATACATGTATCTAGCCAGGGAATATCTGCATAAAGAGTATGAAGGTCAACCCCTGTAACAAGCCAGGAAAGTATCTTTCATTCTCAGGTCAGAGGTTTACCCCTGTATCCAGCCAGGAAAGCCATCTCCACCAACCTTTTACAATTCCAGATTCGATACCTGTATCTAGCCAGGGCACATCTGTGAGTAACATTTTCCAGATTCGATACCTGTATCCAGCCAGGGCACATCTGTGAGTAACATTTTCCAGATTCGATTCCTGTATCCAGCCAGGGCACATCTGTGAGTAACATTTTCCAGATTCGATACCTGTATCCAGCCAGGGCACATCTGTGAGTAACATTTTCCAGATTCGATTCCTGTATCCAGCCAGGGCACATCTGTGAGTAACATTTTCCAGATTCGATTCCTGTATCTAGCCAGGGCACATCTGTGAGTAACATTTTCCAGATTTGATTCCTGTATCCAGCCAGGGCACATCTGTGAGCAACATTTTCCAGATTCGATTCCTGTATCCAGCCAGGGCATATCTGTGAGTAACATTTTCCAGATTCGATTCCTGTATCCAGCCAAGGCACATCTGTGAGCAACATTTTCCAGATTCGATTCTTGTATCCAGCCAGGGCACATTTGTGAGTAACATTTTCCAGATTCGATTCCTGTATCCAGCCAGGGCACATTTGTGAGCAACATTTTCCAGATTCGATACCTGTATCCAGCCAGGGCATATCTGTATGAAGGGACTGAAGATCAACACCTGTAACAAGCCAGGGAACATCTTCCTCTCTCAAAGTACGCAAGTTCTCGCTAAGGAATCTCTTACGCGATCAACACTTCCAAATGGCATCTATAAGCCCATTCCCGACAAGGTTCTGTCACACTTCCAGAAGGCATCTATAAGCCCATCCTCCTATCCATCCTATCTCCAAATGGCATCTATAAGCCCATTCCCGCCATCACATTGCTGATACTCCAGCATGCGAGTGCAAATTTTCGGGCACTCTAGTGTCCAATCTCCTTTTACCCTCGAGTCGCGAAAGGCAAACTTTCCCTTCTAACTCTTCAGGTCCAAGAAGATTGAACAGGGGCAACTGTTGTACCCCAAAATTTGCCCTCGCATTTTTCCTCAAGAAATCACAACTTCAGGTGTTTCCTGATTTTTCAAACTGGCTCAAGAATCGGTCAAACAGACTTTTCTCGTCAGTCAGACAAAATTAGGGTTTTCATGGCTCTAGAACAGTTCACGCAGTTTGCTTAGGGATTTGGTTGATTTTGGTTCAGCTTCGATCAGGCGAACGCTTCTTTGGCATTTAATCAGGAACTAGGTTTTTGTGCGCAGATTTTTAGAAAGACTAATTCTACAGTGCTTTTCAAGTTATTCTGAGATGTGGACTGAAACATTTGGATCGAATTCGCAGTATTTGACTTAATCAGTGAAAAGATGCATTTGGATTGAATTTGCAGTGTCTGGTAAAAATCAGTAAAAGGAAGAATATGTCTGGGCAGTTGTTGTGATTGACTGTGCATTAATTTGGATTTGTGAAGCGCCAGGCTTATTAATTGATCAATGATGAAACGATGATTATTTAATTATTTATTATTCTGAGATTAAATAGTTGGAATTTATTTTCAATTATTTTAATTTAAAGAATTATAAATAATAAAGTAAACAATTGAAAGGAAGAAAAGAATTAATTGGATAAAAGGAATTTTTATTTCATTTTTAAATATTTGTTACAATTGTTATTTAAATACAAGTATTCGTTTACAAAGTATTTACAATAATAATATTACACTTATTTAAATTTAAATAAAACTATCCTAATATTTTTCTAAGTCTTCAATTCTTCATCCTCCATCTGTTGCTTTCCCTCTCCATTTAATTCTCATCTGCGAAAGAAAAGAAGAAAAGTCAGAAGCAGATAAATATTTAAAGAGACGGACAGATAAAAAAAGGTTCATCATTAAAAGCAAATGGCCGGGATCAGGTCGCCCTCATTGCAAATCATGGGATTTCTCCCGGTTCACAAAGATGGATGAAAATGTTTGCAAATTAAAAATGAATGCACAAAATTAAAAATTGCACAATTCAAAGTTTGTCAAAAAAAAACTGCATAGTTCAAAGCAAGACAACATATGCAAGTTTAAGTCCAAAAGCAAACTAAGTCCAAAGTCAACAAGCTGCCAAAAGATATCTCAAGATATCAAAGTACCACCAATGCTGTCAAGAAGCAGAAAAGAAGACAAAATATGCAGAGTTAAACAACTATTGCAAGCAAAGTTTCATTTCATCATTTCCAGGCCAGTTTGCTTTTTCAGAATTAATACATGTTAAGCAATATAATATGCTTAAGTATTGTAGAGAGAGAAAAGAGAGAAAGAATGGGCTTACAGGTTTAGGCATGAGACAGTATACATAAAAACTGCAATGAAACAGTGAGACAGAAGGCAGAAATATGAAGAAATTGGAATGCCAACAAAACTGTCAATAAAAAGTAACAGAATTATCTTTCCACATTAAAACCTTGCAAATCTGCCCATCAGTTTGACCAAGAAAAGATATCAAAAATCTGAAGCATTCAAAAGGCCTCGCGCCCAAGAGCCTAAGAAACGAACACAAGTCTTAACACAAAAAACAGATCACAAGTAAGAAACCTCAAACCTGTAACCATACTTCAAGCAACCAAAGGCCTAAAGCTTCAAGCCTATTCTCAAAGTACCAAAACCTCTAAGCCTGCAAACATTCAAAACACCACAACCTGCTGTCCAACAAAAGCCTTAAACCAGCATAAGCCTGAAGCAAAAACCTAAAGACTTTGCAAGTTTCAAACAAACTGCAGCATAAACCTAAAGCCAGTAAAACCAAACTCAAACAATGGTTAGCCTCAATCAAAACCTGCAAGCTTAAACTAGTAAAGCCTAAAACCTGTGAAACCCTGTCAAGCCACTAACCTGCCTTCCAGGCCACAAACCTGAAACCTTTGCCAAGAAACATAAGCCATACCAGTCCTCAAACCTGTCAGTAGCCTAACCAACACAAAAACCCTCAGAACTCCAAGAGTTCATCACTGGGTTAGCATACAGGCAACTCAACAACTCAGTAAAGCAACATATCAGAAACAACAGGCAACTCAGCATACAAGGCATCAAGCATACAAGAAGGGCAACGAGAAGAAGGAGATAAAGAGACAAGCATAGCAACAGAATGCATCAAGACAATCAGAAGAAGAAAAGTAAATCAAAGAGGTTTTCAGTTCAAGTGTCATCATCAAACCTAAGGGCCAAAGAAACGCGAAATACCGGATTCCAAGAGCAAGTCAGCACCGCGTTCTCCGCCCAAGCCACCCTAGGCGCCTCCTCCATCTCTCTCCTCCTCTCCAAACCACGATTCCTTCAAAGGTAGCATTTCTATTCTTTCTTTTCATACCTCGCACAAACATTGATAACCTAAATAATCAGAATGTGTCAAAATCCAAAACATGCAAAATGTAAAAACATACAAAACTAAGTAATCCAACCTTGCAAACGTCGTCGCCTGTGTGACTATGGGGAAAGGAGAGAGGGAACGGCGCCTGGCAACGGGGACAGAAGGAGGTGTTCAGAAGCCTGGAATGAGAACGAACGAGGAAGACGAAGAAAGAAGACGATGAAACGGTGCCTCTGTAATACGTAAACCTTTGTTCTGAGTAAACTGATTCAACCCTAAAAAAACAAAAGCGTGTCAAACTCGTTTTGGGCCTTGCCCCAACCATCCACGCTTAAGCCCATTACATGCGTACCCCCCCTTTTCCTAACCTTAACCATTTCTGTTTGGGCTAAACAAAGGCCCCCTAAGGCCCATTCTATTCTTTTTAATTAACACTTTTTTTATTTACCACATGACATTTTACACAACTTATTTTTGTTAAATAAACCAATTGTTAATATTAACTTTAATTGACAATATTCATCTTTTTTATAATTAGATCTTTGTACATAAAAAATATATACTAACATAAAATACATAAGATCTAGAATTATTTAAAACACTTTTTTTTTCTTTAAAACTTATTTTGATTTATACATAAATACATAACTTTTCTTTAAGATAATACATTTCTTTTCTTAAAAATATTTTGTACATAAATAAATCAATACATATTTATTTTCTCAAACTTAAAACATTTTCCTTCCTTTTAATTAAAATACTCTTGTACCTATTAAAGAAATATACAAGATTACCAAAAATTAAATAAAGAAAACATTTAATTTTTTTTCATTAGGTTAACAATACTTAATCTTCACATTAAATTCACATTTTCTTAACTTGTATATAAATTACACGTACACTTACACAATACATTTCACATTTGATACATTATACATTTGATATTCTTACACTTTGCTATACATTACATTGACTACATTTGATCGCAATTCGATTTGGTTGTAATTATTTAAGTCTCATCCCCATTTGTGAATTTATACCCCCACTCTCGGATACCATTTGTAATAGCGTAGACTTTAAAATTCCCGCAATTTACCGCTTTCAAATTATACCATGGTTAGACCTAGGGTTTGCATGTACATAAAATCAAACGCTAGATAACCTAATACAAGACAAATACATGAAATCAATACATAATCACACTTGCACCCCCTAGGGTGATCCCACATGTTGCCTTCCAAAATGGGCCATGCCTGCACGTCGAGTTTCTTTGGCAAAACAATTCAAATGATCATAAGTCCCTCGATGACGCTTTCGAAAGTCGCCTATCAAAATGATCAAGTCCCTTTAAGCAAATTGCCAAAGACACTTGGCACCATTGCATTCATGGTCCATACGATGACTCGCGCCCGTCCCGTTAAACATCCTAAACGCAAGATTGTCCACCAAATTCAATGGTGGAACAAAATTGTTAAAAAGGGTTGAAAACAAAGAGAAAACCTTTGAGTACAATAGGGGTAGACAAAACTCTTAGCTACTTGAGATCAACTTGCAAAAACACTTGCCTCCTTTTCAAAAACCACACTCCATACACACTTTCAAAACAAACTCTCAAAAACATTTGAAACATCTTTTCGAAAAGATACACACTTTTGTAAAACACTCAAACACGAGTCAATTACATTGGTTACCGAAACAAAGGCGTCTATTTCAAAAACATTTTCAAAACACACACACACACCACAATTTCAAGCAATCAAAAATCAAGGCAAGTGATCTAAAAACCAAGTAACTAAGAGCCCATGGATAACCATGGATGAAAAGGGTGCCAATACCTTCCCTTTTCATAATCTACCCCCCGAACCCACGAAATATCTCAAAAAAGGTTTTTTCTGTGCTTTTTAACCATTCCTTTAGGATAAAATAAAAAGTCGGTGGCGACTCTTGCTCAACCGAACAAGTGCGAATACAAACGCAAAACTCAAGTCAGTTCTCCCACCGTATCACACTATTAAAAAATGACAATACAACAAGCATTTGTTTCACGACATCCAGAAAATGCCTCTAGCATTGACTAACAAACCCTACGAGAATTATCCGTGAAATTCTTTCCAAGTAACGGTACACTCTAAAAGATGAACCATGACATAGTCTAGTACTCAATAAGATTCTGCTACCTCGCCTCCACTCACGTGGTAAATGGACCCCCAATTACAAAGGTCCATACATAGTCAAAACAGCATCCTCCGGTGGTAATCTTATCTCCACAATAATGGATGGGGAAGAACTACCGCATCCAGAAAATTCAGACGCAGTAAAAAAAATAAAAACACTATGTACAAGAAGCCCGCTAAGCTCAAACCTTAAACAGGCGACTTAGGAAAAAAGGAGCATCCCGGTGGATCGAAAACCCTAAAGGGCGATCCAGCCAAAAATTAGGAGCATATAATAAAAAAAGTCATTCCGGTGGATTGAAAACCCTAAAGGGCAATCCAGGCAAAAATTAGGGATCATTCAAAAGAAATAAAGAACAAAGAGACTGCGATCTAAGAACTGCGACTACGAACCACGAAGGTGGAGATAGATCTGAATCATTCAACTCAGAAGCGAAGGAGATGAGATCATTAAAAGGATATTGGAGAAAAATAGTAGCAATTATCATTTTTCATTGCCATTTACAGTTGTAAAACTTTCTGCAATTACCTCTTTCTAGGAATTGCATCTTGTACTCTCTCCTACTCAGAGGCATATTAATAAAACACTGGCTTTCTTTGCATTTTTTCAAATTTCATTTTTTCTTTTCTCAGACTTGTTTACAAAATATTACGATCATTACTTGTGAATATTGTCTTGAAATCATTTCGGGGAATTAACAAAATAAAATCATTTGACAAAACATCAAAAAAACACTTTGGTTAGTGTGATACGGTGGCAGAACCGACTGTTTATACTGGTTTTGCGTTTGTATTCGCAAATGTCGCAGTAAGCAAGAAGCGCCACCTACTTTTATTTTATCCAATCAAAGGAAAATGGAAAAGAACAGGAAAAAACCATTTTTTGAGATGTTTGAGTACGGGGGGTAGATTATAGAAAGGGAAGGTGTTAGCACCCTTTCCATCTGTGGTTTTCCATGGGCTCTTAGGTACTTGCTCATTTTTAAAATTGCTTGTGTGTGCTTGTTTTGAAAAGTTTTGTTTACTTCGTGATAACCCTTGTATCTGTCCTCAAGAGTGTGACGAAGTTGTTTTGAAAACTTTTTTGGAAAGTGTTTGTATGAAAGATTGTTTATTTTGAGAAATTACCTAGGAACTATCTACCTACTCGAAAAAAAGTCTGTTCGTTTTCCTTTAGACAGCGCTATCCTACTATTAAGGAGTAGGTAGCACCACCGTTGGAGTTTTAAGGGACATTCGAAGGGATGAAATGGTCACTTAAGGCAACAAGTAAGGATACCTTATCATTTCGAAGGGACTATCGTCATTAGATCATTTCTCGTAGGCAACTCGAGGGACAATGAGGGACTATGATCTTTATGATGACTTTGAATTGCGGGTCATTGCTAAGGTATCCCTATGTTCGAGGGACACGACCATTATTTCCGAGGCAACCAAGTGAGGCAAAACCTAGGAGTGAGCATGTGCAAGTGTTTGATTTCAGTTTCATTTATCTTGCGCATTTAAGGTTTTCTACTATTTTAAATTGATTTATCTTGCCATTCAATCATGTTATCCATACATCTAGACAGTTTATAATTGCGGAAAGTAAAGTGAGCAAAATTAAAACCCTAGCTATTACAGGGCCTTGGGGAGGGGGATTACATAATCAAAAACCGGGAAAAATGATAAATGCAAAATAGTAAACCTAATTAACTATTACAAACTTGGAGCAGTTACAATAAATTAATCAAATAAAGGAAACAAAATGCACGCGAGTAAATCAACAGGGAATTAACGTCAAGTTTAGAGACAACTAATTTGCGAATAAAGAAAAGATATTTTTTGGATTTTTTGTGAAAAATAATAGTTAACTTTGCAAATTAACCTAATTTCTATGTAATTTTAATTATGGCAAAAAGTAATTTAAGTTAAACTAATTAAACTAATTAATTAATTGCAATTAAATATTTTATGAAAAAAACTAAACCTAATTTTTTTTAGTGATTTTCTGATTTTCTGATTTAATTATAATAAAAAAAATGATTTTGTAAAAAAAATAATTAATACAAATAATAAAATAAGAGAAATTAAAAAAGAATTGAAGTTGGGCCTGATATGATGAGCAATTTGGGGGGTGCATTGCCAATTTTGTGATAGACCCAGGATGATGGCCCAGAGTCCACCGCATGATCCAGTGCATCTTTCTTCTGATGGTTCATGGTATGCCTTCAATCCTGTGATGCTGGATCTACATGATGATGGATCCCAAGGATGAGATCTGAGGCGTATGGTGGACGCTGGGCATTGAGGCACGCTGGATCTGGAAAGTATATTCAAGAAAAATGTAAAAGCAACACGCCTGGGATCGAACCCAGGACGTTTGCTTCAAACCCTCCGTCCTTAACCATTTGCGCTGGTTGTTCAGTTGTTAATATAATAACAAAATAACATTATATTCAAAATAACGTTAATCACCATAAAAACGCGTGCGTAATTCAAATCTTCCAATGGGAGTTTTCCACCTAGCCTTCTTCTTCCTCAGCACTGTCGTTTTAGATGCTGGACTTTTACCTATGGTTCCATGCCTGTAACTAAAACCTGTTCATCTCAAAAAACTTAAACAAACAAGATAAATAAAACCCAAGTATGTCAATCAACCAGGCTTGATCTCGTGAGCATGATGGTGTCCATATTTGGCCCTAATTTTACCTGTATAATAAAACCCTAAAATTCGACCTTAAACCCTAATAATGGCAATTGTGCTTGTATGCATCAAAACTTATAATTAATCATGCCAACACGTTCCAAATGACAACACAAACATGAATGTATGCTTAGAAAACGTTAACCATGCGCAAATAATCAAAACCAAAATCAAGAAATATGGCAAACCGTGAGAGATGTGGAGGCTGGTTTTGGGCGTCTTAATGCGTGCAAATAGTTGGAAAAGCTTTTGAAGGTGTCCAGGAACGTGTTGCAAACCTTAAATCTCCTTGAGGATGGTTGTAGTATGGAATCCGATTTGAGATTTTTTGAAAAAAATTGCAACTTGTCCTTGCCGTTTCACACGATCAACCCTTGTTCTTGTGCATTGGAATTGTTATGTATATATACTAGACTGAATTAGGTTAACAAAAACATTCATATCTTTGCCAATTATCAAGATTTGATTTGATTCCATCCTTGCATTATTTCTTTCTAAATCAAGCCAAATCATACCATTTTCATCTCAATCACCCTTGGCACGATTTGATTTTGTTTGACAGCATATTTGCATTGTAATTCTATTCAAAATCAGATCAAAAACAAATCTTCCATATTTTATATCATTTATTTGATTTAATTTGACTCTTAAATGATTAAAATAAAAATAAATTAAATAAATAAAGTCAATAATATATGAGAGAGTGTTTGGGTCGTGGACATTGCTAGAAGTAAGATGCAAGCATAAAAAGTTAGGCCTATTTGACAAAAAATGCAATTTTGGGTATTGTTGACTTTTGATAATTTTCCAAAAATGGCCAACTTTGACAATGTATATCTCCTTCAATTTTGACCCTAAGAGGGTGTTCTTGGACTTTTCAGAAATATTAGGATGTCCCCTAAACAACCCTTTGGTTTCATCTCAATTGGATCCTCCATGTTCATGTAAGAAGCTTTGACCCAAAAGGTGTTTTTGTTGACTTTTGAAAATTACCTATAATGTATGAATTTATATCTTTTCATGAGTGTATTTTTTGAGTTTTAGGGCTGAAGTTGAGTTGTAGGGAATTCGATTCTCTTCAAAATGAGCCTTGGATGGAAACTTTCTGATAAAGTATGAGAAAGTTATGCTTGGTCAAAGTTTGGTTGACTTTTCCTAAGAAACCCTAATTTAGCAACTTTTGAGTTTTGATGAATTAAGAGCATTTCTTGAGGAATCATGATCAAACCTTGATCAAATGATGGATGTTACTTCAAAATGTTAATGTTTACCAAAAATCTTAAAGTTTGACTGCTTGAGGACCACCGTTGACTTTTGACCTAGTACAGTTGATTTTCATGCATTTGAGCAGTTGAATGAGCAAACTTCTTGTGAAAGGCATGAAACTTGGCACGGATGGTCTTAAGAGCTTATTAGGACTATGGAATAGGTTTGAGACCTTTGTAGTTCACCCATCTTGATGAAAATGGAAACCCTAGTTGGAGGTTCATTGCTTTAGGAGGCCATTTGTCTGATCAATCCTTGGGCATCCTTGGGCAAGTTGAAGATTTTAATGAACATATGTTGAGTAAAATGGGAGGGAAAATTTTGGGGTACAACAGTTGCCCCTGTTGAATCTTCTTAAACCTGAGGATGTAGATTGGTTGGTCTGCCTTTCGTGATCTGAAGGTAGAAGATGATTGAACACTAAAGTGCCCATAAATTTGACCTCGCATGAAGTAACACTGATTGGTGATATCGAGAATGGGCTTACAGATGCCATTTGGAAATTAACAAAGAATAGTCGGAGATGGGCTTAAAGATGAAATCCAGAAAAGATATCAGTTGCATAAGAGATTCCTTTGTGAGAATTCTTGTACCACCGTTGAGAGGTGTTTTACCAGGGAATGTCAGTTTACGTCCTAGGAGATAGAGTATAGGGGCTCCGGTTGTCCACTACTCTACTGGGGAATTAACTCTTGATTGAGGAGACGAAAGCGAACTGCTTATCTGGTCAGGGTCCAGGATGTACAGCGACTTACTGGGGAAATATGAGATCGACCGTATCTGGTCGGGTCCAGGTCTTGCAGTATTGTAAACTATTGTCTGAAGATATGAGAGAAGGAACCTGGATAGTAGGGTTATGAGAAGGAACCTGGATAGTAGGGTTACTTCGAAATGAAAGCCTGGATAGTAGGGCCGTGAGAAGGGACCTGGATAGTAGAGCTATGAGAAGGAACCTGGATAGTAGGGTTACTTCGGGATGAGAGCCAGGATAGTAGGGCAATGAGAAGGAACCTGGATAGTAGGTTTACTTCGGGATGAGAGCCTGGATAGTAGGGCTATGGGAAGGAACCTGGATAGTAAGGTTATTTCGGGATGAAAGCCTGGATAGTAAGGCTGTGAAAAGGAACCTGGATAGTAGGGTTACTTCAGAATGAAAGCCTAGATAGTAGGGCTATGAGAAGGTACCTGGACAATAGAGTTACTTTGGAATGAAAGCCTGGATAGTAGGTGTAATACGGTGGGAAGAACTGACTGTTTTTTGGAATGCCGGTTTGCGTTTTGTGTTTATGTTTGCAAAATGTCGCGGTAAGCAAGAGTCGCCACCGACTTTTATTTTATCCAACAAGGAAAGGAAAAAAGCACAGAAAAATTCCTTTTTGAGATATTTCTCGGGTTCGGGGGGTAGATTATAGAAAGGGAAGGTGTTAGCACCCTTTCTATCTGTGGTTATCCACGGGCTCTTAGGTACTTGCTCAAATGTTTTCAAAATTGCTTTCTTTGTGCTTGTGGGTTTGAAAAAGTTTTTGTTTTGAAAACTTCGATTTAACTCTTGCTTCTGTCCTCAATAGCGCATGAAGTGTTTTTGAAAACTTTGTTTGAAAAGTGTGAGTGAAAAAGATTTTTGTTTTTTTTAAAGAGAAAGTACTTAAGAACCATCTACCTACTCGAAAAAGGAATCATTCTATGTTAATTTCCTTTAGACAATTCTATCCTACTATTAATGAGTAGCTAGCACCGTCGTTGGAGTTTAAGGGTCAATTCGAATTTAGGACTTACGGTCACCAAAGCAATGTTAGGACGCCTTAGCGGTAACCATAATGTCTTAGATCATTTGTTTTTAGGCAACAATATCCGAGGCAACCATTTTGAGGCAACTATGATCTTTGGACAAGAGGGCGACCTCTAAAGTGACCTATACTCAATGACCGCGTACGAAGGCAACCAAGTCTGGTGTATCCTAAGAGTGCGCATGTGCGAGTGTGTCGTTTTCAGTTAATTTTATCTTTGTACATGTTAATGGTGATCTAAATTGATTTTAGGTTAAAACATTCAGTCTTGTCATGCGAACCTATTATCAAACATCTAACAGTTATAATTTACGGGAAATAGATTGCGGAATTTAAATTACAAGGCGTCGGGTATTTACATCGCCAAAAACAAACCCTTTGAAATTTAAATGCGGAAAAATAAATAAAGCGATAAAAATAATTAAATGGTCCTAATTATCTATTACATTCCGGGAACAAGTACAATATTGAATAAATAGATTGTGTGCGAAAAAATTAAATCGAGCGTGAGTTCTAGGGTTTTGACCCTTTGTATTAAAGAAAAGATTTTTTTTTGTTTTTTAATTTTAAGAAATAAACTATCCTAAATTAATTATTAAATTAATTAAACTAATTAATAAAAATAAATATATTTGGATTTTTTTTGCTATTTAAATAAAGAAATAAAAATTAATTAATGTTAGTAAAAACCTAATTAAGTCTAATTAGTTTTAATTATTTACAAAAATGTATTAAAGTTATTTCTAATTAAAGCCTAAATTAATTAAATTAATGTTTATTAATAAAAATTAAAATTTGATTTTATGAAGAAAGCATTTTTTATGGTTTTAATTTTATAAAGAAATTGATTGGTTAGTTAATGATAAAAATAATAACAATAAATAATTAAAACAAAAAATATAAAATAGAGAGAGATAGGGGGTTTGGGTCTGAATATGAGTGTTGGAGAAGCAATTCTGAGGCCCAAACGAGCTGGCCCTAGTTGACTTTTTGGATTCCATACGTGCATGTTGACTTGGCTCCATGGTGGACTCTCAATCTAGATCACCAGATATGGCCCTTGGCCATCTGGCTGTTGGAGATGTGGAAGCGCATGGTATGCTACAATGCTTGATTTGCACCGGATTACCTGAAGAAAAATATAACAAAGAATATAGGGGACCTGGGATCGAACCCAGGTCTTGTGGATGCTTGGATTGCTCGCTTCGCCACTAGGCCATTGTGCTTTAGTTGTTAATATATTAAACAATAATAATAATAATAAGAGAAAACACGTTATATGCCAGAAAAAATAAAAAATGTGCGCGTGTTTCGAATTTTCCACTGGGGAGGCGACACGCCATCATCCCCTACCTCCAGCCACTGTAAAATTTCCTGCAGATTTGGATCCGCAGCTAAATGCGTAGCTCGACCCAAAAATTAATTCCAGGCCATAAAAACGACCCCCAAAGGCATGGTTAGGTTCGTCTCCCTCTCTTGAGTGCAACCATGCCTATCACGAGATTCAATTACACCTGAAACACAAATCCCTAAAATCTAACACAAAACCCTAGCCATGCTGTTATGAGGTTACAGTCTATATAAATCAAATTAAGTATTGCCAAAAGTTTGGAAATCTCATGAGGATCACAAATATATCAATGATTTTCCAGAATGATGCAATAATAGAGAGCTATGATTTCGAATACAGGGCCAAGAAACGTGATACTTACAGAGCTCTTGAAGGCTTTAGAATACGTGTGTTGGATCCAGGAGGGTTATGTGATCACCCAGGAATCGATTGGTATCAATCTCTGCTTCTGAAAATGCCTCAAAGTATGATTTTGGTTTCACACTTTTTAGTGAATTTTGCAAGTTTTGTTTTGCTTATTTCAGCAGCATCTAGCCTTTCTAAACGTGCCTTAAGCTTCCTTATGTATTGTGGAATGCATTAGGTTAAGAATTATGGATTGAATCCTTCCACATCACTGCCATGAAATTGGATTTGATTCACCATTACTAAACCTTCCAAAATTGTCAAAACTCAATCTTTTTGCACATGGATTGCTTGATACGAATTTGATACTCTTAATGATGATGATTCAGTCCTGAAATAGCCAAAAAGATATCAAGTCATCAATATTTGGATTTTATTTGATTTAATTTGATTTAAAATGAAATAATTCAATAAAAAATCAAATAAAATAATAAAAAATAAATATGATCTCAAGGCTGAAGCTAGGACACGTGTGCAATGGGGCAAGCTCAAATCAAGTGGAAAAGAATGGGCCCATTTGACAAAATTTGAAGTTTTGGGGATAGTTGACTTTTGGCAATTTTGCAAAAATGCCTAACTTCAACAATGCATAACTTCTTCATTCTGAACTTTTGGATGTGTTCTTAGAGTTTTTAGAAATCTTGAGATGTCCTCTAACCAACCCTTTTGGTCTCATCTCATTTTGATATTCCATGCTCAAGTTATAAGCTTTGGCAAAAAAGGTGTTTTTGTTGACTTTCAAAAATGACCTATAATGTCCAAATTTGTAACTTTTTGTGAGTGAATTTTTTTATCTTTGGGTATGAAGATGGATTGTAGGAAATTGCATCCTCTTCAAATTGAGCTTTGGATGGGTCATTTCTCATAAAGTATGAGAAAGTTATGCTTGGTCAAAGTTGAGTTAACTTTTCCTACAAAACCCTAATTTAGCAACTTTTGAGTCTTGATGAATTTTGAGCAATCCTTGATGAATCATGATAAACCCTTGATCAAATGATGAAATATCCTTCAAAATGAGAATGTTGACAAAAAATCTTGAAGTTTGACTGTTTGTAGGCCACAGTTGACTTTTGCCCTAGCACAGTCGATTTTTGGACCTTTTGAGCAATTGACTGAGCAAACTTCTTCTGCAGGGCTTGAAATTTGACATGGATGGTCTTGAGAGCATATTAGGAAATTAGGTAGAATTTGAGGCCATTTGGACTCAAGGATCTTGATGCAACACAAAACCCTAATTTGGGGTTGATTGCCTTAGGAGGTAGCTTGACTGTCAAACTCTTGAGCCATCTTGAGCCACTTGGAGATTTTTCTTACAATGTCTTGAGAAATATGAGAGGGCAAATTTTGGGGTACAACAGCTGCCCCTGTTCAATCTTCTTAAACCTGAGGATATAGATTGGCTTTCCTGCCTTTCGTGATCAGAAGGTGGAAGATGATTGAACACTAGAGTGCCCAGAAATTTGCACTCGCATGAAGTGGTATCAGCCTTGTGATGTCAGGAATGGGCTTACAGATGCCATTTAGAGATTGTTGGCAGGAGGATAGGCTTAAAGATGCCATTTGCATGAGTGTCGATCGCATAAGATATTCCTTAGCGAGAACTCGCATATCTATTATTGTAGAAGACTCCGCTTGGGAAGTCTGGTCTTTGTTGAAATTTAGGAATTTGCCAGTACTTCAACTGAGAGAACATATCTGCTGAGTTTTAAGAACTTGTCCATAATTCAACTGGGGGGGAACATCTTCATCAAGATCTAGGACTGTCTGGTCTTCAACATAGTATACCGTTGAGATTGTAGAACTCGTCCACACTATGACGGAGGAAAACATCAAGATCTAGGAACTGTCTGGTCTTCAACGTAGTATGCCGTTGAGATTGTAGAACTCGTCCACACTATGACGGAGGAAAACATATTCATCAAGATCTAGGAACTGTCTAGTCTTCAACGTAGTATACCATTGAGATTGTAGAACTCGTCCACACTTTGACGGAGGAAACATCTTCATCAAGATCTTGGAACTGTCTGGTCTTCAACGTAGTATACCATTGAGATTGTAGAACTCGTCCACACTTTGACGGAGGAAACGTCTTCATCAAGATCTAGGAACTGTCTGGTCTTCAATGTAGTATGCCATTGAAATTGTAGAACTCGTCCATACTATGACGTAGGAAAACATCAAGATCTAGGAACTGTCTGGTCTTCAACGTAGTATACCGTTGAGATTGTAGAACTCGTCAACACTTTGACGGAGGAAACATCTTCATCAAGATCTAGGGACTGTCTGGTCTTCAACGTAGTATACCATTGAGATTGTAGAACTCGTCCACACTTTGACAAAGGAAACATCTTCATCAAGATCTAGGAATTGTCTGGTCTTCAACATAGTATACCGTTGAGATTGTAGAACTCGTCCACACTTTGACGGAGGAAACATCTTCATCAAGATCTAGGAACTGTCTGGTCTTCAACGTAGTATACCATTGAGATTGTAAAACTCGTCCATACTATGACGGAGGAAACATCTTCATCAAGATCTAGGAACTGTCTGGTCTTCAACGTAGTATACCGTTGAGATTGTAGAACTCGTACACACTATGACGGAGGAAAACATCTTCATCAAGATCTAGGAACTGTCTGGTCTTCAACGTAGCATACCATTGAGATTGTAGAACTCGTCCACACTATGACGGAGGAAAACATCAATATCTAGGAACTGTCTGGTCTTCAACGTAGTATGCCGTTGAGATTGTAGAACTCGTCCACACTATGACGGAGGAAAACATCAAGATCTAGGAACTGTATGGTCTTCAACATAGTATACCGTTGAGATTGTAGAACTCGTCCATACTTTGACGGAGGAAACATCTTCATCAAGATCTAGGAACTGTCTGGTCTTCAACATAGTATGTCGTTGAGATTGTAGAACTCGTCCACACTTTGACGGAGGAAACATCAAGATCTAGGAACTGTCTAGTCTTCAACATAGTATACCGTTGAGATTGTAGAACTCGTCCACACTTTGACGGAGGAAACATCTTCATCAAGATCTAGGAACTGTCTGGTATTCAACGTAGTATACCGTTGAGATTGTAGAACTCATCCACACTATGAAGGAGGAAAATTGTCGAGATTGAGAACCTTCTCTGACATTCAACCGAGGATAATTCAGTTGAAATCTAAGAACCGATTAGGTCTTCAACATAACTGAGAACTTAACTGCATCCTTCGTGAAAGGTAAAGGTCAGTCATATGCAATGCATGATATGAATCAAGCAATGATGTTCTCAAAATAAATGAGATTGTGTTGTATGATGCGTATACGCATGTATCATGATGTATGGAAATGTAATGTTTTAGCTGGGTAAAGTAAATCTCGGATAGCTGCTGGAGAAAAGAGTTGAATTCTTCGCTTCCGCTGGGAATGACGAACGAAGATGATTGCGAGAATAAGCCTGCAGGAGAGGATAACTCCGTTGGGGCATAAAATTGATGAGGAGATTACTCTGTGGGGAAGAAATGCTCTGCTGAGGATTCCACTGATAAATTCTGTTAGGGATGAATTACTGTTGTTGGTGGTACTGAATCTTGTTGGGGATTGAATTCCTGTTTGTGAAAGGAAAGAGCTCCGCTGGGGATGATCTTTCAGTTGCGGCTTCACTGGGGATAACTTGTTAGACTTTTATGGGAATAATCCTTCGAGCTTTGCTGGGGACAATCTTCCTTTGAACTCGGCTGGGGATATTTATTTTTATACTCCTCCGGGGACAAACTTCCAGAGTCTACTGGGGATGATTCTTCAACTCCACCGGGGAAGCTTTTTCAGACTGCGCTGGGAAAACTTTAACTCCACTGGGGGTATCTTGTATTCTGCCGGGGAATATTCTTATACTCCGTTGGGGAATATTAAGACTGCCTGGGATATTAAACCTTTTCAATGTTAAGGGTAGATAAACTTTGCTTGGGGAGAATATTACCGATTCCTTTACAGTTACAGGTCTCAACTGGGGAGAGCCAATCATTATTGTCTTACTCTGCGGGGAGTGAAAGTATCTTGGTCATATTCTTCAGCTGAATCTACCTTGTACCTGGTGGATAGAGCAACTGTACAGTTTGGACAATTCTCATTTGCCCCTATTTCTGATATTACCAGTAATCATCTTTTTGTTTCGCATGTAAATATTTATGAGCGGCAATTAATGTCAAGTGCATATATCAAAAATAAACATTGGACGTTCTTTGCAAAACAAAACAGATAAAGGAAAAATAGCTTGAAATTTCTTTGAAAATGAATTGTATTGATTTTGAAGTTTGGCCTGTAAGTAGGCGTTTTTGTCCAAGAGGCTGACGTCCTAGTAAGAGAATGCCGCTGAATAATAGAGTTTACACAATTTATGAAAAAGTATACAAAACAGCTATGTAAATAATCCCACTGGGTTCCAACTCTGTTGTTGCCTTTATGTTCTCGAGCATCTCATCGCTTTGCTACTGGTTGAAGGTAGATCAGATTGATTAGTGTCGTTTGAGTTTGATAGTCGATACCGAAGTTTGGTTACAAGGTGATCTAATGAGACATAGTGTTACGCTTTGATCCCTAGTTTTATCCTGGACCGCCCTTTCGGGTTTTCAGTCCACCGGGATACCCTTTTTTGCCCAAGTCGCCTTTTCAGGTTTTTGACTTGTCGGGTGTACAGTTTTTCATTTTCATCCCTTATTTTTGCCCGAACCCTTTTGGTTCACCGGGAAGCCCTTATTTTTGCCTAGGTCAGTCGACCTAGCGGGTCTTTGTTCATGTGTAGTATCTTTTCACTATGTCTGCATTGACGGGGTGAGGAAGGTCGTCACCATCTATGGTGGTTAGAATCATAGCTCCTCCTGAGAAAATGTTCTTAACCACAAATGGCCCTTCGTAAGTAGGGGTCCATTTTCCCCTGGGATCACCTTGAGGTAATATGATGCGCTTGATAACCAGATCCCCAACTTGATACTCTTGTCGTCTAACTTTCTTGTTAAATGCCTTGATCATCCGCTTTTGATACGTTTGACCATGGCAAATAGCAGTAAGTCTCTTTTCGTCGATTAAATTCAGCTGATCAAGTCGGGTCTGAATACAGTCATCTTCGCTCAAACCTGCATCCTTCATAATCCGAAGAGAGGGTATCTGAACTTCAATGGGCAAGACTGCTTCCATACCATAAACCAAGGAATAGGGGGTTGCCCCTGTTGACATCCGCGCTGAGGTACGGTACCCATGAAGAGTGAATGGTAACATCTCGTGCCAATCTTTATATGTCACTGTCATCTTCTGCACGATCTTCTTAATGTTCTTATTAGCCACTTCTACAACCCCATTCATCTTCGGCCGGTAGGGAGAAGAGTTGTGATGCTGTATCTTGAACTGCTTGCAGAGCTCAATGATCATCTTATTATTGAGATTGGTACCATTGTCCGTAATGATCCTCTCTGGTACACCGTATCGACAAATCAGATTGTGCTGAATGAACCGTGCCACGACGTTCTTGGTTACTGTTGCAAAGGAAGCTGCTTCCACCCACTTCATAAAGTAATCAATCGCTACCAGGATGAAACGATTCCCATTGGATGTTGTAGGTCTGATCTCGCCGATCATATCAATGCCCCACATTGCAAAAGGCCAAGGTGTCATCAAGACGTTTAGAGGAACTGGAGGTATATGTACCTTATCTGCATAGACTTGGCACTTGTGACATGTCCGAGAATGCTGATAATAGTTGGCTTCCATTGTGGACCAATAGTATCCTGCCCGAAGAATCTTCTTTGCCATGGTGTGTCCACTGGAATGAGTTCCGAAAGTGCCTTCATGTAACTCTGCCATGATCCTTTCTTCTTCATTCTTATCCACACAACGCAGCAAGGTCGAATCATAGTTACGCTTGTAAAGGATGCCATTGCTGATGAAGAACTTCGTTGCAAACCTCCTCAGAAACTTCTTGTCATTAACAGGTGCGCCCTCGGGGTATTTCTGAGCCTCAAGGTATCTCTTCACCTCATGAAACAAGGGTTTATCTGCTACCTCTTCAGTCTCAATGTCACAGCAATGTGCAGGTTCGTCCAATCTTTCAGTGATAATCTGGGGAGCTTCGTTGTTCCAATTGACTTTGAACATAGAAGACATCGTAGCTAGCGCGTTCGCTAACTGATTCTCCTCTCTAGGGAAGTGTTCAAAGGTTATCTCCTCGAAATGGGGAAGCAACGTCAACACATACTCCTTGTAAGGAATAAGATTTGGGTGTTTTGTATCCCACTCACCTTTGATCTGACTGATCACGAGAGCGGAATCTCCAAAGACACTTAAGAACTTAATCCTTAGGTCAATAGCTGCTCGAAGACCCATGATGCACGCTTCATACTCTGCCATATTGTTGGTGCAGTTGAAACATAGTCGGGCGGTAAATGGAGTATGAGAGCCTTTATGAGATATGATCACGGCGCCAATGCCATTACCCAAAGCGTTCGAAGCTCCACCAAAGTACATAGACCATCGGGATCCTTCCTCAGGTCCTTCATCCGGTCCAGGTGTCTCACAGTCAGTCACTATCATGATATTCTCGTCCGGGAATTCAAAGTTCATAGACTGGTAATCATCCACTGCCTGATGTGCTAAATGGTCTGCCAACACACTTCCCTTGATTGCCTTTTGGGTCGTGTACTGGATGTCATACTCAGTCAAGATCATATGTCATCTTGTTATTCTTCTGGATAAGGCAGGCTTCTCAAAGATATACTTGATTGGATCCATTTTTGATATCGATAGAGTAGTGTGAGTCAGCATATACTGTCTCAGCCGGCGAGCAGCCCATTCCAAAGTGCAGCAAGTTTTCTCGAGTAGTGAGTATCGGGTCTCACAGTCGGTAAAATTTTTGCTAAGGTAATAAATAGCATGCTCTTTTCGGCCAGACTCGTCATGCTGACCCAGCACACACCCCATTGAGTTGTCGAGTACTGTCAAGTATAAGATCAGAGGTCTCCCTTCAATTGGAGGCATCAGAATTGGTGGCTTTTGGAGATACTCTTTGATCCTTTAGAAAGCGGTCTGGCATTCATCGTTCCAACGTACTACCTGATCTTTCTTCAGTAACTTGAAGATTGGTTCACAAGTAGCAGTCAGGTGCGAGATGAATCGGGAAATGTAGTTCAGACGTCCCAGAAATCCTCTAACTTCTTTTTCTGTTCTGGGAGCTGGCATTTCCTGTATAGCTTTCACCTTTGCAGGATCCACTTGAATACCTTTGTCACTTACAACGAAACCCAACAGTTTACCAGATCTCACCCCGAAGGTGTACTTGTTCGGGTTTAACCTCAGCTTGTACAACTTCAACCTGTCAAACAACTTCTGAAGGTGGTCCAGATGTTCTTCCTCAGTTTGAGATCTTGCAATCATGTCATCGACGTATACCTCAATCTCATGATGGATCATGTCATGAAACAAAGCAACCATGGCGTGCTGATATGTTGCCCCCGCATTTTTCAATCCAAAGGGCATGACCTTGTAGCAAAAGGTGCCCCATTGAGTAACAAAGGTTGTCTTCTCCATGTCTTTGGGAGCCATTTTAATCTGATTATAATCGGAGAAACCATCCATAAAGGAGAAAACCTTATGCTGAGCGGTGTTGTCAACTAGAACGTCGATATGAGGTAGAGGGAAATCATCCTTGGGGATTGCCCTGTTCAGATCCCTATAATCAACACACATTCGAACCTTACCATCCTTCTTCGGCACAGGAACCACGTTGACCACCCACTGTGGGTATGAAGCAACTGCTAGAAAACCGGCGTTAAACTGTTTCATAACTTCCGCTTTAATTTTCTCAGACATATCCGGGCGCATTCGGCGAACCTTCTGTTTCACTGGAGGACAGTCTTCCTTGGTGGGCAGGCGGTGAACCACAATATCGGTATCCAACCCAGGCATATCTTCATAAGACCAGGCAAAGATTTCAACATAGTCACGCAACATCTGAATCAACCGTTGTTTCACACTATGCTCCAGATTTACACTGATCTTAACTTCTTTCTTGTCTATCTTTGTACCCAGATTTACTGATTCCACCGGCTCTTCGCGCGGCTGTATGGCCCTCTCTTCCTGGAGTAGCAGTCTAGCAAGTTCACCAGGCACTTTGAAATCATCTTCACCTTCGTCTTCGACTAAGTTGATCGGACTTTCGAAGTCATAACTGGCAGTAGCAGTGTCGTTACCAGTGAGATCCAGAGTGGATGTAGACCTGTATATGTGAGTGTGTGTAAAATAGATGTTTTGCAATATATAATAAAAGAAAAACAAGGAGCACAAAATTTGAAATGCAAGAAATGTCCAATGCTTTTATTAATGATATATGTAGATGACACACATAAAGCCCTCACAAATGAAACCACAGTGCCCCGAGTAAGACACCAGGGCGTAAATTTTAAAACATTGTTTGTTACAGATACAAAACAAAAGTCTCATTACTGGGTGATAACAGAAATGGGCATAGAATCCTTCACTGTCCAGTTGCTTAATCCACCATCGACAGTTGGGTATATCCAGCTGTCAATGTCAAACTCTTCATCATCGTCACCCCTGATAGCATTCACCCCTGCATCTTGTTTAGGCTTTTCTGGTGCTCCGAACTCGATCTCCTTAGCATCAATCAAGTTTTGTACCTTGTTCTTCAAGACCCAGTAGTCATCTGTATCATGCCTCGGGCTATCAGAGTGAAAAGCACAGCGGGCATTAGGGTTGTACTTTGGTGATGTAGTGTTGGGATTTTGCGAAGCCTCCCTTGGAATCACAAGATTGGTTTTCAATAACTATGGTAGAATCTGAGATAAAGTCATGTTGAGCTGAGTGAACTATCTTCGAGGTCTCTCGGCCTTTGGCTGATTGTTGCACTGAGGAGCACCAGCAGGTCTTGAAATAACAACCGCATTAACACCTTGGCGGCGTTCAGGTCTATTCTGGCTTTTCGAACTGTAAACAACACTGGCCTCCTTCATAAAAGGCTTCTTCTCGATGCCTGATGAGGCACCCTTCTGTATTTTACCGGATTTAATACCGGCCTCAATCCTTTCCCGGTCATAATCAGCTCTGTAAACCCGGACGAAGAACTTCCAAACAGATGGTTGAAATACGGACCAGACAAGGTCCCCATAAACATATCAACTAGCTCCCTATCAGCCAAGGGTGGTTGTACTCTTCCAGCGAGGTCCCTCAACTTCTGAGCATAATCTTTGAAACCTTCACCCGCAACCATAGACATACCTTGGAGTTGGGTACGCATGGGAGCGAGGTCGGCATTGTATTAGTACTGCTTGTAGAAAGCAACAGCCAAATCTTCCCAACTACGGATACTGGTTCCTTCTAACTGATAAAACCATTCAAGCTGAGTCCCTGAGAGACTGTCTTGAAATAAGTTGGTCCATAGGTTCTTATCAGCGGTGTACGGCTGAATCTTCCTTACATACGACCGGAGGTGCAGTTTCGGGCAAGAAATTCCATCATATTTAGCAAAGGTTGGTGCTTTGAATTTATGGGGAATCACCATCCCAGACGACAGTCCTAAATCACCAAAGTCCAGACCGGGCACTTTCTGAACTTCCATCGCACTCAAACGGTCTTCCAGTTGTTTGTACCTATCCTCAGCCGGAGGATACTGGTCTTCGTCGAAGTCCGTCTCGTTATCTGAAACCACAGGGCTAGGATCCCTCCTTTCTTCCTGACTATCTTTCCCTCCAGATGAGGTGGTAAAATCGACTTCTTCTCGTAGCCTGTTTCCAAACCTGTGACATGTGTTAAACAAGATTGTCCTCTTCTTCTTCTTCTTCTTCTTCTCTTTCAGAATAAGGGTCTTCAGATCTTGCTGACCCTTAGCTAGATTCATGAACAATTCTTGGAACTGGGCGTTTTGGGCCTGTAGAGCCTTGATTGCTTGTTCAGTTGATGGTTCAGAATACATGATGCTGAAATAAACAGCGAAGAAGATGAGAAAACCTGTAAGGGTACCTGTTATGAGGTGCATGGAATTAAATGCGTATGATATGATTTCAAAGACATCAAGAGATTCAAATTCGTAAACCAAACATGAAACACACTTTTATTAGATAAACTTGGAATTTAAATTTTTCAACAGATGCCCTTGAGGCGTTATAAGAAAGGAAATACTGAAAGGTAAAATAAAACTGGAAATAATCAAAGGACAATCAGTGCTCCCATGGTCGCTTCTTGTCGGTGCAGACATAGTCATTGAGGATCCGCTCGTTCTCCAACTGCCTAGTCAACTTCTGGATCTTCTGCTCTTGCTCGTGATACTTTTCTTGGTAAGTATCCCGCTCTTCTCTCAGCTGCATCCAAGACCTTTTCAGTGCCCCAATGTCAGTGGGCATATGAGGATGGAGGATGGTAGGAAGAACCCCTTCTTCATTAGCAACTTCAACAATGATAGGCAAGACGGCTTCATACGGCATTCCAAGCTTTTGGGCACGGATACGAACCCATCAGAGATATGGCTCCATCGGAAGGGAAGTCTTTGGACCCAGCTCGTGTGGATCAGACTTGTGAACTCTATCACAAGCTCTTATGAATCTGCGGCGTTGCTCGTCATTATCCCCTTGAAAATCAAAGATGATACTAGGCATTAGCAATTCATGAGGTCTTTCTCTTCTAGCTCGCCCAAACTGATGTAAGGCCAAGCATGGATTATAAGTGATCCCTCCATTGGTTCCTATCAGTGGAATATTGGGGTATTCCCCACAGCGATCTAGAATGGCCACCTCGTCCATACCCTTAATGGTCCAAATGATGTCATTGTGAGAGAGAGACATAACCCTATAGGCCCAGCCCATGCCTTCTTTGTTTTTCAGAACTGATTTGGGAAGGTGAGAAATAAACCACCTTGCCAACAATGGAGCATAGCACATCAGGGTTCCCCGCTTTCGAGCAGTACGGGCATAAAGCTGATGAAGAATGTCACCCAAGAGAGTGGGTACAGGGTTACCAGAGATGAAGATTTTTACCACATTCACATCAACAAAGGAGTCGGAGTTAGGAAACAGTACCAAACCATATATCAGAAGAGCCAGGATATCTTCGAATTCCTGGAAGTCTAGACTATCCCCGAACTAATTAGCTTTACCAACCAAGAAATTAGTCAGGAAGCCCTTTGCTCCACTTCTAGTTTCCCAATTAGACATAACCTCAGCCTTTGTCAGATGGAGGGCTGAAGTAATTTCTTCCGGCCTAAGGATCTTCTCCCAACCTGTGAACGGGGTCTTCTCCAGGATAGGGATACCCAGCAGATCAGAGAACTCCTCTAAGGTAGGGACCAACTGGTAGTCCTGAAAAGTAAAGCAATGGTACAACGGATCAAAGAACTGGACTAGGACACTCATCATCTGCTCGTCCAATTTGGAAGTGACCAAACTAAGAAGATGCCCATGTCTTCTGATGAAGGAGGTAGTATCTGACATCTTTGCAACCAATTCTTTAAGCATAGTGGGAACCTGGACAAAGTTGATCCGGATGGTGTTCCTACGCATGGGTATCATGACCTACAAAACAGAATAAAGATGAATCCCTTCTGTCTTTGAAATAGGTTAGTCCAATGCAAGATGCATGCAATGTCATGATGTCATGATGTTATGATAGAATGCACACCACAAGTATCCACAAATAGCAAACATGGTAAAGGCACACAAGTCACACAGAGAGCTCTTAGATTTCAGGCTGGCAAGGAGCTTAGGTACTACCCTCCTTCAGTTCAGTTGGTTCAAACCTGTCCTAAAAATAGTAACCGGGTTCTAGAGGATCTCAATATCATTGACCACCCTCGATCGATCATAATTCTAGTTTAGCAACCTTTTCTTGCAGCCAGAATCATCGCGAGAGTTTGGTCTCAATGAGTGTAGCATACTGCTACTGTTCTATGGCCAAGTTGGTCAATTTAAAGGTTCTAAGGTCAGTTGGTGCTTAATGACCCCTTAGTAGACCCATATTCTCCTCGTTGCGCCACAAGGGATATCGGTACATACTAAAGTGCCACACCAGCGTAGCTACTGCTTCAACCGTATTGGTCTATGTCGTACAGTTCCCTCACAGTTTATTGCTACTTACCTAAAGGGTATCCCCCATATCCGGGTTAGGATCTATAGTAACTCCGATTCAAACCCAAAAATATAAAGAAAACAAATCATGCAATTGAAAACATTATGAACTATTCCTAAGGTATACCCCACTTATAAGAATCCCCAGCAGAGTCGCCAGTTCTGTGATATGGTGGGAAGAACTGACTATTTTTTGGAATGCTGGTTTGCATTTTGCGTTTATGTTTGCAAAATGTCACGGTAAGCAAGAGTCGCCACCGACTTTTATTTTATCCAACAAGGAAAGGAAAAAAGCACAGAAAAATTCCTTTTTGAGATATTTCTCGGGTTCAGGGGGTAGATTATAGAAAGGCAAGGTGTTAGCACCCTTTCTATCCGTGGTTATCCACGGGCTCTTAGGTACTTGCTCAAATGTTTTCAAAATTGCTTTCTTTGTGCTTGTGGGTTTGAAAAAGTTTTTGTTTTGAAAACTTCTATTTAACTCTTGCTTCTGTCCTCAAGAGCGCATGAAGTGTTTTTGAAAACTTTGTTCGAAAAGTGTGAGTGAAAAAAAATTTTGTTTTTTTGAAAGAGCAAGTACTTAAGAACCATCTACCTACTCGAAAAAGGAATCGTTCTATGTTAATTTCCTTTAGACAATGCTATCCTACTATTAATGAGTAGGTAGAACCGTCGGTGGAGTTTAAGGTCAATTCAAATTTAGGACTTACGGTCACCAAAGCAATGTTAGGACGCTTTAGCGGTAACCCTAATGTCTTAGATCATTTGTTTTGAGGCAACAATATTCGAGGCAACTGTTTTGAGGCAACTATGATCTTTGGACAAGAGGGTGACCTCTAAAGTGACCTATACTCAATGACTGCGTACGAAGGCAACCAAGTGTGGTGTATCCTAAGAGTGCGCATGTGCGAGTGTGTCGTTTTCAGTTAATTTTATCTTTGTACATGTTAATGGTGATCTAAATTGATTTTAGGTTAAAACATTCAGTCTTGTCATGCGAACCTATTATCAAACATCTAACAGTTATAATTTGCGGGAAATAGATTGCGGAATTTAAATTACAATGCGTAGGGTATTTACATCGCCAAAAACAAACCCTGTGAAATTCAAATGCGGAAAAATAAATAAAGCGATAAAAATAATTAAATGGTCCTAATTATCTATTACATTCCGGGAACAAGTACAATATTGAATAAATAGATCGCGTGCGAAAAAATTAAATTAAGCGCGAGTTCTAGGGTTTTGACCTTTTGTTATTAAAGAAAAGATTTTTTTTTGTTTTTTAATTTTAAGAAATAAACTATCCTAAATTAATTATTATATTAAATTAATTAAACTAATTAATAAAAATAAATATTTTTGGGTTTTTTTTGTTATTTAAAGAAAGAAATAAAAATTAATTAATGTTAGTAAAAACCTAATTAAGTCTAATTAGTTTTAATTATTTACAAAAATGTATTAAAGTTATTTCTAATTAAAGCCTAAATTAATTAAATTAATGTTTATTAATAAAAATTAAAATTTGATTTTATGAAGAAAGCATTTTTTATGGTTTTAATTTTATAAAGAAATTGATTGGTTAGTTAATAATAAAAATAATAACAATAAATAATTAAAACAAAAAATATAAGAGAGAGATAGGGGGGTTTGGGCCTGAATATGAGTGTTGGAGAAGCAATTCTGAGGCCCAAACGAGCTGGCCCTGGTTGACTTTTTGGATTCCATACGTGCATGTTGACTTGGCTCCATGGTGGACTCTCAATCTAGATCATCAGATCTGGCCTTTGGCCATCTGGCTGATGGAGATGTGGAAGCGCATGGTATGCTACAATGCTTGATTTGCACCGGATTACCTGAAGAAAAATATAACAAAGAATATGGGGGACCTGGGATCGAACCCAGGTCCTGTTGATGCTTGGATTGCTCGCTTCGCCACTAGGTCATTGTGCTTTAGTTGTTAATATATTAAACAATAATAATAATAACAGAAAATGCGTTATATGCCAGAAAAAATACAAAATGCGCGCGTGTTTCGAATTGTCCACTGGGGAGGCGACACGCCATCATCCCCTACCTCCAACCACTGTAAAATTTCCTGCAGATTTGGATCCGCAGCTAAATGCGTAGCTCGACCCAAAAATTAATTCCAGGCCATAAAAACGACCCTCAAAGGCATGGTTAGGTTCGTCTCCCTCTCTTGAGTGCAACCATGCCTATCACGAGATTCAATTTCACCTGAAACACAAATCCCTAAAATCTAACATGAAACCCTAGCCATGCTGTTATGAGGTTACAGTCCATATAAATCAAATTAAGTATTGCCAAAAGTTTGGAAATCTCATAAGGATCACAAATATATCAATGATTTTCCAGAATGATGCAAGAATAGAGAGCTATGATTTCGAATACAGGGCCAAGAAACGTGATACTTACAGAGCTCTTGAAGGCTTGAGAATGCGTGCGTTGGATCCATGAGGGTTATGTGATCACCCAGGAATCGATTGGTATCAATCTCTGCTTCTGAAAATGCCTCAAAGTATGATTTTGGTTTCACACTTTTTAGTGAATTTTTCAAGTTTTGTTTTGCTTATTTCTGCAGCCTCTAGCCTTTGTAATCGTGCCTTAAGCTTCCTTATGTATTGTGGAATGCATTAGGTTAAGAATTATGGATTGAATCCTTCCACATCAATGCCATGAAATTTGATTTGATTCACCATTACTAAACCTTCCAAAATTGTCAAAACTCAATCTTTTTGCACATGGATTTCTTGATACGAATTAGATACTCTTATTGATGATGATTCAGTCCTGAAATAGCCAAAAAGATATCAAGTAATCAATATTTGGATTTTATTTGATTTAATTTGATTTAAAATGAAATAATTCAATAAAAAATAAAATAAAATAATAAAAATGAAATATGATCTCAAGGCTGAAGCTAGGACACGTGTGCAATGGGGCAAGCTCAAATCAAGTGGAAAATAATGGGCCCATTTGACAAAATTTGAAGTTTTGGGGATAGTTGACTTTTGGCAATTTTGCAAAAATGCCCAACTTCAACAATGCATAACTTCTTCAATTTTGAACCTTTGGAGGTGTTCTTGGACTTTTTAGAAATCTTGAGATGCCCTATAACCAACCCTTTTGGTCTCATATCATTTTGATATTCCATGCTCAAGTTATAAGCTTTGGAAAAAAATGTGTTTTTGTTGACTTTTAAAAATGACCTATAATGTCCAAATTTGTAACTTTTTGTGAGTGTATTGTTTGATCTTGGGGTATGAATATGGATTGTAGGAAATTGCATCCTCTTCAAAATGAGCTTTGGATGGGTCATTTCTAATAAAGTATGAGAAAGTTATGCTTGGTCAAAGTTGAGTTGACTTTTCCTACAAAACCCTAATTTAGCAACTTTTGAGTCTTGATGAATTTTGAGCAATCCTTGATGAATAATGATCAACCCTTGATCAAATGATTAAATATCCTTAAAAATTAGAATGTTGACAAAAAATATTGAAGTTTGACTGTTTGTAGGCCACAGTTGACTTTTGCCCTAGCACAGTCGATTTTTGGACCTTTTGAGCAATTGACTGAGCAAACTTCTTCTGCAAGGCTTGAAATTTGACATGGATGGTCTTGAGAGCATATTAGGACATTAGGGAGAATTTGAGGCCATTTGGACTCAAGGATCTTGATGCAACCCAAAATCCTAATTTGGGGTTGACTGCCTTAGGAGATAGCTTGATTGTCTAACTCTTGAGCCATCTTGAGCCACTTGGAGATTTTTCTTGCAATGTCTTGAGAAATATGAGAGGGAAAATTTTGGGGTACAACAGTAGGGCTTATGGGAAGGAACCTGGGTCGTAGGGTTACTTCATTTGGTCACGTAGCTTAGTTGACCCGTTTGGTTTCAGGAACTGATTTTTCATTAGCTGTCTGCAGATATGACATGTACAGCTGCTGGAATTGCTGGTGATAATTGTCTTTCCTGAAAAGATAACAGGGTTAATTATATGCGATGCATGAAATGCATTGTGAGATGATGTTCTCAAAAATAAATGAGACTATGTTGTCTGTGATATGTATGCACATGAACATGAAATGCTATTATGACATGTCCGAGTCTGGGAAAATAAATCCACGACTGTTGCTGGAGAGTATAGCCCTACTGACGGTTGTAGAGAACTGTGGCTCTTTTACTTCCACTGGGGATGGTAAACGGAGATGACTATGCTGGAGATTTACTTCTTGTTGTTTGTGAATATTATGCCAAGGAGAGAATCTGTTTGAGAATAGCTCTACGGGGGAATGACTCTGTTGGAGGATGAACTTCCAGAGCTGGAGGGATAAACTCTATCGGGGATTGAGTTTCCGCATTCAGAGAAATCAACTCTGCTTGGGAGACAAATTTTATGACCCGCTTGAGATTATGAAATTAGGTTGGGGGATATAGATGTTAGATTTCTGAAAGACCCTGGCTGGGGAGATTACTTCCTGTTTTGGGAAAGCTGATATCAATGCTTTGATTGCTTTTACTCTGTGGGGAGTATAGATGTCACGAGCTCGTATGCACTGATGAATGTGCTTCAAGGCTGTCTTGCCCTGGTACCTGCTGGCAGAGTAACTGTTGGGTTTGACACTTCTTGTTTTTGCCCCTGTTTCTTAAGTTACGAGCAATTGCCTTTCTGTTTCTTATGCAAACATTTGTGAGCAGCCATCATATTCAAATGCATATGTCAAGAATAAATCATTGGACGTTCTTGCAAAACAAAATAGAAAATAAAAAGAAACACATAGTTGGTAAAATGATTTGTATTGATTTTCGAAGTTGGCCTATAACAAGCATTTTTGTACAAGGAAGTTGGCGCTCTAGTAAGAGAACACCGCCGAAAAATGGAAATTTATACAATATTGTGTAAAAAGAAAACAACTATGTACAATAATCCCATTGAGTTCCAATTCTGCTATTGTCGCTCTGTCTTCGAGTGTCTCATCACTTTGCTGCTTGTCCGAAGCTGATTAGATTGATTGGTGTCGTTCGAACTTGACAGTTGATACTGAGGTATGATTGCAAGGTGATCCAATGGGACATAGTGATACGCTTTACATCCCTAAATTTTTCCTGGACTTCACTTTCGGGTTTTCAGTCCACCGGGATACCCTTTTTTGCCCAAGCCGCCTTTTTAGGTTTTCGACTTGTCGGGTGTACAGATTTTTTTGTTTTCATCCCTTATTTTTGCCCGAACCCTTTTGGTTCGCCGGGAAGCCCTTATTTTTGCCTATGCCAGTCAACCTAGCGGGTCTTTTATCATGCGTAGTATTTTTTCACTATGTTCGCATTGACAGGGTGAGGAAGGTCGTCACCATCCATGGTGATTAGAATCATGGCTCCACCCGAGAAAATGTTTTTAATCACAAATGGCCCTTCGTATGTGGGAGTCCATTTGCCCCTGGGATCACCTTGCAGCAGTATGATGCGCTTGATTACTAGATCCCCGACTTGATACTCTTGGCGTCTGACTTTTTTGTTGAAAGCTTTGATCATTCGTTTTTGATATGTTTGACCGTGACAGACAGCAGTAAGTCTCTTCTCATCGATCAGATTTAGTTAATCAAGTCGAATCTGGATCCAGTCATCTTCGTTCAAACCCACATCCTTCATAATCCTTAAAGAAGGAATCTAGACCTCAATGGGTAGGACTGCCTCCATGCCATATACCAGAGAGTAGGGTTTTGCCCCTGTCGACGTCCGTGCTGAGGTACAGTACCCATGAAGAGCGAATGGTAACATCTCAAGCCGGTCTTTGTATGTCACCGTCATCTTTTGAATAATCTTCTTGATGTTCTTGTTAGCCGCTTCAACAGCGCCATTCATCTTCGGCCGGTAGGGAGAAGAGTTATGATGTTGTATCTTGAATTGCTTACAGAGCTCGGTGATCATCGTGTTATTGAGTTTTTTACCATTGTTCGTGATCATTCTCTCTGGCACACTATATCGACAGATTAGGTTATGCCTGATAAACCACGCCACGACGTTCTTGGTCACAGTAGCAAAAGAGGCTGCCTTAACCCATTTTGTGAAGTCATCAATGGCCACCAGAATGAAGCAATGCCTATTGGAAGCGGTAGGCCTGATTTCTCCGATCATGTCAATGCCCCACATTGCAAAGGGCCAAGGAGTTGTCAAGACGTTTAGAGGAACCTGAGGCACATGCACCTTATCAGCATAGATTTGGCACTTATGACAAGTTCGGGAGTGCTGATAACAATCTGCTTCCATAGTGGACCAGTAATATCCTTCCCGTAGGATCTTCTTAGCCATGGTATTTCCACTTGAATGGGTTCCGAAGGTACCTTCATGTAGATCTGTCATAATCCTCTCTGCTTCGCTCTTGTCTACACACGGCAGTAAGGTAGAGTCGTGATTGCGCTTGTAAAGGATTCCATTACTGAGGAAGAATTTCGCAGTGATCCTTCTCAGAAACTTCTTATCATTGATAGATTCCCCTTCGGGATATTCTTGAGCCTCGAGATACCTTTTTACTTCATGAAACCAAGGTTTAACTGCTACCTCTTTAGTATCAATCTCGCAGCATTACGCTGGTTCATCCAACCTCTCAATGGTGATCCGGGGAGCTTCGTTGTCCCACCTGACTTTGAACATAGAAGACATCGTGGCTAGCGCATCCACTAACTGATTCTCCTCTCGTGGGAAATGTTCAAAGGTTACCTCCTCAAAATGTGGGAGCAACGTCAGCACGTGCTCTTTATACGGGATGAGATTCGAATGCTTCGTATCCCATTTGCCTTTGATCTGACTTATCACCAAGGCTGAATCCCCGAAGACATTTAAGAACTTGATCCATAGGTCGATAGGGGCTTTGAGACCCATTGTTGCACCCCAAAATTTTCCCTCCCATATTCCTCAAATGGCTCAAGGAAATCTAAGGGTTGACCAGACAAACTCTCTCCTGAGGCAGTCTACCTCAAATTAGGGTTTCGTTTTTCATCAAGAGGTTTGATTACAAAGTGTGATCGGTGGATCTGGAACTGACTATTTAACGCTGGTTCGCGAAGTGTCGCGGAAGCAAGAGTCGCCACCGTCTTTTATTTTCTCCAACATGGAAAGGACAAAAGTACAGAAAAATTCCTTATTGAGATTAGTTCTCGGTTCGGGAGGTAGATTTATAGAAAGGGAAGGTGTTAGCACCCTTTCTATCCATGGTTATCCATGGGCTCTTAGATACTTTCTCATTTGTGTTTTCAAAATGTTTGTTTGCTTTTCAAGGTGAGTGGGTTTGAAAAAGTTTCTTTGAAAGTTTCAGATCGACTCTTGTATTAGTCCTCAAGAGTGTTTGAAAAGTTGTTTTTGAAAGCTTTTTGCAAAGTGTCGGTGTGAAAAGAAGTTTTTGATTTGTTTTGAATTAGAGCAAGTATCTATGAGTCATCTACCTACCCTAAGGAATTAGTCTGTGTAAATGTCCTTAAGATAGTGCCATCCCACCATTGAGAGGTAGGTAGCACCACCGTTGGAGGTGTTCGGGTCAATTCGAGGATTAGGGACAGTGTGGTCACCAGAGCAATAGGAAGACACCTTAGAAGCTACCCCCATGCCATGTTCATGGACATGAGGACTTACTAAAACGTCCTTTACTCGACGACCACGTTTCGAGGGGCAAGGCAACAGTGAGGCGTACCCTAAGAGTGGTGTGTGAATTGTGTGTCATTTTCAGATATTATTTGTCTTGTCATGCATTTGGTGAGCTACGCTTTGATTTTATTCGGGCATACATTCTTTCATGTGATTATTAGCAGTTAAGGTGCGGGAATTAAAATGCGGAAAATAAAGGTCCTACGCTATTACAAGGCGCGGGTCTACATCGCCAAATTAAACCAAGACCCGATTTGAATAAATAAAACGCGGAAAGTAAATATCCTAATTATCTGTTACAAGGCTTTGGGGCAAATACATTACATTCATAAAAGAAATAAAAAATAAATGCGCGAAAAGAATTAAGAATCGAGTGTGAGGGCGTTGGACCCTTTAAAGAAATTAAATTGGAATTGAAAATTGATTTAATTATTAAATGAGAAAAAGAACTTATTTTTTATGTTTTTGGATTTATGAAATTAAAGAGAATTAAATTGGAATTAAAAGTTAAATAAAACCCTAGTTCTAATTGTTTTTAATTTATTAAAGGAAAATGTTTAAGTTTGACCTAATTTAAACCTAATTAATTAATTACAAGTATTTACAAAAATAATTAATTATTAATAATAATAATAAGATGAAATTATTTTATTGAAAAAAAGAATAAAAATCTAAAACCTAATTTCTACCTTTTTTAATTATTTAAAAAACAAATTAAAATTTAAACCCTAAATTAAAACTAAATTGATTATTAAATTTATTTACAAAAACTATTAAATAAAACATTTTTTTTTTCTGATTTTTTTTTGTATTTTAAAAATTATTTGGTGAATTAAAGGAAAACAATTAATTAAAAAAGAATAAAGAAAAGAAAAGAGAGAAAGAAATGCAAACATAGAGGGTGTTGACCCAAATTGAGGAGGTTGATTTGCAGTAATTTGGCCCAAGAATTCAGGCCTTGTTTGACTTTTCAGTGATTGCATGTGGACCCATTGACTGGCGTGTATGATGAGCCCCTTGGGTAGCCTTCAGATTGGACTTTCCAGGCGCGTGGCAAGCCAGATGATGTGGTTGTATGATGGTCCCTCATGAACATACTGCACAGAAGCGTGTTAAAGAAAAAAATATAGAGGAAGTGGGGGGACCTGGGAATCGAACCCAGGTCCTAATACCTGTAAGCAAGCGCACTAACCATCTGAGCCACTGAGCTTCTTTGATATTAATATGGAATACAATTATTATGAAAGAGAATAAGAGTTATTGCTAGAAAACAAAAATACACGCGCAATGTTTGAATTGCCCAGTCTCGTGCTTACATCTCAGCGTCTTCTCCATTATGCCTTCGCTTTTGCCTGAAAATACAAACAGATAGCAGGGGTTTTAAACCCCCACTAACTAGCACAGTGAAAAATAGCGATTAGCTTATGAGAAAAAAGAAAAAGGGCGCGATGGGCGATTCCTATTCGTCTGAACATCCTGGTTTCAATGATGTAGGTTTGAATGGCCAATTGTTCCATATGAAAGAAACCCCAAAATTAGAGCTTTGAAACCCTAATATGCATTCATGGTAACTTTCCATACGTGCAAGCATTCTTCAATTAAATTGTGCCATTAGCTTCAGAATACCCATGTTAGTATAAATCAACATTTAAAATGCATTAATATGGCATGTAAATGAAAACACGAATATGTAAAAAGTTATGAACAGGGCAACGTGTTTCTACCAATTCTGGATGTATGGGGATGTGATTTTGATTGGAAAAGATTTCTGGATGTGTAAGCAAGCTATTGGAATGCTTCTTAGGCCTTGAAACGTGCTCTATGTGTGTTTTCAGTTTTGAATTTTTTGAGAGAAAATGCAAAGTTGTTTTTTGGTTCTTGCGCAGCTTTCTTGTGTCTAGCATTAGGTTATTGTTTGTGCATATATGAGGAATGAATTAGGTTCACAAAACAAGTCCAAAATCCATTCAATCAATGTTCTTGAATTTGTGATTTTCATGAATCTTTTCCAATCTTTTTCATTCCTTTTTGTTGTACCCCAAAATTTGCCCTCCCATATTCTTCAAGAAATTGCCAAGCCAAGTCACAAAATTCCCCAAGGGTTATGCAGTTTAACTGTCTCCTATACAGTCAAAACTAGGGTTTGTGTTCTGATCAGGAAAACAAAGTTTTCAAGGACCCAATCAAGTCTCACATGCTTACAAAGATGGTCAAGTATCCTCATATCAAGTTTCAAGGCATTCAGCTCAAAATTGCACAGTCAAAACCCTAGATTGCACTACAGTCAACTGTAGGGGCAAAATGGTCATTTGACAGTCAAAAGTCCAAATTTTTGGTCAACATATCATTTTGAAGCCACAAACATCATTTGATCAATGCTTGATCATGATTCTCAAAATTTGGCTCAGAAATCATCAAAGATGCAAAAGTTGCTATATTTGGACAGCTGGAAAAGTCAACTGAAATTGACCAGGGCATAACTTTCACATGGATTATCAGAAAAATTCCATCCAAAGCTCATTTTGAAGAGAAAGACATTTCCTACAACTCATCTTCATACTTCAAGTCCAAGAAATGCTCTCACAAAAAGTTATCAATTTCAACATTATAGGTCATTTTCAAAAGTCAACAAAAAGGGACTTTAAGTCAAAGGCCATAACTTGAGATTGGTAAATCAAAATGACATGGGACCAAAGGCATTGGTTAGAGGACTCAAAGACCTTTCCAAAATGTCCAAGAACATGTGAAAAGCTTAAAAATTGAGCAAGTTATGCCTTGTGGAAGTTGGGAAATTTTGGGAAATTTGAAAAGTCAACAATGGTTCAAATGACCTAAAAATGCAAATGGGCCCATTTTTCTTCCAAGTTTCTTCATGCCAAGCCTATGCACGACCATTAAGCCCAAGGGGAAGTATTTTCTCATTTTTTAATTATTGATTTGAATTTATATTAATATTAATTCATTTAAATTATTTAAATATGTAGAAAATATAAACTTGACCTAAAAAAATCTTTTTATGCACATTATAGGCTCAAGATCTCGTGCTTAGCCAATTATGGAAGGATTTGGTTTGATTTGAGCTGATTGAACACAATTGCACATGGAAAAGATTTGAAAAAATCTTAAGAAAATCAAAGATTGAAAACAATGAAAGCAATGGATTTTATTCAATTTTCTTGACCTAATCACCTCACTACATAACCCTGACCATAAACCTAATTGCCTTAGACAAAAAGCTGCGCAGAAGGCCAATATACAAACTTGAGAAATTGCTTAAAAAACTCAAAACTGATTTCAGGGTTACAGGTGGATTCAAGGCGTAATACTGATCCCTTTAGCTTCCTTGGGTGACATAGAACACATTCCAATCAATATCAACCACAAAAGCGTAAGGAATTGGTACCTAGAACCGCAACTGTATCAAACAAATGGCATAATCATACATTCTATTATACGCGTTATTTGTGAATTTTGTTTATATATTCATGTTCCTGATGAAGTTTGTGAGCTAACCATCATGTTTAATCGCGTTATTATCATGTATATCAAATTCCACCATGCGCGATTTCTAGGTTTTGCAGGACTGTAAAATTGGGGCTTTAGCGATAAGGAAAAATTAGCCCATGAAAGTATGACCATTGCAATCAGCTCATCAAGACGAAGAAAAAGCATTAGTCGCGATTAATTTATGAGCTACGTAGGCCTATTCGCTATTTTCTGGTAGCTGGCTTAAGGCAATACAACGAAAACCGTTGCTCAATGTTTTATCTTTCAGGCACGCGAGGAAGATGATGCCATGTCAAGCGTGGATTGGTCTGTTCAAACTCTCGCGCCAAAATTCCACTAATGCGTTACTTTCTTTTTTAATATTTGTTTGCATATTATATATCAAATTGACTAAGTGGCTCAGCTGGCAAGCTATCAACGCTTTGATGTCCAAAGACCTGGGTTCGAACCCCAGGTCTGAATAATTTCGCTATTATTTTTCTATACTCATTCCTATGCAGGCACAACGTTGAAGCATATCATGTACCACCATCATCCAGATGCCCACGTGTCCAGGAGATTCCCATCCAAGGCTGAAGATTGGTGTACACCATAAGCGTGAGTCAACGCATCATACATGATCCAGAAAAGTCAACAAGTTCAAAGCTAATTGGGCCAGCATCCTAAGGCCTGCACCTCTAATTTGGGGCTACCCCCCCTGGTTTGTTTTTATTCTATTTTATTTTTAATTGTTATTTTCTTTTCTAATTTAATTAATTATCTTTTTACAAAAAATACAAAAAACATTATAAAAATCAGAAAAGACCAGAAATAATAAATATTTTTATTTAATTATTTTTTCTAAATAAACTAGCATGTAAATAAATGTAGTTTTAATTAAGGTTACAATTTTAATTCTTTTTAATAAAAATCCAAAAATATGTAGAATTTAGGTTTAATTATTAATTTCATTCCTTTTAATTTCTTTTTTTACAATAATAATATTTATTTTATTTATTTTCATAAATTAAATTTTTCATGTAAATTAACTTAGATTTAAATTAGGTTAAAACTTAATATTTTTTACAATAAACTTAAAAAACATTAGAACTAGGGTTTAGCGTTTTATTTTAATTTCAATAAAATTCTTTTTTCTTTTAAATCTTAAAAAACACAAAAATACCAAAAACACTTAATTTTTCATTTTTTATTTTAATTCCTTATTAATTTAATATTTTGCAAAAGGGTCCAACGCCCGTCGCTTTAATTATTTTGTTTCGCGCATTTATTTTATGTCATTTATTATAATTTTGTATCTCTTCCAAAGCATTGTAATTTAAATTTCTCGCACTTTTATTTATTGCTTTATTTATTTTCCGTCAAACCGGGTCCGGTTTAATTTTGGCGATGTGGACCCGCGCCATTTGTAATAGTTGTAGATTTATTTTCCCGCAAACTTTATAACTGTTAAAAAGCATGCAAGAATGAATGTCTTAATTAAAATCAAGCGTAGATCACGACAAACATGACAAGATAAATATCTGAAACGACACACGAATCGCACACACCACCCCTAGGGTACGCCTCACTGTTGCCTTTCGAAAGGTGATCGTCGAGTAGAGGGCGTCTTAGTAAGTCCTCATGATCCGGGAACCTGGCATGAGGGTAGCTTCTAAGGTGTCTTCCCATTGCTCCGGTGATCACCACGTCCCGAACCTTCGAATTGACCCGAATAACTCCAATAGTGGTGCTACCTACCTCTCAATGGTGGGATGGCACTACTTTCAAGGACATTTACACAGACGAATTCCTTAGGGTAGGTAGGTTCTCAAGGATACTTGCTCTCTTCAAAACAAACTGAAATCTTTTCACACCAACACTTTTCAAAAGCTTTCAAAGCAAATTTTTCAAACACTCTGACGTACGAGTCGAACTGAAATTTTTCAAAGAAACTTTTTTTAAAAACCCACATTGAAAAGCAAACAAACAATTTTGAAAACACATTGAGCAAGTATCTAAGAGCCCATGGATAACCATGGATAGAAAGGGTGCTAACACCTTCCCTTTCTATAACCTACCTCCCGAACCGAGAGCAATCTCTATAAGGAATTTTTCTGTGCTTTTGTCCTTTCCATTTGGAGAAAATAAAAGATGGTGGCGACTCTTGCTTCCGCGACATTTCGCGAACCAGCGTTAAACAGTCAGTTCCAGATCCACCGGTCACAGAACTGGCGACTCTGCTGGGGATTAAACTATAAAGTGAGGTGTACCTTAGGACTAAGATCACTGTGTTTTCAATTGCTTTGACTTGTGTGCTTTAAATTGTGGGACTGTCTTGGGAGTTCTATAGATCCTAAACCCGGATCTGGGGATACCTTCTTAGAAAGTAGCAACAAGGCTGTGAGGGAACTGTGCGGGGTATACCGACATGGTTGAAACAGTCTGCTACGTTGATGTGGCACTTTGGTGTGTACCGGTAACCCTTGAGTTCAGTCAAGGAGAGTACGGGGCCTCCGCGTGGTGTCGTGAAGCATCAACAGACCTTAGGAACCTTAATTGAACTATCTTGGCCTCTTTAGGGTAGTGAGATAACTGACTTTGGTGCAGTCCGAGGTTGGTTGATACTCGATACTACACTCAATTGAGGGTTGCTTTCCTGGAATATTTCGGTCGCCAGTTCAGTGGCTAAATCGAAACGATGAACAATGAAAGCAATCCCGTGATATTGGGAACCTTAGAACCCGGTTACTTTGATAGGACAGGTATGAACCAACAAACTGAAAGAGGGTAGTACCTAGACCTCATGCTGGCCTAAACTCTAAGGGCCTTCTCTTGTGTGACTTGTGTGCCTTCGTACTTGACTACTTGCATGCTTTATCTGACACATGAACTACTTGCAGGTTTTGTTATAGTCCTTAACTGGGACTCATAACAGGGTTTACCAAATTTCTTGCAGGTGTTGTTTATAGTCCTTAACGGGGACTCATAACAGGGTTTACTAGATCTCTTGCAGGTTTTGTTTATAGTCCTTAATTGGGACTCATAACAAAGTATACTGAATTTCTTGCAGGGTCTGTTTATAGTCCTTAATTAGGACTCATAACAGGGTTTACCTACATCACCCCATGCATAGCATGACATCATACCATTGCATACATCCTAACCCGTTTCAAGGATCTCAAGGGCTTGTGATGCAGGTTATGATAAACCAATTACCCAGCAAGGGGCAAAGAGGATTTATTTTCCTCTAGCCAAGGGTGTCAGGGGCTATGACCCACTGGATATGGTGAGCCTTTGACCCTTGAAGAAGGACTCTCAACAATATGCAGTGCCTTCAGTCAAGCTACCGGTTCCAAATGCTAACAAAGTTTCTCTGTTTACCCCGCGAGGTCCTTGAAAACATTACATGCATGTCATACATCTCATTGCATTGCAGGTATCCCTTTGACAGGTTGCTTACCCTTCTCCGCTGTTTATTTCAGCCGATCGTCATGAATCCTGAATCATCAGCTGAGCAGACTATCAAGGACCTCCAGGCTCAGAACGCCCAGTTCCAAGAGCTGATCATGAATTTGACTCAGGGGCAACAAGATCTGAAGACTCTGCTCTTGAAGAAGGACAAGAAGAAGAAAAGGATTGTCTTGTTCAGCCCTAGGCGCAGATCTGGGAACACACCGCAGACTGAAACTGAGAGGACTACCCCGTCTGTGAGGGAAAGCAGTCACCATGAGAGAGAGGTGCCTAGTCCAGTGGTCTCCGACAACGAGACAGATTTCGACGACGAACAGTACCCTCCGGCTGAAGATAAGTACAAACAGTTGGAAGACCGGTTAAGTGCTATGGAGACACAAAAGGTGCCTGGTCTGGACTTCGAGGATCTAGGTCTGTCTTCTGGGGTAGTGATCCCGCGCAAATTCAAGGTACCTGCCTTTGCTAAATACGATGGGGCATCCTGTCCTAAGTTGCATCTCAGGGCTTATACAAGGAGGATCCAGCCCTATACAGCTGACAAAAACTTATGGATCCATTTCTTCCAAGAGAGTCTTTCAGGGACTCAGCTCGAGTGGTTCTATCAACTGAATGGAACCAACATCCGTACCTGGGAAGACTTAGCCACTGCATTTTACAAACACTACCAGTATAACGCCGACCTCGCTCCCACGCGTACTCAGCTTCAGGGGATGTCTATGGGAACAGGCGAAGGCTTCAAAGAGTATGCTCAAAAATGGAGGGACCTTGCTGGAAGGGTACAACCACCTCTGACTGACCGCGAGCTCGTCGACATGTTCTTGGGGACTCTGTCTGGTCCATTCTTCAACCACCTAATTGGGAATTCTGCTGCTGGGTTTACAGATCTTGTCTTGACTGGGGAAAGAATCGAAGCCGGTATCAAGTCGGGGAAGATTCAAGAAACCGCACCTGCTGATACTCAGAAAAAGCCCCACAGTGGAAAGAAAGAGTCCAATGCTATACATGGTAAAAAGGGTCGTCATGATGTAGGGGCAATCCAGATTTCTGATTCCACGCCCGTTCAACCAAGAAAGAGCAATAGGCGTAGGATAAAGCCTCAGGATAGGAAGTATACTGACATCAACATGTCTTTGTCCCAGGCATTACAGCAATTGCTGAAGGCGAAAATGATCACACTAAAGGATCCTCCTCAAAATCTTGACACTTCCTCTCCCAAGTACAACCCGGGTGTGAGATGTGCCTACCATTCTGACAGTCCTGGACATGACACCGACGACTGCTGGACCCTGAAGAACAAGATCCAAGACTTGATTGACGCCAAGGAAGTCGAGTTTGAACATTGATCCTACACCAAATCATCGAGAATGTCTTTTGTTCATTCGAATGTTCAAGTTGTATTTTTCTTTGATTGTTCAAACATTTTATTCATGTCAAACTTTGTTATTTCATTAATGCATCGCTTATGTCTATTTTGAATCAATATATTCACATTCACTATAGGCAAATTGTTTTCATATTTTTTCTAATGTCAACTCTCGTTAATTCTAAGCCTCTTGAGGGAGGATGACGAAAACGATACCGCGATCATTACAGTATGCTTTTGAACAAACCCCGCTGATGAGGTACAGGCATTGTTTCAACCCCTAAACACTGGAGTTATAAGGATGATAATCCCTCGTCAACCCATCAGAGCCAAAGAAGTAGGAGTTTTTATTTTCGAAAATCAAAACCCTTAATCATAACCTGGGGCAGGGTAGTTCTCTCAGTTGATCCAAGTGCATCTTTACAAAACGAACAAAGACAGTGATGGTTCAGAACAACCAAAAGGACAGGCAGTCATCATCAAAATTCATAAATGAAAAGCCCAAAAAGTCTAAACCTATGAAAAGAGACTTATGAAACTGGGGCATCCCGCTGACTGTAATTCCAAAAAGGAAACAGTCCAGGCAAAAATAGGGATAACGAAATCAAAGAAAGAGGTCTTACAAACCCTCAACAAAAAAGGAATGACTGTCTATTCAAAATAAGTTATCAACATCCGAATCATCACCGGAAAATCAGAGCAAAGACTCAAACAAGGTCTAACGTATGATCAACTGAGGTTAGGTTTGGAGAACATCACGAAGAGCGGGTGGGTACAAATACTTTGAGCCTTTATCCTTTGTTTATTAAACCGTGAACCAGGCCACGTTATAACCCTTAAAAGTCCTAGCTGAAGCATGGGTTAGTTCGAAAGCATACTGTGACGAAAGGTATCCTGACTCCTTAAGGCTCGCAATAAAATAACGAGTTGACATCACGTTTTACAAACAATCACTTGTTTTATAAAAAAGAATGCATTTTCAAAATCTTCAAGACAGACATAAGCTTGGCATTTTTAACATAACTTTGTTTGCATATGACTTTTTGTTTGAACAGCAGGGAACTTCGCACGATGAATGCCTAATGAACAAAAGTACTTCCAATCAAGGGACAGGACATGGCTATTGTCCATTATCTGGGGCAATCTAATCAAGATTCGGAGAATCTCTCAAAAGGCCAAATAGCCTGGGGCAAATCTCCGCCTGAGTCACTTGGGGCATTACAGCAACGAATCTTGCCCGGTCAGACATCTTCTGGTGACATGACAAAACACTTCTAACAGGGGCAACTCCCTACATTCTGAGAACGCGGACATAGTCGAAAAATACTACGCAAAATCAAAGACCCGCTAGGTTGACATACCTAGGCAAAAATTAGGGCTTCCCGGCGAACCAAAAGGGTTCGGGCAAAATGAAGGGATGAAATGAAAAATCTGTACACCCGGCAAGTCGAAAACCTGAAAAGGCGGCTTGGGCAAAAATGGGTATCCCGGTGGACTGAAAACCCGAAAGGGCGGTCCAGGCAAAAGTTAGGGATTAAAGCGTACGACTATGTCCTGTCATCTTATCACCTGCCTACCAGAAGAAGGTTTGTCCATCAACCACTATCAGCACCCCTCAAGTGCCTCCCCCATAGAAACAGGGGCAATAAAGAATGGTCCAAGCAATCTGATTGTTCTGTCCTCCAAGGTATCAGGGTAAGCTCCGTTGAAGAACATAGCCAACGCAGTTCAAAACTTCCCCAGGAGAGTCCAATCCAGTTCCCCAGGAAGGTTGGAATCTATCTCCCCAAGCAATAAGCGTACCCCCAGTAGATTCCGGAAGCTTCCCCTCGCAGAGCACGAACGCGTCGCCCGGCTTTATTTAAAGAGTTACTTCCTTAACAGGATATAACTGAGTTATCCTCAGCCAAAAGCCACGGAAAATCGTCGTCGACAGAGTCTTCTTATCCCCAGCGAAGTCTATCAGCACTTCCAATACAGCAGAGATATCTTCAGCAAGTCATTCTCAACAATTCAGCAAAAGCCTCTCCCCACAGAGTATTTCTTCCCAGCATGGTCGCTAGAATATCTTTTTCTCCCCGCGGAATCCTCCATTCGCCAAGTTTATTCCCCAACGGAGTTATCTTCGTCTATTGGAATTCTTGCAACTATTCCGCAATATCAGCCCAGGATACGACTTCCCGGCACCCGTCAAGGATTTATTTTCTTAGACAAACATACATTCATAAAACGTCACATACATCATTATAGCATGCATAGACGCATCATATCACTCCAATCTCATTTATTTTTGAGAACTCTTAAAAACATGCAATTCATGCATTATGACATTGCATACAACTAATTCGTTACTTTTTCAGGAAAGAACGATCAACAGATAAAAGTCTTTACCCGTTGGAGTAGCAATCGTCTCAGATTCCTTCATCATCTTGCTAAGGTAGTAACCGTCCCAGATTCCTTCATCATCCCGTTGGAGTAGCAATCGTCTCAGATTCCTTCATCATCTTGCTGAGGTAGTAATCGTCCCAGATTCCTTCATCATCCCGTTGGAGTAGCAATCGTCTCAGATTCCTTCATCATCTTGCTGAGGTAGTAATCGTCCCAGATTCCTTCATCATCCCGTTGGAGTAGCAATCGTCTCAGATTCCTTCATCATCTTGCTGAGGTAGTAATCGTCCCAGATTCCTTCATCATCCCGTTGGAGTAGCAATCGTCTCAGATTCCTTCATCATCTTGCTGAGGTAGTAATCGTCCCAGATTCCTTCATCATCCCGTTGGAGTAGCAATCGTCTCAGATTCCTTCATCATCTTGCTGAGGTAGTAATCGTCCCAGATTCCTTCATCATCCCGTTGGAGTAGCAATCGTCTCAGATTCCTTCATCATCTTGCTGAGGTAGTAATCGTCCCAGATTCCTTCATCATCCCGTTGGAGTAGCAATCGTCTCAGATTCCTTCATCATCTTGCTGAGGTAGTAATCGTCCCAGATTCCTTCATCATCCTGTTGGAGTAGCAATCGTCTCAGATTCCTTCATCATCTTGCTGAGGTAGTAATCGTCCCAGATTCCTTCATCATCCCGTTGGAGTAGCAATCGTCTCAGATTCCTTCATCATCCTGCTGAGGTAGTAATCGTCCCAGATTCCTTCATCATCCCGTTGGAGTAACAATCGTCTCAGATTCCTTCATCATCTTGCTGAGGTGGTAATCGTCCCAGATTCCTTCATCATCCCGTTGAGGTAGCAATCGTCTCAGATTCCTTCATCATCTTGCTGAGGTAGTAATCGTCCCAGATTCCTTCATCATCCTGCTGAGGTAGTAATCGTCCCAGATTCCTTCATCATCCTGTTGAGGTAGCAATCGTCCCAGATTCCTTCATCATTCTGCTGAGGTAGTAATCGTCCCAGATTCCTTCATCATAGACTTGGAGTAGCAATCGTCTCAGATTCATTCATCACATCATTATCAACAAAAACCTTTTTCAGATGGTCCCCTCTCCAACGGCGTGTGAGGTAGTAATCCCTTTTTCAGATGTTTCCCTCTCCGACGATGAGTGTGAGGTGATAGTCTCCTATGGTTCCCTCTCCGACGGTGTGTGAGATATTTCCCTCTCCGACGATGAGTGTGAGGTGATCATTCCTTTCAGATTATAATTCTATGGTTCTCTTCCCGATACTGCAAAGATGGTAATTCCCCACCAAGATTTTCTCAACGAGCGTTGTTGAAGTTAAAGTCACCCAAGGTTCTCTTACCATTCATGCTAAGGCAGTAACCATCCCTGGTTCATTCATCAGCATTTGAAGCTCCAGACTCAGCTCCTGTAACCAGTCAGGACGCATCTATACCAAGCATCTAAGATCAGCTCCTGCAACGTGTCAGGTACTCATTTTCTCTTTTGCAGGTATGCAGGTACTCGCCGAGGAATCTCCTACGCGATCAACACCCAGATGGCATCTATAAGCCCATCACCCTATCCAGCAATCTCCAAATGGCATCTATAAGCCCATTCCACCATCACTGCCACTATGTGAGCGCAAATTTCTGGGCACTCTAGTGTCCAATCATCTTTTACCATCGGATTACGAAAGGCACGTCAGCCAATCTGCATCCTCAAGTCTAAGAAGATTGAACAGGGGCAACTGTTGTACCCCAAAATTTGCCCTCCCATATTCTTCAAGAAATTGCCAAGCCAAGTCACAAAATTCCCCAAGGGTTATGCAGTTCAACTGTCTCCTATACAGTCAAAACTAGGGTTTGTGTTCTGATCAGGAAAACAAAGTTTTCAAGGACCCAATCAATTCTCACATGCTTACAAAGATGGTCAAGTATCCTCATATCAAGTTTCAAGGCATTCAGCTCAAAATTGCACAGTCAAAACCCTAGATTGCACTACAGTCAACTGTAGGGGCAAAATGGTCATTTGACAGTCAAAAGTCCAAATTTTTGGTCAACATATCATTTTGAAGCCACAAACATCATTTGATCAATGCTTGATCATGATTCTCAAAATTTGGCTCAGAAATCATCAAAGATGCAAAAGTTGCTATATTTGGACAGCTGGAAAAGTCAACTGAAATTGACCAGGGCATAACTTTCACATGGATTATCAGAAAAATTCCATCCAAAGCTCATTTTGAAGAGAAAGACATTTCCTACAACTCATCTTCATACTTCAAGTCCAAGAAATGCTCTCACAAAAAGTTATCAATTTCAACATTATAGGTCATTTTCAAAAGTCAACAAAAAGGGACTTTAAGTCAAAGGCCATAACTTGAGATTGGTAAATCAAAATGACATGGGACCAAAGGCATTGGTTAGAGGACTCAAAGACCTTTCCAATATGTCCAAGAACATGTGAAAAGCTTAAATATTGAGCAAGTTATGCCTTGTGGAAGTTGGGAAATTTTTGGGAAATTTGAAAAGTCAACAATGGTTCAAATGACCTAAAAATGCAAATGGGCCCATTTTTCTTCCAAGTTTCTTCATGCCAAGCCTATGCACGACCATTAAGCCCAAGGGGAAGTATTTTCTCATTTTTTAATTATTGATTTGAATTTATATTAATATTAATTCATTTAAATTATTTAAATATGTAGAAAATATAAACTTGACCTAAAAAAATCTTTTTATGCACATTATAGGCTCAAGATCTCGTGCTTAGCCTATTATGGAAGGATTTGGTTTGATTTGAGCTGATTGAACACAATTGCACATGGAAAAGATTTGAAAAAATCTTAAGAAAATCAAAGATTGAAAACAATGAAAGCAATGGAGTTTATTCAATTTTCTTGACCTAATCACCTCACTACATAACCCTGACCATAAACCTAATTGCCTTAGACAAAAAGCTGCGCAGAAGGCCAATATACAAACTTGAGAAATTGCTTAAAAAACTCAAAACTGATTTCAGGGTTACAGGTGGATTCAAGGCGTAATACTGATCCCTTTAGCTTCCTTGGGTGACATAGAACACATTCCAATCAATATCAACCACAAAAGCGTAAGGAATTGGTACCTAGAACCGCAACTGTATCAAACAAATGGCATAATCATACATTCTATTATACGCGTTATTTGTGAATTTTGTTTATATATTCATGTTCCTGATGAAGTTTGTGAGCTAACCATCATGTTTAATCGCGTTATTATCATGTATATCAAATTCCACCATGCGCGATTTCTAGGTTTTGCAGGACTGTAAAATTGGGGCTTTAGCGATAAGGAAAAATTAGCCCATGAAAGTATGACCATTGCAATCAGCTCATCAAGACGAAGAAAAAGCATTAGTCGCGATTAATTTATGAGCTACGTAGGCCTATTCGCTATTTTCTGGTAGCTGGCTTAAGGCAATACAACGAAAACCGTTGCTCAATGTTTTATCTTTCAGGAACGCGAGGAAGATGATGCCATGTCAAGCGTGGATTGGTCTGTTCAAACTCTCGCGCCAAAATTCCACTAATGCGTTACTTTCTTTTTTAATATTTGTTTGCATATTATATATCAAATTGACTAAGTGGCTCAGCTGGCAAGCTATCAACGCTTTGATGTCCAAAGACCTGGGTTCGAACCCCAGGTCTGAATAATTTCGCTATTATTTTTCTATACTCATTCCTATGCAGGCACAACGTTGAAGCATATCATGTACCACCATCATCCAGATGCCCACGTGTCCAGGAGATTCCCATCCAAGGCTGAAGATTGGTGTACACCATAAGCGTGAGTCAACGCATCATACATGATCCAGAAAAGTCAACAAGTTCAAAGCTAATTGGGCCAGCATCCTAAGGCCTGCACCTCTAATTTGGGGCTACCCCCCCCCCCCCTGGTTTGTTTTTATTCTATTTTATTTTTAATTGTTATTTTCTTTTCTAATTTAATTAATTATCTTTTTACAAAAAATACAAAAAACATTATAAAAATCAGAAAAGACCAGAAATAATAAATATTTTTATTTAATTATTTTTTCTAAATAAACTAGCATGTAAATAAATGTAGTTTTAATTAAGGTTACAATTTTAATTCTTTTTAATAAAAATCCAAAAATATGTAGAATTTAGGTTTAATTATTAATTTCATTCCTTTTAATTTCTTTTTTTACAATAATAATATTTATTTTATTTATTTTCATAAATTAAATTTTTCATGTAAATTAACTTAGATTTAAATTAGGTTAAAACTTAATATTTTTTACAATAAACTTAAAAAACATTAGAACTAGGGTTTAGCGTTTTATTTTAATTTCAATAAAATTCTTTTTTCTTTTAAATCTTAAAAAACACAAAAATACCAAAAACACTTAATTTTTCATTTTTTATTTTAATTCCTTATTAATTTAATATTTTGCAAAAGGGTCCAACGCCCGTCGCTTTAATTATTTTGTTTCGCGCATTTATTTTATGTCATTTATTATAATTTTGTATCTCTTCCAAAGCATTGTAATTTAAATTTCTTGCACTTTTATTTATTGCTTTATTTATTTTCCGTCAAACCGGGTCCGGTTTAATTTTGGCGATGTGGACCCGCTCCATTTGTAATAGTTGTAGATTTATTTTCCCGCAAACTTTATAACTGTTAAAAAGCATGCAAGAATGAATGTCTTAATTAAAATCAAGCGTAGATCACGACAAACATGACAAGACAAATATCTGAAACGACACACGAATCGCACACACCACCCCTAGGGTACGCCTCACTGTTGCCTTTCGAAAGGTGATCGTCGAGTAGAGGGCGTCTTAGTAAGTCCTCGTGATCCGGGAACCTGGCATGAGGGTAGCTTCTAAGGTGTCTTCCCATTGCTCCGGTGATCACCACGTCCCGAACCTTCGAATTGACCCGAATAACTCCAATAGTGGTGCTACCTACCTCTCAATGGTGGGATGGCACTACTTTCAAGGACATTTACACAGACGAATTCCTTAGGGTAGGTAGGTTCTCAAGGATACTTGCTCTCTTCAAAACAAACTGAAATCTTTTCACACCAACACTTTTCAAAAGCTTTCAAAGCAAATTTTTCAAACACTCTGACGTACGAGTCGAACTGAAATTTTTCAAAGAAACTTTTTTTAAAAACCCACATTGAAAAGCAAACAAACAATTTTGAAAACACATTGAGCAAGTATCTAAGAGCCCATGGATAACCATGGATAGAAAGGGTGCTAACACCTTCCCTTTCTATAACCTACCTCCCGAACCGAGAGCAATCTCTATAAGGAATTTTTCTGTGCTTTTGTCCTTTCCATTTGGAGAAAATAAAAGACGGTGGCGACTCTTGCTTCCGCGACATTTCGCGAACCAGCGTTAAACAGTCAGTTCCAGATCCACCGATCACACTTTTTGATGCCAATCATTGTCAATTCTTGCCTTTTTGAGTATGCACGAAATATTGAGGTCATGATGAGTGGATATGCTGCACAAAAAGGTTTGGAAAACATGATTTGCTATTTTTGTCATATTTTATTTTAATTAAATGAACTAATAATAATAATAATTCAAATAATTAATAAAAAATGATAAAATAACTCCCTTTAAAGTCAATGGGTCGTGCATAGCCTTTGGGTGATGATTCTTGGAAGAAATTGTGGCCCATTAGCAATTTTGAGGCATTTGAAGCAAGTTGACTTTTCAAAATTCCCAAAAATTTCCCAACTTTCACAAGGCATATCTTGCTCAATTTTTAAGCTTTGATCATGTTCTTGGACATTTTGGAAAGGTATTGAAGTCCTATAACCAATGCCTTTGGTCCCATGTCATTTAGATTTACCAATCTCAAGTTATGGTCTTTGACTTAAAGTGCCTTTTTGTTGACTTTTGAAAATGACCTATAATGTTGAGATTGATAACTTTTTGTGAGAGCATTTCTTGGACTTGAAGTGTGAATATGGGTTGTAGGAAATGTCATTCTCTTCAAAATAAGCTTTGGATGGAATTTTTCTGATAAACCATGTGGAAGTTATGCTCTGGTTAAGTTACAGTTGACTTTTTCAACTATCCAAAAATAGAAACTTTTGCATCTTGAAACTTTTTGAGCCTTGAGAATCATGATCAAGAATTGATCAAATGATGTTTGTGGCTTCAAAATAATATGTTGACCAAAAATTTTGACTTTTGACTGTCAAATGACCATTTTGCCCCTGCAGTTGACTGCTGAGCAATTAGGGTTTTTGACTGTGCAATTTTGTGCTGTAAGTCTTGAAACTTGGTATGTGGATGCTTGACAATGTTTGTAGGCATGTGGGACTTGTTTGGACCCTTGGAAATTTCAACTTCTTTGCCAGAACCAAAACCCTAATTTTTGGTTGTTAGGAGGCCATTGAATTGTGCAACCCTTGAGAGATTTTGAACCTTGACCTTGGCAAACCTTGAAGAATATGGGAGGGCAAATTTTGGGGTACAACAGTTGCCCCTGTTCAATCTTCTTAGACCTGAGGGTGTAGATTGGCTGACGTGCCTTTCGTAATCCAAAGGTGGAAGATGATTGAACACTAGAGTGCCCAGAAATTTGCGCTCACATGTTAGCAGTGTGATGGTGGGAATGGGCTTACAGATGCCATTTGGAGATTGATGGATAGGAAGATGGGCTTACAGATGCCATGTTGAGAGGTGATGAATAGGTGGATGGGCTTATAGATGCCATCTGGGTGTTGATCGCGTAAGAGATTCCTTAGCGAGAACTTGCGTACCTGAAAAAGAAAGATGATTACCTGACTTGTTACAGGATTTGGTCTTCAAACTCTTTATATAGACGCGCCCTGACTGGTTACAGGAATTGAATCCTTAAGCCTCTTCAGACGTGCCCTGGCGAGATTCAGGAATCGAGTCTGGAGCTTCAAAAGGTTATGAATGAATTAGGGATGGTTATTACCTCAACGGGACGATGAGAGAACCTTGGATGATTACTACCTCAACAGTAACGATGAGAAAATCTGGGGCGATTACTACCTCAACAGTAACGATGAGAGAATCTGGGGCGATTACTACCTCAACAGTAACGATGAGAGAATCTGGGGAGATTACTACCTCAACAGTAACGATGAGAGAATCCGGGGTGATTACTACCTCAACAGTAACGATGAGAGAACCTTGGATGATTACTACCTCAACAGTAACGATGAGAAAATCTGGGGCGATTACTACCTCAACAGTAACGATGAGAGAATCATAGGCGACTTCAACCTCAACAGTAACGATGAGAGAATCATAGGCGACTTCAACCTCAACAGTAACGATGAGAGAATCATAGGCGACTTCAACCTCAACAGTAACGATGAGAGAATCATAGGCGACTTCAACCTCAACAGTAACGATGAGAGAATCATAGGCGACTTCAACCTCAACAGTAACGATGAGAGAATCATAGGCGACTTCAACCTCAACAGTAATGATGAGAGAATCATAGGCGACTTCAACCTCAACAGTAACGATGAGAGAATCATAGGCGACTTCAACCTCAACAGTAATGATGAGAGAATCTTGGACGTCTTCTACTGAGTCTTCATCAGAAAAATCTTTAGGAATCGATTTAACTGGACCCAAGAAGGCCTTTGACTGGATAAGAATCAGAAAAAATCTTTAGGAGTTGATTTAACTGAACCAGGCAAGGTCTTGGAATCTTCAACTGAGTCTTCATCAGGAAAATCTTTAGGAATCAATTTAACTGGACCAGAGAAGGCCTTTGACTGGATAAGAATCAGAAAAATCTTTAGGAGTCGATCTAACCGAACCAGGCAAGGTCTTGGAATCTTCAACTGAGTCTTCATCAGGAAAATCTTTAGGAATCGATTTAACTGGACCAGAGAAGGCCTTTGACTGGATAAGAATCAGAAAAATCTTTAGGAGTCGATCTAACTGAACCAGGCAAGGTCTTGGAATCTTCAACTGAGTCTTCATCAGGAAAATCTTTAGGAATCGATTTAACTGGACCAGAGAAGGCCTTTGACTGGATAAGAATCAAAAAAATCTTTAGGAGTCGATCTAACTGAACCAGGCAAGGTCTTGGAATCTTCAACTGAGTCTTCATCAGGAAAATCTTTAGGAATCGATTTAACTGGACCAGAGAAGGCCTTTGACTGGATCGGCATCAGAAAAATCTTTAGGAGTCGATTTAACTGAACCAGGCAAGGTCTTGGAATCTTCAACTGGAATAAGAATCAGGGAGATCTTAGGGTCGATCTGACTGAACCAGAGAAGGCCTTTGACTGGATAAGAATCAGAAAAATCTTTAGGAGTCGATTTAACTGAACCGGACAAGGTCTTGGAATCTTCAACTGGATAAGAATCAGGGAGATCTTAGGGTCGATCTGACTGAACCAGAGAAGGCCTTTGACTGGATAAGAATCAGAAAAATCTTTAGGAGTCGATTTAACTGAACCGGACAAGGTCTTGGAATCTTCAACTGGATAAGAATCAGAAAGATCTTAGGGTCGATCTGACTGAACCAGAGAAGGCCTTTGACTGGATAAGAATCAGAAAAATCTTTAGGAGTCGATTTAACTGAACCAGGCAAGGTCTTGGAATCTTCAACTGGATAAGAATCAGGGAGATCTTGGGGTCGATCTGACTGAACCAGAGAAGGCCTTTGATTGGATAAGAATCAGAAAAATCTTTAGGAGTCGATTTAACTGAACCAGGCAAGGTCTTGGAATAGCTGAGAACTTAACTGGATCTTTCCTGAAAGGTAAAGGTCAGTCATATGCAATGCATGATATGGATCAAGCAATGATGTTCTCAACATAAGTGAGATTGGAAGATATGATGCGTATATGCATGCTATAATGTATGGAAATGCGATGTTTATGAGTGTATGTTTTTGTCCAAGAAAGTAAACCCTTGACGGGTGCGGGGAAGTTAAATCCTGGGCTGATGTAGAGCTTTGGTTTCCACTGGGGAGTGATGGTTGCAAGAATACCGGCAGGAGAAGATAACTCCGTTGGGGAATAAACTTGGCGAATGGATTGCTCTGCGGGGAAAAAATATTCTAGCTACCTTGCTGGGGAGCAATACTCTGTGGGGATAGAGGTACTTTGCTAGGGTGTTGATGGTAACTTCGCTGGGGATACCATTGTTATGTTGGAAGTTTTGATAGACTCCGCTGGGGGTGAGAAGACTTTGCCGAGGACGATCTTTCTGTGGCTTTTGGCTGAGGATAACCCAGTTATATCCTGGTAGGGAAATAACCTTTGAATAAAGCCGGGAGACGCGTTCGTGTTCTGCAGGGGATAAGCTTCTAGAATCTACTGGGGATAAGCTTACTGCTGGGGAGATGGATTGAACTTTCCTGGGGAAACCTTGAACTATATTGGACTCTCCTGGGGAACTCTTTGAGATATATAGGGGAAGAGATTCCGCTGAATATCGGGTATACCGCCGGGGAACAATCTTAGATCAAGACTGCCAGGGATGCTTGTTAGAAATGTTCATACATTGTGCTGGGGAATGTTGAGATCTGTTGGAGGATACTCAACTTCCTTAAGACTGACAGGATAATTTTGCTTGGGGAGAGTATGTTGACTTGCTGGCTCACTCTCTGGGGGGTTAAGATATACTGATTATGTTCTTCAGCTGAACTCACCTTGGTACTTTGGCGGACACAGCCATTAGATCGTTTGGACAACTCATCATTGCCCCTGTTTCTGAGGTGGGAGAAGGCACCTATGGGGTCTTGATAACTGCTGTTTGACAAACCTTCTTCTGATAGGCAAGTGACGAGGCGCCGGGAAATAGTCGTACGCTTTTGATCCCTAACTTTTTCCTGGACCGCCCTTTCGGGTTTTCAGTCCACCGGGATACCCATTTTTGCCCAAGCCGCCTTTTCAGGTTTTCGACTTGTCGGGTGTACAGATTTTTTTCATTTCATCCCTTATTTTTGCCCGAACCCTTTTGGTTCGCCGGGAAGCCCTTATTTTACCTAGGTGTGTCAACCTAGCGGGTCTTTGATTATGCATAGTATTTTTTCGACTATGTCCATGCTCTTAGGATACAGGAAGTTGTCATTGTCAGTAGTGCAGTGTTACGATACCACCAGCAGATCTTCGTTGGATCGTCCAATGCCCCAAGTGATCCAGATGGAGATTTGCCCCAAGTTGGTTGGCCTTTTGAGAGATCCTCCGAAGCTTGACTTCACTGCCCCAGATGATGGACAATGATCATGCCATGCCCCTTGATTGGAAGTGTTTTTCCATTTGAGGTGACTCTTTTGTGGAGAAGACTTTTGTTCATAAGATATTCGTCGTGCGAACTTCTCTGCTGTTCAAACAAAAAGTCATATGCACACAAGGTTATATCAAAAATGAAAAGCTTATGTCTGTTTTGAAGTTTTTGAGAATGCATCCTTTTTTAGTAAAAACAAGTGAATTTTGTAAAACGTGATGTCAACTCGTTATTTTACAGCGAGCCTTAAGGAGTCAGGGTACCTTTCGTACAGTATGCTTTCGAACTAACCCATGCTTCAGCTAGGACTTTTGAGGGTTATAATATGGCTTGGTTCATAGTTTAAGAAACAAAGGATAAAGGCTCAAATTATTTGTATCCACCCGTTCTTCGTGATGTTCTTCAAACCTAAGCTCCGTTGGTCGTGCGTTAGACCTTGTTTGAGTCTTTGCTCTGATGTTCCGGTGATGGTTCGGATATTGACAGTTTATTTTGAATAGGCAGTCATTTCTTTTTGTTGAGGGTTTGTGTGACCTCTTTCTTTTTTATTTTATTATCCCTATTTTTTGCCTGAACTGTTCCTTTTTGTGATTACAGTCAGCGGGATGCCCCAGTTTTTGTAAGTCTCCTTCATAGGTTTTGACTTATTGGGTTTTTATTTTTGAGATATAATGACTGCCTATCCTTATGATTATTCGGAATCATCACTGTCTTCTTTTTTTTGTAAGGACCTCTTTGGTGCCATTTGTTATGCACTTGGATCAACTGAGAGAACTACCCTGCCCCAGGTTATGATAAAGGGTTTTAATTTTCGAAAAGAAAAACTCCTACTTCTTTGGCTCAGAGGGGTTGACGAGGGATTATCTTCCTTATTACTCCAGTGTTTAGGAATTGAAACAATGCCTGTACCTCATCAGCAGGGTCTGTTCAAAAGCATACTGTAAGGATCGTGGTATCGTTTTCGTCATCCTCCCTCAAGAGGCTTAGAATTGTTAACCGAGCATTGAACATCACAAAAATATGAAAACAGTTTTAAGCATAATAAATGCGAATATATTGCTTCAAAACAGACATATGCGATGCATTAATGAAATAACAACGTTTAACAATGAACAAATGTTTGAACAATCAAAAGGGAATTACAACTTGAAAAATTCTAATGAACAAAAATTTTCTAGTTTGAGATAGTCATCTCAAATGGAGAATTCTCAACGGAATATTTTCATCTCGCCATCCGGCATGAACTCTATCACCCCTTCGTCAATCAAGTCCTGGATTTTGTTCTTCAAGGTCCAACAGTCGTCTGTAGCATGCCCTGGGCTGTCTGAATGATAAGCGCAGCGGGTGTTGGGGTTATACCTTGAAGGTGTCCTGTTGGGATTCTTAGGAGGGTCCTTTAGAGTGATCAGATTGACCTCCAGCAAGCGCTTCAGTATAAAGGATGATGGTATATCAGTCTCCGAGAAATGTCTTCCAGGCGCATTTCGTTTACGCTGACTACCCCGTTGAGGCTGGGCTCGTGACCCTGAAGCAAGCTGAGGAGATTTTCCTTTGTCTTCTTGCCCCGCATGTGGTTGAATGATGGCTGGGACTTCAACCCTAGTTGTTGGAGCTACTTGATCATTCGGAAGCAGCTTGGTGACGAGGACCCTGAGCTCTTCTTGCTTTTGAGCTAAATCCTGGATGAGAGTCATCTGGCCCATCAACTGCCCCATCATTTGGATCTTCATGGTTGCCAACTCAATTTGTATCCCTTCCAGCTGATCGTTCCTGATGCCCCCTGCATTCCCTAAGGTCAAGTTCCTGGTGAGGAGAGTCTTTATTTCTTCTTGCCCCCTGGATAGGTTCAAGAACATTTCTCGTAGCTGGGCGTTTTGAGCCTGGAGGTCTTGGTTGTCCGGTTGGAAAGCCATTGCTGAAATAAACAACGAAGATGGTGAGTGACCTGTCAAGAGGGTACCTGTAATGCAATGATATGTATGATATGTATGCAATGTTTTCAAGGACCTCGCAGGGTAAACAAGAAGATTGTTAGAGTTTGGATCCGGTAGCTTGATTGAAGGAATTTTATGTTGCTGAGAATCCTTCTTCAAGGGTCAAGGCTCACCATCTCGAGTGGGTCATAGCCCCTGACAACCTTGGCTAGAGGAAAATAAATCCCCTTTGCCCCTTGCTAGACATCATGACCTGCATCACAAACCTTTGAGGTCCTTGAAATGGATTAGTCCTTATGTGGGATGTATGCAATGATATGATGTTATGCTATGCATGGGGTAACGTAGGTACACCCTGTTATGAGTCCCAATTAAGGACTATAAACAAAACCTGCAAGAGACTTAGTAACCCTGTTATGAGTCCCAGTTAAGGACTATAAACAAAACCTGCAAGAAACTCAAGTGTCAAATAACAAGCATGCAAGTAGTCAAGTTGGAAGGCACACAAGTCACACAAGAGAAACCCTTAGAGTTTAGGCCAGCATGGGGTCTAGGTATTACCCTCTTTCAGTTTGTTGGTTCATACCTGTCCTATCAAAAGTAACCGGGTTCTTAGAGGATCCCAATATAATTGACTACCCTCAATCGGTCATAACTCCAGCATCGCAATCTTTTCTTGCGGCCAGAACCATCACGAGAGTTTAGCCTCAATGGGCGTAGCATACTGCTACTGTTCTATTGGCCAAGTTGTGTCTTTTAAGGTTCTAAGGTCTGTTGGTGTTTAATGACTCCTCAGAAGACCCATATTCTCCTCGTTGCAACACAAGGGATATCGGTACAGACCAAGGTGCCACACCAACGTAGCCACTGCTTCACCCATGTCGGTCTACGCCGGACAGGTCCCTCACAGCTTATGCTACCTAAACAGGGTATCCCCAGATCCGGGTTAGGATCTTTGTAACTCCGATGCAACCCACAATTTAAAGCAAACAAGTCAAAACAATTGAAAACACAGTTATGAACTATCCTAAGGTACACCTCACTTTATAAAGAGTTCCCCAGCAGAGTCGCCAGTTCTGTGATCGGTGGATCTGGAACTGACTGTTTAACGCTGGTTCGCGAAGTGTCGCGGAAGCAAGAGTCGCCACCGTCTTTTATTTTCTCCAACATGGAAAGGACAAAAGCACAGAAAAATTCCTTATTGAGATTAGTTCTCGGTTCGGGAGGTAGATTTATAGAAAGGGAAGGTGTTAGCACCCTTTCTATCCATGGTTATCCATGGGCTCTTAGATACTTGCTCATTTGTGTTTTCAAAATGTTTGTTTGCTTTTCAAGGTGAGTGGGTTTGAAAAAGTTTCTTTGAAAGTTTCAGATCGACTCTTGTATCAGTCCTCAAGAGTGTTTGAAAAGTTGTTTTTGAAAGCTTTTTGCAAAGTGTCGGTGTGAAAAGAAGTTTTTGATTTGTTTTGAATTAGAGCAAGTATCTACGAGCCATCTACCTCCCCTAAGGAATTAGTCTGTGTAAATGTCCTTAAGATAGTGCCATCCCACCATTGAGAGGTAGGTAGCACCACCAATGGAGGTGTTCAGGTCAATTCGAGGATTAGGGACAGTGTGGTCACCAGAGCAATAGGAAGACACCTTAGAAGCTACCCCCATGCCATGTTCATGGACATGAGGACTTACTAAAACGTCCTCTACTTGACGACCACGTTTCGAGGGGCAAGGCAACAGTGAGGCGTACCCTAAGAGTGGTGTGTGAATTGTGTGTCATTTTCAGATATTATTTGTCTTGTCATGCATTTGGTGAGCTACGCTTTGATTTTATTCGGGCATACATTCTTTCATGTGATTATTAGCAGTTAAGGTGCGGGAATTAAAATGCGGAAAATAAAGGTCCTACGCTATTACAAGGCGCGGGTCTACATCGCCAAATTAAACCAAGACCCGATTTGAATAAATAAAACGCGGAAAGTAAATATCCTAATTATCCGTTACAAGGCTTTGGGGCAAATACATTACATTCATAAAATAAATAAAAAATAAATGCGCGAAAAGAATTAAGAATCGAGTGCGAGGGCGTTGGACCCTTTAAAGAAATTAAATTGGAATTGAAAATTGATTTAATTATTAAATGAGAAAAAGAACTTATTTTTTATGTTTTTGGATTTATGAAATTAAAGAGAATTAAATTGGAATTAAAAGTTAAATAAAACCCTAGTTCTAATTGTTTTTAATTTATTAAAGGAAAATGTTTAAGTTTGACCTAATTTAAACCTAATTAATTAATTACAAGTATTTACAAAAATAATTAATTATTAATAATAAGAATAAGATGAAATTATTTTATTGAAAAAAAGAATAAAAATCTAAAACCTAATTTCTACCTTTTTTAATTATTTAAAAAACAAATTAAAATTTAAATCCTAAATTAAAACTAAATTGATTATTAAATTTATTTACAAAAACTATTAAATAAAACATATTTTTTTATTTTTTATTTTTCTGATTTTTTTTTGTATTTTAAAAATTATTTGGTGAATTAAAGGAAAACAATTAATTAAAAAAGAATAAATAAAAGAAAAGAAAAGAGAGAAAGAAATGCAAACATAAGGGGTGTTGACCCAAATTGAGGAGGTTGATTTGCAGTAATTTGGCCCAAGAATTCAGGCCTTGTTTGACTTTTCAGTGATTGCATGTGGACCCATTGACTGGCGTGTATGATGAGCCCCTTGGGTAGCCTTCAGATTGGACTTTCCAGGCGCGTGGCAAGCCAGATGATGTGGTTGTATGATGGTCCCTCATGAACATACTGCACAGAAGCGTGTTAAAGAAAAAAATATAGAGGAAGTGGGGGGACCTGGGAATCGAACCCAGGTCCCAATACCTGTAAGCAAGCGTACTAACCATCTGAGCCACTGAGCTTCTTTGATATTAATATGGAATACAATTATTATGAAAGAGAATAAGAGTTATTGGTAGAAAACAAAAATACGCGCGCAATGTTTGAATTGCCCAGTCTCGTGCTTACATCTCAGCGTCTTCTCCACTATGCCTTCGCTTTTGCCTGAAAATACAAACAGATAGCGGGGGTTTTAAACCCCCACTAACTAGCACAGTGAAAAATAGCGATTAGCTTATGAGAAAAAAGAAAAAGGGAGCGATGGGCGATTCCTATTCGTCTGAACATCCTGGTTTCAATGATGTAGGTTTGAATGGCCAATTGTTCCATATGAAAGAAACCCCAAAATTAGAGCTTTGAAACCTTAATATGCATTCATGGTAACTTTCCATACGTGCAAGCATTCTTCAATTAAATTGTGCCATTAGCTTCAGAATACCCATGTTAGTATAAATCAACATTTAAAATGCATTAATATGGCATGTAAATGAAAACACGAATATGTAAAAAGTTATGAACAGGGCAACGTGTTTCTACCAATTCTGGATGTATGGGGATGTGATTTTGATTGGAAAAGATTCCTGGATGTGTAAGCAAGCTATTGGAATGCTTCTTAGGCCTTGAAACGTGCTATATGTGTGTTTTCAGTTTTGAATTTTTTGAGAGAAAATGAAAAGTTGTTTTTTGGTTCTTGCGCAGCTTTCTTGTGTCTAGCATTAGGTTATTGTTTGTGCATATATGAAGAATGAATTAGGTTCACAAAACAAGTCCAAAATCCATTCAATCAATGTTCTTGAATTTGTGATTTTCATGAATCTTTTCCAATATTTTTCATTCCTTTTTGATGCCAATCATTGCCAATTCTTGACTTTTTGAGTATGCACGAAATATTGAGGTCATGATGAGTGGATATGCTGCACAAAAAGGTTTGGAAAACATGATTTGCTATTTTTGTCATATTTTATTTTAATTAAATGAACTAATAATAATAATAATTCAAATAATTAATAAAAAATGATAAAATAACTCCCTTTAAAGTCAATGGGTCGTGCATAGCCTTTGGGTGATGATTCTTGGAAGAAATTGTGGCCCATTAGTAATTTTGAGGCATTTGAAGCAAAGTTGACTTTTCAAAATTCCCAAAAATTTCCCAACTTCCACAAGGCATATCTTGCTCAATTTTTAAGCTTTGATCATGTTCTTGGACATTTTGGAAAGGTTTTGAAGTCCTCTAACCAATTCTTGTGGTCCCATGTCATTTAGATTTACCAATCTCAAGTTATGGTCTTTGACTTAAAGTGCCTTTTTGTTGACTTTTGAAAATGACCTATAATGTTGAGATTGATAACTTTTTGTGAGAGCATTTCTTGGACTTGAAGTGTGAAGATGGGTTGTAGGAAATGTCATTCTCTTCAAAATGAGCTTTGGATGGAATTTTTATGATAAGCCATGTGGAAGTTATGCTCTGGTCAAGTTACAGTTGACTTTTTCAACTATCCAAAAATAGAAACTTTTGCATCTTGAAACTTTTTGAGCCATGCCTTGAGAATCATGATCAAGAATTGATCAAATGATGTTTGTGGCTTCAAAATAAGATGTTGACCAAAAATTTTGACTTTTGACTGTCAAATGACCATTTTGCCCCTGCAGTTGACTGCTGAGCACTTAGGGTTTTTGACTGTGCAATTTTGTGCTGTAAGTCTTGAAACTTGGTATGTGGATGCTTGACAATGTTTGTAGGCATGTGGGACTTGTTTGGACCCTTGGAAATTTCAACTTCTTTGCCAGAACCAAAACCCTAATTTTTGGCTGTTAGGAGGCCATTGAACTGTGCAACCCTTGAGAGATTTTGAACCTTGACCTTGGCAAACCTTGAAGAATATGGGAGGGCAAATTTTGGGGTACAACAGTTGCCCCTGTTCAATCTTCTTAGACCTGAGGGTGTAGATTGGCTGACGTGCCTTTCGTAATCCGAAGGTGGAAGATGATTGAACACTAGAGTGCCCAGAAATTTGCGCTCACATGTTAGCAGTGTGATGGTGGGAATGGGCTTACAGATGCCATTTGGAGATTGATGGATAGGAAGATGGGCTTACAGATGCCATGTTGAGAGGTGATGAATAGGTGGATGGGCTTATAGATGCCATCTGGGTGTTGATCGTGTAAGAGATTCCTTAGCGAGAACTTGCGTACCTGAAAAAGAAAGATGATTACCTGACCTGTTACAGGATTTGGTCTTCAAACTCTTTATATAGACGCGCCCTGACTGGTTACAGGAATTGAATCCTTAAGCCTCTTCAGACGTGCCCTGGCGAGATACAGGAATCGAGTCTGGAGCTTCAAAAGGTTATGAATGAATTAGGGATGGTTATTACCTCAACGGGACGATGAGAGAACCTTGGATGATTACTACCTCAACAGTAACGATGAGAAAATCTGGGGCGATTACTACCTCAACAGTAACGATGAGAGAATCTGGGGCGATTACTACCTCAACAGTAACGATGAGAGAATCTGGGGCGATTACTACCTCAATAGTAGCGATGAGAGAATCCGGGGCGATTACTACCTCAAAAGTAACGATGAGAGAACCTTGGATGATTACTACCTCAACAATAACGATGAGAAAATCTGGGGCGATTACTACCTCAACAGTAACGATGATAGAATCATAGGCGACTTCAACCTCAACAGTAACGATGAGAGAATCATAGGCGACTTCAACCTCAACAGTAACGATGAGAGAATCATAGGCGACTTCAACCTCAACAGTAACGATGAGAGAATCATAGGCGACTTCAACCTCAACAGTAACGATGAGAGAATCATAGGCGACTTCAACCTCAACAGTAACGATGAGAGAATCATAGGCGACTTCAACCTCAACAGTAATGATGAGAGAATCATAGGCGACTTCAACCTCAACAGTAACGATGAGAGAATCATAGGCGACTTCAACCTCAACAGTAACGATGAGAGAATCTTGGACGTCTTCTACTGAGTCTTCATCAGAAAAATCTTTAGGAATCGATTTAACTGGACCCGAGAAGGCCTTTGACTGGATAAGAATCAGAAAAAATCTTTAGGAGTCGATTTAACTGAACCAGGCAAGGTCTTGGAATCTTCAACTGAGTCTTCATCAGGAAAATCTTTAGGAATCGATTTAACTAGACCAGAGAAGGCCTTTGATTGGATAAGAATCAGAAAAATCTTTAGGAGTCGATCTAACCGAACCAGGCAAGGTCTTGGAATCTTCAACTGAGTCTTCATCAGGAAAATCTTTAGGAATCGATTTAACTGGACCAGAGAAGGCCTTTGACTGGATAAGAATCAGAAACATCTTTAGGAGTCGATCTAACTGAACCAGGCAAGGTCTTGGAATCTTCAACTGAGTCTTCATCAGGAAAATCTTTAGGAATCGATTTAACTGGACCAGAGAAGGCCTTTGACTGGATAAGAATCAGAAAAATCTTTAGGAGTTGATCTAACTGAACCAGGCAAGGTCTTGGAATCTTCAACTGAGTCTTCATCAGGAAAATCTTTAGGAATCAATTTAACTGGACCAGAGAAGGCCTTTGACTGGATCGGCATCAGAAAAATCTTTAGGAGTCGATTTAACTGAACCAGGCAAGGTCTTGGAATCTTCAACTGGAATAAGAATCAGGGAGATCTTAGGGTCGATCTGACTGAACCAGAGAAGGCCTTTGACTGGATAAGAATCAGAAAAATCTTTAGGAGTCGATTTAACTGAACCGGACAAGGTCTTGGAATCTTCAACTGGATAAGAATCAGGGAGATCTTAGGGTCGATCTGACTGAACCAGAGAAGGCCTTTGACTAGATAAGAATCAGAAAAATCTTTAGGAGTCGATTTAACTGAACCGGACAAGGTCTTGGAATCTTCAACTGGATAAGAATCAGAGAGATCTTAGGGTCGATCTGACTGAACCAGAGAAGGCCTTTGACTGGATAAGAATCAGAAAAATCTTTAGGAGTCGATTTAACTGAACCAGGCAAGGTCTTGGAATCTTCAACTGGATAAGAATCAGGGAGATCTTAGGGTCGATCTGACTGAACCAGAGAAGGCCTTTGACTGGATAAGAATCAGAAAAATCTTTAGGAGTCGATTTAACTGAACCAGGAAAGGTCTTGGAATAGTTGAGAACTTAACTGGATCTTTCCTGAAAGGTAAAGGTCAGTCATATGCAATGCATGATATGGATCAAGCAATGATGTTCTCAACATAAGTGAGATTGGAAGATATGATGCGTATATGCATGCTATAATGTATGGAAATGCGATGTTTATGAGTGTATGTTTTTGTCCAAGAAAGTAAACCCTTGACGGGTGCGGGGAAGTTAAATCCTGGGCTGATGTAGAGCTTTGGTTTCCACTGGGGAGTGATGGTTGCAAGAATACCGGCAGGAGAAGATAACTCCGTTGGGGAATAAACTTGGCGAATGGATTGCTCTGCGGGGAAAAAATATTCTAGCTACCTTGCTGGGGAGCAATACTCTGTGGGGAGAGAGGTACTTTGCTAGGGTGTTGATGGTAACTTCGCTGGGGATACCATTGTTATGTTGGAAGTTTTGATAGACTCCCCTAGGGGTGAGAAGACTTTGCCGAGGACGATCTTTCTGTGGCTTTTAGCTGAGGATAACCCAGTTATATCCTGGTAAGGAAATAACCTTTTGAATAAAGCCGGGAGACGCGTTTGTGTTCTGCAGGGGATAAGCTTCTAGAATCTACTGGGGATAAGCTTACTGCTGGGGAGATGGATTGAACTTTCCTGGGGAAACCTTGAACTATATTAGACTCTCCTGGGGAACTCTTTGAGATATATAGGGGAAGAGATTCCACTGAATGTCGGGTATACCGCCGGGGAACAATCTTAGATCAAGACTGCCAGGGATGCTTGTTAGAAATGTTCATACATTGTGCTGGGGAATGTTGAGATCTGTTGGAGGATACTCAACTTCCTTAAGACTGACAGGATAATTTTGCTTGGGGAGAGTATGTTGACTTGTTGGCTCACTCTCTGGGGGGTTAAGATATACTGGTTATGTTCTTCAGCTGAACTCACCTTGGTACTTTGGCGGACAGAGCCATTAGATCGTTTGGACAACTCATCATTGCCCCTGTTTCTGAGGTGGGAGGAGGCACCTATGGGGTCTTGATAACTGTCGTTTGACAAACCTTCTTCTGATAGGCAAGTGACGAGGCGCCGGGACATAGTCGTACGCTTTTGATCCCTAACTTTTGCCTGGACCGCCCTTTCGGGTTTTCAGTCAACCGGGATACCCATTTTTGCCCAAGCCGCCTTTTCAGGTTTTCGACTTGTCGGGTGTACAGATTTTTTTCATTTCATACCTTATTTTTGCCCGAACCCTTTTGGTTCGCCGGGAAGCCCTTATTTTACCTAGGTGTGTCAACCTAGCGGGTCTTTGATTATGTGTAGTATTTTTTCGACTATGGCCATGCTCTTAGGATACAGGAAGTTGTCATTGTCAGTAGTGCAGTGTTACGATACCACCAGCAGATCTTCGTTGGATCGTCCAATGCCCCAAGTGATCCAGATGGAGATTTGCCCCCAAGTTGGTTGGCCTTTTGAGAGATCCTCCGAATCTTGACTTAACTGCCCCAGATGATGGACAATGATCATGCCATGCCCCTTGATTGGAAGTGTTTTTCCATTTGAGGTGACTCTTTTGTGGAGAAGACTTTTGTTCATAAGATATTCATCGTGCGAACTTCTCTGCTGTTCAAACAAAAAGTCATATGCACACAAGGTTATATCAAAAATGCAAAGCTTATGTCTGTTTCGAAGTTTTTGAGAATGCATCCTTTTTTAGTAAAAACAAGTGAATTTTGCAAAACGTGATGTCAACTCGTTATTTTACAGCGAGCCTTAAGGAGTCAGGGTACCTTTCGTACAGTATGCTTTCGAACTAACCCATGCTTCAGCTAGGACTTTTGAGGGTTATAACGTGGCCTGGTTCATGGTTTAAGAAACAAAGGATAAAGGCTCAAATTATTTGTACCCACCCGTTCTTCGTGATGTTCTTCAAACCTAAGCTCCGTTGGTCGTGCGTTAGACCTTGTTTGAGTCTTTGCTCTGATGTTCTGGTGATGGTTCGGATATTGACAGTTTATTTTGAATAGGCAGTCATTTCTTTTTGTTGAGGGTTTGTGTGACCTCTTTCTTTTTTATTTTATTATCCCTATTTTTTGCCTGAACTGTTCCTTTTTGTGATTACAGTCAGCGGGATGCCCCAGTTTTTATAAGTCTCCTTCATAGGTTTTGACTTATTGGGTTTTTATTTTTGAGATATAATGACTGCCTATCCTTACGATTATTCAGAATCATCACTGTCTTCTTTTTTTTGTAAGGACCTCTTTGGTGCCATTTGTTATGCACTTGGATCAACTGAGAGAACTACCCTGCCCCAGGTTATGATAAAGGGTTTTAATTTTCGAAAAGAAAAACTCCTACTTCTTTGGCTCAGAGGGGTTGACGAGAGATTATCTTCCTTATTACTCCAGTGTTTAGGAATTGAAACAATGCATGTACCTCATCAGCGTGGTCTGTTCAAAAGCATACTGTAAGGATCGTGGTATCGTTTTCGTCATCCTCCCTCAAGAGGCTTAGAATTGTTAACCGAGCATTGAACATCACAAAAATATGAAAACAGTTTTAAGCATAATAAATGCGAATATATTGCTTCAAAACAGACATATGCGATGCATTAATGAAATAACAACGTTTAACAATGAACAAATGTTTGAACAATCAAAAGGGAATTACAACTTGAAAAATTCTAATGAACAAAAATTTTCTAGTTTGAGATAGTCATCTCAAATGGAGAATTCTCAACGGAAGATTTTCATCTCGCCATCCGGCATGAACTCTATCACCCCTTCGTCAATCAAGTCCTGGATTTTGTTCTTCAAGGTCCAACAGTCGTCTGTAGCATGCCCTGGGCTGTCTGAATGATAAGCGCAGCGGGTGTTGGGGTTATACCTTGAAGGTGTCCTGTTGGGATTCTTAGGAGGGTCCTTTAGAGTGATCAGATTGACCTCTAGCAAGCGCTTCAGTATAAAGGATGATGGTATATAAGTCTCCGAGAAATGTCTTCCAGGCGCATTTCGTTTACGCTGACTACCCCGTTGAGGCTGGGCTCGTGACCCTGAAGCAAGCTGAGGAGATTTTCCTTTGTCTTCTTGCCTCGCATGTGGTTGAATGATGGCTGGGACTTCAACCCTAGTTGTTGGAGCTACTTGATCATTCGGAAGCAGCTTGGTGACGAGGACCCTGAGCTCTTCTTGCTTTTGAGCTAAATCCTGGATGAGAGTCATCTGGCCCATCAACTGCCCCATCATTTGGATCTTCATGGTTGCCAACTCAATTTGTAGCCCTTCCAGCTGATCCTTCCTGATTCCCCCTGCATTCCCTAAGGTCAAGTTCCTGGTGAGGAGAGTCTTTATTTCTTCTTTCCCCCTGGATAGGTTCAAGAACATTTCATGTAGCTGGGCATTTTGAGCCTGGAGGTCTTGGTTGTCCGGTTGGAAAGCCATTGCTGAAATTAACAGCGAAGATGGTGAGTGACCTGTCAAGAGGGTACCTGTAATGTAATGATATGTATGATATGTATGCAATGTTTTCAAGGACCTCGCAGGGTAAACAAGAAGATTGTTAAGAGTTTGGATCTGGTAGCTTGATTGAAGGAATTTCATGTTGCTGAGAATCCTTCTTCAAGGGTCAAGGCTCACCATATCGAGTGGGTCATAGCCCCTGACAACCTTGGCTAGAGGAAAATAAATCCCCTTTTCCCCTTGCTAGACATCATGACCTGCATCACAAACCTTTGAGGTCCTTGAAATGGATTAGTCCTTATGTGGGATGTATGCAATGATATGATGTTATGCTATGCATGGGGTAACGTAGGTACACCCTGTTATGAGTCCCAATTATGGACTATAAACAAAACATGCAAGAGACTTAGTAACCCTGTTATGAGTCCCAGTTAAGGACTATAAACAAAACCTGCAAGAAACTCAAGTGTCAAATAACAAGCATGCAAGTAGTCAAGTTGGAAGGCACACAAGTCACACAAGAGAAACCCTTAGAGTTTAGGCCAGCATGGGGTCTAGGTATTACCCTCTTTCAATTTGTTGGTTCATACCTGTCCTATCAAAAGTAACCGGGTTCTTAGAGGATCCCAATATCATTGACTACCCTCAATCGGTCATAACTCCAGCATCGCAATCTTTTCTTGCAGCCAGAACCATCACGAGAGTTTAGCCTCAATGGGCGTAGCATACTGCTACTGTTCTATTGGCCAAGTTGTGTCTTTTAAGGTTCTAAGGTCTGTTGGTGTTTAATGACTCCTCGGAAGACCCATATTCTCCTCGTTGCAACACAAGGGATATCGGTATAGACCAAGGCGCCACACCAACATAGCCACTGCTTCACCCATGTCGGTCTACACCGGACAGGTCCCTCACAGCTTATGCTACCTAAACAGGGTATCCCCAGATCTGGGTTAGGATCTTTGTAACTCCGATGCAACCCACAATTTAAAGCAAACAAGTCAAAACAATTGAAAACACAGTTATGAACTATCCTAAGGTACACCTCACTTTATAAAGAGTTCCCCAGCAGAGTCGCCAGTTCTGTGATCGGTGGATCTGGAACTGACTGTTTAACGCTGGTTCGCGAAGTGTCACGGAAGCAAGAGTCGCCACCATCTTTTATTTTCTCCAACATGGAAAGGACAAAAGCACAGAAAAATTCCTTATTGAGATTAGTTCTCGGTTCGGGAGGTAGATTTATAGAAAGGGAAGGTGTTAGCACCCTTTCTATCCATGGTTATCCATGGGCTCTTAGATACTTGCTCATTTGTGTTTTCAAAATGTTTGTTTGCTTTTCAAGGTGAGTGGGTTTGAAAAAGTTTCTTTGAAAGTTTCAGATTGACTCTTGTATCAGTCCTCAAGAGTGTTTGAAAAGTTGTTTTTGAAAGCTTTTTGCAAAGTGTCGGTGTGAAAAGAAGTTTTTGATTTGTTTTGAATTAGAGCAAGTATCTACGAGTCATCTACCTACCCTAAGGAATTAGTTTGTGTAAATGTCCTTAAGATAGTGCCATCCCACCATTGAGAGGTAGGTAGCACCACCGTTGGAGGTGTTCGGGTCAATTCGAGGATTAGGGACAATGTGGTCACCAGAGCAATAGGAAGACACCTTAGAAGCTACCCCCATGCCATGTTCATGAACATTATGACTTACTAAAACGTCCTCTACTCGACGTCCATGTTTCGAGGGGCAAGGCAACAGTGAGGCGTACCCTAAGAGTGGTGTGTGAATTGTGTGTCATTTTCAGATATTATTTGTCTTGTCATGCATTTGGTGAGCTACACTTTGATTTTATTCGGGCATACATTCTTTCATGTGATTATTAGCAGTTAAGGTGCGGGAATTAAAATGCGGAAAATAAAGGTCCTACGCTATTACAAGGCGCGGGTCTACATCGCCAAATTAAACCAAGACCCGATTTGAATAAATAAAACGCGGAAAGTAAATATCCTAATTATCTGTTACAAGGCTTTGGGGCAAATACATTACATTCATAAAAGAAATAAAAAATAAATGCGCGAAAAGAATTAAGAATCGAGTGCGAGGGCGTTTGACCCTTTAAAGAAATTAAATTGGAATTGAAAATTGATTTAATTATTAAATGAGAAAAAGAACTTATTTTTTATGTTTTTGGATTTATGAAATTAAAGAGAATTAAATTGGAATTAAAAGTTAAATAAAACCCTAGTTCTAATTGTTTTTAATTTATTAAAGGAAAATGTTTAAGTTTGACCTAATTTAAACCTAATTAATTAATTACAAGTATTTACAAAAATAATTAATTATTAATAATAAGAATAAGATGAAATTATTTTATTGAAAAAAAGAATAAAAATCTAAAACCTAATTTCTACCTTTTTTAATTATTTAAAAAACAAATTAAAATTTAAATCCTAAATTAAAACTAAATTGATTATTAAATTTATTTACAAAAACTATTAAATAAAACATATTTTTTTATTTTTTATTTTTCTGATTTTTTTTGTATTTTAAAAATTATTTGGTGAATTAAAGGAAAACAATTAATTAAAAAAGAATAAATAAAAGAAAAGAAAAGAGAGAAAGAAATGCAAACATAGGGGGTGTTGACCCAAATTGAGGAGGTTGATTTGCAGTAATTTGGCCCAAGAATTCAGGCCTTGTTTGACTTTTCAGTGATTGCATGTGGACCCATTGACTGGCGTGTATGATGAGCCCCTTGGGTAGCCTTCAGATTGGACTTTCCAGGCGCGTGGCAAGCCAGATGATGTGGTTGTATGATGGTCCCTCATGAACATACTGCACAGAAGCGTGTTAAAGAAAAAAATATAGAGGAAGTGGGGGGACCTGGGAATCAAACCCAGGTCCCAATACCTGTAAGCAAGCGCACTAACCATCTGAGCCACTGAGCTTCTTTGATATTAATATGGAATACAATTATTATGAAAGAGAATAAGAGTTATTGGTAGAAAACAAAAATATGCGCGCAATGTTTGAATTGCCCAGTCTCGTGCTTACATCTCAGCGTCTTCTCCACTATGCCTTCGCTTTTGCCTGAAAATACAAACAGATAGCGGGGGTTTTAAACCCCCACTAACTAGCACAGTGAAAAATAGCGATTAGCTTATGAGAAAAAAGAAAAAGGGCGCGATGGGCGATTCCTATTCGTCTGAACATCCTGGTTTCAATGATGTAGGTTTGAATGGCCAATTGTTCCATATGAAAGAAACCCCAAAATTAGAGTTTTGAAACCCTAATATGCATTCATGGTAACTTTCCATACGTGCAAGCATTCTTCAATTAAATTGTGCCATTAGCTTCAGAATACCCATGTTAGTATAAATCAACATTTAAAATGCATTAATATGGCATGTAAATGAAAACACGAATATGTAAAAAGTTATGAACAGGGCAACGTGTTTCTACCAATTCTGGATGTATGGGGATGTGATTTTGATTGGAAAAGATTCCTGGATGTGTAAGCAAGCTATTGGAATGCTTCTTAGGCCTTGAAACGTGCTCTATGTGTGTTTTCAGTTTTGAATTTTTTGAGAGAAAATGCAAAGTTTTTTTTGGTTCTTGCGCAGCTTTCTTGTGTCTAGCATTAGGTTATTGTTTGTGCATATATGAGGAATGAATTAGGTTCACAAAACAAGTCCAAAATCCATTCAATCAATGTTCTTGAATTTGTGATTTTCATGAATCTTTTCCAATCTTTTTCATTCCTTTTTGATGCCAATCATTGCCAATTCTTGCCTTTTTGAGTATGCACGAAATATTGAGGTCATGATGAGTGGATATGCTGCACAAAAAGGTTTGGAAAACATGATTTGCTATTTTTGTCATATTTTATTTTAATTAAATGAACTAATAATAATAATAATTCAAATAATTAATAAAAAATGATAAAATAACTCCCTTTAAAGTCAATGGGTCGTGCATAGCCTTTGGGTGATGATTCTTGGATGAAATTGTGGCCCATTAGCAATTTTGAGGCATTTGAAGCAAAGTTGACTTTTCAAAATTCCCAAAAATTTCCCAACTTCCACAAGGCATATCTTGCTCAATTTTTAAGTTTTGATCATGTTCTTGGAGATTTTGGAAAGGTCTTGAAGTCCTCTAACCAATTCCTTTGGTCCCATGTCATTTAGATTTACCAATCTCAAGTTATGGTCTTTGACTTAAAGTGCCTTTTTGTTGACTTTTGAAAATGACCTATAATGTTGAGATTGATAACTTTTTGTGAGAGAATTTCTTGGACTTGAAGTGTGAAGATGGGTTGTAGGAAATGTCATTCTCTTCAAAATGAGCTTTGGATGGAATTTTTCTGATAAACCATGTGGAAGTTATGCTCTGGTCAAGTTACAGTTGACTTTTTCAACTATCCAAAAATAGAAACTTTTGCATCTTGAAACTTTTTGAGCCATGCCTTGAGAATCATGATCAAGAATTGATCAAATGATGTTTGTGGCTTCAAAATAAGATGTTGACCAAAAATTTTGACTTTTGACTGTCAAATGACCATTTTGCCCCTGCAGTTGACTGCTGAGCAATTAGGGTTTTTGACTGTGCAATTTTGTGCTGTAAGTCTTGAAACTTGGTATGTGGATGCTTGACAATGTTTGTAGGAATGTGGGACTTGTTTGGACCCTTGGAAATTTCAACTTCTTTGCCAGAACCAAAACCCTAATTTTTGGTTGTTAGGAGGTCATTGAACTGTGCAACCCTTGAGAGATTTTGAACCTTGACCTTGGCAAACCTTGAAGAATATGGGAGGGCAAATTTTGGGGTACAACATAAAGGATCCCAAATGCTCACTATTGTCTTAATATGTTATCAAGATCATCCATGTCAAGTTTCAAGCCTTGTAGAGGAAGTGTGCTCAGTTAATTGCTCAAAGGCCTAAAAATCGACTGTGCTAGGTCAATAGTCAACTGGGGCCCACATACAGTCAAACTTCAAGATTTTTGGTCAACATTCTCATGTTGAAGTATCATTCATCATTTGATCAAGGGTTGATCAATATTCATCAAGGATTGCTTACAATTCATCAAAAACCTAAAAGTTGCTAAATTAGGGTTTTATAGGAAAAGTCAACTCAACTTTGACCAAGCATAACTTTCTCATACTTTATCAAAAATGACCCATCCAAAGCTCATTTTGAAGAGGATTCAATTCCCTACAATTCATATTCAGATCCCAAGTTCGAAATATGCACTCACAAAAAGATATGAATTTGGACATTATAGGTCATTTTGAAAAGTCAACAAAAACACCTTTTGGGTCAAAGCTTCATACATGAACATGGAATACTCAAATGATCTGAGACCAAAATGGTTGCTTATAGGACATCCTAATATTTCTAAAAAGTCTAAGAACACCTCTCTATGGTCAAAATTGAGAGAGTTATGCATTGGCCAAGTTGACCTTTTTTGCAAATTTGCTAAAGGTCAAACATGCTCAAATTTGCATCTTTTGCTAAATGGGCCCAACTTTTTATGCTTGCATCTCATTCCTAACATGGTCCATGACCTATGGTACCCTCCATGCTTTATTTATTCATTTATTTAATTTATTTTGATTTTTATTCATTTAAAATTCAAATAAAATCAAATAAATCCTAATAAATCATATATTGTATTTTAGGGATGATTTGTGCATTGAAAAAAGATCTCATATGCTGTCAATTGAAGATCAACTCATGCAAAGGCAATTTGGTTTGAAAAAGATTGGATTTTAGCAAAATTGGAAGGGAATCATATGCATTGAAAGAGCAAATCAAATCTCCATGATGAGCAAGATTGAGGTCGTTTTTGTTGACCTAATACGTTGTGCTACATATACAGAAGCAAGCCAAGGCATATAGAGGTTGGAAGCATTCGTGCAAAGAGAAAACAAAACTCCAAAAATTTCAAGAAAAGTGGTAATCTAATTTCGATATTAGAGACCGGATTGTGCCCTTCTCACATTGCCAAAAGGTTGCTGGATGTTCCAGGAGCATATTCCAATCAAATTCAAGCCTTTTCACGCCTAGAGTTGTAAGTTACAGGTATCATAAGTGGCTTCCAAACTCGTTTTCATTTTCATCAATTTATACGCCATTTGCACATTTTTCCTGCATATTCTTTTTCATTAACATGTTTGCAAGCTAATCATCATATTCAATTGTGTTTTTGGTGATTGTATGACAAACTGCCATGGCTAGGGTTTCGTGTTGAGTTTTAGGGCTTTGCAGGATAAGTGAAATTGGATGTTGATTCTGGTACCATGAGACTCGTGAGGATGAGACGAGTTGATTGGTACCAGCCATGTTCATTTATATTGCTTCTGGAGAGTTTTTGAAAAATGCAGGTTTGTAGTTACACCAGGTCAACCGTAGGTAAAGGTGTTGTTACCTAAAACGACAGTGGGGGGGAAGACGGTAATGCGTGGCGCTCCCTGATTTTCCTGTTTGAATTTTGCGTGTTGGTTGGCCCCACTAGCTTGTTTTTGCATATTATATTCATTGTTTATACAACTTACAAGTTAACAAAATGGCTCAGATGGCTGGGGCGAAGGCCTTTAATGCACACGTCCTGGGTTCAATCCCAGGCGTGTGCATTTTGTTATTTTCTTGATTATTCCAAGAAGATATCATGCATTGCAGCAGCACACATCTACCCAATATCCTTGTGCTCCACCATCAGATCCATCAGCCATGTGCATCCAACGTCACGTAGCGAAGAGACCACCATGCACCTGAGTCAAGCATGCACACTCGATTTGGGCAAAGTCAAAAAGGCCAGGATTCTGTTTGGGCTCAAATCTAAAACAGCACCCCCCCAATTGCTAATGCAGGCCCATCTTATCCTTTTTTGTTTATTTTTTTTAATCCTTTTAATACCCTCTTTATTTTATTTAATTCACTAATTAATCTTTTTTTCATAAAAAATATAAAATCAATATCTCAAAAAATTAGGATTAGTTTTTTTATTATTTATCAAAATTAATTTAATCTAGTTTAAATTAGAAAAATTATAATTTGTCTTCAAAAATAAAATCAAATAGAAATTAGGTTAAACTTTTGATTTAATTTTATGCAAATATTTAACTGTCTAGATGTATGTTAATAGGATTGTATGGCAATATTGCATGATAATTTAATATAGTTAAAAAACCCTAATGTGCAAAGATAAATAACTAAAACAAATCACTCGCACATATCACTCTTAGGGTATACTCACACTTTGTTTGCCTTCGGTAAATGATCACTAAGCATTGGGTGTTTTAGTGGTTGCCCTCCTGTCTAAAAAAGATCAAATGTCCCCTCGAAAATGTTGCCTCGGAAATGTTGCCTCGAATATGATCTTAAGACTCTAGGGTTATTACTAAGGTGTCCTAACATTGCTTTAGTGATAGTACGTCCCTTTCGAATTGACCCTTACAATTCCAACGACGGTGCTACCTATTTCTCAATAGTAGGATAGTACTATCTAAAGGAAACAAGAATAGAAACGATCTTTTTTCGAGTGGGTAGATGCTAGTAGGTACTTGCTCAAATCAAAACTTTTCACACTTACACTTTTCAAACAAATTTTTCAAAACAACTTCGTCACACCTTTGAGGACTGATGCAAGGGTTATCACGAAGTAAAACATTTTCAAAAACAAAGCACACATACAAGCCATTTTAAAAAAGATGAGCAAGTACCTAACAGCCCATGGAAAACCATAGATAGAAAGGGTTCTAACACCTTCCCTTTCTATAATCTACCCCCCCGTACTCAAAATCTCGAAAAAGGATTTTTTTTGTACTTTTTTCCTTTCCAAGATTGGATGAAATAAAAGTCGGTGGCGACTCTTGCTTATCGCGACATTTTACGAACACAAAACAAAAAACGTAAACCAGCATTTCAAAACAGTTGGTTCTGCCACCGTATCACAGAACTGGCGACTCTGCTGGGGAAAGTATAAGTGGGGTATACCTTAGGATCTAGTTCATCATAATTGCTTCTCTTGATTGCTTTGATTGCTTTACTTTTAAGGGTTTTGTTTGGGAGTTACTATAGATCCTAACCCGGATCTGGGGACACATTTTAGGTAAGTAGCAATAAACTGTGAGGGAACTGTACGGCGTAGACCGATACAGTTGAAGCAGTAGCTACGTTGATGTGGCACATTGGTTGGTACCGGTATCCCTTGTGGAGAAACAAGGAGAATACGGGGCTGTCGCGTGGTGTCGTTAATCATCAACTGACCTTAGAACCTTTAATCGACCAACTTGGCCATTAGAAAGTAGTGAGATAGTTGGCCTCGGTGTAAAGCTGAGAACTGGTTGATACTCGATGCTACACTCATTGAGACTATACTCTCGAGATAGTTCCGGCTGCAAGAAAAGATTGCATGAGCTGAAACCATGATCGATGGAGGATGGTCAGTGATATTGAGATCCTCTAGAACCCGGTTACTTTTTCTAGGACAGGTTGAAACCAACTTAACTTCAAGAGGGTATTATCTTTGGCCTCATGCAAGCCTTAAACCTAAGGGCTTTGTGTGATTTGACTGTGTTTGCAATATTTGTGTTTGTTATACCTGTGGTTTATCATGACATCATGCATCATTACATGGCATTCATGTTTCATTGCACTAACCATTTCAAAGACCAAGGGAATTTATCTTTGTTCTGTTTTGCAGATTATGGCTTTCGTGCGCAAAAATACCATCCGAGTCAACTTTGTGAAAATACTTGCCCAACTTAAAGAGTTATCCTCAAGAGTTTTTGAGACTTCTATGTTCATTAAGAGACACAGACAATTTCTCAGCCTGGTCACTTCAAATCTTGATGAGCAGATGATGAGTGTACTTTTCCAGTTCTTCGATCATGTGCATCATTGCTTCACCTTTCCAGATTACCAGCTGGTTCCCACCTTGGAAGAGTTATCTCACCTATTGGGCATATCCATTCTTGAACAGGTACCCTTCACAGGTATGGAAGAAGTTCCTAGACCAGAAGACATTGCCTCAGCTCTGCATTTGAAACGGGCTGATGTAGTATCCAATTGGGAAACATAAAGCGGGGTCGAAGGTTTCTTAGCCAAATTTCTGATAGACCGGGCTCAGCTATTCTGGGATAATTTGGATTTCCAGGCTTTCGAAGATATCTTGGCTCTCTTTATCTATGGGTTGGTTCTCTTCCCGAATCTGGATTCCTTTGTAGATGTGAATGCTATCAAGATTCTCCTTTCTCGCAATCTTGTGCCTACTCTGCTGGGTGATATCTTGCATGCCCTCTATACTTGTACCGTGAGAAGAAGAGGGACTCTTATGTGTTACATGCTGCTGCTGTCAAAGTGGTTTATTTCTCACCTCCCTAAGTCTGTGCTGAAGAACGAAGAAGGTTTGGGTTGGTCCTAAAGGATAATGTCACTTGCCCATACAGATATTCTTTGGAGTTCCCGGGCTATGGAAGACATTGTTGTTATTGACCATTGTGGGGGATACCCTAATGTCCCATTACTTGGAATCAGAGGGGGTATAACTTACAGTCCTTGTCTAGCTTTGCGGAAATTTGGTCGTGCTCGGAGAGATGGTCCCCATGAGTTACTTCTTGAGGACATTGTATTATACTACAAGAAGGACGTTAAGGAACACCGTCGGAGGTTTATACGAGCTTAGGGCATGGTGAACAGAGCTGACCCCCAAGAGTTAGGACCAAAGACTTCCCTTTCTATGCAGCCTTACCTCCAATAGGTCTGAGCTCATGCCCAGAAGCTTGGGATGCCCTATGAGGCCGTGTTACCAGTGATTGTGGAACCTACTAATGAGGAGGGAATTCCTTACACGGTTCTCTATACTTACATGCCCACCGATCTTGGGGAGTTGCAGAGGTCTTGGATTCAGCTAAGGAATGAGCGGGATACTTACTGAGAAAAGCACCATGAACAAGAAAGGAAGATTTTGAAGCTCACCAGGCAGCTCGAGGAAGAAAGAGTGATCAATGACTACATCGGCACAAAGAGGAAGCGTCCATGGGACTTTTGATTTTGCTTTTTCTAGTTTTTAGAGTTTGTTTTATTTACTTCTTTGTAACGCCTTAAAGGCATTGTTGAACCTTTCAAAGTTAATCTAATAAAGTTTGTTTATTTTTGGTTTGCAAGTTTAAATCTCCCAAAGTCTTTGAAATCATTACATGCATCCCATTATCACGCACATCATTAACAGGTACCACTACAGGTTTCTCATCTTCTTCGTTGTTTATTATAGCAGAAATGTCTTCTGATCAAGCATCAAAGATCTTCAGGCACAGAATGCCCAATTCCAACAGATGTTCATAAGTCTGGCTAAAGGGCAAGAGGACCTGAAGACCCTTATTCTGAAAGAGAATAAGAAGAAGAAGAAGGTTGGTATTCTGAACATGGGTAGAAGATTCAGAGAAAGGTTGAGACAAACAGCTGATCTGACCTCCTCATCCAAAGACGGGGAAAACCAAGAAAGAGTAAAGGACCCTAGTCCTGCAGTTTCTGATAACGATACAGATTACGACGATGAGCAAGATCCTCCTGCCGAGGATAGGTACAAGTAGCTAGAAGACCATCTGAGTGCTATGGAGATTCAGAAGATCCCTGGTTTGGATTTTGGAGAACTGGGACTGGTATCGGGAGTGGTGATCCCTCATAAGTTCGAAGCTCCGGTTTTTTCCAAATATGATGGAGTATCCTGCCCAAAACTCCATCTCCGCTCGTATGTCTGAAAGATCTAACCCCACACTGCTGATAGGAATTTGTGGGTACACTTCTTTCAAGATAGTCTGTCAGGGACTCAGCTTGAATGGTTTTATCAGTTGGAAGGAGCCAGTGTCCGAAACTGGGAAGACCTTGCTGCTTATTTTTACAAGCAGTATCAGTATAACATCGACCTTGCTCCCACTCGTACTCAGCTCCAGGATATATCCATGGGTACAAGTGAAGGTTTTAAGGACTATGCTCAAAAGTGGAGAGACTTGGCTGGAAGAGTCCAACCCCCTTTGTCTGATAGGGAGTTGGTTGACATGTTTCTAGGGACGCTATCTGGTCCATTTTTCAAACACTTGATCGGTAGTTCATCATCTGGGTTTACTGAATTAATTTTGACTGGAGAGAGAGTGGAAGCTGGTATCCGAAGTGGTAAGATATAGAAGGATGTTTTGTCAAGTGCAGCAAAGAACCCTTTCACCAGTAAGAAGGAAGCTAGCGCAGTCTACGGCCCGAGGGGCCAAAGAAGACCTGAACACCGTCAAGCAGTAAATGTTATAGTGATACCAAGACCCACGGTTGCTCCACAATGCAACATTCAGCAAAGGGTGGAAAGACCACAACGGCAGTTTACCCGCATCAACATGACTTTGGCTGAAGTTCTGCCTCATCTGTTAAAATCCAACTTCGAAACCTTGAAAGAGGCTCCCAAGAATCCAAACACTGCTTCTCCCAGATACAATCCCAATGCGCGGTGCGCCTACCATTCAGAGAGTCCTCGCCACAACACAAACGATTGTTGGGCTCTGAGGAATAAAGTGCAAGATTTGCTGGAAGCTAAAGAGATTGAGTTTGATGCTCCGGAAAAGCCAAACGTTATATCTGCTCATATGCCCAAACATGGTCGTGGAGTCAATGTTGTGGACACCGATTCATTTGTGACCTCTGTGGAAGAAATTTCTACTCCTTTGGTGACGGTTAAGAAGAATTTGTTGTTGGCGGATTTATTTGCGGGCTGTGGTGAAGATTACCACATGTGTTCAAATCTGCCTTCCGGTTGCTGTTTATTGAAGTCAGGTGTTCAGCGCCTGATGGATAATAAAGAAATTTTGTTTGAGAAGACTATGATTCCATTTGAAGATGTTTCCATCCTAACCATTTCCGCTAATCCTTCAAAGGTTTCCTCGAGAAAACCTGTTAGGGTTACACCTGTTCCAAGAATTGCTCCGTTAATAGTCACTGCTCTGGGTCCCATCCCATATAACTCAGATAAGGCTATCCCATGGCATTACGGTGTTGATGTATATTACCATGGTGTTAAACAAGATCTGAGGACTGAAGAAGCCGATATGATATCAGCAATATTGTTGGGACAAGCAAGGTCACCAAAAGTGGAAGACTCTTTTCTCCAGAGATTTCCCCTCCGACTGTCCACAAACCTGTTGTCACTCCGTCTGTTAGTACATCAATTGTTGTCCCAGTTTCTACTCCAGTTATCACCCCTGTCACCGAGCCATCTGGGACTCGGGGAAAATAAATTATAGGTGAGCCTGCCCGGACGGAGGCACCGAAGAAGATCATTGTAGAAACCTCGAAACAAGAGATAGAGGAAATTTTGAAAATTATCAAGAAGAACGACTACAATGTGGTTGAGAAACTGGGGCAGACCCCGTCAAAGATCTCCATGTTGTTCTTATTATTATGTTCTGAAGCCCATGTGAAGGCTTTGATTGCGTTTCTCAAGACTGCGCATATGCCGCAGGAAACTTCTGCAGATCAGTTCGAAGATTGTGTGGCTAGCCTAACTGCTGACAATGGGTTAGGATTTTCATATGCGAATCTGACTGCTAAGGGGAGAAATCATAATGATGCTCTGTATGTCTTGATCGAGTGCAGGGGCACCACTATATCCCATGTGCTAGTAGATATCGGGTCCTCACTGAATGTTCTACCGAAGAAAGCGCTAGACCGTCTAGATTATGAAGGTTTGATCTAAAGCCGAGTAATATTGTGGTAAGGGATTTTGATGGGTCAAAAAGAATGGTGCATGGGGAGGTGGACATCCTTGTCAAGGTGGGTTCTCAGACCTTTGGGTCCACCTTCTACGTAATGGATATCAAGCCATCGTATTCTTGCTTGCTGGGTCGTCCTTGGATTCATAAGGTTGGGGCAGTGACTTCCACACTCCATCAAATGCTGAAATATCTGGTGAAGGGGAAGATTGTCACGGTACGACGTGAAGAGGAGTATATGGTGAGCCATCTCAATTCCTTCCGCTATGTGGAGATGGACGGGGAATTCATAGAAACGCCTTGTCAAAATTTCGAAGAGGTCCCTCAGTTCTCGGCCTCATCTGAAGCTACTATCGGCAAACCTCCGCTGAAGATGGTTTCTCTCAAGGACGCCAGGGTTGTAATTGAAGAAGGGGCTCAAAGGGATGTTAGGTGTGCACGGATCGGAAGACCTCCTCTACACATCAGCAATCGGGGAGTTAATGCAATCGAGGACAGTGAAGAAGATTCAGACATCGACGGCTGGATCTACCCAACAACCAATGGTGGACTGAACAACTGGACGGAAAAGGACTTCATACCTGTTTCTTTTATTCCGCAGTAATTGACTTTTTGTTTTAAGATTTGTAATAAACAGTTTGAAACCTTACGGCCCAGTGCCTTGCCCGAGGCACCTTGGCTTTGCTTGTGAGGGCTTATTATTTGTCATTTCATATATCATTAATAAAACATTGGATGTTTCTTGCATTACAAATTTTACGCTCCTTGTTTTTCTTTTCTGTCTCTCACTTTATCAAACAACTATTCTCTTACACACACTCACGTATCATAATGCAGATCTATATCCACTCTGGATCCCATTGATAACAGTTCTGCTACTGTCAGTTATGACTTTGAAAATCCAATCAACCAAGCTGAGGACGAAGGTGAGGATGATTGTGAGGTGCCTGGAGAACTTGCTAGACTGTTACAGCAAGAAGAGAGGGCCATACAACCTCATGAAGAGCCAGTTGAGTCAGTAAATTTGGGTACAGAGGAAGACAGGAAAGAGGTCAAAATAGGTGCGGATCTATAGTCTAGTGTCAAGCAATGGTTGATACAGATGCTACGCGACTATGTTGAGATCTTCGCCTGGTCCTACGAAGATATGCCTGGTCTGGACACTGATATTGTGGTACATCGCCTGCCAACCAAAGAAGACTGCCCTCCGGTAAAGCAGAAGGTCCGCCGTATGCGCCCTGAAATGTCAGAGAAAATCAAGGCAGAGGTCATGAAACAGTTCGATGCAGGGTTCTTAGTTGTCACTTCTTATTCGCAGTGGGTTGCCAACGTTGTTCCAGTACCTAAGAAGGACGGTAAGGTACGGATGTGTGTGGACTATAGAGATCTAAACAGGGCAAGTCCCAAGGATGACTTCCCACTTCCTCATATCGATGTTCTGGTTGACAACACCGTGCAACACAAGATCTTCTCTTTCATGGATGGTTTTTCTGGCTACAACCAGATCAAGATGGCTCCTGAGGACATGGAGAAGACAACCTTCGTTACACAGTGGGGCACCTTCTGTTACAAGGTAATGCCTTTCGGGTTGAAGAATGCTGGGGCAACTTATCAGCGTGCCATGGTCGCTTTGTTCCATGACATGATTCACCATGAGATCGAGGTTTACGTGGATGACATGATAGCTAGGTCCCAGACTGAGGAAGAGCACCTTGATCATCTCCAGAAACTATTTAACAAGTTGAAGACGTACAAGCTGAGGCTGAATCCGAACAAGTACCTTCGGGGTAAGGTCTGGTAAGCTTCTGGGTTTTATTGTCAGTGATAAAGGTATTCAGGTGGACCCTGCAAAGGTAAAATCCATACAAGAGATGCTGGCTCCCCGCACAGAAAAATAAGTTAGAGGTTTCTTGGGACGTCTGAATTACATTTCCAGATTCATTTCACATATGACTGCTACTTGTGAGCCAATCTTCAAGCTGCTGAAGAAAGATCAAGTGGTAAAGTGGAATGATGAATGCTAGACCGCTTTCGAGAGAATCAAGGAATACCTTTAAGAGCCACCAATCCTGATGCCTCCAGTTGAAGGAAGACCTTTGATTTTATAATTGACAGTGCTAGATAGTTCAATGGGGTGTGTGCTGGGGCAACATGACAAGTCCGGCCAAAAAGAGCACGCTATTTTCTACCTTAGCAAAAAGTTTACCGACTGTGAGACCCGATACTCATTGCTCGAGAAAACTTATTCCGCTTTGGTATGGGCTGCTCGCCGGCTGAGACAGTATATGCTGACTCACACCACTTTGTTGATATCAAAAATGGATCCAATCAAGTATATTTTCGAGAAGCCTTCCTTGTCCAGAAGAATAGCGAGATGGAAGATGATCCTAACCGAGTATGACATCCAATACACAACCCAAAAAGCAATCAAGGGGAGTATATTTGTGGATCATCTAGAACATCGGGCCGTGGATGTACCAGTCCATGAATTTCGAGTTCCCGGATGAGAATATCATGTTGATAACCGACTGTGAAGAACCTGGACTGTATGAAGGACCCGAGGAGGGATCCCGATGGTCTATGTATTTTGATGGAGCCTCGAACGCATTAGGTAACGGCGTCAGTGCTGTAATTATATCTCCTGAGGGCTGTCATACTCCATTCACCGCCCGATTATGTTTGAACTGTACCAACAATATGTCGGAGTATGAAGCGTGTATCATGGGTCTTCGAGCTGCTATTGACCTAAGGATTAAGTTCTTGAGTGTATTCAGAGATTCTGCTCTGGTGATCAGTCAGATCAAAGGCGAGTGGGATACGAAGCACCCAAATCTTATTCCTTACAAAGAATATGTACTGACATTGCTCCCACACTTTGAGGAGATAACCTTTGAACACTCCCAAGAGAGGAGAATCAGCTGGTGGACACGTTAGCTACCATGTCTTCTATGTTCAAAGTCAAGTGGGACCATGAAGCTCCCCAGATTACCATCGAGAGGTTGGATGAACCCACACATTGCTATGACATTGAGACTGAAGAGGTAGCGGATAAACCCTGGTTTCACGAGGTAAAGAGGTATCCTGAGGCTCAAGAATACCCCGAGGGGGCATCTGTTAATGATAGGAAGTTTCTGAGAAGGTTCGATGCAAAGTTCTTCATCAGTAATGGAATCCTCTATAAGCGTAACCATGATTCAACCTTACTGCGGTGTGTAGACAAGAGCGAGGCAGAAAGGATCATGACAGAGTTACATGAAGGTACCTTCGGAACTCATTCCAGTGGACATACCATGGCAAAGAAAATCCTACGGGCAGGATATTACTGGTCTACTATGGAAGCCGATTGTTATCAGTATTCTCGAACCTGTCATAAGTGCCAAGTCTATGCTGATAAGGTGCATGTACCTCCGGTTCCCCTGAATGTTTTGACATCTCCTTGGCCTTTTGCAATGTGGGGCATCGACATGATTAGAGAGATTAGACCCACTGCGTCTAACGGGCATCGCTTTATTCTGGTAGCAATTGATTATTTCACGAAGTGGGTCGAGGCAGTCTCCTTTGCTACAGTAACCAAGAACGTCATGGCGCGGTTTATCCGGCACAATCTGATCTGTCGATATGGTGTACCACAGAGGATTATTACGGACAATGGTACAAATCTCAATAACACAATGATCACCGAGCTCTGCAAACAGTTCAAGATACAGCACCATAATTCGTCTCCCTACCGGCCGAAGATGAATGGGGTTGTTGAAGCGGCTAATAAGAACATCAAAAAGATTATGCAGAAGATGACGGTGACATACAAAGACTGGCACAAGATGTTACCATTCGCTCTTCATGGGTACGGTACCTTGGCACGGACGTCGACAGGGGAAACACCTTACTCTCTGGTATATGGCATGGAGGCAGTCCTACCCATCAAAGTCCAGAAACCCTCTCTCAGGATTATGAAAGATGCGAGTTTGAACGAAGACGACTGGATCCAAACCCGACTTGATCAGCTAAACCCAATCGATGAAAAGAGACTTACTGCTATCTGTCATGGTCAGACGTATCAAAAGCGAATGATTAAGGCTTTTAACAAGAAAGCCAGTCGCCAAGAATATGAAGTCGGGGATCTAGTGATCAAACGCATCCTACTACCGCAAGGTGATCCCAGGGGCAAATGGACCCCCACATACAAAGGGCCATTTATGGTTAAGAACATTTTCTCGGAAGGAGCTATGATTCTAACCACCATGGATGGTGACGACCTTCCTCACCCCGTCAATGAAGACATAGTGAAAAGATACTACACATAATCAAAAGACTCGCTAGGTTGACCGGCCTAGGCAAAAATAAGGGCTTCCCGGCGAACCAAAAGGGTTCGGGCAAAAGTAAGGGATGAAAATGGAAAACAATCTGTACACCCGGCAAGTCGAAAACCTGAAAGGGCGACTTGGGCAAAAAAGGGTATCCCGGTGGACTGAAAACCCGAAAGGGCGGTCCAGGAAAAAATTAGGGATCAAAGCGTAACACTATGTCTCATTGGATCACCTCGCAGCCAGACTTCGGTATCGACTATCAAGCTCAGATAACGCCAATCAATCTGATCCACCTTTGATGAAGCAGCAAAGTGATGAGACACTCGAAGATATAAAGGCAATAGAAGAGTTGGAACCCAATGGGATTGTTTCACATAGCTGTTTTTCTTTCTTTTACACAAATTGTATAATTTCTATCTTTCGGCGGCGTTCTCTTACTAGGACGTCAGCCTCTTTGTACAAAAACGCCTATTATGGACCAACTTCAAAATCAATACAATTCATTTTCATAATAAATTTTGATTTGTTTTTTCTTTTTCTGTTTTGTTTTGCCAGAACGTCCAATGATTCATTTTTGATAATAATTGTTGCTCATAAATATTTACATAAAAAGCAAAAGACAATTACTCGTAATTCCAAGAAGAGGGAAAAACAAGAAATGTCCAAACCTTACAGTCACTCTGCTCATCAGGTACAGGGATAGAGCCAGCTGGAGAACATGAGAAGTGGTACATACACTCCCCACAGAGTAAGAAGTATCCAAAGACAGTGTTGTTAGCTTTTCCGAATAGGACACAACTCTTCCCAGCCGAGGTTCATAATCGCGAGTGAGTCGGCAAAATTTTCCCCAAGCAGAGTTTGTTTATCACCAGCAACAGAAGTTCATCCCCAGCTGATTTATTTCTCCAAGTCGGCAGATCTATCAACAAAGTATCTCCTCCCAAACAGAGTTATTCCCCACAGAGTTATCCTCAGACGAAGTCTCTTTCAGTAGAACATTTACCAGCCAAGGGGAAAATCCCCAGCACGGTCACCTTTGTTCGCCATCCCCAACAGAGGTGGAGGAACTATGGTTTTCATAGCAATCAGGGATTTATTTTCCCATATTCAGATTATCACGTCAGCATTTCATGTTCATACATCATGACATATGCATGCACCACATATAACATAGTCCCATTTATTATGAGAACGTCAACACACAATGCATCTCATGAATCACATATGGCTAACCTTGTATTTCTTTCAGGAAAGACATTATTATCAGCAATTTCCAACAAGTCCATGATCAACACTCAAAAGCTAAACAGAGTAATCATCGGCAACAAATGCAACCTTCTCACAACCTTACTATCCAGGCTTTCATAGCGAAGTAACCCTACTATCCAGGTTCCTTCTCACAACCCTACTATCCAAGCTTTCATATCGAAGTAACCCTACTATCCAGGTTCCTTCTCACATCCCTACTATCTAGGCTTTCATAGCAAAGTAACCCTACTATCCAGGTTCCTTCTCACAACCCTACTATCCAGGCTTTCATATCGAAGTAACCCTACTATCCAGGTTCCTTCTCACAGCCCTACTATCCAGGCTTTCATATCGAAGTAACCCTACTATCCAGGTTCCTTCTCACAGCCCTACTATCCAGGATTTCAAAGCGAAGTAACCCTACTACCCAGGTTCCTTCTCACAGCCCTAATATCCAGGCTTTCATATCGAAGTAACCCTACTATCCATGTTTCTTCTCACAACCCTACTATCCAGGCTTTCATATCAAAGTAACCCTAATATCCAGGTTCCTTCTCACAACCCTACTATCCAGGCTTTCATACTGAAGCAACCCTGTGATCCAGGTTCCTTCTTACAGCCCTACTATCCAGGCTTTCATAGCGAAGTAACCCTACTATCCAGGTTCCTTCTCACAGCCCTACTATCCAGGCTTTCATAGCGAAGTAACCCAAATATCCAGGTTCCTTCTCACAGCCCTACTATCCAGGCTTTCATATCGAAGTAACCCTACTATCCAGGTTCCTTCTCACAGCCCTACTATCTATACTTCCATATCGAGGCAACCCTACTATCCAGGTTCCTTCTTATAACGTTACTATTCGGGTTCTTCCTTTCGTATCCCCAGACGACAGTCCACAACACTGTAAGATCGGGACCCGATCAAACATAATTGATTTCGCACTTCCCCAGTAAGTCGCGGTGCAGCATATACCCCGACCGAACACGCAGTTCATTTCCGCTTTCCAAACTCGAATTATTCCACCAATAGAGTAACGGACAACTGAATCTCCAAAAACTATATTTCTCTCAAGACAGAGACCATCGTTCCCCAGTGATGTCCTCCTCAATAACAGGTATACGGGTCCTAGAAAAGGAATATCTTATGCGATCGACACTTCTTCGGATGACATCTTTAAGCCCATCTCCGACAAATTCTCTAGCAACTACCAAATGGCATCTATAAGCCCATTCCCGATAGCATAAATCAAGTATCACTTCATGCGAGTGCAAATTTCTGGGCACTTAAGTGTTCAATCATCTTCCACCTTCAGATCACGAAAGGCAGACACGCCAATCTACATCCTCAGGTTTAAGAAGATTGGATAGGGGTAGCTGTTGCACCCCAAAATTTACCCTCCCATATTCCTCAAATGGCTCAAGGAAATCTAAGGGTTGACCAGACAAACTATCTCCTGAGGCAGTCTACCTCAAATTAGGGTTTCATTTTGCATCAAGATGTTTGAGTCCAAAGGATCCAAAATGATCACTATTGTCTTAATATGTTATCAAGATCATCCATGTCAAGTTTCAAGCCTTGTAGAGGAAGTGTGCTCAGTTAATTGCTCAAAGGCCTAAAAATCGACTGTGTTAGGTCAAGAGTCAATTAGGGCCCACATACAGTCAAACTTCAAGATTTTTGGTCAACATTCTCATGTTGAAGTATCATTCATCATTTGATCAAGGGTTGATCAATATTCATCAAGGATTGCTCACAGTTCATCAAAAACCTAAAAGTTGCTAAATTAGGGTTTTATAGGAAAAGTCAACTCAACTTTGACCAAGCATAACTTTCTCATACTTTATCAAAAATGACCCATCCAAAGCTCATTTTGAAGAGGATTCAATTCCCTACAATTCATCTTCATCTCCCAAGTTCAAAATATGCACTCACAAAAAGATATAAATTTGGACATTATAGGTCATTTTGAAAAGTCAACAAAAACACCTTTTGGGTCAAAGCTTCATACATGAACATGGAAGACTCAATTGATATGAGACCAAAAGGGTTGCTTAGAGGACACCCTAAGCTTTATAAAAAGTCGAAGAACACCTCTCTATGGTCAAAATTGAGAGATTTATGCATTAGCCAAGTTGACCTTTTTTGCAAAATTGCTAAAAGTCAAACATGCTCAAATTTGCATCTTTTGCTAAATGGGCCCAACTTTTTATGCTTGCATCTCATTCCTAACATGGTCCACGACCTATGCTACCCTCCATGCTTTATTTATTCATTTATTTAATTTATTTTGATTTTTATTCATTTAAAATTCAAATAAAATCAAATAAATCCTAATAAATCATATATTGTATTTTAGGGATGATTTGTGCATTGAAAAAAGATCTCATATGCTGTCAATTGAAGTTCAACTCGTGCAAAGGAAATTTGGTTTGAAAAAGATTGGATTTGAGCAAAATTGCAAGGGAATCATATGCATTGAAAGAGAAAATCAAATCTCCATGATGAGCAAGATTGAGGTCGTTTTTGTTGACCTAATACGTTGTGCTACATATACAGAAGCAAGCCAAGGCATATAGAGGTTGGAAGCAGTCGTGCAAAGAGAAAACAAAACTCAAAAATTTTCAAGAAAAGTGGTAATCTAATTTCCATATTAAAGAGCGGATCATGCCCTTCTCACATTGCCAAAAGGTTGTTGGACGTTCCAGGAGTATATTTCAATCAAATTCAAGCCTTTTCACGCCTAGAGTTGTCAGTTACAGGTATCACAAGTGGCTTCCAAACTCGTTTTCGTTTTCATCAATTTATACGCCATTTGCACATTTTGCCTGCATATTCTTGTTCATTAACATGTTTGCAAGCTAATCATCATATTCAATTGTGTTTTTGGTGATCGTATGACAAACTGCCATGGCTAGGGTTTCGTGTTGAGTTTTAGGGCTTTGCAGGATAAGTGAAATTGGATGTTGATTCTGGTACCATGAGACTCGTGAGGATGAGACGAGTTGATTGGTACCAGCCATGTTCATTTATATTGCTTGTGGAGAGTTTTTGAAAAATACAGGTTTGTAGTTACAGCAGGTCAACCGTAGGTAAATGTGTTGTTACCTAAAAAGACAGTGGGGGGAAGACGATAATGCGTGGCGCTCCCTGATTTGCATGTTTGAATTTTGCACGTTGGTTGGCCCCACTAGCATGTTTTTGCATATTATATTCATTGTTTATACAACTTACAAGTTAACAAAATGGCTCAGACGGATGGGGCGAAGGCCTTTGATACACATGTCCTGGGTTCGATCCCAGGCGTGTGCATTTTTTTATTTTCTTGATTATTCCAAGCAGATCTCATGCATTGCAGCAGCGCACATCTACCCAATATCCTTGTGCTCCACCATCAGATCCATCAGCCATGTGGATTCAACGTCACGTAGCGAAGAGACCACCATGCACCCGAGTCAAGCATGCGCACTGGATTTGGGCAAAGTCAAAAAGGCCAGGATTCTGTTTGGGCTCAAATATCAAACAACACCCCCCCCCCCAATTGCTAATGCAGGCCCACCTTATCCTTTTTTGTTTTTTTTTTAATCCTTTTAATACCCTCTTTATTTTATTTAACTCACTAATTAATCTTTTTTTCATAAAAAATATAAAATCAATATCTCACAAAATTAGGATTAGTTTTTTTTATTATTTATCAAAATTAATTTAATCTAGTTTAAATTAGAAAAATTATAATTTGTCTTCAAAAATAAATTCAAATAGAAATTAGGTTAAACTTTTGATTTAATTTTATTTTTCTCTTTGTCTCAAATAAATAAAAATACAAAAAAATAGGTTTTAGATTAAATTAATTCATTTTTTTTCTTAAAATTAAAATTAATTAGAATTAGGATTTTCTTTTTAATTTAATAATTTCTCTATTTCCTTAAATAACAAAACATGACCAATACTTTTTTTATTCAATCGCAATTAGGTTTAGGCAAGGGTCAAAACCCTAATTATCTCGTATTCGATTCACCGCGCGCGTGTTATTATTTTTACAATATTGTTGTAACTGTTCATGGCTTGTAATAGTTTAATCTAGGGTTTTTATTTATCACTTTTCCCGGGTTTTTGGCTATGTAATTAATTCCCCTCCCCGAAGCCTTGTAATAGCGTAGATTTACTTTCTCGCATCTTAATTTCTGTAAATATTTAACTGTCTAGATGTATATTAATAGGATTGTATGGCAAGATTTCATGATAATTTAATACAGTTAGAAAATCCTAATGTGCAAAGACAAATAACTGAAACAAATCACTCACACATATCACTCTTAGGGTATACTCATACTTCGGTTGTCTTTGGTAAATGATCACTAAGCATTGGGTGTTTTAGTGGTTGCCCTCCTGCCTAAAAAAGATCAAATGTCCCCTCAGAAATATTGCCTCGGAAATGTTGCCTTGGAAATGTCCCCTCGGAAATGTTGCCTCGAATATGATCTTAAGACTCTAGGGTTATTACTAAGGTGTCCTAACATTGCTTTAGTGATCGTACGTCCCTTTCGAAGTGATCCTTACAATTCCAACAACGGTGCTACCTATTTCTCAATAGTAGGATAGTGTTGTCTAAAGGAAACAAGAATAGAAACGATCTTTTTTCGAGTGGGTAGATGCTAGTAGGTACTTGCTCAAATCAAAACTTTTCACACTTACACTTTTCAAACAAATTTTTCAAAACAACTTCGTCACACCTTTGAGGACTGATACAAGGGTTATAACAAAGTAAAACATTTTCAAAAACAATGCACACATACAAGCAATTTTAAAAAAGATGAGCAAGTACCTAAGAGCCCATGGAAAACCATGGATAGAAAGGGTGCTAACACCTTCCCTTTCTATAATTACCCCCCGTACTCAAAATCTTGAAAAAGGATTTTTTTTTTCTGTACTTTTTTCCTTTCCAAGATTGGATGAAATAAAAGTCGGTGGCGACTCTTGCTTACCGCGACATTTTGTGAACACAAAACGCAAACCAGCATTTCAAAACAGTCGGTTCTTCCACCGTATCACACCCATGATGCAGGCTTTATACTCCGCCATGTTGTTAGTGCAGTTGAAACATAGTCCTACAATGAAAGGAGTATGACAGCCCTTAGGAGATATGATTACGGCGCCAATGCCATTACCGAGTGCGTTCGAAGCTCTGTCAAAAACCATGGTCCATCAGGATCCTTCTTCAGGTCCTTCATCTGGTCCAAGTTCTTCGTAGCCAGTCACTAGCATGATATTCTCGTCCGGGAACTCAAAATTCATGGACTAGTAGTCATCCACGGCCTGATGAGCCAAATGATCCACCAATACACTTCCCTTGATTGCTTTTTGGGTTGTATATTGTATATCGTATTCAGTTAAGATCATCTGAGATCTTGCTATTCTTCTGGAGAGTGCGGGTATCTCGAAGATGTATTTGATTGGATCCATCTTAGATATCAATAGAGTAGTGTGGGTCAGCACATACTGTCTTAGTCGGCGAGCAGCCCATGCCAAAGCGCAACAAGTTTTCTCGAGCAGTGAGTATCTTATCTCACAGTCGGTAAACTTTTTGCTAAGGTAGTATATTGCATGCTCTTTTCGACCAGACTTGTCATGCTGCCCCAGCACACACCCTATTGAATTGTCTAGCACTGTTAAGCACAATATCAAAGGTCTTCCTTCAACCGGAGGCATCAGAATTGGTGGTTCTTGAAGATATTCTTTGATCCTTTCAAAAGCAGTCTAGCATTCGTCATTCCACTTTATCACTTGATCTTTTTTCAGAAGCTTGAAGATGGGCTCATAAGTAGCAGTCAGATGTGAAATGAACCTGGCAATATAATTTAGGCGTCCCAAGAAACCTCTAACCTTATTTTCTATACGGGGAGCCGGCATCTCTTGTATGGCCTTTACCTTTGTGGGGTCTACCTGGATACCTTTGTCACTGACGATGAAACCCAGAAGCTTACCAGACCTTACCCCGAAGGTGCACTTGTTCGGATTTAACCTCAGCTTGTATGTCTTCAACCTGTCGAACAACTTTTGTAGATGATCAAGGTGTTCCTCTTTGGTTTGAGACCTGGCTATCATGTCATCAACATAAACCTCGATCTCATGGTGAATCATATCATGGAACAAGGCAACCATGGCTCGCTGATAAGTTGCCCCAACATTCTTTAACCCAAAAGGCATCACCTTATAACAGAAGGTGCCCCACTGTGTGACGAAGGTTGTCTTCTCCATGTCTTCAGGAGCCATCTTGATCTGGTTGTAGCCAGAGAAGCCATCCATAAAGGAGAATATTTTGTGCTACACGGTGTTGTCAACCAGAACGTTAATATGGGGAAGCGGGAAGTCAATCCTTGGGGCTTCCCCTGTTCAAGTCTCTGTAATCCACACACATCTGTACCTTGTCGTCCTTCTTAGGTACCGGACCGACGTTAGCAACCCACTGTGGATAGGAGGTGACAGCTAAGAACCCTTTGTCGAATTGCTTCATGACATCTACCTTGATCTTCTCTGACATTTCAGGGCGCATACGGTGAACCTTCTGTTTAACCGGAGGACAATCTTCTTTAGTCAGCAGACGGTGTACCACGATATCAGTGTCTAAACCAGGCATGTCTTCATTTGACCAGGTGAAGATCTCAACGTAGTCGTGCAACATCTGTATCAACCACTGTTTGATCTTAGTCTCCAGATTTGCACCGATCTTTACTTCTTTTCTATCCACCTCCGTGCACAAGTTTATCGTCTCAACTGGCTCTTCATGAGGCTGTATAGCCCTCTCTTCCTGTTGTATTAGTCCAGAAAGTTCTCTAGGCACCTCACAATCATCCTCACCTTCGTCCTCGGCTTGGTTGATTGGATTTTCGAAGTCCTAACTGGCAATAGCATAACTGTTATCAATGGGATCCAGAGTGGATATGGATCTGCAGTTTGATATGTGGGTGTGTGTAAGAGCATAGCTGTATTGATAAAGTGAAAAGCAGAAAAGAAAAACATAGATCGTAAAATTTGTATGCAAGGAAAGTCCAATGTTATATTGATGATGTATGAAATGACATATAATAACCCTCGCAGATAGGACCATTGTGCCTCAGGTAAGACATAAGGCCATAAAGTTTAAATTGTTTATTACAAACTTGGAAAACAAGTAAGGTAATTACTGTGGAATAAAAGAAACTGGTATAAAATCTCTGGTCATCCAATTACTCGGTCCACCGTTGGTAGTCGGGTAGATCCAACTGTCAATATCAGAGTCTTACTCATTATCTTCAATAGCGTTAACCCCACGATTGCTGATGCGTAGGGGAGGTCCTCCAGCTCGAGTGTGTCAAACAACCCTTTGAGCTCCTGAAGTAAAGCCCAAACCAAATTTGTCAGTTTTATGAGTAAAATCAGGGAGTTGTCCCCAGTTGGTACACCCACCTTCTTCGACCACTTCTCTGGCATCCTTGAAATAAGCCATCTTCAGAGGATGTTTGGTGCTAATGGTAGTCTCGGTTGACGCCAAAATCTGGGGAACCTCTTCAAAGTTTTGACAAGGAGTCTCTATGAATTCCCCGTCCATCTCCACATACCTGAAGGAGTTCAGGTGGCTCACCATATACTCCTCTTCGCCATGCACAGTGACAATGTTCCCCTTCACCGGATATTTCAGCATTTGGTCCAGTGTAGAAGTAACAGCCCCAGCTTCATGGATCCGAGGATGACCCAACAAACAAGAGTATGATAGCCTGATGTCTATCACGTAGAAGGTTGACCCAAAGGTCTGAGAGCCTACTTTGACAGGGATGTCCACCTCCCCATGCACCATTCTCTTCGACCTGTCAAAAGCCTTTACCACAATGTTACTAGGCTTTAAGGTCAAGCCTTCACAATCCATCCGATCAAGATCCTTCTTAGGCAGAACATTTAGTAAAGACCCAGTATCCACTAGCACATGAGCCATAGTGGTGCCCTTGCATTCGATCGAGACATGCAGAGCATCATTATGCTTCCTACCTTTCGGTGTTAACTCGGCATCTGAAAAACCCAGCCCATTGTCAGCAGTCAAGCTAGCCACACAGTCTTTGAATTGATCGGTTGAGGTTTCCTACGGTACAAGTGCAGTCTTGAGGAATGCAATCAAAGCCTTCGCATGGACCTCGGAATACAACAACAGAGACAACATTGATATCTTCGAGGGGGTCTGCCCTAGCTGCTCGACCATATTATAGTCGCTCTTCTTGATTATTTTTAATATTTCCTCTATCTCTTGCCTAGAGGATTCTACAACAATCTTTCTAGGTGCCTCCATCCGGGCAGGCTCACCTACAGCTTCTTTGCCCCGATTCCCAGATGACTCAACGGCAGGAGTAACAACCAGAGTAAGAATGGGAGTAGTAGCTGAAGTACTAGTAGGAACAGCAGATGGAATAACAACAGGCTTATTGACAGTCTTCAGGGAGATCTCGAGAGAGAAAACCCTTCCACTTCTGGTAATCTTGCTGGCCCCGGTAATGTTACTGACATCGGGATCAGCCTCTTCATTCTTCAAATCTTGTTTAACGCCATGATAGTAAACATTGGCGCCATAATTCCACGGGACAGATTTGTCCGAGGAGTACTGTACAGGACCAGGAAAAGTGATTACTAGCAGATTGATTCTCGGAGCGGGTGTAATCCTAACAGGTCTTTTATAGGAGACCTTGGAAGGATTTGCGGAAATGGTTATAATGGCAACATCTTCAAACGGAACAGTTGGAATCAAAGTCTTTTCGAACAAAATTTCTCTATTGTCCATCAGGCGTTGAACACCTGCTTTCAGCAAATAGCAACCGGTGGGCAGAGATGAACACATGTGGCAACCTTCACCACAACCCAGAAATAAATCGGCCAACAACAAATTCTTCTTAACAATTATAAGAGGAGTAAAAACTTCATCAACGGAGGTAACGAACAGGTCAGCACCAATGGCATTAACTCCACGATTGTGCTTAGGCATGGGAGCAGTTACGACATTGGGCTTCTCTGGAGCATCAAACTCAATCTCCTTGGATTCAATCAGATCTTGTACTTTATTTCTCAGATCCCAGCAGTCATTTGTATCGTGGCTAGGACTCTCAGAATGGTAGGCACACCGAGCGTTTGGGTTGTACCGAGGAGATGTGGCATTAGGATTCTTGGGAGCCTCTTTCAAGGTTGCCAAGTTGGATCTTAGAAGATGGGGTATAACCTCAGTCAATGTCATGTTAATCCGGGTGAACTGCCTTTATGGTCTTTCTACCCTTTGCTGATTGTTGCATTATGGGGTAGTCGCAGGCCTAGCTATCATCACAGCACTTGCCGTCGGACGGTGTTTAGCTCTGCTCTGACCTCTTGGGCTATAGATAGCACTGACTTCCTTGTTACCTGCGAAAGGCTTCTTTACTGAGCTCGAAGAGGTGTCTTTCTGTATTTTTCCGCTCCAGATCCCAGCTTCTACCCTCTCTCTTGTTAATATCAGCTTGATAAAACCAGCTGATGAGTTACCAATAAAATGATTGAAGAATGGACCGGATAGCTTCCCAAGAAACATGTCAACCAACTCCCTGTCAGATAAAGAGGGTTGCACTCTCCCAGCCAGATCTCTCCACTTTTGTGCATAGTCCTTAAAGCCTTCACCTACACCCATGGACATACTCTGGAGTTGAGTACGAGTAGGGTCAAGGTCGGTGTTGTATTGATACTACTTATAAAAAGCAGCAGCCAAATCCTCCCAGTTTCAGACATTGGTTCCCTCCAGTTGGTAGAACCATTCAAGCTGAGTCCCTGACAGACTGTCTTGAAACAAGTGAACCCATAAGTTCCTATCAGCAGTATGGGGCTGGATCTTCCTTACATAGGAATGGAGATGGAGCTTTGGGTAAGACACCCCATCATAATTTGTGAAAACCGGAGCCTTAAATTTCTGCGGGATGACCACTCCCGACACCAATCCCAGTTCTTCAAAGTCCAACCCAGGTATTCTCTGGACTTCCATAGCACTCAACCGATCATCTAACTGCTTGTATCTATCTTCAGTGGGAGGATACTGCTCATCATTGTAGCCGGTATCATTGTCAGAAACTTCAGGGCAGGGGTCTTTCTCCCTTGTCTCCCTCTCTTGATTCTCCCCTTCTTTGGAAGAGGAGGTCAGACCGACTGGTTGCTTTAACGGCCCCCTGAACCTTCTGCCCAGATTCAGAACACCATAGATTTTCTTCTTCTTCTTCTTTTCTTTTAGGATGATGGCCTTCAGATCTTCCTGCCCTTTCGCCAAAGTTATGAACATCTGTTGAAATTGGGCGTTTTGTGCCTGAAGATCTTTGATGCTTTGCTCAGATGACATTTTTGCTGAAATAAACAGCGAAGAAGATGAGAAACCTATAATGGTACATGTTTATGCAATGTCATGGATGGTATACGTATGCAATGATTTCAAGGACTTGTAAAGGCTCAAATTTGTTTAACCAAAAAGAAACACACGTTAATTGTATTAATAAGTTCGGACTGTTACAAATAATTCCCTTTAGGCTTACAATCAAACAAACAAAACTTAAAACAAAAGAAAACTAGGTCTCCCAAGAGCGCATCCTCTTTGGTGCAATGTAGGCATTTATGTTCCTTTCTTCATGAAGTAGCCTAGTGAGCTCCAAGACCTTATTCTCGCTGGAATAGAATTGAGCTTAGAACGTATCTCGCTCCTCTTTAAGTTGAACCCAGGATTTCTATAACTCCTCATGATCAGTTGGCATGTCAAGATGATGAACAAGATAAGGAGTGTCTCCTTTAGCAACTGGTTTAACAACTATTGGTAGGACAACATGGTAAGGCATCATAAGAATTTGGGAGTGAGCTCGTACCCATCGGAGATATGGCTCAAGAGGGATGGAATTCTTGTTCCCCAATGTCTTGCTATCAATTTTATGTACCATACCCCAAGCTTTTATGAACCTTTTGCGGTAACCCTGAGCATCATTCTCATAGTTTAAGGTGATTCCTTGGATAAGTGTATCATGAGGACCATCCCTTCTCGCATAACCAAACTGCTACAATGCCAAACAAGGGTTATAAGTGATTCCTCCCATAATGCCTAAGAGAGGGACATTAGGGAATTCACCACAACGATTGATGATGATAACATCTTCCGAGGATCGTGAACACCAATGAATGTTTGAATGTGTAAGGGACATCAGCCTATGAGACCAATTCATACCCTGCTCATTCTTCAAAACAGACCTGGGTAGCTGCGAAATAAACCACCTAGCCAATAGAGGAGTGCAACATAGGAGGGTCCACATTCTCTTTAGAGTACGAGCATATAAAGAGTGTAGAACATCCCCAAGTAATGTAGGCACTGGATTATGAGACAGAAAAACCTTAATAGTATTCACATCTACGAGTTGGTCCACATTAGGGAAAAGTACCATCCCGTAGATGAGGAGTGCCAATACCTCTTCGAAAGCTTGTAAATCCAGGGTATCCCAAAAATAGTAAGCCTTTTCGAATAGAAATTTAATCGGGATTACTTGGACACTTCCCCTAGTTTCCCAATTTGTCACTACGTCGGATCGTTGTAAGGACAGAGCTCGAGCAATCTCTTCAGACTTTGGATGTTCTTCCATACCGCTGAAAGGTAATTGATCAAGAATAGGTACTCCTAACAACTGAGAAAATTCCTCCATATTAAGCACTAGATGGTAATCTGGGAAGGTGAAGCAGTGGTGCACAGGATCAAAGAACTGAAATAGCACTTTTAACAATTCTTCATCGAGTTTTGAAGTGACCAAGTTAAGCAATCGACCATGCTTTTCAGTGAAGTGAGAGCTTCCAGGAATCATTAATGCCAAGTCCTTTAGTTTGAGAGGCACTTTCACAAGGTTAATCTGGATAGTGTTCCTACGGGCGGATGCCATGTCCTACAAAACAAAGCAAAGATGAGCCCTAGAAAATCCTTGAAATGGTTAGTATGATATGCTGTGCTTATGATGTCACGATTATGCTAAAATCACATGTATAGAAAGCAACAAACAAGTCACACCAAGTCCTTAGGTTTAAGGCCTTCATGAGTTTTAAGGTCATACCCTCTTGAAGCTGGATTGGTTCAACCTGTCCTATAAATAGTAACCGGGTCCTAAGGGATCTCAATATCACCGATCTTTTCCCCAAGCTTCATTCAATAGGAGATTGACTCGTAACCAAACAAAACTCAAGAGTCAAACCTCAATGAGTGTAGCATCGAGTATATGTCGACCTTGGGAATACACCAAAGTCGGCCATCTCGATACGTCCTAATGACCAAGTTGTGCAATTAAAGGTTCTAAGGCCAGTTGATGCTTTATGACACCACGCAGCGGCCCCGTACTCTCCCTGATTGACTCAAGGGTTACCGGTACCAACCAAAGTGCCACATCAACGTAGCTACTGCTTCAACCGTGTCAGTATACCCCACACAGTCCCTCAAAATTTTTTTCTACTTACCTAAAAGGTGTCCCCATATCCGGGTGTATGATCTACATAACCCCAACAAAACCCTTGAATATAAAGCAGGCAAAGGAAAAGACAAGCAAGCAATTTTTAGAAGTGACCTAAATCCTAAGATATACCCCACTTATTAATTCCCCAGCAGAGTCGCCAATTCTGTGATACGGTGGAAGAACCTAATGTATATACTGGTTTTGCGTTTGTATTAGCAAATATCGCGGTAAGCAAGAGTCTCCACCGACTTTTATTTTATCCAATCAAAGGAAAAGGGAAAAGAACAGAAAAAACCTTTTTTCGAGATGCTTCTGAGTACAGGGGTAAATTATAGAAAGGGAAAGTGTTAGCACCATTTCCATCCATGGTTTTCCATGGGATCTTAGGTACTTTCTCATTTTTAAAATTTCTTATGTGTGCTTGTTTTGAAAAGTATTGTTTACTTCGTGATAACCCTTGTATCTATCCTCAAGAGTGTGACGAAGTTGTTTTGAAAAATGTTTTGGAAAGTGTTTGCGTGAAAGATTGTTTGTTTTGAGCAAGTACCTAGGTGTTGTACCCCAAAATTGTCCCTTTCACTTATCAAGAATTTGCTCACAAGATCTCTTTGACTCAAGATTGCATTAGGGTTTGATCAGCTCAAGACACCTCCTTATGCACTGATGACCAAAATTGGGGTTTGAGTTTGCACAAGTATTTTTGGACTATAAATGCTTCATATGACTTTCAAGGATCATTATGGACCTCCAAGATTACTCAAGTCAAGTTTCAAGCCTTGAATCACACTTTTGATCAGTCAATTGAACAGTTGACCTAAAACTCAGCTGTATTGGGGGGAAAGTCAACCATGGCCAATTTACAGTCAAACTTCATAATTTTTTATTCACATCAACATTTTAAACTCATATGTATCATTCGATCAAGTTTGGACCATAATTCCTCAAGAAATTTGATCAAATCCCCAAAAGGGCAAAATGGTCAAAATTAGGGTTTTGATTGGGAAAGGGCAACTTCTGATTTTTGACCTAGAAAAAGATCAATTGGTTTGAGGCATGATCTCAAGATTCCAATTACATCATTTTGGACTAATGACATGATTCAAAATATTGTAAGTCCATTGGATTGACAGATGAATTTTGCAGTCAACTGATCAAAAGTCAACTGTATACTGAAAAGTCAAACTTTGACTTTTTGGTCAAAATAAAATTCCAAAGATCATAATTCATCAAAACATGTCAAAATATGAAACTTGTTCATCAAGAAATCAAGAATTCAAGATTTTATTTTGAAAATATGAAATTTCTTAACTTAGAAAATTTTCCAAGTATAGAAAATTTCTTATTTTTTCACAACTTTGAGCCAAATTTTCACCATGATGCAAGATGATTCAAAGGAAACTTCCAACATGAAAGTTATAGATCTCCATGAAATATAAAACTTTTCTTCACACAACTTCTTCTAAAAATTCTTGTATCTCAAGTTATAATTTTGTGAATACATGCTCATGAACTAAAAATGACTTAGTGAAATTTTGCCCTAATTTGGTCAGGATTTTGACCTAACTTCATGGCACTTTTTCATATATTTCCAAGGGGAATCTTCAAAATAAATTCAAATATGAGTTGTAGATCACATTGCAAGCTTTCCAAAATTTCTAAGAACTCCTTGAGATCATTCTTGAGTAGGGAGAATCGAAGAGATGAAGTTGGTGTTTTGTCACTTGGATTACAAGCCATTTTGTGAAGAACACTTGGTCCAATCTTCAAGCATGTTGTACAAATATCACTTTGCAGGCTTCTAACTTAACTTTCACTCCATAATTAAATGTTTTCACAGCTGTTGGAAGCTTTAATCTAAACATTCAATGCATTGTACAAGAATAATTCCATTTTGGGAAGAAAGGCAACATTGCCATTTTAGAAAAGCAAGCTTTATGCAAAGTAAGCTTGCATTGAGCCTTGCATTTGTTCTTTCTGCACAAACACACTCTACACAATCATAACAAGTGTGCTTAAAGGTTTTAGCCACCCTATAAGCCTTGTACTTCACATTGAAACCATGCTTGCTAGCTTTGCTTCAAAAACAAGTACCAAGCCAAAACATGTGAGTTTCAAATTCTGAGTTGTTACAAGCCTCAAAACCTCTTTCTTATAAGTATACACACTATTTTCAAGTTGACACACAGATGCTATTTCCCTGAAACTACCTCAAACATTCAAAAAACCAAAAACCTTCTCAAGAACACCATTAACACACAGTTCTGAACAAAAACTCATGATCTTCATTTCCACTCGTGCGTTTTGAAAACCAATCACTCAGACACCTCCTATACTTCATACCAAAACAATCCATACCCTTGTTTCCTCACTGTAAATCCTCCATCACTATCCACACGTTTTCAAATATCAAGCTTGCAGGTTGACTTGAGTAGAGATATTCAGGGACTTTCAAGGAAAAGTAAGAGTTGGAATACACTCAAGGAGGTCCAGGCAAGCTAAACAGATCCTCAGGCCATCTCAAAAGTTGCTCAAACTCCATTCACGACTCCAGCTGCAAGAGGTAAAAACCCAAACTTCTATCTCTTCATACAAGCATCATTTGATCCTGATTTGTGAAAACAAAATGTAGATATCCTTGCTCTAAAGCTAACCATGTTCATAGTTTCCATTTATATTGACTGTGTATAGAGAATTTTGGATTTGAAATTTCTGAGAAAATTGGGTTTCAATTTAGGGCAAGTAAAATTAGATTTTATCTTTAACATTTAGCTTACATAAGTTATATGGTTGAATTCGTGGGAAGAAACACCATAACTTTCATGTTTGAACTTTCCATTTTTATGGAGAAATGAGAAAGATACAGGTGGTCCGGCTAGGCTCAAGGTTGAAGATGAAGTTGCCTTCAGAAAGCAGTTTCTAATATATATTTATGCTTTGATTATATGACCGGATGAAACAGCCACCCCAGTGGCAAGCGCGCGCGTACTAAGGCATATATTACCTAAAGGGCGAGGGTTCGAACCAACGTGAACCCCCCTTTTGCATTTTTCCATTTTTCTGATTTTTCTAACATCTTTTTTGCATGCGCTGGACCCTTTGGGCCAGGCATTTTTTTTTTGTTTTTGCTAGCATACTTCCCTATTTACTTGTGACACCCCTTGGCCCATTTTATTTTTTATTTTTTTTTCTTTTAAACATATTTTCTAAAATACCAAAAAAGTCATAAAAAATATAAAAATATTAGATTTATATTTTTGACATAATTTAAATATTTGTCCACATAAAAAATTTATTTTTATTCATTATACTTTATTTATCTTTATTAGTTATCTTGTAAATTAAATTAAAACTAGGTCATTTATTTCTTTATACTTATTTAAATACATTTATTTTAATATAAAAAAAAGACCAAAAATATTTCACAACACCACATATTATTTTCAAGACAAAAATACAAAAATACTTTTTTCTTTAAACTTGTTTCTTTTGATCAATTAAATAGAATTAGGGTTTCATTCAAAAATCCTCTCTTAATTAAATATATTTTCTTAATTAATCTCTTTTTCTTATCTAATTTAAATTTATTTTGATTTAATTATCTTTCTCTAATTAGGTCTAGGTTATAACCTTTTTTTCATATAAAAATCCAAACACAAAAAAATCATTTCTTTCAATTTGCATTTGTACTTTATATATTTCTTCAATTATTTGTACATATTCAATTTGGTTGTAATAGATTAATTAGGTTTATATTATTGCAATCCCCATTCATAAATTGTATACCCCCCTCCCACAAGTGTTGTAATAGCGTTGTAATTTTTAAATTTCGCAATTTATCACTTTTACATAATATGCTAGTAATTAGGGTTTGTATGGAAAGAATAAAATCAATCAAGTAGAAAACCCTAATTCAAGACAAAATCAAGCATGAAAATGACACACTTGCACACAAGCACCCCTAGGGTTATTCCACTTGGTTGCCTTATACAAAATGGCCATATTACGCATGTAGGGTATCTTAGCAAAAACAAACAAATACAAGATCATAGTCCCTCGATGACGTTATTCAAAGTTGCCTTACAAAATGATCTTAGTCCCTCTAAAAGAATGCTAAGATACCTTGCAACATTTCTAATCATGGTTATACGATGACCCACGCCCATCCCATTTATATTCAAAGATAGGGTTACTTACCAAATCAATGGTAAGATAACAATGTCAAAGGAAAAGGAAATGTACAAGAAAGACTTTTGAGTAGATAGAATGCTCCTAATTACTTGCTCAATTTCAAACAAACATCCTTGCTATTTTCAAAAACAAACACCTACATATTTCAAAATATCTTACAAACTTGAAAAACATTTTCAAATGATCAACATCTTTGTATACATTCTTACGAACGAGAATCATTACAAAGATTGCCTAAACAATGGCCTCTTTTACAAAATACTTTCAAAAACCACACAAAGCATAATTTCAAACAAAAGCAAGTGATCTAGCAAGTAACTAAGAGCCCGTGGAAAACCATGGATGAAAAGGGTGCTAACACCTTCCCTTTTCATAATTTACCCCCGAACTCAAGAAATAATCTCAAAGGTCTTTCCTGTGCTTTTTCACCTTTCCTTTTTGGATGAAAGAAAAGTCGGTGGCGACTCTTGCTAATCGCAACATTTGCGATCAAACGCAAAACCCTCAAGTCAGTTCTCCCACCGTATCACACTAGAACTATCTACCTACTCAAAAAAAAGTATGTTCGTTGGAGTTTTAAGGGACATTCAAAGGGACGAAATGGTCACTGAAGGCAACAAGTAAGGATACCTTAGCATTTTGAAGGGACTATCGTCATTAGATCATTTCTCATAGGAAACTCGAGGGACAATGAGGGACTATGATCTTTATAACGACTTTGAACTGCGGGTCATTGCTAAGGTATCCCTACGTTCGAGGGGCACGACCATTATTTTTTAGGCAACCAAGTGAGGCAAAACCCTAGGAGTGAGCATGTGCAAGTGTTTGATTTCAGTTTCATTTATCTTGCGCATTTAAGGATTTCTACTGTTTTAAATTGATTTATCTTGCCATTCAATCCGATTATCCATATATTTAGGCAGTTTATAATTGCGGAAAGTAAAGTGCGAGAAATTAAAACCCTAGCTATTATAGGGCCTTGGGGAGGGGGATTACATAATAAAAAACCGGGAAAAAATGATAAATGCAAAATAGTAAACCTAATTAACTATTACAAACTTGGAGCAGTTACAATAAATTAATGTAATAATGGAAACAAAACGTACGCGAGTAAATCAATGGTGAATTAACGTCAAGTTTAGAGACAATTAATTTGCGAATAAAGAAAAGATATTTTTTGGATTTTTTGGGAAAAATAATAATTAACTTTGCAAATTAACCTAATTTCTATGTAATTTTAATCATGGCAAAAAGGAATTTAAGTTAAACTAATTAAATTAATTAATTAATTGCAATTAAATATTTTATGAAAAAAAACTAAACCTAATTTTTTTTGTGATTTTCTGATTTTATGATTTAATTATAATAAAAAATGATTTTGTAAAAAAAATAATTAAGACAAATAATAAAATAAGAGAAATTAAAAAATAATTGGAATTGGGCCTGATATGATGAGCAATTTGGGGGGTGCATTGCCAATTTTATGATAGGCCCAGGATGATGGCCCAGGGTCTACCGCATGATCCATTGCATCTTTCTTCTGATGGTTCATGGTGTGCCTTCAATCCTGTGACGCTGGATCTACATGATGATGGATCCCAAGGATGAGATCTGGGGCGTATGGTGGACGCTGGGCATTGAGGCACGCTGGATCTGGAAAGTATATTCAAGAAAAATGCAAAAGCAACACGCCTGGGATCGAACCCAGGACGTTTGGTTCAAACCCTCTGTCCTTAACCATCTGCACTGGCTGTTCAGTTGTTAATATAATAACAAAATAACATTATATTCAAAATAATGTTAATCTCCATAAAAACGCGTGCGTAATTCAAATCTCCCAATGTGAGTTTGCCACCTAGCCTTCTTCTTCCTCAGCACTGTCATTTTAGATGCTGGACTTTTACCTACGGTGCCATGCCTGTAACTAAAACCTGTTCATCTCAAAAAACTTAAACAAACAAGATAAACAAAACCCGAGTATGCCAATCAACCAAGCTTGATCTCGTGAGCATGATGGTGCCCATATTTGGCCCTAATTTTACCTGTATAATAAAACCCTAAAATTCAATCTTAAACCCTAATAATGGCAATTATCCCTGTATGCATCAAAACTTATAATTAATCATGCCAACATGTTCCAAATGACAACACAAACATGAATGTATGCTTATAAAATGTTAACCATGCGCACATAATCAAAACCAAAATCAAGAAATATGGCAAACCGTGAGAGATGTGGAGGCTGGTTCTGGGTGTCTTAATGCGTGCAAATGGTTGGAAAAGCTTTTGAAGGTGTCCAGGAACGTGTTGCAAACCTTAAATCTCCTTGAGCATGGATGTAGTATGGAATCCGATTTGATATTTTTTTGACAAAAGTTGCAACTTGTCCTTGCCGTTTCATACGATCAACCCTTGTTCTTTTGCATTGGAATTGTTATGTATATGTACTAGACTGAATTAGGTTAACAAAAACATTCATATCTTTGCCAGTTATCAAGATTTGATTTGATTCCATCCTTGCATTATTTCTTTCTAAATCAAGCCAAATCATACCATTTTCATCCCAATCACCCTTGGCACGATTTAATTCTGTTTGACAACATATTTGCAGTGTAATTCTATTCAAAATCAGATCAAAAACAAATCTTCCATATTTTATATCATTTATTTGATTTGATTTGACTTTTAAATGATTAAAATAAAAATAAATTAAATAAATAAAGTCAATAATATATGAGAGTGTTTGGGTTGTGGACATTGCTAGAAGTAAGATGCAAGCATAAAAAGTTAGGCCCATTTGACAAAAAATGCAATTTTGGGTATTGTTGACTTTTAACAATTTTCCAAAAATGGCCAACTTTGACAATGCACATCTCCTTCAATTTTGACCCTAAGAGGGTGTTATTGGACTTTTTAGAAATATTAGGATGTCCCCTAAACAACCCTTTGGGTTTCATTTCAATTGGATCCTCCATGTTCATGTAAGAAGCTTTGACCCAAAAGGTGTTTTTGTTGACTTTTGAAAAGGACCTATAATGTATGAATTTATATCTTTTCATGAGTGCATTTTTTGAGTTTGAGGGCTGAAGATGAGTTGTAGGGAATTGGATTATCTTCAAAATGAGCCTTGAAAGGAAAATTTCTGATAAAGTGTGAGAAAGTTATGCATGGTCAAAGTTTGGTTGACTTTTCCTAAGAAACCCTAATTTAGTAACTTTTGAGTTTTGATGAATTAGGACCATTTCTTAAGGAATCATGATCAACCCTTGATCAAATGATGGATGTTACTTCAAAATGTTAATGTTTACCAAAAATCTTGAAGTTTGACTGCATGAGGACCACAGTTGACTTTTGACCTAGTGCATTTGATTTTCAGGCATTTGAGCAGTTGACTGAGCAAACTTCTTGTGCAAGGCATGAAACTTGGCATGGATGGTCTTGAGAGCATATCAGGACTATGGAAGAGGTTTGAGACCTTTGGAGTTCACGCATCTTGATGAAAATGGAAACCCTAGTTGGAGGTTCATTACTTTAGGAGAGCATTTGCATGATCAATCCTTGGGCATCCTTGGGCAAGTTGTGGATTTCAATGAACATATGTTGAGTAAATTGGAGGGCAAATTTTGGGGTACAACAGTTAGAAAAATATTGAAAGAAAATCCACGTCTACGTCCACGCACATGGCTATGCCCACGTCTACACTCACAATATGAAGGCTATACACACGTCCACGCACATGGCTACTCCTACATCTTGCAACACAAAAATCTATACACATGCATACGCCTATATCTACACTCACGACGCGAAAAGTCTACGCCCACACGTACATCTGCGCCTATGCTTGCATTCAATAATACAAAGTTTATACAAATATCTACGCGTCCCTACGCAAAGTCTATGTCCAAGGCAGCGCCTATGCCTACACTTACAACACAAAGTCTACGCTCGCACGTGCGCCCACGCACATGTGTGCTCCTGCCAATTCTATACATACGTCTACGCTTACACCTGCGCCTACGACATACAAATCTACATACGTATATGCCTGCACCTATAATATACGAATCTACGCATATGCCAATACATATGTCTATGCTTACGCCTGCGCTTACAACATAAAAGACCATACATAGGCCATTATATATGTCTACGTCTACGCCCGCAATACAAAATTAACGCTCAACTTTTGCTAACATTGCCCACTGCATTCAAGTTCAACAATGTTACGATAACACAACATACAACGCCAGGAGTTGGTAACTTTGAGCCAATGGTTTAAAGGAGAGAACGCCAGAAATAGTCTTCATAACATTTCAACGCATACGTGCATCTTACACACATTTTGCACATCTCAAGCATACATACACTATACATTCCTGCATACAATACGCCTATAGTCAGGGTTCCATATCAATGTCAAATATCATACATGTCGCATACATACAACATTCAATATGCATGAATACACATGTATCACATAGCAAACAGACAAATAATCTCACCCACGATTCAACTATCTAAGGGCCGACCAACACAATACTTCTCCTACGGTTCAACCCGTTACCTCAGTCTTCATGCCGTGACACGTTCAGCCTATCACCTAAGTCTTCTCGCAATGATGAGTTCCTTACAAGCCCAGTATATTGCCTATAAGCCGCAATGTATTTACGAAACTCAGTATATTGCTTCTAAGCCGCAATATATCATCCAACTCAAATACATTGCTTCTAAGCCGCAATATATCATCCAACTCAAATACATTGCTTCTAAGCTGCAATGTATTCTCGAAACTCAGTATTATTACTTCTAAGCCGCAATATATCATCCAACCCAAATACATTGCTTTTAAGCCGAAATGTATTTGTGAAACTCAGTATATTGCTTCTAAGTCGCAATATATCATCCAACTCAAATACATTGCTTCTAAGTCGTAATGTATTTGCAAAAATCAACACATTACCTCTAAGCCGCAATGTATCTTTCTAGATCAGTATATTGCCTCTAAGCCGCAATATATCATCTAAACCAGCACATTGCCTCTAAGCCGCAATGCATTACCCAAACTCTGACCATCGCCTCAGACTTTATGCAGTGATGCTCGAAAACAAAACCTAGCTTATCACCTCAGACTTCACGCAGCGATTTGCGAACCTAATCCATTGCCTCAGACTTTATGCAGCAATGTATTTCGTTATGCCAAGTTCCAGACCATCGTCTCAGACTTCATGCAACGACGTTCAAAATAAATTCGGCTTATCACATCAGACTTCATGTAGTGATTTGCAAGCCTAAACCCATTGCCTCAGACTTCATGCAATAATGTGTTTCTTATTCTCCAATGCAGATCATTGCCTTAGACTTCATACAGCAATGTCCAAAAACCAAATTTAGTTTATTGCATCAAACTTCACACAGTGATTTACGAACTTAACCCATTGCCTCAGACTTCATGCAGTGATGTTCGACAACAAATTTAGCTTATCACATCAGACTTCACACAGTGATTCGCAAACCTAACCCATTGCTCCAGACTTCATGCAGCAATGTGTTTCTTATTCTGCGACACATATTATTGCCTCAGACTTCGTGCAGCAATGCTCGAAACCAAATTTAGCTTATCACATCAGACTTCACGCAGTGATTTGCAAACTTAACACGTTGCCTCGGTCTTCATGCAGCAGTGTGTTCCTTTATTCTGCGACACAGATCATTGCCTCAGACTCATGCCGCAATATGTTCCAAACTCCAGACCATCATCTCAGACTTCATGTAGTGATGTATTTCTTTATTCCATAAAATCCAGCCTATCGCATCAGAATTTACGCAGTGATTCGTGAACCAAACTCATTGCCCCAGACTTCATGCAGTAATGTATATCTCTTTACTCCATAACACAAACCATCGCCTCAGACTTCATGCAGCGATGTCCGAAAACCAAATCTAGCTTATCGTCTCAGACTTCACGCAGCGATTTGTAAAATTGTAACCCGATGCATCAGGCTTCAAGCAGTAATGTGTTCCTTTATTCCATAAACACCGATCATCGCCTCAGACCTCATGCCGCGATGCTCAAAAGAAAATAAAAATTTAACCCATTGCATCAGACTTCAGGCAGCAATACATTTTGTTATTCCATAAACATTGATCATCGCCTCAGACTTCATGCTGCGATGCTCAAAAGAAAACAAAACTCGACACATTCCCTCTAAGCCACAATGTATTCGCAAACTCAACACATTACCTCTGATCTGCAATGTATTCATAAACTCAGGACGTTGCCTCTAAGCTGCAATGCATCCTCGAAACTCAACATATTTCCTCTAAGCCGCAGTGTATTTGTGAAAATCAGTATATTGCTTCTAAGTCGGAATATATCATTCAACTCAACACATTGCCTCTAAGCCACAATGTATCATTCCAGATCAACATATAGCCTCTAAGTCGCAATATATTTGTAAAACTCAGCACATTGCCTCTAATCCGCAATGTATCCTCAAAACTCAGCGCATTGCCTCTAAGCCGCAATGTATTATCAAAACTCAACACATTGCCTCTAAGCCGCAATGTATTATACAAATTAACACATTACCTCTAAGCCGCAATGCATTCTTTAAACTCAAATACATAGCCTCTGAGCCGCAATGTATTCATGCTTAAAACATCGCCTCAGACGTCATGCAGCGATTCACAAATGTAGCCCATGGCCTCAGTCTTCAAGTAGCCATGCATCATCAATAATTTCTATACTCACCCTCCAAATGGGTGAATAAGCCAAGACATATAGAATTGTGATATCTGCCCCGTTATCAAACCCGAGTAAGCGATATATCATCAGCTTTGCCTACTTCCTTGAGACTTATAAGGGTATGCTACATCAGCATAAACTTATGTTTGTCGGACAAATTTTGGGATACTTCAAGTATTCAATAAGCTTTCAATCAAAATGCGCAAGACTCAAGTTTTCTCACGCTATTCGATTGAAAGATAATTGAATAAGGGCAGCTGTCGTAACCCAAATTTGTCCTACCTCGATGATTTTATTTTTCGATATTAAAATAGAAGAAATATTTAATTAAAGACGGTACAACAGTATCTGATGGCCTATCTTTATCCAAGACTAGGGGGTGTATTTTAATTCAGGAAAGCGGGGCTTCCTAAATCAGAAAGGCTTGTGTATCCGTGAACCCATTCGCGCGGCATGTTGGCCAATGGCCCATGCGACTCGAAAAGGTAAAGTTATTTCAGAATAATAACTACTAAATAGTTGTTATTAAAGTTAAAATCACTATTAAATGATAATTGATTTATTAAAGAGACTTAGTAAAAAGGGTGGGAGTAATTTACTTAGTTGGCCCATTGTTATTTTTTCGTTGATAACAAAAGAGGGGTATTGGTATTAAAAGTCCGTCAAAGTTCTTGGACATGCTTATTTGAACATTTGTATGATTGTTTTGTAATATAAGGCCCAATAATGTTTTTGCTGTTTTTAAGAGAAGTGTGTGTTTATCAAGTTAACTAAACCCATTAAGTCTTAGTCTTATTTTAAAAGGAAAAAACTGTTTATTATTATTAATAAATAAATACTGAAACATTTTTCTTATATAGTAATGTTTTAAAGTTTGTTTAGTTATTTAAAAAAATTAATAATATAGCACTGGGCTGATGGCCAATTGGGCTTGGTTTAAGAAAATTGTTTTTTGCTGTAAATAAAAAATATGTTGGGCTGAAATAGGAAATTAGTGCAAGGCCCATTGGATTGAAAAGTGTTTTTGCTATAATAAAATAAGTAAGGATTGTTGGGTTGAGTAACAAAAAATGCAGGGGCCCATGTTTGAAGAAACACACACTGTATCAATTTCCCACTAAAAACACACGCTTTATCTTAAAAACAACAACTGTTTTAATTTGCCCAAAATTCACGTGTTTTTTTACTAACATACACTGTTGGAATCAAATCCTAAAACAATATCAAATCAATTTACAGTCCAAATCCAAAATTACTGAATTAAATACAAATCTAAAGTTATACAGAAGCAAATCTCAGAAATTATACAGAATGAATAGAATCATATCTTACAATATCAATCTTATTACAAAAAAAATATCCATTACAAAGAAAAAAAATCTAAAATGACAATGAATCAATAAGCAGAATCAATCAAACTATAAATCAAAATCCCTAATTAATCTCTAATTCCTAAATCTATAACAGCAAGCTAGAAACCCTAAAAGAACTTAACTATATAAACAGAGAGATTCTACAGGAAAAGCGGATTGGTTGGACAGAAGGAGAACCAAGCGAAGAACGGCGATATTTGACATAATACAGAAGAGGCGGATCTTGGACAGAAAATAAGGAAAAGATTCTGGAGACAGAGAGATTAAAGAAGAAAACCTTGAAGTCAGCGATTAGAGTTTCTGGATCTGAAACCCTAGTCGCTGCCTCTCGTCGCTGTCACTCCGGTCATCACCACCCTCAAGCACCACTACTCCGCCGTAACCTGCAACTCAAAAGAAGAGGAAGCAATCTTAGCCGAATCAGAAGAAGCTCAAGATTTAGAATAGCGAAAAAGGGTAAAAATTGTCTTAGCTTTCTTCATTGCTCGTGCTTGCATTTGGGTAGTTTGTTAGGTATTTGCAGGGAAGGGTGGTGTTAGAGCTTGATCCGCCGCTGGGAGTGGGACGTTAGGGCTAGGGTTAGGAAAGGGGTTTGAGAGAGTGAATGGGTTAAAAACGAGAGAGAGAAGATACACTATAAAAAAAAGAAAATTGAAATGTAAAAAACATGTTGTATATTCCATTTAGATCTGGTACGCGCTTGCCCATAGAGGTTATCATGCGCCTTCTCTATTGTCCATTAGATCGTGATCAGACGGCCAAAGGCTAAGTCCTCATTGTATTCCCCTAAACCCGCGCTACACTCAATCTCCCTGAATCTCTCCAAAGCATAGTGGGCCTAGGCCCGTTTTCTTTTAGCATACCCCTTCTATTCTTTTACTAGAATGCAAAGCAGTTCGTACCCCCCCCCTGCCAGCCTGCATATTTGGGCCAACCCAGACTGCTTTCAACGCCCCCCTGTTTTACTTAATAACTTAAAACGACACCCCGTGGTAACTATTTAGTTTTTTTACATTTTTTATAATTATTATATTTTAATTCTATTTTCTTATTATTATATTATTATTATTTTATAATAATTATTATTATTAATTTTTATATATTATTATTTATTATATGAAAATATTATTTATATTATTATAAATTATTTTATTCAAGAATTCATATATTATTTTACTATATTATTTGCATTAAATCTTTTCTAATCATGCATTAATTAAGATCTTCGCAAATAATATGATTAAAAAACACAAACAAATCATCAAACTATTTTTCACAATAAACTAAACTAATTAATTGTTTTTGCAAAAGGGTTTCAAACTAGTTTTGACTTACTGCGCGTTCAGTCAAAATCTCCGCAATCACTACTCCCGACCGAGTTCGAGGTGATTCAAAATATGTTTGCAAACCCTAAAAAACACAAACCTAATACGAACTACGAATTGGGACTCTGATTCCTCATAAGAGGATACGTAGGCATACGATCTAAAATCGTGGCGAGTATTTCTAATTAAAACTTAAAATCCAGTTTACCCCAAACCTAAACCTAAAGTCTAATATCCTTGTGAACAAGGTGGATGAAAGGTGCCTAACACCTTCCTTTCGTCTAATTGAGTCCGAGACCTAGAATCTCTGTCTGCGAATTAGGGTTTACTGTTAGATTCCCTTCCCTAGGATAAAAACTAATAGTGGCGACTCTTGATTAAAAAAACCAATCGCGACAGTTATATCTGGGAGACATTTCATATTTCCTTGGCATCAAATTCTACAATAGCAATAGAGGTTTAATGATGCATCAAATAAGATATGCAAGTGAAATTTTCAAGAGATTTGAGATGGAAGACTGCAACTCAACTTCGATGCCTGCTAAACCAAGACTGCAATTGTCAAAATATTCATATGAAGACGATGTCGACCCAACCTAATACAAAAGACTTATTGGGTTACTAACATACCTTTGTCACACAAGGCCTGACTTAGTATACATTGTAGGTGTGGTGAATGGTGAGTAGATTCATGCAGAAGCCAAAGGTGTCACATCTAGCAACAACGAAGAGGATATTATGGTATCTAAAAGGAACTTTTGATTATGGCATTTTATTTCCTGTGGTCGATAAAGTAAAATATTGCAAGTTAGTGGGATACACTGACTCAAGTTTTTGTAGTGATGTTGAGGATAGAAAATCCACAACTAGCTATATAACACCCTTCTAACCCCACGTAATGAATAAATAAATTAATTATAATTACACAACACTAGGGTGTCATACTTCATAAAAACATACACGCATATCCTACTCTGTAACACGAGTTACTACCAAATATTTAACTTTTCAAACATACACATTCATGATGTTTACATAACATCAATACTCATATGAAAATACCGCAGCAGAATCATCATCAAGAAATTTAAACGTAAAACAACAACGTTGAGTCTTAAACTCCAACTTTAATAACATTGATAAAAGTGTTGTCAACACTCAACTCAAACATCATAAAAATAGTTCAAAAACATCATTATCATTTGACTCTAAAATAAACAACATAATAGTTCAGGAAAATCAAACGTCAACCCCAACCCGATGTTACATGAATCAGAGCAGAATTCTACTACATAAAACGATAAACTAAAGAGAGTCTCTAATGGCTAGCTTCCACTTACTTCCACAAAATCTACTATTGAGTATCTGTGCGTTACCCACGTGGAGGCAACATTCAAACAAAAGGGGTGAATAATCATAATAAATTATAAACAACATAAGAAAAGATAGATTACAACAATTATTTACAATCATTCAACAACTCCAATAAATCATAAACTCACACCCAAACATCGTAAACAATTTATGTACAACATATTTTCACAAGGCTAACACATATTCACGTAAACATTCACAAGTACCACAACATCACGTAGCACCAACAAAATCATGCAATGCCACATAGAATGCTAATGCAACACCACTAACTCAATGCATGTGGTACCAATTATGAACACATAGATTCATTTCGCTCCATGTTCCATCACCATAGGATACATGATCACCACCATAGGATTTGGTTCACTCTTGAACCAGAGCACAATATATCGCTACCATCACTATAGGTAATGCTTCACTAGTTCCTGACATGGAACTAGCTACTCGCACTCGAACCATCACCATAGGAAACGAGGCCACAACATAATTTAGAACTACAATTACAACAACATGGATGCATGATTTACAATATGCAACAACAACATAATCAACATACACATTTCAACACTCAAGCAACATTTCCATCAATTCACCATACAACAACATCATTTGATACACAACAATTCAATCATCATTCAATAATAAATCAAATTAGTACAAAAATCAAGTATAACTTATCAATAATATAAACATAGCTTTATTACTCTATACTTTTATCATTTATCACGAAAATACTTTAGGAAAAGGTTTAAGTATAATAAAAAATGGATACATGTTGAAAAATAGTGTTTCTGGGCAAATTCTGGATGCATGTGTCGACACATACATATTTCAAGTCGACACATGTACTCTCGTTTTAAAGCGTGTAGCATCTGTTTGCATGTGTCGACTCATACAACTTCATGTGTCAGCACATACTGTTATATTTTCCAAAAAAATCACTTTTCTAAATGCTATGTGTCAGCACATAGCTCGTATAGGTCGACACATATTGTATGCTGGACATAAAAAATCTGTTTTAAATCACTTAAACATTGATTCTATTGACAGTAACTTAGGCATATGAATACATATCATAACAGACCAATTTTCATGTTATTTTAACATTATAAGTTCACCTATCATGTTATATAGCCATAGATTAACAATACATCAACATATAATTCATTAGACAATCATCTATCATAATCAATTCATATACTCAACACATGATTCATGAACACGTGATCCAACAAATAGGATACGTCACTACGCCAAAAATAAGATTAAGCAGCACACCTTAGGCATCGCTTCTTATCAAAAGCGCTGCTAAAGGTCCATTTTAAAAACACGGGAATTTGGTTGTATACCTTAGACAGCGCTTTCTAAAAAAGCACTGTCTAAAGGGGTGAATGTGGTTTGAAAAAGCGCTGCTAAAAGGGGGTGTTAGAAAGCTCTTTGAAAAAGCACAGCTAAATGGGGTAGGTACTGTAGCGCTTTGGAAAAGCGCTGCCTAAAGGGTGGGCGTATGCAGTGCTTTGTAAGAGCACTGCCTAAAGGGGGGATGTGGTTGAAAAAGTGCTGCTAAAGGGGGGGTGTTAGAAAGCGCTGCTAAATGGGGTAGGTATTGTACCGCTTTGGAAAAGTGTTGCATAAAGGGTGGGTTTAGGGGGGGATTACGCATCGCTCTTCTACTAGAAGCGCTGGCTAAGGGTGGGCTTACACAGTGCTTTTGAAAGTGCTGCCTAAAGTCCTGTTATAATAAAAATAAAACACGCCCAATATCATAGTAACATTATTATTTTTAGAAAATAGGTTTTTTCTCTCCTCTTCTCACGCACACGCACATCAACCATTCTTCCATATAATCTTCCATATTTTTTCTTTGATTCTTAATGAAAATAGATTCTATTTGTTCCACAATCAAGGTTCTCATCCTTTCTTCCATTCAAGACCGTTCTCATCCTTTCTCCCATTCACAACCAATGTTGATTTTTTATTTTTGATATATTTGATAATGTTGATATATAATGTTGCATTTGGTTTAGTTGATAGTGTTGATTTAGTGTTGATAATGTTGCATTATGTTGTGTTTTGGGTGGTATGTGGTTTTTGCAAGTAAGGTGTTTGTGAAAATGTCACAATGAGTTTTGCATGTAAGGTGTTTATGTAAATGTCACAATGAGTATTGTATGTATTGGTTGAAAGAAAATATGTTCCTATATAATTAAGCGAGCTATAAATTTTGGTTTGAGAGGTTGTCGTAATAACACTTATAGTATTGAAATTGAAAGCACTTCACATAGAGTTGAAATTGAAATTGAAAGAACTCATATAGTTGATGGTGCAAAGTTGATAATATAAGTGATTATTTGATGATAATGTAAAGTTGAAACGATAATATAAATATTAGTGATAATATAGAATAGAAACGATAATATATGTTCTTGATGGTGTATAAATATTAGTGATAATATAGATATAAATATTAGTGATGATTTTTTACGGCCATCGATAATATAAATATTCTTGATGCATGGTGTATAAATATTAGTGATTATTTAATGTTGTTTTATTAGTTTAATATTATTTTATTAGTAAAATATATGTTAAAATGAATATACAAGATACTCTGGTTCTTACATGCGTCAAACTAAATTACTTTATGATTTCACTTTTTTTTAAATAGTTTTAAAAAATATGATAAATTTTAGAGTTAGTTATAAATTTTAATTTCTAAATAATTAATATACATTTTTAGAAAAATAAATTTTGATTTTTTTAAAATAATTAATAATAATATAATATTATTATATTATTATTATATTATTATTATGTTATTATATATTAAATAGGGTAGTTATAGTATTTATATTCTAATGTAATTCTTATTCTATAGATTTTTGGGTTAAATATATTTTACCCCCTTGCAATAGTAGCGAGTTTTGATTTATCCCCCTATTAAAAAAAATCTTTCCTCCCCTTAACAAATATAGATTCTCAAACAGAAAATCCTGTACCCCAAGATTCCCTTTGAGTTTCATATGTGGCATTAGATTCTTAACTGACTGTGTTATTAAAAGCCATGCTGGAATGTTTGTGCATATTAAGAGCCAACCATTTTACATGAGTCGATATATAACACGTATGTGTCGATACATACTAAATTGAATTTTTTATTTTTGAAGATAAAACGTGTTATGTATCGATGCATGGAGTTACGTATCGATGCATACAAGTTGAAAAATGTTTTCCAGGGACATCAACATATCATGTGTCGATGCATGAAGTTATGTATTGATGCATAAAGGTTGAAAATTATATTCCAGAGGCATCAACATGTTATGAGTCGATGTATAGCATGGACGTGTTGACTCATACTGAAGCGTAATCGTTTTTATGATTCTTTGCTTAAGTATGTGTTGATGCAAAGCTCTTTGTGTCGACTCATAAAAGTGTTTTATGTGTAAAATACATTCTTAACTTTTTTTTAAACATGTTATACTATATTTTTACATGCACACATATAGATAAAAGCATTTTCAACATTCATTGATTATTTCACACATATTTGCTATCATCTAAAACTAATTATGTGAGGGGGTTGCTCACAAAGGATTCATTACAAGAAGGCATAAGTAGAACAAAATGCCAATGTCATTACAAAAGGGCATAATAGCCTAACAAACCATAAGGACACAAAATCTCAATGTCATTACAAAAGGGCATAACAACCTAACAAACCATAAGGACACAAACCATAACTTAATGCCAAAGTATCAAAAGGGTATAATATACAGTACAAACATAAGACTACTTCTTCTTAGATTTCTTCATTGCACATTTAGAACCACTTCCTTCTTCTTCTATCAAATACATAGGCTGCTCGGGGTTTGAACCTGGCCCTTTGATTGGTTTTTGAAACCACTCGAGTTTTATTCTTTCACTATACCTCTTTCTCACTGGCCTGACATCTTTCAGTTTCAATTTTTTCTTTCCTCTGTTGTCTGGTTTACCAACCACAACAGAACACTGTGTCGTGTTTACTACAGGAATGCTTGAAATGAAATCATCAGTTATGTCGCCAAAATAGTCAACTGGTTCATTGGTTGTAGTTTGAGTTGCAGCATGGGGTACTGTAGTCTGAGTTGTAGCATGGGGTACTGCAGTTTGATTTCCACCAGCTTGTGTTGTAGTTTCAGTTGCAGTATAGGGTGTTGCAGTTTGAGTTCCACCATTCGTTGCTGCAGTTTCATTTTCATTTGTTGCAATTTTAGTTTTAGTTTCAGTTGCACCTACCTTGACCTTCCTCTACAAAAATTAAACACATTACTTGTTAGTTTAAAATACATGTATGTTAGTTCAAAATATATGATATGTCAGTTTAAAATACACACTAATAATACCTTTCTCTTTAGTCCATTAGCATCTTGTGTTGTGTTTTTACATGTTTGAGCATTGTGATCAAATTTGTCACACTTAGTACATCTGTAAGATACACCTGGCAATATTCTCCTTCTAGCACCCTCTTCACCACACTCCTTTATCCTTAACTTTCTTGGTCTTCCTGGACCTTTCTTGTACATAAGGGGTAAAATCTCATCTAACTGAACTTCTGGCCACATTTCCTCACCATTAATTGGACTCACAGAAAAGCTATAGCATATTGCATACTTGTCTCTATAATAATAGTGATCAACAAAATCCTCTAGATTTTGTTGCCTAAATCCTAAAGCAGCAACAACACATGTGTGTTTGTCAACTATGGTTTTTATAGCATAAGTGATCTTATGGCCCACTTTGGAGCACAACATTAAAAACCCACAATTGGCCCTGCATACTACCCTTACTCTGTCACTTTCATTTTTCACAAACATAATTTCCCTCCCATTTAATATTGACCACTCATAGATGGAATATCTAAAATCATCTAGGGAGTTGAATTTCATACCCCACTGAAATTTAAAATCCTTATTTAATATCTCTTTCCTAAACTTTTCAAACTTTGGCACTTTCCCTTTATTACTATCAGATAAATATGGGTTAGAGATATCCAGCTCATCACTCGCATACTCTTCATCCTCACAACTTTTCTCTTTAGACCTACTCATAAATTCAACAACAAAAGGGCTCTCATTGATGGGTTTAGTTACATCAATCCCTTCAAAACCATCTAGAATAGCAGTGGCCCGTTCATCCTCACTATCACCCAACCCTTATACGAAATCGTCATCACATCCCTCCATCTCAACATTCTCATTGACACACCTTGGACTACTTACTGAGGCTCCAATATGAGTAACATCATGCTCCACAAAAATTTCCCCGTCTACTTGGGTCGCACACGCGTATGCCGCGAAATCATAACAGTCATCATCCTTCCTAATCTGGAAATAATTTTCATTTATTTCACGAATTAAAGTCCATGTTCTATAAGTTCCCTGCTTGTAACCTCAATCGGTAACCAACCCATGAATGCTAAGCATTGTAAACTGATCCAAGTGGAGATCCGAAACTAAAGTACTTACACCCCCTCTATAAATTGTAACCCCATTGTTCAACATTACAAACTCACCACCATGATGGAACACAACAATGAACAAATGCTTATTCTGAAAACATTTGGGCAAACATTCAAAAACTACGATTTCACTGTATGTAGCACTAAACGAACAAACAGCTGAAAGAACATACCTTATCAGCATCAACAGAAGCGCCTCCTTCCTTGTTCTTCTTCGGTTGGCTTGAATGTTTCGCCTTCTTGGAGTGCTTCTTCTTCTTCGCTGCTAATTTCTTCCCCATGGTGAGCTTGCTAATTTTGTTTGATATTGAACCCTAGATTTTCCAGGGGGTTAATCAGAAGACTAAATATTTGTAATAGACACAAACATTCCAGCATGGCTTTTAATAACACGGTCAGCAAAGAATCTAATGCCACGTATGAAACTCATAGGGAATCTTGGGGTACATGGTTTTCTGTTTGAGAATCTATATTTATTAAGGGGCGGAAAGAATTTTATTTTTAATAGGGGGTAAATCAAAACTCTCTACTATTGTAAGGGGGTAAAGTATATTTAACCCTAGATTTTTTTATTATAATGAAATTAATTGATCATTTATATAGGTTACTTGTGAAGAGTGGAGTTTCTGAGCGTTTCCAAGAATATTATACTGTGTGGTTTCAAAAGTTGCTGACTTCTCTATAAGTATTTAGTTGTTCTTTTAATTTTCTATATTTACTTGAATAATTATAGTATTTTTATTATCGATGAATAAAAAATGGATGACTATTACATAATATGTTTGAGTTTTCTCAGATTGTAGGCATTGGCTTTTGGTATCTTATATATTCACTTTTGCAATATTCTCATTTGAGCTTCATTTTGTATCCAGGTTACACATTTTGGATACAATTATACTTGAAGACCTTCGATTTTGAATTAAGTTGGTTGGACAAGTCAAAATTCTTGTTTTACACTAAGGTTAGAGAACCTTCTATGTTTTATATTCCATTAGAATATGCTCCTATGCTCCCATGATTTTCTATGAATATGCCTAATTGGTATTAAGCTTTTTAGTCTCTGTCCTTTTTTTTTTAAGTATTGTTTTTGTTTATCTTACATAATAGTAAGACCATGGATAAAAAATGGATGTCTGCCAATCGATTGTCCAAAGAGTACGAGAATGGGATATTAGAATTTGTTAAGTTTGTTGTTGAACACGTCAAAGACGCCAATAAAATGAAATGTCCTTGCTTAAGTTGTTGTTTTGTGGGTCGGGTTGATGCAGTTGGGTTGCAATTGCATTTATTGAGGCATGAAATTGATTGAAGTTACACATGTTGGATATTCCATGGTGAGAAAAGTAACGAGAATGTTGAACCGGGGGATAGTACGACATATGCTTCAGACGACAATGGCACAGATACATATGACTATGATCGAGTCGAAGAGATTGCAGAAGCACTTGAAGAAGATCATCAGGATTGTCCCAAAATGTTTGAGAGGTTGGTAAGAGATACAGAGAAACTGTTGTATAAATTTTTCACTAAATTTACAAGACTGTCAGTGGTATTAAAGTTGTACAACTTAAAGGCGGGCAATGGATGGTCGGATAAAAGTTTCAGAGTTATTATCCATTATGAGAGATATGCTTCCAAAGGATAATGTTCTTCCTAATCGAACCTATGAGGCAAAAAAAATGTTGTACTCTATTGGCATGAGCTATGATAAGATACATGCTTGTCCAAATGATTGCATTTTGTTTCAAAATAAATATGCATCGTTAAATGAGTGCCCTAAATGCAGTTTATCTCGATATAAGAAAAAATTGTCTCCAGCAAAAGTCTTATGGTATTTTCCAATAATTCTGAGATTTAGAAGCATGTTTCATAGCGAAAGCGATGCAAGACACTTGAATTGTCATGCAAATGAGAGAATTATTGATGGAAAGTATCGACATCCGGCAGATTTACCACAATAGTCAAAAGTTGATAATGATTTTCCTGATTTTGGAGAAGAAGCAAGAAACCTTCGCTTGGCATTATCTACGGATGGAATGAACCCACATGGTATTCAAAGTATCTCACATACCACATGGCATGTGATTCTTATGATTTATAACCTACCTCCATGGCTATGTATGAAGCGTAAGTACGTGATATTATCTATGTTGATTTATGGGCCTAAACAACCAGGGAATGACATAGACGTATACTTGACATCTTTGATCGGAAATTTAAAGATTTTATGGGAGAATGGTGTGGAGGTTTATGATGGATATAGGAAATAAAGTTTCAATTTGAGGGCGATGTTGTTTGGCACAATTAATGATTTTCCGGTATACGAGAATATATCAGGGTATAGCATTAAAGGTAAAAAAGTGTGTCATGTATGTGAAGATGGAACCGATACGACGCGATTGGACCTTTGTCAGAAGAATGTATTTCTTGGTCATTGTAGATTATTAAATTCTAAACATCACTACCGTGGGTGGAGAAAAGAATTCAATGGAGACACCAAACAACGTAAAGCTCCACATGTATTGTCAGGTGACCAAATTTTTGAAAAGGTGAAAGATGTGTGTACTCAGTTTGGCAAGCCTTTTGCATATACGGTTGTCAAAGGTGGGTGGAAGAAGAGGTCAATTTTTTTTGAATTACCATATTAGAAGTCTTTGTATGTGAGACATTTTCTCGATGTTATGCATATTGAAAAAAATGTATTTGAAAGTGTTATTGGTACGTTACTCAATATAAAAGGAAAGTCTAAGGATGACCTTAAAGCAAGGGAGTACATGGTAAAGATGGGAATAAAAACTGAATTAGGACCCATGAAGAAAGGAAGACGAACATATCTATCACCTGCTGCTCATACTCTATCTTGAAAGGAGAAAAAACTATTGTGTAAGTTTCTAAGTGAAGTTAAAGTTCCTGAAGAATACTCTTCAGATATCAGAAGACTTGTGTCTATGAAAGACCTCGAGTTAAAGAGTTTAAAGACACGTGATTGTCATGTCATAATGGAACAGATTCTACCAATAGGTATACGTTCTATTTTTCCAGAAAAAGTAAGAAGTGCAATAACTAAATTGTGTTTTTTATTCAGGTCAAATTTGTAGTAAGGTGATCGATCCAGAGATCTTACCGACATTGCAAAAATAAATAGTTATTACTTTGTGTGAGCTTGAAATGTTTTTTCCTCCCTCATTTTTTGACATAATGGTACATCTAATTGTTCATCTTATAAAAGAGATACAATTATGTGAACCAGCTTATATGAGATGGATGTACCCTACTGAATGTTATATGAAAATATTAAAAGGGTATGTGAAAAACCAAAGTCGTCTAGAGGGTTGTATTGTTAAATGATACATTGTTAAAGAAGTAGTTGAATTTTGTATTGAATATTTGTCCAATGTGCAATCCATTGGACTCCCCAAATCTCATATTTTCGGAAAAAAAGGTAAAAAATTAATTGGAAATAAAATTGTGACAATATCTAGGGATGAACAGGATCAAGTGCATATGTATGTTCTGTATAATGACAATGAGGTTGAGTTGTATATTGAAATGCACAAGGATGTACTCCAAGGTGAGAATCAGAATAGAAATGAAAATTGGATAGTACAAGAGCATAATCAAAGTTTTATACAATGGTTTAAGGAACACATTTATTCAAAGTTTTATTCAGATCCCGCTTCAATAACATAAAGGTTTAGATGTTTGGCATATGGTCCAAGTTTTCATGTGTTTTCTCATAGCGCATACGCAATTAATGGATACACATTTTACACCAAAGAACAAGATGATAAAAGTACTATGCAAAATAGTGGTGTCACCGTGGTAGCTGAAGCAATGCACATTTCAAGTATGAAGGACTTAAACCCCAAATATGAAAATATGTCATATTTTGGGGTTATCGATCGCATTTGGGTGTTTGATAACGAGAATTTTCAGATTCATATCTTTGGTTGCAAGTGGGTACATGATAGTGGCATACGAATGGATAAGTCAGGATTTTTGCAAGTGGATCTTAATAGGATGGGGTACAAAGATGAGCCTTTTATTCTAGCCTCTCAAGCTAAACAAGTGTTCTACATCACTGACCCGAAGAGTACGAAATGGTATATAATGCTTTTATCTAACAAAATGGTTGATGATAAAAGTGTAGATCAAGATGATATTGATGTTAAGAATGAGTCATATATTAGAAACGATCAAGATGAGAATATTATAGCGGATGAATCATATATCAGAAAGGATCATAATGAGGGAATTTGGATCAATCCATCTGTCTGCGTTCTTAAGAGACAAGTAATTCACAATCCAAACAAGAAAAGAAAGAGATGTTAGTGAAAGAGGTAATATAGTAAAATATTATATATTCTATCATTCAATAAAATTATATATTTGTCATTTTATATACTCAATTGATTATGGAACTAGATATTTGGAAGTATATATTTGGAATTATATATTTATCATTAGGTACTTATGTTTTTCTTTATTACAGGTTAGATGGCTAGTAACGAGGATCAGTCATATGATGATTCTATTAATGATGGAAAGAAATTCGTTAATGCAGAGGAAAGGGAAATTAAAAGAGGAATAACTATTATGAAGAAAATCATTCATGATATAAATAGAGGAATAAAATATGATGTGCATTGGAATTCAAATGAGCAACTAATTGAGCCTAACGGTTCTAAATTGACAAGTTACATTGGTTCACTTGTAAGAAGAGAAGTTCCAATTACTTGTAATAATTGGAGAAACGAGCAGTTGGATACCGCTAAAGACAAAATCTGGAGTGAGATACAGGTACCATATGTGATGTTATTTGTTTTTTATTACGATTTTGTCTTTAAATTACTTATACTAACACATTCTGTGTATGTTTTTCTTAGAGGTCTTTCAACATTGATGATACCAGAAGAGATTATTGTGTTCAATTGGCCGGAAAAAGACATAGAGGGTTTAGATCTTTTTTTTATCAAACAAGTATCTAAGAGATGCCAGAAAAAAAATTTGTTGATGGCGAGCGTCCAAATAAATATGCAGACTTGATTTCACCAGAAGAATGGGACACTTTTAAAAACAAACGAAGAACCGAAAAATTTCAGAATACGCATGTCGTAAATCATCAACGAGCATCAGGTCCCGCGTATCTATACAAAAAAAGGCGTATGGGATATGCACGCTTACAACAAAAAATATTAAGTATCTATAAATTGCAATGATATACTTGTTCATCATGAGTTATAATTTATCTTATTTTTTGTCTTAATGTGTAGTTAAAAGAGGAGAATAGTTCTGAAACATCTGTTCCGGAACATGTTTTGTGGAAGGCTGCCCGTGTGGGTAAGGATGGAGTTGTTAAAGAAGAGGTTCAACAAATTTTTGAGAAATGTGTAAGTATAACATTAATTTTTTAATTAAATCAAAAGTTTATTAACGTATAGTATTCATGCTTTTTTGATATTTATATGAATTTCAGGAGAATTTGTCTCAATCTATATCTCCATATGACTAAAATGATTGCAGGAGTATATTTAGTCGAGCATTAGATGTTCATGAGTATTCCGATCGGGTGAGGGGTGTGGGACATGGGGTCACTCCAACATCCTTGAAAAAGAAAAATCCAAAGACAAAATCTCCTAGCAATAAAGAACTGCAGGCAAAGTTGTAAGCATTAGAAGCTGAAGTTCGTGAATTGAGAAAGGAAAAAGAAAGAGATCAATCAGAAAGGGAAGCTTCATGTTTTAAAGATACTAGTGACAAAGCTAGTGTCAATTGTGGTGTTCAACCGAATATTTCCGAGGTAATTCTATATCATTATGAAATTAAATTAGTGTAATTTATTTAATTGACATATATATATATATATATATATATATATATATATATATATATATATATATATATATATATATATATATATATATATATATATATATACACACACACACACATTAACAATGTCATATTTATTATTGGTTTTAGGGTATTTCACCATGTCAACTCTATTTATCGCCACCGACTTATCAGATGGTTGGCAAGGAGAAAATGCATAATACTTTGGGAGAAGTACTTCACCATAAACCGCTCCCTGCTGGATATTTGAAAGTATCAATTAATATTTCTTTAGAGGGGGGTGCGTTATTACCAATACCAGACGATGTTTCATATGCAATATTGGTGGGAGAGGCAGTAGGTGCATATGTTGCATGGCCGTCAAGTCTCATTCGCGTAGATGATGAGGTATGCTTAAAACCATTATGAACCTTTGAGTATTCAAAGTTTTTACGAGCATTTTATGTACATTTTTTTACATGGTAATGTTAGATTCCTACAAAACTCAAATCAAAAGATAAGGGAATTATGCCGCAAACTGAGTCAGTTGCATAAAAAAAAGAGGTATAACACAATTATATGATATTTATACATAGAAAATGTTAATTCTTGATCTTATACTTCACCTAACTAATTATATGATATTTAGATGCGTGCTAAAGAGATTGAACAAGTCGGTAGGGGTAAGAAGATCGCTGCTAGCAAAAAACCTACTTCTCAGTATAGATCGTGCCTTTGGACATATATAGGAATAACATATATTCCAATTGGTGATACGTGTCTTATACCTATGGAGGCAAACATTTTTGGTTATGAATATATGGAAGTAATTGGTAGAGAAGATATGGATCAAGTTTTTCAACATTTGACTTTAGGTCTCGGTGTTATAGATACATTCATCAGGTATACTCTGATCAACTTTGTTTAATTAAATGAACAATTTATTTACTCATTTCAATGAATATAATCTACTTTTAATGATGTTTTTATTTAAGGTTTCTGTATGAGAAAGTGATGCGCCCGCGTGGATTGGAAGAAAGATTCGCTTTCTTAGCTCCCAACATCGTCAATGCAGGGTTAATCGTAATAAAACCAGATGATGTCATATCGTATGTACTCGGTTTATTTGTGGCCAGCAAAGATACATAAAAGTTGTTCTTTTTACCATATAATACTGGTCACGGGTTAGATTTTCATCCTAACTCCATCTATTATAATTTTTAGTTTTTTGACGTTGTGTAGAAACTTTCCATCTAACATTTGTTTAATCTTACAGTGGACATTGGTTGTTGCTTGCGATTAATCCTGTAGTAGAAATTGTATACTATCTGGATTTGTTATACAATGATTGGACAACATACCCAGATTTGAAGAAGATGATTGATACGTAAGTGAGATTGTTCTAAATATTCGTGTATATATTTATTTATCTATGTGAGATTGTTATAAATAGTCGTTTATATTTTATTATAGTGTTCTACAAGCTTTTAGATCACAAAGAGGTATTCAAGTACCAAAGAGTAGAGCCAAAAACATTACGTGGATCAGAGTGCAGGTATATTTTCACAATTTTGATTATATTAGTGATGATACTTGATAAAACAAGTTAAGGGGTATATCCTGATATATATCCATATTTTCTTTCCATGTGTAGTGTCCTCGTCAACGTAATGGTATAGATTGCGGTTATTTCATATTGAGGTTTATGAAAGAAACGCTTCTTTTGGACCTAATAGATATTCCATCCACGGTATGGATTTCTAACTTAGGAACTATTTTAATATTTCTCATAAAATGGCACAGTGTTTTAACTAAATCACATACTATGTTATATTATTATGTAGTACTTTGACGAATTCAATTGTGCTCATTACTCAAAAGATCAATTGGATGAACTTATGGAGGAATGTTGTCAATTCATTATGGAGTTGAGAATTTTATAAGGTATATTGTCTTTCTTTCATTGATGAGAATTTTGAGTATAACTTTCGAGTTTTGAGTATAAATAAAGTTTTGTTTTATCATGGTATGAATTTCGACCTTTTCATTTTGTTTCAGGTTATAGGTGCAGATGTAGAAGATAGAGCAAACAAGTACGTCATTGTTGTTTTTTTAGAAATTCTCAAAGATAGTAATATGTAGATTAAACATCAATTTAGAATTTTCAAGTTGTATCATCAATTTTCAAGTTGTTGTATATATCATCAATTATATATATATAGATTTTTTGTATATGCAAATTTAGTGCATATTTATTGGATTGAAGCTGTCAAATCTGGTGTAAAATAAGGTGAAAACCTGGTGCAAAATATGGTGAAAATCTGGTGAAAATTTATTGTAGATATTGGACAGCGTTTTTTGTAAGTGAAAATAAGTCTAATATTTAAAAAACTTTGTGAACATTAGACATTGCTTAATGAGAAAAACATTGTCTAAAATGGTGAAAAAGTGCTGCCTAAAATGGGGAAAAGCGTTGCCTAAAATGGGAAAGTGCTGCCTAAAGTGGGGGAAAGACAACGCTTTTAAAGAAAAACACTGTCTAAAGCGATGCCTAAAAGATAACCAAAAACGTTGTCTAAAGAGAAAGCGCTGCTAAAGGGGTACATAAGAAAACGCTTCAAAAGAGAAAGTGCTGCTAAAGGGGTGCATAAGAAAGCACTTTTAAAGTAAAAGCGATGCCTAAAGGGGACATATAGCAGCGCTTTTACATTAATCTAAAGCGCTACATTTACTTATAGCAGCGCTGGTTTAGGCAGCACTTTAAAACGCTGTCTATGGCCAAAAAACACCGTCTATATGCTTGTTTGACATAATGCGTCATAATCATTATCATCGACAATGCAACGCAACATAATCATACAACATCAATATCAATAATTTTCATCAATTACATCAATAATTATTATAATCAACAAGAATCAAAATCCTACATTTATCCTTCCCTCATATCATTCCTAATTGACAACCATTACCCACCCTTACCTTAGATTTTCTCTAGAATTGCCTTCTCACACTCCATGGATAAATGCTTTCTTTCTTTCTCATTACCCTAACTTCTCTTTTCCTTTCTCTAAACTTTTCACGTACAAAACAGAATGACCTCACTTCTCTCTATTTTCCCCTTTTTATCTAGTACCACTAGATCCTTTCTATGTTTTCCCTCATATGTCCTCACTTATACTCCTGTAATTACCTCATCGCCCCTTAAATTTCTATATTTTCCAACTATTTATTTGTCTCAATATTTTATTAATAAATCACATAAACTATTATTTAATTATTCTAAATAATTCTAACTTAAGAACTTATATTCCCACCAATAATCCAATCACCACAATAAATCACAAATATTTCATGAATAAACATAATAAATCACTAATATTTCATAAATAAACATATAAGCATCATAATTTATAAATTTGGGGTATTACATGCTACATGTTTATGCTAGGTGGTGTACCAGTTGCTTGGAGTTCGAGAAATATCCAGTGGTGGCACTATCGTCGTGTGAAGCAGAGTACATAACTGCTTCTCTTTGTGCACGTCAAGCAACATGGATGGTGAACTTGGTCGAAGAGATTACAAGGAAGAATCATGGAGCAATTACCATGAAGACCGACAACATGTCAGTTATCATTCTGCCGAAGAATCCGATGGCACATGGTCGAAACAAGCACATCAAAATGAGGTTCTATTATCTTTGTGAGCAGGTAGCATAAGGGAAGATTAACTTGGAACACTACAAAACTGAGAATCAGATTGCGGATATCATGACGAATGAAGTGCATGTCGAAGTATTCAAAAGACTAAGAGCTATGATGAATATAGATAACTTAGACATAATGAATTAGATGATGTGTTGAGATTGTAATCCCTTGTGTCAAAGCAGCATGTTGCTCGACAGAATAAGAGTGTGTCGACTTAGTCTGTGTCAAAGTATGTCGAGTTGTATGATATATCGAAGTGTCGAAACAGTTTGCTTCACACAGTATTCTGACTTAGGTCTAAAATAAGTATTTTAGATTTTTAGAGTTTTGAATTTTAGCTTAGGAAGCAAGGTAGCTCAATTATAAATAGAAGTAATCCCTATTTTTGTAACTCAAATAAAGTATTCACAAAATTTTACAGTTGTAAAGTGAATAAAATTATTCACAGATTATAGACAAAGAGAAGCTCTGCATAAATCATCATCTTCTTCTCTAATTTTGTCAAACCATAATTCTTCCATTCATTATTATTGTGTATTAATAATAATCTTAATGAAGAAATTCTCCATAAATTTTGATAAATTTTTAACAAAAATAATTTATAAAACATGTAAAAGTAATTTACAATTATTTTACTTTTTATTAAAAAAACAGTTTATGTAAATTTTTACATAAATGTTTTATTTTAAATTTTAATCTACACATATATTATAACCTCTAATGGTGTTATTTTGAAACAGGAGTCCTAGATTGTCTTAGAAGTGTGGGTTATTTGAGTTAAGAGTTCTGAAACTAATTTAGAAACGAAGGATTATAAATAAATTTTGGTCAAAATAAGTTCAAGTTTATTTTAGTGTGACGGTGCGCATAAAGGGAATATTATCAATTTACCTAAATTCCATTTATAAAAAAACATTTACCGAAATACCACATCTTCCAAAAAAATAAAAATAAAGAATAAAGAATACAACCCCAAATCCAAAGGTAGAAAAAAAGAACATACACACACACTGCAACAAGATTCTTCTTCTTCTTGTTCCGAAACCAAAGGAAACAAAACAAACACCATCATCTATCTTATCTTCGTTAAAAAAATGCTCTCTCTAAAATCATAGAGAATTTCAAGGGTTTTCTATTTTCCTTTTCCCATTTTACCCTTGATCTTTCTCTAGATTTTCACTTTCTCCCTTTCTCATAAAACAAACCTAACAAACCCTTTCAAGAAGAATTTCGTAATTTCGTATTCACAATGCTGTGTCATTTGGTTCCGTTGCCGCGGAAGAAAAAATCCGGTTCGGTTCCGGTTTACCTCAACGTTTACGATCTAACCCCAATGAATGGTTATGCTTATTGGTTCGGTCTTGGAGTTTATCATTCTGGTGTTCAAGGTAACCCTAATTTTCTCTTTTTTTCCCTAATTTCTGAGAATTTAATTTTTAATATTAGTTTTTGATTTTAATCTCAATTTTTAATTCAGATCCGTGTCTAAATGATGATGATAGTAATAAAAGTTGATTTTTTTTTTTTTGTTATGAGAAGTTGGTGGTGGAATTGAATTTGAATAGTCTATTCAAATTAAATAATGCTAAATTTTCTTGGTTTACTTGAATTTTTATTTTTAATTAATATAAAAATAGTATTTTTGATTGATTTGGATATTCAATTTGTGTTTTTTTTGTTGTTGTTGTAGTTCATGGGGTTGAATATGGATTTGGAGCACATGAACGTGAGACTACTGGAATTTTTGAAGTGGAGCCTGGGCACTGTCCAGGATTCACGTTTAGGAAAGCAGTTTATATTGGATCGACGGATCTGGGACCGAACGAGGTTCGGGGATTTATGGAAAAGCTGTCTCAAGAGTATGCTGGGAATAGCTACCATCTTATACAGAAGAATTGCAACCATTTCTGTAGTGATGTTTGTGTGAAATTAACTGGGAAGTCGATTCCGCGGTGGGTTAATAGACTTGCTCGACTTGGTAAGTGATGTGTGAAAAGATTAGTGTTTAGTAGTTATCTTTTGTCCTCTTTTAGAAGATTTGCAAAATGCTATGATGTTGTGAAATGTTGATTTTTATCATGATTCTTTCCTGTCGGTGTTTGGGAGGTTGTTATTTTTAGGGGTTAATGTGCAAGCCGACAACTATAGTTTAAAACAGCATCACCAACCTTCTTTTTCCTTTAAATTTAAATTATTTAGACTCAGTAAGAAACGATCTTAATGATACTTGTTGGATATCAATCACAAATTCACAACTGTTCATTATATATATGTGATTTTATGAATTTGTCCTCCAATTTAACAAAGAAAAATGTATATATGGCTACGGATACTGAATCTTTTGCTTCATATTAATCTTTGTTTTTTAGGTTCCCTTTACTTTCTACATGTTTTTCAGTTAATTTAATGGGAAACGAGAAATAGGATTTTATTTGGGGGTGGTTGGGGGTTGATGTCTAGTAACTTCAAGTTCCATTTTCTGCGGCTGCATTTGCTGCTTGCATTTTTACTTCATGCTTCAAATAAACTCCTTCCACCCCCCATTTTAAGGAGGTTATAGTTTGAGTTTGAGGTTGAGAGAGGCATTTGGTATGCTGGCGTTGCAAATTTTGGTTAGGGCAGTGGTAGTGTAGGTGAAAGGGAATGGATCTTTGCTGTAATGGCCGGAGTTGTTGATATGTGATTACGTGGTCACAAGTTTAAGTTGTGGAATTAGCCTTACGTAAATGTGTTACAAACTATATGTCCGATCCTTTCCTAAATATTTGCCATTGCAAGAGAGTTTAAACTGTCATTATATCCTGTATTTAGGGATGGTCTCGGGTGATTGGAAGTCGAGCTTAGAGTAACATGTCTATGGTGGGGTGTGATTGGCCATTGTTGCCTTTATCTCCTATGCTATTTTCCTTCAAAACATAGCATATTGTCTTATAATATGTTCTAGTACTTGTTTATATTACATTGACTGCTTCAAATGTTCTATTGCTAATGTTGAGTTCTGCTTCTCAATTTGAAGGTTTTCTATGCAACTGCGTGCTTCCAACCAGCCTAAATGAAACAAAGGTTGGACAAGTTTCATTAGACAAGATTCAGGAAGGAGAAAATAAGAAAATGAGAAGTCAGTCCCGCCGGCAGGAGGCGTCTTCCAATCCTTCACTACCGCCAAACCAAAGACATTGCGGTATCCCATCATCGTCTGTTATTAATGCTTCATCCTCAACCGTAGCAGTAAAATAAAGCATTGGTGCATGAGTCAGAGTCTGAAACATAGGGTTGTTAGAATCATGCATTGTACGAAAGATGAGCAGGAAAGCGACTTCTCATCTGCTCCATCTGTCTGCTCCTCTGTATATCTTCAAATTGTGTCGATAATGGCGAAAATGAAACGGCTGCTTCGGCTCTGTTTACTAAACAAATCTTTTTTAAATTTGTGTGCACTCTTCATTCAACAAAGAAGCTTCTTTATTATTTTAGATTTTTGGGGTAAGTTTTTCAAAATCTTGCCTCAACTCTATTAGTCTGTAGAACTTAGTACTGTATTCATTGTGTTTGCTGAAGTGTGAGATAATCCAAGCAGGAAATATAAAACAGGAAGATGATGTGTTTCTGTCAACTTGCTCATAGTTTTTGCTTTTGATATTCAGTGGTTGCAATTGCAAGCTATCACAGCCTGTTAACTTTCTTGTCTATTACTGCTGAATAAAATAGCGTTAACATTTTCTCCATGTCCCATACCCTTTTGTTGCTTCCTTGTATTTTAGCTACGAAGGATAACAACAACAACCTTATTGTTTGTTCCTTTCCCCATACTTATGAACTTTGCATTGCATGTGCCAAACGTCGTGTCAAAGGATAGCTACAAACAAAGTTCTTTGTTTTTTCTTAAATCGTGTCTAGACATGTAGATTCTTCCGCATGTTGTTTTTAATTATTCTGTAATCTGTTAAGGAGCAAGAATCCAAAATGTACATGCTTTTTTGGAAGTCAAATATTGTATTTTATTTTGTGAGGATTACGTAACTACATTAAAAAAGAAATTATATTTAGTTACATTTTTTATTTTCCTAACTTAGACTAGATATGCAGTTTTGGCTCCTCGAATTCTTTTTTAGTCAATCAACTCTATAAATTTTCTATTAATAAATCCTTTAACTTTCTCTTGTGTCAAAGGACTTTTTTATTTATTATCAAATAGAGTCAAAGGACTTTGAATTATTATTACTATGAGAATTACTATGAGAAGATGAAAATTATAAATAAATAAAAAGTGATGGATAGATTTCATTATAAGTATTGAAAACTTTAGGGCTAAATTTCTTCAAAAGAAGTCAACATTTGGTCTTGACTCGATTTCCCAAGCGAGGTAATATAGGGCATGAAAGTGCGCCTTTTTATCTATTCTTCCAAAATAACTGATAGGTAATGTGTAAAGGTCATAATTTTGAACTTCAGGGAGATCTTTTTGGATATCTTAAATGGAGAAAACACACTTCCCTTATTTTTGACATTTCATCGACGGGTATAATATCTTTCACCTCGATTTTATCATAAAATTGACGGGTAAAACACTATTGAGTTTTTTAAATCTAATGTGAATTGCTTATTTCAATATTTTCTTTTTTACTAATTCATTTTTGAAAGCATAAAATTTGATACTTTGAAAAATGAACAAGTATGAAAGAAATTTAAACGAAAAGTAGAAGTATTGGAGAGATTTTAACTATAAAAGAACAAGAGATGAATGATGAATTGCATGATAGTAGAAAAATATTAATTAGTGTAAAATATATTTCAAATACAACATATTTTTTATATGATCATTTCCAAAATTAATTTAATAGGTTATATGTTCAAAGAAGGACTAGTGAAGTAAACAATAATAAACTCAACTCGGCGAAATAGGATGAGAGGTGTACAAAGAATCACAAAAAATATAAACTCAATATTGGAATTCTGACATTTGCAATATCAGAAGTCAAGAATGATGTCTCAACAACACACAATGTCGCGATAAATGTTATAACATCTTCTCACAACAAACAAACTTGCTAAAAACAGAAAGATGTCGAGACATATGTTCTAACATCTGCTGACAGAACATAAACTTTTACCTAAAAATAAAAATTATGCAGAATTTAAATTTGCAGAAGGTAATAGAACACAGAATTGTTAACCCAGTTCGGTGCAGTTCACCTACTCTAAAAGCTATCAAGCCAGGAAGAAAATCTACTATCAACAGTATTAATTTTAAGCTTAAACAGTAATTGTTTATAATTTATCACTTAATCCTTTTCTAGTACAATTTCTACCTAAGCACCTCCTAGATATGAGAAATTGTCATCTCACTTCGAATCACCGCAGTGATAAAAGATCTGCCCAAATCTCAGTGACAATCTATAATTCAATCACAATTACAGTGACTCGAAGCCAAACTAAAACTGAAGTTTACACTTCAATCACAAACTCTTGCTTAAAAGCTTTAGAGTGAGAACAATAATTTGACAAACTATCAAGTAACAATCAGTCAACTTAAATGCATTAAGATATGCATGAGGACGTACAAAGAACACATAAATTCCCTTGAAGAATCCTCAAACTCTGAGATTGAGAAAATACGGTTTCCTCTTTTTTTGTACAAAGTTCTTGATGAATTTAGGTCTAGGTAAGTTCTTGATGAAGATGACACCTCAGTTAGTGGCTAAAACTTTGATGAAATGTTGATGTGTCATTTTAAAATGAAAAAAATATTATCGTTGGGTATCGAATCCATGACCATTCCATATTTCAGGATAATTTAAACTTACAACCGTGGTAAAATGTTGTATGCTATATTGTTTTTACTATGGCTACTAGCACGTGGTAGAAAAGAGGACACTTACTATCACAATATTCGTTAGCATAAACCTCCAACTGCGATAAAATCCTTCTTCAGTAGTTGTGAAAAATAGTTTTTGTAGTTGTGACTTTGGCACTATCTTCATCTTTAAAGAGTTTAAAATTATTATAATGATTAACCACATTTGTATACTCTTTTTTCTCCATTGATTAGAACTTTTGCTTTTCTTCATTTTTAACTGATTATAACTTTTATTTTTTTCTTTCTCCCTTGATCAGAATCTTAACCACGATACTGATTGTTGGAAAACAACAAAAAAACAAATTTCCACGCATGTTGAAGCACACCCATAAAAGAATAGAAATAAACAAAAAAAATTCAAAAATAAAACTCACAAATTTATTATTCAACTTCTAGTTTTTACAAGAACAATATTAAAAACTCTCTCAAACAATTGCAAATTTTCAAAGGAGGAAATTACAACCCTCCAAACTAGAATTTTTGAACGAAAAAATGCAAATCCTCTCAACTATAATTTTTGTACAAAATAATTGAAAACCCTCAACTATAATTTTTTAGTGGAAAAATTACAAACCCTCAACAACACTTTTTTTACAGAAATATTGCAAACCCTTTCAACTATACTTTTTGATGGAAAAATTGTGAATCCTCTCTAAACTCTCACATGTCACACAACTACTCGAACCCCACTCACAGAGCTAGATTTATTGTGGTGAAGAAAACTTAAAGTAACTCTTTCTATTTATATTAATACTTCAATTCTTTTTCTTTTCACTATCCGATGTGAGACTTTGATAAATATATTTTTTAATCCAACAAACTCTCTTCCACTTAAACAATTTTTTTTTTATAAAATTTAACCGTGCTCTTTTTATTATTCATAAAGGTATCCTTGCATATAGATCTTATTGACATCCCTTCTATTGGATCAAGGTTTACTTGCAGGGCCGTCTCGAACATTTTAGAGGTCCTGTTTAAATTTTTAAAACGCATTCATAATAAAATACTATAAAAAATTAAAAAAAATTATTGTGTTAAAGACCTCAAAATTTCATTAAAATATAGATTCAAGCATGAAGAAAATTAAATTAATTAAAAACAGATAATAATTTTATTTATTAACTCAAACTAAATTGTTAATAAATAAAGGATAAAATATGTTTTTGGTGTCTATAAATATTTTAATTTTATTTTTAGTCTATATTAAAAAAATAATATATTTTAGTCCCTACAAATTTTTTATGTATGCAGTTTAATCTCTGTTATTTTCTAAAATTTTGAAAACTGTGTAATTATCTTTAAAATTTTAAATTTTTGAATAATATTTTTCATGCATGTTAAGAATATTATAAAATATTTCTTTACCAAATTTTAGAATTTTTTAAAATGAGAAGAATTAAATATAAATTTTATAAATTTCAAAAGATAATAATAAAAGTAATGAAAACATCGACTTAAAAATTATATTTTGAATTTCTTTTGTTTTGAAGAATTTTTTATAACGTTCTAAAGATATATATAAAATAATAATTTAAAATACACATTAGTTTAACGGGAGAGACTACAACTACGTACATAATAATTTTATAGGGACTAAAATATATTATTTTTTAATAGAAACTAAAATTTAAAATTAAAATATTTATAAGGATAAAAACATATTTAACCAATAAATAAATAGCTATACTAACTGAAACTAAATTGTTTAGTTTGTTTTAAATAATAATTTTATTTATTAATCTATTCATTTATTACTTTTTTTTAACAATATGTCCTATTAAAAAACAATAAATCAAGCTAATATTATGATATACCTTTATATATTTATTATAAAATTTTAGCAATAAATAAGATAATAATATGATAAATATTTATATATTTATTTCATATATAAATATTATATATTTATTTAATATGTAAATATTATATATTTATTTAATATATAAATATTATCTAAATTAAATAAATAAATAAAAATTGAAAAAAATTACTAGTGTAGATAAACAAAGTATTATGACATGTATTTTTAAAAAATAACTATTAAGAGTATCTTAATATAAATGCCCATTATAAATTTAAATTTATCGTATAAAAAATAGAAGTGAAATTTTTATTGGTGCATGATATTTTGAACTTTATATTTTGTGAAGTAACATTAGGCAGTCAAACGACACGTTGGCATTTTTTAGCAAAATAATGGCAAAATGTTAACCCAAAGGAATCGAACGTGTACCGCTAGGCTGCAAGCAAAACTATCTACTAATATCTAACAAATATATACATGTATTAAATTATTTATCATATATAAAACATAATCAGCCTGATTTTGAGGCTCCTATTTTTTGGATGCTCTGTCCAATTTTGGAGGCCCAGTGCAACGGGCCAGGTTGCATAGGCTCAAAATCGGCCATGTTTACTTGATTTAATGGTGGAGGTATTTCTATGAGTCGTCTAGACAAGTTCTTAATTTTAGAGAAGATGGTGAATTATTGGAATATTTCGTGCCAGTGGGTTGGAAAGAGAGACATATCCTATTATTATCCCATTTGGTTGAAATGTTGCAACAAAGATTGGGGACCTAAATCGTTCAGATTTATTAATTGTTGGATTAAACATGATGATTTTGCTAAGTTTGTCAAGGCGGAATGGAAGAAATGTGTGTTAACTGGTAGAGAGTATTTCATCTTGAGCGAAAATCTCAAATTCCTTAAATGTAAGTTGAGATGTTGGAATAAAGAGGTTTTCGGCTGAATCGATTTGAAAGTAAAGGTTAGTGTCTCTGATCTTAATTTGTTGGACAAGATGTTAGCTAATAATTTCAGTGGTAACAACCACATGCTAGTGGATGGCAGGGCTAAGGCAGTGGATGATATGTGGAAGAATCTGGACATTAATGAGAGTTTTTTAAGACAAAAGTCTAGGCAGACTTGGTTGAAAGAAGGCGGTTGTAATTCTTGATTCTTTCATAATGCGATGAAAGCTCGTAATAGACGTAATTTAATTAACTTGGTGGCAACTCATAGTGGTATAGTGGAAGAAGTGGGGGAGGTAAAGAGTGCACAAAGGGCTCTAGTTCAAACGTCTTAATGAGAAGAATAACCTAATGTTGGAGGAACATTTTTCGGAATGTGAGATTAAGGAGGCGGTGTGGAGCTGTGATGGAGGAAAGAGTGTTGGTCCTAACGGTTTTTCTTTTGATTTTTTGCAAAATTGTTGGGATTTTGTCAAAGGTGATGTGGTGCAATTCGTTAACAATTTTCATTCCAGTGCCAAGTTAATTAAAGTGTATACGATTTCTTTTCTTGTGCTCATTCCCAAAGTTAACAATCCTCTGTCTCTTTCAAATTATATACCTATATGTTTAGTTGGGTGTCTTTATAAGATCCATCTAAGTTGTTAGCGTCAAGACTGGATAAATTTATTGGTAAGTTGGTTTCTTGTAAGAAAATTGCTTTTATAGCAGGAGGAACATTATGGATGGAGTGCTTATGGTGAACGGAATCATTGATTTGGCTAAGAGAGAGAGAGAGAAAAGAAGGTGTTTAGCCCTGAAGGTTTATTTTGAAAAGGTGTATGATAGTGTTAGTTTGAATTACTTAAGATTTATATTGGATAAAATGAGGTTTGGGACTAAGTGGATTTAATGGATGGAGGCTTGTGTTTTTAGTAGTTCGATGTTAGTGATGGTCAATCAGGGTGTTACTAAGGAATTTGTGGTGGAAAGAGGTCTCAAACATGGAGATCATTTATCTTCGTTTCTTTTTGTTTTGGGTATGGAGGGTTTAACTTATTTGGTAAATATAGCGGTGGAGATTGGTGATTATTCTGGGTTTCTTGTCAATGAAAATTAATGTTGATATCCTTTAATTCGCTGATGATACCATTATTCTAGGGGATGGTGATAGTAATAATCTTTGGAGCTTGAAATCCATCTTTATAGGCTTTGAGTTTATGTCGGGTTTGAGAGTTAATTTCCATAAAAGTAATATTTATGGGATTAACTTGATTGATTGGAGTATGTTGTCTGCTTCTTCCATTTTATCTTGTAGCATTTGCCACTTTCCTTGCAAATTCTTTGGCGTGATGATAGAGGACAGTCCTAGGAAAATTTATGTTTGGAAAGATCTGTTGAGGAATATTCATCACAAATTGACGTCTTGGAAAGGACGTAATATCTCGGTGGGTGGTATAGTGGTGATGATTAATGCGGTTTTGAATGCTATGCACATTTACTCCTTGTCTTTTTACAAGGTGCGTGTTAAAGTTTTGAATGATATTAGGAGAATTCAACGTAATTTTTTATGGACGGGTTATGGGAATAAGCGAACTATTCATTGGGTCAAGTGGGATACTGTGTGAATCCCGGTGGTTAGAGGAGGTATTGGAATAAAAAACATCAAATTGGTTAATATAGATCTTTTGATGAAGTGGAAATGGAGGATTCTAATGGAATGCGAGGCTCTTTGGATTGAATTGCTTCGACATAGATACAATGATATGGATGTAAAGATGTTTTCTAGTAACAAGGAAGTGATCATTAAAATGGATTAGATTTGGTGGAGAAATCTCATTTTGGTGGATAGTTTAAACATTGACGGTAACAATTCTTTTTCATCTAAAATTTCTTGCAGGGTTTACAATGGTGAAAGAACTTCTCTATGGCATAGTCAGTGGTTGGGAAATCAATATCTAAAGGAATCTTTTCCGGAATTATATTTGGAAGTGTGTCTGGAAATGGTTTGTCGAATGGCCAAGATTGGAATTGGGATGTCTTTCGGTTTGGAGAGGGTTCAACTAAAGAAATCCAACGGATCATGGAGGATTTCTTTGAGTTGTTGGATATCTTTTTCTCATTGCAGATGGGGCCAAATGAGCTTAGATGTGATAGAAATGACGACATACTTTTTCCGGTGAAGTCTTGCTGTAATACGGTAGGAGAAATGACTTGTTTTTGCGTTTGATGGTAAATGTTGCGGATAGCAAGAGTCGCCACTGACTTTTCTTTTATCCAATAAGGAAAGGTGAAAAGAACAAGAAAAACCTTTAATAGATTCTGAGTTTGGGGGGTAAGTTATGAAAAGGAAAGGTGTTAACACCCTTTTCATCCATAGTCATCTATGGGCTCTTAATTGCTTATCTCACTTTTTTGAAAACTTGCTTTGTGTGTGTGATTTGTTTGAAAATGTTTTGAAAATGTCAATGTAAGGCTGACTACTTTGTAATGATTCATGTATCAGTCTTCAAGAATGTATACAAAGCGTTTGAAAGTATTTTGTTTTGAAAGTGTGAGGTGTAAAGATGATTTTGTTTGTGAGTAAGCATTTAAGGGTTCCTTACCCACTAAAAGGTCTTTCTTTATTCTTTTCCTTCTTTGTTAGGAATAATGCTATCCAAACCATTAGTTGGTAGGTAGCACTATCTTTTGGATGTTAAGGGACATGCGTAGGGCCATCGTATGGTCATAGAAGGCAACTCTTAAGGATACTTTAGCAATTGTATCGAAGGGACTATCATCATTTATTCGTAGGCAACTCGAGGGACGAGATCATTTTCGTATGCAACTCGAGGGACATCACGGGACTATGATCTTTATGATGATTTAACCGAGGGACTTTGCTAAAGTATCCCTATATTTGAGGGACTTGACCAATATTTTCGAAGGCAACGAAAAGAGGTTACCCTAGAGGTGCAAATGTGAACAGTGTGTTCAATTCAGTTATTTATCTTGAATTTAGGGATTTCTATCGTTTGATTTTTAGTCTTGCCATATAAACCCTAATTACTAACAGTTAATATTGTACAGAAAATAGAGGTGCGAAAAGTAAAGTCCTATGCTATTACATGGCTTTGAGGCAGTTACATGATAAAAATGCGAAAAATGTAAACTGTGTTATTACAAAAAATAACAGTGCGACCTATACATTTGTTTCTAGAAATTTAAATGTAAAAGAATAAATAAAGAGATAAATGTTTAAACGTCCTAAAATTCAAAGTTAGTATTTGTATTCTTTATGGAAAATAATTTGAATGTTATTAGTAATTAAAAATCTAATTCTAATTAATTTTAAGAAAATTAAGTTAATAAAAAACCTAATGTTTAATTGATTTTAATTAATAAAAAAAAGTAAAAATTTCAATTATTAACCAAAAACCCTAATCCTAATTTATTATAGTTTTTTAAAGAAGAATAATTTAGATTTGTTAATGGTTAATTAAAAAAATTAATTGGTAAAGAAAAGATGAAGAAAATTGGGGTTAGGAAAGAAATTTTTTTAAAAAAATGAAAATTCATGGGGTGGGTGTTGAACCCACGGCCCTAATGTCACCAGCGCGCCCTCTATCCACCAGACCAAGTGCCTGTTTGTGTTTGGAAACAAGGAGTAATCCTTTTGTAGCAATCTTGCAGAAATCCTAGAAAAACAGAAAAAGTTGCAAAACATAGGGACCGGACCCACGCCCATAAGGTTACACATTCCAATCCCCAACCATCTGCGCTGCACTACATTTATTGTTCAAACATAAAACAAAAATATTATATAATAAAAACAAATCAATCAGGGGTCACCGGAGCCCTAGCTCCGGTCATCTTCTCTGGTGACCCTAAAATTGAATCTTGCAAAAAACCCGCGTGTTAGTTCTCAAGAGGGACCCTAACCCCTAATTTGAGGGTCCTGAATTTAATAGCGGCCTTAGTTTGGCTTGAAACGACCTGTAGAGTTAGATACGAAGCAAACGGTCCCAATTGCCCTAACAATGGTGAAACACCATTGTTGCGGCAAAAGCTCACATGTTATGCATCAAACCTGTTCTAATGATGGACATGAACACATATGGATGCATCAAATTAGTTAATAACACATAAATAAAGAGTTTGAAATTCGAATAAGTTACCCAACCGGTGAACTCGTGGGAGGAATTATGGGCACAACCTGAGATGCTCAAGGGCTTGGATGGACTCCTGGAAGTCTCAGGAGTATGTTGCAATCCTTGGTTTTGATTGAAAGACGCTGCAACCAGGATTTTTATGTTACCCTAGTTTCTTGAATTTTGAGAAATTTACTAGGTGTTTTTTGAGGCAGCATCTGCGTGACATTTTGGTCTGAAGGTGTAGAGTATATATAGGGCATGAACTTAGGTCAACCAAATTGTATCATATCTTTGTGGTTTATGATGAAAAGATTTGTTTTGAATTTTGTACAAAACTTACTATTTTGGCTCCAATCATGTACCAATCACCATTGCACGTTTTTTCCAGCTTGTTCATGCAATCTTGGGCCTCCAACGTGATTAGAACAAAAGCCTTTTATGCCTTTATACATTTATTTAATATTTATTTGATTTTATTTTGAATTTAAATGAATAAAAATAAAAATAAATGAAATGAAAATTAAAATAATGCATGGATGGGTTTGGGGGTTCTTAGACATGTCATGAACACGTTTGAACCTAAGAAGTTAGGCCCAATAGCCCAAAAGTGCAGGCTTACTCAATTTTCACTTCATGCATTTTCTCAAAATTGGCCAAATTGTGCAATTCATAACTTGCTCAACTTTCATCATATGAAGGTGATCCTGGACGTTTTGGAAAGCCAAAGATGTGTCCTACAACTCTCATGTAGGTAATTTTTCCATTTGAAGCCTTTATCTTCATGTAAATTGCTTTGATAAAAGTGACTTTTTGTTGACTTTTTAAATGACCTGTAATGTTTTGGCTCATATCTCTCAAATGACGCATTTTTTGGACTTTAGCTTAGAGAGAAAAAGTTGTAGGGAGTTAAATTTTATTCAAGATAGGCTTTGGTTGAGGCATTTCTTATGAATTATGTGAAAGTTATGCTTGGTCAAATTTCAGTTGACTTCTCCTAAGGAAATGGTCAAAACCCTAATTTAGTAACTTTTGAACTTTTGAGCATTTCTTGATGAATCATGATCAACCATTGATCAAATGATGAATATGACCTCAAAATGTTGATGTTGACCAAAAATATTGAGGTTTGACTATATGTTGACCACAATTGACTTTTTGTTCAATACAATTGATTTTCAGTCATCTGAGCAATTGACTGAGCAAACTTGGGATTCAAGGCTTGAAATTTGACATGAGGACACCTTGAGACATATGAGGAACCATGAATACCACTTGAGGCATTATAAGTCCAATTTAAATTGAGAAAAGTCAAAACCTAGTTATAGGTATACTGTTTTAGGAGGAGTGTTCATCTGGCCAAATCTTGAGTAGTCTTGAGTGTTTGAGAATCCTATGACCACGAGGAAGTGTCTTGAATTCTTTTGAATGAGGGAGGTAAAATTTTGGGGTACAACATATTCCCCTATTCAATCTTCTTAAACCTGAGGAGTTATATCTGCATGCATGCCATTCGTGATCTGAAGGTGGAAGAGGATTGAACACTTAAGTACCTAGAAATTTGCACTCACTGGTGCACGAAGTAACACTGTTGGTTGGTAATATTGCTTGAATGGCTTAAAGATTCCATTCGGGGAGACGAAGAAGTGTTGCCGGAGATGGGCTTAGAGATGCCATCCAAAATACCTTCGTCTGTTTTATTTGAGAGGGGTACTTTTCAGAATAAATCTCTGAAGGAAATGCTTGTCAGAATAAATCTCTGAGGGAAATGCTTGTCAGAATAAATCTCTGAGGGAAATGCTTTTTAGAATAAATCTCTGAAGGTAGTGCTCATTAGAACTCGGTTTCTGAGGGAAATGTTTTTCAGAATAAATCTCTGAAGGAAACGCTCATCAGAGTTCGGTCTCTGAGGGAAATTATTTTAGTCATGTAGATAGTCATCTCGTCCTATTTCGGGAATTGATCTATAATCTGTTTTTGTTGGTAAACTCGTCCTGTTTCGAGAATTCATACCACCTGGTCATGTAGATAGTCGCCCCGTCCTGTTTCAGGAATTGAACTACGACCTGCCTTTTGTTGGTAAACCTGTCCTGTTTCGGGAATTCATACCACCTGGTTATATAGATAGTTGCCCCATCCTGTTTTGGGAATTAATCTGTGAATTTGTCTTGTTGGTAAACCTGTCCTATTTCGCGAATTTATACCGCTTGGTTATACAAATAGTTTCCCCATCTTGTTTCGAGAATTAATCTGCGACCTGCTTTTTGTTGGTAAACCCGTCCTGTTTCAGGAATTCATACCGCTTGGTCACATAGATAGTTGCCCCGTCCTGTTTCGGGAATTAATCTGTGACTTTATTTTCATTGATAAACTCGTCCTGTTTCAGGAATTCATACCGCTTGGTCACATGGATAGTTGCCGCATCCTGTTTCGGGAATTAATCTGTGACCTGTCTATAGATTGCTAATAATATTCGTCTGTTTGCGAACTTAACCTGAAAAGACAAAGTTAGCTTTATGCAATATCATGATGTATATAATGCATTGCGTAATGGTGCTCTCAAAATAAATGAGAATGTTATATGTGTTTTGTATGCACATGCCATGATGTATTGTAAAATGATGTATGAATGCAATACGTTGTTAGAGCGTATCGGTAGCTCCTTTGTAGCAATTTCTGGCTGGGAAAATAAATCCCTGACTATTATTGGGGATGAAGAAAGTAATTCATCAATTTCTGCTAGGAATAATTTTGTTGGGGACTCCTGCTTTGAGGATACTCCATTGGGGATCTTTGACTTCTGCTTGGGGATAGTGTTAGAACAAAGTTTGAATCTACTACCCTAAGTTTAAGTTTTGATGATAACAAAATGCTAAGATACATTAATTGTATGATTCATGTAAGACACATATGCTATCTAAAAATTACATTCTGTTTTACAGAAACTCTGATGGGTATCAGCATGAAAACATCCTCATCAGCATCAGAATATTGGATATCAACATTAGCATCAGAAGATGCTATATCAGATACCAGAATCAGAATGCTGAAGCTTGATGAACAGAACTGCGCTCAACACTCTGAACTCTAATAAAGACAACAACAGTTCATCAGCACCTAAGCAGCGTCAGAATGAGCCAAAGCCAGAACACGCTTAAGTGGCAACGGTACTGTGCATTCAAGATGAGTTATTACCAACGGCATCATTCCAGACAAGATCTGCTTAATAAGGAAAGATTGTTATTGGCATTGAAACAGAATTATTGCTCCAACGTACACTAATTCCAATGCTATATAAACAAGTCAATGAAGATTGAATTGGCTAATGCTCTACAACAATCTACACACCAAAAAAGCTATTCATCATCTTCCTCACTCTCAGTTTTCTAAAAGCTCCAAAATTCCTTACTCAATTATTTTAGCAATCTAGTTCTCTTAAGCTTAATTTGTGTAGTATCACAGTTGTGATAAACAGTTTTGTAGAAAACATTCACACACCTAGATTTCAATTCTTTGTAAGAAAGTAATTCCTTGAGAAACCGGTTTGTGGTTTGCATCAAGAAGGCTTTAGCAGTTGTTAAAGCAGATTGTAATATTCAGTTGAATATAGTGGATTAAGACCTCGTTGGAGAGAGGCGAAATCACCTTGACGGGTGGACTGAAGTAGTTTGAGATCAAACGAACCAGGATAAAAATACCGTGTTCATTGCAATTGATTTCCAGTTTTTACAATTCAACCCCCCTTCTTGTGTTTTTCACTTCTTCAATTGGCATCAGAGCTCCTGATTCTGAGCTAAAACACTTAACCATGTCAGTACAAGATCCAGCGTCAGAAAAACACAATGGCAGGAATTTATCAACACACCAGCAATGACAACAATGAAGACAGAGACAGATTCAGCGGCAAACCTCCAGTCTTTGATGGAGAAAATTTTGATTACTGGAAAGACAGAATTGAAAGCTTCTTTCTGGCACATGATGCTGATCTGTGGGACATGGTGACAGATGGATACACGCACCCTGTGAATGCAAGCGGTTAGAAGATTGATAGGAAAGCAATGTCTGACCAACAAAAGCGTGACTTCAAAAATCACCACAAGGCCAGAACCATCCTTCTCAGCGCCATCTCTTATGCTGAATATGAAAAGATCTCTAACAGAGACACAGCAAAGAACATGTTTGACTCACTCAGAATGACGCATGAGGGTAACGTTCAGGTCAAAGAAACTAAAGCTCTTGCGCTCATTCAGAAGTATGAGGCATTCAAAATGGAAGAAAGTGAATCCATTGAAACAATGTTCTCAAGATTCCAAATTCTGGTGGCTGGTCTCAAGGTTCTGGATAAAGAATACTCTACTGCTGATCACGTCAAGAAGATCATCAGAAGCTTACCAAAGCAGTGGAGGCCAATGGTTACAGCTCTGAAGCTAGCAAAAGATCTCAACAAAATTTCTCTAGAGGAACTTATCAGCTCCCTCAGAAGTCATGAGATAGAGCTAGAAGCTGATGAACCTCAGAAGCAAGGTAAGCCTTTAGCATTAAAATCTAACAAAAAATCTGAGTCTAAAGTTTTGTAGGCAGTTGAAGAAACATCTGATGGATCCTCATCAGAAGAAGACGAACTTTCTCTCCTCTCCAGAAGAGTGAACCAACTGTGGAAGCAGAGGCAAAGGAAGTTCAGGAATCCCAGAAGATCTGATCAGAATGAGTCCTCTTCCAGATATAGAAGGACAGATTCTTCCTCTGGATACAGAAGATCTGAAGGCTCCTCAGGAAGCAGAAAGCCAAACACCAAGGACATCATCTGCTATGAGTGCAATGAGCAAGGACACTACAAGAGTGACTGCCCAAAGCTTCAAAGGGAAAAGCCCAAAAAGAAGTTTGGAAGAGAAAAGAAGAAAAGTCTCATGGCTACATGGGATGACTCTGACTCGTCTGAAGCTGACTCAGAATCAGATGATGAGAGAGCAAACATAGCTCTCATGGCCAACATTTCAGAAGATAGTGAAGCTTCTGAATCAGACTCAGAATCAGATACTGAAGAGGTATTTCCTGACTTTGCAGTTAATTTTACCAAGGCTGAACTTGCTGAAAGCCTTAACGAAATTCTGGAAAGGTACCAGCAGATTAGAGTTAAATTCAGAAACCTGAAAAGGAATCTTGAATCTGACTCTGATAAGACTGAGTCTTAAATTGGAAACTTCTGAGCTGAGAAATAAAATTTCAAAATTAGAAAATGTTTTACAAAACTCTCAGAAGGAACCAATTTCTGAAACTCCCAGCAGTGCTGATGAGATCATCAAGGAGTATGATCACAGTTTCCAGAAGTTCCTTGCTAAAAGCATAGATAGAAGCAAAATGGCTTCAATGATCTATGGAGTTAGCAGAAACGGCAGGAAGGGAATAGGATACCAAGGTAAGGTTCCTACACCAAAGAATGTCATGGATTTAACCATTAAACACACTCCTCTGAAATCACATTTTGTGTATGGTCACACACATGATATTAAATACACTAGCAGTAAGTATTCTGTGAAACCAAAATTCAACCAGAGTTTTGGTAAATCTAACAAATCAGGACCCAAGAAAATCTGGGCACCTAAGGATAAAATAATACATGTTGCAGATATCTTTAGCAGCAAATCAGAAACACCAGTCATGGTACCTGGACTCTGGCTGCTCGCGACACATGACGGGAAGAAGGCATATGTTCCAAAGCCTGGAACTTAAGCCTGGAGGCCACGTTGGCTTTGGAGGCAATCAGAGGGGAAAGATCATTGGCTCTGGAACTATATGTAATGGAAATCTTCCCTCTATAAATAATGTTCTGCTAGTAGATGGATTAATGCATAATCTGTTATCCATAAGTTAATTAAGTGATAACGGTTATGATATAATCTTTAATCAAAAATCATGTAAAGCTGTTAGTCAGAAAGATGGGACTATCCTGTTTAATGGAAAGAGGAAAAACAACATCTATAAAATCAAACTTTCCGAACTGAAAAGTCAGAATGTAAAGTGTCTTCTGTCTGTTAACAACGAGCAGTGGATCTGGCACAGAAGATTGGGGCATGTTAGTATGAGAAGAATATCTCAGATTAACAAACTCAATCTGGTCAGAGGACTTCCTAATTTGAAGTTCAATTTAGATGCTCTGTGTGAAGCATGTCAGAAAGGCAAGTTTGCAAAACCTTCTTTCAAATCTAAAAATGTTGTTTCTTCCTCTAAGCAATTAGAACTTCTGCACATTGACTTATTTGGACCAGTTAAAACTGCTTCAGTCAGTGGCAAGAAGTATGGGTTAGTAATCGTAGATGACTATAGCAGATGGACATGGGTAAAGTTCTTAAGACACAAGGACGAGTCACACTCTGTGTTTGTTACCTTCTGTAACCAAGTTCAGAATGAAAAGGATCTTAGAATCGTTAAAGTCAGAAGTGATCATGGTAGAGAGTTTGAAAACAAAGATCTTGAGTCATTCTTTAATGACAGAGGCATTCTGCATGATTTCTCTTGTCCTAGAACTCCCCAACAAAATGGAGTTGTAGAACGAAATAACAGAACATTACAAGAAATGGCCAGAACCATGATCAATGAGACAAACGTTGCTAAGATCTTCTGGGCAGAGGCAATAAACACAGCGTGCTACATTCAGAATAGAATCTCAATAAGACCTATTCTGGAAAAGACTCCATATGAATTGTGGAAGAACATAAAGCCCAACATTTCATATTTTCATCCATTTGGATGTACTTGTTTTATGTTAAATACAAAAAATTATTTGAACAAGTTTGACTCTAAAGCACAGAAGTGTATTATGTTAGGATACTCTGAACGCTCAAGAGGGTACAGAGTATACAATACAGAAACACAGATTGTGGAAGAATCAATCAATGTTCATTTTGATGATAAGCTTGACTCTGAAAAGTCAAAGCAGAATGAAGTTTTTGCAGGTATGGAAATTGAATTTACAGGTTCTGAAGACAAGTCATCAGAAGCTCTCAACACAGACACTACTTCAACATCTGAAAGGAGCACTGCTAGCAATCCTACAACAGCTGTTGATCAACCTCAGAAGAGACTACCCAGAAGCAGCTTGGATCACCCAGAAGAAACTATCCTAGGAAGAAAGGAAGATCCAATCAGAACAGAGCAAGCTTCAGAAACTCTGAAGAATCCCTCATGGGACTTGTGTCTCTGATTGAACCTTCTTCTATTGATGAAGCACTTCTGGACAACGACTGGATTCTAGCAATGCAAGAAGAGCTGAATCAATTCACTAGAAATGAAGTATGGGATCTTGTTCCCAGACCAAAAGGATTCAACGTCATTGGAACAAGATGGGTGTTCAGAAACAAGCTAAATGAACAAGGTGAAGTCATCAGAAACAAAGCACGACTGATAGCACAAGGTTATAGTCAACAAGAGGGAATAGACTATACAGAAACCTTTGCTCCAGTCGCCAGGTTAGAATCTATCAGACTTTTAATTTCATTTGCTGTTAATAGAGGCATCACTCTGTATCAGATGGATGTCAAGAGTGCATTCTTAAATGGTTATATAGAAGAAGAGGTTTATGTGCACCAACCCACTGGCTTTGAAAATACAAAACATCCAGAACATGTTTTCAAACTAAAGAAGTCACTATATGGTCTGAAACAAGCTCCCAGAGCTTGGTATGAAAGACTAAGTAACTTTCTGTTAGAAAATGAATTCACCAGAGGGAAGGTGGACACTACCTTATTCTGTAAGTCAGTTAAGAATGACATCTTAGTCTGTCAAACTTACGTTGATGATATTATTTTTGGATCTACTAATCCTTCTCTTGGAAGAAAATTTGCTAAGTGTATGCAGGCAGAATTTGAGATGAGCCTCATGGGGGAACTGAAATTCTTTCTAGGAATTCAGATAAATCAAACTCCAGAGAGAACTTACATTCATCAGAGCAAATATGTCAGAGATCTTCTGAAGAAATTTGACCTCTCATAATGTAAGCCATCAAAGATTCCAGTGCATTCTGGAAAGAGAAGAGGTAAGCAAAAAGGTAGAACAGAAGGTCTACAGAGGTATGATTGGTTCTCTTCTTTATCTTACAGCTTTAAGACCTGATATCTTATTCAGCGTATGTATTTGTGCTAGATTCCAATCAGATTCTAGAGAATCTCACTTAACAGCTGTTAAGCGAATTTTCAAGTATCTGAAAGGTACTACTAATCTGGGTTTATTTTATAGAAAATATAGTGATTACAGCTTAGTAGGCTACTGCGATGCTGACTTTGCTGGAGACAGAGTAGAGCGTAAAAGTACTTCTGGAAGCTGCCAGTTATGGGAGAAAATCTGATCTCTTGGTCCAGCAAAAGGCAATCCACAATTGCGCTATCAACAGCAGAAGCTGAGTACATAGCAGCAGCAGGATGTAGCACACAAATGCTCTGGATGAAAAGTCAGCTTGAAGACTTCCAGATTTTTGAGAGTAACATCCCTATACTCTGTGATAATACTTCTGCTATTTGCTTAAGTAAGAATCCTATTTTACATTCTAGGGCTAAGCATATAGAAATAAAACATCACTTCATTAAGGACTACATTCAGAAAGGAATTTTGAACTTAAAATTTATTGATACAGACCATCAATGGGCTGATATCTTCACTAAACCCCTTTCTGAAGACAGGTTCAATTTCATTCTGAAACATCTCAGCATGAAAATCTGCCCAGAGTGAAAATGCTTTAATTCTATATATTATCCTTCAGAATGTATTTGTTTTACTGTGAACTTCTGATCAATCTCTTTTTAGAAAGATAGAACATGCAGATTGTATTAGATGCTATTCTTAAAGATCTGAGCGTTTCAGCTAAAGGATAGACGTGCTGCTCACTAAATCAAACAAGTGTCATCCAATCATCAGCAAATCTCTGAAGCAGAACGCGTGCATGCTTCTGAGAAGGCAAAACGCTGATTGGGTGCATTGAGACACATGTCTGGTAACCGTTTCAAGTATCTTTCTCAAATCCCCCAAAATCAGCAAGCATTAAATGAAAGTAATCATGTTTTAAAAACGTAATCATGAATTATTTCTCTTTCTTGAAACCGTTTACACTTTCAAAAATTATTTTGAAATCTATTTAAGCACATTAACATCTCACATTAATCCTTTACCGTTTCTTACAATCTTACAAAATATTTTCTGCATTTTCCTTGTGTGTTCATCTCTCTCAAAAGAAACCCATTTTTCAGTTTTCTCAGAAAAACCCTAAGTGTGAACATAGCAACCTCCAGCAATGTCTCTGCAGGTTCTCAGAAGGAAGCTTCCTCTGAACAATACCAAGTTCCCTTCAGAACACTTCTTACACCAGTGAAAAATTTGGAAGTGCTGTCTGAACTGATTGTTGACTTCTCCAGTCTGAAAGAAAATGGATTTGACTTGACAGAAGAAGTTAGGGCACATGGATGGGAGAAATATTTTGATAGGTTGGTTGGACCAATGTTCCCAGTCTTGGTCAAGGAGTTCTGGATTCATGCGTACTCATTAACGCATCAAGTCACCTCCTACATAATGGGAAAGAAGATTGTGATCACTGAGGATCACATAGCAAGATTGATTGGATACAGTGGTGGTGGTATCCGCTGTATCGACATGGCTGAAAGATGCTCTGACGTTGCTGTCATTGCAAGGCAGATTTTCACCCATGGGGTCCCCAGCAGCAAAATCAGAGACTTAAAGGATCAAGACAGAATATGGGCGAAGATTATTCTGGGGTGCTTTAATCACAGGAAGCCAACAAGCTCTCCTGATTATATAAATATAAATCAGCAATTTCTGATCTATTTCATTAATCAGAAGGTAAAAATCAACTTGGCTCATCTTCTGTTTAATCACCTCAGGACCAGCGTCAAGGAGACAAGGGAAGAAGAAAGGACAAAGAGGGATTGGATACCCTTTGGCAGGTTAATATCAGATATTCTGACTGAGAATAGGCTGATAGAACACCTCACAGAAGCTCAGGAATTAAGTTCTATTGAACCTACTGTTGGCAAGCCTCTGAACGCCAAGAATCTGAAGAAAATGAAACTGATAGAGAATATCAGAAAGGAGCCCAGCGTTACTCCTCTTGCTGACATCACCAGCAGAAGAGTTCCACTGAACGACTTTCCATTATTTTCTGAGATAGAATCAAAACCAGTTGTGGTTCTCAGATACTTGGACGCTTGCAAGGCTGATGGTACAGATCCCAAACTGAATATCAAAGATCTGCACCAACAACAACCAGAAGTTACACTGAAGAAGACGAAGAAAAGAAAGGCCACTTCAGAAGGACCATCCCAGCAGACACCTAAGAAAAGAGGTAATTTATCTGCTGCTTCTGTTTTAAATTCTTCTGCTATTCCAACATCAATCCCAACCCCAGCTTCACATGAACTTCCAATCCCCATACCAACTATTGATGAAACCGAACTAGAAGATGACCCTTCTGAGTCACTGACTCTCAGGAGACCCCGCACCAAATCCCAAACTCCAAAACCCACAACATCAACAGCATCAGAACTTGACAAAGTTCTGTCTGAAATTGATGAACGTGTTTCCGATCACCTCTCAGATAATCCAAACACTGAACCAGAAATTGCCCACTCTCCTCAACCAGAACATCCTCTCTCACCCATACCAGAAGAACCACAAATTCTTAAACAACCAGAAATTCCACCTCCTTCTCCACAACCAGCAATTCCTCCTCCCTCTCCCCAACCAGAACTTCATCCACCATCACCTCAACCATCACCTCCACAAACTGAGTTTTATCACTCTGAAACTCCATCACCTGAACCTCATTCTCCTCAATCCTATGAGCCACAACCCTTGGCAATTCAGCTTCCATGTGGAACAACTGTAACCCTGGCCCAGCTGCCATCCTCACCAGAAACTACCCCTCCAAAAAATCCAAACAGTCCTATTATCATCTCTGATTCTCCCACTCCATCTCCCAAACAAACTACAGAAGACCACAGCAGGACCTTCATCGATTTAACAATCCTTGACCGTCTTGCTGATCTCAAACACAAAATAGCCATTCCCAAACCAAAACAGCCAGATGTTGGCTCTGGCATTGTGAATTTTGAAACAGGTTTGCAGCAATGGATTGCTTCTCTAAAGCAAGTTTGTCCTGGAATGATTGATCCTGCTGCCTCAGACCAGCTCTGGACACGTTTCAGAATATGGGTACGTGCTGAAGCCCTCAAGTTGCAAGATATCAACTATGAGCAGGCACAACAGAACTTTAGCAAGCTGCTGAAGGAAGTTGAAAGTCAGCTGCCACAGGATGAAGTGCTCCTTCTGGATAGTGAGCCATGGTCTGAGAAGCGTCCAACTTCAAATGTTCTGCAAGCAGAAGATCAGACTACTCAAGCTGAAGTCAGTCAAGTTGAAGATGTTGCAGAAAGCTCTCAGAAGCTTCCTGCTTCTGATGTTTCTCAAGCTGCCTTGGACAGGCAGACTCTGGAAGAGCTGAAGCTGAATGATATTCGTCTGCAGAAAAGAATGGATGACAATGATCAGAAGATGAAGGAAAGGATGGATGTGCAAGATAGCAAGATAGATACAGTAGTCAGCATGGTGCACAAGCAGACTGAAACTGCTGATCATATCAAGGCAATGCTGGAGACTCTGTTCACACGCTTCCCACCCCAACCTTAGTCTTTCATTCATGATATTTTCAATGTTTTCTTTGCATATCATCTGTACTATTTTGTCTGACTCTGAATTTTTAATATAACAAGTTTTTCTGCTCTGATCGTTTTAGCACATCACTTACACTTTTTGATTGCTGACAAAAAGGGGGAGAACAAGAATGATATTTTTCAATAACGGATTACTGAGACAAAAAGTCTCAAACATTCTAACACTCTGATACACTTGAATGTTTTCTGTTTTTGCATAAGTCTACAGGTACAAGAAGTTAATCACCTCACCTCTGATACACTAAAGCTCAAAGCTCTGATATTCTGATCTGAAGCTCTGATATTCTGATGTTCAAAGAAAGTCAATAAAGATCTGATCCTGAAGAACTCTTGGAATTAAAAAGGGAAGTAATAAATTCAGGGGGAGTATCTCCGATCTAAACTCTGATATCTCTTATCACTTATCTTTGATAACTTCCTACTTAATTCTGATACAACTTATTATTTAGTTATCTCTGATACTTTTCACGCTATTTTCAATTAAAAAATATCTAGTTTTGTCATCATCAAAAAGGGGGAGATTGTTAGAACAAAGTTTGAATCTACTACCCTAAGTTTAAGTTTTGATGATAACAAAATGCTAAGATACATTAATTGTATGATTCATGTAAGACACATATGCTATCTAAAAATTACATTTTGTTTTACAGAAACTCTGATGGGTATCAGCATGAAAACATCCTCATCAGCATCAGAATATTGGATATCAACATCAGCATCAGAAGATGCTATATCAGATACCAGAATCAGAAGATCAACTTGCCCTTATGCTGAAGCTTGATGAACAGAACTGCGCTCAACACTCTGAACTCTGATAAAGACAACAACAGTTCATCAGCACCTAAGTAGCGTCAGAATGAGCCAAAGCCAGAACACGCTTAAGTGGCAACGGTACTGTGCATTCAAGATGAGTTATTACCAACGACATCATTCCAGAAAAGATCTGCTTAATAAGGAAAGATTGTTATTGGCATTGAAACAGAATTATTGCTCCAACATACACTAATTCCAATGTTATATAAACAAGTCAATGAAGATTGAATTGGCTAATGCTCTACAACAATCTACACGCCAAAAAATCTATTCATCATCTTCCTCACTCTCAGTTTGCTAAAAGCTCTAAAATTCCTTACTCAATTATTTTAGCAATCTAGTTCTCTTAAGCTTAATTTGTGTAGTATCACAGTTGTGATAAACAGTTTTGTAGAAAACATTCACACACCTAGATTTCAATTCTTTGTAAGAAAGTAATTCCTTGAGAAACCGGTTTGTGGTTTGCATCAAGAAGGCTTTAGCAGTTGTTAAAGCAGATTGTAATATTCAATTGAATATAGTGGATTAAGACCTCGTTGTAGAGAGGCGAAATCACCTTGACGGGTGGACTGGAGTAGTTTGAGATCAAATGAACCAGGATAAAAATACCGTGTTCATTGCAATTGATTTCCAGTTTTTACAATTCAACCCCCCTTCTTGTGTTTTTCACTTCTTCAGATAGAAGCATTCAAGAAGAGTCGGTAATTTGCCGTTGTTTCTATAAAAGGATTGTATTGTATGTATGCTGACTGGGGATAAAGAGATGACCATTCCTCTAATGCGGGCAGCTATTCTTCTGGGGATAGTCATTTTGAAATAAGCTCTGCGGGAGAAGATAATTTTGTTGGGGGATTTGTAGTGTTTGGAGAAATAAACTCCATTGGGGAATAGAATCCTATAGAATGTATTGGGAAAATAAAAATCTGATGGGGAATAAAATTCCATAGGCTACACTGGAGAAGTTTCTGTAAGATGTTGGAGAACCGATCGAACTTCCTTATTTGCTAGGGGACCTATTGGGGAAGATGATCATGTCAAGCTATCCGTTGGGGATATGGAGGTGAACTGTTGGAAGATGCCCCCGTTTCAGTTTGAGGGAATAATAGACTTGCTAGGCAATATATCTCTATTGGGGATGAGCTTGTGAAGATAGCTCTGTAGAGATAGTTTCATGGAGATTGCTCTGTGGGGATTTATGGATAACTTGAACATTATCGCAACTCCTAGAGTCTTTAGTAAATGCTGACCGGGATGATAAACCAGGAAGACAGGCATATGGAAAAGATCCCATCAAATTTTAATTCTGCTATTGCCCCTTGTTTTCATCGTTCGTTGTTGGAAGAAGGTGATTGAACTGATTTATGCCGTTTGAATTTGACATTGGTGACAGAGCTGTCCGAAGGTGTTCCAACGGGACATAGTTGTATGCTTTAATACCTGACTTTTACTTGGATCGCCTTTTAAGGTTTTCAGCCCACCGGGATACCCATTTTTGCACAAGCCACCTTTTCAGGCTTTCGACTTGCCGGGTGTATAATTTTTTTATTTATATATCCCTAATTTTTGCCCGAACTCTTTTAGTTCATCAGGATGCCCTTATTTTTGTCTAGGCCAATCAACCTAGCAGGTCTCTTTTATGCGTAATATTTTTGACTATGTTTGCGTTCACAAGGTGCAGAAAATTTTTCATCGTCCAAAGTGTTGTGACCCTTCTAGAGAGTATTTTCTTGATCATACAGGACCCTTTCACATGCGGGAATCCATTTTCCTCTAGCGATGAGGAGGTTTGCCCCTAGCTATTCAGCGTTTTTGAGAGATTCTCGGAATCTTGACTCGACTGCCACAAATGAGTTGGATAATAACATGTCACGCCCCTTGATTTGTAACCACATGGGTCCATGAAAGGCCTGTTACTGGAAGGGTCTTTCTCTTTGACATATCATCTGAAGTAATTCTATCCATTGGGAGAATCTTCATTTATTTGAATACTTAACATGCATATTTCTCTGTTGTCAAACATTTAGTCATATGCAAACAATGATATTTTAAAATACAAAGCTTATGTCTGTCTTAAAGTTCAAAAATGTATTTTTTAGTAAAACAAAGTTTGTAAATTTGTACCCCAAAATTTTCCCTCTCACTTGTCAAATATCTTCTCACAAAGATCTCTCTTGATTCAAGACTGCACTAGGGTTGATCAGCTCAAGACACCTCTTTAAGCACTGATGACTGAAATTAGGGTTTGAGATTGCACAAGGATAATTGAACTTTCAATGCTTAATATGACTTTCATGGATCATTATGGACCCCCAAGATTACTCATGTCAAGTTCCAAGCCTTGAATCACATTTTTGCACAATCAATTGAGCAGTTGACCTAAAAATCAACTATATTGGGGAAAAAGTCAACTATGGCCAATTTACAGTCAAACTTCATAATTTTTGATCCACATAAACATTATAAACTCATATGTATCATTTGATCAAGTTTGGACCATAATTCCTCAAGAAATTTGATCAAATCATCAAAAGGGCAAAATGGTCAAAATTAGGGTTTTGACTGAGAAAGAGCAATTTCTGATTTTTGGCCTAGCAAATGGTCAATTGGTTTGAGGTATGATCTCAAAAGTTCAATTGCATCATTTTTACCTAATGGCATGACCCAAAACATTGCTCAAGATCAATTGGATTGATAGTGAATTTTCAGTCAACTGATCAAAAGTCAACTGTACACTAAAAAGTCAAACTTTGACTTCTTGGTAAAGATCAAATGTCAAAGATCACAATTCATCAAAACATGTCAAAATATGAAACTTATTCATAAAGAAATAAAAAAAGTCAAGATTTCATTTTGAAAAGTCAAAGTTTTCTAACTTAGAAATTTTTCTAAGTGTTTAAGACTTCATGTTTTTTCCACAACTTTGAGCCAGTTTTTCACCATGATGCAAGACGATTCAGAAGAAACTTTCAACATGAAAGTTGTAGATCTCAATGATATCTACAATGTTTCTTTACACAACTTCTCCTAAATATTCTTGGATCTCAAGTTATTAATTCATAAAGTCACGGTCTTGAAATTAAACACTTAGTGAAATTTTGCCCTAGTTTAGGCAGGATTTTGACCTAACTTCATGGAACTTTTTCATATAGTTCCAAGGGGAATTTTCAAAAGCGATTCAAATAGGGGTTGTAGAGAACTTTACAAGATTTCCAAAATGTCCAAGAACTCCTTGAGTTCATTCTTGAGTAGGGAGAATCGAAGAGAGGAAGTTAGGATTTTCAAACTTGAATTACAAGTCATTTTTGATGAACACATGAACCAAATCCATGCTAGGCTGCACGATCTTTGCTTTGCAGGCCTCAAAATTGTTTTTAACTCCATAATTAAATGATTACACAGCTGTTAGATCTTTGATGCAAGCAATTGAGCTATTATCCAAGTTACATTTCCATTAATGGCACAAAGTTGACATTGCCATTCTTGTAAAGCAAGCTTTTTGCATAAAGTCCATTCTTGAGCCTCTAACTTGTTCCCTATGATCACACTCCATCCACAAAGTTATAAGCAAGTATGTTTAAAGCATAACCACTCTATCTAAGCAAGTACACAAGGCTTTGAAACTTGAATTTCTCAAAAATCACATGTTATGCATAAACTTGTGATTTTGAATTCTGATCAACAAGAAGTCTCCAAACTTGTTGCTTATAAATAGAGTCACTATTTGTGAGCTAGGAAGAGCTTAAGCACCCTGAAACACTCCCAAACTCCCTCTAGCCAGAAATTGCACAAAAAACTCCATTGATACACAGTTCTGACCTTAAACTCGTATCTCTCATTTCCCTCGTGCGTTTTCCCTCAAATTCATTCTTAAAGCTTCCTTACATCAAATATAGTCCATCCCTGTCCTTGGTTTGGAACTGTAACATCTCCATCACCATCCTCCATAATCAAAAACAGAGGTCTGCAACTTGACTTCTCCAGACCATTCTAGCCATCTATTGCTCAAGCAAACCATTGCATTAACTTCCTGGGAACTTAAGGAAGCTAACCTGATCATTGCAGCATCTTGAATCACCTCATTTGCATTTCACGATTTCCAGTTTTGAGGTATTTTTCTTGAACTCCTGTCTTCATATTTAGGCACTATTAGGCTTGCATTTGTGAAGATAAAATGTAGACATCATTGCCCTGAAACTATACATGTCCATAAATTTCATTTATTTTGATTGAGCTAGGAGAATTATGAGTTTAAATTTTCTGAAATATTTAGGTCATAATTTGGTACTTTTAGAAATTCTCATTCATCTTTGATTTATAGCTTATGATATTTATATGGTTGGATTCGTATGGAAAAATGGAGCAACTTTCATGTTTGCATCTTTCATTTTTGTTGAGAAATGAGCAAGTTACAGATTCTTTGGCTGGAGGTTGAAGATGAAGTACAGTCAGGGCACGTTTTATGTTATATATTTATCATTTCATACAAGTTAATGGATGTATCACCATCCCAGTGGTTAAAGCGCGCGCCTGTCACTATGAGATCCTGGGTTCAAGCCCCATCGTGACCTTTTTCCATTTTTTCCACTTTTTTGACATTTTTGTGTTTTTTTTCCAGCTCCTGGGCGATCCTTTGGGCCTGACTCTTTTTTCTCACAATACCCCCTGTTTCAATTATCAACCCCCTGACTTATTTTTATTTATTTATTATTTATTTTTTACTTTTTTTATCTTTTATTTATTATTATTAATACTATTATTATTATTATTATTATTATTATTATTATTATTATTATTATTATTATTATTATTATTATTATTATTATTATTTTCATTGATCATGAAAAATCTAAAAATATTTTATTTATTATTTACACTTATTTATTTTATTTTCTTATAAAACAAAAATGGACTAAAAAACATTTTTATTTTAACAAATTAATTTCTCTTTTAAATTATTAAATATTTAGACTTAGGTTTAATAATTATTTTATTTTCTTAATTAAAATTAACTTAGAATTTAGGTTTCTTTTAATTATTTAATTTTCATTATTTATCATTATTTAACTTAAAACCTTTTTCATAAAATCCCTAAAAAACATTTTTAATTTAATTTCTTCCTTAATTAGTTTAAACTTAATTTTGTTTGTTTCTAATTAATCATCTTCTTCAAATTAGGTTAGAAATCTCCCTTAACAAAAACCAAACAAAAATCATTTCTTTTTTTCATTTATATCCTTGTACATTATTTATTTAATTCTTGTATATTATCCAATATGGTTGTAATAGATAATTATGTTTAATTTTCTTGCAAATCCCCATTTGTAAATTTGTATACCCCCTCCCCTAATGATGTAATAGCGTAGTAATTTTAAATTCCGTAATTTATCGCTTTATATACAAATGCTAGTAATTAGGGTTTTGCATGGAAAGACTAAAACCAACAAAATAGCAAACCCTAATTAAGACAAAAACAAAGCATGAAAATCAATACATTTGCACACAAGCACCCCTAGGGTAAATCCACTTGGTTGCCTTATAAAAATGACCATATTACGCATGTGAGGTATCTTAGCAAAGACAAGTAAAAATACAAGATCATAGTCCCTTGATGACGCTATCTATGTTGCCTCTCAAAATGATCTTAGTCCTTAAAGAAAATGCTAAGATATCTTGAAACATTGCTAATCATGGTTATACGATGATCCATGTCTGTCCCTTTTACATCCAAAGATAGGGTTACTTACCAAATCAATGGTAAGATAACAATGTCAAAGGAAAAATGAAATGAACATGAAAGACTTTTGAGTAGGTAGAATGTTCCTAGTTACTTGCTCCATTTCAAAATAAAAACATCCTTGCTATTTTCAAAATAAACACCAACACTTTCAAAACATCTTTCAAAACTTGAAAACATTTTCAAAAGATCAAACACTTTGTATACATTCTTAAGAACGAGAATCATTACAAAGTTTTCCTAAACAATGGCCTCTTTTCAAAAATACTTTCAAAACCACACAAAGCACAATTTCAAACAAAAGCAAGTGATCTAGAAAGTAACTAACATCCTATGGAAAACCATGGATGAAAAGGGTGCTAATACCTTCCCTTTTCATAATCTACCCCCCGAACTCAAGAAAACATCTCAAAGGTCTTTCCTGTGCTTTTTCACTTTTCCTTTTGGATAAAAGAAAATTCGATGGCGACTCTTGCTAACCGCAACATTTGCGATAAAATGCAAAACACCCAAGTCAATTCTCCCACCGTATCACAGAACTGACGAATCTGCTGGGGAAAATTCTAAAAGTGGCGTTACCTTAGGGTTAGATCATATTTACTTGCTTTCTTTGTTTGACTTGTATGCTTTACATTATGGTTCTTTGTTTGGGTTTGAATCCTCTACCCAGATTTGGGATACCTTATAGGTAAGTAGAAATACGTTGTGGAAATTGTGCAGGGTTTACCGACATGGTCTAAGCAATAGCTACATTAGTGCGATATATTTGTGAGTACTGGTAGCCCTTGAGTAGTCAAAGAGAATACGGGGCCGCTGAGTGATGTCATGAAGCACTAATGTGTAAGCTTAAGAATGCGCCTAAGAGGGGGGGGGGGGGGTGAATTAGGTGGTGGTCGATTTTTGACTTATTTTATACTTTCTGGTTTTGATTTAGTGCTTTGAAAACTGTAAAGTGCAGAAAGTAAAGAGACACGGAGATTTATCCTGGTTCCTTCCACACCCCGGAAGTACGTCCAGTCCCCTTGCAAACACGCAAGAGATTTCACTATTTTGTTAGAACTTTTACAAGACTCTTCCTAGTCTTATCAACTAAAGAACCTAACAAATACCAAGAACACCCTCTTGGATTTCCAATAAGTCTCTTGAGAACAATCCTCTCAAAAGATACCTCTTGTTTCCAACAATGGACAATAAGGTACAAAAGTAGTCTAATACTTAATTCCAACAATCCTGGAAAAAAGTTACACTTTGTATAATTTTATGAAGTATGATTTCTTGAAAGATGTTGATCACATAGAGTGACTTCTTTGAAGTTTCTTCTTTCTTATCTTGTAAGCAATTCAAACTGTAATACAATGGTTAGATAATGCTCAAAGATTTCTGCTCTTATATGTGTGAAAGTGCAGAAAATATTTGCTCTTAAAAGTTAAGAAATATGAAGTTTGAATATTTTACAAAGTTCAGAATTATTGCATAAGAGAGGAGTTGTTTTATAATTTGAAAGATTTAGTATTTAAAGTAATCAAGATACCTTTCCAAATGGACACTTTTCTGTTTGAAAAATTTGAGAGGATGCAATGTATGACCATGCATCTATTGGAGAAAAGGTGTGAAGGATATCTTGAAACCAATTCAGATTTTTCAAAAGTTACAATGTGTAAATCGATTAACATAAGATGTAAATCGATTGCATGGGTTTGTAACGTTCATGTTTTCAAAAAAAAATTGAAGTGTAAATCGATTGGCATGATGTGTAAATCGATTTACAAGTGTTAAAAAATAACTTAGTTCTGTGATCAATCGATTTACACTTCATGTAAATCGATTGCTGCCAGAGACAATCAGTTTTTGAAAAGGCATGTGTAAATCGATTTACATAAAGTGTTAATCGATTTACATCAGTTAAAAACTTAAAATTTGTTTTAAAATTTAAGTGAAGTGTTGTGGCAAGTGTGTATATCATTTTTGAGCATTTCTAATCAATGTAGTTCAAATGAGAATTGATATACTTGATTGCTTGTCATGATCCTTGAAGCTTTGAGTGAATGATGCTTTAAGCTAATTCCACTTCTTTTCCTTCTTGCCATAGTGCTTGTTTGTCTTTTATCAAAACTAGCTTGTTTGTCTTTCATCAAAACTAAAGTTGAGTTGAGGCTTGAGATTACATTCTCCCCCTTTTTGATGATGACAAACCATCTTTCTTTATGAGTTGTTCAAAATTGGAGCAAAATGAGTTTTCTCCCCCTGAGAAGATTTCTCCCCCTATGGAGAAAAAAGTTTTGAAAGCTTGCCCTGTAGAGAAAAAATGAAACAAACAACCAGAAAGTGCTATCACATCCTTCTCCCCCTTTGACATTATCAAAAAAGAAGGGAAAGATGCAACAAAAAATGATACTTATAACAGTTTGAAACATATATTAACAAGAACTAAAAAGCAAATGTTTAAAAGATAGCGAATAAAGTTCAAATACAACAGACTAACACTTGAATGATTACAAAACAAAAACATAATGATAAATAACAATAATTCAATAATATTGGTCATTGGAAGGGTCCTGGATATGGAAATTGTTGTTATAGAGGTGGTTCGGTGTATTGAGGAGGCGGAGGTGCTGGATTGTTTGGATCGTATGGAGGGATATGAAGATGTGAATAGAGATATGAAAACTGTTGGTTCACATCATTCTGGAAAGCATTGATGCGAGAGGAGGTAGAGTCATTTATCTCGGTCCATCGAGCATTGATGTTAGAATTGAGAGAAGCAAACTGTTGCGTCATGTAATCCATAACATCTTGATTTATCGGACCAGAAGAGGCAGCAGGAGGAGGAACTTCATTGTCTTCTTCATCTGCATTATTGCCTTCATCACCTACAACATCCTCTCCAATGTATGTGATGGTTTTTGCTTCAGCATTGAAATGAACACCCATCCTAGAATCAATATTTTTGATGGAGATCCTATTGGTGATTGGATCCATTTCAATCCGCTCAAACCCAGTAAAATCTATATCAAATGCTTCCAAGATCCTTGTAATGAAATATGCATATGGTAGAAAAGTGGCCCTTGTGGCAACTCTTAGCATATGCACCACAATAAGTTTAGCCCAGTTTACCGCAATACCATTTTTCCTTGCATATAGAATTTGCAGTTCTAGGTCGGTCACAGTACAATGATTTCATGCTCTAGGAAACAAGATATATACCAGAAAATTGTGAAACAATCTATCATCAATATGAAAATTACCAGCACTCCAAGTGTCCCGAGCCGGAATAACACCGCCAAGACTACGATTCCGCTTTGCACGGTATTCAGATTCGAATAACCTGCCAATGCTGTAGAAGAATTATCGCTTCTTGTAATTTTCCCAATCAGCATCCTTTGGGTCATAGAGGGTACTTCCAGTATATGGAATGTTCAAAATTCTGCCAATAGTTTTGGAATGCAGAGGAATTCTTGTTCCGAGCACATAGGTATAACATTTGTTGTTATCATAATGCATATTGCTGCAGAATACTCGTACTAGATCCGGGTAATAGAAACCATGTGATGATATTAATGGTTCTAACCCATAAGCAATTAAGTCCCTTTGAAACGAGAAGCATTCATCTGGAAAGGTAGATAACATACCGAATTTTGGAGCTGAGATAATTTTCTTTTGAAAATGCTTGATAAATCTTTCACGTTGTGAATCCGAGAGGTACTCGAGCAAAGAGTTTTCAGCGGATGCAACAATTTGCTTCTTCCCTTTTTCTGAGGCTGTTGCTTTTCTCTTGGGAGCCATGGATATGGTTAGGGTTTTTGAGTGAGGGTGATAGAGAATTTTTGTTTTGCTATGAGAAAGGGAGTGAGTTTGGGTGTTATGAGGGAGTTTTGGTGAGATTAAATAATAGAGAGAGTAAGTGAGGTCTTTATGAGGTTTTAATTGAGTGGAGTGGTCAAGATTCCATGAGTGGCCAATAATAAGGTGGGAGGTTGAGAGGCAAGGTAAGTTTGACCAATATATTAAAAGCTCATAAAACTATCACATGCTGAAAAAAAATTAATTTGCATAGAGAAAAAGTACATAAAAATGCTTCAGCTTCTGTGGTAAATCAATTTGCCCCTTGGTTAAATCGATTTACACAACAGATTTTTTATGAAAATTAATTTTCGTTCAGTGGTAAATCGATTTACATACTGTGTAAATCAATTTACACAAAAGGATTTTATGAAAACAATGTTTTGCTTCAATGGTAAATCGATTTACACACAAAGTAAATCGATTTACTTAAAGGAAAAATTTTAAAAACAATAATTTTAACATTTTACACATTGTCTAAACCCATATATATATATATATATATATATATATATATATATATATATATATATATATATATATGTATATATATATATATATATATATATATATATATATATATATATATATATATATATATATATATATATATATATATATATATATATATATATATATATATATATATATATATATATATATATATATATATATATATATATATATATATATATATATATATATATATATATATATATATATATATATATATATATATATATATATATATATATATATATATATATATATATATATATATATATATATGTGTGTGTGTGTGTGTGTGTACATTAAAGTATAGTTAAGGATAGAGTGCACCTTATATATCTTGTTCATCTAGGATTCCGAGTTCACGATGAATTTTGAAGAATTCATCCTTTGCAAGTGGTTTTGTGAAAATGTCCGCGAGTTGATTTTGAGTATCCACAAAAGTAATCTCGACATCTCCTTTGAGTACGTGATCTCGGATGAAATGGTGTCTGATGTCAATGTGTTTTGTCCGGGAATGCATAACTGGATTTTTCGTAATATTGATCGCGCTTGTGTTATCACATCGAAGCGGAATGCATCCAAGGTTTACTCCATAATCAAGTAACTGTTGTTTTAGCCAAAGAATTTGAGCGCATCCACTTCCAGCCGCAATGTATTCTGCTTCGGCAGTGCTGAGAGCGACGCTTGCTTGCTTTTCGCATGACCATGAAACCAAGGCATTTCCGAGAATGTGACATGTTCCACTTGTACTTTTGCGATCAGTTTTACAACCTGCATAGTCAGCATCAGAATAACCAACTAGATTGCACATACTACCTTTTGGATACCATAATCCGACGTTGGTTGTTCCTTTGAGATATTTTATTATGCGCTTGACTGCTGCAAGGTGAGACTCTTTAGGATTGGCTTGATATCTTGCACATAGGCAAACGCTGAACATGATGTCAGGTCTACTTGCTGTTAAATAGAGAAGTGAGCCAATCATTCCACGATACTTAGTTATGTCAATAGAGTTCCCTGATTCATCTGGATCAAGATAGGTGCCGGATCCCATAGGAATTGCACTTTCTTTAATTCTTTCCATCTCAAACTTCTTTATAAGGTCTTTGCAATATTTTGATTGGTTTACGAAGATATCGTGTTTGAGTTGCTTAATTTGAAGACCGAGAAAGAAATTCAATCTTCCCATCATAGACATCTCAAACTCTCCTTGCATCATAGATGAAAATTCCTTGCACATATTTTGGTTAGTTGAACCGAAAACAATATCATCTACATAGATTTGTACAAGTAAAGTATGATGATTAACATTTTTTATGAAGAGAGTGGTATCAACTTTACCCTTTACAAACCCTTTTTCACATAGGAATGCGCTTAGTCTATCTTACCATGCCCTTGGTGCTTGCTTCAGCCCATAGAGAGCTTTCTTCAATTTGAAGACATGATTAGGATGTTTGAAGTCTTCAAATCCGGGAGGTTGCTTTACATAGACTTCTTCATTTATGAATCCGTTGAGAAATGCGCTTTTTACATCCATTTGAAAAAATTCAAAGACCAATAAGCATGCATATGCAAGTAATAGTCTTATTGCTTCCAAACGTGCTACCGGAGCAAAAGTTTCTTCAAAATCAATTCCTTCCTCTTGGTTGTATCCTTGAGCAACTAGTCTTGCCTTGTTTCGAGTGATTATTCCATTTTCATCCATCTTGTTTTTGAAAACCCATTTGGTTCCAATGATACGTTTATTTCCTGGATTAGGAACAAGTTCCCAAACTTTGTTCCGCTCGAATTGGTTTAGCTCCTCTTGCATGGCAAGGATCCATTGATCATCTTCTAGTGCTTGAGCCACTTTAGTAGGTTCAACTTGAGATACAAACGCCATATTAAAGCATGCATCCTTAAGATTTAGTCGAGTAGATACCCCTTTGCTAATATCTCCAATTATGTTGTCAATTGGATGATCACGATGAGTTCTCCATTCTTGAGGAAGATCATCATCATTTTCATTTTGATGTGAAAGTTCATGTGTTTATTCCGGGTTGACAATTTTGCCACCTTCGCAAGAATTCTCATGAGATAAATCTATAGAATCATCATCATCATCACAAATAACAACTTCCTCCTTGGAGGTGTTAGATTCATCAAAAGAAACATGCATTGATTCTTCTATAGTTAACGTTCTTTTATTGTAAATTCTAAAAGCTTTGCTAGAAAGGGAGTAACCAAGAAAAATACCTTCATCTGATTTTTCATCGAACTTACCGAGATTGTCTTTGTCGTTGTTAAGGACAAAGCATTTGCACCCGAAAATGTGAAGGTGAGAAATATTTGGTTTTCTTCCTTTGTAAATCTCATACGGAGTTTTCTTTAGTATAGGTCTTATGATCACGCGATTGCTTACGTAACATGCCGTGCTTACCGCATCCGCCCAAAAATATTTAGGCAAACTTGAGTCACTTAGCATGGTTCTTGCAAGCTCCACTAAAGACCTATTTTTCCTTTCAACTAATCCATTTTGTTGTGGAGTTCTTGGTGCTGAAAAGTTGTGGAAGATCCCATTTTCTTCACAAAATTCTTCAAATAGACTGTTTTGGAACTCTCCACCATGATCACTTCGGATTGATGTTATCTTTAATGATTTCTCATTTTGAACTTGTTTTGCATATCTCTTGAATGCCTTGAATGCGTCATTTTTGTGCACTAAAAACAAAGTCCAAGTAAAACGGGAAAAATCATCTACAATAACTAAAGCATAAATGTTACCTCTGAAGCTTCTTGTTCTAGATGGACCAAAAAGATCCATGTGCAGCAATTGAAGTGGTCTTGTTGTTGAAACCACATTCTTTGGTTTGAAAGTTGATTTGGTCTGTTTGCCCTTTTGGCATGCACTACATAATTTGTCTTTGATGAACTTCATCTTTGGTAGACCAATAACTAAGTCATGCTTAACCAATTTGTTCAAGTGCTCCATGTGAATGTGAGCAATCCTCTTGTGCCATAACCAAGTGTCATTGTTGTTTACCATAAGACATTGTACCTTCATAGACAAATCATCTAGAGTAATCATAAAAATATTGTTAGATCTTATACCTTTGAGTTTTACCTCATTGGTTGCCTCATCCATAATAAGGCATTCTTCTTTGTTGAATTTGATCTTGAACCCTCTATCGCAAAGTTGGCTTATGCTAAGAAGGTTGTGCTTTAATCCTTCAACATAGAGAACATCCTCAATTTGAATGGATGGAGGTGTGCCAACTATTCCAACCCCAAGAATCTTTCCTTTAGTGTTGTCTCCATAGGTGACATACCCTTTGGCTTTATGTACTAGATATGAAAATTGGTGTACATCTCCTGTCATATACTTTGAACATCCACTATCAAGATACCAAAGATTTGATGTGGACTTCAATCATACCTACAAAAACAAATTATTTCTTGTTAGGTACCCAAGTGGCCTTGGGTCCTTCATAGTTAGTTCCTTTTTCACCCATGCATAGTGTCCACTAGCCATACTGAAATTTCTAATATAGCATGCATTGGGTGTGTGTCCAATAATACCACAGTAAAAACAGTTTGGAACAAATTTGCTCTTGTATCTAGGAATTTCTTTTCTTTTAGATACTTTAGGCTTTTTCTTTTGATGATTATGAACAACTTGCTTCTTTTCTACTATCTTGGGATTGGAACTATTACTATCCTTTACAAAAACAGTGGGCTTGTTACTTGGTTTCTTAGAATTCACATAACCAAGACCTCTTTTATCATTTGGATAACATTGTTGGCTTAGTAATCCTTCCAATCCTATTTGTCCTTTTTCATATCGTTCAATGACTCTTTTCAATTGAACAATTTGAAAGACATTTGATTCACACTTGGAGCATGCAAAGTTTTTCTTTTCTTTTATAAAATTCTGTTTTTGAAGATCAAAATCTTTAGTCATGGTGTCAATTTTTTCGAGACAAATTAGAAGTTCTTTTTCTTGGTTTGACACCTTTTTGTATAAACTTTTGCATTCTTTCAAGAGTTCATCAATTGCACCTTGAACATCATCATCAAAAAGAGTAAATTCATTACTAACCTCTTCTTCGTCGTCGGAGTGATGCGATGCCATTAAGGCTAAATTTGCACATTCGTCGCTTTCCGATTCCGATGAACTACTCATATCATTATCTTCTCATGCTATGTAGGCTTTCTTTTGTTTTGAGTCCTTTCCTTTGAATCTGTTTTTCTTTGGGAGATTTGGACAGTTTGACTTGATATGTCCTTGCTTTCCACATTCATAACATGAGACATCTTGTGTTGATGTGGAGGCTTATCTTTTCTTGAAGTGCTTTCTCTTATGTGCATGAGATCCGCCCTTGTCATTTCTGCCAAAAAACTTCCCAAGTCTTTTAACAAGAAGCATGAAATTTTCATCTTCTTCCGGATTGTCTTCTTTTACAACTTCCTTTGAGTTAATTTTTAAAGCAATGTTTTTGGACTTCTTTTCTAGATTCTCATGTTTTTCAAGTCTCCCGAGTTCCGTTTCGTATTCTTGAAGTTTGCCAAATAATGTAGCGGAAGTCTTTGCAGAGAGGCTCTTCTTTTCCGAGATTATCGTTACCTTTGGTTGCCATTCCCTAGTCAATGATCTAAGGACTTTTAAGTTGAGTTCATAATTTGTCAAGGTTTTACCAAGAGCACTTAAGTGATTTGTCAAATGCACAAATCTCTTTTGTAAGTCAAGAATGGATTCTCCGGGCTGCATTCGAAATAGTTCATATTCTTGACTTAAGGTATTTAGCCTTGATCTTTTTACTTTAGCCGTTCCTTCATGGGTTTGAACCAAGGTATCCCATATTTCCTTTGCTGTTCTGCATGTCGAGACACGGAAAAATTCGTCCATACTAAGTGCACCTTGAAGAAGGTTTATTGCCTTTTTGTCATAGAGAACTTTCTTTTTATCATCGTCGTCCCATGTAGTTTTAGGCTTTGAAGAGCCAACGCCATTGATTACCGTTACCGGAATAAATGGACCATTTTCAACAGCATCCCATACTTCTTCTCCTTGTGCTTCTAGATGCGCCTTCATGCGTATTTTCCAGAAGTCAAAATATTCACCACAGAATAGAGGAGGCTTGTTGTTACTACCACCATATCTGAAAACGGGTTGATGATTTGCGGAAGCCATTCTGGATATCTAGGAGCAGGTTACCTATAACCTGCTCTGATACCAATTGTAAGTTTAAGAATGCGCCTAAGAGGGGGGTGAATTAGGTGGTGGTCGATTTTTGACTTATTTTATACTTTCTGGTTTTGATTTAGTGCTTTGAAAACTGTAAAGTGCAGAAAGTAAAGAGACATGGAGATTTATCCTGGTTTCTTCCACACCCCGGAAGTACGTCCAGTCCCCTTACAAACACGCAAGAGATTTCACTATTTTGTTAGAACTTTTACAAGACTCTTCCTAGTCTTATCAACTAAAGAACCTAACAAATACCAAGAACACCCTCTTGGATTTCCAATAAGTCTCTTGAGAACAATCCTCTCAAAAGATACCTCTTGTTTCCAACAATGGACAACAAGGTACAAAAGTAGTCTAATACTTAATTCCAACAATCCTGGAAAAAAGTTACACTTTGTATAATTTTATGAAGTATGATTTCTTGAAAGATGTTGATCATATAGAGCGACTTCTTTGAAGTTTCTTCTTTCTTCTCTTGTAAGCAATTCAAACTGTAACACAATGGTTAGATAATGCTCAAAGATTTCTATTCTTATATGTGTGAAAGTGCAGAAAATCTTTGTTCTTAAAAGTTAAGAAATATGAAGTTTGAATATTTTAAAAAGTTCAGAATTATGCATAAGAGAAGAGTTGTTTTATAATTTGAAAGATTTAGTATTTAAAGTAATCAAGATACCTTTCCAAATGGACACTTTTCTGTTTGAAAAACTTGAGAGGATGCAATGTATGACCATGCATCTATTGGAGAAAAGGTGTGAAGGATATCTTGAAACCAGTTCAGATTTTTCAAAAGTTACAATGTGTAAATCGATTAACATAAGATGTAAATCGATTGCACGGGTTTGTAACGTTCATGTTTTCAAAAAATTTGAAGTGTAAATCGATTAGAATGATGTGTAAATCGATTTACAAGTGTTAAAAATTAACTTAGTCCTGTGATCAATAGATTTACACTTCATGTAAATCGATTGCTGCCAGAGACAATCAGTTTTTGAAAAGGCATGTGTAAATCGATTTACATCAAGTGTTAATCGATTTACATCAGTTAAAAACTTAAAATTTGTTTTAAAATTTAAGTGAAGTGTTGTGGCAAGTGTGTATATCATTTTTGAGCATTTCTAATCAATGTAGTTCAAATGAGAATTGATATACTTGATTGCTTGTCATGATCCTTGAAGCTTTGAGTGAATGATGCTTTAAGCTAATTCCACTTCTTTTCCTTCTTGCCATAGTGCTTTTTTGTCTTTTATCAAAACTAGCTTGTTTGTCTTTCATCAAAACTAAAGTTGAGTTAAGGCTTGAGATTACATAATGAACTTTTAGAACCTTTACTTGACGAACTTGGACTTTAGGACGTAGTGAGATGACCGACTTTTGTGCAGTCCGAAGTTGGTAGATACTCGATACTACACTTATTGAGGTTTGCGTTTTTGGGATATCTTGGTCGCCATTAAAGAAGCTTGCCCTGAAACAATGCCCAAAGAAACAAAACAGTAATATTGAGCTCCTTAGAACCCGATTACTATTACTAGGACAGGTTTGAGCCAACTAAACTTCAAGAGAGTACTTACCTATGAGACTCCATGCAAGCCTAAACCTAAGGACTTGTTTGCTTTGTTTGTATATATTTACTTGTACATAACATCATAAACATCATAACATCATACTCATGTTCACTAACCATTTCAAGGATCTTGGGATTTATCTTTGTTCTGTTTTGTAGGACATGGACTCTATTCACAGGAAAACTATTCAAGTCAATCTTATAAGGATCCCTCCTCAACTTAAAGAGTTAGCATCAAGGACTCCTGAAAATTCTCCATTTACCGAAAGACATGGTCGCCTACTAAACTTGGTTACCGCCAACAATAATGAAGACATGATGAAGGTGCTCTTTCAGTTCTTTGATCCTTTACACCACTGCTTCACATTTTCCGATTATCAACTTGTGCCAACTTTGGAAGAATTCTCCCAACTCTTGAGGATTCCCATTCTCAATCCACTACCTTTCAATGGTACAAAAAGAGATCCAAATCCAGAAGAGATTGCTCAAACTCTACACTTGCAACCATCTGATATCACAACTAATTGGGAAACAAGGAGTGGTGTCAAGGGTTTCCTAACAAAGTTCTTGTTTGAGAAAGCCCAAAACTGTTGGAACTCTTTGGATTTGCAAGCTTTTGAGGAAATTGTGGCTCTCCTCATCTATGGGATGGTTTTGTTTCCAAATCCTGACCAACTCATACATGTGAACACCTTCAAAATCTTCATGTCTCGTAACCCGGTGCCTACTTTGCTAGGGGATATCCTACATTTCTTTCACACTCGCACTGTGAGGAAAAGAGGTATCCTTATGTGCTATACTCCTATTTTAGAAAGATGGTTTATTTTGCATCTTCCCCAATCTGTATTGAAGAACAAGCAAGGTTCAAGGTGGTCACATAGGTTGATGACACTCAAACATTCAAATATTCATTGGTGTTCCCGATCTATAGAGAATGTTACTATTGTTGATCGTTGTAGAGAATTCCCTAATGCCCCTTTACTTGGAATTAGAGGAGGTATCCCTTACAACCCCTGTTTAGCCTTAAGACAATTTGGTTACGCCCGAAGGGATGACCCACATGAGATGCTCATCCAAGGTTTGGTATTTGACTATGAGAACAACGATCAAGGTCATCGCCAGAGGTTTATCCGAGCTTGGAGGATGTTGAACAAGGTAGATAGCAAGACATTGGGGCATAAGAATTCCATCCCTCTTGAGCCTTACCTCAAATGGGCACGAGCTCTTGATCAAAGTCTTATAATTCCTTACCTCTCCATTCTCCCAGTAATCATAGAGCCTGTTGTGGAAAGAGATGTTCCGTACACTATCCTGCATCCTGACATGCCCACCTCGCTTGAAGACTTACAAATGGATTGGATACAACTTAAGGGGGAGCGAGGCACTTTCGAGGCCCAATTCTATGCCAGCGAGAAGAAGGTTTTGGAAATCACTAAGAAGCTTCATGAGGAGCGGAGCCTGAACGCCTACATCGCACCAAAGAGGATGCGTACAAACTTTTTATCTTAGAGTTTTTGTAAGACCAAAAGAGGCATGATGTACTCAAGCTTTGATTTATTAATATAACATGTGTTCCTTTTTGGTCTAAAGCAAATTTAAATCTCTAATTTCCTTGGAATCATTGCATATGCATTTACCATTCATCATAACATAAACAGGTTTCTTACAATAAGTCTCCTCATCTTTCTACTGTTTATTTCAGCAAGATGGATCTCGAGAAGACAATAAAGGACCTCCAGGCGCAAAATTCTCAGTTTCAACAGTTGTTATAGACTCTAGCCAAAGGAAAAGAAGATTTGAAAACTTTGCTGATTGAAGAAAAGAAGAAGAAGAAAAAAAAAGTAACCGGAGTTCTGAATATGGGAAGAAGGTTCCAAGGACAAGCCAGACGGACCCTAGACTTTGCAACATCATCTGGTGAAAAGGATAATCAAAAAGTGAAAGGCAAGGAAGTGGTTGTCCAGCTAGAATCTGAAGAGGAAGAAGAAGATGATTACTCTGAAGAGCAGTATCTCCCGACCGACGATAAATACAAACATCTGGAAGAATGACTAAGCGCAATGGAGATTCAGAAAGTGCCTGGGTTGGACTTTGAAGAGTCGGGTTTAGTCTTTGGGATTGTTATTCCTCCAAAATTCAAGGCACCAGTATTCGCTAAATACAACGGAGTTTCGTGTCCCAAAATGCATCTCCGATCCTATATGAGGAAGATACAGCCTCACACTGCTGAAAGAGATTTGTGGGTCCACTTCTTCCAAGACAGTCTATCCGGAACTCAGCTTGATTGGTTCTATCAACTAGAAAGGGCCAATATCCACAATTAGGAAGACCTTGCCGTTGCTTTCTATAAACAGTATCAGTATAACACAGACCTTGCTCCTACCCGTACTCAACTCCAGAGTATGGCTAAGGGTTCAAGTGAAGGTTTCAAAGACTACGCTCAGAAATGGAGGGACTTAGCAGGAAGAGTCCAGCCTCCCCTTTTCGAAAGAGAATTAGTAGACATGTTTCTGGGTACCTTGTCTGGTCCTTTATTTAATCATTTAATTGGAAGCTCCTCAGCAAGCTTCATTGAATTAATCTTGACCAGAGAAAGAGTGGAAGCTGGGATTAAGAGTGGGAAGATCCAAAAAGACGCATCTTCCGCCGCTGTAAGAAAACCATTTATTGGGAAGAAAGAAGTTGGTGCCGTGTATCCTCAAAGGAATCAAGATAGAACTGAACACCGTCCAATGGTGGGGGCTGTCATGATCCCTAAGCCTGCACCTACTCAACAAAGGAACGATCAGCCTAGAACAGAAAGACCAGTAAGATAATTTACCCAGATTAATATGACACTATCTCAAGTAATGCCACATTTTTTGAGATCTTATTTGGTAACTTTGAAAGAAGCTCCAAAGAATCCTAACACAACATCTCCTCACTACCATCCTAATGCTCGCTGTGCTTACCATTCAGAAAGCCCAGGGCATGATACCAACAATTGTTGGGCTTTGAAAAACAAGGTGCAAGACCTTCTTGAAGCAAAAGAAATTGAGTTTGATGCTCCTGAAATCCCAAATGTTATCACCGCTCCTATGCCCAAGCATGGACGTGATGTTAACACTGTTGAAGATGATATGTTTGTTACTGCTGTTGATGAACTTGTTCCTCCTCTCCTGACCGTCAAGAAGAACCTATTGAAAGCCAGTTTATTTCCGGGTTGTGATGAAGGCTGCCACTTCTGTCTATCCCTACCAACTAGTTGTCATTTATTGAAAGCAGGTGTTTAACGCCTAATGGATGACAAAGAGATTTTGTTTGAAAAGACTCCTATTCCAACCATTTTCTACAATGATATTTCAATAGTAACCATTTCCACCAATCCTTCCAGGGTCTCCACCAAAAGACTCGTTAGGATTACATCAGTTCCTAAAGTGGCTCCACTGATAATTACTATGCCAGGTCCGATCCCGTACTCATCAGATAAAACTGTCCCATGGAACTATGGGGCAACGTCTACTATCACGATGTTAAGAAAGATCGGTCGGCTGATGAAGAATCAATTCTTGAGAAGGATGACCCCGAAATCAGTAATATTGCGGGAACCAGTAAGATAACTCGAAGTGGCAGAGTATTCTCTCCCGAGATTGCTCCTCCGAAGACTATTACCGATCCTATAATCATCCCTGTTTCTATTCCTGTTGACATTACTACTACTACAATTCCTATAGTTACACCTGTTGACACTCCTACCGCCGAGTCGACTGAGATTCGGGGCAAAGGTATTCTGGTTGAGCCTGTCCGGATGAAGGCGTAAACGGTATCTATCCATGAGGCCTCCTAAAAAGAGATGGAAGAAATTCTGAAAATTATAAATAGAAGCGACTACAACATAGTCGAACAGTTAGGACAGACTCCGTCAAAGATTTCCATGTTGGATTTATTGTTGTGCTCCGAGGCTCATGCGAAAGCCTTGGTGAAATTTCTTAAAACTGCCAATGTACCACAAGAAACCTCTGCTGACCAGTTCCAAGACTGTGTGGCCAACTTGACCATAAATAATGGTTTAGGCTTTTCTGATCCTGACTTGACACCTAGAGCGAGGAAGCACAACGAGGCATTGCATGTCTCTGTCAAATGTCGGGGCACAACTTAGGCCCATGTCTTGGTTGATACCAGTTCGTCTTTGAATGTGATGCCTAAGAAGGCTCTTGATAGACTTGACTGTGAAGGTTTGACCTTAAAACCCAGCAATATAGTGGTAAGGGCCTTCGACGGTTCAAAGAGAATGGTGCATGGGGAGGTGGACATCCCCATAAAAGTTGGAACCCAAACCTTTGATTCAACTTTTTACGTGATGGACATTCGCCCTTCCTACTCCTGCTTATTGGGCCGACCATGGATTCACAATACTGGTGCTGTCACCTCTACTTTACATCAAATGCTAAAATACCCAACCAAGGGGAAGATCATTACTGTCCATGGAGAAGAGGAATATATGGTCAGTCATTTAAACCCTTCAGATACATGGAATTGGATGGTGAATTCATTGAAACTCCGTTTCAGCATTTCGAGGAAGTCCCACCAACCGTGGCAATAACCAAGGCTATTTCCCAAATCCCGAAGATTACAAAACCGCCACTAAAGATGTCTTCTCTGAAATATGCCAAGGCGGTAATCGAAGAAGGTGGGTGCACTATTTGGGGCCAACTCCCGGATATACCATACAAGTCTGACAAATTTGGTTTGGTTTTCACTTCAGGAGTCCAGAAAGCTATACGCCGTGCTCGCACCGGGGACCCCCTTTGAAGATCAGCAACCACAGAGTCAACGCAGTGGAGGATGATGAGGATAGCTATGACCTGGAGGAATGGATTTTCCCAACTGTCAATGGAGGACTCAGCAACTTGGAAGCTAAAGATTTTGTCCCAATTACTTTTATCCAACAGTAATTGTCTTTAAATTTTGTCGGATCTGTAATAATTAAATAATTCAGACTTTTAAAGCCTTGTGTCTTATTCGAGGCACAACGGTCCATTTGTAAGGGTTATTACTTCATTTTCACATGTCATCAATGAATCATGGACGTTTTTGCATACAAACTTTGTGTTCTTTGTCTTTTTTTTACATTTTTATTTCTTTCAAAGATAGCTATACTCTTACACACACTCACATTCAAAATGCAGATCTACATCCATTCAGGATCCCATGGGTAACGATTCTGCTATGGCCTTTCGTGACTCTGAAAGTCTAATCTACCAAGCCGAAGACGAAGGTGAGGGAGATTGTGAAGTGCCAGGGGAACTAGCCAGGTTACTACAATAAGAAGATAGGACCATTCAGCCCCACGAAGAACCAGTGGACAAAGTTAACCTAGGTACCAAAGAGGACAAGAAAGAAGTCAAGGTGGGTGCCAATCTGGAATCCAGTGTCAAGAAGCGTCTGGTTCAGTTTCTACATGATTATGTTGAGGTCTTTGCCTGGTCATATGAAGACATGCCAAAACTTGATGCTGATATCGTGGTATATCGTCTACCAACAAAAGAAGACTGCCCTCCGGTAAAACAAAAGGTTCGTTGCATGCGACCCGACATGTCAGAGAAGATCAAAGCGGAAGTCATGAAACAATTCAACACCGGATTCTTGGCTGTCACCTCCTATCCACAATGGGTCGCCAATGTTGTTCCCGTGCCTAAAAAGGACGGCAAAGTGAGAATGTGCGTGGACTACAAAGATTTGAATAGGGCAAGCCCTAAGAATGATTTCCCACTTTCCCATATCGATATTTTGGTTGACAATACAACACAACATAAGGTGTTTTCCTTCATGGATGGCATCTCAGGCTACAACCAAATCAAAATAGCGCATGAGGACATGGAGAAAACAACCTTTGTCACACAATAGGGGACATTCTGTTACAAGGTTATGCCATTCGGGTTGAAGAACATTGGGGCAACCTATCAGTGTGCCATGGTATCTCTATTTCACAACATGATACATCACGAAATAGAGGTCTATGTGGACGACATGATAGACAGATCTCAAACTAAGGAGGAACATCTTGACCATTTGCAGAAGCTGTTTGAGAGACTAAAGAAATACAAGCTGAGGTTGAACCAGAATAAATGCACATTTGGGGTAAGGTCCGGTAAACTCCTAGGCTTTTTCGTCAGTGATAAAGGTATCGAAGTGGATCCTGCCAAGGTGAAATCAATACAAGAAATGCCTGCTCTTCATACTGAGAAGGAAGTTAGAGGATTCTTAGGACGACTAAACTACATTTCCAGACTCATTTCTCACCTGACAGCTACTTGTGAACCAATCTTCAAATTACTAAAGAAATATCAATTAGTCAAATGGAATGATGAATGCCAAACTGCTTTCGACAAGATCAAAGAGTACCTACAAGAGCCTCCTGTTTTGATGCCACCAGTTGAGGGAAGACCATTAATCATGTATCTAACTGTTTTGGAAAATTCAATGGGGTGTGTGCTGGGGCAGCATGACGAGTCTGGCCGAAAAGAGCATGCTATTTATTACCCGAGCAAAAAGTTTACCGACTGTAAAACAAGATATTCACTGCTCGAGAAAACTTTCTGCGCTCTGGCATGGGCTGCTCCCTGGCTAAGACAATATATACGGACCCATACTAACTTATTGATATCCAAAATGGATCCAATAAAATACATATTCGAGAAACCTGCCCTCTCTGGGAGAATAGCGAGATGGCAGATGATCCTGACGGAATATGACATTCAGTATACTACCTAGAAAGCAATAAAGGGCAGGGTACTAGCTGATCACCTTGCTCATCAAGCTGTGGATGACTACCAGTCTATGAAGTTCGAACTCCCAGATGAATACATCATGATGGTAAACAACTGTGAAGAACTCAGACCATATGACGAACCTGAACAAGGATCCCGATGGACCCTGGTTTTTGATGGGGCATCCAACGCACTCTCCAATAGCATTGGTGTTGTACTCATATCCCCAGAAGGATGTCACACTCCCTTTACTGCAAGACTCTGCTTCAACTGTACAAATAACATGGCAGAATACAAAGCGTGCATTTTTGGTCTCAAAGCTGCCATAGATTTAGTGATCAAGTCCTTAAGTGTATTCGGAGATTCAGCTTTGGCCATTAGTCAGATCAAAGGAGAATGGGACACGAAGCACCCTAACCTCATCCCCTACAAAGAACATGTGTTGACATTAATCCCACACTTTGAGAAGATTACCTTCGAGCATTTCCCGCGAGAAGAAAATCAGCTAGCAGACGTGCTAGCCACAATGTCATCCATGTTTAAACTCAAATGGGATAACGAGGCTCCCCAAATCACCATTGAACAAATGGATGAACCAACTCACTATCACGAGATCAATACTGAAGAAGTAGTGGACTGGCCTTGGTTCCACGAAGTCAAGAGGTATCTCGAGGCTCAAGAATATCCGAAAGGAGCTTCAGTCAACGACAAGAAGTTCTTAAGGAGATTCTCGACTAAGTTCTTCCTTAGTAATGGCATTCTCTACAAACTCAACCATGACTCTGTTTTGCTCCGTTGTGTAGACAAGGTTGAGGCAGAGAAGATCACGGCTTATCTACATGAAGGCACTTTTGGCACCCATTCCAGTGGGCATACGATGGCAAATAAGATCCTACGGGCAGGTTATTACTGGTCTACCATGGAAGAAGATTGCTATCAACACTTTCAAACTTGTCATAAGTGTCAGATATATGGTGACAAGGTGCACGTGCATCTGGTTCCTTTGAACGTCTTGACGGCTCCTTGGCCCTTTGCTGTGTGGGGCATCATCATGATTGGGGAAATCAAGCCAACAACCTGTAATGGAGACCGCTTCATCTTGGTGGACATTGACTATTTTACGAAGTGGGTTGAGGCGGCTTCTTTCGCTTCCGTTACCAAGAATGTTGTCACCCAATTCATCAAACAAAATCTCATCTGTCGGTACGGTATCCCAGAGAGGATCATCACTGACAATGGTACGAATCTCAACAACACTATAATCACCGCACTGTGCGCACAATTTAAGATCCAGCACCATAATTCTTCTCCTTACCGGCCAAAGATGAATGGTGCTGTCGAAGCCACAAATAAGAACATTGAGAAGATCATACAGAAAATGACAGTTCACATACAAAGACTGGAATGAGATGCTACCATTCTTCCTCCATGGTTATCGTACCATGGCACATACATCAACTGGGGCAACACCCTACTTTGCCTATTGAGGTCCAGATCCCCTCTCTGAGAATTATGAAGGATGCAAGGCTGAATGAAGAAGATTGGATAAAAACTCATCTTGATCAACTGAACTTGATTGATGAGAAAAGGCTTACTGCTGTCTGTCATGGTCAAATGTATCAAAAACAGATGATCAAGGCTTTCAACAAAAAGGTCAGACGTCAAGTGTATCAAGTCGGGGATTTGGTGATCAAGCGTATCATACTGCTGCAAGGTGATCCCAGGGGCAAATGGACTCTTACATACGAAGGGCCATTTGTGATCAAAAGCATATTCTCTGGTGGAGCAATGATCTTAACCACTATGGATGGCGACGATTTGCCGCACCCTATGAACGCGGACATAGTCAAACGATAACGCATAAGAGACCCGCTAGGTTGACACACCTAGGCAAAACAAGGGCATCCCGGCGAACCAAAAAGGTTCGGGCAAAAATTAGGGATAAAACAAAAAATTCTGTACACCCGGCAAGTTGAAAACCCGAAAGGGCGACTTGGGCAAAAAGGGTATCCCGGTGGACTGAAAACCCGAAATAGAGGTCCAGGCAAAAGTTAGGGGAATTAAAGCGTATGACTATGTCTCGATGGATCACCTTACAGACAACCTTTGACTTCAATTGACAAACTCAGCAGTTCTGATCAATCCAATCAACTTCGGACAAGGCAGCAAATGGACAAGACACTCAGAGGCATGAAGGCTATAGCAGAATGGGAACCCCATGGGATTATTACACATAACTATCTTTTCTTTGTATCAAATTTCCATTTTTTTATGACGACGTTCTCTTACTAGGATGTTCGTCTCATTGTACAAAATACTTATTAATACAAAGATATTCCTTTGAAACTGCAAAACTATCGGTTTTTCTTTAATTTCCGTGTTTTGTTTACAAAAACGTCCAATGATTTATTTTTGAGCATATACATTTGAATGTAACTACTGTTTACAAATGAGCAAAAATAGAAGACAATCACTAATGGCTTTAAGAAATAGGATAATATTTTTAGAATATTCCATAAAATTCCCCACAGTGTGCAGCTTAATGATGCCAAGCTCTCTCATATCCCCGTGGGAATAAAACTTTCAGTTTATCACTCCCCAGTAAAGGTCGTCCAATTTCTCAGGATTCCCCAACAGGATTTCACAAGCAATACACGTCGTTTACCTTACAACAAAGTTTATTTATCTAACAAATAAGAGCTCATCAACTCATCAGCACTTCAAAACATGAAGACTTACACTCCACATCCCCATCAGCAGTCATGGATTTATTTTCCCTAATCCAACAGTTTTACAACAGCATAGCTTACACACCTATACATCGCATCCATACGTCATAAACATCTATGACACGAATGCATACAACATAATTGCATTCAATTGTTAGAACAGCATTGCATCATGCACCATGACATCGCATACAACTAATCTTTCATCTCTTCAGGAAAGATCAGTCAACAAATGGTTGTCATAATAAATTTGCAAAAGGTAAGAGATTGATACCGACAACAAGCCAGGAAAATTATCTACACAAACAGTTGAAGTGATCCTACACGGGTTTCTTCTCATTCAGATTTCAGATACAGTTCAGATATGCTCCAGACACGGACGCCATTCTGATACTCATTCAGATTCAGCTTTCAAATACAGTTCAGATACGCTCCAGACACGGACGCCATTCTGATACTCATTCAGATTCCACTTTCATATATAGTTTAGATACGCTCCAAACACAGATGCCATTTTGATACTCATTCAGATTCATCTTTCAGATACGGTTCCGATACGCTCCAAACACGTACGCCATTCTGATACTCATTCAAATTCAGCTTTCAGATATAGTTCAGATACGCTCCAGACACGGATGCCATTTTGATATTCATTCAGATTCAACTTTCAGATACAGTTCAATTACGCTCCAAACATGGACGCCATTCTGATACTCATTCAGTTTCAAATTTCAGAAACGAGTCAAATAAAATTCGTTTATGGATATTATTATGGTACTCAACCCCACACATCCAGTACTTCAGTAAAAATCAAACATAGATTTATTCTAACACTTCTTCCCTTCCCATCAACAATAATATTTGGATGGCATCTGCAAGCCCATCTCCAACAATTTCTCATATCCTCTCCAAATGGCATCTTTTAAGCCCATTCCCTACACCATCCACCATCACATCCTTGAGTATAAATTTCTGGGCACTCTAGTGTCCAATCATCTTCCACCTTCAAGTCACAAATGGCAAATCTGCCAATCTAACTCTTCAGGTTTAAGAAGATTGAACAGGGGCAGCTATTGTACCCAAAAATTTCCCTATCAAGACACCTCCTTAAGCACTAATGACTGAAATTAGGGTTTGAGATTGCACAAGGATAATTGAACTTTCAATGCTTCATATGACTTTCATGGATCATTATGGACCCCCAAGATTACTCATTTCAAGTTTCAATCCTTGAATCACATTTTTGCTCAGTCAATTGAGCAGTTGACCTAAAAATCAGATGTATTGGGGAAAAGTCAACTATGGCCAATTTACAGTCAAACTTCATAATTTTTTATCCACATCAACATTATAAACTCATATGTATCATTTTATCAAGTTTGGACCATAATTCCTCAAGAAATTTGATCAAATCATCAAAAGGGAAAAATGGTCAAAATTAAGGTTTTGATTGAGAAAGGGCAATTTCTGATTTTTGGCCTAGAAAATGGTCAATTGGTTTGAGGCATGATCTCAAGAGTTAAATTGCATCATTTTTACCTAATGGCATGACCCAAAACATTGCTAAAGATCAATTGGTTTGATAGTGAATTTTCAGTCAACTGATCAAAAGTCAACCGTACACTAAAAAGTCAAAATTTGACTTCTTGGTCAAGATCAAATGTCAAAGATCACAATTCATCAAAACATGTCAAAATATGAAACTTATTCATCAAGAAATCAAAAAAGTCAAGATTTCATTTTGAAAAGTCAAAGTTTTCTAACTTAGAAATTTTTCTAAGTGTTTAAGACTTCATGTTTTTTTCACAACTTTAAGCCAATTTTTCACCATGATGCAAGATGATTCAGAAGAAACTTTCAACATGAAAGTTGTTGATCTCCATGATATATACAACATTGCTTTACACAAATTCTCCTAAATATGCTTGGATCTCAAGTTATTAATTCATAAAGTCATGGTCTTGAAATTAAACACTTAGTGAAATTTTGCCCTAGTTTAAGTAGAATTTTGACCTAACTTCATGGAACTTTTTCATATAGTTCCGAGGGGAATTATAAAAAGTTATTCAAAGATGGGTTGTAGAGAACATTACAAGCTTTCCAAAATGTCTAAGAACTCCTTGAGATCATTCTTGAGCATGGAGAATCGAAGAGAGGAAGTTAGGGTTTTCAAACTTGAATTACAAGTCATTTTTGATGAACACATGAACCAAATCCATGCTAGGCTGCATGATCTTTTCTTTGCAGGCCTAAAACTTGTTTGTCACTCCATAATTAAATGATTACACAACTGTTAGAGCTTTAATCCAATCAATTTAGCTATTATCCAAGTTGCATTTCCATTAATGGCACAAAGTTGACATTGCCATTCTTGTAAAGCAAGCTTTTTGCATAAAGTCCATTCTTGAGCCTCTAACTTGTTCCCTTTGATCACACTCCATCCACAAAGTCAGAAGTAAGTATATTTAAAGCATAACCACTCTATCTAAGCAAGTACACAAGGCTTTGAAACTTGAATTTCTCAAAAATCACATGTTATGCATAAACTTGTGATTTTGAATTCTGATCAACAAGAAGTCTCCAAACTTGTTGCTTATAAATAGAGTCACTATTTGTGAGCTAGGACGAGCTTAAGCACCCTGAAACACTCCCAAACTCCCTCTAGCCAGAAATTGCACAAAAAACTCCATTGATACACAATTCTGACCTTAAACTTGTATCTCTCATTTCCTCGTGCGTTTTCCCTCAAATTCATTCCTAAAGCTTCCTTACATCAAATATAGTCCATTCCTGTCCTTGGTTTGGAACTGTAACATCTCCATCACCATCCTCCATAACCAAAAACAGAGGTATGCAACTTGACTTCTCCAGACCATTCTAGCCATCCATTGCTCAAGCAAACCATTACATTAGCTTCTTGGGAACTTGAGGAAGCTAACCTGATCATTGCAGCACCATGAATCAAACTCATTTGCATTTCACGATTTCCAGTTTTGAGGTATTTTTCTTGAACTTCTATCTTCATATTTAGGAATTATTAGGCTTTCATTTGTGAAGATAAAATGTAGACATCATTGCCCTGAAACTATACATGTCCATAGATTTCATTTATTTTGATTGAGCTAGGAGAATTTTGAGTTTGAATTTTCTGAAATATTTAGGTCAGAATTTGGTACTTTTAGAAATTCTCATTCATCTTTGATTTATAGCTTATGATATTTATATGGTTGGATTCGTGTGGAAAAATAGAGCAACTTTCATGTTTGCATCTTTCATTTTTGTTGAGAAATGAGCAAGTTACAGATCCTTTGGCTGGAGGTTGAAGATGAAGTACAGTCAGGACACGTTTTATGTTATATATTTATCATTTCATACAAGTTAATGGATGTATCACCACCCTAGTGGTTAAAGCGGGCGCCTATCACTATGAGGTCATGGGTTCAAGCCCCAGCGTGACCTTTTTCCATTTTTTCCACTTTTTTGATATTTTTGTGTTTTTTTTTGCAGCGCCTGGGCCATCCTTTGGGCCTGACTCTTTTTTCTCACAATACCCTCTATTTCACTAATCAACCCCCTGACTTATTTTTTTAAATTTTTTTTTTACTTTTTTATCTTTTATTTATTATTATTAATATTATTATTATTATTCTTATTATTATTATTATTATTATTATTATTATTATTATTTTCATTAATCATGAAAAATCCAAAAATATTTTATTTATTATTTACACTTATTTATTTTATTTTCTTATAAAACAAAAATTGACTAAAAAACATTTTTCTTTTAACAAATTAATTTCTCTTTTAAATAATTAAACATTTAGATTTAAGTTTAATAATTATTTTATTTTCTTAATTAAAATTAACTTAGAATTTAGGTTTCTTTTAATTATTTAATTTTCATTATTTGTCATTATTTAACTTAAAACCTTTTTCATAAAAACCCTAAAAAACATTTTTAATTTAATTTCTTCCTTAATTAGTTTAAACTTAATTTTGTTTGTTTCTAATTAATCATCTTCTTCAAATTAGGTTAGAAATCTCCCTTAACAAAAACCAAACAAAAATCATTTCTTTTTTTCATTTATATCCTTGTACATTATTTATTTAATTCTTGTATATTATTCAATATGGTTGTAATAGATAATTAGGTTTAATTTTCTTGCAAATTCCCATTTGTAAATTTGTATACCCTCTCCCCTAATGATGTAATAGCGTAGTAATTTTAAATTCCACAATTTATTGCTTTATATACAAATGCTAGTAATTAGGGTTGTGTATGGAAAGATTAAAACCAACAAAATAGCAAACCCTAATCAAGACAAAAACAAAGCATGAAAATCAACACACTTGCACACAAGCACCCCTAGGGTAAATCCACTTTGTTGCCTTACAAAAATGACCATATTATGCATGTGAGGTATCTTAGAAAAGACAAGCAACAATACAAGATCATAGGCCCTCGATGACGCTATCTATGTTGCCTATCAAAATGATCTTAGTCCCAAAAGAAAATTCTAAGATATCTTGTAACATTGTTAATCATGGTTACATGATGAGCTACGCCCGTCCCTTTTACATCCAAAGATAGGGTTATTTACCAAATCAATGGTAAGATAACAATGTCAAAGGAAAAAGGAAATGAACGTGAAAGACTTTTGAGTAGGTAGAATGTTCCTAGTTACTTGCTCCATTTCAAAACAAAAATATCCTTGCTATTTTCAAAACAAACACCAACACTTTCAAAACATCTTTCAAAACTTGAAAACATTTTCAAAAGATCAAACACTTTGTATACATTCTTACGAACGAGAATCATTGCAAAGTTTGTCTAAACAATGACCTCTTTTCAAAAATACTTTCAAAACCACATAAATCACAATTTCAAACAAAAGCAAGTGATCTAGAAAGTAACTAAGAGCCCATGGAAAACCATGGATGAAAAGGGTGCTAATACCTTCCCTTTTCATAATCTACCCCCCGAACTCAAGAAAACATCTCAAAGGTCTTTCTTGTGCTCTTTCACCTTTCCTTTTGGATAAAAGAAAAGTCGGTGGCGACTCTTGCTAACCGCAACATTTGCGATAAAACAAAAAACACCCAAGTCAGTTCTCCCACCATATCACAGTAAGAATATGATATCAAATCAGGATTTTTAAGTAAGCCTTACAGGAGTCAGGATACCCTTTGGTAACCGTATGCTTTCGAACTAACCCATGCTTCAATTAGGACTTTTAAGGGTTCTAACGTGGCCTAATTCATGGTTTAAGAAACAAAGGATAGAAGCTCAAAGTTTATTTGTACCCAACCCGTTCTCCATGATGTTCTTCAGTCCTATACTCAGTTAATTAGGTTCCAATAGAGTTTGGAATTATAGCACTAATACTTTGGTGATGGCTTCGAGGCCAGAAGTTTTATTTAAGAAGACAATCATTTTTTCCTTGTGACATTTTTCTTTTGTTGAGGATTTGTAACACCCTATTTTTATCATCCCTGACTTTTGCCTGAACTGTTTCGGTTGAGATTACAATCAGCGGGATGCCCTAGTTTTTTCTAAGTCTCCTTCATAGTTCTTGACTTAACGGGCTTTTCTTTTGATATATAATGACTTCCCGACTTAATGATCATGGGGAACCATCACTGATTGTCAGTTTTAGAAGAACATCTTTGACACTATTCGTCGTGCATGAAGATTAAGCTTGTGAATGCACAATTGAATTAACTGAGAAACTACCTTGCCCTAGGTTATGGATAAGGGTTTTAATTTGCGTGAAAAAGAAAACTCCTACTTCTTAGGCTCAAAAAAGGGTTGACTAGGGATTAACCTCCTTATAACTCCAGTGTTTAGGATTTAAAACAACGCATGTACATCATCAACAAGGTCTGTTCAAGAGCATACTGTATAAGATTATGGTATCATTTTCGTCATCCTCCCTCTAAAGGCTTACTACTTTAACGAGAGTCGAATATCAAAAAATGAAGTAAGAAGCATGGTTTAAATATAGTGAAACAAATGTATTATTTCAAACAAACATATGCAATTCATTAATGTGAAAAGCCAAAGTCTGACCTAAGGATAAGCGTTTGAACAAACCAAATAAATTGCAAATAAAAATTCAAATGATCTTAAGGCTTCTCCACCTGAACTTGTCACTCCAGATGGTGTGCCTTGCAATTTCAATATTTGTTTGATGATAGAAAAACTCAATTTGACCATCTTGTATGAACTCGAAAACTCCTTCATCAATCAGGTCCTGACTCTTATATTTTAAAGCCCAACAATTTTCAACATCGTGACCAGGACTATTGGAGTGGAAAGCACACCTCGCATTGGGATCATAATAGGGAGAAGAAGTTTTAGATTTATGAGGAAGATCCTTCAACGTGACCAAATTCATCTTCAACATGTATTGCAAATCTTGCGACATCGACATATTGATTTTGGCCAATTATCTTTTAGGCTCCTGTTGACGCTGATTACCCTGTTGTTGTTGGCAAGATCACTGTTGAGCTTGCGATGTAATAGAAATCTAGAAAGGATTTTTTCCTGAAGGATTAACAATGTTAACTTGTCTCTTTACCTCTTTTATTCTCCTCCTATTTTCAACCAGGTCAGTTTCCTGTCTCATCGAATGATGGTTAGTGATCGAATCCCCAACTCTAGTGGTTCATCTCATTCGATTGTCTTCGAACTTATGAAGCTCGCTGATGAGGACTCTCAACTCTTCTTGTCCCTGAGCTATGTTTTGGATAAGATCCATCTGACGAGTCATCTGGATTCTCATCTCCGCCATTTCAGATTGCAGTTGTTCTAACTGGTCATCCTTGTTGTCTTCAGGATTCTTCTTTTTCATGTCCTTAGTGAGGAGTACCTTCAGCTCTTCTTGCCCCTTGGATAGGCTTAGAACCAATTCTTGAAATTGAGCATTCTGAGTCTGAATATCTTTGACGGTCTGTTCGAGAGCCATTTTTGTTGAAATAAACAGCAAGAAGATGAGAAACCTGTAGTTGAAATACCTGTTATGCAATGATATGGCATGTAAATGCATATGCAACGTTTTCAAGGATCTTGTGGGATTTAAATTTGGTAAACAAGAGGAAACAAAAACTCTTATTAGTAATTTCAAAATTATAACTGCCTCTTAGGCTTACAATGGAAACAAAAGGGTTACAAAGAAACAATTTATGAACTCAAGTCTCCCATGGACGCTTCCTCTTTGTGTTGATGTATCCATTAAGACTCTGCTCTTCATGAAGTTGTCTTGTCAGCTCTAAAAATTTCTTCTCACTTGCATAGAACAGAGTCTCGAAGGTATCCTTTTCTTCCTTGAGTTGAATCAAGAATTTCTGTAGCTCTTCCAGGTTAGTAGGCATATTTGGATGGAGAATGGTATGAGGAACATCTCTTTCGATAATAGGCTCCACAATCATTGGTAGGATATGGCATCATGAGATTATGCGCACAAGATCTCACCCATTTGAGGTAGGGTTCCAAAGGAATGGAGTTCTTATGCCTCAAAGTCTTGCTATCAATCTTATTTACCATGCCCTAGGTGCAGATGAACCTTTGACGGTAACCTTGAAGATCGTTGTTGTAGTCGAATACAATACCCTGGGTAAGTATATCATGAGGACCGTCTCTTCGAGCATAACCAAATTGACATAGATCTAAAGAAGGATTGTAAGCGATACCTCCCCTTATTCCAAGGAGTGGAACATTAGGGAATTCTCCACATCGGTTAAGAATAGTGATGTCCTCTTGAGACCGGGGACACCAATAGATATTTGAATAAGAGAGTAACATCAACCTTTGAGACCACCTCAAGCCTTGTTCATTCTTCATCACTGATCGGGGAAGGTGCAAAATAAACCACCTGGATAGAAAGGGTATGCAACACATGATATTTCCTCACTTCCTCATAATATGAGTGTGAAGAGAGTGCAGAATATCTCCAAGCAAAGTAGGCACAAAGTTATGAGTGAGAAATATCTTGATGACGTTCAGATCTATGAGTTTGTCCAGATTAGGGAATAGTACCAAACCATAGATCAACAAAGCCAAGATCTCTTCAAAAGCATGAAAACTCATAACATCTAGGAATATTTGATCTTTCTCCATCATAAATTTAATCAATATACCTTTAACTCCATTTCTTGTTTCCCAATTAGCCATAATGCCTGACTGCTTCAGATGTAGGGTTGCTACAATATCTTCAAGTCTTGGAACTTTATCTAAACCTGTGAAGGGTGTATGATCAAGAATAGTTACTCCAAGTACTTTAGATAATTCTTCCATTGTGGGCACCAACTGATAATCTGGGAAGATAAAATAGTGATGCTTCAGATCAAAGAACTGGAACAAAACACTCATCATGTCTTCTTCAAACCCCGAGGTAACCAAGCTGAGTAGAGAGCCATGCTTTTTTTGAATTGAGAGTTGTCTGGAACCTTTGAGACTAACTCCTTAAGCTTGGAGGGTATCCCTACAAAGTTGATTCGGATAGTATCCATGCGATAGGAAGCCATAACCTGCAACACAAAACAAAGATAAATCCCTAGGTCTTTGAAATCGTTAGTAAAGATGCTATGTTATGATGTCATGATGTCATGTTTATGTTTAAACAAATATCAAACACAAACAAGTCACACAAGAACCCTAGGTTTAAAGGCTTGCATGAGGTCCCTAGGTAAGTACCCTTTGTTAGAGTTAAGTTGGCTTAACCTGTCCTAAAAATGGTAACCGAGTTCTAAGAATCTCATATTACTGATCTTTCTTGCAAGCTTTATTTTAGCACGACAACTAATTTTCCACTAAAACTTCCCGAGAGTCAAATCTCAATGAGTGTAGCTTCGAGTATCAACCAACCTTGGACTGCACCAAAGTCGGCTATCTCACTACTTACTAATGGCCAAGTTGGGCCAATTAAGGTTCTAAAAGTAAGTTAGTGTTAACGACACCATGCGGAAACCAAATGTTATCCTTAACTGTCTTAAGGAACATAAGGACAACCAAAGTGTCACACTAACTTTAGCCATCATATTAACCATATCGGTCTACGCCGTACAATCTTTATGATTTATTGCAACTTACCTAAGGAAACCCTAGATCCGGGTGTAGGATCTTTCACAAGTAATATACCCAAGCAACCACTTAAATTTAAAGCAGACAAGTCAAACAATTAAAGCAAGTAAAAGTGATCTAAATTCTAAGGTAACCCCTCTTTTAAATTTCCCCCAGCAGAGTCGCAATTTCTGTAATACGGTGGGAGAACTGACTTGTTTTTACGTTTAATCGAAAATGTTGCGGATATCAAGAGTTTCCACCAAATTTTCTTTTAACCAATAAGGAAAGGTGAAAATAACATGAACGACCTTTGATAGATTCTGAGTTTGGGGGATAAGTTATGAAAAGGGAAGGTGTTAACACCATTTTCATCCGTAGTTATCTAAGGGCTCTTAATTTCTTAGCTCACTTTTTTGAAAACTTGCTTTGTGTGTGTGATTTATTTGAAAATGTTTTGAAAATATCAATGTAAGGCAGACTACTTTGTAATGATTCTTGTATCAATCCTCAAGAATGTATACAAAGCGTTTGAAAGTATTTTGTTTTGAAAGTGTGAGGTGTAAAGATGATTTTGTTTGTGAGTAAGCATTTAAGGGTTCCTTACCCACTAAAAGGTCTTTCTTTGTTCTTTTCCTTCTCCGATAGGGATAGTGTTATCCATACCATTAGTTGGTAGGTAGCCCTATCTTTTGGATGTGAAGGGACAAACTTAGGATCTTCGTATGGTCATAGAAGGCAATTCGTAAGGATAATTTAGTAATTGTATCGAAGGGACTATCATCATTTATTCGTAGGAAACTCGAGGGACGAGATCATTTTCGTAGGAAACTCGAGGGACATCACGGGACTATGATATTTATGATGATTTAACTGAGGGTCTTTGCTAAAGTATCCCTACGTTCGAGGGACATGATCAATATTTCTGAAGGCAACGAAGAGAGCTTACCCTAGAGGTGCAAATGTGAACAGTGTGTTCAATTCAATTATTTATCTTGAATTTAGGGTTTTCTATCGTTTGATTTTTAGTCTTGCCATACAAACCCTAATTACTAAAAGTTAATATTGTACAGAAAATAGAGGTGTGGAAAGTAAAGTCCTACGCTATTACATGGCTTTGGGGCAATTACATGATAAAAGTGCGAAAAATGTAAACTATGCTATTACAAAAAATAACCGTGCGACCTATATATTTATTTTTATAAATTTAAATGTAAAAGAATAAATAAAGAGAGAACATTTTTAAACGTCCTAAAATTCTAAGTTAGTATTTGTATTATTTATGGAAAATAATTTGAATGTTATTAGTAATTAAAAATTTAATTCTAATTAATTTTAAGAAAATTAAGTTAATAAAAAACCTAATGTTTAATTGATTTTAATTAACAAAAAAAATTCAAAAATTTAATTATTAACCAAAAAACCTAATCCTAATTTATTATAGTTTAAAAAAAAAGAATAATTTAGGTTTGTTAATGGTTAATTAAAAAAAATTAATTAGTAAAGAAAAGATGAAGAAAATTAGGGTTAGGAAAGAAAATTGTAAAAAAAAGAATGAAAATGCACGGAATGGGTGTTGAACCCACACTCCTAATGTCACCAGCGCACCCTCTATCCACTAGGCCAAGCGCCTATTTGTGTTTGGAAACAGGGAGTAATCCTTTTGTAGCAATCTTGCATAAATCCTGGAAAAAAATAAAAAAGTTGCAAAACATAGGGATCGAACCCACGCCCATAAGGTTACATGTTCCAGTCCCCAACCATCTGCGCTGCGCTGCGTTTATTATTCAAACATAAAAAATATTATATAATAAAAATAAATCAATCAGGGGTCACCTGAGCCCTAGCTCCGGTCATCTTCTCCGGTGACCCTAAAATTGAATCCTGCAAAAAACATGCGTGTTAGTTCTCAAGAGGGGGCCTACCCCCTAATTTGAGGGTCCTGAATTCAATAGCGGCCTTAGTTTTGCTTGAAACATCTTGTAGAGTGAGATACGAAGCAAACGGTCCCAACTGCCCTAACAATGGTGAAACACCACTCTTGCACCAAAGCTCACATGTTATGCATCAAACCTGTTCTAATGATGGACATGAACACATATGGATGCATGAAATTAGTTAATAACGCATAAATGAAGAGTTTTAAATTCGAATAAGTTACCCAATCGGTGAACTCGTGGGAGGCGTTATGGGCACGATCTGAGATGCTCAAGGGCTTCGATGGACTCCTGAAAGTCTAAAGAGTATGTTACAATCCTTGGTTTTGATTGAAAGACGCTACAACCGGGGTTTTTATGTTGCCCTAGTTTCTTGAAGTTTGAGAATTTTGCTAGTTTTTTTAGGCAGCAGCTGCGTGACTTTTTGGTATGAAGGTGTAGAGTATATATAGGGCATGAATTTAGGTCAACCAAATTATATCATATCTTGGTGGTTTAAGATGAAAAGATTTGTTTTAAATTTTTTACAAAACTTTCTATTTTGGCTCCAATCACCAATCACCCTTGCACGTTTTTGCCAACTTGTTCATGCAATCTTGGGCCTCTAACATGATTAGAACAAAAGCCTTTTATGCCTTATACATTTATTAAAAATCAAAATAAATGAAACAAAAATCAAAATAAATGAAATAAAAATCAAAATAATGCATGGATGGGTTTGGGGGTTCTTAAAAATGTCATGAACATGTTTGAACCTAAGAAGTTAGGCCCAAGAGCCCAAGAGTGCAAGCTTGCTCAATTTTCACTTCATGCATTTTCTCAAAATTTGCCAAATTGTGCAATTCATAACTTACTTAAATTTCATCATATGAAGGTGATCTTGGACTTTTTGGAAATCTCAATATGTCTCCCACAACCCTCATGTTGGTTATTTTTCCATTTGAAGCTTTTATCTTCATGTAAATTGCTTTGACAAAAGTGACTTTTTGTTGACTTTTTAAATGACCTGTAATATCTTGGCTCATATCTCTCAAATGAAACATTTTTTGGTCTTGAACTTAGATAGACAAAGTTGTAGGCAATTGAATTTTCTTCAAGATAGGCTTTGGTTGAGGCATTTCTGATGAAGCATGTGAAAGTTATGCTTGGTCAAAGTTCAGTAGACTTCTCCTAAGGAAATGGTCAAAACCCTAATTTAGTAACTTTTGAATTTTTGAGCATTTCTTGATGAATCATGATCAATCCTTGATCAAATGATGAATATGACCTCATAATGTTGATGTTGACCAAAAAATCTTGAGGTTTGACTGTATGTTGACCATAATTAACTTTTTGTCTAATACAATTGATTTTCAGTCATCTGAGCAATTGAATGAGCAAACTTGGGATGCAAGGCTTGAAATTTGACATGAGGACATCTTGAGACATATGAGGAACCATGAAATACACTTGAGGCATTATAAGTCCAATTTACCTTGAGAAAAGTCAAATCCTAGTTATAGGTCAACTGTTTTAGGAGGAGTGTTCATCTGGACAAACCTTGAGTAGTCTTGAGTATTTGAGAACCCTATGACCATGAGGAAGTGTCTTGAATTCTTTTGAATAAGGGAGGATAAATTTTTGGGTACAACACTTTCTAAGAGCAAGTGTCCAAGGTTGATGCATCTTTGCTTTGGTCTAGTGACATCAGGTTCGCTTTGATCAACTTGTGGGAGATTAATGCTCCTACAAGAATTCTCATTTTTGTGTGGAGATTGGTTATTGACAGGCTACCCATGCTTGATCAAATTTTTAAGAGAGGTGTTGTGTGTTTTGTTTCCTAGAAGAAGAATCCGTCCTCCATCTCTTTGGTTCTTGCTTTATATTCTCTCGCATTTAGAAGACGGTGACTTCATGGATTAGGGATAAGGTAATGTTGAACCTGGATCGACTTGTTTCATCTTCTTTTTATGGAGAAGTTGGAATTCCGACTTTGTATTTGTCTGATTGAGTTGGCTATCACGTGGAACATTTGATTGTTTAAGAATCCCATTTTATTTTAAGGTAGAGTTTTTAGTTTTTGTGGATTGTTTGAACTCCATCAAGTTGATGTTATGGAGGTGGTTACTGTCCTTTTGTAAATTATCTTCATGTGATTTCTTCCTTGATTGGTTTACCTCTTCCCTAGATTGCTTTAGATTGAGACAATAATTTATTTGTTCGTATTCGAGTACCTCTTATATTCGTTTTATTGGAATCATTTTGTTGTCTATTAAAAGAAATCTAAATCAATAATTTAAAATAAAAATCACATTTTACTCTAATTTCTCATAGTGTGACTCGTTCAAGATTTCAATGAAACATAACCGTTGTTCATTGAAAAATTTATTGTATGGACAAAACACAAATGCATTAAAATATATCACAAGACCTAACTCAAAATAAACAAAATTTTATAATATGACAATATGATAGTACATTCATCTTGAGGCATAATGCACAAAGTAAGATTAAAACCCCCAAGTTAAAACCTTAGATGCGTTAATAAATGAGCATGCATTGGACTCAAGAAGTTATCACCATAGGCAAGCAAAAGCCTCAGTTAAGCACACAATAAAATTTCAAAGGATGATAACTTCAAATAAAATTTTAATTATAGAACACATAAGTATTTTCGACAAACTTTCAATTAACCTACAAACTACAATTTTTTTATCAATTGATATATAAGATCCCACTTTAACAATTTGTTTCAACTTCCAACGCACAAAACCTCTATGCATAATAATCAACATTATTTTCAAATTATTTATTCTTTTAAAAATATTAATATAATATTTATTATTTATTTTCACTAACTCATCTTTAATTATTATATTTTAATTTATATAATTATTTCATTATTTATTATTAATAAGATTATTTTAGTAAATAAGATATTTTATTATTGAAATCAACATAATTACTCATTATCTTAAAAAATATAAAAATTTCAAAAAAAAAATAAAAACACATGAGAAGAGGGAATACACATTATAAAAGTTGCACCATTTAAATACATTATAAATGTATTATTCTTTATTTTTCTATACAATTATCAATATAGAAGATTTGAGATGTTTCAAATTAACTAGACATGCATTTCTTAAGTCAACATATTACTTTTTAATGTTCCCCTCCCTCATAGGGCGTTCAGGTTGTGGTTATGAGAAGTAGAGTGAGTGTGTTCCCCATGCATGAGTTACACAGTACTCTATTTGCCGACATTGAAATAATACAATAAATTTATGAATTTTAGTAGTATTACTTTGGAATTATCCGTGATGAATAAAGCAATAAGAAAGTGTGAGTGGTTAATTCAAAATTAAAATATCAGAAAATGATATTTATCTAGTTAAGTCATTAAGGCAACTATGTGGAACCGTGGGTGGAAAGTAATTTCAAAGCAACCTCATAAGCACACAGATTTGTGATGTGAAACGATTCCCAATTTGAAGACTTTTGTAACGATTTTGCAATCCAAGACAGCTTTCAACTCAATTATTTAGAAACATCAACTATGAGTTGCGAATGTAAGATTGGGACTGTTGGAATTAAAAAAACATAAAGTTAGAGAATTAATGGTGAAAAATAGTTGATTGGAGAAGATGAAGTTGAAAAAGAAAAAATAGATTATTGAGAAAAAGTAATTGAAGAGAAAATTATAATTAGTATTAACAACATTTATATTACAAGAGGGTTTATGTAGTATGCTTAAAAACATAACAAACACACACAATTAAAAGGCTGCTATTGCCGGCTAACAAAAAAACAAAATGTCGCGCTAGAAATCTGTTTTCAAAAACAGAAAAATCGGTTTCTCCAACTGAAAAGCACACTGGAAGTCAAAAACATGTGACAGAAATCGGTTTCCTCTGTGAAACTTCCAGTCCCAGCTGTAGCGGTAGAAATGTTTAAGACTAAGCCATTGGATTGACTAGACTTGTACAGATCAAAAATAAAAATCGCCACCGCACTTTATTGTTTTCAAAGGAATGAGAAAAGAGAGAATAACCCAAAAGAGGGAGAAAGATTCAAGGTAAGGGGGGTTGGTTATGCAAAGAGAAGGTATTAGCATCCTAAACATCTACGGTACTCCGCAGAAACCTCTTTATAAAATCTGTATATTTTGGCTATAAAATATTGTAGAAAAATAGATGGTGGAGGTGAGAAAAGAAGTATTTTTTATGATTTTTCCACCCGCCGCGGTTGCGAACCTTTAGTGCCTATGTACCACCTTTCGTGCAATAGGGGATCAGAGCACACGTAGTTCACCTTTAAAAATTTTAAAACACAAGTGTGTTGGTTAATTTTATGAGATAAGACATCATCGTCATTGTCCGTGCGGAAAACATACTTACTATCCACAATCATGAGAAAGGAGAATTTGCATCATCTCAAAGTGGAGGATATGGCTTAGATTTTAAAATAAACAATGTCTCACTCAACATCCAAGTGGAAAATATCTCTCTTCACTACGTATTGTAGAAGTATAATTTTTTGTATCACTACAAGGAATGACAAGAGTCCAATCTTTTGAGAATTTTTTTAAAGTAAAAGCCAAAGTGGAAAAATGGTTTGAAATCTTTTAGTCTTCTCACAAAAATGTCAAGGTATTATTAAGTTGATTGAAGTTTATTTATGAAAATTGTAGTTGTTTAGTTATTGGCTTGCATTTTTGGTAAAACCCAAGTGTATGTGTGAATGTCATGACTGATGTCATAACATTCTAGTTTAGTTTGTACTGATTCATTAGGTACCTTTGCAGAAAAATATTGTCATACAGGTACTGATGTTTATAAGTGTGTATCTGAGCATTTTGCAAAATGATCACATTTTCCTAAATCAGTAGACAGATTTTCAGATGTCATAACAGATGTTAAGACATCCTGCTCTGAACTAACAGGTATGCAGTTTGGTTAATTCTGAGTTTTTTCAGGAAAATGACTCAGTCTTTCCAGAACAGAATCCTGCGTTTTCTTTGGGTTAACCTAGCTCAACCCCAACCTGGTTGATAAAGTCTTGTGACCTAGTCTTAAGGTCAAACGGAATTAACCCTAGCTTTTTGGGGAAACCCTAACTGAAGTTGCAGCTGCTATATATTCAACAGGGCTGCTGTTTTGAATGTAATCCCTTGTGGACAGAAGATCATTTAGAAGCTGTATAGTTTTAACTATTGTAATCCAAGCAATTATCATTGTGATAAGTGACTTGGAATAGGTTTTAATTGTAAGGGTTGTGTAACACTCAAAGCTTCGAAGCAAGAGTGTTTGTATGTCTCTTGACTAAAGCTGTGAAGCAAAGTCAAGTTAGGTTTGTGTGTCACTCAAAGCTGTGAAGCAAGAGTGTTTGTGTTGCTTGATTAAAAAGCTGTGAAGCATAATCAAGTGTATGTTTTGAAGAGTGTCTTCAACAATTCATTAGTCAAATTGTTTTATGTATCACTGCTGTGATTGAGGGGGAGTGAGTAGGAACTCAGGTTTAAGTTGTACTTAGATTGAAGTTGCATTGGGTAGGTCTTAAGTGAAGGAGATAAACTGGTTGGTTTATTCCTAAATTAATATCTCTTATAGTGGATTTCCTCCCTGGCTTGGTAGCCCCCAGAGTAGGTGTTGTTGCACACTAAACTGGGTAAACAATTGACTGTGTTCTTTACTGTTTTTGTATTTACTGTCTTATAGTAAGTCAGATACAGTGTCATAACATTGAACGTGACATTGAGTATCTGCAGCCAGAATTTCAATTGGCATCAGAGCAGGCACCCTGCCTATATTACTGGGTGAGATCTAGGGATATCACTTTCTGGCACTATGGACAAAGAAGGAGTTTTTGGAAATAGACCATCCATTCTGGATGGAACTAATTATGACTACTGGAAACCTCGTATGATTGCCTTTTTAAAATCTCTGGACAAAAAGGCTTGGAGAGCTGCTGACAAAGGATGGAACCATCCCACCATAACTGAGAAAGATGGGACAATCAGTCTAAAGCCAGAGGAAGATTGGAGTAAAGAAGAAGATGAGTTAGCCCTGGGAAATTCCAAAGCTTTAAATGCCTTGTTCAATGGAATTGATAGAAACATTTTCAGACTAGTACATCAATATGAACTGGCCAAGGAAGTTTGGGACACTCTCAAAACTACCCACGAGGGCACCTCCAAAGTAAAAATGTCAAGGCTTCAGATGTTGACTACCAAGTTTGAGAATCTAAAAATGATGGAAGATGAAACCATTCATGACTTTCACATGAACATCTTGGAGATTGCCAACACCTCAGGAGCACTGGGAGAAAAAATGGCAGAAGAAAAATTGGTGAGAAAGATTCTCAGATCCTTGCCTAAAAGATTTGCAATGAAGGTAACTGCCATAGAAGAAGCCCAAGACATCAGCAAGTTGAAAGTGGATGAACTTATTGGGTCTCTTCAGACTTTTGAGATGGGGATCACTGAAAATGGTGACAAGAAGAACAAGAGCATAGCACTTGTTTCCAACACTGATGTTGAAGAAAATATTTCAGAAGCTATAGCTATGCTTGGAAGACAGTTCAACAAACTCATCAAAAGAATAGATCCAAAGTCAAGGTCTAATGTTCATAACGTTCCCTCTGACATTGACAGTTCCAGCAGAAGACCAAGGTCAGAAGAGAAGAGAAATCAAGGCAGAGGAATTCAATGCCATGGTTGTGAAGGATATGGGCATATTCGAGCTGAATGTCCTACCTTTCTTAAGAAACAAAAGAAAGGAATGACTGTTACTTGGTCTGACTGTGATTCAGAAAGTAATTCTGAAGAAGAATCTGCCAAACTAGTTACTGCTCTAACTGGTGTTTGTACCTCTGAAAGTGACATTAGTGATGAAGAGGTGACTTTTGAAGAACTGGCTGATACTTACAAGAAATTGTGTATCAGAAGTACTGAAGTCTGTGTGCAGAATGAGAAACAATCAAAACTCATCATAAAGCTGGAGGCTGAAAAAAGGGCAAACCTTGAAACTATAAGTCATCTAGAAGGGGAAGTTCAATTGCTGAACTCACAACTGAATCAAATGACCAAATCTGTCAAGATGCTGACTAATGGAACAGACAAATTGGAAGAGATCCTTCAGGTTGGACAAAATGTGGGAAATAAATCTGGACTAGGATTTATGGAAGCAAAGAAATCTGGTACAGATAAGAAGATCAGGCCTGATAAGCAAATGTCAAAACAGATGTCTCAACACAACTCTCAACATCAGGAACAGAGACATATGAAGAAAAGGTACCAAAGATGGAGATGTCATCATTGTGGGAGATATGGCCACATAAAGCCCTTCTGCTTCAGATTGCATGGATACCCTAATCAGAACTCAGGTGTCAAACCTAAGTCTAAAAAGGTACCACATGCACCTAAATGGAAGAAAAAGGCTACTGCCCTGATAGCCCACACTTCCCTGAGGGTCTCTGCAAAGGAAGACTGGTACTTTGACAGTGGATGTTCCAGACACATGACTGGAATCAAGAACCTCCTCAATAATGTTAAGCCTCACACCACCAGTTTTGTGACCTTTGGAGATGGTGCTAAAGGTGAAATCAAAGGAGTTGGTGATTTGGACTGCCCTGGAGTTCCAAGTCTGAATGAAGTACTGTTGGTAAAAGGGCTGACTGCTAATCTCATTAGTATCAGTCAATTGTGTGATCTAGGATTCAAGGTCAATTTCTCAAAATCTGAATGTCTTGTAATTAATGAAAAGCAAGAAACTGTAATGAAAGGAGTCAGATCTAAAGACAACTGTTACTTGTGGGAGCCTGAGAACACTAATCTCTCCTCTGTGTGTTCCATTGCAAAAGAAGAAAAAGAGGTGAAACTGTGGCACCAAAAACTTGGCCATCTTCATCTAAGAGGTATGAAAAGGATTATCTCCATGGAGGCAGTCAGAGGGATTCCAAGACTGCAAATTGATGAAGGAAGAGTTTGTGGTGAATGTCAGGTTGGTAAGAAGACTAGGATGTCACATCCAAAGTCAAGACATCTGACCACCTCTAAGGTTCTAGAACTTCTTCATATGGATCTGATGGGACCAATGCAAGTGGAGAGTCTTGGTGGAAAAAGATATGCCTATGTGGTTGTGGATGATTTTTCCAGATTCACCTGGATTAACTTCATTAGGGAAAAATCTGATGTATTTGAAGTTTTTAAAGAATTGTGCAAAAAAATTCAAAGAGAAAAGGAAGGGTGTATTGTCAGAATCAGAAGTGATCATGGAAAGGAATTTGAAAACAGCAAGTTTGATGATTTCTGTTCCTCAGAAGGAATTAGTCATGAATTTTCTTCTCCTATAACTCCTCAGCAAAATGGAGTTGTGGAAAGAAAAAACAGGACCATACAGGAATCTGCCAGAGCAATGATACATGCCAAAAGACTTCCTATGTATTTTTGGGCTGAAGCTATGAATACGGCCTGCTATGTCCATAACAGGGTCACCTTGAGAAAGGGAACCTCATCCACCATATATGAACTCTGGAAAGGAAGAAAACCAACTGTGAAGTACTTCCATGTGTTTGGCAGCAAATGCTATATTCTGGCAGATCGTGAACAAAGAAGAAAACTGGACCCCAAAAGTGATGAAGGCATATTTCTAGGATACTCCTCAAACAGCAGAGCTTATAGAGTATTCAATTCCAGGACCAAAGCCATGATGGAATCAATAAATGTTATAATTGATGATTATCATGAAGAAATAGATGTCCCTTGTAATGTTGAGACATTCTTTGAGTCTCCAACCCAACAGAATGATCTACCCAACACCACCACAATAGAATCTGAATCAAAGGAAGCTAGCAAGATCCCTTCCATCAGAATTCAGAAGGATCATCCAAAAGAGCTCATCATAGGAGATCCCAACAGTGGAGTCATTACAAGATCTAGAGAAATCATCTCAAACTCTTGTTTTGTGTCCAAAATGGAACCAAGAAATGTCAAGGAAGCTTTAACTGATGAATACTGGATTGGTGCAATGCAAGATGAACTGAACCAATTCAAGCAACATGAAGTTTGGGAACTGGTTCCTAGACCTGAAGGAACTAACATCATTGGCACAAAATGGATTTTCAAGAACAAATCAGATGCTGAAGGAGTTGTCACCAGGAATAAGGCAAGACTTGTTGCTCAAGGATACACTCAGGTTGAAGGGGTTGATTTTGATGAAACCTTTGCACCTGTAGCCAAGCTGGAATCAATCAGACTCCTATTGTCAATTGCTTGTCTTCTGAAGTTCAAGCTATTTCAGATGGATGTGAAAAGTGCCTTTCTAAATGGGTACTTGAATGAGGAAGCTTATGTGGAACAGCCTAAAGGCTTTGTGGATCCAAACCACCCTGATCATGTCTACAAATTGAGAAAAGCTCTATATGGCCTGAAACAAGCTCCTAGAGCATGGTATGACAGGTTAACAAAGTTTCTCTCAGACAAAGGATACAGAAAAGGAGGCTTGGACAAAACACTCTTTGTTAAAACTGAAGGAGGGAAGTTGATGGTTGCCCAAATATATGTTGATGACATAGTGTTTGGAGGAATGTCAGAACCTATGGTTAAACATTTTGCTGAACAGATGCAGGCTGAATTCGAAATGAGTCTCATGGGAGAACTAACTTATTTTCTTGGACTGCAAGTCTCACAGATGGAGGACTCAATCTTCTTATCTCAAAGCAAGTATGCTAAGAACATTGTAAAGAAGTTTGGTATGGAGAATGCCAGTCACAAAAGGACTCCTGTTCCTACTCATTTAAAGCTTTCCAAAGATTCAAGTGGGGTTAAGGTGGATCAAAGTCTGTACATAAGCATGATAGGAAGCTTGTTGTACTTAACTTCCAGTAGACCTGATATTGCCTTTGCAGTTGGAGTTTGTGCAAGATACCAAGCTGATCCCAAAGTCAGTCATATCAATCAAGTGAAGAGAATTTTGAAGTATGTGAGTGGAACTTACAACTATGGGTTGCTATATTCTCATGGCTGTGAACCAAATCTGACTGGTTACTGTGATGCTGATTGGGCTGGTAGTGCTGATGATAGAAAAAGCACCTCTGGAGGATGTTTCTTCTTGGGAAATAATCTGGTTTCCTAGTTCAGCAAGAAACAAAATTGTGTCTCTCTCTCTACTGCTGAAGCTGAATACATTGCAGCTGGTAGTAGCTGTTCTCAAATGATCTGGATGAAACAAATGCTTACTGAGTATAATGTCACTCAAGATGTTATGACATTGTACCGTGACAATCTGAGTACAATCAACATTTCCAAGAATCCCATTCATCATAGTAGGACCAAACATATTGACATAAGACATCACTTTATCAGAGACCTTGTAGAAGAGAAGACAATCAAATTGGAACATGTTGCCACTGAGCTACAGCTGGCTGACATTTTTACCAAGGCTCTTGATGCAAATCAATTTGAAAACTTGAGGGGTAAGTTGGGTATTTGCCAACATGAGGAATTGTAGCAATTAATTTTGCTTAAAACAAGGGTTAAAGGAGTTATGTTTGTTCTGATTGGGTTAAAATTATATTTTCCCATTTCCTTCAATTCTTTTAAGAAGTTGAATAGACACTCCTTTTCTTCCTTCCCCTCTCGTCTCCTCATCAAAACCCAGTCTCTCAATCAGAATTTTCTCTTCAGTTGCTGTTGGTCCTCTAAGACTGTCAAAATGTCTCAAACACCATCATCATCCAATACGACGATTTCAACCTCTTCCTCTGATCAAGATTCTAGGACAATCTCTTCTTGTCAGGACTCTGAAGTCCTGGAGATCTCTTCTCTTAGAAAAGTGGAAACTAACCCCACCAAGGTCAAAGAGTTGAGAACAAGACATGCAGGAAGGTCCCAAGCTTCTGCCTCTGGTAATCCATCTCATCCTTCTTCTTCAGTTCCCCCTGAAATTGCAAATAGGGAAGGATAAACCTATGTTCGTCAAGCAATAGCTAAAATTGTTTCAAGAATTCTGAACGAGAACCACTCAGTTCCTGGAATTTCTGTTCCTTTAAATCAAGAAAGTTCAAATGCTGAAACAAATCCAGATGTCTCTAAGGATGTTGAGACATCAGACAAAGAGAAGAATGCTGACATTGCTCACAAGAAAAGGAAGAAGCCAGAATCCTCTGAGTCTGATGACAGTGCTTAAAGGTTGGTGGAGTTGCTGATTGGTGGAGGTGATGCTGGTCCCTGGTAGAGTTTGGAAGTGTGTTCAGTTTTTTTTTGTTCTGCTCTCATTACTTTTTCTGGATGACTGTATAACTTTTAAGAACATGTATCTTTGGCCCATTTGTGGCTAAAGAGGGGGAGATATATTTTGGTACTTACTTAATTAGACATTCTATTTTTCTGCAGTCATTTCTTTCTGCTGCTATCTATCTCTGATTGCTTAGGGTCTTTAGCCAAAAATCTGCCAAAGGGGGAGTTTGTAGTTGTTTAGTTATTGGCTTGCATTTTTGGTAAAACCCAAGTGTATGTGTGAATGTCATGACTGATGTCATAACATTCTAGTTTAGTTTGTACTGATTCATTAGGTACCTTTGCAGAAAAATATTGTCATACATGTACTGATGTTTATAAGTGTGTATCTGAGCATTTTGCAAAATGATCACATTTTCCTAAATCAGTAGACAGGTTTTCAGATGTCATAACAGATGTTAAGACATCCTGCTCTGAACTAACAGGTATGCAGTTTGGTTAATTCTGAGTTTTTTCAGGAAAATGACTCAGTCTTTCCAGAACAGAATCCTGCGTTTTCTTTGGGTTAACCTAGCTCAACCCCAACCTGGTTGATAAAGTCCTGTGACCTAGTCTTAAGGTCAAACAAAATTAACCCTAGCTTTTTGTGGAAACCCTAACTGAAGTTGCAGCTGCTATATATTCAACAGGGCTGCTGTTTTGAATGTAATCCCTTGTGGACAGAAGATCATTTAGAAGCTGTATAGTTTTAACTATTGTAATCCAAGCAATTATCATTGTGATAAGTGACTTGGAATAGGTTTTAATTGTAAGGGTTGTGTAACACTCAAAGCTTTGAAGCAAGAGTGTTTGTATGTATCTTGACTAAAGCTGTGAAGCAAAGTCAAGTTAGGTTTGTGTATCACTCAAAGCTGTGAAGCAAGAGTGTTTGTGTTGCTTGATTAAAAAGCTGTGAAGCATAATCAAGTGTATGTTTTGAAGAGTTTCTTCAACAATTCATTAGTCAAATTGTTTTATGTATCACTGCTGTGATTGAGGGGGAGTGAGTAGGAACTCAGGTTTAAGTTGTACTTAGATTGAAGTTGCATTGGGTAGGTCTTAAGTGAAGGAGATAAACTGGTTGGTTTATTCCTGAATTAATATCTCTTATAGTGGATTTCCTCCCTGGCTTGGTAGCCCCCAGAGTAGGTGTTGTTGCACACTGAACTGGGTAAACAATTGACTGTGTTCTTTACTGTTTTTGTATTTACTGTCTTATAGTAAGTCAGATACGGGGTCATAACATTGAACGTGACATTGAGTATCTGCAGCCAGAATTTCAAAAATATTTTGAAAATGCATGGACATAAGTCCAAGTTTATTATGAAAGTGGTTCAAGTTTAGAAACAAGAAGAGTTTTCAAAAGGAGGGAGAAGATTTTTGAAATTAAAGAAGATGAGAGGAGATGAAGGGACTATCCTAAAACATAAAGTAAAAGTTAAGGAGAAGAACCATCTAACCAACAAGAAGCTAATACTTGACATTATGAGTCAAGATAGAATTCCTATTCTTTGGATTGAAACCAAGCAAGCAAAGATACTAGACCTCTTGAGAGAACCAATCTTCAATTGTATTAAGTCTTCACAAAAATTGGACAGAGTAACGGCTGTATACGGGTGAATTCTAGATTACTAACAAAGTATGTAATCACAATAACCTACACACAAAACAAACAAACAACCCAATGTCTTGAGGTAAACCCCAAGAACTCAAGACAAAATATCAATTAAGGTCACAAGGTCTCCAACATAGGCCAAGGTTTCTATTCCTAAGTCCAAGAAGTCCAATACTCCATAATGCCAAGGATAATAACCAAATAGTCCAAGTATCATTAATGTTTTTTATGGTTCATGTTTATTATTAAGTGTCTTCAAAAGGAAAAGAAAAGCTCACGTGAGTAATATAAAAATGACATAAAAATAAATGCTCAAGTGAGCAAAATAAAAATGACATAAGAATAAATGCTCAACTGAGGAAAATAAAAATGACATGAAATATAAATGCTAAAGTAAATGGTACATAAAGTAAAGAGCATAAAATAAAGTCAATTGTTAGAAATTAGTGGTTAGTTGGATGACCATCTTGAAACTTGCATTTGGAAATCATTAGAGGATTGGTAGAACCAAAGCCTCCACACAACAAGTTGCATTTGCTTTTTGTCAAGTATATCATCCATTTAAGAATTCTCAAGGCAACATTTAATGATCAACGATGTTTAAGTGATCCGCGTTGACCAAAAGTGATGTAGATCCATTAGAGGATTGGTAGAACCAAATCCTCCATACAATGAATCTCAAGGTTATTGGATAAAAGAGATCAAATTAACATACTTGGGATTGCAAACATAGGTTTGGGCCACGAATGATCATTTATTCGAATCAGGACAAAATTTAGCGCTATGTTAAGCAATCGTAAGTGGACTTATATAGAAGTCACACCTATTTTGAGACCGATCAATAGCAATCTATGTACTTCATGTTTGGATAAATGATATAGAGATCATCATCCCTTAACATGTAGCACAATTAAAAAAGAAAGGGATAAGATGAAGAGGGAGGGTAATGATAAGCTAACTTATATCACTACCTCAAATTTCTTTAATCTTTAAATTCAATCACTCATCTAGATGGATTAAAGCACTAAACATATCATTAATCCAAAGCACAGAAAATGAATTAAATAATTCACTCTTTGGTAGATTTGAATTGATGAAAATTTATCCAACTTCATCTACATCACAAAGTCCATTGAATTTAAAGAGAAATTGGACATTTGAAATTGCAATCCAAACCAACAATCAAAAGGAGTGAGTAGAAAAACATTTATGGATCAAAACAGCCCCAAAACAAGGCAAAAATTGCTTTCTGTTTCTGTGGAAATCGATTGCACTATAGTGCAAATCGATTTACACAGTACAATTTTCAAAAATCTACGCGAAATTTACTTAGTGCAATCGATTGCACTGTTACAGCAATCGATTGCACGCTGTTACAGACCGTAAAACATCATTTTAAAAGGCTAAATTCTTGTTCAAACTTTTCATCAAATACCTTATGATCATGGATCCAATTGAGTACGAAAATTCCATCAAATTATGAGAAAAATAGAACCATTGGAATCACAAAATAATGCTCAATGAATCAAACCCAAAGATCAACAAGAGATCACATTGTGAAAGATGAATTATCCAACTTACCAAAGGTAGATCTAGAGAATTATCAACACAACTTCAAGAATTTGCTTCGATTCAACCACAAGAATTAATTGCCCAAGCTTGGATGTAGAAAATTGGTGAAGAAAAATTGTTTGTATGAAGGTTTAGCTCAAAGATTAGTAAGCTTCAATGCAAAACTTACAAACTTTTGAAAATTGAGCTTTGAGTGAATTTGGGAGATGAAGAGAATTGAGAGATTTTTTAGCAAGGTGGATTTGGCTATCAAAAGCTTAAGATTTGAATGAAATGAGGGTTCTATTTATAGAGTTTAGGATTGGGATTAGTGGTAATTTGATAATTGATTCTTGGAGCCAAAATTTGAATTAATGATAATTCTTTCAAAAATTAGAGCTAAAATTTGAATTAATGATAATTCTTTCAAAAATTAGAGCCAAAATTTGAATTAATGATAATTCTTAAAAATGCAAGATTGGCACCAAAATTTGAATTAATGATATATCGTTCAAAAATGAAGAAAAATTGGAGCCAAAATTTGACAAGCTTAAAATTGCTGATTTTTTCAAATTTTCACTCTGTGCAAATCGATTGCACTACAGTGCAAATCGATTTGCACAGTATATTTTTTCAAAAATGGCGCAAAATGAACTTTGTGTAATCGATTGCACTCTAGGAGCAATCGATTGTACAGTAAAATATTGAAAAAATTTAATTCTTTTTCTTTGCAAATAGAGATTTTAGAGAAATAATACCGTAAAACCTTATTTGTCAGATGCTTTGACTCGGTACCTACGAAACACAAATATACAAAGACAAAGACAAATATTTTTGTATTTTGATTAGAAGTTAGTCAACAACACATATACAAAATATACAACTAAGGTGCTTGGAGATACCTCGAGAGCAAACTTAGAGATATGAGATAGAAAAAGAGGAATAACCAATCCTAATGTGATATTGTTATGATCGAGTTGATATGATATGATAGAGGAATTTTAGGAGCAAAAATCGGGGTACAACAACTGCCCTTATTTAAGTGTCATCTATCCGGAGATGCGAAGGTTAAAAATCTTCGTGTTGACGCAATTGGAGATACTTAAATATAAAACAAGCCATATTTTTGGCCCTAAGATGCCATGCAATACTTATGAGCATGAATGCATATGAACAAATTCAAAGAGACGCAAGACACCACTGAGGATGTAGCAAAGGAAATAAGGAATCAAAAGAGAAATCCGACCAGGAAAATAAATCACTGGTGGATCAAAAGACCCGACTGATAGAGGATGGTAAAAAGTCAAAGGATACACCAACTTTTACTGAAGGCGAAACTACCAACGTTCACTGAAGGTAGAAAGACAAAAGAATAACAACATCGATGTTTACTGACAGTGAGCTACCAATGTTCACTAAAGGTAGAGAGAAAAAATCATCGACGTTCACTGACAATAAACTACCAACTTTCACTGAAGGTAGAAATATGAAATATCATAGCACCGTCGTTCACTGATGATGAACTACCAAAATTCATGAAGGCAGCAAAAAGATAACAATCACCAACTTTCCCTGATGGTGACCTACCAAATTTCACTGAAGGTAGAAGGAAAAGAAATATCATGGCACTGCCGTTCACTGACAGTGAACTACCAACTTTCATTGAGGGTAGCAAAAAGATAACAATCACCAACTTTCATTGATAGTGACCTACCAACTTTCACTGAAGGTAGAGAGAAAATATCATAACATCACCGTTCACTGACGATGAACTACCAATGTTCATTGAGGGTAGCAAAAAGATAACAATCACCAACTTTCACTGATGGTGACCTACTAACTTTAACTGAAGGTAGAGAGAAAATATCATAGCACCGCCGTTCACTGACGATAAACTACCAACATTCACTGAGGGTAGCAAAAAGATAACAATCACCAACTTTCACTGATGGTGACCTACCAACTTTCACTAAAGGTAGAGATAAAATATCATAGCATCGCCGTTCACTGAAGATGAACTACCAATGTTCACTGAAGGTAGAAAAAAAATAACAAGTCTTTTCCCAAAATTCTGGCATTTCGCCTAGAACGGGTCTCAACTTCTTCTTTAACCAAGGCATTCCACCTGGAAAGGGTAATATATAAGCTGTCTCAAATAAAGTGACTACCACTTGTAAAGATTTCACAACGAACTGTCTCTGCGATACTGAAAGACTAACTATCCACTGGAGTAATTTGACAACAAACGGTAAACTATCCACTTATAGAGAAGATAGCAAAAAAAGTAACGTCGACTTTTACGGGGAAATACCAGTTTATCAAATAAAGAGACCTGCTGCTTGCTGTTACAGAGAACTGTAAAATGACTTCCTGGGGAAAATGTCATGACTTCTTGGGGAATGAATCATGACTTCACGGGGAAGGCAATATAGCTTCCTGGGAAAAACAAAGTGGCTTCCTGGGGGGAAATGCCAACATATTCCTGTTGAGGAGATAAAGTCTTCTCGTGCAAAATAAATGCACACTCAAACCAAGGCTCGATGCTTGCAGAAATCAAAAGTAATAATATTGTTGGGAAGCAAAGATTCAAACCAGAAATAAACTAGAGTAAAACAGTCAGCCAAAACACATCCTTCGAGAAATAAACTCAAGGGGGGGGGGGAACCCAAATCATCCAGACAAAGAGCTGTGTAAGAAGGCTGAAGCAAAAATCTTCCATGATGGATAACTCATTGGGGAAATTGAAAGAATGTACACTTTCTGCTTATGGATGACACTCTATTGGAGAGAGGAAAACACAACTCTGCAAAACAGGGTAATATGCCAACAAGATATTAATGGATATGAATGAGCCATGACTTGCTAAGTTTAGCTATGCATGATGTATGTATGAGTGTATGAGTGTCATCATACATATGCTGACAAAACAGACATATAAAACCGGGGATAAACAAATAAAACCAACTCGGGCGCACACAACACTCGGCTAAATCACATCCAAGATGAACATTCCAAAAGAAAATAAGCACCAATTGAGGAAACAAAGTCCTACTGTATGGATTAACTTTACTGGGGAGCGACAAAACAGTATAGATACAGGGATGTAATATCCTTCTCCAGGCTTCACCAGGGAATAACACTCAGACTTCAACGGGGAAATAAATATTTTCACGGTCTGCACTCCTACTGGGGATTGCAATACTGACTTCAAATAAGACAGATGAAAACCATCTTAGAAAAACGTCTATTGAGGATTTCGAGTTGACTTCATTGGGGAGGTCAACACCACATCATCGAGGGGAAACCAATATATGTTCTTCACCGGGGAAACCAGAGATACATTCTTCTTCGAGAGTAATTATTCCACCAACTTCTCTGGGGAGAAATGACTTCTATCAAATAAGCGAGACCTTCACTGAAGAATATTGGATTGAGTCTTCATATCATGCAAACTTAAAATGAAAAATGAACCAAGACTTGACTGGGGACAATGGGATCACAAACCCAAGATTGCACCTTACACCAATTGGTATCGTCTTCAATATACAAAAATCATGCACATGCCAGCGAAAACGACCTGAGGAAACCTTCCCGGGGGAAACAAAACTTCCCAAAATTACTGGAGTTCGTCCATTCATGGGATCACCACTTTTGTTTTCCTTTTGAATCACAAAATCTAAAGTAAAAGTAAGTTGTGAATCCTTTTTGAAAAAAAAAACAATTTTGTTATTTAATCCTTTTTGCTTTGAAAATTATTATCAATAATAAATGGAGTCTTTGTAAGCTGAATAAAAATAGGAACTACAAAGAATTGGGTAAAAGCTAAAACTTTATTGATAGAATGGTAGTCTGCGAATGGTGAGACTCCATGGATAATTACAAAGTTTGGAAAATGGTAATATATAATGAAAAGATACATTGATATACAATGACCACTATTCCCTCTAACAACTTTGAAATCCTGAGTAGCAGCTTCTGTTGAAGTATGGTAAGGACCCAAGAAGATTGTTGCTTCAATGATCAAGTCTTGTCTGATGCAGTTACTTGCCAAGAAAGTCCCTAACTTTTTCCTAAGCCGCCCTTGCGGGTTTTCAACTTAGCGAGAAATTTTATTCTGTTTATGTCTCTAGTTTTTGCCTAGACCTCCCTTTCGGGTTTTCGGCCTACCGAGACGCTCTTTTTTGCCTAATCCGCCCTTTCAGATTTTCAACTTAGCGACCTGTTCTTTTATTTCTTTAGGCGAAGTATTTCTTGACTGCATCAGCATTCATGGGATGTGGGAACTCCTCGCCATCCATAGTTTCAAGAATTAATACACCGCCAGAGAAGGCTTTCTTGACAACGTATGGGCCTTCAAAATTGGGAGTCCACTTGCCCCTAGAATCAGCGTTAAAAGACATGATCTTCCTGAGCACGAGGTCGCCTTCTCCGAGTTCACGGGGTTTGACCTTCTTATCAAAATCTTTCTTCATTCTCTTCTGATATAACTTCCCATGACACAAAGCCGTCATTCTCTTCTCTTCGATCAAATTCAATTGGTCAAACCTGTCCTGGACCCATCCAGCCTCTGACAACTTGGTTTCCATTATCACACGCAAAAAGGGAATTTCAACCTCAATTGGGAGCACAACTTCCATTCCATACACAAGGGAGAACGGGGTTGCTCCTGTTGAAGTATGGACAAATGTCCGATATCCATGTAAAGCAAAAGGGAGCATTTCATACCAATCTTTATAAGTAACAACCATATATTGGATGATCTTCTTGATGTTCTTATTAGCAGCTTCAACAGTCCCGTTCATCTTCGGCCTGTACGGAGATGAGTTGTGATGGACAATCTTGAATTCTTCACAAATTTCTGTCATCATCTTGTTGTTCAAATTCGAGCCATTGTCAGTGATGATTCTGCTCGGCACACCATACCGACATATGAGATTATTCTTAATGAAGCGCACAATCACCTGCTTAGTAACATTAACATATGAAGCAGCTTCCACCCATTTGGTGAAGTAATCAATTGCTACCAAGATAAAACGGTATCCATTTGAAGCTTTGGGTTCTATCATCCCGATCATATCAATTCCCTACATAGAGAAAGGTCACGGGGAAGAAATAACATTTAGAAGTGTTGGAGGCACATGAATCTTGTCCGCATAAATCTGGCATTTATGGCACTTCTTTGCAAATTTGTAACAGTCAGATTCCATTGTCAGCCAATAGTAACCTTCCCTTAGCATCTTTTTAGCCATAGAATGTCCATTGGCATGAGTGCCAAATGAACCTTCATGAATCTCATGCATCAACATGTCTGCTTCGTGTCTATCCACGCATCTGAGCAAAACCATATCATAATTTCTCTTGTACAACACATTTTCACTGAGGAAGAAACTGCCAAACAATCTTCTCAATATCTTTCTATCTTTATTCGATGCACCAATAGGGTATTCTTGAGTCTGAAGAAAATGCTTGATATCATAATACCAAGGTTTCTCATTTGCTACCTCTTCTGTTGTAAACACATGAGCATGCCTATCCAGTCGTCGAACTATAATTCGAGGTACATCATTCTAAGTATTCACTTGATACATAGAAGTCAGAGTTGCCAGAGCATCCGCCATTTGATTTTCATCTCTAGGGATGTGATGGAATTCAACTTTATTAAAGAAGGGTAAGAATTTTCTAGCATAATCTTTGTAAGGGATCAAGCCGGGGTGACGAGTATCCCACTCTCCTTTAATTTGATTTATTACCAAAGCTGAATCGTCATACATGTCTAGAATTTTAATTCTGAGATCAATAGCTTCCTCGAGACCCATGATGCAAGCCTCATATTCTGCCATATTATTAGTACAATCAAATGTCAACCTTGCAGTAAAAGGAATGTGTGATCCATGTGGAGTGACAATCACAACACCAATTCCTTTACCATAAGCATTCATAGCTCCATCAAATATCATACTCCAACGAGATTCAGGATCAGAACCTTCCTCAGGCAATGGTTCATCACAGTCTTTCACTTTCAGAAACATCACATCCTCATCGGGGAAATCATACTTCACAGACTGATAATCATCAACTGGTTAGTGAGCAAGATAATCTGCCAACACGCTGCTTTTAATAGCTTTTTGAGTGTGGTATTCGATGTCATATTCAGATAACAGCATCTTCCAACAGGCAATTCTCCCAGTAAGAGTAGGCTTTTCAAAAATGTACTTGATTGGATCCATTTTGGAGATCAACCAAGTAGTGTGATTCAACATATACTGCCGCAAACATTTTGCCACCCAGGCCAGAGCACAACATGTCTTTTCCAGCATGGAATACCGCGAATCACAATCAATAAACTTTTTACTGAGATAATAAATGGCATACTCTTTCTTCCCTGTTTCATCTTGTTGTCCCATAATACAACCCATGGAATTATCTAACACTGTAAGATACATAATCAATGGTCTTCCTTCAACAGAAGGGAGCAAGATAGGAGGTTCAAGCAGATATTCTTTAATACTTTCAAATGCCCTTTGACAGTCATCTGTCCACACACAACCTTGATCTTTCTTTAACAACTTAAAGATCAGTTCACACGTTGTAGTCATGTGGGAAATGAATTTGGAAATATAATTCAAATGCCCGAGGGACCCTCTGACTTGCTTTTCAGTTCTCGGTGCTGGCATTTCTTGAATTGCTTTGACTTTATCAGGTCAACTTCAATCCCTCTCTGGCTAATAATAAAACCCAACAATTTCCCTGATCGAACACCGAAGGTACATTTATTTGGATTCAAACGGAGATGATACTTCCTAAAACGCTGAAATAACTTCAACAAATCTTCTACATGCCCTTCTTCAGTCTAGGATTTAGAAATCATATCATCAACATACACCTTAATTTCTTTGTGCATCAGATCATGGAATAGGGTTGTCATAGCCCTTTGGTACATTGCATCAGTGTTCTTCAACCCGAAGGGCATCACTCTAACATAATGTTCCCCAGGGTGTGATAAACTTTGTTTTTTCCGTGTCCTCAAGAGCCACCCTTATTTGATTATACCCAGAAAATTCGTCCATGAACGAGAAAACTTTGAATTTTGCTATGCTATCCACTAACATATCAATGTGTGGAAATGGAAAATCATCTTTTGGACTAGCTTTATTTAGATCTCTGTAATCTACGCACATGCGAACTTTTCCGTATTTCTTCAGTACTGGCACAATATTGGCAATCCACTGAGGGTACACTGATGTCACAAGAAAACCGGCATTAATCTTCTTTATACCTTCTTCTTTGATCTCCACTGCCATATCTGGGTGAGTTCTTCGCAACTTTTGTTTGATTGACGGGCACTCTGGCTTCAGCGGCAAATGGTGCTCTATAATATATGTATCTAGACCAGGCATATCTTGGTAAGACCAAGTAAAAGTATCCACATATTATTTCAACATCTCAATCAACATGCTCTTCACATCAGGATGCAACAATGCTCCAATCTTGACTTCCTTCGGATCTTCTTCTAAACCCAAATTGATTACTTCTAATGGCTCTTTAAATGGCTGAATGGCATTCTCCTTGCGCTCAAGCAATCGTGAGACGTCTTCCGGAATCTCATCATAGTCTTCTTCTTCGGCCCCATACACAAGACATTCAAAGTTGGGAGAGGGTGCAGGGTCATTGTATTCAACGAGTTTTTTAATTTATCTGCACATATGAATTTTGATTGCTTTTAGAAACTGACACATATAACAAGTGATCATGCAGATTGAATTGCAATTATTATTTATTTTGAAAGTTTTTTTTTTCTAATTACCATTTTCTAAGGAAAAGCAAAAAATAAAGACACAATTTGAGAAACAAAGGCAACTTTTATTATTTATTTTAAAAATCAAAGCAAACAGATAAGCCCAATATTAATATTTTCACCTTGGGCAGAGTGAAAGCTTTTCAAAAAGATTAACACAAACAAATTACTTTGAAACATGTATGCAAGAGAGAACATCAATGGTGATCCAGTTCTGAACCCTAACTCCGTGCGTCACATAATTTGGCATTTCTGGCTCTGCTTCATCTTCCACAATGACATTAATCCCAGAAACAGTTGGATGAAGATAACCCCCGCTATGAAAAATATCTTGATACTTGCCTGCAGTAGACTCCGGCTTCATGCTCTTACCCTTATCATTCTTCACAAGAACCCCAAGCCAGCTCTATTCTTGTTTACAGGTTGTGATACAGTGGGAGAACTGACTTGAGATTTGCGTTTGTGTTCGCAAATGTTCGGTTTAGCAAGAGTCGCCACCGACTTTTTATTTTATCCTAAGGAAAGGTCAAAAAGCACAGGAAAGACCTTTGAGATGTTTTCGTGGGTTCGGGGGGTAGATTATGAAAAGGGAAGGTGCTAGCACCCTTTTCATCCATGGTTATCCATGGGCTCTTAGTTACTTGTTTTAGATCACTTGCCTTTGTTTTTTCAATTGCTTGAAAGGGTGTTTTGTGTGTGTGGTTTTGAAAATGTTTTGAAAAAGATGCCTTGTCTAGGCAACCTTTGTAACAATTCGTTTGAATGTTTTACAAAGGTGTTTGTCTTTTTGAAAAGATGTTTCAATGTTTTTGAAAGTTTGTTTTGAAATTGTGTGGAGATGTGTGTTTGAAAAATGGCAAGGATGTTTTGCAAGTTTGATCAAGTAACGAAGAGCTATCTACCCTATTTTACTCAAAGATCTTTCTTATGTTTTAACCCTTTTAACAGTGTTGTTTCACCATTGTGTTTGATGAACAACCTTGCGTTAGGATGTTGAACGGGACGGGCGTGGGACATTTGTATAGTCATAGAAGGCAACATATGGGACGTTTTAGCAATGTCGTTTTTAGGGACTAGATCGTTTACCGAAGGCAACATCGAGGGTCATCGAGGGTCATCGAGGGACTACGATCTTTTATCGAGGGTCTTTGCTAAAACACCCATGCTCGAGGGACATGACTATATTTCGAGGCAACAAATGAGATTACCCTAAGGGTGCATGTGTGCAAAGTGTGTTTTATTGCATGCATTTGTCTTTGATTTTTTAGGTTGTCTACTTATTGGTTTTATCTTGCCATACACACATAGTTACTAGCATTTGTACAAAAGTAACAAAAAGTGCAAAAAATAAATCCTACACTATTACAACCATATTGAAGTGCATAGAAAGTATGAAGGAAAAAATAAGATAAAAGTAAGAAAAATGAGTGTATTTCGACCCAGGCAGCAACATCCTTAGATTTGCATTCTGTTGGCCTCCTTCGATTGGGGCTAATACTAGCAAAGTCACGTCTTTCGATTGGGCCTTGGCAGGGGCGAGGTCCTGTCTTTCGATTGGGCCTTGGCAGGGGCGAGGTCCTGTATTTCGATTGGGCTTTGGCACTAGTCAGGTCATGTACTTCGATTGGGAGCTGGCACCAGCATGGGAGTGCCTTTCGTCTGAGCCTAGACTTAGTGCAAGTGTGCCTCTGGCTGGACCTTTCTGCCTTGTTGCTTTCTTCGATTGGGCCTGGAATCTGTGCAAGATGCAATCTGCCTTTCTGTCTCCTTCGATTGGGTCTGGAGTCAGTGAGGAAGCCTGACTTCGTTTCATACCCCTGTCTCCTGTTTCTTTCCTTTGACCTGGAGAAAGAGGGTAGAAGCCAAAAGCTTCGTTTCCTATTCCCTGTTTCCTGTTTCTTTCATTTAAAGCATTAAATGGCAACATGGCCTGAGGCCATGCTAGTATTTGTTTGGTAAACAGTTTAACAGTTAAAGCAAGTTCAGGTAAACAGAAAGCAAAAACGAAAGGGTTTAGCTCTGAAAACGTATTAAATAGGTGGAAACGAAAAGAAACAAAGTGTTATGTACATGTTTTTGAAATGAAAGGGAAGATTATTCACATACTATGCCATGAAATGAAAGGTTCAAGGGTAAGAGTGACTTACCTTGCTTCAGGCTTTGAACGTGTGTTGGGCCTTTAAGTGGTTTCCTTGAATGCTTCTGGATTCGAAGGGGGGAACCAGGGGTTATGTCTTTGATACTGGATTCGAAAGAGAAGAACAAGTGTGAAGTTCTTCCTACTGGATTCGAAGGGTAACAAGGTATATGGATGTTTCAGATTCTAAGTGTTTGGATTCTGGGTATTGATTTCTCAAGTGTTGATGAACTTGAGAGTTTTGCTGTGTTGTAGATTCGTTCGCCTGGCCAGAAAAGTCCTCCCTCAGCTTTGCATAAATTCCTCTATTTATAGAGAAAAATAATGGTCATGTCTTCAACAGCTAGCCTTGCAAAAATAATAAAATAGTAGGTAACGTGACAGTACAAGTGGGGGGCCCTGTTGGCAGCAGCAGCAGTTGGGTGCAGAAGATGTGACTTAGGCCTCTGACGTTGCTTGTGCTCAGACCAAATTCAGGTTGACAGCTGCTTTTGTGATAAAGTACTCTCTGTTTGAAGAAAAAGTATGTAGCCTTTAACCCAGAATAGTAGTATCTAAAAGACAAAGTTTAAAACCTTTGTACAAACTTCTGACTATGTAAAGATCTGGACGCAACACAGCCTGGAAAACGAGATTTGGTCTTGTGTCGAATGCAAGAGTGAGATCGAAGCACGCCTGTTTGAAGGAAGCCTTTGCCTTAGTCGAAGCTTTTGGTCGAAACAAGCTAACTCGAAGGAAGCTATTGCCCAATCGAAAGCTCATGCTCGAAGGAAGCATATTGCCCAATCGAAACCTGGGTTGAAGCAAACATATTTCCCAATCGAAAGTCCATGTTCGAAGGAAGCTTATAGTTCAACATGAAGGACATATCCAAGTTGCATTTGAAAGAGGCTTCTGCTCAAAACGAAGGATGTACCTAAGTTGCATTCGAAAGAGGCTCTAGCTCAACTGAAGTTTTCATCCAGGCACACAGAAGGTGAGTGCCCAAACGAAGACTTGCCTCGCAGGGGGTACATGTGACCAGTAGGTCATGGCCTTCGATTGCAAGCATGCAGGTAGCAAAAGACACAAACGAAACCTGCCACAAGAAGTCACATGCCCAGGCGAAAGAGGCACGCTAGCAGCCACTTTGAGAAATCGAAGGAGGCTCTTGCTCAACTGAAGTTTTCATCCAGGCACACAGAAGGTGAGTTCCCAAACGAAGACTTGCCTTGCAGGGGGGTACATGTGACCAGTAGGTCATGGCCTTCGATTGCAAGCATGCAGGCAGCAAAAGACACAAATGAAACCCGCAACAAGAAGTCACATGCCCAGGCGAAAGAGGCCAAAAGGCCAATCAAAGGATGCAAGCCAAGCTTGTGTCGAAAGAGGCCAAAAAGTCAATCGAAAGATGCAAGCCAAGCTTGTGTCGAAAGAGGCCAAAAGGCCAATCGAAAGAGCTGAAACGAAGTACACTTGTATTTCTCCAAATTTTGTCAAAATCATATTTTTATCTGTTTTCTTCCTTTTTGACAGTTTCCTTTTAATTTTGGTACTGGAAAATCCCAATGCACTTGTTCAAGCTTGAACTTTGAGAATCATTGTGAGAGAGGCCTTGATAATTGAGAGGGCAAATTTTGTGGTACAACAGTTGCCCCTGTTCAATTTTCTTAAACCTGAGGATGTAGATTGACTTTCAAGCCTTTCATGATCCGAAGGTGGAAGATAATTGAACACTAGAGTGCCTAAAAATTTGCACTCGCATGGTGTATTATCAGCATTGTGATGTCGGGAATGGGCTTACAGATGCCATCTGGAGATGTAATGGATAGTTGTGGAGATGGGCTTAAAGATGCCATCCAGAGGTGTGAAAGAATCTTGTCGGGGATGGGCTTAAAGATGCCATCCAAGAATGTTTATTGTAAGTGCAATGTTGTAGGTCAAAAGAATGAGCATCAAAATGGTATCCATGTCTGGAATACATTTGAACCGTATCTGGAGACTGAGTCTATATGAGCCAAAGAATGGCGTCCGTGTCTGGAGCGTATCTGAAATGTATTTGAATGAGTGACAGAATGACATCCGAATCTGGATCGTATCTGGATTGTATTTTTAATGAGTGACAGAATGACATCCGAATCTGGATCGTATCTGGACTGTATTTTGAATGAGTGACAGAATGACATCCGAATCTGGATTGTATCTGAACTGTATTTTGAATGAATTTGGAATAAGTATCAGAATGTCAGCCATAACTAGATCGCATCTGAACTGTCTCTAGAAGGGATCTGGAATAAGTATCAGAATGTCAGCCATATCTGGATCGCATCTGAACTGTCTCTAGAAGGGATCTGGAAGATGATGATCTTTTCCTGAAAAGGTAAAGAGTTAGTTGTATGCAATGTCATGATGTATGCATTGTGTAAAGATGTTCTCAAAATAAAATGAGATTTGCGTCAAATGTATTTTGTATGCATATGTTATGAATGTTGTTGAAGTGTAATTTTGTCTTGGACTTTGCTCAAAATGTTTCAACCGAGGATTCCTGCTTTGTTGTTTGAGGAGAACTCTGCTGGGGGATATTGAAAAGTCTGTGAGGAGTATGTTTATTTCTGCTTGGGAAAAGAGTTTAGGAGTCTTAGTCGTCCGTTGCTCTACTGGGGAGTCGAAGTTGAACTGATATCTGGTCGGGTCCAGGTTTCGCAGTAACTTGCTGGGGATTGTAGAGTAGTCTACTGGGGAAGAGGATTTGTGGTCCTTTGATTTGTAGTAGTCGGAGAGGCAAACTCAAGATGGAGAATCCTGGTGTTGTTGGGGAAATAAACCCTGTCGTCAGTCCGCTAGAGAGGTGACATCTTTGTTGGGGGAAGTCCTCGAGGATTCTTGAGGTTGATTCAGCTGGGGAAAAGGGGGTCAGAGATTATACTCTTGCTAGGGAATCATCCTATGAGAAGGACTTTTGGGGAGACTTGTCATTGCCCCTAGCAGCAAATGTTTGTGGCATTGCCAAAAAGTTTGATTGTATGTAACTCTTTGATGAGATTTGATGTTTAATGCCCCAAGTGACGGAGATGGAGGCCTGCCCCTGGTTACTCTGCAATTCTTTGAGAGATTTCCTGGAATCTTGACTGGACTGCCCCAGGTGTGCTGGATGGTGACATGTCATGTACCCTTGTTGATAGGAGATTTGTCAATGGAAGTGTCATCCTACTTGAAGTGATTTTGTTTACTGGGAGAGCTTTCGTTCATCGGATATTCGTTGTGTGAATTTTTCCACTGTCAAACAAATAGCCATATGCAAACAATGATATTCAAGTAATGCAAAGTTTATGTTTGTCTTGAAGTTTTTTTGAAAATGCATTTTAGCGAGTAAAGAAATTTTGCTAAGAAAATTCAAACTCAGGATTTAGAGCAGCGCCTTATAGGAGTCAGGATACCTTTTGTAACAGTATGCTTTCGAACTAACCCATGCTTCAGTTAGGACTTTTGAAGGGTTGTAATGTGGCTTGGTTCACGGTTTAAGAAACAAAGGATAAAGGCTCAAAGTGTATTTGTACCCACCCGCTCTTCGTGATGTTCTTCAATCCTAAACTCAGTTAATTATGCATTTGAACTCCAAACGAGTCTGGAACGACGTTTTTGGTGATGGTTCACACAAGTTGAATTTGTTGGAAGGCAGTCATTTTTGCAACATTTTTCATATTGTTGAGGATTTGTAGTGACCTCGTTCTTTTTATTTGTTATCCCTAACTTTTGCCTGACTGTTCCTGTTTTCGAGATTACAGTCAGCGGGATGCCCCAAATTTCTTAAGTCTCCTTTGTAGGTTTTGGCTTAGTGGGCTTTTTTTTTGAGAGATAATGACTGCCTATGAGATAAGGAACCACCACTGTCTTTTGATTCCAGAGGAATGTTTTTGATGTCATTCGTTGTGTTACGAACTGAGAGTTTGCGACTTCAATGCGCATTTTTTTTTTGAATTAACTGAGAGACTACCCTGCCCCAAGTTTAAATAAAAGGTTTCAATTTGTTTAAAAACAGAAAACTCCTACTTCTTTGGCTCGAAGGGGTTGACTAGGGATTATCTTCCTTATAATTCCAGTGTTTAGGATTTGAAAGAAATTCCTGTACATCGTCAGCAAGGTCTATCCAAAAGCATACTGTATGAGATTATGGCATTGTTTCGTCATCCTCCCTCTAAAGGCTTGTAACTTTTAGCAAGAGTTGAAAGTCATAAAGAGAGCATAATTATAGTGGAAATGAAAGGATGAATTCAAGACAAACATATGAAATGCATTAATGAAACAAAGTTTGACATCAACAGCTAATTGTTTGAATAACAAAAGAAATTACAACTTGAAAATTCAAATGAACAAAAGTCTCCCAGTTCGAACTTTGTCATTTCAGGTGGAGAACCCTTAACGGAAGATTTTCATCTCGCCATCCGGCATGAATTCTAGCACTCCTTCGTCGATCAAGTCTTGGATCTTGTTCTTCAGAGCCCAACAATTGTTTGTGTCATGCCCTGGGCTACCAAAATCATAAGCACATCTTGCATCCGGGTTGTATTTAGGAGAAGAAGTCTTAGGGTTCGGATGAGGAGCCTTTAATGTAATCAGCTCTTCCTTCAACATGTGTTTTAGCGCTTGAGCTAGTGACATGTTGATCTTAGTATATTGTCTTTTAGGCGCGACCTCCTTACGCTGATGCCCCTGTTAACATTGACGAGGTTGTTGCTGGGCTTGTGACCCTGAAGCAAGTTGGGGAGCCTTTCCCTTGTCTTCTTGTCTCAAAGGAAGTTGAATGATGTCTTGATCTCCAACCTTAGTTGTTTGCCCCATTTGGTTGTCTCGAAGCAGTTTGTTGACGAGAACCATGAGCTCTTCTTGTCTTTGAGCCAAGTCTTGAATGAGAGCCATCTGGCCCACCAGTTGTCCCATCATCTGGATCTTCATTGCGGCTAGCTCAATCTGCAGTTCCTCCAACTGATCATTCCTGACACTGCTTGAACTCCCTAGGACCATGCCCCTTGTGAGGAGAGCTTTCACTTCTTCTTGCCCTTGAGACAGGTTCAAGAACATTTCTTGAAGTTGAGCATTTTGATCCTGGATGCCCTTGATAGTCTGCTCTAGAGCCATCTCTACTGAAATAAACAGTAGGAAGATAAGGAGACTTGTGTGGGAGAAACCAGTCATTATATGATGCATGATATGTGGATGCATGTTTTCAAGGATCTCGCGGGGTAAACCCAAGAAAAATGTAGAGGTTGAACTTTGATCAACATCTTTGATTAGATAACTTTGTATCGGTAGATGTCTTTCCACGAGAATCAAGCTCACCATGTCAAGTGGGTCATAGCCCCTGATTCAAGTTGTTGCACTTGATCTTTGACGGCGTTTGTTTAGAGGAAAATGAAACCTCTTGCCCTTTGGTAGACGTCTGGTTCAACGTGACCCTGCATCAAAAGACCCTCGAGATCCTTGAAATGGTTATTGAAAAATGCTATGGTATGATGTTATGATGTTATGTACATGTATGCAAAAGTAAGCAAGTGTATATACAGGTAATCATATTCACACAAAGCAAACAAGTCCTTAGGTTTAGGCTTGCATGGGGTTTGTAGGTAAGTACCCTCTTGAAGTTAGTTGGCTCAACCTGTCCTAAAATAGAAACCGGGTTCTAAGGAGCTCAATATCACTGGATTATTTTCTATGTTCATTGTTTTGGTTTAGCCACTTAACTGGCGACCAAAATATTCCAAGAAAACAATCCTCAATGAGTGTAGTATCGAGTATCTACCAACTTCGAACTGCACCAAAGTCGGTCATCTCACTACCCCTAAAAAGGCCAAGATGGTAAAGTAAGGTTCTAAGAGTTCGTTAGTGCTTCATGACATCGCTCAGCGGCCCCGTATTCTCCTTGACTACTCAAGGGCTACCGGTACCCACAAATATGTCACACTAACATAGCTACTGCTTCAACCATGTCGGTATACCCCATACAGTTCCCTTACAGTTTATTGCTATTTACCTAAAAAAGTGCCCCCAAATCCGGGTGTAGGATTTACAACAAACCCAAACAAGGAACCCAAAAAGTAAAGCAATCAAAGCCATCAAAGCAAGCATGTAAAGGTGATCTAAAACCCTAAGGTAACCCCACTTTTAGAAATTTCCCCAGCAGAGTCGCCAGTTCTGTGATACGGTGGGAGAATTGACTTGGGATTTGCGTTTGTGTTTGCAAATGTTCGGTTTAGCAAGAGTCGCCACCGACTTTTATTTTATCCTAAGGAAAGGTCAAAAAGCACAGGAAAGACCTTTGAGATGTTTTCGTGGGTTCGGGGGGTAGATTATGAAAAGAGAAGGTGCTAGCACCCTTTTCATCCATGGTTATCCATGGGCTCTTAGTTACTTGTTTTAGATCACTTGCCTTTGTTTTTTCAATTGCTTGAAAGGGTGTTTTGTGTGTGTGGTTTTGAAAATGTTTTGAAAAAGATGCCTTGTCTAGGCACCTTTGTAACAATTCGTTTGAATGTTTTACAAAGGTGTTTGTCTTTTTGAAAAGATGTTTCAATGTTTTTGAAAGTTTGTTTTGAAATTGTGTGGAGATGTGTGTTTGAAAATGGCAAGGATATTTTGCAAGTTTGCTCAAGTAACTAAGAGCTATCTAACCTATTTTACTCAAAGATCTTTCTTATGTTTTAACCCTTTTAACAGTGTTGTTTCACCATTGTGTTTGATGAACAACCTTGCGTTAGGATGTTGAACGGGACGGGCGTGAGACGTTTGTATAGTCATAGAAGGAAACATATGGGACGTTTTAGCAATTTCATTTTTAGGGACTAGATCGTTTACCGAAGGCAACATCGAGGGTCATCGAGGGACTACAATCTTTTATCGAGGGTCTTTGCAAAAACGCCCATGCTCGAGGGACATGACTATATTCCGAGGCAACAAATGAGATTACCTTAAGGGTGCATGTGTGCAAAGTGTGTTTTATTGCATGCATTTGTCTTTGAATTTTTAGGTTGTCTACTTGTTGGTTTTATCTTTCCATACACACCTAGTTACTAGCATTTGTACAAAAGTAATAAAAAGTGCAGAAAATAAATCCTACACTATTACAACCATATTGAAGTGCATAGAAAGTATGAAGGAAAAAATAAGATAAAAGTAAGAAAAATGAGTGTATTTCGACCCAGGCAGCAACATCCTTCGATTTGCATTCTGTTGGCCTCCTTCGATTGGGGCTGACAACAGCAAAGTCACGTCTTTCGATTGGGCCTTGGTAGGGGCGAGGTCCTGTCTTTCGATTTGGCCTTGGCAGGGGCGAGGTCCTATCTTTCGATTGGGCTTTGGCACCAGTCAGGTCATGTACTTCGATTGGAAGCTGGCACCAGCATGGGAGTGCCTTTCGTCTGAGCCTAGACTTAGTGCAAGTGTGCCTCTGGCTGGACCTTTCTGCCTTGTTGCTTTCTTCGATTGGGCCTGGAATCTGTGCAAGATGCAATCTGCCTTTCTGTCTCCTTCGATTGGGTCTGGAGTCAGTGAGGAAGCCTGGCTTCGTTTCATACTCCTGTCTCCTATTTCTTTCGTTTGACCTGGAGAAAGAGGGTAGAAGCCAGAAGCTTCGTTTCCTATTCCCTGTTTTCTGTTTCTTTCATTTAAAGCATTAAATGGCAACATGGCCCGAGGCCATGCTAGTATTTGTTTGGTAAACAGTTTAACAGTTAAAGCAAGTTCAGGTAAACAGAAAGCAAAAATGAAAGGGTTTAGCTCTGAAAACGTATTAAATAGGTGGAAACGAAAAGAAACAAAGTGTTATGTACATGTTTTTGAAATGAAAGGGAAGATTATTCACATACTATGCCATGAAATGAAAGGTTCAAGGGTAAGAGTGACTTACCTTGCTTCAGGCCTTGAACGTGTGTTGGGCCTTTAAGTGGTTTCCTTGAATGCTTCTGGATTCGAAGGGGGGAACCAGGGGTTATGTCTTTGATACTGGATTCGAAAGAGAAGAACAAGTGTGAAGTTCTTCCTACTGGATTCGAAGGGTAACAAGGTATATGGATGTTTCAGATTCTAAGTGTTTGGATTCTGGGTATTGATTTCTCAAGTGTTGATGAACTTGAGAGTTTTGCTGTGTTTTTGAGAATTTTCTGTAGATTCGTTTGCCTGGCCAGAAAAGTCCTCCCTCAGCTTTGCATAAATTCCTCTATTTATAGAGAAAAAAATGGTCATGTCTTCAACAGCCAGCCTTGCAAAAATAATATAATAGTAGGTAACGTGACAGTACAAGTGGGGGGGCCTGTTGGCAGCAGCAGCAGTTGGGTGCAGAAGATGTGACTTAGACCTCTGACGTTGCTTGTGCTCAGACCAAATTCAGGTTGACAGCTACTTTTGTGATAAAGTACTCTCTGTTTGAAGAAAAAGTATGTAGCCTTTAATCCAGAATAGTAGTATCTAAAAGACAAAGTTTAAAAACTTTGTACAAACTTATGACTATGTAAAGATCTGGACGCAACACAGCCTGGAAAACGAGATTTGGTCTTGTGTCGAATGCAAGAGTGAGATCGAAGCACGCCTGTTTGAAGGAAGCCTTTGCCTCAGTCGAAGCTTGTGGTCGAAACAAGCTAACTCGAAGGAAGCTATTGCCCAATCGAAAGCTCATGCTCTAAGGAAGCATATTGCCCAATCGAAACCTGGGTCGAAGCAAACATATTTCCCAATCGAAAGTCCGTGTTTGAAGGAAGCTTAGAGTTCAACATGAAGGACATATCCAAGTTGCATTCGAAAGAGGCTTCTCCTCAAAACGAAGGATGTACCTAAGTTGCATTCGAAAGAGGCTCTTGCTCAACTGAAGTTTTCATCCAGGCACACAGAAGGCGAGTGCCCAAACGAAGACTTGTCTTGCAGGGGGTACATGTGACCAGTAGGTCATGGCCTTCGATTGCAAGCATGCAGGCAGCAAAAGACACAAACGAAACCTGCCACAAGAAGTCACATGCCCAAGCGAAAGAGGCACGCTAGCAGCCACTTTGAGAAATCGAAGGAGGCTCTTGCTCAACTGAAGTTTTCATCCAGGCACACAGAAGGTGAGTGCCCAAACGAAGACTTGCCTTGCAGGGGGGTAGATGTGACCAGTAGGTCATGGCCTTCGATTGCAAGCATGCAGGCAGCAAAAGACACAAACGAAACCTGCAACAAGAAGTCACATGCCCAGGCGAAAGAGGCCAAAAGGCAAATCGAAGGATGCAAGCCAAGCTTGTGTCGAAAGAGGCCAAAAAGTCAATCGAAAGATGCAAGCCAAGCTTGTGTCGAAAGAGGCCAAAAGGCCAATCGAAAGAGCTGAAACGAAGTACACTTGTATTTCTCCAAATTTTGTCAAAATCATATTTTTATCTATTTTCTTCATTTTTGACAGTTTCCTTTTAATTTTGGTACTGGAAAATCCCAATGCACTTGTTCAAGCTTGAACTTTGAGAATCATTGTGAGAGAGGCCTTGATAATTGAGAGGGCAAATTTTAGGGTACAACACATGTGGATCAATAATATGTCCCCATACTTCACTATGGCCATTACGCACAACCTGTTGCACATCCTTGAACGAAGCCATATAATTCTCATTTCCTCTTATATTATTAATGGATAAAGCTTGGAACTGGGTTCCAACAGCAGCTTCATCCGCCTCCACAATACTGAAAGAGGACAAATGAGATATCAATGATTCCTGTTCTCCATTTATAATTACCACTTTTCCTTCACGTATAAACTTCAACTTTTGGTGTAAATTCGAAGTGACAGCCCCTGCCTCATGTATCCACGACCGTCCCAGCAAGCAGCTATAAGCAGGTATAATATCCATGACCTGGAAAGTAATCTGAAACAAATGTGGGCCTATATGAATAGGCAAGTCCACTTCACCAATAACATATTTCCTTGATCCATCAAACACTTTCACAATAATGCCACTTGGGCGCATGGGCGTTCCTTGATATTTCAACTTCATAAGCGTGTTCCTCGGTATAACGTTCAATTCAGATCCATTATCAATCAACACATTTGATAATGAATCATTCTTGTAGTTCATAGAGATGTGGAGGGCCAGGTTATGATTCCTTCCTTCATAAGGCAATTCATCGTCGCAGAAACTCAGGTTATTACATGCTGTAATGTTCCCTACTATACTGCTGAATTGATCTACAAGCATATCACTTTCCACAAAAGCTTGGTCCAATACCCTCATCAAAGATTCTCTGTGAGCAGAGGAGTTCATAAATAAAGCCAAGATAAATATTTTTGAAGGAGTCTGCAGAAGCTGATCCATAATTTTGTAGTCGCTCATCTTGATTATCTTTAAAATATCATATACATCTTTTTCTAGTGTAGCTCCACTAGATTCACCCACTGCCTTCTTGGATTCAACATTTTCCACAACTTTCTTTCCAGTACTAACAACTCTACGAACAACTAGTGAAAATACACGACCGCTGCGGGTCACTCTGCTAGTCTCAGCAATATTTCCAACATTAGGCATTGGATGGATGTGAATTTCCACACCATTCTCTAAAATTGTAGAATTATATTTATATGGGACAGCCTTATCTGACTTGTAGGGGACATGACCCATCAAACTAATTATCAATGGAGTAATAGCTGACTTGCTATGATATTCAACTTCAAAATGGGTAGGTGCATCAAAGCAAGGCACAATAACATTTATTCCCTCTTCAACACATTCAGTCATTGCAGAGTCATCTCTGGAAAACATATCTTCATCGGAGGAGAAGAACTCATCTGTAGAGGCATACTCATCATCCGACTCTTCCTTAGCTAAACAGACCTCAATCATATCAACTTGATGGTAATCATACCTTTGACCTGTAACATTGAGGGTTCCATTATCCAACAACAACTGAATACCATTCCTAACAATTGAACATCCTCGGGAATCTCGACAGCGAATTCGGAAAGACCCATACTGATGTTCCACCCGACCAGCCATGTGACATAAAGTAGCATGCAATTGCACAAGGTTCTCATTCATATGTTCCACATCAAAGATTCTGAATTCTCCAAGACATCCAGAAACCATGTTTACTCCCTCTTCATACTCTTCCCTAGGCATGATTATGGGGATGAGGCCCTCATCTATCATCTCCTGCAAATCAGCCTTTATCTTATCATATCCTTGTATATCCGTACTACAAATAGCACAACCGGCATGGTCATGCGTATAGTAGCTAAATTCATAGAGGTCCGCATGCATTTTCACCAAATCTCCTCTAACCAAATTAACATAAAAAATCCGGAAGTCGCATGGACAACCGACCACCATGTTCACAACATTTGCTCCTCCATGCTTTGGTAGAGGATTATCTTTCACATTAGGGCCAACATCCTTGAAAGATAAGTGTAGCGATAAAAAATGTAGCGGGGTAAATCGGAGATCGAACTATTAATTAATTCGTATCACAAAAGCAAGAGTCGCCACCGCGCTTTATTATTTCCAAGGAAAAAGGGAAAAGAGTGAAATAAAACCCTAAAATATGCAATGTAAAATAATACTTTAAAAGTAATGAAAATACAAGGAGTTTTTGAAAAGAGGTCTAAGGTTCGGGGGTTGGTTATACAATGGGAAGGTATTAACACCCAATGTATCTATAGTATTCTATAGGAACCTTTTGAAATATCTGTTTATTAAAATGTTTGTTTGATTAAAAATAAATTGTTTTGGCCAAAAATGGGTATGGACGAGTTTTTGAAGATATAACGACCTAATGTCGAAGTTTTGACTTAAAAGGTGTGAGTTTTGAAAAATTGAATTTTTGGGAAAATTATCTTAAGTTTTTTAATGAAATGAGGGTATTCGCACGATGTTTTTTGATGACATGAAGTCGACAAAAATTAAACAATTCCCTTGGATTTTGGCAAGCAACATGAAGATTAAAACTAAAAGTATAAACACTCCAAGATTTTAAAAGAAAACCAAAAGAGAAGCCATGGAATTAAATCGAAATTATCACAAACTCAACCAACATGTATCATGGGAGGAACATCATAAGGGGCAATGAATTCAAAGAGATAACTTACAAACTTATCAATAAAAGACTAGTTTAAAAAAACTAACAAAATTAACTAACATGCTGACCAAACGAAATATAATGATTTAAATAAATTATAAAACTAAACTAATTAATTGGGTTTCAAACTGAAAACGAAATAAAGGTCCAGCATGGGACAGAAAACGAAATCGACAACGCTTCCTTCGAACTCTCTCTTTTCTTTCTTCGAACTCCCTCTTTCGAATTCTCTCTTTTCTCTCTTTGAACTCCCTCTTTCGAATTCTCTCTTTTCTCTCTTCGAACTCCCTCTTTCGAACTCTGATTTTCTCTCTTCGAACTCCCTCTTTCTAACTCAGCTTTTCTCTCTTTCGAACTCCCTCTTTTCTTTCTTCGAACTCCCTCTTTCGAATTCTCTCTTTTCTCTCTTCGAACTCCCTCTTTTGAATTCTCTCTTTTCTCTCTTCGAACTCCCTCTTTCGAACTCTGCTTTTCTCTCTTCGAACTCCCTCTTTCGAACTCAACTTTTCTCTCTTTCGAACTCCCTCTTTCGAACTCAGCTTTTCTCTCTTCAAACTCCCTCTTTCGAACTCTGCTTTTCTCTCTTTCGAACTCTCTAAATCAAAAACGAACAACAGTACTGCTACTGGTTTCGAACTCTTCCTAAGTCAGAACGAACAACACCACTGCTACTGGTTTCGAACTCTTCCTAAGTCAGAACGAACAACACCACTGCTACTGGTTTCGAATTCTTCCTAAGTCAGAACGAACAACACCACTGCTACTGGTTTCTAACTCGAACAAAAACACTGCTTCTAGTTTCGAAATCTCTCTCCTAAATCAATAACGAACAACAACACTGCTACTTGTTTCGAATTCTTCCCTCCCTAAATCGAAATCGAATAACAACACTGATTCTAGTTTTTTCATGCAGTTAAACATCAAATCAACAAGGCAACAAATATTCATGACAAGAGAAACAACAATAACAAACTCAAGGGGTTCTGATTTATTGAAACATCAACAACAAAAAAAGACAACTAGTTCACAGCATATATCATGATAACAAGCATGGCAACAGATTTTGAGAAAAAGTAGTGAGACTTACAAGATCAGAGCAAGTCTGATGGTTTTGATTTTTATGATAAAATAAAATAAGAAATCCAGAGGATAGGTAATATACTCTTTTAATTCCTTCTGCTTCCAGAAAATGATTCAGAAATGTTGGTGTTGTTGAATTTGCTGGTATGATTGGAGCTTGGTTCGAAATAGGCTTTAAGTTTGTGGTTGTGCCTGCAGTTCGAAACAGGCTTTGAGTTTGTGAGCTTGGAGGTTTTTTTACTGGTTTTAGGCAGGTTGGAGGAGCTTCTGTTTACAGTTTGTGGTTTTGGTAAGGAAGGAAGGCTTTGGTTTATGCAGGTTAGTGCTTGGTTCGAAACAGGTTTTGCAAGTGTGAGAACTTGCAGGTTTGTGCTTGGTTCGGTTTTGTGTTTTTTCTTTGTGAACTCTTTGTTAACTGCCTTTGTGAACTATATCCCTTTTTTGCTATCCTCTCCAAAACGATTGCATAACTGCCTGCTTATATAGTGAAAGAATAAGGTTTTGGGAGGGAAGATTTTGATGAGTTTGAACAAAAGGAATAATCTGATTTCGACACTTTTTGATGCAGTTTTGGTGTGTGTTATTTGAGGCAATTCTTGGACTGATGTGCACAGGTTTTTGGACTGGTGTTCAACAGTTTTGGTTGGTGGTGGAGGCAGCAGATGATATGACCGTTAGTGGGCAGTAGTAACATGCAACTTTGGACAGATTAACATAAGGACAAACTTATAATTGACATATTTATATTTTCATAATATTAATAATAAACAACAATGACAATAATAATAAAATAACTGTTAGTAAAACTAAACTGAAAATGTAAAAGTGAAATAAAAGATATTAAATTTTTTGAGTTTTTTCAAATAAAGTGATGCAAAAATATAAATTATATGTAACTAAGGTTTTTTGATAATTTTAAATTAACATAAAGAACTTGAAAAATAAAAATAAAAGAATGTGAAATTACTATTTTTGAGATTTTTTACTAAATTAAATCTAAAAGACTATAATTTTAATTTAAATGATACAAAAAACAAAAAAAAAACTAAATGAAACTTAAGGAAACTAATTTTTTTTATATTTTGAATAAAAACGTAAATAAAATGAAAATAGCATGAACTAAATATTTTTAGGATTTTCTTTTTTTATGGAAATAAGAATAAAAGAAAGATGATAAAAAAAATGAAAAAAAACAAGATTTAATAAAGTCGGACAAAACCAGTTAAATTTCATTAAATTCACAACAATTTCTAACGTTTCTATTTTTTTGGTGGATTTTCAAAGGATAATCATCTCTTGACTTGTAAAGAAAAGTTTTAGTTGTTGCAGAGGAGAATCATATGTAAAAGAACCACTAAAAAATTGAAATTTGAAGAAGTTATGAATTTTTGAAATCTGACTCGAGAATTGGCAAAAAATAGGTTGAAACGCTTGTGAACGCTTGCTATGTAACAATGCAGATGAGAGGTGGTATCTTAGGTCAAAATTTGGGGTATGACAACTGCCCCTATTTAAGTTTCTTCTATCTGGAGATATGAAGATTAAAATCTTCGTCTCGACGAGATTGAAGGTACTTAAATACATAATACGCAAATTTTGCCCTAAGATTCCGCCATTATGTTTGTGATATGAATGTAGTATTTAAATTCACAGAGAATGATATTGTATGAGACAACATAATGCTGGAGAAACCAAACACCAACAAAACACAGGAGCATAGATTATACACTACTGGGGAAATGAGCCCTCGACCTCAAATGATAGACTCTTGACGGCGAATACAAATTTGAGAGAATACAACCTCTGACCCTAACAAAGAAAACATCTTGCATAGGCCACAAAAACAGGTTATTGACCAAAAATAACAGTGAGTTCCCAACTCAAGGTCAAAGATAGACAAAAGATGTATCAAATTTGCTGATAATGGATTACCGACTTCTGAAGGTAAAGATTCATGACAAACTTCTCTGCGAGATTTCCGGAGAGATACCAATTAATGCTGGAATAATAATATGGTTGTAGATACACAAGCTGCTCAAATAAAGAAGCTCCCACTTGCTATCCTCCAAAAAATACTATGACATACAAGCTGCTCAAATAAAGAAGCTGCCACTTGCTGTCTTCCAAAAATAACCAATAACATACAAGCTGCTCAAATGAAGAAGCCGCCACTTGCTGTCTTCCAAAAACTATGACATACAAGCTGCTCAAATAAAGAAGCTGCCACTTGCTGTCTTCCAAAAAAAAACTGACATACAAGCTGCTCAAATAAAGAAGCTGCCACTTGCTGTCTTCCAAAAAACTATGACATACTAAGCTGCTCAAATAAATAAGCTGCCACTTGCTGTCTTCCAAAAAACTAACGTACAAGCTGCTCATGAAGAGCTGCCACTTGTCATTTTCCAAAAATAATAACGCACAAGTTGCTCATGAAGAGCTGCCGCTTGTTGTTTTCCAAAAATAATAACGCATAAGTTTCTCATGAGGAGCTGCCGCTTGTCGTTTTCCAAAAATAATAACGCACAAGTTGCTCATGAAGAGCTGCCGCTTATCGTTTTCCGAAAATAATAACGCATAAGTTGCTCATGAAGAGCTGCCGCTTGTCGTTTTCCAAAAATAATAACGCACAAGTTGCTCATGAAGAGCTGCCGCTTGTCGTTTTCCGAAGAAAAATAACGTACAAGTTTCTCATGAAGAGCTGCCGCTTGTCATTTTCCAAAAACAATAACGCACAAGTTGCTCATGAAGAGCTGCCGCTTGTCGTTTTCCGAAGAAAAATAACACACAAGTTGCTCATGAAGAGCTGCCGCTTCTCGTTTTCCAAAAACAATAACGCACAAGTTGCTCATGAAGAGCTGCCGCTTGTCTTTTTACAAAAATAATAACGCACAAGTTGCTCATGAAGAGCTGCCGCTTGTCGTTTTCCAAAAATGACTGACGCACAAGTTGCTCATGAAGAGCTTCCACTTGTCATTTTCCGAAGAAAAATAACGTACAAGTTGCTCATGAAGAGCTTCCGCTTGTCGTTTTCCGAAGAAAAATAACGTACAAGTTGCTCATGAAGAGCTGCCGCTTGCCGTTTTCCAAAGAAAAATAATGTACAAGCTGCTCATGAAGAGCTGCCACTTGCCGTTTTCCGAAGAAAAATAACGTACAAGCTGCTCGTGAAGAGCTGCCACTTTCCGTTTTCCGACGAATAATTCAGAAGAAAATTGCGATAACCCTGCCAGAGAATAAAATCTTCGTCAAAGGGAACCATGAATCAATCCTTCCCGAGGAGATCAAATACTTTAATGTGCAAAATAAATGCACCATTCGTCTAGGTTGCCTAGCTTGGAGAAAACCACGAGATAGCCTATGCAAGAGGCGACAACTCCCTCCAGGAATAAACCAGAGAGAAAACAGTCAAACAAAACTCCACCCAATGAGAAAATAACTCGATTGGGGATTCATCCTATCCAGAAATGGACAAGGAAGGCTAAATCAGAAAACTCATCCACGAGGATTAGCTCAGTTGGGGAATTTAGAAAGAAGCACATTTTCTGCCTAAGCTGACATTCTACTTGGAAAGAACATGTACATTGTCTTAATAAACATAAACAAGGTATACGACCCAAAATCAACGACAAATGTGAATATGCATGCGTGACATAAGTGTAAATGAATGAATGAGTGTTATGCTGACAAAATAGGCAGACGAAATATCTTGAAGATAATAAGATATCACAAAATAATAGATACTCGGCCAATCTTGAAGAGACGGAAAATAATTGGAACTGGAGCCAACAAGCAACGTCAGAGCGTATCACGCTACAAGGCTCAAATCTTCTAGGGAGAAAAGGTAATCAAATCCAATCTTCTGACACCAATAGACCACTGGCATGAGACAAAGCGTACCACACTTCAGAAATCTGCTCAAATGAAGATAACTAAAACAACGCTTAACTGGAAAAGCTGGGGAGTCACCAAACTTAGTACCACCAGAAACAAAAGCTTACACAACCAACACCTCGTGACGTTTTTGAAGGAAAACATGTTCATCATGCAAGGATAAATTACTGTATTGTTTTGCATTTCATGGCTTGACCACCCTCGGAACAACTGTTAATATTCCTTTCAGTATTCACGACACATTTTTTAAAATAAGAATACTTTAAATAACTTTGTTTCAAATATTGCCGTAAAAAATTAAAATTTTGCCCACAAAAGGTAAATGCTCAAATTCCATTAATAAGATGGTAGTTCGCTAACAACGCGACTCCAACGGTTTACAAAAGTTTGGGAAATAGTACATGAAAGAAAATGTTACACAAAAACAATGATCACTATTCTCCCTAACAACTTCGAATTCCGAAATGTGCTCAAATGCCACAGCCGGTCTGACCAAAAGCCTGCCTAAGCCGCCCCTTCGGGTTTCAACTTAGCAAACTGTCAACTCAAAACTAGGCGAAATACTTCTTGACTGCATCGGAGTTCACGGAGCGCGGGACCTCTTCACCGTCCATATTTGTGATAATCATGGCACCTCCAGAGAAAACTTTCTTAACGACATACGGTCCTTCATAATTCGGAGCCCACTTGCCCCTAGAATCAGGTTGGAAAGATAATATCCTCTTGAGCACAAGGTCACCTTCTTTGAACTCGCGTGGTCGAACCTTTTTATCAAAAGCCTTCTTCATTCTCTGCTGATATAATTGACCATGACACAATGCTGTCAATCTCTTCTCTTCAATTAAATTCAACTGATCATATCTACTTTGACACCATTCAGCTTCAGAAAGTTTAGCTTCCATCAAAACTCTCATAGACGGAATCTCCACCTCCACAGGGAGTATTGCTTCCATACCATAAACTAGGGAAAATGGGGTTGCACCTATTGAAGTTCGAACTGAAGTACGGTATCCATGTAAAGCAAACGGAAGCATTTCATGCCAATCTTTACAAGTTACCACCATCTTCTGGACAATCCTTTTAATAATCTTGTTAGCAGCTTCAACAACTCCATTCATCTTCGGCCTGTAAGCAGAAGAATTATGGTGTTCGATCTTGAATTCTTCACAAAGCTCTTTCATCATCTTATTATTCAAATTCGAGCCATTATCAGTGATGATCTTGCTCGGGATACCGTATCGACAAATGATCTGATTCTTGATAAATTTGACTACCACCTGTCTGGTTACATTAGCATAAGAATCTGCTTCCACCCATTTAGTAAAATAATCGATCGCTACCAAGATGAAACGATGACCATTTGAAGCTCTGGGTTCAATCATTCTAATCATATCAATGCCCCACATAGAAAAAGGCCAAGGTGAAGAAATAACATTGAGGAGGGTCGGTGGCACATGTATCTTGTCCGCATAAATCTGGCATTTATGACGTTTCTTCACATATTTGCAACAATCAGATTCCATCATCATCCAATAGTAAGCAGCTCTCAACATCCTCTTAGCCATTGAATGTCCGTTGGCATGAGTGCCAAAGGATCCTTCATGCACTTATTGCATCATCATGTTTGCTTCATGTCTGTCTACACATCTGAGCAAGACCATGTCGTAATTCCTCTTATACAATACTTCTTCATTGAGGAAGAAACTACTTTCCAATCTCCTCAACGTCTTCCTATCTTTACTGGATGCCCCAGGCGGGTACTCTTGAGTTTGAAGAACACGTTTAATGTCATAGAACCATGGTTTGTCGTCGGTGATCTCTTCTACTGAGAACACATGAGCAGGTCTATCGAGGCGCATAACTCTGATTGTAGGCACATCGTTCTAACCATTCACTTGAAACATTGAAGACAAAGTAGCTAAAGCATCAGCCATTTGGTTTTCATCTCTAGGGATATGATGTAACTCCACTTTGTTGAAGAAGGTTAACAATCTTCTAGCATAGTCTCTGTAAGGGATCAAACCAGGATGACGAGTCTCCCATTCTCCTTTGATTTGATTAATTACCAATGCCGAGTCTCCGTAAATATCAAGAATCTTAATCCTTAGATCCACTGCTTCTTCGAGACCCAAAATACATGCTTCATATTCAGCCATGTTGTTCGTACAGTCGAACTTCAATCTCGCCGTGAAAGGGATATGAGTACCTCAGGGAGTGACGATGATTGCCCCAATTCCATTTCCATAAGAATTCACATCTCCGTCAAATACCAAACCCCAACGGGGTTCAGGATCAGGTCCTTCTTCAGGTAACGACTCTTCACAATCTTTAGCCTTCAAGTACATAACATCTTCATCCTGGAAGTCAAACTTGATGGATTGATAATCTTCAATTGGTTGGTGAGCCAAATGATCGGCTAAAACACTCCCTTTGATTGCTTTCTGAGTGTGATACTCAATGTCATATTCAGATAAAAATATCTGCCAACGGGCTATTCTTCCAGACAAGGCGGGCTTCTCAAAGATATACTTGATCGGATCCATTTTGGAGATCAACCAAGTGGTGTGGTTAATCATATACTGGCGTAGACGGCGAGCAGCCCAAGCTAAAGCACAACAGGTTTTCTCAAGCATTGAGTATCGGGACTCACAGTCTGTGAATTTCTTACTCAGGTAATATATGGCATGTTCCTTTCTTCCAGTCTCATCTTGTTGACCAAGCACACATCCCATGGAATCTTCCAATATAGTCAGGTACATAATCAAAGGTCTTCCTTCCACTGGAGGAATCAAAATGGGAGGTTCAAGTAAATATTCTTTGATGCTATCAAAAGCTCTCTGACAATCTTCTGTCCACACACATCCTTGGTTATTTCGGAGAAGCTTAAAAATCGGCCCACAGGTAGCAGTCATATGAGATATAAATCTAGAAATATAGTTCAATCTCCCAAGGAATCCTCTTACTTGTTTTTCCGTCTTGGGTGAGGGCATTTCCCGAATAGCTTTGACTTTATCAGGATCTACCTCAATACCTTTCCGACTGACAATGAAACCCAGAAGTCTTCCAGAACGAACACCAAAAGTGCACTTGTTGGGATTCAGACGGAGTTTATACTTTCTCAAACGCTGGAATAACTTCAATAAATGTTCCAAATGATCCTCTTCAGTTTGCGATTTGGCAATCATGTCATCTACATACACTTCTATCTCCTTATGCATCATATCATGGAACAAAGCAGTCATGGCCCTTTGGTACGTTGCACCAGCATTCTTCAAACCAAACGGCATAACCTGATAACAAAATGTTCCCTAAGGTGTAATGAAAGCTGTCTTCTCCATATCTTCTGGCGCCATCTTGATTTGATTGTAACCAGAGAAACCATCCATGAAAGAAAAGACTTTGAACTTTGCAGTACTGTCGACAAATACGTCAATGTGTGGTAAGGGAAAATCATCCTTTGGGCTAACTCTATTCAGATCTCTATAATCTACACACATCCGAACTTTGCCATCCTTCTTAGCAACAGGCACGATATTGGCTAACCATTGAGGATAGACCGATGTAATAAGGAAACCTGCATTAATTTGCTTTTAAACTTCTTCTTTGATCTTGTCAGCCATATCGGGACGAGTCCTTCTCAACTTATGCTTAATCGGCGGACATTCAGGTCTCAACGGCAAACGGTGCTCCACAATATTGTTGTCCAAACCTGGAATGTCTTGGTAGGACCAAGCAAACACGTCAACATACTCTCTGAGAAGCTCCAACATTTTATCTTTGACCTCTGGGATAAGCAATGCTCCTACCTTAACTTCCTTTTTATCTTCTTCATCACCCAAATTGATCATCTCTATAGGCTCTTCAAACGACTGAATAATCTTTTCATCATGCTCAAGCAAACGGGAAATTTCATCAGGAACTTCTTCACTATCTTCTTCCTCGGCTCTGAACACAGGGAATTCAAAGTTGGGAGGGGGCATAGGATCATTGTTTTCAATGGTTAAGTCATGGATTAATCTTCACATATGATTATGCTTTATTTTAGAAATCGATTAATATGAATGTTGTACAAATGAAACAAAAGATTATTATATTTTCCTATTACTACCAATTAATTTTCATTACTATTTCCCAGAAAAAGTGAAAAAATAAAACAGTAGTGGACAAAATAACGTTTTTATTCATGATTGGCAATACTTGAAACCAAGAGCCCAGACATTTTCTCTTTCGCCTTGGGCAGAGCAAAAGGATTTATTTTCAACATAGCCCGACGCAAAAACTTTTCGCCTTGGGCAGAGCGAAATTTTTTTTCTTCAAAAATAAAACAAAACATTACTCAGAAATGTGCATCGCAACAGGAACATCAACAACAATCTAGTTCTGGCAAACCACTCCATGCGTTACAAAATCCAATTCTAGAAAACATGTGAAATGGAATGTTGGATGATGCATGATATGCGATGCAAATGATCGTTCATTCGATAGTTTTTCAAGGAACTTCGATAATTTTGCACACATCAATGGTAGAGGAATTTGGAACAACAAAAACTCATCTCATTAATCAAAAGCGGTAAATTACAACTTACAACTTTGGAAAAACAAAACAATAAATTACAACCTTGGGACAACAACCCAATAAAAAGCAGTAAATTACAACTTTGGAACATGAAGCCCATAATAAAAGCAGTAAATTACAACTTTGGAACATGAAGCCCTTTTACAGAGTTTTACAAAATGACAAAAGTAAAATAAAACTAAGAACCAAAGATCACTCAGAATCATCAGATGAAGGACCAAATGCCAACTGTAACTGGAGCTTCATGATCTTCTCTTCATAAAAGTCTTCCAACTTTTTCTTCTCAGCTACTAGTCGATCAAAGATTTCCTTTTGTGGATTAGGAACGAGAGCAACGCTTACCGAATCTTCCTTCTTTCTCTTCCTTTCCTTATCATATTTCTTAAGTAAAGCATCCTTTTGACGAAGCTTCTCATCATGCTCAATGAACCAGCCGTCTTGAATAAATAGCAAATCCAACTTTTCCTTTAGCTGTCGAGTCAGGACCCGATTCTCATATTCCGACATAGCATACTTTTCTTTCCAAGCATCTCTCTCGGACTTCATCCTAGCCAGATTTCCTTGGTATTCTCCCATGTTCTTGATAGGAATATCAACAGATGACGATGCAACAGTAGGGAATAAAGGTTTCTCAGGTTTATAGGGAATCTTGAGAGCACAAGCCCTAGCACGAACCCATTGTAGGTAAGGCTCCAAAGAAACGGCACCTCTATGTCCTAACATGTCTCTCCCTTTCCTATGGATGTGGCGCCAAGCTCCTTCGATCTCCTTCTTAGTTGCTTGGTGATCTTGTCCTTCTTGTAGAAAGAAACCACTCACATGAATATTGTTCGGCTTGTCTCTCATCGGGTATCCAAACTGACGGCGCGTGAGAACTGGATTATAGTTAATTCCTCCTTTCGTACCAAGAAGAGGCACGTTAGGAAAAGCACCACAGCTATCGATGATCTTCATGTCATATCAAACTCGATTATACCAATCAATGTCGAAATGAGTGAGAGCCATAATTTTTGGCGCCCATCGCGGCTCCTTCTCGAGATCCCAGAAAACATCAGACCTAGGTAGATGAGAAACATACCACTGATATAGCAACGATGCACAACAAATAATCATCCCTCCTTGATAAGAGTTTCGAAGATGTATGGAGTAGTAGGTATCTCCTAGCAGCGTAGGGACCGGATTTCCAATCAAGAAAATTCTGATGGCGTTGATATCCATAAACTTATCAACGTTAGGAAACAAGAAAAGGCCATAAGCGAGTAAAGCAAAAATGTTTTCAAAGGCAATAGTATCCTTTATCTCAGCGAAATAACGAGCTTTCTTCAACAAAAACTGCGCAGATAAGCCTCGGATTCCCCCTTTGGTAGTCATGCTCTCCTCTATCTCCGACTTCTTCAAGTGGATGATGGTCGCTATCTCGTGAGATTTGGGTTCCTCTTCTAAGCCAGAAAAAGGAACACAGTCGGTGATCGGCAAGCCAAGTATGTAGGAGTACTCTTCTAAGGTGGGCATCAACTGGTAATCCGGGAAGGTGAAGCATCGGTACAAAGAATCGTAGAATTGGACCAACGTATTAAGGATGCCTTCCTTCATCTTGCGCTTCATGAGAGGTATAAGGGACCCATATTTCTTCTGAAATTCTTTCGGGTTCTCGATCTTAGGAATCAAACTCTTCAGTTCTTCAATCTCGGGCTCCTTAAAACTAAAACTTTGAGTGTTTCTTCTTCCAAACTCCATAATACTTGATATGTTTGCAAAAATCATTCTTAAGTTCCTTGAAAAACCATTTTTTACAAAAAATGTCGATGGATGCATGGATGAATGATAATGCAACAATTACACACAAGTTCACAAACATGGGGTTCAAAGGTTCAACGTTTCGTGCATGGAGTCGAAGGGTAAAGCCCACCCCAAGGTATGTACTAATGGTTTAATCACACCTGTAAGACAAGGTTCTAAGAGTTCTCGGAGTCTACATTCCTCCTTCGGATATTACCAACGTCTTGGTTACTCAATAATTAGCAATATTCTCAAGAGAAACTCATCCGAGCATAGCATCGCGTAACAATTACTTTCGGATTACTCCGTTATAATTTCCGCGCTTCACCTAAAAGGCCAAGTTGGGTTAGGGTTTTACGGTTCTCAATTTCTCTGGCTCCCAGGTCGAAAATAATAATGTCTTCCCGATTACTCGGTAAACAAATATTACGTTCAAAAGGGCCTTCCATTGAGTGGGGGATTTCATGCCTCCTTCTTCGGGATTACTCCCACAAAGTTAACATGACTATACCGCCCGTCCTATCCTTAAGTGTAACTTAATCCGGGTATAGGATTCGTCCTTTGCAAAAAACCCAAACAACCCCAATATAAACACATAATCAAACAAATGAAATAATAATAAACAGATAAAACAAACTAGGCTTAACCAACTTAGGGATGGACCAGCAAGAGGTCAATCTTTCCCCAGCAGAGTCGCCAATTCTGTAGCGATAAAAAATGTAGCGGGGTAAATCGGAGATCGAACTATTAATTAATTCGTCTCACAAAAGCAAGAGTCGCCACCGCGCTTTATTATTTCCAAGGGAAAAGGGAAAAGAGCGAAATAAAACCCTAAAATATGCAATGTAAAATAATACTTTAAAAGTAATGAAAATACAAGGCGTTTTTGAAAAGAGGTCTAAGATTCGGGGGTTGGTTATACAATGGGAAGGTATTAGCACCCAATGTATCTATAGTATTTTATATGAACCTTTTGAAATATCTGTTTATTAAAATGTTTGTTTGATTAAAAATAAATGGTTTTGGCCAAAAATGGGTATGGACTAATTTTTGAAGATACAACGACCTAATGTCGAAGTTTTGACTTAAAAGGTGTGAGTTTTGAAAAATTGAATTTTTGGGAAAATTATCTTAAGTTTTTTAATGAAATGAGGGTATTCACACGATGTTTTTTGATGACATGAAGTCGACAAAAATTAAACAATTCTCTTGGATTTTGGTAAGCAACATGAAGATTAAAACTAAAAGTATAAACACTCCAAGATTTTAAAAGAAAACCAAAAGAGAAGCCATGGAATTAAATCGAAATTACCACAAACTCAACCAACATGTATCATGGGAGGAACATCATAAGGGGCAATGAATTCAAAGAGATAACTTACAAACTTATCAATAAAAGACTAGTTTAAAAAAACTAACAAAATTAACAAACATGCTGACCAAACGAAATATCAAGATTTAAATAAATTATAAAACTAAACTAATTAATTGGGTTTTAAACTGAAAACGAAATAAAGGTTCAGCATGAAACAGAAAACGAAATCGACAATGCTTCCTTCGAACTCTCTCTTTTCTTTCTTCGAACTCCCTCTTTCGAATTCTCTCTTTTCTCTCTTCGAACTCCCTCTTTCGAATTCTCTCTTTTCTCTCTTTGAACTCCCTCTTTCGAACTCTGCTTTTCTCTCTTCGAACTCCCTCTTTGGAACTCAGCTTTTCTCTCTTTCGAACTCCCTCTTTTCTTTCTTCGAACTCCCTCTTTCGAATTCTCTCTTTTCTCTCTTCGAACTCCCTCTTTCGAATTCTCTCTTTTCTCTCTTCGAACTCCCTCTTTCGAACTCTGCTTTTCTCTCTTCGAACTCCCTCTTTCGAACTCAGCTTTTCTCTCTTTCGAACTCAGCTTTTCTCTCTTCGAACTCCCTCTTTCGAACTCTGCTTTTCTCTCTTTCGAACTCTCTAAATCAAAAACGAACAATAACACTGCTACTGGTTTCGAACTCTTCCTAAGTCAGAACGAACAACACCACTGCTACTGGTTTCAAACTCTTCCTAAGTCAGAACGAACAACACCACTGCTACTGGTTTCAAATTCTTCCTAAGTCAGAACGAACACCACCACTGCTAATGGTTTCTAACTCGAACAACAACACTGTTTCTAGTTTCGAAATCTCTCTCCTAAATCAAGAACGAACAACAACACTGCTACTTGTTTCGAATTCTTCCCTCCCTAAATCGAAATCGAATAACAACATTGATTCTAGTTTTTTCATGCAGTTAAACATCAAATCAACAAGGCAACAAATATTCATGACAAGAGAAACAAAAATAACAAACTCAAGGGGTTTTGATTTATTGAAACATCAACAACAACAAAAGACAACTAGTTCATAACATATATCATGATAACAAGCATGGCAACAGATTTTGAGAAAAAGTAGTGAGACTTACAAGATCAGAGCAAGTCTGATGGTTTCGATTTTGATGATGAAATAAAATAAGAAATCCAGAGATGAGGTAATATACTCTTTTAATTCCTTCTGCTTCCATAAAATGATTCGAAAATGTTGGTGTTGTTGAATTTGCTGGTATGATTGGAGCTTGGTTCGAAATAGGCTTTATGTTTGTGGTTGTGCCTGCAGTTCGAAACAGGCTTTGAGTTTGTGGGCTTGGAGGTTTTTTTTACTGGTTTTAGGCAGGTTGGAGGAGCTTCTGTTTACAGTTTGTGGTTTTGGTAAGGAAGGCAGGCTTTGGTTTATGCAGGTTAGTGCTTGGTTTGAAACAGGTTTTGCAAGTGTGAGAACTTGCAGGTTTGTGCTTGGTTCAGTTTTGTGTTTTTTATTTGTGAACTCTTTGTGAACTGCCTTTGTGAACTATATCCCTTTTTTGCTATCCTCTCCAAAACGATTGCATAACTGCCTGCTTATATAGTGAAAGAATAAGGTTTTGGGAGGGAAGATTTTGATGAGTTTGAACAAAAGGAATAATCTGATTTCGACACTTTTTGATGCAGTTTTGGTGTGTGTTAGTTGAGGCAATTCTTGGACTGATGTGCACAGGTTTTTGGATTGGTGTTGAACAGTTTTGGTTGGTGGTGGAGGCAGCCGATGATATGACCGTTAGTGGGAAGTAGTAACATGCAGCTTTGGACAGATTAATATAAGGACAAACTTATAATTGACATATTTATATTTTCATAATATTAATAATAAACAACAATGACAATAATAATAAAATAACTGTTAGTAAAACTAAACTGAAAATGTAAAAGTGAAATAAAAGATATTAAATTTTTTGAGTTTTTTCAAATAAAGTGATGTAAAAATATAAATTATATGTAACTAAGATTTTTTGATAATTTTAAATTAACATAAAGAACTTGCAAAATAAAAATAAAAGAATGTGAAATTACTATTTTTGAGATTTTTTACTAAATTAAATCTAAAAGACTATAATTTTAATTTAAATGATACAAAAAACAAAAAAAAAACTAAATGAAACTTAAGGAAACTAATTTTTTTTATATTTTGAATAAAAACGTAAATAAAATGAAAATAGCATGAACTAAATATTTTTAGGATTTTCTTTTTTTATGGAAATAAGAATAAAAGAAAGATGATAAAAAAAATGAAAAAAAAGAAGATTTAATAAAGTCGGACAAAACCAGTTAAATTTCATTAAATTCACAACAATTTCTAACGTTTCTATTTTTTTGTGGATTTTCAAAGGATAATCATCTCTTGACTTGTAAAGAAAAGTTGTAGTTGTTGCAGAGGAGAATCATATGTAAAAGAACCACTAAAAAATTAAAATTTGAAGAAGTTATGAATTTTTGAAATCTGACTCGAGAATTGGCAAAAAATAGGTTGAACGCTTGTGAACGCTTGCTATGTAACAATGCAGATGAGAGGTGGTATCTTAGGTCAAAATTTGGGGTATGACAGCTGCCCCTATTTAAGTTTCTTCTATCCGGAGATATGAAGATTAAAATCTTCGTCTCGACGAGATTGAAGGTACTTAAATACATAATACGCAAATTTTGCCCTAAGATTCTGCCATTATGTTTGTGATATGAATGTAGTATTTAAATTCACAGAGAATGATATTGTATGAGACAACATAATGCTGGAGAAACCAAACACCAACAAAACACAGGAGCATAGATTATACACTACTGGGGAAATGAGCCCTCGACCTCAAATGATAGACTCTTGACGGCGAATAAAAATTTGAGAGAATACAACCTCTGACCCTAACAAAGAAAGCATCTTGCATAGGCCACAAAAACAGGTTATTGACCAAAAATAACAGTGAGTTCCCAACTCAAGGTCAAAGATAGACAAAAGATGTATCAAATTTGCTGATAATGGATTACCGACTTCTGAAGGTAAAGATTCATGACAAACTTCTCTGCGAGATTTCCGGAGAGATACCAATTAATGCTGGAATAATAATATGGTTGTAGATACACAAGCTGCTCAAATAAAGAAGCTCCCACTTGCTATCCTCCAAAAAATACTATGACATACAAGCTGCTCAAATAAAGAAGCTGCCACTTGCTGTCTTCCAAAAATAACCAATAACATACAAGCTGCTCAAATAAAGAAGCCGCCACTTGCTGTCTTCCAAAAACTATGACATACAAGCTGCTCAAATAAAGAAGCTGCAACTTGCTGTCTTCCAAAAAAAAACTATGACATACAAGCTGCTTAAATAAAGAAGCTGCCACTTGCTGTCTTCCAAAAAACTATGACATAATAAGCTGCTCAAATAAAGAAGTTGCCACTTGCTGTCTTCCAAAAAACTAACGTACAAGCTGCTCATGAAGAGCTGCCACTTGTCGTTTTCCAAAAATAATAACGCACAAGTTGCTCATGAAGAGTTGCCGCTTGTCGTTTTCCAAAAATAATAACGCACAAGTTTCTCATGAAGAGCTTCCGCTTGTCGTTTTCCAAAAATAATAACGCACAAGTTGCTCATGAAGAGCTGCCGCTTTTCGTTTTCCAAAAATAATAACGCACAAGTTGCTCATGAAGAGCTGCCGCTTGTCGTTTTCCAAAAATAAAAACGCACAAGTTGCTCATGAAGAGCTGCCGCTTGTCGTTTTCCGAAGAAAAATAACGTACAAGTTTCTCATGAAGAGCTGCCGCTTGTCATTTTCCAAAAACAATAACGCACAAGTTGCTCATGAAGAGCTGCCGCTTGTCGTTTTCTGAAGAAAAATAACGCACAAGTTGCTCATGAAGAGCTGCCGCTTCTCGTTTTCCAAAAACAATAACGCACAAGTTGCTCATGAAGAGCTGCCGCTTGTCGTTTTCCAAAAATAATAACGCACAAGTTGCTCATGAAGAGCTTCCGCTTGTCGTTTTCCAAAAATGACTGACGCACAAGTTGCTCATGAAGAGCTGCCACTTGTCGTTTTCCGTCGAAAAATAACGTACAAGTTGCTCATGAAGAGCTGCCGCTTGTCGTTTTCCGAAGAAAAATAACGTACAAGTTGCTCATGAAGAGCTGCCGCTTGCCGTTTTCCAAAGAAAAATAACGTACAAGCTGCTCATGAAGAGCTGCCACTTGCCGTTTTCCGAAGAAAAATAACGTACAAGCTGCTCGTGAAGAGCTGCCACTTGCCTTTTTCCGCCGAATAATTCAGAAGAAAATTGCGATAACCTTGCCAGAGAATAAAATCTTCGTCAAAGGGAACCATGAATCAATCCTTCCCGAGGAGATCAAATACTTAAATATGCAAAATAAATGCACCATTCGTCTAGGTTGCCTAGCTTGGAGAAAACCACGAGATAGCCTATGCAAGAGGTGACAACTCCCTCCAGGAATAAACCAGAGAGAAAACAGTCAAACAATACTCCACCCAATGAGAAAATAACTCGATTGGGGATTCATCCTATCCAGAAATGGACAAGGAAGGCTAAATCAGAAAAATCATCCACGAGGATTAGCTCAGTTGGGGAATTTAGAAAGAAGCACATTTTCTGCCTAAGCTGACATTCTACTTGGAAATAACATGTACATTGTCTTAATAAACATAAATAAGGTATACGACCCAAAATCAACGAAAAATGTGAATATGCATGCGTGACATAAGTGTAAATGAATGAATGAGTGTTATGCTGACAAAACAGGCAGATGAAATATCTTGAAGATAATAAGATATCACGAAATAATAGATACTCGGTCAATCTTGAAGAGACGAAAAATAATTGGAGCTGGAGCCAACAAGCAACTTCAGAGCGTATCACGCTACAAGGCTCAAATCTTATGGGGAGAAAAGGTAATCAAATCCAATCTTCTGACACCAATAGACCACTGGCATGAGACAAAGCGTACCACACTTCAGAAATCTGCTCAAATGAAGATAACCAAAACAACGCTTAACTGGAAAAGCTGGGGAGTCACCAAACTTAGTACCACCAGAAACAAAAGCTTACACAACCAACACCTCGTGACGTTTTTGAAGGAAAACATGTTCATCATGCAAGGATAAATTACTGTATTGTTTTGCATTTCATGGCTTGACCACCCTCGGAACAACTGTTAATATTCCTTTCAGTATTCATGACACATTTTTTAAAATAAGAATACTTTAAATAACTTTGTTTCAAATATTGCCGTAAAAAATTAAAATTTTGCCCATAAAAGGTAAATGCTCAAATTTCATTAATAAGATGGTAGTTCGCTAACAACGCCACTCCAACGGTTTACAAAAGTTTGGGAAATAGTACATGAAAGAAAGGGTTACACAAAAACAATGATCACTATTCTCCCTAACAACTTCGAATTCCGAAATGTGCTCAAATGCCACAGCCGGTCTGACCAAAAGCCTGGCTAAGCCTCCCCTTCGGGTTTCAACTTAGCAAACTGTCAACTCAAAACTAGGCGAAATACTTCTTGACTGCATCAGAGTTCACGGAGCGCGGGAGCTCTTCACCGTCCATATTTGTGAGAATCATCGCACCTCCAGAGAAAACTTTCTTAACGACATACGGTCCTTCATAATTCGGAGCCCACTTGCCCCTAGAATCAGGTTGGAAAGATAATATCCTCTTGAGCACAAGGTCACCTTCTCTGAACTCGCGTGGTCGAACCTTCTTATCAAAAGCCTTCTTCATTCTCTGCTGATATAATTGACCGTGACACAACGCTGTCAATCTCTTCTCTTCAATTAAATTCAACTGATCATATCTACTTTGACACCATTCAGCTTCAGAAAGTTTAGCTTCCATCAAAACTCTCATAGACGGAATCTCCACCTCCACGAGGAGTACTGTTTCCATACCATAAACTAGGGAAAATGGGGTTGCACCTATTGAAGTTCGAACTGAAGTACGGTATCCATGTAAAGCAAACGGAAGCATTTCATGCCAATCTTTATAAGTTACCACCATCTTCTGGACAATCCTTTTAATGTTCTTGTTAGCAGCTTCAACAACTCCATTCATCTTCGGTCTGTAAGGAGAAGAATTATGGTGTTCGATCTTGAATTCTTCACAAAGCTCTTTCATCATCTTGTTATTCAAATTCGAGCCATTATCAGTTATGATCTTGCTCGGGATGCCGTATCGACAAATGATTTGATTCTTGATAAATCTGACTACCACCTGTCTGGTTACATTAGCATAAGATTCTGCTTCCACCCATTTAGTAAAATAATCGATCGCTACCAAGATGAAACAATGACCATTTGAAGCTCTGGGTTCAATCATTCCAATCATATCAATGCCCCACATAGAAAAAGACCAAGGTGAAGAAATAACATTGAGGAGGGTCGGTGGCACATGTATCTTGTCCGCATAAATCTGGCATTTATGACGTTTCTTCACATATTCGCAACAATCAGATTCCATCGTCATCCAATAGTAAGCAGCTCTCAACATCCTCTTAGCCATTGCATGTCAGTTGGCATGAGTGCCAAAGGATCCTTCATGCACTTCTTGCATCAGCATGTCTGCTTCATGTCTGTCTACACATCTGAGCAAGACCATGTCGTAATTCCTCTTATACAATACTTCTTCATTGAGGAAGAAACTGCTTGCCAATCTCCTCAACGTCTTCCTATCTTTACTGGATGCCCCAGGCGGGTACTCTTGAGTTTGAAGAACACATTTAATGTCATAGAACCATGGTTTGTCGTCGGTGACCTCTTCTACTGAGAACACATGAGCAGGTCTATCGAGGCGCATAACTCTGACTGTAGGCACATCGTTCCAACCATTCACTTGAAACATTGAAGACAAAGTAGCTAAAGCATCAACCATTTGGTTTTCATCTCTAGGGATATGATGTAACTCCACTTTGTTGAAGAAGGTTAACAATCTTCTAGCATAGTCTTTGTAAGGGATCAAACCAGGATGACGAGTCTCCCATTCTCCTTTGATTTGATTAATTACCAATGCCGAGTCTCTGTAAATATCAAGAATCTTAATCCTTAGATCCACTGCTTCTTTGAGACCCAAAATATATGCTTCATATTCAGCCATGTTGTTCGTACAATCGAACTTCAATCTCGCCGTGAACGGGATATGAGTACCTCGGGGAGTGACGATGATTTCCCCAATTCCATTTCCATAAGAATTCACAGCTCCGTCAAATATCAAACCCTAACGGGATTCGGGATCAGGTCCTTCTTCAGGTAACGGCTCTTCACAATCTTTAGCCTTCAAGTACATAACATCTTCATCCTGGAAGTCAAACTTGATGGATTGATAATCTTCAATTGGTTGGTGAGCCAAATGATCGGCTAAAACACTCCCTTTGATTGCTTTCTGAGTGTGATACTCAATGTCATATTCAGATAACAACATCTGCCAACGGGCTATTCTTCCAAACAAGGCGGGCTTCTCAAAGATATACTTGATCGGATCCATTTTGGAGATCAACCAAGTGGTGTGGTTAATCATATACTGGCGTAGACGGCGAGCAGCCCAAGCTAAAGCACAACAGGTTTTCTCAAGCATTGAGTATCGGGACTCACAGTCTGTGAATTTCTTACTCAGGTAATATATGGCATGTTCCTTTCTTCCAGTCTCATCTTGTTGACCAAGCACACATCCCATGGAATCTTCCAATATAGTCAGGTACATAATCAAAGGTCTTCCTTCCACTGGAGGAATCAAAATGGGAGGTTCAAGTAAATATTCTTTGATGCTATCAAAAGCTCTCTAACAATCTTCTGTCCACACACATCCTTGGTTCTTTCGGAGAAGCTTAAAAATCGGCCCACAGGTAGCAGTCATATGAGATATAAATCTAGAAATATAGTTCAATCTCCCAAGGAATCCTCTTACTTGTTTTTCCGTCTTGGGTGAGGGCATTTCCCGAATAGCTTTGACTTTATCAGGATCTACCTCAATACCTTTCTGACTGACAATGAAACCCAGAAGTCTTCTAGAACGAACACCAAAAGTGCACTTGTTGGGATTCAGACGGAGTTTATACTTTCTCAAACGCTGGAATAAATTCAATAAATGTTCCAAATGATCCTCTTCAGTTTGCGATTTGGCAATCATGTCATCTACATACACTTATATCTCCTTATGCATCATATCATGGAACAAAGCAGTCATGGCCCTTTGGTACGTTGCACCAGCATTCTTCAAACCAAACGACATAACCTGATAACAAAATGTTCCCCAAGGTGTAATGAAAGTTGTCTTCTCCATATCTTCTGGCGCCATCTTGATTTGATTGTAACCAGAGAAACCATCCATGAAAGAAAAGACTTTGAACTTTGCAGTACTGTCGACCAATACGTCAATGTGTGGTAAGGGAAAATCATCCTTTGGGCTAGCTCTATTCAGATCTCTATAATCTACACACATCCGAACTTTGCCATCCTTCTTAGCAACAGGCACGATATTGGCTAACCATTGAGGATAGACCGATGTAACAAGGAAACCTGCATTAATTTGCTTTTGAACTTCTTCTTTGATCTTGTCAGCCATATCGGGACGAGTCCTTCTCAACTTCTGCTTAATCGGCGGACATTCAGGTCTCAACGGCAAACGGTGCTCCACAATATTGTTGTCCAAACCTGGCATGTCTTGGTAGGACCAAGCAAACACGTAAACATACTCTCTGAGAAGCTCCAACATTTTCTCTTTGACCTCTGGGATAAGCAATGCTCCGACCTTAACTTCCTTTTTATCTTCTTCATCACCCAAATTGATCATCTCTATAGGCTCTTCAAACGGATGAATAATCTTTTCATCATGCTCAAGCAAACGGGAAATTTCATCAGGAACTTCTTCACTATCTTCTTCCTCGGCTCTGAACACAGGGAATTCAAAGTTGGGAGGGGGCATAGGATCATTGTTTTCAATGGTTAAGTCATGGATTAATCTGCACATATGATTATGCTTTATTTTAGTAATCGATTAATATGAATGTTGTATAAATTAAAGAAAAGATTATTATATTTTCCTATTACTACCAATTAGTTTTCATTACTATTTCCCAGAAAAAGTGAAAAAATAAAACAGTAGTGGACAAAATAACGTTTTTATTCATGATTGGCAATACTTGAAACCAAGAGCCCAAACATTTTCTCTTTCGCCTTGGGCAGAGCAAAAGGATTTATTTTCAACATAGCCCGACGCAAATACTTTTCGCCTTGGGCAAAGCGAATTATTTTTTTCAAAAATAAAACAAAACATTACTCAGAAATGTGCACCGCAACAGGAACATTAACAACAATCCAGTTCTGGAAAACCACTCCATGCGTTACAAAATCCAGTTCTAGAAAACATGTGAAATGGAATGTTGGATGATGCATGATATGCGATGCAAATGATCATTCATTCGATAGTTTTTCAAGGAACTTCGATAATTTTGTACACATCAATGGTAGAGGAATTTGGAACAACAAAAACTCATCTCATTAATCAAAAGCGGTAAATTACAACTTACAACTTTGGAAAAACAAAACAATAAATTACAACCTTGGGACAACAACCCAATAAAAAGCAGTAAATTACAACTTTGGAACATGAAGCCCATAATAAAAGCAGTAAATTACAACTTTGGAACATGAAGCCCTTTTACAGAGTTTTACAAAATGACAACAGTAAAATAAAACTAAGAACCAAAGATCACTCAGAATCATCAGATGAAGGACCAAATTCCAACTGTAACTAGAGCTTCCTGATCTTCTCTTCATAAAAGTCTTCCAACTTTTTCTTCTCAGCTACTAGTCGATCAAAGATTTCCTTTTGTGGATTAGGAACGAGAGCAACGCTTACCTAATCTTCGTTCTTTCTCTTCCTTTCCTTAGCATATTTCTTCAATAAATCATCCTTTTGACGAAGCTTCTCATCATGCTCAATGAACCAGCCGTCTTGAATAAATAGCAAATCCTCCTTTTCCTTTAGCTGTCGAGTCAGGACCCGATTCTCATATTCCGACATAGCATACTTTTCTTTCCAAGCATCTCTCTCGGACTTCATCCTAGCCATATTTCCTTGGTATTCTCCCATGTTCTCGATAGGAATATCAACAGATGACGATGCAACAGTAGGGAATAAAGGTTTCTCAGGTTTATAGGGCATCTTGAGAGCACAAGCCCTAGCACAGACCCATTGTAGGTAAGGCTCCAAAGAAACGGCACCTCTATGTCCTAACATGTCTCTCCCTTTCCTATGGATGTGGCGCCAAGCTCCTTCGATCTCCTTCTTAGTTGCTTGGTGATCTTGTCCTTCTTGTAGAAAGAAACCACTCACATGAATGTTGTTCGGCTTGTCTCTCATCGGGTATCCAAACTGACGGCGCGCGAGAACAGGATTATAGTTAATTCCTCCTTTCGTACCAAGAAGAGGCATGTTAGGAAAAACACCACAGCTATCGATGATCTTCACGTCATATCAAACTCGATTATACCAATCAATGTCGAAAAGAGTGAGAGCCATAATTTTTGGTGCCCATCGCGGCTCCTTCTCGATATCCCAGAAAACATAAGACCTAGGTAGATGAGAAACATACCACTGATATAGCAACAATGCACAACAAATAATCATCCCTCATTGATAAGACTTTCGAAGATGAATGGAGTAGTAGGTATCTCCTAGCAGCGTAGGGACCGGATTTCCAATCAAGAAAATTCTGATGGCGTTGATATCCATAAACTTATCAACGTTAGGAAACAAGAAAAGGCCATAAGCGAGTAAAGCAAAAACGTATTCAAAGGCAATAGTATCCTTTATCTCAGCGAAATAACGAGCTTTCTTCAACAAAAACTGCGCAGATAAGCCTCGGATTCCCCCTTTGGTAGTCATGCTCTCCTCTATCTCCGACTTCTTCAAGTGGATGATGGTCGCTATCTCGTGAGATTTGGGTTCCTCTTCTAAGCCAGAAAAAGGAACACAGTCGGTGATCGGCAAGCCAAGTATGTAGGAGTACTCTTCTAAGGTGGGTATCAACTGGTAATCCGGGAAGGTGAAGCATCGGTACAAAGGATCGTAGAATTGGACCAACGTATTAAGGATGCCTTCCTTCATCTTGCGCTTTATGAGAGGTATAAGGGACCCATATTTCTTCTGAAATTCTGTCGGGTTCTCGATCTTAGGAATCAAACTCTTCAGTTCTTCGATCTCGGGCTCCTTAAAACTAAAACTTCGAGTGTTTCTTCTTCCAAACTCCATAATACCTGAGATGTTTGCAAAAATCATTCTTAAGTTCCTTGAAAAACCATTTTTTACAAAAAATGTCAATGGATGCATGGATGAATGATAATGCAACAATTACACACAAGTTCACAAACATGGGGTTCAAAGGTTCAACGTTTCGTGCATGGAGTCGAAGGGTAAAGCCCACCCTAAGGTATGTACAAATGGTTTAATCACACCTGTAAGACAAGGTTCTATGAGTTCTCGGAGTCTACATTCCTCCTTCGGATATTACCAACGTCTTGATTACTTAATAATTAGCAATATTCTCAAGAGAAACTCATCCGAGCGTAGCATCGCGTAACAATTACTTTCGGATTACTCCGTTATAATTTCCGCGCTACACCTAAAAGGCCAAGTTGGGTTAGGGTTTTACGATTCTCAATTTCTCTGGCTCCCAGGTCGAAAATAATAATGTCTTCCCGATTACTCGTTAAACAAATATTACGTTCCAAAGGGCCTTCCATTGAGTGGGGGATTTCATGCCTCCTTCTTCGGGATTACTCACTCAAAGTTAACATGACTATACCGCCCGTCCTATTCTTAAGTGTAACTTAATCCGGGTATAGGATTCGTCCTTTGCAAAAAACACAAACAACCCCAATATAAACACATAATCAAACAAATCAAATAATAATAAATAGATAAAACAAACTAGGCTTAACCCACTTAGGGATGCACCAGCAAGAGGTCAATCTTTCCCCAACAAAGTCGCCAATTCTGTAGCGATAAAAAATGTAGCGGGGTAAATCGGAGATCGAACTATTAATTAATTTGTCTCACAAAATCAAGAGTCGCCATCGCACTTTATTATTTCCAAGGGAAAAGGGAAAAGAGCGAAATAAAACCCTAAAATATGCAATGTAAAATAATACTTTAAAAGTAATGAAAATACAAGGCGTTTTTGAAAAGAGGTCTAAGGTTCGGGGGTTGGTTATACAATGGGAAGGTATTAGCACCCAATGTATCTATAGTATTCTATATGAACCTTTTAAAATATCTGTTTATTAAAATGTTTGTTTGATTAAAAATAAATTGTTTTGGCCAAAAATGGGTATGGACGAGTTTTTGAAGATACAACGACCTAATGTCGAAGTTTTGACTTAAAAGGTGTGAGTTTTGAAAAATTGAATTTTTGTGAAAATTATCTTAAGTTTTTTAATGAAATGAGGGTATTCGCACGATGTTTTTTGATGACATGAAGTTGACAAAAATTAAACAATTCCCTTGGATTTTGGCAAGCAACATGAAGATTAAAACTAAAAGTATAAACACTCCAAGATTTTAAAAGAAAACCAAAAGAGAAGCCATGGAATTAAATCGAAATTATCACAAACTCAACCAACATGTATCATGGGAGGAACGTCATAAGGGGCAATGAATTCAAAGAGATAACTTACAAACTTATCAATAAAATACTAGTTTAAAAAAACTAACAAAATTAACTAACATGCTGACCAAACGAAATATCAAGATTTAAATAAATTATAAAACTAAACTAATTAATTGGGTTTTAAACTGAAAACGAAATAAAGGTCCAGCACGGGACAAAAAACGAAATCGACAACGCTTCCTTCGAACTCTCTCTTTTCTTTCTTCAAACTCCCTCTTTCGAATTATCTCTTTTCTCTCTTCGAACTCCCTCTTTCGAATTCTCTCTTTTCTCTCTTTGAACTCCCTCTTTCAAACTCTGCTTTTCTCTCTTCGAACTCCCTCTTTCGAACTCAACTTTTCTCTCTTTCGAACTCCCTCTTTTCTTTCTTCGAACTCCCTCTTTCGAATTCTCTCTTTTCTCTCTTCGAACTCCCTCTTTCGAATTCTCTCTTTTCTCTCTTCGAACTCCCTCTTTCGAACTCTGCTTTTCTCTCTTCGAACTCCCTCTTTCGAACTCAGCTTTTCTCTCTTTCGAACTCCCTCTTTCGAACTCACCTTTTCTCTCTTCAAACTCCCTCTTTCGAACTCTGCTTTTCTCTCTTTTGAACTCTCTAAATCAAAAACGAACAACAACACTGCTACTGGTTTCGAACTCTTCCTAAGTCAGAACGAACAACACCACTGCTACTGGTTTCGAACTCTTCCTAAGTCAGAACGAACAACACCATTACTACTGGTTTCCAATTCTTCCTAAGTCAGAACGAACAACACCACAGCTACTGGTTTCTAACTCGAACAACAACACTGTTTCTAATTTCTAAATCTCTCTCCTAAATCAAGAACGAACAACAACACTGCTACTTGTTTCGAATTCTTCCCTCCCTAAATCGAAATCGAATAACAACACTGATTCTAGTTTTTTCATGCAGTTAAACATCAAATCAACAAGGCAACAAATATTCATGACAAGAGAAACAACAATAACAAACTCAAGGGGTTATGATTTATTAAAACATCAACAACAAAAAAGACAACTAGTTCACAGCATATATCATGATAACAAGCATGGCAACAGATTTTGAGAAAAAGTAGTGAGACTTACAAGATCAGAGCAAGTCTGATGGTTTCGATTTTGATGATGAAATAAAATAAGAAATCCAGAGATGAGGTAATATACTCTTTTAATTCCTTCTGCTTCCAGAAACTGTTTCGAAAATGTTGGTGTTGTTGAATTTGCTGGTATGATTGGAGCTTGGTTCGAAATAGGCTTTAAGTTTGTGGTTGTGCCTGCAGTTCGAAACAGGCTTTGAGTTTGTGGGCTTGGAGGTTTTTTTTACTGGTTTTAGGCAGGTTGGAGGAGCTTCTGTTTACAGTTTGTGGTTTTGGTAAGGAAGGCAGGCTTTGGTTTATGCAGGTTAGTGCTTGGTTCGAAACAGGTTTTGCAAGTGTGAGAACTTGCAGGTTTATGCTTGGTTCGGTTTTGTGTTTTTTCTTTGTGAACTCTTTGTGAACTATATCCCTTTTTTGCTATCCTCTCCAAAACGATTGCATAACTTCCTGCTTATATAGTGAAAGAATAAGGTTTTGGGAGGGAAGATTTTGATGAGTTTGAACAAAAGGAATAATCTGATTCAACACTTTTTGATGCAGTTTTGGTGTGTGTTATTTGAGGCAATTCTTGGACTGATGTGCACAGGTTTTTGGACTGGTGTTCAACAGTTTTGGTTGGTGGTGGAGGCAGCAGATGATATGACCGTTAGTGGGCAGTAGTAACATGCAGCTTTGGACAGATTAACATAAGGACAAACTTATAATTGACATATTTATATTTTCATAATATTAATAATAAACAACAATGACAATAATAATAAAATAACTGTTAGTAAAACTAAACTGAAAATGTAAAAGTGAAATAAAAGATATTAAATTTTTTGAGTTTTTTCAAATAAAGTGATGCAAAAATATAAATTATATGTAACTAAGATTTTTTGATAATTTTAAATTAACATAAAGAACTTGCAAAATAAAAATAAAAGAATGTGAAATTACTATTTTTGAGATTTTTTACTAAATTAAATCTAAAAGACTATAATTTTAATTTAAATGATACAAAAAACAAAAAAAAAACTAAATGAAACTTAAGGAAATTAATTTTTTTTTATATTTTGAATAAAAACGTAAATAAAATGAAAATAGCATGAACTAAATATTTTTAGGATTTTCTTTTTTTATGGAAATAAGAATAAAAGAAAGATGATAAAAAAAATGAAAAAAAACAAGATTTAATAAAGTCGGACAAAACCAGTTAAATTTCATTAAATTCACAACAATTTCTAACGTTTCTATTTTTTTGGTGGATTTTCAAAGCATAATCATCTCTTGACTTGTAAAGAAAAGTTGTAGTTGTTGCAGAGGAGAATCATATGTAAAAGAACCACTAAAAATTGAAATTTGAAGAAGTTATGAATTTTTGAAATCTGACTCGAGAATTGGTAAAAAATAGGTTGAAACGCTTGTGAACGCTTGCTATGTAACAATGCAGATGAGAGGTGGTATCTTAGGTCAAAATTTGGGGTATGACAATAAGATACAAGACCTCACCAATTTTTGTACTTCAGTCTTCAAAGGATAGCAGTTCTCAACATTGTGCCTTGGTGCTCCCTAATGAAAGGCACATGTTTGGTCTGCCTTGTAATACCACGACAATGGTGATGGTACAGCGGGAGGTGGTTGGGTCTGAACCAACTTCTTTTGAATTAACACCGAGAGTAATTCTGTATAGCTCATAGAAATAGGGTCATAACTCTCCCTTCTCTGATTATACCCTTGGTTCCCCTGATGGGATGGTCTCTGATAAGCAATGGTGGTTGGAGCTACACCAACAACTGGAGTAACTGAGGCGACTTGCTGATGACGCTGATAATTTCTTCTAGAAGGATTAACCCCCTCTCTTGCATAACAACATTTGTATCTCCTTCCTTCTTCTTGGAAAACCCATAGGATGGCTTCTTCACACTTCCGAAACTTTCACTTTTTGTTAAATGACCCTCTCTTACAGCCTCTTCTAAGCAGATACCCATGCCTACCATTTCAGTAAAGTCACTTGACACACTCGCTACCATCCTCTCATAGTAGAAAACACCCAAAGTCTTCAGGAAAATATTATTCATCTCCTTATCTTCCATGGGAGGAATCACTTGGGCGGCTACCTCACGCCATCTCTGTGCATATTCTTTGAATGATTCCCTGTCGTTCTAGACCATAGCCCTGAGTTGATCACGGTCAGGAGCCATGTCTATGTTGTATTTGTATTGTCTAATAAATGCTTCTCCCAAGTCATTGAAAGTATGGATATTGACGCTGTCCAAACTCATATACCACTTTAGCACAATGCGAGCCAAATTATCCTGAAAAAAGTGAATCAACAGACGCTGATCATCAGTGTGGGTAGACATTCTTCTTACATACATCACAAGATAAGCACGAGGACAAGTGTTGCCCTTGTAATTCTCGAATTCCAGGACTTTAAACTTCGCAGGTATCTTGACATTCAGGACCAAGCATAAATCATTCACATTCTGCCCGAACAATTCCTTTCCTCTGAGGGCCTTCATCTCTCTCTGCATCTTGTCAAACTGTTCTTGAAAATCATCCATTCTATCATAGAGACCCAAGTTTTCACTTGGTGGAGGAAAGGGACGACACATATCATCATTAACAACTGGAACCATATTCACTGAAGGAGGTGCAACAGGAGTAGCATGCACCACAGGAGGTGCGGGAGTAACAGTAGTCTGAACAACTGGAGTATCTTGCGGACCAAGATTGAAACTTTCAGGTGCAAAGTTCTCTAGCATTCCCCATGGATAACCTTGAGGTATGCGATTCTGAACAACAGCTAGAGTAGCAGGCACAGGAACAACCAGAGCTTCAGTAGTAACCCTTGTCTGTTGAGGTTGAACACTCGGTGGCTGATTCTGAGCAGCCACTAGAGATTCCATCAGAGCAGTAAGATTGGCCATGGAGGCCTTCAAAGAAGAAACTTCCTCGCGCAACTCACGATTCTCTTGTTCTAAGTTGTCCATCTTCCTTAGGAAATTAGCTCGAGTGTTGTAGTGGTGAGATAACTTGCTGAACGAAGTAGAGAAGCTTGGTAAGACACCTGGAAATGCAAAGAAATGCAAGAAAAATATGCAATATGATGCATGATATGCAGTGCACATGTTTTATTTTATTAATATTTCAAGGGACTTAAAGATTTATAGACACATTGCAAATATCAAAGTAATAACACATTTGAAATACTAATTTTTTTTATTATAATAACTTCAAAATGGGTTACAAGTTTCAATAATCCCAAGTACAAGATGAAAATAAAGTCTAAAACCCTGAGAAGTAAAGCTGACGGAGATCACTCTATACGCTGGCGCTTCCCTGTAAGCCTGGAAATCTGAGCCTTCAACCTCTGATTTTCTTCCGCATATCTGGTGGCAACCTCCTTCCAATAATCTGAACCCTAAAGTGAGCAACTAGCATCTGACTGAGGCTTAGGAGAAAATAAATCCCCTTGCCTCTCCATGGTCTCTACATCCCGACTCTCAAGAATCTCAATCAAGTCATCTTTCTCCTTCAAGTCTGCTCTATAGGAAATCTCCAAAGTTTGACACTTATTCTTCCAAGCATCCCTTTCCTGCTACATCATAACCAAAGCAAGCTGTAGCTCTTCTATATCATCCAATAAGGGAGGAGTGGTCTTCACAAACAAATCAGGCATATGTGCTTCCCGGGAATACAACATTTCCAACTGAATAGCCCTCGTTTGGACCCAATGAAGATAAGGCTTCAAAGAAATAACCCCCCTAGGTCCTAAGTCTTTCCTACTCTTCCTGTGAATGTAACGCCAGGCCTTCGCAATCTGCTCCCTAGCTTCCTTATCATCTTCTCCTTCCTTCAAAAAGAAACTACTCAAATGAATACTATTTGGTTTATCCCTCATCGGATAACCAAGTTGTCGTCGTGCAAGAACATGGTTATAGTTAATTCCTCCCTTTGTACCAAGAAGAGGTACATTGGGGAAACTACCACAACTGTCGACAATCTCTACATCCTGGTAAGCCCGATGATACCAATCAATATCTGAGTGAGTAAGTGCCATGATCTTAGGATCCTAACGGGTTCCTTCTTGACATCCTAGAAAGCATCAGAATGAGGCATATGAGAAATAAACCACCGGTACAACAGAGACGTGCAACAGACGATCACCCCCCGTGATAAGAATTCCGAAGATGAATAGAGTAATAAGCATCACCCAGCAATGTAGGAACTGGGTTTCCAATCATGAAGATCCTGATAGCATTAATGTCAACAAACTTGTCCATATTAGGAAATAAAAACAACCCGTAAGCAAGTAGAGCAAAGATGGCCTCAAAAGCGACTGTACTCTTCATCTTGGCAAAGTAACGAGTTTTCTCCAATAAGAACTGAGCTGGTAATCTTCTAATCCCTCCTATAGTAGTCATATGGGCTTCCACCTCAGACTTCCCAAGATGGATCAAAGCAGCAATCTCATGTGGTTTTGGCTCACCCTCCAAACCAGTAAAAGGAGCACGATCAGTAATAGGTAAATCCAACAGATAAGAATACTCTTCTAGTGTAGGCATCAAATGATAGTCAGGGAAAGTAAAGCAATGATACATCAAATCATAGAACTGGACCAAGGTCGAGAGAATACCCTCGTTCATCCTAAGATTCATGAGAGGAATGATGGATCCATACTTCCTCCTAAAATCCGCAGAACACTCAATCTCGAGAATCGGACTGATTAACTCATCTATCTTGGGATCTTTGAAACTATATTTTCTGGTCTTTCTTTTTCCAGAATCCATGGTCCAAAGGTACCTGAGATATTCATAAATGGTCAACTTTCAAGTCCCTTGAAATAATTTTTTCTCAAAAGATGCTTATGAGTGCATGGATGCATGATGCAACAATCACACAAAAGATCACACACATAGGGTTCATAGGTTCAACGTCACGAGCATGAGGTCGAAGGTACTACCCATAAGGTATGGTCTAAAAGTTATCACCTTCCAAACAAGGTTCTGGAGGTTCCCAGAGTCTACATCCTCCATTCGGATATTACCAACTTCTCGATTAACTTAGTATTAGTAATATTCTCAAGAAAAACTCGTCCGAGCATAGTATCGCGTGACAACTATTTCCGAATTACTCCATCATAGCTTTTGCACTACACCTAAAAGGCCAAGATGGGTTAGGTATTCTATGGTCCTCAGCTTCAGCAGGCTCCCAGGTCGAAAGCAGTACGTCTTCTCGATTACTCGATAAACAACACTATAGTCAAAGAGGCCTTCACTGAGTGGGGGATCTCATGCCTCCTTTTTTGGGATTACTCCCTCAAAGTTAACATGACTATACCACCCATCCTATCTTAAAGTTTGCCCAAGTCTAGGTATAAGACTTATAAGTAATCACCAAGCACCTTGAAAACCAGGAAAATCCAGACAAACATATATACAACATATAACACATAAACAACAATAGCACATATACAAATATAAACAAAGATAGGCTCAACCCACTTAGGGATGGACCAGCAAGAGGTCAATCTTTCCCCAGTGAAGTCACCATTTTTTCTGTAGCGGTAGAAATGTTTAAGACTAAGCCATTGGATTGACTAGACTTGCAAAGATCAAAAATAAAAATCGCCACCGCGTTTTATTGTTTCCAAAGGAATGGGAAAGTAGAGAATAACCCAAAAGAGGGGGAAAGATTCAAGGTAATTGGGTTGGTTATGCAAAGGGAAGGTATTATCACCCTAAACATCTACGGTACTCCGCAGGAACCTCTTTGTAAAATCTGTATATTTTGGCTATAAAATGTTGTATAAAAATAGATGGTGGGGGTGAGAAAAGAAATATTTTTTATGATTTTTGTACCCGCCGTAGTTGCGAACCTTTAGTGCCTACGTACTACCTTTCATGCAATAGGGGATCATGGTACACGTAGTTCACCTTTAAAAATTTTAAAACACAAGTGTGTTGGTTAATTTTATGAGATAAGACATCATCGTCATTGTCTGTGTGAAAAACATACTTAAAATTAACAATGCCTTACTCAATACCCAAGTGGAAAATATCTCTCTTCACTATATATTGTAAAAGTATAGTTGTTTGCATCACTACAAGGATTGGCAAGAGTTTAATCTTTTGAGAAATTTTTTAAAGTAAAAGCCAAAGCGGAAAAATGGTTTGAAATGAGATTGATTGACTTTTAGTCTTCTCACAAAAATGTCAAGGTATTATTAAGTTGATTGAAGTTTATTTATGAAAATATTTTGAAAATGCATGGACACAAGTCCAAGTTTATTATGAAAGTGGTTAAAGTTTAGAAACAAGAAGAGTTTTCAAAAGGAGGGAGAAGATTTTTGAAATTAAAAAATATGGGAGGAGATGACGGGACTATCCTAAATCATAAGGTAAAAGTTAAGGAGAAGAACCATCTAACCAACAAGAAGTTAATACTTGACATTATGAGTCAAGATAAAATTCCTATTCTTTGGATTGAAACCAAGCAAGCAAAGATACTAGACCTCTTGAGAGAACCAAGCTTCAAGTGTATTAAGTCTTCACAAAAATTGGGCAGAGTAACGGCTGTATACGGGTGAATTCCAGATCACCAACAAAGTATGTAATCACAATAACCTGCACACAAAATAAACAAACAACCTAATATCTTGAGGTAAACCCCAAGAACCCCAGACAAAATATCAATTAAGGTCACAAGGTCTCCAACATAGGCCAAGGTTTCTATTCCTAAGTCTAAGAAGTCCAATACTCCATAATACCAAGGATAGTAACCAAATAGTCCAAGTATCATTAATGTTTTTTATGGTTCATGTTGATTATTAAGTGTCTTCAAAAGGAAAAGAAAAGCTCAAGTGGGTAAAATAAAAATGACATAAAAATAAATGCTCAAGTGAGAAAAATAAAAATGGCATAAGAATAAATGCTCAAGTGAGCAAAATAAAAATGACATGAAATGTAAATGCTAAAGTAAATGATACATAAAGTAAAGAGCATAAAATAAAGTCAATTTTTAGAAATTAGTGGTTAGTTGGATGACCATCTTGAAACTTGCATTTGGAACTCATTAGAGGATTGGTAGAACCAAAGCCTCCACACAATAAGTTGCATTTGCTTTTTGTTAAGTATATCATCCATTTGAGAATTCTCAAGGCAACATTTAATAATCAACGATGTTTAAGTGATCCACGTTGACCAAAAGTGATGTAGATCCATTAGAGGATTGGTAGAACCAAAGCCTCCACACAATGAATCTCAAGGTTATTGGATCAAAGAGATGAAATTAACATTCTTGGGCTTACAAACATAGGTTTGGGCCATGAATGATCATTTATTCGAATCGGGACAAAATTTAGCGCTATGTTAAGCAATTGTAAGTGGACTTATGTTGAAGTCGCAACTATTTTGAGGCTGGTCAATATAAATCTATGTAATTTATGTTTGGATAAATGATATAGAGATCATCATCCCATAACATGTAGCACAATTAAAAAAGAAAGGGATAAGATGAAGAGGGAGGGGAATGATAAACTAACTTAGATCACTACCTCAAATTTCTTTCATCTTTAAATTCAATCACTCATCTAGATGGATTAAAGAACTAAACATATCATTAATCCAAAGCACCAAAAATGAATTAAATAATTCACTATTTGGTAGATTTAAATTGATGAACATTTATCAAACTTCATCTACATCACAAAGTCCGTTGAATTTAAAGAGAAATTGGACATTTGAAATTGCAATCCAAACCAACAATCAAAAGGAGTGAGTAGAAAAACATTTATGGATCAAAATAACCCCAAAACAAGGCAAAAAATGCTTTCTGTTTTTGTGCAAATTGATTGCACTATAGTGAAAATCGATTTACACAGTCCAATTTTCAAAAATCTGCACGAATTTCACTTAGTGCAATCGATTGCACTGTTACAGCAATCAATTACACGCTGTTACAGACAACAAAACAACATTTTAAAAGGCCAAATTCTTGTTCAAACTTTCCATCAAATACCTCATGATCATGGATCCAATTGAGCATAAAAATTCCATCAAATAATGAGAAAATAGCACCATTGGAATCATAAAATAATGCTCAATGAATCAAACCCAAAGATCAACAAGAGATCACATTGTGAAAGATGAATTGTCCAACTTACCAAAGGTAGATCTAGTGAATTATCAACACAACTTCAAGAATTTGCTTCAATTCAACCACAAGAATCAATTGCCCAAGTTTAGATGTAGAAAATTGATGAAGAAAAAGTATTTGGATGAAGGTTTAGCTCAAAGATTAGTAAGCTTCAATGCAAAGCTTACTAACTTTTGAAAATTGAGCTTTGAGTGAATTTGGAAGATGGAGAGAATTGAGAGTATTTTTAGCAAGGTGGATTTGGCTATAAAAATCTTGAGATTTGAATGAAATGATGACTCTATTTATAGAGTTTAGGATTGGGATTAGGGGTAATTTGGTAATTGATTCTTGGAGCCAAAATTTGAATTAATGATAATTCTTTCAAAAATTAGAGCAAAAATTTGAATTAATGATAATTCTTAAAAATGCAAGATTGGCACCAAAATTTGAATTAATGATATATATTTCAAAAATGAAGAAAAATTGGAATATTTGACAAGCTTAAAATTCCTGATTTTTTCAAATTTTCACTCTGTAAATTGATTGTACTACAGTGCAAATCGATTTGCACAGTGTATTTTTTAAAAAATGGCACAAAATGAACTTTATGCAATCGGTTGCACTCTAGGAGCAATCGATTGTACAGTAAAAAAATGAAAATTTTAAATTCTTTTTCTTTGCAAATAGAGATTTTAGGAAATAATACTGTAAAACCTTATTTGTTAGATGCTTTGACTCGGTACCTACAAAACACAAATATACAAAGACAAAGATAAATATTTTTTGTATTTTGATTAGAAGTTAGTCAACAACAGATATACAAAATACACAACTAAGGTACTTGGAGATTCCTCGAGAGAAAACTTAGAGATATGAGATAGAGAAAGAGGAATAACCAACCCTAATGTGATCTTGTTATGATCGAGTTGATATGATATGATAGAGGAATCTTAGGGGCAAAAATTGGGGTACAACATCAGCAGCAGCAACAAAATAGCTTTTCCACACAAGTTGTTTTCCAAAATAGTTTCCAGAAGCTTTTATATTGCACTTGACTTATTCTAAACATACAATACACCACCTTAAGTCAAGTGCTCAACTTTCCTTATGTTTAAACTCCTCACAAGCTTCTTGAACACATCATTTGTTACACATTTCATTAACAAATCTGCAAGTTGTTCTTTGCTTCGACAATATCCTAACTTCAGCTGGCCTTCACAAACTAACTCCCCCAAGTAATGAAATCTCATCTCTATATGCTTGATCCTTCCATGTGAAATGGAATTCTTTGGAAGGTTAATAGCTAAAATGTTATCAACTAGGAGTCTAACAGCTTTTTCAACATTGCCGCCCAGCTCCCTTAGTAGATTCACAAGCCACACAACCTGACACACACACATCGATGCAAAGATATACTCGGTCTCGCAAGAAGAGAGTGCCACCACAGGTTCTTTTTAGAGAACCAAGAGATTAGAGCTCCGCTGAACATAAAGACATAATTATCCATAGACTTTCGATCATCTTTATCTCCGCACCAATTAGAATCCGTTTAACTGAGTAACTTGCACTTGCCGCCCGTATCTACTGCGGGAAAGACAATTCCACAGCTAAGAGTACCTTTGGTGTACCTTAGGATCCTCTTAACTACTGCCAAGTGAGAAACCTTTGGTATCTCCATGAATCTACTTGCAATACCGACACTAGATGCCAAATCTGGCCGCGTATTGCATAAGTAACGTAACGATCCAATCAACTTCCTATATTGAGTTTGATTCACATCTTGTTCATCTTCACTTTTGGACATCTGCAACCTTGCTTCAGTCGGTGTTATGGAAACATTGCAACGCTCCATATCACACTTTTTCAAAATTTCAAGTGCATACTTCCTTTGATGCATAAGCATCCCCAATTTTGACTTATGGAACTCTATGCCAAGGAAGTATTTCATCAAGTCAAGGTCACTGATCTCAAACTATTCCATAAGTTCACTCTTGAACTTAGAAATCTTCACCTCATTGTTGCCCATGATCAATAAGTCATCCATATATAAGCAAAGTAAAATCACATCCTTGCTTGTATCCGTTTTCACATGCACACCATGTTCGAATACACACCTTTTGAATCCAACCTCAATTAGAAAGCATCTATGCATTTGTTCCAAGGTCTAGGTGCTTGTTTCAAACCATAAAGTGCCTTATTCAATTTATAGACCCTTCCCTATTGATTTGTCAACACAAAACCAGAGGGTTGTTCTACATAGACTTCCTCCTCAAATGGACCATTCAAAAATGCAGATTTCACATCCATTTGGTACATAGACCAATTATTGTTATTCACAATACCAACAACCAGTCATATAGTTTCTAATCTAGCCACCAGAGCAAATACCTCATCATAGTCTATACCTTCTCTTTGTAAGAATCCCTTCGCAACAAGTCTAGCCTTATGCTTGACAATTTGCCTTTTGGATTTGCCTTCACCTTATAGACCCATCTCACTCCTATTGGTTTTTCTGCTCCGGTAAATCGACCAGCTCCCAAGTACTTTTTTTCTCAATCGATTCTAGCTCCTCTTTTATCTTACATATCCACTTTGGATCGCTTAATGCCTCTTCCATACTAACAGACTCAAATTAATCCATAAGCGCAAAGTGAATGAGATCACCTTCGTTGTTGATCTTATTGTCATGTAATACTTCACAATCTAGGAGCCTCTAATGTAGACCTCTGTGTCTTGTTGGTCAACTACTGGTTTCACCATTTTCAAAAATGATCAGATCTGGAACTGGTTCTGCTATCTACTGATTTTCTACATTTTCTTGTGGAAATCGGTTTCCAGGAACAGGGGAACCAGTTTCTGCTTCCAGAAAATCAATCCCAGCAGCTTCAGTATGCAAAAATCGTAAGGGAAACCGGTTTCCTTCTGTTGAGAAACCAGTTTCTGCTGCTGTCATGGATTTTATTTTACTGTCAAACAGTCTCAACTCATCCACGACCACATCTCGACTAATCACAATCTTATTGCTACTTACATCAAACAACTTGTAGCCTCTAGTAGGATGATAACCAACTAGTAACATCATCTCTCCTTTGTCATCCAACTTCTTTTGAAGTTGACCCGAAATATGTCGAAATGCTACCAAACTGAAAACTCTTAAATGACTCAAACTTGGTTTAAGTCCACACTATACCTCTTCTGGAGTCATCTTTTCCAGCTTCTTTGTAGGGCACCTTTTCAACAAATAGGCAGTTGTAGACACGACTTCTCCCCACAACACTTTCGGTAGATTTTTCCCTTTTAGCATACTACACACCATATTCATAATCCAATGATTTATCTTTTCGGCAACACCATTTTGTTGAGGCGTATAAGGTGGTACAACCTCACACACTATACCCTCAACATCGCAATACATCCTAAAATTACTTGAGGTAAATTGATAACACGAAAAGATATAGCATTTTCCGCCCGAATTACATAGATTAAATTTCTGATTCGTCGTTTATTATATCACATTTTATCTCTTTTTGTAGTTTTTGAAACATATTTCATGTACTTAGCTTTTGCAAGGCATAAATGAGAAAAGGAAGAAAAAGAATGGAAAAATGAAGAAGAAATGGCTATTTAGCAGCAAAATGCAGCATTCTGTAATCAGAAGCGTGCCGCCCGCCACATCACTTACCGACCGTCACAAGTTGGAAAAGTGTGCCCCTTGGCACACTTCATGTCCAGACCGACATATACTCAGTATGCGTGCCCCACATCACAACACATATCACGCTTACCATGTTTCATAACAGTTACGAACATCTCTTTGTATGACGCATTAAATGCATGTTCACCTGGATTTTCTCCACGCTTCAAGAATGAGAATTATAGGAAGTTTCCTATTTTCTCTCACCATTTGGAATGTATAAAAGGGAATCAGTTACCAACATGAAAGCTCTCGCAACCTGCTACTATTTTTTTTATGTTTCTACACTGCTAATTTGTTTTGGTTTTTATTATTCCAATTTCATAACTTTCAGTATTTTACTTTTCTACTTTTTCATAGTTTTCCGTAAGCATTAGAAAAACCTCACCATCAAAGCAATATTTTTCCACATTGGAGGAATACTGCAACTCTAATTTTGTTTCCAAACTTCCAGAATTCGTTTTAGGATATTTTCATTTTCTGCAGCGCAATTTTATCATTTCAAAGATAATCCTGCCGGCTTATGGAGGATATGCGCACTGCTCAAATTTATTGCTTCCGTATTTAATTTCAGGTTATTATTTTATAGTATAATTTATTTATTCTTACCATGCATGTGTTATTAAAATGACGTTTTAATTTTATGTTATCCTGGAATAAAATGATTTCTGGCTAAATTCCCTGAAACCGCTATGTATATATTAACCGAAGGAATTCGGTAATTAGTTAGTAGTAATATTTTTTACAAAAACACTTTCTAGTTTTAATTTCCAACTTGGATATTTAATTGTTTTTGTACGAGAGTAAAAGACAGTCTAAGGTTAAAATCAACAGAGTGAGAGTTTGGGGTTTTAACTAGATAGTGGTTATTAAACATTAATTTTAAAAACAGCGAGAGCGCTTTAAAATTAATTGGACTCTAATTGTTTTCAAAAAGTAATTTTGAATTTTAAAATGAAACAGTGAGAGCGCTTATTTTGAGTTTAATGATATGACCTGACTTGATAGAACGAAAGTGTGAGACGAGGGTTTTTAAATAAATAGTTTCCACTGAAATAGTGTTTTAATACTGAAAACAAATGCCAATGACTTATTGAATCCCTGAAGTTGCCAAGTACATACCGGTGCCCCGTTATTAATTACTAGATTTTAGTTAATTCCCGATTAAACCCAAACACACAAGTTTATTATTTAGCCTTAGCTTTACACAGTAACCCTAAGATACCAGTAGTTTGACCACCAATCCTTCTGGGTTCGATATCTTTTAAAACTACACGACAAGACTGTGCACTTGAAGTCACTACACTCGATAGACTCATAAAGTCGCGATCAAGTTTTTGGTGCCGTTGTCAGAAACTGATTTAGTCAATATTGTGAATCCCTTGTTACGCAGTATAGACTAAGACAACCAATTATATTTTTTTATTATTTTATTTTAACCGTTGATTGTATGCCAAGCACTCACTCTAAAGGCGATGAATTAGAGCAACCAATCGACGAGGTTGAGCGTTTTGTTAGTATAAAATGCCGAATTAGAGAATACCAAATCAAGTACAATCTTCCCGAATTTAATCTTCCTAACTTTTCTCTTCTTGACTCGAGAATGACTGAAGGACCCCAAAATCTTTCTCTGAAGGATTATGCTTCCCCATCGCAAGAGGAACCCCACAACAGTATTGTTGCTCCCGCTATCGCACAGAATGATTTCGAGTCAAAGCCTTCGCTTTTGCAAGCTGTCCAACAAAACCAATTTTCAGGATGTCCTACGAAAGATCCAAATCTTCATCTATCCGTGTGTGCAGTACGCAGACACAGTGAAAGCAAATGATGTCAGCCCTGAAGCAATAAGACTTCGTCTTTTTCCTTTCTCATTAAGAGATAGAGCTAGAGCATGGCTCCAGTCTCTACCATCTAACTCCGTTACAACATGGAAAGAATTGAAGAAAGTTTTCCTAGCGCGATATTTTCCGCCGAGTAAGACAACTATGCTAAGAGCCAATATCAACGGTTTTAAACAAAAGGAAAATGAATCTATTTTCGAAGCATGGGAAAGATACAAAGACATGTTGCGACTCTATCCGCATCACGGTCTAGAAGAATGGCTGATCATCCACACCTTTTACAATGGTCTCTTGTAAAACACAAGACTAATGATTGACGCAGCTGCTGCTGGTGCACTGATGGATAAACCATACATGATACCTATCAACTTATCGAAAGTATGGCTCAAAATCATTATCAGTGGGGAAGCGATAGAACCATGATGGAGAAATCTCAAACGAAAGGCGGTATGCACAAAGTTAGTAGATTAGATCTAGTTAATGCTAAGGTAGAAGCCCTTACCTAAAAGATAGAAAGCTTGACCACAACTCCCGCAGCCACCGTGGCTGAAGTAACTCCAACCTGTGATTTATGCGGACTTCGCGCGCACAATGCACTCGAATGTCCACTTTTAATAGGAGTATCAGTTGGTCAAGTAAACTATGCTCAAGGAAACCCCTATGGGAATAACTATAACCTTGTTTGGAAGAACCATACAAACTTCTCATACAAGAGCAACAATGCTTTATGTGCACTAGGGCAAGCTCCTAATACACCCCCAAGATTTCAGAAAGCCACCCAAAATATCTCAACTATTCTGAATATCCATAGGAAGTCCAACATCGAAATAATAATAGAAAATTTTGTGGCCACCCAAGCTCAAACTAACAAATATTTCATGAATCAAAATATTCACACCAGCGAGAAGATTAAGCAACTGACGAATAAGATTGACGCTCTTGCCACACACAACAAAATGTTAGAAACATAAATTTCTCAAGTGGCTCAACAGCAAGCAGCTACAGTTGCTCCAGCTGGAACTTTTCCTGGACAACCCCAACCAAATCCAAAGGGACATGCTAATGCCATAGCACTTCGGAGTAGAACAGAACTAGGCGGACCAACTGAACCTAGAATTGAGAACCCAACCATGTACCAAAAACATGGAAAAGGAACTGAGAAAGAAGTTGGACCAAAGGAAGTAGAAAAAGAAGGAGATGAAGAGGCCGTAGAAAAGAATAACCTTATGTGCCTCCGCCACTCTATAGGATACCCATTCCATATCCTCAAAGACCTGCTAAGTCTAAAAACGCAGGGCAATTCAAGAAATTCGTTGAACTTCTGAAGCAACTTAACATTACCATACCTTTTACAGAAGCTATCACACAAATGCCCTCATATGCCAAATTTCTTAAAGAAATCCTATCCAATAAGATAAATCTTGAGGATAATGAAACTGTATTGCTCACTGTTGAGTGCACTGCTATAATAAAAAATAACATGCCTCATAAACTTAAAGACCCTGGTTGTTTTTCCATACCTTGCGTAATCAGAAAATTTGTCATAGACAAAGCACTATGCGATTTAGGAGTCAGTATTAGTCTAATGCCCCTACCAACGAGAATGTCTGTACAATTAGCAGATCGATCAGTGAAATTTACTTTAGGTATGTTAGAAAGTGTTCCTGTACATATAGGACAATTCTATATCCCCACTGATTTCATAATCATGGACATTAAAGAACACTCAAATATTCCTATTATCTTAGGTAGACCATTCCTAGCCACTGCAGGAGCCATAATAGATGTTAAAAATGGAAAGCTGATTTTCGAAGTTGGAGAAGAAAAAGTTGAATTCATCTTGTCTAAATTCTTTAAGGCACCAGCCATCGGGGATTCATGTTGTTTCCTAGATGAAATCAATAAATGCGTAAAAGAATTAGAGAAACAACAAACCACCTATTTCGAGGTATTGAAGATTCCTATACCTCTGATTCTCAAAGATGATAATTGGCACCCAGAATATCAAGATGAAAATCTGAGCGAATGCCTAGCTCTAACTCCTGACCCTATACCCTGTCCAAAGAAGCCATCCATAAAACTCAAAACACTACCAAAAGACCTAAGATATGAATTCCTAGATACAGAACTTGAACGACCAGTCATAGTCAATGCAGACCTAGGACAAATAGAAATTGAAAAATTATTACACGTCCTAAGAAAATACCTGACTGCTTTAGGATATAACATCTTAGATATAAAAGGAATAAGCCCTTCTATCTGCATGCTCTGTATTATGCTGGAGGAAGGCTGTAAAACCTCTAGGGAACATCAAAGGAGAATAAATCCCATTCTGAGCGATGTAGTCAAAAAGGAAGTGGAAAAGCTACTAGAAGAAGGAATCATATACCCAATACCTAAAAGTAAATGGGTTAGCCCAGTACATGTCGTGCCTAAGAAAGGAGGTGTTATGGTTGTCAACAACGCTAAAGGAGATTTCGTAGTGCAATGAACTCACACCGGGTGGAGGATGTGCATCGACTATAGAAAGTTAAACAAAACCACTAGTAAAGATCACTTTACTTTACCTTTCATTGATCAAATGCTTGAATGACTAGCTAATCACCCTCACTTCTGCTATTTAGATGGTTATTCCAGATTTTTCCAAATTCCTATCCATCTTGTAGACTTAGAAAAGACGACTTTCACTTGTCCCTATGGTATGTTCGCTTATCGACGAATGCCATTCGGATTATGTAATTCCCCTACAACATTCCAGAGATGTATGATGTCCATCTTCTCTAATTTTCTAGATGGAATGATGGAAGTCTTTATGGATGGCTTCTCCGTCTGTGGAGAAAGTTTTGAAGGATGTTTATCGAACCTTGAAATGGTACTAAAAAGATGCATAAGTGTCAATCTCGTGCTAAACTGGGAAAAATGCCACTTCATGGTCCGACAAGGAATTGTCTTAGGGCACATAGTATCCGATAGGGGAATTGAAGTAGATAAAGTGAAGATCGAAGTAATAGAAAATCTTCAACCACCCAAAACTGTTAGAGAAATAAAAAGTTTTCTAGGACACACTAGTTTCTATCGACGTTTCATTAAAGACTTCTCTAGAATAACCAAACTTCTAACCAAACTCCTAATGAAGGATGTTGAGTTCACTTTCACCGACGCATGCTTGGACGCATTTAAAACACTAAAAAAGGCATTAAGTTCAGCACCTATTACACAACTTCATGATTGGAACCATTCGAGATAATGTGTGATGCCAGTGAATATGCTGTAGGCGCAATCCTAGGACAAATAAAGGATAAAAATCTTCATGAAATCTACTACACGAGTAGAACCTTAGATCCTACGCAGACGAATTACGCCACGACTGAAAAGGAATTGTTAGCTGTTGTGTTTGCCTTAGATAAATTTCGTTCTTACTTAGTAGGAGCACAAATAATTACCTATATCAATCACACTGCAATCTGGTACCTTTTGAGTAAGAATGACGCCAAACCAAGATTACTAAGGTGGATCTTACTTCTACAAGAATTCTATTTGGAAATCAAAGACAAGAGAGGAACCGAGAAAGTAGTAGCTGACCACCTATCTAGAATAGAAGGTGTTGTACCCCAAAATTTGCCCTCCTATTTTTATTAAAGGCTGTTGTACCCCAAAATTTTCCCTCTCATTTCATCAACATTTTCTCAATCACAAGACTCTTGGAACTCAAGATCAAACTAGGGTTTGCCCTCCTCAAGACACCTCCTTGCACTGTTGACCTAAATTAGGGTTTGAGTTTGCACAGGGATGTTTTGACCTACAATGCCAAAAGTGACTTTCATACTTCATGTTGGACTCACAAGTTTGTCCATACCAAGTTTCAAGCCTTGATTCAAATTTTTGCCCAGTCAATTGGACAGTTGACCTAGAAAGCAACTGTATGGGGGGAAAAGTCAGTTGTGGCCAATTGACAGTCAAACCTCATGAAATTGGACCCACATCAATATAATGAACTCATATGAACCATTTGATCAAGTTTGGATCACAATTCCACAAGAAATTTGATCAGATCACCAAAAGGGCAAAATGGTCATTTTTAGGGTTTTGACTGCACAAAGGCAATTTTTGATTGTTTGACCTAGCCAATGGCAAATCAAGCTCACAAATGGACTCAAGGACTCAATGAAATTGTCTTTATCCATTCAAAAAGTTCAAAAGATCTCAAATGCATAGGATTGACAGATGAATTTTTCAGTCAACTGATCAAAATTTATTGTACACTGAAAGGTCAAACTTTGACTTTTTGGTCAAAATCAAGTGCCAATAGTTATTTTTCATCAAGACATGTCAAATTATGAAACTTGTTCATCAAGAAACTCAAAAATGCAAACTAGGGCTTAAAATGGGAAAATTTCATAACTTAGAAATTTTCTAAGTTATGGAATTTTCTTATTTTTTCCTAACTTTGTCCCCATTTTTTCACCAAGATGCAAATGGATTCAAAGAAAACTTGAAACATGAAAGTTGTATTCCATCACAAAGTCTACAACTTTTATTCATAAAGTTTTCTCAAAAGAAGCTTGTATCTCAAGTTATGAGTTTTGGAACAAGGGTACCTAAAACTTTTAACTTAAAGAAAATTTTGCCCTAATCTAGGCAGGATTTTGACCCATCTTCTTGGCCACTTTTCACATAGTTCCACTTGGAGTTTCAAGTTGCATTTCAAAGATGGATTATAGTACATGTTCCAAGCTTTCCAAATTGTTCAAGAACTCCTCAAACACCCTTGTGGTTAGAGAGAATCGAATGCTTGAAGTTAACAAAAACTCACTTTTGTCCATGGCCAATACATGTTCATACAAACTTGCGTTTTCAAATCAGCATGTTTGGTGCTAGCTTGCAGGCCTCAAAACCAGTTTGTACTCCATAATTTAATGCATAAACATTGAGTTAAGGTGTTATCTTTGTCATTTGGACATTGCATACAAGATTAATCCTTAAGTGGTAAAAGGTAAAATGCCATTTTTGTAAAGTTGCACTTTATGTCAAACCAAAATCCTTGAGGCATGAGGCCATATCTCTGAAGTAAGATTCAATCAACCAATTCCAAGAACCAAGAGAAAAGTATGCAGCATGACATAGGGCTTGTACAGGCCTGCATTGGGAGGACACACACTCTTGCTTGAAAAAGAAGAAAAGTTGCAAAACATATACCATCTCTCACATCTGTTGAAACCAGCTTACACAAACACTGTAAACCAATTTCATACCTCCCAACAAGCCAAAAACACGACCCTTCTGCCTCCCAAACCCCCTTGTACACAAAATCCCTATTTTGCTGCAAAACAGGTCAAGCTCTGCAAACTTGAAGCCATAACCAATTTCCATCGTGCGTTTTGTCCCAAGATACTTCAAACACCTTCCAATCAACTTACCTGAACTATCCCAGGCCTCCATTGCAAGCTGTAACACCATTAACACACTTTGCTATTTTTGTTTCAAAACTTTGCAGGTTGAGTTCTGTGGCACGATTCAAGTTGTTTCAAAACAAGCCAAGCATTGGAAAAGCTTCCTTGGACTCAGGCAAGCTCAAAAGAAGCTCAAACACCATTGAAGGTTGCTACATTGTCTAGCTCGAAGTCAACTGAAACAGGTATTTCATAGACTTCTATCTTTCTATCTAGGAATGGTTAGACTTAGGTTTGTGAATGAAATATGTTGTGCTCATAACCCTGGAGCCATACATATGCTTAGTTTTTATTTACATTAATCGTGCTAAGAGAATTTCACTCATGAACTTTCTGAAAAAACTAGGTTAGAAATTAGGGCCAGAGAAATTCTCTCTGGTCTTTGAGAGTAAATCCAAGTTTTTTATATGGTTGGATTCGTTGTTTAATGCTCTACAATGTTCATGTTATGACTTTTGTCAAAAAATCAAAGAATCAGGAGATGGCATTTGTGTACAGAAGCGCACGTGTTTTGTTCAAAGGAAGAAGAAGAAGTGGATTCTGGGCTGGGCCTGGTTTCCTTTACTTTTGACACCCATTTATTCAGTTTGCACCCCCCTGGCCCATTTATTTGAATATTTATCATTTTGACATTTTTATTTTTTATTCTGACTTTATTATTTTTTGTCTAAATATAAAAAATGTCAAAAAATTATTTTCTATATTTTTCATATTTATTTCATATTTATTTTTATTTTACTAGTATAAATATGTAAATAAACTATTTTCTTTTTTATTAAAACACAAAAATAATACAAAAAATATACTTATCTTCATTTATTATTTTTATTTACATTTTGAAAACATTTTCTTGGATATACACATTTTTTGTAAATAAATACTTTCTATTTTTATATATATTTAATATATATATATATATATATATATATATATATATATATATATATATATATATATATATATATATATATATATATATATATATATATATATATATATATATACTTTATTTTATTAAATAATTAGGACAAAAATACAAAAATATTACATTTTCATTTTTATTAATATTTTGCACTAAAAATATCATTTTTACAATATACTTTTATTTTTTGTATAAATTAATGTATTATAGTATATAATTAATAAATATTACTATTTTATTAAGAATTAGGGTTTTTGCCTTAAATAGAAAAATAATTAAAATTGACTTTTTCTTTATTTATTTTTACTTCACATTTAAAAATAGTTTTTACATACATAAAAATTATTTTTGCATAATACATCTTATTTGATATTTATTTAATTGTATTTATTTAAATATTATGCCTTGTACATTCAATTTGGCTGTAATAACTTAGAATTTAATTTCTTGACAAATACCCCCCAATTCAAATTTGTACCCCCCTCCCCATATCATGTTGTAATAGTGTAGCATTTAAATTCTCGCACATTTAAAAGCTTCCAATTATGCCATGCTTAGACTTAGGGTTTGTATGCAAAATGAAATCAACAATTAGCTTGACCTAATTCCAAGATAAACATGCATGAAAAACAAACACAATGCACATTTGCACCCCTAGGGTTTCAATCCACTTGTTGCCTTCAAAAATGGGCCATGGTCGCATGTCAAGTACTTTGGAAAAACAAAAACAAAACAAAAGATCATAGTCCCTCGATGACGCTATATGAGTTGCCTAAACAAAATGATCAAGTCCCTCAAGAAAATTTCCAAAAATACTTGACACAATTGTTATCATGGTCTATACGATGACCCGCGCCTGTCCTGTTTAACATCCTAACACAAGGTTGTTCACCAAATACAATGGTGAAACAACACTGTTAAAAGGGTTAAAACATAAGAAAAATCTTTGAGTACAATAGGGTAGATAGATTTTAGTTACTTCATCAAAAGCTTGCAAAAACATCCTTGCTATCTTCAAAACACACTTCACCACACAATTTCAAAACCCTACTTTCAAACATTGGAAACTTTTCAAAAGACAAAAACACCTTTGTATACATTCGAAACAAGAGTCATTACAAAGGTTGCCACAACAATGACCTCTTTTCAAAACATCTTTCAAAACCACACACAAAGCACCATTTCAAACAATTGAAAAGCAAAACAAGTGATATAAGCAAGTACCTAAGAGCCCATGGATAACCATGGATGAAAAGGGTGCTAGCACCTTCCCTTTTCATAATCTACCCCACGAACCCAAGAAAACATCTCAAAGGTCTTTCCTGTGCTTTTTGACCATTCCTTTGGATAAAATAAAAAGTCGGTGGCGACTCTTGCTAAACCGAACAAGTGCGAACACAAACGCAAAATCCCAAGTCAATTCTCCCACCGTATCACAGAACTGGCGACTCTGCTGGGGAAAACTTTAGAAGTGGAGTAACCTTAGGGCTTAGATCACCCTTTGCATGATTATTGTTTGCTTTGATTGCTTTATATTTTGGTTCTCTTGTTTGGGCTTGAAATCCTCCACCCGGATTTGGGAAACATTCATAGGTAAATAGCAATCCGTTGTGGAAACTGTGCGGGGTATACCGACACGGTTGAAGCAATAGCTATATTAGTGTGACATATTTGTGAGTAACGGTAGCCTTTGAGTCAATCAAAGAGAATACGGGGCCGCTGAGTGATGTCATGAAGCACTAATGAACTCTTAGAACCTTACTTGACCATCTTGGCCTTTATTAGGGGTAGTGAGATGACCGGCTTTGGTGCAGTCCGAAGTTGGTAGATACTCGATACTACACTCATTGAGGGTTGTTTTCTTGGAATATTTTGGTCGCTAGTTAAGTGGCTAAACCAAAACAATGAACATAGAAAACAATCCAATGATATTGAGCTCCTTAGAACCCGGTTACTATTTATAGGACAGGTTTTTGAGCCAACTAAACTCAAGAGGGTACTTACCTATGAAACCTCATGCAAGCCTGAAACTAGGGTTTTGTGTGACTTGCTTGTACATGTGCTTGTGCATACATCATGAACATCATAAAGCATCATATGCATCCATTAACCATTTCAAGGGTTTGGATCTTCATCTTTGTTCTTGTTTTGTAGGTCATGGAGTCACTCCGCAGAAAAACAATCCAGGTCAACCTTGTAAGAATCCCTCCTCAACTCAAGGAGCTCACCTCTAGGATTCCAGAGAATTCTCTCTTTAGTGAAAGACATGGTAGACTCCTCAACTTGGTCAACACCAACATTGAAGAGGACATGGTGAAAGTCCTCTTCCAGTTCTTTGACCCTCTACACCAATGTTTCACATTCCCTAACTGCCAATTGGTGCCTACTTTGGAGGAATTTTCTCAACTCTTGAGAATTCCTATTCTTCATCAACTACCCTACAACAGTACAGAAAAAGAACCAAATCCTGAAGATGTTGCTCAAGCATTAAACTTGCAACCATCTGATATCAAGGGGCATTGGGAAACCAGAAGTGGTGTCAAGGGCTTCTTGGCAAAGTTTATGTTCGAGAAGGCACAAGACTATTGGAATTCTCTTGATCTACAAGCCTTTGAAGAGATTGTGGCACTCCTCATCTATGGGTTGGTCTTGTTCCCAAACCCTGATCAACTTATAGATGTGAATGCTGTCAAGATTTTCATATCCAGGAATCCAACACCTACATTACTTGGGGACATCCTACACTCATTTTACACACGAACAATGAGGAAAAGAGGTGTTCTCATGTGTTTTACTCCTCTCCTAGAAAGGTGGTTTATTTCTCACCTTCCACAATCAGTTTTGAAGAATGAGCAGGGTTTAAGGTGGTCACAACGATTGATGACCCTCACACATTCTGATGTACATTGGTGTTCTCGGTCCAGAGAAAATGTCATCATCATTGATCGTTGTGGGGAATTACCTAATGTCCCACTACTTGGCATTAGGGGAGGCATCATCTACAACCCCTGTCTAGCTTTGAGACAATTTGGATATGCTCGGAGGGATGGCCCTCATGATATACTGATTTCGGACCTAGTTTTTGACTTCGACAATGATGCGCAAGGACTTCAACAAAGGTTCATCAGAGCTTGGAGGATGCCTAACAAGGTGGATAGTAAGACACTGGGGCACAAGATTTCCATCCCCCTTGAGCCTTACCTCAAATGGGTACGAACCCGCTCCCAGAATCTTATGATGACATACCCTCACATTCTCCCCTTGATCAAAGAGCCTGTTACGGAAGGAGAGGTTCCATACACCATCCTACATCCTGACATGCCAACATCATGGGAAGAAATGCAGAAGAGTTGGATCCAACTCAAGGAAGAACGTAATACCTTTGAAGCCAGCTTCTATGCCAGCGAGAAGAAGGTTTTGGAGCTTACCCGCCGACTTCACGAGGAGGAGAATCTCAACACTTACATCGCACCAAAGAGGATGCGCAATGTCTTTTTACATTAAGAAGTTTTTAATATTTCGCCCATGGGGAACTTATGTACTAACAAATTTCTTCTTAATATGACGTGCGTTCTTTTTGTTTGCAACAAATTTGAATTTTAGAACCCTTGAATGCATTACATGAATAACATACCATTCATCATATGCATAAACAGGTCTTCATGCCAGGTTTCCTTATCTTTCTGCTGTTTATTTCAGCAAGATGGATTTGGAGCAAACAGTAAAGGATCTACAGGCACAAAATTCACAGTTCCAGCAACTCCTCATGACCTTGGCAAAGGGTCAGGAGGACCTCAAAGTTTTGTTGGATAAGAATAAAGAGAAAAAGAAAAAAAGAGACCTGGAGTAGCCACTTTGGGAAGAAGATTTGAGCATCAAGCCAAGAGAGTTCTTGAGTTCCCCTCAACGTCTGACGAAGGGGCCGGTAAAGGGAAAGGGACTGCTGTACCTTCTGAATCCGAGGTTGAAGAGGAGGAAGAAGAAGAAGACGAAGACTACTCCGAACAACAGTATCCACCAGCGGATGATAAATATAAGAACCTTGAAGATAGATTGGCAGCTATGGAGTTGCAGAGGGTGCCCGGATTGGATTTTGAAGAACTAGAGCTAGTAGCTGGGATTGTGATCCCTCCCAAGTTCAAGGTGCCAACATTTGCCAAGTACGACGGTCTGTCTTGCCCTAAGATGCACCTGAGGTCGTATGTCAGAAAAATCCAACCCCATTCATCCGATAAAGACCTCTGGGTACACTTTTTCCAAGATAGCTTGTCTGGCACTCAGTTAGATTGGTTTTATCAACTCGAGAGATCAGAGGTTCATAATTGGGAAGACTTGGTAGCTTCTTTTTATCGTCAGTATCAATACATTGCTGATTTGGCGCCCACTCGTACTCAGTTACAAAGTATGGGGATGGCTTCCAATGAAGGGTTTAAAGAGTACGCGCAGAAGTGGCATGATCTGGAGGGAAGGGTGCAGCCACCGCTATCAGATAAGGAGTTAGTTAACATGTTTTTGGGGACCCTGTATGGCCCCTTCTTCAACCATCTAATCGGAAGTTCTTCCGCGGGATTTACTGAACTAATTTTGATCGGCGAAAGGGTTGAGGCCGGTATTAAAAGTGGAAAGATCCAAAAAGATGCCTCCGCTTCCACCGCAATAAAGAAGACCTTCCCGACAAAGAAGGAGAGTTATGCGGTTTACACCCAGAAAAATCGGGAAAGAGAGGAGCGTCGGCCAATAGTGGGGGCCGTATTGATTCAGAAGTCCGCACCAGACCAGCCTAGAAACAGTCAACCAAGGAATGATCAGCCCAGAACTTATCAGCAAAGGCCACCACGGCAGTTTAACCCAGTAAACATGACACCCGCTCAGATCCTTCCACATCTCCTGAAATTGAACCTTGCTAATTTAAAAGAGGCACCAAAGAATGTAAATACCACCTCTCCATCCTACAACTCAAATGCCAAATGTGCCTACCATTCCGACAGTGCTGGGCACGATACCAATAATTGTTGGGCGCTTAAGAACAAAATCCAAGACTTGATTGACGCCAAAGAGGTTGAATTTGATGCTCCTGAGAAGCCCAATGTTATATCTGCTCCGATGCCTAAGCACGGCCACAATGTGCATGCCATTTTGGAAAACCTCCATGTTACTGAAGTTGTCGATCTGTTGACTCCATTATTAGTGATTAAAGAGAAGTTGATGAGAGCCGGGATTTTCCCAGGCTGCGGGAAAGGCTGTTATTTTTGTTTGAACATACAAGGTGATTGTCCAATGTTGAAGTCAGGTGTCCAACGCCTGATGGATACCCAAGAGATACTTTTCCAGAAAACCCCTGTTGATACTTTCAATCCTATTACTCCTGATACTTGTGATACTTCAACCAACAATATTGCAATTATAACCATTTTCGACAATCCTCCCAAGGCTTGCAAAAGGCCTGTCAGGATTACACCCAACTCTGAATGTGTACCTTTAAAGATCACCATGCCGGGACTTGTCCCGTACCAATCAATCAAAACGATACCATGGAACTATGGGGGAGAAATCTTCTACCATGGTATCAAACAAATCGAAACAGTCCAAGAGATTTCTGAAGAAGGAAGCCCTGATATAGGGAACATCGCGGGTACAAGCAAGATAACTCGCAATGGCCGAATCTTTTCTCCGTAGATTGCTCCCCCTCGAGCAGTTTTCGGACCCTTGAAAGCTTCTGCACCTGTTGGACCATCTGTGCAAGGCCCAGTGATTGAAGAACTGGATACTCCTGTAGTAAGACCATCCATTGAAACTATCGACAAGGGTAAGGGGATACTGGAAGTGTCTGTCAGGACGAAGGCCCATGTTGTGGTTATCCCCGAAACCACTCAGAAAGAAATAGAAGAAATCTTGAAAATAATTAGAAAAAGTGACTACGACGTTGTGGAACAATTAGGGCAGACACCTTCTAAAATTTTAATGTTGGCTCTTCTACTATGTTCTGAGGCCCACGCTAAGGCCTTGATCAAATTCTTGAAGGAGGCACATGTTCCCCAAGATACTTCGGATGACCAGTTTCAGGAATGTGTGGCTAGTCTTACTGCTGGTAATGGCCTTGGCTTTTCCGATGCTGACTTAACTCCCAAAGGAAGGAAACACAATGATGCGTTACATGTTTCAGTTGAATTCCGGGGAACCACTCTCGCTCATGTCTTAGTTGATACTGGTTCTTCCTTAAATATGCTGCCAAAGAAAGCCTTAGACCGCTTGGACTGCGAAGGACTGACTCTCAAGCTTAGTAACATTGTTGTTAGGGCTTTTGATGGTTCCAAGAGAATGGTTCATGGAGAGGTTGATATTCTAATCAAAGTAGGCACAGAAGTCGTCAACTCAACCTTTTACGTGATGAACATCCGTCCGTCATATTCATGTTTGCTAGGAAGACCGTAGATCCATTATGTCGGGGCAGTTACTTCCTCTTTACACAAGATGTTGAAATATCCTGTTAAGGGTAAAATTATAACGGTGCACGGCGAGGAAGAGTACATGATAAGCCACCTCAATTCCTTCCGTTATGTGGAGATGGATGGCGAATTCATCAAAACGCCTTTCCAGCGTTTTGAGGAAGTTTCTCCCAAGGTAGCAGTTGCGAAGACAATGGTTGAGGTGCCTCTCGTTCCCAAGCATGTATCTAGGATGGCATCTCTCAAGGACGCGGAGGCGGTGATCAAAGAAGGGAAGAGTACAACATGGGGGCAATTACCTGACTTTCCCCATAAGACATACAAGTTTGGGTTAGGATTTACTACTGCAGGACAGAAGGCTATGCGTCGTTCCAAGACTGAAAGGCCACCCATAAAGATCACTCATCACAGAATTAATGCTGTTGAGGATGAAGATGAAGAGAGCCACTTTGAAGATTGGATCTTTCCGACCGTCGAAGGGGGTTTGAGCAACTGGGAAGCAAAGGATTTTGTTCCCATCACCTTTATCAACCAGTAATTTTATCTTTGAACAATTTCCCATTTTTATGGTCTGTAATAACTAAAATGATTCGCACACTATTTTCACCTCATGCCTTGCCCGGGGCATGTAGGTCCATTTGTAAGGGTTTGATTTTCTTCATAATCATATGGCATGTTTTAATGAATCATTGGACGTTTTTCATCTATAAACTGCTTTGTTAATTTTCTTTCCTTTTGCATTTTTGTTTGTTTAAGGATGGCTATCCCTTACACACACCCGCACTCACAAATGCAGGTACCCATCCACTCCAGATTCCATGGGTGACTATTCTGTTTTAGCCTTCAATAACTCTGAAGATTTGGTCAATCATGCTGAGTATGAAGTTGACGAAGATTGTGAAGTGCCGGGAGAGTTAGCCAGACTTCTACAACAAGAATAGAGGGCCATTATGCCTCATGAAGAGTTGCTAGAAACCATCAACTTGGGGACGGAGGAAGACCGGAAGGAAGTAAAAGTGGGTGCCAACCTGGAACCAAATTTCAAAGAGCGCTTAGTGCAGTTGTTGAACGAATATGTTGAAATGATTTCCTGGTCTTATGAAGACATGCCAGGGTTAGACGCAGATATAGTAGTTCACCATCTTCCCACAAGAGAAGACTGTCCACCGATCAAGCAAAAGGTTCGCCGAATAAGGCCTGACATGTCTGAGAAGATTAAGGCTGAAGTAATGAAGCAATTCAACACTGGCTTTCTGGCTGTTACCTCCTATCCACAATGGGTTGCTAACATCGTGCCCGTACCTAAAAAGGACGGCAAAGTCAGAATGTCTGTAGACTATCGAAATTTGAACAGGGCTAGCCCAAAAGACGATTTTCCGCTGCCGCATATCGACATTTTGGTTGACAATACAGCCCAGCACAAGGTGTTTTCCTTCATGGATGGATTCTCGGGATATAACCAGATCAAAATTGCCCCCGAGGACATGGAGAAAACTACTTTTGTCACACAATGGGGTATCTTCTGCTACAAAGTGATGCCATTCGAACTGAAGAATGCAGGGGCAACCTATCAACGCGCCATGGTAGCTTTATTTCATGATATGATACATCATGAGATCGAAGTTTACGTAGATGACATGATAGCTCGATCACAGACAGAAGAAGAACACCTTAGTCATATGCAAAAGCTGTTTGCCAGGTTGAAGGAGTATAAGCTCAGACTGAACCCAAGCAAGGGCACTTTTGGAGTTAGGTCTGGTAAACTTTTGGGATTTATTGTCAGCAACAAAGGCATTGAGGTTGATCCAGCTAAAGTAAAGGCTATTCAAGAAATGCCTGCCCCCCGTACTGAAAAGGAGGTTAGAGGATTCTTGGGACGCTTGAACTATATCGCCAGGTTCATCTCTCACCTGACGTCTTCCTGTGAGCCAATTTTCAAACTGTTGAAGAAAGATCAGGTAGTTGAATGGAACAATGATTGTCAAGTTGCTTTTGATAAAATCAAGGAGTATTTACTAGAACCTCCTATTCTGATTCCACCCATCGAAGGAAGGCCGTTAATCATGTATCTGACTGTTCTGGATAACTCAATGGGGTGTGTGTTGGGCCAACATGACGAGTCTGGCCGAAAAGAGCATGCCATTTATTACCTTAGCAAAAAGTTTACTGAATGTGAGACTCGCTACTCATTGCTCGAGAAAAATTGCTGCGCTTTGGTATGGGCTGCTCTCCGGCTAAGGCAGTATATGTTGACTCACACCACTTTGTTGATTTCCAAAATGGATCCGATCAAGTATATCTTCGAGAAGCCTGCTTTATTTGGAAGAATCGCTAGATGGCAAATGATCCTGACAGAGTATGATATCCAGTATACTACCCAAAAAGCTATAAAGGGGAGTGTACTAGCTGACCATCTAGCTCATCAAGCCGTCGAAGATTACCAGTCTATGAGATTCGACTTCCCTGACGAGGACATCATGACTTTAGACGACATTGAAGGTAACGGACCGTATGACGGACCTGAACAAGGATCCCGATGGACCCTGTACTTTGATGGTGCTTCAAATGCACTTGGCAACGGTATCGGTGTGGTACTCATTTCTCCGGAAGGTTGCCATACACCCTTCACTGCCCGACTTTGTTTCAGTTGTACCAACAATATGGCCGAATATGAAGCTTGCATCTTTGGTCTCAAGGCTGCTATAGACTTGGGAATCAAATCTTTGGTCGTATTTGGGGACTCGGCTTTGGTTATCAGTCAAGTCAAAGGAGAGTGGGACACCAAACATCCTAATCTTATCCCATACAAAGAACATGTCTTGACGTTGTTGCCTCACTTCGAGCAGATTACTTTCGAGCACTTCCCGCGAGAAGAAAATCAGCTAGCAGATGCTCTGGCTACAATGTCCTCCATGTTTAAACTCAACTGGGATAACGAGGCTCCCCAAATTACCATCGAGCGAATGGACGAACCCGTGCACTGTCATGAGATTAATACCGAAGAAGTAGTGGAACAACCCTGGTTTCATGAAATCAAAAGGTATCTCCAGACTAGAGAATATCCTGAAGGAGCTTCCGTCAATGACAAAAAGTTCTTAAGGAAATTTGCTGCCAAGTTCTTCCTAAGCAATGGCATCCTTTATAAGCGCAACCATGATTGTGTTCTACTTCGTTGTGTGGACAAAGCTGAAGCAGAGTTGATCATGACTGAAATACACAGTGGCACATTTGGTACCCACTTGAGCGGACATACGATGGCTAAGAAGATTCTAAGGGCAGGCTACTACTAGTCTACTATGGAAGCTGATTGTCATCAACATTCCCGTACTTGCCATAAATGCCAAGTCTACGCCGAAAAAGTACATATTCCTCATGTTCCTCTCAACGTTCTGACAGCTCCTTGGCCATTCGCAATGTGGGGCATTGACATGATTGGAGAGATCAAGCCTACAACATCTAATGGACACCGTTTCATCTTGGTGGCCATTGTTTACTTTACCAAGTGGGTCGAAGCAGCTTCCTTTGCCTCTGTTACAAAGAATGTGGTTGCCCGCTTTATCAAGCAGAACCTCATATGCCGGTAGGGTATCCCCGACAGGATCATCACAGACAACGGTACAAATTTGAACAACACTATGATCACCGCTCTGTGCAAGCAGTTCAAGATTTATCATCACAATTCATCTCCCTACCGGTCGAAGATGAACGGTGATGTTGAAGCCACAAACAAAAATATCAAGAAGATCATTCAAAAGATGACAATCACCTACAAGGACTGGCATGAGATGTTACCATTTGCTCTTCATGGGTATCGTACCATGACACGCACATCAACAGGGGAAACTCCTTTTTCTTTGGTATATGGCATGGAAGCTGTTTTGCCTATGGAAGTTTAGATTCCTTCCTTAAGGATTATGAAGGATGCTGGTTTAAGTGAGGACGATTGGATTCAGACCCGGCTTGATCAACTTAACTTGATCGACAAGAAGCGACTTACTACTGTTTGTCATCTTCAGACGTATCAAAAATGAATGATCAAGGCCTTCAACAAGAAAGTCAGGCGTCAAGTATATCAAGTCGGAGATCTTGTAATCAAGCGGATCATCTTACCGCAAAGTGATCCCAGGGGCAAGTGGACTCCTACTTACGAAGGACCATTTATGATTAAGAGCCTCTTTTCTGGTGGGGCAATGATTCTGACCACCATGGACGGTAACGACTTGCCGCACCCTGCGAATGCAGACATAGTCAAAAGATGCTATGCATAAAACGACCCGACAAGTTGAAAACCCGAAAGGGCGACTTGGGCAAAAATGGGCATCCCGGTGAATCAAAAACCCGAAAGGGCGGTTTAGGCAAAAATTAGGGATAAAACAAAAAAATCCGTACACCCGGCAAGTTGAAAACCTGAAAGGGCGACTTGGGCAAAAAGAGGTTTCCCGGTGGATCGAAAACCCAAAAGGAAGGTCCAGGAAAAAGTTAGGGAATTAAAGCGTATGACTATGTCTCGTCAGATCACTTTAAGAACCATCTCTTCACCAACAAGCTCCTAGCTTCTGATCAATCTAGCCATCGGCAGACGAAGCAACGAATGGACAAGATATTAAGAGTTGTAAAGGCTATAGCAGAATGGGAATCCCATGGAATTGTTACACATAGCCATCTTTCTTTTGTATAAAATTTTTCAATTTTTACGATAACATTCTCCTACTAGGATGTCTGTATCCTTTGTACAAAGATACTCACAATAGTTAATACAAATATACTTCAAAGTGCAGAAATTCGCTTGCCTTTCTTTTTCTTTTTACACTTATGTTTTATTTGAAAAGGTCCAATATTTTTTTAAATAGGCATATGCATTTGAATATAATCACTGCTTACAAATAAAACGAAATTGAGAAAGGATAATTACTGGTAGATTGAAAGGGTAGGAAGACGTCTTTAGGCTATTCCAGAAGAAATCCCCTACGATACATCATTCAGATCCTCAATAAGGCAAAATTTGGAGTATATTTCCTCGGCGAAGTTAAGCTTCAAAATCCGCAGCGGAGCTAATGCAGTCTAAGACTTGATTCCCCAGCTAGGTTAAGCTTCAAAATTCCCATCAGAGTTAAAACCCGATCCCCAGTGGGAACCATTCAGCTTTCCCCAACTTCCCTAGTAGATTGGAATACAACCCGAGCTCCTGATTTCCCCGACCGAGTAAGCACTCTCCCCACAGAGTTATTTCTCAGCAGATTGAAGATTCTCATCCTCATTTCTCCAGCAGAAGTCTCCCAGGTTTCAAATTCCCCAGTAAAGGTCGTCAGAGTTTTCCTTATTCCCCAGGAAAGTCATGAAGAATTCTCATTCCCCGCAGAAGTTGGTAAAGCTCTTGTTAAAATCCCCACAAGTCACTAAGGATTTTAAATCCCCAGCAGTGGTCCTAGGATTTCTCATTCTCAACAGTGAACGATCTTTAATCCCCAAGCAGTCAGCAAGGATTTCTCATCTTCAACAATCAAAGATTTTTGAATCCTCAGCACCAGTCAGGAATTTACTCTCTCCAACAGCAATCAAAGATTTCATTATCTCCAATTATCAAGGATTTATTTTCCTCAGCAAGACAACTACTCAGCTTATATGCACATCCATTACATTCATATATCATAAACATTGATGAAACACAATTCATTGCATCATACATATCATGCAACATAACTTTGTGTTTTAACTAACATTTTACCCTTTTCAGGATAAGATTAAAAGGCTATCATAAACAAGTATTCAGATACAGTATGGATACACCCCAGACACGGCGGTCATTATATTACTCATTCAGAATTTCAAGTCAAATACAGTACATGTACACCCCAGACACGGTGGTCATTCTACTACTCATTTAGACTGCAGCAATCAGATACAGACTAGATACGCTCCAGACACGACAACCATTCTATCTCTCGTTCAGATTCTCAACTCAAAGTTCAGATGTGCTCCAAGCACGAATGCCATTCTGGCCTTCACACCAGCAGTTTGATTCTCCCTAGTGCAGTCGTCACGGAAGTCATCCTGTCACCTATTCAGATCCCAGTTACAGTTCTAGATACACTCCAGACACGGAAGTCATTATGCTACTCATACAGATCTCAACTTCAGATACAACCCAGATATGCACCAGACACAGTTGCCATTCTGTCACTCATTCAGAATTTATCCCCAGCACACAGTTGCTCCGTATACAAATGTTTCTCAGTTACCCATTCAAAATACATATACACTCCAGACATGGCAGTCATTCTGATATTCATTCAAAGTTTCAAATACAGTTACAGCCCAGATACGCTCCAAACACGGACGCCATTCCTTTGCTCATACAGACTCAGTCTCCAAGATACAGTTCAAGTGTATTCTAGACACGAATACCATTTGATGCTCATTCTTCTGACCTACAACATTGCACTTCAACAAACATTCTTGGATGGCATCTTTAAGCCCATCTCCAGCAAGATTCTACCAACACCAAATGGCATCTTTAAGCCCATTCCCTCAACATTATTTCGGCGAGTGCAAATTTACGGGCACTCTAGTGTCCAATCCTCTTTTACCTTTGAGTCGCGAAAGACAAACTTGCCAATCTAACTCTTCAGGTTCAAGAAGATTGAACAGGGGCAACTGTTTTACCCCAAAATTTGCCCTCTCATTTCATCAACATTTTCTCAATCACAAGACTCTTGGAACTCAAGATCAAACTAGGGTTTGCCCTGCTCAAGACACCTCCTTGCACTGTTGACCTAAATTAGGGTTTGAGTTTGCACAGGGATGTTTTGACCTACAATGCCCAAAGTGACTTTCATACTTCATGTTGGACTCACAATGTGATACGGTGGGAGAACTGACTTGAGGTTTTGCGTTTGTGTTTGCAAATGTTTCGGTTTAACAAGAGTCGCCACCGACTTTTTATTTTATCCCAAGGAAAGGTCAAAAAGCACAGGAAATACCTTTGAGATGTTTTCTTGGGTTCGGGGAGTAGATTATAGAAAGGGAAGGTATTAGCACCCTTTCTATCCATGGTTATCCATGGGCTCTTAGTTACTTGCTTAGATCACTTGCTTTGCATTTTCAATTGTTTAAAATGGTGCTTTGTGTGTGGTTTTGAAAGATGTTTTGTAAGGAGGCCATCGTTGTGGCAACCTTTGTAATGATTCTTGTTTGAATGTATACAAAGGTGTTTGTCTTTTTGAAAGGTTTTCAATGTTTTAAAAGTTTGTTTTGAAATTGTGTTAAGATGTGTGTTTGAAAAGTAGTAAGGATGTTTTTGCAAATTTGATCAAGTAACTAAGAGTTGTCTACCATATTTTACTCAAAGATCTTTCTTATGTTTTTAACCCTTTAAACAGTGTTGTTTCACCATTGTATTTGGTGAACAACCTTGTGTTAGGATGTAAACGGGACAGGCGTGGGTCATCGTATAGACCATGAAAGCAATAGTGTCAAGTATCTTTGGCAATTTTCTTGAGGGACTTGGTCATTTTTGTTTAGGCAACTCCGATAGCGTCATCGAGGGACTATGATCATTTTGTTTGTTTTTGTTTTGTTTTTGTTTTGCCAAAGTACTCAACATGCAAACATGTCCCATTTTTGAAGGCAACAAGTGGATGAAACCCTAGGGGTGCAATTGTGCATTGTGATTGTTTTTCATGCATGTTTATCTTTGGATTAGGTCAAGCTAATTGTTGATTGATTTTTGCATACAAACCCTAAGTCTAAGCATGGCATAATTTGGAAACTTTTAAATGTGCGAGAATTTAAAGTCCTAGATTATTACAACATGATTATGGGGATGGGGATACAAGTTTGAATTGAAGATATTTGACAAGGAAATAAATGCTAAGTTATTACAACCATATCGAATATACAAGTTAATATTTAACATTTAAATAAATACAATTAAATAAATATCAAATAAAAATGTATTATGCAAAAAAAAGATTGTTTATGTATGTGAAAAAGGTTTTTTTATGTATGAAGTATAAACAAAATAAAAAAGGTCAAATTTTAATTATTTTTGTTGTTTTTAGGGCAAAACCCTAATTTTTGAAAAATAGTAATATTTATTAATTATATACAATATATATTAATTTATACAAAAAATAAAAAGTATATTGTAAAAAAGGTATTTTTAATGTCAACTATTAATAAAAATAAAAATGTATTATTTCTATATTTTTGTCCTAATTATCTAATAAAATAAAATATACAAGTATATATATATATTTATTAAACCTATTAAATATAAAAAGATAAAAATAATTATTTATAAAGAAAAATGTATATTTAAGAAAATATTTTCAAGTGTAAATAAAAATAATAACTTAAAAATAAGTATATTTTTTATATTATTTTTTAAGGTTTTAAAATGAAAAGGATTTATATTATTTACATATATATGCTTTAAAAAGTAAATAAATGTCAAATAAATACAAAAAAAATGTGGAAAATTATTTTTGGCATTTTTTATGTTTGAATAAAAAATATAAAGTCAGAATAAAAAAGAAAAACACAAAAATGTCAAATATTTAATCAAATGGGCCAGGGGGGTGCAAACTAAAAAAAAGGGATGCAACAAGCAAAACTGACTCAGGCCCAGCCCAAGCCAACACCTTCTTCAACCTCCAGCACCTGTTTGAAAAAACGCGCGCGCTTTCTTGTTCAACATACTAACTTCTGATTCTTTGGTCCTTTGACAAATCTTAAAACATGAAACTTATAGAGCTTGAAGCTACGATTTCAACCATATAAAACACTTGACCTAACTCTAAGAAACCAGGGAAAATTTTATCACCCCCAATTTCTGACCTAGTTTTTCCAGCAAGTTCAACTATCAAATACTCCTAGCTCAGTTAATATAAATGGAATCTAAGCATATGTACAACTCAAGCATGTTAAAGACTACATTTTTGCTTCACAAACCTAAGCTTAAGGATGCCTAAATAAGGAGTTAGAAACTTGACAAATACCTTGTTCAGTTGGACACGAGTATGGAAATGTAGCAACCTTCAATGGTGTTTGAGCTTCTGTTGAGCTTGCCTGTGGTCCAAGGATGCTTCTCCAATACTTGGCTTACTTTGAAACACCTTGTATCGTGCTGTAGAAGTTCACCTGCAAAGCTTGAAAATGAAAATGGAAAACTGGATTAGAGGTGTTACAGCTGGAGTTTTAGGTTTGAAATAGTTTAGGTGGATGGTATGGAAGGTGTTTGAACAGGTTTTAGCAAAAATGCACGAGCAATTTGAGTTGTGGACTTCAATCTGTAAGGAGTGCCCTGTTTTTGCAGCAAAACCGTGATTTGGTGTATTAGGAGGTATGAGGGATGGAAGGGTCGTGCCTTAGGTCTATTTTGATGTGTGGAACTTGTTCACAAAGTTTTCTTTGGCCTGTGTTAACAGGAAATGAGAGTTGTCTGTGTTTGGCAATGTTTCTTGTTTTTGAAGCAAATAGTGTTCAAGTTGTCAATGCAGGCCTGTACCTTCTATATTGTATGATGCATATCTTTCCCTTGATACTTGCATTTTTGATTTGATTTGGCTTCAAAGATATGGCCCCCCTATGCTCAAAGATCATGTTTTGACATAAAGTGTAACTTCACCAAAATGGCATTATACCTTTTTCTAATTAAGGGTTAGTTTTATGTGTAATGCCCAAATGGATGAAATAACACCTTAACACAATGGTTAGGCATTAAGTTATGGAGTGTAAGCTTGGTTTTGAGGCCTTCAAGCTAGCATAAACCAAGCTGATTTGAAAATGCAATTTGCTATGAACATGTATTGGTCATGAACAAAAGTGAGTTTTGGCCAACTTTGTGAATTCGATTCTCTCTAACCACAAGGGTGTTTGAGGAGTTCTTGGACAATTTGGAAAGCTTGGAACATGTACTACAATCCATCATTGTAATGCAAATTGAAAATCCAAGTGGAACTATGTGAAAAATGGCCAAAACGATGGGCCAAAATCCTGCCTAGAATAGGGCAAATTTTCTCTAAGTTAAAAGTTTTATGCACCCTTGTTCCAAAAATCATAACTTGAGATACAAGCTTCCTTTGAGAAAACTTTGTGAATCAAAGTTGTAGATTTTGTGATGGACTACAACCTTCATGTTTCAAGTTTTGTTTGAATCCATTTGAATCTTGGTGAAAAAATGGGACAAAGTTAGGCAAAAATAAGAAAATTTCATAACTTAGAAAATATCTAAGTTATGCAATTTTTTCACTTTAAACCCTAATTTGCAATTTTGGGTTTCTTGATGGATAAGTTTCATATTTTGACATGTCTTGATGAAAAATGAATCTTGGCACTTGATTTTGACTAAAAAGTCAAAGTTTGACTTTTTAGTGTACAGTCAAATTTTGATCAGTTGACTGGAAAATTCATCTGTCAATCTTATGCATTTGAGATCTTTTGAACTTGTTGAATGGGTCAAGACAATGTCATTGAGTCCTTGAGTCCATAAGTGAGCTTGGTTTGCCATTGGTTAGGTCAAACAGTCAAAAAATTGCCTTTGTGCAGTCAAAACCCTAAAAATGACAATTTTGCCCTTTTGGTGATCTGATCAAATTTCTTGTGGAATTGTGATCCAAATTTTATCAAATGGTTCATGTGAGTTCATTATGTTGATGTGGGTCAAAATTCATGAGGTTTGACTGTCAATTGGCCACATTTGACTTTTTCCCCAATACAACTGATTTCTAGGTCAACTGTCCAATTGACTGGGCAAAGATTCGAATCAAGGCTTGAAACTTGGTATGGATAAACTTATGAGTCAAACATGAAGCATGAAAGTCACTTTGGGCATTTTAGGTCAAAACATCCCTATGCAAACTGAAACCCTAATTTGGGTCAACAGTGCAAGGAGGGGTCTTGAGCAGAGCAAACCCTAACTTGATCTTGAGTTCCAAGAGTCTTGTGATGAGAAAATGTTGATGAAATGAGAGGGAAAATTTTGGGGTACAACAGTTGCCCCTGTTCAATCTTCTTGAACCTGAAGAGTTAGATTGGCAAGTTTGCCTTTCGCGACTCGAAGGTAAAAGAGAATTGGACACTAGAGTGCCCGTAAATTTGCACTCGTCAAAACAATAGGTGTGGGAATAGGCTTAAAGATGCCATTTGGAGACGGTAGAATCTTGCTGGAGATGGGCTTAAAGATGCCATCCGAGAATCTTTGTTGAATTGCAATGTGGTAGGTCAGAAGAATGAGGATCAAAATGGTATTCGTGTCTAGAATGCATTTGAACTGTATCTGGAGACTGAGTTTATGTGAGCAAAAGAATGACCTCCGCGTCTGGGGCGTATCTGAGCTGTGACTGTGTTTGAATGTAGAATGAATATCAGAATGACTGCCGTGTCTGGAGTGTATCTGTATTGTATCTGGGTAACAGAGAAATATTTATGTATGGAGCAACTGCGTGCTGGGGATAAACTCTGAATGAGTGATAGAATGGCAGCCGTGTCTAGAGCGTATCTGGACTGTATCTGAGGTTGAGATCTATATGAGTAGCATAATGACTTCCGTGTCTGGAGTGTATCTGAAACTGTAACTGGGATCTGAATAAGTGACAGAATGGCAACCGTGTCTGGAGCGTATCTGGACTGTATCTGAAGTTGAGATCTGTATGAGTAGCAGAATGACTTCCGTGTCTGGAGTGTATCTGGGACTGTAACTGGGATCTGAGTAAGTGATAGAATGACTTCCGTGGCGATTGCACTGAGAGAATCAAACTGCTGATGTAAGGGTCAGAATGGTATCCGTGTTTGGAATGCATTGGACCTTGAGGTTGATAAATGAATCGGAATGAGAGATAGAATGGCTGCCGTGTTTGGAGCGTATCTAGTCTGTATCTGATTGCTGTAGTCTGAATGAGTAGTAGAATGACCACCGTGTCTGGGGTGTATCTGTACTGTATTTGACTTGCAATTCTGAATGAGTAATAGAATGACCGCCGTGTCTGGGGTGTATCCATACTGTATCTGAATAATTGTTAACGATAGCCTTTTAATCTTATCCTGAAAAGGATAAAATGTTAGCTAAAACACAAAGTTATGTTGCATGATATGCATGATGCAATGAATTGCGTTTCATCAATGTTTATGATATATGAATGTAATGATTATGTATGTAAGCTGGATAACCGTCTTGCTGAGGAAGATATATCCTGGACTGCTGCTGGGGATTGGAAATACTTTGATTGTTGTCGGGGAAAATAAATCCATGACCGAAACTGGGGATTCTAAGGATCTTTGATTACTGGAGATGAGAAATCCTTGCTGACTGCTGACTGCTTGGGGAACAGGGAAAGCTCTGAAAATTTCTACTGGGAAGTTTAAAACCTGGGAGACTTATGCTGGAGGAGTGAGATTGAGAATCTTCAAACTGATGGGAAGTATCTCTGTGGGGAGAATGTTCACTATTCTGGTTCCACTGGGGATCTTGAAACTTAACTCCGAGGGGAATTTTGAAATTCAGTTTAGCTAGGGAATCCAGTTTTAGGAAGTACTTGCTCTGCTGAGGATCCTGAAGTTTAACTTTGTTTGGGGAAATATATTCCGGACTTTAACTATGTTGGCGAACTTGGAGTTTAATTCCGCTGGGGATTTCTTCTGAAAGGGCATCAAGATATCTACCTATACCATCAACCTATCAGCAATCATCTTTTATTAATTTTTGTTTTGTAAGAAATGATTATCTTCAAATGCATATGCCTGTTTAACAAAACATTGGACGTTTTTTCAAATAAAAACATAAGTGTAAAAAGAAAAGGAATACAAAGCAAAATTTCTGCACTTGGAAAAGTATTTGTATTAAATTTTTATGAGTATCTTTGTACAAAGGAGACAGACATCCTAGTAAGAGAATGTTGTCGTAAACATTTGAAAAATTTATACAAAAGAAAGATGGCTATGTGTAACAATTCCATGGGATTCCCATTATGTTATAGCCTTCACAACTCTGAATATCTTGTCCATTCATTGCTTCGTCCGCCGGTGATTGGATTGATCAGAAGCTCGGAACTTGTTGATGAAGAGTTTGTTCTTTAAAGTGATCTGACGAGACATAGTCATACGCTTTAATTCCCTAAATTTTGCCTGAATCGCCCTTTCGGGTTTTCGATTCACCGGGAAACCCTTTTTTGCCCAAATCGCCCTTTCGGGTTTTCAACTTACCGGGTGTACAAATTTTTTTTTTATCCCTAATTTTTGCCTGAACCGCCCTTTTGGGTTTTCAGTTCACCGGGATGCCCATTTTTGCCCAAGTCGCCCTTTCGGGTTTTCGACTTGTCGGGTTATTTCATGCGTAGTATCTTTTGACTATATCTGCGTTTGCAGGGTGTGGCAAATCGTCGCCGTCCATGGTGGTCAGAATCATTGCACCACCAGAAAAGATGCTCTTGATCATAAACGGTCCTTCGTAAGTAGGAGTCCATTTTCCCCTGGGATCACTTTGCGGCAAGATAATCCGCTTGATCTCAAGATCTCCGACTTGATGTACCTGACGTCTTACTTTCTTGTTAAAAGCCTTGATCATCCGTTTTTGGTACGTCTGACCATGACAAACAGCAGTGAGTCGCTTCTCATCGATCAAATTGAGTTGATCAAGTCAGGTCTGAATCCAATCGTCTTCACCCAAACCAACGTCCTTCATAATCCTTAAAGAAGGAATTTGAACTTCCATAGGTAGGACAACTTCCATGCCATACACCAAAGAAAATGGGGTTGCCCCTGTTGAAGTACGTGTCGTGGTACGATATCCATGCAGAGCAAACGGTAACATCTCATGCCAGTCCTTGTAGGTAACTGTCATTTTCTGAATGATCTTCTTGATGTTTTTGTTTGCAGCTTCAACAACACCGTTCATCTTCAGCCGATAAGGAGATGAATTGTGATGATAAATCTTGAACTGTTCGCATAGAGCGGTGATCATAGTATTGTTCAGATTTGTACTGTTGTCTGTGATGATCCTGTCGGGGACACCATACCGGCATATGAGGTTTTGCTTGATGAAGCGGGCAACCACATTCTTCGTAACAGAGGCAAAGGAAGCTGCTTCGACCCACTTGGTGAAATAGTCAATAGCGACCAAGATGGAGCGATGTCCATTGGACGCTGTGGGCTTGATCTCTCCAATCATGTCGATGCCCCACATTGCGAATGGCCAAGGAGCTGTTAGAACGTTGAGGGGAACAGGAGGAATATGTACTTTGTCGGTGTAGACTTGGCATTTATGGCAAGTACGGGAATGTTGATGACAATCAGCTTCCATGGTAGACCAGTAGTAGCCTGCCCTTAGAATCTTCTTAGCCATCGTATGTCCGCTCAAGTGAGTGCCAAACGTGCCACTGTATATCTCATTCAGGATCAACTCTGCTTCAGCCTTGTCTACACATCGAAGTAAAACACAATCATGGCTGCGCTTATAAAGGATGCCATTGCTTAGGAAGAACTTGGCAGCGAATCTCCTTAAAAACTTTTTGTCATTGACGGAAGCTCCTTCGGGATATTCTCTAGTCTGGAGATACCTTTTGATTTCATGAAACCAGGGTTGTTCCACTACTTCTTCGGTATTAATCTCATGACAATGTGCAGGTTCATCCATTCGCTCGATGGTGATTTGGGGAGCCTCGTTATCCCAGTTGAGTTTAAACATGGAATACATTGTAGCCAGAGCATCCGCTAGCTGATTCTCTTCTCTCGGGAAATGCTCGAAAGTAATCTGCTCGAAATGAGGCAACAAATTCAGGACATGTTCTTTGTATGGGATAAGATTAGGATGTTTGGTGTCCCACTCTCCTTTGACTTGACTGATAACCAAAGCCGAGTCCCCAAAAACGACCAAAGATTTGATTCCCAAGTCTATAGCAGCCTTGAGACCAAAGATGCAAGCTTCATATTCGACCATGTTGTTGGTACAGCTGAAACAAAGTCGGGCCATGAAAGGTGTATGGCAACCTTCTGGGGAAATGAGTACCGCACCGATACCGTTTCCAAGTGCATTTGAAGCACCATCAAAGTACAGGGTCCATAGGGATCCTTGTTCAGGCCCGTCATACGGTCCGTTACCTTCGACGTTGTCTAATGTCATGATGTCCTCGTCTGGGAAGTCGAATCTCATAGACTGATAATCTTCGACGGCTTGATGAGCTAGATGGTCAGCTAGTACACTCCCTTTTATAGCTTTTTGGGTATTATACTGGATGTCATACTCAGTCAGGATCATCTGCCATCTAGCGATTCTTCCAGATAAAGCAGGCTTCTCGAAGATATACTTGATTGGATCCATTTTGGAAATCAACAAAGTGGTATGAGTCAACATATACTGTCTTAGCCGGCGAGCAGCCCATACCAAAGCGCAACAAGTTTTCTCGAGCAATGAGTAGCGAGTCTCACAGTCGGTAAACTTTTTGCTAAGGTAATAAATGGCATGCTCTTTTCGACCAGACTCGTCATGTTAGCCCAGTACGCACCCCATTGAGTTGTCCAAAACAGCCAGATACATGATCAACGGCCTTCCTTCGACGGGTGGCATCAGAATAGGAGGTTCCAGCAAATAATCCTTGATCTTATCAAAAGCAACTTGACAATCGTCATTCCATTCAACTACCTGATCCTTCTTTAACAATTTGAAAATTGGCTCACAGGTAGACGTCAGGTGAGAGATGAACCTTGCAATATAATTCAAGCATCCCAAGAATCCTCTAACCTCCTTTTCAGTACGGGGGGCAGGCATTTCTTGTATAGCCTCCACTTTAGCAGGATCGACCTCAATACCCTTGTTGCTGAAAATGAATCCCAAAAGATTACCAGACCTGACTCCAAAAGTGCACTTACTTGGATTCAGTCTGAGTTTGTATTCCTTCAACCTGGAAAACAACTTTTGTAAATGTTCCAGGTGTTCTTCTTCTGTTTGTGATCGAGCTATCATGTCATCTACGTAAACTTCAATCTCGTGATGTATCATATCATGAAACAAAGCTACCATGGCGCGTTGATAGGTTTCCCCTGCGTTCTTCAGTCCGAACAGCATCACCTTGTAGCAGAAGGTACCCCATTGTGTAACAAAGGTTGTTTTCTCCATGTCCTCGGGGGCCATTTTAATCTGGTTGTAGCCCGAGAATCCGTCCATGAAAGAAAATACTTTGTGCTGAGCTGTGTTGTCAACCAAGATGTCGATATGTGGTAGTGGAAAATCATCTTTAGGGCTAGACCTGTTCAAATCCCGATAGTCCACACACATTCTGACTTTGCCGTCTTTTTTAGGTACGGGCACAATGTTAGCAACCCATTATGGATAGGATGTAACAGCCAGAAAGCCAGCGTTGAATTGCTTCATTACTTCAGCCTTAATCTTCTCAGACATGTCAGGCCTCATTCAACGAACCTTTTGCTTGATCGGTGGACAATCTTCTCTTGTGGGGAGACGGTGAACCACGATATCTGTGTCTAACCCTGGCATGTCTTCATAAGACCAGGCGAAGATTTCAACATTTTCATTCAACAACTGTACTAAGCGCTCCTTGACACTCGGTTCCAGATTGGCACCCACTTTTACTTCCTTCCTATCTTCCTCTATCCCTAAGTTGATGGTTTCTAGCAACTCTTCATGAGGCAATATGGCCCTCTCTTCTTGTTGTAGAAGTATGGCTAACTCTCCCTGTACTTCACAATCTTCGTCATCTTCGTACTCAGCCTGATTGACCAAATCTTCAGAGTTTTTGAAGGATAAAACAGAATAGTCACCCATGGAATCCGGAGTGGATGGGTACCTGCATTTGTGAGTGTGGGTGTGTGTAAGGGATAGCCATCCTTAAACAAACAAAAATGCAAAAGGAAAGAAAATGAACACAGCAGTTTATAAATGAAAAACGTCCAATGATTCGTTAAAACATGGCATATGATTATGAAGAGAATCAAGCCCTTACAAATGGACCTACATGCCTCGGGCAAGGCATGAGGTGAAAAATAGTGTGCGAATTGTTTTAGTAATTATTACAGACCAAACAGGAAATGTTCAAAAGATAAATGACTGATTGATGAAAGTAATGGGAACGAAGTCTTTCGCCTCCCAGTTGTTCAGTCCTCCTTCAATGGTTGGGAAGATCCAATCTTCAAAGTGGCTTTCCTCGTCTTCGTCTTCTACCGCATTAATTCCATGATGAGAAATCTTGATGGGTGTTTTTTCAATTTTGGAGCGACGCATAGCCTTTTGCCCCGCAGCCGTAAACCCCATCCCAAACTTATCTGTCTTATAGGGGAAGTCAGGCAACTGTCCCCATACTGCACTCTTTCCTTCCTTAATCACAGCCTTCGCGTCTTTGAGAGATGCCATCCTAGCCACCTGTTTGGGAGCGATAGGTACCTCAGCCACTGCCTTCGCTACTGCCACCTCGGGAGAAACTTCCTCAAAGTGTTGAAAAGGTGTTTCGATGAATTCGCCATCCACTTCCACATACCAAAAGGAATTGAGATGACTGATCATGTACTCCTCCTCGCCGTGTACAATTATGATTTTACCCTTAACAGGGTATTTTAGCATTTGATGTAGAGAGGAAGTGACTGCCCCAGCATAATGGATCCAAGGTCTTCCTAGAAAGCAAGAGTATGATGGGCGGATATCCATTACATAGAAAGTGGAGTTGAACACCTCGGTGCCTACCTTGATGGGAATATCGACCTCCCCATGCACCATCCTTTTAGACCCGTCAAAGGCCCTGACAATAATATTACTTGGTTTCACTCCAAGCCTTCATAATCCAACCGGTCCAGAGCTTTCTTAGGCAGCACATTTAGGGAAGAACCAGTATCGACCAAGACATGGGCGAGAGTGGTTCCTCGACATTCAACTGACACATACAATGCATCATTGTGCTTCCTTCCCTTAGGAGTCAGGTCAGCGTCAGAAAAACCCAGGCCGTTGTCAGCAGTAAGACTGACTACACAATCCTGAAATTGGTCAGCCGAGGTCTCTTGGGGTACATGGGCTGTCTTCAAAAATCTTATCAAAGCTTTAGCGTGAGCCTCTGAACAGAGCATGAGGGCCAACATTGAAATTTTTGAGGGGGTTTGCCCCAGATGTTCTACAACATCATAGGCACTTTTCTTGATTATTTTCAAAATCTCCTCCATTTCTTTTTGAGAGGTTTCAGGGATGACCAATGGATGAGCCCTCGTCCTGACGGGCTCTTCTTAGATCCCTTTCCCCCTATCATTAGCAGCAGCAGAAGGGACAACCCAGGAGTTACAACTTCTTCAATAATTGGAGTTCTTGCAGATACGTTTACCGGTGCAGGGGTAACCTTAGGAGCATCTGAGGGTCCAAAGATTGCCTTCGGAGGGGCAATCTATGGAGAGAAAATCCTTCCACTGCGGGTGATTTTGCTCGTTCCGGCAATGTTTCCAATGTCGAAAGTCTCTTCATCAGAAGTCTCTTCTATTGATTCAATTTGTTTAATACCGTGGTAGTAGATTTCTCCACCATAGTTCCACGATATTGATTTGTCGGATTTGTACGGGACGGGCCCGAGCATGGTTATCTTCAAAGGTGCAGTCTTCGGAGCGGATGTAATTTTAACAGGTCTTTTGGGGACCTTGGAAAGATTGCCGGATATGGTTATTATTGAGACATCATTGATAGGAGTTGGTGTAACAGGAGTATTTTCGAAAAGAATTTCTTGGTTATCCATTAGGCGTTGGATGCCTAACTTCAACAATGGACAGTCGGTTGGTAAGAATGAACAAAGGCAGCAATCTTCTTCACAACCCGGGAAAATCCCAGCTTTCAGCAAATTCAAATTGATTGTCAGTAGTGGAGTTATCAAATCATCAACAGTAGCAACAAACAGATCCTCTTCAACAGCATGGACGTTGTGACCATGCTTTGGCATTGGGGCAGAGATTACATTCGGCTTTTCAGGGGTGTCGAATTCCACTTCCTTAGCGTCTATCAAATCCTGAATTTTGTTTTTGAGGGCCCAACAATTGTTGGTGTCGTGCCCCAGACTGTCTGAATGATAAGCACATTTTGCGTTGTGATGATAGTATGAAGATGTGGTGTTAGGGTTTTTCGGCGCCTCCTTCAAACTGGTCAAATTCAGCTTCAACAAATGGGGAAGAAATTGTGCGGGCGTCATGTTGATGCGGGTGAACTGCCATTGTGGCCGTTCTACCCGTTGCTGATTAGGTCTCGACTGATTGTTATGAGGCTGATCATTTGACGAATTTTGAATCATCACGGCCCCTACAGTCGGCCGGCGCTCAGTTCTTCCCAATCCCTTCTGAGAGTAAATAGCAGATGCTTCTTTCTTGGCTGGAAAAGGTTTTTTAACAGCTGTGGATGTAGAGGCATCCTTTTGAATCTTCCCACTCTTAATACCGACTTCCACCCTTTCGCCAGTCAGAATCAGCTCAGTGAATCCCGCAGAGGAGCTTCCGATAAGATGGTTGAAGAAAGGGCCAGATAGGGTCCCCAAGAACATATCAACTAGTTCCCTATCTGATAGCGGTGGCTGCACCCTTCCAGCCAGATCACGCCATTTTTGGGCATACTCTTTGAACCCCTCATTTGAGGCCATCCCCATACTTTGTAGCTGAGTACGGGTAGGTGCCAAGTCAGTGTTGTGCTGATACTGGCGATAGAAGGCAGCTGCCAAGTCCTCCCAATTATGCACTTCTGACCTCTCAAGCTGGTAAAACCAATCTAGCTGAGTACCAGACAAGCTGTCTTGAAAGAAGTGTACCCAGAGATTTCTATCGGAAGAATGAGGTTGAATTTTTCTGACATACGACCTTAGGTGCATCTTAGGACAAGACAGACCGTCGTATTTGGCGAAAGTCGGCACCTTGAACTTTGGAGGGATAACAATCCCAGCAATCAATCCCAACTCTTCAAAGCCTAGCCCGGGAATCCTTTGCAACTCCATAGCTTCCAGTCTATCCTCCAGGTTTTTATATTTGTCGTCAGCTGGTGGGTATTGTTGTTCTTAGTAGTCTTCATCCTCTTCAACCTCTTCCTCTTCAGCCTCAGACTCAGAGGGTAATGCAACTCATTTTCCCTTGCCGGTCCCCTCGTCAGATGTTGAGGGGAATTCCAGAACTCTCCTAGCTTCATTCTCAAATCTTCTTCCCAGTGTAGCTACCCCAACTCTCTTCTTTTTATTTTTTCCTTTTTCCTGCTCTTTATTCCCTAGCAGTGCTTTAAGATCCTCCTGACCCTTTTCCAAGGTCATGAGGAGTTGTTGAAACTGCGAGTTTTGTGCTTGCAGATCTATGACCGTCTGCTCAATATCCATCTTGCTGAAATAAACAGCAGAAAGATAAGGAAACCTGGTGTGAAGACCTGTTTATGCATATGATGAATGATATGTTTATTCATGTAATGCATTCAAGGATTTAGAAATTCAAAGTTGTTGCAGACAAAAAGAACATACGTCATATTAATAAGAAGAAATTTTGTCAGTACATAAATGCCCCATGGGCCAAATATTACAAAAACTTCTTAAGGTAAAAAGACGTTGCACATCCTCTTTGGTGCGATGTAAGTGTTGAGGGTCTCCTCCTTGTGAAGTCGACGGGTAAGCTCCAAAACCTTCTTCTCACTGGCATATAAGCTGGCTTCAAAAGTATCCCGTTCTTCCTTGAGTTAGATCCAACTCTTCTGCATTTCCTCCCATGATGTTGGCATGTCAGGATGTAGGATGGTGTATGGAACCTCTCCTTCCTTAACAGGCTCTTTGATCAAGCGGAGAATGTGAGGGTATGGCATCATAAGACTTTGGGCGCGGGTTCGTACCCACTTGAGGTAAGGCTCAAGGGGGATGGAGTTCTTGTGCCCTAGTGTCTTACTATCCACCTTGTTAGGCATCCTCCAAGCTCTGATGAATCTTTGGCGAAGTCCTTGCGCATCGTTGTCGAAGTCAAAAACTAGGTCAGGAATCAGCATGTCATGAGGGCCATCCCTCCGAGCATATCCAAATTGTCTTAAAGCTAGACAGGGGTTGTAGGTAATGCCTCCCCTAATGCCAAGTAATGGGACATTAGGGAACTCACCACAACGATTGATGATGATGACATTTTCTATGGACCGAGAACACCAATGTACATCAGAATGCGTGAGGGTCATCAATAATTGCGACCACCTTGAACCCTGCACATTCTTCAAACCTGATTGTGGAAGGTGAGAAATAAACCACCTTGCTAGGAGAGGAGTACAACACATGATAACACCTCTTTTCCTCATTGTTCGTGTGTAAAATGAGTGTAGGATGTCCCCAAGCAATGTAGGTATGGGATTCTTAGACATGAAAATCTTAACAGCATTCACATCTATAAGTTGGTCAGGGTTTGGGAACAAGACCAACCCATAAATAAGGAGTGCCACAATATCTTCAAAGGCTTGCAGATCCAAAGAATTCCAACACTCTTGTGCCTTCTCAAACAAGAACTTTACCAAGAAGCCCTTGACACCACTTCTGGTTTCCCAATGCCCCTTGATGTCAGATGGTTGCAAGTGTAATGCTTGAGCAACATCTTCAGGTTTTGGTTCTTTTTCCATACCGTTGTAGGGTAGTTGATTAAGAATAGGAATTATCAGGAGTTGAGAAAATTCCTCCAAAGTAGGCACCAATTGGTAGTCAGGGAATGTAAAACAATGATGTAGAGGGTCAAAGAACTGGAAGAGGACTTTCACCATGTCCTCTTCAATGTTGGTGTTGACCAAGTTGAGGAGTCTACCATGTCTTTCACTAAAGAGAGAATTCTATGGAATCCTAGAGGTGAGCTCCTTGAGTTGAGGAGGGATTCTCACAAGGTTGACCTGGATTGTTTTTCTGCGGAGTGACTCCATGACCTACAAAACAAGAACAAAGATGAAGATCCAAACCCTTGAAATGGTTAGTGGATGCATATGATGCTTTATGATGTTCATGATGTATGCACAAGCACATGTACAAGCAATTCACACAAAACCCTAGTTTCAGGCTTGCATGAGGTTTCATAGGTAAGTACCCTCTTGAGTTTAGTTGGCTCAAAAACCTGTCCTATAAATAGTAACCGAGTTCTAAGGAGCTCAATATCATTGGATTATTTTCTATGTTCATTGTTTTGGTTTAACCACTTAACTAGAGACCAAAATATTCCAAGAAAACAACCTTCAATGAGTGTAGTATCGAGTATCTACCAACTTCGGACTGCACCAAAGCCGGTCATCTCACTACCCCTAATAAAAGGCCAAGATGGTCAAGTAAGGTTCTAGGTCATTAGTGCTTAGTGACATCACTCAGCGGCCCTGTATTCTCTTTGATTGACTCAAAGGCTACCGGTACTCACAAATATGTCGCACTAATATAGCTATTGCTTCAACCGTGTCGGTATACCCCACACAGTTTCCACAACGTATTGCTATCTATGAATGTTTCCCAAATCCGGGTGGAGGATTTCAAGCCCAAACAAGAGAACCAAAAAATGTAAAGCAAACAACAATCATGCAAAGAGGGTGATCTAGGCCCTAAGGTTACTCCACTTTTAAAGTTGTCCCTAGCAGAGTCGTGAGTTCTGTGATACGGTGGGAGAACTGACTTGAGGTTTTGCGTTTGTGTTCGCAAATGTTTCGGTTTAGCAAGAGTCGCCACCGACTTTTTATTTTATCCCAAGCAAAGGTCAAAAAGCACATGAAAGACCTTTGAGATGTTTTCTTGGGTTCGGGGAGTAGATTATAGAAAGGGAAGGTATTAGCACCCTTTCTATCCATGGTTATCCATGGGATCTTAGTTACTTGCTTAGATCACTTGCTTTGCATTTTCAATTGTTTGAAATGGTGCTTTGTGTGTGGTTTTGAAAGATGTTTTGAAAAGAGGCCATCGTTGTGGCAACCTTTGTAATGATTCTTGTTTGAATGTATATAAAGGTGTTTGTCTTTTTGAAAGGTTTTCAATGTTTTTAAAGTTTGTTTTGAAATTGTGTTAAGATGTGTGTTTGAAAAGTAGCAAGGATGTTTTTGCAAATTTGATCAAGTAACTAAGAGTTGTCTACCCTATTTTACTCAAAGATCTTTCTTATGTTTTTAACCCTTTAAACAGTGTTGTTTCACCATTGTATTTGGTGAACAACCTTTTGTTAGGATGTAAACGGGACAGGCGCGGGTCATCGTATGGACCATGAAAGCAATAGTGTCAAGTATCTTTGGCAATTTTCTTGAGGGACTTTATCATTTTTGTTTAGGCAAATCCGATAGCGTCATCGAGGGACTATGATCATTTTGTTTGTTTTTGTTTTGTTTTTGTTTTGCCAAAGTACTCAACATGCAAACATGGCCCATTTTTGAAGGCAACAAGTAGATGAAACCCTAGGGGTGCAAGTGTGCATTGTGATTGTTTTTCATGCATGTTTATCTTTGGATTAGGTCAAGCTAATTGTTGATTGATTTTTGCATACAAACCCTAAGTCTAAGCATGGCGTAATTTGGAAACTTTTAAATGTGCGAGAATTTAAAGTCCTAGATTATTACAACATGATTATGGGGATGGGGATACAAGTTTGAATTGAGGATATTTGACAAGGAAATAAATGCTAAGTTATTACAACCATATCGAATATACAAGTTAATATTTAACATTTAAATAAATACAATTAAATAAATATCAAATAAAAATGTATTATGCAAAAAAAAGATTGTTTATGTATGTGAAAAAGGTTTTTTATGTATGAAGTATAAACAAAATAAAAAAGGTCAAATTTTAATTATTTTTTTTGTTTTTAGGGCAAAACCCTAATTTTTGAATAAATAGTAATATTTATTAATTATATACAATATATATTACTTTATACAAAAAATAAAAAGTATATTTAAAAAAGGTATTTTTAATGTCAACTATTAATAAAAATAAAAATGTATTATTTCTATATTTTTGTCCTAATTATCTAATAAAATAAAATATACAAGTATATATATATATATATATATATATATATATATATATATATATATATATATATATATATATATATATATATATATATATATATATATATATATATATATATATATATATATATATATATATATATATATATATATATATATATATATATATATATATATATATATATATATATATATATATATATATATATATATATATATATATATATATATATATATATATATATATATATATATATATATATATATATATATATATATATATATATATATATATATATATATATATATATATATATATATATATATATATATATATATATATATATATATATATATATATATATATATATATATATATATATTAAACCTACTAAATATAAAAAGATAAAAATAATTATTTATAAAGAAAAATGTATATTTAAGAAAATATTTTCAAGTGTAAATAAAAATAATAACTGAAAAATAAGTATATTTTTTATATTATTTTTTAAGGTTTTAAAATGAAAAGGATTTATATTATTTACATATATATGCTTAAAAAAGTAAATAAATGTCAAATAAATACAAAAAAAATGTGGAAAATTATTTTTGGCGTTTTTTATGTTTGAACAAAAAATATAAAGTCAGAATAAAAAAGAAAAACACAAAAATGTCAAATATTTAATCAAATGGGCCAGGGGGGTGCAAACTGAAAAAAAAGGGATGCAACAAGCAAAACTGACTCAGGCCCAGCCCAAGCCAACACCTTCTTCAACCTCCAGCACCTGTTTGAAAAAACGTGTGCGCTTCCTTATTCAACATACTAACTTGTGATTCTTTGGTCCTTTGACAAATCTTAAAACATGAAACTTATAGAGCTTGAAGCCACGATGTCAACCATATAAAACACTTGACCTAACTCTAAGAAACCAGGGAGAATTTTATCACCCCCAATTTCTGACCTAGTTTTTCCAGCAAGTTCAACTATCAAATACTCCTAGCTCAGTTAATATAAATGGAATCTAAGCATATGTACAGCTCAAGCATGTTAAAGACTACATTTTTGCTTCACAAACCTAAGCTTAAGGATGCCTAAATAAGAAGTTAGAAACTTGACAAATACCTTGTTTAGTTGGACACTAGTATGGCAATGTAGCAACCTTCAATGGTGTTTGAGCTTCTGTTGATCTTGCCTGAGGTCCAATGATGCTTCTCTAATACTTGGCTTGCTTTGAAACACCTTGTATCGTGCTGTAGAAGTTCACCCGCAAAGCTTGAAAATGAAAATGGCAAACTGGATTAGAGGTGTTACAGCTGGAGTTTTAGGTTTGAAATAGTTTAGGTGGATGGTATGGAAGGTGTTTGAACAAGTTTTAGCAAAAATGCACGAGCAATTTGAGTTGTGGACTTCAATCTGCAAGGAGTGCCCTGTTTTTGCAGCAAAACAGTGATTTGGTGTATTAGGAGGTATGAGGGATGGAAGGGTCGTGCCTTAGGTATGTTTTGATGTGTGGAACTTGTTCACAAAGTTTGCTTTGGCTTGTGTTAACAGGAAATGAGAGTTGGTTGTGTTTGGTAATGTTTCTTGTTTTTGAAGCAAAGAGTGTTCAAGTTGTCAATGCAGGCCTGTACCTTCTATATTGTATGCTGAATATCTTGCCCTTGATACTTGCAATTTGGATTTGATTTGGCTTCAGAGATATGGCCCCCCTATGCTCAAAGATCATGTTTTGACATAAAGTGTAACTTTACGAAAATGGCATTATACCTTTTTCTAATTAAGGGTTAGTTTTATGTGTAATGCCCAAATGGATGAAATAAAACCTTAACACAATGGTTATGCATTAAATTATGGAGTGTAAGCTTGGTTTTGAGGCCTACAAGCTAGCATAAACCAAGCTGATTTGAAAATGCAATTTGCTATGAACATGTATTGGTCATGAACAAAAGTGAGTTTTGGCCAACTTTGTGAATTCGATTCTCTCTAACCACAAGGGTGTTTGAGGAGTTCTTGGACAATTTGGAAATCTTGGAACATGTACTACAATACATCTTTGTAATTCAAATTGAAAATACAAGTGGAACCATGTGAAAAATGGCCAAGAAGATGGGCCAAAATCCTGCCTAGAATAGGGCAAATTTTCTCTAAGTTAAAAGTTTTATGCACCCTTGTTCCAAAAATCATAACTTGAGATAAAAGCTTCCTTTGAGAAAACTTTGTGAATAAAAGTTGTAGATTTTGTGATGGACTACAACTTTCATGTTTCAAGTTTTGTTTGAATCCATTTGCATCTTGGTGAACAATGGGACAAAGTTATGAAAAAATAAGAAAATTTCATAACTTAGAAAATTTCTAAGTTATGAAATTTTTTCACTTTAAACCCTAATTTGCAATTTTGGGTTTCTTGATGGATAAGTTTCATATTTTTACATGTCTTGATGAAAAATGTATCTTGGCACTTGATTTTGACCAAAAAGTCAAAGTTTGACTTTTCAGTGTACAATCAAATTTTGATCAATTGACTGAAAAATTCATCTGTCAATCCTATGCATTTGAGATCTTTTAAACTTGTTGAATGGGTCAAGACAATGTCATTGAGTCCTTGAGTCCATAAGTGAGATTGGTTTTCCATTGGTTAGGTCAAACAGTCCAAAAATTGCCTTTGTGCAGTCAAAACCCTAAAAATGACCATTTTGCCCTTTTGGTGATCTGATCAAATTTCTTGTGGAATTGTGATCCAAACTTGATCAAATGGTTCATGTGAGTTCATTATGTTGATGTGGGTCAAAATTCATGAGGTTTGACTGTCAATTGGCCACAGTTGACTTTTTCCCCAATACAATTGATTTCTAGGTCAACTGTCCAATTGACTGGGCAAAGATTTGAATCAAGGCTTGAAACTTGGTATGGATAAACTTGTGAGTCCAACATGAAGCATGAAAGTCACTTTGGGCATTTTAGGTCAAAACATCCTTGTGCAAACTCAAACCCTAATTTGGGTCAACAGTGAAATGAGGGGTCTTGAGCAGAGCAAACCCTAACTTGATCTTGAGTTCCAAGAGTCTTGTGATGAGAAAATGTTGATTAAATGAGAGGGAAAATTTTGGGGTACAACACACAAGTTTGTCCATACCAAGTTTCAAGCCTTGATTCAAATTTTTGCCCAGTCAATTGGACAGTTGACCTATAAAGCAATTGTGTGGGGGAAAAAGTCAACTGTGGCCAATTAACAGTCAAACCTCATGAAATTTGACCCACATCAATATTATGAACTCATATGAACCATTTGATCAAGTTTGGATCACAATTCCACAAGAAATTTGATCAGATCACCAAAAGGGCAAAATGGTCATTTTTAGGGTTTTGACTGCACAAAGGCAATTTTTGACTATTTGACCTAGCCAATGGCAAATAAATCTCACACATGGACTCAAGGACTCAATGAAATTGTCTTGATCCATTCAACAAGTTCAAAAGATCTCAAATGCATAGGATTGACAGATGAATTTTTCAGTCAACCGATCAAAATTTGACTGTACACTGAAAAGTCAAACTTTGACTTTTTGGTCAAAATCAAGTACCAAGAGTTATTTTTCATCAAGACATGTCAAATTATGAAACTTGTTCATCAAGAAACCCAAAAATGCAAACTAGGGCTTAAAATGGGAAAATTTCATAACTTAGAAATTTTCTAAGTTATGAAATTTTCTTATTTTTTCCTACATTTGTCCCATTTTTTCTCCAAGATGCAAATGGATTCAAAGAAAACTTGAAACATGAAAGTTGTAGTCCATCACAAAGTCTATAACTTTAATGCACAAAGTTTTCTCAAAAGAAGCTTGTAGCTCAAGTTATGATTTTTGGAACAAGGGTACCTAAAACTTTTAACTTAGAGAAAATTTTGCCCTAATCTAGGCAGGATTTTGACCCATCTTCTTGGCCACTTTTCACATAGTTTTACTTGGAGTTTCAAGTTGCATTTCAAAGATGTATTATAGTACATGTTCCAAGCTTTCCAAATTGTCCAAGAACTCCTCAAACACCCTTGTGGTTAGAGAGAATCGAATGCTTTAAGTTATCAAAAACTCACTTTTGTCCATGGCCAATACATGTTCATACAAACTTGCATTTTCAAATCAGCATGTTTGGTTCTAGCTTGCAGGCCTCAAAACCAGTTTGTAATCCATAATTTATTGCATAACCATTGAGTTAAGGTGTTATCTTGGTCATTTAGACATTGCATACAAGATTAATCCTTAAGTGGTAAAAGGTAAAATGCCATTTTTGTAAAGTTGCACTTTATGTCAAACCAAAATCCTTGAGGCATGGGGCCATATCTCTGAAGTAAGATTCAATCAACCAATTCCAAGAACCAAGAGAAAAGTATGCATCATGATATAGGGCTTGTACAGGCCTGCATTGGGAGGACACACACTCTTGCTTGAAAAAGAAGAAAAGTTGCAAAACATATACCATCTCTCACATCTGTTGAAACCAGCTTACACAAACACTATAAACCAGTTTCATACCTCCCAACAAGCCAAAAACATGACCCTTCTGCCTCCCAAACCCCCTTGTACACAAAATCCCTGTTTTGCTGCAAAACAGGGCAAGCTCTGCAAACTTGAAGCCATAACCAATTTCCATCGTGCGTTTTGTCCCAAGATACTTCAAACACCTTCCAATCAACTCACCTGAACTGTCCCAGGCCTCCATTGCAAGCTGTAACACCATTAACACCTTTTTCCATTTTTGTTTCAAAGCTTTGCAGGTTGAGTTCTGTGGCACGATTCAAGTTGTTTCAAAACAAGCCAAGCATTGGAAAAGCTCCTTGGACCTCAGGCAAGCTCAAAAGAAGCTCAAACACCATTGAAGGATGCTACATTGTCCAACTCGAATTCAACTGAAACAGGTATTTCATGGACTTCTATCTCTCTATCTAGGAATGGTTAGGCTTAGGTTTGTGAATGAAATATGTTGTACTCATAGCCCTGAAGCCATACATATGCTTAGTTTTTATTTACATTAATCGTGCTAAGAGAATTTCACTCATGAACTTTCTGAAAAAACTAGGTTAGAAATTAGGGTCAGAGAAATTCTCTCTGGTCTTTGAGAGTTAATCCAAGTTTTTTATATGGTTGGATTCGTTGTTTAATGCTCTACAATGTTCATGTTATGAGTTTTGTCAAAAAACCAAAGAATCAGGAGATGGCATTTGTGTACAGAAGCGCGCGTGTTTTGTTCAAAGGAAGAAGAAGAAGTGGATTTTGGGCTGAGCCTGGTTTCCTTTACTTTTGACACCCCTTTATTCAGTTTGCACCCCCCTGGCCCATTTATTTGAATATTTATCATTTTGACATTTTTATTTTTTATTCTGACTTTATTATTTTTTGTCTAAATATAAAAAATGGCAAAAAATTATTTTCTATATTTTTCATATTTATTTTTATTTTACTAGTATAAATATGTAAATAAACTATTTTCTTTTTTATTAAAACAGAAAAATAATACAAAAAAATATTTATCTTCATTTATTATTTTTATTTACATTTTGAAAACATTTTCTTGGATATACACATTTTTTGTAAATAAATACTTTCTATTTTTATTAAATAATTAGGACAAAAATACAAAAATATTACATTTTCATTTTTATTAATATTTTTCACTAAAAATATCATTTTTACAATATACTTTTATTTTTTGTATAAATTAATATATTATTGTATATAATTAATAAATATTACTATTTTATTAAGAATTAGGGTTTTTGCCCTAAATAGAAAAATAATTAAAATTGACTTTTTCTTTATTTATTTTTACTTCATATTTAAAAATACTTTTTACATACATAAAAATAATTTTTGCATAATACATCTTATTTGATATTTATTTAAATATTATGCCTTGTACATTCAATTTGGTTGTAATAACTTAGAATTTAATTTCTTGTCAAATACCCCCCAATTCAAATTTGTACCCCCCTCCCCATATCATATTGTAATAGTGTAGCATTTAAATTCTCGCACATTTAAAAGCTTCCAATTATGCCATGCTTAGACTTCGGATTTGTATGCAAAATGAAATCAACAATTAGCTTGACCTAATTCCAAGATAAACATGCATGAAAAACAAACACAATGCACACTTGCACCCCTAGGGTTTCAATCCACTTGTTGCCTTCAAAAATGGGCCATGGTCGCATGTCAAGTACTTTGGCAAAACAAAAACAAAACAAAAGATCATAGTCCCTCGATGACGCTATCTGAGTTGCCTAAACAAAATGATCAAGTCCCTCAAGAAAATTTCCAAAAATACTTGACACAATTGCTATCATGGTCTATACAATGACCTGCGCCTGTCCCGTTTAACATCCTAACACAAGGTTGTTCACCAAATACAATGGTGAAACAACACTGTTAAAAGGGTTAAAACATAAGAAAAATCTTTGAGTACAATAGGGTAGATAGATTTTAGTTACTTGATCAAAAGCTTGCAAAAACATCCTTGCTATCTTCAAAACACACTTCATCACACAATTTCAAAACCCTACTTTCAAACATTGGAAACTTTTCAAAAGACAAAAACACCTTTGTATACATTCGGAACAAGAGTCATTACAAAGGTTGCCACAACAATGGCCTCTTTTCAAAACATCTTTCAAAACCACACACAAAGCACCATTTTAAACAATTGAAGAGCACCATTTCAAACAATTGAAAAGCAAAGCAAGTGATCTAAGCAAGTAACTAAGAGCCCATGGATAAGCATGGATGAAAAGGGTGCTAGCACCTTCCCTTTTCATAATCTACCCCCCGAACCCAAGAAAACATCTCAAAGGTCTTTCCTATACTTTTTGACCTTTCCTTTGGATAAAATAAAAAGTCGGTGGCGACTCTTGCTAAACCGAACAAGTGCGAACACAAACGCAAAATCCCAAGTCAGTTCTCCCACCGTATCACAAAGGCATACTCATTAAGGTCCCCAATTGCTCAAGGTTGACCAAGAATTGATCAGATAAATTCTCCTCATAAGCAATGGCCTTTCAACTAATTTCACTTTTCACCAAGATGTGTGAGTTCCAGAGCTTCAAATGATTTCCATGACACCCTATATGCCTCAGCATAATGGCACAGCTGAAAGGAAGAAAATAAGTGTACATGACAAAGTGTAGGTCGAAGGCTGAAAATATACCTAAGGGCTTTTGTGTTGAAGAAGCTCCGACAGTAGTATGCAGGCTAATTTAATGCCCAACGAAACACTACGATCGAAGGAGGGCTAGTTCGAAAGAAAGCGTGAGAAGGATTTTATGAAGCCTTCGATTGGGAGAGCTGGTAATGAGCGCCATCGAAAGGTTCTTTTTAGAACATGGAGATGTAAGCCATTCGAAGCATTACAAGGAAGACACCTTTCAATTGACATGTTTCCTGAATGGGCGCTTCAAAAAGAAGAATATTTGGAATTCAAAAATCTCTTATCTTATCCAAATAAACACGTGGAAATTTATTGGTTCGAAGGACATGCCATCTTCAAGCATGGCGTGATCTAAGGACAGTTAGAGATGGATCAGCCAAATATGAGTCATCTTAGAGTTTTGGGGATCAATGTGTTTTAGGAATGTGCCTGAACATGCAAGGAATGAGTTGGGTAATCAAAGTAAAGGCTTGGTGCTCATAAGTTATCCTTCGATTGGCGCATATAATCTATATTCACCAATCGAAGGTGAACTGGTGATCAGCAAGAAAGATATTTTTGTAGACATAAGCAAAGGGTGGGAGTTGGAATCAAAGATCCACCTGTACAACCACATTCGAAGGAGATGAGAAAATGAAGATTCGACAGACCAAGAGGAAGAGGTGGTCGAATTTAAGGAAAGGAAATCAAAAGGAACAAGAACTGTTCAATTGGGCTAATTGGATAGTTTTCAGATCAAGCAACTAAGGCAGATAATGGCTCAATCAAAGAAGCCACAATGATGAGGCCTTGGACCATTCGAATTGGAACTCAGAACCATCGAAGAACAAAACTCGGGTGAATTTGAAAAGTCAAGATGTGGGAGTGAAACCTGTCCAGGTTCACTCAAAAAGCCAAAATGGTAGAAAATCATCAACAATGGAAACCTTTTAAGAATTTCGATTCTTCCTTCAAAGCCATGGTTAATGGTTGATTCTTGCCATTTTTCGTTCATCACTGCACCCTTATAAATACAGAGCTAAAGCGCAAGCAAAAGAGGACAAACACACATTTTCTATACACAACGAATTGCCTATACGTACAGTTTTCCTCACTAAAAAATCCACAAAACCTTGAAGTTGTTTCAAATTTTTTGAACTCAGTGCAGGAGCCTACAGTTTGATTCAACCCATTTCCTTCCAAACCAAGCATTGCAATCATATCTGTAAGGTTTATAGGGTAAGAATTGGTCTTTATTGATAGCAAAGCTGTTAAAAACGCATACAAATGCATCATTGGTTCCAATAATCATGTGAGTTCGTATTTGTATTTTTATGTGTTTCAATGCATATCATCCATATTATTGTGTTGTTGAGATCCAAATATGCATGTTCGAGTCATTATATGAACCCTCATACTTCCTGAACCATGAATCACCATGTTCATGCATATGTATGCTTGACTGAAGGTGGTGGATTTGCATTCAATGTTTTATTGCAGTTTATCATATAATCATTGTTTTTTGTTTGGATAAACGAATGAACAAACAAATCAGATGGTAAAGGGGAATGTGTACAGTGGAAAGGGCCTGGGTTCGATACACAGGTTATATATCATGTTTTTTTCTAACAATTATCTTGCAGATCCAGTGTGCTGCATTTGAAACACTTCCCATGCGCCTTCAAGCTCCAGCCAATGGATGACAAGGAGTTCATATCTAGTACCCTCCACAGGCAATCTATCATACACTATCAACATCCTCTCTCGTTGGATCGAAAGGCATTCCCCTCCTTGGATCGAAGGACAACATCCTTCCTTGGATCGAAAGGCAACCTCCCTCCTTGGATCAAAAGGCAACCTCCCTCATTGAATCAAAAGGCAACTTGGGCCTCTTCCTTGATCTGGGCCTGCGTTTTTAAACTTACACCCCCCTGTTTCTATTTGCTGTCCTGGCCCATTTTGTACTTTTATTTTGTTTTGTTTATTTCTTTTAATGGCTTTACTCTTTTTTTAACCAACATTAAATCAAAAACATCAAAATAAATATTAGGTTAGCATTTTCTCAAATTAATTAATTAATTAATGACTTTAACACTTTCTTAAAATTAAAATTAAGTCTATAATTATATTTTTATTCTCTTTTATTAAACAACGAAAAAAACAAAAAGATTTTTTACTTTTAGTTTTATACGTTATCTTCAATTTGCCCGCATTTAGTTACTTTTACATTATTATTATTGTATCTGCTTCCCGGTTTGTAATAGAGTAACTAGGACTTTCTACTTTACTGCTTTTCTCCAATTTTATATATGTAATTAATCCCCCTTTTTGTACCCCAAAATTTTCCCTCTCCCATATCAAAGATTTCCTCACAAGATCTCTTGAACTCAAGATTGCATTAGGGTTTAATTAGCTCAAGACACCTCCTCATGCACTGATGACCAAAATTAGGGTTTGAGTTTTCACAAGGATTTTTGGACTATCAATGCTTCATATGGCTTTCAAGGATCATCATGGACCCCCAAGAATACTCATGTCAAGTTTCAAGCCTTGAATCACATTTTTGATCAGTCAATTGGATAGTTGACCTAAAAATCAGCTGTATTGGGGAAAAAGTCAACCATGGCCAATTTATAGTCAAACTTCATAATTTTTGAACCACATCAACATCTTAGACTCATATGTATCATTTGATCAAGTTTGGACCACAATTCCTTAAGAAATTTGATCAAATCATCAAAAGGACAAAATGGTCAAAATTAGGGTTTTTGATGGAGAAAGGGCAATTTCTGATTTTTGACCTAGCAAATGGTTAATTGGTTTAATAAATAATCTCAATAGTCCAATTGCATCATCTTTACCTAATAACATGGTTCAAAACATTGCAAATCGATTGGATTGACAGATGAATTTTTCAGTTAACTGATCAAAAGTTAACTGTACACTGAAAAGTCAAACTTTGACTTTTTGGTCAAATTCAAGTGCCAAGGATCACAATTCATCAAAACATGTAAAAATGTGAAACTTGTTCATCAAGAAACCAAAGATTTAAGATTTGGATTTGAAAAGTTGAAAAGTTCTAACTTAGAAAATTTTCTAAGTATATAAAATTTCTTATTTTTTCTCAACTTTAAGCCAAATTATCACCATGATACAAGATGATCCAAAGGAAGTTCCCAACATGAAAGTGTTAGATATCCATTAAATCTACAACTTTTCTCCACACAATTTCTCCTAAAGATGCTTGGATCTCAAGATATAATTTTGTGAATACATGCTCATGAACTAAAACAACTTAGTGAAATTTTGCCCTAGTTAGGCAGGTTTTTGACCTAACTTCATGCCAATTTTTCACATAGTTCCAATGGGAATATTTGAAATAATTTCAATGATGAGTTTTAGAGAATATTGCAAGCTTTCCAAAATATCCAAAAACTCCTTGAGATCATTCTTGAGTAGGGAGAATCGAAGAGATGAAGTTGGCAATTTCTCACTTTGATTTCAAGCCATTTCATGAAGAACAAAAATTCAAATCCTCAAGCTTGCTGAACAAATCTTGCTTTGCAGGCTCCTAACTTGTTTCTCACTCCTTAATTAAATTTTTACACAGATGTTGGAAGCTTTAAGCCAAACATAAAATGCATTGTACAAGAACAATTCCATTTTTGGCACAAAGGTGCCATTTCCATTTTGATAAAGTACTACTTTTGCAACTTTCCACTCCTTGAGCCTTGCACTTGTTTTATCTGCACACAAGCAAGGCCACAACAAAGAGCAACTTGCCTGAAGAAAAATGTAGATATCCTTGCATTAAAGATAACCTTATTCATAGATTTCATTTATATTAACTGTGCATAGAGAAATTTTGATTTGAAATTTCTGTAAAAATTAGGTTTCAAATTAGGGCAAGTAAAATTAGCTTTGATCTTTGATTGTTAGTTTACATGAATTATATGGTTGAAATCGTGGGAAGAAATACTATCACTTTCATGTTTGAAGTTTCCATTTTCATGGAGAAATGAGAGAGTTATAGGTGGTCCGGCCATGGCCCTAGGTTGAAGATGAAGTTTCCTTCAGGGGGCGTTTTATAATATATATTTATGCCTTTGCTTATATGAACGGATGTACAGCCACCCCAGTGGTAAGGCAGCACGCAAAAATGCCATAAGTCGTGGGTTCGAGCCTTGGCGCTGTCTTTTGCAATTTTTCATATTTTTCCACTTCTTTTTTTGCTAACTTGCAGCGTGGGCCTCTGACTGTTGGGCTTTGTGTTTTTTTTCTAACTTCCTACCCTTGTTTGCTTGCAGCACCCATGGCCCATATATTTTTATTATTCATTTTATTTTCATTTCTATTTTATTAAATATATTTTCCTTAATATTAAAAATCATAAAAAAATATAAAAATGCTAGATTTATATTTTGGTTCATTTTATTTTATTTTTCTCATAGAAAATATTTTATTTTAGTTACATATCATATATATTTTTATAATAAACTTGTAAATTAAATTTAATATTTATTTTTTTCTTCACACTCATTAAGCATATTATTTTTAATACAAAAGACCAAGATACCTCATAAATACCATACATTATTTTTCAAGACAAAAATGCAAAAATACTTACTTTTTTCAAAGAAATTTATTTCCTTTTGATAAATTAGAATTAGGGTTTATTAAAAACCTTCTCTAAAAATAATTTCCTTTCCTAATTAATTTGAGTTTAATCTTGATTTATTTATTAGGTTTAGGTTAAAACCTTTTCCACATAAAAAAACCAAACAAAATCTTCTTTGCATTCATACCCCTTTGCATATTTAATTTATTTTGTATATTATTTATTCCAATATTTGTACATATTCAATTTGGTTGTAATAGTTTAATTAGGTTTATATTATTGCAATCCCCATTTATAAATTGTATACCCCCTCCCACAAATGCTGTAATAGCGTAGGACATTTAAATTTTGCAATTTATCGCTTTTTATATAACATGTTAGTAATTAGGGTTTGTATGGCAAGATAAAACCAACCAAATAGAAAACCTTAATCCAAGACAAAATCAATCATGAAAATGGCACACTTGCACACAAAACACCCCTAGGGTTATCCAACTTGGTTGCCTTATACAAAATGGCCATATTACGCATGTAAGGTATCTTAGCAAAAACAAGCAAATACAAGATCATAGTCCCTCAATGACGCTATCTAAAGTTGCCTTACAAATGATCTTAGTCCCTCAAAAAAGAATGCTAAGATACCTTACAATATTGCTAATAATGGTTATACGATGACCCACGCCCTTCCCGTTTACATCCAAAGATAGGGTTGCTTACCAAATCAATGGTAAGACAACAATGTCAAAGGAAAATGAAATGAACAAGAAAGACATTTGAGTACGTAGATTGCTCCTAATTACTTGCTCTATTTCAAAACAAGCATCCTTGCTATTTTCAAAACAATCACATACACCTTCAAACATCTTACAAAAATTGAAAACATTTTCAAAAGATCAACATCTTTGTATACATTCTTACGAACGAGAATCATTACAAAGATTGCCTAAACAATGACCTATTTTACAAAATACTTTCAAAACCACACAAAGCACATTTTCAAACAAAAAGCAAGTGATCTAGCAAGTAACTAAGAGCCAATGGAAAACCATGGATGAAAAGGGTGCTAATACCTTCCCTTTTCATAATCTACCCCCCAAACTCAAGAAACAATCTCAAAGGTATTTCCTGTGATTTTTCAGCTTTCCTTTTGGATAAAAGAAAAGGAAGTGGCGACTCTTGCTAACTGCAACATTTGCGATAAAACGCAAAACAATCAAGTCAGTTCTCCCACCGTATCACAGAACTGGTGTCTCTGCTGGGGAAAATTCTAAAAATGGGGTTACCTTAGGGTTTATATCACATTTACTTGCTTACATTGTTTGACTTTTATGCTTTACATTATGGTTCTTTGTTTGGGTTCGAATCCTCTACCCGGATTTGGGATACATTATAGGTAAGTAACAATACGTTGTGGAAACTGTGCGGGGTATACCTACATGGTCTAAGCAATAGCTACGTTAGTGCGACATATTTGTGGGTACCGGTAGCCTTTGAGTTAATCAAAGAGAATACGAGGCCGCTGAGTGATGTCATGAAGCACTAATGAGCTTCTAGAACCTTTACTTGACCAACTTGGCCTTTAGGATGTAGTGAGATGACCGACTTTGGTGCAGTCCGAAGTTGGTAGATACTCGATACTACACTCATTGAGGGTTGGTTTCTTGGGATATTTCGGTCGCCATTAAAGAGGCTTGAGCTGAAACAATGACCAAGGAAACAATCCAGTGATATTGAGATCCTTAGAACCCGATTACTATTACTAGGACAGGTTTAAGCCAACTAAAATGCAAGAGGGTACTTACCTATAAAACTCCATGCAAGCCTAAACCTAGGAATTGTTTGCTTTATTTGTATATGCATACTTGTACATAACATCATGGACATCATGAACATCATATACATCCACTAACCATTTCAAGAATTTTGGGATTCATCTTTGTTCTTGTTTTGTAGGAAATGGACTCACTTCACAGGAAAACTATTCAAGTCAACCTTGTGAGAGTCCCTCCACAGCTTAAGGAGCTAGCTTCAAGGATTCCTGAAAATTCTCCATTCACCGAGAGACATGGTCGTATACTCAACTTGGTCACCTCTAACACAGATGAGGACATGATGAAGGTGCTCTTTCAGTTCTTTGATCCTTTGCACCATTGCTTCACATTTCCCAACTATCAACTTGTGCCTACTTTGGAAGAATTATCTCAACTCTTGAGGATTCCCATTCTCAATCAACTACCTTTCAACGGTACGGAAAGAGATCCAAAGCCAGAAGAGATTTCTCAAGCTTTACACTTGCACTCATCTGATGTCACAACTCATTGGGAAACAAGGAGTGATGTCAAAGGTTTCTTAGCAAAGTTTCTGTTTGAGAAAGCCCATAGCTGTTAGACTTCCCTAGACTTGAAAGCCTTTGAGGAAATTGTGGCTCTCCTCATCTATGAGATGGTTTTGTTCCCGAATCCTGACCAACTCATAGATGTGAACGCCGTCAAAATCTTCATATCTCGCAACCCGGTGCCTACATTGTTAGGGGATATCCTACACTCTTTTCACACTCGCACAATGAGGAAAAGAGGTGTCCTTATGTGTTGCAATCCTCTCTTGGCAAGATGGCTTATTTCTCATCTTCCCCAATCAGTCTTAAAGAATAAGCAAGGTTCGAGATGGTCACAAAGGTTGATGACGCTCAAACATTCAGACATTCATTGGTGCTCCCGTTCCAAAGAGAATGTTATCATCGTCGACCGTTGTGGAGAATTCCCTAATGTCCCTCTACTTGGAATTAGGGGAGGCATCACCTACAACCCATGTTTAGCCTTAAGACAATTTGGTTATGCCCGAAGGGATGGCCCGTACGAGATGCTGATTCAAGGTTTGGTATTCGACTACGACAACAAAAATCAAGGTCTTCGCCAGAGATTTATCCGATCTTGGAGGATGTTAAACAAGGTGGATAGCAAGACTTTGGGACACAATAATTCCATCCCTCTTGAGCCTTACCTCAAATGGGTATGAACTCGCGCTCAGAGTCTTATGATGCCATACCCCTCCATTCTCCCGGTAATCATTGAGCCTGTCATGGAAGGAGATGTTCCATACACTATCCTACATCCTGCCATGCCCACATATCTTGAAGACCTCCAAAGGGATTGGATACAACTCAAAGGGGAGAGAGATAATTTCGAAGCCCAATTCTACGCAAGCGAGAAGAAGGTTTTGGAGCTCACTAGGCTACTTCATGAGGAGCAGACTCTAAATGCCTACATTGCACCAAAGAGGATGCGCACTACTTTTTATCTTAGATTTTTTTTGTATTATTTTGGCCAAGGGGCATTGATGTACTCAAACTTTATCTTATTAATATAACGTGTGCTTCTTTTTTGTCTAAAACAAATTTGAATATTTGAAATCCTTGAAAACATTACATATGCACATATCATTCATCATAACATAAACAGGTCTTTTGCAACAAGTCTCCTCATATCTCTACTGTTTATTTCAGTAAGATGGATCTCGAGAAAACAGTGAAAGATCTCCAAGCTCAGAATACGCAGTTTCAACAGTTGCTCATGACCCTAGCCAAGGGGCATGAAGAATTGAAGACTCTGCTAGCTGAAGAGAGGAAAAAGAAAACAAAGAAGGTAACCAGAGTCTTAAACATGGGGAGAAGATTTCATGGGCAGACAAGAAGAACTTTGAACTTTGCAATAACATCCAGTGAAGGAGAAGGGAAAGGCAAGGAAACAGCTATCCCGTCAGAATCGGAAGAAGAAGAGGAAGACTACTCTGAGGAACAGTACCCTCCAGCTGATGATAAGTATAAAATCTTGAAGAGCGGTTGAGCGCGATGGAAATCCAAAAGGTGCTAGGTTTGGACTTTGAAGAATTGGGACTATTGTCAGGGATTGTGATTCCTCCGAAATTCAAAGTGCCTATATTTTCCAAATATGATGGAGTGTCATGCCCTAAAATGCATCTCCGATCGTATGTGAGAAAAATCCAACCCCATACCACTGATAAAGACTTATGGGTGCACTTTTTCCAAGATAGTTTGTCTGGAACACAAATCGACTGGTTTTACCAACTAGAAAGAGCCAACGTCTATAATTGGGAAGATCTTGCCGCAACTTTCTACAAGCAATATCAATACAATGCTGATTTGGCGCCTACCCGTACTCAACTCCAGAGTATGGCCATGGCTTTCAATGAAGGTTTCAAGGATTACGCACAAAAATGGAGAGATTTGGCTGGAAGAGTTCAACCCCCTCTATCTGAGAGAGAATTGGTAGACATGTTCTTAGGCACCTTATCTGGTCCCTTCTTCAACCATTTAGTCAGAAGTTCATCTGCAGGCTTTACTGAACTAATATTGACTGGAGATAGGGTGGAAGCTGGCATAAAAAGTGGAAAGATTCAGAAAGATACATCTTCTTCTATAGCTGTAAGGAAGCCTTTCGTCGGGAAGAAAGAGATAGCTGTTGTATATCCACAAAGAAACCAAGAGAGGACCGAACGTCGACCAATGGTGGGGGCTGTTATGATTCCAAAGCCTACATCTGATCAACAAAAAATAATCAACAAAGGGTGGAAAGTCCAGTCAGGCAGTTACCAAAATCAACACGACCCCGTCTCAAGTATTACCTCATCTGCTAAGATCCAACTTGGTAACCTTGAAAGAAGCTCTGAAATACCCCAACACAACATCCCCTCATTATCACCCCAATGCCCGTTGCGCATATCACTCTGAAAGTCCTGGTCACGATACTAATAACTGTTGGGCCTTGAAGAACTAAATACAAGACCTCATTGAAGCAAAAGAAATTGAGTTTGATGCGCCCGAGAAGCCAAATGTCATTTCTGCTCCTATGCCCAGACATGACCATAATACCAATGCCATTGAAGAAGATTTGTTTTTTACCTTATTTGACGAGCTCATGACCCCACTTCCGACTATTAAGATAAACTTGTTAAAATCCGGTGTGTTCCCGAGATGTAATGACGTTTGCCATCTCTGCTTATCCTCACCATTTGGTTGTCCTTTGTTGAAGACAGGCATTCAGTGCCTGATAGATAACAAAGAGATTTTGTTTGAAAAGACTCCTGTTTCACCTATTCTTGTTGAAGATGTTTCTATCATTACCATTTCTGCCAATTCTTCTAGGGTATCCACCAAAAGACCCGTTAGAATTACATCAGTTCCGAAGGCAGCTCCTTTAATAATCATAATGCCTGGGCCAGTCCCATATACATCAGACAAAACTATACCATGGAATTACAGAGGGGACATTTACTACCATGGCATCAAACAAGACTGGCCGGCCGCCGAAGATATAAACTCTGAAGAATAAGATTCTGACATCAGTAATATTGCTGGAACTAGTAAAATTACCCGAAGCGGTAGAATCTTTTCTCCAGAAATTTCTCCCCCAAAAGCAGTTTCTGGACCCGTGATCATCCCTGTGACTGCTCCAAAGGTTGCTCCTACACCCATAATCATCACTGCAAGTACTTCAATTGACAAAGCCGTTACAACCCCTGTTATCATTCCTGCCAACACTCCTGCTGCTAAAACTCGAAGAAAGAGTATTTTGGTTGAGCATGTCTGGACGAAGGCCCAGTCATTGACTATCCCTGAGACCTCCAAGAAAGAAATGGAGGAGATCCTAAAAATTATAAAGAGGAGCGACTACGATGTAGTTGAACAATTAGGGCAAACTCCCTCCAAAATCTCCATGCTGGAATTACTACTGTGTTCCGAGGCACATGCGAAAGCCTTGGTGAAGTTCCTAAAAACAACCCATGTGCCTCAAGAGATGTCTGCTGATCAATTCCAAGACTGCGTGGCCAGCTTGACAACGGATAACGGCCTAGGCTTCTCGGATGCTGATCTAACACCGAGGGGAAGAAAGCATAATGAGGCATTGCATGTCTCAATGGAGTGTAGGGGCACAACTATGGCCCATGTCTTGGTGGACACCGGCTCATCTTTGAATGTATTACCGAAAAAAACTCTTGACAGACTTGACTGTGAGGGGTTCACTTTGAAGTCGAGCAACAAAGTGGTAAGGGCTTTTGACGACTCAAAAAGAATGGTAGATGGGGAGGTGGACATTCCCATAAAGGTTGGAACCCAAACCTTCAATTCAACTTTTTATGTGATGGACATCCGCCCTTCATATTCCTCCTTACTAGGCCGACCATGGATCCATAATGCTGGTGCTGTTACTTCTACATTGCACCAGATGCTGAAATATCCGGTTCAAGGGAAGATTATCATCGTACATTGAGAGGAAGAATACATGATCATCCATCTCAATTCCTTCAGATATGTGGAATTGGACGACGAATTCATTGAAACTCCATTTCAACACTTTAAAGAGGTCCCCCAAGAGGTGGTAGTGACCAAGGTTGTTCCCAAGATTACAAGGCCTCCACTCCGGATGTCGTCAATGAAAGATGATAAAGCAGTAGTAGAAGAAGGAGGATGCACTATCTAGGGACAACTCCCAGATATCCCATATAAATCTGACAAGTTTGGCTTAGGTTTCACTTCAAGTGCTCAAAAGGCTGTACGTCGTGCCCGTGCTGGAAGGCCACCCTTGAAGATCAGCAACCGTGAGGTCAAAGCGGTAGAAGATGGTGAATATGGTTGCAACCTTGAGGAATGGATCTTCCCATCTGTCAATGGAGGGCTCAGCAATTGGGGGCTAGAGACTTCATCCTAATCACTTTCATCCCTCAATAATTTATCTTTATATTTTGTTGGATCTGTAATATTCAAAACAATTCGCACTCTTAAAACCTTGTGTCTTATCCGAGGCACAATGGTCCATTTGTAAGGGTTTTTATCTCATTTTCATATGACATCAATGAATCATGGATGTTTTCGCATTCAAACTTTTGTGCTCATTGTTTTTTCTTTTACATTTTACTTTCTTTCAACGATAGCTATACCCTTACACACACCCACACTCACAATGCAGGTATACATCCGTTCTGGATTCAATGTGTAACGATACTGCTATGGCCTTTTGTGACTCTGAGAATCTAATCTACCAAGCCGAAGACGAAGGTGAGGAAGATTGTGAAGTACCAGGGGAACTTGCCAGACTGCTACAACAAGAAGAGAGAACCATTCAGCCTCACGAGGAACCCGGGGATACGATCAAACTAGGTACCAAAGAAGATAAAAAATAGGTCAAAGTGGGTGCCAATATGGAACCCAGTGTCAAGAAGCGTCTGATTCAACTGTTTCATGATTATGTCGAAGTCTTTTCCTGGTCATATGAAGACATGCCAGGACTTGATGAAGATATTGTGGTACATCGTCTGCCTACAAGAGAGGATTGTCCGCCAGTAAAACAAAAGGTTCGCCGTATGAGGCGTGATATGTCAGAAAAGATTAAAGCAGAGGTCATGAAGCAATTTAACGCTATATTCTTGGTTGGCATCTCTTACCCCCAATGGGTTGCCAATGTTGTTCCCGTGCCCAAAAAGGACGGCAAAGTGCAAATGTGTGTGGACTACCAAGATTTGAATAGGGAAAGCCCTAAGGGTGACTTTCCACTCCCCCACATTGATATCCTAGTTGACAATACGGCACAACACAAAGTGTTTTCCTTCATGGATGGATTCTCAGGTTATAACCAAATCAAAATGGCACCTGGGGCCATGGAGAAAAGAACAATTGTCACACAGTGGAGCACATTCTGCTACAGGGTAACGCCATTCGGATTGAAGAATGCTGGGGCTGGAGGACCGCCACTGAAAATCACTCAGCACGGAATTCATGTTTTAGAGGATGATGAAGAAGGAAGCAATTTTGAAGACTGGATCTTTCCAACCATTGAAGGAGGACTGAACAACTGGGAGGCGAAAGACTTTGTTCCCATTACTTTCATCAATAAGTAATTTATATTTTGAACATTTATGTTGGTCTGTAATAACTTTTAAACAATTCGTACACTCTTTTGCCTTGTGCCTTTCCCGGGACACATAGGTCCATTTGTAAGGGTTTTGATTTTTCATTTTCATATGCTATTTTTAATGAATCATGGACGTTTTCATCTATAAACTTTGGTGTTCATTTTCTTTCCTTTTACATTTTATTTTGTTTAAGGATGGATATCCCTTACGCACACCCACACTCACAAAATGCAGGTACCCATCCACTCCGGATTCCATAGGTGACTATTCTGCTTTGGCCTTCAGTGACTCTGAAGATTTGGTCAATCATGTCGAGTACGAAGGTGATGAAGACTGTGAAGTGCCTGGAGAGTTGGATAGACTTTTGCAACAAGAAGAAAGGGCTATTCTGCCCCATGAAGAGTTGTTAGAGACTATCAATTTTGGTACTGCCGAAGACAGAAAAGAGGTTAAAGTGGGTGCCAACCTGGGGCCAAGTGTCAAACAGCGCTTAGTTTATCTGTTGAATGAGTTTGTTGAGATCTTCGCCTGGTCCTATGAAGATATGTCGGGACTGGATACAGATATTGTGGTTCACCGTCTCCCTACAAGAGAAGACTGCCCACCAATCAAACAGAAAGTCCGCCGAATGAGGCCCGACATGTCCGAAAAGATCAAAGCTGAGGTGATGAAGCAGTTCAATGTTGGCTTTCTGGATGTTACTTCCTATCCATAATGGGTTGCTAACATTGTGCCCGTGCCTAAGAAGGACGGCAAAGTCAGAATGTGTGTCGACTACAGAGACCTAAATAGGGCTAGCCCTAAAGATGATTTTCCACTACCACACATTAACATCTTGGTTGACAACACAGCTCAACACAAGGTATTTTCCTTCATGGATGGATTCTCGGGATACAACCAGATCAAAATGGCCCCCGAAGACATGGAGAAGACTACTTTTGTTACGCAGTGGGTACCTTCTGCTATAAAGTGATGCCATTCGGACTAAAGAATGCCATGGCAACCTATCAGCGAGCCATGGTAGCTTTGTTTCATGACATGATACATTATGAAATCGAAGTCTACGTAGACGACATGATAGCCCGTTCCCAGACAGAAGAAGAACACCTCCACCATCTGCAAAAGCTGTTTGTCAAGTTAAAAAAATACAAGCTCAGACTGAACCCTAGCAAGTGCACTTTCGGAGTCAGGTCCGGTAAACTTTTGGGATTCATCGTCAGCAACAAAGGCATTGAGGTTGATCCTGCTAAAGTCAAAGCTATACAAGAAATGCATGCCCCCCGCACTGAGAAGGAGGTTAGAGGTTTCTTGGGACGCCTAAACTATATCGCAAGGTTCATCTCTCACCTAACGTCTACCTGTGAGCCAATCTTCAAATTGTTGAAGAAAGATCAGGTGGTTGAATGGAATGATGATTGTCAAGTTGCTTTCGATAAAATTAAGGAGTATTTGCTGGAACCTCATATCTTGATGCCACCCGTCGAAGGAAGGCCTTTAATCATGTATCTGACTATTTTGGATAACTCAATGGGGTGCGTACTGGGCCAACATGACGAGTCTGGTCGAAAAGAGCATGCCATTTATTACCTTAGCAAAAAGTTTACCGATTGTGAGACTCGCTACTCACTGCTCGAGAAAACTTGCTGCGCTTTGGTATGGGCTGCTCGTCGGCTAAGGCAGTATATGTTGACACATACCACTTTGTTGATTTTTAAAATGGATCTGATCAAGTACATCTTCGAGAAGCCTGCTTTATCCGGAAGAATCGCTAGATGGAAGATTACCTTGACTGAGTACGACATCCAGTACACAACCCAAAAAGCTATAAAGGGGAGTGTACTAGCTGACCATCTAACTCATCAAGCCGTCGAAGATTACCAATCTATGAAGTTCGACTTCCCCGATGAAGACATTATGACATTGGACAACATTGAAGGTAACGGACCGTGTGACGGACCTGAACAAGGATCCCGATGGACCCTGTACTTTGATGGTGCTTCGAATGCACTTGGCAATAGTATCAGTGCGGTACTTATTTCTCCAGAAGGTTGCCATATACCTTTCACCGCTAGACTCTGCTTCAGCTGCACTAACAACATGGCCGAGTATGAAGCTTGTATCTTTGGTCTCAAGGCTGCAATTGACCTAAGAATAAAATCTTTGGTCGTATTTGGGGACTCAGCTTTTGTTATCAGTCAAATAAAAGGAGAGTGGGATACTAAACACCCTAACCTCATCCCTTACAAAGAACATGTCCTGACATTGTTACCACATTTCGAGCAGATTACCTTCGATCACTTCCCGCGAGAAGAGAATCAGCTAGCAAATGCGCTAGTTACAATGTCATCCATGTTTAAACTTAACTGGGATAATGAGGCTCCCCAAATCACCGTTGAGCGAATGGACGAACCTGCGCACTGTCATGAGATTAATACCGAAGAAGTAGTGGAACTACCCTGGTTTCATGAAATCAAAAGGTATCTCGAGACTCGAGAATACCCTGAAGGAGCTTCAGTCAATGACAAAAAGTTCTTAAGGAGATTTGCTGCCAAGTTCTTCCTGAGCAACGGTATCCTATATAAGCGCAGCCATGATTGTGTTCTGCTTCGTTGTGTGGAAAAGGTTGAAGCTGAGTTGATCATGACTGAACTACATAGCGGCACATTTTGCACCCACTTGAGCGGACATACGATGGCTAAGAAGATTCTAAGGGAAGGCTACTACTGGTCTACCATGGAAGCTGACTGTCATCAATATTCCCGTACTTGTCACAAATGCCAAGTCTATACTGACAAGGTACATATTCCCCCGGTTCCTCTCAATGTCCTAACAGCTCCTTGGCCATTCGCGATGTGGGGAATCGACATGATTGGAGAGATCAAGCCTACGACATCCAATGGGCATCACTTCATCCTGGTGGCTATTGATTACTTTACCAAGTGGGTCAAAGCAGCTTCCTTCGCCTCCGTTACAAAGAATGTGGTTGCCTGCTTCATCAAGTAGAACCTCATATGTCGGCATGGTATCCCCGACAGGATCATCACAGACAACGGTACAAACCTGAATAACACTATGATCACCGCTCTGTGCGAGCAGTTCAAAATTCAACATCACAATTCATCTCCCTATCGGCCAAAGATGAATGGTGCTGTCGAAGCTACGAACAAAAATATCAAGAAGATCATTCAAAAGATGACGGTCACCTGCAAGGACTAGCATGAGATGTTACCATTTGCTCTGCACGGATATCATACCACGGCGCATACTTCAACCGGGGAAACCCCCTTTTCTTTGGTATATGGCATGGAAGCTGTTTTACCTATGGAAGTTCAGATCCCCTCCTTGAGGATTATGAAGGATGTTGGTTTAAGTGAAGACGATTGGATTCATACCCGGCTTGATCAACTTAATTTGATCGAAGAGAAGCGACTTACTGTTGTTTGTCATGGTCAGACGTATCAAAAAAGGATGATCAAGGCTTTCAACAAGAAAGTCAGACGTCAGGTATATCAAGTCGGAGATCTTGTAATCAAGCGGATCATCTTGCCGCAAAGTGATCCCAGGGGCAAATGGACTCCTACTTATGAAGGACCATTTGTGATCAAAAACATCTTTTCTGGTGGGGCAATGATTCTGACCACCATGGACGACGATGACCTGCCGCACCCTGCGAACGCAGACATAGTCAAAAGATACTACGCATAAAATGACCCGACAAGTTGAAAACCTGAAAGGGCGACTTGGGCAAAAATGGGCATCCCGGTGAATCGAAAACCCGAAAGGGTGGTTCAGGCAAAAATTAGGGATAAATAAAAAAAAAGAATCTGTACACCCGGCAAGTTGAAAACCCGAAAGGGCGACTTGGGCAAAAAAGGGTTTCCCGGTGGATCGAAAACCTGAAAGGGCGATCCAGGCAAAAGTTAGGGAATTAAAGCGTATGACTATGTCTCGTCGGATCACTTTAAGGATAATCACTTCACAGACAAGCTCCAAGCTTCTGATCAATCTAATCCTCTACGAATGAAGCAACGAATGGACAAGATACTCAAAGTTATGAAGGCTATAGCAGAACGGGAACCCCGTGGAATTGTTACACATAGCCATCTTTCTTTGTATAAATTTTTCTCATTTTTTATGACAACATTCTATTACTAGGATGTATGTCTCCTTTGTACAAAATACTTACACAAAGTTTAATACAAAGATACTTCAAAGTGCAGAAATTTGCTTTCCTTTCCTTTCTTTTTACACTTATGTTTTATTTGAAAACGTCCAATGATTTATTAAATGAGCATATGCATTTGAATATAATCACTGCTTACAAATGAAACGGAATGAGAAAGGATGATTATTGATAGGTTGAAAGTATAAGAAGACATCTTTAGGCTATTCCAGAAGAAATCCCCTACAGTAGGTCATTCATATCCCCATCGGAGTTAAGTTTCAAAATCCCCAGCGGAGTTAAATACATATCTCCATCAGAGCTAAATTTCCAAACTCCTGATCCCCCCAGCGGAGCCAGAAGACTTTGAACTACAAACCCCAAGTGAATATGAAGCTGGCTTCCCCCAACAGAGTCCAAAACTTCAACCTTTAAACCACAGTGGAAATCATCTGGTTTCTCCAAATTCCCCAGCAAGTTATCTTAAAACCTAAAAATCCATCGGGTAACAGTTAACTTTTATCCAATTCCCTCCATAAGTCCTCAGTAGATTGGCATACGACCCAAGCTCTTGAGAATTCTTCGACGGGATAAATGTTCTCTCCACAGAGTTATTTCCCAGCAGAACGAAGATTCTTGTTCTCATTCCTCCAATTGAAGCCTCCCAGGTTTTAATTCCCCAATAGAGATCGTCAGAGTTTTCCTTATCCGCCAAGAAAGTCATGAAAGATTCTTAATTCCCCGTAGAAGATACCAAAATTCTTGTTAATCCCCACAAGCCACCAAGGGTTTTCATCCCCAACAGTAGTTCAAAGGATTTCTCAGTCTCAGCAATCAAGGGTTTTGAATCTCCAGCAGCAGTCAAGGGTTTATTTTCCCCGGCAGCAGTTAAAGATTTCATTATCTCCAGCTATCAAGGATTTATTTTCCTCAGCAAGACAACTAATCAGCTTACATGCGCATACATTACATTCATATATCATAAAAATTGATAAAAACACATCTTATTGCATCATACATGTCATGCAACATAACTTTGTGTTTTCAGCTAACATTTTACCCTTTTTCAGGATAAGATTAAAAGCTATCTTTAACAAATATTCATAATCTCAAATACAGTATGGATACACCCCAGACACGGCGGTCATTCTATTACTCATTCAGAATTTCAAGTCAGATACAGTCTAGATACGCTCCAGACGCGGATGCCATTTTGTCACTTATTCAGACTTCAACAATCAGATACATATTAGATACGCTCCAGACACGGAAGACATTCTATTTCTCATTCAGATTCAACTATCAACCTCAGGTTCAGATACACTCCAGACACGGAAGTCATTCTGTCACTTGTCCAGATCCCAGTTACAGTACGGATACACTCCAAAAACGGAAGTCATTCTGCTACTCATACAGATCTCCACTTCAGATACAATCTAGATATGGTTGCCATTCTATCACTCATTCAAACCTATTCCCCAGCCCAGAGATACTCCAGACACGGATGTCTTTTTGTCGCTTATTCAGATTTCAGATTTCGGATACAATACAGATACACTCCAGACACGGCAGTCATTCTGATATTCATTCAGGAATAAAATACGGTTACATCTCGGATACGCTCCAAACACGGACGCCATTCCTTTGCTCATACGAATCCAATCTCCAAATACAACTCAGATACGTTCCAGATACGGATACCATTCTGGTGTTCATCCTCCTGATTTTTAACAAACAGTCTTGGATGGCATCTCTAAGCCCATCTCTAGCAAGATTCTACCATCTCCTAATGGCATCTTTAAGCCCATTCCCTCATTTACATTTTGACGAGTGCAAATTTACGGGCACTCTAGTGTCCAATCATCTTTCACCTTCGAGTCACGAAAGGCCAAACTCGCCAATCTAACTCTTCAGGTTCAAGAAGATTGAACAGGGGCAACTGTTTCACCCCAAAATTTGCCCTCTCATTTTATCAATATTTCTCATCACAAGGCTCTTTGAACTCAAGATCAAGCTAGGTTTTGCACTGCTCAAGACATCTCCTTGCACTGTTGACCTAAAGTAGGGTTTGAGTTTGCACAGGGATTTTTGGACTTCTAATGCTCAAAGTGACTTTCATACTTCATGTTGGATTCCTAAGTGTGTCCATACCAAGTTTCAAGTCTTGAATCAAATTTTTACCTAGTCAATTGGACAGTTGACCTAGAAATCAACTGTATTGGGAAAAAGTCAACTATGGCCAATTTATAGTCAAACCTCATAAATTTTGATCCATATCCACATTATGAACTCATATGAATCATTTGATCAAGTTTGGACTACAACTCCTCAAGAAATTTGATCAGATCATCAAAAGGGTAAAATGGTCATTTTTAGGGTTTTGACTGTACAAAGGCAATTTCTGACTTTTTGACCTAGCCAATGGCAAATTGGGTTCAAGAATGGACTCAAGGACTCAATGGCCTCATCTTGAACTATTCACAAGGTTCAAAGGATCTCAATTGCATTGAATTGACAGATGAATTTTTCAGTCAATTGATCAAATTTTGACTCTACACTAAAAAGTCAAACTTTGACTTTTTGGTAAAAATCAAGTGCCAAGGGTCATTTTTCATCAAGATGTGTCAAAACATGAAACTTATTCATCAAGAAACCCATTTTTGCAAATTAGGGTTTAAAGTTGAAAAACTTCATAACTTAGAATTTTTTTAAGTTATGAAATTCTCTTAATTTTTCCTAACTTTGCCCAACATTTTCACCATGATGCATTTGGATTCAAACAAAACTTCCAACATGAAAGTTTTAGTCCTCCACAAAAGAAGCTTGGATATCAAGTTATGATTTTTGGAACAAGGGTCCCTAAAACTTTTAACTTAGTGAAATTTTGCCCTAGTTTAGGCAGAATTTTGACCTATCTTCATGGCCATTTTTCACATAGTTCCACTTTTAATATCAAATTGCATTTCAAAGATGGATTGTAGAGAATGTTGCAAGCTTTCCAAAATGTCCAATAACTCTCCAAACTCATTTGTGGTTAGGGAGAATCGAAGGCTTGAAGTTGGCAAAAACTCACTTTTCATCCATGGCATGTTCATTGTGATACAAGTTGCAAATTCAAATCAGCTTGCTTTGCACTAGATTACAGGCCTCAAAACCATTACACACTCAATAATTAAATGCAAATCCATTGGTATAAGGCATTGTTTTGGTCATTAGGGCATTGCATACAAGATTAATCCCTAAATGGTAAAAGGTACATTACCATTTTTGCAAAAGTATGCTTTATGTCAAAACCACAATGTTTGAGCATTGGTCCAGATCTTATGCAGAAAATCAAATCCACAAATTGGAGAGGCCAAGGGCAAAGTGTGCAAGCATATGGATAGCCTGTACAGGCCTGTTGGACATCACTTCTCATATTTGCTTAAAATACAAGAAAGATATCCAAAACACAAAAAACTGGAACATCTGTGAAAACTAACTTGTGCAAACATTTGAGACAACTTTCTCACATCCCCTTGAACCAGAAACACGACTCTTTGAGCCCTCAAACATCCCATAGCTCAAAATCACCTTCCATTGGCAAAACAGGGCAGCATCTGCAACTTGACTTCCATAGCACAATTTGCTCGTGCGTTTTGCCCCAAACATGTTCAAACACCTTCCATTCAATCCATCCAAGCTATCCCAAACCTTAAACACCAACTGTAACTCCATCTACAGGGTTTGCCATTTTCATTTTGAGCTTGTGCAGGTTGAGTTCTGTAGGCTTGTTCAAGTGCATTCAAGGCAAGCTATGCATTGGAGAAGGTCAAGTGAAGTTCAAGCAAGCTCCCAGACATCTCAAGCCTTGTTGAAAAGCTCCACATTGTCATACACGAAGTCAGCTGAAACAAGTTTTTATCAACTTCCTATCTCTCTATTTAGGAACATTTAGACTTAGGTTTGTGAATAAGAAATGTAGTATTCATTGCCATGAAGCTGTACATATGCTCAGTATTCATTTTTATTAAGCATGCTAAGAGAATTTGATCCATGAACATACTGAAAAAATTAAGTTAGATTTTAGGGCCAGAGAAATTCTCTCTGGTCTTTGAGAGTTAGGATTAGTTTTTTATATGGTTAGATTCGTCTTGAAAAGCTCTACAACTTTGATGTTATGTGTTTTTGCAATAGAGCTCGTATGCAGGATCTAGCAGTTGTACAGGGCGCGCGCGAAATTTTGGACAAAGGTTGAAGATGAAGCCTGGCTTGGGCTGGGCTTTGCTTCTTTTGATTTTGACACTCCCTATTTGCTGAATACACCCCCCTGGCCCAATTTATTTACATTTTTGTATTTTTATATTTATTTTCACTTTTTGATTTTGTTTTATATTTTCCAAACATAAAAATATCCAAAAATATTTTCATAAAATTTTCAAATTTATTTTTATTATTTTTATTATTTTTATTATTTTTTTAGACATAAAAATAATTATTAGGAAATATATAATTTTATTTTATTTAATAAAAAAAAACTTATAAATATTATAGAAATATTATATATTTTATTTTTATTATCCATACCTATAAAAATAATATTTTTCTCATATACTATCATTTTTCCTATATACTTGTATATATTTTATTTTATTTATTGTACATATTTAATATAATTAATATATATATATATATATATATATATATATATATATATATATATATATATATATATATATATATATATATATATATATATATATATATATATATATATATATATATATATATATATATATATATATATATATATATATATATATATATATATATATATATATATATATATATATATATATATATATATATATATATATATATATATATATATATATATATATATATATATATATATATATATATATACTCTTATTTTATTAGATACTTTAGAATAAAAACATAAAAATATTACACTTTTATTTTTATTATTATTTATACTTAAAAAAATACGTTTTTTAAATATATTTTATTTTTTATATATATACTATTTTATTTTATTGTATATGAAAAATATAGCCAATATATTTATTTTCTTAAATGAAATTAGGGTTTTGCCCTTAACCAAATAAAATTAATCTTTTTATTTCTTTCTTTCTTTTTACATTAAATATTTTTACATACATAAAAATAAACAAAAAAAAACCTTTTTGCATATTCATATTATTTTGTATAATTATTTTATTTATTTATTTATATATTGTTCATTTATTATTTATGCCATTTGATTCAATTTGGTTGTAATAGTAAAACTAGGGTTTTAATTTCTTGTCAAATAATCTCTATTCAAAAATTGTATCCCCCTCCCCATAATCATGTTGTAATAGCTTAGACTTTTAATTCTCGCACTTTACGCTTTCAATTATGCCATGATTAGAGATTAGGGTTTGTATGTAAAAATCCAAAATTAACAAGTAGCTTGACTAATACAAAGACAAAAATGCATGAAAATCAAAACACAATGCACACTTGCACCCTAGGGTTTCATCCACTTGTTGCCTTAAAAGTGGGCCATGTTATGCATGTTGAGTACTTTGGCAATACAAAAACAAAACAAAAGATCATAGTCCCTCGATGACGCTATCTTGGTTGCCTATACAAAAATGATCTAGTCCCTTAAAAATTTGCTAAAAATACTTATCATAATTGCTATCATGGTCTATACGATGACCCGCGCCTGTCCCGTTTAACATCCTAATACAAGGTTGTTTACCAAATGCAATGGCAAAACAACACTGTCAAAAGGGTTAAAAACATATAGGAAAGATCTTTGAGTAAAATAGGGTAGACAACTCTTAGTTACTTGATCAAAACTTGCAAAATATCCTTGCTATTTTTCAAACACACTCCACAACACAATTTCAAAACATTTCCCAAATCAAACTTTCAAAATCATTGAAACATCTTTTCAAAAGACAAAAACACCTTTGTATACGTTCAAACAAGAATCATTACAAAGGTTGCCACAACGATGGCCTCTTTTCAAAATATCTTTCAAAACCACACACAAAGCACTATTTCAAACAATTGAAAAGCAAAAGCAAGTGATCTAAACATGTAACTAAGAGCTCATGGATAACCATGGATGAAAAGGGTGCTTGCACCTTCCCTTTTCATAATCTACTCCCCGAACCCAAGAAAACATCTCAAAGGTCTTACCTGTGCTTCTTGACCTTTCCTTAGGATAAAATAAAAAGTCGGTGGTGACTCTTGCTAAACCGAAACATTTGCAAACACAAACGCAAAACCTCAAGTCAGTTCTCCCACCGTATCACAGCGGGCTAGTCACCTCTATAGAACTTAGCCTTCGTGCTGTACCCCAAAATTTTCTCTCCCATATATCTCAATACATGTCAAGTGAGGTCCTCAAATTGCTCAAGGAAGTCCAAGAGTTGACCAGACAAACTCTCTCCTAAGGCAGTCTACCTCAAATTAGGGTTTCATTTTGCATCAAGATGCTTGAGTCCAAAGGATCCCAAATGCTCACCATTGTCATAATATGTTCTAAAGATCATCCATGTCAAGTTTCAAGCCTTGCAGAGGAAGTTTGCTCAGTCAATTGCTCAAAGGCCTGAAAATCGACTGTGCTAGGTCAAAAGTCAACTGTGGCCCACATATAGTCAAACTTCAATATTTTTGGTAAAAATCCTCATTTTGAATTATAATTCATCATTTGATCAAGTTTTGATCATGATTCACCAATGATTGCTCACAATTCATCAAACCCAAAAGTTGCTAAATTAGGGTTTTGTAGGAAAAGTCAACTCAACTTTGACCAAGCATAACTTTCTCATACTTTATCAAGAATGACCATCCAAATCTCATTTTGAAGAGGATGGAATTCCCTACAATTCATCTTCAGCTCCCAAGTTCAAAATATGTACTCACAAGGAGTTATGAATTTGGACATTATAGGTCACTTTGAAAAGTCAACAAAAATACCTTTTTTGTCAAAGCTTCATACATGAACATGGAAGACTCAATTTAGATGAGACCAAACGGGTTTATTAAAGGACATCTTGAGCTTTCTAAAAAGTCAAGAACATATCTCTAGGGTCAAAATTGAGGAAGTTATGCATTGACAAAGTTGACATTTTTTGCAAAATTGCCAAAAGTCAAAAGTGGCCAAAATTGCAATTTTTGTCAAATGGGCCCAACTTTTTGTACTTGCATTGAGTTTGTAACATGGTCCACGACCCATGACCCTTCCCATTTTCCTTTATATTGTTTTTGTCATTTATTTTGATTTTTATTTCATTTAAATCAAATAAAATCAATAATAAATAATGAAAATATCAAAATCATTTAAACCTTGAGATTTTGTGCATATTTCAGGTCCATGGATAGCTGACAATGAGATCAAATCGTGCAAGGCTTGTTTGTACACAAAAATATTGGATTTTGGCTTAATTTGGAAAGATTTACATGAGAATCAAATCATGATCAAAGATCATTATTGGAGAAGATTTGATGCAAACTTGTAAACCTAATTCACTCAAGGATACATATAGAATATTGGGAGACCAAAAATATAAGGGTTGGAGGCGTGAAAAGAGAAGAACAACTTTAAAAAAAATCAAGAAAAGGTGCAATCTGATTTCTCAATTCCAGGCTTCTTCAAGCCATTCCAAGCACACCATTCGCTTGCTGGACATCTAAGGACTCTATCCCAATCATTAGCAAGCATTTTCGTGCCCAGATACGCGTTGTAAGTATACCACGACCTCTATGATTTTTTGAAATCGTATCTCATAAATCTGGCATTGTTAGCATATTTTATGGACATATTCTGACTCCTTGAAACATTTGCAAGGTAATGATAATACTCAATTGAATTTTTGTTAACCATACAGAAAGTTGCCATGATTAGGATTTAGGTTTTGTTTTCAGGGGTTGTGTACAAGAGCAATTGGCCCTAATGGAGGATACCATTGTGATCAGCGGGTCAAACCTAGTTGATCCATGGTGTTGAATCTTATTTATATTGATTGTATACAGTTTCTGAAATGTATAAGGTTATAGCTACATCACCACGTTTGTAGGTAAAGGTTCAGAGTTTAAACGACGAATCCCAGGAAGAAGACGATGGCGTTTCACAACTTTACTGGCCGGTTTAAATTCTGGCGCGTTTATTTTGGCCAGAAGACTGCTAGTTCTGATCTATTTGTTTGTTTCTGTTGTATTGATAAACTAACACCCAACGCAGATTGGCCAGAAGAAAGAAGTTAGAAGCTCTTGATTCTGGATCCGATCCCAGGCGCGAGCTTTTGGCATGTTTCCCCTTGGTATTCACCAGATCCAGCGCCTGCACTTTATAAGGATCATCCTCTGGACCCATCAACCAGGACCAGATCAAGCACCCTCTTGTCACGATCTGCTGGGTCTATCAGCTAGGAGCAGGCCCAGGATCATCATCTTCTGGACCATCATCCTCTGATCACCGTCATCTTCTGGACCATCATCCTCTAATCACCATCTTTTTTTGGACCCTCATCCTCTGATCAGAGCCGCTGACCCCAGGCCCCTTTTCTTTATTCTTCTTATATTTTCTTTTATTTATTTATTTTTGGTTTAAATAATTTTTTTTAACATAAAATTAATTCTTTTTTTTTTTACAAAAAAAAACTCATAAAATCAATTTTCAACAATTTAGATTTAGGTTTTATTTTTATCAAAATTAATTTAATAATTATTTTAATTTAATTTTAGTGTAATTTCAGCCTTTTTTAAATAACTTAAAATAAATTATAAAATCAGGGTTTTGTTTGATTTAATTTCTATTTTCTTCTCTTAAAATAACAAAAATGCAAAAATAGGTCAAATTAATTATTTTTCTTAATTTAAATTAATTAGTAACTAGGTTTATATTTATTCATTTAACCTTATTTTTCTTAAAATAATCAAAAACAACAAAAAATGATTTTTCCTTCAATTAGGTTTAGACGGGGTCAAAACCCTAATTTTCTCTCGTCCTTGATTCATCGCACGCATTTATTTATTTTTACGATATTGATGTAACTGCTCATGGTATGTAATAGTTTAATTAGGACTTTTCTTTTATTTCTCGTTTTACGGGTTTTGGCTATGTAATTAATCCCCCTCCCCGAAGCCTTGTAATAGCGTAGCTTTATTTCTCGCATTTTAATTTTCGCAAATATTAACTGTTAGATGTATGATAATAGGATTGCATGACAAGAATGTATGTTAATTTAAAATGATTAGCAAACCCTAAATGTGCAAAGATAATAACTTAAAATCAAATCACTCGCACATGCAAACTCCTAGGGTATACTCTCACTTCGGTTGCCTTCGGTAAACGATCATTAAGTATAGGGTGTTTTAGTGATTACCCTCTTGTCTAAACAAAGATCAAATATCCCGTTCGGAAATGTTGCCTCGGAAAGGTTGCCTCGGAAATGTTGCATCGAATACGATCTTAAGACATTAGGGTTATTACTAAGACGTCCCAACATTGCTTTAGTGATTGTATGTCCTTTTCGAATTGACCCTTACAATTCCAACGACGGTGCTACCTACTCACTAATAGTGGGATAACATCGTCTAAAGAAAACAAGAACAGAAACATTCTTTTTTCGAGTAGGTAGATACTAGCAGGTACTTGCTCAAAAACAAACTCTTTCACACTTACACTTTTCCAAACAAAGTTTTCAAAAACAACTTTGTAACACTCTTGAAGACAGAAGCAAGGGTTAAATCGAAGTAAAACAAAATAACTTTTCAAAACACACAAACACGGAAGCGATTTTTAAAATGATGAGCAAGTACCTAAGAGCCCGTAGATAACTATGGATAGAAAGGGTTCTAACACCTTCCCTTCCTATAATCTACCCCCCGTACTCAAAATCTTAAAAAAGGAATTTTTCTGTGCTTTTTTTCCTTTCCAGTTGGATAAAATAAAAGTCGGTGGAGACTCTTGCTTACCGCGACATTTTGCAAACACAAACGCAAAACACAAACCAGCATTTTCCTAAAACAGTCTGGTTCTGCCACCGTATCACACCTGGATATATGTACTGCAAATACCATAACCAACATGGTCATGCGTATAGTAACTGAACTCACAGAGGTCAACATGCATATTTAACAAATCTCCTCTAACCAGGTTGATATCAAAAATATAAAAGTCCCCTGGACAACCAGCAACCATGTTTATAGTATTTGCTCCTCCATGTTTTGGAAAAGGATTATCTTTCACGTTAGGGCCAACATCTTTAAAGAATAAAATGCCAGATTTCACCATCTTTTGTACTTCATATTTCAAAGGATAACAGTTCTCAATATTGTGCCCTGGTGCTCCCTGATGAAAACCACACGTCTGTTCTGCCTTATAATACCAAGGTAAAGGTGATGGTATAGCAGGGGGCGGCCTGGTCTAAACTAACTTCTTCTTAATCAAAGCCGGAAGTGACTCTGCATAGCTCACTGGAATATAGTCAAAAGATTTTCTCTTCTAACTTTCCCCTTTATTTCCTTGAGGAGATGTTTTTTGATAGGCAACAATGGTTGGAGCTACATTAACAACTAGAGTCACAGAAGCAACATATTGCTGGTATTGTTGATGCCTTCTAGTTGGTCTAATATTCCTTTCTCCAATAACAACATTCATTTCACTTTCTTTTGAGAGATCCCGTACGACAACTTCTTTGTCCCTTCATCTTTTGTCATGCGGCTTCCTCTGAAAGCCTCTTCCAAACAAACACCCATGCTTACCATTTTGGTAAAATCACTCGGCACACTGGCAACCATTCTTTCATAATAAAATGATCCAAGGGTTTTCAGGAAGACCTTGGTCATTTCTTGTTCTCCCATAGGTGGCACCACCTGGGAAGCTATCTCGCGCCATCTCTGTGCATATTCTTTAAACGACTCCTTGTCTCTCTGAGCCATTGTCGTCAACTAGTCACGGCCAGGCGCCATGAACATATTATACGTGTACTGTTTGATGAAGGCTTCTCCCAGATCATTGAAGGTACGAATACTACTAATATCCAGACACATATACCACTTCTGAGCAACAACAGTTAAACTATCTTGGAAGAAATGAATGAGAAAACGCTGATCATCAGTATGGGTAGACATTTTCCTGATATAAATCACAAGGTGGTCACGAGGACAAGAGTTGCCTCTGTACCTCTCAAATTTTGGAACTTTAAACTTGGTTGGCACCTTCACATTGGGAACTAGGTAGAGCTCACTAACGTTCTGTCTAAACAATTCTTTTCCTTGAAGGGCCTTCATTTCCTTCTGCATCTCATAGAACTGGTCTTGAAATTCACCCAATCGATCATATAAACCCACACTTTCACTCGGTGGAGGAATAGGATGATAAACTTCATTATCAAAAAATGGCATAGCATTCACCGAAGGAAGTGCAGCATAATATCGACAATCTCCAGATCATAGTAAGCCTAATGATACCAAACAATGTTGGAATGAGTGAGGGCCATAATATTCGGAGCCCAACGAGGTTGCTTATTGATATCCCAGAAGGCATCAGATTGAGATAAGTGAGAAATAAACCACTAATACAACAAAGGCGTGCAACAAATGATCATCCCTCCATGATAAGAATCCTGAAGATGAATGGAGTAATAGGAATCTTCTAATAATGTAGGAACTGGATCCCCTATCAAAAGATCATGATGGCATTGATATCCATAGACTTGTCGACGTTCGGAAATAAGAACAACCCATAGGCAAGTAGAGCAAAGACAGCCTCAAAAACAACTATGCGCTTAATCCTAACAAAGTAGTAAACTTTCTCCAATAAAAACTGAGTGGGTAAGCCTTTGATTCCTCCTTTGGTAGTCATGTGGCCTCAATCTCATACTTCCCCAAATGAACCATAGCAGCAATATCATGGGACTTTGGCTCCCCCTCCAAACCGGTGAAAGGAACACGATCGGTAATAGGTAAACCCAGTAGATAAGAACACTCCTCCAATGTAGGCATCAACGGATAATCAAGGAAAGTAAAGCATCGATAAATCAAATTATAAAACTGAACCAATGTTGAGAGAATACCCTCCTTCATCTTGAGCTTCATGAGAGACACGATGGATCCATACTTCTTTTGAAAATCTGTAGAACTCTCGATCTCGAGAATTAGACTCATAAATTCATTTATCTTAGGATCCTTAAAACTGTACTTTCAGGTCATTCTTTTTCTAGAATCCATGGTCAAAAGGTACCTAATATATTCACAAAGAGTCAACTTTATGCCCTTTGAAACAAAATGTTTTAAAAGGATGCTCATGGGTGCATGATGCAACAATCACACATAAGATCACAAACATGGGGGGGGGGGGGGGGGGGGTTCATAGGTTCGATGTCACGAGCATGAGGTAAAAGGTATTATCCACAAGGTATGGTCTAATAGTTTATCACCTTCCGAACAAGGTTCCAAGAGGTTCCCAGAGTCTACATCCTTCGTTTGAATATTACCAATGTCCTGATTAACTCGGTAATTAGTAATATTCTCAGGAAAAACTCATATGAGTGTAGTATCACGTGACAACCATTTCCGGATTACTCCGTCATAGTTTCTGCACTACACCTAAAAGGCCAAGATGGGTTAAGGGTTCTACAGTCCTCGACTTCAGTAGGCTCCCAGGTCGAAAGCAACACATATTCCTGATTACTCGGTAAATGATACTACATTCAAAGGGGCCTCCACTGAGTGGGGGATCTCATATCTCCTTTTTTGGGATTACTCCCTCAAAGTTAGCATGACTATACCGCCCGTCCTATCTTAAGCTTTCCCAAGTATGGGTAGAGGAGTTATGAGAAATCACCAAGCGCTCTGAAAACTAGGAAAATCTAGACAAACATATATACAACATATAATATACAACAAATAATAGCATATACACAAATAAACAAAGATAGGCTCAACCCACTTAAGGATGGACCAGCATTTGGTCGATCTTTCCCCAGTGAAGTCGCCATTTTTTTTCTGTAGCAGTAGAAATGTTGAGACTAAGCCATTTAATTGACTTGACTCGCACAAATCAAAATAAAAATCACCACCACGCTTTATTATTTCCGGAGGAATTGGAAAAGAGCTAAAAATCCAAAAAGATGGGGAGAGAATCTAAGTTTGGGGATTGGTTGCAAAGGGAAGGTATTAGCACCCTAAATATCTACGGTACTCTACAGGAACCTCTTTGAAAATTTGTGTATTTTGGCTATAAGAGTTGTATATAAAGTAGATAGTGGAGGTGAGAAGAGAATTTTTTTTTTTACAATTTTTGCACCCGCCGCGGTTGTGAACCTTTAGTGCCTATGTACCACCTTCCGTGCAATAGGGGATCAGGGTACTCGTAGTTTACCTTTAAAAAATTTTAAAAACACAAGTGTGTTGGTTAATTTTAAGAGATGAGACATCATCGTCATCTTCGAGTGGAAGAACATACTTACTACCCACGAATATGAGAAAGGAGAATTTGTGTCATCTTAAAGTGGAAGATATGGCTTGGATTTTAAAATCAACAAAGCCTCACTCAACACCGAAGTGGAAAATATCTCACTTCACTACATATCATAGAAGTATAGTAGCTCGCATCACTACAAGGATTGACAAGAGTCTAATCTTTTGAGAAAAATTTAAAGTAAAAAGCCTAATTGGAAAAGTGATTTGAATGAGATTGATTGACTTTTAGTCTTCTCACAAAAAATGTCAAAGTATTGTTAAGTTGTTTAAAATTTGATTAAAGAAAATATTTTTAAAAATGCATGGACCTGAGTCCATGTTTATTGTGAAAGTAGTTCAAGTTTAAAAACAAGAAGATTTTTCAAAAGGAGGGAGAAGATTTCTTGAAATTAAAGAAGATGGGAGGAGATGAAGGGAGTATCCTAAAGCATAAGGTAAAAGCTAGGGAAAAGAACCATCTAACCAACAAGAAACCAACATTTGACATAATGAGTCAATGTAGAATTTCCATCCTTTAGATTGAAACCAAACAAGAAAAGATGATAAACCTCTTAAGAAAACCAAGCTTCAAAGGCATAAAGTCTTCACAAAAATTAGGCAGAGTAACGGTTGTATATAGATGAATTCTCGATTACAGACAAAGCATATAATCACAATAATCTGCAAGCAAAGTAACAAACAACCCAATGTCTCGGTGTAAACCCCAAGAACTCCAGACAAAATAAAAATATAATTCACAAGGTCTCAAGGTAGGTCAAGGTCTCTAATCCTAATTCTAAGAAGTCCATAACTCCATCATGCCAAGGACAGTAACCAAATAGTCCAAGTAACCTTAAAGTTTTTTTTATTGTTCAAGTTGATTATTAGGTATCTTCAAAAAGAAAATGAAAAGTTCAAGTGAGTAAAACAAAATGACATAAATATAAATACTCAAGTGAGCAAAGATGAAAATAGTATTAAATGAAAATGCTAAAATAAATGTGCTTAAAGTAAAAAAAACATAAAGTAAAAGTATAAAATAAAGTCAATTGTTAGAAATTAGAGGTTAGTTGAATGACCATCTTGAAAATAGAATTTGAAAACTTATTAGAAGATTGATAAAATCAAAGCCTCTCAACAACAAGTTTCATTTTTTTTTGTCAAGTATATCATTCATTTCAAAATTTCAAGGCAACAATAAATGATCAACGATGTTTAAATGATTCACTTAGTTCCAAAATTCATGAGGATTCATTAGAGGATTGATAAGATCAAAGCCTCCTAACAATGGACCTCAAGGTTATTGGATCAAAGGTTTCAAATTAAACATACATGGGCTTGCTAACATAGGTTTGGACCACGAATGAACTTTTCTCGAATTGGGACAAAATTTAGCATTATGTTAAGCAATCGTAAGTGGACTTATATATAAGTCGCACCTATTTTGAGGCCGGTCAATAGCAATCTATGTGTCATATGTTTGGAGTGATGATATGTAGATCATCCTCTAACAACATGTAGCACAAAGGAGAAGAGGATGAGATGAAGAGGGAGGGGATACATTTGAATAAAAAATTTAAACAAACTATCATTAAAATCATCCATACATTTTAGTGGAGTTAAACTCAATACTCAAGATCCAATGATGTTAATGAAGTTTATGATCAACAATCACATAGCCAGAATATATTAGAAAAATAAATTGCAATTAATAAATAAAATAAAAGGAAAAAAATGATTTTAAAATTGTTTTTAAATGAAAATAAAAGGCAAAATATCAAACCATATTCAAAGTATCAAAGAAAAATTTAAATAATCCATAGAAAATCAGAAATGATCTCAAATATTTTTATAAGATTTTTGGTAATTTTTTAAAACAAAAAAGAATTTTTAAACTAATTAAAATCACTTAAAGAAGTGAAGAAAAAGATAAAAAATAATATAAGTCAAGATAAAATTCTAGAAAAATTTCAGAAAGTCAGAAATGAGTAAAGTGATTTTTATAAAAAATTTCAGGATTTTAAAAACATCTAAAAGTATTTTTAAATAATTATAAACAAGTTAAAATAAAGGATAAATTATAAAAAATAAAAAATCTAAAAAATAAAATTATGAAAAAATAAAAATCGGAAAGAGAATATTTGAAAATATTTTTGTAATTTTTTTCATTTTTTTAGTAAAAAATGAATTTTCTATGATTTTTTGAAGTTTAAATCAATTAAAATAAACAATCAGAAAGTAAAATAACAAACCAAAAAATGTGGACCATCTGATCATTGTCAAAACGCGTTAGTAAACAGATCCAGTGGATCTGATGCACTGTACATGTCATGGACTTTATTGAATATCACACCTAATCATTTTTTATAAAATAAAAATAACTTAAAATGTGGCACGTTGGATGGAGTTTGACTCACTAAAGTAATCAAATCCTAGGGCTCACAGCACGTGCGCATGGTAAAGTGAAACACCAAATCTGTTTCAAAAAAATAATATGGCTAAACATCATTGGTTGAGGACAGACATGTCATCGTCTTCAACCTGCGCCAACCTCAAATTGACTTCCACAAACTGTAAAATTAGCAATCCATACATATACCATTAGATTCATCTCTTCAAGACGATTCTAATGGTATCATCGCACAAATTTTATATAAACTGAGTAAGGCTTAAATTGAGAAAATGCAGAAATAATAGCGATCACGAAATTCTAGAATATCTCACTCAAATCTCAATGAAATTGCAAATTATAAAAAGCACGAGAATCAGAAGGATGAAGAAAGTATATTAGTTTTTTATTTGGATCGATTTGACCAAGAAATCTACCTTAACGAAGTAGAAAAAGGTGACTCTGAAACTGGACTTCTGTAGATCAGTATAGGTTACAATTCTTAAAGGTAAGAGTGTGGTTAGCTTCAGAGAAGTTCAATACAGCTAACTCAATAGAGCTTTTGGTGTTTTGGAGTGAGAAAGCAAGAAATCAAAAATTCAAATTCAGAGTTCGTGTGGGATCTGAACAGGGGTAAATTGGCTATCAAAAGCTTGAGGAAATGAGTGAGATATAACCCTCTATTTAAACGGAAGCAAATGGGATGCTCAAGCGTGTTGAATGATGATGTTTGGAGGGAATTCGTGTGAAGTCGCAAGCATGAAAAGTGTGACTCGTATTTTGCTCAAAACTCAGCCAAAACTTGTGTTTCAAGGTGCTAAACACTTCTGGAAGATTATTAACCATGATTAGAAGTAAAAACACGCAAAAAAATTGGTGATTAGAAGCTGAATTGTGCATTTCAAATTTTGACTTAGAGGAAAAAGTCAGTTTCAAGGTACCAACTTTGAATCAATGGTATTCACAACTCAAGGAGTCTTAGGGCATGATTCTTGAAGCAATTGAAAGATAAGGTCACAAATTTTACAATTTTTAAAGAATGGGATCAATTGGATACTTGAGCTAGGAGTTATGATGAGTCAAAGTTGAGAAAAAGATGCTGACTTTTTGTACCTAGAAAAATTCTAAGTTTTTCTTCAAAAATGACCTATGATGTTTTGAGCTCAAACAAGGCCTTCCTCCAAAACTGAGCTTTGATCAATGATGCTAGCTTGAAGTATACTTCCCAAAGATCATTGTGAAACTTAAATCACTCAAAAATAACAAGTATTGAAAAAGTTATGGCCTTGTGAAGTTGGTGAAAATTCATGAGATGACCTATAATCTTTTGCATTCTTAGGGCATCTTCCATCCATTTTCAAGCTTTGCACATAAAATAAGAGTTGAATTTCACATCCTTAAGATCATTTTGGAAAATTATCGGGCTCAAGGAGATAAAAGGTGACCAAGTTATGATCTTTTGAAGTTTCATAAGGTAATTTGATGGTCTATCTAGAGGACTTATAATATTTCTTCATCATTAGGCATCTTCCACACAAAATTTCCTTGAAAATATTGAAGTGATTAGTTGATACCCTTTTAAAGAGAATAATGTATTTGTAATCACTCAAAAATCTCAAAATATAAGCAAGATATAGACTTTAGAAGTTCAAAACCCTAGCTCCTCAAGAACCAAAATAACTTGGAAACCCCTTTTAATTTTGACAAGCTTTCTTGCATAATTACTCTTGCCATGTGAATAGAAGTTGTTGTGGATGGTAATAAGAATCCATGGCAACAAAAACAACTTCCAAATATTAAGAAATAAGAGAGTTATGTACTTGTGATCATGGAATCAAGAACTTGTCCAATTAGGTCAAACTTCTTCAATCAACTCTTGCATCTTTTGATTTTCTTTGACAAACTGAGGCATGATGAATCATAGTAGACCTTATCATGATATTACTTCAAAGTATCTTTAATGATGAATCTTGAATCTCAATGAACCTTTATTGAAGAAGGCGTGGAAATAAACTCATGAAACTATAAATCAACCTGATGAAATGTGTTGTGCTCTTACCTATAATATCATCAATTAGAGAAAATATTAATTGTATTTATTAGTTAAAAGTTAATCAATACTAAACATAGATGATCACATTATATAAATCAAGGTGCTTGGTGATTCCTCATAAGAAAACCTAGAGATAGGGAGAAGAACTAAACCCTAGTGTGATCTTGTTGTTATTGAGTTGATATGAGATGATGGAGGAATCTTAGGGGGAAAAATTGGGGTACAAAAATAGTATCTTACTATGAGACTCCAAGATAGCCAAGAATATGATGTAGGGGAACATCTTAAGAGGATGAGAGTAGAAAGACTTCTCGCCCAAAAGACTGGTGAATATGAGCAAGCTTATCGTGAGTTGGAAGACCTTCGAAAGAATTTCCTTATACAAAGGAGACTCTACACATAAATGGGGGCTGGAAAACTATATTGGGAAGAGAAACATGCAAAGATTGCCAAGGCAGGAAAATATAATCATAAGATGATTCCAGACTTCTACCAAGAATATCGTTTCTATAAAGACAAGCATGCAAGACTCTCCTTCTTAGCCAACAACCTCATTGGTGACATCCCTAGAAGTTTGAGAGATGCGGAAAGTGTGATGGTCTCGCTTCCGAAAGATGCTGAAGAATTCCTCAAGCTTTGTAGGACTATGGTTGATGGTTTCAGAGCAGATATCTACACGCGCACTTAGAAGATTTTATTTCCCATTGTTATTTCCTTTGGCAATTTAATTTTGATGTTTTGGATAGAATATTTTTCAATATCTGAATTGTATTCTCTGGTTAAGACAATTATCATTTCAATAAAAGTATTTTATTTTTATATATCATTTGTGTATTTATTTTTGAGATGCTCGCCAATAAAAAAAGCAAAACCTGGATATATATATATATATATATATATATATATATATATATATATATATATATATATATATATGTATATAGTGAATAAGACATTCAAAACGAAACTCTTAGCATATTTATACGCATCCATGCATTTGCAAACATTGCATTTCATAAATTCATACAAAAACTTATCATTTTTCAAAAACATTCTCCAGTTAAATCATTGGTAAGAAAGCACCGCCTCTTCGACCGTCATATCAAACAAGAGCCCATCAAAAAAAGTGATGGAATAAATTGAAAAGAATCAAGCTACATTCAGGGAAGATTTGGAGCAAGTAAAGGGAAATATTGACTCAATGAAAGGAGACATGAGTCAAGTTATGTTAGCTTTGAAAAACATCATTGAGAGGCAAGAACATATTCCTAGGGAGGCCTTTGAAGAAGGAGCCCAAACTATTGGTGCATCGAGTGGTCACCAACCAAGAAAAAAACCAGGATCAAGATATATAAAGTCAACTGTAGCACAACAAGAGGCCAGGAAAGCTGATACTATTGTCCCACCTCCACCGAAGGTAGGGGCATCCCATACTTTGCAAATTCCGGTCAACAATGCAGACAACTACGTAGATCTATAATACGGAGACCTCTATTTGGATGGTGCTACTCAGTCACACCAACCAAAGATAGTTGAGAATCCCTTGGATCTCAATCAGTATAAAGCTCTTGAAGAAAGGTTAAAGGATCTGGAGGGTTACAATGCTTTTGACATCGATGCTCTTGAAATGGGTCTAGTTCCGGATGTGGTGATCCCTCCAAAATTCAAAGTACCTGACTTTGAAAAATATAAAGGACTCAGATGCCCAAGGAATCATCCACGCATGTATTATAGAAAAGTGCATGCTTATGCTCAAGATAAGAAGCTGGTGATTCATTGTTTCTAAGACAGTTTGAGTGGGGTATCTCTAGATTGGTACATGCAACTGGAGCGAGTTCATATCCAAACAAGGGAAGATCTTGCAAATGCTTTCCTGAGACTATACAGGTACAATTTGGACATGGCACCTAACCACATGTAGATCCAAAACTTATCTCAAAAGAAGGATGAGTCCTTCAAAGAATATGCTCAGAGGTGGTGAGAAATGGAAACCCGTGTATAACCACCACTCCTGGAGAAAGAATTGGTTGATATGTTCATGGGTACTTTACAAGGGTTGTACTATGATAAGATGGTAGGAAGCGTCTCTTCCATATTTTCTGATTTGGTAACTATTGGTGAAAGGATTGAAACAGGTATAAAGAGTGGTAAGATATAAGGGGGATCATCCAAAATCCCTTACAGTTAAAAGAGACATGTCCGTAACTTCTCAAAAAAGAAGGAGTGAGAAATTAATGTTGTCGCATCGCATCCATGGGCACAACAACCATTGGTAAATCCACGGGAACAACAACACCATAATAGGTTTGAAAGGTCTCCAATAAGATTTGATCCTCTCCCTATGCCTCACAGCCAATTGCTGCAGCACTTACTCAAAGCATCTTTGGTAGAGTTGAAGCCATTAGCTCCTCCAATTGGGGAACTCCCACCAAAATACGATGCAAATGCCAGGTGTGAATATCATGCCAACTAGTTGGGGCATACCATAGAAATATATTGGGCCTTCAGACATAAGGTTCAAGATTTATTAGATTCCCAAGATATCGCTTTTGATAAACCAAACATCAAGACGAATCACATGCCTCCGGATGATGGGCCAACTGTGAACTCAATTGAAGTGGTGGCTGACTTTGGGGCAGTCAAACGAGAAAAGGCTCCAATACACCTTTTAAAAGAATATTTGTTTGAATGTGGGTTCCTCTTGGAACACAATGAAGCTTTTGAGAAGATGTTACAGAAATTGGGGGATTAGGGGATAGTCCAATTCAGACCATACCCTAAAGAAGAATAAGTAGCTGCAATCGATGAAAGTATAAATAAGCCATTAGTAATTCTTTGCCAAAGGCCAAGTTCGAATAAGAAAACTCTTGTGATTCCATGGGGAGAGTCAACAGAAGCACCTGTGATGATACCACGTCAGACTCTGAGAATTCCAATAAATCCAAAAACTACAATGGTGATTAGGGGGCCATCTCCCACTCTTTAAGAGAGTAACAAAGCGGTACCGTAAAGTTATGATTCTACTATCTACGTCAATGGTTTAAATTAAGAATATGAGCCATCGCAATGTCAAGGACCTGCGGTCATAAATATTGCTGGAATATGGGGCATGACTCGCAGTGGTCGAATCTATCGTCCCGAACCACAAAAGAAGAATGATGTTATGGTTAAGGATAAGAGGAAAGCTATGGTGGAGGCAAGCCAAGAATAAGAACCTCCAAGCAAGAGTTTTACTGACCAAGAGGCGGATGAATTCTTAGGGTGGTGGATCAGTTACACCAAACCCCGACCAAGATTTAAATACTCTCATTGCTCCTCAATTCAGAACCTCATTTAGACTCTCTAATGAAGGTTCTAAGTTCTGCTTATATTGTAGAATAGATCATAGTGAATCAGTTTGACAATTTCGTAGCAAACTTAACATTTGGATCATACCCAGGCTTCAATAACAGCGAGTTACCTCAACAAGGTAGAGCTCGCAACAAGGCGTTGCACATTTCCATTATGATAGATACAACTAACATGTCCAGAGTACTCACCGACACTGGTTCTGCCCTAAATGTATTACCCAAATCCAGCCTGATGAAGTTAACACTGGATGGTGTTGTTATAAGGCCAAGTTCTACGATAGTTAAAGCTTTCGATGGTTCTCAAAGCTTGGTATTTAGAGAAGTGGATCTTCCTGTCAAGATCGGTCCACATATGTTTTATATTACCTTTTAAGTAATGGATATAGATCCAGCATATACATGTTTGCTTGAACCACCTTGGATTCATACAGCGGGGGCTGCTACTTCAACTCTACATCAGAAATTAAAGTTCTTCATTGAAGGAAGATTGTTTATAATCAAAGATGAAGAGGACATATTTATAAGTCACATATAGTCCTACAGATATATCAGTATGGATGAATATTTCATAGAAACACCATTCCAAGTCTTGGAGGTAGCTTCAATGGTAACCCTGCCAGTGGAGAAAATCAAGAAACCTACTATGACTTCGTGCAGTGATTTACAAGCAGATGTGGAAGATGGTACCTCAAAAGGTTGGGGTAAACTTGTGGAGATACCTGAGATTAAAAATTGTTTTGGTTTGGGTTACGAATCATCAAAGTCTATTCTGAAAGGAAAGGCGCAGTTTCCTCCCATTCAGGAAACATTTATCAACAAAGGAGTAGAGCATGGTGTACAAGAGGCAATGATATCTAACAAAATTAGCACCAAAAGGGCATCTAACTTCATCTGTGAATGTGCTCCAGGAGAAGAACTCAAGAGTTGGACAACCGTGGAGATTCCAGAGATCTTTTTCTTTCCAAAGTATTTTTTCTTGTTTTTGAAAGAATCTATGTCAAGCCCAAGAAATAGGGGTGGCTTGTAAGTGTCCCCCAATTTGTCTCAAGAAGTATTCTCAATTAATAAGAGTTATATTTCGCATTCAGTTAAGATCCATGTCTTTCTCCTGCATTTATCTCTTATGTTTTTTTTAAATCGCAATACTTTTATTCATAAGTAATACGGTGGGAGAACTGACTTTTGGTTTTTCATTTTATCGCAAATGTTGCAGATAACAAGAGTCGCCACCGACTTTTATTTTATCCAATAAAGGAAAGGGTGAAAAGAACATGAAATACCTTTTGAGAATTTTCTGAGTAAGGGGGTATGTTATGAAAAGGGAAGGTGTTAGCACCTTTTTCATCTGAAGTTATCTACGGGCTCTTAATCGCTAGCTCACTTTTGAAAATGCTTTTGTTTGTGTGTTTTGAAAATATTTTGAAAAATGCCTAAGTGCAGAAAACTTTATAATGATTGCCGTATCATTGAGAACGCATACAAAGTGTTTGTCTTTGAAAATATTTTTGAAAAGAGTGTATATGCGAGAAAAGTTATGTTTGTGAGCAAGCGACTACGAGCTATCTACCTACTCAAAAGGTCTTTGTTATTTTCCTCTTTTCCCTTAGATAGTGTTATCCTACCATTAGTTAGTAGGAAGCCCTATCATTGGATTTTGAGGGACAAGTGTGGGTCATCGTACAGTCACGAAGGCAACTCGTAGCATGCTTTAGCAACTATCATAAGGGACTAAGATCGTTTACCGAGGCAGTATTGAAGGGTCATTGAGGGACTACGATCTTTTATCCGAAGAATCTTTGCTAAAGCACCCCACGTTCGAGGGACATGACTGTTTAAATCTGAGGCAACAAGTGAGGGTCACCCTAGAGGTGCGTGTGTGCGAAGTGTTTTGATTTGAGTTATTTGTCTTGAGATTATGTTTTCTAACGTTTGTTTTTATGTCTTGCCATGCACGCCTAATTACTATACAGTTAAATATATATATATGCATTCACACATAGTTGCGGAAAATAAAAATGCGGGAGATAATCTACGCTATTACAATGTTTCGGGATGGGGAATTATAAACCTTAAAATGGGGGGAAATTGTAAAAAAGTCCTAATTTATCTATTACATACCATTGACAGTTATATAATGATAATAGGGCGAAAAATAAATAAACACGTCGAGATTGAAAAGGGAAAGATGTCAAAACCCTAAAAAAAGGTTTCTAAGTGTTTAAGAAAATGTTTTTGTTGTTTTTGTTTAGAAAAATATTTGAAGTGTAAAATAAAAATAAAACCTAATTATAATTAATTTATTAGTTAATAAATAAAACAAAAATATGATTAAGTTAAATTAATTTTGACTATAAAAAATTAAATTAATTAATAAAAAAAACTAAATCTAAATTTTTATGATTTTATGATTTTTCTGATTTAAATAAAAAAAATTAAAAATGAAATAGTCAATTGAAGCAACAAATAAATTCAATGGGCCTGCTAAAAATAAGTAAATTGGGGGGGGGGGGGGGAGGGGGTATGAAAAGAAAAATATGATAGGCCCAAAACAAAGAGCTCAGGAGCCTGTGACGATTCCCTGTGATTGACTTCGGGAGGTGCATCATCGCCATGGCTGTCTTGGAGCACTGGATCTAGAATCTTAAGATCTGATGGTCAAGATATGAAGTACATGATATGCGCACAAGGTTTGCTCAAACCAGATCTGTAGAGAAAACATGAAAAAATAATATTCCAGGGGCAGGGATCGAACCCATGCCCTGGCACACTAACACCTTAACACACACACACACTTACCGTTGGTACAGTCGTTACATCCGGTAATGTAAATACAATCATATCATTAAATAAATAAACTGGCTTGATATTTGAATTTAAAAAAACAGTCAGCGCCAGTGGGACCCTACATCAAAGGGTAACCTATAGGGATGCGCCAAAATGCCACGCCATCACCCCTGAAGGTCAAACCACCGTGAAGGGTGGAAAACACCATCGTCTTCGATGGGTCTTTTTCTTCAAACCTGTAAAATACATCAAAAAGAAAAAAAGAAAAACGTAGATCCACTATATTGGATCATGTGAGTTCAATGGTGGGATCAGTTTCGTCCAACACGACCTGTATCGCTGAGTATGAAGGTTCACACATTCTTTTCCCTAGCCATGGAATAACTTGATTCCTGCATTAGAGTTAATAACTAAATGTCCTAAGCAGTCACAAACATGATTATGAACATGTACACATGCATCAAATTGATTAATAGCGTGTGAACTAAGAGTTACAGTTTAGAAATTTTACCAACAGTGGTGCAACTCGGTTAGCCTGTTCTGGACGTGTCTTGGCTTAGCAAAGGGTCTGAATGGACTCCTGGTGGTCTCAGAAGGATGGTTGGATCACTAGCTTTGAGTGATAAAAGCTGCAACAGGGTTTTCGAGCTTGCCCTAATACTTTGAATTTTGGAGAATTTTTAGAGAGCTTCTTATGCAGTGATTTCCTGTCCTCAGTATATGAGTTTCTTGAACTTATATAGAGGAAGATAATAGCTCATAAAATATGGCATGAGATCATGTAATCAAGCCATGGTTTAAACAAGAATCAAACATCTTTAAAACCTTCCAAGTTTGAGATTTTCTTGCCTTCTTGAGCCCTTGCACGAATTTGGCATGTTGTTATAGGTTGTCACAAGTTGTAATGGGCCTGTAAATGACTGAAATCACAAGGCCCAAACCCTTATACCATTGTTTCACATTTATTTGATTTTATTTGTTTTAAATGAATAAAAATTCAAATAAAAGAAGTAAAAATCATAAAAATATGTGAATTGGTTTTAGAGGTCCTCTAACATCTTATGAACATGTTTGAACATCAAAAGTTAGGTTCACTAGTTCAAAATCTCAAGTTTGCTCATTTTGCATTTCATGCATTTCCTCAAAATTTCTCAACTTGTGCAACTCATAACTTGCTCAATTTTCATCTTTTGAAGGTGATCATGGACTCTTTGAAAAGACCAAGATGTCATGTGCAATTTATCTTTTGATCATTTTTTATTTGGAGACTTTATCTTGATGTATGTTGCCTTGACAAAAAGTGTCTTTTTGGTTGACTTTTGAAATGACCTATAATGTATGGGCTCATATCTTTCAAATGAAGCATTTTTTGAACTTTAGCAAAATTAGAAAGTTCTAAAGAACTTAATTACCTTCAAAATGGGCTTTGTTTGGGGAAAGTTTGATGAAGCATGTGAAAGTTATGCTTGGTCAAAGTCCAGTTGACTTCTCCTAAAGAAACCCTAATTTGACAATTTTTTACCTTTGATGATTTGAGGGCTTTCCTTGAGGAATCATGATTAACCCTTGATAAAATGATGAATATCACTTAAAAATGTTGATGTTTACTAAAACTCTTGAAGTTTGACTGTGTGTTGACCATAGTTGACTTTTTACCCAATATAGTTGATTTTCAATCATTTGAGCAATTGACTGAGCAAACTTTTGATGCAAGGCTTGACATTTGACATGGGAATTATTGAAGACATATAAAGAAACACGGAAACAACTTGATACCCTTGAAACCTATTCTTCCTTGTTCAAGATGAAACCCTATTTATGGACCCATTGCCTAGGAGGAGAATTTTACTGATAAACTCTTGAGCATCCTTGAGCAAATGAGAACCTAATGACAAAGTCTTGAAGAAAAATGAGAGGGAAAATTTTTGGGTACAACAACTTCCCCTGTTCAATCTTCTTAAATCTGAAGAGTTAGATTGGTATGTCCGTTGTGATACGGTGGGAGAACTTACTTGGTTGTTTTGCGTTTGATCGCAAATGTTGCGGTTAGCAAGAGTCGCCACCAACTTTTCTTTTATCCAAAAGGAAAGGTTGAAAAGAACAGGAAAGACCTTTGATATGTTTTCTTGAGTTCGGGGGGTAGATTATGAAAAGGGAAGGTATTAGCACCCTTTTCATCCGTAGTTATCTACGGGCTCTTAGTTGCTTGCTAGATCACTTGCTTTTGTTTGAAATTGTGCTTTGTGTGGTTTTGAAAGTATTATTGAAAAGATTCCCTTGTTTAGGCAATCTTTGTAATGATTCTCGTTCTTAAGAATGTATACAAAGATGTCGATCTTTTGAAAAGGTTTTCAAATTTTGAAAAAAAGATTTTGAAAGTGTTGGTGTTTATTTTGAAAAATAGCAAGGATGTTTTATTTTGAAGGTGAGCAAGTAACTAAACATTCTACCTACTCAAAAGTCTTTCATGTTTATTTCCTCTTCCCTTTGACATTGTTATCTTACCATTGATTTAGTAAGTAACCCTATCTTTGGATGTAAATGGGACGGGCGTGGGTCATCGTATAACCATGATTGGCAATGTTGCAAGATATCTTAGCATTTTTCTTTAGGGACTAAGATCATTTTGAAAGGCAACTTTTGATAGCCTCATCGAGGGACTATGATCTTGTATTTTGCTTTTCTTTGCTAAGATACCTCACATGAATAATATAGTCGATTTTTGTAAGGCAACCAAGTGGATTTTACCCTAGGGGTGCTTGTGTGAAAGTGTATTGATTTGCATGCTTTGTTTAGTCTTTGATTAGGGTTTGCTAGTTGTTGATTTTATCTTCTCATACAAACCCTAATTACTAGCATTTATATAAAGCGATAAATTGTGAAAAGTAAAATTACTACGCTATTACATCATTAGGGGATGGGGTGTACAAATTTACAAATGGGGATTGCAAGAAAATTAAACCTAATTATCTATTACAACCATATTGAATATTGTACAAAATTGGAAATAAAATGCAAGAATATAAATGGAAAAAGGAAATGATTTTTTTTTGTTTTTATGAAAGGGTTTTGTCTTGACCTAAATAAAGGAAACGATTAATTAAAATTAAATAAAATTAACTTAAACTAATTAAGAGAAGAAATTAACTTAAAAATGATTTTTAGGGTTTTTTATGAAAATGTTTTAAATTAAAGAAAATAAAATGAAGATTAATTAATCAGAATAAACCTAAGTTCTAAATTAATGTTAACTAATAAAATGAAATAATATACTAATTTAAACTAAGTCTAAAGATTAATTATTTAAAAAAAAGAAATTCATTTGTTTAAGAAAGAGTTTTTTTAATCTTTTTGTTTTATAGACAAAATATATAAGTATAAATAATAAATAAAAATAAATTTAGATTTTTTATGATTTATGAAAATAAAAATTGTAATAATAATAATAATAATAATAATGAAGAAAAAGAAAATAATAAAAAAAAAAGAAAATAAAAATATAAAGGAAAGTCAGGGGGGTTAGAAAATGAAACAGGGAGTAAAAATAAGCAAAAAAGATTAGGCCCAACAAAGGGGAGCCCAGCGCTGCAAAAATCCAAAAAACTGTAAAAATGTGAAAAGAAAAAGCAAAAGACAGCGCTGGGTCTTGAACCCATGACCTTGAAGTTACCAGTGCGTTGCCTTACCACTAGGGTGGCTATACATTTGTTAATATAACTGAAACGATAAATATATAATACAAAATGAGTAATGAATACACTTCATCTTCAACCTCCATCCAAAGGACCTGTAACTTCATCATCTCTCAACAAAAATAAAAAGTTCAAACATGAAAGTTGTGTCATTTCTTCCCACGAATCCAACAATGTAAATAACTTAAGCTAACAGTCAAAGTTGAATGAGAATTTTTCTGGCCCTAATTTAAAACCTAAAATTTTTAGAAAACTTCAACTCTAAAATTCTCTAAGCTCAGACCATATAAATGCAAACTACAGATAACTACAGCTTCGTGGCAATGGTATCTACATTTTATCTTCACAAGTCAAAATCAAATGATGCCTGTATGAAGAGATAGAAGTTTGAAAACTTCCCTCTCTCAGCTGGAGTCGTGTATGGAGTTTGAGCAACCTTTGTGATGGCCTGATGATTTCTGTAGCTTGCCTGGACCTTCTTGAATGTGTTCCAACTCCTACTTTGCTTTGAGGATGGCTGAAACTCCCAACTCAAGTCAAGTTGCAAGCATCAAATTTGGAAATGGTGGATAGTTATAGGGATTTACAGTCAGGAAACAGGGGCCTGGATCACTTTGATATGATGTATACTAAGTGTTTAGATGGTTTAAACTCAATACGCACGAGTGGATTTGAAGATGGCTATGTGAGGTTCCAAACTTTCAAGTTATGGAAGATTCTGAGTTGCAGAGTGCTTGGGAGTGTTTTGGGGTCTTAGAATTCATGTGTTATGTTGCAATAGACTTGTGTATATGTATGGAAAAGGTTGAAGATCAAATGCACTCAAGGTTTCTGAGTTATAGCCTTTTGGCTCTATAACTTGCTTTTGAAGAAAAGTGAGAAGACAAATCTCAAAGTGTTGTACAAGCATGTTCTGAGTTCAAATAGGCTTTAGACACATTGCTTTTGGTTTATAGGGGTTGTGTGTGTAGAAAGAACAGGTGCAAAGATCAAGGAGTTGACAATTGTAAAAGTGATGCTTTATCAAAATGGAAATGGTAACTTTGTGCCATAAATGGAAATGTAACTTGGATAAAGGCTCAAGTGCTTGGATTAAAGCTCTATCAGCTATGTAAACATTTAATTATGGAGTGAAAAACAAGTTTGAGGCCTACAAACAAAGATTATGCAGCCTAGGCTTGGATTTGAATTTTTGTTCATTATGAAATGGCTTGTAATTTAAGTTTGAAAACCCTAACTTCCTTTCTTCGATTCTCCCTGCTCAAGAATGATCTCAAGGAGTTCTTGGACATTTTGGAAAGCTTGTAATGTCCTATACAACCCATTTTGAATCAGTTTTGGAAATTCTCCTTGGAACTATATGAAAAAGTGCCATGAATTTAGGTAAAAATCCTGACTAAAACTAGGGCAAAATTTCACTAAGTGTTCAATTTCAAGACCATGACTTTATGAATTAATAACTTGAGATCCAAGCAATTTTAGAAGAAGTTGTGTAAAGAAATGTTGTAGATATCATGGAGATCTACAACTTTCATGTTGAAAGTTTCTTTTGAATCATCTTGCATCATGGTGAAAATTTGGCTCAAAGTTATGAAAAAACATGAAGTTTTAAACACTTAGAAAAATTTCTAAGTTAGAAAACTTTGACTTTTCAAAATGAAATCTTGACTTTTTGATGTCTTGATGAATAAGTTTCATATTTTGACATGTTTTTATGAATTGTGCTTTTTGACATTGGATTTTGACAAAAAAGTCAAAGTTTGACTTTTTAGTGTACAAATGACTTTTGATCAGTTGACTGAGAATTCACTATCAATCCAATTGATCTTGAGCAATGTTTTAGGTTATGCCAGTAGGTCAGAATGATGCAATTGAACACTTGAGATCATGCTTCTAACCAATTGATCATTTGCTAGGTCAAAAATCAGAAATTGCCCCTTCTTAGTCAAAACCCTAATTTTGACCATTTTGCCCTTTTGATGATTTGATCAAATTTCTTGATGAATTATGGTCCAAAATTGATCAAATGATACATATGAGTTTATAATGTTGATGTGGATCAAAAATTATGAAGTTTGACTGTAAATTGGCCATAGTTGACTTTTTCCCCAATACAACTTATTTTTATGTCAACTGCTCAATTGACTGAGCAAAAGTGTGATCCAAGGATTGAAACTTGACATGATTAATCTTTGGGGTCCATAATTATCCATGAAAGTCATATGAGGCATTGGAAGTTAAATTATCCTTGTGCAATCTCAAACCCTAATTTTGGTCTTCAGTGCTTAAGGAGGTGTCTTGAGCTGATCAACCCTAGTGTTGTCTTGAACCAAGAGAGATCTTTGTGAGAAAATATTTGATAAGTGAGAGGGAAAATTTTGGGGTACAACATATGTCATTCGTTACTTGAAGGTAGAAGATGATTGAACACTTAAGTGCCTAAAAATTTGCACTTGCATGTGCAAGAAGTAACGTTGTTGGTTGATTGTACTGGGAATGGGCTTATAGATGCCATTCAGAGAGGTGACGGTGAGTCTTTGGAGATGAGCTTATAGATGCAATCAAAAGTAACCATTGACTTTAACTGGAATAAGCATCAAAATAAATCTATACTCGATCTTCTTGGTAAGTGAGAGGGCAAATTTTGGGGTACAACAGCTGCCCCTGTTTAATCTTCTTAAACTTGAAGAGTTATATTAGCGGATTTGCCATTCGTGACTTGAAGGTGGAAGATGATTGGACACTAGAGTGTCCAGGAATTTTCGCCCGTGGATGTGATGGTTAATAATATAGGGAATGGACTTAAAGACGCCATTTGGAGAGGTGATGGAAAGTTATTGGAGATGAGCTTGTAGATGCCATCCAAAATGATTGTTGGACTGCATCTAAAAGGGAATCTAAATGAGTATCAGAGTGGCATCCGTGTTTGGAGCGTATCTGAACTGTATCAAAGAGAATATGAATGAGTATCAGAATGGCATCCGTGTCTGGAGCGTATCTGAAATGTATTTAAATGAGTATCAGAATAGCGTCCGTGTCTGGAGCGTATCTGAACTTTATCTAAAAGCTGGGTCAGAAGAAACCCATATAATATCAACTTTAACTGTTTGTGTAGATAATTGTCCTGGCCTGTTGCCGGTATCAATCTATGACCTTTTGTAAATTGATGATGATAACCATTTGTTGACTGGTCTTTCCTGAAAAGATGAAAGATTAGTTGTATGCAATGTCATGAAGTATGAAATGAATTGTATAATGATGTTCTCGATAAAATGAGTTAGATTATGTTGTATGCATTCGTGTTGTCAATGTTATAACGTATGGATGCAATGTATAGGCATATAAGCTATGTTGTTGTAACATTGTTGGATTAGGGAAAATAAATCCCTGACGGTTGGTGGGGGATGTGGAGTGTAAGTCTTCGTGTTTTGAAGTGTTGATGAGCTTCTATTTGTTAGAGAAATAAACTCTATTGTAAGAGAAACACCGTGTATGGCTTGTGAAATCTATCGGGGAATCCTGAGCAAGTGGACGACCTTTATTGGGGAATGATAACTGGAAGTCCTGTTCCGTTTAGGATACGAGAGAGCTTGGTATCATTAAGCTGCACACTGTGGGGGATTTTATGGAATAGTCTAAAGATATCATCCTTATTTCTTAAAGTCATTAGTGATTGTCTTCTATTTTTTGCTCATTTGTAAACATTAATTATGTTCAAATGCATATGCTCAAAAATAAATCATTGGACGTTTTTGTAAACAAAACACAGAAATAAAGGAAAACAGATAGTTTTGCACTTTCAAAGGGGTATCTTTGTATTTACTTGAATAAGTATTTTGTACAATGAGACAAACATCCTAGTAAGAGAATGTCGTCGTAAAAAATAAAAATTTGATACACAGAAAAGATAGATATGTGCAATAATCCCATGGGGTTCCCATTCTGCTATAGCCTTCGTGTCTCTGAGCGTCTTGTCCAATTGCTGCCTTGTCCGAAGTTGACTAGATTGATCAGAATAGCTGAGTTTGTCAGTCGAACCCAAAGGTTGTCGATAATGGTGATCCAACGGGACATAGTCGTATGCTTTAATTCCCTAACTTTTTCATAGACCTCCCTTTCAGGTTTTCAGTCCACCAGGATACCCTTTTTTTCCCAAGTCGCCCTTTCGGGTTTTCAACTTGCCGGGTGTACAGATTTTTTGTTTTATACCTAATTTTTTCACGACCCTTTTTGGTTCGCCTGGATGCCCTTATTTTACCTAGGTGTGTCAACCTAGCGGGTCTCTTATGCGTAGTATTTTTTGACTATGTCCGCGTTCACAGGGTGTGGAAGGTCATCGCCATCTATAGTGGTCAAGATCATTGCTCCACCAGAGAATATGCTTTTGATCACAGACGGTCCTTCGTATGTAGGAGTCCATTTTCCCCTGGGATCACCTTGCGGCAGTATGATGTGCTTGATCACCAAATCCTCGACTTGATATACTTGGTGTTTGACCTTTTTGTTGAAAGCCTTGATCATCCGTTTTTGATACATTTGACCATGACAGACAACAGTAAGCCTTTTCTCATCAATCAAATTCAGTTGATCAACACGAGTTTGGATCCAATCTTCTTCATTCAGCGCTGCATCCTTCATAATTCTCAGAGAGGGGATTTGGACCTCAATAGGCAAGACAACCTTTATGCCGTATACCAGAGAGTAGGGTGTTTCCCTGGTTGACGTGCGTGTCGTGGTACGATAAACGTGGAGAGAAAATGGTACCATCTCATGCCAGTCTTTATACGTGACTGTCATTTTCTGTATGATCTTTCTAATGTTCTTATTTGTGGCTTCGACAATACCATTCGTCTTTGGTCGGTAAGGGGAAGAATTGTGGTGCTGGATCTTGAATTGCACACACAGTGTGGTGATCATAGTGTTGTTTAGATTCGTACCATTGTTTGTGATGATCCTCTCCGAGATACCTTAACGACAAATGAGATTCTATTTGATGAACCGGGCTATAACATTCTTGGTAACAGAAGCGAAAGAAGCTGCCTCAACCCGCTTCGTGAAATAGTCAATGGCCACCAAGATGAAGCGGGGTCCATTAGAGGTTGTTGGCTTGATTTCACCAATCATGTCGATGCCCCACATAGCAAAGGGCCAAGGAGCCATCAAGACATTCAGAGGAACCGGAGGTACGTGCACCTTGTCAGCATAGATCTGACATTTATGACAAGTTCGAGAGTGTTGATAACAATCTGCTTCCATGGTAGACCAGTAATAACCTTCCCGTAGGATTTTCTTTGTTGTTGTATGGCCACTGGAATGGGTGCCAAAAGTGCCTTCTTGTAGATCAGCCATAATATTTTCTGCCTCAGCCTTGTCTACGCAACGAAGCAAAATAGAGTCATGGTTGCGTTTGTAGAGAATATCATTACTAAGGAAGAACTTAGCAGAGAATCTCCTTAAGAACTTCTTATCTTTGACTGAAGCTCCTTCCGGATATTCTTGAGCCTCGAGATACCTCTTGACTTCGTGAAACCAAGGTCGGTCCACTACTTCTTCAGTATTAATCTCGTGACAGTGAGCTGGTTCATCCATTCCTTCAATGGTGATTTGGGGAGCCTCGTTATCCCATTTAAGTTTAAACATGGATGACATTGTGGCTAGTGCGTCCGCTAGCTGATTTTCTTCTCGCGGGAAATGCTCGAAGGTAATCTTCTAAAAATATGGGATCAATGTCAACACATGTTTTTGTAGGGGATAAGGTTAGGGTGTTTGGTGTCCCATTCCCCTTTGATCTGGCTGATGACCAAAGCTGAATCTCTTAATACATTTAAGGATTTGATCCCCAAATCTATGGAAGCTTTGAGACCAAAAATCCACGCTTCGTATTCTGCCATGTTATTTGTACAATTAAAGCATAGTCTTGCCGTAAAGGGGGTATGACATCCTTCAGGAGATATGAGTACAACACCTATACCATTACCGAGTGCGTTGGACGCCCCATCAAAAACTAGGGTCCATCAGGATCCTTGTTCAGGTCTGTCATATGGTCTAAATTCTTCACAGTTGTTTACCATCATGATGTCTTAATCTGGGGATTCGAACTTCATGGACTGGTAGTCATGCACAACTTGATGAGCAAGGTGATCAGCTAGTACACTGCCTTTTATTTCTTTCTGGGTAGTATATTGTATGTCATATTTTGTCAAGATCATCTGCCATCTCGCTATTCTCCCAGAGAGGGCATGTTTCTCGAAGATGTATTTTATCGGATCCATTTTAGATATCAATAAGGTAGTATGGGTCAGCATATACTGTCTTAGCCGGCGAGCAGCCCATGCCAGAGCGCATAAGTTTTCTCGAGCAGTGAATATCTTTTTCACAGTCGGTAAACTTTTTGCTCAGGTAGTAAATAGCATGCTCTTTTCGGCCAGACTCGTCATGCTTCCCCAGCACACACCCCATTGAATTTTCCAAAACAGTTAGATACATGACCAATGGTCTTCCCTCGACTGGTGGCATTAAAATATAAGGTTCTTGCAGGTACTCTTTGATCTTGTCGAAGGCAGTTTGGCACTCATCATTCCATTTGACTACTTGATCTTTCTTCAATATTTTGAAGATTAGTTCACAAGTAGATGTTAGGTGAGAAATGAATCTGGCAATGTAGTTTAAACGTCCCAAGAATCCTCTGACTTCCTTCTCGGTACGAGGAGCAGGAATTTCTTGTATTGCTTTCACTTTGGTAGGATCCACTTCGTTACCTTTATTGCTGACGACAAATCCTAGGAGTTTACCGAACCTCACCCCAAATGTGCATTTATTTGGGTTCAACCTCAGCTTATACTTCTTTAATCTCTCAAACAGCTTCTGCAAATGGTCAAGATGTTCCTCTTGAGTTTGATATCTGGCTATCATATTGTCCACATAGACCTCTATTTCGTGATGTATCATGTCGTGAAATAAGGCTACCATGGCACGCTGATAGGTTGCCCCAGCATTCCTCAACCCGAATTGGCATAACCTTGTAGCAGAATGTACCCCACTGTGTGATAAAGGTTATTTTCTATATGTCCTCAGGCGCCATTTTGATTTGGTTGTAGCCTGAGAAACCGTCTATGAAGGAAAACACCTTATGCTGTGCTGTATTGTCAACTAAAATATCGATGTGGGGAAGTGGTAAATCATCCTTAGGGCTTACCGTATTCAAATCTCTGTAGTCCACGCACATTCTTACTTTATCGTCCTTTTTAGGCACGGGAACAACATTGGCGACCCATTGCGGATAGGAGGTGACGGCCAAGAATCTGGCGTTGAGTTGTTTCATGACTTCCACTTCGATCTTCTCTGACATGTTTGGTCGCATGCGACGGACCATTTGTTTTACCGCTGGGTGGTCTTCTTTTGTTGGTAGACGATGTACCACAATATCTACATCAAGTCTTGGCATGTCTACATACGACCAAGCAAAGACTTCAACATAATCACGTAGCAACTGAGTCAGACGTTTCTTGACACTAGGTTCCATATTGGCACCCACCTGGACTTCTTTCTTGTCCTCTTCGATACCTAGGTTAACTGTGTCCACTGGTTCTTCGTGGGGCTGAATGGTTCTCTCTTCTTGTTGTAGTAACCTTGCTAGTTCCCCTGGCACTTCACAATCTTCCTCACCTTCATCTTCGGCTTGGTAGATTAGATTTTCAGAGTCACAAAAGGCCATAGCAGAATCGTTACCCATGGGATCCCGAATGGATGTAGATCTGCATTTTGAATGTGAGCATGTGTAAGAGTATAGCTATCTTTGAAAGAAAATAAAGATGTAAAAAATAAAGACAAAGAACACAAAGTTTGTATGCAAAAACGTCCATGATTCATTGATGACATATGAAAATGAGATAACAACCCTTATAAATGGACCATTGTGCCTCGGGTAAGACACAAGGCTTAAAAAGTCTGAATTGTTTAATTATTACAGATCCGACAAAATTTAAAGAGATTTACTGTTGGATAAAAGTAATTGGGACAAAATATTTAGCTTCCCGGTTGCTGAGTCCTCCATTGACAGTCGGGAAAATCCATTCCTCCAGGTCGTAGTTGTCCTCATCATCCTCCACTGTGTTGACTTCGTGGTTGCTGATCTTTAAAGGGGGTCCCCTGGCGCGAGAATAGCGTACAGCTTTCTGGGCTCCTGAAGTGAAACCCAAACCAAATTTGTCAGACTTGTATGGGATATCCGGGAGTTGGCCCCAAATAGTGCACCCACCTTCTTTTATCACTTCCTTGGCATCTTTCAGGGAAGACATCTTTAGCGGAGGCCTTGTAATCTTTGGGATTTGGGAAACAACTTTGGTTACTGCCACGGTTGGTGGGACTTCCTCGAAATGTTGAAATGGAGTTTCAATGAATTTGCCGTCCAATTCCATGTATCTGAAGGAGTTTAAATGACTGACCATATTTTCCTCTTCTCTATGGACAGTAATGATCTTCCCCTTGGTTGGGTATTTCATAATTTGATGTAATGTAGAGGTAACAGCACCAACATTGTGAATCCATGGTCGGCCCAATAAGCAGGAGTAGGAAGGGCGAATGTCCAACATGTAAAAAGTTGAATCAAAGGTTTGGGTTCCAACTTTTATGGGGATTGTGATCGGTGGAAATAGAACTGACTGTTTTTTAAGCTAGTTCGCGAAATGTCGCAGTAAGCAAGAGTCGCCACCGTCTTTTATTTTCTCCAACAAGGAAAGGAAAAAAGCACAGCAAAATTACTTTTCGAGATGTTTCTCGGTTCCGGAGGTAGATTATAGAAAGGGAAGGTGTTAGCACCCTTTCTATCCGTGGTTATCCACGGTCTCTTAGGTACTTGCTCTTATGTTTTCAAAAATTGTTTGCTTTTCAAGTGTGTGTGGGTTTTGAAAAAGTTTCGTTTTGAAAAATTTCTAAGTAACTCTTGTATCTGTCCTCAAGAGTGTATGAAAAATTTGTTTGAAAACCTTTTGAAAGTGTAGGTGCGAAAAGTTTTTGTTTTGTTTTTTGAAAGAGCAAGTACCCAGGAGAAATCTACCTACTCTAACGAATTAGGCTGTGTAAGAGTCCTTTAGACAGCGCTATCCCACCATTGAGAGGTAGGTAGCACCGTCGTTGGAGGTGTTCGGGTCAATTCGATTATTAGGGACATGTGTGGTCACCAAAGCAATAGTAGGACACCTTAGCGGTAACCCTAATGTCCTAGATCCTTTTTATCCGAGGCAACCGTTTCGAGGCAACTGGATCTTAGACAGGAGGGCGACCTCTAAAACACCCTATACTTGACGACCACGTTCGAGGCAACCGAGTGAGGCGTACCCTAGGAGTGGCATGTGCATGTGTGTTGAATTCAGTTTATGTTTATCTTTGATCATGCATTTGTGAGCTACGGATTGATTTTATTATTCATACAAGTCTTTCATGCATTTTTTAACAGTTAAGAGTGCGGAAAATAAATTGCGGAAAGGTAAATCTACGCTATTACAAGGCGCGGGTCTATACATCGCCAAAAACAAACCCGTTTTGGAAAATAAATACGGAAAGTAAAAAAAGCAATAAAAGCCTAATTAACTATTACATTCCGGAAACAGTTACATAATAATCAAAATAATGATAATGCGCGCAAAGAAATAGAATCAGGACGCCCTTAAGGGTTTGACCCTTTTTTGAGAAAATATGAGTTTTGGTCCTTTACATTTAATTAAATATTAACCCTAAGCTAATTAATTAATTAATTAATTAAAAGAAAAATGTTTTTGTGCTTTTTTAAGTTTTTAATGAAAATGAAAGAAAAGAAATTAAAAGTCAAGAAAAACCCTAGTTCTAGATTTATTTTATTTTTTATAAAAAATGTCAAAATTAACCTAATTTAACTAATTTAATTAATTTACATTTTATTTACCAAAATAATAATTAACAATGAAATTAATACATAATAAAAATATTTACATTTTTTAATTCTGAATTTATTAGGAAAAATAATATTAATTATGTTAGTTAAATAAATAATAATATTAATAATAAAAATAATTAGTTAAAAGAAAATAAAATAAAAAAGAAACAATTAACCAGGGGGGTGTTGACCCAAGAATGGAGGTTTTGTTCTGGAAATTTAGGCCCAATAGCACTCAAGCCTGCGTTGACTTTGGAATTGTCCAGAGGTGCATTGACTCATGAGCATGGTGTCCCTTTCCTGGTAGCCATCAGATCTGCACATAAGGCCACATGGTGCCTGTTTGCATAAGGTGTATGATGGAGCGCATTGTAAAGCCTGCATTGGATGATACAAGAAAAAATAGGAACAATTATATGGGGGACCTGGGAATCGAACCCAGGTCCCAATGGTGAACGTCCACCTCACTTTCCACTACGCCATGGTGCTGCATCTGTTAATATAGTGGGCAATAAAAATAATATAGGAAAACAAACGCGTATGGTGGAAAGATAAAAAACGCGCGTTATATTTGAATTATCCAATCACCAACCAACACGTCCTTCGTCTTCATCCTTTTTCCTGTAAAACAAAAACAGTTAGCGGGGGTTTTAAACCCCCACAAAGTAAAACTGCCAATAATAGCGAATAGAAATCCAAGCTATATAAATATGGCGCGAGGTGTCCAGTATATTCGTCTTGATCAGACGGTTTCAACCATGGTCATGAGAGGTTCTAATTTAACCGGATGTGAAAAGCCCTAATTTTGAAGCTTGAAAACCTAGAATCCTTCAATGGCAATTTGCGTTTCAGGGCATCTCAATGTAATTAAATTGTACCAAAAGCTTCGTACAGTCCTTATGAACACAAAATAATTAACAAAAAGTGTCAAATATGCATGAATCAAAGTATATGATTTTGAAAAATTTGTTCAAACCGTGGGTCTGTGTAGAACGTGTTCTTGAGCTTTAAGGCTTGTTTTCGATTGCAATGTGTTCCTGGAGACTTATGCAATGTGTTAGAATCAAGAAGATGCCTTGAATTGGCCTGGAAGTGAGAAAACGATTTGGCAATTTTCTTGAAAAAAACTCAATATGGTTATGGCTTCTGCAGCAGTTTTGCCCGTTCCTAGCATTAGGTTTAGGTTCAACATATGTATGGGAATAGAATTAGGTCAAAGCTTGGGCCAAGTATCCATGGAATTGATGTTTTGAGATTTGGTTGATCACCATTAAAGAACTTTCCATTCTTGAAGCAAAACCATGATTTTATGCACAAAATAGCCTTAGCACGAATTTGGTAGCTGGCATATGACACATGAAAGCCATTCAAACCAAAAGATGCTATTCCATTAAATTTTTAGATTTTATTTGAATTATTATGGATTTAAAATGAATTAAATCAATAAAAATTAAATAAAATGGAAAAATAAATGTTTGATCTTGAAATTAATCATGGGACACGTGGGTGGCATGACAAGGCTGAATCAAGTGGAAGAAAGTGGGCCCTTTTGTCAAAAATTGAAGTTTTAAGGATAGTTGACTTTTGAACATTCCCAAAAATTTCCCAACTTCTCCAATTCACATCTTGCTCAATTTTGATCATATGAACATGTTCTTGGACATTTTGGAAAGGTCTTGAAGTCCTATAACCAATGCCTTTGGTCCCATGTCATTTAGATTTACCAATCTCAAGTTATGGTCTTTGACTTAAAATGCCTTTTTGTTGACTTTTGAAAATGACCTATAATGTAGAAATTGATAACTTTTTGTGAGAGCATTTCTTGGACTTTGAATGTGAAGATGAGTTGTAGGAAATGTCATCCTATTCAAAATGAGCATTGGATGGGATTTTTCTGATGAACCATGAAAAAGTTATGCCCTGGTCAAGTTACAGTTGACTTTTCAACTATCCAAAAATGGAAACTTTTGCATCTTGATGATTTTTGAGCCATGCTTGTGGAATCATGATCAAGACTTGATCAAATGATGATTATGAGCTCAAAATAAGATGTTGACCAAAAATCTTGACTTTTGACTGTCAAATGACCATTTTGCCCCTACAGTTGATTGTGAAGCAAATGAAGCTTTTGACTATGCAACTTGACCCTGTGAGTCTTGAAAATTGGCATGTAGATGCTTGACAATGTGGCATATGTGACTTGATTGAGCCCTTTAAAACCTCAACTTCCTTGCAAGAACCAAAACCCTAATTTTGACTGGCTTAGGAGGCAGTTGGACTGTGCAATCTTTGAGAAGTCTTGAACCATTTAAGGATGACTCTTGGCCAACCTTGAAGAATATGGGAGGGAAAATTTTGGGGTACAACAGTTGCCCCTGTTCAATCTTCTTAGACCTGAGGATATAGATTGGCTTGCGTTCCTTTCGTGATCCGAAGGTGGAAGATGATTGAACACTAGAGTGCCCAGAAATTTGCACTCGCATAGTAGAATATCAGCAACGTGATGTCGAGAATGGGCTTATAGATGCCATTTGGAGAAATGATGGATAGGAGGATGGGCTTATAGATTCCATCTGGAGATGTGACAGAACCTTGTCGGGAATGGGCTTATAGACGCCATTTAGAAGTATCGATCGCGTAAGAGATTCCTTAGCGAGAACTTGTGTACCTGAGAAAGAAAGATAATTTCCTGGCCTGTTACAGGTGTTGATCTTAAAACTCTTCATGCAGATATGCCCTGGCTAGATACAGGTGTCGAATCTACAATCAATTGCTCATAGATATGCCCTGGCTAGATACAGGTATCGAATCTACAATTGGTCGTCTACAGATATGCCCTGGCTGGATACATGAATCGAATCTCTAAACTCTTCATGCAGATATGCCCTGGCTAGATACAGGTGTCGAATCTACAATGAGTTACTCACAGATATGCCCTGGCTAGATACAGGTATCGAATTTGGAATTAGTCGTCTATAGATATACCCTGGCTGGATACAGGAATCGAATCTCTAAACTCTTCATGCAGACATGCCCTGGTTGGATACAGGTATCGAATCTACAATAAAATACTCACAGATATGCCCTGGCTAGATACAAGAATCGAATATGGAATTAGTCGTCTACAGATATGCCCTGGCTGGATACAGGTATCAAATCTCTAAACTATTCATGCAGACATGCCGTGGCTGGATACAGGTATCGAATCTGCAATCAAATACTTACAGATATGCCCTGACTGGATACATGTATCGAATTCGGAACTTCAAAAGGTTGATGGGTTGTCTCTACTGACAGGTTATCTCAGAAAATCTTCAGGAATCGATTTAACTGAACCGGGGGAGATGTTGTCTTCTTTGACGAGTTATCTCTTTTAACGGGTCGTCTTCAAGGACGGGTTGTCTTTATTGACGTGTTGTCTTTATTGACAGGTGTCTATAACGAGGAGTATCTATAACAACGAGTGTCTATAACGACTGGTGTCTATAACGACGGGTGTCTATAACGACGGGTGTCTATAACAACGGGTATCTATAACGACGGGTGTCTATAACGACGAGTGTCTATAACGAGGGGTGTCTATAACGAGGGGTGTCTATAACGACGAGTGTCTATAACGACGGGTGTCTATAACGACGGGTGTCTATAACGACGGGTGTCTATAACGACGGGTGTCTATAACGACTGGTGTCTATAACGACGAGTGTCTATAACGCCGAGTGTCTATAACGTCGAGTGTCTATAATGACGAGTGTCTATAACGACGAGTGTCTATAACGACGAGTGTCTATAACGACGAGTGTCTATAACGACGAGTGTCTATAACGACGAGTGTCTATAACGACGAGTGTCTATAACGACGAGTGTCTATAACGACGGGTGTTTATAACGACGGGTGTCTATAACGACGGGTGTCTATAACGACGGGTGTCTATAACGACGGGTGTCTATAATGACGAGTGTCTATAACAAAGAGTGTCTATAACGACGGGTGTCTATAACAACGGGTGTCTATAACGACGAGTGTCTATAATGACGAGTGTCTATAACGACGAGTGTCTATAACGACGAGTGTCTATAACGACGGGTTTGCATTAGAAAGATCTTTAAGAATTGGTTTAACTGGATTTGTCTTCTTTGACTGGATTTGTCTTTTTTGACCGGATTTGTCTGTATTTGTCTACTTTGACATAGCTGATCATTTAACTGTATCCTTCCTGAAAGGTAAAGGTCAGTCACATGCAATGCATGATATGGATCAAGCAATGATGTTCTCAACATATGATGCGTATATGCATGACGATGCGGTGTTTATGAATGTATTTTCTTCTAGGAAAATAAATCCTTGACGAATGCCGGGAAGTTAAATCTTGGGCTGATGCTGAAGAGTAGAGTTCTTCATTTCCGCTGGGGATGATGGTTGCAAGAATAAACCGGTAGGAGAAGATGACTCCGTTGGAGGATAAACTTGTTGGAGAGATTACTCTGCGGGGAAATGCTCTGTGGGGAAGAGATGCTTCGCTGAGATTTTAATGAGAACTCCGCTGGGGATTCCATTGATAAGTTATGTTGGGGAATTTGATGAACTCCGTTGGGGGATAGGAAGAACTTCGCCGAGGACGATCTTTCTGTGGTAATTATCTGAGGATAATCCAGTTATAAGCTCCTGTGGGGAATAACCTTTAAATATGGTCGGGGAGAGACGTATGTACTCTACAGGTGATAAGCTTCCAGAATCTACTGGGGATAAGCTTCTAGAATCTACTGGGGAGATTTTTGAAGAAATGGCTCCACTGGGGTATCTGGTATTCCGCCGGGGAACAATCTTATATTAAGACTGTCGGGGATGCTTGCTGAGGAACAACTGTATACTCCGCTGAGGAATGTTGAGATTTTTTTTTGGGGTACGCAACTTCCTTAAGGATGACAGTAGGCTAACTCTGCTTGGGGAGAGTGTTGCTGACTTGCTGGAGATATTATGCCTTGTGGGGCTGATGGGAGACCAACTCTGCTAGGAGAGAGTATTGCTGAGTTTGTCTTACTCTGCAGGGAGTGAAGATATCCTGGTCATGTTCTTCAGCCGAACTTACCTTGGTACCTTGGTGGACAGAGCAACTAGATTGCTTAGACAATTCATTATTGCGCCAGTTTCTACGGGGGAAGGTACCTGTGGAGGTGTTGGTAACTGCCGATTGACAAATCTTCTTCTGGTAGGCAAGTGACGAGATGACGGGACATAGTCGTACGCTTTTGATCCCTAACTTTTGCCTGGACCGCCCTTTCGGGTTTTCAGTCCACCGGGATGCCCATTTTTTGCCCAAGCCGCCTTTTCAGGTTTTCGACTTGCCGGGTGTACATATTTTTTCATTTCATCCCTTATTTTTGCCCGAACCCTTTTGGTTCACCGGGAAGCCCTTATTTTTGCCTAGGTGTGTCAACCTAGCGGGTCTTTAATTATGCGTAGTATTTTTTCCGACTATGTCCACGCTCTCAGAGAGTTGTCACTGTCAGTAATGTAGTGTCACCATACCACCAGAAGATCTTCGTTTGATCGTCCAATGCCCCAAGTGATCTAGATGGAGATCTGCCCCTAGCTGGTTAGTGTGATACGGTGGGAGAACTGACTTGAGGTTTGCGTTTGTATTCGCAAATGTTGCGGTTAGCAAGAGTCGCCACCGACTTTTTATTTTATCCTAAGGAAAGGTTAAAAAGTACAGCAAAAACCTTTTGAGATGTTTTCTCGGGTTCGGGGAGTAGATTATAGAAAGGGAAGGTATTAGCACCCTTTCTATCCATGGTTATCCATGGGCTCTTAGTTACTTGCTTAGATCACTTGCCTTTTGTTTTCAATTGTTTTAAATGGTGCTTGAGTGTGTGGGTTTTGAAAATGTTTTTGAAAAGAAGCCAATGTGGTGGCAACCTTTGCAATGATCCATGTGGGGATGTATACAAAGATGTATATCTTTTGAAAAGGTTTTCATTTGTTTTTTGAAAGTTGTTTTGAAAGTGTAGTGTTGTGTGGTTTTGAAATTAGGCAAGCGTTTTGTTTTGCAAGTTGATTCAAGTAACTAAGAGGTTATCTACTCCTAAATTTCTCAAAAGATTATTGCTATACTTTAACCCTTTTAACAAGTTTGCACCACCATTGTATTTGGTGGGCAACCTTGTGTTAGGATGTGAAAGGGACAGGCGCGGGTCATCGTTTAGACCATAATTGTAACGACGTTAAATGTCTTTGGGCAATTTCTCTAAGGGACTTGATCATTTGTTTTGTTTGTTTTGAAAAGTTTTATCGAGGGACTATGATCATTCAAACTGTTTGCTTTGCCCAAAGATGTTCAACATACAATATGGCCCATTTATTTGAAGGCAACAAGTGGAATACCCTAGGGGGTGCAAGTGTGATTTGTGTGTCCATTTTCATGCTTGTTTATCTTGTATTAGGTCAAACTATTTTTTATCGTTTTTTTCGCATACAAACCCTAATTCTAGCATGTCATTATTTAGAAAGCAATAAAGTGCGAAATTAAAATTACTAAGCTATTACACAACCAAATATGGGAAGGGGGGTACAAATGTTCAAATGGGGATATTGACAAGAATTTAAATCTAAATTATTACAACAATTGGATATTTTGCAATGCATAATTAAATATAAATTAAACAAATATATGAAATGTAGAAAGAAAATTTCTATGTGTATGAGAAAAATATTATTTATGTAAAAGGAAAAAAAGAAAATAAAAATGTATTTATTATTTATTATTTTGAAACTTAGGGTGAAAAACCCTAATTTTAAATAAAAGGTAATATTACCTAATTTAATTTTACTATTTATTTATTATTTATAAAAAAAATAAAATAAAATGAAGTGTATTGTGAAAAAGGTATTTTTTGTATCAAATGTTAATAAAATAAAAGATCAAGTATTTTTTATATCTTTTTCTTAAATATATTAATACTTATATATATATATTTTATTATAACCCTAAATATGTATTATACAAAAATAAATATTTATTTAATATTTTAATAAAATAATTAAAAGAATATTTTTTGTGAAATATTTTCAGAAAGTAAATAAAAAAATAAAAGGTGTATTTATATTATTTTTACATTTATTCTAATAATCAAATATATATATTTATATACAAACCAAACAAATAAACAAATAAATATGCAATAAATGCAGAAAATAATAAAAAAAATATTTTTAATTTTCTAATGGCATGAGAAAAAATAAATGAAGTCAGCAAAAAAGGAAAAAGTCAAAAATGTTAAAAAATAAGCAAATGGGCTCAGGGGGGTGTAAGCCAAAAAGGATGGTGTGAAAAGCAACACAAATCCAAGCCCAGCCCACTTCACTCCTTCTTCAACCTCCAGCACAGGTTATTTGAAAAACGCGCGCCTATGTTCAGTTCCTTCTAACTCTTGATTCCTGGCTTTTTAGCAAAAACTCATAACACAAGAAATGTTCAGCATGAAGAGACGGTTCCAACCATATAAAGAACTTGACCTATCTCTCTAAGATGAGGGAGAATTTCTCTCCCCCTCTTTTCTGACCTAATTTTTCTACCATTTTCAGAGCTCAAATTCTCTCTACTCAGGCAAAAGAAATGAGAAGTAAAGCTATGTACATGTTCAGGGCTATGAGTAGGACCTTGTTTCTTCACAAACTTAAGACTAAATATGCCTAATAAGAGAGATACGAATTCAAACTTTTACCTGTGCAGTTGAACTTCTATGTGGAGAATGAGAGACTTTCAGTGCAATGTAACGATTGGAAAAGCTTCCTTGAGGTCCAGGGATGCTTTTTCAATGCTCACTTTGTCTTGAACCTTCTTGTATCAAGCTATAGAACTTCACCTGCAAGTTAAAGATGTGAAAATGGTGGAAGTGGTTAGAGCAACTACAGATCGTGCCTTAGCTTCTGGATAGCTTGCATATGTGGTAAGGAAGGTAGAGGAACAGGTTTTGATCAAAATGCTTGAAGGGAATGAGAGATTGCACTCAAACTGCAGGGGCACCCCTGTTTGTGCAGTTTGAGGATGATTCTGAGATGGAGGGTGTTTGAAAGGCAAATGGCTCGAGCAAAAGCTTCAATGTGGTCTATGGAATGTGTTTGATATCTTTTGTGCTGTGTTCTTTTACTGATATGAGAGATAGCATATGTTATGGACCTTTCTTCACACTTAAGCTACCAAAAGCAAATTGGTGTTCTAGGTCAGTATAGGACCCCCTAATGTGCTGCATCAACTCCTCTTGATCAGTGTGTTATGCCCATAATCTTGTGTTAACCAGATCTTCTTTGTACTTGTGGGATTACAAACTTGACATAAAGCTAAACTTTTCAAAAATGGAAATTCCACTTTATCTAGTTTAGGATTAAACCATTATGCAATGTTAGAACACAAAGAACATGACCTTAACACATTGAATATGCATTAAATTATTGAGTATGGATTGGTTCAAGGACCTGTAATTAAGCATAAAGCAAACTGAATTCAATTTTGCAAATTTGTGAACATGTCTTGATGAAGAACAAAAGTGAATTTTTGCCAACTTGTGAAATTCGAATCTCTCAAGTTATGAGGTTGTTTGATGAGTTCTTGGACATTTTGGAAAGCTTGGAATGTGTACTACAATCCATCTTTGAAATGCAATTTGAAATTCCAAGTGGAAGGGTATGAAAAGTGGCCTTGAAGTAGGGTAGAAAACCTTGTCAAAATAGGTCAAATTTCACTAAGTTAAAAGATGGTTTAGTGCCCTTATTCAAAAAATCATAACTTGAGATACAAGCTTCAAATGAGAAAACTTTGTGAATCAAAGTTGTAGATTTTGCAACAAGCTACAACTTTCATGTTTTGACTTTTGTTTGAATCCAAATGGATCATGGTGAAAAGATGGGGCAAAGTTGGGAAAAAATTAGGGTTTTTCATAACTTAGAAAAATTCTAAGTTATGAAAAATTCCATTTTCAAACCCTAATTTGCATTTTGTGATTTCTTGGTGAACAAGTTTCATAATTTGGCATGTTTTGATGAAAAATGAATCTTGACCCTTGATTTTGACCAAAAAGTCAAAGTTTGACTTTTCAGTATACAGTCAAAATTGATCAATTGACTGGGAAATTCAACTGTCAATCTTGTGTACTTGGGATCTTTTGAGCTTGATGAACATGTCAAGATAATTCCATGGGGTCCTTGAGTCCATATGTGAGCTTGGTTTGCCATTGGCTAGGTCAAACAGTCAAAAATTGCCTTTGTGCAGTCAAAACCCTAAAAATGACCATTTTGCCCTTTTGGTGATCTGATCAAATTTCTTGTGGAATTGTGATCCAAACTTGATCAAATGGTTCATATGAATTCAAAATGTTGATGTGGATCAAATTTCATGAGGTTTGACTGTCAATTGGCCACAGTTGACTTTTTCCCCAATACAGCTGATTTCTAGGTCAACTGTCCAATTGACTGGGAAAAACTTGGAATCAAGACTTGAAACTTGGTATGGGTAAACTTGGGAGTCCAATATGAAGCATGAAAGTCATCTTAGGTATTTTAGGTCAAAACATCTTTAGGCAACTACAAACCCTAATTTGAGTCCACAGTGCAAGGAGAAGTCTTGAGCAAAGGATACCCTAATTTGTATCTTGATCTTTAAATGTCTTGTGATGAGAAAATGTTGAGGAAATGGGAGGGCAAATTTTGGGGTACAACAGTTGCCCCTGTTCAATCTTCTTAGACCTGAAGAGTTAGATTGGCAAGTTTGCCTTTCGTGACTCGAGGGTAAAAGGAGATTGGACACTAGAGTGCCCGGAAATTTGCACTCGCATGCTGGAGTCTTAATAATGTGGTGTCGGGAATGGGCTTATAGATGCCATTTGGAGAGATGGTGGATGGGGAGATGGGCTTTGTAGATGCCATCTGGAAAAGTGACAGAACTTTGTCGGGAATGGGCTTATAGATGCCATTTGGAAGTGTTGATCGCATAAGAGATTCCTTAGCGAGAACTTGTGTGTTTAAGAAAGACAGATGTTTTCCTGGCTTGTTACAGGTGTTTGATCTTCAGTCTCCTTATGCTGATATGCCCTGGCTGGATACAGGTATCGAATCTACGATCGGTTGCTCACAGATGCGCCCTGGCTGGATACAGGAGTCGAATCTGGAAATAGTCGTCAATAGATATGCCCTGGCTGGATACAGGAGTCGAATCTTTGAACTCTGCAGACGTGCCCTGGCTAGATACAGGAATCGAGTCTGGAAATGTGGTCAACAGATATGCCCTGGCTGGATACAGGAATTGAATCTGGAGCTGTTGTAGTTGATAGATGTGCCCTGGCTGGATACAGGAGTCGAATCTTTGAACTCTTCAGACGTGCCCTGGCTAGGTACAGGAATCGAGTCTGGAAACTGATCACTCTCAGATGTGCCCTGGCTAGATACAGGTATCGAATCTGGAATTGTGACAGTTGAAGGTAGTCGTTTTTGAGATTGTCTTTTTCCTGAAAAGGCAAAGACGTAAGCTGTATGCAATGTCATGATGTATGATATGCATGATGTCATGATGTTCAACATTTGATGTTGTATGTGTTTCATCATGTATGTAAGCAAGATGTATGAAAATGTGAAATGTTTATGAGTGTAATTTCGTCTTAGGAAAATAAATCCTTGACGAACGGCCGGGAAGCTGCTCTGTGGAAGAGATACTCGGCCGAAGTTCTGATGAGAGGCCTGCTGAGGACTTTAACGATGGATTCTGCTGAGGATAATGATGATAAACTCCGCTGGGGAACTCCAAAGATAAACTCTGCTTGGGAATACCAAAGATAGACTTCGCTGGGGATTGGAGGAACTTTTGCCGAGAATGGTCTTCCGTGGCTTTTAGCTGAGGATAATCCAGTTATAAGTCCTTGTGAGGAAATAACTCTAAATAAAACTCGGGAGAGACGTTCGTACTTCGCCGGGGATAAGCTCGTAGAATCTACTGGGGATGAGCTTTTAAGATTTGCCGGGGAACGTTGTGCCTTTTTTCAGGATTGACGGGGAATCGACTCCCACTTGGGGAAAGTGCTGCTGAACCTGTTTTATTCCGCGGGGAGCTAAGATGATTCGACCAATATTTTCAGTTGAACCTACCTTGGTGCCTTGGTGGACAAAGCAACTAGACCGCTTTAGACAACTACACATTGCCCCTGTCTTTGATGTCACTTGCAATTAATCTCTTTTTTCATATGCAAACATTTAGGGATCAGCAATTTAATGTCAAATGCATATATCAAAAATGAACATTGGACGTTCTTCGCAAGACAAAACAGAAAAAGAAAAACAATGGCAATTTGTATGGACAAGTGAATTTGTATTGATTTAAGCTTTGCCTGTGAATAGGCGTTTTTTGTACAAGAGGCTGACATCCTAGTAAGAGGACGCCGCCAAATAACATAGAGTTTACAATTTAAAAAAAACAAAACAGCTATGTGAACAATCCCACTGGGTTCCAACTCTGCTATTGCCTTTATGTCTTCGAACGTCTCATCGCTTTGCTGCCTGGTCGAAGATGAAGCTGATTGGTCGATGCCGTAATCTGAGCCAGATAGTTGATGCCGAATTCCGGGTGCGAAGTGATCCAATGAGACATAGTGTTACGCTTTTATCCCTAACTTTTGCCTGGACCGCCCTTTCGGGTTTTCAGTCCAACGGGATACCCTTTTTTGCCTAAGCCGCCCTTTCAGGTTTTCGACTTGCCGGGTGTACAGATTTTTACCATTTCATCCCTTATTTTTGCCCGAACCCTTTTGGTTCGCCGGGAAGCCCTTGTTTTTGCCTAGGTATGTCAACCTAGCGGGTCTCTTATTTATGCGTAGTATCTTTTTACTATGTCTGCATTGGCGGGGTGAGGAAGGTCGTCACCATCCATGGTGGTTAGGATCATGGCTCCTCCTGAGAACACACGTTTAACCACAAATGGCCCTTCATAAGTAGGGGTCCATTTGCCCCGGGGATCACTTTGAGGAAGGATGATGCGTTTGATTACCAGGTCCCCAACTTGATACTCTTGCGGTCTGACTTTCTTGTTAAACGCCCTGATCATCCGTTTCTGATACGTTTGACCGTGACAGATAGCAGTGAGTCTCTTCTCGTCAATCAGATTTAGTTGATCAAGTCGAGTCTGGATCCAATCATCTTCATTCAAGTCTGCATCCTTCATTATCCGAAGAGAGGGTATCTGGATTTCAATCGGCAAGACTGCCTCCATGCCGTAGACCAAGGAGAAGGGAGTTGCCCCGGTTGATGTCCTCGCTGAGGTGCGGTACCCATGAAGAGCGAACGGTAACATTTCGTGCCAATCTTTATAGGTCACTGTCATCTTCTGCACAATTTTCTTGATATTTTTATTGGCTGCCTCTACAGCCCCATTCATCTTCGGCCGATAGGGGGAAGAATTGTGGTGCTGTATCTTGAATTGTTCACAGAGTTCAGTGATCATTTTGTTATTGAGATTGGTACCATTGTCCGTAATGATTCTTTCCGGGACTCCGTACCGACAGATCAGATTATGCCAGATGAAACGTGCCACGACGCTCTTGGTTACCGTGGCATATGAAGCTGCCTCAACCCATTTCGTGAAGTAATCGATTGCCACCAAGATGAAGCGGTGCCCATTGGACGCCGTCGGTCGGATCTCACCGATCATATCGATGCCCCACATTGCGAAAGGCCAAGGTGCCGTTAGGACATTCAAAGGAACTGGAGGGATATGCACCTTGTCAGCATAGATCTGGCACTTATGACAAGTCCGGGAGTGTTGGTAACAATCGGCTTCCATCGTGGACCAGAAATATCCTGCCCGAAGGATTTTCTTAGCCATGGTGTGTCCACTGGAATGGGTTCCAAATGTTCCTTCATGCAGTTCCATCATAATTTTCTCTGCTTCAGCCTTATCCACACAACGTAACAGAGTTGAATCATGATTCCGTTTGTAGAGAATGCCGTTGCTGAGGAAGAATTTTGCAGCAAATCTCCTCATGAACTTCTTATCATTGACAGATGCACCTTCCGGGTATTCCTGGGCTTCCAAGTACCTCTTCACCTCGTGATACCAGGGTTTTTCAGTCACCTTCTCAGCCTCGAGCTCGCAGCAGTAAGCCGGTTCATCCAACTTCCAGATTGTGATTTGAGGAGCCTCATTATCCCATTTAACTTTGAACATCGAAGACATCGTGGCTAGTGCGTCCGCTAGCTGATTCTCCTCTCTAGGGAAGTGCTCAAAAGTTATCTCTTCAAAGTGAGGGAGCAAGGTCGACACATACTCCTTGTAAGGAATGAGATTCGGGTGTTTCGTATCCCACTCGCCTTTGATCTGATTGATCACGAGAGCGGAATCTCCGAAGACACTTAGAAACTTGATCCTCAAATCGATCGCAGCTTGTAAACCCATGATACATGCCTCATATTCTGCCATGTTGTTGGTGCAGCTGAAACATAATCGGGCGGTGAGTGGAGTATGAGTCCCCTTGGGAGATATGATTACAGCACCGACGCCGTTACCCAAAGCATTGGAGGCTCCATCAAAATGCATAGACCATCGGGATCCTTCCTCAGGTCCTTCATCCGGTCCAGGTACTTCACAGTCAGTTACCACCATGATGTCTTCGTCCGGAAAATCAAAGTTCAATGGTTGATAATCGTCCACAGGTTGGTGTGCCAAATGATCAGCCAGTACACTTCCCTTAATTGCTTTCTGAGTTGTATACTGGATATCATATTCTGTTAAGATCATTTGCCATCTCGCTATTCTCCCAGACAGAGCGGGCTTTTCAAATATGTACTTGATGGGATCCATCTTTGAAATCAATAAAGTAGTGTGAGTCAGCATATACTGTCTCAACCGGCGAGCAGCCCATACAAGAGCGCAGCAAGTTTTCTCAAGCAGTGAGTAACGAGACTCACAGTCGGTAAACTTTTTGCTCAAGTAATAAATAGCGTGCTCTTTTCGGCCAGACTCGTCATGCTGCCCCAGCACACACCCCATTGAATTATCAAGCACTGTCAAGTATAATATCAGAGGTCTTCCTTCCACTGGTGGCATAAGAATGGGTGGCTCTTGGAGGTATTCCTTTATTCTTTCAAAGGCGGCCTGACATTCATCATTCCAGCGTACCTCTTGATCTTTCTTCAATAATTTGAAGATTGGCTCACAAGTAGCAGTCAGATGCGAGATGAATCGGGCAATGTAATTCAGTCGTCCCAGGAAACCTCTGACTTCTTTCTCTGTTCTTGGAGTCGGCATCTCTTGTATGGCTTTTACCTTGGCAGGGTCCACCTGAATACCTTTATCACTTACAATGAAACCTAGCAATTTTCCGGACCTCACCCCGAAGGTGCATTTGTTGGGATTCAATCTCAGCTTGTACAACTTGAGTCGGTCAAACAACTTCCTCAGATGATCAAGGTGTTCCTCCTCAGTTTGAGACCTTGCAATCATGTCATCAACGTATACTTCAATCTCATGATGGATCATATCATGAAATAAAACAACCATGGCACGCTGATAGGTTGCCCCAGCGTTTTTCAATCCGAATGGCATAACCTTATAGCAGAAGGTCCCCCACTGAGTTACAAATGTAGTCTTCTCCATATCTTCAGGAGCCATCTTGATCTGATTATACCCTGAAAAACCATCCATGAAGGAGAACACCTTGTGTTGAGCTGTATTGTCAACAAGGACATCAATGTGAGGTAGGGGGAAGTCATCCTTGGGGCTGGCCCTGTTCAGATCCCTGTAGTCGACACACATTCTGACCTTACCGTCCTTCTTCGGCACTGGCACAACATTGGCAACCCACTGAGGGTAAGAAGTTACTGCAAGGAAACCTGCATCAAACTGTTTCATCACCTCAGCTTTAATCTTCTCAGACATCTCTGGACGCATTCGTCGAACTTTTTGCTTTACTGGAGGGCAATCTTCCTTGGTTGGCAAATGGTGAACTACAATGTCGGCATCCAAACCAGGCATATCTTCATAAGACCAGGCAAAGATCTCCATGTAGTCTTGTAGCATCTGGATCAATCGTTGCTTCACGCTGAGCTCTAGATTGGCACCAATTTTGACCTCTTTCTTATCTGTCTCAGTACCCAGGTTAATTGTCTCCACAGGCTCTTCATGTGGTTGAATAGCCCTCTCTTCCTGTAGTAGCAGTCTTGCGAGTTCACCAGGCACTTCGCAATCATCTTCACCTTCGTCTTCGGCCAAATTGATCGGATTTTCGAAGTCATAACTGGCGGTAGCAGAGCTGTTGCCAGTGAGATCCAGAGTGGATTGAAACCTGTATAAGTGAGTGTGTGTAAATATAGCTGTTTTGCAATATGTATAACACAGAAAGAAAAGGAGCACAAGATTTGAAATGCAACAAACGTCCAATGTTTTGATTGATGATATATGAAAATGTCATACAAAAAGCCCTCTCAAATGGGGCTACGATGCCCCGGGCAGGACACCGAGCCAACAGAGTTTTAACATATTGTTTGTTACAAATTTGGAAATCAAAAGGAATCAATTACTGCGTGACAAATGTGATAGGGGTAAAATCCTTTGCTGTCCAGTTGTTTGGTCCGTTGCCGGCAGTCGGGTAGATCCAATTATCAAACTCAGCTTCCTTTGCATCCTCCTCGATAGCGTTCACCCTTGAGCTGGAAATAAACACCGGAGCCTTTCCAATCTTCTCTTTGCGGATTGCCTTCTGAGCCTCTGTAGTAAAGCCTAGCCCAAACTTGTCGTTCTTCTGAGTGAAGTCAGGAAGCTGACCCCAGTGTGCAACATTGCCTTTCTGAACCACAGCCCGGGCATCCCTTAGGGAAACCATCTTCAAGGAATCATTCTCTTCGGCCATTGTCTCCGCAGTTGCTGAAATTGGATGTACTTCCTCGAAATGTTGGAAGGGAGTTTCAATAAATTCTCCGTCCATCTCGATGTACCTGAAGGAATTCAAATGGCTCACCATATACTCCTCTTCTCCTTGCACAGTGACAATTTTCCCCCTGACGGGATACTTCAGTTTTTGGTGTAAGGTGGAGGTCACTGCCCCAGCTTTGTGGATCCAAGGTCTACCCAACAGACAGGAGTACGATGGACGTATATCCATCACGTAAAAGGTAGAGTCAAACACTTGAGAGCCCACACGAATAGGGATGTTAACCTCTCCATGAACCATCCTCTTGGAACCGTCAAAAGCCCTGACGATGATATTGCTGGGTTTCAACTCCAGGCCTTCATAATCCAGACGATCTAAAGCCTTTTTCGGAAGAACATTCAAGGAAGAACCAGTGTCCACCAATACATGTGCCAGAGTAGTGCCCCTGCATTCAATAGAGACATGCAGGGCATCATTGTGGTCTCTCCCTTTTGCGGTCAGGTCAGCATCTGAAAAACCCAAGCCGTTGTCCGCCGTCAGATTTGCTATGCAGTCAGTGAACTGAACTGCAGACGTCTCCTGCGGCACGTGGGCCGTCTTGAGAAATGAGATTAAGGCTTTAGCGTGAGCCTCGGAACATAGCAATAGGGAGAGCAGGGAGATCTTGGAGGGTGTATGCCCCAATTGCTCGACAACATTAAAATCACTTTTCTTTATTATTTTCAGAATCTCCTCCATTTCTTGTCGGGAGGCCTCAGCATTTACGGATATTGGTGCCTCCATCCGGGCAGGCTCTTCTTCAATCCCTTTGCCCCGAGCATTTGATGACTCGGCAGCAGGGGACACAATTTGATCAGCAACAGGACTTGGTAAACTTGCAGGTTTTATGAGGAGGGGTTTTCGAATAGCGGGCGGCGCAATGTCAGGCGAGAAGAGCCTGCCACTGCGGGTGACTTTAGCTGGACCGGTGATATCGCAGATACTGGCACTAGCATCAAATTCTTGCTTGATTCCATTTACATACACGTCTGCCCCATAATGCCAGGGGACAGCTCTATCAGACACGTAGGAGAGGGGTCCTGGAACAGTAATGATCACAGGCGCAACTGTCAAGATTTGAATAGGCTTCTTTGGGGGAGCCTTGATGGGATTTTTGAAGATGGTAATCACGGACACTTCTTTCATTGGAACCAAATGAACAGCAGTCTTTTTGAATAGAATCTCCTTGCTATCCATTAGGCCTTGGATGCCTAACCTTAGCAAGGGACAATCAGATAGGGAAATAGCACAGAATGGGCAACCTTCGCCGCAACCCGGAAATAAACCGGCCCGCAGTAGGTTCTTCTTAACAGTCTTCAAAGGGGTAACAACTTCATCTACCGAAACAGCGTACACTTCTTCCTCAATGGCATTTACCCTATGCTGGGGCATAGGAGCCGTTACAACATTCGGTCTTTCCGGCGCTTCAAACTGAATTTCTTTTGCGTCAATTAGATCTTGCACTTTGTTTCTCAAGGCCCAACAATCATCAGTAGTGTGCCCGGGACTATCAGAATGATAAGCGCACCGGGCATTTGGGTTGTATTTAGGGGACGCAGTGTTGACGACCTTAGGAGCTTCTTTGAGGGTCACCAGGTTGGTGGATAACAGTTGGGGTAAAATTTGAGATAATGTCATACTCAATCGGGTATACTGCCTCTTGGGCCTTTCACTTCTTTGCTGATTGTACTGCTGAGGAGCAGCAACAGGTTTAGAGATAACCAAAGCATTAACGGCTTGGCGACTTTCGGGCTTGACTTGTCTTCTAGGGCCATAGACGGTGCTTGCTTCCTTCTTAAATGGCCTCTTCTCAGCACTTGTAGAGGCGGCTTTCTGTATCTTGCCTGACCTGATACCAGCTTCAATTCTTTCTCCTGTTAATATCAAATCTGTGAACCCAGCGGAGGAGTTTCCAACCAAATGATTGAAAAACGGACCAGACAACGTTCCTAGAAACATATCAACCAGCTCTCGATCAGTTAATGGAGGCTGCACCCTGCCAGCCAAATCTCTCCATTTTTGAGCGTACTCTTTGAATCCTTCACCCGTCCCTAGAGACATACCCTGAAGTTGGGTACGCGTAGGAGCGAGATCAGAATTATATTGGTATTGTCTGTAGAAAGCAGTCGCCAAATCCTCCCAGTGCCGGATGCTAGCTCCGTCTAATTGGTAGAACCATTCAAGCTGAGACCCCGAGAGGCTGTCCTGGAAGAAGTGAATCCAGAGGTTCTTATCCGCCGTGTAAGGTTGGATTTTCCTTACATACGACCTCAGATGCAGCTTTGGGCAGGAGACCCCATCATACTTGGCGAAGGCAGGCGCCTTAAACTTGTGTGGAATTACTACTCCGGAAGATAATCCCAAATCTCCGAAATCCAGTCCTGGTACGTTCTGAATTTCCATAGCGCTCAAGCGGTCCTCCAATTGTTTATATCTGTCAGCAGCAGGTGGGTATTGTTCCTCGTTATAATCCGTCTCGTTGTCGGAGACTGCGGGACTAGGAGCTTTTCCCCCTTGGGGACTGTCTTTCTCAGCAGAAGAAGTGGTTGGATCAGCTTCATTGTGGAGTGTGTTCCCAAATCTGCGTCCGGTGTTGAACATCGCCGTTCTCTTTTTCTTCTTCTTCTTCAGGAGTAGAGTCTTCAACTCTTGCTGACCCTGGGCTAGGCTTAGGACCATCTCTTGAAACTGTGCGCTTTGGGCCTGGAGGGCCTTGATTGCTTGCTCACTGGATGACTCCGAATTCATGATGACTGTGCACACAAACAGCGAAGAAAATTAAGCAACCTGTGAATTAGGGTACCTGCTATGCATATGGTGCAATGGGATGCGTATGTATGCAATGCATTCAAGGATTTAGAACATTCAAACTTTGTTGTAGACCAAAAAAGGAACGCACATCATATTAATAAGGAGAAATTCGTTAGTACATAAATGCCTCATGGGCCAAATATTATAAAATAAACTCCTTAAGGTAAAAAGACATTGCGCATCCTTTTTGGCGCGATGTAGGTGTTGAGATTCCTTTCCTCGTGCAGCAGGCGGGTGAGTTCCAGGACCTTCTTTTCACTAGCATGTAGACTGGTCTCAAGAGAATTCCGCTCTTCCTTAAGTTGGATCCAGCTCTTCTGCATCTCTTCCCAGGAGGTGGGCATGTCGGGATGTCGAATGGTGTAGGATGCTTCTCCTTCCAAGACTGGCTCTTTGATTACAGGTAGCACATGAGGGTAAGGCATTACTAACTTCTGAGAGCGGGCCCGTACCCACTTGAGGTAAGGCTCCAACGGGATGGAGTTCCGGTGCCCCAGTGTTTTGCTGTCTATCCTACTTGGCATCCTCCAAGCTCTGATAAATCTCTGACGAAGCCCTTGAGTATCGTTGTCGAAGTCGAAGACTATGTCAGGAATTAACATGTCATGAGGGCCATCCTTCCGAGCATAACCAAACTGTCTCCAAGCCAGGCATGGGTTGTAAGTAATACCTCCTTTGATTCCAAATAAAGGAACATTAGGGTATTCCCCACAACGATCAATGATAGTGACGTCTTCCCGGGACCTAGGACACCAATGTATATCTGCATGCGTGAGAGTCATTAACCGTTGTGACCATCTCAAACCCCGCTCGTTCTTCAAAACTGTTTGTGGAAGATGCGAAATAAACCACCTTCCCAAGAGAGGAGTGCAACACAAAAGGACACCCCTTCTTCTCATGGTTCGAGTGTAACATGAGTGAAGGATGTCCCCCAACAGTGTAGGTATAGGATTCCTGGTCATAAAGATCTGGACAGTACTGATATCGATAAGCTGATCTGGGTTAGGGAACAATACCAAACCATAGACAAGGAGGGCTACAACTTCTTCAAAAGCTCGTAGGTCAAGAGAGTTCCAACATTCTTGGGCCTTATCAAACAGAAACCTAGCTAAGAACCCTTTGATACCACTTCTCATTTCCCAATGTCCTTTGAGGTCGGATGTCTGTAGGTGCAAGGCTTTAGCAATCTCTTCAAGTCTGGGTTCCTTTTCCGTACCGTTGTAGGGTAGTTGATCAAGGATAGGGATCTTCAGAAGTCGGGAGAACTCTTCTAATGTAGGCACCAACTGGTAATCCGGGAAGGTGAAACAGTGATGCAGAGGGTCAAAGAATTGGAACAGGACCTTTATCAGGTCCTCCTCAAGGTTGGTGTTAACCAAGTTGATGAGTCTTCCATGCCTCTCGCTGAATGAAGAACTCTCGGGAATTCTGGACAGAAGCTCCTTAAGCTGAGGAGGGATCTTTACAAGGCTAATCGGAATTGTCTTTCTGCGAGCAGTTTCCATGTCCTATAAAACAAGAACAAAGATGAAGATTCGAAACCCTTGAAACGGTTAGTCAATGCTCATGATGTTTGTATGATGTAATGATGTGATGATTAAATGCACTATAAACATTCACAAAGGCAAACATGGTAAGGCATACAAGTCACACAAACCCTTAGAGTTTAGGCCTGCATGGGGTCTGGGTATTACCCTCTTGAAGTTTTGTGGGCTCAACCTGTCCTATCAAAAGTAACCGGGTTCTAAAGATCCCAATATCACTGGATTGCTTTCATTGTTCATCGTTTCGATTTAGCCACTGAACTGGCGACCGAAATATTCCAGGAAAGCAAACCTCAATTGAGTGTAGTATCGAGTATCAACCAACCTCGGACTGCACCAAAGTCAGTTATCTCACTACCCCTAAAAGGCCAAGATGGTTCAATTAAGGTTCCTAAGGTCTGTTGATGCTTCATGACACCACATGGAGGCCCCGTACTCTCCTTGACTGAACTCAAGGGTTACCGGTACACACCAAAGTGCCACATCAACGTAGCAGACTGCTTCAACCATGTCGGTATACCCCGCACAGTTCCCTCACAGCCTTGTTGCTACCTAAAAAGGGTTTCCTCAGATCCGGGTTAGGATCTATAAAACTCCGATACAAAGCCCACAATATGTAAAAGCAAACAAAGCAAGCAATTGAAAACAAAGGTGATCTAAACCCTAAGGTTACTCCACTTTAAAAGAAATTCCCCAGCAGAGTCGCCAGTTCTGTGATACGGTGGGAGAACTGACTTGAGGTTTGCGTTTGTATTCGCAAATGTTGCGGTTAGCAAGAGTCGCCACCGACTTTTTATTTTATCCTAAGGAAAGGTTAAAAAGCACAGCAAAAACCTTTTGAGATGTTTTCTCGGGTTCGGGGAGTAGATTATAGAAAGGGAAGGTATTAGCACCCTTTCTATCCATGGTTATCCATGGGCTCTTAGTTACTTGCTTAGATCACTTGCCTTTTGTTTTCAATTGTTTTAAATGGTGCTTGAGTGTGTGGGTTTTGAAAATGTTTTTGAAAAGAAGCCAATGTGGTGGCAACCTTTGCAATGATCCATGTGGGGATGTATACAAAGATGTATATCTTTTGAAAAGGTTTTCATTTGTTTTTTGAAAGTTGTTTTGAAAGTGTAGTGTTGTGTGGTTTTGAAATTAGGCAAGCGTTTTGTTTTGCAAGTTGATTCAAGTAACTAAGAGGTTATCTACTCCTAAATTTCTCAAAAGATTATTGCTATACTTTAACCCTTTTAACAAGTTTGCACCACCATTGTATTTGGTGGGCAACCTTGTGTTAGGATGTGAAAGGGACAGGCGCGGGTCATCGTTTAGACCATAATTGTAACGACGTTAAATGTCTTTGGGCAATTTCTCTAAGGGACTTGATCATTTGTTTTGTTTGTTTTGAAAAGTTTTATCGAGGGACTATGATCATTCAAACTGTTTGCTTTGCCCAAAGATGTTCAACATACAATATGGCCCATTTATTTGAAGGCAACAAGTGGAATACCCTAGGGGGTGCAAGTGTGATTTGTGTGTCCATTTTCATGCTTGTTTATCTTGTATTAGGTCAAACTATTTTTTATCGTTTTTTTCGCATACAAACCCTAATTCTAGCATGTCATTATTTAGAAAGCAATAAAGTGCGAAATTAAAATTACTAAGCTATTACACAACCAAATATGGGAAGGGGGGTACAAATGTTCAAATGGGGATATTGACAAGAATTTAAATCTAAATTATTACAACAATTGGATATTTTGCAATGCATAATTAAATATAAATTAAACAAATATATGAAATGTAGAAAGAAAATTTCTATGTGTATGAGAAAAATATTATTTATGTAAAAGGAAAAAAAGAAAATAAAAATGTATTTATTATTTATTATTTTGAAACTTAGGGTGAAAAACCCTAATTTTAAATAAAAGGTAATATTACCTAATTTAATTTTACTATTTATTTATTATTTATAAAAAAAATAAAATAAAATGAAGTGTATTGTGAAAAAGGTATTTTTTGTATCAAATGTTAATAAAATAAAAGATCAAGTATTTTTTATATCTTTTTCTTAAATATATTAATACTTATATATATATATATATTTTATTATAACCCTAAATATGTATTATACAAAAATAAATATTTATTTAATATTTTAATAAAATAATTAAAAGAATATTTTTTGTGAAATATTTTCAGAAAGTAAATAAAAAAATAAAAGGTGTATTTATATTATTTTTACATTTATTCTAATAATCAAATATATATATTTATATACAAACCAAACAAATAAACAAATAAATATGCAATAAATGCAGAAAATAATAAAAAAAATATTTTTAATTTTCTAATGGCATGAGAAAAAATAAATGAAGTCAGCAAAAAAGGAAAAAGTCAAAAATGTTAAAAAATAAGCAAATGGGCTCAGGGGGGGTGTAAGCCAAAAAGGATGGTGTGAAAAGCAACACAAATCCAAGCCCAGCCCACTTCACTCCTTCTTCAACCTCCAGCACAGGTTATTTGAAAAACGCGCGCCTATGTTCAGTTCCTTCTAACTCTTGATTCCTGGCTTTTTAGCAAAAACTCATAACACAAGAAATGTTCAGCATGAAGAGACGGTTCCAACCATATAAAGAACTTGACCTATCTCTCTAAGATGAGGGAGAATTTCTCTCCCCCTCTTTTCTGACCTAATTTTTCTACCATTTTCAGAGCTCAAATTCTCTCTACTCAGGCAAAAGAAATGAGAAGTAAAGCTATGTACATGTTCAGGGCTATGAGTAGGACCTTGTTTCTTCACAAACTTAAGACTAAATATGCCTAATAAGAGAGATACGAATTCAAACTTTTACCTGTGCAGTTGAACTTCTATGTGGAGAATGAGAGACTTTCAGTGCAATGTAACGATTGGAAAAGCTTCCTTGAGGTCCAGGGATGCTTTTTCAATGCTCACTTTGTCTTGAACCTTCTTGTATCAAGCTATAGAACTTCACCTGCAAGTTAAAGATGTGAAAATGGTGGAAGTGGTTAGAGCAACTACAGATCGTGCCTTAGCTTCTGGATAGCTTGCATATGTGGTAAGGAAGGTAGAGGAACAGGTTTTGATCAAAATGCTTGAAGGGAATGAGAGATTGCACTCAAACTGCAGGGGCACCCCTGTTTGTGCAGTTTGAGGATGATTCTGAGATGGAGGGTGTTTGAAAGGCAAATGGCTCGAGCAAAAGCTTCAATGTGGTCTATGGAATGTGTTTGATATCTTTTGTGCTGTGTTCTTTTACTGATATGAGAGATAGCATATGTTATGGACCTTTCTTCACACTTAAGCTACCAAAAGCAAATTGGTGTTCTAGGTCAGTATAGGACCCCCTAATGTGCTGCATCAACTCCTCTTGATCAGTGTGTTATGCCCATAATCTTGTGTTAACCAGATCTTCTTTGTACTTGTGGGATTACAAACTTGACATAAAGCTAAACTTTTCAAAAATGGAAATTCCACTTTATCTAGTTTAGGATTAAACCATTATGCAATGTTAGAACACAAAGAACATGACCTTAACACATTGAATATGCATTAAATTATTGAGTATGGATTGGTTCAAGGACCTGTAATTAAGCATAAAGCAAACTGAATTCAATTTTGCAAATTTGTGAACATGTCTTGATGAAGAACAAAAGTGAATTTTTGCCAACTTGTGAAATTCGAATCTCTCAAGTTATGAGGTTGTTTGATGAGTTCTTGGACATTTTGGAAAGCTTGGAATGTGTACTACAATCCATCTTTGAAATGCAATTTGAAATTCCAAGTGGAAGGGTATGAAAAGTGGCCTTGAAGTAGGGTAGAAAACCTTGTCAAAATAGGTCAAATTTCACTAAGTTAAAAGATGGTTTAGTGCCCTTATTCAAAAAATCATAACTTGAGATACAAGCTTCAAATGAGAAAACTTTGTGAATCAAAGTTGTAGATTTTGCAACAAGCTACAACTTTCATGTTTTGACTTTTGTTTGAATCCAAATGGATCATGGTGAAAAGATGGGGCAAAGTTGGGAAAAAATTAGGGTTTTTCATAACTTAGAAAAATTCTAAGTTATGAAAAATTCCATTTTCAAACCCTAATTTGCATTTTGTGATTTCTTGGTGAACAAGTTTCATAATTTGGCATGTTTTGATGAAAAATGAATCTTGACCCTTGATTTTGACCAAAAAGTCAAAGTTTGACTTTTCAGTATACAGTCAAAATTGATCAATTGACTGGGAAATTCAACTGTCAATCTTGTGTACTTGGGATCTTTTGAGCTTGATGAACATGTCAAGATAATTCCATGGGGTCCTTGAGTCCATATGTGAGCTTGGTTTGCCATTGGCTAGGTCAAACAGTCAAAAATTGCCTTTGTGCAGTCAAAACCCTAAAAATGACCATTTTGCCCTTTTGGTGATCTGATCAAATTTCTTGTGGAATTGTGATCCAAACTTGATCAAATGGTTCATATGAATTCAAAATGTTGATGTGGATCAAATTTCATGAGGTTTGACTGTCAATTGGCCACAGTTGACTTTTTCCCCAATACAGCTGATTTCTAGGTCAACTGTCCAATTGACTGGGAAAAACTTGGAATCAAGACTTGAAACTTGGTATGGGTAAACTTGGGAGTCCAATATGAAGCATGAAAGTCATCTTAGGTATTTTAGGTCAAAACATCTTTAGGCAACTACAAACCCTAATTTGAGTCCACAGTGCAAGGAGAAGTCTTGAGCAAAGGATACCCTAATTTGTATCTTGATCTTTAAATGTCTTGTGATGAGAAAATGTTGAGGAAATGGGAGGGAAAATTTTGGGGTACAACAGTTAGCCTTTTGAGAGATTCTCCGAATCTTGACTTAACTGCCCCAGATGATGGACAATGATCATGCCATGCCCCTTGATTGGAGGTGCTTTTGTTCATTAGACATTCATCGTGCGAACTTCTATGCTGTTCAAACAAATAGTCATATGAAAGCAGTGTTATATTAAAAATGCAAAGCTTATGTCTGTCTTGAAGTTTTTTTTTTTTTTGAAAATGCATTTTTCAGTAGAACAAGCAAATTTTGTAAAATGTGACGTCAACTCAAGATTTTACAACAAGCCTTGAGGAGTCAGGATACCTTTCGTAACAGTATGCTTTCGAACTAACCCATGCTTCAGCTAGGACTTTTAAGGGTTATAACGTATCCTGGTTCACGGTTCAAGAAACAAAGGATAAAGGCTCAAGTTTATTTGTACCCACCCGCTCTTCGTGATGTTCTTCAAACCTAAACTCAGCTGATCGTGCGTTAGACCTTGTTTAAGTCTTTGTCCTGATGTTCCAATGATGGTTCGGATATTGATAGATTATTTTTGAATAGGCAGTCATCTTTTGTCGAGGGTTTGTAGGACCTCTTTCTTTTTGATTTCATTATCCCTGTTTTTTGCCTGAACTGTTTCTTTTGGGATTACAGTCAGTGGGATGCCCCTGTTTTTGTGTAAGTCTCCTTCATAGGTTTTGACTTGTTAGGCTTTAGTTTTTTTTTCTTTGGTAATGACTGCCTGTCTTTATGATTATTCGGAACCATCACTGTCTTTTGTTTTGTAAGAACTCCTTTGGTGCCATTCGTTGTGCACTTGGATCAACTGAGAGAACTACCCTGCCCCAGGTTATGATTAAGGGTTTTAATTTGAGAAAAGAAAAACTCCAACTTCTTTGGCTCGAAGGGGTTGACGAGGGATTATCTTCCTTATAACTCCAGTGTTTAGGAATTGAAACAATGCATGTACCTCATTAGCGGGGTCTGTTCAAAAGCATACTGTAAATTATGGTATCGTTTTCGTCATCCTCCCTCAAGAGGCTTAGAATTTTCAATTAAGAGTTGATCATCACAAAAATATGAAAACAGTTTGCATATAGTGAATATGAAATAATTACTTCAAAATAGACACGTGTAATGCATTAATGAAATAAGAAAGTTTGACATGATAATTGTTTGAACAATCAAAGAAAAATACAACTTGAACATTCGAATGAACATAAGTTTTTTCAATCCTAGCCATGTTTTGGAAAGGGAGCAGTGATCACATTGGGAGTCTCTGGAGAGTCGAATTGGACTTCCTTTGCGTCGATTAGATCCTGGACCTTGTTCCTCAGAGTCCAACAATCATCTGTAGCATGCCCCGGGCTGTCAGAGTGATAAGCGCAGCGGGCGTTGGGGTTATACCTTGCAGGTGTCCTGTTGGGATTCTTAGGAGGGTCCTTTATAGTTACCAACTTGGTCTCCAGCAACTGTGACAATATCTGGGACAAGGTCATGCCGAGGGGAGTGAATTTCCTTTTAGGTCTCTCTTCCCTTTGTTGGTTGCAATGATGAGGAACACTGGCCAGTTTTGAAATAACTACCGTGTTGACAACACTAGATTCTTTGTTGGATGGTTTCTTCTTAGTGTTCGAGGAGTCACCCTTTTGTATCTTCCCAGACTTGATACCAGCTTCTATCCTCTCACCAGTTAAGATCATATCTGTAAACCCAACAGAAGAATTCCCAATCAGATGGTTGAAGAATGGACTAGACAGGGTCCCCAAGAACATGTCAACGAGCTCACGGTCAGTCAGAGGTGGTCGCACCCTTCCACAAGGTCTCTCCACTTTTGCGCATATTCCTTGAATCCTTCACCCGTCCCTAGTGACATACCCTGGAGTTGGGTACGCGTGGGAGCGAGGTCGGAATTGTACTGATACTGCTTGTAGAATGCAGTAGCCAAGTCCTCCCAGTTACGAATACTGGTTCCATCCAGCTGATAGAACCACTCGAGTTGAGTCCCTGAAAGACTATCCTGGAAGAAATGGATCCATAAGTTCTTGTCAGCCGTGTAGTGCTGGATCTTCCTTGCGTATGAACGGAGGTGAAACTTAGGACAGGAGGCTCCGTCGTACTTTGCAAAGGCAGGTGCTTTGAATTTGTGAGGGATCACCACCCCAGAGGATAGACCTAGATCTTCGAAGTCCAGGCCGGGCACTTTCTGTATCTCCATAGCACTTAGCCGGTCTTCTAGCTGTTTGTACCTGTCCTCAGCTGGAGGGTACTGTTCATCATTGAAATCCGTCTCGTTGTCGGAGACCACGGGACTAGGAACCCTTCTCTCTTGGGGACTGTCCTTGCCTACAGATGAAGTAGCCATATCAGCCTCATTTTGTGATCCATTCCCAGATTTGCGTCTAGGGTTGAACAACACAATCCTCTTCTTCTTCTTCTTCAAGAGCAGAGTCTTCAAATCCTGTTGACCCTGGGCTAGGCTCATAACCAACTCCTGGAACTGGGCATTCTGGGCCTGGAGGGCCTTGATAGCTTGTTCATTGGATGATTCAGGATTCATGATGATTGCTGGAATAAACAGCGAAGAAGATAAGTGACCTGTAACAAGGGTACCTGTAATGCAATGATATGTATGATATGCATGCAATGTTTTCAAGGTTCTCGTGGGGTAAACAAGAAAATTGTTAGAATTTGGTAGCTTGATTGAAGGAACTTCCTGTTGTTGAGAGTCCTTCTTCAAGAGTCAAGGCTCACCATATCGAGTGGGTCATAGCCCCTGACTTAAGTTATCAACCTTGGCTAGAGGAAAATAAATCCCCTTTGCCCCTTGCTAGATATTTTGATTCATCATGACCTGCATCACAGACCCTTGAGATCCTTGAAATGGGTTAGTCCTTATGTAGGATGTATGCAATGGTATGATGGTATGATGTTATGCTATGCGTGGAGTGATGTAACTAAACCCTGTTATAAGTCCCGATCAGAGACTGTAAACAAACCTTGCAAGAAACTCATGTGTCAGATGACAAGTATGCAAGTAGTCAAGTTTTAAGGCACACAAGTCACACAAGACAACCCTTAGAGTTTAGGCCAGCATGAAGTTTGGGTACTACCCTCTTGAAGTTGGTGGGCTCAAACCTGTCCTATCAGAAGTAACCGGGTTCTAAGTAGCTCAATATCATTGGGTTGTTTTCTATGTTCATTGTTTTGATTTAGCCACTGAACTGGCGACCAAAATATTCCAAGAAAACAACCCTCAATGAGTGTAGTATCGAGTATCTACCAACTTCGGACTGCACCAAAGTCGGTCATCTCACTACCCCTAAAGAGGCCAGGATGGTCAAGTAAGGTTCCTAAGGTCAGTTGATGCTTCACGACACCACGCGGCGGCCCCGTACTCTCCTTGAATTGACTCAAGGGTTACCGGTACTCACCAAAGTGCCACATCAACGTAGCAAACTGCTTCAACCGTGTCGGTATACCCCGCACAGTTCCCTCACAGTTTTGTTGCTACCTAAAAGGTATCCCCCAGATCCGGGTTAGGATCTATAGAACTCTGATGCAAGGCCCACAAATTTAAAAGCAAACAAAGCAAGCAATTGAAAACACAAGTATGATCTAATCCTAAGGTACACCTCACTTATTAATTATCCCCAGCAGAGTCGCCAGTTCTGTGATCGGTGGAAATAGAACTGACTGTTTTTTAAGCTGGTTCGCGAAATGTCGTGGTAAGCAAGAGTCGCCACCGTCTTTTATTTTCTCCAACAAGGAAAGGACAAAAGCACAACAAAATTCCTTTTCGAGATGTTTCTCGGTTCGGGAGGTAGATTATAGAAAGGGAAGGTGTTAGCACCCTTTCTATCCGTGGTTATCCACGGGCTCTTAGGTACTTGCTCTTATGTTTTCAAAAATTGTTTGCTTTTCAAGTGTGTGTGGGTTTTGAAAAAGTTTCGTTTTGAAAAAGTTCTAAGTAACTCTTGTATCTGTCCTCAAGAGTGTATGAAAAATTTGTTTGAAAACCTTTTGAAAGTGTAGGTGCGAAAAGTTTTTGTTTTGTTTTTTGAAAGAGCAAGTACCCATGAGAAATCTACCTACTCTAAGGAATTAGGCTGTGTAAGAGTCCTTTAGACAGCGCTATCCCACCATTGAGAGGTAGGTAGCACCGTTGTTGGAGGTGTTCGGGTCAATTCGATTATTAGGGACATGTGTGGTCACCAAAGCAATAGTAGGACACCTTAGCGGTAACCCTAATGTCCTAGATCCTTTTTATCCGAGGCAACCGTTTCGAGGCAACTGGATCTTAGACAGGAGGGCGACCTCTTAAACACCCTATACTTGACGACCACGTTCGAGGCAACCGAGTGAGGCGTACCCTAGGAGTGGCATGTGCATGTGTGTTGAATTCAGTTTATGTTTATCTTTGATCATGCATTTGTGAGCTACGAATTGATTTTATTATTCATACAAGTCTTTCATGCATTTTTTAACAGTTAAGAGTGCGGAAAACACATTGCGGAAAGGTAAATCTACGCTATTACAAGGCGCAGGTCTATACATCGCCAAAAACAAACCCGTTTTGGAAAATAAATACGGAAAGTAAAAAAAGCAATAAAAGCCTAATTCACTATTACATTCCGGAAACAGTTACATAATAATCAAAATAATGATAATGCGCGCAAAGAAATAGAATCAGGACGCCCTTAGGGTTTTGACCCTTTTTTGAGAAAATATGAGTTTTGGTCCTTTACATTTAATTAAATATTAACCCTAAACTAATTAATTAATTAATTAAAAGAAAAATGTTTTTGTGTTTTTTAAGTTTTTAATGAAAATGAAAGAAAAGAAATTAAAAGTCAAGAAAAACCGTAGTTCTAGATTTATTTTATTTTTTATAAAAAATGTCAAAATTAACCTAATTTAACTAATTTAATTAATTTACATTTTATTTACCAAAATAATAATTAACAATGAAATTAATACATAATAAAAATATTTACATTTTTTAATTCTGAATTTATTATGAAAATTAATATTAATTATGTTAGTTAAATAAATAATAATATTAATAATAAAAATAATTAGTTAAAAGAAAATAAAATAAAAAAAGAAACAATTAACCAGGGGGTGTTGACCCAAGAATGGAGGTTTTGTTCTGGAAATTTAGGCCCAATAGCACTCAAGCCTGCGTTGACTTTGGAATTGTCCAGAGGTGCATTGACTCATGAGCATGGTGTCCCTTTCCTGGTAGCCATCAGATCTGCACATAAGGCCACATGGCGCCTGTTTGCATAAGGTGTATGATGGAACGCATTGTAAAGCCTGCATTGGATGATACAAGAAAAAATAGGAACAATTATATGGGGGACCTGGGAATCGAACCCAGGTCCCAATGGTGAACGTCCACCTCACTTTCCACTACGCCATGGTGCTGCATCTGTTAATATAGTGGGCAATAAAAATAATATAGGAAAACAAACGCGTATGCTGGAAAGATAAAAAACGCGCGTTATATTTGAATTATCCAATCACCAACCAACACGTCCTTCGTCTTCATCCTTTTTCCTATAAAACAAAAACAATTAGCGGGGGTTTAAACCCCCACAAAGTAAAACTGCCAATAATAGCGAATAGAAATCCAAGCTATATAAATATGGCGCGAGGTGTCCAGTATATTCGTCTTGATCAGACGGTTTCAACCATGGTCATGAGAGGTTCTAATTTAACCGGATGTGAAAAGCCCTAATTTTGAAGCTTGAAAAACCTAGAATCCTTCAATGGCAATTTGCGTTTCAGGGCATCTCAATGTAATTAAATTGTACCAAAAGCTTCGTACAGTCCTTATGAACACAAAATAATTAACAAAAAGTGTCAAATATGCATGAATCAAAGTATATGATTTTGAAAAATTTGTTCAAACTGTGGGTCTGTGTAGAACGTGTTCTTGAGCTTTAAGGCTTGTTTTCGATTTCAATGTGTTCCTGGAGACTTATGCAATGTGTTAGAATCAAGAAGATGCCTTGAATTGGCCTGGAAGTGAGAAAACGATTTGGAAATTTTCTTGAAAAAAACTCAATATGGTTATGGCTTCTGCAGCAGTTTTGCCCGTTCCTAGCATTAGGTTTAGGTTCAACATATGTATGGGAATAAAATTAGGTCAAAGTTTGGGCCAAGTATCCATGGAATTGATGTTTTGAGATTTGGTTGATCACCATTAAAGAACTTTCCATTCTTGAAGCAAAACCATGATTTTATGCACAAAATAGCCTTAGCACGAATTTGGTAGCTGGCATATGACACATGAAAACCATTCAAACCAAAAGATGCTATTCCATTAAATTTTTAGATTTTATTTGAATTATTATGGATTTAAAATGAATTAAATCAATAAAAATTAAATAAAATGGAAAAATAAATGTTTGATCTTGAAATTAATCATGGGACACGTGGGTGGCATGACAAGGCTGAATCAAGTGGAAGAAAGTGGGCCCTTTTGTCAAAATTTGAAGTTTTAAGGATAGTTGACTTTTGCACATTCCCAAAAATTTCCCAACTTCTCCAATGCACATCTTGCTCAATTTTAATCACATGAACATGTTCTTGGACATTTTGGAAAGGTCTTGAAGTCCTATAACCAATGCCTTTGGTCCCATGTCATTTAGATTTACCAATCTTAAGTTATGGTCTTTGACTTAAAATGCCTTTTTGTTGACTTTTGAAAATGACCTACAATGTAGAAATTGATAACTTTTTGTGAGAGCATTTGTGGGACTTGGAATGTGAAGATGAGTTGTAGGAAATGTCATCCTCTTCAAAATGAGCATTGGATGGAATTTTTATGATGAACCATGAAAAAGTTATGCCCTGGTCAAGTTACAGTTGACTTTTCAACTATCAAAAAATGGAAACTTTTACATCTTGATGATTTTTGAGCCATGCTTGTGGAATCATGATCAAGACTTGATCAAATGATGATTATGAGCTCAAAAGAAGATGTTGACCAAAAATCTTGACTTTTGACTGTCAAATGACCATTTTGCCCCTACAGTTGATTGTGAAGTAAATGAAGCTTTTGACTATGCAACTTGACCCTGTGAGTCTTGAAACTTGGTATGTAGATGCTTGACAATGTGTATAGGCATATGTGACTTGATTGAGCCCTTTAAAACCTCAACTTCCTTGCAAGAACCAAAACCCTAATTTTGACTGGCTTAGGAGGCAGTTGGACTGTGCAATCTTTGAGAAGTCTTGAACCATTTGAGGATGACTCTTGGCCAACCTTGAAGAATATGGGAGGGCAAATTTTGGGGTACAACAGGGATGTCCACCTCTCTGTGCACCATTCTCTTTGAACCGTCGAAGGCCCTTACCATTATATTGCTGGGTTTTAAGGTCAAACCTTCACAGTCGAGTCTATCAAGAGCCTTCTTAGGCACCACATTCAAAGACGAACTGGTATCCACCAAGACATGGGCCAAAGTTATGCCCCGGCATTCGATAGAGACATGTAATGCCTCGTTGTGCTTCCTCCCTCTAGGTGTTGAGTCAGCATCAGAAAAGCCTAAACCATTTTCCGCGGTCAAGCTGGCCACACAGTCTTGGAATTGATCAGCAGATGTTTCTTGTGGTACATGGGCAATTTTAAGCAATTTCACCAAGGCCTATGCATGAGCCTCGAAACACAACAATAAAGTCAGCATGGAAATATTTGACGGAGTCTGCCCTAGCTGCTCGACTACATTTTAGTCGCTTATCTTTATAGTATTCAGAATTTCTTCCATCTCCATTTTGGAGGCCTCGGGCATAGATATTATTTGCGCCTTCATCCGAACAGGCTCAACTAGAATGCCTTTGCCCTGAGCCTCGGTCGACTCGGTAGTAGGAGTGTCAGCAGGTGTAACTATAGGAATTGTAGTAGTAGTAGTAGTAGTAGTAGTAGTGTTAGCAGGGGTAATCAAAGGGACTGTAGTAGTAGTAGTGTTAGCAGGAACAGGAACAAGGATGATTACAGGGCCGGTAACAGTCTTTGGAGGAGAAATCTCGGGAGAGAATACTCTGCCACTTCGAGTTATCTTGCTGGTTCCCGCAATGTTACTGATGTCGGGGTCATCCTTCTCAAGAATTGAGTCTTTGTCAGCCAGCCAATCTTGCTTGACACCGTGATAGTAGATGTCACCCCCATAGTTCCATGGGACAGTTTTATCTGATGAGTACGGGATTGGACCTGGCATAATGATTATCAATGGAGCTACTTTAGGAACTGATGTAATCCTAACGGGTCTTTTGGTGGAGACCCTGGAAGGATTGGAGGAACTGGTTACTATTGAAACATCTTTGTAAGAAACAGTTGGAACAAGGGTTTTTTTCAAACAAAATCTCTTTGTCATCCATTAGGAGTTGAACACCCGCTTTCAATAAATAACAACCAGTTGGTAGGGAGTAACAGAGGTGGTAGCTTTCATCATAGCCCAGAAATAAACCGGCTTTTAAAAGGTTCTTCTTGATGGTGAGGAAAGGAGTAACAAGTACATAAACAGTAGAAACAAACATATCATCTTCAACAGTGTTAACACCGCGGCCATGCTTAGGCATAAGAGCGGTGATAACATTCTGGATTTCAGGAGCATCAAACTAAATTTCTTTTTCTTCAAGAAGGTCTTGCACCTTGTTTTTAAAAGCCCAACAGTAGTTAGTGTCATGGCCTAGGCTTTCTGAATGGTATGCACATCGAGCATTAGGATGGTAATGAGGAGATTTGTGTTAGGATTTTTTGGAGCTTCTTTCAAAGTAACCAAGTTGGAACTCAAATGTGGCAGTACTTGAGATAATGTCATATTAATCTGGGTAAATTGTCTTACTGGTCTATGTATTCTAGGTTGATCTTTCCTTTGTTGAGTAGGCACATGCTTAGGGATCATGACAGCCTCCACCATTGGACGACGTTCAGTTCTTTCTTGATTCCTTTGAGGATACACAACACTAACTTCTTTCTTCCTAATAAATGGTTTTCTTACAGCGGCGGAGGATGCATCTTTATGGATCTTCCCACTCTTAATCCCAGCTTCCACTCTTTCTCCGGTCAAGATTAGTTCAGTGAAGCCTGCTGAGGAGCTTTCAATTAAATGATTAAAGAAAGGACCAGACAGGTTACCCAGAAACATGTCTACTAGTTCTCTTTCAGAAAGGGGAGGCTGGACTCTTCCTTCTAAGTCCCTCCATTTCTGAGCGTAGTCTTTGAAACCTTCATTTGAAACCATAGCCATACTCTGGAGTTGGGTACGGGTAGGAGCAAGATATGCGTTGTACTGATATTGTTTATGGAAAGCAGCGACAAGGTCTTCCCAATTATGGATGTTGGCCCTTTCTAGTTGATAGAACCAATCAAGTTGAGTTCCAGATAGACTGTCTTGGAAAAAGTGGACCCATAAATCTTTGTTCGTAGTGTGAGGTTGTATCTTCCTCACATAGGATCAGAGATGCATTTTAGGGCACGAAACTCCGTCGTATTTATCAAATATCGGTGCCTTGAGTTTTGGTGGAATAATAATCCCAGACACCAGATCTAACTCCTCAAAGTCTAGCCCAGGCACTTTCTGGATTTCCATTGCGCTTAGTCATTCTTACAGATGCTTGTAGTTGTCGTTGATCGGGGATACTACTCTTCAGAGTAATCCTCCTCTTCTTCCTCTTCGAACTCTTGCTGGACAACTGCTTCCTTGACTTTCCCATATTGATTGTCTTTTTCACTAGATGACGTTGCAAAGTCTAGGGTCCTTCTTTCTTGTCCTTGGAACCTTCTTCCCATATTCAGAACTCCGGTTACTTTCTTTTTCTTCTTCTTTTCTTCAATCAGCAAGGTTTTCAGATCTTCTTGTCCTTTGGCTAGAGTCAAAAACAACTGCTGAAACTGGGAATTCTGTGCTTGGAAGTCTTTCACTGTTTTCTCGAGATCCATCTTACTGAAATAAACAGTAGAAAGATGAGGAGACTTGTTGTGACAAAATCTGCTTATGTTATGATGAATGGTAAATGCATATGCAATGATTTCAGGGAAATTAGAGATTTAAAATTTCTTTAGACCAAATAAGGAACACACATCATATTTATAAATCAAAGCTTAAGTAAATCATGCCTCTTTTGGGATTACAAAGAAATACAAAAACTATAAGATAAAATAGTTGTACGCATCCTTTTCGGTGCGATGTAGGCATTTAGGCTCCGCTCCTCATGAAGTTGCTTAGTGAGTTCCAAAACCTTCTTCTTGCTGGCATAGAATTGGGCTTCGAAAGTGTCTTGCTCCCATTTAAGTTGTATCCAATCCCTTTGTAAGTCTTCAAGATAGATGGGCATGTCAGGATGCTGGATAGTGTACTGAACATCTCCTTCCACAACAGGCTCTATGATTACCGGGAGAATGGAGGGGTAAGGCATCATAAGACTTTGAGCACGAGCTCGTACCCATTTGAGTTAAGGCTCAAGAGGGATGGAATTATTATGCCCCAATGTCTTTCTATCTACCTTGTTCAACATCCTCCAAGCTCAGATAAACCTCTGGTGATGACCTTGATCGCTGTTCTCGTAGTCAAACACCAAACCTTGAATGAGCATCTCATGTGGGCCATCCCTTCGGGCGTAGCCGAACTATCTTAAGGCTAAGCAGGGGTTGTAAGTTATACCTCCTCTAATGCCAAATAAAGGGAAATTAGGGAATTCTCCACAATGATCGACAATAGTAACATTCTCTATGGATTGGGAACACCAATGAATGTCTGAATGTTTGAGCGTCATCAACCTATGTGACCACCTTGAACCTTGCTCGTTCTTCAATACAGATTCGGGAAGATGCGAAATAAACCAGCTTGCCAAGAGAGGAGTACAACACATAAGGATACCTCTTTTCCTCATAGTGCGAGTGTGAAAGGAATGTGGGATGTCTCCTAGAAAAGTAGGCACCGGGTTATGAGACATGAAGATTTTGACGGCGTTCACATCTATGAGTTGGTCAGGATTTGGAAACAAAACCATACCATAGATGAGGAGAGCCACGATTTCCTCAAAGGCTTTCTAATCCAAAGAGTTCCAACTGTTTTGGGCTTTCTGAATCAAGAACTTTTCTAGGAAACCTTTGACACCACTCCTTGTTTCCCAATTAGTTGTGATATCAGATTGTTGCAAGTGTAGAGTTTGAGCAATCTCTTCTGGGTTTGGATCTCTTTCCATACTGTTGAAAGGTATTTGATTGAGAATTGGAACCCTCAAGAGTTGGGAGAATTCTTTCAAAGTTGGCACATGTTGATAGTCAGGAAATGTGAAGCAATGATGTAAGTCCAAGAGTTGACTAGACAAACTCTCTCCTAAGGCAGTCTACCTCAAATTAGGGTTTCATTTTGCATCAAGATGCTTGAGTCCAAAGGATCCCAAATGCTCACCGTTTTCATAATATGTTCTCAAGATCATCCATGTCAAGTTTCAAGCCTTGCAGAGGAAGTTTGCTCAGTCAATTGCTCAAAGGCCTGAAAATCGATTGTGCTAGGTCAAAAGTCAATTATGGCCCACATATAGTCAAACTTCAATATTTTTGGTAAAAATCCTCATTTTGAAGTATCATTCATCATTTGATAAGGGTTTGATCATGATTCACCAAGGATTGCTCACAATTCATCAAAACCCAAAAGTTGCTAAATTAGGGTTTTGTAGGAAAAGTCAACTCAACTTTGACCAAGCATAACTTTCTCATACTTTATCAAACATGACCCATCCAAAGCTAATTTTTAAGAGGATGCAATTCCCTAAAATTCATCTTCAGCTCTCAAGATCAGAATGTGCACTCAAAAAAAGATATAAATTTTGACATTATAGGTCATTTTGGAAAGTCAACAAAAACACCTTTTGGGTCAAAGCTTCATGCATGAGCATGGAAGACTTAATTGAGATGATACCAAAAGGGTTGTTTATATGACATCCTAAGCTTTCTAAAAAGTCAGAGAACACCTCTCTAGGGTCAAAATTAAGAGAGTTATGCATTGGCCAAGTTAACCTTTTTTGCAAAATTGCCAAAAGTCAAATGTGCTCAAATTTGCATTTTTTGCTAAATGGGACAAACAAGAAGTGCCCAAACCTTACAGTTACTCTGCCCATCAGGTACATGGATAGATCCAGCTTGAGAACATGAGTAGTGGTACATACACTCCCCACAGAGTAAAAAGTATCCAAATACAACGACGTCAGCTTTCCCGAATAAGACACAACTCTCCCCATCTGAGGTTCACAATCGCAAGCGAGTCAGTAAATTATTCCCTAAGTAGAGTTTATTTCTCTCACAAGCAGAAATTCAATCTCCAACAAAATTCATTATCACCAGCAACAGAAATCCATCCCTGGTGGAGTTTATTTCTCCAAGACAGCAGATCTATCAACAAAGTATCTCCTTTCCAACAGGGTTATTCCCTGCAGAGTTATCCTCGGACAGAGTCTCGTCTGGCAGAATATTTACCAGCCAAGGGGAAAATCCCTAGCATATTCATCGTTGTTCACCGTCCCCAACAGAAGCATAGGAACTATGGTTTGTTACAACAGTCAAGAATACTATTTCTCACACTCTCCAAACAACAGTCAGGGATTTATTTTCCCGGACTCAGATTATTATGTCAGCATTTCATGTTCATACATCATGACATGTGCGTACATCACATATAACATAGTCTCATTTATTTTGAGAACGTCATTATACAATGCATCTCATGCATCACACATAAATAACCATGTATTTTTCAGGAAAGACAATTATTATCAACAATTTCCAGCAGGTCCATGATCAACACTCTAAGCTAAAACACAGCAATCATCGGCGCGACAAGAACAACCTTACCCTAGTTTCGTCTGCAGTTTTACCCAAACTCATTTCGAAGCAGCCCTACCATCCATGCTTTTCATATCGAAGTAACCCTTCTATCCAAGTTCTTTATCACAGCCCTACTATCCTGGCTTTCATGTCGAAGTAACCCTACTATCCAGGTTCCTTCTCAAGCCCTACTATCCATGCTTTCATGTCGAAGTAACCCTACTATCCAGGTTCCTTCTTGCAGCCCTACTATCTCGAATTTCATATCGAAGTAACCCTACTATCCAGGTTCCTTCTCGCGGCCATACTATCCCGGCTTTTATATCAAAGTAACCCTACTATCCAGGTTCCTTCTTGCAGCCCTACTATCCAGGCTTTCATGTCGAAGTAACCCTACTATCCAGGATCCTTCTCAAGCCCTACTATCCAGGCTTTTCATATCGAAGTAACCCTACTATCCATGCTTTCATGTCGAAGTAACCCTACTATCCAGGTTCCTTCTCCCCTACTACCCAGGCTTTCATACTGAAGTAACCCTACTATCCAGGTTCCTTCTCCTAACCTTACTATCCGGGTTTTCTTCCTCTCTTATCCCCAGACAGCAGTCCACAACACTGTAAGACCTGGACCTGATCAAACACAGTTGATTTCACATTTCCCCAGAAAGTCGCGGTGTAACATATACCCTGACCAAACATCCAGTTCACTTCCGCTTCCCAAACCGGAATTATTCCTCAGTAAAGTAACGGAAAACTGAAGCTCCTAAAATTCCATTTCTCTCAATACAGGGAACAACATTCCCTAACAAAGTCTACCTCAACAACAGGTATACGGGTTCTCGCAAAGGAATCTCTTATGCGATCGACGCTTCCTCGGATGGCATCTTTAAGTCCAACTCTGACAATTCTCTAGCAACTTCCAAATGTCATCTATAAGCCCATTCCCGATGCCATAAATCAAGTATCACTTCATGCGAGTACAAATTTCTGGGCACTCTAGTGTTCAATCATCTTCCACCTTCAGATCATGAAAGTCAGACACGCCAATCTACATCCTCATGTTTAAGAAGATTGAACAGGGGCAGTTGTTGTACCCCAAGCTTTTCCCTCCCATATTTCTCAATACATGTCAAGTGAGGTCCTCAAATTGCTCAAGGAAGTCCAAAAGTTGACCAGACAAACTCTCTCCTAAGGCAGTCTACCTCAACTTAGGGTTTCATTTTGCATCAAGATGCTTGAGTCCAAAGGATCCCAAATGCTTACCATTGTCCTAATATGTTCTCAAGATCACCCATGTCAAGTTTCAACCCTTGCAGAGGAAGTTTGCTCAGTCAATTGCTCAAAGGCCTGAAAATCGACCGTGCTAGGTCAAAGGTCAATTGTGGCCCACATATAGTCAAACTTCAATATTTTTGGTAAAAATCCTCATTTTGAAGTATAATTCATCATTTGATCAAGGTTTGATCATGATTCACCAAGGATTGCTCACAATTCATCAAAACCCAAAAGTTGCTAAATTAGGGTTTTGTAGGAAAAGTCAACTCAACTTTGACCAAACATAACTTTCTCATACTTTATCAAACATGACCCATCCAAAGCTAATTTTGAAGAGGATGCAATTCCCTAAAATTCATATTCAGCTCTCAAGATCAGAATGTGCACTCAAAAAAAGGTATAAATTTTGACATTATAGGTCATTTTGGAAAGTCAACAAAAACACCTTTTGGGTCAAAGCTTCATGCATGAGCATGGAAGACTCAATTGAGATGATACCAAAAGGTTAGTTTATATGACATCCTAAGCTTTCTAAAAAGTCCAAGAATACCTCTCTAGGGTCAAAATTAAGAGAGTTATGCATTGGCCAAGTTAACCTTTTTTGCAAAATTGCCAAAAGTCAAATGTGCTCAAATTTGCATTTTTTGCTAAATGGGCCCAACTTTTTATGCTTTCACTTCAATGATAACATAGTCCACGACCTATGGGACCCTCCATGCTTTATTTATTCATTTATTTAATTTATTTTATTTTTATTCATTTAAAACTCAAATAAAATCAAATAAATCTAAATAAATCTTGTAATGAGTTTTAGGGATGATTTTTGCATTGAAAGAAGATCTTATATGTTGTCAATTGAGAATCAATTCGTGCAAGGATAATTTGGTTGGGAAAAGTTTGGATTTGAGAAAATTTGGAAAGATATCATATGCCATGAAAGACCAAATCAAATCTTCATAATGGGCAAGATTGATTTCGTTTTTGTTGACCTAACATGTTGTAGTACATATACAGAAGCAATCCAAGGCATGAGAGAGGTTGGAGTAGTTTTGCCGAGCTAGAACAAAACTAAAAAAATTCAAGAAAAATTGGTGATCCAATTTCTATACTAGAGACCAAATCGTGCCATTCTCATATTGCCAACAGATTGTTGGACATCCCAGGAACATATCCCAATAAATTGTAAGTCTTTTCACGCTTGGAATTGTAAGTTACAAGTATCACGATTTGCTTCCAAACTCAAATTTGATTTCGTTTATTTACTCATCCTATGCATATTTTGATTATATATTCGTGTTCATCATTGAGTTTGCAAACTATTGGTACCATTTAATTGCATTTCTAATGCCTGTACAGGATATTTCCATAGCTAGGGTTTTACGTTCTTGTTTAGGGCTTTGCAGTATAGGCAAAATTGGGTTTGGATTTTTGTGCCATGACACTCGTGAGGATGAGACAAGTCGATTGGCACATTTGAATTCCATTTATATTGCTTGTAGATAATTTTTGTGATGAACAGGCTTGTAGCTACAGTAAGGCAACTGTAGGTAAAAGTGTTGTTACCTAAAACGACGGTTGGGAGGAAGAAGATGGATGTGTGGCATCCCCTGGTTGGATGATTTGAATTTCACGAGTTTTGAGTTTCAGCGTTTTGTTTTCATTATATAATAATTCTTTTTTATTATATATACAAATAAATTAGATAGCTTAGTTGGCCAGCGTGCAGAGGAAGAGTGCTTAAGGACCTGGGTTCGATCCCTAGGTCCCAACCTTTATTCATATTTTTCTTCAATAGATAATCCAGCGCGTTGCAAACCTAGGAGCTCATCGTGTACCATCAAGATCTGGCCATCCAACTCATCAGCGCTCCAGATCCAATGCCTTTCCTTTGGAGGACCACATTACGCCCCCAGTCAACATGCACACTGGATTGGGCAAAGTCAAGCAGGCCTTAGCCATTTGGGTCCAGCAATTCAGACATCACCCCCCATAATTGCTAATACAGGCCCATTATTCCTTCCTTTTTCTTTTTAATTTATTTAAATCTTTCAATTTTTATTTTTATTTTCTTTAATTCATAAATTGATCATTTTTTTCACAAAAAACCATAAAATCAATAATTCATCAAAAATTAAGATTAGTTATTATTTTATCAAAATTAATTTTATTGTTTAAATTAGGAAAATTATAATTTGGTTTTTAAAAAAAAAATATAATCAAATAGAAATTAGGTTAAACTTTTGATTTAATTTAATTTGCTCTTTTTCTCAAATAAATAAAAATACAAAAATAGGTTTTAGGAAAAAATTAATTTATTTTTCTTAATTTAAAAAACAATTAAAATTAGGATTTTCTTTTTAATGTAATAATTTCTTTATTTTCTTAAATTAACAAAACAAAACAAAAACATTTTTTTTAACTAATCGCAATTAGGTTTAGGCAAGGGTCAAAACCCTAGTTGCTCCACATTCGATTCATCACACGCGTATTATTATTTTTACCAATATTTTTGTAAATGCTCATGGTTTGTAATAGTTTAATCTATATTTTTTTATTTATCGCTTTTTCACGGTTTTTTGGCTACGTAATTAATCCCCCTCCCCGAAGCCTTGTAATAGCATAGATTTACCTTCTCGCATTTTAAATCTCGCAAATATTTGACTGTTTTGACTGTTTAGATGTATGCTAATAGGATTGTATGACAAGAATGCATGACAAATTAATCCAGTTATAAAACCCTAATGTGCAAAGACTAAATAATTGAAAACAGATCACTCGCACATATCACTCTTAAGGTATACTCTCACTTCGGTTGCCTTCGGTAAACGATCATTAAGTATAGGGTGTCTTAGTGGTTACCCTTCTGTCTTAAAAAGATCAAATGTCCCGTTCGGATGTTGCCTCAAAATGTTGCCTCGGAATGTTGGCTCGGAAAGGTTGCCTCGAATATGATCTTCAGACTCTAGGGTTATTACTAAGGTGTCCTAACATTGCTTTAGTGATCGTACGTCCCTTTCGAATTGAACCTTACAACTCCAACGACGGTGCTACCTATTTCTCAATAGTTGGATAGCGCTGTCTAAAGGAAACGAGAATATAAACGATATTTTTTTGAGTAGGTAGATGTTAGTAGGTACTTGCTCAAAACAAAACTTTTCACACTTACACTTTCCAAACAAATTTTCAAAACAACTTCGTCACACCTTTGAGGACTGATACAAGGGTTATCACGAAGTCAAACTTTTAAAAACAAAGCACATACACTAGAAATTTAAAAAGATGAACAAGTACCTAAGAGCCCATGGAAAACCATGGATAGAAAGGGTGCTAACACATTCCCTTTCTATAATCTACCCCCCGTACTCAGAATATCTCAAAAAAGGATTTTTCTGTACTTTTTTGCTTTCTGGTTGGATGAAATAAAAGTCGGTGGCGACTCTTGCTTATTGCGACATTTTGCGAACAAAAAACAAAAAACGCAAACCAGCATTTCAAACAATCAGTTCTGCCACCGTATCACAGAACTGGAGACTCTGCTGGGGAGAGTATAAGTGGGGTATACCTTAGGATCTAGTTCATCATAATTGCTTCTCTTGTTTGCTTTGTTTGCTTTACTTTTAAGGGTTTTGTTTGGGGTTACTATAGATCCTAACTCGGATTTGGGGATGCCTTTTAGGTAAGTAGGAATAGACTATGAGGGAACTGTACGACGTAGACTGATACGGTTGAAGCAGTAGCTACATTGATGTGGCACATTGGTTGGTACCGGTATCCCTTATGGAGAAACGAGGAGAATACGGGGCCGCTGCGTGGTATCGTTAAGCATCAACTGACCTTAGAACCTTTAATCGACTAACTTATCCATTAGAAAGTAGTGAGATAGTTGGCCTCGGTGTAAAGCTAGGAACTGGTTGATACTCGATGCTACACTCATTGAGACCATACTCTCGAGATAGTTCCGACCGCAAGAAAAGATTGTGTGAGCTGAAACCATGACCGATGGAGAATGGTCAGTGATATTGAGATCCTCTAGAACCTGGTTACTTTTTCTAGGACATGTTGAAACCAACTTAACTTCAAGAGGGTACTACCTTTGACCTCATGCAAGCCTTAAACCTAAGGGTTTTGTGTGGTTTGAATGTGTTTGCAATACCTGTTGTTTGCTATACCTGTGGTTTATCATGACATCATGCATCATAACATGGAATTCATACTTCATTACACTAACCATTTCAAAGACCAAGGGAATTTATATTTGTTCTGTTTTGCAGATTATGGCTTCCGTGCGTAGAAATACCATCCGAGTCAGCTTTGTGCAAATACCTGCCCAACTTAAAGAGCTAGCCTCAAGAGTTTCTGAGACTTCTATGTTCATTAAGAGACACGGTCAACTTCTTAGCCTAGTTACTTCAAATCTTGATGAGCAGATGATGAGCGTACTATTTTAGTTCTTTGAAGATATCTTGGCTCTCCTTATCTATGGTTTGGTTCTCTTCCCGAATCCGGATTCCTTTGTAGATGTGAATGCTGTCAAGATTTTCCTTTCTCGTAACCCTGTGCCTACCTTGCTTGGAGATATCTTGGATGCCCTCCACACCCGTACTATAAGGAGGAGAGGTACTCTTATGTGTTGCATTTCGTTGTTGTCGAGGTGGTTTATTTCTCACCTCCCCAAGTCTGTGCTGAAGAACGAAGAAGGTTTGGGTTGGTCCTACAGAATAATGTCACTTGCTCATACAGATAAGTTTTGGTGTTCCCAAGCTATGGAAGACACTGTTGTTATTGACCGTTGTGGGGGATACCCTAATGTCCCGTTGCATGGAATCAGAGGGGGTATAACTTACAATCCTTGTCTAGCTTTACGATAATTTGGTCATGCTCGGAGAGATGGTCCCCATGAGCTACTTCTTGAGGACATTTTATTTGACTACAAGGAGGACGTTAAGGAGCACTGCCGGAGGTTTATACGAGTTTGGGACATGGTGAACAGATCTGACCCCCAAGAGTTGGGACCAAAGACTTCCCATCCTATGCAGCCTTACCTCCAATGGGTCCTAGCTCGTGCCCAGAAGCTTGGGATGCTCTATGAGGCCGTGTTACCAGTGATTGTGGAGCCCACTAATGAAGAAAGCATTCCTTACATGGTTCTCTATCCTTACATGCCCACTGATCCTGGGGAGTTGCAGAGGTCTTGGATTTAGCTGAAGAATGAGCGGGACACTTATCAGGAATAGTACCATGTGTAAGAAAGGAAGATTTTGAAGCTCACCAGGCAGCTCGAGGAAGAAAGAGTGATCAATGACTACATCAGCACAAAGAGGAAGCGACCATGGGACTTTTGATTTTGCTTTTTTCTAGTTTTAGATTTTGTTTTATTTACTTCTTTGCATCACCTTAAAGGCATTGTTGAACCTTTCAAAGTAAGCTAATAAAGTTTTGTTTATTTTTGGTTTACAAACTTAAATCTCCCAAAGTCTTTGAAATCATTACATACGCATCCCATTATTATGCACACCATTACAGGTACCATTACAGGTTTCTCATCTGCTTCGCTGTTTATTTCAGCAGAAATGTCTTCCGATTAAGCCATCAAAGATCTTCAGGCACAGAACGCCCAGTTCCAACAGATGTTCATAAGTCTGGCTAAAGGGCAAGAGGATCTGAAGACCCTTATTCTGAAAGAGAAGAAGAAGAAGGTCGGTATTCTGAACATGGGTAGAAGATTCGGGGAAAGGTTGAGACAACCAGCTGATCTGACCTCCTCATCCAAGGACGGGAAGAACCAAGAAAGAGCAAAGGACCCTAGTCTTTCAGTTTCTGATAACGATACGGATTACGATGATGAGCAATATCCTCCTGCTGAGGATAGGTACAAGTAGCTAGAAGACCGTCTGAGTGCTATGGAGATTAAGAAAATCCCTGGTTTGGACTTTGGAGAATTGGAACGGGTATCAGGAGTGGTCATCCCTCATAAGTTCAAAGCTCCAGTTTTTGCTAAATATGATGGAGTATCTTGCCCAAAACTCCATCTCCGCTCGTATGTCAGGAAAATCCAACCACACACTGCAGATAGAAATTTGTGGGTGCATTTCTTTCAAGATAGTCTGTCAGGGACTCAGCTTGAATGGTTCTATCAGTTGGAGGGGGCCAGTGTCCGAAACTGGGAAGATCTTGCTGCTGCATTCTACAAGCAGTATCAGTACATCGCCAACCTTTCTCCCACTCGTACTCAGCTCCAGGGTATGTCCATGGGTCCAGGTGAAGGTTTTAAGGACTATGCTCAAAAGTGGAGAGACCTGGCCGAAAGAGTCCAACCCCATTTATCTGATAGGGATTTGGTTGACATGTTTCTAAGGACGCTATCTTGTCCATTTTTCAATCACTTGATCGGCAGCTCGTCATCTGGTTTTACTGAGTTGATTTTGACTGGAGAAAGAGTGGAAGTTGGCATTCAAAGTGGTAAAATACAGAAGTATGCCTCTTCGAGTTCGGTAAAGAAGCCTTTCACTGGTAAGAAGGAAGCTAGTGCAGTCTATGGCCCGAGGAGCCAAAACAGATCTGAACACCGTCAAATGGTAAATGCGGTAGTGATACCAAGACCCATATTTGCTCCACAATGTAAAAATGAACAAAGGGTGGAAAGACTGCAACGACAGTTTACCCGCATCAATATGACTTTGGCTGAAGTCCTACCTCATCTGCTGAAATCCAACCTGGCGACCTTGAGAGAGGCTCCCAAGAATCCAAACACTGCTTCTCCCAAATACAATCCCAACGCGCGGTGCGCCTACCATTCTGAGAGTCTTGGCCATGATACAAACGATTGTTGAGCTTTGAGAAATAAGGTGCAAGATTTGCTCGAAGCTAAGGAGATAGAGTTTGATGCTCCGAAAAAGCCAAATGTTATAACTGCTCCCATGCCCAAACATGGTCATGGAGTCAATGTTGTGGACACCGATTCGTTTGTGACCTCTGTTGAAGAAGTTTCTACTCCTTTGATGATGGTTAAGAGGAATTTGCTGTTGGCCGGTTTATTTCCGGGATGTGGTGAAGGTTGCCACATGTGTTCAATTCTGCCTTCCAGTTGTTGTTTGTTGAAGTCAGGTGTTCAGCGCCTGATGGATAATAAAGAAATTTTGTTTGAGAAGACTATGATTCTGTTTGTTCCAAATGAAGACGTTGCCATCATAACCATTTCCGCCAATCCTTCCAAGGTTTCCTTGAGAAAACCTATTAGGATTAAACCTGTTCCAAGAATTGCTCCGTTAATAATCACCGTTCCTGGTCCCATCCCATACACCTCAAATAAGGCTATCCCATGGCATTATGGCACTGATGTATATTACCATGGTGTTAAGCAAGATCTGAGGAATGAAGAAGCTGATGTTGATATCAGTAATATTGTCGGGACCAGCAAGGTTACCCGAAGTGGAAGGGTCTTATCTCCTAAGATTTCCCCGAAGACTATCATCAAGCCTGCTGTTATTCCAACTGTTGTTCCAACCAGTACTCCTAACAGTTCTCTTGTTCCTACTCCAATTATTACACCTGCTGCTATTCCTGTTCTTACTCCAGTTGTCACCCCTGTTGCTGAGCCATCTGGGACTCGGGGCAAAGAAATCATAGGTGAGCCTTCCCGGACGGAGGCACCTAGGAATATCATTGTAGAAACCTCTAAACAAGAGATAGAGGAAATATTGAAAATTATCAAGAAGAGCGACTACAACATAGTCGATCAGCTAGGGAAGACCCCGTCGAATATCTCCATGTTGTCCCTGTTGTTGTATTCTGAAGCCCATGCAAAGGCTTTAGTTACATTTCTCAAGACTGCGCATGTGCCGCAGGAAATTTCAGCCGATCAGTTCAAAGATTGCATGGCCAGCCTAACTGCTGACAATGGGCTAGGTTTTTCAGATGCGGATCTGACACCAAAAGGAAGATATTAATGATGCTCTGCATGTCTCGATCGAGTGCAGGGGCACCACTATGGCCCATGTGCTTGTAGATATCGGGTCCTCATTGAATGTTCTTTCAAAGAAATCGTTAGACCGTTTGGATTGTGAAGGTTTAATTCTAAAGCCGAGTAACATTGTGGTAAGGGCTTTTATAAAAAAGAATGGTGCACGGGGAGGTGGACATCCCTGTCAAAGTGGGTTATCAGACCTTTGGGTCCACCTTCTACATAATGGATATCAAGCCGTCGTATTCTTGCTTGCTGGGATGTCCTTGGATTTATAGGGCTGGGGCAGTCACTTCCACGCTCCATCAAATGCTGAAATATCCGGTGAAGGGGAAGATTGTCACGGTGCAAGGTGAAGAAGAGTATATGGTGAGTCACCTCAATTCCTTTCATTACATAGAGATGGACGGGGAATTCATATAAACCCCTTGTCAGAATTTCGAAGAGGTCCCCCAGTTCTCGGCATCAACTGAAATTACTACCAACAAACCTCCGTCGAAGATGGCTTCTCTCAAAGATGCCAGGACTGCAGTTGAAGAAGGTGGGTGTACCAATTGGGGTCAGCTACCTGACTTCACTCACAAAACTGAAAAATTTGGTTTGGGCTTTACTACAGGGGCTCAAAGGGTTGTTAGGCGCGCACGGATTGGAAGACCTCATCTCCACATCAGCAATCGGGGAGTTAACGCAATTGAGGATAGTGAAGAAGATTCAGACATCGACAGCTGGATCTACCCAACAACCAACGGTGGACTGAACAACTGGACGACGAAGGACTTCATACCTGTTTCTTTTATTCCGCAGTAATTGACTTTTGTTTTAAGATTTGTAATAAACAGTTTGAAACTTTATGGCCAAGTGCCTTGCCCGAGGCACCTTGGCTTTGCTTGTGAGGGTTTATTATTTGACATTTCATATATCATTAATAAAGCATTGGACGTTTCTTACATTACAAATTTTACGCTCCTTGTTTTTCTTTTCTGTTTTCACTATATCAAAACAACTATTCTCTTACACACACTAACGTATCATACTGCAGATCCATATCCACTCTGGATCCCATTGATAACAACTCTGCTACTGCCAGTTATGACTTTGAAAATCCGATCAACCAAGTCGAGGACGAAGGTGAGGATGATTTTGAGGTGCCTAAAGAACTTGCTAGACTGTTACTACAGGAAGAAAGGGCCATACAGCCTCATGAAGAGCCAGTTGAGTCAGTGAATTTGGGTACATAGGAAAATAGGAAAGAGGTTAAGATAGGTGCAAATCTGGAGCCTAGTGTCAAACAACGGTTAATACAGATGCTACACGACTATGTTGAGGTCTTCGCCTGGTTCTATGAAGACATGCCTGGTTTGGACACTGATATTGTGGTACATCGCCTGCCGACTAAAGAAGACTGCCCTCCGGTAAAGTAGAAGGTCCGTCGTATGTGCCCTGAAATGTCAGAGAAAATCAAGGCAGAGGTCATGAAACAGTTCGACGCAGGATTCTTGGCTGTCACTTCTTATCCGTAGTGGGTTGCTAACATCGTTCCGGTACCTAAGAAGGACAGTAAGGTACGGATGTGTGTGGACTACAGGGATCTGAACAGGGCAAGCCCCAAGGATGACTTCCCACTTCCTCACATCGATGTTCTGGTCGACAACACCGTGCAGCATAAGATCTTCTCCTTCATGGATGGTTTTTCTGGCTACAACCAGATCAAGATGGCTCCTGAGGACATGGAGAAGACAACCTTCGTTACATAGTGGGGCACCTTCTGTTACAAGGAAATGCCTTTTGGGTTGAAGAATGGTGGGGCAACTTATCAGCGCACCATGGTCGCTTTGTTCCATGATATGATTCATCATGAGATCGAGGTTTATATTGAAGACATGATAGCCAGGTCACAGACTGAGGAAGAGCACCTTGATCATCTCTAGAAACGGTTAGACAGGTTGAAGACATACAAGCTGAGGTTGAATCCGAACAAGTGTACCTTCGGGGTAAGGTCTGGTAAGCTTCTGGGTTTTGTTGTTAGTGACAAAGGTATTCAGGTGGACCCTGCAAAGGTAAAAGCTATACAAGAGATGTCGGCTCCCCGCACAGAAAAAGAAGTTAGAGCTTTCTTGGGACGCCTGAATTACATCGCCAGGTTCATTTCACATCTGACTGCTACTTGTGAGCCAATATTCAAGTTGCTGAAAAAAGATCAAGTGGTGAAGTGGAATGATGAATGCCAGACCTCTTTCGAAAGAATCAAGGAATACCTTCAAGAACCACAAATTATGATGCCTCCAGTTGAAGGAAGACCTTTGATTTTATACTTGACGGTGCTAGACAATTCAATGGGGTGTGTGTTGGGGCAGCATGACGAGTCTGGCCGAAAAGAGCACGCTATTTACTACCTTAGCAAAAATTTTACCGACTGTGAGACAAGATACTCATTGCTCGATAAAACTTGTTGCGCTTTGGCATGGGCTGCTCGCTGGGTTAGACAGTATATGCTGACCCACACTACCCTGTTGATATCAAAGATGGATCTGATCAAGTATATTTTCGAGAAGCCCGCTCTCTCTGGAAGGATAGCAAGATGGAAGATGATATTAACCGAGTACGACATTCAATACACAACCCAAAAAGCAATAAATGGGAGTGTATTGGCAGATCATTTGGCGCATCAGGCCGTGGATGACTACCAGTCCATGAATTTCGAGTTCCCGGATGAGAATATCATGTTGGTAACCGACTGCAAAAAGAACCTGGACCAGATGAAGGACCCGGGGAGGCATCCCGATGGTCTATGTATTTTGAAGGAGCCTCGAACGCATTCGGTAATGACATTGGCGCTGTAATTATATCTCCTGAAGGCTGTCATACTCCGTTCACTGCCCGATTATGTTTTAACTACACCAACAATATGGCGGAGTATGAAGCGTGTATCATGGGTCTTCGAGCTACTATTGACCTGAGGATTAAATTCTTGAGTGTATTCAGAGATTCCGCTCTAGTGATAAGTCAGATCAAAGGTGAGTGGGATACGAAGCACCCGAATCTTATTCCATACAAAGAGTATGTACTGACATTGCTCCCACACTTCAAAGAAATAACCTTTGAAAATTTCCCAAGAGAGGAGAACCAGTCAGAGGACGCGCTACCTACCATGTCTTCTATGTTCAAAGTCAGGTGGGACAATGAAGCTCCCCAAATTACCATTGAGAGGTTGGACAAACCCGCACATTGTTGTGACATTGAGACTGAAGAGGTAGCAGATAAACCCTGGTTTCACAAGGTAAAGAGGTATCTTGAGGCTCAAGAATACCCTGAGGGGGCATCTGTTAATGACAAGAAATTTCTGAGAAGGTTCGTTGTGAAGTTCTTCATCAGTAATGGAATCCTCTATAAGCGTAACCATGATTCAACCTTACTGTGGTGTGTAGACAAAAGCGAGGCGGAAAGAATCATGGCAGAATTACATGAAGGTACCTTCGGAACTCATTCCAGTGGACATACCATGGCGAAGAAAATCCTGCGGGCAGGATATTACTGGTCCACTATGGAAGCCGATTGTTATCAGCACTCTCGAACCTGTCATAAGTGCCAAGTCTATGCTGATAAGGTGCATGTACCTCCGGTTCCCCTGAATGTTCTGACAACTCCTTGGCCCTTTGAAATGTGGGGCATCGACATTATCGGCGAGATCATACCTACTGCATCTAACGGGAATCGCTTCATTCTGGTAGCAATTGATTACTTTATAAAGTGGGTCGAGGCAGCTTCCTTTGCTACAGTAACCAAGAACGTCGTGGCGTGGTTTATCCGACATAATCTGATTTGTCGATATGGTGTATCTGAGAGGATTATTACTGACAATGGTATGAACCTCAATAACACGATGATCACCGAGCTCTGCAAACAGTTCAAGATTCAGCATCATAACTCTTCTCCCTACCGGCTGAAGATGAATAGGGCTGTTGAAGCGGCTAATAAGAACATCAAGAAGATTGTGCAGAAGATGACGGTGACATAGAGAGACTGGCACGAGATGTTACCATTCGCTCTTCATGGGTACCATACCTCAGCACGGACATCGATAGGGGCAACACCCTACTCTTTGGTGTATGACATGGAGGCAGTTCTACCCATCGAAGTCCAGATACCCTCTCTCAGAATTATGAAGGATGCAGGTTTGAACAAAGACGACTGGATCCAAACCCGACTTGATCAGCTGAATTTAATCGATGAAAAGAGACTTACTGCTATTTGTCATGGTCAGACGTATCAAAAGCGAATGATCAAGGCTTTTAACAAGAAAGTAAGACGTCAAGAATATCAAGTTGGGGATCTGGTGATCAAACGCATCACACTACCGCAAGGTGATCCCAGGGGCAAATGGACCCCTACGTACGAAGGGCCATTTGTGGTTAAGAATATTTTCCCGGGAGGAGCTATTCTAACCACCATGGATGGTGACGACCTTCCTCACCCCGTCAATGCAGACATAGTGAAAAGATACTACGCATAATCAAAGACCCGCTAGGTTTACTGGCCTAGGAAAAAATAAGGGGCTTCCCGGCGAACCAAAAGCGTTCGGGCAAAAGTAAGGGATGAAAATGAAAAAACTGTACACCCGACAAGTCGAAAACCTGAAAAGGCAACTTGGGCAAAAAAGGGTATCCCGGTGGGCTGAAAACCCGAAAGGGCGGTCCAGGAAAAAATTAGGGATTGAAGCGTAACACTATGTCTCATTGGATCATCTCGCAACCAGACTTCGGTATCTACTGTCAAGCTCAGACGACGCCAATTAGTCGGATCCACCTTCGACCAAGCAGCAAAATGATGAGATGCTTGAAGATATAAAGGCAATAGCAGAGTTGGAACCCAATGGGATTGTTTCACATAGCTGTTTTTTCTTTCTTAAACACAAATTGTAATTCCTATCTTTCAGTGGCGTTCTCTTACTAGAGCGTCAGCCTCCTTGTACAAAACGCCTACTACAGGCCAACTTCAGAATCAATACAAATCATTTTTACAAAGCTTTGATTTATTTTCTTTTTCTTGTTTTGTTTTGCAAGAACGTCCAATGATTCATTTTCGATATATGCATTTGGAAATAATTGTTGCTCATAAATATTTACATAAAAAACAAAAGACAATTACTCGTAATTCCAGGAACAAGGACAAACAAGAAGTGCCCAAACCTTACAGTTACTCTGCCCATCAGGTACAAGGATAGAGCCAGCTTGAGAACATGAGTAGTGGTACATACACTCCCTACAGAGTAAAAAGTATCCAAAGACAACGACGTCAGCTTTCCCGAATAAGACACAACTCTCCCCAGCTGAGGTTCACAATCACAAGTGAATCAGTAAATTATTCCCCAAGCAAAGTTTATTTCTCTCACAAGCAGAAGTTCAATCTCCAACAGAATTCATTATCACCAACAACGAAAATCCATCCCCGGTGGAGTTTATTTCTCCAAGACATCAGATTTATCAATAGAGTATCTCCTCTCTAACAGGGTTATTCCCCACAGAGTTATCCTCGGACAGAGTCTCGTCCGGCAGAATATTTACCAACCAAGGGGTAAATCCCTAGCATATTCATCGTTGTTCACCATCCCCAACAGAAGCAGAGGAACTATGGTTTGTTACAACTGTCAAGAATACCATTTATCACACTCTCCAAACAACAGTTAGAGATTTATTTTCCCGGACTCAGATTATTATGTCAGCATTTCATGTTCATACATCGTGACATGTGCGTACATCACATATAACATAGTCTCATTTATTTTGAGAACGTCATTATACAATGCATCTCATGCATCGCACATAACTAACCCTGTATTTCTTTCAGGAAAGACAATTATTATCAACAATTTCCAGCAGGTCCATGATCAACACTCAAAGCTAAAACAGATTAATCATCGGCGCGACAAGAACAACCTTACCCTGGTTTCGTCTGCAGTTTTACCCAAACTCATTCCGAAGCAACCCTACCATCCAGGCTTTTCATATCGAAGTAACCCTACTATCCAGGTTCCTTCTCACAGCCCTACTATCCAGGCTTTCATGTCGAAGTAACCCTACTATCCAGGTTCCTTCTCAAGCCCTACTATCCAGGATTTCATGTCGAAGTAACCCTACTATCCAGGTTCCTTCTCGTAGCCCTACTATCCCGACTTTCATATCTAAGTAACCCTACTATCCAGGTTCCTTCTCGCAGCCATACTATCCCGGCTTTCATATCGAAGTAACCCTACTATCCAGGTTCCTTCTCGCAGCTCTACTATCCAGGCTTTCATGTCGAAGTAACCCTACTATCCAGGTTCCTTCTCAAGCCCTACTATCCAGGCTTTTCATATCGAAGTAACCCTACTATCCAGGTTCCTTCTCACAGCCCTACTATCCAGGATTTCATGTCGAAGTAACCCTACTATCCAGGTTCCTTCTCAAGCCCTACTACCCAGGCTTTCATACCGAAGTAACCCTACTATCCAGGTTCCTTCTCCTAACCTTACTACCTGGGTTTTCTTCCTCTCTTATCCCCAGATAGCAGTCCACATCACTGTAACACCTGGACCTGATCAAACACAGTTGATTTCACATTTCCCCAGAAAGTCGCGGTGTAACATATACCTTGACCAAACACACAGTTCACTTCCGCTTCCCAAACCAAAATTATTCTCCAGTAGAGTAACGGACAACTGAAGCTCCTAAAATTCCATTTCTCTCAAGACAGAGACCAGCATTCCCCAACAAAGTCTACCTCAACAACAGGTATACTGGTTCTCGCAAAGGAATCTCTTATGCGATCGATGCTTCCTCGGATGGCATCTTTAAGCCCATCTCCGACAATTCTCTAGCAACTTCCAAATGGCATCTATAAGCCCATTCCCGATGCCATAAATCAAGTATCACTTCATGCGAGTACAAATTTCTGGGAACTCTAGTGTTCAATCATCTTCCACCTTCAGATCACAAAAGGCAGACACGCCAATCTACATCCTTAGGTTTAAGATGATTGAACAGGTGCAGCTGTTGTACCCCAAAATTTTCCCTCCCATATTTCTCAATACATGTCAAGTGAGGTCCTCAAATTGTTCAAGGAAGTCCAAGAGTTGACCAGACAAACTCTCTTCTAAGGCAGTCTACCTCAAATTAGGGTTTCATTTTGCATAAATATACTTGAGTAAAAAGGATCCCAAATGCTCACCATTGTCCTAATATTTTCTCAAGATCATCCATGTCAAGTTTCAAACCTTGCAGAGGAAGTTTGCTCAATCAATTGCTCAAAGGCCTGAAAATCGACTGTGCTAGGTCAAAAGTCAATTGTGGCCCACATATAGTCAAACTTCAAGATTTTTGGTCAACATCCTCATTTTGAAGTATCATTCATCATTTTATCAAGGGTTGATCATGATTCACCAAGGATTGCTCATAATTCATCAAAACCCAAAAATTGCTAAATTAGGGTTTTGTAGGAAAAGTCAACTCAACTTTGACCAAGCATAACTTTCTCATACTTTATCCAAAATGACCTATCCATAGCTCATTTTGAAGAGGATACAATTCCCTACAATTAATCTTTAGCTCCCAAGATCAGAATGTGCACTCAAAAAAAGATATAAATTTTGACATTATAGGTCATTTTGGAAAGTCAACAAAAACACCTTTTGGGTCAAAGCTTCATACATGAGCATGGAAGACTCAATTGAGATGATACCAAAAGAGTTGTTTAGAGAACATCCTAAGATTTCTAAAAAGTCCAAGAACACCTCTTTAGGGTCAAAATTGAGAGAGTTGTGCATTGGCCAAGTTGACCTTTTTTGCAAAATTGCCAAAAGTCAAATGTGCTCAAATTTGCATTTTTTGCTAAATGGGCCCAACTTTTTATGCTTTCACTTCAATGATAACATAGTCCACGACCTATGGGACCCTCCATGCTTTATTTATTCATTTATTTAATTTATTTTGATTTTTATTCATTTAAAATTCAAATAAAATCAAATAAATCTAAATAAATCATATAATGTGTTTTAGGGATGATTTTTGCATTGAAAGAAGATCCTATACGCTGTCAATTGAGAATTAATTCGTGCAAGGCTAATTTGGTTGGGAAAAGATTGGATTTGAGAAAATTTAGAAAGATATCATATTCCATGAAAGACCAAATCAAATCTTCATAATGGGCAAGATTGATTTCGTTTTTGTTAACCTAACATGTTGTAGTACATATACAGAAGCAATCCAAGGCATGAGAGAGGTTGGAGCAGTCGTGCAGAGCTAGAACAAAACTCAAAAAATTCAAGAAAAAATGGTGATCCAATTTCCATACTAGAGACCAAATCGTGCCATTATCACATTGCCAACAAATTGTTGGACATCCCGGGAACATATCCCAATCAATTGCAAGTCTTTTCACGCCTGGAATTGTAAGTTACAGGCATCACGATTTTCTTCCAAACTCAAATTCGATTTCATTGATTTACTCCTCCTATGCATGTTTTGATTATACATTCGTGTTCATCATTGAGTTTGCAAACTATTGGTACTAATTAATTGCATTTCTAACGCCTGTACAGGATATTGCCATAGCTAGGGTTTTACGTTCCTGTTTAGGGCTTTGCAGTATAGGAAAAATTGGGTTTGGATTTTGGTTCCATGACACTCGTGAGGATGAGACGAGTCGATTGGCACCTTTGAATTCCATTTATATTGCTTGTAGAGAATTTTTGTGATGAACAGGCTTGTAGCTACAAGAAGGCAACTGTAGGTAAAAGTGTTGTTACCTAAAATGACGGTTGGGAGGAAGAAGATGGATTTGTGGCACCCCTGGTTGGGTGATTTAAATTTCGTGCGTTTTGAGTTTCAGCGTTTTGATTTCATTATATAATAATTGTTTTTTATTATATATACAAATAAATCAGATAGTTCAGTTGACAAGCGTGGGGAAGAGTGCCTAAGGACCTGGGTTCGATCCCCAGGTCCCAACCTTTATTCATATTTTTCTTCAACAGATAATCCAACGCATTGCAAACCAAGCAGCTCATCGTGTACTATCAAGATCTGGCCATCCAACTCATCAGCGCTCCAGATCCAATGCCTTTCCTTTGGAGGACCACATTACGCCCCCAGTCAACATGCACACTGGATTGGGCGAAGCCAAGTAGGCCTTATCCATTTGGGCCCAACAATTCAGACAGCACCCCCCATAATTGCTAATACAGGCCCATTATTCCTTCCTTTTTCTTTATAATTTATTTAAATCTTTCAATTTTTATTTTTATTTTCTTTAATTCATAAATTAATCATTTTTTTCACAAAAAACCATAAAATCAATAATTTATCAAAAATTAGGATTAGTTTTTATTTTATCAAAATAAATTAATTTAGTTTAAATTAGGAAAATTATAATTTGTTTTTTTCAAAAAAAATAAAATAAAATAGAATTTAGGTTAAACTTTTGATTTAATTTTATTTTGCTGTTTTTCTCAAATAAATAAAAATACAAAAATAGGTTTTAGGAAAAAATTAATTTATTTTTCTTAATTTAAAAATCAATTAGAATTAGGATTTTCTTTTTAATGTAATAATTTCTTTATTTTCTTAAAATAACAAAACAAAACAAAAACATTTTTTTAACTAACCGCAATTAGGTTTAGGAAAGGGTCAAACCCCTAGTTGCTCCACATTCGATTCATCACACGCGTATTATTATTTTTACCAATATTTCTGTAAATGTTCATGGTTTGTAATAGTTTAATCTAGGTTTTTTATTTATCGCTTTTTCCCTGTTTTTTGGCTATGTAACTAATCCCCCTCCCTGAAGCCTTGTAATAGCGTAGATTTACCTTCTCGCATTTTAAATCTCGCAAATATTTGACTGTTTTGACTGTTTAGATGTATGCTAATATTTGCAAAGACTAAATTTGATTGTAATAGCGTAGATTTACCTTCTCGCATTTTAAATTTCGCAAATATTTGACTGTTTTGACTGTTTAGATTTACCCTAATGTGCAAAGACTAAATAATTGAAAACAGATCACTCACACATATCACTCTTAAGGTATAATCTCACTTCGGTTGCCTTCGGTAAACGATCATTAAGTATAGGGTGTCTTAGTCGTTACCCTTCTGTCTAAAAAAGATCAAATATTTGACTGTAATAGCGTAGATTTACCTTCTCGCATTTTAAATTTCGCAAATATTTGATTGTTTTGACTGTTTAGATTTACCCTAATGTGCAAAGACTAAATAATTGAAAACAGATCACTCGCACATATCACTCTTAAGGTATACTCTCACTTCGGTTGCCTTCGGTAAATGATCATTAAGTATAGGGTGTCTTAGTGGTTACCCTTCTGTCTAAAAAAGATCAAATGTCCCATTCGGATGTTGCCTCAGAATGTTGCCTTGGAATCTTGCCTCGGAAAGGTTGCCTCAAATATGATCTTCAGACTCTAGGGTTATTACTAAGGTGTCCTAACATTTCTTTAGTGATCTTACGTCCCTTTCGAATTGACCCTTACAACTCCAACGACGGTGCTACCTATTTCTCAATAGTAGGATAGCGCTGTCTAAAGGAAACGAGAATAGAAACGGTCTTATTTCGAGTAGGTTGATGCTAGTAGGTACTTGCTCAAAACAAAACTTTTCACACTTACACTTTCCAAACAAATTTTCAAAATAACTTCGTCACACCTTTGAGGACTGATACATGGGTTATCACAAAGTCAAACTTTTCAAAACAAAGCACATACACAAGTAATTTAAAAAGATGAGCAGGTACCTAAGAACCCATGGAAAACCATGGATAGAAAGGGTGCTAACACATTCCCTTTCTATAATCTACCCCCCGTACTCAATATCTCGAAAAAGGATTTTTTTTCTGTACTTTTTTCCTTTCCGGTTGGATGAAATAAAAGTCGGTGGAGACTCTTGCTTACCGCGACATTTTGCAAACAAAAAACGCAAAATGCAAACTAGCATTTCAAACAGTCTGTTCTGCCACCGTATCAAACTTCGCCTTGAGGACAAGCTTGCAAATTTTCCACCACTGCCGCCCACTTTCATTGACATCGATAACTGTCGAGCTGGCCACTTGATTAAGGTCAGAAGAGATGGTAGGTACAACCTCATGGTGCACAACAAGGTAGTTCCTAGTGCCATTTTTTCGAACTTTGCACTTACTAATATTCCAGACTTGTCTAAGTGGCTTTATGACCTTGACGCTCCTGCACCTGGAGATAATGCGCAAAGCAACCAGGCAAATGTCCAAGCTGGTTAAATGGAGCAAGAAATGGAACAAGGAGACACTGAAAAACAAGCTCCTCCTAAAAACGTTGCAAGCACGTCTACAAGGCCCAAAAGAAGATGGGAAAGAGTACCAGCCTCGAATGATGACATTATGGCTTCCATAACGCAACAGGATAAGAGAGTGCAGGCTATGCAAAACAACCAAAATGCAATGATGCAACTTATGTTGGCCATGCAAACTCAACAACAAGAATATGACGAATGAAATGAGCATCGAGTTGCAAGATTAACCGAGGAAATGTGAGGCCTTAACTGTATGTATGGATATTTTTCAAGATTATATATACCATATGGCTATGCCCCATCCTCTGGGTACACGTGGGCGAGCATGAGGACAAGGAAGAGGACGCGATAATGAACAAAAATAGATTGATTTTTGCTTCTCTTCCCGTTTCCTTTTTGTTTTTAAGCATTGGGACATTGCTTGTTTCAAGCTTAGGGGAGTTAGTTAGTTTAGAAACTCTTTGTTGCTTTCTAAGTAGATCTTTCATTTCCATTTATATTTCTTGTAATAAAAAATATCTTTGTATTTTAGAGTTCGTTTATGAAATTTTTCCGTTGTTATCAAATTTCCCACTTTCTTGAGCCATAAAAAAAATATTTTTGTTCGTTACTAGCATAATCTGACGCATTCGAAGAATATATAGGCTGCTCACTTTTTAAAAGATATATGAGAAACTTTGAGTGAAACTGAAGTATGCTGGATACCGTCATAACACTCTAAATCCTCAGATTGCGCTAGATCAATTTCAGTACCCTTTATACTGAAACCTTAAACTTTAACTTTAAAGTAGCTTCGAGTAGTTTATCTAGCAGTCAGCACCGTCTTAAACACAAACTATGTAGGGAGTCGATGAATATAAGTGAATGATCCAGTATATTTGAAAGATACATGCTTTACTGTAAGAAAATAGGGAATGCACCAATTAAGTTAGGTGACCCTCACCTGGTCGCTTAATCCAACGGATGTAGTACCTACATGATACAACATAACAACCTGTTGTCGGTTGGTTCAGAGGTGTCTGGTACTGAACTTCGTAGGGCGGACTACGGTACGGTCCCCCGCAACTTGAAATTGGGTGAATTAAAGGAGGTTACCGCATTTATGTTCCAAAACCTCATGCTTAAAAATATCATAGTCACTAACTTGCTACTCTACTATGCGCGCTTGGAGATAAAGGGCTTAATGTGATTGCGCTAGAATGAAAATTGGTAAAATTTAGCTAAAATAATTAGGTTGAGCTATAATGGCATGACTGGAATTGGTATGTACAATTGGGGGTGTTTAGTGTCATTACTGTATTTTTTGTGTTATGTGGAGCTTATGTTTCCACAAAAACATTGGCAACCTCTTATGATTCGAATCACATCATGAAATTGCATTTAACTTGCGCCTTATTGGTTTTTATACCGACTTTATTGCTTGAGGACAAGCAAAGGTTCAAGCTTAGGGGAGTTTGATAACACAAAGATATAGCATTTTCCGCCCAAATTACATAGATTAAATTTCTGATTCTTCGTTTATTATGTCACATTTTATCCCTTATTGTAGTTTTTGAAACATATTTTAGGTACTTAGCTTTTGCAAGGCATAAATGAGAAAAGGAAGAAAAATAATGGAAAAATGAAGAAGAAATGGCTATTTAGTAGCAAAATGCAGCATTCTGTAATCAGAAGCGTGTCGCCCGCCACAACACCTGCCGACCGTCACAAGTTAGAAAAGTGTGCCCCTCGGCACACTTCATGTCCCGACTAGCACATACTCAGTATGCGTTCCCCACATCATAATACATATCACGCTCGCCACGATCTATAACAGTTACGAACATCTCTCCGTCTGACGCATTAAACACATGTTCACCTGGATTTTCTCCACGCTTCAAGAACGAGAATTATGGGATGTTTCCTATTTTCTCTCACCATTTGGAATGTATAAAAGGGAATCAATTACCAACTTGAAAGCTCTCGTAACCTGTTACTGTTTTTTTAACGTTTCTACACTGCTACTTTGTTTTGGTTTTTATTATTCCAATTTCATAACTTTCAGTATTTTACTTTTTCTACTTTTCATAGTATTCCGTAAGCATTAGAAAAACCTCACCATCAAAGAAGTATTTTTCCACATCGGAGGAATACTGCAACTCTAGTTTTGTTTCCAAACTTCCAGAATTCGTTTTAGAATATTTTCATTTTCTGCAACGCAATTTTATTATTTCAAAGTTAATCCTGTCGGCTTATGGAGGATACGTGCAATGCTCAAATTTATTGCTTCAGTATTTTATTTTCAGGTTCTTATTTTATAGTATAATTTATTTATTCTTACCATGCATGTGTTATTAAAATTACGTTTTAATTTTATGTTATCCTGGAATAAAATGATTTATGGCTAAATTCCCCGATACCAGTATGTAAATATTAACCAAAGGGATTCAGTAATTAATTGACATTAATATTTTTTACAAAAACACTTTCTGGTTTTATTTCCAATTTGAATATTTAATTGTTTTTGTACGAGAGTAAAAGACAGTCTAAGATTAAAATTAACAAAGTGAGAGTTTGTGGTTTTAACCAGATAGTGGTTATTAAACATAATTTTAAAAACAGCGAGAGTGCTTTAAAATTAATTGGACTCTAATTGTTTTCAAAAAATACTTTTTAATTTTAAAATGAAACAGCGAGAGCGCTCATTTTGAGTTTAATAATATGACCTGACTTGATAGAACTAAAGTGTGAGACGAGGGTTTTTAAATAAACAGTTTCCACTGAAATAGTATTTTAATACTGAAAACAAATGTCAATGACTTATTGAATCCCTAAAGTTTCCAAGTACATACCGGTGTCCTATTATTAATTACTAGATTTTAGTTAATTCCCGATTAAATCCAAATACCCAATTTTGTTATTTGTCCTTAGCTTTACACAGTAACCCTAAGATACTGGTAGTTTGACCACCAGTCCTTATGGGTTCGATATCTTTTAAAACTATGCGATAAGTCTGTTCACTTGTAGTCACTACACTCGATAGACTCATAAAGTCGCGATCATAAATTCACCTCCACCGTCGATTTTGAGAATTTTCAACTTGTGACCGCTTTGCTGCTCCACCATAGATTTAAAACGTTTGAACACATCAAACACATCATCTTTCCTCTTGATTAGATAAATCCATAGCTTCCTACTAAAATCATAATGAAAGTGACAAAGTACCTATTTCCACCATACGAGTCAACTTGCATTGGTCCGTAAACGTCTGAATACATCACCTCAAGATAATGTTTCATTCTATGGCCTACGTCCTTGCTGAAACTATTATTGTGTTGCTTACCTTGAACACAATCATCACATATCTCAGCTGGAACATTGATCTTTGGCATCCCGGTAACCATACCATTCCTTTGCAACGCGTCGAGGTCATGAAAATTGAGATGACCAAGATGGTAGTGACACAACCACTCATCACGACTTGCCGCTGTAGCAAGACACTTGTGTTCCATCACCTTCAATTTAATCTTGAAGGTACGATTTGCAACCACTGGTGCCTTAAGAATTAAAACTCCATTTTGGTCAAAAACGCGTAAAATTATATTCTCCATGCGAATAGTGTAATTCTTCTCAAGCAATTGGCCAATACTCAAGAGATTACACATGATTCCAGGAATGTATAACACATCCTTGATCAAGGAATGACTACCATCCTTCTTCATGATCAAAACGTCACCAACACTATCGACGGCTAAAGTGGTGTCATCCACGAATTTCACCTTGTTCTTTGTGGCTTGATTGATTTTGACAAACCAATCCTTTCTACCCATCATATGTGTTGAAAAACTAGAATCCAAGTACCACTCATTTCTTCCTTGAACCCCATCTCGAACAATTACCATCACGTTTTGTTCTAGACGCATTTGTGCAGAAAATTCTGCACTGCAAACGTTGCTGCCTGGCAACTTGTAGCTGCTACTGCTGCTGTCCAACAACTCTTTCATGACATAGTTCTCTTCCGTGATCATGACTAGAAGCGTATTATCGTCATTCGATTCCTGTCGAGTTACCTTAGCCTCATCACCTTGATTTTCTTTCACTTTCGCATACCATTATTTTGCGAAATGACCAAGCTTGTTACAATTGTAACACTTTACACCAGTCTTGTCAAACTTTTTAGTATAGATGCCCTGGCCACTACCTTTGGAGTTGTTCTCACCTCTTTGCACCACCGAAGCCTTTGAATTTTATGATTTTTTACCACCAAAATTATGGAAATTTGTCTTCTCTCTTGAAGACCATTTTCCTTTCGGTCTCTTGTTCCTATCATTGAATCATGCTTGTAACGCAATCTCCGCTTTTGCCTTGTCATTTTCTCTTTCATTCATCCTTTTTTCATGATCCTCCAATGAGCTTTGAAGCTCCTCCTTGCTCATATTAAGAAGATCCTTTGATTTTTCTATTGCAACCAATATGTTGTCAAATTTTGATGTTAAAGAACGCAAGATTTTTGCTACCACATTTTGTACCGACACAGTTTCACCAAAAGCCTTCATTTGATTCACCAAACGCGTTATACGCGTAATGTAATCGTTGATTGATTCCTTCTCTTTCATTTGCACTAACTCAAATTGCCTCTTGTGAGTTTTTAACCTCACAACCTTCACTTTATCATCCCCTTCATAAGTTTTCTTCAAGATCTCCCAAGCTAGCTTCGCCGATGTGCAATCACCAACTTTCTCAAAGTTGTTGTTATCGACGCAAGAATGTATCAAGAAAAGTGCTTTGTAATCTTTATTCTTCTCTTTCTTGAATGTAGCTTGTTGTGAAGTTATAGCCTCTGCCACAAGAGGAGTAATGCCATCGTTAGCGATTTCTAGAACTTCTTGGTACCCAAATAAGACTTTCATTTGTTTGCACCATTTGTCAAAGTTTTTAGAATCAAGAATTGGAGGGTTGGTAGAGATTCGATCAACGGAAATGGTAGACATGTTTGCAGCGGGTTAATGGATCAGAACCAAGGCTCTTGATGCCAAATGTTGGGATAAACACAAAAATAGAGTAATTGAGAGAGAGAGAGAGAGAGAGAGAGAGTGAGAGAGAGAGAGAGAGACAAGAGAGAGATAGAGTGAGAGAGTAATTGAGAAGAAAATTATAATTGGCATTAACAACATTCACATTACAAGAGGGTTTATATAGTGTGCTTAAAAACATAACAAACACACACAACTAAAAGGCTGCTTCTGTCAGCTAATAGAAAAACAAAATGTCGCGCTAGAAACCGATTTCCTAAAACAGGAAAATCAATTTCCCCAACTGAAAAACATAATAGAAGTCAAAAATACGTGACAGAAACCGATTTCTCAAAACCTGGAAATCGATTTCCTCTGTGAAACTTCTAGTCCCAGCAGCAGCAATAGAATAGCTTTTCAACACAAGCTGTTTTTTAAAACAGCTTCCAAAAGCTTATATACTGCACTTGACTTATTTTAAACATCCAATATAATCCTACTTTACAGACTAACAAGGAGCGTCTCCACAGAGGCCACAAATTTTTATATACTAAAATTTTATATTTGATAGGCGATATTGATGTATTGTATTAAGAGATAAGATAAGGCATGAAATTGATAGATGTTGGTGTATTTTGTATTGATGCATAGGTTATTGACAAATTTGATTTTATTCAAAATCTCGTACCTTTTTGCTTTAAGTATTATTCCACTACGTTAAGTTAGTGTCACATTGCTCGTGAATAGAAGTTAAACTCTTTAGTTTAATTAAACATATTTCTCAAATGATAAAACGTGATAGACCAATGAATTTGAGGTCGATCGAAACATGAATTATATTCTAAATCAAAAATGTTTGGGGGTGTGTGTGACTTGTTGCCCATTTAAAAAAAATGCAAGAGTCTAATTTGTATAGGTGCTTCATAAATATTTGAGAATATCTAACTATATCTCTTGGATCTCTCACCCACCTGCAAATTGATAAAATTGCTCTCCTACTTTCGTAGGTGTATATCCGGAAGCACTTTTTTTTTCAAAAAAATTATTTTCTTCCGTAAATACTTCTACTGAAGCGTTAAAAAACGTAGTATAGTGGGTAAATTTATTTTTATTTCAATTCAGTCATTCTTTCGTATGTGCATCTACGGAAAGTGTTGAAAACAGAGTGTTCCATAGATGTACTTACAGAACAGTCTGCTATATTTTCAAATCATATTCATTTTAACTTCAAAACTCAATTTTTATTACAAAAATGGAAAATAAAATTATAGTAAATTAAATTAATGCATTACTCATCTTGCTATACTCAAATTATAGTAAATTATAAAATCAAATTTAGGTCTCATGTGGAATCTGTCTTGAATGATTCCGGATGACAAGTTGCGTCACAAATTAGTAACATCCATTTCATTGATCAATCTTATTTTGATGAGGAAATATATAATTACAAAGAAGAGCTCGAGTTGCTAGGAGTGATAGTTTATGTAAGTGGAAGTTTCCTAGTTGTCATTGAGCATTTAAAATTATCTTCAGATTTGGCCTCTTTGACAACTGAAGTTGTTCTTTTGATAATGGAATGTATCACTTGTCAAAGACTGCAAATTAGATTCAATTGAAGATTATTCAATCAGGTAAATAATAATCATGTTTAGAGCTAAAACCCATGTTAAGGGAAATCCCTATTTGGGTTGGCCTAATGCTTTGATAAAAGCCTCTATAATACTCAATCCCACCTTACTAAAAAAAATCTACTTCTCAGATGAAGTTGCCCTTAAAGTAATGTCAAGAGCTTGAATGGTTTCATAAGGACAATCTGGTTGCGTACGACGGAGAAACCGAGTAAGGTGGTAGAGATCTGTCTTGGAAGCAAACTTTATAGTAACCTTAAACTCTCGTTCACGCTTTTTCCTGTGACAAAGAGACAAAATCAGCAATCCATTACTACCTTATTACTAAATAGTATCCATATTAACTCATTACTAACTCAACTGCAAAAAACTCACCAATCAAAAGAATCAGAAGAGGATCCTCTATTTTCATCAGTCAAGTTAACCACACAAACCTTGGAGTTAAAAGGTATTGCCCCAGCAGTAAATAAGCTCTTCCTTCCATCATAAGCAGGTTTGTGGTTGTCCAACTGAGATTCCCGATACATTTTCACTAAATGGTTAATGATATCTCTGCATACTTTCTTAAAAGTAATCTCGTTATTATTACTTCCCAACAGTTTTAGAGTGAAATGATTATGATTTGAAAATATAGCAGACTGTTCCATAGACGCATCTACGCAAGAAAACAATTTTTTGCAAATCAAGGTGCTTCCGGATATGCATCTATGGAAGCAGGGAGAATAATTGGAATTTCTCCAGGTGGCTAAGAGATTCAAGGGGTGCATTGAGAAATCCTCAAAGATTTTCACACCTTTATTGCATGTATTTTGAGATTGCATTCTTTTTATAGAATAGTTGGGAAAAAGTTATAAATTCTATACATATTCGAAGATTCCTTTGAAACCGACATATTGATGGCCTTCTAGTTAAATGGACGACCTTAGGAGTCTTCTTCATTTATAGTATCATTTGGTGATGTTTCATCTCATCTATGAACCAGGAAATAAGCAAGTTGAAGAAATAGCCACCAAAAAAACATTAAAGCAAAGAATAAATTCCATATGTTTCTCACCAAATATCTGTCTTCTTTTGTAGCGGGTTCCATTAACAAATACATTTCTATGAATAATTTCTTTGGTTTCTTTAGCACCATTTAGGAGGAGAAATGTTGTCAACTGTTGTACCCTAAAATTTGCCCTCCCTTTTCTCAAGACATTTCTCACAAAGATTTTCAAAAGCTCAAGTTTGCACAAGTACAATTGGACTTTTAATGCCCCATATAGTTTATATGGATCATATTGGACTTTCAAGCATCATGTCGAAAATGGAATTTCTGAATCATCGAAATAAGGAAGAGGAAACTGTCGAAAGGGCAAAGCAGATAAAAGAAAAAGTGTGCAGTTGCAGATAACTATGTCGAATTCAAAATTTGGTTCAGGTTGTTCGAACTACATGATTGATCGAAAGGAGAGGTTGGCAGATTTTGAAAAATCGAAGAAGAGCAAGGTAAAACTGGTTGTTCGAACTACATAATTGATCGAAAGGAGTGGTTGGCAGATTTTGACAAGTCGAAGAAGAGAAAGCTTGCTTTAATCCCCAAGATTCAACTGGGCAATGGCTTCCTTCGAAGCAACCTACTTCAATTCCACCTCTAAACCCTTCGACACATATAGTTTGAACACTATGAATTACAAGTATATCTTCATGATTTCTTCAATCCACAAGCTTCGACTGGGCAATGGCTCCCTTCGAAGCAACTTGCTTCGATTCCACCTCTAAACCCTTCGACACACATAGTTTCTACACTTAATTATAATTTGAGGTTTGGACATTTGAACTTTCGACCACTTAATCAACTGATGATTACTGGTAGGAAAGAAATCCATAAATTCTTTCATTTTGACTATGCCAATGAGATCATCTTACATACTCAAAGTGGTACATTCAGATGAATGTGTTCCATTTGAAGAACACGCAATTTGTGGAAACAAATATTGTCTTGTATGTTGATGAGTTTGGTCGAAGGTTGTAAGTGGTCCATTCGAAGAACACACAATTGGTGGAAACAAATATTGTTTTGTCTGTTGATGAGTTTGGTCAAAGGTTGTAAGTGGTCCATTCTAAAAACACACAATTGGTGGAAACAAATATTATTTTGTCTGTTGATGAGTTTGGTCGAAGGTTGTAAGTGGTCCATTCGAAGAACACGCAATTGGTGGAAACAAATATTTTTTTATCTGTTGATGAGTTTGGTCGAAGGTTGTAAGTGGTCCATTCGAAGAACACACAATTGGTGGAAACAAATATTGTTTTTCCTATTGATGAGTTTGGTCAAAGGTTGTGGATCTATGTGATCCAAACTAAAGGATGAAGTATTCAACATCTTTTAGAGGTTCAAGATGCTTGCTAAACAAAGTCATATATGCTTCCAAGCCCAAGCTTGTTGTACTGTCCATATAACAGCCTAAAACCATGTCAAAAAACAAACTTCTTTACTGCTATGAAACATCCATGCACCAAGCTGCCACAACACTCCAAAACTGCTGCAAAATAGTCCTGCTATGCTGCTCCTAATTTGCACAAAATCAGCATATAAGAGTTGCACCCCAAAAGCTATGAAAAGAGCATACCCAAACGGTTTCAAATTTTATTTGTTTTCCCCCCAAAACCCCCAACAAGACTTTTCTTTAAATAAGTTGTTTCACCATACACAAAATGGGGGATTTTGGCAAAGGAAAAAGGAGAAGAAGAAAAAAAGAGAGAAGAGAGAACACGAAGGGTGAAGCCTTAAAACACTCTTAAGCCCAGAACCAAAAACACAACACCTATTTTCTTTTCTTTCGAACCCAAGAATATTCAAGGCAGCAACTCAAGTTCGAAACACGCATTTCAGCTTCAAGGCAAGTCTTATTGACTTTAAACCTTTCGTTCAATTATCATTGATGATTCATCTTCAAAGATAACATGTAATAATCATTGCCTTCGAAGTTACCCTTTTGTTTGTTTTTATTTCTTGTCAATTATATGTTAAGAACTAACCTGTACAAACCATAAAACAATGTTGGAGTGAGAAATTACAGCATGATTTGATACAAAGCCTTAGGCTTTGACACATACTACTTTATAGGCCCAAACGGAAGGAAAAAAGGGATCGAAAGAAGGACATGCTTTGATGCATATAAGCATGCTTCGACACATGCTTTGACACATAATGTTATGCTTCAATTTGGAATTACATGATATGCTTCGATGCATATAAAGAATGCTTCAACACATGTTATCGAAGGATTTATTTTTTTCTCTCTTTTGCGCTTTTTTTATATATTTTTTCATGTTTATTTTAATTAACCAAAAGCCTTCCATAAAAAAACCTTAAAAAAATGATTTCTTGATTAATTTGATTTCCTTTTAACTTAGGATTAATTTTCCTATTTTTTATTAATCATATCCCTTTAGGTTAATTAGGTCAAAATAATTTTCCTAACAAAAATCCAAAGCAAAATCCATTTCTTTTTTTATTCCTTCTACATTATATTCATGTCATTTCTTGTACATTTATTCGATATGGTTGTAATGCATAATTAGGTTTAATTTCTTGCAATCCTCATTTGTACATTTGTATCCCCTATCCTCTAATGATGTAATAGCTTAGGATTTTAATTTCTGCAATTTACCGCTTTAATATAAATTGTTAGTAATTAGGGTGTGTATGGCAAGATAAAATCAACCGTTACAAAATCCTAATTTCAAAGACAAAAATGGATGCAATCAAACACACTATTCACACACGTGCACCTCTAGGGTAAGCTCGCTTGTTGCCTCGAAAAATAGTCATATTCCTCGAATATGGTTGTTTTAGCAAAGACCCTCGATAAAAAAAGATCGTAGTCCCTCGATGTCCCTCGATGTTGCCTCCCGTAAACGATCTAGTCCCTTACGAAAATTGCTAAAACGTCTTATAAGTTTCCTTCTATGACTATACGATTGAACCACGCTCATTCCTTCACATCCAACAATAGGGCTTCTTACCAAATCAATGGTAAGATAGCAACATCTAAAGGAGGAGGAAAATAACATAGACCTTTTGAGTAGGTAGGAAGCTCATAGTTTCTTGCTCACAAACTAAAACCATTTCCACACTTACACTTTCAAAAACAAACATATCTTTGAACTATTTTCAAAACCAATACTTTGTATACATTCTTATAGAGACAAGAATCATTACAAAGTTTTCCGAAACAAAGGAGTTTTCAAAATACTTTCAAATTTACACCCATCACAAACACCTTTTCAAACAAAACAAATTTTCAAGTGATCTAGCAAGCAACTAAGAGCCTGTAGATAAATGCAGATGAAAAGGGTGCTAATACCTTCCCTTTTCATAACCTACCCCCCTAACTCAAGAAAAAATCTCAAAGGTCTTTCCTGTTCTTTTCACCCTTTCCTTTATTGGATAAAAGAAAAGTCGATGGCGACTCTTGCTATCCGCCACAATTGCAATAAAAGGCAAAACACCCAAGTCAATTCTCCCACCATATCACAGAACTGGAGACTATGCTGGGGATTAAACTTAAAAGTGGGGTTACCTTAGAGCTAGATTACATTTATTTGATTTCATTTTTTTATTTGTCTGCTTTACATTTATGGGTCCTTGTTTGGGTTTATATTGATCCTCTACCCGAATCGGGGAACACCATTAGGTAAGTAGAAATAGATTATGGAAAATGTACGACGTAGATCGATATGGTTAAAGCAATGTGTGATACGGTGGCAGAACCGACTGTTTAATACTGGTTTGCATTTTTTGTTCGCAAATGTCACTGTAAGCAACAGTCGCCACCGAATTTTCTTTTATCCAATAAAGGAAAGGGTGAAAAGAATAGAAAAAGACATTTTTTTGAGATTTCTGAGTAAGGGGAGTAGATTATGGAAAGGGAAGGTGTTAGCACCCTTTCCATCCATGGTTTTCCATGGGCTCTTAGGTACTTGCTCATTTTTAAAATTGCTTGTGTTTGTGTGTTTTGAAAAGCTTTGAAAAATGCCTTAGTGCGACGATTCACTTTATGGTAACTCTTGTATCAGTCCTCAAGAGTGTGATAAAGTGTTTTTGAAAACTTTGTTTTGAAAAGTGTTTGAAAGTATGGTATGAAAATTAATTTGAGCAAGTACTTAAGAACTGTCTACCTACTTGAAAAAAGACTATTATTTTCCTCCTATCCTTTAGACCGTGTTATCCTACTAATAGTTAGTAGGTAACCCTAGTCGTTGGATTTTTTGGGACTATCGAAAGGGACGTAATGGTCATTGAAGGCAACATGTAAGGATACCTTAGCATTTCGAAGGGACTATCATCATAAGATCATTTCTCGTAGGCAACTCGAGGGACATTTTAGGGACTATGATCTTTATGATGACTTTAAACTGGGGGTCTTTGCTAAGAGTATCTCTAGGTTTGAGGAACATGACCAAGGTTTCTTAAGGCAACCAAGTGAGGTAATACCCTAGGGGTGCAAGTGTGCAAAAGTGTGCCTTTTTCAGATATATTTATCTTGAACTTTAGTGATCTACAGATTGATTGATTAAGCATATACGCCTAGGTTGCTAGCAGTTTATATACAAGCGTATAAAATATAAAAGCGAGAAATAAAGGTCCTACGCTATTACAAGGCCGTGGGAAAATTACATAAGGAATTGACTGAAAAATTAAGCGCGGAAATAAAAATCCTAATTAAGCTATTACAAACCAGACACAGTTACATCAATTAATAAAAATTTCTAAAGTAAATAAACACGCGCCCGAATTGAATATGCGTCTAAAAATCCTAAATGAAAGGAACTTTTTTGTTTGTTTTTGGTATAAAAAGAAATTGAATTAAAAAAAATCCTAAATCTCTTTAATTTTAGTTTTTTTAAGAAAATATTAAAATAGTTAATTAATTAATTGACAAAATTAATTTAATGTAAAAACTAACCTAAGGTCTTTTTGTTTTTTAGCTTGTTAATTAATGCTCAGAAGTAGTATGGTCAAACAGCCCGAAAGAAAGGTGAAATCAAAAGACCAACACAATAAGGAGAAAAATAAAAATGCATTCTTGGAGGTAATGCCTGGATCGAAGAGGCCTGGGTTTCTCTTCGATCCAAGGATCTGATCGAAGACCTCATTCAAGGGTCTTGAGACGCTGCAAGCAAAATGTTATAAATTGAAACAGTGAGGCCTACATCGAAGAAGTTTGATAGGTAACATATCTGGGCGTTCGATCTGGATGTACCATCCTTCGATCGGGGATGCTGGCCCTACAAAGAAGTTTGTTAGAAATCAATAACACAAGGCCTGGGATGCTGGATCCTAGTCCCTTCGATTGCCTGAATTCCTTCTTTCCCCCCTGAGCTGTTTGCTCATTCGAAAGGCATGACTCCTACTTTTAGTCCTGCAGATTGGTTAATTCAAAACTAAATAATACAAAAAAAGTCCCATTCGAAATCCATTCCTGAACCCGGATCTGGGTTGGTTTCGATTTGTCCAGGTCAGGAGCAAGAGTTTCAAACACAACTAGTTTCAAAATAAACTCTATCCATGGGGGTTCAAACGTATGAATAGTGTAGCTTCGATTTATTCAAAGTCCCCATTCGAATTACTCCAGCTTTGATGTCACATTCCCCTTCAAATGGAACTCCCTCTGCTTCGATCGCTTCAAAGTCCCAATTCGAACGTAATCAGCACATTTCCAATTAGGAAACTTTGACCAGCTCTTGACCTGGTGGTGAGTCCTAATTCTGATTCGAAGCATTCAGATCTTCCTTTATCAGAGCATCTTAGATGAAGATAAACTCTGCACTGAAATTCCATTCGAAGGTCATTTCATTCTTATGTTCTGATTGAGGTAAAGTCTAGAGTTCCAGTCGAAGGACCCTCTAAAATTCCAGTCGAAGTATCTTTTGGAAAGCCAGTCAAAGGACTCTCTAAAATTCCAGTCGAAGTATCTTTTGGAAAGCCAGTCGAAGGACCTTGTTCAGACTCCAATCGAAGTGCTTTGTTCAGACTCCAATCGAAGGACTTTGTTCAGACTCCAATCGAAGGACTTTTTTCAGACTCCAATCGAAGGACTTTTTTCAGACTCCAATCGAAGGACTTTGTTCAAACACCAATCGAAATGCCTTGTTCAGGCTTCAATCGAAGTGAACTTTTGAGATTCCAATCGAAAAGCCTCGTTCAAACTCCAATCAAAGTGAACTTAGGAACCTCATTTGAAAAATTTCCTTGTCTTCAGGCCAAGACTTGTGACCACCTATGCAAGATAAAAATCTTGGAATTATATGAGAGGGCAAATTTTGGGGTACAACAGTTTCCCCTGTTCAATCTTCTTAAGCCTGAGGATGTAGATTGGCTGCTCTGCCTTTCGTGATCTGAAGGTAGAAGATGATTGAACACTAGAGTGCCCAAAAATTTGCACTCGTCTGAAATGATACTTAATTGCATAGATAATATCGGGAATGGGCTTATAGATTCCATTTAGAGAAGATGACAGAAGTTCGTCGGAGATGGGCTTAAGGATGCCATCCGTAGAGTCATCAAAGAGGGGCTTAAAGATGCCATTTAGAACCATGTTGATTTCATGAGATATTCCTTCACTGAGAATTCCTATGCCTATTATTGGGGAGGACTCCGCTGAGGAATGTTTGTCTTTGTTCGGGAAATAGAATTTAGGAGTTTCAGTTGTCTTTTACTCTACTGGAGGGTCATCTCTTGATTGAAGAGACGAAAGTGAACTGCTATCTAGTCAGGATCCAGGCTTCACAGTGACTTGCTGAGGATAATAAGGTTGACTGCTACCTTGTCGTATTCCAGGCTTCACAACGACTTACTGGGGAAATGAGATTAAACTGTTATCTGGTCGTACTCTAGGCTTCAGTGATTTGAATAGATTCAGCTGTTATCTGGTCGTATTCCAGGCTTCAACTTGAATTGGAGGTATACTATTGTCTGGTCGAGTCCAGGCCTCATTGTAACTGACAGAGTAAACTGCTATCTGGTCGTACTCCAGGCTTCACATCATCTTATATTGTTATCTGGTCGGATTCCATGCTTCACAGTGTCTTGAATTGTTAATTGACTATTATCCGGTCGGGTTCCGGGCTTCATAGTAATTAATAAAGTAAACTTCTATCTGGTCAGATTCCAGGCTTCGCAACACCTTATACTGTTATCTGGTCGGATTCCAGGCTTCACAGTATCTTGAATTGTTGATTGACTATTATTCTATCGGGTTTTGGGCTTCATAGTAATTGACAGAGTAAACTACTATCTAGTTGGATTCCAGGCTTCGCAACACCTTATACTCTTATCTAGTCAGATTCTAGGCTTCACAGTGTCTTGAGCTGTTAATTGATTATTATCCGTCAGATTTTGAGCTTCAGCCATGATGTTAACTGTTATCTGATCGGGTCCAGGCTTCACAGTATGGTGGACTACTATCTGGTCGGATTCCAGGCTTTACAGCAACCTAAACTGTTATCTGGTCGAAATCCAGGCTTCACAGTGATTGAAGAAGTTAACTATTATCTGGTCGGATTCCAGGCTTCGTAGAAACTTTGTAGGGTCTACCTGAATGCCCTTGTCACTGACAATGAAACCTAGTAGTTTACCAGACTTTACACCGAAGATGCACTTGTTCGGATTTAACATCAGCTTGTACATCTTTAACCTATCAAACAACTTTTGTGGATAATCAAGGTGTTCTTCCTCAGTTTGAGACCTGGCTATCATATCATCCATATAGACCTCTATCTCATGGTGAACCATGTCATGAAACAAGGCTACCATGGCTCTCTGATAGGCTGCCCCAACATTCTTCAACCTAAATGGAATCACTTTGTAGCAGAAAGTGCCCCATTGCGTGACGAAGGTTGTCTTCTCCGTATCTTCGGGTGCCATCTTGATCTGATTGTAACCATAGAAACCATCCATGAAGGAGAAGATCTTGTGCTACGTGGTGTTGTCAACCAGAACATCGATGTAGGGGAGCGGAAAGTCATCTTTGGGGCTTGCCCTGTTCAAATCTCTGTAGTCCACACACATTCGTACCTTACCGTCCTTTTTAGGCACCAGAACTACATTAGCAATCCATTGGGGATAAGAGGTGACAGCTAAGAACCCAGTGTTGAACTATTTCATAACCTCTGCTTTGATCTTCTCTGACATTTTAGGGCGCATACAACAGACCTTCTGCTTTACCGGAGGACAATCTTCTTTAGTTGGCAGACGGTGAACCACAATATCTGTATCCAGTCCTGACATGTCTTCATATGACTAGGCGAAGATCTCGACATAATCATTCAACATCTGTATCAACCGTTGTTTAACCTGAAGCCCCAAATTTGCACCGATCTTGACTTCTTTTCTGTCTTCCTTTGTGCCCAAATTTATTGTCTCGATTGGCTCTTCATGAGGCTGTATAGCCCTCTATTCTTGTTGTAACAGCCTAGCAAGCTCTACAGGTACCTCACAATCTTCCGCACCTTCGTCTTCGACTTGGTTGATCGAATTTTCAAAGTCATAACTGGTAGTAGGAGAATTGTTATCAATGGGATCCAGAGTGGATATGGATCTCCAATTTAATACGTGAGTGTGTGTAAGAGCATAGCTGTATAGGCAAAGTAAAATGCAGGAAAGAAAAACAGAGAGCACAAAATTTGTATGCATAAACATCCAATGCTTTATTAATTCCATATGAAAGTGAAATATGATAACCCTCATAAATAAACCGATGTGCCTCAGGTAAGACACATGGCCATAAAGTTATATTGTTTATTACATATCCAAAAACAAGAAAGATAATTACTTTTGAACAAAAGTAATAGGTACAAAATCTTTTTCCGTCCAGTTACTAGGTCCACCATTAGTAGTAGGCAAGATCCAGCTATCCATGTCATTGTCATCGTCTCCGTCTTCTACAGTGTTGACCCCATGATTGTTGATGCGTAGGGGAGGTCTTCCAGCACGAGTACGCCGAACAACCCTTTGAGCCCCTGAAGAGAAACCCAAACTAAATTTATCAGACTTGTACGGAATATCAGGGAGCCGACCCCAAATGGTAGATCCACCTTCTTCGACAACCTCTTTTGCATCCTTGAGAGAAGCCATCTTCAAGGGAGGTCTGGTGATCTTCGGTACACTGGTAATAGTTTCAGCCGCAGCCAGAGTCTGAGGTACCTCTTCGAAATTCTGGCACAGAGTCTTGATGAACTCACCCTCCATTTCCACATATCTGAATGAATTTAGGTGACTGGCCATCTACTCTTCTTCCCCATGTACAGTGACAATTCTCCCTTTGACCGGGTATTTCATCATCTGATGTAGAGTGGACATGACAGCTCCCGCCCCATTAATCCAAGGGTGACCCAATAAACAAGAATATGATGGTATGATATCCATCACGTAGAAGGTAGAGTCGGAAGTATGAGAACCAACTTTGATGGGGATGTCCACCTCCCCGTGCACCATTCTCTTTGAACCATCAAAATCCCTCACTACAATATTGTGGGGATTCAAAGTCAAACCTTCACAGTCTAGTCTATCTAGAGCATTCTTAGGCAACATATTCAATGACGAACCAGTATCTACTAAGACATAGGCCAAAGTAGTGCCCTTGCATTCCACAGAGACATGCAATGCATCATTGTGCTTCCTCCCTCTAGGAGTCAAATCAACATCAGAAAATCCCAAACCATTATCACACATCAAACTAGCTACACAATCTTCAAATTGGTCAGCAGAGGTTTCCTAGGGCACATGGGTAGTTTTCAGGAACTTCACCAAAGCCTTCGCATGAGCTTCGGAGCACAAAAACAAGGCTAGAAAAGAGATATTTGAAGGGGTCTTCCCCAGCTGTTCGACCACGTTGTAGTCGCTTTTCTTGATAATTTTCAAAATTTCTTCCATCTCCTTCTTGGAAGCCTATGGGATAGATATTGAATGTGCCTTCGACTGGACAGGCTCAACCAATATGTCTTTTCCCCGAGTCTCGGTCGACTCGGTGATAGGGGTGTCAACATGGGTAATCAAAGGAGTTATATTAGTAGTAGGAGCAGGAACAAGAGTAGGAATAATCACATGCCCAGTAGCAGCTTTCGAAGGAGAAATATCAGGGGAGAACACTCTTCCACTTTTAGTTATTTTGCTGGTTCCCACAATGTTGCCAATGTCGGGGTCAGCCTTCTCGGAAACCTATTCTTCATTAGCCATCCAATCTTGCTTGAGGCCGTGGTAGTAGACATCACCCCCATAGTTGCAGGGAACAGTTTTGTTCGGGGAGTATGGGATTGGCCCTGGCAATGTAATTATCAGCGGAGTAACCTTCAGAACAGATGTAATCTTGACGGGTCTTTTGGTGGAGACCTTGGGAGGATTGGCGGAAATGGTTATTATCGAAACATCTTTGCAAGAAATGGTTAGAGCGGGATTCTTTTCAAACAAAATCTCCCTATCATCCACCCGACGCTGAACACCTGCCTTCAACAAATGACAACCAATCGGTAAAGATAAACAGAGGTGGCAACCTTCGCCACAAACCGGAAATAAACCGGCCTTAAACAAATTCCACTTAACGGTTATAAGAGGAGTAACAAGCTCTTCAACAGCAGTAAAAAACACATCATCTTCAACAATGTTAACACCACGACCATGATTGGGCATGGGAGCAGTGATGACATTTGGAATCTCAGGAGCATCAAATTCAATTTCCTTTGTCTCGAGAAGGTCTTGTACCTTGTTCTTCAAAGCCCAACAATTGTTTGTATCATGACCTGGACTTTCTGAATGATAAACACAACAGGCATTTGGATTGTAGCGGGGAGAGGTGGTGTTGGGATTCTTTGGAGCTTCCCCTCAGAGTTACCAGATTAGATTTCAGCAGATGAGGTAAAACTTGTGACAATGTTATATTTATCCGAGTAAACTGTCTTACCAGCCTTCCCATTCTCGACTGACTATCTCTTTATTGAGTAGGTGCAGGCTTAGAGATCATGACAGCCCCTACCGTTGGACGGTGTTCAGTTCTGTCCTGATTCCTTTGATGGTAAACAATACTAACCTCTTTCTTTCCAGCAAATGGATTCCTTACTGCACTGGAGGATGCATCATTTTGGATCTTACCACTCCTAATTCCGACTTCCACTCTTTCCCCCGTCAAGATTAATTCAATAAAGCCGGCCAAGGAAGTTCCAATCAGGTGATTAAAGAATGGACCAGACAGGCTACCCAAAAACATATCCACCAGCTCCCTATCAGACAGGGGAGGTTGGACTCTTCCTGCTAAGTCCCTCCATTTTTTAGTGTAGTCTTTAAAGCCCTCGCTCGAACCTATAGCCATACTTTGGAGTTGAGTACAAGTGGGAGCAAGGTATGCATTGTACTGATACTGCTTATAGAAAGCAGCAGACAGGTCTTCCCAATTATGAATGTTGGCCCTCTCCAACCGATAGAACCAATCTAGCTGCATTCCGGATAGTCTATCTTGAAAGAAGTGGACTCATAAGTCTCTGGCAGCAGGGTGAGGCTGTATCTTCCTTACATAAGATCGGAGGTGCATCTTGGGACACGAAACCCCATCATACTTAGCAAACACTGGTGTCTTAAACTTTGGCGGAATAACAATCCCATTCACCAAACCCAGCTCTTCAAAGTCCAACCCGGGTACTTTCTGAATCTCCATTGCACTCAGACGTTCTTCCAACTGTTTGTACTTTTCGTCAGTCGGAGGATACTGCTCTTCATTGTAGTCAGTCTCATTGTCAGATTCCCTCAGACTAGGGTCTTCCTCTCTTGTTTCACCCTCTTAGTTATCTCCTTCTCTTGATGAAGATGTCAGCTCAACCACTTGCCTTGGAGGTCCTTTGAACCTCCTTCCCAAGTTTACCATACCAGCTGCCTTCCTTGGCTTCTTAGTCTTCTCTTTTACAATCAAGGCTTTCAGCTCCTCCTGTCCCTTAGCCAGAGCCATAATCATTTATTAAAATTGTGCATTCTGAGTCTACAAGTCCTTCACTGTTTGTTCGAGAGCCATGGCTAAAATAAACAGCGAAGAGGATGAGAAACCTGCTTTGACACCTGTTTATGTAATGATATGTATGATATGTGTATGCAATGATTTCAAGGACTTTATTGGATTTAAGCTCTTTTAAACAAAATAAAAGCAAAACCTTTTATTAGTAAGTTTTTAAAGCAACAAAAGATTACACAAGGATAAACATTGAAAGGAAATTCATAAGTCTCCCATGGGCGTTTCCTCTTGGTGTTGAGGTAGGTTTTAAGGTTCCTCTCTTCATGAAGTTGTTTTGTTAATTCCAACACCTTCTTCTCACTTACATAGAATTGAGCCTCAAAAGTATCCCGTTCTCTCTTGAGCTGGATCCAAGACTTTTGCAACTCTTCGAAGTTGGTTGGCATATCAGGATGGGGAATAATATGGGACTCGCCCCCTTGAACAATAGGTTCCAAGATCACCGGTAAGATGGAATCGTATGGAATCATAAGACTTTGGGCTCGAGCTCTCACCCATTTGAGGTAAGGTTCCAAAGGGATGGAGTTCTTACGCCCCAAAGTCCTACTATCAATCTCCTTAACAATGCACCAAGAGCGGATGAACCTCTGACGATAATTATGCACATCATCTGAGTAGCTGAACACAATACCCTGGATAAGCATATCCGGTGGACCATATCTCTGTGCATAGCCAAACTGACGTAGTCATAAAGAAGGATTATAGGTGATGCCTCCCCTAATGCCCAGCAGTGGCACATTAGGAAATTCTCCGCGGCGATCAATAAAATAAATTTTATCTTGAGAGAGAGGACACCAATGGATGTCAGAGTGAGAGAGAGAGACATTATTCTTTGACTCCACCTTAAGCCTAAATCATTTTGCATTACTGACCGAGGAAGGTGCGAAATAAACCACCTATATAGCAGAGGGATGCAACACATGAGAGTTCCTCGCTTCTTCAGAGTACGAGTATGGAGAGAATGTAGGATATCCCCGAGCAGTGTAGGAACCATATTATGAGCAAGAAAGATGTTGATGGCATTCACGTCTATAAGTTGATCTAAATTAGGAAATAGGATGTCCCATAGATCGAGAGGGATAATACATCTTCGAAGGCATGATTGCTCATAGCATCCAGAAAATCTGAGCTTTCTTCATCCGGAAATTAGCAAGGAGACCCTTAACTCCACTTCTTTTTCCAAATTGGACTCAATGTCAGATGGTTTCAAGTGTAAAGCTACGGAAACATTTTCAGAAGTTGGGTCTTATTCTAAACTAGTGAAAGGTACTCTCTCCAATATAGGTAAACCAAGCAACTTAGAGAATTCTTCCAGCGTAGACCCCAATTGATAATCAGGGAATGTGAAGCAATGGTGCTTTGGGTCGAAGAACTGGAATAAGACACTCATCAAACCTTCGTCAAATCCGGTGGTAACCAAACTGAGCAAATGACCATGTCTTTTGCGGAATGATTTGTCCTCGGGGAATTTCAAGACTAATTCCTTGAGCTCAGGAGGAACTTCTGTGAAGTGAATCCGGATGGTTTTTCTGCGACCTAAATCCATATCCTACAAAACAGCCAAGAGGTAAATCCAACAGGTCCTTGAAATGATTAGTATGTATAAATGTCACGATGTTTATGATGTCAGGATCATGCTAAAAACCACAGATAAACACAAGCAAATTACATAATAGACCTTAGTTTCAAAGGCTTGCATGATTTTTTTTAAAGGTATGTACCCTCTTGAATGTTCAGTTGGCTCAACATGTCCTATTAATGGTAACAGGGTTCTAAGGAGCCTAAATATCACTGACCTTCCCTTCATAAATTGTTTCAGCTCAGCACCGAAGTATTGCGGACAAAAAATTATGAAATTCCAGCCTCAATGAGTATAGTATCGAGTATCAACCAATCATTGGTCAGAACCAAAGCCGGTTATCTCACTACTTCCTAATGGCTCAGATGAGTCAATTAAAGGTTCTAAAGGTTAGTTAGCGCTTAGTGACACTATGAGGAATCCTAATGTTATCCTTAACTTACTCAAGGAACATTAGTACAATCCAAAGTATCAAGCTAACGTAGCCACCAGTTCATCCGTATAGGTCTACGTCGTACAACCTCCATAGTTTATTGCTACTTACCTAGTAAGGTGCCCCGGATCTGGGTGTAGGATCTTTATAAGAATACCCCAACAAACCCTCAAATATAAAGCAGTCAAAGCAAATAGAGAAAGCAATTTAAAATGATCTAGACCCTAAGGTATACCCCACTTTAGTTTATTCCCCAACAGAGTCGCCAGTTCTATGATACGGTGGAAGAACCGACGATTATACTGGTTTGCATTTTCGTTTGCAAATGTTGCGGTAAGCAAGAGTCGCCACCGAATTTTCTTTTATCCAACAAAGGAAAGGGTGAAAAGAACAGAAAAAGACCTTTTTTCGAGATTTCTGAGTAAGGGGGTAGATTATGGAAAGGGAAGGTGTTAGCACCCTTTCCATCCGTGGTTTTCCATGGGCTCTTAGGTACTTGCTCATTTTTAAAATTGCTTGTGTTTGTTTGTTTTGAAAAGCTTTTGAAAAATGCCTTAGTGCGGCGATTCACATTATGGTAACTCTTGTATCAGTCCTCAAGAGTGTGATAAAGTGTTTTGAAAACTTTGTTTTGAAAAGTGTTTGAAAGTATGGTGTGAAAATTGGTTTGAGCAAGTACTTAAGAACTGTCTACCTACTCAAAAAAGGACTGTTCTTTTCCTCCTATCCTTTAGACCGTGTTATCCTACTATTAGTGAGTAGGTAACCCTAGTCGTTGGATGTTTTGGGACTATCGAAAGGGACGTAATGGTCATTGAAGGCAACATGTAAGGATACCTTAGCATTTCGAAGGGACTATCATCATAAGATCATTTCTCGTAGGTAACTCGAGGGACATTTTAGGGACTATGATCTTTATGATGACTTTAAACTGCGGCTGTTTGCTAAGAGTATCCCTACGTTCGAGGGACATGACCAAGGTTTCCGAAGGCAACCAAGTGAGGTAATACCCTAGAAGTGCAAGTGTGCAAAAGTGTGCCTTTTTCAGATATATTTATCTTGAATTTTAGTGATCTACATATTGATTGATTAAGCATATACGCCTAGGTTGCTAGCAGTTTATATACAAGCGTATAAAATATAAAAGCGAGAAATAAAGGTCCTACGCTATTACAAGGCTGTGGGAAAATTACATAAGGAATTGACTAAAAAATAAAGTGCGGAAATAAAAATCCTAATTAAGCTATTACAAACCGGGCACAATTACATCAATTAATAAAAATTGCTCAAGTAAATAAATGCGCGCCCGAATTGAAAATGCGACTAAAAATCCTAAATGAAAGGAACTTTTTTGTTTGTTTTTGGTATAAAAAGAAATTGAATTAAAAAAATCCTAAATCTATTTAATTTTAATTTTTTTAAGAAAATATTAAAATAGTTAATTAATTAATTGAAAAAATTAATTTAATGTAAAAACTAACCTAAGGTCTTTTTGTTTTTTAGGTTGTTAATTAATGCTCAGAAGTAGTAAGGTCAAACAGCCCGAAAGAAAGGTGAAATCTAAAGACCAACATAGTAAGGAGAAAAATAAAATGCATTCTTGGAGGTAATGCCTGGATCGAAGAAGCCTGGGTTGCTCTTCGATCCAAGGAGCTGATCGAAGACCTCATTTGAGGGTCTTGGGGCGCTGCAAGCAAAACGTTAGAAATTGAAACGATGAGGCATGGATTAAAGAAGTTTGAGAGGCAACATATCTAGGCGTTCGACCTGGATGTACCATCCTTCGATCGGGGATGCTGGCCCTGCAAGGAAGTTTGTTAGAAATCGAAAACACAAGGCCTGGGATGTTGGATCCTAGTCCCTTCGATTGCATGAATTCCTTTTTGCCCCCTGAGTTATTTGCTCATTCGAAAGGAATGACTCCTGCTTTTAGTCCTGCAGATTGATTAATTCGAAACTAAATAATACAAAAAAACATCTCGTTCGCAATCCATTCCTGAACCCGAATCTGGGTTGGTTTCGATTTGTCCAGGTCAGGAGCAAGAGTTTCAAACACAACTAGTTTCGAAAGAAACTCTATCCATGGGGGTTCAAACGTATGAATACTGCAGCTTGCACATGCTTTATTATATCGTTCACAAATAATAACAAAAAAACTATGAATATGCAATTATGAATCTAATTTTAGGATTAAGTGAGATTGAACATTATACCACTTGGTGGCGTCTGGATCTGGACGGAAGGTACCTGCAATGGAGTCTAGACTTTCGTGGGGCTGGCTGACGCTTTTGTATGGCCGTCTCCGTAGATTTTTCGTCTGCCCCTTTGTGTGGCTGCTATCCGTGTGCAAATTCCCCTAGTATTCGTCCCCTTTTTTGTGTGAAGTCATGAGGTTTATATAGGCAAAGGAATTAGGTTACTATTTGTGTATCAAATCTTGGCCCATTATGATGAAGAGATTTGATTTTTTTTCCATAAAGACTTGCTATCTTTGATTTTCATACGTTACTGCCAGCCTGTTATGAGCTGCTTGGGCCTCGAACATGATGAAAATCGAAAACTGACTTACAGATCCATTTCCCTTCGATGGAGCCTCCCTCTGCTTCGATTTCTTCAAAGTCCCCATTCGAATTACTCCAGCTTTGATGTCACAACCCCCTTTGATTGGGACTCCCTCTGCTTCAATCGCTTCAAAGTCCCAATTCGAACGTAATCAACATATTTCCTATTAGGCAACTTAGACCAGCTCTTGACCTGGTGGTGAGTCCTAATTCTGATTCGAAGCATTCAGAGCTTCCTTCATCAGAGCATCTTAGATGAAGATAAACTCTGCACTGAAATGCCATTCAAAGGTCATTTCATTCTGATGTTCTGATTGAGGTAAAGTTTGGAGTTCCAGACGAAGGACCCTCTAAAATGCCAGTCGAAGGATCTTTTGGAAATCCTGTCGAAGGACCTTGTTCAGACTCCAATCAAAGTGATTTGTTCAGGCTCCAATTGAAGGACTTTGTTCAGACTCCAATCGAAGGACTTTGTTCAGACTCGAATCGAAGGGCTTTGTTCAGACTCCAATTGAAGGACTTTTGATCAGACTCCAATCAAAATGCCTCGTTCAGGCTTTAATCGAAGTGAACTTTTGAGAAGCCAATCGAAAAGCGTCGTTCAAACTCCAATCGAAGTGAACTTAGGAACCTCATTTGAAAATTTTCCTTATCTTCAGGCCAAGGCTTGTTACCACCTATGCAAGAGAAAAATCTTGGAATTATATGAGAGGGCAAATTTTGGGGTACAACAGTTTCCCCTGTTCAATCTTCTTAAACCTGAGGATGTAGATTGGCTGGTCTACCTTTCGTGAACTGAAGGTAGAATATGATTGAACACTAGAGTGCCCAAAAATTTGCACTCGTCTGAAATGATACTTAATTGCATAGATAATATCGGGAATGGGCTTATAGATGCCATTTAAAGAATATGACGGAAGTTCATCGGAGATGGGCTTAAAGATGCCATCCGGAGAGTCATCGAAGAGTCATCAGAGACGGGCTTAAAGATGACATTTAGAACCATGTTGATTTCATGAGATATTCCTTCGCTGAGAATTCCTATGCCTATTGTTGGGGAGGACACCGCTGAGGAATGTTTGTCTTTGTTCGGGAAATAGAATTTAGGAGTTTCAGTTGTCCATTTACTCTATTGGAGAGTCATCTCTTGATTGAAGAGACGGAAGTGAACTGTTATCTGGTCAGGATCCAGGCTTCACAGTGACTTGTTGAGGATAATAAGTTTGACTGCTACCTGGTCGTATTCCAGGCTTCACAACGACTTACTGGGGAAATGAGATTAAACTGTTATCTGGTTGTACTCTAGGCTTCAATGATTTGAATAGATTTAGCTGTTATCTGGTCGTATTCGAGGCTTCAACTTGAATTGGAGGTATACTATTATCTGGTCGAGTCCAGGCCTCATAGTAACTGACAGAGTAAACTACTATCTGGTCGTACTCCAGGCTTCACATCACCTTATATTGTTATCTGGTCAGATTCCATGCTTCACAGTGTCTTGAATTGTTAATTGACTATTATTCGGTCGGGTTCCGGGCTTCATAGTAATTGACAGAGTAAACTGCTATCTGGTTGGATTCTAGGCTTCGCAACACCTTATACTGTTATCTGGTCGGATTCCAGGCTTCACAGTATCTTGAATTGTTGATTGACTATTATCCTATCGGGTTTTGGGCTTCATAGTAATTGACAGAGTAAACTGCTATCTAGTTGGATTCCAGGCTTCGCAGCACCTTATACTCTTATCTAGTCAGGTTCTAGGCTTCATAGTGTCTTGAGTTGTTAATTGATTATTATCCGTCAGATTCTGAGCTTCAGCCATGATGTTAACTGTTATCTGGTCGAGTCCAGGCTTCACATTATGGTGGACTGCTATCTGGTCGGATTCTAGGCTTCGCAGTAACCTAAACTGTTATCTGGTCAAAATCCAGGCTTCACATTGATTGAAGAAGTTAACTATTATCTGGTCGGATTCCAGGCTTCGTAGCAACTTAAATTGTTATACGTGAAATTAACTGATATCTGGTCGTACTCCAGGCTTTGCAGTTTCTATATATGGAATAGAAATCAGAAAAATCTTAGTGTCGATTTAACTGAACTAGAAAAAGGTCTTTAATTAACTTTGACTGGAACGGAAATAAGAAGAATCTTAGTATCGATTCAACTGAACCAGACAAAAGTCTTGGAATATCTTCAACTGGAATAGAAATCAGAGAATCGATTTGACTGAACTAGGGGAAGGCCTCGAATTAACTTTGACTGGCATAGTAATCAGGAGAATCTTAGTATCGATTCAACTGTACCAGATGAAAGTCTTGGAACATCTTCAACTGGCATAGTAAACAGAGAGATCTTAGTGTCGACCTGCCTAACCCAGGGAAAATCTTGGGTTAACTTTGAATGGCATAATAATCAGGAGAATCTTAGTGTCGATTCAAATGACCCAGACGAAAGTCTTGGAACCTCTTCAACCGGAATGGTAATCAGTAAGATCTTAGTGTCAATCTGGATGATCCAGAGAAGATCTTGTGAGGACATCTTTCTTAGGAAAGTCCTGGAATAGCCCTTTGTTAGACGTAGCTTATTGATTTGAGCTTTTCCCTGAAAGGTAAAGAATTAGTCGTATGCAATGTCATGATGTATGAAATGCCTTATGATGATGTTCTTAAAATAAATGAGATTGTGTTGTATGAAATATGTATGTGCATGCCATAATGTATGAATATGGGATGTTATTACAGTATTTCCTAGTCGGGGAAAATAAATCCCGGACTGCTGTTGAAGAGTATTGGGAAGCTGAATTCTTCATTTCCGCTGGGGATGGTGAGTGGAGATGACTATGCTGGGGATTTACTCATTTCTATTTGCAACTATTCTTCCGGGGAGAGACTCTGCAGGGGAATAACTCTGTTTGAGAGAGGAGATGCTTTGTTGGAAGATTTTGCCGATTTGGAGAAATAAACTCCGTTGGGGGATTAACTTCCGTAGCAGGGGGAATAAGCTCTGTTGGGGATTGAGTTTTCGCAGTCAGAGAAATAAACTCTACTTGGGAGAAGGCTTTATAACCATTTGCGATTATAAAACTCGGTTGGGGAATATAGATATCGGCTCTCTGAAGGAACTTTGCTGGGAAAGTAACTCCAGTTTGGGGAAGCAGAGATCAAAACTTTTGGTTGCCTCTACTTTCTGGGGAGTGTAGATGTCACGGGGTCGCATGTACTGGTGACTTCGCCTCAAATTGTCTCTATCCCTATACCGTGTTGAACATAGTAACTTGTCGGGATTTTTTAGACCTTGCCCCATTCCTTAGAGTCACGAGCAACTGACTTTCTGTTTCTTATGCAAATATTTGTGAATAGCAATCATATTCAAATGCATATGTCAAGAATAAGTCATTGGACGTTTTGGCATAACAAAACAGGAAAAAGAAAAACAAACAGTTTTGTACTTCTAAAGAAACGATTTGTATTGATATCTGAAGTTTGCCTATAACAGGCATTGTGTACAAAGAAGCTGACATTCAGGTAGGAGAACACCGTTGTGAGAGTGAAGATTATACAAAATAGTGTACAAAGAGAAGAAAACAGCTATGTGTAAAAATCCCATTGAGTTTCAATTCTGCTATTGTCGCTATGTCTTCGAGCATCTCATCAATTTGCTACTTGTCCGAAGTTGACTGGATTGATCGATACCGTTTGAGCTCGATAGTTGATACTGAAGTCTGATCGCAAGGTAATCCAATGGGACATAATGATACCCTTTGAATACCTAACTTTTTCCTGGACCGCCCTTTCGGGTTTTCAGTCCACCGGGATACCCTTTTTTGCCCAAGTCGCCTTTTCAGGTTTTCGACTTGCCAGGTGTACAAGTGTTTTTTTTTTGTTTTCATCCCTAATTTATTCCTAAACCCTTTTGGTTCACCGGGATGCCCTTATTTTTTCCTAGGCCAGTCAACCTAGCAGGTCTTTAATCATGTGTAGTATCTTTTCACTATGTCCGCATTAACAGGGTGAGGGAGGTCGTCACCATCCATGGTGGTCAAGATCATGGCTCCTCCTGAAAATATGCTTTTGATCACAAATGGCCCTTCGTATGTGGGGGTCAATTTTCCCTTGGGATCACCTTGCGGTAGTATAATGCGCTTGATCACTAGATCCCCGACTTGATATTCTCGGTGTCTGACCTTTTTGTTGAAAGCCTTGATCATCTGTTTTTGATACATTTGACCATAACAAACAACAGTAAGCCTTTTCTCATCATTCAAATTCAGTTGATCAAGTCGAGTCTGGATCCAATCATCTTCATTAAAACCCACATCCTTTATGATTCTTAGAGAAGGGATATGGACCTCAATAGGCAGGACAACCTCCATACCATATACCAGAGAGTAGAGTGTTTCCCCTGTCGATGTTCGTGCGGAGGTGCGGTAACCATGAAGAGCAAATGGTAACATCTCATTCCAGTCTTTATATGTCACTGTCATCTTCTGTACAATTTTCTTAATATTCTTGTTAGCAGCTTCGACAACGCCATTCATCTTCGGCCGGTAAGGGGAAGAATTATGATGCTGGATCTTGAATTGTTTACAGAGTTTAGTGATCATCGTATTATTGATATTTGTACTATTGTCAGTGATGATTCTCTCTAGCATACCATACCGACAAATTAGGTTATGCTTGATAAACTGTGCCACAACGTTCTTGGTAACAGTAGCAAAAGAGGCTGCTTCAACCCACTTCGTGAAATAATCAATGGCCACCAGGATAAAGCGATGCCCATTGGAAGCGGTATGTCTAATCTCCCTGATCATGTCAATATCCCACATTGCAAAGGGCCAAGGAGCTGTCAAGACATTCAAGGGAACCGGAGGTACATGCACCTTATCAGCATAGATCTGGCATTTGTGACAAGTTCGAGAATGCTGATAGCAATCTGCTTCCATAGTGGACCAATAATATCATGCCCGTAGGATATTTTTAGCCATGGTATATCCGTTAGAATGGGTTTCAAAGGTACCTTCGTGTAAATCTTCCATAATCCTCTCTGCTTCGCTCTTGTCTACACACGAAGTAAAGTAGATTCATGGTTGCGCTTGTAGAGGATTCCATTACTGAGGAAGAACTTTGCGGCGAACCTTCTCATAAACTTCTTATCATTGACAGATGCCTCCTCAGGATATTCTTGAGCCTCGAGATACCTTTTCACTTCATGAAACCAAGGTTTGTCTGCTACTTCCTCAGTGTCGATCTTGTAGCAGTATGCTGGTTCATCCAACTTCTCGATAGTTATTCGGGGAGCCTCGTTGTCCCACTTGACTTTGAACATAGATGACATGGTAGCTAGAGCGTCTGCCAACTGATTCTCTTCTCGTGGAAAATGTTCAAAGGTGACCTCTTCAAAGTGTGGAAGCAATGTCAGCACGTGCTCTTTGTACGGGATGAGATTCGGGTGCTTCGTATCCCACTCTCCTTTGATCTAACTTATTACCAAGGCTGAATCCCCGAAAATGCTCAAGAACTTGATCCTCGGGTCTATAGCAGCTTTGAGACCTATGATGCATGCTTCATACTCCGCCATGTAGTTGGTACAGTTGAAACATAATCGGGAAGTGAAAGGAGTATGACAGCCCTCAGGAGATATAATTACAACACCAATGCCATTACCGAGTGCGTTTGAGGCTCCATCAAAAACCATAGTCCATCGGGATCTTTCTTCAGGTCCTTCATCCGGTCCAGGTTTTTCATAGTCAGTCACTAGCATAATATTCTCGTCCGGGAACTCAAAATTCATGAACTAGTAGCCATCCACGGCCTGATGAGCCAAATTATCAGCTAATACACTTCCCTTGATTGCTTTCTAGGTCGTGTATTAGATATCGTATTCGGTTAAGATTATCTTCCATCTCGCTATTCTTCCGGAGAGAGCGGGCTTCTCGAAGATGTACTTGATCAGATCCATCTAAGATATCAACAAAGTAGTGTGGGTCAACATATACTATCTCAGTCGGCGAGAAGCTCATGCCAAAACGCAACAAGTTTTCTCGAGCAGTGAGTATCTTGTTTCACAGTCGGTAAACTTTTTGCTAAGGTAGTATATTGCGTGCTCTTTTCGACCAGACTCATCATGCTTCCCCAGCACACACCCTATTGAATTATCTAATACGGTTAGGTACATTATCAAAGGTCTTCCTTCAACCGGAGGCATTAGAATTGGAGGTTCTTAAAAGAAATCCTTGATTCTTTCGAAGGCAGTCTGGCATTCGTCATTCCATTTTACCACTTGATCTTTCTTCAGGATCTTGAAGATTGGCTCGCAAGTAGCAGTTAGATGGGAAATGAACCTGGCAATGTAATTTAGTCGTCCCAAAAATCCTCTGACCTCCTTCTCAGTGCGAGGAGCCAGCATCTCTTGTATAGCCTTCACTTTTGCAGGGTCTACCTGAATGCCCTTGTCACTGACAATGAAACCTAGCAGTTTACCAGACCTTACCCTGAAGGTGCACTTGTTCGGATTTAACATCAGCTTGTACGTATTTAACCTATCAAACAACTTTTGTAGATAATCAAGGTGTTCTTCCTCAGTTTTAGACCTGGCTATCATATCATCCACATAGACCTCTATCTCATGGTGAATCATGTCATGAAACAAGGCTACCATGGCTCACTGATAGGTTTCCCCAGCATTCTTCAACCCAAATGGAATCACTTTGTAGCAGAAAGTGCCCCATTGCGTGACGAAGGTTGTCTTCTCCATATCTTCGGGTGCCATCTTGATCTGATTGTAACCAGAGAAACCATCCATGAAGGAGAAGATCTTGTGCTGCACGGTGTTGTCAACCAGAACATCGATGTAGGGGAGCGGAAAGTCATCTTTGGGGCTTGCCCTGTTCAAATCTCTGTAGTCCACACACATTCGTACCTTACCGTCCTTTTTAGGCACCAGAACTACATTAGTAATCCATTAGGGATAAGAGGTGACAGCTAAGAACCCAGCGTTGAACTATTTCATAACCTCTGCTTTGATCTTCTCTGACATTTCAGGGCGCATACGACGGACCTTCTGCTTTACCGGAGGACAATCTTCTTTAGTTGGCAGACGGTGAACCACAATATATGTATCCAGTCCTGGCATGTCTTCATATGACCAGGCGAAAATCTCGACATAATCATTCAACATCTGTATCAACCGTTGTTTAACCTTAAGCCCCAAATTTGCACCGATCTTGACTTCTTTTCTGTCTTCCTTTGTGCCCAAATTTATTGTCTCGATTGGCTCTTCATGAGGCTGTATAGCCCTCTTTTCTTGTTGTAACAGCCTAGCAAGCTCTCCAGGTACCTCACAATCTTCCGCACCTTCGTCTTCGGCTTGGTTGATCGAATTTTCAAAGTCATACTCGGTAGTAGTAGAATTGTTATCAATGGGATCTAGAGTTGATATGGATCTTCAATTTGATACGTGAGTGTGTGTAAGAGCATAGCTGTATAGGTAAAGTAAAATGCAGGAAAGAAAAACAGAGAGCACAAATTTTGTATGCATAAACATCATATGCTTTATTAATTCCATATGAAAGTGAAATATGATAACCCTCATAAATAAACCGATGTGCCCCGGGTAAGACACATGGCCATAAAGTTATATTGTTTATTACATATCCAAAAACAAGAAAGATAATTACTTCTGAACAAAAGTAATAGGTATAAAATCTTTTTTCGTCCAGTTACTAGGTCCACCCTTAGTAGTAGGCAAGATCCAGCTATCCATGTCATTTTCATCGTCTCCGTCTTCTATAGTGTTGACCCCATGATTGCTGATGCGTAGGGGAGGACTTCCAGCACGAGTACACCGAACAACCCTTTGAGCCCCTGAAGAGAAACTCAAACTAAATTTATCAGACTTGTACGGAATATCAGGGAGCTGACCCCAAATGGTAGATCCACCTTCTTCGACAACCGCTTTTGCATCCTTGAGAGAAGCCATCTTCAAGGGAGGTCTGGTGATCTTCGGCACACTGGTAATAGTTTCAGTCGCAGCCAAAGTCTGAGGTAGCTCTTCGAAATTCTGGCACGGAGTCTTGATGAACTCACCCTCCATTTCCACATATTTGAATGAATTTAGGTGACTGACCATATACTCTTCTACCCCATGTACAGTGACAATTCTACCTTTGACCGGGTATTTCATCATCTGATGCAGAGTGGACGTAACAACTCCAGCCCCATCAATCCAAGGGTGACCCAATAAACAAGAATATGATGGTCTGATATCCATCACGTAGAAGGTAGAGTCGAAAGTCTGAGAACCAACTTTGATGGGGATATCCACCTCCCCGTGCACCATTCTCTTTGAACCATCAAAAGCCCTCACTACAATATTGTTGGGCTTCAAAGTCAAACCTTCACAGTCTAGTCTATCTAGAGCATTCTTAGGCAACACATTCAATGACGAACCAGTATCTACTAGGACATGGGACAAAGTAGTGCCCTTGCATTCCACAGAGACATGCAACTCATCATTGTGCTTCCTCCCTATAGGAGTCAAATCAACATCAGAAAAGCCCAAAACGTTATCACCCGTCAAACTGGCTACACAATCTTCAAATTGGTCAGCAGAGGTTTCCTAGGGCACATGGGTAGTTTTCAGGAAATTCACCAAAGCCTTCACATGAGCTTCGGAGCACAACAGCAAGGCTAGAAAAGAGATCTTTGAAGGGGTCTGCCCCAGCTGTTTGACAACATTGTAGTCGATTTTCTTGATAATTTTCAGAATTTCTTCCATCTCCTTCTTGGAAGCCTATGGGATAGATACTGAATATGCCTTCGACTGGACAGGCTAAACCAATATGTATTTGCCCCGAGTCTCGGTCGGCTCGGTGATATGGGTGTCAACAAGGGTAATCAAAGGAGTTATATTAGTAGTAGGAGCAGGAACAAGAGTAGGAATAATCACATGCCCAGTAGCAGCTTTCGGAGGAGAAATATCAGGGGAGAACACTCTTCCACTTTTAGTTATTTTGCTGGTTCCCACAATGTTGCCAATGTCGGGGTCAGCCTTCTCGGAAACCTGTTCTTCATTAGCCATCCAATCTTGTTTGACGCCGTGATAGTAGACATCACCCCCATAGTTGCAGGGAACAGTTTTGTTCGGGGAGTATGGGATTGGCCCTGGCAATGTAATTATCAGCGGAGTAACCTTCAGAACAGATGTAATCTTGACGGGTCTTTTGGTGGAGACCTTGGGAGGATTGGAAGAAATGGTTATTATCAAAACATCCTTGCAAGAAATGGTTGGAGCGGGATTCTTTTCAAACAAAATCTCCCTATCATTCATCCGACGCTGAACACCCGCCTTCAACAAATGACAACCAGTCGGTAAAGATAAACAGAGGTGGCAACCTTCACCACAACCCGGAAATAAACTAGCCTTAAACAAATTCCACTTAACGGTTATAAGAGGAGTAACAAGCTCTTCAACAGCATTAAAAAACACATCATCTTCAACAATGTTAACACCACGACCATGCTTGGGCATGGGAGCAGTGATGACATTTGGAATCTCAGGGGCATCAAATTCAATTTCCTTTGCCTCGAGAAGGTCTTGTACCTTGTTCTTCAAAGCCCAACAATTTTTTGTATCATGACCTGGACTTTTTGAATGATAAGCACAACGAGCATTTGGATTGTAGCGGGGAGAGGTGGTGTTGGGATTCTTTGGAGCTTCCCTCAGAGTTACCAGATTAGATTTCAGCAGATGAGGTAAAACTTGTGACAACGTTATATTTATCCGAGTAAACTGTCTTACCAACCTTTCCATTCTCGACTGACTATCTCTTTGTTGAGTAGGTGCAGGCTTAGAGATCATGACAGCCCCTACCGTTGGACGGTGTTCAGTTTTGTCCTGATTCCTTTGATGGTAAACAATACTAACCTCTTTCTTTCCAGCAAATGGATTCCTTACTGCACTGGAGGATGCATCATTTTGGATCTTACCACTCCTAATTCCGACTTCCACTCTTTCCCCCGTCAAGATTAATTCAATAAAGCCGGCCGGGGAACTTCCAATCAAGTGATTAAAGAATGGACCAGACAGGGTACCCAAAAACATATCCACCAGCTCCCTATCAGACAGGGGAGGTTGGACTCTTCCTGCTAAGTCCCTCCATTTTTTAGTGTAGTCTTTAAAGCCCTCGCTCGAACCTATAGCCATACTTTGGAGTTGAGTACGGGTGGGAGCAAGGTCTGCATTGTATTGATACTTCTTATAGAAAGCAGCAGACAGGTCTTCCCAATTATTAATGTTGGCCCTCTACAACCGATAGAACCAATCTAGCTGCATTACGAATAGTCTATCTTGAAAGAAGTGGACTCATAAGTCCCTTCCAACAGTGTGAGGCTGTATCTTCCTTACATAAGATCGGAGGTGCATCTTGGGACACGAAACCCCATCATACTTAGCAAACACTGGTGCCTTAAAATTTGGCGGAATAACAATCCCAGACACCAAACCCAGCTCTTCAAAGTCCAGCCGAGTACTTTCTGAATCTCCATTGCACTCAGACGTTCTTCCAACTGTTTGTACTTTTCGTCAGCCGAAGGATACTGCTCTTCATTGTAGTCAGTCTCATTGTCAAATTCCCTCAGAATAGGGTCTTTCTCTCTTGTTTCACCCTCTTGGTTATCTCCTTCTCTTGATTAAGATGTCAGCTCAACCACTTGCCTTAGAGGTCCTTTGAACCTCCTTCCCAAGTTTACCACACCAGCTGCCTTCCTTGGCTTCTTAGTCTTCTCTTTTACAATCAAGGCTTTCAGCTCCTCATGTCCCTTGGCCAGATCCATAATCATCTATTGAAATTGTGCATTCTGAGTCTACAAGTCCTTCACTGTTTGTTCGAGAGCCATGGCTGAAATAAACAACGAAGAGGATGAGAAACCTGCTTTGACACCTGTTTATGTAATGATATGTATGATATGCGTATGCAATGATTTCAAGGAATTTATTGGATTTAAGCTCTTTTAAACAAAACAAAAGCAAAACCTTTTATTAGTAAGTTTTTAAAGCAACAAAAGATTACACAAGGATAAACATTGAAAGGAAATTCATAAGTCTCCCATGGGCGTTTCCTCTTGGTGTTGAGGTAGGTTTTGAGGTCTCTTCATGAAGTTATTTTGTTAATTCCAGCACCTTCTTCTCACTTACATATAATTGAGCCTCAAAAGTATCCCGTTCTCTCTTGAGCTGGATCCAAGACTTTTGCAACTCTTTGAAGGTCGTTGGCATATCAGGATGGAGAATAATATGGGACTCGCCCCCTTGAACAATAGGTTCCAAGATCACCGGTAAGATGGAATCGTATGGCATCATAAGACTTTGGGCTCGAGCTCTCACCCATTTGAGGTAAGGTTCCAAAGGGATGGATTTCTTACGCCCCAAAGTCCTACTATCAATCTCCTTAACAATGCCCCAAGAGCGGATGAACCTCTGACGATAATTATGCACATCATCTGAGTAGCTGAACACAATACCCTGGATAAGCATATCCGGTGGACCATATCTTTGTGCATAGCCAAACTGACATAGTCATAAAGAAGGATTATAGGTGATGCCTCCCCTAATGCCCAGGAGTGGCACATTAGGAAATTCTCTACAGCGATCAATAAAAGAAATTTTCTCTTGAGAGAGAGAGGACACCAATGGATGTCAAAGTGAGAGAGAGAGAGACATTATTCTTTGACTCCACTTTAAGCCTAAATCATTTTGCATTACTGACTGAGGAAGGTGCAAAATAAACCACATATATAGCAGAGGGATGCAACACATGATAGTTCCTCGCTTCTTCAGAGTACGAGTATGAAGAGAATGTAGGATATCCCCGAGCAGTGTAGGAACCATATTGTGAGAAAGAAAGATATTGATGGAATTCACGTCTATAAGTTGATATGAATTAGGAAACAGGACGTCCCATAGATCGAGAGGGCTAATACATCTTCGAAGGCATGATTGCTCATAGCATCCAGGAAAATCTGAGCTTTCTTCATCAGGAAATTGGCAAGGAGACCCTTAACTCCACTTCTTTTTCCCAATTGGACTCAATGTCAGATGGTTTCAAGTGTAAAGCTACGACAACATTTTCAGAAGTTGGGTCTTGTTCTAAACTAGTGAAAGGTACTCTCTCCAATATATGTAAACCAAGCAACTTAGAGTATTCTTCCAACATAGACCCCAATTGATAATTGGGGAATGTGAAACAATGGTGCTTTGGGTCGAAGAAATGGAATAAGACACACATCAAACCTTCGTCAAACCTGGTGGTAACCAAACTGAGCAAATGACCATGTCTTTTGTGGAATGATGAGTCCTCGGGGACTTTCAAGACTAATTCCTTGAGCTTAGGAGGAACTTCTGTGAAGTGAATCTGGATGGTTTTTCTGCGACCTAAATCCATATCCTACTAAACAGCCAAGAGGTAAATCCAACAGGTCCTTGAAATGATTAGTATGTATAAATGTCATGATGTTTATGATGTCATGATCATGCTAAAAACCACAGATAAACACAAGCAAATTACACAATAGACCTTAGGTTCAAAGGCTTGCATGAGTTTTATTTAAGGTATGTACCCTCTTGAATGTTCAGTTGGCTCAACCTGTCCTATTAATAGTAACCGGGTTCTAAGGAGCCTAAATATCACTGACCTTCCCTTCATAAATTGTTTCAGCTCAGCACCGAAGTATTGCAGCCAAAAAATTCTGAAATTCCAGCCTCAATGAGTGTAGTATCGAGTATCAACCAATCTTTGGTCAGAACTAAAGCCGGTTATCTCACTACTTCCTAATGGCTCGGATGAGTCAATTAAGGGTTCTAAAGGTTAGTTAGCGCTTAGTGACACTATGAGGAATCCTAATGTTATCCTTAACTTACTCAAGGAACATTAGTACAATCCAAAGTATCAAGCTAACGTAGCCACCAGTTCGTCCGTATAGGTCTACATCGTACAGCCTCCATAGTTTATTGCTACTTACCTAGTAAGGTGCCCCAAATCTGGGTGTAGGATCTTTATAAGAATACCCCAACAACCCCTCAAATATAAAGCAGTGAAAACAAATAGAGAAAGCAACTTAAAATGATCTAGACCCTAAGGTATACCCCACTTTAGTTTATTCCCCAACAGAGTCGCCAGTTTTGTGATACGGTGGCAGAACCGACTGTTATACTGGTTTGCGTTTTTGTTTGCAAATGTTGCAGTAAGCAAGAGTCGCCACCGAATTTTCTTTTATCCAACAAAAGAAAGGGTGAAAAGAACAGAAAAAGACCTTTTTTCGAGATTTCTGAGTAAGGGGGTAGATTATGGAAAGGGAAGGTGTTAGCACCCTTTCCATCTGTGGTTTTCCATGGGCTCTTAGGTACTTGCTCATTTTTAAAATTGCTTGTGTTTGTGTGTTTTGAAAAGCTTTGAAAAATGCCTTAGTGCGGCGATTCACATTATGGTAACTCTTGTATCAGTCCTCAAGAGTGTGATAAAGTGTTTTGAAAACTTTTTTTGAAAAGTGTTTGAAAGTATGGTGTGAAAATTGGTTTGAGCAAGTACTTAAGAACTGTCTACCTACTCGAAAAAGGACTGTTCTTTTCCTCCTATCCTTTAGACCGTTTTATCCTACTATTAGTGAGTAGGTAACCCTAGTCGTTGGATGTTTTGGAACTATCGAAAGGGATGTAATGGTCATTGAAGGCAACATGTAAGGATACCTTAGCATTTCGAAGGGACTATCATCATAAGATCATTTCTCGTAGGTAACTCGAGGGACATTTTAGGGACTACAATCTTTATGATGACTTTAAACTGCGGGTGTTTGCTAAGTGTATCCCTACGTTCGAGGGACATGACCAAGGTTTCCGAAGGCAACCAAGTGAGGTAATACCCTAGAAGTGCAAGTGTGCAAAAGTGTGCCTTTTTCAGATGTATTTATCTTGAATTTTGGTGATGTACATATTGATTGATTAAGCATATACGCCTAGGTTGCTAGCAGTTTATATACAAGCGTATAAAATATAAAAGCGAGAAATAAAGGTCCTACGCTATTACAAGGCTGTGGGACAATTACATAAGGAATTGACTGAAAAATAAAGTGCAGAAATAAAAATCCTAATTAAGCTATTACAAACCGGGCACAGTTACATCAATTAATAAAAATTGCTAAAGTAAATAAACGCGCGCCCGAATTGAAAATGCGTCTAAAAATCCTAAATAAAAGGAACTTTTTTGTTTGTTTTTGGTATAAAAAGAAATTGAATTAAAAAAAATCCTAAATCTATTTAATTTTAATTTTTTTAAGAAAATATTAAAATAGTTAATTAATTAATTGACAAAATTAATTTAATGTAAAAATTAACCTAAGGTCTTTTTGTTTTTTAGTATGTTAATTAATGCTCAGAAGTAGTAAGGTCAAACAGCCCGAAAGAAATGTGAAATCCAAATACCAACATAGTAAGGAGAAAAATAAAATGCATTCTTGGAGGTAATGCCTGGATCGAAGAAGCCTAGGTTGCTCTTTGATCCAAGGAGCTGATCGAAGTCCTCATTCGAGGGTCTTGGGGCGCTGCAAGCAAAACGTTAGAAATTGAAACGATGAGGCATGGATTGAAGAAGTTTGAGAGGCAACATATCTAGGCGTTCGATCTGGATGTACCATACTTCGATCGGGGATGCTGGCCCTGCAGGGAAGTTTGTTAGAAATAGAAAACACAAGGCCTGGGATGCTGGATCCTAGTCCCTTCGATTGCATGAATTCCTTTTTCCCCCTGAGCTATTTGCTCATTCGAAAGGAATGACTCCTGCTTTTAGTTCTGCAGATTGGTTAATTCGAAACTAAATAATACAAAAAAACATCTCGTTCGCAATCCATTCCTGAACCCGAATCTGGGTTGGTTTCGATTTGTCCAGGTCAGAAGAAAGAGTTTCAAACTCAACTAGTTTCGAAAGAAACTCTATCCATGGGGGTTCAAACGTATGAATACTGCAGCTTGCACACGCTTTATTAGATCGTTCACAAATAATAACAAAAAAACTATGAATATGCAATTATGAATCTAATTTTAGGATTAAGTGAGATTGAACATTATACCACTGGAGGCGTCTGGATCTGGTTGGAAGGTACCTGCAACGGAGTCTAGACTTTCGTGGGGTTGGCTGGAGCTTTTGTATGGCCGTCTCCGTAGGTTTTTCGCCTGCCCCTTTGTGTGGTTGCTATGCGTGTGCGAATTCCCCTAGTATTCGTCTCCTTTTTTGTGTGAAGTCATGAGGTTTATATAGGCAATTAGGTTACTATTTGTGTATCAAATCTTGGCCCATTATGATGAAGAGATTTGATTTGATTTTTCCATAAAGACTTGCTATCTTTGATTTTCATACGTTACTGCCAGCCTGTTATGAGCTGTTTGGGCCTCGAACATGATGAAAATCGAAAACTGACTTACAGATCCATTTCCCTTCGATGGAGCCTCCCTCTGCTTCGATTTCTTTAAAGTCACCATTCGAATTACTCCAGCTTTGATGTCACAGCCCCCTTTTATTGGGACTCCCTCTGCTTCGATCGCTTCAAAGTCCCAATTCGAACGTAATCAACATATTTCCTATTAGGCAACTTCGACCAGCTCTTGACCTGGTGGTGAGTCCTAATTCTGATTCGAAGCATTCAAAGCTTCCTTCATCAGAGCATCTTAGATAAAGATAAACTCTGCACTGAAATGCCATTCGAAGGTCATTTCATTCTGATGTTCTAATTGAGGTAAAGTCTGGAGTTCCAGACGAAGGACCCTTTAAAATGCCAATCGAATGATCTTTTGGAAATCCAGTCGAAGGACCTTGTTCAGACTCTAATCGAAGTTCTTTGTTCAGACTCCAATTGAAGGACTTTGTTCAGACTCCAATCCAAGGACTTTGTTCAGACTCCAATCGAAGGACTTTGTTCAGACTCCAGTTGAAGGACTTTGTTCAGACTCCAATCTAAATGCCTCGTTCAGGCTTCAATCGAAGTGAACTTTTGAGATGCCAATCGAAAAGCCTCGTTCAAACTCCAATCGAAGTGAACTTAGGAACCTCATTTGAAAAATTTCCTTGTCTTCAGGCCAAGGCTTGTGACCACCTATGCAAGAGAAAAATCTTGGAATTATATGAGAGGGGAAATTTTGGGGTACAACACAATGGCTACTGTTGCACCCCAAAATTTGCCCTCCCATATTCTTCAAGATTTGCCAAGTCAAAGCTTCAAAATCTCCCCAAGGGTTGCACAGTTCAAGGGCCTCCTAACAGTCAAAAACTAGGGTTTTGGTTTTGGCAAAGAAATTGAAGTTTCCAAGGGTCCAATCAAGTCCCACATGCCTATAAACATGGTCAAGCATCCTCATACCAAGTTTCAAGACTTACAACACAAAATTGCACAATCAAAAACCCTAATTGCCCTACAGTCAACTGCAGGGGCAAAATGGTCATTTGACAGTCAAAAGTTCAAATTTTTGGTCAACATCTTATTTTGAAGCCACAAACATCATTTGATCAATTCTTGATCATGATTCTCAAGACATGGCTCAAAAAGTCTCAAGATGCAAAAGTTTCCATATTTGGACAGTTGAAAAAGTCAACTGTAATTTGACCAATGCATAACTTTCACATGGTTTATCAGAAAAATTCCATCCAAAGCTCATTTTGAAGAGAAAGACATTTCCTACAACTCCTTTTCACACTTCAAGTCCAAGAAATGCTCTCACAAAAAGTTATCAATTTCAACATTATAGGTCATTTTCAAAAGTCAACAAAAAGGGACTTTAAGTCAAACGCCATAACTTGAGATTGGTAAATCAAAATGAAATGGGACCAAAGACATTGGTTAGAGGACTTCAAGGCCTTTCCAAAATGTCCAAGAACATGATCAAAGCTTAAAAATTGAGCAAGATATGCCTTGTGGAAGTTGGGAAACTTTTGGGAATTTTGAAAAGTCAACTTTACTTCAAATACCTCAAAATTGCTAATGGGCCACATTTTCTTCCAAGATTCATCATCCAAAGGCTATGCACGACCATTTGGCCCAAAGGGGATTTATTTCATCATTTTTTATTATTTATTTGAATTTTTAATTACTATTAATTCACTTAATTAAATAAAATATGAAAAATACTAAACAAATAGGTTTGAATCTTTTTATGCAGTGTAATCACTCATTGGATACTCAAGATTTCGTGCATACCAAAATTGGAAAGATTGGCCATGATTGGAATCAAAATCACATGAAAAGATTTGAAAAAATATGCATGGAAAATCAAATATTTCTTCCATCAATGCAAAAGGTTTTGGACATATTTTTTAACCCTAATCCATCACATACATAAGCCAGAAGCTAGACCTAATGAAAAGAACCAGAAAGCTACGCTCAAAACCTCTCATACACTTTGCAATTTTGGTGAATTTTTTCAAAACTGAAAACATCATTTCAAAGGGTTTCAAGACAAGAGAACCATCCCAAAAGCTTCCTAAGGCATCACTGAACCTGACTGGATACTTTTCCACGCCCATATAATCAAGAATCGGTACATGGAGATCAAACTGTGTTAAGCTTTTTGCATATTCGTGTCTCACGATTCATGCATTGTTTTCAATTTCCAATGATTGATTTGTGTTAATCTATTCATTCTAAAGCTAATCATGTAATTTAATTGAATTTTTGTGTGTTATACATGAAGTTACCATTGAAGCTTGCTAGGGTTTCATGACTTCAAATTTGGGGTTTCTCTTATCCAGAAAAATTAGACCCTAAGACCAGGACTGTTGGACTCAGAAGCTTCATGCGAATTGAACACACATGTCGCGCTCAATTTATGAGCAACCAGGGCCTATTCGCTATTTTTATGCTTGTCACTTAGTGGGGGTTTAAAACCCCCGCTATTCAGTTTGTTTTTTTTCAGGTACAACAAACAATTGGAGAAGAAGGTGATGTGTAGGCCAATGAGTGGTGCGTTTGAATTTCGCGCGAAAATATCCCACTAACCATTGTTTTACGTTATATTGATTATTTGTTATATTATAAACAAAGCGCATTAACAGCTCAGTTGGCAGGCACATGATTTGGTAAGCAACGGGACCTGGGTTCGATTCCCAGGTCCCCTCCCTTTCTCATATTATTTTCTTTTCCATCTTCCTATGCAGCGCATACTCCAGGGGTTCATTATACACCCATAATCCAAACGTGCCACATGGCCACTGAGGGCAATCCAAATGTCAAGATTTGAAGAGCACCATGGGCACCAGTCAATGCACACGCACGTGGCCAGAAAAGTCAAACAAGGCCTTAAACATTGGGCCTAATTTGCTGGGACAAAACCTCCAAACTGGGGTCAACACCCCCATTGGTTTGCCTTCTTTCACTCATTTTATTTTTCTATTTTATTTGTTAATTTAGTTTTAATTGAATGCTTTAAATTAATATTTTTCCTTTAATATAAAAATAATAAAAATCAGAAAAGACAAAAAAATAAAATATATTTGATTTAATATTTTTTGTAAATAAATCTTATTAATTAATTTAGTCTTAATTTTAGGTTTAAATCTTAATGTTTTTTTATATAAACTTAAAAATTGTAGAATTAGGGTTTTAAAAACTTTTATCCTTTTTTCTTTTCTTTTATCATTATTAATAATTAATTATTTATTTTTATAAATAAAATTGTATGTAAATAATTAGATTAATCTTAGGTTTAACTTTAACATATTTCTTAATAAATAAAAATGGTTAGAATTAGGGTTAATTAACTTTTTAATTCCATTAATTCTCATTAAAATCCATAAATACAAAAAACTCAAAAATAACTTCCTTTCTCATTTAATTTAATTAATTGCATAATTTTAATTCAATTTCTTCAAAAGGGTCCAACGCCCCCGCTTTCGATTATCAGTTCGTTTCGCGCATTTATCTCTTTTCTTATAAATTTTATGTAATTCTCCCAAAGCCATGTAATAACTTAATTAGACGTTTATCTTTTCCGCATTCTTTATTTTATTTCAAATCGGGTCCTGGATTAATTTGGCGATGTGGACCCGCGCCTTTGTAATAGCGTAGAACTTTTATATTCCCGCAACTTTTAACTGTTAACAACTGCATGAAAGAATGGATGTCAAAAATAAAAGCAACGCATTGATCACCAATACATGACAAGACAAAATATCTGAAAACGACACACAAATCACACACCACCCCTAGGGTACGCCTCACTGTTGCCTTGCCCCTCGAAAGGTGATCGTCGAGTAGAGGACGTTTTAGTAAGTCTTCATGTCCATGAACATGGCATGAGGGTAGCTTCTAAGGTGTCTTCCTATTGCTCTGGTGATCACCATGTCCCGAACCCTCGAATTGACCCGAACACCTCCAACGGTGGTGCTACCTACCTCTCAATGGTGGGATGGCACTACCTTAAGGACATTTACACAGACGAATTCCTTAGGGTAGGTAGACGACTCTAGATACTTGCTCTAATTTCAAAAACAAATCAAAAATACTTTTCACACCGACACCTTTTCAAAAAGCTTCCGAAAGCAACTTTTCAAACACTCTTGAGGACAGATACAAGAGTCGAACTGGAATTTTCAAAGAAACTTTTTAAAACCCACAGTTGAAAAGTAAACAAACCATTTTGAAAACACAAATGAGCAAGTATCTAAGAGCCCATGGATAACCATGGATAGAAAGGGTGCTAACACCTTCCCTTTCTATAATCTACCTCCCGAACCGAGAGCAATCTCTATAAGGAATTTTTCTGTGCTTTTGTCCTTTCCATTTGGAGAAAATAAAAGACGGTGGCGACTCTTGCTTCCGCGACATTTCGCGAACTAGCGTTAAACAGTCAGTTCCAGATCCACCGATCACAGAACTGGCGACTCTGCTGGGGATAAACTTATAAAGTGAGGTGTACCTTAGGGTAGTTCATAACTGTGTTTTCAATTGTATTGACTTGCTTGATTTAAATTGTGGGTTTCTTGGGAGTTCTATAGATCCTAACTCGGATCTGGGGATACCTTCTTAGAAAGTAGCAACAAGGCTGTGAGGGAACTGTGCGGGGTATACCGACATGGTTGAAACAGTCTGCTATGTTGATGTGGCACTTTGGTGTGTACCGGTAACCCTTGAGTTCAGTCAAGGAGAGTACGGGGCCTCCGCGTGGTGTCGTGAAGCATCAACTGACCTTAGGAACCTTAATTGAACCATCTTGGCCTCTTTAGGGTAGTGAGATAACTGACTTTGGTGCAGTCCGAGGTTGGTTGATACTCGATACTACACTCAATTGAGGGTTGCTTTCCTGGAATATTTCGGTCGCTAGTTCAGTGGCTAAATCGAAACGATGAACAATGAAAGCAATCCAGTGATATTGGGACCCTTAGAACCCGATTAATTCTAATAGGACAGGTTGAGCCCACCAACTTCAAGAGGGTAATACCCAGACCTCATGCTGGCCTAAACTCTAAGGGCTCCTCTTGTGTGACTTGTGTGCCTTCGTACTTGACTACTTGCATGCTTGTTATCTGACACGTGAACTACTTGCAGGTTTTGTTTATAGTCCTTAATAGGGACTCATAACAGGGTTTACTAAATTTCTTGCAGGTTTTATTCATAGTCCTTAATAGGGACTCATAACAGGGTTTACTAAATTTCTTGCAGGTTTTATTCATAGTCCTTAATGGGGACTCATAACAGGGTTTGCTAAGTTTCTTGCAGGTTTTGTTCATAGTCCTTAACTGGGACTCATAACAGAGTGTACTGAGTGTCGTGCAGGTCTTGTTTGCAGTCCTTAATTGGGACTCATAACAGGGCCTATCTGCATCATTCCATGCATAGCATGCCATCACACTATTGCATACATCCTACACAAGGACTAACCCGTTTCAAGGATCTCAAGGGCTTGTGATGCAGGTCATGATGAATCAAACATCTAGCCAGGGGCAAAGAGGATTTATTTTCCTCTAGCCAAGGTTGTCAGAGGTTATGACCCACTGGATATGGTGAGCTTTGACACTTGAAGAAGGTTCCCCGAGTCAAGATTGTCAGGGGCTATGACCCACTTGATATGGTGAGCTTTGACACTTGAAGAAGGACTCTCAACAACATGAAGCTCCTTCAATCAAGCTACTGGATCCCAAATACTAACAATCTTCTTGTTTACCCTGCGAGGTCCTTGGAAACATTGCATATACATATCATACATATCATCGCATTACAGGTACACTTGTTGCAGGTCACTTACCTTCTCCGCTGTTTATTTCAGCAATGGCTTGCCAACAAGACAACCTGGACCTTCTTGCTCAAGAGACTCGGTTCGGGGAAATCCTCCTGAATCTATCCAAGGGGCAGGAGGAGCTGAGAACACTTCTCATGGAGACTTTGGTCAGGAACAGCGCTGAGGACGAACGGCTGAAACATCTGCAAGCTGAAGTGGATGCATTGAAAGCCCAGATGTTGGGACAGGTGACTGCCATTCAAGGTTTAGCTCAAAGACAAGAAGAGCTCGGAATTCTCATCAACCAACTGCTTCAGGGTAACCAACTGGGGCAAACGTCTAAGGGTAAAGAGCCAGTCATCATTCAACCATCTTTGAGACAAGGAGATAAAGGGAGAGCTCCTCAAATGGCTCCAGTGGCACAAATTCAGCATCAACTTCACCAGCTTCAGCCAGGCAAGCCCAGGAGGCAATTCACCCAGCTCAACATGTCGTTGTTTCAAGCTTTAAAACGCCTGTTGAGGTTGAATCTGATCACATTAAGGGCTCATCCCCGGAACCCCAACACAGCATCTCCTATTTATGATCCCAATAAAAGGTGTGCCTACCACTCTGCCAGTCCAGGACATGATACAAATGAGTGTTGGGCTCTGAAGAACAAGATCCAGGACTTGATTGATGAAGGAGCATTGGAGTTCACACAAGATGGCCAGGCTGAGTTTTTCTATCATCCCTCCCAGGCTCACCATTTGAAGTAACAAGCCCTGAGATGAAAAGACCTTTGTTCATTAGGATTTTCAAGTTGTAACTTTCTTTTGTTCAAACATTTACTCATGTTGAACGTTGTTATTTCATTAATGCATCGAATATGTCTATTTTGAAGCAATATATTCGTATTCACTATACGCAAATTATTTTCATATTTTTTCTGATGATCAACGCTCGATTAATAATGCTAAGCCTCTTGAGGGAGGATGACGAAAACGATACCACGATATACAGTATGCTTTTGAACAGACCCCGCTGATGAGGTACAGGCATTGTTTCAATTCCTAAACACTGGAGTTATAAGGAAGATAATCCCTCGTCAACCCCTCTGAGCCAAAGAAGTAGGAGTTTTTATTTTCGAAAATTAAAACCTTTAATCATAACCTGGGGCAGGGTAGTTCTCTCAGCTGATCTAGGTGCACAGCGAATGACACCAAAGAAGTCCTTCCAAAGCAAAAGACAGTGATGGATCCGAACGAACATAAGGGCAGGCAGTCATTATATCTCAAAAAGAAAAAACCCATTAAGTCAAAACCTATGAAGGAGACTTACAAAACTGGGGCATCCCGCTGACTGTAATTCCAAAAAGAAGCAGTTCAGGCAAAAACAGGGATAATAAAATCAAAACAAAAGAGGTCTTACAAACCCTCAACAACAAAAAAAGAAATGACTACCTATTCAAAATAAACGTTCAACATTCGAACCATCACTGGAATTTCAGAGCAAAGACTCAAACAAGGTCTAACGCATGATCAACTGAGTTTAGGTTTGGAGAACATCACGAAGAGCGGGTGGGTACAGATAAAATTTGAGCCTTTATCCTTTGTTTCTTAAACCGTGAACCAAGCCACGTTATAACCCTTAAAAGTCCTAGCTGAAGCATGGGTTAGTTCGAAAGCATACTGTTACGAAAGGTATCCTGACTCCTTAAGGCTCGCAATAAAATAACGAGTTGACATCACGTTTACAAACATTCACTTGTTTTATGAAAGAGAATGCATTTTCAAAATCTTCAAGACAGACATAAGCTTTGCATTTTTGACATAACTTTGTTTGCACATGACTTTTTGTTTGAACAGCATAGAAATTCGCACGACGAATGCCTAATGAACAGAAGCACTTCCAATCAAGGGGCATGATATGATCATGGTCTATTATCTGGGGCAGTCCAATCAAGATTCGGAAAATCTCTCAAAGGCCAAACAGCCTGGGGCAAATCTTCGCCTGAGTCCTTGGGACATTCCAGCAACGAATCTTGCCTGATCAAACATCTTCTGGGGGTATGACAAAACACTTCTAACAGGGGCAACTCCCTACATTCTGAGAGCATGGACATAGTCGAAAAATACTACGCATAATCAAAGACCCGCTAGGTTGACATACCTAGGCAAAAATTAGGGCTTCCCGGCGAACCAAAAGGGTTCGGGCAAAATAAGGGATGAAATGAAAAATTTGTACACCCGGCAAGTCGAAAATCTGAAAGGGCGGCTTGGGCAAAGAAAGGGTATCCCGATAGACTGAAAACCTGAAACGGCGGTCCAGGCAAAAATTAGGGATCAAAGCGTACGACTATGTCCTGGCATCTCGTCACCTGTCTACCAGAAGATTTGTCAGTTACCCCCACAGGTGCCTTCTCCCACTGAAACTGGGGCAATGATGAGTTGTCCAAATGATCTAATTGCTCTATCCACAAGATGCAAGGTATGTTCAGTGGAAGAACATAACCAGCATATCTTAATTCCCCAGAGAGTGCGTCAGCAAGTCAATACACTCTCCCCAAGCAAAATTACAGTCAACCTTAAGGAAGTTGGGCATCCCCCGCAGATCTCAACATTCCCTCAGCCAAGTATACAGACATTCCTAACAAGCATCCCCGGCAATCTTAACCTAAAGACTGTTCCCCGGCGGTATATCAGGCATTCAGTGGAGTTACTTCCAATACACCTCAAAATTTCCCCAGGAGAGTCCAATCCAGTCTCCCCAGGAAAGTTGGAATCCATCTCCCCAAGCAGTAAGCTTATCCCCAGTAGATTCTGGAAGCTTATCCTCGCAGAGCACGAACACGTCTCCCGACTTTATTCAAAGAGTTATTTCCCTACCAGGATATAACTGGGTTATCCTCAGCCAAAAACCACGGAAAGGCCGTCCCCGACAAACTCTTTCCTATCCCCAGCGAAGTCTATTAACACTTCCAACACAACAATGGTATCCCCAACGGAGTTACCATCAACATTCCAGCAAAGTACCTCTCTCCCCACAGAGTATTATTCCCCAGCAAGATCGTTAGAGTACTTTTCTCCCCGCAGAGTAATCCATTCGCCAAGTTTATTCCCAACCGGAGTTATCTACTCCTACTGGTATTCTTGCAACTATCATCCCCAGCGGAAGCAAAATCTATTCTTCAACATCAGCCCAGGAGTGACTTCCCGGCACCCGTCAAGGATTTATTTTCCTAAGACGAAAAAAAAAGATACATTCATAAACATCGCACTTCCATACATCATAGCATGCATATACGCATCATATCTTACAAATCTCATTTATGTTGAGAACATCATTGCTTGATCCATATCATGCATTGCATATGACTGACCTTTACCTTTCAAGAAAGATCCAGTTAAGTTCTCAGCTATATTCACGGCCTTCTCTGGTTCAGTCAGATCGACCCTAAGATCTCCCTGATTCTTATCCAGTTGAAGACATTCCAAGACCTAGACCGGTTCAGTTAAATCGACCCTAAGATTTTTCTGTTTCTTATCCAGTCAAAGGCCTTCTCTGGTTCAGTCAGATCGACCCTAAGATCTCCCTGATTCTTATCCAGTTGAAGACATTTCAAGACCTAGACCGGTTCAGTTAAATAGACCCTAAGACTTTTCTGTTTCTTATCCTGTCAAAGGCCTTCTCTGGTTCAGTCAGATCGACCCTAAGATCTCCCTGTTTCTTATCCAGTTGAAGATTTCAAGACCTTGTCTGGTTCAGTTAAATCGACCCTAAGATTTTACTGTTTCTTATCCAGTCAAAGGCCTTCTCTTGTTCAGTCAGATCGACCCTAAGATCTCCCTGTTTCTTATCCAGTTGAAGATTTCAAGACCTAGACCGGTTCAGTTAAATCGACCCTAAGATTTTCCTGTTTCTTATCCAGTCAAAGGCCTTCTCTAGTCCATTTAAGTCGACCCCTAAAATATTTTCCTGATGAAGACTCAGTAGAAGACATCCAAGATTCTCTCAGCGTTCCTGTTGAGGTAGTAATCGCCCAAGATTCTCTCAGCATTACTGTTGAGGTTGAAGTCGCCCAAGATTCTCTCAGCGTTACTGTTGAGGTAGTAATCGTCCAAGGTTCTCTCAGTGTTCCTGTTGAGGTAGTAATCGTCCAAGGTTCTCTCAGCGTTCCTGTTGAGGTAGTAATCATCCAAGGTTCTCTCACCGTTCCTGTTGAGGTAGTAACCATCCCTGGTTCATTCATCACCGTTTGAAGCTCCAGATTCAATTCCTGTGATCAGTCAGGACACATCTATACAAATAGTTTGAAGACCGGCTCCTGTAGCAAGCCAGGTACTCATTTTCTTTTTCAGGTACGCAAATTCTCGCTAAGGAATCTCTTACACGATCGACATCCAGATGGCATCTATAAGCCCATCCACCTATCCATCACCTCTCGGCATGGCATCTATAAGCCCATCCTCATATCCACTAATCTCCAAATGGCATCTGTAAGCCCATTCCCACCATCACACTACTATGTGAGCGCAAATTTCTGGGCACTCTAGTGTTCAATCATCTCCCACCTTCGGATTACGAAAGGCACGTCAGCCAATCTGCATCCTCAGGTCTAAGAAGATTGAACAGGGGCAACTGTTGCACCCCAAAATTTGTCCTCCCATATTCTTCAATATTTGCCAAGTCAAAGCTTCAAAATCTCCCCAAGGGTTGCACAATTCAAGGGCCTCCTAACAGTCAAAAACTAGGGTTTTGGTTTTGGAAAAGAAATTGAAGTTTCCAAGGGTCCAATCAAGTCCCACATGCCTATAAACATGGTCAAGCATCCTCATACCAAGTTTCAAGACTTACAGCACAAAATTGCACAGTCAAAAACCCTAATTGCCCTACAGTCAACTGTAGGGGCAAAATGGTCATTTGACAGTCAAAAGTTCAAATTTTTGGTCAACATCTTATTTTGAAGCCACAAACATCATTTGATCAATTCTTGATCATGATTCTCAAGACATGGCTCAAAAAGTCTCAAGATGCAAAAGTTTCCATATTTGGACAGTTGAAAAAGTCAACTGTAATTTGACCAAGGCATAACTTCCACATGGTTTATCAGAAAAATTCCATCGAAAGCTCATTTTGAAGAGAAAGACATTTCCTACAACTCCTTTTCACACATCTAGTCCAATAAATGCTCTCACAAAAAGTTATCAATTTCAACATTATAGGTCATTTTCAAAAGTCAACAAAAAGGGACTTTAAGTCAAACGCCATAACTTGAGATTGGTAAATAAAAATGACATGGGACCAAAGACATTGGTTAGATGACTTCAAGACCTTTCCAAAATGTCCAAGAACATGATCAAAGCTTAAAAATTGAGCAAGATATGCCTTGTGGAAGTTGGGAAACTTTTGGGAATTTTGAAAAGTCAACTTTACTTCAAATATCTCAAAATTGCTAATGGGCCACATTTTCTTCCAAGATTCATCATCCAAAGGCTATGCACGACCATTTGGCCCAAAGGGGATTTATTTCATCATTTTTTATTATTTATTTGAATTTTTAATTACTATTAATTCATTTAATTAAATAAAATATGAAAAATACTAAACAAATAGGTTTGAATCTTTTTATGCAGTGTAATCACTCATTGGATACTCAAGATTTCGTGCATACCAAAATTGGAAAGATTGGCCATGATTGGAATCAAAATCACATGAAAAGATTTGAAAAAATATGCATGGAAAATCAAATATTTCTTCCATCAATGCAAAAGGTTTTGGACATATTTTTTAACCCTAATCCATGACATACATAAGCCAGAAGCTAGACCTAATGAAAAGAACGAGAAAGCTGCGCTCAAAACCTCTCTTACACTTTGCAATTTTGGTGAATTTTTTCAAAATTGAAAACATCATTCCAAAGGGTTTCAAGACAAGAGAACCATCCCAAAAGCTTCCTAAGGCATCACTGAACCTGACTGGATACTTTTCCACGCCCATAGCATCAAGAATCGGTACATGGAGATCAAACTGTGTTAAGCTTTTTGCATATTCGTGTCTCACGATTCATGCATTGTTTTCAATTTCCAATGATTGATTTGTGTTAATCTATTCATTCTAAAGCTAATCATGTAATTTAATTGAATTTCCGTGCGTTATACATGAAGTTACCATTGAAGCTTGCTAGGGTTTCATGACTTCAAATTTGGGGTTTCTCTTATCCAGAAAAATTAGACCCTAAGACCAGGACTGTTGGACTCAGAAGCTTCATGCGAATTGAACACACATGTCGCGCTCAATTTATGAGCAACCAGGGCTTATTCGCTATTTTTATGCTTGTCACTTAGTGGGGGTTTAAAACCCCCGCTATTCAGTTTGTTTTTTTTTCAGGTACAGCAAACAATTGGAGAAGAAGGTGATGTGTAGGCCAACGAGTGGTGCGTTTGAATTTCGCGCGAAAATATCCCACTAACCATTGTTTTATGTTATATTGATTATTTTTTATATTATAAACAAAGCGCATTAACAGCTCAGTTGGCAGGCACATGATTTGGTAAGCAACGGGACCTGGGTTCGATTCCCAGGTCCCCTCCCTTTCTCATATTATTTTCTTTTACATCTTCCTATGTAGCGCATACTCCAGGGGTTCATTATACACCCATAATCCAAACGTGCCACATGGCCACTGAGGGCAATCCAAAGGTCAAGATTTGAAGAGCACCATGGGCACCAGTCAATGCACACGCACGTGGCCAGAAAAGTCAAACAAGGCCTTAAACATTGGGCCTAATTGCTGGGACAAAACCTCCAAACTGGGGTCAACACCCCCATTGGTTTGCCTTCTTTCACTCATTTTATTTTTCTATTTTATTTGTTAATTTAGTTTTAATTGAATGCTTTAAATTAATATTTTTTCTTTAATATAAAAATAATAAAAATCAGAAAAGACAAAAAAATAAAATATATTTGATTTAGTATTTTTTGTAAATAAATCTTATTAATTAATTTAGTCTTAATTTTAGGTTTAAATCTTAATATTTTTTTATGTAAACTTAAAAATTGTAGAATTAGGGTTTTAAAAACTTTTATCCTTTTTTCTTTTCTTTTATCATTATTAATAATTAATTATTTATTTTTATAAATAAAGTTGTATGTAAATAATTAGATTAATCTTAGGTTTAACTTTAACATATTTCTTAATAAATAAAAATAGTTAGAATTAGGGTTAATTAACTTTTTAATTCCATTAATTCTCATTAAAATCCATAAATACAAAAAACTCAAAAATAACTTCCTTTCTCATTTAATTTAATTAATTGCATAATTTTAATTCAATTTCTTCAAAAGGGTCCAACGCCCCCGCTTTCGATTATCAGTTCGTTTCGCGCATTTATCTCTTTTCTTATAAATTTTATATAATTCTCCCAAAGCCATGTAATAACTTAATTAGACGTTTATCTTTTCCGCATTCTTTATTTTATTTCAAATCGGGTCCTGGATTAATTTGGCGATGTGGACCCGCGCCTTTGTAATAGCGTAGAACTTTTATATTCCCGCAACTTTTAACTGTTAACAACTGCATGAAAGAATGGATGTCAAAAATAAAAGCAACGCATAGATCACCAATACATGACAAGACAAAATATCTGAAAACGACACACAAATCACACACCACCCCTAGGGTACGCCTCACTGTTGCCTTGCCCCTCGAAAGGTGATCGTCGAGTAGAGGACGTTTTAGTAAGTCTTCATGTCCATGAACATGGCATGAGGGTAGCTTCTAAGGTGTCTTCCTATTGCTCTGGTGATCACCATGTCCCGAACCCTCGAATTGACCCGAACACCTCCAACGGTGGTGCTACCTACCTCTCAATGGTGGGATGGCACTACCTTAAGGACATTTACACAGACGAATTCCTTAGGGTAGGTAGACGACTCTAGATACTTGCTCTAATTTCAAAAACAAATCAAAAATACTTTTCACACCGACACCTTTTCAAAAAGCTTCCGAAAGCAACTTTTCAAACACTCTTGAGGACCGATACAAGAGTCGAACTGGAATTTTCAAAGAAACTTTTTAAAACCCACAGTTGAAAAGCAAACAAACCATTTTGAAAACACAAATGAGCAAGTATCTAAGAGCCCATGGATAACCATGGATAGAAAGGGTGCTAACACCTTCCCTTTCTATAATCTACCTCCCGAACCGAGAGCAATCTCTATAAGGAATTTTTCTGTGCTTTTGTCCTTTCCATTTGGAGAAAATAAAAGACGGTGGAGACTCTTGCTTCCGCGACATTTCGCGAACCACCGTTAAACAGTCAGTTCCAGATCCCCCGATCACAGCTACGTTAGTGTGAAGCATTTGTTGGTACTGGTATCCCTTATGTTGAATCGAGGAGAATACAGGGCTCTGAGCAGTTTCATGAAGCACTAACTGACCTTAGAACCTTTAATTGAACAACTTGGCCATTAGGAAGTAGTGAGATAGCCGACTTTCGTGTAAAGCTGAAGATTAGTTGATACTCGATACTACACTCATTGAGATATGACTTTTGGGATATTTCATCCGCAAGAAACGATTGATTGTGCTGAGAAAATTCCCAATGAAGAAAGATCAATGATATTGATATCCTCTAGAACACGGTTACTTTCTAGGACAGGTTGAACCAACTAAGCTTCAAGAGGGTACTTACCTATGACTCCATGCAAGCCTAAACCTAAGGACTTATCTACTTTGTGTGTATATGATTATTTGTACATAACGACTTGTTTGCTTTTTCTTGTGTATGATTACTTGTACATAACATCATGACATCATACCATAGCATTATCAATAACCATTTCAAGGATCTCAAGGGCCTGTGATGCAGGGTCATGATGAACCATACGTCTACCAAGGGCCAAGAGGATTTATTATCCTCTAACCAGATGTTGTCAAAAGCACGATCACTTGAGTCAAGGGCTATGGCCCACTTGACATGGTGAGCTTGATTCTCGTGGAAGGACATTCAATGATACGAAGTTCTCCAATAAAATTTGTGATCAAAGTTCAACTTCTAACATCTTCTTGTGTTTACCCCGCGAGATCCTCGAAAACATTGCATCCACATATCATGCATCATGCCATGATAGGTTTTCCCCATACAGGTTTTCTCATCTGCTTTCTGTTTATTTCAATAGAGATGACTCTCGAACAAAATATTAAAGATCTTCAAGCACAGAATGCTCAATTCCAGCAGATGTTCCTGGCTCTGGCTAAAGGAAAATAGGAACTTAAGGCTCTCATTCTTAAAGATAAGAAGAAAAAGACAAAGAAACCAGTGGGTGTCCTGAATATGGGAATGATATTCAGAGAACTAGCAAAGTGAGCTCTAGAATTCACAACTCCGTCAAATGAGGGGGACAATGAGGAAGAGAAGCCAAAAGAAGGGGACCACAGTCTGGGGTCTGACGAAGAAGAGGTTGACTACACTGAAGAACAATATCCTCCTACTGATGACAAATAGAAACAGCTGGAGGATCGTCTCAACGCCGTGGAAATTCAAAGAGTATCTAGTCTGGATTTTGAAGAATTATGGTTGGTTTTTGGGGTGGTCATTCCACCTAAGTTCAAGGTACCCGTATTTGCTAAATATGACAGGGTTTCATGTCTTAAGCTGCATCAGAGGTCTTATGTCAGGAAGATCCAACCTCACACCGCTGATAGGAATTTATGGGTGCATTTCTTCCAGGAAAGTTTATCGGGGACTCAATTGGAATGGTTCTATCAACTGGAGAGAACCAACATCCGCAACTGGTAGGATCTAGCTACTTCTTTCTACAGGAAGTACCAATGCATTGCTGACTTTGCTCAAACCCGTACACAACTCCAAAGCATGTCTATGGCTTCTAGTGAGGGCTTCAAAGATTATGCCCATAAGTGGAGAGATCTTGCAGGAAGAGTCCAACCTCCTCTGTCTGATAGAGAGTTGGTAGATATGTTATTGGGTACTTTGTCAGGCCCATTTTTCAACCACTTGGTCGGAAGTTCTTCAGCTGGATTCACCAAGCTGATATTGACAGGCGAAAGAGTAGAAGCTGGCATCAAGAGCAGTAAAATTCAAAGGGGTGCATCTTCAAGTGCAAGGAAACAGCCTTTCAATGAGAAGAAAGAGTCCAATGTTGTGTACAGCCAGAAGGGTCGTAACAAGAGTAACAATGACCAATTTATGGGGGCAGTCCTGATCTCTAGTCCTGCATCAGTGCGACCACAACAACGGGGAAATCAGCGAAGGCAAGACGAGCTCAAGAGACAGTTTACCAAAATCAACATGTCATTGTCTCAAGCTTTGTGTTGTACCCCAAAATTTGCCCTCTCATATTTCTCAAAATATTTCAAGAAAAATTCACAAGTCCAACCCGGCGCGTCATATTCAGGTGTTCTTTCACCAAGATATCTCTGATAACGTATTCTCAAATTCAGGTTCGGCTCAAGAGATAATTCTTTAAAGAAGGTATCCGAATGTGTAAGTTTTCTTGAAGAAATATGGTGAAAAAGTGTGCTGAAAGTGCAGTTTTTACGCGCTAAAAAATTCATAACTTGAAGATCGCGACTCATTTTGAACCCGTTCCGGTGGCCAAAATTCCGTCTTGACATTATCTACATTTTCATCTCTCACGGCTAGAAGCCAATTTCGATCAGAAGGCCTTCAAAAATGTGGATTTATCAAGTATTTTCGCACAGAAAATTTGTGACAAGTTTATCTGCGTCATGTTCAGAAAATCATAACTTGGTCAATTTTCATCATATCGAGCTGGTTCCGGCGCCAAAATTTCAAAAATTGAGTTGACTACATTTTCACAGAAGGTATTGAGTTCAAACGGTATTCAAAAGGCCTTCGTTTTTTGCTCAGAGTGCGTGACACGCTGAAAATCCTGAATGCTGAATATTATTTCATCTGGGCCGAAACTTCGAAAATTCATAACTCGGTCAGTTTTTATCGGATTAGGCTCATATTTTTACACAAGGTTACTGACTCATAAATCTACAACTTTGCTTCAAAAGTCGAGACCAAATTATGCACCGATCAATACCAGTTTTTTATTGAAGAACGTATCAGAGTCGACACTGGAGCCCAAAATAAGTTTGTCTGAGCTGAAACTTCAAAAATTCATAACTAATTCACCGATTATCCGATTGAGCCGAGTTTCGGATAGGAGTTAGTTATCGATGTCGGCTACATTTTGTTTTCACATTTCAACTTCAAAAGTTGCACTTAAGTCCCTGCGATTTAGCCTGGAAAGTGACGAACTCAAGTAAACATTGGAGGCCGAATTGCACATTCAAAGTCCATTTTCTTTGCCCTAATTTTCATTATATAATCACCTTCTTTTCACACAAACCAGGGAGGAGAAAAAGAGAGAAAAAAACCTTTTCCACAACACTGTTAGAATATCAAATTCTTTCAAGAACCCTAAATCCTTGAAATCCTTATTACAAATCCCTCTCTCACTACAAACAAGCCATCACAATTACAAACCAACACCTCACTACTTCTTCTGTAAGGGTAAGGCTGGCTTGATCTTCATGATCAAAAGGGTATAATCATTCATACATGCCATATTGTGCATAAACATTAAATTTCTTCATATATTGGCTTTATTTGCATTTTATGATTTTATTTAATGTGTTCATGAGATTCAACACTGCAGATTTAGACAGGATCCCATGCAGGTTCATTAAGGAACGTTGAGGCCAAAAGCCAAATGGCCAAAAGCCAAAAGCCAAAAGCCAAATGGCCAAAAGAACAACTTATGCATGACACCAATACATGGCGAGACAGACATCCTGAGAAGATTAAGGAACGTTGAGGCCAGAACACAAATGGCCAACAGCCAGAACACAAATGGCCATGAAACTCAATCCAATGACCAAAGAATGCAGACCGTTCAAAAAAACCTCCCCTTGGGCCTGAAACTCCCCTTGGTTTGCATCCTTTTTAATTTTATTTTATTTTCTTTTCTTTTCTAATTCTTTTCTAATTGTTTTAATTGTTTTTTTTACCATAAAATAATTTTCTATAATAAAAACAGAAAATGTCAAAATACAAATATCTTTAATTATTATTAATTTCATCACTAACCTTGACATTTTCATCTTTTTCTTAAATAAATTATTAATCATCATTATTTATCATTATTATTAATTATCATTAATTTTATAAATAAACATGTAAATAAATTAATTAACTAGTAAATTAGGTTAACTTTAATATTTTCATTAATAATTAAAATAATCTAGATTTAGGGTTTCCTTTTAATTATTTTTCTTTATTTTTCATAAATACAAAAAACACTAAAACACTTTCTTTTCTTTAATTAAATAATTAATTGGACTTTAATTTAATTTAATTTCATGCAAAGGGTCAAAACCCTCGGACGTCCTAATTTTAATTCTTTTCACGCATTATTTCTTTCGATCATTATGTAATTGTTTCTCAGATGTAATAGTAATTAGGTTTATCTTTCCGTCTTTACTTTCCGCATCTTTATCAAAAAACGGGTCTTTGTATTTTGGCGATGTATAGACCCGCGCCTTGTAATAGCGTAGGATTTTACTTTCCGCATTTAAATTTCCACACTTTTAAATTATAATTGCATGAAAGAATGTATGGCCTAAATTAAAAACAAGCGTAGATCACCATGATACATGTACAAGATAAAACATAACTGAAATAACACACAGATTCACACACCACTCTTAGGGTACACCTCACTGTTGCCTTGCCCTCGAAACGTGGTCGTCGAGTATAGGACGTTTTAGTAAGTCCTTATGTCCATGACATGATCCAATTGCCTCGAAATGGTTGCCTCGGAATTAAAAAGGATCAATGGCATAAGGGTAGCTTCTAAGGTGTCCTACTGTTGCTCTGGTGACCACACTGTCCCTACAAACGAATTGACCCGAACACCTCCAACGGTGGTGCTACCTACCTCTCAATGGTGGGATGACACTACCTTAAGGACATTTACACAGCCTAATTCCTTAGGATAGGTGGATGACTCATAGATATTTGCTCTATTCAAAAACAAAACAAAACTCTTTTCACACCGACACTTTCAAGAAGCTTTCAAAACAATTTTTCAAACACTCTTGAGGACTGATACAAGAGTCGATCTGAAATCTTTAAACGAAACTTTTTCAAACCCATTCACACTTTGAAAAGCAAACACTTTTGAAAACACAAATGAGCAAGTATCTAAGAGCCCATGGATAACCATGGATAGAAAGGGTGCTAACACCTTCCCTTTCTATAAATCTACCTCCCGAACCGAGAAACTATCTCATAAGGAATTTTGCTGTGCTTTTGTCCTGTCCATGTTGGAGAAAATAAAATACGCTGGCGACTCTTACTTCCGCGGCATTTCGCGATCCAGCGTTAAACAGTCAGTTCCAGATCCACCGATCACACATTGCAACATATGTTAAGGGTGAATCTGATTACATTGATAGGACCTCGTCCAAACCCCAAAACTTCTTCTCCTAACTACAATCCCGATGCAATATGTGCCTATCATTCCAGCAGTCCTGGGCATGATACGAACGATTGTTGGGTGCTGAAGTACAAGATTCAAAATATGATTGACGCCGAGGAGATTGAGTTAGGTTCCCCTGAGACTCCCAATGTGATCACTACTCCCATGCCAAATCATTGAGAGTGTCCAGTTCATTTTGAATTTTCAATTGTAATTTCTTTTGTTTGTTCGAACACTTATCTGTTATGTCAAACTTTGTTTTCATTAATGCATTGCATATGTTTGTCTTGAATTAATTCATTCATTGTCACTATATTTAAACTGTGCTTTTCTACTCCTTTTTGTGATATTCAACTCTCGACTACAAGTTTTAAGTCTTTAGAGGGAGGATGACGAAAACAATACCATAATCTCATACAATATTGCTTTTGAATAGACTTTACTGATGATGTACAAGCGTTATTTCAAATTCCTAAATGCTGGAGTTAAAAGGAAGATAATCCCTAGTCAATCCCTTTGAGCCAAAGAAGTATGAGTTTGCTTTTTCACACAAATCAAAACCTTCAATCATAACCTGGGGCAGGGTAGTTTCTCAGTTAATTCAAAGCTGCATTCAGTCATAAGCTGTCACTTCACAATGAAAATAGCCTTCTGAATCAAAAGATGGTGTTGGTTCCCCAAAAAATAGGCAGTTATTACCTCTCAAAAGAAAAGCCCACTAAGACAAAACCTATGAATGATACTTAAGAAAAACGGGGGCATCCCGCTGGCTGAAATCTCAAAACAAGAACAGTCAGGCAAAAACTAGGGATAGTAGATCAAAAAGAGGTCACTAAAAATCCTCGACAACAGAAAAAATATTGCAAAAGTGACTGCCTTCAAATAAACTTCCAGTATCTGAGCCATCACCAAAATATCATTCCAGATTCAATAGGAGTTCAAACGCACAATTAACTGAGTTTAGGACTGGAGAACATCATGGATAATGGGTTGGGTATAAATACACTTTGAGCCATATCCTTTGCTTCTTAAACCATGAACCAGGCCATGCTACAACCCTTTAAAAGTACTAATTGAAGCGTGGGTTAGCTCGAAAGCATACTGTTACAAAAGGTATCCTGACTCCTGTAAGGCTTATTGTAAATCCCGATTTGAATTCATATTCTTACAAAATTCTTTTATGTGCTAAAAATGCATTTTCAAAACTTCAAGATAAACATAAACTTTGCACTGTTTGAATATCATTGTTTTCATATGGCTAATTGTTTGATAGCGGAGAAATTTGCATGGTGAATATCCAATGAATGGAAATTCTCAATGAACATAACCACTTCCATTGAGAAATCTTCCATAATCAAGGGGCACGACATGATCATTGTCCAACCCATCTGTGGCAGTCAAATCAAGATTCAAAGAAACTCTTAAGGAATGTCAAATAACCAGGGGCAGGCCTGCATCCGAATCACTTGGGGCATTGAACATGAATTCTAGCAAAGGGTCACGTATGGACAAGCATACATTTTCTGGAAGCGCTACAATACTTACTACTATGGACAACGACAAATCCCCACAAAGTCCCTTTCATAAGGTGATCCCCGTTGAAGTCGCCAGAGTTACCTCTATAAGGTTATCCTCATAGAATAATCTTCACAGATAAGGGTAGAAATCCCATAAGGCCAAGTTCATGGATATCCCCATAAAGATGGATCCATGCAATCCCCAGCCAGAGTTTCAACCTCCAGAAAACCTCTCCCCAGCTGAATTGGTCTTAAGAGGAAGCCTTGAGGAATTCTTCCAGAAGAAAACACCTCCCCGCAGATACATCCCACAATAGAAACAGAGACAAGAGACATCCTCCTACGAAGTCACTACCCTCTCCTTAGCATACAGCCTATTGATGTCAGAGGTTCCGACATCCCCTGCAGAACAAGAGTCTCCAATCATCTCCCCAGCATCTTGAAGAATTCCACAACATGGTTCATAAACTTCTTGGGTTCCCCCAGCAGGGTTTCATAAAAATCCTCAAATAATTTACGGAGTTTTCTTTCCCCAGTAGAGTTTATTTCTCTAGCCACGGAAGTCCATTTCCCAGCAATTCAACTTCAACAAATAATGAAGAATCACATTTTTTCACCCCCAACAGCAGCCAGGGATTTATTTTCCCTCATTTCAACAGCGCTACAGCGAACAACTGGCCAGTTTATATGTTGCATTCATACATTACTTTACAAACATCATAGCACATGCATAACAAAATACATGTGGCACAATCTCATTTATTTTGAGAACATTATTACACAATGAGTGTCATGCATCATGACATTACATACAGTTATTTCTTTACCTTTTCAGAAAAGATCAACAAACAAATATCATCATCAATTTTCAACAAGTTCCAGATTAATACCTGAAACAAGACAGAACAACTATCTGTGAACGACTGATTGTAGATTAATACGTGAAACAAGATAGGACAACTATCTACATGAGCAGATTCAAGATTAACTCCCAAAACAACCAGGGAAACTATCTTTCTTTCAAATAGGCCAGAGATTAATTCCTGAAACAAGCCAGGGCAACTATCTCTACGGCCAACAAAAAACAAGTTCCAAATTAATACCTGAAACAAGATAGGACAACTATATGTGAATGATTGATTGTAGATTAATACCTGAAACAAGACAAGACAACTATCTACATGAGCATATTGAAGATTAACTCACGAAACAAGTCGGGGAAACTTTTTTTTTCAAATAGGTCAGAGATTAATTCCTGAAACAAGCTAGGGAAACTATCTCTACGGCCAACAAAAAAACAAGTTCCAGATTAATACCTGAAACAAGACAGGAAAACTATCTGTGAACAACTGATTGTAGATTAATACTTGAAATAAGACAGGACAACTATCTACATGAGCGGATTGAAGATTAACTCCTGAAACAAGATGGGGAAACTATCTTTCTTTCTTTAAGGGTAGAGATTTAATTCCTGAAACAGGCTAGGGCAACTATCTACACGACCAGACGAAGCAACCCTGCCCAGGTTCCTTCTCATAATTTCCAGATGCAGTTTCACACGGACTCATCCTGAAGCAACCCTACCCAGGTTCCTTCTCATACATTTCCAGATGCAGTTTCACACGAACTCATCCTGAAGCAACCCTACCCAGGTTTCTTCTCATAATTTCCAGATGCAGTTTCACACTGGGATACGGTGGGAGAACTGACTTGAAGGTTTTGTGTTTTATCGCAAATGTTGCGGTTAGCAAGAGTCGCCATCGAGTTTTCTTTTATCCAAAAGGAAAGGTGAAAAAGCACAGGAAAAACCTTTGAGATTGTTTCTTGAGTTTGGGGGGTATATTATGAAAAGGGAAGGTATTAGCACCCTTTTCATCCATGGTTTTCCATGGGCTCTTAGTTACTTGCTAGATCACTTGCTTTTGTTTGAAATTATGCTTTGTGTGGTTTTGAAAGTATTTTGTAAAAGAGGCTATTGTTTAGGAAATCTTTGTAATGATTCTCGTTCGTAAGAATGTATACAAAGATGTTGATCTTTTTTAAAATGCTTTCAATGTTTGAAAGATGTTTGGAAATGTGTAGGTATTTGTTTTGAAAATAGCAAGGATGTTTTGTTTGAAATGGATCAAGTAATTAGGAGCAATCTACCTACTCAAATGTCTTTCTTGTTCATTTTCTTTTCCTTTGATATTGTTGTCTTACCATTGATTTGGTAAGCAACCCTATCTTTGGATGTAACTGGGACGGGCGTGGGTCATCGTATAACCATGATTAGCAATGTTGCAAGGTATCTTAGCATTTTTTGAGGGACTAAGATCATTTTGTAAGGCAACTTTGAATAGCGTCATTGAGGGACTATGATCTTGTATTTGTTTGTTTTTTAGCTAAGATACCTCTCATGCGTAATATGGCCATTTTATATAGGGCAACCAAGTGGAGTAACCCTATGGGTGTTTGTGTGCAAGTGTGTCATTTTCATGCTTGATTTTGTCTTGAATTAGGGTTTTCTATTTGATTGGTTTTATCTTGCCATACAAACCCTAATTACTAGCAGGTTATGTAAAAGCGATAAATTGCTAAATTTAAAGTTACTGCGCTATTACAACACTTGTGGGAGGGGGTATACAATTTATGAATGGGGATTGAAATAATATAAACCTAATTAATCTATTACAACCAAATTGAATTTATATAAGAATTGAAATATACAAGATGAATTAAATATGCAAGAATATGTGAATGCAAAGAAGATTTTTGTTTGGTTTTTTATGTGAAAAAGTTTTTAATCTCAACCTAACGAGAAAAGAAATAAATAAATCAAAATTAAATTAACTTAAATTAATTAAGAAAATAAATTAATTAAGAAAAGATTCTATTTGAATAAAACCCTAATTCTATTTTGATTTAAAGAAAAAATATTTTTCTATTTTTTTGTCTTGAAAATAATATATGACATTATGAGATATTTTTGGTTTTTTTATATTAAAATAATATATTTAATGGGTATGAAGAAAAAATAAATATTAAACTAGTTCTAATTTAATTTACAAGGTTATTTAATAAAAATAGATAATATATAACTAAATAAAAATATTTTTTATGAGAAAAATAAAATAAAATAAGCCAAAATATAAATCTATCATTTTGATATTTTTTATGATTTTTAATATTAAGAAAAATATATTTAAGGAAATAAAATGGGAATAAAATAAATAAATAAAATGATATTGGGCCAGGGATGTCACAAGCAAACAGGGTGTAAATGTTAGAAAAAATCCAAAGGCCCATGAAACAGAAGCCCAGCGCTGCAAGGGACAAAAAAATGGAAAAAAGTGAGAAAAGTGCAAAAGGCAGTGCGCTGAGGCTCGAACCCGTGACCTCTAGCATTTACGTGCGCCGCCTTACCACTGGGGTGGTTGTACATCCGTTTATATAAACACAAACATAAATATATACTAGAAACTTCTTCTTGAAGGCAACTTCATCTTCAACCTTGAGCCATGGCCGGACCACCTGTATCTTCCTCATTTCTCCATAAAAATGGAAAGTTCAAACATGAAAGTTGTGGTGTTTCTTCCCATGAGTTCAAACATATAACTTATGTAAACTAAAAGTCAAAGATAAAATCTAATTTTACTGGCCCTAATTTGAAACCTAATTTTTGCAGAAAATTCAAATCCAAAATTCTCTATACACAGTTAATATAAATGAAAACTATGAACATGGTTAACTTTAGAGCAAGGATATCTACATCTTGTTTTCACAAATCAGGATCAAATGATGCTTGTATGAAGAGATAGAAGTTTGAGTTTTTACCTCTTGCAGCTGGAATCGTGAATGGAGTTTGAGCAAGTTTTGAGAAGGCCATAGGATCTGTTTAGCTTTCCTGGACCTCCCTGAGTGTATTCCAACCCTTAATTTGCCTTGAAAGTCCCTAAATCTCTCTACTCAAGTCAACCTGCAAGCTTGATATTTGAAAATGGTGGATGGTGATGAAGGAGTTACAGTGAGGGAACAAAGGGCCTGGATCACTTTGATGTGATGTATATTAAGTGTTTGGGTGGTTAAAACTCAATACGCACGAGTGGATTTGGAGATGGCTATGTGAAGTTCAAAATTGTCAAGTTATGGCATATTATGAGTTGAAAAGTGTTTAGGAGTGTTTTGGAGTCTTAGCATTCATGTCTCAACTTACAAATAGTGTGTCTATTTATAAGCAAAAGGTCTTAAGTCTTGTAACAACTCAGATTTCAAAAACTCACATGTTTTCTTGGTTTCTTGTTTGTAAAGTAAAGCTAGCAAGCATGGTTTCAAGGTGTGGTACAAAGCTTGTAGGGGGGATGAGACCTTTAAACATACTTGTTCTGATTGAATGGAGTGTTTTTGTGCATAAAAAACAAGTGCAAGGCTCAATGGAAGTTGACTTTGCATAAAGCTTGCTTTTTCAAAATGGCAATGTTGCCTTTCTCCCAAAAATGGAATTGTTCTTGTACAATGCATTCAATGCTTGGCTTAAAGCTTCCAACAACTGTGAAAACATTTAACTATGGAGTGAAAGTCAAGTTAGAAGCCTGCAAAGTAGGATTTGTTCTGCATGCTTGCGGATTGGATCCAATGTTCTTCACAAAATGGCTTGAAATCCAAGTGACAAATCACCAACTTCATCTCTTCGATTATCCCTACTCAAGAATGATATCAAGGAGTTCTTGGACATTTTGTAATGCTTGCAATATTCTCTACAACTCATCTTTGAATTTATTTTGAAAATTCCTCTTGGAACCATGTGAAAAATTGCCATGAAGTTAGGTCAAAAATCTGCCTAATTAGGGAAAAATTTCACTAAGTTATTTTTAGTTCATGAGAATGTATTCACAAAATTATATATTGAGATCCAAGCATTTTTAGGAGAAATTTTGTGAAGCAAAGTTATAGATTTCATGGAGATCTATAACTTTCATGTTGGAAGTTTCCTTTGAATCATCTTGCATCATGGTGAAAATTTGGCTCAAAGTTGAGAAAAAATAAGAAATTTTCTATACTTGGAAAGTTTTCTAAGTTAAGAAATTTCAACTTTTCAAAACAAAATCTTAAATCCTTGATTTATTGATGAAAAATTTTCATATTTTGACATGTTTTGATGAATTATGATCTTTGGCACTTGACTTTGACCAAAAAGTAAAAGTTTGACTTTTCAGTATACAGTTGATTGAAAAATTCATCTGTCAATCCAATGGATTTGTAATGTTTTGAATCATGTTATTAGGTCAAAATGATGTAATTGAACTCTTGAAATCATGCTTCAAACCAATTGATCTTTTTCTAGGTCAAAAATCAGAAATTTCCCTTTCTCAGTCAAAACCCTAATTTTGACCATTTTGCCCTTTTGATAATTTGATCAAATTTCTTGAGAAATTATGGTCCAAACTTGATCAAATTATACATATGAGTCTAAGATGTTGATGTGGATAAAAAATTATGAAGTTTGACTGTAAATTGTCCATGGTTGACTTTTTCCCCAATACAGCTGATTTTTAGGTCAATTATTCAATTGACTGATCAAAAGTGTGATTCAAGGCTTGAAACTTGACATGAGTAATATTAGGGGTCCATAATGATCCTTGAAAGTCTTATGAAGAATTGGTAGTCCAAAAATCCTTGTGTAAACTCAAACCCTAATTTTGGTCATCAGTGCATGAGGAGGTGTCTTGAGCTGGTCAAACCCTAATGCAGTCTTGAGTCAAAGAGATCTTGTGAGAAAATTATTGATAAGTGAGAGGGAAATTTTTTGGGTATAACACACATGGACTCATCCTGAAGCAACCCTACCCAGGTTCCTTCTCATACATTTCCATGTGTAGTTTCACACGGACTCATCCCAAAGCAACCCTACCCAGGATCCTTCTCATATATTTCCAGATACAATTTCACACGAACTCATCCTATAGCAACCCTACCCAGGTTCCTTCTCATAATTTCCAGAAGCAGTTTCACACGGACTCATCCTGAAGCAACCCTACCTAAGTTCCTTCTCATACATTTCCAGATGCAGTTTCACACGGACTCATCCCAAAGTAGCCTTACCCAGGCTCCTTCTCATATATTTCTAGATGCAATTTCACACAGACTCATACCAAAGCAGCCCTACCGAGGCTCCTTCTCATATATTTCCAGATGAAGTTTCATACAGACTCATCCTGAAGCAGCCCTACCCAGGCTCCTTCTCATATATTTCCAGATAAAGTTTCACACGGACTCATCCCAAAGCAGCCCTACACAGGTTCCTTTTCATGAGTTTCCAGATATAGTCCCACACGGATTCATCCTGAAGCAGTCTTACACTGATTCCTTCTAATACATTTCCAAATACGGCTTAACGCGGGTCCATTCTAGCATGTCATTCAGGATTAAATCGACCAAAGATTTATTCTGATACTTCTCCCAGTTACAGTCAAGCTTAGACTTAGTCTAATTTCTATCAACAATCACCTTTGGATAGCATCTACAAGCCCATCTCTGACAACTCTCCATCATCTCTCCAAAAGGCATCTTTAAGCCCATTCCCGACATAATCAACCACCACGTTATCAAGTGAAAATTTCTGGGCACTCTAGTGTTCAATCATCTTCCACCTTCAAGTAACGAATGGCGGACTCACCAATCTAACTCTTTAGGTTTAAGAAGATTGAACAGGGGAAGCTGTTGTACCCTAAAATTTTCCCTCCCTTTTCTCAAGACATTTCTCACAAAGATTTTCAAAAGCTCAAGTTTACACAAGTACAATTGGACTTTTAATGCCCCATATAGTTTCCATGGATCATATTGGACTTTCAAGCATCAGGTCAAAGATGGAACTTTTGAATCTTTGAAAGAAGGAAGAAGAAATTGTCGAAAGGGACAAGTAGATAAAAGAAAAGTGTGCAGTTACAGATAACTATGTCGAGTTCAAAATCTGGTTCAGGCTATTCGAACTACATGATTGATCAAAAGGAGTGGTTGGCATATTTTGACAAATCAAAGAAGAGCAGGGTAAAACTGGCTATTCAAACTACATGATTGATCGAAAGGAGTGGTTGGCAGATTTTGACAAGTTGAATAAGAACAAGTGTTGCACCCCAAAATTTGCCCTCCCATATTCATCAAGAATTGTCAAAGCCAAGGTCACAAAATTCCCCAAGGGTTGTGCAGCTCAACTGTCTCCTATACAGTCAAAACTAGGGTTTGAGTTCTGGTCAAGCAAATGAACTTTCCAAAGGCCCAATCAAGTCTCATGTGCCTACAAAGATGGTCAAATATCCTCATATCAAATTTCAAGGCATTCAGCTCAAAATTGCACAGTCAAAACCCTAGATTGCACTACAGTCAACTGTAGGGGCAAAATGGTCATTTGACAGTCAAAAGTTCAAATTTTTGGTCAATATATCATTTTGAAGCCACAAACATCATTTGATCAATGCTTGATCATGATTCTCAAAATTTGGCTCAGAAATCATCAAAGATGCAAAAGTTGCTATATTTGGACAGCTGAAAAAGTCAACTGAAATTGACCAGGGCATAACTTTCACATGGATTATCAGAAAAATTCCATCCAAAGCTCATTTTGAAGAGAAAGACATTTCCTACAATTCATCTTCATGTTCCAAGTCCAAGAAATGCTCTCACAAAAAGTTATCAATTTCAACATTATAGGTCATTTTCAAAAGTCAACAAAAAGTGATTTTAAGTCAAAGGCCATAACTTGAGATTGGTAAATCAAAATGACATGGGACCAAAGGCATTGGTTAAAGGACTCCAAGACCTTTCCAAAATGTCCAAGAACATGTGAAAAGCTTAAAAATTGACCAAGTTATGCCTTGTGGAAGTTGGGAAATTTTTGGAAATTTTTGAAAGTCAACTTTGATGCAAAAGGCCTAAAAATGCAAATGGGCCCAATTATCTTCCAAATTTCTTCATGCCAAGCCTATGCACGACCACTAGGCCCAAAGGGAAGTATTCTCATATTTTTTAATTATTTATTTGAATTAATATTAATTTATATTCATTTAAATGATTTTAATTCATGAAAAATATAAACCTTAACCTAAAAAATCTTTTTATGCACATTATAATGTCAATATTTCGTGCTTAATGGATTATGGCAAGTTTTGATAAGATTGGATCATGATTGAACAAAAACAACATGAAAAGAGATTTGGAAAAGATATGAAAAATCAAATATTTGAAACCATGAATGCTTGAGATTTTGCCTAGTTTTCTTGACCTAAATCACTCCATATATGATCAGCATCACAACCCTAATCATCAAAGACTCCAAGCTGCGCATGAACAAGCTTTGGCATTCTTGAAAATTCACAAAAAACACCAATACTGAAATCTAGCTTAGAGGACGATTAAAGCTTTGATTTTTGTTTCAATAGCATCCTGAGACCTTCCTGAACCTTTCTCAATCAAAAACAACAACTCAAACGCCTTGAAACGGTATCTCTAGGTCAAACTGAACCAAGAGAATTTTGAATTCGCATAGCACGATTTAAGCATCCTCATGCATTTTTCTTTATGGATTATTGTTTGTCATGATGTTTCTGTGCTAACCAATATGTTTGATTTCATTTTTGAGCAACATACGCGATTTCGCCATTAACAAGCATTAGGGTTTCACAGCTTTGAATTTGGGGGTTTCCAAATATAGCAAAATTGGACCTTATCAACCCCATGGATGTGTTCAGAGCGTAGAGACGAAGCAACCTGGACCCTCGCGAACAATTTATGATGCCTAGAAAGCTATTCGCTATTTTCTCAAATCCACCTTAAAACCACGCTGAAAAAACCGTTCCCCTTGAGTTTTGTTTTACAGGGTAGGGAAGGAGACGAAGAGGTGTCTGAACCTGATTGGACATTTTGAATTTTCGCGCGAAATTCCAAAGCGTTAGCGTGTTCTCTTTATATTATTTGTATATTATTATATGTTAATTGAAAGCGAATAGCTCAGCTGGCAGGGACTAAGGCATGTGACCTTCAAGACCTGGGTTCAAGTCCCAGGTCTGGCCAAATCCTATATTATTTTTCAATTGTAAATCCCATGCAGGCCTAACGTGAAAGTCCATCATACGTCCTCCTCATCCATCAGCCACGCGTCCACCATGATTAGATCAATGACCAAGCTTCAGGGTGCAGCGTACACCTGGTCAAACGCACCATACATGATTCCCAAAGTCAACAGATTCCAGCTTATTGGGCCAGGCTTTTCAAAATGCATACCTCATAATGGGACAACAAACCCCCTCTGGTTCTATCTTTTTTCTAAATTTTCTTCTACCTTTTGTTATTTTTAATTGTTTATTTGTTTATTTATTTTCTGATTTAAATTAAATATTCTTTTTTACAAAAAATACAGGAAAACATCATAAAAATAAAAATGTCCAAGTAAAAATATAATTTTTAATTTTAAATTATTTTCATCAATAAATTAATATATGTCAATATTTAGTTAATTAGGTTTTCAACTTTAATTCCTTTCTTTTTAATAAAAATCCAAAAATGTAGAATTAGGTTAATTGCTATTTTTTATTCCTTTTGATATTTTTCCCTTCTTTTTTTACAATAATAATTATATTTATTTATTTATTTATTTTCTTATCTAAATTGCACATAAATGCATTAGGTCTAATTTAGGTCATATTTTAACTTTTTCATAATAAATAAAAAAATATATTAGAATTTAGGGTTTACTGTTTAATTTAATTTTAATTAATTCTCCTTTTTCTCATTAAATCTAAAAAACACAAAATACCAAAAAATATCATTCTCATTTAATTTTAATTTTTTAATCCTTATTAATTTTAATTATTTGCAAAAAGGGTCCAACGCCCGTCATTAATCATTTAATTGCGCATTTATTTTATTATCGCTTACTATAAATTATGTAATTGCCCCAAAGCGTTGTAATTTACTTCTCGCACTTTTATTTATTCGCTTTATTTATTTTTCGCTAAATCGGGTCCGGTTTAATTTTGGCGATGTGGACCCGCGCCATTTGTAATAGTTTAGATTTATTTCCTCGCAAAATATTTAACTGTTAACCAAGCATGAAAGAATGAATGTCTTAATTAAAATCAAGCGTAGAACACGACAAATATGACAAGACAAATAACTGAAACATGACACACAATTCGCACACACCACCCCTAGGGTACGCCTCACTGTTGCCTTTCGAAAGGTGGTCGTCGAGTAGAAAACGTCTTAGTAAGTCCTCATAATCCGGGAACCTGGCATGAGGGTAGCTTCTAAGGTGTCTTCCCATTGCTCTGGTGATCACCATGTCCCTAAAATCGAATTGACCCGAACACCTCCAACGGTGGTGCTACCTACCTCTCAATGGTGGGATGGCACTACTTTAAGGACATTTACACAGACGAATTCCTTAGGGTAGGTAGGTTCTCAAGGATACTTGCTCTAATCTCAAAACAAACTCAAAAAGACTTTTCACACTGACACTTTTCAAAAGCTTTCAAAACAAACTTTTCAAACACTCTGACGTACGAGTCGATCTGAAATTTTTCAAAAGAAACTTTTAAATCCACATTGAAAAGCAAAACAATTTTGAAAACACATTGAGCAAGTATCTAAGAGCCCATGGATAACCATGGATAGAAAGGGTGCTAACACCTTCCCTTTCTATAACCTACCTCCCGAACCGAGAGCAATCTCTTAAAAGGAATTTTTCTGTGCTTTTGTCCTTTCCTATTGGAGAAAATAAAAGACGGTGGCGACTCTTGCTTCCGCGACATTTCGCGAACCAGCGTTAAACAGTCAGTTCCAGATCCGCCGATCACAGAACTGGCGACTCTGCTGGGGACCCTTTATAAAGTGAGGTGTACCTTAGGGTTAGTTCATAACTGTGTTTTCAATTGTCTTCTTTGCTTACTTTACTATTGTGGGTTGTATCGGAGTTACATAGATCCTAACCCGGATCTGGGGATACCCTGTTTAGGTAGCATAATCTGTGAGAGACCTGTCCGGCGTATACCGACATGGGTGAAGCAGTGGCTACGTTGGTGTGGCACCTTGGTCTGTACCGATATCCCTCGTGTTGAAACGGGGAGAATATGGGTCTTCCAAGGAGTCATTAAGCACCAACAGACCTTAGAACCTTAAATGACCCAACTTGGCCAATAGAAACAGTAGCAGTATGCTACGCCCATTGAGGCTAAACTCTCGTGATGGTTCTGGCCGCAAGAAAAGATTGCGATGCTGGAGTTATGACCGATTGAGGGTAGTCAATGATATTGGGATCCTCTAAGAACCCGGTTACTTTGATAGGACAGGTATGAACCAACCAACTGAAAGAGGGTAATACCTAGACCTCATGCTGGCCTAAACCCTAAGGGCTCTCTTGTGTGACTTGTGTGCCTTCGTACTTGCCTATCTGCGTGCTTGTTACCTGACACTTGTTTCTTGCAGGTCTTGTTTATAGTCCTTAATTGGGGACTCATAACAGGGTACTAAATTTCTTGCAGGGTTGTTTATAGTCCTTAATTGGGACTCATAACAAAGTATACTGAATTTCTTGCAGGGTTTGTTTATAGTCCTTAATTGGGGACTCATAACAGGGTTACTAAGTCTTGCAGGTTTTGTTTATAGTCCTTAATAGGGACTCATAACAAAGTATACTGAATTTCTTGCAGGGTTTGTTTATAGTCCTTAATTGGGACTCATAGCAGGGTTTACCTACATCACCCCATGCATAGCATGACATCATACCACCGCATAACATTGCATACATCCTAACCCATTTCAAGGATCTCAAGGGCTTGTGATGCAGGTCATAATGAACCAACTGTCCAGCAAGGGGCAAAGAGGATTTATTTTCCTCTAGCCTAGGGTGTCAGGGGCTATGACCCACTGGATATGGTGAGCCTTTGACCCTTGAAGAAGGACTCTCAACAAAATGCAGTGCCTTCAGTCAAGCCACCGGTTCCAAAAGCTAACAAAGTTTCTCTGTTTACCCCGCGAGGTCCTTGAAAACATTGCATGCATATCATACATCTCATTGCATTGCAGGTATCCCTTCTGCAGGTCACTCACCCTTCTCGCTGTTTATTTCAGCAATGGCTTGCCCACAAGACAACCAGGACTTTCTTGCTCAAGAGACTCGGTTCGGGGAAATCCTCCTGAATCTATCCAAGGGGGAGGAGGAGCTAAGGATACTTCTCACAGAGCCCTCCGCCAGGGGCAATGCTGAGGATGGAAAGTTGGAACACCTACAAGCTGAGATGGATGCTATGAAAGCCCAGATGCTGGGACAGAGGAATATCATTCACCGCCTAGTTCAAAGACAAGAGGAACTCTGGTTTCTCTTCAACCAACTGCTTCAGGGTAACCTACTGGGGCAAACATCTGAGGGTAAAAAGCCATTCATCATCCAATCATCCTCGAGACAAGAGGATAAGGGGAAAGCTCCTCAAATGACTCCAGTGCCACAAATTCAACACCAACCTCGCCGAGTTCAGCCAGACAAGCCCAGGAGGCAATTCACCCAGCTCAACATGTCGCTGTTTCAAGCTTTGCAACGCCTATTGAGGTTGAATCTGATCACATTAAAGGCTCATCCCCGGAACCCCAACACAGCATCTCCTGCCTATGACCCCAATAAGAGGTGTGCCTATCACTCTGCTAGCCCAGGACATGACACCAATGAATGTTGGGAGCTGAGGAACAAAATCCAGAACCTGATCGATGAAGGGACAGTGGAGTTCACACAAGATGGACAGGTTGAATTTTTCTACCATTCCTCCAAGGCCCATCAGTTGAAGTGACAAACTCCGAGACTAGGAAACTTTTTGTTCATTCGAATGTTCAAGCTGTGTTTCTTTCTTTTGACCGTTTAAACATTTATTCATGTTAAAACATTGTTATTCCATTAATGCATCGCTTATGTCTATTTCTGAACCAATATATTCGTATTCACTATACGCAAATTATTTTCATATTTTTTCTGATGTCAACTCTCAATTAATAATTCTAAGCCTCTTGAGGGAGGATGACGAAAACGATACCACGATCGTTACAGTATGCTTTTGAACGGACCCCGCTTATGAAGTACAGGCATTGTTTCAACCCCTAAACACTGGAGTTATAAGGATGATAATCCCTCGTCAACCCATCAGAGCCAAAGAAGTAGGAGTTTTATTTTCGAAAATCAAAACCCTTAATCATAACCTGGGGCAGGGTAGTCTCTCAGTTGATCCAAGTGCATGACGAATGGCACCGAAGAGATCTTTACAAAACGAACAAAGACAGTGATGGTCCAGAACAATCAAAAGGATAGGCAGTCATCATCAAAATTCATAAATGAAAAGCCCAAAAAGTCTAAACCTACAAAGGAGACTTATGAAACTGGGGCATCCCGCTGACTGTAAGTCCAAAAAGGAAATAGTTCAGGCAAAAAAGGAAAGGGATAACAAGAATCAGACAAGAAAGAGGTCTTACAAACCCTCAACAAAAAAGGGAATGACTGCCTATTCAAAATAAATTGTCAAACATCCGAACCATCGCTGGAAAATCAGAGCAAAGACTCAAACAAGATCTAACGCACGATCAACTGAGTTTAGGTTTGAAGAACATCACGAAGAGCGGGTGGGTACAAATAATTTGAGCCTTTATCCTTTGTTTCTTAAACCGCGAACCAAGCCACGTTATAACCCTTAAAAGTCCTAGCTGAAGCATGGGTTAGTTCGAAAAGCATACTGTCACGAAAGGTATCCTGACTCCTGAAGGCCTACGGTAAATATGGTGTTGACATCACGTTTTACAAACATTCATTTGTTTTATGGAAAAAAAGAATGCATTTTCAAAATCTTCAAGACAGACATAAGCTTTGCATTTTTAACATAACTTTGTTTGCATATGACTTTTTGTTTGAACAGCATAGAAGTTCGCACGACGAATGCCTAATGAACAGAAGTACCTCCAATCAAGGGGCAGACATGACCATGGTCCATTATCTGGGGCAATTAAGCCAAGGTTCGGAGAATATCTCAAAGACCAAATAGCCTGGGGCAAATCTCCGCCTGAGTCACTTGGGGCATTTCAACAACGAATCTTGTCTGATCAAACACCTTCTGGTGGCGTGGCAAAATACTTCCAACAGGGGCAACTCCCTACATTCCCTGAACATGGACATAGTCGAAAAATACTACACATAATCAAAGACCCGCTAGGTTGACATACCTAGGCAAAAATTAGGGCTTCCCGGCGAACCAAAAGGGTTCGGGCAAAATGAAGGGATGAAATGAAAAAATCTGTACACCCGGCAAGTCGGAAACCTGAAAAGGCGGCTTGGGCAAAAAGGGGTATCCCGGTGGACTGAAAACCCGAAAGGGCAGTCCAGGCAAAAGTTAGGGATCAAAGCGTACGACTATGTCCCGTCATCTTGTCACCTGCCTACCAGAAGAAGGTTGGTCCATCAACAACTATCAGCGCCTCGCAGGTCTTCCTCTCCCACCTCAGAAACAGGGGCAATAAAGAGTTGTCTGAGCGGTCTAATTGTTCTATCCTCCAAGGTAACGAGGTAGGTTCAGCTAAAGAACACGGCCAAGTGTATCTTAATCCCCCAGAGAGTGGTTCAACAAAACAATACATTCTTCTCCGAGCAAATCATCAAATATCAAGGAAATTGAGTATCTTCCTGTAGATCTCAATACCCCCCCAGCAGCACGCGTTCTTAACAAGCATCCCCGGCAGTCTTGGTCTAAAGATTGTTCCCCGGCGGTATCTCAATATTCAAAGGAATCACTTCCCCAGCATATCAAACTCCCCAGAAGAGCCCAATCCAGCTTCACCAACAAAGTTGGAAGTCATATCCCTCAAGCAGTAAGCTTATCCCCAGTAGATTCTGGAAGCTTATCCCCTCGCAGAGCACGAACGCGCCGTCCCGGCTTTATTTAAAGAGTTATTTCCTCAATGGGATATAACTGGGTTATCCTCAGCCAAAAGCCACGGAAAGAGCGTCTTCGGCAAAATATCTTCCTACCCCCAGCGAAGTCTATCAACACTTCCGACAACAAGGATATCCCCAGTGGAGTTATCTTCATCAACTCAGCAAAGCATCGCTATCCCCACAGAGTAACACTCCCCAGCATGATTACTAGAGTGTCTTTTCTCCCGCAGAATTATTTCACTTGACAAGTTTCATTCCTCAACGGAGTTATCTTCTCCTACCGGTATTCTTGCAACAATCATCCACAGCGGAAGCAAAATCTCTTCCTCAACATCAGCCCAGGATACGACCTCCTGGCGCCGGTCAAGGATTTACTTCCCTAGACAAAAACATACATAAAACATTCACATACATCATCATAGCATGCATAACGCACTGCATCATACAAATCTCCTTTATGTTGAGAACATCATTGCTTGATCCATATCATGCATTGCATATGACTGACCTTTACCTTTCAGGAAAGATGCAGTTCAAATTCTCAATGATATTTCAAGACCTAGACCGGTTCAGTTAAGTCGTCCCCAAGACCTCCCTGATTCTTATCCCAGTAGAAGACACCAAGACTTTTCTCAACGAGCGTTGTTGAAGATAAAGTCACCCAAGATTTCCTTAACGAGCGTTGTTGAGGTCACCAAGATTTTTCCTCAACGAGCGTTGTTGAAGTTATAGTCTCTCATGGTCCCCTCTCCGACGGTGAGCGTGAGGTGGTAATTCCTTTTTCAAGATGTTCTCCTCTCCGACGATGAGCGTGAGGTGATAGTCTTTTATGGTCCCCTCTCCGACGGTGAGCGTGAGGTGGTAATTCCTTTTTCAAGATGTTTTCCTCTCCGACGATGAGCGTGAGGTGATAGTCTTTTATGGTCCCCTCTCCGACGGTGAGCGTGAGGTGGTAATTCCTTTTTCAAGATGTTTTCCTCTCCGACGATGAGCGTGAGGTGATAGTCTTTTATGGTCCCCTCTCCGACGGTGAGCGTGAGGTGGTAATTCCTTTTTCAAGATGTTTTCCTCTCCGACGATGAGCGTGAGGTGATAGTCTTTTATGGTCCCCTCTCCGACGGTGAGCGTGAGGTGGTAATTCCTTTTTCAAGATGTTTTCCTCTCCGACGATGAGCGTGAGGTGATAGTCTCTTATGGTCCCCTCTCCAACAGCGCGTGAGGTGGTAATTCCTTCTTCAGATATTTCCCTCTCCGGCATGAGCGTGAGGTGATATCTCCTTTTAGATTATAATTTCCTATAGTTCCCTCTCCAACGTGAGTGAGGTAACTCCCTTTGAGATTATAATATCCTTTGGTTCTCTTCCTGACACTACGAAGATGGTAATCCTCACCAAGATTTTCTCAACAAGCGTTGTTGAAGTTAAAATCATTCAGGATTCTCTTACCATCCTTGCTAAGGCAGTAACCATCCCTGGTTCATTCATCAACGTTTGAAGCTCCAGACCCAGCTCCTGTAACCAGTCAGGACACATCTATATCAAGCATCTAAAATCAGCTCCTGCGACGTGTCAGGTACTCATTTTTCTGTTTTGCAGGTATGCAGGTTCTCGCTAAGGAATCTCCTACGCGATCAACGTCCAGATGGCATCTGTAAGCCCATCATCCTATCCAAGCAACATCCAGATGGCATCTATAAGCCCATCACCCTATTCAGCAATCTCTAAATGGCATCTATAAGCCCATTCCCCATCACTGTTACTATGTGAGCGCAAATTTCTGGGCACTTTAGTGTTCAATCATCTTCTACCCTCGGATTACGAAAGGCACGTCAGCCAATCTGCACCCTCAGGTCTAAGAAGATTGAACAGGGGCAACTGTTGCACCCCAAAATTTGCCCTCCCATATTCATCAAGAATTGTCAAAGCCAAGGTCACAAAATTCCCCAAGGGTTGTGCAGCTCAACTGTCTCCTATACAGTCAAAACTAGGGTTTGAGTTCTGGTCAAGCAAATGAACTTTCCAAAGGCCCAATCAAGTCTCATGTGCCTACAAAGATGGTCAAATATCCTCATATCAAATTTCAAGGCATTCAGCTCAAAATTGCACAGTCAAAACCCTAGATTGCACTACAGTCAACTGTAGGGGCAAAATGGTCATTTGACAGTCAAAAGTTCAAATTTTTGGTCAATATATCATTTTGAAGCCACAAACATCATTTGATCAATGCTTGATCATGATTCTCAAAATTTGGCTCAGAAATCATCAAAGATGCAAAAGTTGCTATATTTGGACAGCTGAAAAAGTCAACTGAAATTGACCAGGGCATAACTTTCACATGGATTATCAGAAAAATTCCATCCAAAGCTCATTTTGAAGAGAAAGACATTTCCTACAATTCATCTTCATGTTCCAAGTCCAAGAAATGCTCTCACAAAAAGTTATCAATTTCAACATTATAGGTCATTTTCAAAAGTCAACAAAAAGTGATTTTAAGTCAAAGGCCATAACTTGAGATTGGTAAATCAAAATGACATGGGACCAAAGGCATTGGTTAAAGGACTCAAAGACCTTTCCAAAATGTCCAAGAACATGTGAAAAGCTTAAAAATTGACCAAGTTATGCCTTGTGGAAGTTGGGAAATTTTTGGAAATTTTTGAAAGTCAACTTTGATGCAAAAGGCCTAAAAATGCAAATGGGCCCAATTATCTTCCAAATTTCTTCATGCCAAGCCTATGCACGACCACTAGGCCCAAAGGGAAGTATTCTCATATTTTTTAATTATTTATTTGAATTAATATTAATTTATATTCATTTAAATGATTTTAATTCATGAAAAATATAAACCTTAACCTAAAAAATCTTTTTATGCACATTATAATGTCAATATTTCGTGCTTAATGGATTATGGCAAGTTTTGATAAGATTGGATCATGATTGAACAAAAACAACATGAAAAGAGATTTGGAAAAGATATGAAAAATCAAATATTTGAAACCATGAATGCTTGAGATTTTGCCTAGTTTTCTTGACCTAAATCACTCCATATATGATCAGCATCACAACCCTAATCATCAAAGACTCCAAGCTGCGCATGAACAAGCTTTGGCATTCTTGAAAATTCACAAAAAACACCAATACTGAAATCTAGCTTAGAGGACGATTAAAGCTTTGATTTTTGTTTCAATAGCATCCTGAGACCTTCCTGAACCTTTCTCAATCAAAAACAACAACTCAAACGCCTTGAAACGGTATCTCTAGGTCAAACTGAACCAAGAGAATTTTGAATTCGCATAGCACGATTTAAGCATCCTCATGCATTTTTCTTTATGGATTATTGTTTGTCATGATGTTTCTGTGCTAACCAATATGTTTGATTTCATTTTTGAGCAACATACGCGATTTCGCCATTAACAAGCATTAGGGTTTCACAGCTTTGAATTTGGGGGTTTCCAAATATAGCAAAATTGGACCTTATCAACCCCATGGATGTGTTCAGAGCGTAGAGACGAAGCAACCTGGACCCTCGCGAACAATTTATGATGCCTAGAAAGCTATTCGCTATTTTCTCAAATCCACCTTAAAACCACGCTGAAAAAACCGTTCCCCTTGAGTTTTGTTTTACAGGGTAGGGAAGGAGACGAAGAGGTGTCTGAACCTGATTGGACATTTTGAATTTTCGCGCGAAATTCCAAAGCGTTAGCGTGTTCTCTTTATATTATTTGTATATTATTATATGTTAATTGAAAGCGAATAGCTCAGCTGGCAGGGACTAAGGCATGTGACCTTCAAGACCTGGGTTCAAGTCCCAGGTCTGGCCAAATCCTATATTATTTTTCAATTGTAAATCCCATGTAGGCCTAACGTGAAAGTCCATCATACGTCCTCCTCATCCATCAGCCACGCGTCCACCATGATTAGATCAATGACCAAGCTTCAGGGTGCAGCGTACACCTGGTCAAACGCACCATACATGATTCCCAAAGTCAACAGATTCCAGCTTATTGGGCCAGGCTTTTCAAAATGCATACCTCATAATGGGACAACAAACCCCCTCTGGTTCTATCTTTTTTCTAAATTTTCTTCTACCTTTTGTTATTTTTAATTGTTTATTTGTTTATTTATTTTCTGATTTAAATTAAATATTCTTTTTTACAAAAAATACAGGAAAACATCATAAAAATAAAAATGTCCAAGTAAAAATATAATTTTTAATTTTAAATTATTTTCATCAATAAATTAATATATGTCAATATTTAGTTAATTAGGTTTTCAACTTTAATTCCTTTCTTTTTAATAAAAATCCAAAAATGTAGAATTAGGTTAATTGCTATTTTTTATTCCTTTTGATATTTTTCCCTTCTTTTTTTACAATAATAATTATATTTATTTATTTATTTATTTTCTTATCTAAATTGCACATAAATGCATTAGGTCTAATTTAGGTCATATTTTAACTTTTTCATAATAAATAAAAAAATATATTAGAATTTAGGGTTTACTGTTTAATTTAATTTTAATTAATTCTCCTTTTTCTCATTAAATCTAAAAAACACAAAATACCAAAAAATATCATTCTCATTTAATTTTAATTTTTTAATCCTTATTAATTTTAATTATTTGCAAAAAGGGTCCAACGCCCGTCATTAATCATTTAATTGCGCATTTATTTTATTATCGCTTACTATAAATTATGTAATTGCCCCAAAGCGTTGTAATTTACTTCTCGCACTTTTATTTATTCGCTTTATTTATTTTTCGCTAAATCGGGTCCGGTTTAATTTTGGCGATGTGGACCCGCGCCATTTGTAATAGTTTAGATTTATTTCCTCGCAAAATATTTAACTGTTAACCAAGCATGAAAGAATGAATGTCTTAATTAAAATCAAGCGTAGAACACGACAAATATGACAAGACAAATAACTGAAACATGACACACAATTCGCACACACCACCCCTAGGGTACGCCTCACTGTTGCCTTTCGAAAGGTGGTCGTCGAGTAGAAAACGTCTTAGTAAGTCCTCATAATCCGGGAACCTGGCATGAGGGTAGCTTCTAAGGTGTCTTCCCATTGCTCTGGTGATCACCATGTCCCTAAAATCGAATTGACCCGAACACCTCCAACGGTGGTGCTACCTACCTCTCAATGGTGGGATGGCACTACTTTAAGGACATTTACACAGACGAATTCCTTAGGGTAGGTAGGTTCTCAAGGATACTTGCTCTAATCTCAAAACAAACTCAAAAAGACTTTTCACACTGACACTTTTCAAAAGCTTTCAAAACAAACTTTTCAAACACTCTGACGTACGAGTCGATCTGAAATTTTTCAAAAGAAACTTTTAAATCCACATTGAAAAGCAAAACAATTTTGAAAACACATTGAGCAAGTATCTAAGAGCCCATGGATAACCATGGATAGAAAGGGTGCTAACACCTTCCCTTTCTATAACCTACCTCCCGAACCGAGAGCAATCTCTTAAAAGGAATTTTTCTGTGCTTTTGTCCTTTCCTATTGGAGAAAATAAAAGACGGTGGCGACTCTTGCTTCCGCGACATTTCGCGAACCAGCGTTAAACAGTCAGTTCCAGATCCGCCGATCACAACAAGCTTGCTTCAATCCCCAAGCTTCGACTGGGCAATGGCTTCCTTTGAAGAAACCTTCTTCGGTTCCACCTTCAAACCCTTCGACGCACATAGTTTCGTCACTATGGATTACAAGTCTATCTTCATAATTGCTTCGACCCACAAACTTCGACTGGGCAATGGCTCCCTTCGAAGCAACCTTCTTCGATTCCACCTCTAAAACCTTCGAAACACAAAGTTACTCACTATGAATTATAATTTAAGGTTTGGACATTTGAACTTTCGACCACTTAATCAACTGATGATTACTAGTAGGAAAGCAATCCAGAAATTCTTTCGTTTTGACTATGCCAATGAGATCATCTTGCATACTCATAGTGGTACATTCAGATAAATGTGTTCCATTCGAAGAACACACAATTTGTTGAAACAAATATTATTTTGGCTGTTGATGAGTTTGGTCGAAGGTTGTAAGTGGTCCATTCGAAGAACACACAATTGGTGGAAACAAATATTGTTTTGTCAGTTGATGAGTTTGGTCGAAGGTTGTAAGTGGTCCATTCTAAAAACACACAATTGGTGGAAACAAATATTATTTTGTCTGTTGATGAGTTTGGTCAAAGGTTGTAAGTGGTCCATTCGAAGAACACACAATTGGTGGAAACAAATATTGTTTTATCTGTTGATGAGTTTGGTCGAAGGTTGTAAGTGGTCCATTTGAAGAACACAGAATTGGTGGAAACAAATATTGTTTTTTCTGTTGATGATTTTGGTCAAAGGTTGTGGATCTATGTGATCAAAATGAAAGGATGAAGTATTCAACATCTTTTAGAGATTCAAGATGCTTGCTGAACAAAGTCATATATGATGCCAAGCCCAAGCTTGTTGTACTATCCACATAACAGCCTAAAACCATGTCAAAAAATAGTTTGTTGTACTGCTATGAAACAGCCTTGCACCAAGTTGCCACAACACTCCAAAACTGTTGCAAAACAGTACTGCTATGCTGCTCCTAATTTGAACCAAATTAGCATATAAGAGCTGCACCTCAAAAGCTACGAAAAGAGCATACCCAAATTGTTTCAATTTTTATTTGTTTTCCCCCCAAAACCCCAACAAGACTCTTCTATAAATAAGTTGTTTCACCACACACAAAATGGGGGCTTTTGGAAAAGGAAAAAGAAGAAGAAGAAGAAAAAGAGAGATGATAGAACACGAAAGCTGAAGCCTTAAAACACTCTTAAGCCCATAATCAAAAACGCAACACCTCTTTTATTTTTTTTCGAACCCAATAATATTCAAGGTAGCAACCCAAGTTCGAAACACACATTCCAGCTTCAAGGTAAGTCTTCTTAACTTTAAACCTTCCATTTTAAGTATCATTAATGATTCATCTTCAAAGATAACATGTAATAATCATTGCCTTCTAAGTTACCCTTTTGTTTGTTTTCATTTATTGTCAATTATATATTAAGAACTAACCTGTACAGACCATAAAACAATGTTGGAGTGAGAAATGACAACATGGTTCATCACAAAGCCTTAGGCTTCAACACATACTGTTTTACAGGCCCAAACGGAAGGGATAAAGGGGTCGAAAGAAGGATATGCTTCGATGCATATAAGCATGATTCGACACATGCTTCGACACATAAAATTATGCTTCAATTTGGAATTACAGGACATGTTTCGATGCATATAAAGCATTCTTATAAACATGCTTCGACACATGTTGTCGAAGGATTTGTTTTTTCTCTCTCTTTTGCGTTTTTTTAATATACTTTCATATTTATTTTAATTAACCAAAAGCCTTCCATAAAAAAAACCTAAAAAAATGATTTCTTGATTAATTTGATTTCTTTTTAGATTAGGATTAATTTTCCTATTTTTTATTAATCATATCCCTTTAGGTTAATTAGGTCAAAATAATTTTCCTAACAAAAATCCAAAGCAAAATCCATTTCTTTTTATATTCTTTGTACATTATATTCATGTCATTTATTGTACATTTATTCAATATGGTTGTAATAGATAATTAGGTTTAATTTCTTGTAATCCCCATTTGTACATTTGTATTCCCTATCCCCTAATGATGTAACAACTTAGGATTTTAATTTCCGCAATTTACCGCTTTAATATAAATTGTTAGTAATTAGGGTGTGTATGGAAAGATAAAATCAACCGTTAGAAAAACCTAATTTCAAAGACAAAAATGCATGCAATTAAACACACTATTCACACACATGCACCTATAGGGTAACCTCGCTTGTTGCCTCAGAAAATAGTCATGTCCCTCGAATATGGGCATTTTAGCAAAGACCCTCGATAAAAAAGATCGTAGTCCCTCGATGTTGCCTCTGGTAAATGATCTAGTCCCATACGAAAATTGCTAAAATGTCTCATAAGTTGCCTTCTATGACTATACAATTGACCCACTCCCGTCCCTTCACATCTAACGGTAGGGCTTCTTACCAAATCAATGGTAAGGTAGCAACATCTAAAGGAGGAGGAAAAGAACATACACCTTTTGAGTAGGTAGGACTCTCGTAGTTTCTTGCTCACAAACTAAAACCATTTTAAAAACAAACATATCTTTGAACTATTTTTAAAACCAACACTTTGTATGCATTCTTATAGAGACAAGAATCATTACAAAGTTTTCCGAAACAAATGCGTTTTCAAAATACTTTCAAATTTACACCCATCACAAATACCTTTTCAAACAAAGCAAAGTTTCAAGTGATCTAGCAAGCAACTAAGAGTCTGTAGATAACTACGGATGAAAACGGTGCTATTACCTTCCCTTTTCATAACCTACCCCCCGAACTCAAAAAAAAATCCCAAAGGTCTTTCCTGTTCTTTTCACCCTTTCCTTTATTGGATAAAAGAAAAGTCGGTGGCAACTCTTGCTATCCGCAACAATTGCGATAAAACGCAAAACACCAAGTCAGTTCTCCCACCGTATCATATCAATGAAACCAAAACCTACAAAGAAAGTTACCAATTTCTTCTTCAGATAGGTCTCTTCTTGATACAAGTCTTTCAAATTGTAAAGATAAGACCCGACATCCACCAAGACATGGATCTGACACCAAAACTTAAAACCCGACCCGAACAATAGAAAAATAGGTCAAACTCTATGGCACATATATTAGTGTGAGGTACCTCGGAAAGAGGGGCAACCAAGTAAAATTGGTCTTTAAGTTCTTCAGATTATCAAAATAAACTTTGAACACCTTTCTATTCTTCCTGAGGGAAACCAAACCTTAGTGTCGTGCCGAGTCAACATAACTCAGTTGGGCTTTAAAGAGATGAAACACGAGTGTTAATGCCAATACACTTTTCTTATATTCACACCAATACTAGAAGACTTTGAGGTAAGTCTAATTCACCAGATACAAGTTGGAAAGAGCAATCATCGAGTTATTTAGAATGTGCACCTAGAAGTCATTAAAAGGAATGGTAAATCCAATCAAAGAAGGACTCACATCGGTGAAGGCAGCCCAAATCATCCTTGTCAGCGAAGGCGAAAACAATGTTTAATGTCTCCTAATGTACACACACGCTTGAGTTGTGTCATGTTATGTTCTGGTCTCTTGGGTGAGAGTTGTCCATTTCAGAGGAGTTGTCAACATATAAGTATAAATGACCATAAGTGGAAGCATGAGGTCTATAAAAATTTAAGATTTGCATCCTTGTCAAAAGTCATCTATGAAGAAGGGTTTTTCCAAATTCAAGATAAGAAAGACCAAAGACATAACATATTTTCAAAGTAGATATCTGCACCAAATGTTCCACCATCAATAACAATTTTCTCCTTTGAACCTCTCATAATTTCCTTCTCTAGAAACTTAATGAAATATAAAAGGAAAGAAAGGTTTTGATAGGGGTGTTTACGGTGTGGTTTGAATCGGTTTTGAAGTCAAATATCATCTGATTCAAACATAGATTTACTCGTAGTTCAGTCAATTTTGGATGATTGATTAAAAAATATGATCCGATCCAATTTCATGTGATTTGATTTGGAACGGTTTTTTGAATATTCAATTTACAAATTATATTTTTTTATTAATATTATAAAAGTACTAAGTTTGATATAATATATAATATATACTATATTAAAAATTAATATTACAAAGTTATAATGATTATGGATGAAACAAATAAAATTATAAAAATAAATATATTAAGTCAAACTAATAAATAGTATTTTTTAAAAATAAGTATAATTTAATAATAAATTAACAAACATAAATTAAATAAGTATATAAATATATACACATGGTTCGGTTCGGTTTGGATCAATTTTGAAAAATCAATATGAAATTTGATCTGAACCAAACTGTTTTTATAAAATGACATCCAAACACATCTAATAATTTTTGATTATTTTCGGTTTTCGGTTTTTTGGATCGATTTGCGGTCTTTATATAGATCAATTTGGATTTGAATACCTCTAGGTTTAGAGGTGTTACCTTGAAAAAGATGAAGAGGATATTGACGAAGAAGAGGATATTGACAAAGATTAAATAAGTTGCAAACATATAAGAAGAGATTTCAAGGTTCACAAGAGGTGAAGGGGAATATGGTAACCAAGGAGTCTTCATATACCCTCCAACAAATGCGACATATGATCCACAATAATAAACACGGGGATCACAATTTGCAACACCAACAGTCGAGATTCTACCTCAACATGTTTGAAACACTTGGATGCCCTAATACAAGTAAATATCATTATTGAAATGCATATGTACACAAGTTGAGAATCCCTTATGAAACATTTATAATCACAATGAATATATTTAATGTGATTATTTCCAATGTTACTGATGTCCCATAAAAATTCTACCACTTTCTTCTACTAGAAGCCACACTGAAGACACACATGGTAAGTCTTTGTTCTACGAGTAGAAACAAATTCTTAGGGGAAATTGATACGGGACTCTCGTAAGTCTAATCACTTAATCACTATTGTGATACGGTGGGAGAACTGACTTGAAGGTTTTTCGTTTTATCGCAAATGTCGCGGTTAGCAAGAGTCACCACCGACTTTTCTTTTATCCAAAAGGAAAGGTAAAAAAGCACAGGAAAGACCTTTGAGATGTTTTCTTGTGTTCGGGGGGTAAATTATGAAAAGGAAAGGTGCTAGCACCCTTTTCATCCATGGTTTTCCATGGGCTCTTAGTTACTTGCTTAGATCACTTGCTTTGTTTTGTTTGAAATGGTGTTTGGTGTGGTTTTGAAAGTATTTTGTAAAAGAGGCCATTTATTTAGGCAATCTTTGTAATGATTCTTGTTTGTAAGAATGTATACAAAGATGTTTGTCTTTTGAAAATGTTTTCAATATTTTATAAGATGTTTTGAAATGTGTGTGTGTTTGTTTTTGAAAATAGCAAGGATTATTTGAAATGGAGAAAGTAACTTAGAAGCTATCTACCTACTCAAATGTCTTTCTTGTGCATTTTCTATTCCTTTGATATTGTTGACTTACCATTGATTTGGTAAGCAACCCTATCTTTGGATGTAAACGGGATGGGTGTAGGTCATCGTATAACCATGATAGCAATGTTGCCAAGTATCTTAGCATTTTCGAGGGACCAAGATCATTTTGTTTAGGCAACTTTTGAATAGCGTCATCGAGGGGCTATGATCTTATATTTGTTTTGTTTTGCCAAGATACTTCGCATGCGTAACATGACCATTTTTTTAGGCAACCAGGTGGGAGAAACCCTAAGGGTGCTTGTGTGCAAAGTGTATCATTTTCATGCTTTTGATTTTGTCTTGTATTTAGGGTTTTCTATTTTGTTTTGTTTTGTTCTTGTCATGCAAACCCTAATTACTAATCATGGCATTTACAACGATAAATTGCGTAATGTAAATATACTAAGCTATTACAACAATTTTTATGGGAGGGGGAATACAAATTTGAATGGGGATTTGCACAAATATAAAGCTAAATATATTATTACAACCAAATCGAATTTGCGCGAATATAATACAAATATTTAAAATGCAATGCAATGTTTATATAAAGAAAAGATTTTTTTATGTCTTGTTTTTGTGTAAGAAAAATATTTAATTTAAACCTAAAAAGGGGGAAATAATATTTAATTTTGAAAGGGGATTAAACCCTAGTTTTTATTCAAAAGAAAATAATGTTCTATATTATTATTTTATGCACTTTTTGTATAAAAAAATAAATAATATTATGCCTAAATACTAAAAATTAAATATGTGCAAAAATTGGTATTTATGAGTATAAAAATGTATAATAAAAATATTAAGCATTTTTAATTATATTTATAAGTTATTTAAGAAAATAAATTCTATTCTATCAAAATAAATCAATTTTTTATGTGAGAAATAATAAAAATAATAAAATAAAAGTGTGAAAACAAATAAATCATTTTTTAGTATTTTTTATCATTAAGAAAAAATAAATAAATAAAAGTATTAAATATAAAAATATGAAAAAAGTATAAAATATAAAATAGTTAGCAAAGGGGGTGCAATAGCAAGTCGGGGGGGGGGGGGGGTGTTTAGCAAAAACAAAAAGGCCACGCAGCAAAAAAAGCCCAGAACCAGACTTCATCCATGTCCTTCGTTCTCTTCTCACGCTTTTAATAGTCAACCTGTAACTTCCCCATGCTTGCATAAAAATGAAAACTCATAACATGAAAAATGTGGCATTTGAGCTTACGATTCCAACCATATAAATTATGTAACCTAACTATCAAATATCAAAGAGAATTTTAGAATCCCTAAATCATGACCTAATTTTTTCAAAGATTTCAAGCGTCAAATTCTCTTAGCACGAGTAATATAAATGCAAAGTAAGGATATGTACAACTTCGTTATGATGAGAACTACATTTTTTCTTCACAAATCGTGGCTTGAGGTTTCCTGTATAAAGAGATGGAGTTTAAGAAAATACCTCCTTCAGCTGGAATCATGTATGAAAATGTAGGGACTTTAATGGAGGCTTGATGATTGTTTGAGCTTCCTTGAGCTTCCCTGAATCTATCCCAATCCTTATCTTGCTCTGAAGATGGCTGGAACTCCCTAACCAAGTCCAACTGCAAGCTTCTAAGTTGAAAATGGCAGATGGTGAAACAGAGGTTACAGAACCAGGGTGATGGCTTAGATTGACTAGGTATCAAGTGTATAAGATGTTTGAATCAGCTAAACACAAAATGCACGAGCCAAATGAGAGTTGGCTGAACTTTTGCAGAAATTGTATGCTTAGGCAGATTTTTGGTGTTTTTCAGTTTGAGAGAGTTCTAGGTTCAAGCCAAGCGTGTAATGTCTTGTACAATGTTTGTATATTAGTATAGAAGTGATCCAAAGCCAGCTTCCTACTAGCTGTGCAAGCCTTAGCCCTTTTACAACTTTTCTTGTACTTGAAGAAAAGTTGACAAGACCAAACCCACATGCTTGTACCAGCTTGCTTTAGGGTTGATATAAGTTTGTACCAATTGCTTGAGACCTGTGTAGTTTGCTTGTATCAAAGGGACATGTCCAATGCTCCAAGTTGACAAAATTGCAAAAGTGCATCTTTATGAAAATGGCAATGAAGCCTTTTTGCCCAAAATGGAATTACAACTTGTGTAAAGTTTCAAAAGCAAGGATAAAGGCTTTGTCAACTGAGTATGCATTTAATTAAGGAGTGTGTAGCAAGTTTAGGACCTGTAAAGCAAGAAATAGCCAACATAGCTTTGGTTTGCAACTTGATTCTTCATGAAAATGGCTTGAACAAAAAGTGAGAAAATGCCAACTTCCTCTCTTCAATTCTCCCTACTCAAAAATGATCTTGGAGAGTTCTTGGACATTTTGTAAAGCTTTCAATGTTCTCTATAATCCATCTTTCAAATGAATTTTGAGATACCTCTTGGAACTAGGTGAAAAATTGCCATGAAGTTGGGTCCAAAACCTTTCTAAATTAGGGCAAAATTTCACTAAGTTATTTAGTTCATGAGCATGTATTCACAAATTTATAACTTGAGATTCAGGAATCTTTATGGAAAAGTTTGTGAAGAAAAGTTGTAGATTTCATGGAGGACTACAACTTTCATGTTTGGAACTTTTCTTGAATCAAAATGCATCATGGTGAAAAAGTGGTGAAAAGTTGAGAAAAAATAAGAAAATTTTTATACTTAGAAAAATTTTAAGTTATGAAAATTTTCAAATTCAAACCCTAATTTTCAATTTTGGTTTTCTTGGTTAACAAGTTTCATATTTTGACATATCTTGATGAATTATGACTCTTGGTACTTGATTTTGACCAAAAAGTCAAAGTTTGACTTTTCAATATACAGTTGACTTTTGATCAATTGACTGCAAATTTCATCTGTCAATTTAATGAACTTGAGATCTTTTGAACCATCTAATTAGGTTAGGATTCTGCCATTGAACCCTTTAAATCATGCTTGAACTCAAATGGTCATTGGCTAGGTTAAAAATCAGAAATTGCCCTTTCTCAATCAAAACCCTAATTTTGACCATTTTGCCCTTTTGATGATTTGATCAAATTTCTTGAGGAGTTGTGATCCAAACTTGATCAAATGGTACATATGAATCTAGAATGTTGATGTGGATAAAAAATTATGAAGTTTGACTGTAAATTGGCCATGGTTGACTTTTTCCCCAATACAACTGATTTTTAGGTCAACTGTCCAATTGACTGATCAAAAATGTGGTTCAAGGCTTGAAACTTATCATGAGCAATATTAGGGGTCCAAAATGATGTATGAAAGCCAAATAAAGCATTGGTGGTCCAAAAATCCTTGTGAAAACTCAAACCTTAATTTTGGGTTATCAGTGCAAGATGAGATGTCTTGAGCTGACCAAACCCTAATCTTGTCTTGAGTCAAAGAAGTCTTGTGAGAAAAATTTTGATAAATGAGAGGGAAAATTTTGGGGTACAACAGCTGCCCCTGTTCAATCTTCTTGAACCTGAAGAGTTAGATTGGCGAGCTTTGCCGTTCGCGACTCGAAGGTAAAAGATGATTGGACACTAGAGTCCCCATAAATTTGCACTCGATAAAGTGTAGTTGAGGGAATGGGCTTAAAGATGCCATTTGGAGAGGTGATAGAATCTTGTTGTAGATGGGCTTGTAGATGCCATCCAGGAATTTTTGTTGAATTGTACATTTTAAGTTAGAAGAATAAGTATCAGAACGATGTTCGTGTCTGGAGCGTATCTGAACTGTATCTGAAATCTGAATCTGAATGAGCAACAGAATAGCATCCGTGTCTAGAGCGTATCCGAGCTGTATCTGAACTTGAATCTGAATAATTGTCAGAATGGCAACCGTGTCTGGATCGTATCCAGACTGTATCTTGAAGTTGAGGTCTGAATGAGTATCAGAATGGCATCCTTGTCTGGAGCGTATCTGAACTGTATCTGAAGGTTAAATCTGAGTGAGTAACATAATGGCTTCCGTGTCTGGAGTGTATCTATATGGTATCATGATTGCATATTGTTAATGTATAGGTGATCAAAAACCCTAAGGTAACCCCACTTTTAGAAATGTCCCCAGCAGAGTCGCCAGTTCTGTGATACGGTGGGAGAACTGACTTGAGGTTTTGCGTTTGTATTCGCACTTGTTCGGTTTAGCAAGAGTCGCCACCGACTTTTTATTTTATCCTAAGGAAAGGTCAAAAAGCACAGGAAATACCTTTGAGATGTTTTCGTGGGTTCGGGGGGTAGATTATGAAAAGGGAAGGTGCTAGCACCCTTTTCATCCATGGTTATCCATGGGCTCTTAGTTACTTGTTTTAGATCACTTGCCTTTGCTTTTCAATTGTTTGGAATGGTGTTTGTGTGTGTGGTTTTTTGAAAATATTTTGAAAAAAGATGCCTTGTCTAGGCAACCATTGTAACAATTCTTTACTCGAATGTTTTACAAAGGTGTTTGTCTTTTTGAAAAGATGTTTCAATGTTTTGAAAGTTGTTTTTGGAAATTGTGTTGAGATGTGTGTTTGAAAAATGGCAAGTGTGTTTTGCAAGTTTGATCAAGTAACTAAGATTTGTCTACCCTATTTTTACTCAAAGATCTTTCCTATGTTTTAACCCTTTTAACAGTATTGTTTCACCATTGTATTTGGTGAACAACCTTGTGTTAGGATGTTAACGTGACGGGCGCGGGTCATCGTTTAGACCATGAGTGCAATAGTGTCAAGTATTTTGGCAATTTTCTTGAGGGACTTGATCATTTTGTTTTAGGCAACAAGATAGCGTCATCGAGGGACTATGATCATTTTGTTTGTTTTTGTTTTGCCAAAGTACTTGACATGCAAACATGGCCCATTTTTGGAAGGCAACAAGCGGGATTACCCTAGAGGTGCAAGTGTGAATGGTGTATTGATTTTCATGTATTTATCTTGTGTTGGGTTATCTAGCGGTTGATTTTGAATCTTCGCATACAAACCCTAATTACTATACAGTATATAGAAAGCGATAAATTGCGGGAATTTAAAGTCTAAGCTATTACAAATAAGTATCCGGGGATGGGGGTACAAATGTTTACAAATTGGGATGAGTCTTATCAGGATAGTAGTGTCCAAATATTATTTACAACCCAATCAAATCATCACATTCTCAATGTAAAAATATAGCAAAGTATAAGGATAAAAGAGAATCAAGAGTATTTGTGAAATGCATATGATTATTTACAAATGATCAAAATGTTAACCTAATGTATTTATTAAGTATTATTATTATTTTTGTGTTTTCGTTAATTATATATAAACAAAAAGTTCTTAAAGAAAGAAATATTTAACTTAATAAAAAAATCTATTGTTTATGTATTTTGTTAATGTTTTTTAGAAATTTATATAAAAATATTTATTAAACAAAAAAAGTTTTAAGACAAAAAATCTATTAACTTAATGAATCTAATATTTACATATTTTAAGTGTAATAATAAAAAAGGGTATTTAAGAAAATTTTGTATAAAAAAGTTAATGTAATATTTTATGAAGAAAAAGGAAATAAAGTGATAAAATAAAAAAAAGATTGATTTGTATAAAGAAAATGAATGGGCTGTAAGGGAAAGGGTTGGCCCAAAACAAAATTAAAGGAGAACCAGAGGGGGGGGGGGGGGGGGGTGCACGCCAGTTTCGTTTGGGCTTGGAACAGTTTAGTGCAAAGGGGCAGGCCCAACGGGTTTGATAATGTTTTTGTTAGGGTTGGAATTAGTTTTGTGCAAAGGGGAAGGCCCAACGGGTTTGATAATGTTTTTGTTAGGGTTGGAATTAGTTTTGTTCAGAATAGGGTTTGTACAGTTTTGAACGGCGCCGCTTCTCTCCTTCTTCTTCGTCTTTCTCGTTCTCAACCAAACGTGAGCTTCTGACTAACTCCTTCCATGCCTGGCTACTGGACGTCATCTCCAACCTCTCCTCTCTTCACGGCTTGCTCAAGGCGATGATTCAAAAAAGGTAACGATTTCGTTTTATCGCGTTTTTGGGTTCTGGATTCATGCATGTTCTTGGACTTTTACATATTCTGATCTTTTGTATTATTTGTTTCTGTGAGGTGTAAAAAGGAAGGAGGACAATACCTTTAGGGTTTGTTGTTGGAGAGGAGGAGGAGAGTTTGGACAGGAGGCTCCTTAGGCGGCCAAGGCATGGGACTGGTGATGCTAGGTTTGTTCTGGTTTGTCTGGTACCCTCGTATCTTTCTTCTTTGAATGGTTTAGTGATGAGTATCTGAAAACCCTAGGATTGAGTTCCTCTCTTCTTTTCTTCTTCTGATTGCTTGATGATGATAGCTCTGAACTTTTGCTTATCTATGATGATTTTGATTCTGAGTATTTGTGCTTCTGAGATTCTTTCATAGTCTTCCTCTCTTTGGGCTTTGTTTCTTTTCAATGATGATAATATCTGAGAATGCTTTGATTTCTGTATGTTGTTTTTGATGATTATGTGATGAGCTGCTTGGTTCTGAGAATATTTTTGATAATTTGGCTTATGATGATTCTGGTGTTGATTGGTTTCTGAGTTCGATGATGTTGGCCCTATGATGAATTTGATTCTGAGGGTTTTTTGGGTTAGCTTTGAGTTTGGTTACTTGATCTTGAAGGCAGGTTGAAGGCTATGCAGGCTTGAACACTGAGTTTGTTCAGATTTATCGTTTGGTGATTTTAAGCAGGCTTATTGAAGGTTTGTTGGTACAGGCAAGCTTGGTTATGCTTGCTTGAGGTGTTTGAGGCAGGCTTATTGCTTATGCTGGCTTGGAGGAAAATAGGCATCAAGGCTTGCTTCTTGGTTACAGGCCTGTTGATATTTTGGTGGTTTTGGAGTTTTTATGCAGGTTGAATGTTTTATGCAGGCTTGTGTTTGTTTTTCAACACAGGTTTGGAGTTTGTGTTTTATGCAGGCCTGTGGCTTGTATTATGTAACAGGCAGGTTGTTTGTTAGCTTGCTTAGGATACAAGCTTGGAAGGCTGTTTTGAGGCTACAGGCTTACTGTTGTTTGCTTCTGGTTTGAGGCAGGCTGGTGATGTTGTGCAGGTTTGAAACTGAACAAGCTTTGAGGCTTATTGTCACACAGGTTTTGTGGTATGTTCTCTTTGTATTCTTTGTATCCTACCCTCTTCTTAACAGTGTTGATTCTGTTATATTTATCTAACTCTAAGCCTACCTAAAGAACTGTAAGCCTGCTACTTTTCTCTCTCTTTCTCTTTCCATAGAAAGCATATCTTTTCTTAGAATATCTTTCTTTTCTGAAAAGATTTTGGCCTGGAAAATCATGAATAAAAATGTACTTTTCACAAGCTTGCTTGCATTTTGTCTTTCCTCTGCATATCTTCTTACCTCCAGATTTTCTGCATTGCTTTTGTGTACTTGTTGACAGCTTTATTGAAAGCTTCTTTGACAGCTTTTGACAGTTTTGTACTTGTGACTTAGTTTGGTATTTTCAGTTTGACAATGCAATTTGGTTTAGTTTCTTTGACAGTTTGAATTGCCTCTTGGATGGCTTGCACTTATGCAGTTTGTTTGGCATTTCAGTTTGGTTTGCCTTTTTTTCCAATTTGAATTTATGCAGCTTTGTATTTGATTAATTCATATGCTTGCAAATAATTTGCTTTCCTCTTTGTGAACCAAGAAGAGACATCTTCTTGCGATTTGCAGAGAGGACGAACAAACTGATTCCGGCCAAAACCTTTAATGATGAGTTTTTATGATTAACTGTCTGAAAATGCCCTTTTTTAATTTTAACTGTATTGACTTCTTCCTTTTTCGTATTTGCAGATAAATATCAGTTGAGCAAAGGGGAACAACAGTAGAAGATGACGACTTCAAGCAACTTAGGATATAGATTTAATTTCTATTCAATTATTTGTAATAAACATCATTGTAAATATTGTAAATAAATTTACAATATCCCAATAACATTTGTAACAATAATTAAAAATAAATAAAAACCTTTTTGTCAGATAATTCTTTAATTTACACTGTTTATTTATTTATTTAAATCTCTTGAATTAAAACGACTGGAAATGCATTCCAATTATTTTAACTTAGATAAAATAAATAATTAATAAACACTGTAGTCTTGCAACTTCGCATTAACCAACAATACGCCCGACATTCCAAATAACCAATAGCATTGCACAGTCAAACAAACAAACGTCCATACGTCTTTCACTTCACTGATTAACCCAACACTTCAAACTCTCAATTCCAATGCCTCAGCTCTTATCCCGAATGTTTAGACTTTGACAAGCAAACAGAAATCTTGAACAAACGTCAAAACCATGTGACAGTCAATTAAGACACTGTGGATTCAAATTCTTCTGAAAATGCACGTGCAAACCCTAATTCTTGATTTATTGTCAAAGAAGCGTCTGCTTGATCAAACTCTGAGCCAAACTCAACCAAATCACTAAAAACCCTCATAATCTGCTTGGACTGATTCAAAAGTTTAATGGAAACCCTAATTTTGTCTGACTGATAAGAAAAATCTGTTTGACCGATTCTTGAGCCAATCTGAAAAATCAGGAAAAGCCCGAAGCTGTGATTTCTTGTGAAAAAGAGGAGGGCAAATTTTGGGGTACAACACCAGTCCTTATAGGTGACTGTCATCTTCTGTATGATCTTTTTAATGTTTTTATTCGCAGCTTCGACGACACCATTCATCTTTGGCCGATAGGGGGATGAATTGTGATGTTGAATATTGAACTGCTCGCACAAGGCGGTGATCATAGTATTGTTAAGGTTCGTACCGTTATCAGTGATGATCCTTTCTGGGATACCGTACCGGCAAATAAGATTCTGCTTGATGAAGCAGGAAGCAACATTCTTAGTAACGGATGCGAAGGAAGCTGCTTCGACCCACTTGGTGAAATAATTAATGGCCACTAGAATGAAATGGTGTCCATTGGAGGTTGTCGGCTTGATCTCCCCAATCATATTGATTCCCCACATAGCGAAGGGCCAAGGAGCTGTTAAGACATTTAGAGGAACTGGAGGCACGTGCACCTTGTCTGCATAGATTTGACACTTATGACAGGTTTGGGAGTGTTGATAGCAGTCTGCTTCCATGGTAGACCAATAATATCCTGCCCGTAGGATTTTCTTCGCCATCGTATGCCCACTAGAGTGAGTGCCAAAGGTACCTTCATTCAATTCAGCCATAATCTTTTCAGCTTCAATCTTATTCATACAACGGAGCAGAATAGAATCATGATTACGTTTGTACAGGATGCCATTTGTGATACGGTGGAAGAACTGACTTGAGGTTTTGCGTTTGTGTTTGTAAATGTTTCAGTTTAGCAAGAGTCACCACCGACTTTTTATTTTATCCTAAGGAAAGGTCAAAAAGCACAGGAAAGAACTTTGAGATTTTTTCTCGGGTTCGAGGGGTAGATTATGAAAAGGGAAGGTGCTAGCACCCTTTTCATCCATGGTTTTCCATGGGCTCTTAGTTACTTGTTTTAGATCACTTGCCTTTGCTTTTCAATTGTTTGAAATGGTGCTTTGTGTGTGGTTTTTGAAAATGCTTTGAAAAAGAGGCCTTGTCTAGGCAACCTTTGTAATGATTCTTGTTTGAATATATACAAAGGTGTGTGTCTTTTGGAAAAGATATTTCAATGTTTTGAAGTTGTGTTGTGAGGTGTGTTTGAAAAATAGCAAGGATGTTTTGCAAGCTTTTGATCAAGTAACTAAGAGTTGTCTACCCTATTTTACTCAAAAATCTTTCTTATGTTTTTAACCCTTTTGACAGTGTTATTTCACCATTGTATTTGGCGAATAACCTTGTGTTAGGATGTTAAACGGGACAGGCGCGGGTCATCGTATTGACCATGATAGCAATATTTCCAAGTATCTTTAGCAACTTTCCGAGGGACTATGATCTTTTGTTTTGTTTTTGCTTTGCCAATAGATACTCGACATGCATAACATGGCCATTTGTTTAGGCAACCAAGTGGATTGTAACCCTAGGGGTGCAAGTGTGATTTGTCTATTAATTTTCATGCATTTATCCTTGTATTAGGTTATCTAGCGATTGATTTTAGATCTTCGCATACAAACCCTAATTACTATACAGTATATTGAAAGCAATAAATTGTGGGAATTTAAAGTCTAAGTTATTACAATAAAGTATCCGGGGATGGGGGTACAATTATTTACAAATGGGGATGAGTCTCATAAGAATAATAATGTCCAAATATTATGCGTTACAACCAAATTGAATTGTCGCAATTCAATATAAGATTATAACAATTTATAAAATAAAGACAATCAAAGAATTATGAGATGCATATATTTATATACAAATGAACAAATAAATTTTTAACCTAATAAAGATTTAAGTATGATTATTATTATGTTTGTGTTATTATTAATTGTGAAAAGAAAAGTTTTAAAGAAAGAAAAATCATTTAAAGTTCCTATTATTTATGTATTTTTTAAAGAAAACAAAAATAAAATCTCTATTATTATTGTATTTTATTAAATGTAATAATTATTAAAAAAAAGAAAACTATATTAAGAAAATTAAAACAAAATTTTAATATATTTTTGGTTTTATTGTTAACAAAGAAAAGAAAATAAGTTGTTTAAAAATGACATTAATTAATAAAAGACATTAGTTGAAGAAATTAAAAAGATGATGGGCCTTAAGCAATTTGTGAGGCCCAAATGAGAATGAAGAGAAACATGAATCAGGATGAAAGGGGGGTGTGCGTGTTTAGCCAGCAATTGGGCTTGAGGCAGTTGTTGGGGCGAAGGCCTGTTACCCGGTTTCATAATTTTGTTAGGGTTCAAACATTTTTTAGGGTTTTTACAGTTTGGGTTCAGCGGCGCCTCCTTCTCTTTTTCTCCGTTTCTCTTCTTCGTTCTCAAACCATGAGCTCCTGATCCTTGAAACTCCCTCCACGCCCTAGCCACCAGAGCATCGCCTCCCACTTCTTGCTCTCTTCACAGCGGTCCAGAATTTCAGAGAAAATAGTACGATTTATTTCTTTATCTTTTAGGGTTTCATAGTTGTTCATTTGTGTGATTCTTTTCATGTTTATTATTTGCATGTTTATGTTGAAGATGCAGTGAAAGTTTGAGGCAGAGAAACTGTACCTTGGCGTTCTGTTTCTGAAATAGATGGAGGGAGCGAGATGTGAGACGGAGGCACTCCTTGGAGGCTAGGGGGCGGAGGATGAAGATGATGGTTGCGTGCTTCTGGTATTTTTTGTTGTTCTTTTGATTTGTTTAATGATGAGCACGTTTCTGAAACTTGCTTGCTTTTCGCTTTTGTTGGTGACGAACTTAGCTTTTGAAACTTTATTTCTTCTGACTTTTTGGTTATTTGATGTCGATGATGATGATACTTTGAGATTTGTTTGTATTTGTTAGTGATGATGTATAAAATCTGAAACTTGTTGTATTTGCTTTTGTTGATTCTCTTCCTTCCTCTGAGTGTTTGTTAATGATGAAAGAATTTCTGAAACTACGCTTGTTTGTAATTGATAAGCTTCTGAACCCCTTGGAATGTTGATGTAGAATGTATTTATGGAACTTGTTGGATTTTCTTCTGAAATTCTTGCTTCCTCTTTGTATGTTAATGATGAAAGAATTTCTGAAACTAAGTTGGTTTTTGCTTCTGAAAACTCTTCCTTTCTCTTTGTATGTTAATGATGAAAGAATTTCTGAAACTACTGTGTTTTGTTGATATTGTCTTCCTTTTTCTGAATATTCATGGTTGATGGTTGAGGATGATGTGAACTGAGTTTGTGCAGGCAGGTTTGTTGCTTTTGTTTGAGCAAGCAGGTTTGTTGCTGTTTTGCAAACAAGTTTGCAGTTTTGCAAGAAAGTTTGCAGTTTGTAGCTTGAACTGTAAGTTTTTGTTTTTTGAGAAGCAGGCTGAGTTTTTATGCAGGAAAGTTTGCAAGCTTGCTTGACTTGCAGTTTGAACTGGTTTGAGTTTGGCCTGTGTGTTTAGGCTTATGCGGGTGTGTGTTTAGCAGGTTGTCTTGGTTTTGTAGGCAGATTTATAGTTTGGACAGGTTTGAATTGTTTTTGGGCAAGCTGCAGGTTTGCTTTTGTTTGTGTTTTGAGCAATTTATGCAGGTTGGGGAGTTGCAGTTATGCAGGCTTGCTTGTGTTTGGCCTGAGTGTTTGTAGTTTTTGCAAGCAGGTTTGTGGTTAGATAGCAGCTTGTGCAGTTTTTTTTTGGTGGCCAAGTATTTCTCTCCCCCTGACTGTTATGCAATCTTCTCTCTTTTATATCTTTTTGTTTCTTGTCCTTGATAACTTGAAAACAACCCATTTTTTGCCCAAACTGCAAACTTTCACTAAAGGTTCTCTCTTTCTCTCTCTCTCTCTAAGCATTTTTGCTTATTATTTTAATTCTGAAAAGTTTTGCCTAGGCTGGAAAATGATGATGGCTATTGAAAGCCTCTTGCTTGTAACTTGGTTTATCTCTCTGCATTGTGTACTTTCTGCATTTCTGTACTGTGTACTTTCTGTACTTGTATGCTTTAGTTGCTATGCTTCTGCATTGTACTTTTTCTTTTTGCACTTAGTTGGCTTGTAACTCAGTTTGCTTATGCTGACCTGCTTATGTTTGCCTTGCAATTTGCTTTGCTATTGCAGTTTGAAATTCAGTTTACAATACAGTTTGCCTTGCAACTTGCCTATTGTTGTACCCCAAAATTTGCCCTCCCATTTCCTCAACATTTTCTCACCACAAGACCCTTGGAGCTCAAGATCAAGTTAGGGTTTCCTCTGCTCAAGACTTCTCCTTGCACTGTGGACCCAAATTAGGGTTTGTGTTTGAACAAAGATGTTTTGAACTAAAAAGCCTAACATGACTTTCATGCTTCATGTTGGACTCCCAATTTTATCCATACTAAGTTTCAAGTCTTGATTCCAAATTTTGCCCAGTCAATTGGACAGTTGACCTAGAAATCAGCTGTATTGGGAAAAAGTCAACTGTGGCCAATTGACAGTCAAATCTCATGAAAATTGACCCACATCAACATTATGAACTCACATGGACCATTTGATCAAGTTTGGATCACAATTCCACAAGAAATTTGATAAGATCACCAAAAGGGCAAAATGGTCATTTTTAGGGTTTTGACTGCACAAAGGCAATTTTTGACTGTTTGACCTAGCCAATGGCAAATCAAGCTCACATATGGACTCAAGGACCCCATGGAATTGTCTTGACATGCTCAACAAGTTCAAAAGATTCCAAATACACAAGATTGACAGTTGAATTTCCTAGTCAATTGATCAATTTTGACTGTATACTGAAAAGTCAAACTTTGACTTTTTGGTCAAAATCAAGTGTCAAGATTCATTTTTCATCAAAACATGCCAAATCATGAAACTTTTTCATCAAGAAATCAAGAAATGCAAATTAGGGTTTAAAATGAAGATTTTTCATAACTTAGAATTTTTCTAAGTTATGAAAAACCCTAATTTTTTCCTAACTTTGTCCCACTTTCTCACCAAGATTCACTTGGATTCAAGAAAAAGTCAAAACATGAAAGTTGTAGCCTATTGCAAAACCTACAACTTTGATTCACAAAGTTTTCCCAAAAGAAGCTTGTAGCTCAAGTTACAATTTTTGGAACAAGGGTACCAAACCATTCTTAACTTAGAGAAAATTTGACCTATTTTAGGCAAGGTTTTTACCTAACTTCAAGACCATTTTTCACATACTTCCACTTGGAATTTCAATTTGCATTTCAAATATGGATTGTAGTACACATTCCAAGCTTTCCAAAATGTCCAAGAACTCATCAAACAACCTCATGGTTAGGGAGAATCGAATTTGGCAAGTTGGGAAAAACTCACTTTTGATTTGGCCAAGTTACATGTTCATACATCTAGGCCATTTTGAAATCAGCTTACACAACTTGATTACAGGTCCTATATCCCTTTTGCACTCATAAATTTAATGCAAACTCATTGTGCCAAGACCATATTTTATGTGTTCAAGCATTACATAAAGGTTTAGTCCCAAAATAGGAAAAGCATAATGTCCATTTTTGCAAAAGTAAACTTTATGTCAATTAGCAATCCAAGCAAGTACAGTGAAAATCTATTTAGCACAAGTTTATGAGCTAATTACACTGATCAAGGCCAAGGTATGCAGCACATTAGGGGGGCCTCTATCAGTCTAAAAACTCAAGTGGATATTTGTTGCTTAAAGTTTAAGAAAACTAGCATAACACACACCAACTATCATTCCTGTCAAGAGGACCTTAAGAAAAGTTATCAAACACATTCTAAACCTCCATCCTGACATGAGACACGAGCCTATCATCTCCAATACCTCCCCATTCACAGAATCACCCTCAAACTGCCAAAACAGGGGACCTACTGCAGATTGAGTTCCATAACTCATTCCATTCGTGCATTCTTGCTAAAAACACTTCAAACACATCCCACAACATCCCTTGAAGCTATTCCAAACCTCAAACACGACCTGTAACACTCTCATTCAACATCACCATTTTCATTTTTCTGTTTTGCAGGTGGAGTTCTATAACTCGATTCAGCTAGTTTCAAAGCAAATTAAAACTTGGAATAGCATCCCTGGACATCAAGGAAGTTGTACCAATCATCACCTTGCATTGAAAGCACCTCTATCACCAGATACGATTCCAAATGAACAGGTAAGTTCATGAACTCGTATCTCTCTATCCAGGCATTGTTAGCTTTAGGTTTGTGAAGAAAATATGTCACATTCATAGCCCTGAACATGCCCATGTAATTAGTTTTCATTTATATTATGTGTGCTATGAGAATTTAATGTCTGAACATGGAACAAAAACTAGGTCAGGAATTGGGGGAGAAGAAACTCTCTCTCATCTTAGAGAGTTAAGTCAAGTTCTTTATATGTCTGGATTCGTCTCTTAATGCTTTACATTTTTCATGTTGTGAGTTTTGCTTGAAAGTCCAGGAATTGGGAGATAGAAAACGCGTGTTGATTGTTGTTCATACAGGTTCAGAGGTTGAAGAAGGTCTTTTTGGGCTGGGCTTTGTTTCAGTTTTCTATTTGCACCCTTTTATTACTTTTGAACCCCATTGGCCCATTGTGCTAATTTTAATTATTTTTTGACTTTTGTTTTTTATTTCTGACTTATTTATTTTTCCTCATAATATTAAAAATATAAAAAATATTTTTCACACCATTTTTATATTTATTAGGCATTTGTTGTTTAAATTAATACTTGTACATAAACAAATACCTAGACATACTTTTATTTAAAAAATACTAAAATAGTGTAAACACATTTTATTTTCCATTTTTATTTTATTTTATCTTCTGAAAATATTTTATACAAAATATACTTTTTTCATAAATATTAAATATCATTATTTTGTATATATAATATATATTTAGTAAATAATATAAATACATATATTTTTGTTAGTATACTTAGGTTAAAAAATACAAAATATATACATTTTTATTTTTCTTAATATTTAACATTAAAAATACCTTTTGACAAATATACTTCATTTTTATTTTATTTTATTTTTGTATATAATAAATAAATATTGTACATATTAAATAATTAATACATTTTATAAAAAAATTAGGATTTTGCCCTAAATACATAAAAAATCCAAAAATTAATACTTTTTATTTTGTTTATTTTGACACATAAAAAATACCTTTTTTTTCATACACATAAAAAACATTTTTTGCATCTTGCATATTTATTCCATTTTATTTAATTGTTGTATATTAATTACCTTGTATAATTCCAAATTCATGTAATAGTCTAGGTTTAAATTCCTTGTCAAAATACCCCCATTTGAACATTTGTATCCCCCTTCCCATATATTGTGTTGTAATAACTTAGGAACTTTATTTTTCGCACTTTAATGCTTTCTAATTATGCCATGTTAGAATTAGGGTTTGTATGCAAATCAATCTACCAAAAATAGTTTGACCTAATTTCAAGATAAACAAGCATGAAAATGGGCAACACTAATCACACTTGCACCCCTAGGGTATTCCACTTGTTGCCTTCAATAATGGGCCATATTGCATGCTAGGTCTCTTTGGGCAAAACAAACACAATTCAAATGATCATAGTCCCTCGATGACGCTTTCAAAAGTTGCCTAAAAAATGATCAAGTCTCTCCAAGAAAAAATTGCCCAAAGATACTTGGCACCATTGCAATTATGGTCTAAACGATGACCCGCGCCCGTCCCTTTCACATCCTAACACAAGATTGTCCACCAAATACAATGGTGGAACAAAATTGTTAAAAGGGTTAAAAGCATAGGAGAAATCTTCGAGAAATTTAGGAGTAGACAACCTCTTAGTTACTTGAATCAAACTTGCAAAACAAAACACTTGCCTATTTTCTAAACCACACATCACTACACTTTCAAAACAACTTTCAAAAACAAATGAAAACCTTTTCAAAAGACATACACCTTTGTATACATCCCAACATGGATCATTACAAAGGTTGCCACCACATTGGCCTCTTTTTCAAAACATTTTCAAACCCACGCACACAAAGCACCATTTCAAACAATTGAAAACTAAGGCAAGTTGATCTAAGCAAGTAACTAAGAGCCCATGGATAACCATGGATAGAAAGGGTGCTAATACCTTCCCTTTCAATAATCTACTCCCCGAACCCAAGAAAACATCTCAAAGGTTTTTGCTGTGCTTTTTTAACCTTTCCTTAGGATAAAATAAAAAGTCAGTGGCGACTCTTGCTCAACCGAAACATTTGCGAAAACAAACGCAAAACCTCAAGTCAGTTCTCCCACCGTATCACACCTATGTTTTTGCATTTTGAGTTAATTGTATGCTTGCAACTTATATCTTTTATTTTTCTCTCTGTGAACCGAGAAGAGCGATCTTCTTGTGATTTGCAGAGAGGAAAATAAAATATGATGAACATAGCATTTCTGATTCTGGACAGCAGACTTTAATAATGATTTCTTTTCTTCTGCTTGAAAATTCTTTTCAGTTAATTATGTTTATTTCTTTCCTTTCTTCTGTCTTTTGTAGGTGAGTACCAGTTGGATGATAGAGGAAGCAGTAACAGTCAAAGATCTCAAGAGATTAGGCTTAGATTTATTTTTTCATTTATTGTAAACAAATATTATCTTAAATATTATAAGTTGTAATCTTACAATATTCGATTAAATTTGTAACCATATTTGAAGTAAATAAAAGTCTGTTCAAAAGAAAATTCTACTGTCAAATATGTTTTCCATCTTTCCCTTATGTTTATTTAATTATTTAAGACTCTTAAATCAAAATAATTGAAACTGTGTCTCAATAATTCTAATCCAGATGAAATAAATAATCAACAAACTTTGCAGTCTCGCAACCTTGCATCAATCACAATACGCGTGGTATTCCAATTAACATATGCGTTGTACAGTTAAACAAACAAGCATTCCATAAACCTTTCACTCCACTAATCAAGCAGATGCCTTAATGTTCCAAACAAAAGTCTCAGCTCTTATCCCAGATAATTAGGTTTTGAGAAACAACCAGTAAGCTTGAACAAGCGTGAAAACAATGTAACAGTTAACTGAATTTCTGAGGATTCAGTTTCTTCTGAGAAATACGAGCGAAAACCCTAATTCCGGATTTATTGCCAAAGAAAGGTCTGCTTGATCAATTCCTGAGCCAATCTTAAAAATCAGAGAGAAACCCTAGGATTGTGATTTTCTTGTGAAAAAGGGAGGGTAAATTTTGGGGTACAACAGTTGCCCCTGTTCAATCTTCTTGAACCTGAAGAGTTAGATTGGAAATTTTTCTGTTCGTGACTCGAAGGTAAAAGATTATTGGACACTAAAGTTCCCATAAATTTGCACTCGTCAAAGCATAGTTGAGGGAATGGGCTTAAAGATGCCATTTGGAGATGTGACAAAATCTTGTCGGAGATGGGCTTAAAGATGCCATCCAAGAATGTTTGTTGAACTGTGTGTCGTAGGTAAAAGAATAAGTATCAGAAAGGTATCTGTGTTTGGAGCATCTCTGAGCCGGGGGTCTGAATAAGCAATAGATTAGCATACATTTTTGGAGCTTCCGTAAACTGTTTTCAGCGAGTCGAATCTGAACAAGCGATGAATTGACATCCATGTTTGGAAGTACCCGTAAACTGTTTTCAGAAGTCTTGAAGTTGAATAAGCAATAGATTAACATATGTGTTTGGAGTATCCGTAAACTGTTTTCAAAAGTTGGATTTGAACAAGCGATAGATTGACATCCATGTTTGGAAGCACCCGTAAACTGTTTTCAGAAGTTGAGGTTGAATAAGCAATAGATTAACATCCGTGTTTGGAGTATCCGTAAACTGTTTTCAAAAGTTGGATCTGAACAAGTGATAGATTGACATCCATGTTTGGAGGCACCCGTAAACTGTTTTCAGAAGTTGAGGTTGAATAAGCAATAGATTAACATCCGTGTTTGGAGTATCCGTAAACTGTTTTCAAAAGTTTGATCTGAACAAGCGATAGATTGACATCCATGTTTGGAAGAACCCGTAAACTGTTTTCAGAAGTTGAGGTTGAATAAGCAATAGATTAACATCCGTGTTTGGATTATCCGTAAACTGTTTTCAAAAGTTGGATCTGAACAAGCGATAGATTGACATCCATGTTTGGAAGCACCCGTAAACTGTTTTCAGAAGTCTTGAAGTTGAATAAGCAATAGATTAACATCCGTGTTTGAAGTATCCGTAAACTGTTTTCAAAAGTTGGATCTGAACAAGCGATAGATTGACATCCATGTTTGGAAGCACCCGTAAACTGTTTTCAGAAGTCTTGAAGTTGAATAAGCAATAGATTAACATCCGTGTTTGGAGTATCTGTAAATTGTTTTCAAAAGTTGAATTTGAACAAGCGATAGATTGACATCCATGTTTGGAAGCACCCGTAAACTGTTTTCAGAAGTTGAGTCTGAACAAGCGATAGATTGACATCCATGTTTGGAAGCACCCGTAAACTATTTTCAGAAGTTGAAGTTAAATAAGCAATAGATTAACATCCGTGTTTGGAGTATCCGTAAACTGTTTTCAAAAGTAGAATCTGAACAAGCGATAGATTGACATCCATGTATGGAGAATCCGTAAACTTATTTCAGATTCTGGAGTCGAAGCTTGCTAATCTTATCCTGAAAAGGGTAAAATATTAGCTGAAACACAAAGTTATGTTGTATGAAATGTATGATGCAATGTATGTGTTATGTCAATGTTTATGATATGTGAATGCAATGAATGTGCATGTAAGCCGATTAACCGTCTTGCTGAGGAAGGTAAATCCTGGATAGCTGGAGATAATAAAATCTTTGACTGCTGTCGGGGAAAATAAATCCTCGACTGCTGCTGGGGATTGAAAATCCTTTAATCGCTGAAAATGAGAAGTCCTGGGACCACTATTGAAGTGTATGTGTGTATTCAAGTTTTTTCACAACCTTTGCGGGGAGAAGTTATACTGCTGGGGAAAGTCAGGAGTTTGGGTTGTATGCCAATCTACTAGGGATTTCTGTTTAGAGGAGAACTTCGCTGGGGAATATCTGAAAACTCTGTGGAGAATCGAGAATGAGAATCTTCATTCTGCTAGGGGAATTTTTACTGAGGATCCAAGAACGAGAATCTTCTATCTGCAGGGGGTTTAAAAATTCTGACAAATTCATGCTGAGAGTAAAGAAAACTCTGGAGAATCAAGGATGAGAATCTTGATTTTGTTGGGGAGTAAGAACTTTTGTGGGGAATAGCCATACTGTTGCGGAGTGGCTGTCCTGCTGGAGAAGCTTATTCCTGTTTGGAAGAAGTTCAGAAGCCAAGTCGTATGCCACTTTAAGAACGAGAATCTTAATTCTGTCGGGAATATCAGAAACTCGGGTTATGTACCACTTTGAGAATGAGAATCTTCAATCTGTCGGGAATATCAGAAACTTAGGTTATCTGCCACTTTGAGAATGAGAATCTTCATTCTGTCGAGAATATCAGGAGGTTGGGAGTATGCCAATCTACTGGGGTTTCAGGGATGAGAATCTTCATTCTGTTAAGGGTATCAGGAGCTTGGGAGTATACCAATCTCTTGAGGTTTCAAGGATGAGAATCTCCATTATGTTAAGGGTATCAGGAGCTTGGGAGTATACCAATCTCTTGAGGTTTCAAGGATGAAAATCTTCATTCTGTTAAGGGTATCAGGAGCTTGGGAGTATACCAATCTCTTGAGGTTTCAAGGATGAGAATCTTCATTCTGTTAAGGGTATCAGGAGCTTGGAAGTATACCAATCTCTTGAGGTTTCAAGGATGAGAATCTTCATTCTTGAGAGAAAAAGAATTTTAGGAGCTTCAATTGTCCATTATTATGCTGGTGGGTTGTTTCTGTTGAGATTTAGGAACTTGTCCCTAATTCAACTGAAGTAAAGCTTTGTCGCTTGAATTTGATTGTACCTTTCCTTTCGCTGGGGAAAATAAATCCCAAACTGGTGAAGGAGAAAGGAGTTGGATTCTTCATCCCTGGTAGTGAAGAAAATCAGAATAAATCGCTGAGAGATTTGTCTGAAATATCAAAAATCCAGAAGATCTTCCATTGGCATAAGAATCAGGGAGATCTTAGTGTCGATCTGACCAAAACAGAGAGGGTCTTGGATTAACTTTGATTCAACCGGATGATGGAGGAAACTTTGACGACTGTAACTCCAACAGGCGATGAAGGAATCTTCGATGACCGTAACTTCTGACAGGTGATGAAGGAATCTTTGACAACCGTAACTTCCAACAGGTGATGAAGGAATCTTCGACGACCGTAACTTCCAACAGGTGATGAAGGAATCTTCGACGACCGTAACTTCCATAGGTGATGAAGGAATCTTTGACAACCGTAACTTCCAACAGGTGATGAAGGAATCTTTGACGACCGTAACTTCCAATAGGTGATGAAGGAATCTTTGACGATGGTAACTTCCAACAGGTGATGAAGGAATCTTTGACGACCGTAACTTCCAACAGGTGATGAAGGAATCTTTGACGATCGTAACTTCCAACAAGGGATGAAGGAGTCTTTGACGACCGTAACTTCCAACAGGTGATGAAGGAATCTTTGACGACCGTAACTTCCAACAGGTGATGAAGGAATCTTTGACGACCGTAACTTCCAACAGGTGATGAAGGAATCTTCGACGACCGTAACTTCCAACAGGTGATGAAGGGGTCTTTGACGACCGTAACTTCCAACAGGTGATGAATGAATCTTTGACGACCGTAACTTCCAACAGCTGATGAAGGAATCTTTGACGACCGTAACTTCCAACAGGTGATGAAGGAATCTTCGACGATCGTAACTTCAAACAGGTGATGAAGGAATCTTTGACGACCGTAACTTCCAACAGGTGATGAAGGAATCTTTGACAACCGTAACTTCCAACAGGTGATGAAGGAATCTTCGATGACCGTAACTTCTAACAGGTGATGAAGGAATCTTTGACGACCGTAACTTCCAACAGGTGATGAAGGAATCTTTGACGACTGTAACTTCCAACAGGTGATGAAGGAATTTTTAACGACCGATCAATCTGTGTATGTTATGAATGTTGTTGAAACGTAATTTTGTTTTGGAGAATAAATCCTTGACAAGTGTTGTAGAAATAAACCCATGACTGCTGGTCCGCTAGAGAGGCGATAAACTTCTTGAGGATGCTTGAATTCCTTTTCATAAGGCCTTTGGAGAGATTCGTCACTGCCCCTAGTATCAAATGTTTGTGGCATTACCAGGAAATTTGGACTGTATGTAACCCTTTGATAAGATTGACGTTTTAACTGCCCCAAGTGATGGTGATGGAGACTTGCCCCAGGTTCATCTGTAATTGAGAGATTTCTTGAAATCTTGACTGGACTGCCCCAGGTTTAATGGACTTTGAAAGATTTGTTGAAATCTTGACTGGACTGCCCCAGGTTTGCCATGTCAAGTCCCCTTTTGTTGATACGAGATTTGTGCAACGGGAGTGTCATCCCACTTGAAGTGATTTTGGTTCACTGAGAGAGCTTCCGTTCATCCGATCATTCACTGTGTGAATTTCTTCGTTGTCAAACAAATAACCATGTGCAAACAACGATATTCAAATAATGCAAAGTTTATGCTTGTCTCGAAGTTTTGAAAAATGCATTTTTTAGCAGAAAACTTTTTATAAGACAAATTCAACACAAGATTTAGAGCAAAGCCTTACAGGAGTCAGGATACCTTTTGTAACAGTATGCTTTCGAATTAACCCACACTTCAATTAGGACTTTTGAAGGGTTGTAACGTGGCTTGATTCACAGTTTAAGAAACAAAGGATAAAGGCCCAAAGTATATTTGTACCCACCCGCTCTTCGTGATGTTCTTCAATCCTAAACTCAGTTAATTGTGCGTCAAACTCTATTCGAGTCTGGAACGACGTTTGGTGATGGTCCACCCAAGTTGAATATTATGGGAAGGCAGTCGTCATTTCTTTTTTTTTTTTGCAACATTTTTTCATGTTGTTGAGAATTTATAATGACCTCTTTCTTTTGATTTATTATCCCTAATTTTTTCTAACTGTTCCTATTTTCGAGATTACCGTCAGCGGGATGCCCCAGCTTTCTTAAGCCTCCTTTGTAGGTTTTAACTCAGTAGGCTTTTCTTTTTTGAGAGATAATGACTGCCTATGAGATAAAGAACCATCACTGTCTTTTGGTTTCAAAGGAATGTTTTTGATGTCATTCGTTGTATTGTAAACTGAGAGTTTGCGACTTCAATGTGTATCTTTTGAATTAACTGAGAGACTACCCTGCCCCAGGTTTAAAGGTTTCAATTTGTGTTTAAAACATAAAACTTCTACTTATTTGGCTCGAAGGGGTTGACTATGGATTACCTTCCTTATAACTCCAGTGTTTAGGATTTGAAAGAAACGTTTGTACATCGTCAGCAAGGTTTGTTCAAAAGCATACCATATGAGATTATGGTATTGTTTCGTCATCCTCCCTCTAAAGGCTTGTAGCTTTTTGCAAGAGTTAAATGTCATAAAGAAAGTAGAAAGCATAATTCAAGAATAGTGAAAACGAATGGATGAATTCAAGACAAACATATACAATGCATTAATGAACCAGAGTTTGACATCAACAGATAATTGTTTGAATAACAAAAGAAATTACAACTTGAAAATTTAAATGAAACAAAAGTCTCTTAGTTCAAACTTGTCATATCAGGTGGAGAACCCTTAACGGGAGATTTTCATCTCACCATCCGGCATGAATTCTAGCACTCCTCTGTCAATCAAATCTTAGACTTTGTTTTTCAAAGCCCAACAGTCGTCGGTGTCATGTCCAGGACTATAGGAGTGGTATACACAAACTGCGTCAGGGTGATAGCCAGGAGCAGAGGTATTGGGATTCCGAAGAGGATCCTTTAAAGCAAGCAGATTGACCTCCAACAAGAGTTTCAGTATTAGAGATGATGGTATGTCAGTCTCAGTGAAATGTCTTCCAGATGTATTTTGCTTACGCCGATTACCCCGTTGATGCTGGGCTTGTGACCCTGAAGCAAATTGGGGAGACTTTTCCTTGACTTCTTGTCTCAAAGGAGGTTGAATGGTGACTTGATCTTCAACCCTAGTTGTTTGCCCCACTGGGTTACATCCATCTTGATGCAGTTTATTGATGAGGACCCTTAACTCTTCTTGTCCTTGAGCCAGGTTTTGAATGAGAGCCATCTGGCCCACCAGTTGTCCCATCATTTGAATTCTCATTATTGCCATCTCAATCTGTAGCCCTTCCAATTGATCATTCCTGATGCCCCCTGGATTCCCTGGGACCATGCCCCTTGTAAGGAGAGCTTTCACTTCTTCCTGCCCCTTGGACAGGTTCAGGAACACCTCTTGAAGTTGAGCATTTTGAGCCTGGATATCTTTGACAGTCCTCTCTAGAGCCATCTCTACTGGAATAAATAGTAGAAAAATAAGGAGACCTGGAAAGGGAAAATCTGTCATGATACGATGCATGATATGTGGATGCATGTTTTCAAGGATCTCGCGGGGTAAACAAAATAAAATGTTAGAGGTTGAACTTTGTTCAACATCTTTGATTGGAGAACTTTGCATTGGTGGATATCTTTCCACGAGAATCAAGCTCACCATGTCAAGTGGGTCATAGCCCTCGATTCAAGATGTTGTACTTGATCTTTAACGGCATTTGTTTAGAGGAAAATGAATCCTCTTGCCCTTTGGTAGACGTCTGGTTCAACGTGATCCTGCATCAAAGACCCTCGAGATCCTTGAATTGAAAATGCTATGGTATGATGTTATGATGTTATGTACAAGTATGCAAAAGTAAGCAAGTGTATATACAAATAATCACATTCACACAAAGCAGACAAGTCCTTAAGTTTAGGCTTGCATGGAGTTTGTAGGTAAGTACCCTTTTGAAGTTAGTTGGCTCAACTTGTCCTATAAATAGTAATCGGGTTCTAAGGAGCTCAATATCACTGGATTATTTTCTGTGTTCATTGTTTCAGTTTGGCCACTTAACTGGCGACCGAAATATTCCAAGAAAACAACCCTCAATGAGTGTAGTATCGAGTATCTACCAACTTCGGACTGCACCAAAGTTTGTCATCTCACTACTCCTAGTAAGGCCAAGATGGTCAAGTAAGGTTCTAAGAGTTCATTAGTGCTTCATGACATCACTCAGCGGCCCCGTATTCTCTTTGATTGACTCAAAGGCTACTGGTACCCACAAATATGTCGCACTAACGTAGCCACTGCTTCAACCATGTCGATATACCCCGCATAGTTCCCTCACAGTTTATTGCTACTTACCTAAAAGGTGCCCCCAAATCCGGGTGTAGGATTTAAAACAAACCCAAACAAGGAACCAAAAAAGTAAAGCATACAAGTCAAACAAGATAAGCATGCAAAGGTGATCTAAACCCTAAGGTTACTCCACTTTTAAAAATATTCCCCAGCAGAGTCGCCAGTTCTGTGATACGGTGGGAGAACTGACTTGAGGTTTTGCGTTTGTGTTCGCAAATGTTTCGGTTTAGCAAGAGTCGCCACCGACTTTTCATTTTATCCTAAGGAAAGGTCAAAAAGCACAGGAAAGACCTTTGAGATGTTTTCTCGGGTTCGGGGGTAGGTTATGAAAAGGGAAGGTGCTAGCACCCTTTTCATCCATGGTTTTCCATGGGCTCTTAGTTACTTGTTTTAGATCACTTGCCTTTGCTTTTCAATTGTTTGAAATGGTGCTTTGTGTATGGTTTTTGAAAATGCTTTGAAAAAGAGGCCTTGTCTAGGCAACCTTTATAATGATTCTTGTTTGAATATATACAAAGGTGTGTGTCTTTTGGAAAAGATATTTCAATGTTTTGAAGTTGTGTTGTGAGGTGTGTTTGAAAAATAGCAAGGATGTTTTGCAAGCTTTTGATCAAGTAACTAAGAGTTGTCTACCCTATTTTACTCAAAAATCTTTCTTATGTTTTTAACCCTTTTGACAGTGTTATTTCACCATTGTATTTGGCGAATAACCTTGTGTTATGATGTTAAACGGGACAGGCGCGGGTCATCGTATTGACCATGATAGCAATATTTCCAAGTATATTTAGCAACTTTCCGAGGGACTAGATCATTTTGTATAGGCAACCAAGATAGCGTCATCGAGGGACTATGATCTTTTGTATTATTTTTGCTTTGCCAATAGATACTCGACATGCATAACATGGCCATTTGTTTAGGCAACCAAGTGGATTGTAACCCTAGGGGTGCAAGTGTGATTTGTGTATTAATTTTCATGCATTTATCCTTGTATCAGGTTATCTAACGATTAATTTTAGATCTTCGCATACAAACCCTAATTACTATACAATATATTGAAAGAAAAAAATTGTGGGAATTTAAAGTCTAAGTTATTACAATAAAGTATCTAGGGATGCGGGTACAATTATTTACAAATGGGGATGAGTCTCATAAGAATAATAATGTCCAAATATTATGCGTTACAACCAAATCGAACTGTCACAATTCAATATAAGATTATAACAATTTATAAAATAAAGACAATCAAAGAATTATGAGATGCATATATTTATTTACAAATGAACAAATAAATTTTAACCTAATAAAGATTTAAGTATGATTATTATTATCTTTGTGTTTTTATTAATTGTGAAAAGAAAAGTTTTAAAGAAAGAAAAATCATTTAAAGTTCCTATTATTTATGTATTTTTTAAAGAAAACAAAAATAAAATCTCTATTATTATTGTATTTTATTAAATGTAATAATTATTAAAAAAAAAGAAAACTATTTTAAGAAAATTAAAACAAAATTTTAATATATTTTTGGTTTTATTGTTAACAAAGAAAAGAAAATAAGTTGTTTAAAAATGACATTAATTAATAAAAGACATTAGTTGAAGAAATTAAAAAGATGATGGGCCTTAAGCAATTTGTGAGGCCCAAATGAGAATGAAGAGAAACATGAATCAGGATGAAAGGGGGGTGTGCGTGTTTAGCCAGCAATTGGGCTTGAGGCAGTTGTTGGGGCGAAGGCCCATTACTCGATTTCATAATTTTGTTAGGGTTCAAACATTTTTTAGGGTTTTTACAGTTTGGGTTCAGCGGCGCCTCCTTCTCTTTTTCTCCGTTTCTCTTCTTCGTTCTTAAACCATGAGCTCCTGATCCTTGAAACTCCCTCCACTCCCTAGCCACCAAATCGTCGCCTCCCACTTCTTGCTCTCTTTACAGCGGTCCAGAATTTTAGAGAAAATGGTACGATTTATTTCTTTATCTTTTAGGGTTTCACAGTTGTTCATTTGTGTGATTCTTTGCATGTTTATTGTTTGCATGTTTATGTGTAAGATGCAGTGAAAGTTTGAGGCAGAGAAACTGTACCTTGGCATTCTGTTTCTAAAATAGATGGAGGGAGCGAGATGTGAGACGGCGGCACTCCTTGGAGGCTAGGGGGCGGAGGATGAAGATGATGGTTGCGTGCTTCTAGTATTTTTTGTTGTTCTTTTGATTTGTTTGATGATGAGCACGTTTCTGAAACTTGCTTGCTTTTCGCTTTTGTTGGTGACGAACTTAGCTTCTGAAACTTTATTGCTTCTGACTTTTTGGTTATTTGATGTTGATGATGATGATACTCTGAGATTTGTTTGTATTTGTTAGTGATGATGTATAAAATCTGAAACTTGTTGTATTTGCTTTTGTTGATTCTCTTCCTTCCTCTGAGTGTTTGTTAATGTTGAAAGAATTTCTGAAACTACGCTTGTTTGTAATTGATAAGCTTCTGAACCCCTTGGAATGTTAATGTAGAATGTATTTCTGGAACTTGTTGGATTTGCTTCTGAAATTCTTCCTTCCTCTTTGTATGTTAATGATGAAAGAATTTCTGAAACTAAGTTGGTTTTTGATTCTGAAAACTCTTCCTTTCTCTTTGTATGTTAATGATGAAAGAATTTTTGAGATGCAGGCTGAGTTTTTGTGCAGGCAGGTTTGCAAGCTTGCTTGACTTGCAGTTTGAACTGGTTTGAGTTTGGCCTGTGTGTTTAGGCTTATGCGGGTGTGTGTTTAGCAGGTTGTCTTGGTTTTGCAGGAAGATTTGTAGTTTGGACAAGTTTGAATTGTTTTTGGGCAAGCTGCATGTTTGCTTTTGTTTGTGTTTTGAGCAATTTATGCAGGTTGGGGAGTTGCAGTTATGCAGGCTTGCTTGTGTTTGGCCCGAGTGTTTGTATTTTTTGCAAGCAGGTTTGTGCTTAGATAGCAGCTTGTGCAGTTTTTTTTTGGTGGCCAACTATTTCTCTCCCCCTAACTGTTATGCAGTCTCCTCTCTTTTATATCTTTTTGTTTCTTGTCCTTGATAACTTGAAAATAGCCTACTTTTTGCCCAAACTGCAAACTTTCACTAAAGGTCCTCTCTTTCTCTCTCTCTCTAAGCATTTTTGCTTATTATTTTAATTCTGAAAAGTTTTGCCTAGGCTGGAAAATGATGATGGCTATTGCAAGCCTCTTGCTTGTAACTTGGTTTATCTCTCTACATTGTGTACTTTCTGCATTTCTGTACTATGTACTTTATGTACTTGTATGCTTTAGTTGCTATGCTTTTGCATTGTACTTTTTCATTTTGCACTTAGTTGGCTTGTAACTCAGTTTGCTTATGCTGACCTGCTTATGTTTGCCTTGCAATTTGCTTTGCTATTACAGTTTGAAATTCAGTTTGCAGTAAAGTTTGCCTTGCAACTTGCCTATGTTTTTGCATTTTGAGTTAATTGTATGCTTGCAACTTATATCTTTTATTTTTCTCTCTGTGAACCGAGAAGAGCGATCTTCTTGTGATTTGCAGAGAGGAAAATAAAATATGATGAACATAGGATTTCTGATTCCGGCCGGCAGACTTTAATGATGATTTCTTTTCTTCTGCTTGAAAATTCTTTTCAGTTAATTGTGTTAATTTCTTTCCTTTCTTTTGTCTTTTGCAGGTGAGTACCAGTTGGATGATAGAGGAAGCAGTAAAAGTCAAAGATCTCAAGAGATTAGGCTTAGATTTATTTTTTCATTTATTATAAACAAATATTATCTTAAATATTATAAGTTGTAATCTTACAATATTCGAATAAATTTGTAACCATATTTGAAGTAAATAAAAGTCTTTATCAAAAGAAAATTCTACTGGCAAATATCTTTTCCATCTTTCCCTTATGTTTATTTAATTATTTAAGACTCTTAAATCAAAATAATTGAAACGGTGTCTCAATAATTCTAATCCAGATGAAATAAATAATCAACAAACTTTGCAGTCTTGCAACCTTGCATCAATCATAATACGCGTGGTATTCCAATTAACATATGTGTTGTAAAGTTAAACAAACAAGCATTCCATAAACCTTTCTCCACTAATCAAGCAGATGCCTTAATGTTCCAAACAAAAGTCTCAACTCTTATCCCAGATAATTAGGTTTTGAGAAACAACCAATAATCTTGAACAAGCGTGAAAACAATGTAACAGTTAACTGAATTTCTGAGGATTTAGTTTCTTCTGAGAAATACGAGCGAAACCCCTAATTCCGGATTTGTTGCCAAAGAAAGGTCTGCTTGATCAATTCCTGAGCCAATCTTAGTTATCAGAGAGAAACCCTAGGATTGTGATTTTCTTGTGAAAAAGGGAGGGCAAATTTTGGGGTACAACACCATTACTTAGGAAGAACTTAACAGAGAATATCCTTAGGAACTTTTTATCATTGATTGAAGCTCCTTCTGGATATTCTTGAGCCTCGAGATACCTTTTGACTTCATGAAACCAAGGCTGGTCCACTACTTCTTCGGTATTAATCTTGTGATAGTGTGCTGGTTCGTCCATTCATTCAATGGTGATCTGGGGAGCCCCGTTATCCCAATTAAGTTTAAACATAGATGACATTGTGGCTAGAGCATCTGCTAGCTGATTTTCTTCTTGCGGGAAGTGCTCGAAGGTAATCTGCTCGAAATGTGGTAACAATGTCAAAACATTTCTTTGCAAGGGATAAGGTTTGGATGCTTAGTGTCCCATTCTCCTTTGATCTGACTGATGACCAAAGCTGAATCTCCAAACACAACTAAGGATTTGATTCCCAAGTCTATGGCAGCCTTGAGACCAAAGATGCATGCTTTGTATTCTGCCATGTTGTTCGTACAGTTGAAGCAAAGTCTGGCAGTAAAGGGAGTATGGCACCCTTCCGGAGATATGAGTACACCGCCGATACCATTACCAAGTGCATTGGATGCCCCATAAAAGAACAGGGTCCATCGGGATCCTTGTCCAGGTCTAATGTCATATGGTCTGATTTCTTTACAGTTGTCTAATGTCATGATGTCTTCATCCAGAAACTCAAACTTCATGGACTGATAATCTTCTACAGCTTGATGAGCCAGATGATCAGCTAGCACACTGCCTTTTATAGCTTTTTGGGTTGTGTATTGTATGTCATATTCTGTTAGGATCATCTGCCATCTAGCTATCCTTCCAGAAAGAGCAGGTTTCTCAAAGATGTACTTTATCAGATCCATCTTAGATATCAGCAAAGTGGTATGAGTCAACATATACTGTCTTAGCCGGCGAGCAGCCCATACCAGAGCGCAGCAAGTTTTCTCGAGCAGTGAATATCTGGTTTCACAGTTGGTAAACATTTTTCTCAGGTAGTAAACATCGTGCTCTTTTCGGCCAGACTCGTCATGCTGCCCCAATACACACCCCATTGAGTTCTCTAAAACGGTCAGATACATGATCAGTGGTCTTCCCTCGACTGGTGGCATCAAGACAAGAAGCTCTTGTAAATACTTTTTGATTTTGTCAAAAGCAATCTGACACTCATCATTCCATCTGACTACTTGATCTTTCTTCAACAGTTTGAAGATTGGTTCACAAGTAGATGTTAGGTGAGAAATGAATCTGGAAATATAGTTCAAGCGTCCCAAGAATCCTCTGACTTCCTTCTCAGTGCGAGGAGCATGCATTTCTTGTATTGCTTTAACCTTGGCATGATCAACCTCGATGCCTTTGTTGCTGGCAATGAAACCTAAGAGTTTACCGGACCGGACTCCGAATGTGCACTTGTTCGGGTTTAACCTTAGTTTGTACTCCTTCAATCTCACAAACAGCTTTTGCAAGTGATCAAGGTGTTCTTCTTCAGTTTGTGATCGAGCTATCATGTCATCTACGTAGACCTCTATCTCATGATGTATCATATCATGAAACAAAGCTACCATGGCGTGTTGATAGGTTGCCCCGGCATTCTTCAGTCCGAATGGCATCACTTTGTAGTAGAACGTACCCCACTATGTGACAAATGTAGTTTTCTCCATGTCCTCAGGTGCCATTTTGATCTGGTTATAGCCTGAGAATCCGTCCATGAAAGAAAATACTTTGTGTTGGGCTGTATTGTCAACCAGGATGTCGATGTGTGGAAGTGGAAAATCATCTTTAGGGCTGGCCCTGTTTAAATCTCTATAATCCACGCACATTCTCACTTTGCCGTCCTTTTTAGGCAAGGGAACAATGTTGGCCACCCATTGAGGATAAGAAGTAACAGCCAGAAATCTAGCATTGAACTGTTTCATAACTTCTGCTTTGATCTTCTCTGACATGTCAGGTCTCATGCGGCGGACTTTTTACTTCACTGGTGGACAATCTTCTCTTGTGGGTAGACGGTGTACCATAATGTCTGTATCGAGTCCCGACATGTCTTCGTATGACCAGGCAAAGATCTCAACATAATCATGCAATACCTGAATTAGACGCTCTTTGACAGTCGGCTCTAAATTGGCACCCACTTTGATTTCCTTTTTATCTTCCTCGGTACCTAAATTGATTGAATCCAACAGCTCCTCATGGGGCTGAATAGCTCTTTCCTCTTGTTGTAGTAGTCTGGCCAATTCCCCCGGCACCTCACAATCTTCCTCACCTTCGTATTCGGCTTGGTAGATCAGATCTTCAGAGTCACTGAAGGCTATAGCAGTATCATTACCCATGGGATCCGGAATGGAGGGGTAGCTGCATTTGTGAGTGTGGGTGTGTGCAAGGGTATAGCCATCTTTAAACAATAAAATGTAAAAGAAAGACAATGAGCACAAGAAGTTTATATGTGAAAAAGCATCCATGATTCATTGAATGTCATATGAAGATGAAATAAAAACCCTTACAAATGGACCATTGTGCCTCGGGTAAGACACAAGGTTTTTAAAGTGGGAAATGTTCGTGAATATTACAAGTCAAACAGAAATGTAAAAGATAAATTATTGAGAGATGAAAGTTATCGGGACAAAGTCTCTGTCTTCCCAGTTGCGAAGTCTTCCACTGGAAGTAGGAAATATCCAATCTTCCAAGCTGCCATCCTCTTCATTATCTTCTACTGCATTGACCCCTTGGTTGCTAATCATCACAGGTGGCCCCCCAGCACGGGCACGGCGCACAGCCTTCTGAGCAGTTGAAGTAAACCCCAAGCCAAACTTGTATGATTTGTACGGAATGTATGGAAGCTGCCCCCAGATGGTGCATCCACCCTCTTTCACTACTGCCTTTGCATCCTTTAGAGATGACATCCGAAGTGGAGGTCTTGCGATCTTAGGGATCGAGGATATCACCTTTGTTGCCGCTACTTCTAGAGAGACTTCTTCAAAATGTTGGAAAGGGGTTTCAATGAACTCGCCATCTAACTCCACATATCGGAAATAATTCAGATGACTAATCATATACTCCTCCTCCCCATGGACAGTTTTGATGTTTCCTTGGACCGGGTACTTCAGCATCTGGTGCAATGTGGAGGTGACAGCACCGGCATTGTGGATCCAGGGGCGTCCTAACAGACAAGAATAAGTAGGAAGGATGTCCATCACATAAAAGGTTGAGTTGAAAATCTGAGTTCCCACCTTTATTGGGATGTCCACCTCGTCGTGGACCATCCTCTTCGAACCGTCAAATGCTCTCACCACTATGTTACTGGGTTTTAAAGTCATCCCTTCGCAATCCGATTTATCAAGGGCTTTCTTCAGTAAGACGTTTAAAGATGATCCCGTGTCCACCAAGACATAGGCCAGAGTCGTTCCTCTACACTCCACAGAGACATGTAATGCTTCGCTGTGTTTTCTCCCTCTGGGTGTCAAATCAGCATCGGAGAAACCCAAGCCATTATCAGCTGTCAAAATGGCCACACAGTCTTGGAACTGGTCAGCAGACATCTCTTGTGGCACATGAGTTGTCTTTAGAAATTTTACCAGAGCTTTTGCGTGTGCTTCAGAGCACAGCAGCAGAGCTAGCATAGATATCTTGGAAGGGGTTTTCCCTAACTGTTCAACCACATCATAATCACTCTTCTTTATTATCCTCAGGATTTCTTCCATTTCCTTCTTGGATGTTTCGGGAATAGCTAGTGATTGAGCCTTCGTCCGGATAGGCTCTTCTTGAATGCTTTTTCCTTTATTATTAGCAGTGGAAGTATTGGTAGGGATAAGGATCGTATTGTCTTTGTCGGTGGGTACGCTTGCAGGTATAATCACTGGTGTAGAGGTAATCTTCGGGACGGCCACGGGTCCAAAGACTGCCTTTGGAGGGGAAATCTCTGGAGAGAAGATTCTACCACTATGGGTAATCTTGCTAGTTCCGGCAATATTGCTAATGTCGGAATTGTCCTCTTCGGAGCTCTCTTCTTCGGCAGTCAGTTCATCCTGTTTAATACCATGGTAGTAGATTTCTCCACCATAATTCCATGGTACTGTTTTATCTGATTTGTATGGGACCGGCCCGGGCATTGTAATCTTAAGTAGAGTAGTCTTTGGAGCAGGTGTAATCCTAACAGGTCTTTTAGGGGCCCTGGAAGGATTGGCGTAGATGGTTATAATTGAAATGTCTTTAACTGGAATGGGTAAAATAGGAGCATTCTCAAACATAATTTCTTGGTTATCAATCAGTCGTTGGATACCTTTTTTCAACAGAGGGCAGTCAAATGATGAGGATAGGAAAACATGGCAGTCTTTGTCACAACCCGAGAATATACCAGCTTTTAACAAATTCAACTTAATAATCAGGAGTGGAGTCAATAGTCCATCCATGGTAGCAACAAACAAATATTCTTCGATAGCGTTGGCATTGTGACCATGCCTAGGCATCAGAGCGGAAATAACATTTTATTTCTCAGGCGCTTCAAACTCAACTTCCTTCGCGTCTATCAGGTCTTGAATTTTGTTCTTCAGAGCCCAACAGTTATTAGTGTCGTGCCCTGGACTTTAAGAATGGTATGTGCATCTGGAATTTGGATGGTAATGAGGAGACGCAGTATTGGGGTTCTTTGGGGCCTCTTTTAAAGTTTCCAGATTCAATTTCAAAAGATGTGGTAGAACCTGGGATGGAGTCATGTTAATCTTGGTGAATTGCTGGACTGGCCTTTCCACCCTTGGCTGGTCTGATGCGGGCTTTGGAATCATAACCGCCCCCGCCGTTGGTCGGCATTTAGTTCTTTCCTGATTCCTCTGTGAATAAACAGCAGATACTTCGTTCCTCCCAGTGAAGGGTTTTTTCACAGCTGTAGAGGCAGACGCATCCTTCTGAATCTTCCCACTTATTATACCAGCTTCCACCCTGTCGCCGGTTAAAATTAATTCAGTAAACCCTGCAGAAGAACTCCCAATCATATGATTGAAGAAAGGGCCTGATAGAGTTCAAAAGAACATGTCCACCAACTCCCTTTCGGACATAGGGGGTTGCACTCTTCCGGCTAGATCTCTCCACTTTTGCGCGTAATCTTTAAAGCCCTCATTGGAAACCATAGCCATACTCTAAAGTTGAGTACGGGTAGGCGCCAAATCAATGTTGTACTGGTATTGTTTATTGAAAGTTGCGGCCAGGTCTTCCCAATTATGGATGTCGGCCCTTTCCAACTGGTAGAACCAATCAAGTTGCGTTCCTGATAAACTGTCTTGGAAAAAGTGGACCCATAAGTCTTTATCGGCAGAGTGCGGCTGAATCTTCCTGACATACGATCGGAGGTGCATCTTAGGACAAGACACCCCATCATATTTGGCAAATAACGGCACTTTAAACTTTGGCGGGATAATAATTCCTGACACCAGCCCCAACTCTTCAAAATCTAGCCCTGGTAATCTCTGGATTTCCATAGCTCTTAAACGCTCTTCAAGGTTTTTGTACTTGTCATCATCCGGAGGGTATTGTTGTTCAGAGTAGTCCTCCTCTTCCTCTTCTTCTTCAGAATCTGAAGGTACTGCCGTTTCTTTTCCTTTTCTTTCCCCTTCATCAGATGTTGTTGGAAAATCTAAGGTCCTTCTAGCTTGTCCCTGAAACCTTCTGCCCATGATTACCACACCAGTTGGCTTCTTCTTCTTTTTCTCTTTCTCTTTTTCTAGCAGAGTATTTAGCTCCTCTTGCCCCTTGGCTAAGGTCATGAGTAACTGTTGAAATTGCGTGTTCTGAGCTTGAACATCTTTGACCGTTTGTTCGAGATCCATCTTACTGAAATAAACAGTAGAGAGATGAGGAAACTTGTTGCAAATACCTGTTTATGTTTATGATGAATGATATGTATTCATGCAATGCTTTCAATGATTTAAAAATTCAAATTTGTTTTAAACAAAAAAGAAACACACGTTATATTAATAAGATAGAATTTGAGTACATCGATGCCCCTTGGGAAAAATAAAACAAAATTCTAAGGTAAAAAGACATTGCGCATCCTCTTTGGTGCAATGTAAGTATTTAGAATCTGCTCTTCATGAAGTAGCCTAGTGAGTTCCAAAACCTTCTTCTCGCTTGCGTAGAATTGGGCTTCGAAAGTATCGCGCTCTCCTTTGAGCTGTATCCAATCCCTTTGTAGGTCTTCGAGTGATGTAGGCATGTCAGGATGTAGGATAGTGTATGGAACTTCTCCTTCCTTAACAGGCTCAATAATCACTGGGAGAATGGAGGGATAAGGCATCATAAGACTTTGAGCGCAGGTTCGTACCCACTTGAGGTAAGGCTCAAGAGGGATGGAATTCTTATGTCCCAAAGTCTTGTTATCCACCTTGTTTAGCATCCTCCAAGCTCGGATGAATCTCTGGTGAAGTCCTTGATCGTCGTTGTCGTAGTCAAATACCAGGCCTTGAATCAGCATATCATGTGGACCATCCCTTCGGGCATAACCAAACTGTCTTAGAGCTAAGCATGGGTTATAGGTGATGCCTCCCCTAATTCCAAGTAGATGGACATTAGGGAATTCCCCACAATGGTCAACAATGATCACATTCTCTTTGGATCGAGAGCACCAATGAATATCTGAATGTTTAAGTGTCATTAACCTTTGTGACCACCTCAAACCTTGCTCATTCTTCAAGACTGATTGGGGAAGATGAGAAATAAACCATCTTTCCAGGAGAGGAGTACAACACATAATAACACCTATTTTCCTCATTGTACGAGTGTGAAAAGAGTGCAAGACATCCCCAAGCAATGTAGGCACTGGGTTGCGAGACATGAAGATTTTGACAGCGCTCACATATATGAGTTGGTCAGGATTGGGGAACAAGACCATCCCATAGATGAGAAGAGCTACAATCTCCTCAAAAGCTTGCAAGTCTAGGGAATTCCAACAACTTTGGGCCTTCTCAAACAGAAACTTTGCCAAGAAGCCTTTGACACCACTTCTAGTTTCCCAATGAGTTGTGACATCAGATGAGTGCAAGTGCAGGGCTTGAGCAATCTCTTCTGGATTTGGATCTCTTTCCGTACCATTAAAGGGTAGTTGATTTAGAATAGGAATCCTCGGGAGTTGAGAGAATTCCTCCAAAGTGGGCACAAGTTGATAGTCAGGAAATGTGTAGCAATGGTGCAAAGGGTCAAAGAATTGGAAGAGAACCTTCATCATATCCTCTTATGTGTTGGAAGTGACCAAGTTGAGTAGACGACCATGTCTCTCGGTGAATGGAGAGTTCCAGGGATCCTTGAAGCTAGCTCCTTGAGTTGTGGAGGAATTCTTACAACGTTGATTTGGATAGTTTTCCTGCGAAGTGAATCCATAACCTACAAAACAAGAACAAAGATGAATCTCCAAAATCCTTGAAATGGTTAGTGAATGCATATGATGTTCATGATGTCCATGATGTTTATATACAAGCATGCATATACAAACAAATCAAGCAAGTTCTTAGTTTAGGCTTGCATGGGGTTTCATAGGTAAGTACCCTCTTGAAGTATAGTTGGCTCAACCTGTCCTAAAAATAGTAATCGGGTTCTAAGGAGCTCAATATCACTGGATTGTTTCCTTGTTCATTGTTTCAGTTCAAGCCTCTTTACTGGCGACCGAAATATCCCAAGAAACCAACCCTCAATCAGTGTAGTATCGAGTATCTACCAACTTCGGACTGCACCAAAGTCGGTCATCTCACTACATCCTAAAAGGCCAAGTTGGTCAAGTAAAGGGTTCTAGAAGTTCGTTAGTACTTCATGACATCACTCAGCAGCCCCGTATTCTCTTTGATTGACTCAAAGGCTACCGGTACCCACAAATATGTCACACTAACATAGCTATTACTTAGACCGTGTCGGTATACCCCACACAGTTTCCACAACGTATTTCTATTTACCTATAATATTTCCCGAATCCGGGTGGAGGATTTAAACCCAAACAAAGAACCATAATTGTAAAGCAAACAAGTCAAACAATGTAAGCAAAATAAATGTGATCTAAACCCTAAGGTAACCCCACTTTTATAATATGTCCCCAGCAGAGTCGCCAGTTCTATGATACAGTGGGAGAACTGACTCGAAGGTTTTGTGTTTTATCGCAAATGTCGCGGTTAGCAAGAGTCGCCACCGACTTTTCTTTTATCCAAAAGGAAAGGTAAAAAAGCATAGGAAAGACCTTTGAGATGTTTTCTTGAGTTCGGGGGGTAGATTATGAAAAGGGAAGGTACTAGTACCCTTTTCATCCATGGTTTTCCATGGGCTCTTAGTTACTTGCTTAGATCACTTTCTTTGTTTTGTTTGAAATGGTGTTTGGTGTGGTTTTGAAAGTATTTTGTAAAAGAGGCCATTTGTTTAGGCAATCTTTGTAATGATTCTTGTTCGTAAGAATGTATACAAAGATGTTTGTCTTTTGAAAATGTTTTCAATGTTTTGTAAGATGTTTTGAAATGTGTGTGTGTTTGTTTTTGAAAATAGCAAGGATTGTTTGAAATGGAGCAAGTAACTTAGAAGCTATCTACCTACTCAAATGTCTTTCTTGTGCATTTTTTATTCCTTTGATATTGTTGACTTACCATTGATTTGGTAAGCAACCCTATCTTTGGATGTAAACGGGACGGGCGTGGGTCATTGTATAACCATGATAGCAATGTTGCCAAGTATCTTAGAATTTTTGAGGGACCAAGATCATTTTGTTTAGGCAACTTTTGAATAGCGTCATCGAGGGGCTATGATCTTACATTGTTTTGTTTTGCCAAGACACTTCGCATGCGTAACATGGCCATTTTGTTTAGGAAACTAAGTGGGAGAAACCCTAAGGGTGCTTGTGTGCAAAGTGTAGCATTTTCATGCTTTTGATTTTGTCTTGTATTTAGGGTTTTCTATTTTGTTTTGTTTTGTTCTTGTCATTCAAATCCTAATTACTAATCATGGCATTTACAGTGATAAATTGCATAATATAAATATACTAAGCTATTATAACAATTTTTATGGGATAGTGGAATACAAATTTGAATGAGGATTTTCACAAATATAAAGCTAAATATATTATTACAACCAAATCGAATTTGCGCGAATATAATACAAATATTTAAAATGCAATACAATGTTTATATAAAGAAGAGATTTTTTTATGTCTTGTTTTCATGTAAGAAAAATATTTAATTTAAACCTAAAAAGGGGGAAATAATATTTAATTTTGAAAGGGGATTAAACCCTAGTTTTTATTCAAAAGAAAATAATGTTCTATATTATTATTTTCTGCACTTTTTGTATAAAAATAAATAAATAATATTATGCCTAAATACTAAAAATTTAATATGTGCAAAAATTGGTATTTATGAGTATAAAAATGTATAATAAAAATATTAAGCATTTTTAATTATATTTATAAGTTATTTAGGAAAATAAATTCTATTCTATCAAAATAAATCAATTTTTTATGTGAGAAATAATAAAATAAAAGTGTGAAAACAAATAAATCAGTTTTTAGTATTTTTTATCATTAAGAAAAAAAAAACAAATAAAAGTATTAAATATAAAAATATGAAAAAAGTATAAAATATAAAATAGTTAGCAAACGGGGTGCAACAACAAGTCAGGGGGGGTGTTTAGCAAAAACAAAAAGGCCACGCAGCAAAAAAAAACCCAGAACCAGACTTCATCTCTGTCCTTCGTTCTCTTCACGCTTTTGCTAGTCAACCTGTAACTTCCTCATGCTTGCATAAAAATGAAAACTCATAACATGAAAAATGTGGCATTTGAGCTCACGATTCCAACCATATAAATTATGTAACCTAACTATCAAAGATCAAAGAGAATTTTGGAATCCCTATATCGTGACCTAATTTTTTCAGAGATTTCAAGCTTCAAATTCTCTTAGCACAAGTAATATAAATGTAAAGTAAGGATATGTACAACTTCGTTATGATGAGAACTACATTTTTTCTTCATAAATCGTGGCTTGAGGTTGCCTGTATAAAGAGATACAGTTTAAGAAAATACCTCCTTCAGCTGGAATCGTGTATGGCAATGTAGGGAATTTAATGGAGGCTTGATGATTGTTTGAGCTTCCTTGAGCTTCCCTGAATATATCCCAATCCTTATCTTCCTCTGAAGATGGCTGGAACTCCCTAACCAAGTCCAACTGCAATCTTCTAAGTTGAAAATGGCAGATGGTGAAACAGATGTTACAGAACCAGGGTGATGGCTTGGATTGACTAGGTATCAAGTGTATAAGATGTTTGAATCAGTTAAACACAAAACGCACGAGCCAAATGAGATTGGCTGAGCTTTTGCAGAAACTGTATGCTTAGGAAGATTTTTGGTGTTTTTCAGTTTGAGAGAGTTCTAGGTTCAAGCCAAGCATGTCATGTCTTGTACAATGTTTGCATATTAGTATAGAAGTGATCCAAAGCCAGCTTCCTACTAGCTGTGCAAGCCTTAGCCTTTTTGCAACTTTTCTTGTACTTGAAGCAAAGTTGACAAGACCAAACCCACATGCTTGTACCAGCTTGCTTTAGGGTTGATATAAGTTTGTACCAATTGCTTGAGATCTGTGTAGTTTGCTTATATCAAAGGGACAGGTCCAATGCTCCAAGTTGACAAAATTGCAAAAGTGCATCTTTATGAAAATGGCAATGAAACCCTTTTGCCCAAAATGGAATTACAACTTGTGTAAAGTTTCAAAAGAAAGGATAAAGGCTTTGTCAACTGAGTATGCATTTAATTAAGGAGTGTGTAGCAAGTTTAGGACCTGTAAAACAAGAAATAGCCAGCATAGGTTTGGTTCGCAACTTGATTCTTCATGAAAATGGCTTGAACAAAAAGTGAGAAAATGTCAACTTCCTCTCTTTGATTCTCCCTACTCAAAAATGATCTTGGAGAGTTCTTGGACATTTTGTAAATCTTGCAATGTGCTCTATAATCCATATTTGAAATGCATTTTGAGATACTTCTTGGAACTAGTTTAAAAGTTGCCATGAAGTTGGGTCTAAAACCTGCCTAAATTAGGGCAAAATTTCACTAAGTTATTTAGTTCATGAGCATATATTCACAAATTTATAACTTGAGATCCAGGCATATTTAGGGAAAAGTTTGTGAAGAAAAGTTTTATATTTCATGGAGGACTACAACTTTCATGTTGGGAACTTTTCTTGAATCAAAATTCATCATGGTGAAAAAGTTGTGAAAAGTTGAGAAAAAATAAGAAAATTTTTATACTTAGAAAAATTCTAAGTTATGAAAATTTTCAAATTCAAACCCTAATTTTCAATTTTGGTTTTCTTGGTGAACAAGTTTCATATTTTTACATATCTTGATGAATTATGACTCTTGGTTCTTGATTTTGACCAAAAAGTCAAAGTTTGACTTTTCAGTGTACAGTTGACTTTTGATTAGTTGACTGCAAATTTCATCTGTCAATCCAATGAACTTGAGATCTTTTGAACCATGTAATTAGGTCAAGATGCTGCCATTGAACCCTTGAAATCATGCTTGAACTCAAATGGTCATTGGCTAGGTTAAAAATCAGAAATTGCCCTTTCTCAGTCAAAACCCTAATTTTGACCATTTTGCCCTTTTGATGATTTGATCAAATTTCTTGAGGAGTTGTGATCCAAACTTGATCAAATGGTACATATGAATCTAGAATGTTGATGTGGATTAAAAATTATGAAGTTTGACTGTAAATATGCCATGGTTGACTTTTTCCCCAATACAGCTGATTTTTAGGTCAACTGTCCAATTGACTGATAAAAAATGTGGTTCAAGGCTTGAAACTTATCATGAGCAATCTTAGGGATCCAAAATGATGTATGAAAGTCAAATGAAGCATTGGTGGTCCAAAAATCCTTGTGCAAACTCAAACCCTAATTTTGGGTTATCAGTGCAAGATGAGATGTCTTGAGCTGACCAAACCCTAATCTTGTCTTGAGTCAACGAAGTCTTGTGAGAAAAATTTTGATAAATGAGAGGGAAAATTTTGGGGTACAACAACTGCCCTTGATATACTTCTATCTAAGACTCACCTAGATATGAGGTCCTCCTTAATCCCTCATCAATCACAGACGACACACTTCCATGATAATAAAACAGAAGACACACTTCCATGATAATATCTAGACAAGACTCTTGACTAAGAAAAAAACTTGGAGTTGCTTACAAGCTTCCTCCAAGAACAATACTCACCCTTTCTTTACAAATTCGAGGAGAACAATAATAGAGATATTACAACTTTATAACAAATCATACTCACATGTCGAGTGGATTATATAAACCAACTCTCCTAGAGAGTGGCATGGACTCAACCCTAATGATTACATCTTCATATTTTCGACTGGGACCAAAACTAGGTTACAAAGACTTATATTTATAACCTACATCCCAACTGGACTTGGGCTTCTAATCACAACATATTAACTGTTACAGATCAGCAGAAACTTCTGCTATAAACAAGGTCTTCAATCATTAATTTCCTAAAATATCTCCATATTTAGAAACTACATATTCTTTAACATTCTAACTTGATTCTTCTTGAACTTTAAATCAACGCCACATAGGATTGCATAATATTCCCAGAATATTTTGCATATGTTAAATCATAACAGAATCCACTAATCCATCTCAGCTCAGGCACAATATGAAATGAACCTGCATAGGACATGTTATTCGACATGTTGCTCCAAATGATGAGAACTTCTTATCTCAACATGTCTCTGAAACAACCGACCAAAGATCATCCAAAAATTAAAATCAATGAAGCCGTCATCGAACGTTTTATATCCCGTTGAAAGGGAAAGGTGAACATCGAGTAAACCTTAAGGGGTGAAATCCTGGTTTTTGACCATAGAGATCGGGTAAGGGAGTCGGTTACGCGAGGGGAAGGTATTAGAACTCCCCACGCCTGTGGTATTCCATGGTATCTAATAGGTGTAATAATCTAAATCTAAGGTTTAAAAGTAAAATGCAACGGGAATGCATGCAAAAAATGAGAAAGTGCGGGGAAAAGAAGGAAGTATTTACAAATTATGCTCGAATAAGCCATGCGGCATGTTGCCTACGTATCCCTTTCAAGGAATCAGAGCGCCATAGTTCGACTCACATGTTTTTGTTTGTTTTTTTGTTTTTTAATTAAACAATGTTAAGTTATGCATTCTATCTGCAACTCGACCATTGGAGACTCACACATCTGGAGCAGAAAGGAACTAACATGTTCTACCTAACCAGGTATTTGCAAAAGAGAAAAGTGCCCGAAGGCGGATGATGCTATTTTCAAAACTTCAAGCAAGTAGACATAGTGCAACCAGACCCTTGGGGAATTATGTGTCGTATTACCTAAAGCGGAAATAACACATTCTTTTTAGTTTGAAAGGCCCGAAGGCGGAAAAACGAATTTTGAATTTGTTTAGTGTTTTTTTACCCTGAAAAATGATTTGAGTTTATTAGAGTATTTTATGCAATTTGCCAAGAAAAGAAATTTTAGTTTTAATAAACATGCAAAGATGCAAAAGGGGAAGAAAAAGTCTAAGAGATACTATCCTAATTTCTATCCTAATGTTATCAGACAATGGTGGACCTAAGGTTTGGATTAACAAAAGGGAAACATCTACCTAATGTTAACATGCATGGATAAACATCCTAGGGTCTAGTTGAATCAATCTTAACCAAGAAAGAAACAAGAATCCTATGAGGAGCATGGTATAGAAAGCGAGTAAACACTCAATCAACCAAGTGCTTTGGAAAAAGCACGCATACATGGCATGAGTAGTGACCATTAGCTCATGTAAAAATCATAACCAAGATATAGAAGATCGAGGTAGGAAATATGGGGGAACAAGAGAAATGCTTTAGCTAAGGGGAGCGAATCACCTGAAGTAAACAAGCGGGAGTGGGATAAAAAGAAAAGAAACGAAATGGTTTAGCTAAGGGGAGCGCATCACCCGAAGCAAACAAGCGGGAGTAGGATGAAAAAACGAAAATGTGATGCTCAAGGCGACTAAACACCTACCCAAGATATAGGAGAAAGCACGAACAAACACGGAGTGTCAGCATTGACCAATGCAAACTCATAACAAAGCGTGGGGAATCGATTGAAAATCCCTTTTCCAATGGAGGACTCGATACATAAGGTTTGCACAACTCCGAAGCGGCGACGTACAACGCGAGCTAAGGAAGACACGGACTGGAAATTATGGGGGTTGATTGTGAACCCTTTTTGTGTGCCTTTCTTGAGGACATCAATAGGGGATAGGGAAATATACCGGGCACAAATGTAAACATACATGCGGAATACCTACTCCAATGGTAAGATTTCAAATAACCACAAATAGAAAACAATGCAAATAATGCAAAATTGTCTTAACCAAGGTCTTTAAATAAACCAGAGGTACTCCTGACATATATCCATAACGTATGTCTCCGTCATACATCTCTATTACTACTTCTCATGGAAAGGAAAATAGTAAAATTCCTACTTCTCATGATATCTAGAAAGCGGTAAGAGGATGCAGTCAAAAGGGCATGAGAAAATACGAAACGGATATCAATCGTATATGCTAAGCAATATCAAAGAAACCCAGAAAACTCCGTGCAAACTAGCATCAATAAATAAAATCCGATAAGAATATGCATCAAAGCATCAATAAGCATGATCAGAATGTGTGTTGTACACATCCGAGTATCAACAAGAAACCTGCACCAGATAACCATCCAGACAAGGCAAACAAATAATGTGTACAACGACATGTACACAAGACAAGGAATGTGTGTCGTACACACCCGAGTCAAGCAAAACACTTGTGCAAAATAAATTAACCATTGTACCATAGAAAACCAAAACGGAATGTGTATCGGACACATCCGTATAACAAAGTACCTGCACAAAAATCAACTCATACAAGGATAGAAAGCACAAAATAAAATCAATGTGTGTCAGACGCAAAAGCGAACAATAAATAAGTGGTGTAAGAAAGTTTTTCGATCACATAATCAAGCGATAATAACGTGATCAAAAGCTATCTCGAAGTACCTTGCACAATTAACAAATGAGTTAGAAATAACAAGGAGAATATAAGAATGAATGCATAGAAGAATGCTTGAAGAAAGCATAGCATGGTATGAATAAAACAAAAAAATAAAGTTTATGCTTCTGTAAGGTAACCAGTTACCTTAGGGTGGTAACCACTTACTTCACCGAAAATCTGAAAATACTAGTCTCTGACTTGTTTAGGTAACCGGTTACCGTAATGAGGTAACCGGTTACCGTAATGAGGTAACTGGTTACTTCGTCCAAAATTGCAATGTATTGGCTACTGACTTTCTGAGGTAACCGGTTACCGTAATGAGTTAACCGGTTACTTCGATGAAGAATTTAGAAAATTTACCTTGAAAATAATGAGGTAACTGGTTATCGTAGTGAGGTAACCAATTACTTCACTGTGACAAAAGCTTTTTCTTGCAATTTTTGTCCTAGCACCATAGTTCAAGCATTTTAACAAATACCTAAACTTCAACTATTAACACATGGTTTTGTACATGATTCAAGGCTCAAATTTATGTCAATTTACATGCAAATCAAGAATTATAATCAACAATTCGATAAACATCGACACATAGATCTTGAATAATCACTTTCTTGAGAATTGCTTAATTGAAAAAAGTGCTTATTTCAACTACCCGATTCCAGATTTCAACAACATGATTCAATTCCCAATTCTACTCCATAATTGAATTTCAATTCAATTTCTCAATTAAGCTTCAATTTGATAATTAATTCTCAATAAAAGGTGATCATTCAAGAAGAGAAAAAGTGCTTAATTCAAAGGATCTTACCATAATATTGAAGAGGAGGTTGAGAAGAGGAGATCGCTGGTGTCGAATTGGAGATCGGAGAAGTAGAGAGGGAGGGAGAGTGACACGCCCATGGGGGAGAGAGGGAGAGATTTTTGCTTCAAAAAAGTTGTTTTTCTTGAGCAATTTTGAGAGAAAAGTTGCTTTAGATCCTTGAGAAATTGAGAGAAAAATTAGAAGAGTGTTTGTGTATTGTGCAAATTATGATCCCCCCCCCCCCCCCTAGAAAATTTTCAGAATTTTCTTTATATAGTGTGTGTAATTTGGGGCTTGAAACTTGAGTTTGGGCCTTGGAAAGTGTCAGTGTCAGCTTCTATCCTGCGTAAAAAAAAGAAAATCGGTGCTCGAAGCAAAATCCTATCCTGAAACCATCATCAAGATGAAGATAATAAAATATATGATGCATGGCTAAAAGAACGGGCTCAATCGGATAACAATTGAGCGAGTTATGAATTTTTGAAGTTTCGTTTCAGATGAAATAACTTAATGGTTCATGATTTTTTGGAGCGTCATGGGAAAAATGGAAGAAAAACGGAAGCCTTCTAAGTACCGTACATGCATAAAATATGAACTTAAAACGAAGCTAACAAAATTTATGAACCAATTCCGCCAGAACCAGCTTGATACGATAAAAATCGATCGAGATATGATTTTTTGAATATTGGCAAAATAAATATCTGTCACTATTTTTTAACAGCAAAATTCCTCAGTAATCCAAAATTTCTGACATCTTCCCTAAGGAATAAACTCTCTTCCTTAATAGACAAAATATATATAGCATCAAGACAAAATTTTGGCCACCGGAACGGACGCCAAATGACGAATAAGGCTTGAGTTATGAATTTTTTTAGTGTCTAAAAACTGCACGTTCAACACACTTTTCCTTGTATTTTACATTGTACATCTTGAAGAAACTCGCACATTCAGAGATTTTTTGCAAGGGGTTGACTCTCGAGCCGAATATATATTTGAGAAGACATAACCAAGAATATAATGGAGAAATCACCAATCAGAGAAGGCGAACCAAATAGGAGATACAAATTTCTGAATATTCAAACCATAGTGTATCAGACAGCTGAAATCCTGGCAACAAAAATATCCGGAGGTCTTCCTCACACAATTAGATTTCTATATGAACATACGAAAAGAAGAGAATATTGAAATGGTCCCAATGACTAGGAAATCAACCTTAAAACACCATCTAGATTCAATTCGTGAATTTCTGACCAGAAATTACAAAATACTGATTTTCAACTCAAACAGTTCCGCAACGACCAGAACGCCTAACATCTTCCACTGCTCGAGATGTGTTGAAGAACACGAGAACTTGACATCATGAAGATATAATTGTTCACTGGAGAATGGTTTGAAGACCTTTAAAATTCTTTGACCTATGAAATAAACATCTTCTATAACTTATCAAAACTTGGAAGAAATACTTTTATCCCATGACCATAAAACCAATGTATGCATGCACATGAAAATGAATTATAAGCCAAATAAATTCGAAATGAGGAGGGTAATTTTGGGGTACAACAGCTTCCCGTATTCAATCTTCTTAGACCTATCACGAGATTGGCTCCAGCCTTTCGAGCGATAAGGTAACAGCTGATTGAATACAAAAATGAACTCAAAAAGTTGTGCTCTGAATTAAGATAAAATTTAACCAAACTGTTTTTTGGTAACATTGCGGTGTCGAATCGAGAGAAACAAAGTTGCGATCAGAGAAGGATAGTAAACACTAAATTCCAACTCAATCGGCTAGTAACCACTAGACACGGAACATGAGATCAATAACCATTGAACTCGATCAAAAGGGACTAGTAAACACTAGATTTGAGGAAATACAAATGAACATTGGATTTAAAGGATACACCAGTAACAACTGGTTTCGACCAAACTGGAACATTGCCTTTCTGAACCAAAACCATTAGAACATTATCAAAATGATGGGGGTCAAACGAAGGTAGCGAGTGACTACTCGACCTTAAGAGTACTGCAGAAGATGTGTCAGGTAAGAACTGGATCACAAACAAAGCAATGAGTAACCACTCAGCTTAAAAGGTGCTAGTAACTACTAGACCATAAGAGTACTCAACAGGATATTAATAACCATTGTATCCAAAAGAAGGCGAACACCTAATAGTCTCGAACCCAGGAGAAACAGTAACCACTGAAACGAGTCAAAGAATTAAAGAGACAGAGGAAACAAGTAACTACTTGAGTCCCAAACATCTAATAATCACTAGATCCAAAAGAATACCATTAACCGTATTCGAAATCAGGTGACAAGTAACAGACTTGACCTTAACAGGAATTGGTGACCACCAATCCTACAAACATTACATTGGGGAAGAACAGGACCACCAATAAGGCAAACGAGTAACCACTCGATAGAAGAGACCTAGTAAACACTAGACTCTATAGAATACCAGGACAATGTATTCTAGAAAAGGCGACAAGTATCAAACTTGATTTTAAAGATGACTGATAACCATCATGCCAAAGTTGTTACGCTAGGAAGGAAAGTTAGCCTGTAACAAAGCAAAGATTAAACACTCCACAAAGAATATTAGTAACCACTATCTTCAAACTAGAAGGATGTCAGTGAACACCGATCACAAGAAAGGGGCATCATTAGATGATAAACAGTTTCCAAACAGACGTGCCGGGGGAATCTTTAAATGTCAACATTTCAATGGACATACCAGGATTTTGAAAAAACTCATTGGGGAATCATATGGTAAATTGGCTTATAATTCAATGCATGTTTGAATTTTTCTATGGAGTAGTGTTACAAAAAGAATGGAAGCATTACACATTTGGATAGATGAAATGTAATGATGCATGCCTAAGCACTTAACTAGGGAATAATAAACGGGTAACCGGTAATCACAGGTTATCACACTCTGATAAGGATCACAAAAATAAATTGTTGATCTCACTGAGGAGAATAAAAGTATTGCACATTCTAGATGGTGCACTAGGAATTCGAAATGCTGATGAGCACCAATAACCATTGGAACTGTAGGAAGCAACCCAACCACCTCTTCAGAGGCGGGAACAGAGAGAAATCTCCATGACAAAAGTGCATCCATGCGCTTCTATCAATTCATAAACATAACCCGAGTCCACTGGGAAAGAAAAGTGATTTCGCAAAGGCAACTCCACTTGGAAAACATCATCCGCCAATATGTGACTGGAGGAGAAAACACACTGGGGGTAATCACTGACACGCGACTTATCCAGGGATCCACGAGCTTCACATGCGATTTACAAGTCTTTACAAATCCTACCAGTTCAAACATTTTTCCACGAATTACTAGGGATCAGAACATCTTCACTGAAGAATTGAATCTTCCCTAGGGGTACGAAAACTCCACTGAGGGATAAAGTCTCTGTTGTACCCCAAAATTTTCCCCCCCATATTCTTCAAAAGTTTTGCCAAGCATCACCTCAAATGGTTCAAGGCTACTCCAAGGATTGCACAGTCAACCATCCTCCTAAGCCAGTCAAAATTAAGGTTTTGGTTCCTTCAAGGAAGTTGAGGTTTTCAATGGTCCAATCAAGTCCCACATGCCTATAAACATTGTCAAGCACCTACATGTCAAGTTTCAAGGCTCACAAGGTCAAGTTGCACAGTCAAAAAACCTAATTGTTTCACAATCAACTGCAGGGGCAAAATGGTCATTTGGCAGTCAAAAGTCAAAATTTTTGGTCAACATCTTATTTTGAAGCCACAATCATCATTTGGTCAAATCTTGATCATGATTCCTCAAGCATGGCTCAAAAATCATCAAGGTGTCAAAAGTTTCTATTTTTGGACAGTTGAAAAGTCAACTGTACCTTGACCAAGGCATAACTTTTTCATGGTTCATCAGAAAAACCCCATCCAATGCTCATTTTTAAGGGGAAGACATTTCCTACAACTAATCTTCACATTCCAAGTCCAAGAAATGCTCTCACAAAAAGTTATCAATTTCAACATTATAGGTCATTTTCAAAAGTCAACAAAAAGGCACTTTAAGTCAAAGACCATAACTTGATATTGGTAAATCAAAATGACATGGGACCAAAGTAATTGGTTAGAGGACTTCAAGACCTTTCCAAAATGTCCAAGAACATGTTCATAGCTTCAAAATTGAGCAAGATATGCATTGGAGAAGTTGGGAAATTATTGTGAAAGGGCCAAAGTCAATTATCCTTGAAACTTCATTTTTGACAAAAGGGGCCCACTTTTTCCACTTGATTCAGCTTTGCCATACCTCCCACGTGTCCCATGTTTTATTTCAAGAATAAAAATTAATTTTTCTATTTTTGTTTAATTTTATTTGATTTAATTCATTTTAAATCTTTAAAATTCAAATAAAAATCAAGAAAATTAATGGGAGGATATTTTGTGGTTTGAATAGCTTTGATACACCATAAAACATATACCAAATTCGTTCAAGACCTATTTCAAGCAAAAAAATTCAAATTTGGAGCAAATATGGCAAGTTATTTCAATGGTGATTATGGAGAAAATCAAAACTTCATTGCAAGGCTTAAAAGCTCCTTAATGTGACTGATTCTCATCCAAGCCTATATATACAAGCCTTGCAAGCCTCATTCAGGACCTAGAAAAAAAGGAGAGTGTGCACAAACGGCCAGAGGAAAAGTTCAAAATTTGTCCAAAAAAGTGAGAGATCTAAAGCAGTGTTGCAAACATTTTCAGATCAAAGCAAGCATGTGGCTTTCTTCCTTGCCACTCCCTGAAGCCAAAGAAACCACAAACGCGTCCTAAGGTCCACTACCAAGCGCTGTAAGTTGTCTCAAACTCACCCCTGTACACGAAATCATGTTTCTCCATTCTTGCACTTTTTCTGGAAAATAATAGCATATTCATACTCCATGCCTAATTTCCAATGTAACTGCTATATTCAATTTCATTTTCAGGCTTCGTATAACAATACCCGTGCCTAGGGTTCGTTAGTTTTGTTTTTAGGTATTTTGTCTACAGGTGAAATTGGGACAAACCATAAGCATAGACGTGATAAGGAGACATGGACGATCACAACCATGGGCTTAGATGGAATTTTTGATGCCTAAGGATGATTTTGAGTAAAACCTCCAAAATCCGGCCTTCACCTCCTTGGTTTAGCATTTATTTTCTTATTTTCTTTCCTTTTATTAATTATTATTATTATTTAGTTAGTTCACAAATAATTATTTTCATAAATTCAGAAAAAAACAAAAAAAAAATGTAATTATTATTATTATTATTAATTTCACTTTAGTAATTATTTTTGTAAATAAAATACTAACAAATTAATTAGTTTAATTAGTTAATTTTAATCTTTTTTCACAATAAATAAAAACAAATTTAGACTTAGGCTTTTTCTTTTGACATTTTTAATTCTTTTTTTATTTTATTTCATAAAAACATAAAAAAGGTCAAAAAATATTTTCTTGTAATTAAAATAATTAATTAGTTTTCAATTTCGTTTAATTACCAAAAAAAGACAAAAATTAATTCCCTTTTCTTTATTCGCGCGTATTTAATTTGTTCGATTATTATGTAATTGCTCCGGATATGTAATAGTAAATAGGACCTTTTTACTGTTTTTTTATTTTCCGCACTTATTTACTTAAAACGGGTCTTTGTAAAGATTTGGCGATGTATAGACCCGCGCCTTGTAATAGCGTAGGATTTACGTTTTCCGTACTTTAATTTCCGCACCCCTTAATTGCTAAATTTTGCATGAAAGAATGAATGGCCCAAATAAAATCAAAGCGTAGATCACCATAATGCATGACAAGATAAAACATAACTGAAAACAATACACAAATTCACACACCACTCTTAGGGTACGCCTCACTGTTGCCTTGCCCCTCGAAACGTGGTCGTCGAGTATAGGACGTTTTAGTAAGTCCTTATGTCCATGAACATGGCATAAGGGTAGCTTCTAAGGTGTCCTACTGTTGCTCTGGTGACCACACTGTCCCTACAAGCTCGAATTGTGGTCGTCGAGTACAAGACGTTTTAGTAAGTCCTTATGTCCATGATATGATCCAGTCGCCTCAGAAAGGTTGCCTCGGAATTAAAAAGGATCAATGGCATAAGGGTAGCTTCTGAGGTGTCCTACTGTTGCTCGGTGACCACACTGTCCCTACAAACGAATTGACCCGAACACCTCCAACGGTGGTGCTACCTACCTCTCAATGGTGGGATGGCACTACCTTAAGGACATTTACACAGCCTAATTCCTTAGGGTAGGTAGATGACTCGTAGATACTTGCTTTATTTCAAAAAAACAAATAAAACTCTTTTCACACTGACACTTTTCAAAAAGCTTTCAAAACAATTTTTCAAAGACTCTTGAGGACTGATACAAGAGTTATTCAGAAATCTTTAAACGAAACTTTTTCAAACCCACTCACAATTGAAAAGCAAACATTTTGAAAACACAAATGAGCAAGTATCTAAGAGCCCATGGATAACCATGGATAGAAAGGGTGCTAACACCTTCCCTTTCTATAAATCTACCTCCCGAACCGAGAACTAATCTCAAAAAAGGAATTTTTCTGTGCTTTTGTCCTTTCCATATTGGAGAAAATAAAAGACGGTGGCGACTCTTGCTTACCGCGACATTTCGCGAACCAGCGTTAAACAGTCAGTTCCAGATCCACCGATCACAGAACTGGCGACTCTGCTGGGGAGTCTTTTAAAGTGAGGTGTACCTTAGGACTAAGATCACTTGTGTTTTCAATTGTCTGAATTGTTTGCTTTAAATTGTGGGCCTGTCTTGGGAGTTCTATAGATCCTAACCCGGATCTGGGGATACCTTCTTAGAAAGTAGCAACAAGGCTGTGAGGGAACTGTGCGGGGTATACCGACATGGTTGAAACAGTCTGCTACGTTGATGTGGCACTTTGGTGTGTACCGGTAACCCTTGAATTCAATCAAGGAGAGTACGGGTCCGTCGCGTGGTGTCGTGAAGCATCAACTGACCTTAGGAACCTTAATTGAACCATATTGGCCTCTTTAGGGTAGTGAGATAACTGACTTTGGTGCAGTCCGAGGTTGGTTGATACTCGATACTACACTCAATTGAGGGTTGTTTTCTTGGAATATTTCGGTCGCCAGTTCAGTGGCTAAATCGAAACGATGAACAATGAAAGTAATCCAGTGATATTGGGACCCTTAGAACCCGGTTACTTCTGATAGGACAGGTCTTAACCCATAAACTGAAAGAGGGTAATACCTAGACCCCATGCTGGCCTAAACTCTAAGGGCTTCTCTTGTGTGACTTGTGTGCCTTCCAACTTGACTATTTGCATGCTTGTTATCTGACACTTGAGCTTCTTGCAGGTTTTGTTTACAGTCCCTAATAGGGACTCATAACAGGGTTTATCTATATCATCCCATGCATAGCATGACATCATACCATTGCATACATCCTACATAAGGACTAACCCATTCCAAGGATCTCAAGGGCTTGTGATGCAGGTCATGATGAACCAACTGTCCAGCAAGGGGCAAAGGGGATTTATTTTCCTCTAGACAAGGTTGTCAGGGGCTATGACCCACTCGATATGGTGAGCCTTGACTCTTGAAGAAGGACTCTCAACAATATGCAGTGCCTTCCATCAAGCTACAAAATGCAAACTCTAACAATTTTCTTGTTTACCCCGCGAGGTCCTTGAAAGCATTGCATGCATATCATACATATCATTGCATTACAGGTACCCTTGTTGCAGGTCACTTACCCTTTTTCGCTGTTTATTTCAGCAATGGCTTCCCAACAAGATAACCAGGGTCTTCACGCTCAAGAGACTCAGTTCAAGGAGATCTTCCTAAGCCTATCCAAGGGGCAGGAAGAGTTAAGGACACTCCTCATAGGGAATTTGGCCAAGAAAAGTCCCGAGGATGACAAGGACGAACGACTGAAACGTCTACAAGCTGAGGTAGACACATTGAAAACCCAGATGTTGGGGCAAAGGGCTCTCATCCAAGGTTTAGCTCGGGAGCAAGGAGAGCTGAGGGCCATGATCAGTCAGCTTCATCAAGACAGGAGGCAACCAGCCCAAGTCAGGGACCAGGTCATTGAACAGCTTTCGAGAAGACAAAGGTTTGGTTTAATGAGCGGGCCTCTCCAAGCTGCTACTACTTCACAGGTCCAACAATGACCTCGCCAAGAACAACGGGTTGATCAGAGCAAGCCGGACAAGCCTAAAAGGCAGTTCACCAAGCTCAACGTGTCACCGTCTCAAGCTTTACAACAATTGTTGAGGTTGAATCTGGTGACATTAAGGGACCCTCCTAAGAATCTCAACACAACCTCCCTAAAATTCAATCCTGAGGAAAGATGTGCATACCACTCTGACAGTCCAGGACATGACACCGACGACTGCTGGGCTCTGAAGAATAAGATCCAAGACCTGATTAATGAAAGAGCTGTGGATTTCACCCAGATGGGCCAGGCTGAATGTTCCTGCCATCCCTACAAGGTGCACCAGTCGAAGTAACAAGCCCTGAGATGAGAAGACTTTTGCTTATTAGAATTTTCAAGTTGTAACTTTCCTTTGATTGTTCAAACATTTATTCATGTTAAACATTGTTATTTCATTAATACATCGCGTATGGCTGTTTTGAAGTAATTATTTCGTATTCGCTATATGCAAACTGTTTTCATATTCTGTGATGATCAACTCTCGATTGATAATTCTAAGCCTCTTGAGGGAGGATGACGAAAACGATACCACGATCTTTACAGTATGCTTTTGAACAGACCCCGCTGATGAGGTACAGGCATTGTTTCAATTCCTAAACACTGGAGTTATAAGGATGATAATCCCTCGTCAACCCCTTCGAGCCAAAGAAGTAGGAGTTTCCTTTTCACAAAAATTAAAACCCTTAATCATAACCTGGGGCAGGGTAGTTCTCTCAGCTGATCCAAGTGCACAACGAATGGCACCAGAGGAGTCCTTACAAAACAAAAGACAGTGATGGCTCCAAATAATCATAAAGATGGGCAGTCATTATATCTCAAAAAAAATAAAAACCCAATAAGTCAAAACCTATGAAGGAGACTTACAAAACTGGGGCATCCCGCTGACTGTAATCACAAAAGAAACAGTTCAGGCAAAATTTAGGGATAGCGAAATCAAAAAGAAAGAGGTCATACAAACCCTCGACAAAAACAAAAATGACTGCCTATTCAGAATAAATCATCAATATCCGAACCATCATTGGAACATCAGGACAAAGACTCAAACAAGGTCTAATGCACGATCAACTGAGCTTAGGTTTGAAGAACATCACGAAGAACGGGTGGGTACAAATAAAATTTGAGCCTTTATCCTTTGTTTCTTAAACCGTGAACTAGGCCACGTTATAACCCTCAAAAGTCCTAGCTGAAGCATGGGTTAGTTCGAAAGCATACTGTTACCAAAGGTATCCCGACTCCTTAAGGTTTACGGTAAAATAACGAGTTGACATCACAATTTACAAAATTCACTTGTTTTTTATGAAAAATGCATTTTCAAAATCTTCAAGACAGACATAATCTTTGCATTTTTGAAATAACATTGCTTGCACATATGACTATTTGTTTGAACAGCAAAGAAATTCGCACGAAGAATATCTTATGAGCAAAAGCACTCCCAACAAAGGGGCAGGCATGATCATTGTTCATCATCTAGGGCAGTTAAGTCAAGATTCGGATAATCTCTCAAAAGGCCAACCAGCTTGGGGCAAATCTCCATCTGGAGCACCTGGGGCATTCCGACAACGAATCTTGCCTGATCAGACATCTTCTAGTGGTACGGCAACGCAATATCAATAACAGGGGCATCTCCCTACATCCTGAGAGCATGGACATAGTCGAAAAAATACTGCGCATAATCAAAGACCCGCTAGGTTCACATACCTAGGCAAAAATAAGGGCTTCCCGACGAACCAAAAGGGTTCGGGCAAAAATAAGGGATGAAATGAAAAAATCTGTACACCCGGCAAGTCGAAAATCTGAAAAGGCGGCTTGGGCAAAAATGGGTATCCCGGTGGACTGAAAACCCGAAAGGGCGGTCCAGGCAAAAGTTAGGGATCAAAGCGTACGACTATGTTCCCTCATCTCGTCCCTTGCCTACCAGAAGAAGATTCGTAAATCGGCAGGTATCAAACACCTCACAGGTCTTCCTCTCCCGCAGAAACTGGGGCAATAAGAATGGTCTGAACGATCAAGCTGCTCTGTCCTCCAGGAACCAAGGTAAGGTCAGCTGAAGAACGCAATCAAGATACCTTAATTCCCCAGAGAGTGAGCCAAGGTTCAGCCATACTCCCCCCGAGCAGAGAAAGCACAGTATCTCCAGCAAGTCGGCAACATTCTCCCCAAGCAGAGTTAACATACTGCCAGCCTTAAGGAAGTTGAGTATCTCCAGCAGATCTCAACATTCCTCAACGGAGTCTACAAACACCCTCAACAAGCATCCCCGGTAGTCTTGATCTAAGATTGTTCCTCGACGGAATCTAGACATCCAGCGGAGCCCTTCCCAGTACAGTCCAAAGTCTCCCCATGAGAGTTAAATCATCTCCCCAGTAGGAAGCTTATCCCCAGTAGATTCTGAAAGCTTATCCTTTGCAGAGCATATCTCTCCACGTCTTTATTCAGAAGGTTATTCCTCGCTAGAGCTTATAACTGGGTTATCCTCAGCTAATTGCCATGGAAAGATCGTCCTCGGCGAAGTATTCCTATCCCCGGCGGAGTTCCTCAAACCTCCCAAACGTAACTCAACAATGGTATCCCCAGCGGAGTTCTCATACAACATCTCAGTGAAGTACCTCTCTTCCCACAGAGTATTTTCCCCAGCAAGATCGCTAGAGTAATTTTCCCCGCAGAGTAATCTATTTGCCAAGTTTATTCCCCAACGGAGTTATCTTCTCCTACCGGTATTCTTGCAACATCAGCCCAGGATAAGCTCCCGGCATTCGTCAAGGATTTATTTTCCAAGACAAAAATACATTCGCAAACATCACATTTTCATACATGATATAAACATCACATTCTACAATCCCATTGGTTATAAACGTCATGACACCGCGCATTCCATGCACCATGACATTGCATATAACTAACATTTTTCCTTTTTTCAGGAAAGGTCAATACAAATATGATTACTATCAACTATCGCAATCCCAGATTCGATTCCTGTATCTAGCCAGGGCATGTCTGTGAGCGATTTATTATGGATTCGATACCTGTATCCGGTCAGGGCATGTCTACGTTGAAAAGATTAAAGAGATAGCTTGGAAATGCTCCAGATATGGATGTTGTTCTTTTGCTTATTCAAAATTCCTTTCTAGATATGGTTCAGATGTGACCCAGGCATGGCGAAGTTCTGATACTTATTCCAGATTTCTTCTCATATATAACTTAGAGATGCTCCGGGCACGAAGGCTGTTCTGTTGTTTATTCAGAGATCACCTTTCTAGATATGGTTCAGATGTGACCCAGGCATGGCGACGTTCTGATACTTATTCCAGATTTCTTCTCAGATATAACTTAGAGATGCTCCGGGCACGGAGGCTGTTATGTTGTTTATTCAGAGATCACCTTTCTAGATATGGTTCAGATGTGACTCAGGCATGGCGACGTTCTGATACTTATTCCAGATTTCTTCTCAGATATAACTTAGAGATGCTCCGGGCATGGAGGTTGTTCTGTTGTTTATTCAGAGATCACCTTTCTAGATATGGTTCAGATGTGACCCAGGCATGGCGACGTTCTGATACTTATTCCAGATTTCTTCTCAGATATAACTTAGAGATGCTCCGGGCACGGAGGCTGTTCTGTTGTTTATTCAGAGATCACCTTTCTAGATATGGTTCAGATGTGACCCAGGCATGGCGACGTTTTGATACTTATTCCAGATTTATTCTCAGATATAACTTAGATATGCTCCGGGCACGGAGGCTGTTCTGTTGTTTATTCAGAGATCACTTTTCTAGATATGGTTCAGATGTGACCCAGGCATGGCGATGTTCTGATACTTATTCCAGATTTCTTCTCAGATATAACTTAGAGATGCTCCGGGCACGGAGGCTGTTCTGTTGTTTATTCAGAGAATACCTTTCTAGATATGGTTCAGATGTGACCCAGGCATGGCGACGTTCTGATACTCATTCCAGATTTCCTTTCAGAGATAGCTTGGAAATGCTCCAGATATGGATGTTGTTCTTTTGCTTATTCAAGACCCCTTCTAGATATAGTTCAGATGTGACCCAGGCATGGCGATGTTCTGATACTTCTTCCAGATTTCCTTTCAGAGATAGCTTGGAAATGCTCCAGATATGGATGCTGTTCTTTTGCTTATTCAAGACCCCTTCTAGATATAGTTCAGATGTGACCCAGGCATGGCGACGTTCTGATACTTATTCCAGATTTCTTCTCAGATATAGCTTGGAAATGCTCCAGATATGGATGCTGTTCTTTTGCTTATTCAAGACTCCTTCTAGATATGGTTCAGATGTGACCCAGGCATGGCGACGTTCTGATACTCATTCCAGATTTCTTCTCAGATATAGCTTGGAAATGCTCCAGATATGGATGCTGTTCTTTTGCTTATTCAAGACTCCTTCTAGATATGGTTCAGATGTGACCCAGGCATGGCGATGTTCTGATACTCATTCCAGATTTCCTTTCAGAGATAGCTTGGAAATGCTCCAGATATGGCTGCTGTTCTTTTGCTTATTCAAGACTCCTTCTAGATATGGTTCAGATGTGACCCAGGCATGGCGACGTTCTGATACTCATTCCAGATTTCCTTTCAGAGATAGCTTGGAAATGCTCCAGATATGGATGATGTTCTTTTGCTTATTCAAGACCCCTTCTAGATATAGTTCAGATGTGACCCAGGCATGGCGACGTTCTGATACTTCTTCCAGATTTCCTTTCAGAGATAGCTTGGAAATTCTCCAGATATGGATGTTGTTCTTTTGCTTATTCAAGACCCCTTCTAGATATAGTTCAGATGTGACCCAGGCATGGCGACGTTCTGATACTTATTCCAGATTTCTTCTCAGATATAGCTTGGAAATGCTCCAGATATGGATGCTGTTCTTTTGCTTATTCAAGACTCCTTCTAGATATGGTTCAGATGTGACCCAGGCATGACGATGTTCTGATACTCATTCCAGATTTCCTTTCAGAGATAGCTTGGAAATGCTCCAGATATGGATGCTGTTCTTTTGCTTATTCAAGACTCCTTCTAGATATAGTTCAGATGTGACCCAGGCATGGCGACATTCTGATACTTATTCCAGATTTCTTCTCAGATATAGCTTGGAAATGCTCCAGATATGGATGTTGTTCTTTTGCTTATTCAAGACTCCTTCTAGATATGGTTCAGATGTGACCCAGGCATGGCGATGTTCTGATACTCATTCCAGATTTCCTTTCAGAGATAGCTTGGAAATGCTCCAGATATGGATGCTGTTCTTTTGCTTATTCAAGACTCCTTCTAGATATGGTTCAGATGTGACCCAGGCATGGCGACGTTCTGATACTCATTCCAGATTTCCTTTCAGATATAGCCTAGAGATGCTCCATATCTGGACGCCGTTCTATTGCTTATTCAGATTCAAACTTCTAAAGACAACTTAGAGATGCTCCATCCCAGATGCTATTCTATTGTTCAGTCCAGATACGATCCAGATTCAGATGACATTATGTTACTCATGCAGTATGGATATACCCCAGACCCGGCGGTCATTCTACTACTCGTTCAGACGTCAGCAATTAGATATAGACTAGATATGCCCCAGACATGTAAGCTATTCTATTTCTTATTCAGATTCAACTATCTATTACAGTTCCAAATGGCATCTATAAGCCCATTCCCGACAAGGTTCTGTCACACTTCCAGATGGCATCTATAAGCCCATCCTCCTACCCATCATCTCTCCAAATGGCATCTGTAAGCCTATTCCCGACATCACACTGCTGATACTCTACTATGTGAGGGCAAATTTCTGGGCACTCTAGTGTTCAATCATCTTCCACCCTCGGATCACGAAAGGCACACAAGCCAATCTACATCCTCAGGTCTAAGAAGATTGAACAGGGGCAACTGTTGTACCCCAAAATTTGCCCTCCCATATTCTTCAAAAGTTTTGCCAAGCATCACCTCAAATGGTTCAAGGCTACTCCAAGGATTGCACAGTCAACCATCCTCCTAAGCCAGTCAAAATTAAGGTTTTGGTTCCTTCAAGGAAGTTGAGGTTTTCAATGGTCCAATCAAGTCCCACATGCCTATAAACATTGTCAAGCACCTACATGTCAAGTTTCAAGGCTCACAAGGTCAAGTTGCACAGTCAAAAAACCTAATTGCTTCACAATCAACTGCAGGGGCAAAATGGTTATTTGGCAGTCAAAAGTCAAAATTTTTGGTCAACATCTTATTTTGAAGCCACAATCATCATTTGGTCAAATCTTGATCATGATTCCTCAAGCATGGCTCAAAAATCATCAAGGTGTCAAAAGTTTCTATTTTTGGACAGTTGAAAAGTCAACTGTACCTTGACCAAGGCATAACTTTTTCATGGTTCATCAGAAAAACCCCATCCAATGCTCATTTTGAAGGGGAAGACATTTCCTACAACTCATCTTCACATTCCAAGTCCAAGAAATGCTCTCACAAAAAGTTATCAATTTCAACATTATAGGTCATTTTCAAAAGTCAACAAAAAGGCACTTTAAGTCAAAGACCATAACTTGATATTGGTAAATCAAAATGACATGGGACCAAAGGCATTGGTTAGAGGACTTCAAGACCTTTCCAAAATGTCCAAGAACATGTTCATAGCTTCAAAATTGAGCAAGATATGCATTGGAGAAGTTGGGAAATTTTTGTGAAAGGGCCAAAGTCAATTATCCTTGAAACTTCATTTTTGACAAAAGGGGCCCACTTTTTCCACTTGATTCAGCTTTGCCATACCTCCCACGTGTCCCATGTTTTATTTCAAGAATAAAAATTAATTTTTCTATTTTTGTTTAATTTTATTTGATTTAATTCATTTTAAATCTTTAAAATTCAAATAAAAATCCAGAAAATTAATGGGAGGATATTTTGTGGTTTGAATAGCTTTGATACACCATAAAACATATACCAAATTCGTTCAAGACCTATTTCAAGCAAAAAAATTCAAATTTGGAGCAAATATGGCAAGTTATTTCAATGGTGATTATGGAGAAAATCAAAACTTCATTGCAAGGCTTAAAAGCTCCTTAATGTGACTGATTCTCATCCAAGCCTATATATACAAGCCTTGCAAGCCTCATTCAGGACCTAGAAAAAAAGGAGAGTGTGCACAAACGGCCAGAGGAAAAGTTCAAAATTTGTCCAAAAAAGTGAGAGATCTAAAGCGGTGTTGCAAACATTTTCAGATCAAAGCAAGCACGTGGCTTTCTTCCTTGCCACTCCCTGAAGCCAAAGAAACCACAAAAGCGTCCTAAGGTCCACTACCAAGCGCTGTAAGTTGTCTCAAACTCACCCCTGTACACGAAATCATGTTTCTCCATTCTTGCACTTTTTCTGGAAAATAATAGCATATTCATACTCCATGCCTAATTTCCAATGTAACTGCTATATTCAATTTCATTTTCAGGCTTCGTATAACAATACCCGTGCCTAGGGTTCGTTGGTTTTGTTTTTAGGTATTTTGTCTACAGGTGAAATTGGGACAAACCATAAGCATAGACGTGATAAGGAGACATGGACGATCACAACCATGGGCTTAGATGGAATTTTTGATGCCTAAGGATGATTTTGAGTAAAACCTCCAAAATCTGGCCTTCACCTCCTTGGTTTAGCATTTCTTTTCTTATTTTCTTTCCTTTTATTAATTATTATTATTATTTAGTTAGTTCACAAATAGTTATTTTCATAAATTCAGAAAAAAACAAAAAAAAATGTAATTATTATTATTATTATTATTAATTTCACTTTAGTAATTATTTTTGTAAATAAAATACTAACAAATTAATTAGTTTAATTAGTTAATTTTAACCTTTTTTCACAATAAATAAAAACAAATTTAGACTTAGGCTTTTTCTTTTGACATTTTTAATTCTTTTTTTATTTTATTTCATAAAAACATAAAAAAGGTCAAAAAATATTTTCTTGTAATTAAAATAATTAATTAGTTTTCAATTTCGTTTAATTACCAAAAAAAGACAAAAATTAATTCCCTTTTCTTTATTCGCGTGTATTTAATTTGTTCGATTATTATGTAATTGCTCCAGATATGTAATAGTAAATAGGACCTTTTTACTGTTTTTTTATTTTCCGCACTTATTTACTTAAAACGGGTCTTTGTAAAGATTTGGCGATGTATAGACCCGCGCCTTGTAATAGCGTAGGATTTACGTTTTCCGTACTTTAATTTCCGCACCCCTTAATTGCTAAATTTTGCATGAAAGAATGAATGGCCCAAATAAAATCAAAGCGTAGATCACCATAATGCATGACAAGATAAAACATAACTGAAAATAATACACAAATTCACACACCACTCTTAGGGTACGCCTCACTGTTGCCTTGCCCCTCGAAACGTGGTCGTCGAGTATAGGACGTTTTAGTAAGTCCTTATGTCCATGAACATGGCATAAGGGTAGCTTCTAAGGTGTCCTACTGTTGCTCTGGTGACCACACTGTCCCTACAAGCTCGAATTGTGGTCGTCGAGTACAAGACGTTTTAGTAAGTCCTTATGTCCATGATATGATCCAGTCGCCTCGGAAAGGTTGCCTCGGAATTAAAAAGGATCAATGGCATAAGGGTAGCTTCTGAGGTGTCCTACTGTTTCTCGGTGACCACACTGTCCCTACAAACGAATTAACCCGAACACCTCCAACGGTGGTGCTACCTACCTCTCAATGGTGGGATGGCACTACCTTAAGGACATTTACACAGCCTAATTCCTTAGGGTAGGTAGATGACTCGTAGATACTTGCTCTATTTCAAAAAAACAAACAAAACTCTTTTCACACTGACACTTTTCAAAAAGCTTTCAAAACAATTTTTCAAACACTCTTGAGGACTGATACAAGAGTTATTCAGAAATCTTTAAACGAAACTTTTTTCAAACCCACTCACAATTGAAAAGCAAACATTTTGAAAACACAAATGAGCAAGTATCTAAGAGCCCATGGATAACCATGGATAGAAAGGGTGCTAACACCTTCCCTTTCTATAAATCTACCTCCCGAACCGAGAACTAATCTCAAAAAAGGAATTTTTCTGTGCTTTTGTCCTTTCCATATTGGAGAAAATAAAAGACGGTGGCGACTCTTGCTTACCGTGACATTTCGCGAACCAGCGTTAAACAGTCAGTTCCAGATCCACCGATCACAGTCTCCATTGGGGATGAAAAGGAAGATCTACACCTAACAAGGTGTTTACCAGTGCACAGACTTCGACTTGGGATTGAAAATTTCGCCGGGGAACTAGACTATTATTGGGGAAAGGAAAACTCCACCGGGGACCCAATTTTCCCATCGGGGATTCAAATCTCCATAAGATATCCACTAATGCACCAACTTTACTGGGGAGATTCTTTCAAGAACCCGCATAAGCATCATGGGGAGTAGAGGAGTATGTATGAATCATCAGAAAGCAACGACCTTCACTAAGATGAATTGGAGAACTTCCTGGGAAAATGGGACTCCAAAAAAGAAGTCTCGGCAAAAAACAATCAATTGGAGATACTGCAGCCACAAAAGACTTATCAACCAATGCTTCACTGGGAAATAGGGGAATCCTGAGGGAATGTTTAGCCCGAGGAGACCGCACTGGGGAAATGAGAAACCCGAACAACAAAATTCCAGAGCGATACCACTGGAGAGATGAAAGGTGGTTTCACTAGGAAAATAAGATATTCTTGGACCCAAGATTTCATCCTGATAATTTTCGGTGCAAATTTCTCAAAGGGGAAACTGGCTTGCATGGGAGAACGTCTCCGCCTGAATTGACTAGAAGGTTGATCATATTGGGGAAAGTGAACGTCACTTAACCATGGAATTACCGGGGATAACATGAACTCCATTAGGCGATACTCACTGGGGGTTTCTCGCATCTACGAGCTTTCACCAAGGAATTCATTGGGAGATTCACTTGGGGAGTGGAAAAAATATCTGAAGGAATCTCAACAATACAATCTGCATCTGGGAATGTGTCTGCTTCTGGATGTGCACAGCTCTTTGTTCGAGCAAATGGGTAATCATCGGGGATACGAATGCTTAAAGAAGAAAATTGTCCTATCAAGGACTTCACATTGATAACTGAAGGGAAATTGCGATTCAAAATGCAACGGAAATTAAAATTTCCCTTTAGTTGATCCTTACGAATGATGCATGACCAGTGATTGAATGATTACCTCTTGTGGTTATTAGCAACTTTTGATGTAGATCCGGATGAATGATCACAAGCGTTGATGAAGAACAACGCCTCTACTCAGTCCACACGAACAAATTGCCTTCAATCTCAATGCTAACTGCTATGAAGGAAGACTTTGAGAGAGAGAGAGAGAGAGAGAGAGAGAGAGAGAGAGAGAGAGAGAGAGAGAGAGAGAAGAGAGAGAGAGAGAAATACATCCAGGGTTTCACAAACTTTGATTTCATTAAGTAAGAAAGCATATGCAGAAGGGTTGTATTTATAGAACCACTTGTGTGGGCTGCGAGCTAAAAAGCCCAAGTCACGAAAATGTCATGTGATCTCACAAAGCCTTTTCCGTGATAATGTTTATGTGTACATTTACCCATTTTCCATCATGTTTATATTGAACACAAGGCATATACCATGTCACCCTTGTCCAGTTCAATATTGGGCCCTTAGACGTTTATCCTGTTACGCAGGATAAGTAAATTCCATCTAGGTCACTCATGTCCCTCAGCATGCTTTGTGGAGTACCTATCAAATGTATTTATGGTCATCCAGTTATGGGCAACATTTGATCATCAATAAATTACTCGACTCCACATCTAAGGTCCATAGTGGTTTCAGGTTGAAGGGTGGTATACACCATTATCATTATGAGAATAATTTATGACACTTTCTATGTAGTGTTCTCATAGCGGGCCAATCCAGTATAAATATTACTCCTAATATTCTTACCTATGTGAAGACTTGATAACTCTTTATCCTCAATGCTTTAATGTTATCTCACTTCACAATAAAGCTCGACTACAGATACTTTAAGAATAGTTTCCTTATGTTTAATGAGATCTCATGATTAAGTCACACTTAATATTTCATTAAACGAATTAGCTATTCTAGGGACTTTATTATTTTGGAAAAACAAACATAATAAAGAATTCCTTTTAAATATTAATAAATAATTTTATACAAGTACCGAAACCATTGGCCTCTAGGGCTTACTCCAACAATCTCCCACTAGCACTAGAGCCAATAAGGTATACATCTAATACCCATAGATCTAGTATGGCCATCATGCTTCTACCGTGCAAGAGCCTTTGTTAGTGGATCAACGACATTGTCAAGTGTTGGTACTCTGCATATCTTCACATATATTATTTCTATCATCTCTCAAATGAGGTTATATCATATAAGTGTGTGTTTGGATCAATGGTGAAATCTAGGCTCTTTAGCTTATGCGATAGCACCATTGTCATCACAATAGAGATCAACGGGATCCATAATGCTATGGACTATGCCAAGTTCATAATGAACTTCTTGACCCAAACAACTTCCTTTGTTGCATCCAAGGCACCAATGCACTCGACTTCGATTGTAGAATCAACAATTGTATCATGCTTTAAACTTTTCAAGCTTACAACGCCACCATTTAAGCAAAACACATAACCAAATTTGAGTAATATGTCATCTACATATAATATCAGGATGATGATCATGCTCCCACTAACCTTATTATACACACAAGGCTCATTTTGATCCATGAGTAATACATCACCTTGATCAATTACAAAATAACCATATCTCTCAGGTTGGTGATGTATCATCTTTGATCTATGCTAGTCTTATTCTACTTGATTGAATAGGTTTATCTTCCACAACTAATTGTATTTCCTGCTCTAGTTCCTCCATAGGTGTATTAGTGCTTTTTTGATTCTTGAATTTCTCCAAGCTCTACTTTCCTCCCACTGATTCCTTTTGAAATAGAGTCCTTTTCCAAGAAAACTCCAGTTCAAGCGACAAACACTTTGCCATTAGAAGGATTGTAGAAATAATATCCTCTTATTTCTTTAGGATACCACACAAATAAGCATTTGTCAGATTTGGGCTCAAGCTTTGTTGAAATTTATCGTTTCACATAAACTTCATAACCCCAAATCTTCATGAAAGACACAAGTGGTCTCTTACCACTCCATATCTCATATGGTGTCTTTTCAACCTTTTTGGATGGAACATGGTTAAGTGTGCAAGTTGTTGTCAACAAAGTGTGTCCTCAAAAGGAGTTTGGAATATTGGTGTGACTCATCATAGATCGAACCATGTCTAACAAGGTTCAATTTCTTCTTTGAAATACACCATTCCATTGTGGTGTTCCTAGAAGAGTAAATTGGGATAGGATCCCACATTTCTTTAGATGGTCATCAAACTCTAGGCTTAAATATTCACCGCCTCGATTTGATCGAAGAACTTTAATATTCATACCTAGTTGGTTTTATAATTCATTCTTGAATTCCTTGAACTTCTTAAAGGTTTAAGATTTGTGTTTCATTAAATACACATAACCATATCTACTGAAATCATCAGCAAATGTGATGAAGTATTGAAAATCTCCTATGGCTGGTATGTTCACTCGTCCACATACATCGGTATGTATGAGGGCCAAAAGATCATTAGCCCTTTCACCTTTTCATGTGAATGGGGACTTTGTCATATTTCCAATTAAAACAAGATATGCACGTCTCATATGATTCATAATCAAAAGAGTCCAAGAGTCCATCTTTATGGAGTTTGGAAACGCGATTATCATTTATGTGGCCTAAGCGACAATGCCAAAGGTAACTTGGATTTAACTCATTAGGTTTAATCCTTTTTGTATTAATGTTATAAATTGGCATTTCAAGATCAAGGACATATAGTCCATTGTTCATTTGCGCATAAGTATAAAATATATCATTCAAATAAATGGAGCAACAATTGTTCTTTATTATGAATGAAAAACAAAACTTGTCCAAACAAGAAATGGAAATAATATTCATGCTAATTGCAGGTACATAATAACAGTTCTCTAACTGAACTATTAAACCACTAGGTAAAGTCAAAACATAAGTTCCTACGATTAAAGCAGCAAACTTAGCTCCTTTTCCAACTCGTATGTCAACTTCACCTTTCGCCAAATCTCTACTTCTTTTTAGCCCTTGTATGTTGGTACAAATGTGAGAACCGCATCTAGTATCTAATATCCATGATGCAGAAGTAGATAAATTAATTTCAATAATAAAAATACCTGAATCTGAAGTCTCTACTCCATTATTCTTATCTTCCAGGTACTTTGGGCAGTTTCTCTTCTAATGTTCGATCTTACCGCAATGGAAGCAAGTGCCCTCCTTCGCTATGCCTCCACTAGGCTTCAAAGCAAGAACAATAGGTTTAGGCTTGGAAACTTCCTTGCCTTTCCCTTTACCAACCTGCTTGGTGGGCCTTTTGTTTAGCTTCTTTCCATTACTGACCATCAGAATGTGTAAGTGTTTGTTTGTTGGCATTATTTTTTGGTAAAACCATATTTGCGAATGTCATGACTGATGTCATAACATTTTGGGATAAAGGTACATTCTGCAGAAGGAATGTTCTACAGGAACTACTCAGTATGAGTGAATATCAAGATCATTAAGCTATGATCATATGTACTGAATTCTACCAAAATCAGTGAGAAAGATACATGATGTCATAACCAATGTTAAGACATCCTGTACTGATCAAGTTGTTGTACAGATTTACTATTCCTGAGAATTTTCAGGAATCTGGTGTGCTGCTCTGAGTTGAAGAATATTGTCCAGATCAGATGCTCACGTGGACATTAGGTTAACCTTGCTTAACCCTAATTTGTTATGATGAAAGCCCAAGACCAAGTCTTTAGGTTAACTTTAGTTAACCTAGCTATTTTTATGGAAGCTCAAAAAGAAGAATAGTTTTCTTATATATTGCTCACAAAGCCTAATGGTGAGGAGCACTTTTTGACAGAAGATCAACAAGGCATTGTATAGTTGTAACTACTGTGAGCCAAGAAATTATCATTTTGATAAGTGACTTGGAGTAGGATTTGGTTGTAAGGGTTGTTTATCACTCAAAGCTTTGAAGCACGAGTGTTGTGTCTCTTGATTAAAGCTTTGAAGCAAAATCAAGTGTGTGTATTGAAGAATGTCTTCATAATCTCATTAATCAATAGATTAGTATCACTGCTGTGATTGAGGGGGAGTGAGTAGGAACTCAGGTTTAAGTAGGACTTAGATTGAAGTTGCATTGGGTAGGTCTTAAGTGAAGGAGATAAACTGGTTGGTTTATTCCTCAATTAATACCTCTTATAGTGAATTTCCTCCCTGACTTGGTAGCCCCCAGAGTAGGTGTTGTTACACACTGAACTGGGTTAACAATTGATTGTGTTATTTACTGTATTTTAAATTACTGTTTGGAGTGTGTACAAGTTTGTCAGATACGGTGTCATAACATTCACTGTGACATTAAGTATCTGTTGCCAAAATTTCAATTGGTATCAGAGCAGGCACCCTGCCTGACTTTCTGGGTGAGATCTAGGGATATTATTTTCTGGCGCTATGGAAAAGGAAGGAGGATTTGGGAACATACCACCTATTCTGGATGGATCAAATTATGACTACTGGAAACCTCGTAGGATTGCCTTCTTGATGTCACTGGACAAAAAGGCTTGGAGAGCTGCTGACAAAGGATGGAACCATCCCACCATAACTGGGAAAGATGGGACGACTAGTCTGAAACCTGAGGAAGAATGGGGCAAAGAAGAAGATGAGTTAGCCCTGGGTAACTCTAAAGCATTAAATGCCTTATTCAATGGAATTGATAGAAACATATTCAGACTAGTACATCAATGTGAACTGGCCAAGGATGTTTGGGACACTCTCAAAACCACCCATGAGGGTACATCTAAAGTAAAAATGTCAAGACTTCAGATGCTCACTACCAAATTTGAGAACCTAAGGATGATGGAAGATGAGACCATTCATGAGTTTGACATGAACATCTTGGAAATTGCCAACACCTCAGGAGCATTGAGAGAAAAGATGTCAGAAGAAAAGATGGTGAGAAATATTCTCAGATCCTTGCCTAAAAGGTTTGCAATGAAAGTGACTGCTATAGAGGAAGCTCAGGATATCTGCAACTTTAAGGTTGATGAACTCATTGGGTCACTTCAGACTTTTGAGATGGGGATCAGTGACAATGTTGACAAGAAAAACAAGAGCATAGCCCTTGTATCCAATACTGAAGATGAAAGCAAGGAGAGTGATGAAGAGAATATTTCAGAAGCAATAGATATGCTTGGAAGGCAATTCAACAAACTCATCAAGAGAATGGACCCAAAGTCAAGGTCAAATGTCAAGAACATTCCCTCTGACATTAGCAGATCCTATGACTCCAGCAGAAGAACTAAGTCTGAAGAAAAGGGAAATCAAAGCAGAGGAATCCAATGCCATGGATGTGAAGGATATGGGCACATTCGAGCTGAATGTCCTACCTTTCTTAAGAAACAAAAGAAAGGAATGTATGTTACTTGTCTGATTGTGACTCAGAAAGTAACTCTGAAGAAGAATCTGCTAAACTAGTTACTGCACTATCTGGTATTTGTAACTCTGATAGTGACTCTAGTGATGAGGAAGTAACATTTGAAGAACTTGCTTACTCCTACAAGAAGCTATGTATCAGAAGTGCTGAAGTCTGTCAGCAAAATGAGAAACAGAAAAAACTCATAGTGAAGTTGGAGGCTGAGAAGAAGGCAAACACTGCTATTATAAGCCATCTCAAAGGTGAAGTTCAAATGCTGAACTCCAAACTTGATCAGATGACTAAGTCTGTCAAGATGTTGACAAATGGAACTGACAAGTTGGAAGAAATCCTTCAGGCTGGACAAAATGCAGGAAACATGTCTGGTCTAGGATTTGTGGCTGCAAAGAAATCTGTTGTTGACAAGAAGAAGATCAGGCCTAATAAACAAATGTCAAAGCAGATGTCACAACATAGGACTCAACATCAAGAACAGAGAAATATGAAGAAAAAGTATCAAAGATTGAGATGTCATTATTGTGGAAGGTTTGGTCACATAAAGCCATTTTGCTTCAGATTATATGGACATCCTAATCAGACCCCATATGTCAAACCTAAGACTAACAAGGTACCATATACTCAACAGTGGAAGAAAAAGACTACATCCCTGATAGCTCACACCTCCCTTAGAGTTTCTGCCAAGGAAGACTGGTACTTTGACAGTGGATGCTCTAAACACATGACTGGAATCAAGAATCTGCTGAATGATGTCAAACCTCATACTACTAGTTATGTCACTTTTGGAGATGGTGCTAGAGGAGAAATCAAAGGAGTTGGAAACTTTGACTGCCCTGGAGTTCCAAACCTAAATGAAGTGTTGCTGGTAAATTGTTTGACTGCAAATCTCATAAGTATCAGTCAATTATGTGATCTAGGATTCAAGGTCAACTTCACCAAGTCTGAATGTCTTGTAACTAATGAAAAACAAGAAGTTGTAATGAGAGGAGTCAGATCAAAAGACAACTGTTACTTATGGGAGTCTGAGAACACTAACTACTCTTTTGTATGCTCTATAGCCAAAGAAGAAAAGGAAGTGAAAATGTGGCACCAAAAACTTGGTCATTTACATCTAAGAGGGATGAAAAAGATCATATACATGGAGGCAAGGCTTCAGATTGATGAAGGGAGAGTCTGTGGTGAATGCCAGGTTGGAAAGCAAACTAGAATGTCACATCCAAAGACAAGACATCTGACCACCTCTAAGGTGCTAGAACTTCTACATATGGATCTGATGGGTACAATGCAGGTGAAAAGTCTTGGTGGAAAGAGATATGTCGATGTTGTTGTGGATGATTTTTCCAGATTCACCTGGATAAACTTCATTAGGGAAAAGTCTGATGTATTTGATGTATTTAAGGAATTGTGCAAAAGAATTCAAAGAGAAAAAGAAGGATGCATTGTCAGAATCAGAAGTGATCATGGTAAGGAATTTGAAAATAGTAAGTTTGATGAGTTATGTTCCTCATAAGGAATCAATCATGAGTTCTCTTCACCTATAACTCCTTAACAAAATGGAGTTGTGGAAAGGAAAAACAGGACTATACAGGAATCTACCAGAGCAATGATACATGCCAAAAGGCTTCCTATTCATTTTTGGGCTGAAGCTATGAATACAGCCTGTTATGTCCATAACAGGGTCACCTTGAGAAAGGGAACATCATCCACCATTTATGAACTATAGAAAGGAAGAAAGCCTACAGTGAAGTACTTCCATGTCTTTAGGAGAAAATGCTATATTCTGACAGATCGTGAACAAAGGAGAAAGATGGACCCTAAAAGTGATGAAGGAATATTCCTAGGATACTCTACCAACAACAGAGCATATATGGTATTCAATGCCAGGACCAAAGTTATGATGGAGTCTATAAATGTCATAGTTGATGATCACCATGAGGAAATAAATGTCCCATATGATGTTGAGACATTCTTTGAGACTTCAAAACAAGTGTCTAAAAAGGATGATGTGCCTAATCCTACTCCATCAGAGTCTGAATCAAAGGAAGCTAACAAAGATCCTTCCATCAGAATTCAGAAAGATCATCCTAAGGAACTCATCATAGGAGATCCTAACAGTGGGGTCATTATAAGATCTAGAGAAATCATCACAAACTCTTGCTTTGTGTCTAAGATTGAACCAAAAAATGTTAAAGAGGCTTTGACTGATGAATACTGGATTGGAGCAATGCAAGATGAATTGAACCAATTCAAGCAACATGAAGTATGGGAGGTAGTTCCTAGACCAGAAGGAACAAACATCATTGGCACAAAGTGGATCTACAAGAACAAATCAGATGTTGAAGGAGTTGTCACCAGGAATAAGGCTAGGCTTGTTGCTCAAGGATACATTCAAGTTGAAGGGGTTGATTTTGATGAGACTTTTGCTCCAGTAGCCAGAATGGAATCAATCAGACTTCTATTGGGAGTTGCTTGTCTCCTTAAGTTTAAGCTATTTCAGATGGATGTGAAGAGTGCCTTCCTAAATGGGTACTTAAATGAGGAAGTATATATGGAACATCCTAAAGGATTTATGGATCCAAACTGTCCTGATCATGTCTACAAATTGAGGAAAGCTTTATATGGTCTGAAACAAGCTCCTAGAGCTTGGTATGACAGGTTGACAAAGTTCCTCACTGACAAAGGATACAGGAAAGGAGGTTTGGATAAAACTCTTTTTGTCAAGAATGAAGGAGGAAAGATAATGGTAGCTCAAATTTATGTTGATGACATAGTGTTTGGAGGAATGTCAGATAAAATGGTTAAACATTTTGCTAACCAGATGCAAGCTGAATTTGAAATGAGCCTCATGGGAGAATTGACCTACTTTCTTGGACTACAAGTCACACAGATGGAAGACTCGATTTTTCTGTCTCAAAGCAAGTATGCAAAGAATATTGTCAAGAAGTTTGGAATGGAGAATGCCAGTCATAAAAGGACTCCTGCACCTACTCATTTAAAGTTGTCCAAAGACACAAGTGGGGAAAATGTGGATCAAAGCTTGTACAGAAGCATGATAGGAAGTCTGCTATACTTAACAGCAAGTAGACCTGACATTGCCTTTGCAGTTGGAGTATGTGCAAGATACCAGGCTGAACCCAAAGTAAGTCACATCAACCAGGTGAAAAGAATTCTGAAGTATGTGAGTGGAACTTACAATTATGGGATGTTGTACTCTCATGGATGTGAACCAATTATGTCTGGTTACTGTGATGCTGATTGGGCTGGTAGTGCTGATGATAGAAAGAGCACCTCTAGAGGATGCTTCTTTTTTGGAAATAATCTTGTCTCTTGGTTCAACAAGAAACAAAATTGTGTATCTCTATCTACTACTGAAGCTGAATATATAGCAGCTGGTAGCAACTATTCTCAAATGATCTGGATGAAACAGATGCTGACTGAGTATAATGTCACACAAGATGTCATGACATTGTACTGTGACAATTTGAGTACTACTAACATATCCAATAATCCTATACAGCACAGCAGGACTAAGCATATTGACATTAGGCATCACTTCATCAGAGATCTTGTAGAGGAGAAGGTGATTAAGCTGGAACATGTTGCCACTGAACTACAACTAGTTGACATTTTTACCAAGGCACTTGATGCTAGTCAGTTTGAAAATTTAAGGGGCAAGTTGGGTATTTGCCAATATGAAGAGATGTAGCAATTAATTTTGCTTAAAACAAGGGTTGAAAGAGATATGTTAATCGAGTCTATTCTGATTAGGCTAATTATATGTTTCCCTCTTTCTTTCCAAAAGTTTAAGAAGAGGAATAGACATATTTTTATCTCTCTCTTCTCATTCTGATGCACCACTCTCCATTCCCTCAAACGAAGATTTCACACTCGCTGTTGAAATCACCGTCAGAAAACACAAAGCCGCCACCGAACTTTATTTATCCCGAAGGAAGGGGAAATATCGATAAAACCACAAGGGAATGGATAAGATGATCTTGCGACCAAGAGAAAGGGTAAGGGAGTCGGTTATGCGAGGGGAAGGTATTAGCACCCCTCGCATCCGTTGTACTCAACGGGATCCATTTTATTCGTTTGTCTTAAAGGGTGTGTTTATCTACAATTATGCTTGCTAAAGGGAAATGGATGGTTTTTGATTATTGAGTTCGTGAGGGTTTCGCGACCCTTTGCCTACGTATCCAATGAAGGAATCAGAACACTGTAGTTCCTCCTAGAAAATGGTTGGTTTGTTTGTGTTTTTTAGTGGGCGACGTTAATGCACGCGTTCTAGCAATAGGCACGGTCGGTATCGCGGTAGAACGGAGATAACATGCCCTTTGGGGGAGTTTTGATTTGTTGAGTATTTTTGTGGGTTTTAAAATAAATTCAAGTAGTGATTAAAGAGTGCTTTTTTTGGATTTTTGATTGGTTTGTTTATTTGTTGATTTTTATCTTGCCTAATTACTAGCATTTGTACAAAATAAATAAAGTGCAGAAAGATAAAATGCTACGCTATTACAACCGTATCAAACAGCATAAAAAATGAAAAAAAAAGACAAAAGTAAGAAAAATAAGTGTCTTTCGATTGGGGGGGAAACAACCTTTGATTTGCCTTTTGTTGGCCTCCTTTGATTGGGGATGGCAACAGCAAAGTCACGTCTTTCGATTGGGCCCTGGCAGAGGCGAAGTCCTGTCCTTCGATTGGGCAAAGGCAGCAGCAAGGTCCTGTACTTCGATTGGGCAAAGGCAGCAGCAAGGTCCTGTACTTCGATTGGGGGCTGACACCAGCATGAGAGTGTCCTTCATCTGAGTCTGGACTTAGTGCAAGCGTGCCATCTGCCTTTCTGCCTCCTTCGACTGGAGACTTAAAATAGTGGGGGAATGCCTTTCGACTGAGCCTGGAAGTCAGTGAAGGCAAGCTTTTCGTTTGGGTCCAGAAGTCAACATGGCGAAGCCTTCTAGTTCTCTTTCGTTCGACCTGGAGAAAGAAAGTAGAACCCAGAAGCTTCGTCCTATTTCTTGTTTCATGTTTCCTGTTTGAACTTGTTTGAACAGCAACATGGCATAAGGCCATGCTAATATTATCTTACAATCAGTTAACACTTAATGCATATTTAAGTAAACAAACAGCAAAATGAAAGGGGGTTAGCTCTGAAAACAATATCAAGTAAGTGGAAACGAACAGAAGCAATGTGTTATGTACATGCTATGCTAGAAATGAAAGGGTTCGAGGTTAAGGATGGCTTACCTTTCTTGGGGCTGGAACGTGTACTGGGCAGTAAGGTGGTTGCCTGGAGCGCTTCTAGATTCGAAGGGAGGGACCAGGGGTTGACCTTTGAGGCTGTATTTGAAAGGGGATGACAAGCGTGAAGTCTTTCCTTCTGGATTCGAATGGTAACAAGGTACAGGGGGTTTGCTTTTGGTTCGAAGGGGATGAATGTGATTCTGGGTTTGGATTCTGGATAATTGTTTGATTTTGGATGTGTTTGAATTTCTGGATGTGTTTGAATTTCTCAAGTGTTTGAATTTCTGGATGTGTTTGAATTTCTCAAGTGTTTGAATTTCTGGATGTGTTTGAATTTGGATAAGTGTTTGAGAAAATTTTGGATTTCTTTGAATTTCTCAAGTGTTGATGAACTTGAGAATTTTGTGGTTTGAGAAATTTTCTGCAGAGATTCGTATGGCCCTCGAGTCCCTCCTTCAAACATGCATTGAAGTCTTATTTATAGGCAGATTGGCTGAATCATTTGGGGGGGGGGGGGAAACAAAATAATTTGAACAGTTCGGGAATGCTGTTTTGATTATTTCTTCTGTTGCTTTTGTGTTTTTCCATTTTTATGCAAGTTACAGGCGTCAGGTTTGGCTCTGCATAACGGGTTTTTGGACTGTTGTAGCAGGTTGGTGCAGGTTTTTCTGTTTGTTTTGGCACCTTACAACAGGCGTGGGAGCAGCAACAGCAAGTTTCTGGAGTGTTGTGGCAGGTTGTTCGAAGGAAGCCCTTTCCTCAGTCGAAGCTGGTGGTCGAAACAAGCTAATGCCCAGTTCGAAGCTTGTGGTCGAAACAAGCTAATGCCCAATCGAAGCTGGCTAGCAGGCAGCTACCTGTCCAAATCGAAGTAGGCTTGCAGGCAGTAACCTTGTTCAAATCGAAGCAGGCTTGCAGGCAGCTACTTGTCCAAATCGAAGCAGGCTTGCATGAGGCAAAAAGTCCAGATTCGAAAGAGGCGTGAAGGAGGCAAAATGTCCAGATTCGAAAGAGGCATACAGGCAGTAAACTTGGTGAATTGAAAAGGCTTGCAGGCATGAAGCCATAGCTTGGTCGAAGTTTTCATGTAGGAGGTTGATGCTTGGTGAATCAAAACAAACTTGCAGGAGGCCATTGTTATCTGAATTGAAGCAAAAACAAATGAAGGAAATAATTTCTCAATCGAAGCTTATGGATCAGAGCTTGCTCTAAGGAAGCCAGATGCTCAAACGAAGCCCCTGAATCCAACTTGCTCGAAGGAAGCCAGATTCTCAATCGAAGCCCCTGAATCCAACTTGCTCGAAGGAAGCCATATGCTCAATCGAAACCCCCCTAAATCCAGCTTGATCGAAGGAAGCCATATGCTCAATCGAAGCCTCTAAATCGAAGTAAACTTGCTCTTCTTCAATTTCGTCCAAAAAACAAATGTATCTGCTTTGCTCTTCCAATAGTTTCCTCTTTGCCTGATAAGAAAACCTCAAAACAAGATTAGACCAAAAGAGGGCACAACCCTAATACTTCAAACCAAAGCGCCTGATTCCATGAGATGTGGGATATGCAAATGACTGAATGATAATATGGTGCAAATGGAATGCAAAGTTTGAAGCCAGACAAGAAAAAAAGAGATAGGGAAAATTTGGGGTACGACAGCTGTCACTTGTTTTCTCAATCTCTCGAGATGTCTCAACAATCTGTGTCATCATCTTCATCAAAGGCAACTGCATCTTCCTCACCCACTGACACCGAACCTAGGGCAATCGTAAACTGCATGGATACTGATGTTCTTGAGATAACTCCACTCCGTGAAATGGCAGCTCATCCTACTAAGGTCAAGAAGCTGCGAACCAGACATGCAAGAAGATCACAAGGTTCTCCATATGGTAAATCTTCTCAACCATCATCTTCTGTTCCTCCAAAGATTGCTAATAGGGAAGGTTCTACTTATGTGCATCAAGCCATTGTCAGACTAGTCACTAGGATTCTTAATGAGAATCACTCTGTTCCTGGCATATCTGTACCATTGAACCAAGAAAATGCTAGCCCTAATATAGAAAGGGATCCCAATGTCACTCAGAATGTTGAGACACCTGATGACAACATTGAGAAATCTCCAGAAAAACCAGATGATCACCAGACCCCTACTGACAAGGCTGTTGAACCTCCTGTCATTGATGTTGATGAAGAATTCTCTGACAATGATTTAATTGCCAATATCAACCCTAGCATAGCTAGAAGGATGATGAGTGGAAAAGAGAAGCAGAATGCTGCCCAAAGCCCCTCCAAAGAGAAGGCTACTGAAGTTGTTCATGAGAAGGCGAGGCCTGAGAACAAGGCTGAGAAGGATCAAAAAGCTGGAACTTTGAAAGGGAAGGGTAAGGTAAAAGCTAGGGTATCTGTTGGTAGTCTCTCAAAATCCTTGAGACAACCTATAGCCAAGAAAAGAAAGGCTCTTGAACCCTCTGAATCTGATGAGGAATCATACTTTGATTTTGATGTTAAGAGCAAGGTTCCAGACATTCCTCTCAGGAAGAAACCCTCTTCTAGCAAACTGCCTAAGGTTCCTGAAGTTGCCATTGACAACATCTCCTTTCACCATCCAGAAAATGCAAGCAGGTGTAAGTATGTGTTTCTGAAAAGGATTGCCTTGGAGAGATAGCTGAACAGAAGTGATATTGAGTGTAAGGAAGTCATGGATCTTATCAAAGTTACTGGCCTGATGAAAACAGTGGTCAAGTTTTCCAACTGCTATGAGATTCTTGTCAAAGAATTCATAGTAAATCTGTCTGGTGGTTGTGCTGATGGAAAGTCAGCTGATTTTAAGAGTGTTTATGTGAGATGAAGGAAGGTAAATTTCTCTCCTACTGTGATAAACAAATACCTAGGAAGGCCTGATGATGCTCATCCTGAGCTTGAAGTTACTGACAACCAGGTTTGTCAAACCATCACTACCAAGCAAGTCAAGCACTGGCCCTTGAAAGGGAAGCTAACTGCAAGCAAGCTGAGTATGAAGTTTGCCATACTGCTCAAAATTGGTGCACCTAACTGGGTTCCCACAAACCACAAATCCACCATTTCCACAGGTTTGGGAAGATTTATCTATGTTTTTGGAACCAGAACAAACTTTGATTATGGCAACTACATCTTTGATCAAACATTGAAACATGCTGAGAGCTGTGCTATTAAAGGCCCTATTGCTTTTCCCTCTCTCTTGTGTGGTATAATCATTGATCAGTATCCTGATATTCTGGTTGAAAAGGACTATGTATGCAAAAGAGCTCCTGCACTTGGTTTTCACTATAAGTTGTTTCAGGGAACTCATGTCCCTGACATTGTTATGACATCTGTTGAGACATCAAATGTCAAAGCTCATTCCAAGAAAGCTGATCTTATAGTTGTTCTAAAAGAAACATGCAGAGAGCTTGATGCAAGAAAAAGGAATCTTGAAGAGCTGATTGCTAGTCTGGAACATGAGGAGAATGAAGAACAAATGAAGGAAGAGGATGCTGATGACGAACACCATGATGGTTCTGCAAGAAGCTCACCAGAAAATGCTGCTGAAAATAGTGCTTCCTCAGGGGATGACAGTACCTGAAGGTCTGTGTTTGCTGAGTTGAAAAGATTGATGATGGAACCTATTGCTGCTATTTGATATCTTCTCTTTGTTTCCGTGTATTTTGAATTTCCTTTTGGATGACTGTATAACTTAAAGTACTAGTACCTTTGGCCTCTTTATGGCTAAATAGGGGGAGAAGAAATTGTGGTAATTTTTGTAGAATTAGATATTGGTAGCTGTTATTAAAAAATTCGGTTGCATTCTAATCTCTGATTGTTTAGGGGTTTTAGCCAAAAATTTGCCAAAGGGGGAGTTTGTAAGTGTTTGTTTGTTGGCATTATTTTTTGGAAAAACTAGATTTGCGAATGTCATGACTGATGTCATAACATTATGGGATAAAGGTACATTCTGCAGAAGGAATGTTCTACAGGAACTACTCAGTATGAGTGAATATCATGATCATTAAGCTATGATCATATGTACTGAATTCTACCAAAATCAGTGAGAAAGATACATGATGTCATAACCAATGTTAAGACATCCTGTACTGATCAAGTTGTTGTGCAGATTTACTATTCCTGAGAATTTTCAAGAATCTGGTGTGCTGCTCTGAGTTGAAGAATATTGTCTAGATCAGATGCTCACGTGGACATTAGGTTAACCTTGCTTAACCCTAATATGTTATGATGAAATCCCAAGACCAAGTCTTTAGGTTAAATTTAGTTAACCCTAGCTATTTTTATGGAAGCCCAAAAAGAAGAATAGTCTGCTTATATATTGCTCACGAAGCCTAATGGTGAGGAGCACTTTTTGACAGAAGATCAATAAGGCATTGTATAGTTGTAACTTCTGTGAGCCAAGCAATTATCGTTTTGATAAGTGACTTGGAGTAGGATTTGGTTGTAAGGGTTTTTTATCACTCAAAGCTTTGAAGCACGAGTGTTGTGTCTCTTGATTAAAGCTTTGAAGCAAAATCAAGTGTGTGTATTGAAGAATGTCTTCATAATCTCATTAATCAATAGATTAGTATCACTGCTGTGATTGAGGGGGAGTGAGTAGGAACTCAGGTTTAAGTAGGACTTAGATTGAAGTTGCATTGGGTAGGTCTTAAGTGAAGGAGATAAACTGGTTGGTTTATTCCTAAATTAATACCTCTTATAGTGAATTTCCTCCCTGGCTTGGTAGCCCCCAGAGTAGGTGTTGTTACACACTGAACTAGGTTAACAATTGATTGTGTTATTTACTGTATTTTAAATTACTGTTTGGAGTGTGTACAAGTTTGTCAGATACGGTGTCATAACATTCACTGTGACATTAAGTATCTATTGCCAGAATTTCAGAATGGACTTCCCTTTTGACTTCACATTTTAGGTGGAAACGAACAGAAGCAACGTGTTATGTACATGCTATGCTAGAAATGAAAGGGTTCGAGGTTAAGGATGGCTTACCTTGCTTGGGGCTGGAACGTGTACTGGGAAGTAAGGTGGTTGCCTGGAGCGCTTCTAGATTCGAAGGGAGGGACCAGGGGTTGACCTTTGAAGTTGTATTCGAAAGGGGATGACAAGCGTGAAGTCTTTCCTTCTGGATTCGAATGGTAACAAGGTACAGGGGGTTTGCTTTTGGTTCGAAGGGGATGAATGTGATTCTGGGTTTTGATTCTGGATAAGTGTTTGATTCTGGATGTGTTTGAATTTCTGGATGTGTTTGAATTTCTCAAGTGTTTGAATTTCTGGATGTGTTTGAATTTCTCAAGTGTTTGAATTTCTGGATGTGTTTGAAATTGGATAAGTGTTTGAGAAAATTTTGGATTTCTTTGAATTTCTCAAGTGTTGATGAACTTGAGAATTTTGTGGTTTGAGAAATTTTCTGCAGAGATTCGTCTGGCCCTCGAGTCCCTCCTTCAAACATGCATTGGAGTCTTATTTATAGGCAGATTGGCTGAAGCATTTGGGGGGGAAACAAAATAATTTGAACAGTTTGGGAATGCTGTTTTGATTCTTTCTTCTATTGCTTTTGTGTTTTTCCATTTTTATGCAAGTTACAGGCGTCAGGTCTGGCTCTGCATAGCAGGTTTTTGGACTGTTGTAGCAGGTTGGTGCAGGTTTTTCTGTTTCTTTTGGCACCTTACAGCAGGCGTGGGAGCAGCAACAACAAGTTTCTGGAGTGTTGTGGCAGGTTGTTCGAAGGAATCCCTTTCCTCAATCGAAGCTGGTGGTCGAAACAAGCTAATGCCCAGTCGAAGCTGGCTTGCAGGCATCTACCTGTCCAAATCGAAGTAGGCTTGCAGGCAGTAACCTTGTTCAAATCGAAGCAGGCTTACAGGCAGCTACTTGTCCAAATCGAAGCAGGGTTGCATGAGGCAAAAAGTCCAGATTCAAAAGAGGCGTGCAGGAGGCAAAATGTCCAGATTCGAAAGAGGCATACAGGCAGTAAACTTGGTGAATCGAAAAGGCTTGCAGGCAGGAAGCCATAGCTTGGTCGAAGTTTTCATGTAGGAGGTTGCTTCTTGGTGAATCAAAACAAACTTGCAGGAGGCCATTGTTATCTGAATTGAAGCAAAAACAAATGAAGGAAATAATTTCTCAATCGAAGCTTATGGATCAGAGCTTGCTCTAAGGAAGCTAGATCCTCAAACGAATCCCCTGAATCCAACTTGCTCGAAGGAAGCCAGATGCTCAATCGAAGCCCCTGAATCCAACTTGCTCTAAAGAAGCCATATGCTCAATCGAAACCCCCCTAAATCCAGCTTGATCGAAGGAAGCCATATGCTCAATCGAAGCCTCTAAATCAAAGTAAACTTGCTCTTCTTCAATTTCGTCCAAAAAACAAATTTATCTGCTTTGCTCTTTCAATAGTTTCCTCTTTGCCTGATAAGAAAACCTCAAAACAAGATTAGACCAAAAGAGGGCACAACCCTAATACTTCAAACCAAAGCTCCTGATTCCATGAGATGTGGGATATGCAAATGACTGAATGATAAAATGGTGCAAATGGAATGCAAAGTTTGAAGCCAGACAAGAATAAAAGAGATAGGGCAAATTTGGGGTACGACAGCTGCCCCTATTTAATCGTCTTAAACCTGAATGTGAGATTGGCGTCAGCCTTTCGGAAGTTCAAGGTGGAAGATGATTAAATACCAGGACCTGAAATTTGCCTTGGAGATATGGCGTGAGTGTTATTCACTAGTGTGGATGTCTGCTTGGGGAAAGACAAACTGGTCTTCTGATGGACTGGTCCTGATGGATAAAACATGGTTGAAAAAGGGTAGCTCGTACTGGGGTAACGGTGCCAATACAAGGTTTTTTTTTTAGGGAATGAGTAGTAAAGCGACTGAAAGGATATGGATGACGATGTCGTGATGACTGAAAGTAGAATTCCTTGACAAAATGATAACTTAAATGCAATGAGTAGAACTTGATGATGACAGAGAACCTATCAAGCGGTATTTCACGACCCACAGAGAAAGGTAAAGACAACGGGTAAAGATAGACGTACGATCTATGACCCAAGAGAAAAGGTAAAGTGGGGGTAAGACCTACGGGCGACCTACGACCCTAAAAAGATAACGTGAGGGTAAGACCTACGGGCGACCTACGACCCTAAAAAGATAACGTGAGGGTAAGACCTACGAGCGACCTACGATCCTATGAAAGATAAAGTGAGGGTAAGACCTACGAGAGACCTACGACCCTAGCAAAGATAACGCGAGGATAAGACCTACGAGCGACCTACGACCCTATGAAAGATAAAATGAGGGTAAGACCTACGAGCGACCTACGACCCTATGAAAGATATAATGAGGGTAAGACCTACGAGCGACCTACGACCCTATGAAAGATAGAATGAGGGTAAGACCTACGAGCGACCTACGACCCTATGAAAGATAAAATGAGGGTAAGACCTACGAGCGGCCTACGACCCTATGAAAGATAAAATGAGGGTAAGACCTACGAGCGACCTACGACCCTATGAAAGATAACATGAGGGTAAGACCTACGAGCGACCTACGACCCTATGAAAGATAAAATGAGGGTAAGACCTACGAGTGACCTACGACCCTATGAAAGATAAAATGAGGGTAATACCTACGAGCGACCTACGACCCTATGAAAGATAACATGATGGTAAGACCTACGAGCGACCTACGATCCTATGAAAGATAACGTGAGGGTAAGACCTACGAGCGACCTACGACCCTATGAAAGATAACGTGAGGGTAAGACCTATGAGCGACCTACGACCCTAGCAAAGATAACGTGAGGGTGAGACCTACGAGCGACCTATGACCCTATGAAAGATAACGTGAGGATTGAGAGTTAGGGAGAAGTACGACGTACTGGCACCACGGTTTATTTTAGTTGGTAGTGTAATAACAGATGTTAACTGGGAATTATGAGGATGAAATTCTTTGTGGGGATGTTTTGCTTATTTGGGATTGATCTGGCTCATGCTTCATATGCATTTGAAGTGTGACATGATGATCCATGGATATGCTATGCGTTTGAGGATGCAATGCAGTATGTCGTGATGATTATTGTATGCAAAATATCAAAAACTCATTGGGATCTGTCGTTCGTCATCTTGAGGTACCAATATGGATTGGTGCTTGAAATTGAGAGAAATGAGTTGCATCCCTGTCGAGCTCACTGGGGATTGAATCTTGTTGAGGAGGAGTAGCTTGATCTGACTTCCTTCACCTGCTGGACTGCTTGTGAATGACTGAGTAGAGATATGGATCTCAACCAATGCCCCAAGTTTCTCGGTGTTGGAGGATCGGGCGCTTGGTTAATTGTAAGGTGGCGACGAGGATGAAATCTTGGTCAAGGTGACCGTTATGACTTGCTACCTGCCCAGAAGAGCGAACACTTGAACGCCACAAAATTCCCTTGGGATGCCTTCATATCCATGTAATGTAGTGTTTCACATCTTAGCTCGTGATTATTATTGACTTATCATTTTCAATGCAATGTTTAACAAAGAATATAAATCACAATTCACATACGAAAAATAAAGTAAAAGAACATAACAAGGATTTTTAATGGAAGGGAAAATTTTATTAATGAGTTTGGCCCGTGAATGGGCATCCATACATAGAAACAACTCCTAAATGAGGAAGTCGCGGAAAAGAAATACAACGAGTAAAATGGCAATAATAAAATCTCGAATTTCCGTTAAAACTGATGTTGTTATAGTTCTCATATCCCGGGTCGTCCTAGTGTCGTGCTTCCAAAGGATAATAGTTAGATCGAGCCATCCCGCACTAAGAGGGTGTACGTGAAGAATCTTCAGACTACAGTCTCTCGCTTTCTGTCCCTAATTTTTGCCTGGATCGCCCTTTCAGGTTTTCAATCCACCGGGACACCCATTTTTGCCTAAGTCGCCCTTTCGGGTTTTCGACTTAGCCGATTATTCTTTTTTTTTTAGCCCTAACTTTTGCCTAAGCCGCCCTTTTGGGTTTTCGACTTAGCGGGTCCTTTCATGCGTAGTATTTTTTGACTGAGTCTGAATTAACTGGAAGTGAAACGTCTTCCCCATCCATGTTTGTCAGGATTAGAGCACCTCCTGAGAAATCTTTCTTCACGATGTACGGTCCCTCGTAGTTGGGAGTCCACTTGCCTCTTGGATCAGTGTGGATTGGGAGAATCTTTCTTAAGACCAGGTCACCTGAGTGGAACTCTCGAGGCCGAATCTTCTTGTCAAATGCCCTCTTGAGATGCTGTTGGTATAATTGACCGTGGCAAATGGCTGCCAGGCGCTTTTCTTCAATGAGATTGAGTTGGTCGAGTCTCGTCTGAATCCATTCTTATTCATCAAGTTTAGTATCCATCAGGACCCTTAAGGAAGGAATTTCCACTTCGAATGGGAGTACCGCATCCATACCGTAGACTAGTGAAAACAGAGTTACCCAAGTGGAAGTACGCACCGAAGTTCGATAGCCATGCAGGGCAAAGGGAAACATCTCATGCCAATCTTTGTATGTTCTCACCATTTTCTGGACGATCTTCTTTATGTTCTTGTTAGCGGCTTCGACTGCCCCATTCATCTTTGGCCGATAGGGTGATGAATTATGGTGCTCGATCTTGAATTCTTCACACATTTCCTTCATCATCTTGTTGTTGAGATTTGACCTGTTATCAGTGATGATCTTGTTAGGAGTTCCATACCGGCATATGATCTCTCTTTTGATGAAACGAGTGACAACTTGCTTGGTCACATTTTTGTATGAAGCCGCTTCCACCCACTTGGTGAAGTAGTCAATAGCAACGAGGATAAACCGGTGTCCATTTGAAGCGCTTGGCTCAATGCGTCTAATCATGTCGATGCCCCACATTGCAAAGGGACATGGTGAAGTCATCACATTCAAAGGAGTGGGAGGAACATGTATCATGTCTGCGTAAACCTGACATTTATGGCACATTTTGGCATATACACAACAGTCACTCTCCATTGTCATCTAGAAATAACCTGCTCGTAGGATTTTCTTGGCCATGGAATGCCCACTGGCATGAGTCCCAAAAGAGCCCTCGTGTATTTCTCGTATAATGGATTCTGCTTCGTGTCTATCCACGCATCTGAGCAGAATCGAATCATAGTTCCTCTTGTACAGAACGTATCCTGACAATAAAAACTTAGATGCCAACCTTCTGAGAGTCCGCTTATCACAAATTGTAGCACCTTCGGGGTACTCTTGCTTCTCAAGATATCTTTTGATGTCGAAATACCACGACTTTTCGTCTGATACATCTTCAATTGTAAGACAATGAGCAGGGAAAATATGTGATGGCTCCTTGTAACGACAGATCCTTATATTGGGTGCATGATTCGGGTAATTGACTTTGAACATTGCTGCTAAAGTGGCCAGAGCGTCTGCTAGTTGATTCGCTTCTCTAGGAATGTGCTCAAAAGTGACTTCATCAAAAGCGGGCAACAACTCAATGATGTAATCCCTGTATGGAACTAAATTAGGGTGTTGTGTATCCCAATCACCCCGTACTTGATGTATCACTAAGGCAGAGTCCCCATAAACTTCAAGAATCTTGATCTTCAAATCAATGGCGGCTTCAAGGCCTATCATACAAGCTTCGTACTCAGCGACATTATTCGTGCAATAAAAACATAATCTGGCAGTGAAGGGTATGTGAGTGTTGCGTGGAGAGGTCAGAACTGCCCCAATACCGTGACCCATAGCATTTCACGCACCATCGAACGTGAGAGTCCATCGCTCCCCAAGTTCAGGTCCTTCACTGTCATCAAGTTTCATAATATCCTCGTCTGGAAAGTCAAACTTCATGGGCTGATATTCTTCCAATGGTTGGTGAGCGAGATGATCAGCAAGAATGCTACCTTTGATGGCCTTTTGTGTGACGTACTGGATGTCATACTCGGACAAAAGCATTTGCCACCGAGCCAATCTACCTGTAAGTGCTGGTTTCTCGAAGATGTACTTTATCGGGTCCATCTCGATTCACAATCAGTAAACTTCTTGCTCAAATAGTAAATGGCGTGTTCTTTTCGTACAGTATCATCATGTTGTCCAAGCACACAACCCATAGATCCTTCAAGCACAGTCAAATACATAATGAGAGGTCTCCCAGGAACTGGTGGTATGAGTATTGATGGTTCTTGAAGATACTGCTTAATCTTCTCAAAAGCTTCTTGACAACTCTCATCCCAGTGGACATCCCGATTCTTGCGTAACAGTTTAAAGATGGGTTCACAGGTAGCAGTAAGATGGGAAATGAACCTGGCTATGTAATTCAACCTTCCAAGGAAACCTCGTACTTCCTTCTCATTTTTCAGCGCCGACATATCTTGTATTGCTTTTACTTTGTCTGGATCTACTTCAATTCCTCGTTGACTCACGATAAAACCAAGTAACTTTCCCGACCGAACCCCAAAGGTGCATTTGTTGGGATTAAGCCTTAACCTGAACTTTCGCAAACAATCAAACAACTTCTTCAAATGAACCAAATGTTCTTCCTCAGTCTGTGACTTCGCAATCATGTCATCCACATACACCTCGACTTCTTTATGAATCATGTCATGAAAAAGAGTCACCATAGCTTGCTGATATGTCGCACCAGCGTTTTTAAGACCAAAAGGCATGACTTTGTAGCAAAAGGTACCCCAAGGAGTTGTGAAAGTTGTTTTATCCATGTCTTCCGGAGCCATCTTTATCTGATTGTATCCAGAGAAACCATCCATAAAGGAAAACACCAAAGACTGAGCAGTATTATCAACCAATACATCAATATGAGGCAGCGAGAAATCATCCTTCGGGTTTGCTCTATTAAAGTATCGGTAGTCAACACACATACGTACCTTGCCATCCTTCTTAGGTATGGGCACAATGTTAGCAATCCAAGGCGGGTAATTTATCACAGACAGGAAACCTGCTTCGAGCTGTTTCTGAACCTCTTCTTTGATCTTCAAGGCCATGTCGGGCCTGGTCCTTCTTGGTTTTTGCTTTACAGGAGGACATTCTGGCTTGAGTGGCAATTTGTGATTACTATATCAGTGTCTAAGCCGGGCATGTCTTCATACGACCAAGTGAAGATGTCAGCATACTCTTGAAGCAATTCAATCAACCCCTTCTTCTCTTTACTTTGCAAGGCGGCCCCTATCTTGACTTCTCTTTTTACCTCTTCAGTACCGAGATTGACGACTTTTGTTTCTTCTTGATACGGCTGGATGACCTTCTCTTCCTGTCTCAAGAGTCTGGCTAGTTCTTCAGGGACTTCACAATCTTCCCCATTATCTTCGTTAGCATGATCAACTGAGTTCTCGAGGATATAAGGAACCATAGCATTATCATTTCCAACGGAGTCCGAGATGGATACATCAAGGAAAGCAACTTCAGGGATGTCGGTGGTGGTCCAATTGCTGAGCTCCTAGTCTGGTGCAACTTGATAGATAAATCTTGAAATATCCTCCTCGTCACCTTCAGCATTTGTGGCGAGTACATGTCCTTCTTTGCTTACACCAGCACTGACGAACACTTCAGAAATTGGAGGAACTTGCTGCCCTTTGAGAGGAACCCAACCAGCTTGTACGGAGGTTGATGGCTGATACCCAAGACTGAAACGATCTTTCTTCTCTGGAACCTCAATCAAATTGCCCCAACTGTCATGGGGAGGTCTAGCTTCTATGAGGGCTTTTGCATCCTTCAAAGAGGCCAGGGGTATCTTACTCTTCTTACATTCCATGACGGGGATTTTTTCAATAGTAACAATCTCCAAATCTTGAAAGGGCAACTCTTGTACCTCGCCTTCCACTTCTACGTAACGGTAGGTAGTCATATTATTGATCACTATGTCCTCTTCACCGCAAACGACAACAACTTGGTCATTCACAACAAACTTCAGGCGTTGATGAAGGGTAGATGTCACAGCTCCTGCTACATGAATCCACGGATCACCCAAGAGGCAAGTATAGGATGGACGAATGTCCATAACATAGAAGGACAAATAGAAAGTGTGGGGACCAATCTTGACAGGCAAATCAACTTCTCCATCCACCGATCTTCTCGAACCATCTAACTCCCGAACATTTAGAGTGGAGGGCCTCATCATTACTCCGTCCATATTCAACTTAAACAAAGTAACCTTAGGCATCACATTGAGTGAAGAACCTGTATCCATCAAAACTCGAGATAAAACAGTGTCCAAACACTTCATAGAAACATGTAGCGCTTTATTGTGGGCTCTGCCTTCAATTGGGAGTTCATCATCGCAGAAACCCAAACAATTTCCCACAACAATATTGGTGACTATTCCTTCAAACTGGGCCACAGAGATGTCTTGGGTAACATGAGCGGAACATAAGGTCTTCAATAAGGCGTTGCGGTGGGCCTCTGAACACAAAAGGAGAGACAAGATGGAAATCTTGGATGGTGTCTGATTAAGCTGGTCCACTACTTTGTAATCACTCCGCTTGAGAATTCTTAAAAGTTGCTTCGCTTCTTGTCCTTCCGAAAGTCCGGGTTGGTTATCCATTGCTTGATTTCCCTTAGCCTTAGCTAGAGCTTCACTGTTAGTTTCCTTAGGAGGTGGGGGTGGAGGAGAAAAGATCCGACCACTGCGAGTCATGTTACTTTTCCTGTAATGTTGGTAACATTCTTGTCACCTACCGGAGGACACTCATACCTCTTTCCATGAATGTAGACTACGTTGTACTCCCGTGGCACTGCCTTCAAGTCGCTTCTTGTAGGGGGAATAGGAGCTTGAATCATTGTGGGGGTAATAGGAACCTGAATTGTTAAAGGAATACCGGGGGTGGCTAAAAAACTTCTCGGATAGTAGGGGATTTCCAGAACATCAATTTCTTCTTCTTGGAACACTTTCTCTATCTATAAGACACCTTCATCGATCAACTGTTGGATGGCCATCTTCAACTCAGCACACTCTTCTGGTTTGGAAGAACAGGTTAAGCAGAAGTCATGGAGTTCTTGTAGCATTCCATGCTTTAATAAATGTTCTTTGACAGTTTCCAAAGATATCTTAATTTCATCAACCTTTGACGCCAAAACCCGTTCATTAACTTCTTCAATAGCATGGATTGTTCCCCCTTGATGATGAGGCATGGGATTATTTTGGATATTCGGACCAACAGGGTTGAAGTTGATGGCTTTCGCATCGATGAGATCTTGAACTTTGCACTTGAAAACTCTGCAATTTTCAATGGTATGGTCTGGGGCATCCGAATGGAATTCACAATGAGCATTATTATCATATCCCCTAGGGAGAGGAATTGGCGGTGGACCGAGTTCGCGCAATTGAACCAATTGGCTAGCAAGTAACTGTGGGAGAAGCTGAGCATAGGACATGGGAATGAGATCAAACCTTCTTTCAGGGGCTCTCTGTCTTGGAGGAGCTCTTTATCCTTGGAGATGTTAATTCGGTTGTTGATAAGTTGTAAGAGGTGCGAACTGTTGTTGCGGAACATAATGCGGTTGCAGAGAGAAAGGTCGTTGTTGGGCCATCCAAGGTGTTGGAGTTGTAGCAACATATACTTGCGGAACAAACTGGTTGGGAACAGAAGCGGGTGTAGGAAAATAAGGGAATCGGACTTGAGGAAATGTGGGAGCTCTTCCTTGGTTGACGGTGATGGCACTGGTCTCTCCCTCTTTCTTCTTGACAAAACTGGAAAATGGTTTCCTATTAACGCCTGCATTGTTGTTAGCATTATTAGGAACACCTTGAATCGTTCCAGCCTTAATACATGTCTCAACACGTTCACCAATGATGACCATATCAAAAAATGAAGTAGAAGTGCTACTGAGCATATGCTGAAGATAAGGGCCTCGTAGAGTACCCATAAACAGATCAATCAACTCACGGTCCAAAAGAGGAGGTTGGACCCTTGCAGCTAATTCACGCCATCTCTGAGCGTATTCTTTGAAAGATTCTTCAGACTTTTGTACCATCCCCTGGAGCTGAGTACGGCTCGGAGCCATAGCAGTATTGTAATGGTAATGTTTCAGAAAAGCATCGGCAAGCTCTCCCCAAGTACCGACATGGGATCTCTCCAATTGCATATACCAATCCAAGGATGCCCCGGTCAAACTGTCCTGAAAGAAATGTATGAGCAAAGGTTCATTTCCAGCATAGGCCGCCATTTTGCGATAATAGGAACGGAGATGTGTCTCTGGGCAAGAAGTGCCTTTGTACTTGTCGAACTCTGGGAATTTGAACTTAGGAGGAATGACTACCCCAGGCACGAGGCACATTGCAGCAATATTGAATCCGGACGCCTTGATTCCTTTCATGGCTCTAAGTCGCTCTTCAAGGGCATGATACATCTTCGCAGTTTCGGCAACCCCGGGAGCAAGATTCACTTGGGGTTCATCGAGATCAATAACATCATGATGATCGTCGACATCATTCCTAGGAGCACCGGTAGGAGTCTCAACATTAGCATTGTCATTTCTCCAATTAGCAGAAGTGGAAGGAGCGGAAGTAGTAAGCTTGGCAACACTCTGGTGTAGTTCTTCTTGACCCTTGATCACGGCATGCAGAGTTTCCATGAGTTGATCCATGCGGGTACCCATAGTGTCCATATCCCAACGGAGTGCATTCTGATTCTCTTCAAAAAGATCCATTAGCCTTTGCTGGTTACCTCTGGTGCGGTAAGGATGTGGATGAGTCGTCTTTGCTGTTTACTGGGTTCTGTGAAAGGGGACCCCAATGAGTTTTTACTGTGAAAAATGAATGCATGGTAGTATGGATGAATGCTTTATCTTCATTTCTAAGGAGACCCAAAGACGCGTCTATACCCCTTTTTTTTATTTTAAATATCCATTTTGAAAAGATATATCGATGATACTTGTCTTTAGATTTCCCTAGATATGAGATGTATATGATGATATGATGTCATGGTATGCTATGGCATGAAGTCTCAGCTCCACATATTCCGGATAACCATTGCGTAGTCCATTGCACAGGTTGAAAGTAACAGGATCAAAAGTATGATGTCACAGGCATGGTATCAGAGTAACCACCCATGAGGTATGTATTAGGGGTTTATCACCTGCCGAACAAGGTTCTAAAGAGTTCCCGAAGTCTACATTCTTCCTTTGGATATTACTGACGTCCCAATTACTTGGTAATCGATAATATTCGCAGGAAAAACTCATCCGAGCGCAATATCGTGTGACAACTACTTCCGTATTACTCCATTATAGTCTCTACATTGCACCTAAAAGGCCAAGATGGGTTAATGGTTCTACGACCCTCAGCTTGTCGAGCTCCCAGGTCGAAAGCAACGACGTCTTCCTGATTACTCGGTAAACATAATTACTTTCAAGGGGACCTCAACTGAGTGGGGGATTCTCATGCCTCCTTCTTCGGGATTACTCCCTCAAAGTTAACATGACTATACCGCCCGTCCTAATCCTATGTGTAACCCAAGTCCGGGTAGAGGACTCATCAAACCCAACAACATAATATATCCAGAATATGTGAGTAGCAACAAATATGCAATATATACAAAAGAATAAATAAAGAAATAAAATAGTAAAGTAAGATAAAGCAAATAAATAAACACCCAAAAAGACAAGTAAACAAAACTAGGAGGGACTCGCTAAAAAGTCCCCAGCAGAGTCGCCAGCTGAAACCACCGGCAGAAAACACAGAGCCGCCACCGAACTTTATTTATCCCGAAGGAAGGGGAAATATCGATAAAACCACAAGGGAATGGATAAGATGATCTTGCGACCAAGAGAAAGGGTAAGGGAGTCGGTTATGCAAGGGGAAGGTATTAGCACCCCTCGCATCCGTTGTACTCAACTGGATCTGTTTTGTTCGTTTGTCTTAAAGGGTGTGTTTATCTACAACTATGCTTGCTAAAGGGAAATGGATGGTTTTTGATTATTGCGTTCGTGAGGGTTTCGCGACCCTTTGCCTACGTATCCAATGAAGGAATCAGAACATTGTAGTTCCTCCTAGAAAATGGTTGGTTTGTTTGTGTTTCTTAGTGGGCGACGTTAACACATGTGTTCTAGCAATAGGCACGGCCGGTATCGCGGTAGAACGGATATAACATGCCCTTTGGGGGAGTTTTGATTTGTTAAGTATTTTTGTGGGTTTTAAAATAAATTCAAGTAGTGATTAAAGAGTGTTTTTTTGGATTTTTGATGGGTTTGTTTATTTGTTGATTTTTATCTTGCCTAATTACTAGCATTTGTACAAAGTAAATAAAGTGCGGAAAGATAAAATCCTACACTATTACAACCGTATCAAACAGCATAAAAAATGAAAAAAAAAGACAAAAGTAAGAAAAATAAGTGTCTTTCGATTGGGGGGGAAGCAACCTTCGATTTGCCTTCTGTTGGCCTCCTTCGATTGGGGCTGGCAACAGCAAAGTCATATCTTTCGATTGGGCCCTGGCAGAGGCGAAGTCCTGTCCTTCGATTGGGCAAAGGCAGCAGAAAGGTCCTGTACTTCGATTGGGCAAAGGCGGCAGCAAGGTCCTGTACTTTGATTGGGGGCTGACACCAGCATGAGAGTGTACTTCGTCTGAGTCTGGACTTAGTGCAAGCGTGCCATCTGCCTTTCTGCCTCCTTCGACTGGAGACTGAAAATAGTGGGGGAATGCCTTTCGACTGAGCCTGGAAGTCAGTGAAGGCAAGCTTTTCGTTTGGGTCCAGAAGTCAACATGGCGAAGCCTTCTGGTTCTCTTTCGTTCGACCTGGAGAAAGAAAGTAGAAGCCAAAAGCTTCGTCCTATTTCCTGTTTCATGTTTCATGTTTGAACTTTTTTGAACAGCAACATGGCATAAGGCCATGCTAATATTTTCTTACAATCAGTTAACACTTAATGCATATTTAAGTAAACAAACGGCAAAACGAAAGGGGGTTAGCTCTGAAAACAATATCAAGTAGGTGGAAACGAACAGAAGCAACGTGTTATGTACATGTTATGCTAGAAATGAAAGGGTTCGAGGTTAAGGATGGCTTACCTTGCTTGGGGCTGGAACGTGTACTGGGCAGTAAGGTGGTTGCCTGGAGCGCTTCTGGATTCGAAGGGAGGGACCAGGGGTTGACCTTTGAGGCTGTATTCGAAAGGGGATGACAAGCGTGAAGTCTTTCCTTCTGGATTCGAATGGTAACAAGGTACAAGGGGTTTGCTTTTGGTTCGAAGGGGATGAATGTGATTCTGGGTTTGGATTCTGGATAAGTGTTTGATTTTGGATGTGTTTGAATTTCTGGATGTGTTTGAATTTCTCAAGTGTTTAAATTTCTGGATGTGTTTGAATTTCTCAAGTGTTTGAATTTCTGGATGTGTTTGAATTTGGATAAGTGTTTGAGAAAATTTTGGATTTCTTTGAATTTCTCAAGTGTTGATGAACTTGAGAATTTTGTGGTTTGAGAAATTTTCTGCAGAGATTCGTCTAGCCCTCAAGTCCCTCCTTCAAACATGCATTGGAGTCTTATTTATAGGCAGATTGGCTGAAGCATTTGGGGGGGAAAACAAAATAATTTGAACAGTTTGGGAATGCTGTTTTGATTATTTCTTCTGTTGCTTTTGTGTTTTTCCATTTTTATGCAAGTTACAGGCGTCAGGTCTGGCTCTGCATAGCAGGTTTTTGGACTGTTGTAGCAGGTTGGTGCAGGTTTTTCTGTTTGTTTTAGCACCTTACAGCAGGCGTGGGAGCAGGAACAGCAAGTTTCTGGAGTGTTGTGGCAGGTTGTTCGAAGGAAGCCCTTTCCTCAGTCGAAGCTGGTGGTCGAAACAAGCTAATGCCCAGTTCGAAGCTTGTGGTCGAAACAAGCTAATGCCCAGTCGAAGCTGGCTTGCAGGCAACTACCCGTCCAAATCGAAGTAGGCTTGCAAGCAGTAACCTTGTTCAAATCTGTTGTACCCCAAAATTTGCCCTCCCATATTCTTCAAAATTTGTCAAGTCAAAGGTTCAAAAAGTTCCCCAAGGGTTACACAGTTCAAGGGCCTCCTAACAGTCAAAATTAGGGTTTTGGTTCTGACAAAGTAAATGAAGTTTCCAAGGGTCCAATCAAGTCCTACATGCCTATAAATATGGCCAAGCATCCTCATACCAAGTTTCAAGACTAACAGCACAAAATTGCACAGTCAAAAACCCTAGTTGCACTACAGTCAACTGTAGGGGCAAAATGGTCATTTGACATTCAAAAGTCCAAATTTTTGGTAAACATCTCATTTTGAAGCCACAAACATCATTTGATCAATGTTTGATCATGATTCTCAAAGCTTGGCTCAAAAATCATCAAGATGCAAAAGTTTCCATATTTGGACAGTTGAAAAAGTCAACTGTAAATTCACCAGGGCATAACTTCCACATGGTTTATCAGAAAAATTTCATCCAAAGCTCATTTTGAATAGAAAGACATTTCCTACAACTCCTCTTCACACTTCAAGTCCAAGAAATGCTCTCACAAAAAGTTATCAATCTCAACATTATAGGTCATTTTCAAAAGTCAACAAAAAGGGACTTTAAGTCAAAGGCCATAACTTGAGATTGGTAAATCAAAATGACATGGGACCAAAGACATTGGTTAGAGGACTCAAAGACCTTTCCAAAATGTCAAAGAACATGAGCAAAGCTTAAAAATTGAGCAAGTTATGTCTTGTGGAAGTTGGGAAATGTTTGGATATTTTGAAAAGTCAACATTGATTCAAATGACCTAAAATTGCTAATGGGCCTCTTTTTCTTCCACAATTCATCATCCAAGGCATGTGCACGACCATTTGGCCCAAAGGGAAGTTTTTTTATCATTTTTATTTATTTATTTGGATTTTTTATTATTAATAATTCATTTAATTAATTAAAATACATGAAAAATACCAAACCAATGCAATCAAATCTTTTTGTGCATGGAATAGGTTTAAAATTTCGTGCATGATCATATATGGAAGGAATTGAAGTGATTGGCCATGATTTGTACCAAATAGGCATGAAAAAATATTTGAAAAGATCCTTGAAAATCAAATCTTGAAAATCATGAATGCAAAGGTTTTTGTTTGATTTCTTTGACCTAAAACCTTCACACATACATATATAGTGCAACCCTAATGCCAAGAAGCTCCCAGCTGCGCCATACACAGAAAACCACACTTGAGTTTTTTGCTTAAAAATTGAAAACTGAAAACTAGGTTTTAGGGTTTTTCAAGATCAAACAACTATTCCATTGGCTTGCTGAGGCTTCAAGGAGGGAATTTGGATCAAAACCATAAGCTCTGACACCAAGAAACGTGAGAATCATCGTGACCTGTACAGAAAATATTTGACATTCTTGCATCTCGATTCATGCATCTTTAGCAATTTTTTATTATTGATTTATGTTCCTTGACTAATTCTGAAGCTAACCGCATATTTCAATTGTGTTTTTATGCATTATTGGAGATTCCACCATTGATACAGGTTAGGGTTCTTTGAGGTCCAAATTGGGCGTTTCTAAAAGTTATAAAATTAGAACCTCATAATGCCATGAATGGATTCAGTGTGTTTGGACGAAAACAATGGAACCCTCGCGCCTAATTTCTGAGGCCATATGGCCTATTCGCTATTTTGAAAACAAGCTTGTTTTGGGGGGGTTCAAAACCCCCGCTAACCATCTTTTGTTTCAGGGAAAAAGAACAAAACGGAGAAGATGACTAGGTGGCCACCAGTGATTGGGTTGTTTAAAAATTCGCGCGAAAAAGGCACTAATGCGTTGTTTTATTTTATAATAATTATTTGTTATTTGATATACAAAGAACTCAAGTAGCGTGTTTGGCAGGCATAGGCATTGGTAATCATCAGGACCTGGGTTCGAGCCCCAGGTCCCCACCCCTTTCCATATTATTTTTCCATTAACACTTGTGTACAATTTCAATGCTAGCGTCCATCATGCATCCACGTTATCAAGCCGTCCACGCGTCCCACTGCACTCAATCAAGGGCCAGGATCTGAAGACCATGGTGAACCTCAGTCAACACACATGCGCGCCAGCTAGAAAGTCAATCAGGCCAGAAGTTGTTGGGCCTGAAATGCTGGGTTATACCTCTCAATTGGGGACAGACCCCCCTGGGTTTGCAACATCTTTTCCTATTTTATTTCATTTTTTTTATTTTGATTCAATTATTTCTTTTTTTAATTTAATTCTTTAATTCAAATAATTTTCATAAAAAATATAAAAAAACAATATAAAAATCAGAAAAAGACAAATAAATAAGTATTTTATTTAATTAATATATTTTTTGTAAATAAACATTATTCATTAATTTTAGCTATTAAATTAGGTTTAATTCAAGCATTTTTTTTTAATAAATTTAAAATTGGTAGAATTAGGGTTTGTATTAATTTTTTATCCCTTTTCTTTTCTTTTCTCTAAATAATTAAATATTTCCTATTATTTTTATAAATCAAAATTGCATGTAAATAACTAGTTTAATTTAGGTTTAACTTTAATACTTTCTTAATAAATAAAAAAAACGATTAGAATTAGGGTTAACATTTTAATTTCAATTAATCTTTCTCATTAAAACCATAAATGCAAAAAATCTCAAAAAAAATAATTTCTTTTTCTTTTTAATTTTAATTAATTTAATAATTTAATTTAATTTCATTAAAAAGGGTCCAACGCCCTCGTTTCTAATTTTAATTCAATTCGCGTATTTATTTCGTTTCTTATAATTTTTATGTACCTCTCCCAAAGCCATGTAAATATTTATCTTTTGCACTTTACTTTATTTATTTACTTTCTGTCAAATCGGGTCCCGGAAATTTTGGCGATGTAGACCCGCGCCTTTTGTAATAGTTTAGAATTTTACCTTTCCGCACTTTCTTAAACTGTTAAATAAATGCATGCAAGAATGAATGTCTAAATAAAAACAAATGCGTAGATCACCCATGACATGACAAAAGACAAAAATAAATGAACATGACACACAAATCACACACCACCCCTAGGGTACGCCTCACTGTTGCCTTGCCTCGAAAGGTGATCGTCGAGTAGAGGATGTCTTAGTAAGTCCTCATGATCCAGGAACCTGGCATGAGGGTAGCTTCTAAGGTGTCTTCCCATTGCTCCGGTGATCACCATGTCCCGAACCTCGAATTGACCCGAACACCTCCAACGGTGGTGCTACCTACCTCTCAATGGTGGGATGGCACTACTTTAAAGGACATTTACACAGACGAATTCCTTAGGGTAGCTAGACGACTCTAGATACTTGCTCTAAATTTCAAAACAAATCAAAAATACTTTTCACACCGACACCTTTTCAAAAAGCTTTCGAAAGCAATTTTTCAAACACTCTTGAGGACCGATACAAGAGTCGAACTGGAATTTTCAAAGAAACTTTTTAAAACCCACAGTTGAAAAGCAAACAAACCATTTTTGAAAACACAAATGAGCAAGTATCTAAGAGCCCATGGATAACCATGGATAGAAAGGGTGCTAACACCTTCCCTTTCTATAACCTACCTCCCGAACCGAGAGCAATCTCTTTAAGGAATTTTTCTGTGCTTTTGTCCTTTCCATTTGGAGAAAATAAAAGACGGTGGCGACTCTTACTTCCGCGACATTTCGCGAACCAGCGTTAAACAGTCAGTTCCAGATCCACCGATCACAGAACTGGCGACTCTGCTGGGGAAATATTTATAAAGTGAGGTGTACCTTAGGGCTTAGTTCATAACTGTGTTTTCAATTGTATTGACTTGTCTGCTTTAAATTTGTGGGTTGCATGGGAGTTACATAGATCCTAACCCGGATCTGGGGATACCCTGTTAGGTAGCATAAGCTGTGAGGGACCTGTCCGGCGTAGACCGACATGGGTGAAGCAGTGGCTACGTTGGTGTGGCACCTTGGTCTGTACCGATATCCCTTGTGTTGCAACGAGGAGAATATGGGTCTTCTGAGGAGTCGTTAAGCACCAACAACCTTAGAACCTTAAATGACACAACTTGGCCATTAGAACAGTAGAAGTATGCTACGCCCATTGAGGCTAAACTCTCGTGATGGTTCTGGCCGCTAGAAAAGATTGCGATGCTGGAGTTATGACCGATTGAGGGTAGTCAATGATATTGGGATCCTCTAAGAACCCGGTTACTTTGATAGGACAGGTATGAACCAACAAACTGAAAGAGGGTAGTACCTAGACCTCATGCTGGCCTAAACTTTAGGGGCTTGCCTTGTGTGACTTGTGTGCCTTACCATGTTTTCCTTTGTATCTATTTGTGGTGTGCTTTATCATAACATCATAACATCATGAGCATTGCATGCATCCTGCATAAGGACTGACCATTTCAAAGACAAGAGGGTTTCATCTTTGCTCTATTTTGTAGGACATCATGATGCCTGTGCGAAGGAATACTATCCGGTTCAACTTTGTTCATTCACCTGAGTTGCTTGAAGAGTTGGTTAGCAGAATTCCAAATACCACTTCCTTCATTCAGAGGCATGGTTCTCTTCTCATTTTAGTCACTGCAAAGCGGGATCAACAGTTGATGAGTGTTCTGACCCAGTTCTATGACCCTCTGTACCAGTGCTTCACCTTTCAAGACTTCCAGCTGGTCCCTACCCTGGAAGAGTTCTCTGATTTACTTGGTATCCCTATCTTGGATCAGACTCCCTTTACTGGTTGGGAAAAGACCCTCAGGCTTGAGGATGTTGCTGCAGCTCTTCCCTTGACCCATCAAGAGGTAATGGACAATTGGGTAACTAGAAGCGGAGTTAAGGGTTTCTTGGCCAAGTTTCTGATTGGTAAAGCTAACAATTTCTGGAATGACCTGGACTTTAGGGCATATGAAGACATCTTGGCTCTCTTAATCTATGGGTTAGTCTTGTTTCCTAATCCTGACAACTTCATCAATGTCACTGCCATAAGGATCTTTATGTCTCAGAATCCTGTGCCCACTCTCTTGGGTGACATCTTGCAACAACTTCATGCTCGTACTACCCGAAGACGAGGAACCCTATGGTGTTGTATCCCTTTGTTGGTGAGGTGGTTTATTTCGCACCTCCCTAAGTTCGTACTGAAGAACCAAGAAGGAAGAGGTTGGGCTCATAGGTTAATGTCTCTCACCGACAAAGACATCATTTGGACTTGCAGAGGTTTGGATGAGATAGCTGTTATTGATCGATGCGGGGAATACCCTAATGTTCCTCTGATTGGTACCCAAGGAGGGATCTCTTACAATCCATGTCTAGCACTCCGTCAGTTTGGAAGAGCAAGAAGAGCAGGGCCTCATGAAATGTTGGTGCCTCACATCAGTTTTGAGTTTCAGGTGGATAGTGACGAGCTGCGTCGTAGGTTCATCAAGGCTTGGGACAAAGTTCATAAAGCTGACCCACAAGAGTTGGGGCCAAAGACTTCTCTACCTATGGAAGCCTACTACAAATGGGTTCGCATCCGTGCTCAGAAGTTAGGTATGCCGTATGAAGCTGTCAGACCCGTCATTCTTGAGTGTCCTGACAAAGATGGTGTTCCTCCAACTGTCCTTCCTCCTCAGATACCTACTGATTATGAGACATTAAAGAGGTCTTGGTCGCAACTGCGAGAAGAACGGGATTCTTACCGAGAAAAGTTCAACGAGCAGGAATTGAAGATCCAAAAGCTAATGAAGCAATTGGAGAATGAGCGAGCTCTAAATGACTACATCCATACTGAGAAGAGGAGACCATGGGATCAATAAGAAGCTCTGGATGTTCTTTTACAGTTTTGCTTCCCTTTTCAGTATTTCCTTTCATGTAACACCTAAGGGCAACCTGTTGAACAATTTAAGTTTCAAAGTTGAATCTAATGAAGTGTGTTCCTGTTTGTTTAGAAAGTTGATTCTCGATTGTCTTTGAAAACATAAATCACACGCATTCCATTCATCATGTGCATAGCAGGTTTTCCTCTTTTCAGGTTGCTTACCGTTCTTCGCTGTTTATTTCAGCATCATGAATCCCGACTCGTCATCAACTGAGATGTCCATCAAAGCTCTTCAGGCGCAGAATGCGCAGTTTCAGGAACTAATCATGGGTTTGGCTCAGGGCCAAGAAGAGCTGAAGGCTCTGCTTCTGAAGAAGGAAAAGAAGAAGAAGAGAAGAACTGTTCTGTTCAACTCGGGCCGAAGGTTTGGCAACACTCTGCAAAATGAAGAGGCTGGTTCTTCCATTGGCAAGGGTACTCCTCAACCGGAAAAAGGTCCTAGTCCGGTAGTCTCCGACAACGAGACTGATTTTGATGAAGAGCAATATCCTCCTACAGAAGACCGTTACAAGCAGTTGGAGGACAGGCTGAATGCTATGGAGATCCAACAAGTGTCGGGGCTGGATTTCGGAGATTTGGGTTTGTCTACTGGTGTGATCATTCCTCGTAAGTTCAAAGCACCATCTTTCACTAAGTACGACGGGGCGTCTTGTCCCAAGCTACATCTCAGGTCCTATGTTCGGAAGATTCAACCGTACTCAGTGGATAAGAATTTGTGGATCCACTTCTTCCAGGAGAGTCTTTCAGGGACTCATCTCGAATGGTTCTATCAGCTGGATGGGACCAAGGTTCGTAACTGGGAGGAGTTGGCTACTGCTTTCTATAAGCAGTATCATTATAATGCCGACCTTGCCCCTACACGTACCCAACTCCAGGGTATGTCGTTAGGTTCAAGCGAAGGTTTTAAAGAGTACGCTCAGAAGTGGAGGGACCTGGCTGGCAGGGTGCAGCCGCCGTTGACTGATCGAGAGTTGGTAGACATGTTCCTGGGGACCCTATCTGGGCCGTTTTTCAACCATCTTATCGGTAACTCATCTGCAGGGTTTACTGATCTTATTCTGACTGGAGAGAGAATTGAGGCTGGGTTGAAGTCTGGTAAGATTCCGAAGGGTGCATCGTCTAGTTCTGAGAAGAAACCCTTCAAGAAGGAGGCTAGTGTTGTATATGGCTCTAGAAGACAAGAGAAATCTGAGCGCCGCCAATCTGTCAGTGCGGTAATGATTGCCAAGCCTGCTGCCGCTCCTCGGCCAACCAATCCTCAAAGGGCTGAAAGACCCCGGAGAGAATTCACCCGTTTGAGTATGACTTTGTCGCAGATCTTGCCACAGTTGCTATCCACCAATCTAGTGACTGTCAGAGAGGCCCCCAAGGTTGTAAACACTGCCTCTCCAAAATATAATCCAAATGCTCGCTGTGCTTATCACTCCGATAGCCCGGGGCATTCCACTGATGATTGTTGGGCATTAAGGAATAAGGTGCAAGACCTTATTGACGCAAAAGAGATACAGTTCGAAGCGCCTGAGAGGCCGAATGTGGTTACTGCTCCCATGCCCCAGCATGGGGTAAATGCTGTTGATGAAGATGTTTACGCTGTTTCTGTGGATGATCTAGCCACTCCCTTAATGACTGTCAAGAAGAACCTACTGCTGGCCGGTTTATTTCCGGGTTGCAGTGAGGGTTGCCTGTTCTGTGCTGTTTCCCTCTCTGGTTGTCCTTTGCTGAAGTTAGGTATCCAAAGCCTAATGGACAGCAAAGAGATCCTATTCAAGACATCCGCTGTTCAGTTGGTTCCGGTAGAAGAAGTTTTTGTGGTTACCATCTTCAATAATCCAATCAAGGCTCTCCCGAAGAAGCCTGTCCAAATCATGAATGTCGCACCTGTTGTTATTACTGTTCCGGGGCCTCTCCCCTACGTATCTGATAAAGCTGTCCCATGGCACTATGGGGCAGACGTCTATGTGAATGGAATCAAACAAGAGTTCAACACCGGCGCCAGTATCTGCGATATCACTGGTCCAGCCAAGGTTACCCGCAGTGGCAGGCTCTTCTCACCTGACATTGCACCGCCCGCTACTCGAAGACCCCTCCTTATAACACCTACAAGTGTGCCTGTTCCTGTTGCTGATCAAGTTGTTCCCCCTGCTGCCGAGTCATCTAATGCTCGGGGCAAAGGGATTGAAGTTGAGCCTGCCCGGATGGAGGCACCGTTACCTATAAATGTTGAGGCCTCCCAACAAGAGATGGAGGAGATCTTGAAGATAATAAAGAAGAGTGACTTCAATGTTGTCGAGTAGCTGGGGCATACGCCCTCCAAGATCTCAATGCTTTCCTTATTACTATGCTCCGAGGCCCATGCTAAGGCCTTGATCTCATTTCTCAAGACGGCCCATGTGCCACAGGAGACATCTGCAGTCCAGTTCACTGATTGCGTAGCAAATCTGACAGCGGACAATGGCTTGGGTTTCTCAGATGCTGACCTGACTGTGAAGGGAAGGGACCACAATGATGCCCTGTATGTCTCTATTGAATGCAGGGGCACTACTCTGGCGCATGTGTTAGTGGATACTGGTTCTTCCTTAAATGTGCTACCCAAGAAAGCTTTAGACCGTCTGGATTGTGAAGGTTTGGAACTGAAACCCAGCAATATTATCGTTAGAGCCTTCGACGGTTCCAAGAGGATGGTTCATGGAGAGGTGGACATTCCTATTCGTGTGGGCTCTCAGGTGTTCGACTCCACCTTTTATGTGATGGATATCCGTCCATCGTATTCTTGTCTACTGGGTCGACCTTGGATCCATAAAGCTGGGGCAGTGACCTCTACCTTGCACCAGAAGCTGAAATACCCCGTCAGAGGGAAGATTGTCACTGTGCAAGGAGAGGAAGAATATATGGTGAGCCATTTGAATTCCTTCAGGTACATTGAGATGGACGGGGAGTTTATTGAAACCCCCTTTCAACATTTCGAGGAGGTACTTCCAATTTCAACAGCAGCAGAAACAGCGGTCGAAGAGGATGTTCCTTTGAAGATGGCTTCCCTGAAGGATGCTCGGGCTGTGGTTCAGAAAGAGGGTCAGAAAGCTATGCGGAAGGCGAAGACCAGAAGACCTCCTGTGCTCATCACAAATCCAGGAGTGAATGCTGTTGGGGAGGATAATGAAGTGGATGAAGCCGAGTTCAATAGCTGGATCTACCCGACAACTGAAGGCGGATTGACCAATTGGATTGCTAAGGACCATACTCCTGTTAATTTTGTTACGCAGTAATAAGCTTCTTTGTTTCGTTATTTGTAATAAACAATTAAAACTCTATGGCCCGGTGTCTTACCCGAGGCACCGTGGCTTCATTTGTGAGGGCATATAAATTGGCATTTCATATATCATAAATGAAAATCTTGGACGTTTTCTCGCATTTCAAATCTTATGCTCCTTTTCTGTCTTTCCTTCCTTTACATATCTCAAAACAGCTGTATTTACACACACTCACTCATACAGGTTTCAATCCACTCTGGATCTCACTGGTAACGACTCTGCTACTGCCATTTATGACTTCGAAAATCCGATCAACTTAGCCGAAGACGAAGGTGAAGATGATTGCGAAGTGCCTGGCGAGCTTGCAAGACTGTTGCTTCAGGAAGAGAGGGCAATTCAACCACATGAAGAGCCAGTGGAAACAATAAACTTGGGTACTGAGGCAGACAAGAAAGAGGTAAAGATTGGTGCCAACCTAGAGCTCAGCGTGAAGCAACGGTTGACTAAGATGCTACATGATTATGTGGAGATATTTGCCTGGTCCTACGAACACATGCCCGGGTTGGATACCGACATTGTGGTCCATCACTTGCCTACTAAGGAAGACTGCCCTCCGGTTAAGCAAAAGGTCCGCCGCATGCGTCCAGAGATGTCTGAGAAGATCAAAGCCGAGGTTATGAAACAGTTTGATGTTGGGTTCCTTGCAGTGACTTCTTACCCTCAGTGGGTTGCTAATGTGGTGCCGGTACCAAAGAAAGACGGTAAGGTCAGAATGTGTGTCGACTACAGGGATCTGAACAGGGCCAGCCCCAAAGATGACTTCCCCCTACCTCACATTGATGTCCTTGTTGATAATACAGCTCAGCATAAGGTGTTCTCTTTCATGGATGGCTTTTCAGGTTACAATCAGATCAAGATGGCACCTGAAGACATGGAAAAAACTACCTTTGTTACCCAGTGGGGGACTTTCTGCTACAAGGTCATGCCTTTTGGACTGAAGAACGCTGGGGCAACCTACCAACGTGCCATGGTTGCTTTATTCCATGATATGATCCATCATGAAATAGAGGTGTATGTTGACGACATGATCGTGAGATCCCAGACTGAAGAAGAGCACCTAGATCATCTGCAGAAGTTGTTTGATCGTCTGAAACTGTACAAGCTGAGGTTGAACCCGAACAAGTGCACCTTCGGGGTAAGATCTGGAAAGTTGCTAGGCTTCGTTGTGAGTGATAAGGGTATTCAAGTGGACCCTGCCAAAGTCAAGGTTATTCAAGAGATGCTAGTTCCTAAGACAGAGAAGGAAGTCAGAGGCTTTTTAGGACGCCTGAATTACATTGCTCGCTTCATCTCACACCTGACTGCTACCTGTGAGCCAATCTTCAAGTTGCTGAAGAAAGATCAGGTAGTACGCTGGAATGATGAATGTCACGCTGCTTTTGACAGAATCAAAGAGTATCTCCAAGAACCACCCATCCTTATGCCGCCGGTTGAAGGGAGACCTCTGATACTATACCTGACAGTACTTGACAACTCAATGGGGTGTGTGCTGGGGCAGCATGACGAGTCCGGCCGAAAAGAGCATGCCATTTATTACCTTAGCAAAAAGTTTACCGACTGTGAGACCCGATACTCACTGCTTGAGAAAACTAGCTGCGCTTTGGTATGGGCTGCTCGCCGGCTGAGACAGTATATGCTGACTCACACTACCTTGTTGATCTCAAAGATGGATCCTATAAAGTACATATTCGAAAAGCCTGCTCTGTCTGGGAGAATTGCAAGATGGCAAATGATCTTGACGGAATACGACATTCAGTACATGACCCAGAAAGCCATCAAGGGAAGTGTATTGGCAGACCACTTGGCACATCAGGCAGTAGACGACTATCAGTCAATGAACTTCGAGTTTCCTGACGAAAGCATCATGATAGTGACTGATTGTGAAGTACCTGGACCGGATGAAGGACCTGAGGAAGGATCCCGATGGTCTATGCACTTTGACGGAGCCTCCAACGCTTTGGGTAACGGTATCGGTGCCATAATCATATCACCTCAAGGCACTCATACTCCACTCACTGCCCGGCTATGTTTCAACTGTACCAACAACATGGCGGAGTATGAGGCGTGCATCATGGGTCTTCAAGTTGCGATCGACTTAAGGATCAAGTTTCTGAGTGTCTTCGGAGATTCTGCTCTCGTGATCAATCAGATCAAAGGAGAGTGGGATACGAAACATCCGAATCTTATGTCTTACAGAGAATGTGTGTTGACATTGATCCCCCACTTCACGAAGATAACCTTTGAACACTTTCCAAGAGAAGAGAATCAGTTAGCGGACGCGTTAGCTACAATGTCTTCTATGTTCAAGGTCAAATGGGATAATGAAGCTCCCCGGATCATCATCTGGAAACTGGACGAACCGGCATACTGTTGTGATCTCGAGACTGAATTGGTGACTGAGAAGCCTTGGTACCATGAGGTGAAGAGATACCTGGAAGCTCAGGAATACCCTGAAGGTGCCTCTGTCAATGATAAGAAGTTCTTGAGAAGGTTCGCAGCAAAGTTCTTCCTTAGCAACGGCATCTTGTACAAGCGAAACCATGATTCGACCTTACTGCGTTGTATGGATAAGACAGAAGCAGAAAGGATCATGGAAGAACTACATGAAGGAACCTTTGGTACACATTCCAGTGGACATACAATGGCAAAGAAGATCCTTCGGGCAGGGTATTACTGGTCCACAATGGAAGCTGACTGCTACCAACATTCCAGGACATGCCATAAGTGCCAGATTTATGCAGACAAGGTGCATGTTCCTCCAGTTCCTCTGATTGTTCTGACTGCGCCTTGGCCGTTTGCAATGTGGGGCATAGACATGATCGGTGAGATTAAACCTACGGCATCTAATGGGCATCGCTTCATCCTAGTGGCAATTGATTATTTTACAAAGTGGGTTGAAGCAGCTTCCTACGCTACAGTAACCAAGACTGTTGTGGCACGGTTCATTCGGCATAATCTGATCTGTCGGTACGGCGCCCCAGAGAGAATCATTACAAACAACGGTACCAATCTGAATAAAAAGATAATCACTGAGTTCTGCGAGCAGTTCAAAATACAGAACCATAATTCTTCTCCTTACAGACCGAAGATGAATGGGGCTGTAGAAGCAGCAAATAAAAATATCAAGAAAATCGTGCAGAAGATGACAGTGACTTATAAAGATTGGCACGAGATGTTACCGTTCGCTCTCCACGGGTACCGTACCTCAGCTAGGACGTCAACCGGGGCAACTCCTTTCTCTTTGGTTTATGGTATGGAGGCAGTCTTACCGATCGAAGTGCAAATACCCTCTCTCCGGATAATGAAGGATGCAGATCTGAGTGAAGATGATTGGATCCAGACACGACTTGATCAGCTAAACTTAATTGATGAAAAGAGACTTGCTGCTATCTGTCATGGTCAGACGTATCAAAAACGGATGATCAGGGCATTTAACAAAAAGGTCAGACCACAGGAATATCAAGTTGGGGATCTGGTAATCAAGCGAATCATCCTTCCTCAGAGTGATCCAAGGGGCAAATGGACCCCTACGTACGAAGGGCCATTTGTGGTCAAACATGTGTTCTCAGGAGGAGCCATGATTCTAACCAATATGGATGGTGACGACCTTCCTCACCCCGCCAATGCAGACATAGTAAAAAGATACTACGCATAAAAAAGGACCCGCTAAGCTGACATGCCTAGGCAAAAATTAGGGCTTCCCGGCGAACCAAAAGGGTTTGGGCAAAATGAGGGATGAAATAAAAAAAAATCTGTACACCCGGCAAGTCGAAAACCTGAAAAGGCGGCTTGGGCAAAAATGGGTATCCCGGTGGACTGAAAACCCGAAAGGGCGGTCCAGGCAAAAGTTAGGGATAAAGCGTAATACTATGTCTCATTGGATCACTTTGCATCCAGAATCCGGTATCTACATCAAGTTCAGACGGCATCGATCAGTCAGCTTCATCTTCAACCAAGGTCATCAAGTGATGAGACGCTCGGAGTTATAAAGGCAATAGCAGAGTTGAAACCCAGTGGGATCATTCATTTCACACAACTGTTTTATTTTCTCTTGTACAAAATTTGTATAAACTCTTTTGTTCGGCGGCGTTCTCTTACTAGGACGTCAGCCTCTTGTACATAAAAACGCCTATTTACAAGCCATTCAAAATCAATACAAATATACTTTTCAGTTAAAAGTGCCAATTGTTTTTCCTTTTCTGTTTTGTTTTGTGAAGAACGTCCAAGGTTCAATTTGTGATATATGCATTGACAATAATTTGCTAACTCATAAATATTTGCATACGAAACAAAGGGTCAATTACAGGTAACATTAGAAACAGGGGCAATAAAAGAGTTGTCTAAGCAATCTAATTGTTCCATCCTCCAAGGTACCAAGGTAGTTTCAGCTAAAGAACATAACCAGTACGTCCCAATTCCCCAGAGAGTGAGCCAGCAAGTCAGGACCCTCTCCTCAAGCAAAGCTACTATCAAACTTAAGGAAGTTGGGTATCCTCCCGCAGATCTCAACATTCCCCAGTAGTACATATATTCTTAACAAGCATCCCCGGCAGTCTTGGTCTAAAGATTGTTCCCCGGCGGTATACCAAAAATTCTATGGAGTCACTTCCCCATTACAACTCAAAACTTCCCCAGGAGAGTCCAATCCAGTTCCCCAGGAAAGTTGGAATCCATCTCCCCAAGCAGTAATCTTATCCCCAGTAGATTCTGGAAGCTTATCCTTGCAAAGCACAAACGCGTCCTCCGGCTTTATTCTAAGAGTTATTTCCCTACCGGGATACAACTGGGTTATCCTCAGCCAAAAGCCACGGAAAGAGCGTCCTCGACGAAGTCTCCTTATCCCCAATGAAGTTTATTAACATTTCCAACACAACAAGGGTATCCCCAGCAAGTTATTATCAACCACTCAACAAATTATCTCTCTCCCCACAGAGTATTGTTCCCCAGCAAGATCATTAGAGTACTTTCCTCCCCGCAGAATATTCCATTCACCAAGTTTATCCCCAACGGAGTTATCTTCTCCTACCGGTATTCTTGCAACTATCACCCAGCGGAAGCAAAATCTATTCTTCAACGTCAGTCCAGGAGTGACTTCCCGGCACCCGTCAAGGATTTATTTTCCTAAAACGAAAACATACATTCATAAACATCACATACATCATTATAGCATGCATATACGCATCATATCTTACAGATCTCATTTATCTTGAGAACATCATTGCTTGATCCATATCACGCATTGCATATGACTGACCTTTACCTTTCAGAAAATATTCAGTTAAGTTCTCAATCATATTTCAAGACCTAGACCGGTTTAGTTAAATCGACTCCAAAGATTTCTCTGTTTCTTATCCAGTCAAAGGCCTTCTCTGGTTCAGTCAGATCGACCCTAAGATCTCCCTGTTGCTTATCCAGTTGAAGACATTTCAAGACCTAGACCGGTTCAGTTAATCGACCCTAAGATTTTCTGTTTCTTATCCAGTCCAAGGCCTTCTCTAGTCCAGCTAAATCGACCCCAAACAGATTTTCCTGATAAAGACTCAGTAGAAGTCATCCAAGATTCTCTCAATGTTTGCTGTTGAGGTTGTAGTCGCCTATGGTTCTCTCCCCGATCCTGCGGAGGTAGTAATCATCCCAAGTTTCTCTCAACGATTGCTGTTGAGGTTGAAGTTATCCAAGATTCTCTCAATGTTTGCTGTTGAGGTTGTAGTCGCCTATGGTTCTCTCCCCGATCCTGCGGAGGTAGTAATCATCCCAAGTTTCTCTCAACGATTTCTGTTGAGGTTGAAGTTATCCAAGATTCTCTCAATGTTTGCTGTTGAGGTTGTAGTCGCCTATGGTTCTCTCCCCGATACTGCGGAGGTAGTAATCATCCCAAGTTTCTCTCAACGATTGCTGTTGAGGTTGAAGTTATCCAAGATTCTCTCAATGTTTGTTGTTGAGGTTGTAGTCGCCTATGGTTCTCTCCACGATACTGCGGAGGTAGTAAGCATCCCAAGTTTCTCTCAACGATTGTTGTTGAGGTTGAAGTTATCCAAGATTCGCTCAATGTTTGCTGTTGAGGTTGTAGTCGCCTATGGTTCTCTCCCCGATCCTGCGGAGGTAGTAATCATCCCAAGTTTCTCTCAACGATTGATGTTGAGGTTGAAGTTATCCAAGATTCTCTCAATGTTTGTTGTTGAGGTTGTAGTCGCCTATGGTTCTCTCCCCGATACTGCGGAGGTAGTAATCATCCCAAGTTTCTCTCAACGATTGCTGTTGAGGTTGAAGTTATCCAAGATTCTCTCAATGTTTGCTGTTGAGGTTGTAGTCGCCTATGGTTCTCTCCCCGATCCTGCGGAGGTAGTAATCATCCCAAGTTTCTCTCAACGATTGCTGTTGAGGTTGAAGTTATCCAAGATTCTCTCAATGTTTGCTGTTGAGGTTGTAGTCGCCTATGGTTCTCTCCCCGATCCTGCGGAGGTAGTAATAATCCCAAGATCTTCTCAATGACTGCTGTTAAGGTTAAAGTCATCCAAGGTTCTCTCACCGTTCCTGTTGAGGTAGTAACCATCCCTGGTTCATTCATCATCGTTTAAAGCTCCAGATCCAGCTCCTGTAACCAGTCAGGACACACCTACACAAAGAATTTGAAGACCAGGTCCGGCAACAAGTCAGGTATTCATTTTTCTTTTGCAGGTACGCAAGTTCTCGCTAAGGAATCTCTTACGCGATCAACATCCAGATGGCATCTATAAGCCCATCCACCTTCCATCATCTCTTAGCATGGCATCTATAAGCCCATCACCCTGTTCATCAATCTCCAAATGGCATCTATAAGCCCATTCCCCATCACATTCTACTATGTGAGCGCAAATTTCTGGGCACTCTAGTGTTCAATCATCTTCCACCTTCGGATTACGAAAGGCACGTCAGCCAATCTGCATCCTCAGGTCTAAGAATATTGAACAGGGGCAACTGTTGTACCCCAAAATTTTCCCTCCCATATTCTTCAAAATTTGTCAAGTCAAAGGTTCAAAAAGTTCCCCAAGGGTTACACAGTTCAAGGGCCTCCTAACAGTCAAAATTAGGGTTTTGGTTCTGACAAAGTAAATGAAGTTTCCAAGGGTCCAATCAAGTCCTACATGCCTATAAATATGGCCAAGCATCCTCATACCAAGTTTCAAGACTAACAGCACAAAATTGCACAGTCAAAAACCCTAGTTGCACTACAGTCAACTGTAGGGGCAAAATGGTCATTTGACATTCAAAAGTCCAAATTTTTGGTAAACATCTCATTTTGAAGCCACAAACATCATTTGATCAATGTTTGATCATGATTCTCAAAGCTTGGCTCAAAAATCATCAAGATGCAAAAGTTTCCATATTTGGACAGTTGAAAAAGTCAACTATAAATTGACCAGGGCATAACTTCCACATGGTTTATCAGAAAAATTCCATCCAAAGCTCATTTTGAAGAGAAAGACATTTCCTACAACTCCTCTTCACACTTCAAGTCCAAGAAATGCTCTCACAAAAAGTTATCAATCTCAACATTATAGGTCATTTTCAAAAGTCAACAAAAAGGGACTTTAAGTCAAAGGCCATAACTTGAGATTGGTAAATCAAAATGACATGGGACCAAAGAAATTGGTTATAGGACTCAAAGACCTTTCCAAAATGTCCAAGAACATGAGCAAAGCTTAAAAATTGAGCAAGTTATGTCTTGTGGAAGTTGGGAAATTTTTGGATATTTTGAAAAGTCAACATTGATTCAAATGACCTAAAATTGCTAATGGGCCTCTTTTTCTTCCACAATTCATCATCCAAGGCATGTGCACGACCATTTGGCCCAAAGGGAAGTTTTTTTATCATTTTTATTTATTTATTTGGATTTTTTATTATTAATAATTCATTTAATTAATTAAAATACATGAAAAATACCAAACCAATGCAATCAAATCTTTTTGTGCATGGAATAGGTTTAAAATTTCGTGCATGATCATATATGGAAGGAATTGAAGTGATTGGCCATGATTTGTACCAAATAGGCATGAAAAAATATTTGAAAAGATCCTTGAAAATCAAATCTTGAAAATCATGAATGCAAAGGTTTTTGTTTGATTTCTTTGACCTAAAACCTTCACACATACATATATAGTGCAACCCTAATGCCAAGAAGCTCCCAGCTGCGCCATACACAGAAAACCACACTTGAGTTTTTTGCTTAAAAATTGAAAACTGAAAACTAGGTTTTAGGGTTTTTCAAGATCAAACAACTATTCCATTGGCTTGCTGAGGCTTCAAGGAGGGAATTTGGATCAAAACCATAAGCTCTGACACCAAGAAACGTGAGAATCATCGTGACCTGTACAGAAAATATTTGACATTCTTGCATCTCGATTCATGCATCTTTAGCAATTTTTGATTATTGATTTATGTTCCTTGACTAATTCTGAAGCTAACCGCATATTTCAATTGTGTTTTTATGCATTATTGGAGATTCCACCATTGATACAGGTTAGGGTTCTTTGAGGTCCAAATTGGGCGTTTCTAAAAGCTATAAAATTAGAACCTCATAATGCCATGAATGGATTCAGTGTGTTTGGACGAAAACAATGGAACCCTCGCGCCTAATTTCTGAGGCCATATGGCCTATTCGCTATTTTGAAAACAAGCTTGTTTTGGGGGGGTTCAAAACCCCCGCTAACCATCTTTTGTTTCAGGGAAAAAGAACAAAACAGAGAAGATGACTAGGTGGCCACCAGTGATTGGGTTGTTTAAAAATTCGCGCGAAAAAGGCACTAATGCGTTGTTTTATTTTATAATAATTATTTGTTATTTGATATACAAAGAACTCAAGTAGCGCGTTTGGCAGGCATAGGCATTGGTAATCATCAGGACCTGGGTTTGAGCCCCAGGTCCCCACCCCTTTCCATATTATTTTTCCATTAACACTTGTGTACAATTTCAATGCTAGCGTCCATCATGCATCCACGTTATCAAGCCGTCCACGCGTCCCACTGCACTCAATCAAGGGCCAGGATCTGAAGACCATGGTGAACCTCAGTCAACACACATGCACGCCAGTTGGAAAGTCAATCAGGCCAGAAGTTGTTGGGCCTGAAATGCTGGGTTATACCTCTCAATTGGGGACAGACCCCCCTGGGTTTGCAACATCTTTTCCTATTTTATTTCATTTTTTTTATTTTGATTCAATTATTTCTTTTTTTAATTTAATTCTTTAATTCAAATAATTTTCATAAAAAATATAAAAAAACAATATAAAAATCAGAAAAAGACAAATAAATAAGTATTTTATTTAATTAATATATTTTTTGTAAATAAACATTATTCATTAATTTTAGCTATTAAATTAGGTTTAATTCAAGCATTTTTTTTAATAAATTTAAAATTGGTAGAATTAGGGTTTGTATTAATTTTTTATCCCTTTTCTTTTCTTTTCTCTAAATAATTAAATATTTCCTATTATTTTTATAAATCAAAATTGCATGTAAATAATTAGTTTAATTTAGGTTTAACTTTAATACTTTCTTAATAAATAAAAAAAACGATTAGAATTAGGGTTAACATTTTAATTTCAATTAATCTTTCTCATTAAAACCATAAATGCAAAAAATCTCAAAAAAATAATTTCTTTTTATTTTTAATTTTAATTAATTTAATAATTTAATTTAATTTCATTAAAAAGGGTCCAACGCCCTCGTTTCTAATTTTAATTCAATTCGCGTATTTATTTCGTTTCTTATAATTTTTATGTACCTCTCCCAAAGCCATGTAAATATTTATCTTTTGCACTTTACTTTATTTATTTACTTTCTGTCAAATCGGGTCCCGGAAATTTTGGCGATGTGGACCCGCGCCTTTTGTAATAGTTTAGAATTTTACCTTTCCGCACTTTCTTAAACTGTTAAATAAATGCATGCAAGAATGAATGTCTAAATAAAAACAAATGCGTAGATCACCCATGACATGACAAAAGACAAAAATAAACGAACATGACACACAAATCACACACCACCCCTAGGGTACGCCTCACTGTTGCCTTGCCTCGAAAGGTGATCGTCGAGTAGAGGATGTCTTAGTATGTCCTCATGATCCGGGAACCTGGCATGAGGGTAGCTTCTAAGGTGTCTTCCCATTGCTCCGGTGATCACCATGTCCCGAACCTCAAATTGACCCGAACACCTCCAACGGTGGTGCTACCTACCTCTCAATGGTGGGATGGCACTACTTTAAAGGACATTTACACAGACGAATTCCTTAGGGTAGGTAGACGACTCTAGATACTTGCTCTAAATTTCAAAACAAATCAAAAATACTTTTCACACCGACACCTTTTCAAAAAGCTTTCGAAAGCAATTTTTCAAACACTCTTGAGGACCGATACAAGAGTCGAACTGGAATTTTCAAAGAAACTTTTTAAAACCCACAGTTGAAAAGCAAACAAACCATTTTTAAAAACACAAATGAGCAAGTATCTAAGAGCCCATGGATAACCATGGATAGAAAGGGTGCTAACACCTTCCCTTTCTATAACCTACCTCCCGAACCGAGAGCAATCTCTTTAAGGAATTTTTCTGTGCTTTTGTCCTTTCCATTTGGAGAAAATAAAAGACGGTGGCGACTCTTGCTTCCACGACATTTCGCGAACCAGCGTTAAACAGTCAGTTCCAGATCCACCGATCACAAAATCGAAGCAGGCTTGCAGGCAGCTACTTGTCCAAATCGAAGCAGGCTTGCATGAGGCAAAAAGTCCAGATTCGAAAGAGGTGTGCAGGAGGCAAAATGTCCAGATTCGAAAGAGGCATACAGGAAGTAAACTTGGTGAATCGAAAAGGCTTGCAGGCAGGAAGCCATAGCTTGGTCGAAGTTTTCATGTTGGAGGTTGCTGCTTGGTGAATCAAAACAAACTTGCAGGAGGCCATTGTTATCTGAATTGAAGCAAAAACAAATGAAGGAAATAATTTCTCAATCGAAGCTTATGGATCAGAGCTTGCTCTAAGGAAGCCATATGCTCAAACGAAGCCCCTGAATCCAACTTGCTCGAAGGAATCCAGATGCTCAATCGAAGCCCCTGAATCCAACTTGCTCGAAGGAAGCCATATGCTCAATCGAAACCCCCCTAAATCCAGCTTGATCGAAGGAAACCATATGCTCAATCGAAGCCTCTAAATCGAAGTAAACTTGCTCTTCTTCAATTTCCTCCAAAAAACAAATTTATTTGCTTTGCTCTTCCAATAGTTTCCTCTTTGCCTGATAAGAAAACCTCAAAACAATATTAGACCAAAAGAGGGCACAACCCTAATACTTCAAACCAAAGCGCCTGATTCCATGAGATGTGGGATATGCAAATGACTGAATGATAAAATGGTGCAAATGGAATGCAAAGTTTGAAGCCAGACAAGAATAAAAGAGATAGGGAAAATTTGGGGTACGACAGCTGTCACTTGTTTTCTCAATCTCTCGAGATGTCTCAACAATCTGTGTCATCATCTTCATCAAAGGCAACTGCATCTTCCTCACCCACTGACACCGAACCTAGGGCAATCGTAAACTGCATGGATGCTGATGTTCTTGAGATAACTCCACTTCGTGAAATGGTAGCTGATCCTACTAAGGTCAAGAAGCTGTGAACCAGACATGCAAGAAGATCCCAAGCTTCTCCATCTGGTAAATCTTCTCAACCATCATCTTCTGTTCCTTCAGAGATTGCTAATACAGAAGGTTCTACTTATGTGCATCAAGCCATTGCCAGACTAGTCACTAGGATTCTTAATGAGAATCACTCTGTTCCTGGCATATCTGTACCATTGAACCAAGAAAATGCTAGCCCTAATATAGAAAGGGATCCCAATGTCACTCAGAATGTTGAGACACCTGATGACAACATTGAGAAATCTCCAGAAAAACCAGATGATCACCAGACCCCTACTGACAAGGTTGTTGAACCTCCTGTCATTGATGTTAATGAAGAATTCTCTGACAATGATTTAATTTCCAATATCAACCCTAGCATAGCTAGAAGGATGATGAGTAGAAAAGAGAAGCAGAATGATGCCCAAAGCCCCTCCAAAGAGAAGGCTACTGAAGTTGTTCATGAGAAGGCGAGGCCTGAGAACAAGGCTGAGAAGGATCAAAAATCTGGAACTTTGAAAGGGAAGGGTAAGGTAAAAGCTAGGGTATCTGTTGGTAGTCTCTCAAAATCCTTGAGACAACCTATAGCCAAGAAAAGAAAGGCTTCTGAACCCTCTGAATCTGATGAGGAATCATACTTTGATTTTGATGTTGAGAGCAATGTTCCAGACATTCCTCTCAGGAAGAAACCCTCTTCTAGCAAACTGCCTAAGGTTCCTGAAGTTGCCATTGACAACATCTCCTTTCACCATTCAGAAAATGCAAGCAGGTGTAAGTATGTGTTTCTGAAAAGGATTGCCTTGGAGAGGGAGCTGAACAGAAGTGCTATTGAGTGTAAGGAAGTCATGGATCTAATCAAAGCTGCTGGCCTGATGAAAACAGTGGTCAAGTTTTTCAACTGCTATGAGATTATTGTCAAAGAATTCATAGTAAATCTGTCTGGTGGTTGTGCTGATGGAAAGTCAGCTGATTTTAAGAGTGTTTATGTGAGAGGAAGGAAGGTAAATTTCCTACTGTGATAAACAAATACCTAGGAAGGCCTGATGATGCTCATCCTGAGCTTGAAGTTACTGACAACCAGGTTTGTCAAACCATCACTGCCAATCAAGTCAAGCACTGGCCCTTGAAAGGGAAGCTAACTGCAAGAAAGCTGAGTATGAAGTTTGCCATACTGCACAAAATTGGTGCAGCTAACTGGGTTCCCACAAACCACAAATCCACCATTTCCACAGGTTTGGGAAGATTTATCTATGTTGTTGGAACCAAAACAAACTTTGATTATGGCAACTACATCTTTGATCAAACATTGAAACATGCTGAGAGTTGTGCTATTAAAGGCCCTATTTCTTTTCCCTCTCTCTTGTATGGTATAATCATTGATCAGTATCCTGATATTCTGGTTGAAAAGGACTCTGTATGCAAAAGAGCTCCTGCACTTGGTTTTCACTATAAGCTGTTTTAGGGAACTCATGTCCCTGACATTGTTATGACATCTGCTGAGACATCAAATGTCAAAGCTCATTCCAAGAAATCTGATCTTATAGATGTTCTAAAAGAAACCTGCAGAGAGCTTGATGCAAGAAAAAGGACTCTTGAAGAGTTGATTGCTAGGCTGGAACATGAGGAGAATGAAGAACAAATGAAGGAAGAGGATGCTGATGATGAACACCATGATGGTTCTGCAAGAAGCTCACCAAAAAATGCTGCTGAAAATAGTGCTTCCTCAGGGGATGACAGTACCTGAAGGTCTGTGTTTGCTGAGTTGAAAAGATTGATGATGGAACCTATTGCTGCTATTTGATATCTTCTCTTTGTTTCTGTGTATTTTGAATTTCCTTTTGGATGACTGTATAACTTAAAGTACTAGTACCTTTGGCCTCTTTATGGCTAAATAGGGGGAGAAGAAATTGTGGTAATTTTGGTAGAATTAGATATTGGTAGTTGTTATTAAAAAATTCTGCTGCATTCTAATCTCTGATTGTTTAGGGGTTTTAGCCAAAAATTTGCCAAAGGGGGAGTTTGTAAGTGTTTGTTTGTTGGCATTATTTTTTGGAAAAACTAGATTTGCGAATGTCATGACTGATGTCATAACATTCTGGGATAAAGGTACATTCTGCAGAAGGAATGTTCTACAGGAACTACTCCGTATGAGTGAATATCATGATCATTAAGCTATGATCATATGTACTGAATTCTACCAAAATCAGTGAGCAAGATACATGATGTCATAACCAATGTTAAGACATCTTGTACTGATCAAGTTGTTGTGCAGATTTACTATTCCTGAGAATTTTCAAGAATCTGGTGTGTTGCTCTGAGTTGAAGAATATTGTCTAGATCAGATGCTCACGTGGACATTAGGTTAACCTTGCTTAACCCTAATCTGTTATGATGAAATCCCAAGACCAAGTATTTAGGTTAAATTTAGTTAACCCTAGCTATTTTTATGGAAGCCCAAAAAGAAGAATAGTCTGCTTATATATTGCTCACGAAGCCTAATGGTGAGGAGCACTTTTTGACAGAAGATCAACAAGGCATTGTATAGTTGTAACTTCTGTGAGCCAAGCAATTATCGTTTTGATAAGTGACTTGGAGTAGGATTTGGTTGTAAGGGTTGTTTATCACTCAAATCTTTGAAGCACGAGTGTTGTGTCTCTTGATTAAAGCTTTGAAGCAAAATCAAGTGTGTGTATTGAGAATGTCTTCATAATCTCATTAATCAATACATTAATATCACTGCTGTGATTGAGGGGGAGTGAGTAGGAACTCAGGTTTAAGTAGGACTTAGATTGAAGTTGCATTGGGTAGGTCTTAAGTGAAGGAGATAAACTAGTTGGTTTATTCCTAAATTAATACCTCTTATAGTGAATTTCCTCCCTGGCTTGGTAGCCCCCAGAGTAGGTGTTGTTACACACTGAACTGGGTTAACAATTGATTGTGTTCTCTACTGTATTTTAAATTACTGTTTGGAGTGTGTACAAGTTTGTCAGATACAGTGTCATAACATTCACTGTGACATTAAGTATCTATTGCCAGAATTTCAGAATGGACTTCCCTTTTGACTTCACATTTTGCTCAACAGTTCTCAACATGCCTAGCAATTCTGGAAGACTTTTGTCGAAGTCATTGATGTTGAAATTCAGGACAAATTGACAGAAGCTCTCTGGAAATGATTGCCAGATCAAATCAGTCGCAAGTTCCTTTCCAAAGGGAAACCCCAAACTTTCAAGGTTCTCTATATACCCAATCATCTTGACTACATGGGTACCTACAGGGGTTCCCTCGGCTAACTTTCTATTAAAAAGGGCCTTTGAAACCTAAAACCTTTCATTTCTTGCATGCTCTTGATAGAGCATTTTCAGATGTCCGATCATATCGAATGCTAACATGTTCTCATGTTGCTTTTGCAACTCTGAATTCATGGTAGCTATCATAAGGCAAGCGGTTTCATTGGCATTATCGACATGCTTCTTATAAGCATCTCGTTCTGCCTAAGGTGCTGAGCTAGGAGGTTCCTATTTAGGAACATGTGTCTCCAAGACAAACAACTTTTTATCATGCTTGAGGATAATCCTCGGATTTCAGTGTCAATCTAGAAAATTTGTTCCAAATAATTTTTCTTTATCAAGGATTGATCGTAAAATGTTGTTAGAGGTGTTTGTTGTCATGGTAAAATACATAAAGATTGTTAAGATATTAGTATTCTTAAACATTTCAATTAGGCCTTTAATTAAATATGCTTCCACTATTTTACTCAAACCAAGTTACCCTCATCATTTGATTCGGAAAATCCCGTTGGAAGATTTTTTAGTGGGTCGAGATCCATATTTCACTTCGTTTTAAGTCAACGTTAGGCTGATTACCCAAAACTCGGTTACTTAGGTATGAACTCATTCCAATTATATCTAACACAATTCTCAAATATTTCATTTGGGTGAATAACTCCTTATTCTAATCCATCATATGGATCATTCCCAACTCTCGCTTCTAAATGCATATAATCTTATTATAATTTATTTAGTTAAGTTTAACCCAATGTTTTAGCAACTGCATATTACATTTATCTCATTCCACCTTACCAATATAGAACATGCACCTCACGTTAGGCAAAACCTACATTGTTCGATACTAGTCTTGATGAATGCTAAAACTTGGAAAGCATAAACTTAATATTCATTTTGAGGGAATTTGTTATTAGTTTGATCTCACCGGCTTAACGCGCAAATAGTCTCTCACATGCATCAACATACAAACACATGCATCAACATACATATAAAAAGATACAGTTATCACTCCTAGCGTAATTGTTCTCTCAAGTCAATGAGAGAATCTAAGTTAAAACTAATAACGATCTATGCTTCTCCAAGCCAGATCTCCAAGGTTATCCTCCTTTGACCTTGTCTTCTTCCTTTTCTTAATTACATTACATTACAGAATACTCGTTTTACATACGAAGGAATGAGATGAGAAAAGAAGTTACACTAGAGATTAAGAGAAGAGCACGACACGCAGTTCGTATTTTAAAATCCCAAAAACAAAATAAATGAATCTAAGGTCATAACGGATCACCACAAGACAACAATAATAAACACTTTATTATTATTATTAATTTGAATTTTGTTAATTAAATAAAGGGTTAAATGCATTTTAACCCCCTGCAATAATAACGAATTTTGATTTACTTCCTTTTAAATTTTTTTTCTTTTAGCCCCTCAACAAAACAAGATTCCCTCAAACATGACCTTGGATCAAGATTCTAGCAGAATCTGCATACGTGGCGCTTGACGTGACTTTTTTATTTTTTTTAATTCCACGTGGAAATTCGATTATTTTTTAATTTTTTTTAATTTTTTTTATTTTAATTTTTAATTTTTTTTAATTTTTTTAAAATTTTTTTGCAAATTTTATTTTCTCCCACTAGGACAAACTTATTGTTTTTGTTTTATTTATCCCATACTAATTTGATATATTAATTTTGTATGGTATTTAATTTTTTCGGTAGGTATTTAATTTTGTATTTTGTTGAGGGTTTTTTTTCCTTTTGAAAACAAGTAATATATAAAGAGAGTATTAGGGATACTCAACCCCACTTACAACAGCAAGATTCCAAATTAAATGCGTCATATTTAAAACATGCAATTGATTTCTTATATAAGATATTATATTTATCTATCTCCAATAACTAATAGTTCAGAATACCTATGAAAACCTAATAATAATGCCCAAGTAATAACAACTTAGACTAAATATTTTAGATACTAATTAATTTTACACTATCACCTAATTAGAAAAATATGAAAGAAATAGTTATTAAAATCTCTAAAATAACTATTTCTCTATTTCTTTCATATTTTTATATAAGGATCCAATTGCGTGCTTTAATAACTATTTCTTTCATATTTTTCTAATTTGGTGATAGTGTAAAATTAATTAGTCTCTAAAATATTTAGTCTAAGTTAATGTCCAAGTAATAACAACTTAGACTAAATATTTTAGAGACTAATTAATTTTACACTATCACCCAATTAGAAAAATATGAAAGAAATAGTTATTAAAGTCTCTAAAATAACTATTTCTCTATTTCTTTCATATTTTTATATAAAGACCCAATTGCGTGTATAACTATTTCTTTCATATTTTTCTAATTGGGTGATAGTGTAAAATTAATTAGTCTCTAAAATATTTAGTCTAAGTTGTTATTACTTAGGCATTATTATTAGGTTCTCATAGGTATTCTGAATTATTAGTTATTGGAGATAGATAAATATAGTAGTTTATATAAGTACCCAATTGCGTGTTTTAAATTTGCCGCATTTAGTTTGGAATCTTGTTGTTGTAAGTGGGGTTGAGTATCTCTAATACTCCCTTTATATATTACTTATTTTAAGAAGAAGAAAACTTCAACAAAATACAATATATTTGAACTGCTAATTTATTAGATTCGTATTTTCTACTCACGTGTACACTATATTTTCGATCGTGTATACTATTAGATTCGTATTTTCAAACGTAAAAAAAAAAATTAAGTACCTATCGAAAAAATTAAATATCACACAAAATTAATGTATCAAATTAGTATTCGATAAATAAAACAAAATAATAAGTTTGTCCTAGTGGGAGAAAAAATAAATTTAAAAAAAAAAGTAAAAATTATAAAAAAAAATTTAAAAATTTTAAAAAAATTTAGAAATAGTTAAATAAATAAAATAAAATTATGAAAAGGGGATCTACGTTATTATTACTTGGGCGATTGATCACACTAGGCAGAGTTAGTCAAAGATTCTACTGTTCGTATAACAAATTATTTAAATAAAATAATAATAAAAAATTACTATTACTTTAGTAAATAATATTATGATAAAAGCATTATAACTATTATAATGCTTATAAAATAAAATAAATATATATTAATAATGAAAGCATGTGAATTTTTTTTTGCAATAATCAGGTATTAAAAAAAATTCGCAAATAACCATGTTTAGGAAAAAATTACGCAAATAACCATGTTTCAGATGACTCCCCAAAGGAGGAGTCATCTCACTTGGCGCCTACACCTATTATTTAAGGGGAGGCGCCATCCCACTTGGCGCCTAGGTGCTTAGGGTTTGCCCTAAGCCAAGTGAGATGGCGCCTAAGTGCATTTCTAGGGCAATTTTCACGTTTTTTTTTTCAATCTGGTGCGCTGCATATTCGATATAGGATCAACAAAATTGACTTTTTATTTACAAAAGATGATTACACCCATAAGAATTACATAAAAAAATACATATTAAAAAAAACAGATTAATCAGTGGTCTCCCGGAACCCAGTAATGACCCCCGGTTCCGCATCCCCGTCCTCGCCTTTCCCGTGCTGGGTGTCGTCGCGTTTCCTGTTGTGGCATGGTCGATGGCCCAGCAAAGTCAATGTGTTCCGGATCCATGAAATCAGTCAGATCTCCATATCTAGAAGATCCACTTTGGTACAGTCGGTTACCCATACCCTCAAAGTTTGGTCGTGTTGGCGGTGGGTGGGGTTCCATGGTGGGTCTGTAGCATTGATCGTCTGAGTACGGGGGGTAGAAAGGAAATGGATCATGGGGTATTTGGTATTCAGGATGTTGGGTGGTTTGGTGATAATGTGGTTGATGGTAAGTTGGGTCAGTTGGTTCATAATCATCCGACATTCCTAGATTAAGGCTAAGGCTGGATGTTGACGGACCCATATGAAGACTGAAATTGTGTGTGGGGTATGCGGGTGTGTTGGTATTGTGATTGGAATTGCGGTTGGGTGTGAGGAATATGGGGGTATTGGTACTGAGGTGGTGATTGTGGTTGGTTATGGGAAATTTGGGTGTAATTGTGTTGTGGTGGCGACTGTGGTTGGGTGTTTGGGGTTTGGTTTCGTCTGGGAGGTTGGTGGGAGGTTGATGTGTGTTAGGTTTGTTGTTGGGGAAACGAGGGTTATGCCCATTGTGTTCGTGGGTCAACCAAATACCTTGGATGAGACACGTGCATTTCAGGGTTACTAACCGACCTATACCAAGATAAATACAGATCCGTGTGTCGCATATTACCATGATTGAGGAAAACTGGAAATTGCAAGACATGTCGGTGACGCCTCTGCCACATCTTACACCATTCTGGAGCAAAGTCTTTCCAGTTGGTAAGACCCCACTGGGCTTCGACCCTTTTGAGATGCCACGGGGACAAACAAGTCGGATCACTGGGTATCTCTTGATGCATTCCGAACTGCGTCTTCACACGGTCGTTGTGGTGCATCTCCACAATATTGAACCGTATGATTGCAGTCGTGGCGCTCCAAATTGTTGCATCCTCGAGGTTTGGTTCATGGCCCAAACCCAAATATGGTCTCTAGACAAACTGCGCATAAAATTAAATCAGGTTAATGAAAGCGTAATACATAAATAATTTAAAAGTAGGAAAATTGAAAGGTACGACGTACATCATCCAGGCCTAGGTGATCCAATAGATTGCAGTATAGTGCGACATTGAATCTTGGATTCTTTCCGTAATCCATACCCCTCACGCAATACCTAAAGGAAATGAAAAATATTTTATTTTTAACATATAGTTGGTGAAGAGATGAACAGTAATAAATGATATAACTAGATGACTTACTTTGTTGCGTACGGGAAAAAGAATGTGTTGTTGTTGATGGGGTTTAGGGACTCCATCCTCCACCAACCCCAGGCTTGAAGTAAAAAAGCGCAGCCATAAAATGTACATTTTTCCTTGATTGCATTTTTGCACAAGGAACTGTATAGGTGGGCTAAAACAGTAGAACCCCAACTATACTTTCTAGTTTTTTCGAAATCTCTAAGTAAATTTAAATACATAAAATTTATATTATTTCCCGTACTTTCGAGAAATAAAAAGGTTCCAAATAGTATCATTAGGTGGTAGTTGGTGCATGCATGCATGATAAGTGTCAATCTTGCAGAGTAGGCGCAGGCTAGGTGGCAGCCTTGGAGGTGGCATCTCTGCATGCATGTAACACGATTGAATATTAAGGGAGGCGCCATTGGACTTGGCGAAAGAGTACAAAAATGAAAGGTGTCGCCATCCCCATTGGCGAATAATAGGTGGCACGGGTTGCATAGTAGGCGCAGGCTAGGTGACAGCCTTGGAGAAGCCATTCCTGCATGCATGTAACACTATTGGAGGTGATGGGAGGAGACTTACATGTTACAGTGTAGGTGCAGAGTAGGCGCATGCTAGGTGACAGCCTTGGAGAAGCCATGCCTGAATGCATGTAACACTATTGGAGGTGATGGGAGGAGACTTACATGTTACAGTGTAGGTGCAGAGTAGGCGCAGGCTAGGTGGCAGCCTTGGAGGTGGCATCTCTGCATGCATGTAACACGATTGGACATTAAGGGAGGCACCATTGGACTTGGCAAAAGAGTACAAAAATGAAAGGTGTCACCATCCCCATTGGCGAATAAGAGGTGGTACGGGTTGCAGAGTAGGCGCGGGCTAGGTGACAGCCTTGGAGAAGCCATACCTGAATGCATGTAACACTATTGGAGGTGATGGGAGGAGACTTACATGTTACAGTGTAGGTGCAGAGTAGGTGCAGAGTAGGTGGCAGCCTTGAAGAAGGCATCTCTGCATGCATGTAACACGATTGGACATTAAGGGAGGCGCCATTGGACTTGGCGAAAGAGTACAAAAATGAAAGGTGTCGCCATCCCCATTGGCGAATAATAGGTGGCACGGGTTGCAGAGTAGGCGCAGGCTAGGTGACAGCCTTGGGGAAGCCATGCCTGCATGCATGTAACACTATTGGAGGTGATGGGATGAGACTTACATGTTACAGTGTAGGTGCAGAGTAGGCACAGGCTAGGTGGCAGTCTTGGAGGTTACAACCTTACTTAATTCAAATTCATTATGACCTATTTAGTCTTACATTTATCAAAACACTGATTCACTTAATCTGTCAAACCTTCCAACCTTTAAACCTTCATACAATCAAACCTTCAAACCTTCAAACAATCAAACATACAAACCTTCGAATAACTCATAAACTTCAAACATTCCAACCTTCAAACCTTCAAACAACCATACGTAATGGCCTCTACACCCCAATATGTCATCAATGCACATTTCAACGGTGAGACATATATTTGTCCCACCTCTGGGTTTTTGTTTAGAGACACAGACAACATCGATTTCTTTTAAACGGGAAAGCCAATTTCTCGTACTTCAAAAAACGATTGGAGGCCAAACTTGGACGAGGCCCAGTGATACAAATATTTTATCAGAATCCAGTTTTTTTGGTAACAACCAAATAATATTTTATAAGGTTGAGGTTCAAGATGACGAGGATATTCGGAATATGTTTTCTAGTCATGTGTATTCTGGGTACAACTCTATTGAGTTGTACATTATGCTGCGAGAGCCTCAGGTGACACAAGTGGTTGATCCTTTGGAGACTGAACAAGAAGAGGTAGATGCAATTGATGAAGAAGAAGAAGATGACGAGTTAGAGTTTGATGAAATGGTGAATGATGATTCCGAAGACAATGGGATACTTGGTATTCCTGCAAACGAGATCTACACACCACCTCCGCATATGACAAACTTCAACATGGGCGGAGATGAACCGTCTTCTAATTTATTTTTCAATCCGTATATGAAGTAGGATGAAAACTTAAAAGAGAAGGACAAGTTTCTTAACAGAGAGGAATGCATCAGAGCCATAAAAAAATTCCACATGCTCAACTCGGTCGATTTTAAGGTGGACCGTTTCAACCCAGAAAGGTACAAGATCAAGTTTGTCCACCCTGATTGTATGTTCAAGCTCACTGCATCATACATATTAAGAGGTAATTGCTGGGTCATAGGTTCCATGTCTACCCACACTTGTGTCAGTTATACCCAATCACAGAACCATCGAAAACTTAATTACGATCTCATTTGTCAAGAAATCCTACCACTCGTCAGCAACGACCCATCTTTGAAAGTGAAAACCATCATCTCCCACATCACCACGGTTTTTAACTATACTCCATGTTGTACCCCAAAATTTTCCATCTCATTTTATCAAGATTTCCCCCCATAAGACTCTTTGGACTCCAGACAGAATTAGGGTTTGCTCAGTTCAAGACCTCTCCTTGCACTGATGACCTGAAATTAGGGTTTGAGTTTGCACCAGGATTTTTGGATTTCTAATGCCTCATGTGACTTTCATACTTCATGTTGGACCTATAAGATTGCTCATACCAAGTTTCAAGCTTTGAATCACTCTTTTTCCTAGTCAATTGGATAGTTGACCTAAAAATCAGTTGTATTGGGGAAATAGTCAATTGTGGTCAATTTACAGTCAAACCTCATAATTTTTTATCCACATCAACATTATAGACTCATATGAACCATTTTATCAAGTTGGGACCACAACTCCTTAAGAAATTTGATCAGATCATCAAAAGGGCAAAATCGTAAAAATTATGGTTTTGACTGTAGAAGGGCAATTTCTAATTTTTCACCTAGCCAATGGCAAATTGGGTTCAAACATGGTTTCAAGGACTCAATGGCACCATATTTACCTAATAACAAGGTTAAAAATATCTCAAAAGCATTGGATTGACAGATGAATTTTCCAGTCAACTGATCAAAAATCAATTGTACACTAAAAAGTCAAACTTTGACTTTTTGGTCAAAATCAAGTGCCAAGGGTCATTTTTCATCAAGATGTGTCAAAATATGAAACTTGTTCACCAAGAAACCTAATTTTGGAAATTAGGGTTTAAGTTTTAAAATTTTCATAATTTAGAATTTTTCTAAGTTATGAAAATTTCTTATTTTTTCCCAAAATTTTACAACTTTTTCACCATGATGTAATTGGATTCAAAGAAAACTTCCAACATGAAAGTTGTAGTACTCCACAAAATCCATAACTTTTATTCACAAAGTTTTCCCAAAAGATGCTTGGATCTCAAGTTATGATTTTGTGAATAAGGGTCCATGAAACTTTTAACTAAGTGAAATTTTGCCCTAGTTTAGGCAGATTTTTAACCTAACTTCATGGCAACTTTTCACCTAGTTCCAAGTGGAATCTCAAAATTAATTTCAAATATGTATTTAAGAGCATGTTACAAGCTTTCCAAAATGTCAAATAACTCTCCAAGATCATTTCTGGTTAGGGAGAATCGAAGGAATGAAAATGGAAAATTCTCACTTTTGTCCAAGGCATTTTGCACCATGTTACAACTTGCAAATCAGTTTGAATCATGTTTGTACTTGCATTACAGGCCCTAATCCTTTTTAAACTCCAAAATCGAATGCAAATACAATGGTTAATGGCATTGTTTTGATCTTTGAAGCTTTGTACAAGGGTTTAATCCAAAAATGGCAAAAAGGTTACATTGCTACTTTGATAAAGCACACTTTATGCAATTTTGTTTATCTTGAGCATTGAACCTGATCTTTGGTTGTAAGCAAGATCCATGAACATCAGGAAAAGTGTACCAACCCTCTACATACCACGAGCTAGCAAGTACAGCCTTTGCCTTTGTCACTTCAACTTTTGCTTCAAAAGCAAGTAAGCTTGCAAAAAGTCCATAACTGGAGGATCTGTTAAAACCAAGCCTTGGTAACATTTCAAACAGGTTCAGCATATTGTAACAAGCCAATACACGAGGTCATAGCATTGCAAACACCCTAAAAACACCAAAATCACCATTTCTGCCCAAAACAGGGCAACCTCTGCAGATTACTAGCCAAAACAAATTTCACTTGTGCGTTTTTTGTTTCAAGGCTTCAAACACATTCCATACATCACACGTAAGCTGCCCAAACCTTTCTCAAGCAACTGTAACCCCTGTTTCATGCTTCACCATTTTCAATTTCTGAGTTTGCAGGTTGACTTCTACAAGGAGATTCAAGCCATTTCAAAGCAAGCTGAGCATTGGGAAAGGTTGAGGGAATCAAGCAAGCTTACACGACCTTCAAGCCTCACTCAAAGTGGTTGCATTGCCATAACCAAACTCAACTGAACAAGGTAATTTTCAAAGTTCTATCTCCTTATTTAGGCATCATTAGGTTTAGGTTTGTGAAGCAAAAATGTAGTCCTTAAGTTCCTTGAGCAGTACATATGCGTATATTTCATTTATATTAACTGAGCTAGGAGTATTTGATAGTTGAAGTTACTGAAAAAACTAGATCAGAATTTAGGGCCATTAAAATTCTCTCTGATCTTTGAGAGTTAGGCCAAGTTTTTTATATCATTGAAATCGTGACTAAAAATGCTACAATTTTCATGTTGCAAGATTTTGTTTTTGAGCAAAGAATAGCAAGAACAGGTTTGAATGGAACCAAGGCGCGCGCGCATGTACAGAGGTCAGGGATGAAGTGAAGTGGGCCTGGCGCTTGGGCCTGTCTCTTTTGGCACCCACCCCTTTTACTTTCTGCACCCCCTTGGCCCATTTTCTATATTTTTGCATATTTTTCATTTTATTTATATTTTCTGACTTTATTTATTTTTTTCTAAACATTATAAAATCATAAAAATATTTTCTTAAATTTTTGCATTTTATTTTATTATTTTTTATTATTTTTAGGGCATAAAAATAGTTTATTAGGTTAAATATAATTTATTTTCTTAAATAAAATTGTAAATAATATTAAAATACTTCTATATTTTTATTTTTATTATTTATACATATAAAATAATATTTTCATACAATATTCATTTTTTTTAACATTTTGTACATATTATTATTATTTTTCTTGATTAAAAATAAATAATATAGAATCCTTTCTATTAAATCAAAAATTAGGGTTTTCACCCTTTCAAAAATAATCATTTTATTTTCTTATTTTTAAGACATAAATAAATTCATTTTTACATACATAAAAATTAATACAAAAACATTTTGCATATTTACAATTTATTCCACATTTAAATACTTGTTTATTTATTTATTGTTGTATAAATTCAATTGGGTTGTAATAGTAAATTAGGGTTTTATTTTGTGCAATATCCCCCTATTCAAAACTTGTATCCCCCTCCCCATAATATTGTTGTAATAGTCTAGATTTACTTTACGCATTTTATTGCTTTCATATACCATGATAGTAAATTAGGGTTTTGTATGCAAAGACCAAAAATTAAACAAATAGCATGACTAAATACAAGACAAAAATGCATGAAAAATGACAACATATTGCACACAAGCACCCCTAGGGTTTCATCCACTTTGTTGCCTTAAAATGGCCATGGTATGCATGCTAGGTATTTTGGCAAAACAAAACAAAACAAAAAGATCATAGTCCCTCGATGACGCTATCTTGGTTGCCTAAAAAATGATCTAGTCCCTCAAAAACTTGCTAAGATACTTGGCACCATTGCTATCATGGTCATACGATGACCCACGCCCATCCCGTTTAACATCCAAAGATAGGGTTGTTTACCAAATGCAATGGTAAAAAAACAATGTCAAAGGAATAAAAAATGTGTAGGAAAGACTTTTGAGTAGGGTAGATAACTCCTAGTTACTTGATCTCTTTCAAACAATCCTTGCTATTTTCAAATAAACACACACACATTTCAAAACATTTTCCAAACAACTCTCAAACATTGAAACATTTTTCAAAATAAAAACACCTTTGTATACATTTAAACAAGAATCATTACAAAGGTTGCCTAAACAAAGGCCTCTTTTCAAAATACTTTCAAAAACCACACATAAAAGCACTATTTCAAACAATTGAAAAGCAAAAGAAAGTGATCTAAAACAAGTAACTAAGAGCCCATGGAAAACCATGGATGAAAAGGGTGCTAGCACCTTCCCTTTTCATAATCTACCCCCCGAACCCAAAAACAATCTCAAAGGTCTTTCCTGTGCTTTTTTACCTTTCCTTTTGGATAAAATAAAAGTCGGTGGCGACTCTTGCTAAACCGCAACATTTGCGAACATAAACACAAAACCTCAAGTCAGTTCTCCCACCACATCACAGAACTGGCGACTCTGCTGGGGACATGAAAAACTCAAGTGGGGTTACCTTAGGGTTTTAGATCACCTTTACATGCTTATCTTGCTTGAGTTGTATGCTTTACACTTTGGTTCTATTGTTTAGGTTTGAATCCTCTACCCAGATTTAGGAAACATTCATAGGTAAATAGCAATACATTGTGGAAACTGTGCGGGGTATACCGACATGGTTGAAGCAATAGCTATATTAGTGCGACATATTTATGGGTATCGGTAGCCTTTGAGTCAATCAAAGAGAATACGGGGCCATTGAGTGATGTCATGAAGCACTAATGGACTTTTAGAACATTTACTTGACTAACTTGGCCTTTTAGGATGTAGTGAGATGACCGGCTTTGGTGCAGTCCAAAGTTGGTAGATACTCGATACTACACTCATTGAGGGTTGTTTTCTTGGAATATTTAGGTCACCAGTAAAGTGGCTAAACTGAAACAATGAACACAGAAAATAATCCAGTGATATTGAGCTCCTTAGAACCCAGTTACTATTTATATGACAGGTTGAGCCAACTAAACTTCAAGAGGGTACTTACCTATGAAACCCCATGCAAGCCTGAAACTAGGAACTTGTGTGATTTGCTTGTACATATATACTTGTGCATAACATCATGGACATCATGAAGCATCATATGCATCCACTAACCATTTCAAGGATTTGGATTTTCATCTTTGTTCCTGTTTTGTAGGTAATGGATTCACTTCGCATGAAAACTATCCAAGTCAACCTTGTAAGAATTCCTCCTCAACTCAAGGAGCTAGCTTCAAGGATTCCTGAGAATTATCCATTCACCGAGAGGCATGGTCGTCTTCTCAACTTAGTCACTGCCAACACTGAGGAGGATATGCTGAAAGTTCTCTTCCAGTTCTTTGACCCTTTGCATCATTGCTTTACATTTCCTAACTACCAACTTGTGCCTACTTTGGAGTAATTTTCTCAACTCTTGAGGATTCCTATTCTCCATCAACTACCTTTCAACGGTATGGAAAGAGATCCAAAGCCTGAAGATGTTGCTCAAGCCCTACACTTGCAACCATCTGATATCATAGGCCATTGGGAAACTAGAAGTGGTATCAAAGGTTTCTTGTCAAAGTTTCTGTTTGAGAAGGCCCAAAGATGCTGGAATTCATTGGACTGACAAGCTTTTGAGGAGATTGTAGCTCTTCTCATCTATGGGATGGTCTTGTTCCCTAACCCTGACCAACTTATAGATGTGAGTGCTGTCAAAATTTTCATGGCTCACATCCCGGTGCCGACATTGCCTGGGGATATCCACCACTCTTTTCACACTCGTACAATGAGGAAAAGAGGTGTTCTCATGTGTTGTACTCCTCTACTGGAAAGATGGTTTATTTCTCATCTTTCCCAATCAGCTTTGAAGAATGAGCAAGGTCTGAGGTGGTCACAACGGTTGATGACTCTTACACATTCAGATATCCATTGGTGTTCTCGATCAAAAGAGAATGTTATCATCATTGACCGTTGTGGGGAATTTCCTAGTGTCCCTCTACTAGGAATTAGGGGAGGCATTACCTACAACCCCTGCTTGGCTCTGAGACAGTTTGGTTATGCCCGATGGGATGGCCCACATGACATGCTGATTCCAGACTTGGTTTTTGACTTCGACAACGACGATCAAGGACTCCGACAAAGGTTCATCCGAGCTTGGAGGATGCCCAACAAGGTGGACAGTAAGACATTGGGACACAAGAATTCCATCCCTCTTGAGCCTTACCTCAAGTGGGTACGAACCCGCGCCCAAAGTCTTATGATGCCTTACCCCTACATTCTCCCTGTGATTATAGAGCCTGTTATGGAAGGAGAGGTTCCATACACCCTCCTACATCCTGACATGCCAACATCACTCGAAGATCTGCAAAGGAGTTGGATACAGCTCAAGGGAGAGCGTGATACTTTTGAAGCCCAATTCTACGCAAGCGAGAAGAAGGTTTTAGACTTCACTCGTCAACTTCATGAAGATCAGACTCTCAACACCTACATTGCACCAAAGAGGATGCGCAACGTCTTTTTACCTTAGAATTTTGTATTATTTTGCCCATGGGGCATTGATGTACTAACAAATTCTATCTTATTAATATGACGTGTGTTCCTTTTTTTTTTTTAAAAAATTGAATTTCTGAATCCTTGAATGCATTACATGAATACATATCATTCATCATATGCATAAACAGGTCTTCACACCAAGTTTCCTCATCTCTCTACTGTTTATTTCAGCAAGATGGATATTAAACAGACGGTCAAAGACCTACAAACGCAGAATTCACAGTTTCAACAGCTACTTCTGACCTTGGACAAGGGGCAGGAGGAGCTCAAGACTCTACTGGAAAAGGAAAAGGAGAAAAAGAAAAAGAAGAGAGCTGGTGTGGCTACCTTTGGCAGAAGATTTAAAGGTTAAGCCAGAAGGGTCCTGGATTTTCCCTCAACATCTGATGAAGGGGTAAGAAAGGGTAAAGAGACTGCAGTGCCATCTGATTCTGAGGAAGAAGAAAAAGAAGAAGAAGAGGATGAAGACTATTCTGAAAAGCAGTACCCTCCTGCAGATGACAAATACAAGAACTTGGAAGATCGTCTAGCTGCCATGGAGATACAGAGAGTGCTTGGGCTGGACTTTGAAGAGTTAGGGTTGGTATCTAGAATTGTTATCCCTCCTAAGTTTAAGGTGCCTATATTTGCTAAGTATGATGGGTTGTCTTGTCCCAAGATGCACCTGCGATCTTATGTTAGGAAAATCCAACCACATTCTTCTAACAAAGACCTGTGGGTCCATTTCTTCCAGGACAGTTTGTCGGGGACGCAGTTGGATTGGTTTTACCAGTTGGAGAGGTCTGATGTGCATAATTGGGAGGATTTGGCGGCCGCCTTCTACAAACAGTATCAATATAATGCGGACTTAGGACCAACCCGTACTAAATTACAGAGTATGGGCATGGTTTCAAATGAAGGTTTCAAAGAGTATGCCCGGAAATGGAGAGACTTGGCGGGACGAGTACAACCACCTCTATCTGAGAGGGAGCTAGTTGATATGTTCTTGGGGACTCTGTCAGGTCCTTTCTTTAATCACCTGATTGGAAGTTCGTCTGCGGGGTTCACCGAGTTGATTATAACTGGTGAGAGAGTTGAAGCCGGCATAAAGAGCGGGAAAATTTAAAAAGATGCATCTGCTTCCCCTGCCATCAAAAAGACTTTTCCAGCAAAGAAGGAAGTATCAGTTGTTTACTCCCAAAGAGGTCAAGGAAGAGTTGAGCTCCGGCCAGCGGTGGGGGCCGTAATGATTCAGAAGTCTGCAGTTGATCAGCCCAGAAATAATCAACCAAGAACCAACCAAGCAAGGGTGGAAAGGCCTGTACGGCAATTCACCCGGATAAACATGACTCCTTCTCAGGTTCTACCCCATCTCTTGAAGTTAAACCTTACCAGTCTGAAAGAGGCCCCGAAGAATCCGAATACAGCTTCTCCTTTCTACCATTCGAACGCCAAGTGTGCTTATCATTCAGACAGCCTGGGGAAAGACACCAACAATTGTTGGGCCCTCAAAAATAAGATTCAGGATTTGATAGGCTCTAAAGAAGTTGAATTTGACGCCCCTGAAAAGCCGAATGTAATCTCTGCTCCAATGCCAAAGCATGGCCACAATGCCCATGCTATTGAAGAAGATCTTTTTGTTGCTACTATTGATGATTTGATGACTCCGCTACCGATAATCAAGTTCAATTTGCTGAAGGCTGGGATTTTCCCAGGTTGTGAAGAAGATTGCTACCTTTGTTCATCCTTACCAACCGACTGTCCATTGTTGAAGTTAGGCATCCAACGCCTAATGGATAACCAAGAAATCCTTTTTGAAAAGACTCATGTTACACTGACTCCTATCAATGATGTTTTAATAATAATCATATCCGCCAATCTTTCCAAGGTCTCCAAAAGACCTGTTAAGATTACATCCGCTTCGAGGACTGTACCTTTGAAGATAACCATGCCCGGGCCCGTCCCGTACAAGTCCAACAAATCAATACCGTGGAACTATGGTGGAGAAATCTACTACCCTGGTATTAAACAAATTGAATCAACTGAAGAGAGTTCTGATAAAGAGACTTTCGACATTGGAAACATTGCTGGAACGAGCAAAATCACCCGTAGTGGAAGAATTTTCTCTCCGGAGATTTCCCCTCCAAAGGCAATCTTTGGACCCTCAGCTGCTCCTAAGGTTACCCCTGTACCGGTCAACATATCTGCGAGAATCCCAATTTTTGAAGAAATTGTAATTCATGTAGTTGTCCCCTCTGCTGCTGCTGATGACAGAGGGAAAGGGATCCAAGAAGAGCCCATCAAGACGAGGGCTCAGCCGTTGGTCATCCCCAAAACCTCTCAAAAATAAATGGAAGAGATTTTGAAAATAATCAAGAAAAGCGATTATGATTTTGTGGAACAACTGGGGCAAACCCCCTCAAAGATCTCTATGTTGGCCCTGTTGCTTTGTTCAGAAGCTCACGCTAAAGCTTTGATCAGATTTTTGAAGACGGCCCACATGCCACAGGAAACCTCCGCGGATCAGTTCCAGGAATGTGTAGCTAGCTTAACAGCTGACAATGGTCTAGGATTCTCCGACGCTGATCTAACAATCAAAGGTAGAAAACATAATGACGCTTTGCATGTCTCGGTGGAATGCAGAGGGACTACTCTAGCACACGTACTGGTAGACATTGGTTCTTTGTTGAATGTCTTGCCGAAGAAGGCCTTGGATAGACTGGACTGTGAAGGCTTAACCCTGAAACCCAGCAACATCATTGTCAGAGACTTTGACGGTTCTAAAAGGATGGTCCACGGGGAGGTGGACATCCCGATTAAAGTGGGAACTGAAACCTTCAACTCCACATTCTATGTGATGGAAATCTGTCCTTCCTATTCTTGCTTGTTGGGAAGACCCTGGATTCACCATGCTAAGCCGTCACTTCTACTCTGCATCAAAACCTCAAGTACCCTATCCAGGGGGAAATTATAACTGTTCACGGCGAAGAGGAATACATGATAACCCATCTAAATTCTTTCCGCTATGTAGAATTGGATGTCGAATTCATCGAAACCCCTTTTCAGCATTTTGAAGAGGTAGCTCAGGAGATTGCGGAAACCAAGACAGTGCCTTATGTACCCATGATTACCAGACCTCCGCCTCGGATGTCGTCTCTCAAAGATGCAAAGGCTGTGATTGAAGAAGGAGGAAGCACAATCTGGGGGCAGCTTCCCGATTTTCCTTTCAAATCAGATAAACTCGGCTTGGGTTTCACTTCAGCTAGTTAGAAGGTTGTGCGTCGCTCCCGTGCCGGAGGGCCACCGGTGAAGATCACCCATAATGGAGTCAATTCTTTGGAGGATAGTGAAGAGGAGAGCAACTTGGAAGACTGGATTTTCCCTACTGTTGACGGAGGACTGTGCAACTGGGAAGCAAAAGACTTTGTTCTGATTACTTTCATACCGCAGTAATTTATCTTTCAAATATTTCTGTTGGTTTGTAATAATTCTCAAATAATTCGTACACTTTTAACCTTGTGCCATACCCGAGGCACATAGGTCCATTTGTAAGGGTTTGATTTTTCATCTTCATATGCCATTTTAATGAATCATGGACGTTTTCACATATAAACTTTTGTGGTAATTGTCTTTATTTTTACATTTTATTTGTTTAAAGGTGGCTATCCCTTACACACACCCACACTTACAAATGCAGGTACCCTTCCATTCCAGATTCCATGGGTAACAATTTTGCTATGACCTTCAGTGACTCTGAAGATCTGGTCTACCATGCCGAATACGAAGGTGAGGAAGATTGTGAGGTGCCGGGAGAATTGGCTAGACTGCTACAACGGGAAGAAAGGGCTATTCTACCTCACGAGGAGCTGTTAGAGACAATCAACTTGGGAACTGAGGAAGACAGAAAAGAAGTCAGAGTGAGTGCCAACCTAGAGCCAAGTGTCAAGGAGCGCTTAATTCAGCTGTTACACGAATATGTTGAGATATTTGTCTGGTATTACAAAGATATGCCGGGACTCGATACGGACATTGTGGTACACCGTCTACCCACAAGAGAAGATTGTCCACCAGTTAAACAAAAAGTCCGCCGCATGAGGCCCGACATGTCTAAAAAGATCAAAGCAGAAGTTATGAAGTAGTTCAATGCTGGATTTCTTGCTATTACTTCCTATCCGTAATGGGTTGCTAACATTGTGCCCGTGCCTAAGAAGGACGGAAAAGTCAGAATGTGCATGGATTATAGATACTTAAACAGAGCCAGCCCTAAAGATGACTTTCCACTACTGCATATTAACATCCTGGTTGATAATACAGCTCAGCACAAGGTATTTTCTTTCATGGACGGATTCTCAGGCTATAACCAGATCAAAATGGCCCCTGAGGACATGGAGAAAACTACTTTTGTTACACAGTGGGGTACGTTCTGCTACAAAGTGATGCCATTCAAACTGAAGAATTTCGGGGCAACCTATCAACGCGCCATGGTAGCTTTGTTTCATGATATGATACATCATGAGATAGAGGTCTACGTAGATGACATGATAGCCAGTTCACAAACTGAAGAAGAACACCACGACCATCTGCAAAAGCTGTTTGTCAGGTTGAAGGAGTACAAGCTCAGATTAAACCCTAACAAGTGCACCTTTGGGGTCTGGTCCGGTAAACTTCTAGGTTTCATTGTCAGCAACAAAGGCATCGAGGTTGATCCTGCCAAAGTCAAAGCTATACAAGAAATGCATGCCCCTCGCACTAAGAAGGAGGTCAGAGGTTTCTTAGGACGCCTAAACTACATTGCAAGGTTCATTTCTCACCTAACATCTACCTGTGAACCCATCTTCAAGATGTTGAAGAAAGATTAGGTGGTTAAATGGAATGATGACTGTCAAGTTGCTTTCGGTAAAATCAAGGAGTATTTGCTAGAACCTCCTATCTTGATGCCACCCGTCGAAGGAAGACCAATAATCATGTATCTGACTGTCTCGGAGAATTCAATGGGGTGCGTATTGGGCCCACATGACGAGTCTGGCCGAAAAGAGCATGCCATTTATTACCTTAGCAAAAAGTTTACCGACTGTGAGACCCGATACTCACTGCTCGAGAAATCTTGATGTGCTTTGGTATGGGCTGCTTGCAGGCTAAGGCAGTATATGCTGACTCATACCACTTTGCTGATATCTAAGATGGATCTGATCAAGTACATCTTTGAGAAGTCTGCTCTATCTGGAAGAATCGCTATATGGCAGATGATCCTAACGGAGTACGACATACAGCACACGACCCAAAAAGCTATAAAGGGGAGTGTGCTAGCCGATCATCTGGCCCATCAAGCTGTCGAAGATTACCAGTCTATGAGGTTTGACTTTCCTGACGAGGACATCATGACATTGGATAACATTAAATATTTCAGACCATATGACGGGCATGAACAAGGATCCCGATGGACCGTGTACTTTGATGGTGCCTCCAATGCACTTGGCAACGGTATCGGTGTTGTGCTTATCTCTCCAGAAGGTTTCCATACACCTTTCACATCTAGACTTTGCTTTAACTGCACCAACAACATGGCCGAGTATGAAGCTTGTATATTTGGTCTCAAGGCTGCCATTGACTTGGGAATCAAATCTTTGATTGTATTTGGGGACTCAGCTTTGGTCATCAGTCAGATCAAAGGAGAGTGGGATACTAAACATCCAAACCTCATCCCTTACAAAGAACATATCTTGACATTGTTACCACATTTCGAGCAGATTAACTTCGAGCACTTCCCGCAAGAAGAAAATCAGCTGGCAGATGCTCTAGCTACAATGTCATCCATATTTAAACTTAACTAGGATAATGAGGCTCCCCAAATCACCATTGAACGGATGGACGAACCTGCACATTGTCACGAGATTAATACCGAAGAAGTAGTGGACCGACCTTGGTTTCATGAAGTCAAAAGGTATCTCGAGGCTTAAGAATATCCTGAAGGAGCTTCAGTCAACGACAAAAAGTTCTTGAGGAGATTCTCTGCCAAGTTCTTCCTGATCAATGGTATCATGTACAAGCGCAATCATGATTGCATTCTGCTCCATTGTGTGGACAAGATTGAAGCTGAACAGATCATGGCTGAACTGCACAATGGTACCTTTAGCACTCACTCTAGCGGACATACGATGGCTAAGAAGATTCTACGGGCAGGCTATTACTGGTCTACCATGGAAGCTGACTGCCATCAACATTCCAGGACTTGTCACAAATGTCAAATCTATGCGGACAAGGTACATATACCTCAAGTTCCTCTCAATGTCTTAACAGCTCCTTGGCCATTCTCTATGTGGGGAATCGACATGATTGGGGAGATCAAGCCTACGACATCCAATGGACACCGTTTCATCCTAGTGGCAATTGATTACTTCACCAAGTGGGTCAAAGCAGCGTCCTTCGCATCCGTCACAAAGAATGTTGTTGCCCGCTTCATCAAGCAAAACCTTATATGTCGGTACGGTATCCCCGAAAGGATCATCACTGACAACAGTACAAACCTTAACAACACTATGATCACCGCCTTGTGCGAGCAGTTCCAGATTCAACATCACAATTCATCTCCTTATCGACCAAAGATGAACGGTGTTGTCGAAGCTGCAAACAAAAATATCAAGAAGATTATACAGAAGATGACAGTCACCTACAAGGACTGGCATGAGATGCTACCGTTTGCTCTCCACGGGTACCATACCACGGCACGTACATCAATTGGGGCAACACCCTATTCCTTGGTATATGGCATGGAAGGTGTTTTACCTATCGAGGTTCAGATTCCCTCCTTGAGAATCATGAAAGATGTTGGTTTGAGTGAAGACGATTGGATTCAGACCCGACTTGATCAACTTAACTTGATTGACGAGAAGAGACTCACTGTTGTTTGTCATGGTCAGACGTATCAAAAGCGGATGATCAAGGCGTTCAACAAGAAAGTCAGACGCCAGACATATCAAGTCGGGGATCTTGTAATCAAGCGGATCATCTTGTTGCAAAGTGATCCCAGGGGAAAATAGACTCCTACCTACGAAGGACCATTTGTGATCAAGAATATCTTTTCTGGTGGGGCAATGATTTTAACCACCATGGACGACGACGACCTGCCGCACCCTGCGAACACAGACATAGTCAAAAGATACTACGCATAAATGACCCGCTAGGTTGACACACATAGGCAAAAAAAGGGCATCCCGGTGAATCGAAAACCCGAAAGGGCGGTTCAGGAAAAAATTAGGGATAAACAAAAAAAATATGTACACCCGGCAAGTTGAAAACTCGAAAGGGCGACTTGGGCAAAAAAGGGTTTCCCGGTGGATCGAAAACCCGAAATGGAGGTTCAGGCAGAAGTTAGGGAATTAAAGCGTATGACTATGTCTCGTCGGATCACTTTAAGGACAATCTCTTCACGGACAAGCTCTGGGCTTCTGATCAACTCAATCATCTTCGGACGAAGCAATGAATGGACAAGATATTCAGAGTCACGAAAGCTATAGCAGAATGGGAACCCCATGGAATTTTTACACATAGCCATCTTTCTTTGTATAAATTTTCTCATTTTTATGACAACGTTCTCTTAATAGGATGTCTGTCTCCTTTGTACAAAATACTTACACAAAGTTAATACAAAGATACTTCAAAGTGCAGAAAACTATTTTCCTTTTCTTCTTTTTTACACTTGGGTTTTATTTGAAAACGTCCAATGATTTATTAAATGAGCATATGCATTTGAATATAATTATTGTTTACAAATAAACGAAATGGGAAAGAATAATTACTGACAGGTTGAAGGTATAGGAAAACGTCTTTAGGCTATTCCAAGAGAGATCCCCTGTAGTACATCACCTAGGTCCCCAGCGGAGCTAAAACCTTGAAATACATATCCCTAGCGGAGTTATAATTTCAAATCCTTAATTCCCATCAGAGTTTAAAACTTCAAACTCCCACTCCCCAGCGGAGTAAAAACTTTGAACTACAGGCCCTCGACGGAGATGAAACTTTCTTCCCCAGTCAAGTCAAATTTCCAACTATCAATCCCTAGCGGGAACCATTCAATTCCCAAGCAAGTTGTCTTGAAGTCTGAGAATCAACCAGATAACAGTTAAATTTTATCCCCAACCCAGAATAACTCCCCAGTAGAGTGGCATACAACCCAAACTCCTGAACTTTTTCCAAATAGGAATAAGCTTTTTCCACCAGAACCATGAACTTACTCTCCAGCAGTAAGCCTTCTTCCCCCATAGAGTTTTTACTCCCCAACAGAATAAAGACTCTCATTCTTGATTCCCCAGTGAAGTTGCCGGAGTCTTCGTTACTCCCCAGCATGAATTTGTCATAATTTTTAATCCTCTGCAGATCGAAGATTCTCATTTTTGACTCCCCAGCATGAAATCCCCAAGGATTCAAATTCCCCGGGAGATTGAAGACTCTCATTCTTAGTTCCCCGTAGAAATCATCAGAGTTTTCCATATTCCCCAGCCGAGTAAGGATTCCCATTGTGTTACCCCCAGTAGAAGTTATCAAAGTTCTCTGGATTTCCCAAGCAGATTGTTCAAGCAGTTTGACATTACTCTCACAACAGATTTTGTCAATACTCCAACTTCAAGACATGAAGGATTGTCACATCCCCATAGAAGTTATCAAGGATTTTGAATCTCCAGCAGCGGTCAAAGATTTATTTTCCCCAGTAGCAGTCAAAGATTCCATTATCCCCATCTATCAAGGGTTTATTTTCCTCAGCAATACAGCGAATCAACTTACATGCACATACATTACATCCATATATCATAAACATTGATAAAACACATTTATTGCATCATACATTTCATGCAATATAACTTTGTGTTTCAGCTAACATTTTACCCTTTTCAGGATAAGATTAACAGCTATCTTTAACAGATATTCAAAGATTTCAGATACAGTACGGATACACTCCAGCCACAAAAGTCATTCTGTTACTCATTCAGATCTCTTATTCAGATATAGTAAAGATACACTCCAGACACGAAAGTCATTCTATTACTCATTCAGAATTCAAAGTCAAGATACAGTACGGATATGCTCCAGACACGGATGCCATTATGTCACTCATTCAGACTTCAACAATCAGATACAGATTAGATACGCTCCAGACACGGAAGCCATTCTATTTCTCATTCAGATTCAACTATCAATTTCAAGTTCAGATACACTCCAGACACGGAAGTCATTTTGTCACTTATTCAGATCCCCGTTACAGTTCAGATACACTCCAGACACGAAAGTCATTCTGCTACTCATACAGATCTCAAATTCAGATACAGTCCAGATACGCTCCATACACTGATTCCTTTCTGTCACTTATTCTGACCATTTTCCCAGCTCAGAGATGCTCCAGACACGGATGTCATTCTGTCGCTCATTCAGATTTCCGAATCAGATATAATACAGATACACTCCAGACGCGGAAGTCATTATGTCATTCATTCAGATTCAAATACAGTTACAGCTCGGATATGCTCCAGACGCGGATGTTATTCCCTTGCTCATACAAATCCAATCTCCAAATACAACTCAGATATGTTCCAGATACGAATACCATTCTGATGTTCATTCTCCTGATTTTTAACAAACATTCTTGGATGGCATCTTTAAGCCCATCTCCGACAAGATTTTGTCACCTCTCCAAATGGCATCTTTAATCCCATTCCCTCAACTACATTTTGACGAGTGCAAATTTACGGGCACTCTAGTGTCCATCTTTTACCTTCGAGTCACAAACGACAAACTCGCCAATCTAACTCTTCAGGTTCAAGAAGATTGAACAGGGGCATCTGTTGTACCCCAAAATTTTCCCTCTCATTTTATCAATATTTCCCCTCACAAGACTCTTTAGACTCCAAACAGAATTAGGGTTTGCTCAGCTCAAGACCTCTCCTTGCACTGATGACCTGAAATTAGGGTTTGAGTTTGCACCAGGACTTTTTTACTTCTAATGCCTCATTTGACTTTCATACTTCATGTTGGACCTCAGAGATTGCTCATACCAAGTTTCAAGCTTTGAATCACTCTTTTGCCCAGTCAATTGGACAGTTGACCTAAAAATCATATGTATTGGGGGGAAAGTCAATTGTGGCCAATTTACAGTCAAACCTCATAATTTTTGATCCACATCAACATTATAGACTCATATGAACCATTTGATCAAGTTGGGACCACAACTCCTCAAGAAATTTGATCAGATCATCAAAAGGGCAAAATGGTCAAAATTAGGGTTTTGACTGTAGAAGGGCAATTTCTAATATTTCACCTAGCCAATGGCAAATTGGGTTCACGCGTGGTTTCAAGGACTCAATGGCACCATCTTGACCTAATCACAAGGTTCAAAATATCTCAAAAGCATTGGATTGACAGATGAATTTTCCAGTCAACTGATCAAAAATCAATTGTACACTAAAAAGTCAAACTTTGACTTTTTGGTCAAAATCAAGTGCCAAGGGTCATTTTTCATCAAGGTGTGTTAAAATATGAAAACTTTTCACCAAGAAACCTAATTTTGGAAATTAGGGTTTAAGTTTTAAAAATTTCATAACTTAGAATTTTTCTAAGTTATGAAAATTTCTTATTTTTTCCCAACTTTTCCCAACTTTTCACCATGATACAATTGGATTAAAAGAAAACTTCCAACATTAAAGTTGTTGTCCTCCACAAAATATACAACTTTGATTCACAATGTTTTCCCAAAAGATGCTTGGATCTCAATTTATGATTTTGTGAATAAGGGTCCATGAAACTTTTAACTTAGTGAAATTTTGCCATAGTTTAGGCAGATTTTTTACCTAACTTCATGGCAACTTTTCACCTAGTTCCAAGTGTAATCTAAAAATGCATTTCAAATATGGATTGTATAGCATGTTACAAGCTTTCCAAAATGTCCAAGAACTCTCCAAGATCATTTATGGTTAGGGAGAACCGAAGGAATGAAAATGGAAAATTCTCACTTTTGTCCAAGGCATTTTGCACCATGTTACAACTTGCAAATCAGCTTGAATCATGTTTGTACTTGCATTACAGGCCCTAATCCTTTTTACACTCCAAAATTGAATGCAAATACAATGGTTAATGGCATTGTTTTGATCTTTGAAGCTTTGTACAAGGGTTTAATCCAAAAATGGCAAAAAGGTTACATTGTTACTTTGATAAAGCACACTTTATGCAATTTTGTTTATCTTGAGCATTGAACCTGATCTTTGGTTGTAAACAAGATCCATGAACATCAGGAAAAGTGTACCAACCCTCTACATCCCACTAGCTAGCAAGTACAGCCTTTGCCTTTGTCACTTCAACTTTTGCTTCAAAAGTAAGTAAGCTTGCAAAAATTCCATAACTGGAGGATCTGTTAAAACCAAGCCTTGGTAACATTTCAAACAGGTTCAGCATATTGTAACAAGCTAATACACGAGCTCATAGCATTGCAAACACCCTAAAAACACCAAAATCACCATATTTCTGCCCAAAACAGGGCAACCTCTGCAGATCACTAGCCAAAACAAATTTCACTCGTGCGTTTTTTATTTCAAGGCTTCAAACACATTCCATACATCACACCTAAGCTGTCCAGACCTTTCTCAAGCAATTGTAACCCTTGTTTCATGCTTCACCATTTTCAATTTCTGAGTTTGCAGGTTGACTTCTACAAGGAGCTTCAAGCCATTTTAAAGCAAGCTGAGCATTGGGAAAGGTTGAGGGAACATCAAGCAAGCTTACACGACCTTCAAGCCTCACTCAAAGTGGTTGCATTGCCATAACCAAACTCAACTGAACAAGGTAATTTTCAAAGTTCTATATCCTTATTTAGGCATCATTAGGTTTAGGTTTGTGAAGCAAAAATGTAGTCCTTAAGTTCCTTGAGTTGTACATATGCGTAGATTTCATTTATATTAACTGAGCTAGGAGTATTTGATAGTTGAAGTTACTGAAAAAACTAGGGAAGAATTTAGGGCCATTAAAATTCTCTCTGATCTTTGAGAGTTAGGCCAAGTTTTTTATATCATTGAAGTCGTGACTAAAAATGCTACAAGTTTCATGTTACAAGATTTTGTTTTTGAGCAAAGAATAGCAAGAACAGGTTTGAACGGAACCAGGGCGCACGCACGTGTACAGAGGTCAGGGATGAAGTGAAGTGGGCCTGGCGCTTGGGCCTGTCTCTTTTGGCACCCCCCCCCCCCCTTTTACTTTCTGCACCCCCTTGGCCCATTTTCTATATTTTTGCATATTTTTCATTTTATTTATATTTTCTGACTTTATTTATTTTTTCTTAACATTATAAAATCATAAAAATATTTTCTTAAATTTTTGCATTTTATTTTATTATTTTTTATTATTTTGAGGGCATAAAAATAGTTTATCAGGTTAAATATAATTTATTTTCTTAAATAAAATTGTAAATAATATTAAAATACTTCTATATTTTTATTTTTATTATTTATACATATAAAATAATATTTTCATACAATATTCATTTTTTTAACATTTTCTGCATTTTTTTTTCTTGATTAAAAATAAATAATATAGAATACTTTCTATTAAATCAAAAATTAGGGTTTTCACCCTTTCAAAAATAATTATTTTATTTTCTTATTTTTAAGACAAATAAATTCATTTTTACATACATAAAAATTAATACAAAAACATTTTGCATATTTACAATTTATTACACATTTAAATACTTGTTTATTTATTTATTGTTGTATAAATTCAGTTGGGTTGTAATAGTAAATTAGGGTTTTATTTTGTGCAATATCCCCCTATTCAAAACTTGTATCCCCCTCCCCATAATATTGTTGTAATAGTCTAGATTTACTTTACGCATTTTATTGCTTTCATATACCATGATAGTAAATTAGGGTTTTGTATGCAAAGACCAAAAATTAAACAAATAGCATGACTAAACACAAGACAAAAATGCATGAAAAATGACAACATATGGCACACAAGCACCCCTAGGGTTTCATCCACTTTGTTGCCTTAAAATGGCCATGGTATGCATGCTAGGTATCTTGGCAAAACAAAACAAAACAAAAAGATCATAGTCCCTCGATGACGCTATCTTGGTTGCCTAGACAAAAATGATCTAGTCCCTCAAAAACTTGCTAAGATACTTGGCACCATTGCTATCATGGTCATACGATGACCCACGCCCGTCCCGTTTAACATCCAAAGATAGGGTTGTTTATCAAATGCAATGGTAAAACAACAATGTCAAAGGAATAAAAAATGTGTAGGAAAGACTTTTGAGTAGGGTAAATAACTCCTAGTTACTTGATCTCTTTCAAATAATCCTTGCTATTTTCAAACAAACACACACACATTTCAAAACATTTTCCAAACAACTCTCAAACATTGAAACATTTTTCAAAAGAAAAACACCTTTGTATACATTTAAACAAGAATCATTACAAAGGTTGCCTAAACAAAGGCCTCTTTTCAAAATACTTTTAAAAACCACACACAAAAGCACCATTTCAAATAATTGAAAAGCAAAAGCAAGTGATCTAAAACAAGTAACTAAGAGCCCATGGAAAACCATGGATGGAAAGGGTGCTAGCCCCTTCCCTTTCATAATCTACCCCCCGAACCCAAAAACAATCTCAAAGGTCTTTCCTGTGCTTTTTTACCTTTCCTTTTGGATAAAATAAAAGTCGGTGGCAACTCTTACTAAACCGCAACATTTGAAAACACAAACGTAAAACTTCAAGTCAGTTCTCCCACCGCATCACACTTCGTCTTACCGTAAGGCATGGTTAGCAAAGACCAAGGCGATTGAAAAGGTGTACAGAAACTGGGAGGAGTCATATCAAGAACTTCCTCGCTACCTGAATGCACTCAAGACTTATTCTCCAGGTACTGTTTATGTTCTAGAAACAGTGCCAGCATACGCCCAATATGGTAGTAAACTAAACGGAAACGGAATATTCAGTCGAGTGTTTTGGGCATTTCAACCTTGCATCACAGGGTTTGCATCATGCAAACCAATTATATAAATTGATGGGACTTGGTTGTATAGGAAATACAAAGGCACGCTACTGATGGCAGTTGCACAAGATGGCAACAACAACATTTTCCCAATTGCCTTTTCCCTAGTCGAGAGGGAGACCGGTGGTGCTTGGAGATTTTTTATAAAAAAACTTGCGAACACATGTGGCTCCTCAACCAGATCTCTGTTTGATCTCGGACAGACATGCCTCCATTGAAAGGGCCTACAATAATCCTGCAAATGGTTGGCATGACCCTCCTTCTACGCATGTCTATTGCGTTAGGCATATCGTCCAAAATTTCACGAGGGAGATCAAGGACAAAAAACTAAGGAAAGCGGTTATGAATACGGGATATGCATTGACACAATCCACGTTCAAATATTACCGTAACGAGATCCGTTTGTCAAATCCGGAAGCAGGTAGGTGGATCGACAATATTCCTGTAGAAAAATGGACTAGGTCATACGACAATGGCCAAAGATGGGGGCACATGACAACAAATCTTATTGAATCGATGAATGGGGTATTCAAAGGCATATGAAACCTCTCAATCACTGCTTTGGTAAAATCTACGTATTTTAGGATGGCTTCGTTGTTTGCCAAAAGAGGTGAAATATGGAATGCGGTGTTTCAATCTGGATAACTATGGAGTGAAAGCTGCATGAAGTACATTAAGGCAGAAAGTTCCAAAGCCAACACTCATATGGTTATACGGTTTGATCGACACAGTCACAACATCATTGTGAAAGACACAATCGACCATAACGAAGGCCTGCCAAGACAAGAATATAGGGTTATACTACCTTCTCGTTGGTGCGATTGTGGCAAGTTTCAAGTCTTTCGTATGCCTTGCTCTCATGTCATTGCCGCTTGTTCTTATACCCATCAAGACGCGCTACAACTTCTGTCACACATTTACAAATCTGAAACGTTGCTCAACGTTTACAACAACAGCTTTCCTTTGGTAGCAAAACCAGATTATTGGCCTGCATACGACGGAGAAATAGTGTGGCACAATGACCAAATGTGAAGGAACAAGAAGGGTTGTCCCAAAAGTAAGCGCATCACAACCGAAATGGACGACCTTGACAAGCTGGAAAGAAAGTGTGGTTTATGCCGTCAGGTCGGACACAATCGCAAAAATTGTCCGAATCGGGCGTCTGCCTCGACCACATAAAAATTGTAATACATAAAATCTTTCCTTAATTATGTTGTAAACATTAGGGTTTTTCGTTAACAGTATTTTCTACAATAAATATTGCACGTACAAGAAATAAAACACGATATTTCGTCTACGAAATTACAATTGTTAAAACAATTTCATCTGACCCATGCATCATCAACATTACGTCGCTGTCTGTTTTGACTTCCTCCAACCACACATTAGGTCTTCCAGTCGCATGTGAGGTTGTTGTTCGTCTTTGCTGGATCCTTCGAATTTTTCCCCTTCCACAATGTCTCTATCTAGCCATCGCATCAACTCCCGCTTCAAACGCTCCATGGAGTGAATGTGCCAGAATTTCATTTTCATCGCAGGTTTCGTGGCGGAGAAGATAACGTAACCATCTCTGATAAAAATCATGGGCGATGTCATGACGCAAATAACAGAGTAAAAAATAAGAAAACAGTGCGAGAAAATGTGAGAAATGACGGAGAAACTGACGAATTATTTATAAAAACAACATTTTGCCCTAGGAGCCAAGTGAGATGGCGCCTCCTCTCACTTTTAAAGAGCATGCGCCATCTCACTTGGCTAAAAGAGAGAGGAGGCGCCAAGTGAGATGGCGCCTAGGGCAAAAATGCTGGTGGAGGCGCCAAGTGAGATGGCTCCTCCTTTGGGGAGTCATCTAAAACATGGTTATTTGCGTAATTTTTTTCGAAACGTGGTTATTTGCGATTTTTTTAATACCTGGTTATTGCAAAAAAAAAAATTCAAAGCATGTCGTATTAATATATATTGTCATTCTTCATTACTGGCACAACCATGATTTGCTTATATACGGTACGAAATTGTTTTGTCTTACATGATAATAACTCTTATATCATTATTCTGTATAAATAGCAGTACGGGTTTTTATAAAAATAATAATAACTATTATTATTATAATATAAAAATAAAACTAAAGTATACAAATTTGTAACGGTTATAAATCTAAATTTCATAACTCTTGATAACACAACTTTTATATCGTTATGAATCGTAATGCGATAATTTTATACCATTAAACATAACCCGATTGATAATCTAGTATGGTCGATCAACATGTCATTGCTTCACCATACTAACATCGGATTTCGAAGTGAATGAAAATGATGATCTTTTAAAATAATAACAATCTTTATGTGATTGAATGAAAGAAATCGAAACAGTATATTCAATATGCCATCTTTGAACCAAAATTATTTTATATCATATATAAAGTTGATCGATCATATCAGTGTAACTTATGGACGACCGATGTATCACTGCTTCACCATACTAGTGTCGAATTCTTAAGCATAGTCAACATCGATTCACTCAAATCGTACACACCATGATGCCAAATTTAATTTACTTGTTTATTATTTAACTCATTATGTGTTTTAATCAAATTAATACACAAAATGCATAAAATTATAGCTATCAGATCCTTGGTTTCGTAAGTGGCTTTGATACCACTGAAAGGAAATTGCGATTCAAAATGCAGCGGAAATTAAAATTTCTCTTTGGTTGATCCTTACGAATGATGCATGATCAGTGATAGAATGATTACCTCTTGTGGTTATTAGAAACTTTTGATGCAGATCCGGATGAATGATCACGAGCATTGATGAAGAACAACACCTCTACTCAGTCCACACAAATAAATTGCCTTCAATCTCAGTGCTAGCTGCTACGAATGAAGACTTTGAGTGAGAGAGAGAGAAATACGGCAGAGTTTCACAAATCCCGATTTCGTCAAGTAAGAAATCTTATGCATAAGGGTTGTATTTATAGAACCACTTGTGTGGGCTAAAAGCTAAAAAACTCAACTTAAGTGATCCATATAATAATAATAATAATAATAATAATAATAATAATAATAATAATAATAATAATAATAATAATAATAATAATAATAATAATAATAATAATAATATTTTATTATTATAATAAATTTTTATTACAATAAAACTATTATTATAATAACTATTATTATAATAAACATATTTTATTTATTATTATATTTTATAACTATTATAAAATAATAATAATAATAATAATAATAATAATAATAATAATAATAATAATAATAATAATAATAATAATAATAATAATATTAACTATTATTATATTATATGATGTTCCATATTTCACTTAAGTGCACCGTATCTTACGGTGTTCCATAATTCTCTCAAGTACACCGTACCTTATCATGTTCCTTATTTATTCTACCTCTCATCAATTTGTCCTTATGCGTGTGACTCTGTAGGTTCTCGTAATGTTGGCAATTATATTAAATCATATATTTAATATAATAAACAGTGAGCGGTATCTAGCAACACATCACTTCTAACCAAGTCACGAAAATGTCATGTGATTTGATAAAACCTTTTCCGTGATAATGTATGTGTGTACATTTACCCCTTTTCCCTCATGTCTATATTGAAGACAAGGCATAGACCATGTCACCCTTGTCCATCTCAATATTGGTCCCTTAGACATTTATCATGTTACGCAGGATGAGCAAATTCCATATAGGTCACTCATGTCCCTCAGCATGCTTTGTGGAGTACCCGTCATCTGTCTTTATGGTCATCCAGTTATGAACAACGTTTGATCAGCAATAAAGTACTCGACTCCACATCTAATGTCCATAGTGGTTTCAGGTTGAAGGGTGGTATACAGCATTATCACTATGAGAATAACTTATGACACTTTGCATAACTTTCTATGTAGTATTTTCATAGCGGGTCAATCTAGTATAAATATTACTCCTAATATGCATACCTATGTGAAGACTTGATAACTCTTTATCCGTGATTCATGAGATATGATCATCAATCTATCAACATAGTAGCCTCAATGCTTTAATGTTATCCCACTTCACAATAAAGCTCGACTATGGATACTTTAAGAATAGTTTCCTTATGTTTAATGAAATCTCATGATTAAGTCACGCTTAACATTTCATTAAACGAATTAGCTATTCTAGGGACTTTATTATTTTGGAAAAACAAACACAATAAAGAATGCCTTTTAATTATTAATAAATAATTTGATACAAGTACCGAAACCATTGGCCTCTAGGGCTTACTCTAACAAACCGAGTAACCTCAATAGCTCTGTATTTTCTTTCCGGAGAAAAGAAAGTGAAAAGAACCGTTGGAAAGGGATCCTTGAAACGTTGAAACTATGCAGTGAGAAACAAATCAAGTAACCGGTGAACACAGGCTACAAACTTTGAATAGAGTTGCAAAATAAATTGTAAACTCTACCAGAGGAGATATGGAGAAGATCGAGAGAATATCTGGAGAAGATCAAGAGAAGATCTGGAGAAGATCAAGTCAAAGATATAAAGAAGATCAAGAGAAGATCTGGAGAAGATCAAGTCAAAGATCTGGAGATAATCAAGTCAAATATCTGGAGAAGATCAAGAGAAGATTGCAAATCATGGGGAATGGAGATTCCAAACCAAGAAATCTTATCAGTCACAAGATTCATAGGGAAGACTTTCCGCTTGGCAATGCTGGGAGAAAGTAAAAACTTCCATTAGAAACTTTAGTGATGATAGGGAATTGTCCCAAGCTGGGGGCACTATAATCATCTTTAGAAGGTATTATCCGATATTGGTAACTTACTCGTAAGCGAGTGAATAACAGTTCATGCAGAACTAATTTCCAAACGTGCCCCAGGTATAGGTCGAGAAGGAAATCATCTGGAGAAGGTCCTCATAGAAACACAATATCATACCGTCTTAAGATAATCTGCCCAAGTGTACTCAAGCTCTGAATAAATCTCTGATTCAACTGGCTCATGGAGAGATTCGTCAAATCTTGACGTAACTGCCTCAAATCGGTGACCTTTGAAAATATTTTCCTCGACGGGACTTTTTGAGATTTATTCCATCATGGATAAGTTTCCCCAGTATTATGGGTACTTCGGAACACTAACCCTAACTAGCCAATGTTGGAAGTGGCTTCAACGACATTTGGATAACGGACCCTGATTACTCGGTGTTTTGAGAAATTCTTCAGATCTTGACATAACGGCCCAAGATTGACGAAACTTTGAGAGATCGAATCTCAATTTGATTGCCCCTGATTGGTGAAACTTTAACAAAATTGCTCTAGATTGGCGGAATCTGCAAACTTTTTCCCCTTTAAGGACATCCAGATTACACAACATCATACTGTTCACATTCATCAGAACATCCGGAAAACATGGCCCTTAGGGTACTCAGGCTGTAAAGTAACGAATTGCATTCATTCAACTGAATCTATGGGCATCATGCCCTTGGATATCAGATTATTGTTTTCGATACAACTGACTTTTGTCTCAATAGAGCATTCAAGCCTCTATTCTTTGACAAGATTGAGCTCTTCACTGATACTCATTGTGTAAACTCCCTTGATGTCAAGAAGTTGTTTCGTATGTAGAAGAATGTTTATTATGAGAATGATAATTCTAACACAATACTTATGTAAGTCTTAATGTTTGGGAAAAAAACTTTGAATGAAATGATGTCACAACTCTGTTATGAACAAATCACTAGCCAGAGAGCAACATTTGCAAATTATTTTTCATGAAAGATAATGCAAGCATATGATACCAACACAGATATTTAAACATACCTTTTAGGAGTCAGTTAAACGTTATCTCATTGTAGCTCGCTTTCAAATTAACCCATGCTTCAGTTAGGACTTTTAAGGGTTGTAATGTGGCCTGGTTCACGGTGTTTTTAGAAAAAAGGATTTAAGGCTCAAATTTTTTGGTGCCCACCCATTCTCCATGATGTTCTCCAGTCCTACATCCATTTAACTCGATACAAGCATTCATTTCTTAAAAGAGTTTGGTATGGTTGAGGAACCATTAAGATTTCTTGGACACGACAGTCACTTCACTCTTTTTTTCCTGTGTCTGATCCCACGACTTTGTACTTTTGCTGAGATTTTTATTTGGTAATCCTTTTCGGCCTTTCGGGCTTTTTCGCTTTCCCTAACTTTTGTCTGGACAAATTCTTTTGAATTTCAAATTGGACGCCCAGCGGGATGCCCTAACTTTTGCCTAAGGGACTTATTTTCAAGTTTCGACTTAGCGGGGCTTTTTGTTTCTTTCTTATTCACTTTCCCTTTTGAAAAAGTTGTTGATCTTTCAGTCTTTGGACTTCTTGGAAGACTGTGGTTATCTGAGTCCTTGATAGATGAGGGATAATCATTGTTGTATCATCATTTACTGACCTCTTGATGTACAAGAGATACCCATTGGGATATCATCAATTGACGCATTCTCTTGATAAATGGGGGGTTAGGCATCACAGTTTTGACTTTCCTCAATCTTTTTAAGGATAACCATTGTTGTATCCTTAGATGCGCACTCTTGATGAGTTCTGAACGCTCGATCAGATTAACTGAAAACAACCCAGCCCCATGGTTAAAAATGAAGTTTTTTTTCTGAATAGAAAAGAAACTCCTAATTCAGAGGCTCGGAGGGGTTAAAGAGGGTCTAGCTCTCTTATATCTCTGTTGTTTAGAATTTGAAACAAAGCTTGTACATCATCAGCAAGGTCTTACTCAAAAGCATACCAACCAGAGATTTTGTGTTTTTTCAATTATCGTCATCCTTCCTCCAATCTTTGCCTAAGCATGAGACTTGGAAACTTGGCATCAATATGCTAGTAAAATATTTAAAGAGCGACAACGAATGGATGTGTAAAAACGAAAGGAACACTTCAAGAAAAACATACTTCTTTCATTAAGATTTTCATTAAAAAATATACAAGTTCCTACATGCAAACAATGTTTAAACAAACAAGCAAGAGTACAAATGAAAATGCAGTAAAGAAACAAAAGATTGTCATTATATAGGAGACTTGAATTCGTATGGACTTCTTGATTCTGAAGGCTTTCTGCAGTCTTAATGCTTAAATGAGCAATAGATTTCCCTTTTGATCTGATGTGAATACAATAATATCTGAATTGGCCCAGTCTTGGACCTTGTCTTTGGATGACATACCATCTCAACCGAATGGCCAGGTGCCCCAGGATGATATTCACAGAAGATTCTTTCAACGGAAAGAATGAATGATTTACCAAGCGAATTTGTATAAACTATATCACCAAGCATCTTGTACTTACAAAGAAGCAGTATGATTCGTCTTCTATCACACGGAAGAAACATTCAGTTGGTGAGAGAGAGTCTGACACAATTTGCCAAATGGGAATTGGACTTTGGAAAAGGCGTCAGACCGATGCTGGATTTCATACTTCAACCCCTTTACAGTCTTCAACATCATAACCAGGTGCCCCAAAAATAGGAGATGCGTCTAGCATGTGCATCACAATCAGGAGAGAGACTTGTGGGATAAGGACCCAAAGAAAAGAGCTTTACCAATTGAACTTCTAATAGACGAGGAAATAATTGGATGTAATGCATTGGGATCGCATCGATATTCTTATCAAGCTTCCTGTCTCTGTTGATAAAACAAGTCCCTTGAATTCAACTGGTGAATGGGAACCATCTACTGATAAGATGCCCCAAGAACCCAAGATTATGGAGGGAATCCACTGAGCACTCCATGGCTTGAAGAAAATCTCAAAGATGAGGGGAAGATAATAACTTTTGTTACAGCAGTAGGTGTATGATCATCTTTTATTGACACTATCATCAGAACTTCCATAACCTGACTTATGACTCTTCAATTGGTTATCTTCATTCCATGAGAGTTCCCGACCATGGGTTGTGACTTGTGGGTCTACCATAGAAAGTCTTATCTGAAATTTCGTCTTGGTTAATCCCCCAAGGAGTTGTTCCATACTAATCTCTGAACATGCAATAGTAAGAATTCAAGTCTTAACCTCTAAAGAGAATACCATGTTTGAATAAGAATTGCCAGTCTTCGGGTACCTATTATGAATGCGTGAGATTCCATGTTCCATCATTTCCAAAGAACCCTCATGCTTTGATTCTTTTGATTTTGATCTTGTAAAAGATGGAAAAGCACAACACAAGGCTCTTAAGCATGGTTCCTTGGAAATGGAAATACATGTATCTTCAAAATGACATTAACATACTAATACGGGACAAGGTCTCCATCACCATGGATAACCATTGCACTGTTCTAAACCATCTGAATATCATAGGGTCAAAGGTTTGGCACCAACTCGGGACATAAGGACCAAATGCCATGACGATCAGTGATAACATGGGATCAGAATCTCCCCATCACAAAAGATACATGTTGAACTGCGGAAATAAATGGCTATCACAGGGTGAGAAGCCCGAAACAAAACCGAGAGAACATATACACTAACAGAACATAGTCACCAACAGAATAGAGTCACCACATGTACCTGTAGTAATGATCATTTTTCCTACCCCACCTCACGGGTAAGTATAGATGGAATAAAGCTGCTAAGGGCATCCAGAGTCAGAGGTTCTTCGTGCTAAAACCTTGTCTATGCACAAAGGGTGCTAGGCAAAGGCATAGTCGATTGAACCTCGTTTAAGCTTGGTATCTCATGATTCCTCACGCGTGTCAACAGAACATAAGATTCCACACGAGTATCCGTCTAACCTGGGTGTACACTGGCATGGGTAATGGGACTTTTACCTCTTGTAACATCCCACCCAAAGTGATATCACAGCATAACAGTACCACATAATAATGGAAACAATAATCCAGATGCAAATGCAAACATATATGCTCAGATAATCATGTATAAATGAATAAACTGAAAACATAAAAAAATAAACACCCAAAGAAAGCAAATAAGAGCTAGAATCGACTCTGAGATGGACCAGCATTTGGTCAATCTATCCCCAGTGAAGTCGCCAGCTGAAACAACCAGCCGAAGATCATCCAAAAATGAAAATTAATAAAGTCGCCATAGAACGTATTTTATCCCGCCAAAAGGGAAAGGTGAACATCGAGTAAACCTGAAGGGGGTGAAATCACGGTCTTTTGACCATAGAGATCATGAAAGGGAGTCGGTTACGCGAGGGGAAGGTATTAACACCCCTCACGCTCATGGTATTCCATAGTATTCACTCTTATTAGCTATCTAATAGGTGTAACATTCTAAATCTAAGGATTAAAAGAAAAATGCAATGGGAATGCATGCAAAAAGATGAGAAAATGCAGGGAAAAGAAGGAAGTATTTACAAATTGTGCTTGAATAAGCCTCACGGCCTGTTGCCTATGTATCTCTTTCAAGCAATCAGAGTGCCGTAGTTTGGATTGAAGATGTGAAAAACACGAGAAGGGGGGGTTGAATTGAAAACTTAGATCAAAAACAGCTTAATGACACAGTATTTTTATCCTGGTTCGTTTGATCTCAAACTACTCCAGTCCACCCGTCAAGGTGATTTCGCCTCTCTCCAACAAGGTCTTAATCCACTAATCTCAAAGGATTACAACAGCTACTTTAACAATTGTTAAAGTCTTCTTGAGTACAACCACAAACCGATTAATCTCAAGGAAATATTTTACAAATAATTGAACAAGAAAGTGTTGTTGTTTTCTAACAAAACAGTATATCACAACTGTGTTAATTACACAGGTTAAGCTTAGAATAGAATAAATTTGCTAGAGCTTGAATATGCGTGGTTTGGAATTCTCTGCAAATTGATATGTGCGTACGTACGTGCTTCTTTCACATGCAGACTTGTTTATATAGGCAAGGCAAAGACGTTGTCCATAAAGCAAGTTTAATGTTAATAACACACTTTCCTTTTGTAGAAGATCTTGTCTGAAGAAAGTCGTTGGCATTAATTCTGTCTTGAATACACAGTAACGCTTCAGAGTCTTCTATCCTTAACTGCTGATGACGCTTCAGAATATTGATGACTTGGTTGATATGTCTTAGTTCAGAATCAGAGTTTGTTGTAATTAAGTGCAGGTTCTGGTCACCAATCTTCAGCGTATGATCTGATAGCTTCAGCGTGAAATCCTTTATTGCTTATCTTCTGATGTTGATCCCATCAGAACTTCTGCATATACAAAACATAATTTTAAGGAGCATATTTGTTCTTTGTATATATTTCTTTGTATTTATTTATTCTTTCTATTTTTTATCATCAAAACTCTAACCAATGGTTGTAGAATCAAACTATGTTCTAACCATCTCCCCCTTTTTGATGATGACAAAAACCAGATTTTTCAATAAAAAATAAAGAATAAAAAGTATAGAATTAAGAAGAAAAACTCCCCCTGAGTTGATTACTTCCCTTTAATTCCATGAGTCTTTGAGCATCAGAATTTAACTGCGTCTTTTCATCAGAGTTTTGTACCTGTTTTGTACCTGTTCAAGCTTTTCAGAAGTAAGAAGTTAAATAGTCCAGAATGTTTGAGACTTCTGTCTCAGTAATCCGTTATTGAAAATATCTTATTCTTTCTCCCCCTTTTTGTCAGTTATCAAAAAGAACATATAATCAGAGCTAAAAAGGATTTATATTAAAAATAAGAAGCAATGATAAGAAGTTCAGAACAGCAGCAATATCTGTTAGATAGAGAAGAGAACCAATCATACCTCTATAGATCTTCTGTTCTACCTTTTTACTTACCTCTTCTTTTTCCAGAATGCACGTGGGATGCATTGGAATCCTTTATGGCTTACATTCTGAGAGATCAAATGTCTTCAGAAGTTCTCTGACATATTTGCTCTGATGAATGTAAGTTCCTTCTGGAGTTTGATTTATTTGAATGCCGAGAAAGAATTTTAGTTCCCCCATTAGGCTCATCTTAAACTCTGTCTGCATACATTTAGCAAACTCTCTTCCCATAGAGGGTTTAGTGGATCCAAATATGATGTCGTCAACATAAATTTGACACACTAATATGTCATTCTTAACTGTCTTATAGAACAAGGTTGTGTCCACTTTCCCTCTGGTGAATTCCTTTTCTAACAGGAAGTTACTTAGTCTTTCATACCAAGCTCTGGGAGCTTGTTTCAGACCATAGAGTGACTTCTTTAGTTTGAAAACATATTCTGGATTTTTGGAACTTTCAAAACCAGGGGGTTGGTGCACATATACCTCTTCTTCTATATAGCCATTTAAGAATGCACTTTTGACATCCATCTGATACAGAGTGATGCCTTTATTAACAGCAAATGATATTAAGAGTCTGATAGATTCTAACCTGCCGACTGGAGAAAAGGTTTCTGTATAGTCTATCCCCTCTTGCTGACTATAACCTTGTGCTACCAATCGTGCTTTGTTTCTGATGACTTCACCTTGTTCGTTCAGTTTGTTTCTGAACACCCATTTTTTACCAATGACGTTGAATCCTTTTGGTTTGGGAACCAGATCCCATACGTCATTTCTGGTGAATTGATTTAGCTCCTCTTGCATTTCCAGTATCCAGTCATTTTCCAGAAGTGCTTCATTAATTGTCATTGGTTCAATCAGAGAAACCAGTCTCATGAGAGACTCTTCAGAATTTCTGAAGGTAGATCTTGTTCTAATTGGATCTTCCTTCCTTCCTAAAATTGTTTCTTCTGGGTGATCAATGCTACTTCTGGATGGTCTTTTCTGGAGTTGATCAACAGAAGGTGTTGGATTGCTTGTAGTGACTCTTTCTGATGTTGAGGGAGTGTCTCTGTTGAGAGCTTCTGATGAGTTGTCTTCAGTACCTGTGAGTTCAACTTCCATACCTGCAAGGAATTCATTTTGCTTTGACTTTTGAGAGTCAAGCTTATCATCAAACGGAACACTGATTGACTCTTCAACAATATGTGTTTCTTTATTGTATACTATGTACCCTCTTGAGTGTTCAGAGTATCCTAACATAATACACTTTTGTGCTTTAGAGTCAAACTTGTTCAGATAATTTTTTGTATTCAAAATAAAACATGTACATCCAAATGGATGGAAATAAGAAATGTTGGGCTTTCTGTTCTTCCACAATTCATATGGAGTCTTTTCCAGAATAGGTCTTATTGAGATTCTATTCTGAATGTAACACGCTGTGTTTATTGCCTCTGCCCAGAAGATCTTAGCAACGTTAGTCTCGTTGATCATGGTTCTGGCCATTTCTTGCAATGTTCTGTTCTTTCGTTCTACAACTCCATTTTGCTGGGGAGTTCTAGGATAAGACAAATCATGCAGAATTCCTTTTTCATTAAAGAATAATTCAAAATCTTTATTTTCAAATTCTCCACCATGATCACTTCTGACTTTGACGATTCTAAGATCCTTTTCATTCTGAACTTGGTTGCAGAAGGTAACAAGCACAGAGTATGACTCGTCCTTGTGTCTTAAGAACTTTACCCATGTCCATCTGCTATAGTCATCTACGATTACTAACCCATACTTCTTGCCACTGACTGAAGCAGTTTTTACTGGTCCAAATAAGTCAATGTGCACAAGTTCTAATGGCTTAGAGGTGGAAACAACATTTTTGGATTTGAAAGCAGGTCTTGCAAACTTTCCTTTCTGACATGCTTCACACAGAGCATCTGATTTGAACTTCAGGTTAGGAAGTCCTCTGACCAGATTGAGTTTGTTAATCTGAGATATTCTTCTCAAACTAACATGTCCCAATCTTCTGTGCCAGATCCATTACTCGTTGTTAACAGACAGTAGACATTTTACATTTTGACTTTTCAGTTCATAAAGTTTGATTTTATAAATGTTGTTTTTCCTCTTTCCATTAAATAGGATAGTCCCATCTTTCTGACTAACAGCTTTGCATGAATTTTGATTGAAGATTATATCATAACCGTTATCACTTAATTGACTTATGGATAACAGGTTATGCATTAATCCATCAACTAATAAAACATTACTTATAAAGGGAAGATTTCCATTACCTATTGTTCCAGAGTCAATGATCTTTCCTCTTTGGTTTCCTCCAAAGCCTACGTGGCCTCCAGGCTTTGGAACATATGCCTTCTTCCCGTCATGTGTCGTGAACAGCCAGAGTCCAGGTACCATGATTGGTGTCTTTGCTATGCTGCTAAAGATATCTTCCACATGTATTATTTTATCCTTAGGTACCCACATTTTATTGGGTCCTGATTTGTTAGTTTTACCAAAACTCTGGTTGAATTTTGGTTTGACATAATAATCACTACTTGTGTATTTTATGTCATGTGTGTGCCCATATATAAAGTGTGAATCAAGTGGAGTGCGTTTTATAACCAAGTCCATGGCATTTTTTGGTGTAGGTACATTACCTTGATATCCTATCCCTTTTTTGCCATTTCTGCTAACTCCATAGATCATTGAAGCCATCTTGCTTCTGTCTATGTTTTTAGCTAGAAACTTCTGAAAACTGTGATCATACTCTTTGATGATCTCATCAGCATTGCTGGGAGTTTCAGGGATTGTTTCTTTTTGAGAGTTTTGTAACTGGTTTTCTAATTTTGAAATTTTTTCTTTTAACTCAGAATTCTCCAATCTGAGACTCTCAGTCTTATCAGAGTCAGAAGCAAGATTCCTTTTCAGGTTTCTGAATTTGACTCTTATCTGCTGATACCTTTCCAGAATTTCATTAAGGCTTTCAGCAAGTTCAGCCTTAGTAAAGTTTATAGTAAAGTCAGGGAATACCTCTTATGTGTCTGATTCAGAGTCTAAACCAGAAGCTTCACTATCTTCAGATACATTTGCCATGAGAGCTATGTTTTCCCTTTCATCATCTGATTCTGAGTCAGCTTCAGATGTGTCAGAATCATCCCATGTAGCCATGAGACTTTTCTTCTTTTCCTTGATAAACTTATTTTTGGGCTTCTCCTTCTGAAGTTTTGGGCAGTCACTTTTGTAGTGCCCTTGCTCGTTACATTCATAGCAGATGATGTCTTTGTTGTTTGGCTTTCTATATCCTGAAGAACCTTCAGATCTTCTGTGTCCAGAGGAGGATTCTGACCTTCTGTATCTGGAGGAAGATTCATTGTAATTTTCTGATCGTCTGGGATTCCTGAACTTCCTTTGCCTCTGCTTCCATAGTTGGTTCACCCTTCTGGAGAGGAGAGACAGATCATCTTCTTCTGATGAGGATCCATCAGAGGTTTCTTCCACAGCCTACAAAACTTTGGAGTCAGATTTTCTGTTAGATTTTAAAGCTAATGGCTTACCTTGCTTTTGAGGTTCATCTACTTCTAGCTCTATCTCGTGACTTCTGAGGGAGCTGACAAGTTCCTCCAGAGATATTTTGTTGAGATCTTTGGTTAGCTTAAACGCTGTGACCATTGGCCTCCACTGTTTTGGCAAGCTTCTGATGATCTTCTTAACATGATCAGCAGTAGAATACCCTTTATCAAGAACTTTTAGACCAGCAACAAGAATTTGAAATCTTGAAAACATAGTTTCTATTGATTCACTATCTTCCATCTTGAATGCCTCATACTTCTGGATGAGCGAAAGGGCTTTGGTTTCTTTGACTTGAATGTTGCCTTCATGCGTCATTCTCGGAGAATCAAACATATTCTTGGCAGTTTCTCTGTTTGATATTTTTTCATATTCTGAGTATGAGATGGTGCTGAGGAGAATTGTTCTGGCCTTGTGGTGGTTTCTGAATTCACGCTTTTGCTGATCAGACATCATTTTTCTTTCTATCTTCTGACCACGTCCATCCATTGGATGCATGTATCCATCAGTCACCATGTCCCACAGATCAGCATCATGGGCCAGAAAGAAACTCTCAATTATGTCTTTCCAGTAATCAAAGTTCTCTCCATCAAAGACTGGAGGTTTGCCACTGAATCTGTCCCTTTCTTCATTGTTGTCATTGCTGATGTTTTGACTTGGTCCTACCATAGTGTTTTTCTGACGCTGGATCTTGTACTGACACGGTTAAGTGTTTAAGCTCAAAACCAGGCGCTCTGATGCCAATTGAAGATGTGAAAAACAAAAGAAGGGGGGTTAATTGAAAACTTATATCAAACACAGCTTAATGATACAATATTTTTATCCTGGTTCGTTTGATCTCAAACTACTCCAGTCCACCCGTCAAGGTGATTTCGCCTCTCTCCAACAAGGTCTTAATCCACTAATCTCAAAGGATTACAACAACTACTTTAACAACTGTTAAAGTCTTCTTGAGTACAACCACAAACCGGTTAATCTCAAGGAAATCTTTTACAAATAATTGAACAAGAAAGTGTTGTTGTTTTCTAACAAAACGGTATATCACAATTGTGGTAATTACACAGGTTAAGCTTAGAATAGAATAAATTTGCTAGAGCTTGAATATGCGTGGTTTGGAATTCTCTGCAAATTGATGTGTGCGTACGTATGAGCTTCTTTCACAAGCAGACTTGTTTATATAGGCAAGGCAAAGACGTTGTCCATAAAGCAAGTTTAATGTTAATAACACACTTTCCTTTTGTAGAAGATCTTGTTTGAAGAAAGCCGTTGGCATTAATTCTGTCTTGAATACACAGTAACGCTTCAGAGTCTTCTATCCTTAACTGTTGATGACGCTTCAGAATATTGATGACTTGGTTGATATGTCTTAGTTCAGAATCAGAGTTTGTTGTAATTAAGCGCAGGTTCTGGTCACCAATCTTCAGCGTATGATCTGATAGCTTCAGCGTGAAATCCTTTATTGCTTATCTTCTGATGCTGATCCCATCAGAACTTCTGCATATACAAATCATAATTTTAAGGAGCATATTTGTTCTTTGTATATATTTCTTTGTATTTATTTATTCTTTCTATTTGTTATCATCAAAACTCTAACAATGGTTGTAGAATCAAACTATGTTCTAAAACGGATTACATGTTTCTATTTGTTTTTGTGTTTTTTAATTGAACAATATTAAGTTACGCATTCTACCCGCAACTCGACCATTGAAGACACACGCATCTGAAGCAGAAAGGAACTAAAATGTTTTACCTAACCAAGTATTTACAAAAGAGAAAAGTGCCCGAAGGAGGATGATGTTATGTTCACAACTTCAAGCAAGTAGACATAGTACAACCCAACCCTTGGGGAATTATGCGTCGTATTGCTTAAAGTAGAAATAACACATCCTTTTTAGTTTGAAAGGCCCAAAGGCGGAAGAAAAAAAATTTGAATTGGTTTAGTTTTTTTATCTTGAAAAAGGATTTGAGTTTATTAGAGTATTTTATGAAATTTGCCGAGAAAATAAATTTTAGTTTTAATGCACATGCAAAGATGCAAAAGGGGAAGAAAAAGTATAAGGGAGACTATCCTAATGTTATCATACAATGGTGGACCTAAGATTTGGATTAACAAAAGGGAAACATCTACCTAATATTAACATGCATGGCTAAACATCCTAGGGTCTACTTGAATCAATCTTAACCAAGAAAGAAACAAGAATCCTATGGGGAGCATGGTATAGAAAGCGAGTAAACACTCAATCAATCAAGTGCTTTGGCAAAAGCACGCACACATGGCATGAGTAGTGACCACTATCTCATGTAAAAATCCTAATCAAGATATAGAAGATCGAGGTAGGAAATATGAGGGAACAAGAGAAATGCTTTAGCTAAGGGGAGCGAATCACCCAAGGAAAATAAGCGAGAGTGGGATAAAAAGAAAAGAAACGAAATGTTTTAGCTAAGGGGAGCACATCACCTGAAGCAAACAAGCGGGAGTAGGATGAAAAAACGAAAATATGATGCTCAAGGATACTAAACACATATCCAAGATATAGGAGATCGAGGTAGAGATAACATGAACAAACACGGAGTGTCAGCATTGACCAATGCGAACTTCTAAAAAAGCATGGGAGATTTATTTCAAATCCCTTTTCCACTGACGGACTCGATACATAAGATCTGCACAACTCTGAAACGTCGATGTACAATGTGAGTTAAGGATGACACGAACTGGAAATTGTTGGGGTTGATTGTGAATCTTTTCCGTGCGTCTTTCTTGAGGACTTCAATAGGGGATGGGGAATATAGTGGGAACAAATGTAAACACACGTGCGGAATACCTACTTCAAAGGTAGGATTTTAAACAACCACAAAGAGAAAACAAGGCAAATAATGCAGAATTTCCTAAACCAAGGTCTTTAAATAAACCAGAGGGACTCCTAAAATATATCCACAACGAATGTCCCCGTCATACATCTCTATTCCTACTTCTCATGGCAAGGAAAGCGATAAAATTCCTACTTCTCATGATATCCAGAAAATGGTAAGAGAATGATGTAAAAAGGGCACGAGAAAATACCAAATGGTATCAATCTGAATATGCCAAGCAATAGAAAAGAAACCTGGAAACTTTAATTCAAGCTAGCATCAACAAATAAAATCCGGTAAGAATATGCATCGAGGAATCAATAAATATGATCGGAATGTGTGTCGTACACATACAAGTATCAACAAGAAACTTGCACCAGATAGCCATCCAGACAAGGCAAACAAATAGTGTGTACAACGACATGTACACAAGACAAGGAATGTGTGTCGTACACATCCGAGTCAAGCAAAACACCTCCACAAAATACATTAACCAATGTACCATGGAAAACCAAAATGGAATGTGTATCAGATACATCCATATAACAAAGTATCTGCACAAAAATAAATTCAGGCAAGAATACAAAGCACAACATAAAAACAACGTGTGTCAAACGAAAAAGAGAACCATAAATTAGTGGTGTAAGAAAGTATTTCGATCACATAATCAAGCGATAATTATATGATCGAAAATTATCTCGAAGTACCTTGCACAATTAACAAATGAGTTAGAAATAACAAGGAGAATATAAGAATGAATGAGTAGAAGAATGCTTAAAGAAAGCATAACATGGTATGAAGAAAACAAAAAAATAAAGTTTCTGCTTTAGTGAGGTAACCGGTTATCTCAGGGTGGTAATCAATTACTTCACCCAAAACCTGCAAATACTAGTCTCGGACTTGCCGCGGTAACCGGTTATTGTAATGAGGTACCGGTTACTTCGTCCAAAATTGCAATGTATTAGTTACTGACTTGTTGAGGTAACCGGTTACTGTAATGAGGTACCCAGTTACTTCGTTGAAGATTTTAGAAAATTTTCCTTGAAAATGATGAGGTAACCAATTACCATAGTGAGGTAACCGGTTACCGTAGTGAGGTAACCGGTTACTTCCCTATGATAGAAGCTTTTTCTTGCAGTTTTTGGCCTAACACCATAGTTTAAGCATTTTAACAAACACCGAAGCTTCAACTATTAACACATGGTTTTTTTACATGATTCAAGGCTCAAATCTATGTCAATTTACATGCAAATCAAGAATTATAATCAACAATTTGATAAACATCGACACATATATCTTGAATAAGCACTTTCTTAAGAATTGCTTAATTGTAAAAAGTGCTTATTTCAACTATCCGATTCCAGATTTCAACAACATGATTCAATTCTTAATTCTACTCCACAACTGAATTTCAATTCAATTTCTCAATTAAGCTTCAATTTGATAATCAATTCTCAACAAAATGTGATCATTCAAGAAGAGAAAAAGTGCTTAATTCACAATATCTTACCGTAAGATTGAAGAGGCGGTTGAGAAGAGGATATTGTTGGTGTCGGATCGGAGAAGTAGAGAGGGAGGGAGAGTGGCGTGTCCTTGAGGGAGAGAGGGAGAAATTTTTTGCTTCATAAAAGTTGTTGTGTTCTTGAGCAATTTTGAGAGAAAAGTTACTTTTGATCCTTGAGCAATTGAGAGAAGAAGTAGGAGAGTGTTTGCGTGTTGTGCAAATTATAATTCCCCCCCTAGAAAATTTTCAGAATTTTCTTTATATAGTGTGTGCAATTTGGGCCTTGAAACTTGAGTTTGGGCCTTGCAAAGTGTCAGTGTCAACTTCTATCTTGCGTAGACAAAGAGAATCGGTTCTCGAAGCGAAATCCTGGCCCAGAACCATCATAAAAAATGAAGATAATAAATTATGTTAAGCGTGGCCGAAAGAACGGGATCAATCGGATAAAAATCGAGCGAGTTATGAATTTTTAAATTTTCGCGTCAGATGAAATAAATTAACGGTTCAGGATTTTTTGGTGCGTCACGGGCAAAATGGACGAAAAGCGGAAGCCTTCTGGGTACTATTAATGTATGAAATATGAAACCGAAACGAAGCTAACAAAATTTGTGAACCAATTCCTCCAGAACCAGCTCGATACGATAAAAATGGATCGAGATATGATTTTTTGAATGTCGGCAAAATAAATATCCGTCACTATTTTTTCACTACGAAATTCCCCAGTAATCCAAAATTTCTGAAATCTTCCCTAAGGAATCAGCTCTCGGCCTCAACAGAAAAAATATAGATATCATCAAGACAGAATTTCGGCAACTAGAATGGACACCAAATGACGAACAAGGCTTGATTTATGAATTTTTTAGTGTCCAAAAATTGTATGTTCAGCACACTTTTTCCTTATATTTTACACTGTACATCTTGAAGATATTTGCACATTCGGAGATCTTTTACAAGGGATCGACTCTAGATCCGAATATATATTTTAGAAAACATCACCATGGATCTTGTTGTACCCCAAAATTTTCCCTCTCATATTCCTCAATACATTTCAAGTGAGGCCTCAAATTGCTCAAGGAAGTCCAAGGGTTGACCAGACAAACCCTCTCCTAAGGTAGTCTACCTCAAATTAGGGTTTCAGTTTGCATCAAGGGACTTGAGTCTAAAGGATCCAAAATTATCACCATTGTCCTAATATGTTCTCAAGATCATCCATGTCAAGTTTCAAGCCTTGCAAAGGAAATTTGCTCAGTCAATTACTCAAAGGCCTGAAAATCGACTGTGTTAGGGCAAAAGTCAATTGTGTCCTACATACAGTCAAACTTCAAGATTTTTGGTCAACATCCTCATTTTGAAGCATTATTCATAATTTGGTCAAGGGTTGATCATGATTCCTCAAGGATTGCTCACAATTCATCAAAACCCAAAAGTTGCTAAATTAGGGTTTTGTAGGAAAAGTCAACTCAACTTTGACCAAGCATAACTTTCTCATGCTTTATCAAAAATGACCCATCCAAAGCTCATTTCGAAGAGAATGAAATTTACTACAATCCATCTTCATCTCCCAAGTTCAAAATATGCACTCACAAGAAGATATAAATTTTGACATTATAGGTCATTTTGGAAAGTCAACAAAAACACCTTTTTTGTCAAAGCTTCATACATGAACATGGAAGACTCAATTGATATGAGACCAAACGGGTTGCTTAGAGGACATCTTAAGCTTTCTATAAAGTCCAAGAACACATCTCTAGGGTCAAAATTGGAGGAGTTATGCATTGGCAAAGTTGACCTTTTTTGCAAAATTGCCAAAAGTCAAGTGTGGCCAAAATTGCAATTTGTATCAAATGTGCCCAACTTTTTATGCTTGCATTGAGTTTGTAACATGACCCACGACCCATGATCCTTCCCATTTGTCATTCTTTTATTTTTGTCATTTATTTTGATTTTATTTCAATTAAATCTAATAAAATCAAAATAAAATCATGAAAATATCAAAACTAATCAAAGCTTGAGATTTTATGCATGTTTAGGCCTCTTATACAGCTGGAAAGAGAATCAAACCATGCAAGATTTAGTTGGACACAAAAAGATTGGATTTGGCTTGATTTGGAAATATTTGCATAATGATCAAATCTTGAATCAATGATCTTAATTGAGGAAGATTTGAAACAAGTTTGTAACCCTAATTCGTTCTAGGGTACATATAGAACATGTGCAGGCCAAAAGAAAAGAAATTGGAGGCGTGAAAAGAAGAGAACAAATATCAAAATTTCAAAGAAAAGTTGCAATCTGATTTCCTAGTTCCAGGCTTCCTCAAGCCATTCCAGGCACACCATTCGTTTGTTGGACATCCAAGGATCCTATTCCAATCTTTAGCAAGCTCCCTCAAGCCCAGAAACACGCTGTAAGTACCACGACTTCCATGTTTTTTTGAAACTGTATATCATAATTCTGGCATTGTTAGCATGTTTTATGGACATATTCTTCATCCTTATGGTGTTTGCAAGCTAATGGTAATATCCAATTGCACTTTTATTGGTTATACAGCAAGTTGCCATGTTTAGGGTTTTAGTTTTGTTTTTAGTGGTTTTACGTGCAGGAACAATTAGCCGTGGATAGTGGTACCATGATGCTCGTGAGGTTGCAACGAGTTGATTGGTACCACTGGTATTGATTTATCATGCAGGGATAAGGTTTTGGAATGGACAAGGGTTATACCTACACCCTTTGTCCGTAGGTAAAAGCTACTGAACTTTTAGCAACGGTGGGAGGAAGAAGAAGGGTATCATGGCATCCTGTGACTGGCCAATTCAAAATTTCGCGCGTTTCTAATATTATTATTCTGTTTTTCCATATAACGCTTATTTGTTGCTCCATATACACAAAGACAAGCCAGCTCAGATGGTCAGCGTGTGTTGTGAAATGCCAAAGGGCGTGGGTTCGATTCCCAGGTCCCCATATTATTCCATGTTATTTTGCATTATGTGATCAGGTACATAGGCGCCCCATAAGTCCACCATGTGTCCTCTAGGTCCAGCCAACCAGATCATCCACATGTTAGATCCAAGGAGTCCCAATGAAGGTCTACCATGGACATCAGTCAAGCTAGCAGCATTGGATCTGGAAAAGTCAAATGGGCTAGGCGCTATTGGGCTTAGGATTTACCATTCAGACCCCCCTTTCTAGCAATAACCATGCCCATTTCTTTTTCTTTTATATTTTTCCTTTTATTTAATTTCTTTATTTAATTTATTTTCTAATCACAAATTAATTTCTTTTCTTACAAAAAATCATAAAATCAATTTCACCAATTTAGAATTTAGGTTTTATTTTATTTTATCAAATTAATTTTATATTAGTTTTAATTTTAGGGCAATTCTAACTTTTTGTAAATATTTAAAATAAATTAGAAAAATTAGGGTTATCATATGATTTAATTTTCATTTCTTTTCTCAATAAACAAAATACAAAAATAGGTCAAATTAATTATTTTTCTTAATTTAAATTAATTATTAATTAGGTTTGTATTTATTCAATTAAAACCTTATTTTCTCAAAATAATCAAAAACAACAAAAATATGATTTTTCTTTCAATTAGGTTTAGACAGGGTCAAAACCCTAATTTTTCTCGTTCTCGATTCATCGCGCGCCTTTATTATTTTTGTGATATTTATGTAACTGCTCATGGTATGTAATAGTTTAATTAGGATTTTCCTTTATTTATCGTTTTACGGGGTTTTTTGGCTATGTAATTAATCCCCCTCCCCGAAGTCTTGTAATAGCGTAGTTTTATTTCTCGCATTTTTATTTTTCCCAAATATTAATTGTTCGATGTATGTTAATAGGATTGCATGACAAGACTGTATGTTAATTTAAAATGGTTAGCAAACCCTAATGGAAAAAGATAATAACTGAAATCAAATCGCTCGCACATGCGCACTCCTAGGGTATACTCTCACTTCGGTTGCCTTCGGTAAACGATCATTAAGTATAGGATGTTTTAGTGGTCTCTCTCTTGTCTAAATAAAGATCAAATGTCCCGTTCGGAAATGTTGCCTCGGAAATGTTGCCTCGGAAAGGTCGCCTCGGAAATGTTGCCTCGAATATGATCTTAAGACACTAGGGTTATTACTAAGACGTCCTAACATTGCTTTAGTGATCGTATGTCCCTTTCGAATTAACCCTTACAACTCCAACGACGGTGATACCTACTCCTTAATAGTAGGATAGCGCTGTCTAAAGGAAACAAGAACAGAAACATTCTTTTTTTCGAATAGGTAGATGCTAGTAGGTACTTGCTCAAAATAAACTTTTTCACACTTACACTCTTTTCAAACAAAGTTTTCAAAAACACTTCGTAACACTCTTGAGGGCTGATACAAGGGTTAAAACGAAGTAAAACAAAAACTTTTCAAAACAAACACACACAAGCAATTTTTAAAATGATGAGCAAGTACCTAAGAGCCCGTTGAAAACCACGGATAGAAAGGGTGCTAATACCTTCCCTTTCTATAATCTACCCCCCGTACTCAAAATCTCGAAAAAGGAATTTTTATGTGATTTTGTCCTTTCCAGTTGGATAAAATAAAAGTTGATGGCGACTCTTGCTTACCGCGACATTTTGCAAACACAAACACAAAACGCAAAACGCAAACTAGCATTTTTCTCAAAACAGTCGGTTCTGCCACCGTATCACAGAACTGGCGACTCTGATGGGGATTAAATAAGTGGGGTATACCTTAGGATTAGTTCATCATACATTGTTTCTCTTGTTTGTTTTGGTTGCTTTACTGTTAAAGGGTTTTGTATTGGGAGTTACTATAGATCCTAACTTGGATCTGGGGGACACATTTTAGGTAAGTAGCAATAAACTATGAGGGGACTGTATAGCGTAGACCGATACGGTTGAAGCAGTAGCTATGTTGATGTGGCACATTGGTTGGTACCGGTATCCCTTATGGAGAAACGAGGAGAATACGGGGCTGCTATATGTGTCGTTAAGCATCAACTGACCTTAGAATCTTTAATTGACCAACTTGGCCATTAGGAATTAGTGAGATAGCCAGCCTCGGTGTAAAGCTGAGAACTGGTTGATACTCGATACTACATTCATTGAGACCATACTCTCGAGATAGTTCCGACCGCAAGAAAAGATTGTGTAAGCTGAAACCATGATCGATGGAGGATGGTAAGTGATATTGAGAACCTCTAGAACCCGGTTACTATTGCTAGGATAGGTTGAAACCAACTGAACTTCAAGATGGTAATACCTAGACCCCATGCAAGCCTTAAACTTAAGGGCTTTTGTGTGACTTGTTTGCCTTTGCCATGTCTGTTATCTTCTATACATGTTGTTTGTTTTACCATGACATCATGCATCATAACATATCATGCATACTTCATTATACTAACCATTTCAAAGACCAAGGGGATTTATCTTTGTTCTGTTTTGCAGATTATGGCTTCCATGCGCAGAAACACCATTCGAGTTAACTTTGTGCAAATACCTGCTCAACTCAAAGAATTAGCCTCAAAAGTTTCTGATAATTCTTCATTCATTAGAAGACATGGTCAGCTTCTTAGTTTGGTTACTTCAAAGTTTGATGAGCAGATGATGAGTGTGCTTTTCCAGTTCTTTGATCTTGTGCATCATTGTTTCACCTTCCCGGATTATCAGCTAGTTCCCACTTTGGAAGAGTTTTCTCACTTACTGGGCATATCCATCCTTGAGCAGATGCCCTTCATAGGTTTGGAAGAGACTCCTAGACAAGAAGACATTGCTTCAGCTTTGCATCTGACACGGGATGATGTAATATCCAACTGGGAGACACGAAGCGGGGCTGAAGGTTTCTTAGCCAAATTTCTAATATATCAAGCTCAACAATTCTGGGATAACTTGGATTTCCAGGCTTTCGAAGACATCTTGGCTCTCCTTATCTACAGTTTGGTTCTCTTCCCGAATCTGGATTCCTTTATAGATGTGAATACGGTTAAGATCTTCCTGTCTTGCAATCTTGTGCCTACTCTACTAGGTGATATCTTGCATGCCCTCTACACTCGTACCGTGCATAGAAGAGGGACCCTCATGTGTTACATGCCTTTGCTGGCGAGGTGGTTTATTTTGCACCTCCCCAAGTCCGTGTTGAAGAATGAAGAAGGTTTGGGATGGTCTTATAGGATAATGTCACTTGCCCATACAAACATTCTTTGGAGTTCCAAGGCTATGGAAAGCACTGCTGTCATTGATCGATGTGGGGGATACCCTAATGTCCTGTTGCTTGGAACCAGAGGGGGAATAACCTACAGTCCTTTTTTTAGCTTTGTGACAATTTGGTCGTGCTCAGAGACATGGTCCTCATGAGCTACTTCTTACGGATATTGCATTTGACTACAAGGAAGACGTTGACGAGCATCGCCGAAGGTTTATACGAGCTTAGGGCATGGTGAACAGATCTAACCCTCAAGAGCTAGGACCAATGACTTCTCTCCTTATGCAGCCTTATCTCCAGTGGGTCTGAGCTTGTGCTCAGAAGCTTGGGATGACTTGTGAAGTTGTGTTTCCAGTGATTGTGGATCCTACCAATGAAGAGGGCATTCCTTATACAGTCCTTTATCCCTACATGCCCACTGATCTGGGGGCATTGAAGAGATCCTGGATTCAGCTGAAAGAGAAGAGGGATACTTACCGAGAGAAGTACCATGAGCAAGAAAGGAAGATCTTGAAGCTCACCATGCAACTCGAGAATGAAAGAATAATCAATGACTACGTCAGCACCAAGGGGAAGCGTCCATGGGATTTCTGATTTTGCTTTTCTAGTTTAGATTTGTTTTCCGTTTATTTCTTTGTAATGCCTTAAAGGCATTTTTGAACCTTTTTACTAGTTAATCTAATAAAGTTTGTTTTATTTTTTGGTTTGCAAATTTAAATCTCCCAAAGTCTTTGAAATCATTACATACGCATCCCATTATCATCCACACCATTACAGGTTTCTCATCTTCTTCGCTGTTTATTTCAGCACGAAATGTCTTCCGATCAAGCTATCAAAGATCTTCAGGCACAAAATGCCCAGTTCCAAGAGATGTTCTTGAGCTTGGATAAAGGGCAAGAGGATTTGAAAGCTCTCATTCTGAAAGAGAAAGAGAAGAAGAAGAAGAAGAAGAAGAAGAAGAAGAAGGTCGTTCTTCTGAGTATGGGCAAAAGGTTTGGGGATAGGTTGAAACAGCAAGTTGATCTTTCCTTTTCATCCAAGGAAGGGGAGGACCAAGAAGAAGAAAAGGGCCTCAGTCCTGCAGTTTCTGATAATGATACAGATTATGATGAGGAACAGTATCCTCCTGCTGAGGATAGGTACAAGCAACTTGAAGACCATCTGAGTGCTATGGAGATTCAGAAGATCCCTTGTTTGGATTTTGGAGAGCTAGGACTGGTATCGGGAGTGGTGATCCCTCATAAGTTTAAAGCTCCTATTTTTGCCAAATACGATGGAGTATCCTGCCCAAAACTCCATCTCCGCTCGTACGTCAGAAAAATTCAACCCCACACGGCTGATAGGAATTTATGGGTGCACTTCTTTCAAGATAGTCTATCAGGGACTCAGCTTGAATGGTTTTATCAATTGGAAGGAGCTAATGTCCGAAACTGGGAGGACCTTGTTGCTGCTTTCTATAGGCAGTACCAATATCACGCCGACCTTGCTCTTACTCGTACTCAGCTTCAGGGTATGTCTATGGGTGCAAGTGAAGGTTTTAAGGACTATGCTCAGAAGTGGAGAGATTTGGCTGGAAGAGTCCAACCCCCTTTGTCTGACAGGGAGTTGGTTGACATGTTTCTAGGGACGCTATCTGGTCCATTTTTCAATCATCTGATCGGTAGTTCGTCGTCTGGTTTTACTGAGTTGATCTTGACTGGAGAGAGAGTAGAAGCTGGTATCTGAAGTGGTAAGATACAGAAGGATACTTCATCAAGTACAGTGAAGAAGCCTTTCACTGGTAAGAAAGAAGCTAGTGCAGTATATGGCTCGAGGAGCCAAAACAGACCTGAACACCGTCAAGAAGTAAATGCGGTAGTGATATCAAGACCCACAGTTGCTCCACAATGCAACAATCAGCAAAGGGTGGAAAGACCACAGAGACAATTCACTCGGCTCAATATGACCTTGTCTCAAATTCTACCACAATTATTAAAGACCAACCTGGTAACTCTAAGGGAGGCCCCGAAGAACCCCAACACCATATCTCCGCTATATAACCCGAATTCCCGTTGCGCCTATCACTCCGATGGCCCAGGATATGATACAAACAACTGTTGGACCTTGAAGAATAAGGTGCAAGACTTGATCGAAGCCAAAGAAATTGAGTTTGACGCTCCGGAGAAGCCCAATGTCATAACTGCTCCCATGCCCAAACATGGTCATGGAGTGAATGTTGTGGATAATGATTTATTTGTGACCTCCGTGGAATAAATTTCTACTCCTTTGATGACAGTTAAGAAGAATCTATTGTTGGCCAGTTTATTTCCGGGTTGTGGCGAAGGTTGCCACATATGTTCACTTCTGCCTGCTGGTTGCCACTTATTGAAATCAGGTGTTCAACGCCTGATGCATAACAAAGAGATCCTGTTCGAGAAGACTATGATTCTGTTAGTTCTAGTTAAAGATGTTGCCATCATAACCATTTCTACCAATTCTTCCAAGGCTTCCTCGAGAAAGCCTGTTAGGATTACACCCGTTCCAAGAATTGCTCCGTTAATAATTATTGTCCCTGGTCCTATCCCATACACTTCGGATAAGGTTGTCCCTTGGCTCTATGGGGCCGATGTGTATTACCATGGAGTTAAGCAAGACTTAGAGAGTGAAGAAGTTGATGCTGATGTCAGCAATATTGTCAGAGCTAGCAAGGTCACCAAAAGCGGAAGACTCTTTTCTCCCGAGATTTCCCCTTCGACTGTTCACAAACCTGTTGTCATTCCATCTGCTAGTACATCAGCTACTGTCCCAGTTCCTATTCCAGTTATCACCCCTGTCGTCGAGCCATCTGGGACTCGGGGCAAAGAAATCACAGGTGAGCCTGCCCGGATGGAGGCGCCTATGAAGATCATTATAGAAACCTCTAAGCAGGAGATAGAGCAGATTCTTAAAATTATCCAGAAGAGTGACTACAATGTAGTTGAGCAGTTGGGGAAGACCCCGTCAAAAATCTCCATGTTGTCCTTGTTACTGTGTTCTGAAGCCCATGCAAAGGTTTTAATTGCTTTCTCAAAATTGCGCATGTGCCGCAGGAAACTTCTGCCGATCAATTCAAAGACTGCGTAGCTAGTTTGACTGCCGACAACAGGTTGGGTTTCTCAGATGAAAATCTGACTGCTAAAGGAAGAAATCACAATGATGCTCTGCACGTCTCGATCGAGTGCAGAGGCACTACTATGGCCCATTTACTGGTGGATATTGGGTCCTCATTGAATGTTTTTCCAAAGAAAGCATTAGACCGTCTGGACTGTAAAGGTTTGATTCTGAAGCCGAGTAATATTGTGGTCAGGGATTTCGACGGGTCAAAAAGGATGGTGCACGAGGAGGTGGACGTCCCTGTTAAAGTTGGCTCTCATACTTTTGCATCTACTTTCTACGTGATGGATATCCGACCATCATATTCTTGCTTGTTGGGTCGCCCTTGGATTCATAAAGCTGGGGCAGTGACTTCTACGCTCCATAGATGTTGAAATATCCAGTAAAGGGGAAGATCGTCACGGTACAAGGTGAAGAGGAGTATATGGTGAGTCATCTTAATTCCTTTCGCTATGTGGAGATGGATATGGAGTTCATCGAAACCCCGTGTCAGAACTTTGAAGAGGTCCCCCAGACTTTGGCGTCAACTGAAGTTGCTATTGACAAACCTCCGATGAAGATGGCTTCCCTCAGGGATGCCAGAGCTGTAATTGAAAAAGGTGGGTGTGCAAATTGGGGTCAGCTCCCTGATTTCACACACAAAATTGACAAGTTTGGTTTGGGCTTTACTGCAGAGGCTCAAATGGTTATTCAGTGCACGCGGATTGGAAGACCTCCCATGCACATCAATAATCAGGGAGTGAACACAATTGAGGACAGTGAAGAAGATTCATACATCGACAGTTGGATCTACCCAACAACCAATGGTGGCTTGAACAACTGGACGGTGAAAGACTTCATACCCGTTTCTTTTATTACACAGTAATTGACTTTTATTTTGAGAGTTGTAATAAACAGTTTAAAACTTTATGGCCCGGTGCCTTGCCCGAGGCACCTTGGCTTTGCTTGTGAGGGCTTATTATTTGTCATTTTCATAGATCATCAACAAAGCATTGGATGTTTTCTTGCATTACAAATTTTGCGCTCCTTATTTTTCTTTTCTATCTCGCACTTTATCAAAACAGCTATTGTCTTACACACACTCACGTATCATAATGCAGATCCATATCCACTCTGGATCCCATTGATAACGACTCTGCTACTGCCAGTTATGACTTCGAAAGTCCGATCAACCAAGCCGAAGACGGAGGTGAGGATGATTGTGAGGTACCCGAAGAACTTGCTAGACTGTTACTGTAGGAAGAGAGGGCCATACAGCCTCATGAGGAGCCAGTCAAATCAGTGAATTTGGGTACAAAGGAAGACAGGAAAGAGGTCAAGATAGGTGCGAATCTGGAGTCTAGTGTCAAGCAACGGTTGATACAGATGCTACGTGACTACGTTGAGATCTTTGCTTTGTCTTATGAAGATATGCCTGGTTTAGACACTAATATTATGGTTCATCGCTTGCCAACTAAAGAAGATTACCCTCCCGTAAAGCAGAAGGTTCACCGTATGCGCCCTGAGATGTTTGAGAAAATCAAAGCTGAGGTCATGAAACAGTTTGACGCCGGATTTCTAGTTGTTACTTCTTATCCACAGTGGGTTTCCAACGTTGTTCTGATGCCTAAGAAAGATGGTAAGGTGCGGATGTGTGTGGACTATAGAGATCTGAATAGGGCGAGCCCCAAAGATGATTTCCCGCTTCCTCACATCGATGTTCTAATCGACAACACCGTGCAGCATAAGATCTTCTCCTTTATGGATGGTTTTTCTGGTTACAATCAGATTAAGATGGCTCCCAAGGACATGGAGAAGACAACCTTCGTTACACAGTGGGGCACCTTTTGTTACAAGGTAATGCCTTTCGGGTTGAAGAATGTTGGGGCAACATATCAGCGCGTCATTGTCGCTTTGTTCCATGACATGATTCACCATGAGATTGAGGTTTATGTTGATGATATGATCGGCCGATCCCAGACTGAGGAAGAACACCTTGACCATCTCCAGAAGCTATTTGACAGGTTAAAGATGTACAAGCTGAGGTTAAACCCGAACAAGTGCACCTTCGGGGTAAGGTCTGGTAAGCTGCTGGGTTTCGTCATCAGTGATAAGGGTATTCAAGTGGACCCTGCCAAGGTAAAAGCCATACAGGAGATGCCGGCCCCCCATACAGAAAAGGAAGTTAGAGGCTTTTTGGGAAGGCTAAATTACATCACCCGGTTCATTTCACATCTGACTGCTACTTGTGAGTCAATCTTCAAGCTGCTGAAGAAATATCAAGTGGTAAAGTGGAATGATGAATGTCAGACCGCTTTCGAAAGAATCAAAGAATACCTCCAAGAGCCACCAATTATGATGCCTCCAGTTGAAGGAATGTCTTTGATCCTATACTTGATAGTACTGGATAGTTCAATGAGGTGTGTGCTGGGGCAGCATAACGAGTCTGGCCGAAAAGAGCATGATATTTACTACCTTAGCAAAAAGTTTACCGATTGTGAGACCCGATACTCACTGCTTGAGAAAACTTGTTGCGCTTTGGCATGGGCTGCTCGCTGGCTGAGACAGTATATGCTGACTCACACTACCCTATTAATATCAAAGATGGATCCAATCAAGTATATCTTTGAAAAGCCTGCCTTGTCCGGAAGAATAGAAAGATGGCGGATGATCTTAACTGAGTATGACATCCAATACACAACCCAAAAATAAATCAAGGGGAGTGTATTGGCGGATCATTTGGCGCATCAGGCCATGGATGACTACCAATCCATGAATTTCGAGTTCCCGGATGAGAACATCATGTTGGTGACCGACTGTGAAGAACATGGACCGGATGAAGGACCTGAGGAAGGATCCCAATGGTCTATGTATTTTGACGGAGTCTCAAACGCGTTGGGTAATGGCATTGGTGCTGTGATTATATATCCTGAAGGTTATCATACTCCATTCACCGCCCGATTATGTTTTAACTGCACCAACAATATGGTGGAGTATGAAGCATGCATCTTGGGTCTGCGAGCTGCTATTGACTTGAGGATTAAGTTCTTGAGTGTATTCGGAGATTCTGCTCTGGTGATCAGTCAGATCAAAGGCGAGTGGGATACGAAGCACCCAAATCTTATTCCTTACAAAGAGTATGTACTGACGTTGCTTCCTCACTTCAAGGAGATAACCTTTGAACACTTCCCAAGAGAGGAGAACCAGCTGGAGGACGCGCTAGCTACTATGTCTTCTATGTTCAAGGTCAGGTGGGACAATGAAGCTCCCCATGTTATCATTGAGAGGTTGGACGAACCCTCACATTGCTGTGACATCGAGACTGAATAGGTAGCAGATAAACCCTGGTTCCACGAGGTAAAAAGGTATCTTGAGGCTCAAGAGTACCCCGAGGGTGCATCTGTTAATGACAAGAAGTTTCTGAGAAGGTTTGCTGCGAAGTTCTTCATTAGCAATGGGATTCTTTATAAACGTAACCATGATTCGACCTTACTGCGATGTATGGACAAAAGCGAGGCAGAAAGAATCATGGCAGAATTACATGAAGGTACCTTTGGAACCCACTCCAGCGGACATACCATGCCAAAGAAGATCCTACGGGCAGGATATTATTGGTCCACTATGGAGCCGACTGTTATCAGCATTCTCGGACCTGTCATAAGTGCCAAGTCTATGCTGATAAGGTGCATGTACCTCTGGTTCCTCTAAATGTTTTGACAGCTCCTTGGCCTTTTGCAATGTGGGGCATCGACGTGATCGGTGAGATTAGACCTACTGCATCCAACATGCATCTTTTCATTCTGGTAGCTATTGATTATTTTACGAAGTGGGTTGAGGCAGCTTCCTTTGCTATAGTAACCAAGAATGTCGTGGCGCGGTTTATCCGACACAATCTGATTTGTCGATATGGTGTACCAGAGAGGATCATTACAGACAATGGTACAAATCTCAACAATACAATGATCACCGAGCTCTACAAACAGTTCAAGATACAGCATCACAACTCTTCTCCCTACCGGCCGAAGATGAATGGGGTTGTTGAAGCAGCTAATAAGAATATCAAGAAGATTGTGCAGAAGATGACGGTGACATATAAAGACTGGCATGAGATGTTACCATTCGCTCTTCATTGGTATCGCACCTCAGCACGAACATCAACAGGGGAAACACCCTACTCTCTAGTGTATGGCATGGAGGCAGTCCTACCCATCGAAGTCCAGATACCCTCTCTCCGGATGATGAAGGATGCGGGTTTGAGAGAAAATGATTGGATCCAGACCCGACTTGATCAGATGAATTTAATTGATGAGAAGAGGCTTACTGCTATTTGTCACGGTCAGACGTATCAAAAGAGAATGATCAAGGCCTTTAACAAGAAAGTCAGATGACAAGAATATCAAGTCGGGGATCTGGTGATCAAACGCATCATACTGCCGCAAGGTGATCCCAGGGGAAAATGGAGCCCCACGTACGAAGGGCCATTTATGGTTAAGAACATTTTCTCGGGAGGAGTTATGATTCTAACCACCATGGATGGTGACGACCTTCCTCACCCCGTCAATGCAGACATAGTGAAAAGATACTACGCATAATCAAAGACCCGCTAGGTCGACTGGCCTAGGAAAAAATAAGGGCTTCTCGGCGAACCAAAAGGGTTCGGGCAAAAGTAAGGGATGAAAATGAAGGGGAAAAAACTATACACCCGGCAATTTGAAAACCTGAAAAGGCGGCTTGGGCAAAAAAGGGTATCCCGGTGGACTGAAACCCGAAAGGGCGGTCCAGGAAAAATTAGGGATTGAAGCGTAACACTATGTCTCATTGGATCATCTTGCAACCAGACTTCGGTATCGACTATCAAGCTCGGACAGCGCCAATTAATCTGATCTACCTTCGACCAAGTAGCAAAGTGATGAGACACTCGAAGATATAAAGGCAATAGCAGAGTTGGAACCCAATGGGATTGTTCACATAGCTGTTTTTATTTCACAAATTGTATAATTTTTGTCTCCTTGATGGTGTTCTCTTACTAGGACGTCAGCCTTTTGTACAAAACGCCTATTACAGGCCAACTGCAAAAATCAATACAATTCATTTTACAATAAATTTCAAAATTGTTTTTCTTTTTCTGTTTTGTTTTGTAAGAACGTCCAATGGTTCATTTTTTATATATGCATTTGACAATAATTGCTGCTCATAAATACTTACATGCGAAACAAAAGACAATTACTCGTAATTCCAGGAACAGGGGCAAACAAGAAATGTCCAAACCTTACAGTTGCTCTACCCACCAGGTACAGGGACAGAGCCAGCTTGAGAATATGACTAAATGTATATACACTCCCCGTAGAGTAAGAAGTACCCAAAGACAGTGGTGTTAATTCTCCCCAAGCAGAGTTTATCTATCACCAATAATAGAAGTTCACCATCAGTGGAGTTTATTTCTTCCACAGGCAGAAACTCAATCCCCGGAAGGGTTCATTATCACCAGCGACAGTAATTCATCCCCAGTTGAGGATATTTCTCCAGATCAATAGATCTTCTAGTAGAGTATCTCTCTTCCCCACAGAGTCATTCTCTCGCCAATTTATTCTCAAAATCATCTTCGGTCGTTACCCCCAGCGAGAACGAAGAACTCAACTCCTTGTATTCTCCAGCAGCAGTCCGGGATTCATTTTCCCCGGCTAGAGAATATTGTAAAAACATTGCATATCCATACATCATGGCATACGCATATACATCATACGGCACAATCTCATTTATTTTGAGAACATCATTACTCGATACATGTCATACATCATGACATTGCATACGACTAACTCTTTACCTTTCAGGGAAAGATACAATCAGATTCTCACAAGTTTTCTCTGGTTTAGTCAAATCAATGCTAAGATTTCTGTTCCAGTTCAAGTTATGAAGCCCGGATTCACCCGGATAATATCTTGATTTCTCCAAAACACCATGAAGCCTGGAATCGCCCAGATAGTGGTATATCTTAAATCCAAGCTATAAAGCCCGAAAATCGACCGGAAAATAGTTGAATCCCCAGCAAGTTACTGTGAAGCCTGGAAATCGACCAGATAGCAGTACAAGACACCATGAAGCCTGGAATCGACCAGATAGTGGTATATCATAAACACAAGTTGTGAAGCCCGGAAATCGACCGAAAAACAGCTTAACAAGGTATTGTGAAGCCTGGAAATCGACCAGATAAAAATACAAGATACCATGAAGCCTGGACTCGACCAGATAATGGTATAAGACACCGTGAAGCCTGGATCACGACCAGATAGCGGCAAAAGACACTGAAGCCTAGATTACGACCAGATAATAGCATGGGATACTGCGAAGCTTGGAATTCGACCAAATAGCAATTTACCCGGCCAATTACTAAGAAGCCCGGAATCGACCGGATATTAGTATGCATTAAATTCAAGTTGAAGCCCGGATGCGACCGAATAACAACTTAATTCCTTCTGAAGCCTGGATCACGACCAGATAAGAATTGAGAAATTGCGAAGCCTGGAGAACAACCAGATAGCAAGTTTAACCTCATCCCCCCAGTAAGTCACTGTGAAGCCTGGAGCACAACCAGATAGCAGTCGGTCTTATTTTTCTCAATAAATCACTGTGAAGCCTGGAGCACGACCAGATAGAAGATTATTTTCACCTCCTCGACTAAGAGATGATTCCCTAGTAGAGTAATGGACAACTGAAGTTCCTAAAACTCTATCTCTCTCAAGACAAAGAACAGTATTCCCCAGCGTAGTTTTCCTCAACAACAGGTGTACGGACTCTCGCAAAGGAATCTCTTATGTGATCGACACTTCTTCGGATGGCATCTTTAAGCCCATCTTCCGGCGTCAACCTCCTAATGGAATCTATAAGCCCATTCCCGACATCGCAAGACAAATACCACTTCATGCGAGTGCAAATTTCTGGGCACTTTAGTGTTAAATCATCTTCAACCTTTAGATCACGAAAGGCAAACAACTCAATCTACATCCTCAGGTTTAAGAAGATTGAACAGGGGAAGTTGTTGTACCCCAAAATTTGTCCTCTCATATTCCTCAATACATTTCAAATGAGCTCCTCAAATTTCTCAAGGAAGTCCAAGGGTTGACTAGACAAACCCTCTCCTAAGGTAGTCTACCTCAAATTAGGGTTTTAGTTTGCATCAAGGTACTTGATTCCAAAGGATACCAAATTCTCACCATTGTCCTAATATGTTCTCAAGATCATCCATGTCAAGTTCCAAGCCTTGCAGAGGAAATTTGCCCAGTCAATTGCTTAAAGGCCTGAAAATTGATTGTGCTAGGACAAAAGTCAATTGTGTCCTACATATAGTCAAAATTCAAGATTTTTAGTAAAAATCCTCATTTTGAAGAATTATTCATCATTTGGTAAAGGTTTGATCATGATTCCTCAAGGATTGCTCATAATTCATCAAAACCCAAAAGTTGTTAAATTAGGGTTTTGTAGGAAAGGTCAACTCAACTTTGACCAAGCATAACTTTCTCATGCTTTATCAAAAATGACCCATCCAAAGCTCATTCTGAAGAGGATGTAATTTCCTACAATCCATCTTCAGCTCCCAAGTTCAAAATATGCACTCACAAGAAGATATAAATTTGGACATTATAGGTTATTTTGGAAAGTTAACAAAAACACCTTTTTTGTCAAAGCTTCATACATGAACATGGAAGACTCAATTGAGATGAGACAAAAAGGGTTTCTTAGAGGATATCTTAAGCTTTCTAAAAAGTCCAAGAACACATCTCTAGGGTCAAAATTGGAGGAGTTATGCATTGGCAAAGTTGACATTTTTTGCAAAATTGCCAAAAGTCAAATGTGACCAAAATTGCAATTTTTATTAAATGGGCCCAACTTTTTATGCTTGCATTGAGTTTGTAACATGACCCACGACCCATGATCCTTACCATTTGTCATTCTTTTATTTTTGTCATTTATTTTGATTTTATTTCAATTAAATCAAATAAAATCATGAAAATATCAAAACTAATCAAAGCTTGAGATTTTGTGCATGTTTAGGCCTCTTATACAGCTGGAAAGAGAATCAAATCGTGCAAGCTTTAGTTGGACACAAAAAGATTGGATTTGGCTTGATTTGGAAATATTTGCATAATGATCAAATCTTGAATCAATGATCTTAATTGAGGAAGATTTGAAACAAGTTTGTAACCCTACATCGTTCTAGGGTACATATAGAACATGTGCAGACCAAAAGCAAAGAAATTGGAGGCGTGAAAAGAAGAGAACAAATCTCAAAATTTCAAAGAAAAGTTGCAATCTGATTTCCTAGTTCCAGGCTTCCTCAAGCCATTCCAGGCACACCATTCGTTTACTGGACATCCAAGGATCCTATTTCAATCTTTAGCAAGCTCCCTCAAGCCCAGAAATGTGTTGTAAGTACCCCACGACTTCCATGTTTTTTTGAAACCGTATATCATAATTCTGGCATTGTTAGCATGTTTTATGGACATATTCTTAATCCTTATGGTGTTTGCAAGCTAATGGTAATATCCAATTGCACTTTTATTGGCTATACAGCAAGTTGCGATGTTTAGGGTTTTAGTTTCGTTTTTAGGGGTTTTGCGTGTAGGAACAATTAGCCGTGGATAGTGGTACCATGATGCTCATGAGGTTGCAACGAGTTGATTGGTACCACTGGTATTGATTTATCATGCAGGGATAAGGTTTTGGAATGGACAAGGGTTATACCTACACCCTTTGTCCGTAGGTAAAAGTTGTAGAACTTTTACCAACGGTAGGAGGAAGAAGAAGGGTACCGTGGCATCCTGTGACTGGTCAATTCAAAATTTCACGCGTTTGTAATATTATTATTCTGTTTTTCCATATAACACTTATTTGTTGTTCCATATACACAAAGACAAGCCAGCTTAGATGGTCAGCGTATGTTGTGAAATGCCAAAGGGTCTGGGTTCGATTCCCAGGTCCCCATATTATTCCATGTTATTTTGCATTATGTGATCAGTTACATAGGCGCCCCATAAGTCCACCATGCGTCCTCTAGGTCCAGCCAATCAGATCATCCACATGCTAGATCCAAGGAGTCCCAATGAAGGTCTACCATGGACATCAGTCAAGCTAGCAGCATTGGATCTGGAAAAGTCAAATGGGCTAGGCGCTATTGGGCTTAGGATTTGCCATTCAGACCCCCCCCCCTTAATAGCAATAACCAGGCCCATTTCTTTTTCTTTTATATTTTTCCTTTTATTTAATTTCTTTATTTAATTTATTTTCTAATCACAAATTAATTTCTTTTCTTACAAAAAATCATAAAATCAATTTCACCAATTTAGAATTTAGGTTTTATTTTATTTTATCAAATTAATTTTATATTAGTTTTAATTTTAGGGTAATTCTAACTTTTTGTAAATATTTAAAATAAATTAGAAAAATTAGGGTTATCATATGATTTAATTTTCATTTCTTTTCTCAATAAACAAAATACAAAAATAGGTCAAATTAATTATTTTTCTTAATTTAAATTAATTAGTAATTAGGTTTGTATTTATTCAATTAAAACCTTATTTTCTCAAAATAATCAAAAACAACAAAAATATGATTTTTCTTTCAATTAGGTTTAGACGGGATCAAAACCCTAATTTTTCTCGTTCTCGATTCATCGCGTGCCTTTATTATTTTTGCGATATTTATGTAACTGCTCATGGTATGTAATAGTTTAATTAAGATTTTCCTTTATTTATCATTTTACGGGTTTTTTTGGCTATATAAATAATCCCCCCCCCCTGAAGCCTTATAATAGTGTAGTTTTATTTCTCGCATTTTAATTTTTCGCAAATATTAATTGTTAGATGTGTGTTAATAGGATTGCATGACAAGACTGTATGTTAATTTAAAATGGTTAGCAAACCCTAATGTGCAAAGATGATAACTGAAATCAAATCACTCGCACATGCACACTCCTAGGGTATACTCTCACTTCGGTTACCTTCGGTAAACGATCATTAAGTATAGGGTGTTTTAGTGGTCACTCTCTTGTCTAAATAAAGATCAAATGTCTCGTTCGGAAATGTTGCCTCGGAAATGTTGCCTCGGAAAGGTCGCCTCGGAAATGTTGCCTCGAATATGATCTTAAGACACTAGGGTTATTACTAAGACGTCCTAACATTACTTTAGTGATCGTACGTCCCTTTCAAATTGACCCTTACAACTCTGTTGTACCCCAAAATTTGCCCTCCCATTTCTCTCAACATTTTCTCATCACAAGACCCTTGGAGCTCAAGAACCAGTTAGGGTTTCCTCTGCTCAAGACTTCTCCTTGCACTGTTGACCCAAATTAGGGTTTGTGTTTGCACCAAGATATTTTGACCTAAAATGCCTAATATGACTTTCATGCTTCATGTTGGACTCCCAAGTTTATCCATACCAAGTTTCAAGTCTTGATTCCAACTTTTGCCCAGTCAATTGGACAGTTGACCTAGAAATCAACTATAGTGGGGGAAAAGTCAACTGTGGCCAATTGACAGTCAAATCTCATGAAAATTGACCCACATCAACATTATGAACTCACATGGACCATTTGATCAAGTTTGGATCACAATTCCACAAGAAATTTGATCAGATCACCAAAAGGGCAAAATGGTCATTTTTAGGGTTTTGACTGCACAAAGGCAATTTTTGACTGTTTGACCTAGCCAATGGCAAACCAAACTCACATAAGGACTCAAGGACCCCATGGAATTGTCTTGACATACTCAACAAGTTCAAAAGATCCCAAATGCACAAGATTGACAGTTGAATTTCCCAGTCAATTGATCAATTTTGATTGTATACTGAAAAGTCAAACTTTGACTTTTCGGTCAAAATCAAGTGTCAAGATTCATTTTTCATCAAAACATGCCAAATCATGAAACTTGTTCATCAAGAAATCAAGAATTGCAAATTAGGGTTTGAAATGAAGATTTTTCATAACTTAGAATTTTTCTAAGTTATGAAAAACCCTAATTGTTTCCTAACTTTGTCCCACTTTCTCACCAAGATTCATTTGGATTAAAGGAAAAGTCAAAACATGAAAGTTGTAGTCCATTGCAAAATCTACAACTTTGATTCACAAAGTTTCCTCAAAAGAAGCTTGTAGCTCAAGTTACAATTTTTGGAACAAGGGTACCAAACCATTCTTAACTTAGAGAAATTTGACCTATTTTAGGCAAGGTTTTTACCTAACTTCAAGACCATTTTTCACATACTTCCACTTGGAATTTCAATTTGCATTTCAAAGATGGATTGTAGTACACATTCCAAGCTTTCCAAAATGTCCAAGAACTCATCAAACAATCTCATGGTTAGGGAGAATCGAATTTGGCAAGTTGGGAAAAACTCACTTTTGATTTGGCCAATTTACATGATCATACATTTGTGCCATTTTGAATTCAGCTTGCTTTCCTTGATTAAAGGTCCTATATCCCATTTACACTCATAAATTTAATGCTAACTCATTGTTCCAAGGCCTTATTTTGTGTGTTCAAACATTATATGCAAGATTAAGCCATTTTTAGATAAAGCATTTTTGCCATTTTAGAAAAGTTAAACTTTATGTCAAATGCAAATCCAAGCAAGTACAATGCAAATCCTTTTGGCACAAGTTTATGAACAAAACACACTGATCAAGGGGAAGGTTAGCAGCACATTAGGGGGGCCTCTATCAGTCTAAAACTCAAGTGGACACTTTGTTGCTTAAAGTTGAAGAAACATAGCATAACAATACACAACTCTCATTCCTGTGAACAAGAGCTTAAGAAAAGTTATCAAACACTTTCCAATCATCAACCCTAAGCTAAAACACGAGCCAACCATCTCCATTGCCTTCTCAAACACAGAATCACCCTCAAACTGCCCAAACAGGGTACCTGCTGCAGATTGAGTTCCATAGCTCAATCCTTTCATGCATTCTTGCTAAAATCACTTCAAACACATCCCACATCATCCCTTGAAACTATTCCAAGCCTCAAACACGACCTGTAACACTCCCAATCAACATCACCATTTTCATTTTTTTGTTTTGCAGTTGAAGTTCCATAACACGATTCTCTTGGTTTCCAAACAAAGTAAAGCTTGGAATAGCATCCCTGGACATCAAGGAAGTTGTACCAATCATCACCTTGCATTGAAAACACCTTCATCATCAGATACGATTCCAACTGAACAGGTAAGTTCATGGACTTCTATCTCTCTATCCAGACATTGTTAGCTTTAGGTTTGTGAAGAAATTATGTCACATTCATAGCCCTGAACATGCCCATGTAATTAGTTTTCATTTATGTTATGTGTGCTATGAGAATTTGATGTCTGAACATGGAACAAAAACTAGGTCAGGAATTGGGGGAGAAGAAATTCTCTCTCATTTGAGAGTTAGATCAAGTTTTTGGTATGTATGGATTCGTTGTTTGATGCTTAACATTTTTTATGTTGTGAGTTTTCATTAAAAGTGCAGGAATCAGGACGTTTGAATCAATGTACAAAACGCGCGTTTTTTTGAACAAGTTTGGCTGGAGGTTGAAGAAGCTCCACGTGGGCTGGGCCTGATTTGTTATTTCTGTTTACACCCCATTTTTACTTTTACACCCCCTAGGCCCATTATGCTTATTTTTATGATTTTTTGACCTTTTCTTTTTTATTCTGACTTATTTATTTTTTCTTATAATATTAAAAATATAAAAAATATTTTTCACACCATTTTTGAATTTATTAGGCATATATTTGTTTAAAATAATGTTTGTACATAAATAATACCTAGATATACTTTTATTTAAATAATACTAAAAATAATGCAAATACATTTATTTTCTGATTTTTATTTCATTTTATCTTTTGAAAATATTTTATGAAGATATGCTTTTTTTATAAAAATTAAATATTATTATTTTGTATATATTTAATATATTTAGTAAATAATACAAATACATATATATTTATTAGTATATTTAGATTAAAAAATACAAAATATTTACATTTTCATTTTTATTAATATTTAATATTAAAAATACCTTTTTTACAAATATACTTCATTTTTATTTTATTTTTGTACATAACTAATAAATATTGTATATATTAAACAATTAATACCTTTTAATTAATAAATTAGGGTTTTGCCCTAAATACATAAAAACTCCAAAAAAATAATACTTTTTATTTTGTTTATTTGACATATAAAAAAACACTCTTTTTTTTCATACATATAAAAAAAAACATTTTTTTGCATCTTGCATATTTATTCCATTTTTATTTAATTGTTGTATATTAAATAGTTTGTATAATTCCCAAATTGATGTAATAGTCTAGGTTTAAATTCCTTGTCAAAATACCCCCATTTGAACATTTGTACCCCCCTTCCCATATATTGTGTTGTAATAACTTAGGAACTTTATTTTTCGCATTTTAATGCTTTCTAATTATGCCATGCTAGAATTAGGGTTTTGTATGCAAATCAATTAACCAAAATAGTGTGACCTAATTTCAAAGATAATCAAGCATGAAAATGGACAACACTAATCACACTTGCACCCCTAGGGTATTCCACTTGTTGCCTTCAATAATGGGCCATATTGCATGTTAGGTCTCTTTGGGCAAAACAAAACAATCAAATGATCATAGTCCCTTGATGACGCTTTCGAAAGTTGCCTAAAAAATGATCAAGTCCCTTTCAAGGAAAGATTGCCCAAAGATACTTGGCACCATTGTAATTATGGTCTAAACGATGACCCGCGCCCGTCCCTCTCACATCCTAACACAAGATTGTCCACCAAATGCAATGGTGGAACAAAATTGTTAAAAGGGTTAAAAACATAGGAGAAATCTTTGAGAAATTTAGGAGTAGACAAACTCTTAGTCACTTGAATCAAACTTGCAAAACAAAACACTTGCCTATTTTTCAAACCACACTTTCAAAACAACTTTCAAAAAACAAATGAAAACCTTTTCAAAAGACATACACCTTTGTATACATCCCAACATGGATCATTACAAAGGTTGCCACCACATTGGCTTCTTTTCAAAACATTTTTCAAACCCACACACACAAAGCACCATTTCAAACAATTGAGAATTAAGGCAAGTTGATCTAAGCAAGTAACTAAGAGCCCATGGATAACCATGGATAGAAAGGGTGTTAATACCTTCCCTTTCTATAATCTACTCCCCGAACCCAAGAAAACATCTCAAAGGTTTTTGCTGTGCTTTTTAAACCTTTCCTTAGGATAAAATAAAAAGTCAGTGGCGACTCTTTCTCAACCGAAACATTTGCGAAAACAAACGCAAAACCTCAAGTCAGTTCTCCCACCGTATCACAAAACTGGCGACTCTGCTGGGGAAATTTTTTAAAAGTGGAGTAACCTTAGGGCTTAGATCACCCTCTTGCATGACTAATTGTTTGATTTGATTGCTTTATATTTTGGCTCTCTTGTTTGGGTTTGCAATCCTACACCCGGATTTTGTGAAACATTCATAGATAGCAATACGTTGTGGAAACTGTGCGGGGTATACCGACACGGTTGAAGCAATAGCTATATTAGTGCGACATATTTGTGAGTACCGGTAACCCTTGAGTTCAATCAAGGAGAGTACGGGGCCGCTGAGTGATGTCACTAAGCACTAATGACCTAGAACCTTACTTGACCATCTTGGCCTTTCATTAGGGGTAGTGAGATGACCGGCTTTGGTGCAGTCCGAAGTTGGTAGATACTCGATACTACACTCATTGAGGGTTGTTTTCTTGGAATATTTTGGTCGCTAGTTAAGTGGCTAAACCAAAACAATGAACAATGAAAACAATCCAATGATATTGAGCTCCTTAGAACCCGGTTACTATTTATAGGACAGGTTTTTAAGCCAACTACACTCAAGAGGGTACTTACCTATGAAACCTCATGCAAGCCTGAAACTAGGGTTTGGTGTGAATTGCTTGTACATATGTTTGTGCATACATCATAAACATCATAAAACATCATATGCATTCACTAACCACTTCAAGGGTTTAGATCTTCATCTTTGTTCTTGTTTTGTAGGTCATGGAAATTCCTCGCAGAAAAACCATCCAAGTCAATCTTGTGAGAATCTCTCCTCAACTCAAGGAGCTCACCTCAAGTATTCCGGAAAGCTCATCCTTCAGCGAAAGACATGGTAGACTGCTCAGCTTAGTCAACACCAACATTGAAGAGGATATGATGAAAGTGTTATTCCAGTTCTTTGACCCTCTTCATCACTGTTTCACTTTCCCCAACTACCAGTTGGTGCCCACTTTGGAGGAATTTTCTCAACTTCTGAGAATTCCTATCCTAAATCAACTACCTTTCAACGGTACGGAAAAGGAACCAAAGCCGGAAGATGTTGCTCGAGCATTACATCTACAGCCTTCTGACATCAAGGGGCATTGGGAAACTAGAAGCGGCGTCAAAGGTTTCTTAGCAAAATTCTTGTTTGAGAAGGCACAAGAGTGTTGGAATTCATTGGACCTACAAGCCTTTGAAGAAATTGTGGCACTCCTTATCTATGGGTTGGTTTTGTTCCCAAATCCTGACCAGCTTGTAGAAGTCAACGCCGTCAAAATCTTCTTGTCCAGAAATCCAATACCAACATTACTTGGGGACATCCTTCACTCATTTTACACACGAACAATGAGAAAGAGGGGTGTTCTCATGTGCTGTACTCCTCTCCTTGCAAGGTGGTTTATTTCACACCTTCCACAATCTGTCTTGAAGAATGACCAAGGTTCAAGGTGGTCCCAACGGTTGATGACTCTTACTCACTCTGATGTACATTGGTGTTCTCGGTCCAGAGAAAATGTCATCATCGTTGATCGTTGTGGGGAGTTTCCTAATGTTCCTTTACTTGGAATCAGAGGAGGTATCACCTACAACCCTTGCCTAGCTTTGAGGCAATTTGGATATGCACGAAGAGATGGCCCTCACGACATGTTGATTCCTGACCTAGTTTTTGACTTCGACAACGATGCGCAAGGACTTCACCAAAGATTCATCAGAGCTTGGGGGAGGCCCAACAAGGTTGATAGCAAGACACTGGGGCACAAGAACTCCATCCCTCTTGAACCTTATCTCAAGTGGGTACGAGCCCAAGCCCAGAGTCTAATGATGCCTTATCCTCATGTTCTCCCTGTGATTAAAGAGCCTGTCAAGGAAGGAGAGGTTCCCTACACCATCCTACATCCTGACATGCCTACATCGTGGGAGGAGATGCAGAAGAGTTGGATCTAGCTCAAGGAGGAACGGAACACTTTTGAAGCCAGCTTCTACGCCAGCGAGAAGAAGGTTCTAGAGCTCACCCGCCGACTCCATGAGCAAGAGGCCCTCAACACCTACATTGCGCCAAAGAGGATGCGCAACGTCTTTTTACCTTAAGAAGTTGTTTTTGTAATATTTGGCCCATGGGGCACTTATGTACTAACAAATTTCTTCTTATTAATATGACGTGCGTTCTTTTTGTCTGCAACAATTGTGAATTTCTAAAATCCTTGAATGCATTGCATAGATAACATCTCATGCATCATGTGCATAACAGGTACCCTTTTTTCTACAGGTTGCTTAATCTTCTTCGCTGTTTATTTTGAACAGTCATCATGAATCCAGAATCATCCAGTGAGCAAGCAATCAAGGCCCTCCAGGCCCAGAATGCCCAGTTTCAAGAGATGGTCATGAGCCTGGCCCAAGGTCAGCAAGAGTTGAAGGCTCTACTCCTAAAGAAGAAGAAGAAGAAGAGGACTGCGTTGTTCAATACTGGACGCAGGTTTGGGAACACACTCCATAATGAGGCTGATCCAACTACTTCCTCTGCAGAGAAAGACAGTCCCCAAGGGGGAGGAGCTCCTAGTCCTGCAGTCTCTGACAATGAGACAGATTACAATGACGAACAATACCCTCCCGCTGCTGACAGATACAAGCAATTAGAGGACCGCTTGAGTGCCATGGAGATTCAGAATGTGCCGGGGCTGGATTTCGGAGATTTAGGGTTATCTTCTGGGGTGGTAATCCCACACAAGTTTAAGGTGCCTGCCTTTGCCAAATATGACGGGGCTTCCTGTCCAAAGCTGCATCTCAGGTCGTACGTAAGGAAGATCCAACCTTACACGGCAGACAAAAATCTTTGGATCCACTTCTTCCAAGATAGCCTTTTGGGGTCACAACTTGAGTGGTTCTATCAGCTAGATGGAACTAGTATCCGACATTGGGAAGATTTGGTGACCGCATTTTATAGACAATATCAATACAATTCTGACCTCGCTCCTACGCGTACCCAACTTCAGGGTATGTCTCTAGGAACGGGCGAAGGGTTCAAAGAATATGCACAAAAATGGAGAGATTTGGCTGGCAGAGTGCAGCCTCCTTTGACTGATCGCGAGCTGGTTGACATGTTTCTAGGGACCCTGTCTGGTCCATTCTTCAATCATCTGGTTGGTAATTCCTCCGCTGGGTTTACGGATTTGATCCTGATGGGTGAAAGGATAGAAGTTGGCATCAGGTCAGGAAAAATACAGAAAGGTGCGTCCACAAGTACTGAGAAGAGGCCTTTCAAGAAGGAAGCTAGTGTCGTCTATGATCCTAGAAGACAATTCAAGCCAAAAAGCCGCCAAGCTGTCAATGCCTTGGTCATTTCAAAGCTTGTTGCTACTCCTCAGCAGTACAATCAACAAAGAGGTGAAAGACCCAAGAGGCAATACACTCGGCTGAGTATGACCTTGTCACAAATCTTACCGCAACTGTTATCAACCAACTTGGTGACCATCAAAGAGGCTCCAAAGGTCGTGAATACTGCATCTCCTAAGTATAACCCAAATGCCCGTTGTGCTTATCATTCTGATAGCCCCGGGCATACTACTGATGATTGGTGGGCCCTGAGAAATAAAGTTCAAGACCTTATCGATGCGAAGGAAATTCAGTTTGAGGCGCCTGAGAGGCCAAATGTTGTAACTGCTCCTATGCCCCAGCATAGAGTAAATGCCATCGAGGAAGATGTGTATGCTGTTTCGGTGAATGATGTTGCTACCCCTCTATTGACTGTTAAGAGGAACCTACTACTAGCCAGTTTATTTTCGGGTTGTAGCAAGGGTTGCCTCCTGTGTGCTGTTATCCCTACCGGTTGTCCGCTGCTGAAATCAGGCATCCAAAGCCTGATGGATAGCAAAGAAATTTTGTTCAAGAAAACTGTTGTTCCGTTTGTTTCCGCTGAAGAAGTATCTGTCGTCACAATTTTCAACAATCCTACCAAGGCTCCCCCGAGGAAGCCAGTCCAAGTTATGTCTGTTGCACCCATTACCATTACTGTTCCGGGGCCCCTCCCCTATGAATCTGACAAGGCTGTCCCATGGCACTATGGGGCAGACGTGTATGTGCTTGGAGTGAAGCAGGAGTTCAACACCGGTACCAGTATCAGTAGCATCACTGGTCCCGCCAAGATTACTCGCAGTGGCAGGCTTTTCTCGCCTGACATTGCGCCACCAGTTATCCGAAAACCTCTTATCATCACACCCGCAAGTGTGCATGTTTCAAATCAAGTTCCTGTGTCTACTACTGCCGCCGAGTCCTCTAATGCTAGGGGAAAAGAAGTTGCTACCGATTTGCCTGCCCGGACGGAGGCACCAAAAAAGACAGCTGTTGAAGCCTCCCAGCAAGAAATGGAGGAGATCCTTAAAATCATTAAAAAGAGTGACTTCAATGTCGTTGAACAGCTGGGGCATACCCCCTCCAAAATCTCTATGCTATCATTGCTGCTGTGCTCAGAGGCCCACGCCAAGGCCCTGATTTCATTTCTGAAAACGGCCCATGTGCCGCAAGAGACCTCTGCAGATCAGTTCACTGACTGTGTGGCTAATTTAACAGCTGACAATGGTTTGGGGTTCTCGGATGCTGACCTTACCGCCAAAGGGAAGAATCACAATGATGCCCTGCATGTTTCCATAGAATGCAGGGGCACTACTCTCGCACACGTGTTGGTGGACACCGGTTCTTCCCTGAATGTATTGCCCAAGAAGGCCTTAGATCGGTTGGATTGTGAGGGCCTGGAATTGAAACCTAGTAACATCATTGTTAGAGCCTTCGACGGTTCTAAGAGGATGGTGCACGGTGAGGTAGACATTCCTATTCGTGTGGGTTCCCAAGTCTTCGACTCAATGTTCTACGTAATGGATATTCGTTCGTCTTATTCCTGCTTGCTGGGTCGACCCTGGATTCACAAGGCTGGGGCGGTAACATCCACTCTACACCAAAAGCTCAAATACCCTGTCAAAGGGAAGATTGTTACTGTGCAGGGTGAGGAGGAATACATGGTTAGTCACTTGAATTCATTCCGGTATATCGAGATGGACGGGGAGTTTATTGAAACCCCCTTTCAACATTTTGAAGAGGTACCTCCAACGTTGGCGTCAGCTGAGACAGTGGTCGAAGAAGACTTTCCGCTGAAGATGGCTTCCTTGAAGGATGCCCGGGCAGTGATTGAGAAAGGCAAGTGCGTAAACTGGGGTCAACTTCCTGACTTCACTCAAAAGACCGACAAGTTTGGGCTGGGCTTCACTGCAGAGGCTCAGAGGGTTGTTCGCAAGGAAAGGATCAAAAAGGCTCCGGTGTTCATCACCAATTCAAGAGTGAATGCTATCGAGGAGGACGTAGAGGAAGCAGAATTTGACAGTTGGATCTATCCAACCACCAACAACGGACCAAGCAACTGGACGGCAAAGGATTTTACACCGATTACATTTGTCACGCAGTAATTAACTCTTTTGTTTTCAATTTGTAACAAACAATATGTTGAAACTTTTATTGGCTCGGTGTCCTACCCGGGGCACTGTGGCTCTATTTGTGAGGGCTTTTTGTATGACATTTCCATATATCATTAATCAAAACATTGGACGTTTGTTGCATTTCAAATCTTGTGCTCTTTTTCTTTCTGTGTTATATATTATAAAACAGCTATATTTACACACACTCACTTATACAGGTTCCAATCCACTCTGGATCTCACTGGTAACAGCTCTGCTACTGCCAGTTATGACTTCGAAAATCCGATCAACTTGGCCGAAGACGAAGGTGAAGATGATTGCGAAGTGCCTGGTGAACTCGCAAGACTTCTACTCCAGGAAGAGAGAGCCATTCAGCCGCATGAAGAGCCGGTGGAAACAGTGAACCTGGGTACTGAGACAGATAGAAAAGAAGTCAAGATTGGTGCCAATCTAGAGCTCAGCGTGAAGCAACGATTGATCCAGATGCTACATGATTACATGGAGATCTTTGCTTGGTCTTACGAAGACATGCCTGGTTTGTATGCCGACATTGTGGTTCATCACCTGCCTACCAAGGAAGACTGCCCTCCGGTAAAGCAAAAGGTCCGCCGTATGCGTCCAGAGATGTCCGAAAAGATCAAGGCTGAGGTTATGAAGCAATTTGATGCCGGGTTTCTAGCAGTGACTTCTTACCCTCAGTGGGTTGCCAACGTGGTGCCAGTGCCGAAGAAGGACGGTAAGGTCAGAATGTGTGTCGATTACAGGGATCTAAACAGGGCAAGCCCCAAGGATGACTTCCCCCTACCTCACATCGACGTTCTTGTTGACAATACTGCTCAACACAAGGTGTTCTCCTTCATGGATGGTTTTTCAGGGTATAATCAGATCAAGATGGCTCCTGAAGATATGGAAAAGACTACCTTTGTGACTCAGTGGGGCACCTTCTGCTACAAGGTCATGCCATTCGGGTTGAAAAATGCTGGGGCAACCTACCAACGTGCCATGGTTGCTTTATTTCATGACATGATCCACCATGAGATTGAAGTGTACGTCGATGATATGATTGCAAGGTCCCAAACTGAGGAGGAACACCTTGACCATCTGCGAAAGCTGTTTGACCGGCTAAAGTTGTACAAACTGAGGTTGAACCCAAACAAATGCACCTTTGGGGTGAGGTCTGGAAAATTACTAGGTTTCATTGTAAGCGATAAAGGTATTCAGGTGGACCCTGCCAAGGTGAAAGCCATACAAGAGATGCCGACTCCCAAGACAGAGAAAGAAGTCAGAGGCTTTCTGGGACGACTGAATTATATTGCCCGATTCATCTCACATCTAACTTCTACCTGTGAACCAATCTTCAAATTGCTGAAGAAAGATCAAGTAGTACGTTGGAACGATGAATGTCAGGCTGCTTTCGAAAAAATAAAAGAGTATCTCCAAGAACCACCCATTCTTATGCCACCATTAGAAGGGAGACCTCTGATACTATACTTGACAGTACTTGACAACTCAATGGGGTGTGTGCTGGGGCAGCATGACGAGTCTGGCTGAAAAGAGCACGCTATTTATTACCTGAGCAAAAAGTTTACCGACTGTGAGTCTCGGTACTCACTGCTCGAGAAAACTTGTTGCGCTCTGGTATGGGCTGCTCGCCGGCTGAGACAGTATATGTTGACTCACACTACTCTGTTGATGTCAAAGATGGATCCCATCAAGTACATATTCGAAAAGCCTGCTCTGTGTGGAAGAATAGTAAGATGGCAAATGATCTTGACAGAATACGATATCCAGTACACAACTCAAAAAGCAATCAAGGGAAGTGTATTGGCAGACCATTTGGCACACCAACCTGTGGACGATTACCAATCATTGAACTTTGAATTTCCGGACGAAGATGTCATGGTAGTAACCGATTGTGAAGTACCTGGACCGGATGAAGGACCTGAGGAAGGATCCCGATGGTCTATGCATTTTGACGGAGCCTCGAACGCTTTGGGTAACGACATCGGCGCTGTGATCATATCTCCTAAAGGTACTCATACTCCACTCACCGCCCGGCTGTGTTTCAACTGCACCAACAACACGGCAGAATATGAGGCATGTATCATGGGTCTTCAAGCTGCAATCGACTTAAGGATCAAGTTTCTGAGTGTCTTCGGAGATTCCGCTCTCGTGATCAATCAGATCAAAGGCGAGTGGGATACGAAACACCCAAATCTTATTCCTTACAAGGAGTATGTGTTGACTTTGCTTCCCCACTTTAAAGAGATAACTTTTGAACACTTCCCAAGAGAAGAGAATCAGTTAGCGGACGCACTAGCTACGATGTCTTCAATGTTCAAAGTCAAATGGGAATGAGGCTCCCCGGATCATTATCTGGAAGTTGGACGAACCTGCATACTGCTGCGATCTTGAGGCCGAAGAGGTGACTGAAAAACTCTGGTATCATGAGGTGAAGAGATACTTAGAAGCTCAGGAATACCCTGAAGGTGTGTCTGTCAACGATAAGAAGTTCATGAGAAGGTTTGCGGCAAAATTCTTCCTCAGCAACGGCATTCTCTACAAACGAAATCATGATTCAACTCTACTGCGTTGTGTGGATAAGACTGAAGCAGAGAAGATCATGGTAGAACTACACGAAGGTACATTCGGAACACATTCCAGTGGACACACCATGGCAAAGAAAATCCTTAGGGCAGGATATTTCTGGTCCACAATGGAAGCCGACTGTTACCAACATTCTCGAACTTGTCATAAATGCCAGATCTATGCTGATAAGGTGCATATCCCTCCGGTTCCTCTGAATGTCCTGACGGCACCTTGGCCTTTTGCAATGTGGGGCATTGATATGATCGGCGAGATCCGACTGACGGAATCCAACGGGCATCGCTTCATCTTGGTAGCAATTGATTACTTCACGAAGTGGGTTGAGGCAGCTTCCTACGCCACGGTTACCAAGAGCGTCGTTGCACGTTTCATTCGGCATAACCTGATCTGTCGGTACGGCGTCCCGGAAAGGATCATTACAGACAATGGTACCAATCTTAACAACAAGATGATCACTGAGCTCTGCGAGCAATTCAAGATACAGCACCACAACTCTTCTCCTTATCGACCGAAGATGAATGGGGTTGTAGAAGCAGCAAATAAGAACATCAAGAAAATTGTGCAGAAAATGACAGTGACCTATAAAGATTGGCACGAGATGTTACCATTTGCTCTTCATGGGTATTGTACCTCAGCAAGGACGTCAACCGGGGCAACTCCTTTTTCCTTGGTCTATGGCATGGAGGCAGTCTTGCCGATTGAAGTCCAGATACCCTCTCTCCGGATAATGAAGGGTGCAGACTTGAGTGAAGATGATTGGATCCAGAATCGGCTTGATCAGTTAAACCTAATTGACGAAAAGAGACTTACTGCTATCTGTCATGGTCAAACGTATCAAAAACGGATGATCAGGGCATTTAACAAGAAAGTCAGACCACAAGAGTATCAAGTTGGGGACCTGGTAATCAAACGCATCATCCTTCCTCAAAGTGATCCCCGGGGCAAATGGACCCCTACGTACGAAGGGCCATTTGTGGTTAAACATGTGTTCTCAGGAGGAGCCATGATCCTAACCACCATGGATGGTGACGACCTTCCTCACCCCGCCAATGCAGACATAGTAAAAAGATACTACGCATGAATCAAAGACCCGCTAGGTTGACATGCCTAGGCAAAAATAAGGGCTTCCCGGCGAACCAAAAGGGTTCGGGAAAAAATAAGGGATGAAATGAAAAAAATCTGTACACCCGGCAAGTCGAAAACCTGAAAAGGCGGCTTGGGAAAAAATGGGTATCCCGGTGGACTGAAAACCCGAAAGGGCGGTCCAGGCAAAAGTTAGGGATAAAGCGTAACACTATGTCTCATTGGATCACCTTGCATCCAGAATTCGGCATCAACTATCTGGCTCAGACTTCGGCATCGATCAATCAGCTTCATCTTCAACTAAGCAGCAAAGTGATGAGACGCTTGAAGATATAAAGGCGATAGCAGAGTTGGAACCCAGTGGGGATTTTGTTCACATAGCTGTTTTATCTCCTTTTCAAAATTGTATAAACTCTATGTTATTCGGCGGCGTTCTCTTACTAGGATGTCGGCCTCTTGTACAAAAAACGCCTATTTACAGGCAAATTTCAAAATCAATACAAGTTCACTTTTCCAAACAAATTGCCAATTGTTTTTTCCTTTTTCTGTTTTGTCTTGCGAAGAACGTCCAATGTTCATTTTTGATATATGCATTTGACATTAAATTGCTAATTCATAAATACTTGCATATGAAACAAAAGACTAATTACAGGTGACATCAGAAGTAGGGGCAATGTAGAGTTGTCTAATGCGGTCTAGTTTGCTCTGTCCGCCAAGGTACCAAGGAAGAATCAACTGAAGAATATGACCAAGTTACCTCAACTCCCCACAGAGTAAGACAAGAACCAGCAATACCCTCCCAGGGAAGATTTAGTCTATCATCAGCCCTATAGTAGGCACCCTGTTCCCCTAGCAAGTCAGCATTACTCTCCCCCAGCAGAGTTAGTCTACGGTCAGTCTAAAGGGAGTTGGGTAGCCCCAAAAGATATCAACATTCCCCAGCGGAGTATAGGCATTCATCAGCAAGCATCCCCGGAAGTCTTGATCTAAGATTGTTCCCCGGCGGAATACAGACACCCCAGTGGAACCATTTACCAGTACAGTCTGAAGGTTTCCCCAGGAATTTGGAATCCACATACCAGCAGGCCTTGAAGCTTATCCCCAGTAGATTCTGGAAGCTTATCCCTTGCAGAGTACGGACGTCTCTCCCGAGCTTTATTAAAAGTTATTCCTCACAAGGGCTTATAACTGGGTTATCCTCAGCTAATTGCCACGGAAGATCGCCCTCGGCCATGTTCTTCCTATCCCCAGCGGAGTTCATCAAAGTTCCCCAACATAACTTATCAACACAATCTCCAGTGGAGTTTATCATTGTCATCCCCAGCGGAGTCCATCATTGAAATCCTCAGCGGAGCTCTCGTCAAAACTTCAGCGAAGTATCTCTTCCCACAGAGAAATTCCCCTCAGAGTAATCTCTCCAACAAGTTTATTCCCCAACGGAGTCATCTTCTCCTACCGGTGTATTCTTGCAACCATCATCCCTAGCGGAAACGAAAAACTTTACTCTTCAACATCTGCCCAGGATTTAATTCCCCGGCCGGTCGTCAAGGATTTATTTTCCTAGACGAAAATACATTCATAGACATTTCACATTTCATACATACTGCTTACATACATGATAAAGTGCATACAACACTATCTCATTTTGAGCATCATGACATCACGCATTTCATACATCATGACATTACATACAACTGATGTTTTGCCTTTTCAGGAAAAGGTCAATCCCAAAGATGATTACTATCAACTATCGCAATTCCAGATTCAATTCCTGTATCCAGCCAGGGCATATCTGTTGACGACTAATTCCAGATTCGATTCCTGTATCCAGCCAGGGCATATCTGTTGACGACTAATTCCAGATTCGATTCCTGTATCTTGCCAGGGCACATCTGAAGAGTTTGAAGATTCGATTCCTGTATCCAGCCAGGGCATATCTGTTGATGACTAATTCCAGATTCGATTCCTGTATCCAGCCAGGGCATATCTGTTGACGACTAATTCCATATTCGATTCTTGTATCTAGCCAGGGCACATCTGAAGAGTTTGAAGATTCGATTCTTGTATCTAGCCAGGGCACATCTGAAGAGTTTGAAGATTCGATTCCTGTATCCAGCCAGGGCATATCTGTTGACGACTATTTCCAGACTCGATTCTTGTATCTAGCCAGGGCACGTCTGAAGAGTTTGAAGATTCGATTCCTGTATCCAGCCATGGCATATCTATCAACTGTCACAATTCCGGATCCGATTCCTGTATCTAGCCAGGGCACATCTGAAGAGTTTGAAGATTCGATTCCTGTATCCAGCCAGGGCATATCTGTTGACGACTATTCCCAGATTTGATTCCTGTATCCAGCCAGGGCACATCTAAAGAGTTTGAATATTCGATTCCTGTATCCAGCCAGGGCATATCTATCAACTTTCACAATTCCGGATTCGATTCCTGTATCTAGCCAGGGCACAAGAGTTCGAATATTCGATTCCTGTATCCAGCCAGGGCATATCTGTTGACGACTATTTCCAGATTTGATTCCTGTATCCAGCCAGGGCATATCTGCAAGCAACCAATTGTAGACTCGACACCTGTATCTAGCCAGGGCATGTCTGCATGATGAGATTGAAGATCAAACACATGTAACAAGCCAGGAAAACATCTGTCTTTCTCAAAGTACACAAGTTCTCGCTAAGGAATCTCTTATGCGATCAACACTTCCAAATGGCATCTATAAGCCCATTCCCGACAAGGTTCTGTCACGCCTTCAGATGGCATCTATAAGCCCATCTCCCTATCCACCATCTCTCCAAATGGCATCTATAAACCCATTCCCGACATCACATTTGCTGATACTCCAACATGCGAGTGCAAATTTCCGGGCACTCTAGTGTCCAATCTCCTTTTACCCTCGAGTCACGAAAGGCAAACTTGCCAATCTAACTCTTCAGGTTCAAGAAGATTGAACAGGGGCAACTGTTGTACCCCAAAATTTGCCCTCCCATTTCTCTCAACATTTTCTCATCACAAGACCCTTGGAGCTCAAGAACCAGTTAGGGTTTCCTCTGCTCAAGACTTCTCCTTGCATTGCTGACCCAAATTAGGGTTTGTGTTTGCACCAAGATATTTTGACCTAAAATGCCTAAGATGACTTTCATGCTTCATGTTGGACTCCCAAGTTTATCCATACCAAGTTTCAAGTCTTGATTCCAACTTTTGCCCAGTCAATTGGACAGTTGACCAAGAAATCAACTTTAGTGGGGAAAAAGTCAATTGTGGCCAATTGACAGTCAAATCTCATGAAAATTGACCCACGTCAACATTATGAACTCACATGGACCATTTGATCAAGTTTGGATCATAATTCCACAAGAAATTTGATCAGATCACCAAAAGGGCAAAATGGTCATTTTTAGGGTTTTGACTGCACAAAGGCAATTTTTGACTGTTTGACCTAGCCAATGACAAACCAAACTCACATAAGGACTCAAGGACCCCATGGAATTGTCTTGACATACTCAACAAGTTCAAAAGATCCCAAATGCACAAGATTGACAGTTGAATTTCCCAGTCAATTGATCAATTTTGACTGTATACTGAAAAGTCAAACTTTGACTTTTTGGTCAAAATCAAGTGTCAAGATTCATTTTTCATCAAAACATGTCAAATCATGAAACTTGTTCATCAAGAAATCAAGAATTGCAAATTAGGGTTTGAAATGAAGATTTTTCATAACTTAGAATTTTTCTAAGTTATGAAAAACCCTAACTTTGTCCCACTTTCTCACCAAGATTCATTTGGATTCAAGGAAAAGTCAAAACATGAAAGTTGTAGTCCATTGCAAAATCTACAACTTTGATTCACAAAGTTTCCTCAAAAGAAGCTTGTAGCTCAAGTTACAATTTTTGGAACAAGGGTACCAAACCATTCTTAACTTAGAGAAATTTGACCTATTTTAGGCAAGGTTTTTACCTAACTTCAAGACCATTTTTCACATACTTCCACTTGGAATTTCAATTTTCATTCCAAAGATGGATTGTAGTATACATTCCAAGCTTTCCAAAATGTCAAAGAACTCATCAAACAACCTCATGGTTAGGGAGAATCGAATTTGGCAAGTTGGAAAAAACTCACTTTTGATTTGGCCAATTTACATGATCATACATTTGTGCCATTTTGAATTCAGCTTGCTTTCCTTGATTACAGGTCCTATATCCCATTTACACTCATAAAATTTAATGCTAACTCATTGTGCCAAGGCCTTATTTTGTGTGTTCAAACATTATATGCAAGATTAAGCCATTTTTAGATAAAGCATTTTGCCATTTTAGAAAAGTTAAACTTTATGTCAAATGCAAATCCAAGCAAGTACAGTGCAAATCGTTTTGGCACAAGTTTATGAACAAAACACACTGATCAAGGGGAAGGTTAGCAGCACATTAGGGGGCCTCTATCAGTATAAAACTCAAGTGGACACTTTGTTGCTTAAAGTTGAAGAAACATAGCATAACAATACACAACTCTCATTCCTGTGAACGAGAGCTTAAGCAAAGTTATCAAACACTTTCCAATCATCAACCCTAAGCTAAAACACGAGCCAACCATCTCCATTGCCTTCTCAAACACAGAATCACCCTCAAACTGCCCAAACAGGGTACCTGCTGCAGATTGAGTTCCATAGCTCAATCCTTTCATGCATTCTTGCTAAAATCACTTCAAACACATCCCACATCATCCCTTGAAACTATTCCAAGCCTCAAACACGACCTGTAACACTCCCAATCAACATCACCATTTTCATTTTTCTGTTTTGCAGTTGAAGTTCCATAACACGATTCTCTTGGTTTCCAAACAAAGTAAAGCTTGGAATAGCATCCCTGGACATCAAGGAAGCTGTACCAATCATCACCTTGCATTGAAAACACCTTCATCATCAGATACGATTCCAACTGAACAGGTAAGTTCATGGACTTCTATCTCTCTATCCAGGCATTGTTAGCTTTAGGTTTATGAAGAAATTATGTCACATTCATAGCCCTGAACATGCCCATGTAATTAGTTTTCATTTATGTTATGTGTGCTATGAGAATTTGATGTCTGAACATGGAACAAAAACTAGGTCAGGAATTGGGGGAGAAGAAATTCTCTCTCATTTGAGAGTTAGATCAAGTTTTTGGTATGTATGGATTCGTTGTTTGATGCTTAACATTTTTTATGTTGTGAGTTTTCATTAAAAGTCCAGGAATCAGGATGTTTGAATCAATGTACAAAACGCGCGTTTTTTTGAACAAGTTTGGCTGGAGGTTGAAGAAGCTCCACGTGGGCTGGGCCTGATTTGTTATTTCTGTTTACACCTCATTTTTACTTTTACACCCCCTAGGCCCATTATGCTTATTTTTATGATTTTTTGACCTTTTCTTTTTTATTCTGACTTATTTATTTTTTCTTATAATATTAAAAATATAAAAAATATTTTTCACACCATTTTTGAATTTATTAGGCATATATTTGTTTAAAATAATGTTTGTACATAAATAATACCTAGATATACTTTTATTTAAGTAATACTAAAAATAATGCAAATACATTTATTTTCTGATTTTTATTTCATTTTATCTTTTGAAAATATTTTATGAAGATATGCTTTTTTTATAAAAATTAAATATTATTATTTTGTATATATTTAATATATTTAGTAAATAATACAAATACATATATATTTATTAGTATATTTAGATTAAAAAATACAAAATATTTACATTTTCATTTTTATTAATATTTAATATTAAAAATACCTTTTTTACAAATATACTTCATTTTTATTTTATTTTTGTACATAACTAATAAATATTGTATATATTAAACAATTAATACCTTTTAATTAATAAATTAGGGTTTTGCCCTAAATACATAAAAACTCCAAAAAAATAATACTTTTTATTTTGTTTATTTGACATATAAAAAAACACTCTTTTTTTTCATACATATAAAAAAAACATTTTTTTGCATCTTGCATATTTATTCCATTTTTATTTAATTGTTGTATATTAAATAGTTTGTATAATTCCCAAATTGATGTAATAGTCTAGGTTTAAATTCCTTGTCAAAATACCCCCATTTGAACATTTGTACCCCCCTTCCCATATATTGTGTTGTAATAACTTAGGAACTTTATTTTTCGCATTTTAATGCTTTCTAATTATGCCATGCTAGAATTAGGGTTTTGTATGCAAATCAATTAACCAAAATAGTGTGACCTAATTTCAAAGATAATCAAGCATGAAAATGGACAACACTAATCACACTTGCACCCCTAGGGTATTCCACTTGTTGCCTTCAATAATGGGCCATATTGCATGTTAGGTCTCTTTGGGCAAAACAAAACAATCAAATGATCATAGTCCCTTGATGACGCTTTCGAAAGTTGCCTAAAAAATGATCAAGTCCCTTTCAAGGAAAGATTGCCCAAAGATACTTGGCACCATTGCAATTATGGTCTAAACGATGACCCGCGCCCGTCCCTCTCACATCCTAACACAAGATTGTCCACCAAATGCAATGGTGGAACAAAATTGTTAAAAGGGTTAAAAACATAGGAGAAATCTTTGAGAAATTTAGGAGTAGACAAACTCTTAGTCACTTGAATCAAACTTGCAAAACAAAACACTTGCCTATTTTTCAAACCACACTTTCAAAACAACTTTCAAAAAACAAATGAAAACCTTTTCAAAAGACATACACCTTTGTATACATCCCAACATGGATCATTACAAAGGTTGCCACCACATTGGCTTCTTTTCAAAACATTTTTCAAACCCACACACACAAAGCACCATTTCAAACAATTGAGAATTAAGGCAAGTTGATCTAAGCAAGTAACTAAGAGCCCATGGATAACCATGGATAGAAAGGGTGCTAATACCTTCCCTTTCTATAATCTACTCCCCGAACCCAAGAAAACATCTCAAAGGTTTTTGTTGTGCTTTTTAAACCTTTCCTTAGGATAAAATAAAAAGTCGGTGGCGACTCTTGCTCAACCGAAACATTTGCGAAAACAAACGCAAAACCTCAAGTCAGTTCTCCCACCGTATCACAAACTCCAACGATGGTGCTACCTACTCCTTAATAGTAGGATAGCGCTGTCTAAAGGAAACAAGAACAGAAACATTCTTTTTTTCGAGTAGGTAGATGCTAGTAGGTACTTGCTCCAAATAAACTTTTTCACACTTACACTCTTTTCAAACAAAGTTTTCAAAAACACTTTGTAACACTCTTGAGGACTGATACAAGGGTTAAAATTAAGTAAAACAAAAACTTTTTAAAACAAACACACACAAGCAATTTTTAAAATGATGAGAAAGTACCTAAGAGCCCGTGGAAAACCACAGATATAAAGGGTGTTAATACCTTCCCTTTCTATAATCTACCCCCGTACTCAAAATCTCGAAAAAAGGAATTTTTCTGTGCTTTTTTCCTTTCCAGTTGGATAAAATAAAAGTCGGTGGCGACTTTTGCTTACCGCGACATTTTGTGAACACAAACGCAAAACGCAAACCATCATTTTTCTCAAAACAGTCGGTTCTACCACTGTATCACAGATCTAATGGAGAAAGCACCAATCAAAGACGGCGAACCAAATAGGAGATAAAAAATTCTGAATATTCAAACCAGTGTATCAGATAGTTGAAATCGGGGCAACAAAAATATCCAGAGGTCTTCCTCACAGAATTAGCTTTCGGTCTGAACAGACGAAAAGAAGAGAATATTGAAATGGTCCCAATGATTAGGAAATAAACCTCAAAACACCATCTGGCTCCAAGTCATTAATTTCTGACTAGAAATCACAAAATACTGATTTTCAACTCAAATAGTTCCGCATCGACCTGAATGCCTGATATCTTCCACAGCTCGAGATGCGTTGAAGAACACGGGAACTTGACATCATGAAGATATAATTGTTCACTAAAGAATGGCTTTAAGACCTTTAAAATTCGTCGACCGATGAAATAAACGTCTTTTATAACTTATCGAAACTTGAAAGAAATACCTTGATCCCATGACCTTAGAACCAACGTATGCATGCATATGCAAATAAATTATAAGCCAAATAAAGTCGAAATGAGGAGGGTAAATTTTGGGGTACAACATTCTTAACATAAGATAAGACTTCTTGCTCAACTTATTCCTATTAGCAAGTTAATACATCTCATCTAACATATTGTTGCTATATTTGTTTTACTAAAATTAATGTCAATCCTAAAAATAGAGAATTAACAAATATAGTAAGGTTGGTCTTTGTTTTTATAAAGGAAACTAAGTTACCTTGTTTGATGATTCTTTGGCTTGGTCCTTTTGGGATAATAAGGAGGTGGAATGAATGACTAGTAATTATTGCAGTGCATCGGGTGAGATGGTTATTTTGTGGGGAAAAAACTCTTTATCCCTAATTTTTAGTTTCATTGGCCCTGGATTCGTGGGTATAAATGTTAACTGGAAATAGGAGGTGTACAACTTTGTAAAAATTTATGCTCCTTGTAGTGTGGTGGCTAGGCGAGTTGTATGGAGGTGTTTGGTTGAAAGGAAGCAAAATAGTGCGAACTAAGTTTGGTGTCTAAGAGGAGACTTTAGTGAAGTGTGTTGTATAGAAGAAAGATTAGGAGAAGGGGATTGTCACAATAGAGAATATATGGAGGATTTTAGAGGCTTTATCGAGGATATGGGATTGGTAGATATTTCTTGCGTTGGAGGAAAATTCACTTGGTTTAAAGGAAATGGGAAAGTTATGAGTAGACTTGATAGATTTTTATTGTCAAGGAAATTGTCTGAGGATTGGGAATTGGATGATCAAATAGTGGGTAGTCATGATATCTCCCTTTAGATTCAATAATTCTTTATTTAAACATGAAGGCTTTAAGTCCTTTATTAAAGAAGAACGGAAAAAGTCAAAGGTGGAGGGTAGAGGAGATTTCATTTTGTATGAGAAGCTAAAGAGTTTAAAGCATCTTATAAGAGAGTGGAATCATGAAATATTCAGGTGGATTGATTTAAAAGTTAGTGAGGAGGTGAAAAATCTTAAAGTCTTGGATAATTTGTTGGCAGATAGATTTGGAGAAGATGTTGAGGTTATTGTCAACGAAAGAAGTAATGCAATAGGTGAGTTATGGAACACGTTAAATCTAAAATAAAGTATGCTTAGGTTGAAATTTAGGCAACTTTGGTTGAAGGATGGAGACAAGGACACTCATTTTTTCCATAGTTCATTAAAGGAGAGATGTAGAAGGAATGTTATCACTTTATTGAAGGGGGTGATGGGAGGGTGGAAGGAGTGGAAGAAATCAAGGTGGCGGTCAAGAATTACTTTGAAAGGTTTTTTAAAGAGAACAATTCAAGAAGGTATTAATTTTAATAGATTAAGTGAGCAATATAGATTGTGGATTGAGAGACCTTTTACAGAGGAGGGAGTTAAGGAGGCGGTGTGGTCGCATGATGGTAATAAAAGTGTCAGTTTGGAAGATTACTCTCTCGAGTTTTATAAACAAAATTGGGAGGATCTAAAGAAGGATGTCTTTAGATTTGTGGCGGATTTTCATGGAAGAGAAAAATTAACAAAGGTTTGCACTTCGTCTTTCCTAACTCTCCTTACGAAGAATAATAATTTGCAATCCTTATCTGAGTATAGGCCTATATGTCTAGTAGGAAGCTTGCATAAGGTGATTTCTAATCTGTAGGCAGCTAGGTTAAGAGATATTTTTGGAAAGTTGGTGTCGGACAATTAATATGCTTTTGTACCAGGAAGAAACATATTGGATGATGTCCTTATAGTCAAATTAGTGTTGGATATGGCAAAAACAGAGAAGAGGAGTTGTATGTTATGAAAGTAGATTTTGAAAAAGCCTATAATTGTGTTAGTTGTAACTTCTTGAGGTACTTGCTAGTGAAAATGGGGTTTGGTGATAGGTGGATAAAATGGATGGAAGGGTGTTTGTTCACTAGTAAAATGTTTGTTATCATTAATGGAAGTACAACGAAGGATTTTAAGGTTGAGAGAGGTCTTCACCAAGGAGACCCGATTTCACCTTTCTTGTTTGTAATGGTGATGGAGGTTTTAACGACTCTTATGAGGAAGGTTGTGGAGATAGGCGAGTTTCGCAGATTTAAGATAAACGAAGAGAAGGAAGTGAGGATGCTTCAATTTACAAAGAGAATGAAGAGGAGTTGTATGTTATGAAAGTAGATTTTGAAAAATCCTATGATTGTGTTAGTTGTAACTTCTTGAGGTACTTGCTAGTGAAAATGGGGTTTGGTGATAGGTGGATAAAATGGATGGAAGGGTGTTTGTTCACTAGTAACATGTTTGTTATCATTAATGGAAGCACAACGAAGGATTTTAAGGTTGAGAGAGGTCTTCTCCAAGGAGACCCAATTTCACCTTTCTTGTTTGCAATGGTGATGGAGGTTTTAACGACTCTTATGAGGAAGGTTGTAGAGATAGGTGAGTTTCGCAGATTTAAGATAAACAAAGAAAAGGAAGTGAGGATGCTTAAATTTATGGATGATACAATAATTTTGGCGGATAGAGGTAATGAAAATCTTTGGAGTATGAAAGTAATACTTAGAGGCTTTGAAATGAGGCAGGGCTTGAAGACCAATTTCCATAAAAGTAAGCTTTATGGACTAAATGTGGTAAAGTGGTTTTTGAATGTGGCTTTGATTTTTCTATCTTGTAAAGTTGATTCCTTACCTTTCAAATTACCTGGTGTTAAAGTGGGAGATAGCCCAAGGAAATTATCAATGTGGAGAGACTTATTAAATCTTTTGAAGAGTAGGTTGTCCGTTTGGAAAGGTAGACACCTTACAATAGCGGGTCGTTTTACATTGACTAACTCAGTTTTCAATGCTATTCATATTTACTCCTTATCCTTCTACAAAGATCCTTCCAAAGTTATTCGTGAGATTTGTAGCATTCAAAGCAACTTTTTATGGTATGGTTGCAAGAATAAAAGGAAGATACACTGGGTGAGTTGGGACATTGTTTGCAAACCGTGTGAAAAGGGTGGCCTAGGAGGAAAAAATGTAGAGATTTTGAATATGACATTATTGAATAAATGGAAATGGAGGATTTTGAAGGAGCAAAACACAGATTAAAGTAAAATTTTAAGAAGTAGATATGGTGTTCCCGTGACTAAATTCTCATTGGTGATAAAAGTGTGTTGAAAATAGGGACTCAATATGGTGGAGAAATCTTATTTATTCTGATAATTTTGTCAATCTGTTAGGTAATTGTTTTGCAAGGGCTGTCAATAGCAGAATTGGAAATGGTATAGGAACTGCGTTCTAGTACTCTTTGTGGATCGACCAATAATCTCTGAAGGAGGCCTTTCCAGAAATCTTTGTACAAGAGATTGAAGAACACGGTACAGTAGCGGAAACAGGTTCCTAGACCGGTTTTGTTTGGTTTTGGAATATTGAAGATCTTGTTGTGAATAGAAACGAGTTTCTGCCCAGTTTATGGTAGGATTTTGCGGAAACTGCGCAGGAGCTGGACTTCGAGGTAAATACATTGGAAAACTACGAGTGGACGAAGGAAACTAACTGAATTTTTATGGTAAAGTCTTTCTTTGAGCACTTTAATGTAAATTCTTCTATTTATTTTCTTTCTTTGGATGTGGTGAGAGCCAAAAATCATTTTTGGAAAGTTAAAGTTTCATCTAAGATAGAATTTTTCGGATGGAGAATCTTGCTCAATAGGATTCCTACTAAGGATCAATTATTTTTAGGGTAATATTGACGGAAAGAAATGATTTATGTTGTGTTTTTTGTTTGATGGAGGAGGAAACATTAACACATTTATTTGGGTTTTGTACGTATATAGGAAAATTTTGGAAGAAGGTTTATGGGTGGATTGGTAACTTTGAGGAGATAACATTGGGGGAATTTGAGGGATTTTTCTCCTATTGTGAAAAGGTGAAAAACATAGTTAGGAGGCCAATTATTGCGATTATTTGGTTGGCTACGACTTGTAGTCTTTGATTGAAGCGCAATGCTATCATCTTTAATGGAGATATCTTCAACTTTGATGATTGTATGTCGGAGATAGTCTTTAACACATGGAAGTGGTTATGCTCTTTTTATAAATTAGTAGATTCAAATAACTTTTATGTTTGGAATACCCTACCTCTCCTTTGTTTTAGGATGTAGGGAGTTTCCAGTTTGTTAATCGAATGAAATATCCCTTATACTCCCTTAATTGAATTTATTGCCTATTAAAAAAAATATATAATAGATTACACAAACATCAAAAAAATAGTGCAATATCAAAGGATCCCACAATGTATTATGTCGAGTCAATGCTTGTAGTATTCAGTCTTCAAATTTTCTGCACCCAACAACCATGCAGAGAGGAATCAATCTAAAATTGAAAAACCGATAAATCAAGAAAAGAAGAAAAAAATAAAAAAGCAAATATTATACATCAAAGAGGGAAAATTAAATAGCTATTAACTACACAATAGCCATGTGCATGCAGATAAAAACAAATTATCAAAACCAACAACACTATAAAGTATAAATATGAGTAACACGCAAGAGTGAGTGATGAATATGAGTGAGAAAATAAGAGAGGAGAGTGATAGAGATATATCTTTCAAAATCCATAGGTACTTTGTTGTTTTCAAAGTTTCATTGGCTATCTGTTTATGGAATTTATCTTTATACCTAGTAGTGGTGATTTTCACCACTGAAAACCTAAAAATACTCTTTGGATATGCACATCTAAACGCGCCTCTTAACATGTTTCGGATGTGTATATCTGAAGACACCCTTTTTTAACATGTTTTAATATTTAAATGTTTGAGGCAAGATTTTAGAGGAAGTTTTACACATGCACATCCAAAACCACCTCTATAAATGTTTCGGATATACATATCTGAAACTTCATATGTATGTGTCATTTTTGTTTAAAACTACATCAATACATGTACCTTTTAAACGGACAAATTTTGTATGATTTTTTCAAATATATGAAACGAACATAATAATACTGACATAACAATTAGATTAGATGTTCAGACATAGAGAAACATAATTTAGTACATAAGTTGTTTGAAAAGTGCGTAATGTCAAAATATTATATCGGTAACAAAATAATACATAACATAGGCTACTGCTACTGTGTATGCATAATCTTAACCCCCGTGACCTCCTCTGCCTCCTATATTGTGCCACATTGGATGCCTCCCTAACCATCCTCTCAATGATGGAAACCGCCTCAAGACCGCTCATCTCGATAATTCCAGAATCCAGCGCCTCCTGCCCAAGTAGGTGTATCTGCTGAAAGATTGACAAGAGATGATTGACATGGTAATTCTTGATCTACTGGTTCTCCAAGAGCTCCTCATAGTCATTCTCTCTCGTCGAGCAGAGGCTGTCTGACTTGATTGGCTTTGTCTCAAACGATTGGACGTTTCCTAGTTGTCAGCCATCTTCCTGAAAAATTAATTATAATTGTTAATATCAAGGGATTTTTAAAAAACAACTCAGGCAAGAATTCACATGTGCACTTCCGAAAATGGTACAGGGGGATTTCGAATGTGCACATGCGAAGCCACCAACCATTATCAAGAAACAACTTCTTCTTGCCCAAAATCATCCAAATACTATTTTTTGTCACCCAAACACCAACATTAAACTATTCTAACAACAATCTACACAATGTCATTCCTACAAACTAACCTAATACACTATTATAACATTGCATAGTGAATCAAAGGAAATGGAGGAAATTTACACAAACTTGGAGCCTTGGAGATGAGTTGAAATCACTTGAAAAGAGTTGAAACACTACAAGAATAATGTGATTCAGCTTGGGGAAAATGGCTAGGGGTTAAGCCCCTAGCTAAATTTAACATTAGCTTGGGGCTATCCCCTGGCTAAATAATATACAAAAAAAAAATTTAAATTTGGAGCTCCCCGTAGCTAAATTTTAGGAGGGAGTTAGAAAATATATTCGTTGGCCATTTGCGAGGGGGTAGCCCCTCGCTAAGTGTTAAACGGTATCATAATTAGTCAGGGGCTAGCTCCTCGCTAGATGACACTAAATCTAAGATATATAATTATATCAACTAAATTTAAGATATATAATTATATCAACTAAATCTAAGATATATCTATACCTTCATTTTTCTCTTCCATTTGTTTCATATTATTTCATAAACCAGCAAAATTTCAGATTTTCTCTGCAACTCTCATCCTTCTTCGTTCCTTCATTTTTTTCCTCCATCAACAAGCTTTGTTTAATAAAGCTTCAAGGTATGTAATTTATTTTATTTTTTTATTGAAATTTTTCTGAATTATATGTTATATTTAGGTAAATTAAATTGGTTTAGATATATCTTAGATTTAGTTGATATAATTATATATCTTAGATTTAGTTATATATATATATATATATATATATATATATATATATATATATATATATATATATATATATATATATATATATATATATATATATATATATATATATATATATATATATATATATATATATATATATATATATATATATATATATATATATATATATATATATATATATATATATATATATATATATATATATATAAAGTTAATTGTTAATATTCTGAAAATATAATTTTTTTTATTCCAAAAATATATTAAAACAGTTTATATATTTACATATTTTTTTATTTCAAAAATATATTATATAAAATATATTTATTATATTAAATAGTATATTAAAACAGTTTATATTTTTTTTATTCCGAAAATATATTATATATTATATATTTCATTATATTAAATAGATTATTAAAACAGTTTTTATATATTAAATTTTTATTCCAAAATATATTATATATTATATATTTTATTATATTAAAACAGTTTATATATTTAATTATATTAAATAGTTTATATATTATATATTATATATCATAAAAACAGTTTATATAAAAACATATATTTAATTTATATAAAAAACAGTTTATTTAGATTATAAATAATATATTTAGTTTATATAAAATATAATAAATATTTAATTAATCTAAAAAATAGTATATTTAGTTTATAGAAAAAATAGTATATATTTGATTTATATCTAACTTAAATACTTAGTATATTTAGTAAATATTTAGTTTAAATAAAACATAATATATTTAATTTATATAAAAATACAGTATATTTAGTTTATAAATAGTTTACTTAGTTATTTTGGAAAAAAAAATATATTTAGTTTATATAAAAAAGATATATTTAATTTATATAAAATATGCCAAATATATAGTTAATCTATATAATATTAGTATATTTAGTTTATAGAAAAAACAGTATATTTAGTTTATATGTAATTTAAATATTTAGTATAAATAAAACATACTATATTTAATTTATATAAAAAAATAGTATACTTACTTATTTAAAAAAATAGTATACTTACTTATTTAGTATATAAAAAAAAGTATATTTAATTTAAATAAAATATAATATATTTAATTTATATAAAAAAATAGTATACTTACTTATTTAAAAAAATAGTATACTTACTTATTTAGTATATAAAAAAAGTATATTTAATATAAATAAAACATAATATATTTAATTTATATAAAAAAAATAGTATACTTACTTATTTAAAAAAAATAGTAGACTTACTTATTTAGTATATAAAAAAAGTATATTTAATTTAAATAAAACATAATATATTTAATTTATATAAAAAAAATAGTATACTTATTTATTTAAAAAAATGGTATACTTACTTATTTAGTATAAAAAAAAGTATATTTAATATAATAAAACATATTATATTTAATTTATATAAAAAAATAGTATACTTACTTATTTAAAAAAATAGTATACTTACTTATTTAGTATATAAAAAAAGTATATTTAATTTAAATAAAACATAATATATTTAATTTATATAAAAAAAATAGGATACTTACTTATTTTTTTAAATAGTATACTTACTTATTTAGTATATAAATAAGTATATTTAATTTAAATAAAACATAATATATTTAATTTATATAAAAAAATAATATACTTACTTATTTAAAAAAAATAGTATACTTACTTATTTAGTATATAAAAAAAGTATATTTAATTTAAATAAAACATAATATACTTAATTTATATAAAAAAATAGTATACTTACTTATTTAGTATATTGTATTATTAATAAAAATAGTATACTTACTTATTTGTTGATATATTATTACTCCCCCTTTTGCCTAATAAATTTAAACATAAATGATGTTATAAATGTGCAGTATGAAATATTATCAATTCTATCGTAGTTGGATGTATGATAGAATGTTTTCCGGAAGACGTGGGCTTAAACCACAATTTAAGGAAGGACTTGATATGTTTCTCACATATGCATTTACTCACGAATGGTATCGTAGAGATGGAAGGGTAAGATGTCCATGCTTAAAGTGTGGTTGTAGAAACATAATCAGTGGCCGTAGTAAAGTGAAACAACACTTGGAGAGAGTGGGGTTTAGGCCAAATTATTGGGTTTGGACATCTAATGGAGAAAAATTGCCAGAGATGAATAGGGAAGCTTATAGCAATCAAACACATGTTGGACCAGACAAAAATATAGATGGTTCGAGTAGTGAAGCACAAATGAAATACCAGGAGCAATTTAATCTAGTAGAGGATATGGTAAGTGACGCATTTGGAGTCAATGTGGCTTACGATGAACCTGAAGACTTTGATGCGGAAGAGCTTCCGAATGAGAATGCACAAAAGTTTTATCAGTTGTTGAAAGAGATAAATATAACATTGTTTGAGGGATCTTCTGACTCTAGGCTCTCAATGTGTGTGAGACTCTTGGCTGCAAAGTCAAACTGGAATGTTCCAGATCAGTGTTTGGAGTTCTTTGCAAAAATGATGTTGGATGTGACTCATGTGAAAGAAAATATGCCTACAAGTTACTATGATGCAAAGAGGATGGTGTCGAAGTTGGGATTAGAAGTAAAAAAGATTGATTGTTGCATTGGAGGTTGTATGTTATTCTATGACAATGAGTTTGGCACAAATGATGGGGCTTTGGAGGAATGTAAATTTTGTAAGAGTCTGAGGTATTTAGTTCACAGTAAAGGCGTTGATCGAAAGCAAAAACAAGTTGCAGTGAAGTTGATGTTCTATCTGCCAATAATACCTAGGTTGCAAAGGATGTTTGCATCAATGCATAGTATAAGCCAAATGACATGGCATCATACGAACATAACAAGTTCGGGCATGATGCGACATCCATCTGATGGGGAGGCATGGAAACACTTTGATAGAGTAAATCCAGATTTTGCAGCAGAACCCAGAAATGTCAGACTTGGATTATGCTCGGATGGTTTTACTCCTTATATCCAATCGTCAGCAATTGCTTATTCTTGTTGGCTAGTTATTGTTACCCCATACGATCTCCCTCTTGAGATGTGTATGACCAAACCGTACATGTTTTTGACATGCATCATTCTAGGACCGTCGAGTCCAAAGGCAGGGATAGATGTATATTTACAACCTTTAATTGATGATTTGAAGAGGTTGTGGAAAGGAGAATGGACTTATGATGTGTCGCGCAAACAAAACTTTAATATGTGAGCTGCTTTGATGTGGACAATTAATGACTTTCCTGCATATGGCATGCTGTCTGGTTGGGGTATGCATGGCAAAATGGGATGTCCGCATTGCATGGGACACACAAAAGCATTTACTTTGGAAAGTGGTGGGAAAAGTTCGTGGTTTGACTGTCATCGTAGGTTTTTACCTAGAAACCATGAATTTAGAAGAAATAAGAATACTTTTAAAAAAGGAAAAAAAGAAACAGATCTCCCCCCCCCCCCCGGGTTGTCATCAATTGATGTATGGAATAATGTTTATGACCTTCCAAAATTCCAAGATCATGGTAAAGCATGCAAGATTCCAAGATACGGGAACACACACAATTGGACAAAAAGAAGTATTTTTTGGGACCTACCATATTGGAAGGATAATTTGTTGGTCATAATCTTGATGTTATGCATATTGAGAAGGATTTTTTTTGATAATGTATTTAACACAGTGATGGATGTTCAAGGCAAGACAAAAGATAATGAGAAAACTAGAAATGATTTGAAACTTTTGTGTAATCGAAAAGAGTTAGAGTTGAAACCTCAACCAAATGGAAAATTGTTAAAACCCAAGGCTTGTTACACTCTTACTCCCCAAGAAGAAAAAACAGTATGTCGGTGGTTAAATGAGTTGAAAATGCCTGATGGTTATTCTTCAAACCTGAAAAGATGTGCTGACGCAAAAACTGGAAAGTCACATAGAATGAAAAGTCATGATTGTCATGTTTTCATGGAACGATTGCTTCCAATTGCATTCAGTTCACTTCATTGTCACGTGCTTAATTCACTAACTGAGATCAGTCAATTTTTCAAAGACATATGTGCGTCATCTTTAAGAGTAGACGACATAATCAAATTGGACTAAAATATTACTATTATTCTCTGCAAATTGGAGCAAATATTTCCGTCGGGTTTCTTTGATTCTATGGAGCATCTCCCTGTGCATCTCGCTTATGAAGCTTACCTCGGTGGACCTGTTCAATACAGATGGATGTATCCATTTGAATGTTTCATGGGTGATTCAAAGCGATCAGTGAAAAACAAGGCAAGAGTTGAGGGATCAATATGTGCACATTACTTGCATCGCGAAACATCAAATTTTTGCTCCCATTATTTCAAGCACATGATGTTGACTCCAAGAATCATAAGGAACGAAGTTCACTTTATTGAAAGAAGTCAATTCACCTTATCTGTTTTCGGTCGTCCTGGCCGTTCATCCGGAAAGACAGGTGATCATTGATTGTCTGAAAAAGAAATGCAATCTGCTCATGTTCATGTGTTGATTAATTGCCATGAAGTCAAACCATATCTTGAGTAAGTATATAAATTAAACTACGTATATATTTATTACCTTTGAAATATCTTATTCTCTAACCTATTATTCATTTTGAAATAGGGCATTTAGTACCAATTATTTCCAAAGCACAGGCGAACAACCATCGACTGGTTACACTCATGCCAATTTTCCTACATGGTTCAAACAACAGCTATCACTCATTGTTGCACCAAGTCCTGAAATAATCCATTTGAAGAGTTTGTCTGAAGGCCCTCGTCAACGTGCAAACCAATGGCATACATACTTTGTAAATGGGTATAAATTCCACATTAAATCATGGACAGAAGGGAAGAAAACAATAAATAATGGTGTAGTTGTAAAAGGAATTACAGAAGATGGTGAGGACGACTTCTATGGTGTTATCACACATATTTATGAGTTGGTATATAATTATATGGACTCGGAAAATAGAGTTGTCTTGTTTTATTGTGACTGGTATGATCCATCTTCTAGAGGAACAAAAATAAACAAAAAATACAACATTGTTGAGGTTCGAATGGACAGGAAGTACAAAGAGTATGACCCTTTCATAATGGCACATAATGTTAGGCAAATTTATTACGTACCTTATCCTTCCATTCAACCACGAAAACGAGGATGGTGTGTTGCAATCAAGTCTAACCCATTAGGTCATATTGAAACTGGAGATGTAATAGAGGATGTTTCATTCCAAGATGATGATATTTCGCCTGTCAATGGGGATATTGAAATTGAGAAGATTGCAACCTTGTGTGATACTACAGTTGAGGGTCAACAAGTTGACACCACTATTTTATTGACGCCTGTGGAAGAGGAGCATGAAGAGTCAGGAGAGTCTAAAGACTATAATAACATATGTGATGAAGATAATGAAGATGAACATGAATGATGATTAATTTGTGTAATATTAATTTATTTAATATAATTTGTGTAATAATAGAGGACTCATTCATTGGTTTGGATCCTTCATTTAGTTCAACAAATTATATATCCAAAAAAAGAAATTAAAAAAATACTCATATCAAAATGTGCACTCTCTCCTATTTGGTAATTTAAGTTAGCCGTTGCTTTATTTTTATGTTGCTTGTATTCTATGCTTATTTTCTTTCTATTTTTATGATAGACATCCTGTTCAGATAGGTACCATGCATTAGCCACATGTAGCTATAACAACAAATTCACAAAAACCAAAAGCACCGTAAATAAGACCAACACAGATTAAAGAAGAACAATACAAAATAAGAGAAGAATGTGAGTGGAAAAACAAGACAGGGAGAATAGCAAAGATGTCCAACTCGCCTCTATTCTCCATAAAGTAACCATTCTTTCTCTTATGTTTGTTCTCTTTGGTGGTGTTGTCTTTCAAGACCATTGGTAGTTTGTTTCAAAAATTCCACCACTATATGTCTATGTGTTGTGTTTTCATCTTATAATATCTTCATCAATATATGTCTTCCATATCTTTGATTATGTGCTTACTTAGACATGCATGTTTTATTAAATACATTAAAAAAGATAATAAAAATGTAATAGTAAAATAAAAAAATATTTAAAAAATGAGAGACGACCATTTCAGCTTTCATGGTATAAGTCATGTGACTGTCTATTGGTAAAGAATGATTTTATTAAATACATTATAACAAATAATATTTTTTATTTAATTTTATTGTTTTTTTTAAAGATATACTTATGTATGTTTGATGTAATTATTGTTTGCAATGGAATCCTTAACTTATTCTTAGATGGCTGAAGTGGCAGTCTTTTTTAAGTCTATTATATGATTTATTATATTTTTAAAATTTTGATAAAATTAATTATTATTTTATTAAATAATAAAGCTTTTCAATAAAAAATTCTCAAATAATTATTTTTTCCATTAGTTTTTAAAATAATCATATTTTAAATAAAAAATAATTCATACTTACTATTAGATTCATGTTAATTACGTCTGCATTGATCAAATAAAAATCTAAAACAATCTTATTGACCGTTTTTATAGGCCAATTCAATTCAATTGGAACCTATATACAAGAAATAGGATGAGACACATATTCATCTGCTATTAATGTATCCATGTACATTAAAGTCAACTGAATTATCGTCTTCTCATATTATTATTACTACATTCAATAATTCTAATCTACTCTCTTTTCAAACAAATTTTTTTTTGCCACAACTCATCCGCCAATACAATGAGCGGAGGAGTGCAATTTTTATTCATTCCGCTGAAGCATTGGACGGATGCTGTTAATAATAGAGAGGGTCTGCCCATTGGATGGGCGGATGTGTGCAACCGTTTTTTTTATTTTCTAAATTAAATTGATATAATTAAATAATATATATTATAATTAAACAAAATACACTATAATTAAATAAAATATACTATAAATAAACAAAATTTTCACTAAATTACATAAATTATTATTTTTTTATTTTAAATTATATAATTCCAAGACACATCTACTGACGATTTTGATCGGGTCGTGTCAATCGTTGGTGAGTTCCACAAGCAGGTGTTTGTCTAGTACGTTGACCTGTTCTGCGATTTCCTTCTTTATTTTGTGGTTGAGTTGAAGTTGAAGGTCCCGCATCACACCCGCCTATTAAAAATTCTTCAATCATGTCCTCATTGGTATAGTCTGTCTCGGCTGCACTGCCATAACTTAATTTGGTTCCCTCCCAATTCCAATTTGGTATGGGATTAGAAGACATTGGGCTATTTATTGAGGGTTGGTAAAAATCTTGGGAGGTAAATTATTGTGGTCGGGGAATAGGCATTTGTTGTTGGGGTGTCTGATAGTTGGGATTATGTGGGTTTTGTACTGTTAGTGATGTTTGTGGTAGACTGGTTTATGTTGACTGGGTAAGATGTGAGTATTGTTGTTGGGTGCCCCATTGGGTGGGGTTAGATGAAGGATGTTGTTATTGGGTGCCCCATTGGGTGGGGTTAGATGAAGGATATTGTTGTTGGGTGCCCCATTGGGTGGGGTTAGATGAAGGATATTGTTGTCGGGTGCCCCATTGGGTGGGGTTAGATGAAGGGTTTTGTTGATGGTATTGTTGGCTTGGGGTAAAAGATGGTTGTGTTGGGAAGAAAGGTTGTTGCGTAAAAGATGGTTGTGTTGGGAAGAAAGGTTCTTGGTTTCTCATGAATGGTTGTTGGGTGTAAGTGTTTGATGATGGTCTGGTGTGTTGGACGTTTGAAGATGTTGGTAAATTACGAGGGTCATATAAGAAGTTGTTTGGTGACAGATACAAATTTGTAACAGACTTATACCATTCCATGTATTCCTTATTCGGTTTACATTCTTCTGACATGACATCTCCTTGTAAGACTTTATCTTCGCGGTTATGCCATTGACGACGCTCCTGTTTGTAACAATCTTTCCAATTGCTATATGCCTATTGGTCATTCACCACACTTTTGTGATACTCCTTCATGCACTGTGGAGCATCCGGTATGCCTTACTTAATGCCAAATTGTAGTTTTACCCGATCAGAATGATGCATTTCAACAGTAGTAAAACAAATGATAAATTTTTTTGCACTCCACACGTGACTATCGGTCGGATCGATATCATCAAGTCCTAGATATGGCCTCCATGTAAACTGTTAAAAAAATCAATTATTAGTTTAACGAACTGTATAAAATGTGTAATACTTAAAATATGGTTAAGAATATTACATCAACTTCTTCGAAATGATCGATGAAAGTCCGATAGCCAGGTGCACAATGATGAGGAGTTTTTTCGTAATCCATCCCATAGGCAGACCATCTAAAAAAATATAATACTTAAATATTGTTCACATAGTAAATAAGTTTAAGACAAAGGAGTAGTTACAACTTACTTGGTTGCGTACGGAAAGTGAAAAGGATTACGATTCCTAGGCGCTAGATTCGGCATCCTGGACCATCCCCAAGCTTGTAGTAGTGTTGAACAACCAACAAAATTATGAACATATTTTTTGGCGCATCTACAGAGGTTTCTGTATAGATGCGATAAAACTGCAGATCCCCAACTGTATCTACCTATTTTATTAAAGTCAGCTAGTAATGGTAAATACATTAGATGTATTATGTTACCATTAGTGTCAGGAAATAATAAACCAGCGAATAACAATAAAATATAAATTCTAGTTTTCTTATGAATTTGTTCTATGGTGGAATCTTCGTTCAAGTCAAATGCATCATATCTTTCCCGGGGCCAAGTAATTTTGACGAATTGTCCCTTTCTAGCTCTTTCGGGAAATTCTTCACCCAAGAGTTCTTGAGTTATGGAGTAGTCAACATTTGTTCTCCCATTCACTGCCAAATCGTTTACACGTAAACCCATCAACATGTGGACATCTTCAAGGGTGACTGTGGATTCACCGGTAGGAAGATGGAATGTGTGTGTCTCTGGACGCCATCTTTCACATAAAGCGAGAATAAATTTCCTATCAATACCATATGATGTTATGTTGATAACGTGCCCAAAGCCCGCTTGCATCAGATATGGACGGATCATTTCGTCTACGGGCACATACGAGTGTGTACGAGGCCTAAATTTTTTCTCATTCTAAAAATTAAAATAGTTAATATTAGAATATGGTTAATGTCAGAAGTATATTCTAAAAATTTTTAAAAATTTATAACTAAATATATTCAATACTTACATATTGAAGTATGTTTGACAATGTTCCTCGATGCTCCTCTCCATAAGTTAACAGAGACATTATAGAAAATTGAGTTTGGTGTAGAATTATGATGAGAAAGAACAGATAAAGATTGAGTATGATGTAAATTTTGAAAAAACGAATATTATTTATAGAGAAAAAATGTAGGGTTCTATGTAAAATATTTAATGGAAACAAGTAAATGGTTGGGAGTAATAACTTTGCCATGCATGTTGTGTACGTAAACTGTGTTGCATGCACAGCTTTACAGAATTCGCCTCCTCAATGGGTGGAACCATTGGCATTTTCTGACACGCCGCTGATACGTTGGGCGGACACGTTACTTTTTGGTCTGCCATCCGCGTAATTAATGGGCGGAAGCGTGTTATTTGACCTGCCAATGTCGCAGGAGCAATGGGCGGAGCCTATACCAACATCAATACTTCCGCCTTCCCATTGGGCAGAGCCCTTACACACATTAATGTCACTGCATCTGCAATGGGCGGATGGGTTGATTTTGTCAGTTTGACCATTAAACAGTAAATATTCCTACGTTTATTTATTATAATATATTTACTAAAGACAAAATATATTTCATTTAAATTCAGTTCTTCCTCCTACAATTTTTCATCAACCCAACCCATTTCAAAAACAAATTTTTCCTACAATTCAGCTCTTGTTCACTAACAAATCATCATGTCTCAAACACCTCAATATGTAGTGGATGCTCATTACAATGGAGAGATCCTTATCTATGATGATATGGGCATTATATTAGAAAATATCGATATATGCTGGTTCAAATTAAGTAGAAATGCGAAGTTTGAATATTTGAGGGAGAGGATACAAACAAGGATGCGATCTGGAGCTGTCTCACAAATTATATATCGAAATGCTGTTAATTTCGGTGTGAACCAGGTGAAATATGTTCCATTGAAAATCTGAGATGATGATGATGTGGAAATGATGTTTTACAATCATGAATTATCTGGGTTACATGCGATAGATTTATACATAAAATTTCAACTTTCTCAACAATCTCAAATCTCACAAGTGGCCAATCCCAATGATGCTGAGCCCGTGTCCATAATTCCCGAGGAAGTCGTTGTCGAAGATGACGAAGAAGAAGAGACTGAGTCACAAGCTGATGATTTGTTTACTACCTTATTTGAAGACAGTGGTCGTGACGAGGCGGATGCAATCAATGAAACTGAACAACACATTCCACTTGAGAATGTCTATTGTCCACCCACCCACATGACCACTCTGGAAACAGCTGGAGACGAATCATCATTTCAATGGCCCCAAAATCCTCGTCTTCCGCTAGAGGATGACATAGCTGTTGGGAACCAGTTCAAAAACAAATCTGACTATGTCTTTGCGATATCCAGGTACCATATGAAACATGTCGTTGATTTCAGGGTTACATGTTCTGACACGAAGAGATATAAAATTTGTTGTAAGCGTAGTGGTTGCAACTTTCGTCTAGTGGCATCCTATAGGAAAAAGAGCGACCTATGGGAGATAGGAATCATAGAGCCCCCACATAATTGTTCAACAACCATCTTTAATCAGGATCATCGACAACTAAGCTCTCGACTGATGAGTGAATGATTAATGCCTCTTGTTGAAAAGGATCCCTCTATCAAGGTGAGTGTATGTATTAACGAAATTGTTTCTTTTTTCAAATACACTCCATCTTACAAGAAAGCATGGATTTCTAGAAACAAAGCAACCGAACAAGTGTTTGGTAATTGGGAAAAGTCATACAATGAACTTCCAAATTACTTGTTGGCCCTTAAGAAGTTTGTTCCAGGCACTGTAGTAGAAATGCAAACACTACCGGTATATACAGATGACGGGACTGTTATTGCTGGGAAACAAATCTTCCATCGACTATTTTGGGCTTTCCAACCATGCATACGTGGCTTTGCATATTGCAAGCCTTTACTACAGATTGATGGTATCTGGTTATATGGAAGGTACAAAGGTACACTACTAATGGTTGTAGCACAAGACGGAAACAATAATATTTTCCCAGTTGCCTTTACCTTAGTGGAAGGTGAGACGGCAGATGGTTGGGGTTTCTTTCTAAAAAACTTGAGAATGCATGTAGCTCCTCAACCTGGCTTGTGTTTGATTTCTGACCGACATGCATCTATCGAAAGCGCTTATAATAATCCTGAAAATAGTTGGAATAACACTACATCTGTCCATGTGTATTGTATCAGGCATATTGCGCAAAATTTTATGAAGGATATCAAGGACCGTATCCTCCGGAAAAAAATAATCAACATGGGTAAGTACCTTTTATGCAAACATTACATGCTCGTTGATAGTATACCATTATATTAACCAATATTTTTTTAACATGTAGGGTATGCGCTGAACCAACCAACGTTTTAATATTATCGTTATCAAATTGGGATGGATAATGGTGATGCTTTGAGGCGGATAGACAAAATTCTAGTTGAAAAATGGACGAGGGCATTTGACGAGGGTCGTCGTTGGGGGCACATGACAACAAACCTTGTTGAGTCACTAAATTCCGTATTTAAAGGCACTCGTAATCTCCCCATCACAGCGTTAGTAAGTGCAACATACTATAGGATGGGAACACTCTTTGCTGAAAGGGGTGCAAAGTGGAGTGCAGTTTTGAATTCTGGATAAACATTTACAGAGCGGTGCGTGAAGGTGATGAAAGAAGAGGCGTCAAAATCCGCCACGCATCAGGTAAGCATTTTTTACTATAATAATAACACTTTCAGTGTGAAGGAGACAATTAACCACGGTGAGGGGAAGCCATTGGGGCGTTACAAGGTCAACCTAATGGAAGGATGGTGTGACTGCGGAAAGTTTCAAGCATACCTTGTTCCTTGTGCACATGTTATCGCTGCATGTTCTGTGGTGCGCTAAGACGCATTTCTTCTATTGTCTGGCGTTTACAAGGTGGCGAACTTATTTGGGGTTTACAGCACGAGCTTTCTAGTTCTACCATAAGATGAGTATTGGCCCACTTATGAGGGAGATCAAGTTTGCCATAATCCAGTTATGTGGAGGAATAAGAAAGGTCGTCCCGTGAGTACCCGTATTACAACAGAAATGGACGCATATGATAAGTTGGATAGAAAATGCACATTGTGTCGTCTTCCAGGTCACAACCGAACGCGATGCCCCAATGTAGGAACTAGTAATAATTAGTTATTCATTTTGTTATCAATCTTCAAAGTTGTATGTATAATGACGCCGGGTAATTATGTTTCATTTCACTAATACTTCTGCATTTAATATAAATAACAATTCGAAAAAACAACACATAAATTAAAATACTAAGACGAATAGTAGAACTTAGCAACAACATTAAACGTAAACAACATCAACATGTTCAAACAAAGACATAAGCATTTCTAGGATATTACAACCAGCAACACAATATCTTTTTGTTGAAGCATCATCATAAGAATACATGCGTCGTTGTGAAAAGTCTCCAAGAACGAGTGGGTCCATTTAAGCCAAGCACCGTAACTAGCCTCTCAATTTTCTGGGTTTTTTCACCTTGGGCAATTTCTTCCCCTAACCATCCCTCCAAGTGCCTATGCAGATGCTCAAATGTCTGCGTGTTCAACAATTTGATCTTCATCTGAGGCTTTACTGGAGAAAAAATCAGTTATGCGTCTCTTTTCATATATGGAAACGTTGGAAACTCTCCGGATGTTGAAGACATTTTTAAGATACAACTAAAGAAAAATAATTTAAGTGTAGCTAGGATCATTCAACATCAACGATATTTATAGTTCACGGAAAAAATTTTAACTTAATAAAATAATAAAACCCCCTGCCCATTACAGTGGCGGAGACGTACATAAATAATAAAATAACGAAAGCTTCCGCTCATTGCACTGGCGGAACCGTACTTAAATAATAAAATAATAAAATCAATAAAACCCTCCGTCCATTGCAGAGGCGGAGCCGTACTGCAATAATAAAATAACAAGACCCTCCGTCCATTACACTGGCGGAACCGTACTTAAATAATAAAACCCTCCGCCCATTACAGTGGCGGAACTGTTTTTATTTATTACTATGATTAACATTTATTTTAATTTAAACTTATTTTTAAATATTAATTTTAATATTGATTTTTTATTTAATAGTAATTTTAATTTATTTGTATATTAATATTTTAATATTTTAATAATTTCATTAAAATGACTTAAATTTGAATATTTCAAAATCATTTTATACAAATATATTGATTTTTTATTTAATAGTAATTTTAATATATTTTTAAAATTATATTAAAAAATAATTTATTTATATATTAATATTTTAATATTTTAATAATTTCATTAAAATAACTTAAATTTGAATATTTCAAAGTCATTTTATACAAATATATTGATTTTTTTTATTTAATAGTAATTTTAATTTATTTTTAAAATTATATTAAAAAAAAACGTTATTTAAACAGTTCCGCCAATGCAATGGACGGAAGCTGTATAAGTTTAAGACCATCCGCCCATCCATTTGGCGGAGCCTCCTAATATCAAAAAAAAAATTTTTTTGAAAAGGTGGTATAGTGGAAATATTGGTTGAAATGTGTGGTATATTGAGATTTAATTGGTAAAAGGGATGTATGTTGGTAAAAAAAATTGCCATTGAGTCTAATTTGATTTAAAAATATTTTTTATAATTTATTTTCAGTAGCTAAATTAGTAAAAATTTGAGGTCATTGAAACTTGTGAGAGCTACTGAATTTGCCATGCTTGTCATTGAAAGGGGTAATATAACTTGTTACTCCTCTTAAGCTTTCCAATTTGGCCTGGAAAACTCAACAACATATTGTAGATAAGCCTTCTGTTTTTGAAACAGTGCATCATTTAATTTACTGACAACATACATGATTTACAGGTTGTTTCATCCTATTCAAGCCCTGCTAGTGCTCCCTTTGCAATTACCTATGTCTATGTTCTCATTACATCTCAGGTACATCTCGGTTTTTTTAGGACTTGGGAGGATGACATAAGATTAAGATTTCAAAGAAGCATAGAATGAATATGAATTCTTGTTTGATTGATTTTTACCAATAACTACTCATTTTCTTTTGAGTTATCATTTGCACTGATGCAATCACTCATAACATGACAAGTGGCGGAAATAAAAATAAATAAATAAATAAAACTATGGCCCAATATATCAGTAAATATAAAAGAAGAGAAAGAAAAAGGGAAAATATATATATATATATATATATATATATATATATATATATATATATATATATATATATATATATATATATATATATATATATATATATATATATATATATATATATATATATATATATATATATATATATATATATCCTCTTTTCACTATACCCACATGAGTCTCTCTCTTATTCATCTTTCTTATTTCTCTCTCAAAATTTCAATCCAATAAATCATACAACAAACACAATTTCAAGCAGGTCAAATACAAAGTTGTAAAAAAAAAGAATGAGACACATACCGGTTGGAGGAAAATGGAGGCAGTGGCGGTTGGGTGGAGTTGGTCGGTGTGGTTGCAGAAGGCTTCAGAGTTTTTTTGTTGTTGTTCTTCAATGTGAAGAGTAACAACTTTAGGAGAACTCTAAAGAATTGTGGATTTGTTAATTGTTGGTGCAATTGTTGATGAAAAATAGTGTGAAAGAGCGACTTATTTATAGTGATAATTACGTCAATAAATTAGGAAAATAAAATTGATTGACAAATTAGATCTTTCTTGAACAGCAAGTTGACCAATCAGAAATTAAATGTGACACAATTTGACATTAATTGACCAATAAAAAATAATTAAGCAAAAAAGGAAATATTTTTTATTTATTATAATTTTTACACTCAATTTTGATTAAAAAAAGTGTATAAAATCAAATAAATAATTATTTTTAAAAAATAGCATAATTAAAAATACAAAAATAATGTTTTAATAATAAAAAAGTGACTTTTTGTGATTTTAACAATAATTAAAAAATTTAAATAGTTAGTAACAAATAAACAGAAAAAATATTCAAAGTGCGCCAATTGAAATTTGAACATGTGACCTTATGCTTGTCAAATATGATTCCTTATCAATTGTGCTATGTAACTTAATTAAAATAAAAACTCAATTGAAAGTATATGAAAGGTTCCACCAATATTTATTTAAAAATACAAGTAGTTCAAAGTAAACTATTTTTCTTAAATTAGCTGAGTAAATTACTGTTAGTAAAATAAACTAGAAATTTTATAAAACCCAAGTTTGGGATACTTTGACCGTAGCACCAAGGCGGGAAAATTTTGAGTATGATAGTTGCCCCTATTTAATTATTCTTCGATTGAAGCGTGCGAGTATACGAAGTTTTCGCACGTTCAGATCGGAGGGTTATTAAATAATGGAAGACCCAAAAATTTGACTAAAATATTATTTAGATAAGGATAAATTGTACAGCATACCCAAGGGTACAAAAAAACAGGCAAAGATGATGATGTATCATCCTACTAGAGTTTGAACAAAGAGTATAATTGTCCTAGATACGACGACGCAGATAACTCGTCAACATCTAGAAAAAGAATAGTCATAGGTTTTGCGTATTCACCATAACCTATGAGACGAATAACACAAGCTTGAAAACAGATAGTTTATTGTTGCCTTGAGACTGATGCAATAAGCTATATATAGAGTAAACAACACCTATTTGAAAATTGACTTACAAACGCTTAAAGACTAACATAATAAGGTATATCATAGATCTTGCATATTTATCACAACCTAGAGAATAAATAACACAATCTTGATAATTCACGGATGCTTCGAGACTAACACAATAAACTATATCGCAGAGTCGCATACCTATCACAACCTAGGGGATAGATAATACAAAAAAAAAATTAGAAAATAACTTACTAACGCTTCGAGACTAACATAGTAAATTGTCGCAGATTTGTGTACTCATCATAATCTAGAGGATAAACACATAGACTTGATAATTCACTGCCGCTTAGAGACTAACACAATAAACTATATCACATATTCACATACCTATCACAACCTAGGAGATAGATACTACGGGTTTGATGTTTGAAACTTGAGTTTGATAACCAAATCTTAGATAATTAAACCAAAGATGTAAATCGTAGATATACCAGTTGCGTCTGTTCTCAACTAAGATATTTGTTGAATAATGCTAGAGTTTGAACTTTCAGTTCTCACAGATAAAGTAGCTAGTAATAGCCCCCAAGATAGTTCGTAGAATTCTTAACTAAAGTAGTTTGAAAATGCAATGTATAATGCATATGTATAATGCCCAAAATTGATATGATACCCAACGACGATGATATTGACATGATGCCCAAGTGCTGTATATGCACCAAATGTTTTGTATGTTCATGCACCAAGTGTTTATGAAGTTGAACTGCTGACTTGAAGTTAGGCTACCAGACGGGAACTGGGGTTAAAAATTAGCTTTCAAACGAGAATTGGTGAAGATAATATGTCAAACGAGAACTGACTACCAGATGGGAACTGGTGAAAATAACAATGCGCCAGATGGGAACTGACTGCCATACGGGAACTAGTGAGAACGACAATGCGTCAGACGGGAACTGACTACCAGACAGGAACTAGTGAAAATAATATGTCAGGCAAGAACTGGTTTTTAAAAAAGATAATGCATCAGACGGGAACTGACTACCATACGAGAACCGGTGTAAATGATGATGTGTCAGACGAGAACTAACTACCAGACGGGAACTAGTGAAAATAATATGTCAGATGAGAACTGACTACCAGACGGGAACTGGTGAAAATGATATTACGTCATACGAGAACTGACTACTAGACGGGAACTGGATTTGATTTGACTGTCAGACGAGAACCGACTATCAGACGAGAACTGGTTTTAAAATATCAGTCAGACGAGAACTGACTACCAGACGATAACTGGCAAAAAAGATTACGTGTCTGACGAGAACTGACTACCAGACAGGAACTGGTGAAAATAACTATCAGACAAGAACTGACTACCAAACGAGAACTGGTTTTGAAAAAATCAAACTTTTAAATGCCAAGTAATGTTGGATTTTGAATTTCCAATACAAATTGGGCTCTTGGCGGTAGGATTCGTGTTGTGGGAATATTCTAGATGAATGAGTTGATATGCATGATTTGACATTAGAGCACAACGACATGATGAATGCATGACTATGATGACTCTAATTCTTTTGACTGACGCCCCAATGATAGGTCGCGGATGGTTAATGCGTTGAGATGTTGCTTATGTAACAAGGTTGCTTGTTACATAATGGTAGGGTGTTGCGCTAGCATGATTTCCTGATACTCGTTTCGAACTCGAAGATCCCTGATGTAGGAGGATATTTTTCCCTTTGTGGTCTACCTTTCCCCAATATTTGAACTTCGAAAAGTATGCCCCTGCCTTCAAGGTTTGGAGGAAGTAACTTTAAAAGGAACTTTGATCTCCCCGTGATATGAACTTGAGATGTACTACCCCAACATTTGAGTCTTGAAAAATATGCCCTTGATTAGTTGGTGCCTAGTTGACCAAATCTTGGAATGATTTCCCCTAGTCAATAGGAACTTCATATGATATGCCCCTGATTATAAGGATTTGTTCCTCTTAAGTGGTAGATCCCTAGGTGCTCTGCCCCTAGTTAGGAACTTCTTGAAATTAATCTCCTTTGATCAGACCATTTTTGAAATCTCCTCGATTCTAAGTATTGATTCGTAAATAAAATTGTCCCCTTTGAAAAGCAATTCTAATGTGATGCATATGCAAGTTCTTGGATGATTAGAGATGAAGAAGTGGCAACGTGGTTAGAAATCATTTTAACAAATATTAGGAGTCGGTTTAACACAAATTTTGTTGAGTATGCTTTCATAGTGAATCTAGCTTCAATTAGGACTTTTGAAGGTTGTAACGTGGCCTGATTCCCGGTTTAATAAACAAATATATAAGGCTCAAAATTTATTTATCTCACCCCATTCTCCTTGATATTCTACAATCCTAAGTTCAATTAATCCAATGGATGTATTCAGTCTGCAAGAGAATTTTCATAGTCGTAGTAATGATGATAAGCATTAATAAGATTCAAGTATTGATGATAAGTATTCTTGAGGTGGAAGTTACAAGATTGTTCTCCAATTTATTTATTTTTCAATCCCATATTTTTGCATGGACCAATTCTTTTGAATTTTGGTCCGTCGGGATACCCTAACTTTTTCCTAAGTCAATTTTTTTTATTTTCTTTGACTTAGAGGGATTTCTCCTTTTGAATTTCTTTTTGCTTTCTGATTTTGAACATTTGTGACTGCCATACTGGTTGTTGTAAGCTTTATCTTCATGGTTTCCTCGATCCCGAATGATGTACTAAGGAAGAAGACGTCATGGACTTTATCTTAATTGATTCCCCAATTTTGGATGATGGATGCCAGGAAAAGGATGTGCTTGAACCTTTGCTTAAACTGACTTGATTCTCTTGAGAATAGAATACATCATTGAATTAAATGAAATCTACTATACCCATGGTTATGATTAAGGGTTTTTTTATAGAAAGAACACCGACTTCTGGCTCGAGGGGGTTGACTACGAATTAACTCCTTATTTCTCCATTGTTTAGGAATTGAAACAATGTCTTACAACGTCAGCTTAGTCTTACATTGAAAGCATATGTCAGCCAAATTGAGTTATTTATATTTACATCATTCTCCGCCGAAGTTTGTTAAAGTTGTGAAATGGAAGATGAATAGTTGATATTTATAGAAAGTGAAGAAGAGTGAATATTAATGGATTGATTTCAAAAACATGCATGCTCATTTTATTAGAATCACTAATCAAAAGATACACATTTACACCAAATATAACTTAGCAACTTTGGAAATTACAAATTGAAATTGGTAAGTTCGATGATCCTATGGAAGAGCTTCTTTGTTTAATCCACTTGACTTTAGGAGATCTTATTGATTCTCGGACTTGTCAAAGCATGGTTGGACTTCTCTTGGGCATACCAATTCTGTTGATAGGGCAGTGGTGGAATCACCAATGAAAGTTGAAACTGAGGCGTTACGTAGGCCTGTAATTGTCATGGTGAAGGACCGCCTTCTCTCTCTAATAAGGCTTGTATCTCTTGAATTTCTCCATAGCTTTAGAGTTCGTTTGTGAGCATCGAGAAACCTGCTAGCTGGATGATTGGATAGGGGCGAAAGTGGAAATGGATATGTATGAATGTATGTAAATGGAAATGCAATGCAACACGGGCGTAGTATGAAGATAATCACAAGGATATCCTACACGGGTTGAAGGATGAACCTTAGTTATAACAGACCTAAGGAAACCTAAATGGAAAGGAGGATACCCTATACTGACTCAGAGTTTGAGACAGACAGGAACTCCTAAAGGATTATGGATAATGAAAGACGAAGAGGAATCCCTACAAGCTAGAGATTATGGACGGGAATTCTTACAGACTAAGAATTGTGATAGATCAATGGACAGTTGAGGTGAAGGTTGGACTTAGGGAATAGCATGGAGAGAGCACATGGTGACTGGTCAGCAGTTACTAAATCCCATGGCCTGATATAGGCCACGTGGCGTGTATCAACGAAGACATCCTAAAGATATTGACAGACAAAAAAGGGGGATTCCTACAGGCTAGGGGTCGTGACTAAATAGAGAATCCTACAGGTTAAACCAAAAAATACCCCTACGATTTTAGGGTATAACAACGATAAGAGGTAACCCTATGTAGGTTTAAAATTACAAAATAATGTCCTTTGCTGGAAGGCTTCCAATGAAGGATGGGATGACAATAGTTTCCTTAGTATGTAGGTTCATAGTTTCGGTCTACGGATATTCTACCTTCCCCATAAGGCGACTTCCTTAAGAGTATCATGGATTACACTAGAGGGAAAGGCACAAGGGCCTCCCTCTTAAGTGGAGCCTCATTGTAGACCAAAACTTTCGTCTCTAAGGTCGTACAAGGTCTCACCATGAGATTTAGTTTAGGGTTATACAAAGAGTCAAAGGTTTCATTCCAAAGTCCTATATCCCAAGAGGATGTCTCTCGTGATATATTCTCTTTTTTTTTTTAATTCCATCGACTCTAGGCGAAGTCGTCAAAAATACTCATAGGAATGATATATTCCCTTGGCCAATAGACGAACCTTCTTTTTAAGGTTTTTTGAAATAATAAAATCCTGCCACAATAAATAATATGATAACAAAAATAATATAACAACAAATAAATAAGCCAAATAAATAAATAAAATATAAAACACCAAAAATATAAAACCCTAACAAAAACCCTAAACCCAAAAAGAGAGGCTTCTAAACCTTAGGGTTGAAGTCCCCAGCAGAGTCGCCAGCTGCAATAACCGGCAAAAAATATAGAGTCGCCGCCATTAATTTTTATCATAAGACGGGAATATAATGGAATAACCCTGAAGTTGATACATAGATTCATATTTTGACTCACTTTAGACGAAGGGAAGGTGTTAGGAACTCTTCATCTACCTTGTTCACAAGGATACTAGGGTTTAGGGTAAAGGTTTAGGAATAGGGTTTTAAATTTTTAGTTAGGGGAACTCGCCATATTTTTAGTTGTATGCCTATGTATCCTCTTATGAGGAATCAGAGTCCCAATTCGTAGTTCGTAGTGTTGGTTGGCGTTTTTAGGATTGTGTAGAATTAATTTCGAATTAACCTTGAATCTTGTATGGGTTTAAAAAGTGTGTGATCGTAAACACAATTCATAGTTAAATTTGATAGTAATTCTCCTTAATCCTTTATTTGAAAAATGATCTTGAATTTTGAATTATGTTAGTAGAAAAATAATTTATTGGCGGTTAATTGTTTTAAGTTTGATTGATAATGAGTATGGTTGGACATAAAACGGAGGGAGTCTGATATAGTCTCCTCATCACGTGGCCAGATATTGACCACGTGTTGCTCGTCGTGAAGGAAGGATGTAGATGGAGTATTTGGTGAATTGTGTGGGTTTTAATATCTTTGTAAAATATTGAATTAATTTAATTTAAAAAATAAATATTTAAAAATATGTACATGTTTAAGAATTATTTCCAAATTATGATAAGGACATTAAATTAATCAAGAAATTGAAATAAATATATATAAATTAATATTTGATTAGAACAGTATTTGAATTTATGTACAAATTTGTTATTTTGGTAACAAATGATTTTTATCATAAAAGTTTAATAATATATATAAACTTGCAGCATAATTAACCTAATTAAATATCTAATCTAATTACTAAAATAAAATTACTAATCAACATGATTAATTATCTAAATAAATAATTAATTAAAATCAAATAAAATTTAAGAGGGGTGTTAACTAGAAAAAGTAGGGGGTGAATGAAAGAATGGCCCAGGCCCCATGTAAATTACTAACCTACTTCTAAAAATTAATCCTAATTAATTTCTACATTTATTTATATATTAAACAAAATGATAATATAAAAGTAAAGAAAAATATATATAGATAATCACAAGAGAATATTGTAACCCTTATAGATAATAACAAGAGAATATTGTAATGTGGGGGTAGCTTCTAATGTTCAAGTATCTTTTCAATTTAACTTTATAACCAGTCATAACGTGACAAGTGGCGGCAATAAAAATAAATAAATAAATAAAACTATGGCCCAATATATCACTAAATATGAAAGAAGATAAAACATACGCATATATTTCCTCTTTTCACGATACTCACACGAGTATCCCTACTATTCATCTTTCTTATTTCTCTCTCAAAATTTCAATCCAATAAATCATAAAACTAACACAATTTCAAGTAGGTCAAATACAAAGTTGTAAAAAAAAGAATGAGACACATACCGGTTGGGGAAAAATGTGTTAGAATTAATTTAGATTTTATAATTAATTAGATATTAATTTATATTTAGGAATATCTTTTAGATTGTTTATATCTTTGTTAGAAGATATATATCTTAGATCCTCTTATATCTTTGTTAGAAGATATATTTTTGATTTAATTTTGTGTATAAATAGCCTAGTGGAGTAGGTTATTGTAATTCATTGTAAATCCTTATTTCGAAGCTGTCAGTAAATATTTCTTTTGCCTTTTATCTTCCTTGTGCACCAATAATTGGTATCTAGAGCTCCTGGTTTGAAATTCTGGGATTTGGGAAACATTGTTTTTCATTGAGTTTCTGCGTAAATTGCACAAGGTAGAATATAAACGGAAACGGCGGCGATATCCATTCCAAGCTTCCAGTATTTGATGGTAAAAACTAGAATCGTTGGAAGATCCAGATGCGCGTGTTATTTGGTTCTCAAGATGTGTTAGATCTTGTCACCGATGGTTATAATCTGTTAGAAGCAGACGCAACAGAGGCATAGAAGGTAGCACAGAAGACGCTGAGGAAGAAAGACCAGAAGGTGTTATTCAACATCCATCAAAGTGTGGATGCGAATGTGTTTGAGAAGATTGTTGATTCTAAAACAATGAAGGTTGCATGGGACATACTGGTCAGATGTTACGGCAGTGACGCATCAGTGAAGAAGGTGAAGCTTCAGTCTCTCAGTAAGAAATATGAAAATCTCAACATGAAGGACAACGAGAAGGTTTTTGAGTACATCTCTAGAGTAATTCTTATCACTAATGAGATGAAAGCTTGTGGAGAAACCCTTTCTGAACAAACAATCATTGAGAAGATCTTGAGATTTAACTTCTCAGTTTGATTACATTGTGGTAGCAATTGAACATTTAAAAGATCTGAGCACCATGAGAGTTGAAGAGCTGCAAAGTAGTCTAGAAGCGCATGAGTTGCGTATGACTGCAAGAACTTCTGAGAGCGAAGTAGTGCAACAGGCTCTGAAAGTAACTTCTGGTAAGAAGAATCAGAAGCAGACTTGGTCAGAAGCCTAGAAGAAAACTAATGGTGGTCAAAGGTCAGAAGCTTCAAACTCTGATAGGCAGAAGAATGTCTAGAAGGGAAAGGAGAAGTCTGACAAGAAGAATGTTCAGTGTTACTGTTGCAAGAACTTTGGTCACTATGCCAGACATTGTTGGTCCAACAAAGAAAGGAAGTCAGAAGAAGCAAATATAGCAATAGGAGAGTCTGATGATGAACCTGTGCTATTATTGGCTTCTGAACCTGATGATCTGAATTCATCAAAATGGTGGTATATGGACACAGGGTGTTTAAACCATCTCACTGGAAACAAGAAATGGTTGGTTTATTTTGACTCTAGGAAGAGTACAAAGATCAGATGTGCTGATGATAAATACCTCAATGCAAAAGGTATGGGAAATGTCAGAATCATTCTAAACAATGGGAAAGCAGCGGTGATCCAGAATGTATGGTATGTACCTGGCATGAAAAACAATCTGATGAGTGTGGGACAACTGATTGAGAAAGGTTTTTCAGTTACCATGAAGGAAAATCTTCTGAAGTTATATGATTGTAATCAGAAGCTGATTATAGAGTCAGGACAGGGAAGGAACATAACATTCAAGGTGAATGTTAGAACTGCAGACTCTTAATGTCTTAGTGCAACAAGTGTTGTCAAGGAGAGTGAGATATGGCACAGAAGATTTGGTCATCTGAATTTCAGAAGTTTAGGGCATCTGAAATCAAAGAATCTGGTACATGGAATTCCTATAATCAAGAGGCCTGAGAAGTCATGCAAGTTGTGTATGAAAGGGAAGCAACCAAGATTACCATTTGCATAAGAAGTAGCTCCAAGAGCAAAGCAAACCTTGGGAGTAGTGCATTCTGATGTGTGCGGTCCTTTTCCAGTAGCATCAACTGGAGGGAATAAATATTTTGTGTCATTTGTTTATGAGTTCACCAGAATGACATGGGTATCTCTCATAAAGTTCAAACACGAGGTGTTTGCTGAATTCAAGAAGTTCATACTAAAGGCTGAGAATCAGAGTGGCCAGACTCTGAAGATTCTTAGAACTGATGGTGGTGGTGAGTATAACTCCACAGAATTCAGAAGTTTCTGTGAGGAAAATGGAATTGAGCACGGGGTTACTGTTCCCTATACTCCTCAACACAATGGTATTGCTGAAAGAAGAAACCATATTTTGCTTGATATAGTGAGAAGCATGCTGAAAGAGAGTAAGCTTCCTCATACTTTATGGGGAGAAGCTGTTGCAACTACATGTTATGTGCTCAATAGATGTCCAACGAAGAAATTGAAGGAAATAGTTCTTATTCAGAATTGAACTAGAGATAAGCAAATTGTTAGTCATCTGAAGGTTTTTGGTTCTGTATGTTATAAACATGTCCCAGAAGCCAGAAGACAGAAGTTGGATGATAGAAGTAAAGTGATATTGCTGGTGGGGTACCACAGTACAGGTTTGTATAAACTTTATTGTCTAGAAACTAACAAAGTTGAGTTTAGCAGAGACGTCATTGTAGAGGAATCATAAATTTGGAATTGGGAAAAGTCTCGTCCTGACTCTGATGAGACAACTTTTGAAGAAAAGTCAAAAATACAGGTTTCTGAAGCTGGTAAAGACTCTGACTCTGAAGAAGATACAAACGGAGAAGATGATTATGACTCTGACTCCGATGGTGATCCAAACTCTGAAGATAGTCAAGGTTCTGGAGAAAGTTAAATTTCTTAAGCAAGTGCTTCTGAAGGAGAAAGCTCTGGTGTCCAAAGTTATGAAGGTCCAATTCAGAGGTAACAAAGAGTCAGAAGCATCCCAAGAAAATTTGCAGAATTTGACATTTTGCAAGCCACTGAAGTAGACTCTGAAGGAGAAGTTATTCAGTGTGCAATGTTAGTAGACTCTGAACCCGTGAGTACGAAAGAGGCTCTTAAGCAGCAAGTTTGGTTGTAGGCCATGAAAGAAAAACTTGATGCTATAGAGAGAAACAAGACTTGAAAGCTGACTGAACTTCCAAAAGGCAAGAAAGCCATCAGCGTCAGATGGGTTTTCAAGCAGAAGCTAAATCCAGATGGATTAATTGGCAAACACAAAGCGAGATTAGTAGCAAGAGGCTTTCTACAAAATCCTGGGCTGGATTACTTTGAAGTGTTTGCACTTGTAACGAGACATGAAACAATCAAACTAGTGATTATAATAGCTGCTAACATGAATTAGCCTCTGATGCATTTAGATGTAAAATTTTCATTTCTAAATGGTCTATTACAAGAAGAGGTGTATGTTTCACAACCTCCTGGATTTGAGAAAAAGAATCAAGAAGGGACGGTGTTCAAATTACACAAAGCCTTGTATGGATTGAAGCAAGCGCCAAAAGCTTGGAATTTGAATATTGATTCATTTTTCATGCAGCAAGGGTTTCAGAAGTGTGAGATAGAGTATGGTGTTTATGTTCAGCACACTTCAGAAGGTAATATGATTTTGGTCTGTTTGTATGTTGATGACATATTACTCACAGGAAGTTCTGAACAAGAGATAGTTGAGTTCAAGAAAGTTCTGATGAATACATTTCAGATGATAGATCTTGGAAAAATGAGTTTCTTTCTAGGGATGGAATTTATATACTCTGAGAAAGGAATCATTTTGCATCAGATGAAGTATGAACTAGAGCTTCTAAATAGATTTGATCTAGAAAATTTCAAAGTTGCTATCACACCTGTTGATACAAATTAGAAGTTGGACTCTGATTCTGATGGAGATGATGTGGATGCTACAACCTTCAAACAGGTGGTTGGTTCTCTAAGGTATTTGTGTAATACCATACTTGATATTTGATATGCAGTTGGAATAGTTAGAAGATTTATGAGCAAACCAAAGTGGTCTCATTACCAAGCTGCAATTAGGATTCTGAGGTATGTGAAGGGAACTCTGAAATATGGAGTGTTCTTTCCGTCTGGAAGAAAGATCGAATCAGAACTTCTGAGTAATTATAATTCTGATTGGTGTGGAGATAGAGTTGACATAAGAAGTACTTCTGGATACTTATTCTAATTTCTTGGAGGTCCTATTTCTTGGTGTTCCAAGAAACAACTTTTTGTTTCACTGTCAACTTGTGAAGCTGAATATATTATAGGCGCTCTGACTGTATGTCAAGCTGTATAGATTCTGAACTTGCTGAAAGATATGAAGATTGAGGTAAATAAACCTCTGAAATTGATGATTGATAACAAGTCTGCAATCAATCTTGCCAAGAATCTAGTGTTACATGGGAGAAGCAAGCATATTGAGACCAAGTATCATTTTCTGAGTAATTAAGTTTGGGATGGAATATTAGAAGTTGTGCACTGTAGCACCCAGAAGCAGCTGACAGATGTTCTGACAAAGGCTATCAAAACTGGTCAATTTCTTGGTTTAAGGGATGGAATTGGTGTTGTCAGTTTTGGGTAAATATAAATTAAGGGATGGTGTTAGAATTAATTTAGATTTTATAATTAATTAGATATTGATTTATATTTAGGAATATCTTTTAGATTGTTTATATCTTTGTTAGAAGATATATATCTTAGATCTTCTTATATCTTTGTTAGAAGATATATTTTAGATTTAATTTTGTGTATAAATAGTCTAGTGGAATAGGTTATTGTAATTCATTTTAAATCCTTATTTTGAAGTTGTCAGTAAATATTTCTTTTGCCTTTTATCTTCCTTGTGCACCAATAAAATGGAGGCGGTGGCGGTTGGGTGGAGTTGGTCGGTGTGGTCGTAGGAGGCTTCAGAGTTAACTCTAGTGAATTGTGGATTTGTTAATTGTTGGTGCAATTGTTGTTGAAAAATAGTGTGAAAGAATGACATGTTTATAGTGATAATTAGGTCAACAAATTAGAAAAATAAAATTGATTGGCAAATTAGATCTTCCTTGGACTGCAAGCTGGCCAATCAGAAGTTAAAGTGACACAAATTGATACTAACTGACCAATAAAAAATAATTAAACAGAAAAGGAAATATTTTTTGTATTTATTATAATTTTTGCACTTAATTTTTATAAAAAGTGCATAAAATCAAATAAATAATTATTTTAAAAAATAGCATAATTAAAAATACGAAAATGATATTTTAATAATAAAAAAGTGTTTTTTTATGATTTTAACAATAATTAAAAAATGTAAATAGTTAGTAACAAATAAACAGAAAAAATATTCAAAATGCACCAAGTGAGATTCAAACATGTGATCTTATGATTGTCAACTCTGCTTCCTTACCAATTGTGATATCTTACTTAATTGAAATAAAAACCCAATTGAAAGTATATGAAAGGTCCCACCAATATTTGTTATTTAAAAATATAAATAGTTCAAAATAAACTATTAAATTTTTTTAAAATTAGCAGAGTAAATTATTGTTAGTAAAATAAACTGGAAGTTTTATAAAACCCAAGTTTGAGATACTTTGACGGTAGCACTAAGGCGGGCAAATTTGGAGTATGACAGAGATGTCATCTTCAAAGAAGAAGAAGAACAATGGAACTAGGAGAGGAGCTCTGAAGATGACAAAAGGTTTGATCTGGAATGGGAAGATGGAAACGGTGAAGAGGTGGAGGATTCCGGCGATGGTGGTGAAGAAGAAAATGTAGCTTCTCCGAGGGACGAATTCAGTGATGGAAATGAAGAAGATGAAGTGTTTCCTCCGATGACACCCCGAGTTAGAAGAGCACCAGCATATTTGAATAATTTTGTCTCTGGTGATGGTCTTTCAGATGAAGGGGAAGAGGTACAAACTCACTTAGCCTTGTTTGCTAGTGTCGTTCATGCTGATCCAATTTCGTTTGACGAAGCAGTAAAGGAGGAGAAATGGAGAACAACCATGGATGCTGAAATGAGATCAATTGAGAAGAATGGAATGTGGGATCTTATTGAGCTTCCTAAAGGAGCTAAAATAATAAGAGTCAAATGGGTGTACAAAACAAAATTGAATGAGCTCGGAGAAGTGGATAAACACAAGGCTCGTTTTCTCGCAAAAGGGTATGCTAAAGAATACAAAGTTGATTATGAAGAAGTATATGCTCTCGTAGCTCGCATGGATATGGTTCGAATGATTTTAGCACTTGCAGCATAAAGAAGATGGTGTGTGTTTCAACTGGACGAGAAATCAACTTTCCTTCACGGGATGTTAACTGAGAATGTGTATGTGGAGCAGCCAATAGGTTATGAAATAAAAAATGAGGAACATAAGTTGTATAAGCTAAATAAAGCTTTGTACGGACTCAAGTAGGAACCACGAGCATGGTTCATCCGGATTGAATCATATTTCAGAAAGGAAGGTTTTAGGAAGGAGGACAGCGAGCAAACTTTATTTACGAAAGTCAACAAACAAGGTAAACATTTAATCATTAGCTTGTATTTTCTTGGTATTGAGGTAGTTCAGTTTAATGGTGGTATATTCATCAGTTAGACAGAGTACGTGATGGAAGTGTTGAGACGTTTTGAAATGAAACATAGCAATTCCGTTGAAAATCCAATGGTTCCAGGATTCAAAATCTCCAAGGATAAAAATGGTATTGAAATGGATGGTTCATTCTTCAAGTAGCTGATTGGGAGCATGATGTACTTGACCACTACGAGACCAGATATAATGTATGTAGTAAGCTTATTAAGCGGGTATATGTCAAGGCCTACAGAACTTCATCATTCGGCATCCAAGAGAAATATATGTTACTTGCAAGGTACAACAATGTTTGGCACTCTTTACAAAAAGGGACGAAGTCATGAGTTGATTGGTTTTACTGACATCGATTATGCCAGATCAGTGGAAGATAGAAGAAACACCTCAGGCTATGCTTTTATGCTAAGTAGAGCAGCAGTTGTAACGCCTCAGACTGCCTTCAAGATTATCGACTGATCCTATAAACCAACACGAGTCTTTTCAGCATGCTTTAGCCTCAGTCGCACACTTTCTGAGAAACTTTCCAGAAGGTCACCCATCCTAATACTACTCCAAGTCAAGCACGCTTAACTATGGAGTTCTTATGGAATGGACTATCAAAAAGAAAATTCATCTTATTGGTATATGTAGTACCAATTAATTCCTATAAGCCTCCTTCAACCATGCAGTCTCACACCTGCACAGTCTCAGGATCCCTCTCATTCTGATGTGGCGACCACTCTTAACCCTCTCCGGCCTCGAGTGTTACATGCGGTGTAACCCCCCCCCCCCCCCCCCCCCCCCGCCTTATTTGGCCTTGGGTGTTACATGTTCACCAACTTCCGCATGGTTCGTCCTTGAACCGCATCGTATTGGGAGAGGTCTGGCTCTGATACCATTTGTAACGCCTCGGACTGCCTTCGGGATTACTAACTGACCCCACAAACCAACACGAGTCATTTCAGCATACTTTGGCCTTACTCATACGGTTTCCGAGAAACTTCCCAGAAGGTCACCCATCCCAATACTACTCCAAGTCAAGCACGCTTAACTATGGAGTTCTTATTACATGCCCACCAACTTCCGCAGGGTTCTCCCTCGAACCACATCATACTGGGAGAGGTCTGACTCTTATACAATTTGTAACGCCCCAGACTGCCTTCATTATTACCGACTGACCCTACAAACCAACACAAGTCTTTTCAGCACGCTTTCCGAGAAACTTCCCATAAGGTCACCTATCCCAATACTACTCCAAGTCAAGCACACTTAACTATGGAGTTCTTATGAAACGGGCTACCGAAAACAAGATGCATCTTCTTTTTGGTAGTCTGTTCTATAAGAACTTCATAGTTAAGCATGCTTGACTTGGAGTAGTATTGGGATGGGTGATCTTCTAGAAAGTTTCTTGGAAACCGTGCGAGTAAGGCCAAAGCATGCTGAAAAGACTCGTGTTGGTTTGTGGGGTCATTCGATAATCCTGAAGGCAGTCTGGGGCGTTACAACATTGACTTGGTCTTCTCGAAAGCAACTGATCATAACACTAAGCACAACCGAAGCTGAATTCATTGTAGCTACAGGAAGTAGTTGTCAAGCAATATGGATGCAAAGGGTGCTAAAGAAGATTGGCTACATGGGAAGTGAGAGTACTGTCATTTTTTGTGACAATAGCTCAACAATTAAGTTGGCAAGGAATTCGGTGATGCACGGCAGGAGCAAGCACATTGATGTGCGCTACCAATTCTTACGAGAGCTAGTGAATGATGGAGTTGTGCAGCTTTAGTTCTGTGGTATAAGGCAGCAGATAGCCGACATTTTTACCAAACCGCTCAAATTGGAGCTATTTCATGAGCTAAGAAGGAGGCTTGGAGTGTGTGAACTACCACATGTTAACTAGCGGCAAATGTAGTCTAGTTCAAGGGAGGGAATGATAAACCTCTAGTCAAATAAGAGTCCTAGTTTTTAGGATAGTTTTTAAATTTATTTAGTCAAGTTTGTTTCCTTATTTTTAGCTAGAAGTGGGTTGTAGTTTGTTACAACACGTCTGTTTTGTTCTCTATTTATTAACTGCATTTCATAAGGAATAAACAAGTCATTCCCAATATTGTTAGTTGTTTCTATTGAATTCTTGTTGCATCTAACACGGATCAACCGGAGCTGATTCAAAAATTAGGTACATCTTACTAGATAATCATGACTACAATTTTATTTTAAAATTACTTTGTTCAGAAACAACTGAAGATGTATAAAACATATTCTGTGGATTTTCATACTTAAGCGGATTTTTTTGTAGAACTGATTTGCCTGGTTAGAAATTTCCCCAGCAACATACGCAAACTATTTTCTTTGTGGCTACGCCAGTGACAAATTCAAATAATATTACACCATCACAAATTTAACTAATATTCCCATTCATATCCCAGTCCCTGCATGTCCTATTTTTACATTGACAGTCAACTTGGATTTTAACAGCGACTCGGACGAAGATAGTGCTATGATCCTTTTGCAAGTAACTATATTTTCTTATGCTATTTTATATTAAAATTGAATTGATTCAACTTATGTTAAATCTTACAAACTGATACAACTATGATAATAATTTTAATTTTCATTGATAGCGTATCTATCTGAAGAGGATTTCGGTTCCGATGAACATGAACATGAAGCACCTTTTACGATTCATGACAATTACACCGAAACTTCCAAAGGTATCAAATTGTTAAACATATATTGTTATATTACAATTCTTACTATGATTTTAATACTTTTTTTGTATTATGTAGATTATTACGACATCGGGGACCCTCTTATCGAATGTCGTTTTTGTAAAGCCATGATGTAGTATCAAAAGAGGATGCACAAAAGTTTCCATTCAGCCAATCCAAAGTTTATGTTGTATTGTGTGAATGGCAAGGTCGAACTGCCTATGCTAAAAGAACCTTTGGGAATACTTGCAAATATTTTGTTTGATCAAGAGAATGTGGTGAGCAGGAAGTTTCAACAACAAAGTCGAGTTTACAATATGATGTTTGCGCTCATATCCCCAGGTGTAAAGTTGGACAACCATTTTAACAATGGAGGTGGACCACCAACATTAAGGATACAAGGTCATATGTGTCATCGTATTGGAAGTTTGTTACCTTCTAAAGGTCAACCACCTAAATTTTCTCAATTATATATTTATAACACGGAAAATGAGGTACAAAATCGTATGCAAGGCCTAAGGTAAATTTCTTCTACATGACATGGTTGATTACAGTTCAGTTTTGCCTAAATGCCACACCTTGGTTTGATATTACTTTTTTGTTTACCATTTGCTCACGCTGCTCATTTGTAGGAACACCAAGAACATTGATCCCTTGGTTGTACAACAATTGTCGTCTAGACTATATGAACATAATACCCATGCTAAGAGTTTTCAAATGGCGGGGTAATGGTTAAATGATGGTGATACTCAAAACTTGAAGTTGAGACTCATTTCTGATAGATTTTTCAGAAGTTGTTGCCTTAGTAGTTGGTGATATTGGCACAGCAGAAATGAGGGATATAACAATGCAAACAAAAGGTGGAGGACTTCAAAGAATTAATGAGCTCCATGAGAGTTACATGGCTTACCGGTATCCTTTGATGTTTCTGTATGGTGAAGACGGTTATAGATCTAATATAGCTCATAGAGACTTGCCCATCTTCTAAGATAGCATAAGAAACAAACTTACAATTAGAGAATGGCTTTCATTTCGCATTCAAACCAGGACAACTGAAGCTAAGACTTTGTTATCTTCACGGAGGTTATTCCAACAGTTTCTTGTCGATGGTTACACAATGTTAGAGTCAGAAAAATTAGAATGGACTTGAAAAAATCAACCAAAGCTTAGGATGTCCAAGTACAACTCACTCAATGAAAAAGGTGATCAGAGTCAAACTCCATGTTCAAGCACAAGAAAAAGAGTTGTTTTGCTTTCGTCCTTTGTTGGCGGTCGTAGGTTTATGGATCAATTGTACTATGATGGTAAGGCTATTTGTAGTAAAGTTGGATTTCCTGATTTGTTCATAGCATTTACTTGCAACCCAAATTGGCCTGAGACTCAGAGAGTACTTGGACCTTTTCATTTGAAACCACAATATTGACCAGATGCAATTTCAAGGATATTTAAAATCAATTTTGATCAATTGCTATCAGATTTAAAGGTGTATTAGGAGAAGTGCTTGCATGTAAGTTCATTTTTCTCAATTACAATGTTTTTATTATACTACTACTAGGAATATGACATGTTAAAATTTGATTGTTTTTCGTTTATAGATATGTACACCATTGAGTTTCAAAAGAGAGGATTGACACATGCACATATCTTGATCTTTTTGCATCCTTCAAACAAGTATCCAAGACCTGAAGACATTCACAAAATCATTGCGCTGAAGTGTCTGATCCCTTACAACACCCAGGCTATAAAATTTGGTCAAATCTCATATTTGGCCATGTCCCTTGTGGTATGGCAAATCTCAAGTCACCTTGCATGAAAGACATGAAATTCTCCAAATTCTTCCCTAAAAAGTTTCAACCTACAACTATAGTGGACCAAGATGGCTATCCAGTTTATAGGAGAAGAAACAATGGGCACACAATTGAGAAAAATGGAGTAATCCTTCACAGTGGACATGTAGTTCCTCACAACCCAAGTTTATTTTTGAAGTACGAAGCCCACATCAACATGGAATGGTGAAATCAAAATACTTCTATCAAATACATATTCAAATACATAAACAAAGGTTTTGATCGAATTTCTGCTGTCATCCAAGGTTCAAGCAATACTACACATGCTGACAAAAACAACATTGACGAGATAAAGCAATATTTGGATTGTCGATACATCTCCCCAAGCGAAGCATGTTGGAGGATTTTTTTTCTTATTCCATACACCAAAGAAAGCCAGCCGCTGAGAGATTTTTTTTCACATGGAAAGAGAAAACTCGATTTACTACGAGCAAGTTGGTAATGTTTTGCTCAAACCAATTGTTATCGAGTTAATGTTTACAGCTTGGTTTCAGGCAAACAAAAATTATGAAGAAGCAAGATCCTTAACATATGGTGACTTTGTTTCTAAATTTGTTTATCATAAACGGAGCAGGAGTTGGAAGCCTAGAAAAAGAGGGTATACCATTGGTAGTCTTATTTGGGTTCCTCAAAGCACAGGTGAATTATTTTATTTAAGGATGATGTTAACTGTCAAAAAAAAATAGCCTTTATGTTATAAAGACATCAAGAAAGTTGATGGTGTCCAACATAAAATCTTTAAAGGAGAATGCTTTGCTATGGAGTTTCTACAAGATGATAGAGAATTTATTGAGGCAATCAAAGAGGCACATGTTTAGGGATCTGTTTTATTTTTACGTAAGTTATTTGTTACTATGCTGTTATCATCATCCATGAATAGACCCGAACATGTTTGGAGAAAAACTTTGACTTATTTATTTGATGGTATTCTTTACGAACAACAGTTATTGGCAAGAAATAAAGGTATAACATTTCTTCTATCTTAATATTTTGAATTTTTATTCGCACATAGTCAATCATGTATAACCTTACAATTATATTGTTTGTAATTTAGATTTGACACTTCTTGATGACGAGCTCAAATAACTGACGTTTATGGCTATTGAGAGACTGTTACAAAATAACAATAAAAGTTTAAAAGACTACAAGCCTATGCTATATCCAAAGGATTTTGTGCTCTCCTTTATAGGAAATAGACTATTTTTTATGAGCGCCAATATGATCCAATAGCTCAAGAACAACTTTATTTAAATTTATACTCTTCTCTTACAGGTAATATGAATTTTCTTTTTAATGTTCTTACAAATTTTCCTTTATCATCGTATTATCAATTATTGTTAACTTCGGTTATTTATAAATGAGCAAAGAAGCATTTTTGAGGAAGTCATGGATGCGGTGGAAAAGCAAACAGATGGGGTGTTTTTTTATATGGCTATGGTGGTACTGGTAAGACTTTTATGTGGAACATTTTATCAACAGCACTTAGGTCTAAGAAAAAAATGCATGCATGTTGCCTCAATTGGGATTGCAAGTTTGTTGTTACCGGGTGGAAGAATAGTTCATCCTAGATTTAAGATTACAATCCCTACTTTAGAAACTTCTATTTGCAACGTTAATAAAAAAGATGATCTTGATGAGCTTCTAAAGATCATTGATTTAATCATATGGGATGAGGCTCCAATGACTAACAGGTTTTGCTTTGAGTCTCTTGACAAATCCTTAAAAGATATTATGAGTGGAACTATAAATGGTTCTGATAAAATATTTGGAGGTAAAGTTATTGTGTTTGGTGGTGACTTTAGGCAAATTCTTCTCGTTATATGAAGAGGTTGTAGATCTGATATGATCCACGCAACCATCAATGCTTCTTATATTTGGGATTATTGTAGAGTCCTCAAGCTTACAAATAACATGCACTTACAAAGTGGTGCACCTACTTCTACAATAGAAGAAATTAGGGGATTTTCTGAGTGGATTTTACAAATTGGAGATGGGACCATGTGTGAACCTAATGATAGTTATGCAGATATCGTTATTCCAGATGAGTTTTTAATTTCAAATTATTCAGATCCTATTAAGGTAATTGTAGAGGATACATACCCTGATCTCATTCATAATTATCTTGATTCCACTTATCTGCAGAGTCGTGCAATTTTAACTTCAACAATTGAAGTAGTTGATGATATCAACCAATACATCACAAACCTTCTTTCAGGTATTCAACAAACTTTTATCACTACTTAATTATTTTAATACTAATTATGTTATGTAATTTTTTTTCTCATTATAATTATTGTACAATTGTTGTAGGAGAAGAGAAATAATATTTTAGTAGTGATTCTATAGATAAATCTGATACTGCTACCTTTGATGCATATGAGCATGTCACGCCTGAGTTCCTAAATATTCTTAAAACTTCTGGATTGCCTAATCATTCAATAAAGTTGAAAGTTAGAGCTATTATAATGCTTATGCGCAACCTAGATTAATCAGAAGGCTTGTGCAATGGTACACGACTCACTGTGACAAGACTTGCTAATCATGTCATTGAAGCAAAAATCATCTCTGATAAAAATATTGATAACGTCATTTATATTCCTAGAATGTCTTTGTCTCCCTCACTTTCACCATGGCCATTTAAGTTGGTGAGGCGCCAATTTCCCATAATTGTTTCGTTTGCCGTGACAATTAATAAATCTCAAGGGCAATCTCTAGATAATGTTGGTTTATATTTACCAAAAGAAATTTTTAGTCATGGTCAATTGTATGTGGCTATCTCTAGAGTCAAATCCAAAAGAGATTATACATGACAAAGATAAACAACCTATGAATACTACCACAAATATCGTATTCAAGGAAGTTTTCCAAAACATTAAATAGGTTCGTTTTTATTATCTATATAGCTCCAAAATATCAATTACATTTCTGTACATCATAACAATGATTTATATTTTACTTTCTTTTCTAGGTCCAACCTTTCACTTCTTTTTGAAGATTGATATTACAATTCTATATAATTTCATAATTCTTTGTAACTCATTTTGTATTTTATTTCTTCTTTTGCTACTATCTTAGTGTTATGACATTAACACTCTTTCTTTTGTTATGATATTAACAAATTATTTGTTGTCATTTTTAAATGACATGATTTTTACTTAAAGATTCTACATTACTACAAATGTATTTTAATTCTTTATTTATACTATCTAAGTAAGATGACAAAACAACATTCATTGATGTTTTTAGACATTAACAATGCTTTTCTTGAACTTTTTTTAATGCTTATTCTTTTAAGATAATACAATACCAATTTATTTATTTTATGATAAACATTTTTATTATTTAATTATCTGTACAGGAGCACGAATTTCTTATTAATGTATACGTTATAATAGAAGAGTAATTTCTAAATAGCAGAAGATTAACTTTCAAATAAAAGAAATCAACATGCAATAAAATAGATTATAGTAGTAATATCAAAGATGATGTGTGTAAAAAATATAAGTCTTAAGTTTTAAACTTGAAATAATATTTTAAATAGAATTTAATTAAAATATACTGATGATATAAAGAAATTTTACAATATTAGTTAATTATAACTGTTAATTTATTAGAAATATTTAATTTTTATTTTATTTTTAAATATTATAATTAACTAGTTGTGATGAGCTAATAATATAAAAATTTTACACTGACAATACATAATAATTAAATTCTTTTAAAATATCAAACTGGAGAAATTCTCTTGTTTAATTAAGGAACTCATGTCCAATTTATTTAGATTCAATCTAATCCTCTTCGACTTGGATAATGCTTCATGTGATGCTCGAGTTTTTATTTATAAAAATATTACCAAATTTATTTTTTTAGTAACAGTGAGTATTTAGCCCTTTTATGTGTTTTATATATCATTCTTTGTTTTTGTTTTATTTTTAAAAACTACAATTATTGAAAATTATTTTCTCAATAATATTGACTATTTATCTTTGCTTATTTTTTTTTTCTTCTTATCAACACCGATATAATTTGATTCGGATGTGAGTTTTAGCATTAAGTGATTCAAACTCCCTCTCAATCGTAATTACGGGGGATTGAACTGCAGTCCCCTTAGCTTTGTTTGTTGTTTTTTGTCAGGAAAAAAAAACAGAAAAATTTAATTTTAGTTATATGTTATTTTATTTTCTTATTGTTTGTTTATTTTGTTTCTATTTTCAAAAAATAATACAGTGCAATATAAAAGGCTTTCACAATGTTTCTTCTGAATCAATGCTTGTACTATTCAGACTTCAAATTTTCTACAACCAACATCCATGAAAAGAGAGGAATCAATTTAGAATTGAAAAATCGACAAAGTAAAAAATTTTAAAAAATTTTAAAAAAAATTAAAAAGGAAATGTTAGGTCTGTGATTTTATAATTTACAACCATTTTGATAAAACAATGTATCACAGTCAGATGTTGAGCAAGATGTCATGACATCTTGACCAACTGATATAGCACTCGTTACTGCTCTTCTTGGAAGGATCTTATTTGACTATGTGAGATTCTCTATGGATATATCTCACATATTTGCGCAGGCCAAGAAGGATATTTTTAAACAAGCGATTTTATCTCCAACTGTGCATTAGTTTCTAAAATTATATGTTGAGACAATTTAGGAAACCCACGACGTTTTTATTCCATAATTCAAGGAGATTATTCTACATAATTTGCACAGCCATCAGTTTGTGGATCTACAACAAATTGAGTGAAGAATTCAAAGCCCATGGACAACTGAGGAGTTTAAAAGGAAAAATAACCTAAACCTAATAACTAGTGAAAAATAAGGGGAAGCTTTGTTATTCAAGAGTTTTGAGAGTCTTGAGAGCTTTTCTATTATTCTTTATTTTGTATGTCACTCGTGTATCTTATTTGATGCATTGAGGTTAACTGATTATTCATTGTTCATTGTGATTCATATCTAGGAGGTTTCTAAGTGGAAATTGTATGGGCAGTTATTAGGTGATAAGTTGTAAATTATGGTTGTTTAAGCTTTTAACTAAGACTATTATAGTGGATTTCCTTCCTGGCTTGGATGCCCATATAGTAGTTGTTGTTACACTGAATTGGGTTAATATTTGACAGTGTAATTTATCTTCTGCAATTTACCTTGTACATGATTTATTGTTTGTAAACTACTTTGTCAGTAAGATGATGTCTTAACATCTTTCTTGATATTGTATTTTGGTGTTGTAGCATCAGTCTTAACATCTATCTAGTGTGCCCGAATTTTAATTGGTCTCATTTCCAAGATGCCCTTGCAGTAGAATCTCTTTAGTTGCATGTGATTTAACAAGGCAAGCATCAGGATGAAATTCAAAAAACACCCTGTTATCTTTTGCAAATTTTCTCACACTTAGTAGATTTATTGTAATTGTTGGAACGTGGAGTAAATTGTGAAGCGTGAATGTGTGTGAGAGATTAAGTGAAGAAACAAAATTGGAAGATCTTGAGGATGAAACAGAAAAACCTTGGCCATTGCCAATGTAAACTTGATATGGACCTTCAAATGGATATTGCTACTGAATGTTGATTCCTTGAGATGTAACATGATGAGATGCCCCAGAATTTGGGTATCAGTTCATGGATTTTGTGTGATCAGAATTGAGCAGTATTGCCTGAGGTTTAGAAACAGCAGTTGTAGGACAGGCCTGAGTTGGAAATTGAATTGGTTATGGAACTTGATATACTTGGGGTATGGATGGAACCGAAGGAAGCATAAGTTGAGGCATACCAGGTAGTGACATTGATGGAAACTAGGGATGGTATTGTGGACCAAAGAGACTTCAGTTGGAGTAAGGCCATGAAAGAGGCTCATACTAATGATGGGGTGTGGAGGGTTTTGTATAGTCAGAGCTAGGTGTGGACATTTGCTGAGAAAAAAACTATGAGGAATGGGAGGAGTCTGGATTTTCAATGTGTGAATTAGAAGGTACATAGTCACGTTTGAATTGATGATAGCACACTGATGCCTCTTGACCAAACTTCCTGCAAGACTGGCACTTATCGGTGTTGCATCGTCCAGAGCAACCACGACCGCCACCACATCCACCGTTAGAGTAGAAATTACCTGATTGTGCTAAGTTAGCTTTGTCTAGAGTCGACACATTGATATTAATCTGAGGAGTTGATGCGTAGACCAGCTCGTTGGAAGCCAGAAGGAGGTGGTGAGGTTCGGATTCGCATACATCGTGTTCTTGCAAAAATGATCCAGTCGCAATTTGTGATAGAGAAATAGATTTTCAACTTCTTCGATGGAAATCGAACTGAATTTTCTAGTGATAAGGTTGATGGTAGATTCCTATTCATGAAGTAGACCTTCGAGAATCACATTGAAGTGTTCACACGCTAAAATCGGTTCTCCGATCACATTGATGGAACCGATGAGTGATTGAATGCAAAGAAGAAACTCATATTTTGAGGTTTTGCAGTTTTCCAGATTTGTGTGCCAGAGCTGAGATCAAAGTTGCGATAGCTTCGTTGTCGTGTGATGTTGAAATACGCATGGACCTTATCCCACAGTATTCTCGAGTTCTAGCAATCGATCACGCGTCGAAGCATGTCATATGAGATGGTGGATTACAACCATACAAGAAGCAGTTAATCTTGTTGTTCCCAGGTTTTAAACTCGGAGGTGACTTGGTTTTTATTTGCATTATCAACAGTGGCGAACTTGAGCGGAATTTAGGTATTGATAAGATAGTGATGAAGGTTGTGCGCTTTAATTACATGTTCAACCTGTTGACACCATAGTAGATAGTTCTTTGAATTGAGTTTTTCAGAGATATCGTAGAAGGAGAACTTCTTCGCCGAAGAAGACAGATTAAGGCGATGCATCAGAGGATCCAGTGCCTCAAGATCGTCGAAGGTGTGTGTGTTAGAACAAGATTTGGTTCTGCAATTATGTCTCTAAATGTTGATGATAACAAAGAGTATGTTTGAGTGAACAATTTTGTTACTCTAATGTTTGTTGTATTTTTAAGAATTGACAAACAGGTTCTGCTTCTGATGAATGGCGTGGCCAAGACATTAGAAGAAAAAATGCTCTGCTTCTAAAGCTACAGAAGTTCTGATGAATAAGTAGCGGGGAAAGCTTTAGAAGGCTTTGAAGCTCAGTTACTTTGATATGTAAGTCTGAAGAAACCAGCCTAAATATCTCAAGACAGAAGTTCTGAGTGAACGTTGTCCAAGATGCTAAAGACTTAAGTTTCAGAAGACAGAGGATTCTGAAGACCAAATGCTAAAGACTCTAAAGACGTGGCTCTGAAGACTCTGAAGACTTGAAATTCTTCTAAACTTAGTTATGATACAAGGTTCTAAGACCAAGTGTTGAAGACGTGGCTCTGAAGACTCTAAAGACTTGAAGCTCTTTTAACCTTAAATGTGATACAAGTTTTTCAAAACCAAGTGCTAAGGACTCTGAAGAGGAAGATTTGAAGACTCTAAAGACTTGAAGTTTTGACTAACCAGAAGTTATGTTCTTTCTTCTTACTCATGCTCGCAGAAATCTCTGAAGTACAGAATGATAGACGGTAACGGTAACGTGATACAATAGTACATGGTACAAACAAAACGTTTCATTCCACTACTATAAAAGGATAGATGTTGCGTACGATCTTGTCCCCCACATTCTCTTAAGTCGCCATAAATTTGATATTTCCAGATGTACCCCTCAACGGTCACATATGATGCATGGATCTATATAAAGGCTTGAAGACTTGAAGATACAACGGCGGAAGAATTGCAAATTCACTGAAAATATACAAAGCTCAAACATTGTTATTTTTTTGTAAAAAGCTGTAAATTATGTCAAGTCATTGTGCTAAAAATTTGTTTACATATTAACTTGTGTAGAAGCATATTTACTTGAAAACAAACTTGTATTCAAACAGTTGTTTGATTGATCTTTAAGAGATCAGTTGGGTCAGAATTCTTAAGAAGTCTAGGACTAGTGTGTCTTAGAGGTTGGTAGTTAATCACATGCAGGTGATGTATGCAAGTGTAATAATCAGTTGATTATTGGATTAAGACATTGAGTTCAAGGCGAAATCACCTGAGAGGGTGGACTAGAGTAGCTTGAGGTTATCAAGTGAACTAGTATAAAAATATTGTGTTCTTATCTTCTTTTTAATTCCTTCTATCTTTATCAAGAGAAAAGCAAACTACAAAGGAGATCGTTTTAAAAGAAAAGTTTTCAAAGAAAAAAACTCAATTCAACCCCTCCCTCCTTTCTTGTGTTTTTCGCACCTTCGGTGTGATATCATTTAGAAAACTAGATATGCACTCTTGTTGCAGAGATAATCACCATTCAATTTTACTGATTTTTCATTTATGTTATTGTTGAGAATTACACAGTGTGTGTTGCTTTATATAGCCAATGCAAGTTCTAACTAATCATGTTACATATTCTATAGTTAGCTCGGAGAGGGGATTACTATTGTGCAGCTAGAACACAATAGGTACATCGAAGAATTTTCTATTCTACTACCTTTAATAGTACCAGTTTTATAACACTTGTGTTACACCATTACTAATATTTCATTTGTCACTTTAGACATAGATCCCCCAACACTTTTCATGCATCTTTGATTGGTCACTAATGACTACTCTGAGGATCACCCATGTGCTTATGCATTCGTCCCTTTCAAAAGGAATCGGGCCATTGAGCCCTTCAGTGTGTTTCTTGACCGCATTGCATCATATGATATATGCTACACACGATATAATGGTAAGCATCAAGTGTATCCTTGAATTGCATAACCTTCTACTATGAACTACTGGCAAGTGGATCACGCATGATGTATCCACATTTATTTGAGTGAGTCATGCGCTAGTTCGGATATCTATCAGTTATTCCAAGAGACCCCTATGTGCATGATCCTTCCATTATAATCCACAGAGATGTAGAAGCAATGTATAATAATTTCTATAATCCTCATATATATGAAGATGCACAAAATGTGTCAACTCTTCACCAATGGAGTAGTGCATTCAACTACATCCAATGACATTCTAGAGTGCACACTCTTAATAATACCATATGCTTACAGGAATCCGCTTAGATCAGATCATCAAGAGATATTGGATGAGGAGTAAGTTAGAGCAGATCATGTCATTGATGTGTTATTTACAAGTCGGTGTATAAATTTCACTGTATAAGTAAATATAGGGAGATGAGACTTTCACAACTTCTAATAGGACCGCGATAGATGTCATTCAATATGAGGCACATAAGACATTGTAGTAAATGAGACAGAGAAATAACAAGGGATCATATATACTCAATAGTATTTAACATTATTTGTATTGAAAATATTATAACTTATAATTAGTCAATTTAATAGTATTAGAAATTTTGAATTGATTTTAAGATATAACATTTTAATCTCATTACATCAATGTATAGTTAGCTGATAATAAATTTAGTATGATGGATTATACATAAATATATATTTTCAAATAAGTGAAGGCAATTTAAAAAATTTACACGGTGGTTGGTTGTTAACCAGTACGGGTGAGAAGAACATCCCCAATCTCCTCTGTCCATCCCTCTCCCCTCTCCGTCTGTAACTCATCTCTCTTTTCATCTCTCTTTCCGTTCTTTCTTTTTAGTGTAAATAAATTCTCTGCATTCAAAATAATCGCAATTAAGTTTATTTTTCATTTTATAATTTAAAAATTGGTAATATTAATAAGAAACGAAATCAAGTTTATTTTTCAGTTTATAATTCAAAAATTATTAATTTCAATGAGAACAACAACGCAATGACCTGCTACTGAATTGCAGTCCATCCTTTCTCTCGCTTCTCTCTAAACAATAACTTCTTCCAAATGTTTCTTAATATAGACACTTGTATTATACCAGAGGAGCATGACATAAAATACCTAGACTCTAAATGCTCCATAGAAACCAATAACTTCACTTCCAAGTCATTTAACAAACGATCTAGATTACATAACACTAATGTGTTGTTCATGTAGAGTGTCACATACATTTAATATCTAATGTAGAAAAATAAAGGAATGACATTTTCCGATAGCCATCAATTGAAAGGAAAGAGGTTTCAACTTGACCAATATTTAGGAAGAGAAAAGTGTGGGCAATACAAATTTGAGGACGGGATTCAAAATTTATTTCCACATTATTCAAATATAACAGATGATACAAACTTGGCCACATACAAAACATAACAATTAGATCACATCCTCCTAATGAGTATTACATTGAGTTTCTCAAATCTGTTGCATCTCAACTTAATCGCCATAACACTAACATGGAATACCACTCTGGCATTAGATTAGCAGAGCAGTAGTTTAAGGGGCATGTTTACTTATTAAGACAATTGACATACACATAATCGACAAGACTCGACTTCTAATCAGCTTTCCTAATTTTCATTTGATAAAATCATAAAACCAGTTTATGATGAGGGTGTAAAACAAAGAAAGGGGAAATATGATGTGCTCTATTATGCATTGGTTTGTTTAAGGGATGAGGAGAAGGTAAGACTTCTTCAAAAGAGAAAATAAGTATGCAAAACTAGGTATATCACACACTCAAGGAAAATTGAAAAGTGAAAAATTGAATGTGGTAAGATGCATGTCAACATGTGAGTGAGATATACTAAGTAATTTCAAAACTAAATTACACAAATTGTAAACCAGCAATCTTGAATGGCAAATTAAATTTATCATTCAACCAGTAAAAGTAATACTGCAAAACCAGATTTTTCTAGACTCACAGAAAAAGAGAGCATTTTAGAATGATGCGTCTGAAATTTTGTAGCTAAAGATGATTGTTGAGATGCAAGACTTCCCCAACAACGCTTATAAGAAACTAAACAGCTTTCACAAATAAGCTGTTGTAACATGAGACACTACAAAGCTTTTGACTCAAAACTTTGAGAAAATGAATAGTTCAAAGAGAAAAGGGGACACAAAAACACTTATCACACAAGGGGTGGAATAAGAAAATAAGTTAACAAAATCAAGAAAACAATTTCTTATATGAAAAATAAGAGCATAATCTCAATCAAAAGCTCAATCAGAAGAACAGCATAAACAGAACTAGAATTAAAGAGCAACCATTAAGTTAAACAAAACTAAAACCATGAGTCAAATCATCATAATCACTTAATAAGTCAAATTGTGATTAAAAACCACAATCACTTCCTTACATAACAAACACTGATCTCAATAAAGAGTAATAATCAAAAAAATTAAAAACTCCAAAACAAAAGTTGTTGTCTCTTTCAAACGAAAACAAAGAAAACTAAACCAAGTGACCATAGAACCTCAGAATCCAAGCTTGGTACGACGCCAGTGACGACGCTTAGCGTTATACCTAACAAAAAAACCAAAAAATAAAAAACATAAATAAAAAACTAAGCATAATTTGCAATACAACGTTGTTGTTAAGAAAGAACGTTTACCTGATGGTGTTGTCGGTTCTCATGCGGATCCAGTAAGGAATGGGCCTGTTCTGCCTCTGCTTCTTGGCGAGCTTCTTCTTGATGATGAATGTCTTGTGTGAAGGCTGCAATAAGATTAAACAAAAACCATAAATCAGAAACTGAATCGAATGTAGTAGAATCAGAATCGAGAATTAGAGGAAGAAACTGTGGAACAGTTTCGATTTCTTTACCATTTTGGCGGCGGCGGCTTCCTCCGGGTTCGATCGCGTTCTGGAGATGAAATGCTACCCAACGGCGATGTGAAACCCTAGAGGCTCACTCGACCCCTTTTTATACCTTTCATTTTTTATATTTTTTAGGTTTTTTATACGGATTTTTTTTTTAATTTTATTAGTTAATTCGATTTTTTTGGGTACAAATAAAGGTTTCGTTTTTACCATGATTATTTTAGTTACATTTATCTAAAAAAAACATTTACATGATTGAAATATATATAAAAAAAATAGATGAATTTAAAGATATTGAAATATATGAATACAAAAAACACAAAATTATATATAAAATAGATAGATAAGGTTATGAAATAGATAGATTATACAAGTTTGATAGCTTATACATAATGAGAAACGAGTTTGATAAGTAGTTTTATTTATTAATGAATTATTTTTAAAGATTTGTGGGAATGCATTCCGCCATTAACATTGGTGAGAGTTGTAGAAAATTCTAGAGATGTATCTATAGAATTTTGCAACGTTCAGAAACCTTGTACCCGAAGATTCATCTTCATAGTATATTTGTTTGCATTTTTGCTTTTTTTGGATTGAATTCATTGTGTAACGATTGTGGTGTGGTTTACTTACAAAAATTATGGATGATAAACAAGACTGATTGAGACATTGTATGATTGCACACCATGCATTTGTTTGGAGGGGAAAGAGTCAACCATCGTAAGCTCTTGTTACCTCTAGATCGGTTGATGCAGAGGCGAGTGTCCCCTCCTTAAGCCCTCATCTTCTCGTAAACGACAAAGTTCACCTATTCAGGCACCCGAGGCAGCAGAGGTACATGAGTCATCGAAGGTACCTTAGACATAAGAGGCACATGAGGCACCCTAGACCCAAGAGACAGCAGTGGCACCTGAGGTCTGAGGCACCCCGGGTCTTAGGAGGCAATGGAGGTACATCAGGGGTTTGGAGGAGGCTCGTCAAAATTGAAGGTGCGAGAAACACAAGAAAGATGGTTTGAATTGAGTTTCTAAGAACGAAAAGTTTTTTAAACCAAACACTTGAAGTTAACACAATAACAAAAATAAATCAACATAATTATTTTTATCATGGTTTAATGTTAACTAAGTAAATCCAGTCCATCCAATACTTAATCCACTATAAACAAATTGATTACAGACACAAACGAAGACTAACTGTCAATATTTACAACCTCACAGACTACATGTCAATGTCATATTGAGAATACTAACTAAAAATCCTAGTCTCTTAAGGAACTATCAACCCAATGTTGAAATACAAGATTGTGTGTTTACAAGATGCTTTTAAGAAAGTAGATTCACACAAGTTGAAATACACATAAATATCACAACAGTGTTAAGAGCAAGTTAGCGAACAATAGTTCATTGCTAGCAAGTTAACGAACAAAAGTTTATTGCTTTACAAAACTTTACAAAAAATATACAATGAAATTTCAGCAGCATTTTAGCATAATGATTTAGCGTAAAAGTTCTTTTTCCAATTATTCTAAGTCTTCCTTTTATAGCGAAAAAGAAATTTGTTGGAGGGTAGAATAGAAATACCATGATTCCAGTTGCCTTCTTGCATAACAGTTAGTGTGAGTGGTAGACAATATTGTATCAATAGTATAGTCTTTCGGCCATAAAATCAGAGTAGTGGAAAATTGTGATCTTGTACTATTTCTCACGCAAATACTTTTGATCTTATCTTCTAATCTTCAGAGGCTTCCGAATATGTATGAATTGAAGCATGTTTAGAAGGATCAAAACTTGTCTTCAAAACTTTTTTCTTCAGAGTCTTCAAAACTTCTTTAACAGAACCTTGTATTTAGAGTTTTCAGAACTTGTTCAACAAAACTTTGTCTTTAGAGTCTTCAGTACGTTGGTCTTCAGAGTCTTCAGAACTTGTTCACCAGAATCGTGTCTTCAAAATCTTTAGAACCTTGGTCTTCAGAGTCTTCAGAACTTATTCATTAGAAACTCGTCTTTAGATTCTTCAAAACCTTAAAGCAAGAGAGCCTAAAATCTTCAGAGCTTGAGAAGCCTTCAGAAGCTCTACCATCAGAGTCACAGTCTGAAGCTTTAAAAGTTAATGTTCCTTAGAACCGTTGTTTTAGAAGCATTCTTATCCTTGTAACACGCACTTGTATCACTTAGTATGTTGAGTCTAGAGTCTGATAACGTCACACACCATATCTTCAGAGTCATAACCTGTTAGTAAAAGCTACACACTAGATAAAATCATTAGGGTACTAAATTGTTATTTAACCACTAGTGTATTGTTATCATCAAAACTAAAGTTCATACGCAGAACTAAATCTTGTTCTTATAATATCCTCATTTTTGTGATGATGACAAAACCATGTATTTTGATAAACAATTTATACTAGATTTAATCACATAAAACATTTCAAAGTTATCTAAACAACTCCTCATGAGTTCTATACTCTCGAAACTTATTTAATCTTGTTTAGAGTCTCCCCTTGAGTTCAAGACTTAAAGAAGTTTTGATATATAACATGAATCAATCAGCATGAAGGAATACTTCCCTGATTGAATTACCATCAAGAGTCTGACTAGCGACGCAGAAATCTTCATCTCAGATTATGGCTTACTATCAGATCATGGTAAGGTGTATGCACTATGTTGACTTGGTGTGTCATCAGAGTCTGACTAGAATTGTCGAAATCTTCATCTCAGATTATAGCTTGCTATTAGAACATAATGATGTATCAGACCAGAGTTTGGTGAAGTCTCTGAGCATGGTTGTGAAAAACCAAAGCTAGATTATCAAGTAACATAACTTGATCAATCTTGACACTTCATCAAAGTCTGGTTGAACTTCCTTTGAACAAAGGTCTAATAACCCTTAAATTCTGAGTCTTTAGATTCTGAATCTCCTTCAGAGCTTCAAAACTTGCCTGTTAAGAAAAATTCAGCGAACTTTCTCATAGTTCCTGAGTCAAACAATGTTAGAGACAATAATATTATAACCATGTTTGGGAATAAATTCTGAGATAAGATATATCAAAATCATCTATTTTCTCCCCCTTTGTCATAAATAAAAAAGATTTAAAAAAACAAAGTAAAATTCCATTAAACAAAGACCAAGATACAAAAGTTTTTAGAAACAGAAAAAAACACTTAAGTTCTAAAAAGCAAAGATAAAACAAATGGTCTAAGGATTTGGTGGAGGAGGAAGAGGCAACCTAGCTATGGTGTCCTTCAACAAGTTGGTAAGGAAAAATTCTCTTCAATTTGTTGGTCTTTCTTATTCATATGTTGTAGGATGATGACATTTTTCTTATTCAACTCATCCAAAGTATCCTTCAGCCCAAGTGGCAATAAGCCTTGTATGGAGATTTACGGTAGCTTTAGAGGACATGATCATACGATGTGTCAAGACATATCTATAAGTGTAATGCTTAGGTATAAGTGTGTAAGATATGATATGTCATTTTCTCCCGTTAGGAGAGAAGTATTTATATAGGTCTCGGGCCTAGGGTTTTCTCGGTAAGAACTGTCACCCAATTAGTAAATGGTAGACCGTTGAATTATTATTTTCTAGAGAGACGTGGACCGACAGTTGACCTTAAATTCTATCTTCCAATAAATGTATCATCCCATGTTTCCCGTGAATAGACGAGACGAAAGTATTAGGGTAAGGGATACCTGCAACACCCTATTTCCCCAATGATAATTTATACGAAAATTAGAGTAAATTAATTTCTAAATTAAACACCATCAAATAGGATGTCATATCTTCATACATCATACATACTCAATAAATAGGATATTCGATTGACATCTGGACAAGGAGATTCGATTGGGTATCTAAAACCCTTCGATCAGGCACTGGTGAAACAACCGGCTGAAAATCATCAAACAATGAAGTCGCCATCGAACGTCTTTTATCCCACATGTAGGGAAAGGTAAACATCGAGAAAACCTGAGAAGGGAGAAGTCACGGTCTTGCGACCGAGAGATCAGGTAAGGGAGTCTGTTACGCGAGGGGAAGGTATTAGCACCCCACACGCCCATAGTACTCTACGGTATCCACTCTTGTTATCTATCTTATGGGTGTGTTTAATCTATGCTTATTGTCTATTATACTACTGAAAGGGAAAATGCATGCAAAAGAAAGGAGAAAAGAATGTAGGGAAAATAAAATTGTGCTCACCTGGGCCCTACCCCGATGCCTACGTATCCTTTTTGAGGAATCAGAGCTACCGTAGTTCGGCTCACATCACACAAGACCGTTTCCATCTCCGTTCATCATCAATTTCATTCTGCTTTAGATCTCCGATTCACTCACTACCAACATCGTGCGTCTTCGTGTCTGGCACGCTCTTGATTTTAAGTTTATCGCCTCATTTAATACTCCTTCGTCGATCGACTTCACCGTCGCGGCGAACACCTCTGTCTCATTTTGCTCGCGGTATCGGCGACGATTTATTAACTTTTGATTAATGCCTTTGATCCACAAAACCGAAAACGCATAATGGAATGGAGGAGACTTGTCGATCGGAGAACTCCAGTGACTCTTCCACAGAGACGAAGATGAGAATTCCATAGGTAAATTCGTCACTCTATTATTCTTCTTCTTTATGTCTTTGATTCTGCTTTTGCGCTTTTCATTGTTGATCAGTTGCGATGCGTGAGACGTTGTTGTTGCGTTACAGTTTACAGAAATTTTGCAGAGAACTGACGATGTTGTTGAATATGCGATTTGCAGATTAATGATACAGTGATGAAGATGACGATATCAGGTTTTTTGAATATTGAAGATTGGTGATGGTGATGAATACGTTTTACAGGGAGCCTTAAGGACTGTGGAGTTTGAAAATCTTTCTCAGAATTCAAGAACAAATTAGAGAAGATGAAGATTATCCTTGAAGCAGAGAGAGAACCAAGAGTTTTTTCTGGTTTTTGTGATGTGGATTGTTGTACCCCAAAATTTTCCCTCCCATATTCTTCAAAGTTTTGACAAGCATCATCTCAGTTTGCTCAAGTCTACTCAAGGGTTGCACAGTTCAAACCACCCTCCTAAGCCAGTCAAATTAGGGTTTTGGTTCTTGCAAAGAATTTGAGGTTTTCAAGGGCTCAATCAAGTCACATATGCCCATACACATTGTCAAGCATCTACATGCCAAGTTTCAAGGCTCACAAGGTCAAGTTGCACAGTCAAAAACCCTAATTGCTTCACAATCAACTACAGGGGCAAAATGGTCATTTGGCAGTCAAAAGTCAAAAAATTTGGTCAACATCTTATTTTGAAGCCGCAATCATCATTTGATCAAGTCTTGATCATGATTCCACAAGAATGGCTCAAAAATCATCAAGGTGTCAAAAGTTTCTATTTTTGGACAGTTGAAAAGTCAACTGTAACTTGACCAAGGCATAAATTTTTCATGGTTCATCAGAAAAATCCCATCCAATGCTCATTTTGAAGGGGATGACATTTCCTACAACTCATCTTCACATTCCAAGTCCAAGAAATGCTCTCACAAAAAGTTATCAATTTCAACATTATAGGTTATTTTCAAAAGTCAACAAAAAGGGCACTTTAAGTCAAAGACCATAACTTGAGATTGGTAAATCAAAATGACATGGGACTAAAGGCATTGGTTAGAGGACTTCAAGACCTTTCCAAAATGTCTAAGAACATGTTCATATGATCAAAATTGAGCAAGATATGCATTGGAGAAGTTGGGAAATTTTTGTGAAATGGCAAAAGTCAACTATCCTTGAAACTTCAATTTTTGACAAAAGGGCCCACTTTTTTCCACTTGATTCAGCCTTGTCATTCCACCCACGTGTCCCATGATCAATTTCAAGATTAAACATTAATTTTTCTATTTTATTTAATTTTTATTGATTTAATCCATTTTAAATCCATAAAATTCAAATAAAATCAAAAAAAATAATTAAAGGGGATCTTTGTGGTTTGAATGACCTTTATATGCCATTTACTAGCTGCCAAATTCGTGCAAGCTATTTTTTGTACACAAAATTTTGAATTTGTGCCAAGATGTCCAGATACATGTAAGCATGGAAAGGGAAAGTTTTGCAAATTTTGGAAGCTTTTTAATTTGTTGGATTTTGGTTTGAAAGCATGGCTTTATGGCTTGGATTCTTGCCTTATTTATTTGTCCCCTCCATCTCCTCTATAAATACAAGCCATGAGAAAGCATTACAGACAAATACACACAGCCTAGAGAACGCCCCAAAATTGCAAAAATTTCCTTGAAGTTGTCAAGCTCGAAAGACCTGATCTAGCCAGATTCAACTACTTCCAAGCACTCCATCAACATTCCAGGTCCCCCAAATGCTTATTTCTATTTTTCCATAACATGTTCCTGTGCAGGTTTCACAAAGGCTTTCCACCATGTGCATCAAATGATCATGCGCCAAGTGGCCTCAAAGATCAATCCAGGGGCTATGAGATGCTGGATACCATGCTCCAAGTCAAAGCACGTGCAGGCAATTCCTAAAGTCAACAAATGCTTAAGCTTATTGGGCCATATTGCTTCCTCAAACCTCCATACCTGGGCCAACACCCCCATGGTTCTTTCATATTTTCTTTTGTTTTCTTTTCCTTTTTTATTTTCTTTTAACTAATTATTATTATTAACTATTATTATTATTTAATTCATAGATAATTATTTTCATAAACAAAAAAATCAAAAAAACTAATATTTTTATTATTCTTATTTATTATTTTCACTCTAATTCATTGTTTTGTAATTAAATTATAATTAATTAATTAGTTTAATTAGGCAATTTTAATCTTTTTTTTAATAACTAAAATAAATTTAGAATTAGATTTTATTAACTTTTAATTTTAATTCCTTTTTATTTTATTTCATTAAAAACATAAAAACACAAAAATATCATTTTCTTAATTAATTAATTAATTAGTTATTAGTTTTAATTTCATTAATTACAAAAAAGGACAAAAAATTCAATTCTTTTCTTAAAAGGGTCAAAACCCTTAGGACGTTCCCGATTAAATTTCTACTCGCGCGCATTTATTTATTTTGATTATTTATGTAACTGTCTCCAGATATGTAATAGTTAATTAGGTTTTTACCGCTTTATTTACTTTTTTCGCACTTTATTTTCAAAACGGGTTTTTGTTTTTGGCGATGTATAGACCCGCACCTTGTAATAGCTAGATTTACATTTCTGCAATTTATTTTTCGCACTCCTAACTGTTAAAAAATGCATGAAAGAATGTATGAAAAATAAAACCAATCTGTAGCTCACAAATGACATGTACAAAATAAACATAACATGAAAACAAACACACATGCACATGCCACTCCTAGGGTACGCCTCACTGGTTGCCTCGAATGTGGTCATCAAGTATAGGGTGTCTTAGAGGTCGCCCTTCTGTCCAAAAGATCCAGTTGCCTCGAAACTGTTGCCTCGGATAAAAAGGATCTAGGACGTTAGGGTTACTTCTAAGGTGTCCTACTATTGCTTTGGTGATCACACTGTCCCTAATCATCGAATTGACCCGAATAACTCCAACGATGGTGCTACCTACCTCTCAATGGTGGGATAGAACTATCTAAAAGACTCTTACACAACCTAATTCCTTAGAGTAGGTAGATTCTCATGGGTACTTGCTCTTTTCAAAACAAACAAAACAAACTTTTCACACCTCACACTTTCAAAAGGTTTTCAAACAAATTTTTCATACACTCTTGAAGACAGATACAAGAGTTACTTAGAAATTTTTCAAACGAAACTTTTTCAAAACCCACACACACTTGAAAAGCAAACAATTTTTGAAAACATAAGAGCAAGTACCTAAGAGCCCATGGATAACCATGGATAGAAAGGGTGCTAACACCTTCCCTTTCTATAAATCTACCTCCCGAACCGAGAAACATTCTCAAAGAAGGAATTTTGCTGTGCTTTTGTCCTTTCCATGTTGGAGAACATAAAAGACGGTGGCGACTCTTGCTTACCGTGACATTTCGCGAAACCAGCTAAAAAACAGTCAGTTATATTTCCACCGATCACAGAACTGGCGACTCTGCTGGGGATATTTAATAAGTGGGGTGTACCTTAAGAATAGTTCATCATCATGTTTTCAATTGCTTGATATGTTTGATTTAATATTGTGGGCCTGTTTTGGGAGTTTCATAGATCCTAACCCGGATCTGGGGGATACCTTTTAGAAAGTAGCAACAAACTGTGAGGGAACTGTGCGGGGTATACCGACACGGTTGAAGCAGTTTGCTACATTGATGTGGCACTTTGGTAAGTACCGGTAACCCTTGAGTCAAGTCAAGGAGAGTACGGGGCCGCCGCGTGGTGTCGTGAAGCATCAACTGACCTTAGGAACCTTAATTGAACCATCCTGGCCTCTTTAGGGGTAGTGAGATGACTGACTTTGGTGCAGTCTGAAGTTGGTTGATACTCGATACTACACTCATTGAGGGTTGTTTTCTTGGAATATTTTGATTGCCAGTTCAGTGGCTAAATCAAAACAATGAACATAGAAAACAACCCTATGATATTGAGCTCCTTAGAACCTGGTTACTTTTGATAGGACAGGTTTTGAGCCCACCAACTTCAAGAGGGTAGTACCCTAAACTTCATGCTGGCCTAAACTCTAAGGGTTGTCTTGTGTGACTTGTGTGCCTTCAAACTTGACTACTTGCATGCTTGTTATCTGACACTTGAGTTTCTTGCAGGTTTTGTTTACAGTCCTTAATCTGGACTCATGACAGGGTTTACCTACATTACTCCACGCATAGCATAACATCATGCCATCATACCATTGCATACATCCTGCATAAGGACCAACCCATTTCAAGGATCTCAAGGGTTTGTGATGCAGGTCATGATGAATCAAATATCTAGCAAGGGGCAAAGGGGATTTATTTTCCTCTAGCCAAGATTAATGACTTGAGTCAGGGGCTATGACCCACTCGATATGGTGAGCTTTGACTCTTGAAGAAGGACTCTTATCAACATGAAGTTCCCTTCAATCAAGCTACCCAAATTCAAATTCTAACAAGTTTCTTTGTTTACCCCGCGAGATCCTTGAAAACATCGCATGCATACATACATATCATTGCATTACAGGTACTCTTTTCTACAGGTTGCTTAATCTTCTTCACTGTTTATTTCAGCCATCATCATGAATCCTGAATCATCCAATGAACAAGCTATCAAGGCCCTCCAGGCCCAGAACGCCCAGTTCCAAGAGCTGGTCATGAGCTTAGCCCAAGGACAACAGGAATTGAAGACTCTGCTTTTGAAAAAAAAGAAGAAAAGGACTGTTTTGTTCAACCCTAGACGCAGATCTGGGAATGGATCACAAAATGAGGCTGAGCTGACCACCCCATCTGCTGGAAAGGACAGCCCACAAGGGAGAGAGGTTTCTAGTCCCGTGGTCTTCGACAACGAGACAAATTTCAATGATGAACAGTACCCTCCTGCTGAGGACAGGTACAAGCAACTAGAGGACCGTCTAAATGCCATGGAGATTCAACAGGTGCCCGGGTTGGACTTTGGAGACCTAGGCTTATCTTCTGGGGTGGTGATCCCTCACAAGTTCAAGGCACCTGCCTTTGCAAAATACGACGGGGCTTCCTGTCCTAAGTTGCACCTTCGTTCATACGCAAGGAAGATCCAGCCCTACATGACAGACAAGAATCTATGGATCCATTTCTTCCAGGAAAGTCTTTCAGGGACTCAGCTCGAATGGTTCAATCAGCTGGATGGAACCAGTATTCGTAACTGGGAGGACTTGGCAACTGCTTTTTACAAGCAGTATCAGTATAATTCCGACCTCGCTCCCATGCGTACTCAACTCCAGGGTATGTCACTTGGGACGGGTGAAGGTTTTAAGGAGTATGCGCAAAGGTGGAGAGACCTGGCTGGAAGGGTGCAGCCGCCTTTGACTGACCGTGAACTCATCGACATGTTCTTGGGGACCCTGTCTGGTCCTTTCTTCAACCATCTGATTGGGAATTCTTCTGCTGGGTTCACAGATCTGATCTTAACTGGTGAGAGAATAGAAGCTGGTATCAAGTCCGGGAAGATACAAAAGGGTGACTCCTCGAACGCTGAGAAGAAACCATTCAAGAAAGAGTCCAATGCTGCGTACAGTCAGAAGGATCGTCGTGACCAACACATAGGGGCAGTCATGATCTCAAGTTCTGCGTCACGCTGACAACCGCCAAAGGGAAATCAGCGAAGGCCAGACGAGCCTAAAAGACAATTCACCAACATCAACATGCCATTGTCACAGGCATTGCAGCACATGTTGAAAATGAATCTGATTGCGATGATCAACCCTCCTGCAAATCCCAAGACCTCTTCTCCAAACTACAATCTAGATGCGAGGTGTGCTTATCATTCCGGAAGCCCGGGGCACGATACTGAGGACTATTGGGCGCTGAAATACAAGATCCAAAATATGATTGACGCCAAAGAGATCGAATTCGAGCCTGCCGAGACTCCCGACGTGATCGCTGCTCCCTTGCCAAAACATGGCTAGGATTGAGAGACTTTTGTTTCATTTAAATTCTGATATTGTATTTTTTATGCTTATTCAAACAATTATCATGTCAAACTCTATTATTTCATTAATGCATTACACATGTCTGTTTTGAAGTAATTGTGCCCACTATATTCAAAATTGCTGTTATTTTTTCTTGATGTTCAAACGCTCGATTAATAATTCTAAGCCTCTTGAGGGAGGATGACGAAAACGATACCACGATTTTTACAGTATGCTTTTGAACAGACCCCGCTGATGAGGTACAGGCATTGTTTCAATTCCCAAACACTGGAGTTATAAGGAAGATAATCCCTCGTCAACCCCTTCGAGCCAAAGAAGTAGGAGTTTTGCTTTTCACAAAAAATTAAAACCCTTAATCATAACCTGGGGCAGGGTAGTTCTCTCAGCTGATCCAAGTGCATAACGAATGACATCAAAAGAAGTCCTTTTGAAACAAAAGACAGTGATGGTTCCGAATAATCATAAAGATAGGCAGTCATCATTTCGCAGAAATAAAAGCCCAACAAGTCAAAACCTATGAAAGGAGACTTATAAAACTGGGGCATCCCGCTGACTGTAATCACAAAAGAAACAGTTCAGGCTAAAAACAAGGATAACGAAATCAAAAAAAGAGGTCTCACAAACCCTCAACAAAAAGAAATGACTGCCTATTCAAAATAAATTGTCAACGTTCGAACCATCACCGGAACATCATAGCAAAGACTCAAACAAGGTCTAACGCATGATCAACTGAGTTTAGGTTTGAAGGACATCACGAAGAACAGGTGGGTACAAATACTTTGAGCCTTTATCCTTTGTTTCTTAAACCTTGAACCAGGCCACGTTATAACCCTTAAAAGTCCTAGCTGAAGCATGGTTTAGTTCGAAAGCATACTGTTACGAAAGGTATCCTGACTCCTTAAGGCTTGCTGTAAAATACTGAGTTGACATCACATTTTACAAAATTTGCTTGTTTTACTGAAAATGCATTTTCAAAAATTTTAAGACAGACATAAGCTTTGCATTTTTAATATAACATTGCTTGCATGTGACTATTTGTTTAAACAACATAGAAGTTCGCACGACGAATGTCTAATGAACAAAAGCACCTCCAATCAAGGGGCAGGGCATGATCATTGTCCATCATCTGGGGCAGTCCATTCAAGATTCAGAGAATCTCTCAAATGCCTAATAGCCTGGGGCAAATCTCCGCCTGAGTCACCTGGGGCATTGGACATGAGTTCCAGCTACGAATCTTGCCTGATCAAACATCTTCTGGTCGCATGGCAACACAACAACAGGGGCATCTCCCTACATTCTGAGAGCATGGACATAGTCGAAAAAATACTACACATAATCAAAGACCCGCTAGGTTGACACACCTAGGCAAAAATAAGGGCTTCCCGGCGAACCAAAAGGGTTCGGGCAAAAATAAGGGATGAAATAAAAAAAATCTGTACACCCGGCAAGTCGAAAACCTGAAAAGGCGGCTTGGGCAAAAATGGGTATCCCGGTGGACTAAAAACCCGAAAAGGCGGTCCAGGCAAAAGTTAGGGATCAAAGCGTACGACTATCTCGTCACTTGCCTACCAGAAGAAGGTTCATCAATCAGCAGTTATCAAGCACCTCCTAGGTCTTTTTTCTCCCGCAGAAACAGGGGCAATAATGAGTTGTTCGAGCGATCTAGTTGCTCTGTCCGCCAAGGTACCAAGGTAGGTTCAGCTGAAGAACGTGACCAAGATACTTTCACTCCCTGCAGAGTAAGATAAGATTCAGCAATACTCTCTCCCGAGCAGAGTTGGTCTCTCATCAGCCCTGAAAAGGCACAGTATCTCCAGCAAGTCAACAACACTCTCCCCAAGCAGAGTTAATCTACTGTCAGCCTTAAGGAAGTTGGGTATCCCCAGAAAATCTCAATATTCCCCAGCGGAGTATACAGATGTTCCTAAGTAAGCATCCCCGACAGTCTTAATCTAAGATTGTTCCCCAGTGGAATACCAGACACCCCAGTGGAGCTATTCCCCAGTACAGTTCAAAAGTCTCCCCAGGAGAGTTGAATCAATCTCCCTAGTAGATTCTGGAAGCTAATCCCCAGTAGATTCTGGAAGCTTATCCCTACAGAGTACGAACGCATCTCCCCGGCTTTATTCAAAGATTATTCCTCACCAGAACTTATAACTGGGTTATCCTCAGCTAATTACCACGGAAAGATCGTCCTCGGCGAAGCTCTTCCTATCCCCAGCGGAGTTCATCAAATCTTCCAACAGAGCTTATCAACAGAATCCCCAGCAGGGTTATCATCAAAACCTCAGCAAGGTATCTCTTCCCACAGAGTAATTCCCCGCAGAGTAATCTCTCCAACAAGTTTATTCCCCGACGGAGTCATCTTCTCCTACCGGTTTATTCTTGCAACCATTATCCCCAGCAGAAACGAAGAACTCTACTCTTCAACATCAGCCCAGGATTCAAACTCCCGGCATTCGTCAAGGATTTATTTTCCCAGACGAGAATACATTCATAAACATCACATCTTCATACATTATAGCATGCATACGCATCATACAACACAAATCTCATTTATTTTTGAGAACATCTTAAAATCATACAATTCATGCATCATGACATTGCATACGACTAATACTTTGTCTTTTCAGGAAAAAGTCAATCAAAAGATGATTACCATCTACCTTTACAGTTCCAGATCAACACCGGTAACAAGCCAGGAAAATTTTGTGGACGACTGATCATGGGTTAATATCCGAAACCAAACAGGACAATTATCTACTTGATCATCCTCAGGCAACCCTACACCGGTTCCTTTTCTTTCAGAATAAGTCTTACACGGGCTCATCAACAGGCAACCCTACACCGGTTCCTTCTCAACCTCGGATGTAGTTTTACATGAACTCATCATCAGGCAACCCTACACCGGTTCCTTCTCAACCTCAGATGTAGTTTTACACGAACTCATCATCAGGCAACCCTATACCGGTTCCTTCTCAATTTTCAGACGAAGTCTTATACGGACTTATCTCAAGATAACTTGACCCCGGTTCATCCAGAAGTTTAACACGAACTTATCCTGCAGTAACCTTACCCCGGTTCCTCCAGAAGTCTTACACGGACTTATCTCAAGATGACCTTACCCCGGTTCATCAAGAAGTTTTACACGAACTTACCCTGCAGTGACCTTACCCTGGTTCCTCCAAAAGTCTTACACGGACTTATCTCAAGATGACCTTACCCCGGTTCATCAAGAAGTTTTACACGAACTTATCCTGCAGTAACCTTACCCCGATTCCTCCATAAGTCTTACACGGACTTATCTCAAGATGACCTTACCCCGGTTAATCAAGAAGTTTTACACGAACTTATCCTGTAGTAACCTTACCCCGGTTCCTCCAGAAGTCTTACACAGACTTATCTCAAGATGACCTTACCCCGGTTCATCAAGAAGTTTTACACGAACTTATCCTGCAGTAACCTTACCCCGGTTCCTCCAGAAGCCTTACACGAACTTATCTCAAGATGACCTTACCCCGGTTCATCAAGAAGTTTTACACGAACTTATCCTGCAGTAACCTTACCCCGGTTCCTCCAGAAGTCTTACACGGACTTATCTCAAGATGACCTTACCCCGGTTCATCCAAAAGTTTTACACGAACTTATCCTGCAGTAACCTTACCCCTGTTCCTCCAGAAGTCTTACACAGACTTATCCCGAAGAAACCCTACACAGGTTCTCTCTTCCCAAGGATGCAGTTTTACACGGACTCGTCATCAGAAACCCTACCCAGGTTTTACTTCTTCCAGGATGCAGTTTTACACGGGCTCATCATCAAAGTAACCCCACACAGGTTCCCTTCTCAAACTTCAGACGTAGTTTTACACGGACTCGTTATCAGTAAACCCTACACAGGTTCCCTTCTCAAACTCTAGATGCGGTTTTACACAGACTCGTCATCAAAGTAACCCTACACAGGTTCTCTCTCTCCAGACGTAGTCTTACACGAGCTCGTCGTTAAAGAAACCCTACACAGGTTCTCTCTTCCCAAAGATGCAGTTTTACACAGACTCGTTATCAGAAACCCTACCCAGGTTTTACTTCTTCCAGGATGCAGTTTTACACGGGCTCATCATCAAAGTAACCCCACACAGGTTCCCTTCTCAAACTCCAGACGTAGTTTTACACGGACTCGTCATCAGTAAACCCTACACAGGTTTCCTTCTCAGATCTAGATGCGGTTTTACACGGACTCGTCATTAAAGTAACCCTACACAGGTTCCTTCTCCATTTCAGATGCAGTCTTATACGGACTCATCATCAGTCAACCCTACACAAGTGTCCTTCTTTCCAAGATGCAGTTTTACACGAGCTCATCATTAGGCAACCCTACACAGGTTCCCTCTTTCAACTTACAAAAATTACAATTCAACAGACAACCTCCAGATGGCATCTATAAGCCCATCCGCCTACCAACAGTCTCCAAATGGCATCTATAAGCCCATTCCCGACAAGGTTCTGTCACATCCCCAGATGGCATCTATAAGCCCATCCTCCTACCCATCATATCTCCAAATGGCATCTATAAGCCCATTCCCGACAAGGTTTTGTCACACTTCCAGATGGCATCTATAAGCCCATCCCCCTATCCACCATATCTCCAAATGGCATCTGTAAGCCCATTCCCGCCATCACACTGCTGATACCTCACTATGCGAGTGCAAATTTCTGGGCACTCTAGTGTTCAATCATCTTCCACCTTCGGATCACGAAAGGCACACAAGCCAATCTACATCCTCAGGTCTAAGAAGATTGAACAGGGGCAACTGTTGTACCCAAAAATTTGCCCTCCCATATTCTTCAAAGTTTTGACAAGCATCATCTCAGTTTGCTCAAGTCTACTCAAGGGTTGCACAGTTCAAACCACCCTCCTAAGCCAGTCAAATTAGGGTTTTGGTTCTTGCAAAGAATTTGAGGTTTTCAAGGGCTAAATCAAGTCACATATGCCCATACACATTTTCAAGCATCTACATGCCAAGTTTCAAGGCTCACAAGGTCAAGTTGCACAGTCAAAAACCCTAATTGTTTCACAATCAACTACAGGGGCAAAATGGTCATTTGGCAGTCAAAAGTCAAAAATTTTGGTCAACATCTTATTTTTAAGCCACAATCATCATTTGATCAAGTCTTGATCATGATTCCACAAGAATGGCTCAAAAATCATCAAGGTGTCAAAAGTTTCTATTTTTGGACAGTTGAAAAGTCAACTGTAACTTGACCAAGGCATAACTTTTTCATGGTTCATCAGAAAAATCCCATACAATGCTCATTTTGAAGGGGATGATATTTCCTACAACTCATCTTCACATTCCAAGTCCAAGAAATGCTCTCACAAAAAGTTATCAATTTCAACATTATAGGTCATTTTCAAAAGTCAACAAAAAGGGCACTTTAAGTCAAAGATCATAACTTGAGATTGGTAAATCAAAATGACATGGGACCAAAGGAATTGGTTAAAGGACTTCAAGACCTTTCCAAAATGTCTAAGAACATGTTCATATGATCAAAATGGAGCAAGATATGCATTGGAGAAGTTGGGAAATTTTTGTGAAATGGCAAAAGTCAACTATCCTTGAAACTTCAATTTTTGACAAAAGGGCCCACTTTTTTCCACTTGATTCAGCCTTGTCATGCCACCCACGTGTCCCATGATCAATTTCAAGATTAAACATTAAATTTTCTATTTTATTTAATTTTTATTGATTTAATCCATTTTAAATCCATAAAATTCAAATAAAATCAAAAAAATTAATTAAAGGGGATCTTTGTGGTTTGAATGACCTTTATATGCCATTTACTAGCTGCCAAATTCGTGCAAGCTATTTTTTGTACACAAAATTTTGAATTTGTGCCAAGATGTCCAGATACATGTAAGCATGGAAAGGGAAAGTTTTGCAAATTTTGGAAGCTTTTTAATTTGTTGGATTTTGGTTTGAAAGCATGGCTTTATGGCTTGGATTCTTGCCTTATTTCTTTGTCCCCTCCATCTCCTCTATAAATACAAGCCATGAGAAAGCATTACAGACAAATACACACAGCCTAGAGAACGCCCCAAAATTGCAAAAATTTCCTTGAAGTTGTCAAGCTCGAAAGACCTGATCTAGCCAGATTCAACTACTTCCAAGCACTCCATCAACATCCCAGGTCCCCCAAATGCTTATTTCTATTTTTCCATAACATGTTCCTGTGCAGGTTTCACAAAGGCTTTCCACCATGTGCATCAAACGATCATGCGCCAAGTGGCCTCAAAGATCAATCCAAGGGCTATGAGATGCTAGATACCATGCTCCAAGTCAAAGCACGTGCAGGAAATTCCTAAAGTCAACAAAGGCTTAAGCTTATTGGACCATATTGCTTCCTCAAACCTCCATACCTGGGCCAACACCCCCATGGTTCTTTCATATTTTCTTTTGTTTTCTTTTCCTTTTTTATTTTCTTTTAACTAATTATTATTATTAACTATTATTATTATTATTTTTTAATTCATAGATAATTATTTTCATAAACAAAAAAATCAAAAAAACTAATATTTTTATTATTCTTATTTATTAATTTCACTTTAATTCATTGTTTTGTAATTAAATTATAATTAATTAATTAGTTTAATTAGGCAATTTTAATCTTTTTTTGAATAACTAAAATAAATTTAGAATTAGATTTTATTAACTTTTAATTTTAATTCCTTTTTATTTTATTTCATTAAAAACATAAAAACACAAAAATATCATTTTCTTAATTAATTAATTAATTAGTTATTAGTTTTAATTTCATTAATTACAAATAAGGACAAAAAATTCAATTCTTTTCTTAAAAGGGTCAAAACCCTTAGGACGTTCCCGATTAAATTTCTACTCGCGCGCATTTATTTATTTTGATTATTTATGTAACTGTCTCCAGATATTTAATAGTTAATTAGGTTTTTACCGCTTTATTTACTTTTCTCGCACTTTATTTTCAAAACAGGTTTTTGTTTTTGGCGATGTATAGACCCGCGCCTTGTAATAGCTAGATTTACATTTCTGCAATTTATTTTCCGCACTCCTAACTGTTAAAAAATGCATGAAAGAATGTATGAAAAATAAAACCAATCCGTAGCTCACAAATGACATGTACAAAATAAACATAACATGAAAACAAACACACATGCACATGCCACTCCTAGGGTACGCCTCACTGGTTGCCTCGAATGTGGTCATCAAGTATAGGGTGTCTTAGAGGTCGCCCTTCTGTCCAAAAGATCCAGTTGCCTCGAAACGGTTGCCTCAGATAAAAAGGATCTAGGACGTTAGGGTTACTTCTAAGGTGTCCTACTATTGCTTTGGTGATCACATTGTCCCTAATCATCGAATTGACCCGAATAACTCCAACGATGGTGCTACCTACCTCTCAATGGTGAGATAGAACTATCTAAAGGACTCTTACACAGCCTAATTCCTTAGAGTAGGTAGATTCTCATGGGTACTTGCTCTTTTCAAAACAAACAAAACAAACTTTTCACACCTCACACTTTCAAAAGGTTTTCAAACAAATTTTTCATACACTCTTGAGGACAGATACAAGAGTTACTTAGAAATTTTTCAAACGAAACTTTTTCAAAACCCACACACACTTGAAAAGCAAACAATTTTTGAAAACATAATAGCAAGTACCTAAGAGCCCATGGATAACCATGGATAGAAAGGGTGCTAACACCTTCCCTTTCTATAAATCTACCTCCCGAACCGAGAAACATTCTCAAAAAAGGAATTTTGCTGTGCTTTTGTCCTTTCCATGTTGGAGAACATAAAAGACGGTGGCGACTCTTGCTTACCGCGACATTTCGCGAAACCAGCTAAAAAACAGTCAGTTCTATTTCCACCGATCACAGGGATCCTTCCACACGATTGAAGAATGAAGATGAAGAAGGTTGAAGATCATAAATTGCAGATATAGTTGAAAGGTCAGTCTCGTAATTTCTGTTGTGAATGAATCTCCTTCCTTCCAATTCAGTTTCCCCTTTCTCTTATGCCCATCTCCCTCAATTCTGTTAGAAAACTGTTATCCCGTGGACATTCTGTTATGATCCTGTTGTAGGAAGTTTGTTGAGTGAGCTAGAGAAGCGGTTAGGTGGTTAGTTCTTTGACAGTTACAACAGTTATGGAGAGGTTTTGTTAGAAAATTCTGTTATCCTCCCTCTTCTATGTGCAGGGCTGTTATGGTAGTTGGAATTCGGTTGGGGAATGGGAAAAAATGGTTAGGAGGTTGTTATTAAAACTGAACTGGAATATTCTCATATTTTCTGTTAGAAAGTTTTTGGATGTTGCTGAGTTGGAAATTCTGTTAAGGTTTAATTTCATTTCTGATTTTCTTATTTATTGGGTACAAACGAAATGTAGGGCTGGACTGAGGGATAATCGATGCAGGCTGAATTGGTTTCTCTTGTATTTGTTGTGATATTTTCTCAGATATTTTGCTTTTCTGGAATTCTCAATTAATATTTCCTGATACTTTTTTTTTGTTACAGATTTCTGCTAGTAGTTAGGAGGGTGAGTTGACTATGATGGGCTACCATGGAATCGTGTGATTGTGTTAATCTTGGAAACGTTCTGTTCTTTCATATCGACATGCATATGTATGTGTAATGGACTGCAATCTCTTACGCAAGTTGGATGTGTGGGTGTAACAAGGTATTGGATAAGTTTAATCGTGGATGAAGCTTTGGAACATAACTTGAAACATGAAGTAAGGGAATAAGAAGTGGAGATTTGGCATGAAGATTTTGAAGAAGATTGATGACACTTGGATGGAGTTTTGGTAGATTTAGGCTTTATGTCTTAATGCTTCCTTGTAAATTTTTTTGATGTATTAAAATATGACAGGAATGTAACCTTGGAAAATACTTGAAATGATGTAATGATTTATGGTGTAAATGGTCATGACTTTTGGAAACTTTGAGATGGTGATGTTGTGCTAGAATAGGTGATATACTTGGCTTGTATGGTGAAATTGCTTGAATCTTGATTACTATTGAATCTCTTTTAATACTTGGTGGAAATTTGAATGAACCTTGAATGTTCTTGAATGGTCATGTCTTAAAAATTTGGATTGAAGCTTGTGACTTGTTCTTTGATTTCAAGATAAACCAGGAATGAATTACCCGTACTTTAAAACTTTGATCATCTTTACAATTCTGCAACTCCAAATCTCCATGAAAAGTTCAAATCTCCTTGAGACCTTAACTTCCAATTTCAAATTATCATTCCATTCACAAACCCTTGACTTGACAACTAATACCATATCAATGCCTTAAAGAACCAACGAGGAATGAATATGGAAGTATACATGACCAGGATAACTTTGACATGAACATCCAATGAATCTCAGTTGATGGGTATTGCAAGCTCAAAACTCCATGAATAAGAAACCATAATCCTCTCGACTTGGGTGCCTTTTGAATGAAGGAACCTCTTGAGATATTAACCAAAACCAAAACATCAACTTAATAAGATCCTTAGATGATGGTGACAACCTTGTACTTTGATCAAGAATATAAACCCTAGTTTCATAAACCAGTTACTGGGAAACCAACTGATTCAAGCCTGAGTGAAGATGAGGACCATCAAAGCCATAGAAACCCTAATTCCATCATATCACTGATTCCATGCCAAATTATGTTGTTAGCGAATGTATGCAATGTTAAATGACCTAATGGAGATATGTACATGAGAAAAGCGTGAAAATGCATAAACCAGATAAAAGTAAAAGGGTAGGACAAATTTGGGGTATTACAGCTTCCCCTATTTAATCGTCTTAAACCTGAAAGTACGATTGGTGCATGCCTTTCGGAAGTTCAAGGTGGAAGATGATTAAATACCAATGTCGAAAATTTGTCCTGGGAGGAAGTATAAGTGTTTTTTTTTTGTATCCGCTGGGGAAAAGAAATTTGTTTTTTCAATGAAGAGACAGAGATTGGACTCGTAACGTGGCTTGATGCCAATACAAGACAAATGGTTGGTATGAAAAGACAGTGGACGAGGTTTGCGGGCGACCTACGATCCTAAGGTGACACATGAGGGTGATTTGACAAAGAACCTAACCAAAGGGCGATCTCAGGTTCGACGGTGATCTACGGGAAGAACCTAGACAAGAGGCGATCTCAGGTTCGACGATGATTTGAGGGAAGAACCTAGCCAAGAGGCGATCTCAGGTTCTAAGAAGGTGATCTAAGGAGGAACCTAGCCAAGAGGCGATCTCAGGTTCTAAGATGATCTAAGGAAGAACCTAGCCTACGGGCGATCTCAGGTTCGACGGTGATTTGAGGGAAGAACCTATCCAAGAGGCGATCTCAGGTTCTAAGATGATCCAAGGAAGAACCTAGCCAGGAGGCGATCTCAGGTTCGACGATGATCTATGGGAAGAACCTAGCCAAGAGGCGATCTCAGGTTCTAAGAAGGTGATATAAGGAAGAACCTAGCCATGAGGCGATCTCAGGTTCGACGATGATCTATGGGAAGAACCTAGCCTATGGGCGATCTCAGGTTCTAAGATGATCTAAGGAAGAACCTAGCCTACGGGTGATCTCAGGTTCGACGATGATCTATGGGAAGAACCTAGCTTACGGGCGATCTCAGGTTCGACGGTGATTTGAGGGAAGAACCTAGCCAAGAGGCGATCTCAGGTTCTAAGATGATCAAAGGAAGAACCTAGCCTACGGGCAATCTCAGGTTCGACGATGATCTATGGGAAGAACCTATCCTACGGGCGATCTCAGGTTCGACGGTGATTTGAGGGAAGAACCTAGCCAAGAGGCGATCTCAGGTTCTAAGATGATCCAAGGAAGAACCTAGCCAGGAGGCGATCTCAGGTTCGACGATGATCTATGGGAAGAACCTAGCCAAGAGGCGATCTTAGGTTCTATGAAGGTGATATAAGGAAGAACCTAGCCAAGAGGCGATCTCAGGTTTGACGATGATCTATGGGAAGAACCTAGCCTATGGGCGATCTCAGGTTCTAAGATGATCTAAGGAAGAACCTAGCCAGGAGGCGATCTCAGGTTCTACGATAATCTATGGGAAGAACCTAGCCAGGAGGCGATCTCAGGTTCGACGATGATCTGGGGGAAGAACCTAGCCTATGGGCGATCTCAGGTTCGAAGATGATCTATGGGAAGAACCTAGCCTAGAGGCGATCTCAGGTTCGATGATGATCTAAGGAAGAACCTAGCCTACGTGCAATCTCAGGTTCGACGATGATCTAAGGAAGAACCTAGCCTAGAGGCGATCTCAGGTTCGTCGATGATCTATGGGAAGAACCTAGCCTATGGGCGATCTCAGGTTCGACGATAATCTAAGGAAGAACCTAGCCTACGGGCGATCTCAGGTTCGACGATGATCTGGGGGAAGAACCTAGCCTATGGGCGATCTCAGGTTCGATGATGATTTGGGGGAAGAACCTAGCCTATGAGCAATCTCAGGTTCGACGATGATCTGGGGGAAGAACCTAGCCTATGGGCGATCTCAGGTTTGACGATGATCTGGGGGAAGAACCTAGCCTATGGGCGATCTCAGGTTCGACGATGATCTAAGGAAGAACCTAGCCTATGAGCGATCTCAGGTTCGACGATGATCTGGGGGAAGAACCTAGCCTACGGGAGATCTCAGGTTCTAAGTTGATCTGAGGAAGAACCTAGCCTACGGGCGATCTCAGGTTCGACGATGATCTAAGGAAGAACCTAGCCTACGGGCGATCTCAGGTTCGACGATGATCTGGGGGAAGAACCTAGCCTATGGGCGATCTCAGGTTCGACGATGATCTGGGGGAAGAACCTAGCCAATGGGCGATCTCAGGTTAGACGATGATCTATGGGAAGAACCTAGCCTACGGGCGATCTCAGGTTCTAAGATGATCTGAGGAAGAACCTAGCCTACGGGCGATCTCAGGTTCGACGATAATCTAAGGAAGAACCTAGCCTATGGGCGATCTCAGGTTCGACAATGATCTGGGGGAAGAACCTAGCCTATGGGCGATCTCAGGTTCGACGATGATCTGGGGGAAGAACCTAGCCTATGGGCGATCTCAGGTTCGACGATGATCTATGGGAAGAACCTAGCCTACGGGCGATCTCAGGTTCTAAGATGATCTATGGGAATAACCTAGCCAAGAGGCGATCTCAGATTCGACGATGATCTATGGGAAGAACCTAGCCTAGAGGCGATCTCAGGTTCGTCGATGATCTATGGGAAGAACCTAGCCTACGGGCGATCTCAGGTTCAACGATGATCTAAGGAAGAACCTAGCCTACGGGCGATCTCAGGTTCGACGATGATCTAGGGGAAGAACCTAGCCTATGGGTGATCTCAGGTTCGACGATGATCTGGGGGAAGAACCTAGCCTATGGGCGATCTCAGGTTCGACGGTGATTTGAGGGAAGAACCTAGCCAAGAGGCGATCTCAGGTTCTAAGATGATCTAAGGAACAACCTAGCCAAGAGGCGAGCTCAGTTTCTAAGATGATCTAAGGAAGAACCTAGCCTACGGGCGATCTCAGGTTCTAAGATGAAAACATGGGTTATGACATGATGATTGTTTAGATAAATGACATGGATGAGTGTTTAGGGAACTGGTTACCAGACAAGAACTGGGTTTAGAACGACAAAGCGTATTGATTTTGCTGGGCATTGAGAAGGTGAAGGTCACCGACTGGGGATTCTGGGGATGATATCCTTCTGTAGGGATGTACTGTTGTCCCTGAATGATTCAGATATTTTGTGTAAGATACCTGATCTGGCTCATGCCTTGTATGCATGTTTGAATTTCTTTTGACGCAAAGATCCACTCTGATGGATCAGCTACGCGCTTTTGAGGATGCAATGTTATGTAATGATAACTATATGCAATGTGAAGAAATAAACTTCATGGGGATAAGAGAAGGCTTGCTGGGAACCATGCTCATCACTGGGGACGCCAATATATATCGACGTTGGAAGCCTGCAGTATCAAAGGTTGTTGGGGATACTGATAAAAATTTGCCATAGGGAGTCCCTGATACCAAAGATTGTTGATGACTTTGCTAAAGATTGAATTGCTGACGAAGCGAGTCTTTAGGTACGCTGCTGAATCCTGAATCGTACCATTGGGGAAGAGATAATCGGGCCAGACTCCCATACATCCTGAACTGTTGAGGGGATGATAGAACTGAATATGCCGAAGAATGGATACCGAACACCATGTAGATCCCTTTGAATGCATGCCCCAAGTTTACGCACACTGGGGAATTATCTCTTGAATCACTTGAGGGATAAGAGATGGGCGTGGACACTTACGAGTTCCCCGGTTTAGCTTTGCGAATGCCCCGGTTGAGCTTTGCGAATGCCCCGGTTTAGCTTTGCGAATGCCCCGGCTTAGCTCTGCGAATGCCCCGGTCTGGCTCTGCGAATGCCCCAGTTAGCTCTGCGAATGCCCCGGTTTAGCTCTGCGAATGCCCCGGTTTAGCTCCATTGGGGATGTTCTTAATTAACTCCACTGAGGATGCATTTGCACGTGCTGAGTTAAAAGACGATTCTAGATTTTCTGAATTCACTTGGGGAATCAGACCCGAAGTTGTCTGTAGTAGATGGAGGCAGTTTCATGTGCTGGCTGGGTCAAGGTGACCGTTATGATGCTTTTAGCTGATTGTAGTGGTCTCGTGCAACATAATTGGCTTGAGCAACTTTGCAAGTATGGATGAGGAATGCCCATGTCTGGAGGGTCTCTGGGAAGATCTAGGTCGAATAGAAGACCAGAAGATTCGTGCCACAATACGATATGAGGTGGCCTGCCCCAATGTCTTGAGCCACGAAACAAATTGTTCTTGATTACAGCTTTCTTGGAGAGATTTGTCGAATCTCAACGTAACCGCCCTAGGTTGAATGAATTCTGAATAGATCTCTCGATGTGATAGCCTCTGATCGATCGAGCTTTAAGAGATTTATCAACGTGATAGCCTCTGATTGACAGCTTTGAGGGAATGCCCCAGATTTGGATGAACTTGGAGAGATCAACTCTCGACTTGATTGCCCCAGATTGGATGGCTCTGCTAACTTCATCCCTGAATTGTACTCAGATTGTGAAGTACCAAGATGATTTCTCTTGACAGAATCACCGGTTAACATGTTGCTGGATAAGTCATTTCTCTTGTGACAGATGACTTTCGCTTCAACAGGGTATTCAAGCCTCTCTTCTCTGACAAGATCGAGCTCTTCACCGATTGTTCATTGTGCAAACTTACTTGATGTCAATCAGTTGTTTTGTATGCAGAAGAATGTTTATTATGAGAATGATAATTCTAATGCAACACATATGTAAGTCTTGAAGTTTGAAAAAACTTTGAATGAAATGACATCACAACTCTGTTGTGAACGAGTCACTAGCTAGAGAGAAACATTTGCAAATTCCTTTTTTAGTAAAGATAATGCAAGCATATGATACCAACACAAATATTCAAACATACCTCTTAGGAGTCAGTTAAACGCTATCTCGTTGTAGCACGCTTTCGAATTGACCCATGCTTCAGTTAGGGCTTTGAAAGGGTTGTAACGTGGTTTGGTTCACGGTTTTAGAAAAAAGGATTTAAGGCTCAAAATTATTTGGTACCCACCCATTCTCCATGATGTTCTCCATTCCTACATTCAGTTAACCTGATATAAGCATTCATCTCTCGAGAAGAGTTTGCAATGTTTGAGGAATCACTGTGGTTTCTTGGACACGACAATCACTAACTTCTGATTTTGGTGTCTGATCAGACGACTTTGTTCTTTGATGAGGATTTTCATTGGTAATCCTTTTCTCGCCTTTTAGGCTTTTCGATTTATTTCTTGCTTTCCCTAATTTTTGCCTGGACAAATTCTTTTGAATTTCGATTTGGAAGTCCAGCGGGATGCCCCAATTTTTGCCTAAGCGACTTGTTTTCATGCTTCGACTTAGCGAGGATTTTTGTTTCTTTCTTATCCGTATTTTTTCATTTTGAACAAGTCGTTGATCTTTGCGTTGTTTTTTATTTGTCGGAAGTGATCGTGACTGCCCGAGTCTTTAGTATCGTCATTTGTTGACCTCCTGATGTGCGAGAGATACCCATTGGGATATTGTCAATAGACGCACGTTGTTGTTAGATGAGGGTTAACCATTGTGGTTTTGACTTTCCTCAACTTTTGATGGATAACCATTGTTGTATCCTTGGATGCACACTCTTGATGAGTTCTGAATGCTTGATCAGATTAGCTGAACACTACCCGCCCCAGGGTTGAAATGAGGGTTTTTTCTGAATAGAAGGAAAACTCCTACTTCGAAGGCTCAAAGGGGTTAACGAGGGTCTATCTTCCTTATATCTCCAGTGTTTAGGAATTGAAACAAGGCATGTACATCGTCAGCATGGTCTTACTCAAAGGCGTACCAACCAGAGATTTTTGCGTTTTAGGTTGTCGTCATCCTCCTTTGAATCTTTACCTAAGCATAAGACTAGGAAATTTGGCATCAATATGCAAGTAAAACATTTAAAGAGTGATAACGAATGGATGAGTAAAAATGAAAGGAACACTTCAAGACAAGCATACTTATTGCATTAAGATTTTCGTTCAAAAATAGACAAGTTTATATATACAAGCAATGTTTAAACAAACAAGCAAGAATGCAAATGAAAATGCAGTAAAGAAACCAATGATTGCCATTGTTGAGGAGACTTGACTCCGTATGGACGTGCCGATTCTGACGACTTTCTGTAGTCTTGATGCTCGAGTGCGCGAGAGAATTCCCCTTCAGATCTGATGTGAACACAATAGTTTCTGGATTGATCCAGTCTTGGACTTGGCCTCTGGATGACATACCATCTTCAATCGATTGGCCAGGTGCCCCAGTATAATATGCATCACCAAGCATATCATGTCTTAAAGAAATAATAGACATCATCATCAGAGTTTCCATGACCTGGCTAATCTGACTCTTTAATCCATTATCTTCCTGCTTGAAGAAGTTTCTGACTACGAGCCAAAGCTTGTATGTACCACTCGGAGTTATTCCATAACTGATCTCTGAGCATGTGCGGTGATAAATCAAGTTGAATCTTTGAAGATAACCCCAGGTCTGAATAAGAATCCCCAATCTTCGGGTACCTGTTATGAATGCATGAATATGCATGGGGTGCATGAATGAGTGCCATGTCATGTTCTGTCATTTCCAAGGAATTTACGTGCTTTGATTTTGATTTTACGCAAGTAAGGAATGGAAGAGTTTATCACAAGGCTTGCAAATGTGATTCCTTGGAAATAACAGAACATGTATGTTAAGCATGTGGTTAGCCATGTTATGTATGCAAAGGCATGAGATCAAAAAGGATCAAGGTTCCATCATTTATGAATATGATTGTTGTACTATTCTGAACCATGTGAGTATCATCAGATCAAAGGTCTGACATAGCTTCTGCATATATAAGAACCAAGTACCATGTGGATCTCCCATTGTACGGGGTCAAGGCTTCTGGGACTGGATACTGTTGAGCATTTCTGAACAATGTTGGGAATACCAAGATTGAAGGCTTGAATGAACCTCTAGGTAAACAAGTCATAAACTCAAAAAATAAATCTGAGAACCATACGGTCACCAACAGGATATAACATCTGCATAAAGTCATAACAGAAATCCAGAATATAGCCATTAGAACCAATAGTCACCGTCTGATCATAGTCACCATCTGAGCATGAGTAACCATCTGAACATAGTCACCACCTGTACCTGTAATAAGAATTCCCTCCCCGCTCACGGGTGAAAACTAGGTCAGGGTAAGGCAATGGTAACTCAGAATCGAGGGTACTCCTGAAAAACTATCGCCGTATCACCTAAGTGAAAATGATAGCCCCTCATTTGTACCTCATCTGAGCGTGGACGACATGGCGGCGATAGTGAGACCTAAGTCAACTAGCCGTTCATGTTCCATGCTATTCCTAGGGTTCCTATGGTATACAACTTTGGCCTGGGTATTGGGCCTTTTACCTCATAGTAACACCCACCCAATAAGAAGCAGATCCAGTACAACAGTAGTATATGGAAGACAGTAAAATGCAATGCATACGTATGCTCAAGTATATACAAAATGAATGAATAACCTGAAAGCATAAAGATAAACACCCAAATGAAAGAAAGAAAGAGCTAGGAGCGACTCCAAGATGGACCAGCATTTGGTCGACCTGTCCCCAGTGAAGTCGCCAACTGAAACAACCGGCTGAAAATCATCAAACAATGAAGTCTCCATCGAACGTCTTTTATCCCACATGTAGGGAAAGGTAAACATCGAGAAAACCTGAGAAGGGAGAAGTCACGGTCTTGCGACCGAGAGATCGGGTAAGGGAGTCTGTTATGCGAGGGGAAGGTATTATCACCCCACACGCCCGTTGTGATCGGTGGATCTGGAACTGACTGTTTAACGCTGGTTCGCGAAATGTCGCGGAAGCAAGAGTCGCCACCGTCTTTTATTTTCTCCAAATGGAAAGGACAAAAGCACAGAAAAATTCCTTAAAGAGATTGCTCTCGGTTCGGGAGGTAGATTATAGAAAGGGAAGGTGTTAGCACCCTTTCTATCCATGGTTATCCATGGGCTCTTAGATACTTGCTCACTTGTGTTTTCAAAATTATTTGTTTTTCAACTGTGGGTTTAAAAAGTTTCTTTGAAAATTCCAGTTCGACTCTTGTATCAGTCCTCAAGAGTGTTTGAAAAATTGCTTTCGAAAGCTTTTTGAAAAGGTGTCGGTGTGAAAAGTGTTTTTGATTTGTTTTAAAATTAGAGCAAGTATCTACGAGAACCTACCTACCCTAAGGAATTCGTCTGTGTAGATGTCCTTTAAAGTAGTGCCATCCCACCATTGAGAGGTAGGTAGCACCACCGTTGGAGGTGTTCGGGTCAATTCGAGTTTGTAGGGACATGGTGATCACCAGAGCAATGGGAAGATACCTTAGAAGCTACCCTCATGCTAGGTTCCCGGATCATGAGGACTTACTAAGACATCCTCTACTCGACGATCACCTTTTGAGGTAAGGCAACAGTGAGGCGTACCCTAGGGGTGGTGTGTGCGATTCGTGTGTCAGATTCATTTGTATTGGTCTTGTCATGTTATTGGTGTTCTACGCTTGTTTTTATTTTAATAATTCATTCTTGCATGTCATTATTAACAATTAAAAAATGCGAGAAAGGTAAAGTTCCTAAACTATTACAAAGGCGCGGGTCCACATCGCCAAAATTAACCAGGACCCGATTTGACAGAAAATAAAGGAATTAAGAGAATTAAAAGTGCGAGAAGTAATTACAAGGCTTCGGGAGAGATACATAATTATTTAAGCAAAATAGAATAAATATGCGAAATCAAATCGAAACGAGGGCGTTGGACCCTTTTGCAAAATATTAAAGTTACATGAATTAATTAATTTAAGAAAAGAAATTGTTTTTGTTTTTTGGTATTTTTATGTATTTTAAGATTTAATAGAAAAGGAATTAATTGAAATTAAAATAAAATGCTAAACCTAATTCTAATTATTTTTTTAATTTATTAAGAAAAAATGTTGAAGTTTTTAACCTAAATTAAACCTAATTTTTATGTACAATTTTAATTATGAAAATAAATAAATAAAATAATATTATTGTAAAAAAAAGAAAAATTAAAAGGAATAAAAACATTAATTAAACTTATTTCTACTTCTTTTTTAGATTTTTTATTAAAAGTATTAAAATTAAACCCTAATTTAAACTAATTAATTTACATATAAATTTGCTAGAAAAATATTAGAAATAAATATTTATTATATTTTTTTATCTTTTCTGATTTTTATGCATTTTTTTGTATTTTTGTGAAAATAATATATTAATTAAACAAGTAATAATTAAAATAAAAATAGAATAAAAAATAAAGAAAACAAAAATTATGCAAACCTTGGGGGGTGGTAGTCCCCAAATAGGAGGTATGATTGTGAAATTCTGGCCCAATAAGCATGGTCCATTTGACCTTTTTCAGATAGCATGTTGCAATGTTGACCAGGGTGCAACGTTGTCTTTAGATCCATGCCTTTGATTTGATCTCCCAGGACGCGTGGATGGCTTGGTGGAGAAGGTGTATGGTGCGCCTGCAGCCTTGAAGCGCATGGGAATTGTTAATGAAAAATAATATGGAAATATGTAAGACCTGGGGTTCGAACCCAGGTCACATACCTTGCCGATCAACACGTTTGCCACTGAAGCACTTTGTTTATCTGTATAGTAATATAACAAATAAATATTATAAAAGCAAATGGTCAATGGCCTTGGAAACGCGCGTGAATTTTGAATGATCCAATCGCTCCCTGCCACGAGTTCGTCTTCTTCACTATCCCTGAAATACAAAAACATGAGGCAACGGTTTTCTAAATGTTCTTTTAGACCGGTTTTGAGAAAATAGCGATTAGGCCTATAGGGTCCATAAATTAGGCGCGATGGTATATTTGAGATCGTCCAGATGCACTGATTCTAATGGCACAGGTCTTGAAGGCTAATTTTTCGTTAAATAAGAAACCCCAATTTTGAGGTCCTGCAACCCTAGAAATCAAACATGGTGAAATCGTACGCAACGCATAATAATACAATTCAATATAATGGTTAGCTTCAGAACTTCACAAGGAATGTAAATCAAGTATTAAAAATCACAAAGGATGCATAAATCATGATGCACGATTATGAATTTTTCTCTGTACAGTTCATGTTCGTTTTACCAATTCTTGGCGTTGTGATGGATGTTCTTGATTGCAATCGCTTCTGTACAACCCTGGCAAGCTAATGGAACCAGTTTCGTGCCTTGAATCCACCTCTAAAGATGATTTCAGAATTGACTTTGTGGAGAAAAATTTTAAGTTTGCCTTGTGTTCTTTTGCGCAGCTTCGAGTCCATTGGCATTAGGGTTGTGATCAGGCATTTGTATTGAGTGAATTAGGTTAAGAAAAGTAGAACAAATCCAATGCAATAATGGTTTTTGAAAATTTGATTTTAAGGATCTTTTTCATATCTTTTTCCATGCAATTTTGTGTCAATTAGGATTCAATCAAACCAAATCTTCCCATATTTGAATGTGCACGAATTATTGAGTCTAAAACATGTGCAAAAAGATTTATTAGGTTAAGTTAAGTATTTTTCACATATTTAATTGATTTAAATGAATTAATATAAATAAAAATTCAAATAAATAAATAAAAAATGAGAAAATACTTCCCTTTGGGCCAAGTGGTCGTGCACATGCTTAGAATGATGAATTGTGGAAGAAAAATGGGCCCATTAGCAATTTTAGGTAATGTTGACTTTTCAAAATATCCAAAAATTTCCCAACTTCCACAAGGCATAACTTGCTCAATTTTTAAGCTTTTCTCATGTTCTTGGACATTTTGGAAAGGTCTTTGAGTCCTATAACCAATGCCTTTGGTCCCATATCATTTTGATTTACCAATCTCAAGTTATGGCCTTTGACTTAAAGTCCCTTTTTGTTGACTTTTGAAAATGACCTATAATGTTGAAATTGATAACTTTTTGTGAGAGCATTTCTTGGACTTGAAGTATGAAGATGAGTTGTAGGAAATGTCTTTCTCTTCAAAATGAGCTTTGGATGGGATTTTTCTGATAACCCATGTGAAAGTTATGCCCTGGTCAATTTCAGTTGACTTTTTCAGCTGTCCAAATAAGGAAACTTTTGCATCTTGATGATTTCTGAGCCAAATTTTGAGAATCATGATCAAGCATTGATCAAATGATGTTTGTGGATTCAAAATGATATGTTGACCAAAAATTTGAACTTTTGACTGTCAAATGACCATTTTGCCCCTACAGTTGACTGTAGTGCAATTAGGGTTTTTGACTGTGCAATTTTGAGCTGAATGCCTTGAAACTTGATATGAGGATGCTTGACCATATTTGTAGGCATATGAGACTTGATTGGGCCTTTGGAAACTTCATTTTCTTGACCAGAACACAAACCCTAATCTTGCCTGTTTAGGAGACCTTTGCATTGTGCAACCCTTGGGGAATTTTGCAACTTGACTTGGCAAATCTTGAAGAATATGGGAGGGCAAATTTTGGGGTACAACACCCGTAGTACTCTACGGTATCCACTCTTGTTATCTATCTTATGGGTGTGTTTAATCTATGCTTACTGTCTATTATACTACTGAAAGGGAAAATGCATGCAAAAGAAAGGAGAAAAGAATGTAGGGAAAATAAAATTATGCTCGCCTGGGCCCTACCCCGATGCCTAGGTATCCTTTTTGAGGAATCAGAGCTACCGTAGTTCGGCTCACATCACACAAGACCGTTTCCATCTTCGTTCATCATCAATTGCATTCTGCTTTAGATCTCTGATTCACTCACTACCAACATCGTTCGTCTTCGTGTCTGGCACGCTCTTGATTTTAAGTTTATCGCCTCATCTGATACTCCTTCGTCGATCGACTTCACCGTCGCGGCGAAAACCTCTGTCTCATTTTGCTCGCGGTCTCGGCGACGATTTATTAACTTTTGATTAATGCCTTTGATCCACAAAACCGAAAAAGCATAATGGAATGGAGGAGACTTGCCGATCGGAGAACTCTAGTGAATCTTCCACAGCGATGAAGATGAGAATTCCAGAGGTAAATTCGTCACTCTATTATTCTTCTTCTTTACGTCTTTGATTATGCTTTTACGCTTTTCATTGTTGATCCGTTGCGATGCGTGAGACGTTGTTGTTGCGTTACAGTTTATAGAAATTTTGCAGAGAACTGACGGTGTTGTTGAATATGCGATTTGCAGATTGATGATACAGTGATGAAGATGACGATATCAGGTTTGAAGATTGAAGATTGAAGATTGGTGATGGTGATGAATACGTTTTACAGGGAGCCTTAAGGACTGTGGAGTTTGAAAATCTTTCTCAGAATTCAAGAAAAAATTAGAGAAGATGAAGATTATCCTTGAAGCAGAGAGAGAACCAAGAGTTTTTTCTGGTTTTTGTGATGGGGATCCTTCCACACGATTGAAGAATGAAGATGAAGAAGGTTGAAGATCATAGATTGCAGATATAGTTGAAAGGTGAGTCTCGTAATTTCTGTTGTGAATGAATCTCCTTCCTTCCAATTCTGTTTTCCCTTTCTCTTATGCCCATCTCCCTCAATTCTGTTAGAAAACTGTTATCCCGTGGACATTCTGTTATGATCCTGTTGTAGGAAGTTTGTTGAGTGAGCTAGAGAAGCAGTTAGGTGGTTAGTTCTTTGACAGTTACAACAGTTATGGAGAGGTTTTGTTAGAAAATTCTGTTATCCTCCCTCTTCTATGTGCAGGGCTGTTATGGTAGTTGGAATTCGGTTGGGGAATGGGAAAATGGTTAGGAGGTTGTTATTAAAACTGAACTGGAATATTCTCATATTTTCTGTTAGAAAGTTTTTGGATGCTACTGAGTTGGAAATTCTGTTATGGTTTAATTTCATTTCTAATTTTCTGATTTATTGGGTACAAAAGAAATGTAGGGCTGGACTGAGGGATAATCGATGCAGGCTGAATTGGTTTCTCTTGTATTTGTTGTGATATTTTCTCAGATATTTTGCTTTTCTGGAATTCTCAATTGATATTTCCTGATACTTTTTTTTTGTTACAGATTTCTGCTAGTAGTTAGGAGGGTGAGTTGATTATGATGGGCTACCATGGAATCGTGTGATTGTGTTAATCTTGGAAACGTTTTGTTCTTTCATATCGACATGCATATGTATGTGTAATGGACTGCAATCTCTTACGTAAGTTGGATGTGTGGGTGTAGCAAGGTATTGGATAAGTTTAATTGTGGATGAAGCTTTGGAACATAACTTGAAACATGAAGTAAGGGAATAAGAAGTGGAGATTTGGCATGAAGATTTTGAAGAAGATTGATGACACTTGGATGGAGTTTTGGTAGATTTAGGCTTTATGTCTTAATGCTTCCTTGTAAATCTTTTTGATGTATTAAAATATGACAGGAATGTAACCTTGGAAAATACTTGAAATGATGTAATGATTTATGGTGTAAATGGTCATGACTTTTGGAAACTTTGAGATGGTGATGTTGTGCTAGAATAGGTGATAGGGGTGTTCAAAACCAAACCGGCCCAATAGAAAACCGCAAAACCGAACCGAACCAAACCAAAACCGCAAAAAACCGCATTTGGTTCGGATGCGTTTGGGTCATTTTCTCGCGGAACCGCACGGTTCGGTTCGATTTGCGGTTTGTATTTTACAAACCGAACCAAACCAAACAAAACCGCATTATGTTATAAAATCTTACTAACCAATATATATTTCTTTAATTCTTTAGAGAAATAAACATGTATTATGTGTATATTTTATCATACCTTGTATTATATTCAGTTTAATTTACAAATCATAAAAAAAATAAAATATTATTCATTTATAAATACTATTTCCACAAACTATATTTTATCGTATTCTTTGTATAATATTTATTTAAGAATGCGATCTTGTTTATATCATTCTTTAGATTTAGATAAAATTATAATACGCAATTTTATGTATCAAATTATAAACTTATTTTGACAATTATAATTTTTTTTATGGTAATGTACGAACAATTAAACACAAAATTATATTTTCCTCTATTTTTTTTGTAAAAAACCGAACCAACCGAACCAATCCAAACCGCATTAGTTTGGTTTGGTTTGGTTCGGATTTATTTTTAAAAGCCAACTGAACCAAACCGAACCGCGTGTTTTTTCCTCCTGCGGTTCGGGTGATTTTTTGCTTCAAAACCGCCCAAACCGCACCGCGAACACCCCTAATAGGTGATATACTTGGCTTGTATGGTGAAATTGCTTGAATCTTGATTACTATTGAATCTCTTTTAATACTTGGTGGAAATTTGAATGAACCTTGAATGTTCTTGAATGGTCATGTCTTAAAAATTTGGATTGAAGCTTGTGACTTGTTCTTTGATTTCAAGATAAACCAGGAATGAATTACCCGTACTTTAAAACTTTGATCATCTTTACAATTCCGCAACTCCAAATCTCCATGAAAAGTTCAAATCACCTTGAGACCTTAACTTCCAATTTCAAATTATCATTCCATTCACAAACCCTTGACTTGACAACTAATACCATATCAATGCCTTAAAGAACCAACGAGGAATGAATATGGAAGTATACATGACCAGGATAGCTTTGACATGAACATCCAATGAATCTCAGTTGATGGGTATTGCAAGCTAAAAACTCCATGAATAAGAAACCATAATCCTCTCGACTTGGGTGCCTTTTGAATGAAGGAACCTCTTGAGATATTAACCAGAACCAAAACATCAACTTAATAAGATCCTTAGATGATGGTGACAACCTTGTACTTTGATCAAGAATCTAAACCCTAGTTTCATAAACCAGTTACTTGGAAACCAACTGATTCAAGCCTAAGTGAAGATGAGGACCATCAAAGCCATAGAAACCTTAATTCCATCATATCACTGATTCCATGCCAAATTATGTTGTTAGCGAATGTATGCAATGTTAAATGACCTAATGGAGATATGTACATGAGAAAATCGTGAAAATGCATAAACCAAATAAAAGTAAAAGGGTAGGACAAATTTGGGGTATTACAACTGTACCCCCTTTGACCAAGCTTGGTTCATAAGGCTTCGACTGTGCATTAGCTACTTCAGGCTTGCCTTCGATCCACAAGGCAGAGGCTTTCTCAGACTTGTCATGGATTCACAAGGGCAAAGGTCTCTTCTATAATTTCCTTCAATGCATGGGGCCACGACCCCTCAACACATTTTTTGCACTATGACACCCAATATGACCCCTTCAAAAGAGTACTCCAAAGGCCCATTCGAAGGACACACATTGGTGGCCCATTCGAATGAGGCAACAAAAGACTATTCGAAAGACACTTAAAAAGTCCATTCGAATGAGGCCATCAGAACCATTTGAAGGAGCTGCATCAGAACCATTCGAAGGAACTGAATCAGAGCCATTCGAAGGAGGCAATCAGAGCCATTCGAAGGAGGCCATCAGAGCTATTCGAAGGAGGCCATCAGAGCCATTCGAAGGAGAGCATTCGAAAGTCAAATGTCTAGATTCATTTAAATTAAAAAAAGGACAAGATCACATATGTTTGGTCAATGTTACAAATCCTCATTCATGGCTTTCAAACACATAATCAAGGTTGTTTAAACCTTTGACTTCTTGTCCTCTCTACCCCTCTATATAAAGATATCACAAGTGTTGAAAAAGACACGAGGGGAGATTGCCTAGAAAAAGAGAGTACTCACACCACCATAGAGAGGATCAAAATTCTAACTAGTTTTCTTTGCAGGCACCCTCAATCCAGACGAAGGATATATTTGTGTTCTTGAGATTCCCAAGAATCTGTTCCAAGCCACGCTCAGATTGAAGCATCTCCAGTTGGTAAGGATTTACCCAAATTGAAACTGCATTTCTAAGTCTTTTAAATACATATTATTGATATATATGTGTTGCTAATACCATTTATGGTTATATGAGCATATCATACACAAGATAACATGCAGGAATAAAATCACGCCATCGAAAGGCATGACATGATCTTCCTTTTGAAACTCATGGCATAGCCCGTTTCACATCAAAATAAGCTTAGGCCTGAGGACAGAAGCTTCGGATTAGGGAGAAGGACATGGGTTCGATACCAAGGTCCTGCATCTTTATTTTTTGCTAGCATTTGCCTTGCAGGTTCAATTCGAAGAACAACTCCCTCTCAGAATCGAAGGACAACATGCCTCTGGATCGAAAAGTCCATTCTCCTTGCAATCGAAGGAGTCCCTTTTTCTTTTTGTATTTTATTCTCTGTTTCATTTCTTTATTGACTCTTTTTCTATTCAACTTGACATTAGATCAAAAAATCACACAAATTAGGCTTAGACATTTTAATTAAATAATTAAATAATTAATTAATTAATTAATTAAAACCATTTTCTTAACTTAAAACAAATTAGAATTTAGGACTTAATTCAGATTTAATTTTCTTTTCATAATAAAAAAACAACCAAAAATATTTTTATTTCTTAGGATATTGTTAGACGTTACTTTCAATTTCACGCGGGTTTATTTAATTCCGTATTTTTACTATTGATGTACCTTCTCACCGGATGTAATAGATTAAAACTAGGACATTTACAATTTTATCCCCCTCATTCTTGAACAGTGTAAATCCCCTCCCCAAAGCATTGTAATAGCATAGATTTAAATTCCTGCACTTTAATATTCTGCAATATATATTAACTACTAGTAATTAGGTGTGTATGATAAGACTAATAATCAAACGCTAGCAAACTTAACAAAAAGATAAATAAATGAACAGAACACAATTGCACACAAGCACCTTTAGGGTATCCCACTTTGGTTGCCTGTAAGAAATAAAATTGTCATGAGGTAGGAACGCTTTAGCAAAGACCCATAAATCAAAAAAGGATCACAGTCCCTCGATGACCCTACAATTGCCTTTCGGTAAATGATCTAGTCCCTAAAAGAAAAATTGCTAAAGCATCTCCACAAGTTGCCTTCGTGACTGTAACGTCCCTTTAATCGTCCCTCAACATCCAACGATAAGGCTACCTACTCACTAATAGTAGGATAGCATTGTCTAAAGGAAAAGAGGAAAAGAACGACCCTTTTCGAGTAATAAAGTAGATAGTTGTTTGAAGTTTGCTCAAAACATTTTGCACTTACACAAATACTACTTTTCAAAAACAACTTTCAAAAAAAATTTCTTTGTCAACACTCTTGAGGACTGATACAAGAGTTAACACAAACCAAATCGCCGCACTAAGGCATTTTCCAAAAATTTTCAAACACACAAAGCACAAAGTAATTTCAAAATGAGTAAACCTCTAAGAGCTCGTAGAAAACTACGGATGGAAAGGATGCTAATACATTCCCTTTCCATAATCTACCCCCCTTACTCAGAAAACATCTCGAAAAGGTCTTTTTATATTCTTTTCACCCTTTCCTTAATTTGGATAAAAGAAAAGTCGATGGTGACTCTTGCTTACCGCAACATTTGCAAACACAAATGCAAAACCAGTATTAAACAGTCGGTTCTGCCACCATATCACATAACTGGCAACTCTGCTGGGGATCATAAAAAGTGGGGTTACCTTAGAGTTTGTTCATTATTTAACTGCTTTGTGTGCTTTGATCGCTTTACTTTTGAGGGTTTTGTTTGGGTTACTATAGATCCTACACCCGGATCTGGGGCACCTTTTAGGTAAGTAGCAATAGATTATGGAAACTGTGCGGGGTATACCGACACAGTCGAAGCGATTGCTACGTTGATGTCACATTTTGGTTGGTACCTGTAGCCCTTGAGTAATCGAGGAGAATATGGGGCCTCTACGTGGTGTCATAAAGCATCAACTGACCTTAGAACCTTTAATTGACCAACTCGGCCATTAGGAAGTAGTGAGATAGCCGTCTTTCGCGTATTCTTAAAGTCGGTTGATACTCGATGATACACTCATTGATATCCGACTCCCGAGTTTTGATTGGTGGCAAGTCAGTTGTCTATCAGAACGAAACCTGTGGGGAGGATCGGTGATATTTAGATCCCTTAGAACTCGGTTACTATTTATAGGACAGGTTGAGCCAATTGAACATTCAAGAGGGTACTTACCTACAAACTCCATGCAAGCCTGAACCTAAGGCTACTTGTGTGACTTGTTTGCTTTCATTATCTAACCACTTGAACTCCTTGCAGGGTTTTGTTTTCATTATCTAACAACGTCATTTCCTTGTAGGATTTGTTTATATTCATTAACCTAGATCTCTTGCAAGTTTCACTTGCATTTATCATCTTACACTTTTGCTTTGGTACATAGCATATACATCATAACATCATACCATAACATTTCCTTAACCATTTCAAGGATCTCAAGGGCATGTGGTGCAGTTTATGACGAACCAGACGTCTAGCAAGGGACAGGGGGATTTATTTTCCTCTAGCCAATGTCGTCAAAAGACCAAAACTCAACAACTTGAGTCAGGGGCTATGACCCACTTGACATGGTGTGCTTGATTCTCGTAGAAGGACACTCAACAATACAAAGTTCTTCAATCAAAGCTGCAAGTTTCAACTGCTAACATCTTCTTGTTTACCCTGTGAGTCCTTGAAAACATTGCATACGCATGTCATACATGTCATTGCATAAACAAGTTTCAAAGCAGGGTTCTCATCTTCTTCACTGTTTATTTCAGCAAGTAAAGAAATGGCTCTTGAACAAACAATCAAAGACCTTCAAGCTCAAAACACTCAGTTCCAACAAATGTTCCTGACTCTAACCCAGGGGTAGGAACACCTGAAAGCTCTGATAATCAAAGAGAAGAAGAAGAAGGAAAAGAAACCAGCTGACATCTTGAATATGGGAAGAAGACTCATAGGACCGTTTAAAGGAGATCTAGATATTTCAACTCCACCAAATAAGGGGGACAACTATGAAGAAGATAGCAACCCGGGGACTGATGAAGACGAAGCTGACTATAATGAGGAGCAGTATCCTCCGGCCGATGAAAAATACAAACAGTTGGAGGATCATCCCAATGCTATGGAGATTCATCAGATACCTGGCTTGGACTTTGAAGAATTAGGGATTGTTTCTGGCGTGATCATCCCACCAAAATTCAAGGTTCCCTCGTTCGCAAAATATGACAGTGTCTCCTGCCCTAAGTTGCACTTAAGGTCCTATGTTAAAAAGATCCAGCCTCACACTGCTGACCGGAAGTTATGGGTCCATTTCTTCCAAGAAAGTTTAGCTGGCACGCAACTAGAATGGTTATATCAACTAGAAAGAACCGACATTCATACCTGGGAAGACTTGGCTACTGTTTTCTACAAGCAATACCAATACAATGCTGACCTGGCACCAACTCGAGTGCAACTGCAGAATATGTCCATGAGCTCAAGAGAAGGGTTCAAAGAATATGCACAAAAATGGAGGGATCTAGCTGGCAGGGTACAACCTCCTCTAAATGACTGGGAAATGGTATACATGTTCATGGGCACTCTGACAGGCCCGTTCTTTAATCTACTGATCGGGAGTTCCTCATTTGGGTTCACAGAGATGGTTCTGACTGGAGAAAGGATCGGAAGTGGTATCAAGAGTGGGAAGATCCCGACGGCTGCATCTTCTAATGCTGAGAAGAAGCCATTTGATGGTAAGATGGAAGCCATTGTTGTGTATGGCCAGAAGGGTCGTAATAAGGCAGACGACCACAATCAATCTGTGGGGGCAATACTGGTCTCCAATCTTACGCCTATGCAACGACACCAATAGGGGAATCAACATAAAGAGGTCACGCCTAAGAGATAATTCACAAGAATCAACATGTCACTAACTCAAGCGTTACAACACATGTTGAAGGCAGAGTTTATTACGTTAAAGGCTCCTCTGCGAAATCCCAATACTTCTGCTTCTAGTTACCACCCTGATGAAAGGTGTGCATACCATTCTGATAGTCCTGAACATGATACAAATGGCTGCTGGGCTCTGAAGAACAAAATTCAGGATATGATTAATGTCAAAGAGATTGAATTCGACCCTCTAGGGGCTCACAAAGTGATCACTGCTCCTAGGCCAAATCATTGAGAACATCCAATTCACTTTTTGTTTTTCATTTGTAATTTCATTTGTTGTTCAAACAATTACTGTCATGCCAAACTTTGGTTTTTCCATTTAATGCATCGCATATGTTTGTCTTGAATGATTTCATTGTCATTTTATTTAAACTGTTTTCTTACTTCCTTTATGTGATATTCGACTCTCGATTAAAAAGCTATAAGCCTTTAGAGCGGGGATGACGAAAACGATACCACAATCTCACAGTGTGCTTTTGAACAGACCTTGTTGACGATGTACATGTGTTGTTTCAAATCCTAAATAGTGGAGTAATAAGGAAGATAATCCCTAGTCAACCCCTTTGAGCCAAAGAAATAGGAGTTTTTGTTTTCACACAAATTAAAACCCTTAATCATAACCCGGGGCAGGGTAATTTTCTCAGTTAATTCAGGTGCGCATTCAGTTGCAATCTTCTACTTCATACGTAAGGAATGACATCAAAGACGTCCTTCCAAATCAGAAGATGGTGATGATTCCGCATAATCATTAAAACCGACAGTCATTATCTCTCAAAATAAAAGCCCATTAAGTTGAAACCTGTGAAGGAGACTTAAGAAAAAATGGGGCATCCCGCTGACTACAATCGCAAAAGAAATAGTCCAGGCAAAAGAAGGGATAGAAAAATCAAAAAAGAAAGAGGTCCTACAAATCCTCAACAAAAATAAAGGTCACAAAAATGACTTCCTTCTCAAACAAATGTTCAATTTCCAAACCATCACCAGAACATCAAGGACATTCCAAAACTCAACTGGGATTCGAAATGCACAATTAACTGAGCATAGGGCTGAAGAACATCATGAAGAACGGTTGGTACAAATAAACTTTGAGCCTTTATCCTTTGTTTCTTAAACCGTAAACCAGGCCACGTTACAACCCTTAAAAGTCCTAACTGAAGCATAGGTTAGTTCGGAAGCATACTGTTACAAAAGGTATCCTGACTCTTGTAGGACTTGCTATAAATCCTGAGTTGATATCACCCTCTTGCAAAATTTTGTTTTACTAAAAAATGAATTTTCAAACTTCAAGACAAGCATAAACTTTGCATTATTTGAATACCATTGTTTGCATATAGTTATCTGTTTAACAACATAGAAATTCACATGACGAATATCTAGTGAACAAAAAATTTCTCAATAAAAAGTTTCACCTCAAGTGAAAAATCACTTCAAACCAAGGGGCACAGCATGATCATTGTCCATCATCAGGGGCTGTCAAGTCTAAATTCAAGGAATCTCTCAAAAATGCCAAACAGTCAGGGGCAATCTCCATCTGAATCACTTGGAGCATTAGACATGAATTCCAGCAACGAATCACGTAGAATCAAGCAAAAATCAATGTTCCTCAACAAATTTCTTCTCAAAATAACAAAATAAGAATTCCCAACGGAAACATTCTAAATAAAGCAGATTGTCCTCTAGAAACAGTTCAAGTACGATCCAGAGATGGATGTCATCCTGATACTTACTCCAGATTCTCATCTAGAAACGATTCAGGTATGATCCAGAAACGGATGTCATCCTGACACCTACTCCAGATTCTCTCCTAGTACAATGCAGATACGATCCAGAGACGGATGTCATTCTGACACTTATTTCCACACATTATCTAGAAACAGTTCAGGTACGATCCAGAGACGAATGTCATCCTGATACTTACTCCAAATTCTCATCTAGAAACGGTTCAGGTACGATCCAGAAACGGATGTCATCCTGACACCTACTCCAGATTCTCTCATAGTACAGTGCATATACGATTCAGAGGCGGATGTCATTTTGACACTTATTTCAACACATCATCTAGAAACAGTTCAGGCACGATCTGGAGACGGATGTCATCCTGATACTTACTCCAGATTCTCTCCTAGAAACAGTTCGGGTACGATCCAGAAACGGATGTCATCCTGACACTTACTCCAAATTCTCTCCTAGAAACGGTTTAGGTACGATCCAAAGACGGATGTCATCCTGATACTTATTCTAGACTATCTTCTAGCAACAGTTCAATTGACAGAGCTTTCCTTCCCCAACAGAGTTTATTTGTCTAACAACAGAAGATCATCCCCCAACGTTTTAACTTCAACATATTTGAAGACCTACATTCTTCACCCCCAGCAACAATCAGAGATTTATTTTCCCTGGTTCAACAATACTGCAACATAACAACTAATACGTTCATACACTGCATTCATACATCATTCTACAAATGTCATAGCATCTGCAGTATAAATGCATACATCCCAATCTCATTTATTTTGAGAACACCAATACACAATGCACTTCATACATCATGGCATTGCATATGACTAACTCTTTACCATTTTCAAGAAAGATTAAATCAACAAACATTGTTGACTACTTACGTGACCTGGTAGTCTTCTCAAAAGCTACGTCTGATGAAGGGCTATTTCAGCATTTTCCTCAGAAAGATATTCTCAAAAGACCTTCTCTGGTTCAATTAGATCGACACTAAGATCTCTCTGATTTCTATTCCAGTTGAAGATGATCCAAGAATTTTCTCTGGTTCAGTTAAATCGACCCTAAGATTTTCTGATTCTTATTCAGTCAAAGATGAATCAAGACCTCTGTTGGTTCAAGTCAAATCGACCATTGATTTATTACTTATTCTTTCCCGATAGATACTTTCTCTGGTTAAGTTAAATCAACCCTAAGATTTTCTGATTCTTATCCACTTAAAGATACTACAAAGCTTGGAGTCTGACCAGATAGCAGTTTATTAATTACTATGAAGCCTGGACCCGACCAGATGATAGTATAACCTATGACACCGATGCCTGGACTCGACCAGGTAACAGTATACCTCAGATTCAAGTTGAAGCATGGACTCGATCAGATAACAGTTTAATTTCTTCAAATCGCTGAAGCCTGGACCCGACCAAATAACAACTTAATTTTCTCAAATCGCTGAAGCCTGGATACAACCAGATAGCAGTTCAATGTCTACAATTACTACAAAGCCTGGAACCGACCAGATCGCAGTTAAATTCATATTCCCCAATAAGTTATTGTAAAGCCTGGAATACGACCATATAGCAGTCAATCTTGCTGTCCTCAACAAGTCACCGTGAAGCCCGGATCCCGACCAGATAACAACTCGCTTTCAAGAGATAACTCCCCAATAGAGTAATGGACAACCAAATTTCGTAGACTCTATTCCCCACAAATCTTTTCTCAAACAGGAGAACAACAGAAACTCACATTCCCCAGCGAATTCCTACTCAAACAGCAGGAACAGGAACCACCAAAGGGACCATGTGTGAAATCAACATCTACTTTGGATGGCGTCTTTAAGCCCATCTCCGACGACTCTCTGTCATCTTATCCAAATGGCATCTGTAAGCCCATTTCCACCGTAATTAACAATCAGTGTTACTTCATGCGAGTGCAAATTTCTGGGCACTCTAGTGTTCAATCATCTTCCACCTTCAGATCACGAAAGGCAAATAAGCCAATTTACATCTTCAGGTTTAAGAATATTGAACAGGGGCAGCTGTTGTACCCCAAAATTTTCCCTCTCATGTTTTCCAAGGTTTTCTCCTACACGGGTGGTCACAAACATTTGATTAAAGAAATAAATAAAGATTTTGAAGATAAAGAAGGAGTCTTTGATTCTCATATGGACAAGAGTCTTCGATTGGCCTTAGGTCAAGGTCTTTCTATTGGCATTTTAACAAGGTCCTATGATTGACATCTGAACAGGATGTCTTTCGATTGACATCTGGACAAGGAGATTCGATTGGGCATCTAAAACCCTTCGATCAGGCACTGGACCCCTTTGACCAAGCTTGGTTCACAAGGCTTCGACTGTGCATTAGCAACTTCAGGCTTGCCTTCGATCCACGAGGCAGAGGCTTTCTCAGACTTGTCATGGATTCACAAGGGTAAAGGTCTCTTCTATAATTTCCTTCAATGCACGGGGCCAAGACCCCTCAAAACAGTTTTTGCACTATGACACCCAATATGACCCCTTCAAAAGAGTACTCCAAAGGCCCATTCGAAGGACACACATTGGTGGCCCATTCGAAGGAGGCAACAAAAGACTATTTGAAAGACACTCAAAAAAGTCCATTTGAAGGAGGCCATCAAAACCATTTGAAGGAGCTGCATCAGAACCATTCAAAGGTTACAGGGTGCGGAAGGTCGTCACCGTCCATTGTGGTTAATATCATAGCTCCACTGGAAAATATACTCTTGATCATAAATGGTCCTTCGTATGTAGGAGTCCACTTTCCCCTGGGATCACCTTGTGGCAGGATGATGCGTTTGATCACTAGGTCACCAACCTGATATACCTGACGTCTGACCTTCTTGTTAAAAGCTTTAATCATATGTTTTTGGTACATCTTAACATGATAAACAACCATGAGCCTCTTCTCATCAATCAGGTTCAATTGGTCAAATCGAGTCTGAATCCTTTCATTTTTGTTTAAACCTGCATCCTTCATGACTCTCAGGGAAGGGATTTGGACTTCGACGGGTAAAATAACTTCCATACTGTATACGAGAGAAAAAGGGGTTTCCCCTGTTGACGTGCATACTGAGGTACGGTAACCATGAAGAGTAAATGGAAATATCTCGTTCCAGTCTTTATATGTTACCGTCATCTTCTGAATGATCTTCTTTATATTTTTATTGGCTTCCTCCACAACACCATTCATCTTTGGTTGGTAAGGAGAAGAGTTATGATGCTGGATCTTAATTGCGTACAAAGCTCGGTAATCATAGTATTATTGAGGTTGTTACCATTATCTGTGATAATTATTTATGGGATACCATATCAACAGATAAGATTATGCCTGATGAACTGAGCCATAACATTTTTGGTAACAGAAGCAAATGAGGCTGCCTCAACCCACTTTGTGAAGTAATCAATGGCGACAAGTATGAAACGGTGTCCATTGGAAGCGGTAGGTTTAATATCTCCAATCATGTCAATGACCCATATTACAAATGGCCAAGGAGCAGCCAAGACGTTTAAAGGAACCAGAGGCACATGTACTTTGTCAGCATAGATTTGGCATTTGTGACAAGTCCGGGAGTGATGATGACAATCTGTTTCCATGGTAGACCAATAGTAACCTGCCCTCAGAATCTTTTTAGCCATTGTGTTCCCACTAGAATGGGTGCCAAAGATAACTTCGTGCATATCCTCCATAATCTTCTATGCTTCTCTCTTGTCCATACACCGAAGTAAAGTGGAATCATGGTTGCGCTTATATAAGATTATGTTACTCAGGAAGAACTTGACGGAGAATTTGCTTAGAAACTTCTTGTAATTTATAGATGCTCCCTCAGGGTACTCTTGGGCTTCGAGATACCTTTTCACCTCATGGAATCAAGGCTTTTCCTCTACTCCCTAAATATCAATCTCATAACAGTATGTCAGTTTATCCAATCTTTTGATAGTGATCTGAGGGGCTTCATTATCCCATCTGACCTTAAACATGGATGACATGGTAGATAGCACGTTCGCTAACTGATTTCTTCTTGTGGAACATGTTCAAAGGTAATCTCTTCAAAATATGGGATTAATTTTAATATATGCTCTCGGTAAGGGATGAGATTAGGATGCTTCGTGTCCCATTCTCCCTTAACTTGGATGATTACCAAGGCTGAATCTCCGTAGACTTGTAAGAACTTGATCCTCATATCAATAGCAGCCTTGATACCCATAATGCATGCTTCATACTCGGCCATATTGTTGGTGCAGTTAAGACACAGTCTGGCAGTGAAGGGTGTATGGCCGCCTTCAGGGGAAATAATCGCAACACTAATGCCATTGTCGAGTGCGTTGGAAGCTCCATTAAAGACCACAGTCCATCAGGATCCTTTTTCAAGCCCTTCATCCGGTCTAGATTCTTCATAGTCAGTTACTAACATAATGTTCTCGTCCGGGAACTCAAAATTCATTGATTGGTAGTCGTCTACAGCATGATAGGCCAAATGATCAGCTAGTACACTTCCTTTGATTTCCTTTTGAGTGGTGTACTGAATGTCGTATTCGATCAAGACCATTTGCCATCTTGCTATTCTTCTGGAGAGAGCGGGCTTCTCGAATATGTATTTGATGGGATCCATTTTAGATATCAATAAAGTAGTGTGAGTTAACATGTACTGTCTTAGTCGGCGAGCAGCCCATGCCAAAGCACATCAAGTTTTCTCGAGCAGTGAGTATCTTGTTTCACACTCGGTAAAATTTTTGCTAAGGTAGTATATTGCGTGCTCTTTTCGACCAGACTCGTCATGTTGCCCCAACACACACCCTATTGAATTTTCTAACACTGTTAAGTACATGATCAGAGATCTTCCTTCAACTGGTGGAATTCAAATTGTAGGTTCTTGAAGTTATTCTTTGATATTGTCAAAGGCCATCTGGAAATCATCGTTCCACTTCACTACTTGATCTTTCTTCAATAATTTGAAGATCGGTTCACAAGTAGCAGTTCAGTGGAAAATGAATCTGGCAATATAGTTTAGACGTCCCAAGAAACCTCTAACCTCCTTCTCAGTGTAGGGAGTTGGATCTCTTAAATAGCTTTAACCTTTGCAGGATCTACCTCAATACCTTTGCCACTGACAATGAAACCTAATAGCTTACCAGATATTACTCCAAAGGTGCACTTGTTCGGGTTCAGCCTTAACTTGTACTTCCTCAGTTTTTGCAAGTGATCAAGGTGTTCTTCTTCAGTCTGAGACCTGACTATCATGTCGTCAAGATAAACCTCTATCTCTTTATGGATCATATCATGGAACAAAGCTACCATAACATGCTGATAGGTTGCCCTGGCGTTCTTCAACCCAAAAGGCATAACTTTGTAGCAGAAAGTGCCCCCCCTGTGTGACAAAAGTGGTTTTATCCATGTCTTCAGGCGCCATTTTAATCTGATTATAATCGGAGAAACCGTCCATGAAGGAGAATATCTTATGTTGTGTAGTGTTGTCAACCAGAATGTCAATATGGGGAAGCAGAAAGTCATCTTTGGGGCTCGCCCTATTCAAATCTCTGTAATCCATACACATACACACTTTACCGTCCTTCTTAGGCACTGGTACCACATTCGCAAACCATTGCGGATAAGAAGTAACAGGTAAGAATCCGGCATTGAACTATTTCATAACTTCAGCCTTGATATTTTCTGACATTTCAGGGCGCATACGACGGACCTTTTGCTTCACTGGAGGGCAGTCTTCTTTTGTTGGCAGACGATGAACCACAATATCAGTATCAAGCTCCGGCATGTCTTCGTATAACCAAGAAAAGATCTCAACATAGTCACGTAACATCTGGATTAACCGTTCTTTGACACTATTCTCCAAGTTGGCACCTATCTTAAATTCCTTTTTATTCTCCTCAGTACCTACGTTTACCGCCTCAACCGGCTCTTCATGAGGTTATATTGCTCTTTCCTCTTGCTGTAGTAGCCTAGCAAGTTCTTCCGGTACTTCACAATCTTCCTCACCTTCGTCCCCGGCTTAGTAGATCGGATTTTCAAAATCATAATTGGAAATAGCAGAACTGTTAATAATGGGGTCCAGGGTGGAAGTGGATCTACAATTTGATATATGTGTGTGTGTAAGAGAACATAACTATTTTGACAAAATAAAATAAAAAGGAAAGACAGAGAGCGTAAAATTTGAATGCAAAACATTCGATGATTTATTAATGACATATGAAAATGAAGTGTGATAACCCTCACAAATAGACCATTGTTCCCCGGGTAAGACACAAGGCTTAAAGTTTAATTTGTTAAAAAATTACATATCCCAAAAACAGAAGAAAAAAAATTACTCCTGGATAAAAGAGATGGGCACAAACTCTCTATCCATCCAATTATTGAGTCCACCGTTAATAGTAGGGAAGATCCAATTGTCCAGGTCACAGTCATTGTCAGTATCCTCCATAGCATTGACTCCATGGTTGCTGATGTGTAGTGGTGGTCCTCCGGCACGAGCATGATGAGTAGCCTTTTGAGCTCCTGAAGTGAAACCCAAACCAAATTTGTCAGCCTTATAGGGGATAACAAGGAGTTGGCCCTAAATAGTACACCCACATTCTTCAATCACAACATTGGCGTCCTTCAAAGAAGCCATTTTTAATGGAGGCCTGGTAATCTTTGGAACAACAGTAACAAATTTGGCAACAAAGATCGTCTGAGGAACCTCTTCAAAATTCTGACAGGGAGTTTCAATGAATTCCCCATCCATCTTGACATACCTAAAATAATTCAGGTGGCTCACCATATACTCTTTCTTCCTCACCACAAACTATAATAATCTTTTCTTTTACAGGGTATTTCAACATCTGATGTAAGGTGGAGGTGACAACACCTGCCCCATGAATCTAAGGGCGTCCAAGTAAGCAAGAGTAAGTCGGGCGAATGTCCATCACATAGAAAGTGGAGTCAAAGATTTGGGAACCAACTTTAATTGGGATGTTCACCTCCCCGTGTACCATTCTTTTAGAACCATCAAAATCCCTCACCACAATGTTATTGGGTTTTAATGTAAGTCCTTCACAATCCAATCTGTCTAAGGAACCCTTGGGCAAGACATTTAGAGATGAACCAGTGTCAACCAGCATGTGAGCTATAGTAGCGCCCCTGCATTCAATGGAGACATGCAGGGCTTTGTTATGTTTTCTCCCCTCAGAGGTTAGATCTGCATCGGAGAATCCCAGTCCATTATCAGTAGTCAGACTGGCAACACATTTCTCAAATTGGTTGGCAGAAGTCTCTTGTGGCACATGAGCAAACTTCAGAAACTTCACCAAGGCTTTAGCATGCGCCTCAGAGCACAACAATAAAGCTAGCATTGAAATCTTCGAGGGGGTCTACCCTAATTGTTCCATAATATTGTAGTCACTTTTTCGTATTGTTGTACCCCAAAAATTTGCCCTCTCATTTCTCAAGAAATATCTCATAAGATCTCCATTTGGTTCAAGACTACACAAGGTTTGATCATCTCAAGACACCTTCTCAACCACTGTGTGGTGTCATGAAGCACTAACTGACTTTAGAACCTTTACTTGACCAACTTGACCATTAGGAAGTAGTGAGATAGCCGGCTTTGGTGCAGTCTAAAGTTGGTTGATACTCGATACTACGCTCATTGAGATCAGACTTCTCGGGATATTTTGGTCGCCATTAAAGAGGCTTGCGCTGAAACAATGCCCGACGAGAAAGATCAGTGATATTGAGATCCCTTAGAACCCGATTACTATTACTAGGAGAGGTTGAGCCAACTAAACTTCAAGAGGGTACTTACCTATAAGACTCCATGCAAGCCTAAACCTAAGGACTTGCTTGCCTTGTGTGTATATGCTTACTTGTACATAACATCATAAATATCATAACATCATAAGCATTCTCACTAACCATTTCAAGGATTATTGGGATTTATCTTTTTTCTGTTTTGTAGGACATGGCTTCCATTCGCAGGAATACTATCCAAGTCAATCTCGTAAGAGTTCCTTCTCAACTCAAAGAATTAGCATCGAGGGTCCCTGAGAATTCTTCATTCACCGATAGACATGGTCGCCTCCTAAACTTGGTTACCTCGAGCACTGATGAAGATATGATGAAGGTGCTTTTCCAGTTCTTTGACCCTTTGCACCATTGCTTCACTTTTCTTGATTATCAGCTTGTACCTACTCTGGAAGAATTCTCTCAACTCTTGAGGATTACCATTCTCAATCAACTACCCTTCAACGATATGTAAAGAGATCTAAGACCTGAAGAGATTGCCCGAGCACTACACTTGTATGATGCGGTGGGAGAACTGACTTGAGGTTTTTGCGTTTTATCGCAAATGTTGCGGTTAGCAAGAGTCGCCACCGACTTTTCTTTTATCCAAAAGGAAAGGTGAAAAAGCACAGGAAAGACCTTTGAGATGTTTTCTTGAGTTCGAGGGGTAGATTATGAAAAGGGAAGGTGTTAGCACCATTTTCATCCATGGTTTTCCATGGGCTCTTAGTTACTTGCTTAGATCACTTGCTTTTGTTGTTTGAAATTATGTTTGGTGTGGTTTTGAAAGTATTTTGTAAAAGAGGCCATTCGTTTAGGCAATCTTTGTAATGATTCTCGTTCGTAAGAATGTATACAAAGATGTTTGTCTTTTGAAAATATTTTCAATGTTTGTAAGATGTTTTGAAATGTGTATGTGCTTGTTTTGAAAATAGCAAGGATGTTTTGTTTGAAATTGAGCAAGTAACTAAAAGCTATCTACCTACTCAAATGTCTTTCTTATGCATTTTTTATTCCTTTGACATTGTTGTCTTACCATTGATTTGGTAAGCAACCCTATCTTTGGATGTAAACGGGACGGGCGCGGGTCATCGTATAACCATGATTAGCAATGTTTGCAAAGTATTTTAGCATTTTTGAGGGACCAAGATCATTTTGTAAGGCAACTTTTGAATAGCGTCATCGGGGGACTATGATCTTATATTTGTTTTGTTTTGCCAAGATACTTCGCATGCATAACATGGCCATTTTGTTTTAGGCAACCAAGTGGGGGAAACCCTAAGGGTGCTTGTGTGCAAGTGTGTCATTTTCATGCTTTTATTTTGTCTTGTATTTAGAGTGTTCTATTTTGATTTGTTTTGTTCTTGTCATGCAAACCCTAATTACTAATCATGGCATATAAAGCGGTAAATTGCGTAATGTAAATATACTAAGCTATTACAACAATTTTATGGGAGGGGGAATACAAGTTTGAATGGGGATTGACACAAATATAAAGGTAAATACATTATTACAACCAAATCGAATTTGTATGAATTAAGATAAATGCAAATACAATATTTGAAATGTAATGCAATACAATGTACATGTAAAAGATTTTTTTGATGTCTTATTTTCATGTAAAGAATATTTAATCTAAACCTAAAAATATAAGAAAAAAGATTTAATTTTTTGAAAGGGGTTTAACCCTAATTTTATTTAAAAGAAAATAAAGTTCCTATATTATTATTTTGAGTATTTTCTTGTGTAAAAATAATAAATAATATTGTAATAAAATATAAAATTTTGTATGTATGCAAAAAATAGGGATTTATAAATATGAAATGCAAAATAAAAATACTAAGTATATTTAATTATATTTACAAATTTATTAAGAAAAATAAATTATATCCTATTAAAATAAACTATATTTTTATGTGAGAAATAAAATAAAAATAAAATAAAGTGCAATATGACTAAATTATTTTTTAGGATTTTTAATCATTAAATAAAATAATTAAAATATTAAATATGAAAGTAAAACAAATTAAAAAAAAAAACTAAATATAAAATAAGTTGGCAGGGGGTGTTGTAGCAAAACTGATGGTAATATGCTAGCAACAAGATGCCAAGCCCAAAGACTCAGCCCAACCTGCAAAAAAGTGTCAAAAATGGAAAAGAAAATTGTGAAAAATACAAAATTAGCGCGCAGGTTCGAACCCAGGACATGGGTCTCACCAGCGCGCTGCTTTGTCACTAGGGTGGCTATACATCCATTGTCTTTACTGAAACAAAAATAACATATTACAAAACGCGCCATTGCCATGTTTCATCTTCTTCCTCAAGCCTTGTCCGGATCCCCTGTAACCTCCTCATACTTCCATGAAAATAAAAACTTATAACATGAAAAATGTAGCATTTGAACTCACGATTCCAACCATATAAGTTATGTAATATAACTATCAAAGATCAAAGAGAATTTTAAAAGCCCTAAATTCTAACCTAATATTTTCAGAGATTTCAACTTCCAAATTCTCTTAGCACAAGTAAAATTAATGCAAGATAATGATATATACAGCTTCGTTATGATAAGGGCTACATTTTTTATTCACAGATCGTGGCCTAAGGTTGCCTGTACAAAGAGATAGAGTTTGAAAATTTACCTCCTTCAGCTGGAATCGTGTATGGAAATGTAGTGACTTTAATGGAGGCCTGATGCTTGCTTGAGCTTCCTTGAGCTTCCCTGAATCTATTCCAACCCTTGCCTTCCTCTGAAAGTGGCTAGAACTCCCTGATCAAGTCCAACTGCAAGCTTCAAAGTCAACAATGGCAGATGGTGGAAAAGAGATTACAGAACAAGGATGATGGTTTGGATGGGTTTGATATCAAGTATGTAAGGTGTTTGAATGATCTAAACACAAAACGCACGAGCCAAATGGAAGCTGGATGTGTTTGTGCAGAAATTGTATGTTTGAGCAGGTTTTTGGTGTTTTGCTTGCTGAGAGTGTTTCAGTCTTGGCCCAGATCCCTTTGTGTTGCATATAGTTTATATATTAGTACTTAAATGGTTTTAGGTCAGCTCTCTATCAGCTATGCAAATGCTAGCCTTTTTGCCAACTTCCTTGTACTTGAAGCAAAGTCACAAGACCAAAGCTTCACATGCTTGTACCAGCTTGCTTAGGGTTGGTATGAGTTCGTACAACTTACTTGATACCTGTGTGGTTTGTATGCATCAAGGGGACAAGTTCAAACTCAAAACTGAAAAGTTTGCAAAAGTGGTTCTTTTTCAAAATGGCAATGGAGCCTTTTTGCCATAAATGGAATTACAAGTTGGATAAAGGTTCAAAAGCAAGGATAGAGGCTTTGTCAACTGAGTAAGAATTTAATTAAGGAGTGTGAAGCAAGTTTAGAACCTGTACAACATGAATTAGCCAACATAAGATTGATTTGCAACTTGGTTCTTCATGAAATGGCTTGAACAAAAAAGTGAGAAAATGCCAATTTCCTCTCTTCGATTCTCCCTACTCAAAAATGATCTTGAGGAGTTCTTGGATATTTTGGAAAGCTTGCAATGTGCTCTATAATTCATATTTGAAATTCATTTTGAGATACCTCCTGGAACTAGGTGAAATATTGCCATGAAGTTGGGTCCAAAACCTGCCTAAATTAGGGCAAAATTTCACTAAGTTAACAAGTTCATGACCATGTATTCACAAATTTATATCTTGAGATCCAAGCATCTTTAGGAAAAAGTTTGTGAAGCAAAGTTGTAGATTTCATGGAGATATACAACTTTCATGTTGGGAACTTTCCTTGAATCATTATGCATCATGGTGTAAAAGTGGGGTAAAGTTGGGAAAAAATAAGAAAATTTTCTATACTTAGAAAATTTCTAAGTTAGAAAATTTTCAAATCCAAAACCCTAATTTTCAAATTTGGTTTTCTTGGTGAACAAGTTTCACATTTGGAAATGTTTTAATGAATTATGACCCTTGGTACTTGTTGTACCCCAAAATTTTCCCTCTCATTTTATCAAGTTTCTCCTCACCAGACACCTTGGACTCAAGACCAGATTAGGATTTGCACAACTCAAGACATCTCCTTGCACTGATGACCTGAAATTAGGGTTTGAGTTTGCATAAGGATTTTTGGACTTCCAATGCCTCATGTGACTTTCATACCTCATGTTGGACCTCTAAGATTGCTCATACCAAGTTTCAAGCCTTGAATCAAATTTTTGCCCAGTCATTTGGACAGTTGACCTAAAAATCAGTTGTGTCGGGGTAAAAGTCAACTGTGGCCAATTTATAGTCAAAACTCATAATTTTTGATCCACATCAACATTATAGACTCATATGAACCATTTGATCAAGTTTAGACCATAGCTCCTCAAGAAATTTGATCAGATCATCAAAAGGGCAAAATAGTCAAAATTAGGGTTTTGATTGTAGAAGGGCAATTTCTGAATTTTCACCTAGCCAATGGCAAATTGGGTTCAAGCATGGTTTCAAGGACTCAATGGCACCATCTTGACCTAATCACAAGGTTCAAAAGATCTCAAATGCATTGGTTTGACAAATGATTTTTTCCAGTCAACTAATCAAAAATCAATTGTATACTGAAAAGTCAAACTTTGACTTTTTGGTCAAAATCAAGTGTCAAGGGTCATTTTTCATCAAGATGTGTCAAAACATGAAACTTGCTCACCAAGAAACCTAATGTTGGAAATTAGGGTTTAAGTTTGAAAAATTTCATAACTTAGAATTTTTCTAAGTTATGAAAATTTCTTATTTTTCCCCAACATTTCCCAACTTTTTCACCATGATGCAATTGGATTCAAAGAAAACTTCCAACATGAAAGTTGTAATCCTCCACAAAATATACAACTTTTAATCAAAAAGTTTTCCCAAAAGATGCTTGGATTTAAAGTTATGATTTTGTGAATAGGGGTCCAAAAACTTTTTAACTTAGTGAAATTTTGCCCTAGTTAAGGCAGGATTTTGACCTATCTTCATGGCAACTTTTCACATAGTTCCAAGTGGAATCTCAAAATTCATTTCAAAGATGGATTGTAGAGCATGTTACAAGATTTCCAAAATTTCCAAGAACTCTCCAATATCATTTATGGTTAGGGAGAATCGAAGAAAAGAAAATGGTCATTTCTCACTTTTATCCATGGCATTTTTCACATTGGCACAAGTTGCAAATCAGTTTGGATCATGCTTGTACTTGTTTCACAGGTCTTAATCCTTTCCACACTCCTTATTTAAATGAAAATACATTGGACAAAGGTATTGTTCTGAGTTATGGAGCATTGTACAAGGAATTATTCCAAAAATGGCATAAAGGTGACAATACCATTTCCATAAAGCATACTTTATGCAATTTTGTTTATCTTGAGCCATGAACCCAATCTATTTGTGCAAAAAAGATCCATAAACATCAGAAAAGGTTCACCAACTATGCTCAGACCTCAAGCTAGCATGTACAAGCTTTGAGCTTTGTCAACTCACCTTTTGCTTCAAAAACAAGAAAGCTTGCAAAAGGTCCATAACTTGAAAATCTGATAAGAGCAAGCCTAAGTATCATTTTCAAACAACCTCAGCATATTGTACCAAGCCAGAAACATGAATTGCCAAGCTCTCAAACACCCTCTAACACAAAAACACCAACTTCTGCCCAAAACAGGGCCATCTCTGCAAACACCAAGCCGAAACAAATTTGCCTCGTGCGTTTTGCTTGAAACCACTTCAAACACATTCAATACAACACACCTAAACTGTCCAGGCCCTTACTTTGCAACTGTAACCTCGTTTGCACACTTCACCATTTTCATTTTGAAGCTTTGCAGGTTGAGTTCTACAAGGAGATTCAAGCCATTTCAAAGCAACCTAAGCATTGGGAAAGGTTGAGGGAACTTCAAGCAAGCTCACAAGTCCTTCAAGCCTCATTCAAAGTTGCTACATTGTCATATTCGAACTTGACTGAACAAGGTAATTTTCAACTTTCTATCTCCTTATTTAGACATCATTAAGCTTAGGTTTGTGAAGCAAAAATGTAGTCTTTAATGTGTTTGAGTTGTACATATGCATAGTTCTTATTTATATTAACTGAGCTAGGAGAATTTGGATGATGAACATGCTGAAAATTTTAGGTCAGGAATTAGGGGTGATAAAATTCTCTCTGATTTTTGAGATTTAGGTCAAGTTTTTTATATCATTAGAATCGTGAGTTAACAAGCTACAAATTTCATGTTGGAAGATTTTGTTTTTATGCACGTATACAAGAGAACAGGATTTGTACATGGCGCGCGCGTTTTTCTGGTTTGAAGGACAGAAACAAAGTGGGAGTGGGCCTAGGCCTGGCTTGTTTGACTATTCACACCACCATTTTTCCTTCTGCACCCCCTTGGCCCATTTTTTATATTTTTGTATATTTTTCATTTCTTTTATATTTTCTGACTTTATTATTTTTTTCTTGAACATTAAAAAACCCAAAAATATTTTCTTAATTTTTGCCTTTTTATTTTATTATTTTTATTATTTTTTGGGCATAAAAATAGTTTATTAAATAACAATATACTTTATTTTCTAAATAAAACTTGTAAATAATATAAAAATATTATATATTTTTATTTTTATTATTTATACACTTAAATTAATATTTTCATACAATATTTAATTTTTTTAGCATTTTGTATATATTATTATTATTTTTTTTTCTTAAACAAAAAATGAATAAATAAATAATATAAAACATAATTTCTCTAAAACAAAAATTAGGGTTTTCACCCTTTCCAAAAATAATCATTTTTATTTTCTTATTTTTAGGACATAAATAAACTTATTTTCACATACATAAAATAAACAAAATTTTTGTGTGTGCATATTTACATTTAATTATATATTTAAATATTTGCTTATTTATTTATTGTATATAAATTCAATTGGGTTGTAATAGTAAATTAGGGTTTTATTTTGAGTAATATCCCCTTATTCAAACTTTTACCCCCTCCCCATAATATTGTTGTAATAGTCTTAGATTTACTTTACGCATTTATTGCTTTTATATGCCATGATAGTAAACTAGGGTTTGTATGCAAAAGACCAAAAATCAAAACAAAATAGCATGACTTAACACAAGACAAAAATGCATGAAAATGACAACACATTACACACAAGCACCCCTAGGGTTTCATCCACTTTGTTGCCTTAAAATGGCCATGGTATGCATGCTAGGTATCTTGGCAAAATCAAACAAAACAAAATATCATAGTCCCTCGATAACGCTATCTTGGTTTCCTAAACAAAATGATCTAGTCCCACAAAACTTGCTAAGATACCTGGCAATATTGTTATCATGGTCATACGATGACCCACGCCCGTCCCGTTCAACATCCAAATATAGGTTTATTTACCAAATACAATGGTAAAACAACAATATCTAAGGGTTAAAAATGTACAAGAAAGACTTTTGATTAGGGTAGACAACTCCTAGTTACTTGATCAATTTGCAAACATCCTTGCTATTTTCAAACAAACACACACACAATTTCAAAACATTTCCCAACAAACTTTTAAACATTGAAACATTTTTCAAAAGACAAACACCTTTGTATACATTCAAACAAGAATCATTACAAAGGTTGCCTAAACAAAGGCCTCTTTTCAAAATACTTTCAAAACCACACACAAAAGCACCATTTCAAACAATTGAAAAGCAAAAGCAAGTGATCTAAACAAGTAACTAAGAGCCCATGGAAAACCATGGATGAAAAGGGTGCTAGCACCTTCACTTTTCATAATCTACCCCCTGAACTCAAGAAAACATATCAAAGGTCTTTCCTGTGCTTTTTGACCTTTCCTTTGGATAAAATAAAAAGTCGGTGGCGACTCTTGCTAAACCGAAAGATTTGCGAACACAAACGTAAAAGCTCAAGTCAGTTCTCCCACCGTATCACAGAACTGGCGACTCTGCTGGGGACTGTTCTAAAAGTGGGGTTACCTTAGGGTTTAGATCACCTTTACATGCTTATCTTGTTTGACTTGTATGCTTTACACTTTGGTTCTATTGTTTGGGTTTGAAATCCTCTACCTGGATTTGGGAAACATTCATAGGTAAATAGTAATACATTCTGGAAACTGTGCGGGGTATACTGACATGGTTGAAGCAATAGCTATATTAGTGCGACATATTTATGGGTACCGGTAGCCTTTGAGTCAATCAAAGAGAATACATGGCCGCTGAGTGATGTCATGAAGCACTAATGGACTTTTAGAAACTTTACTTGACCAACTTGGCCTTTTAGGATGTAGTGAGATGACCGGCTTTGGTGCAGTCCGAAGTTGGTAGATACTCGATACTACACTCATTGAGGGTTGTTTTCTTGGAATATTTCGGTCGCCAGTAAAGTGGCTAAACTGAAACAATGAACACATAAAATAATCCAGTGATATTGAGCTCCTTAGAACCCGGTTACTATTACTAGGACAGGTTGAGCCAACTAAACTTCAAGAGGGTACTTACCTATGAAATCCCATGCAAGCCTGAAACTAGGAACTTGTATGATTTGTTTGTAAATATACTTGTGCATAACATCATAAGCATCATGAAGCATCATATGCATCCACTAACCATTTCAAGGATTTGGATTTTCTTCTTTGTTCCTGTTTTATAGGTAATGGATTCACTTCACAGGAAAACTATCCAAGTCAACCTTGTAAGAATTCCTCCTCAACTCAAGGAGCTAACTTCATGGATTCCTGAGAATTCTCCATTCACCGAGAGGTATGGTCGTCTTCTCAACTTAGTCAGTGCCAACACTGAGGAGGATATGCTGAAAGTTCTCTTCCAGTTCTTTGACCCTTTGCATCATTGCTTCACATTTCCTGACTACCAACTTGTGCCTACTTTGGAGTAATTTTCTCAACTCTTGAGGATTCCTATTCTCCATCAACTACCCTACAACGGTACAGAAAGAGATCCAAAGCCATAAGATGTTGCTCAAGCCCTACACTTGCAACCATCTGATGTCATAGGCCATTGGGAGACTAGAAGTGGTGTCAAAGGTTTCTTATCAAAGTTCTTGTTTGAGAAGGCCCAAAGCTGCTGGAATTCATTGGACTTACAAGCTTTTGAGGAGATTGTAGCTCTTCTCATCTATGGGATGGTCTTGTTCCCTAACCCTGACCAACTTATAGATGTCAGTGCTGTCAAAATTTTCATGGCTCGCAATCCGGTGCCTACATTGCTTGGGGATATCCTCCACTCTTTTCACACTCGAAAAATGAGGAAAAGAGGTGTTCTCATGTGTTGCACTCCTCTTCTGGAAAGGTGGTTTATTTCTCACCTTCCCCAACCAGTCTTGAAGAATGAGCAAGGTTTGAGGTGGTCACAACGATTGATGACTCTTACACATTCAAATGTTCATTGGTGTTCTCGATCCAGAGAAAATGTTATCATCATTGATCGTTGTGGGGAATTCCCTAATGTCCCTCTACTTGGCATTAGGGGAGGCATTACCTACAACCCTTTCTTGGCTCTGAGACAATTTGGGTATGCCCGAAGGGATGTCTCATATGACATGCTGATTCCAGACTTGGTTTTTGACTTCGACAATAACGATCAAGGACTTTGACAAAGGTTCATCTGAGCTTGGAGGACGCCCAACAAGGTGGACAGTAAGACCTTGGGACACAAGAATTCCATCCCCCTTGAGCCTTACCTCAAGTGGGTACGAACCCGCTCCCAAAGTCTTATGATGCCTTACCCCTACATTCTCCATGTGATTAAAGAGCCTGTTATGGAAGGAGAGGTTCCATACACCCTCTTACATCCTGACATGCCAACATCACTAGAAGATTTACAAAGGAGTTGGATACAGCTCAAGGGAGAACGCGATACTTTTGAAGCCCAATTCTACGCCAGTGAGAAGAAGGTTTTAGAACTTACTCATCAACTCCACGAAGAGCAGACTCTCAACACCTACATTGCACCAAAGAGGATGCGCAACGTCTTTTTACCTTAGAATTTTGTATTATTTTGCCCATGGGGCATTGATGTACTAACAAATTATATCTTATTAATATGACGTGTGTTCCTTTTTTGTTTAAAACAAATTTGAATTTCTGAATCCTTGAATGCATTACATGAATACATATCATTCATCATATGCATAAACAGGTCTTCACACCAAGTTTCCTCATCTCTCTGCTGTTTATTTCAGCAAGATGGATATAGAACAGACGGTCAAAGACTTGCAAGCGCAGAATTCACAATTCCAACAGCTACTCATGACCTTGGCTAATGGTCAGGAGGAGCTCAAAAATTTGATATAGAAGGAAAAATAGAAAAAGAAGAAGAAAAGAGTTGGTGTGGCTACTTGGGGCAGAAGATTTGAGGGTCAAACCATAAGGGTCCTAATTTTTCCATCAACATCCAAAGAGGGGGAAGGAAAGGGTAAAGGAACTGCAGTGGCATCTGATTTTGAAGCTGAGGAAGAAGAGGATGGAGACTATTCTGAACAGCAGTACCCTCCTGCAGATGACAAATACAAGAACTTGGAAGAACGTCTAGCGGCTATGGAAGTACAAAGAGTACCTGGGCTGGACTTTGAAGAGTTAGGGCTGGTTTCTGGAATTGTAATCCCTCCCAAATTTAAGGTGTCGCTATTTTCTAAGTATGATGGGTTGTCTTGTCCCAAGATGCACTTATGGTCTTATGTCAGGAAAATCCAACCACATTCTTCTGACAAGGACCTGTGGGTCCATTTTTTCCAAGACAGTTTGTCGGGAACACAGCTCGATTGGTTTTACCAGTTGGAGAGGTCTGACGTGCATAATTGGGAAGATTTGGCAGCCGCCTTCTACAGGCAGTATCAATACAATATGGACTTAGCACCAACCCGTACTCAATTACAGAGTATGGGCATGGTCTCGAATGAAGATTTCAAAGAGTATGCCTAGAAATGGAGAGACTTGGCAGGACGAGTGAAACCACCTCTATCTGAGAGGGAGCTAGTAGATATGTTCTTGGGTACACTGTCAGGCCCCTTTTTCAATCACCTGATTGGAAGTTCATCTGCGGGGTTCACTGAGTTGATTCTAACTGGTGAGAGAGTTGAAGCCGACATAAAGAGCGGGAAAATTCAAAAAGATGCATCTGCTTCCGCTGCCATCAAAAAGACTTTTCCAGGGAAGAAGATTCAGGATTTGATAGATGCTAAAGAAGTTGATAGATGCTAAAGTAGTTGAATTCGACGCCCCTGAAAAGCCGAATGTAATCTCTGCTCCAATGCCAAAGCATGGCCATAATGCCCATGCTGTTGAAGAGGATCTTTTTGTTGCTGCTGTTGATGATTTGATGACTCCACTACTGATAATCAAGTTGAATTTGCTGAAGGCTGGGATTTTCCCAGGTTGTGAAGAAGATTGTTGCCTTTGCTCATCCTTACCAACCGACTGTCCATTGTTGATGTTAGGCATCTAACACCTAATGGATAACTAATAAATCCTTTTTGAAAAGACTCCTGTTACACCGACTCCTGTCAATGATATTTCAATAATCCGCCAATCTTTCCAAGGTCTCCAAAAGGCCTGTTAAGATTACATCCGCTCCGAAGACTGTACCTTTGAAGATAACCATGCCTGGGCCCGTCCTATATAAGTCCGACATATCAGTACCGTGGAACTATGGTGGAGAAATCTACTACCACGATATTAAAAAAATTGAATCAACTGAAGAGAGTTCTGATGAAGAGACTTCCGACATTGGAAACATTGCTGGAACGAGTAAAATCACCCGCAATGGAAGAATTTTCTCTCCGGAGATTGCCCCTCCAAAGGCAATCTTCGGACCCTCAGCTGCTCCTAAGGTCACTCCTGCACCGATCAACAATCTGCAAGAACTCCAATTATTGAAGAAGTTGTAACTCCTATGGTTGTCCCATCTGCTGCTGCTGATAATAGAGGGGAAGGGATCCAAGAAGAGCCTGCCAGGACGAGGGCTCAGCCATTGGTCATCCCTGAAACCTCTCAAAAAGAAATGGAAGAGATTTTGAAAATAATCAAGAAAAGCGATTATAATGTTGTGGAACAACTGGGGCAAACCCCCTCAAAGATCTCTACGTTGGCCCTGCTGCTTTGTTCAGAAGATCATGCTAAAGCTCTGATCAGATTTTTGAAGACGGCCCATGTGCCACAGGAAACCTCTGCGGATCAGTTCCAGGAATGTGTAGCTAGCCTAACAGCTGACAATGGTCTAGGATTCTCTGATGCTGATTTAACATCGAAATGGAGAAAACATAATGATGCTTTGCATGTCTCGGTGGAATGCAGAGGGACTACTCTAGCACACGTACTGGTAGACACTGGTTCATTGCTGAATGTCTTGCCAAAGAAAGCCTTAGATAGACTGAATTGTGAAGGCTTAACCCTGAAACCCAGCAATATAATTGTCAGAGCCTTTGATGGTTCTAAAAGGATGGTCCACGGGGAGGTGGACATCCCGATTAAGGTGGGAACTGAAACATTCAACTCCACATTCTATGTGATGGACATTCGTCCTTCCTACTCTTGCCTGCGGGGAAGACCTTGGATTCACCATGCTGGAGCGGTCACTTCTACTCTGCATCAAAAGCTCAAGTACCCTGTCCAAGGGAAAATCGTAACTGTTCATGGTGAAGAGGAATATATGACCAGTCATCTTAATTCTTTCCGCTACGTGGAATTAGATGGCGAATTCATTGAGACCCCTTTCCAACACTTCGAGGAAGTTTCTGAAGAGATTGCGGCGACCAAGACAGTGTCTTCTATACCCATGATTACCAGACCTCCGCCTCAGATGTCGTCTCTCAAAGATGTAAAGGCTGTAATTGAAGAAGGAGGAAGCACAATCTGGGGGAAACTTCCAGACGTTCCTTTCAAGTCAGATAAATTCGGCTTGGGTTTCACTTTGGCTAGTCAGAAGGCTGTGCGTCACTCCCGTGCCTGAGGGCCATCAGTGAAGATCACCCATCATAGAGTTAATTCTTTGGAGGATAGTGAAGAGGAGAGCAACTTGGAAGACTGGATTTTCCCTACTGTTGACGGAGGACTGTGCAACTGGGAGGCAAAAGACTTTGTTCCGATTACTTTCATAAATTAGTAATTTATCTTTCAGACATTTCTGTTGGTTTGTAATAATTCTTGAACAATTCGTACACTTTTAACCTTGTGCCTTACCCGAGGTACATAGGTCCATTTGTAAGGGTTTGATTTTTCATCTTCATATGCCATTTTAATGAATCATGGACGTTTTCACATATAAACTTTTGTGTTCATTGTCTTTCTTTTTGCATTTTATTTGTTTAAAGATGGCTATCTGTTACATACACTCACACTCACAAATGCAGGTACTCTTCCATTCCGGATTCCATGGGTAACAATTCTGCTATTGCCTTCAGTGACTCTGAAGATCTGGTCTACCATGCCGAATACGAAGGTGAGGAAGATTGTGAGGTGCCGGGAGAATTGGCTAGACTGCTACAACAGGAAGAAATGGCTATTCTACCTCATGAGGAGCTATTAGAGACAATCAACTTGGGTACTGATGAAGACAGAAAAGAAGTCATAGTGGGTGCCAACCTAGAGCCAAGTGTCAAAGAGCACTTAATTCAACTGTTGAATGAATATGTTGAGATCTCCGCCTGGTCATACGAAGACATGCCAGGACTCGATACAAATATTGTGGTTTATCGTCTCCCCACAAGAGAAGACTGTCCACCAATTAAACAAAAGGTCCGCCGCATGAGGCCCGACATGTCGGAAAAGATCAAAGTGGAAGTTATGAAGAAGTTCAATGCTGGATTTCTTCCTGTTACTTCCTGTTGTACCCCAAATTTGCCCTCCCTTTTTCACAAGAAGTCACAACCCCAGGGTTTTCTCTGATTTTTAAGATCGGCTCGAGAATCGGTCAAACTGACTCTTCTTTATCAGTTAATCCAGAATTAGGGTTTTCTCTGATTTAATAAGGTTGACTCAAGAATCAATCAGACAAATCTTTCTTTGGCAGTAATCCAGGATTAGGGTTTACGCCCGCGTTTCTCAGAAGAAATTAAATCCACAGTAATTCAGTTCACTGTTACACTGTTCTCGCACGTTGTCAAAATTTGCTGAAAGATTTACTAATTATTCTCAAAGCCTGATTGTCTGAAACAAGAGCTGAGATTGTTATTTGGAATATCAAGGCATTTTCTTGATCAGTGGAGTGAAAGGTTTATGGAATGCTTGTTGGTTTAAACTGCACAACGTATATGTTAATTGGAATACCAGGCGTTTTGTGATTAATGCAAAAACCAGGTTGCGAGACGACAAAGTTTGTTGATTATTTATTTCATCTAGATTAAAGTTATTGGGATACATTTCCAGTTATTTTAATTTAAGAGTCTTAAATAATTAAATAGACAATACAAGGAAAGAATGGAATATTTGACAGTAGAAAATTCTTATTTGACAAAGACTTTTTTATTTATTTATTTCAAATGTTGTTACAAATTTTATTCGAATATTGTAAATTTACAATTTACAGTGTTTACAATAAAATTTGTTACAATAAATGAAAAGAAAATAGAATAAATCTAAAGCCTAAATCTCTTGAAATCTTTGACTTTTACTGCGTCCTCCGTTATCCAACTAGTACTTACCTGCAACAGACATAAGGAAAAGAAATCAATGCAATTAACTGAAAAGAATTTTCAAGCAGATAAATAAAAAAAGCATCATTAAAGTCTGCTGGCCAGAATCAGAAATGTTATGTTCATCATGTTTCATTTTCCTCTCTGCAAATCACAAGAAGATTTCTCTTCTCGGTTCACAGAGAGAAAAATAAAATATATAAAATGCAAGCATGTCAAAACTAAAAGCATACAATTTATTCAAAATTGCAAAGGCACAAGGCAGCACACAAAGCAAACTGAATTCCAAACTGCATTAGTCAACCAAAGGCACAAGGCTGCACACAAAGCAAACTAAGTTGCAAAAGCTGTCTAAGAAAGTACAATGCAGGAAACATGGAAACAAGTACAATAATGCAGGAGATGAACCAAGTTACAAGCAAGAGAGCTTGTGCTAGCCCTCATCATGTTCTGGCCAGCAACTTTTCAGAATAAAAATAGAATAAAGCAATCAAAAGTGCTTTTATGGAGAGAGAGAAAGAGAGTGAAGTGAGGGTTTGCAGTTTTGGCAGGCTGTAAAAGGCAGTAAGAAAACAAATAGATATAACAAGTTTAATAGTTCAGCAAAGGAGGAGGACATTGAGCAAAAATGCAACAGCAAGCATGCCTTCCCAAAAACTCATCAACCAAAATACTCACCAAAACTGCATCTCAAACTGCAGTAACAAGGCAAACCTGTTAAACTGCATAGCCTGCCTTCCAAAGCAAAACTGTAAGCATAACCTGTAAACTCACAAAACTGCAGAAAACAAAATGATCTCAAAAACTCCACAGCCTGTAACTTACCAAAAAACTGCAAGTTACAAACCTGCATAACCTTCAGGCCTGCCTCACAAAAACAGCAAGCCTGCCTTCTCAAACACTAAAAAACCTGCTTAAACAACAAACCTGCAAATCACTAAATCCAAACTGCATCAGCCTGCTCAACAAACACAAGCAAACCTGCTTAAACAACAAGCCTACCTCCAAACTCACAAGCCCGTCAAGCAAGACCAAAACCTGCTAAAACTGCATCAAACCTGCTTCCAAAACTAAAACTCTCAAAAAACCAAAACACAGAGCAAAACTGCCAAGCCTCCAAAATCACAAACAGGAGTTACAAGCTTAAAAACCTGCAAGCTCAAACCAAACATACAAAAAAAGACCACAAATTGCAATAACCCTGTTTGCTCAACAAAAAGCAAAACAACAAGTAATATCTCAGAATATCATCATCATTGATATCCATATCAAAACCAGAAAGGGGAAGAGATTCAGAAGCAAGAAGGTTTCAGAATATACATTCATCATCATCGAAAATCAAGCTCAGTTCAAAACAAGAAGTTCTCAGAATAGGTTTTCATCATCAAACAATCAGTAATCAACAAAACCAAATCAACAATAGCTAATCTCAGAATTCATCATCATCATATATCCAACACCCAAAGAAGAGGAAGAGGTCCAGAAGTGAAAAAAGGAGCAATAGTTTTCAGAAACGAAATCATCATCAAACATCAATGAAAGTTCAAACAATATAGTTTTCAGAAACGAAATCATTATCAAACATCAATGAAAGTTCAAACATTATAGTTCTCAGAACAAAATCATCATCAACGAATCATCAAACCAAAAGCACAACAGAAATACCAGAAGCCCAAAGCAATCGTCACGCTCCTCCTCCGCCTAGCCTCCTGGAAGCGCCGCCGGCCAGCTCACCCTCCTTCTCCTTCAGTTTACAGAAAAAAACACTTAAGGTACATCCCTCAAACTACCACTACATGTAAATATCAAAAGAAACATGGATTAAAACGCGCATGTAATAATCAGGCAAACAAAAACATAACTGTAAAATTTCCAAAAAACGTTTGAAACAAAATCGTACCACGTACATTCAAGATTTTGGATCGCTGTGAAGAGAGCAGGAAGTGAGATAGGGCAATGCTCCAGTGGCCAAGGCAGGAGAGGAGGAATCAGTTTGTTCATGGCTGAGAACGAGGAAGAGAGACGAAGAAGATGAGAGGAGCGGCACCGTTAACTCAAAACTGTAAACCCTAGATTATGAATACACAAAACGAAACCCTAAAATTTGTTCAACATTCCACATGGGCCTTCGCCCAAACAAAACCCTTAAGCCCAAGTTTTTTAGCCAGTGCACCCCCCTTCCAATCTAATTCTTGTTTTTTATTTGGGCCATAATCCTAAGCCCATATCTTTCTTTCAAGACTACTGTTTTTTTACTTTCTTTCTTTTTAAGTTAATACAAATACTAATTTTGGCTTTATTTTTTTTTTTAGTTAAATTTTTTATTAATTTTGTTTATAATAAAACACCAAAAAGAACAGTCAGTTTAATTTAAATAATTTTTGGTTTTCCTTAAAACTAGTTATTGGTTAATAAAAATGTGTAAATAATAGAATTTTTAACTTAAATAATTTTTCTTTTCTTTAAAACTCTTTGTTTATATAACTAACAAAAATACAAAAATAATAATAAATACTTAATCTTTGTTAGTTTAATTTTTTTATTTGTTTCATTTGTAAATAAATACATACATCTCACAATACTTTTGATTTCTCTTTATTTTTATGTTTTGTTACAATTTGTTAATATTTGAATTGCGTCGATTCGGTTTGGTTGTAACCCATAATATTTTGGACATTTATATTCTGATAAGACTCATCCCCATTTGTAAACATTTGTACCCCCATCCCCGAATACTATTTTGTAATAATTTAGACTTTAAATTACCGCAATTTATCGCTTTCAATATACTGTATAGTAATTAGGGTTTGTATGCGAAGATTCAAAATCAATCGCTAGATAACCTAATACAAGATAAATCCATGAAAATCAATACACAACTCACACTTGCGCCTCTAGGGTAACCTCGCTTGTTGCCTCGGAAAATGCAATCATGTCCCTCGAGTATGAGACACTCTAGCAAATGTCCCTTCAATAAATAAAGATCGTAGTTCCTCGATGACCCTCGATGTTGCCTTCGATAAAACGATCTCGTCCCTTACAAAATTGCTAGAGCGTCTCACAAGTTGCCTTCAATGATTGTATACGATGACCCGCGCCTGTCCCGTTTAACATCCTAACGCAAGGTTGTTCATCAAACACAATGGTGAAACAACACTGTTAAAAAGGGTTAAAAACATAAGAGAGATCTTTGAGTGAAATAGGGTAGACAACTCTTAGTTACTTGATCAAAAAAAACTTGCAAAATATCCTTGCCATTTTCAAACACACTTCACAACACAACTTCAAAACAATTTCAAAATAAAACATTGAAATATCTTTTCAAAAAGACACACACCTTTGTATATATTCAAACAAGAATCATTACAAAGGTTGCCTAGACAAGGCATCTTTTTCAAAGCATTTTCAAAACCACACACACAAAAGCACCATTTCAAACAATTGAAAAGCAAAGGCAAGTGATCTAAAACAAGTAACTAAGAGCCCATGGATAACCATGGATGAAAAGGGTGCTAGCACCTTCCCTTCTCATAATATACCCCCCGAACCTAAGAAAACATCTCAAAGGTCTTTCCTGTGCTTTTTGACCTTTCCTTTGGATAAAATAAAAAGTCGATGGCGACTCTTGCTAAACCGAACAAGTGCGAATACAAACGCAAAACCTCAAGTCAGTTCTCCCACCTTATCACAGAACTGGCGACTCTGCTGGGGAACTTCTAAAAGTGGGGTTACCTTAGGGTTTTAGATCACCTTTACATGCTTACCTTGATTGCTTTGATTGCTTTACTTTTTGGGTTCCTTGTTTGGGTTTGTTTTAAATCCTACACCCGGATTTGGGGGCACCTTTTAGGTAAGTAGCAATAAACTGTAAGGGAACTGTGCGGGGTATACCGACATGGTTGAAGCAGTGGCTACGTTAGTGCGACATATTTGTGGGTACCGGTAGCCTTTGAGTTAATCAAAGAGAATACAGAGCCGCTGAGTGATGTCGTGAAGCACTAACGAATTCTTAGAACCTTACTTGACCATCTTGGCCTTTTTAGGGGTAGTGAGATGACCGACTTTGGTGCAGTCCGAAGTTGGTAGATACTCGATACTACACTCATTGAGGGTTGTTTTCTTGGAATATTTTGGTCGCCAGTTAAGTGGCTAAACCAAAACAATGAACACATAAAATAATCCAGTGATATTGAGCTCCTTAGAACCCGGTTTCTATTTTAGGACAGGTTGAGCCAACTAACTTCAAGAGGGTACTTACCTACAAACCCCATGCAAGCCTAAACCTAAGGACTTGTCTGCTTTGTGTGAATGTGATCATCTGTATATACACTTACTTACTTTTGCATACTTGTACATAACATCATAACATCATACCATAGCATTTTCAATAACCATTTCAAGGATCTCGAGGGTCTCTGATGCAGGGGTACGTTGAACCAGACATCTACCAAAGGGCAAGAGGTTTCATTTTCCTCTAAATAAACACCGTCAAAGATCAAGTGCAACAACTTAAATCGGGGGCTATGACCCACTCGACATGGTGAGCTTGATTCTTGTGGAAAGACACCCACCGATACAAGGTTCTCTAATCAAAGATGTTGATCGAAGTTCAATCTCTAACATTTTCTTGTGTTTACCCTGAGAGATTCTTGAAAACATGCATCCACATATCATGCATTGTATCGTAACAGGTTTTCCTTTTCAAGTTTCCTTATTCTTCTACTGTTTATTTCAGTAGAGATGGATCTAGAAAGGACCGTTGAAGACATCCAGGCTCAAAACGCTCAACTTCAAGAAATGTTCTTGAACCTATCCCAGGGGCAAGAAGAGGTGAAAGATCTCCTCACAAGGGGCTTGGTCCTAGGGAATCCAGGCGGCGCCAGGAATGATCAATTGGAAGAGCTACAGATTGAGCCGGCAATAATGAAGATCCAGATGATGGGACAACTGGTGGGCCAGATGGCTCTCATTCAAGACCTGGCTCAAAGACAAGAAGAGCTCAGGGTTCTCGTCAACAAACTGCTTCAAGATAACCAAGTGGGTCAAATAACTAGGTTGAAGATCAAGTCATCATTCAACCTCCTTTGAGACAAGAAGACAAGGGAAAAGCTCCTCAACTTGCTTCAGGGTCACAAGCCCAGCAACAACCTCGCCAGCGTCAACGGGGTAATCGGTGTAAGCAAAATACGTCTGGAAGACAGTTCACTAAGACTGACATATCATCATCTCTAATACTGGAACGCTTGTTAAAGGTCAATCTGACTGCTTTAAAGGATCCTATTCGGAAGCCCAATACCTCTGCTCCTAGCTATCACCCCGACGCATTTTGTGTATACCACTCCTATAGTCCTGGACATGAAACCGACGACTGTTGGGCTTTGAAAAACAAGATCCAAGACTTGATTGACAATGGAGTGCTGAAATTCATGCCGGATGGCGAGATGAAAATCTTCCGCTGAGGGTTTTCCACCTGAAATGACAAGTTCGAACTAAGTGACTTTTGTTTCATTTGAATTTTCAAGTTGTAATTTCTTTTGTTATTCAAACAATTATCTGTTGATGTCAAACTCTGTTTCATTAATGCATTGCATATGTTTATCTTGAATTCATCCATTCGTTTTCACTATTCTTGAATTATTCTTTTTACTTTATTTATGACATCTAACTCTTGCAAAAAAGCTACAAGCCTTTAGAGGGAGGATGATGAAACAATACCATAATCTCATACAGTATGCTTTTGGACAGACCTTGCTGACGATGTATAGGCGTTTCTTTCAAATCCTAAACACTGGAGTTATAAGGAAGATAATCCCTAGTCAACCCCTTCGAGCCAAAGAAGTAGAAGTTTTCTGTTTTAAACACAAATTCAAACCTTTGATTAAACCTGGGGCAGGGTAGTCTCTCAGTTAATTCAAAAGATGCGCATTGAAGTCGCAAACTCTCAGTTCGTAATACAACGAATGCCATCAAAAACATTCATTTGGAACCAAAAGACAGTGATGGTTCCTTATCTCATAGGCAGTCATTACCTCTCAAAAGAGAAAAGCCCACTGAGCCAAAACCTACAAAGGAGGCTTAAGAAAGCTGGGGCATCCCGCTAACTATAATCTCGAAAACAGGAACAGTCAGACAAAAATTAGGGATAACAAATCAAAAGAAAGAAGTCATTATACATCCTCAACAATATGGAAAATGTTGCAAAGATGACTACCTTCCCATAAAATTCAACTTGTGTGAACCATCACCAAAACGTCGTTCCAAACTCGAATAGAGTTCGACGCACAATTAACTAAGTATAGGATTGAAGGACATCACGAAGAGCGGGTGGGTTATAAATATACTTTGAGCCTTTATCCTTTGTTTCTTAAACCGTGAACCAAGCCACGTTACAACCCTTTAAAAGTCTTAATTGAAGCATGGGTTAGTTCGAAAGCATACTGTTACAAAAGGTATCCTGACTCCTGTAAGGCTTTGCTCTAAATCTTGTGTTGAATTTGTCTTATAAAAAGTTTTCTGCTAAAAACGCATTTTTCAAAACTTCGAGACAAGCATAAACTTTGCATTATTCGAATATCGTTGTTTGCACATGGTTATTTGTTTGACAACAAAGAAATTCATACAGTGAATGTTCGGAGGAACGAAAGCTCTCTCAGTGAATAAAATCACTTCAAGTGGGATGACACTCCCGTTGCAAAAAAATATCCCATCAACAAAAAGGGGACTTGGTTTGGTATTGTCCAGTAAATCTAGGGCAGTCCAGTCAAGGTTTCAAAAATCTTTCAAAGTCCACTAAATCTGGGGCAATCCAGTCAAGATTTCAATAAGTCTTTCAAAGTTCAGTAAACCTGGGGCAGTCCAGTCAAGATTTCAAGAAAATCTCTCAATTGCAGATTAACCTGGGGCAAGTCTCCCTCACCATCACTTGGGGCACTTAAACGTCAATCTCGATAAAGGGTTACATACAGCGTCACAAACATCCGATACTAGGGGCAGTGATGAACCTCTCCGAAATCTTTCTGAAAAGAAGTTCAAGCGTCCTCGAGAAGTTCATCACCTCTCTAGCAGACCAGCAGTCATGGGTTTATTTCCCCAACATTTGTCAAGGATTTATTCTCCAAAACAAATTACATTTCAAATTGATCAGTCGTTAAAAATTTCCTTCATCACCTGTTGGAAGTTACAACCACCAACAGAATAACGGACAACTGAAGCTCCTAAAAATCTGTTTCTCTCAAGAATGAAGATTCTCATCCTTAAAACCTCAGAAGATTGGTATACTCCCAACTTCCTAACCCTTAACAGAATGAAGATTCTCATCCTTGAAACCTCAAGAGATTGGTATACTCCCAACCTTCTGACCCTTAACAGAATGAAGATTCCCATCCTTGAAATCTCAGTAGATTGGCATACACCCAACCTTTTGACCCAAAGACCCGAATGAAGATTCTCATTTTGGCCTCCCCAGTAGATTGGCATACACCCAACCTTCTGACCCAAGACCTGAATGAAGATTCTCATTTTGGCTTCCCCAGTAGATTGGCATACACCCAACCTCCTGATTTTCCCCGACAGAATGAAGATTCTCATTCTCAAAGTGGTATACAATTCAACTTCCTGATATTCCCGACAGAATGAAGATTCTCATTCTCAAAGTGGCATACGACTTGACTTCTGAACTTCCTCCAAACAGGAATAAACCCCTCCAACAGGATAACTACTTTTCAACAGTATGGCTATTCCCTACAGAGTTTCTTATTCCCCAACAAAATCCAGACTCTCGTCTTTGATTCTCCGGAGCTTTCTTTACTCTCAGTTTGAATTTGTCAGAATTTCAAATCCCCTGCAGATCGAAGATTCTCGGCTCCTCAACACTAATTCCCCAAGCAGAATGAAGACTCTCATTCTAAATTCCTCACAGAGTTTTTCAGATATTCCCCGGCGAAGATCTCCTCAAAGCAGGAATCCCCAGTAGATTGGCATACAACCCAAGCTTCTGATTTCCCCAACAGTGGTCCCAGGACTTCTCATTTTCAACGATCAAAGGATTTTCAATCCCCAATGGCAGTCAAGGATTTATTTTCCCCGACAGCGGTCAAAGATTTTATTATCTCCAGCCATCCAGGATTTATCCTCCTCAGCAAGACGGCTGATCAGCTTACATGCACATTCATTACATTCATATAACACATACATTGCATCATACAACATGACTTTGTGTTTAAGCTAATACTTTACCCTTCGCAGGATAAGTTTAGTAAGTTTCAAACTTCAAGGATTTCTGAAAACAGTTTACGGATACCTCCCGACATGGATGCTAATCTATTGCTTATTCAACTCCAAGACTCCAGTTACAGTCTCAGATATACTCCAGACACGAAAGTCATTCTGTCACTTATTCAGATCTCAGTTATAGTCGCATATATACTCCGGACACGGAAGTCATTCTGCTACTCATACATATCTCAACTCCAGTTACAGTCTCAGATATACTCCAGACACGGAAGTCATTCTGTCACTTATTCAGATCCCAGTTATAGTCTCAGATATACTCCGGACACGGAAGTTATTCTGCTACTCATACATATCTCAACTCCAGTTACAGTTTCAGATATACTCCAGACACATAAGTCATTCTGTCACTTCTTTAGATCCTAGTTATAGTCTCAGATATACTCCGGACACGGAAGTCATTCTGCTACTCATACAGATCTCAACTCCAGTTACAGTCTCAGATATACTCCAGACACGGACGCCATTCTTTCGCTCATACAGACCCAGTCTCCAGATACAGTTCAAATGCATTCCAGACACAGATACCATTTTAATGCTCATTCTTCTGCCTACCACATTGCAATTCAACAAACATTCTTGGATGGTGTTGTACCCCAAAATTTGCCCTCCCATATTCTTCAAGATTTGCCAAGTCAAGCTTCAAAATCTCCCCAAGGGTTGCACAGTCAAGGGCCTCCTAAGCAGTCAAAATTAGGGTTTTTGTTCTGATCAAGAAAATGAAGTTTCCAAGGGCCCAATCAAGTCCCACATGCCTATAAATATGGTCAAGCATCCTCATACAAAGTTTCAAGACTTTCAGCACAAGATTGCACAGTCAAAAACCCTAATTGCACTACAGTCAACTGTAGGGGCAAAATGGTCATTTGGCAGTCAAAAGTTCAAATTTTTGGTCAACATCTCATTTTGAAGCCACAAACATCATTTGATCAATTCTTGATCATGATTCTCAAAAGCTTGGCTCAAAAAGTCTCAAGATGCAAAAGTTTCTATTTTTGGACAGCTGAAAAGTCAACTGTAACTTGACCAAGGCATAACTTTTTCATGGTTCATCAGAAAAATCCCATCCAATTCTCATCTTGAAGGGGGAGACATTTCCTACAACCCATCTTCATACTTCAAGTCCAAGAAATGCTCTCACAAAAAGTTATCAATTTCAACATTATAGGTCATTTTCAAAAGTCAACAAAAAGGGACTTTAAGTCAAAGACCATAACTTTAGATTGGTAAATCAAAATGGAATGGGACCAAAGACATTGTTTAGAGGACTTCAAGACCTTTCTAAAATGCCAAAGAACACGAGCAAAGCTTAAAAATTGAGCAAGTTATGCATTGGAGAAGTTGGGAAATTTTTGTGAAATGGCCAAAATCATTTATCCTTGAAATCTCATTTTTGACAAAAGGGGCCCACTTTTTCCACTTGAATTAACTTGGCCATGCTTCCCACGTGTCCCACCTTTTATTTCATATTTTTTAATTAATTTTTTCATTTTTTATTGATTTTATTGGATTTAATTAAGTTTAAATCTTTTAAAATCAAGAGAAAATCAAAAAGCTTGATTAAATGGAATATTTGGCCTTAACTAGCCTTGAACTACCATTAAGCCTATACCAAATTCGTGCAAAGAGGCAAATAAGGCAAGAATTCAAAAATAAGGCAAAAATGGAAGGTGTGGTAATGAAGGTTTATGTCAAAATCCCAAACATCAATGCAAGGCATTATTGGCCATAACTATCATCCAAACACATTGCCTAGGGTATATACAAGTGATACACACCAAAATTGGACAAGAAGCTGCGCCCTACGGCTCAAAACAAATTCACATTTTTAGCAAAAAATCTCAATTCTGAAAACTCACTTGCAGGGTGATACAAGCCTCAAAACCTATTCCATTAGCTTCCTCAAAGATCATAGGACATATTCCAATCAAAAACTAAGCCCCATACTCAAGAAAACGCGAAGTCATCACTGAAATTGGTAGAGAAAATTCCAAAACTGTTTTCCATTATCCATGCATTTATAACATATTTTGTTGTTGTTTTTGTGTTTAGGGTGATGTTTATAAACTAACTGCATAATTTGATTGAGATTCCATGCCCTATATGAGGATTCGCCATTAGAGATACCTAGGTTTCCAAGGTTTTTAATTTGGGCGTTTTCCATTCCTATAAAATTAAGACCTAACAATGCCATGAACAAAGTCAGCAGGTTGGGACGGAAAGATTGAGACCATCGCGCCAAATTTCTGAGCGTCACAGCCCTAATCGCTATTATTGAAATCAGCATATTTTGAGGGGGTTTAAAACCCCCGTTAAATGTTTGTTAAATTGTTTCAGGAAATTCCCAACGAAGAAGATGATGCAGTGGCAGCCAACGATTGGCCAGTTTGAATTTTCGCGCTGGAAATCCATTAACCCATGTGTTTGCTTTATGTTATTTGTATGTTATTTAATAAACAAAACGCATTGAGTGCTTCAGTGGTAAAGTTGGTGGGTGTTAATCCTCATGACCTGGGTTCGAGCCCCAGGTCTTCATTATTCCTATATTATTTTGCAATTCATATTCCCATGCAGTTTCAAGACTGGAGCGCACCATACACCTCCAAATCAGGCTTGCCACGTCCATCCTAAGATCAATCATAAGGCTGAGAGTTAGAGAACATGGTGGATCCAAGTCAACGCATGTGTATGTTCCCAGAAAAAATCAACAAGGCCATGCTAAATGGGCCAGAATTACTTGGGCTACACCCCCTTGGTTTGCAATTCTCTATACTTTCTTCATTGTTTTATTTTCTATTTTCTATCTTCTTTTTAATTATTGTTTTATTCAATTAATTAATTATTTTCAAAATATAAAAAACACAAAAAAATCAGAAAAAGATAAAAATAATAAATATTTTATTTTAGTATTAATTTTGTAAATAAATCCCATAATTAATTTAGATTTAATTTTAGGTTGTAATTTAATTCTTTTTCACAATAATCCAAATAATAAAAATAGATCTTTAGCACTTTTTACCCCCTTTTTTTAATTAATTAAATATTTTTATTATAAGCATCATTAACCATTAATTTTGTAAATAAATTTTATAATTAATTTAGTTTTTAATTCTAGATTTTAACTTTAATGCATTTTCTTTAATAAATTAAAAACAATTAGAATTAGAATTAATTATTTGACTTTTAATTAATTTAATTTTTCTTTAATGTCATAAATACAAACAAAAAACATAAAAAATAAGTTCTTTCTTTTTATTTAATTTAATTATTCTATTAATTTTATTTTAATTCCTTTAAAGGGTCCAACGCCCTCGCATTCGATTACATTTTTGTTTCGCGCGTTTTATTTATTTCTTTTTGTGAATATAATGTACTTGCTCCAAAGCCCTGTAATAGTTAATTAGACATTTATTTTCTGCACTTTATTTTAAATCGGGTCTGGATTAATTTGGCGTTGTAGACCCGCGCCTTTGTAATAGCGTAGGATCTTTATTTTTTCCGCACTTTAAATTCCCGCACCTTTAACTGTTAAACAATAACATGAAAGAATGAATGCCCAAAAATAAAATCAAAACGTAGATTACAAATGCATGACAAGACAAACAATAAACTGAAAATGACACACAATTCACACACCACCCCTAGGGTACGCTTCACTGTTGCCTTGCCCCTCGAAAGGTGATCGTCGAGTAGAGGATGTCTTAGTAAGTCCTCATGATCCGGGAACCTGGCATGAGGGTAGCTTCTAAGGTGTCTTCCCATTGCTCTGGTGATCACCATGTCCCGAACCTCGAATTGACCCGAACACCTCCAACGGTGGTGCTACCTACCTCTCAATGGTGGGATGACACTACCTAAAGGACATTTACACAGCCTAATTCCTTAGGGTAGGTGGATGACTCGTAGATACTTGCTCTAATTCAAAACAAAATCAAAAACTTCTTTTCACACCTTACACTTTCAAAAAGCTTTCAAAACAAATTTTTCAAACACTCTTGAGGACAGATACAAGAGTTATTCAGAAATCTTTCAAAGGAACTTTTTTTTTCAAAACCCACTCACAGTTGAAAAGCAAACAAACCATTTTTGAAAACACAAGTGAGCAAGTATCTAAGAACCCCTGGATAACCATGGATAGAAAGGGTGCTAACACCTTCCCTTTCTATAATCTACCTCCCGAACCGAGAGCAATCTCTATAAGGAATTTTTCTGTGCTTTTGTCCTTTCCATTTGGAGAAAATAAAAGACGGTGGCGACTCTTGCTTCCGCGACATTTCGCGAACCAGCGTTAAACAGTCAGTTCCAGATCCACCGATCACAGAACTGGCGACTCTGTTGGGGAATAAAATTTTAAAGTGAGGTGCACCTTAGGACTAAGATCACTGTGTTTTCAATTGCTTTGATTTGTTTGCTTTAAATTGTGGGAATGTCTTGGGAGTTCTATAGATCCTAACCCGGATCTGGGGGTACCTTCTTAGAAAGTAGCAACAAGGCTGTGAGGGAACTGTGCGGGGTATACCGACATGGTTGAAGCAGTCTGCTACGTTGATGTGGCACTTTGGTGTGTACCGGTAACCCTTGAGTCAATCAAGGAGAGTACGGGGCCTCCATGTGGTGTCGTGAAGCATCAACAGACCTTAGGAACCTTAATTGAACCATCTTGGCCTCTTTAGGGTAGTGAGATGACTACTTTGGTGTACTCCGAAGTCGGTTGATACTCGATACTACACTCAATTGAGGGTTGTTTTCTTGGGATATTTTGATCGCCAGTTAGTGGCCAAATCAAAACGATGAACAATGAAAGCAATCCAATGATATTGGGACCCTTAGAACCCGGTTACTTTTGATAGGACAGGTTGAGCCCACCAACTTCAAGAGGGTAATACCTAGACCCCATGCTGGCCTAAACTCTAAGGGCTTGTCTTGTGTGACTTGTGTGCCTTACATGTTTGCCTTTGTAAATATTTGTGGTGTGTTTAGTCATAGCATCATAACATCATACAGCATCATATGCATCCGCTAACCATTTCAGGGGTTCGAATCTTCATCTTCGTTCTTGTTTTGTAGGACATGGAAACTATCCGCAGAAAGACAATTCAGATAAACCTTATAAGGGTCCCTCCTCAGCTTAAGGAGCTTACATCCAGGATTCCCGAGAACTCGTCAGTCAGTGAAAGGCATGGTAGACTCATCAGCCTGGTCAATACCAATATTGAGGAAGAGATGGTAAAGGTCCTTTTTAAATTCTTTGACCCTCTGCATCACTGTTTTACTTTCCCGGATTATCAGCTGGTGCCTACTCTAGAAGAGTTTTCCCAACTTCTGAAGATTCCCATTCTCAATCAACTACCCTACAACGGTACGGAAAGGGAACCAAAACTTGAAGAAGTGGCTAAAGCATTATGTCTACAACCATCTGACATCAAGGGGCATTGGGAAGCCAGAAATGGTATCAAAGGATTCTTGGCAAAGTTTCTGTTTGAGAAGGCCCAAGAGTGTTGGAATTCCCTTGACCTACAAGCCTTTGAAGAAGTTGTAGCCCTCCTTGTCTATGGATTGGTGTTGTTCCCTAAACCAGATCAGCTTATAGATATCAGTGCTGTCAAAGTCTTCATGTCCAGGAATCCTATACCTACGTTGCTGGGGGACATCCTTCACTCATGTTACACTCGAACCATGAGAAAAGGGGTGTTCTTATGTGCTGCACTCCCCTCCTGGGAAGGTGGTTTATTTCGCACCTTCCACAATCAGTTTTGAAGAACGAGCGAGGTTTGAGGTGGTCACAACGGTTGATGACTCTTACACATGCAGATATACATTGGTGTTCTCGATCCAGAGAGGATGTCACTATCATTGATCGTTGTGGGGAGTACCCTAATGTTCCTTTACTTGGAATCAGAGGAGGTATTACTTACAACCCGTGCCTGGCTTGGAGACAGTTTGGTTATGCTCGGAAAGATGGCCCTCATGAGATGTTAATTCCTGACATAGTTTTTGACTTCGACAAAGATGCGCAAGGACTTCGCCAGAAATTTATCAAAGCTTGGAGGATGCCTAGCAAAATAGACAGCAAGACCCTAGGGCACAGGAACTCCATCCCATTGGAGCCTTATCTCAAATGGGTACGAGCCCGCTCCCAGAAGCTGGTGATGCCATATCCTCATGTTCTCCCCGTGATCAAAGAGCCAGACTTGGAAGGAGAGGTGTCATACACCATTCAACATCCTGACATGCCCACGTCCTGGGAAGAGATGCAGAAGAGTTGGATCCAGCTGAAGGAAGAACGGAATTCTCTGGAAACCAATCTACATGCCAGTGAGAAAAAGGTCCTGGAGCTCACCCGCCTACTGCACGAGGAAAGAAATCTCAATACCTATATTGCTCCGAAGAGGATGCGTAGTGTCTTTTGGGACTGATCTGCTTTGTAATGTTTGCCTATGAGGCTTTAATGTACTGAACAATTATTTCCTTAATGATAACGTGTGTTCCTTTTTGTCTACAACAAATTTGAATTTTCGAACTCTTGAATGCATTGCATAAACACATATCATTCATCATATGCATCACAGGTACTCTTCTTTTCAGGCTGCTGACTGTTCTTCGCTGTTTATTTCAGCATCATGAACCCTGAATCATCAACCGAGGCATCTATCAAGGCTCTTCAGGCGCAGAACGCCCAATTTCAGGAGCTGATCAAGGGTCTGGCTCAGGGTCCACAAGAGTTGAAGACCATGCTTCTGAAGAAGAATAAGAAGAAAAGGAGGACTGTGCTATTTAACACTGGGCGCAGACTCGGGAACACCTTACAGATTGAGGCTGAGAGGACTACTCCATCTGTGGGGGAAGGTAGTCACCAAGAAAGGGAGGTCCCTACTCCTGTGGTCTCTGATACTGAAACGGACTTCAACGACGAACAGTACCCTCCCGCTGAAGACCGGTACAAGCAGTTGGAGGACAGATTAAAAGCTATGGAAATTCAGCGTGTGCCTGGACTGGATTTCGGAGACTTGGGGTTATCTACTGGGGTGGTGATTCCACACAAGTTCAAGGCACCCGCCTTTGTGAAGTATGACGGGGCTTCATGTCCCAAGATGCACCTCCGTTCTTATGTAAGGAAGATCCAGCCTTACACAGCAGACAGGAACTTATGGATCCACTTCTTCCAGGAGAGTCTTTCAGGGACTCACCTCGAATGGTTCTATCACCTGGATGGAATCAACATTCGTAACTGGGAGGATCTGGCCACTGCTTTTTACAAGCAGTATCAATATAATTCCGACCTCGCTCCTACGCGTACCCAACTCCAGGGTATGTCGCTAGGGTCGGGTGAAGGTTTTAAGGAGTACACCCAGAAATGGAGAGATCTGGCTGGCAGGGTGCAGCCACCATTGACGGACCGAGAGCTGGTAGATATGTTTTTGGGGACCCTATCTGGTCCATTTTTCAATCATCTCATTGGTAATTCCTCTGCTGGGTTTACTGATCTGATCCTGACTGGTGAAAGGATCGAGGCCGGTATAAAATCGGGGAAGATACAGAAGGTTGCCTCCTCCAATGCTGAAAAGAAACCCTTCAAAAAGGAGGCTAGTGCTGTATATAGCTCCCGGAGACCAGAGCGACCTGAGCGCCGCCAATCTGTCAGTGCGGTAATGATTGCCAAGCCTGTTGCCGCTCCTCGGCCGGCCAATCCTCAAAGGGGTGAAAGACCCCGGAGAGAGTTTACCCGCTTGAGCATGACCTTATCACAGATCCTGCCACAGTTGCTATCCACCAATTTAGTGACTGTCAGGGAGGCTCCGAAGTTTCCCAATACTACATCTCCTAAGTATAATCTGAATGCTCGTTGTGCTTATCATTCTGATAGCCCGGGGCATAACACAGATGACTGTTGGGCCCTAAAGAATAAGGTTCAGGACCTTATTGATGCAAAGGAGATACAGTTTGAGGCGCCTGAGAGGCCGAATGTTGTAACCGCTCCCATGCCCCAGCATGGAGTGAATGCTGTTGAGGAGGATTTGTATGTAGCTTCGGTGGATGATGTTGCTACTCCGCTGCTGACGGTCAAGAGGAACCTGTTGCTAGCCGGTTTATTTCCGGGATGTAGCAAAGGTTGCCCTCTATGTGTTGCTTCCCCTACTGGTTGTTCTTTGCTGAAGTCAGGCGTCCAAAACCTGATGGATAGTAGAGAGATTTTGTTCAGAAAGACTGCTGTTCCTGCCGCCCCTGTTGAAGAAGTTTCAATTGTTACCATCTTCAACAACCCTTCCAAGGCTCCTTCAAAGAAGCCTGTCCAAATTTTGCCGGTTCACAAGATTGCTCCCATCACCATTACTGTTTCGGGGCCCATCCCCTACAAGTCTGATAAGGCTGTCCCATGGCACTATGGGGCAGATGTTTACGTTCTGGGTGTGAAACAAGAGTTCAACATTGATACTGGTGTCTCCAACATCACTGGGCCTGCTAAGGTCACTCGCAGTGGAAGGCTATTTTCACCAAACATTGCTCCTCCGGTAATTCAGAGGCCTTTGATCATCACACCTGCCAGTGTGCCTGTTTCACCCCCTGACCAAGTTTCCACCCCTGCTGCCGAGTCATCTGATACTCGGGGCAAGGGGATTGCTGCTGATGTGCCTGCCCGGACGGAGGCACCGAAAACCATTGTTGAGGCTTCCAGGCAGGAAATGGAAGAAATCCTCAAGATAATAAAGAAAAGTGATTTCAACGTCGTAGAACAGCTGGGGCACACCCCCTCCAAAATCTCCATGTTGTCACTGCTGCTGTGTTCAGAGGCCCATGCCAAGGCTCTGATTGCTTTCTTAAAGACAACCCACGTACCCCAAGAGACGTCTGCTGACCAGTTCACCGACTGTGTGGCCAACCTAACCGCTGATAATGGCCTGGGTTTCTCTGATGCCGATCTGACAGCAAAGGGGAAGAACCATAATGATGCCCTGCATGTCTCCATTGAATGCAGGGGCACTACTCTTGCTCATGTGTTGGTTGACACTGGTTCTTCATTAAACGTGCTGCCCAAGAAGGCTCTGGATAGGCTGGACTGTGAAGGTCTAGAGCTCAAACCAAGTAACATTGTGGTCCGGGCCTTTGACGGGTCCAAAAGAATGGTACATGGTGAGGTGGACATCCCAATCAGGGTTGGGTCACAGGTCTTCGATTCAAAATTCTACGTGATGGACATCCGTCCATCCTATTCTTGTTTGCTGGGTCGCCCGTGGATCCACAAGGCTGGAGCTGTGACCTCCACGTTGCATCAGAAGCTCAAGTACCCGGTCAGGGGGAAGATTGTAATAGTGCAAGGGGAAGAGGAATACATGGTCAGCCACCTCAACTCCTTCAGGTACGTGGAAATGGATGGGGAGTTCATTGAGACCCCCTTTCAACATTTTGAGGAGATGCCACAAACGTTGGCAGCAGCAGAAGCAGTGGTCGAAGAGGTTTCTCCTTTGAAGATGGCCTCCTTAAAGGACGCCCAGGCTGTGATTGAAAGAGGTGAATGTACAAACTGGGGCAAGCTCCCTGACTTTACTCCTAAGATTAACAAGTTTGGGCTGGGTTTCACCACAGAAGCTCAGAAGGCAGTGCGCAAGGCGAGAATTGGAAGACCTCCTGTGCTCATCACCCACTCAGGAGTGAATGCTATTGGAGAGGAAGACGAAGTGGAAGAGTCAGAGTTCGATAGCTGGATCTACCCGACGACTGATGGTGGATTGACCAATTGGACTGCTAAAGACTTTACACCTATAACTTTTGTTCCCCAGTAATGAACTTCTTTGTTTTGGATTTGTAATAAACAAAAATTTGAAACTGTATGGCCCGGTGTCTTACCCGGGACACCGTGGTCTTATTTATGAGGGCTTTTGTTTGTCACTGTCATATATCATAAATAAAAGCATTGGACGTTTTTCACATTTCAAATCTTACGCTCTTTTTCTTTCCTTTCTTTATATATTGCAAATCAGCTGTATTTACACACACTCACTCATACAGGTTTCAATCCACCCTGGATCTCACTGGTAACGACCCTGCTAATGCCACTTATGACTTCGAAAATTCGATCAACTTAGCCGAAGACGAAGGTGAAGATGATTGCGAAGTACCTGGCGAGCTTGCAAGACTGTTACTCCAAGAGGAAAGGGCAATTCAACCCCATGAAGAGCCAGTGGAAACAATAAACTTGGGTACTGAGGCAGACAGGAAAGAGGTAAAGATTGGTGCCAACCTAGAGCTCAGCGTGAAGCAACGGTTGACTCAAATGCTGCATGATTATATGGAGATCTTTGCCTGGTCCTACGAAGACATGCCTGGGTTGGATACCGATATTGTGGTCCATCACTTGCCAACTAAGGAAGATTGCCCTCCGGTTAAGCAAAAGGTCCGCCGTATGCGTCCAGAAATGTCCGAGAAGATTAAAGCCGAGGTTATGAAACAGTTTGATGCTGGGTTCCTTGCAGTGACTTCTTACCCTCAGTGGGTTGCTAATGTGGTGCCAGTACCTAAGAAGGACGGTAAGGTCAGAATGTGTGTCGACTACAGGGATCTGAACAGGGCCAGCCCCAAAGATGACTTCCCTCTACCTCATATTGATGTCCTTGTTGACAATACGGCTCAGCACAAGGTATTCTCTTTCATGGATGGATTTTCAGGTTACAATCAGATCAAGATGGCACCTGAAGACATGGAAAAGACTACATTTGTTACTCAGTGGGGCACCTTCTGCTACAAGGTCATGCCTTTTGGGTTGAAGAACGCTGGGGCAACCTACCAACGTGCCATGGTTGCTTTATTTCATGATATGATCCATCATGAGATAGAAGTGTATGTTGACGACATGATCGCAAGGTCCCAGACTGAGGAAGAACACCTTGATCATCTGCAGAAACTGTTTGACCGTCTGAAATTGTACAAGCTGAGGTTGAACCCGAACAAGTGCACCTTCGGGGTAAGATCTGGGAAGTTGCTAGGCTTCGTTGTAAGCGACAAGGGTATTCAAGTGGACCCTGCCAAGGTTAAAGCTATTCAAGAGATGCCAGTTCCTAGGACAGAGAAGGAAGTCAGAGGCTTTTTAGGATGCCTGAATTAAATTGCTCGATTCATCTCACACCTGACTGCTACCTGTGAGCCAATCTTCAAGCTGCTGAAGAAAGATCAGGTAGTACGTTGGAATGATGAATGTCAGGCTGCTTTTGACAGAATCAAAGAGTATCTCCAAGAACCACCCATCCTTTTGCCACCGGTTGAAGGGAGACCTCTGATACTATACCTGACAGTACTTGATAACTCAATGGGGTGTGTGCTGGGGCAGCATGACGAGTCTAGCCGAAAAGAGCATGCCATTTATTACCTTAGAAAAAAGTTTACCGACTGTGAGACCCGATACTCACTGCTTGAGAAAACTTGCTGCGCTTTGGTATGGGCTGCTCGCCGGCTGAGACAGTATATGCTGACTCACACTACCTTGTTGATCTCAAAGATGGATCCTATAAAGTACATATTCGAAAAGCCTGCTCTGTCTGGGAGAATTGCAAGATGGCAAATGATCTTGACGGAATACGACATTCAGTACACAACCCAGAAAGCCATCAAGGGAAGTGTATTGGCAGACCACTTGGCACATCAGGCCGTAGATGACTATCAGTCAATGAACTTCGAGTTTCCGGATGAAAGCATCATGATAGTGACTGATTGTGAAGTACCTGGACCGGATGAAGGACCTGAGGAAGGATCCCGACGGGCTGGGCAATAAAGAGTTGTCTAAGAAATCTAATTGTTCTATCCTCCAAGGTACCAAGGTAGGTTCAGCTAAAGAACATAACTAGATATCCTAGTTCCCCAGAGAGTGAGCCAGCAAGTCAGTACACTCTTCTCCAAGCAAAATTATCAAACTTAAGGAAGTTGGGTGTCCTCCAGCAGATCTCAACATTCCCCAGCAGCACATGCATTCTTAACAAGCATCCCCAGTAGTCTTGGTCTAAAGATTGTTCCCCGACGGTATATCAAACATTCAAGTGGTGTCACTTCCCCCGATACATCTCAAAACTTCCCCAGGAGAATCCAATCCAGTTTCCCCAAGAAGTTGGAATCCATCTCCCCAAACAGTAAGCTTATCCCCGGTAGATTCTGGAAGCTTATCCTCGCAAAGCACGAACGCGTCGTCCGGCTTTATTTAAAGAGTTATTTCCTTAACAGGATATAACTGGGTTATCCTCAGCCAAAAGCCATGGAAAGAGCGTCCTCGACGAAGTTCTCTTACCCCCAGCGAAGTCTATCAACACTTCCAACACAACAAGGGTATCCCCAGCAATTCATTATCAACAACTCAGCAAAGCATCTCTATCCCCACAGAGTATTGCCTCCCAGCAAGATCGTCAGAATACTTTCCTCCCTGTAGAGTTATTCCATTCACCAAGTTTATTCCTCAAGCGGAGTCATCTTCTCCTTCCGGTATTCTTGCAATTATCATCCCCAGCGGAAGCAAAATCTATTCTCCAACATCAGCCCAGGAGTGACTTCCCGGCACCCGTCAAGGATTTACTTTCCTAGACGAAAACATACATTCCTAAACATCACATACATCATTATAGCATGCATAGACGCATCATACAAATTTCATTTATGTTGAGAACATCATCGCTTGATCCATATCATGCGTTGCATATAACTGACCTCTATCTTTCAGGAAAGATTCAGTTAAATTCTCAATCAAATTTCAAGACCTAGACCGGTTCAGTTAATCAACTCCAAAAATTTCTTATCCAGTCCAAGGCCTTCTCTAGTCCAGCTAAATCGACTCCCAACAGATTTTTCTGATGAAGACTCAGTAGAAGTTATCAGGTTTTTCTCAAACGTCCGCTTTTGAGATTATAATTTCCTTTGGTTCTCTCCCGACGTTGTGGAGGTGATAATTCCATTTTAGGTTTTTCTCAAACGCCCGCTTTTGAGATTATAATTTCCTTTGGTTCTCTCCCGACGTTGTGGAGGTGATAATTCCATTTTAGGTTTTTCTCAAACGTCCGCTTTTGAGATTATAATTTCCTTTGGTTCTCTCCCGACGTTGTGGAGATGATAATTCCATTTTGGGTTTTTCTCAAACGTCCGCTTTTGAGATTATAATTTCCTTTGGTTCTCTCCCGACGTTGTGGAGGTGATAATTCCATTTTAGGTTTTTCTAAAACGTCCGCTTTTGAGATTATAATTTCCTTTGGTTCTCTCCCGACGTTGTGGAGGTGATAATTCCATTTTAGGTTTTTCTCAAACGTCCGCTTTTGAGATTATAATTTCCTTTGGTTCTCTCCCGACGTTGTGGAGGTGATAATTCCATTTTAGGTTTTTCTCAAACGCCCGCTTTTGAGATTATAATTTCCTTTGGTTCTCTCCCGAAGATGTGGAGGTGATAATGCCAATCCAGGTTTTTCTCAAATGTCCGCTTTTGAGATTATAATTGCCTATTGGTTCTCTTCCCGATACTGCGAAGATGGTAATTCCCACCAAGATTTTCTCAACGAGCGTTGTTGAAGTTAAAGTCACCCAAGGTTCTCTCACCGTTCATGTTGAGGTAGTAACCATCCCTGGTTCATTCATCACCATTTGTAGCTCCAGATCCAGCTCCTGTAACCAGTCAGGACACATCTATGCCAAGCATCTGAAAATAAGCTCCTGCAACATGTCAGGTACTCATTTTTTCCTTTTGCAGGTACGCAAGTTCTCGCTAAGGAATCTCTTATGCGATCAACATCCAGATGGCATCTATAAGCCCATCATCCTATTCATTAACCTCTAAATGGCATCTATAAGCCCATTCCATCATCACACTGCTACTATGTGAGCGCAAATTTCTGGGCACTCTAGTGTTCAATCATCTTCCACCCTCGGATTACGAAAGGCACGTCAGCCAATCTGCATCCTCAGGTCTAAGAAGATTGAACAGGGGCAACTGTTGTACCCCAAAATTTGCCCTCCCATATTCTTCAAGATTTGCCAAGTCAAGCTTCAAAATCTCCCCAAGGGTTGCACAGTCAAGGGCCTCCTAAGCAGTCAAAATTAAGGTTTTTGTTCTGATCAAGAAAATGAAGTTTCCAAGGGCCCAATCAAGTCCCACATGCCGATAAATATGGTCAAGCATCCTCATACAAAGTTTCAAGACTTTCAGCACAAGATTGCACAGTCAAAAACCCTAATTGCACTACAGTCAACTGTAGGGGCAAAATGGTCATTTGGCAGTCAAAAGTTCAAATTTTTGGTCAACATCTCATTTTGAAGCCACAAACATCATTTGATCAATTCTTGATCATGATTCTCAAAAGCTTGGCTCAAAAAGTCTCAAGATGCAAAAGTTTCTATTTTTGGACAGTTGAAAAGTCAACTGTAACTTGACCAAGGCATAACTTTTTCATGGTTCATCAGAAAAATCCCATCCAATTCTCATCTTGAAGGGGGAGACATTTCCTACAACCCATCTTCATACTTCAAGTCCAAGAAATGCTCTCACAAAAAGTTATCAATTTCAACATTATAGGTCATTTTCAAAAGTCAACAAAAAGGGACTTTAAGTCAAAGACCATAACTTTAGATTGGTAAATCAAAATGGCATGGGACCAAAGACATTGTTTAGAGGACTTCAAGACCTTTCTAAAATGCCAAAGAACACGAGCAAAGCTTAAAAATTGAGCAAGTTATGCATTGGAGAAGTTGAGAAATTTTTGTGAAATGGCCAAAATCATTTATCCTTGAAATCTCATTTTTGACAAAAGGGGCCCACTTTTTCCACTTGAATTAACTTGGCCATGCTTCCCACGTGTCCCACCTTTTATTTCATATTTTTTAATTAATTTTTTCATTTTTTATTGATTTTATTGGATTTAATTAAGTTTAAATCTTTTAAAATCAAGAGAAAATCAAAAAGCTTGATTAAATGGAATATTTGGCCTTAACTAGCCTTGAACTACCATTAAGCCTATACCAAATTCGTGCAAAGAGGCAAATAAGGCAAGAATTCAAAAATAAGGCAAAAATGGAAGGTGTGGTAATGGAGGTTTATGTCAAAATCCCAAACATCAATGCAAGGCATTATTGGCCATAACTATCATCCAAACACATTGCCTAGGGTATATACAAGTGATACACACCAAAATTGGACAAGAAGCTGCGCCCTACTGCTCAAAACAAATTCACATTTTTAGCAAAAAATCTCAATTCTGAAAACTCACTTGCAGGGTGATACAAGCCTCAAAACCTATTCCATTAGCTTCCTCAAAGATCATAGGACATATTCCAATCAAAAACTAAGCCCCATACTCAAGAAAACGCGAAGTCATCACTGAAATTGGTAGAGAAAATTCCAAAACTGTTTTCCATTATCCATGCATTTATAACATATTTTGTTGTTGTTTTTGTGTTTAGGGTGATGTTTATAAACTAACTGCATAATTTGATTGAGATTCCATGCCCTATATGAGGATTCGCCATTAGAGATACCTAGGTTTCCAAGGTTTTTAATTTGGGCGTTTTCCATTCCTATAAAATTAAGACCTAACAATGCCATGAACAAAGTCAGCAGGTTGGGACGGAAAGATTGAGACCATCGCGCCAAATTTCTGAGCGTCACAGCCCTAATCGCTATTATTGAAATCAGCATATTTTGAGGGGGTTTAAAACCCCCGTTAAATGTTTGTTAAATTGTTTCAGGAAATTCCCAACGAAGAAGATGATGCAGTGGCAGCCAACGATTGGCCAGTTTGAATTTTCGCGCTGGAAATCCATTAACCCATGTGTTTGCTTTATGTTATTTGTATGTTATTTAATAAACAAAACGCATTGAGTGCTTCAGTGGTAAAGTTGGTGGGTGTTAATCCTCATGACCTGGGTTCGAGCCCCAGGTCTTCATTATTCCTATATTATTTTGCAATTCATATTCCCATGCAGTTTCAAGACTGGAGCGCACCATACACCTCCAAATCAGGCTTGCCACGTCCATCCTAAGATCAATCATAAGGCTGAGAGTTAGAGAACATGGTGGATCCAAGTCAACGCATGTGTATGTTCCCAGAAAAAATCAACAAGGCCATGCTAAATGGGCCAGAATTACTTGGGCTACACCCCCTTGGTTTGCAATTCTCTATACTTTCTTCATTGTTTTATTTTCTATTTTCTATATTCTTTTTAATTATTGTTTTATTCAATTAATTAATTATTTTCAAAATATAAAAAACACAAAAAAATCAGAAAAAGATAAAAATAATAAATATTTTATTTTAGTATTAATTTTGTAAATAAATCCCATAATTAATTTAGATTTAATTTTAGGTTGTAATTTAATTCTTTTTCACAATAATCCAAATAATAAAAATAGATCTTTAGCACTTTTTACCCCCTTTTTTTAATTAATTAAATATTTTTATTATAAGCATCATTAACCATTAATTTTGTAAATAAATTTTATAATTAATTTAGTTTTTAATTCTAGATTTTAACTTTAATGCATTTTCTTTAATAAATTAAAAACAATTAGAATTAGAATTAATTATTTGACTTTTAATTAATTTAATTTTTCTTTAATGTCATAAATACAAACAAAAAACATAAAAAATAAGTTCTTTCTTTTTATTTAATTTAATTATTCTATTAATTTTATTTTAATTCCTTTAAAGGGTCCAACGCCCTCGCATTCGATTACATTTTTGTTTCGCGCGTTTTATTTATTTCTTTTTGTGAATATAATGTACTTGCTCCAAAGCCCTGTAATAGTTAATTAGACATTTATTTTCTGCACTTTATTTTAAATCGGGTCTGGATTAATTTGGCGTTGTAGACCCGCGCCTTTGTAATAGCGTAGGATCTTTATTTTTTCCGCACTTTAAATTCCCGCACCTTTAACTGTTAAACAATAACATGAAAGAATGAATGCCCAAAAATAAAATCAAAACGTAGATCACAAATGCATGACAAGACAAACAATAAACTGAAAATGACACACAATTCACACACCACCCCTAGGGTACGCTTCACTGTTGCCTTGCCCCTCGAAAGGTGATCGTCGAGTAGAGGATGTCTTAGTAAGTCCTCATGATCCGGGAACCTGGCATGAGGGTAGCTTCTAAGGTGTCTTCCCATTGCTCTGGTGATCACCATGTCCCGAACCTCGAATTGACCCGAACACCTCCAACGGTGGTGCTACCTACCTCTCAATGGTGGGATGACACTACCTAAAGGACATTTACACAGCCTAATTCCTTAGGGTAGGTGGATGACTCGTAGATACTTGCTCTAATTCAAAACAAAATCAAAAACTTCTTTTCACACCTTACACTTTCAAAAAGCTTTCAAAACAAATTTTTCAAACACTCTTGAGGACAGATACAAGAGTTATTCAGAAATCTTTCAAAGGAACTTTTTTTTTCAAAACCCACTCACAGTTGAAAAGCAAACAAACCATTTTTGAAAACACAAGTGAGCAAGTATCTAAGAGCCCATGGATAACCATGGATAGAAAGGGTGCTAACACCTTCCCTTTCTATAATCTACCTCCCGAACCGAGAGCAATCTCTATAAGGAATTTTTCTGTGCTTTTGTCCTTTCCATTTGGAGAAAATAAAAGACGGTGGCGACTCTTGCTTCCGCGACATTTCGCGAACCAGCGTTAAACAGTCAGTTCCAGATCCACCGATCACAGATGGCATCTTTAAGCCCATCTCCAGCAAGATTCTACCATCCCTAAATGGCATCTTTAAGCCCATTTCCTTAACTATGCTTTGACGAGTGCAAATTTTTGGGCACTCTAGTGTCCAATCATCTTTTACCTTCGAGTCGCGAACGACAAAATTGCCAATCTAACTCTTCAGGTTCAAGAAGATTGAACAGGGGCAACTGTTGTACCCCAAAATTTGCCCTCCCTTTTTCACAAGAAGTCACAACCCTAGGGTTTTCTCTGATTTTTAAGATCGGCTCGAGAATCGGTCAAACATACTCTTCTTTATCAGTTAATCCAGAATTAGGGTTTTCTCGGATTTGTTAAGGTTGACTCAAGAAACGATCATACATATCTTTCTTTGGTAGTAATCCAGGATTAGGGTTTACGCCCGCGTTTCTCAGAAGAAATTAAATCCACAGTAGTTCAGTTCACTGTTACACTGTTCTCGCACGTTGTCAAAATTTGCTGAAAGATTTACTAATTGTTCTCAAAGCCTGATTGTCTGAAACAAGAGTTGAGATTGTTATTTGGAATATCAAGGCATTTGCTTGATCAGTGGAGTGAAAGGTTTATGGAATGCTTGTTAGTTTAAACTGCACAACGCATATGTTAATTGGAATACCAGGCGTTTTGTGATTAATGCAAGGTTACGAGACGACAAAGTTTGTTGATTATTTATTTCATCTGGATTAAAGTTATTGGGATACATTTCCAGTTATTTTAATTTAAGAGTCTTAAATAATTAAATATACAATACAAGGAAAGAATGGAATATTTGACAGTAGAAAATTCTTATTTGACAAAGACTTTTTTATTTATTTATTTCAAATGTTACAAATTTTATTCGAATATTGTAAATTTACAATTTACAGTGTTTACAATAATATTTGTTACAATAAATGAAAATAAAATAAAATAAATCTAAAGCCTAAATCTCTTGAAATCTTTGACTTTTCCTGCGTCCTCCGTTATCCAACTGGTACTTACCTGCAACAGACATAAGGAAAAGAAATCGGTGCAATTAACTGAAAAGAATTTTCAAGCAGATAAATAAAAAAAGCATCATTAAAGTCTGCTGTCCGGAATCAGAAATGCTATGTTCATCATGTTTCATTTTCCTCTCTGCAAATCACAAGAAGATTTCTCTTCTCGGTTCACAGAGAGAAAAATAAAATATATAAAATGCAAGCATGTCAAAACTAAAAGCATACAATTTATTCAAAATTGCAAAGGCACAAGGCTGCACACAAAGCAAACTGAATTCCAAATTGCATTAGTCAACCAAAGGCGCAAGGCTGCACACAAAGCAAACTAAGTTGCAAAAGCTGTCCAAGAAAGTACAATGCAGGAAACATGGAAACAAGTACAATAATGCATGAGATGAACCAAGTTACAAGCAAGAGAGCTTGTCCTAGCCCTCATCATGTTCTGGCCAACAACTTTTCAGAATAAAAATAGAATAAAGCAATCAAAAGTGCTTTTATGGAGAGAGAAAGAGAGTGAAGTGAGGGTTTGCAGTTTTGGCAGGCTGTAAAAGGCAATAAGAAAACAAATAGATATAACAAGTCTAACAGTTCAGCAAAGGAGGAGGACATTGAGCAAAAACACAATAGCAAGCATGCCTTCCCAAAAACTTATCAACCAAAATACTCACCAAAACTGCATCTCAAACTGCAGTAACAAGGCAAACCTGTTAAACTGCATAGCCTGCCTTCCAAAGCAAAACTGTAAGCACAACCTGTAAACTCACAAAACTGCAGAAAACAAAATGATCTCAAAAACTCCACAGCCTGTAACTTACCAAAAAACTGCAAGTTACAAACCTGCATAACCTTCAGGCCTGCCTTACAAAAACAGCAAGCCTGCCTTCTCAAACACTAAAAAACCTGCTTAAACAACAAACCTGCAAATCACCAAATCCAAACTGCATCAGCCTGCTCAACAAACACAAGCAAACCTGCTTAAACAGCAAGCCTGCCTCCAAACTCACAAGCCCGTCAAGCAAGCCCAAAACCTGCATTAAACCTGCTTCCAAAACTAAAACTCTCAAAAAACCAAAACACAGAGCAAAACTGCCAAGCCTCCAAAATCACAAACATGAGTTACAAGCTTAAAAACCTGCAAGCTCAAACCAAAGCCTGAAACCTGCAATAAATACAAACTGCAATTTTCTAAACATACAAAAAAAGACCACAAACTACAATAACCCTGTTTTCTCAACAAAAAGCAAAACAACAAGCAATATCTCAGAATATCATCATCATTGATATCCATATCAAAACCAGAAAGGGGAAGAGATTCAGAAGCAAGAAGGTTTCAGAATATACATTCATCATCAGCGGAAATCAAGCTCAGTTCAAAACAAGAAGTTCTCAGAATAGGTTTTCATCATCAAACAATCAGTAATCAACAAAACCAAATCAACAATAGCTAATCTCAGAATTCATCATCATCAAATATCCAACACCCAAAGAAGAGGAAGAGGTCCAAAAGTGGAAAAAGGAGCAATAGTTTTCAGAAACGAAATCATCATCAAACATCAATGAAAGTTCAAACAATATAGTTTTCAGAAACGAAATCATCATCAAACATCAATGAAAGTTCAAACAATATAGTTCTCAGAACAAAATCATCATCAATGAATCATCAAATCAAAAGCACAACAGAAATACCAGAAGCCCAAAGCAATCGTGACGCTCCTCCTCCGCCTAGCCTCCTGGAAGCGCCGCCGGCCAGCTCACCCTCCTTCTCCTTCAGTTTACAGAACAAAACGCTTAAGGTACATCCCTCAAACTCCCACTACATGTAAATATCAAAAGAAACATGGATTAAAACGCGCATGTAATAATCAGGCAAACAAAAACATAACTGTAAAATTCCTAAAAAACGTTTGAAATGAAATCGTACCACGTACATTCAAGATTCTGGATCACTGTGAAGAGAGCTGGAAGTGAGATAGGGCGATGCTCCGGTGGCCAAGGCAGGAGAGGAGGAATCAATTTGTTCATGGCTGAGAACGAGGAAGAGAGACGAAGAAGATGAGAGGAGCGGCGCCGTTAACTCAAAACTGTAAACCCTAGATTCTGAATACACAAAACGAAACCCTAAAATTTGTTCAACATTCCACATGGGCATTCGCCCAAACAAAACCCTTAAGCCCAAGTTTTTTAGCCAGTGCACCCCCTTCCAATCTAATTCTTCTTTTTTATTTAGGCCATAATCCTAAGCCCATATCTTTCTTTCAAAACTATTGTTTTTTTTTACTTTCTTTCTTTTTAAGTTAATACAAATACTAATTTTGGCTTTATTTTTTTTTAGTTAAATTTTTTATTAATTTTGTTTATAATAAAACACCAAAAAGAACAGTCAGTTTAATTTAAAATAATTTTTGGTTTTCCTTAAAACTAGTTATTGGTTAATAAAAATGTGTAAATAATAGAATTTTTAACTTAAATAATTTTTCTTTTCTTTAAAACTCTTTGTTTATATAACTAACAAAAATACAAAAATAATAATAAATAATTAATCTTCGTTAGTTTAATTTTTTTTATTTGTTTCATTTATAAATAAATACATACATCTCACAATACTTTTGATTTCTCTTTATTTTTACGTTTTGTTACAATTTGTTAATATTTGAATTGCGTCGATTCGATTTGGTTGTAACCCATAATATTTTGGACATTATTATTCTAATAAGACTCATCCCCATTTGTAAACATTTGTACCCCCATCCCCGGATACTGTTTTGTAATAATTTAGACTTTAAATTACCGCAATTTATCGCTTTCAATATACTGTATAGTAATTAGGGTTTGTATGCGAAGATTCAAAGTCAATCGCTAGATAACCTAATACAAGATAAATGCATGAAAATCAATACACAATTCACACTTGCACCTCTAGGGTAACCTCGCTTGTTGCCTCGGAAAATGAAATCATGTCCCTCGAGTATGGGACACTCTAGCAAATGTCCCTTCAATAAACAAAGATCGTAGTCCCTCAATGACCCTCGATGTTGCCTTCGATAAAACGATCTCGTCCCTTACAAAATTGCTAGAGCATCTCACAAGTTGCCTTCAATGATTGTATACGATGACCCGCGCCTGTCCCGTTTAACATCCTAACGCAAGGTTGTTCATCAAACACAATGGTGAAACAACACTGTTAAAAAGGGTTAAAAACATAGGAGAGATCTTTGAGTGAAATAGGGTAGACAACTCTTAGTTACTTGATCAAAAAAAAACTTGCAAAACATCCTTGCCATTTTCAAACACACTTCACAACACAACTTCAAAACAATTTCAAAATAAAACATTGAAATATCTTTTCAAAAAGACACACACCTTTGTATATATTCAAACAAGAATCATTACAAAGGTTTCCTAGACAAGGCATCTTTTTCAAAGCATTTTCAAAACCACACACACAAAAGCACCATTTCAAACAATTGAAAAGCAAAGGCAAGTGATCTAAAATAAGTAACTAAGATACCATGGATAACCATGGATGAAAAGGGTGCTAGCACCTTCCCTTCTCATAATCTACCCCCCGAACCCAAGAAAACATCTCAAAGGTCTTTCCTGTGCTTTTTGACCTTTCCTTTGGATAAAATAAAAAGTCGGTGGCGACTCTTGCTAAACCGAACAAGTGCGAATACAAACGTAAAACCTCAAGTCAGTTCTCCCACCGTATCAAACTTCATAATGGGTTGCTAACATTGTGCCCGTGCCTAAGAAGGACGACAAAGTGAGAATGTGCATGGATTACAGAGACTTAAATAGGGCCATCCCTAAAGATGACTTTCCACTTCCGCACATTGACATCTTAGTTGACAACACAGCTCAACACAAGGTATTTTCTTTCATGGACGGATTCTCAGGCTATAACCAGATCAAAATGGCTCCTGAGGACATGGAGAAAACTACTTTTGTTACACAGTGGGGTACGTTCTGCTATAAAGTGATGCCATTCGGACTGAAGAATGCTGCGGCAACCTATCAACGCGCCATGGTAGCTTTGTTTCATGATATGATACATCATGAGATAGAGGTCTACGTAGATGACATGATAGCCCGATCACAAACTGAAGAAGAACACCTCAAACATCTGCAAAAGCTGTTTGTCAGGTTGAAAGAGTACAAGCTCAGACTGAACCCTAACAAGTGCACTTTCGGAGTCAGGTCCGGTAAACTCTTGGGTTTCATTGTCAGCAACAAGGGCATCGAGGTTGATCCTGCCAAAGTCAAAGCTATATAAGAAATGCCTGCCCCTCGCACTGAGAAGGAGTTCAGAGGTTTCTTGGGACGCTTAAACTACATTTATAGGTTCATTTCTCACCTAACATCTACCTATGAGACAATCTTCAAGCTGTTGAAGAAAGATCAGGTGGTTAAATGGAATGATGACTGTCAAATTGCTTTCGATAAAATCACGGAGTATTTTCTAGAACCTCCTATCTTGATGCCACCCGTCGAAGGAAGGCCGCTAATCATGTATCTGACCGTCCTAGAGAATTTAATGGGGTGCGTATTGGGCCAACATGACGAGTCTAGCCAAAAAGAGCGTGCCATTTATTACCTTAGCAAAAAGTTTACCGACTGTGAGACCCAATACTCACTGCTCGAGAAAAATTGCTGCACTTTGGTATGGGCTGCTCGCCGGCTAAGACAGTATATGTTGACTCATACCACATTGATGATATCTAAGATGGATCCGATCAAGTACATCTTTGAAAAGCCTGCTTTATCCGGAAGAATCGCTAGATGGCAGATGATCCTAACGGAATACGATATACAGTACACGACCCAAAAAGCTATAAAGGGGAGTGTGCTAGCCGATCATCTGGTCCATCAAGCTGTCGAAGATTACTAATCCATGAGGTTCGACTTCCCCGACGAGGATATTATGACATTGGACAACATTGAAGAGAACATACCATATGACAGACCTGAACAAGGATCCCGATGGACCCTGTACTTTGATGGTGCCTCTAATGCACTTGGTAACGGTATCGGCGCGGTACTCATCTCTCCAGAAGGTTGCCATACACCATTCACAGCAAGACTCTGCTTCAACTGCACCAAAAACATGGCCGAGTATGAAGCTTGTATCTTTGGTCTCAAGGCTGTAATAGACTTGGGAATCAAATCGTTGATTGTGTTTGGGGACTCAGCTTTGGTCATCAGTCAGATCAAAGGAGAGTGGGATACTAAACATCCAAACCTCATCCCTTACAAAGAACATGTCTTGACATTGTTACCACATTTTGAGCAGATTACCTTCGAGCACTTTCGCGAGAAGAAAATCAGCTAGCAGATGCTCTAGCTACAATGTCATCCATGTTTAAACTTAACTGGGATAATGAGGCTCCCCAAATCACCATTGAACGGATGGAAGAACCTGCACATTGTCACGAGATTAATATCGAGGAAGTAGTGAACTGACCTTGGTTTCACGAAGTCAAAAGGTATCTCGAGGCTTAAGAATATCCTGAAGGAGCTTTAGTCAATGACAAAAAGTTCTTGAGGAGGTTCTCGAAAAAGTTCTTCTTGAGCAATGGTATTCTGTACAAGCGCAATCATGATTGCATTCTGCTCTGTTGTGTGGACAAGATTGAAGCTAAACAGATCATGGCTGAACTGCACAATGGTACCTTTGGCACCCATTCTAGCGGGCATACAATGGCTAAGAAGATTCTACGGGCAGGCTATTACTGGTCTACCATGGAAGCTGACTGCTATCAACATTCCCGAACTTGTCACAAATGTCAAATCTATGCAGACAAGGTACATATACCTCCAGTTCCTCTCAACGTCTTAACAGCTCCTTGGCCATTCGCTATGTGGGGAATCGACATGATTGGAGAGATCAAGCCTACATCATCCAATGGACACCGCTTCATCCTGGTGGCCATTGATTACTTTACCAAGTGGGTCGAAGAAGCTTCCTTCGCATCCGTTACAAATAATGTTGTTGCCCGCTTCATCAAGCATAACCTTATTTGTCGGTACGGTATCCCCGAAAGGATCATCACTGACAATGGTACAAACCTTAACAATACTATGATCACCGCCTTGTGCAAGTAGTTCCAGATTCAACATCACAATTCATCTCCCTATCAGCCAAAGATGAACGGTGTTGTCGAACCTGCGAACAAAAATATCAAGAAGATCATACAAAAGATGACAGTCACCTACAAGGACTGGCATGAGATGTTACCGTTTGCTCTCCACGGGTACCGTACCACGACACGCACTTCAACTAGGGCAACACCCTATTCTATGGTATACGGCATGGAAGCTGTTTTGCCTATCGAGGTTCAGATTCCCTCCTTGAGAATCATGAAGGATGCTGGTTTGAGTGAAGATGATTGGATTCAGACCCGATTTGATCAACTTAACTTGATTGATGAAAAGAGACTTACTGCTGTTTGCCATGGTCAGACGTATAAAAAATGGATGATCAAAGCATTCAACAAGAAAGTAAGACGACAAGTGTATCAGGTCGGGGATCTTGTAATCAAGTGGATCATCTTGCCGCAAAGTGATCCCAGGGGAAAATGGACTCCTACCTACAAAGGACCATTTGTGATCAAGAACATCTTTTCTGGGGGGGCAATGATATTAACTACCATGGATGGCGACGACCTGCCGCACCCTGCGAACGCAGTCATAGTCAAAAGATACTACGCATAAATGACCCGCTAGGTTGACACACCTAGGAAAAAAAAGGGCATCCCGGTGAATCGAAAACCCGAAAGGGAAGTTCAGGAAAAAATTAGGGATAAAACAAAAAAATCTGTACACCCGGCAAGTTGAAAACCCGAAAGGGCGACTTGGGCAAAAAAGGATTTCCCGGTGGATCGAAAACCCGGAAGGGAGGTCCAGGCAAAAGTTAGGGAATTAAAGCGTATGACTATGTCTCGTCGGATCACTTTAAGGACAATCTCTTCACAGACAAGCTTCGAGTTTCTGATCAACTCAATCATCTTCGGATGAAGCAACGAATGGACAAGATATTCAGGGTTACGAAGGCTATAATGGGAAACCCATGGAATTTTTACACATAACCATCTTTCTTTGTATAAATTTTTTCTCATTTTTATGACAATGTTCTCTTACTAGGATGTCTGTCTCCTTTGTACAAAATACTTACACAAAGTTAATACAGAGATACTTCAAAGTGCATAAAATTATTTGCCTTTTCTTCTTTTTTACACTTGTGTTTTATTTGAAAACGTCCAATGATTTATTAATGAGCATATGCATTTGAATATAATCGTTGTTTATAAATAAAAAAAATGGGAAAGAATAATTACTGACAGGTTGAAAGGATATGAAAACATCTTTAGGCTATTCCAGGAGAAATCCCCTGCAGTACATCATCTAGGTCCCCAGCGGAGCTAAAACCTTGAAATACATATCCCCAGCGGAGTTATAATTTCAAACCCTTGATTCCCATCAGAGTTAAACCCAAACTCCCAATCCCCAGCAGAGTAAAAACTTTGAACTACAGGCCCTCAGCAGAGATGAAACCTTCTTCCCCAGTCGAGTCAAATTTCCTACTATCAATCCCCAGTGGGAACCATTCAATTTTCCCCAAATTCCCCAGCAAGTTGTCTTAAAATCTGAGAATCAACCAGATAACAGTCAACTTTTGTTTTATCCCCAACCTAGGATAATTCCCCAGTAGATTGGCATACAACCCAAACTCTCGATATCCCCAACAGAATGAAGATTCTCATTCTTGACTCCCCAGTAGATTGGCATACAACCCAAACTCCTGATCTCCCCAGCAGTATAGCTACTCCCCACAAAGTTTTTACTCCCCAACAGAATGAAGATTCTCATTCTTGATTCCCCAGTGAAGTTGCTAGAGTCTTCATTACTCCCCAGCATGAATTTGTCAGAATTTTATTCCCATGCAAATTGAAGATTCTCATTCTTAGTTCCCCGCAGAAGCCATCAGAGTCTTCCTTATTCTCCAACAAATCAAGGTTTTCCTTTGATTGATCCCCGGTAGAGATCGCCCGAGTTTTCCTTATTCCCCAGCCGAGTAAGGATTCCCATTGTGTAATCCTCAGCCATAGTCATCCAAGTTCTCGGGATTCCCCAAGCGGGTTCCTCAAGCATCACTTGGCATTATTCTCACAGCAGAATGTTTATCATCCTCCAACTCCAAAGACTTGAAAGATCCCTATATCCCCAGGAAAGTCGTGAAGGATTCTCACATCAGCACAGAAGTTGTCAGAGATTTTCCATCCACAACAGTCACCAAGGATTTCTCATCCTCAGCAACCAAAGATTTTGAATCTCCAACAATGGTCAAGGATTTATTTTCCCCGACAGCAGTCAAGGATTTTATTATCTCCAGCCATCAAGGATTTATTTTCCTCAGCATTACAACAAATCAGCTTACATGCGCATACATTACACTCATATATCATAAACATTGATAAAACACATCGTATTGCATCATACATTTCATGCAACATAACTTTGTGTTCCAACTAACATTTTACCCTTTTCAGGATAAGATTAACAACTATTCTTAACAATTATTCAAGGATTTCAGATACATTACGAATACACTCCAGACACAGAAGTCATTATGTTACTCATTCAGATCTCTTATTCATGATACAGTAAAGATACACTCCAGACACGAAAGTCATTCTGTTACTCATTCAGAATTCAAAGTCAAGATACTGTTCAGATACGCTCCAGACACGGATGCCATTCTGTCACTCATTCGGACTTCAACAATCAGATACATATTAGATACGCTCCAGACACATAAGCTATTCTATTTCTCATTCAGATTCAACTGTCAATTTCAAGTTCAGATACACTCCAGACACGAAAGTCATTCTGCTACTCATATAGATCTCAACTTCAGATACAGTCCAGATACGCTCCATACACGGTTGCCATTCTGTCACTTATTATGACTTTTCCCCAACTCAGAGATGCTCCAGACACGGATGCTATTCTGTCACCTATTCAGATTCAGATGCAATACAGATACACTCCAGACACGGAAGTTATTCTGTTATTCATTCAGATTCAAGCATAGTTATAGCTCGGATACGCTCTAGACACAGACGCCATTCCATTGCTCATACAGACTCAGTCTCCAGATACAGTTCAGATACGTTCCAAACGCGGATACCATTCTGATACTCATTATTTTGACTTACAACATTCAGTTCAACAAACATTCTTGATGGCATCTTTAAGCCCATCTCTGACAAGATTCTGTCACATCTCTAAATGGAATCTTTAAGCCCATTCCCTCAACTACATTTTGACAAGTGCAAATTTACGGGCACTCTAGTGTCCAATCATCTTTTACCTTCGAGTCACGAACGACAAAACTTGCCAATCTAACTCTTCAGGTTAAAGAAGATTGAATAGGGGCAGCTGTTGTACCCCAAAATTTTCCCTCTCATTTTATCAAGTTTCTCCTCACCAGACACCTTGGACTCAAGACCAGATTAGGGTTTGCACAGCTCAAGACATCTCCTTGCACTGATGACCTGAAATTAGGGTTTGAGTTTGCATAAGGATTTTTGGACTTCCAATTCCTCATGTGACTTTCATACTTCATGTTGGACCTCTAATATTTCTCATACCAAGTTTCAAGCCTTGAATCAAATTTTTGCCCAATCAATTGGACAATTGACCTAAAAATCAACTATATCGGGGAAAAAGTTAATTGTGGCCAATTTATAGTCAAACCTCATAATTTTTTATCCAAATTAACATTATAGACTCATATGAACCATTTGATCAAGTTTGGACCATAGCTACTCAAGAAATTTGATCAGATCATCAAAAGGGCAAAATGGTCAAAATTAGGGTTTTGACTGTAGAAGGGCAATTTCTGACTTTTCACCTAGCCAATGGCAAATTGGGTTCAAGCATGGTTTCAAGGACTCAATGGAACCATCTTGACCTAATCATAAGGTTCAAAAGATCTCAAATGCATTAGTTTGACAGATGAATTTTTCCAGTCAACTGATCAAAAATCAACTGTACACTGAAAAGTCAAACTTTGACTTTTTGGTCAAAATCAAGTGTCAAGGGTCATTTTTCATCAATATGTGTCAAAACATGAAACTTGCTCACCAAGAAACCTAATTTTGGAAATTAGGGTTTAAGTTTGAAAAATTTCATAACTTAGAATTTTTCTAAGTTATGAAATTTCTTATTTTTCCCCAACTTTTCCCAACTTTTTCACCATGATGCAATTGGATTCAAAGAAAACTTCCAACATGGAAGTTGCAGTACTCCACAAAATCTACAACATTGATTCACAAAGTTTTCCCAAAAGATGCTTGGATTTCAAGTTATGGTTTTGTGAATAGGGGTCCAAAAACTTTTTAACTTAGTGAAATTTTGCCCTAGTTTAGGCAGGATTTTGACCTATCTTCACGGCAACTTTTCACATAGTTCCAAGTGGAATATCAAAATTCATTTCAAATATGGATTGTACATCATGTTACATGATTTCCAAAATGTCAAAGAACTCTCCAAGATCATTTATGGTTAGGGAGAATCAAAGAAAAGAAAATGGCCATTTCTCACTTTTATCCATGGCATTTTTCACATTGGCACAAGTTGCAAATCAGTTTGGATCATGCTTGTACTTGTTTCACAGGTATTAATCCTTACCTCACTCATTAATTAAATGAAAATACATTGGAAAAAGGTATTGTTCTGAGTTATGGAGCATTGTACAAGGAATTATTCCAAAAATGGCATAAAGGTGACAATACCATTTCCATAAAGCATACTTTATGTAATTTTGTTTATCTTGAGCCATGGATCCAATCTCTTTGTGCAAACAAGATCCATAAACATCAGAAAAGGTTCACCAACTATGCTCAGACCTCAAGCTAGCCTGTAAAGGCTTTGAGCTTTGTCAACTCACCTTTTGCTTCAAAAACAAGAAAGCTTGCAAAAGGTCCATAACTTGAAAATCTGATAAGAGCAAGCCTAAGTCTCATTTTCAAACAACCTCAGCATATTTTACCAAGCCAGAAACACGAATTGCCAAGCTCTCAAACACCCTCGAACACAAAAACACAAACTTCTGCCCAAAACAGGGCCATCTTTACAAACACCAAGGCAAAACAAATTTGCCTCGTGCGTTTTGCTTGAAACCACTTCAAACACATTCAATACAAAACACCTAAACTGTCCAGGCCCTTACTTTGCAACTGTAACCTCGTTTGCACACTTCACCATTTTCATTTTGAAGCTTTGCAGGTTGAGTTCTACAAGGAGATTCAAGCCATTTCAAAGCAAGCTAAGCATTGAGAAAGGTTGAGGGAACTTCAAGCAAGCTCACAAGTCCTTCAAGCCTCATTCAAAGTTGCTACATTGTCATATTCGAACTTGACTGAACAAGGTAATTTTCAACTTTCTATCTCCTTATTTAGACATCATTAGGCTTAAGTTTGTGAAGCAAAAATGTAGTCTTTAATGTGTTTGAGCTGTACATATGCATAGTTCTTATTTATATTAACTGAGCTAGGAGAATTTGGATGATGAACATGCTGAAAATTTTAGGTCAGGAATTAGGGGTGATAAAATTCTCTCTGATTTTTGAGATTTAGGTCAAGTTTTTTATATCATTAGAATCGTGAGTTAACAAGCTACAAATTTCATGTTGCAAGATTTTGTTTTTATGCACGTATACAAGAGAACAGGATTTGTACATGACGCACGCGTTTTTCTGGTTTGAAGGACAGGGACGAAGTGGGAGTGGGCCTGGGACTGGCTTGTTTGACTATTCACACCACCATTTTGCCTTCTACACCCCCCTTGGCCCATTTTTTATATTTTTGTATATTTTTCATTTCTTTTTATATTTTGTGACTTTATTATTTTTTTTCTTGAACATTAAAAAACCCAAAAATATTTTCTTAATTTTTTCCTTTTTATTTTATTATTTTTATTATTTTTTGGGCATAAAAATAGTTTATTAAATAACAATATACTTTATTTTCTAAATAAAACTTGTAAGTAATATAAAAATATTATATATTTTTATTTTTATTATTTATACACTTAAATTAATATTTTCATACAATATTTAATTTTTTTTTAGCATTTTGTATATATTATTATTATTTTTCTTAAACAAAAAAATCAATAAATAAATAATATAAAGCATAATTTCTCTAAAACAAAAATTAGGGTTTTCACCATTTCCAAAAATAATCATTTTTATTTTCTTATTTTTAGGACATAAATAAACTTATTTTCACATACATAAAATAAATACAAAAAAACATTTGTGCATATTTATATTTAATTATATATTTAAATATTTGCTTATTTATTTATTATATATAAATTCAATTGGGTTGTAATAGTAAATTAGGGTTTTATTTTGAGTAATATCCCCTTATTCAAACTTGTACCCCCTCCCCAGAATATTGTTGTAATAGTCTTAGATTTACTTTACGCATTTATTGCTTTTATATGCCATGATAGTAAACTAGGGTTTGTATGCAAAAGACCAAAAATCAAAATAAAATAGCATGACTTAACACAAGACAAAAATGCATGAAAATGACAACACATTGCACACAAGCACCCCTAGGGTTTCATCCACTTTGTTGCCTTAAAATGACCATGGTATGCATGCTAGGTATCTTGGCAAAATCAAACAAAATAAAATATCATAGTCCCTCGATGACGCTATCTTGGTTGCCTAAACAAAATGATCTAGTCCCACAAAACTTGCTAAGATACTTGGCAATATTGTTATCATGGTTATACGATGATCCACGCCCGTCCCGTTCAACATCCAAAGATAGGTTTGTTTACCAAATACAATGGTAAAACAACAATATCAAAGGGTTAAAAATGTACAAGAAAGACTTTTGATTAGGGTAGACAACTCCTAGTTACTTGATCAATTTGCAAACATCCTTGCTATTTTCAAACAAACACACACACAATTTCAAAACATTTCCCAACAAACTTTCAAACATTGAAACATTTTTCAAAAGACAAACACCTTTGTATACATTCAAATAATAATAATTACAAAGGTTGCCTAAACAAAGGTCTCTTTTCAAAATACTTTCAAAACCACACACAAAAGCACCATTTCAAACAATTGAAAAGCAAAGGCAAGTGATATAAACAAGTAACTAAGAGCCCATGGAAAACCATGGATGAAAAGGGTGCTAGCACCTTCCCTTTTCATAATCTACCCCCCGAACTCAAGAAAACATCTCAAAGGTCTTTCCTGTGCTTTTTGACCTTTCCTTTGGATAAAATAAAAAGTCGGTGGCGACTCTTGCTAAACCGAAACATTTGCGAACAGAAATGTAAAACCTCAAGTCAGTTCTCCCACCGTATCACAGTACTTGATTTTGCCCAAAAAGTCAAAGTTTGACTTTTCAGTATACAATTGACTTTTGATCAGTTGATTGTAAAATTCATCTGTCAATCCAATGTAATTGAGATGTTTTGAGCCATGTAATTAAGTCAAGATGATGCCATTGAATCCTTGAAATCATGCTTGAACCCAATTGGTCATTTGGTAGGTTAAAAATCAGAAATTGCCCTTCCCCAGTCAAAACCCTAATTTTGACCATTTTGCCCTTTTGATGATTTAATCAAATTTCTTGAGGAGTTGTGATCCAAACTTGATCAAATGGTACATATGAGTTTAAAATATTGATGTGGATCAAAATTATGAAGTTTAAATGTAAATTGGCCATGGTTGACTTTTCCCCCAATACAATTGATTTTTAGGTCAACTATCCAATTGACTGATCAAAAATGTGGTTCAAGGCTTGAAACTTGTCATGAGTGATCTTAGGGGTCCATAATGATGTTTGAAAGTCATATGAAGCATTGATAGTCCAAAAATCCTTGTGCAAACTTAAACCTTAATTTTGGGTTATTAGTGCAAGATGAGATGTCCTAAGCTGACCAAACCCTAATCTTGTCTTGAGTTAAAGAAACCTTGTGAGAAAAATCTTGATATAGGAGAGGGAAAATTTTGGGGTATAATAGCTGCCCCTGTTCAATCTTCTTAAACCTGAAGAGTTAGATTGGTGAATTTTGCCGTTCGTGACTCGAAGGTGAAAGATGATTGGACACTAGAGTGCCCATAAATTTGCACTCGGCGACGTGTAGTTAAGGGAATGGGCTTAAAGATGCCATTTGGAGAAGCGATAGAATCTTGTTAGAGATGGGCTTGTAGATGCCATCCAAGAATGTTTGTTAAATTGTAAGTCGAAAGAATAAGTATCAGAATGGTGTCGTGTTTGGAACGTATCTGAAGTCTGAACCTAGATGAGCGACAGAATGGCTTCCGTGTCTGGAGCATATCCATACTGTATCTGAACTTGAAAGCTGAATGAGTAAAAGAATGGCTTCCGTGCCTGGAGCGTATCCGTACTGTATCTGAAAGTTGAAATCTGAATGAGTACAAGAATGGCTTCCGTGCCTGGAGCGTATCTGTACTGTATCTGAAAGTTGAAATCTGAATGAGTATAAGAATGGCTTCCGTGCCTGGAGCGTATCTGAACTGTATCTGAACTTGAAGTCTGAATAAGTGTTAGAATGACATCCGTGTCTGGAGCGTATCCGTACTGTATCTGAATGAGTATCAGAATGGCATCCGTGTCTGGAGCGTATCTGTATTGTATCATGATTGCATATTGTTTAATGATAGCTGTTAATCTTATCCTGAAAAGGGTAAAATATTAGCTGAAACACAAAGTTATGTTGCATGAAATGTATGATGCAATATATGCATTTTATCAATGTTTATGATATATGGATGTAATGTATGCGCATGTGAGCTAATTTTCTGTATTTCTATTTGACTGAGGAAAATAAATCCTTGACTGCTGCTGAGGATATGTAAATTCTTCATGTCTTGAAGCTGGAGTAATGACAAAAATTCCGTTGTTAGAGAAATGCCGTATGCTGCTTGGGGAATCTGTTTGGGGAATCCAGAGAACTTTGATGACTTCTACTGGGGATAAAATGGGAGTCCTTGTTCCGTTGGGGAGTATCAGAAATTACTGTTATCTGGTTGGATTGCAGGCTTCAAAACAACTTGCTGGGGAATTTGGAGAAACTAGATGGTTTCCACCGGGGATTAATAGACTAGAAGCTTCATTCTGTTGGGTAGTTGGGAGTTTTGTTCTGCTGGGGATTATTGAAAACTCTGTGGGGAATATGGAGTGGTCCAGGAATGTTTTCTTGTTCCTTCAACCTGTCAGTAATTGCCCTTTTCATTTTGTTTATTTGTAAACAGTAATTATGTTCAAATGCATATGTTCATTAATGAATCATTGGACGTTTTTGCAAATAAAACACAAGTGTAAAGGAAAAATACAAACAATTTTCTATACTTTAAAGAGATATCTTTGTATTTATTTTGAATAAGTATTTTGTACAAAAGAGATAGACATCCTAGTAAGAGGATGGTGCCGTAAAAAGTAAGAAAAAATTTTTATACAAGGAAAGACAACTATGTGTGATAATCCCATGGGGTTCCCATTCTGCTATAGTCCCCGTATCTCCGAATATCCTGTCCATTTGTTGCTTCTTCCGAAGATGATTGAATTGATCAGAAACCTTGAGTTTGTCAGTGGAAGTCAAAAGGTTGTCCACAAAGTGATCCGACGGGACATAGTCATATGCTTTAATTCCCTAACTTTTGCCTGGACCGCCCTTTCGGGTTTTCAGTCCACCGAGAAACCCTTTTTTGCCCAAGTCGCCCTTTCGGGTTTTTAACTTGCCAGGTGTACAAATTTTTTTATATTTTTATCCCTAATTTTTTCCTGAACCTTTTTGGTTCGCCGGGATGCCCTTTTTTTTGCCTATATGTGTCAACCTAGCGGGTCTCTTATGTGTAGTATCTTTTGACTATGTCCGCGTTCGCAGGGTGTGGCAGGTCGTCTCCGTCCATGGTGGTTAAGATCATTGCCCCACCGGAGAAGATGTTCTTGATTACAAATGGTCCTTCATAGGTAGGAGTCCATTTGCCCTTGGGGTCACTTTGTGGTACGATAATGCGTTTGATCACCAGATCTCCAACTTGATATACTTGGCGTCTGACCTTCTTGTTGAAAGCCTTGATCATCCGTTTTTGATACATATGACCATGGAAAATAGCAGTAAGTCTCTTTTCATCAATTAAGTTTAGTTGATCAAGTCGAGTCTGGATCCAATCGTCCTCATTCAAACCTGCATCCTTCATAATTCTCAAAGAGGGGATCTGAACCTCAATAGGCAAGACAACCTCCATGCCATAAACCAAAGAATAGGGTGTTGCCCCAGTTGATGTGCGAGCCATGGTACGGTACCCGTGGAGAGCAAACGGTAGCATCTCATGCCAGTCCTTGTAGGTAACTATCATTTTTTGTATGATCTTTTTAATTTTCTTATTAGCAGCTTCGACTGCACCATTCATCTTTGGCCGATAGGGGGATGAATTGTGATGTTGAATCTTGAACTGCTCGCACAAGGCGATGATCATATTATTGTTGAGGTTTGTACCGTTATTAGTGATGATCCTTTCTGGGATACCGTACCGGCAAATAAGATTCTGCTTGATGAAGCGGGCAACAACATTCTTAGTAACGAATGCGAAGGAAGCCGCTTCGACCCATTTTGTAAAATAGTCAATGGCCACTAGGATGAAACGGTGTCCATTGGAGGCTGTAGGCTTGATCTCCGCAGTCATATCGATCCCCCACATAGCAAAGGGCCAATGAGCTGTCAAAACACTCAGAGGGACAGGAGGTACGTGCACCTTGTCAGCATAAATTTGACACTTATGACAGGTCCAGAAGTGTTGATAGCAATCTGCTTTCATGGTAGACCAGTAATAGCCTACCCGTAGGATTTTCTTCGCCATCGTATACCCACTGGAGTGAGTGCCAAAGGTACTTTCATGTAATTCAGCCATGATCTTTTCAACCTCAATCTTATCCACACAGCAGAGCAGAATAGAGTCATGATTGTGTTTGTATAGTATGCCATTACTCAGGAAGAACTTAGCAGAGAATCTCCTTAAGAACTTTTTGTCATTGACTGAAGCTCCTTCTGGATATTCTTGAGCCTCGAGATACCTCTTGACTTCATGAAACCAAGGTTGGTCCACTACTTCTTCAGTATTAATCTCGTGACAGTGTGCTGGTTCATCCATTCGTTCAATGGTGATCTGGGGAGCCTCGTTATCCCAATTAAGTTTAAACATATACGACATTGTGGCTAGAGCGTCTGCTAGCTGATTTTCTTCTCGCGAGAAATGCTCGAAGGTAATCTGCTCAAAATGTGGTAGCAATGTCAAAACATGTTCTTTGTAAGGGATAAGGTTTGGATGCTTAGTGTCCCATTCGCCTTTGATTTAACTGATGACCAAAGCTGAATCTCCAAACACATCTAAAAATTTGATTCCCAGGTCTATGGCATCCTTGAGACCAAAGATGCATGCTTCGTATTCCGCCATGTTGTTCGTACAGTTAAAGCAAAGTTTGACAGTAAAAGGAGTATGTCACCCTTCCGGAGATATGAGTACAACACCGATACCATTACCAAGTGCATTGGATGCCCCATCAAAGAACATGGTCCATCGGGATCCTTGTTCAGGTCCGTCATATGGTCTGATCTCTTGAAAGTTGTTTAATGTCATGATGTCTTCGTTTGGGAATTCAAACTTCATGGATTGATAATCTTCTACAGCTTCATGAGCAAGATGATCAGCTAGCACACTGCCATTTATAGCTTTCTGGGTAGTGTATTGTATGTCATATTCTGTTAAGATCATCTGCCATCTAGCCATTCTTCCAAACAGAGCAGGCTTTTTGAAGATGTACTCTATCGGATCCATCTTAGATATCAGCAAAGTGGTATGAGTCAACATATATTGTCTTAGCCGGCGAGCAGCCTATACCAGAGCGCAACAAGTTTTCTCGAGTAGTGAATATCTGGTTTCATAGTCGGTAAAGTTTTTGCTCAGGTAGTAAATAGCGTGCTCTTTTCGGCCAGACTCGTCATGCTGCCCCAATACACACCCCATTGAGTTCTCTAAAACGGTCAGATACATGATCAATGGTCTTCCCTCGACTGGTGGCATCAAGACAGGAGGTTCTTGTAAGTACTCTTTGATTTTGTCAAAAGCAATTTGACATTCATCATTCCATCTGACTACTTGATCTTTCTTCAACAACTTGAAGATTGGCTCACAAGTAGATGTTAGGTGAGAAATGAATCTGGCAATATAGTTCAGGCATCCCAAGAATCCTCTAAATTCCTTCTCAGTGCGAGGAGCATGCATTTATTGTATCGCTTTAACCTTGGCAGGATCAACCTCGATGCCTTTGTTGCTGACGACAAAACCTAAGAGTTTACCGGACCGGACTCCGAATGTACACTTGTTCGGATTCAATCTTAGTTTGTACTCCTTCAATCTTACAAACAACTTTTGCAAGTGGTCAAGGTGCTCCTCTCCAGTTTGTGATCGGGCTATCATGTCATCTACATAGACCTCTATCTCATGATGTATCATATCATGAAACAAAGCTACCATGGCGTGTTGATAGGTTTCCCCAGCATTCTTCAATCCGAATGGCATCACTTTGTAGCAGAACGTACCCCACTGTGTGACAAATGTAGTTTTCTCCATGTCCTCAGGTGCCATTTTGATCTGGTTATAGCCTGAGAATCCGTCCATGAAGGAAAACACTTTGTGCTGGGCCGTATTGTCAACCAGAATGTCGATGTGGGGAAGTGGAAAATCGTCTTCAGGGCTGGCCTTGTTTAAATCTCTATAATCCATGCACATTCGTACTTTACCATCCTTTTTAGGCACAGGAACAATGTTGGCAACCCATTGAGGATAGGAAGTGACAGCCAGAAATCCAGCATTGAACTATTTCATAACTTCCACTTTAATCTTCTCTGACATGTCAGGTCTCATGCGGATGACTTTTTGTTTCACTGGTGGACAATCTTCTCTTGTGGGTAGACGATGTACCACGATGTCTGTATCAAGTCCTGACATGTCTTCGTATGACCATGAAAAGATCTCAACATAATCATGCAATAGCTGAATTAGACGCTCCTTGACACTAGGCTCTAGATTGGCACCCACTTTGATTTCCTTTTTATCTTCCTCGGTACCCAAGTTGATTGTATCCAACAGTTCCTCATGAGGCTGAATAGCTCTTTCCTCTTGTTGTAGTAGTCTGGCCAATTCCCCCGGCACTTCACAATCTTCCTCACCTTCGTATTCGGCTTGGTAGATTAGATCTTCAGAGTCACTGAAGGTTATAGCAGTATCGTTACCCATGGTATCCGAAATGGAGTGGTACCTGCATTTGTGAGTGTGGGTGTGTGTAAGGGTATAGCCACCTTTAAACAATAAAATGTAAAAGAAAGACAATGAGCACAAAAAGTTTGTATGTGGAAAAACGTCCATGATTCATTGAATGTCATATGAAGATGAAATAAAAACCCTTACAAATGGACCGTTGTGCCTCGGGTAAGACACAAGGTTTTTAAAGTGCGAATTGTTTGTGAATATTACAAGTCTAAAAAGATAAATTACTGAGAGATGAAATTTATTGGGACAAAGTCTCTGGCTTCCCAGTTGCGGAGTCCTCCATTGACAGTAAGAAATATCCAATATTCCAAGCTGCTTTCTTCTTCAGCATCTTCCACTGCGTTGACCTCCCGGTTACTAATCTTCAAAGGTGGCCCTCCAGCACGGGCACGGTGCACATCCTTTTGAGAAGTTGAAGTAAACCCCAAGCCAAACTTGTCTGATTTATACAGGATGTCCAGAAGCTGCCCCCAGATGGTGCATCCACCCTCTTCTACTACTGCCTTAGTGTCCTTCAGAGATGACATCCGAAGTGGAGGTCTTTTGATCTTGGGAATCGAGGATATCGCCTTGGTTACCACTACTTCTTGAGAGACCTCTTCAAAATGTTGAAAAGGAGTTTCAATGAACTCGCCATCCAACTCCATATGTCGGAAAGAATTCAGATGACTAATCATGTATTCCTCCTCCCCGTGGACAGTTATGATCTTTCCTTGGACCGGGTACTTCAGCATATGGTGAAGCGTGGAAGTGACAGCACCGACATTATGGATCCAAGGCCATCCTAATAGACAGGAGTAAGAGGGATGGATGTCCATCACATAGAAGGTTGAATTGAAAATCTGAGTTCCCACCTTTATCGGGATGTCCACCTCCCCGTGGACCATCCTTTTCGAGCCATCAAATGCTCTCACAATTATGTTACTGGGTTTTAGAGTCAGCCCTTTGCAATCCAATCGGTCAAGGGCTCTCTTTGGTAAGACGTTCAACGATGAACCCGTGTCTACCAATACATGGGCCAAAGTTGTTCCTCTACACTCCACAGAGACATGCAATGCCTCATTGTGCTTTCTCCCTCTGGGTGTCAAATCAGCATCAGAGAAGCCTAGGCCTTTATCAGCTGTTAAACTGGTCACACAGTCTTGGAACTGGTCAGTAGATGTTTCTTGTGGCACATGGGCTGTCTTCAGAAATTTTACTAGAGCTTTTGCATGTGCCTCAAAGCACAACAGTAAAGCCATCATGGAGATCTTGGAGGGAGTTTGCCCCAACTGTTCAACCACATCATAGTCACTCTTTTTTATTATCCTCAGGATCTCTTCCATTTCCTTCTTGGATGTTTCGGGGATAACTAGTGATTGAGCCTTCGTCCGGACAGGCTCTTCTTGAATGCTTTTTCCACGATTTTCAAAAGTAGAAGTGTTGGTAGGGATAACAACAGGGTTCGTGTTGTCTTTGTCGGTAGGTACACTTGCAGGTATGATCACTGGTACAGAGGTAATCTTCGGAATGGCCACGGGTCCAAAAAATGCCTTTGGAGGGGCAATCTCTAGAGAGAAGATTATTCCACTACGAGTAATTTTGCTAGTTCCGGCAATATTGCTAATGTCGAAATTATCTTCTTCAGAGCTTTCTCCTTCGGAAGTCAGTTTATCTTGTTTAATACCATGGTAGTAGATTTCTCCACCGTAATTCCATGGTACTGTTTTATCTGATTCGTATGGGACCGGCTCGGGCATTATAATCTTAAGAGGAGTAGTCTTTGGAGCAGATGTAATCCTAACGGGTCTTTTAGGGACCCTGGAAGGATTGGCGGAGATGGTTATGATTGAAATGTCTTCAACGGGAATAGGTAAAACGGGAGCATTCTCAAACAGAATTTCTTGGTTGTCAATCAGGCGTTGGATACCTGTCTTCAACAGAGGGCAATCACTTGATGAGGATAAGCAAACATGACAATCTTTATTACAACCTAGGAATATCCCAGCTTTCAACAAGTTCATTTTAATGATCGGGAGCAGAGTCAAGAGTTCATCTACTGTAGCAACAAACAAATCTTCTTTGATAGCATTGGCATTGTGACCATGCCTAGGCATCAGAGCGGAAATGACATTTGGTTTCTCAGGTGCGTCAAACTTAACTTCTTTGGCCTCTATGAGGTCTTGAATCTTGTTCTTTAAAGCCCAACAGTTGTTGGTGTCATGGCCCGGACTTTCAGAATGGTATGCGCATCTGACATTCAGGTGATAATGAGGGGACGCCATGTTAGGATTCTTTGGGGCCTCCTTTAAATTTGCCAGATTCAATTTCAGAAGATGTGGCAAGACCTGGGCTAGATTCATATTAATCCTGGTGAATTGCCGGACTGACCTTTCCACCCTTGGCTGGTTATTTCTTGGTTGATCAGATGCAGGTTTTGGGATCATAACGACCCCCACCACTGGTCGGCATTCAGTTCTTCCCTAATTCCTTTGTGAGTAAACAGCAGACACCTCCTTCTTCCCAGTGAAAGGTTTTCTCATGGTTGTAGAGGCATACACATCCTTCTGAATCTTTCCACTTTTTATACCAGCTTCCACCCTTTCTCCGGTTAATATTAGCTCAGTAAACCCATCTGATGAGCTCCCAATCAGATGGTTGAAGAAAGGGCCTGATAGGGTGCCCAAGAACATATCCACCAACTCCCTTTCAGACAGAGGAGGTTGCACCCTTCCAGCTAGATCTCTCCATTTCTGCGCGTACTCTTTGAAACCCTCATTTGAAACCATAGCCATACTCTGAAGTTAAGTACGGGTAGGCGCCAAATCTGCATTATACTGGTATTGTCTATAGAAAGCTGCAGCTAGGTCTTCCCAGTTATGGACGTCGGCCCTTTCCAATTGGTAAAACCAATCAAGTTGTGTTCCGGATAAGCTGTCTTGAAAAAAATGGACCCACAAATCTTTATCGGCGGAGTGCGGCTGAATCTTTCTGACATATGATCGGAGGTGCATTTTAGGACATGACACCCCATCATACTTTGCAAATAATGGCACCTTGAACTTTGGCGGGATCACAATTCCTGACACTAGCCCTAGTTCCTCAAAGTCTAGACCTGGTACTTTTTGTATTTCTATAGCATTTAGCCGCTCTTCAAGATGTCGGTATTTATCATCAGCCGGAGGGTACTGCTCCTCAGAGTAGTCTTCTTCTTCCTCCTCTTCTTCAGACTCTGATGGAACTTCTATTTCTTTTCCTTTTCTCTCTCTTTCATCAGATGTTGTTGGAAAATCCAAGGTTCTTCTGGCCTGTCCTTGAAACCTTCTTCCCATGATTACCATACCAGTTGGTTTCTTCTCTTTCTTCTTTTTATCTTTTGCTAGCAGAGTCTTCAGCTCCTCTTGTCCTTTGGCCAGGGTTGTGAGTAACTGTTGAAACTGCATGTTTTGAGCTTTAAGATCTTTGACCGTCTGTTCGAGATCCATCTTACTGAAATAAACAGTAGAGAGATGAGGAAACTTGTTGCAAAGACCTGTTTATGTTATGATGAATGATATGTATACATGCAATGCTTTCAAGGATTTTAAAAATTCAAATTTATTTTAAACAAAAAAGAAACACACGTTATATTAATAAGATAGAATTTGAGTACATCAATGTCCCTTGGGCAAAATAATACAAAGCTCTAAGATAGAAAAATATTGCGCATCCTCTTTGGTGTAATGTAGGTATTCAGAGTCTACTCCTCATGAAGTAGCCTAGTGAGTTCCAAAACCTTCTTCTCGCTTGCGTAGAATTGGGATTCAAAAGTATCTCGCTCTCCTTTGAGTTGTATCCAATCCCTTTGTAGATCCTCGAGTGATGTGGGCATGTCAGGATGTAGGATAGTGTATGGAACTTATCCTTCCTTAACAGACTCAATAATCACTGGGAGAATGGAAGGATAAGGCATCATAAGACTTTAAGCGCGGGTTCATACCCACTTGAGGTAAGGCTCAAGAGGGATGGAATTCTTGTGTCCCAAAGTCTTTCTATCCACCTTGTTTAGCATTCTCCAAGCTCGGATGAATCTCTGGCGAAGACCTTGATCGTCGTTGTCGTAGTCGAATACCAAACCTTGAATCAGCATATCATGTGGGCCATCCATTCAGGCATAACCAAACTATCTTAGAGCTAAGCATGGATTGTAGGTGATGCCTCCCCTAATGCCAATTAGAGGGACATTAGGGAATTCCCCACAACGGTCAACAATGATAACATTCTCTTTGGATCGAGAGCACCAATGAATATCTTAATGTTTAAGCGTCATTAACCTTTGTGACCACCTCAAACCCTGCTCATTCTTTAAGACTGATTGGGGAAGATGAGAAATAAACCATCTTGCCAGGAGAGGAGTGCAACACATAAGTACACCTCTTTTCCTCATTGTACGAGTGTGAAAAGAGTGCAGGATATCCCCTAGCAATGTAGGCACCGGATTGCATGACATGAAGATTTTGACGGCGTTCACATCTATGAGTTGATCAGGATTGGGGAACAAAACCATTCCATAGATAAGAAGAGCCACAATCTCCTCAAAAGCTTGTAAGTCTAGGAAATTCCAACAACTTTGGGCCTTCTCAAACAGAAACTTTGCTAAAAAGCCTTTGACACCACTTCTAGTTTCCCAATGAGTTGTGACATCGGATGAGTGCAAGTGTAGGGCTTGAGCAATCTCTTCTGGATTTGGATCTTTTTTCGTACCGCTGAAAGGTAGTTGATTGAGAATAGGAATCCTCAAGAGTTGAGAGAATTCTTCCAAAGTAGGCACAAGCTGATAGTCAGGAAATATGAAGCAATGATGCAAAGGATCAAAGAACTGGAAGAGAACCTTCATTATATCCTCCTCTGTGTTGGAGGTGACCAAGTTGAGTAGAAGACCATGCCTCTCGGTGAATGGAGAGTTTTCAGGGATCCTTGAAGCTAGCTCATTGAGTTGTGGAGGAATTCTTACAAGGTTGATTTGGATAGTTTTCCTGCGAAGTGAATCCATATCCTACAAAACAAGAACAAAGATGAATCTCCAAAATCCTTGAAATGGTTAGTGAATGCATATGATGTTCATGATGTCCACGATGTTATGTACAAGTATGCATATACAAGCAAGTCAAACAAGTTCTTAGTTTAGGCTTGCATGAGGTTTTATAGGTAAGTACCCTCTTGAAGTTTAGTTGGCTCAACCTGTCCTAACAATAGTAACCGGGTTCTAAGGAGCTCAATATCACTGGATTGTTTCCTTGGTCATTGTTTCAGCTCAAGCCTCTTTAATGGCGACTGAAATATCCCAAGAAACCAACCCTTAATGAGTATAGTATCGAGTATCTACCAACTTTGGACTGCACCAAAGCTGACCATCTCACTACATCCTAAAAGGCCAAGTTGGTCAAGTAAAGGGTTCTAGAAGTTCATTAGTGCTTTATGACATCACTCAGCGGCCCCGTATTCTCTTTGATTAACTCAAAGGCTACCAGTATCCACAAATATGTCACACTAATATAGCTATTGCTTAGACCATGTCGGTATACCCTGCACAGTTTCCGCAACGTATTTCTATTTACGTATAATGTTTCCCCAAATCCAGGTAGAGGATTCAAACCCACACAAAGAACCATAATGTAAAGCAAACAAATCAAACAATGTAAGCAAGTAAATGTGATCTAAGACCTAAGGTAACCCCACTTTTTTTTAGAATTTTTCCCCAGCAGAGTCGCCAGTTCTGTGATGCGGTGGGAGAACTGACTTGAGGTTTTTGCGTTTTATCGCAAATGTTGCGGCTAGCAAGAGTCGCCACCGACTTTTCTTTTATCCAAAAGGAAAGGTGAAAAAGCACAGGAAAGACCTTTGAGATGTTTTCTTGAGTTTGGGGGGTAGATTATGAAAAGGGAAGGTGTTAACACCCTTTTCATCCATGGTTTTCCATGGGCTCTTAGTTACTTGCTTAGATCACTTGCTTTTGTTGTTTGAAATTGTGTTTGGTGTGGTTTTGAAAGTATTTTGTAAAAGAGGCCATTCATTTAGGCAATCTTTATAATGATTCTCGTTCGTAAGAATGTATACAAAGATGTTTGTCTTTTGAAAATGTTTTCAATGTTTGTAAGATGTTTTGAAATGTGTATGTGCTTGTTTTGAAAATAGCAAGGATGTTTTGTTTGAAATTGAGCAAGTAACTAGAAGATATCTACCTACTCAAATGTCTTTCTTATGCATTTTTTATTCCTTTGACATTGTTGTCTTACCATTTATTTGGTAAGAAACCCTATCTTTGGATGTAAACGGGATGGGCGCATGTCATCGTATAACCATGATTAGCAATGTTTGCAAAATATTTTAGCATTTTTGAGGGACCAAGATCATTTTGTAAGGCAACTTTTGAATAGCGTCATCGGGGGACTATGATCTTATATTTGTTTTGTTTTGCCAAGATACTTCACATGCATAACATGGCCATTTTGTTTTAGGCAACCAAGTGGGGGAAACCCTAAGGGTTCTTGTGTGCAAGTGTGTCATTTTCATGCTTTTATTTTGTCTTGTATTTAGAGTGTTCTATTTTGCTTTGTTTTGTTCTTGTCATGCAAACCCTAATTACTAATCATGGCATATAAAGCGGTAAATTGCGTAATGTAAATATACTAAGCTATTACAACAATTTTATGGGAGGGGGGATACAAGTTTGAATGGGGATTGGCACAAATATAAAGCTAAATACATTATTACAACCAAATCGAATTTGTATGAATTAAGATAAATGCAAATACAATATTTGAAATGTAATGCAATGCAATGTACATGTAAAAGATTTTTTTGATGTCTTATTTTCATGTAAAGAATATTTAATCTAAACCTAAAAATATAAGAAAAAAGATTTAATTTTTTGAAAGGGGTTTAACCTTAATTTTATTTAAAAGAAAATAAAGTTTCTATATTATTATTTTGTGTATTTTCTTGTTTAAAAATAATAAATAATATTGTAATAAAATATAAAATTTTGTATGTATGCAAAAAATAGGGATTTATAAATATGAAATGCAAAATAAAAATACTAAGTATATTTAATTATATTTACAAATTTATTAAGAAAAATAAATTATATCCTATTAAAATAAACTATATTTTTATGTGAGAAATAAAATAAAAATAAAATAAAGTGCAATATGACTAAATTATTTTTTAGGATTTTTAATCATTAAAGAAAATAATTAAAATATTAAATATGAAAGTAAAACAAATAAAAAAAAACTAAATATAAAATAAGTTGGCAGGGGGTGTTGTAGCAAAGTTGATGGTAATATGCTAGCAACAAGATGCCAAACCCAAAGACTCAGCCCAGCCTGCAAAAAAGTGTCAAAAATGGAAAAGAAAATTGTGAAAAATACAAAAGTAGCGCGCAGGTTCGAACCCAGGACATGGGTCTCACCAGCGCGCTGCTTTGTCACTGGGGTGGCTATACATCCATTGTCTTTACTGAAACAAAAATAACATATTACAAAACGCGCCCTTGCCCTGTTTCATCTTCATCCTCAAGCCTTGGCCGGATCCCCTATAACCTCCTCATACTTCCATGAAAATAAAAACTTATAACATGAAAAATGTAGCATTTGAACTCACGATTCCAACCATATAAGTTATGTAATATAACTATCAAAGATCAAAGAGAATTTTAAAAGCCATAAATTCTAACCTAATATTTTAAGAGATTTCAACTTCCAAATTCTCTTAGCACAAGTAAAATTAATGCAAGATAATGATATATACAACTTCGTTATGATGAGGGCTACATTTTTTATTCATAGATCATGGCCTAAGGTTGCCTGTACAAAGATATAGAGTTTGAAAATTTACCTCATTCAGCTGGAATCGTGTATAGAAATATAGTGACTTTAATGGAGGCCTGATGCTTGCTTGAGCTTCCTTGAGCTTCCCTGAATCTATTCCAACCCTTGCCTTGCTCTGAAAGTGGCTAGAACTCCCTGACCAAGTCCAACTGCAAGCTTCAAAGTCAACAATGGCAGATGGTGGAAAAGAGATTACAGAACAAGGATGATGGTTTGGATGGGTTTGATATCAAGTATGTAAGGTGTTTGAATGATCTAAACACAAAACGCACGAGCCAAATGGAAGTTGGATGTCTTTGTACAGAAACTGTATGTTTGAGCAGGTTTTTGGTGTTTTGCTTGCTGAGAGTGTTTTCAGTCTTAGCCCATATCCCTTTGTGTTGCATATAGTTTGTATATTAGTACTGAAATGGTTTTAGGTCAGCTCTCTATCAGCTATGCAAATGCTAGCCTTTTTGCCAACTTCCTTGTACTTGAAGCAAAGTGACAAGACCAAAGCTTCACATGCTTGTACCAGCTTGCTTAGGGTTGGTATGAGTTTGTACAACTTACTTGAGACCTGTGTGGTTTTTATGCATCAAGGGGACAGGTTCAAAGCTCAAAACTGAAAAGTTTGCAAAAGTGGTTCTTTTTCAAAATGGCAATGGAGCCTTTTTGCCATAAATGGAATTACAAGTTGGATAAAGGTTCAAAAGCATGGATAGAGGCTTTGTCAACTGAGTAAGCATTTAATTAAGGAGTGTGGAGCAAGTTTAGGACCTGTACAACATGAATTATCCAGCATATGATTGATTTGCAACTTGGTTCTTCATGAAATGGCTTGAACAAAAAAGTGAGAAAATGCCAATTTCCTCTCTTCGATTCTCCCTACTCAAAAATGATCTTGAGGAGTTCTTGGACATTTTGGAAATATTTCAATATGCTCTATAATTCATATTTGAAATGCATTTTGAGATACCTCATGGAAATAGGTGAAAAATTGCCATGAAGTTGGGTCCAAAACTTGCCTAAATTAGGGCAAAGTTTTACTAAGTTAACAAGTTCATGACCATGTATTCACAAATTTATATCTTGAGATCCAAGCATCTTTAGGAAAAAGTTTGTGAATAAAAGTTGTAGATTTCATGGAGATCTAAAACTTTCATGTTTGGAACTTTCCTTGAATCATTATGCATCATGGTGTAAAAGTGGGGTAAAGTTGGGAAAAAATAAGAAAAATTTCTATACTTAGAAAATTTCTAAGAAAAATTTCAAATCCAAAACCCTAATTTTCAAATTTGGTTTTCTTGGTGAAAAAGTTTCACATTTGGAATTTTTTTAATGAATTATGACCCTTGGTACTTGATTTTGACCAAAAAGTCAAAGTTTGACTTTTCAGTGTACAGTTGACTTTTGATCAGTTGACTGTAAAATGATGTTTTGAGCCATGTAATTAAGTCAAGATGATGCCATTGAATCCTTGAAATAATTCTTGAACCCAATTGGTCATTTTCTAGGTTAAAAATCAGAAATTTCCCTTCCCTAGTTAAAACCCTAATTTTGACCATTTTGCCCTTTTGATGATTTGATCAAATTTCTTGAGGAGTTGTGATCCAAACTTGATCAAATGGTACATATGAGTTTAAAATGTTGATATGGATAAAAAATTATGAAGTTTAACTGTAAATTGGCCATGGTTGACTTTTTCCCCAATACAACTGATTTTTAGGCCAACTATCCAATTGACTGATAAAAAATGTGGTTCAAGACTTGAAACTTGTCATGAGTGATCTTAGGGGTCCATAATGATGTTTGAAAGTCATATGAAGCATTGATAGTCCAAAAATCCTTGTTCAAACTCAAACCCTAATTTTGGGTTATTAGTGCAAGATGAGATGTCATGAGCTGACCAAACCCTAATCTTGTCTTGAGTTAAAGAAACCTTGTGAAAAAAATCTTGATATAGGAGAGGGCAAATTTTGGGGTACAATAACTTGCAAAAATCCGATGTCACGACTAATTGGGAAACAAGGAGTGGTGTCAGAGGGTTCTTAGCCAAGTTCTTGTTGGAGAAAGCTCAAGATTGTTGGAACTCTTTGGATTTACAAGCTTTTGAAGAAATCTTGGACCTTATCATCTATGGGATGGTTTTATTTCCAAACCCTGGCCAACTCATAGATGTAAATGCTGTCAAAATCTTCATGTCTCGCAATCCAGTGCCTACTTTGTTAGGAGATATCCTACATTCTCTCCACTCTCGCACTATGAGGAAAAGAGGGATCCTCATGTGTTGCACTCCTCTATTGGCTAGGTGGTTTGTTTCACATCTTCCCCGGTTTATGTTGAAGAACGAGAAAGGTTTGAGGTGGTCCCATAGGTTGATGTCACCCAGATATTCGTATATTCACTGGTGTTCTCGATCCTTAAATAATGTTACTATCATCGACCATTATGGTGAATTCCCTAATGTCCCTTTGCTTGGCATTAGGGGAGGTATTAATTACAACCCTTGTTTAGCCTTACAACAGTTTGGGTATGCCCGAAGAGATGGTCCTCATGATATGCTCATCCAAGGAGTGGTATTCGAATACAAGAGCGACGATCAAGGCTACCTCAGAGGTTTGTACGAGCTTGGAGGATGGTAAACAAGGTGGATAGTAAGACACTGGGACACAAGAATTCTATTCCACTTGAGCCTTATCTTAGGTGGGTATGAGCTCATGCTCAGAAGCTCGTGATTCCTTATCCCTCTATCTTACCAATTATCATGGAGCCTGTGGCTAAAGGAGATGTCTCATTTAGTGTCCTCCATCCCGATATGCCTACTTCTCTTGAAGACTTGCAAAAGGGTTGGATTCAGCTAAAGGAAGAATGAGATACCTTCGAAGCTCAATTCTACGCTAGTGAGAAAAGGGTCTTGGAGCTTACAAAGCAACTACATGAAGAGCAAAGCGTGAACGCCTACCTTGCATCGAAGAGGATGCATTTGACCTTTTTATCTTAGAGATTTATTTTGTAAGCCCAAGAGGCATGTTGTAGTCACTTTGAACTAATTAATGAAATTTGATGTTTGTTCATTCTTTGTCTATACAAATTTAAATTTCATAAATCCTTAAGATCATTTACATACACATCTTCCATGCATCATAACATAACAGGTTTTCCACGACAGGTTTCCTTATCTTTCTGCTATTTATTTCAGCAAGATTGATATCGAGAAAATAGTGAAGGACCTACAAGCACAAAACTCTCAGATTCAAGAGACTCTGTTGACCCTGGCCAAGGGGAAACAAGATTTGATGGTGTTGCTAGCAGCCAAAAAGAAACCAAAGAGGAAAGCCCTAGTCAACATGGGTAAGAGATTCAAGGAGCCATTCTGTCAGATACAGGTAGTGGAAGACTCGTCTGAGGAAGACGAAAATCAAATTGGAGAAGCAAGGAGTACCCAAGATGGGTGTATAAATGATCAAGCGTTTGATGTTGAAGATTATTTTGACGAGCAGTATCCTCCTACTGATGTTAAGTACAAGCAGCTAGAGGACAAACTGAAGGCCGTTGAGATTCAAGTCGTCCCTGGTTTAGATTTTGATGATTTGGGTTTAATATATGGGGTTGTCATCCCCCACAAATTCAATATACCAGTCTTCGCAAAATACGATGGGGTTTCCTGCCCAAAACATCACCTAAAGTCCTATGTGCGCAAAATTCAACCGCACACCGCCAACAAGAAATTTTGGATTCACTTCTTTCAAGAAAGCTTGGTTGGGACACAACTAGAGTGGTTTTACCAATTGGAGGGTTCCCGTATCCATACATGGGAAGACTTAGCCACTGTTTTCTACCATCAATACCAGTACAATGCCGACCTGGCACCGATAAGAGTTCAATTGCAAGACATGACAATGGGTAAGGATGAAGGGTTCAAAGAGTACGTCCAAAAGTGGAGGGATCTTTCCAGTAGGGTCCAACCGCCATTAATTGGTAGGGAACACATTGACATGTTTAAGGGCACTTTATATGGTCCATTTTTCAACTTATTGGTTGGTTGTTCTTCTTCCGGTTTCACCGAGCTGATCTTAACTGGTGAAAGAGTTGAAAGCGGTATCAAAAGCGGGAAGATTCCCATAGTATCTGCTTCCACCTCCAATCCCGTAAAGAAATCTTTTACCAGGAAGAAAGAAACGAATGTTGTGTATGGGGAAAGGCCTCGTACCAAGAAGGATAACCATTTATCCGTTAATGTTGTTCGGATTTCTAATCCAACTCCTGTTCAAAGATAATCTTCCAATCATCAACGGTTTGAGGCTCCGCGAAGACAATTCACAAGGATATGCATGTCGCTATCCCAAGCCTTACAACACTTATTAAAGGCTAATTTGGTGACACTGCGTGATCCTCCGGCCAATCCAGATACCTCCTCACCTAAATACAATTCGAATACCAAATGTGCATATCACTCGAATAGTCTCGGGCATGAAACTGACCAATGCTGGGCACTGAAGAATAAAATTCAAGACTTAATAGACAAGAAGACCATTGAATTTGATCCTCCTCCAACTCCTAATGTAATAACGACACCAATGCCAAACCATGGCAAGGGTGTCAACGTTATTGAAGACACCATTTTTGTTTCCTCCGTCGAAGACTTGACTACTCCATTAACCATTATAAAAAAGAATATGTTGAAAGCCGGGATTTTCCCTGGCTGTTTGAAGGATTGCGATTGTTGCGCCACACAACTCAATGGATGCAAATGGCTGAAGGAAGGCGTTCAACGCCTGATGAATAGCCATGAAATCCTATTTGAGAAGACTTCGTCCGCCAAAAGTTTGACCAATAAGATTGAAGATCTCTACATGATAACAATCTCAAACAAGCCTCTTAGGATCTCCTCCAAGGGTCCTATCTGGATTACCGCCCTCGGGCCAATTCCGTACTCTTCCAATAAAGCAGTGTCATGGAACTATGGTGCTGAGGTGTTTTACCATGGAATAAAGTAAGACACTTGGATTGAAGAAAGCAAAGCTGATGGCATTGGTAACATTAATGGCTCTAGTAAGGTGACCAGAACTGGGAGAATCTTTTCACCCAACATCTCACCACCAACTACTATAAAGGCTCCTGTCCGCATCACCACTGCTAAGCCCAGTGCTGACACAAGGGGAAAGGAGAAAGTAGTTAAGCCTGCTGAGACAGAGATACCCATAAAAGACATTGCTGCTGAGGAGCCTTCCACTCGAGAAATGGATGAGATCTTGAAAATTATAAAAAGGAGTGATTTCAAAATAGTGGAGCAGCTGGGGCAAACCCCTTCCAAGATTTCCATGTTATCTTTGCTACTTTGTTCCGATGCTCTTGCTCGAGCGTTAGTCAAATTCTTGAAGAAGGATCATGTCCCTCATGAGACTACGACTGACCAGTTTGAAAATTGTGTGGCAAGCTTAACAACCGACAACCGTTTGGGGTTCTCGGATGCTGATCTAACACCACTTGGAAAGAATCATAACAAAGCTCTGCATGTTTCTGTTGAATGTAAGGGGACTACCCTAGCACATGTTCTGTTTGACACCGGCTCTTCTTTAAACGTGCTACCCAAGGGGGATTCGGACCGTTTAGACTGTGAAGGACTAGTTTTGAAACCAAGTGATATTATTGTAAGGGCTTTCGATGGGTCCAAAAGGACAGTTCATGGAGAAGTGGGTCTCCCGATCAAGGTGGGCTCACAGATTTTCAACTCTACTTTCTACATCATGTATATCCATCCTACTTACTCCTGTTTGCTGGGTCGCCCTTGGATCCACGTGAAGATGTGAAAAACACAAGAACGGGGGTTGAATTGTAAAACTTGAATCAAAATCTTAAACAACACTGTATTTTTATCCTGGTTCGTTTGATCTCAAACTACTCCAGTCCACCCGTCAAGGTGATTTCGCCTCTCTCCAACGAGGTCTTAATCCAATATATTCAATAGGATTACAACAGTCTACTTTAACAACTATTAAAGCCTTCTTGAGTATAACCACAAACCGGTTTGTCTCAAGGAAATATCTTACAAAGAATGAACAAGAATGTGTTTAATGTTTTCTAACAAAACTATATATCACAATTGTGATAATACACAAATTTAAGCTTGGAATAAAAACTGAATTGCTAATGCTTTTGCGTAGGCGTGGTTTGAAGGCTTAGCAAAATGTATGATTGCGTGCGTGAAGATTATTAACCTTTTCTTATCTCACATAGACTTGTTTAAATAGCCAAGGCAAATATACGTTGTTGTCCATAAAGCATTTTCAATTTTAATAATGTTCTTTCCTTTTTGAGAAGATCTTGTCTTGAATAAAGACGTTGGTAATTAATCTGTCTTGAATGCTTAGTAACGCTTCAGAGTGTTCTCTGCTTATGGTAATCAGAGTGTTCTTTGCTTTATGCTGACGCTTCTGAGTGCTGATGACTTGGTAAGGATCTTGATCAGAGTCAGAGTGTATATGTTGATGCGTAGATTCTGGTCATCAAGCTTCAGCGAATGATCTGGTAGCTTCAGCGTGTAGCATATGTTATTGATCTTCTGATGCTGATATGATCTTCTGATGCTGATTCCATCAGAACTTCTGTAAACACAAACCATAATTTTAAGTAGTATATATGTCTTATATATAAATATTATAATTTATTTATTCTTGTATTTTGTTATCATCAAAACTCTAATTAAGGGTTGTAGAATCAAACTATGTTCTAACAATCTCCCCCTTTTTGATGATGATAAAAACCAGATTTTTGTCAATTAAAATTAAGGAATAAAAGGTATCAGAGATTAAAAATAAAGAATAAAAGGTATCAGAGCTAAGAAGAGAAAAACTCCCCCTGAGTTGATTACTTCCCTTTAATTCTATGAGTCTTTGAGCGTCAGAACTTTACTGTACTTTATTGTATCTTTTGTCAGAATTTTGTACCTGTTCAAGCTTTTTAGAAGAAATAAATTCAAATAGATCAGAATGTCAGAATGTTTGATACTTATGTCTCAGTAATCCGTTATTGAAAAATATCATTCTTTCTCCCCCTTTTTGTCAGTTATCAAAAAGCACAAATAATCAGTGCTAAAGTAATCAGAGCTAAAAATGCGTTTATATTAAAAACAGAAGCAATGATAAGTTCAGAACATGTAAAAATATTACAGATAAACAAGTTATAAAAACAACAAGGAAATTTCTAAGAAGGAGGAGGAAGTCGTGTGAACAGAGCTTCCAACATGCTCTTGATTTGGGTGCTGGTTTCCTGTTGCTGAGTTAACATGCTGGCTATTGCATCAATTTTGGTGTCCTGCTTATCCATTCTTTCATTCATCAGCATATCAGATCTTTTCAGATCTTCCAGAGTCTGCTTGTCAAGAGAGGAAGCTTAAGGATCTTCAGAAACAGGATGCTTCTCAGAGCTTTCAGCAATATCTTCTTCTTGACCCATGTCTTCAGCTGGAATCATCTGTTCTTCCGACTCTGGTTGACGATGTTCAGACCAAGGAGCATTGTCCAGTGGGAGAACTTCTTCCTTAAACAGCTTGCTCAGAACTGGACCTTCAATTTCTTTCAACAGATTGCTGAAGTTCTATTGAGCTTGTCCATAGCTCTGTTCTTGCAACTTAAAGGTTTCAGAGCATACCCATCTTCTGAACTTTGTCTAGAGGTAGTCTGATGCAGCAAGATCAACCAGTTCCAGACTTGCTTGTTTCAGAGAAGTGATCCACTTCTGTACTTCTGTTTTAAAGTTCAATATGCTGGAACCAACATCTGGATGTTTTGGTTTTGGGATAGCAGTTTTGTTGGTTATTGCAACAAGGCGTTCAAGGAATGTTAAATCAATGACAGTCTTGCTGTGGTCATCTGAATTGTCTTTTGGTGAGGGAGTGGGAGAGTCAGGAATTATGATTGGACTTGACGGGGAATTTGGTGGAGTTAATTCTGGTGAAGAGGGAAGTTGAGGAATATTCACAATGGTACCAAGGGGCAAACGAATGGCCAGAGGTACTGGTTCAGGGGATTCAGAGGGTTGAACCTCAGAGGTTTGAATCTCAGGTTGTGGAGATTGTTCAGGTTAAGGAGAGGGTGGATTAATTTCTGGTTAAGGAGATGAAGGTAGTGGGATTTCTGATTCTGGAGAGAGTGGAATTTCTGGTTGTGATAAGATGGGAATTTCTGGTTGTGGTTCTGTGATGGTTTCAGGATTTGGATTTTCTGGAGTGAGAGCAGAAGTATGTTGGTCTATATCAGAAATAAAATTTTCAAGTTCTTATTGGGTTTCAACAATATTTGGATTTTGAGGTTGGGAGCGAGATCTTCTTAGAGTTAATGATTCAGAGGGATCAAAGTCAAGGTCAAAATCATCAAAAGTTTGAGGTGTTGGGTTTTCAGATTGAGTGGGTATTGGGATAAATGTTGATACAGCAGTTGAATCTAAAACTGTTACAGAAGAAGGATTACCTCTCTTCTTAGGAGTCTGCTGAGATGATCCTTCTGCTACAACTTTTCTTTTCTCTGTCTTCTTCAGAACAACCTCTGGAGCCTTCTGCTGAAGGTCTTGAATATTCAGATTTGGTGCTGTACCATCAGCTTTACAAGCATCCAGATATCTCAGAATGATATCAGGTTTAGAGTCAATCTCTGAGAACAGAGGGAAGTCATCCAGAGGGACTCTTCTTCTGGAGATTGCAGCAAAAAGAGTGACGCTGGGCTCCTTCTTGATGTTCTCTATCAACTTTATTTTCTTCAGATTTTTGGCATTCAGCTGTTTGCCAACAGTAGCTTCCAGAGTGCTGATTTCTTGAGCCTCTGTCAGATGATCAATCAGCTTATTCTCTGTTAGAATATCTGATATCAGTCTTCCTAAGGGTATCCAATCCCTTTTTGTACGATTCCTCTTCTCTTGTTTCCTTAACACTTGTTCTGAGATGGTTGAACAGAAGATGGGCCAGATTTATCTTGACCTTTTGAGAGATGAAATAGATCAGAAATTGCTGATCAATATTAATGTAATCAGGAGAGCTGGTAGGCTTCCTGTGGTTGAAGCACCCCAAAATGATCTTGGCCCAAATTTTGTGTTTGTCTTTCAAATCCCTTATCTTGCTGGAGGGAAGCCCCAAAGTGAAGATTTCCCTTGCAATTAGGGCAGCATCTGCACACCTTTCTGCCATGTCAATGCAACGAACACCACCACCACTGTACCCTATTAAACGTGCAATGAGGTCTTCAGTGATAACAATCTTCTTCCCCATGATGTAAGACGTGACTTGATGATTGGAAGAAGAAGCGTGAATCCAAAATTCCTTTACCAGAATAGGAAATGTTGGACCCACCAGTCAGTCAAAATACTTTTCCCAGCCTTGAGCTTTAACCTCTTCAGATAGATCAAACCCATTCTCTTGAAGGCTGTTAAAATCCATGATTAATTCTGACAGAACTTCAAGATTTTTGATTGGAGTTAGAAGCGTTCTGTAAGGTTCTTCGTATTGTTCAGATGAAACAGTTTTCTGGGAACCTGAAGTAGGAATGCTGGATAAAGCCATGTTCATATGAAGGTTTGTGTGAAAAAAGATTGAAAGGGTTTCTTGAGAAAGTAAGAACGCTGAAATCAGAAATATTCAGAGAAAATGAAAGTGAAGGTAAAAGAGTGTAAATGGTGTGAAGTGTGTTTAAATAGATTTCTAAAAAGTTTTGAAAACATAACTGTTAAGAGAGAGAAATTAATAATGATTATTAGCATTTAATGATAGCTGATTTTAGGGGATTCAGAAAGATATTTGGAATGGTTACCCATGACATGTGTCTCAATGCATGCAATCAGCGCTTTTTCCTTTTCAGAAACGTGAACGCGTGTTCAGCCTCAGAAAATGGTTGATGACTGGATGACACTTGTTTGCTTGAGTGAACAACACATTTCTATCCTTGAAATGAAGCGCTCAGATCTTCATGGATAGATTCTGATACAATCTGCACTTCTAAAGATCTGAAGAAAGATTGATCAGTAGTTCACAGAGAAATAAACAAAGTTCTGAGGGTTAATATATGGAATCAAAATAATTTTATTCTGGGCAGAGCTTCATGCTGAGATGTTTCAGAATGAAGTTGAACCTATCTTCAGAAAGAGGTTTTGTAAAAATATCAGCCCATTGATGGTCTGTGTTAATAAATTTTAAATTTAAAATCCCTTTCTGAATATAGTCCCTAATAAAATGATGTTTTATTTCTATATGCTTAGCCCTAGAATGTAAAATTGGATTTTTGCTGAGACAAATAGCAGAAGTATTGTCACAGAGGATATGAATGTTACTCTCAAATATCTGGAAGTCCTCAAGTTGACTTTTCATCCAGAGCATTTGTGTGCTGCATCCAGCTGCTGCTATGTATTCAGCTTCTGCTGTTGATAGAGCAATTGTGGATTGTCTTTTGCTGGACCAAGAGATCAGATTTTCTTCCAGAAACTGGCAACTTCTAGAAGTGCTTTTACGCTCTACTTTGTCTCCAACAAAATCAGCATCACAGTATCCTACTAAGCTGTAATCACTTGATTTTCTATAAAACAAACCCAGATTAGTAGTACCTTTCAGATACTTGAAAATTCTCTTAACTACTGTTAAGTGAGATTCTCTAGGATCTGATTGGAATCTAGCACAAATGCATACACTGAATAAAATGTCAGGCCTTGAAGCCGTTAGATATAGAAGAGAACCAATCATACCTCTGTAGACCTTCTGTTCTACCTTTTTACTTACCTCTTCTCTTTCCAGAATGCACGTGGGATGCATTGGAATCTTTGATGGCTTACATTCTGAGAGATCAAATTTCTTCAGAAGTTCTCTGACATATTTGCTCTGATGAATGTAAGTTCCTTCTGGGGTTTGATTAATCTGGATGCCCAGAAAGAATTTTAGTTCCCCCATTAGGCTCATCTTTAATTCTGCCTGCATACACTTAGCAAACTTTATTCTCAGAGAAGGTTTAGTAGATCCAAATATGATGTCATCAACATAAATCTGACATACTAAAATGTCATTCTTATCTGTCTTACAGAATAAGGTTGTGTCCACTTTCCCTCTGGTAAATTCCTTTTCTAACAGGAAGTTACTTAGTCTTTCATACCAAGCTCTGGGAGCTTGTTTCAGACCATAGAGTGACTTCTTTAGTTTGAAAACATATTCTGGATTTTTGGAACTTTCAAAACCAGGGGGTTGGTGCACATATACCTCTTCTTCTATATAGCCATTTAAGAATGCACTCTTAACATCCATCTGATACATAGTGATGCCTTTATTAACAACAAATGAAATTAAGAGTCTGATAGATTCTAACCTAGCGACTGGAGCAAAGGTTTCTGTATAGTCTATCCCCTCTTACTAACTATAACCTTGTGCTACCAATCGTGCTTTGTTTCTGATGACTTCACCTTGTTCATTTAGTTTGTTTCTGAACACCCATTTTGTTCCAATGACGTTGAATCCTTTTGGTTTTGGAACTAGATCCCATACGCCATTTCTTGTGAATTGATTTAGCTCCTCTTGCATTACTAGAATCCAGTCATTGTCTAGAAGTGCTTCATCAATTGTTGATGGTTCAATTAGAGAAACCAATCCCATGAGGGATTCTTCAGAGTTTCTGAAGCTAGATCTTGTTCTGATTGGATCTTCCTTTCTTCCTAAGATTCTTTCTTCTGGGTGATCCAAGCTGCTTCTGGATAGTCTTTTCTGAAGTTGATCAACAGAAGGTGCTGGATTGCTTGCAGTTGCTCTTTCTGATGTTGAGGGAGTATCTCTGTTGAGAGCTTCTGATGATTTGTCTTCAGTACCTGTGAATTCAACTTCCATACCTGCAAGGAATTCATTCTGCTTTGACTTTTGAGAGTCAATCTTATCATCAATACGAACACTGATTGATTCTTCCACAATCTGTGTTTCTGTATTGTATACTCTGTACCCTCTTGAGCATTCAGAGTATCCTAACATAATACACTTTTGTGCTTTAGAGTCAAACTTGTTCAAATAATTTTTTGTATTCAAAATAAAAGAAGTACATCCAAATGGATGAAAATATGAAATGTTGGGCTTTCTGTTTTTCCACAATTCATATGGAGTCTTTTCCAGAATAGGTCTTATGGAGATTCTATTCTGAATGTAATACGCTGTGTTTATTGCCTCTGTCCAGAAGATCTTAGCAATGTTAGTCTCGTTGATCATGGTTCTGGCCATTTCTTGCAATGTTCTGTTCTTTCGTTCTACAACTCCATTTTGCCGGGGAGTTCTAGGACAAGAGAAATCATGCAGAATGCCTTTGTCATTAAAGAATGACTCAAAATCTTTGTTTTCAAATTCTCCACCATGATCACTTCTGACTTTGACGATTCTAAGATCCTTTTCATTCTAAACTTGGTTGCAGAAGGTGACAAACACAGAGTGTGACTCGTCCTTGTGTCTTAAGAACTTTACCCATGTCCATCTGCTATAGTCATCTACGATTACTAACCCATACTTCTTGCCACTGACTGAAGCAGTTTTAACTGGTCCAAATAAGTCAATGTGCAGAAGTTCTAATGGCTTAGAGGTGGAAACAACGTTTTTGGATTTGAAAGCTGGTTTTGCAAACTTGCCTTTCTGACATGCTTCACACAGAGCATCTGAATTGAACTTCAGGTTAGGAAGTCCTCTGACCAGATTGAGTTTGTTAATCTGAGATATTCTTCTCATACTAACATGTCCCAATCTTCTGTGCCAGATCCATTGCTCGTTGTTAACAGACAGAAGACACTTTACATTCTGACTTTTTAGTTCAGAAATTTTTATTTTATAAATATTGTTTCTCCTCTTTCCATTAAATAGGATAGTCCCATCTTTCTGACTAACAGCTTTGCATGAATTTTGATTGAAGATTATATCATAACCGTTATCACTTAATTGACTTATGGATAACAGATTATGCATTAATCCATCTACTAATAAAACATTACTTATAGAGGGAAGATTTCCATTACCTACAGTTCTAGAGCCAATGATCTTTCCTCTCTGATTGCCTCCAAAACCTACGTGGCCTCCAGGCTTAAGTTCCAGGCTTTGGAACATATGCCTTCTTCCCGTCATGTGTCGTGAGCAGCCAGAGTCCAGGTACCATGATTGGTGTTTCTGCTTTGCTGCTAAAGATATCTGCCACATGTATTATTTTATCCATAGGTACCCATATTTTCTTGGGTCCTGATTTGTTAGTTTTACCAAAACTCTGGTTGAATTTTGGTTTGACAGAGTAATCACTACTAGTATATTTTATGTCATGTGTGTGCCCATATATAAAGTGTGAATCAAGTGGAGTACATTTTATAACTAAATCCATGGTATTTTTTGGTGTAGGTACCTTACCCTGGTATCCTATCCCTTTTCTGCCATTTCTGCTAACTCCATAGATCATTGAAGTCATTTTGCTTCTATCTATGTTTTTAGCTAGAAACTTCTGAAAGCTGTGATCATACTCCTTGATGATCTCATCAACACTGCTGGGAGTTTCAGGGATTGTTTCCTTCTGAGAGTTTTGCAATAGATTTTCTAATTTTGAAAATTTATCTTTTAACTCAGAATTCTCCAATTTGAGACTCTCAGTCTTATCAGAGTCAGAAGCAAGATTCCTTTTAAGGTTTCTGAATTTGACTCTGATCTGCTGATATCTTTCCAGAATTTCATTAAGGCTTTCAGCTAGTTCAGCCTTAGTAAAGTTTATAGTAAAGTCAGGGAATACCTCTTCTGTATCTGATTCAGAGTCTGACTCAGAAGCTTCACTGTCTTCTATTATGTTTGCCATGAGAGCTATGTTTGCTCTTTCATCATCTGAGTCTGAGTCAGCTTCAGATGTGTCAGAATCATCCCATGTAGCCATGAGACTTTTCTTCTTTTCCTTGCCAAACTTCTTTTTGGGCTTTTCCTTCTGAAGCTTTGGGAAATCACTTTTGTAGTGCCCTTGCTCGTTACATTCATAGTAGATGATGTCTTTGTTGTTTGGGTTTCTGTTTCCTGAAGAACCTTCAGATCTTCTGTGTCCAGAGGAGGATTCTGACCTTTTGTATCTAGAGAAGGATTTATTCTAATTCTCTGGTCTTCTGGGATTCCTGAACTTCCCTTGCCTCTGCTTCCATAATTGGTTCACCCTTCTGGAGAGGAGAGATAGTTCATCTTCTTCTAATGAAGACCCATCCGAGGTTTCTTCTACAGCCTGCAAAACTGTGGAGTCAGATTTTCTGTTAGATTTTAAAGCTAATGGCTTACCTTGCTTTTGAGGTTCATCTGCTTCTAGCTCTATCTCGTGACTTCTGAGGGAGCTGACAAGTTCCTCCAGAGAGATTTTGTTGAGATCCTTAGCTAGCTTAAGCGCTGTGACCATTGGCCTCCACTGTTTTGGCAAGCTTCTGATGATCTTCTTAACATGATCAACAGTGGAATACCCTTTGTCAATAACTTTTAGACCAGCAACAAGAATTTGAAATCTTGAAAACATAGTCTCTATTGATTCACTCTCTTCCATCTTGAATGCCTCATACTTCTGAATGAGCGGAAGGGCTTTGGTTTCTTTGACTTGAATGTTGCCTTCATGCGTCATTCTCAGAGAGTCAAACATATTCTTTGCAGTGTCTCTGTTTGATATCTTCTCATATTCTGAATAAGAGATGGCGCTGAGAAGAATTGTTTTGGCCTTGTGATGATTTCTGAAATCACGCTTTTACTGATCAGACATTGCTTTCCTGTCAATCTTCTGACCACTTCCATCCACTGGGTGCATGTATCCATCAGTCACCATGTCCCACAGATCAGCATCATGGGCCAGAAAGAAGCTTTCAATTCTGTCTTTCCAGTAGTCAAAGTTCTCTCCATCAAATACTGGAGGTTTTCCACTGAATCTGTCTCTTTCTTCATTGTTGTCATTGCTGATGTTTTGATGTGGTCCTGCCATTGTGTTTTTCTGACGCTGGATCTTGTACTGACACGGTTAAGTGTTATAAGCTCAGAACCAGGCGCTCTGATGCCAATTGAAGATGTGAAAAACACAAGAAGGGGGTTGAATTGTAAAACTTGAATCAAAAGCTTAAACAACACTGTATTTTTATCCTGGTTCGTTTGATCTCAAACTACTCCAGTCCACCCGTCAAGGTGATTTCGCCTCTCTCCAACGAGGTCTTAATCCACTATATTCAATAGGATTACAACAGCCTACTTTAACAACTGTTAAAGCCTTCTTGAGTATAACCACAAACCGGTTTGTCTCAAGGAAATATCTTACAAAGAATGAACAAGAATGTGTTTAATGTTTTATAACAAAACTATATATCACAACTGTGATAATACACAAATTTAAGCTTGGAATAAAAACTGAATTGCTAATGCTTTTGCGTAGGCGTGGTTTGAAGGCTTAGCAAAATGTATGAGTGCGTGCGTGAAGATTATTAACCTTTTCTTTTCTCACACAGACTTGTTTAAATAGCCAAGGCAAAGATACATTGTTGTCCATAAAACACTTTCAATGTTAATAACGTTCTTTCCTTTTTGAGAAGATCTTGTCTTGAATAAAGCCGTTGGTAATTAATCTGTCTTGAATGCTTAGTAACGCTTCAGAGTGTTCTCTGCTTATGGTAATCAGAGTGTTCTTTGCTTTATGCTGACGCTTCTGAGTGCTGATGACTTGGTAAGGATCTTGATCAGAGTCAGAGTGTATATGTTGATGCGCAGATTCTGGTCATCAAGCTTCAGCGAATGATCTGGTAGCTTCAGCGTGTAACATATGTTATTGATCTTCTGATGCTGATATGATCTTCTGATGCTGATTCCATCAGAACTTCTGTAAACACAAACCATAATTTTAAGTAGCATATATGTCTTATATATAAATATTACAATTTATTTATTCTTGTATTTTGTTATCATCAAAACTCTAATTAAGGGTTGTAGAATCAAACTATGTTCTAACACCACGGAGCAAGGGTAGTAACGTCAACCCTTCATCAAAAGCTCAAGTATCCGGTCAAAGGAAGGATTGTCACTATTTGTGGTGAGGAGGAGTTCATGGTAAGCCACGTCAACTCTTTCAAATATGTGGAGATGGATGGAGAATTTATAGAGACCCCGTGTCAGGCTTTTGAAGTTGTTCCACCAATGGTTGCTACTGCCAAATTTTCCTCTGTTGTGTCCAAAGTTGTTAAGGTCTTGCCAAAGATGGTTTCGTTTAGAGACGCTCGTGCCGCAGTCGAAGAAGGAAGCTGTGATACTTAGGGATAACTCCCTAAGATCCCATTCAAATTAGACAAATGTGGTTTGGGTTTCACTATCAAGGCTCAAAAAGAAGTGAGGCGAGCTCATGCAGGGAAACCTCCTCTCTGTATTGGAAGTCATGAAGTTAACGCTGTGGGTGATTCTGATGATGCGGTTGCATTTGAAGAATGGGTGTATAGCCCTTTGATATGTTACCCCGACATTCTTTAATCCGAACGGCATGACCTTGTAACAAAAGGTTCCCCATTGCGTAACGAAAGTGGTCTTCTGCATGTCTTCGGGAGCCATCCTAATTTGATTATAGCCGGAGAAACCATCCATGAAAGAGAAGACTTTATGCTGAGTAGTGTTATCTACCAAGACATCAATATGAGGTAGAGGGAAATCATCCTTGGGACTTGCCCTATTCAGATCCCTATAATCTACGCACATGCGAACTTTTCCGTCTTTCTTCGGTACTGGAACCATATTTGTAACCCATTGGCGATAAGATGTCACGGCTAGGAATCCTGTGTCAAATTGTTTCATCACCTCAGTTTTATCTTTTCAGACATGTCAGGCCTCATGCGACGAACTTTTTGTTTGACAGGAGGATAATCTTCCTTAGTCGGCAGACAATGAACTACAATATCGGTATCCAACCCTGGCATATTTTCATACAACCAAGCAAACACTTCCACATAGTCATGCAACATTTGAACCGATCTTCTTTTGACACTGCTTTCCAGGTTAGCGCCAATCTTGACCTCTTTCTTGTCTGTCTCGGTACCTAGATTGATGAATTCAACTGACTCTTCGTGCGGCTGAATAGCTTTTTCCTCTTGTAATAGAAGTCTGGCTAGTTATCCTGGTATTTCACAATCTTCCTCGCCTTCGTCTTCAGCTTGGTTAATTGGGTGTTCAAAATCATAGTTGGCAATAGTAGAGTCATTGGCAATGATATCCATAGTGGATGAGGACCTGTAAGAGTGTGTGCGTGTTCATGTAAGGTACATGGCTATTTTGAAAAACGTATTTGAAGAAAAAGAAAGACAATGAGCATAAAGATTTGAATGCAAAATTCCAATGATTTGTATTGAATGATCATATGATAAAATTAACATAAATAAAACCCTTGACAAATGGACCATAGTGACCCAGGCCAGGCACATGGCTTAAAAGTCATTGTTTAATATTACAGACAAAATGTTCTTGAATTGATAGAAAGCAATAAACAAGCAATTACTCCTCAATGAAGGAGACGGGAACGAAGTCCTTTGCGTGCCAATTGTTGAGCTTTGTTGTGGTAGGCTATGGTAGCTTTGTTTCATGATATGATCCATCATGAAATAGAGGTATATGTGGATGATATGATTGCAAGATCACAAACTGAAGAAGAACATCTCGATCACCTGTACAAGCTATTCGAGAGGTTGAAAAAGTAGAAGTTGAGGTTAAACATTAATAAGTGCACATTCGGAGCACGATCTGGAAAACTTCTAGGTTTTGTTATCAGTGGTAAAGGCATCAAAGTCGATCCTGCCAAGGTAAAGGCCATCCAAGAAATGCCAGTCCCCCACTCTGAAAAGGAAGTTAGAGGATTCTTGGGTTGTATTAACTACATCACTCGCTTCATATCTCACTTGACAGCTACTTGTGAGCCAACCTTCAAACTCTTGAAGAAAGATCAAGTAGTCAGATGGAGTGATGAATGCCAAGCTACCTTCGAAAAAATCAAAGAATATCTACAAGAACCTCCTATTATCATGCCTCCAGTTGAAGGAAGACCCTTGATCATGTACTTGACAGTGCTAGAGAATTCTATGGGGTGTGTTTTGTGCTAACATGACGAGTTTGGCCGAAAAGAGCATGCTATTTACTACCTGAGCAAAAAGTTTACCGACTGTGAAACCAGATATTCACTGCTCAAGAAAACTTGTTGCGCTCTGGCATGGGATGCTCGCCAGCTAAGATAGTATATGTTGACTCATACCACTCTAGTGATTTCTAAGATGGACCCTATCAAGTACATCTTCGAGAAACCTGCTCTTTTCGGACATATAGCTAGATGGAAAATGATCTTGACTGAATACAACATTCAATACACAATGCAAAAGGCCATCAAAGGAAGTGTATTAGCAGATCATTTGGCCCATCAAGTTGTTGATGATTATCAGTCTATGAACTTTGACTTCCTGGATGAGAACATCATGCTAGTGACCGACTGCATGAAACCTGGACCGTATGACGGACCTGAACAAGGATCCCGATGGACTATGGTCTTCGATGGGGCTTCATACGCTTTGGGTAACAGAATTGGTGCTGTGATTATCTCCCCTGAAGGTTGCCACACTCCTTTCACTGCCAGACTATGCTTCGACTGTACGAATAACATGGCTGAATATGAAGCATGCAATTTGGGTCTGAAGGCTGCCATTGATTTGAGGATCAAACATTTGAATGTGTTTGGGGATTCCGCTCTAGTGATTAGCCAAGTAAAAGGAGATTGGGACTCTAAGCAACCTAATCTCATCCCTTACAAGGAGATTGTGCTATCTCTGATTCCTTACTTCGAAGAGATCACCTTTGAACACTTCCCTAGGAAATAAAACCAGTTAGCCAATGCTTTAGCCACGATGTCTTCTATGTTCAAAGTCAAATGGGACAACGAAGCTCATATGATTACAATTGAAAGGTTTGACGAGCCTGCACACTGCTATGAGCTCTGTGATACGGTGGCAGAACCGACTGTTTTGAAAATGCTGGTTTGCGTTTTGTGTTTTTTTGTTAGAAAAATGTTGCGGTAAGCAAGAGTCACCATCGACTTTTATTTCATCCAACCGGAAAGGAAAAAAGCACAGAAAAAAATCCTTTTTCGAGATATTCTGAGTACAGGGGGTAGATTATAGAAAGGGAAGGTGTTAGCACCCTTTCTATCCATGGTTTTCCATGGGCTCTTAGGTACTTGCTCATCTTTTAAAATTGCTTGCGTGTGTTTGTTTTGAAAAGTTTTGTTTTACTTCGTTTTAACCCTTGTTTCTGTCCTCAAGAGTGTTACGAAGTTGTTTTGAAAACTTTGTTTGGAAAAAGTGTTTGGTGTGAAAAAAGTTTGATTTGAGCAAGTACCAACTAGCATCTACCTACTCGAAAAGGATCATTTCTATTCTCGTTTCCTTTAGACAATGCTATCCTACTATTGAGAAATAGGAAGCACCATCGTTGGAGTTGTAAGGGTCAATTCGTAAGGGACGTACGATCACTAAAGCAATGTTAGGACATATTATTAATAACCCTAAAGTCTTAAGATCATATTCGAAGCGACATTTCCGAGGCGATGTTTCCGAGGCAACATTTCTGAACGGGACTTTTGATCTTTGTTAAACAGGAGGGCAACCACAAAGACACCCCATACTTAATGATCGTTTACCGAAGGCAACCGTAGTGAGAGTATACCCTAGGAGTGCACATGTGCGAGTGATTTGATTTCAGTTATTATCTTTGCACATTAGGGTTTTCTAGCTATTTTAAATTATCATGCAATCTTATTATACAATCCTATTAACATACATCTAAACAGTTAATACTTGCGAGAATTAAAATGCGAGAAATAAAACCTACTCTATTACAAGGCTTTGAGGAAGGGATTAATTACATAGCCAAAAAACCCGTAAAAGACGATGAATAAAGAAAATCCTAGTTTAAACTATTACATACCGTGGACAGTTACATTAATATTGCAAAAATAATAAACGCGCGCGATGAATCGAAAACGAGAGATTTAGGGTTTTGACCCCAACTACCTAATTGTAATTTAAAAGAAGAATCATTTATTTGTCGTTTTTGTGTTATTTTGAGAAAATAAAGCTCAATTGAATAATACCAAAAACCTAATTACTAATTTAATTTTAATTAAGAAAAATAATTAAATTACCTATTTTTTTTGTATTTTTTTATTTTGAGAAAGAAACAAAATTAGATCAAAAGTTAACCCTAATTTTTCTAATTGATTTTAATTATAAAAAAAGTTAGAATTACCCTAGATTAAACTAAACTAATATTAAATTAAATTTGATAAAATTAAACCTAAATCTAAATTTTTTGTGAAATTCTTGATTTTATGATTTTGTGAAAAAGAAATTAATTTTGTTAAAAAAACAATTAAGCAAATTAAACTAAATAAAAGAAAAAAAATAAAAAAGAGAAAGAATGGGCCTGGTTGCTGTTTTAGCAAGGGGGTGAAGTTTGCAATTCTGAGCCCAACAAGCTCTTGGCCCCTTTGAATTTGCCCAAATCCTGTGTGCGTGCTTGACTTAGGTGCATGATGGTCCTTCATTGGATAACCTTGGATCTGGAGCATTGAGGGATGGGAAGACCAGATCTGGACAGTACACGGTGGACCCCTTGCCATGTAACACGCTTGATTGCCTTGAAAATATTGAGAAAATATAATGCACATGCCTGGGATCGAACCCAGGACGTGTGCATCAAAGGCCAATAGTCTTACCATCTGCGTTAGTCATGTTAGTTGTAATAATAATGCAACAAATAAAATATAATACAAATAATGTGCCACACCTCCCAAAACGTGCGCAGATTCAAACAAGCCACTCACATACTGCCACGCTATTGTCTTCTTCGTGGCTTCCGTCGTTTTAGATAAAAGGCTTTTACCTACGGACACCAGGCATAAGTATAACCCTTGTTCATTCCAAAATACTGTGTGTGTATGATAAATCAAAACCAATGGTACCAATCAACTCGTTTCAACCTCACGAGCATCATGGTACCATTATTAAGGTCCAATTTTCCCTGTATATAAAACCCCTAAAAACGAAGCAAGAACCCTAGCCATGGCAGCTTCGTGTTCAGTCAACAAAAATACAATTAAATATAACCATTAGCTTGCAAACATCACAAGTATTAAGAATATGCCAATCAATCATGTTAAAGATGCCAGAATTAAGATATTCGATTTCAAGAAAAGAGATAAACCGTGTGACTCTTACAGAGCGTTTCAAGGCGCAGGGAAGCTTGCTAGCAGTTGAAACACGATTCTGGGGAGTCCAACAATTGATTGGTATGATTAGAATGGCTTGAGATGGCCTGAAACTTGGAAATCAGTTTGCACTTTTTCTTGAATTTTTGCAATTTGTTCTTTGCCTTTGCACGCCTCTAGCCTCTGCTTTTTTGATCTGCCTTTGTTCCCTATGTATCCTAGAATGTATTAGGGTTACAATTTGTTTCAAATCTTCTCCAATTATGAATATTGATTCATGATTCAATCCTTGCACCAAATCTTTCCAAATCAAGCAAATTCAATCTTTTTGTGTCCAAATGGAGCCTTGCACGATTTGATCTTGTCTCCAGCTGTGTAATGGACCTAATCATGCACAAAATCTCAAGATTTAATTAGTTTTTGATATTTTCATTATTTTATATTGATTTTATTTGATTTAAATGAAATAAAATCAAAAATAAATAACAAATAAAAGAATGACAAGTGGAAGGGCTCATGGGTCGTGGGTCACATTACAAACTCAGTACAAGCATAAAAAGTTGGGCCCATTTGACAAAAAATGCAATTTTGGACACATTTGACTTTTGGCAATTTTGCAAAAAGGGTCAACTTGGACAATGCATAACTCTTTCAATTTTGACCCTAGAGATGTGTTCTTGGACTTTTTGGAAAGCTTAAGATGTCCTCTAAGCAACCTTTTTGGTCTCATCTCAATTGAGTCTTCCATGTTCATGTATGAATCTTTGACCCAAAAGGTGTTTTTGTTGACTTTTCAAAATGACCTATAATGTCCAAATTTATATCTTCTTGTGAATGAATATTTTGAACTTGGGAGATGAAGATGAATTGTAGGGAATTACATCCTCTTAAAAATGAGCTTTGGATGGGTCATTTTTGATAAAGTATGAGAAAGTTATGCCTGGTCAAAGTTGAGTTGACTTTTCCTACAAAACCCTAATTTAGCAACTTTTGAGTTTTGATGAATTGTGAGCAATCATTGAGGAATCATGATCAACCCTTGATAAAATGATGAATAATACTTCAAAATGAGGATGTTGACCAAAAATCTTGAAGTTTGACTGTATGTGGGCCACAGTTGACTTTTGCCCTAGCACAGTCGATTTTCAGACCTTTGAGCAATTGACTGAGCAAATTTCCTCTTCAAGGCTTGAAACTTGGCATGGATGATCTTGAGAACATATTAGGACAATGGTGAGAATTTGGGACCTTTTGGATTCAAGAATCTTGATGCAAAATGAAACCCTAATCTGAGGAAGACTGCTTTAGGAGAGAGTTTGTCTGGTCAACTCTTGTACTTCCTTGAGCAATTTGAAGACCTCACTTGAAATGTATTGACAAACATGGGAGGGAAAATTTTGGGGTACATTAAGCTCGATACTGACACGGAAAAGCCATGGTACCATGAGGTGAAGAGGTACGTTGAAGCACAAGAGTACCCTGAAGGAGCATCGATCAATGATAGAAAGTTCTTACGAAGATTTTCAGTCAAATTCTTCCTAAGTAATGGAATCTTGTACAAACACAACCATGACTCTACTCTACTCCGATGTATGGACAAGAAGGAGGCATAGGAAATTATGGAAGAAATGCATGATGGTCTCTTTGGGACTCACTCTAGCGGACATACCATGGCCAAGAAGATCCTGAGGGCTGGCTACTATTGGTCAACAATGGAGACTGATTGCTGTTGTACCCCAAAATTTTCCCTGTCATTCCTCAAGACAATTCTCACAAAGGATTCCCAAAATTCAAGCTTATACAAATATATTTGATTTTTCAGCATTAAGATTAAAAGAGGAAATTGCTAAAAAAGGCAAAACAGATAAAAATATTATTTTGACAAAAATTGGAGAAATACAAGTGTTCTTCATTTCAGCTCTTTCGATTGGCCTTTAGGCCTCTTTCGATCAGCATCCTTCGATTGACTCTTGGCCTCCTTCGATTGCTCAAAATGGATGATAGCGTGCCTCTTTCACATGGGCGTGTGACTTTTTGTTGCAGGCTTCGTTTGTGACTTTTGCTGCCTACATTGCTTGCCTTGAAAACCATGTTTGCTGGCCACAAGTTCCCCCTGCAAGGCAAAAACCCTCTTGATGATGTCCTTTGATCCAGGAGGAAAAAGCCTCTCTTTTGCCCTCTTTCGATCACACATCCTGCCCTTGCACGCCTTTTTCATTTGGGAGACTGACTTCTCCAACGTTGCAAGCTTCGATTGAGCCTTCTATCCCTGGCACACATCCTTCGCTTAGGGGTGTGAATCCTTGGGCACAAGTGTTTTGTCATTCTTTCGTTTGGCCATATGGCCCCTTTGTAGGTAAATTTGAGTGGGAAGGATTTCCTGTTAGAAATGGCCTGTTCCAAGCATACAAACTCTTCACTATGTCATTACCTCAGGCGAAGAAAGCATCTGGGTGGTGCATTCGAAGAGTTTTTGTCAGGCATGTCAAGATGTCCCCAATCGAAGGACATATATTACTGATCCATCCCAAGAGCATTAATTTGGCCCATTCGAAGGATTGTCTAGGGAGGTCATTCGAACGTCACTTCGATTATAAAAGGAGATGGTTACTGAAAGTCTGGTCGAAAGGTGAGGCTAGGGAGTCAAGACAAAAGGATGGGAGGCCAAAGGCATTTGTTGACCAAGTCTCATGTGCTGTCAGGCTCGGGCCTGATTCACTGGCCATAAAACTCCAAAACTGCTACACAACAGTCCTACACTGTCCAATTCCTTGCACCAAAATGGCAATAAAATACTGTCCCTCGAAAGCTACAAATACATCATACCCCTTTTGTTTAAATTTTTTGTTTTCCCTCCCAAAGCATCAACCTAAGCCATCTATAAATATGAGCCTCCACCACACATGTTAGGAGGATCTTTGGCCCGACGAACGAATCTTCAGAAAAGTTTCTCAAACACAGAAAAACTCTCAAGTTCATCAACACTTGAGAAATCAAAACCCAGAATTCCAAACACTTGCTTCCTTCGATTCTGAAGAACAAATACTCTTTAGTATCCTTCAAATCCAGTTTGGAAAGAAACACAAGACATGTTTCTTTCCTTCCTTCGAATCCAGCAGTCCAAGCACAGCTGTTGGCCCCCTCTGTCAAATCCAGAACCTTGGACCTCCACTCAAGGTCCCACATCCATTCAAGGCCTGAAGCGAGGTAAGTTATTCTTACCTTTGAACTTTTCGTTTCATAACATGTAAATACAATTCCTTTTCGTTTGAAACATTGTACATACCATTGTTCCTTTCGTTTCCACATTTTTAACATGTTTTTAAAAGTTAACCCTTTCGCTTTGCTTGCTGTTTGCCTGAACTAGCTTTAGTTATTAAACTGTTTGAAAGATAAATACTAGCATGGCCTCAGGCCATGTTGTCATTTAATGCTTGAAATGAAAGAAATAGGAAACATGAAATAGGGAACGAAGCTTCTGGCTTCTACCCTCTTTCTCCAGGTCAAACAAAGGAGACAACCTGGAGGAAAACCATGTTGACTTTTAGGCCCAAACGAAAAGCATGCCTTCACTGACTTCCAGCCCCTAATCGAAAGGCATTCCCTCACTGACTTCCAGGCCCCAGTCGAAGGATACAAGTTGCTGGTTCCTTTGCCCAATCGAAGGATAGGACCTCGCCCCTGCCAAGGCCCAATCGAAAGACGTGACTTTGTTGTTTCCAGCCCCAATCGAAGGAGGCCAACAAAAGGCAAATCGAAGGCTGCTCCTGCCCAAATCGAAGGAGCTCATTTTTTACTTCTTTTTATATTATTTTTTCCTTTATATTTTCTTGCCTTTCAATATGGTTGTAATAGCGTAGGATTTTATCTTTTGCATTTTATTTACTTTGTACAAATGCTAGTAACTAGGTGTGTATGGCAAGATAAAACCAACAAGTAGACAACCTAAAAATCAAATACAAATGCATGTAATAAAACACACTTTGCACACATGCACCCTTAGGGTAATCTCACTTGTTGCCTCGGAAAATAGTCATGTCTCTCGAGCATGGGCGTTTTAGCAAAGACCCTCGATAAAAGATCGTAGTCCCTCGATGACCCTCGATGTTGCCTTCGGTAAATGATCTAGTCCCTAAAACGACATTGCTAAAACATCCCATATGTTGCCTTCTATGACTATACAAACGTCCCAATTCCCGTCCCGTTCAACATCCTAACGCAAGGTTACTCACCAAATACAATGGTGAAATAACACTGTTAAAAGGGTTAAAAAGCATAAGAAAGATCTTTGAGTAAATTAGGGTAGATAAGCTCTTAGTTACTTGATCAAACTTGCAAAACATCCTTGCCATTTTTTCTAACACACATCTCAACACAATTTCAAAACAAACTTTCAAAAACATTGAAACATCTTTTCAAAGAGACAAACACCTTTGTAAAACATTCAAACAAATTATTACAAAGGTTGCCTAGACAAGGCATCTTTTTCAAAACATTTTCAAAACCACACACACAAAAAACCATTTCAAGCAATTGAAAAACAAAGGCAAGTGATCTAAAACAAGTAACTAAGAGCCCATGGATAACCATGGATGAAAAGGGTGCTAGCACCTTCCCTTTTCATAATCTACCCCCCGAACCCACGAAAACATCTCAAAGGTCTTTCCTGTGCTTTTTGACCTTTCCTTAGGATAAAATAAAAAGTCGGTGGCGACTCTTGCTAAACCGAACATTTGCGAACACAAACGCAAACCAAGTCAGTTCTCCCACCGTATCACAGAACTGGCGACTCTGCTGGGGAGTCGAATTCTAAAAGTGGGGTTACCTTAGGGTTTTAGATCACCTTTACATGCTTGATTTGATTGCTTTGATTGCTTTACTTTTTGGGTTCCTTGTTTGGGATTGTTGTAAATCCTACACCCGGATTTGGGGGAACCTTTTTAGGTAAATAGCAATAAACTGTGAGGGAACTGTGCGGGGTATACTGACATGGTTGAAGCAGTAGCTATGTTAGTGTGACATATTTGTGGGTACCGGTAGCCCTTGAGTAGTCAAGGAGAATACGGGGTCGCTGAGCGATGTCAGGAAGCACTAACGAACTCTTAAAACCTTACTTGACCATCTTGGCCTTTTTAGGGGTAGTGAGATGACCGACTTTGGTGCAGTCCGAAGTTGGTAGGTACTCGATACTACACTCATTGAGGATTGTTTTCTTGGAATATTTTGGTCGCCAGTTAAGTGGCTAAACCAAAACAATGAACATAGAAAATAATCCAGTGATATTGAGCTCCTTAGAACCCGGTTTCTATTTTAGGATAGGATGAGCCAACTAACTTCAAGAGGCTACTTACCTATGAACCCCATGCAAGCCTAAACCTAAGGACTTGTTTTCTTTGTGTGAATATGATTATCTATATATACACTTGCTTACTTTTGCATACATGTACATAACATCATAACATCATACTATAGCATTTTCAATAACCATTTCAAGGATCTCGAGGGTCTTTTGATACAGGGGCACGTTGATCCAGACGTCTACCAAAGAGCAAGAGGGTTCCCCTCTAAACAAACACCGTCAAAGACCAAGTGCAACAACTTGAATCGGGGGCTATGACCCACTCGACATGGTGAGCTTGATTCTCGTGGAAAGACATCCACCGATACAAATTTATCCAATCAAAGATGTTGATCGAAGTTCAACCTCTAACATTTTCTTGTGTTTACCCCGCGAGATCCTTGAAAACATGCATCCACATATCATGCATCATATCATGACAGGTTTCTCCCATACAGGTCTCCTTATCTTCCTACTGTTTATTTCAGTAAGATGGATATGGAACAAACGGTGAAAGATCTCCAAGCTCAAAACGCTCAATTCCAACAAATGCTTCTGGCTATGGGTAAAGGGCAAGAGGATCTGAAAGCTCTCCTTCTCAAAGACAAGAAGAAGAAGTCCAAGAAGACAGCGAGCATCCTGAACTTGAGAAGAAGACCTAAAACCCTAGATCTTTCAACTCCACCCAACATAGGGGATAGTCTTGAAGAAGACCACAATTTGGAGATTGATGAAGTTGAAGCTGACTACTCCGAGGAACAATATCCTCCCACTGATGACAAGTACAAACAGTTAGAGGATCGCCTCAGTGCTATGGAGATTCAACAAATACCTAGCTTGGATTTAGGAGACATGGGTTTAGTTTCTGGATTGGTCATCCCGCCAAAGTTCAAGGTCCCTATCTTTGCACTGTACGATGGAGTCTCTTGCCCTAAGATGCACTTAAAGTCTTATGTCCGCAAGATTCAACCATACACAACTGATCCAAAGCTTTGGATCCATTTCTTCCAAGAAAGCCTGGTAGGGACTCAACTCGAGTGGTTTTATCAGTTGGAGAGTTCCCGCATCCACACCTGGGAGGATCTAGCTACTGCTTTTTACAAACAGTATCAGTACAATGCTGATCTTGCACCAACTCGTGTGCAATTGCAGAACATGACCATGGGTTCCAACGAGAGCTTCAAAAGATACGCCCAAAAGTGGAGAGATCTGGCTGGTAGGGTGCAATCCCCTTTAACTGACAGGGAGCTGATTGACATCTTCATGGGAACTTTGACAGGGCCTTTCTTCAAACACTTGTTCGGAAGCTCTTCAGCCGGATTCACCGAGCTAATACTGACCGGCGAAGGGGTCGAAGCTGGCATCAAAAGTGGAAAGATTCAAGAAGCTACACCTTCTGATGCCCAGAAAATACCCTACAATGGGAAGAAAGAGTCCAATGCTGTGAACAGTCAAAAAAGTCACTGTCACCAGCACGTAGGGGCAGTCCTGGTCTCTGGTTCTGCGTCACACCGACAACAGCAAAAGGGAAATCAACGAAATCCAGATGAGCTTAAAAGACAGTTCACCAACATCAACATGCCTCTAGCTCAAGCGCTACAACACATGTTGAAGAAAGAGTTGATTACATTAAAGGCTCCTCATCCGAACCCTAAGACTTCTTCTCCTAACTACAACCCAGATGCAAGATGTGCTTATCATTTTGGTAGCCCAGGGCATGACACAAACAACTGTTGGGCTCTGAAGAACAAGGTCCAAGACATGATTGATGCCAAGGAGATCGAGTTTGACCCTCCGGAGACTCTAGCATAATCACTGCTCCTTTGACGAATCATTGAGAGCATCTTTTGTTCCATTTGAATTTTCAAGTTGAAATTTCTTTTGTATTCAAACAATTATCTATTATTGTCAACCTTTGTTTCATTAATGCATTGCATATGTTTGTCTTGAATTCATCCACACGTTTTCACTATTCTTATACTGTCTTTATGATATTCAACTCTTGCTAAAAGTTACAAGCCTTTAGAGGGAGGATGACGAAACAATGCCATAATCTCATACAATATGCTTTTGAACAGACCTTGCTGACAATGTACAGGCGTTTCTTTCAAATCCTAAACACTGGAGTCATAAGGAAGATAATCCCTAGTCAACCCCTTCGAGCCAAAGAAGTAGAAGTTTTCTGTTTTAAACACAAATTGAAACCTTTAAACCTGGGGCAGGGTAGTCACTCAGTTAATTCAAAAGATGCGCATTGAAGTCACAAACTCTCAGTTCGTAATACAACGAACGACATCAAAAGCATTCCTCTGGAATCAAAATACAGTGGTGGTTCCTTATCTCATAGGCAGTCATTATCTCTCAAAAGAGAAAAGCCCACTGAGCCAAAACCTATAAAGGAGGCTTAAGAAAGCTGGGGCATCCCGCTGACTGTAATCTCGAAAACAGGAACAGTCAGGCAAAAGTTAGGGATAACAAATCAAAAGAAAGAGGTCGCTACAAATCCTCAACAACATGAAAAATGTTGCAAAAATGACTGCCTTCCAACAAATTCAACTTGTGTGAACTATCACCAAAAAAGTCGTTCCAGACTCATTTGGAGTTCAAGCGCACAATTAACTAAGTTTAGGATTGAAGAACATCACGAAGAGCGGGTGGGTACAAATATACTTTGAGCCTTTATCCTTTGTTTCTTAAACCGTGAACCAAGCCACGTTACAACCCTTCAAAAGTCCTAACTAAAGCATGGGTTAGTTCGAAAGCATACTGTTACAAAAGGTATCCTGACTCCTGTAAGGCTCTGCTCTAAATCCTGAGTTTGAATTTTCTTAGCAAAATTTCTTTACTCGCTAAAACGCATTTTCAAAAAACTTCAAGACGAACATAAACTTTGCATTACTTGAATATCATTGTTTGCATATGGCTATTTGTTTGACAGCGGAGAAATTCACACAATGAATATCCAGTGAACGAAAGCTCTCCCAGTGAACAAAATTACTTCAAGTGGGAAAACTTCCAACGACAAATCTCCTATCAACAGGGGGACTTGACATATCACTATCCAGCACACCTGGGGCAGTCCAGTCAAGATTTCAAGAAATATCTGAAGAAGTGCAGAGTAACCAGGGGCAGGTCTCCATCTCCGTCACTTGGGGCATTGAACGTCAACCCCGACAAAGGGTTACATACAATCAAACTTTTTGGCAATGCCACAAACATTCGCTACTAGGGGAAATGACAAGTCTCCCAAAATTCCTTCTCATAGGATGACTCCCAGCAAGGGTTTAATCTATGAAAACCTTTCCCCAGCTGAATCAACCTCAAGAATCCTCAAGGACTTCCCCCAACGAAGATGTCACCTCTCTAGCGGACTGACGACAGGGTTTATTTCCCCAACAACACCAGGATTCCCCAACTTGAGTTTGCCTCTCCGACTACTACAAATCAAAGTACCACAACTCCTCTTCCCCAGTAGACTACTCTACAATCCCCAGCAAGTTACTGCGAAACCTGGACCCGACCAAGTATCAGTTCAACTTCGACTTCCCAGTAGAGCAACGAATGACTAAGACTCCTAAAATATTTTCAAAAGCAGAAATAAACTTACTCCCCACAGAGTTTTTAACTTCCCCCAGCGGAGTTCTCCTCAAACAACAAAATAGGAATCCATTGAAAACATTCTAAGCAAAGTTTGAAGACACACATACTCTTCAACATCAGTCCAGGGTTTAATGACTCCCCAGCTTTTGTCAAGGATTTATTTTCCCAGACAAAAATACATTCATTAACATTTCACATTTCATACATCCTATTTACATACATGATAAGTGCATTCAACACAATCTCATTTATTTTGAGAACATCATGACATCGTGCAATTCATACATCATGACATTGCATACAACTAACATTTTACCTTTTTCAGAAAAAGGTCAATCAACAGATGGCTACCATCAACCTTTTCAAGTTCCAGATTAATACCTGTAGCAAGCCAGGAAAACTATCTGTGGACGACTGATTGTAGATTAATACCTGTAACAAGCCAGGAAAACTATCTACATGAAGAAATTGAAGATTAATACCTGTAGCAAGCCAGGAAAACTATCTTTCTTTCTCAGGGCAGAGATTAATACCTGAAACCAGACAGGACAACTATCTCATCCCCCAACCTTTTCAAGTTCCGGATTAATACCTGTAGCAAGCCAGGAAAACTATCTGTGGACGATTGATTGTAGATTAATACCTGTAACAAGCCAGGAAAACTATCTACATGAAGAGATTGAAGATTAACACCTGTAACAAGCCAGGAAACTATCTTTCTTTCTCAGGTCAGAGATTAATACCTGAAACCAGACAGGATAAATATCTACTCGACCAACTCATGCTTATTCAACTTCAAGACTTCTGAAAACAGTTTACAGGTGCTTCCAGATATGGATGTAAATCTATCGCTTGTTCAGACTCAACCTCTGAAAACAGTTTACGGGTGCTTCCAGATATGGATGACAATCTATCGCTTGTTCAGACTCAACTTCTGAAAATAGTTTACGGGTGCTTCCAGATATGGATGTCAATCTATCGCTTGTTCAGACTCAACCTCTGAAAACAGTTTACGGGTGCTTCCAATGTGGATGTCAATCTATCGCTTGTTCAGACTCAACTTCTGAAAATAGTTTACAGGTGCTTCCAGATATGGATGTCAATCTATCGCTTGTTCAGACTCAACCTCTGAAAATAGTTTACGGGTGCTTCCAGATATGGATGTCAATCCATCGCTTGTTCAGACTCAACTTCTGAAAATAGTTTACGGGTGCTTCCAGATATGGATGTCAATCTATCGCTTGTTCAGACTCAACCTCTGAAAACAGTTTATGGGTGCTTCCAGATATGGATGTCAATCCATCGCTTGTTCAGACTCAACTTCTGAAAACAGTTTACGGGTGCTTCTAAACATGGATGTCAATCTATCGCTTGTTCAGACTCAACTTCTGAAAACAGTTTATGGGTGCTTCCAAATACGGATGTTAATCTATCGCTTGTTCAGATTAAACTTTTGAAAACAGTTTAAGGATGCTTCCCAACATGGATGTTAATCTATTGCTTATTCAGACCCCCAACGCAGAGATGTTCCAAAACATGGACACCTTTCTGATACTCACCCACTCACCAACGACATACAGTTCAACAAACATTCTTGGATGGCATCTTTAAGCCCATCTCCACAACTATCCATTACATCTCCAGATGGCATCTTTAAGCCCATCCCCAATAACTTTCTATCATCTCTCCAAATGGCATCTCTAAGCCCATTCTCCCAATCATCACATCACCGAGTGCAAATTTATGGGCACTCTAGTGTTCAATCATCTTTCACCTTCAAGTCACAAATGGAAGATTCGCCAATCTAACTCTTCAGGTGTAAGAAGATTGAACAGGGGCAGCTGTTGTACTCCAAAATTTGCCCTGTCATTCCTCAAGACAATTCTCACAAAGGATTCCCAAAATTCAAGCTTATACAAATATATTTGGATTTTTCAGCATTAAGATTAAAAGAGGAAATTGCTAAAAAAGGCAAAACAGATAAAAATATTATTTTGAAAAAAATTGGAGAAATACAAGTGTTCTTCGTTTCAGCTCTTTCGATTGACCTTTAGGCCTCTTTCGATCAGCATCCTCCGATTTCTCAAAATGGATGCTAGCGTGCCTCTTTCGCATGGGCGTGTGACTTTTTGTTGCAGGCTTCGTTTGTGACTTTTTCTGCCTATATTGCTTGCCTTGAAAACCATGTTTGCTGGCCACAAGTGCCCCCTGCAAGGCAAAAACCCTCTTGATGATGTCCTTCGATCCAGGAGGAAAAAGCCTCTCTTTTGCCCTCTTTCGATCACACATCCGGCCCTTGCACGCCTTTTTCGTTTGGGAGAGTGACTTCTCCAACGTTGCAAGCTTCGATTGAGCCTTCCATCCCTGGCACACATCCTTCGCTTGGGGGTGCGAATCCTTGGGCACAAGTGTTTTGTCATTCTTTCGTTTGGCCATATGGCCCCTTTGTAGGTAAATTTGAGTGGGAAGGATTTCCTGTTAGAAATGGCCTGTTCCAAGCATACAAACTCTTCACTATGTCATTACCTCAGGCGAAGAAAGCATCTGGGTGGTGCATTCGAAGAGTTTTTGTCAGGCATGTCAAGATGTCCCCAATCGAAGAACATATATTACTGATCCATCCCAAGAGCATTAATTTGGCCCATTCGAAGGATTGTCTAGGGAAGTCATTCAAACGTCACTTCGATTAAAAAAGGAGATGGTTACTGAAAGTCTGGTCGAAAGGTGAGGCTAGGGAGTCAAGACAAAAGGATGGGAGGCCAAAGGCATTTGTTGACCAAGTCTCAAGCGCTGTCAGGCTCGGGCCTGATTCACTGGCCATAAAACTCCAAAACTGCTGCACAACAGTCCTGCACTTTCCAATTCCTTGCACCAAAATGGCAATAAAATACTGTCCCTCGAAAGCTACAAATAAAGCATACCCCTTTTGTTTGAATTTTTTGTTTTCCCTCCCAAAGCATCAGCCTAAGCCATCTATAAATATGAGCCTCCACCACACATGTTAGGAGGATCTTTGGCCCGGCAAACGAATCTTCAGAAAAGTTTCTCAAACATAGAAAAAATCTCAAGTTCATCAACACTTGAGAAATCAAAACCCAGAATTCCAAACACTTGCTTCCTTCGATTCTGAAGAATAAATACTCTTCAGTATCCTTCGAATCCAGTTTGGAAAGAAACACAAGACTTGTTTCTTTCCTTCCTTCGAATCTAGCAGTCCAAGCACAGCTGTTGGCTCCCTCTGTCAAATCCAGAACCTTGGACCTCCACTCAAGGTCCCACATCCATCCAAGGCCTGAAGCGAGGTAAGTTATTCTTACCTTTGAACTTTTCGTTTCATAACATGTAAATACAATTCCTTTTCGTTTGAAACATTATACATACCATTGTTCCTTTCGTTTCCACATTTTTAACATGTTTTTAAAAGTTAACCCTTTCGTTTTGCTTGCTGTTTGCCTGAACTAGCTTTAGTTATTAAACTGTTTGAAAGATAAATACTAGCATGGCCTCATGCCATGTTGTCATTTAATGCTTGAAATGAAAGAAACAGGAAATAGGGAACGAAGCTTCTGGCTTCTACCCTCTTTCTCCAGGTCAAACGAAGGAGACAACCAGGAGGAAAACCATGTTGACTTCTAGGCCCAAACGAAAAGCATGCCTTCACTGACTTCCAGCCCCTAATCGAAAGGCATTCCCTCACTGACTTCCAGGCCCCAGTCGAAGGATACAAGTTGCTGGTGCCTTTGCCCAATCGAAGGATAGGACCTCGCCCCTGCCAAGGCCCAATCGAAAGACGTGACTTTGTTGTTGCCAACCCCAATCGAAGGAGGCCAACAGAAGGCAAATCGAAGGCTGCTCCTGCCCAAATCGAAGGAGCTCATTTTTTACTTCTTTTTATCTTATTTTTTCCTTTACATTTTCTTGCCTTTCAATATGGTTGTAATAGCGTAGGATTTTATCTTTTTCATTTTATTTACTTTGTACAAATGCTAGTAACTAGGTGTGTATGGCAAGATAAAACCAACAAGTAGACAACCTAAAAATCAAAGACAAATGCATGTAATAAAACACACTTTGCACACATGCACCCTTAGGGTAATCTCACTTGTTGCCTTGGAAAATAATCATGTCCCTCGAGCATGGGCGTTTTAGCAAAGACCCTCGATGACCCTTGATGTTGTCTTCGGTAAACGATCTAGTCCCTAAAATGACATTGCTAAAACGTCCCATATGTTGCCTTCTATGACTATACAAATGTCCCAATGCCCGTCCCGTTCAACATCCTAACGCAAGGTTGTTCACTAAATACAATGGTGAAACAACACTGTTAAAAGGGTTAAAAAGTATAAGAAATATCTTTGAGTAAATTAGGGTAGATAAGATCTTAGTTACTTGATCAAACTTGCAAAACATCCTTGCCATTTTTTCTAACACACATCTCAACACAATTTCAAAACAAACTTTCAAAAACATTGAAACATCTTTTCAAAGAGACAAACACCTTTATAAAACATTCAAACGAATTGTTACAAAGGTTTCCCAGACAAGGCATCTTTTTCAAAACATTTTCAAAACCACACACACAAAACACCATTTCAAGCAATTGAAAAACAAAGGCAAGTGATCTAAAACAAGTAACTAAGAGCCCATGGATAACCATGGATGGAAAGGGTGCTAGCACCTTCCCTTTTCATAATCTACCCCCTGAACCCACGAAAACATCTCAAAGGTCTTTCCTGTGCTTTTTGACCTTTCCTTAGAATAAAATAAAAAGTCGGTGGCGACTCTTGCTAAACCGAACATTTGCGAACACAAACGCTAACCTCAAGTCAGTTCTCCCACCGTATCACAATTGCCATCAACACTCAAGAACTTTCCACAAATGCCAAATCTATGCTGACAAGGTCCATGTGCCTCCTATCCCTCTAAACGTCATGGCCGCTCCGTGGCCATTTGCAATGTGGGGCATTGACATGATTGGAGAGATCAAACCCACTGCTTCCAATGGACATCGCTTCATTCTCGTCGCTATCGATTATTTCACCAAATGGGTCGAATCCGCCTCATTTTCCTTAGTCACAAAGAACGTGGTAGCCAAGTTCATCAAACATAACCTCATCTTCCTCTATGGTATCCCCAAAAGGATCATCACCGACAATGAGACTAACCTCAACAATGCTATGATTACAGAACTTTGCACTCAGTTCAAAATCAAGCATCATAATTCTTCTCCTTACAGACCTAAAATTAATGGCGCAGTGGAAGCAGCCAACAAAAACATTAAGAAGATTGTGTAGAAGATGGTAGTAACTTACAAGGACTGGCATGAGAGGTTACTGTTTTCTCTTCATGGCTACCGTACTTCAGCTCAGACATCAACTTGGGCAACTCCCTTTTCTTTGGTCTATGGCATGGAAGCTGTTTTGCCAGTGGAAGTTCAGATTCCCTCACTAAGGATTATGAACGAGGCAGGCCTAGGCGAAGATGATTGGATTCAGACAAGATTGGATTAGTTGAACTTGATCGATGAAAAATGACTGGCTTCCGTTTGTCATGGTCAGATGTACCAAAAACGTATGATCAAGGCTTTCAACAAAAAGATCAAGCCTCGAGTATATCAAGCTGGTGACTTGGTAATAAAGCACATCATTCTTCCACAAAGCGACCTCAAGGGAAAATTGACTCCCACCTATGAAGGTCCATTTGTTGTCAAGATAGTGTTCTCTGGTGGTGCCATGATGCTGACTACCATGGACGGTGAAGACTTCCCACATCCTGTGAACGCGGACATAGTTAAAAAATACTACACATAAGAGACCTGCTAGGTTGACACGGCTAGGAAAGATAAAGGCATCCTGGAAAGCCAAAAGGTTTGGGAAAAAATTAGGGATATATGAAAAAGTTTGTACACCCAGCAAGTTGAAAAATCGAAAGGGCGACTTGGGCAAAAATGGGTATCTTGGTGGGCTGAAAACCCGAAAGGGTGGTCCAGGCAAAAGTTAAGGATTAAAAGCGTATGACTATGTCCCATGGAATCACCACAGTTGACTTTATTGCCAAGGTCCGAGTTCAAATGGTCCAAGATCAATCCAATCAACTTTTGTCAACGGCAAGGGACGTTCGAAGACATTAGGACAATAGTAGAGTTGTAATGCAATAAGATCAGTTCCACATGGCTATTATCTTTGTTTTCAATTGTGTTTTCCTTTCGACGATTTCCTCTTACCAGGATCTCCGTCTCTTTATACAAAAACACCTATTCATGGGTAAAATATCAATACAAATATACTTTGTAGTGCAAACTTTCTGTTTTTGTTTTGAATGCAAAAAGGTACAATGACTAAAATTGAATGAACATATGCATGTGAACATGATTAAAACTGTTTGGCACATGTGTCCTGCTAAGCAGCAACAAGCATCTCTTTAATGTATATGGAATATACCCACAAAGTTATTTCATTAGCATTACCCCCACAAGGACGGCTACAATAAACCAATCTCCAACAGAGTTGCCCACAAAGTCTCTTTGCATAGGTTAATCCCCATCCAGAGTTTCAATCTCTTGACAGCTTTCTCCCCAGCTAAATTGGTCATAAAAGAAGAAGCTTTGTGAATATCTCCCTAAAAGAACTCACCTCGTTAGAAATTCATCAAGTATTCATCAACAAGGTTTATTTCCCCAACATGTTTATTTCCCCAACAGGGTTTATTTCCCCACCAAACAACATACAACATACGATAAACAATGAACAACAAAATTCCCCGGCATAGTCTATCCTCTCCAACTTGAGTTTGCCTTTCAGACTATTACAAATCATAGGGCCACAACCCCTAATCCCCAGTGAAGTCGCCAACAAAGTCATTGTTATCTCCAAAAGTTACTGTGAAGCCTGGACCCGACCAGATAATGGTACAACTTTCAGTCACTATGAAGCCTGGACCCGACCAGATAATAGTGTAACTTTTCAAATACTATGAAGCCTGGCCCCGACCAGATAATAGTATAATTTTCAGATACTATGAAGCCTGGCCCTGACCATATAATAGTACAACTTTCAAATACTATGAAGCCTGGACCCGACTAGATAATAGTACAACTTTCAGGCATTATGAAGCCTGTACCCGACTAGATAATAATGTAACTTTTCAAATACTATGAAGCTTAGACCCGACCAGATAATAGTACAACTTTCAAATACTATGAAGCCTGAACTCGACCAGACAATAGTACAACTTTCAGTCACTATGAAGCCTGGACCCGACTAGATAATAGTATAACTTTCAAATACTATGAAGCCTGGACCGACCAGATAACAGTACAACTTTCAAATACTATGAAGCCTGGACCCGACCAGATAATAGACAACTTTCAGTCACTATGAAGCCTGACCCCGACCAGATAATAGTATAATTTTAGATTACTATGAAGCCTGGACCCGACCAGATAATAGTTAATTTCCCAAGACACTGAAACCTGGATCCGACCAGATAATAGTGTAACTTCTCAAAGTACTTTAAAGCCTGGACCCGACCGAATAATAGTTTAACTCTTCAAGATATTGAAGAACCTGGACTCAACCAGACAAGGGTTTAACTTCTTTTCCCCAATAGAGTTTGCCCCTACCCCACCAAGTTACTGTGAAGCCTGGATCCGATCAGATAACAGTTCAATTTCAAGAAATTTTTTGCGAAGCCTGGAATCCGACCAGATAACAGTTAATTTATTCTTCCTTAGCAAGTTACTGTAAAACCTGGAATCCGACCAGATAGCATTTTACTTCTTCATCCTCAGCAAGTTAATGTGAAGCCTGGATCCGACCAGATAGAAATTAACTTTCAAAGAGATAATCCCCGACGGAAGCATTCTTGTAACAAAATTTAAAGATATGTATATTCTTCATCCTCAACAGCAATATGGGATTCAGCTTCCCAGAACTCCTCAACAGTAGTTAGGGATTTATTTTCTTGGACAAATATGCATCCCACGTTCATACATCATAGCATATACATACGAAACGCATTTAGCACAATCTCATTCATCTTGAGAACGCCATGCATACATCTGCATTTAACAAACCCTTTTTCCCACATGTAAAACATCAAGTTCTAGTATAAATCGACCAAAGACTTATGCTGATATTTCTTCCAGTATTTACCATCATTCCTCCAAATGGCATCTATAAACCCATTCCCAATACATCTTCGAGTGCAAATTTCTGGGCACTTTAGTGTTCAATCATCTTTCACCTTCAAGTCACGAATGGCGAATCCGCCAATCTAACTCTTCAGGTTTAAGAAGATTGAACAGGGGCAGCTGTTGTACCCCAAAATTTTCCCTCTCATTTCTCAAGAAATCTCTCATAAGATCTCCATTTGATTCAAGACTACACAAGGTTTGATCAGCTCAAGACACCTCCTCAACCACTGATAACTCAAAATTAGGGTTTGAGTTTTCACAAGGACAATTGGACTTTCATGGCCTCAATTGACTTTCATGGATCATTAGGAACCCCCAATATTTCTCATGTCAAGTTTCAAGTCTCGGATCACAAAATTGCTCAGTCATTTGATCAGATGACCTAAAATCAGCTGTATTGGATAAAAAGTCAAATGTGGTCAATTTGTAGTCAAACTTCATAATTTTTTATCCATATCAACATTATTAACTCATATATGTCAATTGATCAAGTTTGGATCACAATTCCTCAAAGAAATTTGACCAGAACACCAAAAGGGCAAAATGGTCAAAATTAGGGTTTTGATTGAGAAGGCTCAGTTCTTGAATTTTGACCAAGGAAATGAATTATTGGGTTAAGACATGATATAAAGGATTCAAATTCACCATCTTGACCTAATTTTATAGTTCAAATCACCTCTCAAGATCATTGGATTGACAGATGAATTTTAGTCAATTGATGAAAAGTCAACTGTACACTGAAAAATCAAACTTTGACTTTTTGATCAAAATCAAGTTTCAAAAATAATATTTCATCAAGACATATCAAAATATGAAACTTGTTCATCAAGAAATATAAAAGTCAAAGTTATCTTTGAAAAGTCAAAATTCTAAGACTTAGAAATTTTTCTAAGTGTTAGAAAATTAACATTTTTCATAACTTTGTGCCAAATTTCCACCATGATGCAAGATGATTCAAAGGAAACTTCCAACATGAAAGTTGTAGGTATCAATAAGATCTAAAACATTTTAGGGAAGAACTTTTTCTAGAAATGTTTGGATTTCAATTTATGAATTTATGAAGACATGTCCATGAAACTAAAAAGACTTCGTGAAATTTTGCCCTAGTTAGGCAGGATTTTGACCTAACTTCATGGCAACCTTTCACCTAGTTCCAAGTTGAATCTTCAAAAATGTCCAACATGAAGGTTTTAGGGGATGTTACAAACTTTCCAAAATGTCCAAGAAATCATCAAGACCATACTTGAGCTAAGAGAATCGAAGGCAAGAAGTTAGGGTTTCAAACTTGTTTTGCAAGACATATTTTGTGATGAACATGAACCAAATCCATATCCATGCTGCATAATACTCACTTTGAAGGCATCAAACTTGTTTGTCACTCCATAATTAATGGTTCACACAACTATTTATGCCCTTATCCAAGTGCTTCAAGCTTTGTCCAAACCAATTTTCCATTTTGGGGCGAAAGTAACATATCCATTCTTGTAAAGCAAGCTTTATGCAAAGTCATCTTGCATTGAGCCTTGCACTTGTTATTTATGCATACACAACCCCTATAAACCAAAAGAAGCATGTTTAAAGTTCCAACCACTCTATACAGCCCTGTACCATGTCTCGGAATAAGATGTTTCAACATTGCTTCAAAAACAAGCAAAGTTGCCACAACTTGAGAATTCAAATTCTGAGTTGTTGTAACACTTGAAACCTCTTGCCTATAAATATATGCACTATTTGCAAGCTAACGAATGCACAAGCCCTCAAACACCCCCAAAGTCAGAATTGCATAACAAACCTCCATTGTTGCATATTCTGGCCAGAAATTCCAAAATCAAAATCCACTCGTGCGTTTCTTGGCCTTTTGGTTCCTAAAGCTTCTAAACATCATACATAAACAATCCCAACACCTGTTATCCAACTGTAACTCCATCTTCACCAACCTCTATTTTCAAAAACAGGGCATTGCATCTTGACTTCTCCATACCATTCCAACCATCCTCAGCACAAACTAATCATTGCATTAGCTTCCTGGGAACTTGAGGAAGCTAACCTGATCATCACCATCACTTGAAACAAGCTCAAACTCATTTCACGATTTCCAATTTTTGAGGTATTTTTCTGAACTTTCATCTCTTTATTTAGGCATTATTAGGCTTGCATTTTCAAAGATAAAATATGGATATCATTACCCTGAAACTGCCCATGTCCATAGTTTTCATTTATATTGATTGAGTAGGGAGAATTCCGAAGTTGAAGTTTCTGAAAAAATTAGCTTAGATTTGGTACCAACAAAAATTCATGCTCATATTTGAGAATTAGTTTAATTTATTTACATGTTTAGAATCGTGGTGAAATTTCTAACAAGTTTGGTGTTTGAAGTTTTGAAAATGATTGAGAAATGGCTGAGTTACAAATTTCAAATATTTGCTTTGTAAACTGGCACGAGGAAGAAGATGAAGTTCAGGCCTAGAACTTGTTTTAAAATATAATTTTATGGTTTTGTTTAAGTTAACGGATGTATATCCACCCTAGTGGTAAGGCAGCACGCACATTATGCAAAGAGCGTGGGTTCAAGCCCCAGCGCTGCCAGTTTTTCTTCTTCTTCATTTTTCAACATTTTCCTTTGTTGTGCAAGCACACAATGCGCCTGGGCCTCCACCATTGGGCCTTCCCTTTTTACTTCTCCTAACCCCCTCTTTGCAGGTTTTACAGAAGGCCCAATGTTTTTTTTTCTCTTTTCTTATTTTGACTTACAAAAATCATTAATGGGCCAGGCTTCGAACAAAAGCTGTTTTACACAAACAAACACCCAAATCTAATTTTTACCCCTCCTGATTTTATTTCTTTATTTTATTTTCTTATTTTCTTTTCTTTAAATATTATTATTATTATTATTATTAATATTATTATAAATATTATTTTTATTAATAAAAAACACAAAAATATTTTCTTATTGCAAATTTAATTTCTTTTCCTAAACAAATTAATATTAGACGTAGGTTTTAATTTCCTTTAATTAAATTAATTTAGAATTTAGTTTTTCTTTTAATTAATTTTTATTTTAGCTTAATTAAATAAAAACCTTTTTCATAAAAAAAACTCTAAAAATATTTTCTTGATTAAACTTAATTTCTTTTCTTAATTAGTTTAGGTTTAATTTTACTTATTTTAATTAATTATTTTCTTTTAGATAATTAGGTTAAAACCATTTTCCTTAAATAAAACCAAACAAAAAACCATTTCTTTTCCATTTACATCCTTGCATATTATATTTTCATTTCTTGTATATTATTCAAGTTTCAATATGGTTGTAATAGATAATTATGTTTAATTTCTTGCAATCCCCATTTATAAATTTGTATACCCCGTCCCCAAATGATGTAATAGCGTAGTAAATTTACTTTCCGTAATTTATCGCTTTCATATCAATGCTAGTAAATTAGGGTTTGTATGGAAAGATAAAATCAATGCTTAGAGAACCCTAATTCAAGATAAACCAAGCATGACAAAATAAACACTTGCACACTTGCACCCATAAGGTTAACTCCACTTGTTGCCTAAAAAATGGTCATGTTACGCATGTGGGATGTCTTAGCAAAAACAATCATAAATACAAGATCATATTACCTCGATGATGCTACAAATGTTGCCTTTAAAATTATCTTAGTCCCTCAAAGATAAATGCTAAGATATCTCACAACATTGCTATCATGACTATACGATGACCCACACCCGTCCCTTTACATCCAAAGATAAGGCTTCTTACCAATCAATGGTAAGATAGCAATATCAAAGGAAAGGAGGTAATGAACAAAAGACTTTTGAGTAGGTAGAAACGTTCTTAGTTGCTTGCTCACTTTCAAAACAAACCCCCACCAAACATTTTCAAAAATAAACATATTTTCAAATACACCAACACTTTCCATGAAATATTTTCAAAAAGTCCAACACTTTGTATACATTTTCTCTAAAACGAGAATCATTACAAAGTTCGCCTAAACAAAGGCGCCCTTTTCAAAAATACTTTCAAAACCATCACAAATCACATTTTCAAACAAAGCAAATTATTCTAGCAAGCAACTAAGAGCCCATAGATAACTATGAATGAAAAGGGTGCTAACATCTTCCCTTTTCATAATCTACCCCCGAACTCAAGAAATAATCTCAAAGGTCTTTCCTGTTCTTTTCCACCTTTCCTTTTGGATAAAAGAAAAGTCGGTGGCGACTCTTGCTAACCACAATAATTGTGATCAAACACAAAACATCCCAATTCAGTTCTCCCACCATATTACACGTATGATCTTCAAAATTTCCTCCATTTCTTGCTTGGAGGCCTCAGGAATTGCTTCTTTAGGTACCTATGTCCGAGAAGGCTCGCTCAATAATTCTTTACCCTGAGTCTCAGGTGACTCAACAACAGGAGTAGCAACAGTCTTTGGAGATATTTCTGGAGAGAAAATCCTTCCGCTTCTGGTAACCTTACTGGTCCCAACAATATTGTCAATGTTAGGATCAATATCTTCAACAACTTCATTCTTGATAGCCAAAAGGTCTTGCTTGATTCCATGGTAGTAGACGTCAGCTCTATAATTCCAAGGAACAACCTTCTCAGAGGAATATGGTATTGGCTCTGGAGAGGTGATGATCAGGGGAGAAACTTTAGGGTTGGCAGTAATCCTTATAGGACCTTTGGAGGAGACCCTTGTAGGATTATTTGAAATGGTAATAATTGATACATCTTCACATCTTACATCTTCACATAAGTTTTCCACAGAGGGAGTCTTCTCAAACAAAATTTCTCTGTCGTTTATCAGGCGTTGAACACCTATCTTCAGCAACATATAACCATTGGGAAGGGATGCACAAAGGTAACAATATTCATCACAACTTGGAAATAAATCGGCTCGTAATAGATTCTTCTTAACAACTGGAAGAGGAGTAACCAGATCATTCACGGAAGAAACAAAAAGAACATCATCAACAACATTGATACCCTTGTCATGCTTGGGCATTGGTGGAGTAATCACGTTGGGGGTCTCAAGAGGGTCAAATTCAATCTCTTTTGCATCAATGAGGTCTTGAACTTTATTCTTTAGAGCCTAGCAATCATTCATATCATGCCCCAGACTGTTAGAGTGGTAAGCACACTGTGCATTTGGATTGTAACAGAGAGAGGAAGTGTTTGGGTTTTGAGGAGGATCCCTCAAAGTGACTAAGTCAACTTTCACCAAATGCTGCAACGCCTGAGCCAAAGGCATGTTGATTATGGTGAATTGTATTCTAGGCACATCTTGTCGGCGCTGATTATTTTATCATTGAGCTGATGCAGGGTTGAAGATCATTACAACTCCCACCGTTGGACGAAGTTCAACTTTACGATGACTTCTTTGACCATATGCAACATTGACCTCCCTCTTTCCACTGAACGACTTCTTTGCAGTACTTGAAGATGCAACCCCTTGGATTTTACCACTCTTGATACCAGCTTCCACTCGTTCTCCTATCAATATCAGCTCGATGAATACGGCTGAAGAGCTTCCAATCAAATGGTTGAAAAATGGGCATGTCAGGGTACCCATAAACATATCCACCAACTCCCTATCAGACAAGGGAGGCTGGACTCTATCTGCAAGATCTATCCACTTTTGGGAATAATTTTTGAAATCCCCATTGGAACCCATAAACATGCTTTGGAGTTGCATGCGGGTTGGAGTGAGGTCAGCATTGTATTGATACTGCTTGTAAAAATCAGCAGCCAAATCTTCCCAATTACGAATGTTGGTTCCTTCCAATTGATAGAACCACTCTAACCGCGTACCTAACAAACTCTCCTGAAAAAAATGAACCCATAACTTCCTATCAGCTGTATGGGGTTGAATCTTCCTAATGTAAGACCTCAGATGAAGCTTGGGACATAAAACACCGTCATATTTTACAAAGGTGGGTGTGATACGGTGGGAGAACTGGCATTGAGGGTTTTGCGTTTGATCGCAAATGTTGCGGTTAGCAAGAGTCGCCACCGACTTTTCTTTTATCCAAAAGGAAAGGTGAAAAAGCACAGGAAAGACCTTTGAGATTATTTCTTGAGTTTGGGGGGTAGATTATGAAAAGGGAAGGTATTAACACCCTTTTCATCCATGGTTCTCCATGGGCTGTTAGTTACTTGCTAGATCACTTGCTTTTGTTTGAAATTGTGCTTTGTGTGATTTTTGAAAGTATTTTGTAAAGAGGCCATTGTTTAGGCAATCTTTGTAATGATTCTTATTTGTAAGAATGTATACAAAGACGTTGATCTTTTGAAAATGTTTTCAATTTTGTAAGATGTTTGAAAGTGTATGTGTTTGTTTTGAAAATAACAAGGATGTTTGTTTTGAAATGGAGCAAGTAATTAGGAGAAATTTACCTACTCAAATGTCTTTCTTGTTCATTTTCTTTTCCTTTGACATTGTTGTCTTACCATTGATTTGGTAAGTAACCCTATCTTTGGATGTAAACGGGATGAGCGTGGGTCATCGTGTAACCATGATTAGCAATGTTGCAAGGTATCTTAGCATTCTTTTTAATGGACTAAGATCATCTGTAAGGCAACTTAGATAGCGTCATCGAGGGATTATGATATTGTATTTTGCTTGTTTTTGCTAAGATACCTTACATGCATAATATGGCCATTTTGTATAAGGCAACCAAGTGGAACAACCCCAGGGGTGCTTGTGTGCAAGTGTATTGTTTTCATGCTTGTTTTTGTCTTGAATTAGGGTTTTCTAAGTATTGGTTTTAGTCTTTCTCTACAAACCCTAATTACTAGCATGTTATATAAAAGCGATAAATTACGAAATTTAAAATTACTACGCTATTACAACATTTGTGGGGAGGGGGTATACAAATTGAATGGGGATTGCAAGAATTTAAAGCCTAATTATTCTATTACAACCATATTGAATTGATATCAATGTACAAGGAAATAAATAAATACAAATTATAAAATGAATAAATGTACAAAAAATGCAAAATGTAAAGAAAATGTATCTTTGTTTGATTTTCATGAAAAAGGGATTTTGTCTTAACCTAATTAAATAAAGAAAATAATTAATTAAATTTGAATTTTATTAAGAAAAGATTTTAAGTGAAACCCTAATTCTATTAATTAATCAAAAGAAAATAAGTTTAAGAAAAGTATTTTTGGTATTTTTATCTTAAAAATATTTATAGTATTATAAAATATTTTTAGTCTTTTTTTATATAAAAAATAATGTATTTAAATTAGTATGAAAGACAATAACTAATAACCTAATTTTATTTATATTTACAAGATAATAAGTGAAAAATAAACAAAGTATAATCAATAAAAATATTTTTTTGTGAGAAAAATAAAATAAACTAAGTCAAAATATAAATATATCATTTTTTTGTATTTTGTGATTTTTTAGTATTTAGAAAATATATTTAAGAAAATAAAAATGAAATAAATAAATAAAAAAAAAACAAACTTGGGTCAGGGGTGCCATTAGTCAGCAAGGAGGTTAGTTAGCAAAAACAAAAATAAGCCAGGCCCAAAGGGGCCCAACGCCTGCCAAAAACCAAAAAATCAGAAAAAGTGAAAATATGAAAAATGAAAAGGGTACCACTGGGGCTCGAACCCAGGTCCCAAAGGTTACAGGCACGCGCTTCTGCCACTGGGGTGGCTATACATCCGTTAATATAAGCAAAACAATAAATATGTAAGGTAAAACGTGCCCTGAAGACATCATCTTCAACCTCCAGCCAGACCAACTGTAATTTGCTCATTTCTCATAAAAAATGAAAACTGTAAACATGAAACTTATAGAAAATTTTCTCACGATTCCAGAAATGTAAGGTATTAAAACTATAGATCAAAGATAAGCATGAATTTAAATGGCCCTAATCTGAACCCTAAATTTTTTAGAAATTTCAGTTTCAAAATTCTCTAAGCTCAAGCAAAATTAATGGAAACTATGGACATGGTTAGCTTCAGGACAATGATATCTACATGTTTTGTTCATAAATAAACTATTGATGATGCCTGTATGAAGAGTTCCAAGTTGAGAAAACTTACCTCAAAACTGGAAATCGTGTTTGGAGTTTGAGCTTGTTTCAGGCAGTGATGATGATCAAGTTAGCTTCCTTGAGGTCTTAGGAAGCTAATGCAATGGTTTGCTTGAGTTGAGAGTGGCTGAAATGAACCTGGAGAAGTCAATGTGCAATGCTCTTTTTTTGGTTATGGTATATGGTAAATGATGTTACAGTAATGAAACCGGGACAAGGATAGGTTACACTTAATGTAAGGAAGCTTTAGAAACTAAAAGGCCAAGAAACGCACGAGGGAAATGTGAGTTTGAAGTTCAAGGTCAGAAGCTGTGCAACAATGGAGTTTTTGGGCAATTTCTGATTTGAGAGAGTTTTGGTGTATTTCAAGGTGCTTAAGCTCGTCTCTTAGCTCACAAATAGTGACTCTATTTATAAGCAACAAGTTTGGAGTGCTCTAGTTGATCAGAATTCAAATTTACATGTTTAAGTTAAACATGTGATTTTTTGACAAAACAAGTTTCCATGACTTGTACTTGCTAAGATAGAGTGGTTATGCTTTAAAAAAGCTTGCTTCTGACTTTGTGGATGGAGTGTTATCAGAGGGAACAAGTTAGAGGCTCAAGAATGGACTTTATGCAAAAAGCTTGCTTTACAAGAATGACAATGTTAACTTTGTGCCATTAATGGAAATGCAACTTAGATAATAGCTTAATTGCTTGGACCAAAGCCCTAACAGCTGTGTAAACATTTAATTATGGAGTTAAAAACAATTTTGAGGCCTGCAAAGCAAATATTATGCAGCCTAGCATGGATTTGGTTCATGTGTTCATCAAAAATGACTTGTAATTCAAGTGACAAAACCCTAATTTCATCTCTTTGATTCTACCTCCTCAAGAATGATCTCAAGGAGTTATTGGACATTTTGGAAAGCTTGAAATATTCTCTACAACATATCTTTGAATTGCTTTTGAAGATTCACCTTGGAACTATATGAAAAAGTGCCATGAATTTGGGTCAAAATCCTGACCAAATTAGGGCAAAATTTCACTAAGTGTTTAGTTTCATGACCACATGTTCATAAAATTATAACTTGAGATCCAAGAATTTTTGTAAGGAGTTATGTAAAGCAAAGTTGTAGATTTCATGGAGATCTACAACTTTCATGTTGTAAGTTTCTCTTGAATCATCTTGCTTCATGGTGAAAATTTTGCTCAAAGTTATGAAAAAACATGAAATTTCTAACACTTAGAAAAAATTTCTAAGTTTAGAAATTTTGACTTTTCAAAATTAAATTTTGACTATTTGATTTCTTGATGAATAAGTTTCATATTTTGACATGTTTTGATGAATTGTAATCTTTGGCACTTCAATTTGACCAAAAAGTCAAAGTTTGACTTTTCAGTATACAGTTGACTGCAAAATTCATTTGTCAATCCAATGGACTTGCAATGTTTTCAACTATGTCATTAGGTCAAAATGATGCAATTGTACTCTTGAAATCATGCTTTAAACCAATTGACCATTTTCTAGGTCAAAAATCAGAAATTTCCCTTTCCCAATCAAAACCCTAATTTTGACCATTTTGCCCTTTTGGAGATTTGATCAAATTTATTGAGGAGTTGTGGTCCAAACTTGATCAAATGATACATATGAGTTTAAAATGTTTATGTGGATAAAAAAATTATGAAGTTTGACTATAAATTGTGCATAGTTGACTTTTCCCCCAATTTAGCTAATTTTTTGGTCAGATGCTCAATTGACTGATCAAAAATGTGATCCAAGGCTTGAAACTTGACATGAGTAATATTGGGGGTCCATAATGATCCAAGAAAATCATACGTGGCATAGAAAGTTCAAAAATCTTTGTGCAAACTCAAACCCTAATTTTGGTCATCAGTGCTTGAGGAGGTGTCTTGAGCTGATCAAACCCTAGTGCAGTCTTGAGCCTAAGGAGATCTTGTGAGCAAATTCTTGATAAGTGAGAGGGAAAATTTTGGGGTACAATAGCTGCCCCTGTTCAATCTTCTTAAGCCTGAAGAGTAATATTGACAAGTTTTCTCGCTCTTGACATTTCTCCAATTTCTCTGTAACCGCTCAACAATAAGAGAAAACCGTATTTGGTTTCTCTCGCAGATATACTCCCTCAGTCTAATCTCGATATACTCTCTGTGGGTATCACTATATTCCCATGGGTTCCAGCAGCATAAGAAACAACAACAAAAAAAGAATGAAATAACATGAGCAAATTCATCATAGTTTGAGGACATATACTTATTACAACATAAGAAACATGCCGGTATCAAAATATGCAGAAAAAAGAAAAAATTACTCACATAATCGGAGCTAGTCCGACAGTACTATTCCGGTGAGATATTGGGTAAGTTTTGAAATCCTTCTCTCTTGGCTTTCTGACTGTTCTGAATTTCTTCTAATTTGGAGTTGCCGAGGTATTTTTGAGTTGTTGTTGTTGGCTGAAAGTTGAATGTGATAACATGAAGAATCAAGTGGGAAGTTTGAGTTTATTTATGGCGGGAGCTTTGGTTAAACAAAGGAAGATAAACAATGAGTTTTTTAGAGAATTGTTTTTTCTATTTTTTCTTCTCTATATGATGTTTCTCTATGGAAGATTTGTAATTTTGAGCTGAAGTTGTGGATGGTTTTTGTGATGAAGGATATAGAAGATAATGGTTTTTTATGAAAACAGTAGCCTTTATGAAACAATGGTCTCTTTTCAGTTTAGTTTTTTCGGTGTGTCTTTTTCTATGTGAAATGTATATTTTTTCTGGTTTCCTCCTTGTTTCACCAAAAGCTCTCTTTCCTTTTTGTACTACTGCCCCCTATTTTTATAGCAGAATGAGGGGGTGAATTGGGAGGGAAAAATGAGATGAATTTGATCAATTTTGTATATTGTTTGATTGCGTTTTGTTGCAGTTTTTGTGTTGCTAATTTAGTGAAATTTATTAGACAGGTTTTGGATATATTTGCAGCATGTTTTTGGCCTGTTTTATACAGGTTTTTTAGCAGCTAATGCAGGCTGCTTTTGACAGTTTTTATGGGCAGCAGTGGCACAATGTTTTGGACTGGTTTTGGGCTATTTTGTGGACTGTTATTTTGCTGTATTGTAGCAGGTTTTTGGAGCTATTGTCCAACTTGTTTTAGACATGTTTGGACAACATGTGCATCATCGAGAAAGTGAAGACATAACATGAAGTTTAAAGTTTGAAAATTGGGATTAGCATGAGTATTAGGCTTTAGCATTTTGGTGATCTTTCCATGTAAACTCTTGTGTAATTTTCTTTCAATAGTGATGAATGATTCTTAAAACTTTTGGAATGATTTTGCTTTTTGTTTGAAATAAACTTGGCGAGACTTTGAGTGATGATACCTTTGGATGAAACTTGAATAAACCATGAATGGTGTTTCATATTTGAAAATTATGGAACTTTGATGAGCCACCCTTGATTGTGATTTTGTCACGACAATGAATGAAATTGAATAGAAATTGAATGGATAGAAATTTGATGAATTATGATTTTTTTGGATGAAATTTGAATGATGACCTTATGAAAAGGTCTCGAACATGAGTGAAACTTGAACTAAGCTTTGAATAAGTTTCGTGATCTTGTTGTTTGTTTCCAAATGAATAAATCTTCCCACCTTAAAATATGGATCCACTTGACAAATTCGAATAAAAAATAAATCACTTGAATTAACTTTTAAATGGACCTTTGATTAACTTGAAAAATCTTCAATTCCAAATTTCAACGACAAATTCAAATTACCTTGAACCCCCTCCCGAACTTCAAAATTCTCAAAAGTCTAAGATATCTTGCGATAGAAGTAACAAGTATTTGATGAGAATTAAAATTATATCGACCAAAACGAATTACAACTTGTACTTCAAACCCACCACAATAAAAAATGCCTTCATGAATTGAATTTAGAAGTCAAACCCCTTTTTTAAAGTCAAGAATTGACCTATAATGTTTCAATAAGTTTCAAAACCTTCTAAGCATAATTTGACTCCAATTTTTTAAAGAAAACTTGTAGACGACATTCTTTATGACAATGTGGAAAAATAATCGTCTCGGGATCTTGAAAATTGAGTAATTTACGACTCTCAGAAGTCAAACAATAGTTATTTAAGATTAGGGCAAAGTCTAGAAAGTGACCTCTAAAGTATTCGAATTTCTGATGACCTTTCGCATGTAATCAACTCTTGACTTGTAAAGAGAAATTATAGATGAAGTCAAGGAGAGTCATACGCAAAAAGAACCACTAAAAAATATCGAATAATGAAGAAGTTATATTCGTTTGAACTTGATCTTGAAAAAGTCGACATTTGGGTAAATACGGTTCATTTTCAGTTATCTGAACCATTGACTGAGCAAACTTGTGATGCAAAGCTTGAAAACTAACATGAACATGCTTGAGAATACATGAAGAACCATGAAGATCATTTGAAACTTTGGAAACTCAATTTTCTTGAGAAGTACCAAACCCTATTAGCTGACTTAATGCCTAGGAAGAGAATATGTCTGATCAAAACCCTAAGCTATTTTGAGTGTTTGAGAAACCCTAGGATAATATCTTGAATGAAAAATGGGAGGAATTTTTTTGGGGTACAACAACTTCCCCTGTTCAATCTTCTTAAACCTAAAGAGTTAGATTGACATGTTTGCCATTCATGACTCGAAGGTAGAAGATGATTGAACACTAGAGTGCCCAGATATTTGCACTTGCTTGTGACAGAAGTAACACTTTGGGATTTATTGTATTGGGAATGGGCTTATAGATGCCATTTGAAGAGTGACGGAATATTGTCGGAGATGGGCTTATAGATGCCATCAGAAGTGATTGAGAATCGTCGGAGATGGGGTTATAGATGCAATCCAAAGGATCATTGATAAAGATTGGAAGAAGTATCAGGGTAAATCTTTGGTCGATTTATACCAAAACAATAGGTATCTGTATTTGTTTTTGTCTAGATAAGAATCAGAAGAAAAAAATTTTTAGGGTCGATTTGATTGAACCAGAGAAAATGTCTACTGGAACAGAATCAGGATAAATCATTGGTCGATTTAAACTGAACCAACAAAGGTTTTGAATAATTTTTTGTCATGTAGATAGTCGCCCCGTCCTGTTTCGGGAATTGATCTACAATCAGTTTATTGGTAAACTCCTCCTGTTTCAGGAGTTAATACCATTGGTAATAAAGATAGTCGCCCCATCCTGTTTCAAGAATTGATCTTTATCTGACCAAAGAGAAAGAAATATAGTTTCCCCGTCTTATTTCGGGAGTTAATATTCAATCTGCTCATGTAGATAGTTTTCCTGTCTTGTTTCAGGTATTAATCTATAATCAGTTGTTCACATATAGTTGTCATGTCTTGTTTCAGGTATTAATCCAGAACCCGCTTTTTGTTGGTCATAAAGATAGTCGCCCTTGCTTGTTACAGGAATTGATCTTTATCTGACCAAAGAAAAAGAAAGATAGTTTCCCCGTCTTGTTTCAGAAGTTAATCTTTAATCTGCTCATGGAGATAGTTGTCCTGTCTTGTTCTAGGTATTAATCTACAATCAGTTGTTCATAGATAGTTGTCTAGTCTTATTTCAGGTATTAATCTGGAACCCGCTTTTTGTTGGTCATAGAGATAGTCGCCCTGGCTTGTTTCGGGAATTGATCTTTATCTGACCAAAGAGAAAGAAAGATAGCTTCCCCATCTTGTTTCGGGAGTTAATCTTCAATCTTCTCATGTAGATAGTTATCCTCTCTTGTTTCAGATATTAATCTACAATCAGTTGTTCACAGATAATTGTCCTGTCTTGTTTTAGGTATTAATCCCGAACCCGGTTTTTGTTGGTCGTAGAGATAGTTTCCCTGGCTCATTTCAAGAATTAATCTATGACCTAAGAGAAAGAAATATAGTTTCCCCGTCTTGTTTCGGGATTTAATCTTCAATATGCTCATGCAGATAGTTGTCTTGTCTTGTTTTAGGTATTAATATACAATCAGTGGTTTACAGATAGTTATCCCGTCTTAATTCAGGTATTAATCCAGAACTCGCATTTTTTTGTTCGTAGAGATAATTTCCCTGGCTTGTTTCAAGAATAAATCTCTGACCTATTTGAGAAATGTTGGTGGTATTTTCCTGTTGATAACTGGAAGAGAATAAATTTACACATAAGAGGTCTTTGATTCGCCTGTCTTTAACTAGAAGAAATAAATCTAACCATAAGAGATCTTTGATTGTTGATTGAACTTTTCCTGCAAGGAAAGGAATTAGTTGCATGCAGATGTATGCAAGGCGTAATGATGTTCTCAAAATAAATAAGACTATGCTATATGCATTTGTCATGTATGCTATGATGTATGAACGTGAAATGTTATTGCAGTGTATCCTTGTCTAAAAATAAATCTTTGAAAAGTGTTGGGGAGTCTTGGAAAGTTTAAATCCTAGATGGTTGTTGAGGATGAAGAATATGTGCATCTTCAAGTTTTTCTTAGAATGCTTTCGTTGGGAATTCCTGTTTTATTGAGGAGAACTACTCTGGGGAACATTGAATTTGGCTTTTTTCTTGAGGAAACTCTGCGAGGAATTTTGATTTTTGCTCGGGGAATAGAGTTCAGGAGTTATAATTATCCATTTCTCTCCTGGGGAGCTATCTCTTGATTGGAGAGGGAGAAAGTTTAGCTGCTATCTGGTCGGATTCCAGGATTCACAACAACTTGCTGGGGATAAAGCAGTTAACTATTATCTGGTCGATTTGCAGGCTTTGCAGCAACTTACTAAGGATAGTGGCAAACTCTACTAGGGAAGAGGAGTTTTGTTAGTGATATGAAGAAGTATAACTATTATTTTGTCAGGTTCAGGTTTCGTAGTAATTCGAACAGTTATCTGGTCGGGTCCAGGTTTCAGCAATTTGAACTTGAGGTTAACTGTTATCTGGTCGGGTCCAGGTTTCAACAATTTGAACTTGAGGTTAATTGTTATCTGGCCGGGTCCAGGTTTTGCAGTAACTTAGAGAAAGCATTAAGTTAATTGTTATCTGGTCGGATTCCAGGCCTCATAACAACTTACTAAAATTAATTTGTTATCTGGTCGGATTCCATGCTTTACATAAAATTGAAGTTAAATTGTTATCTGGTCGGATCGAGGCTTCATAGTATCTTGCTTTGAAAGAGATGAAGTTAAACTAGTATTTGGTCGGGTCCAAGCTTCATAGTAACTTACTTTTGAAAGAGATGAAGTTGAACTAGTATCTGGTTGGGTCCAGGCTTCGTAGTAACCGTGCTTCGAGAAACAGAGTCAATTGTTATCTGGTTGGTTTCCAAGCATCACGGTAACTTTCTGGGATATTCACAACTCTGTTGGGGGTTGTAATGACTTAACCAGAGGTTAAGAGGTTTTGTCCATTGATTTATAATGGTCTGAGAGGAAAACTCGAGCTGAGGAAATTGCAGTATGTTGGGGTAAACAAACCCCGTCGAAGAGAATCTTTTGACGATCTACGGGGGAGATGTATTCTTTAGGAAGGAACTCCATAAGACTTCTTCTTTTAAGACCAAATCAGCTGGGGAGAGAATTCTTCGGAGATTGAAACTTTGGTTGGGAATTTCATGGATCCAACACTAGGGATAATTTTATTGAATTAACTTTGCGGGAATATCCATGAAATTGGCCTCGTGGGAATTTGAAGACAGTTTGAACTCTGTCAGAGTGACAAATCCTATACTGATAGATAAACTGACGAGATAACGTGACATAGTCATACACTTTTCAGGTTTTCGACTTGCCGGGTGTACAATCTTTTGTATATATCCCTAATTTTTCCCAAACCTTTTGGTTCACGAGGATGCCCTTATTTTTTCCTAGGTATGTCAACCTAGCTGGTCTCTTTTCATGCGTAGTATTTTCTGACTATGTCTGTCTCCATAGAGTGTGGAGAATTCTCACTCTTTATGCTAGTAAGTGTTGTAGAAATGACAAAAATTAATTGTTCGATCGCACGTGACCTTTCATATGTGGGAGCCTGTTTGCCCCTAGAGTTAATCTGGTTCACTTTGACGTTTGAGATTTTGATCACATTTCCTGTAGTCTTGAACTTCCTAGGGATCTTTTCTAAGACTATTGTGGAAGAAACCGAAGACATGATACTGACACCATCTGATACTACTGGCACAGACAAGCAATTTGGTGGTACCCAAGATCTTTGGTCAAGTCTCATAATTTTCTAAGGACTATCATGGAAGGATCTAAAGACATGATACTGACACCATCTGATACTACTAGCACAAACAAGCAATTTGGTGGTACCCAAGAACTTCAGTCAAGTCTCAGAATTTTCTAAGAACTATCACAGAAGGATATGAAGACATGATATTGACACCATCAGATACCACTGGCACAGACAAGCAAATTGGTGGTACCGGAAGTCTTCATAGTGGATTTTGTTCAAGCCCATGATCAACATAACATTGCCCCTTGAGTCATTCGGATGGAGATTTTCCCCTGGTTATTCAACATTTCTTTGAGAGATTCTTTGAATCTCGACTTGACTGCCCCATATGTGTTGGACAATGGTCATACCATGCCACTTGTTTATGAGAGATTTGTCATTGGAAGCGTCTTTCCATTTGAAGTGACTCTAATTATTGATATATTTTTCATTCACTGGATACCTGTCATGCGAATTTCTCTGTTGTCAAACAATTAGCCATATGCAAACAGTGGTATTCAAACAATGCAAAGTTTATGTTTGTCTTGAGAATTTTTTTTGAAAAATGCACTTTTAAAGAGCAACAAAAATTTATAAGAATATGAATTCAACTCGGGATCTACAATAAACCTTATAGGAGTCAGGATACCTTTTGTAACAGCATGCTTTCGAACCAACCTATGCTTCAATTAGGACTTTTAAAGGGTTGTAACATGGCCTGATTCACGGTTTAAGAAACAAAGGATAAGGCTCAAAGTTTATTTGTCCCCAACCCATTCTCCATGATGTTCTCCAGTCCTAAACTCAGTTGATCGCGCGCTTATTTCTTACTAGAATCTGGATTGATATCTTGATGATGGTTAATTTTATTTGAGAAGGAAGTCATTTTTATTACATTTCTCATGTTTTTCGAGGATTTGTAACGACCTATTTTTTTGATTTATTGTCCCTACTTTTTTCCTGACTGTTTTTTGTTTTGAGACTACAGTCAGCGGGATGCCCCCGTTTTTTCTTAAGTCTCCTTCAGAGGTTTTGACCTAATGGGCTTTTCTTTCTGAGATGTAAAGACTGCCTATTTCATGGGGGACCAACACCATCTTTTGATTCATAAGGATATTTGTGAAATGACAGCTTGTGACTGAATACACCTTTGAATCAACTAAGAAAACTACCCTTCCCTAGGTTATGATTAAAGGTTTCAGTTTGTACGGAAAAGAAAACTCCTACTTCTTTGGCTCAAAGGGGTTGACTACGGATTATCTTCCTTATAACTCCATTGTTTTGGGTTTGAAACAACGCTTGTACATCATCAGCAAAGTATGTTCAAAAGTATACTGTATGAGATTATGGTATTGCTTTCGTCATCCTCCCTCTTTTAACCAAGAGTTGAATATCATACAAAACGAGGTAAAAGCATAATTTCAGTATAGTGAAAATGAATGGATTAAATCAAGACAAACATATGCAATGCATTAATGAGAGCAAACAAAGTATGACATAAATATAAGTGTTTAAGCAAATAAAGAAATTACAACTGAAAATTCGAATGAACTAAAATTTCTCTGCCTAAACTGGTCACTTCAGATGGTGTGCCTTTGAGGGATGACAGAAAAACTCAATTTGACCATCTTGTGTGAATTCAAATTCCCCTTCGTTGATCAGGTCTTGAATCTTGTTTTTCAATGCCCAACAGTTGTCAGTGTCGTATCCAGGACTGTTGGAGTGGTACACACACCTTTCTTTATGATTGTGACGGGGAGAAGCAGTAATGGCTTCCAACATATGATGCAATACTTGAACCAAGGGCATGATGATCTTAGAAAATTGTCTTCCTTGCTTACGCTAACGACCTTGTCGTGGTTGGCGAGGTTCTTGTTGGACTCTTGGTATAGTATCCATTTTGAAGGGTGTTCTCTCGACCAAAACAACTTCTTGTCTTATCGGAGGCTGATTAATGACTTCATCCCCAATCTTAACTGTTTGTTTCATACGGTTGCATCCATCTTGATGAAGCTTGTTGACGAGGGCTCTCAGCTCTTCTTATCCCCGAGCTAAGTTTTCGATAAGAGCCATATGTCCCACCATCTGTATTCTCATTGTTGCTATCTCAGCTTGTAATTGCTTTAACTAGCCATCCTTGTCGTCTTTAGGATTCTTCTTGGTCATGCTCTCAATGAGGAGTGCTTTCACTTCTTCTTTCCCCTTGGATAGATTCAGGAACAAATCTTAAAGTTGATTATTTTGGGTCTGAAGATCTTGGACAATTTGTTCGAGAGCCATTTTTTACTGAAATAAATAGCAAGCGGATGAGAAAACCTGTATGGGGAAGACCTGTCATGATATGATGCATGATATGTGGATGCAATGTTTTCAAGAATCTCACGGGGTAAACACATGAAAATGTTAGAAGTTGGATTTTGATCATAGCTTTGATTGAAGAACTTTGTATCGTTGAATGTCCTTCTACGAGAGTCAAGCTCACCATATCAAGTGGGTCATAACCCTCGACTCAAGTTATCGTGCTTTGGTTTTTGACAGCATTTGGTTAGCGGAGAATAAATCCTCTTGCCCCTTGATAGACGTCTGGTTCATCATGACCCTGTATCATAGGACCTTTGAGATCCTTGAAATGGTCAGTGGAAATGATATTGTATGATGTCATGATGTTATTTACAAGTAAACATATACACACAAAGCGAACAAGTTGTTATGTACAAATAATCATATACACACAAAGCAGAGAATTCCTTAGATTAAGGCTTGCATGGAGTTAATAGGTAAGTACCCTCTTGAATTTTAGTTGGTTCAACCTGTCCTAGAAAGTAACCGGGTTCTAGGGGATCTCAATATCATTGATCTTTCTTCATCGAGCATTGTTTCAGCGCAAGCCTCTTTATTGGTGACCAAAATATCCCAAAAGTCAAATCTCAATGAGTGTAGTATCGAGTATCAACCAACTTCGAACTGCACCAAAGTCGGATATCTCACTACTTCCTAATGGCCAAGTTGTTCAATTAAAGGTTTTAAGGTTCGTTAGTGCTTCACGACACCACACAACGGCCCCATATTCTCCTAAATTCTCCATAAGGGATACCTGTACCTACAAAATTGCCACACTAACATAGCTATTGTTTCAACCATATCGGTCTACGTCGTGCAATCTCCATAATATTTTCTATTTATCTAATGGTGTTCCTAGATCCGGGTATAGGATCAAACAATAAAAGCAATTAAATATGATCTAGCTCTAAGGTAACCCTGCTTTTAAAATTGTCTCCCCGACAGAGTCGTAAATTCTGTAATACGGTGGAAGAACTGATTTGGGTGTTTTGCGTTTTATCGCAACTGTTGCGGATAGAAAGAGTCGCCACAGACTTTTATTTTATCCAATAAAGGAAAGGGTGAAAAGAACAGGAAAGACCTTTTGAGATTTTTTCTTGAGTTTGGGAGGTAGATTATGAAAAGGGAAGGTGTTAGCACCCTTTTCATCTGTAGTTATCTACGGGCTCTTAGTTGCTTGATCACTTCAAAAAATGCTTTTGTTTGAAAGGAGCTTGTGATTGGTGCAAGTTTGAAAATATTTTGAAAATGCCTTTGTTTCGGAAAACTTTGTAATGATTCTCGTCTCTCTAAGAATGTATACAAAGTGTTGGTTTTGAAAAATAGTTCAAAGAGATGTTTGTTTTTGAAGATGTTTTGCAAGTGTAAGTGTTGAAATGGTTTTAGTTTGTGAGCAAGCAACTATGAGAGTTCTACCTACTCAAAAGGTCTTTGTTCTTTTCCTCCTCCTTTAGATGTTGCTATCTTACCATTGATTTGGTAAGAAGCCCTATCGTTGGATGTGAAGGGACAGACGCGGGTCAATTGTACAATCATAGAAGGCAACTTATGAGACACTTTAGTAATTTTCGTAAGGGACTAGATCGTTTACCGAAGGCAACACCGAAGGACATCAAGGGACTATGATCTTTTTTATCGAAGGGTCTTTGCTAAAGCGTCCCACATTCGAGGGACATGACTATTTTTCCGAGGCAACAAGCGAGGTTACCCTAGAGGTGCGCGAGTGAAAAGCATGTTTGATTCAAGTTAATTTGTCTTTGATTGGGTTGTATAGCGGTTGATTTTAAATCTTTCCATACACGCCTAATTACTATACAGTATAAAGAAAACAGTAAATTGTGGAAATTAAAATTCTACGCTATTACAGAGCTTTTAGGAATGGGGAATACAAATATACAAATGGGAATGGATCGAATTGTCAATACGATTAAAAGTCTAAATAAACAATCAACACAACCAAATTAAATTTAAAAATAAACAGTTAATTAAACTAAAACAAACTATTAAAGTAAAATTAATTGGCAAAATACTAAAGATTAACAAAATGAAATCTAAACTAATATAAAAAAAATCTAAATTAACTTTAAAAATTCTAAGTTATTAAATAAAAGCTAAACTTATTTGAAAATAATAAATAATAATACGCTAATTTAAATCTACACTAAAATCTATCAAGTTATTAAAGCAAATCTAAATTAACCTAAAAAACAGTAAAAGAAGTTACAAATAGAAAACTAGGGGGTAATGTTGCTGCTTTTTTTTGAATGGGCTTTAGAGCCCAAGAAGTTTTTTTTTTGTTTACCAAAAAGAAGAAATAAAAAAAACTAGAAAAAAGAGGAAAATGTCCCAAGGGGTCTCGAACTCAGGACCTTTCCTCCAAACCATCACACTTTAACCACCGCGCCACCTGTTTCATTAATTATTATTATGATTCTATTAATACAAAATAAAAAATTTGTGAAATGGGTTGGGCCAAAAGATAGGCCCAAACCCGGCTTGTCCTCTAGAGGGAAAACATAAATTGAAAACCCTAATTGAAGGGTGCATAGGCGCCACGGCCAGCTGTGTATTAGGAAGAGGAAATTTTTTGTTATTTTCAATAAGCAATCAATAATACTTCTTCCATTTTCGATAAAACAAAAACAAAAACTATATCTTCTGCCCTTTCTTATTTCTCTTAAAATGATTCCCATGACTTCTTCTCTTTGTCATTATGTGCGATCAACAACTTCATCTCGCATATCTTCGGCTTCGACTCATGTTTTCTTCCAGTTCTCGCCTCACCTTTCGGTCGATCAAAGACGCTTTAGAAGCTGCTAAAAGGGATAAGAACCCTTCGATTCAGGTACGCATAAGTCCTTAAGTTTCCTTATGATGTTTTCACTTCTCTTCTTCAAATATCTTATGCAATTTTGTTTTCTCTTTGGTCAATTCAAAAGATTGGCGTGTTAGTTATGTTTAAAGAATGTTGTTATGACAGGGGCATTAACAACGAAAAAGGAAAAAGGAAATACATGGTTTATCGGCTGGAGGGAGGTTGGTATTCACTGCGAGCGGAGAAGGATAGGGGGAATGGGTTGTTTGGTTCGTTGAATGAGGTAGGGATTTGTGATGTTGATGCAAGCGGAAATTGCAAATGGTGAGAGTATGATACAGTTGTGTGATGGTTCGAGAAGGGTTCCAGTTGGATGGAGAACGTTTGGGTAAGGCGGAGAGATAAAAGAAGTTTAAATGATGGATGGTCGAACCTAGGTGGAAGATAACGAAAGATCATGGTGAAGAAATTGAAGTCAGAGTGAGATTGATTTTGATGGTGGAAGTATGGTGAAGTGAGTTTCGCAGTGAGAGAGAAAGGATGGTTACTATTGCGGTAGGTAGAAGAATAACGTTGAAAGATTTTGAAGAGAAGAAGTGTGATGGTGATGGATGCTCGTAGAAGGTTCGTTGGAGAGAGAGATCAAACTAGCGGGGAGAGTATTGGCCGGTGAGAGGGAGAAAGCCTTCACGGTGGGCGCGATTTTCAGTTTCATCAACTTTGAAGGTGGTGTGATTGTAGACAGAGATATGGAAGCCTTGGTGTGGTCTGAAGCTAGCAGAGACAGAGGGAGTTACTGCGTGTGAAGGGTATTTAGAAAAAACATTTGAAGGTATATTACTATTTTCATCTCTGAATTTTTTGTGTTATTTTCCCTCTTGATATTTCTCCAATTTCTTTGTAACCGCTCAACAATAACAGAAAATTGTATTTGATTTCTCTCGCAGGTATACTCCCTCCGTCTACTCTCGATATACTCTCTATGGGTCTCACTATATTTCCATGGGTTCTAACAACATAAGCAACAACAGCAAAAAAAGATTGAAATAACATGAGAAAATTCATCATAGTTTAAGGACATATACTTATTACAACATAAGCAACATGCCAGTATCGAAATATGCAGAAAAAAGAAGAAATTACTCACATAGTTGGAGCTAGTCCGACAATACTGTTCTGGCAAGATATCGGGTAAGTTTTGAAATCTTTCTCTCTTGGTTTTCTGCCTGTTCTGAATTTCTTCTAATTTGGAGTTGTCAAGGTATTTATGAGTTGTCGTTGTTGGTTGAAAGTTGAATGTGATAACATGAAGAATCAAGTGGGAAGTTTGGGGTTATTTATGGAGGGAGGTATGGTTAAACAGAGGAAGATAAACAATGAGTTTTTTACAGAAGTTTTTTTTCTTATATTTTTTCTTCTCTGTTTGATGTTTCTGTATTGAGGATTTGTAATTTTGAGCTGAAGTTATGGAAGGTTTTTAGGATGAAGGATATATGAAGAAAGTGGTTTTTTATGAAAACATTATCCTTTATGAAATAGTGGTCTCTTTTCAGTTTAGTTTTTTTGTGTCTATTTCTATGTGAAATGTATTTTTTTTGGTTTCCTCCTTGTTTCACCAAAAGCTCTCTTTCCTTTTTGTACTGCTTCCCCTTATTTTTATAGCAGAATGAGGGGGTGAATTGGCAGGGGAAAATGAGATAAATTTGATCAATTTTGTATATTGTTTCATTGCTTTTTGTTGCAGTTTTTCGTGTTGTAATTTAGTGCATTTTATTGGACAGGTTTTGGACATATTTGCAGCATGTTTTTGGGTTGTTTTATACAGGTTTTTTAGCAGCTAATGCAGGCTGCTTTTGACAGTTTTATAGGCAGCAGTGGCGCAAGGTTTTGGACTGGTTTTGGGCTAGTTTGTGGACTATTATTTTGCTGTTTTGTAGCAGGTTTTTGGAGCTATTATGTAGCTTGTTTTGGACAAGTTTGGACAGCATGTGCATTATCGAGAAAGTGAGGACGTAACATGAAGTTTAAAGTTTGAAAATTGGGATTAGTATGAGTATTAGGCTTTAGGATTTTGGTGATGTTTCCATGTAAACTCTTATGTAATTCTCTTGCAATAGTGATGAATGATTCTTAAAACTTCTTGAATGATTTTTCTTATTGTTTGAAATAAACTCGGCGAGACTTTGAGTGATGAGACCTTTGGATGAAACTTGAATAAACCATGAATGATGTTGCATATTTGCAAATTATGGAACTTTGGTGAGCAACCCTTGATTGTAATTTTGTCACGGCATTGAATGAAATTGGATAGAAATTGAATGGATAGAAATTTGATGAATGATGATTTTTTGGATGAAGTTTGAATGAAATCGCTTGTGTTGAAAAGGTCTTGAACAGTTGAATTTTTGAAAATTGGAATGATGAATAATGATGAATTAAGCGAACATGAGTGAAACTTGAACTAAGCTTTGAATAAGTTTTGTGATCTTGTTGTTTGTTTCCAAATGAATAAATCTTCCCACCTTAAAATATGGACCCACTTGACAAATTCGTATAAAAAACAAATCACTTGAATGAACTTTTAAATGGACCTTTGATTAACTTGACAAATCTTCAATTCCAAATCTCAACAACAAATTCAAATTACATCGAACCCCCTCCCTAACTTCAAAACTATCAAAATCCAAGCTATCTTGCGATTGAAGTAACAAGTATTTGATGAGAGTCAAAACTATATCGACCAAAACGAATTATAACTTGTACTTAAAACCCGCCACAATCAACAATGCCTTCATGAATTGAATTTAGAAGCCAAACCCCTTTTTAAAATTCAAGAATTGCTCAATAACGTTTCGATAAGTTTCAAAACCTTCTAAGCACAATTTGACTCTGATTTTTTAAAGAAAAATTATAGACAACATTCCTTATGACAATTTGCAAAAATAATCGTCTCAGGATCTTGAAAATTGAGGAAGTTACGACTCTTGGAAGTTAAACAACAGTTATTTGAGATTTGGTCAAAGTCTAGAAAGTGACCTCTAAAGTATTCGAATTTCTGATGACCTTTCGCACGTAATCAGCTCTTGACTTGTAAAGAGAAATTAGAGACGAAGTCAAGGATGGTCATATGCAAAAAGAACCACTAAAGTTTTTTGAATTATGAAGAAGTTACAATCATTTAAACTTGATCTTGAAAAAGTCGACTTTTTGCTCAATACGGTTCATTTTCAGTTATCTGAACCATTGACTGAGCAAACTTGCGTTGCAAAGCTTGAAAACTGACACGAACATCCTTGAGAATACATGAAGAACCATAAATATCATTTGAAACTTTGGAAACTCAATTTTTCTTGAGAAGTACCAAACCATATTTGCTGACTCAATGCCTAGGGAGAGAATCTGTCTGATCAAAACCCTGAGTGTTTGAGAAACCCTAGGAGAACATCTTGAATGAAAAATGGGAGGGAAAATTTTGGGGTACAACAGTTTGTATGGGAAGACTTAAAATCAAACATTAGACAACCCTAATTCAAGATCAATTAAATGAAAACAATACACTTTGCACACAGTCATGTCCCTCGAACGTGGGATACTTTAGCAAAGACCCTTAATTACAAGATCATAGTCCCTCGATGACCCTTCGATGTTGCCTTCGGTAAATGATCTTAGACCCTTACGACAAATTGCTAAGGTATCCTATAATGTTTCTTTCTATGACTGTATGATGATCCATGCATGTCCCTTAACATCCAATGATATGGTTTCTTACTAACTAATGGTAAGATAACACTATCTAAAAGGAGGAGGAAAAGAACAAAGACTTCTTTTGAGTAGGTAGAACGCTCGTAGTTGCTTGCTCACAAACATTTCAAAATAAAACATCTTTTAAACACACCAATATTTTCAAAAGTTAACACTTTGTATACATTTTTATAGAGACAAAAATCATTACAAAGTTTTCCCAAACAAAGGCACTTTTCAAAAATACTTTCAAACAAACACAAACACATTCACAAAAGCATTTCAAAGTGAGCTAGCAACTAAATCCCGTAGATAACTACAGATGAAAAGGGTGCTAACACATTCCCTTTTCATAACCTACCGCCCGAAATCAAGAAAATTCTCAAAAGGTATTTTATGTTCTTTTCACCCTTTCCTTTATTGGATAAAAGAAAAGTCGATGACGACTCTTTCTATCCACAACATTTGTGATAAAATGCAAAACCCAAGTCAGTTCTCCCACTATACTATAGATAGCCGATATATGAGTTATAGGAGCTTTGTGATTGATTAAAAGTGAAAACACACAGAGGGATTTGGTGTTTGGTATACAAGGTCAGAAATCACATGTAATGGAGTTTTTGATGCAAGTTCTGATTTGAGGGAGTTTGAGGGGGGTAGAGAGCTTGTAAACTCGTGTGTTAGCTTGAAAATAAACTCTCTGTTTATAAAGGAAAGGTTTTACATCTTGAAGTAATCATATTTGAAAGATATGGAGTTATGGTTTGGAAGCTTGGTTAGGAAGCCGCTTTGACAAAACATGGTTCCAATGTTCAAGTACAAGCATGGTCTGAGTTTGTTGGGTGCAGGGAGGTTGCTTCTTGCTTTTGAGATTGCTTATACTCATATTAAACAAGTTGGGAACTCAAGAAGTTGACTTTGTGATTAAAGTTAGCTTTACAAGAATGGAAATGCTACTTTTCTCCCAAAAATGGAATGATGCATGGACAATGCTTGAATCACTTGGATCATGGCTCAAGCTTTTGTGTAAACTTCTTATTTTGGATAGATTTAGAGGTTTAGAGGCCTGAAAAGCAAGATTATGTAGCATAGGTTTGAGACTTGATCAAGTGTTCTTCATGAAAATGCCTTGTAATTCAAGTTTATCATGCCAACTTCATCCCTTTGATTCTCCTAGCTCAAAAATGATCTTTTCAAGTTCTGGGACATTTTGGAAATCTTGAAACATTGAATACAACCTTAATGTTGACCACTTTGGCTAAATCAATTTGGAACTTGGTGAAACATTGCCATGAAGTTGGGACAAAAATCTGACCAAACTTGTTGAAAATTTCACTATGTGTTTTTGTTAAAAATGTCATGACTTTATGGGCCTATATCTCCTAATCCAAGCATTTTTTGACACCAACACTTTAATACAAAGTTGTAGATTTCATCATGCTCTACAACTTTCATGTTGGAAGTTTTCCTTGAAACACCTTTCATCTTGGTGAAAATTGGTTATGAAATAGTGCAGTTATCAAGGTCAAAAACACTTAGAATTTTTTCTGTATTGGAAATCTTGACTTTTCTTGACTTTATTGATTCTTGATGATCAAGTTTTATGTTTTTTAATGTCTTGATGATTCTTGATCTTTGAAATTCAATGTTGACCAAAAACTCAAAGTTTGACTTTTGTGTGTCAGTTGACTTTTCATCAGTTGATCCAAATTTCAACTATCAACCACTTGATCTTTGAGGATGTTTTGAACCATGAAATTAGATAAATATATTGTGTTTGAGTCCTTAAGATCATGCTTCAATTCATTAGGTCATGTACTAGGTCAAAAGTCAATGATCAGTCATTCTCAATCAAAACCCTAATTTTGACAATTTTACCCCTTTGGTGGTCTGAGGGCTTTTCTTGAGGAATTATGATCAACTCTTGATCAAATGATGAATATGACTTCAAAATTTTGATCTTGACCAAAATTATTGAATTTTGATTGTATGTTGACCACAGTTGACTTTTTACCCAATACAGTTGATTCTTTAGTCATCTGAGATATTGACTTAGCAAATTTATGATGCAAGACTTGAAACTTGGTATGAGCATTCTTGTAGACCTATGATGAACCATGAAAGTCACTTGAGGCATTATAAGTCCAAATTTCATTGATAAAACCAAAACTCTAGTTGTGGTCCCAGTGCTTAGGAGGTGAGCTTGTCTGATCAACTCTTGAGAATCCTTGAGCATTTGAGAACCTTAGAATTGAAGAAAGTGGGAGGGAAAATTTTTGGGTACAACACACACCAAAATTACATTGTGTTGATGTTCCTTCGGGGTACCATCTAGATGAAGAATTATGGATTTACAGTTAGTTTTGGGTTGAGTTTTTGTAGTGTTCTTCATCCGGAAAAACCATTGGGTTTATCCTCCAACATCATTTTTTAAATTGGGGGGTTTTCATGCAAGATCATGCGAGAAGGAATCGTTCATGTGAAAAATTCCTTGGAGTGTTTGAAATCTTTTCAAGAAACCTTAGACTAGTTGAAATCTTTTTAAGGAAGTATCAAGAATTGGATGATAGAATCAATGATCTTGTGTTAATAGTTTGCAATCGGATTTACTCGAGTGAACAATCCCTTGGAGTGTTTGAAATATTTTCAAGGAACATTAGGGTGTTTGAAATCCTTTTAAAGAAGTAGCTTAAGCGGCGAATAGGTTGCATCTATCTGTTGATTTGATCTTTCTTAAGATCAAAGGTTGGAAGGAGGAGCATTAACACCAAATTGGAGAATTTTGCATTGTTATTTCTAAATCTTCCTATTGTATTAAACAATTTTGCATATAATAATTATCCTAGTTCCAACGGAATTAAGCGCAGACGTACCCATTCACGAGGACGACAGTGGGGAACTGCGTAGACAAATTCCTTGTGTGTTTTTACTTTTCCACTTTTACTTGCTTTAATTTTCATCAATCGTTTTAACAAATAGCATTGTGATAGTAATTGAAATGTAAGAATTTTCCTCTCAAAATATGTTTTTTAATTAGGTGTGGATATAACTTATAATCATTTTTTATTATAAGTGGTTTTGCATATCAACACCACTCAAGGAAAAATTCGGAAATTTCACTTACACACCAAGTGTTTGATAAAACGATAAAGTTAGTTCTTTGATTATTTATCTTGGAAATAGCATTTCAAAATGATTGTGTTCAAACAATAAATAAGCGGATTGTTGAATTGAGTTTGGGATTAATCAATTATTTAATTTTGTCTCATAGATTTATATTTAATAATTTGTATATCCGATTTTTCAATAAGTATTTTTAGATGACTTATCCAATTAATTGCTTCCGCATCAAAAAGTTTTAAAAACAAATTAAATTCTAGATTTGTGTCTGGAATAATTTTTGCACCTCTATTCACCCCCCTTCTAGATACGTGCCATTGTCTAACAAGTGGCATCAAGAGTCCGATTCATTCTAGCTTAAGAAAACTCTTTAGAAAATGGCTTATGGACCTAAGGGGGATCATAAGAGAGCTGCAATTTTCCCGGAAGAAAATTATACTTATTGGAAATCTTGTATGCAAATTCATATCAAATCATATAACAAAGGTGTTTGGGAAGCCATTCAAAATGGTCCAACAATGGTGACATGTGATGTTGATGGCATTACTACTCCTAAGTTGGAAAATCTATGGGACGAGAATGATAATAAGGATCTCTTCAGCTTGCACACATAATCTTCCTTCCCCTTTTCGACATACCTTTCAGGTTGCCTCATCAGTATTGCTTCATCTAGATCACCATACAAGAACGCAATCTTCACATCCATTTGTTCCAGTTCAAGGTCGAATTATGCCACCATGTCAAGAAACATTTGAATGGATTTGTGCTTCACAATAAGAGAGAACACCTCATCGAAGTCGACACCTTCTTTTTGAGTGAAATCCCTTGCGGCCAAACTTTCCATGTATCTTTTTTATGCCACTCCTTTGATTCCTTCTTTAACTTTGAAAATCCACCTATAGCTGACTAACCTTGCTCCAACAGGTTTCTTGATTAGTTCCCAAGTTTTGTTATCATAAAGAGATTTCATCTCATCATCCATGGCCTTCATCCATTCAGTCTTATTTTGACTCCTCATGACTTCCATGTAGTCCTAGGTTCTTCGTCTGGAACCTCACTTGCAGAAATTAAGGTATAAGCTTTAAGATCTGCAAACCCAAGTCTCTGAGGTGCCTTGATGACTCTTCTCGGTCTATCTCTTGCCAATCGGTAGTCATCGACAGTTTCCTAAACTTCCCCAGCATCTTCTATAACACCCTCTAACCCCCACATAAGCATAAATAACATAATCAGAGTAAATTAACATGCATCTCAATAAGGAATAAAAAATTACTTCGCAAAACATCAAAGAAATTCAAACATGCATACCGATCATAATCATAAAACGTGAATATCTCATGTTTATAATGTCAATACAAAAACATGCATCTTGTAGCAGAATAATTATTTCTACATGAAGGTATAGATGATTGAAATCCCATAATGACAATCATACCACAATGTAATAGGCTCCAAGGCCAATCAATCAAAAACATCTCATACATCATCAAAACAAAAGAGAGGGAATAATAAATATCTCTCAACAAGTAATATCCAAATATGAGTTCTACCACCCCGTGTTACATAGACTAGAGCAGTGACTCACTACCTAAGAATGAGCAGATAAACAAGGATCTAACCTCTCCTCTAGTCCTGGCTAGTGGCACTGCTATTTCCGATACCTGAGCGATGTTGCATAAGAACATCATTTCAACAGAAGGGTGAGAATTCAAACCATTACGAATATATATAACATATACAATGCATATAAAACCCAAAGGAATCATCATTAATTCAAATAATCTTGCAATCGGCACAATATAATCCAATATACGAATTCACATATGCAACATAGCTCATCAAGTCATTAATCGATCACAATTGCCATTAATATAACAATCAATTCAATTATCACATCTTACACGTCAAGATTTCATAATAAGAAATACATCATCAATTCACATCGACACATGTGACTCAAATGCAAACACTAATGCATTCTGCATGTGGTAAAAATGTTATCCTTACCGGTCCTGCTGAGTCAACATCTCCAAGACAGATAACTCACCAATAAAACCCCCATTCAGCGTTAAGCTTCCAAATCCCATTCAACATTAGGTTTGGGACAAGTCAATAGTTCCCAATGAATTACCAAACCTTGCCTCTTGACACAAATGATGCATGTATATGTGCAATCTCAACAAATCATCACAACAACTCATCACATAATTCAACACAATTTAAATTATCTTCACAACATTGCACAACATACGTCTTTCATGTCAATCATTCACATATACACAATCTCATAATATAATTCATCTCAACACATCATCATAACATGTAGAAAACAAGTCTAAAACATATTATTTTCATTCATCATCAATTTATCACATACATCCTTACAATTCAAGAAATAAGTTCATAGCCTTCTCAATCCAACACAATTCACATTACACATAACGCATGTATATGTTATTTTGCACAATCACACAATAATTGAATCATCTACTGCCAACTATTGCAGACAAAATCGCCGCTGTCGAAGACGTAGCAGAGATAAACTAGATTGCGACAGTGATGATATGATAAGAAATGTAGCGATAAAGATTAGAGATTTAAGCCATCAATTGACTTATCTCAACACAATGAAGTCGCCACCGCACTTTATTATTTCCAAAGGTAAATGGGAAAAAAGCAAACAAAACCCATAATGAAATAAAATGTCAGAGATCAAGGTGCGGGGGTCGGTTATGCAAAAGGAAGGTGTTAGCACCCTAAGCATCTATGGTACTTCGTAGGATCCACTTTGTTTTGTTTCTTTTAAAAGGAGTATCATGTAAAGTTTTACTTGCTAAAGGAAAAGAAAGAATGTATATTTGCAAACAAAATAAATGAAATGTTTTTTTATTATTTTTGTTGCTCACCTTGGGTCGTAAGACTTAGTGCCTACGTACTCCCTCGTGCAATGGGAAAGTCAGAGCACCGCAGTTCGGCTAGAAAATACTTGTCTGTTGATTGATTTTAAATGAAGAGACAAGTCGTCATTGTTAGGAGAAAATCCCGACTAACGCCCATAAGGTGTGGCAAAGATGGACCCTGCGTCAGTAAGAGTGAGGATTTGAGAACGCCTCTAGCACTCAAGTGGAAAAGTCGACACCTTTATAACGATGGGGATAGGAGAATGTTGCTCGACTATCAATGAATAATGTATCATCTTGAAAAAATATTTTTAAGGGGTAAATGTGCTCGAGCTCACAAAAAGGGTTTGAATGAGTTGAATTATTTTTGTTAATTTTGAAAAGAAATGTCAAAGTATGATTAAGTGAATGGAAGTTTTCTTAAAGAAAATAAGTTTTAAAAGAAAAGGAACTCGACAAAGTCAAGGTTTATTATGAAAGAGGTTCGATTTTATAAACAAAGAAGATTTTGAAAAAAAGGTGAGAAGGTTTTGAAAATTAAAGAAGATGGGAGGAGACGAAGGGACTATCCTAAAGCATAAGGTAAAAGCTAAGGAAGAGAACCGTCTAACCAACAAGAAGCCAACAATTGACATTATGAGCCAAGATAGAATTCCCATTCTTTGGATTGAAACCAAGCAAGCAAAGATATTAGACCTCTTGAGAGAACTAAACTTCAAGTGTATTAAGTCTTCACAAAAAATTGGGCAGAGTAACGGCTGTATACAGATGAATTCCTTATTACAAACAAAGTATGTAATCACAATTACCTTCACACAAAACAAACAAACAACCCAATGTCTTAAGGTAAACCTCAAGAGCTCCAGACAAAAATATCCATTAATGTCACAAGGTCTCCAACATAGGCCAAAGTCTCTAATCCTAAGTCCAAGAATTCCAATACTCCATAATGCCAAGGATAGTAACCAAATAGTCCCAGTATCATTAATGTTTTTTATGGTTCATGTTGATTATTAAGTGTCTTTAAAAGGAAAAGAAAAGCTCAAGTGAGCAAAATAAAAATGACATAAAAGTAAATGCTCAAGTGAGAAAAGATTAAAATAGCATGAAATATAAATGCTAAAGTAAATGGTACATAAAGTAAAGAGCATAAAATAAAGTCAATTGTTAGAAGTTAATGGTTAGTTAGATGACCATCTTGAAACTTGCATTTGGAACTCATTAGAGAATTGGTAGAACCAAAGCCTCTCAACAACAAGTTGCATTTTCTTTTTGTCAAGTATATCATCCATGCAAGAAACCTCAAGGCAACATTTAATGATCAACGGTGTTTAAGTGATCCGCGTTGACCAAAATTGATGAAGATCCATTGGAGGGTTGGTAGAACCAAATCCTCCTAAGAATGAATCTCAAGGTTATTGGATCAAAGAGATCAAATTAACATACTTGGGCTTGCAAACATGGGTTTGGGCCACGAATGATCATTTATTCGAATCAGGACAAAATTTAGTGCTATGTTAAGCAATCGTAAGTGGACTTATGTAGAAGTCGCACCTATTTTGAGGCCGGTCAATAGCAATCTATGTACTTCATGTTTGGATAAAATATATAGAGATCATCATCCCTTAACATGTAGCACAATTTAAAAAAAAGGGACAAGATGAAGAGGGAGGGGAATGATAAGCTAATTTGGATCACTACCTCAAATTTTTTTCATCTTTAAATTCAATCACTCATCTAGATGGGTTAAATCACTAAACATATAATTAATCCAAAGTACTAAAAATGAATTAAATAATTAACTCTTTGATAGATTTGAATTGATGAGCATTTATCCAACTTCATCTACACCCCAAAGTCCATTGAATTTTAAGAGAAATTGGACATTTAAAATTCCAATCCAAATAAACAATCAAAAGGAGTGAGTAGAAAAAGCATTTTGGATCAAAGATTCCCCAAAACAAGGCAAAAGATGCATTCTATTTCTGTGCAAATCGACTTCACTACAGTGCAAATCGATTTGCACAGTGAAGTTTTCAAAAATTTGCACAAAATTCACTTAGTGCAATCGATTGTACTCTGGGAGCAATCGATTGCTCACAGTGAAAAACAAAAAATCAGCATTTCAAAAGGCAAAATTCTTGTTCAAACTTTCCATCAAACACCTTATGATCATGGATTCAATTGAGTACGAAAATTCCATCAAATTATGAGAAAATAGCACCATTGGAATCACAAAATAATGCTCAATGAATCAACCCAAAGATCAACAAGATTCATTGAGCATTAAGAGTAAGAATAGCACCATTCTTTAATGGGCCTAATTCTATTCTTAACATTCTATTATAACATAATCCCAACTCCTAATTATTTCTATTCTAACTCTTAAACCAAAATATTCAAATAACACATATATCCAAATATTTAAAATAATCACCAAATCACATAATTTAATTAATTATCTTATAATATAATAATTAATAAAATAATTAAATAATAGAATAAAAAACAGGGTGTTACAACTCTCCCCCACTTAAAAGATTTCCGTCCTCGAAAATTACCTCAAATGAACAACTCAGGATAGAAATTCATCATCTTGCTCTCTAACTCCCAAGTCACATTTCCATCAGCTGGTCCTCCCCAAGCGACCTTCAACAAAGCAATCTCTTTACCACGGAGTTGTTTCACCTCTCGATCCTCTATCTGCATATGTAATGTCTCAATAATCAGGTTATCTCTCACCTAAACATCATCTAACTGAACATCATGAGACGAATCCGTAATATACTTTCTCAAATGAGACACGTGAAACAAATCATGGAGATTAGCAAGTGACTGAAGAAAATGAATCTGATAATACACTTCACCAACTCTCTCGGTAATATGATGCGGACCAATAAAATGCAGCATCAACTTACGTGACTTCAATGCCGTACCAACACCTGTTACTGGAGTAACCCTCAAAAACACATGATCTCCCTTCTCAAATTCAAGATCCTTCCTCCTCTTATCATGATAACTCTTCTGACAACTCTGAGAAGTCTTCATCTTCTCCTGAATCATCTTAATATTATCTATAGTCTATTGAACTATCTCATGTACAACCATAACACTCTCTCCAGATTTGTACCAACACAAAGGCGTCCTACACCTCTATCATACAAAACCTCAAATGGTGCCATTGCAATACTAGAATGAAAATTGTTGTTATAAGTAAACTCAATCAAAGGCAAATAACTATCCCAATTACCTCCTTGTTCCAAAACACAAGCTCTCAAAAGATCTTTCAAGGACTAAATTGTCCTTTAGGTATGACCATCTGTCTTCGGGTAATAAGCCAACTCAACCGTAACTTTTTACCTAATGCATTCTGCAAACCTTCCAAAAAAGTGAAGTAAATCTCAGATCTCTATCAGAAAAAATGCTCAACGGAACACCATGAAAACTTACAACTTTCTCATATGCAACCTGGAAAACCTCTTCTTCGAATAATCCATCTTAATCGGAACAAAATGAGCAGATTTAGTCAACCTATCAACGATGACCCAAACTGCATCTTAATTATTCAGAGCCTTCGGAAAACCCGAAACAAAATCCATAGAAATACTATCCCATTTCCATTCAGGAATAAATAACGGTTGCATCAAACCAGATGACTTCTGATGTTCGACCTTCGACTTTTGACAAATCAGACAAGAATACACAAATTTTGCAATCTCTTTCTTCATACCTGGCCACCAAAACAATTTCCTCAAATATTGATACATGTTAGTAGCTCCAGGATAAATACTCAAACCACTATGATGTCCTTCATCAAGAATCCTTTTCTTCTAATCTCTCACATCCGGAACACAAACTCTATCACGACATCTCAAAATACCATTCACATCAATCCAAAAATTACCTCCTCTACCTTGATTGATCAGTGTCAACTTATCCACCAAAATCAAATTATACTTCTACCTTCTCGAATCTCATCAAGAATACCACTGGTAAGCTTCATCATACCAAGCTTACATCCAAAAGAAGTCTCTTCATAAACCAAACTCAAATCTCGGATTTGTTCAAGTAGATCCAATTCTTGAACCATCAACATCGACATATGCAAGTACTTCCTACTTAAAGCATCAACTACAACATTCCCTTTACCAGGATTGTAATTTAAACCAAAATCGTAGTCTTTCAAGAATTCCGACCATCTCTTGTGCCCGATATTCAACTCTTTCTGATCAAACAAATACTTTAAGCTCTTGTGATCACTAAACACTTTAAATCTCAATCCAAACAAATAATGTCTCCAAAGTTTCAATACAAACAAAACAACAACTAACTCCAAATCATGAGTCAGATAGTTCCTTTCATGCACTTTAAGTTGTCTTGAAGCATAAGCTACCACTTTCTGATTTTGCATCAACACTCCTCCTAAAACCATCAAAGAACTATCACAATACACAACAAAAGGTCTGCCAGATTAGGAAAAACCAAAATAGGAGCGGTTGTCAACCTTCTCTTAAGCTCTTGAAAACCAGTTTCACACTATGCAATCCAAATAAAAGCTTGATCCTTCCTAGTCAACTGCGTCAAAGGTAACGCCAACTTAGAAAAACATTCAATAAACTTCCTATAATAACCCGCCAAACCAAGAAAACTTCTAATCTCAAACAGATCTCGGAGTTTCTGATTGAGATACAACCTTAATCTTTGATAGATCGACAACAATACCACCTCTAGATATCACATGCCCAAGGAAACACACTTCCTTCAACCAAAATTCACACATAAAGATCTTAACATACAATTGTTTCTCTTTCAACACAGACAACACAATCTTCAAATAATCTACATGATCCTCTTCACTCTTAGAATACACTAGAATATCATCAATGAGCACAACAACAAATTGATCCAGATATTCATGAAAAATCTTGTTCATGTATTCCATAAATACACCAGGTGCATTGGTCTTACCAAAAGACATCATAGAATACTCATAATGACCATAGCTTATTCTAAAAGTAGTCTTTTGAATATCTTCAGTCTTAACACGAATCTGATGATACCCAGACCTTAAATCAATCTTACTAAACACACTTGAACTAACCAACTGATCTATCAAATCATCAATCCTTGGAAGTTGAAACTTTTTTCTTAATAGTCAGCTTATTCAACTGTCTATAATCCATACACAACCTCATAATACCTTCCTTCTTCTTAACCAAGAGAACATGTGCACTCCACGGTGACACACTCGATCGAATAAACCTTTTCTCACGAAAATCTTCAAGTTGACTCTTCAACTCTTTCAATTCAAAATCTGACATCTGATACGGAGCCATCGATACCGGACTAGTTCCAGGAATCAAATCAATCACAAAATCCACTTCGTGCTCCGACGGCAAATCATTTATATCATCAGGGAATACTTCAGGAAAGTCACGGACTATCGGTATATCACCAATTGTTCCTTTCCCATCAACATTCAATGTTGCCATCAAAGCCAACAACACAACACCATCTTGCGAAGACTCATTCACTTGCTTAGCAACATAAACAAATCTCTCTCAAAACCAGAATCAAGAAAGATAACTGTTTTATCAAAACAGTTTATATAAACATGATTTAATTCTAGCCAATTCATGCCAAGAATAACATCAAGCTGATCTAAATAAAGACACACCAAATCAACACCAAAATTCTTACTCAACAGACAATTCAAACACACATAAGAAGTAGATACTTAACCCAAAGCAGCAGTATCAATAATCATGCTTCCGTTCATATTATACATCTCAAGATTCAATCTCTTAACACAATCCAAAGAAATGAAATGATGCGTTGCGCCAGTATCAATAATATAAATCAAAGGTGTACCATTAATAAAGCACGTACCTCAGATTAGCCTATCCTCAACAGCAATCTCAGAACTAGATAATGCAAACACTTTCCATTTCACTTGGTCCTTCTTCGGCTTGTCGCACCTTGTACTAATGTGACATTTATCACCACAGTTGTAGCAAGTCACACTCGAAAGACCTCTGCAATCAGGAGACTTGTGAGAAAACTTGCAACACTTGAAACACTTCACCTTAGCACTCTTACACTCATTCACACGATGTCCTTCGACACCACACCTATAGCACCTAACCAAATTTTGAGCTCCTCCCCCACTCGGCTTCCTGTCATAACTAACTTTTTGTTTCCCTTTCTCATTAGGAGACACATAGGGCTTCCCACGAAACTGACCTTTTACCTTCTTATCATTAAGAGACTTATAGTAAGCAATACTTTCCCTAATATCTTCATCATAAAACCTACTCTTGTTCACCAACTCAAAAAATCTCATGATCTCTTGATAACCAATCGCCTTCTTAATCTCAGGCCTCAAACCATTCACAAATTTCACACACTTAGATTTCTTAGCATTATCATTATTGTAATGAGGACAATACTTAATCATCTCTTAAAATCTTCCAGCATACTCAGCTACATGCCCATTACCCTTCTTTACCTCAAGAAAATCAATCTCCTTCTTACAACACACATCTTCAGGAAAATACTTTTCTAGAAAAGCATCCCTAAAAAGTTCCCAAGTAACCTCAATCCCATCCTCATCAAATCTCTAAACAGTGTTGTTCCACCAATCATGTGCTTCATACTCCAGCATGTGAGTACCAAACTGCACCTTTTGAGCATCGGTACAATTCATGACTCGAAAGATCTTCTCAATCGCATTCAGCCACAATTGTGCTCTATCAGGTTCATGAGCCCCTTCAAAGATCGGGGATTGTTCCTCTGGAACTTCCCGAAAGCACAGAATTCATCCTTCACATGATTCCCAACAGTCTCAGTTGGCCTCTGACCAATCACACCGGGCAACAGTGACTGTGCTTCAGAAATGGCATCATCATTCCTTCTGGAGACCATTGTCCTAAGATTCCCGACAATAAACAACCAACAAAACACGTTAGGAAAACAATATTGATTGTGTCATATACACAAAGTGAGTACAACAGGGATTAAACATATAAGTAACTTGGCCAAATCTGACCAACCATTGCTCTGATACCACTTATGTAACACCCTCTAACCCCACATAAGAATAAATAGCATAATCAAAGTAAATTAACATGCATCTCAATAGGGCATCACAAATTACTTCACAAAACTTCCAAGAAATTCAAACATGCGTTCTGGTCATAATCATAACAGGTGAATATCTCATGTTTATAACGTCATTACAAAAACATGCATCTCGTAGCGGAATAATTGTTTCTACATGAAGGTATAGATGATTGAAATCCCATATTGACAATTATACCACAATGTAATAGGCTCCAAGGCCAATCAATCAAAAAAATCTCATAAATCATCAAAACAAAATAGAGGGAAAAATAAATATCTCTCAACAAGTAATATCCAAATATGAGTTCTACCACCCCGTGTTACATAGACCAGAGCAATGAATCACTACCTAAGAATGGGCAGCTAAACAAAGATATAACTTCTCCTCTAGTCCTGGCTAGTAGCACCATTATCTTCGGTACCTGAGCGATGTCGCATAAGAACATCATTTCAACAGAAGGGTGAGAATTCAAACCATTACGAATATATAATATGTACAATGCATATAACACCCAACAGAATCATCATTACTTCATATAATCTTGCAATCGGCATAATATAATCCAATATACAAATTCATATATGCAACATAGCCCATCAAGTCATGAATCGATCACAATTGCCATTAATATAACAATTAAATCAATTATTACATCTTACACGTCAAGACACATCATTCACATCAACATTTCATAATAAGAAATACATCAATTCACATCGACACATGTGACTCAAATGCAAACTCTAATGCATTATGCATGTGGTACCAATGTTATCCTTATCGGTCCTGTCGGTTCAACATCTCAAAGACAAATAACTCCCCAATAAAAGCCACATTCAATGTTAAGCTTTCAAACCCCATTCAGCATTAGGTTTGGGACAAGTCAATAGTTCCCAAGGAATTACCAAACCTTGCCTCTTGACCCAAATGATGCATGTATATATGCAATCACAATAACTCATCACAACAAGTCATCACATAATTCAACATAATTTGAATCATCTTCATAACATTGCACAACATACATCTTTCATCTTAATCATTCATATATACACAATCTCATCATATAATTCATCTCAACACATCATCATAACATGTAGAAAACAAGTTTAAAACATGTTATTTTCACTCATCATCAATTTATCACATACATGCTTACAATTCAAGTAATAAGTTCATAGTCTTCTCAATCCAACACAATCCACAATACACATAAGGCATGTATATGTTATTTTGTACAATCACACAATAATTGAATCATCTAATGCCAAAAAAATTATTTTTATTGAAAGTAATATCTTAATAGTTTTCTAATGCTTTGAATGGGGACTCAAACAGAACTACGATTCAAAAGTTATGAATTTTCAAAGTTTCCAAAAATCGGCTTCAATGGTAACCGGTTACCATAACTGGGTAACCGGTTAATGCCTAACACAATAACTCAATATTTTAAATTCTCCAGCGGTAACCGCTTACCATAACTTGGTAACCGGTTACTGCATGTAGACAATAACTCATTTTCTGTTTGAAAGTGTGGTAACCGGTTACCATAACTGGGTAATCGGGTTCCCACGCTGCTGAACCCCAAATGACAACATTTTATACTACAAAACCCATTTATTTTACATCAAAAACCACTTTCAAGATATACCCAAACATGTTACTTACTTGTAATCAATAACACATAATATCTAACACAATTATACCACATTTCTTCCATTAATTTCATCCAATTTCATCCAATTTCATAGATTTATAAACAAACCCTAACATGTAAAATCTAAGAATTGAATCAACAAACACCTACCATGTTACTATCCATTGCATACCATATACACCAATAATGTTAAGGGTCTCCCCCTTACCTCTTGAAGACTCAAACTCTAGGTATTCTTCCTCCTTCTTCCTCTTTCTCCTCTTCTCTTCTTTTCTCTTCTTTTCTGTTATTTTGTGTTATGACATAACATCTCTAATATCTCTTCTTACTACTCTACTATATTATTTTCCTAATTCTGTTCTTCACATTCTATTATAACATACGCCCAACTCCTAATTATTTCTATTCTCACTCTTAAACCAAAATATTCAAATAACACATATATCCAAATATTTCAAATAATCAACAAATCACATAATTTAATTAATTATCATATAATATAATAATTAATAAAATAATATAATAAAAACTAGAGTGTTACATCTTGTGCTTCTTCTTAGATTTAATCTGGGATACACAATTCAGCATCAACATGATCTACCTCAATAGGAATCTCCCCATGTTCCAGCTCTTCGTCAGATATTTCTGCACTTCGATTAACATCATCAATTTTATGGAAAGCCAATTCAACTTCATAGGAAATTACATCTTGACTGGTGATACTCCACCTGCGACATGGCTTTAGGAATAAAAGCCTATAAGCTTTGACTCCTTCAGAGTATCTCATGAACATGCATTTTGAAGCTCTAGGTTCGACCTTATCTTGCCTAATGTAAGCATAGGCTACGCAGCCAAATACTCTCTATTTGTTGAGATCTGGTGGACGTCCCTACCAAACTTCTTCAGTTGTCTTCATATCTAATGCAATCGAAAGACATTTGTTTATTAGATATGTTATTGTCGAAACATCCTCAACCCAAAACACCTTTTGTAACCCATCACTAGTCAACATGCATCTAACTCTCTCCAAAATAGTTCAATTAAATCGTTCAGCCAAACCTGTTGAAATCCTCATTGCAAAATTCAATGTCATTGTCGGTTCTCAACTTCTTGACGTCTCTGCCAGTTGATTTTCGACCAAAGTCTTCCATCTTTTGAAATTCTCAAAAGTTTCATCCTTAGTCTTCTGGGTGAATACCCATAACTTTCTGAAATAATCATCTACTATGGATAGAAAGTACCTTGCTCATGAATGTGATGGACATCTTGCATGCCCCTAGAGATCAACATGGATGTAATCAAAGGATCCATGTGTTCTTTGTTTTCCTTTGTTGAACTTCACTCTACAAGATTTTCCAAGTACACATGGTTTACAAAACTTCAGCTTTTCGACTTTGTCCCCACCAAGTAAATTTTTTTCCCCCAATTCGACCAGACCTCTTTCACTGAAGTGGCCCAATCTCATGTGCCAATTTTTTGTCTTCGATAAAGGTTTTGTGGATGCAATATTTGTCGAACCACTTACAACTTCATCGTCAAGGGTATACAAGCCTTGTTTCTTCACGCCTCTCAAGACTTCCTTCGAATCCTTCATGAATCTTAGGATACTTTTCTATCCTTGGAAAACATATCCTTTCTTGTCGAATTCACCAAGAGAAATCAAATTTCCCTTCAAATCAGGTACATACCTGAGTTTAATCAACAACTTTATTGAATTGTCATGGAGCTTGAATCTCACAGATCCAACACCTATAAATTTGCAAGCTTTGTTCCTAGAAATACAGGTCCACCATCTTGATTACATAATTCCTCAAACTAGTCTTTGTTTGGAGTCATGTGTCAAGTGCACCCAGAATCCATAATCCACTCCTTCGACGGATTGCTGCTCGAAACCACGAGAACATCATATGAATCAAAATCATCTTGAACAATAGCTCTATTTACATTATTCTTACATCCATGATATTTCAAGAGTTCAGGGAACACCTTTCTTGTGTACCCTCCTTCTTACAATGATAGCATCGAATACCAGATATTTCGCCACTGTAAAACTTCTGCTAACTTTTACCTTTCTTCTTTTCGAACTTACTATCCTTTCGCAATAATTTTCCTTTAATGGCCAAACCTTCACCAATCATCAAAGGTTTATGCTCCTTTTGTTCATTCAAGTCCTTCAAATACAAGGCTGATTGAACTTCTTCAAAGGCCAGGGACTCTCTTCCACACAAGAGAGTTTCTTTGAAGTGAGCATGTGATCTGGGAAAAGCGCACAACAACAACAACACTTGTTCTTCATCATCGATCTTCACATCAATATTTTAAAGATTAAGAATCAGCTTGTTGAAAATATCCAACTGCTCATCTAACATTTTGTCTTCAATCATCTTAAATGAATACAAAGCTTGCTTCAGGTAGAGTCGATTTACCAACGATTTAGTCATGTACAAACTTTCAAGTTTCACCTATAATCATGCCGTTGTTGTCTCCTTTGATACCTTCCAAAGAACCTTATCACCAAGTGATGTACCCCAAAATTTTCCCTCGCATTTTCTTCAAGACATTCTCATGAAGTCTCAAATAGTCAAGGTCACTCAAGAGTTGACTGGTCAAACCTCCTCCTAAGCAAGGGTCTTCAACTAGGGTTTTGTGCTTCTCAAGGAAGATTGGGTTACAAGTGTCTCAAATGACTTTCATGGTTCATCATAGGTCCTCAATAATACTTATGTCAAGTTTTAAGTCTTGCATCACATGATTGCTAAGTCAATGGCTCAAAAGATTGAAAGTCAACTGTATTGGGTAAAAAGTCAACTATGGTCAACATACAATCAAACTTCAAGATTTTTTTTGTCAACATCAACATTTTAAGGAGATATTCATCATTTGATCAAAGGTTGATCATGATTCCTCAAGGAAAGCCTTCAAATCATCAAAGGTCAAAATAGTCAAATTAGGGTTTTGATTGAAGATGACTTATTATTGACTTAGTGTATGACCTAATGGCTTAAAGCATGATCTCAAGGTCTCAAATACAATATCTTGACCTAATTACATAGCTCAAGAAATTTCCAAAGATACAAGTGAATGATGGTTGAAGAATTGAATCAATTGATGAAAAGTACACAATCACCAAAAAGTTAAACTTTAACTTTTTGGTCAACATCATTCAAAAATCAAGAATTATCAAAAGATTCAAAATTATCAAGCTTGATCATCAAGAATCAACAAAGTCAAGAAGTCAAGAAAAAGTCAACAAGCGCCAAAGTTGAAAAAATTTCCAACACTTAAATTTTTTTTAAGTGTTTTGTTCTTAACAAAGTCATTACTTCATGGCCATTTTTCACTAAGATGCAAGCTGATTCAAGGAAAACTTTCAATATTTTTGTGTAAAACTTAGAAAATTTTCAACAAGTTTTTGATCTCAAATTCTTGGCCAATTTTCACTAAGTTCCCATTTGATTTAGCCAAAATGGTCAACATGAAAGTTGTAGACAATGTTTCAAGCTTTCAAAAATTCCCAAGAGCATGAAAAGATCATGCTTGAGCTAGGAGATTCGAAGAGATGAAGTTGGCATTCCATTCTTGAATTATAGGTCATTTTTGTGATGAACTCATAACCAAATCTCATAACCATGTTGCACAATCTCACTCTGCAGGCCTCTAAGATTGTAAGTTTATCCATAATCATAAGATTACACACACTTTTGAGCCATGATCCAAGTGATTAAAGCTTTATCTAATCCATTTTGCCATTTAAGGGAGAAAGGTAACATTTCCATTCTTGTAAAGCAAGAATTAATCACAAAGTGAATTCCTTGAGCCTCTCACTCATTTCATCTACACACACTCAACCTAAAAACTTAGACGAACATGTTTAAAGTATCCAACAACTCTAAGAGACAGGTGCAAGGCATTGGAGCCATGTTTTTCAAAGTTTGCTTCATAACTAAGCAACCAAGCCATAACATGTGATCTTGCAAACCTAATAAGCCCTTGCCCTCAACCTTTTTTCCTATAAAAAGAGAGGTCATTTGAAAGAAAAGGAAGGATGGAAGAATCCCTCTAACCCTCTCATACTCTCCCAAGTCAGAATTATACACAAAACTTCCATTTTTGAGTTTTCAAGTCCAAATTTTCGAATCTCTCAAACCTTGCAACTTTTGTCCAAACAAATCATCCAAATATTTCACATTCATCATATAAAAGTTGTCCAAACACAAGAACAACTTATGTAACATCATTATTACTTTCAGTATAAAGTAAGGATTGGAACAACTTCAGGGAGGTCCAAGAAAGCTTAATCAATCATCACATTGCAACTTGAAGCATCCATACGCGTTCTGAGTTTTCACTTCAAGAGGTAAGTTTTCCAAACTGTGATATCATCATTTAAACATCATTTTCAAATACATTCTAAATAAAAAATGTAGATATCATGCCCCTGAAGCTAACCATACCATTAGTTTTCATTAATTTTGCTTGTGGAGTGAGATCGAAGCACTGACCAGTTAGGGTTCATTTTTGGTACCGACATAAATTCTCTTTAATCTTTGAGTTTTTGATTGATTAAATTACATGGTTGAATTCGTGATTAAATTTCAAGCAAGTTTGGTGTTTACACTTTTCAAAAAGGTTGAGAAATTAAGCTTTTAGAAATTCAAAAATGGTGTTGTTGTTGGTCTGTTCACGCGAGGAAGAAGAAGAAGACAATTTCAAATTTTCAAAATTGATATCGTATTATATTTAATGCAATATGTTTAATGACCGGATGTAACAGCCACCCCAGTGGTAAACTATGCACGCGCTAAGTCACTTGTTACTAGGGACCTGGGTTTGAGCCTCAGTGGTACCCTTTTGCTTTTATTTGTTTTATTTTCCAAACTAACGTGCATGTTTGTTTTATTTTGCTTGATACCTATTTCTAAACACAAGCAGGAGCTTGGCCTGGTGGTAAGGTGTGCACGCTGGGAGCCTTAGGGGCGTGGGTTCAACAACCACCCCATGTAACATTTCTTTTCTATTTTTCTTTAAACTTCATTTTTGTCACTTATTTCAATCATTTCCAACTAATTCTTTTTGCATTCAAATTTAATCTTTTCAAGCTGATTTTTTGCACACTATTAGTTTACCATCTCTACTTTATGAATATAAAAAATATTACCAAAATACTTTTTATTTCTTTATTTTTTCAATTAAATCAAAGTGCACCTTTTTAGGTTTTTTAAGGGGACTTTTGAAGATTTATTGATCAATTTTCAACCTTGTTAACAAAGCTTGATTTCACCATGATAAATCTTGATTCTCATAAGATATTTTGACACTTGAGTAAACATTACATGATGGCTTAAGCTTTTTATAACTTTTTTCTCATTCAAAATTCATAAAAAAATACAAAAAAAAACATGATACTTAATTTCATAGAACATACAAACATTTTTTCCAATATTTTTCTTATTTCTTTTTGCTATTTATCTTCTTAGACAATTGTATAGGTTCGCACTCTCAAATTTAATATCATAGATTTATCTTTTCTCGCATTTTTTCCTTATTATGTAACTATCAAAGTTTTGTAATAGATAATTAGGGTTTACTGCTTTTCTCCCTATTCATAAATTTGTATCCCCATCCCCGAAGCTTTGTAATAGGGTAGGACTTTATTTTTCGCCCTTTAAATTTCATGCTATATTTTATAATGTGTAGTAACTAGGGTTTGTCTGACAAGATTAATAATTGAACCTATAAAACCATAATCTTCAAGACAAAATTAAACTGAAATCCAAACACTATTCACACACGCACCACTAGGGTAACCTCACTTGTTGCCTTCAGATAAAACAGTCATGTCCCACAAAGAAATGGTTTCCTTCATGATTTCTTCGATCCACAAGCTTTGGTTGGGTAATGGCTATCTTCATGCTTGCTTCGATCCACAAAGCAATGACTTCCTTCATGTTTGCTTCGATCCACAAAGCAATGGTTTCCTTCATGCTTGCTTTGATCCACAAAGCAATTGTTTCCTTCATGCTTGCTTCAATCCACAAAGCAATGGTTTCCTTCATGATTTCTTCGATCCACAAAACAATGACTTACTTCATGCTTGCTTCGATCCACAAAGCAATGACCTCCTTCAAGCTTGCTTCAATCCACAAGGATAGTTGGTTGTGGCATTTGACGATTGTGGATCTATGTGATCAAAACGAAAAGACAAAGTATTTGACCAGAGTAAAGAAAAAGATCAAATCTATAGGCCATACTACTTTGCAGGCCTCACGCTTGGGTTTCACTCCATAATTAATTGTTTACACAATGAATTAAGCTCTTACCCAAGTGCTTAAAGTATGGTCCAAGCCAATTTTCCCTTAATGACACAAAGTTACTATTTCCATTTTTAGAAAAGCAGCCTTTATACAAATTGTCAATGCATTAAGCCTTGTGACCTTTATCTCTGATTACAAGCAATATCAAAAGCATGAGTCAAATCTCCTGAACCCAACAAACATCAAGCCATGCTTGTACTTGAACTTTGGAACCATGAAAATCCATTCAACTGGACTTTTCGTTTTCAACCTAACCATATTTTGTTATCTTACAAATCTGGTTACTCCAACTTCCCAAAACTTTTCTCTATAAATAGAGAGACCATTTGCAAGATAAAGAAGCCAAATTCTGGTTGTGTCCAAAAATCCTCAAACACTCTCAAACTCTCAAAAAACTCAGAACCTGCACCCAAGCACAAAACATGGCACATCCTGACTTTACACAAAAAATCTCAAATCCCTTCATGCGTTAGTGACCCTTTCGATTCACTCTCTAGCTTCCATATACCAGCCTTTCTATTCACTCCCTAGCTTCCATATACCATCCTTTCGATTCCCTCCCAGCTTCCATATACCAGCCTTTCGATTCAGTGAATTTTAAAGCAAAGAAGTGATCCCACTAGCTCAAGGAAGGTCCCTTCAAGCGTAATCCATCATCGAACCATTCTTGGAGGTCATACAGAGCTCATTCGAATTGCACTTCAAGAGGTAAGTTCTTTTCAAACTTTGAACTCCTCATTCAAGCATTTTCGGCACATATAAATAAAAGAAAAGATGTAGATATCATATCTAGGAAGTTGACTATACTCTCAGTTTTGATTTTTATTGTTTGTATATGAAGAATTTCAACTCTGATCAGTTAGGTTCTTAGTTTTCACACTAAATAAAATTCATGCTAACCTCTAAACCATAGCTTTTAGAAGTTACATGGTTAGATTCGTATAAAAATTTTGATCAAGTTCGATGCTTACAATCTTTCGATTTGGCTGAGAAATGAAGCCTTTCGAAGCTTAACAATGGAGTTATGCACCCCTGCACGCACGAAGGGAGAAGATGAAGCCATCTTCAAATATTTAGAAATGGTTTCGTTTTATATTTAGTCCAACTTGTATAACTAATGGATGAAACAGACCACCCCGGTGGTACAAACAGTGCACGCTAAAGCCTTACCATGTAGAAGGTCCTGGGTTCAAGCCCCAGCGAGACCTTTTGTATTTACTTTGTCATTTTTTCCAAAACTAACATGAAGGTTTATAACATATTGAGTGCTGGCTGTTTGAAATGGAAGGTGTGGAGAATCTGTGTTAAAACCTTGGCAAGACCAAAACAAATTCTGATCACTTGTTTGTTTTCATCTTTTATAACAAAGTTCAACATTTCTCCAACCAATCAAAACAACTCCTTTTGAGTTTGTTTTTTGCACAATACTTATTTACAATGTCTATTTTATGAATATATAAAAATATCACAAAAAATATTTTGTTTTCATATTTATTTTCAAGAAACAAAATCCATTCCCTTTCCATTTCTATCCTCGTACATCATATACATTTTTATTCTTGTACATTATTCAAGTTCAATATGGTTGTAATAGATACTTAGGATTTAATTTCTTGAAATCCACATTTGTAAATTTGTACACCCCATCCCCAAATTATGTAATAGCGTAGTAAATTTACTTTTCACAATTTATCGCTTTCATATAAATGCTAGTAATTAGGGTTTGTATGTAAAGATAAAATCAATGCTTAGAAAACACTAATCCAAGATAAATCAAGCATGAAAAACAAAAAATTTCACCTCTAGGGTTAACTCCACTTGATTCCTTAAGAAAATAGTCATAATATACATGTGAGACATCTTAGCAAAAACAATCGAAAATACAAGATCATAGTCCCTCGATGACGCTTCGAATGTTGTCTTATGAATGATATTAGCCCCTCAAGAAAAATGCTAAGATATCTCACAACATTGATATTCATGACTATACGATAACCCACGCCTGTCCCTTTAGATCCAAAGATAAGGCTTCTTACCAATTAATGGTAAGATAGCAATATCAAAGGAAGGAATGAACAAAAGACGTTTGAGTAGGTAGAACGTTCTTAGTTGCTTTCTCACGATCCATCTTCAAAAACAAACATCTTTTCAAATACACCAAACACTTTCAAAGCATGAAATATTTTCAAAAAGTCCAACACTTTGTATGCATTCTTATAGAGACGTGTTGCACCCCAAAATTTACCCTCTTGATTCAGACTTATGTTTCATCATATTGCATCTCATTCATGCATTATGATGGGATCAAGGATTTTCTTTAGTTCTCTACATGTTATGGATTTTGTTTGTATTGTCAGACAGTCCAAGATGGATTTCATCTCCTTATTATTTTGATCATTCAGGCTACCGAGCTAAGGCCTCATGATATCTCAAGTTGACTATCCTTTTCATCATAGATTTGGAAATGGCTAGGGTTTTGGTTATTGAAATGAATGATTTTACCTTGACAAAATTCTTAAAATAGTGGCATTATAAGTCTTATCCTAGTACACCAGACATTTTGATTCAAAAGATCAACAGGGTTAGGGTTTTGATCCTAGAGATCTCATCTCATCAAGCTTAGGGCTTTTCTTCTCCAAATTACTAAGGTTGAAGTAGAGTTTATTTCTCTATACTTCTTAAGGGTTTTTGAAAGCATTAAGAATCTCATTTCAATCAAGGTAAGTACCTGGTTCTTTCTTGGATCAGGATTGGTGGAAGTATCATCGTGTTTGTTCATCATGCAAGATTGGTGTGGATTAGATTTGAATGGAGTTGGAATTCTTGGAAAAAATTCAAGTTGTATAGAACTTATTCATTAAAGTTTCGAGTTTAACAATAAAGTTTGGTTTTCACACAAATCGAATTTGAAGTTGCAAATTTTATGCATGGTTTCAACAACCTTTCAAGGTTCTTTGAATTTGGAGTTAAAAGAGTTTTGACATAAAGCTTATTCAACCATTCCATTCAAGTTATATTCATTATCCAAGCTTCATTCAAGTTTCAAACTTCTTAAAAATCATTCGTTGTCCAAGTTTGCAAGACAAAAGTACATCACATTCATCATTCACAATAACAAGTATACATCATTCTTCATTTCTTTTTTTTCTAAGTCAAGTTCTAAGATTACAAAGCAAAATCAAGAGGAATTCTTAAACTAATAAGCCCAATCCTATAAAGATTTTCATGGCTTTTTCTTTTGAATCTTCCTCCAAGACTTTTTCTCCTTCAAAGCTTCTCACTTCATAACATATTCCAAAAGATCTCCAAGAATGCTTCGTGCTAGCCACAATTACCTCCTCTTCGTTCTCATTGCCATCATTTGCTCATGAAACAATAAGAATAAAAATTCTTTGCAAACAATCAAAGAAACTTGAACATGAACGCAAGTAAAAGAGTTATCAAGGAGTTTTCTATTCAAGTTTCATCATTAGGGTTGTGTAAAGGAATCAGAACAGGGTGGTTCTCAAATCATGTTCAAGTAACAATATAAAGCCTCATAAACAATTTTGCTTCACAACAAATCAGTTTTCAATTCAATCATAGGCCTACTCAACCATCAGTAAAAAAAACCATTGGTTGTTGGTTCACAAAGGGAGGTGCTAAGGAGAAGTTGCTATATAAATAAACTCAGAATTTCATCATAGTTAGCAGTACAAAAAGTGAATTTTCAAGCCCGGTATAGCATCATGGTTCAGCAAAAGAAAACAAACTCAGAATAGCAAAATTTCATCCCAATACGCAACAGAAGCATATTAGAAAATGATGAGGTCATAATCAGAAGTTCTGGCCCAACATAACAGGAAACAACATTGCAAGGCAAATATCAGAAATTAGAAACAAATTCAGGATTACAACTGTCCACGGCCATCAAAACCATTTGCTATCACACGCATCACAACTCAGCATATCAGTAAAAAAATTGCATCTCATATGAAAATAGATATCAGAAAATAATAGAAGATCAGATGGATCAAAGCCCGCGTAAAAAAAAATCATTCAAAGCCTGATTAGCAAACAACTCAGCAAGCCTGTTAAACAAAGTCTCAGCAAGCTCACAAACAAAAAAAACCCTAAAATCTTATCAGTATTTAAGCATTCAAGGGAACTGTTCAAAGGAGATAGAAAAAAGTTGAGCCAAAAACCCCAGAAAGTTCATCATCTTCCATTTTTTTACAAACCCTTCAGATCTCAGAAAAAATCACAGTTCACACACATCAAAAAAAGAACCTGCAAGCTACGCAAGCAACATCACATAATCCCTAAGCTATCATCATCTTCAAAAACTCAAACCCTTCAGAAATTTTGGTTTCAGAAATTATGAATTCTGATTACAGAGAAAGATGAAGAGGAAATAAAGGTCGTAAAGAGTTCAGAAGAAGAGATAAGAGCAATATCACCCGAAAGAGGCCGAAAAATTGCAAAATCCGAGATGTAGGGTTTCAATTCCCCCTTCGAGATCTACACCAAATCCTTCAGAATCTGTGAAATCAAACATTAGAATCGTGTTTAGAAAGACAAGGTGAGCAAGATGATGTAAAGAAAATCAAGATCAGAGAAAGTTGCGGCGACGCCACCTCCAGCTTCATCGTCGCCACCGCGAATCTTCATGATCACCGCCGCATGTTCATCACCACCACCGCCTTGTTCTTCATGGACCGCCGTGCCAGATCTTGTTTCCTTTTTATTTCTGTTGATTTAAGTGTTTGTGGTTGAATAAAAGTAAGAGAGAACCGAGAGAGTGAATGCAAGATAAAGAGATGCCTAATTTCATTTGTTTTAATGTCTGTTTAGTTTCTAGTTTTCTTAATTAATGGTGATTACATAACTAATCTGGCAGTGACACTTGTCACCGCCTTTGTGGTCTTCATGTGATTCTGCGCAGGTGCTTCATTGTCGTCCACCATGTTCCTGCGTGTTATGTTGTTGGATCATCATTGCATCTTCATCCTTCACAATCTGATGCTCCTGATCTAATTACCATCGTAAGCTATCCAGGGGAGACGCGCCAGATCTCACAGACCTCATCCAGATCCTGTGCACAACGCCTAAATCCTTACCATGCTCCCTGCTGTTTTCTCATCACCAGATCTTTATAGATCTGATTGAAAGCTCAGAAATGTTGTATCCACCATGGACCTCCCAGAAAGAGACGCGTGGGATCACAGGCAGCTTCCTTGGATCTGGGCCTTATTTCACTTTGGGCTTGGAGAACTTCATTTTCACACCCCTACGTTTGCTGATTTCAAGCCCATTTCCTTTGTATTTCATATTTATTTATATTTTTGATTCCATTTTATAAAAAAATATATAAACATTTTTATTATTAAATATTATTTAGATATTATTAATTATTTTTGTTTTGATAATTAATTTTAGTTAATAGATTGTTTTAATTTAATTATTTGTTTAATAATTCATTTAGTTTGTATTGTTTTGATTATTTAGGATTTCTAAAAATACAAAAATATATTACTTTGTTTTTAAAAAAATAATTAAACAAAAAAAATATGATATTATTATTTTTTAATTTTTTAATTAATTTTATTAGATAGATTGTTTTAATTTAATTAGTTATTTAGTTATTCGATTGGGTTGTATTGATTGTTTATTTAGACTTTTAATCGCATTATCGTTTGATACGTCCCCGCTCATAAATCTATACCCCCATTCCCATATGTTTTGTAATAGCTTAGAATTTTATTTCTTTGTTATTTCTTTGTATGATTAAATATTGTTATTATGCATAATCGTTCAATTAGAACACATGGCTTCCACTTGGGCTCACCATCACTGAGCAGGTATCCACCTACAGATGCACACTTGCACACAATTCATAGTTTGGTCCTGGGCTATTCTACAGCGACAACTATTCGATCGTTTGTTCCATTTGGTCGTTTAGAATACTAGTGCCACGCTAGTCCCACCTTCCACGAGCATGCATATATCCACCTTGTATGGGCTTTTGATTTTTATCTTATGCAATGAAGCAACTCTCTTATCTCCTCTTGGTCCACATACCAAGCATCTTCATAAAGGGTCTCATAGTTGAGTTTGGGCATGGCCATTCTCACGAGGTTAATCAAGTTTTTCCCTTGGTTAACCATAACCCGAATAAACCACTTTGGTCCATATACCAAGTGTTTCCATGCATAAAGGGTCTCATGGTTGAGGGTAGGAGCACCTACTCTCACGAGATTAATCAAGTGCACCCCTTGGTTAATCATAACCCGATTCAACGTCCATACCCTACGCATTCCCTTTATCTTATGGACATTTGTGTTATGACCATGCGATCGATCGTTGATGCAACCCGGGTATGCCTGATTAGTGATTAATTAAGGAGGTTCAAGGAGTCGTTCTGAAGAGTTGATTATCTCACGCGCTTCGAAGAGGCAACGGACCTACTCCGTTAGGTATCATTGTGACCTCATTCTTATCTCTGCATTTTAATGCTTTCTAAAGATCATGTCAAGCAGGAATAGAGATGCATGAAAGGGACTTCCATTGCCGATATCTATCAAGAATCCCTCTGGTTTATTTAAAGACCTATTTAAGGCGATTCCACATATGTGCCTTTCCTGCTACTCATGTTTGTATGCTTTTTCAAATTCACTTGTTTGCTCGCTTGTTTGATAATCACCATGCTCCCTTAGGATCGCCTGTGTAGGTTTAGTTCTCGAGCTAGACATTATGATTGATATCCATGTATGCTAGCATAGGGTAGGATTTTACTTTATCCTCAACCTTAGGGTCAATCATTGTATGATAACACTATGGATAGTGCTAGGCTAGTTTCCCTTAGTTTTTTTTCCTTCTTTTGCTTTTTTCATCTTAAAACAAAATTTGTTTTCTTGGCAAATCACAAAACACCTATAATAAACTCAAACCATTTCTTCAAGGTAAAAGATACAAATCAATCTTATTTATTTGTGCGCCTCTTGGCTTTGTTTTGTCATCCGGTTTATTGATGTTTCGCCATCTTTGACATGATATCTTGTTATCTTTTAGTCGATGTTTCGCCATCGCACATTTGTTTGAAGCCGATGTTTCGCCATCGCACATGTTTGTTATCCTACTTTGATTCTCAATATCATTGTTAGGTGTGATCTTTTGTCATCCGTTTTATTGATGTTTCGCCATCTTTTCCATGATATCTTGTTATCTTATAGCCGATGTTTTGCCATCGCACATTTGTTTGAAGCTGATGTTTTGCCATCGCACATGTTTGTTATCCTACTTTGATTCTCAATATCATTGTTAGGTGTGATGTTTTGTCAGCCAATTTATTGATGTTTCGCCTTCTTTGCCATGATACCTTGTTATCTTATTTCTGATGTTTCGCCATCGCACATTTGTTTGAAGCTGATGTTTCACCATCGCACATGTTTGTTATCCTACTTTGATTCTCAATATCATTGTTAGGTGTGATGTTATCTCATCCGTTTTATTGATGTTTCACCATCTTTGCCATGATACCTTGTTATCTTATAGCCGATGTTTCGCCATCGCACATTTGTTTGAAGTCGATGTTTCGCCATCGCACATGTTTGTTATCCTACTTTGATTCTCAATATCATTGTTAGGTGTGATGTTTTGTCAGCCAGTTTATTGATGTTTCTCCTTCTTTGCCATGATACCTTGTTATCTTATAGCCGATGTTTCGCCATCGCACTTTTGTTTGAAGCGTATGTTTCGCCATCGCACATGTTTGTTATCCTACTTTGATTCTCAATATCATTGTTAGGTGTGATGTTATGTCATCCGTTTTATTGATGTTTCACCATCTTTGCCATGATACCTTGTTATCTTATAGCCGATTTTCGCCATCGCACATTTGTTTGATTCCGATGTTTCGCCATCACACATGTTTTTTATCCTACTTTGATTCTCAATATCATTGTTAGGTGTGATGTTTTGTCATCTGGTTTATTGATGTTTCACCATCTTTGCCATGATATCTTGTTATCTTTTAGCCGATGTTTCGCCATCGCACATTTGTTTGAATCTGATGTTTCACCATCGCACATGTTTGTTATCCTACTTTGATTCTCAATATCATTGTTAGGTGTGACGTTTTGTCAGCCAGTTTATTGATGTTTCTCCTTCTTTGCCATGATACCTTGTTATCTTATAGCCGATGTTTCACCATCACACTTTTGTTTGAAGCGCATGTTTTGCCATCACACATGTTTGTTATCCTACTTTGATTCTCAATATCATTGTTAAGTGTGATGTTATGTCATCCATTTTATTGATGTTTCACCATCTTTGCCATGATACCTTGTTATCTTATAGCCGATGTTTCGCCATCGCACATTTGTTTGAAGCCGATGTTTCGCCATCGCACATGTTTATTATCCTACTTTGATTCTCAATATCATTGTTAGGTGTGATGTTTTGTCATCCGTTTTATTGATGTTTCGCCATCTTTGCCATGATATCCTGTTATCTTATAGCCGATGTTTCGCCATCGCACATTTGTTTGAAGCCGATGTTTCACCATCGCACATGTTTGTTATCCTACTTGGATTATCAATATCAGTTAGGTGTGATGTTTTGTCAGCTGGTTTATTGATGTTTCTCCTTCTTTGACATGATACCTTGTTATCTTATAGCCGATGTTTCGCCATTGCACATTTGTTTGAAACCGATGTTTCGCCATCGCATATGCTTGTTATCCTACTTTGATTCTCAATATCATTGTTAGGCGTGATGTTATGTCATCCGTTTTATTGATGTTTCGCCATCTTTGCCACGATACCATGTTATCTTATAACCGATGTTTCGCCATCACACATTTGTTTGAATCCGATGTTTCTCCATCGCACATGTTTGTTATCCTACTTTGATTCTCAATATCATTGTTAGGTGTGATGTTTTGTCATTCGTTTTATTGATGTTTCACCAACTTTGCCATGATATCTTGTTATCTTATAACCGATGTTTCGCCATCGCACATTTGTTTGAAGCTGATGTTTCGCCATCGCACATGTTTCTTATCCTACTTTGATTCTCAATATCATTGTTAGGTGTGATGTTTTGTCAGCCGTTTTATTGATGTTTCGCCTTCTTTGCCATGATACCTTGTTATCTTATAGCCGATGTTTCGCCATCGCACACTTGTTTGAAGCTGATGTTTCGCCATCGTACATGTTTGTTATCCTACTTTGATTCTCAATATCATTGTTAGGTGTGATGTTATGTCATCCGTTTTATTGATGTTTCGCCATCTTTTCCATGATATCTTGTTATCTTATAGCCAATGTTTCTCCATCGCACATTTGTTTGAAGCCGATGTTTCGCCATCGCACATGTTTGTTATCCTACTTTGATTCTCAATATCATTGTTAAGTGTGATGTTTTGTCATCCGGTTTATTGATGTTTTGCTATCTTTGGCATGATATCTTATTATCTTTTAGCCGATGTTTCTCCATCGCACATTTGTTTGAAGCCGATGTTTCCCCATCGCACATGTTTGTTATCCTACTTTGATTCTCAATATCATTGTTAGGTGTGATGTTTTGTCAGCTGATTTATTGATGTTTCTCCTTCTTTGCCATGATACCTTGTTATCTTATAGCCGATATTTCGCCATTGCATATTTGTTTGAAGCCGATGTTTCACCATCGCACATGTTTGTTATCCTACTTTGATTCTCAATATCATTGTTAGGTGTGATGTTATGTCATCCGTTTTATTGATGTTTCGCCATCTTTGCCATGATACCTTGTTATCTTATAGCCGATGTTTCGACATCGCACATTTGTTTGAAGCCGATGTTTCGCCATCGCACATGTTTGTTATCCTACTTTGATTCTCAATATCATTGTTAGGTGTGATGTTATCTCATCCGTTTTATTGATGTTTCACCATCTTTTCCATGATACCTTGTTATCTTATAGCTGATGTTTCGCCATCGCACATTTGTTTGAAGTCGATGTTTCGCCATCGCACATGTTTTTTATCCTACTTTGATTCTAAATATCATTGTTAGGTGTGATGTTTTGTCATCCGTTTTATTGATGTTTTACCATCTTTGCCATGATATCTTGTTATCTTATAGTCGATGTTTCGCCATCGCACATTTGTTTGAAGCGGATGTATCGCCATCGCACATGTTTGTTATCCTACTTTGATTCTCAATATCATTGTTCGGTGTGATGTTTTGTTAGCCAGTTTATTGATGTTTCTCCTTCTTGGCCATGATACCTTGTTATCTTATAACCGATGTTTCGCCATCGCACATTTGTTTGAAGCCAATGTTTCGCCATCGCACATGTTTTTTATCCTACTTTGATTCTCAATATCAATGTTAGGTGTGATGTTTTGTCATCCGGTTTATTGATGTTTCACCATCTTTGCCATGATATCTTGTTATCTTTTAGCCGATGTTTCGCCATCGCACATTTGTTTGAAGCTGATATTTCGCCATCGCACATGTTTGTTATCCTACTTTGATTCTCAATATCATTGTTAGGTGTGATGTTTTGTCAGCCAGTTTATTGATGTTTCTCCTTCTTTGCCATGATACCTTGTTATCTTATAACCGATGTTTCGCCATCACACTTTTGTTTGAAGCGTATGTTTCCCCATCGCACATGTTTGTTATCCTACTTTGATTCTCAATATCATTGTTAGGTGCAATGTTATGTCATCCGTTTTATTGATGTTTCACCATCTTTGCCATGATACCTTGTTATCTTATAGTCGATGTTTCGCCATCGCACATTTGTTTGAAGCCGATGTTTCGCCATCGCACATGTTTATTATCCTACTTTGATTCTCAATATCATTTTAGGTGTGATGTTTTGTCATCCGTTTTATTGATGTTTCGCCATCTTTGCCATGATATCTTGTTATCTTATAGCCGATGTTTCGCCATCGCACATTTGTTTGAAGCGGATGTTTCACCATCACACATGTTTGTTATCCTACTTTGATTATCAATATCATTGTTAGGTGTGATGTTTTGTCAGCTGGTTTATTGATGTTTCTCCTTCTTTGCCATGATACCTTATTATCTTATAGCCGATGTTTCACCATTGCACATTTGTTTGAAGGCGATGTTTCGCCATCGCACATGTTTGTTATCCTACTTTGATTCTCAATATCATTGTTAGGTGTGATGTTATGTCATCCGTTTTATTGATGTTTCGCCATCTTTGCCATGATACCATGTTATATTATAACCGATATTTTGCCATCGCACATTTGTTTGAATCCGATGTTTCGCCATCGCACATGTTTGTTATCCTACTTTGATTCTCAATATCATTGTTAGGTGTGATGTTTTGTCATCCGTTTTATTGATTTTTCGCCAACTTTGCCATGATATCTTGTTATCTTATAGCCGATGTTTCGCCATCGCACATTTGTTTGAAGCTGATGTTTCGCCATCGCACATGTTTGTTATCCTACTTTAATTCTCAATATCATTGTTAGGTGTGATGTTTTGTCAGCCGGTTTATTGATGTTTCGCCTTCTTTGCCATGATACCTTGTTATCTTATAGCTGATGTTTCGCCATCGCACATTTGTTTGAAGCTGATGTTTCGCCATCGTACATGTTTGTTATCCTACTTTGATTCTCAATATCATTGTTAGGTGTGATGTTATGTCATCCGTTTTATTGATGTTTCACCATCTTTGCCATGATACGTTGTTATCTTATAGCTGATGTTTCGCCATTGCACATTTGTTTGAAGCTGATGTTTCGCCATCGCACATGTTTGTTATCCTACTTTGATTCTTAATATCATTGTTAGGTGTGATGTTTGGTCATCCGTTTTATTGATGTTTCGCCATCTTTGCCATGATATCTTGTTATCTTATAGCCGATGTTTCGCCATCGCACATTTGTTTGAAGCGAAAGTTTCGCCATCGCACATGTTTGTTATCCTACTTTGATTCTCAATATCATTGTTAGGTGTGATGTTTTGTCAGCCAGTTTATTGATGTTTCTCCTTCTTTGCCATGATACCTTGTTATCTTATAGCCGATGTTTCGCCATCGCACATTTGTTTGAAGCGGATGTTTCTCCATCGCACATGATTGTTATCCTACTTTGATTCTCCATATAATTGTTAGGTGTGATGTTATGTCATCCGTTTTATTGATGTTTCGCCATCTTTGCCAGGATACCTTGTTATCTTTTAGCCGATGTTTCACCATCGAACATTTTTTTGAAGCCGATGTTTCGCCATTGCACATGTTTTTTATCCTACTTTGATTCTCAATATCATTGTTAGGTGTGATGTTTTGTCATCCGTTTTATTGATGTTTCGTCATCTTTTCCATGATATCTTGTTATCTTATAGCCAATGTTTCTCCATCGTACATTTGTTTGAAGCCGATGTTTCGCCATCACACATGTTTGTTATCCTACTTTTATTCTCAATATCATTGTTAAGTGTGATGTTTTGTCATCCGGTTTATTGATGTTTCACTATCTTTGCCATGATATCTTATTATCTTTTGGCCGATGTTTCGCCATTGCACATGTTTGTTATCCTACATTGATTCTCAATATCATTGTTAGGTGTGATGTTATGTCATCCGTTTTATTGATGTTTCGCCATCTTTGCCATGATACCTTGTTATCTTATAGCCGATGTTTCGCCATCGCACATTTGTTTGAAGCCGATGTTTCGCCATCACACATGTTTGTTATCCTACTTTGATTCTCAATATCATTGTTAGGTGTGATGCTATCTCATCCGATTTATTGATGTTTCACCATCTTTGCCGTGATACCTTGTTATCTTATAGCCGATGTTTCACCATAGCACATTTGTTTGAAGTTGATGTTTCGCCATCGCACATGTTTGTTATCCTACTTTGATTCTCAATATCATTGTTAGATGTGATGTTTTGTCATCCGTTTTATTGATGTTTTGCCATCTTTGTCATGATATCTTGTTATCTTATAGCCGATGTTTCGCCATCGCACATTTGTTTGAAGCGGATGTTTCGCCATCGCACATGTTTGTTATCCTACTTTGATTCTCAATATCATTGTTCGGTGTGATGTTTTGTTAGCCAGTTTATTGATGTTTCTCCTTCTTTGCCATGATACCTTGTTATCTTATAGCCGATGTTTCGCCATCGCACATTTGTTTGAAGCCAATGTTTCGCCATCGCACATGTTTTTTATCCTACTTTGATTCTCAATATCATTGTTAGGTGTGATGTCTTGTCATCCGGTTTATTGATGTTTCACCATCTTTGCCATGATATCTTGTTATCTTTTAGCCGATGTTTCGCCATCGCACATTTGTTTGAAGCTGATGTTTCGCCATCGCACATGTTTGTTATCCTACTTTGATCCTCAATATCATTGTTAGGTGTGATGTTTTGTCAGCCAGTTTATTGATGTTTCTCCTTCTTTGCCATGATACCTTGTTATCTTATAGCCGATGTTTCGCCACCGCACTTTTGTTTGAAGCGTATGTTTCGCCATCACACATGTTTGTTATCCTACTTTGATTCTCAATATCATTGTTAGGTGTGATGTTATGTCATCCGTTTTATTGATGTTTCACCATCTTTGCCATGATACCTTGTTATCTTATAGCCGATGTTTCGCCATCGCACATTTGTTTGAAGCCGATGTTTCGCCATCGCACATGTTTATTATCCTACTCTGATTCTCAATATCATTGTTAGGTGTGATGTTTTGTCATCCGTTTTATTGATGTTTCGCCATCTTTGCCATGATATCTTGTTATCTTATAGCCGATGTTTCGCCACCGCACATTTGTTTGAAGCCGATGTTTCACCATCGCACATGTTTGTTATCTTACTTTGATTATCAATATCATTATTAGGTGTGATGATTTGTCAGCTGGTTTATTGATATTTCTCCTTCTTTGCCTTGATACCTTGTTATCTTATAGCCGATGTTTCGCCATCGCACATGTTTTTTATCCTACTTTGATTCTCAATATCATTGTTAGGTGTGATGTTTTGTCATCCGGTTTATTGATGTTTCACTATCTTTGCCATGATATCTTGTTATCTTTTAGATGATGTTTCGTCATCGCACATTTGTTTGAAGCTGATGTTTCGCCATCGCACATGTTTGTTATCCTACTTTGATCCTTAATATCATTGTTAGGTGTGATGTTTTGTCAGCCAGTTTATTGATGTTTCTCCTTCTTTGCCATGATATCTTGTTATCTTATAGCCGATGTTTCGCCATCGCACTTTTGTTTGAAGCGTATGTTTCGCCATCGCACATGTTTGTTATCCTATTTTGATTCTCAATATCATTGTTAGGTGTGATGTTATGTCATCCGTTTTATTGATGTTTCACCATCTTTGCCATGATACCTTGTTATCTTATAGCTGATGTTTCGCCATCGCACATTTGTTTGAAGCCGATGTTTCACCATCGCACATGTTTATTATCCTACTGTGATTCTCAATACCATTGTTAGGTGTGATGTTTTGTCATCCGTTTTATTGATGTTTCGCCATCTTTTCCATGATATCTTGTTATCTTATAGCCGATGTTTCGCCACCGCACATTTGTTTGAAGCCGATGTTTCACCATTGCACATGTTTGTTATCCTACTTTGATTATCAATATCATTGTTAGGTGTGATGTTTTGTCAGCTGGTTTATTGATATTTCTCCTTCTTTGCCATGATAACTTGTTATCTTATAGCCGATGTTTCGCCATTGCACATTTGTTTGAAGCCGATGTTTCGCCATCACACATGTTTGTTATCCTACTTTGATTCTCAATATCATTGTTAGGTGTGATGTTATGTCATCCATTTTATTGATGTTTCACCATCTTTTCCACGATACCTTGTTATCTTATAACCGATGTTTTGCCATCGCACATTTGTTTGAATCCGATGTTTCGCCATCGCACATGTTTGTTATCCTACTTTGGTTCCCAATATCATTGTTAGGTGTGATGTTTTGTCATCCGTTTTATTGATGTTTTGCCAACTTTTCCATGATATCTTGTTATCTTATAGCCGATGTTTCGCCATCGCACATTTGTTTGAAGCTGATGTTTCGCCATCGCACATGTTTGTTATCCTAATGTGATTCTCAATATCATTGTTAGGTGTGATGTTTTGTCAGCCGGTTTACTGATGTTTCGCCTTCTTTGCCATGATACCTTGTTATCTTATAGCCGATGTTTCGCCATCGCACATTTGTTTGAAGCTAATGTTTCTCCATCGTACATGTTTGTTATCCTACTTTGATTCTCAATATCATTGTTAGGTGTGATGTTATGTCATCCGTTTTATTGATGTTTCACAATCTTTGCCATGATACGTTGTTATCTTATAGCTGATGTTTCGCCATCGCACATTTGTTTGAAGCTGATGTTTCGCCATCGCACATGTTTGTTATCCTACTTTGATTCTCAATATCATTGTTAGGTGTGATGTTTTGTCATCCGTTTTATTGATGTTTCACCATCTTTGCCATGATATCTTGTTATCTTATAGCCGATGTTTCGCCATCGCACATTTGTTTGAAGCGGAAGTTTCGCCATCGCACATGTTTGTTATCCTACTTTGATTCTCAATATCATTGTTAGGTGTGATGTTTTGTCAGCCAGTTTATTGATGTTTCTCCTTCTTTGCCATGATACCTTGTTATCTTATAGCCGATGTTTCGCCATCGCACATTTGTTTGAAGCGGATGTTTCTCCATCGCACATGTTTGTTATCCTACTTTGATTCTCAATATCATTGTTAGGTGTGATGTTATGTCATCCGTTTTATTGATGTTTCGCTATCTTTGCCACGATACCTTGTTATCTTATAGCCGATGTTTCACCATCGAACATTTTTTTGAAGCCAATTTTTCGCCATTACACATGTTTGTTATCCTACTTTGATTCTTAATATCATTGATAGGTGTGATGTTTTGTCATCCGTTTTATTGATGTTTCGTCATCTTTTCCATGATATCTTGTTATCTTATAGCCAATGTTTCTCCATCGCACATTTGTTTGAAGCCGATGTTTCGCCATCGCACATGTTTGTTATCCTACTTTGATTCTCAATATCATTGTTAAGTGTGATGTTTTGTCATCCGGTTTATTGATGTTTCGCTATCTTTGCCATGATATCTTATTATCTTTTAGCCGATGTTTCGCCATCGCACATTTGTTTGAAGCCGATGTTTCTCCATCGCACATGTTTGTTATCCTACTTTGATTCTTAATATCATTGTTAGGTGTGATGTTTTGTCAGCCAGTTTATTGATGTTTCTCCTTCTTTCCCATGATACATTGTTATCTTATAGCCGATGTTTCGCCATCGCACATTTGTTTGAAGCTGATGTTTCGCCATCGCACATGTTTGTTATCCTACTTTGATTATCAATATCATTGTTAGGTGTGATGTTATGTCATCCATTTTAATGATGTTTCGCCATCTTTGCCATGATACCTTGTTATCTTATAGCCGATGTTTCGCCATCGCACATTTGTTTGAAGCCGATGTTTCGCCATCGCACATGTTTGTTATCCTACTTTGATTCTCAATATCATTATTAGGTGTGATGTTTTCTTTTTGGGTGTTTATTTTACCGTTTTGCATATTTATCTGTTTGCATTGCATCCTATGTGTGATTTACTTTCTGCATAATGGATTTGGATGGACTGTTTGGATTCTGGTTTTTTTGGTGGGTGGGTTGTTCCATGAGGTAAAAGGCCTCATACCCAGGCTATGAGTGAATTCCATACGAACTAGGAATAGAGTGGCCATGGTGGCTATGAGGCGTATGTCTTGTAGACCCGACCATGAGACCCATGACTTCAAAGGAAGTTCAGATACGTGTTATCGTATGATGATACCAACAGATGAGCTCTTGTACTCTGATTTGGCCTTCGACCTTACCGCGACCTAGTTTCGCCCGTGAGTGGGGAGGGATGATTGATTCTTACAGGTACAGATGGTGACTCTAGTTTTGACGGTGACTTTGGTTATGTTGCTGACTTGAGTTCTGTTGGTGACCATGTTCTGATAGTTACTGTGTTTTTGATGGTGACTTGATACTGTTGGTGACCGTGTGTTCTCTCGATTTTTCTCTGGACTTTGCACCTTGGAATGGCCGTTTATTTCGGTAGTTCAGCAGCTACCTTTTATGACAGGGAGATTTTAATCTCATACATTTGTTGATCTACTAGGTACTTGGCTCTTTTGTGTTCCAGGGTGGTGTCATACCTTTGATCCGGTGATGTTCATCATTCAGTTTAGAGACAGTGCAACCATTTTCCATGTTTATGGAACCTTGATCCCGTGTTCTTGCACACATAATCTGTTAACTTCATTTTAACACACGTGTTCTTTTCATTTCCAAGGAACCATGCTTGTGAACTTTGTGCTGCACTTTTTCATCTTTTACTGGTTTAAAATCAAAATTAAAAGCATGCGAGTTCCTTGGAAATGATCGAACATGGAATTGCATCCACTCACGTGCTTCATGCATATTCTGAATAAGTGAAAAACACAAGAAGGGGGGTTGAATTATAAAACTGGAAATCAAAAGCAGACAACACTGTATTTTTATCCTGGTTCGTTTGACCTCAAACTACTCCAGTCCACCCGCCAAGGTGATTTCGCCTCTCTCTGACGAGGACTTAATTCACTATATTCAACTGAATATTACAACTGCTTTAGCAACTGCTAAAGCCTTCTTGAGTCCGAAACCACAACCCGGTTTCCTCAAGGAAATTCACTAAACAGATAATTGTATATAAAAGTGTACAAAGGTGTTTCTAAATAAACAGTATCACAAACTTGTGATGTATTACACAACTTAGTAATGAATTGATGAGGATGAAGACTGTTTGTAGCTTTACTGACTTTTCACGTTTTGTGTCGTTGTTCATCTCTTCTGAAATCTTCTTTTAGTCTTCTTTATATAGGATTTGCAATAGAGACATAAGAAGATACTTTTGGTATGTCCACAACACGCGTTTAATGAGCTTTCCAAAACAGGAGATTCTTGTCTATTTGTAGCCGTTGCATATGATCTTGCATTGATGGAGTTGTAACGCTTGAGAGACAGTATCAGATATTCTATTTTGCTGCGCTGGTGCATTTAGAAGTTCAAACAGAACTTCTTCATATAAACGTGTTATGCATATTTGATGCTGCTGAATCTTTCATGGTCCACTTAACTTCTGTGCTTGCATAATCAGAACTTCTGATGATGTTCAGGCAGATCTTCCAGTTGCATTAGAACATCTTTTTCACATCAGAACTTCTGCATGTAAAGATACTTATTATTAGAAAGCATATTTGTTCTTTATATCATGTGTTTGTTATCATCAAAACTCTTGCTGGGCTGTAGAACTAAATTATGTTCTAACAATCTCCCCCTTTTTGATGATGGCAAAAACTGGTATATTTTGATAGAAAATAAAGAACAAAAATTAAAAGGAAGGCTCCCCCTGAGTAGAGTACTCAGCTATGAAGAAAATACAATAAAATACTTCCCTTACGATCTTCTGATTATGAGTCAACACAAAATATTCTCCATTCTCCCCCCTTTTTATCAAGAATCAAAAAGTGGTAAAGACTCTTATTGGCTTGTTCTGACAGAAGTGCTTTAAACAGTGTGACATCCTCTTCTGGATACTTCTGAGATACTTTAGAGAGCTTCTGATGCTGTATTTCCATTCCTGTTCTAAAGGTTTCAGAGCCAGTAATCTTCTGTTTTTGATTGCCTCTGAAACCTGCGAATCTTTTAAATTCTAGGCCTTGGAACATACGCTTTCTTTCCTCTATATGTAGACAACATCCAGAGTCCAGGTGTTAATACTGGAGTTTCAACCTTGCTGTTAAAAATACCTGCAACATAGATGATTTTGTCTTTTGGTACCCATATCTTTCTGGGTCCATGACTGTTAGAGTTTCCAAAATTCTGTTTGAATTTTGGTTTAGTATAAAACGCCTTACCAACATGTTTTATATCATGTGTTTGCCCAGTGGTGAGGTGAGAATAGAGAAAAGTGCGTTTGATAACTAAATCCTTAACTTTCTTAGGTTGGGATTCTTTTCCTTTGTATCCTATACCTATTCTGCAATTCTTGCTGACTCTATAGATCATTGAAGCCATTTTGCTTCTATCTATGTTGTTAGTCATAAACTTCTGAAAGCTTTGATCATATTCCTTTATAATCTTATCAGCATTAATGGGATCCTCTGAGATTATTTCCTTTTGAGAGTTTTATAATTTATTTTCTAGTTTTGAAATTTTTTCTTTTAACTCAGAGTTTTCTAATCTCAGACTCTCAGTTTCTTCAGAGTCAGAGGCAATATCCTTTTTCAGGTTCTTGCATTTGACTCTGAGCTGCTGATATCGTTCCAGAATCTCACTCAGACTTTCTACAAGATCAGTTTTAGACAGATTAATTGCAAAGTTAGGGTATACCTCTTCAGTGTGTGATTCTGAGTCTGAACCAGAGGCTTCACTATCTTCTGATATGTTTGCCATGAGAGCTATGTTTTCTCTTTCATTATCTGACTCTGAGTCAGCTTCTGAGGTGTCCGAATCGTCCCATGTTGCCATGAGGCTTTTCTTCTTCTGCCTGTGCTTCCATAGATGATTGACTCTTCTAGATAGAGAAGACATCTCTTCTTCTTCTGATGAGGATTCTCTTAAGTTTTCTGCTTCTGCTTCTGCCTGCAAAATTTTGGTTTTATATTTGTTAGATTTTAGAGCGAGAGACTTACATTGCTTCTGAGGCTCATCATCTTCGAGCTCTATCTCGTGACTTCTGAGGGAGCTGACAAGTTCCTCCAGAGATATTTTGTTGAGATCCTTAGCTAGTTTCAGCGCTGTGACCATTGGCCTCCACTATTTTGGTAAACTTCTGATGATCTTCTTTACATGATCAGCAGTTGAGTACCCTTTGTCCAGCACCTCTAGCCCTACCACCAGAGTTTGGAATCTAGAGAACGTTGTTTCAATGTTTTCGTCTTCTTCCATTCTGAAGGCTTCGTACTTTTGAATGAGCGCAAGGGCTTTGGTTTCTTTTACTTGCAAGTTGCCTTCATGCTTCATTCTTAGAGAATCAAACATGTTCTTAGCTGTTTCTCTGTTTGTGATCTTCTCATACTCTGAATATGAGATGGCACTCAGGAGAATCGTTCTGGCCTTGTGATGATTTCTGAAATCACGTTTTTGCTGATCAGACATTGCTTTCCTGTCAATCTTCTGACCGCTTTCAGCAACAGGATGTATGTATCCATCAGTTACTACATCCCAGAGGTCAGCATCATAAGCTAGGAAGAAACTTCTGATCATATCCTTCCAGTAGTCAAAATTTTCACCGTCAAATATTGGAGGACTAATGCTGATGTCCTGACTCGTTCCCACCATAGTGGTTTTCTTACTCTGGATCTTGTACTGACACGGTTAAGTGTTATAAGCTCAGAACTAGGAGATCTGATGCCAATTAAAGAAGTGAAAAACACAAGAAGGTAGGGATGGCAACGGTTCGGGTCGGGTGCGGGTTTCACACTACCCACACCCGCACCCGAAATCATCACCTGAACCCGAACCCGAACCCGAAGGCTATTCGGGTGACAAAATCACACCCGCGCCCGCACCCGTTGGGTTCGGGTTTTTTCACCCAAACCCAAACCCGCACCAAAAATTAAAAAAAAATTACAATTAAAATAAGGTCTCTTTACATTGTCTTCAAGAAAATGCAATCACAATTATCTTAACATAGTCTTCAACATCTTAACATTACAATTAAAATTAAATTCTACAATCAAATTACAACTTTTCAACAACAACAAGCTAATATATTACAACTTTCTTATGTAAGATTAGATGTTCCTTCCGGCTCCGGAGTTGTGTTCACTTGATCTATTTTACCTATTACAAAAAAAATATATTTCACATGTTAAGAAACACTAATAGATATTATCATCATAATTTTGAATTGTAATAACAAACATGTGAAACTTAAAACATATAAAACATGTAACTTAATTCTTGGTAATGCTGAACTTTTAAATTGTAATAAGAAGAATCCTTTAGACCACTTCTTGATACATACAAAGATGTAATAGCTTACAACACAGATAACATATCGCTTTTAAATTGTAATAATTTTAACATGCCATATTCTTGATAATTTATCATGTTTGCAACTGGAATAAAATTGCCTATAATAATGTTTGTCTACTAACTTTCAGCATGCTTGCATGCGCGTTAAATATCATGTTTTTGAACTGTCTAGAAACATAAGCACAACACTAAAAGAACTGTCTAATATCAAAAGCATTAGTGCAAATTAGTCGGGGCAACAATGGTGGAAGATAGAAACAATAATACTCACCATGTTAACATATAGAAACAACAACTTCTAATCTTCAAAATGGTAACCCAAACAACCTTCCATCAACTCAGCTGTATTAACAAATAAATTGATGTTAAATAAAACACTAAAGCTTAAAACTTCGACACCAAATGAAGTACAAAATACCTTCATCGTCTGACTCCATTTCATTCAACACAGTAGCAATTTCTTCTGCAACTCTAAAAATTCCTATATATATATTATATAACAAGAAAAATTAGTAATATATTATTTGCCAATGACATACCAAAGTAGTAATACATTATATAACAAAAAAATTAAGGTAGAAAGTAAAAATAATTTGACAATGACATACCGTTATTCTCAGCAGCCCATAGCCAACTCCTAGCACACATCAAAGCCTCTACGGTAGTCCAGTTAAGTCGGCTACGATGAGGACTCAATATTCTACCACTATTACTGAAGGCCGATTCAGAAGCTACTGTAGAGATAGGAATAGCTAACACATCTCTTGCAATTGCTTGAAGTGTTGGATACACAACTCCATTTACCTTCCACCAATTCAAAATGTCAAATTCTGGAGTATTTTTTATAACTGGCTCTTTCAAATAATGATCTAACTCATACTTAACACTTGAACTTGAGTCTTCGGCAACGGCAATTGTCTCAACGTATGCATCAAATTCAGCCTCGTCATCAATAATAGCAGTTGTACCAATGGATGGAGCAGTAGGTTGTGCATCTCTAAGTTTAATCTGTTGATAATCATTGAGCAAATCATAACACATGTCTTTGATTCTACTAACTTGTGCACTTGATTCTTCTCCATACAACTTAGGAAACCAGAAATTAAGTACAACCATCTTCTTCCTAGGATCCAAAACTGCAGCAACTCCCATAATATCATGAACACCACTCCAATAATTTTGAAATTTTTCCATCATTCTTGTGGCCATCATCTCAATAATTGAATTGGAGGACTTCTTCCATTCCTCTATTGCCAACTTAATCTTACAAATCTTAGGAAAGTACAAGTTTGCAGTTGGATATTTTGTACCAAAAATCAACTCAGTTACTTCATTAAATAATTTTAAGCACCCACAAACATCTTTAGCAAATTGCCATTGTGAATTAGTTGGAAGACAAGTGTACAAAGACTCACGTTGCTTCAACCGAATAAATACATCCTTGTACTCTATGGCAATATCAAGCATCTTATATGTGTTATTCCATCTTGTTGGACAATCTAGAGCTAACTTTCTAGTGCAAATAATTCTCAATTGTCTAGCAGTATCTTCAAATTTTTCATACCTTTTAGGTGTAGCACTCCAAAATCCTACACTATCCCGAATATTTTCTATGCCATCCTTAATCACTTGTAGCCCCTCCTGAACAATTAAATTTAGGATGTGCGCACAACAATGCATATGTAACAAAGACCCATCCCTTATTAAACATTCCAACGACAACTTATCCTTAATTTTCCTAATCATTGAGTCATTTGTGCTACAATTATCTAAAGTAATCGTAGAAAGCTTTGAATCAATGTTCCAGTCCATTAAATAATTAACAAGTGCTTCAGCAAGTCTTTCACTAGTGTGAGGGGCTGGAACATAAATGAACCTAACATAATATTTACAAAAAACAAGTCTTTCACTTATTGTCATTAAGAACAAAAAAAAGGTACAATTAAGTTATAAAATATAAACATTGTTACCTCAAGATTCGACTCTGTAAAGTCCACGAGCCATCAATATAGTGAGCCGTAACCGCCATATACCCTTTTTTTTGGTTGCTTGAAGTCCACATATCTGTGGTAATTGCCACTCTCCATTCATGGTTATCTAACATCTTCATAGCACATTTTTTCTCAAAATCATAAACTTTCAATACCTCCTTCTTGATTGTGTTTCGAGTAGGAACTTTAAACAATGGTTGGAGAGAAACAAAGACTCTTCTAAGACCAATGTGATCCACAATTGATAGTGGATAATCATGCATAATAATAGCTTCAGCAATCAACTTCTTCACATGTTCTAGATCATAAGTTCCAATTCCCAACTCTTGCTTTCCTTCTGAGATAGTCGGTAGGAGAAATGGTTGTCCTTTGTCATGGTTTCTAGTCTTGATCTTTTTTTGAATACAACTCAAGAGATGTCCTTTCAAGTGATTTGTTCCATTCTTTGAAGTGCCACTAAGTTGTTTTTTACACCAGATGCATTCAGCCTTATCTTTTCCATTCACTTTCATCTTTTTAAATTCTTGCCACACATTACTTCTAAGTTTCTTTGATGCAGGTTCTAAAATTGTATCAATTTCTTCTTGTTGCCCAATATCAGGTTCAGGTGTCGGATTCAGATTAGAAGATACCTCCTGAGTTGGACATGTAATTTCTTGTGTAGGATTAGATGCTCCTTCTGGTTCCGGGGTTGTGTTCACTTGATCCATTTTACCTACTACAAACAACAAGAAATTTCATAAACAATTGTATAAAAGAAAATGAGACTTTAAGAAGGCACGAAAAAACATACCACCACAAGATTCATAATCGCAAACACCTTAACATTCATACAAAGTTTAAAAAAGAAATTAAAATGATAAAAACTATTATTGATAAAAGCTATTATTAAAAGTAATGTTTTTACACGAGACAACATGGTTTTGTTTCAAATATGAAGTTATATCTCTCTTTTTCAACTGTCAAAGATTCACAGTCCAACAGCAATGGGCTATGATCCGAGTGCGACACGAGGAGATTCCATAGCTTTGCATTTGAAAACCAACTACCGCTTGACAGAATCCATTACAATCGCTTACCGCTTGACAGAAACCTGGTGCCATCTCAATTGTTAGACAACTTAAACTACCACTGGCCAGTTCACTATTGCTTGTATAACTCAGATATATTTTACATCAACAAAACATTAATAACTTCTCAAAACCTCAACTGCCACACGTTCTATGTTTCACATGTTCAACTGATTAATAACAATCAATAACTGCACATATATTACATGGTTGGCTTTAACGAAAAAAACTCAGCACATATGTAACTGCTTGCAACTTATATTGACTTCCATATTTGTATTCATTGGTACAACAACTCAAAGCTTTATATTGACTTCCATCATAATTTCAATGCAGCTTATATTCAGAACTTGTCCCACAAAACATGGAGGAAACTAATATTAAAAAACAATCATAAATACACCGTAGTTATTATCAAACTATTGGTCAACATTTCGAAACTGTTTTAATTGGAATTGGACTAATCACATTCCATTATGATTTGTATTGGGTTGATCCAAATACAATTCGGTTCATATGTCTGACTTGACGCGAGATTGAAACATACTTTTAGTTTATGTGAACAGACATAACATAACTTTTATACTATCAAAGTAGAGTACGCAAGTAGTGTGTACTTTGGTCATGGTTAAGTTTATATAAAGTGAGAAAACTTGGTTCAAAGTGCAATGTACTTCTGCATTATCATTGATAGATAGATAAACTTTTGGTTTGATTTTGTTAAAATAAAAAGGTAATAGTGATATAGATGAAGATCTTTCTCACGTAACTAAATTGTATTATTCATTTCACATCAAAATTTTGAAGTCAACAATCGTTTCTCTATAATAATTTCAGTTTCAAAAAGCCTAATGGTACTTCTATACAATTTCTAATCATAGCTTCAAATATATCGATAACATTATATGGATTTCACTCTACTATTAAGTTTAGTTTCAAATCATAGGTCATTATGAACATCAAACTTCAGTAAAATTATCTGGACATTATTTTTCGATAAATCATCGAAACAAATTGCATCGGTGAATTAACATATCAACTTGCATTCATATAAATGATGATAGAGATACATACAAGGATCCTCAAAATCTCTGATGAGTCATTTATAAAAAGGTTCATACCTCTCTGTGAAGCTCCAATAGATGCAGTGTGCAATTTCAACTTTTTGAGAAAGTCTAGCTTCGGCACCTCCAATAGACCTTGCAATGTTTGCTTTGTTATGATGTTTTCAATTCCTATGTACACCAATTCTATAAAAGCGATTATATAGAAGAGAAAATTAATCAAATTTTATACAAAATTATTGAATAGGAAACATAACAGTTATGAAATTGATTGAAGAACTTCAATTTACTTGAATATACCACATTCATCACATTGCTTTGAAATCTGAAACATTGAACTAATATTCAATACTAAAATTCATAATAACATTAACAACATCGTCAATAACATAGTTGAACAAATGGAAGAACAAAAAATCAAACTCGGAATTCAAAACACAGTACCTTGGTCATAATAAGTAAATGTTTAAAAAAAACTTATAAGTTGTTCTAAGCTTATTTCCATTGTTTATTTTGATAAATCCACTCATGGAGCTTTAAAAACAGCTTATTTAAAGTTTATATGGAATTTACTCTTGTTTTTCTCCATGATAGAAAGAACCTATACAAGATAAGCTTAGATTAATAAACTGAAAACAACGTATAACTTAAGTCACTAAATAAACTCAGATAAGTAAATCCAAACATACCCTAAACAAACAAATTACCTTAAAATTGATGTTTGAGTTAGAACCAAGGACAAGTTCTGAATATAAGCTTTATATTCATGTACCTTTGGAGAATGGCGAGAAGAGGATTGTATGAAGAAGATGACGGAGGAATTTGTAGGCGCCGGTGAAGAGGCGAAGGAGACGGAGAAACGAACTAACGAAGGTGACGGTCTGACGGAGGTGACGAAGGTGACAGAGGTGACGGAGGTGACGGAGGTGATGATGGCGGTGGCCGGTGGGTGAACTGAAGTGAGCATGAACTTGAAAGTTGAATCCGTGGCATGACGTGATGTACTGACTACTGAATAATAAACCCTACATTTTATTTTTAATTATTGAAATATATATATATATTTAGGGATAGTTTTGTAATTTAACATATAAGCGGGTGTGGTTTCGGGTTTCGGGTGCGGGTTTAAGCTATCCCAAACCCACACCCGAAATATCGGGTGGCACCCGAACCCGAACCCAAACCCAGTCAATTCGGGTTTCACCCGTTCACTCGGGTGCGGGTGCGGGTGGGGCCCGCGGGTTTGGGTCTGCTTGCCATCCCTACAAGAAGGGGGGTTGAATTGTAAAATTGGAAATCAAAAGCAGACAACACTGTATTTTTATCCTGGTTCGTTTGACCTCAAACTACTCCAGTCCACCCGCCAAGGTGATTTCGCCTCTCTCCGACGAGGACTTAATTCACTATATTCAACTGAATATTACAAATGCTTTAGCAACTGCTAAAGCCTTCTTGAGTCCGAAACCACAACCCGGTTTCCTCAAGGAAATTCACTAAACAGATAATTGTATATAAAAGTGTACATAGGTGTTTCTAAATAAACAGTATCACAAACTTGTGATGTATTACACAGCTTAGTAATGAATTGATGAGGATGAAGACTGTTTATAGCTTTACTGACTTTTCACGTTTTGTGTCGTTGTTCATCTCTTCTGAAATCTTCTTCTAGTCTTCTTTATATAGGCTTTGCAATAGAGACATAAGAAGATACTTTTGGTATGTCCACAACACGCGTTTAATGAGCTTTCCAAAACAGGAGATTCTTGTCTGTTTGTAGCCGTTGCATATGATCTTGCATTGATGGAGTTGTAACGCTTGAGAGATAGTATCAGATATTCTGTTTTGCTGCACTGGTGCATTCATAAGTTGAAATAGAACTTCTTCATATAAACGTGTTATGCATATTTGATGCTGCTGAATCTTTCATGGTCCACTTAACTTCTGTGCTTGCATAATCAGAACTTCTGATGATGTTCAGGCAGATCTTCCAGTTGCATTAGAACATCTTTTTCACATCAGAACTTCTGCATGTAAAGATACTTATTATTAGCAAGCATATTTGTTCTTTATATCATGTGTTTGTTATCATCAATACTCTTGCTGAGCTGTAGAACTAAATTATGTTCTAACATATTCATGCATTCATAACAGGTACTGAGAGTTGGAGATTCTTATTCAGACCTGGTATTCTCTTCATATATACAAAGTTGAACTCTTGCTGTCACGTGTTCGGAGGTCAGTTATGGAAAAACTTCGTGGGGTATTTGCTGGGATGAAGATTCAGATGGAGTTGTTTGGGATACATGAAAGCCATGGCCCGTGATTGGGAACTCTTTGAGAAGGAAGATATTCAATTGAAGACCCAATTGAGTCAGGTCATGGAAGTCTTGATGATAGCGTCAACAATCCCACACCGACTGTTGCAGCGCGAGTTATTCTATTCCGCTCATCTTTTGGGATTTCTTTCAAACCATGGAGTTCCTTGTGGATTTCATTCACTACCTTAAGAGCTTGGAACTTCTTATTAGCAGATGGTTCCTATTTTCCAGTTGAATTCAAGAGGTTTATTTTATCAACAAGGGCAAAATAGGTCTGGAGAATGATTTTGATCCCATCCCAGTGCTTTATTCTTGTTTGTTTCCATGCTTGTTTGAGCTTCAGTGGGTTGGGCTCTGTACTTCAGTATCGTCTACAAATTCCCTTCCTGATCATGATACCAATAACAAATATGGTTACCATACTGGGGCACCCAATTATTCAATCAGGCACACTCTCTAAAACTTTGGGCCACCTGATCTTCTCTTTAGCAGTCAGTGTTTGTTCCCCAAGTGAATCCATGGGGCAAAGCTTTTAAGCAGAAAATATAGAAGAAGATTGAGAATTATGTTGATACCTTCTCAATGCCTTACATCTTGGCACTTCCTCGTCTGTTGGGAATTCATTTGATTAAGCTTCGTGCTTTGAGACTATTCCGTTGATTATTCTCTCTTCCGATGCAAATGCTAGACGTGTCTCTCATTCTAGGGAATTTAGTTGTGATGTTGAAGATTTCAAGAGGTTTGAGTAAAGTCCAGCTCTGGCCTGGTGTCTTTTCCAAAGTCCAATTTATAATGTGGCGGAAAATTTCAAACTTTTTTCTTGGTACAACATTCACCCTCTCTTTTAAGAAATCTTTGGTGAGTATATTCTAGGGCACTCGGATATTCATTTGAAGACAGTTTATCATCCAGAAATAAAATCCAAGCTTGGATCAATTCAGAGATTTTTATGTCCATATCAGATGGGGAATCTCTTATCCAAGTGAGCCTCGAGGTTGCAGAAGATCGTTTGAAGCAATCAGTCCATACGGAGACTAGTCTCCTCAACATGGAAATTTCAAATTTCATTTGCATTCTCATTTGCAATCTTAATTGTTTTGTTCGGCACTTTCTTGTATGCAAACTTGCTCATCTTTTTGAATGTTAATCATAATGAATTGAATATGTTTGTCTTGAATTAATCCATTCATTATCACTCTTATTTGTTTTACTATGTTTTTGATATTCAACTCTTGTTTAAAAACAATAACTCTGGAGGGAGGATGATAAAAATTTACCTGAAATCTCAAATGGTATGCTTTCAAGTAAACACCTTGCTGACAATGTACAGGCCTTGTTTCAATCCCCAAACACCGGAGATATAAGGGAGTTAGACCCTCGTTAACCCCTTTGAGCCTTCGAAGTAGGAGTTTCTTTTCTGTTCAAGAAAAAACCCTTATTTTTAACCCGGGGCAGGGTAGATGTTCAGTTAATCTGATCGAGCATTAAAATTTCAGAAGGAGTGTCCCATCTGAGGATAAACGCACCTTTCCCTCGCATTATAAGGTCGGGAAAAGATCAAAACAACAATGGTTATTTCCTCACAAAATCCCGAGGTCGAGATTGAATCGATACAATAATGGTTATCCCTCGCCGACCAAATAATGAGACAGTCACTTTCCTCCAAAAAGTTCAAAGACTTAGGGTCATACGACTTGTTCAAAAGGGAAATTATGAATAAGAAAGAAATAAAAAGCCCCGCTAAATCGAAACTTGAAAACAAGTCGCTTAGGCAAAAGTTAGGGCATCCCGCTGGACTTCCAAATTGAAATTAAAAAAAAAAGAATATGTCAAGGAAAAAGTTTGGGAAAGTGAAAAAAAATTTTAAGGCAAAAAAGGATTATCCAATAAAAATTATCATAAAAAGAAAAGTCGTGTGATCAAACACCCAAAAACCAAAAGTTAAGTGGTTGTCGTGTCCAAAAATTGTTGTGGTTCCTCAACCATATCAAAGTTCCTTTTGAGAGATGAATGATCGTGTCAAGTTAACTGAATTTAGGACTGGAGAACATCACGGAGAATGGGTGGGCACCAAAAAAATTTTGAGCCTTAAATCCTTTTTTCTAAAAAAACGTGAACCATGCCACATTACAATCCTTAAAAGTCCTAATTGAAGCATGGGTTAATTGGAAAGAAAAACTGTTACGAGAATACGGTAACCTGACTCTTAGGAGACTTGCTTAAAACTTTTGAGTTGGTATCACTCCCTCTTTTATTTTCTTTGTACATAAATTTTTTGATGTTTCAACATATTTTTAATAAAAAGTTTTCTAACTTCAAGACAACTATATGATTTGCATTAGATTTATCATTCATAGGATAAAACATTCTTTGCATATGAAAAAGTGCTTAAACATCAAGCGAGCTTGCATAATGAGCATCAGATAAAGAGTTTGATTATCCCGAGGGATGAATTGCTTCAGGGATCTGTTGAAAAGAATGATCTTAATCTGAGGCATACTTTCTAGCTACTCCTTTGAATTGAAGAAGACTGGTATGAGAGATTGATAAGAACTTTTTGTTTGATGATTGTGTGGAAGTTTTGTCTGCCCCCAAATCTCTGATTGAGCAATGGTATATCGTTCCCAGTTGGTCCCAAAGGACAATTTTCGTCAAGCATCTGCTTGCGCGGGAAGCAGTTCGAGTTGAGAAGTATGATTGTGTACTAGCTTGTTTTAAAGACGTAAGTCAATCATCCTGAGAAGGTGTTATCTTTCAAACTCCGTGAACTTCTCATTCCTCTTGGAGCATGAGGTAAATAAATGGTTTGCCAATATTCTGCTAATCTGGAGAAATCAAGTCAACATCCATTGACTCTCAAAATTTCGTCAATCTGGGGGCGTCGAGATTCGACGAATCTCTCAAAGTGCCGAGTGATCAGGGTCTGTTACCCAAGACTTATTGATGCCACTTCTAATTTTGATTAGTCAAAAGCCGTGTTTCAAAGTTTGGAACACTGGGGCAGTTTATCTGGGAGGTAAAAATCTCAAGAAGTCCTTTCAAGGCAAGTTCTTTAACAACCCTATAGACTGGGGCAAGGCATTATACATGGGCATTTCTCCACCTCAGAGTTGATCAGGTTATGTCCAGTCACAGGCTAAACAAATTCTGAATTTGAAGAGCATGACAAGAAGTCGGGATTGTTATCCTTAGCTCATCAGAATTTTAAGTCTCGGTATTGTTGTTCCTTCATCAGAAGTTGAGATCTTTATCTCCAATTGAAGTCAAGAGTGCTATTCTCATCATAGATCTCGGGAAGTCCTCTCGAGGAGAATCTCTTCAAAGGTTAGTCAACCTGAAGAAGTTACGTCAAAATTCAACGAATCTCTCTATGGACCTACTATGTCAGAGAATTATCCAGAGCTCGAATAATCTGGGGCATATCATCTCAAGATAAAAGGACCCTCTCCAGCAAAGTTGTCACACTAACTAGGGCATGTTCAGTGATCTGTTTCGCATAAAATTATCATGTGCTTTGCTTATCTGCGTAATTCTCTGTTACCAGAGCAACATCTTTCAAGAGGATTAAAGTAACCCTAACCTCGATCGTTTCCCCCGAAGCGACACCGAAGTTTCTACTTCTCCCAAGAGAATATCTATTCCTCGGAGCACAACATCATTACCTTGACTGAAGATTTGATTGAATATCTTCTTATTCACCAATGACGTCATTTCAGGAAGATCAAATTTATTTGATATTAATTGAGGGTTTCTACAGAGATCTGAAGTTTCTATTGCTCCCCAGGGAATCTCCATAAAGCATATAGTTTTAAAGATCGACTAGTTGGAATTTTAGACTAAGAGAGTCGTATCCTCCAAGTGCTTGAAGTTTCGTCTTCCCGGTTTCCTAGTAAAAGTGGAGTGTTCTCATCCCCAACTGAAGTTGAGAGTTCCTTCGGAAATTTCTCTTGTTCCCCGATGAAGTCACTTCATAAAGATTTCTTGTTCAAGAATTCTCTAATCTCCCCATGGCAGAAGCATGGTTTGAAGTTAGTTATGTTGAGAATCTTCTGTTATCCCCAATAAAGACTATTCAAGTCTGTTCTGTTTCCTAGCAAAGTCATGGGAGCATCATCTCACTCCCTCAAAGGAGGCTGTTCATGAGGATCTCTTGTCCAAGATTTCTCATTCACCAATGGAGCTGCCTTATTGGAGATCTCGTTCTCAAGAATTTTCATTCCCCCAGCTGATTTGTGATGAGGTTTATTTTATCTCTCCAATGAAGACCATTGGCTGAGATATCTTATGCAAAATTTCTCTTTTCCCCCAGTCGGGCTGCCTTCAGAAATCCCTTACTCGGAAATCCTCATCTCCCCTGTAAAGTTGCCTTATCAAGAAATCTACTATTCAGGAATGCTCATTTCTCCAATAGAGTCGTTTCATCGAAAGTGTTATTCACAAATGCTCTCTTTTCCCAGTAGATCTCAATCCTGGATATTGATAAGTGTTGCTTCCCCAAAAGAGTACACTATTGTGGTTCCTAGCCCCAGGATAAAGCATTATAGCAGGATTTTGTTCTGATTGAAGTGTATCTTTATTTCCCAGTGGAGCTGAAGATTATCTTACTTCCAGCAATAACATATCTTGTTGAGTCTCTCCTACAAAAGCGTCTTATTCTCGACCAGAGTTCTTTTTGTAAGGACCCGACTTCCAGCAATGTTCTCTTTATCCGTGGAAGGAGATAATGAATCTTTTCCCCAGAAGGTTAAGAGGTGAGATATAGGTCAAGATTTCTTTTGCAGTGCAATTTATTTTTGCATTTTTCTCCCCAGGAAGTTATCCCCAGTGATAAATTGGCAACTTATCAAACAAAAGTCAGTTTTGATATGATCTTCTCTAGCAGAATTTGCAATTTATTTTGCGAGTTTTTATCAGGGTTCGGCCTGTGGTTACTGGTCTTTTCATTTCGCCATGCTGGGGCAGACAAGTTGAGGATCGATTTCTCAAAATTCCACTATTCTGGGGCAACATGTCAATGATGGTACGAACCCCATGAAGTCCTCTCAAGGAATTGTCGTTCGCTCTGTAAATTACAGCTTGTTGGCACCCATTCGAGAGTCTTACCTCTAACTTTTGAACGCCGGAACAGGAAATCCCCCGCAGGGTTGCTTCTCCTCAGCATTGTCATGTGAGGGATTCTCGAGGCGGATAAGGTTATGGATACCTTCATTCTCCAACCAAGTCTGGATGAGCATTATCTCGTTTCTTAACAGAGACTATTCCTAGTGGAGTTTATCTTCCAATTTGAATTATCATTGAAGTTCGCATTCTGAAGTTCTCATTTTTCCCATCTGAAAATCTTTTATTATCCTCAGTAGGGTTGATGTTGGCTGAGATTTCCATTTCCCCAATAAAGTGATACTGTTTGACTATCTTCATAGTCTATTTTACGGTTGAATACCAAAGGTTCAAGGATCTTTGCCTTATCCCCAGTGAGTTTTTGTTTCCTCAGCAGAGCTTTGTTGCCCCAGAAATCTTTTTCAAGAGAAAGGCTTTGTTCTGAGACTTCAAGTTTGAATATGTCGCATATCCCCAGTGGAGTTGTTTAAATGGGAACTCACATTCTGAAGAAGTTTCAACTCTCTAGCGGAGTTTCCATTTAGAGATTTATCGCCCTGATCTCGCGTTTCCCAGCTAATCTGTTTCTTGGGGAATCCTTATGTTAGGATCTTTCCTCATCCCTAGTAAATTCGATACTGTGTGACTATCTGCATGATCCATCCAATGGTTGCATTCCAAGAAAAATTTCTCTCCAACAAAAATCTTCAACGGAGTTCTGTCTCCCCGGTGAAGTCTTGTTTCCTCAACAGAGCTTTGTTCCCCCAGCAAAGGTTTTCACCCCTCACGTCGGGTTTGTTGTCTTGGTGTCATCCTCAACACGGCCGCACGCTGTCTTTTCCAGAGATTACAGACTTGCCCTGATCTTCTACCTCAATGTCTAATCTTCTCTAGAAGCTACAATGTCGATCTGATCTTCTCTAGGAGTTTGCAGTTTATTTCTGCAGCTCCCCTCAATGTTTGTGGCCCATTTCTACTGGTTGCTCGGTTGTTATTCCCTGCGAAGCTTCGTCTCTTCGAGGTTCCCTCTCTAGCGGTTCCCCATATTTTCTCCTCTCCTTTGGATTTTGCAATTTATTTTTGCAAGTCATGTCAGATTCTGACTTCTTGGTTATTGGCTTCTCAATTAGCCATTCCCCAATGAAACTTTTAAACATGCATCATTACATTGCATCTACCAAAACGCGTAGCATTTCCATTATATGGAGTATTGCGCTATATAGAAAGAATTCAAACATACATCAGAACATAAGTCATTATTATTTCTAGTGTCCCCAGTGAGTTTGCTAATACTTCGGATTAAATCCCCAGCGAGGTCTTCATCCTCATTATCTCGGTTTCCTCCCCATACCAATATCCTTTTGACGTCAATCATTTGTTTGTTTGAGTGTCTACTCTTGACTGTAGTTCAATTTCGCCCTGACGCGGTCTTCTCGGGTTTAGTCTTCACTACCCTCTCCAGTTCATTCTAATGTCTATTGATGCACCTTTAGAATACCAGTTTCGTCCTGATATTCACTTTCAGCAAGTTTTTAAGTGTACGCCCTAATATCCTTGCTTTGGGTTGAGCTCAGAGTTTCGCCTCCTCGAATTGCGCATGAAATCCAGTTTCGTCCTGGTACTCATCTAGTTTAGTTTCGCCTAACTAGTTTTTGAGTCGAGTTTCGTCTCGTTTTTGCTTTCATACCTTGGACCCTTTGACGATGTTCGTTTATCGAGTGCAGTGTTTATACTGCGTCCTTGGTTTGAAATCAGTCTCTTTTGTTCCTTGGATCCTTCTATCAGTTTGCGTCACTGTTTATCCATTGATTTGAGACCAGCAGGTGCTCTGAGAAACATACGCTCTCATCACTCTCGCTCTGGGTCGAGTTTTGCCTCGTCACCTGTGCATGAAATCCAGTTTCGTCTTGGTACTCATCTAGTTTAGTTTCGCCTAACTAGTTATTGAGTCGAGTTTCGTCTCGTTTTTGCTTTCACACCTTAGACCCTTTGACGATGTTCGCTTACCGAGTGCAGTGTACGTACTGCGTCCCTGGTTTAAAATCAGTCTCTTTTGTTCCTTGGATCCTTTTATCAGTTTTCGTCACTGTCTATCCATTGATCGGAGACCAACATGTGCTCTGAGAAACATGCACTCTCATCACACTTGCTATGGGTCGAGTTTCTCCTCGTTGCCTGTGCGTGAAATCCAGTTTCGTCTTGGTACTCATCTAGTTTAGTTTCACCGAACTAGTTATTAAGTCGAGTTTTATCTCGTTTTGTTCCTCACTCCTGGGATTCTTTCAGTTCCTTCATACTGTCTATCTTAGATTGAGATTAGCAAGTGCTCCTAGAATCACGCACTCTAGCCACTTCGCTTTGGGTCGGGCTCAGAGTTTCGTCTCCTCACCCGCATACTTTTTCTTTTCCAGAGTTTAGTTTCGCCTATTCTCTGTGGTTTGAGTTTTATCTCACCTCTTTTTGAAGCCCAGTTTTGCCCTGGCACATTTATCCTGAAGTTTAGTTTCGTCTACTCTTCTATGTTTTAGTTCTGTTTCAACCTGTGTTACCGCTTCATTCTGACGCATGTCTTGGGTTTTTTTTCTCCTGCTTTTTCTTCAAGAGTGTAAATTTTTGGGTTCTTTTGTATTCAATCATCTTCAACTCTGAACGCTTGAAAGTTGTCACTTTTCTCACTTATCATGTTAAAGATAATTGAATAGGGGCAGCTATTGCACCCCAAAATTTACCCTCTTGATTCAGACTTATGTTTCATCATATTGCATCTCATTCATGCATTGTGATGGGATCAAGGATTTTCTTTAGTTCTCTACATGTTATGGATTTTGTTTGTATTGTCAGACAGTCCAAGATGGATTTCATCTCCTTATTATTTCATCATAGATTTGGAAATGGCTAGGGTTTTGGTTATTGAAATGAATGATTTTCCCTTGACAAAATTCTTAAAATAGTGGCATTATAAGTCTTATCCTAGTACACCAGACATTTTGATTCAAAAGATCAACAAGGTTAGGGTTTTGATCCTAGAGATCTCATCTCATCAAGCTTAGGGCTTTTCTTCTCCAAATTACTAAGGTTGAAGTAGAGTTTATTTCTCTATACTTCTTAAGGGTTTTTGAAAGCATTAAGAATCTCATTTCAATCAAGGGAAGTACCTGGTTCTTTCTTGGATCAGGATTGGTGGAAGTATCATCGTGTTTGTTCATCATGCAATATTGGTGTGGATTAGATTTGAATGGAGTTGGAATTCTTGAAAAAAAATGCAAGTTGTATAGAACTTATTCATTAAAGTTTCGAGTTTAACAATAAAGTTTGGTTTTCACACAAATCGAATTTGAAGTTTCTAAGGCAACGTTGCAAATTTTATGCATGGTTTCAACTACCTTTCAAGGTTCTTTGAATTTGGAATTAAAAGAGTTTTGACATAAAGCTTATTCAACCATTCTATTCAAGTTATATTCATTATCCAAGCTTCATTCAAGTTTCAAACTTCTTAAAAATCATTCGTTGTCCAAGTTTGCAAGACAAAAGTACATCACATTCATCATTCACAATAACAAGTATACATCATTCTTCATTTCTTTTTTTTCTAAGTCAAGTTCTAAGATTACAAAGCAAAATCAAGAGGAATTCTTAAACTAATAAGCCTAATCCTATAAAGATTTTCATGGCTTTTTCTTTTGAATCTTCCTCCAGGACTTTTTCTCCTTCAAAGCTTCTCACTTCATAACATATTCTAAAAGATCTCCAAGAATGCTTCGTGCTAGCCACAATTACCTTCTCTTCATTCTCATTGCCATCATTTCCTCATGAAACAATAAGAACAAAAATTGTTAGCAAACAATCAAAGAAACTTGAACATGAACGCAAGTAAAAGAGTTCTCAAGGAGTTTTCCATTCAAGTTTCATCATTAGGGTTGTGTAAAGGAATCAGAACAGGGTGGTTCTCAAATCATGTTCAAGTAACAATATAAAGCCTCATAAACAATTTTGCTTCACAACAAATCATTTTTCAATTCAATCATAGGCCTACTCAACCATCAGTAAAAAAAACCATTGGTTGTTGGTTCACAAAGGGAGGTGCTAAGGAGAAGTTGCTATACAAATAAACTCAGAATTTCATCATAGTTAGCAGTACAAAAAGTGAATTTTCAAGCCCAGTATAGCATCATGGTTCAGCATAAGAAAACAAACTCAGAATAGCAAAATTTCATCCCAATACGCAACAGAAGCATATCAGAAAATGATGAGGTCATAATCAGAAGTTTTGGCCCAACATAACAGGAAACAGCATTGCAAGGCAAATATCAGAAATTAGAAACAAATTCAGGATTACAACTGTCCACGTCCATCAAAACCATTTGCTATCACACACATCACAACTCAACATATCAGTAAAAAAAATGCATCTCAAATGGAAACAAATATTAGAAAATAATAGCAGATCAGATGGATCAAAGCCCACGTAAAAAAAAACATTCAAAGCCTGATTAGCAAACAAATCAGCAAGCCTGTTAAACAAAGTCTCAGCAAGCTCACAAACAAAAAAAACCCTAAAATCTTATCAGTATTTAAGCATTCAAGGGCATTGTTCAAAGGAGATAGAAAAAAGTTGCGCCAAAAACCCCAGAAAGTTCATCATCTTCCATTTTTTTTACAAACCCTTCAGATCTCAGAAACAATCACAGTTCACACACATAAAAAAAAAAAGAACCAGCAAGCTACGCAAGCAACATAACACAATCCCTAAGCTATCATCATCTTCAAAAACTCAAACCCTTCAGAAATTTTTGTTTCAGAAATTACGAATTCTGATTACAGAGAAAAATGAAGAGGAAATAAAGGTCGCAAAGAGTTCAAAAGAAGAGATAAGAGAAATATCACCCGAAAGAGGCCGAAAAATTGCAAAATCCGAGACGTAGGGTTTCGATTCCCCCTTCGAGATCTACACCAAATCCTTCAGAATCTATGAAATCAAACATTAGAATCATGTTTAGAAAGACAAGGTGAGCAAGTTGATGTAAAGAAAATCAAGATCGGAGCAAGTTGCGGTGGCACCACCGCCAGCTTCATCGTCGCTGCCGCAAATCTTCATGATCACCGCCGCATGTTCATCACCACCACCGCCTTGTTCTTCATGGACCGCCGTGCCAGATCTTGTTTCCTTTTTATTTCTGTTGATTTAAGTGTTTGTGGTTGAATAAAAGTAAGAGAGAACCGAGAGAGTGAATGCAAGATAAAGAGATGCCTAATCTCATTTGTTTTAATGTCTGTTTAGTTTCCAGTTTTGTTAATTAATGGTGATTACATAACTAATCCGGCGGTGACACTTGTCACCGCCTTTGTGGTCTTTATGTGATTCTGCGCAGGTGCTTCATTGTCGTCCACCATGTTCCTGCGTGTTATGTCGTTGGATCATCATTGCATCTTCATCCTTCACAATCAGATGCTCCTGATCTAATGACCATCGTAAGCTATCCAGGGGCGATGCGCCAGATCACACAGACCTCATCTAGATCCTGTGCATAACGCCTAAATGCTTACCATGGTCCCTGTTGTTTTCTCATCACCAGATCTTTATAGATCTGATCGGAAGCTCAGAAATGTTGTATCCACCATGGACCTCCCAGAAAGAGACGCGTGGGATCACAAACAACTTCCTTAGATCTGGGCCTTATTTCATTTTGGGCTTGGAGAACTTCATTTTCACACCCCTATGTTTGCTGATTTCAAGCCCATTTCCATTCTATTTCATATTTATTTATATTTTTTATTCCATTTTATAATATATATATATATATATATATATATATATATATATATATATATATATATATATATATATATATATATATATATATATATATATATATATATATATATATATATATATATATATATAAACATTTTTATTATTAAATATTATTTAGACATTATTAATTATTTTTGTTTTGATAATTAATTTTAGTTAATAGATTGTTTTAATTTAATTATTTGTTTAATAATTCGTTTACTTTGTATTGTTTTGATTATTTAGGATTTCTAAAAATACAAAAATATATTACTTTGTTTAAAAAAAAATAATTAAACAAAAAAAATATGATATTATTATTTTTAATTTTTTAATTAATTTTATTAGATAAATTGTTTTAATTTAATTAGTTATTTAATTATTCGATTGGGTTGTATTGATTGTTTATTTAGACTTTTAATCGCATTATCGTTTGATACATCCCCACTCATAAATCTGTACCCCCATTCCCATATGTTTTGTAATAGCTTAGAATTTTATTTCTTTGTTATTTCTTTGTATGATTAAATATTGTTATTATGCATAATCGTTCAATTAGAACACATGACCTCAACTTGGGCTCATCACCACTGAGCAGGTATCCACCTACAAATGCACACTTACACACAATTCATAGTTTGGTCCTGGGCTATTCTACAGTGATAACTATTCGATCGATTGTTCCAATTGGTCGTTTAGAATACTAGTGCCACGCTAGTCACACCTTCCAGGAGCATGCATATAGCCACCTTGCATGGGCTTTTGATTTTTATCTTATTCAATGAAGCAACTCTCTTATCTCCTCTTGGTCCACATACCAAGCATCTTCATAAAGGGTCTCATAGTTGAGTTTGGGCATGGCCATTCTCACGAGGTTAATCAAGTTTTGCCCTTGGTTAACCATAACCCAAATCAACTACTTTGGTCCATATACCAAGTGTTTCCATGCATAAAGGGTCTCATGGTTGAGGGTAGGAGCACCTACTCTCACTAGATTAATCAAGTTCACCCCTTGGTTAATCATAACCCGATTCAACGTCCATACCCCAAGCATTCCCTTTATCTTGTGGACATTTGTGTTATGACCTTGCGATCGATCCTTGATGCAACTCGGGTATGCCTGATTAGTGATTGATTAAGGAGGTTCAAGGAGTCGTTCTGAAGAGTTGTCTTATCTCACGCGCTTCGAAGAGGCAACGAACCTACTCTGTTAGGTATCATTGTGACCTCATTCTTATCTCTGAATTTTAATGCTTTCTAAAGATCATGTCAAGCAGGAATAGAGATGCATGAAAAGGGACTTCCATTGCTGATATCTGTCAGGATTCCCTCTGGTTTATTTAAAGACTTGTTTAAGGCGATTCCACATATGTGCCTTGCCTGCTACTCATGTTTGTATGCTTTTGCCAATTCACTTGTTTGCTCGCTTGTTTGATAATCACCATACTCCCTTAGGATCACCTGTGTAGGTTTAGTTCTTGAGCTAGACATTAGGATTGAAATCCATGTATGCTAGCATAGGGTAGGATTTTCCTTTATCCTCAACCTTAGGGTCAATCATTGTATGATAACACTAGGGATAGTGCTAGGCTAGTTTCCATTAGTTTTCTTTTCCTTCTTTTGCATTTTGTATCTTAAAACAAAAATTGTTTTCTTGGAAAATCATAAAATACCTCTAATAAACTCAAACCCTTTCTTCATGGTAAAAGATACAAATCAATATTATTTGTTTGTGCGCCTCTTGGATTTGTTTTGTCATCCGGTTTATTGATTTTTCGCCATCTTTGCCATGATATCTTGTTATCTTTTAGTCGATGTTTCGCCATCGAACATTTGTTTGAAGCCGATGTTTCGCCATCGCACATGTTTGTTATCCTACTTTGATTCTCAATATCATTGTTAGGTGTGATGTTTTGTCATCCGTTTTATTGATATTTCGCCATCTTTGCCATGATATCTTGTTATTTTATAGTCGATGTTTCGCCATGGCACATTTATTTGAAGCCGATGCTTCGCCATCGCACATGTTTGTTATCCTACTTTGATTCTCAATATCATTGTTAGGTGTGATGTTTTGTCAGCCAGTTTATTGATGTTTCGCCTTCTATGCCATGATACCTTGTTATCTTATAGCCGATGTTTCGCCATCACACATTTGTTTGAAGCTGATGTTTCGCCATCGCACATGTTTGTTATCCTACTTTGATTCTCAATATCATTGTTAGGTGTGATGTTATGTCATCCGTTTTATTGATGTTTCACCATCTTTGCCACGATACCTTGTTATCTTATAGCCGATGTTTTTCCATCGCACATTTGTTTGAAGCCGATGTTTCTCCATTGCACATGTTTGTTATCCTACTTTGATTCTCAATATCATTGTTAGGTGTGATGTTTTGTCATCTGTTTTATTGATGTTTCGCCATCTTTGCCATGATATCTTGTTATCTTATAGCCGATGTTTCGCCATCGCACATTTGTTTGAAGCCGATGTTTAACCATTGCACATGTTTGTTATCCTACTTTGATTCTCAATATCATTGTTAGGTGTGATGTTTTGTCAGCCGGTTTATTGATGTTTTGCCTTCTTTGCCATGATACCTTGTTATCTTATAGCTGATGTTTCAGCATTGCACATTTGTTTGAAGCCGATGTTTCTCCATCGCACATGTTTGTTATCCTACTTTGATTCTCAATATCATTGTTAGGTATGATGTTATGTCATCTGTTTTATTGATGTTTCTCCATCTTTGCCACGATACCTTGTTATCTTATAGCCGACGTTTCGCCATTGTTTGAAGCCGATGTTTAGCCATCACACATGTTTGTTATCCTACTTTGATTCTCAATATCATTGTGTGATCGGTGGAAATAGAACTGACTGTATTTGAAATGCTGGTTCGCGAAATGTCGCGGTAAGCAAGAGTCGCCACCGTCTTTTATGTTCTCCAACAAGGAAAGGACAAAAGCACAACAAAATTCCTTTTCGAGATGTCTCTCGGTTCGGGAGGTAGATTATAGAAAGGGAAGGTGTTAGCACCCTTTCTATCCGTGGTTATCCACAGGCTCTTAGGTACTTGCTCACTATGTTTTCAAAAATTGTTTGTTTTTCTTGTGTTTGTGGGTTTTGAAAAAAGTTTAGTTCTAAAACTTCTAGGTAACTCGTATCTGTCCTCAAGAGTGTATGAAGTGTTTTGTTTGAAAACTTTTTGAAAGTGTAGGTGCGAAAAGTTGTTTTTTTTTTTGTTTTGAAAGAGCAAGTACCCAAGAGAAATCTACCTACTCTAAGGAATTAAGCTGTGTAAGAGTCCTTTAGACAGTACTATCCCACTATTGAGAAGTAGGTAGCACCGTCGTTGGAGTTTGTCGGGTCAATTCGATTATAGGGACATGTGTGGTCACCAAAGCAATGGTAGGACGCCTTAGCGGTACCCCTAATGTCCTAGATCCTTTTTTATCCGAGGCAACCGTTTCGAGGCTACTGGATCTTTAGACAGGAGGGCGACCTCTAAAACACCCTATACTTAATGACCACGTCGAGGCAACCAAGTGAGGCGTACCCTAGGAGTGGCATGTGCACGTGTGTCAGGTTTTTTCAGTTAAATTGTCTTTGCACATGTATCATTGTGAGCTACGAGTTGATTTTATTTTTCAGACAAGTCTTGCATGCATAATTAACAGTTAATAATTGTGCGGAAAGTAAATTGTGGAAAATTGAATCTACGCTATTACAAGGCGTCGGGTATTTACATCGCCAAAAACATAACCCTTGAAAAGATAAATGCGAGAAAATAAAGAAAGCGATAAAAGCCCTAATTATCTATTACATTCTCGGAGCAGATACATAAATATAATCAAAATAATGAATCAAAATTAAACATGCGTGCCAAGAAATTAAATCGGGGACGTCCTTAGGGTTTTGACCCTTTTTGAGAAGAGAGTGGAATTTTGTCCTTTTTTGCAATTAATTAAACCTAATTCTAATTAATTAATTAATTAAAAGAAAAAAAAGTATTTTTTGGTTTTTTAGGTCTTTATGAAAATAAAAGAAATTAAAAGTCAATAAAACCCTAATTCTAAATTTATTTTATTTATTATGAAAAAAAAAAGTCAAAATTAAACCTAATTAAACTAAATTAATTTATTAGAATTTATTTACAAAAATAAAGTGGAATAAATAAATAATAATAATAATAATAAAAATATTTACATTTCCTGATTTTATTATGTTATTATGAAAATTATGTTAGTTAAATAAATAATAATAATAATAATAGTAAACAATTAAATAAATAAAGTATAAAATATAAAGAAACCAGGGGGGTGATGGGCCCATTAGGAGGTTTATTCGGGAAATTTCAGGCCCACTAAGCTCAAGCCTCTTTGACTTTGGTAGTTGCCTAGGCGCAGGGTTGACCAGGAATATGGTGTTCATTATCTCTGACCACTGGATTGGTGCATGTAGACACATGGCGTTTGAATGAGGGAAGAGCATGGTGGGACGCTTTGGGTAGCCTGCATAGGATCTTGTTAAGAAAAATAAGAAACAATTATTTGGGTGGACCAGGGAATCGAACCCAGGTCCCAATGATTACCATCCACCTGACTATCCACTGAGCCATGCGCCTACATTTGATATTATAGTGACAATTGAAAATAATATATAAAAACAAACCCATATGATGTACAAACAAAACAAGCGCGCGTTTTATTTGAACGTTCCAATGGCATGCTTACACGTCTTCATCTCTTTCACTGAAGCCTGTAAATAATAAATAGATAGCGGGGGTTTTTAACCCCCACAATATAGAACAAGGAATAATAGCGATTAGCTCCCTAGGCTATATAAATATGGCGCGATGGTCTCAGTGTATTCGTCTCATCCTGACGGTTTCAACCATATACATTAGGGGTTCTAACTTTGCCTGGATAATAAAGCCCCAATTTGGAAGCTTGGAAACCCTAGATTTCTTCAATGGCAACTTTCGATTCTGGATGTTTTAATCCAATTAACCTATGCCAAAAGTTTCCTGTGAATTCAAGCAATGAAAAACAAGTACAAAATCATGTTAATGATGCATGAAATAAGCAATTCAATTCTTGAAAAAAAAACGCAAACCGTTAAACTGTTCTTGATGATTCTTGTAGTTTTAAGGCTTGGTTTTAATTGCAAATAGTCCCTGAGAGTTCCAGCAATGTGTTTGAATCCTCAAATTGCTTTGAATTGGCATGGAACCTGGAAAACAATTTTGACTTTTTCTTGAATTTTTTCAATGTTGTTATGGCTTTGTATGCAACAATTTCACGTCCAATGCATTAGGGTTGAGTTGGGTATATATAGGAGACTGAGTTTAGGTTAAATCTTGGCCAAGAAATCCATGGAATGATGGTTTCAATATTTGATTTTCAATCATATATTTTTGCATCTTTTTGATTGAAAAATCTTGCCAAACTTGGAGATTCTTGTCCCCTTGATGTGCACACGAATTTGCCAGCTCTTGTAGGTCATATTTGCTTCATGAAAAGATTGAAAAACCATATCTTGATATTTTCCTACATTTTAAATTAATTAAATGAATTAAAATCAATTAAAAATCCAATTAATTAATAAAAATAAGAAAATAAATCAATTTAAGCTTGATGGGTCGTGCATAGGCCTTGGATAAAGATTCAAGAAGAAATTTGAGGCCCATTAACAAAAACAAAGTGTTTTGAGCAAAGTTGACTTTTGCAAATTCACAAAAATTGCCCAACTTCTCCAATGCATATCTTGCTCAATTTTGATCATATGAACATGTTCTTGGACATTTTGAAAAGGTCTTGAAGTCCTCTAACCAATGCCTTTGGTCCAATGTCATTTGGATTTACCAATCTCAAGTTATGGTCTTTGACTTAAAGTGCATTTTTGTTGACTTTTGAAATTGACCTATAATGTAGAAATTGATAACTTTTTATGAGAGCATTTCTTGGACTTGAAATGTGAAGATGAGTTGTAGGAAATGTCATCCCCTTCAAAATGAGCATTGGACGGAATTTTTCTGATGAACCATGAAAAAGTTATGCCTTGGTCAAGATACAGTTGACTTTTCTACTGTCCAAAAATAATAACTTTTTGCATCTTGATGATTTTTTGAGCCATGCTTGAGGAATCATGACCAAGGCTTGATAAAATGATGATTGTGGCCTCAAAATAAGATGTTGACCAAAAATACTGACTTTTGACTACCAAATGACCATTTTGCCCCTGTAGTTGATTGTGAAGAAAATGGAGCTTTTGACTGTGCAATTTGACCCTGTGAGTCTTAAAACTTGACATCTAGGTGCTTGAGCATGCACATAGGCTTATGGGACTTGATTGGACCACTGAAAACCTCAGATTCCTTGACATAACCAAAACCCTAATTTTGACTGGCTTAGGAGGCATTTGGACTGTGCAACCCTTGAGTGGTCTTGAACCATTTGAAGATGATTCTTGACAAACCTTGAAGAATATGGGAGGGCAAATTTTGGGGTACAACAGTTGCCCCTGTTCAATCTTCTTAAACCTGAGGATGTAGATTGGCTTGCGTGCCTTTCGTGATTCGAAGGTGGAAGATGATTGAACACTAGAGTGCCCAGAAATTTGCACTCGCATAATGGAGTATCAGCAATGTGATGTCGGGAATGGGCTTACAGATGCCATTTGGAAAGATGATGGATAGGAGGATGGGCTTATAGATGCCATCTGGAGACGTCACAGAATCTTGTCGGGGATGGGCTTATATATTCCATCTGGAAATGTAATGGATAGTTGTGGAGATGGGCTTAAAGATGCCATCCAGGGGTGTCGATCGCGTAAGAGATTCCTTAGAGAGAACTTGCATACCTGAGAAAGAAAGATAGTTTTCCTGTCTGGTTTTAGGTATTGGTCTTCATTTTCTTTATGTAGATACTTTCCCGGCTAGTTACAGGTGTAGATCCACAATCATTCGCTCACAGATATGCCCTGGCTAGATACAGGTATCGAATCCGGAACTTCAAAAGGTTGGTAGAGATGGCCCTCCTAGCTGGATACAGGTGTAGACCTCTGACCTGAGAAAGAAAGATGACTTCCTGGCTAGATACAGGTATTGATCTTCAATCTCTTCATGCAGATACTTTCCTGGCTAGATACATGTGTAGATCCACAATCAATCGCTCACAGATATGCCCTGGCTAGATACAGGTATCGAATCTGGAACTTCAAAAGGTTGGTCGAGATAGCTTTCCTGGCTGGATACAGGTGTAGACCTCTGACCTGAGAATGAAAGATAATTTCCTGGCCTGTTACAGGGGTTGATCTTCAAACTCTTCATGCAGATATGCCCTGGCTAGATACAGGTATCGAATCTACAATCAATCGCTCACAGATATGCCCTGCCTAGATATAGGTATCGAATCTGGAACTTAAAAGGTTGGTCGAGATAACTTTCCTGGCTGGATACAGGTGTAGACCTCTGACATGAGAATGAAAGATGACTTCCTGGCAAGATACAGGTATTGATCTTCAAACTCTTCCTGCAGATATGCCCTGGCTAGATACAGGTATCGAATCTACACTCAATCGCTCAAAGATATGCCCTGGCTAGATACAGGTACTGAATCTGGAACTTTAAAAGGTTGGTCAAGATAGCTTTCCTGGCTGGATATAGGTGTAGACCTCTGACCTGAGAATGAAAGATAATTTCCTGGCCTGTTACAGGGGTTGATCTTCAGACTCTTCATGCAGATATGCCCTGGCTAGATACAGGTATCGAATCTACAATCAATCGCTCACAGATATTGCCTGGCTAGATACAGGTATCGAATCTGGAACTTAAAAAGGTTGATGGTAATATCTTCTGATTGACCTTTTCCTGAAAAGGCAAAGCATTAGTCGTATGCAATGTCATGATGTATGAAATGCATGATGTCATGATGTTTTCAGGAATAAATGAGATTGTGTCGTATGCACTTTATCGTGTTTATGAATATGAGGTATGAGATGTGATATGTTTATGAATGTATTTCGTCTGGGAAAATAAATCCTTGACGAATGTCGGGAGGTTTGTTGAATCCTGGGCTGATGTTGAAGAGTGGAGTTCTTCGTTTCCGCTGGGGATGATGATTGCAAGAATAAACCGGTAGGAGAAGATGACTCCGTTGGGGAATAAACTTGTTGAAGAGATTACTCTGCGGGGAAATACTCTGTGGGGAAGAGATGCTTCGCTGAGATTTTAATGAGAACTCCGCTGGGGATTCCATTGATAAGTTATGTTGGGGAATTTGATGAACTCCGCTGGGGGATAGGAAGAACTTCGCCGAGGACGATCTTTCCGTTGTAATTGGCTGAGGATAACCCAGTTAGACCCTGGTGGGGAATAACCTTTGAACATGGTCGGGGAGAGATATTTGCACTCTGCAGGGGACCAGCTTCCAGACTCTACTGGGGATAAGCTTCCAGACTCTTCTGGGGATAAGCTTCCAGAATCTACTGGGGATAAGCTTCCAGAATCTACTGGGGAGGATGATTCAACTCTCCTGCGGAAACTTTTTGGACTACACTGGGGAAATGGCTCCACTGGGGTGCCTTGTATTCCGCCGGGGAACAATCTTATATTTCCGTCGAGGAATATTAAGACTGTCGGGGATGCTTGCTAAGGAACATCTGCATACTCCGCTGGGGAATGTTGAGATTTTCTGGGGGTACCCAACTTCCTTAGGGCTGACAGTAGTCTAACTCTGCTTGGGAAGAGTGTCACTGACTTGCTGGGGATACCGTGCCTTTTTAGGGCTGACGGGAGACCAACTCTGCTTGGAGAGAGTATTGCTGAGTCTTGTCTTAATCTGTGGTGAGTGAAGGTATCTTGGTTACATTCTTCAGCCGAACTTACCTTGGTACCTTGGTGGACAGAGCAACTAGATCGCTTAAACAACTCATTATTGCCCCTGTTTCTGATGTCACCTGTAATTAGTCCTTTGTTTCACATGAAAATATTTATGATTAGCAATTAATGTCAAATGCATATATCAAAAATGAACATTGGACGTTCTTTGCAAAACAAAACAGATAAAGGAAAAACAATTGGCAATTTGTCTGAAAAAGATGAGCTTGTATTGATTTTGAAATTTGCCTGTAAATAGGCATTTTTTGTACAAGAGGCTGACGTCCTAGTAAGAGAACGCCGCCGAACAAGATAGAGTTTTATACAAAAAGGAAAACAAAACAGCTATGTGAAAAATCCCACTGGGTTCCAACTCTGCTATCGCCTTTATGTCTTCAAGTGTCTCATCACTTTGCTGCTTAATTGAAGAGGAAGTTGATTGATCGGTGCCGTCCGAGCCTGATAGTTGATACCAAAAGTCTGGATGCAAGGTGATCCAATGAGACATAGTATTACGCTTATCCCTAACTTTTGCCTGGACCGCCCTTTTGGGTTTTCAGTCCACCGGGATACCCATTTTTGCCCAAGCCGCCTTTTCAGGTTTTCGACTTGCCGGGTGTACATATTTTTTTTTCATTTCATCCCTTATTTTTGCTCGAACCCTTTTGGTTCGCCGGGAAGCCCTTATTTTTTGCCTAGGTGTGTGAACCTAGCGGGTCTTTAGTCATGCGTAGTATCTTTTTACTATGTCTGCATTGGCGGGGTGAGGAAGGTTGTCACCATCCATGGTAGTTAGAATCATAGCTCCTCCTGAGAAGATATTCTTAACCACAAATGGCCCTTCGTACGTAGGGGTCCATTTGCCCCTGGGATCACCTTGAGGTAGAATGATGCACTTGATTACCAGGTCTCCGACTTGATACTCTTGTCGTCTGACTTTCTTGTTAAATGCCTTGATCATCCGTTTTTGGTACGTTTGACCATGACAAATAGCAGTGAGTCTCTTTTCGTCTATTAGGTTTAATTGATCAAGCCGAGTCTGGATCTAGTCATCTTCGTTCAAACCTGCATCCTTCATTATCCGGAGAGAGGGTATCTGAACTTCAATAGGCAAGACTGCCTCCATGCCATAGACCAAGGAAAAGGGAGTTGCCCCTGTTGATGTCCGTGCTGAGGTACGGTACCCATGAAGAGAAAACGGTAACATTTCGTGCCAATCTTTGTACGTCACTGTCATCTTCTGCACAATCTTCTTGATATTCTTATTAGCTGCTTCTACAGCCCCATTCATCTTCGGCCGGTAAGGAGAAGAGTTGTGGTGTTGTATCTTGAATTGCTCGCAGAGCTCAGTGATCATCTTGTTGTTAAGATTGGTACCATTGTCCGTAATGATCCTCTCAGGTACACCGTATCGACAGATCAGGTTATGCCGAATGAACCGTGCCACGACGTTCTTGGTTACGGTGGCATAGGAAACTGCTTCGACCCACTTTGTAATGTAATCAATCGCCACCAGGATGAAGCGATGCCCGTTGGATGCCGTAGATCTGATCTCGCCGATCATATCAATGCCCCACATTGCAAAAGGCCAAGGTGCTGTCAAGACGTTCAGAGGTACTGGAGGAATGTGCACCTTATCTGCATAAATCTGGCATTTGTGACACGTCCGAGAATGTTGGTAACAGTCGACTTCCATTGTGGACCAGAAATATCCTGCCTGAAGGATTTTCTTTGCCATGGTATGTCCACTGGAATGCGTTCCGAAGGTACCTTCATGCAGCTCTGCCATGATTCTTTCTGCTTCAGTCTTATCCACACAACACAGTAAGGTTGAATCATGGTTTCGCTTATAGAGAATGTCATTGCTGAGGAAGAACTTTGCCGCGAACCTTCTCAGAAACTTTTTGTCATTAACAGATGCGCCTTCGGGGTATTCTTGAGCTTCAAGGTACCTCTTCACTTCATGATACCAAGGTTTTTCAGTTACCTCTTCAGCCTCAAGATCACATCAATGTGCAGGTTCATCCAATTTCTAGATAATGATCCGGGGAGCCTCATTGTCCCATTTTACTTTGAACATGGAAGACATCGTAGCTAGCGCGTCCGCCAACTGATTCTCCTCTCTTGGGAAGTGTTCAAAAGTTATCTCCTCGAAATGGGGAAGCAATGTCAGTACATACTCCTTGTAATGAATAAGGTTTGGGTGTTTCGTATCCCACTCGCCTTTGATCTGACTGATCACGAGAGCGGAATCTCCGAAGACACTCAGAAACTTGATCCTTAGGTCAATTGCAGCTCGAAGACCCATGATGCATGCTTCATACTCCGCCATGTTGTTGGTGCAGTTGAAACATAGTCGGGCGGTAAGTGGAGTATGAGTGCCTTTAGGGGATGTGATCACAGCGCCAATACTGTTACCCAAAGCGTTTGAGGCTCCGTCAAAGTGCATAGACCATCGGGATCCTTCCTCAGGTCCTTCATCCGGTCCAGGTACTTCACAATCAGTCACTACCATGATATTCTCGTCTGGAAACTCAAAGTTCATAGATTGATAGTCGTCCACTTCCTGGTGTGCCAAATGGTCGGCCAATACACTTCCCTTGATTGCTTTCTGAGTCGTGTACTAGATGTCATATTCCGTCAAGATCATCTGCCATCTTGCTATTCTTCCGGACAAGGCAGGCTTTTCGAAGATGTACTTGATTGGATCCGTTTTTGAAATCAACAGATAGTGTGAGTCAACATATACTGTCTCAGCCGGCGAGCAGCCCATACCAAAGCGTAGCAAGTTTTCTCGAGCAGTGAGTATCGGGTCTCACAGTCGGTAAACTTTTTGCTAAGGTAATAAATGGCGTGCTCTTTTCGGCCAGACTCGTCATGCTGCCCCATCACATACCCCATTGAGTTGTCCAATACTGTCAAGTATAAGATTAGAGGTCTCCCTTCAACCAGTGGCATAAGAATGGGTGGCTCTTGGAGATACTCTTTGATTCTTTCGAAAGCGGCCTGACATTCATCGTTCCAACGTACTACTTGATCTTTCTTCAGTAGCTTGAAGATTGGTTCACAGGTAGCAGTTAGATGTGAGATGAGTTGGGCAATGTAGTTCAGTCGTCCTAGAAAGCCTCTGACTTCTTTATCTGTCTTGGGAACTGGCATCTCTTGTATGGCTTTCACTTTGGCAGGGTCCACTTGAATACCTTTATCGCTCACGACGAAGCCTAGAAGTTTTCCAGATCTCACCCCGAAGGTGCACTTGTTCGGGTTCAACCTCAGCTTGTACAACTTCAACCGGTCAAACAACTTCTGTAGATGGTCAAGGTGTTCCTCCTTAGTTTGGGACCTTGCAATCATATCATCGACATATACTTCTATTTCATGATGGATCATGTCATGAAATAAAGCAACCATGGCACGTTGGTAGGTTGCCCCAGCATTTTTCAACCCAAAAGGCATGACCTTGTAGCAAAAGGTGCCCCACTGAGTAACAAAAGTGGTCTTCTCTATGTCTTCAGGAGCCATCTTGATTTGATTATAACCTGAGAACCCATACATGAAGGAGAATACCTTATGCTGAGCAGTGTTGTCAACCATAACGTCGATGTGAGGTAGAGGGAAGTCATCCTTTGGGCTGGCCCTGTTCAAGTCCCTGTAATCAACACACATTCGGACCTTACCATCTTTCTTCGGCACTGGAACCACATTGGAGACCCACTGAGGGTAAGAAGTCACTGCTAGAAACCCGACATCAAATTGTTTCATAACCTCAGCTTTGATTTTCTCGGACATCTCTGGACGCATGCGGCGAACCTTCTGTTTTATCGGAGGGCATTCTTCCTTGGTAGGCAAATGATGAACCACAATATCGGTATCCAACCCAGGCATGTCTTCGTAAGACCAGGAAAAGATTTCCACATAATCATGCAACATCTGAATCAACCGTTGTTTCACACTAAGCTCCAGGTTGGCACCAATCTTGACCTCCTTTCTGTCTGTCTCAGTACCCAGATTTACCGTTTCCACTGGCTCTTCATGTGGCTGAATGGCCCTCTCTTCCTGGAGTAACAGTCTTGCGAGCTCACCAGACACCTCACAATCATCTTCACCTTCGTCTTCGGCTAAGTTGATCGGATTTTCGAAGTCATAACTGGCAGTAGCAGAGTTGTTACCAGTGAGATCCAGAGTGGATTGGAACCTGTATAGGTGAGTGTGTGTAAATATAGCTGTTTTGCAATGTATAATAAAGAAAGACAAGGAGCGCAAGATTTGAAATGCAAAAAAACGTCTAATGCTTTTATTCATGATATATGAAAATGACAAATAATAAGCCCTCACAAATGAAGCCACGGTGCCCCGGGTAAGACACCGGGCCATAAAGTTTCAAATTATTGTCTGTTACAAATTCAAAACAAAGGAGTTCATTACTGAGTGACAAAAGTAATAGGTACGAAGTCTTTCGCAGTCCAGTTGCTTGGTCCACCGTTTGTTGTGGGGTAGATCCAGCTGTCGAATTCAGATTCCTCCATGTCGTCTTCAATATCATTCACCCCATGCTTGGGCATGGGAGCAGTCACAACATTGGGCTTCTCGGGCGCCTCGAACTCAACCTCCTTAGCATCAATAAGGTCCTGCACCTTATTCCTCAGAGCCCAACAATCATCCGTAGTATGCCCCGGGCTGTCAGAGTGATAAGCGCAACGGGCGTTGGGGTTGTACTTTGGAGAGGTTGTGTTCACTACCTTCAGAGCTTCTTTGACAGTTACCAGATTGGTTGACAGTAGTTGCGGAAATATCTGAGACAGGGTCATATTGAGCCAAGTGTACTGCCTTTTGGGCCTCTCACCTCTTGGTTGGATATATTGCTGAGGAGCAGCAGCAGGCTTTGAAATTACCACCGCGTTGACAGCTTGGCGGCGTTCCAGTTTATTTTGTCTCCTTGAACCATAAACAACACTAGATTCTTTCTTGAAGGGCTTCTTTTCAGTACTCGAGGAGGCACCCTTTTGTATCTTCCCAGACATGATACCAGCTTCTATCCTCTCACCAGTTAAGATCAGATCTGTAAACCCAGCAGAAGAATTACCAATTAGATGGTTGAAGAACGGACCAGACAGGGTCCCCAAGAACATATCAACGAGCTCACAGTCAGTCAAAGGTGGCTGCACCCTGCCATCCAGGTCTCTCCACTTTTGCGCATACTCCTTAAAACCTTCACCCGTCCCTAGTGACATACCCTGGAGTTGGGTACGCGTAGGAGCAAGGTCGGAATCATACTGATACTGCTTGTAAAATGCAGTAGCCAAGTCCTCCCAGTTACGAATGCTGGCTCCATCTAGCTGATAGAACCATTCGAGTTGAGTCCTTGAAAGACTATCCTGGAAGAAATGGATCCACAGATTCTTGTCAGCAGTGTAAGATTGGATCTTCCTTACATATGATCTGAGATGCAGCTTAGGACAGGAAGCTCTGTCGTACTTCGCAAAAGCAGGTGCTTTGAACTTGTGAGGAATCACCACCCCAGAAGATAAGCCTAGGTCTCCAAAGTCCAACCCGGGCACATGTTGAATCTCCATAGCAGTTAAACGGTCCTCTAGCTGTTTGTACCTATCCTCAGCAGGAGGATACTGTTCATCATTGTAATCCGTCTCGTTGTCGGAGACCACGGGACTAGGAACCCTTCTTTCTTGGGGACTGTCTTTCCCTACAGAGGAAGTAGCCAGATCAGCCTCATTTTGTAGTCCATTCCCGAATCTGCGTCCGGTGTTGAATAACACAGTCCTCTTCTTCTTCTTCTTCAGAATCAGAGTCTTCAACTCCTGTTGACCCTGGGCTAGGCTCATTACCAACTCTTAGAACTGGGCGTTCTGGGCCTGGAGGGCCTTGATAGCTTGTTTAGTAGTAGGTTCAGAAGACATGATGATTGCTGAAATAAACAGCGAAGATGAGTGACCTGTAAAACAGAGTACCTGTTATGCACATGATGCATGATATGCTATTTATGCAATGCATTCAAGGGTTCGAAAGTTCAAATTCGTTGTAAACAAGAAAGGAACACACGTTATATTAATAAGTAAATTGTTTAGTACATTAATGCCTCATGGGCGAAATATTACAAAATACTTAATCCCAAAAGACACTGCGCATCGTCTTTGGAGCGATGTAGGTGTTAAGGGTCTTTTCCTCGTGCAATAGGCGGGTGAGATCCAGAACCTTCTTCTCACTGGCATGTAAACTGGTTTCAAGAGAATTCTGCTCTTTCTTGAGTTGGATCCAGCTCTTTTGCATTTCTTCCCAAGACGTTGACATGTCAGGATGTTGAATGGTGTACGGGACCTCTCCTTCCATAACTGGCTCTTTGATCACGGGGAGAACATGAGGATATGGCATCACAAGCTTCTGGGAGCGGGCTCGTACCCACTTGAGATAAGGCTCAAGGGGGATGGAATTCTTGTTCCCCAGTGTCTTACTATCTACCCTGCTAGGCATCCTCCAAGCTCTGATGAATCTCTGGCGAAGTCCTTGTGCATCGCTGTCGAAGTCAAAAACTATGTCAATAATCAACATGTCATGAGGGCCATCCCTCCGAGCATATCCAAATTGTCTCAAAGCCAGACATGGGTTGTAAGTAACGCCTCCTCTAATTCCAAGTAAAGGAACATTAGGAAATTCCCTGCAACGATCAATGATAGTGACATTTTCTCTGGACCGAGAACACCAGTGTATATCAGCATGTGTAAGCGTAATTAATCATTGCGACCATCTCAAACCCCGCTTGTTCTTCAAAACTGATTGTGGAAGGTGCGAAATAAACCACCTTTCCAGAAGAGGAGTGCAGCACATGAGAACACCTCTTTTTCTCATGGTTCAAGTGTAACATGAGTGGAGGATGTCCCCAAGCAATGTAGGTATGGGATTCTTGGACATGAAAATCTTGACAGCATTGATATCTATAAGCTGATCCGGATTCAGGAACAACACCAACCCATAGACAAGGAGTGCCACAACTTCTTCAAAGGCTTGTAGGTCAATGGAATTCCAACATTCTTGTGCTTTCTCAAACAGGAACTTTGCCAAGAATCCTTTGATACCACTTCTGATTTCCCAATGCCCCTTGATGTCAGATGGTTGTAGGCGTAATGCTTTAGCAACCTCTTCAAGTTTTGGTTCCCTTTCCGTACCGTTGTAGGGTAGTTGACTGAGAATGGGAACCTTCATAAGCTGAGAAAACTCTTCCAAAGTAGGCACCAATTGATAATCCGGAAAAGTAAAACAGTGGTGCAAGGGGTCAAAGAACTGGAACAACACTTTCACCATATCCTCTTCACTGCTGGTATTGACCAAGCTGATGAGTCTACCATGTCTTTCACTGAAGGAAGAGTTCTCGGGAATCCTGGATGTAAGCTCCTTAAGCTGAGGAGGGATCCTTACAAGGTTGACCTGAATTGTCTTTTTGCGGAGAGATTCCATGTCCTACAAAACAAGAACAAAGATGAAGATTCGGACCCTTGAAGTGGTTAGTAAATGCATATGATGCTTTATGATGTTATGATGTTATGATAAAATCACACCACAAGTATTCACAAAAGGAAAACATGATAAGGCACACAAGTCACACCAGACAGCCCTTAGAGTTTAGGCCAGCATGAAGTTTAGGTACTACCCTCTTGAAGTTGGTGGGCTCAAAACCTGTCCTATCAAAAGTAACCGGGTTCTAAGGAGCTCAATATCATTGGATTGTTTTCTATGTTCATTGTTTTGATTTAGCCACTGAACTGGCGATCAAAATACTCCAAGAAAACAACCCTTAATGAGTGTAGTATCGAGTATCTACCAACTTCGGACTGCACCAAAGTCGGTCATCTCACTACCCCTAAAGAGGCCAGGATGGTCAAGTAAGGTTCCTAAGGTCAGTTGATGCTTCACGACACCATGCAGCGGCCCCGTACTCTCCTTGACTTGACTCAAGGGTTACCGGTACTCACCAAAGTGCCACATCAACGTAGCAACTGCTTCGACCGTGTCGGTATACCCCGCACAGTTCCCTCACAATTTGTTGCTACTTCTAAAAGGGTATCCCCCAGATCCGGGTTAGGATCTATGAAACTCCAAAACAGGCCCACAATATTAAAGCAATCAAAGCAAGCAATTGAAAACAAGAGTGGTCTAATCCTAAGGTACACCTCACTTTTATATAGTCCCCAGCAGAGTCGCCAGTTCTGTGATCGGTGGAAATAGAACTGACTGTATTTGAAATGCTGGTTTGCAAAATGTCGCGGTAAGCAAGAGTCGCCACCGTCTTTTATGTTCTCCAACAAGGAAAGGACAAAAGCACAGCAAAATTCCTTTTCGAGATGTCTCTCGGTTCGGGAGATAGATTATAGAAAGGGAAGGTGTTAGCACCCTTTCTATCCGTGGTTATCCACGGGCTCTTAGGTACTTGCTCACTATGTTTTCAAAAATTGTTTGCTTTTCATGTGTTTGTGGGTTTTGAAAAAAGTTTAGTTTGAAAACTTCTAGGTAACTCTTGTATCTGTCCTCAAGAGTGTATGAAGTGTTTTGTTTGAAAACTTTTTGAAAGTGTAGGTGCGAAAAGTTGTTTCTTTTGTTTTGAAAGAGCAAGTAACCAGGAGAAATCTACCTACTCTAAGGAATTAAGCTGTGTAAGATTCCTTTAGACAGTACTATCCCACTATTGAGAAGTATGAAGCACCGTCGTTGGAGTTTGTCGGGTCAATTCGATTATAGGGACATGTGTGGTCACCAAAGCAATGGTAGGACGCCTTAGCGGTAACCCTAATGTCCTAGATCCTTTTTTACCAGAGGAAACCGTTTCGAGGCAACTGAATCTTTAGATAAGAGGGCGACCTCTAAAACACCCTATACTTAATGACCACGTCGAGGCAACCAAGTCAAGCGTACCCTAGGAGTGGCATGTGCACGTGTGTCAGGTTTGTTCAGTTAAATTGTCTTTGCACATGTATCATTGTGAGCTACGAGTTGATTTTATTTTTCAGACAAGTCTTGCATGCATAATTAACAGTTAATAATTGTGCGGAAAGTAAATTGCGGAAAATTGAATCTACGCTATTACAAGGCGTCGGGTATTTACATCGCCAAAAACATAACCCTTGAAAAGATAAATGCGAGAAAATAAAGAAAGTGATAAAAGCCCTAATTATCTATTACATTCTCGGAGCAGATACATAAATATAATCAAAATAATGAATCAAAATTAAACATGCATGCCAAGAAATTAAATCGGGGACGTTCTTAGGGTTTTGACCCTTTTTGAGAAGAGAGTGGAATTTTGTCCTTTTTTGCAATTAATTAAACCTAATTCTAATTAATTAATTAATTAAAAGAAAAAAAAGTATTTTTTGGTTTTTTAGGTCTTTATGAAAATAAAAGAAATTAAAAGTCAATAAAACCCTAATTCTAAATTTATTTTATTTATTATGAAAAAAAAGTCAAAATTAAACCTAATTAAACTAAATTAATTTATTAGAATTTATTTACAAAAATAAAGTGGAATTAATAAATAATAATAATAATAATAATAAAAATATTTACATTTTCTGATTTTATTATGTTATTATGAAAATTATGTTAGTTAAATAAATAATAATAATAATAATAGTAAACAATTAAATAACTAAAGTAGAAAATATAAAGAAACCAGGGGGGTGATGGGCCCATTAGGAGGTTTATTCTGGAAATTTCAGGCCCACTAAGCTCAAGCCTCTTTGACTTTGGTAGTTGCCTAGGCGCAGGGTTGACCAGGAACATGGTGTTCATTATCTCTGACCACTGGATTGGTGCATGTAGACACATGGCGTTTGGATGAGTGCAGAGCATGGTGGGACGCTTTGGATAGCCTGCATAGGATCTTGTTAAGAAAAATAAGAAACAATTATTTGGGTGGACCTGGGAATCGAACCCAGGTCCCAATGATTACCAGCCACCTGATTATCCACTGAGCCATGCGCCTGCATTTGATATTATAGTGACAATTGAAAATAATATATAAAAACAAACCCATATGTTGTACAAACAAAACAAGCGCGCGTTTTATTTGAACGTTCCAATGGCATGCTTACACGTCTTCATCTCTTTCACTGAAGCCTGTAAATAACAAATAGATAGCGGGGGTTTTTAACCCCCACAATATAGAATGAGGAATAATAGCGATTAGCTCCCTAGGCTATATAAATATGGCGCGATGGTCTCAGTGTATTCGTCTCATCATGACGGTTTCAACCATATACATTAGGGGTTCTAATTTTTCCTGGATAATAAAGCCCCAATTTGGAAGCTTAGAAACCCTAGATTTCTTCAATGGCAACCTTTGATTCTGGATGTTTTAATCCAATTAACCTATGCCAAAAGTTTCCTGTGAATTCAAGCAATGCAAAACAAGTACAAAATCATGTTAATGATGCATGAAATAAGCAATTCGATTCTTGAAAAAAAAACGCAAACCGTTAAACTGTTCTTGATGATTCTTGTAGTTTTAAGGCTTGGTTTTAATTGCAAATCGTCCCTGAGAGTTCCAGCAATGTGTTTGAATCCTCAAATTGCTTTGAATTGGCCTGGAACCTGGAAAATAGTTTTGACTTTTTCTTGAATTTTTTCAATGTTGTTATGGCTTTGTATGCAACAATTTCACGTCCAATGCTTTAGGGTTGAGTTGTGTATATATAGGAGATTGAGTTTAGGTTAAATCTTGGCCAAGAAATCTATGGAATGATGGTTTCAATATTTGATTTTCAATCTTATCTTTTTGCATCTTTTTGATTGAAAAATCTTGCCAAACTTGGATATTCTTGTCCCCTTGATGTGCACATGAATTTTCCAGCTCTTATAGGTCATATTTGCTTCATGAAAAGATTGAAAAACCATATCTTGATATTTTCCTACATTTTAAATTAATTAAATGAATTAAAATCAATTAAAAATCCAATTAATTAATAAAAATAAGAAAATAAATCAATTTAAGCTTGATGGGTCGTGCATAGGCCTTGGATAAAGATTAAAGAAGAAATTTGAGGCCCATTAGCAAAAACAAAGTGTTTTGAGCAAAGTTGACTTTTGCAAATTCACAAAAATTTCCCAACTTCTCCAATGCATATCTTGCTCAATTTTGATCATATGAACATGTTCTTGGACATTTTGGAAAGGTCTTGAAGTCCTATAACCAATGCCTTTGGTCCTAGTTCATTTGTATTTACCAATCTCAAGTTATGGTCTTTGACTTAAAGTGCATTTTTGTTGACTTTTGAAATTGACCTATAATGTAAAAATTGAGAACTTTTTATGAGAGCATTTCTTGGACTTGAAATGTGAAGATGAGTTGTAGGAAATGTCATCACTTTCAAAATGAGCATTGGACGGAATTTTTCTGATGAACCATGAAAAAGTTATGCCTTGGTCAAGATACAGTTGACTTTTCTACTGTCCAAAAATAGTAACTTTTTGCATCTTGATGATTTTTTGAGCCATGCTTGAGAAATAATGATCAAGGCTTGATCAAATGATGATTGTGGCCTCAAAATAAGATGCTGACCAAAAATACTGACTTTTGACTGCCAAATGACCATTTTGCCCCTATAGTTGATTGTGAAGCAAATGGAGCTTTTGACTGTGCAATTTGACCCTGTGAGTCTTGAAACTTGACATGTAGGTGCTTGAGCATGCACATAGGCTTATGGGACTTGATTGGACCACTGAAAACCTCAGATTCCTTGACAGAACCAAAACCCTAATTTTAACTGGCTTAGGAGGCATTTGGACTGTGCAACCCTTGAGTGGTCTTGAACCATTTGAAGATGATTCTTGACAAACTTTGAAGAATATGGGAGGGCAAATTTTGGAGTACAACACATTGTTAGGTGTGATGTTATGTCATCCGTTTTATTGATGTTTCTCCATCTTTGCCATGATACCTTGTTATCTTATAGCCGATGTTTCACCATCGCACATTTGTTTGAAGCCGATGTTTCGCCATCGCACATGTTTGTTATCCTACTTTGATTCTCAATATCATTGTTAGGTGTGATGTTTTGTCAGCCGGTTTATTGATGTTTCACCTTCTTTGCTATGATACCTTGTTATCTTTTAGTCGATGTTTCGCCATCACATACTTGTTTGAAGCCGATGTTTCACCATCGCACATGTTTGGTATCCTACTTTGACTCTCAATGTCATTTGTTAGCTGTGATGATTTGTCATTTGGTGTTTCGCCATCCTTGACATGTTACTTTGTTATTTAGTTAGCCGATGTTTTTACCATCTCATTTGTTTGTTGTTTTATTTGATGTTTTGCCATCTTGACTGTTTTTGTTGTCTTAACTAAATAACACAAACCAACCATAATATATGAGCCGAACTACGACTGCTCTGATTCCTTAAAAGGGATACGTAGGTAAAGGGGTAGGGCCCAACCGAGCATAACTTTTATTTTCCCTACATTGTTTTCTTCTTTTCTTTCGCATGCATTCCCTTTTTAGCTTTAAGCCATAGACATAGGATTTGGCCACACCCATTAGATTAGACAACAAGAGTGGATACCATAGAGTACTATGGGCGTGTGGGGTGCTAATACCTTCCCCTCGCGTAACAGACTCCCTTACCCGATCTCTCGGTCGAAAGACCGTGATTTCTCCCTTTCCAGGTTTTCTCGATGTTTACCTTTCCCTTTCGGCGGGATAAAAGACATTTGATGGAGACTTCATTGATGTTTCATTACTTCCAGATGACAGGTTTGGCCAGGCGGTTTCAAGACGGGAATCATTAAAAAGTTTGCCTAAACGAAGGCGCTTTTCAAAAATACTTTCAAAACCCACCACAAGCACATTTTCAAACAAAGAATTTACAAGTGATCTAGCAAGCAACTAAGAGCCCATAGATAACTATGGATGAAAAGGGTGCTAATACCTTCCCTTTTCATAATCTACCCCCCGAACTCAAGAAAATATCTCAAAGGTATTTCTTGTTCTTTTCACCCTTTCCTTATTGGATAAAAGAAAAGTCAGTGGCGACTCTTGCTATCCGCAACAAATTGCGATCAAACACAAAACAACCAAGTCAGTTCTCCCACTGTATTACACCATTCTTCATCCGGATATGCCTACCGACCTTGAAGAATTATAGAAGTCCTGGATTCAACTCAAGGAAGAACGGGGCACCTTTGAGACTCGATTTTATGCAAGTGAGAAGAAAGTGTTGGAGCTCACAAGACAACTTCATGAAGAGAAAAGTCTTAATGCATACATCAACACAAAGAGGAAGCGTCTGTGGGAGACTTGAATCTTAGGAGTTTATGTTGTCGTCTCATTGAGACCCTTTTGTTTTTCATTGTAAGCCTAAAATGAAATTGTAATTTTTCAACCTACTAATGAAAATATTTGTTTTTGTTTCCTCTTGGTTATTAAATTTAAATCTCCTAAAGTCCTTGAAAACATTGCATCTACATATCATGCCTCATTTCATAAACAAGTTTTCCAATACATATTTTCTCATCTTACTGTTTATTTCAGTATAAGGTGGCTCTCGAACAAACTATCAAGGATTTCCAGGCTCAGCATGCAAAATTTCAAGAGACTCTTCTGAATCTGGCCAAAGGGAAACAAGAGATGATAGTGCACCTCACCAAGGAAAAGAAGACTAAGAAGCCGGTTTTTATCCTCAATATGGGAAGAAGGTTTAAAGGTTCTGCTAAACCAGCTCAAGTGGTTGATGTTTCCTCTGAGGAAGACGACAACCAAGAGGAGGACGACAGAAGTGTCAAGGGTGAAGGTAGAAATAATCAGGGCTCTGAAGATGAAGACTACTCCGATGAACAGTATCCTCATGCAGATAATAAGTATAAGCAGTTGGAAGACCGACTCAAAGCTGTGGAAATCTAGAAAGTGCCTAGATTGGGATTTGGAGAGCTACGTTTGATTCCGGGGGTGGTCATTCCTCACAAGTTCAAGGTCCCCATATTTTCTAAATATGATGGTGTTGTACCCCAAAATTTGCCCTCCCATTTTCTCAATGATTCCTCATCACAAAGCCCTTGGAGCTCAAGATCCAGTTAGGATTTCATCTGCTTAAGACTTCTCCCTACACTGTTGACCCAAATTAGGGTTTGTGTTTGCACAAAGATGATTTTACCTAAAATGCCTAATATGACTTTCATGCTTCATATTGGACCCCCAAGTTTATCCACATCAAGTTTCAAGTCTTGATTCCAAATTTTGCCCAGTCAATTGGACAGTTGACCTAGAAATCAACTGTGTTGGGGAAAAAGTCAACTGTGGCCAATTGACAGTCAAACCTCATGAAATTTGACCCACATCAACATTATGAACTCACATGGACCATTTGATCAAGTTTGTATCACAATTCCAGAAGAAATTTGATCAAATCACCAAAAGGGCAAAATGGTCATTTTTAGGGTTTTGACTGCACAAAGGCAATTTTTGACTGTTTGACCTAACCAATGGCAAACCAAGCTCACATTTGTATTCAAGGACCCCATGGAATTGTCTTGACATGCTCAACAAGTTCAAAAGATCCCAAATGCACAAGATTGACAGTTGAATTTCCCAGTCAATTGATCAATTTTGACTGTATACTGAAAAGTCAAACTTTGACTTTTTGGTCAAAATCAAGTGTCAAGATTCATTTTTCATCAAAACATGCCAAATCATGAAATTTTTTCATCAAGAAATCAAGAATTGCAAATTAGGGTTTGAAATGAAGATTTTTCATAACTTAGAATTTTTCTAAGTTATGAAAAACCCTAATTTTTTCTTAACTTTGCCCCACTTTCTCACCAAGATTCATTTGGATTCAAGCAAAAGTCAAAACATGAAAGTTGTAGCCTATTGCAAAATCTACAACTTTTATTCACAAAGTTTTCCCAAAAGAAGCTTGTAGCTCAAGTTACAATTTTTGGAACAAGGGTACCAAACCATTCTTAACTTAGAGAAAATTTGACCTATTTTAGGCAAAGTTTTTACCTAACTTCAAGACCATTTTTCACATGCTTACACTTGGAATTTAAATTTTCACTTCAAAGATGGATTATAGTACACATTCCAAGCTTTCCAAAATGTCCAAGAACTCATCAAACAACCTCATGGTTAGGGAGAATCGAATTTGGCAAGTTGGGAAAAACTCACTTTGTTCTTGGCCAAATTACATGTCCATAACTTGTGCACTTTCAAACTCAGCATGTGCTAGCTATCTTGCAGGCCTCTAATCCCATTTTCACTCAATAATTCAATGCTAAACCATTGTGCCAAGATGTTGTTCTATGCATTTGGTCATTACATGGAGAACTAAGCCATAAATGGAAAAAGCAAATTAGCTATTCTTGAAAAGTTGCACTTTATGTCTAAAGCAAATCCAAGCAAGTACAGTTAAGATCTCTTGGGCACAAGTTTAGGAGTTAATTATACTGATCAAGACTAAGTGGTGCAGCATAGATTGGGGGCCTCTACCTGTCTAGAAGACCAACTTGCCATCTCTTGCTTAAAGTGTAAGAAACATAGCATAACACACAACAACTTTCATCTCAGCAAACCAAGCCTTAAGCAAACTTGTAAAACATATCCTAAACATCCTTTCTGAGCTAGAGCACGAGTGAACCATCTCCAACACCTTCCCATTCACAGAATCACCATTGAACTGCCCAAAACAGGGCATCCCTGCAGTTTGAGTTCCATAGCTCAAACCTTCCATGCATTCTTGCTAAAAACACTCCAAACACATTCCATAATATCCATATAAACTATTCCAAACCTTGAACTAAGACTGTAACAGCCATAGCACCATTTTCCATTTCCATTTTTCTCTCTTGCAGGTGGACTTCTGCAGCTTGATTTGGCACGATTCAAAACACACCAAGCATTGGAATAGCATCACTACACTTCAGGCAAGCTGTACAAATCATCATCTTGCCCTGAAAGCTCCTCCATTGCCAGATACAACTTCAACTGAACAGGTAAGTTCATGAACTCGAATCTCTCTATCCAGGCATTGTTAGCTTTAGGTTTGTGAAGAAAACATGTCACATTCATAGCCCTGAACATGCCCATGTGATTAGATTTCATTTATATTATGTATGCTTAGAGAATTTTAAGTCTGAACATTGAACAAAAATTAGGTTAAGATTTGGGAATGGAGAAATTCTCTCTCATTTTTGAGAGTTAGATCAAGTTTTTGGTATGTATGGATTCGTTGTTTGATGCTGAACATTTTTGATGTTGTGAGTTTTCATTAAAAAGCCAGGAATCAGGATGTTTGAATCAGGGTACAAAACGCGCGTTTTTTGAACAAGAATGGCTGGAGGTTGAAGAAGCTCCACGTGGGTTGGGCCTGTGTTGTTATTTCTGTTTACACCACTTGTTTGCTTTTACACCCCCTAGGCCCATTGAGCTTATTTTTATGATTTTTTGACTTTTTCTTTTTTGTTCTGACTTATTTATTTTTTCTCATAATATTAAAAATATAAAAAATATTTTTCAGACCATTTTTGTATTTATTAAGCATTTATTTGTTTAAATGGATATTTTGTACATAAATAAATATATTACTTCTTTTTTAAAATACTAAAAAATAATGTAAATACATTTATTTTTCTGATTTTATTTTATTTCATCTTTTGAAAACATTTTCTTAAAATACACTTTTTTTTTATAAATAATAAATATTTTATTTTTATTTTTTTTGTATATATTTAATATATTTGATATATAATATAAATGCTTATTTATTTATTAAAATATTTAGGATAAAAACATGAAAATAATACATTTTTTCTTTTATTAATATTTGACCTCAAAAAAATCACTTTGTCATAATATACTTCATTTTTATTTTTATTTTTGTATATAATAAATAAATATTGTATATATTAAATAATTAATACCCTTTTATTTAATAAATTAGGGTTTTGCCCTAAACATAGAAACTCCAAAATTAATACTTTTTTTTACTTGACATATAAAAATACTCTTTTTCATACACATAAAAAACTTTTTTTTGCATCTTGCATATTTATTTTATTTCCATTTAATTTGTGCAATTAAAAATCTTGTAAATAATTCCAAATTGATGTAATAGCTAGGTTTAAATTCCTTGTCAAATACCCCCCATTTGAACATTTGTACCCCCCTTCCCATATTGTGTTGTAATAGCTTAGGAACTTTAAATTTCGCACTTTATTGCTTTCTAAATATACCATGTTAGAATTAGGGTTTGTATGCAAATAAAAACAACAAAATAGTTTGACCTAATTTCAAGATAATCAAGCATGAAAATGGACAACACTAATCACACTTGCACCCCTAGGGTATTCCACTTGTTTCCTTCAATAATGGGCCATATTGCATGTTAGGTCTCCTTGGGCAAAACAAACACAATTCAAATGATCATAGTCCCTCGATGACGCTTTCGAAAAGTTGCCTAAAAATGATCAAGTCCCTTAAAGGAAAATTGCCCAAAGATACTTGGCACCATTGCAATTATGGTCTCAACGATGACCCGCGCCCGTCCCTTTCACATCCTAACACAAGATTGTCCACCAAATGCAATGGTGGAACAAAATTGTTAAAAGGGTTAAAACATAGCAAAAATCTTTGAGAACTTTAGGGTAGATAGCTCTTAAGTACTTGTCAACTTGCTAAACAAAAACACTTGCCTATTTTTCAAACCACACTTCACAAACACTTTCAAAACAAACTTTCAAAAAACCTTGAAACATCTTTTCAAAAAGACAAACACCTTTTGTAAAACATTCGAGTAAAGAATTGTTACAAGGGTAGCCTAGACAAGGCATCTTTTTCAAAACATTTTCAAAACCACGCACAAAGCACCATTTCAAACAATTGAAAACCAAGGCAAGTTGATCTAAGCAAGTACCTAAGAGCCCATGGATAACCATGGATAGAAAGGGTGCTAATACCTTCCCTTTCTATAATCTACTCCCCGAACCCAAGAAAATATCTCAAAGGTTTTTGCTGTGCTTTTTAAACCTTTCCTTAGGATAAAATAAAAAGTCGGTGGTGACTCTTGCTCAACCGAAACATTTGCGAAAACAAACGCAAAACCACAGTCAGTTCTCCCACCGTATCACAGAACTGGCGACTCTGCTGGGGATAATTTTAAAAGTGGAGTAACCTTAAGGCTTAGATCAACCTCTTGAATGACCGATTGTTTGAATTGACTGCTTTATATCTTTGCTCTTTTTTGGGTTTGCAATCCTACACCCGGATTTTGGGAAACATTCATAGATAGCAATACGTTGTGGAAACTGTGCGGGGTATACCGACACGATTGAAGCAATAGTTATATTAGTGCGACATATTTGTGAGTACCGGTAACCCTTCAGTTCAATCAAGGAGAGTACGGGGCCGCTGAGTGATGTCACTAAGCACTAATGACCTAGAACCTTACTTGACCATCTTGGCCTTATATTAGGGGTAGTGAGATGACCGGCTTTGGTGCAGTCCGAAGTTGGTAGATACTCGATACTACACTCATTGAGGGTTGTTTTCTTGGAATATTTTGGTCGCTAGTTAAGTGGCTAAACCAAAACAATGAACGATGAAAATAATTCAATGATATTGAGCTCCTTAGAACCCGGTTACTATTTATAGGACAGGTTTTTAAGCCAACTACACTCAAGAGGGTACTTACCTATGAAACCCCATGCAAGCCTGAAACTAGGGTTTGGTGTGATTTGCTTGTACATATGTTTGTGCATACATCATAAACATCATAAAGCATCATATGCATTCACTAACCATTTCAAGGGTTTAGATCTTCATCTTTGTTCTTGTTTTGTAGGTCATGGAAATTCCTCGCAGAAAAACCATCCAAGTTAACCTTGTGAGAATCTCTCCTCAAATCAAGGAGCTCACCTCAAGAATTCCAGAAAGCTCATCCTTCAGTGAAAGACATGGTAGACTGCTCAGCTTAGTCAACACCAACATTGAAGAAGACATGATGAAAGTGCTATTCCAGTTCTTTGACCCTCTTCACCACTGTTTCACTTTCCCTGACTACCAGTTGGTGCCCACTTTGGAGGAGTTTTCTCAACTCCTAAGAATCCCTATCCTTAATCAACTACCCTTCAACGGTACGGAAAAGGAACCAAAGCCGGAAGATGTTGCTCGAGCATTACATCTACAACCATCCGACATCAAGGGGCATTGAGAAATCAGAAGCGGCGTCAAAGGATTATTAGCAAAATTCTTGTTTGAGAAGGCACAAGAGTGTTGGAATTCATTGGACCTACAAGCCTTTGAAGAGATTGTGGCACTCCTTATCTATGGGTTGGTCTTATTCCCAAATTCTGACCAATTGGTAGACGTCAACGCCGTCAAAATCTTCTTGTCCAGAAATCCAATACCAACATTGCTTGGGGACATTCTTCACTCATTTTACACACGAACAATGAGAAAGAGGGGTGTTCTCATGTGCTGTACTCCTCTCCTTGCAAGGTGGTTTATTTCGCACCTTCCACAATCTGTCTTGAAGAATGACCAAGGCTCAAGGTGGTCCCAACGATTGATGACTCTTACTCACTCTGATGTACATTGGTGTTCTCGGTCCAGAGAAAATGTCATCATCATCGATCGTTGTGGAGAGTTCCCTAATGTCCCATTACTTGGCATTAGAGGGGGCATTACCTACAACCCTTGCCTAGCTTTGAGGCAATTTGGATATGCACGGAGGGATGGCCCTCACGACATGTTGATTCCTGACCTAGTTTTTGACTTCGACAACGATGCGCAAGGACTTCGCCAAAGATTCATCAGAGCTTGGGGAAGGCCCAACAAGGTTGATAGCAAGACTCTGGGACACAAGAACTCCATCCCTCTTGAGCCTTATCTCAAGTGGGTACGAGCCCGAGCCCAAAGTCTAATGATGCCTTATCCTCATGTTCTCCCTGTGATTAAAGAGCCCGTCAAGGAAGGAGAGGTTCCCTACACCATCCTGTATCCTGACATGCCTACATCGTGGGAGGAGATGCAGAAGAGTTGGATCCAACTCAAGGAGGAACGGAACACTTTTGAAGCCAACTTCTACGCCAGTGAGAAGAAGGTTCTAGAGCTTACCCGCCGACTCCATGAGCAAGAGGCCCTCAACACCTACATCGCACCAAAGAGGATGCGCAATGTCTTTTTACCTTGAGAAGTTGTTTTTGTAATATTTGGCCCATGGGGCATTTATGTACTAACAAATTTCTTCTTATTAATATGACGTGCGTTCTTTTTTGTCTGCAACAATTTTGAATATTCTAAATCCTTGAATGTATTGCATACATAAGCATACCATTCATCATGTGCATAAGCAGGTCTCACGCCAGGTTTCCTTATCTATCTGTTGTTTATTTCAGTAGGATGGATCTCGAGAAAACAGTCAAAGACCTGCAAACTCAAAATGCACAGTTCCAGCAACTCCTGATGACCTTGGCTAAGGGTCAGGAGGATCTCAAGACCTTGCTGGGGAATATAGACCCAGTGAAAAAGAAGAAAAAAAGACTCGGGGTGGCTACTTTAGGGAGAAGATTTGACCGAGAGGCCAGGAGAGTGCTTGAATTTCCTCCTATTTCAGATGAAGGAACCAGTAAGGGAGGTGGGGCTGCGATACCTTCCGAGTCCGATGTGGAAGAAGAGGAGGTCGAAGAGGATGAAGACTACTCTGATCAACAATACCCTCCGGCTGATGATAAATACAAAGGTTTAGAAGACAGGTTGGCCGCCATGGAGCTACAAAGAGTACCGGGTTTGGATTTTGAAGACTTGGGTTTGGTTGCCGGGATTGTGATTCCCCCAAAGTTCAAAGTGCCAGTTTTTGTGAGGTATGACGGGCTGTCCTGTCCAAAAATGCATCTCAGGTCCTACGTAAGAAAGATCCAACCCTATACGGCAGATAAAAACCTTTGGATCCATTTCTTTCAAGACAGCCTTTCTGGGGCTCAATTGGAGTGGTTTTATCAGCTAGAGGGAACCAGCGTCTGAAACTGGGAAGACTTGGCCACCGCCTTCTACAAACAATATCAGTATAATTCTGACCTTGCTCCCACACGTACCCAACTTCAGGGTATGTCACTGGGAACCGGCAAAGGATTCAAAGAATATGCACAAAAATGGAGGGATTTGGTTGGCAGGGTGCAACCTCCTTTAACCGATCGTGAACTTGTTGATATGTTTCTAGGGACCCTATCTGGGCCATTTTTCAATCATCTGATTGGTAACTCTTCCGCGGGGTTTACCGATTTGATCTTAACAGGCGAAAGAATAGAAGCAGGCATCAAGTCAGGAAAGATTCAGAAGGGTGTTGCTGCAAGTGTTGAGAAGAAACCTTTCAAGAAGGAAACAATTGTGGTATATTCTCAGAGAAGAGCAGGGAAGACTGAACGTCGGCCAACTGTGGGGGCCGTAATGATCCAAAACCCTTCAAGTGAGCAGCCTCGCTATAACCAGTCCAGACCAAATCAGCAACGGGTGGAACGGCCACAACGGCAGTTCACCCGCATTAATATGACGCCAGCGCAAGTGCTTCCCCATCTGTTGAAGTTGAATCTCTCCACTGTCAAAGAGGCACCGAAAAATGTGAATACGTCCTCTCCGCATTACCATCCTAATGCTAAATGCGCCTACCATTCTGACAGTGTCGGGCACGACACCAATGATTGTTGGGCACTCAAGCATAAAATCCAAGACCTGATAGAGGCGAAGGAAGTGGAGTTCGACGTTCTGGAGAAGCCTAATGTGATATATGCTCCAATGCCGAAGCACGACCGAAATGTCAATGCCATTGAAGAAGATTTGTATGTTGCTGATGACAATGATCTGACAACTTCGTTGCTAACCATCAAGTTGAATCTGTTAAGGGCCGGGATCTTCCCGGGATGTAAAGAAGACTGCTATTATTGTTACTCTCTGCCGTTTGATTGTCCGTTACTAAAGAAAGGCATCCAAGGCCTAATGGACAGTCGACAAATTTTGTTTGAAAAAGTTTCTGCTATTCCAACCCATACTGAGGATGTCTCAATCATAACCATTCACGCCAATCTTTCCAAGGCCGTCAGAAAGCCTGTTAAGATTACACCAGCTACGAAATCTGTTCCTTTGAAGATAACAATGCCAGGGCATGTCCCCTATGTTTCTGAGAAGTCAATACCATGGAACTATGGCGGTGACGTCTACTACCATGGTATTAAACAAATCGAAATAACTGAAGAAAGTTCGGATGATGAAGAAGCCAGCATTGGAAACATTGCAGGCACGAGCAAAATCACCCGGAGCGGGAGAATATTTTCTCCAGAGATTGCCCCTCCAAGAGCAATCTCTGGACCCTCATCTACTGACAAGGTTATCCCTGCGCCAATAAAACTCTCCGCTAGAACCCCGTTGATTGAAGATGTTGTTGTTCCTAGTATTGTCCCTCCTACCGCTGCTGATAAAGGTAAGGGAATCCAAGATGAGCTCGTCAGGACGAGGGCTCAACCCTTGGTCATCCCGGAAACCTCCAAGAAAGAAATGGATGAGATTTTGAAGATAATCAAAAGGAGTGATTACGATGTGGTAGAACAGCTGGGGCAAACCCCCTCAAAGATCTCCATGCTGGCACTATTACTTTGCTCAGAAGCGCACGCTAAAGCTCTGATAAAATTCCTGAAGGCAGCCCATGTCCCCCAAGAAACCTCTGCAGATCAATTTCAAAATTGCGTGGCTAGCCTTACTGCGGACAATGGATTAGGTTTCTCTGATGCCGACCTAACTCCTAAAGGTAGAAACCACAATGATGCTTTGCACATCTCAGTCGAGTGCCGAGGAACTACTCTCGCACATGTCTTGGTCGACACTGGTTTGTCGCTGAATGTATTTCCTAAGAAGGCCTTGGACCGACTAGATTGTGAAGGGTTGGAGTTGAAACCGAGTGATATTGTTGTCAGAGCTTTCGATGGTTCGAAGAGAATGGTCCATGGGGAGGTTGATATTCCCATCAAGGTGGGCACCGAGGTGTTTAAATCTACTTTCTATGTAATGGACATCCGTCCGTCGTACTCTTGCTTGTTGGGTAGGCCTTGGATACACCATGCCGGGGCAGTCACCTCCTCCTTACATCAGATGTTGAAATATCATGTCAAGGGAAAGATCATTACCGTCCATGGTGAAGAGGAGTACATGATCAGCCACTTGAACTCCTTCCGGTACGTGGAGGTAGAAGGTGAGTTCATTGAGACACCTTTCCAGCATTTCGAAGAAGTCCTCCCTGAAATAACAGTAGCAATGTTGGCAGCTGAAGTACCGTGGCAGATGGCCAGGATGGCATCTCTGGAGGACGCGAGGGCCGCAATAAAGGAGGGGAAGAATTCAGCATGGGGGCAGTTGCCTGATATTCCACATAAAGCAGACAAATTTGGATTAGGGTTCACTACCGCGGGCCAGAAAGCTATGCGTCGTTCGAAGATTGAAAGGGCGCCAGTCAAAATTTCTCCCTACGGAATCAACGCTTTGGAGGATGAAGACAAAGAGAGCAACATTGAAGAGTGGATTTACCCGACTGTCAAAGGAGGATTGTGCAACTGGGAGGCAAAAGACTTTGTCCCCATCACTTTTATTCATCAGTAATTTATCTGTCAAACATTTCCTATTGGTCTGTAATATTTATTTTCAAACAATCCGTACACTATCTTTTCACCTCATGCCTTGCCCGGGGCATGTAGGTCCATTTGTAAGGGTTTTGATTATTTTTCATATCCATATGCCATGTTTAATGATTCATTGGACGTTTTTCATTTGATAAACTGTTGTGTTCATTTTCTTTCCTTTTGCATTTTTGTTTAAGGATGGCTATCCCTTACACACACCCACACTCACAAATGCAGGTACCCATCCACTCCGGATTCCATGGGTGACTATTCTGCTATATCCTTCAATAACTCTGAAGATCTGGTCAATCAAGCCGAGTATGAAGATGACGAAGGTTGTGAAGTACCAGGGGAACTAGCCAGACTTCTACAGCAAGAGGAAAGGGTCATCTTACCGCACGAAGAGTCATTGGAAATTATCAACTTAGGGACCGAGGAAGACCGGAAGGAGGTGCAAGTGGGTGCCAATCTGGAACCAAGTGTCAAGGAATGCCTGATACAGTTGTTGAATGAGTATGTTGAAATCTTCGCTTGGTCTTATGAAGACATGCCAGGTTTAGACACAGACATCATGGTTCATCGTCTCCCCACAAGAGAGGATTGTCCATCGATCAAGCAAAAAGTCCGCCGAATGAGGCCTGACATGTCTGAAAAGATCAAAGCAGAAGTGATGAAGCAATTAGACGCTGGCTTTCTGGCTGTTACGTCCTATCCTCAATGGGTCTCTAACATCGTGCCAGTACCTAAGAAAGATGGCAAAGTCAGGATGTGTGTGGACTACCGGGATTTGAATAGGGCCAGTCCCAAAGATGATTTTCCACTTCCACACATTGAAATTTTGATCGACAATACAGCTCATCATAAAGTGTTTTCCTTCATGGATGGATTCTCGGGCTACAATCAAATCAAAATGGCCCCCGAGGATATGGAGAAAACAACTTTTGTCACGCAATGGGGCACTTTCTGTTACAAGGTGATGCCGTTCGGGCTGAAGAACGCAGGGGCAACTTATCAACGTGCCATGGTAGCTTTGTTTCATGATATGATACATCATGAGATTGAAGTTTACGTAGACGATATGATAGCTCGGTCACAAACAGAGGAGGAGCACCTTGAGCATCTAGAAAAGCTGTTTTCCAGGTTGAAAGAATACAAACTCAGGCTGAATCCAAGTAAGTGCACTTTTGGAGTTAGGTCTGGTAAACTTCTAAGATTCATTGTGAGCAACAAAGGCATTGAAGTCGATCCAGCAAAAGTGAAAGCAATACAAGAGATGCCTGCTCCCCGTACTGAAAAGGAGGTTAGAGGGTTCTTGGGGCGCTTGAACTATATTGCCAGATTCATCTCTCATCTGACTTCTACCTGTGAGCCAATTTTCAAACTCTTGAAGAAGGATCAGGTAGTCGAATGGAACGACGATTGCCAAGCTGCTTTTGATAAAATCAAGGAGTATTTGCTAGAACCTCCTATTCTGATGCCACCCGTCGAAGGAAGACCATTGATCATGTATCTGACCGTCTTGGATAACTCAATGGGGTGTGTTTTGGGCCAGCATGACGAGTCTGGTCGAAAAGAGCATGCTATTTATTACCTTAGCAAAAAGTTTACCGACTGTGAGACTCGCTACTCACTGCTCGAGAAAACTTGCTGCGCTTTGGTATGGGCTGCTCGCCGACTAAGGCAGTATATGTTGACTCATACTACCCTGTTGATTTCCAAAATGGATCCTATCAAGTATATCTTCGAAAAGCCCGCCTTATCCGGAAGGATAGCTAGATGGCAAATGATCCTAACTGAGTATGACATCCAGTACACCACCCAAAAAGCTATAAAAGGGAGTGTACTAGCTAACCATCTAGCTCATCAAGCTATCGAAGATTATCAACCCATGAGATTTGACTTCCCAGACGAGGACATCATGAACTTGGACAACATTGAAAGTAACGGACCGTATGACGGACCCGAAAAGGGATCCCGATGGACCCTGTACTTTGATGGTGCTTCAAATGCACTTGGAAACGGTATCGGCGCATTACTCATTTCTCCGGAAGGCTGTCACACACCTTTCACGGCCCGACTTTGCTTCAGCTGCACAAACAACATGGCTGAGTATGAAGCTTGCATCTTTGGTCTCAAGGCTGCTATAGACTTGGGGATCAAATCTTTGATCGTATTTGGGGACTCGGCTTTGGTTATTAGTCAAATCAAAGGAGAATGGGATACCAAGCACCCTAATATTATCCCATACAAAGAACATGTCTTGACATTGCTGCCTCATTTCGAGCAAGTTACCTTCGAGCATTTCCCGCGAGAAGAGAATCAGCTAGCAGATGCTCTAGCTACAATGTCCTCCATGTTTAAACTCAACTGGGATAACGAGGCTCCCCAAATCACTATCGAGCGAATGGATGAACCTGCACATTGTCACAAGATTAATACCGAAGAAGTAGTGGAACAACCTTGGTTCCATGAAATCAAAAGGTATCTCGAGACTAGAGATTATCCCGAAGGAGCTTCCGTAAATGACAAGAAGTTCTTAAGGAAGTTCGCTGCGAAGTTCTTCCTGAGCAACGACATCCTTTACAAACGAAGCCATGATTGTGTATTACTCTGATGTGTAGACAAAGCTGAAGCAGAGTTGATCATGACTGAGATACACAGCGGCACATTTGGAACTCACTTGAGCGGGCATACAATGGCTAAGAAGATCCTAAGGGCAGGCTATTACTGGTCTACCATGGAAGCTGACTGCCATCAACATTCCCGTACTTGCCACAAATGTCAAGTCTATGCTGACAAAGTTCATATCCCTCCGGTTCCTCTCAACGTCCTGACTGCTCCGTGGCCATTTGCAATGTGGGGCATTGACATGATTGGAGAGATCAAGCCCACGGCTTCCAACGGACATCGCTTCATCCTGGTTGCCATTGACTATTTCACCAAATGGGTCGAAGCAGCTTCCTTCGCCTCTGTTACTAAAAATGTGGTTGCCCGCTTCATCAAGCAAAATCTCATATGCCGGTATGGTGTTCCAGACAGGATCATCACAGACAACGGTACAAATCTGAATAACACAATGATCACCGCATTATGCGAACAGTTCAAGATTTATCATCACAATTCATCTCCCTATCGGCCGAAGATGAACGGCGCTGTTGAAGCTGCGAACAAAAACATTAAGAAGATCATTCAGAAAATGACAGTCACTTACAAAGACTGGCATGAGATGTTACCGTTTGCCCTACATGGATACCGTACGACGGCACGTACTTCAACCGAGGCAACCCCATTTTCTTTGGTATATGGCATGGAAGTTGTCCTGCCTATGGAGGTTCAGATTCCTTCTCTAAGGATTATGAAGGACACAGGTTTGAATGAAGATGATTGGATGCAGACCCGACTTGATCAACTCAATCTGATCGACGAGAAGCGACTCGCTGCTATATGCCATGGTCAGACATATCAAAAACGGATGATCAAGGCCTTCAATAAGAAAGTCAGACGTCAAGTGTATCAAGTCGGAGATCTCGTAATCAAGCGGATTATCTTGCCGCAAAGTGATCCCAGGGGCAAATGGACTCCTACATATGAAGGACCGTTTGTGATCAAGAGCATATTTTCTGGTGGTGCAATGATTCTGACCACCATGGACGGCGACGATTTGCCGCACCCTGCGAATGCAGACATAGTCAAAAGATACTACGCATAAAATAACCCGACAAGTCGAAAACCCGAAAGGGCGGCTTGGGCAAAAATGGGCATCCCGGTGAACCGAAAACCCGAAAGGGCGGTTCAGGCAAAAATTAGGGATAAAAACAAAAAAAAATCTGTACACCCGGCAAGTTGAAAACCCGAAAGGGCGGCTTGGGCAAAAAGGGGTTTCCCGGTCGATCGAAAACCCGAAAGGGCGATTCAGGCAAAAGTTAGGGAATTAAAGCGTATGACTATGTCTCGTCGGATCACTTCAAAGACAATCTCTTCATCAACCAGTTCCAAGTTCCTGATCAATCCAGTCATCAGCAGACGAAGCATTGGATGGACAGATATTCAGAGTTGTGAAGGCTATAGCGGAATGGAATCCCATGGAATTATTTCACATAGCCATCTTTATTTTGTATAAATCTTTCAATATTTACGAAGAAATCCTCTTACTAGGATGATTGTCTCCTTTGTACAAATATACTCAGAGAAAGTTAATACAAATACTCTTCCCAGAAATTTGTGTCATTTCCTTTTTCTTTTTCTCTATCACTAATTGTTTTATTTTGAGAAACGTCCAATGTTTTGTTAAATAGGCATATGCATTTGAACATAATCATTTCCTTATGAATCAAGAAAGAGGATTACCGATAGGTTGAAGGTGCAGTTGGATATCTTGATACCCTTTCAAAGAAAACCCCCAGGAGATTTGGAATCCATATCCCCAGCAAGTCTTGAAGCTTATCCCCAGTAGATTCTGGAAGCTTACCCCCTGCAGAGTACTGACGTCTCTCCTGAGCTTTATTCAAAGTTACTCCTCACAAGGGCTTATAACTGGATTATCCTCAGCTTATTGCCATGGAAGATCGCACTCGGTAAATTTCTTCCTATCCCCAGCGGAGTTCATCAAAGTTTCCCAGCATAACTTATCAATACAATCCCCAGAGGAGTTTATCTTTGTTATACCAGCCAGAGAATACTCCAGAACTCAATTCCCCTCAGAGTTTAAGTTTCAGTATCCCCAACAGAGCTAAAACTTCAAATTATCAATCCCCAGCGGAGCCAGACTAGTGAACCCTCTCCCCACAGAAATGCTTCTCACTGGACTAGAGATTCTCAGTCTTATCTCTCCAGCTTAAGTCTACCAGGTTCTAAGATCCCCAGTAGAAATCATCAGAAATTCATTTACCCTGCAAGTCACCAAGGAAATTCCAAGTCCCCGCAAGTGGTTCTAAGGCCCCTCGACGTTTGAAGGTCTGGTATTCCCCAAGCAAATCTGAAGACTTTCAGTGTTCAGTTCCTCTTTGTATATTCGAAGATTCTCCAGTGAAGATCTCCTCAAGACAGGGATTCCCCAAAAGATTGGTATACAACCCAAGCTCCTTATTCCCCAGCAACAACCAGGAATTATTCTTCCTGGCAGTAGTCAAGATGCTTTTATCTTCAGCCATCTAGGATTCATTTATCCTCCGCAAGACAGCTCTCCAGCTTACATGCGCATTCATGCACATTCATATAAAATACATTGTATCATGCATCATGACATTGCATATAACTAACTCTTTACTTTTTCAGGTAAGATCAGTCGACAGACAAAAATCATTATCTTCCGAGATTCTTTCCAGGAATAGTTCAGATGTGACCAAGACATGGCAACATCCTGATGCTTATTCCAGATTCATCCAAATGCAGTTTTGCACGAGCTCATCATCAGGAAACCCTACACCAGTTCTTCCTCCACCTTCAAGATTTCTGAAAACAGTTCACGGGTTCTCCAAGTAACGGATGTTAACCTATCGCTTGTTCAGATTCTTCTCAAGACTTATGAAAACAGTTTATGGATTCGTCCCAACAACGGATGTTAATCTATCAAATTGTTCAGATGCAACTTTTGAAAACAGTTTACTGAAGCTTCCCAACAACGGATGCTGCTCTATTGCTTATTCAACTTCAAGATCTCTGAAAATAGTTCACGGGTTCTCCAAGTAACGGATGTTAACCTATCACTTGTTCAGATTCTTCTCAAGACTTCTGAAAACAGTCTACAGATTCTTCCCAACAACGGATGTTAATCTATCGCTTGTTCATATGCAACCTTTGAAAACAGTTTACAGACGCTTCCCAACAACGGATGCTGCTCTATTGCTTATTCAACTTCAAGATTTCTGAAAACAGTTCACGGGTTCTCCAAGTAACAGATGTTAACCTATCGCTTGTTCAGATTCTTCTCAAGACTTTTGAAAACAGTCTATGGATTCTTCCCAACAACGGATGTTAATCTATCGCTTGTTCAGATGCAACCTTTGAAAACAGTTTACAGACGCTTCCCAACAACGGATGTTGCTCTATTGCTTATTCAATCTCAACTCCTGAAAACAGTTTACGGATGCCTCCAGATACGGATGACAATCTATTGCTTGTTCAGACCCCAGTTCAGAGATGGTCCTAAACATGGACACCTTGCTGATACTCCTTCTAGATGGCATCTTTAAGCCCATCCCCGACAAGATTCTGTCACCCTTCCAGATGGCATCTTTAAGCCCATCTCCAAATGGCATCTCTAAGCCCATTCCCACATCCTTTGCTTTGACGAGTGCAAATTTAAGGGCACTCTAGTGTCCAATCTCCTTTTACCCTCGAGTCACGAAAGGCAAACTTGCCAATCTAACTCTTCGTATTCAAGAAGATTGAACAGGGGAAACTGTTGTACCCCAAAATTTTCCCTCCCATTTTCTCAATGATTCCTCATCACAAAGCCCTTGGAGCTCAAGATCCAGTTAGGATTTCATCTGCTCAAGACTTCTCCCTGCACTGTTGACCCAAATTAGGGTTTGTGTTTGCACAAAGATTATTTGACCTAAAATGCCTAAGATGACTTTCATGCTTCATATTGGACCCCCAAGTTTATCCACATCAAGTTTCAAGTCTTGATTCCAAATTTTGCCCAGTCAATTGGACAGTTGACCTAGAAATCAACTGTGTTGGGGAAAAAGTCAACTGTGGCCAATTGACAGTCAAACCTCATGAAATTTGACCCACATCAACATTATGAACTCACATGGACCATTTGATCAAGTTTGGATCACAATTCCACAAGAAATTTGATCAAATCACCAAAAGGGCAAAATGGTCATTTTTAGGGTTTTGACTGCACAAAGGCAATTTTTGACTGATTGACCTAGCCAATGGCAAACCAAGCTCACATTTGGATTCAAGGACCCCATGGAATTGTCTTGACATGCTCAACAAGTTCAAAAGATCCCAAATGCACAAGATTGACAGTTGAATTTCCCAGTCAATTGATCAATTTTGACTGTATACTGAAAAGTCAAACTTTGACTTTTTGGTCAAAATCAAGTGTCAAGATTCATTTTTCATCAAAACATGCCAAATCATGAAATTTGTTCATCAAGAAATCAAGAATTGCAAATTAGGGTTTGAAATGAAGATTTTTCATAACTTAGAATTTTTCTAAGTTATGAAAAACCCTAATTTTTTCTTAACTTTGCCCCACTTTCTCACCAAGATTCATTTGGATTCAAGAAAAAGTCAAAACATGAAAGTTGTAGCCTATTGAAAAATATACAACTTTGATTCACAAAGTTTTCCCAAAAGAAGCTTGTAGCTCAAGTTACAATTTTTGGAACAAGGGTACCAAACCATTCTTAACTTAGAGAAAATTTGACCTATTTTAGGCAAAGTTTTTACCTAACTTCAAGACCATTTTTCACATGCTTCCACTTGGAATTTCAATTTTCACTTCAAAGATGGATTGTAGTACACATTCCAAGCTTTCCAAAATGTCCAAGAACTCATCAAACAACCTCATGGTTAGGGAGAATCGAATTTGGCAAGTTGGGAAAAACTCACTTTGTTCTTGGCCAAATTACATGTCCATAACTTGTGCACTTTCAAACTCAGCATGTGCTAGCTATCTTGCAGGCCTCTAATCCCATTTTCACTCAATAATTCAATGCTAAACCATTGTGCCAAGATGTTGTTCTATGCATTTGGTCATTACATGGAGAACTAAGCCATAAATGGAAAAAGCAAATTAGCTATTCTTGAAAAGTTGCACTTTATGTCTATAGCAAATCCAAGCAAGTACAGTTAAGATCTCTTGGGCACAAGTTTAGGAGTTAATTATACTGATCAAGACTAAGTGGTGCAGCATATATTGGGGGCCTCTACCTGTCTAGAAGACCAACTTGCCATCTCTTGCTTAAAGTGTAAGAAACATAGCATAACACACAACAACTTTCATCTCAGCAAACCAAGCCTTAAGCAAACTTGTAAAACATATCCTAAACATCCTTTCTGAGCTAGAGCACGAGTGAACCATCTCCAACACCTTCCCATTCAACGAATCACCATTGAACTGCCCAAAACAGGGCATCCCTGCAGTTTGAGTTCCATAGCTCAAACCTTCCATGCATTCTTGCTAAAAACACTCCAAACACATTCCATAATATCCATATAAACTATTCCAAACCTTGAACTGAGACTGTAACAGCCATAGCACCATTTGCCATTTCCATTTTTCTCTCTTGCAGGTGGACTTCTACAGCTTGATTTGGCACGATTCAAAACACACCAAGCATTGGAAAAGCATCACTACAGTTCAGGCAAGCTGTACAAATCATCATCTTGCCCTGAAAGCTCCTCCATTGCCAGATACAACTTCAACTGAACAGGTAAGTTCATGAACTCGAATCTCTCTATCCAGGCATTGTTAGCTTTAGGTTTGTGAAGAAAACATGTCACATTCATAGCCCTGAACATGCCCATGTGATTAGATTTCATTTATATTATGTATGCTTAGAGAATTTTAAGTATGAACATTGAACAAAAATTAGGTTAAGATTTGGGAATGGAGAAATTCTCTCTCATTTTTTAGAGTTAGATCAAGTTTTTGGTATGTATGGATTCGTTGTTTGATGCTGAACATTTTTGATGTTGTGAGTTTTCATTAAAAAGCCAGGAATCAGGATGTTTGAATCAGGGTACAAAACGCGCGTTTTTTGAACAAGAATGGCTGGAGGTTGAAGAAGCTCCACGTGGGCTGGGCCCGTGTTGTTATTTCTGTTTACACCACTTGTTTGCTTTTACACCCCCTAGGCCCATTGAGTTTATTTTTATGATTTTTTGACTTTTTCTTTTTTGTTCTGACTTATTTATTTTTTCTCATAATATTAAAAATATAAAAAATATTTTTCAGACCATTTTTGTATTTATTAAGCATTTATTTGTTTAAATGGATATTTTGTACATAAATAAATATATTACTTCTTTTTTAAAATACTAAAAAATAATGTAAATACATTTATTTTTCTGATTTTATTTTATTTCATCTTTTGAAAACATTTTCTTAAAATACACTTTTTTTATAAATAATAAATATTTTATTTTTATTTTTTTGTATATATTTAATATATTTGATATATAATATAAATGCTTATTTATTTATTACAATATTTAGGATAAAAACATGAAAATAATACATTTTTTCTTTTATTAATATTTGACCTCAAAAAAATCACTTTGTCATAATATACTTCATTTTTATTTTTATTTTTGTATATAATAAATAAATATTGTATATATTAAATAATTAATACCCTTTTATTTAATAAATTAGGGTTTGGCCCTAAACATAGAAACTCCAAAATTAATACTTTTTTTTACTTGACATATAAAAATACTCTTTTTCATACACATAAAAAACTTTTTTTTGCATCTTGCATATTTATTTTATTTCCATTTAATTTGTGCAATTAAAAATCTTGTAAATAATTCCAAATTGATGTAATAGCTAGGTTTAAATTCCTTGTCAAATACCCCCCATTTGAACATTTGTATCCCCCTTCCCATATTGTGTTGTAATAGCTTAGGAACTTTAAATTTCGCACTTTATTGCTTTCTAAATATACCATGTTAGAATTAGGGTTTGTATGCAAATAAAAACAACAAAATAGTTTGACCTAATTTCAAGATAATCAAGCATGAAAATGGACAACACTAATCACACTTGCACCCCTAGGGTATTCCACTTGTTGCCTTCAATAATGGGCCATATTGCATGTTAGGTCTCCTTGGGCAAAACAAACACAATTCAAATGATCATAGTCCCTCGATGACGCTTTCGAAAAGTTGCCTAAAAATGATCAAGTCCCTTAAAGGAAAATTGCCCAAAGATACTTGGCACCATTGCAATTATGGTCTCAACGATGACCCGCGCCCATCCCTTTCACATCCTAACACAAGATTGTCCACCAAATGCAATGGTGGAACAAAATTGTTAAAAGGGTTAAAACATAGCAAAAATCTTTGAGAACTTTAGGGTAGATAGCTCTTAAGTACTTGTCAACTTGCAAAACAAAAACACTTGCCTATTTTTCAAACCACACTTCACAAACACTTTCAAAACAAACTTTTAAAAAACCTTGAAACATCTTTTCAAAAAGACAAACACCTTTTGTAAAACATTCGAGTAAAGAATTGTTACAAGGGTGGCCTAGATAAGGCATCTTTTTCAAAACATTTTCAAAACCACGCACAAAGCACCATTTCAAACAATTGAAAACCAAGGCAAGTTGATCTAAGCAAGTACCTAAGAGCCCATGGATAACCATGGATAGAAAGGGTGCTAATACCTTCCCTTTCTATAATCTACTCCCCGAACCCAAGAAAATATCTCAAAGGTTTTTGTTGTGCTTTTTAAACCTTTCCTTAGGATAAAATAAAAAGTCGATGGCGACTCTTGCTCAACTGAAACATTTGCGAAAACAAACGCAAAACCACAGTCAGTTCTCCCACCGTATCACATATGGGATCTCTTGTCCCAAACTCCATTTGAGGTCGTATGTTCGAAAGACTCAACCTCACACTGCTGACCAGAAATTGTGGGTCCATTTCTTCCAAGAAAGTTTGACTGGTACTCAACTTGAATGGTTTTATCATCTGGAAGGAACCAACATCCATACATGGGAAGACTTGGTTGCTGCTATCTATAAACAATATAAATATAATTCTAACCTCGCACTGACTCGTGTGCAGTTGCAAAACATGTCCATGGGCTCGAATGAAGGGTTCAAGGAGTATGCACAAAAATGGAGGGACCTAGCTGGAAGGGTGGAATCTCCTTTGACTGACCTGGAATTGGTGGATATGTTCATGGGAACTGTTGTACCCCAAAATTTTCCCTCCCATTTTCATAGAAGACACAACCCTAGGGTTTCTCAGATATTCAAGATTGGCTCAGGAATCGATCAGACATATTTCCTCCTGTGGCAGTAAACCAGCAATTAGGGTTTTTCTTGTAATTCTCAAAAGAAATGAATTCTCAAATATCCAATTGGCTTTCACGTGTTTTCATGCTTTTTCAAGTTTAATGAAAGGTTAATGTTTGTTCTCAAAGCATGTTTTTTTGGGACAATAGATGGAATCTAAGACTGTCATTTGGGACATTCATGTTTTGTTTGATCCAGGTTAATCAGATAATTTGCGTCTTCTAAAACATTAGCTTGTTTAGGAAATGGAATAGACAATGCGTGTTTTGATTGGAATGTAGTTGCAAGATTACAGAGTTATTGGATTACTTGGAGTTTAAGTTACAAGATTGGAGCATTGTGTTTCAATTATCTTGATTGGGAATATTTAAGAATTAGTTAAGATGCGAAGAGAAAATTACAAGTTATCGACAGTAAAGGGTTTCAATGGACACCGGAATATCTCATAACACTTTCTCCATTTATTTAAAAAGTTGTTACAAAAAAATTTATTATTTAAATATTTTAGGTTTTACAACTTATTGTATTTAAAAAAATAAATTAGTACAATTGATTGAATGTTTCTCTCTAAATTACAAAGAAAATGAATCCATGCCTAAGGTTTATTGAGCTTCCTTTGCTTCCATGATTGCCACATAGTCTCTTGCTTCCCCTGCTTTGCCACCATCCAGTTGTGCTCACATGAAAATAAAAGACAAAAAATAGTTAGTACAATTAATTGGACATGAGCAAGAATTTTCAAAAGAAAAAGTGTTCATCATTAAAGTTTGCAATTTGGAATCAGAAGGCTATTTTTAATTCATCACATTTTTATTTTTCTCTATTTGCAAATCACAAGAGAATTATTTTTCTTGGTTCACAAAAAGAAGAAACAAGAGAAATGTAAGCAAGTTATCCAAACAAGAGAAATGCAGCAAGGTTGTCCAAACAAACAAGAGGCCCAAACAGAAGCCAAACAAATATAACAAACAGAAGGCGCAAAACAGGGCCAAACAAGCAGCAAATTGGACAAAATAAAAACAACATCCATGCAAACGAGGCAGCAACATAGTAGTAGGAAGCAGGCACCAACAAAAAGAAAATATAGCAATATGATAAACTAAGTCAACAAGCAAGAGGCTTGTTCAATAGCCATTTGATAATTTTCCATTTATTGCAAACTTTTCAGAAAAAAGGTAAAAGAGCAATTGGCTCTTAGGGTCATTGAGAGAGAGAGGAAAGAAGTCACCTAGGGATGCACAACCCTGCTGCCCTGCTGTCACAATTGCATAAGAGTTGCTAGAAAAGAAAAACTGCAAGAAAAAGGGCATGAGAACAATATGCCAAAGTATTCAAAATTTGGTGTTTTCCCACCATTTTGAATAAGCTGTCAAACCAAAGAAACTAATATAACAGTATACAATTCTCAAGCAGAAGAGAGAGAGAGAGAGAGAGAGAGAGAGAGAGAGAGAGAGAGAGAGAGAGAGAGAGAGAGAGAAAGATCAAACACAGTTTCAAAAAACCTTAAAAAATACTTCAAGTTTTCAAAAACTATCAAAGTTCCAAAAATCTGGAACAAATCTCAAACCAACAACAACATACCAAATCCAAAACCATCCACAAATCTAAAACCTTCTGAAACATCAAACAAAACCTGTAGCAAACAGTTCAAAACCAAAAGGCCTTAAACAAACCTTCAAAACCTGTATATCCCAAAAACCTAAAACCTGCCAGCCAAGAACCTATGAACATAAACCAGTAAATCCACAAAAACCATCATCAAAAACCAGTCTCAAATCAACCAAGTCACAACCACCATAAAAAAACTATCAAAATCTGAAAACCTCAAAAACCAACATAAGCCAAAAATGCCCAGACCTGTCAAACTTTCAATAACAAAAACCTGTTGATAACCAACAAGTCCAAAACCAGAAAAAACATACTCAACCACACATGCAATCCATCAACAAGACATACCAAACCAAACTGTAACACAACCTGTAAAAACCAAAACTCAGCAAACTTGCCATAACCAAACTGTAATAACAACCTTCAAAAAAACCCAAACCATTTTCAAAACTCACAAAACCTCCAAACCTAACAAAACCCAAAACTGATAAACCATCTTGTTATACCCCAAAATTTGCCCTCCATTTTTCACAAGAAGTCACAACCCCGGAGGTTTCTCCGATTTTTGAGATTGGCTCAAGAATCGGTCAAATAGACTTTTCTTTATCAGTCAATCCAGAATTAGGGTTTTCGCTCGCATTTCTCAGAAGGAACTGAATCCTCAGAAATTCAGTTAACTGTTACATTATTTTCACACTTGTTCAAGATTACTGGTTGTTTCTCAAAACCCAATTATCTGGGATAAGGGCTGAGACTTTTGTTTGGAACAGTAAAGCATCTGCTTGATTATTTGGAGTAAAAGGTTTATCGTTTATTGGAATGCTTTGTTGCTTGATTAAGTGGAGTGAAAGGTTTATCGCCTATTGGAATGATTTGTTTGTTTAACTGTACAATGCGTGTGTTAATTGGAATACCATGCGTATTGTGAGTAATGCAAGGTTACGAGACCCCAAAAGTTTGTTGATTATTTATTTTATCTGAATTAAAATTATTGGGATACAGTTCCAATTTCTTTGATTTAAGAGTCCTAAATAATTAAATAAACAATGCAAGAAAAGATTGGAAGATATTTGATAAAGACCTTTTTTATTATTTTTAAATATTGTTACAAAGTTTATCGGAATATTGTAAATTTACAACTTACAGTATTTACAATAATATTTGTTTACAATAAATGAAAAATAATAAACTAAGCCTAATCTCCTAAAATCTCTGGCTTCTATTGCTTCTGCTATTGTCCAAGATGCATCCACCTGAAAAGAGAAGAAAGAAAATCAGCACAAGAATTTTCAAATGAAAAGAAGAAACAAATCATCATTAAAATTGGCCGTCTAGAATCAGATTACCTATTTTCGTCACGCTTTATTTTTCTCTCTGCAAATCACAAGAAGATCGCTCTTCTCGGTTCACAGAGAGAAAAATAAAATATATAAAATGCAAGCATGTCAAACTAGATGCAAAAACATGGTTGAAACACAAAAGTTCCAAGCTGCATTAACCAAGCAAACTGAACTACAAACTGAGTTCCAAGCTGCATTAACCAAGCAAACTGAACTACAAACTGAGTTCCAAGTTGCATTAACCAAGCAAACTGTACTGCAAACTAAGTCACAAATTCAAAGGGACAAACAGGCGCCAACACTACCAAGGTAAGTCAAGCAAATGAATAACACAACAGCAAGTAAAGTCCCATATTCAGCTACAGTACAAAATTGCCCAAAACCAAGTTACAAGACAAATTGGATAAATATGGTAATGCAACATGAAAACAGCAATACAGCAGACAAAAAGCAAGACGGCAGGAGGTAGTTCACTTGACAAGTCAAAACTTGTCAAAGGTGCTTTCATCATTTTCTAGACAGCCCAATTTTTCAGAATAAAGTATAATAAGCAATTAAAAATGCTTATATAGAGAGAGAAAGAGAGAACCTCAGTGAGAGTTTTGCAGTTTTGGCCAAAGCAGGTTTTTCAAGACAGTAAAAGAAAACAAAAAAAGGTATAAAGAGGCTACTGCATAGCAGTCCAGAGAAGAGGAGGGAGAACCCACAAAAAACTTGCAAACCTGCATTACAAGTCTGCAGAAATGCAAACAAAAACTAACAGCAAAACTATCTCTAAAAACCACCAACAAACATACAGCCTGCCTTACAAACACAACTGACGATAAGCCTTGTAAAAATCACTAACAGCAAGCCTGCCTCCAACTCAACCTACATAACCTTCAAGCTTCCCAACCTGTAAACAAAAAAAAAAGCACAAGCCTGTTTCCAAAACCAAAACCCAAATCTACAGAAACCTGCCTGCAAATCCAAACAAGTTCAAGCTTGCCTTACAAACACAACAAACCTGTTCAAACTTACAAACACAACAAACCTGTTCAAACTTACAAACCAGAAGCCTGTTTAGTAACAAAATGGCAGGTCAAGCCAAAACAAATTGCAAACCTGCATAACCAAAAACTTACAAGCCTGTTTCCAAACTCAGCTCTGCCTAACAAATAACAAAACCACAGATTCAACCACAAACCAAACTCCCAAACCTGTTTGGGCTAAAGGCTGCATAAACTGCAAACACAGTCCAAGCTAAAACTACACCACCCAAACATATAATCCAAGCAAAAACTACAACTTGCTCAAAAAACCCAACCAAAACTATCACCAACAAGTTTCAAACAACATGAAGAACAACAACAATAGCTAATCTCAGAACATCATCATCATTGACATCAAATAACCCACAAGGAGAGAGGAAGAGCATTCAAAATCAGTGACATTCAGCAACGAGAAAGGAAAAGATTCAGAAGTAGATAAAGTTCAGAATACATTTTCATCATCAACTCAAATCAAAACCACAAACAAAGAGGCAAATCTCAGAAAATCATCATCATTGATATCAAATAACCCAGAAGAAAGAGGAAGAATCAATAAAAGTCCAAACAACATAGGGTTCTCAGAACAAAATCATCATCAAACGTTCAAAGAAACAGAGATACTAGAAGCAAGCAATCATCATTTCTCCTCCCTCCGCCTAGCCTCCTAGGAGCGTCGCCGGCCAGCTCACCCTCCCTCTCTCACTTCTCAGAAGCGAAACGTTCAAGGTGAGTTTGTTCTCAACCTTTTTACTACACATAAAACATCAAAACCATGGATTAGAACATACATATAACAATCAAAGAGAAACTAAAACATAACTGTAAAGAACCCTTAAAACGCAAATTGAAGCAATTCGTACCGTTCGTTCAAGATTCTAGACCACCGTGAAGAAAGCAGGAAGTGAGATGGGATGAAGCTCCGATGGCTAAGGCATGAAAGGAGTGTCAGAACCATCGCCGGAGAGAGAAGAAGAGAAACGGAGAAGAAGAGCAGGAGCGGCGCCGCTGATGCCAAGATTACAAACCCTAATGAAGCCACAACTCTGAACCCTAACAAAACTTTGTTCAAATTCATCACCTGGGCCTTCGCCCCAAATAAAACCTAGGCCCACTTTGTTTTTTACTGAATACGCCTCCCCCTTCCATTCTGTCCATTACATTAGTTCTATTTTCATCTTGGGCCTAACCCCAAGCAAACTCTTTAGGCCCATTATCTTTTCTAAACAAACTAATACTCTTTCTCTTATTTTAATTTTCTTTTCTTTGTTAATATTAAAACCAAAAATATATTAAGATTTTGTTTTAAATTTTCTTAATTTAGTTTTCCTTTTTTTAATAATTATTACATTTAATAAAATACAATAATAATAGAGATTTTATTTTTGTTTTCTTTAAAAAATGTATACAAAATGATAGAAACATTAATTTGAATAATTTTATTTCTTTAAAACTTTCTCTTTTCATAAAAACATAAAACACAATAATAATACTAATAATAAATACTTAAGTATTTATTAGTTTAAATTTTATTTCTTCATTTGTAAATAAATACATACATCTCATATTTCTTTGATTTTCTTTATTTTATAAATTGTTATAATCTTATGTTGAATGGCGATGATTCAATTTGGTTGTAACCCATAATATTTGGGACATTATTATTCTTGAGAAACTCATCCCCATTTGTAAATAATTGTACCCCATCCCCGGATACTCTTTTGTAATAGCTTAGAATGCTTTTTTTAAAATATTCCATGATTAGAGATTAGGGTTTGTATGTGAAAGTCTAAAATCGATCGCTAGATGACCTAATACAAGACAAATGAATGAAAATGACAAACACAATGCACACTTGCACCTCTAGGGTAACCTCACTCGTTGCTTCGGAAACACAATCATGTCCCTCGAATGCGAGACACTCTAGTAAATGTCCCTTCGATAAACAAATATTGTAGTCCCTCAATGACCCTCGATGTTGCCTTCGATAAAACGAACTCGTCCCTTACAAAATTTCTAGAGCGTCTCACAAGTTGCTTTCAATGATTGTATACGATGACCCGTGCTTGTCCCGTTTAACACCCTAACACAAGGTTGTTCATGAAACACAATGGTGAAACAACACTGTTAAAAAGGGTTAAAAACATAAGAAGGATCTTTGAGTAAAATAGGGTAGACGACTCTTAGTTACTTGATCAAAAGCTTGCAAAACATCCTTGCCATTTTGAAACACACTTCACAACACAACTTCAAAACAATTTCAAAACAACTTTCAAAACATTGAAATATATTTTCAAAAAGACACACACCTTTGTATATATTCAAACAAGAATCATTACAAAGGTTTCCTAGATAAGGCAATTTTTTCAAAACATTTTCAAAACCACACACACACAAAGCACCATTCCAAACAATTGAAAAGCAAAGGCAAGTGATCTAAAACAAGTAACTAAGAGCCCATGGATAACCATGGATGAAAAGGGTGCTAGCACCTTCCCTTTTCATAATCTACCCCCCGAACCCAAGAAAACATCTCAAAGGTCTTTCCTGTGCTTTTTGACCTTTCCTTAGGATAAAATAAAAAGTCGGTGGCGACTCTTGCTAAATCGAACAAGTGCGAAAACAAACGTAAAATACCAAGTCAGTTCTCCCACCGTATCACAGAACTGGCGACTCAGCTGGGGAAATTTCTAAAAGTGGGGTTACCTTACGGTTTTTAGATCACCTTTGCATGATTATCTTGTTTGCCTTGATTGCTTTACATTTGTTTCTTTTGTTTGGGCTTGAAATCCTCTACCCGGATTTGGGAAACATTCATAGGTAAATAGCAATACGTTGTGGAAACTGTGCAGGGTATACCGACATGGTTGAAGCAATAGCTATATTAGTGCGACATATTAGTGGGTATCGGTAGCCTTTGAGTCAATCAAAGAGAATACGGGGCCGCTGAGTGATGTCATAAAGCACTAATGAACTCTTAGAACCTTACTTGACCATCTTGGCCTTTTTTAGGGGTAGTGAGATGACTGACTTTGGTGTAGTCCGAAGTTGGTAGATACTCGATACTACACTCATTGAGGGTTGTTTTCTTGGAATATTTCGGTCGCCAGTTAAGTGGCTAAACGGAAACAATGAACACATAAAATAATCCAGTGATATTGAGCTCCTTAGAACCCGATTACTATTTATAGGACAGGTTGAGCCAACGAACTTCAAGAGGGTACTTACCTATGAAACCCCATGCAAGCCTGAAACTAGGATCTTGTGTGATTTGCTTGTGCATATGCTTGTGCATACATCATGAACATCATGAAGCATCATTTGCATCCACTAACCATTTCAAGGGTTTGGATCTTCATCTTTGTTCCTGTTTTGTAGGTCATGGAATCTCTTCGTAGGAAAACAATTCAAGTCAACCTTGTGAGAATCCCTCCTCAACTCAAGGAGCTTACTTCCAGGATTCCGGAGAATTCTCTCTTCAGTGAAAGACATGGAAGACTTCTCAACTTGGTAAACTCCAACATTGAAGAAGACATGGTGAAAGTCCTCTTCCAGTTCTTTGACCCCCTACATCACTGTTTCACATTCCCTTATTACCAACTAGTACCTACTTTGGAGGAATTTTCTCAACTCTTGAGGATTCCTGTTCTTCATCTACTACCCTACAACGGTACGGAAAAAGAACCAAAGCCTGAAGATGTTGCTCAAGCCTTACACTTGCAACCATCTGATATCAAAGGACATTGGGAAACCAGAAGTGGTGTCAAGGGTTTCTTGGCAAAGTTTCTATTTGAGAAGGCACAAGACTGCTGGAATTCTCTAGATCTACAAGCCTTTGAAGAGATTGTAGCACTACTCATCTATGGGTTGGTCTTGTTCCCAAACCCTAATCAACTTATAGATGTGAATGCTATCAATATTTTCATGTCTCGGAATCCTGTGCCTACATTGCTTGGGGACATCCTACACTCATTTTACACACGAACAATGAGGAAAAGAGGTGTTCTCATGTGTTGTACTCCTCTTCTCGCAAGGTAGTTTGTTTCTCACCTTCCCCAGTCAGTTTTGAAGAATGAGCAGGGTTTAAGGTGGTCACAGCGATTGATGACCTTAACAAATTCTGATGTTTATTGGTGTTCTCGGTCCAGAGAAAATGTCATCATCATTGATCATTGTGGGGAATTCCCTAATGTCCCACTACTTGGCATTAGGGGAGGCATTACCTACAACCCCTGTTTAGCTCTGAGGCAATTTGGGTATGCCCGAAGAGATGGCCCTTATGATATACTGATTCCTGACTTGGCTTTTGACTTCGACAACGACGCTCAAGGGCTTCGACAAAGGTTTATCCGAGCATGGAGGATGCCCAACAAAGTGGACAGTAAGACACTGGGGCACAAGAATTCCATCCCTCTTGAGCCTTACCTCAAGTGGGTACGAACACGCGCCCAGAGTCTTATGATGCCTTACCCCCACATTCTCCCCATGATTAAAGAGCCTGTTAGGGAAGGAGAGGTTCCATACACCCTCCTACATCCAGACATGCCAACATCATGGGAAGAATTGCAAAAGAGTTGGATCCAACTCAAAGAAGAACGAAACACTTTTGAAGCCAACTTCTATGCCAGTGAGAAGAAGGTTTTGGAGCTTACCCGCCGAATTCACGAAGAGGAGACTCTTAACACTTACATCGCGCCAAAGAGGATGCGCAATGTCTTTTTACCTTGAGAAGCTTTGTAATATTTGGCCCATGGGGCATTTATGTACTGACAAATTTCTTCTTATTAATATGACGTGTGTTCTTTTGTCTGCAACAACTTTGAGTTTCTGAATCCTTTGATGCATTACATGAATAAGCATATCATTCATCATATGCATAAACAGGTCTTCACACCAGGTTTCCTTATCTTTCTGCTGTTTATTTCAGCAAGATGGATTTGGAGCAGACGGTTAAGGATCTGCAAGCACAGAATTCGCAATTCCAACAACTCCTCATGACCTTGGCAAAAGGTCAAGAGGATCTTAAAGCACTATTAGAGAATAAAAAACAGGAAAAAGGAAAAAAGAAAAATAAAAAGAAAAGAATCAGGGTAGCTACGCTGGGAAGAAGATTTAAGAACGAAGCTAGGAGAGTTCTGGAGTTCCCCTCGACGTCTGACGAAGGGACCGACAAAGGAAAAGGAGCTGCAGTACCTTCTGAGTCTGAGGTTGAAGAGGAAGAAGTTAAAGAGGATGAAGATTACTCCGAGCAGCAGTACCCTCCTGCGGACGACAGGTATAAAAATCTGAAAGAGCGGTTAGCAGCCATGGAAGTGCAAAGGGTTCCCGGACTAGATTTCGAAGAGCTGGGATTGATTGCTGGGATCGTCATTCCTCCCAAGTTCAAAGTACCCACATTCGCTAAATACGACGGTCTGTCGTGTCCAAAGATGCACCTGAGATCCTACGTCAGGAAGATCCAACCCCACTCATCTGATAAAGATATTTGAGTCCATTTTTTCCAAGATAGTTTGTCAGGCACACAATTGGACTGGTTCTATCAACTCGAGAGATCAGACGTACATAACTGGGAAGATTTGGCTGCTGCTTTCTACCGGCAATACCAATACAACACTGATTTAGCGCCCACTCGTACTCAACTACAGAGTATGAGTATGGCTGCTAATGAAGGATTCAAGGAGTATGCCCAGAAGTGGCGTGATCTAGCTGGAAGGGTGCAACCCCCATTGTTGGATAGAGAGCTGGTTGACATGTTTTTAGGGACCCTATCAGGCCCTTTCTTCAATCATTTAATTGGGAGTTCCTCCGCGGGATTTACCGAATTAATTCTGACCGGCAAAAGGGTCGAGGCCGGCATTAAAAGTGGTAAGATTCAAAAAGATGCCTCCGCGTCCACCGCTATGAAGAAGACCTTCCCAGCTAAGAAGGAGAGTTCTGCTGTTTACACCCAGAGAAATCGGGAAAGAGAGGAACGTCGGCCAACAGTGGGGGCCGTATTAATTCAGAAGTTCGCATCAGACTGACCTAGAAACAGTCAACCGAGGAATGATCAGCCCAGAACCCATCAGCAAAGGCCACCACAGCAATATACCCCGATAAATATGACACCCGCTCAGATCCTTCCACATATCCTGAAATTAAACCTTGCTAATTTGAGAGAGGCACCTAAGAATGCAAACACCACTTCTCCACATTATCATCCCAATGCAAAATGTGCCTACCATTCAGACAATATAGGACATGACACCAACGACTGTTGGGCCCTCAAAAAAAATCCAAGACTTAATCGACGCCAAGGAGGTAGAATTCGATGCGCTCGAAAAGCCGAATGTGATTTCTGCCCTGATGCCCAAGCACAGTCATAATGTTCATGCCGTTATGGAAGACCTTCATGTTACCAATGTTGATGATCTTTTGACTCCCTTATCAGTGATTAAAGTGAATTTGATGAGAGCCGGGATATTCCCAGGCTGTGGAAAAGACTGTTGCTTTTGTTTAAACATACGAGCTAACTGCCCAATGTTGAAATCAGGCATCCAACGCCTGATGGATACCCAAGAGATACTCTTCCAAAAAACCCCTGTTGATACCTTCACTCCTGTTACTCCTGCTACTTTTGCTACTTCAACCAACGATATTGCAATCATAACCATTTCCGACAATCCTCCCAAGGCTTGCAAAAGGCCTGTCAGGATTACGCCCGACCTTAAATTTATACCATTAAAAATCACCATGCCGGGGCCTGTCCCGTATCAATCTGACAAGACGGTACCATGGAACTATGGGGGAGAAGTCTCCTATCATGGTATCAAACAAATTGAAGCAGTCCAAGAGAATTCTAAAGAGGAGACCCCTGATATAGGGAACATTGCAGGAACAAGCAAGATAACCCGCAGCGGACGGATTTTTTCTCCAGAGATTGCTCCCCCTCGAGCAGTCTTCGGACCCTCGAAAGCTTCTGCACCTGTTAGGCCATATGTGCGAGACCCGATAATTGAAGAATTGGATACTCCTGAAGAAAGACCATCTGTTGATACTAATAATAAGGGTAAGGGGATACTAGAAGCGCCTGTCAAGACGAAGGCTCATGCTGTGGTTATCCCCGAAACCACCCAGAAAGAAATGGATGAAATCTTGAAAATAATCAGAAAGAGTGACTACGACGTCCTGGAACAGCTAGGGTAGACCCCTTCTAAAATTTCAATGTTGGCTCTTCTACTCTGCTCTGAGGCCCATGCTAAGGCCCTGATCAAATTTTTGAAAGCGGCACACGTGCCCCAAGAAACTTCGGCTGACCAGTTTCAGGAGTGTGTGGCTAGTCTTACTGCTAATAATGGCCTGGGTTTTTCCGATGCTGACTTGACTCCCAAAGGAAGGAAACACAATGATGCGCTACATGTCTCAATTGAGTGCAGGGGAACCACCCCCGCCCATGTCTTAGTTGATACTGGTTCTTCCTTGAATGTGCTTCCGAAGAAAGCCTTAGACCGTTTGGACTGCGAAGGATTGACCCTCAAACCTAGTAACATCATTGTTAGGGCCTTTGATGGGTCCAAAAGAATGGTTCATGAAGAGGTTGACATTCCTATCAAAGTAGGCACAAAAGTTTTCAACTCCACCTTTTACGTGATGGACATCCGTCCGTCATATTCGTGTTTGTTAGGAAGACCGTGGATCCATTATGTCGGGGCAGTTACCTCCTCTATGCACCAAATGCTGAAATATCCTGTTAAGGGTAAGATTATAACAATGCACGACGACGAAGAGTACATGATAAGTCATCTCAATTCCTTCCGCTATGTGGAATTGGATGGCAAGTTCATCGAAACGCCTTTCCAACATTTTGAGGAAGTTTCTCCTGAGGTAGCAGTTGCGAAGACAATGGTTGAGGTGCCTACCGTTCCCAAGCATGTATCTAGGATGGCATCTCTCAAGGACGCAGAGGCTGCAGTCAAAGAAGGAAAGAGCGCAATATGGGGGCAACTTCCTGACTTTCCCCATAAGACGGACAAATTTGGACTAGGGTTTACTGCTGCAGGATAGAAGGTTATGCGTCGTTCCAAGATTGGAGGGCCATCTTTAAGGATCACTCACCATGGAATTAATGCTGTAGAAGATGAAAATGAAGAGGGCCACTTTGAGGATTGGATCTTTCCGACTATCGAAGGGGGTTTAAGCAACTGGGAAGCAAAGGATTTTATTCCCATCACCTTCATCAACCAGTAATTTTATCTTTGAACAATTTCTTATTTCGGTCTGTAATAACTAAAAAAATTCGTACACTATTTTCACCTTATGCCTTTCCCGGGGCATATAGGTCCATTTGTAAGGGCTTGATTTTCTTCATTATCATATGCCATGTTTTAATGAATCATCAAACACTTTCATCTACAAACTGTTGTGTTCATTTTCTTTCCTTTTGCATTTTTGTTTTGTTTAAGGATGGCTATCCCTTACACACACCCACACTCACAAATGCAGGTACCCGTCCACTCCGGATTCCATGGGTGACTATTCTGCTTTAGCCTTCGATAACTCTGAAGATTTGGTCAATCACGCTGAGTACGAAGTTGACGAAGACTGTGAAGTGCCGGGAGAGTTAGCCAGACTTCTACAACAAGAAGAGACGGCTATTCTTCCCCATGAAGAGTTGCTAGAAACCATCAACTTGGGGACAGAGGAAGATAGGAAAGAAGTAAAAGTGTGTGCCAACATGGAACCAAGTGTCAAAGAGCGCTTAGTGCAGTTGTTGAACGAGTATGTTGAAATCTTCGCCTGGTCTTATGAAGACATGCCAGGATTGGACACAGATATCGTGGTTCACCGTCTCCCTACAAGAGAAGACTGTCCACTGATCAAGCAAAAGGTCTGCCGAATGACGCCCGACATGTCCGAGAAGATCAAAGCTGAGGTAATGAAGCAATTTAACGCTGGCTTTCTGGCTGTTACTTCCTATCCACAATGGGTTGCTAACATTGTTCCCGTGCCTAAAAAGGACGGCAAAGTCAGAATGTGTGTGGACTATCGGGACTTGAACAGGGCTAGCCCTAAAGACGATTTCCCCTTCCACATATCGACATCTTGGTTGACAACACAACTCAACACAAGGTTTTTTCCTTCATGGATGGATTCTCGGGATACAACCAGATCAAAATGGCCCCCGAAGACATGGAGAAAACTACTTTTGTCAAGCAGTGGGGTACCTTCTGCTACAAAGTAATGCCATTCGGACTGAAGAATCCCGGGGCAACCTATCAATGCGCCATGGTAGCTTTGTTTCATGATATGATACATCATGAGATTGAAGTCTACATAGACGACATGATTGCCCGATCACAGACAGAAGAAGACCACCTTGATCATCTGCAGAAGCTGTTTGTCAGATTGAAGGAGTATAAGCTCAGACTGAACCCAAGCAAGTGCACTTTTGGAGTCAGGTCTGGTAAACTTTTGGGATTTATTGTCAGCAACAAAGGTATAGAGGTTGATCCTGCTAAAGTCAAAGTTATACAAGAAATGCCTGCCCCCCGCACTGAAAAGGAGGTTAGAGGTTTCTTGGGACGCTTGAACTACATTGCGAGGTTTATCTCTCACCTAACATCTACCTGTGAGCCAATCTTCGAGCTATTGAAGAAAGATCAGGTGGTTGAATGGAAAAATGATTGTCAAGTTGCTTTTGATAAAATCAAAGAGTATTTGCTGGAACCTCCTATTTTGATGCCACCCGTCGAGGGAAGACCGTTAATTATGTATCTGACCGTTTTGGATAATTCAATAGGGTGTGTACTGGGCCAACATGACGAGTGTGGTCGAAAAGAGCACGCCATTTATTACCTTAGCAAAAAGTTTACCGACTGTGAGACTCGCTACTCACTGCTCGAGAAAACTTGTTGCGCTTTGGTATGGGCTGCTCGCCGGCTAACACAGTATATGTTGACGCATACCACTTTGCTGATTTCCAAGATGGATCTAATTAAGTATATCTTCGAGAAGCCTGCTTTATCTGGAAGAATCGCTAGATGGCAAATGATCCTGACTGAGTATGATATTCAGTATACTACTCAAAAAGCTATAAAAGGGAGTGTACTAGCTGACCATCTAGCTCATCAAGCTGTCGAAAATTACCAATCTATGAGATTCGACTTCCCTGACGAGGACATTATGACATTGGACAACATTGAAGTTAACGAACTATATGACGGACCTGAACAGGGATCCCGATGGACCCTGTACTTTGATGGCGCTTTAAATGCACTTGGCAACGGTATCGGCGCAGTACTTATCTCTCCAGAAGGTTGCCATACACCCTTCACTGCTAGACTCTGTTTCAGTTGCACCAACACCATGGTTGAGTATGAAGCTTGTATCTTTGGTCTTAAAGCTGCAATTGACTTGGGAATCAAATATTTGGTGGTATTTGGAGACTCAGCCTTGGTTATCAGTCAAATCAAAGGAGAGTGGGACACTAAACATCCTAACCTCATCCCATACAAAGAACATGTCCTGACATTGTTACCTCATTTCGAGCAGATTACCTTCGAACACTTCCCGCGAGAAGAAAATCAGCTAGCAGATGCTTTGGCTACAATGTCTTCCATGTTTAAACTCAACTGGGATAATGAGGCTCCCCAAATCACCATCGAGCGAATGGACGAACCTGCGCACTGTCATGAGATTAATACCGAAGAAGTAGTGGAACTACCCTGGTTCCATGAAATCAAAAGGTATCTCCAGACTCGAGAATACCCTGAAGGAGCTTTCGTCAATGACAAAAAATTCTTAAGGAAATTTGCTGCCAAGTTCTTCCTGAGCAATGGTATCCTTTATAAGCGCAACCATGATTGTGTTCTACTTCGTTGTATAGATAAGGTTGAAGCAGAGTTGATCATGACCTAAATACATAGTGGCATCTTTGGCACCCACTTAAGCGGACATACGATGGCTAATAAGATTCTAAGGGCAGGCTACTATTGGTCTACCATGGAAGCTGATTGTCATCAATATTCCCGTACTTGTCACAAATGCCAAGTCTATGCTGACAAGGTACATATTACTCCGATTCCTCTCAATGTCCTAACAGCTCCCTGGCCATTCGCAATGTGGGGAATCAACATGATTGGAGAAATCAAGCCTACAGCATCCAATGGGCATCGCTTCATCCTGGTGACTATTGATTACTTTACCAAATGGGTCGAAGCAGCTTCCTTCGCCCCTGTTACAAAGAATGTGGTTTCCCGTTTTATCAAGCAGAACCTCATTTGCCGGTATGGTATTCCTGACCAAATCATTACGTAAAACGGTACAAACCTAAACAACACTATGATCACCGCTCTGTGCGAGCAGTTCAAGATTTATCATCACAATTCATATCCCTATCGGCCGAAGATGAACGGTGCTGTTGAAGCCGCAAACAAAAATATCAAGAAGATCATTCAAAATATGACGGTCACCTACAAGGACTGGCATGAGATGTTACCGTTTGCTTTACACGGGTACCGTACCACGGAGCGAACATCAACTGGGGCAACATCTTTCTCTTTGGTATACGGAATGGAAGCTGTTTTACCTATAGAAGTTCAGATTCCTTCTTTAAGAATCATGAAGGACGCTGGTTTGAATGAAGACGATTGGATTCAGACCCTGCTTGATCAACTTAATTTGATTGACGAAAAGCGACTTACTGGTGTTTGTCATGGTCAGACGTATCAAAAACGGATGATCAAGGCTTTTAACAAGAAAGTCAAGAGACAAGTATATCAAGTTGGGGATCTTGTAATCAAGCGGATTATCTTGCCGCAAAGTGATCCCAGGGGCAAGTGGAATCCTACTTACGAAGGACCATTTGTGATCAAAAACATCTTTTCTAGCGGGGAAATGATCCTGACCACCATGGACGGTGACGATCTGCCACACCCTGCAAACACAGACATAGTCAAAAGATACTACGCATAAACGACCCGACAGGTCGAAAACCCGAAAGGGCGACTTGGGCAAAAAATGGGCATCCCGGTGAATCGAAAACCCGAAAGGGCGGTTCAGGCAAAAATTAGGGATAAACAAAAAATATGTACATCCGGCAAGTTGAAAACCCGAAAGGGCGACTTGGGTAAAAAAGGGTTTCCCGGTGGATCGAAAACCTGAAAGGGCGATCCAGGAAAAAGTTAGGGAATCAAAGCGTATGACTATGTCTCGTTGGATCACTTTAAGGACAATCTCTTCGCAGACAAGCTCCAAAGCTTCTGATCAATCCGATCATCTGCGGGTGAAGCAACGAATGGAAAAGATACTCAGAGTCGTGAAGGCTATAGCAGAATGGGAACCCCATGGAATTGATACACATAGCCATCTTTCTCTGTATAAAATTTTTCTCAGCTTTTTGACAATATTCTCTTACTAGGGTGTCCGTCTCCTTTGTACAAATACTTACACAAAGTTAATACAAAGTTACTTCAAAGTACAGAAAACTGTCTGCCTTTTTCTTTCTTTTTACACTTGTGCTTTATTTGAAAACGTCCAATGATTTATTAAATGAGCATATGCATTTGAATGAAATCACCACTTACAAATAAAACAAAATGAGAAAGAATAATTAATGATAGGATGGAAGTGTAGGAAAGTGTCTTTAGGCTATTCAAGAAGAAATCCCCTGCAAATACATCACCTGGTTCCTAAGCAGAACTAAAACCTTGAAAGACATATCCCCGGTAGAGTTAAATTTCAAGGATCCCCATCGGAGTTGAATATTCAAATTCTCAGTCAACAGTAGATTAGCACTTTGAACTACAAACCATCGGTAAGAATGAAACTTTCTTCCCCAAGCAGAGACAAAACTCCAACCTGTGAACACCAGTGAAGATCATCCAGCTTCTTCCCTTCTCCCGAAAAGTTGCTTTCAAACCAGATAATTCATCAGAAAGTTATTTTAAAAATTTTTCGCAGTGAAGTCGCTAATCAAATCAGCACGTCACTAGGACCCCCAACAAAGATGAAAACTTTAAGCTATCAATCCCCAGCGGAAACCATTCAGTTTTTCCCTGATATCCTTAACAAAACGGAGTTCCTCCTTATTGCTTCCCCAGTAAAGTGGCATACAACCTAAGCTACTGAGCTTCTTCCAAACAAGAATAAGCTTTTCCTAGGATCCCGAGCTTACTCTCCAGCAGTATGGCTATTCCCCACAGAATTTCAGATCCCATGCAGGTCAAAGATTCTCATTTTTGATTCCTCGGCACAAATTCCTCTGACAAAATGAGGATTCTCATTCTCATTTCTCCATAGAGTTTTCAGATATTCCCCAGCGGAGTTCTCCTCAAACAACAAAATAGGAATCCCCAGTAGATTGGCATACAACCCAAACTCCTGACTTCTCCCAGTAGTATAATTTCTCGCCGCAGAGGTTGTCAAAGAGCTGGAAGACACACATACTCTTCAATAATGGTCCCAAGACTTCTCATTTTCAACAATCAAAGGATTTTCAATCCCCGACAGCAGTCAAGGATTTATTTTCTCCGACAGCGGTCAAATATTTTATTATCTCCAGCTATCCAGGATTTATTTTCCTCAGCAAGACAGCTCATCGGCTTACATGCGCATACATTGCATTCATATATCATAAACATTGATATAACATATATATTGCATCATACATTTCATGCAACATAACTTTGTGTTTCAGCTAATATTTTACCCTTTTCAAGGATAAGATTAACAAGCTTCGACCAGACTTTTGAAAACAGTTTACGGATGCTTCCCAACATGGATGCTAATCTATTGCTTATTCAACTTCAAGACTTCTGAAAACAATTTATGGATTCTCCAATCACGGATGTTAATCTATCGCTTGTTCAGACTCAACTTTTGAAAACAGTTTACGGATGCTTCCCAACATGGATGCTAATCTATTGCTTATTCAACTTCAAGACTTCTGAAAACAGTTTATGGATTCTCCAAACAAGAATGTTAATCTATCGCTTATTCAGACTCAACTTTTGAAAACAGTTTACGGATGCTTCCCAACATGGATGCTAATCTATTGCTTATTCAACTTCAAGACTTCTGAAAACAGTTTATGGATTCTCCAAACACGGATGTTAATCTATCGCTTGTTCAGACTCAACTTTTGAAAACAGTTTACGGATGCTTCCCAACATGGATGCTAATCTATTGCTTATTCAACTTCAAGACTTCTGAAAACAGTTTATGGATTCTCCAAACACGGATGTTAATCTATCGCTTGTTCAGACTCAACTTTTGAAAACAGTTTACGGATGCTTCCCAACATGGATGCTAATCTATTGCTTATTTAACTTCAAGACTTCTGAAAATAGTTTATGGATTCTCCAAACACGGATGTTAATCTATCGCTTGTTCAGACTCAACTTTTGAAAACAGTTTACGGATGCTTCCCAACATGGATGCTAATCTATTGCTTATTCAACTTCAATACTTCTGAAAACAGTTTATGGATTCTCCAAACACGGATGTTAATCTATCGCTTGTTCAGATTAAACTTTTGAAAACAGTTTACGGATGCTTCCCAACATGGATGTCAATCTATTGCTTATTCAGACCCCCAGCTCATAGATGTTCCAAACACGGATACCTTTCTGATACTCATTCTTTCACCTACAACATACAGTTCGACAAACATTCTCGGATGGCATCTTTAAGCCCATCTTCGACAAGATTCCGTCACATCTCTAAATGGCATCTTTAAGCCCATTCCCTCAACTATGCTTTGACAAGTGCAAATTTATGGGCACTCTAGTGTCCAATCATCTTTTACCTTCAAGTCGCGAAAGGCAAACTCGCCAATCTAACTCTTCAGGTTCAAGAAGATTGAACAGGGGCAACTGTTATACCCCAAAATTTGCCCTCCCTTTTTCACAAGAATTCACAACCCCGGGGTTTTCTCTGATTTTTGAGATTGGCTCAAGAATCGGTCAAACAGACTTTTCTTTATCAGTCAATCAAGAATTAGGGTTTTCGCTCGCATTTCTCAGAAGGAACTGAATCCTCAGAAATTCAGTTAACTGTTACATTATTTTCACGCTTGTTCAAGATTACTCGTTGTTTCTCAAAACCCAATTATCTAGTATAAGGGCTGAGACTTTTGTTTGGAACAGTAAGGCATCTGCTTGATTATTTGGAGTAAAAGGTTTATCGTTTACTGGAATGCTTTGTTGCTTGATTAAGTGGAGTGAAAGGTTTATTGCCTATTGGAATGCTTTGTTTGTTTAACTGTACAATGTGTGTGTTAATTGGAATACCATGCGTATTGTGAGTAATGCAAGGTTACGAGACCGCAAAAGTTTGTTGATTATTTATTTTATCTGAATTAAAATTATTGGGATACAGTTCCAATTATTTTGATTTAAGAGTCCTAAATAATTAAATAAACAATGCAAGAAAAGATTGGAAGATATTTGATAAAGACCTTTTTTATTATTTTTAAATATTGTTACAAAGTTTATCAGAATATTGTAAATTTACAACTTATAGTATTTACAATAATATTTGTTTACAATAAATGAAAAATAATAAACCTAAGCCTAATCTCCTAAAATCTATGGCTTCTATTGCTTCTGCTATTGTCCAAGATGCATCCACCTGAAAAGAGAAGAAAGAAAAGAAAATCAGCACAAGAATTTTCAAATGAAAAGAAGAAAAAAAATCATCATTAAAATTGGTCGTTTAGAATCAGATTGCCTATTTTCGTCACGCTTTATTTTTCTCTCTGCAAATCACAAGAAGATCGCTCTTCTCGGTTCACAGAGAGAAAAATAAAATATATAAAATGCAAGCATGTCAAACTAGATGCAAAAACATGGTTCAAATACAAAAGTTCCAAGCTGCATTAACCAAGCAAACTGAACTACAAACTGAGTTCCAAGCTGCATTAACCAAGCAAACTGAACTACAAACTGAGTTCCAAGCTGCATTAACCAAGAAAACTGTACTGCAAACTAAGTGACAAATTCAAAGGGACAAACAGACACCAAAACTGCCAAGGTAAGTCAAGCAAATGAATAACACAGCAGCAAGTAAAGTCCCATATTCAACTACAATACAAAATTGCCCAAAACCAAGTTACAAGACAAATTGGATAAATATGGTAATGCAGCATGAAAACAGTAATACAGCAGACAAAAGCAAGACAGCAGGAGGTAGTTCACTTGACAAGTCAAAACTTGTCAAAGGTGCTTTCATCATTTTCTAGACAGCCCAAATTTTCAGAATAAAGTATAATAAGTAATTAAAAATGCATATAGAGAGAGAGAGAGAAAGAGAGAACCTCAGTGAGAGTTTTGCAGTTTTGGCCAAAGCAGGTTTTTCAAGACACTAAAAGAAAACAAAAAAAGATATAAAGAGGATACTGCATAGCAGTCCATAGAAGAGGAGGGAGAACCCACAAAAAACTTGCAAACCTGCATTACAAGTCTGCAGAACTGCAAACAAAAACTAAGAACAAAACTATCTCTAAAAATCACCAACAAACATACAGCCTGCCTTACAAACACAACTCACGACAAGCCTTGTAAAAATCACTAACAACAAGCCTGCCTCCAACTCAACCTACATAACCTTCAAGCTTCCCAACCTGTAAACAACAAAAAAAAGCACAAGCTTGTTTCCAAAACCAAAACCCAAATCTACAGAAACCTTCCTGCAAATCCAAACAAGTTCAAGCTTTCCTTACAAACACAACAAACCTGTTCAAACTTACAAACACAACAAACCTGTTCAAACTTACAAACCAGAAGCCTGTTTAGTAACAAAATGGCAGGTCAAGCCAAAACAAATTGCAAACCTGCATGACCAAAAACTTACAAGCCTGTTTCCAAACTCAGCTCTGCCTAACAAATAACAAAACCACAGATTCAGCCACAAACTAAACTCCCAAACCTGTTTGGGCCAAAGGCTGCATAAACTGCAAACACAGTCCAAGCTAAAACTACACCACCCAAACATACAGTCCAAGCAAAAACTGCAAATTGCTCAAAAAACCCAACCAAAACTATCACCAACAAGTTTCAAACAACATGAAGAACAATAACAATAGCTAATCTCAGAACATCATCATCATTGACATCAAATAACCCACAAGGAGAGAGGAAGAGCATTCAGAATCAGTGACATTCAGCAACGAGAAAGGAAAAGATTCAGAAGTAGATAAAGTTCAGAATACATTTTCATCATCAACTCAAATCAAAATCACAAACAAAGAGGCAAATCTCAGAAAATCATCATCATTGATATCAAATAACCCAGAAGAAAGAGGAAGAATCAATAAAATTCCAAACAACATAGGGTTCACAGAACAAAATCATCATCAAACGTTCAAAGAAACAGAGATACCATAAGCAAGCAATCATCATTTCTCCTCCCTCCGCCTAGCCTCTTGGGAGCTCCGCCGACCAGCTCACCCTCCCTCTCTCACTTCTCAGAAGAGAAACGTTCAAGGTAAGTTTGTTCTCAAACTTTTTACTACACATCAAACATCAAAACCATGGATTAGAACATGCATATAACAATCAAAGCGAAACGAAAACATAACTGTAAAGAACCCTTAAAACGCAAATTGAAGCAATTCATACCGTTCGTTCAAGATTCTGGACCACCGTGAAGAAAGCAGGAAGTGAGATGGGACGGTGCTCCGATGGCTAAGGCATGAAAGGAGTGTCAGAACCATCGCCGGAGAGAGAAGAAGAGAAACGGAGAAGAAGAGCAGGAGCGGCGCCGCTGAGGCCAAGATTACAAACCCTAATGAAGCCAAAACTCTGAACCCTAACAAAACTTTGTTCAAATTCATCACCTGGGCCTTCGCCCCAAATAATACCTAGGCCCACTTTGTTTTTTACTGAATACGCCTCCCCCTTCCATTATGTCCATTACATTAATTCTATTTTCATCTTGGGCCTAACCCCAAGCAAACTCTTTAGGCCCATTATCTTTTCTAAACAAACTAATACTCCTTCTCTTATTTTCATTTTATTTTCTTTGTTAATATTAAAACCAAAAATATATTAAGATTTTGTTTTAAATTTTCTAAATTTAGTTTTCCTTTTTTTAATAATTATTACATTTAATAAAATACAATAATAATAGTGATTTTATTTTTGTTTTCTTTAAAAAATGTATACAAAATGATAGAAACATTAATTTGAATAATTTTATTTCTTTAAAACTTTCTCTTTTCATAAAAACATAAAACACAATAATAATAATAAATACTTAAGTCTTTATTAGTTTAAATTTTATTTGTTCATTTGTAAATAAATACATACATCTCATATTTCTTTGATTTTCTTTATTTTATAAATTGTTATAATCTTATGTTGAATGGCGATGATTCAATTTGGTTGTAACCCATAATATTTGGGACATTATTATTCTTGAGAAACTCATCCCCATTTGTAAATAATTGTACCCCCATCCCCGGATACTCTTTTGTAATAGCTTAGAATTTAATTCTCGCACTTTATGCTTTTTTTAAAATATGCCATGATTAGAGATTAGGGTTTGTATGTGAAAGTCTAAAATCGATCGCTAGATGACCTAATACAAGACAAATGCATGAAAATGACAAACACAATGCACACTTGCACCTCTAAGGTAACCTCACTCGTTGCTTTGGAAACACAATCATGTCCCTCGAATGCGAGACACTCTAGCAAATGTCCCTTCGATAAATAAAGATCATAGTCCCTCGATGACCCTCGATGTTGCCTTCGATAAAACGATATCGTCCCTTGCAAAATTGCTAGAGCTTCTCACAAGTTGCTTTCAATGATTGTATACGATGACCCGCGCTTGTCTCGTTTAACATCCTAACATAAGGTTGTTCATCAAACACAATGGTGAAACAACACCGTTAAAAAGGGTTAAAAACATAAGAAAGATCTTTGAGTAAAATAGGGTAGACGACTCTTAGTTACTTGATCAAAAGCTTGCAAAATATCCTTGCCATTTTCAAACACACTTCACAACACAACTTCAAAACAACTTTCAAAACATTGAAATATCTTTTCAAAAAGACACACACCTTTGTATATATTCAAACAAGAATCATTACAAAGGTTGCCTAGACAAGGCATCTTTTTCAAAACATTTTCAAAACCACAGACACACAAAACACCATTTCAAACAATTGAAAAGCAAAGGCAAGTGATCTAAAACAAGTAACTAAGAGCCCATGGATAACCATGGATGAAAAGGGTGCTAGCACCTTGCCTTTTCATAATCTACCCCCCGAACCCAAGAAAACATATCAAAGGTCTTTCATGTGCTTTTTGACCTTTCCTTAGGATAAAATAAAAAGTCGGTGGCGACTCTTGCTAAACCGAACAAGTGCAAAAACAAACGCAAAATACCAAGTTAGTTCTCCCACCGTATCACACATCTCAATACCATCAAACCAAATCTGAACAAACATCTCAATACCATCAAAACCAAAACTGATAAAACATCTCAATATCAAAAAACCAAAAAGTCCAAAACCTGTAACAATACCAAACATCGTAACCAAAACCCAGAAAAAATTCAAAAACTGTCAAAGTATCAAAACTGCAACAAGTCCCAAGCATTCAAATCCCAAAAATCGCAAAGTCCAGAAAGACATCATCATTATCATTTAAAAGGAAAAGAAGGGTTACCAACAGGTGTGAAAGCCCACGCTTTCAATCTTCATCTCCTCCCTCGCAAGCTCTCGCCACCAAGGAGCATCATCATCGTCTCACCATTCCCATCCATTTCACATAAAAATCCCAAACAGGTTAGGTTTCCTCATAACATTATTTTCCTGCATCTCAATAGACAATAGGTTTGATTAACAGAAAAAGACATAACAAGACAAAACAACAACAAAAATCGTTCAAGCTTCAAAATTACAGAACCATACCTTTCAAGAACAAAACCTTTAGAGCTTGGTTAGGAAGCGTGAGAGACGATGCTCCGACAACAGAGGGTAGAGGGAGGATCAGATAATCCGATTATGAACCCCTTAGACAAATTCATTTCAAAACTTAGGGTTTCCAAAAGGGCGCAAATCATGGTGAGATAGAGCAAGAGAGTGGTTTGTTCATGAGATTAGGAAGAGGCGGGGGATGAGATAGTAACAGAGATCAAAGATGAACAAAAATCAGAAGAGATGGATGAGAGAAGGTGAGGACAGCGCCGCTGTACAAAAGGGGTAAGAACCCTAATTGGTTTTGTTTCCCTAATCAAACAATTATGCCATTTAAGAGAGCATTGGGCCTGTTTCATTTACAAATCCCTTAAAGCCCACACGATTGCTAGTTCACCCCCCTTTATGCCTGTTTTAGTTACAGCAAAAAAAACAATACTTCTTTGGGCCTAGCATCCTTTAAATCCCTTAAGCCCATTTGTCACTTGTTTAGTTAATTTGTTTATTTTTTTTTGATAATAAAAATACTAATTAAAACTTAGAATACTTTTTTTATACATTTAATTTAAGTCTTGAAATTAATTTTTTATCATTTTCTTTTTTATAACTTATCTTTATTAATTTTGTACATTTAATAAAAACATCAAAAAAATTTAATTTAATTTGTTTCCTTTATTTAAACTTATTTACATAATTAATAAGAATACAAAAAATAATAATAAAGATTTCATCATTTTTTTAGAATAGGTTTTATTTTCTCTTTTCAAGTAAATACATACATTGTATACTTTGTTGATTTTATTTTCATAAGTTGCCATAGCTTTATATTAAATTGTACAAAAATTCGATTTGGTTGTATTGTTTGATATTTGGACATTGCTATTCATCCCCATTCGTAACAATTGTACCCCCATTCCCGAACATTCTGTAATAGCTTAGAATTTCAATTCCTGCAATTTATTACTTTCTATATACTGTATAGTAACTAGGCATGTATGTCAAGATTCAAAAATAAATCTCTAGATGACCTAATCAAAGAATAAAATAACTTGAAACCAACACACTTCTTCACATGCGCACCTCTAGGGTAACCTCGCTCGTTGCCTCGGAAATACAATCATGTCCCTCGAATATGGGATTATTTAGCAAATGACCCTTCATTAAACAAAGATCGTAGTCCCTCGATGACCCTCGATGTTACCTTCGATTAAAACGATCTCGTCCCTTACAAAATTGCTAAAGCGTATCACAAATTGCCTTCAATGATTGTAAAATTGACCCGCGCCTGGCCCTTTACATCCAATGGTGGGGCTTCTTACCAAATCAATGGTAAGATAGCACCATTAAAAGTAAGAAGAAAAGAACAATTTAAGACCTTTCGAGTAGATAGATTCACTCTTAGTTACTCGCTTGCTCACGATAAAACTTTTACACCTACACCTCCATTTCAAAACATTTTCAAAAGATAAAACATTTTGTATATGTTCTTATAGAGACGAGAACCATTGCAAAACCTCTTTTCAAAACACTTTTTGAAACACGATTCACAAACACCTCTTTGAACCATTTTTCGAAACAAAACTTTGTATACGTTCTTATAGAGACGAGAACCATTACAAAGAGATTTTTCAAAATACTTTCAAAGCCCACACCACAAGCACACAATCAAACAAAAGCAAGTGATCTAAATGAGTAACTAAGAGCCCATGGAAAACCATGGATGAAAAGGGTGCTAATACCTTCCCTTTTCATAATCTACCCCCCGAACCCGAGAAAAATCTCGAAAGGTCTTTCCTGTGCTTTTTTACCTTTCCTTTTCGATAAAAGAAAATTCGGTGGCGACTCTTGCTAACCGCACAAGTGTGAACGAAACGCAAAATTTCAAGTCAGTTCTCCCACTGTATCATAGAACTGGTGACTCTGCTGGGGAATTCTAAAAGTGGGGTTACCTTAGGGTTAGATCACCTTTACTTGCTTACATTGTTTGATTTGTTTGCTTTACATTTTTGTTCCTTGTTTGGGTTTGCTTTAAATCCTACATCCGTATTTGGGGGAACCTTTTAGGTAAGTAGCAATAGACTGTAAGGGAACTGTGAGGGGTATACTAACATGATTGAAGCAGTAGCTACGTTGATGTGGCACTTTGGTTGGTACCGGTAACCCTTGAGTCGAATCAAGGAGAGTACGGGGCCACCGCGTGGTGTCGTGAAGCATCAACTGGCCTTAGAACCTTACTTGACCAACTTGGCCATTAGGACGTAGTGAGATGACCGGTTTCGGTGTAGAAGTGAAAATTGGTTGATACTCGATGCTACACTCATTGAGACTTGACCCTTGAGTTTTGTTCGGTTGCGAGTCAATTGCTTATTAAATGAAGCTTGTGGGAGAGGTCAGTGATATTGAGATCCTTTAGAACCCGATCATTATTTCTAGGACAGGTTGAACCAACTAGACTTCAAGAGGGTACTTACCTACAAACTCCATGAAAGCCTAAACCTAAGGACTTGTCTGCTTTGTGTGAATATGATTATTTGTATATAAACTTGCTTACCTCGCATATCTGTACATAACATTATAACATCATACGATAGCATTTTCAATAACCATTTCAAGGATCTCGAGGGTTTTTGATGCAGGGTCATGTTGAACCAGACGTCTACCAAAGGGAAAGAGGATTCATTTTCCTCTAAACAAACGCCGTCAAAGATCAAGAATAACAACTTGAGTCAAGGGCTATGACCCACTTGACATGGTGAGCTTGATTCTCGTGGAAAGACATCCACCGATATGAAGTTCTCCAATCAAAGATGTTGATCGAAATTCAACTTCCAACATTTTCTTATGTTTACCCTGCGAGATCCTTGAAAACGTGCATCCACATATCATGCATCATATCATGACAGGTTTCTCCCCTTCAGGTTTATTTATCTTCCTACTGTTTATTTCAGTAGAGATGGCTCTAGAGAAGACTATCAAGGACATCCAGACTCAAAACACTCAACTTCAAGAGATGTTCTTTAACCTATCCAAGGGGCAGGAAAAAGTGAAATCTATCCTCACTAGGGGCATAATCATGGGGAATCCTGAGGGCAACAAAGATGATCAGTTGGAGCTGCTACGAACTGAGATAGCCATAATGAAAATCTAGATGATGGGACAACTGGTGGGCCAGATGGCTCTCATCCAAAACTTGGCACAAGGACAAGAGAAGCTGAGAGTCCTCATCAACAAGCTTCATCAAGACGAATGTAACCAAATGGGGCAAACAACTAGGGTTGAGGATCAAGTCATCATCCATCCTCCCTTGAGACAAGAAGCCGAGAGAAGACTTCCCCAGTTTACTTCAGGGTCACAAGCCCAACAACGACCTCGCTAACGTTAACAGGGTAACCGGCATAGGCGGAATACATCTGAAAAACGCTTCACTGAGATTAACACGTCATTATCTCAAGTGATGCAACGCTTATTTGAAGTCAAGCTGATTGTATTAAGGGACCCCCCTCGGAATCCCAACACAGCCTCTCCAGATTACAATCCAAATGTAAGATGTGCGTATCACTCCAATAGTCCTGGACATGACACCAATAGCTGTTGGGCATTGAGAAACAAAATTCAAGATCTGATTGAAGGAAGAACGCTGGAGTTCACACAAGATGGCCAGATGAAAATCTTCCGCTGAGGGCTCTCCACCTAAAATGACAAGTTCGAACAAAGAGGCTTCTGTTCATTTTGAATTTCCAATTGTAATTTCTTTTGCTATTTAAACAATTATCTATTAATGTCAAACTCTGTTTCATTAATGCATTGCATATGTTTGTCTTGAATTCATCTTTTCGTTTTCACTATATTTAAACTATACTTTTTATTCTTCTTATGACACAAACCTTTAGAGGGAGGATGACGAAAACAATGCCTTAATCTCATACAGTATACTTTCAGACAGACCTTGCTGACGATGTACAGGCATTTCTTTCAAATCCTAAACACTGGAGTTATAAGGAAGATAATCCCTAGTCAACCCCTTCGAGCCAAAGAAGTAGAAGTTTTCTGTTTTAACACAAATTGAAACCTTTAATCAAAACTTGGGGCAGGGTAGTCTCTCAGTTAATTCAAATGCGCGTTTAGTCACAAACTCTCATCTCGTAATACAACGAATAACATCGAAAACATTCCTCTTGAATCAAAAGGCAATGATGGTTCCCAATCACATAGGCAGTCATTATCTCTTAAAAAGAAAAGCCCACTGAGTCGAAACCTACGAAAGAGGCTTAAGAAAACTGGGGCATCCCGCTAACTGTAATCTCAAAAACAGGAACAGTCAGGCAAAATTAGGAATAACAAATCAATCAAAAGAGGTCACTACAAATCCTCAACAAAAATAATGTTGCAAAAATGACTGCCTTTCAACAAATTTAACTTGTTTGAACCATCACCAAAACGTCATTCCAGACTCATTTGGAGTTCAAACGCACAATTAACTGAGTTTAGGACTGAAGAACATCACGAAGAGCGGGTGGGTACAAATATACTTTGAGCCTTTATCCTTTGTTTCTTAAACCGTGAACCAAGCCACGTTACAACCCTTCAAAAGTCCTAATTGAAGCATGGGTTAGTTCGAAAGCATACTATTACAAAATGTATCCTGACTCCTGTAAGGCTTTGCTCTAAATCCTGAGTTGAATTTTTTCTTACAAAAGCTTTCTGCTAAAAAATGCATTTTCAAAATTTCAAGACAAGCATAAACTTTGTATTATTTGAATATAGTTGTTTGCATATGGCTATTTGTTTGGCAGCGGAGAAATTCATACAATGAATATCCAATGAACGAAAAGCTCTCTCAGTGAACAAAGTCACTTCAAGTGGGATGACACTTCCATTGCAAAAATCTCCTATCAACAAGGGGATATGACATGTCATTGTCCAACACACCTGGGGCAGTCCAGTCAAGATTTCAAGAAATCTCTCAAAGTGCAGAGTAACCTGGGGCAGTCCAGTCAAGATTTCAAGAAATCTCTCAAAGTGCAGAGTAACCTGGGGCAGTCCAGTCAAGATTTCAAGAAATCTCTCAAAGTGTAGAGTAACCTGGGGCAGTCCAGTCAATATTTCAAGAAATCTCTCAAAGTGCAGAGTAACATGGGGCAGTCCAATCAAGATTTCAAGATATCTCTCAAAGTGCAGAGTAACCGGGGGCAAGTCTTTGTCCCCGTCACTTGGGGCATTGAACGTCAATCCCAACAAAGGGTTGCATACAATCAAACATTTCCTGGAAAAGCCATAAACACTCGCTACTAGGGGCAGTGACAAATCTCCCCAAAATCCTTTTCATAAGAGGACTCCCAGCCAGAGTTTCAATCTTTGATAACCTCTTCCCAGCTAAGTCAACTTCAAGAATCCCTGAGGATTTTTCCCCATTGAAGTCGCCAGAATTTTCACTATCCCCAGCGGAAACGAAGAATTCAACTCTTTTCTCCGACACCAATTCAGGATTTATTTTCCCCAGCGAGAGATCATCTCGAAAACATTACGTATCCATACATCAGGACATTATACAACGCAATCTCATTTATTTTGAGAACACCTTTGCTTGATATATGTCATGCAACTAACCTTTACCTTTTAGGAAAGATGCAATCAAATTCTCACAAAATTCAAGCTATGAAGTCCGGATCTGACCGGATAGTATCTTGATCTCTACAAGCATATTGTGAAGCCCGAATTACGACCGGATAATAGTATCAAACACTGTGAAGCCTAGATTTGACCATATAGTAATTCATTCAACTTTCCTATTCAACAGAGAGGATTCCTCAGTAGAATAACAGACGGCCGAAGTTCCCAAAATTCAACAGAGATGATTCCTCAGAAGAATAACGGACGACCGAAGTTCCCAAAATTCAACAAAGATGATTCCTCAATAGAATAACGGACGACCGAAGTTCCCAAAATTCAACAGAGATGACTCCTCAAAAGAATAACGGACGACCAAAGTTCCCAAAATTCAACAGAGATGATTCCTCAGAAGAATAACGGACGACCGAAGTTCCCAAAATTCAACAGAGATGATTCCTCAGAAGAATAACGGACGACCGAAGTTCCCAAAATTCAACAAAGATGATTCCTCAATAGAATAACGGACGACCGAAGTTCCCAAAATTCAACAGAGATGATTCCTCAGAAGAATAACGGACGACCGAAGTTCCTAAAATTCAACAAAGTTGATTCCTCAATAGAATAACGGACGACCGAAGTTCCCAAAATTCAACAGAGATGATTCCTCAGAAGAATAACGGACGACCGAAGTTCCTAAAATTCAACAAAGATGATTCCTCAATAGAATAATGGACGATCGAAGTTCCTAAAATTCATCAGAGATGATTCCTCAGAAGATTAACGGACGATCGAAGTTCCTAAAATTCGACAGAGATGGTACCCCAGTAGAATAACGGACGACTGAAGCTCTTGAAATTCTATTTCTCTCAAGACAAAGATAAACATTTCCCAGTGGAGTCCTCCTCAAACAACAAAAAAGGAATCCCCAGTGGAAACATTCTAAGCAAAGTTTGAAGACACACATACTCTTCAACAGCAGTCCAGGATTTAACGGTTCCCCGACACCTGTTGAGGATATTCCAAGACTTTCGTCTGGTTCAGTTAAATCGATTCTAATATTTTTATGATTCTTACCCTGTCAAAGTTAATTGAAGACCTTCTTTGGTTCAGATAAATCTCTCAACGTTTATTCTGTTTCACTTCCAGATTTTTACTAGTTCAGATAAATCTCTCAACGGTTTATTCTGATTCGTTTCCAGATTTCTACCGTTTTAGATGAATCTCCCAACGATTTATTCTGATTCATTTCCGGACTTTTGCTGTTTCAGATAAATCTCCCAATGGTTTATTCTGATTCATTCTCTGTTTAGATCCAGTTTAAACTTTCCGTCAACAAATACCTTTGTATGGCATCTTTAAGCCCATTTCCATACACAATCAAATCAGCATGTCATTAAGATCCCCAGCGGAGCCAAAACTTCAAACTACAGATCCCCAGTGGAGCTGAGACTACCAACTACTAATCCCCAGCGGAGCCGAAACTTCAAGCTATCAACCCACGGCGGAAATCATCCAGTTTCTCCAGGTTTCCCCAGCAAGTTATCTTGAAGATTGAAAATCAGCCGGATAACAGTTAACTTCTGTTTCTCCCCAACCTAGGGTAACACCCCAGTAGATTGGCATACAACCCAAACTCCTGAACTCCCCAGCGGAATAAGCTTTTCCCCACAGGGTTTTCATTACAGGATAAACTTTTTCCCCACAGAGTTTTTATTACTTCTCGACAGAACAAATACTCCCGTCAGTAATCCCCAATAAAAGTCATTAAAATTCTCTGGATTTCCCAAGCAGATTCCTCAAGAAGTATATGGCATTACTCTCACAATCCTCAGCAGTCAAGGATTTATTTCCCCCGGCAGCAGTCAAGGATTTATTTTCCTCAAGCAATACAACAAATTAGCTTGCATGCGCATACATTACATTCATATATCATAAACATGGATGTTGTACCCCAAAATTTGCCCTCCCATATTCATCAACATTTCTCATCACAAGGCTCTTGGAACTCAAGATCAAACTAGGGTTTGCTCTGCTCAAGACACCTCCTTGCATTGTTGACCTAATTTAGGGTTTGAGTTTGCATAGGGATATTTTGACCTACAATGCCCAAAGTGACTTTCATACTTCATGTTGGACTCACAAGTTTGTCCATACCAAGTTGCAATCCTTGATTCAAATTTTTGCCCAGTCAATTGGATAGTTGACCTAGAAATCAATTGTATTGGGGAAAAAGTCAACTGTGGCCAATTGACAGTCAAACCTCATGAATTTTGACCCACATAAACATTATGAACTCTCATGAACCATTTGATCAAGTTTTGATCACAATTCCATAAGAAATTTAATCAGATCAGCAAAAGGGCAAAATGGTCATTTTTAGGGTTTTGACTGCACAAAGGTAATGTTTGACTGTTTGACCTAGCCAATGGCAAATCAAGCTCACATATGGACTCAAGGACTCAATGAAATTGTCTTGACCCATTCAACAAGTTCAAAAGATCTCAAATGCATAGGATTGATAGATGAATTTTTCAATCAACTGATCAAAATTTGATTGTACACTGAAAAGTCAAACTTTGACTTTTTGGTCAAAATCAAGTGCCAAGAGTTATTTTTCATCAAGACATGTCAAATTATGAAACTTTTTCATCAAGAAACTCAAAAATGCAAATTAGGGTTTAAAATGGAAAAATTTCATAACTTAGAAATTTTCTAAGTTATGAAATTTTCTTATTTTTTTCTAACTTTGTCCCATTTAGTCACCAAGATGAAAATGGATTCAAACAAAACTTGCAACATGAAAGTTGTAGTCCATCAAAAAGTCCACAACTTTGATTCACAAAGTTTTCTCAAAAGAGGCTTGTATCTCAAGTTATGATTTTTAGAACAAGGGTACCTAAAACTTTTAACTTAGAGAAAATTTGCCCTAATCTAGGCAGGATTTTGACCCATCTTCTTGGCCATTTTTCACGTAGTTCCACTTGGAGTTTCAAGTTTCATTTTAAAGATGGATTATATTACATGTTCCAAGCTTTCCAAATTTTCAAAGAACTCCTCAAACACCCTTGTGGTTAGAGAGAATCGAATGCTTGAAGTTGGCAAAAACTCACTTTTGTCCATGACCAATACATGTTCATACAAACTTGCATTTTCAAATCAGCATGCTTGGTACTAGCTTGCAGGCCTCAAAACCAGTTTTAACTCCATAATTTAATGCATAACCATTGAGTTAAGGTGTTATCTTGGTCATTTGGACATTGCATACAAGATTAATCCTTATTTAGAAAAAGGTGAAATGCCATTTTTATAAAGTTGCAATTTATGTCAAACCAAAATCCTTGAGACATGGGGCCATATCTCTGAAGCAAGATTCAATCTACCAATTCCAAGAACCAAGAGAAAAGTATGCAACATGATATAGGGCCTGTGCAGGCTTACATTGAGGACACACACACTCTTGCTTGAAAAAGAAGAAAAGTTGCAAATCATATGCCATCTCACACATCAGTAGAAACCAACTTACACAAACATTGTAGACAAGTTTGATACCTCCCAACAAGCCAGAAACACGATCCTTCTGCCTCCCAAACCCCCTTGTACACAAAATCCCTGTTTTGTTGCAAAACAGGGCAAGCTCTGCAAACTTCAAGCCATAACCAAATTCCATCGTGCGTTTTGTCCAAAGATACTTCAAACACCTTCCAACCAACATATCTAAGCTATCCAGATCATCCATTGCTAGCTGTAACACCTCTAACACACTTTGCCATTTTTGTTTCAAATCTCTACAGGTTGAGTTCTACAGCACGATTCGAGCTGTTTCAAAACAAGCCAAGCATTGGGAAAGCTTCCTTGGACCTCAGGCAAGCTCAAAAGACGCCTAAAGACCATTAGAGGTTGCTACATTATCCAGCTCGAAGTCAACTGAAACAGGTATTTCATGAACTTCTATCTCTCTATTTAGGAATAGTTAGACTTAGGTTTGTGAATAAAATATGTTGTACTCATAGCCCTGAAGCCATACATATGCTTAGTTTTCATTTACATTAATCGTGCTAAGAGAATTTCACTCATGAACTTTCTGAAAAAAACTAGGTTATGAATTAGGGCCAGAGAAATTCTCTTTGGTCTTTGAGAGTTAGTTCAAGTTTTTTACATGGTTGGATTCGTTGTTTAATGCCCTACAATTTTCATGTTATGAGTTTTGTCAAAAAATCAAAGAATCAGGAGTTACAGTTTTGTACATAGCACGCGCACAGGTCTGTTCAAAGGAAGAAGAAGAAGTGGATTCTGGGCTGGGCCTGGTTTCCTTTGCTTTTTGCACCCTCCACTTTTCTTTTTACACCCCCTGGCCCATTTACTTGAATAATTGTCATTTTGATGTTTTTATTTTTTATTCTGAATTTATTATTTTTTGTCCAAATATAAAAAATGCCAAAAAAATATTTTCCATATTTTTCATATTTATTTGATATTTATTTTTATTTTACTAAGTATAAACATATAAATAATCTATTTTCTTTTATTAAAACTCAAAAATAATATAAAAAAATATACTTATCTTTATTTATCATTTTTATTTACATTTTAAAACATTTTCTTGAATATACACATTTTTTGTAAATAATTAATTTATATATATATATATATATATATATATATATATATATATATATATATATATATATATATATATATATATATATATATATATATATATATATATATATATATATATATATATATATATATATATATATATATATATATATATATATATATATACTTATATATTTTATTTAGTTAAATAATTAGGACAAAAATACAAAAAAAACATACATTTTCATTTTATTAATATTTTGCACTAAAAATATCATTTTTACAATATACTTTTATTTTTTGTATAAATCAATATATTATTGTGTATAATTAACAAACAATACTATTTATTTGAGAATTAGGGTTTTGCCCTAAATAAAAAAAATAATTAAAATTGACTTTTTTATTTATTTATATTTCACATTGAAAAATACTTTTTACAAACATGAAAATCTTTTTGCATAATACATTTTATTTGATATTTATTTAATTGTATTTATTTAAATATTAAATATTGCTTTATACATTCAATATGGTTGTAATAACTTAGAATTTAATTTCTTGTCAAATACTCCCAATTCAAATTTGTATCCCCCTCCATATATCATGTTGTAATAGTGTAGCATTTAAATTCCCGCACATTTAAAAGCCTCCAATTATGCCATGCTTAGACTTAGGGTTTGTATGCAAAATAAAATCAACAACTAGCTTGACCTAATCCAAGATAAACATGCATGAAAAACAAACACAATGCACACTTGCACCCCTAGGGCTTCACTCCACTTGTTGCCTTCAAAAATGGGCCATGATTGCATGTCAAGTACTTTGGCAAAACAAAAACAAACAAAAAGATCATAGTCCCTCGATGACGCTATCTGAGTTTCCTAAACAAAATGATCAAGTCACTCAAGAAAATTGCCAAAAATACTTGACACAATTGCTATCATGGTCTATACGATGACCCGCGCCTGTCCCGTTTAACATCCTAACACAAGGTTGTTCACCAAATACAATGGTGAAGCAACACTGTTAAAAGGGTTAAAAACACAAGAAAGATCTTTGAGTAAAATAGGGTAGACCAACTCTTAGTTACTTGATCAAGCTTGCAAAAACATCCTTGCTATTTTTCAAAACATACTTCACAACACAATTTTAAAACCCTACTTTCAAACATTAAAAATTTTTCAAAAGACAAAAACACCTTTGTATACATTCAAACAAGAATCATTACAAAGGTTGTCACAAGGATGGCCTCTTTTCAAAACATCTTTCAAAATCACACACAAAGCACCATTTCAAACAATTGAAGAGCACCATTTCAAACAATTGAAAAGAAAAGCAAGTGATCTAAGCAAGTAATTAAGATCCCATGGATAACCATGGATAGAAAGGGTGCTAATACCTTCCCTTTCTATAATCTACTCCCCGAACCCAAGAAAACATCTCAAAGGTCTTTCTTGTGTTTTTTGACCTTTCTAGGATAAAATAAAAAGTCGGTGGCGACTCTTGCTAAACCGAAACATTTGCAAACACAAACGCAAGGACTTCGACAAAGGTTCATGAGAGCTTGGAGGATTCCTAACAAGGTGGATAGTAAGACATTGGGGCACAATAATTCCATGCCCCTTGAGCCTTATCTCAAGTGGGTACGAACCCGCTCCCAGAATCTTATGATGCCATACCCTCACATTCTCCCCTTGATCAAAGAGCCTGTTATGGAAGGAGAGGTTCCATACACCGTCCTACATCCTGACATGCCAATATCATGGGAAGAAATCCAAAAGAGTTGGATCCAACTCAAGGAAGAACGAGATACTTTTGAAGCCAGCTTCTATGCCAGTGAGAAGAAGGTTTTGGAGCTCACCCACCAACTTCACGAGGAGGAAACTCTCAACACTTACATAGCGCCAAAGAGGATGCGCAATGTCCTTTTACATTAAGAATTTTGTAATATTTCTCCCATGGGGAACTTATGTACTAACAAATTTCTTCTTAATACGACATGCGTTCTTTTTGTTTGCAACAAATTTGAATTTTTGAACCCTTGAATGCATTACATGAATAACATACCATTCATCATATGCATAAACAGGTCTTCACACCAGGTTTCCTTATCTTTCTGCTGTTTATTTCAGCAAGATGGATTTGGAGCAAACGGTAAAGGATCTGCAGGCACAAAATTCACAATTCCAGGAACTCCTCATGACCTTGGCAAAGGGTCAGAAGGACCTCAAAGTTTTGTTGGAGAAGAATAAAGAGAAAAAGAAAAAGAGACCTGGAGTAGCCACTTTGGGAAGAAGATTTGAGCATCAGGCCAGGAGAGTTCTCGAGTTCCCCTCAACATCTGACGAAGGGGCCGGTAAAGGGAAAGGGACTGCTGCGCCTTCTGAATCCGAAGCTGAAGAGGAGGAAGAGGAAGAAGACGAAGACTACTCCGAACAACAGTATCCACCAGCGGATGATAAATATAAGAACCTTGAAGATAGACTGGCAGCTATGGAGTTGCAGAGGGTGCCCGGATTGGATTTTGAAGAACTAGGGCTAGTAGCTGGGATTGTGATCCCTCCCAAGTTCAAGGTGCCAACATTTGCCAAGTATGACGGCCTGTCGTGCCCAAAGATGCACCTGAGGTCGTATGTCAGAAAAATCCAACCTCATTCATCCGATAAAGACCTCTGGGTACACTTTTTCCAAGACAGCTTGTCTGGCACGTAGTTAGATTGGTTTTATCTACTCGAGAGATCATAGGTTCACAATTGGGAAGACTTGGCAGCTGCTTCTTATCGTCAGTATCAATACAATGTTGATTTGGCGCCCACTCGTACTCAGTTACAAAGTATGGGGATGGCTTCCAATGAAGGGTTTAAAGAGTACGCCCAGAAGTGGCGTGATCTGGCTGGAAGGGTGCAGCCACCATTATCAGATAGGGAGTTAGTTGACATGTTCCTAGGGACCCTGTCTGGCCCCTTCTTCAATCATCTGATCGAAAGTTCTTCCGCGGGATTTACTGAACTGATTTTGACCAACGAAAGGGTTGAGGCCGGTATTAAGAGTGTAAAGATTCAAAAGGATGCTTGCGCATCCACGGCTGTTAAGAAACCCTTCCTAGCCAAGAAGGAAGCATCTGCTGTGTATTCTCAGAAGGGATTGGGAAGAACTGAGCGCCGGCCAACTGTGGGGGCTGTGATGATTCAAAATTCGTCAAATGATCAACCTCGTAACAATCAGTTGAAACCTAATCAACAACGGGTGGAAAGGCCACAACGGTAGTTCACCCGCATCAACATGACGCCCGCTCAGGTACTTCCTCATTTGTTGAAGCTGAATCTGACCAGTTTGAAGGAAGCGCCAAAGAACCCTAACACCTCCTCTCCATACTACCACTCCAATGCCAAGTGTGTTTACCATTCCGACAGTGCTGGGCACGATACCAATAATTGCTGGGCGCTTAAGAACAAAATCCAGGACTTGATTGATGCCAAGGAAGTAGAATTCGAGGCGCCTGAGAAGCCTAATGTAATATCTGCTGCGATGCCCAAGCACGGTAATAATATTCATGCTGTTATGGAGGATACTCATGTTACCGATGTTGTTGACCTGTTGACACCGTTACGTGTGATTGAGGAAAATTTGTTGGGAGCCGGGATCTTTCCTGGTTGTGATAAAGATTGTTACTTCTATTTGAACATACAAGGTGATTTCCCAATGTTGAAGTCAGGTGTCCAACGCCTGATGGATACCCAAGAGATACTTTTCCAGAAAACCCCTGTTGATACCCTCAATACTGTTACTCCTGATACTTTTGCTACTACAATCAACGATATTGCAATCATAACCATTTCCGACAATCCTCCCAAGGCTTGTAAAAGGCCTGTTAGGATTACACCTAACTCTGAATGTGTACCATTAAAGATCACCATGTCGGGAGTTGTCCCGTACCAATCAAGGAAAACGATACCATGGAACTATGGGGGAGAAATCTTCTACCATGGTGTCAAACAAATTGAGACAGTCCAAGAGATTTCTGAAGAAGAAAGCGCTGATATAGGGAACATCTTGGGTACAAGCAAGATAACCCGCAGTGGCCGAATCTTTTCTCCGGAGATTTCTCCCCCTCGAGCAGTTTTCGGACCCTTGAAAGCTTCTGCACCTGTTGGACCATCTGTGCAAGGCCCAGTGATTGAAGAACTGGATACTCCTGAAGTAAGACCATCTGCTGAAACTACTAACAAGGGTAAGGGGATACTGGAAATGCCTGTCAGGACGAAGGCCCATGCTGTGGTTATCCTCGAAACCACTCAGAAAGAAATGGATGAAATCTTGAAAATAATCAGAAAAATGACTACGACGTTGTGGAATAATTAGGGCAGACCCCTTCTAAAATTTCAATGTTGGCTCTTCTGCTCTGTTCTGAGGCCCACGCTAAGGCCCTGATCAAATTCTTGAAGGCGACACATGTTCTACAGGAGACTTCGGCTGACCAGTTTCAGGAATGTGTGACCAGTCTTACTACTAATAATGGCCTTGGCTTTTCCGATGCTGACTTAACTCCCAAAGGAAGGAAACACAATGATGCGTTACATGTTTCAGTTGGATGCCAGGGAACCACTCTCGCCCATGTCTTAGTTGATACTGGTTCTTCCTTGAACGTGCTGCCAAAGAAAGCCTTAGACCGTTTGGACTGCAAAGGACTGACTCTCAAGCCTAGTAACATCATTGTTAGGGCTTTTGATGGTTCCAAGAGAATGGTTCATGGAGAGGTTGATATTCCTATCAAGGTAGGCACAAAAGTCTTCAACTCAACCTTTTACGTGATGGACATCCGCCCGTTATATTCCTGTTTGCAAGGGAGACCGTGGATCCATTATGCTGGGGCAGTTACCTCCTCTTTGCACCAGATGCTGAAATATCCTGTTAAGGGTAAAATTGTAACGGTGCACGACGAGGAAGAGTACATGATAAGCCACCTCAACTCCTTCCGTTATGTGGAGCTGGATGGCGAGTTCATCGAAACGCCTTTCCAGCATTTTGAGGAAGTTTCTCCCGAGGTAGCAGTTGCGAAGACAACGGTTGAGGTGCCTATCGTTCCCAAGTATGTATCTAGGATGGTATCTCTCAAGGACGCGGAGGCGGTGATCAAAGAAGGGAAGAGTACAACATGGGGGTAATTGCCTGATTTTCCCCATAAGAAGGACAAATTTGGACGAGGGTTTACAGCTGCAGGACAGAAGGCTATGCTTTGTTCCAAGACTGGAGGGCCACCCATAAGGATCACTCATCACAGAATCAATGCTGTAGAAGATGAAGATGAAGAGAGCCACTTTAAAGATTGGATCTTTCCGACTGTCGAAGGGGGTCTGAGCAACTGGGAAGCAAAGGATTTTGTTCCCATCACCTTTATCAACCAGTAATTTTATCTTTGAACAATTTCCCATTTTTATAGTCTGTAATAACTAAAACAATTTGCACACTATTTTCACCTCATGCCTTGCCCGGGGCATGTAGGTCCATTTGTAAGGGCTTGATTTTCTTCATAATCATATGCCATGTTTTAATGAATCATTGGACGTTTTTCATCTATAAACTGTTCATTTTCTTTCCTTTTGCATTTTTGTTTGTTTAAGGATGGATATCCCTTACAAACACCCACACTCACAAATGCAGGTACCCATCCATTCCGGATTCCATGGGCAACTGTTCTGTTTCATCCTTTGATAACTCTGAGGATTTGGTCAATCACGTTGAGTACGAAGCTGACGAAGATTGTGAAGTGCCGGGAGAGTTAGCCAAACTTCTACAACAAGAAGAGAGGGCCATTCTTCCTCATGAAGAGTTGCTAGAAACCATCAACTTGGGGACAGAAGAGGACTGGAAGGAAGTAAAAGTGGGTGCCAACCTGGAACCAAATGTCAAGGAGCGCTTAGTGCAATTGTTGAACGAATATGTTGAAATCTTCGCCTGGTCTTATGAAGACATGCCAGGGTTAGACACAGATATCATGTTTCATCGTCTCCCTATAAGAGAAGACTGTCCACCGATCAAGTAAAAGGTTCGTCGAATGAGGCCTGACATGTCTGAGAAGATTAAGGCTGAAGTAATGAAGCAATTCAACGCTGGATTTCTGGCTGTTACCTCCTATCCATAATGGGTTGCTAACATCGTGCCTGTACCTAAAAAGGACGGCAAAGTCAGAATGTGTGTAGACTATCGGGATTTGAACAGGGCTAGCCCCAAAGATGATTTTCCTCTACCGCATATCGACATTTTGGTTGACGATACAGCTCAACACAAGGTATTTTCCTTCATGGATGGATTCTCGGGATACAACCAGATCAAAATGGCCCCCGAAGACATGGAGAAAACCACCTTTGTCACGCAATGGGGTACCTTCTGCTACAAAGTGATGCCGTTCGGACTGAAGAACGCATGGGCAACCTATCAACGCGCCATGGTAGCTTTATTTCATGATATGATACATCATGAGATCGAATTTTACGTAGACGACATGATAGCTCGATCACAGACAAAAGAAGAACAACTTAATCATCTGCAAAAGCTGTATTCCAGGTTGAAGGAGTATAAGCTCAGACTGAACCCAAGCAAGTGCACTTTTGGGGTTAGGTCTGGTAAACTTTTGGGATTTATTGTTAGCAACAAAGGCATTGAGGTTGATCCAGCTAAAGTGAAGGCTATACAAGAAATGCCTGCCCCCCGTACTGAAAAGGAGGTTAGAGGATTCTTGGGACGCTTGAACTATATTGCGAGGTTCATATCTCACCTGACATCTACCTGTGAGCCAATTTTCAAACTGTTGAAGAAAGATCAGGTAGTTGAGTGGAACAATGATTGTCAAGTTGCTTTTGATAAAATCAAGGAGTATTTACTAGAACCTCCTATTCTGATGCCACCCGTCGAAGGAAGGCCATTAATCATGTATCTGACTGTTTTGGATAATTCAATGGGGTGCGTGCTGGGCCAACATGACGAGTCTGGCCGAAAAGAGCATGCCATTTATTACCTTAGTAAAAAGTTTACCGACTGTGAGACTCGCTACTCACTGCTCGAGAAAACTTGCTGCACTTTGGTATGGGCTGCTCGCCGGTTAAGGCAGTATATGTTGACTCACACCACTTTGCTGATTTCCAAAATGGATCCGATCAAGTATATCTTCGAGAAGCCTGCTTTATCTAGAAGAATCGCTAGATGGTAAATGATCCTGACAGAGTATGATATCCAGTATACTACCCAAAAAGCTATAAAGGGGAGTGTACTAGCTGACCATCTAGCTCATCAAGCCGTCGAAGATTACCAGTCTATGAGATTCGACTTCCCTGACGAGGACATCATGACTTTAGACAACATCGAAGGTAACGAACCGTATGATGGACCTGAACAAGGATCCCGATGGACCCTATACTTTGATGGTGCTTCAAATGCACTTGGCAACGACATCGGTGCGGTACTCATTTCTCCGGAAGGTTGCCATACACCCTTCACAGCCCGAATTTGTTTCAGCTGTACCAACAACATGGCCGAATATGAAGCTTGCATCTTTGGTCTCAAGGCTGCTATAGACTTGGGAATCAAATCCTTGGTTATATTTGGGGACTCAACTTTGGTTATCAGTCAAGTCAAAGGAGAGTGGGACACTAAACATCCTAATCTTATCCCATACAAAGAACATGTCCTGACGTTGTTGCCTCATTTAGAGCAGATTACTTTCGAGCACTTCCCGCGAGAAGAATATCAGCTAGCAGATGCTCTGGCTACAATGTCTTCCATGTTTAAACTCAACTGGGATAACGAGGCTCCCCAAATTACAATCGAGCGAATGGACGAACCAACGCACTGTCATGAGATTAATCCCGAAGAAGTAGTGGAACAACCCTGATTTCATGAAATCAAAAGGTATCTCCAGACTAGAGAGTACCCTGAAGGAGCTTCCGTCAATGACAGAAATTTCTTAAGGAGATTTGCTGCCAAGTTCTTCCTAAGCAATGGCATCCTTTATAAGCGCAACCATGATTGTGTTCTACTTCGTTGTGTGGACAAAGCTGAAGCAGAGTTGATCATGACTGAAGTACACAGTGGCACATTTGGCACCCACTTGAGCGGACATACGATGGCTAAGAAGATTCTAAGGGCAGGCTACTACTGGTCTACCATGGAAGCTGATTGTCACCAACATTCCCGTACTTTCCACAAGTGTCAAGTCTACACCGACAAGGTACATATTCCTCCTGTTCCTCTCAATGTTCTGACAGCTCCTTGGCCATTCGCAATATGGGGCATTGACATGATTGGAGAGATCAATCCCACGGCATCCAATGGACATCTCTTCATCCTGGTGGCTATTGATTACTTCACCAAATGGGTCGAGGCAGTTTCCTTTGCCTCTGTTACAAAGAATGTGGTTGCCTGCTTCATCAAGCAAAACCTCATATGCCGGTACAGTGTCCCCGACAGGATCATCACGGACAATGGTACGAATTTGAACAATACTATGATCACCGCTCTATGTGAGCAGTTCAAGATTTATCATCACAATTCATCTCCCTACCGGCCGAAGATGAACGATGCTGTTGAAGCTGCGAACAAAAATATTAAGAAGGTCATTCAAAATATGACAATCACCTACAAGGACTGGCATGAGATGTTACTGTTTGCTCTGCATGGATATCGTACCACGACACGTACCTCAACAGGGGTAACCCCATTTTATTTAGTATATGGCATGGAAGCTGTGCTACCCATGGAAGTTCAGATTCCTTCCTTAAGGATTATGAAGGACGCTGGTTTGAGTGAAGACGATTGGATTCAGACTAGGCTTGATCAACTTAACTTGATCGACGAGAAGCGACTTACTACTGTTTGTCATGGTCAGACGTATCAAAAACAGATGATCAAGGCTTTCAACAAGAAAGTTAAACGTCAAGTATATCAAGTCGGAGATCTTGTAATCAAGCGGATCATCTTGCCGCAAAGTGACCCCAGGGGTAAGTGGACTCCTACTTACGAAGGACCATTTGTGATCAAGAGCATCTTTTCTGGTGGGGCAATGATTCTGACCACCATGGACAGCGACGATTTGCAGCACCCTGCGAACGCAGACATAGTCAAAAGATACTACGCATAAAACGACCCGACAAGTTGAAAACCCGAAAGGGCGACTTGGGTAAAAAATGGGCATCCCGGTGAATCGAAAAACCGAAAGGGCGATTCAGGAAAAAATTAGGGATAAAATAAAAAATCTGTACACCCGGCAAGTTGAAAACCCGAAAGGGCGACTTGGGCAAAAAAGGGTTTCCCGGTGGATCGAAAACCCGAATGGGCGGTCCAGGCAAAAGTTAGGGAATTAAAGCGTATGACTATGTCTCGTTGGGTCACTTTAAGAACAATATCTTCACCAACAAACTCCAAGCTTCTGATCAATCCAGTCATCGGCAGACGAAGCAGCGAATGGACAAAATATTCAGAGTTGTGAAGGCTATAGCAGAATGGGAACCCCATGGAATTGATACACATAGCCATCTTTCTTTTGTATAAAAATTTTCATTTTTTTTACGACAACATTCTCTTACTAGGATGTTTGTCACCTTTGTACAAAAATACTCACAAAATTTAATACAAAAATACATCAAAGTGCAGAAATTTGCTTGCCTTTCTTTTCTTTTTTCACTTATGTTTTATTTGAAAACGTCCAATGTTTTGTTAAATAGGCATATGCATTTGAATATAATCACTGCTTACAAATAAAACAAAATTGAAAAAAGATAATTACTGATAGGTTGAAGGTGTAGGAAGATATCTTGGCGCCATGTCAGAAGGAATCCCTACGATACATCATTCAGATCCTCAGCAAGGTTAAATTTGGAGTATATTTCCCCAGCGAAGTTAAGCTTCAAGATCCGCAGCAGAGCCAGTGCAGTCTAAAAAACTTGGTTCCCCAGCTGAGTTAAGCTTTAAAGATCCCATCAGAGTTAAGTATCCAAACTCTTGATCCCCAGTGGAGCCCGAAAACCCTGAAATAAATACCACCAGCGAAATTAGAATACTCTAAACCTTCTTCCCCAGCGAAGTCAAAATTTCCAACTATCAATCCCCATCAGGAACCATCCAGTTTTCCCCAGTTTCCCCAGCAGGATATCTTAAAAGTCTGAGAATCAATCAGATAACAATTAACTCTTGGTCTTATCCTCAACTTGGAATCCCCAGTAGATCGGCATACAATCCAAGCTCCTGATTTCTCAGACAGAGTAAAGCATTCTCCCCACAAAGTTATTTCCCAACAGATTGAAGATTCTCAGTCTCATTTCTCCAACAGAAGTCTCCCAGGTTTTAACTCCCCAATAGAGATTTTAAGAGTTTTCCTTATTCCCCGAGCAGTCAGCAGTCAGCAAGGATTTCTCATCTTCAGTAATCAAATTTTTTTTGGAATCCCCAGCTTTGGTCAAGGATTTACTTTCACCCGACAACAATCAAAGATTTCATTATCTCCAGTTATCAAGGATTTATTTTCCTCAGCAAGACAGCTACTCAGCTTATATGCGCATCCATTACATTCATATATCATGAACATTGATGAAATACAGTTCATTGCATCATACATATCATGCAACATAACTTTGTGTTTTAGCTAACATTTTACCCTTTTTAGGATAAGATTGAAAGGCTATCGTTAACAATTATTCAGATACAGTATGGATACACCCCAGACACGGCGGTCATTCTAATTACTCATTCAGAATTTCAAGTCAAAATACAGTATGGATACACCCCGGACACGGCGGTCATTCTACTACTCATTCAGACTACAGCAATCAGATACAGACTAGATACGCTCCAGACACAGCAACCATTCCATCTCTCATTCAGATTCAACTATCAACTACAAGTTCAGATACGCTCCAAACACGGATGCCATTCCGGCCTTTACACCAGCAGTCTGATTCCCCCGGTGCAGCCGCCACGGAAGTCATTCTATCACTTATTCAGATCCCAGTTACAGTCTCAGATACACTCCATACACGAAAGTCATTCTGCTACTCATACAGATCTCAACTTCAGATACAATACAGATATACTCCAGACACGACAGTCATTCTGATATTCATTCGAAGTTCAAATACAGTTACAGCTCAGATATGCGCCAGACACGGACGCCATTCTTTTTCTCATACAAACTCAGTCTCTAGATACAGTTCAATGGCATTCCAGACACGGATGCCATTTTGATGCTCATTCTTCTGACCTACAACATTGCAACTCAACAAACATCTTTGGATGGAATCTTTAAGCCCATCTCCAGTAAGATTCTACCATCTCCAAATGGCATCTTTAAGCCCATTTCCTCAGCTATTTTTCTGACAAGCGCAAATTTACGGGCACTCTAGTGTCCAATCCTCTTTTACCTTCGAGTCACGAAAGGCAAACTTGCCAATCTAACTCTTCAGGTTCAAGAAGATTGAACAGGGGCAACTGTTGTACCCCAAAATTTGCTCTCCCATATTCATCAACATTTCTCATCACAAGGCTCTTGGAACTCAAGATCAAACTAGGGTTTGCTCTGCTCAAGACACCTCCTTGCACTGTTGACCTAATTTAGGGTTTCAGTTTGCATAGGTATATTTTGACCTACAATGCCCAAAGTGACTTTCATACTTCATGTTGGACTCACAAGTTTGTCCATACCAAGTTGCAAGCCTTGATTCAAATTTTTGCCCAGTCAATTGAACAGTTGACCTAGAAATCAACTATATTGGGGAAAAAGTCAAAAGTGGCCAATTGACAGTCAAACCTCATGAATTTTGACCCACATCAACATTATGAACTCTCATGAACCATTTGATCAAGTTTGGATCACAATTCCACAAGAAATTTGATCAGATCACCAAAAGGGCAAAATGGTCATTTTTAGGGTTTTGACTGCACAAAGGTAATGTTTGACTGTTTGACCTAGCCAATGGCAAATCAAGCTCACATATGGACTCAAGGACTCAATGAAATTGTCTTGACCCATTCAACAAGTTCAAAAGATCTCAAATTCATAGGATTGACAAATGAATTTTTCAGTCAACTGATCAAAATTTGACTGTACACTGAAAAGTCAAACTTTGACTTTTTGGTCAAAATCAAGTGCCAAGAGTTATTTTTCATCAAGACATGTCAAATTATGAAACTTGTTCATCAAGAAACCCAAAAATGTAAATTAGGGTTTAAAATGGAAAAATTTCATAACTTAGAAATTTTCGAAGTTATGAAATTTTCTTATTTTTTCCTAACTTTGTTCCATTTTTTCACAAAGATGCAAATGGATTCAAACAAAAATTTGAAACATGAAAGTTGTATTCCATCCAAAATTCCACAACTTTGATTCACAAAGTTTTCTAAAAAGAGGCTTGTATCTCAAGTTATGATTTTTGGAACAAGGGTACCTAAAACTTTTAACTTAGAGAAAATTTGCCCTAATCTAGGCAGGATTTTGACCCATCTTCTTGGCCATTTTTCACATATTTCCACTTGGAGTTTCAAGTTTCATTTCAAATATGGATTATATTACATGTGCCAAGCTTTCCAAATTGTCCAAGAACTCCTCAAACACCCTTCTGGTTAGAGATAATCGAATGCTTGAAGTTGGCAAAAACTCACTTTTGTCCATGACCAATACATGTTCATACAAACTTGCATTTTCAAATCAGCATGCTTGGTACTAGGTTGCAGGCCTCAAAACCAGTTTGCACTCCATAATTTAATGCATAACCATTGAGTTAAGGTGTTATCTTGGTCATTTGGACATTGCATACAAGATTAATCCTTATTTAGAAAAAGGTGAAATGCCATTTTTGTAAAGTTGCACTTTATGTCAAACCAAAATCCTTGAGACATGGGGCCATATCTCTGAAGCAAGATTCAATCTACCAATTCCAAGAACCAAGAGAAAAGTATGCAGCATGATATAGGGCCTGTACAGGCTTGCATTGAGGACACACACACTCTTGCTTGAAAAAGAAGAAAAGTTGCAAATCATATGCCATCTCACACATCAGTAGAAACCAACTTACAAAAACATTATAGACAAGTTTGATACCTCCCAACAAGCAAGAAACACGATCCTTCTGTCTCCCAAACCCCCTTGTACACAAAATCCCTGTTTTGCTGCAAAACAGGGAAAGCTCTGCAAACTTCAAGCCATAACCAAATTCCATCGTGCGTTTTGTCCAAAGATACTTCAAACACCTTCCAACCAACATATCTAAGCTATCCAGATCATCCATTGCTAGCTGTAACACCTCTAACACACTTTGCCATTTTTGTTTCAAAGCTCTGCAGGTTGAGTTCTACAGCACGATTCAAGCTGTTTCAAAACAAGCCAAGCATTGGGAAAGCTTCCTTGGACCTCAGGCAAGCTCAAAAGAAGCTCAAACACCATTGGAGGTTGCTACATTGTCCAGCTCGAAGTCAACTGAAACAGGTATTTCATGAACTTCTATCTCTCTATTTAGGAATAGTTAGACTTAGGTTTGTGAATAAATATGTTGTACTCATAGCCCTGAAGCCATACATATGCTTAGTTTTCATTTACATTAATCGTGCTAAGAGAATTTCACTCATGAACTTTCTGAAAAAACTAGGTTATGAATTAGGGCCAGAGAAATTCTCTCTGGTCTTTGAGAGTTAGTTCAAGTTTTTTACATGGTTGGATTCGTTGTTTAATGCCCTACAATTTTCATGTTATGAGTTTTGTCAAAAAATCAAAGAATCAGGAGTTACAATTTTGTACATAGCACGAGTGCAGGTCTGTTCAAAGGAAGAAGAAGAAGTGGATTCTGGGCTGGGCCTGGTTTCCTTTGCTTTTGGCACCCTCCACATTTCTTTTTACACCCCCTGGCCCATTTACTTGAATAATTGTCATTTTGATGTTTTTATTTTTTATTCTGACTTTATTATTTTTTGTCCAAATATAAAAAATGCCAAAAAATTATTTTTCATATTTATTTGATATTTATTTTTATTTTACTAAGTATAAACATATAAATAATCTATTTTCTTTTATTAAAACTCAAAAATAATATAAAAATATATGCTTATCTTCATTTATTATTTTTATTTACATTTTAAAACATTTTCTTGAATATACACATTTTTTGTAAATAATTAATTTTTATTTTTATATATTTAACATGTCTAATATATATATACTTATATATTTTATTTAGTTAAATAATTAGGACAAAAATACAAAAAAAAACATACATTTTCATTTTATTAATATTTTGCACTAAAAATATCATTTTTAAAATATACTTTTATTTTTTGTATTAATCAATATATTATTGTGTATAATTAACAAACAATACTATTTATTTGAGAATTAGGGTTTTGCCCTAAATAACAAAAATAATTAAAATTGACTTTTTTTATTTATTTACATTTCACATTGAAAAATACTTTTTACAAACATGAAAATCTTTTTGCATAATACATTTTATTTGATATTTATTTAATTGTATTTATTTAAATATTAAATATTGCCTTATACATTCAATATGGTTGTAATAACTTAGAATTTAATTTCTTGTCAAATACTCCCAATTCAAATTTGTACCCCCCTCCCTATATTATGTTGTAATAGTGTAGCATTTAAATTCCCGCACATTTAAAAGCCTCCAATTATGCCATGCTTAGACTTAGGGTTTGTATGCAAAATAAAATCAACAACTAGCTTGACCTAATCCAAGATAAACATGCATGAAAAACAAACACAATGCACACTTGCACCCCTAGGGCTTCACTCCACTTGTTGCCTTCAAAAATGGGCCATGATTGCATGTCAAGTACTTTGGCAAAACAAAAACAAACAAAAAGATCATAGTCCCTCGATGACACTATCTGAGTTGCCTAAATAAAATGATCAAGTCCCTCAAGAAAATTGCCAAAAATACTTGACACAATTGCTATCATGGTCTATACGATGACCCGCGTCTGTCCCGTTTAACATCCTAACACAAGGTTGTTCACCAAATACAATGGTGAAGCAACACTGTTAAAAGGGTTAAAAACACAAGAAAAATCTTTGAGTAAAATAGGGTAGACCAACTCTTAGTTACTTGATCAAGCTTGCAAAAACATCCTTGCTATTTTTCAAAACACACTTCACAACACAATTTCAAAACCCTACTTTCAAACATTAAAAACTTTTCAAAAGACAAAAACACCTTTGTATACATTCAAACAAGAATCATTACAAAGGTTGCCACAACGATGGCCTCTTTTCAAAACATCTTTCAAAATCACACACAAAGCACCATTTCAAACAATTGAAGAGCACCATTTCAAACAATTGAAAAGCAAAGCAGGTGATCTAAGCAAGTAACTAAGAGCCCATGGATAACCATGGATAGAAAGGGTGCTAATACCTTCCCTTTTTATAATCTACTCCCCGAACCCAATAAAACATCTCAAAGGTCTTTCTTGTGTTTTTTGACCTTTCCTTAGGATAAAATAAAAAGTCGGTGACGACTCTTACTAAACCGAAACATTTGCGAACACAAACGCAAAATCCCAAGTCAGTTCTCCCACCGTATCACAGAACTGGCGACTCTGCTGGGGAAGAATCCTAAAAGTGGAGTAACCTTAGGGCTTAGATCACCCTTTGCATGATTATTGTTTGCCTTGCTTGCTTTACATTTTGGTTCACTTGTTTGGGCTTGAAATCCTCCACCCGGATTTGGGAAACATTCATAGGTAAATAGAAATACGTTGTGGAAACTGTACGGGGTATACCGACACGGTTGAAGCAATAGCTATATTAGTGCGACATATTTGTGAGTCTCGGTAGCCTTTGAGTCAATCAAAGAGAATACGGGGCCGCTGAGTGATGTCATGAAGCACTAATGAACTCTTATAACCTTACTTGACCATGTTGGCCTTTTATTAGGGGTAGTGAGATGACCGGCTTTGGTGCAGTCCGAAGTTGGTAGATACTCGATACTACACTCATTGAGGGTTGTTTTCTTGGAATATTTTGGTCGCTAGTTAAGTGGCTAAACCAAAACAATGGACTTAGAAAACAATCCAGTGATATTGAGATTCTTAGAACCCGGTTACTATTTATAGGACAGGTTTTAAGCCAACTAAACTCAAGTGGGTACTTACCTATGAAACCTCATGCAAGCCTGAAACTAGGGTTTTGTGTGACTTGCTTGTACATGTTCTTGTGCATACATCATGAACATCATAAAGCATCATATGCATCCAGTAACCATTTCAAGGGTTTGGATCTTCATCTTTGTTCTTATTTTGTAGGTCATGGAATCTCTTTGCAGAAAAACATTTCAAGTCAACCTTGTGAGAATCCCTCCTTAACTCAAGGAGCTTACTTCCAGGATTCCAGATAATTCCTTCTTCAGTGAAAGACATGGTAGACTTCTCAACTTGGTCAACACCAACATTGAAGAAGACATGGTGAAAGTCCTCTTCCAATTCTTTGACCCCCTACACCACTGTTTCACATTCCCTGATTATCAATTGGTGCCTACTTTGGAAGAATTTTCTCAACTCCTGAGAATTCCTATTCTTAATCAACTACCCTACAACGGTACGGAAAAAGAACCAAAGCCTGAAGATGTTGCTCAAGCATTACACTTGCAACCATCTGACATCAAGGGGCATTGGGAAACCAGAAGTGGTGTTAAGGGCTTCTTGGAAAAGTTTCTGTTTGAGAAGGCACAAGACTGTTGGAATTCTCTTGACCTACAAGCCTTTGAAGAGATTGTGGCACTCCTCATCTATGGGTTGTTCTTGTTCCCAAACCCTGATCAACTTATAGATGTGAATGCTCTCAAGATTTTCATATTCAGGAATCCTATACCTACATTTCTCGGGGACATCCTACACTCATTTTACACACGAACAATGAGGAAAAGAGGTGTTCTCATGTGTTGTACTCCTCTTCTAGCAAGGTGGTTTATTTCTCACCTCCCACAATCAATTTTGAAGAATGAGCAGGGTTTAAGGTGGTCACAATGATTGATGACCCTCACACATTCTGATGTACATTGGTGTTCTCGGTCCAGAGAAAATGTCATCATTATTGATCATTGTGGGGAATTCTCTAATGTCCCACTACTTGGCATTAGGGGAGGCATCACCTACAACCCCTGTCTAGCTTTGAGACAATTTGGATATGCTCGGAGGGATGGCCCTCATGACATGCTGACTCCTGACCTAGTTTTTGACTTCGACAACGATGCGCAAGGACTTCGACAAAGGTTCATCAGAGCTTGGAGGATGTCTAACAAGGTGGATAGTAAGACATTGGGGCACAATAATTCCATGCCCCTTGAGCCTTATCTCAAGTGGGTACGAACCCGCTCCCAGAATCTTATGATGCCATACCCTCACATTCTCCCCTTGATCAAAGAGCCTGTTATGGAAGGAGAGGTTCCATACACCGTCCTACATCCTGACATGCCAACATCATGGGAAGAAATGCAAAAGATTTGGATCCAACTCAAGGAAGAACGAGATACTTTTGAAGCCAGCTTCTATGCCAGTGAGAAGAAGGTTTTGGAGCTCACCCGCCAACTTCACGAGGAGGAAACTCTCAACACTTACATTGCGCCAAAGAGGTTGCACAATGTCCTTTTACATTAAGAATTTTGTAATATTTCTCCCATGGGGCACTTATGTACTAACAAATTTCTTCTTAATACGACGTGCGTTCTTTTTGTTTACAACAAATTTGAATTTTTGAACCCTTGAATGCATTACATGAATAACATACCATTCATCATATGCATAAACAGGTCTTCACACCAGGTTTCCTTATCTTTCTGTTGTTTATTTCAGCAAGATGGATTTGGAGCAAACGGTAAAGGATCTGCAGGCACAAAATTCACAATTCCAGGAACTCCTCATGACCTTGGCAAAGGGTCAGAAGGACCTCAAAGTTTTGTTGGAGAAGAATAAAGAGAAAAAGAAAAAGAGACCTGGAGTAGCCACTTTGGGAAGAAGATTTGAGCATCAGGCCAGGAGAGTTCTCGAGTTCCCCTCAACGTGTGACGAAGGGGCCGGTAAAGGGAAAGGGACTGCTGCGCCTTCTGAATCCGAGGCTGAAGAGGAGGAAGAGGAAGAAGACGAAGACTACTCCGAACAACAGTATCCACCAGCGGATGATAAATATAAGAACCTTGAAGATAGACTGGCAGCTATGGAGTTGCAGAGGGTGCCCGGATTGGATTTTGAAGAACTAGGGCTAGTAGCTGGGATTGTGATCCCTCCCAAGTTCAAGGTGCCAACATTTTCCAAGTATGACGGCCTGTCGTGCCCAAAGTTGCACCTGAGGTCGTATGTCAGAAAAATCCAACCTCATTCATCCGATAAAGACCTCTGGGTACACTTTTTCCAAGACAGCTTGTCTGGCACGCAGTTAGATTGGTTTTATCTACTCGAGAGATCATAGGTTCACAATTGGGAAGACTTGGCAGCTGCTTCTTATCGTCAGTATCAATACAATGTTGATTTGGCGCCCACTCGTACTCAGTTACAAAGTATGGGGATGGCTTCCAATGAAGGGTTTAAAGAGTACGCCCAGAAGTGGCGTGATCTGGTTGGAAGGGTGCAGCCACCATTATCAGATAGGGAGTTAGTTGACATGTTTCTGGGGACCCTGTCTGGCCCCTTCTTCAATCATCTGATTGAAAGTTCTTCCGCGGGATTTACTGAACTGATTTTTACCAACGAAAGGGTTGAGGCCGGTATTAAGAGTGTAAAGATTCAAAAGGATGCTTGCGCATCCACGGCTGTTAAGAAACCCTTCCTAGCCAAGAAGGAAGCATCTGCTGTGTATTCTCAGAAGGGATTGGGAAGAACTGAGCGCCGGCCAACTGTGGGGGCTGTGATGATTCAAAATTCGTCAAATGATCAACCTCGTAACAATCAGTCAAAACCTAATCAACAGCGGGTGGAAAGGCCACAACGGCAATTCACCCGCATCAACATGACGCCCGCTCAGGTACTTCCTCATTTGTTGAAGCTGAATCTGACCAGTTTGAAGGAAGCGCCAAAGAACCCTAACACCTCCTCTCCATACTACCACTCCAATGCCAAGTGTGCTTACCATTCCGACAGTGCTGGGCACGATACCAATAATTGTTGGGCGCTTAAGAACAAAATCCAGGACTTGATTGATGCCAAGGAAGTAGAATTCGAGGCGCCTGAGAAGCCCAATGTAATATCTGCTGCGATGCCCAAGCACGGTAATAATATTCATGCTGTTATGGAGGATACTCATGTTACCGATGTTGTTGACCTGTTGACACCGTTACGTGTGATTGAGGAAAATTTTTTGAGAGCCGGGATCTTTCCTGGTTGTGATAAAGATTGTTACTTCTATTTGAACATACGAGGTGATTACCCAATGTTGAAGTCAGGTGTCCAACGCCTGATGGATACCCAAGAGATACTTTTCCAGAAAACCCCTGTTGATACCCTCAATCCTGTTACTCCTGATACTTTTGCTACTATAATCAACGATATTACAATCATAACCATTTCCAAAAATCCTCCCAAGGCTTGCAAAAGGCCTGTCAGGATTACACCTAACTCTGAATGTGTACCATTAAAGATCACCATGCCGGGAGCTGTCCCATACCAATCAAGGAAAACGATACCATGGAACTATGGGGGAGAAATCTTCTACCATGGTGTCAAACAAATTGAGACAGTCCAAGAGATTTCTGAAGAAGAAATCCCTGATATAGGGAACATCGCGGGTACAAGCAAGATAACCCGCAGTGGCCGGATCTTTTCTCCGGAGATTGCTCCCCCTCGAGCAGTTTTCGGACCCTTGAAAGCTTCTGCACCTGTTGGGCCATCTGTGCAAGGCCCAGTGATTGAAGAACTGGATACTCCTGAAGTAAGACTATTTGCTAAAACTACTAACAAGGGTAAGGGGATACTGGAAATGCCTGTCAGGACGAAGGCCCATGCTGTGGTTATCCCCAAAACCACTCAGAAAGAAATGGATGAAATCTTGAAAATAATCAGAAAAAGTGACTACGACGTTGTGGAAAAATTAGGGAAGACCCCATCTAAAATTTCAATGTTGGCTCTTCTTCTCTGTTCTGAGGCCCACGCTAAGGCCCTGATCAAATTCTTGAAGGCGGCACATGTTCCCCAAGAGACTTCGGCTGACCAGTTTCAGGAATGTGTGACCAGTCTTACTGCTGATAATGGCCTTGGCTTTTCCGATGCTAACTTAAATCCCAAAGGAAGGAAACACAATGATGTGTTACATGTTTGAGTTGGATGCCAGGTGTTGTACCCCAAAATTTGCCCTCCCATATTCTCCAAGAAATTGCCAAGCCAAGCTGCAAAATTCCCCAATGGTTGCACAGTCAAAGATCTCCTATACAGTCAAAATCAGGGTTTGTGTTCTGGTCAAGAAAATGAAGTTTCCAAAGGTCCAATCAAGTCTCATATGCCTACAAATATGGTCAAGCATCCTCATATCAAGTTTCAAGGCATTCAGCTCAAAATTGCACAGTCAAAAACCCTAATTGCACTACAGTCAACTGTAGGGGCAAAATGGTCATTTGACAGTCAAAAGTTCAAATTTTTTGTCAACATATCATTTTGAAGCCACAAACATCATTTGATCAATGCTTGATCATGATTCTCAAAATTTGGCTCAAAAATCATCAAGATGCAAAAGTTTCCTTATTTGGACAGTTGAAAAAGTCAACTGAAATTGACCAGGGCATAACTTTCACATGGATTATCAGAAAAATTCCATCCAAAGCTCATTTTGAAGAGAAAGACATTTCCTACAACTCATCTTCATACTTCAAGTCCAAGAAAGGCTCTCAAAAAAAGTTATCAATTTCAACATTATAGGTCATTTTCAAAAGTCAACAAAAAGGGACTTTAAGTCAAAGGCCATAACTTGAGATTGGTAAATCAAAATGACATGGGACCAAAGACATTGGTTAGAGGACTCAAAGACCTTTCCAAAATGTCCAAGAACATGAGAAAAGCTTAAACATTGAGCAAGTTATGCCTTGTAGAAGTTGGGAAATTTTTGGATATTTTGAAAAGTCAACATTGATCCAAATGACCTAAAATTGCTAATGGGCCCATTTTTCTTCCACAAATCATCATTCATGGCATGTGCACGACCACTTGGCCCAAAGGGAAGTATTTTCTCATTTTTTATTTATTTATTTGAATTTTTAGTTATATTAATTCATTTAAATCATTTAAATATATGAAAAATATTTAACTTAACCTAACAAATCTTTTTATACATGTTCTAGCCTCAAGATTTCGTGCATAAGTCAATATGGAAAGAATTGGAGCAATTGGATATGATTTGAACCAAAAACACATGGAAAAAGATATGGAAATAATGGTGAAAAAAATCAAATCTTTAAACCATGATTGCAAGAGATTTTGAGCAAGTTTCTTGACCTAATGCATTCAGTACAAAAGCCTAATCACAACCCTAATGTTAAGACACACTGAGCTGCGCCCAAGAGCTATTGTAGAACTTGAAATTTCTCTCTAAAACCTCAACTCTGAAAATCACATTGGAGGGCGATTCAAGGCAGAATTTGTGTTTCAATAGCTTGCTCAAAGATCATTGGACATATTCCAATCAAAAACAACAATGAAAATGCAAGGAATTGGTATACATCATTCCAAATATGTCATGAAAAACTCATAATCGTGTTCTCAAATTTAGGCATTTTCATAACATTTTATTCATGGATTCTTATTCCTCATTTGATTCTGAAGCTAACCAATGCATTTAATTGTCTTTTTATTTACTATACGCGATTATGCCATGTTTGAGTTTTAGGGTTTGCAGAGTTTGAAATTGGGGATTTTGTAATGGGGAAAAATTAGCCCTCAAGACCACCACCATTAGAATCATCATGGCTGGACGAACAAGAACCAACCCTCGCGCTCAATTTATGAGCGTCTGAGGGCTAATCACTATTTTCTGGAAAGCTACCTAACAGAACGCGTGTAAAACCGTGGCCTAAATGTTTTGTATTTCAGGAACATGAAGACGATGATGTCGTGGCTGCCAACGACTGGCTGGTTTAAAATTCGCGCGCAATAATCCATTAACGCGTTATTTCATATTATATTATTTGTTGTTTATTTATTTAACAAAAGGTTTCAGTGGTTCAGCTGACAAGCGTTGAGTGTGTTCACATCCAAGACCTGGGTTCGAGCCCCAGGTCTTCATGCTTTCCAATATCATTTTTCCATTAATATTCCTATGCAGCGCGTATGTTGAGGATCATGATACATCTCTTAATCCAGCCGTCCACGCGTCTTGGAGCATCAGATCAAAGGCTGAGAGTTGGAGAGCACCATAAACCCTGGCCCACGCTTCAGCATGCTACTCAAAAAAGTCAAACGGACCAGGTTATTGGGCCAGAATTTCCAGGATCTAACCTCCATATTGGGGTCTGAACCCCCAGGTTTGCACATTCTTTTTATTTTCTTTACCTTTTTTTTGTATTATTATTTTTTATTCCTCTTAATTATTATTTGTTCAGTTAATTAATTATTTTTCATAAACATAAAAAATGCATAAAAATCAAAAAAGATAAAAAATATAATAAATATTTTATTTTAATATTGCTTGTAGGTAAATGCATGTAAATTAATTAGTTTAAATTAGGGTTTTAATTTTAATTCCTTTCATAACAAAAAATATAGAGCTAGGTTTAATTAATGTTTTATTCCTTTTTAATTTTTCTTTTTCACAATAATATTATTTATTTTATTTATTTTCATGATTAAAATTGTATATAAAAATTAGATTAATTTTAGGTTTAAATTCTAATGTTTTTCTTAATAAATTAAAATAAAATAGAATTAGGGTTAGTAGTTAATTTTAATTAATTCTTTCTTTTTTTTTTATTATTAAGTCATAAAATACTAAAAAACACCAAAAAAAAAAAACAAACTCTTGCTTTCTTTTAATTTTAATTAATTCCTCATTAATTTTAAATTTTGCAAAAGGGTCCAACGCCCTCGTTCGTAATTTCTTATTTCTTCGCATATTTATTTTATTTCGTTTAAATATTCATGTATCTCTCCCAAGGCCTTGTAACATTTTAATTACTTCTCGCATTTTTAACTTCTTTATCTTTTCCGTCAAATCGGGTCCTGGTTTAATTTTGGCGATGTGGACCCGCGCCATTTGTAATAGCCTTAGACCTTTATATTTCTCGCAACTTTTAAACTGTTAATTAAATTGCATGAAAGAATGTATGGGCAAAATAAAATCAAGCGTAGAACACCAATGACATGAATAAGACAAAATAACTGAACATGACACACAAATCACACACCACCCTTAGGGTACGCCTCACTGTTGCCTTGCCTCGAAAGGTGATCGTCGAGTAGAGGATGTCTTAGTAAGTCCTCATGATCCGGGAACCTGGCATGAGGGTAGCTTCTAAGGTGTCTTCCTATTGCTCCGGTGATCACCATGTCCCGAACCTTCGAATTGACCCGAACACCTCCAACGGTGCTACCTACCTCTCAATGGTGGGATGGCACTACTTTAAAGGACATTTACACAGACGAATTCCTTAGGGTAGGTAGACGACTCTAGATACTTGCTCTAATTTCAAAACAAAAATTCAAACATACTTTTCACACCGACACCTTTTCAAAAAGCTTTCGAAAGCAACTTTTCAAACACTCTTGAGGAATGATACAAGAGTCGAACTGGAATTTTCAAAGAAACTTTTTAAAACCCACAATTGAAAAGCAAACAAACCATTTTTGAAAACACAAATGAGCAAGTATCTAAGAGCCCATGGATAACCATGGATAGAAAGGGTGCTAACACCTTCCCTTTCTATAATCTACCTCCCGAACCGAGAGCAATCTCTATAAGGAATTTTTCTGTGCTTTTGTCCTTTCCCTTTGGAGAAAATAAAAGACGGTGGCGACTCTTGCTTCCGCGACATTTCGCGAACCAGCGTTAAACAGTCAGTTCCAGATCCACCGATCACAGAACTGGCGACTCTGCTGGGGATATTTTTAAAGTGAGGTGTACCTTAGGGTTAGTTCATAACTGTGTTTTCACTTGTATTGATTTGCTTGCTTTACTATTGTGGGTTGCATCGGAGTTACATAGATCCTAACCCGGATCTGGGGATACCCTGTTTAGGTAGCATAAGCTGTGAGGGACCTGTCCGGCGTAGACCGACACGGGTGAAATAGTGGCTACGTTGGTGTGGCACCTTGGTCTGTACCGATATCCCTTGTGTTGCAACGAGGAGAATATGGGTCTTCTAAGGAGTCATTAAGCACCAACAACCTTAGAACCTTAATTGACACAACTTGGCCTTTAGAATTGTAGCAGTATGCTACGCCCATTGAGGCTAAACTCTCGTGATGGTTCTGGCCGCAAGAAAAGATTGCGATGCTGGAGTTATGACCGATTGAGGTTAGTCAATGATATTGGGATCCTCTAAGAACCCGGTTACTTTTGATTAGGACAGGTATGAACCAACGAACTGAAAGAGGGTAATACCTAGACCTCATGCTGGCCTAAACTCTAAGGGCACTTTTGTGTGACTTGTGTGCCTTTGTACTTGCCTACTTGCATGCTTGTTATCTGAAGCTTGAGTTTCTCGCAGGTTTTGTTTGTAGTCCTGAATTAGGACTCATAACAAGGTTTACCAGGTTTTCTCGTAGGTTTTGTTTGCAGTCCTTAATAAGGACTCATAATAGGGTTTATTCATATCACCCCATGCATCATGACATCATACCATTGCATACATCCTAACCCATTTCAAGGATCTCAAGGGCTTGTGATGCAGGTCATGATGAATCAAACATCTAGCAAGGGGCAAAGAGGATTTATTTTCCTCTAGCCAAGGTTGTCAGGGGCTATGACCCACTGGATATGGTGAGCCTTTGACCCTTGGAAGAAAGACTCTCAACAAATATGAAGTTTCTTTCAATCAAGCTACTGGACCCAAGTTCTAACAAATTTTCTTGTTTACCCCTCGAGGTCCTTGAAATCATTGCATGCACATCATACACATCATTGCATAACAGGTACCCATTCTCTGCAGGTCACTTACCTTTCTCGCTGTTTATTTCAGCAATGGCCTTCCAACCAGATAACCAGGACCTTCTCGCTCAAGAGACCCGGTTTGGGGAAATTCTCCTGAATCTATCCAAGGGGCAGGAAGAGCTAAGGACACTTCTCATGGGGACCTTTGTCAGGAACAGTGCTGAGGATGAAGGGCTGAAACACCTACAAGATGAGATGGATGAAATGAAAGCCCAAATGCTGGGGCAGAGGAATGCCATTCAAGGGTTAGCTCAAAGACAAGATGAGCTCCGGTTTCTCGTCAACCAACTGCTTCAGGACAACCAACTGGGGCAAACATCTAAGGGTGAAAAGCCAATCATCGTTCGACCATCGTTGAGACAAAGAGGTAAAGAGAAAGCTCCTCATATGGCTTCAGTATCCCCAATTCAGTATCAACCTCACCAGCTTCAACCAGACAAGCCCCAAAGGCAATTCACCGAGCTCAACGTGTCGCTGCCTCAAGCCTTACAACAACTGCTGAGGTTGAACTTGGTAACTCGAAAGAATCCTCCTAAGAATCCCAACAGGACACCTTCGAGGTATAACCCCAACGCTCACTGCGCTTATCATTCTGACAGCCCGGGGCATGCTACAGAGGATTGTTGGACTTTGAAGAATAAAATCCAGGACCTGATCGAGGAAGGAGCTGTGGAATTCACCCAAGATGGCCAGGCTGAATGCTTCTACCATCCCTACAGGAGGCACCATTTGAAGTAACAAGCCCTGAGATGAGAAGACTTTTGTTCGTTAGGATTTTCAAGTTGTAATTTCCTTCTGTTCAAACATTTACTCATATTAAACGTTTTTATTTTATTAATGCATCGCATATGTCTGTTCTGAAACAATATATTCGTATTCACTAAATGCAAATTATTTTCATTTTTTTTTTCTCTGATGATCAACTCTTAAATAATAATTCTAAGCCTCTTGAGGGAGGATGACGAAAACGATACCGCAATCATTACAGTATGATTTTGAACGGACCCCGCTTATGAGGTACAGGCATTGTTTCAATCCCTAAACACTGGAGTTATAAGGAAGATAATCCCTCGTCAACCCCTCTGAGCCAAAGAAGTAGGAGTTTTTATTTTCGAAAATTGAAACCCTTAATCATAACCCGGGGCAGGGTAGTCTTCTCAGTTGATCCAAGTGCACAATGAATGACACCAAATGAGTTTTTTCCAAAAACAAAAGACAGTGATGGTTCCGAACAATCAATAAAGAAAGGCAGTCATTATCAAAAAAAAAACCATAAACGAAAAGCCCAAAAAGTCAAAACCAACGAAGGAGACTTACGAAACTGGGGCATCCCACTGACTGTAATCACAAAAGAACAGTTCAGGCAAAAAAGGAGAGGGATAACAAAAAATCAAAAGAAAGAGGTCTCACAAACCCTCAACAAAAACAAAAATGACTGCCTAGTCAGAATAAATCATCAATGTCCGAACCATCACTGGAAAATCAGAGCAAAGACTCAAACAAGGTCTAACGTATGATCAACTGAGTTTAGGTTTGGAGAACATCACGAAGAGCGGGTGGGTACAAATAATTTGAGCCTTTATCCTTTGTTTCTTAAACCGTGAACCAGGCCACGTTATAACCCTTAAAAGTCCTAGCTGAAGCATGGGTTAGTTCGAAAGCATACTGTTACGAAAGGTATCCTGACTCCTTAAGGCCTACGGTAAATACGGAGTTGACATCACGTTTTACAAACATTCACTTGTTTTATGAAAAAGAATGCATTTTCAAAATCTTCAAGACAGACATAAGCTTTGCATTTTTGATATAACATTGTTTGCATATGACTATTTGTTTGAACAGCATGGAAATTCGCACGATGAATACCTAGTGAACAAAAGCACCTCCAATCAAGGGGCATGGCATGACTATTGTCCATCATCTGGGGCAGTTAAGTCAAGATTCGGAGAATCTCTCAAAAAAGCCTATCAGCCTGGGGTAGATCTCCGCCTGAGTCACTTGGGGCATTCCAACAACGAATCTCGCCTGATTAAACATCTTCTGGTGGCACGACAAAAACACTTCTAAACAGGGGCAACTCCCTAACATTCTGAGAACATGGACATAGTCGAAAAGATACTACGCAAAATCAAAAACCCGCTAGGTTGACACACCTAAGCAAAAATAAGGGCTTCCCGGCGAACCAAAAGGGTTCGGGCAAAATGAAGGGATGAAATGAAAATCTGTACACCCGGCAAGTCGAAAACCTGAAAAGGCGGCTTGGGCAAAAATGGGTATCCCGGTGGACTGAAAACCCGAAAGGGCAGTCCAGGCAAAAGTTAGGGATCAAAGCGTACGACTATGTCCTGTCATCTTGTCACCTGCCTACCAGAAGAAGCTTGGTCTATCAACAACTATCAGCCCCCCACAGGTGCCTTCTCCCATAGAAACAGGGGCAATAAAGAGTGGTCTGAGCAGTCCAATTGTTCTATCCTCCAAGGTACCAAGGTAGGTTCAGCTAAAGAATATAATCAGTACATATTAATTCCTCAGAGAGTGAGCCAACAAGTCAGTGCATTCTTCTCCAAGCAAAGTTATCAAACCTTAAGAAAGTTGAGCATCCTCCAGCAGATCTCAACATTCCCCAGCAGCAATATACATATTCTTAACAAGCATCCCCGTCAGTCTTGGTCTAAAGATTGTTCCCCGGCGGCATACCAAACATTCAAAGGAATCACTTCCCGACACAGCTCAAAACTTCCCCAGGAGAGTCCAATCCAGTTTCCTCAGGAAAGTTGGAATTCATCTCCCCAAGCAATAAGCTTATCCCCAATATATTCTGGAAGCTTATCCCTCGCAAAGCACGAACGCGTCGTCCGGCTTTATTCAAAGAGTTATTTCCTTAATAGGATATAACTGGGTTATCCTCAGCCAAAAGCCACGGAAAGAGTGTCCTCGACGAAGTCTTCTTACCCCAGCGAAGTCCATTAACACTTCCAACAACAAGGATATCCCCAGCGAAGTTATCATCAACGACTCAGCAAAGTATCTCTCTCCCCACAGAGTATTGCTTCCCAGCATGATCGCTAGAGCATCTTTTCTCCCCGCAGAATCTTCCATTTGCCAAGCTTATTCCGCAACGGAGTCGTCTTCTCTTACCGGTATTCTTGCAGTTATCATCCCCAGCGGAAGTGAAATCTATTCTTCTACATCAGCCCAGGATATGACTTCCCGGCACCCGTCAAGGATTTACTTTCCTAGACGAAAGCATACATAAAACATCACATACATCATTATAGCATGCGTAGACGCATTATATCATACAAATCTCATTTATGTTGAGAACATCATTGCTTGATCCATATCATGCATTGTATATGACTGACCTTTACCTTTCAGGAAAGATGCAGTTGAAATTCTCAATCATATTTCAAGACCTAGACCGGTTCAATTAATCGACGCCAAAGATTTCTTATCCAGTCCCAGGCCTTCTCTAGTCCAGCTAAATCGACTCCCAACAGATTTTTCTGATAAAGACTCGGTAGAAGTTATCTCAGATGGTTCCCTCTCCGACGGTGAGTGAGGTGATAATCTCCTATGGTTCCCTCTCCGACGGTGAGTGAGGTGGTAAGTCCTTTTCAGATGTTTCCCTCTCCGACGGTGAGTGAGGTGATAGTCTCCTATGGTTCCCTCTCCGAAGGTGAGTGAGGTGGTAAGTCCTTTTCAGATGTTTCCCTCTCCGACGGTGAGTGAGGTGATAGTCTCCTATGGTTCCCTCTCCGACGGTGAGTGAGGTGGTAAGTCCTTTTCAGATGTTTCCCTCTCCGACGGTGAGTGAGGTGATAGTCTCCTATGGTTCCCTCTCCGACAGTGAGTGAGGTGGTAAGTCCTTTTCAAGATGTTTCCCTCTCCGACGGTGAGTGAGGTGATAGTCTCCTATGGTTCCCTCTCCGACGGTGAGTGAGGTGGTAAGTCCTTTTCAGATGTTTCCCTCTCCGACGGTGAGTGAGGTGATAGTCTCCTATGGTTCCCTCTCCGATGGTGAGTGAGGTGGTAAGTCCTTTTCAGATGTTCCCCTCTCCGACGGTGAGTGAGGTGATAATCTCCCATGGTTCCCTCTCCGACGGTGAGTGAGGTGATGATTCCTTTCAAATTATAATTTCCTATGGTTCCCTCTCCGACGGTGAGTGAGGTGATGATTCCTTTCAAATTATAATTTCCTATGGTTCCCTCTCCGACGGTGAGTGAGGTGATTCCCTTTCAGATTATAATGACCTATGGTTCTCTTCCCGATCCTGCGAAGATGGTATTTCTCGCCAAGATTTTCTCAACGAGCGTTGTTGAAGTTAAAATCACCCAAGGTTCTCTTACCATTCATGCTAAGGCAGTAACCATCCCTGGTTCATTCATCATCTTTTGAAGCTCCAGATCCAGCTCCTGTAACCAGTCAGGACATATCTATACCAAGCATCTGAAATCAACTCCTGCAACGTGTCAGGTACTCATGTTTCTTTTACAGGTATGCAGGTTCTCGCTAAAGAATCTCTTACGCGATCAACATCCAGATGGCATCTATAAGCCCATCATCCTATTCATCGACCTCTAAATGGCATCTATAAGCCCATTCCACCACACTGCTACTATGTGAGCGCAAATTTCTGGGCACTCTAGTGTTCAATCATCTTCTACCCTCGGATTACGAAAGGCACGTCCGCCAATATGCATCCTCAGGTCTAAGAAGATTGAACAGGGGCAACTGTTGTACCCCAAAATTTTCCCTCCCATATTCTCCAAGAAATTGCCAAGCCAAGCTGCAAAATTCCCCAATGGTTGCACAGTCAAAGATCTCCTATACAGTCAAAATCAGGGTTTGTGTTCTGGTCAAGAAAATGAAGTTTCCAAAGGTCCAATCAAGTCTCATATGCCTAAAAATATGGTCAAGCATCCTCATATCAAGTTTCAAGGCATTCAGCTCAAAATTGCACAGTCAAAAACCCTAATTGCACTACAGTCAATTGTAGGGGCAAAATGGTCATTTGACAGTCAAAAGTTCAAATTTTTGGTCAACATATCATTTTGAAGCCACAAACATCATTTGATCAATGCTTGATCATGATTCTCAAAATTTGGCTCAAAAATCATTAAGATGCAAAAGTTTCCTTATTTAGACAGTTGAAAAAGTCAACTGAAATTGACCAGGGCATAACTTTCACATGGATTATCAGTAAAATTCCATCCAAATCTCATTTTGAAGAGAAAGACATTTCCTAAAACTCATCTTCATACTTCAAGTCCAAGAAATGCTCTCACAAAAAGTTATCAATTTCAACATTATAGGTCATTTTCAAAAGTCAACAAAAAGGGACTTTAAGTCAAAGGCCATAACTTGAGATTGGTAAATCAAAATGACATGGGACCAAAGACATTGGTTAGAGGACTCAAAGACCTTTCCAAAATGTCCAAGAACATGAGAAAAGCTTAAGCATTGAGCAAGTTATGGCTTGAGGAAGTTGGGAAATTTTTGGATATTTTGAAAAGTCAACATTGATTCAAATGACCTAAAATTGCTAATGGGCCTCTTTTTCTTCCACAATTCATTATCCAAGGCATGTGCACAATCATGTGGCCCAAAGGGAAGTTTTTATCATTTTTATTTTATTTATTTGGATTTTTAGTTATATTAATTCATTTAAATCATTTAAATATATGAAAAATATTTAACTTAACCTAACAAATCTTTTTATACATGTTCTAGCCTCAAGATTTCGTGCATAAGTCAATATGGAAAGAATTGGAGCAATTGGATATGATTTGAACCAAAAACACATGGAAAAAGATATGGAAATAATGGTGAAAAAAATCAAATCTTCAAACCATGATTGCAAGAGATTTTGAGCAAGTTTCTTGACCTAATGCATTCAGTACAAAAGCCTAATCACAACCCTAATGTTAAGACACACTGATCTGCGCCCAAGAGCTATTGTAGAACTTGAAATTTCTCTCTAAAACCTCAACTCTGAAAATCACATTGGAGGGCGATTCAAGGCAGAATTTGTGTTTCAATAGCTTGCTCAAAGATCATTGGACATATTCCAATCAAAAACAACAATCAAAACGCAAGGAATTGGTATACATCATTCCAAATATGTCATGAAAAACTCATAATCGTGTTCTCAAATTTAGGCATTTTCATAACATTTTATTCATGGATTCTTATTCCTCATTTGATTCTGAAGCTAACCAATGCATTTAATTGTCTTTTTATTTACTATACGCGATTATGCCATGTTTGAGTTTTAGGGTTTGCAGAGTTTGAAATTGGGGATTTTGTAATGGGGAAAAATTAGCCCTCAAGACCACCACCATTAGAATCATCATGGCTGGACGAACAAGAACCAACCCTCGCGCTCAATTTATGAGCGTCTGAGGGCTAATCGCTATTTTCTGGAAAGCTACCTAACAGAACGCGTGTAAAACCGTGGCCTAAATGTTTTGTATTTCAGGAACATGAAGACGATGATGTCGTGGCTGCCAACGACTGGCTGGTTTAAAATTCGCGCGCAATAATCCATTAACGCGTTATTTCATATTATATTATTTGTTGTTTATTTATTTAACAAAAGGTTTCAGTGGTTCAGCTGGCAAGCGTTGAGTGTGTTCACATCCAAGACCTGGGTTCGAGCCCCAGGTCTTCATGCTTTCCAATATCATTTTTCCATTAATATTCCTATGCAGCGCGTATGTTGAGGATCATGATACATCTCTTAATCCAGCCGTCCACGCGTCTTGGAGCATCAGATCAAAGGCTGAGAGTTGGAGAGCACCATAAACCCTGGCCCACGCTTCAGCATGCTACTCAAAAAAGTCAAACGGACCAGGTTATTGGGCCAGAATTTCCAGGATCTAACCTCCATATTGGGGTCTGAACCCCCAGGTTTGCACATTCTTTTTATTTTCTTTACCTTTTTTTTGTATTATTATTTTTTATTCCTCTTAATTATTATTTGTTCAGTTAATTAATTATTTTTCATAAATATAAAAAATGCATAAAAATCAAAAAAGATAAAAAATATAATAAATATTTTATTTTAATATTGCTTGTAGGTAAATGCATGTAAATTAATTAGTTTAAATTAGGGTTTTAATTTTAATTCCTTTCATAACAAAAAATATAGAGCTAGGTTTAATTAATGTTTTATTCCTTTTTAATTTTTCTTTTTCACAATAATATTATTTATTTTATTTATTTTCATGATTAAAATTGTATATAAAAATTAGATTAATTTTAGGTTTAAATTCTAATGTTTTTCTTAATAAATTAAAATAAAATAGAATTAGGGTTAGTAGTTAATTTTAATTAATTCTTTCTTTTTTTTTTATTATTAAGTCATAAAATACTAAAAAACACCAAAAAAAAAAAAACAAACTCTTGCTTAATTTTAATTTTAATTAATTCCTCATTAATTTTAAATTTTGCAAAAGGGTCCAACGCCCTCGTTCGTAATTTCTTATTTCTTCGCATATTTATTTTATTTCGTTTAAATATTCATGTATCTCTCCCAAGGCCTTGTAACATTTTAATTACTTCTCGCATTTTTAACTTCTTTATCTTTTCCGTCAAATCGGGTCCTGGTTTAATTTTGGCGATGTGGACCCGCGCCATTTGTAATAGCCTTAGACCTTTATATTTCTCGCAACTTTTAAACTGTTAATTAAATTGCATGAAAGAATGTATGGGCAAAATAAAATCAAGCGTAGAACACCAATGACATGAATAAGACAAAATAACTGAACATGACACACAAATCACACACCACCCTTAGGGTACGCCTCACTGTTGCCTTGCCTCGAAAGGTGATCGTCGAGTAGAGGATGTCTTAGTAAGTCCTCATGATCCGGGAACCTGGCATGAGGGTAGCTTCTAAGGTGTCTTCCTATTGCTCCGGTGATCACCATGTCTCGAACCTTCGAATTGACCCGAACACCTCCAACGGTGGTGCTACCTACCTCTCAATGGTGGGATGGCACTACTTTAAAGGACATTTACACAGACGAATTCCTTAGGGTAGGTAGACGACTCTAGATACTTGCTCTAATTTCAAAACAAAAATTCAAACATACTTTTCACACCGACACCTTTTCAAAAAGCTTTCGAAAGCAACTTTTCAAACACTCTTGAGGACTGATACAAGAGTCGAACTGGAATTTTCAAAGAAACTTTTTAAAACCCACAATTGAAAAGCAAACAAACCATTTTTGAAAACACAAATGAGCAAGTATCTAAGAGCCCATGGATAACCATGGATAGAAAGGGTGCTAACACCTTCCCTTTCTATAATCTACCTCCCGAACCGAGAGCAATCTCTATAAGGAATTTTTCTGTGCTTTTGTCCTTTCCCTTTGGAGAAAATAAAAGACGGTGGCGACTCTTGCTTCCGCGACATTTCGCGAACCAGCGTTAAACAGTCAGTTCCAGATCCACCGATCACACCAGGGAACCACTCTCGCCCATGTCTTAGTTGATACTGGTTCTTCCTTGAACGTGCTTCCAAAGAAATCCTTAGACCGTTTGGACTGCGAAGGACTGACTCTCAAGCCTAGTAACATCGTTGTTAGGGCTTTTGATGGTTCCAAGAGAATGGTTCATGGAGAGGTTGATATTCCTATCAAGGTAGGCACAAAAGTCTTCAACTCAACCTTTTACGTGATGGACATCCGTCCGTCATATTCCTGTTTGCAAGGGAGACCGTGGATCCATTTTGCCGGGGCAGTTACCTCCTCTTTGCACCAGATGCTGAAATATCCTGTTAAGGGTAAAATTATAACGGTGCACGGCGAGGAAGAGTACTTGATAAGCCACCTCAACTCCTTCCGTTATGTGGAGCTGGATGGCGAGTTCATCGAAACGCCTTTCCAGCATTTTGAGGAAGTTTCTCCCGAGGTAGCAGTTGCGAAGACAACGGTTGAGGTGCCTATTGTTCCCAAGTATGTATCTAGGATGGTATCTCTCAAGGACGCGAAGGCGGTGATCAAAGAAGGGAAGAGTACAGCATGGGGGTAATTGCCTGATTTTCCCCATAAGACGGACAAATTTGGACTAGGGTTTACAGCTGCAGGACAGAAGGCTATGCGTCGTTCCAAGACTGGAGGGCCACCCATAAGGATCACTCATCACATAATCAATGCTGTAGAAGATGAAGATGAAGAGAGCCACTTTGAAGATTGGATCTTTCCGACTGTCGAAGGGGGTCTGAGCAACTGGGAAGCAAAGGATTTTGTTCCCATCACCTTTATCAACCAGTAATTTTATCTTTGAACAATTTCCCATTTTTATGGTCTGTAATAACTAAAACAATTCGCACACTATTTTTACCTCATGCCTTGCCCGGGGCATGTAGGTCCATTTGTAAGGGCTTGATTTTCTTCATAATCATATGCCATGTTTTAATGAATCATTGGACGTTTTTCATCTATCAACTGTTCATTTTCTTTCCTTTTGCATTTTTGTTTGTTTAAGGATGATTATCCCTTACACACACCCATACTCACAAATGCAGGTACCCATCCATTCCGGATTCCATGGGCAACTGTTCTGTTTCAGCCTTCGATAACTCTGAGGATTTGGTCAATCACGCTGAGTACGAAGCTGGCGAAGATTGTGAAGTGCCGGGAGAGTTAGCCAAACTTCTACAACAAGAAGAGAGGGCCATTCTGCCTCATGAAGAGTTGCTAGAAACCATCAACTTGGGGACAGAAGAGGACCAGAAGGAAGTAAAAGTGGGTGCCAACCTGGAACCAAATGTCAAGGAGCGCTTAGTGCAATTGTTGAACGAATATGTTGAAATCTTCGCCTGGTCTTATGAAGACATGCCAGGGTTAGACACAGATATCATGGTTCACCGTCTCCCTACAAGAGAAGACTGTCCACCGATCAAGCAAAAGGTTCGTCGAATGAGGCCTGACATGTCTGAGAAGATTAAGGCTGAAGTAATGAAGCAATTCAACGCTGGCTTTCTGGCTGTTACCTCCTATCCACAATGGGTTGCTAACATCGTGCCCGTACCTAAAAAGGACGGCAAAGTCAGAATGTGTGTAGACTATCGGGATTTGAACAGGGCTAGCCCCAAAGATGATTTTCCGCTACCGCATATCGACATTTTGGTTGACAATACAGCTTAACACAAGGTATTTTCCTTCATGGATGGATTCTCGGGATACAACCAGATCAAAATGGCCCCCGAAGACATGGAGAAAACCACCTTTGTCATGCAATGGGGTACCTTCTTCTACAAAGTGATGCCGTTCGGACTGAAGAACGTAGGGGCAACCTATCAACGCGCCATGGTAGCTTTATTTCATGATATGATACATCATGAGATCGAATTTTACGTAGACGACATGATAGCTCGATCACAAACAGAAGAAGAACACCTTAATCATCTGCAAAAGCTGTTTTCCAGGTTGAAGGAGTATAAGCTCAGACTAAACCCAAGCAAGTGCACTTTTGGGGTTAGGTCTGGTAAACTTTTGGGATTTATTGTTAGCAACAAAGGCATTGAGGTTGATCAAGCTAAAGTGAAGGCTATACAAGAAATGCCTGCCCCTCGTACTGAAAAGGAGGTTAGAGGATTCTTGGGACGCTTGAACTATATTGCGAGGTTCATCTCTCACCTGACATCTACCTATGAGCCAATTTTCAAACTGTTGAAGAAAGATCAGGTAGTTGAATGGAACAATGATTGTCAAGTTGCTTTTGATAAAATCAAGGAGTATTTACTAGAACCTCCTATTCTGATGCCACCCGTCGAAGGAAGGCCATTAATCATATATCTGACTGTTTTGGATAATTCAATGGGGTGCGTGCTGGGCCAACATGACGAGTCTGGCCGAAAAGAGCATGCCATTTATTACCTTAGCAAAAAGTTTACCGACTGTGAGACTCGCTACTCACTGCTCAAGAAAACTTGCTGCATTTTGGTATGGGCTGCTCGCCGGTTAAGGCAGTATATGTTGACTCACACCACTTTGCTGATTTCCAAAATGGATCCCATCAAGTATATCTTCGAGAAGCCTGCTTTATCTAGAAGAATCGCTAGATGGTAAATGATCCTGACAGAGTATGATATCCAGTATACTACCCAAAAAGCTATAAAGGGGAGTGTACTAGCTGACCATCTAGCTCATCAAGCTGTCGAAGATTACCTGTCTATGAGATTCGACTTCCCTGACGAGGACATCATGACTTTAGACAACATCAAAGGTAACGAACCGTATGACGGACCTAAACAAGGATCCCGATGGACCCTGTACTTTGATGGTGCTTCAAATGCACTTGGCAACAGCATCGGTGCGGTACTCATTTCTCTGGAAGGTTGCCATACACCCTTCACTGCCCGACTTTGTTTCAGCTGTACCAACAACATGGCCGAATATGAAGCTTACATCTTTGGTCTCAAGGATGCTATAGACTTGGGAATCAAATCCTTGGTTGTATTTGGGGACTCAACTTTGGTTATCAGTCAAGTCAAAGGAGAGTGGGACACTAAACATCCTAATCTTATCCCATACAAAGAACATGTCCTGACGTTGTTGCCTCATTTCGAGCAGATTACTTTCGAGCACTTCCCGCGAGAAGAAAATCAGCTAGCAGATGCTCTAGCTACAATGTCTTCCATGTTTAAACTCAACTGGGATAACGAGGCTCCCCAAATTACAATTGAGCGAATGGACGAACCAGCGCACTCTCATAAGATTAATACCGAAGAAGTAGTGGAACAACCCTGGTTTCATGAAATCAAAAGGTATCTCCAGACTAGAGAGTACCCTGAAGGAGCTTCCGTCAATGACAAAAAGTTCTTAAGGAGATTTACTGCCAAGTTCTTCCTAAGCAATGGCATCCTTTATAAGCGCAGCCATGATTATGTTCTACTTCATTGTGTGGACAAAGTTGAAGCAGAGTTGATCATGACTGAAATACACAATGGCACATTTGGCACCCACTTGAGCGGACATACGATGGCTAAGAAGATTCTAAGGGCAGGCTACTACTGGTCTACCATGGAAGCTGATTGTCACCAACATTCCCGTACTTGCCACAAGTGCCAAGTCTACACCGACAAGGTACATATTCCTTCTGTTCCTCTCAACATTCTGACAGCTCCTTGGCCATTCGCAATGTGGGGCATTGACATGATTGGAGAGATCAAGCCCACGACATCCAATGGACATCGCTTCATCCTGTTGGCTATTGATTACTTCACCAAATGGGTCGAGGCAGTTTCATTTGCCTCTGTTACAAAGAATGTGGTTGCCCGCTTCATCAAGCAAAACCTCATATGCCGGTACGGTGTCCCCGACAGGATCATCACGGAAAGAATGTGGTTGCCCGCTTGAACAATACTATGATCACCGCTCTATGCGAGCAGTTCAAGATTTATCATCACAATTCATCTCCCTACCGGCCGAAGATGAACGGTGATGTTGAAGCCGCGAACAATAATATTAAGAAGATCATTCAAAAGATGACAGTCACCTACAAGGACTGGCATGAGATGTTACTGTTTGCTCTGCATAGATATCGTACCACGGCACGTACCTCAACAGGGGCAACCCCATTTTCTTTAGTATATGGCATGGAAGATGTGCTACCCATGGAAGTTCAGATTCCTTCCTTAAGGATTATGAAGGACGCTGGTTTGAGTGAAGACGATTGGATTCAGACTCGGCTTGATCAACTAAACTTGATCGACGAGAAGCGACTTACTGCTGTTTGTCATGGTCAGACGTATCAAAAACGGATGATCAAGGCTTTCAACAAGAAAGTTAGACGTCAAGTATATCAAGTCGGAGATCTTGTAATCAAGCGGATCATCTTGCCGCAAAGTGACCCCAGAGGCAAGTGGACTCCTACTTACGAAGGACCATTTGTGATCAAGAGCATCTTTTCTGGTGGGGCAATGATTCTGACCACCATGGACGGCGACAATTTGCTGCACCCTGCGAACGCAGACATAGTCAAAAGATACTACGCATAAAACGACCCGACAAGTTAAAAACCCGAAAGGGCGACTTGGGTAAAAAATGGGAATCCCGATGAATCGAAAAACCGAAAGGGCGGTTCAGGCAAAAATTAGGGATAAAACAAAAAATCTGTACACCCGGCAAGTTGAAAACCTGAAAGGGCGACTTGGGCAAAAAAGGGTTTCCTGGTGGATCGAAAACCCGAAAGGGCGGTCCAGGCAAAAGTTAGGGAATTAAAGCGTATGACTATGTCTCGTCGGGTCACTTTAAGAACAATCTCTTCACCAACAAACTCCAAGCTTCTGATCAATCCAGTCATCGGCAGACGAAGCAGCGAATGGACAAAATATTCAGAGTTGTGAAGGCTATAGCAGAATGGGAACCCCATGGAATTGATACACATAGCCATCTTTCTTTTGTATAAAATTTTTCATTTTTTAATATTTTTTTTACGACAACATTCTCTTACTAGGATGTCTGTCTCCTTTGTACAAAAATACTCACAAAAGTTAATACAAAAATACTTCAAAGTGCAGAAATTTGCTTGCCTTTCTTTTCTTTTTTCACTTATGTTTTATTTGAAAACGTCCAATGTTTTGTTAAATAGGCATATGCATTTGAATATAATCACTGCTTACAAATAAAACAGAATTGAAAAAAGATAATTACTGATAGGTTGAAGGTGTAGGAAGATATCTTGGCGCCATGTCAGAAGAAATCCCTACGATACATCATTCAGATCCTCAGCAAGGTTAAATTTGGAGTATATTTCCCCAGCGAAGTTAAGCTTCAAGATCCGCAGCAGAGCCAGTGCAGTCTAAAAAACTTGGTTCCTCAGCTGAGTTAAGCTTCAAAATTCCCATCAGAGTTAAGTCTCCAAACTCCTGATCCCCAGTGGAGCCCGAAAACCCTGAAATAAATACCACCAGCGAAATTATAATACTCTAAACCTTCTTCCCCAGCGGAGTAAAAATTTCCAACTATCAATCCCCAGCAGGAACCATCTAGTTTTCCCCAGTTTCCCCAGCAGGATATCTTAAAAGTCTGAGAATCAATCAGATGACAATTAACTCTTGGTCTTATCCTCAACTAGGAATCCCCAGTAGATCGGCATACAATCCAAGCTCCTGATTTCTCAGACAGAGTAAAGCATTCTCCCTACAGAGTTATTTCCCAGCAGATTGAAGATTCTCAGTCTCATTTCCCCAACAGAAGTCTCCCATGTTTTAACTCCCCAATAGAGATTTTCAGAGTTTTCCTTATTCCCCAAGCAGTCAGCAGTCAGCAAGGATTTCTCATCTTCAGTAATCAAATTTTTTTTGGAATCCCCAGCTTTGGTCAAGGATTTACTTTCACCCCATAACAATCAAAGATTTTATTATCTCCAGTTATCAAGGATTTATTTTCCTCAGGAAGACAACTACTCAGCTTATATGCGCATCCATTACATTCATATATCATGAACATTGATGAAATACAGTTCATTGCATCATCATATCATGCAACATAACTTTGTGTTTTAGCTAACATTTTACCCTTTTTAGGATAAGATTGAAAGGATATCACTAACAATTATTCAGATACAGTATATATACACCCCAGACACGGCGGTCATTCTAATTACTCATTCAGAATTTCAAGTCAAAATACAGTATGGATACACCCCGGACACGGCAGTCATTCTACTACTCATTCAGACTACAACAATCAGATACAGACTAGATACGCTCCAGACACGGCAGCCATTCTATCTCTCATTCAGATTCAACTATCAACTACAAGTTCAGATACGCTCCAAACACGGATGCCATTCCGGCCTTTACACCAGCAGTCTGATTCCCCCGGTGCATCCGCCACGGAAGTCATTCTATCACTTATTTAGATCCCAGTTACAATCTCAGATACACTCCAGACACGAAATTCATTCTGCTACTCATACAGATCTCAACTTCAGATATAATACAGATATACTCTAGACACGTCAATCATTCTGATATTCATTCAAAGTTCAAATATAGTTACAGCTCAGATACGCGCCATACACGGACGCTATTCTTTTGCTCATACAAACTCAGTCTCCAGATACAGTTCAATGGCATTCCAGACACGGATGCCATTTTGATGCTCATTCTTCTGACCTACAACATTGCAACTCAACAAACATCTTTGGATCGCATCTTTAAGCCCATCTCCAGCAAGATTCTACCATCTCCAAATGGCATCTTTAAGCCCATTTCCTCAGCTATTTTTCTGACAAGCGCAAATTTACAGGCACTCTAGTGTCCAATCCTCTTTTACCTTCGAGTCACGAAAGGCAAACTTGCCAATCTAACTCTTCAGGTTCAAGAAGATTGAACAGGGGAAACTGTTGTACCCCAAAATTTTCTCTCCCATATTCATCAACATTTCTCATCACAAGGCTCTTGGAACTCAAGATCAAACTAGGGTTTGCTCTGCTCAAGACACCTCCTTGTACTGTTGACCTAATTTAGGGTTTGAGTTTGCATAGGGATATTTTGACCTACAATGCCCAAAGTGACTTTCATACTTCATGTTGGACTCACAAGTTTGTCCATACCAAGTTGCAAGCCTTGATTCAAATTTTTGCCCAGTCAATTGAACAGTTGACCTAGAAATCAGCTGTATTGGGGAAAAAGTCAACAGTGGCCAATTGACAGTCAAACCTCATGAATTTTGACCCACATCAACATTATGAACTCTCATGAACCATTTGATCAAGTTTGGATCACAATTCCACAAGAAATTTGATCAGATCACCAAAAGGGCAAAATGGTCATTTTTAGGGTTTTGACTGCACAAAGGCAATGTTTGACTGTTTGACCTAGCCAATGGCAAATCAAGCTCACATATGGACTCAAGGACTCAATGAAATTGTCTTGACCCATTCAACAAGTTTAAAAGATCTCAAATGCATAGGATTGACAAATGAATTTTTCAGTCAACTGATCAAAATTTGACTTTTTGGTCAAAATCAAGTGCCAAGAGTTATTTTTCATCAAGACATGTCAAATTATGAAATTTTCGAAGTTATGAAATTTTCTTATATTTTCCTAACTTTGTCCCATTTTTTCATCAAGATGCAAATGGATTCAAACAAAACTTGCAACATGAAAGTTATAGTCCATCAACAATTCCACAACTTTGATTCACAAAGTTTTCTAAAAAGAGGCTTGTATCTCAAGTTATGATTTTTGGAACAAGGGTACCTAAAACTTTTAACTTAGAGAAAATTTGCCCTAATCTAGGCAGGATTTTGACCCATCTTCTTGGCCATTTTTCACATATTTCCACTTGGAGTTTCAAGTTTCATTTTAAATATGGATTATATTATATGTTCCAATCTTTCCAAATTGTCCAAGAACTCCTCAAACACCCTTGTGGTTAGACAAAATCTAATGCTTGAAGTTGGCAAAAACTCACTTTTGTCCATGACCAATACATGTTCATACAAACTTGCATTTTCAAATCAGCATGCTTGGTACTAGCTTTCAGGTCTCAAAACCAGTTTGCACTCCATAATTTAATGCATAACCATTGAGTTAAGGTGTTATCTTGGTCATTTGGACATTGCATACAAGATTAATCCTTATTTGGAAAAAGGTGAAATGCCATTTTTGTAAAGCTGCACTTTATGTCCAACCAAAATTCTTGAGACATGGGGCCATATCTCTGAAGCAAGATTCAATCTACCAATTCCAAGAACCAAGAGAAAAGTATGCAGCATGATATAGGGCCTGTACAGGCTTGCATTGAGGACACACACACTCTTGCTTGAAAAAGAATAAAAGTTGCAAATCATATGCCATCTCACACATCAGTAGAAACCAACTTACACAAACATTGTAGACAAGTTTGATACCTCCCAACAAGCCAGAAACACGATCCTTCTGCCTCCCAAACCCCCTTGTACACAAAATCCATGTTTTGCGGCAAAACAGAGCAAGCTCTGCAAACTTCAAGCCATAACCAAATTCCATCGTCCGTTTTGTCCAAAGATACTTCAAACACCTTCCAACCAACATATCTAAGCTATCCAGATCATCCATTGCTAGCTGTAACACCTCTAACACACTTTGCCATTTTTGTTTCAAAGCTCTGTAGGTTGAGTTCTACAGCATGATTCAAGCTGTTTCAAAACAAGCCAAGCATTGGGAAAGCTTCCTTGGACCTCAGGCAAGCTCAAAAGAAGCTCAAACACCATTGAAGGTTGCTACATTGTCCAGCTCGAAGTCAACTGAAACAGGTATTTCATGAACTTCTATCTCTCTATTTAGGAATAGTTAGACTTAGGTTTGTGAATAAAATATGTTGTACTCATATCCCTGAAGCCATACATATGCTTAGTTTTCATTTACATTAATCGTGCTAAGAGAATTTCACTCATGAACTTTCTGAAAAAACTAGGTTATGAATTAGGGCCAGAGAAATTCTCTCTGGTCTTTGAGAGTTAGTTCAAGTTTTTTACATGGTTGGATTTGTTGTTTAATGCCCTACAATTTTCATGTTATGAGTTTTGTCAAAAAATCAAAGAATCAGGAGTTACAGTTTTGTACATAGCACGCGCGCAGGTCTGTTCAAAGGAAGAAGAAGAAGTGGATTCTGGGTTGGGCCTGGTTTCCTTTGCTTTTGGCACCCTCCACTTTTCTTTTTACACCCCCTGACCCATTTACTTGAATAATTGTCATTTTGATGTTTTTATTTTTTATTATGACTTTATTATTTTTTGTCCAAATATAAAAATTGCCAAAAAATTATTTTCCATATTTTTCATATTTATTTGATATTTATTTTTATTTTACTAAGTATAAACATATAAATAATCTATTTTCTTTTATTAAAACTCAAAAATAATATAAAAATATATGCTTATCTTCATTTATTATTTTTATTTCATTTTAAAACATTTTCTTGAATATACACATTTTTTGTAAATAATTAATTTTTATTTTTATATATTTAATATGTCTAATATATATACTTATATATTTTATTTAGTTAAATAATTAGGACAAAAATACAAAAAAAAAAACATACATTTTCATTTTATTAATATTTTGCACTAAAAATATCATTTTTACAATATACTTTTATTTTTTGTATAAATCAATATATTATTGTGTATAATTAACAAACAATACTATTTATTTGAGAATTAGGGTTTTGCCCTAAATAACAAAAATAATTAAAATTGACTTTTTTTATTTATTTACATTTCACATTGAAAAATACTTTTTACAAACATGAAAATCTTTTTGCATAATACATTTTATTTGATATTTATTTAATTGTATTTATTTAAATATTAAATATTGCCTTATACATTCAATATGGTTGTAATAACTTAGAATTTAATTTCTTGTCAAATACTCCCAATTCAAATTTGTACCCCCCTCCCTATATCATGTTGTAATAGTGTAGCATTTAAATTCCCGCACATTTAAAAGCCTCCAATTATGCCATGCTTAGACTTAGGGTTTGTATGCAAAATAAAATCAACAACTAGCTTGACCTAATCCAAGATAAACATGCATGAAAAATAAACACAATGCACACTTGCACCCCTAGGGCTTCACTCCACTTGTTGCCTTCAAAAATGGACCATGATTGCATGTCAAGTACTTTGGCAAAACAAAAACAAACAAAAAGATCATAGTCCCTCGATGACGCTATCTGAGTTGCCTAAACAAAATGATCAAGTCCCTCAAGAAAATTGCCAAAAATACTTGACACAATTGCTATCATGGTCTATACGATGACCCGCGCCTGTCCCATTTAACATCCTAACACAAGGTTGTTCACCAAATACAATGGTGAAGCAACACTGTTAAAAGGGTTAAAAACACAAGAAAGATCTTTGAGTAAAATAGGGTAGACCAACTCTTAGTTACTTGATCAAGCTTGCAAAAACATCCTTGCTATTTTTCAAAACACACTTCACAACAAAATTTCAAAACCCTACTTTCAAACATTAAAAACTTTTCAAAAGACAAAAACACCTTTGTATACATTCAAACAAGAATCATTACAAAGGTCGCCACAACGATGGCCTCTTTTCAAAACATCTTTCAAAATCACACACAAAGCACCATTTCAAACAATTGAAGAGCACCATTTCAAACAATTGAAAAGCAAAGCAAGTGATCTGAGCAAGTAACTAAGAGCCCATGGATAACCATGGATAGAAAGGGTGCTAATACCTTGCCTTTCTATAATCTACTCCCCGAACCCAAGAAAACATCTCAAAGGTCTTTCCTGTGCTTTTTGACCTTTCCTTAGGATAAAATAAAAAGTCGGTGGCGACTCTTGCTAAACCGAAACATTTGCAAACACAAACGCAAAATCCCAAGTCAGTTCTCCCACCGTATCCCAATGGATAAAACACATTTATTGCATCATACATTTAATGCAACATAACTTTGTGTTTCAGCTAACATTTTACCCTTTTCAGGATAAGATTACTAGCTATCTTTAACAAATATTCATAGATTTCAGATACAGTACCGATACACTCCAGACACGGAAGTCATTTTGTCACTCATTCAGATCTTAATTTCAAGATACAATCCAGATACACTCCAGGCACGGAAGTCATTCTGTTACTCATTCAGACTTAATTTCAAGATACAGTCTAGATACACTCCAGGCACAGAAGTCATTATGTTACTCATTCAGACTTAATTTCAAGATACAGTCCAAATACGCTCCAGACACAGAAGCCATTTTGTCACTCATTCAGACTTAATTTCAAGATACAGTCCAGATACACTCCAGACACGGAAGCCATTCTGTCACTCATTCAGACTTAATTTCAAGATACAGTCCAGATACACTCCAGACACGGAAGTCATTTTGTCACTCATTCAGATCTTAATTTCAAGATACAGTCCAAATACACTCTAAACACGAAAGTCATTCTGTCACTAATTCATATTCCAAGTACCGATACAGTCCAAATATGCTCCAGACACACAAGCCATTCTGTCACTTATTCAGTTTCATCCTAAAGATACAGTACAGATACACTCCAGACACGGAAGTCATTCTGTCACTTATTCAGATTCAAGGACAAATATAGTTCAGATACGTTCCAAATACGGACACCATTCTGATGCTTATTCTGTCGATTTACAACCAAACATTCTTGGATGGCATCTACAAAGCCCATTTCCAACAAGATTCTAACATACTCTCCAAATGGCATCTTTAAGCCCATTCCCTCAATTACACTTTTGTCGAGCGCAAATTTATGGGCACTCTAGTGTCCAAACATCTTTTAACTTCGAGTCACGAACGGCAAAACTCGCCGATCTAACTCTTCAGGTTCAAGAAGATTGAACAGGGGCAGCTGTTGTACCCCAAAATTTTCCCTCCCATTTTCATAGAAGACACAACCCTAGGGTTTCTCAGATATTCAAGATTGTCTCAGGAATCGATCAGACAGATTTTCTCCTGTGGCAGTAAACCAACAATTCGGGTTTTTCTTGCAATTCTCAAAAGAAATGAATTCTCAAAGATCCAATTGGCTTTCACGTGTTTTCATGCTTTTTTAAGTTTACTGAAAGGTTAATGTTTGTTCTCAAGGCATGTTTGTTTGGGACAAGAGATGGAATCTAAGACAGTCATTTGGAACATTCATGTTTTGTTTGATCTAGGTTAATCAGATAATTTGCGTCTTCTAAAACATTTGCTTGTTTAGGAAATGGAATAGAAAGTGCGTGTTTTGATTGGAATGCAGTTGCAAGATTACATAGTTATTGGATTACTTGGATTTTAAGTTACCAGATTGGAGCATTGTGTTTCAATTATCTTGATTGGGAATCTTTAAGAATTAGTTAAGATGTGAAGAGAAAATTACAAGTTATCGACAGTAAAGGGTTTCAATGGACACCAAAATATCTCATAAGACTTTCTCCATTTATTTCAAAAGTTGTTACAAAACAATTTACTATTTAAATACTTTAGGTTTTACAACTTATTGTATTTAAAAAAATAAATTAGTACAATTGATTGAATGTTTCTCTCTAAATTACAAAGAAAATGAATCTATGCCTAAGGTTGACTGAGCTTCCTTTGCTTCCATGCATGCCACAAAGTCTCTTGCTTCCTCTGCTTTGCCACCATCCAGTTGTGCTCACATGAAAACAAAAGACAAAAAATAGTTAGTACAATTAATTGGACATGAGCAAGAATTTTCAAAAGAAAAAGTGTTCATCATTAAAGTTTGCAATTTGGAATCAGAAGGCTATTTTTAATTCATCACATTTTTATTTTTCTCTATTTGCAAATCACAAGAGAATTATTTTTCTTGGTTCACAAAAAGAAGAAACAAGAGAAATGTAAGCAAGCTATCCAAACAAGAGAAATGCAGCAAGGCTGTCCAAACAAACAAGAGGCCGAAACAACAGCCAAACAAATATAACAAACAGAAGGCGTAAAATAGGGGCAAACAAGAAGCAAATTGGACAAAATACAAACAACATCCATGCAAACGAGGCAGCAGCATAGGAATAGGAAGCAGGCAGCAACAAAAAGAAAATATAGCGATATGATAAACTAAGTCAACAAGCAAGAGGCTTGTTCAATAGCCATTTCATCATTTTCCATTTATTGCAAACTTTTCAGAAAAAATGTAAAAGAGCAATTGGCTCTTAGGGTCATTGAGAGAGAGAGAGAGGAAAGAAGTCACCTAGGGATGCACAACCCTGCTGCCCTACTGTCACAATTGCATAAGAGTTGCTAGAAAACAAAAACTGCAAGAAAAAGGGCATGAGAACAATATGCCAAAATATTCAAAATTTGGTGTTTTCCCACCATTTTGAATAAGCTGTCAAATCAAAGCAACTAATATAACAGTATACAATTCTCAAGCAGAAGAGAGAGAGAGAGAAAAGATCAAACACAGTTTTAAAAAACCTCAAAAAAAACTTCAAGTTTTCAAAAACTATCAAAGTTCCAAAAATCTGGAACAAATCTCAAACCAACAGCAACATACCAAATCCCAAACCATCCTCAAATCTAAAACCTGCTGAAACATCAAACAAAACTTGTAGCAAACAGTTCAAAACCAAAAGGCCTCAAACAAACCTTCAAAACCTGTATATCCCAAAAACCTAAAACCTGCCAGCCAAGAACCTGTGAACATAAACCAGTAAATCCATAAAAACCAGTCTCAAATCAACCAAGTCACAACCACCATCAAAAAACTATAAAAATCTGAACACCTCAAAAACCAACATAAGCCAAAAATGCCCAGACCTGTCAAACTTTCAATAACAAAAACCTGTTGATAACCAACAAGTCCAAAACCAGAAAAAACATACTCAACTACACCTGCAATCCATCAACAAGACATACCAAACCAAAATGTAACACAACCTATAAAAACCAAAACTCAACAAACTTGCCATAACCAAACTGTAACAACAACCTTCAAAAAAACCCAAACCATTTTCAAAACTCACAAAACCTCCAAACCTAACAAAACCCAAAACTGATAAACCATCTCAATACCATCAAACCAAATCTGAACAAACATCTCAATACCATCAAAACCAAAACTGATAAAACATCTTAATATCAAAAAACCAAAAAGTCCAAAACCTGTAAATTTACCAAACATCGTAACCAAAAACCAGAAAAAATCCAAAAACTATCAAAGTATCAAAACTGCAACAAGTCCCAAGCATTCAAATCCCAAAAATCACAAAGTCCAGAAAGACAGCATCATCATCATTTAAAAGGAAAAGAAGGGTTACCAACAGGTGTGAAAGCCCATGCTTTCAATCTTCATCTCCTCCCTTGCAAGCTCTCGCCACCAAGGAGCATCATCATCGTCTCCCCATTCCCATCCATTTAACATAAAAATCCCAAACAGGTATGGTTTCCTCATAACATTATTTTCCTGCATCTCAATAGACAATAGGTTTGATTAACAGAAAAAGATGTAACAAGACAAAATAACAACAAAAATCGTTCAAGCTTCAAAATTACATAACCATAACTTTCAAGAACAAAACCTTTAGAGCTTGGTTAGGAAGCGTGAGAGATAACGCTCCGGCAATAGAGGGTAGAGGGAGGATCAGATAATCCGATTATGAACCCCTTAGACAAATTCATTTCAAAACTTAGGGTTTCCAAAAGGGCGCAAGTCATGGTGAGATAGAGAAAGAGAGTGATTTATTCATGAGATTAGGAAGAGGCGAGGGATGAGATAGTAACAGAGATCAGAGATGAACAAAAATCGGAAGAGATGGATGAGAGAAGGTGAGAACAGCGCCGCTGTACAAAAGGGGTAAGAACCCTAATTGGTTTTGTTTCCCTAATCAAACAATTATGCCATTGAAGAGAGCATTGGGCCTGTTTCATTTACAAATCCCTTAAAGCCCACACGATTGATAGTTCACCCCCCCCCCCCCCCCCCCCCCCTTTATGCATGTTTTAGTTACAGCAAAAAAAAACAATACTTCTTTGGGCCTAGCATCCTTTAAATCCCTTAAGCCCATTTGTCACTTGTTTAGTTAATTTGTTTCTTATTTTTTGATAATAAAATTACTAATTAAAACTTAGAATACTTTTTTTATACATTTAATTTAAGTCTTGAAATTAATTTTTTATCATTTTCTTTTTTATAACTTATCTTTATTAATTTTTTACATTTAATAAAAACATCAAAAAAATTTAATTTAATTTGTTTCCTTTCTTTAAACTTATTTACATAATTAATAAGAATACAAAAAATAATAATAAAGATTTAATCATTTTTTTAGAATAGGTTTTATTTTCTCTTTTGAAGTAAATACATACATTTCATACTTTGTTGATTTTATTTTCATAAGTTGCCATAGCTTTATATTAAATTGCACAAAAATTCAATTTGGTTGTATTGTTTGATATTTGGACATTGCTATTCATCCCCACTCGTAATAATTGTACCCCCATTCCCGAACATTCTGTAATAGCTTAGAATTTCAATTCCCGCAATTTATTGCTTTCTATATACTGTATAGTAACTAGGCATGTATGGCAAGATTCAAAAATCAATCGCTAGATGACCTAATCAAAGAATAAAACAACTTGAAACCAACACACTTCTTCACACGTGCACCTCTAGAGTAACCTCGCTCGTTGCCTCGGAAATACAATCATGTCCCTCGAATATGGGATGCTTTAGCAAATGACCCTTCAATAAATAAAGATCGTATTCCCTCGATGACCCTCGATGTTAACTTCGATTAAAACAATCTCGTCCCTTACAAAATCGCTAAAGCGTCTCACAAATTGCCTTCAATGATTGGAAAATTGACCCGCGCCTATCCCTTTACATCCAGTGGTGGAGCTTCTTACCAAATCAATGGTAAGATAGCACCATTAAAAGGAAGAAGAAAAGAAAAATTTAAGACCTTTCGAGTAGATAGATTCCCTCTTAGTTACTCGCTTACTCACGACAAAACTTTTACACCTACACCTCCATTTCAAAACATTTTCAAAAGACAAAACGTTTTGTATACGTTCTTATAGAGAAGAGAACCATTGCAAAACCTCTTTTCAAAACACTTTTTGAAACATGATTCACAAACACCTCTTTGAACCATTTTTTGAAACAAAACTTTGTATACGTTCTTATAGAGACGAGAACCATTACAAAGAGATTTTTCAAAATACTTTCAAAGCCCACACCACAAGCACACAATCAAACAAAAACAAGTGATCTAAACGAGTAACTAAGAGCCCATGGAAAACCATGGATGAAAAGGGTGCTAATACCTTCCCTTTTCATAATCTACCCCCCGAACCCGAGAAAAATCTCGAAAGGTCTTTCCTGTGCTTTTTTACCTTTCCTTTTGAATAAAAGAAAAGTCGGCGGAGTCTCTTGCTAATAGCACAAGTGCGAACGAAACGAAAAATTTTAAGTCAGTTCTCCCACCGCATCACAGGCACTCTGACGGGTCCATTATTTAATCTGCTGATTAGGAGTTCTTCATCAGGGTTTACTGAGCTGATTCTGACCGATGAACAAGTTGAAAATGGTATCAAGAGCGGGAAGATTCCGATGGCTACATCTTCTAATACTATGAAAATCCATTCAGTGGTAAGAAATAAACCAACACTCTCTATGGCCAGAAGGGTCGTAATAAAATTGATCACCATCAGTCTGTGGGTGCACTATTGATCTCTAATCCGACACCTGTTCAACAACAACAATCGAGCAACCGTCTAAGGCTAGACGCTCCTTTAAGACTATTTACCAATATAAACATGTCATTGAATCAAGCATTACAACATTTGTTAAAGGATGAACTCATTGCAATATGGGATCCTCCTCCTAATCCCAACACATCCTCTCCTAAGTACAATCCAAATGCAAGGTGTGCTTATCATTCGAACAGTCATGGGCATGACACCAACAACTGCTGGGCCCTGAAAAACCAAATTCAAGACATGATTGATAACAAGGAAATTGAGTTTGACCCACCAGAGAATATAAACGTGATTATTGCTCCTATGACGAAGCATGACAAAGGCATAAGTTCTATTAAAGATGTTCTGTATGTTACCTCCGTAAGTGATGTGGTTACTCCTCTCTCAAAAGTAAAAAATAATTTGCTACAAGCCAGTTTATTTTCGGGTTGTGTTAAAATATGTTATTGTTGTGCAGTTCAACCCAATGGTTACGGGTTACTGAAGGAAGGCATTCAACGCCTGATGGATGAACATGTAATTTTGATTGAGAAAGTTCTGTATACTGAGAATTTGTGTCGAGATTTGTCTGTCATATCTGGTACTCCTTTCAAGATCACTTCCAAGGGTCCTTTAAGGATTACTGCCAATCCAAAAGCTGCTTCTTTAATCATTACAACCCCTGGGTCCATCCCATATTCCTTAGATAAGGCTATTCCATGGAACTATGGATCCGACGTCTACTACCATGGTGTCAAACAAGAATTGTATGACGAAGATGATGAAGAGGTTGATCCCAATATTGACAATATTGTGGGGACCAGCCAAAGTGGAAGGATTTTCTCTCTGGAAATCTATCCACCTGTTCAAGTCACAGTCACCAAAATAACTGTCGAAGATCGGGGTAAAGAGCCAATGGTAGAACCTGCCCAGATAGAGATGCCAAAAGAAGCTACAGTCAAGGACATATCTGGACAAGAGTTGGAAGAAGTTTTGAAGATCATTCACAAAAGCAACTATAAATTTTTTTAACAACTAGGGAAAACCCCATCCAAAATCTCCATGCTATCTTTACTACTATGTACTGAAGCCCATGTGTAGGCTTTAGTGAAATTCTTGAAAACTGCTCATGTGCCACAAGAAATTTCAGCTGATCAATTTGGAAGTTACGTAGCAAGTCTAACGACTGATAATGGACTAGGCTTCTCCAATGATGACCTGACTCTGGAGGAGATAAATCAAAATAGAGCCCTGTATGTCTCCATTGAATGTAGGGGCACAATGTTGGCTCTTGTGTTAGTTGATACTGGATCTTCTTTGAATGTTCTGCCAAAGGGCGTTCTCGGCAGACTTGATTGTGAAGTGGTTGTGCTGAAACTCATCGGCATTATAGCTCGAGCCTTTGACGGGTCTAAAAGAATGGTAAATAGAGAAGTGGATATGCCTATCAAAGTGGGTTCATAGATCTTTGAGTCCATCTTCTATGTAATGGACATTCAGCCTTCTTATTCTTGTCTATTAGGACGCCCCTGGATCCATGGGGTAGGCGCTGTTACCTCCACCTTACACCAGAAATTAAAGTATCCTTTGAAAGGGGACATTATTACTGTCTGCAGAGAAGAAGAGTACATGGTCAGCCACCTAAGTTCATTCTGATACGTGGAGATGGACGGAGAATTCATTAAGACTCCCTACCAAGCTTTTGAAGTAATTTCCCCTGCCGCTATTAAAGATATTTATTCCATTCCAAAGACTACCAGGGTTCCGCACAAGATGGCTTCCTTGAAGGATGCCAAAGCTATTATAGAAGAAGGTGGTTGCACTATTTGGGGTCAACTTCCTAATATCCCCTATAAATCTGACAAGTTTGGTTTGGGTTTTACTGCAGAAGGTCAAAGGGTTGTTCGTTGTGCTTGAGCTGGAAGACCTCCATTATGTACCAACAATAACAGAGTTAATGCTATAGAGGATGCTGACAATGATAATGACTTTGATAGCTGGATATTTCTTACCATTGGCAACAAACTCAACAATTGGAAGGAGGAAGACTTTATCTCTATCTCCTTCAGTAAGGAGTAATAGCTATTTCAGTTTAATCGCTTCAAGAAGTTTGGTTATGTAATTTCTTTTAAAAACAATGACTTTAAACCTTGTGTCTTGCCCGGGGCACGATGGTTCATTTGTTAAGGGTTGTCATTTCATATGTCATATTTTCATTTAATGAAAACATTTGACGTTTTGCATTCAAATTGTGTGCTCTCTGTCTATCTTTTACTTTTACTGAATTTTCAAATAGCTATGTGTTCTTACACACACCCACACACTAGATTGGAAATCCCACCTAATCCAGATCTCGTTGATAACAATTCTGCTATTGCCGCTTATGACTTTGAAAATCCGATCTACCAAGCCGAGGACGAAGGTGAGGAAGATTGTGAAATACCTGGAGAACTTGATAGACTCTTAATAAAATAAGAAAAGGCTATCCAATCGCACGAAGAGCCGGTCGAAGTGGTAAACTTGGGTTCTGAGACAGACATAAAAGAAGTCAACATAGGCGCTAACTTAGAGGGCAGTGTCAGGAACAAATTGATTCAAATGTTGCACGACTATGTTGATGTATTTTCTTGGTCATACGAAGACATTGTAGGGCTCAATACTGATATTGTGGTTCATCGTCTGCCGATGAAAGAGGGTTGTTCTCCGATTAAGCAGAAGGTTCATCACATGTATCCTGAAATATCATAAAAGATCAAATTCGAGGTTATGAAACAGTTCAATGCAGGGTTCTTATCACTAACGTCATATCCTCAATGGGTTGCTAATGTGGTTCCAGTACCAAAGAAAGATGGCAAGGTACGTTTGTGCGTAGATTATAGGTATTTGAATAGGGCAAGCCCCAAAGATGACTTCCCGCTTCCACATATCGATATTTTGGTTGACAACACCCCTCAGCACAAGATATTCTCTTTCATGGATGGTTTCTCGGGTTATAATCAGATAAAGATGGCGCCTAAAGACATGGAGAAAACTACCTTCGTCACACAGTGGGGCACTTTCTATTACAAGGTCGTGCCTTTTGGGTTGAAGAACGTTGGGGAAACTTATTAGCATGCCATGGTAGCTTTATTTCCGACATGATTCATAATGAGATAAAAGTCTACGTTGAAGACATGATAGAAAGGTCACAGACTGAAGAAGAACATCTTGATCATCTGCATAAATTATTTAAGAGATTGAAGAAATACAAGTTGAGGTTGAATCCAAACAAATGCACCTTTGGGGTGAGGTCTGGAAAACTCCTAGGTTTCATCGTTAGTGGTAAAGGGATTGAAGTTGATCCCGCAAAGGTTAAATCTATTCAAGAAATGTCGGCTCTCTGTATTGAGAAAGAGGTCAGAGCTTTCTTGGGATGACTGAATTACATTGCCCGATTCATTTCTCATTTGACTGCTACCTGTGAGCCAATCTTCAAGCCGCTGAAGAAAGATCAAGTAGTAAAGTGGAGTGACGACTATCAAATGGTCTTTGACAAAATCAAGGAGTACTTACAATAACCTTTGATTTTAATGCCACCAGTTGAAGGAAGACCTTTAATCATATACCTAACAGTTCTAGAGAATTCAATGGGGGTGTGTATTGGGTCAACATGACGAGTCTAGTTGAAAAGAGCATGCAACATACTACCTTAGCAAAAAGTTTACCTACTATAAAACAAGATATTCAATGCTCGAGAAAACTTGCTGCGCTTTGGCATGGGCTACTCACCGACTAAGACGGTATATGTTGACTCATACTACTCTATTGATCTCTAAAATGGATCCCATCAAGTACATATTCGAGAAGCCAACTCTCTCCGGAAGAATAACCCGATGGAAAATAGTCTTAACAGAATACGACATTCAGTACACCACTTAAAAAGCAATAAAAGGAAGTGTAATGGCAGATCATTTGGCACATCAAGCTGTAGACGAATATTAGTCTATGAATTTCGAATTCCCGGATGAGAATATTATGCTAGTTATAGATTGTGAAGAGCCTGGACTGTATGAAGGACCTGAGCTAGGATCCCAATAGACTATGGTTTTCGATGGAGCTTATAAATCACTTGGAAACGGGATTGGTGTTGTAATTATCTCTCCCCAGGGTTGTCATGCGCCCTTCACTTCCAGACTTTGCTTTGACTGCACTAATAATATGGCTGAATATGAAGCGTGCATCATGGGTATTAAAGCTTCTATTGACTTGAGAATCAAGTTCCTTACCGTATATGGGGATTCAACTTTGGTAGTAAGTCAGGTCAAGGGAGAATGGGATATGAAGCATATAAATCATATCCCTTACCGAGAACATGTGCTAACCTTGATTCTGTACTTCGAAGAAATTACTTTTGAGCATATCCCAATAGAAGAAAATTAGTTGGCGGACGCATTAGCAACCATGTCATCCATGTTCTAGGTCATATGGGACAATGAGGCTCCCATAATTACCATTGAAAGATTCGATGAACCAACACATTGCTACAAAATTGATGCTAATGGAGCATAAGAAAAACCTTGGTTTCATGAAGTGAAAAGTTACCTTGATGCTCAAGAGTACCCTGAAGGGGCATCGATCAATGAAAAGAAATTCCTACGGAGGTTTTCGGCTAAGTTCTTCTTGAAAAATGGAATTTTTACAAACGTAATCATGATTCAACTCTGTTTCGCTATGTAGACAAGAAGGAAGAAGACAAAATTATGGAGGATATGCACGAAGGCATCTTTGGTAATCACTCCAGGGCATATTATGACTAAGAAAATTCTGAGAGCGGGTTACTATTGGTCGACTATGGAAACTGACTGTCACCACCACTTGAGAACTGGTCATAAGTTCCAGATTTACGCTGATAAAGTTCATGTTCCCCTAGTACCTTTGAATTTCATGACTTCTCCTTGGCCATTTTCAATGTGGGGCATTGATATGATCAGAGAAATCAATCCTACTACTTCTAACGGACATCGCTTCATTCTCTTCGCCATTGACTACTTTATAAAATGGGTTGAAGCAACCTCGTTCACCTTTGTTACCATGAATGTGGTCGCCTAGTTCATAAAACATAACCTTATCTGTCGGTATGGCATCCCCGAGAGAACCATTACAAATAATGGTACCAACCTCAACAATGTTATGATCACCGAACTCTGCACGTAGTTCAAAATCAAGCACCACAACTCTTCTCCATATCAACCAAAGATGAATGGCGCAGTGGAATCTACCAACAAGAATATTAAGAAGATCATACAGAAGATGGTTGTGACTTACAAAGACTGGAATGAGATGTTACCATTCACTCTTCATGGCTATCGCACTTCAGCGCAAACGTCAACTGGGGCAAACCCATTCTCTCTGGTCTATGGCATGGAAGTTGTCCTACATGTCGAAGTTCAGATTCCTTCTCTGAGAATTATGAAAGATGCATACTTAGATGAAGATGAATGGATTTAGACCAAGCTAGAACAGTTGAATTTGATTGACAAAAAGAGGCGTGTGACTGTCTGTCACGGTCAGATGTATCAGAAATGTATGATCAAGGAATTCAACAAGAAAATCAAGCATCAGGTATATCAAGCTGGTGACTTTGTAATAAAGCGCATCATTCTACCGCAAGGTGATCCTAGGGGCAAATTGACTCCCACCTACGAATGGCCATTTATTGTCAAGAAAGTATTTTCATGCGGTGCTATGATACTAACTACCATGGATAGTGAATATTTCCCGCACCCTATGAACGTGGACATAGTCAAAAGATACTACGCGTGAAAACAACCCGCTAGGTTGACTGGCCTAGGCAAAAATAAGGGAGTCCCGACGAATCAAAAGGGTCCGAGCAAAAAATTACAAAAACATGCATCTCGTAGCGGAATGATTGTTTCTACATGAAGGTATAAATGATTGAAATCCCATACTGACAATTATACCACAATGTAATAGGCTCCAAGGACAATCAATAAAAAACATATCATACATCATCAAAACAAAAGAGAGGGAATAATAAATATCTCTCAACAAGTAATATCCAAATATGAGTTCTATCTCCCCATGTTACATAGACCAGATCAATGACTCACTACCTAAGAATAAGCAGACAAAAATGATCTAACTCCTCCTCTAGTCCTGGCTAGTAGCACCACTATCTCCGGTACCTAAGCAATGTCGCATAAGAACATCATTTCAACAGAAGGGTGATAATTCAAACCATTACGAATATATATAATATGTACAATGAATAAAACACCCAACGGAATCATCATCATTACATCACATAATCTTGCAATCGGAACAATATAATCCAATATACAAATTGACATATGCAACATAGCTCATCAAGTCATGAATCGATCACAATTACCATTAATATAACAATTAAATCAATTATCACATCTTACACATCAAGACACATCCTTCACATCAACATTTCATAATAAGAAATACATCAACTCACATCGACACATGTGACTCAAATGCAAACTCTGATGCATTATACATGTGGTACCAATGTTATCCTTACCGGTCCTGCCGGGTCAACATCTCCAAGACAGATAACTCACCAATAAAAGCCCCATTCAACGTTAAGATTTCAAACCCCATTCAGTGTTAGGTTTGGGACAAGTCAATATTTCCCAAGGAATTACCAAACCTTGCCTATTGACACAAATTATGCATGTATATATGCAATCTCAATAACTCATCACAACAACTCATCACATAATTCAACACAATTTGAATTATCTTCACAATATTGCACAACATCCATCTTTCATGTCAATCATTCACATTATAATTCATCTCAACACATCATCATAACATGTAGCAAACAAGTCTAAAACATGTTATTTTCATTCATCATCAATTTATCATATACATTCTTACAATTCAAGTAATAAGTTCATAGTCTTCTCAATCCAACACAATTCACATTACACATAACACATGTATATGTTATTTTTCACAATCACACAATAATTGAATCATCTACTTCCAACAAAATTATTTTTATTGAAAATAATATCTTAATAGTTTTCTAATGCTTCGAATGGGGACTTAAATGGAGCTACGGTTCGAAAGTTATGAATTTTAAAATATTCCAAAAATCAGCTTTAGTGGTAACCGATTACCATAACTGGGTAACCAGTTACTTCCTAACACAGTAACTCAATATTTTAAATTTTCCAGCGGTAACCGGTTACCATAACTTGGTAAACCGTTACTGCATGCAAACGGTAACTCATTTTCCGTTTGAAAGTGTGGTAACCATTTACCATAATTGGGTAACCGGGTTCCCACGCTGCTGAACCCCAAATGACACCATTTTCTACTACAAAACCCATTTATTTTACATCAAAAACCACTTTCAAGATATACCTAAACATGTTACTTGCTTGTAATTAGTAACACAAAATCTAACACAATTATAACACATTTCTTCCATTAATTTCATCCAATTTCATAGATTTCTACACAAACCCTAACATGTAAAATCTAAGAATTGAATCAACAAACACCTACCACGGTACTACCCATTTCATACCATATACACCCATAATGGTAAGGATTCTCACCCTTACCTCTTGAAGACTCAAACTCTAGGTCTTCTTCCTCCTTCTTCCTCTTTCTCCTCTTCTCTTCTTTTCTCTTCTTTTCTCTTCTTTTGTGTTATGACATAACAACTCTAATATCTCTTCTTACTACTCTATTCTTTAATAGGCCTAATTCTATTCTTCACATTCTATTATAACATAAGCCCAACTTCTAATTATTTCTTTTCTTACTCTTAAACCAAAATATTCAAATAACATATATATCCAAATATTTCAGATAATCACCAAATCACATTATTTAATTACTAGTCAAAACACCTTTTGTAACCCATCACTAGTCAAGATGCATCTAACTCTCTCCAAAGTAGTTCGATTAAACCTTTCAGCCAAACCTGTCGAAATCCTCATTGCAAAATTCAAGGCCATTGTCAGTTCCAAACCTCTTGACCTTTCTTCCAGTTTTATTTTTGACCAGATTCTTCCAACTTTTGAAATTCACAAAAGTTTCATCCTTAGTCTTTTGGGTGAATACCTATAACTTTCTAGAATAATCATCTACTGTGGATAGAAAGTACCTTGCTCCTGAATGTGATGGACACCATGCATGCCCCTAAAGATCAGCATGGATGTAATCAAGGGATCCATGTGTTCTTTGTTTGCCTTTGTTGAACTTCAATCTACAAGATTTTCCAAGTACACATGGTTTACAAAACTTCAGCTTTTCGACTTTGTCTCCACCAAGTAAATTTTGTTTCCCCAATTTGACCAGACCCCTTTCAATGACATGGCCCAATATCCTGTGCCAAATTTTTGTCTTTGATAAAGGTTTTGTGCATGCAATATTTGTCGAACCACTTACAAATTCATCCTCAAGGGTATACAAGCCTTGTTTCTTCACGCCTCTCAATACTTCCTTCGAATCCTTCATGAATCTTAAGATAATTTTCTATCCTTGGAAAACATATCCTTTATTGACTCATCATGGAGCTTGAATCTCACAGATACAACACCTATAATTTTGCAAGATTTGTTCCTAGAAATGCAGATCCACCATCTTGATTACATAATTCCTTAACCAAGTCTTTGTTTGGAGTCATGTGTCAATTGCACCAAAAAGCCATAATCCACTCCTTCGACATGTTGTTAATCAAAACCACAAGAACATCATATGTGTCAAAATCATCTTGAATAATAGTTGTGTTTCCATTATTCTTACCTCTATGATTATTCATGAGTTCAGGGAACACCTTTCTTGTGTACCCTCCTTCTTACAATGATAACATCGAATACAAGATATTTCGCCGCTGTAAAACTTATGCTGACTTTTACCTTTCTTCTTGTCTAACTTACTATCCTTTTGCAATAATTTTCCTTTAATGACCAAACCTTCACCAATCATAAAAGGTTTATGATCCTTCCATTCATTCAAGTCCTTCGAATACAAGGCTGGTTGAACTTCTTCAAAGGTCAGGGACTCCCTTCCATAAAAGATAGTTTCTTTGAAGTGAGCATGTGATATGGGAATAACACACAACAACAACAATGCTTGATCTTCATCATCGATCTTCACATCAATATTTTCAAGATCAAGGATCATCTTGTTGAAAATATCCAACTGCTCAGCTAACACTTTGTCTTCAATCATCTTAAATGAATACAAAGCTTGCTTCAGATATAGTCGATTTACCAACGATTTAGTCATGTACAAAATTTTAAGTTTAACCCATAACCATACCTCTGTCGTCTCCTTTGATACCTTTCAAAGAACCTTATCACCAAGTGTTGTACCCCAAAATACTCAAGGCCATTCAAGAGTTGACTGGTCAAACCTCCTCCTAAGCAAGGGTCTTCAACTAGGGTTTTGTGCTTCTCAAGGAAGATTGGGTTACAATGGTCTCAAATGATTTTAATGGTTCATCATAGGTCCTCAATAATGCTTATGTCAAGTTTCAAGTCTTGCATCACATGATTGCTCAGTCAATGGCTCAGAAGATTGAAAGTTAACTATATTGGATAAAAAGTCAACTATGGTCAACATACAATCAAACTTCAAGATTTTTTGTCAACGTCAACATTTTGAGTAGATATTCATCATTTTATCAAATGTTGGTCATGATTCCTCAAGGAAATCCATCAAATTATCAAAGGTCAAAATTGTCAAATTAGGGTTTTGATTGAAGATGACTGATTATTGACTTTTGACTTAATGCATGACTTAATGGCTTAAAGGATGATCTCAAGGGCTCAAATACAATATCTTGACCTAATTACATGGCTCAAGACATTTCCAAAGATACAAGTGATTTATGGTTGAAGAATTAAATCAATTAATGAAAAGTCAACAATCACCAAAAAGTCAAACTTTGACTTTTTGGTCAACATTGGAATTCAAAAATCAAGAATTATCAAAACATTCAAAATTATCAAGCTTGATCATCAAGAATCAAGAAAGTCAAGAAAAAGTCAACAAAAGGCAAAGTTGAAATTTTTTCCAACACTTAGAAATTTTATAAGTGTTTTATTCTTAACAAAGTCACTACTTCATGGCCATTTTTCACTAAGATGCAAGCTGATTCAAGGAAAAAATTCAACATGAAAGGTGTAGGAAATGATGAATTCTACAACTTTTTCCTTGAGGGTTGATATCCAAAAGTTCTTGGATTAAGAGATATAGGCCCATGAAATTGTGATATTTTGTCTAAAACTTAGAAAATTTTCAACAAGTTTTTGATCAGTTTTTGATCTCAACTTCTTGGCCAATTTTCACCAAGTTTCTATTTGATTTAGCCAAAATGTTCAACATGAAAGTTGTAGAAAATGTTTCAAGCTTTCCATATTGTGCAAGAGCATGAAAATATCATGCTTGCGCTAGGAGATTCGAAGAGATGAAGTTGTCATTCCATTCATGAATTATAAGTCATTTTTGTGATGAACTCATAACCAAATCTTATAACCATGTTGCACAGTCTCACTTTGCAGGCCTCTAAGCTTGTAAATATATCTATATTCAGAAGATTACACACACTTTTGAGCTATGATCCAAGTAATTAAAGCTTTATCAAATTCATTTTTCCATTTAAAGGAGAAAGCTAAGTTATCAAATCCATATGTGTTCCGAGTTTTCACTTCAAGAGGTAAGTTTGCCAAATTGTGATATCTTCATTGAAGAATAATTTGAAAATACATTCTAAAGAAAAAATATAGATATCATGCCTCTGAAGCTAACTATACCATTAGTTTTCATTAATTTTGCTTGTGGAGTCAGAATCAAAGTTCTGACCAGTTAGGGTTCATTTTTAGTATCAACATAAATTCTCTTTAATCTTTGATATTTAGATTGAGTAAATTACATGGTTGAATTAGTTATTAAATTTCATGTTTGGTGTTTACACTTTTCAAAAAGGTTGAGAAATGAAGCTTTTAGAAATTCAAAAATGGTGTTGTTGTTGGTCTGTTCGCGCGAGGAAGAAGAAGAAGACAATTTCAAATTTTCAAAATTGATATCATATTATATTTAATTCAATATGTTTAATGACCAGATGTAATAGCCACCCCAGTGGAAACCATGCGCACGCTAAGTCACTTGTTACTAGGGACGTGGGTTCGAGCCCCAGTTGTACCCTTTTGCTTTTATTTGCTTTATTTTCCAAACTAACGCGCATGTTTATTTTATTTTGCTTGATACCTGTTTCTAAATACAATCAGGAGCTCGGCTTAGTGGTAAGGTGTGCATGCTGGGAGCCTTAGGGGTGTGGGTTTAACACCCACCCCATGTAACATTTCTTTTCTATTTTTCTTTAAACTTCATTTTATTCACTTATTTTCATCATTTTCAACTATTTCTTTATGGATTCAAATTTAACATTTTCAAGCTAAGTTTTTGTAAACTATGAATTTACCACCTCTAATTTATGAATATAAAACAATATTAAAAAAAACTTTTTATTTCTTTATTTTTTCAATTAAATCAAAGTGCACATCTTTAGGTTTTTTTAAGGGGACTTTTGAAGATTTATTGATCAATTTTCAACCTTGTTCACAAAGTTTGATTTCACCATGATAAATCTTGATTCTCATAAGATATTTTGACACTTGAGTAAATATTACATGATAGCTTAAGCTTTTTCGAACTTTTTTCTCATTGAAAATTCATAAAAAAATACAAAAAAACATGAAACTTAATTTCATAGAACATACAAACATTTTTTTCCAATATTTTTCTTATTTCTTTTTACTATTTATCTTCTTAGACAATTTTATAGGTTTGCACTCTCAAATGTAATAGCGTAGATTTATCTTTTCTCTCATTTTTCCTTATTATGTAACTATCAAAGTTTTGTAATTGATAATTATGGTTTACTACTTTTCTCCCTATTCTTAAATTTGTATCCCCATCCCCGAAGCATTGTAATAGCTTAGGACTTTATTTTCCGCCCTTTAAATTTCCTGCTATATTTTATACTGTGTAGTAACTAGGGTTTGTATGACAAGACTAATAATTGAACCTAGAAAACCCTAATCTTCAAGATAAAGTTAAACTGAAATCCAAACACTATTCACACATGCACCTCTAGGATAACCTCACTTGTTGCCTTCGGATAAAACAATCATATCCCCCGAGTGTGGGATGCTTTAGCAAAGACCCTCGATTAAAAGATCATAGTTGGGATACGGTGGGAGAACTGACTTGGATGTTTTTCCTTTTATCGTAAATGTTGCGTATAGTAAGAGTCACCACCAACTTTTATTTTATCCAATAAAGGAAAGGGTGAAAAGAAAGGGAAAGACCTTTTGAGATTTTTTTTTGAGTTCGGGGGGTAGGTTATGAAATGGGAAGGTGTTAGCACCCTTTTCATCCGTAGTTATCTACAGGATCTTAATTGCTTGATCACTTTGAAATGCTTTATGTTTGTGTAAGTTTGAAAATATTTTGAAAATGCCTTAGTACGAAAAAATTTGCAATGATTCTCGCATCGTTGAGAATGTAGACAAAGTGCTGGTTTTTGAAAATATATGTCAAGAAATGTTGGTTTGAAAATATGTTTTGAAAGTGTAAGGTGTGAAGATTTTTTTAGTTTGTGAGCAAGAAATTACGAGCAATCTACCTACTCAAAAATTATTTGTTCTTTTCCTCCTCCTTTAGATAATGCTTATCTACCATTGATTGATAGAGAGCCTTATCATTGGATGTGAAGGGACAGGCGTGAGTCATCGTACAGTCATAGAAGGGGACTTGTCAGATTTTTTAGCAATTGTTTTGTAAGGGACTAAGATCATCTACCGAAGGCAACATTGAAGGGTCATTGAGGGACTATGATCTTTTAATCGAGGGTCTTTGCTTAAAACATCTCACGATCGAGGGACATGACTATTTAAATCTGAGGCAACAAGTGTGGGTTACCCTAGAGGTGTAAGTGTGCAAAGTGTATTTTATTCAAATATTTTATCTTGAATTAGGGTTATCTAATGATTGGTTTTAAATCTTGTCATACAAACCCTAATTACTAGCAATAATAAGGAAAGCAATAAAATGCGGAATTTAAATGATCTACGCTATTACAACGCTTTGTGGAATGCATGATACAAATTCATAAATGGGTATAGAAAACAATAAAATCATAATTACTATTACAAACCATTGAATATGAATAATAATATATACAAAATATAAATATGAAGAAAGGAGAAAAGAAATTGTTTTTGTGGTTTTTGATAGAAAAGGTTTTGATTAACCTAATTAAATTAATTAACTTTATTTACAAAAAGAAGTTAATTGATTATTAAATCAAAACCTAAAATCTAACTTAATTAAAATAAAACATAAATCTAATTTAATTTGTTTAGAAAATAAATTTTGTTAATGTTAGTTAGAAAAATATTCTACAATGCAAAAGAAATAATAAAATTTAATTTGGCTAAAATAAAATAAAATGCTAGAATTAGATTATTTAATAAAAATATGTTTTTTTGTAGTCTTTGGTTTTAATACAATAAATAAATAGATAAATAAAAATAAAATACAAAAATATATGGGCTAGGTGTTAAAAGGTAAAAAAGGGGTTAAAAGTAGCAAAAAGAGTTAGGCCCAAAAATGAATTTGTTTGGAATAAGAAAATAAATAAATTAAAAAAGTTTATGGGCATGTGAAATATTTAGTAAAAGAGGGGGTGTGAAGAAGCAAAAACAAAAGAAAGAAAAGGCCCAGGTCAGGAGGCCCAGGCGTCTTGTTTGTGATTCCATGTGACTGACTTTTGTGATTCCAGGCGTCTTGATCTGATTTCCTAATGATCATATGGTGTTGATGAGAGGTGCATGGTGTGTGCATATGCTTGAATTATATTGGATCTAAAACAAGAAAATATGAAACAAATAAAAGGGTACAATTGGGGCTCGAACCCAGGTCCCTATAGATCAATGCCTTATATGCGCGCTCTGCCACTAGGGTGGCTTGTACATCCAGTTACGAAACATGTTGCAATAAATATAAAATAAACTTGTTCCTAATATTTTGAACTTCATCTACAACCTTCGTGCGTACAGAGATGAACATCACCATTGTCATTTTTCAAACTCTTCCATTTATCAACCATTTTCAAAAATGTAAACATGAAAATTGTTTCATTTTTCACAACAAATCCAACCATATAAACAACTAAAACTATAAATCAAAGATGAACATGAATTTTATATGGTACTAAATAAAACCTAATTTTTTCAGGAAGTTCAAGCTCAAAATTCACATCACTAAGGCTATGTAAATAAAAACTAAGGACATGGTTAGCTTCAAGGAAATGATGTCTACATTTTATCTTTTAAAATCACAGGAAAATGATGCTTGTATAAGGATTTGAAAGTTCAGAAAACTTACCTTGAAAGTGAGAATCGAGTATGGAGTTGGAGCACACCTTGAGGTGTTGTGATGATCTAGATAGCTTCAGTGGACTCCAAGGAAGCTAAAACAACTTTTACTTTGTGTTCAAAGTGGCTGAGTTATGCTGGAGAAGTCAAGTTGCAGAGGTACAAAGTAAGATTTGGAAGATGATGAAGATGGAGTTACAGTTATGAAATAGGGATGGGGATGAGTTCTTTATGATGTATGGAAGCTTTGTGATTGATTAGAAATGAAAACACACGATGGAATTAGGAGTTTGGAGTTTATAGTCAGAATGTGCAACAATGGAGGTTTGAAATGCAAATTCTAACTTCAGAGTATTTGAGGGAATCTCAGGGCTTGTAAACTCGTGTGTTAGGTTGCAAATGACTCCTCTATTTATATAGGGAAGGTTTTGAAGGCTCTAGCAATCAGAAATCAAGAATCACATGTTATGTTTATGTGACATAATTTTGAAGTAAACTTGAAATTTATGGTTTCAATGTGAAGTACAAGGGCTTGTAGGGTGGTTAAAAGGTTATAGATGGTCGCTTCTTGGCTTTGACATTGTGTATGCTCAAAAGAAACAAGTGCAAGGCTCAAGGAGAGTGAACTTTTTGATTAAAGCCACTTTTCCAAAATGGAAGTCTTGACTTTCTTCCCTAAATGGAATGATCACTTGAAGAATGACTAAAATGCTTGGATAGTGGCACAATCAGTTGTGTAAACATCTGATTATGGATACATATGCAAGTTAGAAGCTTGCAAAGCAAGATTTATGCAGCATGGCTTGAGAGTGGTTATTAAAATATTAATTTTAAAAACAGCGAAAACGCTTTAAAGTTAATTGGACCTTATTTGTGTTTAAAAAAATACTTTTGAGTTTTAAATGAAACAGCGGAAGCGCTCATTTGAAGCTTAACTGATATGATCTGATTCAATAGAACGGAAGTTTGATACGAGGATTTTTAAACAAATAGTTTTCACCGAAGTTGTGTTTTAATACTAAAATCAAATGCCATTGACTTACTGAATCCCTTAAGTTGACGAAATACATACTGATGTCCCGTTATTAATTATTAGACTTTAGTTAATTCCCGATTAAACCCAAACACCCAAGTTTTATAATTAGCCTTAGCTTTACATAGTGACCCTAAGATAACAGTAGTTTTGACCATCGGTCCTTGTGGGTTTGATATCTTTTAAAACTACGCGATAGACCGTGCACTTGCAGTCACTACTGATCGGGACATTATAAGTCTGTCGGGATACTATCTGCAAGTATACAGTTCAGTCGTTCTAGTTTTAAAAGATTATCGAACCCACAGAGACTGAGGATCAATCGCATACGATCTAATGCTACAGTTTGTCTAACTAAGCGATGAATATTCAATTTTTGGGGGGAACAGTTTAATTAAAAATAATAGTACTAATTATACCGGTATGTGATAATCAGACTTAGGGAATTCGGTGAATCACTTGGCCTATAAAGTATTTCGGTAAAAGCTAATTGTTTAAAAACCTAAGACATACACTCTCGTGTTTATGAAATAAGTCATGCTACTAAACCTAGTGGATGCACTTTAAATTTAATAACACTTTTTGGAAACAATTTGAGTTTAATTAATTTATTAAAACACTCTCGTGTATTTAAAAATCAATGCTTCGTTACCACTATCTGGGTTGAACCCCAGCTCTCGCATGCAGGTTCTTGCCTTAATTAATTTCCCACTCTCGTGGCAAAATCGTGTTAATTAACCTCTCACTCTCGTGACAAGGATAGTTAAATTAATCTTGGAAATTGGAAACCAGAAATTGTTTTATAAATATATTTGGTTAAGGTATCACTGAATTCTTTCAGTTCTTATGGTTACATACCGGTATTAATAATTTAGCCAGACATAATTAACTTAACAGTAATACAGTTCAAAATATAATTCAAAGCAATAATTGGCATAATATAAAAACTGAATGAATAATAATTGCAATATAAAACCTGGAATCAAAGTTGCTATGGTAATCTTGAAGTATTACAATAATCCAATCTTCGAGCTTGATTTGCAGTAAATAATTCGTGTTAATTCTTGAAAGAAGAATTAACACTTAAAACTAAAAACTAAGACTTTGAATGAAAATTACAGGAACGTGAAAACAATATTCCAAAACAAGAAAATGGAAAATAAATGCAAAAGAATATAATATTTGTTCTGAGGAAAATTCTTCGACCCTTGAACTATGCACTGATACACATATATATAGCATAGGAAAAATCAGCAGTTAAGAATTCTTGATGAAGTCTTCAATGGAGAAAATATAGGAGCACTAATAGTGGTGGCAGGAAAATAGGAGACTCAGCAGAACAAGGGAGAACGAGTCTGCCCTTAATGCCCACGTCTCAATCCATGTATAACGTCCACCTTCACGCGCGTGACGGTCGTCACACGTGGGTGACGGTCGTAACGCGCTGAAGTAGTGCATTACGCTCGTCAGTGGTGTGTGACGAGCGTTTCTTCATGTTCGGGGGTGTTACGCCCGTCACAAGGATGTGACGACTGTCACTGTTCCAAAAATCTAAACTTTGTATTTTTTTATTCTTTTTCTCTTTGTTTATTGTGTAGCCTTCTTCATGTTGTCCTTTTCCAACGGTTGAATCGAAAAATATTATACCTGTAAAAAGACAAATAATCTCGGAATAATCGGGGGTTAGATGACTTAATGAAATATAAAATCGGTAAAAATCATTGTAATTATATGATATGTTTTCTCGTTATCAAATTCCCCCATACTTAAATCTTTGCTTGTCCTCAAGCAAATAGTCATTCGAAAGGTCGGACAAGTTTTTGTCAAGCGCATAAGCATGACATACCTTGGATTTTTAAAGTAGTTTCGGGAAGTCCTCGTTGGTTCGGCCGATACTTGAGTAAAACACTAAAGATACGCTAATGACACAAGCAATAAGCTTAGGCGTAGACTTCCATTTTAAACGAGCTATCCAACAGTTTCGTTATAATTCTTCCCGGAGTTCCTCGTATCTATTTCTCCCGGTTTCATTCTGGCGCAATCACATTAAGCCCTTTGTCTTAGCACGCACGTAGTTGAGTAACCGATTAGTGACTTTGATCCTTTAGCACGGGGTCTGGTACATGAATGTGGCAACCCTACATATGTTATCCAAATTGGAGGTTGTGGGGGATCGAGCCGTAGCACGCCCTACCGAGTTCAGAACCAGATACCTCTGAACCAACCAACACAGGATTCCTTCATTATTTGCTCGGCTCTTATATGTGCCCGTCTATTTTGGTACACAAATTTTCTTTTCTTTTAGCAGCGAGATAGGAAGGATATTTTTAGAATAGGAATCAAACACTTATATTCATCGATTCTCCACGTGGTTTATGTCAAGACGGTGTTGACTGCTAGTATAAACTACTAGGGGTTACTTCTAGAACTTGAAACTCCAGATATCGGTATAATGGTTATTGAAACGGATCGCGTAAGTAGGAAGTCTACGGTGACTGAACCGTATCGATCTTGTTATGTGTTTTCGGCTTCCTCAACTGGGATTTCGTTAAAATAGGTACGTCGGGCTAATGCGAAAATAAAATTTTTTCGGTATGGCAAAATAAAGCGAAGAATTTGAATTGAGACATATCGTAAGAATTTACTAGTTTATAAAAGATTGAAAGGTACCTCTCCCACACAAAATCTGACATTGTCCTCAATGTTGCGGTATATATGCGGGGAAGTACAATTACAAAAACAAACAAAAAAGAAATGAAACAGAAAAATAACAAATTACATAGAAATTAAAGAAAAACTACTGGTGACCATGTCCTCTACTACTGGTGCGAGAGCGTCTGGTAGGAGTGGCTTCAGTGTCGGTGTCTTGGAAACCAAGGGTGGTCATATCTATCCTCAAGGCGTTAAGCTCTGACAGGGCCTCATGTAACCTCTCATTCATGTTGCACTGCCCAGTCAAGATCTAAGTGTTTTGGGCGCACAGAGACTCAAATTGCTCGGCTTGCCTCCTTTCAAGCGCCGCATTCATTTGGTTTTGCATGTGGAGGGCGCGGAGGATGTCTTCAAGATTAATAGGAGGAGCTGCAGATGAGGATCCTGGAATGTCGTGGACAGGAGGAGCACTATCCAACTCTTCTTGTACTTCTTCTACAGCGGCTGCAGGTTGGTCTTCATGGGCAGGTGCATGCTCTGCGGGAATTTCAGGATCGAACAACCAGTTTGCTCGGTTACTTGGATCGATTCGGTCCCTGTTTGGCAAAATGATATTCTGATAGACAGTGTTCCTGATTATAGGGTGGAATCTACCATCTTCCCGCTCGTAGATGAGGTGTACGGCTTTGCAGTGATCCAAGGTTAGCAAAGTCGGTGCCATAGAAGGCAAGGTTGCGAGAGAAGCACCGTAGTTCAGACCAATGGCAAGTGAAGTAACCAGCCCTCCGAAATTAAATGGTTTTCCACCTCTAGCATAAATAGAGTGGATGTGAGCAAGCAGGAACGGGGCGACATTGATCTTTTGCCCAGTGAACGCGTAGTGTAAAAAGAAGATATCCTTGGAGTTGAGCTTATGGTTTCTATCGCGGGCGAAGATTGTGTTGCTAAGGATGCGATGGAAGTAGCGGATAGCCGGATTGTGAATGTGGGTGGCATTCAGGTTGTCGTAGGATCCGGCACGGATATTCGTCAAACTGTGCCATAAGTTAAAAGCCTCCTCACCAAAACTATCTGGCACCCGGAAATGAGCACCTTCGTCCGAACAAAAGCCTAGAAGTCTCGCAATGTCGGATTGAGGAAACTCGTGCTCAACGCTAAACATGCGGAATTTTGCCAGGCCTGACAGTTGGTTTGTGACACCTGGCGGTGTAAGGTAAACAAATGAACTCAAGACTCAAGAGTAAGAGTTTCGTAGATTGGTCTTGGTTCACGGCACAGGTTCCACAAATCCACACTTTGCAATAAACGGCGGACACTGTCAAGCAGTCCCAAACTCCTCAGGCAGTCGATATCAACGTACTGTGTGGGTTGGAGACCTCGACGTTGGAATTTATGAAACTTTGCCCGTTGATTCTCTCCCTGTTCGCCGATTCTGAAATTGAGGGCTAGAGCGTGTGGGTTGTTTGCCATGGTGTAGGTAGGATTTGATTGGGGAATATGAAAATGGGGTACTGTATGGATGGTAATTTGGTGTTAGAAGTTTAGAAGTTAGAAGAAAAATGGAGTGAGTGGGTAGTTTTTCGTGTGATGTGGTAACAATGGAGGAAGTGGGTTTATGAAGGGGATGGTTCAAAGTTGGAACGGTTCTCTGTAATAGCCGTTCTGATACACTGTTTGCGTGACGGTCGTCACGAGGGTCTGATGCTCGTCATGAGGCAAAAAGGCGTGTTACGCTCGTCACAAGGGTGTGACGGTCGTAACGCGTTCAGCGTCATTAATGAGACGACCGTTACAGGACCGTTGGGGTGTTTATATTTTTATATTTTATTAATTTCTTGGAAATAAGGTTTGAAGTATATATTATTTTTTTACAATTTTTGAAATATTTTAATTAATAAGAGTTTTAAATATAGAGGTGATCTAATAATTTAAAGTTTGTAATATTTGTTACCATTACATAACGAAATAGAAATATTGCGTATAAACATAGACAGTAAAATAAAAAGGAAATAAACAGTAAGCGGGAAATGAAAAGAAATGCAAATTAAAATAAACATGGTACTTTAAATAATTAATAGAATAAATTCATAAGAAATTGTTTCAAAATAACTTGGAATAAAAATTGATAAAGCTGAAATAATGAAATAATAACTGAAATCCCTCCCACACTAAAACTAAACAGTGTCTAAAAGATATCAACTTGTATGAATGCGAGAGAAAAGAAAATGAATAATAATGGCAACTCTAGCCACGGGGAGGCGGAAACATATGTTGATGCATGTAGTCCAACTGATCAGTCACCAAGTCCATGAAGGTTATGAAGTTCACCCGGAGAGATGTCAGCTCGCCCCGCATGTCAGTAATTGCCTCATGTAAGGAGTGCATGGTAACAGTAGGTGGAGGTGGAGTAATCTCAGGAGCCTGGGTCACGGTCTCAGCGGAAGTAGCCTGCTGTTCCCAAGGATCAAGGGACTCATGGTATCCTGGCGGTGTAGCAGGATTTTCATCAGCATTAGTAGTGTTTGGAACCTCATAAATGTCAACCGTAGATGGTGAGGAGGGCGGTGAAGCAGGATGGTGAAGGTCAAACAGCCAGTTATCTCGGTTGTGCACACTGGTGATAGGGTCCGGAAGCTTAAACTGGTGGACGATCTGATGATTAACTAGCAGGTCAAATTGATCTGGTCCAAGGTTTCCGATCATGCTAGTGTTGAAACAGAATGCAATGTCCATCGGCTTTATTCCACAAAGCGGGGCAGATCCGATCATAGGCCGGCGGAGTCCAATTGCATTAGATAGCATGGTAACTAACCCACCCAACAAGATCGGTGCATTTGGAGTCTGGATGATACGCTCCATATTAGCGAGCATATAAGCTGCACCGTTCACCAGACGGCTCTGGGATGCACAATACATAATAAACAGCTCATCGCGGGATACAGATGTGACATTTTGCTGTTTGCCAAAGATGGTGTGGGCTATGATCTTGTGGAAATACCTGATAGCCGGGTTATGGATGCATTCAGAGTAAAGATCAGACGGCTCAGGATGGTTATTACCAGCGATGCTTCCCCAGAAATAATCAAGATCAGATTCAGGCAAGAGGTTCTCCTGTGTCATACTGATAACATCGGGTCCAAAAGGGAACCCAAGCAGCTGGCTAAACTCCCGTAGGTTATAAGTGTAATCCATGTTAAACATCCTGAATGTGATCAACCCACGGTTGAATCCCATCCCATGATTTGGAATGAAGCTCAGGGTGCTTAGGAACTCAAGAGTCAGCTTTTTGTAGGTACAAAACCGTCTTCGGATAGGAGCAGTGTCCCAGCCAATCTGATGCAGCAAGTACATGACACTCTCACGAATGCCAAGGGCGGCCATAGCATGATCATATGCGTAGATAGTAGGGCACATCTCCCTTTCACCCAGGTCCGCAAATCGTCTTCTTTGGTGTCTTCTTCTCAGTTTGACATTCATGAAGTTTACACAATCCATAGCGCTAAATATGAAAGCAAAAGAATTACCCCCCTGAAAATATTTGATAAATTTTTGAAAAAAAAGAGAAATTAAGTAAGTATTTTCGGGTTAGGAAATTGCCAAAGTTAAATTAAAAAGAAAAAGAAAGATGAAAGGGAAAAATAAAAACAGAAGAAAAATAGAAAGGAGTAAGAGATGCAATCATGAAAATGTTTTAAAGATTAAGAAAAAGAAAAGAAAAATAAAAGCATGTTAAAGCAGAAAAAATAATTAAAGTAAAACATGGGTTGCCTCCCACGAAGCGCCTTTATTTTATGTCGACGGCTCGACAATTAACACCTATTCAGTTAGGTATTTGGGGTAGGCGGCTCACTTAACTGAAGATAAGCCGAATAGTCGATATTTCCGACGTTAAAGTAGTGCTTTAGACGTTGGACATTAACTATGAATGGTTCGATAGAACTGCCTTTAATTTCTATCGCACCACTTGGTAAAACTTTGTTAATTTTGAACGGTCCGGACCATCTGGAACGTAACTTTCCTGGGAAAAGTTTCAGTCTAGAGTTGAATAGGAGTACGATGTCTCCTTCCTTAAAGTCTTTCCGCGAGATACGCTTATCGTGCCATTTTTTTGTTCGTTCTTTATAGATTTTAGCATTTTCATAAGCGTCTAAATGCAATTCTTCTAGTTCATGGATATCTAACACTCGTTTCTCGCCAGCACTCTTATAATTTAAGTTAAGGGTTTTTATGGCCCAATAAGATTTATGCTCTAATTCTACTGTAAAATGACAAGATTTTCCATAAACTAACTTGAACGGCGTTGTTCCGATAGGGGTTTTAAAAGCTGTCCGATATGCCCAAAGAGCATCGTTTAGCTTGGAGGACCAGTCTTTTCTGGATGTGGCTACGGTTTTCTCAAGTATTTGTTTGATCTCCCTATTTGACACTTCCACTTGTCTGCTCGTTTGAGGATGGTATGGTGTGGCTATGCGATGTTTAACGCCATATTTGGAAAGTAACTTTTCGAAGATTCTAGAGATAAAATGGGAGCCACCATCGCTGATCACTAGTCTTGGTACACCGAATCGTGGGAAGATAATATTCTTGAATAATTTTAGTACCACACGTGTATCGTTTGTGGGTGCGGCGATGGCTTCAATCCATTTTGATACGTAGTCGACGGCTACCAAAATATATTTATTTCCAAAAGATACGGGGAAAGGTCCCATGAAATCAATTCCCCATACATCGAAAATTTCTACTTCGAGGATTCCTTTTTGCGGCATTTCATCGCGTCTAGATATATTTCCTGTGCGTTGACATCTATCGCAGTTCATGATTGCTACGTGGAAGTCTTTCCATAAGGTAGGCCAAAAGAAGCCAGCTTGAAGTATTTTTGCACAGGTTTTTGACGTACTAGCGTGTCCACCATAAGGGGCGGAATGGCAATGGGAAATGACGTCGTCTATTTCATCATTGGGAACGTATCGACGGTAGATACCATCGGCGCCTCTTTTAAAGAGTAATGGTTCATCCCAAAAGTAGTGTTTAAGATCATGGAAAAATTTCTTCCGCTGTTGGTACGTTAAATCGGGTGGTAAAACACCGGCAGCTAAATAGTTGACGAAGTCAGCGTACCATGGCAGTGTGGTGTTAGTACAAATGGCTTTTACTACCGCAGTTGTTAAAGGTTCATTATGTTGATCTAAACCGTCGGTAGGGTTTATCTCTAGCTTGGCAACAAGGCGTTCATAAGGGAAATCTTTGTTTATGGGAACACTCTCGGTTTGGATTCCATCTAATCTCAATAAATGGTCTGCTACCACGTTTTTAGTTCCTCTCTTGTCTTTTATTTCTAAGTCAAACTCTTGTAGGAGTAAAATCCATCTGAGCAGTCGCGGTTTGGCGTCCTTCTTGCTTAGTAAGTATCGGATCACAACATGATCTGTATAAATAATGATTTTAGCGCCTACTAAGTAGGAACGAAATTTATCCAACGTGAATACCACAGCTAAGAGTTCCTTCTCCGTAGTGGCGTAATTCATCTGTGCGGGATCGAGCATTCTGCTTGCGTAGTAGATAGCGTGAAGCTTCTTTTCGTTGCGTTGTCCTAGGACTGCGCCTACAGCATAATCGCTCGCATCGCACATTATTTCAAATGGTAAATTCCAATCAGGAGGTTGCATAATAGGTGTTGAGATTAAGGCCTCTTTAAATGTCTCGAATGCGTTCAAGCATTTATCGTCGAAAATAAACTCAGCCTCTTTCATTAATAGTTTGGTTAGTGGCTTGGTGATTTTAGAGAAATCTTTTATGAAACGTCGGTAAAAACCCGCGTGTCCTAGAAAACTTCGTATTTCTCTAACTGTTTTGGGTGGTTGAAGGTTTTTGATAATTTCGATCTTTGCTTTGTCGACTTCAATCCCTCTGTTTGATACAATGTGACCTAACACAATTCCTTGTCTTACCATGAAGTGACATTTTTCCCAGTTGAGCACTAGGTTGACACTGACACAGCGTTTTAATACTAATTCAAGATTTAATAAACATCCGTCGAAACTCTCTCCACAGACAGAGAAATCGTCCATGAATACTTCCATGATTCTGTCTAAAAAATCTGCGAAAATCGCCATCATGCATCGTTGGAAAGTTGCAGGTGCATTACATAGTCCAAATGGCATTCTCCGGTATGCAAAGGTACCATAGGGACATGTGAACATAGTTTTCTCTTGATCATCAGGATGAATAGGAATTTGAAAGAATCCTGAGTATCCATCAAGGTAGCAGAAATGGGAATGTTTGGCTAAATGCTCGAGCATTTGATCAATGAATGGTAATGGGAAATGGTCTTTGCGCGTAGCTTTGTTTAATTTTCTATAATCGATACACATTCTCCATCCTGTTTGAGTACGTTGTGCTACCGATTCGCCTTTTGTGTTCGTTATAACCGTAACGCCTCCTTTCTTAGGCACCACGTGAACTGGACTGACCCAGTTGCTATCTGATATTGGGTATATGATGCCTGCTTCTAGTAATTTCTGCACTTCCTTCTTAACGACTTCACTTAGGATAGGATTTATTCATCTTTGATGTTCTCTAGAAGTCTTGCAGTCCTCCTCCAGCATAATGCGGTGCATACAGAGAGAAGGGCTTATTCCTTTTAGATCTGATATATTATAGCCTAATGCGGCTGGATATTTCCTTAATACACTAAGAAGTTTTTCGGTTTCGATCTCTCCTAATTTGGCATTGACTATAACTGGTCGTTCGAGTTCTTTATCTAATAATTCATACCTAAGATCCTCATGTAATGTTTTAAGTTCTATACCAGGTTTCTTATTAGTTGGGTCAGGATCGGGCGTTAAGTCTAAACATTCGCTTAGGTTGGCATCTAAGTGTTCTTGTTTCCAGTCTTCGTTCTTGAGGATAGTTGGTGTCTGAATTTTCAGCATCTCAGAATAGGTGTCCTCTTGGCATTCAAGTTCTTTGACACATTCATCAATGATATCTAGGAGACAACATGAGTCATCTATAGCAGGGGCTTTAAAGAATTGGGAAAGAATGAATTCTACTTTTTCTTCTCCTACCTCGAAGGTAAGTTTTCCTTTCTTAACGTCTATGATGGCTCCTGCAGTAGCTAAAAATGGTCTTCCTAGTATGATGGGAATGTTTGAATCTTCCTTGATGTCCATTATTATAAAATCGGTCGGTATGTAAAATTGTCCTATTCGGACAGGAATGTTCTCTAGCATACTAACAGGAAATTTGACTGATCTGTCTGCTAGTTGTAGGGACATCTTGGTAGGTCTCATGTCGCCTAATTTGAGCTTCTCCCAAATAGATAAGGGCATTATACTGACACTAGCTCCTAAATCGCATAGAGCTTTGTCTATGACAGATTTTCCAATTACACATGGTATGGAGAAACTACCAGGATCTTTTAGCTTTGGAGGCATGTTGTTTTGAATTATGGCGCTACATTCGGCAGTTAGCATGACGGTTTCATTCTCAACAATTTTTTTCTTATTAGCCAATACTTCTTTTAGGAATTTAGCATATGACGGCATTTGGGTTATAGCTTCTGTAAATGGAATAGTGACGTTTAGTTGTTTCAGAAGTTCTACAAATTTCTTGAATTGCCCCTCATTCTTGGATTTTGCAAGTCTTTAGGGGTATGGAATTGGTGGTTTATATGGTGGTGGAGGCACATAAGGTTTTTCTGAAGCCTCGCTGTTCTCATTCGCGTCTTCCTCTACATTTTCAGATTGATCTTTCGACTTCTCCATTTCTTTTTCGGGGTTCTGATACATGGTCGGGTTTTGGAGTCTAGGATCTACCGGTCCATCAAGGGCTGTCCCACTTCGTAATGTAATAGCATTTGCATGTCCTTTAGGATTGGGCTGTGGCTGTCCAGGAAATGTACCAGCAGGTGCGGAAGAACTAGCTTGGTGTTATGCTACTTGGGAGATTTGGGTTTCTAACATTTTGTTGTGAGTTGCTAGGGCATCTACCTTATTTGCTAATAGCTTTAACTGTTCACTGGTGTGAACGTTTTGATTGAGGAATTCTTTGTTTTGTTGGGCTTGATTAGCGATAAAATTTTCCATTAGGATTTCAAGGTTAGATTTCTTAGGAATGTTAGGAACATTAACAGCGGGTTTTTGATACCCTGGAGGTACAACAGGTGCTTGGCCAGGTGCATATAAAGCGTTATTGCTCTTGTACGAGAAGTTAGGATGGTTCTTCCAACCAGGATTATAGGTATTGGCATAAGGATTTCCTTGAGCGTAATTTACCTGATCAGCTGATATCCCTGCTAAGATTTGACATTCGGTTCCAACATGACCAGGAACTCCATAAACTTCACAGCTTGGGGTAACTGCAGCCACGGTAGTTGCAGGAGGCAAGGTCCAGCTTTCTATCTTTTGGGTAAGAGCATCTACCTTAGCATTAACTTAATCTAGGCTACTAACCTCGTACATCCCGCCTTTGGCTTGAGTTTTCTCCATAGATGTTCTTTCTCCTCCCCACTGATAGTGGTTTTGAGCCATGTTTTCAATGAGTTGGTTAGCTTCGTCATAAGGCTTATCCATCAGTGTACCACCTGCGGCGGCATCTATAGATAGTCTTGTATTGTACAAGAGTCCATTATAAAATGTGTGGATTATCAACCATTTTTCTAATCCGTGATGTGGGCACATTCGCATCATATCTTTGTAGCGCTCCCATGCATCGAATAGCGATTCAGTATCCTTCTGCCTAAATCTGTTGATTTGGGCTCTTAGTGCAGCGGTCTTGCTTGGGGGAAAGTATCGTGCCAAGAATATAATCTTCAGTCCTTCCCACGTAGTGACGGAATTTGATGGCAAGGATTGCAACCAAGCCCAAGCTCTATCTCTTAGTGAGAAAGGGAAAAGACGTAATCTTATTGCATCTTTACTAACACCGTTCGTTATAACTGTGTCGGCAAATTGAACGAATTTTGTAAGATGTTCATTCGGATCCTCAGAAGGATCTCCAGAGAATTGGCGTTGTTGGATAGCTGATATCAATGACGGTTTCAACTCGAAATCGTTTCGCTTTATTGCTGGAGCAGCAATGCTGTTATGGGCTTCTTGTTGTGATGGAGTTGCGTACTCCTTCAGTGCACGGGTCCTTTGTTCTTCGGCCATGTCTAATTCTGGATTGGTTTCGGTTTCAGAGGAAGAATTAGAATATGTTTCAGAATCAATCTTGATTTCGGGCTTAGGTAAAGGAATAGCGTGATTTAAACAGTAATCCCTGACTGCACGTCTTACAGAAAGAATGCGTTCAGGTTCGTCTGTCGATTTGTCAAGTGGTTCGCCTTGTGAGCGAGTCCTTGGCATACAAATCGACAAAGGGGTGTTTGTTGCCTAGTCTAAACGCGCAACAGAAGAATCGTAATTAATTGACTACCAGTCCCCGGCAACGGTGCCAAAAACTTGATCGGGACTTTATAAGTCTGTCGGGATACTAACTGCAAGTATACAGTTCAGTCGTTCTAGTTTTAAAAGATTATCGAACCCACAGAGACTGAGGATCAATCGCATACGATCTAATGCTACAGTTTGTCTAACTAAGCGATGAATATTCGATTTATGGGGGGTACAGTTTAACTAAAAATAATAGTACTAATTATACCGGTATGTGATAATCGAACTTAGGGAATTCGGTGAATCGCTTGGCCTATAAAGTATTTCGGTAAAAGCTAATTGTTTAAAAACCTGAGACATACACTCTCGTGTTTATGAAATAAGTCATGCTACTAAATCTAGTGGATGCACTTTAAATTTAATAACACTTTTTGGAAACAATTTGAGTTTAATTAATTTATTAAAACACTCTCGTGTATTTAAAAATCAATGCTTCGTTACCACTATCTGGGTTGAACCCCAGCTCTCGCATGCAGGTTCTTGCCTTAACTAATTTCCCACTCTCGTGGCAAAATCGTGTTAATTAACCTCTCACTCTCGTGACAAGGATAGTTAAATTAATCTTGGAAATTGGAAACCAGAAATTGTTTTATAAATATTTTTGGCCAAGGTATCACTGAATTTTTTCAGTTCTTACGGTCACATACCGGTATTAATAATTTAGCCAGACATAATTAACTTAACAACAATACAGTTCAAAATATAATTCAAAGCAATAATTGGCATAATATAAAAACTGAATGAATAATAATTGCAATATAAAACCTGGAATCAAAGTTGCTACGGTAATCTTGAAGTATTACAATAATCCAATCTTCGAGCTTGATTTGCAGTAAATAATTCGTGTTAATTCTTGAAAGAAGAATTAACACTTAAAACTAAAAACTAAGACTTTGAATGAAAATTACAGGAACGTGAAAACAATATTCCAAAACAAGCAAATGGAAAATAACTGCAAAAGAAAATAATATTTGTTATGAGGAAAATTCTTCGACCCTTGAACTATGCACTGGTACACATATATATAGCATAGGAAAAATCAGCAGTTAAGAATTCTTGATGAAGTCTTCAATGGATAAAATATAGGAGCACTAATAGTCGTGGCAGGAAAATAGGAGACTCAGCAGAACAAGGGAGAACGAGTCTGCCCTTAATGCCCACGTCTCAATCCATGTATAACGTCCACCTTCACGCGCGTGACGGTCGTCACAGGTGGGTGACGGTCGTAACGCGCTGAAGTAGTGCATTACACTCGTTAGTGGTGTGTGACGAGCATTTCTTCATGTTGGGGGTGTTACGCCCGTCACAAGGATGTGACGACCGTCACTGTTCCAAAAATCTAAACTTTGTATTTTTTTATTCTTTTTCTCTTTGTTTATTGTCTAGCCTTCTTCATGTTGTCCTTTTCCATCGGTTGAATCGACAAATGTTATACCTGTAAAAAGACAAATAATCTCGGAATAATCGGGGGTTAGACGACTTAATAAAATATAAAATCGGTAAAAAGCATGGTAATTATATGATATGTTTTCTCGTTATCAACTACACCCGATAGACTCATAAAGTCGCGATCAAGTTTTTGCCGCCATTGTCGGGCGCGACTTTATGAGTTTATCGGGTGTAGTGACTGCAAGTGCTCAGTCTATCGCATAGTTCTAAAAGATATCGAACCCACAAGGATTGATGGTCAAAAATACTGTTATATTAGGGTCACTATGTAAAGCTAAGGATAATTATAAAACTTGGGTGTTTGGGTTTAATCGGGAATTAACTAAAGTCTAATAATTAATAACGGGACACCGGTATGTATTTCGTCAACTTAAGGGATTCAGTAAGTCATTGGCATTTGTTTTTAGTATTAAAAGACAGCTACGGTGAAAACTATTCTTTTAAAAACCCTCGTCCCAAACTTTCATTCTATTGAATCAGATCATATCAATTAAGCTCGAAATGAGAGCTTCCGCTGTTTCATTTAAAACTCAAAAGTATTTTTTGAAAACAAATAAGGTCCAATTAACTTTAAAGCGCTTCCGCTATTTTTAAAATTAATGTTTTAAAAACCACTATCTGGTTAAAACCTCAAACTTCCACTCTGTTGATTTTAACCTTAGATCGTCTCTTACTTCCGTACAAAAACAATTAAATACTCAATTGGAAATTAAAACCAGAAAAGTGTTTTTATAAAAATTAATAATGCCAATTAATTACCAAATCCTTTCGGTTAAGTTTTACATACCAGTATAAGGGAATCTAGCCAGTCATGATTTTATCATAGAACAACATAAAATTAAAACGTAAATTCAACAACGCATGCATGATAGGAAACAAATAAATTATGTTTATTAAAATAGGAACCTGAAAGTGAATACCAAAGCGATTAATTCCGAGTAATGGGTATCCTCCACAAGCCGGAAGGATTGACTTGTAGTAAGAAAAATCTCGAATTAAATTAAAGTAATCCTAAGCAAATTCTGGAAGTCTGGAAACAAACTAGTGTTGTAGTATTTCTCCGATGTGGAAAAATACTGCTTTGATGGTGGGTTTTTTATTGCTTAAGGAATACTACAAAAAGTAGAAGAGTAAAATATTGAAAGTTATGAAATTAGAATAATAACAACCAAAACAAAGTAGCAGTGCAGAAACATTAAAAATAGTATGCTTTTAAGAGGAATTAGAGTCGTGTTTATGATGCCAAGGTAGTGGCATGTGTAAAATAAGAATTGGAGAGATATCAGACAATATAATAAGTCGTATGATAAATAAAATATTAGATCAGATCATATAAAATCACCACTTCATAACTTACAAACAACTTTAATCACAACAAAACATTAACACGACATAACTAATAATTCACAACTTTTAGATAATACCTGTAACAACAAGTCAACAACATAAAGCAACAATAAATATATCATCATCAGAACTCAAGATGCAACATCAACTGCGACTAAATTACAATGCTCATGCATGTGGTACCACTGGAGTAGAACTCCCAACTTAAGAATCTGCCAATAAATAGAGGCATCAACAAGGCATAAGCCTTCAACTTAATATTTTCCAATCCAGGACAACTTACAGAGCATGAGCTCCCAACTTGATATGTATGTGACAACATATAAAATACAACAACAACTACAACATCAACCATTCAACAGCAACGCAACAACAACATAATAACAACAATTCGACATCAACTTAACAATAATTCAACACTGGGCATACACCTACAACTTAGCAATAATTCAATACTGGACATAGGCCTACAACTTGATATTTCAACAACAAAAATTAGCACAAAGTTGGCATAAGCCTACAACTTAGTACGTCACAACAACAATAACATATCAGCAGTATTAATTCGACAACAACATCAACAAGAAAACAATATTGACCATAAGCCTAACAATTCAATACCACTTGTAACTCATATTTTTCAACAAAGTATTCAACACCCCGTATCGACTAAAATATACAACAATTGTTCTGTGTAGTTATTCGGACAAATCGACTAAATCCTGCTAATTACTTATCGGCTAAAAATTCTATTATTAATACTATGTTCTAATTCTCTTAATTCCAGACTGATACTACTAGCACAGGTATTCCTGCTAGTCCATAATACACTTATGCTACTCACTTATTAGTTTACTACTAGTTACTAATATTATTTTATTCGGTACTACGATTTCCATTCATACTGCTATTAATGTCTCCCTGCAAAATTAGTGTCATTTGCTTCCTGTAATTCACTTACAAAATATACTACCTGTCACTATATTCTCCTTCTGTCATTTTATTTCCATTCTACTATTATGCTAATTAATTAATATTACCTATGTAACTAACAATTGTCTCTGCTAAATCATCACTAGTACTACTATTAAATTATGTTCGGCAGTTACTAACGTCTTTTGCTAACTTTACTAACTCTGCCCAACTAACTTGATTAATATATTAATGATTACTAACTATCCACTAATGTTATCAAATGAGTATATATGTGTGAATCCGCTACAGTAGCGTCTAATGACTAAACAAATCAATTAAAACACTAAAATGCAGCGTGCCCCTCATCACCAAGGTGTGCCACTCAGCACACCCCCTCTCCTAAGCATGTGCCGGTCGACACCCTCCATCAACAACATATGCCGTGCGGCATGTTGTGTGTGCCACTCGGCACTCCCAATTTTGTATCCACCGTCACCATTCGTGTGCCTTTCAGCACACCTCCTTCGTGTGTATTTCTTCAGTACCTTTCTGTTACTTGCCCAGACTGCCTTCGATTAACAGCAACATCAATTTTCATAGAAACACAATTTTCCAGAACCAATAACATGGAACCACATCAACATGACAACTGAATCAATACAAATTAATTCTCAGTAACATATTCATAGAAATCTGATAAATTTCAGAAACAACCAACCACAACAAATATACACATACAACAACGATTTTACACAACCCAAATCCCATATACTATTCATCATAATTCCCATTATAGAGTCAGAACCTCACCCTTACCTTGGATTGGAGACCAGTGTATAACATTCTGATTCAACACCTAGCTTTTCCTCTTCTATGCAACTTTGCAACTTCCACGTTCCCATAAAATACTCAAGACTTTTTCCTTGTTCCTTCAAATTAACCTAATCCTCATCATTAGCTTAACCTTATAATTATGAATATTCTTATTGGGACTCACTTTCACACCCCACCTATTACTCCATACAACCAAATAATGAGCTCAGCTAGTAAACCTTATATTATTCTAATATCTATATTAATATTATTGCAAATATTAATCAACCAATCAATTAAATATCAACCAAATAAATACTTAGCAACTTAAATCAACATTTTTCTACATTTCGCAACTTCAACAATTTCAACAACATTTTCAACCATTAATCCATAATTAATTTAATTAAATAATTAATTAAATTAACGGGCGTTACAACTCTCCCCCACTTAGAATATTTTCTTCCTCGAAAATATATTCGATACTACCCCTCTTAGTACGAGTTTCGCATCCAACTCGTTGATTTCCAAGTAGCCTTTGGCAACAATTCGAACACTACTTTCCCGATAACTCAATAATTCAACATGATTCAAATCGATTACACATATGCTAATCATTCAACACTTCACGGCATGATCATTACTAGCATCTCAACTACTCAACCATAATCTGACATATCCACAATTAAAGTAGTAACAACTATAACACACTTATACTTGGATGTACATCATCACAATATCATCTTAACAACCTTTTTCAACACCAGAACACATACACAATTTCATTCCTATATATATATATATATATATATATATATATATATATATATATATATATATATATATATATATATATATATATATATATATATATATATATATATATATATATATATATATATATATATATATATATACGTCAATTATCCATAATTATCAACAAATCTATTCACATCGTCGTATCACTCTTATAGTGACATCAACACAACCAACATGATCAACGTTGTCACGTTATGGAGTATCATTTCTTACTTACGGAAATCAACAATAACATCTCAATAACGATAACAAAATCATTACAACATCGACTTAACTATATAACTCAGCAAGCATACCCATAGCTCACCATCAACCAACAATCCACAATAATCTTCTTATAAAATCCGCAAATATTTACTAGCAAACATAGTGCCCTGGCACAACATCTCTATATCAATAATCCACTAAATCAAGCATGTAGATCAAGACATATCATTCCCATAGGCTCCTGATATGTAGTCCTTCTCTTCTAATGAGTCGTACACGCATAACAACCGTGCCATATCACGCTTCAGCTGCGCAACTCGGATTATCCACCTTAAATCACCATCCTCATTATAATTTCCATCAACTATCTAGTTCATAAGTTTCAATCTAGTTTCATACTTTCCTTAACACCCACCATAAAACCATTGTTCACTTGATATTCTCAATCTTTCACTTTGCAACGTTAATTCGCATGTAACTCGCTACTCTACTTGTTTAATACGTCTCAACTCTTTCTTAGCCACTCTTTATAGTAATTGGTGAGCGACTACCTCATGATATAACATCAACCACTTCACTCACCATTAAGATATCAAGACAAGTCTATACCATCCAACACGATCTCGTCTACTACCAACAAGAAATTACAGGTGATCAGTTCCTCAATTTGTCAATAGGTAACCAACAACCATAATAGAGTATAAACTATCATTACAAACTACAATAGTGTTCCTTTCGAATTTGTACTAAAGTCACATAAATCACCATAATTCAATAATTCCCAATGAGGTTTACAAACACCCCCATAATTTTCCTCTCATTCGATCTTGTTGATGAGACACCAACGCTCAGCATATTACACGGTCCACATTACACTCATCTAGTCTCACCCGAAGGTTAAGCATTCTCTAACTCAAGAATTACTTTCTTCATCTCCACATCATCAGGAATATAAATTCGATTATAGAATCTCAACACACCCTGCACATCTAACTTGAAATCGTCATTCTCATACTGATCGAGTCACTCCACCGAATATACCAGTTTCACATCTAACTTTTAAGCTTCGTTGATACTGTCCAGAAAATCATTGATAATTTCCAAGATTCCTAACATAACACTCTTCGGTGCCACCTTGCAAACTAAACTCATATCTATGAACTGTTCAATTAATCCTAACCCTTTAACCATCATTACCGACAGGTGCAAAGTCCTTTGGCTTAAAGCATCCGCCACAACATTAGCTTTACCTGGATGATAATTCAAACTGAAATTATGATCTTTGAACAACTCCAACCATCTTCATTTTCTTATATTCAATTGAAATCTCATAAAACTCCGTTCCACACCCTTTTGGGGATAAAACCTCTACAATTCTTCTTTTACACATGCCACTACCTTGGCATCATAAACATGACTCTAATTCCTCTTAAAAGCATCTTCCTATAAAAGGATATCTTCTCTTTATATGTTTCACCTCTATGAACTCCTCCAATGCTTTCACATCCTTTTTAATGCCGAACATATCATTTCTCAACTTATTCGCCAACAACATATTACGCTTGACCTCGTCTCAACCAATTGCGATAATAACTATTTATTCCCAAAAAGCCTCTAGTTTCGTAACTGACTTCAGAGTCCCTCCATATAGGAATGCATCTACCGCATTTGAAAACACTTTCATAGGATAGAATATATTTCTCTCTCTTTATAGGTTCAAACGGAACACCAATCCGATACTCGGAACACAAGATACGAATTTCCAAAGCTATCCGAAAATACGAACACCGACGTCATGCAGTGACATACTATAACACACCTTACAATAACTTCATAACAAAATTTCTTTGTACCAGTACCAGCACTTACCATTCTTGAAGTCGTACTCATCTCCTCTCATTTCCGACTGACTCGCGATTCAAAACATTCCAACAACTTCAAAAGCTTTTACAATCACTCACAAGGATTCCACGACATAGTATATAGAAATTTGTCACTCTATCACCGTTCAAATGTCGACATCTTATGCATGGGCTACTCAAACCGACAACTTCACAGTCCACCAGTAGCACTGAAACATCACAACTTTCTATATTCCACCTTCTAAAAATTATCCTTGTTACTTAACAATCACCTTCAAAAATATCAGGTATTTACACTTTACTCATACGTTAACAACCATTACATAACTCCTCATCCTTCGAGAAGTAGACATCAACATTGTCTGACTGTCCTCCCTCAAGACGCTCCAACTTTATTAACAACAAAATCTTGGATTCATGTCACATTCGGATTCGGGAAATAACAAAACTTCAACAATATTTGCACCATTGCCAACAATAGCATACTGAACCAACATCTTACAACCGAAGCACATCCGAGAAGCAAAGCTTCTCCCCCACTTATCTTCAACCCAACTCCTGCATACAAATCTATTAGAAAAACAACAAGCACCGACAGTGTTTCACACACTTGTCGCGCACTAAGGAACAAATAACATTAGACAACTTGGTCGGACAGATCGACCTGGTTTGATACCACTAATGTGACACACCAATTCTACCCGACAGATAATAATAAAATTAAAGTTCAACATAAATGGGATGCTACATTTATAACTTGAAATCAAACTTCATTTAATCTCATATAAAATAGATACATAACACTTAACTCGGATGAACCAATAACAACCTGATTTATTCTTTAAAATGACCTATAATTCAAGTTTAAGAGGCCATCTTCATCTCTTCGAAACTTCTAGCTCAAGCATGATCTCTTCAAGTTCCTTGACATTTTGGAAATCTTGAAACATTATCTATAACCTTCCTTTTAACCACTTTGGTTAAATCATCTTGGAGCTTGGTGAAAATTGGCCAAGAAGTTAGGACAAAAAATCTGCCTAACTTGTCAAAATTTTCACTTAGTGTTTTAGTAAAAAGGTCATGACTTCATGAGCTTATATCTTCAAATCTAAGCATTTTTTGGACATGAACCCTCAATTAAAAAGTTTTAGATTTCATCAAGCTCTACAACTTTATTTTTGGAAGTTTTCCTTGAATTATCTTGCATCATGGTGAAAAATTGTCATGAAGTTTTGGAATTATCAAGGTTAAAAACACTTGGAATTTTTCTAAGTATTGAAAAATTTGACCATTTTGTAGAATTTCTTGAATTTCTTGATTCTTGATGATAAAGTTTGATATTTTTGAGTATCTTGATGAATCTTGATCTTTGAAACTCAATGTTGATCAAAAAGTCAAAGTTTGACTTTTTGTGTATTAGTTATCTTTTCATCAGTTGATCAAATTTCAACTATCAATCCATTGATCTTGAGAAATGATTTGATCCATGAAATTAGGTCAATATTTTCTGTTTGAGTCCTTGAGATCATTCTTCAAGCTATTAGGTTATGTACTAGGTCAAAAGTCACTGATCAGTAATTCTCAATCAAAGCCTTAATTTTGACCATTTCCCCCTTTTGATGATTTGAATGCTTTTCTTGAGGCATTGTGATAAAATCTTAACCAATTGATGAATGTGACCTCAAAATGTTGATGTTGGCAAAAAATCATGAAGTTTGACTGTATATTGACCATAGTTGACTTTTTACCCAATACAACTAATTTTCAGTCATCTGAGCAATTGATTGAGCAATTTTGAGATGCAAGGCTTGAAACTTGGTATGAGAAATATTGAAGACTTATAATGAACCATGAAAGTCATTGAGGCATAAAAAGTCCAATTGTCCTTGAGGAAACCAAAACCCTTATTTTGAGGTTCAGTGCTTAGGAGGTGAGTTTGTCTGATCAAACCCTTGAGAATCCTTGAAATTTGAGATCTTTGATGAGAAATCTCTTGGGAAATGAGAGGGAAAATTTTGGGGTACAACAACTTCCCCTGTTCAATCTTCTTAAACCTGGAGATATAGATTGTCATGTCCGCCATTCGTGACTTGAGGGTAAAAGATGATTGAACACATAAGTGCCCAGAAATTTGCACTCGCTTGTGCACAAAGTAATGTTGTTGGTTGATGATACCGGGAATGGGCCTTAAGATGCCATTTGGAGAGGTAATGAAGAGTTGTCGGAGATGGATATATAGATGTCATCCAAAGTAACTATTGATAGATAAATTACACTAAGTCTAGCTTGACTCCAACTGGGAGAAGTATTAGAATAAATCTTGGATCGATTCAAATTAAGCAAGCAAAGGAATGCATTTTCTTTAATGGAAAAGTATCAGAATAAATATTTGGTCAATTTAAACTGAACTAGAAAGGTCCACTTAGGGATGTATCAGAATAAATCTTTGGTCGATTTAACCTGAGCTAGCAGAGGTCTTTAACTAGGAGAAGCATCAGGATAAATCTTTGGTCGATTTAATCTGAGCCAGAAAATGTATACTATGAGAAGTAGAAGAATAAATCTTTGGCGATTTAATCTGAGCTGGAAAAGGTCTACTGAGAGAAGTATTAGAATAAATCTTTTGTCTATTTAATCTAAGCCAACAAATGTCTTTGACTCTTTAACTGGGAGAAGTATCAGAATAAATCTTTCGTCGATTTAATCTGAGCCAGAAAAAGGTCTACTGAGAGAAGTATTAGAATAAATCTTTGGTTGATTTAATCTGAGCCAGAAGAGGTCTTTAAATCTTTAACTGAGAGAAGTATCAGAATAAATCTTTGGTCGATTTAATCTAAACCAGAAAAGGTCTACTGAGGGAAGTATCAGAATAAATCTTTGTTCGATTTAATCTTAGCCAGCAGATGTCTTTGAATCTTTATCTGGAGAAGTATTAGAATAAATCTTTGGTCAGTTTAATCTGAGCCCGAAAACAATGGGACATAGTCGTACGCTTTAATCCCTAATTTTTTCCTGGACCGCCCTTTTAGATTTTGAGTCCATACCCTTTTTTCCCAAGCCACCTTTTCAGGTTTTCGACTTGTCAGGTGTACAATCGTTTGTATATATCCCAAACTTTTAACCGAACCCTTTTGGTTCACCGGGATGCCCTTATTTTTGCCTAGGTGTGTCAACCTAGCAGGTCTCTTTTATGCGTAGTATTTTTTGACTATGTCCGCATTCACATGGTGCAGGAAATCTTCACTATCCATGGTGGTTAACATCATAGCACCGTCCGAGAATACTTTCTTAACAACAAATGGCCCTTCGTAAGTGGGAGTCCATTTGCCCCTGGGATCACCTTGTGGTAGAATGATGCGCTTTATTACCAAGTCACCAGCCTAGTATACCCGATTCTTGATTTTCTTGTTGAATGCCTTGACCATACTTTTTGATACATCTGACCGTGATAGACTGAAGCTTGCCTATTTTCGTCAATCAAATTCAATTGATCTAACCTAGTCTAAATCCATTCGTCTTCGTTTAAATCTGCTTCTTTCATAATCCTTAGAGAAGGAATCTGAACATCAACAGGCAGGATAGCTTCCATGCCATAGACCAAAGAGAAAGGGGCTGCCCCAATTTATGTTCGCGCCAAAGTACGGTAGCCATGAAGAGAAAATGGTAGCATATCATGCCAGTCTTTATAGGTCATCACCATCTTTCTCACAATCTTCTTTATATTCATGTTGGCAGCTTCCACTGTGCCATTCATCTTAGGTCTGTATGGAGAAGAGTTGTGATGCTTGATCTTGAACTGCGTGCAAAGTTCAATGATCATGGTGTTGTTAAGGTTGGTGCCATTGTCAGTGATGGTCCTCTCATGGATACCATACCGGCAAATGAGGTTATGCTTGATGAATCAGGCCACGATGTTCTTGGTAACTGAGGCAAATGAAGCTGCTTCAACCCATTTTGTGAAGTAGTCAATGGCGACGAGAATTAAGAGATGTCCATTAGAGGCAGTAGGCTTGATTTCTCCGATCATATCAATGCCCTATATTACGAATGGCCAAGGATCAGTCATGACATTCAAAGGAATTGGAGGCACGTGGACTTTATCAGCATAAACCTGGCACTTATGGAAAGTCCTCTAGTTGTGATGACAATCAGTTTCCATGATCGAAAAATAGTAACTAGCTCTCAGAATCTTCTTGTCCATAGTATGACCACTAGAAGGAGTACCAAATATACCTTCATGCATATCCTCTGTAATTTTCTCTGCTTCCTTCTTGTCCATGCAACGAAGCAGAGTGGAATCATGTTGCGTTTGTATAAAATCCAGTTTCTCAGGAAGAATTTGGCTAAGAACCTCAACAGGAATTTCTTATCATTGATTTAAGCTCCCTCATGGTATACTTCTGCTTCGAGATATCTTTTCACCTCATGAAACCAAGGCTTATCCTATACTTTATCAGTGTCAATCTCCTAGCAGTGCGCAGGTTCATCGAATCTTTCGACAGTTATTTGGGGAGCTTTATTGTCCCATATGATCTTGAACATTGAAGACATGGTAGCTAAGGCATCTTCCAAATGGATTTCTCCCCTTGGATTATGTTCAAAGGTGATCTCTTGAAAGTACGGTATCAAGGTTAGCATAAAATATTTGTAAGGGATAAGATTTGGATGTTTTACATACCACTCTCCTTTAACTTGACTGACTACCAAGGCTGAGTCTCCATACACATTTAAGAATTTGATTCTTAGGTCAATGGCTGCCTTAAGACCCAAGATGCACACTTCATATTCGGACATATTATTGGTACAGTCAAAGCAGAGTATGGCACTGAAAGTTGTATGGCAACCATCGGGGGAAATGATCACAACACCAATTCTGTTACCCAATGCATTGGAAGCCCCATCAAATACCATAGTCCATCGGGATCCTTGCTCAGGTCCTTCATATAGTCCAAGTTTTTCACAATCTGTAATCAGCAGGATATTCTCGTTCGGGAATTCAAAGTTCATAGATTGGTAGCCATCCACAGCTTGATGTGCCAAATGATCCGCCAATACACTTCCTTTTATTGCTTTTTGTCTAGTGTACTGGATATTCTATTCAGTTAAAATCATTTGCCATCAAGTTATCCTTCCGGAGAGAGATGGCTTCTCAAAGATGTACTTGATGGGATCCATATTAGAGATTAATAGAGTGGTATGGGTCAACATATACTATCTTAGACGGCGAGTAGCCCTTGCCAAAGCGTAGCAAGTTTTCTCGAGCAGTGAATATCTAGTTTCACAGTCGGTAAACTTTTTGCTAAGGTAGTACGTTGCATGCTCTTTTCGGCCAGACTCGCCATGCTGCCCCAACATACACCCTATTGAATTTTCTAACACGGTTAAATACATGATTATAGGTCTTCCTTTAACTGGTGGCATTAGAATTGGTGGGTCTTGCAAGTATTCTTTGATCTTGTCAAAAGCTATTTGACAGTCGTCATTCCATCTTACCACTTGAACTTTCTTCAGCAGCTTGATGAGTGGCTCACAAGTAGCAGTCAAGTGAGAAATGAATTGGGAAATATAGTTGAGTCGTCCTAGAAAACCTCTGACCTTCTTCTGAGTATGATGATATGGAATTTCTTGGTTTGATTTGACTTTTGCAGGGTCAAACTCAATTCCTTTTCCACTGGTGACAAATCCTAAGAGTTTTCCAGACCTTACCCCGAAGATGCATTTGTTGGGATTCAGCCTTAGCTTGTATTTCTTCAGCTTGTCAAACAGTTTCTGCAAATGAACAAGGTGCTCTTATTCAGTTTATGATCTCGCTATCATGTCATCAAAATAGACTTCTATCTCATGATGAATCATGTCATGAAATAAAGCCATCATAGCCCGTTGATAAGTTTCACCTGCATTCTTTAGCCCAAAAAGCATGACCTTATAACAGAAGGTTCCCCACTGTGTGACAAAGGTAGTTTTTCCATGTCTTCAGGCGCCATTTTGATTTGGTTGTAACCCGAGAAGCCATCCATGAATGAGAATACCTTATGTTGAGTAGTGTTGTCAACCAAGACATCAATATATGGGAGAGGGAACTCATCATTGGGGCTCGCCCTATTTAAATCCCTGTAGTCTACAAACATATAGACCTTACCGTCTTTCTTTGGCATTGGAAAAAAATTTTCAACCCATTAGGGATACGATTTCACTACCAAGAAACCTGCATTGAATTGTTTCATTACCCCAGCCTTCATTTTCTATGACATATCAGGATGCATGCAACGAACCTTTTGTTTGATCGGAGAAAAACCTCTTTCGTTGGTAGATGATGAACCACGATATCAGTATCATGCCCCGACATGTCTTTGTATGACCAAGCGAATACATCAACGTAATCGTGCAACATCTGAATCAATATGCTTTTGACACTGTTTTCCAAGTTGGTGCCAATCTTGACTTCTTTTTTATCTTCCTCAGTACCCAAGTTTATCACTTTGACCGGCTCTTCGTGAGGTTTAATAGCCTTTTCCTCTTATATTAGGAGTCTGGAGAGCTCTCCAAGTATCTCACAATCTTCTTCACCTTCGTCTTTGGCTTGATAGATTGGATTTTCCAAGTCATAAATGACAATAGAAAAATTGTTGTCAATGAGATCTGGAGTGGATGTGGATCTGCAAATGTGTGTTTGTGCATGTAAGGTCACATGGCTAATTTTGAAAATTTAGTAAAGTAAAATAAAGACATGGAGCACAAAATTTGAATGCAAAATCGTCTGATGTTTTCATTAAATGAGCATATGATATATGAAATGATAACCCTTAGCAAATTGACCATTGTGCCTTAGGAAAGGCATGTGGTTTAAAGTCATTGTTTTAAAAGATATTACACACAAACTTCTTAAAGCAATAAGAAAAATAGGAAATAACAATTACTCCTGGCTGAAGGAGATTGAGATGAAGTCTTTGGCCTTCCAGTTGTTGAGTCCACCGTCAGCAGTTGGGAATATCCAGTCGTTCAGGTGACCCTCACTATCAGTGTCTTCCAAAGCATTGACTTCATTGTTGCTAATATGGAGAGGTGGTCCACCAACACGAGCATGACGAACCTCTTTCTATGCTTTAAAGTGAAACCTAAACCAAATTTGTCGGATTTGTAGGGGATATCGGGAAGTTGTCCCCAAATAGTGCAGCCTCCATCTTCTACAACAGCCCGAGCATCCTTCAGAGAGGCCATTCTCGGTGTGTCCTTAGCAATCTTAGGAGTAGCATGCCTAGATTTAGCAATATCAATCGTTGGAGGGATTACTTCAAATGCTTGACAAGGAGTTTCAATGAATTCTCCCTCCATTTCAAAATATTTGAAATAAATCAAATGACTGATCATATATTCTTCCTCTCCACAGACTATGACAATCTTTCCTTTCATCGGGTATTTTAGCTTTTGATGCAATGTAGAGATAAATGCACCTGCCCAATGAATCCATGGGCGTCCGAGAAAGCATGAATAAGCAGGGTAGATATCCATTACATAAAAGGTTGAATTGAAGACTTGAGATCCCACCTTTATCAGAAGATCAACCTCTCCATGGACCATCCTTTTTGAACCTTCAAAGGCTCTCACCACAATATCACTAGGTTTTAGCACCAAACCTTCACAGTCCAATCTATCCAGAGCACCTTTCGGTAAAACATTGAGGGGGGGACCATGTATCTATCAACACATGTGCCAAAGTGGTGCCTATGCATTCAATAGATATGTGCAGAACTTTGTTGTGATTCTTCCCCACCGGAGTTAAATATGCATCAGAAAATCCCAAGCCATTATCAGCAGTTAGTCTTGTGACACAATTCTCAAATTGATCAGCAGTGGTTTCTTGTGGTACATGGGCATTCTTCAGGAATTTTAACAAAGCTTGGGCATGTGCTTCGGAGCATAACAACAAGGACAACATGGATATCTTTGATAGTGTCTTCCCCAGTTGCTCAACTATTTTGTAGTCACGTTTTTGGATGATCTTCAGGATTTCTTCCATCTCTTGTCTAGATGGGTATTCAATTGTTACTTCTTTGGAGGGTGCCTCCGTTAGGGCAGGCTCGACAACTTTCTCTTTACCTCGGGCATTGGCAGTTGGCCCAACAGCAGGAATGCAAACATGTGTTTTAGTAGTTGTTGGAGGAGAGATCTCCGGAGAGAAGATCCTTCTTGTCCTAGTTACTTTACTAGATCTGACAATGTTTGTAATTTCAGGATCTTCATTTTCATTAATCCATTGCTCTTGCTTGACACCATGATAATAAACTTCTGCCCCATGGTTCTAGGGCACAACTTTGTTAGAGGAACAAGGGACTGGCCCTGGTGTAGTGATAATCAAGGGAGCCACTCTTGGCTCAGTCGGAATCCTTATAGGGCCTTTAGAGGTGATCCTAATAGGAGTATTTTAAATGGTTATTATGGAAACATCTTCAAGTCTCAGCTATTGAGATATACTTTCAGGAAAATTCTTCATGGATGGAGTCTTCTCGAACATAATTTCATGGCTATCAATCAGGCATTGGGTACCTTTCTTCACCCATATACAACCATTAATTTGGGAAGCACAATGGTAACAATTTTCAAAGCATCCAGGAAATAAACCGCTCTTAACATATTTTTCTTAACGGTCATCAAGGGAGTAATCAAATCATTGATGGTGGAGACAAAGGAGACATCTTCAATGTCATTGACACATTTACCAGGACTGGGCATGGGAGCAGTAATGACATTAGGAGTTGGTGGAGGGTCAAACTCAATCACCTTTTTATCAATCAAATCTTAGATCTTGATCTTCAACACCCAACAATTATTGGTGTCATGTCCGGAGCTGTTTGAATGATAGGCGCATTTCACATTCGAGTTGTATTTGGGAGATGAGGTATTGGGATTTTCAAGTGGATCCCGTAGTGTTATCAAAAACTCCTTCAACAAATGTTGTAAAGCTTGAGACAATGTCATGTTGATTCTAGTAAATTGCCTTTTCGGAGCATCTGGCCTTTGCTGATTGTTTTGTTGTTGTGGTCGTTGAACTGGGGTTAGGTTAGAAATAAATACTTCTCCTACCGATTGATGACGATCATTCTTGATGCGGCTTCTTTGTCCATAAACATCATTAGTATCCTTCTTACCAACAAATAGTTTCTTTACAACATTAGAGGTTTAGGCCATTGGGATCTTCTCTCTTTTGATACCGCTTTCAATTCTTTCCCCGGTTAGAATCATCTCTGTAAATCCAGACGACGAACTTCCAATCAATAAATTAAAGAACGGACCAGTCAAGGTTCCCATAAACGTGTCCACTAATTCTTTGTCAGTCAAAGGGGGTTGTACTCTTCCATCTAGGTCCCTCCACTTTCGGTCATACTCCTTAAAGCCCTCGTTCGAACCCATGGTCATACTTTATAATTACACAGGGGTTGGTGCAAGATCAGTATTATACTGGTATTGCCGGTAAAAGGCATCAGCCAGATCCTCCCAGGTGTGGATAATAATCCCCTTTAGTTGATAAAACCACTCTAAATGTGTCCCAGATAAGCTCTCTTGGAAGAAATGAACCCATAACATCCTATCAGCGGTGTGTGGTTAAATCTTGAAAACGTAAGACCTTAGATGCATCTTGGGGACAAGAAATACCATCATACTTGGCAAAGAAGGGGACCTTGAATTTGTGAGGAATGACCACCCCAGGGACCAAACCTAAATATTCAAAGTACAAACCATACACTATTTGGATCTCTACAGCCTTAAGACGTTCTTCTAGCTGTTTGTATTTGTTATCCGCCGGTGGGTACTATTCTTTGGAGTAGTCTTCATCCTCAGTAATCTGGTTATTTCCACCCTCAGCCCTAGTGCTTCTAACATCCTTGTCTCGGTTGTCATCTTTCTCAGAGGAGACATCTTCAAATTGAGTCAGTTGGACAAGGCCTTTGAACCTTCTTCCCATGTTGATAACAACCCGTCTCTTAGTCTTCTTCTTGGTGACGAGAAGCGCAATCACCTCTTGTTGACCTTTTGCTAGGTTGAGGTGAGTCTCTTGGAACTGTGTGTGTCGAGTTTGCAGATCTTTGACGGTTTGCTCTAGAGCCATCTTATACTGAAAGAAACAGTAAAGAGATTAGGAAACCTATATCGAAAAAACCTACTTATGATATGATGTATGATATGTGGATGAAATGTTTTCAAAGACCTTAAGGAATTTAAGTTTTCTAGCCAAAAAGGAAACAAACACAACAATTATATTAATAAGTTCAAAGATTACAATTTCCCATTGGGATTACAATGGAAACAACAAAAGGGTCTCAAAGAGACAACAAAAAATACTCCTAAAACAAAAGACTCAAGTTTCCCACAGACGCTTCCTCTTTGGTGTAATGTATGCATTCATGCTTTACTCCTCGTGAAGTTTCTTGGTGAGCTCCAACACTTTCTTCTCACTTGTGTATAATCGTGCTTCAAATGTGTCTCATTCCCCCTTGAGTTGAATCTAAGATCTATGTAATTCTTCGAGGTTGGTAGGCATGTCAAAATGGAGAATGCTAAAAGAAATATCCCCCTCAGCAACAGGCTCCACAACTATTGGTAGGATAGCATGATATGGCATCATGAGATTTGAGTGCGAACTCGCATCCATATGAGATAAGGCTCCAAAGGAATAGTGTTCTTATTCCCCAAAGTCTTGCTATCAACCTTGTTTACCATTCCCCAAGCATGTACAAACCTTCAATAATAACCTTGAACATCGTTCTCATAGTCGAAAATAATACCTTGAATGAGTGCATCATGGGGACCATCTCTTCGAGTATAGCCAAATTGTCGTAAAGCTATAGAAGGGTTATAAGTAATACTTCTCCTAATGCACAAGAGTTGAACACTAGGGAACTCCCCACAACGGTCAATGATAATAATGACATCTTGAGATCGAGAGCATCAATGGATATCCGAATGAGAGAGCGACATCAACCTTTGAGACCATCTCAAGCCTTGCTCGTTCTTCAATGTTGATCGGGGAAGGTGCAGAATGAAACACCTAGCCAGTAAAGGCAAGCAACATATGAGAGTCCTTCGCTTCCTTATAGTGCGAGTATGAAGAGAGTGAAAAACGTCTCTAAGCAATGTAGGAACAAGGTTACGAGTAAGGAAAATTTTGACAGCATTCACATCTATGAGTTGGTCAGGGTTAGGAAAAAGCACCAACCCGTACATTAGAAGGGCCAAAACTTCTCCAAAAGCTTATAAATCCAAAGCATCCAAAAACAAATGAGCCTTCTCCATCAGGAATTTATCCAAAAAGCCTTTGACCCTTCTTCTTGTCTCCCAATTAGCTATAATGTCAAAACTCTTCAAATGTAAGGCCTTGGCAATAACTTCAGGCTTTGGAGTTTCCTCTAAATCGGTGAATGGTATTTGATCAAGGATTGGTACTCCTAATAGTTGAGAGAATTATTCCATTGTAGGCACTAATTGATAATCGGGAAAGGTGAAACAATGATGTATAGGGTTAAAGAACTGAAAGAGCACTTTTATCATGTCTTCTTCAAAGCTTGAGGTAACTAGATTGAGAAGTCGACCATATCTTTTGGTGAATGGAGAATTTTTAGGAACCCTTGATGCTAACTCTTTGAGTTGAGGAGGCACTCTTACGAAGTTGATTTGGATTATTTTTCTGTGTGTGGAAGCCATGTCATACAAAAAAGAATAAAGATAAATCCCTAGGTCCTTGAAATGGTTAGTAAAAATTCTATGGCATGATGCTATGATGCCAGGAGCAAGTAATCACACACAAGAAAAGCACACAAGGACTTAGGTTTAGGCTTGCATGGAGTTTATAGGTAAGTACTCTCTTGAAGTTTAGTTGGTTCGACATATCCTAAAAAGTAATCGGCTTCTAGGAGCCTCAATATCACTGATCTTTCTTCATCAGGCAATGTTTTAGCTCAAGCATCCAAACTGAGACCAAAATATCCCGAAAGTTCGATCTCAATGAGTGTAGTATTGAGTATCAACCAACTTTAGTCTGCACTAAAGGATACCTCACTACTTTCTAATGTCCAAGTTGTTCAACTAAGGTTCTACGGTCAGTTAGTGCTTCATGACATCACACAGCGGCCTCGTATTCTCCTTGACTAGACTCAAGGGACACCGATACCAACAAATATGTCACACTAATGTATCCATCGCTTCAACCATGTCGGTATACTCCACACAGTCCCCACGATCTATTTCTACTTACCTAATATGCCCTAAATCTAGGTATAGGATTTTTACAAGTAATAAACCCAAACATAACCCATAAATGTAAAGCAAACAAAGCAAACAAGTAAAGCAATAAAGGTGATCTAGCTCTTAAGATAATCCCACTTTTAATTATTCCCCAGTAGAGTCTCCAGTTCTGTGATACGATGGGAGAACTGACTTGGGTGTTTTGAATTTTATCGCAAATGTTGCGGATAGCAAGAGTCGCCACCGACTTTTCTTTTATCCAATAAAGGAATGGGTGAAAATAATAGGAAAGACCTTTTGAGAATTTTTCTTGAGTTCAGGGGGTAGGTTATGAAAAGGGAAGGTGTTAGCACCCTTTTCATCCGTAGTTATCTACGGGCTCTTAATTTCTTGATCACTTTGAAATGATTTGTGTTTGTGTAAGTTTGAAAATATTTTGAAAATGCCTTAGTACGACAAACTTTGCAATGATTATCGCATTGTTGAGAATGTATACAAAGTGCTGGTTTTTGAAAATATTCGTCAAGAAATATTGGTTTGAAAAGATGTTTTGAAAGTGTAAGGTGTGAAGATTGTTTTAGTTTGTGAGCAAGATATTACGAGCAATCTACCTACTCAAAAAGTCTTTTTTCTTTTCCTCCTCCTTTAGATAATGCTTATCTACCATTGATTGATAGAGAGCCTTATCATTAGATGTGAAGTGACAGACGTGGGTCATCGTACAGTCATAGAAGGAACCTTGTAAGATGTTTTAGCAATTTTTTTGTAAGGGACTAAGATCATTTACTGAAGGAAAAATTGAAGGGTCATTGAGGGACTATGATCTTTTAATCGAGGGTTTTTGCTTAAAACATCTCACGTTCGAGGGACATGCCTATTTAAATCCGAGGCAACAAGTGTGGGTTACCTTAGAGGTGTAAGTGTGCAAAGTGTATTTGATTAAAATATTTTATCTTGAATTAGGGTTTTCTAATGATTGGTTTTAAATATTTCCATGCAAACCCTAATTACTAGCAATAATAAGGAAATCAATAAATTGCGGAATTTAAATGTCCTACGCTATTACAACGCTTTGGGGAATGTGGATACAAATTTTTAAATGGAGATGGAAAGCAATAAAATCCTAATTACTATTACAAAAAATTGAATATGAATAATAATATGTACAAAATGTAAAGATGAAGAAAGGAGAAAAGAAATTGTTTTTGTGGTTTTTGATAGAAAAGGTTTTGATTAACCTAATTTAATTAATTAATTTTATTTACAAAAAGAAGTTAATTAATTATTTAATAAAAACCTAAAATCTAAGTTAATTAAAATAAAACCTAAATCTAATTTAATTTGTTTAGAAAATAATTTTTGTTAATGTTAGTTAGAAAAATATTCTACAACGCAAAAGAAATAATACAATTTAATTTGACAAAAATTAACTAAAATACTTGAATTAGATTATTTAATAAAAATATTTTTTTTGTATTTTTTGGTTTTAATAAAATAAATAAATAGATAAATAAAAATAAAATACAAAAATATATGGGTTGGGTGTTAAAAGGTAAAAAAGAGGTTAAAAGTAGCAAAAATAGTTAGGCCCAAAAATGAATTTGTTTGGAATCAGAAAAAAATAAATTAAAAAAAAGTTATGGGCATGTACAATTTTTAGTAAAAGAGGGGGTATGAAGAAGAAAAAACAAAAGAAAGAAAAGGCCCAGGTCAGGAGGCCCAAGCGTTTTATTTGTGATTCCATGTGGCTGACGTTTGAGAGTGCAACATGTGTTTGCAGTTTTGAGGCGCTTGATCAGATGGCCTAATGATCAGATGGTGTTGATGAGAGGCGCATGGTGCACGCATATGCCTGGCTTGTATTGAATATGAAACAAGAAAATATGAAACAAATAAAAGGGTACCACTGGGGTTCGAACCCAAGTCCTTATAGATTAATGCCTTATACACGCGCGCTCTGCCACTGGGGTGGCTTGTACATCCGGTTATGAAACATGTTGCAATAAATATAAAATAAACTTGTTCCTAATATTCTTTAACTCCATCTTAAACATTCACGCGTGCAGAGATGAACATCACCATTGTCATTTTTCAAACTCTTCCATTTCTCAATCATTTTCAAAAATGTAAACATGAAAGTTGTTCCATTTTTCACAACGAATCCAACCATATAAACAACTAAAACTATTAATCAAAGATGAACATAAATTTTATCTGGTACCAAATAAAACCTAATTTTTTCAGGAAGTTCAAGCTCAAAATTCACATCACTCAGGCTATATAAATGAAAACAAAGGTCATGGTTAGCTTCAAGGCAATGATTTCTACATTTTATATTTTAAAATCACAGGAAAATGATGCTTGTATAAGGATTTGAAAGTTCAGAAAACTTACCTTGAAAGTGATAATCGAGTATGAAGTTGGAGCACTCCTTGAGGTGTTGTGATGACCTGGATAGCTTCAATGGACTCCAAGGAAGCTAAAACAACTTTTCTTCGTGCTGAAAGTGGCTAAACTGTGCTGGAGAAGTTAAGTTGCATAGGTGCAAAGTGAGGTTTGGAAGATGATGAAGATGGAGTTACAGTTGTGAAACCTGGATGGGGATGGGTTTTTTTATGATGTAAGGAAGCTTTATGATTGATTATAAATAAAAACGCACGATGGAATTAGGAGTTTGGATTTTATGGTCAGAATGTGCAACAATGGAGGTTTAAAATGCAAATTCTGACTTCAGAGTAATTGAGGGAATCTCAGGGCTTGTAAACTCGTGTGTTAGGTTGCAAATGACTCCTCTATTTATAGAGGGAAGCTTTTGAAGGCTCTAGCAATCAAAAATCAAGAATCACATGTTATGGCTATGTGACTTGATTTTGATGTAAACTTGAAATTAATGGTTTCAATGTGAAGTAAAAGGGCTTGTAGGGTGGTTAACAGGTTTTAGATGGTTGCTTCTTGGGTTTGACATTGTGTATTCTCAGAATAAATAAGTGCAAGTCTTAAGGAGAGTGGACTATGTGATTAAAGCCACTTTTCCAAAATGGAAGTCTTGACTTTCTTCCCTAAATGGGATGATTTCTTGGACAATTACTCAAATGCTTGGATAATGGCTAAATCAGTTGTGTAAACATGTGATTATGGATATATATATGCAAGTTAGAAGCCTGAAAAGAAAGATTTATGCAGCATGGCTTGAGATTTGTTCAAGTGTCATCATCAAAATGACCTATAATTCAAGTTTATGAGGCCATCTTCATCTCTTCGAAACTTCTAGCTCAAGCATGATCTCTTCAAGTTCCTTGACATTTTGGAAAGATAGAAACATTGTATATAACCTTAATTTTAACCATTTTGACTAAATCATCTTGGATCTAGGTGAAAATTGGCTAAGAAGTTAGGACAGAAAATCTGTCTAACTTGTCAAAATTTTCACTTAGTGTTTTAGTAAAAAGGTCATGACTTCATGAGCTTATATCTTCAAATCTAAGTATTTTTTGGACATGAACCCTAATAAACAAAGTTTAAGATTTCATCAAGCTCTACAACTTTCATGTTGGAAGTTTTCCTTGAATCATCTTGCATCATGGTGAAAAATTGTCATGAAGTTATGAAATAATCAAGGTTAAAAACACTTAGAATTTTTCTAAGTATTGAAAACTTTGACTTTTTTGTGGACTTTCTTGATTCATGATGATAAAGTTTGATATTTTTGATTATCTTAATGAATATTGATCTTTGAAATTCAATGTTGATCAAAAAGTCAAAGTTTGACTTTTTCTATATCAATTGACTTTTCATCAGTTGATCAAATTTCAACTATCAATCCATTGATCTTGAGAAATAATTTTAGCCATGAAATTAGGTCAAAATGTAGTGTTAGAGTCCTTGAGATCATGCTTCAAGCCATTAGGTCATGTACTAAGTCAAAAGTCACTGATCAGTCATTCTCAGTCAAAATCGTGATTTTGACCATTTTACCCTTTTGATGTTTTAAATGCTTTTCTTGAGGCACTGTGATCAACTCTTAATAAATTGATGAATATGACCTCAAAATTTTGATGTTGGCCAAAAATTATGAAGTTTGAATCTATATTGACCACATTTGACTTTTTACCCAATACAATTGATTTTCAGTCATCTGAGCAATTAATTGAGCAATTTTGAGATACAAGGCTTGAAACTTGGTATGAGAAATCTTAAAGACTTATAATGAACCATTAAAGTCACTTGAGGAATCAAAATTACAATTTTCCTTGAGTAAACAAAAACCCTAATTTGGAGGTTCAGTGCTTAGGAGGTGAGCTTGTCTGATCAAACCCTTGAGAATTCTTGAGCATTTGAGATCTTTAGTGAGAAATGAGAGAGAAATTTTTTGGGTACAACAGTATCCCCTCAATGACCCTTCGATGTTGCCTTCGGTAAACGATCTTAGTCCCTTACGACAATTTCTAAAGCGTCCTACAAGTTGCCTTATATGAATGTACGATGACCCGCGCATGTCCCTCACATCCAATGATAGGGCTTCCTACTAACTAATGGTAGGATAAAATTATCTAAAGGAGGAGGAAAAGAAACAAAGACTTATTGAGTAGGTAGATCTCTCGTAATTGCTTGCTCGCAAACTAAAACAATTTTCACACCTCACACTTTGAAAACAACTATTTTCAAAACAATTTATATATACTCTTGAGGATTGATACAAGAGTTATTATAAAGTAGACCGCCTTACATTGGCATCTTTAAAACATTTCTCACAACACAATATTTCTTTTAAAATATTTTCAAAACAAACATTTTGTATACATTCTCAATGATACGAGAATCATTACAAAATTGCCGCCCTAAAGCATTTTCAAAATATTTTCAAACATACACGAAGCACAAAGTATTTCCAAAAGTGAGCTAGCGATTAAGATCCCATATATAATTACGGATGAATAGGGTGCTAACACCTTCCCTTTTCATAACCTACCCCCCTTACTCAGAAAATTCTCAAAAGGTATTTCATGTTCTTTTCACCCTTTCCTTTATTGGATAAAAGAAAAGTCGATGGAGACTCTTGCTATCCGCAATATTTGCGATAAAACACAAAACCTAAAAGTCATTTATCCCACCGTATTACACCAAGGCTAAAAAAAATTGCCTCGTGGGCTTTCTCTATCATGGATATCTTCTCCACGGTCATTAACGCAGCGTTCATGGTTGCCTCTCTCTTCAAAGCTTCCAAAGAACCCTACTAAACCAGTAGGGATTTTATCTTCAAGTGCCACAGACCAAAATCATTCACTCCGATAAACTTTTCAACTCATACTTTGTTGAAGGCATCTTCTCCATGTTCACTACACTAATTTTTTGTGAAAAACAATATAAACTTATTTCTCTATGATCAATAAACAATTAGGATAAAAAAGATGATAAAACAAGAAGAATTGGTTATTAACTGCTATTCTTTACTTTCTCTTCAATCAAGATTATAAGTATGCAAGAATAATAAATAACCCTCTCACCCTAAATTAGGATTTGTCGTATGCAATGACGAGAGACTAGTATGCTATTTATAATAAACCTAACATACTAAACTAATGTGTTTTTTTCATAAATATCCATTACCAGTTAACTTAGGTTACAAGTTAACTTAAACAATTGGACATAACAAATAAGCCCAATTCGATGTTAACAATCCTAGCATTCTTCGAACACTACATGCTTGATCCTTCTTCGACTAAAGCATACAATACTTCGACATCAGCATGTGAGCAATCTTCAACAACATGCTTCAACTCTATCGAACTGTCGAAACCAAGAGGCTTCCTTCGACCAACTAGAGTTCGATTCCAATATCTCACAAGGAATTTACAAACCAAATATGAAAAATATTAAGTAAAAAGTTGATGAATATATATCAATAACAATAACTGATCTTCTCTTCCAAACAAGCAATTTATAAAGATAATATAGTGATCAAGTGTTTATGAATGAGAGAAGAATTTTCTGAAATGATATGAAGAACACATGCAGAAAAATTCTCAATAAAAGTTGAAGTATCGCAACACTTAAGTTTGAAAATGAATGAATATAATGATGTTAAATGCAATGAAAGAGGTGAATTGTAATTTGAAATTTCATGTATTTATATGAGCATAACACCTTTATGAATCATGGTGAAGTCGTGGAAAAATATCATGAACAAATGTCAAATTAAAATGCAAAGGTTTCAGGAAAAGATGCAAGAAAAGGTGTTAAAAAAGTTGCTATTTTTTTTTTTCAAATTCGTTCAGGACTTGTTAAGTCAGTTTTAGCAGATACCTGACTTAACAATTGTAGAATAATTTTTTAAATTTCAAAATTAAAACACGAATTTAGACCGGTGCAAATTAAGCGGTTTTTAGTGCTGTTACGACGGGTCAAACTGCCATAATTTATCAAAAACAGAATGTTTGAAAAATTGAAAAAATTAAAAATTTGTCTAAGTATTTGAAACAACCTTATACAACATCTATTAATTTATTTAAGTACATAAATTACATTTGAAAGTGATTTAACATGGTTCAAACATGAAAAAAAAAATTATATTTGAAAGTGATTTAACATGGTTCAAACATGAAAAAACTATTATATTTGAAAGTGATTTAACATGGTTCAAATATGAAAAAATATTATATTTGAAAGTGATTTAACATGGTTCAAATATGAAAAATAATTTTTCAAATGCATGATAAAAAATATTTTGAGCACTAAAAAATCAATATAAGTTACATGTTTGTACCTCTATTATAAAGATCAACCAAGACCACAATGCTAGCCTTCAAAAAGATAAATATTGAACACTTGATTCTATATTTTGAATTTGAAATCTTTTTCCATTCTTTTTCCATTTATTTGATTATCACTTTGTCTTCATCAAAATAAAATAGATAATAGATGGAGAATCTTAACTTCACACATTAAATATGTATCCCCCAAAGTTAAATAGTTTGTTATAAATTTTTTAATAATTTTTTTTTCTGTAAAAAGTATGTGTTGCCACCATTAAAAACTTATTTACTTTTATGATAAAAAATAAATTTGCAATGTTATGAGATATAAGTTATAGAGATATTATTTAATCATTCATAAATAAAAAAATATGACTATTTAGTTATAAGTAGATAGAAAATTGAAAAAGAAAAAAAAGTTAATATCATTTTTGGGTCGAAAAGTTAGTGTTAGAATTTGATCTCTTAATTAAAGAAAATATCATATTAATCAATTAACTCTTCAAAATATATTAAATTAACCATTTCCATCTAATTAATGACGAAAAAATTTAAAATTTATTGATAAATTTTTTTCTAATCAGACAAAAAGGACTGCATATTATATTTTGAAGAGTTAAATGATTAATATATAATACTTTTTATATTATGAAACCAAAATGAACTCTAAAATTAATATACGAGATTAAAAAAAACTTATTAACCAAAAAGTAACTAAATTTCAAATTATAAAAATACTTTAAAAAACAATCATAATCCTTAACTTTTAGGTATATTATTTTAATATAATTTTTGAATCACTAAACTTTTGCTTAGTAGCATCTTGCCCTCAAAATCCAAAACTCTTGAATCTGTTCCTAGTAGTCGCCTTAGGATTTAGGTTAATGAGGGTTGTCCAAATGACATGCCTCGTATAGGTTCTTTACTAAATGCCAATAATAACAAATCATTGATTTTTTTAGTTTTATGTTTCAAAGTGTATGTCTTTTAGAGCCGTCTCAAACTTTGAGAGGCCTAGTGTATGAAATTAAAAGTATCTTTAGTTGTGTGTTATTTTTTTTAAAAGATCTTATTTATTCGTAAATTAACTAGGGAATATGTGTATGGATGTCCTTTTTTCTATAACTTAACCATGAAAAGTGTGACATCTTATGTTATAAGCCACCTTGCATACTCTCAAAGACGACATTATGTCTCTGTAGCCAAAGGCATAGATATCAATCATATACTTGAAGAGTATAATTGATATCTGAAAGAAATACTAGACAATTAAGCTTGAGGTTGTTGATATATAAGATATAATCCAAGTTGAGTAATACAAGGCCAATTCCAATTAGGGTTTGTTAGCCTATTTAGTGTACAAGTTAGTTGTATATAAATAGACATAATTTGTAATTCATTTTGTATAAATCACATTACTGGTCGAAAAATGTAGCATATTTTGATGGCAAGGATGAAGGAGCAAACCTTGCACGCCATTATTCAGATGATTATGAAGATATGGTGCTCATGGTTTCAATTTCAAATAACCATGTCGATCCAAGATCCGGTTCCTCGATTCAGGAAGCTTAAATCACATTACTGGTCGAAAAATGTAGCATATTTTGACGGTTCAAAGAAGAGAAAGGTAAAACCTATAGATAATGGCTCATTGCAAGAAGAAGGTACTGGAAATATAGATTTTACAAGGAGTAATGGATATAAAGCTATGATCAAAGATGTACTCTATGTACCTGGAATAAAGAGAAATCTACTAAGTGTTCGACAATTGGTCGAAAAAAGTTTCTCAGTGGTTATGAAAGATGGAGCTTTGGAATTGTTCGACACCCGGGATAATTTGGTCTTGAAATCTCCTCTGTCAAAGAATATGAAATTTTAGACCATAATTAGTTTGAATGAGGTACAATGTCTGAAAACATTTGTCGACCACGAGAATAGTTGGTTGTGGAATTTGACGTTCGGCCATCTGAACTTTAGGTCGCTCAATCAACTGATCTCTCAATATATGGTGATAAGTATACCAAGTCTTGTAATGTCCGATAAACTTTGTGAAGGTTTATTAGTTAGGAAGCAATACATAAACTCTTTTGTTTCAACTATGCTAATGAGATCCTCCTGCATATTCAGAGTCATACATTCAGATGTACGTGGTCATTTTAAGGAGCATACCATTGGTGGAAACATGTATTTTGTTTCGTTTGTTGATGAGTATATTAAAAAACTCTAGATCTATGTGATCAAGCGAAAAGACAAAGTACTCGAAATCTTTAAGAGATGTAAGATACTTGTTAAAAACCAAAGTGAAAATAATATTAAGGTTCTGCGAATAAATGGAGATGGTAAAATACATATCTGAAATGTTTGAGGAATTATGTGCAGAACATGGTGTCGATCATGAGGTAATTTCTCCTTATATGCCTCAACATAATGGAATTGCATAAAGAAGAAACAAGACTATATTGGATATGGCGAGATGAATGGTGAAGCAGAAGAATCTTCCAAAATCCTTATTGGGGGAAGTTGTCTCCACTGTTTTTTATATTCTGAACAAGTGCCCTACAAATAAATTGAAGAACAAGGTTCTTGAAGAAGTCCGGAGTGGAAAATAACCATCAGTGAGTCATCTAAAGGTGTTTAGTTCTATTTGTTACAAGCATATTCCTGATGCAAGAAGAAAGCTTGTTGACAAGAGTGAATCTATGATTTTGGTAGGATATCATAAAATTGGAAAATACAGGTTGTTCAATCTAATTAATGAGAAGATTATGATGAGTCGAGACATTCTGATTGATGAGAATTTTGTCTAGGATTGGAATTCTGATAATGCAATTAACAATTCATTGATGAGTTGTGGATTCGACGAAGAAAATGATGAAGTCGGAGTCGAAGAAACTTATGATATTCTAGTAGATGTCGAAGTAGTTGTTGACATTCCTGACACTATCAAATTCGAAGAGGGTGTAGCTAGCACAAACCAAATCTCTAAAAAAACTAGAGTTTATTCACAACACTTCAAGACTATGAAGTAACTGATGAAGTAACACAAGATGGAGAATTAGTTCATTTTGCATTACTTGCAGGCTACACCAATCAACTATAGTGACGCTTTAAAGAATAAACCATGGAAGTAATTTATGGTATAAGATTTAAAGGAAATTGAAAGAAACAACGCATGGGAGTTAGTCGAATTTCCAACATACTAAAAAGATATCAAAGTAAAGTGGGTGTTCAAGTTGAAACATAATGTTATTGGTTCGATAGCAAGACATAAGGAGAGATTGGTAGCTCAAAGATTTATTTAGAGAGTAGGGCCTGACTACTCAAAATTATTTTCACCTTTCGCAATATTGGAGACTGTCAGATTGGTTGTCTCCTTGGTATGTGTTGTACCCCAATTTTCCCCCTAAGATCCCTTCATCATACCATGTTGATTCCATCACAACAAGATCACATTAGGATTCCTAGTTCCCCTCTCTATATTTAGATTTTCTCTTTGAGGAATCACCAAGAACCTTGACTTGTGTCATTTTGTGATCATGAATATTTTTTGTCTTGATTTCTTCTTTTAATTAATAAAATGCAATGTTGGTTTGTCTTGCTTGTTATCCATGTAGGTAAAGGAAATAAGATTCGGCAAGTTGCTCCATGGGTTCATGAGTTTATTTTCATGCCCTAGTCAATAAAGCTTGAGAAGTTCAAGCCTCACCATTGAATTTGTTTTGGAAGGAATGGCATGGCAAGGTTATTTTGTTTCACCATATTTCAAGGTTATAAAATTTGGTTCAAAAGCACAAGGGATTGATTGGAGAAGATGGCTTGCTTGGATAAGGCTTTGTCCCATTGGTCACAAATGCATATTTCTCTCAATTCTCAAGATATGTAAGTGGTTGTGGTTGCTACGAGTTATCATTATCATCCTCAACAACTTATATTTACAAAGCATTTGTGTTGGTACAAGAAGTTTTTTCAAAATTGTCAAAGTTCCTCAAGGCATGTTTCTTGATCTAGGAGCTAGGGTTTTGAACTTCAAAGGAGTATATCTTGCTCATATTTTGGTATTTTTGAGTTATTCCAAAGAAATCCTTCTATTCAAAGGGTTATCAACAAATCACTTCAAAAGTTCCAAGGAGTTTTCATGTGGAAGAAACTTTATGAAGAAGAAAGATTACAAGTCCTCTAGATGCACCCCCAATTTTCCATGTGTGACTTCAAATGATCATAACTTGGTCAATTTTTATCACCTTGAGCCTATTATTTTTCCATAATGATCTTGAGGATGTGAACTTTATGCCTTATTTTATTTGCAAAGTGAGAAAATGGATGGAAGTTTCCTTAAGGATACAAAAGATTATAGGTCATTTCATGATTTTTTGCCAACTTCAACAATTCATAACTCTCTCAATTTTTGGAGATTTTTAATGATTCAAGCCCCAAAATGTCATTCAATAGGTCTATTTCATGCCATCTTTTTTGGTCAAGAGCAATTTCCAAGAGGAAGGCCATGTTTGGATGCAAAACATTATAGGTAACTTTTGAAGAAAAAATTGAAATATTTCTAAGTATGGAAAGTCAACCCCTTTTCTCCAACTTTGACTCAATGCAACTTTCAGCTCAAGCATCCATTTTATCCCATTATTTTTCCATTGAAAAGCTTGTAACCTCATCTTTCTAAAGCATCAAGAATCATGCCTTAAGTCCCCTTGAGCTGAGAATGCCATTTGTCATAAGTTGGTAATTTGAAACATAATTTTTCACCAAGTCAGAAGTTTGAAATCCTTGATTTGGCTTTTTAACACTTTGTTTCAGCGCGTTTATGCCTCTAAACATGATTAATGAAGTTCCATAAGTGATTAGCATAGAAAAACACGCGTTTTGGATGAGTTTTGATCAAATTGGAAGTCACACTTTTCTTTTTTGCAACTTCACACGATTTCCCTCCAAACTTCATCATTTCACACGCTTGGACATTCCATTTGATTCCCTATAAATATAGGGTCATTCCCTATTCATTTTCAAAAGCTTGGATAGCCAGAATCACCCTGTCAAACTTGTTCCATAACTTAAAATTCAGCAACTTCGAAATTCATTCTCAAGCCTTTTTCAATCCAATTTTTCCATCAATTCACCTTCCTTGATCTTCCCTGAAGCTAACCATATAATTACATTCAAGAATCATGCCCTATATTGCTCCATAGAAGTCCAGTTTCAGAGCTCTGCAACTCAACTTCAATAGGTAGATTCTTTTGTCAATTCTTCAAAACTTTGATATCATTATGATGCTCTCATTGCCCTGGTTCTAGTTGCAACACTTGCTTTTTACTGGAAACACGTTTTTCCCATGAAATTTCAAAACCCTTTTCAAAAATTTCCTTCCAAATTGATTGAGCTATAATTTATATAAATTTGTCGTGAGGGTGTGGTTGTCTTCGTCTTGAAGAGACGAAACGAATAGCATATGTCCGAGCTTCTGATTTTACAGTTTAAGAGACCTGCAATTCACGTTGGCTGGAGGTTGAAGATGACCAACATGTCATCTTCCAACCAATGAGGGCATGCCACTTGTATTTTTTTGAAATCTGATTTAATTATTGATCCTATGCATTATTCATTAATGACCATGATATGCACAGCGCGCCAGATCCTTTGGATTTGATTATTAACACGTTTTGACTCTCATCCAATGGTCCACATATTTTTGACTTTTATTTTCTTTTCTGATTTTTATATTTAATTGTTTTAAAATTAAAAAAATCATAGAAAATCCATTTTTAGTCCAAAAATTCTGAAAAATATTTTTGATTATTCTCTTTCTGATTTTTATTTTTCACAATTTAATTTTGTGTTTTGGTATTTTTTTATAAATTTTCACTTTATTTGATTTGTTTTAAATGTTTAAAACTACTTTTATGCATTTTTTTTAATTCTGAAAAAATTATGGAATGATCCAATAATATTGTGACAAATATTGGTGACCTCATTCATTTTTTATTTCTGACTTTGGTAGTTTTTTTTTGTTTCATTTTACTCATTTCTTTTAATTTTAAAAATAGTTTAAAATTTTATAAAATTATTTTAGTTCATTTTTGATTTTTTTATGGTCTTACTTTTTATTTCTTGACTAATTTGAACATAGTTGATATTTTTCTCTTTTATTTCTATTTTAAAACATTTTAAAACATTTTTAATGTATATACAAAATGCAATATTATTTTGTGATTATTTTCTGGTTGATCTTGGGTTAAATTTTTGATTATGAACTTTGTTAACATCATTGAATCCATGGTATTGAGTTTAACTCCATAAAAATGGATGAATGGTTTTAATAATAGTTTAATTGAAATTTAATTCAAATGTGTCATTGCACTAAGTGTTATTGGAGCATGATCTCTATATCATATCTCAAAACAAATGGTGCATAGATTGCTATTGACCGGCCTCAAAATAGGTGCGACTTCTATATAAGTCCACTTACGATTGCTTAACATAGCGCTAAATTTTGTCCCGATTCGAATAAATGATCATTCGAGGCCCAAACTTATGTTTGCAAGCCCAAGTATATTAATTTGATCTCTTTGATCCAATAACTTTGAGATTTATTGTGTGGAGGCTTTGGTTCTACCAATCCTCTAATGGATCCATAACACCTTTGGTCAACGTGGATCACTTAAACATTATTGATCATTAAATGGTACTCATGAGGATTCCAAATGGATGATATACTTGACAAAAAGCAAATGCAACTTGTTGTGTGGAGGCTTTGGTTCTACCAACCCTCTAATGAGTTCCAAATGCAAGTTTCAATATGATCATCCAACTAACCACTAATCACTAATAATTGATTTTATCCTTTATTTTTATTTTATGTCCCTTTATTTTTATGCACTATTTACTTTTAGCATTTACATTTCATGCCATTTTCATCTTTGCTCATTTGAGTATTTACTTTCTTGTCATTTTTATTTTTTGCTCACTTGAGCTTTACTTTTCTTTTTTAAAACACCTAATAATCAAAATAAACCCTAAAAATCTTTAATGATACTTGGACTATTTGGTTACTATCCTTAACATTATGGAGCATTGGACTTTTTGGACTTAGGATTAGAAACCTTGGCCTATGCTTGGAGACCTTGTGACCTTATCTGATTATTTTGTCTGGAGCTTTTGAGGTTTACCTCAAGGAATTGGGTTGTTTGTTTGTTTTGTGTGTAGGTTTTTGTGATTCCACCCTTTGTTTGTAATCTGGAATTCACCCGTATACAATTGTTACTCTGCCCAATTTTTGTGAAGACTTAATACACTTGAAGTTTGGTTCTTTCAAGAGGTTTAGTATCATTGCTTGTTTCGTTTCAATCCAAAGAATGAGAATTCTATGTTGACTCATAATGTCAAGTATTGGCTTCTTGTTGGTTAGATGATTCTTCTCTTTAGCTTTTACCTTATGCTTTAGGATAGTCTCTTCTTCTCCTCCCATCTTCTTTAATTTCAAAAATCTTCTCCCTCCTTTTAAAAACTCTTCTTGCTTTTAAACTCGAACCACTTTCATAATAAACTTGGACTTAGGTCCATACATTTTCAAAACATTTTCATAAAAAAAACTTCAATAAACTTAATAATACTTTGACATTTTTTTGTGAGAAGACTAAAAGTCAATCAATCTCATTTCAAACCATTTTTTAATCTTGGCTTTCATCTTAAACTTTTATCAAAAGATTCGAATCTTGTCAATCCTTGTAGTGATGCAAACAACTATACTTCTACAATATGTAGTGAAGTGAGATATTTTCCACTTGGGTGTTGAGTGAGGGATTGTTGATTTCAAAATCCAAGCCATATCCTCCACTTTGAGATTATGCAAATTCTCCTTTCTCATAATTGTGGGTAGTAAGTATGTTTTCCACACAGACAATGACGATGATGTCTTATCTCTTAAAATCAACCAACACACTTGTGTTTTAAAATATTTAAGAGGAACTACGTGTACCTTGATCCCCTATTGCACGGAAGGTGGTACGTAGGAACTAAAGGTTCGCAACCGCGGCGGGTGCAAAAAACCATTAAAATATATTTCTTTTCTCACCTCCACCATCCATTTTTTTTACACAACATTTCATAGCTAAAACATACAGATTTTACAAAGAGGCTCCTATGGAGTACCGTTGATGTTTAGGGTGCTAATACCTTCCCTTTGCATAACCAACCCCCTTACCTTGAATTTTTCCCCCTCTTTTGGGTTATTCGCTCTTTTCCCATTCCTTTGGAAACAATAAAGCGCGGTGGCGATTTTTATTTTGATCTGTATAAGTCTAGTCAATCCAATGGCTTAGTCTTAAACATTTCTACCGCTACAGTATGAAAACAAGGTTGGTCAACATTTCACTTAGATGTGAAGTCAAAATTTTTGAATGGTCCCTGTGATACTGTGGGAGAACTGACTTGGTTGTTTTGCATTTTATCGCAAATGTTGCGGATAACAAGAGTCTCCATCGACTTTTCTTTTATCCAATAAGGAAAGGGTGAAAAGAATAGGAAAGACCTTTATAAGATTTTGGGTTCGGGGGGTAAGTTATGAAAAGGGAAGGTGTTTGCACCCTTTTCATCCGTAGTTATCTACGAGCTCTTAATTGCTTAGATCACTTTATATTTGCTTTGTGTGTGTGATTTGAAACGGTTTTGAAATGCCAATATTAATGAAATTTGCTTTATGATAACTATTGTATTAGTCCTCAAGAGTGTTGATAAAGCGTTTTGAAAAATGTTTTGTTTTTGAAAGTGTGAGGTGTGAAAAGAGTTTTTGTTTGTGAGCAAGAAATTAAGGGTTCATTACCCACTGAAAGGTCGTTCTTTGTTCTTTTCCTTCTTTGTTAGGGATAGTGCTATCCATATCATTAGTTGGTAGGTAAGGCAAAGGGTCATCATACCGTTATTGAAGGCAACTGGTAAGGACGCTTTAGAAATTTCGTTAAGGGACTAGACCATTTACCGAAAGGAAACATCAAAAGGTCATCAAGGGACTATGATCTTTGATTCGAGGGTGTTTTGATTAAGCGTCCCCATGTTCGAGGGACATGAATGCTTATTCTGAAGGCAGTAAGGGAGGTTACCCTAGAGGTATGAATGTGCGAGTGTGTTAAGTTTATTTATCTTGAGATTAGGGTTTTCTAACGATTATTTTTAGTCTTATCATACACGCCTAATTACTAATACAATTATATACATGTATATATAGAATATAGGCGCGGAAAGTAGAAGTGCGGAAAATAAAACCTAATTAAGTTATTACAAGGTTTCGAGCAATTACAATGTTAAAAAAACTTGCAGAAATTTAAATCTACAACTATTACAGAGTCGATGCGCAACCTATATATTGGATCTATGAACAACAAAAGATGAATGAAAGTGTACAAATATTAAAGAAGAAAACCCTACAATTCTATGTATTAAAAAAAAATATTGGCCTTTGTTTGAAAAAATATTTTTAAGGTGTAAAATAATAATTAAACCTAATTTTAATTAATTTACAAATTTGTTATGAAATAAAATCAAAATATGATTTAACTAAATCAATTTTTATTTGTCAAAAATTAAATTAATTAATCAAAACCTAAATCTAATTTTTTTTTGATTTTTTTGATGTTTTGCTGATTAAATAAAAATTGATTTTACAAAAAGAAAAAGTTAATTAAAACAAAAAAATGGAAAAAATGTTCAAGAGAAAAAAATAGTTCAAAAATAGTTTTAGGCACTGGGTGTTGAACCCGCGTCCTGCCTTTCATCTTCTTCCATCCCTTGCCAATTGAGCTGCGTGTTTTAACTGTTAAGGAAATACCAATTAACTAATATAAAATAAAAAACAAGCTTAATTTTAATTTTAAAAATCAAACAAAGCCCAGGTGGGCCCCTGTTGTTTGGAACGAGTGAATTAGAAAGAAGAAGGGAGCCACACATGCATTGACTGCAGCCACCGGAGTCAAACCACCATGGACGGTGGAAAACACCTTCGTCTCTAGCATGGGTTTTTTTTGAAAACCTGCAAAACAAGATGGAACAACAAAAGAAAACAACTCTGGTCGCATAATTAGGGTCCTGCGATTTCAATGGTAAAATTAGTTTGGCTTGAAACTTATTGTATCGTTCAACTCGAAGCTCAACAGCTCTAGAGCCCTAACAACGTCATCTTGCATTTTAAGCATCAAAGCTTACATGAGATACGTCAAACTTGTTCTAAACATTACCATAGACATGTATGCATGCGTTAGATTGATTAACAATGCATATTTTAAAAGATTGAATTCAAAAAACTATACCAAATCGGTGATGACTGTAGTGGTCGTTCTGGACGTGGATTTGCTTGGAAAATGATTTGGATCAACTTATTTGATCCTCAGAAAATGACTACTGACTTTGGTTTGGATGGAAAACACCTGGAACCTTGAGTCTGATCTTGCATGTTTTCTTTGAAAAAGTTTCTCCAAACCCTTGTGTCCTTAGTTGTAGCTGCATTATGCTTTCATTTGGCATGGTTTATGTATTTATAGATGTAGGGAATTAATTTAAAATCATACGGGGTTAAGGCTTAAATCATTTGTTTCAAGATTTGTTTGGAAACTTTCCAAATTTGAAGATCCTTGCTATATTAGACATCACACAATTTTGAAGATCCAATGCCTTGATAATTTACTTGATTTATTTTAAAAATTATAAATAAAAATTAAAATAAATAAATAAAATAAAAATCATGGTTATGCATAAATGGGATTGGAGGTCCTCTTACATGTCACAAACACGTTTAAATCTCAAGAATTAGGCCCATTGGTTCAAAGATTCAAAACTGCTCAATTTGAACTTCATGCATTTGTTCAAAATTTCCCAAATTTTACTGGTTATAACTTGCTCAATTTTCATCTTTTGAAGGTTATCTAGGACTTTTTGGAAATCTCAATATTCCCTCTACAATCTCTCTTTTGATTATTTTTGCACTTGGAAAATTTATCTTGATGTAAGTTGCCTTGACAAAAAGTGTCTTTTTGTTGACTTTTAAAATGACATGTAATGTATTGGCTCATATCTCTCAAATGAAGCATTTTTTGGACTTGAGCCTAGATATACAAAGTTGTAGTGAATTTAATTTCCTTCAAAATGAGCTTTGGTTGGGGAAAAACTGATGAAGCATGTGAAAGTTATGCTTGGTCAAAGTTTAGTTGACTTCTCCTAAAGAAAACCCTAACTTAGTAACTTTTAATTTTTGATGAATCTTGAGTTTTTTTGATGAATTATGATCAACCCTTGATAAAATGATGGATATGAGTTCAAAATGTTGTTGTTGACTGTGATACGGTGGGAGAACTGACTTGAGGTTTTGCGTTTGTGTTCGCAAATGTCGCGGTTTAGCAAGAGTCGCCATCGACTTTTATTTTATCCAAAAGGAAAGGTAAAAGAGCACATGAAAGACCTTTGAGATGTTTTCTTGAGTTCGGGGGGTAGATTATGAAAAGGGAAGGTGCTAGCACCCTTTTCATCCATGGTTTTCCATGGGCTCTTAGTTACTTGTTTAGATCACTTGCTTTGCTTTTGAAATTGTTTGAAATGGTGCTTTGTGTGGTTTTGAAAGTATTTTGAAAAGAGGCCCTTCGTTTAGGCAATCTTTGTAATGATTCTCATTCGTAAGAATGTATACAAAGATGTTTGTCTTTTGAAAAATGTTTCAATGTTTAGAAAGATGTTTGGAAATGTTTTTGAAATGTGTGTGTGTTTGTTTTTGAAAATAGCAAGGATTGTTTGAAATTTAACAAGTAACTAGAAGCTAATCTACCTACTCAAATGTCTTTCTTGTGCATTTTTATTCCTTTGACATTGTTGATTTACCATTTATTTGGTAAACAACCTTATCGTTGGATGTTAACGGGACGGCCGTGGGTCATCGTATGACCATGATAGCAATGTTGCCAAGTATCTTAGCAATTTTTAGGGACCAAGATCATCTTGTTTTAGGCAACCTTTTGATAGCGTCGTCGAGGGACTATGATCTTATTTTTGTTTTGTTTTGCCAAGATACTTCGTATGCGTAACATGGCCATTTTAAATTAGGCAACCAAGTGGGTGAAACCCTAAGGGTGCTTGTGTGCAATTTGTGTCATTTTACATGCATTTTCATTTGTCTTGGATTAGGTCTTTTCTATTTGTTTGTTTTTGGTCTTATCATGCAAAACCCTAATTTACTACACAAATATATAAAGTGATAAATTGCGTAAATGTAAACTAAGCTATTACAACAATTATTATGGAAGGGGGGATACAAGTTTTTGAATGGGGATATTGCACAAAATAAACCCTAAAAATACTATTACAACCCAATTGAATTATGTGCAAATTAAATAAATATACAAATATTAAAAATGCAATAAAAATGTATTTATGCAAAAATGTTTTGTATTTGATTTTTTGTATGAGAAAATAAAATTAATTAACCCTAGAAAATAAGGAAAAATAATATTGTTATTTTTGAAAGGGGGAAACCCTAATTTTTGATTAAAAGAAATATATGTTCTATATTAATATTTTGTCCATTTTGTTGTACAAGAAAGTAATAAATAATATTATGTACAAATATTAAAAATTAAAATATGTATGGAAATAAATATTTTATGTGTAAAATAATAAAATAAAAATATTAAGTATTTTTTTTTATTATTTACAAGTTATTTAAGAAAATAGAATCTATTTGTTAAAATAAACTATTTTTATGTGGGAAAATAAAAAATAAAATAAAATAAAAGTGTGAAAATAAATAAATTATTTTTGGGTATTTTTTATCATTAGAAAAAATAAATGCAAGTAATAAAATAAAAATATGCAAGAAAAATGTAAAAATATAAGAAATAAGTCAGGGGGTGCAAAAGGAATTCAGGGGGTGTGAATATCAAAACCAAAAAGGCCAGAAACAACAAAAAGCCCAAGACAACCACTTTGTCCCTGTCTTTCAGCTTGCACCCGTATTTGCCTTCAAACCTGCAACTTGCTCATGCTTGCATAAAAATAAAAACCCATAACATAAAAAATGTAGCTTGTAATCTCACGATTCCAATGATATAAAATTTGTGACCTAACTCTCAAAGATCAGAGAGAATTTTTTAACCCCTAATTTCTGACCTAATTTTTTTAGCATGTTAAACATTCAAATTCTCTTAGCTCAGTTAATATAAATGGAAAGTATGCATATGTACAGCTTCACCATGTTAAGGACTACATCTTTGCTTCACAAATTGTGGCTTGAGGATGCCTAAATAGAGAGATAGAGTTTTGAAAAATACCTCATTCAGCTGGATTTGGATATGACAATGTGGGGACTTTGAGTGAGGCCTGAGGATCGTGTGAGCTTCCTTGAAGTTCCTTCAAGCTATTCCAATGCCTAGCTTGCTTTGTGGATGGCCAGAAGTCTCTGTAGAAGTCTAGCTGCAAGCTCCAAGTTTGAAAATGGCAATGGCAAAAACAGGGGTTACAGCAACAATGTAAAGGCTTGGATAGCTTTAGTATGATGTGTAGAAGGTGATTGAAGTGTTAAAAGGAAAAACGCACGAGCAAATAATGAGCTTGCTATAATTTTGCAGAAGTTGGATGTTTAGGCAGAAAAATGAAGTTTTTCAGTTTCAGAGTGTTTTTGATGCTAGGCAATCGTCTCCTGGCTTGTGATAAGTTTGTGAATATGTATAGAATTATACAAAGTCCACTATTCCCTTGCTTTACAAGTTCTGACTTCTTTTGCAACTTTTCTTGCATTTGAAGAAAAGTGACAAGACAAATGCACCATGCTTATACTAGCTATCTCAAGGGCTGATAAGAGTTGGTATGCTTTGCTTAATTCCTGTGGAAATTTCCTGCACCAAAGGGACAGCTCCAAGGCTCAAGAATGATAAAGTTGCAAAAAGCTTGCTTTATGAAAATGTCATTGTGAACTTTTGGCCATTTATGGAATTATTTCTTGTACAATGTTCCAAAAGCCAAAATAAAGAGATTAACCTCTGAGTTTGCATTTAATTATGGAGTGTGGAATGAGTTTAGGACCTGTAATGCAAGGTACAAGCATCCAAGATCAGATTTGCAACTTGACACTTTGTGAAAATGGCATGAACAAAAGTGATAAAATGTCAATTTCTCTTCTTCGATTCTCCCTAACCACAAATGATCTTGGAGAGTTCTTGAACATTTTGGAAAGCTTTCAACATTCTCTACAATACATCTTTGAAATTCATTTTGAGATACCTCTTGGAACTAGATGAAAAATGTCCATGAAGTTGGGTAAAAAACCTGCCTAAATTAGGGCAAATTTTCACTAAGTTATTTAGTTCATGGACCCCTATTCACAAATTCATAACTTGAGATCCAAGCATCTTTTGGGAAAACTTTGTGCAGAAAAGTTGTATATTTCATGTAGGACTACAACTTTCATGTTGGAAGTTTTATTTGAATCAAATTGCATCATGGTGAAAAAGTGGTGGAAATTTGGGAAAAAATAAGAAAATTTCCATACTTAGAAAAATTCTAAGTTATGAATTTTTTTCAAATTCAAAACCCTAATTTTCAAAATAGATTTTCTTGGTAAAAAAGTTTCATGTTTTGAAATATCTTGATGAATTATGACCCTTGGCACTTGATTTTGACCAAAAGGTCAAAGTTTGACTTTTCAGTGTACAATTGACTTTTGATCAATTGACTGCAAAATGCATCTGTCAATCTAATGAACTTGAGATCTTTTTAACTATGTAATTAGGTAAAGATGATGCCATTGAACCCTTGAAATCATGTTTGAACTCAATTGGCCATTGGCTAGGTTAAAAATCAGAAATTGCCCTTTCTCAATCAAAACCCTAATTTTGACCATTTTGCCCTTTTGATGATTTGATCAAATTTCCTGAGGAGTTGTGATCCAAATTTGATCAAATGGTACATATGAGTCTAAAATGTTGTTGTGGATAAAAAATTATGAAGTTTGATTGTAAATTGGCCATGGCTGTCTTTTTCCCCAATACAGTTGATTTTTAGGCCAACTGTCCAATTGACTGATAAAAAATGTGATTCAAGGCTTGAAACTTAACATGAGAAATATTAGGGGTCCAACATGATGTATGAAAGTCACATGAAGCATTGGTGGTCAAAAAATCCTTGTGCAAACTCAAACCCTAATTTTGGGTTATTAGTGCAAGATGAGATGTCTTGAGCTGAGCAAACCCTAATCCTGTCTTGAGTCCAAGAAATCTTGTGAGAAAAGTATTGATAAATGAGAGGGCAAATTTTGGGGTACAACAGCTGCCCCTGTTCAATCTTCTTGAACCTGAAGAGTTAGATTGGCGAGCTTTGTCGTTCGTGACTCGAAGCTAAAAGATGATTGGACATTAGAGTACCCATAAATTTACACTCGAAAAAAATGTAGTTGAGGGAATGGGCTTAAAGATGCCATTTGGAGAGGTGATTGAATCTTGTTGGAGATGGGATTATAGATGCCATCCAAGAATGTTTGCTGAATTGTAGGGTTTTAAGTCAAAAGAATGAATATCAGAATGGTGTCTGCGTCTGGAACGTATCTGAACTGTATCTAGAGAATGAATCTGTATGAGAAAAAGAATAGAAGCCATGTCTCGAGCGTATCTAGATTGTAATCTGAATAAGTGACAAAATGACTTATGTGTCTTGAGTGTATCTGGACTGTATCTGAATAAGTGACAGAATGACTTCCGTGTCTGGAGTGTATCTGGACTGTATCTAAAGGTTTGATCTGAATGAGAAATAGAATAGCTTCCGTGTCTGGAGCGTATCTAAACTAGAATATGAATAAGTGACAGAATGACTTCTGTGTATGGAGTGTATCTGGACTGTATCCGAAGGTTTAATATGAATGAGAAATAGAATGGCTTCCGTGTCTGGAGTGTATCTAGTCTGTATCTGATGGTTAGATCTGAATGAGAAATAGAATGGATTCCATGTCTGGAGCGTATCTAGTCTGTATCTGATGGTTGAAATCTGAATAAGTATCAGGATAGCATCCGTATCTGGAGCATATCCGAACTGTATCTGAGATATGAATAAGGGCCAGAATGGCATCCATGTCTGGAGCGTATCTAAGCTGGGGAAATCAGAATAAGTGACAGAATGGCGAATGTGTCTGGAGCGTATCTGTACTGTATCTGAATAAGAGATCTGAAAGAGTATCAGAATGGCGTCCATGTCTAGGGCGTATCTGAACTTGAAAATCCAAATGAATGACAGAATGACTTCCGTGTCTGGAGTGTATCCGTACTGTATCTGAAGTTGAAATCTGAATGAGTATCAGAATGACATCCTTGTTTGGAGCGTATCTGTATTGTATCTGAGATATGAATAAGGGCCAGAATGGCATCCATATCTGGTGCGTATTTGAACTAGAATCTGAATAAGTAACAGAATAACTTCCGTGTCTGGAGTGTATCTGAACTGTATCATGATTGCATATTGTTAAACAATAGCTATTAATCTTATCCTGAAAAGGGTAAAATGTTAGCTGAAACACAAAGTTATGTTGCATGAAATGTATGATGCAATATATGTGTTTTATCAATGTTTATGATATATGGATGTAATGTATGCGCATGTAAGCTGATTTGTTGTATTGCTGAGGAAAATAAATCCTTGACTGCTGCCGGGGAAAATAAATCCTTGATTGCTGAGGATAAGAAATCCTTGGCGACTGTTGGGGATTAAAAATCCCTGATGACTTTTCTGGGGATATAGGGATCCTTCCTGTCTTGAAGTTCGAGTATTGACAAAAAATTCTGTTGTGAGCAATTCCATATTGCTTGAGTAATCCGCTTGGGGAGTCCAGAGAATTTTGATGACTTCTACTGGGGATTACACCATGGGAATCCGCATTCCGCTGGGGAATAAAGAAAAATCTGATGGCTTCTGCGGGGAATAAGAATGAGAATCTTCATTCTGTTGGGGGAGCAATGAAAACTCTGACGACTTCACTGGGGAATTAAGAATGAGAATCTTCATTCGGTTGAAAATAAAAACTCTGTGGGGAAGAAGGCTTACTGCTGGGGAGTAGGTTCAGGAGTCTGGGTTGTCTGCCATTCTACTGGGGAATTATCCTAGGTTGGGGAGAGACAAAAAGTTAACTGTTATCTGGTTGATTTTCAGACTTCAAGACAACTTTCTGGGGAGTTTAGAGAAACTGGATGGTTTCCGCTGGGGATTAGAAGTTTTGGCTCCGCTGGGGATTAGGAGTTTGAAGTTTTAACTCTGATGGGGATTAAGGGTTTGGAATTTTAGTTCCATTGGGGATTGGGAGTTTGAAGTTTTAACTCCGCTGGGGATTGAGATGATGTACTATAGGGATTACTCCTGGAATAGCCTAAAGACATTTTCCTATCCTTTCAACCCGTCAGTAATTATTCTTTTCCACTCTTCTTATTTGTAAACAGTAATTATGTTCAAATGCATATGTTCATCAATGAATCATTGGACGTTTTTGCAAATAAAACACAAGTGTAAAGAAAAAGGCAAATAGTTTTCTGTACTTTAAGATATATCTTTGTATTTACTTTGAATAAGTGTTTTGTACAAAGGAGACATACATCCTTGTAAGAGGATGGTGTCAATAAAAGTAAGAAAAATTTATACAAAGATAGCTATGTGTGATAATCCCATGGGGTTCTCATTCCGCTATAGCCTTCGTATCTCCGAATATCATGTTTGTCCGTTGCTTTGTCCGAAGATGATTGGATTAATTAGAAGCTCAAAATTTTCCAGTGAAGAGATTGTCCTTAAAGTGATTCGACGAGACATAGTCATACGCTTTAATTCCCTAACTTTTGCCTGGACCGCCCTTTCGGGTTTTCAATCCACCGGGAAACCCTTTTTTGCCCAAGTCGCCCTTTCGGGTTTTCGACTTGCCGGGTGTACAGATTTTTTGTTTTATCCCTAATTTTTTTCCCGAACCTTTTTGGTTCGCTGGGATGCCCTTGTTTTACCTAGGTGTATCAACCTAGTGGGTCTCTTATGCGTAGTATCTTTTGACTATTTCTGCATTCGAAGGATGCGGCAGGTCGTCGATGTCCATGGTGGTTAAGATCATTGCCCCACCAGAAAAGATGTTCTTGATTACAAATAGTCCTTCATAGGTAGGAGTCCATTTACCCCTGGGATCACTTTGCGGCAAAATGATGCGCTTGATTACCAGATCTCCAACTTGATATACCTGGCGTCTGACTTTCTTGTTGAAAGCCTTGATCATCTGTTTTTGATACGTCTAACCGTGGCAAACAACAGTAAGTCTCTTTTCATCAATCAAGTTTAGTTGATCAAGTCGGGTCTGAATCCAATCGTCTTCACTCAAACCTGCATCCTTCATGATTCTCAAGGAGGGAATCTGAACCTCGATAGGTAAAATATCCTCCACGCCATATACCATGGAATATGGTGTTGCCCCAGTTGATGTACGTGCCATGGTACGGTACCCGTGGAGAGCAAACGATAGCATCTCATGCCAGTCCTTGTAGGTGACTGTCATCTTTTGTATGATCTTTTTAATATTTTTGTTTGCAGCTTCAACTGCACCGTTCATCTTTGGCCGATAGGGGATGAATTATGGTGTTGAATCCTGAACTGCTCGCACAAGGCTGTGATCATAGTATTGTTAAGGTTTGTACCATTATCAATGATGATCCTTTCGGGGATACCGTACCGGCAAATAAGGTTCTGTTTGATGAAGCGGGCAACAACATTCTTAGTAACGGATGCGAAGGAAGCTGCTTCGACCCACTTGGTGAAGTAGTCAATGGCCACCAGAATGAAGCGGTGTCCATTGTAAGTGTGGGCTTGATCTCCCCAATCATGCCGATTCCCCATATAGTGAAGGGCCAAGGAGCTATTAAGACATTTAGAGGAACCGGAGGCACGTGCACCTTGTCTGCATAGATTTGACATTTATGACAAGTCCGGGAGTGTTGATAGCAGTCAACTTCCATGGTTGACCAGTAATAGCCTTCCCGTAGAATCTTCTTTGCCATCGTATGCCCGCTAGAGTGAGTTCCAAAGGTACCTTCATGCAATTCATCCATAATCCTTTCAGCTTTAATCTTGTCCACACAACGGAGCAGAATAGAATCATGATTGCGCTTGTACAGAGTGTCATTACTTAGGAAGAACTTTGCTGAGAATCTCCTTAAGAACTTTTTGTCATTGACTGAAGCTCCTTCTGGGTATTGTTGAGCCTCGAGATACCTTTTGACTTCATGAAACCATGGCTGATCCACTACTTCTTCGGTATTAATCTCGTGACAGTGTGCAGGTTCGTTCATCCGTTCAATGGTGATTTGGGGAGCGCCGTTATCCCAGTTAAGTTTAAACATGGATGACATTGTAGCTAGAGCATCTGCTAGCTGATTTTCTTCTCGTGGGAAGTGCTCGAAGGTAATCTGCTCAAAATAGGATAGCAATGTCAAAATATGTTCTTTGTAAGGGATGAGGTTTGGGTGCTTAGTGTCCCACTCTCCTTTGATCTGACTGATGTCCAAAGCTGAATCCCCAAACACAATCAAAGATTTGATTCCCAAGTCTATGGCAGCCTTGAGTCCAAAGATGCATGCTTCGTACTCTGCCACGTTGTTCGTACAGTTGAAGCAGAGTCTGGCAGTGAAAGGAGTATGGCATTCTTCCGGAGATATGAGCACAACACTGATACCGTTACCAAGTGCATTGGAGGCCCCATCAAAGTACAGGGTCCATCGGGATCCTTGTTCAGGTCCGTCATATGGCCTGATTTCTTCAATGTTGTCCACTGTCATGATGTCTTCGTCAGGGAAGTCAAACTTCATGGACTGGTAATCTTCTACAGCTTGATGGGCTAGATGATCAGCCAGCACACTGCCCTTTATAGCTTTTTGGGTTGTATATTGTATGTCGTATTTCGTAAGGATCATCTGCCATCTGGCTATCCTCCCGGACAAAGCAGGCTTCTCAAAGATGTACTTTATCGGATCCATGTTAGATATCAACAGAGTGGTATGAGTCAACATATATTTCCTTAGCCGGCGAGCAGCCCATACCAAAGCGCGACAAGTTTTCTCGAGCAATGAATATCTTGTTTCACAGTCGGTAAACTTTTTTCAAAGGTAATAAATGGCGTTCTCTTTTCGGCCAGACTCATCATGCTTCCCTAGTACGCACCCTATTGAATTCTCTAAGACTGTCAAATACATGATTAGCGGTCTTCCTTCGACGGGTGGCATCAAGACGGGAGGTTCTAGCAAATACTCCTTGATTTTATCGAAAGTAGTTTGACATTCATCATTCCATCTAACTACCTGATCTTTCTTCAACAGCTTGAAGATTGGTTCACAAGTAGATGTTAGGTGAGAAATGAACCTAGCAATGTAGTTTAGGCATCCCAAGAAACCTCTGACTTCCTTCTCAGTGCAAGGAGCAGGAATTTCTTGTATAGCTTTGGCTTTGGCAGGATCAACCTCGATGCCTTTGTTGCTGACAATGAAACCTAAGAGCTTACCGGACCGGACTCCAAATGTGTACTTGTTTGGGTTCAATCGTAGCTTGTACTCCTTCAACCTGACAAACAGCTTTTGCAAGTGACTAAGGTGTTCTTCTTCAGTTTGTGATCGAGCTATCATGTCATCTACGTAGACCTCTATCTCATGATGTATCATATCATGAAACAAAGCTACCATGGCGCGTTGATAGGTTGCCCCGACATTATTCAGTCCGAATGGCATCACTTTGTAGCAGAACGTACCCCACTGTGTGACAAAAGTAGTTTTCTGCATTCCTCAGGTGCCATTTTGATCTGGTTATAGCCTGAGAATCTGTCCATGAAAGAAAATACTTTATGCTGAGCTGTGTTGTCAACCAGGATGTCGATGTGTGGAAGTGGAATATCATCTTTATGGCTGACCCTGTTTAAATCTCTATAATCTATGCACATTCTCACTTTGCCGTCCTTTTTAGGCACGGGAACAATGTTGGCCACCCATTGAGGATATGAAGTAACAGCGAGAAATCAAGCATTGAACTGTTTCATAACTTCTGCTTTGATCTTCTCTGACATGTCAGGTCTCATGCAGCGAGCCTTCTGTTTCACTGGTGGACAATCTTCTCTGGTGGGTAGACGATGTACCACAATGTTTGTATCGAGTCCCGGCATGTCTTCGTATGACCAGGCAAAGATCTCCACATAATCATGTAGTAGCTGAACTAGGCGCTCCTTGACACTCGGCTCTAGATTGGCACCCACTCTGATTTCCTTTTTATCTTCCTCCGTTTGCAAGTTGATTGTATCCAACATCTCCTCATGAGGCTGAATTGCTCTTTCCTCTTGCTGTAGTAATCTGGCCAACTCCCCTGGCACCTCACAATCTTCCTCACCTTCGTATTCGGCTTGGTAGATAAGATCTTCAGAGTCACTGAAGACTATAGCAATATCGTTACCCATGGGATCCGGAATGGAAGGGTACCTGCATTTGTGAGTGTGGGTGCGTGTAAGGGTATAGCCATCTTAAAACAATAAAATATAAAAGAAAGGTAATGAGCAGAAAAGGTTTAAATATGAAAAGCGTCCATGATTCATTAAATGACATATGAAAATGAAATAAAAAGCCTTACCAATGGACCGTTGTGCCTCGGGTAAGACACAAGTTTGAAAAAGTACGAATTATTTGTGAATTATTACAGATCCAACAGAAATGGAAAAGATAAATTACTGAGATATGAAAGTAATCGGAACAAAGTCTTTTGCTTCCCAGTTGCACAGTCCTCCACTGACAGTAGGAAATATCCAGTCTTCCAAGCTTCCATCTTCTTCACTGTCCTCTAGGGCATTAACCCCTTGGTGGCTGATCTTCACAGGTGGCCCTCCAGCACGGGTGCGGCGCACAGCCTTCTAACCAGTTGAGGTAAACCCCAAGCCGAATTTGTCTGATTTATAAAGAATGTTTGGAAGCTGCCCCCAGATTGTGCACCCCCTTCTTCCACTACTGCCCTTGCATCCTTGAGAGATGACATCCGAGGTGGAGGTCTTGTGATCTTAGGAGTTGAGGATACCGCCTTAGTTGTAGCTACTTCTTCAGAGACTTCTTCAAAATGTTGGAAAGGGGTCTCTATGAACTCGCTATCTAGCTCCACATAACGGAAGGAATTTAGATGACTAATCATATACTCCTCCTCCCCATGGACAATTATGATCTTCCCTTGGACGGGGTACTTTAGCATTTGATGTAAGGTGGAGGTGACAACTCCGACATTGTGGATCCAGGGGCGTCCAAACAGACAGGAATAAGAAGGACGAATGTCCATCACGTAGAATGTTGAGTTGAAAACCTGAGTTCCCACCTTGATTGGGATGTCCACCTCCCCGTGGACCATCCTTTTCGACCCATCAAAAGCTCGCACCACTATGTTGTTGGGTTTTAGGGTCAGCCTCTAGCAGTCCAATCTATCAAGGGCTTTCTTCGGCAAGACGTTTAAAGATGACCCAGTATCAACTAAGACATGAGCTAAGGTTGTTCCTCTGCACTCCACTGAGACATGTAGTGCATCATTGTGTTTTCTCCCTTTGGGTGTCAAGTCTGCATCAGAGAAACCCATGCCATTGTCAGCTGTCAAGCTGGCCACACAGTCCTCGAACTGGTCAGCAGACGTCTCTTGCGGCATGTGAGCTGTCTTCAGAAATTTTACCAAAGCTTTGGCATGTGCTTCAGAGCACAACAGCAGGGCTAGCATAGAGATCTTGGAAGGGGTCTTCCCCAATTGTTCAACCACATCATAATCACTCTTCTTAATGATCCTCAAGATTTCTTCCATCTCCTTCTTGGATGTTTTAGGAATAACTATTGATTGAGCCTTCGTCAGGACAAGCTCCTCTTGAACGTTCTTTCCTTTATTCTCAACAGCGGAATTTGGAATGGTATTGTCTTTGTCGGCTGGTACACTTGTAGGTACAATTACTGGTGTAAAGGAAATCTTCGGAATGGCCACGGGTCCAAAGACTACTGTTGGAGGAGTAATATCTGGAGAGAAAATCCTACCACTGCGGATGATCTTGCTAGTTCCAACAATATTGCTAATGTCGGGACTGTCCTCTTCGGAGCTTTCTTCTTCTGCAGTTAGTTCAATCTGTTTAATACCATGGTAGTAGATTTCTCCACCATAGTTCCATGGTACCGTTTTATCTGATTTGTATGGGGTCGGCCCGGGCATTGTTATCTTCAATGAAGTAGTCACAGGAGCATATGTAATCCTAATGGGTCTTTTAGGGACCCTGGAAGGATTGGGGTAGATGGTTATTATTGAAACTTCTTTCACTGGAACGGGTGAAACAGGAGCTTTCTCAAACAAAATTTCTTGATTATCCATCAGTCGTTGGATACCTTTCTTCAACAGAGGGCAGTCAAATGGGGAGGATAGGCAAGCATGGAAGTCTTTGTCATAACCTTAGAAGATGCCAGCTTTCACCAAATTCAATTTGATAATCAGGAGCGGAGTTAACAGTTTATCCATGGTAGCAACAAACAAATCTTCTTCAATAGTGTTGCCACTATAACCATGCTTCGGCATTGGGGCGGAAATAACATTTGGTTTCTCAGGCGCTTCAAACTCAACTTCCTTTGTGTCTATCAGATCTTAAATCTTATTCTTCAGAGCCCAACAATTGTCGGTGTCGTGCCCTGGACTTTTAGAATGGTACGCGCATCTGGCGTTCGGATGGTAATATGGAGAAGTAGTATTGGGATTTTTAGGGGCCTCTTTTAGAATGGCCAGATTCAACTTCAAGAGATGTGGTAGAACTTAAGCGAGAGTCATGTTAATCTTGGTAAACTTACGAACTGGCCTTTCTACCCTTTGTTGGGTATTTCTCGACTGGTTGTTTCTTGGCTGATCGGATGCACGCTTTTGAATCATAACGGCCCCCACCGTTGGTCGGAGCTCAGTTCTTCCCTGATTCCTCTGTGAATAGACAACAAACACTTCCTTCTTTCCAGTGAAGGGCTTTTTCACAGCAGTTGAAGCAGACGCGTCCTTTTGAATTTTCCCACTTCTTATACCGGCTTCCACCCTCTCGCCAGTCAAGATCAATTCGGTGAACCCTGCAGAGGAGCTCCCAATCAGATGATTAAAGAAAGGACCTGATAAAGTTCCCAGGAACATGTCCACTAGCTCTCTTTCAGATAAATGTGGCTGCACCCTTCCGGCTAAATCCCTCCATTTTTAGGCGTAGTCTTTGAAGCCCTCATTGGATACCATGGCCATACTCTGTAGCTGAGTACGGGTTGGCGCCAAGTCGGCGTTGTATTGATACTGTTTATAGAAGGATGCTGCCAAGTCTTCCCAATTATGGACATCTTCCCTCTCCAACTGGTAGAACCAATCAAGCTGCGTTCCTGATAAACTGTCTTGGAAAAAGTGGACCCACAGGTCTTTGTCAGCAGAATATGGTTGAATTTTCCTGACATAAGATCGTAGTTGCATCTTGGGACAAGACACCCCATCATACTTGGAAAATAGTGGTACTTTAAACTTTGGAGGAATTACCATTCCTGACACCAGCCCTAATTCCTCAAAATCTAGCCCCGTTACTCTCTGGATTTCCATAGCAGCTAGACGCTCTTCTAAGTGTTTGTATTTTTCATCGGCCGGAGGGTATTGTTGTTCAGAGTATTCCTCTTCTTCCTCTTCTTTTGCTTCAGAATCTGATGGTATTGTCGTTCCTTTTTCTTTTCGTTCCCCCTCTTCAGATGTTGTTGGGAATTCTAAAGTCCGTCTGGCTTGTCCCTGAAATCTTCTGCCCATGATAACCACACCATTTGGCTTCTTCTTCTTTTTCTCTTTCTCTTTCTCTAGCAGAGTCTTGAGCTCCTCCTTCCTCTTGGCTAAGGTCAAGAGTAGTTATTGAAATTGTGAATTCTGAGCTTGTAAGTCTTTGACCGTTTTTTCAAGATCCATCTTGCTGAAATAAACAACAGAGAGATGAGGAAACTTGGTGTGAAGACCTGTTTATGCTTATGATGAATGATATATATTCATGCAATGCTTTCAAAGATTCGGAAATTCAAATTTGTTTTAAACAAAAAATAAACACACATCATATTAATAAGATAGAATTGTTAGTACATCAATGCCCCTTGGGCAAAATAATACAAAATTCTAAGGTAAAAAGACGTTGCGCATCCTATTTGGTGCAATGTAGGTGTTGAGAGTCTGCTCTTCATGAAGTAGCCGAGTGAGTTCCAAAACCTTCTTCTCGCTTGCGTAGAATTGGGCTGCGAAAGTATTGCGCTCTCCCTTGAGCTATATCCAACTCCTTTGTAAATCTTTGAGTGATGTTGGCATGTCAGGATGTAGGATGGTTTATGGAACCTCTCCTTCCTTAACAGGCTCTATAATCACTGGGAGAATGGAGGGATAAGGCATCATAAGACTTTGGGCGCGGGTTCGTACTCTCTTGAGGTAAGGCTCAAGAGGGATGGAATTCTTGTGTCCCAAGGTCTTACTATCTACCTTGTTTGGCATCCTCTAAGCTCGGATGAACCTTTGACGAAGTCCTTGGTCGTTGTTGTCGTAGTCGAAAACCAATCCTTGAATCAACATATCATGTGGGCCATCCCTTCGGGCGTAACCAAACTGTCTCAGAGATAAGCAAGGGTTGTAGGTAATGCCTCCCGTAATAACAAGTAGAGGGACATTAGGGAATTCCCCATAATCGTCAATGATGATAACATTCTCTTTGGATCGAGAACACCAATGAATATCTGAATGTGTAAGTGTCATCAACCTTTGTGACCACCTCAAACCTTGCTCATTCTTCAAGACTTATTGGGGAAGATGAGAAATAAACCATCTTTCCAGGAGAGGAGTGCAACACATAAGAACACCTCTTTTCCTCATTGTACGAGTGTGAAAAGAGTGGAGGATATCCCTAAGCAATGTAGGCACCGGGTTGCGATTCATGAAGATTTTGACAGCGCTTACATCTATGAGTTGATCAGGATTAGGGAACAGGACCATCCCATAGATGAGAAGAGCTACAATCTCCTCAAAAGCTTGCAAGTCTAGAGAATTCCAATATCTTTGGGCCTTCTCAAACAAGAACTTTGACAAGAAGCCTTTGATACCACTTCTAGTTTCCCAATTTGTTGTGACATCAGATGAGTGCAAGTGCAGGGCTTGAGCAATCTCTTCTGGATTTGGATCTCTTTTCGTACCGTTGAAGGGTAGTTGATTGAGCAAAGGAATCCTCAGAAGTTGAGATAATTCTTCCAAAGTCAGCACAAGTTGGTAGTCAGGAAATGTGAAGCAATGATGCAAAGGGTCAAAGAATTGGAAGAGGACTTTTAGCATATCCTCCTCTGTGTTGGAAGTGACCAAGTTGAGCAGACGACCATGTCTCTCAGTGAATGGAGAATTCTCAAGAATCCTTGAAGCTAGCTCTTTGAGTTGTGGAGGAATTCTTACAAGGTTGATTTGGATAGTTTTCCTGCGAAGTGAATCCATAACCTACAAAATAAGAACAAAGATGAAATTCCAAAATCCTTGAAATGGTTAGTGAATGCATATGATGCTCATGATGTCCATGATGTTATGCACAAGTATATATGTACAAAAAAATCACACAAGTTCCTAGTTTAGGCTTGCATGGGGTTTCATAGGTAAGTACCCTCTTGAAGTTTAGTTGGCTCAACCTGTCCTAGAAATAGTAACCGGGTTCTAAGGAGCTCAATATCACTGGATTGTTTCCTTGTTCATTGTTTCAGTTTAAGCATCTGGACTGGCGACCGAAATATTCCAAGAAACCAACCCTCAATGAGTGTAGTGTCGAGTATCTACCAACTTCGGACTGCACCAAATCCGGTCATCTCACTACATCCTAAAATGCCAAGTTGGTCAAGTAAAGGTTCTAGAAGTTCGTTAGTGCTTCATGACATCACTCAGCGGCCCTGTATTCTCTTTGATTGACTCAAAGGCTACTGGTACCCACAAATATGTCGCACTAACATAGCTATTTCTTAGACCATGTCGGTATACCCGACACAGTTTCCACAACTTATTGCTATTTACCTATAATGTTTACCAAATCCGGGTGGAGGATTCAAACCCAAACAAAGAACCATAATTGTAAAGCAAACAATTCGAACAAATTATAGGCAAATAAAGGTGATCTAAACCCTAAGGTAACCCCACTTTTAGAACATTCCCCAACAGAGTCTCCAGTTCTGTGATGCGGTGGGAGAACTGACTTGAGGTTTTGCATTTGTGTTTGCAAATGTCGCGGTCTAGCAAGGGTCGCTACCGACTTTTATTTTATCCAAAAGGAAAGGTAAAAAAGCACAGGAAAGACCTTTGAGATGTTTTCTTGAGTTCGGGGGGTAGATTATGAAAAGGGAAGGTGCTAGCACCCTTTTCATCCATGGTTTTCCATGGACTCTTAGTTACTTTTTTAGATCACTTGCTTTGCTTTTGAAATTGTTTGAAATGGTGCTTTGTGTAGTTTTGAAAGTATTTTGAAAAGAGGCCCTTTGTTTAGGCAATCTTTGTAATGATTCTCATTCATAAGAATGTATACAAAGATGTTTGTCTTTTGAAAAATGTTTCAATGTTTTGAAAGATGTTTGGAAATGTTTTTGAAATGTGTGTGTGTTTGTTTTTGAAAATAGCAAGGATTGTTTGAAATTTAACAAGTAACTAGAAGCTAATCTACCTCCTCAAATGTCTTTCTTGTGCATTTTTATTCCTTTGATATTGTTGATTTACCATTGATTTGGTAAACAACCCTATCTTTGGATGTTAACGGGACGGGTGTGGATCATCGTATGACCATGATAGCAATGTTGCCAAGTATCTTAGAAATTTTTAGGGACCAAGATCATCTTGTTTTAGGCAACCTTTTGATAGCGTCATCGAGGGACTATGATCTTATTTTTGTTTTGTTTTGCCAAGATACTTCGCGTGCGTAACATGGCCATTTTAAATTAGGCAACCAAGTGGGTGAAACCCTAAGGGTGCTTGTGTGCAATGTGTGTAATTTTACATGCATTTTGATTTGTCTTGGATTAGGTATTTTCTATTTGTTTGTTTTTGGTCTTATCATGCAAAACCCTAATTTACTACACAAATATATAAAGCGATAAATTGCGTAAATGTAAACTAAGCTATTACAACAATTATTATGGGAGGGGCGATACAAGTTTTTGAATGGGGATATTGCACAAAATAAACCCTAAAAATACTATTACAACCCAATTGAATTATGTGCAAATTAAATAAATATACAAATATTAAAAATGCAATAAAAATGTATTTATGCAAAAATGTTTTGTATTTGATTTTTTGTATGAGAAAATAAAATTAATTAACCCTATAAAATAAGGAAAAATAATATTGTTATTTTTGAAAGGGGGAAACCCTAATTTTTGATTAAAAGAAATATATGTTCTATATTAATATTTTGTCCATTTTTTTGTACAAGAAAGTAATAAATAATATTATGTACAAATATTAAAAATTAAAATATGTATGGAAATAAATATTTTATGTGTAAAATAATAAAATAAAAATATTAAGTATTTTTTTATTATTTACAAGTTATTTAAGAAAATAGAATCTATAAATAAATATTTTTATATGGGAAAATAAAAAATAAAATAAAATAAAAGTGTGAAAATAAATAAATTATTTTTGGGTATTTTTTATCATTAGAAAAAATAAATGCAAGTAATAAAATAAAAATATGCAAGAAAAATATAAAAATATAAGAAATAAGTCAGGGGGTGCAAAAGGAATTCAGGGGGTGTGAATATCAAAACCAAAAAGGCCAGAAACAACAAAAAGACCAGGACAACCACTTCGTCCCTGTCCTTCATCTTGCACGCGTATTTGCCTTCAAACCTGCAACTTGCTCATGCTTGCATAAAAACAAAAACCCATAACATATAAAATGTAGCTTGTAATCTCACGATTCCAATGATATAAAATTTGTGACCTAACTCTCAAAGATCAGAGAGAATTTTATAACCCCTAATTTCTGACCTAATTTTTTTAGCATGTTCAACATTCAAATTCTCTTAGCTCAGTTAATATAAATGGAAAGTATGCATATGTACAGCTTCACCATGTTAAGGACTACATCTTTGCTTCACAAATCGTGGCTTGAGGATGCCTAAATAGAGAGATAGAGTTTTGAAAAATACCTACTTCAGTTGGATTTGGATATGACAATGTGGGGACTTTGAGTGAGGCTTGAGGATCGTGTGAGCTTCCTTGAAGTTCCTTCAAGCTATTCCAATGCCTAGCTTGCTTTGTGGATGTCCAGAAGTCTCTGTAGAAGTCAAGCTGCAAGCTCCAAGTTTGAAAATGGAAATGGCAGAAACAGGGGTTACAACAACAATGTAAAGGCTTGGATAGCTTTAGTATGATGTGTAGAAGGTGTTTGAAGTGTTAAAAGGCAAAACGCACGAGCAAATAATGAGCTTGTTATCATTTTGCAGAAGCTGGATATTTGGGCAGAAAAATGAAGTTTTTCAGTTTCAGAGTGTTTTTGATGCTAGGAAATCGTCTCCTGGCTTGTGATAAGTTTGTGAATATGTATAGAATGATACAAAGTCCACTATTCCCTTGTTGTACAAGTTCTGACTTCTTTTGCAACTTTTCTTACATTTGAAGAAAAGTGACAAGACAAATGCACCATGCTTGTACTAGCTATCTCAAGGGCTGATAAGAGTTGGTATGCTTTTCTTAATTCCTGTGGAAATTTCCTGCACCAAAGGGTCAACTCCAAGGCTCAAGAATGATAAATTTTCAATAAGCTTGCTTTATGAAAATGGCATTGTGAACTTTTGGCCATTTATGGAATTATTTCTTGTACAATGTTCGAAAAGCCAAAATAAAGCCATTAGCCTCTAAGTTTGCATTTAATTATAGAGTGTAGAATGAGTTTAGGACCTGTAATGCAAGGTACAAGCATCCAAGATCAGATTTGCAACTTGACACTTTGTGAAAATGGCATGAACAAAAGTGATAAAATGCCAATTTCTCTTCTTCGATTCTCCCTAACCACAAATGATCTTGGAGAGTTCTTGGAAATTTTGTTAATCTTGTGCAACATTCTCTACAATCCATCTTTGAAATTAATTTTGAGATACCTCTTGGAACTAGATGAAAAATGTCCATGAAGATGGGTCAAAAACCTGCCAAAATTAGGGCAAATTTTCACTAAGTTATTTAGTTCATGGACCCCTAATCACAAATTCATAACTTGAGATCCAAGAATATTTTGGGAAAACTTTGTGATGAAAAGTTGTAGATTTCATGGAGGACTACAACTTTCATGTTGGAAGTTTTCTTTGAATCAAATTGCATCATGGTGAAAAAGTGGTGGAAAGTTGGGAAAAAATAAGAAAATTTCCATACTTAGAAAAATTCTAAGTTATGAATTTTTTTCAAATTCAAAACCCTAATTTTCAAAAATGATTTTCTTGGTCATCAAGTTTCATGTTTTGACATATCTTGATTAATTATGATCCTTGGCACTTGATTTTGACCAAAAGGTCAAAGTTTGACTTTTCAGTGTACAATTGACTTTTGATCAGTTGACTGCAAAATTCATCTGTCAATTCAATGAACTTGAGATCTTTTGAACTATGTAATTAGGTCAAGATGATGTCATTGAACCCTTGAAACCATGTTTGAACTAAATTGGCCATTGGCTAGGTTAAAAATCAGAAATTGCCCTTTCTCAGTCAAAACCCTAATTTTGACCATTTTCCCCTTTTGATGATTTGATCAAATTTCCTGAGTTGTGATCCAAATTTGATCACATGGTACATATGAGTCTAAAATGTTGTTGTGGATAAAAAATTATGAATTTTTACCGTAAATTGGCCATGGTTGACTTTTTCTCCAATACAGCTAATTTTTAGGTCAATTGTACAATTGACTGAGCAAAAATGTGATTCAAGGCTTGAAACTTAACATGAGCAATCGTAGGGGTCCAACATGATGTATGAAAGTCACATGAAGCATTGGTGGTCCAAAAATCCTTGTGCAAACTCAAACCCTAATTTTGGGTTATCAGTGTAAGATGAGATGTCCTGAGCTGAGCAAACCCTAATCCTGTCTTGAGTCCAAGAAATCTTGTGAGAAAAGTCTTGATAAACGAGAGGGAAAATTTTGGGGTACAACATTGACCAAAAATTGTGCAGTTTGACTATATGTTAACTACAATTGACTTTTTGTCAAATACAACTAATTTTCAATCATTTGAGCAATTGACTAAGCAGACTTGTGATGCAAGGCATTAAACTTGGTATGAGCATTCTTAAAAACATATGGGGAACCATGAAAGCTGTAACACCCTAATTCTACCCCGACAAATTATATAAATAAATCAGAGTTATAAAAAAATCATTCATGCAAACGAATCAGGATGCCACAAATTCTTCTATCAAAATTCATTGCATTCATCGTAGATACATAACACTTTTAAAACATCGGATGAACCATCATCATAACATCTTTAATTAAATAATTCAACATCTATGCAGTGGGAATTCTTAATAATATCTCTATCATCATTACAACAACTTTAAAACAACACAATTTAATAATAATCAACTTAAAGTTCAACAACTGAATAATCAACAATCAAAATCAACAAGCGTTCATCCCCTCGAGTGTTACATATCAGAGCAATGACACCAACTCGAACTACTGAAGGTATAAAACCTTCACTCTCGATTACCTGCATGTTACCAACATAAGAGAAACATTCAAACTGAAGGGGTGAGATATCTAACAATATAATAAAGCGCATGATAATTAATATATTAAATTAGATCACATAACATCACCACTTCTCATCTCATAATCAACAATAATAATACACATTCACCACATCAATACACACTTCTTTATGCAGTCATATAATGCGACTCAATACTATGCAAATACATGTGGTACCATTTAGAGCAGAACTCCCATCTCAAAAATTTGCCAATTAATAGAGGCATCAACAAGGCATAAGCCTTCATCTCAATATTCTCCAATACAAGCCATCTCAACGAGCATAAGCTCCATCTCAAAATGCAATGTATGTGACACAATCATGAATGTAATAACAACACCACAATTAACAACATCTCAATACAACATCATTGTTGGCCAAAGGCCTACATCTCAAAAGCATCTCAACATCTCTTCATCAAACATCTCATATCATTCATAATAATTCATCAAACATCATTTATTCGTCAAATACAACTTCATTAATAACATCTCATCAACAACTCAGCGGTACATTAATATTACAGTAACTCTTACTGCTATTCTGTAATCTTACATCATTACTGTTATTACTCCTACTGTTACAAATCAAACAGCAACCTATAAACATTTCATCCTCATCATTCTGCACAAAACCAACATAACAATTAACGCGGGAATTAACTCTAGTTCTAATTGGGATTACTAGGGTTATCCTTACTATTCTTCACTTAATCCTCAAGAATTAAAGCTCACCGCATTATCTATTCAATGCTTCGAACGACATCTCAAACGGCATCCTAAAACTCAATTTACAACATTTTCAAACTGAATCTGCAAAAAATCAGACAATATGGATCGACGCAAAATGTCTTGGATCGACGCGTACTGCACTAAACGTGCAACATGAGTCGACGCATCCTCTCTTGGATCAACTCATCCTGAGTCTAACACACATCATGTATCGACACATGCTCCTATGGATCGACTCATCCTGAGTCTAAAAGCACTCATGTATCGACGCAAAACCCCTTCGTGTCGACTCATCCTGAGTCTCTAAACCTTCATGTATCGACACATCATGTTTGAGGTCGACGCATACTGCTCCATCCTGCATAAATTATGCGATTTTCTCTGCGTTTTCACTACGGGATTCATACTTTAAGCCCTAAAACTTAATCTAATCGTGGATAATCATCACTTAAGTTTATCCTATAATTCTACATCGATCAAACAACATCGAGACATCATTATTCATCTAAAATTCATCAATTTTTCATCATACAACATCATATACATTCAATTCAAGAACAAGACAACAATCACCTCTAACCCCGCATACCAATTATCTTAAACCCAATTATAGAGTCAGAACCCCACCCTTACCTTGGATTGAAGGTCGCTCTATAATCTTCGGGTTGAAACCTCGTTCTGCCGTTTTTCCTCTTATTCCAGCAGCTTCACGTTCTTCTTCTCAATCCTTATTCTTCTACTTCCTCCTCTTTCTATTCTTTCTAGCAACAATAAAATAACCTATTATTCTTTATTCCTTATTGGGCTTAAAACAAATACACCCCCTTATTACTACTTTCATTCTTTAAAAACAAGCCCACATCAAATAATATTATACTTCTAATATTATTTCACCACTTAATAAAATAATTAAATCCAATTAATCACAACACATCTTCTCAAATATTCCAAAAATAATTTAATTAAATAATTAATTAAATTACGGGCGCTACAAAAGCCACTAGAGACCTTTGAAAACCAAATTTCCTTGTGAAAGATAAAACCCTAGTTGTGGATTCATTGCATAGGAGGAGAACGTGTCTGATCAATTCTTGAGCATCTTTGAGCATTTTAGAACCCTAGGAAAATGTCTTGAATAAAATGAGAGGGAAAATTTTGGGGTACAACAACTGCCCCTGTTCAATCTTCTTAAACCTGAAGAGTTAGATTGGCCTGTCCGCCATTCGTGATGTGAAGATGGAAGACGATTGAACACTTAAGTGCCCATAAATTTGCACTCGCCGGTGCATGAAGTAACACTGTTGGTTGATAATATTGCTTGAATAGGCTTAAGGATGCGATTCGGAGAGATGACGAAGTTTCGTCAGAGATGGGCTTATAGACTCCATCTAGAATAACCATTGATGGGAGTGATAAAATGAGTCTTCACTTGAATGTTTCTGAGAAGTATGCTAGGATGAGTCTGTGCACGATTGTATCTAGCAGAAATGCTGGGGAGTGTTAGAATGAATCCACGTCTTGATTGTATCTGAGGGAGAAGATTTTCTGAACTTGGTCTCTGAAGGAACTGTTTGTTAGCATTTAGTCACTAAGGGACATGCTTGTCAGAATTCAGTCTCTGGATGAAGTGCTTGTCGGAATTCAGTCTCTGATGAAATGCTTTTGAATAATGCTTATCAGAATAAATCTATGATGGATATGATCTGATCATGTAGATAGTCACCCCGTCCTGTTTCGGGAATTAATCTACAATATTCTCTTGTAAACCCGTCTTGTTCCAGTAGTTCAGATCGGCCACATAGATAGTTTCCCTATCTTGTTTCAGGAGTTAACTGTGGCCTAGTCTTTTTTACTGGTAAACCCATCTTGTTTCGGGAATTTATACTGCTGAATCATACAGATAGTTGCCCCGTTTTGTTTCGGGAATTAATCCGTGCATTCGTCTTGTTGGCAAACCCTTCTTGTTTTAGGAATTCATACCACTTGGTCGTATAGATAGTTTCCTCGTATGGTTTCGGGCATTAATATTTGACCTACTGTGTAAAAGTTGATAATATTCATCTGTTTGTAAATTCAACCTGAAAAGATAGAGTCAGTTCTATGAATGTCATGATGCATGCCCTATGCAAATGATGCTCTCAAAATAAATGAGAATGTTATATGCATTTCAGTATGTATATGGTATGATGTATTGTAACATGATGTATGGGTGCAATTTTTCGTTGGAGCTTTAGGAAATTCCTTATGGTATCCTTAATCCGAGAAAATAAATCCATGGCTGCTGCTAGGGATGACGAATGCAATTTGTCAACTTCTGCTGAGGATAACTTTACTGGGGATTCCTGCTTTCTGTTCGAGGATATTCCACTGGAGATTTTTGACTTCTGCTTGAGGATATTCCACTGGATTAAATTGCACTCTGATAGAAATGATTATTCCCCTAATGTAAGTAGCTACTCTTCTGGGAATGATTACCTTGAATGAGTTCTACTAGCGAAAAAGAGTTTTGTCGGAAGAATTTACCAATTTGGAGAAGTAAATTCCGCTGGGGAAGAGAATTGCGTAAACTGCTTGGGATCTTATGAAACTCTTAGTGGGACCTAAAGATCCACAAACCGTGTTGGGGAATTTTCGAGATGCTAGGGAAATGATCGAACTTCCTTATCTGCTAGGACCCTTGTTGGGGAAGTTGATCTCATCAAGTTTTCCATTGAGAATATAGAGGTGAGCGTTAGAAGATGCCCCAATTTCTATTACAGGGTACATTGGACTCATTAGGGTATATCTTTGTTAAGGGTGAACTCTTGACGATAGTTTTATGGAGATTATTTTGCGGGGATTTGCGGATGACTTTAAACATTATCCCAACCCTTATAGTCCTTAGTAATTGCCATTCTTGTTTTTTATGAAAACATTTATAACCAGTAATCATATCCACATGCATATGTTCATTTAAAATAATCATTGGACATTTTTGCAAACAAAACAGAGAAAAATAAAAACAAACAGTTTTTAATTTGAAGAGGACTTGTATTGATTGAGAAAGTTTGTTTATAAACAAGTGTTTTTGTACAAGGAGATGGACATCCTAGTAAGTGGGAGTCGTCGTAAAGGGATAAACAAGAAAGAAATCTATGTGAAATGATCCTATCGAGTTTCAACTCTGCTATTGCCTTTATATCTTCAAGCATCTCATCACTTTTCTATTGGAAGAAGATGACTAGATTGATCTGTGCCGTTCGAACTTGATGTTTGATGACGAATGTTGGCTGTAAGTAGGTTATCCAACGGGACATAGTATATGCTTTAATCCCTAATTTTTTCCTAGACCGCCCTTTCGGGTTTTCAGTCAATCGAGATACCCTTTTTTCCCAAGCCGCATTTTAAGGTTTTCGATTTGCCGGGTGTACACTTTTCTTTATATATATCCCTAATTTTTTCGTGACTCTTTTGGTTCGCCGGGGTGACCTTATTTTTTCCTAGGCCAGTCAACCTAGCAGGTCTCTTTTCATGCATAGTATCTTTTAACTATGTCCCCATTTACAGGGTGCGAAAGGTCGTCACCGTCCATGGTGGTCAATATCATAGCTCCACCGAAAAATATCCTCTTGGTCACAAATGGCCCTTCATATGTATAAGTCCATTTTCCCCTAGGATCACCTTGGGGTAAGATGATGCGTTTGATTACCAAATCACCAGCCTGATATACTTGACGTCTAACCTTCTTGTTGAAAGCTTTAATCATACGCTTCTGGTATATCTGACCATGATACACAGCCACAAGCCTCTTCTCTTCAATAAGATTTAATTGGTCAAGTCGAGTTTAAATCCATTCGTCTTCACCTAAGCCTGTGTCTTTCATGATCCTTAGCGAAGGAATCCGAACTTCTATAGGAAAGATGACCTCCATTCCGTAGACAAGAGAGAATGGAGTTTCCCTGGTTGATGTTCTTACTGAAGTGTGATAGCCATGGATAGAAAATGGTAACATCTCGTGCCAACATTTATATGTTACCGTCAACTTCTAGATGATCTTCTTTATGTTCTTATTGGCGGCTTCCACCGCGCCATTCATCTTTGGCCGGTAAGGAGAAGAGTTATGATGCTTGATCTTGAATTGCATACAGAGCTCAGTGATCATAGTGTTTTTAAGATTGGTACCATTATCTATGATGATTATTTTAAGGATTCCATACCGGCAGATAAGAATATGCTTGATGAACCGAGCCACAACATTCTTGGTAACAGAAGCAAATGAGGCTGCCTCTACCCACTTCGTGAAGTAATCAATGGCAACAAGGATGAAGTGATGACCATTGGAAGCAATAGGGTTAATCTCTCCAATCATATCAATGACCCACATTGCAAACAACCAAAGAGTAGTCAAAACATTCAAAGGAACCAGAGGCACATAAACTTTGTCAACATAAATATGGCATTTGTGACAAGTTATGGAATGATGAAGACAATTTGTTTCCATAGTTGACCAATAATATCCTGCTCTCAGAATCTTCTTAGCCATTGTATGCCCACTGGAATGAGTACCAAAGACACCTTCATGCATATCTTCCATGATCTTATAAGCTTCCCTCTTGTCCACACACCGAAGCAAAGTGGAATCGTGGTTGCACTCGTAAAATATCCCGTTACTCAGAAAGAAATTGGCAGAGAACCTCATTAGAAACTTTTTATTGTTGAAAGATGCTCCCTCGGGGTACTCTTGATCTTAGAGGTACCTCTTTATTTCATGGAACCAGGGTTTTTCCTCTACTCCGTTAGTATCAACTTCATTGTAATGCGCCAGTTTGTCTAACCTTTCAATAGTGATTCGAGGAGCTTTGTCATCCCATATTACCTTGAACATAGATGACATGGTAGTTAGTGCATCCGCCAACTGATTCTCTTCTCGTGGAATATGTTCAAAGGTGATTTCTTCAAGGTACAAAATTAATGCCAATACATGCTCTCGGTAAGGGATGACATTAGGATGCTTCGTGTCCCAATATCCCTTGATTTGACTAATCACCAAGGCCGAGTCTCCGCATACTTACAAGAAATTGATTCTCATGTCAATAGCAACCTTGATACCCATAATGCACGCTTCATATTCAGCCATATTATTGGTACAATCAAAACATAATCGGGTAGTGAAGGGCATATGGCAACCTTCATGAGAGGTAATCACATCACCAATACCATATCCGAGTGCATTGGAAGCTCCATCAAAACCATAGTCCATCGGGATCCTGGTTCAGGTCCTTCATCTGGTCCCAGTTTTTCACAGTCAGTTACTAACATAATGTTATTATCCAAGAACTCAAAATTCATAGACTGGTAGTCATCCACAACCTGATGAGCCAAATGATCTTCTAGTACGCTTCCTTTGATTGCTTTTGAGTGGTGTACTTAATTTCGTATTCTGTTAATACCATTTACCATCTTGCTATTCTTCTGGAGAGAGTAGGCTTCTCGAATATGTATTTAATGGGATCCATTTTAGAGATCAATAAGGTAGTATGGGTTAACATATACTGTCTCAGTCGGCGAGAAGCCCATGCCAAAGTGCAGCAACTTTTCTCGAGCAGTGAGTATCTTGTTTCACATTCGGTAAATTTTTTGCTAAGGTAGTATTTTGCATGCTCTTTTCGACCAGACTCGTCATGTTGCCCCAACACACACCCCATTGAATTATCTAATATTGTTAAGTATATGATTAGAGGTCTTCCTTCCATTTATGGAATCAGGATTAGAGGATGTTGGAGGTACTCTTTGATTTTATCAAAGGCTATTTGGCAATCGTCGATGCATTTGACTACTTGATCTTTCTTCAGTAACTTGAAGATTGGCTCACAAGTATTAGTCAGATGGGAAATAAATCTAGCAATGTAATTTAGACATCCCAAGAAACCTCTAACTTCCTTCTCAGTACATGGAGATTGAATTTCTTGAATAGCTTTAACCTTTACGGGATCTACTTCAATACCTTTACCACTGACGACGAGTCCCAAGAGCTTACCGGATCTTACCCCATAAGTGCACTTATTTGGATTCACCTTTAACTTATATTTCTTCAACCTTTCAAACAACTTATGTAAGTGATCAAGGTGCTTCTCTTCAGTCTAAGACCTGACTATCATGTCGTCAACGTAGACCTCTATCTCATGATGGATCATATCATTGAACAAAGCTACCATACCATGTAACGCCCGGAAATTCATTAAATTATTTAAATGAATTATTGAGGATTTAAATTGTTGGAATTTAGTCGAAGAAGGAATTATCGGAATAATTAGTCAATTTAGTCAAGAGAAATTAGTATTGGATTTAATGTTGTTTTTAGTAGAATGTTATTTTATTAGTTGGGTCAAGTGGAGTGTGTGAAATAGCAAGATTAGGAATAGAATTAATAGGACCATTAAAGTTACTAGTAGACCTATTATTATATTAGGTTATAATATATAGAGGTGAGCAACCAAAAGCAAAATAGTTATCATGTAGCAGTGGAAGAAGCAAGGGTTTGAAGGCACCAAGTGGGAGGCAAGCGAATTTAGAGAACTTGCTGTCAAACCAGTTGCAGTTTCAACCGGAGAATTCGACCGACGGAAAAACTAAAAGGTAAGGGTGGGGTTCGGATTTTATAAGCGGGAATATGATGGTTAGCATGTAGGATTGGGGTTGTGTAATTATCCGTTATCTGTGTTGAATTTTGTGTTGAATTTTCGTGTGGAATAAATTATGTTGTTTGATCAATGGAGTAATAGAGTATAATGATTAGGTGATGAATTATCATGATCATAATAAGGTTTGTAGGGTTGTAACATGATTCCCATAGCAAAATACAGTAGAAAACGCAGAAAATTATGCAGAAAATCGCAGGATGCATCGACCTCAAATTGGATGAGTCGATGCATGGAGGGCTTGCGTCGATGCATGTTAAGTATAAGACTAAGGATGAGTCGACGCGAATAGAGGATGTGTCGACACATGAGTGTGTGAGACTCAGGATGAGTCGACCGGTGCAATGTATGTGTCGATACATGCTGTGTTTTGAAGTCAGGATGAGCCGATCGGTAAGTGCATGTGTCGATACATGCTGTGGTTTGAAGCAGGATGTGTCGATCCAAGGAGTTTTGTGTCGATACATAATGCTGGATTTTTGTCAGAATTGACTTTTAATTGTTGTAACTTGAGTTTTAGGATGCTGTTTGTGATGTCGTTCGAAGTGTTGATTAGCTAACGTGATGAACTCTATTCTAGATGATTTAAATGATGAATAATAAGTGTAATCCCAGTAACTAATTTAGGATTTAGGATTGATTCCCATAGATGACAGTTACGCTGGATTTTGGACAGAATGATGAATATTAGATGTTTAGAGGCTGTTGTTAGAATTATGACAGTAGGATTAGTGACAGTAACGATATAAATTAGTAGAATAAAAGGATGGGTTACCGTACTATTATTATACAGTTGAGTATTAGTGAGATTTTATTGATGAAGTTGTGTTCGATGATTTTTGTGATAATAAATGATGTTTAATAAATTATTTTGATGTTATGAGATGTTGTTAATTGAGATGTTTGAGATGATTGAGATGTTGTTGTTTTGAGATGTTTATGAGATGTTGTTGTTCTGAGATGTTTATAAGATGTTGTTGTTTTGAGATAATTGAGATGTGGTTGAATATGTGAAGTGTTAGGCTTATTGCCAGTGATGCAGGGATGTAGGCGAATGCCTCGTAATGAAGTTTGTGGTGAATGAAATATATGTGATGTTGTATGTTACATGAGTCTCATACATTTGCATTTTGTGAAGACCTGTATTGGCTGATTTGTGAAGTATTCTTATGCCTTGTGCCTCTATTAATTGGCAATTAGTTAAGAGGGCTGAAGCCCTGTTGGTACCACATGCATATGCACAGTTGTGTCGCATTCAAATTGCATTTTGAATTGCTAATGATAATTGTGAATGTTTATTGATTGTTGTGTGTTGTGGAGAAGCGGTGAAGTTTATAATGCTCTTGTCTAATATATTAATTATCATAATCTTATTTATATTTTTCGATGTCTCACCCCTTCTGTTTGAATGTTGCCCCTATGTTTCTAACATGCAGGTAATCGAGAGTGAAGGCTGTATATCTTCAATAGATCGAGTCCGTGTCTTTGCTCTGATATGTAACACTCGGGGGGATGAACGCTTGCTGATTTTTGATTACTGATTTTTAGTTGTTGAACTTTAAATTTTTTATTTACTAAATATGAGATGTTTCGAAGTTGCTGTTTCATTTAAAGATGTTATTGAAGAATTCCGCTGCGTAGTTGTTGAATTATTAAAGATGCTATATTGATGGTTCATCCGATGTTTTATTAAAAGTGTTATATATCCATGATGAATGCAATGAATTTGTTAGAAGAATTTGTGACGTCTTCATTCGTTTCTATGAATGAAATTTTATAACTCTAATTTATTTTGCATAATTTGCTTGGGGTAAAATTGGGGTGTTACAAAGTTGGTATCAGAGCAGGTCGGTCCGTCCGGCCAAAGTTGTTGAGTTTTAACAATCGAGTCTTGTTAATTATTTTTTTGGAACATTGTTTGTGTTTGCGTTGGCGGAATCTCCAACAGGCAACGAGGACATGGGTACCAGAGGTACGTGTTTCGTCGATAGAACTTCGTTAGTTATTATTATTGTTGTTGGATGAGTTGAAATAGAATTGCACGTGTGCGTTATCTTTTAATTTTAGTAAGTTGTGATTGTATCGGAAGGCTAGACATGGAGGCGAAGTTAAGGGAAGTGGTGTCGGATGAAGTTTCGAGGACAAAAATATTCTAAGTGGGGGAGAGTTGTAACGCCCGGAAATTCATTAAATTATTTAAATGAATTATTGAGGACTTAAATTGTTGGAATTTAGTCGAAGAAGGAATTATCGGAATAATTAGTCAATTTAGTCAAGAGAAATTAGTATTGGATTTAATGTTGTTTTTAGTAGAATGTTATTTTATTAGTTGGGTCAAGTGGGATGTGAGAAATAGCAAGATTAGGAATAGAATTAATAGGCCCATTAAAGTTACTAGTAGACCTATTATTATATTAGGTTATAATATATAGAGGTTAGCAACCAAAAGCAAAGCAGTTATCACGTAGCAGTAGAAGAAGCAAGGGTTTGGAGGCACCAAGTGGAAGGCAAGCAAATTTAGAGAACTCGTCGTCAAACCAGTTGCAGTTTCAACCGGAGAATTCGACCAACCGAAAAACCAAAAGTTAAGGGTGGGGTTCAGATTTTATAACCGGAAATATGATGGTTAGTATATAGGATTGGGGTTGTGTAATTATCTGTTATCTGTGTTGAATTTTGTGTTGAATTTTCGTGTGGAATAAATTAGGTTGTTTGATCACTGGAGTAATAGAGTATAATGATTAGGTGATGAATTATCATGATCATAATAAGGTTTGTAGGGTTGTAACATGATTCCCGTAGCAAAATACAGCAGAAAATGCAGAAAATTATGCAGAAAATCGCAGGATGCGTCGACCTCTAATTGGATAGTCGATGCATGGAGGGCTTGCATCGATGCATGTTAAGTATAAGACTCAGGATGAGTCGACGCGAAGAGAGGATGTGTCGACACATGAGTGTGTGAGACTCAGGATGAGTCGACCAGTGCGATGCATGTGTTGTTACATGCTGCGTTTTGAAGTCAGGATGCGTCGATCGGTAAGTGCATGTGTCTATACATGTTGTGATTCGAAGCAGGATGTGTCGATCCAAGGATTTTTGGGTCGATACTTAATGCTGGATTTTTGTTAGAATTGACTTTTAATTGCTGTAACTTGAGTTTTAGGATGCTGTTTGAGATGCCGTTCGAAGCGTTGATTAGCTAACGCGATGAACTCTATTCTAGATTATTTAAATGATGAATAAGAAGTGTAATCCCAGTAACTAATTTAGGATTTAGGATTGATTCCCATAGATGACAGTTACGCTGGATTTTGGATATAATGATGAATAGTAGATGTTTAGAGGCTATTGTTAGAATTACGACAATAGGATTAGTGACAATAACGATATAAATTAGCAGAATAACAGGATGGGTTACCGTACTATTATTATACAGTTGAGTATTAGTGAGATTTTATTGATGAAGTTGTGTTCGATGATTTTTGTGATAATAAATGATGTTTAATAAATTATTTTGATGTTGTGAGATGTTGTTAATTGAGATGTTTGAGATGATTGAGATGTTGTTGTTTTGAGATGTTTATGAGATGTTGTTGTTCTGAGATGTTTATGAGATGTTGTTGTTTTGAGATAATTGAGATGTGATTGAATATGTGAAGTGTTAGGCTTATTGTCAGTGATGCAAGGATGTAGGCAAATGCCTCGTAATGAAGTTTGTGGTGAATGACATATATGTGATGTTGTATGTTACATGAGTCTCATACATTTGCATTTTTGAAGGCCTGTATTGGCGGATTTGTGAAGTAGGCTTATGCCTTGTGCTTCTATTAATTGGCAATTAGTGAAGAGGGCTGAAGCCCTGTTGGTACCACATGCATATGCACAGTTGTGTTGCATTCAAATTACATTTTGAATCGCCAATGATAATTGTGAATGTTTATTGATTGTTGTGCGTTGTTGAGAAGCGACAAAGTTTTTAATGCTCTTGTCTAATATATTAATTATCATAATATTATTTATATTATTCGATGTCTCACCCCTTCTGTTTGAATGTTGCCCTTATATTGGTAACGTGTAGGTAATCGAGAGTGAAGGCTGTATACCTTCAATAGATCGAGTCGGTGTCTTTGCTCTGATATGTAACACTCGGGGGGGATGAACGCTTGCTGATTTTTTATTGATGATTTTTAGTTGTTGAACTTTAAATTGTTTATTTAGTAAATATGAGATGTTTCGAAGTTGCTATTTCATTTAAAGATGTTATTGAAGAATTCCGCTGCGTAGTTGTTGAATTATTAAAGATGCTATATCGATGGTTCATCCGATGTTTTATTAAAAGTGTTATATATCCATGATGAATGCAATGAATTTTTTAGAAGAATTTGTGACGTCCCGATTCGTTTGTATGAATGAAATTTTATAACTCTGATTTATTTTGCCTAATTTACTTGGGGTAGAATTTGGGGTGTTACAAAGTTGGTACCTGAGAAGGTCGGTCCGTCCGACCAAAGTTGTTGAGTCTTTAACAATCGAGTCTTGTTAATTATTTTTTTGACCATTGTTTGTGTTTGCGTTGGTGGAATCTCCAACAGGCAACGAGGACAGGGATACCAGAGGTACGTGTTTCGTCGATAGAACTTCGTTAGTTATTATTATTGTTGTTGGATGAGTTGAAATAGAATTGCAGGTGTGCGTTAGATTTTAATTTTAGTAAGTTGTGATTATATCGGAATGCTAGAGGTGGAGGCGAAGTTAAGGGAATTGGTGTCGGATGAATTTTCGAGTACGAAAATATTTTAAGTGGGGGAGAGTTGTAACGCCCGAAAATTCATTAAATTATTTAAATGAATTATTGAGTATTTAAATTGTTGGAATTTAGTCGAAGAAGGAATTATCGGAATAATTAGTCAATTTAGTTAAGAGAAATTAGTATTGGATTTAATGTTGTTTTTAGTAGAATGTTATTTTATTAGTTGGGTCAAGTGGGGTGTGTGAAATAGCAAGATTAGGAATAGAATTAATAGGCCCATTAAAGTTACTAGTAGACCTATTATTATATTAGGTTATAATATATAGAGGTTAGCAACCAAAAGCAAAACAGTTATCACGTAGCAGTAGAAGAAGCAAGGGTTTGGAGGCACCAAGTGGGAGGCAAGCGAATTTAGAGAACTCGCTATCAAACTAGTTGCAGTTTCAACCGGAGAATTCGATCGACCGAAAAACCAAAATGTAAGGGTGGGGTTCAGATTTTATAACCGGGAATATGATTGTTAGTATGTAGGATTGGGGTTGTGTAATTATCCGTTATCTGTGTTGAATTTTGTGTTGAATTTTCGTGTGGAATAAATTAGGTTGTTTGATCCTTGGAGTAATACAGTATAATGATTAGGTGATGAATTATCATGATCATAATAAGGTTTGTAGGGTTGTAACATGATTCCCGTAGCAAAATATAGTAGAAAATGCAGAAAATTATGCAGAAAATTGCAGGATGCGTCGACCTCAAATTGGATGAGTCGATGCATGGAGGACTTGCGTCGATGCATGTTAAGTATAAGACTCAGGATGTGTCGACGCGAAGAGAGGATGTGTCGACACATGAGTGTGTGAGACTCAGGATGAGTAGACCGGTGCAATGCATGTGTCGATACATGTTGCGTTTTGAAGTCAGGATGAGTCGATCGGTAAGTGCATGTGTCTATACATGTTGTGATTTGAAGCAGGATGTGTCGATCCAAGGAGTTTTGGGTCGATACTTAATGCTGGATTTTTGTCAGAATTGACTTTTAATTGTTGTAACTTGAGTTTTAGGATGCTGTTTGAGATGCTGTTCGAAGCGTTGATTAGCTAACGCAATGAACTCTATTCTAGATGATTTAAATGATGAATAAGAAGTATAATCCCAGTAACTAATTTAGGATTTAGGATTGATTCCCATAGATGACAGTTACGCTGGATTTTGGATATAATGATGAATAGTAGATGTTTAGAGGTTGTTGTTAGAATTACGACAATAGGATTAGTGACAATAACGATATAAATTTGCAGAATAATAGGATGGGTTACCGTACTATTATTATACAGTTGAGTATTAGTGAGATTTTATTGATGAAGTTGTGTTCGATGATTTTTGTGATAATAAATGATGTTTAATAAATTATTTTGATGTTGTGAGATGTTGTTAATTGAGATGTTTGAGATGATTGAGATGTTGTTGTTTTGAGATGTTTATGAGATGTTGTTGTTCTGAGATGTTTATGGGATGTTGTTGTTTTGAGATAATTGAGATGTGATTGAATATGTGAAGTGTTAGGCTTATTGTCAGTGATGCAGGGATGTAGGCGAATGCCTCGTAATTAAGTTTGTGGTGAATGACATATATGTGATGTTGTATGTTACATGAGTCTCATACATTTGCATTTTTGAAGGCCTGTATTGGCGGATTTGTGAAGTAGGCTTATGCCTTGTGCCTCTATTAATTGGCAATTATTGAAGAGGGATGAAGCCCTGTTGGTACCACATGTATATGCACAATTATGTTGCATTCGAATTACATTTTGAATCGCCAATCATAATTGTGAATGTTTATTGATTGTTGTGTGTTGTTGAGAAGCGACGAAGTTTATAATGCTCTTGTCTAATATATTAATTATCATAATATTATTTATATTATTCGATGTCTCACCCCTTCTGTTTGAATGTTGCCCCTATGTTGGTAACATGCAGGTAATCGAGAGTGAAGGCTGTATACCTTCAATAGATCGACTCGGTGTCTTTGCTCTGATATGTAACACTCGGGGGGATGAACGCTTGCTGATTTTTGATTGCTGATTTTTAGTTGTTGAACTTTAAATTGTTTATTTACTAAATATGAGATGTTTCGAAGTTGCTGTTTCATTTAAAGATGTTATTGAAGAATTCCGCTGCATAGTTGGTAAATTATTAAAGATGCTATATTGATGGTTCATCCGATGTTTTATTAAAAGTGTTATATATCCATGATGAATGCAATGAATTTGTTAGAAGAATTTGTGACGTCCCGATTCGTTTGTATGAATGAAATTTTATAACTTTGATTTAATTTGCATAATTTACTTGGGGTAGAATTTGGGGTGTTACAAAGTTTGTACCACAGCAGGTCGGTCCGTTCGGCCAAAGTTGTTGAGTCTTTAACAATCGAGTCTTGTTAATTATTGTTTTTGACCATTGTTTGTGTTTGCGTTGGTGGAATCTCCAACGGGCAACGAGGACAGGGATACCAGAGGTACATGTTTCATCGATAGAACTTCGTTAGTTATTATTATTGCTGTTGGATGAGTTGAAATAGAATTGAAGGTGTGCGTTAGATTTTAATTTTAGTAAGTTGTGATTATATCGGAAGGCTAGAGATGGAGGTGAAGTTAAGGGAAGTGGTGTCAGATGAATTTTTTAGGACGAAAATATTCTAAATGGGGGAGAGTTTTAACGCCCGGAAATTCATTAAATTATTTAAATGAATTATTGAGGATTTAAATATTTGGAATTTAGTCAAAGAAGGAATTATCGGAATAATTAGTCAATTTAGTCAAGAGAAATTAGTATTGGATTTAATGTTGTTTTTAGTAAAATGTTGTTTTTAGTAAAATGTTATTTTATTAGTTGGGTCAAGTGGGGTGTGTGAAATAGCAAGATTAGGAATAGAATTAATAGGCCCATTAAAGTTACTAGTAGACCTATTATTATATTAGGTTATAATATATAGAGGTTAGCAACCAAAAGCAAAACAGTTATCACGTAGCAGTAGAAGAAGCAAGGGTTTGGAGGCACCAAGTGGGAGGCAAGCGAATTTAGAGAACTCGTAGTCAAACCAGTTGCAGTTTCAACTGGAGAATCCGACCGACCAAAAAACCAAAAGTTAAGGGTGGGGTTCGGATTTTATAACCGGGAATATGATTGTTAGTATGTACGATTGGGTTGTGTAATTATCCATTATCTGTGTTGAATTTTGTGTTGAATTTTCGTGTGGAATAAATTATGTTGTTTGATCAATGAAGTAATAGAGTATAATGATTAGGTGATGAATTATCATGATCATAATAAGGTTTGTAGGGTTGTAACATGATTCCCGTAGCAAAATACAGTAGAAAATGCAGAAAATTATGCAGAAAATTGCAGGATGCGTCGACCTCAAATTGGATGAGTCGATGCATGGAGGGCTTGCGTCGATGCATGTTAAGTATAAGACTCAGGATATGTCGACGCGAAGAGAGGATGTGTCGACACATGAGTGTGTGAGACTCAGGATGAGTAGACCGGTGCAATGCATGTGTAGATACATTTTGCGTTTTGAAGTCAGGATGAGTCAATCGGTAAGTGCATGTGTCGATACATGTTGTGATTTGAAGCAGGATTTGTCGTTCCAAGGAATTTTGTGTCGATACATAATGCTGGATTTTTGTCAGAATTGACTTTTAATTGCTGTAACTTGAGTTTTAGGATGCTGTTTGAGATGCCGTTCGAAGCATTGATTAGCTAACGCGATGAACTCTATTCTAGATGATTTAAATGATGAATAAGGAGTGTAATCCCAGTAACTAATTTAGGATTTAGGATTGATTCCCATAGATGACAGTTACGCTGGATTTTGGACATAATGATGAATAATAGATGTTTAGAGGTTGTTGTTAGAATTATGATAGTAGGATTAGTGACAATAATGATATAAATTAGCAGAATAACATGATGGGTTACCGTACTACTATTATACAGTTGAGTATTAGTGAGATTTTATTGATGAAGTTGTGTTCGATGATTTTTGTGATGATAAATGATGTTTAATAAATTATTTTGATGTTATGAGATGTTGTTAATTGAGATGTTTGAGATGATTGAGATGTTGTTGTTTTGAGATGTTTATGAGATGTTGTTGTTCTGAGATGTTTATGAGATGTTGTTGTTTTGAGATAATTGAGATGTGATTGAATATGTGAAGTGTTAGGCTTATTGCCAGTGATGCAGGGATGTAGGCGAATGCCTCGTAATGAAGTTTGTGGTGAATGACATATATGTGATATTGTATGTTACATGAGTCTCATACATTTGCATTTTGTGAAGGCCTGTATTGGCGGATTTGTGAAGTAGGCTTATTCCTTGTGCCTCTATTAATTGGCAATTAGTGAAGAGGGATGAAGCCCTGTTGGTACCACATGCATATGCATAGTTGTGTCGCATTCGAATTGCATTTTGAATCGCTAATGATAATTGTGAATGTTTATTAATTGTTGTGTGTTGTTGAGAAGCGGTGAAGTTTATAATTCTCTTGTCTAATATATTAATTATCATAATCTTATTTATATTATTCGATGTCTCACCCCTTCTGTTTGAATGTTGCCCCTATGTTGGTAACGTGCAGGTAATCGAGAGTGAAGGTTGTATACCTTTAATAGATCGAGTCGGTGTCTTTGCTGCGATATGTAACACTCGGGGGGATGAACGCTTGCTGATTTTTGATTGCTGATTTTTAGTTGTTGAACTTTAAATTGTTTATTTACTAAATATGAGATGTTTCGAAGTTGCTGTTTCATTTAAAGATGTTATTGAAGAATTCCGCTGCGTAGTTGTTGAATTATTAAAGATGCTTTATTGATGGTTCATCCGATGTTTTATTAAAATTATTATATATCCATGATGAATGCAATGAATTTGTTAGAAGAATTTGTGACGTCCCGATTCATTTGTATGAATGAAATTTTATAACTCTGATTTATTTTACGTAATTTACTTGGGGTAGAATTGGGGTGTTACAAAGTTGGTATCAGAGCAGGTCAGTCCGTCCGGCCAAAGTTGTTGAGTCTTTAACAATCGAGTCTTGTTAATTATTTTTTTTACCATTGTTTGTGTTTGCGTTCGTGGAATCTCCAACGAGGAACGAGGACAGGGGTACATGAGATACGTGTTTCGTCGATAGAACTTCATTAGTTATTATTATTGTTGTTGGATGAGTTGAAATATAATTGCACGTGTGCGTTATCTTTTAATTTTAGTAAGTTGTGATTGTATCGGAAGGCTAGACATGGAGGCGAAGTTAAGGGAAGTGGTGTCGGATGAATTTTCGAGGATAAAAATATTCTAAGTGGGGGAGAGTTGTAACGCCCGGAAATTCATTAAATTATTTAAATAAATTATTGAGGATTTAAATTGTTAGAATTTAGTCGAAGAAGGAATTATCGGAATAATTAGTCAATTTAGTCAAGAGAAATTAGTATTGGATTTAATGTTGTTTTTAGTAGAATGTTATTTTATTAGTTGGGTCAAGTGGGGTGTGTGAAATAGCAAGATTAGGAATAGAATTAATAGGCCCATTAAAGTTACTATAGACCTATTATTATATTAAGTTATAATATATAGAGGTTAGCAACCAAAAGCAAAACAGTTATCACGTAGCAGTAGAAGAAGCAAGGGTTTGGAGGCACCAAGTGGGAGGCAAGCGAATTTAGAGAACTCGCAGTCAAACCAGTTGCCGTTTCAACTGGAGAATCCGACCGACCAAAAAACCAATAGTTAAGGGTGGGGTTCGAATTTTATAACCGGGAATATGATGGTTTGTAGGTAGGATTGGGTTTTGTAATTATCCGTTATCTGTGTTGAATTTTCGTGTGGAATAAATTATGTTGTTTGATCAATGGAGTAATAGAGTATAATGATTAGGTGATGAATTATCATGATCATAATAAGGTTTGTAGGGTTGTAACATGATTCCTGTAGCAAAATACAGTAGAAAATGCAGAAAGTTATGCAGAAAATCGAGGATGCGTCGACCTCAAATTGGATGAGTCAATGCATGGAGGGCTTGTGCGATGCATGTTAAGTATAAGACTCATGATGAGTCGATGCGAAGAGAGGATGTGTCGACACATGAGTGTGTGAGACTCAGGATGAGTCGACCGGTGCGATGCATGTATCGATACATGCTGCATTTTGAAGTCACGATGAGTCGATCGGTAAGTGCATGCGTTGATACATGCTGTGATTTGAAGCAGGATGTGTCGATCCAAGGAGTTTCTTGACGATACATAATGCTGAATTTTTGTCAGAATTGACTTTTAATTGCTCTAACTTGAGTTTTAGGATGCTGTTTGAGATGCCGTTCGAAGCGTTGATTAGCTAACGCGATGAACTCTATTCTAGATGATTTAAATGATGAATAATAAGTGTAATCCCAGTAACTAATTTAGGATTTAGGATTGATTCCCATAGATGACAGTTACGCTGGATTTTGGACATAATGATGAATAGTAGATGTTTAGAGGCTGTTGTCAGAATTATGACAGTAGAATTAGTGACAATAACGATATAAATTAGCAGAATAACAAGATGGGTTACCGTACTACTATTATACAGTTGAGTATTAGTGAGATTTTATTGTTGAAGTTGTGTTCGATGATTTTTGTGATGATAAATGATGTTTAATAAATTATTTTGATGTTATGAGATGTTGTTAATTGAGATGTTTGAGATGATTGAGATGTTGTTGTTTTGAGATGTTTATGAGATGTTGTTGTTCTGAGATGTTTATGAGATGTTGTTGTTTTGAGATAATTGAGATGTGATTGAATATGTGAAGTGTTAGGCTTATTGCCAATGATGCAGGGATGTAGGCGAATGCCTCATAATGAAGTTTGTGGTGAATGACATATATGTGATGTTGTATGTTACATGAGTCTCATACATTTGCATTTTGTGAAGGCCTGTATTGGCGGATTTGTGAACTAGGCTTATGCCTTGTGCCTCTATTAATTGGCAATTAGTGAAGAGGGCTGAAGCCCTATTGGTACCACATGCATATGCACAATTGTGTCGCATTCGAATTGCATTTTGAATCGCTAATGATAATTGTGAATGTTTATTAATTGTTGTGTGTTGTTGAGAAGCGGTGAAGTTTATAATTCTCTTGTCTAATATATCAATTATCATAATCTTATTTATATTATTCGATGTCTCACCCCTTCTGTTTGAATGTTGCCCCTATGTTGGTAACATGCAGGTAATCGAGAGTGAAGGCTGTATACCTTTAATAGATCGAGTCGGTGTCTTTGCTCCGATATGTAACACTCTGGAGGATGAACGCTTGCTAATTTTTGATTGCTGATTTTTAGTTGTTGAACTTTAAATTGGTTATTTACTAAATATGAGATGTTTCGAAGTTGTTGTTTCATTTAAAGTAGTTATTGAAGAATTCCGCTGCGTAGTTGTTGAATTATTAAAGATGCTTTATTGATGGTTCATCCGATGTTTTATTAAAAGTGTTATATATCCATGATGAATGCAATGAATTTGTTAGAAGAATTTGTGACGTCCCGATTCGTTTGTATGAATGAAATTTTATAACTCTGATTTATTTTGCGTAATTTACTTGGGGTAGAATTGGGGTGTTACAAAGTTGGTACTAGAGCAGGTCAGTCCGTCCGGCCAAAGTTGTTGAGTGTTTAACAATCGAGTCTTGTTAATTATTTTTTTTACCATTGTTTCTGTTTGCGTTGGTGGAATCTCCAACGAGGAACGAGGACAGGGGTACCAGAGGTACGTGTTTCGTCGATAGAACTTCATTAGTTATTATTATTGTTGTTGGATGAGTTGAAATAGAATTGCACGTGTGCGTTATCTTTTAATTTTAGTAAGTTGTGATTATATCGGAAGGCTAGACGTGGAGGCGAAGTTAAGGGAAGTGGTGTCGGATGAATTTTCGAGGATAAAAATATTCTAAGTGAGGGAGAGTTGTAACGCCCGGAAATTCATTAAATTATTTAAATAAATTATTGAGGATTTAAATTGTTAGAATTTAGTCAAAGAAGGAATTATCGGAATAATTAGTCAATTTAGTCAAGAGAAATTAGTATTTGATTTAATGTTGTTTTTAGTAGAATGTTATTTTATTAGTTGGGTCAAGTGGGGTGTGTGAAATAGCAAGATTAGGAATAGAATTAATAGGCCCATTAAAGTTACTAGTAGACCTATTATTATATTAAGTTATAATATATAGAGGTTAGCAACCAAAAGCAAAACAGTTATCACGTAGCAGTAGAAGAAGCAAGGGTTTGGAGGCACCAAGTGGGAGGCAAGCGAATTTAGAGAACTCGCAGTCAAACCAGTTGCAGTTTCAACTGGAGAATCCGACCGACCAAAAAACCAAAAGTTAAGGGTGGGGTTCGGATTTTATAACCGGGAATATGATGGTTAGTATGTAGGATTGGGTTTTGTAATTATCCGTTATCTGTGTTGAATTTTGTGTTGAATTTTCGTGTGGAATAAATTATGTTGTTTGATCAATGGAGTAATAGAGTATAATGATTAGGTGATGAATTATCATGATCATAATAAGGTTTGTAGGGTTGTAACATGATTCCTGTAGCAAAATACAGTAGAAAACGCAGAAAATTATACAGAAAATCGCAGGATGCGTCGACCTCAAATTGGATGAGTCAATGCATGGAGGGCTTGCGTCGATGCATGTTAAGTATAAGACTCAGGATGAGTCGATGCGAAGAGAGGATGTGTCGACACATGAGTGTGTGAGACTCAGGATGAGTCGACCGGTGCGATGCATGTGTCGATACATGCTGCGTTTTGAAGTCAGGATGAGTCGATCGGTAAGTGCATGCGTCGATACATGTTGTGATTTGAAGCAGGATGTGTCGATCCAAGGAGTTTTGTGTCGATACATAATGCTGAATTTTTGTCAGAATTGACTTTTAATTGCTGTAACTTGAGTTTTAGGATGCTGTTTGAGATGTCGTTCGAAGCGTTGATTAGCTAACGCAATGAACTCTATTCTAGATGATTTAAATGATGAATAATAAGTGTAATCCCAGTAACTAATTTAGGATTTAGGATTGATTCCCAAAGATGACAGTTACGCTGGATTTTGGACATAATGATGAATAGTAGATGTTTAGAGGCTGTTGTTAGAATTATGACAGTAGAATTAGTGACAATAACGATATAAATTAGCAGAATAACAAGATGGGTTACCGTACTACTATTATACAGTTGAGTATTAGTGAGATTTTATTGTTGAAGTTGTGTTCGATGATTTTTGTGATGATAAATGATGTTTAATAAATTATTTTGATGTTATGAGATGTTGTTAATTGAGATGTTTGAGATGATTGAGATGTTGTTGTTTTGAGATGTTTATGAGATGTTGTTGTTCTGAGATGTTTATGAGATGTTGTTGTTTTGAGATAATTGAGATGTGATTGAATATGTGAAGTGTTAGGCTTATTGCCAGTGATGCAGGGATGTAGGCGAATGCCTCATAATGAAGTTTGTGGTGAATGACATATATGTGATGTTGTAGGTTACATGAGTCTCATACATTTTCATTTTGTGAAGGCCTGTATTGGCGGATTTGTGAACTAGGCTTATGCCTTGTGCCTCTATTAATTGGCAATTACTGAAGAGGGTTGAAGCCCTGTTGGTACCACATGCATATGCACAGTTGTGTCGCATTCGAATTGCATTTTGAATGGCTAATGATGATTGTGAATGTTTATTGATTGTTGTGTGTTGTTGAGAAGCGGTGAAGTTTATAATTCTCTTGTCTAATATATTAATTATCATAATCTTATTTATATTATTCGATGTCTCACCCCTTCTGTTTGAATGTTGCCCCTATGTTGGTAACATGCAGGTAATCGAGAGTGAAGGCTGTATACCTTTAATAGATCGAGTCGGTGTCTTTGCTCCGATATGTAACACTCGGGGGGATGAACGCTTGCTAATTTTTGATTGCTGATTTTTAGTTGTTGAACTTGAAATTGTTTATTTACTAAATATGAGATGTTTCGAAGTTGCTGTTTCATTTAAAGATGTTATTGAAGAATTCCGCTGCGTAGTTTTTGAATTATTAAAGATGCTTTATTGATGGTTCATCCGATGTTTTATTAAAAGTGTTATATATCCATGATGAATGCAATGAATTTGTTAGAAGAATTTGTGACGTCCCGATTCGTTTGTATAAATGAAATTTTATAACTCTGATTTATTTTGCGTAATTTACTTGGGGTAGAATTGGGGTGTTACAAAGTTGGTATCAGAGCAGGTCAGTCCGTCCGGCCAAAGTTGTTGAGTCTTTAACAATCGAGTCTTGTTAATTATTTTTTTTTACCATTGTTTGTGTTTGCGTTGGTGGAATCTCCAACGAGGAACGAGGAAAGGGGTACCAGAGGTACGTGTTTCGTCGATAGAACTTTATTAGTTATTATTATTGTTGTTGGATGAGTTGAAATAGAATTGCATGTGTGCGTTATCTTTTAATTTTAGTAAGTTGTGTTTATATCGGAAGGCTAGACGTGGAGGCGAAGATAAGGGAAGTGGTGTCGGATGAATTTTTGAGGACAAAAATATTCTAAGTGGGGGATAGTTGTAACGCCCGGAAATTCATTAAATTATTTAAATAAATCATTGAGGATTTAAATTGTTAGAATTTAGTCGAAGAAGGAATTATCGGAATAATTAGTCAATTTAGTCCAGAGAAATTAGTATTGGATTTAATGTTGTTTTTAGTAGAATGTTATTTTATTATTTGGGTCAAGTGGGGTGTGTGAAATAGCAAGATTAGGAATAGAATTAATAGGCCCATTAAAGTTACTAGTAGACCTATTATTATATTAAGTTATAATATATAGAGGTTAGCAACCAAAAGCAAAAAAATTATCACGTAGCAGTAGAAGAAGCAAGGGTTTAGAGGCACCAAGTGGGAGGCAAGCGAATTTAGAGAACTCGCAGTCAAACCAGTTGCAGTTTCAACTGGAGAATCCGACCGACCAAAAAACCAAAAGTTAAGGGTGGGGTTCGGATTTTATAACCGGGAATATGATGGTTAGTATGTAGGATTGGGTTTTGTAATTATCCGTTATCTGTGTTGAATTTTGTGTTGAATTTTCGTGTGGAATAAATTATGTTGTTCGATCAATGGAGTAATAGACTATAATGATTAGGTGATGAATTATCATGATCATAATAAGGTTTGTAGGGTTGTAACATGATTCCTGTAGAAAAATACAGTAGAAAACGCAGAAAATCGCAGGATGCGTCGACCTCAAATTGGATGAGTCAATGCATGGAGGGCTTGCGTCGATGCATGTTAAGTATAAGACTCAGGATGAGTCGACGCGAAGAGAGGATGTGTCGACACATGAGTGTGTGAGACTCAGGATGAGTCGACCGGTGCGATGCATGTGTCGATACATGCTGCGTTTTGAAGTCAGGATGAGTCGATCGGTAAGTGCATGCGTCGATACATGCTGTGATTTGAAGCAGGATGTGTCGATCCAAGGAGTTTTGTGTCGATACATAATGCTGAATTTTTGTCAGAATTGACTTTTAATTGCTGTAACTTGAGTTTTAGGATGCTGTTTGAGATGCGGTTCGAAGCGTTGAATAGCTAACACGATGAACTCTATTCTAGATGATTTAAATGATGAATAATAAGTATAATCCAAGTAACTAATTTAGGATTTAGGATTGATTCCCATAGATGACAGTTACGTTGGATTTTGGACATAATAATGAATAATAGATGTTTAGAGGCTGTTGTTAGAATTATGACAGTAGAATTAGTGACAATAACGATATAAATTAGCAGAATAACAAGATGGGTTACCGTACTACTATTATACAATTGAGTATTAGTGAGATTTTATTGATGAAGTTGTGTTCGATGATTTTTGTGATGATAAATGATGTTTAATAAATTATTTTGATGTTATGAGATGTTGTTAATTGAGATGTTTGAGATGATTGAGATGTTGTTGTTTTGAGATGTTTATGAGATGTTGTTGTTCTGAGATGTTTATGAGATGTTGTTGTTTTGAGATAATTGAGATGTGATTGAATATGTGAAGTGTTAGGCTTATTGCCAATGATGCAGGGATGTAGGCGAATGCCTCATAATGAAGTTTGTGGTGAATGACATATATGTGATGTTGTATGTTACATGAGTCTCATACATTTGCATTTTCTGAAGGCCTGTATTGGCGGATTTGTGAAGTAGGCTTATGCCTTATGCCTCTATTAATTGGCAATTAGTGAATAGGGCTGAAGCCCTGTTGGTACCACATGCATATGCACAGTTGTGTCGCATTCGAATTGCATTTTGAATCGCTAATGGTAATTGTGAATGTTTATTAATTGTTGTGTGTTGTTGAGAAGCGGTGAAGTTTATAATGCTCTTGTCTAATATATTAATTATCATAATCTTATTTATATTATTCGATGTCTCACCACTTCTGTTTGAATGTTTCCCCTATGTTGGTAATGTGCAGGTAATCGAGAGTGAAGGTTGTATACCTTCAATAGATCAAGTCGGTGTCTTTGCTCTGATATGTAACACTCGGGGGGATGAATGCTTGCTAATTTTTTATTGCTGATTTTTAGTTGTTGAACTTTAAATTGTTTATTTACTAAATATGAGATGTTTCAAAGTTGCTGTTTCATTTAAAGATGTTATTGAAGAATTCCGTTGTGTAGTTGTTGAATTATTAAAGATGCTATATTGCTGGTTCATCCGATGTTTTATTAAAAGTGTTATATATCCATGATGAATGCAATGAATTTTTTAAAAGAATTTGTGACATCCCGATTCATTTGTATGAATGAAATTTTATAACTCTGATTTATTTTGCTTAATTTGCTTGGGGTAGAATTTGGGTGTCATATACCACACTGATATGTCGCACTGGCGTTCTTCAAACCAAAAGGCATAACTTTATAACAAAAAGTGCCCCACTGTGCGACAAAAGTAGTCTTCTCTATGTCTTCAGGTGCCATCTTGATCTGATTATAATCGGAGAAACCATCCATGAAGGAGAATACCTTGTGTTGAATGGTGTTGTCAACCCGAACATCAATGTGTGGAAGCAGAAAGTAATCCCTGGGGCTTGCCCTATTCAGATCCCTGTAGTCTACACACATACGTACCTTAATGTCTCTCTTAGGCACTGGCACCACATTTGCAACCCACTGCGGATAGGATGTAACAACTAGGAAACCGGTGTTGAATTGCTTCATGACTTCAGCCTTGATCTTCTCAAACATCTCGGGATGAATACGATGAAGCTTCTACTTTACAGGAGGACAACCCTCCTTCATTGGTAGGTGGTGAGCTACGATGTTTGCATCTAACACTGGCATATCTTCATAGGACCAAGCAAAGATTTCAACATAGTCATGTAAAATCTAGATTAACCTTCCCTTGACATTGTTCTCCAGGTTTGCGCATATCTTGACTTCTTTCCTATTCTCTTCAGTACCGAAATTCACAACCTCGATCGGCTCTTCATGAGGTTGTATTGCTCTTTCTTCTTAATGTAATAGTCTAGACGGCTCTCTAGGTACTTCACAATCTTCCCCACCTTCGTCCTCGACTTGGTAGATCAGATTTCGAATTCATAATGGGCAATAGCACAATTATTGTCAATGAGATCTAGAGTGGATGTGGATCTGTAGTTTGATGTGGGTGTGTGTAAGAACACATAACTATTTTGAAAATAAATAAATCAAAAGAAAGACAAAGAGCGCAAAATTTGAATGTAAAACATCCAATGATTTATTAAATTAAATATGAAAGTGAAACATGATAACCCTCACAAATAGACCATTGTTCCTCGGGTAGGACACAAGGCTTAAAGTTTATTATTCAAAATTACATATCTAAAACTTAATCACAAGAAAACAAAAAAAGCAATTACTCCTGACTAAAGAAGATTGGTACAAAGTTTCTAGCCGTCCAATTATTGAGTCTGTTGCCGATAATAGGGAAGATCCAATTGCCTATATAATAATCACTGTCAGCATCCTCTATAGAGTTGACCCCATGGTTGCTAATGCGGAATGGTGGTCCTCCGACAAGAGCACGACGAACAGCCTTTGAGCTCCTGAAGTGAAACCCAAGCCAAATTTTTCAAATTTGTAAGGAATATCAGGGAGTTGGCCCCAAATAGTACACCCACCTTCTTCAACCACACCTTAGCGTCTTTTAGAGAGGCCATTTTTAGTGGAACCCTGGTGACCTCTGGAGCTGTAGTAATATCCTTGGTAACAACAATTATTTGGGGAACCACTTCAAAATTATGGCAGGGAGTCTCAATGAATTTGGCGTCCATCTCAATATATCAGAAGGAATTCAAATGGCTTACCATATATTCTTCTTCACCACAAACTGTAACAATCTTTCCATTCACAGGGTACTTCAACATCTGGTGTAGAGTGGAAGTGACAATGCCTGCCCCATGAATCCAAGGGCGTCCAAGTAAACAAGAATAAGTTGGACGAATATCCATCATATAGAAGGTAGAGGAAATATTTTGGGAACCCACTTTGATTGGGATATGAACTTCTCTGTGCACCATTCTTTTGGAACCGTCAAAATCCCTCACCACAATATTACTGGGTCTCATCATTAACGCTTCACAATCAAGCCTGTCTAGGGAACCCTTCAGTAGGACATTCAAAGATGAACCTATATCAACCAACACGTGAGATAAATTAGTGCCCCTGCACTCAATGGAGACATGCAGGGTCTTGTTATGGTTTTGTCACGCAGGAGTCAGGTCATCATCGGAAAAACCTAGTCCATTATCAACTGTTAGACTAGCAACATTATTCTCGAATTGATTAGCAGAAGTATCTTGTGGCACATGAGTAAACTTTAGAAATTTCACTAAAGCCTTAGCATAGACTTCAGATCACAACAACAAAGCTAGCATAGACATCTTGGAGGGGCTCTGCCCCAATTGTTCAACAACATTGTAATCACTCTTTTGGATAATCTTTAATATTTCCTCCATCTCTTGCTTGGAGGCGTCTGGAATAACTTTTTTTGGCACCTCCGTCTGGGAAGGCTTAATCATCTTTTCCTTGCCCCGAGTCTCAATTGACTTAGAAGCACAGACACAAATTGGAGTAGCAACAGTCTTCTGAGAGATTTCTGGAGAGAAAATCCTCCCGCTTCTAGTAACCTTACTGGTCCCAACAATATTGTCAATGCTAGGATCAGTAACATCAGTATTTCTCTTTTGATGGCTGATAATTCTTACTTGGCACCATGGTAGTAGACGTCAGCTCCGTATTTCCAAGTAACAACTTTATCGGAGGTATATGGAATTGGCCCTGAGGAGGTAATTATCAGGGGAGCAACTTTAGCGTTGGAAGTAATCCTCACAGGACCTTTAGAGGTGATCCTTAAAGGAGTATTGGAAATTGTAACAATAAACACATCTTCAAATCTCAAACCTTGAGACACATCTTCGCATAAACCTTCTATAAAGGGAGTCTTCTCAAACAGAATCTCCCGGTCATGCATCAAACGCTGAACACCGTTCTTAAGCAACATACAACCATTGGGTTGGGATGCATAATGGTAGCAATCTTCAACTAAAACTTGAAATAAACTGGCTCGCAACAGATTCATCTTGACAATTAATAGAGGAGTAGTCAAATCATTCACTGCAGAAACATAGAGAACATCATCAACAACATTAACACCCTTGTCATGGTTGGGAATTGGTGCGGTGATCACATTGGGAGTCTCGGGAGGATCAAATTCAATTTCTTTGGCATCAATCATGTACTGGATTTTATTCTTCAGTGCCCAATAGCCATGAGTGTCGTGCCCGGGACTGTTGGAATGGTAAGCACGTCGTACATTGGAATTATATCGAGGAGAGGAAGTGTTTGTATTTTGAGGAGGGTCCCTCAAAGTGATCAATTCAACCTCCAATACATGTTGTAACGCCCGAGAAAATGGCATATTAATCTTGGTGAACTGCCTTTTAGGCGCATCCTTCCTGCGCTGATTATTTTGTTGTTGAACTGGTGCAGGGTTGGAGATCATTACAACTCCCACAGTTTGACAGCGCTCAACTTTTCCACGACCCCTCTGGCCGTATACATTGTTGTAACCCAAAATTTGCCCTCTCATTTCTCAATTAATATCTCACAAGATCTCCTTTGGTTCAAGACTGCACTAAGGTTGATCAACTCAAGACATCTCCTCAAGCACTGATGACTAAAAATTAAGGTCTTGGATCACATTTTTTTGCTCAATCAATTGATCAGATGATCTAAAATCAGCCGTACTGGTGAAAAAGTCAACTGTAGCATTAAAAGTCAAACTTTGACTTATTGGTCAACATTAAGTTTCAAATATCACAATTCATCAAGACATTCAAAAATATCAAGCTTGATCATCAAGAAGTTAAGAAAGTCAAAAGTCAACTTGAAAAGTCAAGATTTCCAAGACTTATAAATTTTCTAAGTGTTTTTATACATGATAATTTCATCACTTCATGCCATTCTTTCACCAAGATGCTAGACGGTTCAAGGGAAACTTTCAACATGAAAGTTGTAGATCTCCATGATATCTACAACTTTGCTTTACACAACTTCTCCTAAATATGCTTGGATCTCAAGTTATAAATTCATGAAGTCATGACATTTTCATTTAACACTTAGAAAAAATTTCAACATATTTTGTGCAGGATTTTATCCTAAATTCTTGGAATTTTTTCACATAGTTCCAAGATGATTTTGTCAAAATGGCCAACATGAAAGATATATAGGGTGTTTCAAGCTTTCTAAAACATCTAAGAGCATGAATTTATCATATTTGAGATAGAAGATACAAGGATCTGAAGTTGGACATTCATTATTGATTTACAAGGCAGGTTTGTGATGAACAAAGAACAAAAATCTTAACCATGCTGCATAATCTTCACTTTGCAGACCTCTTGACTTGCAAATCTATCCATAATCAGATGTTTAGACAATTGATTGAACCATTATCCAAGTGGTTCAAGTATTGTCCATTGCATCTTTCTATTTTTGGCACAAAGGCACCATTGCCATTCTTGCAAAGATCACTTTAATCATAAAGTCAATTTCTTGAGCCTCTAATTTGTTGTTCTAATCACACTCAACTTCTACAAGTCAGAACAAAGATGTTTAAAGTTATCAACCACTTTACATAGCTTGGTAAAAGCATTGGAAACATGTCCTTCATGTTTGCTTCAAAAACAAGCAAGATAACCATAACATGTGATTCAAAAATCTGAGTTGTTTGAAGTCTCAAACGTTCTCTATAAATAGGGAGGCCAATTTCAAGAGAAATGGGGTTAGAAAAAAATAGGGAGAGAAGAGAAAAAAGGGAGAAAGAAAACCATAAGTTTTGTTAACAAACTCTCAAAAATCTCATAACTGAAAGAAGGTCATAACAGTCCACAAAGAAACACCTCAAGCTCAAAACATAAATTCTAGCTGCAAGGTAAGTCTCCTTAACTTTAAACTCTTCATTTCAATCATCATCATTTGGTTCATTTTTAGGCTAAAATGCAGTGACCTTTAAAGAAAAGTTTTTTTAAAAAAAATCATGAACAGGCAGGTATAAGGCAGCTGTTTTTCAAAATCATACAACGTGCAATCGATTGCATATCCATGCAAATCGATTGCACGGGGTTCCAGTAGCCAAATTTCCAAAATTTTTGAGAGTGCAATCGATTGCACAACCATGAAAATCGATTGCACGGGGTTCCAGTAGCCAAATTTCCAAATTTTTTGACTGTGCAATCGATTTCACAACCATGCAAATCGATTCACTGGAAGTCAGTAGCCAATGTTTTGAAAAACTGAAGCGTGCAATCAGTTGCACTAACATGCAAATCGATTGCACTCAAACAAAAATTGATTTTTTTCTTTGAAAGAACTTGAATAAAGGGTTGGACAATATAAAATGTTTCCTTTTTGTCATTGAGCATCTATATCTTAAGTTCAAGGTACATATTATCATTATACCTTGAAATTTGCTAAGGACTTGAACCAAAGACTTCATCCAAAGAGGCTTTTAGCTTGATCAATAATTGTTTCTTTCTTTATCAATCATGATTTATCTTCATCAAAACAAGAGTGCATTCGAGAAACTTGAGTTTACGGCATGTGTTCACACATAATGATCCAAAATGTTTTCTTTTCCTTTCATTATCTTTATGTGCTTCATATATTTTCCTCATGGCTATTCAATATGGTTGTAATAGATAATTAGGACTTTAATTTCTTGAAATCCCCATTTGTAAATTGTATACCCCATCCCCAAATGATTGTAATAGTGTAGGATATTTACTTTCCGCAAATTTATCGCTTTATATATAACATGTTAATAATTAGGGTTTGTATGGCAAGATAAAACCAATCAAATAGAAAACCCTAATTCAAGACAAAATCAAGCATGAAAATGACACACTTGCACACAAACACCCCCTAGGGTTACTCCACTTAGTTTCCTTGAACAAAATGGCCATATTACGCATGTAAGGTATCTTAGCAAAACAAACAAAAAAACAAGATCATAGTCCCTCGATGACGCTATTCAAAGTTGCCTTACGAAAATGATCTTAGTCCCTCAAAGTGCTAAGATACTTTGCAACATTGCTAATCATGGTCATACGATGATCCACGCCCATCTCGTTTACATCCAAAGATAGGGTTGCTTACCAAATCAATGGTAAGACAACAATATCAAAGGAAAAGAAAATGAACAAGAAAGACATTTCAGTAGGTAGTTTGCTTTTAGTTACTTGCTCCATTTCAAACAAATATCCTTGCTATTTTCAAAACAAACACACACATTTCAAAACATCTTACAAACTTGAAATTTTTTTCAAAAAGATAAACATCTTTGTATACATTCTTACGAACGAGAATCATTATAAAGATTGCCTAAACAATGGCCTCTTTACAAAATACTTTCAAAAACCACACAAAGCACAATTTCAAACAAAAGCAAGTGATCTATCAAGTAACTGAGAGCGCATGGAAAACCATGGATGAAAAGGGTTCTAATACCTTCCCTTTTCATAATCTACTCCCCGAACTGAAGAAACAATCTCAAAGGTCTTTCCTGTGCTTTTTTACCTTTCCTTTTGGATAAAAGAAAAGTCGGTGGCGGCTCATGCTAACCGCAACATTTGTGATAAAACGCAAAACCTTCAAGTAAGTTCTCCCACCGTATCATAGAACTGGCGACTCTTCTGGGGACAATTATAAAAGTGGGGTTACCTTAGGGATAAATCACATTTACTTGCTTACATTGTTTGATTTGTATGCTTTACATTATGGTTCTTTATTTGGGTTTGAATCCTCTACCCGAATTTGGGATACATTATAGGTAAGTAGCATTACATTGTGGAAACTGTGCGGGGTATACCGACATGGTCTAAGCAATAGCTATGTTAGTGAGAAATATTTGTGGACATCGGTAGCCTTTGAGTTAATCAAAGAGAATACGGGGCCGCTGAGTGATGTCATGAAGCACTAATGAACTTCTAGAACCTTTACTTGACCAACTTGGCCTTTAGGACGTAGTGAGATGACCGACTTTGGTGCAGTCTGAAGTTGGTAGATACTCGATACTACACTCATTAAGGTTTGGTTTCTTGGGATATTTTGGTCGCCATTAAAGAGGCTTGAGCTGAAGCAATGACCAAGGAAACAATCCAGTGATATTGAGCTCCTTAGAACCCGTTTACTATTGCTAGGACAGGTTTAAGCCTACTAAACTTCAAGAGGGTACTTACCTATAAAACTCCATGCAAGCCTAAACTAAGGACTTGTTTGCTTTGCTTGTATATGCATACTTGTACATAACATCATGGACATCATGAACATCATATACATCCACTAACCATTTCAAGGATTTTTTGGATTCATCTTTGTTCTTGTTTTGTAGGATATGGATTCACTTCGCCGGAAAACTATTCAAGTCAACCTTGTAAGAATTCCTCCACAACTTAAGGAGCTAGCTTCAAAAATTCCTGAAAACTCTCCATTCACCGAGAGACATGGTCGTCTACTCAACTTGGTCACCTCCAACACAGATGAGGATATGATGAAGGTGCTCTTTCAGTTCTTTGATCCTTTACACCATTACTTCACATTTCCCGACTATCAACTTGTGCCTACTTTGGAAGAATTCTCCCAACTCTTGAGGATTCCCATTCTCAATCAACTGCCTTTCAACGGAACGGAAATAGACCCAAAGCCAGAAGAGATTGCTCAAGCTCTACACTTGCACTCATCTGATGTCATAACTCATTGGGAAACAAGGAGTGGTGTCAAAGGTTTCCTGGCAAAGTTCATGTTTGAGAAAGCCCAAAGCTGTTGGAATTCCTTGGACTTGAAAGCCTTCGAGGAAATTGTGGCTCTCCTCATCTATGGGCTGGTTTTGTTTCCAAATCCCGACCAACTCATAGATATCAACACCGTCAAAATCTGCATATCATGCAACCCAATGCCTACATTGCTAGGAGATATCCTACACTCTTTTCACACTCGCACAATGAGGAAAAGAGGTGTCCTTATGTGTTGCACTCATCTCTTGGAAAGATGGTTTATTTCTCATCTGCCCTAATCTGTATTAAAGAATGAGCAAGGGTCAAGATGGTCACAAAGGTTGATGACGCTCAAAGGTTCAGACATTCGTTGGTGCTCCCGATCCAAAGAGAATGTTGTCATTATCGAACGTTGTGGAGAATTTCCTAATGTCCCTTTACTTGGAATTAGGGGAGGTATCACCTACAACCATTGCTTAGCCTTAAGACAGTTTGGTTACGCTCGAAAGGATGGCCTGCACGAGATGCTGATTCAAGGTTTGGTATTCGACTACGACAACGACAATCAAGGTCTTTGCCAGATATTTATCTGAGATTGGAGGATGTTAAAGAAGGTGGATAGCAAGACTTTGGGACACAAGAATTCCATCCCTCTTGAGCCTTACCTCAAATGGGTACGAACTCGCGCTCAGAGTCTTATGATGCCTTACCCCTCTATTCTCCCGGTAATCATTGTGCCTGTCATGGAGGAAGACGTTCCATACACTATCCTACATCCTGACATGCCCACATCTCTCGAAGACCTACAAAGGGATTGGATACAACTCAAAGGGGAGCGAGATACGTTCGAAGCCCAGTTCTATGCAAGCGAGAAGAAGGTTTTGGAACTCACTAGGCTACTTCATGAGGAGCAGACTCTGAATGCCTACATTGCACCAAAGAGGATGCACACTACTTTTCTATCCTCGAGTGTTGTATTATTTTGCCCAAGGGGCATTGATGTACTCAAAATTTATCTTATCGATATAACGTGTGTTTCTTTTTTTTCCAAAACAAAGTTAAATTTTTTGAAATCCTTGAAAACATTGCATATGCATATATCATGCATCATAACATAAGCAGGTCTTTTATAACAAGTCTCCTCATCTCTCTACTATTTATTTCAATAAGATGGATCTTGAGCAAAAAGTGAAGGATCTTCAAGCTCAGAATACACAATTTCAACAGTTGTTCATGACCCTAGCCAAGGGGCAAGAAGAAGTGAAAGCTCACCTCACAAGGGGCATGGTCATAGGGAATCCGGAGGGAACCAAGGATGATCAGTTGGAACGACTACAAACCGAGATAGCCATAATGAAGGTCCAAATGATGGGACAACTGGTGGCCCAAATGGCTCTTATCCAAAATCTGGCTCAAGGACAAGAAGAGATGAAAGTTCTTGTCAACCAACTTCGCCAAGACAGTTGCAACTGCATGAGGCAAACAACCAGAATTGGAAATCAAGTCACTTCTTAGCATCCCATAAGACAAGAAGCTGTAAGACCTTCCCAATCTGCTTCTACATCACGAGCCCAACAAAGACTTCGTCAACATCAACCAGAAAATCAGCAAAGGCAAAGTGATCCCAAAAGACAGTTTACCAACATCAACATACCACTGTCTCAAGCTTTGTAGCACATGCTGAGGGTGAACCTGATTATACCAATTAGACCTCATCTAAATCCCAAAAAATTTTCTCCCAGCTACAATCCTGATGCCAGGTGTGCCTATCATTCTGATAGTCCTGGGCATGATACAAACGATTATTGGGCGCTGAAGTACAAGATTCAAAACCTGATCGACGAAGGAATGCTAGATTTCACACAATATGGCCAGACTGAATTCTTCTGCCGTCCCTCAAAGGCTCACCACCTAAAGTGACAAGTTCAGACAAAGAGGCTTCTGTTCATTTGAATTTTTAGTTGTAATTTTTTTACTTGTTCAAACACTTATCTATTAATGTCAAACTCTGTTTCATTAATGCATTGCATATGTTTGTCTTGAATTAATCCATTCGTTTTGACTATATTTAAACTATGCTTTTTACTCCCCTTATATTCAACTCTTGTCCTAAAAACTACAAGCCTTTAGAGGGAGGATGACGAAAACAATGCAATAATCTCATACAATATGCTTTTGGATAGACCTTGTTGACGATGTACATGCGTTTCTTTCAAATCCTAAACACTGGAGTTATAAGGAAGATAATCCCTGAAGGGTTAAGAAAGCGCTTAAAGGGGGGGGGGGGGGGTTGAATAAGTTACTCCTTTCGTTTTCAAAACAAAGCTCAAATAATAATGGAAGAACACAATTATTTTTATCCTGGTTCGTTTGAACTCAAACTACTCCAGTCCACCCGCCAAGGTGATTTCGCCTTTCTCAACAAGGACTTAATCCACTATAATCAATTGATTACAAACACACAACAACTGTTGTAACTAACAATGCACAAGTAATCTTACAAGTGACTAACACCACTAAGACTTAAATCTAGTCCTAGTCTGCTTGAGAAATCTAACCAAACTTGGTCTCTCAAGGAACAAATACAGGAGTTTAATCTTTACAGATAATGAAATAAAGTTTGTTTCTAATCAAGCTATATCACAACTGTGATTTTTCACTTAGAAAATAATGCACAACTTGTATGAACAATGAGTTTGTGAGCTTAGGATATTTCACGTAGTTTCTTGCTTCTATTTGAAAATTTGATTGGTTCACTTGATTGTTGTAGGCTTGCAATAAATGTCCTTCTATTTATAGTAGGAACAATAAGACCGTTGCTGCCTTCAGAAAAGTTGGAGAGCATTAAATGCTTGCGTGTTTCCTTGCAATATTCCATTTTCCAAGAAACTAGTTGTAGGCACTTGAATGCTTTCAGCCGTCTTTGCATTAATGAGCAAACGACAGAATGTAAGAACATATTTCCTTTGCTTTGACAAGACAAGTTGATCTTAATGTTATTTCAGAATTTGCTCCAATGTCTTTAAGTCAGAACATGTTTCACTCATCTTCTAGGCAGTGCGTTGCTTGCTAAGAACTTTGAACAACGCTCGCTTTCAAGTTATCTTCTGAGCAAGGAACCTACTAAAAGTTAGAAGATATATTTATCAAATAAAGTGTCTTACCAGAGTCAGCAGATGCACTTGAATAAAAGGTTCTTTTATCAAAGAACTTCTACATAATTTTTGCTTAGCACTTCAGAATGTTTTCATTAACTGAGACATTCAAACACATTCATCAGAATATAAATTATCTTAAATATAATTTAGTTATCATAAAAACTCTTGAGATAGGTCAGAACTAACCTTGTTCTTTCAATCTCCCCCTTTTTGATGATGACAAAAAATTATTTTAGATAAAGAAAAGAAACGGATAAGAGATGAGAATCTCCCCCTAAAATGAAGATTTCTGTATAAAATATCCTGAGATAATTTTATCAGAGCAATACAAAGTCTTCTTGGATTTCTTCAGAACTTCTTCAAGAAGATAATATTCAGCTGGAATATTCTTTCAGAGTTAAAGTGATACCTGCAAAAAAATTCTTTTGCACAGAAGGAATTCTTGCAAAATTGTTAGAATGTCTGAGACTTAGTCCCATAACTGTTAAACAGTGATTAGTTCAAGAATGCACATTTTCTCCCCCTTTTTGGCATAATCAAAAAGTGTAAAAAAATGAGAAATTTTAAAAGATATCATAAAAAAAGATAAAAATAAATATCCAGAAGTACAAACAAAACATCCAAACAAGAGACAAAAAGAAACTAGGATTTCTTAGTGACAAGAGCCATTAGAAGATTCTTGATCTCAGAGGCAAATTCTTCTTGTTTCACCATCCAGTTCTTAATTTCTAGATTTGTTTGATCTTGCTTATCCATTCATTTATTCATGACTTCATTCTCCTTCTTTATCTCTTTCAGAGTGTCCATAATGAGTGAGGTAGGAGCATAGGATGACGAAGCTTCAGTAGAAGCAGGCTTAGAAGCAGCAACTGTTGAGTCAGAATTCACGAAGGTGGAAAGCAGAGTGTCCAGATCCATTTCAAGAGTTGGCACAGGTTCAGGTCCATCCTTAACAGAAGGTTGATTCAATAGAACAATAGCCAGAGGATTTGAATCTTTAGAGGATTCTTCAGATTCATCTTCTGATATGTCCATCTTATCAGCTGGTGTATCAACAATCATTAACGAAGACTTCTTATTCCAAGTGTCAGCAACTTCTGTCTTGAAAGTACGCAGAAGTTTGGAAAATTTGTCCAGCACCTGAAAGTGGCATAAGTCCTGTAACTTCCGTGATTTAGCATCCAAAGTTCTTCTGAAGGTTTCCCATAGAAGATCTGTTGCAGTTGTGTTCACGCTTTTGGAGCAATCTTCTTTCAGCGGTTGTAACCATGCTTGAACATTTGTTATAAAATTCTGAAATAAAGTATTTACATCTGGCTGAACAGATTTAGGGACAACCTTTTTGTAAGTTTTATTTTTCAAGAATTGTAGAGATTGAAAGTCCACTACAATTCTTAAAAAGCTATTGGGTTCAGGATCATTTGTAGGTTCAGGTTGGTCAACAAAAATAGGAGGTTCTGATATTTCATGAGGTTCGGATGGTTCAGCAGTTTCAGTTTGTTCAAAAGGTTGTTGTTCTAGAATATGAGGGGGTGAGTGTGTAGGTGAGATTGGTTTTGTATGTTGTGGTGAAGTGGGTGGAGTGACATCAGGAAAAATTATTATTGTATAATCAGGAGTGGGAATGGGATTTTGAGACAGTGGTTGATTCATAACAAAAATGTTTTCAGATGGTAGGTTGAAAGGAGGCTTTATAGTGGCTAGAGGTTCATTTATCCATGGAATTCTCTAAGAGCCAGTATCATACCATCCAGTGGGTCTGGGTGATAGAGGTCTGGGAGGGGGTCTTGAAAAATGTTCAGCAGGAATAGGTTGAAAAACAGATGGTTCAGGGGGTTCTGATTGAGAGGGTTCTGATTGGCTGTCAGAATGTTCATCAGAGTCAAAATCACTTAAATCTGATAAAAATTGATTTTTATGAGGGTTGTCAGCAAGGGGTTCAGATGGTAAGGTCAGATCAATGTCAACATCTAAGTCTCCTAAGGTTTGGGAGGGTTCAGCAGATGCAGATACATTTACAGAATCATAAACAAGGATAGTTTCAGCATGTTTACCTGTCTTCTTTTTCTTCTTCTGAGGAGTGTCAGAAGGTCCTTCTACAACTTTTCTTTTCACAGATTCTTGGATAACAACATCAGGAGCAGCTTGATTTCTTCCTTGAAGCAAAGCTGGATCAATGGATGATCCTGTTTCTTTGCAGATCTCAAGATAGTGGAAGATGATACGAGGATGATCTCCTGAGTTGAACATAGGAAAGTCAGCAATAAGAATCCTTCTCCTCTTTGCAATAGCTGACACACACGGAGTGGGTTCCACTAGCAGCTTGTCAATAATTTTCCTTTTCAGCAAGTTCTTTCCAGTCATAGTCTTACCACAGATAGGTTCTAGCTCCCCCAAAAGATTGGCTTCTTTTAGGTGAGCAATCAGACCATTCTCAGTCAGAATGTCTGATATTAACCTCCCCATAGGAATCCAATCCCTCTTTGATTTGGGGTTCTTCATCCTTTCAGCTTCTCTGGTCTTTTTTACATGGTTCCAAAGATGTTCAAATAGCAAGTAGGGAAAATCAATTTTGACATTGGTTCTAAGGCAAAACAGCAAATATTGTTGATCAGCGTTGATGTAATCAGGAGAACTGGTGTCTTTCCTATGGTGAATACATCCATGAATAATCCTTTCCTAAATCTTGTATTTGTCTTTCAAATCCATGACTTTGGAGGAACCTTGACCATTTGTGAAAATCTATGAATATACCCTAGACATCTCCATTCTTCCACTGGGCATTCCTGTAACTCCAAGTCCTTTAAAACCCAGCAACTTTATGATTTGATTTTCTGTAATGGATATTTATTTGCCTGTTACAAAGGAGAGAATAACCTTGGGGGTTGCAATAGAGTGAATCCAGAATTCCTTCACCAGATGTGGAAAGACTGGAACAATGAGACGATCAAAGAAGCTTTCCCAACCTTGAAACTTCACAGCAGGGAATAAGTCAAAACCATTCTCTCTGAGATTCTCAAAGTCTACCATTAACTCACTCAAAACTTCCAAACTGTCTACTGGAATGAGAGTTGTCCTTTCAGGTACAATGTATTTCTCAGAGTGGGTAGAAGAAGAAGAAGCCATTGAAGTTCTTTAGAAATGAGAATTTGAAGAAAGGGTTTTAAGAGAAAAGTACAGAAAAACGCTTGAGTTTGAAAGAGACAGTAAAGAATGAAAAGGGTTTTTTCAAAAAGTATTTATAGGCAAAAATTTCAAAAAATAGGTTTAGAATTAAAATTAAAATTATTTAAGACAAATTTAAAATAAAAATAAAACGGATTTAAAAACAAATCTCATCATTACTTGCATTTAATGATTTGCTAAAAATGAGGGAAAACGTGGGATTATGGCTAATCATCAACAATTACCTAGAACGTCATCATTAGCTTTTTCACGTGTGACCTTTCAGAAACACACCACGTGTTCATCTCCTGAAGGATGCATGTAACAGCTGTTTGTTCTAATGAATTTCTGAACTACACTTGGACATGAAGAGTTAGAACATTTCATAACTTTTCATATAGCTTCTGTTACAACTTCTCTTCTAACTTCTGAAGAGTTGTTGATCAGAGCATTCATTTCAGAATATTCTGAAGTCAATCACAGAAAATAAATATTATTTTATTCAGGACATAATTCCATACAAATATTTTTCAGAATGAAATTAAATCTATCTTCTGAAAGGGGTTTGGTAAAAATGTCAGCCCATTGATGGTCTGTTTTTACAAAAATTAAGTTTAAAATACCCTTCTGAATATAGTCCCTTATGAAGTGATATTTAATTTCTATATGTTTGGCTTTAGAATGTAAGATTGGATCCTTAGAAAGACAAATAGCAGAAGTATTGTCACAGAAGATAGGAATCTTACTTTCATAAAGGTTGAAATCTTCTAGTTGACTTTTCATCCAAATCATCTGAGAGCTACATCCAGCAGCAGATATATATTCAGCTTCTGTGGTTGACAGTGCAATTGTTGCTTGCTTCTTGTTGTACCACGAGATAAGATTGTCACCCAGAAACTGACAACTTCCAGAGGTTCTCTTTCTTTCAATTCTATCTCCAGCAAAGTCAGCATCACAATAACCTACTAGTTTATAATCTTGTGGTCTTCTGTAACACAGAACCAGATTAGTAGTACCTTTCAGATACCTAAGAATTCTCTTAACAGTTGTTAAGTGAGATTCTCTGGGATCTGATTGGAATCTAGCACACAAGCACACGCTAAATAGTATATCAGGTCTAGATGCAGTCAGATAGAGCAGGGATCCAATCATACCTCTATAGAGCTTCTGATCTACTTTCATACTTACCTCATCTTTACCTAGAATGCGGGTTTGATGCATAGGAGTCTTGGCATCTTTGCTTTCTGACATTTGAAATTTCTTTAGAAGTTCTTTAACATACTTCGTCTGATGTATGAAAGTACCTTCTGGAGTCTGGTTGATTTGAATTCCCAGAAAGAATTTCAATTCTCCCATCATGCTCATTTCAAATTCTGCCTGCATGGTCTTAGCAAATTCTTTTCCAAGGGAGATATTAGAGGTTCCAAAAATTATATCATCAACATAAATTTGACAAATTAAAATATAATTTTTAAATGTCTTTCTGAAAAGAGTTGTGTCCACTTTCCCTCTGGTAAAATCTTTTTCTAATAGAAAATTACGCAGACGATCATACCAAGCTCTGAGAGCTTGTTTTAAACCGTACAAAGACTTTTTTAATTTAAAAACATGTTCTAGATGTTTTGAATCATTAAATCCAGGAGGTTGATGGACATATACTTCTTCTTCAATATAGCCATTTAGAAATGCACTTTTAACATCCATTTGATATAATGAAATGTTATTTTGCACAACAAAAGAAATTAATAATCTTATAGATTTTAACCTTGCGACTGGGGCAAAGGTATCATTATAATCAATTCCTTCTTGTTGACTATAACCCTGTGCAACCAGTCGTGCTTTGTTTCTGATTACTTCTCCTTGTTCGTTCAATTTTTTTCTGAAAACCCATTTGGTTCCTATAACATTGAATCCTTTGGGTCTTGGAACTAGATTCCATACATCATTTATGGAGAATTGATTTAGTTCTTCTTGCATTGCTAAGATCCAATCATTATCTTTCAGAGCTTCATCAATGGTAGTTGGCTCAATCAGAGAGACCAAACCAAACAAATATTCTTCATTGATTCTGAGAGAGGACCTTGTTCTGATGGGATCTTCTTTTCTTCGAATGATTACATCTTCTTTGTGAGCTGAAGATATTCTAGGAAACCTTCTCTGAGTGGGTTGGTCAGAGATTCTGAGATTGTTCAGAGCATCGTCAAGAGGATGATCTGCTGAGTCTTCTTTTGCTTCTGAATCTCCTTTTGCTTCGGAACTTTCAGAGATTGAGGGATTATCTTTTGTACCTACAGAAAAATCAATTTGCTTTGGCTGTTGCTGGCCAAGCTTATCATCAAACCTGACTTTGATTTATTCTTCAACAATCAGAGTTTCTGTGTTGTATACTCTATAGCCTTTTGAGCGTTCAAAGTATCCAAGCAGAAAACACTTTTGTGCTTTGGAATCAAACTTGTTTAGAGTTTCTTTGGTGTTCAGAATAAAACAAGTACATCCAAAAGGATGGAAATAAGAAATGTTGGGCTTTCTATTTTTCCACAATTCATAGGAGTCTTTTCAAGAATAGGTCTTATAGAGATTCTATTCTGAATGTAACATGCTGTGTTCACAGCTTCTGCCCAAAAGTGCTTAGCCATATTTGTTTCATTGATCATGGTTTTGGCCATTTCTTGTAATGTTCTATTCTTTCTTTCTACAACGCCATTTTGCTGGGGAGTTCTAGGAAAAGAAAAATTATGAACAATACCATTTTCTTTAAAATATTTTTCAAAATAATGATTTTCAAATTCACCACCATGATCACTTCTGACTTTTGTGATTTTAAAATCTTTTTCATTTTTCACTTGAGTACAGAAGTCAATGAATACAGAATGTGACTGTTGTACCCCAAAATTTGCCCTCCCATTTCCTCAACATTTTCTCATCACAAGACATTTAAAGATCAAGATACAATTAGGGTTTCCTCTGCTCAAGACTTCTCCTTGCACTGTGGACTCAAATTAGGGTTTGTGTTTGCCTAAAGATGTGTTGACCTAAAATGCCTAAGATGACTTTCATGCTTCATATTGGACTCCCAAGTTTACCCATACCAAGTTTCAAGCCTTGATTCCAAGTTTTTCCCAGTCAATTGGACAGTTGACCTAGAAATCAGCTGTATTGGGGAAAAAGTCAACTGTGGCCAATTGACAGTCAAACCTCATGAAATTTGATCCACATCAACATTATGAACTCATATGAACCATTTGATCAAGTTTGGATCACAATTCCACAAGAAATTTGATCAGATCATCAAAAGGGCAAAATGGTCATTTTTAGGGTTTTGACTGCACAAGGGCAATTTTTCACTGTTTGACCTAGCCAATGGCAAACCAAGCTCACATATGGCCTCAAGGACTCAATGGAATTATCTTGACATGTTCATCAAGCTCAAAAGATCCCAAGTACACAAGATTGACAGCTGAATTTCTCAGTCAATTGATCAAATTTGACTGTATACTGAAAAGTCAAACTTTGACTTTTTGGTCAAAATCAAGAGTCAAGATTCATTTTTCATCAAAACATGCCAAATTATGAAACTTGTTCACCAAGAAATGTCAAAATGCAAATTAGGGTTTGAAAATGGAATTTTTCATAACTTAGAATTTTTCTAAGTTATGGAAAACCCTAATTTTTTCCCAACTTTGCCCCATCTTTTCACCATGATCCATTTGGATTCAAACAAAAGTCAAAACATGAAAGTTGTAGCTTGTTGCAAAATCTACAACTTTGATTCACAAAGTTTTCTCATTTGAAGCTTGTATCTCAAGTTATGATTTTTTGAATAAGGGCACTAAACCATCTTTTAACTTAGTGAAATTTGACCTATTTTGACAAGGTTTTCTACCCTACTTCAAGGCCACTTTTCATACCCTTCCACTTGGAATTTCAAATTGCATTTCAAAGATGGATTGTAGTAAACATTACAAGCTTTCCAAAATGTCCAAGAACTCATCAAACAACCTCATAACTTGAGAGATTCGAATTTCACAAGTTGGCAAAAATTCACTTTTGTTCTTCATCAAAGCATGTTCATAAACTTGGCAAATTTGAATTCAGCATGCTTAAGCTACATTGCAGGCCTCTAATCCCATTCTCACTCAATAATTCAATGCATATCCTTTGTGTTCTAACATTATTTTGCTCATTTGGATAATACACACAAAATCAAGCCTAAACTAGAAAAAGCATGTTATCCATTCTTGTAAAGTGATACTTTATGGCAACTTTGCAAATCTATGAGGTACAATGCAGATCTTTGAAGCAAAAAAGCATAGGCATATCCCACTGATCAAGACTCAAAGGTGCAGCATAGATTGAGGCATTGTACTGGCCTAGAAACCAAGTTGACATTTGCTTGCTTCACATAGAAGTAACATCCATAACTTATGCTATCTATCATATCAGCAAAAAAACACAGCACAAAAGAGATCAAACACATTCCATAGACCACATTGAAGCTTTTGCTCGAGCCATTTGCCTTTCAAACCCTCTCCATCTCAGAATCATCCTCAAACTGCACAAACAGGGGTGCCCCTGCAGTTTGAGTGCAATCTCTCATTCCCTTCAAACATTTCTGGCCAAACCTGTTCCTCTACCTTCCTTACAACATATGCAAGCTATCCAGAAGCTAAGGCACGATCTGTAGTTGCTCTAACCACTTCCACCATTTTCACATCTTTGACTTGCAGGTGAAGTTCTATAGCTTGATACAAGAAGTTTCAAGACAAAGTGAGCATTGAAAAAGCATCCCTGGACCTCAAGGAAGCTTTTCCAATCATTACATTGCACTGAAAGTCTCTCATTCTCCACATAGAAGTTCAACTGCACAGGTAAAAGTTTGAATTCGTATCTCTCTTATTAGGCATATTTAGTCTTAAGTTTGTGAAGAAACAAAGTCCTACTCATAGCCCTGAACATGTACATAGCTTTACTTTTCATTTCTTTTGTCTGAGTGAAGAGAATTTTAGCTCTGAAAATGGTAGAAAAACTAGGTCAGAAAAGAGGGGGAGAGAAATTCTCTCTCATCTTGGAGAGATAGGTCATGTTCTTTATATGGTTGAAACCGTCTCTTAATGCTCTACACTTTTCATGTTATGAGTTTTGCTTGAAAGTCCAGGAATCCAGAGTTAGAAAACGCGTGTTCTGTGAGAAGAAAGATGTACAGAGGTTGAAGAAGAAGTGATCTGGGCTGGGCCTGGATTTGTTTCCTTTTCACACCCCATTTTTTTGGTTTACACCCCCTGAGCCCATTTGTTTATTTTTCAACATTTTTGACTTTTTCTTTTTGGGTTGACTTTGTTTATTTTTTCTCATGCCATTAAAATTTTTAAAATATTTTTTCCATCATTTTTTGTATTTATGGCATATTTGTTTGTTTATTTCTTTTATTTATATACAAATATATATATACACTATTATTAAAATAAATAGAAAATAATGTAGATACATTTTTATTTTTATTTTTACTTTCTGAAAATATTTCACACAAAAAAATACTTTTATTTATTTTATTAAAATATTAAATAAATATTTATTTTGTATAATACTCATTTAGGGTTTAATATATATATATATACATGTTTATTAATATATTTAAGATAAAAATATAAAATACTTGATTTTCTTCATTTTTATTAATATTTGATACAAAAATACTTTTTTTCACAAAATACTTCATTTTATTTTATTTTTGTACATAATAAATAAATAGTAGAATTAAATTAGATAATAATACTTTTTATATAAAAATTAGGGTTTTTCACCTTAAGTCCAAAATACTAAAAAATAAATACATTTTTATTTTCTTTTTTTTCTTTTACATAAATATTTTCTCATACACATAAAAAAAACTTTCTTTTTTACATTTCACATATTTATTTTATTTAAATTATGCAATTTATTTACCATGCAAATATCCAATTGTTGTAATAATTTAGATTTAAGTTCTTGTCAACATCCCCATTTGAACATTTGTACCCCCCTTCCCATATTTGGTTGTGTAATAGCTTAGTAATTTAAATTTCGCACTTTATTGCTTTCTAAATAATAACATGCTAGAATTAGGGTTTGTATGCGAAAAAACGATAAAAAATAGTTTGACCTAATACAAGATAAACAAGCATGAAAATGGACACACAAATCACACTTGCACCCCCTAGGGTATTCCACTTGTTGCCTTCAAATAAATAGGCCATATTGTATGTTGAACATCTTTGGGCAAAGCAAACAGTTTGAATGATCATAGTCCCTCGATAAAACTTTTCAAAACAAACAAAACAAATGATCAAGTCCCTTAGAGAAATTGCCCAAAGACATTTAACGTTGTTACAATTATGGTCTAAACGATGACCCGCGCCTGTCCCTTTCACATCCTAACACAAGGTTGCCCACCAAATACAATGGTGGTGCAAACTTGTTAAAAGGGTTAAAACATAACAATAATCTTTTGAGAAATTTAGGAGTAGATAAACTCTTAGTTACTTGAATCAAACTTGCAAAACAAAACACTTGCCTATTTTCTAAAACCATACCTCACATCACTTTCAAAACACCTTTCAAAAACAAATGAAAACCTTTTCAAAAGACATACATCTTTGTATACATCCCCACATGGATCATTACAAAGGTTGCCACCACATTGGCCTCTTTTCAAAACATTTTCAAAACCCACACACTCAAGCACCATTTAAAACAATTGAAAACAAAAGGCAAGTGATCTAAGCAAGTAACTAAGAGCCCATGGATAACCATGGATAGAAAGGGTGCTAATACCTTCCCTTTCTATAATCTACTCCCCGAACCCAAGAAAACATCTCAAAAGGTTTTTGCTGTGCTTTTTAACCTTTCCTTAGGATAAAATAAAAAGTCGGTGGCGACTCTTGCTAACCGCAACATTTGCGAATACAAACGCAAACCTCAAGTCAGTTCTCCCACCGTATCACAGAACTGGCGACTCTGCTGGGGAATATCTTTTAAAGTGGAGTAACCTTAGGGTTTAGATCACCTTTGTTTTCAATTGCTTGCTTTGTTTGCTTTTACATATTGTGGGCTTTGTATCGGAGTTTTATAGATCCTAACCCGGATCTGGGGGAAACCTTTTTAGGTAGCAACAAGGCTGTGAGGGAACTGTGCGGGGTATACCGACATGGTTGAAGCAGTCTGCTACGTTGATGTGGCACTTTGGTGTGTACCGGTAACCCTTGAGTTCAGTCAAGGAGAGTACGGGGCCTCCATGTGGTGTCATGAAGCATCAACAGACCTTAGGAACCTTAATTGAACCATCTTGGCCTTTTTAGGGTAGTGAGATAACTGACTTTGGTGCAGTCCGAGGTTGGTTGATACTCGATACTACACTCAATTGAGGGTTGCTTTCCTGGAATATTTCGGTCGCCAGTTCAGTGGCTAAATCGAAACGATGAACAATGAAAGCAATCCAGTGATATTGGGATCTTTAGAACCCGGTTACTTTTGATAAGACAGGTTGAGCCCACAAAACTTCAAGAGGGTAACACCCAAACTTCATGCAGGCCTAAACTCTAAGGGTTTGTGTGACTTGTGTGCCTTACCATGTTTGCTTTTGTGAATGTTTATAGTGCATCATTACATCATACAAACATCATGAGCATTGACTAACCGTTTCAAGGGTTTCGAATCTTCATCTTTGTTCTTGTTTTATAGGACATGGAAACTGTTCGCAGAAAGACAATTCCGATTAGCCTTGTAAAGATCCCTCCTCAGCTTAAGGAGCTTCTGTCCAGAATTCCCGAGAGTTCTTCATTCAGTGAGAGACATGGAAAACTCATCAACTTGGTTAACACCAACATTGAGGAGGACTTGATTAAGGTCTTGTTCCAATTCTTTGACCCTCTGCATCACTGTTTCACCTTCTTGGACTATCAGTTGGTACCTACATTGGAGGAGTTCTCCCGGCTCCTGAAGATTCCTATCCTTGATCAGCTACCCTTCAACGGTACAGAAAAGGAACCTAGACTCGAAGAGATTGCTAAAGCCTTGCACCTACAGACATCCGACCTCAAAGGACATTGGGAAGCGAGAAGTGGTATCAAAGGGTTCTTAGCTAGGTTTCTGTTTGATAAGGCCCAAGAATGTTGGAACTCTCTTGACCTACGAGCTTTTGAAGAAGTTGTAGCCCTCCTTGTCTATGGTTTGGTATTGTTCCCTAACCCAGATCAGCTTATCGATATCAGTGCTGTCCAGATCTTTATGACCAGGAATCCTATACCTACACTGTTGGGGGACATCCTTCACTCATGTTACACTCGAACCATGAGAAGAAGGGGTGTCCTTTTGTGTTGCACTCCTCTCTTGGGAAGGTGGTTTATTTCGCATCTTCCACAAACAGTTTTGAAGAACGAGCAGGGTTTGAGATGGTCACAACGGTTAATAACTCTCACGCATGCAGATATACATTGGTGTCCTAGGTCCCGGGAAGACGTCACTATCATTGATCGTTGTGGGGAATACCCTAATGTTCCTTTATTTGGAATCAAAGGAGGTATAACCTACAACCCATGCCTGGCTTGGAGACAGTTTGGTTATGCTCGGAAGGATGGCCCTCATGACATGTTAATTCCTGACATAGTCTTCAACTTCGACAACGATACTCAAGGGCTTCGCCAGAGATTTATCAGAGCTTGGAGGACGCCAAGTAGGATAGACAGTAAAACACTGGGGCACCGGAACTCCATCCCGTTGGAGCCTTACCTCAAGTGGGTACGAGCCCGCTCTCAGAAGTTAGTAATGCCTTACCCTCACATGCTACCTGTAATCAAAGAGCCAGTCTTGGAAGGAGAAGCATCCTACACCATTCAACATCCCGACATGCCCACCTCCTGGGAAGAGATGCAGAAGAGCTGGGTCCAACTTAAGGAAGAGCGGAATTCTCTTGAGACCAGTCTACATGCTAGCGAAAAGAAGGTCCTGGAACTCACCCGCCTGCTGCACGAGGAAAGGAATCTCAACACTTACATCGCGCCAAAAAGGATGCGCAATGTCTTTTTACCTTAAGGAGTTTATTTTGTAATATTTGGCCCATGAGGCATTTATGTACTAACGAATTTCTCCTTATTAATATGATGTGCGTTCCTTTTTGTCTACAACAAAGTTTGAATGTTCTAAATCCTTGAATGCATTGCATACATACGCATTCCATTGCACCATATGCATAGCAGGTACCCTAATTCACAGGTTGCTTAATTTTCTTCGCTGTTTGTGTGCACAGTCATCATGAATTCGGAGTCATCCAGTGAGCAAGCGATCAAGGCCCTTCAGGCCCAAAGTGCACAATTTCAAGAGATGGTCTTAAGCCTAGCCCAGGGACAGCAAGAGTTGAAGACTCTACTCCTGAAGAAGAAGAAGAAAAAGAGGACGGCGATGTTCAACACCGGACGCAGATTTGGGAACACACTCCACAATGAAGCTGATCCGACCACTTCTTCTGCTGAGAAAAACAGTCCCCAAGGGGGAGAAGCACCTAGTCCCGCAGTCTCCGACAACGAGACGGACTATAACGAGGAACAATACCCACCTGCTGCTGACAGATACAAACAATTGGAGGACCGTTTGAGCGCTATGGAAATTCAGAACGTGCCGGGACTGGATTTCGGGGATTTGGGATTATCTTCTGGAGTAGTAATTCCACATAAGTTTAAGGCGCCTGCCTTCGCCAAGTATGATGGGGTCTCCTGCCCAAAGCTGCATCTGAGGTCGTATGTAAGGAAAATCCAACCTTACACGGCGGATAAAAACCTCTGGATTCACTTCTTCCAAGACAGCCTCTCGGGGTCTCAGCTTGAATGGTTCTACCAATTAGACGGAACTAGCATCCGGCACTGGGAGGATTTGGCGACTGCTTTCTACAGACAATACCAATATAATTCTGATCTCGCTCCTACGCGTACCCAACTTCAGGGTATGTCTCTAGGGACGGGTGAAGGATTCAAAGAGTACGCTCAAAAATGGAGAGATTTGGCTGGCAGGGTGCAGCCTCCATTAACTGATCGAGAGCTGGTTGATATGTTTCTGGGAACGTTGTCTGGTCCGTTTTTTAATCATTTGGTTGGTAACTCCTCCGCTGGGTTCACAGATTTGATATTAACGGGAGAGAGAATTGAAGCTGGCATCAGGTCAGGCAAGATACAGAAGGCTGCCTCTACAAGTGCTGAGAAGAGGCCATTTAAGAAAGAAGCAAGCGCCGTCTATGGCCCTAGAAGACAAGTCAAGCCCGAAAGTCGCCAAGCCGTTAATGCTTTGGTCATCTCTAAACCTGTTGCTGCTCCTCAGCAGTACAATCAGCAAAGAAGTGAAAGGCCCAAGAGGCAGTATACCCGATTGAGTATGACATTATCTCAAATTTTACCCCAACTGTTATCCACCAACCTGGTGACCCTCAAAGAAGCTCCTAAGGTCGTCAACACTGCGTCCCCTAAATACAACCCGAATGCCCGGTGTGCTTATCATTCTGATAGTCCCGGGCACACTACTGATGATTGTTGGGCCTTGAGAAACAAAGTGCAAGATCTGATTGACGCAAAAGAAATTCAGTTTGAAGCGCCGGAAAGACCGAATGTTGTAACGGCTCCTATGCCCCAGCATAGGGTAAGTGCCATTGAGGAAGAAGTGTATGCTGTTTCGATAGATGAAGTTGTTACCCCTTTGAAGACTGTTAAGAAGAACCTACTGCGGGCCGGTTTATTTCCAGGTTGCGGCGAAGGTTGCCCATTCTGTGCTATTTCCCTATCTGATTGTCCTTTGCTAAGGTTAGGCATCCAAGGCCTAATGGATAGCAAGGAGATTCTATTCAAAAAGACTGCTGTTCATTTGGTTCCAATGAAAGAAGTTTCCGTGATTACCATCTTCAAAAATCCAACCAAGGCTCCCCCAAAGAAGCCTATTCAAATCTTGACAGTTGCGCCTGTGATCATTACTGTTCCAGGACCCCTCTCCTACGTGTCTGATAAGGCTGTCCCCTGGCATTATGGGGCAGACGTATATGTAAATGGAATCAAGCAAGAATTTGATGCTAGTGCCAGTATTTGCGATATCACCGGTCCAGCTAAAGTCACCCGCAGTGGCAGGCTCTTCTCGCCTGACATTGCGCCGCCCGCCATTCGAAAACCCCTCCTCATAAAACCTGCAAGTTTACCAAGTCCTGTTGCTGATCAAATTGTGTCCCCTGCTGCCGAGTCATCAAATGCTCGGGGCAAAGGGATTGAAGAAGAGCCTGCCCGGATGGAGGCACCAATACCCGTGAATGCTGAGGCCTCCCGACAAGAAATGGAGGAGATTCTGAAAATAATAAAGAAAAGTGATTTTAATGTTGTCGAACAGTTAGGGCATACACCCTCCAAGATCTCCCTGCTTTCCTTATTACTATGTTCCGAGGCCCATGCAAAAGCCTTGATCTCATTTCTCAAGACGGCCCATGTGCCGCAGGAGACGTCTGCAGTTCAGTTCACTGACTGCATAGCAAATTTGACGGCGGACAACGGCTTGGGCTTTTCAGATGCTGACCTAACCGCAAAAGGGAGAAACCATAATGATGCCCTGCATGTCTCTATTGAATGCAGGGGCACTACTCTGGCACATGTATTGGTGGACACTGGTTCTTCCTTGAATGTTCTTCCGAAAAAGGCTTTGGATCGTCTGGATTATGAGGGCTTGGAGTTGAAACCCAGCAATATCATCGTCAGAGCCTTTGACGGCTCCAAGAGGATGGTTCATGGAGAGGTTAACATCCCAATTCGTGTGGGCTCTCAAGTGTTCGACTCTACCTTTTACGTGATGGATATACGTCCATCGTACTCCTGTCTGTTGGGTAGACCTTGGATCCACAAAGCTGGGGCAGTGACCTCCACCTTACACCAAAAGCTGAAGTATCCCGTCAGGGGGAAAATTGTCACTGTGCAAGGAGAAGAGGAGTATATGGTGAGCCATTTGAATTCCTTCAGGTACATCGAGATGGACGGAGAATTTATTGAAACTCCCTTCCAACATTTCGAGGAGGTACATCCAATTTCAGCAGCTGCGGAGACAATGGCCGAAGAGAATGATTCCTTGAAGATGGTTTCCCTAAGGGATGCCCGGGCTGTGGTTCAGAAAGGCAATGGTGCACACTGGGGTCAGCTTCCTGACTTCACTCAGAAGAACGACAAGTTTGGGCTAGGCTTTACTACAGAGGCTCAGAAGGCAGTACGCAAAGAGAAGATTGGAAAGGCTCCGGTGTTTATTTCCAGCTCAAGGGTGAATGCTATCGAGGAGGATGTGGAGGAAGCTGAGTTTAATAATTGGATCTACCCAACTGCCGGCGACGGACCAAACAACTGGACAGCAAAGGATTTTACCCCTATCACATTTGTCACGCAGTAATTGATTTCTTTTGATTTCCAAATTTGTAACAAACAATATGTTAAAACTCTGTTGGCTCGGTGTCCTGCCCGGGGCATCGTGGCTCCATTTGTGAGGGCTTTTTGTATGACATTTTCATATATCATCAATCAAAACATTGGACGTTTGTTGCATTTCAAATCTTGTGCTCCTTTTCTTTCTGTGTTATATATATTGCAAAACAGCTATATTTACACACACTCACTTATACAGGTTTCAATCCACTCTGGATCTCGCTGGCAACAGCTCTGCTACCGCCAGTTATGACTTCGAAAATCCGATCAACTTGGCCGAAGACGAAGGTGAAGATGATTGCGAAGTGCCTGGTGAACTCGCAAGACTGCTACTCCAGGAAGAGAGAGCTATTCAACCACATGAAGAGCCGGTGGAGACAATTAACCTGGGTACTGAGACAGATAGGAAAGAGGTCAAGATTGGTGCCAATCTAGAGCTCAGCGTGAAGCAACGATTGATCCAGATGCTACAAGACTACATGGAGATCTTTGCCTGGTCCTATGAAGATATGCCTGGTTTGGATGCCGACATTGTAGTTCACCATTTGCCAACCAAGGAAGATTGCCCTCCAGTAAAGCAAAAAGTTCGACGAATGCGTCCAGAGATGTCTGAGAAGATTAAAGCTGAGGTGATGAAACAGTTTGATGCGGGTTTCCTTGCAGTAACTTCTTACCCTCAGTGGGTTGCCAATGTTGTGCCAGTGCCGAAGAAGGACGGTAAGGTCAGAATGTGTGTCGACTACAGGGATCTGAACAGGGCCAGTCCCAAGGATGACTTCCCCCTACCTCACATTGATGTCCTTGTTGACAATACAGCTCAACACAAGGTGTTCTCCTTCATGGATGGTTTTTCAGGGTATAATCAGATCAAGATGGCTCCAGAAGATATGGAGAAGACTACCTTTGTGACTCAGTGGGGCACCTTCTGTTATAAGGTCATGCCATTCGGATTAAAAAATGCTGGGGCAACCTATCAGCGTGCCATGGTTGCTTTATTTCATGATATGATCCATCATGAGATTGAAGTATACGTCGATGACATGATTGCAAGGTCTCAAACTGAGGAGGAACACCTTGATCATCTGAGGAAGTTGTTTGACCGACTCAAGTTGTACAAGCTGAGATTGAATCCCAACAAATGCACCTTCGGGGTGAGGTCCGGAAAATTGCTAGGTTTCATTGTAAGTGATAAAGGTATCCAGGTGGACCCCGCCAAGGTTAAAGCTATTCAAGAGATGCCGACCCCAAAAACAGAGAAAGAAGTCAGAGGTTTCCTAGGACGACTGAATTACATTGCCCGATTCATATCACATCTGACTGCTACTTGTGAGCCAATCTTCAAATTACTGAAGAAAGATCAAGTGGTACGCTGGAATGATGAATGTCAGGCCGCCTTTGAAAGAATAAAGGAATACCTCCAAGAGCCACCCATTCTTATGCCACCGGTGGAAGGAAGACCTCTGATACTTTACTTGACAGTGCTTGACAATTCAATGGGGTGTGTGCTGGGGCAGCATGACGAGTCTGGCCGAAAAGAGCACGCTATTTATTACTTGAGCAAAAAGTTTACCGACTGTGAGTCTCGTTACTCACTGCTTGAGAAAACTTGCTGCGCTCTTGTATGGGCTGCTCGCCGGCTGAGACAGTATATGCTGACTCACACTACTTTATTGATTTCAAAGATGGATCCCATCAAGTACATATTTGAAAAGCCCGCTCTGTCTGGGAGGATAGCGAGATGGCAAATGATCTTAACAGAATATGACATCCAGTATACAACTCAGAAAGCAATTAAGGGGAGTGTACTGGCTGATCATTTGGCACACCAACCTGTGGACGATTATCAATCATTGAACTTTGATTTCCCGGACGAAGACATCATGGTGGTAACTGACTGTGAAGTACCTGGACCGGATGAAGGACCTGAGGAAGGATCCCGATGGTCTATGCATTTTGATGGAGCCTCCAATACTTTGGGTAACGGCGTCGGCGCTGTAATCATATCTCCCAAGGGGACCCATACTCCACTCACCGCCCGATTATGTTTCAGCTGCACCAACAACATGGCAGAATATGAGGCATGCATCATGGGTTTACAAGCTGCAATCGACCTGAGGATCAAGTTTCTAAGTGTCTTCGGAGATTCCGCTCTCGTGATCAATCAGATCAAAGGCGAGTGGGATACGAAACACCCGAATCTCATTCCTTACAAGGAGTATGTATCGACCCTGCTCCCCCACTTTGAAGAGATAACTTTTGAACATTTCCCCAGAGAGGAAAATCAGCTAGCAGACGCACTAGCCACGATGTCTTCAATGTTTAAAGTTAAATGGGACAATGAGGCTCCCCAAATCCTAATCTGGAAGTTGGATGAACCGGCATACTGCTGCGAGCTCGAGGCTGAGAAGGTGACTGAAAAGCCCTGGTATCACGAGGTGAGGAGGTACTTGGAAGCCCAAGAATACCCTGAAGGTGCATCTGTCAATGATAAGAAGTTCATGAGGAGATTTGCTGCAAAATTCTTCCTCAGCAACGGCATTCTCTACAAACGGAATCATGATTCAACTTTGTTACGTTGTGTGGATAAGGCTGAAGCAGAGAAAATCATGATGGAACTGCACGAAGGTACGTTTGGGACCCATTCCAGTGGACACACCATGGCTAAGAAAATCCTTCGGGCAGGATATTTCTGGTCCACGATGGAAGCCGATTGTTACCAACACTCCCGGACTTGTCATAAATGCCAGATCTATGCTGACAAGGTGCATATCCCTCCGGTTCCTTTGAATGTCCTAACGGCACCTTGGCCTTTCGCAATGTGGGGCATCGATATGATCGGTGAGATCCGACCGACAGCATCCAATGGACACCGCTTCATCTTGGTGGCAATCGATTACTTCACGAAATGGGTCGAGGCAGCTTCCTATGCCACAGTAACCAAGAGCGTCGTGGCACGATTCATCCGGCATAATCTGATTTGTCGGTACGGAGTCCCAGAAAGAATCATTACGGACAACGGTACCAATCTCAATAACAAAATAATCACTGAACTCTGTGAACAATTCAAGATACAGCACCACAATTCTTCCCCCTATCGGCCGAAGATGAATGGGGCTGTAGAGGCAGCCAATAAAAATATCAAGAAAATTGTGCAGAAGATGACAGTGACCTATAAAGATTGGCACGAGATGTTACCGTTCGCTCTTCATGGGTACCGCACCTCAGCAAGGACGTCAACCGGGGCAACTCCCTTCTCCCTAGTCTATGGCATGGAGGCAGTCTTGCCAATCAAAATCCAGATACCCTCTCTCCGGATAATGAAGGATGCAGACTTGAATGAAGATGATTGGATCCAGACTCGACTTGATCAACTAAATCTGATTGACGAAAAGAGGCTCACTGCTATCTGTCACGGTCAAACGTATCAGAAACGGATGATCAGGGCATTTAACAAGAAAGTCAGACCGCAAGAGTATCAAGTTGGGGACCTGGTAATCAAACGCATCATCCTTCCTCAAAGTGATCCCCGGGGCAAATGGACCCCTACTTATGAAGGGCCATTTGTGGTTAAACGTGTGTTCTCAGGAGGAGCCATGATCCTGACCACCATGGATGGTGACGACCTTCCTCACCCCGCCAATGCAGACATAGTGAAAAAATACTACGCATAAATAAAAGACCCGCTAGGTTGACATACCTAGGCAAAAATAAGGGCTTCCCGGCGAACCAAAAGGGTTCGGACAAAAATAAGGGATGAAATAAATAAAAATCTGTACACCCGGCAAGTCGAAAACCTGAAAGGGCGGCTTGGGCAAAAAAGGGTATCCCGTTGGACTGAAAACCCGAAAGGGCGGTCCAGGCAAAAGTTAGGGATAAGAGCGTAACACTATGTCTCATCGGATCACTTCGCACCCGGAATTCGGCATCAACTATCTGGCTCAGATTACGGCATCGACCAATCAGCTTCATCTTCGACCAGGCAGCAAAGCGATGAGACGTTCGAAGACATAAAGGCAATAGCAGAGTTGGAACCCAGTGGGATGGTTCACATAGCTGTTTTGTTTTTCAAATTGTAAACTCTATGTTATTTGGCGATGTCCTCTTACTAGGATGTCAGTCTCTTGTACAAAAAACGCCTATTCACAGGCAAAGTTTAAATCAATGAAAATTCACTTGTCCATACAAATTGCCATTGTTTTTCTTTTGTTGTTTTGTCTTGCGAAGAACGTCCAATGTTCATTTTTGATATATGCATTTGACATTAAATTGCTGATTCATAAATGTTTGCATATGAAAAGAGATTAATTACAAGTGACATCGAAGACAGGGGCAATGTGGAGTTGTCTAATGCGGTCTAGTTGTTTTGTCCACCAAAGCACCAAGGCAGGTTCAACTGAAAATGTGACCAAATCATCTCAACTCCCCGCAGAGTAAAGCAATTCAGCAGCACTTTCCCCAAGCAGGAGTCGACTCCCCGTCGATCCTGAAAAAGGCACAACATCCCCCGGCAGGTCTTAAAAGCAACATCCCCCGGCAGGTCTTAAAAGCTCATCCCCAGTAGATTCTGCGAGCTTATCCCCGGCGAAGTACGAACGTCTCGCCCAAGTTTTATTTAGAGTTATTTCCTCACAAGGACTTATAACTGGGTTATCCTCAGCTAAAAGCCACGGAAGACCGTTCCCGGCAAAAGTTCCTTCAATCCCCAGCGAAATCTATCTTTGGTTTTCCCAAGCAGAGTTTATCTTTGGTTTTCCCCAGCGGAGTTTATCATCATTATCCTCAGCGGAATCCGTTGTTAAAGTCCTCAGCAGGCCTCTCATCAGAGCTTCGGTCAAGCATCTCTTCCGCAGAACAGCTTCCCGGTCATTCGTCAAGGATTTATTTTCCTAAGATGAAATTACACTCATAAACATTTCACATTTTCATACATCTTGCTTACATACATGATGAGACACATACAATATCAAATGTTGAACATCATGACATCATGCATATCATACATCATGACATTGCATACAGCTTACGTCTTTGCCTTTTCAGGAAAAAGACAATCTCAAAAAAGACTACTTTCAACTGTCACAATTCCAGACTCGATTCCTGTATCTAGCCAGGGCACGTCTGAAGAGTTCAAAGATTCGACTCCTGTATCCAGCCAGGGAACATCTATCAACTACAATATTTCCAGATTCGATTCCTGTATCCAGCCAGGGCATATCTGTTGACCACATTTCCAGACTCGATTCCTGTATCTAGCCAGGGCACGTCTGCAGAGTTCAAAGATTCGACTCCTGTATCCAGCCAGGGCATATCTATTGACGACTATTTCCAGATTCGACTCCTGTATCCAGCCAGGGCACATCTGTGAGCAACCGATTGAAGATTCGATACCTGTATCCAGCCAGGACATATCTGCATAAGGAGACTGAAGATCAAACACCTTTAACAAGCCAGGAAAACATCTGTCTTTCTTAAACACACAAGTTCTCGCTAAGGAACCTCTTATGCGATCAACACTTCCAAATGGCATCTGTAAGCCCATTCCCGACAAAGTTCTGTCACTTTTCCAAAAGGCATCTATAAGCCCATTCCCGACACCACATTGTTGAGACTCCAGCATGCGAGTGCAAATTTCCGGGCACTCTAGTGTCCAATCTCCTTTTACCCTCGAGTCACGAAAGGCAAACTTGCCAATCTAACTCTTCAGGTCCAAGAAGATTGAACAGGGGCAACTGTTGTACCCCAAAATTTGCCCTCCCATTTCCTCAACATTTTCTCATCACAAGACATTTAAAGATCAAGATACAATTAGGGTTTCCTCTGCTCAAGACTTCTCCTTGCACTGTGGACTCAAATTAGGGTTTGTGTTTGCCTAAAGATGTGTTGACCTAAAATGCCTAAGATGACTTTCATGCTTCATATTGGACTCCCAAGTTTACCCATACCAAGTTTCAAGCCTTGATTCCAAGTTTTTCCCAGTCAATTGGACAGTTGACCTAGAAATCAGCTGTATTGGGGAAAAAGTCAACTGTGGCCAATTGACAGTCAAACCTCATGAAATTTGATCCACATCAACATTATGAACTCATATGAACCATTTGATCAAGTTTGGATCACAATTCCACAAGAAATTTGATCAGATCATCAAAAGGGCAAAATGGTCATTTTTAGGGTTTTGACTGCACAAGGGCAATTTTTCACTGTTTGACCTAGCCAATGGCAAACCAAGCTCACATATGGCCTCAAGGACTCAATGGAATTATCTTGACATGTTCATCAAGCTCAAAAGATCCCAAGTACACAAGATTGACAGCTGAATTTCTCAGTCAATTGATCAAATTTGACTGTATACTGAAAAGTCAAACTTTGACTTTTTGGTCAAAATCAAGAGTCAAGATTCATTTTTCATCAAAACATGCCAAATTATGAAACTTGTTCACCAAGAAATGTCAAAATGCAAATTAGGGTTTGAAAATGGAATTTTTCATAACTTAGAATTTTTCTAAGTTATGGAAAACCCTAATTTTTTCCCAACTTTGCCCCATCTTTTCACCATGATCCATTTGGATTCAAACAAAAGTCAAAACATGAAAGTTGTAGCTTGTTGCAAAATCTACAACTTTGATTCACAAAGTTTTCTCATTTGAAGCTTGTATCTCAAGTTATGATTTTTTGAATAAGGGCACTAAACCATCTTTTAACTTAGTGAAATTTGACCTATTTTGACAAGGTTTTCTACCCTACTTCAAGGCCACTTTTCATACCCTTCCACTTGGAATTTCAAATTGCATTTCAAAGATGGATTGTAGTACACATTACAAGCTTTCCAAAATGTCCAAGAACTCATCAAACAACCTCATAACTTGAGAGATTCGAATTTCACAAGTTGGCAAAAATTCACTTTTGTTCTTCATCAAAGCATGTTCATAAACTTGGCAAATTTGAATTCAGCATGCTTAAGCTACATTGCAGGCCTCTAATCCCATTCTCACTCAATAATTCAATGCATATCCTTTGTGTTCTAACATTATTTTGCTCATTTGGATAATACACACAAAATCAAGCCTAAACTAGAAAAAGCATGTTATCCATTCTTGTAAAGTGATACTTTATGGCAACTTTGCAAATCTATGAGGTACAATGCAGATCTTTGAAGCAAAAAAGCATAGGCATATCCCACTGATCAAGACTCAAAGGTGCAGCATAGATTGAGGCATTGTACTGGCCTAGAAACCAAGTTGACATTTGCTTGCTTCACATAGAAGTAACATCCATAACTTATGCTATCTATCATATCAGCAAAAAAACACAGCACAAAAGAGATCAAACACATTCCATAGACCACATTGAAGCTTTTGCTCGAGCCATTTGCCTTTCAAACCCTCTCCATCTCAGAATCATCCTCAAACTGCACAAACAGGGGTGCCCCTGCAGTTTGAGTGCAATCTCTCATTCCCTTCAAACATTTCTGGCCAAACCTGTTCCTCTACCTTCCTTACAACATATGCAAGCTATCCAGAAGCTAAGGCACGATCTGTAGTTGCTCTAACCACTTCCACCATTTTCACATCTTTGACTTGCAGGTGAAGTTCTATAGCTTGATACAAGAAGTTTCAAGACAAAGTGAGCATTGAAAAAGCATCCCTGGACCTCAAGGAAGCTTTTCCAATCATTACATTGCACTGAAAGTCTCTCATTCTCCACATAGAAGTTCAACTGCACAGGTAAAAGTTTGAATTCGTATCTCTCTTATTAGGCATATTTAGTCTTAAGTTTGTGAAGAAACAAAGTCCTACTCATAGCCCTGAACATGTACATAGCTTTACTTTTCATTTCTTTTGTCTGAGTGAAGAGAATTTTAGCTCTGAAAATGGTAGAAAAACTAGGTCAGAAAAGAGGGGGAGAGAAATTCTCTCTCATCTTGGAGAGATAGGTCATGTTCTTTATATGGTTGAAACCGTCTCTTAATGCTCTACACTTTTCATGTTATGAGTTTTGCTTGAAAGTCCAGGAATCCAGAGTTAGAAAACGCGTGTTCTGTGAGAAGAAAGATGTACAGAGGTTGAAGAAGAAGTGATCTGGGCTGGGCCTGGATTTGTTTCCTTTTCACACCCCATTTTTTTGGTTTACACCCCCTGAGCCCATTTGTTTATTTTTCAACATTTTTGACTTTTTCTTTTTGGGTTGACTTTGTTTATTTTTTCTCATGCCATTAAAATTTTTAAAATATTTTTTCCATCATTTTTTGTATTTATGGCATATTTGTTTGTTTATTTCTTTTATTTATATACAAATATATATATACACTATTATTAAAATAAATAGAAAATAATGTAGATACATTTTTATTTTTATTTTTACTTTCTGAAAATATTTCACACAAAAAAATACTTTTATTTATTTTATTAAAATATTAAATAAATATTTATTTTGTATAATACTCATTTAGGGTTTAATATATATATATATACATGTTTATTAATATATTTAAGATAAAAATATAAAATACTTGATTTTCTTCATTTTTATTAATATTTGATACAAAAATACTTTTTTTCACAAAATACTTCATTTTATTTTATTTTTGTACATAATAAATAAATAGTAGAATTAAATTAGATAATAATACTTTTTATATAAAAATTAGGGTTTTTCACCTTAAGTCCAAAATACTAAAAAATAAATACATTTTTATTTTCTTTTTTTTCTTTTACATAAATATTTTCTCATACACATAAAAAAAACTTTCTTTTTTACATTTCACATATTTATTTTATTTAAATTATGCAATTTATTTACCATGCAAATATCCAATTGTTGTAATAATTTAGATTTAAGTTCTTGTCAACATCCCCATTTGAACATTTGTACCCCCCTTCCCATATTTGGTTGTGTAATAGCTTAGTAATTTAAATTTCGCACTTTATTGCTTTCTAAATAATAACATGCTAGAATTAGGGTTTGTATGCGAAAAAACGATAAAAAATAGTTTGACCTAATACAAGATAAACAAGCATGAAAATGGACACACAAATCACACTTGCACCCCCTAGGGTATTCCACTTGTTGCCTTCAAATAAATAGGCCATATTGTATGTTGAACATCTTTGGGCAAAGCAAACAGTTTGAATGATCATAGTCCCTCGATAAAACTTTTCAAAACAAACAAAACAAATGATCAAGTCCCTTAGAGAAATTGCCCAAAGACATTTAACGTTGTTACAATTATGGTCTAAACGATGACCCGCGCCTGTCCCTTTCACATCCTAACACAAGGTTGCCCACCAAATACAATGGTGGTGCAAACTTGTTAAAAGGGTTAAAACATAACAATAATCTTTTGAGAAATTTAGGAGTAGATAAACTCTTAGTTACTTGAATCAAACTTGCAAAACAAAACACTTGCCTATTTTCTAAAACCATACCTCACATCACTTTCAAAACACCTTTCAAAAACAAATGAAAACCTTTTCAAAAGACATACATCTTTGTATACATCCCCACATGGATCATTACAAAGGTTGCCACCACATTGGCCTCTTTTCAAAACATTTTCAAAACCCACACACTCAAGCACCATTTAAAACAATTGAAAACAAAAGGCAAGTGATCTAAGCAAGTAACTAAGAGCCCATGGATAACCATGGATAGAAAGGGTGCTAATACCTTCCCTTTCTATAATCTACTCCCCGAACCCAAGAAAACATCTCAAAAGGTTTTTGCTGTGCTTTTTAACCTTTCCTTAGGATAAAATAAAAAGTCGGTGGCGACTCTTGCTAACCGCAACATTTGCGAATACAAACGCAAACCTCAAGTCAGTTCTCCCACCGTATCACAGAACTGGCGACTCTGCTGGGGAATATCTTTTAAAGTGGAGTAACCTTAGGGTTTAGATCACCTTTGTTTTCAATTGCTTGCTTTGTTTGCTTTTACATATTGTGGGCTTTGTATCGGAGTTTTATAGATCCTAACCCGGATCTGGGGGAAACCTTTTTAGGTAGCAACAAGGCTGTGAGGGAACTGTGCGGGGTATACCGACATGGTTGAAGCAGTCTGCTACGTTGATGTGGCACTTTGGTGTGTACCGGTAACCCTTGAGTTCAGTCAAGGAGAGTACGGGGCCTCCATGTGGTGTCATGAAGCATCAACAGACCTTAGGAACCTTAATTGAACCATCTTGGCCTTTTTAGGGTAGTGAGATAACTGACTTTGGTGCAGTCCGAGGTTGGTTGATACTCGATACTACACTCAATTGAGGGTTGCTTTCCTGGAATATTTCGGTCGCCAGTTCAGTGGCTAAATCGAAACGATGAACAATGAAAGCAATCCAGTGATATTGGGATCTTTAGAACCCGGTTACTTTTGATAAGACAGGTTGAGCCCACAAAACTTCAAGAGGGTAACACCCAAACTTCATGCAGGCCTAAACTCTAAGGGTTTGTGTGACTTGTGTGCCTTACCATGTTTGCTTTTGTGAATGTTTATAGTGCATCATTACATCATACAAACATCATGAGCATTGACTAACCGTTTCAAGGGTTTCGAATCTTCATCTTTGTTCTTGTTTTATAGGACATGGAAACTGTTCGCAGAAAGACAATTCCGATTAGCCTTGTAAAGATCCCTCCTCAGCTTAAGGAGCTTCTGTCCAGAATTCCCGAGAGTTCTTCATTCAGTGAGAGACATGGAAAACTCATCAACTTGGTTAACACCAACATTGAGGAGGACTTGATTAAGGTCTTGTTCCAATTCTTTGACCCTCTGCATCACTGTTTCACCTTCTTGGACTATCAGTTGGTACCTACATTGGAGGAGTTCTCCCGGCTCCTGAAGATTCCTATCCTTGATCAGCTACCCTTCAACGGTACAGAAAAGGAACCTAGACTCGAAGAGATTGCTAAAGCCTTGCACCTACAGACATCCGACCTCAAAGGACATTGGGAAGCGAGAAGTGGTATCAAAGGGTTCTTAGCTAGGTTTCTGTTTGATAAGGCCCAAGAATGTTGGAACTCTCTTGACCTACGAGCTTTTGAAGAAGTTGTAGCCCTCCTTGTCTATGGTTTGGTATTGTTCCCTAACCCAGATCAGCTTATCGATATCAGTGCTGTCCAGATCTTTATGACCAGGAATCCTATACCTACACTGTTGGGGGACATCCTTCACTCATGTTACACTCGAACCATGAGAAGAAGGGGTGTCCTTTTGTGTTGCACTCCTCTCTTGGGAAGGTGGTTTATTTCGCATCTTCCACAAACAGTTTTGAAGAACGAGCAGGGTTTGAGATGGTCACAACGGTTAATAACTCTCACGCATGCAGATATACATTGGTGTCCTAGGTCCCGGGAAGACGTCACTATCATTGATCGTTGTGGGGAATACCCTAATGTTCCTTTATTTGGAATCAAAGGAGGTATAACCTACAACCCATGCCTGGCTTGGAGACAGTTTGGTTATGCTCGGAAGGATGGCCCTCATGACATGTTAATTCCTGACATAGTCTTCAACTTCGACAACGATACTCAAGGGCTTCGCCAGAGATTTATCAGAGCTTGGAGGACGCCAAGTAGGATAGACAGTAAAACACTGGGGCACCGGAACTCCATCCCGTTGGAGCCTTACCTCAAGTGGGTACGAGCCCGCTCTCAGAAGTTAGTAATGCCTTACCCTCACATGCTACCTGTAATCAAAGAGCCAGTCTTGGAAGGAGAAGCATCCTACACCATTCAACATCCCGACATGCCCACCTCCTGGGAAGAGATGCAGAAGAGCTGGGTCCAACTTAAGGAAGAGCGGAATTCTCTTGAGACCAGTCTACATGCTAGCGAAAAGAAGGTCCTGGAACTCACCCGCCTGCTGCACGAGGAAAGGAATCTCAACACTTACATCGCGCCAAAAAGGATGCGCAATGTCTTTTTACCTTAAGGAGTTTATTTTGTAATATTTGGCCCATGAGGCATTTATGTACTAACGAATTTCTCCTTATTAATATGATGTGCGTTCCTTTTTGTCTACAACAAAGTTTGAATGTTCTAAATCCTTGAATGCATTGCATACATACGCATTCCATTGCACCATATGCATAGCAGGTACCCTAATTCACAGGTTGCTTAATTTTCTTCGCTGTTTGTGTGCACAGTCATCATGAATTCGGAGTCATCCAGTGAGCAAGCGATCAAGGCCCTTCAGGCCCAAAGTGCACAATTTCAAGAGATGGTCTTAAGCCTAGCCCAGGGACAGCAAGAGTTGAAGACTCTACTCCTGAAGAAGAAGAAGAAAAAGAGGACGGCGATGTTCAACACCGGACGCAGATTTGGGAACACACTCCACAATGAAGCTGATCCGACCACTTCTTCTGCTGAGAAAAACAGTCCCCAAGGGGGAGAAGCACCTAGTCCCGCAGTCTCCGACAACGAGACGGACTATAACGAGGAACAATACCCACCTGCTGCTGACAGATACAAACAATTGGAGGACCGTTTGAGCGCTATGGAAATTCAGAACGTGCCGGGACTGGATTTCGGGGATTTGGGATTATCTTCTGGAGTAGTAATTCCACATAAGTTTAAGGCGCCTGCCTTCGCCAAGTATGATGGGGTCTCCTGCCCAAAGCTGCATCTGAGGTCGTATGTAAGGAAAATCCAACCTTACACGGCGGATAAAAACCTCTGGATTCACTTCTTCCAAGACAGCCTCTCGGGGTCTCAGCTTGAATGGTTCTACCAATTAGACGGAACTAGCATCCGGCACTGGGAGGATTTGGCGACTGCTTTCTACAGACAATACCAATATAATTCTGATCTCGCTCCTACGCGTACCCAACTTCAGGGTATGTCTCTAGGGACGGGTGAAGGATTCAAAGAGTACGCTCAAAAATGGAGAGATTTGGCTGGCAGGGTGCAGCCTCCATTAACTGATCGAGAGCTGGTTGATATGTTTCTGGGAACGTTGTCTGGTCCGTTTTTTAATCATTTGGTTGGTAACTCCTCCGCTGGGTTCACAGATTTGATATTAACGGGAGAGAGAATTGAAGCTGGCATCAGGTCAGGCAAGATACAGAAGGCTGCCTCTACAAGTGCTGAGAAGAGGCCATTTAAGAAAGAAGCAAGCGCCGTCTATGGCCCTAGAAGACAAGTCAAGCCCGAAAGTCGCCAAGCCGTTAATGCTTTGGTCATCTCTAAACCTGTTGCTGCTCCTCAGCAGTACAATCAGCAAAGAAGTGAAAGGCCCAAGAGGCAGTATACCCGATTGAGTATGACATTATCTCAAATTTTACCCCAACTGTTATCCACCAACCTGGTGACCCTCAAAGAAGCTCCTAAGGTCGTCAACACTGCGTCCCCTAAATACAACCCGAATGCCCGGTGTGCTTATCATTCTGATAGTCCCGGGCACACTACTGATGATTGTTGGGCCTTGAGAAACAAAGTGCAAGATCTGATTGACGCAAAAGAAATTCAGTTTGAAGCGCCGGAAAGACCGAATGTTGTAACGGCTCCTATGCCCCAGCATAGGGTAAGTGCCATTGAGGAAGAAGTGTATGCTGTTTCGATAGATGAAGTTGTTACCCCTTTGAAGACTGTTAAGAAGAACCTACTGCGGGCCGGTTTATTTCCAGGTTGCGGCGAAGGTTGCCCATTCTGTGCTATTTCCCTATCTGATTGTCCTTTGCTAAGGTTAGGCATCCAAGGCCTAATGGATAGCAAGGAGATTCTATTCAAAAAGACTGCTGTTCATTTGGTTCCAATGAAAGAAGTTTCCGTGATTACCATCTTCAAAAATCCAACCAAGGCTCCCCCAAAGAAGCCTATTCAAATCTTGACAGTTGCGCCTGTGATCATTACTGTTCCAGGACCCCTCTCCTACGTGTCTGATAAGGCTGTCCCCTGGCATTATGGGGCAGACGTATATGTAAATGGAATCAAGCAAGAATTTGATGCTAGTGCCAGTATTTGCGATATCACCGGTCCAGCTAAAGTCACCCGCAGTGGCAGGCTCTTCTCGCCTGACATTGCGCCGCCCGCCATTCGAAAACCCCTCCTCATAAAACCTGCAAGTTTACCAAGTCCTGTTGCTGATCAAATTGTGTCCCCTGCTGCCGAGTCATCAAATGCTCGGGGCAAAGGGATTGAAGAAGAGCCTGCCCGGATGGAGGCACCAATACCCGTGAATGCTGAGGCCTCCCGACAAGAAATGGAGGAGATTCTGAAAATAATAAAGAAAAGTGATTTTAATGTTGTCGAACAGTTAGGGCATACACCCTCCAAGATCTCCCTGCTTTCCTTATTACTATGTTCCGAGGCCTATGCAAAAGCCTTGATCTCATTTCTCAAGACGGCCCATGTGCCGCAGGAGACGTCTGCAGTTCAGTTCACTGACTGCATAGCAAATTTGACGGCGGACAACGGCTTGGGCTTTTCAGATGCTGACCTAACCGCAAAAGGGAGAAACCATAATGATGCCCTGCATGTCTCTATTGAATGCAGGGGCACTACTCTGGCACATGTATTGGTGGACACTGGTTCTTCCTTGAATGTTCTTCCGAAAAAGGCTTTGGATCGTCTGGATTATGAGGGCTTGGAGTTGAAACCCAGCAATATCATCGTCAGAGCCTTTGACGGCTCCAAGAGGATGGTTCATGGAGAGGTTAACATCCCAATTCGTGTGGGCTCTCAAGTGTTCGACTCTACCTTTTACGTGATGGATATACGTCCATCGTACTCCTGTCTGTTGGGTAGACCTTGGATCCACAAAGCTGGGGCAGTGACCTCCACCTTACACCAAAAGCTGAAGTATCCCGTCAGGGGGAAAATTGTCACTGTGCAAGGAGAAGAGGAGTATATGGTGAGCCATTTGAATTCCTTCAGGTACATCGAGATGGACGGAGAATTTATTGAAACTCCCTTCCAACATTTCGAGGAGGTACATCCAATTTCAGCAGCTGCGGAGACAATGGCCGAAGAGAATGATTCCTTGAAGATGGTTTCCCTAAGGGATGCCCGGGCTGTGGTTCAGAAAGGCAATGGTGCACACTGGGGTCAGCTTCCTGACTTCACTCAGAAGAACGACAAGTTTGGGCTAGGCTTTACTACAGAGGCTCAGAAGGCAGTACGCAAAGAGAAGATTGGAAAGGCTCCGGTGTTTATTTCCAGCTCAAGGGTGAATGCTATCGAGGAGGATGTGGAGGAAGCTGAGTTTAATAATTGGATCTACCCAACTGCCGGCGACGGACCAAACAACTGGACAGCAAAGGATTTTACCCCTATCACATTTGTCACGCAGTAATTGATTTCTTTTGATTTCCAAATTTGTAACAAACAATATGTTAAAACTCTGTTGGCTCGGTGTCCTGCCCGGGGCATCGTGGCTCCATTTGTGAGGGCTTTTTGTATGACATTTTCATATATCATCAATCAAAACATTGGACGTTTGTTGCATTTCAAATCTTGTGCTCCTTTTCTTTCTGTGTTATATATATTGCAAAACAGCTATATTTACACACACTCACTTATACAGGTTTCAATCCACTCTGGATCTCGCTGGCAACAGCTCTGCTACCGCCAGTTATGACTTCGAAAATCCGATCAACTTGGCCGAAGACGAAGGTGAAGATGATTGCGAAGTGCCTGGTGAACTCGCAAGACTGCTACTCCAGGAAGAGAGAGCTATTCAACCACATGAAGAGCCGGTGGAGACAATTAACCTGGGTACTGAGACAGATAGGAAAGAGGTCAAGATTGGTGCCAATCTAGAGCTCAGCGTGAAGCAATGATTGATCCAGATGCTACAAGACTACATGGAGATCTTTGCCTGGTCCTATGAAGATATGCCTGGTTTGGATGCCGACATTGTAGTTCACCATTTGCCAACCAAGGAAGATTGCCCTCCAGTAAAGCAAAAAGTTCGACGAATGCGTCCAGAGATGTCTGAGAAGATTAAAGCTGAGGTGATGAAACAGTTTGATGCGGGTTTCCTTGCAGTAACTTCTTACCCTCAGTGGGTTGCCAATGTTGTGCCAGTGCCGAAGAAGGACGGTAAGGTCAGAATGTGTGTCGACTACAGGGATCTGAACAGGGCCAGTCCCAAGGATGACTTCCCCCTACCTCACATTGATGTCCTTGTTGACAATACAGCTCAACACAAGGTGTTCTCCTTCATGGATGGTTTTTCAGGGTATAATCAGATCAAGATGGCTCCAGAAGATATGGAGAAGACTACCTTTGTGACTCAGTGGGGCACCTTCTGTTATAAGGTCATGCCATTCGGATTAAAAAATGCTGGGGCAACCTATCAGCGTGCCATGGTTGCTTTATTTCATGATATGATCCATCATGAGATTGAAGTATACGTCGATGACATGATTGCAAGGTCTCAAACTGAGGAGGAACACCTTGATCATCTGAGGAAGTTGTTTGACCGACTCAAGTTGTACAAGCTGAGATTGAATCCCAACAAATGCACCTTCGGGGTGAGGTCCGGAAAATTGCTAGGTTTCATTGTAAGTGATAAAGGTATCCAGGTGGACCCCGCCAAGGTTAAAGCTATTCAAGAGATGCCGACCCCAAAAACAGAGAAAGAAGTCAGAGGTTTCCTAGGACGACTGAATTACATTGCCCGATTCATATCACATCTGACTGCTACTTGTGAGCCAATCTTCAAATTACTGAAGAAAGATCAAGTGGTACGCTGGAATGATGAATGTCAGGCCGCCTTTGAAAGAATAAAGGAATACCTCCAAGAGCCACCCATTCTTATGCCACCGGTGGAAGGAAGACCTCTGATACTTTACTTGACAGTGCTTGACAATTCAATGGGGTGTGTGCTGGGGCAGCATGACGAGTCTGGCCGAAAAGAGCACGCTATTTATTACTTGAGCAAAAAGTTTACCGACTGTGAGTCTCGTTACTCACTGCTTGAGAAAACTTGCTGCGCTCTTGTATGGGCTGCTCGCCGGCTGAGACAGTATATGCTGACTCACACTACTTTATTGATTTCAAAGATGGATCCCATCAAGTACATATTTGAAAAGCCCGCTCTGTCTGGGAGGATAGCGAGATGGCAAATGATCTTAACAGAATATGACATCCAGTATACAACTCAGAAAGCAATTAAGGGGAGTGTACTGGCTGATCATTTGGCACACCAACCTGTGGACGATTATCAATCATTGAACTTTGATTTCCCGGACGAAGACATCATGGTGGTAACTGACTGTGAAGTACCTGGACCGGATGAAGGACCTGAGGAAGGATCCCGATGGTCTATGCATTTTGATGGAGCCTCCAATACTTTGGGTAACGGCGTCGGCGCTGTAATCATATCTCCCAAGGGGACCCATACTCCACTCACCGCCCGATTATGTTTCAGCTGCACCAACAACATGGCAGAATATGAGGCATGCATCATGGGTTTACAAGCTGCAATCGACCTGAGGATCAAGTTTCTAAGTGTCTTCGGAGATTCCGCTCTCGTGATCAATCAGATCAAAGGCGAGTGGGATACGAAACACCCGAATCTCATTCCTTACAAGGAGTATGTATCGACCCTGCTCCCCCACTTTGAAGAGATAACTTTTGAACATTTCCCCAGAGAGGAAAATCAGCTAGCAGACGCACTAGCCACGATGTCTTCAATGTTTAAAGTTAAATGGGACAATGAGGCTCCCCAAATCCTAATCTGGAAGTTGGATGAACCGGCATACTGCTGCGAGCTCGAGGCTGAGAAGGTGACTGAAAAGCCCTGGTATCACGAGGTGAGGAGGTACTTGGAAGCCCAAGAATACCCTGAAGGTGCATCTGTCAATGATAAGAAGTTCATGAGGAGATTTGCTGCAAAATTCTTCCTCAGCAACGGCATTCTCTACAAACGGAATCATGATTCAACTTTGTTACGTTGTGTGGATAAGGCTGAAGCAGAGAAAATCATGATGGAACTGCACGAAGGTACGTTTGGGACCCATTCCAGTGGACACACCATGGCTAAGAAAATCCTTCGGGCAGGATATTTCTGGTCCACGATGGAAGCCGATTGTTACCAACACTCCCGGACTTGTCATAAATGCCAGATCTATGCTGACAAGGTGCATATCCCTCCGGTTCCTTTGAATGTCCTAACGGCACCTTGGCCTTTCGCAATGTGGGGCATCGATATGATCGGTGAGATCCGACCGACAGCATCCAATGGACACCGCTTCATCTTGGTGGCAATCGATTACTTCACGAAATGGGTCGAGGCAGCTTCCTATGCCACAGTAACCAAGAGCGTCGTGGCACGATTCATCCGGCATAATCTGATTTGTCGGTACGGAGTCCCAGAAAGAATCATTACGGACAACGGTACCAATCTCAATAACAAAATAATCACTGAACTCTGTGAACAATTCAAGATACAGCACCACAATTCTTCCCCCTATCGGCCGAAGATGAATGGGGCTGTAGAGGCAGCCAATAAAAATATCAAGAAAATTGTGCAGAAGATGACAGTGACCTATAAAGATTGGCACGAGATGTTACCGTTCGCTCTTCATGGGTACCGCACCTCAGCAAGGACGTCAACCGGGGCAACTCCCTTCTCCCTAGTCTATGGCATGGAGGCAGTCTTGCCAATCGAAATCCAGATACCCTCTCTCCGGATAATGAAGGATGCAGACTTGAATGAAGATGATTGGATCCAGACTCGACTTGATCAACTAAATCTGATTGACGAAAAGAGGCTCACTGCTATCTGTCACGGTCAAACGTATCAGAAACGGATGATCAGGGCATTTAACAAGAAAGTCAGACCGCAAGAGTATCAAGTTGGGGACCTGGTAATCAAACGCATCATCCTTCCTCAAAGTGATCCCCGGGGCAAATGGACCCCTACTTATGAAGGGCCATTTGTGGTTAAACGTGTGTTCTCAGGAGGAGCCATGATCCTGACCACCATGGATGGTGACGACCTTCCTCACCCCGCCAATGCAGACATAGTGAAAAAATACTACGCATAAATAAAAGACCCGCTAGGTTGACATACCTAGGCAAAAATAAGGGCTTCCCGGCGAACCAAAAGGGTTCGGACAAAAATAAGGGATGAAATAAATAAAAATCTGTACACCCGGCAAGTCGAAAACCTGAAAGGGCGGCTTGGGCAAAAAAGGGTATCCCGTTGGACTGAAAACCCGAAAGGGCGGTCCAGGCAAAAGTTAGGGATAAGAGCGTAACACTATGTCTCATCGGATCACTTCGCACCCGGAATTCGGCATCAACTATCTGGCTCAGATTACGGCATCGACCAATCAGCTTCATCTTCGACCAGGCAGCAAAGCGATGAGACGTTCGAAGACATAAAGGCAATAGCAGAGTTGGAACCCAGTGGGATGGTTCACATAGCTGTTTTGTTTTTCAAATTGTAAACTCTATGTTATTTGGCGATGTCCTCTTACTAGGATGTCAGTCTCTTGTACAAAAAACGCCTATTCACAGGCAAAGTTTAAATCAATGAAAATTCACTTGTCCATACAAATTGCCATTGTTTTTCTTTTGTTGTTTTGTCTTGCGAAGAACGTCCAATGTTCATTTTTGATATATGCATTTGACATTAAATTGCTGATTCATAAATGTTTGCATATGAAAAGAGATTAATTACAAGTGACATCGAAGACAGGGGCAATGTGGAGTTGTCTAATGCGGTCTAGTTGTTTTGTCCACCAAAGCACCAAGGCAGGTTCAACTGAAAATGTGACCAAATCATCTCAACTCCCCGCAGAGTAAAGCAATTCAGCAGCACTTTCCCCAAGCAGGAGTCGACTCCCCGTCGATCCTGAAAAAGGCACAACATCCCCCGGCAGGTCTTAAAAGCAACATCCCCCGGCAGGTCTTAAAAGCTCATCCCCAGTAGATTCTCCGAGCTTATCCCCGGCGAAGTACGAACGTCTCGCCCAAGTTTTATTTAGAGTTATTTCCTCACAAGGACTTATAACTGGGTTATCCTCAGCTAAAAGCCACGGAAGACCGTTCCCGGCAAAAGTTCCTTCAATCCCCAGCGAAATCTATCTTTGGTTTTCCCAAGCAGAGTTTATCTTTGGTTTTCCCCAGCGGAGTTTATCATCATTATCCTCAGCGGAATCCGTTGTTAAAGTCCTCAGCAGGCCTCTCATCAGAGCTTCGGTCAAGCATCTCTTCCGCAGAACAGCTTCCCGGTCATTCGTCAAGGATTTATTTTCCTAAGATGAAATTACACTCATAAACATTTCACATTTTCATACATCTTGCTTACATACATGATGAGACACATACAATATCAAATGTTGAACATCATGACATCATGCATATCATACATCATGACATTGCATACAGCTTACGTCTTTGCCTTTTCAGGAAAAAGACAATCTCAAAAAAGACTACTTTCAACTGTCACAATTCCAGACTCGATTCCTGTATCTAGCCAGGGCACGTCTGAAGAGTTCAAAGATTCGACTCCTGTATCCAGCCAGGGCACATCTATCAACTACAATATTTCCAGATTCGATTCCTGTATCCAGCCAGGGCATATCTGTTGACCACATTTCCAGACTCGATTCCTGTATCTAGCCAGGGCACGTCTGCAGAGTTCAAAGATTCGACTCCTGTATCCAGCCAGGGCATATCTATTGACGACTATTTCCAGATTCGACTCCTGTATCCAGCCAGGGCACATCTGTGAGCAACCGATTGAAGATTCGATACCTGTATCCAGCCAGGACATATCTGCATAAGGAGACTGAAGATCAAACACCTGTAACAAGCCAGGAAAACATCTGTCTTTCTTAAACACACAAGTTCTCGCTAAGGAACCTCTTATGCGATCAACACTTCCAAATGGCATCTGTAAGCCCATTCCCGACAAAGTTCTGTCACTTTTCCAAAAGGCATCTATAAGCCCATTCCCGACACCACATTGTTGAGACTCCAGCATGCGAGTGCAAATTTCCGGGCACTCTAGTGTCCAATCTCCTTTTACCCTCGAGTCACGAAAGGCAAACTTGCCAATCTAACTCTTCAGGTCCAAGAAGATTGAACAGGGGCAACTGTTGTACCCCAAAATTTGCCCTCCCATTTCCTCAACATTTTCTCATCACAAGACATTTAAAGATCAAGATACAATTAGGGTTTCCTCTGCTCAAGACTTCTCCTTGCACTGTGGACTCAAATTAGGGTTTGTGTTTGCCTAAAGATGTGTTGACCTAAAATGCCTAAGATGACTTTCATGCTTCATATTGGACTCCCAAGTTTACCCATACCAAGTTTCAAGCCTTGATTCCAAGTTTTTCCCAGTCAATTGGACAGTTGACCTAGAAATCAGCTGTATTGGGGAAAAAGTCAACTGTGGCCAATTGACAGTCAAACCTCATGAAATTTGATCCACATCAACATTATGAACTCATATGAACCATTTGATCAAGTTTGGATCACAATTCCACAAGAAATTTGATCAGATCATCAAAAGGGCAAAATGGTCATTTTTAGGGTTTTGACTGCACAAGGGCAATTTTTCACTGTTTGACCTAGCCAATGGCAAACCAAGCTCACATATGGCCTCAAGGACTCAATGGAATTATCTTGACATGTTCATCAAGCTCAAAAGATCCCAAGTACACAAGATTGACAGCTGAATTTCTCAGTCAATTGATCAAATTTGACTGTATACTGAAAAGTCAAACTTTGACTTTTTGGTCAAAATCAAGAGTCAAGATTCATTTTTCATCAAAACATGCCAAATTATGAAACTTGTTCACCAAGAAATGTCAAAATGCAAATTAGGGTTTGAAAATGGAATTTTTCATAACTTAGAATTTTTCTAAGTTATGGAAAACCCTAATTTTTTCCCAACTTTGCCCCATCTTTTCACCATGATCCATTTGGATTCAAACAAAAGTCAAAACATGAAAGTTGTAGCTTGTTGCAAAATCTACAACTTTTATTCACAAAGTTTTCTCATTTGAAGCTTGTATCTCAAGTTATGATTTTTTGAATAAGGGCACTAAACCATCTTTTAACTTAGTGAAATTTGACCTATTTTGACAAGGTTTTCTACCCTACTTCAAGGCCACTTTTCATACCCTTCCACTTGGAATTTCAAATTGCATTTCAAAGATGGATTGTAGTACACATTACAAGCTTTCCAAAATGTCCAAGAACTCATCAAACAACCTCATAACTTGAGAGATTCGAATTTCACAAGTTGGCAAAAATTCACTTTTGTTCTTCATCAAAGCATGTTCATAAACTTGGCAAATTTGAATTCAGCATGCTTAAGCTACATTGCAGGCCTCTAATCCCATTCTCACTCAATAATTCAATGCATATCCTTTGTGTTCTAACATTATTTTGCTCATTTGGATAATACACACAAAATCAAGCCTAAACTAGAAAAAGCATGTTATCCATTCTTGTAAAGTGATACTTTATGGCAACTTTGCAAATCTATGAGGTACAATGCAGATCTTTGAAGCAAAAAAGCATAGGCATATCCCACTGATCAAGACTCAAAGGTGCAGCATAGATTGAGGCATTGTACTGGCCTAGAAACCAAGTTGACATTTGCTTGCTTCACATAGAAGTAACATCCATAACTTATGCTATCTATCATATCAGCAAAAAAACACAGCACAAAAGAGATCAAACACATTCCATAGACCACATTGAAGCTTTTGCTCGAGCCATTTGCCTTTCAAACCCTCTCCATCTCAGAATCATCCTCAAACTGCACAAACAGGGGTGCCCCTGCAGTTTGAGTGCAATCTCTCATTCCCTTCAAACATTTCTGGCCAAACCTGTTCCTCTACCTTCCTTACAACATATGCAAGCTATCCAGAAGCTAAGGCACGATCTGTAGTTGCTCTAACCACTTCCACCATTTTCACATCTTTGACTTGCAGGTGAAGTTCTATAGCTTGATACAAGAAGTTTCAAGACAAAGTGAGCATTGAAAAAGCATCCCTGGACCTCAAGGAAGCTTTTCCAATCATTACATTGCACTGAAAGTCTCTCATTCTCCACATAGAAGTTCAACTGCACAGGTAAAAGTTTGAATTCGTATCTCTCTTATTAGGCATATTTAGTCTTAAGTTTGTGAAGAAACAAAGTCCTACTCATAGCCCTGAACATGTACATAGCTTTACTTTTCATTTCTTTTGTCTGAGTGAAGAGAATTTTAGCTCTGAAAATGGTAGAAAAACTAGGTCAGAAAAGAGGGGGAGAGAAATTCTCTCTCATCTTGGAGAGATAGGTCATGTTCTTTATATGGTTGAAACCGTCTCTTAATGCTCTACACTTTTCATGTTATGAGTTTTGCTTGAAAGTCCAGGAATCCAGAGTTAGAAAACGCGTGTTCTGTGAGAAGAAAGATGTACAGAGGTTGAAGAAGAAGTGATCTGGGCTGGGCCTGGATTTGTTTCCTTTTCACACCCCATTTTTTTGGTTTACACCCCCTGAGCCCATTTGTTTATTTTTCAACATTTTTGACTTTTTCTTTTTGGGTTGACTTTGTTTATTTTTTCTCATGCCATTAAAATTTTTAAAATATTTTTTCCATCATTTTTTGTATTTATGGCATATTTGTTTGTTTATTTCTTTTATTTATATACAAATATATATATACACTATTATTAAAATAAATAGAAAATAATGTAGATACATTTTTATTTTTATTTTTACTTTCTGAAAATATTTCACACAAAAAAATACTTTTATTTATTTTATTAAAATATTAAATAAATATTTATTTTGTATAATACTCATTTAGGGTTTAATATATATATATATACATGTTTATTAATATATTTAAGATAAAAATATAAAATACTTGATTTTCTTCATTTTTATTAATATTTGATACAAAAATACTTTTTTTCACAAAATACTTCATTTTATTTTATTTTTGTACATAATAAATAAATAGTAGAATTAAATTAGATAATAATACTTTTTATATAAAAATTAGGGTTTTTCACCTTAAGTCCAAAATACTAAAAAATAAATACATTTTTATTTTCTTTTTTTTCTTTTACATAAATATTTTCTCATACACATAAAAAAAACTTTCTTTTTTACATTTCACATATTTATTTTATTTAAATTATGCAATTTATTTACCATGCAAATATCCAATTGTTGTAATAATTTAGATTTAAGTTCTTGTCAACATCCCCATTTGAACATTTGTACCCCCCTTCCCATATTTGGTTGTGTAATAGCTTAGTAATTTAAATTTCGCACTTTATTGCTTTCTAAATAATAACATGCTAGAATTAGGGTTTGTATGCGAAAAAACGATAAAAAATAGTTTGACCTAATACAAGATAAACAAGCATGAAAATGGACACACAAATCACACTTGCACCCCCTAGGGTATTCCACTTGTTGCCTTCAAATAAATAGGCCATATTGTATGTTGAACATCTTTGGGCAAAGCAAACAGTTTGAATGATCATAGTCCCTCGATAAAACTTTTCAAAACAAACAAAACAAATGATCAAGTCCCTTAGAGAAATTGCCCAAAGACATTTAACGTTGTTACAATTATGGTCTAAACGATGACCCGCGCCTGTCCCTTTCACATCCTAACACAAGGTTGCCCACCAAATACAATGGTGGTGCAAACTTGTTAAAAGGGTTAAAACATAACAATAATCTTTTGAGAAATTTAGGAGTAGATAAACTCTTAGTTACTTGAATCAAACTTGCAAAACAAAACACTTGCCTATTTTCTAAAACCATACCTCACATCACTTTCAAAACACCTTTCAAAAACAAATGAAAACCTTTTCAAAAGACATACATCTTTGTATACATCCCCACATGGATCATTACAAAGGTTGCCACCACATTGGCCTCTTTTCAAAACATTTTCAAAACCCACACACTCAAGCACCATTTAAAACAATTGAAAACAAAAGGCAAGTGATCTAAGCAAGTAACTAAGAGCCCATGGATAACCATGGATAGAAAGGGTGCTAATACCTTCCCTTTCTATAATCTACTCCCCGAACCCAAGAAAACATCTCAAAAGGTTTTTGCTGTGCTTTTTAACCTTTCCTTAGGATAAAATAAAAAGTCGGTGGCGACTCTTGCTAACCGCAACATTTGCGAATACAAACGCAAACCTCAAGTCAGTTCTCCCACCGTATCACAGTGACTCATCCTTATGTTTTAAAAACTTTACCCATGTCCATCTACTGAAATCATCAACGATGACCAATCCATACTTCTTGCCTCTGATGGATGCAGTTTTAACTGGCCCAAACAGATCAATATGAAGTAAATCTAATGGCTTAGAGGAAGAGACAACATTTTTAGATTTAAAGGAAGGTTTTGAAAATTTTCCTTTTTGGCATGCTTCGCACAGAGCTTCTGAGTTGTACTTCAGATTGGGAAGTCCTCTGACTAAATTTAATTTATTTAGTTGAGATATTTTTCTAAGACTGACATGTCCCAATCTTCTGTGCCATACCCATTGCTCATTGCTAACAGACAAACGACATTTGACGTTTTAAGATTTAAGATCTGATAAATCAATTTTGTAAATGTTGTTCTTTCTCTTGCCAGAAAAGAGGATTGATCCATCTTTTTGAATTACAGCTTTACAGGAGTTTTGATTAAAGATAATGTCATAGCCATTGTCACTTAATTGACTTATGGACAATAGATTATGAGCTAATCCTTCTACTAATAAAACATTTGAGATAGAAGGAAGGTTATTGTTTCCAATGGTTCCAGAGCCAATAATCTTCCCTTTCTGATTACCTCCAAACTTCACATCTCCTCCAGCTTTAAGTTTCAGGCTTTGGAACATAGACCTTTTTCCCGTCATGTGTCGTGAGCACCCAGAGTCCAGGTACCATGACTGGTGTTTCAATTGAGCTGTTAAGGACATCTGCAACAAATATTATTTTATCCTTAGGTACCCATATCTTTTTGGGTCGTTTTGGGTTAGCATAAGAGTTTCCAGAAAGTGATGTATATTTTATATCATGTGAGTGTCCAAACTTGAATTGCTTATTCATAGGTTTGTAAGTGAAGGTCATTTTAGCAACAGGTTTTGGAATGTATGTCTCCCTCCCTTTGGGAGGTTCATATCTAATTCCTCTTCTGTTTTTCCCACTAACTCCATAGATCATTAAAGCCATTTTGCTGTTGTCTATGCCTTTAGCAAGAAAAGATTGAAAGCTATAGTCATATTATTTTAGAATATCTTTTGAACTAGACACAGACTCTGAACTAAAATTCTTTTGAACATTTTAAATTTTCTTTTAAAGTTTAAAAATGTTTTCTAAAAGTTCAGATTTTTCTGTTTCAAGTATCCCAAGATCAGATGCAAGACTCTTCTTGAGTTTCTTGTATTTGATTTTGAGCTTACAATAGTTTTCCAGAAGTTCTGATAAATTATCAGCATGTTCTTCTCTAGAAAATTCAGAAAATACCTCTCTTTGTTCTGACTCACAGTCTGAGTCATCTTCTGTGATAGCCATCAGAGCTAGGTTGACATTTTAATCTTCAGAACCATATTCATCTTCAGAAGAATCTGAGTCATCCTAGGTTGCCATCATTCCTTTCTTCTTACCAAATCTCTTCTTTGGTTTTTCTTTTTGAAGCTTTGGACAATCACTTTTGTAGTGACCAGGTTCTTTGCATTCATAACAGATGATCTCTCTTCTGTTTGACTTTTTGTATGCAGAAGATTCTGCTTTATCTTCTGACTTCTTGAAGTTTTTGAACTTCTTTTGTCTGTGCTTCCACAGATGATTGATCCTTTTGGAGAGCAAAGATAGTTCGTCTTCTTCTGACGTTGATTCTTAAGAGTTTTCCTCTTCAGCCTGAAAAGCGTTAGTATCAAAATTCTTAATAGATTTAAGAGCCAGAGACTTACCTTTCTTCTGAGGCTCATGCTCATGCAGTTCAATCTCATGACTTCTGAGAGCGCTGACGAGTTCCTCCAGAGATACATTGTTCAGATCTTTTGACACTTTGAAAGCAGTGACCATTGGTGCCCATCTTCTGGGTAAACTTCTGATGATATTTTTCACATGATCTGCTTTGGTATATCCTTTGTTCAAAACTCTCAGACCAGCGATCAGAGTTTGAAACCTAGAGAACATTGCTTCTATAGACTCACTCTCTTCAACTTTGAAGGCTTCATACTTCTGAACTAAAGCCAGAGCTTTAGACTCCTTAACTTGAGTGTTTCCTTCATGAGTCATTTTGAGAGACTCAAACATATCATGCGATGTATCTCCATTAGTGATTTTTTCATATTCTACTTTAGAGATAGCATTTAGAAAAATATTTCTAGCTCTATGATGATTTTTAAAATCAGCTTTTTGTTGTCTATCCATATTTTTTCTATCCACTTTGTTTCCTTCTGAATCTGTAGGATGTTTGTAACCATCCAAGACTATATCCCAAAGATCACTATCCTGACCTAGAAAGAAACTTTCTAGTCTATCTTTCCAGTACTCAAAATCTTCTCCATCAAACACTGGAGGTTTGTTGTAACTATTATTGTTTTGTTCAGCGACCATTGTGTTTTCTTCTGGATCTTTTCCTGAAACGGTTAAGTGTTGTGCTCACAGTCAAGCTCTGATACCAATTGAAGGGTTAAGAAAACACTTAGAAGGGGGGGGGGGGTTGAATAAGTGACTCTTTTCATTTTCAAAACAAAGCTCAAACAATAATGGAAGAACACAGTTATTTTTATCCTAGTGCGTTTGAACTCAAACTACTCCAGTCCACCCGCCAAAGTGATTTCTCCTTTCTCAACAAGGACTTAATCCACTATAATAAATTGATTACAAACACACAACAACTGTTGTGACTAACAATTCACAGGTAATCTTACAAGTGACTAATGTTAGAACAAAGTTTGAATCTACTACCCTAAGTTTAAGTTTTGATGATAACAAAATGAAAGGATATATTAATTACGTGATTCATGTATGAACTATTTGCTACCTAAAATATTACGTTCTGCTTTGCAGAAACTCTGATAGGTATCAGCGAGAGCACACCTAATCAGCATCAGAATATTGGTTCTTAACATCAGCATCAGAAGTTGCTATATCAGAATACCAGAATCAGAAGATTAACTCACGTGTATGCTGAAGCTTGATGAACAGAACTGCGCTCAACACTCTGATAAAGACAACAACAGTTCATCAGCAGTTAAGCAGAGTCAGAATGAAACCAAGCCAGAACACGCTTTAAGTAGCAACGGCATTGTGCATTCAAGGCGAATTATTACCAACGGCATCATTCCAGACAAGATCTGCTCAATAAGGAAAGTTTGTTATTAGCATTGAATCAAGATTATTGCTCCAACGTTCAACAATCTCAGTGCTATATAAACAAGACTATGAAGATTGAATTGGCCAATGCTCTCCAACATATTACACGCCTAAAAGCTAATCATAATCTTCCTTCTCTCAGTTTGCTAAACGCTACATATCTCCTTACTCAATCATTGTTTAGTAATCTAGTTTCATAAGCTTAAGTTGTGTAACATCACAGTTGTGATACAGTTTTGTAGAAAACATTCACACACCTAGATTTATCTTCTTTGTAAGAAAGTGTTTCCTTGACAAACCCGGTTGTGGTTTGCATCAAGAAGGCTTTAGCAGTTGTTAAAGCAGATTGTAATATTCAGTTGAATATAGTGGATTAAGACCTCGTTGGAGAGAGGCGAAATCACCTTGACGGGTGGACTGGAGTAGTTTGAGATCAAACGAACCAGGATAAAAATATCTTGTTCATTGCATTAAGTTTCAGTTTTACAATTCAACCCCCCTTCTTGTGTTTTTAACTTCTTCAATTGGTATCAGAGCGCCTGGTTCTGAGCTAAAACACTTAACCGTGTCAGTACAAGATCCAGCGTCAGAAAAACACAATGGCAGGAAACTATTCTTACACCAGCAAAGACAACCATGAGGACAGAGACAGATTCAGCGGCAAACCTTCAGTCTTTGATGGAGAAAACTTTGATTACTGGAAAGACAGAATTGAAAGCTTCTTTCTGGCACATGATGCTGATCTGTGGGATATGGTGACAGATGGATACACGCACCCTGTGAATGCAAGCGGTCAGAAGATTTATAGAAAAACAATGACTGACCAACAAAAGCGTGACTTCAAGAATCACCACAAGGCCAGAACCATCCTTCTCAGCGCCATCTCCTATACTGAATATGAAAAGATCTCCAACAGAGACACAGCAAAGAACATTTTTGACTCACTCAGAATGACGCATGAGGGCAACGTTCAGGTCAAAGAAACTAAAGCTCTGGCGCTCATTCAGAAGTATGAGGCGTTCAAAATGGAAGAATTTGAATCCATTGAAACAATGTTCTCAAGATTCCAGATTCTGGTAGCTGGTCTCAAGGTTCTGGACAAAGGATACTCTACTGCTGACCATGTCAAGAAAATCATCAGAAGCTTACCCAAGCAGTGGAGACCAATGGTTACAGCTCTGAAGCTAGTAAAAGATCTCAACAAAATTACTCTGGAGGAACTTATCAGCTCCCTCAGAAGTCATGAGATAGAGCTAGAAGCTGACGAGCCTCAGAAGCAAGGTAAGCCTTTAGCATTGAAATCTAACAAAAAATCTGAGTCTAAAGTTTTGCAGGCAGTTGAAGAAACATCTGATGGATCCTCATCAGAAGAAGACGAACTCTCCCTCCTCTCCAGAAGAGTGAATCAACTGTGGAAGCAGAGGCAAAAGAAGTTCAGAAATCCCAGAAGATCTGATCAGAACGAGTCTTCTTCCAGATACAGAAGGACAGATTCTTCCTCTGGATACAGAAGATCTGAAGGCTCCTCAGGAAGCAGAAAGCCAAACACCAAGGACATCATCTGCTATGAGTGCAATGAGCAAGGACACTACAAGAGTGACTGCCCAAAGCTTCAGAGGGAAAAGCCAAAAAAGAAGTTTGGAAGAGAAAAGAAGAAAAGTCTCATGGCTACATGGGATGACTCTGACTCGTCTGAAGCTGACTCAGAATCAGATGATGAGAGGGAAAACATAGCTCTCATGGCTAACATTTCAGAAGATAGTGAAGCTTCTGAATCAGACTCAGAATCAGATACCGAAGAGGTATTTCCTAACTTTGCTGCTAATTTTACCAAGGTTGAACTTGCTGAAAGCCTTAATGAAATCCTGGAAAGGTATCAGCAGATTAGAGTGAAATTCAAAGACCTGGAAAGGAATCTTGAATCTGACTCTAATAAGACTGAGAGTCTTAAATTGGAGAATTCTGAGCTGAGAATTAAAATTTCAAAATTAGAAAATACTTTACAAAGCTCTCAGAAGGAACCAATTTTTGAAACTCCCAGCAACGCTGATGAGATCATCAAGGAGTATGATCACAGTTTCCAGAAGTTCCTTGCTAAAAGCATAGATAGAAGCAAAATGGCTTCAATGATCTATGGAGTTAGCAGAAACGGCAGGAAAGGAATAGGATACCAAGGTAAGGCTCCTAAACCAAAGAATGTCATGGACTTAACCATTAAACACACTCCTCTGAATTCACATTTTGTGTATGGTCACACACATGATATTAAATACACTAGCAGTAAGTACTATGTGAAACCAAAATTCAACCAGAGTTTTGGTAAATCTAACAAATCAGGACCCAAGAAAATCTGGGTACCTAAGGATAAAATAATACATGTTGCAGATATCTTTAGCAGCAAGTCAGAAACACCAGTCATGGTACTTGGACTCTGGCTGCTCGCGACACATGAAGGGAAGAAGGCATATGTTCCAAAGCCTGGAACTTAAGCCTGGAGGCCACGTTGGCTTTGGAGGCAATCAGAGGGGAAAAATCATTGGCTCTGGAACTGTAGGTAATGGAAATCTTCCCTCTATTAATAATGTTCTGCTAGTAGATGGATTAATGCATAATCTGTTATCCATAAGTCAATTAAGTGATAACGGTTATGATATAATCTTTAATAAAAAATCATGTAAAGCTGTTAGTCAGAAAGATGGGACTATCCTGTTTAATGGTAAGAGGAAAAACAACATTTACAAAATCAAACTTTCTGAACTGAAGAGTCAGAATGTAAATTGCCTTCTGTCTGTTAACAACGAGCAGTGGATCTGGCATAGAAGATTGGGACATGTTAGTATGAGAAGAATATCTCAGATTAACAAACTCAATCTGGTCAGAGGACTTCCTAATTTGAAGTTCAATTCAGATGCTCTGTGTGAAGCATGTCAGAAAGGCAAGTTTGCAAAACCTTCTTTTAAATCTAAAAATGTTGTTTCTACCTCTAAGCCATTAGAACTTCTGCACATTGACTTATTTGGACCAGTTAAAACTGCTTCAGTCAGTGGCAAGAAGTATGGGTTAGTAATCGTAGATGACTATAGCAGATGGACATGGGTAAAGTTCTTAAGACACAAGGACGAGTCACACTCTGTGTTTGTTACCTTCTGTAACCAAGTTTAGGATGAAAAGGATCTTAGAATCGTTAAAGTCAGAAGTGATCATGGTGGAGAATTTGAAAACAAAGATTTTGAGTCATTCTTTAATGACAGAGGCATTCTGCATGATATCTCTTGTCCTAGAACTCCCCAGCAAAATGGAGTTGTAGAACGAAAGAACAGAACATTGCAAGAAATGGCCAGAACCATGATCAATGAGACAAACGTTGCTAAGATCTTCTGGGCAGAGGCAATAAACACAGCGTGCTACATTCAGAATAGAATCTCAATAAGACCTATTCTGGAAAAGACTCCATATGAATTGTGGAAGAACAGAAAGCCCAACATTTCATATTTTCATCCATTTGGATGTACCTGTTTTATGTTAAATACAAAGAATTATTTGAACAAGTTTGACTCTAAAGCACAGAAGTGTATTATGTTAGGATACTCTGAACGCTCAAGAGGGTACAAAGTATACAATACAGAAACACAGATTGTGGAAGAATCAATCAGTGTTCGTTTTGATGATAAGCTTGACTCTGAAAAGTCAAAGCAGAATGAAGTTTTTGCAGGTATGGAAATTGAATTTACAGGTTCTGAAGACAAGTCATCAGAAGCTCTCAACACAAACACTCCTTCAACATCTGAAAGGAGCACTGCTAGCAATCCTACAATAGCTGCTGATCAACCTCAGAAGAGATTACCCAGAAGCAGCTTGGATCACCCAGAAGAGAGTATCTTAGGAAGAAAGGAAGATCCAATCAGAACAAGAGCAAGCTTCAGAAACTCTGAAGAAACCCTCATGGGACTTGTATCTCTGATCGAACCTTCTTCTATTGATGAAGCACTTCTGGATAATGACTAGATTCTGGCAATGCAAGAAGAGCTGAATCAATTCACCAGAAATGACGTATGGGATCTTGTTCCTAGACCAAAAGGATTCAACGTCATTGGAACAAGATGGGTCTTCAGAAACAAGCTAAATGAACAAGGTGAAGTCATCAGAAACAAGGCACGACTGGTAGCACAAGGTTATAGTCAGCAAGAGGGGATAGACTATACAGAAACCTTTGCTCCTGTCGCCAGGTTAGAATCTATCAGACTTTTTATTTCATTTGCTGTTAATAGAGGCATCACTCTGTATCAGATGGATGTCAAGAGTGCATTCTTAAACGGTTATATAGAAGAAGAGGTTTATGTGCACCAACCCCCTGGTTTTGAAAATACAAAACATCCAGAACATGTTTTCAAACTAAAGAAGTCACTATATGGTCTGAAACAAGCTCCCAGAGCTTGGTATGAAAGGCTAAGTAACTTTCTGTTAGAAAATGAATTCACCAGAGGGAAGGTGGACACTACCTTATTCTGTAAATCAGTTAAGAATGACATCTTAGTCTGTCAAATTTACGTTGATGATATTATTTTTGGTTCTACTAATCCTTCTCTTGGAAGAAAATTTGCTAAGTGTATGCAGGCAGAATTTGAGATGAGCTTCATGGGGGAACTGAAATTCTTTCTAGGAATTCAGATCAATCAAACTCCAGAGGAAACTTACATTCATCAGAGCAAATACATCAGAGATCTTCTGAAGAAATTTGACCTCTCAGAATGTAAGCCATCAAAGATTCCAATGCATCCCACGTGCATTCTGGAAAGAGAAGAGGTAAGCAAAAATGTAGAACAGAAAGTCTACAGAGGTATGATTGGTTCTCTCCTTTATCTGACAGCTTCAAGACCTGATATATTATTCAGCGTTTGTATTTGTGCTAGATTCCAATCAGATCCTAGAGAATCTCACTTAACAGCTGTTAAGCGAATTTTCAAGTATCTGAAAGGTACTACTAATCTGGGTTTGTTTTATAGAAAATCTAGTGATTACAGTTTAGTAGGCTATTGCGATGCTGACTTTGCTGGAGACAGAGTGGAGCGTAAAAGTACTTCTGGAAGCTGCCAGTTTCTGGGAGAAAATATGATCTCTTGGTCCAGCAAAAGGCAATCAACAATTGCGCTATCAACAGCAGAAGCTGAGTACATAGCAGCAGCAGGATGTAGCACACAAATGCTCTGGATGAAAAGTCAGCTTGAAGACTTCCAAATTTTTGAGAGTAACATTCCTATACTCTGTGATAATACTTCTGCTATTTGCTTAAGTAAGAATCCCATTTTACATTCTAGAGCTAAGCATATAGAAATAAAACATCACTTGATTAGGGACTATATTCAGAAAGGAATTTTGAATTTAAAATTTATAGATACAGACCATCAAAGGGCTGATATCTTCACTAAACCCCTTTCTGAAGATAGGTTCAATTTCATTCTGAAACATCTCAGCATGAAAATCTGCCCAGAGTGAAAATGTTTTAATTCCATATATTTATCTTCAGAATGTATTTGTTTTACTGTGAACTTCTGATCAATCTCTTTTCAGAAAGATAGAACATGCAGATTGTATCAGATGCTAGTCTAAAGATCTGAGATTCTAAGCTCAAAGACAGACGTGCTGATCACTACATCAAACAAGTGTCATCCAATCATCAGCATATCTCTGAAGCAGAACGCGTGCATGCTTCTGAGAAGGCAAAACGCTGATTGGGTGCATTGAGACACATGTCTGGTAACCGTTTTTAAGTATCTTTCTCAAATCCCCCAAAATCAGCAAGCATTAAATGAAAGTAATCATGTTTTTAAAACGTAATCATGATTTTATTTCTCTTTCTTGAAAACGTTTACAATTTCAAAATATTCTGAAGCCTATTTAAGCACGTTAACCTATCACTTTAATCTTTTACAGTTTCTCACTAATTCTCAAGTATTCTCTGCATTTTTCTGTGTTCATCTCTCTCAAACCCATTTTCTCAGTTTTTCTCAAAATCCTTAAGTGTGAACATGGAATCCTCCAGCAGTGCTTCTGCAGGTTCTCAGAAGAAAGCATCATCTGAACAGTATCAAGTGCCATTCAGAACACTCCTCACTCCTGTGAAGAATCTTGAAGTGTTATCTGAATTGATCATTGATTTTGGAAGTCTGAAGGAAAACGGTTTTGATTTAACAGAAGAAGTTAGGGCACAGAAATGGGAAAGGTATTTTGACAGGTTGGTTGGACCAACATTCCCAATGTTAGTCAAGGAGTTATGGATTCATGCAACTGCTTCAACGCATCAAGTCACCTCCTACATTATGGGGAAGAAGATTGTGATCACTGAGGATCACATAGCAAGGTTAATTGGTTACAGTGGTGGTGGCATCCGCTGTATTGATATGGCTGAGAGATGTGCTGACGTGGGCGTCATAGCAGAAAGGATTTTCACCCATGGGGTGCCCAGCAGCAAGATCAGAGATCTGAAGGATCACCACAGAGTTTGGGCGAAGATAATTCTGGGGTGTTTTAACCATAAGAAGCCAACTAGTTCCCCTGATTACATAAATGTAGATCAGCAGTTTCTGATCTATTTTATCAATCAGAAGGTAAAAATCAACTTGGCTCATCTTTTGTTTAATCACCTCAGAACAAGCGTGAAGGAAACCACGGAAGAAGAAAGAACAAAGAGGGATTGGATACCCTTTGGAAGGTTGATATCAGATATTCTGACTGAGAATAGGCTGATAGAGCACCTGATAGAAGCTCAAGAGTTAAGCAACATTGAACCAACAGTTGGGAAGCCTCTGAACGCGAAGAACTTGAAGAAAATGAAGTTAATAGAGAATATCAAAAAGGAACCCAGCGCTACTCCTATTGCTGATATCACCAGCAGAAGAGTCCCACTGAGTGACTTTCCTTTATTTTCTGAGATAGAATCCAAACCAGTGGTGGTTCTCAGATATCTGGACGCGTGCAAGGCTGATGGTATAGATCCCAATCTGAATATCAAAGATCTGCACCAACCTCAACCAGAAGTTACACTGAAGAAGACGAAGAAAATGAAGGCACCTTCAGAAGGATCATCCCAGCAGACACCCAAGAAAAGAGGTAATTTATCTGCTGCTTCTGTTTTAAATTCTTCTACTATTCCAGCATCAATCCCATCTCCAACCTCTCATAGAATCTCAATTCCCATTCCAACAATAGATGAAACTGAACCAGAAGATGACCCTTCTGAGGCACTACAACTCAGAAGACCCCAAACCAAACATCCCAAACCAACAATCTTAACAACATCAGCAATTGACAAAGTGCTGTCTGACATTGATCAACACGCCTCTGATCACTCCTCCAATAATCCAAACTCTGAACCACAAATTGTCCAATCTCCACAACCAGAACAACCTCTCTCACCCATTCCAGAAGAACCTCTTATCCCTGAACAACCAGAAATTCCTCCTCCTTCTCCACAACCAGCAATTCCTTCTCCCTCTCCTCAACCAGAAATTCATCCACCATCACCTCAACCTGAGTTTCATCATTCTGAACTCCAACTCCTCCACCTTCTGAACCTCATTCACCTCAATCACCTCAACCATCACCTCTGGCAATCCATCTGCCATGTGGAACAACAGTCACAATGGCCCTGCTGCCATCCTCGCCAGAATCAACACCACCAAATACTCCCAAAACCCCAAACAGTCCAATCATTATTTCTGACTCTCCCACTCCATCTCCAAAACAAACAACTCCCAAGCAAACCACCGAAAACCCCAACAGGACCTTCATAGATTTAACAATCCTTGACCGTCTTGCTGATCTGAAAAATAAAATAGCCATTCCAAAACCAAAACAACCAGATGTTGGCTCTGGTATTATGAATTTTGAAACAGGTTTGCAGCAGTGGATTGCTTCTCTGAATCAAGTCTGTCCTGGAATGATTGACCCAGCTGCCTCTGACCAGCTCTGATCACAATTCAAAATTTGGGTACGTGCTGAAGCCCTCAAGTTGCAGGATATCAACTATGAGCAGGCACAACAGAACTTCAGCAAGCTGCTGAAGGAAGTTGAAAGTCAGCTGCCACAGGAAGACGTGCTCCCTCTGGATAGTGAGCCATGGTCTGAGAAACAGCCAACTTCAAAGGTGCAACCAGAAGAAGACAAGACTATTCAAGCTGAAGCAAGTCAAGCAGAAGATGTTGCAGAAAGCTCTCAAAAGCTCCCTGCTTCTGATGTTTCTTAAGCTGCCTTGAACAGGCAGACTCTGGAAGAGCTGAAGCTGAATGACATGCGTCTGCAGCAAAGGATGGATGAAAATGACCAGAAGATGAAAGAAAGGATGGATGTGCAGGATAGCAAGATAGACACAGTTGTCAGCATGGCGCACAAGCAGAATGAGATTGCTGATCAGATCAAATCCATGCTGGAGAACCTGTTCACACGCCTTCCTCCCCAACCTTAGTTTTTCATTCATGCCATTTTCATGTTTTCTTTGATTATCTGTTGTACTGTTTTGTTTGATTCTGAACTTTTTAATATGACAAGTTTTTCTGCTCCAAATGTTTTAGCACATCACTTACACTTTTTGATTGCTGACAAAAAGGGGGAGAACATGAATGATATTTTAAATAATAACGGATTACTAAGACAGAAAATCTCAAACATTCTAACTCTGATATACTTGAATATGTTTTCTGTTCTTGCTTAAGTCTAATAGGTACAAGAATGCTCTCTGATATTCTGAAGACTAAAGCTCTGATACTCTGACCCAAAGCAAAGCTCTGATAGAAAATCTCTGATACGCTGATCTGAAGCTCTGCTCTGATATGCTGATCTAAAGCTTCTGATAGTCAAAACTCTGAGATTCTGATGTTCAAAGAAAGGCAATAAAAATCTGATCCTGAAGAACTCTTGGAATTAAAAAGGGGAAGCAATAAATTCAGGGGGAGTATCGCTCAACTCTGATATCTCTTTATCCCTTATCTTTGATAACCTCTTACTCTGATACATCTTTTCATTTAGTTATCTCTGGTACTCTTTTCACGTTATTTTCAATTAAAAATATCTAAGTTTTTGTCATCATCAAAAAGGGGGAGATTGTTAGAACAAAGTTTGAATCTACTACCCTAAGTTTAAGTTTTGATGATAACAAAATGAAAGGATATATTAATTATGTGATTCATGTATGAACTATTTGCTACCTAAAATATTACGTTCTGCTTTGCAGAAACTCTGATAGGTATCAGCGAGAGCACACCTAATCAGCATCAGAATATTGGTTCTTAACATCAGCATCAGAAGTTGCTATATCAGAATACCAGAATCAGAAGATTAACTCACGTGTATGCTGAAGCTTGATGAACAGAATTGCGCTCAACACTCTGATAAAGACAACAACAGTTCATCAGCAGTTAAGCAGAGTCAGAATGAAGCCAAGCCAGAACACGCTTTAAGTAGCAACGGCACTGTGCATTCAAGGCGAATTATTACCAACGGCATCATTCCAGACAAGATCTGCTCAATAAGGAAAGTTTGTTATTAGCATTGAATCAAGATTATTGCTCCAACGTTCAACAATCTCAGTGCTATATAAACAAGACTATGAAGATTGAATTGGCCAATGCTCTCCAACATATTACACGCCTAAAAGCTAATCATAATCTTCCTTCTCTCAGTTTGCTAAACGATACATATCTCCTTACTCAATCATTGTTTAGCAATCTAGTTTCATAAGCTTAAGTTGTGTAACATCACAGTTGTGATACAGTTTTATAGAAAACATTCACACACCTAGATTTATCTTCTTTGTAAGAAAGTGTTTCCTTGACAAACCGGGTTGTGGTTTGCATCAAGAAGGCTTTAGCAGTTGTTAAAGCAGATTGTAATATTCAGTTGAATATAGTGGATTAAGACCTCGTTGGAGAGAGGCGAAATCACCTTGACGGGTGGACTGGAGTAGTTTAAGATCAAATGAACCAGGATAAAAATATCTTGTTCATTGCATTAAGTTTCAGTTTTACAATTCAACCCCCCTTCTTGTGTTTTTCACTTCTTCAACTAACACCACTAAGACTTAAATCTAGTCCTAGTCTGCTTGAGAAATCTGACCAAACTTGGTCTCTCAAGGAACAAATACAGGAGTTTAATCTTTACAGATAATGAAATAGAGTTTGCTTCTAATCAAGATATATCACAACTGTGATTTTTCACTTAGAAAATAATGCACAACTTGTATGAACAATGAGTTTGTGAGCTTAGGATCTTTCACGTAGTTTCTTGCTTCTATTTGAAAATTTGTTTGGTTCACTTGGTTGTTGTAGGATTGCAATAAATGTCCTTCTATTTATAGTAGGAACAATAAGACCGTTGCTGCCTTCAGAAAAGTTGGAGAGTATTAAATGCTTGCTTGTTTCCTTGCAATATTCCATTTTCCAAGAAACTAGTTGTAGGCACTTGAGTGCTTTCAGCCGTCTTTGCATTAATGAGCAAACGACAGAATGTAAGAACATATTTCCTTTGCTTTGACAAAACAAGTTGATCTTAATGTTATTTCAGAATTTTCTCCAATGTCTTTAAGTCAGAACATGCTTCACTCATCTTCTAGGCAGTGCGTTGCTTGCTAAGAACTTTGAACAACGCTTGCTTTCAAATTATCTTCTGAGCAAGGAACCTGCTAAAATTTAGAAGATATATTTAACAAATAAAGTGTCTTACCAGAGTCAGCAGATGCGCTTGAATAAAAGGTTCTTTTATCAAAGAACTTCTACATAATTTTTGCTTAGCACTTCAGAATGTTTTCATTAACTGAGATATTCAAACACATTCATCAGAGTATAAATTATCTTAAATATAATTTTGTTATCATCAAAACTCTTGAGATAGGTCAGAACTAACCTTGTTCTTTCAATCCCTAGTCAACCCCTTCGAGTCAAAGAAGTAGAAGTTTTTCCTTTTTCACAAAATTGTAACCTTTAATCAAAACTTGGGGCAGGGTAGTCTCTCAGTTACTTCAAATGCGCTTTCAAATCGCAAACTCTCATCTCGTAAATACAACGAATGACATTAAAACATTTCTCTGGAAACAAAATACGATGATGGTTCCCTATCACATAGGAAGTAATTATCTCCCAAAAAGAAAAGCCCGCTATGTTAAAACCTATGAAGGAGGCTTAAGAAAAACTGGGGTATCCCGCTGACCGTAATCTCAAAACAAGAACAGTCAGGAAAAAATCAGGGATAACAAATCAAAAAGAGGTGACTACAAATCCTCAACAACATGAAAAAGGTTTTAAAAAAAATGAATGCCTTCCGATAAACTTAACTTGTCTGAACCATCACCAAAACGTCATTCCAGACTCAATTGGAGTTCAAACGCACAAGTAGCTGAGTTTAGGACCGAAGAACATCACGAAGAACGGGCGGGTACAAATACACTTTGAGCCTTTATCCTTTGTTTCTTAAACCATGAACCAAGCCACGTTACTACCTTTCAAAAGTCCTAATTGAAGCATGGGTTAGTTCGAAAGCATATTGTTACAAAAGGTATCCAGACTCCTGTAAGGCTTTACTCAAAATCCTGAGTTAAATTTTTCTTACAAAATTTCATGCTAAAAAACGCATTTTCAAAATTTCAAGACAAGCATAAACTTTGCATTATTTGAATATCGTTGTTTTCATATGGCTATTTGTTTGACAGTGGAGAAATTCACACAACAAATATCCGATGAACGAAAGCTCTCCCAGTGAACAAAATCACTTCGAGTGGGATGGCACTTACAATGATAAATCTCCTATCAACAAGGGGGCATGACATGTCACTATCCAAGCACACATGGGGAAGTCCAATCAAGATTCCAAGAAATCTCTCAAGAAGTACAAAATAACCAGGGGCAGGTCTCCATCTCCATTACTTGGGGCATTGAACGCAAATCCCAACAAAGGGTTACGTACAGTCAATTAGTTCCTGGCAGTGCCACAAACACTTGCTACTAGGGGCAGTGACAAATCTCCCCAAAATCCTTCTCACAGGATGACTCCCAGCTAGAGTTTCAATCTCTTAAAACTTTTTCCCAACTGAATCGACTTCAAGAATCCTCGAGGATTTCTGCCAGTGAAGTCGCCGCCTCTCCAACATACTAGCAACAAGATTTATTTCCCCAACAAACGACAGGATTCCCCTAGCTTAAGTTTTATTCTCCGACTACTAAAAATCAGAGAACCACAACTCCTCTTCCCCAATAGACTACTTTACAATCCTCAACAAGTTATGTAAATTCTGGACCCGACCAAATATCAATTCAACTTCAAATCCCCAGTAGAGCAACGAACGACTAAGACTCCTGAAATTTTTCCCCAAGCAGGAATTAACACTCTCCATAGAGTTTTCAACTTTCCCCAGCGGAGTTCTTCTCAAACAATAAAACAGGAATCCTCAGTGGAAACATTCTAGGAAAAGTTTGAAGATACACCTACTCTTCAATAGCAGTCTGGGATTTAATGACTCCCCAACACTAATCAAGGATTTATTCTCCAAGACAAAATTACATTTCAACAAAATTCGTAGCACATGCATACAAAATACATATAACATAAATATCATTTATTTTGAGAACATCATTACGCAATGCATACATCATGACATTGCATACAACTATCTCTTTACCTTTTCAGGAAAGATCAATCAACGAATAAAGTTCATCATATTTTGGAGTAGCAATCGTCCAAGATTCCTTCATTATCTGCTGAGGTAGTAATCGTCCAAGATTCCTTCATCATCCTGCTGAGGTGGTAATCGTCCAAGATTCCTTCATCATCCTGCTGAAGTAGTTAGTGTCCAAGATTCCTTCATCATCCTGCTGAGATAGTAATCGTCCAAGATTCCTTCATCATCCTACTGAGGTAGTAATCGTCCAAGATTCCTTCATCATCCTGTTGAGGTAGTAATCGTCCAAGATTCCTTCATCATCCTGCTGCGCTTTCAGATACAGTTCAGATACGCACCAAATATGGATGCCACCCTGATACTCATTCAAAGAGACATTCTAGACACAGTTCAGATACGCACCAAATACGGATGCCATCCTGATACTCATTCAAAGCCAGCTTTCAGGTACACTTTCAGACATGCTCCAGATATGGATGCCATCCTGATACTCATTCAGATTCAGCTTTCATATACAGTTCAGATACACACCATATATGGATTCCATCCTGATACTCGTTCAGATTCAACTTTCAGATACAGTTCAGATACGCACCAAATATGGATGCCATCCTGATACTCACTCAGATTCAGCTTTCAGATACATTTCAGATACGCTCCAGATACGAATGCCATCCTAATACTCATTCAGATCCAACTCTCAGATACAGTTCAGGTATGCACCAAATACGGATGCCATCCTGATACTCATTCAGGTTCAGCTTTTAGATACAGTTCAGATATGCACCAGATATGGATGCCATCCTGATACTCATTCAGATTCAGCTTTCAGATACAGTTCAGATACGCACCAGATATGGATGCCATCCTAATACTCATTCAGATTCAGCTTTCAGATACAGTTCAGATACACACCAGATATGGATGCCATCCTGATACTCATTCATATTCAGCTTTCAGATACAGTTCAGATACGCACCAGATACGAATGACATCCTGATACTCATTCAGATTCAACTTTCAGATACAATTCAGATACACACTAGATACACATGCCATCCTGATACTTGTTCAAAGATAACTTTCAGATATGCTCCAGGTACGGATGCCATCCTGATACTCATTCAGATTTATCTCTCATATAAAGTTCAGATACGCATTGGATACGGATGCCATCCTGATACTCATTCAAAGGCAGCTTTCAGATACAGTTTAGATATGCTCCAGATACGGATGCCATCCTGATACTCATTCAGATCCAACTCTCAGATACAGTTCAGATACGCACCGGATACGGATGCCATCCTGATACTCATTCAAAGACAACTTTCAGATACACTTCAGATACGCCCCATACACAGATACCATTCTGATACTCATTATTTTAGCTCACAAATTACGAAACCAATAATCACTTTTAGATGGCATCTTTTAAGACCATCCCTAACAACTATCCATCATATCTCCGAATGGCAAATCCGCCAACCCTGCTATCCAGGCTTTCATCGGGAAGTAACCCTACTATCCAGGTTCCTTATCCCTTATCTCGAAACAGCTATTTACAACACCAAAAGGCTCAGACCCGACCAGATACGATCAGTTTCACTCTTCCCCAGTAGGTCGCTGTATAACCTAGACACTAACTAGGTATACATTCTACTTTCACTCCCTCAATCGAGAGTTAATTCCCCAGTAGAGTAATGGACAACCAAAGCTCCTAGATCTTACTTCCCAGGGCATAAATCAACATTCCTCAGCAAAGTCCTCCTCAACAGCAGATACAGGAATTCTCACCAAGGAATCTCTTCTGCAACCGATCCTTTCTAGATGGCATCTTTACGCCCATCTCTGGCGATTCCCCGTTGCCTTCCAAATGGCATCTGTAAGCCCATTTCCTAGACAATTAATCACAACATCATCGAGTGCAAATTTCTGGGAACTCTAGTGTTCAATCATCTTCTACCTTCAGATAACGAAAGGCGGACCAGCCAATCTACATCCTCAGGCTTAAGAAGATTGAACAGGGGCAACTGTTGTACCCCAAAATTTTCCCTCTCATTTCTCAATTAATATCTCACAAGATCAACTTTGGTTCAAGACTGCACTAAGGTTGATCAGCACAAGACATATCCTCAAGCACTGATGACTGAAAATTAAGGTCTTGGATCACATTTTTTGCTCAGTCAATTGATCAGATAATCTAAAATCAACTGTACTGGTGAAAAAGTCAACTGTAGCATCAAACGTCAAACTTTGACTTATTGGTCAACATTAAGTTTCAAATATCACAATTCATCAAGACATTCAAAAATATCAAGCTTGATCATCAAGAAGTTAAGAAAGTCAAAAGTCAAGATTTCCAAGACTTAGAAATTTTTTAAGTGTTTTTATACATGATAATTTCATCACTTCATGCCATTCTTTCAGCAAGATGCAAGACGGTTCAAGGGAAACTTTCAACATGAAAGTTGTAGATCTCCATGATATCTACAACATTGCTTTACATAACTTCTCCTAAATATGCTTGGATCTCAAGTTATAAAATCATAAAGTCATGACATTTTCATTTAACACTTAGAGAAATTTTCAACAGATTTTGTGCAGGATTTTATCCCAACTTCTTGGCATTTTTTCACATAGTTCCAAGATAATTTTGTCAAAATGGCCAACATGAAAGATATAGAGGGTGTTTCAATCTTTCCAAAACATCAAAGAGCATGAATTTATCATATTTAAGATAGAAGATACAAGGATCTAAAGTTGGAGATTCATTATTGATTTACAAGGCAGGTTTGTGATGAACAAGGAACAAAAATCTTAACCATGCTGCATAATCTTCACTTTGCAGGCCTATTGACTTGCAAATCTATCCATAATCAGATGTTTACACAATTGATTGAACCATTCTCTAAGTGGTTCAAGTATTGCCCATTGCATCTTTCCATTTTTGGCACAAAGGCACCACTGCCATTCTTGCAAAGCTCACTTTAATCATAAAGTCAATTTCTTGAGCCTCTAACTTATTGTTCTAATCACACTCAACTTCTACAAGTCAGAACGAACATGTTTAAAGTTATTAACTACTTTACATAGCTTGGTACAAGCATTGGAAACATGTCCTTCATGTTTGCTTCAAAAACAAGCAAGATAACCATAACATGTGATTCAAAAATCTGAGTTGTTTGAAGTCTCAAACCTTCTCTAAAAATAGGGAGGCCAATTGAAAGAGAAAGGGGGTTAGAAAAAATGAGGGAGAGAAGAGAAAAAAGGGAGAAAGAAAACCAGAAGTTTTGTTGACAAACTCTAAAAAATCTCATAACTGAAAGAAGGTCATAACAGTCCACAAAGCAACACCTCAAGCTAAAAACATAAATTCTAGCTGCAAGGTAAGTCTCCTTAACATTAAACTCTTCATTTCAATCATCATCATTTGGTTCATTTTTGAGGCTAAAATGCAGTGACCTTTGAAGAAAAGGTTTGTAAAAAAATTCATGAACAGGCATGTGTAAGGCAGCTGTTTTTCAAAATCATACATCGTGCAATCGATTGCACAACCATGCAAATCGATTGCACGGGGTTCCAGTAGCCAAATTTCCAAAAAAATTGAGTGTGCAATTGATTTCAAAACCATGCAAATCGATTGCACGGGGTTCCAGTAGCCAAATTTCCAAATTTTTTGAGTGTGCAATCGATTGCACAACCATGCAAATCGATTGCACTGGAAGTCAGTAGCCAATGTTTTGAAAAACTGAAGCGTGCAATCTATTGCACTAACATGCAAATTGATTGCACTCAAACAAAATTTGATTTTTTGCTTTGAAAGAACTTGAATAAAGGGTTGGACAATATAAAATGTTTCCTTTTGGTCATTGAGCATCTATATCTTAAGTTCAAGGTACATATTATCATTATACCTTGAAATTTGCTAAGGACTTGAACCAAAGACTTCATCCAAAGAGGCTTTTAGATTGATCAATAATTTTTTATTTCTTTATCAATCATAATTTGTATTCATCAAAACATGAGTGCATTCGAGAAGCTTGAGTTTACGGCATGTGTTGACACATAATGATCCAAAATGTTTTCTTTTCCTTTCATTATCTTTATGTGCTTCATATATTTTCTTCATGGCTATTCAATATGGTTGTAATAGATAATTAGGACTTTAATTTCTTGCAATCCCCATTTGTAAATTGTATACCCCATCCCTAAATGATTGTAATAGCATTGGATATTTACTTTCCGCAAATTTATCGCTTTATATATAACATGTTAATAATTAGGTTTGTATGGCAAGATAAAACCAATCAAATAGAAAACCCTAATTCAAGACAAAATCAAGCATGAAAATGACACACTTGCACACAAACACCCCCTAGGGTTACTCCACTTGGTTGCCTTGAACAAAATGGCCATATTACACATGTAAGGTATCTTAGAAAAACTAACAAAAAACAAGATCATAGTCCCTCGATGGCGCTATTCAAAGTTGCCTTACGAAAATGATCTTAGTCCCTCAAAATGCTAAGATACTTTGCAACATTGCTAATCATGGTCATACGATGACCCACGCCCGTCCCGTTTACATCCAAAGATAGGGCTGCTTACCAAATCAATGGTAAGACAACAATATCAAAGGAAAAGAAAATGAACAAGAAAGACATTTGAGTAGGTAGTTTGATTTTAGTTACTTGCTCCATTTAAAAAAAAATATCCTTGCTATTTTCAAAACAAACACACACATTTAAAAACATCTTACAAACTTGAAAAAATTTTCAAAAAGACAAGCATCTTTGTATACATTCTTATGAACGAGAATTATTACAAAGATTGCCTAAACAATGGCCTCTTTACAAAATACTTTCAAAAACCACACAAATCATAATTTCAAACAAAAGCAAGTGATCTAGCAAGTAACTAAGAGCCCATAGAAAACCATGGATGAAAAGGGTGCTAATACCTTCCCTTTTCATAATCTACCCCCCGAACTCAAGAAACAATCTCAAAGGTCTTTCCTGTGCTTTTTCACCTTTCCTTTTGGATAAAAGAAAAGTCGGTGGCGGCTCTTGCTAACCGCAACATTTGCGATAAAACGCAAAACCTTCAAGTTAGTTCTTCCACCGTATCACATACATATTTAACTTCCCTCTTTCCGTTGAATGGCTTCTTCACAGAATTTGAAGATGCAACCACTTGGATCTTACCACTTTTAATTCCAGCTTCAACATGTTCTCCTGTCAGTATCAGCTCGATGAATCTGGATGAAGAGCTTCCAATCAGATGGTTGAAAAATGGACATGTCAAAGTACCCATGAACATGTCTACCAACTCCCAATCAGACAAGTCTTCCTAATTATGAATGTTGCTTCCTTCTAATTGATAAAACCACTCCAACTTTGTCCCCGACATACTTTCTTGAAAGAAATGTACCCATAATTTCCTATCTGCAGTATGTGTTTGATCTTCCAAACATAATATCTTAAATGATGTTTCGGACAGGAAACAACAGTCATACTTCGCAAAAGATGGAACTTTGAATTTGTAGGGAACGACAACCCCCGAAACCAAACCTAAATCTTCAAAGTCCAGCCCAGGCACCCTCTGATGCTCCATAGAATTCAACTGGTCTTCAAGCAGCCTGTACTTATCATCAACAGGTGAATATTTTTCATTCAGATAGTCTTCTTATTCTTCATCAGAAACATGAGCGTTGTTCTCATCAACCTTCTTACTCTCTTCATTGTCACTGTTGTTTCCGCTTCCTTCTGGGAATTTGAACTCTTTGATTGTCTTGACCGGACCCTTGAACCTTCTTCCTATGTTGAGGATGCCCTCTGGTTTCTTCGGTTTCTTTTTATCCTTCTTAGCAATGAGCTCCTTGATCTCCTCATACCCCTTGGCCAGACTTATGAACATCTGTTGAAACTGGGCGTTCTGGGCCTGAAGATCCTTAACAGTTTGTTCGAGAGCCATTTTTTCTGCTGAAATAAATAGCGAGAAAATAAGAAATTGGTCTCTGAAATACTTGTTATGCATTGATATGGGATGAAATGTATATGCAATGTTTTCGAGTACCTTGTGGGATTTAACTTTGGTAAACAAAAGGGAACATAAACAAAAATTTTATTAGTTAGCTTGAGTTATAACAAAAGATTTACACAAAAAACTAAAATATAAAACTCTGAAGTTTAAGTCTCCCATGGGCGCTTCCTCTTTGTGTTGACATAGGTGTTAAGGCTTTTCTCCTCATAAAGTTGCCTTGTCGACTCCAAAACTTTATTCTCACTTGCATAGAATTGAGTCTCAAAGGTGTCTCATTCCTCCTTGAGTTGAATCTAGGACCTCTGAAGCTCTTCAAAGTTAGTTGGCATATCTGGATGAAGAATGATGTAAGACTCATCTCCTTGAACGATAAGCTTCATGATCACTGGCAGAATTACAGGATAAGGAATAATAAGACTCTGAGCACGAGCTCACACCCATTTGAGGTAAGGTTTCAAAGAGATTGAGTTTTTATGCCCCAAAGTCTTGCTATCAACCATATTTACCATGCCCCAAGCACGTATAAACCTTTGGCAATAACCTTGTAGATCGTTGTCGTAGTCAAACATAATTCCCTGGATGAGCATATCATGAGGACTGTTTCTTCGAGCATAACCAAATTGACGTAGGGCTAGAGAAGGGTTTTAAGTGATACCTCCCATAATGCCAAGGAGTATCACATTTGAGAATTCTCCGAAACGGTTAATGATAATGACGTCTTCTTGGGAGCGAGAACACCAATAAATATCAGAGTGAGAAAGAGACATTAAACTTTAATACCATCTCAAGCCTAGTACATTATTTGTTACTAATCGAGGAAGGTGAGAAATAAACCACCTATATAGAAACGACATGAAACACATAAGAGTCCCTCGCTTCTTTGTAGTACGGGTATGGATAGAATGTAGTATGTCTCCGAGCAATGTAGGCACCGGGTTACGAGTAAAGAATATCTTAATGGCGTTCACGTCTAAGAGTTGGTCAGAATTAGGGAATAGTACCAAACCATAGATCAGAAGATCCAAGACGTCCTCAAAAGCATGGAAACTCATAGCGTCTAGGAATTTTTGAGCCTTCCCTATCAGAAATTTAGCAAGAAAACTCTTAACTCCACTCCTTGTTTCCAAATTAGCCATAGTGTATGCCCGTTTCAGATGTAAGGTTGCTGCAATGTCTTCAGGTCTTAGAACTTTCTCTAAACTAGTGAAGGGTATTTGATCAAGAATGGGTACCCTAAGTAGCCTAGATAACTCTTTGATTGTAGGCACCAACTGATAGTATGGAAAAGTGAAACAATGGTTCTTGGGATCAAAGAACTGGAACATAACACTCATCATGTCTTCTTCAAAACCAAAGGTAACCAAACTGAGTAGATAACCATGTCTATTATTAAATTGAGAGTTGTCGGGAACTTTTGAGACTAGTTCCTTGAGCTTGGAAGGTATGCCCACAAAGTTGATTCGGACAATATTCCTGCGAGCGGAATCCATAACCTACAACACAAGACAAAGATAAATCTCCAGGTCCTTGAAATGGTCAGTAATATGCTTATGATATGATGTCATGACGTCACGATGTTCATGTTAATGTTTAAACGAATATCAAATACAAACAAATCACACAAGAGCCCTAAGTTTAAAGGCTTGCATGGGGCCCATAGGTAAGTATCCTTTACTACAGTTTAAGTTGGCTTAACATATCCTACGATAATAACCGGGTTCTAGGGATCTCATATCACGGATCTTTCTCGAAGGCTTTATTTTAGCACAGCAACTAATTTTTCACCAAAACATCCCGAGAGTCAGATTTCAATGAGTGTAGTTTCGAGTATCAACTAACTTCAGACTACTCCAAAGCCGGTTATCTCACTACTTACTAATGTCCAAGTTGGGTCAATTAAGGTGCTAAAGTAAGTTAGTGTTAATGACACCAATCAGAAGCCAAGTGTTATCCTTAACTGACTTAAGGAACACCAGGACTCCCAAAATGTCACACTAATCGTAGCCATCATATTAACCATATCGGTCTACGTCGTATAGTCTTTATGATTTATTACTACTTACCTAAGCAAACCCTAGATTCGGGTGTAGGATCTTTTTACAAACAAAATACCCAAGCAACCCATTAAAAGTAAAGCATACAAAGCAAACAATTTAAAGCAAATAAATGTTATCTAAACTCTAAGGTAACCCCTCTTTAAGTATTTTCCCCAGCAGAGTCGCTAGTTCTGTGATACGGTTGGAGAACTGATTTGGTTGTTTTGCGTTTTATCGCAAATGTTAGGGATAGCAAGAGTCACCACCTACTTTTCTTTTATCCAATAAGGAAAGGGTGAAAAGAACAGGAAAGACCTTTATAAGATTTTGGGATCAGGGGGTAAGTTATGCAAAGGGAAGGTGTTAGCACCCTTTTCATATGTAGTTATCTACGGGATCTTAATTGCTTAGCTCACTTTATATTTACTTTGCGTGTGTGCAATTTGAAAAGGTTTTGAAATGCCAATAGTAATGCATTTTGCTTTATGATAACTCTCGTATCAGTCATCAAGAGTGTTGATAAAGCATTTTGAAAAATGTTTTGTTTTTGAATGTGTGAGGTGTGAAAAGAATTTTTGTTTGAGAGCAAGCAATTAAGGGTTCCTTACCCACTGAAAGGTCGTCCTTTTTTCTTTTCCTTATCCGTTATAGATAGTGCTATCCATACCATTAGTTGGTAGGTAGCCTCATCCATTGGATGTGAAGGGACAGGCGAAGGGTCATCGTACAGTCATTGAAGGCAACTGGTAAGGACGCTCTAGCAATTTTGTTAATGGACTAGATCATTTACCGAAAGGAAATGTCGAAGGGTCATCGAGGGACTATGATCTTTGATTCGAGGGACTTTCACTAAAGCGTCCCTACGTTCGAGGGACACGACTGCTTATTTCGAAGGAAGCAAGGGAAGTTATCCTAGAGGTGTGAGTGTGCGAGTGTGTTCAATTTTGATTATCTTGAGATTAGGGTTGTCTAACGATTGTTTTTAATTTTATCATACACGCCTAATTACTAATACAATTATATACATGTATATACAGAATATAGGTGCGGAAAGTAGAAGTGCGGAAAATAAACCCTAATTAAGCTATTACAAGGCTTCGGGGAAGCTACAATATTAAAAAAACTTGCAGAAATTTAAATCTATAACTATTACAGAGTCGATGTGTAACCTATATATTAGATCTATGAACAGCAAAAGATGAACGAAAGTGTACAAATGTTAAAGAAGAAAACCCTAAGATTTTATGTATTAGAAAACAAATATTGGCCTTTGTTTGAAAAAATAATTTAAGGTGTAAAATAATAATTAAACCTAATTTTAATTAATTTACAAATTTATTATGAAATAAAATCAAAATATGATTTAATTAAACCAATTTTTATTTGTCAAAAATTAAATTAATTAATCAAAACCTAAATCTAATTTTTTGTGATTTTTTTGATGTTTTGCTGATTAAATAAAAATTGAGTTTACAAAAAGAAAATTTTTATTAAAACAAAAAAATGGAAAAAATGTTGAAGAGAAAAAATATGTCAAAAATTGTTTCAGGCGTTGGGTGTTGAAGCCGCGTCCTACCTTTTATCTGCCTCCATCCCTTGTCAATTGAGCTGAGTGTTTCAACTGTTAAGGAAATACCAATTAATTAATATAAAATAAAATAAAAACTTAATTTTAATTTTTAAAAAAAAGCAAAGCCCATGTGGCTCCCTGTTGTTTGGAACGAGCGAATCAGAAAGAAGGAGGGAGCCACACATGCATTGACTGGGGCCACCAGAGTCAAACCATCATGGAGGGTGGAAAACACCTTCGTCTCCGGCATGGGATTTTTTGAAAACCTGCAAAACACGATGGAACAGCAAAAGAAAATAACCATGATCGCATGATTAGGGTCCTTCAATTTCAATGGTATAATTAGTTTGGCCTGCAACTCATTGTATCGTTCAGCTCGAAGCTCAACAGCTCTGGAGCCCTAACAATGGCATCTTGCGTTTTAAGCACAAAACTCACATATGATACATCAAACATGTTCTAAAAATTACCATAGACATGTATCAATGTGTTATATTGATTAATAATGCATATTTTAAAAGATTGAATTCAAAAAACTATACCAATCTAGTGATGACTGTAGTTGTTGTTCTGGACATGGATTTGCTTGGAAAACAATTTGGATCAACTTCTTTGATCCTCAGAAAAAGACTACTGACTTTGGTTTGGTTGGAAAATACCTGGAACCTTGAGCCCGATCTTGCATATTTTCTTTGAATTTTTCTCTCCAAAACCTTGTGTCGCTTGCTGCAGCTGCATTCTGTTTTCATTTGGCATGGTTCATGTATTTATAGAGGCAAGGAATTAGGTTAGAATCATAAGGAGTTAAGCCTTGAATCATTTGTTTCGAGATTTGTTTGGAAACTTTCCAAATTTAAAGATATTTGCTATATTATACATCACATGGTTTTTCATGGTTGGCAAAGAGTTTATTGGGCCTCCTACTGATCCAAATAAAGTCCAAACATGTTTGATCCAATGCCTTGATAATTTATTTGATTTATTTTAATTATTTTGATTAAAATTTAAAATAAATAAGTAAATAAATAAAATAAAAATCATGGTTATTCATATTTAGGCTTGGAGGTCCTATAACATGTCACAAACATGTTTGAGTCTCAAGAATTAGGCCCATTGGTTCAAATATTCAAAATTGCTCAATTTGAACTTCATGTATTTTCTCAACATTTCCCAACTTGTACTGGTCATAACTCGCTCAATTTTTATCTTTTGAATTTGATCTATGACTTTTTGGAAATCTCAAGATGTCCTCTACAATCTATCTTTTTATCATTTTTGCATTTGGATAATTTATCTTGATGTAAGTTGCTTTGACAAAAAGTGTCATTTTGTTGACTTTTAAAATGACATGTAATGTATTGGCTCATATCTCTCAAATGAAGCACTTTTTGGACTTGATCCTAGAGATACAAAGTTGTAGGGAATTTAATTTCCTTCAAAATAAGATTTGGTTAGGGAAAAACTAATGAAGCATGTGAAACTTATGCTTGGTCAAAGTTCAGTTGACTTCTCTTAAAGAAAACCCTAATTTAGTAACTTTTGATTTTTGATGAATCTTGAGTTTTATTGATGAATTATGATCAACCCTTGATAAAATGATGGATATGAATTCAAAATTTTAGTGTTGACCAAAAATTGTGAAGTTTGATTGTATGTTAACCACTATTGACTTTTGTCTAATACAACTGATTTTTAATCATCTGAGCAATTGACTGAGCAGACTTGTGATGCAAGACATGAAACTTGGTATGAGCATTCTTGAAAACATATGGGGAACCATGAAATACAGTGGTGGCCTTTGAAAACCAAATTTCCTTGTGAAAGATAACACCCTAGTTGTGGATTTATTGCTTAGGAGCAGAATGTGTCTGATCAATTCTTGAGCATCCTTGAGCATTTGAGAACCCTAGGAGAATATCTTGAATAAAATGAGAGGGAAAATTTTGGGGTACAACAAATACCCATGTTCAATATTCTTAAAATTGAAGAGTTAGATTGGCCTGTCCACCATTCGTGATCTGAAGGTGGAAGACGATTGAACACTTAAGTGCCAAGAAATTTGCACTGGCTGGTGCACGAAGTAAGGCTATTGGTTGATAATATTGCTTGAATAGGCTTAAAGATGCCATTCCGAGAGATGAAGAAGTGTCATTGGGTATGGGCTTATAGATTCAATCTAGAATAATCGTTGGTGGGAGTGATAAAACGAGTCTTCGCTTGACTGTTTCTGAGAAGTATGCTAGGATGAGTCTGTGTACGATTATATCTTGCAGACATGTTAGGGAGTGTCAGAATGAATCCATGTCTTGATTGTATCTGAGGGAGATGCTTTTCGAAACCCGGTCTTTGAATGAACTTTTTGTCAGCATTCAGTCACTGAGGGATATGCTTGTCAGAATTCAGTTTCGGACGAAAGTGCTTAACGGAATTCAGTCTCCAAAGAATGAACAAACATCAAATTGAATTAATTAGTTCAAAATGGTTACACCGTGCCTCTTGGGCTTACAAAAAATAAATTTCTAAGACAAGAAGGTCGAACACATCCTCTTCGATGCAAGATAAGAGTTTAAGTTATGTTCTTCGTGAAGTTGTTTTGTAAGCTCCAAAACCCTTTTCTTGCTAGCATATAATTGAGCTTCGAAGGTGTCTCGTTCTTCTTTTAGCTGATCCAACCCTTTTGTAAGACTTCAAGAGAAGTAGGCATGTTGGGATGGAGGACAATATACGGGACTTCTCCTTTAGCAATAGGCTCCACGATAACTGGTAGGATGGAGGGGTAAGGCATCATGAGCTTCTGAGCATGAGCTCGTACCCACCTAAGGTAAGGTTCAAGGGTAATAGAATTATTGCGTCTCATCGTCTCATTATCTGCTTTGTTTAACATCATCCAAGCTCGTGCAAACCTCTGATGGTAGCCTTGATCGTCGCTCTCGTAGTCGAACACCAACCCTTGGATGAGCATATCATGAGGACCATCTCTCCGGGCATACCCAAACTGTTGCAAAGTTAAGCAAGGGTTATAAGTGATACCTCCCCTAATGCAAAGCAGAGGGACATTAGAGAATTCCCCGCAATGGTCAATGATAAAAGTATCTTTCAAGAATCTTGAACACCAATGAATGTCAGAGAGTGTGATGGACATCATCCTTTGAGACCATGTCAATCCTTGCTCGTTCTTCAATGTTGATCGAGGTAGGTGCAAAGTAAACAACTTGGCAAGTAGGGGAATACAACACAAGAGAGTACCTCTTTTCTTCATGGTGCAGGTATGGAAGAAACGTAAGATACCTCCCAGCAAGGTAGGTATAGGATTACGAGAGAGAAAGATTTTGATGACATTCATATCTATGAATTGATCTGAGCTGGGAAATAGAACCAAACCAAAGATGAGAAGGGCCAGGATATCTTCAAAGGCTTGAAAATCCATATCTTCCCAGAATGAACGAGCCTTCTCCAATAAGAACTTGGCTAGGAACCCTTTAACTCCGCTTCTAGTCTCCCAATTTGCTATAATGTCGGATCTCTTCAGATGCAAGGCTTCGACAATGAATTCAGGTTTCAGAATCCCTTCTAAACCGGTGAACGGTGCTTGATCAAGCACGTGCACTCCTAATAGTAGAGAGAACTCTTCTAGTGTTGGCGCCAACTGATAGTCAGGGAAGGTGAGGCAATGATTTATGAGATCAAAGAATTGGAAGAGCACACACATCATCTCTTCTTGGAAATTGGAAGTATCCAAACTGAGGAGTCGACCACATTTCTTGGTGAAAGGAGGGTCTTCAGGAACCCTTGATGCTAACTCTTAGAGTTGAGGGCGTGCTTTCACGGAGCTGGTTCGGATGGTATTCCTTCGGACGAGATTCATGGCCTACAAAATAGAACAAAGATAAATTCCTAAATCCTTGAAATGGTTAGTGAGAATGCTTATGATGTTATGATGTTTATGATGTTATGTACTAGTAAGAAAGTTGTTATATACACACAAAGAAGACAAGTCCTTAGGTTTAGGCTTTCATGGAGATTATAGGTAAGTACCCTCTTGAAGTTTAGTTGGCTCAACCTGTCCTAGAAAGTAACTGGGTTCTAGGGGATCTCAATATCACCGACCTTTCTTGTGGGCATTGTCTCAGCATAATCAATATTTTCTTGCGGCCGAGATATCCCAAAAGTCCAATCTCAATGAGTGTAGTATCAAGTATCAACCTATTTTCAGCTTTCCACCGAAACTGGTTATCTCACTACTTCCTAATTGCCAAGTTGTTCAATTAAAGTTCTAAGGCCAGTTAGTGCTTCATGACACCATCCAGCGGCCCCGTATTCTCCTCGATTCAACACAAGGGATACTTGTACCAACATATGCATCGCACTAACGTATCCATTGCTTTAACCATATCGGTCTACGCCGTACAATTTCCATAAACTATTGCTGCTTACCTAAAAGGTGTCCCAAATCCGGGTAGAGGATCAAAACAAGCCCAAACAAGGAACCAAAATGTAAGGCAAACAAGTAAAACAAAGAAATGAAACTAAAGGTGATCTAGTCCTAAGGTAACCCCAGTTTTAAGATTCCCCGACAGTCGCCAGTTCTGTCATACAGTTGGAGAACTGACTTGGGATGTTTTGCGTTTGATCGCAATAGTTGCAGATAGCAAGAGTGACCATCGACTTTTCTTTTATCGAATAAGGAAAGGGTGAAAAGAACAGGAAAGACCTTTGAGATTATTTTCTTGAGTTTGGGGGGTAGATTGTGAAAAGGGAAGGTATTAGCACACTTTTCATCCATAGTTATCTATGAGCTCTTAGTTGCTAGATAGATAATTTGCTTTTATTTGAAAGTGTGCTTTTTGGTGGTTTTTGAAAGTATTTTTAGAAAGCGCCTTCGTTAGGAAAACTTTATAATGATTCTCGTCTCTATAAGAATGTATACAAAGTGTTGGACTTTTGAAAATATTTCATGGAAAGTGTCGGTGCATTTGAAAAGATGTTTGTATTTGAAGATAAGCAAGCAACTAAGAACGTTTCTACCTACTCAAAAGTCTTTGTTCTTTTCTTCCTCCTTTAGATGTTTCCTTTTTACCATTGATTGGTAAGAAGCTTTATCTTTGGATGTAAAGGGACGGGCGTGGGTCATCGTATAGTCAGGATAGTAGTGTTGTGAGATGTCCTAGAATTTCTCTTAAGGGGCTAAGATCATTTGTAAGGCAACATTTGAAGTGTCATTGAGGGACTATGATCTTGTAATTTTGGTTATTTTTGCTAAGACGTCTCACATGCATAACATGACCATTTTCTCAAGGCAACAAGTGGAATTAACCCTACAGATGCAAGTGTGAAAGTGTTTGTATTTCATGCTTGATTTATCTTCGAATTGATGTTTTTCTAAGCATTGATTTTATCTTCCCATACAAATCTTAATTACTAGCATTTATATGAAAGAGATAAATTACGGAAAGTAAATATCCTATGCTATTACAATCATTTGGGGATGGGGTGTACAAATTTACAAATGGGGATTGCAAGAAATTAAAGTCCTAATTATCTATTATAACCATATTGAAATAATGTACAAGAAATGAAATGTAAAATTGATTTGTTTTGTTTTGGTCAAGAGAAGAAATAAATTTGCTTAAGAAAATATCTTTAGTCTTTTTTATTTTAAAAGAAATAAAGCAAAGTGTATGAATATAAAGTATTTTTTGCATTTTTTGATTAAAAAAATAGAAGTGATGATAAAGATAATAAGATGAAAAAAAGAATCAGAGTCAGCACATTGCTGAAAGGAAAGAAGTAAGGAACAAAATTTCTGACTCTGGTGCACTGCAAATCGGAAAGTAAATGTTAGCAGAAATGGGGAAGGCCAGAAGTTCTGGATCCGGGTGCACTAAAGTTTTGGGGTTACTGGGAACAAGGAAATCCTAGAAGTTCTGATACAACTGGGAAACTATAAATTCTAGTGTTATTGGAAGGTCAGAAGTTCTGGTTGTTGAGAGAGTCTGAAAGTTCTGATGCAGCTGGAAACCTAGAAGTTCTAGTGTTACTGGAAGGCTAGATGTTTTGGTAATGGGTAAGTGAGGTGTCAATGCTGTTGGATGATAATATCTAGAAGTTCTAGTCCAGGTTTATTGTTTTACAATTAATGGGGTAAAAATGTCAAGAAATAAACATAAAAAGGTGTTTCTGGGGCTAGAACTCAGGACCCTTAACTCTAATGTCTTATGCTCTCACTCTCTACCACTGGGGTGGCTATACATCCGATATTAGAAACAAAATCATAAATATATATTACAAAGTAAGTTCTGATGATGAACTTCATCTCCTTCTCCATGCCAACTAGAGTATCTGTAACTTAGTCATTTCTCAACAAAAATGGAAAATGCAAACATAGAAGTCGTGGAAAATTTCATCATGGTTTCAGAAATACAAAACATCAAAATTGTAAACCAGCAGCAAACATGAATTTTGCTAATTCTAATTATGAAACCTAATTTCCTCAAGAAGTTCTGATCTGAAATTCTATCTACTTAGGCCATATACATGAAATCTATAAATATGTACAGAATCAGAGTCATGATGTCTACATTGTATCTTCGAAAATGCAAGCCTAATAATGTCTAAGTAATGAGATAAAAGTCAGAAGAAACTTACTTTGCAGTTGGAAATATTTTTGTGAATTAAATCCTGGCTCAGGTTGCTGTGATGTTTTGATTAGCTTCCTCAAGTTTACAGAAATCTGAAGCAACTCTTAGCTTGAGCTATGAATAATGGGAAGGTTTTGGAGCAGGCAAGATGCAAGATTCTGATTTTTGAGAGGAGAGTGGTGAATGAGATTTTGTGTTTATGTTTGCAGTTTCAAGTTCTTGGGAATTTTCAGCAAAGTTTCAAGGCTTTTTCTCAAATCTTCGACCTCCTTAAAAGTTGCAAATGAAGCTTAATTTATAGGAAAGGGACTTAGAAGCTTGGAGAAGTCAAGAGTACATCCATCATGGTTCAAGGCACAAATAGAGTGGTAAGCAGCTTTAGCCACGTCTAATCTGATTTTGTAGGCATGATTTTTGGAGAAGTACACTCAGAAGAAAAAGTAAAGCATGGACCCAACATATACTTTGTACAAAAGTTTACTTTTCAAGGACATCAATGGTACTTCTATGCCACGCGTGGGAAGATCCTTTGGATAAAGACTCAAAGGTGGGTGTGAGCATTAAATGATGATGAAATTTAACAAACAGGAAAGCCTGCAACATGAGATTATGCAGCATAGCTTGAAGCTGGATGATAAGTTCAGCGTAAACGTAACTCAAATTAAGAACAAATGTCCAACTTCTGATCTTTAAATCTCCCTTTTCCAGCATGAGCTGAAGGAGTTCTCAGACTTTTCAGAAAGCTTGTAACATGTTTTGTAAGCCTTCTTTCAACCTCTTTTTCAAACTATGACTGAACCTACGTGAAAACTGGCCTAGAAGTTCTAACCAAATTCTGACTTGGAAACAACTCAAAATTTACCAAGTGTTTTAGTTTCATGGACTTGTCTTCAAAGATTTATAACTTGAAATCCCATCATTTATAGGAGAAATTATGTTCTGTAATGTTTTACATCTCATTGAGATCTATAACTCTTGTGTCAGAAGTTCTTCCTGAAGCATCTTGCATCATGATGAAAATATGTCCAGAAGTGCTGAACTTATCATATTTCTTAACACTTAGAAAAATTTCTAAGTGTTTAGAATTTAGACTTTTGATTTTCTTCATGAAACAAACTTCATATTCTAACATGTCTTGATGAAATATGATTCTTGAAACTTTATTTTGATCCAAAAGTCAAAGTTTGACTTCTTAGTGTGCATTTTGACCATTTGCCCTTGTGCCAATTCCAAACTTAAATTGATGTATCAATGATATAAACTTGATTCATGGAAAATCTTGTGAGGAAATTCTTGAGAAATGAGACGGCAAATATTGGGGTGCAACAACTTCCCCTGTTCAATCTTCTTAAACCTGAAGAGTTAGATTGGCGAGTCCGCCATTCGTGACTTGAAGGTGGAAGATGATTGAACACTAAAGTGTCCAGAAATTTGCACTCGATGATGTGTTAGTTGACTATGTAGGGAATGGGTTTAAAGATGTCATTCAGAGTGACTGGGTGTTGTACCCCAAAATTTTCCCTCTCATTTCTCAAGGATTCTCTCACAAAATCTTCCATGACATCAAGTTTGCAGCACTGATACATCAATTTAGAGTTGTAATTGGCACAAGGGCAAAATGCTCAATTGCAGGCTGAAAAGTCAAACTTTGACTTTTTGATCAAAAATCAAGTTTCAAGAATCATATTTCATCAAGATATGTTGAAATATGAAGTTTGTTTCATCAAGAAAATCAAAAGTCAAAATTACTTTGGAAAAGTCAAAATTCTAAATACTTTGAAACTTTTCTAAGTGTTTAGGAAATATGATAAGTTCAGAACAACTGGCCAGATTTTCATCATGATGCAAGTTGATTCTGGAAGAGCTTTTGACACGAGAGTTGTAGATCTCAACAAAATCTGAAACATTGCAGAACATAACTTCTCTTGAAAATGCTGGAATTTCAAGTTATAAATCTTCAAAGACACGTCCATGAAATTGCAGCACTCAGCAAATTCTTGGCATTACCAAGACAAAATTTGGTTAGAAATTTTGGGCCAGTTTTCATGTAGGTTCAATCAAAATTTGAAAGAGTAATTCAAAGAGGGTCTGCAAAGCGTGTACAAGCTTTCTGAAAAGTATGAGAACTCCTTCAGAACATGCTGGAGCAGGGAGATTCAAAGATCATAAGTTGGATATTTGTTCTAAGTTACGCTGATGCTGAACTTCTGATCCAGATTTAACTATGATACACAATCCCATATTGCAAGTTTTCTGTTTTGATAAATCTCATGATCATTTAATGCTCACACCCACTTTTGAGTCTTTATCCAAAGGATTTCCCCACGTGTGGCATAGAAGTACCATTGTTGTCCTTGAAAAGCAAACTTTTGTATAAAGTTTATGCTAGGCCCATGCTCTACTTTTGCTTCTGAGGTTACTTTTCCATAATTCATGCTTACAAATTCAGATTAGGCGCGGCTAAAGATATTAACCACCTTACTTTGTGCCTTGAACCATACTTGTTAAAGCTTGCTTCAAGAACAAGTCAGCGCCGTATCATATGATGGTTGTACTCTTGACTTGTCCAAGCTACTAAATCCTTGCCTATAAATTGAACTTCATTTGCAATTGTAAAGAGGTAGATAATTTGAGAGAAAAAGCCTTGAAACTTTGCTGAAATTTCAGAGAACTTGAAATTGTAAACACAAATACAAAACCTGCTAATTTCTGGCTTATGCATCCAAGCTCTAATTTTCCTTATGCATTTCCCAACCAAATCACCAACGCAGCTTCTGATACACATTTGTAAATCGTCCAAACTTCTGTTTTCAGACTGTAACATAGTCTTCATCTATCTCTATCTCAAAAAAAACCAGAACATTACTTCTTGTTTGTCACAGAACATTTCATCCATCCACAACTCAAGTTAAGGTTTACTTCAGCTTTCTGAGAACTTGGGGAAGCTGACTAGAACATCACAGCAGTCAGAACTAGACTCTAGTTCACATAATATCTTTTAGCTTCAAGGTAAGTTTCTTCTTACTTTTATCTCATTACTTAGGCATTGATAGGCTTGTGTGCTCAAAAATACAATGTAGACATCCTGACTCTGATGCTGTACATATTCATAAAATTCATGTATTTTTGCCTAAGTAGAGAGAATCTTAGCTCAGAACTTCTTAAGGAAATGTGGATTTAGATTTGGGATTAGCAAAATCATACTTGTTTCTGATTTACAATTCTGATACTTTTTGTTTCTCAAACCATGATGAAATCTGCCATAACTGCTATGTGTGCATTTTCTGTTTTGCTGAGAAATGACTAAGTAGCAGATGCTCTGGTGGGTGTGGAGAAGGAGATGAAGCTCATCATCAGAACTTACATTGTAATATATGTTTATGTTTTTGCTTCTAATACCGGATGCATAACCACTCCATTGGTAGAGAGCATGTGCATAAGATATTAGTGTTAAGGGTCTCGAGTTCTAACCCCAGAAACACCCTTTTTATGTTTATTCCCTTACATTTTTACCCCATCTTAGACCAGAACTTCTAGATATTTCCATCCAACAGCAATGACACCTCACATACCCATTATCAGAACTTCTATCTTGCCAGTGACATTAGAACTTCTAGGTTTCCAGCTACATAAGAATTTCCAAACTCCCTCAAAAACTAGAACATCTGACTCACCAGTAACGTTAGAATTCCTAGGCTTCCAGTTGCATCAGAGCTTCTAGGATTTCCCTCGGTCCCGGACCCAGAACTTTAGTGTACCTGGACCCAGAACTTTTGGCCTCCCCTCTTCTACTAACATTTTCTTTCTTGCAGTGTATCAGAGTCAGAGTTTCTGCCTCTTACTTCTGTTCTCTCTTACTTCAGCAATGCGCTGATTCTGGTTTCTTTTTTATTTATTATTTTCAATATCACTTCTATTTTCATTAATCAAAAACACCAAAAATATTTTTATTTTCAAAAGACCAACACTTTGTATATGTTCTTATAAATTGAGAACCATTACAAAGTTTGCCTAAACGAAGGAACCTTTCAAAAATACTTTCAAAAAACCACCACAAAACACATTTTTAAACAAAGCAAGTGATCTAGCAAGCAACTAAGAGCCCATAGATAACTATGGATGAAAAGGGTGCTAACACCTTCCCTTTTCATAATCTACCCCCCGAACTCAAGAAAATAATATCAAAGGTCTTTCCTGTTCTTTTCACCCTTTCTTTTATTTGGATAAAAGACAAGTCGGTGGAGACTCTTGCTAACCGCAACAATTACGATCTAACTCAAAACATCCCAAGTCAGTTCTCCCACCGTATTATAGAGTTGGCGACTATTCTTGGGACACTCTTAAAAGTGGGGTTACCTTAGGGCTAGATCACCTTTACTCGCTTTCATTATTGGACTTGTTTGATTTACATTATTGGTTCCTTGTTTTGGCTTATTTTGATCCTCTACCCGGATCTGGGATACCTTATAGGTAAGTAGCAATACGTTGTGGAAACTGTATGGGGTACAACTACATGGTCTAAGCAATAGCTATGTTAGTGTGACACATTTGTTGGTACCGGTATCCCTTGAGTAGTCAAGGAGAATACAGGACCGCTGCATGGTGTCATGAAGCACTAATTGACTTTAGAACCTCTACTTGACAAACTTGGCAATTAGGAAGTAGTGAGGTAGCCGACTTTGGTGTAGTACGAAGTTGGTTGATACTCGATACTACGCTCATTGAGGTCGGACTTCTCAGGATATTTCGATCGCTGTTAAAGAGGCTTGCACTGAAACAATGCATGATGAGGAAAGATAAGTGATATCGAGATCCCCTAGAACCCGATTACTATTACTAGGACAGGTTAAGCCAACTAAACTTCAAAAGGGTACTTACCTATAAGACTCCATGCAAGCCTAAAACCTAAGGACTTGTTTGCCTTGTGTGTATATGCTTACTTGTACATAACATCATACCTTTGCATTTCACACTAACCATTTCAAGGATTATTGGGACTTATCTTTGTTCTATTTTGTAGGACATGTCTCCCACCCGCAAGAACGCTATCCAAGTCAATCTCGTAAGAATTCCTTCTCAACTCAAAGAGTTAGCATCAAGGGTTCCTGAGATTTCTTCATTCACCGAAAGACATGGTCACTTCCTCAACTTGGTTACCTCAAGCGTCAATGAAGACTTGATGAAACTGGTTTTCCAGTTCTTCGATCCTCTACACCGTTGCTTTACTTTTCCCGATTATCAGCTTGTACCTACTCTGGAAGAATTATCTCAAATCTTGAGGATTCCTAACGGTACGGAAAGATATCCAAGCCCTGAAGAGATTTCCTGGGTGCTACACTTGCAACAATCTGATGTCACGGCTAATTAGGAAACAAGAAGTGGTGTCAGAGGGTTCTTAGCCAAGTTCTTGTTTGAAAAAGCTCAAGATTGTTAGAATACTCTAGATTTACTAGCTTTTGAAGAAATCTTGGTCCTTCTCATCTATGGATGGTTTTATTTCCAAACACTGACCAACTTATAGATGTAAATGTTGTCAAAATCTTCATGTCTTGCAACCCGGTGCCTACTTTGTTGGGAGATATCCTACATTCTCTCCACTCCCACACTATAAGGAAAAGAGGTACCCTCATGTGTTGCACTCCTCTATTATCTAGGTGGTTTGTCTCGCATCTCCCCCAATCTATGTTGAAGAACGAGCAAAGTTTGAGATGGTCCCATAGGTTGATGTCACTCAAACATCCAGATATTCATTGGTGTTCTCGATCCTTAGAGAACGTTATTATCATTGACCGTTGTGGGGAATTCCCTAATGTCCTTTTTCTTGGCATTAGGGGAGGTATCACTTAAAACCCTTGGTTAGCTTTGCGACAGTTTGGGTATGCCCGAAGGGATGGTCCTTATGATATGCTCATTCAAGGAGTGGTGTTCGACTACGAGAGCGATAATCAAGGCCGCTGTTAGAGGTTTATACGAGCTTGGAGGATGTTGAACAAAGTGGACAGTAAAACATTGGGACACAAGAATTCTGTTCCCCTTGAGCCTTACCTTAGGTGGATACGAGCTCGTGCTCAGAAACTCGTGATGCCTTACCCCTCCATCCTACCGGTTATCATGGAACATGTGGCTGAAGAAGATGTCTCGTACACTGATCTCCATCCCAACATGCCTACTTCTCTTGAGGACTTACAAAAGGGTTGGATTCAGTTAAAGGAAGAACGAGGCACTTTCGAAGCTCAGTACTACACGAGTGAGAAAATGGTTTTGGAGCTTATAAAGAAACTCCATGAAGAGAAAAGCTTGAACGCCTACCTTGCACCGAAGAGGATGCGTTCGACCTTTTTATCTTATAGATTTATTTTGTAAGACCAAGAGGAACTTTGTAACCATTTTGAACTAATTAATGCAATTTGACGTTTGTTCATTCTTTGTTTAGACACATTTAAATTTCATAAATCCTTGAAATCATTTGCATACACATATTTCATATATCATAACATAAAAGGTTTTCCACGACAGGTTTCCTTATCTTTCTGCTGTTTATTTCAGCAAGATGGATATCGAGAAAATAGTAAAAGACCTACAAGCACAAAACTCCCAGTTTCTAGAGACTCTGCTGATCCTAGCCAAGGGGCAACAAGAGTTGATGGCGTTGTTGGCATCCAAAAATAAACCAAAGAGGAAGGCCCTAGTCAACATGGGTAGGAGATTCTGAGAGTCGATCTGTAAGATGCAGGTAGTGGAAGACTCGTCTGAGGAAGACGAAAATCAAATTGGAGAAGCTAGGAGTACCCAGGCTGGGTGTATCAATGATCAAGCATCCAATGATGAAGATTATTTTGACGGGCAGTATCCTCGTGTCGATGTTAAGTACAAACAACTAGAGGACAAATTGAAGGCCGTTGAGATTCAAGCCATCCCTGGTTTGGATTTTGACGATTTGGGATTAATATCTGGGGTTGTCATTCCCCATAAAATCAAAATACCAGTATTATTTAATTATGATGGGGTCTCCTTCCCAAAGCTTCACCTAAAGTCTTATGTGCGCAAAATTCAACCGCAAACCACTGACAAGAAACTTTGGGCTCACTTCTTTCAAGAAAGCTTGGCTGGGACGCAACTATAGTGGTTTTACCAGTTGGAGGGTTCTCGTATCCATACATGGGAAGACTTGGCCACCGCTTTCTACCACCAATACCAATACAATGCCGATCTGGAGCCAACAAGAGTTCAGCTGCAGGACATGACAATGGGTAAAAGTGAAGGGTTCAAAGAGTACGCCCAAAAATGGAGGGATCTTTCCAGTACGGTCCAACTGTCGTTAACCGACATGGAACATATTGATATGTTTATAGGCACTTTATCTGGTCCATTTTTCAACTTATTGGTTGGTTGTTCTTTATCCGATTTCACCAAGATGATCTTAACCGGTGAAAGAGTTGAAAGCGGTATCAAAAGCGGGAAGATTCCCATAGCATCTGCTTCCACCTCCAATCTTGTAAAGAAACCCTTGGTTGGGAAGAAAGAAACAAATGTTGTGCATGGGGCAAGGGCCCGTACCAAGAAGGGGTCCGCCCGTCTGTTAATGTTATTCAGATTTCTAATCCAACTCTTGTTCAAATACAATCTTCCAATTATCAACAAAAATTGAGATTCCGCAAAGACAATACACAAGGATAGGAATGTCGCTATCCCAAGCCTTACAACACCTGTTAAAGGCTAATTTGGTGAAATTGCGTGATCCTCCGGCCAATCCAGATAGCTCCTCACCAAAATACAATCTGAATAACAAGTGTGCATATCACTCGAATAGTCCCGGGCATGAGACTGACCAATGCTGGCCACTGAAGAATAAAATTCAAGACTTAATAGATAACAAGACCATCGAATTTGATCCGCCTCTGATTCCCAATGTGATAACGGCACCAATGCCAAACAATGGAAAGGGTGTCAATGATATTGAAGACACCATATTTGTATCCTCCGTCGAAGACTTGACTACTATGTTAAACATTATCAAAAAGAATCTGCTGAAAGCCGGGATTTTCCCTGGCTGCTTGAAATATTGTGATTGTTGTGCCACACAACTCAGTAGATGCAAAGGGCTGAAGGAAGGCATTCAACACCTGATGAATAGCCATGAGATCCTATTTGAGAAGACTCCATCGGCCAAAAGTTTGATCAATAAAATTGAAGACCTCTCTATCATAACAATTTCAAATAAGTATCTTAGGATCTCCTCCAAAGGTCCTATCAGGATTTCAAATGAACCGATTGTTGCTCTGCTGATAATTACTGCCCCCGGGCCAATTCCGTACTCTTCCAACAAAGTAGTGCCTTGGAATTATGGTGCTGAGGTGTTTTACCATGGAATAAAGCAAGATGCTTGGATTGAAGAAAGTAAAACTGATGACATTGGTAACATTACTGGCTCTAGTAAGGTCATCTCACCATCAACCGCTACAAAGACACCTGTCTGCATCACCACTTCTAAGCCTAGTGCTGACACTAGGGGAAAAGAAAAGATAGTTGATCCTAATGAGACAGAAATACCCGCGAAAGACATTGTTGCTGAGGAACTTACTGCTCGAGAAATGGATGAGATCTAGAAAATTATAAAAAGGAGTGATTTCAAGATAGTGGAGCAGTTGGGGCAAACCCCTTCCAAGATTTCCATGTTATCTCTGCTACTTTGTTTCGATGCTCATGCTCTGGCGTTAATCAAGTTCTTAAAGAAGGCTCATGTTCCTCATGAGAACACAACTGACCAGTTTGAAAATTTTTTGGCAAGCTTGACGGCCGATAACGGTTTGGGGTTCTCGGATGCTGATCTGACACCACTTGGAAAGAACCATAACAAAGATCTGCATGTTTCTATTAAATGTAATGGGACTACCCTAGCACATGTTCTGGTTGACACGGGCTCTTCTTTAAACGTGTTACCCAAGGGAGCCTTAGACCGTTTAGACTGTGAAGGACTAGTGTTGAAACCAAGTGATATTATTGTGAGGGCTTTCAATGGGTCCAAAAGGACAGTTCATGGAGAGGTGGATCTCCTGATCAAGATGGGCTCACAAATTTTCAACTCTACTTTCTATATCATGGATATTTTTCCTTCTTACTCCTGCTTGTTGGGTCGACCTTGGATTCATGGAGCAGGGGCGGTAACGTCAACCCCATATCAAAAGCACAAATACCCGGTCAAGGGAAGGATCATCACTGTTTGTGGTGAGGAGGAGTTCATGGTAAGCCACCTCAATTCTTTCAAATATATGGATATGGATGGAGAATTTATAGAAACCCCGTGTCAGGATTTTGAAGTTGTTCCGCGTATGATTGCTACTGCCAAAGTCTCCTCCGACCTGCCCAAAGCTGATAGATTGGTGCCAAGGATGGCTTCGTTAAAAGATGCTCGTGCCGCAATCAAAGAAGGAAGCTTTGATACTTGGGGTCAGCTCCCCGAGATCCCGTTCAAAGAAGACAAATGTGGTTTGGGTTTCACTATCAAGGCTCAGAAGGAAGTGAGGCGCGCTTGTGCAGGGAAGCCCCCTCTCCGTATTGGAAATCATAAAGTAAACACCATGGAGGATTCTGATGATGAATGTACATTTGAAGAATGGGTATATCCTACTACAACAGAGCTCAACAATTGGCACACAAAGGACTTCGTTCCCATCTCCTTCATTGTGGAGTCATTACTTGTTTATTGCTTTCTATTAATTTAATAACCTTTTGTCTGTAATATTAAACATTGACTTTTAATCCATATGCCTGGCCTGGGGCACTATGGTCCATTTGTTAAGGGTTTTATTTATGTTCATTTTATCATATGATCATTCAATACAAATCATTGGACTTTTGCATTAAAATATTTGTGCTCATTGTCTTCTTTTTTCTTCAAATACATTTATCAAAATAGCCATGTATCTTACATGCACACACACACACACACACACACACACACACACACACACACACACACACACACACACACACACACACACACACACACACACACACACACACACACACACACACACACACACACACACACACACACACTTTTGCAGGTCCTCGTCCACTCCGGATCTCATTGCCAATAACTCTACTTTTGCCAACTACGACTTCGAACATCCAGTTAACCAAGCTGAAGACGAAGGCGAGGAAGATTGTGAAATACCAGGAGAACCAGCCAGACTTTTATTTCAAGAGGAAAAGGCTATTCAACCGCATGAAGAGTCAGTTGAAGTCATCAATCTAGTTACCGAGACAGACAAGAAAGAAGTCAAGATCGACGCTAACTTAGAAAGTAGTGTCAAGAGCAGATCGGTTCAGATGTTGCATGATTATATGGAAGTGTTTGCTTGGTCGTATGAAGATATTCCAGGGTTGGATACCGACATTGTAGTTCATCGTCTTCCAACAAAGGAAGATTGTCCTCCTGTCAAACAAAAAGTTCGTCGCATAAGGCCTGACATGTCTGAAAAGATAAAAGCTGAAGTGATGAAACAACTTGATGCAGGATTCCTAGCTGTGACATCTTATCCCTAATGGCTTGCAAACATGGAGCCGGTGCCGAAGAAAGACAGAAAAGTTTGTATGTGCGTATATTACAGGGATCTGAATAGGAAAAGCCCCAAGGACGACTTCCCTCTATCACATATTGATGTCTTGGTCGATAACACTGCTTAACACAAAGTTTTCTCTTTCATGGATGGCTTCTTCGGCTATAATCAAATCAAGATGGCTCCCGATGACATGGAGAAGATCACCTTTGTTACGCAATGGGGAACCTTTTGTTACAAGGCAATGCCATTTAGACTGAAGAATGCATGGGCAACATATCAAAGGGCTATGGTAGCTTTGTTTCATGATATGATCCATCATGAAATAGAGGTGTATGCGGATGATATGATTGCGAAGTCACAAACTGAGGAAGAACATCTCAATCACCTATACAAGCTATTTGAGAGGCTAAAAAAGTACAAGCTGAGGTTGAACCCTAATAAGTGCACATTCAAAGTCCAATCTGGAAAGCTTCTAGGTTTTGTTGTCAGTGGTAAAGGCATCGAAGTCATTCCTGCCAAGGTGAAGGCCATCCAAGAAATGCCAGTCCCCCACTCTGAAAAGGAAGTTAGAGGATTCTTGGGTCATCTTAACTACATCGCCCGCTTCATATCTCATTTAACTGCCACTTATAAGCCAATCTTCAAACTTTTGAAGAAAGATCAAGTGGTCAGATGGAATGATGAATTCCAGGCTGCCTCCGACAAAATCAAAGAATATCTGTAAGAACCTCCTATCCTCATGCCTCCGGTTGAAGGAAGACCCTTGATCATGTACTTAACGGGGCTAGAGAATTCTATGGGGTGTTTGTTGGGCCAACATGACGAGTCTGGCCGAAAAGAGCATGTTATTTACTACCTGAGCAAAAAGTTTACCCACTGTTAAACCAGATATTCACTGCTCGAGAAAACTTGTTGTGCTCTAGAATGGCCTGCTCACCGGCTAATACAGTATATGTTGACTCATACCACTTTGTTGATTTCTAAGGTGGACCCTATCAAGTACATCTTCGAGAAACCCGCTCTTTCCAGACGGATAACTAGATGGAAAATGATCTTAACTGAGTAGGATATTCAATCATAATTAAAAAGGCCATCAAAGAAAGTGTATTAGAAGATCATTTGGCCCATCAAGCTGTTGACGATTATCAGTCTACGAACTTTGACTTCCCGGATGAGAATATCATGCTAGTGGCCGACTACGCGAAACCTGGACCGTATGAAGGACACGAACAGGTATCCCAATGGACTATGGTCTTAGATGGGGCTTCCAATGCTTTGGTTAACGGAATAGGTGTTGTGATCATATCCCCTTAAGGTTTCCACACTCCTTTCACTGCCAGACTATGTTTCAATTGTACGAACAATATTGTTGAGTATGAAGCATGCATCTTGAGTCTGAAAGCTACCATTGATTTAAGGATCAAGCATCTGAATGTATTCGAGGATTCCGCTCTAGGGATTATCCAAGTAAAAGGATATTCGGATACTAAACACCCTAATCTAATTCCCTACAAGGAGCTTATGCTATCTCTGATTCCTTATTTCGAAGAGATCACCTTTCAACACTTCTGAATGTCATGACCGCTCTATGGCCATTTTCAATGTGGGGCATATACATGATTGGAGAGATTAAACCTACTACTTCCAATGGACATCAATTCATTCTTTTTTCTATTTATTATTTCACCAAATGGGTCGAAGCCGACTCATTTTCCTCTGTCACCAAGAATGTGGTAGCCATATTCATCAGACATAACCTCATCTGCCGCTATGGTATCCCCGAAAGGATCATCACCGACAATGGGACTAACCTCTACAATGCTATGATTACTGAACTTTGCACTCAATTCAAAGTCAAGCATCACAATTCTTCTCCTTATAGACCTAAAATGAATGGCACAATGTAAGCGGCCAACAAAAACATTAAGAAGATTGTGCAGAAAATGGTAGTGACCTATAAGGACTGGCATCAGATGTTACCGTTTGCTCTTCATGGCTACCGTACTTCAGCTCGAATGTCAACTGGGGCAACCCCCTTTTCTTTGGTCTATGGCATGGAAGTTGTCCTACCAGTGGAGGTTCAGATTCCCTCGCTAAGGATCATGATTGAAGCAGGCTTAGGCAAAGACGAATGGGTTCAGACAAGATTGGATAAGTTTAACTTGATCGATGAAAAATGACTGGCTGCTATTTGTCATGGTCAGATGTACCAAAAATGTATGATCAAGGCTTTCAATAAAAAGATCAGGCCTCGATTATATCAAGCTGGTGACTTGGTGATAAAGCGCATCATTATTCCACAAGGCGACCCCAGGGGCAAATGGACTCCCACTTACGAAGGGCCATTTGTTGTCAAGAAAGTTTTCTATGGTGGTGCCATGATGCTGACTACCATGGACGGTGAAGACTTCCCACATCCTGTCAACGCGGACATAGTTAAAAAATTCTACGCATAAGAGACCCGCTAGGTTGACACACCTAGACAAGATAAGGGCATCCCGGAAAACCAAAAGGTTTGGGAAAAAATTAGGGATATATGCAAAAGATTGTACACCCGGCAAGTTGAAAACCCAAAAGGGAGACTTGGGCAAAAATGGGTATCTTGGTAGGCTCAAAACCCGAAAGGGCGGTCAAGGAAAAAATTAAGGATTGAAAGCGTATGACTATGTCCCGTGGAATCACCACAGTCGACTTCATTACCAAAGTCCGAGTTCAAATGGTCCACGATCAATCCAATAAACTTCTGTCAATGGCAAGGGATGTTTAAATACATTGGGGAAATAGTAGAGTTGGAATGCAATGAGATCACTTCCACATGGCTATTATCTTTGTTTTCAATTTTGTTTTCCTTTTGATGATTTCCTATTACTAGGATCTCTGTCTCTTTGTACAAAAACACCTATTCATAGGAAAAATATCAATACAAATATACTTTGAAGTGCAAACTTTCTGTTTTTGTTTTGAATGCAAAGATGTCCAATGACTAAAATTGTACGAACATATGCATGTGAACATAATTAAAACTATTTGGCACATGTGTCCTACCAAGCAGCAACAAGCATCTCTTTATGCATTTGGGATGTCCCCACAGAGTTATCTCATTAACATTATCCCCACAAGGCCGACTACAATAAACCTTTCCCCAATGGAGTTGCCCACAAAATCATTTTCATAGGGTAATCCCCAGCTAGAGTCTCAATCTCTTGACAGCTCTCTCCCCAGTTAAGTTGGTCCTAAAAGAAGAAGCCTCGTGGATCTCTTCCTAAAAGAACTCACCTCGTCAATAGTTCGTCAAGTATTCCTCAACAGGGTTTATTTCCCCAACAACGTTTATTTCCTCAAGCTGATTTTATCTCCCCAGCAGGGTTTAATTCCCCAACAGGGTTTATTTCCCCAAGCTGAGTTTATCTCCCCAACAGGGTTTATTTCCATAGCTGAGTTTATTTCCCAGCTGAGTCTGTCTCCCCCAGCCGAGTCTATGCTCCCTAGCTTGAGTTTTCATCCCAGACTATTGCAAATCAGAGGACCACAACCCCTGATCCCCAATGAAGTCGCCAACAAAGTCATTGCCATCCTCGAAAGTTGCTTTGAAGCCTAGACCCAACCAGATAACAATTTAACTTCAGCAAGTTGTTGTGAAGCCTAGATCCGACCATATAACAATCAATTTCATTCTTCTAAACGAGTTACTATGAAGCCTGGGCCCGACTAGATAATAGTACAACTTTCAAGTTACGATGAAGCCTGGACCCGACCAGATAATAGTACAACTTTCAGTCACTATGAAGCCTGGACCCGACCAGATAATAGTGTAACTTCTCAAAATACTATAAATCCTGGACCCGACCAGATAATAGTTTAATTTATCAAGATACTATGAAGCCTGAACCCGACCAGATAATAGTTTAACTTTTCGAGATATGGAAAAACCTGGACTCAACCAGACAAGGGTTTAATTTCTTTTCCCCAGTAGAGTTTGCCTCTAATCCAACAAGTTACTGTGAAGCCTGGATCCGACCAAATATTAGTTCAAAATTTTCTTTTCAGACGAGTTATTATGAAGCCTAGAATCCGACCAGATAGCAATTAACTTTATTCCCTCATAAATTTATTGTCATGTCTGGAATCCGACCAGATAACAACTAATTTAAAGAAAGTTACTGTGAAGCCTGGATCTGACCAGATATCAGTTCAACTTCATCTTTTCAAGCAAGTAATTGTGAAGCCTGGACCTGACCAGATAGCAATCAACTTCATCCACCTCAGAAATCTGCAAAATTTGGAATCCGACCAGATAGCAGTTTAACGTCAATAAGTTACTGTGAAGCCTGGACCCGACCAGATAACAATTAATTTATTCTTCCCCAGTAAGTTACTGTGAAGCCTGGATCCGACCATATATCAGTTCAACTTCGTCTATTAAAGCAAGTTATTATGAAGCCTAGAGTCCGGCCAGATAACAACTAGCTACAATCTCCAGCGAATCACTATGAAGCCTGGACCGAGCCAGATAATAGTGTAACTTTTCAGAAACTATGAAACCTGGACCCGACCAGATAATAGTTACCACTTTAAGTTACTATGAAGCATGGAACCCGACTAGATAACAATTCAACTTCAAGCAATTTTTTGTGAAGCCTGGATTCCGACCAGATAACAGTTAATTCAAATCTTACCCTGCAAGTCACTACGAAACCTAGAATACGACCATATAGCAGTCAACTTCTTTATCCTCGACAAATTTCTGCCAAGCCTGGATTTTGACCAGATAACAGCCAGTTTTTGATGCTCTCCAGTCAGGAATAATACCCCAGCAAAGCATTGAACTCTTTTCCAAATCAGAAATCAACACTCTCCACATAGTCTTCTTAAACAAGCCATTATCCCCCAGTGGAGTTTCTCATCAAACAACGGAACAGGAATTCCCAGCAGAAACATCCTAAAACGATAGGAGCATACTCTTCTTCCCCCACAACAGTCTGGGAGCTCATTTCCCAAGGCTCATCAGCATATTGTAAAGGATTTATTTTCCTAGACAAAGACACGTTGCAAGGAACGCATCACATTCATAAACCATAACGCACACATGAAAAATACATACAGCATAATCTCATTTATGTTGGGAACATCATTACACCATGCATACACCTGCATACAGCTAATCTTTTTCCCTGCAGGAAAAATCAACACACAAAGACATCCACCACTCCAGTTTAAATCAACCCAAAGATTTATCCTGGTACCTTCCCCAGTCACTATGAATGACATCTCTAAGACCATTCCCAACACAGTCAACTAACACATCATCAAGTGCAAATTTTTGGGCACTCTAGTGTTCAATCATCTTCCACCTTCATGTCACGAATGGCAGACTCGCGAATCTAACTCTTCAGGTTTAAGAAGATTGAATAGGGGCAGCTATTATACCCAAAAATTTGCCCTCTCATTTCTCAAGTATTCTCTCACAAAATCTTCCATGACATCAAGTTTGCAGCACTGATACATCAATTTAGAGTTGGAATTGGCATAAGGGTAAAATGGTCAATTGCATGCTGAAAAGTCAAACTTTGACTTTTTGATCAAAAATCAAGTTTCAAGAATCATATTTCATCAAGATATGTTGAAATATGAAGTTTGTTTCATCAAGAAAATCAAAAGTCAAAATTCTAAATACTTAGAAACTTTTCTAAGTGATTAGGAAATATGATATGTTCAGAACAACTGGCCAGATTTTCACCATGATGCAAGCTGATTCTGGAAGAGCTTTTGACACGAGAGTTGTAGATCTCAACAAAATCTGAAACATTGCAAAACAGAACTTCTCTTGGAAATGCAGGAATTTCAAGTTATAAATCTTCAAAGACACGTCCATGAAATTGCAGCACTCAGCAAATTCTTGGCATTACCAAGACAAAATTTGGTTAGAACTTCTGGGCCAGTTTTCATGTAGGTTCAATCAAAATTTGCAAGAGTAATTCAAGGAGGGTCTGCAAAGCATGTTACAAGCTTTCTGAAAAGTCTGAGAACTCCTTCAGAACATGCTGGAGAAGGGAGATTCAAAGATCAGAAGTTGGATATTTGTTCTAAGTTACGCTGATGCTGAACTTCTGATCCAGATTAAGCTATGATACACAATCTCATATTGCAGGTTTTCTATTTTGATAAATCTCATCATCATTTAATGCTCACACCCACTTTTGAGTCTTTATCCAAAGGATTTCCCCACGTGTGGCATAAAATTACCATTGTTGTCCTTGAAAAGCAAACTTTTGTACAAAGTGTTGGGCCCATGCTCTACTTTTGCTCTTGAGGTTAGTTTTCCATAATTCATGCTTACAAATTCATATTAGGTGAGGCTAAAGCTGTTAACCACTCTACTTTGTGCCTTAAACCATACTTGTTTAAGCTTACTTCAAGAGCAAGTCAGTGTCGTAGCATATGATGGTTGTACTCTTGACTTCTCCAAGATACTAAATCCTTGCCTATAAATTGAACTTCATTTGAAATTGTAAAGAGGTCGAGAATTTGAGAGAAAAAGCCTTGAAACTTTGTTGAAATTTCAAAAACTTGAAATTGTAAACACAAATACAAAACCTGCTAATTTCTGGATTTTGCATCCAAGCTCTAATTTTCCTTGTGCATTTCCTAACCAAATCACCCACACAGCTTCTGATTCACATTTTCGAAGTCGTCCCAACTTCTGTTTTCAGACTATAACACAGTCTTCATCCATATCCATCTCAAAAAAAACCAGAACATTACTTCTTGGGGAAGCTGACCAGGACATCACAACAATCAGAACCAGGCTCTAGTTCATAGAATATCTTCCAGCTGCAAGGTAAGTTTCTTCTGACTTTTATCTCATTATTTAGGCATTGTTAGGCTTGCGTGCTCACAAATACAATGTAGACATCGTGACTCTGATGTTGTACATATTCATAAAATTCATGTATTTTTGCCTAAGTAGAGAGAATCTCAGCTCAGAACTTCTTGAGGAAATTAGCATTTAGATTTAGGATTAGCAAAATCATGCTTGTTTCTGATTTACAATTCTGATACTTTATGTTTCTAAAACCATGATGAAATCTTCCATAACTGTTATATGTGCATTTTCTGTTTTGTTGAGAAATGACTAAGTTGTATATGCTCTAGTGGGCATGGAGAATGAGATGAAGCTCATCATTAGAACTTACCTTATAATATATGTTTATGTTTTTTATTCTAATATCATATGTATAGCCTCCCCAGTGGTAGAGAGCGTGTGCATAAGACATTAGTGTTAAGGGTCTTGAGTTCTAACCCCAGAAACACCCTTTTTTATGTTTATTCCCTGACATTTTTACCCCATCCTGGACCAGAACTTCTAGATATTTCCATCCAACAACATTGACACCTCACATACCCATTATCAGAACTTCTAACTTGCCATTGACATTAGAACTTTTAGGTTTCCAGCTACATTAGAATTTCAAAACTCCCTCAATAACCATAACTTCTGACTCACCAGTAACGTTATAATTCCTAGGCTTCCAATTGCATCAGAGCTTTTAGGATTTCCCTCAGTCCCGGACCCAGAACTTTAGTGTACTCGGACCCAAAACTTCTGGCCTCCCCTTTTATACTAACATTTTCTTTCTTGCAGTGTATCAGAGTCAGAGTTTCTGCCACTTACTTTTGTTCTCTCTTACTTCAGCAATGCGATGATTCTGGTTTATTTTTTCCTTACTATTTTCAATATCACTTCTATTTTCATTAATCAAAAACACCAAAGAGAAATACTAAGGTATATTACAACATTGCTATCATGACTATACGATGACCCATGTCCATCCCTTTACATCCAAAAATAGGGCTTCTTACCAATTAATGGTAAGATAGCAATATCAGAGGAAGAGAGAAATGAATAAAAAGACTTTTTGAGTAGGTAGAAACGTTCCTAGTTGCTTGCTCATTTCCAAAACAAACATCCTTGCAAACACACACCAAACACTTTCAAAACATTGAAATATTTTCAAAGGACCAACACTTTATATACGTTCTTATAAATCGAGAACCATTACAAAGTTTGCCTAAACGAAGGCTTCTTTCAAAAATACTTTCAAAAAACCCCCACAAAGCATATTTTCAAACAAAGCAAGTGATCTAGCAAGAAACTAAGATCCCATATATAACTATGGATGAAAAGGGTGCTAACACCTTCCCTTTTCATAATCTACCCCCCTCACTCAAGAAAATAGTCTCAAAGGTATTTCCTGTTCTTTTAACCCTTTCGTTTATTTGGATAAAAGAAAAGTCGATGGTGACTCTTGCTAACCACAACAATTGCGATCTAACACAAAACATCCCAAGTCAATTCTCCCACCGTATTACACTGGGGAAGGTATCAAGATAAATCTTTTGGTTGATTTATACTGAAATGGTAGATGTCTTTTGCCTGTTGATTTTTCCTGCAAGGAAAAAGATTAGTTGCATGCAGATGTATGCATGGTCTAATGATGTTCTCAAAGTAAATGAGATTATTTTGTATGCGTTTATCATGTATATGTTATGATTTATGAATGTGATGCATTTATTGTAGCGTGTCTTTGTCTAGGAAAATAAATCCTTGACAACATGTTGGGGAAACTTGGGAGGCTGAATCCCTAACAGTTGTTGGAGGTTAGATGTATCTTTAACTTTGTTTAGAATGTTTCCGCTGGGAATCCCTGTTCTGTTGTTTGAGGAGAAACTCCGTTGGGAAATCTTGGCTTTCTTAAGAAGACTCTGTGGAGAGTGTTGATCTCTGCTTGGGGAAGAGTATTTAGAAGTCTTAAATATTCATTGCTCTACTGGGGAGTTATTCCTGACTGGAGAGTATCGGAAGTTGGTTGTTATCTGGTCGGATCCTAGGCTTCGCAACAATTTGTTGAGGATAATGAAGCTGATTGTTATATTGTCGTATTCCAGGCTTCACAATGACTTGAAGGGGAAATATGAATTAAACTGTTATCTGGTCGTATTCCAGGCTTTGCAGAAAATTGCTTGAAGTTAAACTATTATCTGGCCGGGTTCCAGGCTTCACAGTGACTTACTGGGGAGAATTAAATTAACTGCTATCAGGTCGGATTCCAGGCTTTGTATAAAATTACTTGGGCGAGTGATGTTAAACTGTTATCTGGTCGGATTCCAGGCTTCGCAGGAACTTACTAACATTAAACTACTATCTGGTCAGATTCTAGGTTTCGCAGATTTCTGAGGTGGATGAAGTTAATTGATATCTGGTCGGATTCCAGGATTTGCAATAACTTACTTGAACTTTTATCTGGTCAGGTCCAGGTTTTACAGTAACTTGTTTGAATTTAATTATTATGTGGTCGGATTCCAGGCTTCACAACAAATTTCTGAGGGAATAAAGTTAATTTCTATCTAGTCAAACTCCAGGTTTCACAATAAATTTCTTGAAAGGATGAAATTGAAACTGATATCTGGTCGGGTCCAGGCTTTGCAGTAACTTGCTTGAAAGGATGAAGTTGAACTGATATCTGGTCGGGTCCAGGCTTTGCAGTAACTCACTTGAAAGGATGAAGTTGAACTTACATCTGGTCGGGTCCAGGCTTTACAGTAACTTGTTGGGGGTAGAGGAAAACTCTACTGGGGAAAGTAAATTTAATCCTTATCTGGTCGGGTCTGGGTTTTTACAATATCTCGAGGAGTTAAACTATTATTTGGTTGGGTCCAGGCTTCATAGTGTCTTGAGAAGTTAAACTATTATATGGTCGGGTCCAGGCTTCATAGTATCTTAAACTATTATATGGTCGGGTCCAGGCTTCATAGTATCTTAAACTATTATCTGGTCGAGTCCAGGCTTCATAGTATCTTAAACTATTATCTAGTCGGGTCCAGGCTTCATAGTAACTAAAATTTGATTGAATAGGAGATGATTTAGTTGAGGAATGTATAGTTTTGTTGGGGAATAAACCCTGTTGAAGAGAATATTTGATGACATGCTGGCAAGGTGAATTCTTCAACAAGAAATCCGCAAGGATTCTTCTTTTAAGACCAACTCAGTTGGGGGAGAGGACTGTCGAGAGATTGAGACTCTGACTGAGGTTTTCAAAAATCCAACTTTGTGGATAACTATTTTGGAGAAAATGTTTATTGTAGCAAGCTCTGTGGGGGATAATGCTAATGAGATAACTCTATGGGGATATCTCAACTACACTAAACAGATGCCCGTTGCTGCTTTGTAGGACACATTTATTGAATAGTTTAAACATGTTCATATGCATATGTTCATTCAATTTTAGTCATTGGACGTTTTTGCACTCAAAACAAAAAAAAAGGATTGCACTTCAAAGTATATTTGTATTGATGTTTTTCCCATGAATAGGCGTTTTTGTACAAAGAGACGGAGATTTTAGTAAGAGGAAATCATCGAAAGGAAAACAAAATTGAGAACAAAGATAACAGCCGTGTGGAAATGATCTCATTATGTTCCAACTCTACTATTTCCCCAATGTCTTCGAACGTCCCTTTCCGTTGACAGAAGTTGATTGGATTGATCTTGACCGTTTAAACTCAGACTGGTAATAAAGTCGACTGTGGTGATTCCATGGAACATAGTCATACGCTTTTAATCCTTAAATTTTTCCTGGACCTCCGTTTCGGGTTTTCATCCCACTAGGATACCCATTTTTACCCAAGTCGCCCTTTCGGGTTTTCGACTTGCTGGGTGTACAATCTTTTGTATATATCCCTAATTTTTGCCCAAACCTTTATGTGCCGGAATGCCCTTGTCTTTCCTAGGTGTGTCAACCTAGCGGGTATCTTATGCGTAGTATTTTTTAACTATGTTCGTGTTCACATGATGTGGGAAATCTTCACCGTCCATAGTAGTAAGCATCATGGCACCACTAGAGAAAACTTTTTTGACAACAAATGGACCTTCGTAAGTGGGAGTCCATTTTCCCCTAGGGTCGCCTTGTGGAAGAATGATGCGCTTTTCACCAAGTCACCATCTTGATATACTCGAGGCCTGATCTTTTTATTGAAAACCTTGATCATACGTTTTTGGTATATCCGACCATGAAAAACAGCAACTAGTCGCTTTTCATCGATCAAGTTCAACTGATCCAATCTTGTCTGGATCCATTCGTCTTCGTCTAAGCCTACTCCGTTCATAATCCTTAGTGAGGGAATATGAACTTCCACTGGCAGGACAACTTCCATACTATAGACCAAAGAAAAGGGAGTTGCTCCAGTTGATGTCCAAGCTGAAGTACGGTAGCCATGAAGAGAAAACGGTAACATCTCATGCCAATCTTTGTAGGTTACTAACATCTTCTACACAATCTTCTTAATGTTTTTGTTGGCTTCTTCCACTGCACCATTAATTTTTGGTCTATAAGGAGAAGAATTGTGATGCTTGATTTTGAACTGAGTACAAAGTTCAGTAATCATAGCATTGTTGAGATTGGTTCCATTGTCGGTGATAATCCTTTCAGGGATACCATAGTGGAAGATGAGGTTATGTTTGGTGAATCTGTCTACCACGTTCTTGTGACTAAGGCAAATGAGGCAGCTTCGACCCATTTGGTGAAATAATCGATAGCGAAAAGAATGAAGTGATGTCCATTAGAAGCAGTAGGTTTAATCTCTCCAATCATGTCAATGCCCCACATTGCAAATGGCCACGGATCAGTTATGACGTTTAGAGGAATAAGAGGCACATGGACCTTATCAGCATAGATTTGACATTTGTGGCAAGTCTTTGAGTGGTGATGGAAATCAGTATCCATTGTTGACCAATAGTAACCAGCTCTCAAGATTTTCTTGGCCATAGTATATCCGCTAAAGTGAGTCCCAAAGAGACCGTCAAGCATGTCTTCCATAATTTCCTCTGCCTCCTTCTTGTCCATACACTAGAGTAGAGTAGAATCATGGTTGCGTTTGTACAAGGTTCCATTTCTTAGGAAGAATTTGGCTGAGAATCTTCGTAATAACTTTCTATCATTGATGGAAACTCCTTTGGGATACTCTTGTGCTTCAAGGTATCTCTTCACCTCATGATACCATGGCTTCTCGACATCAGTGTCAAGGTCGTAGAAGTGTGAAGGTTCTTAGAATCTCTCAATTGTAATCATAGGAGCTTCATTGTCCCATTTGACTTTGAACATAGAAGACATCATGGCCAAAGCATTGGCTAACTGGTTTTCTTCTCTAGGGAAGTGTTCAAAGGTGATCTCTTCGAAGTAAAGAATCAGAGATAGCATAAGCTCCTTGTAAGGAATGAGATTAAGGTTCTTAGTGTCACAATATCCTTTTAATTGGCTAATCACTAGAGCAGAATCTCCGAACACATTCAAATGCTTGATCCTCAAATCAAAGGCAGCCTTCAGACCCAAAATGCATGCCTCATATTCAGCCATGTTATTTGTACAATTGAAGCATGGTCTAGAAGTGAACGGGGTGTGGAAAACTTTAGGGGATATGATTACAACACCAATTCCATTACCCAAAGCGTTGGAAGCCCCATCAAAGACTATAGTCCATCGGGATCCTTGTTCAGGTCCGTCATACGGTCCAGGTTTTGCACAATCAGTTACTAGCATGATATTCTCATACGGGAAGTCAAAGTTCATAGACTGATAATCATCAACAGCTTGATGGGCCAAATGATCTTCCAATAAACTTCCTTTGATGGCGTTTTGTGTTGTGTATTGAATATCGTACTCATTTAAGATCATTTTCCATCTAGCTATCCGTCTCGAAAGAGCGGGTTTCTCGAAGATGTACTTGATAGGGTCCATATTAGAAATCAATAGAGTGGTATGAGTCAACATATACTGTCTTAGCCGGCGAGCATCCCATGCCAGAGCACAACAAGTTTTCTCGAGCAATGAATATCTGGTTTCACAGTTGGTAAATTTTTTACTCAGGTAGTATATAACATGCTCTTTTCGTCGAGGCTCGTCATGTTGGCCCAACACACACCCCGTAGAATTATCTAGCACAATAAAGTACATGATCAAGGGTCTTCCTTCAACAGGAGGCATGAGGATAGGAGGTTCTTGCAGATATTCCTTGATTTTGTCGAAGGAAGCTTGACATTCATTATTCCATCTGACTACTTGATCTTTCTTCAAGAGTTTGAAGATTGGCTCACAAGTAGTAGTTAAGTGAGATATGAAGCGGGCGATGTAGTTAAGACAACCCAAGAATCCTCTAACCTCCTTTTCAGAATGGGGGACTATAATTTCTTGAATGGCTTTTACCCTTGCAAGAACAACTTCGATTCCTTTACCACTGACAACAAAACCTATAAGTTTTCCAGATCTTACTCCGAATATGCATTTATTAGGGTTCAACCTTAGCTTGTAGTTTTTCAGTCTCTCAAATAGTTTATATAGGTGATTGAGATGCTCCTCTTCAGTTTGTGACCTTGAAATCATATCATCCACATACACCTCTATTTCATGATGTATCATATCATGAAACAAAGCTACCATAGCCCTTTGATATGTTGCCCTTGCATTCTTCAGTCTGAATGGCATGACCTTGTAGCAAAAGGTTCCCCATTGCATAACAAAGGTGGTCTTCTCCATGTCTTTGGGAGCCATCTTAATATGATTATAGCCAGAGAAACCATCCATGAAAGAGAAGACTTCATGTTGAGCAGTGTTATCGACCAAGACGTCAATATGAGGTAGAGGGAAGTCATCCTTGGGGCTTGTCCTATTCAGATCCATGTAATATGCGCAGATACGAACTTTTCCGTCTTTCTTTGGCACTGGAACCACATTCACAATCCATTGGGGATAAGATGTCACAACTTGGAATCCTGCATCAAATTGTTTCATCACTTCAGCTTTTATCTTTTCAGACATGTCAGGCCGCATGTGACAGACTTTTTTTTTATAGGAGGACAATCTTCCTTTATTAGCAGACAATGGACTACAATGTCGATATCCAACCCTGGAATATATTCATACGACCAAGAAAACACTTCCACATAATCATGCAACATTTGAACCAATCTGCTTTTGACACTGCTTCCTAGGTTGGCGCCGATCTTGACCTCTTTCATGTCTGTCTCGGTACCTAGGTTGATGACTTCAACTAACTCTTCATGCGGCTGAATAGCTTTTTCTTCTTGGATTAGGAGTCTGGATAGTTCTCCCGGTATTTTACAATCTTCCTCTCCTTCGTCTTTGGCTTGGTTGATTGGACGTTCGAAATCATAGTCGGCAGTAGTAGAGTCAATGGCAATGAGATCCAGAGTGGATGAGGACCTACAATAGTGTGTATGTGTGTGCATGTAAGATACATGGCTATTTTGAAAAATGCGTTGAAGAAAAAGAAAGACAATGAGCACAAGAATTTGAATGCAAAAGTCAAATGGTTTATATTGAATGATCATATGATAAAATGAACATAAATAAAACCCTTAATAAATGGACCATAGTACCCCGGGCCAGGCATACGACTTAAAAGTCATAGATAAAAGGTTATTTAATTGATAGAGAGCACTAAACAAGTAATTACTCCTCAATGAAGGAGAAGGGAATGAAGTCCTTTGCGTGCCAATTGCTAGGCTCTGTTGTGGTAGGGTACACACATTCTTCAAATGCACATTCATCCTCAGAATCCTCTACAAAGTTTACTTTGTGATTTCCAATACGGAGAGGGGGATTTCCCTCGTAGGTGCGCCTCATTTCTTTCTGAGTCTTGATAGTAAAACCCAACCCACATTTGTCTTCTTTGAACGGGATCTCGATGTGTTACCCCCAAAGATCACAGCTTCCTCATTCAACTGTGGCACGAGCATCCTTCAATGAGGCCATCCTTGGCACAACCTTATCAGCTTTGGGCATGTCGGATGAGATTTTGGCAGTAGCAACCATAGGCGGAACAACTTCAAAAGCGTGGTACGGGGTTTCTATAAATTCTCCATCCATCTCCACATATTTGAAAGAATTGAGGTGGCTTACCATGAAATCCTCCTCACTGCGAACAATGACTATCCTCCCCTTGATTGGGTACTTTAGCTTTTGGTGAAGGGTAGACGTTACTTCCCCTTCTCCATGAATCCAAGGTCGACCCATCAAATAGGAGTAAGCATGACAGATGTCCATGATATAGAAAGTAAAGTTGAAAATTTGTGAGCCCATTTTGATCGGGAGATCCACCTATCCATGAACCGTCCTTTTGGATCCACCGAAATCCCTCACAATAATGTCACTCGGCCTTAACACCAGTCCTTCACAGTCTAACCAGTCCAAAGCCCCCCTTGGGTAGCACATTTTAAGAAGAGCCAGTGTCAACCAGAACATGTGATAGGGTAGTTCCCTTACATTCAACAGAAACATGTAAAGCTTTGTTATGGTTCTTTCCAAGTGGTGTCAGATTAGCACTCGAGAACCCCAAACCGTTGTCAGCCTTCAAGCTGGCCACACAATTTTCAAACTGTTCAATTGATGTCCCATGAGGGACATGAGCCTTCTTTAAGAATTTGATCAATGCCCAGGCATGAGCGTCGGAACAAAGTAGCAAAGATAACATGGATATCTTGGAAGTGGTTTGCCTCAGCTGCTCCACTATCTTGAAATCACTCGTCTTTATAATTTTCAAGATCTCATCCATTTCTTGAGCAGAAGGTTCCTCAGCAGAAATGTCTTTTGCATGCGCTTCTGTCTCAGCAGGCTCAACTACTTTCTCCTTTCCCCTTGTGTCAGCACTAGGCTTAGCAGCGATGATGCGGACAGGTGCCGTTGTAGCAGTTGGGGGTGAAATGTTGGGCGAAAAGATTCTCCCAGTTCTGGTCACCTTACTAGAGCCAGTAATATTACCAATGTCATCAGCCTTGCTTTCTTCGATCCAAGCATCTTGCTTTATTCCATGGTAAAACACTTCATCACCGTAGTTCCACGACATTTCCTTGTTGGAAGAGTAAGGAATTGGCCCAGGGGAAGTAATTATCAGAGGAGAAATAGTTGGTTCTTTCGAAATCCTGATAGTATCCTTGGAGGAGATCGCAAGAGGTCTGTTTGAAATTGTTATGATGGAGAGGTCTTCAATCTTATTGGTAAAACTTTTGGCGAATAGAGTTTTCTCAAATAGGATCTCATGACTATTCATCAGGCTTTTAATGCCTTCCTTCAACCATTTGCATCCATTAATTTGTTTGGCGCATCAATCACATTTCTTCAAATAGACAGGGAAAATCCCGACTTTCAGTAAGTTCTTTTTGACAATGGTTAACTGAGTGGTTAAGTCTTCGAAGGAGGAAACAAAAATGGTGTCTTCAATTGAATTGACACCTTTGCCATGGTTTGGCATTGGTGCCGTTATCACATTGGGAATTGTAGGCGGGTCAAATTCGATTGCCTTGTTGTCTATTAAGTCTGGAATTTTATTCTTCAATGCCCAGCATTGATCGGTCTTATGCCCAGGGCTATTTGAGTGATATGCATACTTGGTATTCAAATTGTATTTAGGTGAGGAGGTGTTCGGATTGGCCAGAGGATCATGCAATGTCACCAAGTTGGCCTTTAACAGATGTTGTAAGGCTTGGGATAGCGACATGCCTATCCTTGTGAATTGTCTTCGTGGAGTCTCAAATCGCTGATGATTGGAAGATTGTTTTTGAACAGGAGTAAGGTTGGAAATCAGAACAACATTAACGGACGGACGGTTATCCTTCTTGGTATGGGCCCTTTCCCCATACATAACATTAGTTTCTTTCATCCCATTGAAGGGTTTCTTTACGGGGTTAGAGGTGGAAGCAGATGCTATGGAGATTTCCCGCTTTTGATACCACTTTCGACCCTTTCACCAGTCAGGATCAGCTCGGTGAAACCAGATGAAGAACACCCAACCAATAAGTTGAAAAATCGACCAAATAGCGTACCCATAAACATATCGACATGTTCCCTATCAGTTAGCGGTGGTTGGACCCTACTGGCATGATCCCTCCACTTATTGGCGTACTCTTTGAACCCTTCGTTTTTACCCATCGTCATGTCTTGTAGTTGAACTCTAGTCGGCGCCAGGTCAGCATTGTATTGGTATTGGTGATATAAAGTAGTGTCCAAGTTTTCCCATGTATGGATACGAGAACCTTCCAATTGGTAAAACCACTCTAGTTGAGTCCCAGCCAAACTTTCTTGAAAGAAGTGGACCCAAAGTTTCTTGTCGGTGGTGTGTGGTTGTATTTTGCGCACATAAGACTTTAGGAGAAGCTTTGGGTAGGAAACCCCGTCGTATTTAACGAAGACTGGTATCTTGAATTTCTGGGGAATGACAACCCCAGATATTAAACCCAAATCATCAAAATCCTAACCTGGGATGACTTGAATCTCAACAGCCTTCAATCTATCCTCTAGCTGTTTGTACTTTCCATCGGCATGAGGATACTGCTCGTCAAAATAGTATTCATCATCGTATACTAGATCATTGATACACCCAACCTGGGTACTCTTTGCTTATCCAATTTGATTTTCGTCTTCCTTAGACGAATCTTTAACTATTGGCATCTGGCGGATCGGCTCTCTAAATCTTTTACCCATGTTGACTAGGGCTTTCCTCTTTGGTTTCTTTTTAGATGCCAGCAACGTCATCAACTCTTGTTGCCCCTTGGCTAGGGTCAGCCGAATCTATTGAAACTAGGAGTTTTGTGCTTGCAGATCTTTCATTGTTTTCTCGATATCCATCTTACTGAAATAAACAGCAGAAAGATAAGGAAACTTGCCATGGAAAAGTTGTTATGTTATGATGCATGAAAAATGTGCATGCAAATGATTTCAAGGATTTATGAAATTTAAATTTGTCTAGACAAAGAATGAACAAACGTCAAATTGCATTATAGGTGTCTAGACAAAGAATGAACAAACGCCGAACGCATCCTCTTCGATGCAAGATATGTGTTTAAGCTTTGTTCTTCATGAAGTTGTTTGTAAGCTCCAAAACCCTTTTCTCCCTAGCATAGAATTGAGATTCGAAGGGGTCTCGTTCTTCTTTTAGCTGATCCAACCCTTCTGTAAGTCTTCAAGAGAAGTAGGCATGTTGGGATGGAGGATAGTATACGAGACGTCTCCTTCAGCAATAGGTTCCACGATAATTGGTAGGAGGGAGGGGTAAGGCATCACGAGCTTCTGAGCACGAGCTCGTACCCACCTAAGGTAAGGTTCAAGGGGAATAGAATTCTTGCGTCCCAACGTCTCATTATCTGCTTTGTTTACCATCATCCAAGCTCGTGCAAACCTCTGACATAGCCTTGATCGTCTCTCTCGTAGTTGAACACCAATCCTTGGATGATCATATCATGAGGACACACTCTTTGGGCATACCCAAATTGTTACAAAGCTAAGCAAGGATTGTAAGTGATACCTCCCCTAACTCCAAGCAGAGGGACATTAGAGAATTCCCCGCAATGGTCAATGATATAAGTATATTCCTCTTGAGCACCAATGAATGTTAGAGTGGGTGAGGGACATCATCCTTTAAGACCATGTCAATCCTTGCTCGTTCTTCAATGTTGATCGAGGTAGGTGCAAATTAAACCACTTGGTAAGTAGGGGAATGCAACACAAGAGAGTACCTATTTTTTTCATGGTGCGGGTATGGAAGCAATGTAAGATGTCTCCCAGCAAGGTAGGTATACGATTACAAGAGAGAAAGATTTTGATGGCATTCACATATATAAATTGGTCCGAGTTGGGAAATAGAACCAAACCATAGATTAAAAGGGTCAGGATATCTTCAAGGCTTGAAAATCCATATCTTCCCATAATGAACGAGCCTTCTCCAATAAGAACTTGGATAGGAACCCTATAACTTCGCTTCTAGTATCCCAATTTGCTATAATGTAGGCTCTCTTCAGATGCAAGGCTTCGGCAATGACTTCAGGTTTCAGAATCCCTTCTAAACCGGTGAACGGTACTTGATCAAGCACGGGCACTCCTAATAGTAGAGAGAATTCTTCTAGTGTTGGCACCAACTGATAGTCAGGGAAGGTGAAGCAATGATGTATGGGATTAAAGAATTGGAAGAGCACGCACATCATCTCTTCTTGGAAATTGAAAGTAGCCAAACTGAGGAGTCGACCATATTTCTTGGTGAAAGGAGAATCTTGAGGAACCCTTGATGCTAACTCTTGGAGTTAAGGGTGTGCTTTCACAAAGCTGATTCGGATGGTATTCCTTCTGATGTGATTCATGGCCTATAAAACAGAACGAAGATAAATTCCTAAATCCTTGAAATGGTTAGTGAGAATGCTTATGATGTTATGATGTTTATGATGTTATGTACAAGTAAGAAAGTTGTTATGTACACACAAATCAGACACGTCCTTATGTTTAGGCTTGCATGGAGTTGATAGGTAAGTACCCTCTTGAAGTATAGTTGGTTCAACCTGTCCTAGAAAGTAATCGGGTTCTAGGGGATCTCAATATCACTGACCTTTCTTTTGGGCATTATCTCAGCACAATCAGTCTTTTCTTGCGGCCGAGATATCCCAAAAGTCCAATCTCAATGAGTATAGTATTGAGTATCAACCAATTTTTAGCTTTCCACCAAAATCGGTTATCTCACTACTTCCTAATGGCTAAGTTGTTCAATTAAGGTTCTAAGGTCAGTTAGTTCTTCATGACGCCGCTCAGAGGCCCCATATTCTCCTCGATTCAGCACAAGGGATACCGGTACCAACAAATGCGTCACACTAACATAGCCATTGCTTTAACCATATCGATCTACGTCATACAGTTTCCACAATCTATTGCTACTTACCTAAAAGGTGTCCCAGATCCGGGTAAAGGATCAAAACAAGCCCAAACAATTAACCAAAACATAAAGAAAACAAGTCAAACAAAGAATAGAAAGTAAAGGTGATCTAGCCCTAAGGTAACCCCACTTTTAAGATTCCCCAGCAGAGTTTCCAATTCTGTCATACTGTGGCAGAACTGACTTGGGATGTTTTGCATTTGATCGCAGTTGTTGCGGATAGTAAGAGTTACCATCAACTTTTTTTATCCAATAAGGAAAGGGTGAAATGAATAGGAAAGACCTTTGAGAATATTTTCTTGAGTTTGGGGGGTAGATTATGAAAAGGGGAGGTATTTATGGGATCTTAATTGCTTGCTAGATCATTTTCTTTTATTTGAAAGTGTGCTTTGTGGTGGTTTTTGAAAGTATTTTGGAAAGCGCCTTCATTAGGCAAACTTTGTAATGATTCTCGTCTCTATAAGAATGTATACAAAGTGTTGGACTTTTGAAAATATTTCATCGAAAGTGTTGACGAGTTTGAAAATATGTTTGTATTTGAATATGAGCAAGCAACTAAGAACGTTTCTACCTACTCAAAAGTCTTTGTTCTTTTCTTCCTCCTTTAGATGTTGTTTTTCTACCATTGATTGATAAGAAGCTTTATCTTTGGATGTAAAGGGACGGGCATGGGTCATCGTATAGTCATGATAGCAATGTTGTGATATGTCCTAGCATTTCTATTGAGGGGCTAAGATCATTTGTAAGGCAACATTTAAAGCGTCATCGAGGTACTAAGATCTTGTATTTTTGGTTATTTTTTCTAAGACGTCTCACATGCGTAACATGACCATTTTCTCAAAGCAACAAGTGGAGTTAACCCTAGAGATGCAAGTGTGCAAGTATTTGTATTTCATGCTTGATTTATCTTTGAATTAGTGTTTTTCTAAGCATTGTTTTTATCTTCCCATACAAATCCTAATTACTGGCATTTATGTGAAAGCGATAAATTGCAGAAAGTAAATATCCTGCGCTATTACAATCATTTCGGGATGGGGTGTACAAATTTACAAATGGGGATTGCAAGAAATTAAATTCCTAATTATCTATTACAACCATATTGAAGTAATGTACAAGAAATGAAATGTAAAATGGATTTGTTTTGTTTAGGTTAAGAGAAGAAATAAATTTGCTTAAGAAAATATCTTTAGTCTTTTTTTGTTTTAAAAGAAATAAAGAAAAATGTATGAATATAAAGTATTTTTGGAATTATTTTATTAAAAAAATAGAAGTGATAATAAAGATAATAAGAGGAAAAATAATTAGAGTCAGCGCATTGCTGAAAGGATAGAAGTAAGGAACAAAAGTTCTGACTCTGGTGCGCTGCAAATTGGAAAGAAAATGTTAGCACAAATGGGGAAGGCCAGATGTTCTGGATCCGGGCGCACTAATGTTTTTGGGTTGCTAGGAACAAGGAAATCCTATAAGTTCTAATGCAACTGGGAAACTAGAAATTCTAGTGTTATTGGAAGGTCAGAAGTTCTGGTTGTTGAGAGAGTTTGGAAGTTCTGATGCAGCTGGAAACCTAGAAGTTCTAGTGTTACTAAAAGGCTAGAAGTTCTGGTAATGGGTAAGTGAGGTGTCAATGTTGTTGGATGAGAATATCTAGAAGTTCTTGTCAAAGGTTATTGTTTGATAATTAATGGGGTAAAACTGTTAAGAAATAAACATAAAAAGGTGTTTCTACGGATAGAACTCAGGACCCTTAACACTAATGTCTTATGCTCTCACTCTCTACCACTGGGGTGGATATACATCCAGTATTAGAAACAAAATCATAAATATATATTACAAAGTAAGTTCTGATGATGAACTTCATCTCCTTCTTTATGCCAACCAGAGTATCTGCAACTTAGTCATTTCTCAACAAAAATGGAAAATGCAAACATAACAGTCATGGAAAATCTCATCATGGTTTCAGAAATACAAAACATCAAAACTGTAAACCAGCAGCAAACATGAATTTTGCTAAATTTAATTCTGAAACCTAATTTCCTCAAGAAGTTCTGATCTGAAATTCTCTTTACTTAGGCCATATACATGAAATCTATAAATATGTACTGAATCAGAGTCATGATGTCACATTGTATCTAAAAGTCAGAAGAAACTTACCTGGCGGCTGGAAATCTTTTTGTGAATTAGAGCCTGGTTCAGGTTGCTGTGATGTTCTGATCAGCTTCCCCAAGTTCTTAGAAAGCTGAAGCAACTCTTAGCTTGAGCTATGAATGATAGGAAAGTTCTAGAGTAGTCAAGATGCAGGATTCTGATTTTTGAGAGGAGAGTGGTGAATAAGATTTTGTGTTTATGTTTGCAGTTTCAAGTTCTTGGGAATTTTCAGCAAATTTTCAAGGCTTTTTCTCAAATATCCGACCTCCTTAATAGTTGCAAATGAAGCTTAACTTATAGGCAGGATTCTGATTTTTGAGAGGAGAGTGGTGAATAAGATTTTGTGTTTATGTTTGCAGTTTCAAGTTCTTGGGAATTTTCAGCAAATTTTCAAGGCTTTTTCTCAAATATCCGACCTCCTTAATAGTTGCAAATGAAGCTTAACTTATAGGCAAATGATTTAGAAGCTTGGAGAAGTCAAGAGTACAACCATCGTGTGTTATGGATAGTTGACTTGTTTTTGAAGAAACTTTGGACAAGCATGGTTCAAGGCACAAATAGAGTGGTTAGAAGCTTTAGCCGCGCCTAATCTGATTTTGTAGGCATGATTTGTGGAGAAGTACACTCAGAAGCAAAAGTAAATCATGGGCCCACCATATACTTTGTACAAAAGTTTACTTTTTAAGGACAACAATGGTACTTCTATGCCACACGTGGGAAGATCCTTTGGATAAAGACTCAAAGGTGGGTATGAGCATTAAATAGTGATGCGATTTAACAAACAAGAAAGCCCGCAACATGAGATTATGCAGCATAGCTTGAAGCTGGATGACAAGTTCAGCATAAACGTAACTCAAATTAAGAACAAATGTCCAACTTCTGATCTTTAAATCTCCCTGTTCCAGCATGACCTGAAGGAGCTCTCAGACTTTTCAGAAAGCTTGTAACATGTTTTGTAAGCCTTCTTTGAACCTCTTTTGCAAACTCTGATTGAACCTACGTGAAAACTGGCCCAGAAGTTCTAACCAAATTATGACTTGGAAACAACTCTGAATTTACCAAGTGTTTTAGTTTCATGGACGTTTCTTCAAAGATTTATAACTTTAAATCCCAACATTTCTAGGATAAATTATGTTCTGCAATGTTTTAGATCTCATTGAGATCTATAACTCTTGTGTCAGAAGTTCTTCCTGAATCATCTTGCATCATGATGAAAATCTGGCCAGAAGTTCTGAACTTATCAAATTTCTTAACACAGAAAAATTTCTAAGTGTTTAGAATTTTGACTTTTCCAAAGTAATTTAGACTTTTTATTTTCTTGATGAAACAAACTTCATATTCTAACATGTCTTGATGAAATATGATTCTTGAAACTTGATTTTGATCCAAAAGTCAAAGTTTGACTTTTCAATGTGCATTTTGACCATTTTGCCCTTGTGCCAATTCCAAACTTAAATTGATGTATCAGTGCTACAAACTTGAGTCATGGAAAACCTTGTGAGGAAATTCTTGAGAAATGAGAGGGAAAATTTTGGGGTACAACAATCAGTTATATGCAATGTCATGATGCATGCACTGCGCAAATGATGCTCTCAAAATAAATGAGAATGTTATATGTGTTTCAGTATGTATATGCTATGATGTATTGTAACATGATGTATGGGTGGAATATGTCGTTGGAGCTTTAGGAAATTCCGTATGGTATCCTTAATCCGGGAAAATAAATCACTGGCTGTTGCTGGAGATGACGAATGTAATTTGTCAATTTCTGTTGAGGATAACATTATCGGAGATTCCTACTTTCTATTGAGGATATTTCGCTGGAGATTTTCGACTTCTTCTTGAGGATAAAAGCATTCAAGGAGAGTCGGTACCCTGGCGTGGTTTTTGAAATGGATGGGTGTTATCGTATGATGATACCAACAGATGAGCTCTTTAACTCTGATTTGGCCTTTGACCTTACCACGACCTAAACTACACCCGTGAGTGGGGCGGGGAAATTTTATCTTACAGGTACAGGTACTAGTGGTGACCATGTTCTGACGGTGACATTATGTCTCCATTGGTGACTTTTTTTCTGATGGTGATTATGATTCCGATTATAGCTATGGTTCTTTTGGTGTATGTTTCGGACCTTTGATCTTGTTCCATCTGATTATTAAGAAGCAAGTTCAACAATTATCTATTATGATGTGGAGATTTCGATCCCATATTATTTATGATCTCCATGGTACTTGGATCTCTTGTGTTCCAAGTTTGGTTTTGAACCTTTGATCTAGTGGTATTACCTAGTTCAGAGATAGTGCAGTGGTTATCTGTCATGATGGAAACCATGATCTCGCATCTTTATGTTAATGAGCACTATTAACTTCATTTTAGCATAAGTTGTTAGAACAATGTTTGAATCTACTACCCTATATTTGAGTTTTGATGATAACAAAGTGAAAAGATATAGTATTTATATGTTTCATGTTTGAACTATCTGCTGCCTAAAATTACTATGCTCTGACTTGCAGATACGCTGATTAAAATAAGCAAGATCACTTCTTCAGCATCAGAATTTGATTTGATACACCAGCATCAGAAGTTGCTGAATCAGAATGTCAAGATCAGATGATCTACTCACGTACATGCTGAAGCTTGATGAACAGAACTGCGCGTAAACACTCTGATACAGAAACACAATAGTTCATCAGCAGCGAAGCAGAATCAGAATGAGCCAAGCCAGAACGTGCATTGAAGAAGCAACGGTACTGTGCATTGAAAGCTAATCAATTCCAACGGCCTCATTCTAGACAAGATCTGCTCAAAAAGGAAAGCTTGTTATTAGCATTGAATCAAGAATATTGCATTCAACGTTCATCTTCTCAAGTGCTATATAAACAAGGCTTCGAAGATTATAATGGCTAATGCTTACAAATCTCTACACGCACAAAGCTGAACAATAATCTTCATTCTACCAGTTTTGCTAAACCACAAACTCTGATACTCCATTAGTGTTTAGCAATCTAGTTTCTAAGCTTCATTTGTGTATACATCACAGTTGTGATAAAGTTTTGTAGAAAACATTCACACACATTGTTTTATACCTTTGTAAGAAAGTGTTGCCTTGACAAACCGGATTGTGGTTTGAATCAAGAAGGCTTTAGCAGTTGTTAAAGCAGTCTGTAATATTCAGTTGAATATAGTGAATTAAGACCTCGTTGGAGAGAGGCGAAATCACCTTGACGGGTGGACTGGAGTAGTTTGAGATCAAACGAACCAGGATAAAAATATCTTGTCAATTGCTTTAAGATTTCAGTTTTACAATTCAACCCCCCCTTCTTGTGTTTTTCACCCCTTCAATTGGCATCAGAGCGCCTGGTTCTGAGCAAAAACACTTAACCGTGTCAGTACAAGATCCAGCGTCAGAAAAACACAATGGCAGGAAACAACTCTCATTTCAGCAATGACAACAATGAGGACAGAGACAGATTCAGCGGCAAACCTCCAGTTTTTGATGGAGAAAACTTTGATTACTGGAAAGACAGAATTGAAAGCTTCTTTCTAGCACATGATGCTGATCTGTGGGATATGGTGACAGATGGATACACGCACCCTGTGAATGCAACTGGTCAGAAGATTGATAGAAAATCAATGACTGATCAACAAAAGCGTGACTTCAAGAATCACCATAAGGCCAGAACCATCCTCCTCAGTGCCATCTCCTATACTGAGTATGAAAAGATCTCCAACAGAGACACAGCTAAGAACATCTTTGATTCTCTCAGAATGACGCATGAGGGCAACGTTCAAGTCAAAGAAACAAAAGCTCTGGCGCTCATTCAGAAGTATGAGGCGTTCAAAATGGAAGAATCTGAATCCATTGAAACTATGTTCTCTAGATTCCAGATTCTGGTAGCTGGTCTCAAAGTTCTGGACAAAGGATACTCTACTGCTGACCATGTCAAGAAGATAATCAGAAGTTTACCCAAGCAGTGGAGGCCTATGGTTACTGCTCTGAAGCTAGCGAAAGATCTCAACAAAATCACTCTGGAGGAACTTATAAGCTCCCTCAGAAGTCATGAGATAGAGCTAGAAGCTGACGAGCCTCAGAAGCAAGGTAAGCCTTTAGCTTTAAAATCTAACAGAAAATCTGAGTCTAAAGTTTTGCAGGAAGTTGAAGAAACATCTGATGGATCCTCATCAGAAGAAGACGAACTTTCCCTTCTCTCCAGAAGAGTAAATCAACTATGGAAGCAAAGACAAAGGAAGTTCAGGAATCCCAGAAGATCTGATCAGAACGAGTCTTCTTCCAGATACAGAAGGACAGACTCTTCCTCTGGATACAGAAGATCTGAAGGCTCCTCCAGTAGCAAGAAGCCAAACACAAAAGACATCATCTGCTACGAGTGCAATGAGCAAGGACACTACAAGAGTGACTGCCCAAAGCTTCAGAGGGAAAAGCCCAAAAAGAAGTTTGGAAGAGAGAAGAAGAAAAGTCTCATGGCCACATGGGATGACTCTGACTCGTCTGAAGCTGACTCAGAATCAGATGATGAAAGGGCAAACATAGCGCTCATGGCTAACATTCCAGATGACAGTGAAGCTTCTGAATCAGACTCAGAATCAGACACAGAAGAGGTATTCCCTAACTTCGCTGTTAATTTTACAAAGGCTGAACTTGCTGAAAGCCTCAATGAAATTCTGGAACGCTATCAGCAGATTAGAGCTAAATTCAGAGACCTGAAAAGGAATCTTGAATCTGACTCTAATAAGTCTGAGAGTCTCAAATTGGAAAACTCTGAACTGAGAGATAAAATTTCAAAATTAGAAAACTCTTTACAAAACTCTCAGAAGGAACCAATTTCTGAAACTCCCAGCAACACTGATGAGATCATCAAGGAGTATGATCACAGTTTCCAGAAGTTCCTTGCTAAAAGCATAGATAGAAGCAGAATGGCTTCAATGATCTATGGAGTTAGCAGAAACGGCAGGAAAGGAATAGGATACCTAGGTAAGGTTCCTACACCTAAGAACGTCATGGATTTAACCATTAAACACACTCCTTTAAATTCACACTTTGTGTATGGTCACACACATGACATCAAATATACTAGTAGTAAGCACTCTGTGAAACCAAAATTCAACCAGAGTTTTGGTAAAACTAACAAATCAGGACCCAAGAAGATCTGGGTACCTAAGGATAAAATAATACATGTTGCACATATCTTTAGCAGCAAGTCAGAAACACCAGTCATGGTACCTGGACTCTGGCTGCTCACGACACATGACGGGAAGAAGGCATATGTTCCAAAGCCTGGAACTTAAGCCTGGAGGCCACGTTGGCTTTGGAGGCAATCAGAGGGGAAAGATAATTGGCTCTGGAACTGTAGGTAATGGAAATCTTCCCTCTATTAATAATGTTCTGCTAGTAGATGGATTGATGCATAATCTGTTATCCATAAGTCAATTAAGTGATAACGGTTATGATATAATCTTTAATCAAAAATCATGTAAAGCTGTTAGTCAGAAAGATGGGACTATCCTATTTAATGGTAAGAGGAAAAACAACATTTACAAAATCAAACTTTCTGAACTAAAGAGTCAGAATGTAAAATGTCTTCTGTCTGTTAACAACGAGCAGTGGATCTGGCACAGAAGATTGGGGCATGTTAGTATGAGAAGAATATCTCAGATTAACAAACTCAATCTGGTCAGAGGACTTCCTAATTTGAAGTTCAATTCAGATGCTCTGTGTGAAGCATGTCAGAAAGGCAAATTTGCAAAACCTTCTTTTAAATCCAAAAATGTTGTTTCCACCTCTAAGCCATTAGAACTTCTGCACATTGACTTATTTGGACCAGTCAAAACTGCTTCAGTCAGTGGTAAGAAGTATGGGTTAGTAATCGTAGATGACTATAGCAGATGGACATGGGTAAAGTTCTTAAGACACAAGGACGAGTCACACTCTGTGTTTGTTACCTTCTGTAACCAAGTTCAGAATGAAAAAGATCTTAGAATCGTTAAAGTCAGAAGTGATCATGGTGGAGAATTTGAAAATAAAGATTTTGAGTCATTCTTTAATGACAAAGGCATTCTGCATGATTTCTCTTGTCCTAGAACTCCCCAACAAAATGGAGTTGTAGAACGAAAGAACAGAACATTGCAAGAAATGGCCAGAACCATGATCAATGAGACAAACGTTGCTAAGACTTTCTGGGCAGAGGCAATAAACACAGCGTGCTACATTCAGAACAGAATCTCAATAAGACCTATTCTGGAAAAGACTCCATATGAATTGTGGAAGAACAGAAAGCCCAACATTTCGTATTTTCATCCATTTGGATGTACTTGCTTTATATTGAATACGAAGAATTATTTGAACAAGTTTGATTCTAAGGCACAGAAGTGTATTATGTTAGGATACTCTGAACGCTCAAGAGGGTACAGAGTATACAATACAGAAACACAGATTGTGGAAGAATCAATCAGTGTTCGTTTTGATGATAAGCTTGACTCTGAAAAGTCAAAGCAGAATGAAATATTTGCAGGTATAGAAATTGAATTTGCAGGTTCTGAAGACAAGCCATCAGAAGCTCTCAACACAGACATTCCTTCAACGTCTGAAAGGAGCAATGCTAGAAATCCTACAACTGCCGCTGATCAACCTCAGAAGAGATTACCCAGAAGCAGTTTGGATCACCCAGAAGAGACTATCCTAGGAAGAAAGGAAGATCCAATCAGAACAAGAGCAAGCTTCAGAAACTCTGAAGAAACTCTTATGGGACTTGTGTCTCTGATTGAACCTTCTTCTATTGATGAAGCACTTCTGGATAATGACTGGATTCTGGCAATGCAAGAAGAGCTGAATCAATTCACCAGAAACGACGTATGGGATCTCGTTCCCAGACCAAAAGGATTCAACGTCATTGGAACAAGATGGGTGTTCAGAAACAAGCTAAATGAACAAGGTGAAGTCATCAGAAACAAGGCACGACTGGTTGCACAAGGTTATAGTCAGCAAGAGGGGATAGACTATACAGAAACCTTTGCCCCAGTCGCCAGGTTAGAATCTATCAGACTCTTAATCTCATTTGCTGTTAATAGAGGCATCACTCTGTATCAGATGGATGTCAAAAGTGCATTCTTAAATGGTTATATAGAAGAAGAAGTTTATGTTCACCAACCCCCAGGTTTTGAAAATACAAAACATCCAGAACATGTTTTCAAACTAAAGAAGTCATTGTATGGTCTGAAACAAGCTCCCAGAGCTTGGTATGAAAGGCTAAGTAACTTTCTGCTTGAAAATGAATTCACCAGAGGGAAAGTGGACACTACTCTATTCTGTAAAACAGTTAAGAGTGACATTTTAGTCTGTCAAATTTATGTTGATGATATTATTTTTGGTTCTACTAATCCTTCTCTTGGAAGAAAATTTGCTAAGTGTATGCAGGCAGAATTTGAGATGAGCCTCATGGGGGAACTGAAATTTTTCTAGGAATTCAGATCAATCAAACTCCAGAGGGAACTTACATTCATCAGAGCAAATACATCAGAGATCTTCTGAAGAAATTTGACCTCTCAGAATGTAAGCCATCAAAGATTCCAATGCATCCCACGTGCATTCTGGAAAGAGAAGAGGTAAGCAAAAGTGTAGAACAGAAAATCTACAGAGGTATGATTGGTTCTCTCCTCTATCTGACTGCTTCAAGACCTGATATCTTATTCAGCGTATGTATTTGTGCTAGATTCCAATCAGATCCTAGAGAATCTCACTTAACAGCTGTTAAGCGAATTTTCAAATATCTGAAAGGTACTACTAATCTGGGTTTGTTTTATAGAAAATCTTGTGATTACAGCTTAGTAGGCTACTGTGATGCTGATTTTGCTGGAGACAGAGTGGAACGTAAAAGTACTTCTGGAAGCTGCCAGTTTCTGGGAGAAAATCTGATCTCGTGGTCCAGCAAAAGGCAATCAACAATTGCTCTGTCAACAGCAGAAGCTGAGTACATAGCAGCAGCAGGATGTAGCACACAAATGCTCTGGATGAAAAGTCAGCTTGAAGACTTCCAGATTTTTGAGAGTAACATTCCTATTCTTTGTGATAATACTTCTGCTATTTGCTTAAGTAAGAATCCTATTTTACATTCTAGAGCTAAGCATATAGAAATAAAACATCACTTCATTAGGGACTATATTCAGAAAGGTATTTTAAACTTAAAATTTATAGATACAGACCATCAATGGGCTGATATCTTTACTAAACCCCTTTCAGAAGATAGGTTTAATTTCATTCTGAAACATCTCAGCATGAAAGTATGCCCAGAGTGAAAATGTTTTAAATCCATATATTTATCTTCAGAATGTAATTATTTTGCTGTGAACTTCTGATCAATCTCCTTTCAGAAAGATAGAACATGCAGATTGTATCAGATGCAAGTCTAAAGATCTGAGAGTCTAATCTCAAAGACAGACGTGCTGATCACTACATCAAACAAGTGTCATCCAATCATCAGCAAATCTCTGAAGCAGAACGCGTGCACGCTTCTGAAAAGGCAAAGCGCTGATTGGGTGCATTGAGACACATGTCTGGTAACCGTTTTTAAGTATCTTTCTCAAATCCCCCAAAATCAGCAAGCATTTAATGAAAAGTAATCACGCTTGTTAAATGGCAATCATTATTTTTTTCTCTCTCTCTTAAAAACGTTTAATTTTTCAAAATAATTTTTGAAAACTCTATTTAAGCACATTAATCCTTCATTCTTATTCTTTATGCTTTCTCATAATCATTCAAGTATTTTCTCCATATTTCTGAGTTTATCTCCTACAAACCTTTTTCTCTCAAATCATTCTCAAAGCCTTTTTAGTGAGAACAATGGCATCCTCCAGCATTTCTGCAGGCAATCAGAAGAAAGAAACCTCTGAACAATATCAGGTGCCCCTCAGAACTCTTCTCACACCGGTAAAGAACCTTGAAGTGCTTTCTGAGTTAATCATCGACTTTGAAAGCTTGAAGGAAAATGGATTTGACCTAACTGAAGAAATTAGGGCTCAAAAGTGGGAGAGGTATTTCGATAGGTTGGTTGGACCAACCTTCCCAGCGCTTGTCAAGGAATTTTGGATTCACGCCAAGGTTTCTAAATATCTAGTCATCTCTTCTGTCATGGGAAAGAAGATAGTGATTTCTGAAGATCTCATTGCTAGGCTAATCAGTCAAAGTGGTGGTGGAGTCCGTTGTGTGGACATGGCTGAAAGATGCCCTGATATAGGTGTGGTAGCCAACAGAATTTTCACTCTTGGAATGCCCAGCAGCAAAATTAAGGATCTGAAGGATCACTGCAGAGTATGGGCCAAGATTGTTCTGGGCTGCTTCAATCACAGGAAACCAACAAGTTCTCCTGATTATATAAACGTGGATCAGCAATTTCTGATCTACTTTATTGATCAGAGGGTGAAGATCAATCTGGCTCACTTCCTGTTCAACCATCTCAAGACCAGTGTCAAAGAGACAAGAGAAGAAGAAAGGACCAAAAGGGACTGGATACCGTTTGGAAGGCTTATATCAGATATTCTGACAGAGAATAAGCTGATAGAGTATCTGAGCGAAGCTCAAGTGCTGAGCACTATTGAACCAACTGTTGGAAAACCGCTGAACGCTAAGAACCTGAAAAAGATGAAGCTGATAGAAAATATTAAGAAGGAACCCGGAGCTACTTCAACTGCTGACATCTCCAGCAGAAGAGTGCCTCTGAGTGATTTTCCGGTATTTTCTGAAATGGAATCCAAACCTGATATGTTTCTCAAGTATCCAGATTCATACAAGGCAGAAGATACAGGTTCAAAGCTGAAGATCAAAGATCTGAGTCAACCCCAACCTGAAGTGACTCAGAAGAAGACAAAGAAGAGGAAAGCACCAGCAGAAGGATCGTCTCAGCAGACTCCAAAGAAAAGAGGTATTTCATCTGCTGCCCCTATTTCAATTTCATCTACTATTCCAACATCTGCTGCCCCTCCTCAAACCTCTCATAGAATGTCAATCCCAATCCCTACCATTGATGAAACCATACCAGAAGACCCTTCTGAGGCCTTACAACTCAGAAGAACCAGAATCAAAATTCCCAAACAACCAACTGTTTCAACAACACCAGCGCTTGATCGAGTGCTAGCTGATATTGAGCGTGAACATGCTTCTGCTCAACCACATTCTGAACCACTAAATAATCCTCCTCCACAACCAGAACCACAACCTGAACCAAAACAACAACAACAACCACAACCAGAACAACAACAACAACCTCTCACAGAAGAACCTCTGATCCCTGAGCAATCAGAGATTCCACCTCCTCAACCAGAAAATAATCCACCTTCACCACAAACAGAGTTTCACCATTCCAAAACCCCTTCTCCTCATAAATCTGACCCTCACTCACCTCAACCTTCACCGCTGGCAATCCAGTTGCCATGTGGAACCACTATTGTCATGCCCCAGTTACCATCTTCAGAGGAATCAACACCTCCAAATACTCCCAAACCACCATCCACTCCAATTGAAATATCTGACTCTGATTCTGATACCCCTCCTCCAAAACAAACAACCTCTCAGAAAACCGCTGAAAACCCCAGCAGGACTTTCATTGACTTCACAAGTCTTGAACGTCTTGCTGATCTAAGACACAAAATTGCCATCCCCAAACCAAAGCAACCAGATGTTGGCTCTGGTATTTTGAATTTTGAAACAGGTATGCTGCAATGGATTGCTTCTTTGAAGCAAGTCTGTCCTGGGATGATTGACCCAGCTGCTTCTGATCAGCTCTGGTCACAGTTCAGACTATGGGTACGTGCTGAAGCCCTCAAGTTGCAAGATGTCAACTATGAGCAGGCTCAACAGAACTTCAGCAAGCTGCTGAAGGAAGTTGAAAGTCAGCTGCCTCAAGAAGTTGTGCTCCCTCTGGACAGTGAACCTTGGTTGGAGAAAGAGCAAGCTGCACAGGTGCAACCATCAGAAGAAGACAAGACCATTCAGGCTGAAGAAAATCCAGCAGAAGATGTAGCTGAAAGTTCTGAGAAGCTTCCTCCTTCTGATACTTCTCAAGCTGCCTTGGACAGGCAGGCTCTGGAAGAATTAAGGCTGAATGACTTGCGTCTACAGCAGCGGATGGAAGAGAATGATCAGAAGATGAAGGCAAGAATGGATGTACAGGACAGCAAGATTGACACTGTTGTCAACATGGTTCAGAAGCAGAATGAAACTTCTGAAAAGATTCAAGCGATGCTGGAAAGCCTGTTCTCACGCATGCCCCCTCAACCTTAAATCTTTTTCATGCATAACTTTTTCATGCTTTCTTCATTTTCTGATGTACTGTTTTGACTATGTTTTGTAATGTTCTTTTGCTCTGATTCTGAACTATTTTAATATAATTAGTTTTTCTGATCTTAAGTGTTTTAACACATCACCAACACTTTTTGATTGCTGACAAAAAGGGGGAGAACAAGAATGATATTTAAAATCAATAACGGCTAACTAGACAGAAATTCTCAAACATTCTAACTCTATTACTTGAAATGTTTTTCTGTTTTGTTTTAAGTCTACAGGCACAAGGAAGCTCCTGAACACTATGAAGCATAGAAGCTCTGATCAAAATGTAGAAGCTCTGATCAATGTTGCTCTGATCAAATATGAAGTTCTGATCGTCCTAACACTCTGATCCAAAGCAAAGCTCTGAAGCTCTGCTCTCTGATAAGTCAAAGACTCTGATAATCTGATGTTCAAAGAAAGAAAAAGATCTGATCCTGAAGAACACGTATATCAAAGGGAAGTATCAAACTCAGGGGGAGTATCTCTTAACTCTGATTTCTCCTTACTTCTTAACTCTGAAACATTTCCCAGATACCTTTTCACGTTATTTTTCATTTAAAATATCTAGTTTTTGTCATCATCAAAAAGGGGGAGATTGTTAGAACAATGTTTGAATCTACTACCCTATATTTGAGTTTTGATGATAACAAAGTGAAAAGATATAGTATTTATATGTTTCATGTTTGAACTATCTGCTGCCTAAAATTACTATGCTCTGACTTGCAGATACGCTGATTAAAATAAGCAAGATCACTTCTTCAGCATCAGAATTTGATTTGATACACCAGCATCAGAAGTTGCTGAATCAGAACGTCAAGATCAGATGATCTACTCACGTACATGCTGAAGCTTGATGAACAGAACTGCGCGTAAACACTCTGATACAGAAACACAATAGTTCATCAGCAGCGAAGCAGAATCAGAATGAGCCAAGCCAGAACGTGCATTGAAGAAGCAACGGTACTGTGCATTGAAAGCTAATCAATTCCAACGGCCTCATTCTAGACAAGATCTGCTCAAAAAGGAAAGCTTGTTATTAGCATTGAATCAAGAATATTGCATTCAACGTTCATCTTCTCAAGTGCTATATAAACAAGGCTTCGAAGATTATAATGGCTAATGCTTACAAATCTCTACACGCACAAAGCTGAACAATAATCTTCATTCTACCAGTTTTTCTAAACCACAAACTCTGATACTCCATTAGTGTTTAGCAATCTAGTTTCTAAGCTTCATTTGTGTATACATCACAGTTGTGATAAAGTTTTGTAGAAAACATTCACACACATTGTTTTATACCTTTGTAAGAAAGTGTTGCCTTGACAAACCGGATTGTGGTTTGAATCAAGAAGGCTTTAGCAGTTGTTAAAGCAGTCTGTAATATTCAGTTGAATATAGTGAATTAAGACCTCGTTGGAGAGAGGCGAAATCACCTTGACGGGTGGACTGGAGTAGTTTGAGATCAAACGAACCAGGATAAAAATATCTTGTCAATTGCTTTAAGATTTCAGTTTTACAATTCAACCCCCCCTTCTTGTGTTTTTCACCCCTTCATAAGTGTTCATTCCTTTTCCAAGAAATCAAACCTTTGAGCCTCGTTCCAAGCTTTTCCATCCCTTATTTGTTAAAAAATTAAAGCATGAAGGTTCATTGGAAATGAATGAACATGTCTTTGCATGCATACCATGCTCTCCATACATCTCATGCATAATAGGTGTTCCGAGTTAGGTTTTCTTATTCAACTTCAGCATTCTCTTCAGAATTGTGAATGTGACTTCCCCCTGTTACATGACCAGACTTGGGGATTTCGTATTTAGACTTGGTATTCTCTTCAGATTTAGACTTGACTCACCATTGTTGCATGTTCAGAAATCAATTATGGAATGACTTCCTGGAGGTATTAGCCGGGATGAGGATTCAAATGTGGTTGTTTGTGGTATACATGCAAGCCTTGTCCCATGATTGGGAACTGTTTGAGAAGGAAGATAATCAGTTGAAGACTCAATGAAGCCGGTTCATGGAAGTATTTATGATAGTGTCAGCAATCCTACACTGACTATTGCAACATGAGTTATTCTCTTCTCCCCGTCTTTTGGAATCTCTTTCAAACTGAGGAGTGCCTGGTGGATTTCATGCATTATCTTGAATGCGCGGAACGTCTTATCAGTAGAGGGTTCCCATTTACCAGTTGAATTCAAGAGGTTTGTTTTATCAGTAAGAACAAAAGAAGCCTGGAGAATGGTTTTGAACCCATCTCAATACTTTATTCTCATTTGTTTCCACACTTGTTTGAGCTTCAGTGGGTTAGGATCTGTATTTCAGTATCGTCTATAATTCCCCTTCCAAATTCTATTACCAACGCCACATGTGGTTACCACACTGGGGTACCCGATTATTCAATCAGGGGCACTCTCCACAGCTTTAAGCTCCATGATCTTCTCGTCAGCAGTTAGTGTTTGTTCCCCCAAGTAAATTCATGGGGCAAAGCTCTTAAGAAAAGATAGAAGAAGCCTGAGGAGCATGTTGATACCATCTCAATTCCTTACATCCTGGATCTTCCTCATCTGTTGGGAATTCAGTTGATTAAGCTTCATGCTTTGGAAACTGTATAATTGATTAATCTCTCTCCTGATGCAAATTCTAGGTCTGTCTCCCATTCTGGGGCATTTGGCCGTGATGTTGAAGATTTCAAGAGGTTTAATTAAAGTCGAGCTTTTGTCTGGCGTCTTTTCCAAAGTCCAATTTCTATTTGATGGACTACATCTCTTCCGTATGGTAGAAGATACTTGGATTCAGTGTATTCAATTTTGCTTGGTACAACATTCACCTTCTTTTTTAAGAGAATCTTATGTGAACATCATCTGGGGCACTCGGCTATTTAGTTGAAGACGGTTTGTCAATCAAATATAAAGTATAAGCTTTGAGCAATTCAGAGACTATTGTGTCCATATCAAAGGGGAATCTCTTATCCAAGTGAGCCTCGAGGTTGCCGAATATTGTTTGAAGAAATCAATCTGTACAGAGTCTTGTCTCCTCAACATGGAAATTTAAAATTTCATTAGCAATTTCATTTGCAATATTAATTGTTTTGTTCATTACTTTCATGTATGAAAACTTTCTCATCTTTTTGAATGATTAATCATAACACACTGAATATGTTTGTCTTGATATAATCCATTCGTTACCACTCTTACTTGTTTTACTATGTTTTTGATATTCAACTCTTATTAATAAAGCAATAACTCTGGAGGGAGGATGACAAAAATTTACCTGGAATCTCAAATGGTATGCTTTCGAGTAAAAACATTGCGGACAATGTACAGGCCTTATTTCAATTCCCAAACACCGGAGATATAAGAGAGATAGACCCTCATTAACCCATTTGAGCCTTCGAAGTAGGAGTTTCTTTTCTGATCGAAAAAAAAAACCTTATTTTTAACTCGGGGCAGGGTAGATGTTCAGTTAATCTGATCGAGCATTCAAATTTCATAAGGAGTGTCCCATCTAAGGATCACCACATTTTAATCCCTCACATTATGAGGTCGGGAAAATATCAAAACCACAATGCTTATTTCCTCACAAAATCTTGAGGTCGCGATCGAGTCGATACAACAATGGTTATCCCTCGCCGGCCAAGGAATGAGGCAGTAACTTTACTCCAAAAAGTTCAAAGACTTAGGGTCACATGACTTGTTCAAAAAGGAAAAATGAATAAGAAAGAAACAAAAAAGCCCCGCTAAGTCGAAACTTGAAAACTAGTCGCTTAGCCAAAAGTTAGGGCATCCCGCTGGACTTCCAAATTGAAATTCAAAAGAATTTGTCCAGGAAAAAGCTAGGGAAAGCGAAAAGAAATTTGAAAAGCCCGAAAGGAGAAAAAAGATTACCCAATAAGAATCCTAATCAAAATAAAAGTCATGTGATTGAACACTAAAAAACCAAAGGTCAAGTGACTGTCGTGTCCAATAAATTGATGTGGTTCCTCAACCATCATAAACTCTTTCGAGAGATGAGTGCTCGTATCGAGTTAACTTAATCTAAGACTGGAGAACATCATGGAGAATGTACGATCTCCAAATAATTTTGAGCCTTAAAAACCTTTTTTCTAAAAACCGTGAACCAGGCCATGTTACAACCCTTAAAAGTCCTAATTGAAGCATGGGTTGATTCAGAAGCAAAACTATTTCGAGAGTACGGTAGCGTGACTCCTAGGAGACTTGCCAAAAACTTTTTGAGTTGGTATCACTCCCTCTTTTATTTTCTTTGTACATAAAAACTTTCAATGTTTCAGCATTTTTTCAATAAAAGTTTTCTAACTTCAAGACAAGTATATGATTTATATTAGATTTATCAATTCATAGGATAATACATTCTTTGCATATGAAAAAGTGCTTAAAAATAAAGCGAGCTTGCATACTGAGCATCAGATGAAGAGTTTGATTATCCCGAGGGACGGATTGCTTCAGAAATGTGTTGAAAAGCAAATAATTGTAAAGAATGGTTTTAATATTGGGCATGCTTTCTAGCTATTACTTTGAATTGAAGAAGACCAGTTTGAGAGATTGATCAAGAACTATTTGTTTGATGATTGTGCGTAAGTTTTGTATGCTCCCAAATCTCTGTTTGAGCAATGGTGTATCGTTTCTAGTTGGTCCCAAAGGATAATTTTCTTCAAACATCTGCTTGTGCGCGAAGCAGTTCGAGTTGAGAAGTATGATTGTGTACTAGCTTGTACTAAGATGTAAGTCAATTATCCTGAGGAGGTGTTAGCTTCCAAACTCTGTGAACTTTTCATTCCCCCGTGAGCATGAGGTAAGGAAGTGGTCTGCCAAGATTCTGCTAATATGGGAAAATCAAGTCAAGATCCATGAACTCTGAAAGTTTCATCAATTTGGAACAGTTATATCGAGATTTGACAAATCTCTCAAAGTGCCGAGTGATTAGGGTCCGTTGCCCAAGATTTATTGAATCCACTTCTAATATTAATTAGTCGGAAGCCGTGTTTCAAAGTTTGTAACACTGGAGCAGTTTGTCTGGATGGTACAGATCTCAGGAAGTCCTTTCAAAGCAAGTTCTTTAACAGCCCTACAGACTGGGGTAAAACATTATGCAGGGGAATTACTCCCCACTTCATAGTTGATCAGTTTATGTCAGGTCGCAGGCTAAACAATTTATGAATGTCAAGAGCTGGATGAAAGTCAAAATTGTTATCCTCAGCTCATAGGAATTTAAAGTCTATGAATTGTTATTCCTTCATCAAAAGTTGAGAGCTTTAATTCAGACTAAAGTCATGAGTGTTATTCTCTGCTTAGATCTCAGGAAGTCCTCTCGAGGATAATCTCTTCAAAAGCTAGTCAACCTGAAGCAGTTACGTCGAAATTCGACGAACCTCTCTATGGACTTGTTATGAGTTATTCAGAGCTCGAATAATCTAGGGAAAATTATCTCAATTCAAAAGGACCTTTTCCAGCAAGGTTGTCACAATATGCCTCGGGAACATTCAGTGACCTGTTTCGTATGAGTTATCATTTTCTTTGCTTATCTGTGTAATTCACCATTACCAGAGCAATATCCTTTGAGATGATTAAAGTATCCCTAACCTGGATCATTCCTTCCTAAGCAACACTGGAGTTTCTACTTCTCCCAAATAAGTCTTCCCAAATGAGAAATTTTAAGATTGACCAACTGGAATTCTGGATTAAAAGAGTCTCGTTCTATGGATGCATAAAGCTTTGTCTCAATATCACCTAGAAGAAAGTCTTTTAACTAAAATTTGTGATCTTTTGATATGGAATTTCCATTTCTCGGTAAATCTAACATGTTTGTGTTATAAGAGAATATTTATTCCTCGGAGCAGAGCATCTTTACCCTGATCGAAGATTTGGTTGAATATCTTCTTATTCCCCAGCGAAGTCACTTCATGAAGACCAAATCTATTTTGAGATTAGTCGTGGGTTTCTAGAAAGATCTGAAGTTTCTATTGCTCCATAGTAAATCTTCCCAAGCGGATAATTTTAAAGATTTACTAATTGGAATGTCGGATTAAGAGAGTCTTATTCTCCTAGTACTTGAAGTTTTGTCTCCCTAGCATCACCTAGCAAAAGAATGTTTATTCCCTGAAGTGGAGTGTTCTCATCCCCAGTTGAAGTCGAGAGTTCCTTTCTAAATTTCTCCTATTCCCTAGCGAAGTCATTTCATACAGATTTCTTGTTCAAGAATTCTCTAATTTCCATAGCAGAAGCATGGTTTGAAGTTCGTTATGCTGGGAATCTTTTGTTATCCCTAGTAAAGACTATTCAAGTCTGTTCTGTTTCTTAGTGAAGTCATGGTAGCATCATCTCACTTGCTCATAGGAGGCTGTTTATGAGGATCTCTTATCCAAAATTTCTCATTCCTCAACGGAGCTGCCTTATTGGAGATCTCGCTATCAGGAATTTTCTTTCCCCTAACTAATTTGTGTTGAATTTTATTTTATCTTTCCAGTAAAGATCATTGGATGAGATTTCTTATGCAAAATTTCCCCTCTCCCCAGTGGAGCTGCCTTCAGAAATCTCTTATTCAGAAATCCTCATCTCCCCAATGAAGTTGCCTTATTAAGAAATCTCCTATTCAGGAATTCTCATTTCTGCAATGGAGTCGTTTCATCGAAAGTACTTATTCACAAATTATCTCTTTTCCCAGTAGATCTCAATCCTGGATGTTGATAAGTGTTACTTCTCTAAAAGATTGAACTATTGTGATTGCTAGCCTCGGGATAGAGCATCATAGCAGGATTTCGTTCTGGATGAAGCATATTTCAATCAATACCATATCTTGTAAGGTCGATTACCCCAACATAGATCTTCATATCCTTGGTAGTATAAGGGATATTTATCCCCAGTGATAGAGTATGGCTGAAATATTTCCTCAGGCGAGTTCTGAACCTCAAGCTTATGGTTTAAAGATACTCTCCTCTTCCCCAAGTAAATATTGTTACTCCCTAGTCGTAGTATCCCCGGGTTGGTCGGTTTGTAATTCTTTTGTTTAAGAATTTTCATGTTTCCCCAGTTGAAATCGCTTTCATTGAGGACTTATATCAGAAAGTCCCGGTTTCCAGCAGGGTTTTCTTTATTCGTGGAATGAGATATTCGATCTTGTCCAAGAAGGTTAACAGGGGGAACATAGGTCAAGATTTCTTCTGCACCGTAATTTATATTTTTGCAGTATTCTCCCCAGGAAGTTATCCCTAGTAAGAAATTGACAAGTTATCAAACAAAAAGTCAGGTGAATTTTGATTTCCCACAGACCCCATTTTATTAATGCACTCTCTAGCAATGTTAAGTATCCATTCGGAGTTTCCTCGCATATGTCACAATTTTGATCCGATCTTCTCTAGCGGAATTTGTAATTTATTTTTGTAAGTTTTATCAGGGTTCGGCCTATGGTTGTTGGTTTTTTCGTTTCGCCAATCTGGGGAAGTCAAGTTGAGGATCAATCTCTCAAAGTTCCTCTACTCTGGGGCAGCATATCAATGATGGTACGGATCCCATGAAGTCCTCCCAAGGAATTGTCGTGCACTCTGTAAGTTGCAGCTTGTCAGCATCAATGCAAAAGTCTTACCTCTTAATTTTGAATTTTAGAATAGGGAATTCCCCGCAGAGTTGTTTCATTCCCCAACCAAGTCTATATGAGAATTATCTCATTTCTTAACAAAGATTATTCCCAGCAAATTTTACCTTCCGATTTGGATTATCATTGAAATTTGCATTCAAAAATTCTCATTTTTCCATCTAAGTTGTGTCTTGGGGAATTTAATATCAAAATACTCTTTTATCATCCTCAATAGAGTTGATGTTGGCTGAGATTTCCATATCCCCGATAAAGTCGATACTGTTTGACTACCTTCATGGTCTATTTTATGGTTGCATACCAAAATATTTTGATATCCCCAGCAAAATACTCCCTGATAGAGTTTCATATCCTCAGTGGAGTTTTGTTTCCTCAGCATAGTTTTGTTGCCCAAAAATATTTTTCGAGAGAAAGGCTTCATCCTGAGACTTCAAGTTTGAAGACGTCTCATATCCCCAGTGGAGTTTCTTAGATGAGAATTCACAGTCTGAAGAAGTTTCAATTCCCTAGCGGAGTTTTCAATCAGAGATTCCTCGTTCTGATCTCTCATTTCCCAATTATTTTGTTGCTTGGGGCATCCTTATTTAAGGATATTTCCTTATCCCTAGTAGACTTGATGTTGGTCGATTAATTGAGATTTTTTTAATCTTCGATAGTCGGTAAATGATTTTTTGACAGAAGTTTCCCCATTAGGTTTGGCCATTTTTGAAGAGTATCATCAATCTCCATCAGTGTGGTTCTGACTATATTGTCTATTCGAGGATTTGTGTACCCCCAACAGTAATAGCTTTGATTGATTTTCTTATCGAAGAACATCTCATCCCTGGAAAGGTTGGCCTTGATAGAGTTTATCTGATTCCCCAACGGGGTTTTAATTCCCACATCTGATCTATTATTTTGGTGTCATTCTCAACACGAATGCACGCCATCTTTTCCAGAGATTACAATCTTGCTCTGATCTTCTCCAACACCGACCGATTTCTATTTGGCATTCTTCTTCAGAAGTTACTGTTTTGATTTGATCTTCTCCAGCATATTTCACAATTTATTTTTTCAACTCCTCTCCGTGTTTGTAGCCAGTTTCTATCAGTTGCTCAATTTTTACTCCCGACAGAGTTTCAGCCCTTCAAGGGTTTCTTTCCAGCAGTTCCTTAAATTTTATCTTCTCCAGCAGATTTTGTGTTTTAGTTTTGCAATTCTTTTCAGATTTTAACTTCTTGGTTGTTACCTTATCAATTTTCCATTGCCCAGTGAAACATTTAAACATGCATCATTACATTGCATCCACAAAGAATAGTGTTTCCATTCTCTTTTTAAATACCATTCCATAGAAAAAATTCAAATATGCACTGAAACATAAGTCATTACTGTTTATGTTTTCCCCAGTGAATTTTCTAAAACTTCAGATATATTCCCAGCAAGGTCTTCATCCTCAGTACCTTAGTTTCACCCCCATAAAAATATCACGTTGATGTTAATCATTCGAATGGTAAGCGTCTACTCTGGATTGTAGTTCAGTTTCACTCTGGTACAATTTTCTCGGGTTTAGTATTTACTACCCTATTTGGCTTATTCCAATGTATATTGATGTACCTTTTGAATACCAGTTTTGTCCTGATATTCATTTTCAGTAGGTTTTTAGTACTACACCCTAATCAACTCGCTTTGGGTCGAGTTTTGAGTTTCACCTCCTCACCCGCGCATAAAATCCAGTTTTCGTGATGATACTCATCTAGTTTAGTTTTGTATAACTAGCTATAATGAGTCTAGTGTGGTCTCGTTTTTTTTCATACCTTGTACTTCCATTAGTGTTTGATTACTGAATCCTTTGTCGATTTTCATTTACAGAGTCACTTTGCAGTGTTCGCAACTGCACCCCTGGTTGAAATCAGTCTCCTTTGTTCCTTGGATTCTTCTATCATTTTTCGTTTATTATTTATCCATTAATCTGAGACTAGAAAGTGCTCTGAGAAACATATACTCTCATCACTTTACTTTGGGATGAGTTTTGATCTCTTCGCTTGTGCATGAAATCTAGTTTTGATTTCGGTACTCATCTAGTTTAGTTCCATCCCAAATTTTTTACTATATTCTTAGCATACTTGCTCTGAGATAAAAATATGTAATCTTCCATTTGTTTAACTTGCAGACCAAGAAAGTAGGTTAATTCACCAACAAGGCTCATCTCAAATTCTGACTGCATTTGCTTGACAAAATGTTGAACCATCTCATTTGACATTCCACCAAACACAATATAATGAACATAAATCTGTGCAATCATGATCATCCATTCTTCTTCCTTTACAAAAAGATTTTTTTCTATGCCACCTTTCCTATATCCATTCTCACCAAGAAATTCTTCCAATCTCTCATACCAAGCTCTTGGAGCCTTCTTTAATCCATACAAAGCTTTCTTCAGTTTGTAAACATGTTTAGGAAAACTTGGATCAATAAATCCCTTAGGTTGTTCCACATAAACTTCCTCATTCAGATAGCCATTCAAGAAGGAACTCTTTATATCCATTTGAAACAATTTAAATTTCAGAATGCATGCAACTCTGAAGAGTAGTCTGATTGATTCAAGTCTGGCCAAAGGGGAAAAGGTTTCATCAAAGATAACTCCTTCAATTTGAGTGTATCAGTGTGCAACTAATCTTGCCTTATTTCTAGTGACCGTCCCTTTTTAATCAGATTTATTATTGTACACCCATTTAGTGCCAATCACATTTATCCCTTCAGGCCTTGGAACTAGATCCCAAACTTCATTTCTATTAAATTGTTCTAGCTCTTCTTGCATAGCGTTAATCCAGAACTCATCAGTTAAATCCTCTTTGACATTATTAGGCTCAATTTTTGAAACAAAGAAAGAGTTTGATATCCCTTCTCTTGATCTAGTAGTAACTCCTTTATTTAGATCTCTTATGATAAGTTCCTTAGGATGATCTCTCTGAGTCCTAATTGAAGGCCTTTTATTGAGATGACTAGGCTCAGGCTCTTCTTGAGGTGGATTAGAATCAATACTTCTGTCATTTGATTTTGTTGGAATATTAGACAAAGATGTTCCAACATCTTCTAAGACATCTTCGTCATCATTCCATCCTCTATCATCAATAATAACACTTATGGATTCCATCATAACCTTGGTTCTGGAGTTAAAGACTATGTAAGCTCTTCTATTTGTAGAGTAACCCAGGAATATTCCTTCATCACTCTTGGAATCCATCTTTATCCTTTGTTCACGATCAGCTAAGATGTAACATTTACTTCCAAAAACATGAAAGTATTTGACAGTAGGTTTTCTTCCCTTCCATATTTAATACAATGTGGCTGAGGTGTCTTTCCTTAGAGTGACTCTGTTATGGATATAACACGCAGTATTCATAGCTTCATCCTAAAAGTGGTAGGGTAACTTCTTAGTATGTTAGCTCTGGCAGATTCTTGAAGGGTTCTATTTTTACGTTCCACAATCCCATTTTGCTGAGGAGTAATAGGAGTGGAAAATTCATAATTGATTCCTTCAGAAGAGAAAAAATCAGCAAATTTATTATTCTCAAATTCCTTTCCATGATCACTTATGATTCTGATGACATGACTATCTTTTCCCCTTTGAAGTTTTTGACAGATATCTTTAAACACTTCAAAAGTTTATGATTTTTCTCTGATAAAACTAACCCATGTGTACCTAGAGAAGTCATCTACAATAACATAGGCATACTTCTTTCCACCAAGACTTTCAACCTGCATAGGTCTCATCAAGTCCATGTGAAGAAGTTCCAAAACTTTTGATGTAGTAAGATGTTGGATCTTCTAATGTGGCATCTTAGTTTGCTTTCAAATCTGGAAGTCACTACAAACTCTCCCTTCTTCTATTTTGAGCTTAAGAATCCCTCACACGACTTCAATATATATGATTCTTTTCATTCCTTTCAGATGGAAGTGTCCTATTTTTTGATGCCACGGTTTAACTTCATTTTCTTTGGCTAAAGCACATGTTGGGGAGAGGCTCAACTCTTGGGAAACCTATAAATAAAAATTGTCTTTAGATCTGATTCCCTTCATAATAACTTCATTCTTCTCATTGGAAATGAGACATTCTGCCTTGGTGAAGTTAACTTTGAATCCTTGATCATATAGTTGGCTTATAATTATTAGGTTAGTTGTTAACCCTTTAACAAGTAACACATTGTAAAGTTTTGGGAATCCTGAACATTCTAGCTTTCCAACTCCTTTGATTTCACCTTTGGCTCCATCACCAAAAGTCACATAACTGGTAGAATGAAATTTGATATCTACCAATAGATTCTTGACACCTGTCATGTGTCTAGAACAACCACTGTTAAAGTACCAGTCATCTTTGGTTGATACTCTGAGAGATGTATGAGCAATGAAACTAGCAACATTAAACTTGGGAACCCACTATTTCTTCTTTATGCTATTTTGAGAGATCTGGACAATCTTGGGAAGAGGAGTAGTTTTATGATACCCATACAACTTGAAATAGAAAGGTCTTATGTGACCAAACCTTCCATAGTGATGACACTTCCAGTTCTGGGATTTCTCTCTGATGTGATTAAATTTTTTCTTACCCTGATGTTTGTCATGATGTCTTTTCTTGTCATCATGTTCAGACATTTGATTCGACATCTTTGGTTTAGACTTGACATGAGCGGAATTTGATGAAGGTTCTTCTGAAACAGGTTCCTTTTTATCATTAAACCCTAGACCACTCTTGTCTCCTGTCACTCTTCCCACTTGAATAATTTCATCTAATGTATATTGAGATATTTGACCATTTTATCAAGATTTTAATTCAGAGAAGTCACTTCACTTTCAAGATTGGAAATAGTTTTCACATGCTCTTTCCTTTCTGCCTTCAGATGGGTTATGAGTGCTTTCTGTTTCTCCCCTTCTAGGAAAACTTCTGAACTTCTGAGACACAATTATCTGTACGAGGTAGCTAGCTCATCAAAGGTTAGTTCTTAATTTTCTCTCAATTTGACAGGGTGTTTCCATCCTTTTAAGACAGCTTTCCAAGCCATGCTGTCTAGAGACTTTAGAAAGGCCACCATACATGGTTTCCAATAGTCATAATTTATTCCATCTAGAATGGGTGTTCTGCTCACAAATCCTCCTTCCTTGTCCATAGTACCAGAAAGTATCTTCCCTAGATCTCACCCAGATATAGAGCAGGATGCCTGCTCTGATACCAATTGAAATTTTGGTATCAGATATGAGATGTCGAAGGAGATTTCACGATACAAATATTTGAGGACAGTATAAAATGTAATAATAATATTAAAAGCAGTAAAAACACAAGGGATTGTTAACCCAGTTCGGTGTACAACAACACCTACTCTGGGGGCTACCAAGCTAGGGACAAGGCCACTAAATAGTATCAAATCATAGACCCTCAGTAAATAACCAGTTTACGATCTAATCACTTAATCACTAATCGTGTTATATTCTACCTAAGACACACCTAGGTATGATGCCGTCCTCAAATCCCTTCAACCACTAACAGTGAAGAACAACATAAATATTAAGTTTTAAGGACTTTAATCATTCAATGCTTAAAAGCTTATGAATGATCCATAATTAACAACTCAAATTACAACTCAATTATTAAACCAATACTTAGAGTGTATTACAATTAAAAAGACTTAGACTTCTATAAAAGAAAGAATATATTCTTCTTTTAAAAGTTGCAGCTTGATGAATAAGGATGCAAGTCCTTATAAAAGTGCAGCAGTGGGCTTGGGCTGAAAAACAAATATTCCAATCCCTTGAATATTTCCATAAAAATAGGCCAAGATATAATCCATAAGGATAATGCAAATAGAAAAATATTCCTCCATATTTTTTGCAAACTATGAGTCACAAATCCTGAATAATGGCGCGCATAAAAACAGGAAACAGATATGAAGTCATGTTTAGATCAGGAGGCAGATGTCAAGACATCTGCTTTGACATCATTCAAAACCAATTTGCTTCAAATGTCAATACATTTAGCAAAACATTATCAAGTCAGAGTTTTACCAAAATTGCTGCCAACAAACACTTACAAAATCAAAATGTTTCATTCACCTACCATGTAGTACGGACACATCGCACGATCTTGTTCCCTACGTGATTCAAGCTACCATCTTTCTTGAAGTTCCAGAAATACCCTCCAACAGATATATTATTATATTGCTATATAAAGGCTTGAAGGCTAAAGAATAAAGTTGCTAATTTACGTTCTTACAAGACTGTTCATAGCTTTCCATTTTTCTTAAGTCTAATTCTTGAAATATTGTTTACTAATCCGCTTGTTTAGAAGAAAATCTATTAAAAACAAACGTTGCTCAAACTGTTGTTTGATTTACCTTAAGAGACCAGTTGGTCAGAATTCTTAAGAAGTCTAAGATTAGTTTGTCTTAGAGGTTGTAACGTGAGTTACTTGTAGTTAGCTTGTGCATTGTAATAATCTATTGATTATTAGAATAAGACCTTAGTTAAGAAGGCGAAATCACCTTGGCAGGTATACTAGACTAGCTTGATAGTTTTCAAGTGAACTAGTATAAACATAACTTGTTCTTTTCTTCCTGTTTCGTTATTATTGTTATTATCAAGAGTGAACAAAACCTATATGTTGTACCCCAAAATTTTCCCTCTCATATTTCTCAAAACATTGCAAGGAAAATCTCCAAGTGGCTCAAGATTGCTCAAGAGTTGGACAGTCAAGCTATCTCCTAAGGCAGTCAACCCCAAATTAGGGTTTTGTGTTGCATCAAGATTCTTGAGTCCAAATGACCTCAAGTGCTTCCAAATGTCCTAATATGTTCTCAAGGTCATCCATGTCAAGTTTCAAGCCTTGCAGAGGAAGTTTGCTCAGTCAATTGCTCAAAGGGTCCAAAAATCGACTGTGCTAGGGCAAAAGTCAACTGTGGCCTACAAATAGTCAAACTTCAAGATTTTTTGTCAACATTATCATTTTGAAGGATATTTAATCATTTGATCAAGGGTTGATCATGATTCATCAGGGATTGCTCAAAATTCATCAAGACTCAAAAGTTGATAAATTAGGGTTTTGCAGGAAAAGTAAACTCAACTTTGACCAAGCATAACTTTCTCATACTTTATGAGAAATGAAACATACAAAACTCATTTTGAAGATGATGCAATTTCCTACAATCCATCTTCACACCCCAAGATCAGAAAATGCACTCACAAGAAGTTATAAATTTGGACATTATAGATCATTTTTGAAAGTCAACAAAAACACCTTTTTTGTCAAAGCTTATAACTTGAGCATGGAATATCAAAATGAGATGATACCAAAAGGGTTGGTTAGAGGACATCTCAAGCTTTCTAAAAAGTCCCATAACAGTTACAAAAGTTCAAAATTAAATAAGTTATGCATTGTTGAAGTTGGGCATTTTTGCAAAATTGCCAAAAGTCAACTATCCCCAAAACGTCAAATTTTGTCAAATGGGCCCATTCTTTTCCAATTGATTTGAGCTTGCATCATTATCCACGTGTCCTAGCTTCATCCATGTGTCCATTTATCAATTTTATTATTTTATTTGATTTTTTATTGAATTATTTCATTTTAAATCAAATTAAATCCCAAAATTTGATTACATGAGATTTTTTGCTATTTTCAGGATTGGATTCTCATCAATATCATCATCAAATTCGTATCACACAAGATCATGTGCAAAAAGATGGTTTTTTGACAAATTTGGCAAGTTCTCAAAAGTGAATCAAATCAAATCAAATATGGGTGCATTAATTTAGAGAGATTGGATTCATGATTCTTGACCTAATGCATTCCATGATACATATAGAAGCCAAAGGACACGAAATATAGGTTCGAGGCTGCAAGAACAATCAAGACAAAACTTGAAAAAATTGTGGAAAAAGCTTGAATCTGAATTCATACTTGGAGGCGATCTCAGAAGCCAAAAAGAGTCTCAATCGATTCCTGGAGGTTCACTGAGTTGAAACCAACCCAAAGCAAGCTCCCATACACGCCCAAATGCACTATAAGTACCACGCGGATCCGTTTCTTTCTTGAATTCGTAAATCCTCATTCTGGCCTCTTTTGGACAAAATAATTACATGTTTGTGATCACCAAGACATTTGCAAACTTTTTGTATTATTGAATTTTGTTTATATGACCTGTACCAAGAATCACCATAGCTAGGGTTCTTGCAGCTTTTTTGGGCGTTTTTGTTATAGGTAAAATTAGCCTTAATGATGGCTATGGACGTGACCGGGAGAGGAAGACGAATGCAACCATGGTCTTGGGAGGAATTTATATAGCCTGAGATGAATTTTAGGAACGGCCCATGCATTTAATTGTGGATACAAATCCGCAGGTAACTTTGTTTCAGGCCTAAGGACAGGGACGACATCGTGTCCTCCTCTGATTGGCCCTTTTCAAATTTTTGCGCATTTTTTTATTTTCTGGCAAATTAATGTATTTTCACATATTATGTTTTGTTCTTATATTGTTAACAACTGAAGCACAATGGCCTAGTGGCAAGCATGCGCTGACAACATCCAACAGGACCTGGGTTTAAATCCCAGGTCCCCCACTCTCTTTGTTATTTTGTTTCTTCAGGTATTCCAATACGCATAAGGAGCAGCAGTGCATCATACACCATCATCTATCCAATGGACAGATGGCCAATGGACAGATATGATGGATGGGGATGGAAGGACCACCAAGGCTTTGATCAACACGCACACACCAAATCTCAGAAGTCAAATAAGGCCAGCGCCTAGTGGGCCTCAGATTGCTTCTCAAACACCCTTTTTTCAGGCCCATACCCTCCTAACTCTTTCTATTATTTATTTGTTTATTTTCATTTTGATTTAATTATTTTCATTATTTTCTAACCAATCAAATTTTTTTCATTTATAAAATTAAAACCAAAAAATATTTTCTTTATTAAATTAAATTTTAGTATTTTATTTTTTATTAACAAATCAATTAATTAATTTAGGCCATTAATTAGAAATAACTTTAATACATTTTTGTAAAATAATTAAAATTAACTTAGACTTAATTAGGTTTTTACTAACATTGATTAATTTTATTTTATTTCTTTAAATACCAAAAAACCCAAAAATATTTATTTTCATTAATTAATTAGTTTATTTAATTTAATAATTAACTTAGATAATTTCTTTATTAATTCAAAAAGAAACAATAAAAATCTTTTCTTTAAATAACAAAGGGTCAAAACCCTAGAACCTCACACTCGATTTAATTTTCCGCGCGTGATCTATTTATTCAATATTGTACTTGTTCCCGGAATGTAATAGATAATTAGGACCATTTAATTATTTTTATCGCTTTATTTATTTTTTTGCATTTAAATTTCAAAGGGTTGCTTTTGGCAATGTAAATACCCGACGCCTTGTAATTTAATTTCTGCAATTTATTTTCCGCAAAATATAACTGTTAGATGTTTGGTAATAGGAATGCATGACAAGAATGAATGTTTAACCTAAAATCAACTTAGATAACCATTAACATGTACAAAAGACAAAATTAACTGAAAATGACACACTCGCACATGCGCACTCTTAGGGTACACCCCACTTGGTTGCCTTCATACGCAGTCATTTAGTATAGGTCACTTTAGAGGTCGCCCTCTTGTCCAAAGATCATAGTCACCTCGAAACGGTTGCCTCGGATACTGTTGCCTCAAAACAAATGATCTAAGACATTAGGGTTATCGCTAAGGCATCCTAACATTGCTTTAGTGACCGCATGTCCCTTATTCGAATTGACCCTCAAACTCCAACGACGATGCTACCTACTCATCAATAGTGGCATAGCATTGTCTAAAGGAAGATAGCATAGAACGATTCCTTTTTCGAGTAGGTAGATGGTTCTGAATTACTTGCTCTTTCAAAAACAAATTTTTTTTTACACTTACACTTTTCGAACAAAGTTTTCAAAAACACTTCATACGCTCTTGAGGACAGAAGCAAGAGTTAAATCGAAGTTTTCAAACAAAAACTTTTTCAAACCCACAAGCACAAAGAAAGCAATTTTGAAAACAATTGAGCAAGTACCTAAGAGCCCGTGGATAACCACGGATAGAAATGGTGCTAACACCTTCCCTTTCTATAATCTACCCCCCGAACCCGAGAAATATCTCGAAAAAGGAATTTTTCTGTGCTTTTTTCCTTTCCTTGTTGGATAAAATAAAAGTTGGTGGCGACTCTTGCTTACCCCGACATTTTGCAAACAACAAACGCAAAACGCAAACCAGCATTCCAAAAAACAGTCAGTTCTTTCCCAACGTATCACAGAATTAGAGACTCTGCTGGGGAGCTAATAAGTGGGGTGTACCTTAGGAATAGTTCATAATGTTTTCAATTGCTTGCTTTGTATGCTTTATATTTCTGGGCTTGTATCAGAGTTACTATAGATCCTAACCCGGATCTGGGGGATACCCTTTAGGTAAGTAGCAATAAACTGTGAGGGAACTGTACGACGTAGATCGATACGGTTGAAGCAGTAGCTACGTTGGTGTGGCACCTTAGTATGTACCGATATCCCTTGTGGCGCAACGAGGAGAATATGGGTCTGCTAAGGGGTCATTAGGCACTAACTGACCTTAGAACCTTTAAATTGACCAACTTGGCCAAAGAACAGTAGCAGTATGCTACACTCATTGAGACTAAACTCTCACGATGATTCTGGCCGCAAGAAAAGGTTGCTAAACTGAAATTATGATCGATCGAGGGTAGTCAGTGATATTGAGATCCTCTAGAACCAGGTTACTATTTTTAGGACAGGTTTGAACCAACTGAACTGAAAGAGGGTAGTACCTAAGCTCCTTGCCAGCCTAAAATCTAAGGGCTCTCTGTGTGACTTGTGTTCCTTTACCATGTTTGCTATTTGTGGATACTTGTGGTGTGCTTTCTATCATGAGATCATGACATCATAACATTGCATGCATCTTGCATTGGACTAACCTATTTCAAAGACAGGAGGGATTCATCTTTGTTCTGTTTTGTAGGTCATGATACCCATGCGTAGGAACACCATCCGGATCAACTTTGTCCAGGTCCCGACTATGCTTAAAGAATTGGTGGCAAAGATGTCAGATACTACCTCCTTCATCAGAAGACATGGGTATCTTCTTAGTTTGGTCACTTCCAAATTGGACGAGCAGATGATGAGTGTCTTAGTCCAGTTCTTTGATCCATTGTACCATTGCTTTACTTTTCAGAACTACCAGTTGGTCCCCACCTTGGAAGAGTTCTCCGATCTTCTTGGTATCTCTATTCTGGAGCAGACCCTGTTCACAGGTTGGGAGAAGATCCTTAGGCCATAAGAGATTGCTTCAGCCCTCCATCTGACAAAAGCTGAAGTGATGTCTAATTGGGAGACTAGAAGTGGAGCAAAGGGCTTTTTGACTAAGTTTCTGGTTGGTAAAGCAAATCATTTCTGGGATAGTCTAGATTTCCAGGCATTCGAAGATATTCTGGCTCTTCTGATATATGGATTAGTATTGTTTCCTAACTCTGACTCCTTTGTTGATGTGAATGCGGTAAAAATCTTCATCTCTGGTAATCCTGTACCCACTCTCTTGGGTGATATTCTTCATCAACTTTATGCTCGTGCTGCTCGAAAGCGGGGAACCTTGATGTGATGTGCTCCACTGTTGGCGAGGTGGTTTATTTCTCACCTCCCCAAATCAGTTCTGAAGAACAAAGAAGGCATGGGCTGGGCTTATAGGGTTATGTCTCTCTCTCACAATGACATCATTTGGACTATTAAGGGTATGGATGAGGTGGCCATTATTGATCGCTGTGGGGAATACCCCAATGTTCCAATGATAGGAACCAATGGAGGAATTACTTACAATCCATGCTTGGCCTTACGTCAGTTTGGGCGAGCTAGAAGAGAAGGACCTCATGAATTGCTAATGCCTAGTATCATCTTTGATTTTCAAGGGGATAGTGACGAGCAACGTCGCAGATTCATAAGAGCGTGGGATAGAGTACACAGGTCTGATCCGCACGAGCTGGGTGCAAAGACTTCTCTACCAATGGAGCCATATCTCTGATGGGTTCGTATCCGTGCCCAAAAGCTGGGAATGCCCTACGAAGCCGTCTTACCTATCATTGTTGAAGTTGCTGATGAGGAAGGGGTTCCTCCTACCATTCTCCACCCTTACATACCTGCTGACATTAGGGAATTGAAGAAGTCCTGGATGCAGCTAAGGGAAGAACGGGATACTTATAGAGAAAAGTATCATGAGCAAGAGCAGAAGATGGAGAACAAGTGGATCCTCAACGACTATGTCAGCACTAAAGGCAAACGACCATGGGAGCGCTGATGTCCTTTGATTATTTCCAATTTTTATCTACTTTTCAGTATTTCTTTTCTTGTAACGCCTTAAGGGCAATTTGTGGAACAATTGAATTTCAAGTTTATCTAATAAAAGTGTGTTCCATTTTTGGTTTACGAATTTTAATATCTCGATGTCTTTGAAATTATAGCATACGCATTTCATTCCCATGCACTTCATAACAGGTACCCATACAGGTTTTCTCATCTTCTTCGCTGTTTATTTCAGCATTATGTCTTCTGAACCATCTACTGAACATGAAATCAAGGCTCTACAGGCTCAAAATGCCCAGTTCCAGGAATTGTTCATGAATCTAGCTAAGGGTCAGCAAGATCTGAAGGACCTTATATTGAAAGAGAAGAAGAAGAAGAAGAAGAAGAAGAAGGTCCTGTTTAACATGGGCCACAGGTTTGGAAACAGGCTACGAGATGAAGTTGATTTGACCACCTCATCTGGAGGGAAAGATAGTCAGGAAGAAAGGAGGGTTCCTAGCCCTATGGTTTCAGACAACGAGACGGACTTCGACGAAGACCAGTATCCTCCGGCCGAGGATAGATACAAACAACTAGAAGACTGGTTGAGTGCGATGGAAGTACAGAAGGTGCCTGGTATGGACTTTGGTGATCTGGGTCTATCATCTGGGGTGGTGATTCCCCACAAGTTCAAAGCACCAGCCTTTGCTAAATACGACGGAGTTTCTTGCCCGAAATTGCACCTCTGGTCGTATGTTAGAAAGATTAAGCCGTACACCGCTGACAAGAACCTATGGGTCCACTTCTTTCAAGACAGTCTCTCAGGGACTCAGCTTGAATGGTTTTACCAGTTGGAAGGAGCTAGTATCTGTAATTGGGAGGATTTGGCTGCTGCTTTCTACAAGAAGTACCAATACAATGCCGACCTCGCTCCCACGCGTACTCAACTCCAGGGCATGTCAATGGATGCGGGCGAAGGTTTCAAAGATTATGCTCAGAAGTGGAGGGACCTCGCTGGAAGAGTGCAACCACCCTTGGCTGATAGGGAGCTAGTAGATATGTTTCTAGGGACCTTTTCTGGTCCATATTTCAACCATCTGATTGGAAGTTCATCATCCGGGTTTACAGAGTTGATCATGACCGGGGAAAGGATTGAGGCTGGTATTAAATCTGGTAAAATACAGAAGGGTGCTTCATCAGGCACCGAGAAGAAGCCTTTTAAGAAGGAGTCCAGTGTTGTTTACAGTTCGAAAAGCCAGAATAGACCTGAACGCCGCCAAGCTGTTAATGCGGTTGTTATTTCAAGACCTGCTAGTGCTCCTCAGCATAACAACCAGCCAAAGGCCGAGAGACCGCGAAGGCAATTCACTCAGCTCAACATGACTTTATCCCAGATTCTGCCACAGTTATTGAAAACCAATCTAGTGATTCCAAGGGAGGCCCCAAAGAATCCCAATACAACATCACTGAAGTACAACCCTAATACCCGTTGTGCTTTTCACTATGATAGCCCAGGGCATGATACAGATGATTGTTGGGTCTTAAAGAACAAAGTACAGGACCTAATTGATGCCAAGGAGATCGAGTTTGGAGCACCAGAAAAGCCTAAACATGATGCAGGGGTAAATGCTATCGGGGATGACGATAATGAAGAGTTTGAAATTGACAGTTGGATATACCCAACTGTCGATGGTGGATTAAGCAACTGGACAGCGAAGGATTCTATTCTCGTTTCTGTTATCACCCAGTAATGAGACTTTTGTTTTGAATTTGTAACAGACAATGTTTTAAAATTTACGGCCCGGTGTCTTACCCGGGGCACCGTGGCTTCATTTGTAAGGGCTTTATGTGTGTCATCTACATATATCATCAATAAAAGCATTGGACGTTTATTGCATTTCAGATTTTGCGCTCCTTGTTTTTCTTTTATTACATATTGCAAAACAGCTATTTTACACACACTCACATATACAGGTCTACATCCACTCTGGATCTCACTGGTAACGACTTTGCTACTGCCAGTTATGACTTTGAAAGTCCGATCAACTTAGCCGAAAACGAAGGTGAAGATGATTGCGAAGTGCCTGGTGAACTTGCAAGACTACTACTCCAAGAAGAGAGGGCTATTCGGCCGCACGAAGAGCCAGTGGAATCAGTAAATCTGGGTACAGAGATAGACAAGAAAGAGGTCAAGATTGGGGAAAATATGGAGCTTAGCGTGAAGCAACGGTTGATTCAGATGCTGCGTTACTACGTTGAGATCTTTGCCTGGTCTTATGAAGATATGCCTGGGTTGGATACCGATATTGTGGTTCACCGATTGCCTACTAAGGAAGACTGTCCTCCAGTAAAACAGAAAGTCAGCCGAATGCGCCCAGAGATGTCTGAGAAAATCAAAGCTGAAGTGATGAAGCAATTTGATGCCGGTTTTCTAGCAGTTACTTCTTACCCGCAGTGGGTTGCCAACGTGGTTCCAGTGCCAAAAAAGGATGGCAAGGTTCGAATGTGTGTTCACTATAGGGATCTGAACAGGTCAAGCCCCAAGGATGATTTCCCTCTGCCTCATATCGACGTTCTGGTTGACAACACCGCACAACATAAGGTCTTCTCCTTTATGGATGGTTTCTCCGGTTATAATCATATTAAAATGGCTCCCGAAGACATGGAGAAGACAACCTTTGTTACTCAGTGGGGTACCTTTTGCTACAAGGTCATGCCTTTCGGATTGAAGAATGTTGGGGCAACGTATCAGCGCGCCATGGTCGCTTTGTTCCATGATATGATCCATCATGAGATTGAGGTATACGTCGACGATTTGATTGCGAAATCCTAGACTGAGGAGGAACATCTGAACCATCTTCAGAAGTTATTTGACAGGTTGAAGTTGTACAAGCTGAGGTTAAACCCGAACAAGTGCACCTTCAGGGTGAGATCTGGTAAGCTGTTAGGTTTCGTTGTAAGTGACAAAGGTATTTAAGTGGATCCTGCAAAGGTGAAAGCTATACAGGAAATGCCAGCTCCCAAAACAGAAAAAGAAGTCAGAGGCTTTCTGGGACATTTGAACTATATTGCCCGATTCATGTCGCACATGACTGCTACTTGTGAGCCAATCTTCAAACAACTGTAGAAAGATCAAGTATTACGTTGGAACGATGAATTCCAGGCCGCTTTCGAAAGGATCAAAGAGTATCTCCAAGAGCCACCTATTCTGATGCCTCCAGTCGAAGGGAGACCTTTGATCTTATACTTGACAGTACTCGACAACTCGATGGGGTGTGTGCTGGGGCAGCATGACGAGTCTGACTGAAAAGAGCATGCTATCTATTACCTTAGAAAAAAGTTTACCAATTGCGAGACCCGATACTCGTTGCTCGAGAAAACTTGTTGCGCTTTGGCATGGGCTGCTCGCCGAGATAGTATATGCTGACTCACACTACTTTATTGATATCAAAGATGGATCCAATCAAGTATATCTTCGAGAAGCCTGCCTTATCTGGAAAAATAGCAAGATGGCAGATGATCTTGATTGAATATGACATCCTGTATACGACCCAAAAGGTAATCAAGGGAAGTGTGTTGGCAGACTATTTGGCACATCAGGTCGTGGATGATTACCAGTCTATGAACTTTGAATTCCCGGACGAGAATATCATGATCAAAGGTGAGTGGGATACGAAACACCCGAATCTTATACCTTACAAGGAGTATGTGTTGACGTTGCTTCCCCATTTCGAGGAGATAACCTTTGAACACTTCCCAAGAGAGGAGAATCAGTTGGTGGACGCGCTGGCTACAATGTCTTCTATGTTCAAAATCAATTGGGACAACGAAGCTCCCCGGATTATCATTGAAAGATTGGACGAACCTGCACATTGCTGTGATATTGAGACTGAAGAGGTAGCAGATAAACCCTGGTTTCATGAAGTAAAGAGGTACATTGAGGCGCAGGAATACCCCGAGGGTGCATATGCTAATGACAAGAAGTTTCTGAGGAGGTTCGCGGCGAAGTTCTTCATCAACAATGGCATTCTTTACAAGCGTAACCATGATTCGACTTTACTGCGATGTGTGGATAAGAACGAGGCAGAAAGGATCATGGCAGATTTACATGAAAGTACTTTCGGAACTCATTCCAGTGGACACACCATGGAAAAGAAAATCCTTCGGGCAGGATATTATTGGTCCACAATGGAAGCCGACTGTTATCAGCATTCTCGGACATGTCACAAGTGCCAAGTCTATGCTAATAAGGTGCACATACCTCCAGTACCTCTGAACGTCTTGACGACACCTTGGCCTTTTATAATGTGGGGCATTGATATGGTCAGCGAGATCAGACCTACAACGTCCAACGGGTATCGTTTCATCCTGGTAGCAATTGATTACTTTACGAAGTGGGTTGAAGCAGCTTCCTTTGCTACTGTAACCAAGAACATCGTGGCACGGTTCATTCGGCACAATCTGATCTGTCGATATGGTGTACCAGAGAGGATCATTAGGATAATGGTACAAATCTCAATAATAAGATGATCACTGAGCTCTGCAAGCAGTTCAAGATGCAGCATCACAACTCTTCTCCCTATCAGCCAAAGATGAATGGGGTTGTTGAGGCGGCTAATAAGAACATTAAGAAGATTGTGCAGAAGATAACTGTGACATACAAAGACTGGCACGAGATGTTACCATTTGCTCTCCATGGGTACCGTACCTCAGCACGGACGTCAACAGTGGCAACACCCTATTCCTTGGTATATGTCATGGAGGCTGTATTACCCATTGAAGTTCAGATACCCTCTCTTCAGATTATGAAAGATGCAGGTTTGAGCGAAGATGACTAGATTCAAACCCGGCTTTATCAATTGAACTTAATCGACGAAAAGAGACTCACTGCTATTTGTCATGGTCAGACGTACCAAAAGCGAATGATCAAGGCATTTAATAAGAAAGTCAGACGACAAGAGTATCAAGTTGGGGATCTGGTGATCAAGTGCATTATCCTACCTCAAGGTGATCCCAGGGGCAAATGGACCCCTACTTACGAAGGACCATTTGTGGTTAAGAACATTTTCTCAGGAGGAGCTATGATTCTAACCACCATGGATGGTGATGACCTTCCTCACCCCGTCAATGCAGACATAGTGAAAAAATACTACGCATAATCAAAGACACGCTAGGTCGATTGGCCTAGGCAAAAATAAGGGCTTCCTGGTGAACCAAAAGGGTTCGGGCAAAAATAAGGGATGAAAATGAAAAAATATGTACACCCGGCAAGTCGAAAACCTGAAAAGGCGGCTTGGGCAAAAAAGGGTATCCCGGTGGACTGAAAACCCGAAAGGGCGGTCCAGGCAAAATTAGGGATCAAAGCGTAACACTATGTCTCATTGGATCACCTTGCAACCAGACTTCGGTATCAACTGTCAAGCTCGGATGACACTAATCGATCTGATTCATCTTCAACCAAGTGGAAAAGTGATGAGATACTCGAGGACATAAAGACAATAGCAGAGTTGGAACCCAGTAGGATCATTCACATAGCTTTTTTGTTTAGTTTTTCACAAATTGTGTAAATTCTATTTATTCGACGGTGTTCTCCTACTAGGACGTCAGCCTCTTGTACAAAAACGCCTATTTACAGGCCAAACTTCAAAATCAATACAATTCATTTTCAAAGAAATTTCAAACTGTTTTTCCTTTATCTGTTTTGTTTTGCAAAGAATGTCCAATGTTCATTTTTTATATATGCACTTGACATTGATTGCTGCTCATAAATATTTACATACGAAACAAAAGACGATTACTTATAATATCAGAAACAGGGGTAATAAAAATTGTCCAAACTGTACAGTTGCTCTATCCATCAGGTACAGCGGTAAATTCAGTTGAAGAATATGGCTAAGATACTTTCACTCCCCGCAGAGTAAGACGGTAATGATAACTCTCCCCAGCTGAGACTTGCAACTGTGAATGAATGAATCGGTAATATTCTCCCCCATGCAGAGTTTATCTACCATCAACACTGAAAAGGCTTAATATCCCCGACAGTCTTAATATTACCCAACGGAGTATAAGAATATTCCCCGGCAGAATACAAGACATCCCCAGTGGAGTTAAAATTTTCCCAGCGCAGTCTGAAAAAGCTTCCCCAATGGAGTTGAAGAATCATCCCCAGTAGACTCTGGAAGTTCATCCCCGGTGGAGTATAATAATAAATATCCCTAGCCGAGTTCAAAGAAAGGCTCTCCCCAGCAAAGCTCAAAGGATTATCCCCATAAGAGTCTCAAAGGTTATCCCCAGTGAATTCGCAACTGAAAGATCATCCCCAGCGGAGTTCTTTCCTTTCACAAACAGGAATTCAATCCCCAACAGGATTCAGTATCACCAGCAATGGTAATTCGTCCCCAACGGAACTTATTGGTGGAATCCTCAGCAGAACATCTCTTCCCCACAGAGTAATCTCCTCCTCAGTTTATTCCCCAATGGAGTTATCTTCTCCTGCAGGTTTATTTTCGCAATCATCTTCGTTCACCATCCCCAGCAGAAACGGAAAATCCAACTCTATTCTCCAGCAACTATCCGGGATTTATTTTCCCCAGCTACAAACATCATATTCCCATACATCATGATACATGCATATACGCATCATACAACACGATCTCATTTATTTTGAGAACATCATTGCTTGACATATATCATGCATTGCATACGACTGACCTTTACCTTTCATGAAGGAGGCAGTTAAGTTCTCAGCTATGTCGAAGAACTGGACCGGTTCTTAAATCTCAACTGAATTATCCTCGGTTGAATTTCAGATAAGGTTCTCAATCTCGATAATTTTCCTCCGTCATAGTGTGGACGGGTTCTACAATCTCAATGGTATACTCCATTGAAGACCAGACAGTTCCTAGATCTTTATGAAGATGTTTCCCTCAGTCGAAGACCTGACCGGTTCTTAAATCTCAATTGAATTATCCTCGGTTGAATTTCAGATAAGGTTCTCAATCTCGACAATTTTCCTCCGTCATAGTGTGGACGAGTTCTACAATCTCAATGGTATACTCCGTTGAAGACCAGACAGTTCCTAGATCTTGATGAAGATGTTTCCCTCAATCGAAGATCTGACCGGTTCTTAAATCTCAACTGAATTATCCTCGGTTGAATTTCAGATAAGGTTCTCAATCTCGACAATTTTCCTCCGTCATAGTATGGACGAGTTCTACAATCTCAATGGTATACTCCGTTGAAGACCATACAGTTCCTAGATCTTGATGAAGATGTTTCCCTCAGTCGAAGACCTGACCGGTTCTTAAATCTCAACTAAATTATCCTTTGTTGAATTTCAAATAAGGTTCTCAATCTCGACAATTTTCCTCCATCATAGTGTGGACGAGTTCTACAATCTCAATGGTATACTCCATTGAAGACCAGACAGTTCCTAGATCTTGATGAAGATGTTTCCCTCAGTCGAAGACCTGACCGGTTCTTAAATCTCAACTGAATTATCCTCGGTTGAATTTCAGATAAGGTTCTCAATCTCGACAATTTTCCTCCGTCATAGTGTGGACGAGTTCTACAATCTCAATGGTATACTCCGTTGAAGACCAGACAGTTCCTAGATCTTGATGAAGATGTTTCCCTCAGTCGAAGACCTGACCGGTTCTTAAACCTCAACTGAATTATCCTCGGTTAATTTTTCAGATAAGGTTCTCAATCTCGACAATTTTCGTCCGTCATAGTGTGGACGAGTTCTACAATCTCAATGGTATACTCCGTTAAAGACCAGACAGTTCCTAGATCTTGATGAAGATGTTTCCCCCCAGTTGAATTATGGACAGGTTCTTAAGACTCAGCCGAGGCATTCTCTCAGTGGAAGTACAGGCAAGTTCCGAAACCTCAACAAAAACCAGGCTTCCCCAGTGGAATCTTCTACAACAACAGGTATGCAAGTTCTCGCTAAGGAATTTATTACGTGATCGACGCTCCTGCAGATGGCATCTGTAAGCCCATCCTCCTACCAACAATTTCCAAATGGCATCTATAAGCCCATTCCCAACATCACAAGGCTGATACCACTTCATGCGAGTGCAAATTTCTGGGCACTCTAGTGTTCAATCATCTTCCACCTTCGGATCAAGAAAGGCACGAAAGCCAATCTACATCCTCAGGTTTAAGAAGATTGAACAGGGGCAGTTGTTGTATCCAAAAATTTTCCCTCTCATATTTCTCAAAACATTGCAAGGAAAATCTCCAAGTGGCTCAAGATTGGTCAAGAGTTGGACAATCAAGCTATCTCCTAACGCAGTCAACCCCAAATTAGGGTTTTGTGTTGCATCAAGATCCTTGAGTCCAAATGACATCAAGTTCTCCCCAATGTCCTAATATGTTCTCAAGGTCATCCATGTCAAGTTTCAAGCCTTGCAGAGGAAGTTTGCTCAGTCAATTGCTCAAAGGGTCCAAAAATCGATTGTGCTAGGGCAAAAGTCAACTATGGCCTACAAACAGTCAAACTTCAAGATTTTTTGTCAACATTATCATTTTGAAGGATATTTCATCATTTTATCAAGGGTTGATCATGATTCATCAAGGATTGCTCAAAATTCATCAAGACTCAAAAGTTGCTAAATTAGGGTTTTGTAGGAAAAGTCAACTCAACTTTGACCAAGCATAACTTTCTCATACTTTATGATAAATGACCCATCCAAAGCTCATTTTGAATAGGATGTAATTTCATACAATCCATCTTTACACCCCAAGATCATAAAATGCACTCACAAGAAGTTATAAATTTGGACATTATAGGTCATTTTTGAAAGTCAACAAAAACACCTTTTTTGTAAAAGCTTATAACTTGAGCATGGAATATCATAATGAGATGATACCAAAATAGTTGGTTAGAGGACATCTCAAGATTTCTAAAAAGTCCAAGAACACTTCCAGAAGTTCAAAATTGAAGAAGTTATCCATTGTTGAAGTTGGGCATTTTTGCAAAATTGCCAAAAGTCAACTATCCCAAAACTTCAAATTTTGTCAAATGGGCCCATTCTTTTCCACTTGATTTGAGCTTGCATCATTGTCCACGTGTCCTAGCTTCAGCCATGTGTCCATTCATCAATTTATTATTTTATTTGATTTTTTATTGAATTATTTCATTTTAAATCAAATAAAATCCCAAACTTTGATTACATGAAATTTTTTGCTATTTTCAGGATTGGATTCTCATCAATATCATCATCAAATTCGTATCACACAAGATCATGTGCAAAAAGATGGTTTTTTGACAAATTTGGCAAGTTTTCAAAAGTGAATTAAATCAAATATGGGTGCATTGATTTAGAGAGATTGGATTCATGATTCTTGACCTAATGCATTCCATGATACATATAGAAGCCAAAGGACACGAAATATAGGTTGGAGGCTGTAAGAAAAATCAAGACAAAACTTGAAAAAAGTGTGGAAAAAGCTTGAATCTGAATTCATACTTGGAGGCGATCTCAGAAGCCAAAAAGAGTCTCAATCAATTCCTGGAGGTTCAATGAGTTGAAACCAACCCAAAGCAAGCTCCCATACACGCCCAAACTCACTGAAAGTACCACGCAGATCTGTTTCTTTCTTGAATTCGTAAATCCTCATTCTGGCATCTTTTGGACAAAATAATTACATGTTTGTGATCACCAAGACATTTGCAAACTTTTTGTAATATTGAATTTTGTTTATATGACCTGTACCAAGAATCACCATAGCTAGGGTTCTTGGAGCTTTTTTGGGCGTTTTTGTTACAGGTAAAATTAGCCTTAATGATGGCTATGGACGTGACCGAGAGAGGAAGACGAATGCAACCATGGTCTTGGGAGAAATTTATATAGCCTGAGATGAATTTTAGGAACGACCTATACATTTAGTTGTGGATTCAAATCCGCAGGTAACTTTGTTTCAGGCCTGAGGACAGGGACAACATCGTGTCCTCCTTTGATTGGCCCTTTTCAAAATTTCGCGCATTTTTTTATTTTCTGGCATATTAACATATTTTCACATATTGTGTTTTGTTCTTATATTGTTAACAACTGAAGCACAATGGCCTAGTGGCAAGCAAGCGCTGTCAACATCCAACAGGACCTGGGTTCGAATCCCAGGTCCCCCACTCTCTTTGTTATTTTGTTTCTTCAGGTATTTCAATACGCATAAGGAGCAGCAGTGCATCATACACCATCATCTATCCAATGGACAGATGGCCAATGGCCAGATCTGATGGATGGGGATGGAAGGACCACCAAGGCTTTGGTCAACACGCACACACCAAATCTCAGAAGTCAAACAAGGCCAGCGCCTAGTGGGCCTCAAATTGCTTCTCAAACACCCTTTTTTCAGGCCCATACCCCCCTAACTCTTTCTATTATTTATTTGTTTATTTTCATTTTGATTTAATTATTTTCATTATTTTCTAACCAATCAAATTTTTTTCCTTTATAAAATTAAAACCAAAAAATATTTTCTTTATTAAATTAAATTTTAGTATTTTATTTTTTATTAACAAATCAATTAATTAATTTAGGCCATTAATTAGAAATAACTTTAATACATTTTTGTAAACTGAAATTATGATTGATCGAGGGTAGTCAGTGATATTGAGATCCTCTAGAACCCGGTTACTATTTTTAGGAGAGGTTTGAACCAACTGAACTGAAAGAGGGTAGTACCTAAGCTCCTTCCCCGCCTGAAATCTAAGGGCTCTCTGTGTGACTTTTGTGCCTTTACCATGTTTGCTATTTGTGGATACTTGTGGTGTGCTTTTTATCATGACATCATGACATCATAACATTGCATGCATCTTGCATTGGACTAACCTATTTCAAAGACAGGAGGGATTCATCTTTGTTCTAGTTTGTAGGTCATGATACCCATGCGTAGGAACACCATCCGGATCAACTTTGTCCAGGTCCCGACTATGCTTAAAGAATTGGTGGCAAAGATGTCAGATATTACCTCCTTCATCAGAAGACATGGGTATCTTCTTAGTTTGGTCACTTCCAAATTGGACGAGCAGATGATGAGTGTCCTAGTCCAGTTCTTTGATCCACTGTACCATTGCTTTACTTTTCAGGACTACCAGTTGGTCCCCACCTTGGAAGAGTTCTCCGATCTGCTTGGTATCTCTATTCTGCAGCAGACCCCGTTCACAGGTTAGGAGAAGATCCTTAGGCCATAAGAGATTGCTTCAGACCTCCATCTGACAAAAGCTGAAGTGATGTCTAATTGGGAGACTAGAAGTGGAGCAAAGGGCTTTTTGACTAAGTTTCTGGTTGGTAAAGCAAATCATTTCTGGGATAGTCTATATTTCCAGGCATTCGAAGATATTCTGGCTCTTCTGATATATGGCTTGGTATTGTTTCCTAACTCTGACTCCTTTGTTGATGTGAATGCGGTAAAAATCTTCATCTCTGGTAATCCTGTACCCACTCTCTTGGGTGACATTCTTCATCAGCTTTATGCCCGTACTGCTCAGAAGCGGGGAACCTTGATGTGCTGTGCTCCACTGTCGGCGAGGTGGTTTATTTCTCACCTCCCCAAATCAGTTCTGAAGAACAAAGAAGGCATGGGCTGGGCTTATAGGGTTATGTCTCTCTCTCACAATGACATCATTTGGACTATTAAGGGTATGGACGAGGTGGCCATTATTTATCGCTGTGGGGAATACCCCAATGTTCTACTGATAGGAACCAATGGAGGAATTACTTACAATCCATGCTTGGCCTTACGTCAGTTAGGGCGAGCTAGAAGAGAAGGACCTCATGAATTGCTAATGCCTAGTATCATATTTGATTTTCAAGGGGATAGTGACGAGCAACGTCGCAGATTCATAAGAGCGTGAGATAGAGTACACAGGTCTGATCCGCACGAGCTGGGTGCAAAGACTTCTCTACCAATGGAGCCATATCTCCGATGGGTTTGTATCCGTGCCCAAAAGCTGGGAATGCCCTACGAAGCCGTCTTGCCTGTCATTGTTGAAGTTGCTGATGAGGAAGGGGTTCCTCCTACCATTCTCCACCCTTACATGCCTACTGACATTGGGGAATTGAAGAAGTCCTGAATGCAACTAAGGAAAGAACGGGATACTTATAGAGAAAAGTATCATGAGCAAGAGCAGAAGATCCAGAAGTTGACAAGGCAGTTGGATAACGAGCGGATCCTCAACGACTATGTCAGCACTAAAGGCAAACGACCATGGAAGCGCTGATGTCCTTTGATTATTTCCAGTTTTTATCTACTTTTCAGTATTTCTTTTCTTGTAACGCCTTAAGGGAAATTTGTGGAACAATTGAATTTCAAGTTTATCTAATAAAAGTGTGTTCCATGTTTGGTTTACGAATTTGAATCTCTCGATGTCTTTGAAATCATAGCATACACATTTCATTCCCAAGAACTTCATAAAAGGTACCCATACAGGTTTTCTCATCTTCTTCGCTGTTTATTTCAACATCATGTCTTCTGAACCATCAACTGAACAAGCAATCAAGGCTCTATAGGCTCAAAACGCCCAGTTCCAGGAATTGTTCATGATAATAAGGATAATGATAGAGACCAATATAGTGTAAAATCATATATGTTTGATGGAGAAAGGTTTCACTATTGGAAGGAAATAATTGAAAGTTATTTTCTGGGATATGACTTAGATCTATGGGATTTGGTAGTTGATGGCTACACTCACCCAGTAGATGATAAAGGTCAAAAGATTGCAAGAAGTGCAATGACAGATGCTCAGAAAAAGGTTTGCAAAAACCATTAGAAAGCTAGAACTATTTTGCTAAGTGTTATTTCTTACAATGAGTATGAGAAGATCATAGATAGAGAGACTGCAAAGTCTATTTTGGATTCTCTTTAGATGACTCATGAAGGCAACGCTCAAGTTAAGGAGACAAAGGCTCTGGCCATAATCCAAAAATATGAAGCCTTCAAAATGGAAGATGATGAATTTGTGGAAAGTATGATTTTAAGATTTCAGACGCTTGTTGCAAGACTCAAGGTTCTGAACAAAGGATACTCCATTGCTGATAATGTCAAGAAAATTATCAGAAGTCTGCGTAAGAAATGGAGACCAATGGTAACACTAACTTCCTTGAAGATGTCAAAGGATTTGAACAACATTAGTTTTGAGGAACTAATTAGTTCTTTAAGAATTCATGAGATATAGCTTGAAGAAGATGAACCTTAGAAATAAGTTAAATATGTGGCTCTGAAGTCTATGTCTGGATTGATAAAGGCTTTTCAAGCCGAAGAAGAATCGAAGGAATTTGAAGAAGATTCAGAAGAAGATGAACCTTCTTTATTATCCAGAATGATGAACCAACTTTGAAAACACAGAGAAAGCAAGTTCAAAGGACCGAGAAGAACAAATGGTAGAGATGAATATACATATGGTCAGAAGAAAGTTTATGGAAAAGAAGTTACTTGTTATGAGTGAGAAGAGCTTGGACATTACAAGAATCAATGCCCTAAGCTCAGAAAATACAAGAAACCTAAGAAGGCTTACAAAGAAAATAAGGTTCTCATGGCAACATGGGATGATTCAGAATCAGAAGGGGAAGATTCTGATGAATAACATGCTAACGTAGCACTCGTGGCCAAAGCAAGCACAAGTGAAGTATTCTAAAAAAGTGAGTTGATAACAAATAATGAGTCAGGCGAAGAAACAAAGGTACTTTCTTCTCTTTCTCGTAATGAAATTGAAACTTTCTTATCAGAAGTAATGAAAAGATATCAAATTCTTATAAGTAAATGTGAAACTCTGAAAATGACTTTTGTAGTAACTTCTGAGAACTTTACTAAGAGTGAGCAAAATAATTCTGATTTAAAAGAAAAGAAATTTGCTTTAGAAAAATCAAATTTTGCTCTTAAAAGTAAAGTATCAAGGTTAGAAGAAGAGATTACTTCTAGCATACCTATGACTGGTGAATTAATCAGATATAATAGAGCTTTTCAACACTTCTTGGCTAAAAGCATAGATAGAAGCGAGATGACTTCAATGATCTATGGTGTTAGTAGAAATGGAAGTAAAGGCTTAGGATACTCAGAACCATCAAAAATAATTGATGAGACTCTGATTGTCATACAAAAACCTCTTTCTGAACATTTCTTGCTTGCTGGCACTAAATTGAAATGTTTTGAACAAGAAAGTTCAGACTCTAGCAAATCACAATCACAGACATAAAAGGAAAATTCTAAATCTAAATATCATGCACAAATTCCAATTGATTATTTTGTTGCATAAGAGTCCAAAAGTGTCAGAATATCTGGAACTACTAACAAGAAAGGACCCAGAATATGGGTACTGTAGCGGTAGAAATGTTCAAGACTAAGCCATTGGATTGACTAGAATTTATACAAATCAAAAAATAAAAAATCGCCATTGCGCTTTATTGTTTCCAAAAGGAATGGGAAAAGAGCGAATAACCCAAAATGGGGGAAATATTCAAGGTAAGGGGGTTGGTTATGCAAAGGGAAGGTATTAGCACCCTAAACATCTACGATACTCCGCAAGAACCTCTTTGTAAAATTTGTATATTTTGGCTATGAAAAGGTGTTATATATAAAATGGATGGTGGAGGTGAGAAAAGAAATAATTTTTTATGATTTTTGCACCCGCCGCGGTTGCGAACCTTTAGTGCCTACGTACCACCTTTCGTGCAATAGGGGATCAGGGTACACGTAGTTCCTCTTTTAAAAGTTTGAAACACAAAGTGTGTTGGTTAATTTTAAGAGATAAGACATCATCGTCATTGTCCGGGTGGAAAAACATACTTACTACCCACAATCATGAGAAAGGAGAATTTGCATCATCTCAAAGTGGAGGATATGGCTTGGATTTTAAAATCAACAATGCCTCACTCAACACCCAAGTGGAAAATATCTCTCTTCACTACATATTGTAGAAGTATAGTTGTTTGCACCACTACAAGGATTGACAAGAGTCTAATCTTTTAAGAAAAGTTTAAAGGTAAAATCCAAAGTGGCAAAATGGTTTGAAATGAGATTGGTTGACTTTTAGTCTTCTCACAAAAATGTCAAGGTGTTATAAAATAGATTGAAGTTTATTTATGAAAAGATTTTGAAAATGCATGGACCTAAGTCCAAGTTTATTATGAAAGTGGTTTAAGCTTCAAAACAAGAAGAGTTTTCAAAAGGAGGGAGAAGATTTTTAAAATTAAGAAGGTGGGAGGAGGAGAAGAGACTATCCTAAAGCATAAGGTAAAAGATAAAGATAAGAATCATCTAAACAACAAGAAGCCAAAACTTGATATTATGATCCATGATAGAATTCCCATTCTTTGGATTGGAACCAAGCAAGCAAAGATACTAGACTTCTTCAAATGCATTAAGTCTTCAAAAAAATTAGGCAGAGTAACGGCTGTATACGGGTGAATTCCAGATTACAAACAAGGGATGTAATCACAAAAACCTGCACACAAAACAAATAAGCAACCCAATGTATTGAGGTAAACCTCAAGAGCTCCAGAAAAAATAATCAGATAAGATCACAAGGTCTCCAAGGTAGGCCAGGGTTTCTAATCCTAAGTCCAAGAAAAAGTCCACTGCTCCATAATGCCAAGGATAGTAACCAAAGAGTCCAAGTACCATTAAGAGTTTTTTAGGGTTTAAGTTGATTATTAAGTATCTTAAGAAAAGAAAAAGAAAAGCTCAAGTGAGCAAAATAAAAGGACAAGAAAATAAATGCTCAAATGAGCAAAGATGAAAATGACATGAAATGTAAATGCTAAAAATAAATAGTGCATAAAGCATAAAAGAATAAAAGCATAAAATAAAACAAGTTAATAATTAGTGGTTAGTTGGATGACCATCTTGAAACTTGCATTTGGAACTCATTAGAGGATTGGTAGAACCAAAGCCTCTACACAACAAGTTACATTTTCTTTTTGTCAAGTATATCATCCATTTGGAATTCTCATAAGTACCATTTAATGATCAACGATGTTTAAGTGATCCGCATTGTCCAAAAGTATTGTAGACCCATTAGAGGATTGGTAGAACCAAAGCCTCCACACAATGAATCTCAAGGTTATTTGATCAAAGAGATCAAATTAACATACTTGGGCTGGCAATCATAAGTTTGGGCCACAAATGATCATTTATTCGAATCGGGACAAAATTTAGCGCTATGTTAAGCAATCATAAGTGGACTTATATAGAAGTCGCACCTATTTTGAGGTCGGTCAATAGCAATCTATGCACCATTTGTTTTGAGACAATATATAGAGATCATGCTCCAACAACTTTTAGTGCAATGAGAAGGGTATGAGATGAAGAGGAATTAGGGTAAAAAGAGAAACCACATTTGAATTAATATTTAATCAAACTATTATTAAAATCATTCATCCATTTTTTGTGGAGTTAAACTCAACACCATGGAACCAATGATGTTAATAAAGCCATGATCAAAAAATCAACCCAAGACAGCCAGAAAATAATCACAAAATAATAATATAATTAATATGTACATTAAAGGGTTTACAAATGTTAAAAAAATGGAAAATAATGAGAAAGATGTTAATTATATTCGAATTAATCAAGAAATGAAAAATAAGGTCGTAGAAAAATCAAAAAAGAGGCCAAGTGATTTATAAAAAAATTTGGGAATTTTTAAAAGTCAGAAACTATTTTTAAAAATTAAAATAAATGGGTGAAAAAACAAAAATAGTAAAAAATAGTAAAGTCAGAAACAAAAATAAAATAAGGTCACCAATATTTGCCACAATATCATTGGATCATTCCCTAATTTTTTCAGAATTTAAAAATGTGTAAAAGTATTTTTAAACATTTTAAACAAATCAATGAAGTGCAAAATTTATAAAAAATACCAAAACACAAAATTAAAGTGTTAAAAAATAAAAATAAGAAAGAGAATAATCAAAAATATTTTTCATAATTTTTTCAGATTTTTTGCACTAAAAATGAATTTTCTATGATTTTTTGAAGTTTAAAACATTTAAAATATAAAAATCACAAAAAGAAAATAAAAGAAAAAGATGTGGACCATTGGATGAGAGTCAAAACGTGTTAGTAATCAAATCCAAGGGATCTGGCGGACTGTGCATATCATGGTCTTTAATGAATAATGTACAAAATCATTAATAAAATCAGAATTTGAAAATAACAAATGGCACGCCTTCATTGGTTAGAAGATAACATGTTGGTCATCTTCAACCTCCAGCCATCACGAATTTCAATTCTCTCAAACTATAAAATCAGAAGCTCAGACATATGCCATTCGCTTCGTATCTTCAAGACGAAGACAACCACACCCTCGCGCCAAATTTATGTAAACTGTAGCTCAAGCAAATTGGAAAGGAAGTTTTGAAAAGGGATTTGAAATTTCATGGTCAAAACGTGTTTCCAGTAAGAAGTAAGTGTTGCGACTAGAACCAGGGCAATGAGAATAACACAATGATATCAGAGTTTTGAAGAATTGATGAAGGAATCTACCTATTGAAGTTGAGTTATAGAGCTCTGAAACTAGACTTCTATGGGGTAATATAAGGCATGATTCTTGAATGTAATTATATGGTTAGCTTAAGGGAAGATCAAGGAAGGTGAATTGATGGAAAAATTGGATTGAAAAAGGCTTGAGAATAGAATTCGAAGTGGCTGAATTCTAGGTTGTGAGGCAAGTTTGGCAGGGTGATTCTGGCTATCTAAGCTTGGCAAATTGAATGGGGGATGACCCTCTATTTATAGGGAATCAAATGGAATGTTCAAGCGTGTGAAATGATGAAGTTTGGAGGGAAATCGTGTGAACCTGATACACGACCAAAGTCTGATCTGATTTGCATCAAAACTCATCCAAATTTTGCGTTTCAAGGCTCTAATCCACTTTGGCAACTTGGTTAAACATGTTTAGATCACAAACGCGTGCTAATTTGATGTTTAGAGGCCAAAACATGAATTTCAAATTCTGACTTATGGATAAACTTCAGTTTCAAGTTACCAAGTTCAATCCAATACCATTTTCTCCTCAAGGGGTCTTAGGGCAAAATTCTCGATGCTTTGGAAATATGAGGTTACAAGCTTTGCAATGGAAAAAGAATGGAATCAAATGGAAGCTTGAGCTGAAAGTTACATGGAGTCAAAGTTGAAGAAAAAGAGTTGACTTTCCATACTTAGAAATATTTCAAATTCTTCTTTAAAAATGACCTATAATCATTTGCATCCAAACATGGCCTTACACTTAGAATTTGCTCTTGATCAAAAAAGATGGAATGAAGTAGATCTCTTGAATGACATTTTGCAATTTGAACCATTCAAAATCTCCAAAAATTGAGCAAGTTATGACTTGTTGAAGTTGGCCAAAAATCATGAAATGACCTATAATCTTTTGCATTCTTAAGGCAACTTCCATCCATTTTCTCACTTTTCACATAAAAGAAAGCATGAATTACACATATTTAGGATAATCATGAAAAAAGAATGGGCCCAAGGTGATAAAAATTGACCAAGTTATGACCATTTGAAGTCACATATGGAAAATTGGGGATTCATCTGGATGACTTGTAATCTTTCTTCTTCACCAAGTTCCTTCCACATGAAAACTCCTTGGAACTTTTGAAGTGATTTGTTGGTAACTATTTGAAGAGAAGAATACTTTTGGAATTACTCAAAAATACCAAAATATAAGCAAGATGTGCCCCTTTGAAGTCCAAAACCCTAGCCTCTAGATCCAGAGAATGCTTTGTGGAACTTTGCCAAGTTTGAACAAACTTTTTGTGCCAATATTCTTCCTTTGTGAATAGAAATTGTTGAGGTTTGAATTTCTAAAGCTATTGACTAGGGCATGGAAATAAACTCATGAACCAATGGAGAAACTTGTTAAACCTTATTGCTTTTACCTACATTATTAGCAAGTAAGACAAACCAATATTGCATTTTGTTAATTAGAGAGAAAATCAAAGCAAAATTTCCATGATCAGAAAATAAAACAAATTAAGGTGCTTGTTAACTCCTCATAGAGCAAAGCTAAAGATAGGTAGAAGAACCAAAATCCCTAATGTGATCTTGTTGTCATAGAAATAATATGGTATGATGAAGGAATCTTAGGGGCAAAAATTAGGGTACAAAAGGTACCTAAGGATCAGATAATCTATGTTGCATATGTCGTTGATAGCACTACTGAGACAACAGTCATGGTACCTGAACAGTGGATGCTCGCGACACATGACAGGTGAAAGGCATATGTTCCAAGATTTGGAACTTAAGTCTGAAGGCGTCATTGGTTTCAAAGGCAATCAGAAAGGAAAGATCATTGGCTTTAGAACCGTTGGTAATGGTAAATTTCCTTCTATTAATAATTTTCTTTTAATTGAGGGTCTGATGCATAACTTATTGTCAATAAGTCAATTATGTGACAATGGTTATGTTGTCATTTTTAATCAAATGTCCTGTAAAGCTGTAAGTCAGAAGGATGATTCAGTTTTGTTTAATGGCAAGAGGAAGAGCAACATTTACAAAATCAGGTTATCAGATTTGAAAAACCAGAATGTAAAATGTCTTATGTATGTTAATGAAGAGCAGTGGGTCTGGCACAGACGTCTGGGCCATGTTAGCTTGAGAAAGATATCTCAACCAAATAAGCTTGGATCAGTCAGAGGTTTTCCCAATTTGAAGTATTCTTCAAATGCTCTTTGTGAAGCATGTCAGAAAGACAAGTTTTCAAAAACATCTTTTAAAGTTAAAAAGTTTTTTTCTACCTCTAGGCCATTAGAACTTCTTCACATTAATTTGTTTGGAGCAGTAAAAATTGCTTGTTAATAGAAATAAATATAAACTAGTCATCATTGATAATTACAACAGATGGACATGGGTAAAATTCTTAAGACACAAGGATGAGTCACATTTTGTGTTTGCTTATTTCTGCTCTTAAGTTCAAAATAAAAAGAATTGCAAAATAGTCAGAGTCAGAAGTGATCATGGTGGAGAATTTGAAAACAACAATTTTGAAAAACTTTTTTATTCTAATGGTATATCCTATGATTTCTCCTGCCTCAGAACTCCACAAGAAAATGTGGTTATAAAGAGTAAGAATTGTATATTACAAGAAATAGCTTGCACCATGATCCAAGAAACTGACATGGCTAAGCACTTCTAGGAAGAAGCAGTAAATACAACTTGTTACATTAAGAATAGGATCTCTATAAGACCTATTTTGGGTAAGACTCCATATGAACCATGAAAGAATAGAAAGCCCAACATTTCTTATTTCTATCCTTTTGGATGTGTATGTTTTATGTTGAACACTAAAGAGAATCTGGGAAAGTTTGATTCCAAAGCACATAAGTGTCTATTGTTAGGTTATTCAGAACGCTCAAAAGGTTACATAGTCTATAACATAGAATCATGAATTATGGAGGAATCAGTTCATGTCATATTCAATGATAAGCTTGACTCTAAAAAGTCAAAGTTAGTTGAAAAGCTTACAGATTTGGAGATTACTTTTTTAGAACCTAAGGAGAAGGTATAAGAAGTCAAAGAACCCGAAGCACATAATTTTGATATTGTTGTTATTCCTTCTAATCCCCCATAACAAAGGAAAATCAAAAGTTCATCATCTCATCCTGAAGAACTAATTCTGGGAAATAAAGATGCTCCTGTCAGAACCAGACCAGCTTTCAAACTGTCTGAAGAAATGCTTATGGGTTTGGTGTCTCTGATTGAGCCAATGTCTATTGATGAAGCTCTTCTAGATAAAGAATGAATTTTAGAAATGGAAGAAGAACTGAACCAGTTCTCAAAGAATGATGTATGGGATCTTGTTCAGAAACCTAAAGGTGTCCACGTCATTAAAACCAGATGGGTGTTCAGAAACAAGCTTAATGAGAAAGGTGAAGTCATCAGAAACAAAGAATGAGTGGTTGCATAAGGATATAGTCAATAAGAAGGAATAGAATATACAGAAACCATTACACCGGTCTCCATGTTAGAAGCTATTCGCTTATTAATTTCTTCTTTCGGTAAATCATAACATAATCCTTTATCATATGGATGTTAAGAGTGCATTTCTGAAGGTTATATTTCTGAAGAAGTATATGCTAAACAACCTCCTAGTTTTGAAAACTATGAGAAATCAGATTTTGTTTTTAAACTTAAGAAATCTCTTTATGGTATAAAGAAAACTCCCAAAGCTTGGTATGACAGATTGAGTAATTTCTTTTAGAAAATAATTTTACCATAGGAAAGGTTGACACTACACTCTTCTGTAAAACATTCAAAAATGATATTCTGATTTTTCAAATTTATATTGATGATATTATTTTTGGTTCTTCCAATCCCTCTCTTTGTGGTGAATTTTCTAAGATGATGCAGGCTAAGTTTGAGATGGGTTTTATGGGAGAACTAAAGTTCTTTTTTGGAATTCAAATTGATCAAAAAACAGAAGTTACTTACATTCATCAAAGTAAGTATACAAAAGAACTTCTGAAGAAATTCAACATGATGGATAACACATCATCAAAGACTCGAATGCATCCAACTTGCATTCTAGAGAAAGAAGAGGTAAGTGGAAAGGTTTGTCATAAGCTATATTGTGGTATGATAGGCTCTCTTATATATCTAACTGCTTCTAGACCTGATATTTTATTTAGTGTCCATTCATGTGTAAGATTCTAATCTAATCTTAGAGAATCTCACTTAACTGCTATTAAGAGAATTCTGGGGTATCTGAAAGGAACCACTAACCTTGGCTTTATATATGAGAAAATATCAGAGTATACTATTTATGGTTTCTGTGAAGCATATTACACTGGATACAGACTGGAGAGGAAAAGCACTTTTGGAAACTGTCAGTTTCTTTGGAAGAATCTAATATCATGTTCAAGCAAGAGGCAATAAACAATTTCTCTTTCAACAGTAGAAGCATAGTAATTCTCAGCATCACTATGCATCACTCAGATGTTATGGATGAACAATCAACTTGAAGATTATCAGATATATGAAAGTAACATTCCTATCTTTTTTTGATAATACAACTGTTATTTGTTTAAGTAAAAAACGTATTTTACACTCTAGGGCTAAACATATAGAAATAAAACATCATTTTATTAGAGACTATGTTCAGAAAGGGATTCTTATTTTAAAATTCATAGATACAAACCATCAATGGGATGATATCCTTACTAAACCCTTAGGTGAAGATAGATTTCTATTTATTCTGAAGCATCTGAAAATGGAATATTGGTCAGAGCAATATTTCATCAGAATTAGATGTGTTTAGTCATAGTCTGAATAAATGAGATTCTGGGTTAAACAAAAATTATTTTCTTTTTCATAACCTCAGCCATTAGAAGATGTTTCGGTCAGAAATATCTTTGATCAGAGGGAAACCTTTTAGTTTTCCAGATTCTTAGGATATTCTAACGTGTCACTTAGTTAGATGTAGTGATTAACGTGTGTAACCCTTGGTTATCCCTAATCATCACATGCTACCTAAGCTAGACTATGGGAAATGTGTTGTTTCTTGGAATTGATTTATCATGATTACATTAATTACTCCTCATTATTATGTTTTTCTTTTCAAATTTTTCTCTAAAACATTTTATATAATTCCACACACAACCTCACTCCACTTCCCACACCTTTTAGAAACCCTAAACCCCTTTCTCTCTCAATTGTTCACCAAAGCTCTCCTTGTTCATCATCTTCTTCAAATGTTCTTCGTCAATCTTCATCACATTCATCATTATTCAAAAATGATGACCTCATATCAACAAGAAGTTGTTAAGTTTTCTAAAGAGTTGCAACAATCCATGAGTCCATCTAGAACAACATATTCATTCGTTCCTCCGTCATCTTCAATCGTTTCTTCAGCATCCTCAAACTCCATTGTAACTGCTTCTTCAGCATCATCAATATGGAGTGAATAGTAAATCAAAGTTTGTAAAGGAAACTATCAATCAATTACTCTTCAAGAATTTCTCTCCTGGGAAGACTGAGTATAAGAGTAAAGATCTTGATGATACTCTTAGAGTTTGGCACAAGATTATTCTGGGTTGCATAAACCCTAGACCTGCTTCAAGTTCTTCTGATTACTTCAATGTCTTCCAGAAGTACATGATGTACTATCCACTAATCAATCAGAAGATCTATCTTCCCTCAATTTTGTTTTATTATCTAAGGGACACCATCAAAAAGGAAAGAACCACTGCAACTCCTAATAAAAAGATTTCAAATTATATTCCTTTTGGATGTCTTCTGACGGATATTTTAGTGGAAAGTGGCTTAGAAAAGTTTTTGGTTGAAGAAGCTAATTACATAGAGGATTTGTCTCCCAACATTGGAGAATCCTTCAATGGACAGACTTTGAAGAATATGTTGAGGAAGTCATAGTTAAACCTCCATCTGAGCCTTCTGAATGTATCACTCACAGAAGAATTCATGTTGATAACTATCCTTTTTTTACCAAGGGAGATAATGTATCTACTATTTCCATCTATGTCCAGATGATGCAAGCAAAAGGACATGATATGTCCAGTTTCAATTATTCTGATCTGCCTCAAGAGTATGTTGATCCTCCAAAGGTGAAAAGGAAGAAGAGTTCAGAAGCATCTGAATCTAAGAAGAAGAAGAAGAAGAAGAAGAAAAAGTTTGGAACTTCTAAGGATTCGTCTCTGGATATATTTTATGATCCTGCAAGTAAGTCTACTTTTATCCCTGTTTCTGCAACTGTTTCTAATATTGTTAGTGTGTTATTATCCACAACCACTTCTACTCCAACCATTTTTGTTAAACCATCCACCACCATAATACATGTTTCTAATCCTGTTTCAACCACAATACCTTTAACCACGAATGTTTCTATTTCACCATAAACCTCCACCATATAAACATTTGACATGTTACTACCTTTATTCCTCCTATTCCATTTGTTTTTCTCCTAACCCAACACCATCTCTCATTACTCCCATTTTATCAGAACCTATTCAAACCTTCACATCTCCAATCATCTCATCCTTATATGAAATAACACCAAATCAACCACTTACAAAAAATCTTTCATCCAACTCACACAACATGCTTCATTTCGCATTTTTTAACCAAGAATTCACTCTTCATGACTCGCCAACTATCCACTCTGAACCACTCTCACCAGCTGATCAAGAAATGTCTAAAAGGATAATTTATGATATTTTTGAACCTCTTGAAATTTCAACTATTGAACCATTCACATTTTTGATCTTATTGACATATATGTACAACCATCTCACCCCAATCCTTCTAAACCAACCTCTTCTGAACTATCTTTAATAGTTTATGAAAAGCCTTTTCCAAAAACCTTGGATGATTACATTAACATGTTTCAAAACAACGCTAGAAAGAGTGTTGCCAAGCTAAGGGAACAATTAAGTACCAGTATTGTGCCTCAGGATCTGGATAGTTCCTGGTCACTTTTTCATAAGTGGATTACTTCTAAATTCGAAAAGATGCTAAGTTTTTCTAAAGCATCCAGAGCTGATGTCGTTCAGATGGTAACAAAAAGAGAAGAAGAAAAGGAAAGAACTCAAGATTTTAGACTCCTTGTTGTTAAGAAAAAAGAAGCTCAAGCTAGAGATATCAAAGAAGCAGAAGAAGTTAGGCTCAGGGCAGAAGAAGGGGCTAGAAAAGATGAAGAAGAGGCCAGATTAGCTGAAGAATCCATAATGGCTAAAGAAGTTAAGGATACATAAAAGGCAATACAAGTTGTTGTTGTTATTTCATCTTCTGATCCATCCATTGTGCGTCTGGAAAATGCAATTGGTGAAATTAGAGAAGAGCAACAAGTTTTCAGAAAGAGCATAGATGAAAAAAAGGCTATTAACACTTCAGTTCAGAACATATTACAATTGATTCTGAATAGAGTTATTTGATCCAACACCTTCTTCATCAGGAACCTAGGCCCTTAGGCTTTATTTTTCCCTTTTGCTTCTAAACCTTAGGACTTCTTACTTCTCATGTTTTCTTTTATGATATTTTGAACTCAATGAAATTATTATTTTCGTTTTAAAACTTTCTTTTACTTCTTATGTTTTATGATTTTCACACATAATTACCTTTTTGACTTTTAGCTATAGTTATTTACATTGAAGATGAAGACATCAGGACTTGATTTGCCTTACATATTTATTGTTTTTATATATAAACGGATGTATAGCCACCCCAGTGGTAAAGCGCACGCCTATTAACCTATGGGACCTGGGTCCGAGCCCTAGTGGTACCCATTTTCATTTTTCATATTTTTTGACATTTTTTATTTGTTTTGTTTGCAGGCGATGGGCCCTTTGGGCCTGGCTCTTTTTTTTCTTCTGATTAACTCCCTGCCAACTTCATGCACCCCCTGGCCCATTTGTATTTATTTATTTATTTCATTTTTCCTTTTAAATATATTTTCTAAAATACTAAAAAAATCATAAAAAATATAAAAATAGTAGATTTATGTTTTGACATAATTTAAATATTTTTCTCACACGAAAAATTATTTTTATTCATCATACTTTATTTATCTTTACTAATTATCTTGTAAGTTAAATTAAAACTAGGTTATTATTTATTTTCTTTTATACCTATTTAAATTTATTATTTTAATATAATATAAAAAAGGCCAAAAATATTTTACAAACACCATATATTATTTTCAAGGCAAAAATACCAAAATACTTTTTTCTCTAAACTTATTTTCTTTTAATCAACTAAATAGAATTAGGGTTTTATTCAAAAATATTTTCTTAATTAATTTATTTTCTTAATTATTTTAAGTTAATTTAACTTTGATTAATTATTTTTCTCTAATTAGGTTTAGGTTAAAACCCCTTTCATATAAAAATCAAAACAAAAATCATTTCTTTCCATTTGCATTTGTACTTTATATTTATTCATTTTCTTGTACATTTATTCAATTTGGTTGTAATAGATTAATTAGGTTTATATTATTGCAATCCCCATTCACAAATTGTATACCCCCATCCCACAAGTATTGTAATAGCGTAGTAACTTTAAATTCCGCAATTTATCGCTTTATATACAAATGCTAGTAATTAGTGTTTGTATGGAAAGAATAAAATCAATCAAATAGAAAAACATAATTCAATACAAAATCAAGCATGAAAACAATACACTTGCACACAAGAATCCCTAAGGTTACCCCACTTGGTTGCCTTATATAAAATGGACATATTACGCATGTGAGGTATCTTAGCAAAAACAAGCAAATACAAGATCATAGTCCCTCGATGACGCTATCTAAAATTGTCTTACAAATGATCTTAGTCCCTCAAGAAGAATACTAAGATACCTTGCAATATTGCTAATCATGGTCATACGATGACCCACGCCCGTCCCGTTTACATCCAAAGATAGGGTTGCTTACCAAATCAATGGTAAGACAACAATGTCAAAGGAAAAGAAAATGAACAAGAAAGACTTTTGAGTAGGTAGAATGCTCCTAATTACTTGCTCAATTTCAAACAAACATCCTTGCTATTTTAAAAACAAACACTTACACTTTCAAAAACATTTTACAAAACTTGAAAACATTTTCAAAAGATCAACATCTTTGTATTCATTCTTACGAACGAGAATCATTACAAAGATTGCCTAAACAATGTCCTCTTTACAAAATACTTTCAAAAACCACACAAAGCACAATTTCAAACAAAAGCAAGTGATATAGCAAGTAACTAAGAACCCATGGAAAACCATGGATGAAAGGGTGCTAATACCTTCCCTTTTCATAATCTACCCCCTGAACTCAAGAAATAATCTCAAAGGTCTTTCCTGTGCTTTTTCACCTTTCCTTTTGGATAAAAGAAAAGTCGGTGGCGAGTCTTGCTAACTGCAACATTTGCAATCAAATGCAAAACACTCAAGTCAGTTATCCCACCGTATCATAGAACTGGCGACTCTGCTGGGGACATTTCTAAAAGTGGGGTTACCTTAGGGATAGATCACATTTATTTTCTTACATTGTTTGACTTGTATGCTTTACATTATGGTTCTTTGTTTGGATTTGAATCCTCTACCCAGATTTGGGATACATTATAGGTAAGTAGCAATACATTGTGGAAACTGTGCGGGGTATACCGATATGGTCTAAGAAATAGCTATGTTAGTGCGACATATTTGTGGGTACCGGTAGCCTTTGAGTTAATCAAAGAGAATACGGGGCCGCTGAGTGATGTCATGAAGCACTAATGAACTTTTAGAACCTTTACTTGACCAACTTGGCCTTTAGGATGTAGTGAGATGATCGGTTTTGGTGCAGTCCGATGTTGGTAGATACTCGATACTACACTCATTGAGGTTTGGTTTCTTGGGATATTTCGGTCGCCATTAAAGAGGCTTGTGCTGAAACAATGACCAAGGAAACAAACCAATGATATTGAGCTCCTTAGAACCCAGTTACTATTACTAGGACAAGTTTAAGCCAACTAAACTTCAAGAGGGTATTTACGTATAAAACTCCATGCAAGCCTAAACCTAAGGACTTGTTTGCTTTGTTTGTATATGCATACTTGTACATAACATCATGAACATCATATACATCCACTAACCATTTCAATGATTTTGGGATTCATCTTTGTTCTTGTTTTGTAGGATATGGATTTACTTCACAAGAAAACTATTCAAGTCAACCTTGTAAGGATCCCTCCACAACTTAAGGAGCTAGCTTCAAGGATTCCTGAAAACTCTCCATTTACTGAGAGACATGGTCGCCTACTCAACTTGGTCACCTCCAACACAAATGAGGATATGATGAAGGTGCTCTTTCAGTTCTTTGATCCTTTACACCATTGCTTCACATTTCCCGACTATCAAATTGTGCCTACTTTGGAAGAATTCTCCCAACTCTTGAGGATTCCCATTCTCAATCAACTACCTTTCAACGGTACGGGAAGAGACCCAAAGCCAGAAGAGATTGCTCAAGCTCTACACTTGCACTCATCTGATGTCACAACTCATTGGGAAACAAGGAGTGGTGTCAAAGGTTTCCTAGCAAAGTTCCTGTTTGAGAAATCCCAAAGCTGTTGGAATTCCTTGGACTTGCAAGCCTTTGAGGAAATTGTGGCTCTCCTCATCTATGGGATGGTTTTGTTTCCAAATCCTGACCAACTCATAGATGTCAACACCGTCAAAATCTTCATATCCCGCAACCCGGTGCCTACATTGCTAGGAGATATCCTACACTCTTTTCAGACTCGCACAATGAGGAAAAAAGGTTTTCTTATGTGTTGCACTCCTCTCTTGGAAATTTGGTTTATTTCTCATCTTCCCCAATTTGTATTAAAGAATGAGCAAAGTTCAAGGTGGTCACAAAGGTTGATGATGCTCAAACATTCATACATTCATTGGTGCTTCCGATCCAAAGCAAATCTTATCATTGTCGACTGTTGTGGAGAATTCCATAATGTCCCTTTACTTGGAATTAGGGGAGGTATCACCTACAACCCATGTTTAGCCTTAAGACAGTTTGGTTACGCCCGAAGAGATGGCCCGCACGAGATGCTGATTCAAGGTTTGGTATTTGACTATGACAACGACGATCAAGGTTTTCACCTGATATTTATCCGAGCTTGAAGGATGTTAAATAAGGTGGATAGCAAGACTTTGGGGCATAAAAATTTGATCCCTCTTGAGCCTTACCTCAAATGGGTACGGACTCATGCTCAGAGCCTTATGATGCCTTACCCCTCCATTCTCCCGGTAATCATTGAGCCTGTCATGTAAGGAGATGTTCCATACAAATCCTACATCCTGACATGCCTACCTCTCTTGAAGACCTACAAAGAGATTGGATACAGCTCAAGGGGGAGCGAGATAATTTCGAAGCCCAATTCTACGCGAGCGAGAAGAAGGTTTTGGAACTCACTAGGCTACTTCATGAGGAACAGACTTTGAATGCCTACATTGCACCAAAGAGGATGCGTACTACCTTTCTATCTTAGAGTTTCTTATATTTGTCTTGCCCATGAAGGCATTGATGCAATTGAGCTTTAATCTATTAATATAACGTGTGTTTCCTTTTTGTCTAAAAGAAATTTGAATCTTAAAATCCTTGAAAACATTTGCATATGCATTTATCATTCATCATAACATAAGCAGGTCATTTGCAACAAGTCTCCTCATCTCTCTATTGTTTATTTTAGTAAGATGGATCTCGAGCAAACAGTGAAGGACCTCCAAGCTCAGAATACACAGTTTCAACAGTTGCTCTTGACCCTAGCCAAAGGACAAGAAGAGTTGAAGACTTTGCTAGCTGAGGAGAAAAAAAAGAAAACAAAGAAGGTAACCGGAGTGCTAAACATGGGAAGAAGATTTCATGGGAAGACAAGAAGGACCATAGACTTTGCAACGACATCCGGTGAAAGAGACAACCAAGATGGGGAAGGCAAGGAAATAGTTGTCCCGTCAGAATCAGAAGAGGAAGAGGAAGAAGAAGACTATTCTGAAGAACAATACCCTCTAGCTGATGACAAGTATAAACATCTCGAAGAGAGGTTGAGTGCGATGGAAATCCAAAAAGTGTCGGGTTTGGACTTTGAGGAATTGTGTCATTCCTCCCAAATTCAAAGCACCTGTATTCGCCAAGTACGATGGAGTCTCATGCCCAAAAATGCATCTTCAATCCTATGTAAGGAAAATCCAGCCCCATACCGCTGACAAAGACTTATGGGTACACTTCTTCCAAGACAGCCTGTCTGGAACTCAACTTGATTGGTTTTACCAGTTAGAAAGAGCCAATGTTCACAACTGGGAAGATCTTGTTGCAGCCTTCTACAAACAATACCAATACAATGATGATCTTGCGTCTACCCGTACTCAACTCCAGAGTATGGCCATGGTGTCTAATGAAGGTTTCAAGGACTACGCACAAAAATGGAGAGATTTAGCCTGAAGAGTTCAACCCCCTCTATCTGAGATAGAATTGATAGACATGTTCTTGGGCACCTTGTTTGGTCCCATCTTCAATCATTTAATTGGAAGTTCATCTGCAGGTTTTACTGAACTAATATTGACCAGAGAAAGGGTAGTAGCCGGTATAAAGAGTGGAAAGATTCAGAAATATACATCCTCTTCTGCAGCTATAAGGAAGCCTTTCATCAGAAAGAAAGAAGTGGTTGCCGTTTATCCTCAGAGAAATCAAGATAGGTCCGAGCGCCGACCAATGGTGGGGGCTATGATGATCCCTAAACCTGCACCTAATCAACAAAGAAACAATCAACCGAGGATGGAAAGACCGGCCAGGCAGTTCACCAGAATTAACATGACCCCGTCTAAGGTATTATCGCATCTACTAAGATCCAATTTGGTGACCTTGAAAGAAGTTCCGAAAAACCCCAACATAGCATCTCCTCACTATCATCCCAATGCCCGTTGCGCATACCACTCTGAAAGTCCCGACCATAACACTAATAATTGTTGGGCTCTAAAGAACAAAATACAAGACCTCATTGAAGCAAAAGAGATTGAATTCGATGCGCCCGAAAAGCCAAATGCCATTTCTGCCCCTATGCCCAGATATGGACATAATACTAATTTCATTGAAGAACAAATGTTTGTTACTTCAGTTGATGAACTTATGACTCCACTCCTGACTATTAAAGTGAATTTGTTGAATGCCGGTGTGTTCCTGGGCTATGATGACGTTTGCCATTTCTGTTTGTCCTCACCAACCAACTGTCCTTTGTTGAGAGCAGGTGTTCAGTGCCTAATAGATAACAAAGAAATTTTATTCGAGAAGACTTCTGTTCCACCTATTCCTTTTGAAGATGTTTCTATCATTACCATTTTCGCCAATTCTTCCAAGGTCTCCACCAAAAGACCCGTTAGAATTACATCATTTCCAAAAGCAAATCCTCTAATAATTACAATGCCTGGACCAGTCCCATATTCATCAAACAAAACCATACCATGGAATTATGGAGGGGATGTCTACTACCTTGGTATCAAGCAGGACTGGCCAGCCACCAAAGATTCAAGCTCCGAAAAAGTCAACTCTGACATCAGTAATATTGCAAGAACTAGCAAGATTACCCGATGTGGAAGGATATTCTCTCCAGAAATTTCTCCCCCAAAAGAAGTTTCTGGACCCATAATCATTCCTGATGTTGCTCCCCCAAAGTTGTTCCCGGTCCTACAATCATCTCAGCCAATACTCCAACTCACAAAGCTGTTACAACCCCTGTTATCATTCCTACTAACACTCATGCTGCCGAGTTAACCGAGACTCGAGGTAAAAGTATTCTGATTGAGCCTATCCGGACGAAGGGTCATTCATTGGCTATCCTTGAGACCTCCCGGAAAGAGATGGAGGGAATTATGAAGATAATAAAAATAAGCAACTACGATGTAGTTGAACAACTGGGGCAAACCCCCTCTAAACTTTCCATGATGGCATTACTACTATGTTCTGAGGCGCATGTAAAAGCCTTGGTAAAATTCCTGAAAACTACCCATGTACCCCAAGAGACATCTGCTGATCAGTTTCAAGACTGCGTAGCCAGCCTAACTACATATAATGGTCTAAGTTTTTCAGATGCTGATTTAACGCCAAGGGGAAGGAAGCATAATGAAGCATTGCATGTCTCGGTTGAATGTAGGGGCATAACCCTGGCTCATGTTTTGGTAGACACTGGCTCATCTCTGAATGTATTACCTAAAAAAGATCTTAATAGGCTTGATTGTAAGGGATTGACATTGAATCCAAGTAACATAGTAGTAAGGGCTTTTGAAGGCTCGAAAAGGATGGTACATGGGGAGGTAGACATTCCCATAAAAGTTGGAACACAAACTTTTGATTCAACTTTTTATGTAATGGATATCCATCCCTCATATTCCTGCTTGCTAGGCCGACCATGGATTCACCATGCTGGCGCTGTCACTTCTACGTTGCACCAAATGCTGAAATATCCAACTCAAGGGAAGATTATCACCGTTCATGGAGAAGAAGAGTATATGATCTGCCATCTCAATTCCTTCAGATATGTGGAATTAGATGGTGAATTTATTGAAACTCCATTCCAACACTTTGAAGAAGTCCTGCAAGTTGTGGCAGTAACCAAGGTTGTTCCCAAGCTTACAAAGACTTCACTACGGATGTCATCTCTGAAGGATGCCAAAGAAGTGGTAGAAGAAGGTGGGTGGACTATCTGGGGACAACTCCCAGATATCCCATATAAGTCTGACAATTTTGGCATGGGTTTCACTTCAAGTGCTCAGAAGGTTGTACGTCGCGCTCGTGCCGGAGGACCACCCCTGAAGATCAGCAACCGCGAGGTCAACATCGTAGAAGATGATGAAGATAGTTGTGACTTGGAGGACTGGATATTCCCAACTGTCAGTGGAGGGCTCAGCAACTGGGAGGCTAGAGATTTTATCCCGATCACTTTTATCCCACAGTAATTTGTCTTTACATTTTGTTGGATCTGTAATATTAAAACAATTCGCACTCTTAAAACCTTGTGTCTTGTCTGAGGCACAATGGTCCATTTGTAAGGGTTATTATCTCATTTTCATATGACATCAATGAATCATGGATGTTTTTGCGTACAAACTTCTGTGCTCATTGTTTTTCTTTTTACATTTTCATTTCATTAAAAGATAGTTATACCCTTACACACACTCACACTCACAATGCATGTATACATCCATTCGGGATCCCAAGGGTAACGATACTGCTATGGCCTTTTGTGACTCTGAAAATCTAATCTACCAAGCCTAAGACGAAGGTGAGGAAGATCGTGAAGTACCAAGGGAACTTTCCAGACTACTACAACAAAAAGAGAGAACCATTCATCCTCACGAGGAAACCGTGGATACAACAAACCTAGGTACCGATGAAGACAAAAAAGAGGTCAAGGTGGGTGCCAATATGGAACCTGGTATCAAGGAGCGTATGATTCAGTTGCTACACGATTATGTTGAAGTCTTTTCCTGGTCGTATGAAGACATGCCGGGACTTGATACAGACATTGTGGTACATCGTCTTCCTACAAGAGAGGATTTCTGCCAGTAAAACAAAAGGTTCGCCGTATGAGGCCTGATATGTCAAAAAAGATTAAAGCAGAAGTCATGAAGCAATTCAACACTGGATTCTTGGTTGTCACCTCTTATCCCTAATGGGTTGCCAATGTTGTTCCCGTGCCCAAAAAGGAGGGCAAAGTACGAATGTGTGTGGACTACGGATATTTGAATAGGGAAAGCCCTAAGGATGATTTTCCACTCACCCACATTGATATTCTAGTTGACAATACAGCACAACACAAAGTGTTCTCTTTCATGGATGGTTTCTCAGGCTAAAACCAAATCAAAATGGCACCTGAGGACATGGAGAAAACAACATTTGTCACACAGTGGGGAAAATTCTGCTACAAGGTGATGCCATTCGGACTAAAGAATGCTAGGGCAACCTATCAGCGTGCCATGGTAGCTCTATTTCACGACATGATACATCATGAAATAGAGGTCTATGTGGATGACATATAGCCAGATCTCGAATTGAAGAAGAGCATCTTGATCACTTACAAACATTGTTTGAGAGACTGAAGAAGTACAAGCTGAGGTTGAATCCAAACAAATGCACATTTGGGGTACAGTCTGGTAAACTCATAGGCTTTATCGTCAGCAACAAAGGTATCGAGGTCGATCCTACCAAAGTTAAAGCAATACAAGAGATGCCTGCTCCTCGTACTGAGAAGGAAGTAAGAGGGTTCTTGGGACGTTTGAACTACATTGCCAGATTCATCTCTCACCTGACAGCTACTTGTGAACCAATCTTCAAACTGTTTAAGAAAGATCAAGTAGTCAAATGGAATGACGAGTGCCAAGTTTATTTTGACAAAATCAAAGAATACCTACAAGAGCCTCCTGTGTTGATGCCACCAGTCGAGGGAAGACCATTGATCATGTATCTGACTGTTTTAGAAAACTCAGTGGGGTGTGTATTGGGGCAGCATGACGAGTCTGGCCGAAAAGAGCATGCTATTTATTGCCTGAGAAAAATGTTTACCGACTGTGAAACCATATATTCACTGCTCGAGAAAACTTCTTGCGCTCTGACATGGGCTGCTCGCCGACTAAGACAGTATATGCTGACTCATACTACTTTGTTTATATCTAAAATGGATCCGATAAAATACATCTTCGAAAAACCTGCTCTCTCTGGGAGAATAGCGAGATGGCAGATGATCCTGACAGAATATGACATACAGTATACTACCCAGAAAGTAATAAAGGGCATTGTATTAGCTGATCACCCTTCTCACCAAGCTGCAGAAGACTACCAATCCATGAATATCGAATTTCCAGATGAAGACATCATGATGGTAAATAACTGTGAAGAATTCAGGCCATATGAGGGACCTGAACAAGGATCCCGATGGATCCTGTTCTTTGATGGGGCATCCAACGCACTTGGAAATGCTATTGGTGATGTACTCATATCTCTGGAAGGGTGACATACTCCCTTTACTGCTCGACTTTGCTTAAATTGTACAAACAACATGGTAGAATACGAAGCATGCATCTTTGGTCTCAGAGCTGCCATAGACTTGGGGATCAAATCCTTGGATGTATTCGGAGATTCAGCTCTGGTTATCAGTCAGATCAAAGGGGAATGTGATACCAAACACCCTAACCTTATCCCTTACAAAGAACATGTTTTGATGTTGCTAGCACATTTTGAGAAGATTACCTTCGAGCATTTCCCGCGAGAAGAAAATCAGCTAGCAGACGCTATGGCCACAATGTCATCTATGTTTAAACTTAATTGGGATAACGAGGCTCCCCAGATCACCGTCGAACGAATGGAGGAACATGCACACTATCACGAGATTAATACTGAAGAAGTAGTGGACCAGCCTTGGTTTCACGAAGTCAAGAAGTATCTCGAGGCTCAAGAATATCTAGAAGGAGCTTCAATCAATGATAAGAGGTTATTAAGGAGATTCTCTGCTAAATTCTTCCTTAGTAATGGCATCCTGTACAAATGCAATCATGACTCTGTTACTTCGGTGCATAGATAAGGTTGAAGCTGAAAGGATCATGGCTGAATTGCATGAAGGCACTTTTGGCACCCATTCCAGTGGGCATACGATGGAAAAGAAAATCCTATGGGCAGGCTATTACTGGTCTACCATGGAAGAATATTGTTATCAACACTCTCGAACTTGCCATAAGTGTCAGATTTATGCTGACAAGGTGCACGTACCTCTGGTTCCTCTGAATGTCTTGACAGCTCCTTGGCCCTTTGCTATGTGGGGAATTGATATGATTGGGGAAATCAAGCCGACAACCTCTAATGGACACCGCTTCATCTTAGTGGCCATTGATTATTTTACAAAGTGGGTGGAGGCAACTTCCTTCGCTTCCGTTACCAAAAATGTTGTTTCCCGTTTCATCAAGAAAAATATCATTTGCCTGTACGGTATCCCGGAAAGGATCATCACTGACAATGGTACAAATATCAACAACATTGTGATCACCGCCTTGTGCAAGTAATTCAGGATCCAGCATCACAATTCTTCCCCTTACCGGCCAAAGATGAATGGTGTTGTAGAAGCTGCAAATAAGAACATTAAAAAGATCATACAGAAAATGACAGTCACATACAAAGACTGGCATGAGATGCTACCATTCGCTCTCCACGGGTATCGTACCATAGCTCGCACATCAACCGGGGCAACACCCTATTCTTTGGTTTACGGCATGGAAGCCATCTTTCCTATTGAGGTTCAGATCCCCTCTCTAAGAATTATGAAAGATGTAGGGCTGAACGAAGACGATTGGATCTAGACTCGACTTGATCAACTGAACTTGCTTGATGAGAAAAGACTTACTGCTGTTTTCCATGGTTAAATGTATCAAAAACGGATGATCAAGGCTTTTAACAAGAAGGTCAAATGCCAAGTGTATCAAGTTGGGGATTTGGTAATCAAACGCATCATACTGCCACAAGGTGATCCCAGGGGTAAATGGACTCCTACCTACGAAGGACCATTTGTAATAAAAAATATATTCTCTGGTGGAGCAATGATCTTGACCACCATGGATGGCGACGACCAGCCGCATCCTGCGAATGCGGACATAGTCAAAAGATACTACGCATAAGAGACCCGCTAAGTTGACACACCTAGGCAAAACAAGGGCATCTCGGCGAACCAAAAAGGTTCGGGCAAAAATTAGGGATAAAACATAAAAATGTGTACACCCGACAAGTTGAAAACCCGAAAGGGCGGTCCAGGCAAAAGTTAAGGAATTAAAGCGTATGACTATGTCCCATTGGATCACCTTACAGACAACCTGCAAACTCAGAGGTTCTGATCAATTCAATCATCTTCAGACGAGGCAACAAATAGACAAAATGCTCAGAGATGCAAAGGCTATAGAAGAATGGGAACACCATGGGATTATTGCACATAGCTATCTTTTCTTTGTATTAAAATTTTCATTTTTTCTTACGACGGAGTTCTCCTACTAGAATTTTCATCTCATTGTACAAAAATACTTACTCAAAGTCAATGCAAAGATATTCCTTTGAAAGTTAAAAACTATATGTTTTTCTTTACTCTTGTGTTTTGTTTACAAAAACGTCCAATGATTCATTGTTGAACATATGCATTTGAACATAATTATTGTTTACAAATAAACGAAATAAAAGACAATTACTAATGGCTTTAAGAGGTAGGGAAATCTCTCTAAGCTATTTCCATAAATCCCCCACAATTTGCAGTTTAATTCCCGGTAGAACAAGCTTCCAATTATCAATCTCCAGTAGAATTCGTCAAATTTCTCAAGATTCCCCAATAGAATTTTACAAGCAGTATACGAAATTTCCCTTACAATAGAGTTTATTTCTCTAAGCTGAAATTCGTCAACACTTAGACTTCACAACATGAAGGCTTATACTCCATATCCTCAGTAACGGTCAGGGATTTATTTTTCCCAATCCAACAGCAGTGCAGCAAACTAGCTCACGTACGAATACATTGCATCCGCATATCATAAACATTGATAAAACGAATGCATTATATCATACATTTCATACAACATGACTTTGCATCTTAGCTAACATTTTACCCTTTTCAGGATAAGATTAACAGCTATCATTAACAATGTTCAAAAGTTTTCAGATGTCGTACAAATACGCTCCAGACACGGAAGCCATTCTAATAACTCATACAAAACCTCTTCCAAATACAGTTCAGATACGCTCTAGAGACGGATGCCATTTTGATACTCATTCAGACTCAACTTTGAGATACAGTTCAGATACGCTCTAGACACGGATGCCATCCTGATACTCATTCAGACTCAACCTTTTGATACAGTTCAGATACGCTCCAGACACAGATTCCATTCTAATACTCATTTAGATTCAACTTTGAGATATAGTTCAGATACGCTCCAGACACGAATGCCATCCTGATACTTATTCAGATTCAACCTTCAGATACAGTTCAGATTCGCTCCAGACACGGATGCCATTCTGATACTCATTTAGATTCAACCTTTTGATACAACTCAGATACGCTCCAGACACGGATGCCATTCTGATACTCACCCAAATTCAACTCTCAAATACATTTCAGATACGCTCCAGACACGGATTCCATTCTGATAATCATTCAAAATCAACTCCCAGATACACTTCAGATACGCTCCAGACACGGACACCATTCTGATACTCATTCTTTTAGCTTACAAATTACAATACAAACAATCACTTTTGGATGGCATCTTTAAGCCCATCTCCTACAGCTTTCTATCACCTCTCCTAAATGGCATCTTTAAGCCTATTCCCTCAACCATCACATCACCGAGTGCAAATTTCTGGGCACTCTAGTGTCCAATCATCTTCTACCTTTGAGTCACGAATGGAAAAACATGCCAATCTAACTCTTCAGGCTTAAGAAGATTGAACAGGGGCAGCTGCTGTACACCAAAATTTTCCCTCTCACTTATCAAGAATTTGCTCACAAGATCTCCTTGGGCTCAAGACTGCACTAGGGTTTGATCAGCTCAAGACACTTCCTTAGGCATTGATGACCAAAATTAGGGTTTAAGTTTGCACAAGGATTTTTGAACTATCAATGCTTCATATGACTTTAATGGACCATTATGGACCCACAAGATTACTCATGCTAGGTTTCAAGCCTTGGATCACACTTTTGATCAGTCAATTGAACAATTGACCTAAAAATCAACTGTATTGGGGAAAAAGTCAACTATGGCCAATTTACAGTCAAACTTCATAATTTTTTATCCACATAAACATTTTAAACTCATATGTATCATTTGATCAAGTTTGGACCATAATTCCTCAATAAATTTGATCAAATCTCCAAAAGGGCAAAATGGTCAAAATTAGGGTTTTGACTGGGAAAGGGCAATTTCTGATTTTTGACCTAGAAAATGGTCAATTGGTTTAAGGCATGATCTCAAGAGTCCAATTGCATCATTTTGACCTAATAACATGATTCAAAACATTGCAAACCCATTAGATTGATAGATGAATTTTGCAATCAACTGATCAAAAATCAACTATAACTGAAAAGTTAAACTTTGACTTTTTGGTCAAATTCAAGCACCAAAGATCACAATTCAACAAAACATGTCAAAATAGGAAACTTATTCATCAAGAAATCAAGAAATCAAGAATTCATTTTGAAAAGTCAAAATTTCTAAACTTAGAAATTTTTCTAAGTGTCAAAAATTTCTTTTTTTTTCCATAACTTTGAGAAATTTTTTCATGATGATGCAAGATGATTCAAGAGAAACTTCCAACATGAAAGTTGTATATCTCCATGAAATCTACAACTTTTCTTCACACAACTTCTCCTTAAAGTGCTTGGATCTCAAGTTATAATTTTATGAATACATGCTCATGAACTAAAAAAGACTTAGTGAAATTTTGCCCTAGTTAGGCAGATTTTTGACCTAACTTCATGGCAATTTTTCACATAGTTCCAATGGGAATCTTAAAAATCAATTAAAATATGGGTTTTATAGCACATTGCAAGATTTCCAAAATGTCCAAGAACTTCTTTAGATTATTCTCGAGTAGGGAGAATTGAAGAGGTGAAGTTGGTGTTTTGTCACTTGAATTATAGGTCATTTTCATGATGAACACAAATGCAATTTCAATGTTAGGCTGCATAATCTTTGCTTTGCAGGCGTAAAACTTGTTTGTCACTCTATAATTAATGGATTACACAAACTTTTGAGCTATAATCCAAGTGATTTAAGCTTTATCCAATTCACATTGCCATTTTAAGAAGAAAGTTATCAATGTCATTCTTGTAAAGCAAGCTTTTTGCATAAAGTTCACATTGAGCCTCTAACTTGTTCCCTCTGATCACACTCCATCCACAAAGTTAGAAGCAAGATTTTTTAAAGCATAACCACTCTATCTTAGCAAGTACACAAGGCATTGAAACTTGTTTTCTCAAAAATCACATGTTATGCATAAACATGTAATTTCAAATTCTGATCAACAGCAAGTCTCTAAACTTGTTGCTTATAAATAGAAGCACTATTTGTAAGCTAGGACACGAGCTTGAAGACCCTTAAACTCACTCAAACTCCTTCTAGCCAGAAATTGTCTCAAAACACCATTGTTGTGCAAGTTCTGACTTTACATACCAAACTCCAAATCCCCTCGTGCGTTCTTTGGCCTTTCACTTCCAAAAGCTTCTAAACATCAAATACAAACCATCCAAAGTCCATTTGTTCAACTGAACACCTCCATCATCAAGTTCCATTTTCAAAAACAGAGGTCTGCAACTTGACTTCTCTAGAACTCCTCAGCCACTTTCAGCCCAAGCTAATCATTGCGTTAGCTTCCTGGAACCTTAAAGAAGCTAACCTGATCCTTGCAGCACTTTGAATCAAGCACATTTGCATTTCACGATTTCCAATTTTGAGGTATTTTTCTTGAACTTCTATCTCATTACTTAGGCATTGTTAGCCTTGCATTTGTGAAGATAAAATGTAAACTTCATTGCCACGAAGCTGTACATATCCATAGTTTGCATTTACATGGCCTGAGCTTAGAGAATTTTAGAGTTGAAGTTTCTGAAATTTTTAGGGTTCAAATTAGGGCCAGAGAATTTCTCATTTATCTTTGACTTTTAGCTTTACTTATTTACATGGTTAGATTCGTGAGGAAGAATGCAACAGCTTTCATTTTGTCATCTTCCATTTTTGTTGAGAAATGAAGAATTTACAGGTACACCGGTTGGAGGTTGAAGATGAAGTCATCATGACTTGATTTTCCTTACATATTTATTATTTTGTTTATATCAACAGATGTATAACCACCCCAGTGGTAAAGCGCGCACTTGTTAACCTATAGGACCTGGGTTCAAGCCCCAGTGGTACCCTTTTTCATTTTTCATATTTTTTAACATTTTTTATTTGTTTTGTTTGCAGACGCTGGGCCCTTTGGGCCTGGCTCTTTTTTTTTTGTTTTTGCTGATTAACTCCCTGCCTACTTCATGCACCCTCTGGCCCATTTGTATTTATTTATTTATTTATTTATTTCATTTTTCCTTTTAAATATATTTTATAAAATACTAAAAAAATCATAAAAAATATAAAAATAGTAGATTTATGTTTTGATATAATTTAAATATTTTTCTCACACAAAAAATTATTTTTATTCATCATACTTTATTTATCTTTACTAATTATCTTGTAAATTAAATTAAAATTAGGTTATTATTTATTTTATTTTATACCTATTTAAATATATTATTTAAATATAATATAAAAAAGGCCAAAAATATTTTACAAACACCATATATTATTTTCAAGGCAAAAATACAAAAATACTTTTTTCTCTAATCTTATTTTCTTTTAATCAACTAAATAGAATTAGGGTTTTATTCAAAAATATTCTCTTAATTAATTTCTTTTCTTAATTAGTTTAAGTTAATTTAACTTTGATTAATTATTTTTCTCTAATTAGGTTTAGGTTAAAACCGCTTTCATATAAAAATCCAAACAAAAATCATTTCTTTCCATTAGCATTTGTACTTTATATTTATTCATTTCCTTGTACATTTATTCAATTTGGTTGTAATAGATTAATTAGGTTTATATTATTGCAATCCCCATTCACAAATTGTATACCCCCCTCCCACAAGTATTGTAATAGCGTAGTAACTTTAAATTCCGCAATTTATCGCTTTATATACAAATGCTAGTAATTAGGGTTTGTATGGAAAGAAAAAAATCAATCAAATAGAAAAAACTAATTCAAGACAATATCAAGAATGAAAACAATACACTTGTGCACAAGCACCCCTAGGGTTATCCCACTTGGTTGCCTTATACAAAATGACCATATTACGCATGTGAGGTATCTTACCAAAAATAAGCAAATACAAGATCATAGTCCCTCGATGACGCTATCTAGAATTGCCTTACAAATGATCTTAGTCCCTCAAGAAGAATGCTAAGATACCTTGAAATATTTCTAATCATGGTCATACGATGACCCACGCCCGTCCCGTTTACATCCAAAGATAGGGTTATTTACCAAATCAATGGGAAGACAACAATGTCAAAGGAAAAGAAAATGAACAAGAAAGACTTTTGAGTAGGTAGAATGCTCCTAATTACTTGCTCAATTTTAAACAAACATCCTTGCTATTTTCAAAACAAACACCTACACTTTCAAAAACATTTTTAAAAAAATTGAAAATTTTTTCAAAAGATCAACATCTTTGTATACATTCTTATGAACGAGAATCATTACAAAGATTGCATAAACAATGGCCTCTTTACAAAATACTTTCAAAAACCACACAAAGCACAATTTCAAACAAAAGCAAGTGATCTAGCAAGTAACTAAGAGCCCATGGAAAACCATGGATGAAAAGGGTGCTAATACCTTCCCTTTTCATAATCTACCCCCCAAACTCAATAAATAATCTCAAAGGTCTTTCCTGTGCTTTTTCACCTTTCCTTTTGGATAAAAGAAAAGTCGGTAGCGATTCTTGCTAACCGCAACATTTATGATCAAACGCAAAACACTCAAGTCAGTTCTCCCACCGTATCATACTACCCTAGTGTTTTAAGATCATTTTTATCGAGGAAACATCGAGAGGGTCATCGAGAGACTTATGATCTTTTTAAACCGGAGGATAGCCACTAAAATCTCTCACGTTTTGAGAGTTGTGATTCTTTTCCAAAGGCAACCAAAAATGGAATACCTTAAAGGTGCGCATGTGCAAGTGTATTATTTCAGTTATTTATCTTTGTGTTAGGTTTGCTAACGTCTTTTTTAAAATTCGCGTCATACAATCCTATTACCATACATATAAACAGTTAATATATGTGCAGGAATTTAAAGTGCGGAAATTAAATCTAACTATTACATGGCTTCGGGGAGGGGGAATTATTTACATGTCTAAAAATGGGGATAAAAACAATAAATGTCCTAATTTAAACTATTACATCCCAGTAGGCAGTTACAATAATAATGAAATAGGAGTAATAATGCTAAATAATAAACGCGCGCAAATTGGAAAGGACGTCTAAATTCTAAAGAAAATGAAATCCCCCTTTTTTTTGGTGTTTTATTTTGAGAAAATGATTTAATTAAAATCCTAAGTCTATTTAGTTTTAGTTTTAAGAAAATGTTAAGATAAATAATTAATTAATTGACAAAATTAATCTTAATAAAAAAAAACTAAAATCTAATTTTGTGACTTTTTATCTGATTTCATGTTGGTTAAAACTGGAAGAAATAAAATAATAAGAGAGGAAAAATAAATGGATTAGGCAGTAAAAAAAAGTGCAACTTGCAGGATATAGGCCCAGATCGAAAAGAGGCCTAAGGTGCTTTTCGATCCGATGAAGAAACTGGTTGAACATGCATAATGGAATGCACGCTTGGGGGCACTGGCCTTGAATTATCCAGCATCTGGAAGTAATGGAATGATGGTATATGGCATACTCCTTCGATCTAGGAACATTGGATCTGCAAGAAATTCATTAAAAAAGCAAAACAAAAATTCTAGACTTGGGCCGAATTTGGTCTTGGATTCGACAGCATGTGGTTGCATCATCCTGATTTGAACCCCCCTGAGTTTGAATCGAAAAGCATTTCATCCTGAAATACCACAAATCCTGAGATTCGAAGGAACCAAAATTCAAATGCCCTAACAATGGCAGGTCTGTAAGGAGTGTAACATGTCTATGGCTTCATTATAAACACGCACAAACACATTATAACGGATAAATGCACTTAGATTAAGAGATTGAATTTCAAAATTATACCTATGGCCGGTATGCTTTGATCTGTAGCTTTGAAAGGAAATAGGTGTTCTATGTGATGCAGTATATGTGGTCTCTGGAGGCAAGGTTTTCGTATGGCTAATGTGTGTATAGGAAAAAAAATTCTCCGTCTCTGCAAAAATGCTTCTGTGGAAATGTTTTTGTGTCTCAATGGTTTTTTCTCCGCCCCTTGGAAATGTGTCTTTAGCTTTATATTTATAGGGAGCAGTGGTGAATGGAAATGGAAAGAAAAAGCCATTAATCAGGCTTTAAAGGCAGAATCAAAGGCCTTTAAAAAGTTTCCATTTTTGATGATTTCCTACCCTTTTGGGATTTGAATGAACATAAACAAGTTTCTCATCTTGACTCCTTTGAATGCCCTCAAGCCTTGTTCTTCGATTAGCTCTGAATTGCTCTTTTCGATTCTAAACCCCACCCTTGGCTTATGTCTTTGCTTGCCTGCAAGAAACAACTTTGTTGCACATTATTCCACCTTCAATTGGTGAATACAACTTGTATTGCACCAATCAAAGGGTAACCTAAGAGCATCAGAACTTCTCTTCAAACATCCCACACTTGTTCAGGTGCATTCCAGAAGTTCTGAGGTGGCTCATACTTAGCTAGTTCATACCAAATTGTTCTTCAAATGTAATTGTGTAGGAGGCTTGGGCTTGGCAGCAATTAGGAATTTGGCTAGCAAGCATATTTAACCAGACTCATCACAAGAAAAAATAAAACTTGTTTCCAACAATTGTGTCTTTCGAATGGACCAATTGTATGTCCTTCAAAGGCACCACTTGTGTGTTCTTCGAATGGGCCACCAATGTATGTCCTTTAAACCCATAAATGCATGTCCTTCAAATACACCAAATTCATGTTCTTCGAATGAACCTTTTGAATGTTTCTTTTAATGGACCATATTGTGTGTCATAGTGTAGAAACTGTATGTTGAAGGGTTTAGGTGTGGAGTCAAAGCTAGCTTGAGGGAACCCACTTCTTTGTGAATGAAAGAAGTTCTTGCCTTGTGAATCGAAGGCAAGTTGAAGGATGTACTTTCCTTGTGAATTGAAAGCAGGCATGAAGGATGTACTTGCCTTGTAAATTGAAAGCAGACATGAAGGAAGTATTTTCCTAGTGAATCGAAGGTAAACCTGAAGGAATTATTTGCCTAGTGAATCGAAGGTAAACTTGAAGAAAGTATTTTCCTAGTGAATTGAAAGTAGGCATGAAGGAATGTACTTGCCTTATGGATCGAAGGCAAGCATAGAGGAAGCCTTTGCCTTATGGATCGAAGGCAAGTTGAAGGAGACTTTTCCTTGTGGATTGAAGGAAAGCCCATAGGAACTCTTTTCCTTGTGGATCAAAGGCAAGCACTGAGGAATCCTTTGCCTTGTGGATTGAAGGCAAGCCCAGAGGAAGTCTTTTCCTTGTGGATTGAAGGCAAGCCCAGAGGAAGTTTTTTCCTTGTGGATTAAAGGAAAGCACAGAGGAAGCCTTTTCCTTGTGGATCTAAGGAAAGTTGAAGGAGGCAAAAGTCCAATCAAAGCTTGGGAAATCAAAGAAAACTTGAGGGAGGCCAAAGTCCAGTCGAATCTTAGGAAATTGAAGCAAGCTTGATTTTCTTTGATTTGATGCTTGGAAGCCCAATGTGATCCATGGAAACTATATGGGGCATCAAAAATATAATTGTATTTATGCAAACTTGGAATTTTGAAAATCCTTGTGAGAAAAGATATGGCAAGTTTTGGGGTACAACAGCTGCCCCTGTTCAATCTTCTTAAACCTGAAGAGTTAGATTGACTTGTTTACCTTTCGTGATCTGAAGGTGGAAGATGATTGAACACTAGAGTGCCCAGAAATTTGCACTCAATGATGTGATGGTTGACTGTATAGGGAATGATCTTAAAGATGCCATCTATAGAAGATAATTGAGAGTTGTTGGAGATGGGCTTAAAGATGCCATACAATGTAGATGCTGACTTCATAAGAGGTATCTTTGTGGGGGATTCCTGTTCTTGTTGTCTGAGGAGGACTCCGCTGGGGAAAGTTGATTTATGTTGTTCTCATATTTGAGGAAAACTCTAGGGAATAGAGTCTAGGAGTTTTAGTTGTGCATGGCTCTACTGAGGAGCTATCTCTGGACTGGAGAGATGAAAGTTTGTTGTTTTCTGGTTGAAATCCTGGCCTCACAGTAACTTGCTGGGGAGAATGAAATTAATTGTTTCCTGGAAATGTATTAGAAGAAGCTTGTGTAGGGTTATTTCAGGATGAGTCCGTGTTAGACTGGATCTAGAGATTGATGAGAAGGAATCTGTGTAGGGTTACTTCAGGATGAGTCTATGTTAGACTGCATATGAAAATATATGAGAAGGAACCGTGTAAGATTTCTTCTGGATGAGCCCGTGTAAATATGCATCTGGAGAGAAGAAACCCGTGTAAGATTGCTTCATTTGGTCATGTAGATAATCACCCCGTCTTGTTTTGGGAATTGATCTACAATTAGATGTTCACAGATAGTTGTCTTGTCTTGTTTCAGGTATTAATCTAGAACTTGTTTTTCTCGGTCGTTAAGATAGTTGTCATGTCTGGTTTCAGGTATTAGTCTTTGACCTAAGAGAAAGGAAGATAGTTTCCCCGTCTTATTTCGGGAGTTAATCTTTAATTTTCTTGTGTAGATAGTTTTCCTGTCTGGTTCCAAGTATTAATCTACAATTATTCGTCTACAGATAGTTGTCTTTTCTTGTTTCAGGTATTAATCTGGAACTTGTTTTTGTCGGTCGTTGAGATAGTTGTCCTGTCTGGTTTCAGGTATTAATCTCTCACCTAAGAGAAAGGAAGATATTTTCCCCGTCTTGTTTCGGGAGTTAATCTTCAATTTGCTCGTGTAGGTAGTTTTCCTATCCAGTTCTAAGTATTAATCTACAACCATTCGTCCATAGATAGTTGTCATGTCTTGTTTCAAGTATTAATCTGGAACTTTTGAAATTTCTTGATGATATTCATCTGTCGATATTTCCTGAAAAGGTAAAGAGTCAGCTGCATGCATTATCATGATGCCTGAAGTGCAAATGATGCTTTCAAAATAAATGAAATTGTGATACATGTATTCGTGTTGTATATGTTATAACGCTTGTAACATGGTGTATGAATGCATTGTATGAACATGTCAGTCGTTCTATTGTTGTATTGTTGAACTAGGGAAAATAAATCCTTGATTGTTGTTGGGGATGAAGAATGTGATTCTTCAATATTTGGTGAAGTTGAAATGTTGGGAGATAGATTTCCGTTGTTAGAGAAATAAACTTTGTTGATGAAGGGAAACTCCATGAACTGCTTGGGGATTTTTATGAAATCCTGCTGGGGAATCCTTAAAAGCTTGTGAACTAGGTTAGGGAATTCTTTAAGATGCCAGGGCAGTAATTGGAGATTCTGGCTCCGCTGGGGATATAAGAACACTTGACATCATTAGGATGTATGCTAAGGATATGGAAGTGACTTTATAGTAGGATACCTCTGCCTCTGTACCTGCTTGAGAAAGTATCTACGGGTACTTTGTGGATGGCCTTTAGACATGTTCATGTTTCTTAAAGCCATTAGTAACCTCCTTTCTATTTTTTATGTGTTTATTTGTAAATGGTAATCACATTCAAATGCATATGTTCAAAAATAATCACTAGACGTTTTCACAAACAAAACAGAAAAAAAAAACAAATAGTTTTGCACTTTCAAAGAGATAGTTTTGTATTAATTTGAATAAGCATTTTTGTACAAGGAGACAGACATCCTAGTAAGAGAATGTTGTCATTAGAATAAAAACTATACAAAATAGTATACAAAGAAAAATAGCTACGTGAAATAATCCCATTGATTTCCCATTCTATTATTGCCTTTATGTCTTCGAACGTCTCATCTCTTTGCTGCTTGTCAAAAGCTGACTGGATTGTTTAGTAATGTGATACGGTGGCAGAACCGATTGTTTAATACTGGTTTTCCATTTTATGTTTGCAAATGTTGCGGTAAGCAAGAGTCGCCACCGACTTTTCTTTTATCCAAATTAAAGAAAGGGTGAAAAGAACAGAAAAAGACCTTTTCGAGATTATTCTGAGTAAGGGGGTAGATTATGGAAAGGGAAAGTGTTAGCACCCTTTCCATCCGTATTTATCTACGGGCTCTTAGAGGTTTTCTCATTTTGAAATACCTTTGTACTTTGTGTGTTTGAAGATGTTTTGAAAATACCTTAGCATGGAAAACTTTATAATGTTTCTCGGGATAGTGGAGAAAGTATACAAAGTGTTTTGGAAAATGTTTTTGAAAAGTAGTATTTGTGTAAGTGTAAAATGTTTTGAGCAAACTTCTAACAGCTATCTACTTTATACTCAAAAAGGTCGTTCTTTTCCTCCTATCCTTTAGACAGTGCTATCCTACTATTAGTGAGTAGGTAGCTCTTATCGTTGGATGTTTGAGGGACATTCGAAGGGACATTACAGTCACTAAGGCAACTTGTGGAGATGCTTTAGCAATTTTTTTAGGGACTAGATCATTTACCGAAAGGCAACTATAGGATCATCGAGGGACTATGACCTTTTGATTTGTGGGTCTTTGCTAAAACGTCCCTGTCTCGAGGAACATGACTGTTTTATTTCCGAAGGAAACCAAAGTGGGCGTACCTTAGAGGCGCATATGTGTATGTGTGTTATATTACAGTTGTTTTTTGTCTTTTTGTTAGGTTTGCTAGGGTTGATTTCCAGTCTTGTCATACAATCGTATTAGTTTAGCAGTTAATATATATACAGTAATTAAAAATGCCGAAATGTAAACTGCAGAAACATAAATCCTACGCTATTACACGACTTTGGGGATTAATTACATGTCCAAGAATGAGGGGGATAAAGCAGTAAATATCCTATTTTTAATCTATTACATCCAGCTGGCAGATACAATAATATGAAAAAATGCGAAAATAAATAAATGCGTGCGAAGTAGAAAAGATGTCTGAAAATCCTAAGGTGTAAAAATATTTTTATTTGTTTTTAATTTTTATGTAAAGAAAATAAATTGAGAAAATAAAATTAGACCTCCATTCTAATTTATTTTAATTCTTTTGAAAAGAGGATGTTAAATTCAATTAATTAATTATTTCAGAAATTAATTTATAAAAAAACTAATCCTAAGTTGTTTGTGATTTTATTTTATTTGATTTTTGATTTAAAAGAAGTCAGTAAAAATAAAATAAGAATAAATGCAATAAAAGAATCCTTCGATCAAAGAAATGATGGTCTTCGATCCATGAAGGAAAGGCCTTCGATTCTATGAAGAAAGGTGGTCTTCGATCCATGTGAAGGATAGCCTTCGATCATGTGAAGACAGGCCTTCGATCCAGCAAAGAATGTAGTTGGAGGCGTATGATGATTTTCTTGTGGAGGAAGGCACTGAAACCTGCAAGAGAAAGTGTCAACAAAACAAAAGCATGACCTGGGTGTCGAAACCCAGGTCCTTCGATCATGTGCGTGTTGGGTCTATTCAGGCTAGTTTTCAGCAAGTGTTAGAAATAAAAATAAATGCAGACCTGGGTGTCGAACCTAGGTCCTTAATCTTGAATTATAAATATTAATATGTCACGCAATAAATAAAAATTAGTTTAAGATCAAAAGTTTGTTACCAATGGGATGTTTTATTTTAGATGGAGATAGCTTGTAAAGTTCTTAGGAACGCCTTCTAGAGGCAAGTTTTTCGCCTGGATGATGCGTGTATAGGCCAAGAAAATGTTCATATGGGCAGGCAGCCTACAACTTTGATCAGTAACAAGTATTGTCTGTGATGCAGCATCTGGTTGGTAGTGTGATTGTGGCAAGAGTGTTTCTTTCTTTTTTTAATGATCTCCCCCCCATGTGCATATGTATATGGTCTCCTTATATAGAGGGGATGGAGGGGACAAGAAGGCAAAAGAGTAAACAACCATTAAGTTTGTGTTTTAAGGCCATAAATGATGTTTTGTAACTTTTCCAAAGTCATGAGAACTTGTCCCTTTTTGAATTTGAATGAACTTGGACACATTTAGCTCCTTCGAATGCCTTCAGTCCCTGCCCTTCGATTGGCCTCAAGTTACCTCCTTCGACTGGGTCGTTTGAATGGAATTTTTGTTTACCCTTCTGTGATACGGTGGGAGAACTGACTTGTGGTTTTGCGTTTGTGTTCGCAATTGTTCGGTTTAGCAAGAGTCGCCATCGACTTTTTATTTTATCCAAAGGAAAGGTCAAAAAGCACAGGAAAGACCTTTAAGATGTTTTCTTGGGTTCGGGGGGTAGATTATGAAAAGGGAAGGTGCAAGCACCCTTTTCATCCATGGTTTTCCATGGGCTCTTAGTTACTTGTTTAGATCACTTGCTTTTGCTTTTCAATTGTTTGAAATGGTGCTTTGTGTGTGTGATTTTGAAAATGCTTTGAAAAAGAGGCCTTGTCTAGGAAACCTTTGTAACAATTCTTGTTTGAATGTTTTACAAAGGTGTTTGTCCTTTTGAAAAGATATTTCAATGTTTTTTAAGTTTGTTTTGGGAATTTGTGTTGTGATGTGTGTTTGAAAGTAGCAAGGATGTTTTGCAAGCTTTTGATCAAGTAACTAAGAGTTGTCTACCCTATTTTACTCAAAGATCTTTCTTATGTTTTTAACCCTTTTGACAGTGTTATTTCACCATTGCATTTGGTAAACAACCTTGTGTTAGGATGTTAAACGGGACAGGCGTGGGTCATTGTATACAATCATTGAAAGTAACTTGTGAGACGCTCTAGAAATTTTGTAAGGGACGAGATCGTTTTATCGAAGGCAACATCAAGGGTCATCGAGGGACTACGATCTTTGTTTATCGAAGGGGCATTTGCTAGAGTGTCTCATATTCGAGGGACATGATTGTATTTTTTGAAGCAACAAGCAAGGTTACCCTAGGGGTGTGAGTGTGCATTGTGTTTGTCAATTTACATGCTTCGTGTCTTGTATTAGGTTATCTAGCGATTGATTTTGAATTTCGCATACAAACCCTAATCTCTAGTCATGGCATATTTGAAAGCATAAAGTGCGAGAATTAAAATTCTAAGCTATTACAAAAGTATCCGGGGATGAGGGTACAAATTATTTACAAATGGGGATGAGTCTCACAAGAATAATAATGTCCAAATATTATGTGTTACAACCAAATCGAATCGTCGCAATTCAAATATAAAGCTATAACAAAACACAAAAATAAAGAGAATCAATAAATTATGAAATGCATGTATTTATTAACTTAAAAAATAAATAAATAAAATCTATTCTAAAAAAAAAAGATTAAGTATTATATTATTATTTTTTGTATTTTTATCAATTATGAAAAGAAAAAGTTTTAAAGAAATAAAATTTACCTTAAACTAAATCTCTATTATTTACGTATTTTTATTAATCAATAAAAAGGGTTAAATAAAACCAAAATTATTTAACTCAAATTAAAAGCCTTTTTTTTTATATTTTTATTATGTGATAATAAAAAGGAAATGATTTAAAACAATTAAGAAAAATCCAATTATTAGTATTATTAATAGTGTTATTATTAAAAGAAAACAAATTAACAAAAATGAATTAATTAAAAAAAGAATTTGTTTTAAACAAAAGAAAAGAAAAAAATAAAAATAAAAGGGCAGAATGGCCTTGGGATTTTTGGGTGGCCCAAATGAAAATGAAGAAGAACAAAAAAACAAGTCAGAAAGGAGAAAAGAGGGGGGGGGGTGCACTGGTAAAACAGATGGGCTTGGCGCATTTGTTTGGGGCGAAGGCCCAATATCCAGTTTGTTTCAATTTGTTAGGGTTTATTCATTTTTAGGGTTTGTGCGTTTGGTACACAGTGGCGCCCCTTTTGCTCTCTTCTTCGTCTTTTCCTCTTCATCTCCCTCAGACGAAGCACACTGATTCTCTTCCTAACCCTAGCTACCGGAGCGCCGCCCCCTCTCACTCTCTATCCTCTTCACGATGATCCAAGGTTTTGTTCGAATGGTATGGTTTGTCATCTTTGTGTTTTAACAGTTTCATTGTTTGTTTGATTCTTTATGTTACTTTGTTTTAATCCATGGTGTTTATGTGTTTGATATGCAGTAGAGGTTTGAGAAAATCATACCTTGAGAGATTTGTTTCTGGAAAATGGAGGGAGAGAGATTCGATTGGTGGCGCCTCCTTGGTGGTCGGGGATACGAGGAAGATGATGACTAGCTTCGCTTCTGGTATCTCTCTTTGGTTCTTTAAGATTTGAATGTTGTTTGATGATGAAATTTTTTTAATAAACTGTGTTGGTGGTTTTACTTCTTGAAAACTGTTTCCTCTTTTCTTGAATGTGAATGTTGATGTTTGATGATGATGTGAGAATCTGAAACTGTTTTGGTTCTTGAATGTGTTGATGATGATGAAAGTTCTGAAAACTGTGTTGTTGTTGATTGTTGATGATGACAAATTTCTGAAACTTGTTTTGTTACTTCTGAACCTCTCTTCCTTTCTATGATTGTTAATGTTTGATGATGAAAAAATTCTGAAAAACGGTGTTCGTCACTTCTGAACTTTCTTCCTTTCTCTTCTTGATTTTGAATGTTAGTTGATGTTTTGTTAATGATGAACCTTGTTCTGAAACTCCTTCTTGTCGCTTCTGAAATGCTCTTCCTTTTTCTTGAATATTGAAGGTGGATGATGAGAATGTCTCTGAAACTTTTGTTGGTTTGTTTGGTAAACTTGCTTTTTTGTTGGTTGTGTAGCCTGGTTTTGGTTTGAGCAAACTTGGCTTGCTGAGTTTGTGGTTCGTGGTGTTTTGGCTGGGTTATGTTTTGTTTGATAGGTTTGGAGCTAAGCCTGTTTGATTGTGCAGGTTCTTGAGTATTTTTGTGGTAGTTTGGTTGTGTTTGTGGGTTGAGCAAGCTTGGCTTGCTGATTTTGTGGTTCGTGGTGTTTTGGCTGGGTTGTTTTGTTTTGACAGGTTTGGAGCTTGGCCTGTTTGATTATGCAGGTTCTACAACAGGTTGTTAGGCTTGGTTTAGTTTGTGGAACTGTTACAGGGTTAGGAACCTTGTAGTTTTACAGGTTTGGAGCTTGTTTGGTTTGAGCAAAGCTTGTGGTTTGAGCAAGCTTGGCTTGTTGAGTTTGTTTTGGGCAAGCTGGTTTGCAGTTTTAGACTTGGCTTTTGTTTAGGTTACGTGATTTGCTGTAGGTTTGAGGGTTTACAGTTTGTTAACAGGTTGGATGATTTGAGCAAGCTTGGCTTGTTGAGTTTTTGTTATGCAGGTTTATGGTTGGGAGAGTTTTGTGGCCTTTTTTACAAAGTGTTTTTTCTCCTCCCTACTGTTATGCAGTTTGTTTTGTTTTATATCCTCTTTGCTTTTTGACTTGTGACAGCCTGCTCTTTTAGCCAAACTGTCAAACCTCGCCCAAGGTGATATCTTTTTCTCTTTCTCTCTCCATGAAAACAAGCATTTTTGCTTTGTTTATTATTATTTCTGAAAAATTGCCTCTGGAAAATGATGACAGCTTTTGACAAGCTTTGACTTGTCAAGTGGGTTACCTCCTGCTGTTTTACTTTTGCCTGCTGTATTTTTTCTGCTTTCATGCTGCTTGCCATATTTGCACAGTTTGCATCCCATTTGTTTTATAACTCAGTTTGGGAAATTTGTTTTGTAGCTCCATTTGGGACTTTGCTTGCTGTTTGTTACATCAGGTTCCTTGCTTGTGCTGCATTGTATATTTGTTTATGCTTTGACAGTTTGGCGCCTGTTTGCCCTTTTGAATTTTGTAACTCAGTTTGGTTTGCTGCCATGTTTAGTTTGCTTAGTTTGACAGTTTGGTTTGCAATGCGGTACAATGGGCGCCTATCATGTTTGAATTTTGGCGCCTTGTATGCTAGCTTTGTAACTCAGTATGCTTGCATTTTTTCAATTTGTATTTTTAATTTTCTCTTTGTGAACCAAGAAGAGCAATCTTCTTGTGATTTGCAGAGAGAAAAATAAAGCGTGATGAAAAATAAGCATTTTGATTCCAGACGGCCAATTTTAATGATGACTTTTTTCTTTCTCTTTTCATTTGAAAATTATTTTCAATTATCTGTACTAATTTTCTTTTCCTTTGTCTTTTGCAGGTGAGCACCAATTGGATGATAGAGGGAGCAGTAGAAGTCGGAGACCTTGAGCATGGGAGCACCAGAGCTTAGGAGGCTTAGGCTCAGATTAGATAGACTTTTTTTCATTTATTGTAAACATTTATTTCTTTTTAAAATACTATAAGTTGTAAAAACTTACAATATTCAAAAATAATAAATTATTTTTTTTTAACAATATTTGAAAATGAATAAAAAGAGTCTTTATCCAAAAGAAACATTTCTACTGTAAAATATCTTGCCCTTCTTCCTTGCATGTTCACTTAATTACTTAAGACACTCAAATTAAAATAATTGAAACTGCGTTTCAACAATTCTAATCCAGATAACTTAAATTCCAAATAATCAAAAACTTTTCAGTCTCGTAGCCTTGCATCAGTATTCCAATCACAATACGCATTGTATAATAAGAAAGCAAGCATTCCATTAAATGGAAAATCTTTCACTCCATTAACAAGCAGATGTCTTGATATTCCAAATAACAGTCTCAACTCCTATTTGTTATCCCAGATAATCAGGCCTTGAGAACAATCAGTTGACCTTTCAGCAAACTTGAAAAGGTGAGAAACCAATGTAACGGTAAACTGAATTTCTGTGGATTCAATTTCTTCTGAGAAATGCGAGAGAAAACCCTAATTCTGGATTTATTGCTAAAGAAAAGTCTGTTTGATCGATTCTTGAGCCAATCTGAAAAAATCAGAGAAAACCCTAGGGTTATGATTTCTTGTGAAAAAGGGAGGGCAAATTTAGGGTACAACACCTTCGAATGGGCCTTTGGTTGCCTCCTTCGGAGGGACTTTTTGAGTGTCTATCATATGTATGCTTTGTGCCCTCTTCAAATGGACCACCTAGGTGTGTCCTTCGAATGGCTCAAATCTCATCCTTGAGGTCCTCTTCAATTGAGCCCCGACGAAAACTCTTTCCAAGCTAATCGAAGCTTCCTTCATAATGCTTGTGTAGGAAACTTGAGTATGGCAATATGTGGTATCTTGGGCCAACCAGCATCTTTGCATATCTCTCTTTCCTTTTGGCTAGAAATATGTGTATCCTTCATTTTGAACCAATATGTGTGCTCTTTTGAAGGGACCACATGCATGCTTTGTGCCTTCTTCGAATGACTCTCCAATGTATGTCCTTCGATTAGACCTTTGGAATGCTCTTTCGAAGGGGCCGTATTGTGTGTTGTAGTGAAGAAACTGTGCTGAGGAGTCTTGGCCTTGTGCATTGAAGGCAACCACAAAATAAGTCTTTGTCTTAATGAATCTAAGGCAAGCATGAAGGGACTTTTGGCCTGATGAATCGAAACACATTTATAGGGGGTTCTTTCCTTGTGCATCAAAGGCAAGTCGAAAGGAGCCTTTTGCCTTGTACGCTAAAGGCAAGCTGAAGAGGGAGTATTTTCCTAGTCGAAGCGGGAATCAAGCTTGCTCCAAATAAATCAAATTCCCAAACGAAGCAGGGATCAAGCTGGCTCCAAAGAAACCAAATGCCCAATCAAATCAGGAATTAAGCTTGCATGCAGGTAGCCATTGCATTATGAATCAAGCCAGCATGTAAAGCCAAAGGCGCAATCAAAGTAGCACCAACATGAGGCCCTTCCCTTTTGAATCGAAGGAAGTTGTTTCAAAGGAAACACATGCCTAGTAAAAGCTTGTATACAACAAGTAAGCAACAGGCCTATGCTTCAATGAAGCTTGGAAATTTGAAGCAAGCTTGGAGGAGGTTAGGTGCTCAATCGAAGCCTGTCAAGATGCCAATCAAAGGACCCTTTGACATGCCAATCGAAAGACCTTGTTTATCTTCAAAAATTTATTTTTCTTTAATCAAGTGCTTGTGACCACCCATATAAGAAAAAATCTTGGAAAACATGAGAGGGAAATTTTTGGGGTACAACAGTTGCCCCTATTCAATCTTCTTACACATGAAGATGTAGATTGGCTTGTATGCCTTTCGTGATATGAAGGTGGAAGATGATTGAACACTAGAGTGCCCAGAAATTTGCACTCGTATGAAGTAACACTAATTGTTAATGATGGCTGGAATGGGCTTACATATGCCATTTGGATAAGATGACAGAGATTTGTTGGAGATGGGCTTAAGGATGCCATCCAAAGTAGATGCTGATTCTACACATGGTCCCTTTGGGGGTTCCTATTCCTGCTGTCTGAGGAGGAGTCCTCATGGGAATGTGGGTTTCAGGAGTTCTCCTGCTTGAGGAAAACACTGAGGAATAGAGTCTAGGAACTTCAGTTGTCCAAGGCTCTGCTGGAGATTTATCTCTGAAGAGATGAGAGTTTGCTGCTTTCTGGTTGAAATCCAGGTTTCACAGTAACTTGCTGAGAATAAGGGAATTGACCATTACCTGAAAATGTATTAGCAAGAGCTTGTGTAGGGCTGTTCCGGGATGAGCCTGTGTAAAATCAGTTTTATGCGATGTCATGGTGTGTGAATTGCATGATGCTCCCAAAATAAATGAGATTATGATATATGTATTTGTATGCACATGCCATGATGTATGAACATGTAATGCTGTTGCGAAGTATCTTTGTCTGGGAAAATAAATCCCTGACAGCTGTTGAAGAGTACCTAGAAGCTGAACCCCGGACTGCTGTTGGTGAGTGAAGAGAATGATTCTTCAATTTCTGCTGGGGACATTGAATGGAGATAATTTTGTTGGTGATTCCCTTTCTCTACTGAGGATCTTCGACTTCTTTTTGAGAATGATTTTGTCGAGGGGAAAAGTTCTGTTGGAAGATTTTACCAATTTGGAGAAATAAACTCTGCTGGGGGATGAACTTCTGTAGCTAGGGAAATAAATTCTACTGGTGATAAGGCTTTATAAACTACTTGATATTTATAAAAATCTATTGTGGAATACTTTGATTTCATCTCTCTAATGGAACTTTGTTGGAGAGAGTAATTCCTTCTTGGGGAAGAAGAGGTCAAAACTTTGGCTGTTCATTGCTCTACTGGAGATGAGGCTTTATAATATGATTGAGATTTTAAAAAAACTCTGTTGGGGATCTTTAACTTCTGCTTGAGGATGTGACAGGAAGATGCCCCTGTTTCTGTACCTCATGGAATGAGAAGTATACTAGAATGAACATGTGTCTGAATGTATCTAGCAGCTGTGTGAGGGAGTGTCAAAATTAATATTTGTTGTGATTGTATCTGAACAACAAGATATATTGAGTGAGTACTAGAATGGCATCTGTATTTGGAGCGTATCTGAATTGTATCTGAAAGCTTTATTAAATGAGTATCAGAATGGCATCCATATATGGAGCGTATCTGAACTATATTTAAAATCTATATTGAATGAGTATCAGAATGGCATCCGTATCTAGAACATATCTGAACTATATCTTAAAGTCATATTGAATGTGTATCAGAATGGAATCCGTATCTGGAGCGTATCTGAAATGTATCCGAAAGTTGTATTGAATGAGTATCAAAATGGCATCTGCGTCTAGAGCGTATCTGAACTGTATCTGAAAACTGTATTGAATGAGTCTCATAATGGCATCCGTATCTGGGGCGTACCTGAACTGTATTCGAATGTTGTATTGAATCAGTATTAGAATGGAATCCGTATCTGGAGCGTATTTGAACTGTATCTGAAAGTTGTATTGAATGAGTATCAGAATGGTATCCGTATATGGAGCTTATCTAAACTGTATCTGAAAGTTGTATTGAATGAGTATCATAATGGCTTCCGTATCTGGAGTGTATCTGAATTTTATTTGAAAGCTGTATTGAATGAGTATCTGAATGGCATCTGTATTTGGAGCGTATCTGAACTGTATCTGAAAGTTGTATTTATTGAGTATCAGAATGGCATTCGTATCTGGAGCATATCTGAAATATATTTTAAAGATGTATTGAATGAGTATCATAATGGCATCCGTATCTAGAGCGTATCTGAACTGTATCTGAAAGTTGTATTGAATGAGTAAAAGAATGGCATTCGTATCTGGAGCGTATCTGAACTGTATCTGAAAGATGTATTGAATTAGTATCATAATGGCATCCATATTGGAGTGTATCTGAACTTTATCCGAAAGCTGTATTGAATGAGTATCAGAATGTCATATGTATCTAGAGTGTATATGAACTGTATCTGAAAGCTATATTGAATGAGTATCAGAATGTCGTCCGTATCTGGAGGGTATCTGAAATGTATCTGAAAGTTGTATTGAATGAGTATCATAACGGCATCCGTATCTGGAGCGTATCTGAACTGTATCTGAAAGCGGTATTGAATGAGTATCAGAATGGAATCCGTATTTGGAGCGTATCTGAACTGTATTTGAAAGTTGTATTGAATGAGTATCAAAATGGCATCTGTATCTGGAGCGTATTTGAACTGTATCTGAAAGTTGTACCGTTTCTAGATGAGAATCTGCTTTATTTAGAATGTTTCCGCTGGGAATTCCTATTTTATTGTTTTGAGAAGAAATCCGCTAGGGAACATGAAAAGCTTATGAACCAGGCTAAGAAATTCTTTAAGATGTCGGAGCAGTAATTGGAGATTCTTGCTCTGCCGGGGATATAAGAACACCTGACATCACTAGGTTGTAGGCTGAGGATATGGAAGTGACTTTTTAGTAGAATGCCCATGTCTCTATACATGTTGGAGAAAGTAGCTACGGAGGTTTTGAGTGTCATCCCAACTCCTGGGGTTTTGAGTAGATGTTGATCAGGGAGACAAATGACAAGATGACGGGACATAGTTGTATGCTTTAAATCCCTAACTTTTTCTTGGACTGTCATTTCAGATTTTCAGTCCAACGGGATAACCTTTTTTGCCCAAGCCGCCTTTTCAGGTTTTCGACTTGACGGGTGTATAGTTTTATTTATATATCCCTAATTTTTGCCCGAACCATTTTGGTTCGCCGGGATGCCCTTATTTTTTCCTAGGCCGGTCAACCTAGCGGGTCTTTGTTTATGCGTAGTATTTTCTGACTATGTATGAGTTCACCGGGTGCGGAGAATTGTCACTGTCCATAGTAGTAAGTGTTTCCATACTTCTATAAGATGTTTGCTTGACTGTACATGGTTCGTTTCTGGAATTCATGTCTAATTCCCGAAGTGATTAAGACGGAAGTCTGCCCTGACTATTTGGCATTTTTGAGATATTCCTCGAATCTTGACTTGACTGCCCCAGATCAGTTGGATACCGTGCCATGCCCCTTGATTATGAAGGACCTGTTATTGGAAATGTCTTTTCCGTCTGAGGTGATTCTATCCATTGTGAGGATCTTTGTTCATCGAATATTCGTTGTGCGAATTTCTATGTTGTTTGAATAATTAGCCATATGCAAACAATGTCATTTAAAGAATGCAAAGCTTATGTCCGTCTTAAAGTTTGAAAATTCATGTTTTAGTAAAACAAACAAATTTTGTAAGAGTGTGATATCAACCTAGGATTTGTAGCAAGTCTTATAGGAGTCAGGATACCTTTTACAACAATATGCTTTTGAACTAACCCATGCTTCTTCTAGGACTTTTAAGGGTTGTAACGTGGCCTGGTTCACGGTTTTAAGAAACAAAGGATAAAGGCTCAAAATTTATGTACCCAACCTGTTCTTCGTGATGTTCTTCAGTCCTATGCTCAGTTAATTGTGGGTTTAGATCCCAATTGAGTCTGAAATCTTTGCTCTGATACTTGGTGATGGTTCAGAAATTGAATGTTTGTTTGAGAGGGCAGTCATTTTTGTAATCTTCTTTTTGTCGAGGATTTGTAGTAACCTCTTTTTTGTTTTCGTTATCCCTAATTGTTCCTGAACTTTTTCTTTTGTGATTACAGTCAGCGAGATGCCCCAGTTTTTCTCTTAAGTCTCCTTCATAGGTTTTGACTTATAGGGCTTTTCTTTTGAAAAATAATGACTGCCTGCTTTGATGATTATGTGGAACCATCACCATCCTTTGGAGGGTATCTTCTACACTATTTGTTGTGTATGAAGGATGAGCTTGCGACTAAATGCACATCTTAATTAACTGAGAAAGCTACCCTGCCCCAGGTTATGATTAAGGGTTTTAATTTGTGTGAAAAGAAAAAATCCTACTTCGTTGGCTCAAAGAGGTTGACTAGGGATTATCTTCCTTATAACTCCACTATTTAGGATTTGAACCAACGCTTGTACATCGTTAGTGGGGTCTGTTCAAAAGCATACTGTAGAGATTATGGTATCATTTTTGTCATCCTCCCTCTAAAGGCTTAGAGCTTTTAATCGAGAGTTGAATATCACAAAAGGAAGTAAAAACACAGTTTGAATATAGTGGATACGAATGAAATAATTCAAGATAAACATATGCATTGCATTGATGAAATAACAAAGTTTGACATGAATAAATGTTTGAACAATCAAAACAAAATTACAAATTGAGAATTCAGATGAACAAAAAGCCTCTTTGTCTTGGCTTTGTCACTTCAGATGGTGTGCCTTTGAGAGATGGCAGAAGAATTTAGTTTGGCCATCTTGTGTGAAATCCAGCACTCCTTCGTTGATCAAGTCCTGAATCTTATTTTTCAAAGCCCAACAACCATTTGTATCATGTCCAGGACTATTGGAATGGTAGGCACATATTACATCAGGATTGTAGTTAGGGGAAGAAGTTTTGGGGTTTGGGTGAGGTCTTATCAACGTAACCAAGTTCATCCTCAACATATGTTGCAATGCCTGAGACAATGGTATGTTGATTTTGGTAAACTGACTCCTGGGCTTGTCTTGCCTTTGCTGATTACCCTGTTATCGTTGGTGAGATCGTTGTTGTACCCTTGGCATAGCAGCCATCTGGAAAGGTCTACTCTCCAAGCTAACTTTTTGTCCCATCAAGGGTTGATGAATAACTTGATCCCCCGCCTCGACTGTTTGTTTCATACGGTTGCATCCATCTTGATGAAACTTGTTTACAATGGCCCTTAGCTCTTCTTGTTCCCGAGCTAAGTTTTGGATAAGAGCCATTTGACTGATCATCTGGATTCTCATTGTTTCTATTTCAGCTTGTAATTTCTCCAACTGGCCATCCTTGTCATTGTCAGGGTTTTTCTTGGTCAAGTTCCCAGCAAGGAGTGCCTTCAATTCTTCTTGCCCCCTGGACAGATTCAGGAACATTTCCTTGAATTGAGCATCTTGAGTTTAGATATCTCTGTCAGTCTGCTCGAGAGCCATTTTTCTTGCTGAAATAAACAGTGATAAAATGAGAGACCTCAACTAGAAGACATGTTATCTAATGACATGCATGCAATGCTTTCAAAGATCACGCGGGGTAAAATGTCAGAAGTTGAATTTTGCAGCTTTGATTAAAGAACTTTCATATCGCCGAAGGTTTTTCTACAAGAATCAAGCTCACCGTATCGAGTGGGTCATAGCCTCTGAATCAAGTTGTTGTGTTTAATCTTTTGACGATATTAGCTAAAGGGAAATAAATCCCTTTTCCCCTTGTTAAACGCCTGATTCATCATAACCTGCATCGCAGACCCTTGAGATCCTTGAAATGGTTAAGGAGATGTTATGGGATGATGTTATGATGTGTATGTTATGCATTAATCAAAATTTTAAGGTGGCGTAAGCAAGTAAACCCTGCAAGAAATCCAGATTATTGGATAATGACTGTAAACAAATCCTGCAAGGAAATTATGTTGTTAGATAATAAAACCCTGCAAGTAGTTCAAGTTGAAAGCAAACAAGTCACACAAGCAGCCTTAGTTTTAGGCTTGCATGGGGTTTGAAGGTAAGTACCATCTTGAAGATTAGTTGGCTCAACCTGTTCTAGTAATAGTAACCTGGTTCTAAGGGATCTCAATATCACTAATATTTCCCACAAGTTTCGTTTTGATCAACAACTGACTTACCACCAAACAAAACTCGGGAGTCAAATCTCAATGAGTGTAGCATCGAGTATCAACCAATATTCGGTCGGAACCAAAGCCAGCCATCTCACTACTTTATAATGGCGTAGGATGAGTCAATTAAAGGTTCTAAAGGTCAGTTAGCGCTTAATGATACTAAGGAAGCCTAATGCTATCCTTGACTGACTCAAGGAACATTAGTACAAACCAAAGTATCACGCTAATGTAGCTATCACTTTATCCATATCGTTCTACGCTGTACAACATCCATGATTTATTGCTACTTACCTAATAAGATGCCCAGATCCAGGTGTAAGATCTATAGTAACAACCCAAACAATCCCTCAAAAGTAAAGCATAAAAACACACAATGAAAGCAATTTTAAAATGAACTAAGCTCTAAGGTAACCCCACTTTTTATTATTCCCAAGCAGAGTCGCCAGTTCTGTGATATAATGGCAGAACTGATTGTTTAATACTGGTTTTGCATTTTGTGTTTGCAAATGTTGCGGTAAGCAAGATTCGCCACCGACTTTTCTTTTATCCAAATTAAGGAAAGGGTGAAAAGAACAGAAAAAGACCTTTTCGAGATTATTCTGAGTAAGAGGGTAGATTATGGAAAGGGAAGGTGTTAGCACCCTTTCCATCCGTAGTTATCTACAGGCTCTTAGAGGTTTGCTCATTTTGAAATACCTTTGTGCTTTGTGTGTTTGAAGATGTTTTGAAAATGCCTTAGCATGGCGAACTTTGTAATGTTTCTCGGGATAGTGGAGAAAGTATACAAAGTGTTTTGGAAAATGTTTTTGAAAAGTAGTATTTGTGTAACTGAAAAATGTTTTGAGCAAACTTCTAACAGCTATCTACTTTATACTCGAAAAGGTTTATCTTTTCCTCCTATCCTTTAGACAGTACTATCCTACTATTAGTGAGTAGGTAGCTCTTATCGTTGGATGTTTGAGGGATATTCGAAAGGACGTTACAGTCACGAAGGCAACTTGTGGAGATGCTTTAGCAATTTTGTTTAGGGACTAGATCATTTACCGAGAGGCAACTGTAGGGTCATCTAGGGACTATGATCTTTTGATTTGTGGGTCTTTGCTAAAGCGTCCCTGTCTCGAGGGACATGACTATTTTATTTCCGAAGGAAATCGAAGTGGGTGTACCTTAGAGGTTCATATGTGCATGTGTGTTATGTTTCAGTTGTTTTTTTGTCTTTTTGTTAGGTTTGCTAGCGTTAAATTCCAGTCTTGTCATACAATCCTATTAGTTTAGCAGTTAATATATATACAGTAATTAAAAATGCAGAAATGTAAACTGCGGAAACATAAATCCTACGCTATTATAAGGATTTGGGGATTAATTACATGTCCATGACTGAGGGGGACAAAGTAGTAAATATCCTAGTTTTAATCTATTACATCTAGTTGGAAAATACAATAATATGAAAAAATGCGAAAATAAATAAATGTGCGCGAATTAGAAAAGACGTCTGAAAATCCTAAGGTGGAAAAATCTTTTTGTTTGTTTTTAATTTTTATGTAAAGAAAATAAATTGAGAAAATAAAATTAGACCTACATTCTAATTTATTTTAATTCTTTTTAAAAGAGGATGTTAAAGTCAATTAATTAATTATTTCAGAAATTAATTATAAAAAAAAACTAATCCTAAGTTCTTTGTGATTTTATTTTATTTGATTTTTGATTTAAAAGAAGTGAGTAAAAATAAAAATAATAATAAATGCAATAAAAGAATCCCTCGATCAAAGAAATGATGATCTTCGATTCATGAAGGAAAGTCCTTCGATTTTATGAAGACAGGTGGTCTTCGATCAATGTGAAGGATAGCCTTCGATCATGTGAAGACATGCCTTCGATCCAGCAAAGAATGTAGCTTGAGGCGTCTGATGATTTTCCTGTGGAGGAAGGCACTGGAACCTGCAAGAGAAAGTGCCAACAAAACAAAAGCATGACCTGAGTTTCGAAACCCAGGTCCTTCGATCTTGTGTGTGTTAGGTCTATTCAGGCTATATTAGCAGCAAGTGTTAGAAACAAAAACAAATGCAGACCTGGGTGTCGAACCCAGGTGCTTAATCTTGAATTATAAATGTTAATATGTCATGCAATAAATCAAAATTAGTTTAAGATCAAAAGTTTGTTACGAAAGGGATGTTTTCGTTTTGGATGGATATGGTTTGTAAAGTTCTTAAGAATTCCTCCTGGAGGCAAGGTTTTCGCCTGGCTGATGCGTGTATAGGACAAGAAGACGTTCTTATTGGCAGGCAACTTGCAGCTTCGATCAGTAACAAGTATTGTGTGTGATGCAGCATCTGGCTGGTAGTGTGAGTGTGGCGAGAGTGTTTATTTATTTTTTTGATGATCCCCCCCCTGTACGTATGTATGTGGTCTCCTTATATAGAGGGGATGAAGGGGACAAGAAGGAAAAAGAGTAAACAGCCATTAAGTTAGTGTTTTAAGGCCATGAATGATGTTTTGTAACTTTTCCAAAGTCACGGGAACTTGTCCCTTTTTTAATTTGAATGAACTTGGACACATTTGGCTCCTTCGAATGCCTTCAGTCCCTACTCTTTGATTAGCCTCAAGTTAACTCCTTCGACTGGGTCTTTTGAATGGACTTTTTGTGTACCCTTCGAATGGGCCTTTGGGTGCCTCCTTCGAAGGGACTTTTTGAGTATCTTTCATATGTATGCTTTGTGCCCTCTTCGAATGGACCACCCAGGTGTGTCCTTCGAATGGCTCAAATCTCATCCTTGCGGGCCTCTTCGATTGAGCCCCAACGAAAACTTTCCAGACTAATCAAAGCTTCCTCCAGAATGCTTGTGCAAGAAACTTGAGTATGGGAATATGTGGGATCTTGGGCCAACCAGCATCTTTGTATGTCTCTCTTTCGTTTTGGCTATCAATATGTGTATCCTTCGTTTTGAACCAATGTGTGTGCTCTTTTGAAGGGACCACATACATGCTTTGTGCCTTCTTCAAATGACTCTCCAATGTGTGTCCTTCAACTGGACCTTTGGAATGCTCTTTCAAAGGGGCCATATTATGTGTTGTAGTGCAGAAACTGTGTCGAGGAGTCTTGGCCTTGAGCATTGAAGGCAAGCACAAAGAAAGTCTTTGTCTTAGTGATTCCAAGGCAAGCATGAAGGGGCTTTTGGCCTAATGAATCGAAACACCTTTATAGGGGGTTCTTGCCTTGTGCATCAAAGGCAAGTCGAAAGGAGCCTTTTACCTTATGCGCTGAAGGCAAGCTAAAGAGGGATTATTTTCCTAGTCGAAGCAGGAATCAAGCTTGCTCCAAATAAATCAAATGCCCAAACGAAGCAGGGATCAAGCTGGCTCCAAAGAAATCAAATGCCCAATCGAAGCAGGAACTAAGCTTACATACAGGTAGCCATTGCATTGTGAATCAAGCCAGCATGTAAAGCCAAAGGCGCAATCGAAGGAGCACCATGTGGTGGTAGAGATGTGCAAGACTAAGCCATTGGATTGACTAGACTTTATACAAATCAAAATAAAAATTGCCACCGCGCTTTATTGTTTACAAAGGAATGGGAAAAGAGAGAATAACCCAAAAAGAGGGGAAAAGATTCAAGGTAAGGGGATTGGTTATGCAAAGGGAAAGTATTAGCACCCTAAACATCTACGGTACTCCGCAGGAACCTCTTTGAAAAATCTGTATATTTTGGCTATAAAAATGTGTTGTATATAAAATGGATGGTGGAGGTGAGAAAAGAAATATTTTATGATTTTTGCACCCGCCGCGGTTGCGAACCTTTAGTGCCTACGTACCAACTTTTGTGCAATAGGGGATCAGGGTACACGTAGTTACTCTTTAAAAAATTTGAAACACAAGTGTGTTGGTTGATTTTATGAGATAAGACATCATCACAATTGTCCGTGTGAAAAAAACATACTTACTACCCACAATCATGACAAAGGAAAATTTGCATCATCTCAAAGTGGAGGATATGGCTTGGATTTTAAAATCAACAATGCCTCACTCAACACCCAAGTGGAAAATATCTCACTTCACTACATATTGTAGAAGTATATTTGTTTGCATCACTACAAGGATTGACAAGAGTCTAATCTTTTGAGAAAAGTTTAAAGATAAAAGCCAAAGTGGCAAAATGGTTTGAAATGAGATTGATTTACTTTTAGTCTTCTCACAAAAAAAGGTCAAGGTAGTATTAAATTGGTTGAAATTTATTTATGAAAATGTTTCGAAGATGCATGGACCTAAGTCCAAGTTTATTATGAAAATGTTTCAAGTTTCAAAACAAGAAGAGTTTTTTTTTAAAGGAGGGAGAAGATTTTTGAAATTAAAGAAGATGGGAGGAGAAGAAGAGGCTATCCTAAAGCATAAGGTAAAAGCTAGGGATAAGAACCATCTAACCAACAAGAAGTCAATACTTGACATTATGAGTCAATATAGAATTCGCATTATTCGGATTGAAACCAAGCAAGCAAAGATACTAGACCTCTTGAGAGAACCAAACTTCAAGTGTTTTAAGTCTTCGCAAAAATTGGGCAGAGTAACGGTTGTATACGGGTGAATTCCAAATTACAAACAAAGATCGTAATCTCAATAACCTGCACACAAAACAAACAAACAACCCAATGTCTTGAGGTAAACCTCAAGAACTCCAGACAAAATATCAAATAAAGTCACAAAGTCTCCAAGATAGGCCAAGGTCTCTAATCCTAAGTCTAAGAAGTCCATCACTCCATAATGCAAAGGATAGTAACCATGTAGTCCAAGTATAATTAATGATTTTCATGGTTCATGTCGATTATTAGGTGTCTTTAAAAAAAAGAAAAGCTTAAGTGAGCAAAATAAAAATGAAATAAAAGTAAATGCTCAAGTGAGCAAAGATGAAAATAGCATGAAATGTAAAAGGCTAAAAGTAAATGGTACATAAAGCATAAAAATAAAAGCGTAAAGTAAAGTTAATTTTTAGTAATTAGTGGTTAGTTGGATGACCATCTTGAAACTTGCATTTGGAACTCATTAGAGGATTGGTAGAACCAAAGCCTCCACACAACAAGTTGCATTTGCTTTTTGTCAAGTATATCATCCATTTTGGAATTCTCACAAGGCAACATGTAATGATCAACGATGTTTAAGTGATCCACGTTGACCAAAGGTGTTGTAGATCCATTAGAGGATTGGTAGAACCAAAGCCTCCACACAATGAATCTCAAGGTTATTGGATCAAAGAGATCAAATTAACATACTTGGGCTTGCAATCATAAGTCCGGGCCACGAATGATGATTTATTCGAATCGAGACAAAATTTAGCGCTATGTTAAGCAATCGTAAGTGGACTTATGTAGAAGTCACACCTATTTTGAGGCCGGTCAATAGCAATCTATGTACTTCATGTTTGGATAAATGATAGAGATCACCATCCCTTAACATGTAGCACAATTAAAAAAGAAAGGGATAAGATGAAGAGGGAGGGAAATGATAAGCTAATTTGGATCACCATTTCAAAATTCTTTCATCTTTAAATTCAACCACTCCTCTAGATGGATTAAAGCACTAAACATATCATTAATCCAAAGCACCAAAAATGAATTAAATAATTCACTCTTAGGTAGATTTGAATTGATGAACATTTATCCAACTTCATCTACATCACAAAGTTCATTGAGTTTAAAGACAAATTGGACATTTAAAATTGCAATCCAAACCAACAATCAAAAGGAGTGAGTAGAAAAAGCATTTTGGATAAAAGCTTCCCCAAAACAAGGCAAAAAAGTGCATTATGTCCCTGTGTAAATCGATTGCACTATTGTGTAAATCGATTTACACAGTACAGTTTTCTAAAAATTGTGCAAAATTGCTTATGTGCAATCGATTGCACTACAGTGCAAATCGATTGCACACAGTTACAATAGCAAAAACAGCATTTTAAAAAGGCAAATTCTTGTTCAAACTTTCCATCAAACACCTTATGATCATAGATCCACTTGAGCACGAAAATTCCATCAAATTATGAGAAAATACCACCATTGAAATCACAAAATAATGCTCAAAGAATCAATCCCAAAGATCACCAAGAGATCACATTGTGAAAGATGAATTATCCAACTTACCAAAGGTTGATCTAGAGAATTATCAAAACAACTTCAAGAATTTGCTTCAATTCAACCACAAGAATCAATTGACCAAGCTTGGATGTAGAGAATTGATGGAGAAAAAGTGTTTGGATGAAGTTTTAGCTTAAAGATTAGTAAGCTTCAATGCAAAGCTTACTAACTTTTTGAAAATGGAGCTTTGAGTGAATTTGGAGATGGAGAGAATTGAGAGATTATTTAGCAAGGTGGATTTGGCTATCAAAAGCTTGAAATTTGAATTAAATGAGAGCTCTATTTATAGATTTTTAGGATTGGGATTAGTGGTAATTTAGTAATTGATTCTTGGAGCCAAAATTCGAATTAATGATAACTCTTTCAGAAATTAGAGCCAAAATTTGAATTAATGATAATTCTTTCAAATATTAGAGCCAAAATTTGAATTAATGATAATTCTTTTTAAAAATGAAAGATTGGCACTAAAATTTGAATTAATGATACATCTTTCAAAAGTGAAGGAAAATTGGAGCCAAAATTTGACAAGTTTAAAATGCTGATTTTTTAATTTTCACGTTGTGCAATCGATTGCACTATAGTGCAAATCGATTTGCACAATGTATTTTTTCAAAAATGGCGCAAAATGCACTATGTGCAATCGATTGCACTCTAAGAGAAATCGATTGCATCAGTGAAAAAAAATGAAAATTTTTAATTCTTTTTCTTTGCAAATAGAGATTTTAGGAAAATAATACCAGAAATCCTTATTTGTCAGATGCTTCGACTTGGTACCTACAAAACAAAAATATACAAAGACAAAGACAAATATTTTTTGTATTTTGATTAGATGTTAGTCAACAACACATATACAAAATACACAACCAAGGTGCTTGGAGATTCCTCAAGAGCAAACTTAAAGATAGGAAAAAAGAGGAAGAACCAACCCTAATGTGATCTTGTTATGATCGAGTTGATATGATATGATAGAGGAATCTTAGGGGCAAAAATTGGGATACAACAGCTGCCCTTATTTAAGTGTCATTTATTCGGAGATACGAAGGTTACAAATCATCGTGTCGACGCGATTGAAGATACTTAAATATAAAACCAGCCCTATTTTTGTCTCTAAGATGCCATGCAATGCTTATGATTATGGATGCATATGAACATAACAAAAAAGACGCAAAGTAACACTGAGGATGCCACAAAAATGAAGAAACAAAGGAGTAACCCCACCAGAAAAATAAATCACTGGTGGACCAAAAGAATAGAACCAGAGAGGAGGATAACAAGCATCGATGTTCACTGCCGATGTCTACCAATGTTCACTGAAGGTAGAGAGAAGAAGATATACCGACTCACAGATGATGGTAAACTACCAACTCAATAGTTGAAGGTAGAAGAGAAAATATATCATGCCATCGCCGTTCACTAGCGAGGAACTATCACCGTTCACTAATGATAGCAAAAAGATAAGAAACACCGATGTTCACTGCCGATGCACTACCAACGTTCACTGAAGGTAGATTTTTAAAATATCATACCATCGTCGTTCACTGACGAGGAACCACCAACGTTCACTGATGATAGCAAAAAGATAAGAAACACCGACGTTCAATGCCGATGCACTACCAACGTTCACTGAAGGTAGATTTTGAAAATATCATACCATCGTCGTTCACTGACGAGGAACCACCACCGTTCACTGATGATAGCAAAAAGATAAGAAACACCGACGTTCACTGCCGATGCACTACCAACGTTCACTGAAGGTAGATTTTGAAAATATTATACCATCACCGTTCACTGACGAGGAACTACCACCGTTCACTGATGATAGCAAAAAGATAAGAAACACCGACGTTCACTGCCGATGCTCTACCAACGTTCACTGAAGGTAGATTTTGAAAATATCATACCATCGCCGTCCACGGACGAGGAACCACCACCGTTCACTGATGATGGCAAAAAGATAAGAAACACCAACATTCACTGCCGATGCACTACCAACGTTCACTGAAGGTAGATTTTAAAAATATCATACCATTGCCGTTCACTGACGAGGAACCACCACCGTTCATTGATGATAGCAAAAAGATAAGAAACACCGACGTTCACTGCCGATGCACTACCAACGTTCACTGAAGGTAGATTTTGAAAATATCATACCATCGCCGTTCACTGACGAGGAACCACCACCGTTCACTGATGATAGCAAAAAGATAAGAAACACCAACGTTCACTGCCGATGCACTACCAACATTCACTGAAGGTAGATTTTGAAAATATCATACCATCGCCGTTCACTAACGAGGAACCACCACCGTTCACTGATGATAGCAAAAAGATAAGAAACACCGACGTTCACTCCCGATGCACTACCAACGTTCATTGAAGGTAGATTTTGAAAATATCATACCATCGCCGCTCACTGACGAGGAACCACCACCGTTCACTGATGATAGCAAAAAGATAAGAAACACCGACGTTCACTGCCGATGCACTACCAACGTTCACTGAAGGTAGATTTTTAAAATATCATACCATCGCCGTTCACTGACGAGGAACCACCACCGTTCACTGATGATATCAAAAAGATAAGGAACACCGACGCTCACTGCCGATGCACTACCAACATTCACTGAAGGTAGATTTTGAAAATATCATATGTTCCCCAAACTTCTGGTGTTTCATCTAGAACGGGTCTCAACTTCTTCCTTAACCAAGGAATTCCGCCTGGAAAGGGTAATATGTAAGCTGTCTCAAATAAAGAGACTTCCACTTGCAAAGATTTCACAACGAGCAATTTCTGTGAATTTGAAAGTCTTGCCATCCACTGGCGTAAACTGACGACGGACTGCAAGCTAACCACTCATAGAGGAAATAGCAAAAAAAGTTACATCGACTTGTACAGGGAAGAACGAGTTGCTCAAACAAAGATACCTGTTGCTTGTTATCATGGGGATTGCAAAAAGAAACGACTTTCTGGGGATAGAAATGTGGCTTCCTGGGGAAATAGATACGACTTCCTGGGGAAATGAGATATGACTTCCTGGGGAAATGAGATATGACTTCCTGGGGAAATGCCACATTATTCCTGCTGAAGAGATAAAGTCTTCTCGTGCAAAATAAATGCACAAATCAAAGCTCAAAGTCCTCAGAAATCCAGAGTAAATAATATTGTCATGCAACCACGAATCCAATTAGAAACAAACTGAAGCAAGACGGCCAAAGAAGATACATCCTTTGAGAAATAAACTCAAGAGGGAAAACCAAATCCAACTAAGCAAGGAGCGCTGCAGGAAGGTTTGAACACAATGTCAATAAAAAATGATTTGTAACAATGCATGATGCATCTATGAATGCATGAGTGATATCGTGCATATGCTGGTAAAAGGATACATAATCGAACAAAACTGCCTCAGGTACTAACAACATTGGTCTAAACTTCAACCAGAAAGATCAATCCAAGAAAGGTAAAAGCAACTGCGGAAACCAAACCTATTGTCTGTCCTAACTTCACTGAGGAGAAATATAATCCAGATGTAGCTAAATCAAACAGATACCGGGATAGAACATCTTTCTCATGTTTTCATCGGAGAAACCAGTTTTCCAAAAACAATGTGCCTACTGAAGATTGAAAAACTAGTCTCAAATAAAGCAGACTGACACTGAGACAACCAAACCTCACTGAGGAATTCAAACCCACTTCCCTGGAGAAAAAGAAACTGAGGATTGGAAACTTTTCATCATGAATACTCATTCCAACAAGAGATGCCCTGGGATAACCTTCCAAGGGAATAACACACAGACTTCCATGGGGAAAACAAATGTTTCACAGTCCGTACTCTTACTGGGGATTTCGATACTGATTGTGAATAAGGCAAATGGAAACCAAATTGTCAAAACATTCACTGTGGAAATCAGGCCCACTTTGAAGGAAGAAAAACATACGGACTTCACTAAGGGAGACAATACTTCATCATCGAGACCTCTACCGGGGACTTTATGTTGACTTCATTGGGGAGGTCGACACCACATCATCGAGGGGAAACCAAGATACGTTCTTCACAGGGGAAAAGGACTTCTATCAAATAAACAAGGCCTTCACTAGAAAATACTGGATTGAGTCTTCATATCAACCAAACCTATTCCAATAAAAGATGCCCTGGTGTAGTCTTCCTGGGAAATCAAGAAGTCAACACTATTGCCAATACTGCAAAAAGAGCGATATCTTAGCACACCAAGGGAATAAAACCTTTCATCATATGAGGGAAAACTTTGCTGGGGAACCTGGGACAGAGGCTTCTGACCATGCAAACCCAAAATCAAAAGCGAACCAAGACTTGGTCGGGGATCATGGGATCACAAACCTAATACTGTACATTACGCCAACTGGTATCGTCTTTAATTATCTGAGAAACACATAAAGATTGCGCATATACCAACAAGATGACCTGAGAAAAACCTTCAGGAAGGAAGTAAATATTCTTAAAACAACCGGAGTTTGTTCATTCCAGGGATCACCATTTTTGTTGTCATTGTTTCATCACAAATCCCAAAGTAAATTGAATTGTAAAGATGTCTTTCTTTTTGAAAAGTCAATTTTGTTTTTTTAATCTTTTTTCTTTGAAAGTTATTATCAGTAATAAATGAAGTCTTTGCAAGCTAAATAAAAATAAGAACATAAAGAATTGGGAAAAAGCTCGAATTTTATTAATAGAATGGTAGTCTGCGAATGGCGAGACTCCATGGATGATTACAAAGTTTAGGAAATGGTAATATATAATGGAAAAGATACATTGAGATACAATGACCACCATTCCCCTAACAACTTTTGAAGTCCTGAGCAGCAGCTTTTGTTGAAGTATGGTGAGGATCCGAGAAGATTTTTGCTTCAACGATCAAGTCTTGTCTGACGTAGTTACTTGCCAAGAAAAAATCCCTAACTTTTGCCTAAGCTGCCCTTGCAGGTTTTCAACTTAGCGGGAAATTTATTCTGTTTATGTCTATAATTTTTGCCTAGACAGCCCTTTCGGGTTTTCAGCCTACCGAGACGCTCCTTTTTGCCTAAGCCGCCCTTTCAGGTTTTCAACTTAGCGAGCTATTCTTTTATTTCTTTAGGCGAAGTATTTCTTGAATGCGTCAGCATTCATGGGACGTGGGAACTCCTCGCCATCCATAGTTTCAAGAATTAATGCACCACCAGAGAAGGATTTCTTGACAACATACGGGCCTTCAAAATTGGGAGTCCACTTGCCCCTAGAATCAGTGTTAAAATACATGATCTTCCTGAGCACGAGGTCGCCTTCTTTGAATTCACGAGGTTTGACCTTTTTATCAAATGCTTTCTTCATTCTTTTATGATATAACTGCCCATGACATAAAGCTGTCATCCTCTTCTCTTCAATCAAATTCAATTGGTCAAACCTGTTCTGGACCCATTCAGCCTCTGTCAACTTGGCTTCCATTATCACACGCAACGAGGGAATCTCTACCTCAACAGGGAGTACAACTTCCATTCCATATACCAGGGAGAACGAGGTTGCTCCTGTTGAAATGCGGACAGATGTTCGATATCCATGCAGAGAAAAAGGGAGCATTTCATGACAATCCTTATAAGTAATAACCATTTTCTGGATAATTCTCTTGATATTCTTATTAGCAGCCTCAACAGCCCCATTCATCTTTGGCCTGTATGGAGACGAATTGTGATGGACAATCTTGAATTCTTCACACAGTTCTGTCATCATTTTGTTGTTAAAATTTGAGCCATTGTCAGTGATGATTATACTCGGCACACCATACCGGCATATCAGATTGTTTTTGATGAAACGCACAACCACTTGTTTGGTAACATTGGCATAAGAAGCAGCCTCTACCCATTTGGTAAAGTAGTCAATCGCTACCAAAATGAAACAGTGTCCATTCGAAGCTTTGGGTTCTATCATCCCGATCATGTCAATACCCCACATAGAGAAAGGCCATGGGGAGGAAATTACATTGAGAAGTGTCGGAGGCACATGGATCTTATCTGCATAAATCTGGCATTTATGCCACTTCTTTGCAAATTTGCAACAATCAGATTCTATTGTCAACCAATAGTAACCTTCCCTTAGCATCTTTTTAGCCATCGAATGTCCATTAGCATGAGTGCCAAATGAACCTTCATGAATCTCATGCATCAACATGTCTGCTTCGTGTCTATCCACGCATCTGAGCAAGACCATGTCATAATTTCTCTTGTATAGCACATTTTCACTGAGGAAGATATTTCCTGCCAATCTTCTCAATGTCTTTCTATCTTTCCTCGATGCACCAATCGGGTATTCCTGAGTCTGAAGAAAATGCTTGATATCATAATACCAAGGTTTTTCATCTGCTACCTCCTCTGTCGCAAACAACATGAGCGGGCCTATCCATCCGTCGAACTGTAATACGGGGTATATCATTCCAAGAATTCACTTGATACATGGAAGCCAGAGTTGCCAGAGCATCCGCCATTTGATTTTCATCTATAGGGATGTGATGGAATTTAACTTTATTGAAGAAGGGTAGCAATCTTCTAGCATAATCTTTGTAAGGGATCAAGCCAGTGTGATGAGTATCTCATTCTCCTTTAATCTGATTTATTACCAAAGCTGAATCACCATACACATCTAGAATTTTGATTCTGAGATCAATAGCTTCCTCAAGACCCATGATGCAAGCCTCATATTCCGCCATATTATTAGTGCAATCAAATGTTAGCCTCGTAGTAAAAGGAATGTGCGATCCATGAGGAGTGACAATCACAACACCAATTCCTTTACCATAATCATTCATCGCTCCATCAAAAATCATACTCCAATGAGATTCAGGGTCAGGGCCTTCCTCAGTCAATGGTTCATCACAATCTTTCACTTTCAAGAACATCACATCCTCATCAGGGAATTCAAATTCTGCAGATTGATGATCTTCCACTGGTTGGTGAGCAAGGTAATCTGCCAACACACTACTTTTAATAGCTTTTTGAGTGCGGTACTCAATATCATATTCAGACAACAACATCTGCCAGCGGGCAATTCTCCCCGTAAGAGCAGGCTTCTCAAAAATATACTTGATTGGGTCCATTTTGTAGATCAACCAAGTGGTATGATTCAACATATACTGCCGCAAACGCTTTGCCGCCCAGGCCAAAGCACAACATGTCTTTTCTAGCATGGAATACCGCAACTCACAATCAGTGAACTTTTTGTTAAGATAATAAATGGCAAACTCTTTATTTCCCGTTTCATCCTGTTGTCCCAGAATACAACCCATGGATTTATCTAACACCGTTAGATACATAATCAGCGGTCTTCCTTCTACGGGAGGGAGCAAGATAGGAGGTTCACGCAGATACTCTTTAATACTCTCAAATGCCCTTTGGCAGTCATCTATCCATACACAACCTTGATCTTTCTTTAAGAACTTAAAGATTAGTTCACACTTTGCAGTCATGTGGGAAATGAATCTGGAAATATAATTCAAACGCCCGAGGAAACCCCTGACTTGCTTTTCAGTTCTTGGTGCTGGCATTTCTTGAATTGATCTGACTTTATCAGGATCAACTTCAATTCCTTTCTGGCTAATAATAAAACCCAACAATTTCCCTGATCTAACTCTGAAGGTGCATTTATTTGGATTCAAGCGGAGACGAAACTTCCTTAAATGCTGAAACAACTTCAACAAATATTTTATATGCCCTTCTTCAGTTTGGGATTTGGCAATCATATCATCAACATATACTTCAATTTCCTTGTGCATCAGATCATGGAATAGGGTTGTCATAGCCCTCTGGCACGTTGCACCAGCGTTCTTCAACCCGAAGGGCATCACTCTGTAACAGAATGTTCCCCAGGGTGTGATAAACGTTGTTTTTTACATGTCCTCTAGAGCCATTCTTATTTGATTATACCCGGAAAATCCGTCCATGAACGAGAATACTTTGAATTTTGCTGTGCTATCCACTAACATATCAATGTGAGGCAATGGAAAATCATCTTTTGGACTAGCTTTATTTAGATCTCTATAATCTACGCACATGCGGACTTTTCCGTCTTTTTTCGGTATTGGGACAATATTGGCAATCCATTGAGGATACACTGACGTCACAAGAAAACCAGCATTAATCTGCTTTAGGACCTCCTCTTTGATCTTTACTGCCATATCTGGGTGGGTTCTTCTCAACTTTTGTTTAACTGGCGAACACTCTGGCTTCAATGGAAAATGATGCTCAACAATGTTTGTATCTAGACCAGGAATGTCTTGATAAGACCAAGCAAAAATATCCACATACTCTTTCAACAGCTCAATCAACCCACTCTTCACATCAAGATGAAACGATGCTCTAATCTTAATCTCTTTCGGATCTTCTTCTGAACCCAAATTAATCACTTCCAAAGGCTGCTTATATGGCTGAATGGTATTATCCTCGTGCTCAAGCAACCGTGAGACCTCTTCTGGAATCTCATCATAATCTTCTTCTTTAGCCCCAAACACGGGACATTCAAAGTTGGGAGAGGGTGCAGGGTCATTGTATTCAACGGGTTTTTTAATTAATCTGCACATATGATTTATGATTGCTTTTAGAAACTGACACATATAACAAGTGATCATGCAGATTAATTTTCAGTTATCATTTATTTTGAAAGGGTTTTTTATTTGATTACCATTTCCCAAGAAAAAGCAGAAAATAAAGACATATTTTTGGAAGCAAAGACAACTTTTATTAATGATCTTAAAAATCAAAGCAAACGGATAAGCCCATACAATACTTTCACCTTGGGCAGAGTGAAAGCTTTTCAAAGAAAGAAACAGATTAACAAAACAAATTACTTTGAAATATGTATGCAAGAAGGAACATCAATGGTGACCCAGTTCTGAACTCGGACTCCATGCGTCACAAAATTTGGTACTTCCTGCTCTGCTTCATCTTCTTCAACAACATTGATTCCAGAACCAATTGGATGGATGTAGCCTCTCTGCGGAAAACATCATGATAACTGTTCACAGGAGAATTTGACTTCAAACTTTCGCCTTTGCCATTCTTCGAATAAAAACCCAACCAGTTCTCTTCTTGTTCACGGGTGGATCCACCAGTCGTCCCCAAACTGCATTATGACCATTGCGCACAACCTGCTGCGCGTCCTTCAGGGAAACTACAGAATTCTCATTCCTCCTTATGTTGTCAATGGATAGGGCTTGGAATTGGGTTCCAATAGCATCCTCATCCACTTCTACAATACTGAAAGAGGATAGATGGGATATCAACAATGCCTGCTCCCCATTTATGATCACTACCTTCCCTTCACGCACAAATTTTTAGCTTCTGATGCAGAGTTGAAGTGACAGCCCCAGCTTTGTGTATCCATGGTCGTCCAAGAAAACAACTATATGCCGGAATAATATCCATAACCTGGAAGGTTATCAAGAACAAATGTGGTCCTATATGTATGGGCATGTCCACTTCACCGATGACAGATTTCCTCGACCCATCAAAAGCCTTCACAATGATGCCACTCGGGCGCATAGATGTTCCTTGATACTTTAACTTCAAGAGGTTACTTCTCGGTATGACATTCAACGCGAATCCGTTATCAATTAGCACATTGGACAGTGAATCATTCTTACAGTTCATGGATATGTGGAGGGCCAGGTTGTGATTCCTCCCTTCATCTAGTAACTCATCATCACAGAAGCTCAAATTGTTACATGACGTAATGTTTCCAATTACGCTGCTGAATTGATCTAATGGCATGTCATTCTCTATAAAAGCTTGGTATAGTACTCTCATAAGCGATTCTCTATGAGCAGAGGAATTCATCAATAAGGCTAGAATAGATATCTTTGAAGGAGTCTGCAATAGCTGATCTACAATTCTGTAATCGCTCATCTTAATTATCTTCAAGATATCATCCACTTCTTTCTCTAATGTAGCTCCACTAGTCCCTCCTGCAGACTTCTTAGGCTTATCATTCTCAGCAATCTTCTTTCCAGCAATAACATCTCTTCGAATGACCGGCGCAAATACACGACCAGTACGGGTCACTCTGCTATTATCAGCTATATTTCCAACATCTGGCATCGGCTGGATGGGAATCTCCACCCCATCTTCTAAGATTGTAGTGTTGTATTTGTAAGGCACAGCCTTATCTGATTCATAGGGAACAGGACCTGGCAGACTAATTACCAATGGGGCAACAACTGGTTTGCTATGGTACTCCACCTCAAGATGAGTGGGTACACCAAAACAAGGTACAATGACATTCACCCCTTCCTCAACACAATCAGCCATCAAAAATTCATTTTCGGCAAACAAATCTTCGTCTGAAGAGAAATACTTATCTGCGGAGGCATACTCTTCCTTTGACTCTTCCATCAAACAGACTTCAACCATATCAATCTCATGATAATCATCTCTCTGACCTGTGATCTTGATGGTTCCATTGTCTAACAGCAACTGAACACCTTCCCTCGCAAAAGAACATCCTCAGGGATTTCGACAACAAATTATGCAAGATCCATATTGGTGTTCCACCTGACCAGCAGTATGCCAGAAGGTAGCATGTAACTGCCCTAGATCCTCATTCAAATGATCCACATCAAAAATTCTGAATTCACCCGGACATCCAGAAACCATATTCACTTCCTCTTCATATTCTGCCCTAGGCCAGATTATATGGATTAAACCTTCATCCATCATCTCCTACAAATCAGCATTTATCTTCTCACAACCCTGTATATCTGTACTGCAAACAGCACAACCGGTATGGTCATGCGTATAATAACTGAATTTACAAAGATCTGCGTGCATCTTCACCAAATCCCCTCTAACCAGATTAATGTAAAAAATTCAAAAGTCGTCTGGACAACCGGCCACCATATTCACAGCATTCACTCCCACGTGCTTGGGTAGAGGATTGTCTTTCACATTAGGTCCCACGTCTTTCAAAGATAAAATTCCAGACTTCAACAACCTTTGCACTTTAGTCCTCAAAGGATAACAATTCTCAACACTATGCCCTGGTGCTCCCTGATGAAAGGCACACGTCTGGTCTGCTTTGTAATACCACGACAATGGTGATGGTACAGCGGGAGGTGGTCGTGTCTGGACCAACTTCTTCTGAACCAATGCTGGTAATAGCTCTTTATAGCTCATGGGAATAAGATCATAGTTCTCCCTTCTCTGATTATACCCTTGATTCCCCTGTTGGGATGGTCTCTGATAAGAAACGGTAGTTTGAGCGACATTCATAACAGGAGTAACTGAGGCGACTTGCTGATGACGCTGATAATTCCTTATAGGAGCGTTTACCTTTCTCTCTTGCATAACAGCATTTGTATCCCCCTCTTTCTTCTTTGTAAACCCGTAAGATGGATTCTTCACACCTCCAGATCCTTCACCCTTTGTCAAACGGCCTTCTCTTACTGCCTCTTCTAGGCGGACACCCATTCCTACCATCTCTGTAAAATCACTTGGGGTACTTGCTACCATTCTTTCGTAGTAGAAAGCTCCTAGCGTCTTTAGAAAAATCTTGGTCATTTCTTTCTCTTCCATGGGCGGAATAACTTGTGCAGCCACTTCGCGTCATCTCTGCGCATACTCTTTGAATGATTCTCTGTCTTTCTGAACCATGGCCCTAAGCTGGTCACGGTCAGGCGCCATGTCCATATTGTACTTGTATTGTTTAATGAATGCTTCTCCCAAATCATTAAAAGTATGGATGTTGACGTTGTCTAAAATCATGTACCATTTCAATGCAGCACAGGTCAGACTATCCTAGAAAAAATGAATTAGCAGACGTTGATCATCAGTATGGGTAGACATCCTTCTCACATACATCACCAAATGAGCACGAGGGCAAGTGTTGCCCTTGTACTTCTCAAATTCCGGGACCTTGAACTTAGCAAGCACTTTAACATTCGGGACCAAACACAACTCATTCACATTCTGCCCGAACAACTCTTTTCCCCTAAGAGCCTTCATCTCTCTTTGCATTCTATCAAACTGCTCTTGGAAATCATCCATTCTGTCATAAAGACCTAAGTCTTCACTCGGCGGAGGGAAAGGACGAAACACATCTTCATTAACAAACGGAACCAAATTCACTGAAGGAGGTGCAGGAGTAACAGTATGCACCACAGGAGGTGCAGGAGTAACAACATTTGGAACCACTGGAGAATCTTGAGGACCCAGATTGAAACCTTCAGGTGCAAAATTCTATGGTATTCCCCACGGATAACCCTGAGGCATACGGTTTTGAACAACAGCTGGAGTAGCGGATACAAGAACAGTCAGAACTTCAGTACTTGCCCTTGTTGGTTGAGGTTGAACACTCGGTGGTTGATTCTGAGCAACCACCAGAGCTTCCATCAGAGTAGTTTGTCCAAGCCAGCCTTCAAAGCAGAAACTTCTTCGCGCAACTCGCGATTCTCCTGTTCTAAGTTGTTCATCTTCTTTTTGAAATTAGCCCGAGTGTTGTAGTGATGAGTCAGCTTGCTGAATGAAGTAAAGAAGTTGGGTAAGGCACCTGGATATGCATAACAAATGCAAAAACATGTGCAATATGATGCATGATATGCAATGTATATGATTATTATTATTTTATCATTTAATATTTCAAGGGATTTAAGATTTACAGACATATTGCAAACATCAAAATAACAACGCATTTGAAATAATGAAAACTTTTATTATAATAACTTCGAAATGGGTTACAAGTTTCAATGATCCCAAGTACAAGATGAAAATACAATCTAAAATCCTGAGAAAGGAACTGATAGAGATCAATCTGTACGAATGAGATTCCCTGTGAGCCTGGCAATCTGAGCTCTCAACCTCTGGTTTTCTTCCCCATGTCTGATGGCAACCTCCTTCCATTCATCTGAATCAGGAAGTGAACAAACAGCACCTGTTTGAGGCTTAGGAGAAAATAAATCTCCTTGCCTCTCCATAGACTCTACTGCTCGACTCTCAAGGATCTCGATCAAATCATCTCTCTCCTTCAGGTCTGCTCTATAGGAACTCTCTAAAGTATGGAACTTATTCTTCCAAGCATCCCTTTCCTATTGCATCCTAACCAAAGTAAGTTGCAGCTCTTCTAGATCATCTAATAAGGGAGGAGTGGTCTTCACAAAAAAATCAGGCATGGGTGTCTCCCGAGTATACGGCATCTTCAACTGAATGGCTCTCGATCGGACCCACTGAAGATATGGCTCCAAAGAAACAACACCCCTAGGTCCCAAATCCTTCCTACTCTTCTTATGAATGTGACGCCAGGCCTTCGCAATCTTCTCCCTAGCTTCCATGTGGTCTTCTCCTTCCTTCAGAAAGAAAATACTCAGATGAATATTGTTCGGTTTATCCCTCATCGGATAACCAAGTTGTCGCCGTGCAAGAACATGGTTATAGTTAATTCCTCCCTTTGTACCAAGAAGAGGCACATTGGGGAAACTACCACAACTGTCAATAATCTCTGCATCCTGGTAAGCTCGATGATACCAATCAATATCCGAGTGAGTAAGTGCCATGATCTTAGGAGCCCAACGGGGTTCCTTCTTGACATCCCAAAAAGCGTCAAACTGAGGCATATGAGAAGTAAACCACCGATACAACAAAGGCGTGCAACAGATAATCATTCCCCCATGATAATAATTCCGAAGATGAACAGAGTAATAAGCATCACCCAATAGTGTAGGAACCGGGTTTCCAATCATGAAAATCTTGATAGCGTTAATGTCGACAAACTTGTCCACATTAGGAAATAAGAATAATCCATTCGCAAGTAAAGCAAAGATGGCCTCAAAAGCAACCGTACTCTTCATCCTGGCAAAGTAACGAGCTTTCTCCAATAAGAACTGAGCTGGTAATCCTCTAATCCCTCCTTTGGTAGTCATATGAGCTTCCACCTCAGACTTCCCCAAATAAATCAAAGCAGCAATCTCATGTGGTTTTGGCTCACCCTCCAAACCAGTAAAAGGAACGCGATTGGTAACAGGTAAATCCAATAGATAGGAATACTCTTCTAGTGTTGGCATCAACTGATAATCGGAAAAAGTAAAGCAGTGATACACCGGATCATAGAACTGGACTAAAGTTGAGAGAAAACCCTCCTTCATCTTCAGCTTCATGAGAGGAATAATGGATCCATACTTCTTCCGAAAGTCTACAGAACACTCGATCTCGGGAATTAGACTGATCAACTCATCTATCTTAGGATCCTTGAAACTGTATTTCCCGGTCTTTCTCTTTCCAGAATCCATGGTTTAAAAGTACCTGAGATATTCACAAATAGTCAACCTTTAAATCCCTTTAAATATTGTTTTTTCAAAGATGCTTATGAGTGCATGGATGCATGATGCAACAATGACACACAAGATCACACATATAGGGTTCATAGGTTCAACGTCACGAGCATGAGGTCGAAGGTACTACCCATAAGGTATTGTTCTAAAAAGTTATCACCTGCCGAACAAGGTTCTAGAGGTTCTCAGAGTCTACATCTTTCCTTCGGATATTACCAACTTCCCGATTAACTCGGTAATTAGTAATATTCTCAAGAAAGACTCGTCCGAGCATAGTATCGCGTGACAACTACTTCCGGATTACTCCGTTATAGCTTCCGCACTACACCTAAAAGGCCAAGAGGGGTTAGGTAATCTATGGTCCTCAGCTTCGGCAGGCTCCCAGGTCGAAAGTAGTACGTCTTCCCGATTACTCGGTAAATGACACTACAGTCAAAGGGGCCTCAACTGAGTGGGGGATCTCATTCCTCCTTTTTTGGGATTACTCCCTCAAAATTAACATGACTATACCGCCCGCCCTATCTTAAAGTTTGCCCAAGTCCGGGTATAGGACTTATGAGTAATCACCAAGCACCCTGTAAACCAGGAAAATACAGACAAACATATATACAAAAGATAACACATAAACAACAATAGCACATATACAGATATAAACAAAGATAGGTTTAACCCACTTAGGGATGGACCAGCAAGAGGTCAATCTTTCCCCATTGAAGTCGCCATTTTTCTATGGCGGTAGAAATGTGCAAGACTAAGCCATTGGATTGACTAGACTTTATATAAATCAAAATAAAAATTGCCACCGCGCTTTATTGTTTCCAAAGGAATAAGAAAAGAGCGAATAACCCAAAAAGCGGGGGAAAGATTCAAGGTAAGGGGGTTGGTTATGCAAAGGGAAGGTATTAGCACCCTAAACATCTACGGTACTCCACATGAACCTCTTTGAAAAATCTGTATATTTTGGCTATAAAAATGTGTTGTATATAAAATTGATGGTGGAGGTGAGAAAAGAAATATTTTTATGATTTTTGCACCCGCCGCGGTTCTGAACCTTTAGTGCCTATGTACCACCTTTCGTGCAATAGGGGATCAGGGTACATGTAGTTCCTCTTTAAAAAAATTGAAACACAAGTGTGTTGGTTGATTTTATGAGATAAGACATCATCGCAATTATCCGTGTGAAAAAAACATACTTACTACCCACAATCATGAGAAAGGAGAATTTGCATCATCTCAAAGTGGAGGATATGGCTTGGATTTTAAAATCAACAATGCCTCACTCAACACCCAAGTGGAAAATATCTCACTTCACTATATATTGTAGAAGTATAGTTGTTTGCATCACTACAAGGATTGACAAGAGTCTAATCTTTTGAGAAAAGTTTAAAGATAAAAGCCAAAGTGGCAAAATGGTTTGAAATGAGATTGATTGACTTTTAGTCTTCTCACAAAAAAAGGTCAAGGTAGTATTAAATTGATTGAAATTTATTTATGAAAATGTTTCGAAGATGCATGGACCTAAGTCCAAGTTTATTATGAAAATGTTTCAAGTTTCAAAACAAGAAGAGTTTTTTTTAAATGAGGGAGAAGATTTTTGAAATTAAAGAAGATGGGAGGAGAAGAAGAGGCTATCCTAAAGCATAAGATAAAAGCTAGGGATAATAACCATCTAACCAACAAGAACCCAATACTTGACATTATGAGTCAATATAGAATTCCCATTCTTCGGATTGAAACCAAGCAAGCAAAGATACTAGACCTCTTGAGAGAACCAAACTTCAAGTGTTTTAAGTCTTTGCAAAAATTGGGCAGAGTAACGGCTGTATACGGGTGAATTCCATATTACAAACAAAGATCGTAATCTCAATAACCTGCACACAAAACAAACAAACAACCCAATGTCTTGAGGTAAACCTCAAGAAATCCAGACAAAATATCAAATAAAGTCACAAAGTCTCCAAGATAGGCCAAGGTCTCTAATCCTAAGTCCAAGAAGTCCATTACTCCATAATGCAAAGGATAGTAACCATGTAGTCCAAGTATCATTAATGATTTTTATGGTTCATGTTGATTATTAGGTGTCTTTAAAAAGAAAGAAAAGCTCAAGTGAGCAAAATAAAAATGACATAAAAGTAAATGCTAAAGTGAGAAAAGATAAAAATAGCATGAAATGTAAAATGCTAAAAGTAAATGGTACATAAAGCATAAAAATAAAAGCATAAAGTAAAGTTAATTGTTAGTAATTAGTGATTAGTTGGATGACTATCTTGAAACTTGCATTTGGAACTCATTAGAGGATTGGTAGAACCAAAGCCTCCACGCAACAAGTTGCATTTGCTTTTTGCCAAGTATATCATCCATTTTGGAATTCTCACAAGGCAACATGTAATGATCAACGATGTTTAAGTGATCCGCGTTGACCAAAGGTGTTGTAGATCCATTAGAGGATTGGTAGAACCAAAGCCTCCACACAATGAATCTCAAGGTTATTGGATCAAAGAGATCAAATTAACATACTTGGGCTGGCAATCATAAGTTTGGGCCACGAATGATCACTTATTCGAATCGGGACAAAATTTAGCGCTATGTTAAGCAATCGTAAATGGACTTATGTAGAAGTCACACCTATTTTGAGGTCGGTCAATAGCAATCTATGTAATTCATGTTTGGATAAATGATATAGAGATCACCATCCCTTAACATGTAACACAATTAAAAAAGAAAGGGATAAGATGAAGAGGGAGGGAAATGATAAGCTAATTTGGATCACCATTTCAAAATTCTTTCATCTTTAAACTCAACCACTCCTCTAGATGGATTAAAGCACTAAACATATCATTAATCCAAAGCACCAAAAATGAATTAAATAATTCACTCTTAGGTAGATTTGAATTGATGAACATTTATCCAACTTCATCTACATCACAAAGTCCATTGAGTTTAAAGACAAATTGGACATTTAAAATTGCAATCCAAACCAAACAATCAAAAGGAGTGAGTAGAAAAAGCATTTTGGATCAAAGCTGCCCCAAAACAAGGCAAAAAACTGAATTCTGTCCCTGTGTAAATCGATTTCACTATTGTGTAAATCGATTTACACAGTACAGTTTTCTAAAAATTGTGCAAAATTGCTTCTGTGCAATCGATTGCACTACAGTGCAAATCGATTGCACACAATTACAGTAGCAAAAACAGCATTTTAAAAGGGCAATTTCTTGTTCAAACTTTCCATCAAACACCTTATGATCATGGATCCACTTGAGCACGAAAATTCCATCAAATTATGAGAAAATACCACCATTGAAATCACAAAATAATGCTCAAAGAATCAATCCCAAAGATCACCAAGAGATCACATTGTGAAAGATGAATTGTCCAACTTACCAAAGGTTGATCTAGAGAATTATCAAAACAACTTCAAGAATTTTCTTCAATTCAACCACAAGAATCAATTGACCAAGCTTGGATGTACAAAATTGATGGAGAAAAAGTGTTTGGATGAAGGTTTAGCTCAAAGATTAGTAAGCTTCAATGCAAAGCTTACTAACTTTTTGAAAATGGAGCTTTGAGTGAATTTGGTAGATGGAGAGAATTTAGAGATTATTTAGCAAGGTGGATTTGGCTATCAAAAGCTTGAAATTTGAATTAAATGAGAGCTCTATTTATAGATTTTTAGGATTGGGATTAGTGGTAATTTAGTAATTGATTGTTGGAGCCAAAATTCGAATTAATGATAACTCTTTCAGAAATTAGAGCCAAAATTTGAATTAATGATAATTCTTTCAAATATTAGAGCCAAAATTTGAATTAATGATAATTCTTTCAAATATTAGAGCCAAAATTTGAATTAATGATAATTCTTTTTAAAAATGAAAGATTGGCACTAAAATTTGAATTAATGATACATCTTTCAAAAGTGAAGGAAAATTGGAGCCAAAATTTGACAAGTTTAAAATGCTGATTTTTTTAATTTTCACGCAGTGCAATCGATTGCACTATAGTGCAAATCGATTTGCACAATGTATTTTTTCAAAAATGGCGCAAAATGCACTATCTGCAATCGATTGCACTCTAAGAGCAATCGATTGCATCAGTGAAAAAAATGAAAATTTTTAATTCTTTTTCTTTGCAAATAGAGATTTTAGAAAAATAATACCAGAAATCCTTATTTGTCAGATGCTTCGACTTGGTACCTACAAAACAAAAATATACAAAGACAGAGACAAATATTTTTTGTATTTTGATTAGAAGTTAGTCAACAACACATATACAAAATACACAACCAAGGTTCTTGGAGATTCCTCAAGAGCAAACTTAAAGATAGGAAAAAAGAGGAAGAAACAACACTAATGTGATCTTGTTATGATCGAGTTGATATGATATGATAGAGGAATCTTAGGGGGGGAAATTGGGGTACAACACACAAACATGAGGCCCTTACCTTTTGAATCGAAGGAAGTTATTTCAAAGGATACACATGCCCAGTCGAAGCTTGTATACAGCAAGAAAGCAACAGGACAAGGCTTCAATCGAAGCTTAGAAATTTGAAGCAAGCTTGGAGGAGGTTAGGTGCTGAATCGAAGCCTGTCAAGATGCCAATCGAAGAACCCTTTGACATGCCAATCGAAAGACCTTCATTATCTTCAAAAAAATTATTTTTCTTTAATCAAGTGCTTGTGACCATCCATATAAGAAAAAATCTTGGAAAACATGAGAGGGTAAATTTTAGGGTATAACAAGCACCACTTGAGCTTGATAGTTGATAATGAAAATTGGTTGTAAGGTGATCCGACGGGACATAGTTATATGCTTTAAATCCATAAATTTTTCCTAGACCGCCCTTTCGGGTTTTCAGTCCACCGGATACCCTTTTTTTCCCAAGCCTCCTTTTTAGGTTTTTGACTTGTCGGGTGTACAGATTTTTTTTATATGTATATCCCTAATTTTTACCCGAACCCTTTTGGTTCGCCGGGATGCCCTTATTTTTTCCTAGGGAAGTCAACCTAGCGGGTCTTTGTTCATGTGTAGTATCTTTTAACTATATCTGCATTTATAGGGTGCGAAAGGTCGTCACCGTCCATAGTGGTTAAGATCATGGCTCCACCAGAAAATATGTTCTTGATTACAAATGCACCTTCGTATGTAGGAGTCCATTTTTCCCTGGGATCACCTTGCGGCAGTATGATGCGCTTGATTATTAGGTCACCATCCTAATATACCTGACGTATGACCTTCTTGTTAAAAGCTCAAGTCATACGTTTTGGGTACATCTGACCATGGCAGACAGCCGCGAGCCTCTTCTCATTGATCAGGTTTAATTTATTAAGTCGAGTTTGAACCCAATCGTCTTCATTTAAACCTGCATCCTTCATGATTCTCAAGGAATGGATCTAGACTTCGATGGGTAGGACAACTTCCATACCGTATACCAAAGAGAAAGGAGTTGCCCATGTTGATGTGTGCATTGTGGTACGGTAACCATGAAGAGAAAATGGTAACATCTCGTTGCAGTCTTTGTATGTCACTGTCATCTTCTGTATGATTTCCTTATTTTTTTTATTAGCAACTTCCACAGTGCCATTCATCTTCGGCCGGTAAGGAGAAGAGTTATGATGCTGGATCTTGAATTGCGTGCATAGCTCGATGATCATTGTATTATTGAGATTGTTACCATTATCCGCGATGATTCTTTCTGGAATACCATACCGATAGATAAGGTTATGTCTGATGAATCGGGCCACAACGTTCTTGGTAACAGAAGCAAATGAAGTCGCCTCGAACCATTTTGTGAAGTAATCAATGGAAACGAGGATAAAGTTGTATGCATTAGAAGTTGTAGGTCTAATATCCCCAATCATATCAATGCCCTACATTGCAAATGGCCAGGGAGCAGTCAATATGTTTAGAGGAACCTGAGGCATATGTACTTTATCATCATAGATCTGGCACTTGTGACAAGTTCGTGAATGTTGATAACAGTCTGCTTCTGTGGTGGACCAATAGTATCCTGCCCGTAGGATCTTTTTAGCCATTGTGTGCCCACTAGAATGGGTGCCAAAGGTACCTTCGTGCAAATCTGTCATAATCTTTTCTGCTTCACTTTTATCCACACACCAGAGCAAAGTAGAATCGTGGTTGCTCTTTTAGAGGATTTCTTTACTCAGGAAGAACTTGGCAGAGAATCTCCTTAGGAACTTCATAGCATTGACTAAATCTCCTTCAGGATATTCTTGGGCTTCGAGGTATCTTTTGACTTCATGAAACCAAGGTTTGTCCACTACTTCTTCAGTATCAACCTCGTAATAGTATGCAGGTTCGTCCATTCTCTCAATAGTGATTTGAGGAGCTTTATTATCCCACCTAACCTTGAACATGGATGACATCGTAGCTAGCGCGTCCGCTAGTTAATTTTCCCCTCGTGGAAAATGTTCAAAGGTGACTTCTTCAAAATGTGGAATCAGTGCCAGCACATGCTCTCTGTAAGGGATGATATTAAGATTCTTCATGTCCCATTCTCCTTAGATTTGACTGATTACTAAGGCCGAGTCTCCAAATACACTCAAAAATTTCATCCTCAGGTCGATAGCATCTTTGAGACCCATAATGCATGCTTCATATTCAGCCATATAATTGGTATAATTAAAACATAGCCTGGAAGTGAAAGGAGTATGACAGCCTTCCAAAGATATGATCATGACACCGATGCCATTGCCAAGTGCGTTGGAAGCTCCGTCAAAAACCATAGTCCATCAGGATCCTTTTTCAAGTCCTTCATCTAGTCCAGGTTCTTCACAATCAATTACTAACATGATATTTTCATCTGGGAACTCAAAATTCATGGGTTGGTAGTCGTCAACAGCCTGATGAGCCAAATGACCAGCTAATACACTTCCCTTAATTTCTTTCTGGGTTGTATATTGAATATCATATTCGTTCAGGATCATTTTCCATCTTGCTATTCTTCCTGAGAGAGCGGGCTTCTCAAAGATGTATTTGATAGGATCCATTTTAGATATCAACAAGGTAGTGTGAGTCAACATATACGGTCTTAGTCGGCAAGCAGCCCATGCCAAAGCATAACAAGTTTTCTTGAGCAGTGAGTATCTTGTTTCACAGTCGGTAAAAAAATTTCTAAGGTAGTATATTGCATGCTCTTTTCGACCAGACTCTTCATGTTGCCCCATCACACACCCCATTGAGTTCTCTAACACTATTAAGTACATAATCAGAGGTCTTCCTTCAACCGAAGGCATCAATATTGGAGGCTCTTGAAGATATCCCTTGATTATGTCAAAGGCGGTCTGGAAATCATCATTCCACTTCACTGCTTAATCTTTCTTCAGTAATTTGAAGATTGGCTCACAAGTAGCGGTTAGATGGGAAATGAATCTGGAAATGTAGTTTAGACGTCCCAAGAATCCCCTAACCTCCATCTCAGTGCAAGAAGTTTTCATTTCTTATATATCTTTAACCTTTACCGGATATACTTCAATACCTTTTCCGCTGACAACGAAGCCTAAGAGCTTACCGGATCTTACTCCAAAGATGCACTTATTTGGGTTCAACCTCAATTTATATTTCTTTAGCCTTTTAAATAGATTCCACAGGTTATCAAGGTGCTCCTCTTCAGTCTAAGACCTGGCTATCATATCATCAACGTAGACCTCTATCTCGTGATGGATCATATCGTGAAAAAGAGCTACTATGGCACGCTGATAGGTTGCCCCAGCGTTCTTTAACCCAAAGGGCATAACTTTGTAGTAGAAAGTGTCCCACTGCGTGACGAAGGTTATTTTCTCCATGTCCTCAGGTGCCATTTTGATTTGATTGTACCCTGAGGAACCATCCATGAAGGAGAATACCTTATTTTGTGTGGTTTTGTCAACCAGAACATCAATATGGGGAAGCGAAAATTCATCCTTGGGGTTTTCCCTATTTAGGTCTCGTAATCCACACACATGTGTACCTTACTGTCCTTCTTAGGTACCGGAACAACATTAGCAACCCTTTATAGATAAGAGGTAACAACTAAGAAATCGGTGTTGAACTATTTCATGACTTCAACCTTGATCTTTTCTGACATCTTTGGCCGCATACGACGAACCTTCTATTTCACTGGAGGGAAATCCTTTTTTATCGGTAGGCGATGAACCACAATATCAGTGTCAAGTCCCGGCATGTCTTCGTATGACTAGGCAAAGATCTTAATGTAGTCATGTAACATTTGTATTAACCGCTCCTTGACATTATGCTTCAGATCGGCACCTATCTTGAATTCCTTCTTATCCTTTTCAGTACCTAAATTTAATGTCTCAACCGGCTCTTCATGAGGCTGTATTTCCCTTTCCTCTTGTTGTAACAGTCTGGCAAGTTCTCTTGGTACTTCACAATCCTCCTCACCTTCTTCCTTGGCTTGGTAGATCGGATGTTCAAACTCCTAATTGGTAATAGCAGAACCATTATCAATGGGATCTAGAGTGGATGTGGATCTGTAGTTTGATATGCAGGTGTGTGTAAGAGAGCATATCTATTTTTGATAAAGTAAAAGGTAGAAAGGAAAAACAAAGAGCATAGAATTTGCATGCAGAATGTCCAATAATTTATTAATGACTGTGATACGGTGGGAGAACTGATTTGAGGTTTTGCGTTTGTGTTCGCAAATATTTCGGTTTAGCAAGAGTCGCCACCGACTTTTATTTTATCCAAAAGGAAAGGTAAAAAAGCACAGGAAATACCTTTGAGATTGTTTTTGAGTTCGGGGGTAGATTATGAAAAGGGAAGGTGCTAGAACCGTTTTCATCCATGGTTTTGCATGGGCTCTTAGTTACTTGTTTTAGATCACTTGCTTTGCTTTTTTAATTGTTTGAAATGGTTCTTTGTGTGGTTTTAAAAGTATTTTGAAAAGAGGCCATCGTTTTGGCAATCTTTGTAATGATTCTTTTTTGTAAGAATGTATACAGAGATGTTTGTCTTTTGAAAAATGTTTCAATGTTTGAAAATTGTTTGGAAATGTTTTGAAATTGTGTGTGTTTGTTTGAAATTAGCAAGGATGGTTTGCAATTTGATCAAGTAACTAGAAGCTTATCTACCTACTCAAAAGTCTTTCTTGTACATTTTTATTCCTTTGACATTGTTGATTTACCATTGTATTTGGTAAACAAACCTATCTTTGGATGTTAAACGCGACGGGCGTGGGTCATCGTATGACCATGATAACAATATTGCCAAGTATCTTTAGCAAGTTTGAGGGACTAATATCATCTTTGTTTAGGCAACCTAGATAGCGTCATCGAGGGACTATGATCTTTTTTGTTTTGTTTTGTTTTGCCAAGATACCTAGCATGCATACCATGGCCATTTTTAAGGTAACAAAGTGGATGAAACCCTAGGGGCGTTGTGTGCAATGTGTTGTCATTTTTCATGCATTTTTGTCTTGTGTTAGGTCATGCTATTTGTTTTGATTTTTTGGTCTTTTGCATACAAAACCGTAGTTTACTATCATGGTATATGAAAGCAATAAATTGCGTAAAGTAAATCTAGACTATTACAACAATATTATGGGAAGGGGGTACAAGTTTTGAATGGGGGGATGTTGCTCAAAATAAAACCCTAATTCACTATTACAACCCAATTGAATTTATTGTACAATAAATAAATAAGTAAATATTTAAATATGCAATTAAATGTATGTATGCAAAAATGTTTTTGTATTTATTTTATGTATGTAAAAATAAATTTATTTAAGTCTTAAAAATAAGAAAAATAAAATGATTATTTTTGAAAGGGTGAAAACCCTAATTTTTGTTTTAAAGAAAATGTTGTTTTCTAATCATTTATTTTATTCATTTTTGTTCAAGAAATAATAATAATATATACAAAATGTTAGAAAAAATGAAATATGTTTAAAATAGTATTTTAAGTGTGAAAAAATAATAAAATAAAATGTATGATATTTTTATATTATTTACAAATTATTTTAAGAAAATGGTCTCTATTTATTAAAATAAAATTGTTTTTATATGCAAAAAATAAAGTAAAAATGCAAAAAATTAAGAAAACATTTTTTGGAATTTTTATTTGTTCAGGAAAAAATAATAAAGTCAGAAAATATATATTATGCAAGAACATACAAAAAATATAAAATAAAAGGTCAGGGGGTACAAAAATAAAATGGGGGGTGCAAAAAGTAGAGACAGCCAGCCCAAGCCCAAGCTCATTTCATCCCTGACCTCCAGACCACAAACGCGTGCGCTGTACTTCAAATCCTGTTCTTACTATTCTTTGAATAAAATCAAAAACTTATAACATGAAAAATGTAGCTCGTGATCACACGATTCTAATGATATAAAGAACATGACCTAACTCTCAAAGATCAGAGAGAATTTTAATGGCCCTAATTTCTGACCTAGTTTTTTCAGCATGTTCAACATCCAAATACTCTTAGCTCAGTTAATATAAATGGAATCTAAGCATATGTACAACTCAAGCATGTTAGGGACTACATTTTTTCTTCACAAACCTAAGCTTAAGGATGCCTAAATAGAGAGATAGAAACTTGACAAATACCTTGTTCAGTTGAGTTTGGATATGACAATGTGGGCACTTTGAGTGAGGCCTGAAGTCCTTGTGATCTTGCTTGAAGTTCCCTCAAGCTTTCCCAATGCTCAGCTTGCCTTGAAGTTTCTTGAATCTCCTTGTAGAAGTCAACCTGCAAACTTGCAAAGTAAAAATGGTGAAGTGTGAAACTGAGCTCACTGTTGCTGGACAGGGACCTGGATAGCTTGGATATGAGGTATGGAATGTGTTTGAAGTGATTCAAAGCAAAACGCACGAGGCAATATGGAAATGGCTTGAGTTCAACATATGATGCCCTGTTTGGGCAGAAAAGTGGGATTTTTGTGTTTGAGGGTGTTTGAGGTGTTATGAATTCGTGTATCTTGCTTGTTACAATGTTCTGAAGTTGTTTCCAATGAAGTCAAAGTCTGCCTTTATCAGATAGACAAGCTTGCTTGACTTTTGCAAGTTTGCTTGCTTTTGAAGAAAAGGTGAAGTCACAAAGCCAAAGGCATGTACAGGCTATCTTAAGGCCTGATGAGAGTTGGTGTACTTTGCCTGAAGTTTGTGGATCTTGTTTGCAACCAAAGATCAGGTCCATGGCTCAAGAAATACAAAATTGCAAAAAGCATGCTTTATCAAAATGGTATTATGCACTTTATGCCATAAATGGATTAATTCAATGTGCAATGCTTCAAAAGTCAGAACAAGGCCATTATCCAATGTATTTGCATTTAAATTTTGAGTGTAGAAGGTATTAGGAGCTGTAATACCAAGTACAAGCAAGTTTGAAACTGATTTGCAACTTGTACCAATGTAAAAAATGCCTCGCACAAAAGTGATAATCACCATTTTCATTCATTCGATTCTCCCTAACCATAAATTATCTTGGAGAGTTCTTGGACATTTTGGAAATATTGTAACATGCTCTACAATCCATATTTGAAATGAATTTTGAGATTCCTCTTGGAACTAGGTGAAAAGTTTCCATGAAGTTAGGTCAAAAATCTGCCTAAACTAGGGCAAAATTTCACTAAGTTAAAAAGTTTATGGACCCCTATTCACAAAATCATAACTTGATATCCAAGCATCTTTTGGGAAAACTTTGTGAATCAAAGTCATAGATTTTATGGAGGACTACAACTTTCATGTTGGAAGTTTTCTTTGAATCCAATTGCATCATGGTGAAAAAGTTGGGAAAAATAAGAAATTTTCATAACTTAGAAAATTTCAAAGTTATGAAAAATTTCAAACTTAAACCCTAATTTCCAAATTTCAGTTTCTTGGTGAACAAGTTTCATGTTTTGACATATATTGATGAATTATGACCCTTGGCACTTGATTTTGACCAAAAAGTCAAATTTTGACTTTTCAGTGTACAATTGATTTTTGATTAGTTGACTGGAAAATTCATCTGTCAATCCAATGCATTTGAGATCTTTTAAACCTTGTGATTAGGTAAAGATGATACCATTGAGTCCTTGAAACCATGCTTGAACCCAATTTGCCATTGGCTAGGTGAAAAATCAGGAATTGCCTTTCTCCAGTCAAAACCCTAATTTTGACCATTTTGCCCTTTTGATGATCTGATCAAATTTCTTGAGGAGTTGTGGTCCAAACTTGATCAAATGGATCATATGAGTCTATAATGTTGATGTGGATAAAAAATTATAAGGTTTGACTGTAAATTGGTATGGTTGACTTTTTCCCCAATACAATTGATTTTTAGGTCAACTGTCCAATTGACTGTGTAAAAATGTGATTCAGGGCTTGAAACTTGGTATGAGCAATCTTAGAGGTCCAACATGAAGTATGAAAATCACATTAGGAATTGGAAGTCCAAAAATCCATGTGCAAACTCAAACCCTAATTTCAGGTTATCAGTGTAAGGAGAGGGCTTGAGCTGAGCAAACCCTAATCTGGTCTTGAGTCCAAGAAGTCTTGTGAGGAGAATCTTGATAAAATGAGAGGGAAAATTTTGGGGTACAAAAGCTGCCCCTGTTCAATATTCTTGAACCTGAAGAGTTAGATTGGCGAGCTTGACGTTCGTGACTCGAAGGTAAAAGATGATTGGACACTAGAGTGCCAGTAAATTTGCACTCGTCAAATTGTAGTTGAGGGAATAGGTTTAAAGATGCCATTTGGAGAGGTGACAGAATATTGTCGGAGATGGGCTTGTAGATGCCATCCAAGAATGTTTGTTGTAAATCAGTAGAATGAACATCAGAATGGTATCCGTATCTGGAACGTATCTGAGTTGTATCTAGAGATTGAATTTGAATGAGCAAAGGAGTAGCAGCCGTGTCTGGAGCATATCTGAGTTGTATATGTATTTGAATTTGAATGAATAACAGAATGACTTCCGTGTCTGGAGTGTATCTGTATTGTATCTGAGTCTAAAATCTGAATAGGCGACAGAATGGCATCCGTGTCTGGAGCGTCTCTAGGCTGGGGAAAAAGTCAGAATAAGTGACAGAATGGAAATCGTGTCTGGAGCGTATCTGTATTGGGATCTAAACAAGAGATCTGCAATCTAAATTTGAATGAGTGTCAGGATGGCATCCGTGTCTGGAGCATATCTGAATTGTATCTTGACTTGAAATCTGAATAAGTATCAGAATGACTTTCGTGTCTGGAGTGTATCTGTATTGTATCATGAGGTTGAGGTCTGAATGAGTATCAGAATGGCTACCGTGTCTGGAGCGTATCTGTATTGGGATCTGAACAAGAGATCTGCAAGCTAAATCTGAATGAGTGTTAGGATGCCTTTCGTGTTTGGTGCGTATCTGAACAGTTTCTTGACTTGATATCTGAATAAGTATCAAAATGACTTCCATGTCTGGAGTGTATCTGTATTGTATCTGAAGTTGAGGTCTGAATGAGTAATAGAATGAATTTCGTGTATGGAATGTATTCGTACTGTATCTTGACTTTGAATTCTGAATGAGTAACAGAATGACTTCCGAGTCTGGAGTGTATCCGTACTGTATCTGAATAAGAGATCTGAATGAGTAACAGAATGACTTCCGCGTCTGGAGTGTATCCGTATTGTATCTGAAATCTTTGAATATTTGTTAAAGATAGCTGTTAATCTTATCCTAAAAAGGGTAAAATGTTAGCTGAAACACCAAGTTATGTTGCATGAAATGTATGATGCAATAAATGTGTTATATCAATGTTTATGATATATGAGTGTAATTGTGATACGGTGGGAGAACTGACTTGAGGTTTTGCGTTTGTTTTCGCAAATGTTTCGGTTTAGCAAGAGTCGCCACCGACTTTTTATTTTATCCTAAGGAAAGGTTAAAAAGCACAGGAAAAACCTTTGAGATGTTTTCTTGGGTTCGGGGAGTAGATTATAGAAAGGGAAGGTATTAGCACCCTTTCTATCCATGGTTATCCATGGGCTCTTAGTTACTTGCTTAGACCACTTGCCTTGCATTTTCAATTGTTTGAAATGGTGCTTTGTGTGTGTTTTGAAAGATATTTTGAAAAGAGGCCATGGTTGTGGTAACCTTTGTAATGATTCATGTTTGAATGTATACAAAGGTGTATTGTTTTTTTGAAAAGTTTTCAATGTTTTGAAAGTTGTTTTGAAGTTATGTTGTGGAGTGTGTTTTGAAAGTAGGCAAGTGTGTTTTGCAAGTTTGATCAAGTAACTAAGAGTTGTCTACCCCTAAACTTCTCAAAGATCATTCCTATGTTTTAACCCTTTTAACAGTATTGTTCCACCATTGTATTTGGTGGACAATCTTGTGTTAGGATGTTAACGAGATGGGCGCGGGTCATCGTTTAGACCATGAATGCAATAGTGCCAAGTGTCTTTGGCAATTTTTTCCTTTAAGGGACTTGATCATTTTTTAGGCAACTTGGGAAAGCGTCATCGAGGGACTATGATCATTTGATTTGTTTTTGTTTTGCCAAAGACATTCAACATGCAACATGGCCCATTTTTGAAGGCAACAAGTGGAGTAACCCTAGGGGTGCAAGTGTGCATTGTGTTATCCATTTTCATGCATTGTTGTCTTTTGTATTAGTCAAGCTACTTGTTATTTGATTTGCATACAAACCCTAGGTCTATCATGGCATAATTTGAAAGCTTTTAAATGCGGAAATTTAAAGTCCTAAATTATTACAACATGATTATGGGGATGGGGGTACAAATGTTTGAATGGGGGGATATTTAGCAAGAAAATAAATCTAAAACTATTACATCCATATTGAATATACAAATTATTTAATTGTACAATAATTAAATAAATACAATAATTATGCAAAATGTATTATGCACAAAAATGTTTTTTATGTATGTAAAAAGTATTTTTCAATGTGGAATATAAACAAAAATAAAAAAGTCAATTTTTGGATTTTTATTATCTTAGGGCAAAACCCTAGTTTTCTAAATAAATAATATTTATTTATTAATTATATACAATATTTGTTAATTATATACAAGAAATAAAAAAAGAAGTGTATTGTAAGAAAAAATTATTTTTGATGTCATATATTAATAAAAATAAAAATGTATTATTTTCATATTTTTATCCTAAATATTCTAATAAATACACAAGTATTTATATTATGTATATTTAAATATACTAAATATGTACAAAAATAAAAATATTAATTTTTTTACAAAAAATGTATTTTTTTAGAAAATGTTTTCAAAAGGTAAATAAAAATAATGGCTGAAAATATATTTTTGTGTTATTTTTAATGTTTTAAATAAAAAAGGTATTTATGTTTATTTTACATGTATAAGTTTAAATAAAACAAATAAATTCCAAATAAAAAGCAAAAATGGGTGGAAAAATATTTTTAGTATTTTTTATATTTGAGCAAAAAATAATAAGTCAGAATCAAAAGAGAAAAAATTAAAAATGAATAAAATATCACACAATGGGCCAGGGGGGTGTAAATTGAAAAAGGGGGTGCAAAAAGCAGGAACAACTCAGGCCCAGCCCAAGTCCACCTTCTTCAACCTCCAGAAACCTGTTTGAACATAAAAAACGCGCACTTCTTGTACAACAACTAACTCCTGATTCTTTGACTTTTAACAAAAACTCATAACACAAACATTATAGAGCATGAAGAGACGAATTCATACATATAAAAATCTTGACCTAACTCTCAGAAACGAGGGAGAATTTCTTCATCCCCAATTGCTGACCTAATTTTTCTTCAATGTTCAAGACCAAAATTCTCACAGCATACTCAATATAAATGAAAAGTAAGTATATGGATGGCTTCAGGGATATGAGGAGAACGTGTTTCATTCACAAACCTAAGCCTAACTCTTCCTATATTGAGAGATAGAAGTTCATGTTTTTACCTGTTTCAGCTTGAGTCGTGTACAGCAATAGAGGTATCTTCAATGGAGTTTGAGCTTTGGTACAGCTTGCCTGAAGTCCAAGGATGCTTCTCCAACACCTGGCTTGCTTTGAATCCCTATGAATCGTGCTATGGAAGTTTACCTGCACAACTGAAAAAATGAAAATGGCAACAGGGGTTAGGGATGTTACAGTTTGTATCTAGGGCTTGGGATAGCTTCAATGGATGGTAGGGAGTGTGTTTGAACAAGCTTTGGCCAAAACGCACGAGTAGAAGTGTTTGTGGAAGTCAAACTGCAACAGGTGCCCTGTTTTGCAGAAAAAATGTGATCTTCTGTATGAGGAGGGATTAGGGATGATTGAGTCGTGTTTCAAGCTTGGTTTGATGTATGGAAAGTGTTTTCAAACTTTGTTTAGGTTGGTGTTTACAGGAATGAGAGATTGGTGTTGTTTTGCAAGCTTTCTTCTACTTGAAGCAAGAAAATGCAAGTTTCAATACAGGCCTGTGCAATGCCCTAAAGTATGTTGCATCCCTTGTTCTTGATCAGAGGGATTTGTGTACAAATGCTAGCTTCAAAGATCTGGCCCATGCCTCTTGGATTTGTTATTTGACATAAAGTGCATCTTTTCCAAAATGGCAAATTTACTTTTTCTAATTATGGATTAATCTTGCATGTAATGACCAAATGAACAAAATAATGCTTGAACACAATGGTTTGGCATTTAATTATTGAGTGTGAAGAAGATTAGAGGCCTGCAAGCTAGCATAAACCATGCTGAGTTGAAAATGCAAAGTGTTATGAACAAGCCTTGGCCAAGAACAAAAGTGGATTTTGCCCAACTTTGCAAATTCGATTCTCCCTAACCACAAGGGTGTTTGAGAAGTTCTTAGACAATTTGGAAAGCTTGGAATGTTTACTACAATCAATATTTGTAATGCAAATTGAAACTCCAAGTGGAAGTATGTGAAAAATGGCCATGAAGTTGGACAAAAATCCTGCCTAGAATAGGTCAAAATTTCTCTAAGTTAAAAATGTTTTGCACCCTTGTTCCAAAAATCATAACTTAAGCTACAAGCTTCCTTTGAGAAAACTTTGTGAATAAAAGTTGTAGATTTTGCAATGGACTACAACTTTCATGTTTTGAGTTTTGTTTTAATCCATTTGTATATTGATGACAAATGGGACAAAGTTAGGAAAAAATAAGGAAGTTTCATAACTTAGAAAAATTCTAAGTTATGAAATTTTCTCATTTTAAACCCTAATTTGCAATTTTGGATTTCTTGATGAACAAGTTTCATAATTTGACATGTCTTGATGAAAAATGAATCTTGGCACTTGATTTTGACCAAAAAGTCAAAGTTTGACTTTTCAGTGTACAGTCAAATTTTGATCAGTTGACTGGAAAATTCATCTGCCAATCATGTGCATTTGAGATCTTTTTGAACTTGTTGAATGTGTCAAGATAATGCCATTGAGTCCTTGAGTCCATATGTGAACTTGGTTTTCCATTGGTTAGGTCAAACCGTCAAAAATTGCCTTTGTGCAGTCAAAACCCTAAAAATGACCATTTTGCCCTTTTGGTGATCTGATCAAATTTCTTGTGGAATTGTGATCCAAACTTGACCAAATGGTTCATATGAGTTCATTATGTTGATGTGGGTAAAAAATCATGAGGTTTGACTTTCAATTGGCCACAGTTGACTTTTTCCCCAATACAGCTGATTTCTAGGTCAACTGTCCAATTGACTGGGCAAAGATTGGAATCAAGGCTTGAAACTTGGTATGGATAAACTTGTGAGTCCAACATGAAGCATGAAAGTAACTTTTGGCATTTTGGGTCAAAACATCCATGTGCAAACTCAAACCCTAATTTGGGTCAACAGTGCAAGGAGGAGTCTTGAGCAGAGCAAACCCTAACTTGATCTTGAGCTCCAAGGGTCTTGTGGTGAGAAAATGTTGATGAAATGGGAGGGAAAATTTTGGGGTATAACAGTTACCCCTGTTCAATGTTCTTGCACATGAAGAGTTAGATTGGCAAGTTTGCCTTTCGCGTCTCGAAGGTAAAAGGAGATTGGACACTAGAGTGCCCGTAAATTTGCACTCGTCAAAGCATGGGTGCGTGAATGGGCTTAAAGATGCCATTTGGAGATGGGATTAGAGATGCCATTTGGAGATGGGCTTAGAGATGCCATCTGGAAATTGCTTGGTAGGAGGATGGGCTTAGAGATGCCATCTGGAATGTTTGTTGAACTGTAATGTGATAGATCAGAAAATGAGGATCAAAATGGTATCCGTGTCTGGAATGCAATTGAACTATATCTGGAGACTGAGTTTGTATGAGCAAAAGAATGGCCTTCGTATCTGGGGCGTATCTGAGCTGTAACTGTACTTGAATGTAGAATGAATATCAGAATGACTGCCGTGTCTGGAGTGTGTCTGTATTGTATCTGGGTAACAGAGAAATATCTGTATATGGAGCAATTGCATGCTGGGGACAAATTCTGAATGAGTGACAGAATGGCAACCGTGTCTGGAGCGTATCTGGACTGTATCTGAAGTTGAGATTTGTATGAGTAGCAGAATGACTTCCGTGTCTGGAGTGTATCTGAAACTGTAACTGGGATTGAGATCCGTATGAGTAATAGAATGACTTCCGTGTCTAGAGTGTATCTGAAACTGTAACTGGGATCAAAATAAATGACAGAATGACTTCTATGGCGAATGCACTAGGGAGAATCAAACTGCTGTTGTAAGGGTCAGAATGGTATCCGTGCTTGGAATGCATTGAACCTTGAGGTGGATAAGTGAATCTGAATGAGAGATAGAATGGTTGCCGTGTCTGAAGTGTATCTAGTCTGTATCTGATTGTTGTAGTCTGAATGAGTAGTGGAATGACCGCCGTGTTTGGGGTGTATCTGTACTGTATCTGACTTGAAATTCTGAACAAGTAATAGAATGACCGCCGCGTCTGGGGTGTATCCATATTGTATCTGAATAATTGTTAATGATAGCCTTTTAATCTTATCCTGAAAAGGATGAAATGTTAGCTAAAGCACAAAGTTATGTTGCATGATATGTATGATGCAATACATATGTTATATCAATGTTTATGATATATGAATGTAATGAATGCGCATGTAAGCTGATGAGTTGTCTTGCTGAGGATAGATGAATCCTGGATAGCCGGAGATGAGAGAATCTTGACTGTTGCCGGGGAAAATGAATCATTGACTGCTGTAGGGGATCGGAGGAATCTCTGAGTGCTAAAGCTGAGATATCCTTGCTGACTACTGACTGCTCGGGGAACAAGATCTTCCGTTGTTGAGGGGTCTCAGGACCACTGATGGGGATTGAAAAAATCCTTAATGACCTGTGGGGAATGAGAATTCTGATGATCTCTACTGGGGAGTTCAGAACCTGGGAGACTCATGCTGGAGGAGTGAGACTGAGAATCTTCAATCTGACGGGAAGTATCTCTGTGAGGAGAACGTTCACTAATCTGGCTCCGCTGGGGATTGATAGTTGGAAGTGTTAGCTCCGTTGGAGACTTAACAGCTTTGACTTCGCTGGGGATAGGATTTTCAGATTTTAGGGCTCCACTGGGGATACTGAAACTTAACTCTGAGGGGAATTGAGTTCTTGAAGGCTCTCTGGCTGGGGAAATCAGTTTTGAGAAAGCTTTCGTTTTGTTGAGGATCCTGAAGTTTAACTCTATTTGGGGAGTTAAGTTCTGGATTTTAACCTTGTTGAGGAATTTTGGAGTTTAGATCTGTTGGGGATTTCTTCTGAAAGGTCATCAAGATATCTATCTGTACCTTCAACCTATCAACAATCATCTTTCTTGATTTGTAAGAAAATGATTATGTTCAAATGCATATGCCTATTTAACAAAACATTGGACGTTTCTCAAATAAAACATAAGTGTAAAAAGAAAAAGAAGACGAAGCAAATTTCTGTATTTGGAAAAGTGTTTGTATTAACTTTTTATGCGTATCTTTGTACAAAGGAGACAGGCATCCTAGTAAGAGGATGTTGTCGTAAAAAAATGAAAATTTTATACAAAATAAAGATGGCTATGTGTAACAATTCCATGGGATTCCATTCTGTTATAGCCTTCACAACTCTGAATATCTTGTCCATTCAATGCTTCGTCCGCCGATGATTGGATTGATCAGAAGCTCGGAGCTTGTTGATGAGGAGATTGTTCTTTAAAGTGATCCGACGAGACATAGTCATACACTTTAATTCCCTAACTTTTGCCTGGATCGCCCTTTCGGGTTTTCAATCCACCGAGAAACCCCTTTTTGCCCAAGCCTCCCTTTCGGGTTTTCGACTTGCCGGGTGTATAGATTTTTTTGTTTTATCCCTAATTTTTTCCTGAACCTCCCTTTCGGGTTTTCGGTTCACCGGGATGCCCATTTTTGCCCAAGTCGCCCTTTCGGGTTTTTGACTTGTCGGGTCGTTTTATGCGTAGTATTTTTTGACTATGTTTGCGTTTGCAGGGTGCGGCAAATCGTCGCCGTCCATGGTGGTCAGAATCATTGCACCACCAGAAAATATGCTCTTGATCACAAATGGTCCTTCGTAAGTAGGAGTCCATTTGCCCCTGGGATCACTTTGTGACAAGATAATCCGCTTGATTACGAGATCTCCGACTTGATATACTTGACGTCTGACTTTCTTGTTGAAAGCCTTGATCATCCGTTTTTGATACGTCTGTCCATGGAAAACAGCAGCGAGTCGCTTCTCGTCGATCAAATTGAGTTGATCAAGTCGGGTCTGGATCCAATCGTCTTCATTCAAACCAGCGTCCTTCATGATCCTTAAAGAAGGAATCTGAACTTCCATGGGTAGGATAGCTTCCATGCCATATACTAAAGAAAATGGGGTTGCCCCTGTTGAAGTACGTGACGTGGTACGGTATCCATGTAGAGAAAATGGTAACATCTCATGCCAGTCCTTGTAGGTGACTGTCATTTTCTAAATGATCTTCTTAATGTTTTTGTTCGCAGCTTCAACAGCAGCGTTCATCTTCGGCCGATAGGGAGATGAATTGTGATGATAAATCTTGAACTGTTCGCATAGAGCGATGATCATAGTATTATTCAGATTTGTACTGTTGTCTGTGATGATCCTGTCGGGGACACCATACCGGCATATGAGATTTTGCTTGATGAAGCGGGCAACCACATTTTTTGTAACAAAGGCGAAGGAAGCTGCTTCGACCCATTTGGTAAAATAGTCAATAACGACCAAGATGAAGCGATGTCCATTAGACGATGTGGGCTTGATCTCTCCAATCATGTCAATGCCCCACATTGCGAATGGCCAAGGAGCCGTTAGAACGTTGAGAGGAACAGGAGGAATATGAACCTTGTCAGCGTAGACTTGACATTTGTGGCAAGTACGGGAATGTTGATGGCAATCAGATTCCATGGTAGACCAGTAATAGCCTGCCCTTAGAATCTTCTTAGCCATCGTATGCCCGCTCAAGTGGGTGCCAAATGTACCGCTGTGTATCTCAGTCATGATTAGCTCTGCTTTATCTTTATCTACACACCGGAGTAAAACACAATCATGGCTGCGTTTATAGAGGATGTTGTTGCTCAGGAAGAACTTGGCAGCAAATTTCCTTAGGAACTTTTTGTCATTTACGGAATCTCCTTCAGGATATTCTCTAGTCTGAAGATACCTTTTGATTTCGTGAAACCAGGGTTGTTCCACTACTTCTTCGATATTAATCTCATGACAATGCCAAGGTTCATCCATTCGCTTGATGGTGATTTGGGGAGCCTCGTTATCCCAGTTGAGTTTAAACATGGAAGACATTGTAGCCAGAGCGTCTGCTAGCTGATTCTCTTCCCGCGGGAAATGCTCGAAGGTGATTTGCTCGAAATGAGGCAACAATGTCAGGACATGTTCTTTGTATGGGATAAGATTAGGATGCTTGGTATCCCACTCTCCTTTGATTTGACTGATAACCAAATCCGAGTCCCTAAATACGATCAAAGATTTGATCCCCAGGTCTATAGCAGCCTTGAGACCAAAGATGCAAGCTTCATATTCAGCCATGTTGTTGGTACAGCTGAAGCAAAGTCGGGCCGTGAAAGGTGTGTGGCAACCTTCCGGGGAAATGAGTACCGCACCGATACCGTTTCCAAGTGCATTTGAAGCACCATCAAATTACAGGGTCCATCGGGATCCATTTTCAGGTCCGTCATACGGTCCGTTACCTTTAATGTTGTCCAAATTCATGATGTCCTCGTCCGGGAAGTCGAATCTCATGGATTGATAATCTTCGATAGCTTGATGAGCTAGATGGTCAGCTAGTACACTCCCCTTTATATCTTTTTGGGTCGTGTACTGGATGTCATACTCAGTCAGGATCATTTTCCATCTAGCGATTCTTTCAGATAAAGCAGGCTTCTCGAAGATATACTTGATAGGATCCATTTTGGAAATCAACAGAGTGGTATGAGTCAACATATACTACCTTAGTCGGCGAGAAACCCATAACAAAGCGCAGCAAGTTTTCTCGGGCAGTGAGTAGCGAGTCTCACAGTCGGTAAACTTTTTGCTAAGGTAATAAATGCCATGCTCTTTTCGACCAGACTCGTCATGCTGGCCCAGTATGCATCCCATTGAGTTATCCAAGACGGTCAGATACATGATCAACGGTCTTCCTTCGACGGGTGGCATCAGAATAGGAGGTTCTAGCAAATACTCCTTGATCTTATCAAAAGCAGCTTGACAATCGTCGTTCCATTCGACTACCTGATCTTTCTTCAATAGTTTGAAAATTGGCTCACAGGTAGACGTCAGATGAGAGATGAATCTGGCAATGTAGTTCAAGCGACCCAAGAACCCTCTAACCTCCTTTTCAGTACGGGGGGCAGGCATTTCTTGTATAGACTTTACTTTTTCTAGATCGACCTCAATGCCTTTGTTGCTGACAATAAATCCTAGAAGTTTACCAGACGTAACTCCAAAGGTGCACTTACTTGGATTCAGCCTGAGTTTGTATTCCTTCAATCGGGCAAACAGCTTTTGTAGATGTTCAAGGTGTTCCTCCTCTGTTTGTGATCAAGTTATCATGTCGTCTACGTAAACTTCGATCTCATGATGTATCATATCATGAAACAAAGCCACCATGGCGCGCTGATAAGTTGCCCCTGCGTTCTTCAGTCCGAACGGCATCACCTTGTAGCAGAAGGTACCCCATTGTGTAACAAAGGTTGTTTTCTCCATGTCCTCGGGGGCCATTTTGATCTGGTTGTAGCCCGAGAATCCATCCATGAAGGAAAACACCTTATGCTGAGCCATGTTGTTAATCAAAATATCGATATGCGGTAGCGGAAAATCATCTTTAGGGCTAGCCCTGTTCAAATCCCAGTAGTCCACTCACATTCTGACCTTGCCGTCTTTTTTAGGTACTGGCACGATGTTAGCAACCCATTGTGGATAGGATGTAACAGCCAGAAAGCCAGCGTTGAATTGTTTCATTACTTCAGCTTTAATCTTCTTAGACATGTCGGGCCTCATTCGGCGGACTTTTTGCTTGATCGGTGGACAATCCTCTCTTATAGGGAGACGGTGAACCACGATATCTGTGTCTAATCCCGGAATGTCTTCATAAGACCAGGCGAAGATTTCAATGTATTCATTTAACAGCTGTATTAAGCGCTCCTTGACACTTGGTTCCAGATTGGCACCCACTTGTATTTCTTTCTTGTCTTCCTCTGTTCCTAAGTTGACTGTTTCCAACAACTCTTCATGAGGCAAGATGTCTCTCTCTTCTTGTTGTAGAAGTCTGGCTAGCTCTCCTGGTACTTCACAATCTTCGTCATCTTCGTATTCAGCCTGATTGACCAAATCTTCAGAGTTATTGAAGGATACAACAGAATAGTCACCCCTAGAATCCAGAGTGGATGGGTACCTGCATTTGTGAGTGTGGGTGTGTGTAAGGGATAGCCATCCTTAAACAGACAAAAATGCAAAAGGAAAGAAAATGAACACAACAGTTTATCAATGAAAAACGTCCAATGAATCATTAAACATGGCATATGAATATGAAGAGAATCAAAACCCTTACAAATGGACCTACATGCCCCGGGCAAGGCATGAGGTGAAAAAGTAGTGTGCAGATTGTTTAAAAGTAATTATTACAGACCAACAGGAAATGTTCGAAAGATAAGTTACTGATTAATGAAAGTAATGGGGACGAAGTCTTTTGCCTCCCAGTTGTGTAGTCCCCCTTCGATGGTTGGGAAGATCCAATCTTCAATGTTGGCCTCTTCATCTTCGTCTTCCAAAGCATTGATTCCATGAGGAAAAATCTTGATGGGTGCTCTTTCAATTTTTGAGCGACGCATAGCTTTTTGCCCCGCAGCGGTAAATCCCAATCCAAACTTGTCTGTTTTGTGAGGAATGTCAGGCAACTGTCCCCATGTTGAGCTCTTTCCCTCCTTCATTGCAGCCTGTGCGTCTTTCAGAGATGCCATCCTGGCCACCTGCTTGGGTACCTCAGCTACTGCCTTTGCTACAGCAACCTCGGGAGCAATTTCCTTGAAGTGTTGGAACAATGTCTCAATGAATTCGCCCTCCACTTCCACATACCGAAAGGAGTTTAGGTGACTGATCATGTACTCCTCTTCACCATGTACAGTTATGATTTTTCCTTTGACAGGGTATTTCAACATCTGATGCAGGGAGGAAGTGACTGCCCCGGCATTATGTATCCATGGTCTCCCTAGCAAGCAAGAGTATGATGGACGGATGTCCATCACATAGAAAGTTGAGTGGAATAATTCAATGCCCATCTTGATGGGAATGTCGACCTCCCCATGCACCATTCTTTTAGACCCGTCAAAGGCCCTGACAATGATATTACTTGGTTTCAGCTCCAAGCCTTCACAATCCAACCGGTCGAGAGCCTTCTTAGGCAGCACGTTTAGGAAAGAACCAGTGTCGACCAAGACATGGGAGAGAGTAGTTCCTCGGCATTCAAATGACACATGCAATGCATCATTATGCTTTCTTCCTTTCGGAGTCAGGTCAGCATCAGAGAAACCTAGGTCGTTGTCAGTGGTAAGACAAGCTACACAATCCTGAAATTGATCGGCTGAGGTTTCCTGGGGAACATGGGCTGTCTTCAGAAACCTTATCAAAGCTTTGGCATGTGCCTCTGAACAAAGCAGTAAAGCTAGCATGGAGATTTTCGAGGGGGTTTGCCCCAGTTACTCTACAACATCATAATCACTTTTCTTAATTATTTTCAAAATCTCCTCCATTTCTTTCTTAGAGGTTTCGGGGATGACCAATGGTTGAGCCCTCGTCCTGACGAGCTCATCTTGGATCCCTTTCCCCTTATCAGCAGAAGTAGGAGGGACAACCACAGGAGTAACAACTTCTTCAATTAACGGAGTTCTTGCAGAAAGTTTTATCGGTGCAGGAGTAACTTTGGCAGCAGCTGAGGGTCTAAAGATTGCCTTTGGAGGGGCAATCTCTGGAGAGAAAATTCTCCCACTTCGGGTAATCTTGCTCGTACCGGCAATGTTTCCAATGTCGGCATTTTCTTCGTCAGAGCTCTCTTCAGTTATCTCAACTTGTTTAACACTATGGTAGTAGATTTCTCCACCATAATTCCATGGTATTGATTTGTCAGATTTGTAGGGGACAGGCCCAGACATGGTTATTTTCAGAGGAACAATCTTCGTAGCGGATGTAATCTTAACAGGATTTTTAGGGACCTTGGAAAGATTGGTGGAAATGGTGATTATTGAAACATCTTTGATAGGGGTTGGAGTAGCAGGAATCTTTTCGAAAAGAATTTGTTGGTTGTCCATTAGGCCTTGGATGCCTATCTTCAGCAATGGACAGTCAATTGGTAGGGAGGAACAACAGTAGCAGTCTTCTTTACATCCTGGGAAAATCCCAGCTTTCAACAGATTCAACTTAATTGTTAGTAATGGAGTTACCAGATCATCAATAGCAGAAACATACAGATATTCTTCAACAGCATGAACATGATGGCCATGCTTTGGCATCGGAGCAGATATTACGTTCGGCTTCTCGGGGGCGTCGAACTCAACCTCTCTTGCGTCTATCAAGTCTTGAATTTTATTCTTTAGCGCCCAACAATTGTTGGTGTCATGTCCGGCGCTATCAGAATGGTAGGCACATTTGGCATTGGCATGATAGTATGGAGATGTGGTGTTAGGGTTTTTCGGTGCCTCCTTTAAACCAGTCAGATTCAACTTCAACAAATGGGGAAGAACTTGTGCAGGCGTCATATTGATGCGGGTGAACTGCCGTTGTGGCCGTTCTACCCGTTGCTGGTTAGGTCTAGATTGATTGGTACGAGGCTGATCATTTGATGAATTTTGAATCATCACGGCCCCCACAGTCGGCCGACGCTCAGTTCTCCCCAATCCTTTTTGAGAGTACACAACAGCTGCCTCCTTCTTGGCTGGAAATGGCTTTTTCACAGTTGTAGATGCAGAGGCATCCCTTTGAATCTTCCCATTCTTAATACCAGCTTCCACTCGTTCGCCAGTCAGAATCAATTCAGTAAACCCTGCGGAAGAGCTCCCGATCAAATGGTTGAAGAACGGGCCAGATAGGGTCTCCAAGAACATATCAACTAGTTCCCTATCTGAAAGAGGTGGCTGCACTCTTCCGGCCAAGTCGCGCCATTTCTGGGCGTATTCTTTGAATCCCTCATTTGAGGCCATTCCCATACTTTGTAGCTGAGTACGGGTTGTCGCCAAGTCAGCGTTATATTGATACTGGCGATAAAAGGAAGCTGCCAAGTCTTCCCAGTTGTGCACTTCTGACTTCTCAAGTTGGTAAAACCAATCTAGCTGTGTACCAGACAGGCTATCCTGGAAGAAGTGTACCCAAAGATTTCTATCGGATGAATGAGGTTGAATTTTTCGGACATACGACCTTAGGTGCATCTTCGGGCAAGACAGACCGTCGTATTTTGCAAAAATTGGTACCTTAAACTTCGGAGGGATCACAATCCTAGCAATCACTCTCAATTCTTCAAAATCTAACACGGGAACCTTTTGCAGCTCCATAGTTGCCAGTCTATCCTCCAGGTTTTTGTATTTATCGTCTGCTGGAGGGTATTGCTGCTCTGAGTATTATTCATCTTCCTCAACCTCTTCCTCTTCAGCCTCGGACTCAGAAGGTAATGCGGCCCATTTTCCTTTACCGGTCCCCTCATCAGATGTGGAGGGGAATTCAAGAACTCTCCTAGCTTCATTCTCAAACCTTCTTCCCAGTGTAGCTACCCCAACTCTTTTCTTCTTCTTTTTTCCTTTTTCTTGCTCTTTATTCCCCAACAGTGCTTTAAGATCCTCCTGACCCTTTGCTAAGGTCATTAGGAGCTGTTGAAACTGTGAGTTTTGTGCCTGCAGATCTTTGACCGTCTGTTCGAGATCCATCTTACTGAAATAAAAAGCAGAGAGATAAGGAAACCTGGTGTGAAGACCTGTTTATGCATATGATGAATGATATGTTTATTCATGTAATGCATTCAAGGATTTAGAAATTCAAAATTGTTGCAAACAAAAAGAACACACGTCATATTAATAAGAAGAAATTTGTCAGTACATAAATGCCCCATGGGCCAAATATTACAAAAACTTCTTAAGGTAAAAAGACGTTGCGCATCCTCTTTGGTGCAATGTAAGTGTTAAGGGTCTCCTCCTCGTGAAGTTGGCGGGTGAGCTCCAAAACCTTCTTCTCACTGGTGTAGAAGCTGGCTTCAAAAGTATTCCGCTCTTCCTTGAGTTGGATCCAACTCTTCCGCATCTCCTCCCATGATGTAGGCATGTCATGATATAGGATGGTGTAGGGAACCTCTCCTTCCTTAACTGGCTCTTTAATCAAAGGGAGAATGTGAGGGTAAGGCATCATAAGACTCTGGGCTCGGGTTCATACCCACTTGAGGTAAGGCTCAAGAGGGATGGAATTCTTGTGCCCCAGTGTCTTGCTATCTACCTTGTTAGGCATCCTCCAAGCTCTGATGAATCTTTGGCGAAGTCCTTGCGCATCGTTGTCGAAGTCAAAAACTAGGTTAGGAATCAGCATGTCATGAGGACCATCCCTCCGTGCATATCCAAATTGTCTCAAAGCTAGACAAGGGTTGTAGGTAATGCCTCCCTTAATGCCAAGTAATGGAACATTAGGGAACTCACCACAACGATCGACGATGATGACATTTTCTCTGGATCGAGAACACCAATGTACATCAGAATGTGTGAGGGTCATCAGTCGTTGTGACCACCTTAAGCCTTGTTCATTCTTCAAAACAGATTGTGGAAGGTGAGAAATAAACCACCTTGCAAGGAGAGGAGTACAGCACATGAGAACACCTCTCTTTCTCATTGTTCATGTGTAAAATGAGTGGAGGATATCCCCAAGCAATGTAGGTATGGGATTCCTGGATAGGAAAATCTTGACAGCATTGACACCTATAAGTTGGTCAGGATTTGGGAACAAGACCAACCCATAAATGAGGAGTGCCACAATCTCTTCAAAGGCTTGTAGATCCAAAGAATTCCAACACTCTTGTGCCTTCTCAAACAAGAATTTTTCCAAGAAGCCTTTGACACCACTTCTAGTTTCCCAATGCCCCTTGATGTCAGATGGTTGCAAGTGTAGTGCTTGAGCAACATCTTCGGGCTTTGGTTCTTTTTCCGTACCGTTGAAAGGTAGTTGATTAAGAATAGGAATTCTCAGGAGTTGAGAAAATTCCTCCAAAGTGGGCACCAATTGGTAGTCGGGGAATGTGAAATAGTGGTGAAGAGGGTCAAAGAACTGGAACCACACTTTCACCATGTCTTCTTCAATGTTGGTGTTGACTAGGATGAGCAGTCTACCATGTCTTTCACTGAAGAGAGAGAGCTTTCTAGAATTATGGATGTAAGCTCCTTGAGTTGAGGAGGGATTCTCACAAGGTTGACTTGGATAGTTTTCCTGCGAAGAATTTCCATGACCTACAAAACAAGAACAAAGATGAAGATCCAAACCCTTGAAATGGTTAGTGAATGCATATGATGCTTTATGATGTTCATGATGTATGCACAAACATATGTACAAGCAAGTCACACAAAAACCTAGTTTCAGGCTTGCATGAGGTTTCATAGGTAAGTACCCTCTTGAGTGAAGTTGGCTTAAAAACCTGTCCTATAAATAGTAATCGGGTTCTAAGGAGCTCAATATCATTGAATTGTTTTCTATGTTCATTGTTTTGGTTTAGCCACTTAACTAGCGACCAAAACATTCCAAGAAAACAACCCTCAATGAGTGTAGTATCGAGTATATACCAACTTCGAACTGCACCAAAGCCGGTCATCTCACTACCCCTAATAAAAGGCCAAGATGGTCAAGTAAGGTTCTAGGTCATTAGTGCTTAGTGACATCACTCAGCGGCCCAGTACTCTCCTTGATTAAACTCAAGGGTTACCGGTACTCACAAATATGTCGCACTAATATAGCTATTGCTTCAACCGTGTCGGTATACCCCGCAAAGTTTCCACAATGTATTGCTATCTATGAATGTTTCCTAAATCCGGGTGGAGGATTTCAAGCCCAAACAAAAGAACCAAAATGTAAAGCAATCAAAGCAAACAATTAGTCATGCAAAAGGGTGATCTAAGCCCTAAGGTTACTCCACTTTTAATCAATTCCCCAGCAGAGTCGCCAGTTCTGTGATACGGTGGGACGTATCTGGAACGTATCTGAGTTGTATCTGGATATTGAATTTGAATGAGCAAAGGAGTAGCAGCCGTGTCTGGAGCATATCCGAGTTGTATCTGTATTTGAATTTGAATGAATAACATAATGACTTCCGTGTATGGAGTGTATCTGTATTGTATCTGAGTCTGAAATCTAAATAGGCGACAGAATGGCATCCGTGTCTGGAGCGTCTCTGGGATGGGGAAAAAGTCAGAATAAGTGACAGAATGAAAATCGTGTCTGGAGCGTATCTGTATTGGGATCTGAACAAGAGATCTGCAAGCTGAATTTGAATGAGTGTCAGGATGGCATCCGTGTCTAGATCATATCTGAACTGTATCTTGACTTGAAATCTGAATAAGTATCAGAATGACTTTCGTGTCTGGAGTGTATCTGTACTGTATCATGAGGTTGAGGTCTGAATGAGTATCAGAATGGCTACCGTGTCTGGAGCGTATCTGTATTGGGATCTGAACAAGAGATCTGCAAGCTAAATCCAAATGAGTGTTAGGATGGCATCCGTGTTTGGTGCGTATCTGAACTGTATCTTGACTTGATATCTGAATAAGTATCAGAATGACTTCCATGTCTGGAGTGTATCTGTATTGTATCTGAAGTTGAGGTTTGAATGAGTAATAGAATGAATTTCGTGTATGGAATGTATCCGTACTGTATCTTGACTTTGAATTCTGAATGAGTAACAGAATGACTTCCAAGTCTGGAGTGTATCTGTACTGTATCTGAATAAGAGATCTGAATGAGTAACAGAATGACTTCCGCGTCTGGAGTGTATCCGTACTGTATCTGAAATCTTTGAATATTTGTTAAAGATAGCTGTTAATCTTATCCTGAAAAGGGTAAAATGTTAGCTGAAACACCAAGTTATGTTGCATGAAATGTATGATGCAATAAATGTGTTTTATCAATGTTTATGATATATGAGTGTAATTGTGATACGGTGGGAGAACTGACTTGAGGTTATGCGTTTGTTTTCGCAAATGTTTCGGTTTAGCAAGAGTCACCACCGACTTTTTATTTTATCCTAAGGAAAGGTTAAAAAGCACAGGAAAAACCTTTGAGATGTTTTCTTGGGTTCGGGGAGTAGATTATAGAAAGGGAAGGTATTAGCACCCTTTCTATCCATGGTTATCCATGGGCTCTTAGTTACTTGCTTAGATCACTTGCCTTGCATTTTCAATTGTTTGAAATGGTGCTTTCAATTGTTTGAAATGGTGCTTTGTGTGTGTTTTGAAAGATATTTTGAAAAGAGGCCATGGTTGTGGCAACCTTTGTAATGATCCGTGTTTGAATGTATACAAAGGTGTATTGTTTTTTTGAAAAGTTTTCAATGTTTTGAAAGTTGTTTTGAAGTTGTGTTGTGGAGTGTGTTTTGAAAGTAGGCAAGTGTGTTTTGCAAGTTTGATCAAGTAACTAAGAGTTGTCTACCCCTAAACTTCTCAAAGATCATTCCTATGTTTTAACCCTTTTAACAGTATTGTTCCACCATTGTATTTGGTGGACAATCTTGTGTTAGGATGTTAACGGGACGGGCGCGGGTCATCGTTTAGACCATGAATGCAATAGTGCCAAGTGTCTTTGGCAATTTTTTCCTTTAAGGGACTTGATCATTTTTTAGGCAACTTGGGAAAGCGTCATCGAGGGACTATGATCATTTGATTTGTTTTTGTTTTGCCAAAGACATTCAACATGCAACATGGCCCATTTTTGAAGGCAACAAGTGGAGTACCCTAGGGGTGCAAGTGTGCATTGTGTTATCCATTTTCATGCATTTTTGTCTTTTGTATTAGTCAAGCTACTTGTTATTTGATTTGCATACAAACCCTAGGTCTATCATGGCATAATTTGAAAGCTTTTAAATGCGGAAATTTAAAGTCCTAAATTATTACAACATGATTATGGGGATGGGGGTACAAATGTTTGAATGGGGGGATATTTAGCAAGAAAATAAATCTAAAACTATTACATCCATATTGAATATACAAATTATTTAATTGTACAATAATTAAATAAATACAATAAATATGCAAAATGTATTATGCACAAAAATGTTTTTTATGTATGTAAAAAGTATTTTTCAATGTGGAATATAAACAAAAATAAAAAAGTCAATTTTTGGATTTTTATTATCTTAGGGCAAAACCCTAGTTTTCTAAATAAATAATATTTATTTATTAATTATATACAATATTTGTTAATTATATACAAGAAATAAAAAAAGAAGTGTATTGTAAGAAAAAAGTATTTTTGATGTCATATATTAATAAAAATAAAAATGTATTATTTTCATATTTTTATCCTAAATATTCTAATAAATACACAAGTATTTATATTATGTATATTTAAATATACTAAATATGTACAAAAATAAAAATATTAATTTTTTACAAAAAATGTATTTTTTAGAAAATGTTTTCAAAAGGTAAATAAAAATAATGGCTGAAAATATATTTTTGTGTTATTTTTAATGTTTTAAATAAAAAAGCTATTTATGTTTATTTTACATGTATAAGTTTAAATAAAACAAATAAATTCCAAATAAAATGCAAAAATGGGTGGAAAAATATTTTTAGTATTTTTTATATTTGAGCAAAAAATAATAAGTCAGAATCAAAAGAGAAAAAATCAAAAATGAATAAAATATCACACAATGGGCCAGGGGGGTGTAAATTGAAAAAGGGGGTGCAAAAAGCAGGAACAACTCAGGCCCAGCCCAAGTCCACCTTCTTCAACCTCCAGAAACCTATTTGAACATCAAAAACGCGCGCTTCTTGTACAACAACTAACTCCTGATTCTTTGACTTTTAACAAAAACTCATAACACAAACATTATAGAGCATGAAGAGACGAATTCATACATATAAAAATCTTGACCTAACTCTCAGAAACGAGGGAGAATTTCTTCATCCCCAATTTCTGACCTAATTTTTCTTCAATGTTCATGGCCAAAATTCTCACAGCATACTCAATATAAATGAAAAGTAAGTATATGGATGGCTTCAGGGATATGAGGAGAACATGTTTCATTCACAAACCTAAGCCTAACTCTTCCTATATTGAGAGATAGAAGTTCATGTTTTTACCTGTTTCAGCTTGAGTCGTGTACAGCAATGGAGGTATCTTCAATGGAGTTTGAGCTTTGGTACAACTTGCCTGAAGTCCAAGGATACTTCTCCAACACCTGGCTTGCTTTGAATCACTATGAATCGTGCTATGGAAGTTTACCTGCATAACTGAAAAAATGAAAATGGCAACAGGGGTTAGGGATGTTACAATTTGTATCTAGGTCTTGGGATAGCTTCAATGGATGGTAGGGAGTGTGTTTGAACAAGCTTTGGCCAAAACGCACGAGTGGAAGTGTTTGTGGAAGTCAAACTGCAACAGGTGCCCTGTTTTGCAGAAAAAATGCGATCTTCTGTATGAGGAGGGATTAGGGATGATTGAGTCGTGTTTCAAGCATGGTTTGATGTATGGAAAGTGTTTGCAAACTTTGTTTAGGTTGGTGTTTACAGGAATGAGAGTTTGGTGTTGTTTTGCAAGCTTTCTTCTACTTGAAGCAAGAAAATGCAAGTTTCAATATAGGCCTGTGCAATGCCCTAAAGTATGTTGCATCCCTTGTTCTTGATCATAGGGATTTGTGTACAAATTCTAGCTTCAAAGATATGGCCCATGCCTCTTGGATTTGTTATTTGACATAAAGTGCATCTTTTCCAAAATGGCAAATTTACTTTTTCTAATTATGGATTAATCTTGCATGTAATGACCAAATGAACAAAATAATGCTTGAACACAATGGTTTGGCATTTAATTATTGAGTGTGAAGAAGATTAGAGGCTTTCAAGCTAGCATAAACCATGCTGAGTTGAAAATGCAAAGTGTTATGAACAAGCCTTGGCCAAGAACAAAAGTGGATTTTGCCCAACTTTGCAAATTCGATTCTCCCTAACCACAAGGGTGTTTGAGAAGTTCTTGGACAATTTGGAAAGCTTGGAATGTGTACTACAATCCATCTTTGTAATGAAAATTGAAAATCCAAGTGGAAGTATGTGAAAAATGGCCATGAAGTTGGACAAAAATCCTGCCTAGAATAGGTTAAAATTTCTCTAAGTTAAAAATGTTTTGCACCCTTGTTCCAAAAATCATAACTTGAGCTACAAGCTTCCTTTGAGAAAACTTTGTGAATCAAAGTTGTAGATTTTGCAATTTACTACAACTTTCATGTTTTGAGTTTTGTTTGAATCCATTTGTATCTTGATGAAAAATGGGACAAAGTTAGGAAAAAATAAGGAAGTTTCATAACTTAGAAAAATTCTAAGTTATGAAATTTTCTCATTTTAAACCCTAATTTGCAATTTTGGATTTCTTGATGAACAAGTTTCATAATTTGACATGTCTTGATGAAAAATGAATCTTGGCACTTGATTTTGACCAAAAAGTCAAAGTTTGACTTTTTAGTGTAAAGTCAAATTTTGATCAATTGACTGGAAAATTCATCTGCCAATCATGTGCATTTGAGATCTTTTTGAACTTGTTGAATGTGTCAAGACAATTCCATTGAGTCCTTGAGTCCATATGTGAACTTGGTTTTCCATTGGTTAGGTCAAACAGTCAAAAATTGCCTTTGTGCAGTCAAAACCCTAAAAATGACCATTTTGCCCTTTTGGTGATCTGATCAAATTTCTTGTGGAATTATGATCCAAACTTGACCAAATGGTTCATATGAGTTCATTATGTTGATGTGGGTCAAAAATCATGAGGTTTGACTTTCAATTGGCCACAGTTGACTTTTTCCCCAATATAGTTGAATTTTAGGCCAACTGTCCAATTGACTGGGCAAAGATTGGAATCAAGGCTTGAAACTTGGTATGGATAAACTTGTGAGTCCAACATGAAGCATGAAAGTTACTTTGGGCATTTTGGGTCAAAACATCCATGTGCATACTCAAACCCTAATTTGGGTCAACAGTGCAAGGAGGAGTCTTGAGCAGAGCAAACCCTAATTTGATCTTGAGCTCCAAGGGTCTTGTGGTGAGAAAATGTTGATGAAATGGGAGGGAAAATTTTGGGGTACAACATTAATGTATGTGCATGTAAGCTGATTCGCTGTATTGCTGAGGAAAATAAATCATTGACAGCTGGGGATAACAAAACCCTTGACTGCTGTCGGGAAAGATAAATCCTTAATTGCCGAGGATGAGAAATCCTTTGATTGTTAGGGATTAAGAAAAATCCTGACTTCCTGGGGATGTAGGGATCCTTCCTGTCCTTGAAGTTGGAGGATGATAAACATTCTGCTGTGAGAATAATGCCAAGTGTTGTTTGAGAAACCTGCTTAGGGAATCCCGAGAACTTTGATGACTATGGTTGGGGATTACACAATGGGAATACTTACTCGGCTGGGGAATAGGGAAAACTCTGATGGTTTCTGCGGGGAACTAAGAATGAGAATCTTCATTCTGTTGAGGAGTAATGAAAAATTTGGCGACTTCACTGGGGAATGATGAAGACTCTGTGGGGAATAGCTATCCTGATGGGGAGATCAAGAGTTTGGGTTGTATGCCAATCTACTGAGGAATTATCCGAAGTTGTCGTCTGGTTAGTTGTCAGGCTTCAAAGCAACTTTCTGGGAAATTACTAGGTTTTAAGATAACTCGCAGGGGAATTTGAGGAAAGTGGAGGATTTCCACTGGGGTTTAAAGGTTGAAGTTTTAGCTCCTCTGGCGAAGAAATTTTTATCTCCGCTGGGGATTGGGACTTTGAAATTTTGGCTCTGCTGGGGATTGGGAAATTTAGCTCCGTTGGGGATCTAGATGATGTACTGTAGGGATTGCCCCTGGGAATAGCCTAAAGACATTTTCCTATACTTCCAACCTGCCAGTAATTAATCTTTTCCAAATCGTTTATTTGTAAACAGTGATTATATTCAAATGCATATGCTCATTAATAAATCAGTGGACGTTTTCAAATAAAACACAAGTGTAAAAAAGGAAAAGACAAATAGTTTTCTGCACTTTGAAGTATCTTTGTATTAACTTTGTGTAAGTATTTTGTACAAAGGAGACAAACATCCTAGTAAGAGAATGTTGTCATAAAAATGAGAAAAATTTATACAAAGAAAGATGGCTATGTGTAAAAATTCCATGGGGTTCCCATTCTGCTATAGCCTTCATAACTCTGGATATGTTGTCCATTCGTTGCTTCGTCCGAAGATGATTGAGTTGATCAGAAACCCGGAGCTTGTCTGTGAAGAGATTGTCCTTAAAGTGATCCGACGAGACATAGTCATACGCTTTAATTCCCTAACTTTTTCCTGGACCGCCCTTTCGGGTTTTAGATCCACCGGGAAACCCTTTTTTGCTCAAGTCGCCCTTTCGGGTTTTCAACTTGCCGGGTGTACAGATTTTTTTATTTATCCCTAACTTTTTCCTGAACCGCCCTTTCGGGTTTTCGATTCACCGGGATGCCCTTTTTTTGCCTAGGTGTGTCAACCTAGCGGGTCTCTTATGCGTAGTATCTTTTGACTATGTATGCGTTCGCAGGGTGCGGCAAGTCATCTCCATCCATGGTGGTTAATATCATTGCCCCACCAGAAAAGATGTTCTTGATCACAAATGGTCCTTCGTAAGTAGGAGTCCATTTTCCCCTGAGATCACTTTGTGGCAAGATGATGCGCTTGATCACAAGATCTCCAACTTGATATACTTGGCGTCTGACTTTTTTGTTGAAATCCTTGATCATCCGTTTTTTATATGTATGACCGTGGCAAACAGCTGTAAGTCGCTTTTCATCAATCAAGTTAAGTTGATTAAGCCGAGTTTGAATCCAATCATCTTCACTCAAACCATCATCTTTCATGATTCTCAAGGAGGGAATCTTAGCCTCGATAGGTAAAACAGCCTCCATGCCATATACCAAAGAATAAGGTGTTGCCCCAGTTGATGTGTGTGCCGTGGTAATATACCAATAAAGAGCAAACGGTAACATTTCATGCCAGTCCTTGTAGGTGACTGTCATCTTTTGTATGATCTTCTTGATATTTTTATTCGCAGCTTCGACAACACCGTTCATCTTTGGCTAATAGGGAGATGAATTGTGATGTTGAATCTGGAACTACTTGCACAAGGAGGTGATCATAGTATTGTTAAGGTTTGTACCGTTGTCAGTGATGATCCTTTCTGCGATACTGTACCGGCAAAATGAGGTTCTGCTTGATGAAGCGGGCAACAACATTCTTTGTGACGGATGTGAAAGAAGCTCCTTCGACCCACTTGGTAAAGTAATCAATGGCCACAAGTATGAAGCGGTGTCCATTGGATGTTTTAGGCTTGATCTCTCCAATCATGTTGATTACCCACATAGAAAAGGGCCAAGGAGCTGTTAAGACATTGAGAGGAACTGGAGGTATATGTACCTTGTCCGTATATATTTGACATTTGTGACAAGTCCTGGAATGTTGATAGCAGTCAGCTTCCATGGTAGACCAGTAATATCCTGCCCGTAGAATCTTCTTAGCCATCATATTCCCACTAGAGTGAGTGCCAAAGGTACCATTGTGCAGTTCATCCATGATCTGTTCAGCTTCAATCTTGTCCACACAACGGAGCAGAATGAAATCATGATTGCGCTTGTACAGGATACCATTGCTCAAGAAGAACTTGGCAGAGAATCTCCTTAAGAACTTTTTATCGTTGACTGAAGCTCCTTCAGGATATTATTGCGCCTCGAGATACCTTTTGACTTCGTGAAACCAAGGTCGGTCCACTACTTCTTCGGTATTAATCTCGTGACAATGTGCAGGTTCTTCCATCCGTTCAATTGTGATTTGGGGAGCCTCATTATCCCAGTTAAGTTTAAACATGGATGACATTATAGCTAGAGCATTTGCTAGCTGATTTTCTTCTCGCGGGAAGTTCTCAAAGGTAATCTGCTCTAAATGTGGTAGCAATGTCAAGACATGTTCTTTGTAAGGGATGAGATTGGGTTGTTTAGTGTCCCCCTCTCCTTTGATCTGACTGATGACCAAAGCTGAGTCTCCAAACACAACCAAAGATTTGATTCCTAGGTCTATTACAGCCTTGAGACCAAAGATGCAAGCTTCATACTCGGCCATGTTGTTGGTCCAGTTAAAGCAAAGTCTGGCTGTGAAAGGAGTATGGCAACCTTCTGGAGAGATGAGTAATGCACCGATACCGTTGCCAAGTGCATTAGAGGCCCCATCAAAGTACAGAGTCCATCGGGATCCTTGTTCAGGTACGTTATATGGTCTGAGATCTTCAATATTTTCCAATGTCATAATGTCTTTGTCAGGGAAGTCAAACCTCATAGATTGGTAATCTTCGACAGCTTGATGAGCCAGATGGTCAGCTAGCACACTCCCTTTTATAGCTTTTTGGGTCGTGTACTCTATATCGTATTCCGTCAGGATCATCTGCCATCTAGCTATTCTTCCAGACAAAGCAGGCTTCTCAAAGATGTACTTGATCGGATCCATCTTAGATATCAGCAAAGTGGTATGAGTCAACATATCTTGCCTTAGCCGGCGAGCAGCCCATACCAAAGCACAGCAAGTTTTCTCGAGCAGTGAGTATCGAGTCTCACAGTCGGTAAACTTTTTGCTAAGGTAATAAATGGCATGCTCTTTTCGGCCAGACTCGTCATGCTGCCCTAGTACGCACCCCATTTAATTCTCTAGTACGGTCATATATATCATTAGCGGTCTTCCTTCGACGGGTGACATCAATATAGGAGGTTCTAGCAAATACTCCTTGATTTTATCAAAAGTAATTTGACAGTCATCATTCCATTTAACTACCTGATCTTTCTTCAACAGCTTGAAGATTGGTTCACAGGTAGATCTTAGGTGAGAAATGAACCTAGCAATGTAGTTTAGGCGTCCCAAGAAACCCCTGACCTCCTTCTTAGTGCGAGGAGCAGGAATTTCTTGTATAGCTTTGACTTTGGCAGGATCAACCTCGATGCCTTTGTTGCTGACAATGAAACCCAAGAGTTTACCGGATCGGACTCCGAATGTGCACTTGTTAGGGTTCAGTCTGAGCTTGTACTCCTTCAACCTGACAAACAGATTTTGCAGATGGTCGAGGTTTTCTTCTTCAGTTTGTGATCGGGCTATCATGTTATCTACATAGACCTCTATCTCATGATGTATCATATCATGAAACAAAGCTACCAAGGCGCGTTGATAGGTTGCCCTGACATTCTTCAGTCCGAATGGCATTACTTTGTAGCAGAACGTACCCCACTGTGTAACAAAAGTAGTTTTCTCCATGTCCTGAGGTGCCATTTTGATCTGGTTATAGCCTGAGAATTCGTCCATGAAAGAAAATACCTTGTGCTGAGTTGTGTTGTCAACCAGGATGTCAATGTGCGGAAGTGGAAAGTCATCTTTAGGGTTGGCCCTGTTTAGATCTCTGTAATCCATGCACATTATCACTTTTCCATCCTTCTTAGGCAGTGGCACAATATTAGCAACCCATTGAGGATAGGAAGTAACAGCAAGAAATTCAGCATTAAACTGCTTCATAACTTCTGCTTTGATCTTTTCTGACATGTCGGGCTTCATGCGGTTGACTTTTTGTTTGACTGGTGGACAATCTTCTCTTGTGGGTAGACGGTGAACCACAATATCTGTATCAAGTCCCGGCATGTCTTTGTAAGACCAGGCGAAGATCTCAACATATTCATGTAATAGCTAAATTAGGCGCTCTTTGACACTTGGCTCTAGGTTGGCACCCACTCTGACTTCTTTTCTGTCTTCGTCAGTACCCAAGCTGATTGTCTCTAACAGCTCCTCATGAGGTAGAATAGCCCTTTCTTCCTATTGTAGCAGTCTAGCCAATTCTCCTGGCACCTCACAATCTTCCTCACCTTCGTATTCGGCATGGTAGACCAGATCTTCAGAGTCACTGAAGGCCATAACAGAATTGTTACCCATGGAATCCGAAATGGAAGGGTACCTGCATTTGTGAGTGTGGGTGTGTGTAAGGGATATCCACATTTAAACAAATAAAATGTAAAAATAAAGACAATGAACACAAAACTTTATATGTGAAAACGTCCACGATTCATTAAAATGGCATATGAAGATGAAAAATCAAACCCTTACAAATGGACCTATGTGCCTCGGGTAAGGCACAAGGTTAAAAATGTACGAATTGTTTGAGAATTATTACAGTCCAACATAAATGGAAAAGATAAATTACTGATTTATGAAAGTAATCAGAACAAAGTCTTTTGCTTCCCAATTGCATAGTCCTTAGTCAACAGTAGGGAAAATCCAGTCTTCCAAGTTGCTCTCCTCTTCACTATCCTCCAAAGCATTGACTCCATGACGGGTGATCTTCACTGGTGGCCCTCCAGAACGGGTGCACCGTACAACCTTTTGAGCAGAAGAAGTGAACCCCAAGCCGAATTTATCTGATTTATAAGGAAAGTCTGGAAGCTGCCCCCAGATTATGCTTCCTCCTTCTTCAATCACAGCCTTTGCATCTTTGAGAGACGACATCTGAGGCGGAGGTATGGTAATCATGGGTACATAAGACACTGTCTTGGTTGCCACAATCTCCTGAGATACCTCTTCAAAATGCTGAAAAGGGGTTTCGATGAATTCGCCATCCAATTCTACATAGCGGAAAGAATTTAGATGGCTTATCATGTATTCCTCTTCGCCGTGAATAGTTATGATTTTCCCCTGGACAGGGTACTTGAGCATTTGATGCAGAGTAGAAGTGACGGCTCCAACATTGTGAATCCAGGGTCTTCCCAACAAGCAAGAATAGGAAGGACGGATGTCAATCACATAGAATATGGAGTTGAAGGTTTCAGTTCCCACTTTAATCGGGATGTCCACCTCCCCGTGGACCATCCTTTTAGAACCATCAAAGGCTCTGACAATTATATTGCTGGGCTTCAAGGTTAAACCTTCACAATCTAGTCTATCCAAGGCTTTCTTTGGCAAGACATTCAAGGATGAACCATTGTCTACCAGTATGTGTGCTAGGGTAGTCCCTCTGCATTCCACCGAGACATGTAAAGCGTCATTATGTTTTCTCCCTTTAGATATTAAATCAGCATCGGAGAATCCTAGACCATTGTTAGCTGTTAAGCTAGCTACACATTCCTGGAACTGATCCGCGGAGGTTTCCTGTGGCACGTGTGCCGTCTTCAAGAATCTTATCAAAGCTTTAGCATGATCTTCTGAACAAAGCAGCAGGGCCAACATAGAGATCTTTGAGGGGGTTTGCCCCAGTTGTTCCACAACATCATAATCGCTTTTATTGATTATTTTCAAAATCTCTTCCATTTCTTTTTGAGAGGTATCAGGGATGACCAATGGTTGAGCCCTCATCCTGACGGGCTCTTCTTGGATCCCTTTCCCTCCATCAGCAGCAGCAGCAGAGGGGACAACCACAGGAGTTACAACTTTTTCAATAATCGGAGTTCTTGCAGATATGTTGACCGGTACAGGGGTAACCTTAGGAGCAGCTGAGGGTCCAAAGATTTCCTTTGGAGGGTAAATCTCTGGAGAGAAAATTCTTCCACTGCGGGTGATTTTTCTCGTTCTCGCAATGTTTCCAATGTCGGAAGTTTGTTCATCATAACTTTCTTCAGTTGATTCAATTTGTTTAATACCGTGGTAGTAGATTTCTCCACCATAGTTCCATGGTACTGATCTGTCGGACTTGTACGGGACGGGCCCGGGCATGGTTATCTTCAAAGGTACAGTCTTTGGAGCGGATGTAATCTTAACAGGTCTTTTGGAGACCTTGGAAAGATTGGAGGATATGGTTATTATTGAAACATCATTGACAAGAGTCGGTGTAACAGGAGTCTTTTCAAAAAGGATTTCTTGGTTATCCATTAGGCGTTGGATGCCTAACTTCAACAATGGACAGTCGGTTAGTAAGGATGAACAAAGGCAGCAATCTTCTTCACAACCTAGGAAAATCCCAGCCTTCAGCAAATTCAACTTGATTATCGGTAGCGGAGTTATCAAATCATCAACAGTAGCAACAAACAGATCCTCTTCAACAGCATGGGCATTGTGGCCATGCTTTGGCATTGGAGCAGAGATACATTCAGCTTTTCAGGGGCGTCGAATTCAACTTCTTTAGCGTCTATAAAATCCTGAATCTTATTCTTTAGGGCCCAACAATTATTTGTGTCGTGCCCCAGGCTCTCTGAATGATAAGCACACTTGGCGTTCAAATGGTAGTACGGAGAAGCAGTATTCGATTTCTTCGGGGCCTCTTTCAAACTTGCAAGGTTTAACTTCAAGAGATGGGGCAGAACCTGAGCAGGAGTCATGTTTATCCGGGTGAATTGTTGTACAGGCCTTTCCACCCTTGCTTGGTTGGTTTTGGGTTGATTGTTTATGGGATGATCAGTTGCAGACTTCTGAATCATTACGGCCCCCACCGCTGGTCGGCGCTCAACTCTTCCTTGACCTCTTTGGGAGTAGACAGCTGATACTTACTTCTTTGCTGGAAAAGTCTTTTTGATGGCAGCGGAAGAAGATGCATCTTTTTGAATTTTCCCGCTTTTTATGCCAGCTTCAACTCTCTCACCAGTTAGAATCAACTCAGTGAACCCCGCAGAGGAGCTTCCAATCAAATGATTAAATAAAGGCCCTGACAGAGTTCCTAAGAACATGTCTACTATCTCTCTCTCAGATAGAGCTGGTTGTACTCGTCCTGCCAAGTCTCTCCATTTCTGGGCATACTCCTTGAAGCCCTCGTTGGTAGCCATGGCCATACTCTGTAGCTGAGTACGGGTTGGCGCCAAGTCGGCGTTGTATTGGTACTGTTTATAGAATGCGGGCGCCAAATCTTCCCAATTATGCACATCAGACCTCTCCAACTAGTAAAACCAATCCAGCAGCGTCTCCGATAAATTGTCTTGGAAAAAGTGGACCCACAGGTCTTTGTCAGAAGAATATGGTTGAATTTTCCTGACATAAGATCGTAGGTGCATCTTTGGGCAAGACACCCCATCGTACTTAGCAAACAGTGGCACCTTAAACTTAGGAGGGATTACAATTCCAAATACCAACCCTAACTCTTCAAAGTCCAGCCCAGGCACTCTCTAAATCTCCATAGCTGCCAGACGCTCTTCCAGGTTCTTGTATTTGTCAACGGCCAGAGGATACTGCTGTTCAGAATAGTCCTAATCCTCCTCTTCTTCAGCTTCAAAATCAGATGGCACTGTAGTTCCTTTACCCTTTCCTTCCCCCTCTTCAGATGTTGATGGAAAATCTAGGACCCTTCTGGCTTGACCTTCAAACCTTCTTCCCATGGTAGCCACACCAGCTCTCTTCTTCTTCTTTTTCTCTTTTTTCTTCTCTAGTAGAGTCTTGAGCTCCTCCTGCCCCTTGGCCAAGGTCAGAAGTAGCTATTGGAACTGTGAATTTTGGGCTAGTAAGTCTTTGACTGTTTGTTCAATATCCATCTTGCTGAAATAAACAGCAGAGAGATGAGGAAACTTGGTGTGAAGACCTGCTTATGCATATGATGAATGATATATATTCATGTAATGCTTTCAAGGATTCAGAAATTCAAATTTGTTTTAAACAAAAAAGGAACACACATCATATTAATAAGATAGAATTTGTTAGTACATCAATGCCCCATGGGCAAAATAATACAAAATTCTAAGGTAAAACGACGTTGCGCATCCTCTTTGGTGCAATGTAGGTGTTGAGAGTCTGCTCTTCATCAAGTTGATGAGTGAATTCCAAAACCTTCTTCTCGCTTGCGTAGAATTGGGCTTCAAAAGTATCGCGCTCTCGCTTGAGTTGTATCCAACTCCTTTGTAGATCTTCAAGTGATGTTGGCATGTCAGGACGTAGGAGGGTGTATGGAACCTCTCCTTCCATAACAGGCTCTATAATCACAGGGAGAATGGATGGTTAAGGCATCATAATACTTTGGGCGCGGGTTCGTACCCACTTGAGGTAAGGCTCAAGGGGGATGGAATTCTTGTGTCCCAAGGTCTTACTGTCTACCTTGTTGAGCATCCTCTAAGCTCGAATAAACCTTTGTCGGAGTCCTTGATCGTCGTCGTCGTAGTCAAAAACCAAGTCTGGAATCAGCATGTCATGTGGGCCATCCCTTCGGGCATACCCAAACTGTCTCAGATCCAAGCAAGGGTTGCAGGTAATGCCTCCCCTAATTCCAAGTAGAGGGACATTAGGAAATTCTCCACAACGGTCAATGATGATGACATTCTCTTTTGATCTAGAACACCAATGAATGTCTGAATGGGTAAGAGTCATCAATCGTTGTGACCACCTCAAACCTTGCTCATTCTTCAAAACTGATTGGGGAAGATGAGAAATAAACCATCTTTCTAGTAGAGGAGTACAACACATGAGAATAACTCTTTTCCTCATTGTACGAGTGTGAAAAGAGTGGAGGATATCCCCAAGCAATGTAGGCACCGGGTTGCGAGCCATAAAGATTTTGACAGCACTCACATCTATGAGTTAGTCAGGATTAGGGAACAAGATCATCCCATAGATGAGAAGAGCTACAATCTCCTCAAAAGCTTGTAAGTCCAAGGAATCCCAGCAGCTTTGGGCCTTCTCAAACAGAAACTTTGACAGGAAGCCTTTGACACCACTTCTAGTTTCCCAATGTGTTGTGACATCAGAGGAGTGCAAGTGTAAGGCTTGAGCAATCTCTTATGGCTTTGGATCTCTTTCCGTACCATTGAAGGGTAGTTAATTGATAATAGGAATCCTTAAGAGTTGAGAAAATTCCTCCAAAGTAGGCACAAGTTGGTAGTCAGGAAATGTGAAGCAATGATGCAAAGGGTCAAAGAACTGGAAGAGAACTTTCAGCATATCTTCCTCAGTGTTGGCAGTGACCAAGTTGATTAGACGACCATGTCTCTCAGTGAATGGAGAATCCTCGGGAATCCTTGAAGCTAGCTCCTTTAGTTGAGGAGGAATTCTCACAAGGTTGACTTGGATAGTTTTCCTGCAAAGTGAATCCATAACCTACAAAACTGGAACAAAGATGAAAATCCAAAATCCTTGAAATGGTTAGTGGATGCAAATGATGCTTCATGATGTTCATGATGTTATGCACAAGTATGTATGTACAAGCAAATCACACAAGATCCTAGTTTAGGCTTGCATGGGGTTTCATGGGTAAGTACCCTCTTGAAGTTTAGTTGGCTCAACCTGTCCTAGAAATAGTAACCGGGCTCTAAGGAGCTCAATATCACTGGATTGTTTCCTTGTTCATTGTTTCAGTTTAGCCACTTTACTAGCGACCGAAATATTCCAAGAAAACAACCCTCAATGAGTGTAGTATCGAGTATCTACCAACTTCAGACTGCACCAAAGTCGGTCATCTCACTACATCCTAAAAGGCCAAGTTGGTCAAGTAAAGGTTCTAAAAGTCCATTAGTGCTTCATGACATCACTCAGTGGCCCCGTATTCTCTTTGATTGACTTAAAGGCTACCGGTACCCACAAATATGTCGCACTAACATAGCTATTGCTTAGAACGTGTTGGTATACCCCACACAGTTTCCACAATGTATTGCTATTTACCTATGAATGTTTCCCAAATCTGGGTAGAGGATTCAAACCCAAACAATAGAACCAAAGTGTAAAGCAAACAAGTCAAGCAAGATAAGCATGTAAAGGTGATCTAAAACCCTAAGGTAACCCCAATTTTATAATTCTCCCCAGCAGAGTCGCTAGTTCTGTGATACGGTGGGAGAACTGACTTGAGGTTTTGCGTTTCTGTTCGCAAATGTTTCGGTTTAGCAAGAGTCGCAACCTACTTTTATTTTATCCAAAAGGAAAGGTAAAAAAGCACAGGAAAGACCTTTGAGATTGTTTTTGAGTTCGGGGGTAGATTATGAAAAGGGAAGGTGCTAGCAACCTTTTCATCCATGGTTTTCCATGGGCTCTTAGTTACTTATTTTAAATCACTTGCTTTGCTTTTTCAATTGTTTGAAATGGTGCTTTGTGTAGTTTTGAAAGTATTTTGAAAAGAGGTCATCGTTTTGGCAATCTTTGTAATGATTCTTGTTTGTAAGAATGTATACAAAGATGTTTGTCTTTTGAAAAATGTTTCAATATTTGAAAGTTGTTTGGAAATGTTTTGAAATTGTGTGTGTTTGTTTGAAATTAGCAAGGATGGTTTACAATTTGATCAAGTAACTAGAAGCTTATCTACCTACTCAAAAGTCTTTCTTGTACATTTTTATTCCTTTGACATTGTTGATTTACCATTGTATTTGGTAAACAAACCTATCTTTGGATGTTAAACGGGACGGGCATGGGTCATCGTATGACCATGATAACAATATTGCCAAGTATCTTTAGCAAGTTTTGAGGGACTAAGATCATCTTTGTTTAGGCAACCTAGATAGCGTCATCGAGGGACTATGATCTTTTTTGTTTTGTTTTGTTTTGCCAAGATACCTAGCATGCATACCATGGCCATTTTTAAGGAAACAAAGTGGATGAAACCCTAGGGGTGTTGTGTGCAATGTGTTGTCATTTTTCATGTATTTTTGTCTTGTGTTAGGTCATGCTATTTGTTTTGACTTTTTGGTCTTTTGCATACAAAACCCTAGTTTACTATCATGGTATATGAAAGCAATAAGTTGCGTAAAGTAAATCTAGACTATTACAATAATATTATGGGAAGGGGGTACAAGTTTTGAATGGGGGGATGTTGCTCAAAATAAAACCCTAATTCACTATTACAACCTAATTGAATTTATTGTACAATAAATAAATAAGCAAATATTTAAATATGCAATTAAATGTATGTATGCAAAAATGTTTTTGTATTTATTTTATGTATGTAAAAATAAATTTATTTAAGTCTTAAAAATAAGAAAAATAAAATGATTATTTTTGAAAGGGTGAAAACCCTAATTTTTGTTTTAAAGAAAATGTTGTTTTCTAATCATTTATTTTATTCATTTTTGTTCAAGAAATAATAATAATATATACAAAATGTTAGAAAAAATTAAATATGTATAAAATAGTATTTTAAGTGTGAAAAAATAATAAAATAAAATGTATAATATTTTTATATTATTTACAAATTATTTTAAGAAAATGGTGTCTATTTATTAAAATAAAACTATTTTTATATGCAAAAAATAAAGTAAAAATGCAAAAAATTAAGAAAACATTTTTTGGAATTTTTATTTGTTCAGGAAAAAATAATAAAGTCAGAAAATATAAATTATGCAACAAAATACAAAAAAAAATATAAAATAAAAGGTCAGGGGGTGCAAAAGTAAAATGAGGGGTGCAAAAAGTAGAGACAGTCAGCCCAAGCCCAAGCTCACTTCATCCCTGACCTCCAGACCACAAACGCGCGCGCTGTACCTCAAATTCTGTTCTTACTATTCTTTGCATAAAATCAAAAACTTATAACATGAAAAATGTAGCTCATGATCACACGTTTCCAATGATACAAAGAACATGACCTAACTCTCAAAGATCAGAGAGAATTTTAATGGCCCTAATTTATGACCTAGTTTTTTCAGCATGTTCAACATCCAAATACTCTTAGCTCAGTTAGTATAAATGGAATCTAAGCATATGTACAGCTCAAGCATGTTAGGGACTACAGTTTTGCTTCACAAACCTAAGCTTAAGGATGCCTAAATAGAGAGATAGAAACTTGACAAATACCTTGTTCAGTTGAGTTTGGATATGGCAATATGGGCACTTTGAGTGAGGCCTGAAGTTCTTATGAGCTTGCATGAAGTTCCCTCAAGCTTTCCCAATGCTCAGCTTGCCTTGAAGTTGCTTGAATCTCCTTGTAGAAGTCAACCTGCAAACTTGCAAAGTAAAAATGGTGAAGTGTGAAACTGAGCTCACAGTTGCTGGACAGAGACCTGGATAGCTTGGATGTGAGGTATGGAATGTGTTTGAAGTGATTCAAAGCAAAACGCATGAGGCAATATGGAAATGGCTTGAGTTCTGCAGATGATGCCCTGTTTGGGCAGAAAAGTGGGATTTTTGTGTTTGAGGGTGTTTGAGGTGTTATGAATTCGTGTATCTTTCTTGTTACAATGTTCTGAAGTTGTTTCCAATGAAGCCAAAGCCTGCCTTTATCAGATAGACAAGCTTGCTTGACTTTTGCAAGTTTGCTTGCTTTTGAAGAAAAGGTGAAGTGACAAAGCCAAAGGCCTAGACAGGCTAACTTAAGGCCCGATGAGAGTTGATGTACTTTTCCTGAAGTTTGTGGATCTTGTTTGCAACCAAACATTAGGTCCATGGCTCAAGAAATACAAAATTGCAAAAAGCATGCTTTATCAAAATGGTATTATGCACTTTATGCCATAAATGGATTAATTCAATGTGCAATGCTTCAAAAGTCAGAAAAAGTCCATTATCCAATGTATTTGCATTTAATTTTTGATTGTAGAAGGTATTACGACCTGTAATACTAAGTACAAGCAAGTTTGAAACTGATTTGCAACTTGTACCAATGTGAAAAATGCCTTGCACAAAAGTGATAAATCGCCATTTTCATTCCTTCGATTCTCCCTAAACATAAATGATCTTGGAGAGTTCTTGGAAATTTTGGAAATATTGTAACATGCTTTACAATCCATATTTGAAATGCATTTTGATATTCCTTTTGGAACTATGTGAAAAGTTGCCATGAAGTTAGGTCAAAAATCTGCCTAAACCAGGGCAAAATTTCACTAAGTTAAAAAGTTTATGGACCCCTATTCACAAACTCATAACACGAGATCCAAGCATCTTTTGGGAAAACTTTGTGCATAAAAGTTGTAGATTTTGTGGAGGACTAAAACTTTCATGTAGGAAGTTTTCTTTGAATCCAATTGCATCATGGTGAAAAAGTTGGGAAAAGTTGGGAAAAAATAAGAAATTTTCATAACTTAGAAAATTTCTAAGTTATGAAAAATTTCAAACTTAAACCCTAATTTCCAAATTTAAGTTTCTTGGTGAACAAGTTTCATGTTTTGACATATCTTGATGAATTATGACCCTTGGCACTTGATTTTGACCAAAAAGTCAAAGTTTGACTTTTCAGTGTACAATTGATTTTTGATTAGTTGACTGGAAAATCCTTTTGTCAATCCAATGCATTTGAGATCTTTTGAACCATATGATTAGGTAAATATTATTCCATTGAGTCCTTGAAAACATTCTTGAACCCAATTTGCCATTGGCTAGGTGAAAAATCAGGAATTTCCTTTCTCCAGTCAAACCCCTAATTTTGACCATTTTGTCCTTTTGATGATCTGATCAAATTTCTTGAGGAGTTGTGGTCCAAACTTGATAAAATGGTTCATATGAGTCTATAATGTTGATGTGGATCAAAAATTATGAGGTTTGACTGTAAATTGGCTATGGTTGACTTTTTCCCCAATACAGTTGATTTTTAGGTCAATTGTCCAATTGACTAGGTAAAAATGTGATTCAGGGCTTGAAACTTGGTATGAGCAATCTTAGAGGTACAACATGAAGTATGAAAATCACATGAGGCATTGGAAGACCAAAAATCCCTGTGCAAACTCAAACCCTTATTTCAGGTTATCAATGCAAGGAGAGGTCTTGAGCTGAGCAAACCCTAATCTGGTCTTGAGTCTAAGAAGTCTTGTAAGGAGAATCTTGATAAAATGAGAGGGAAAATTTTGGGGTACAAAAATTACATATGAAGATGAAGTAATAACCCTCACAAATAGACCATTGTTCCTCGGGTAAGACACAAGGCTTTAGAGTTTCAATTGTTCAAATATTACATATCCCAAAAAAAAAACTAAAAGACAATTACTCTTGAATAAAAGTAATCGGAACAAAATCCCTGGCCTCCCAATTGTTGAGTCCACCGCTGATAGTTGAGAAGATCTACTTGTCCATGTCACAGTCACTGTCACCGTCTTCCAACATATTGACTCCATGGTTGCTGATGTATAGTGGTGGTCCTCCGGCACGAGCACGATGAACAGCTCTTTGGGCCCCTGAAGTAAAACCCAAACCCAATTTGTCATATTTGTAAGGGATATCAGGGAGTTGGGACCAAATTGTGCACCCACCTTCCTCGACTACCTCTTTGGCATCTTTCAAAGAAGTCATCTTCAACAGTGGTCTGGTAGTCTTCGGGACATTGGTAGCAGCCTTGGTTGCAGCAACCGTCTGAGGAACCTCCTCAAAGTTCTGGCAAGGGGTCTCAATGAACTTTCCGTCTATGTCAACATACCTGAAAGAGTTCAGGTGGCTCACCATGTATTCTTCCTCGCTATGGACCGTAATAATCTTTATGTTAACTGGGTATTGCAACATCTGATGCAGAGTAGAAGTAACAACATCGACCCCATGGATCCAAGGTTGACCCATTAAACATGAGTAAGACACGCAGATGTCCATCACGTACAAAGTTGAGTCAAAAGTATGAGTACCAACTTTGATAGGGATGTCCACCTCCCTGTGCACCATTCTTTTGGAACCATCGAAGGCCCTCACCATAATATTATCGGGCTTCAGTGTGAGTCCTTCATAATCTAATATGTCCAAAGCACTCTTGGGTAAGACATTCAATGATGAACCTGTATCTACCAGAACATGAGCTAGGGTAGTTCTCCTGCACTCAATGGAGAGATTCATGACATCATTATTCTTTCTTCCCTTGGATGTCAAATCTACATCAGAGAAACCCAGTCCATTGTCAGCTATCAAACTAGCAACACAATTCTCGAATTGATCGGCGGAAGTCTCTTGAGGCACATGGGAAGACTTCAAGAATTTTACCAAAGCCTTAGCATGGGCTTCAGAGCATAAAAGTAAGGCCAACATTAAGATTTTTGAAGGGGTCTTCCCCAACTTCTCCACAATGTTGTAATCACATTTCTTTATTATCTTCAGTATCTCTTCCATCTCTTTTTTAGAAGCCTCATGAATGACTTCTTTGTGCGCCTTCGTCCGGACAGGCTCAACCAGTACCTCTTTGCCCCGAGTCTCAGCTGACTCAGTAGCATTGATAACAGCAGGGATAACAATAGGCGTAGCAATGGGTTTACTAACAGGAGTAGCGGCAGGAATAATTAGAGGAGTAGCAACAGTCTTTAGAGAGATTTCGGGAGAGAAAACCCTTCTACTTCTCGTAATTTTACTGGTCCCGATGATGTTGTTGATGTCAGGATCAGTATCTTCGGTAACTTTATCTTTAATAGATAATAGGTCTTTCTTGACGCCATGGTAGTAGACGTCACCCCCATAATTCCAAGGAACAACTTTATCAGAGGAATATGGCATCGGCCCAGGAAGGGTGATAAACAAGAAAGCAAACTTAGGAGCGGATGTAATCCTGACGGGTTTTTTGGTGGAGACCCTAGGAGGATTATCAGAAATGGTGATTATTGATACATCTCCACACGAACCTTTTGCAGGGGGAACTTTCTCAAACAAGATTTCTTTGTTAATCATCAGGCGCTAAACACCCTTCTTTAACAACAAACAACCATCTGGTAGAGACATGCATAAATGGCAATATTTACCATAGCCCAGAAATAAACCGGCTCGCAACAGATTATCTTTAACAATCAGAAGAGGAGTAGCTAATTCATCCACAGATGAAACAAATAGGTCTTCGTCAACAGCATTGACACCCTGGCCATGTTTGGGCATTGGTGCAGTTATTACATTAGGTGTCTCTGGAGGGTCAAACTCAATCTCCTTCGCCTTGATAAGATCCTGCACCTTATTTTTTAGAGCCCAACAATGGTTTGTATCATGCCCTGGACTTTCAGAATGGTAGGCACATCGAGCATTTGGGTTGTAGCGGGGAGATACAGTATTGGGATTCTTAGGAGCTTCCTTTAGAGTCATCAGATTGGACTTCAACAAGGGTGGAAAAACATGGGATAAGGTCATGTTGATTCGGGTGAACTGTCTTCTGAGTGTATCCGGCCAGTACTGATTATTTTGTTATTGGTTTGATGCAGGATTAGAAATCATAATTGCCCCTACCGTCGGATGGTGTTCAGTCTTGCTTTGATTTATTTGGCCATAAGCAACACTGATCTCCTTCTTTCCAGTGAAGGGTTTCTTTGTTGTACTTGAGGATGCGTCCCTATGAATCTTACCACTCTTGATACCCGCTTCTACTTGTTCCCTGGTCAATATCAGCTCAGTAAATCCAGCTGAAGAGCTTCCAATCAGATAGTTGAAAAATGGACCAGACAAGGTTCCCAAGAACATTCTACCAGCTCACTATCAGACAGAGGAGGCTGGACTCTTCCCGCAAGATCTCCCCACTTCTGGGCATAATATTTGAAACCCTCACTGGAACCCATATACATATTATGCAATTATGTATGGGTTGGATCGAGGTGATCATTATATTGGTACTACCTGTAAAAAGCAGAAGCCAGGTCTTCCCAATTACGAATGTTGGTTCCCTCCAACTGATAGAAGCATTCCAACTGTGTCCCTGACAAACTTTCCTGGAAGAAATGTACCCACAGATTCCTATCAGTAGTGTGGGGTTGAATCTTCCTAACATATGACCTTAAGTGCAGCTTAGGATAGGAGGCACCATCATACTTAGCAAATGTGGGAACTTGAATTTCTGCGAGATGACCACCCCTGAGACCAATACTAGTTCTTCAAAATCCAACTCGGGTACCCTCTGAATCTCCATAGCATTGAGGCGATCCTCCAGATGTTTGTATATATCATCAGCAGGAGGATATTGTTCCTCAGAGTAGTAAGCCTCTTCTTCATCAGTTATGGGGTTGTTATTTTCTTCTATTGGCTTCTCTTCTTGATTGTCCCCCTCATTTGACGGGGTTGTGAAATCTATAGCTCGCTCAGTTGGTCCTCTGAACCTTCTTCCCAAATTCAATACACCAGATGGTTTCTTTGTCTTCTTGGTCTTCTCCTTGATGATAAGAGCTTTCAGATCTTCTTACCCCTTAGCCAGAGCCTGGAACATTTGTTGGAACTGAGTGTTCTCAGCATGAAGGTCCTTTACTGTTTGTTCAAGAGCCATTTCTTTTGCTGAAATAAACAGTGAAAAGAATAAGAAACCTGTCTCAGAATACCTGCTTAATGTAATGCTATGCATGATAATGTTTATGCAATGTTTTCAAGAACTTTTAAGATTTAAATTTGCTTAGACAAAGTGAGAACAAACATTAATTGCATTCATAAGTTTAAATGGTTACAACGATGCCTCTTGGGCTTACTATGGAAGAAGCAAAGATAAAACTAAACTCCTAAATCAAACAGGACTCAGACTTCCCATGAGCGCATCCTCTTTGGTGTAATGTAGGAATTCAAACTATGTTCTTCATGCAGTTGTCTTGTAAGCTCCAAAACCTTCTTCTCGCTTGTGTAGAACTGGGTTTCAAAGGTGTCTCGTTCTTCTTTGAGTTGAATCCAAGATCTTTGTAATTCCTCAAGAGTAGTCGGCATGTCAGGATGGAGAATATTATGAGGTACATCTGTCTCGGCAATAGGTTCCATGATGATAGGTAGGATGGCGGGGTAAGGCATCATTAGATTTTGAGCGCGCGCTCGTGCCCACTTAAGATAAGGTTCCAAAGGGATCGTGTTCTTATGCCCCAATGTCTTACTATCCACTTTGTTCACCATGCCCCAAGCTTGGATGAACTTCTGACGGTACCCTTGGACATCGTTCTCATAGTCGAATGTAATTCCCTGAATCAGTGTATTATGAGGACCATCCTTCCTAGCATACCCAAATTGTCGCAACGCCAAACAAGGTTTATAAGTTCTTCCTCCCCTAATTCCTAGGAGAGGGACATTAGGGAATTCCCCACAGCGATCAATGATGGAAACGTCTTCCACAGATCGAGGGCACCAGTGAATATCTGAATGCGTGAGGGACATCAACCTATTAGACCACCTCATGCCTTACTCATTCTTCAACACAGATTGAGGTAGGTGCGAAGCAAACTACCTAGCCAACCGAGGAGTGAAACACATAAGGGTCCCACTATACTTTACGGTGCGAGTGTGAAAAGAGTGCAGAATGTCTCCAAGTAAAGTAGGCACCGAGTTACGAGACCTGAAAATTTTGACCGTATTCGCATTTATAAGTTGGTCCAAATTAGGGAACAATACCATCCCATAGATGAGAAGGGCCAACACCTCTTCAAAGGCTTGTAAATCAAACGTATCCCAAAAATGGTTCACTTTCTCAAACAAAAACTTGGCTAGAAAACTTTTGACACCGCTTCTTGTTTCACAATTTGTCACAATGTCGGACCGTTTTAAATACAGGGCTTGAGCGATCTCCTCGGGCTTTGGGTCTTTTTCCATACCATTTAAGGGTAATTGATTGAGAATAGGCACTCCCAATAACGGAGAAAACTCTTCCATAGTAGGCACCAACTGGTAATCAGGAAATGTAAAAGCAATGATATAAAGTGTCAAAGAACTGAAGGAGAACTTTCACCATGTCTTCATCAGGGCTAGAGGTGACCAAATTGAGGAGTCGACCATGTCTTTTGGTTAATGGAGAATTATCAGGAACCTTTGATGCTAACTCTTTGAGTTGAGGAGGCACCCTTACGAGGTTGACTTGGATATTATTTCTACGAGTGGGAGCCATGTCCTACAAAATAGACACAAAGATAAGTCCTAAAAGTCCTTGAAATGGTTAATGTGACATGCCATGTTATGATGTTATGATGTTATGTACAAACACATATATACAAGCACGCAAGCAGATCCTTAGGTTTAGGCTTGCATGGATTCCATAGGTAAGTACCCTCTTGAAGTTTAGTAGGCTCAACCTGTCCTATTAATAGTAATTGGGTTCTAGGGGATCTCAATATCACAGATCTTTCTTCACCGGGCATTGTTTCAGCACAAGCCTCTTTATTGGCGACCGAAATGCCAATAGTAAGGCATTTTGCTTTATGATTACTCTTGTATTAGTCCTCAAGAGTGTTGATAAAGCGTTTTGAAAAATGTTTTTGAAAGTTGTTTTGGGTAAGTGTAAAAAAATTTGTTCTTGAGCATAGCATCTAGGAACTATCTACTTTACTCGAAAGGTTTGTTTTTTTCCTCCTTTCCTTTAGACAGTACTATCCTACTATTGGTGAGTAGGTAATCCTATCATTGGATATTTGAGGGACATTCGAAGGGACATTTATAGTCATGAAGGAAACTTGGCAAGAAATCTTAGTAACTACCCTAGGGTTTTAAGATCATTTTTATCGAGGCAACATCGATAGGGTCATCGAGAGACTTACGATATTTTTAAATCGGAGGGTAGCCACTAAAATCTCTCACGTTTCGAGAGTTGTGACTATTATCCGAAGGCAACCAAAGTGGGAATACCTTAAAGTTGCGCATGTGCAAGTGTATTGTTTCAGTTATTTATCTTTGTGTTAGGTTAAATAAGGTCTTGTTTTAAATTCTTGTCATACAATCCTATTACCATACATCTAAACAGTTAATATATGTGCAGGAATTTAAAGTGCAGAAATTAAATCTAACTATTACATGGCTTCGGGGAGGGGGAATTATTTACATGTCCAAAAATGGGGATAAAAACAGTAAATGTCCTAATTTAAACTATTACATCTCAGTAGGCAGTTACAATAATAATAAAATAGGAGTAATAATGCTAAATAATAAACGCGTGCAAATCGGAAAGGACGTCTAAATTCTAAAGAAAATGAAATCCCCTTTTATTTTTGTGTTTTATTTTGAGAAAATTATTTAATTAAAATCCTAAGTCTATTTAGTTTTAATTTTAAGAAAATGTTATGATAAATAATTAATTAATTGATAAAATTAATCTTAATAAAAAAACTAAAATCTAAGTTTGTGACTTTTTATCTGATTTCACGTTGGTTAAAACTGGAAGAAATAAAATAATAAGAGAGGCAAAATAAATGGATTAGGCGGTAAAAAAAGTGTAACTTGCATGATAAAGGCCCAGATCTAAAAGAGGCCTAAGCTGCTTTTCGATCCAATGAAGAAACTGGTCGAAGGTGCATAATAGACTGCACACTTGGGGGCACTGGCTCTGAATTAGCCAGCATCTGGCAGTAAGGGAATGATGGTATATGGCATACTCCTTCGATCTAGGAACATTGGACCTGCAAGAAATTCATTACAAAAGCAAAACAAAAATTCCAGACTTGGGCCGAATCTGGTCTTGGATTCGACAGCTTGTGGCTGCATCATCCTGATTCAAACCCCCCTGAGTTTGAATCGAAAACCATTTCATCCTAAAATACCACGATCCTGAGATTCGAAGGAACCAAAATTCAAATGCCCTAACAATGGTAGGTCTGTAAGGAGTGTAACCTGTCTAGCGCTTCATTATAAACACGCACAATCATATTAGAACGAATAAATGCGCTTAGATTAAGAGATTGAATTTCGAAATTATACATATGGTCGGTATGCTTCGATCTGCAGCTTTGATAGACAATAGGTGTTCTGTGTGATGCAGTATGTGTGGTCTCTGGAGGCAAGGTTTTCATACGGCTAATGGGTGTATAGGCAAAATGTTTCTCCGTCTCTGCAAAAATGCTTCTGTGGCAATGTTTCTGTGTCTCAATGGTTTTTTCTCTTCCCCTTGGCAATGTGTCTTTAACTCTATTTATAGGGAGCAGTGGTGAATGGAAATGGCAAGAAACAACCATTAATCAGGCTTTGAAGGCAGAATCGAAGGCCTTTAAAAAGTTTCCATTTTTGATGATTTCATACCCTTTTGGGTTTTGAATGAACCTGTACAAGTTTCTCATCTTGACTCCTTTGAATGCCCTCAAGCCTTGTTCTTCGATTGGCTCTGAATTGCTCTTTTCGATTCTAAACCCCACCCTTGGCTTATGTCTTTGCTTGCCTACAAGAAGCAACTTTGTTGCGCATTAGTCCACCTTCAATTGGTGAATACATCTTGTATTGAACCAATCGAAGGGTAACCTAAGATCATCAGAACTTCTCTTCAAACATCCCACATATGTTCAGGTGCATGCCAGAAGTTAGGTGGCTCATACTTGGCTAGTTCATACCAAATTGTCCTTCGAATGTAATTGTGCAGGAGGCTTGGGCTTGGCAGCATGTAGGACTTTGGCTAGCAAGCATCTTGAACCATACTCATCACAAGACAAAACAAAACTTGTTTCCAACAATTTTGTCCATCGAATGGACCAATTGTATGTCCTTCGAAGGCACCACTTGTGTGTTCTTCAAATGGGCCACCAATGTATGTCCTTCAAACCCACCAATGTATGTCCTTCAAATACACCAAATTCATGTTCTTCGAATGGACCTTTTGAATGTTTCTTCGAATGGGCCATAATGTGTGTCATAGTGTAGAAACTATGTGTTGAAGGATTAAGATGTGGAGTCAAAGCTAGCATGAGGGAACCCACTGCTTTATGAATGAAATAAGTTCTTTCCTTGTGAATCAAAGGCAAGTTGAAGGATGTACTTGCCTTGTGAATTGAAAGCATGCATGATGGAATGTAGTTGCCTTGTGAATCGAAGGCAGGCATGAAGGATGTACTTGCCTTATAAACTGAAAGCGGGCAGGAAGGAAGTATTTGCCTAGTGAACCGAAGGCAAACCTGAAGGAAGTATTTTCCTAGTGAATTGAAAGCACGCATGAAGGAATGTACTTGCCTTGTGGATCAAAGGAAAGCATGTAGGAAGCCTTTTCCTTTTGCATCGAAGGAAAGTTGAAGGATCCTTTGCCTTGTGGATTGAAGTCAAGCCCAGAGGAAGTATTTTCCTTGTGGATCAAAGGCAAGCACAAAGGAAGCCTTTGCCTTATGAATTGAAGGCAAGCCCAGAGGAAGTCTTTTCCTTATGGATCAAAGGCAATCCCAGAGGAAGTCTTTTCATTGTGGATCAAAGGCAAGCACAGAGGAACACTTTTCCTTGTGGATCGAAGGCAATTTGAAGGAGGCCAAAGTCCCATCGAAGCTTGGGAAATCAAAGAAAACTTGAGGGAGGCCAAAGACCAATCGAAGCTTGGGAAATTGAAGCAAGCTTGCTTTTCTTTGATTTGATGCTTGGAAGCCCAATGTGATCCATGGAAACTATATGGGGCATCAAAAATCCAGTTGTATTTGTGCAAACTTAGACTTTTGAAAATCGTTGTAAGAAAATGTCTTGAAAAAAGAGATGGAAAATTTTGGGGTACAACAGAGGCAGTAGCGTGAATCCAGAATTCTTTAACCAGTCTTGGAAAAACTAGACCTAGTAGACAATCAAAATACTTTATCCATCCTTGAAATTCAACGTCAGGTGTTAAATCGTAACGGTTTTCCTTCATACTGACGAACTTCACAATGAGTTCAAACAGAAATTCCAGCGAATCAATGGGAGTTAGGAGTGTTCTTGAGGGTTCTTCATACATGTCTACTGTTGAATAAGAAGAGCCATGAACACTTTGAGAGCATTGAGAATTTTGGGAAGAAGCCATTATTCAAATAGACTTTTGAGGGTTTTTTGAAAAGAATTGAACACGTGTAATAGAGAAAAGAAGTGAGAGTGAAAAAGTGAAAGTGAAAGTGAGCAACAAATTTATAGAAAAATAGGAAACTTAATTAACAAGAAAAGGGTTAAAAGAAATGATTACAAAGCATTAATGATTCCTGAAAATAGAGGGATGGCGTAGAGATATGAAATAGTTACCGATATAAAACGAGTCTCAATGCATCCAATCAACGCTTTAGTCTCTTCAGAATTTAAACACTTGTTCAGCCTTAGAAGAAACTCTTCTGAGGAGATGACAAATGTTGATGTTGTGAACTTGCACGCTTCTATCTTTGAAATGAATTGTTTAGAAACTGTTTAAATCTTCTTAGATAGATCCTGATACAAATTTCCGTCTAACTTCTAAAGAATTATTAATCAGATGTTCATAAAAAAAATACAAAGTTCTGAGGATTAACATACATAAAAAAACTATCATTCTGGACATAATTTCATGCTGAGATGTTTCAGAATGAAGTCAAACCTATCTTCAGAAATGGTTTTAGTGAAAACATCAGCCCACTGATGGTCTGTGTTAATAAATTTTAATGAGAGAATTCCTTTCTGAATATACTCCCTAATGAAATGATGTTTTATTTCTATATGTTTATCCCTAGAATGTAAAATAGGATTTTTTGATAAACAAATAGCAGAAGTGTTATCACAAAGAATAGGAATGTTACTCTCAAATATGTTGAAGTCTTCAAGTTGACATTTCATCCAGAGCATTTGTGTGCTGCATCCAACTGCTGTTATATATTCAGCTTTAGCAGTTGACAATGCAATGGTGGATTTCCTCTTGCTGGACCACGAGATAAGATTTTCTCTCAGAAATTGGCAGCTTCCATAAGTACTTTTTCTTTCTATTTTGTCTCCAGCAAAGTCAGCGTCACAGTACCCTACTAATTTGTATTCTTTGGTTTTTCTATAACAAAGACCAAGATTAGTAGTACCTTTCAGATACTTGAAAATTCGCTTAACTGATGTTAAATGAGATTCTTTGGGATCTGATTAGAATCTAACACAAAGACAAACACTATACAGAATATCAGGTCTTAAAGCTATTAAATATAAGAGAGAACCAATCATACCTCTGTAGATCTTCTGTTCTACCTTCTTACTTACCTCTTCCTTTTCCAGAATACATGTGGGATGCATGGGAGTTTTGGCTGGCTTATGTTCTGATAGGTCAAATTTCATCAGAAGTTCTTTAACATACTTTTTTGATATATGTTTGTTCCTTCTGGAGTTTGATTGATCTAGATGCCTAGAAAGAACTTGAGTTCTCCTATCAAGCTCATTTCAAACTCTTCTTGCATAGATTTAGCAAATTCTCTTCCCAGAGAGGTTTTAGTAGATACAAAAATAATATCATCTATGTAAATCTGACAAACTAGAATGTCATTTTTAAATATTTTACAGAATAAATTAGTCTCCACCTTCCCTCTGGTAAAGTCATTTTCTAAGTGAAAACTACTTAGTCTTTCATACCAAGCTCAGGGAGCTTGTTTTAGACCATATAGTGATTTCTTAAGTTTATAGACATATTGTAAATGTTTTGAATTTTCAAAACTAGGGGGTTGATGCACATAAACTTCTTCATCGATGTAACCATTTAAAAATTCACTTTTAACATCCATCTGATAAAGAGTGATGCCATTATTTATAGCAAAATAAATTAAGATTTGATACATTCTAACCTGGAGATTGGAGTAAAGGTTTCTATATAGTATATCCCCTCTTGTTGAATATAACCTTGTACCACCAGTTGTGCTTTGTTTCTGATGACTTCTCCTTCTTCATTCAGTTTGTTTCTGAATACCCTTTTGGTTTAGGAACCAGATCCCACACATCATTTCTGGTGAATTGGTTTAATTCTTCCTGCATTGCAAGCATCCAATCATTGTCCAGAAGGGCTTTGTCAATGGAAGCTGACTCAATCAGAGACACTAATCCCATGATAGATTCTTCATAGTTTTTTAATGTAGATCTTGATCTGATTGGGTCTTCTTTCTTTCCCAGAATTTTGTTTTCTGGATGAGCTAAGCTGCTTCTGGAATGTCTTTTCTGGAGAGGCTCTTCAGATGTTATTTTAATGTTTGTAACATCTTCTTCTGGAGATGACTGTGATTCATTGTGAGAAACTTCTAATGCAATGTCTTCAGTACCTATAAATTGGACTTCTATATCTGCAAAATATTTATCTTGCTTTGACTTTTGAGAGCCAAGCTTATCATCAAATATGACACTGATGGACTCTTCTACAATTCGTGTTTCTGTGTTATATACTCTATAGCCTCTTGAGCATTCGGAGTATCCTAACATGAGATACTTCTGTGCTTTAGATTCAAACTTGTTCAGATGTTCTTTAATGTTCAGAATAAAACAAGTACATCCAAATGTATGAAAATAAGAAATGTTAGGCTTTTTGTTCTTCCACAGTTCATATGGAGTCTTATCCAAAATAGGTCTTATGGAGATTCTATTCTGAATATAACACGCTGTCTTGATTGCTTCTGCCCAGAAGTTTTTAGCAATGTTAGTCTCGTTGATCATGGTTTTGGCCATTTCCTGTAAAGTTTTGTTCTTTCATTCTACAACTCCGTTTTTTTGAGGAGTTCTAGGACAAGAGAAATCATGAGAGATGCCATTATCATTAAAAAATAGTTCAAATTTTTTGTTTTCAAATTCTCCACCATGATCACTTCTGACTTTAACAATTCTAAGATCTTTTTCGTTTTGGACTTGGTTACAGAATCAAAGAACATAGAATGTGACTCGTCCTTGTGTCTTAAGAACTTTACCCATGCCCATCTTCTATAGTCATCTACGATCACTAATCCATACTTCTTGCCACTAATGGATGCATGTTTCACTAGTCCAAATAGATCTATATGAAGAAGTTCTAATGGTATAGAGTTAGAAACAACATTTTTAGTTTTGAAAGAAGGTTTTGCAGACTTGCCTTTTTGACATGCTTCACCCAGAGCATCTGAGCTGAACTTCAGGTTAGGAATTCCTCTGACCAGATTGAGTTTGTCAATCTGAGATATTATTCTCATACTAGCATGCCCTAATCTTTTGTGCCAGACCCATTTCTCGTTGTTAACAGATAATAGGAATTTTACATTCTGACTTTTTAGTTCAGAAAGTTTTGTTTTGTAAATGTTGTTCTTTCTCTTTCCATTAAAGAGGACAGATCCATCTTTCTGAATAACTGCTTTGCAATACTTTTGATTGAAGATTATATCATAACTGTTATCACTTAATTGACTTATGGATAACAAGTTATGCATTAATCCATCTACTAATAAAACATTAGTTATAGAGGGAAGAGTGCCATTACCAATAGTTCCAGAGCCAATTATCTTCCCTTTCTGATTTCCTCTAAAACCTACGTAGCCTCCAGATTTAAGATCCAGGGTTTGGAACATATGCTTTTTCCCTGTCATGTGTCAAGAGCATCCAGAGTCCAAGTACCAAGATTGGTGTTTCAGTCTTGTTGTTAAAGATATATGTAACATAGACAATTTTATCCTTAGGTACCCATATCTTTTTGGATCCTTGTTTGTTAGAGTTACCAAAATTATGTTTGAATTTTATTTTAGCAGAGAAAGCATTACTAGTATACTTTATGTCATGTGTGTGCCCATAGGTCAAGTGAGAATACCAAGGTGTGTGTTTAATGACCATATCCTTAACTTTCTTAGGTTGAGATACTTTTACCTTGTATCCTATTCCTTTTCTGCCATTTCTGCTAACCCCATAGATCATTGAAGACATCTTGCCTCTATCTATGTTTTTAGCAAGAAATTTTTGAAAGTTATGATCATATTCCTTTATGATACTATCATAGTTGCTAGGAAATTCTGTGATAGTTTCTTTCTGAGCATTTGTAAATTATTTTTTAGTTTAGAATTTGTTTCTTTCAGCTCAGAGTTTTCAGATCTCAGTTTCTTAGTTTCTTCAAGTCAGAAAGTAGATCCTTTTTCAAGTTCTTGTTTATGACTCAAAGTTTCTAATATCTTTCAAGAATTTCTGACATACTCTCTTCTAATTGAGATCTAGAGAAGATAAAGAATACCTCTTCTGCCTGAGTCTGATTCTGATCCAGATGATCCAATGTCTTCTGATATGTTGGCCATTAGGGCTATGTTGGCTCTTTCATCTTCTAATTCTGTTTCAGCTTCAGAAGAGTCTAAGTCATCCCATGTTGCCATGAGGCTTTTCTTCTTTTCCTTAAAGAACTTCTTTTTAGGTTTCTCTTTTTGAAGATTTGGACAATCGCTTTTGTAATGCCCTTATTCATTGCATTCATAGCAGATAATGTCTTTGTTACTTGACTTTCTGTATCCAGAAGATGGTTCAGAATGATTTCATGTTCTTCTAGGATTTCTGAAATTCCTTTGCTTGTGCTTCCACAACTGTTTGACTCTTCTTGAGAGAAGAGAAAGTTAGTCTTCTTTTGATGAGGATCCACCAGAGTTTTCTTCTTTTCCCTGCAAAACTTTCGATTCATATTTTTTGTTAGATTTAAGAGCTAAAGACTTACCTTGCTTCTGGGGCTCATCTTCTTCTAAAATCTCATGACTTCTCAGGGAGCTTACATGTTCTTCGAGAGAGATTTTATTCAGATCTTTGGCCAGTTTAAGAGCTATGACCATCGGTCTCCATTTCTTGGGTAAACTTTTGATAATCTTCTTTATATAGTCAGTAGTTGAGTACCCTTTATCCATAACTTTTAACCCAGCCACCAGAATTTGAAACCTTGAGAACATTGTTTCAATGGTTTCAACTTCTTCCATTTTGAAGACTTCATACTTCTGAATGAGCATAAGAGCTTTGGTTTCTTTGACTTGTGTGTTGCCTTCATGCATCATTCTCAAGGACTCAAACATGTGTTTTGCTGATTCTCTGTTTGTGTTCTTCTCATACTCTGTGTATGAGATAGCACTCAAGAGAATAGTTCTAGGCTTGTGATGATTTCTGAAATCTCTCTTTTGATGATCTGACATTCTTTTTCTGTCAATCTTCTAACCGCTTTCATCAACATGATGTATGTACCCATCAGTCACCATGTCCCAGAGATCAGTGTCATGAGCTAGAAAGAAACTTTCAATTATGTCTTTCCAGTAATCAAAGTTCTCACCAACAAAAATTGAAGGTTTGCCACTGATTCAGTCTTTCTCATCATGTTAGTCATTGCTGATGTTCTGACTTTGTCCCACCATAGTGTTTTTCTTGCTTGGATCTTTTTCTTACACAGTTAAGTGCTTATACTCAGAACCAGGCACTCTGATGCCAATTAAAGAATGAAAAAACACAAGAATGAGGGGTTTGAATTGGGGTTTTTAAAACTTAAATAAAAGAACGCGTTGGTTATCTTGGTTCATTTAAACTCAAACTACTTCAGTCCAACCGCCAAAGTAATTTCTCCTCTCTCAACAAGGTCTTAATCCACTAATCAAACTTGATTACACAACGACTATGAGAACTGCCAAAGTCTTCTTGAGTTTAAACCACAGTCCAATTTTCTCAAGGAAATACACTAAATAATATTTAAGAGAGTGTACAAAAAGTGTTTTCTAATAAAATAGTATCACACAAGTTATGTTTTACACAATTGAGATTTAGTACGTTTGAAGATGATGAAGATGACTTCTTTGTTGTGCGTAAAAATCGTGAATGATTTCTCCTTCAAGCTTTGTTTAAATAGGAAATGCATGTAGGAACTTTTGGAATGTTGATCAATGATAATTAAAGAGCTTTCCAAAAATAGAGATCCTTGTTCCCTTTCAGCTGTTACTTTTGAATAACAATAATTGAATTGTAACGCTTCAGAACATGCTTGCTTCAGAAGATGAAAGTTACCGTTGCTTATTTCCAAAACTTTATGGATCAGAAACACGGAGTCCTGTTGATAGAGTTAGAAATTCTTTAAGAGATGTATAGAATCGTAGTTGAAACAACTATTTAACTCATCTTCTATGCTTCTTCCATCAGAACTTCTCTGCAAAACAAAATATAAATTTAGGGAGCATACTTGTTCTTTGAGTGTTTGTTATCATCAAAACTCTTACAAGGGTTGTAGAATCAAACTACGTTCTAACAATCTCCCCCTTTTTGATGATGATAAAAACTTGGATATTTCAATAGACATATAAAGAACATAAAGCATTTAAGGTCTCCCCCTGAGTTGAATACTCAGATAGTGAAGAAATACTTCCCTGAAGTTTATTCTGATCAGAGTATTTGATGCGCCCACTTCTGTCCTCAATAGAGTTTGTTCCTGTTTTGCTTTCAGAAAAAAAACAATAGAAGTTATGATATTCAAAATGTTTGAGACTGCGTCTTGATACTGTTATATTAGAAATATCTTACGTTCTCCCCCTTTTTGTCAAGAATCAAAAAGCAAAAAACACTATAAGAAATAAAAGAGGATTTGTATTCAAAAGGTTGCAATAAACACATTCATAAGGAAACAAATAAAATGAAAACAGTAAAGAAAAAAATTTCAAAACTAAAATTGAGGTGGAGGAAGTCATGTGAACAGGGCTTCCAAAAAATTCTTAGTCTGATTGTTTGACTCTTCTTGTTTTCCTAACATCCCTTTGATTTCCTTGCATGTATCATCCTACTTGTCTAGTCTTTCCTTGAACACTGCATTCTCTTTCTTCAACTCCTCTAGAGATTGTAGAACAAGAGATGAAGAGGGTATATCAACAGAAGGTACCAGCTTTTTAGAGCAAGCTGCTGCTGAATCTGACTCAGTAGCTTCTTCACCTTCCTTTCCTTTGTCTAGAACCCTGACCAGAGGCAGAGGATCAGAGAATGGTTCATCATATTCTGAAGGCTAGTGATCTTCCCAAGGGGCATTATCCAGCAAAAGGAGAGGTTTATTTTCCCAATGACGCAAAACTTGATCCTTGAAGACATTCAGATAATAACAAAAGTTCTGTTGAGCAATTTCATAACTCAACTCCTTAAGTCTCTGGAACTCAAAATTGAACCATTTTCTGAACTAGCTCCAATGTGAATCAGAAGAAGCATGATTAAGATTCTCTAAGAAAGCTAGCTTCAGAGAGTTTACCCATTCCTGTATTTCTGTTTCAAAAATCAGCAAATTTTTACCAACATCTACTTTAGTGATTTTTGGTTTTGGTTTTGGTACAGTAATTTTTTGAGACCATGAGACAAGATTGTCCAAAGCTTCTAAGTATATAACTGTGCGAAGGGGATCTTCTGGATGGTTGTTTAGAGAGGTAGAGTCAGAGATAATAATGGGGGAATGTGGTGAGTTTGGTGGAGTGGAATGATAGGGATATGGAATATCTAGGATGTCGTGGATTGTGATTGGTTGTGAGACCATGAGAGGGCAGGTGATTCCATGAATGGATATTGTGTTATCAGAGTCAAAAGTTGGATTTTATGAGGGGGGAGCTTGAAATTTTGGATTTTAAGTGGGGAGCTTGAAACAGTGGGTTAAATTGATCAATATCAGAATGAACTTGAGCAAGTTCAGGCTGATTTTAGTCAAGATGGGTAGAAGGTATTTCGTCCAGAATGTTATCTAGAGTAAGTGAGGGGTCAAATTCAATGTCAAAGTCATCAAAGGTTTGTGGTTATGGATCTTATGTAGGTTTTGGAGAGGAAGGGTTTTCATATGTTGATAACATAACTGATTCAATAACCGAAATAAAGGATAGATTACCTTTCTTCTTAGCTACCTTGGGAATCTTCTAAGAGGATCCTTCTCCAACAACTTTCCTTTTCCTTGATTTTTTGGGGGAAATCTTTAGAGGTTGTTGTCTCAGATCACGAATGTTCACTTCCGGACTTGTCCCGTCCCTTTTGCAAGCATCCAGATATCTGATAATAATTTCTGGAGAAGTATTTGTTTGAGAGAAGAGAGGAAAATCCTTCAGAGATACTCTTCTAGTTGTGATGACTTCCTTGGTTTTTATTGTTGGATCCTTCTTGATGGTTTCAATGATCTTCATCTTCTTTAGATTCTTAGAGTTTAGAGGTTTACTAGCACATGCTTCTAGAGTGTTGACCTGTTGAGCCTCAGTCAGATGTTCTACCAATTTGTTTTCTTTCAGAATATCTAATATGAGCCTGCCCAGAGGTATCTAGTCTCTCTTTGTTCTTTCTTCTTATCTTGTCTCTTTGACACTGGTCTTCAGATGATTTAACAGAAGATGAGGAAGATTGACCTTTTCCTTGGTTGCTATAAAGTACAGAAGATATTGCCGATCAATGTTGATATAGTCTGGAGAACTTGTGGGTTTTCTGTGGTTGATGCATCCCAAAATAATTTTTAACAAAATTCTAAGGTAGTCTTTCAAATCTTTGATTTTGTTTAAAGGTTGGCCAGAAGAAAAAATATCTTTTGAAATCTTTGTTAGGTCAGAGCTTTTGTCTTCCATTTCACTGCAACGAATACCTCAGCCGTCACGACCTATCAATCGCCCAATGAGATCTTCAGAGATTGCTATTTTCTTTCCCATCACAAAAGAAGTGACCTGATGATTTGAGGCAGTAGCGTGAATCCAGAATTCTTTAACCAGTCTTGAAAAAACTGGACCCAGTAGACGATTAAAATACTTTGTTCATCCTTGAAATTCAACGTCAGGTGTTAAATCGTAATCGTTTTCCTTCATACTAACGAAGTCCATAATGAGTTGACATAGAACTTCCAACGAATCAATGAGAGTTAGGAGTGTTCTTAAGGGTTCTTCGTACATGTCTATTATTGAAGAAGAAGAAGAAGAGCCAAGAACACTTTGAGAGCATTGAGCAGTTTGGGAAGAAGCCATTGTTCACACATACTTTTGATGGTTTTTCGAAAAGAATAGAACACACGTAATAGAGAAAGGAAGTGAGAGTAAAAAAGTGAAAGTGAAAGTGAACAACGAATTTATAGAAAAATAGGAAACTTAATTAATAAGAAAAGGGTTAAAAGAAATGATTACAAAGCATTAATGATTCCTGAAAATAGGGGATGGCATAGAGATATGAAACAATTACCGATACGACACGAGTCTCAATGCATCCAATCAACGCTTTAGTCTCTTCAGAATTTGAACACGTGTTCAGCCTTAGAAGAAACTCTTGTGAGGAGATGACAAATGTTGATATTGTGAACTTGCACGCTTCTATATTTGAAATGAACAATTTGGAAACTGTTCAGATCTTCTTAGATAGATCCTGATACAACTTTCCTTCAAACTTCTGAAGAATTATTGATCAGATGTTCACAAAAAAAATACAAAGTTCTGAGGATTAACATACATAAATAAAAATATCATTCTGGACATAATTTCATTCTGAGATGTTTTAGAATGAAGTTAAACCTATCTTCATAAAGTGGTTTAGTGAAAACATCATCCCATTGATGGTTTGTGTCAATAAATTTTAATGAGAGATTTCCTTTCTGAATATAGTCTGTAATGAAATGATTTTTTATTTCTATATGCTTATTCCTAGAATGTAAAATAGGATATTTTGATTAAAAAAATAGCAGAAGTGTTGTCACAGAGTATAGGAATATTACTCTCAAATATGTTGAAGTCTTCAAGTTGACTTTTCATTCAGAGCATTTATGTGATGCATCCAGCTGCTGCTATATATTCAGCTTTAGCATCTGACAATGCAATGGTAGATTTCCTCTTGCTGGACCACGAGATAAGATTTTCTCCAAGAAATTGGAAGCTTCCAAAAGTACTTTTTCTTTCTATTCTGTCTCCAGTGAAGTCAGCGTCACAGTACCCTACTAATTTGTATTTTTTAGTTTTTCTATAACAAAGACCAAGACTAGTAGTAGCTTTCAGATACTTGAAATTCGCTTAACAACTGTTAAGTGAGATTCTCTAGGATCTGATTTGAATCTAGCACACAGACGTACACTATACAGAATATCAGGTCTTGAAGTTGTTAGATATAAGAGAGAACCAATCATACCTCTGTAGATCTTCTGTTCTACCTTCTTACTTACCTCTTCCTTTTCCAGAATGCATGTGGGATGCATGGGTGTTTTGGCTGGCTTACATTATGATAGGTCAATTTTCTTTAGAAGTTCTTTAACATACTTGCTTTGATGTATGTATGTTCCTTCTAGAGTTTGATTGATCTGGATGCCCAGAAAGAACTTGAGTTCTCCCATCAAGCTAATTTCAAACTCTGCCTGAATAGACTTAGCAATTCTCTTCCTAGAGAGGTTTTAGTATATCCAAAAATAATATCATCTACGTAAATCTGACAAACTAGAATGTCATTTTTAAATAGTTTACAAAATAAAGTAGTGTCCACCATCCCTCTGGTAAAGTCATTTTCTAAGATAAAACTACTTTGTCTTTCATACCAAGCTCTGGGAGCTTTTTTCAGACCATATAGTGATTTCTTTAGTTTATAGACATATTTTGGATGTTTTGAATTTTCAAAACTAAGGGGATGATGCACATAAACTTCTTCATCAATGTAACCATTTAAAAATGAACTTTTAGCATCCTTCGGATAATGAGTGATGCCATTATTTACAGCAAAAGAAATTAAGAGTCTGATAGATTCTAACTTGGCGACTGGAGCAAAGGTTTCTGTATAGTCTATCCCCTCTTGTTGACTATAACCTTGTGCCACCAGCCGTGCTTTGTTTCTTACGACTTCTCCTTGTTCATTCAGTTTGTTTCTAAATACCTATTTGGTTCTAATGATGTTGAACCCTTTTGGTTTAGGAACCAGATCCCATATATTATTTCTGGTGAATTGGTTTAATTCTTCCTGCATTGCAAGTATCCAATCATTGTCCAGAAGGGCTTCATCAATGGAAGTTGGTTCAATCACAGACACTAAACCTATGAGAGATTCTTCAGAGTTCCTGAATATAGATCTTGTTCTGATTGGGTCTTCTTTCTTTCCCATAATTTTGTTTTCCAGATTAGCTAAGCTGCTTCTGGATTGTCTTTTCTGGAGAGGCTCTTCAGATGTTGTTGTAATGTTTGTGACATCTTCTTATGGAGATGACTATGATTATTTGTGATAATCTTCTGATTTAATGTCTTCAGTACATGTAAATTGGACTTCTATATCTGCAAAAGATTTATCTTGCTTTGACTTTTGTGAGCCAAGCTTATCATCAAATCTGACACTGATGGACTCTTCTACAATTTGTGTTTCTGCGTTATATACTCTATAGACGCTTGAGCGTTCAAAGTATCCTAACATGAGACACTTTTGTGCTTTAGAGTCAAACTTGTTCAGATGTTCTTTAATGTTTAGAATAAAACAAGTACATCCAAATGGATGAAAATAAGATATGTTAGGCTTTTTGTTCTTCCACAATTCATATGGAGTCTTATCCATAATAGGTCTTATGGAGATTCTATTCTGAATATAACACGTTATGTTGATTGCTTCTGCCCATAAGTTCTTAGCAATGTTAGTCTCGTTGATCATGGTTCTGCCCATTTCTTTTAACGTTTTGTTCTTTCATTCTATAACTCCATTTTGTTGAGGAGTTCCATGACAAGAGAAATCATGAGAGATGTCATACTCATTAAAAAATAGTTCAAATTTTTTGTTTTCAAATTCTCCACCATGATCACTTCTGACTTTAACAATTCTAAGATGTTTTTCGTTTTTGACTTGGTTATATAATGTGACTCGTCCTTGTGTCTTAAGAATGTCCATCTGCTATAGTCATCTACGATCACTAATCCATACTTCTTGCCACTAATGGATGCAGTTTTCACTGGTCCAAATAGATCTATATGCAGAAGTTCTAATGGTCTAGTGGTAGAAACAACATTTTTGGTTTTGAAAGAAGGTTTTGCAAACTTTCCTTTTTAACATGTTTCACACAGAGCATCTGAGCTGAACTTCAGGTTAGGAAGTCCTTTGACTAGATTGAGTTTGTTAATTTGAGATATTCTTCTCATACTAGCATGCCCAAACATTCGGTGTCAAAGCCATTGCTCATCATTAACAGACAATAGGAATTTTACATTCTCACTTTTTAGTTCATAAAGTTTTATTTCGTAAATGTTGTTCTTTCTCTTTCAATTAAAGAGGAAAGATCCATCTTTCTGACTAACTACTTTGCTTGACTTTTGATTGAAGATTATATCATAACCGTTATCACTTAATTGACTTATGGATAACAAGTTATGCATTAATCCATCTACTAATAGAACATTAGTTATATAGGGAAGAGTGTCATTACCAATAGTTCCAGATCCAATTATATTCCCTTTCTGATTACCTATGAAACCTATGTAGCCTCCAGATTTAAGCTCTAGGCTTTGGAACATATGCTATTTTCCCGTCATGTGTCGAGAACATCTAGAGTCCATATACCAAGGTTGGTGTTTCAGTCTTGTTGTTAAAGATACCTGCAACATAGACAAGTTTATCCTTAGGTACCCACATCTTTTTGGGTCCTTGTTTGTTAGAGTTACCAAAATTCTGTTTGAATTTTGGTTTAGAAGAGAAAGAATTACTAGTATACTTCATGTCATGTGTGTGCCCATAGGTGAAGTGAGAATATAAAGGTGTGCGTTTAATGTCCATATCCTTAACTTTCTTAGGTTGAGATACTTTTCCCTTGTATCCTATTCCTTTTCTGCCATTTCTGCTAACACCATAGATCATTGAAGCCATCTTGATTCTATCTATGTTTTTAGAAAGAAATTTTTGAAAGCTATGATCATATTCATTTATGATCATATCAGAGTTGCGAGGAACTTCTGAGATAGTTTCTTTCTGAGCATTTTGTAAATTATTTTTTAGTTTAGAAATTGTTTCTTTCAGCTCAAAGTTTTCTGATATCAGATTCTTAGTTTCTTCAAAGTCAGAAACTATATCCTTTTTTAGGTTCTTGTTTATGACTCGAAGTTTCTGATATCTTTCAAGAATTTCTGACAGACTCTCTTCTAATTGAGATCTAGAGAAGTTAGAGAATACCTCTTCTACCTTTGAGTCTGATTCTGATCCAGATGATCCAGTGTCTTCTGATATGTTGGCCATTAGGGCTATGTTGGCTCATTCATATTCTGATTCTGTTTCAGCTTCAGAAGAGTAAGTCGTCCCATGTTTCCATGAGAATTTTCTTCTTTTCCTTAAAGAACTTCTTTTTAGGTTTCTCTTTTTGAATATTTGGACAGTCTCTTTTGTAATTTCCTTGTTCATTGCATTCGTAGTAGATAATGTCTTTGTTACTTGACTTTCTATATCCAGAAAATGGTTCAGAATGATTTCCGGTTCTTCTGGAATTTCTGAACTTCCTTTGTCTGTGCTTCCACAGTTGATTGACTCTTTTGTAGAGAAGAGACCGTTAGTCTTCTTTTGATGAGGATCCACCAGAGTTTTCTTCTTTTTCTTGTAAAACTTTCGATTCATATTTTTTGTTATATTTAAGAGCTAAAGACTTACCTTGCTTTTGGGGGCTCATCTTCTTCTAACTCTATCTCATGACTTCTCAGGGAGCTGACATGTTCTTCGAGAGATATTTAATTCAGATCTTTGTACAATTTAAGAGCTGTAACCATGGGTCTCCATTTCTTGGGTAAACTTCAGATGATCATCTTTACATGGTGAGCAGTTGAGTACCCTTTATCCAGAACTTTAAACCCAGCCACCAGAATTTGAAACCTTGAGAACATTGTTTCAATAGTTTCATATTCTTACATTTTGAAGTCTTCATACTTTTGAATGAGCGCAAGAGATTTGGTTTCTTTGACTTGCGTGTTTCCTTCATGCATCATTCTCAAGGAGTCAAACATGTGTTTTGCTGATTCTCTGTTTGTGATCTTCTCATACTCTGTATGTGATAGCACTCAAGAGAATAGTTATAGCCTTATGATGATTTCTAAAATCTCTCTTTTTATGATCTGACGTTCTTTTTCTGTTAATCTTCTGGCGTCTTTCATCAACAGGATGTAAGTACCCATCAGTCACCATGTCTCAAAGATCAGCGTCATGAGCTAGAAAGAAACTTTTGATTTTGTCTTTCCAGTAATCGAAGTTATCACCATCAAAAATAGGAGGTTTGCTGTTGATTATGTCTTTCTCATCATCGTAGTCATTGCTGATGTTCTAACTTGGTCCCACCATAGTGTTTTTCTTGCTTGGATCTTTTTCTGACACGGTTAAGTGCTTGTACTCAGAACCAGGCGCTCTGATGCCAATTGAAGAATGGAAAAACACAAGAAGGGGGGTTGAATTGGGGTTTTAAAAACTTAAATAAAAGAACACTTTGGTTATCCTAGTTCGTTTGAACTCAAACTACTCCAGTCCACTCGCCAAGGTGATTTCTCCTCTCTCAACGAGGTCTTAATCCACTAATCAAACTTGATTACACAGCTATTATGACAACCGTCAAAGTCTTCTTGAATTTAAACCACAATCTGGTTTTCTTAAGGAAATACACTAAACAATATTTAAGAGAGTATACAAAAAGTGTTTTCTAATAAAACAGTATCACACAAGTGATGTTTTACACAATTGAGATTTAGTACGTTTGAAGATGATGAAGATGACTTCTTTGTTGTGCGTAAAAATCGTGAACGATTTCTCCTTCAAGCTTTGTTTAAATAGGAAATGCATGTAGGATATTTTGAAATGTTGATCAATGATAATTAAAGAGCTTTCCAAAAATAGAGATCCTTGTTCCCTTTCAGCCGTTACTTTTGAATAGCAATAATTAAATTGTAACGCTTTAGAACATGCTTGCTTCAGAAGATGAAAGTTACCGTTGCTTCTTTCCAGAACTTTATGGATCAAAAACACGGAGTCCTGTTTGCAGCGTTAGAACTTCATTAAGAGATGTATAGAATCATAGTTGAAACATCTATTTAACTCATCTTATGTGCTTCTTCCATTAGAACTTCTCTGCAAAACAAAATACAAATTTAGGGAGCATAATTGTTCTTTGAGTGTTTGTTATCAACAAAACTCTTACAAAGATTGTAGAATCAAACTATGTTCTAACATATATATATATATATATATATATATATATATATATATATATATATATATATATATATATATATATATATATATATATATATATATATATATATATATATATATATATATATATAGATGTATGTATACTTCTCTCTTTCATAATCATTATCATACTTCCACTCACTTAATTTTCTCTCTTCAAATTGTTCATCTTTCAAAAACCGCAAAAGAGTCTGTGTGAACAAATGGCTTCCTCTCAACAAAATTCTCAAGTTTCTCAAGCTATTCCTGCTTCTTCCTCCTCAAATGAAGAAAGGTTCATCGAACCCTCAAGAACTCTTACCACCCCTATTGATTCTATGGAAGTTCTGTGTGAGCTTATCGTTGATTTCGAAAGTATTAAAGAAAATGGGTATGATTTAATCCCCGATGTTGAGTTCCAAGGCTGGACGAAGTATTTTGATCGCCTCATTGGTCCATTTTTTCAAAAACTTGTGAAAGAATTCTGGATCCATGACATAGCTTTAAATCATTAGGTAACATCCTACGTTATTGGAAAGAAGATCATCATCATTGAAGATCTTATTGGGAAACTCATAGGTCACGACGGCGACGGCATTAGATGTAGTGATATGGCAGACAAAGGATCTGACCTAACCATTGTGTCAAAGGAAATTTTTACTTCTGGCCAACCATCCAACAAAATCAAAGATATGAAGGATTACCTTAAAATTTGGTCCTAAATAATTTTGGGATGCATAAATCACAAGAATCCTACCAGCTCTCCAGACTACATCAACATTGATCACCAGTACCTTCTGTACTTGATAACCACTAAAGCAAAAGTTCATCTTCCACATCTTCTGTTCAACCAGCTGAAGACTAGTGTAAAAGAAACAAGATATTAAGAAAGAACAAAGAGAGATTGGATCCCTCTGGGAAGACTCATCTCAAATATTCTCACAGAAAACAAACTGATAGAACATCTGACTGAGGCTCAACAAGCTGATGTTCTGGAAGCTTGTGCTGGTAAACCTCCAAACACCAAGAATATGAAGAAGATGAAGATTATTGAAACTATTAAGAAGGACCCAACTATAACCACAAAGGAAGTCATCACCACTCGAAGAGTGCCTCTGAAGGATTTTTCTCTCTTCACTCAAGCGAACTCTTCTCCAAAAATTGTTCTCAGATACCTGAAAGCCTGCAAGAGTGACGGTACGATTTCATATGTGAACATTATTGATCTAAGGTAACAACCTCTGGAAGTTTCTCCCATAAAATCAAGAAAAAGGAAAGCAGCTAGAGAAGAAACTTCTCAGAAGACTCCCAAAGCTGCCAAAAAGAAAGGTAACTCATCTTTTGTTTCTATTATTGATTCAGTATTTTTATCAACATCTGAAACCCCTTCATCTCTAAAGCCCACAGAAGATCCATCTCCTTAAACCTTTGATGATTTTGACCTAGATATTGACACCTCAATAACTCTAAATAATCCCATGAATAATCCATGTTCTACCCATTTTGATCAGCCTCAGCCAGAACTTGAACAAGTTCTATCTAATGTTGATCAATTTGATCCGTTGTTCGAAGCTCCCCAAACCGAAAATCCAAATTTTGACTTTGATACCATGGCATCCATACCTGGCATCACTTGCCCTCTCATGGTTTCTCAACCACCAATTATCCTCGCAACTACATCACAAGCTTTCACCATTCCAAAAATTCCATCTCCCGACAATTCCATACCACTAAACTCTCCTATAACCATTTCTGACTCTCCCTCTCCAAATAACTTTCCAGAGGGTCCCCTCAGAATAATCATTGATTTAGAAGCTCGGGAAAATCTTGTCACAAGCTCTCAAAAAAATTCCATTCCCAAACCAACACAAAAAATCTCCAAAGCAGATGTTGTTAAATCTTTTATGAATTTTGAAACAGAAATACAAGGATGGGTTAACTCTCTCAAGCTAGCTTTCATGAAGAATCACAATCCAGCTGCCTCGGATTCTCACTGGAATCAGTTTAGAAAATGGTTTAACTCTGAATCACTGAAGCTAAAGGAGCTTAGCTATGAAATTGCTAAACAGAACTTCTGCGATCTCTTGAAAATCTTCCAGGATCAAGTTCTGTGACACTGGGTAAAGAAACCTCTCCTTCAGTTGGACAACACCCCTTGGGAAACCCCTCAGACATCAGAGTGTAATGAACTGTCCCCTGAACCTCTTCCTATGGTCATGTTTCAAGACAAAGGCAAGGCAGTAAAAGAATTTTCTGCGCTAGAATCAGCTGACGTAAGTTCTGAGAATGTGCTTTCTTCTGTTGAAATAACCTCCTCCTCTCTTGTTTTTAAAACTATAGAGGAATTGAAGAAAGAAAATGCAATTGTTAAGGAATGGCTAGACAAACAGGATGAAACAAACAAAGAAATTAAGGGCATGCTTGGGAAACGAGAGGAATCAAACAATCAGATCAAGAGTTTATTGGAAGCCTTGTTCACACGACTTCCACCTCCCCAACCCTAATTTTGATATATTGTTTTTGTTTCTTCTATGTTTGTTTCCTACTTCAATATTCTGTTTATTAGTTTCCTTCTATTTTATCTTAATCCACTTTGAATACAAAATTCATTTTGTTATATTTACATTTTTATTGCTTTTTGATTCTTGACAAAAGGGGGAGAACGTAAGATATTTTAAAAATAACAGTATCGAGACTCATTTCCAAACATTTTGAATATCAGAATTTTTTTTCCTCTGAAAGCATACAGGAAAAATATATTGAAAAGCAACCTCTGAAAGTAACTTCCGTTGTGGACGCATCAATTACTTCCATCTCAAAGTTTTGAACAAAAACTCTTCAGGGAAGTACAAAGTGTTTATTTTTATCTGAGTATTTAAATCAGGGGGGACTTTTTGATTTATATTCTACAAAATATAATTTATTGTCATCATCAAAAAGAGGAGATTGTTATGACATAGTTTGGTTCCACGTCTTATCTAAGTAGTTTTGATGATAACAAATAATTATTCTTTATATGGAACAAATATGCTATGTAAATGTTTAGAACAAATACGCTCTCTAATTAATTTATTGCAGAGATTTTCTGAGTAAGAAGTATAAGTTGGTGAAGCATCCCTTGAGAAGATCTGATGAAAGAAGCCAAGGTCAGAACATAGAAAAATTAATCACGCTCAAATAAAGAAGATCAAATAACTTCTGAAGCACCAAGCGCATATCAAACTTGGATACATCATGTTCTGATTATTGAAGATACTCTGAAGTGTTACAATTCATTTAACGATTATCAAAAAGTAACGGTAGTTTCTAGACAAGATCTTTATTTTTGGAAAGTGCATTCATCTTTATTCATCAACATTCCAAAAAGAGATTTTGGTGTCTCCAAAGGATCTCAAAAACTTTGCCTATATAAAGCAGACTCTCAAGAATGATCAAGTGACGAAATACAAATACACACAAGCAGCTACAAAACTTTCATATTATTCTTGTTGCTATAATCTTTGTAGAGAAATGTTTGTGTAAACATCACAGTTGTGATACAGCTTTTTAGAAGCATTCTCATACACACTATTATTTGTAATTGGAATATCTTGAGAAACCAAGTTGTGGTTTAGACTCAAGAAGACATTGACAGTAGTCTTTTTACTTTGTAATCAGTTTTGATTAGTGGATTAAGACCTCGTTTGAGAGAGGAAAAATCACCTTGGTGGGTGGACTGGAGTAGTTTGAGTTCAAATGAACTAGGATAACCAAAAATGTTAAATTTTTTATTTTTGAAAACCCCAATTTAAACCCCCTTTCTTGTGTTTTTCTATCCTTCAGACTATACTAGCTTGGTAGTTTTCAAGTGAACTAGTATAAACATAACTTGTTCTTTTCTTCCTACTTCGTTATTATTTTTATTATCAAGAGTGAAAAAAATTATCTTATTTAAAAGGGGATTATTTTTTAATAAAAATATTTTCATTTAAAACCCAATTCAACCCCCCCCCCCCCCCCTTTCATGTGTCTTTCACACCTTCATTACATATTAACAACATGTTTATAAACTAACTTACAAATTTCTTTACTTTTTTAATTTGGTTGGTGGAGATGTGGGGAATTTGGAATTTGAGGAACGTGATTATCTTGAATAGTGGTTTGTGTATTGTTTATGATATAGTTTAGAATACCAAAATAAAGCTTGAAAGGGGTCATTCATTGGAGAAATTTCAACCACCAAGTGTAACTTTTATGAATGTTGTAAAGATCTGTTATTTTGTTTATTTTAAGTTTCAGTTTATAGAAGATATTAGATCAAACTCTATTGGGTCGAAGGGTAGATTTATGGTTCGACAAGTTCGACAGAGGTTAGCATGTAGTATAATGTCGCTCACATGCTAGTGTTGAAGTAGTGTATATTGTAGTCGAAGTATGGTTAAGCATGCAGTTGTCAAAAATGCTAGGGTTGTTAGCATTGTCGAATTGGGCCTATTTTTATGTCAAATTGTTTAAGTTAGATTGTTTCCTAAGTTAGAATTTAATGGGTATATGTTAGTTTAGTATGTTAGTATGTTAGTATGTTAGTATGTTAGTTTAGTTGTTTCATTAGTTTAGTATGTTAGTTTTCTTATAAATAGAATATTAGTTTCTCATCATTGCACACAACAAATCCTAACTTAGGGTGAGAGAGTTTATATGTTATTCTTGTAACACTTGTAATCTTGTTTGAAGAGAAAGTAAAGAATAGTAGTTATAACCAATCCTTGTTGTTCTACGTGTTCTTCCATCTATTCTACCCTGTTTGTTTCTTGATCATTAAGAAATAATTTATACTTTGTTTCAAAGGTATCTAATATCACAACAAATTGGTGTGGTTAGCATGGAGAAGATGCCTTCAACAAAGTATGAGATTGAAAAGTTCACTGGAGTGAATGATTTTCATCTATGGTGCTTGAAGATGAAATCCCTACTAGTTCAGCGGGGGTGTTTAGAAGCGTTGAAGGGAGCCGCAATCATGGATGTTGCGTTAACAGAAAAATAAAAGATGACCATGATAGATAAAGAACACGTCGCTGTCCTATTAAACTTTGGTGATAAGGTTCTTCGTCAGGTTTCAAAGGAGACGATGATGACAAGGTTATGGGCGAAACTTAAATGTTTGTACATGACTAAATCACTAGTAAATCGACTCTACTTGAAGCAAGCTTTGCATTCATTCAAAATGATTGAAGACGAAGTATTGGCTGAGAAGTTGGATATGTTCAACAAGTTTATTATTGATCTTGAAAATATTGATGTCAAGATCGATGATGAAGATCCATCGTTGTTGTTGTTGTGTGTGTTGCCCAGATCACATGATCACTTCAAAGAAACCCTCTTGTATGGAAGAGAGTCCCCGACCTTTTAAGAAGTTCAGTCATCCTTGATTCTAAGGACTTTAATGAACAAAAGGAGCATAAAATTTTGACAGTTGGTGAAGGTTTATCCATTTAAATAAAATTCTTGTGAAAGGATGGTAAGTTCGACAAGAAGAAGGGAAAAAGTCAGCTGAAGTCTTATAGTGGTGATGAACCTGGTATTCAATGTTACCAGTGTAAGAAGGAGGTTCATACAAGAAAAGTGTATCCTGAACACCTGAAAGATCATGGAGGTAAGGATAATTGAAACATAGTTATTATTCAAGATGCTTTTGAATCATATGATGTCCTTGTGGTTTCAAGCAACGACTAGGGAAATGAGTGGATTATGGATTCAGGTTGCACTTGGCACATGACTCCAAACAAATACTTGTTCGAGGAATTATGTGATCAAGATGGTGAATCTGTATTACTGGGAAACAATAAGCCCTGTAACATTGTAGGTGTTGGATCTCTGAGATTCAAGCTCCATGATGTGTCAATAAAGCTGTTGACTGAAGTCAGGTATGTACCTGATTTGAAGAGAATTTTGATTTCTCTTGGTGAATTCGACAAGAAATGATATGTTTTCCAATGAGAGAAAAGTATCATACAAGTCATGAAGGGGTTGAAGGAAGTCTTAATAAGCATGAAGAAACAAGGCTTATATACCCTTGAGGCTGAAGTTGTAAGTGGTTCGACAAATGTTGCATCCACGAAACCTTTGTCGAAGACAGAAATTTGGCACATGAGTTTGGGCCATGTCAGTGAAAGGGGTCTGGTCGAATTGGGAAACCAAAATTTTCTTGGTGGAGACAAAGTCAAAATGCTGAAGTTTTGTGAATCATGTGTACTTGGAAAATATTGCAGAGTGAAGTTCAACAAAGGTAAACAAAGAACACATGGATCTCTTGATTACATCCATGCTGATCTTTAGGGGCATGTAAGGTGTCCATCACATTCAGGAGCAAGGTATTTTGTATCCATAGTAGATGATTATTCCAGAAAGTTATGGGTATTCATCCAGAAGACTAAGGATGAAACTTTTGAGCATTTCAAAAGTTGGAAGACTTTGGTCGAAAATCAAACTGGCAGAAAGTTCAAGAGGTTGAGAATCGATAATGGCCTTGATTTTTTCAATGATGCTTTCAACAACTTTTATGCTTCATCTGGTATTATAAAGCAGAGAACTACTGCAGGTAATCTATAATAAAATGGTTTGACATAAAGGTTTAATCGAACTATTTTGGAGAGAGTTAGATGCATGCTGACTAGTCATCGATTTCAAAAAGATATTTTGGGCCGAGGCTGTTTCGAAAGCTACATATCTGATAAACAGATGTCCTTCGATTTCATTAGATATGAAGACACCTGAAGAAATTTGGCGGGGACATCCACCAGATCTCGACAAAATGAGAATATTTGGTTGCATAGCCTATGCTCACATTAGGCAAGACATGGTTAAACCTAGAGCTCTGAAATGCAGGTTCATGGGATACCCTGAAGGAATCAAAGCTTATAGACTATAGTGCATAGAGTCGGGTCATAAGAGGTGTATCACCAGTCGAGATGTAGTTTTCAATGAAGCTGAAATGGCTTTCAAGAAAATTGGTGATGTTGGTCGAAGTGGAGAAATATCTTACAAAGAGCTGAAATAGGGAGAGATTCTTATTGAGGTGGAGCATTCCGATGCTGAATTTCATATCCTAGATGAAGTCGAAGAAACAGAAGATGCTAAGAGAGTTGAGGAGACTGTTGATGATTACCTATTATCAAGAGATAGGACGAGAAGAATCATCAAAGCACTTCAGAAACTTGGGTATGCAAATCTTATATCTTACCCCTTAATCTTTGCAAGTGGGGTTCTAGACTAAGAACCTAGAAACCATAAGGAAGTTATGAGAAGTCGAAATAAGACTGAATGGATGAAGGCCATGAACGATGACATGAAATCTCTTCATGATAACAACACTTGGGAACTGATAAAGAAACTTGACGAAGCCAGGTTATTCAGTTGTAAGTGGATTTTCAAATTTAAGGAAGATTTTCAAATTCAAAAATATATAAGGCAAGGTTAGTCACAAAGGGTTTCATCAGAAATAAGGTGTTGACTTTAATGATGTGTTCTCTCCTATTCTGAAGCACAGGTCCATTTGAATATTGTTTGCCATGGTGGCATAGTTCAACCTTGAACTGGAACAAATGGATGTGAAGATTATGTTCTTGTATGGTGATTTAGATGAAACAATCCTGATGAGGAAACCTGAAGGGTATGTCGAAAAGAGGAAGGAAGATTATGTGTGCAAGCTGGAGAGATCTTTATATGGACTGAAACAATCTCCTCGACAGTGGAATAGGAGATTCGACAAGTTCATGGCACACATAAGTTTCATTAAAAGTCATTTTGACCACCGTGTTTAATTCAGATTCCGACCTGATAATTATTTTGCTATTTTGTTACTTTATATAGATGATATTCTCATAGCAAGAAATAGTGTCGAAGATGTAATGAGGGTGAAGGATGAACTCAATAAGGAGTTCGACATGAAGGATCTAGGAGTTGCATCAAGGATTCTTGGGATTGACATCCGAAGAGATAGAAAAAAGTCAAAGTCATGTTTATCTCAAGAGGCATGCCCATGGAAGATTCTCGATAAGTTTGTAATGTCGAATTCAAAGCCTGTTGTGACTCAGACAAACCCTCAATTCAAGCTGAATATAGATCAATGTCCCAATATTGATGTCGAAAGAGCTTATATGAATAACATCTCATATGCTAACATAATAGGTTCTTTTATGTATGATATGGTATGTATTAGACACGACATAACATATGCAATAAGTCTTGTAAGAAGATACATAGCGAATCCTGAAAAGGCTCTCCGACAAGCATTAAAGTGCATTTTGAGGTACATAAACGACTCTCTAAACAAAGTCCAAATATATGGCGGAGCCTTGGGTAAAGATAGTAAAACAATAATTAAATGGTATGTCAACTCTGATTATGCAGGTTGTATGGAATCTAAAAAATCTATTTCTGGATATGTTTTCACTATATTTGGCACAACAATTAGTTGGAAAGTGGCACTTCAAAAGGTTGTTGCCTTATCAACCACTAAAGTAGAATATATTTTCCTTACTAAAGTTGTGAAAGAAGCATTGTGGCTTGAAGGTTTTTCTAAGGAGCTTAAACTTCAAGGTGGAGTTATCACTGTTAAATGTGATAGTCAAAGTACGAAACACCTATCGAAGAACTCAGCATATCATGAACGAACCAAGCACATCGATGTGAGGCTGCATTTCGTCAGAGGGATAATCGAGGGTGGAGAAGTCCAAGTGTTGAAGGTTTCGACAAATCACAATGTTGATGATATGATCACCAAGAATTTTCCAAGTTACAAATTTTTCTACTGTATGCAGTTGATAAAGCTGCATGAAGAAATCTAGTTTGTTCTTTGATGTTATAGAGTTTGTTCCAATGTAGAGATTTGTGGAAGATATTGAATTGAACTCTATTAGGTCGAATGGTTTCGTGGTTCGACAAGTTCAACAGAGGTTGGCATGCAGTCGAAGGTCGTTCACATGCTGGTGTCGAAGTAGTGTATGATGTAGTCGAAGTATAGTCAAGCATGCAGTTGTCGAATTGGGCCTGTCTTTATGTCTAATTTTTAAGTTAGCTTGTACCCTAAATTAGTTTGTAATGAATCTATGTGTAAAAACCCATTAGTTTAGTATGTTAGGTTTCTTATAATTAACATACTAGTCTCTCAGCAAATCATAATTTATGGTGAAAGAGGTTATTTATTATTCTTGTAACATTTGTAATCTTGTTTGAAGAGAAAGTAAAGAATGACAGTTATAACCAATCTTTATTATTCCATCTTTTTTACCCTATTTATTTCTTAATCATAAAGAAACATTTTATACTTTATTTCAAAAGTATCTAATTTCACAACAGAGTTGGTGAATAATTTCTCTTATTCCGAGTTATAGTTCTATTCTTAACTTTTTGTTAGCGGATTAGAGTATCCTATTATTCTCTATCAATAATACTTTACTTATAAAAAATGCTTTATTTCAAAAGTTAATTTATAAATATCAATAATAGCTTGCTTATAAAAATAATTAGTTGCTTCAAAAAAAGTCAATTTATAAATCCCAACCCGTCAAAAAAAAAAATCCGGAAATAATTTAAGTATCTCCCAAATTAATAAAACCTTAATATAATATGAATTGGCAATGGATTGTATATTACTCAAAATTATGGTAAAACATGGAGGGATTATCTCCACCTCGTATTTTTCTTAAGTGCATAAATCATTACCCTTAAAAAAAAGATTTTTTTTAATCTCATTAATTTTTTTCTCTCAAATCAAAGGCAAGGCTTGGGTTGAATTGGTCTCTTATGTGACATGTTAGAATTCTTTTCTCGTAAAACAAGATTTGCTAGAAAGACATCATCATTAGCATTTGCTCCTTGAACATGAAGCTGAGAATGAAAGCACAACCACTTTCATTCAATTGTGTGTACGTCCACTTATTTTCAAGAACATGTACCCAAAATCCATAAAAACAAAACGAAGACGTCCTTTAATTAGAGGGCGGTGTCTATTTCGAGTAATCACACATTCAAGCAGAGTGACCATATAAACAGTCCACCTCGTTCCTTTTTGTGGGTCTCTCTCGCTGTCCTAATCTTCTTCACCCAGCCCCACTTTTTCCTACCTTCCTCGTGATATGTTTGTTCATTTCGTACTATTTTAACATGCAAATGTTTCGTCTCTATATACGTGTACATTTAATGATTTCACTACTAAATATATTTGTTCTTATATTTGCAATTTATCGGTTGATTCAAATTGACGAATCGAGTTGAATCTAGATGAGTGGTTTCAGAAGGGAACAATCAAGATGACAAATGTTTTGGATTTGAATGTCACTAAGGAGGGAGGTATTTGTAAATATTGAGACATTAGTAATGTAGTTTTCTTTGGATTGACTGTATTTTGTAAAACAACAGTACGAAGTGTTTAAAGTGTTAGAGATTATTCTAATTTGTTTAAGTTGTATGAAGGTGCATAAGGGACACATGTTCCAATATAATGGTACGATATTTAGGTCTTGTGCAATAGGTCAATATTATTATGTTTTGGAAGAGTTTCTGATCAAAAATTGGATCATATTTTATTGCTATTAGTTTAGCAATATGATTGGGTGATTTGTTAGACAGTTGGATGAAGATCAATTCAAATTTAAATGAAGATTTAAGTTTGAATTTAAATTCTAACAAATCATATATTGTTGGAGAAATTTATGGATCAAATAATATCTAATAGATTCTACATTATTTCTGGACGAAATCATATCAAATATCTAAAGAGAAAAATCCATAATTATTATGTTACATAAACAGCTCAAAACCTACATTGAAAAACAAGTAATACATTGATGATTTTTAGTGTTAGGATTCGTTTAGAGTTCTTGTTATTGCTTTATGTACACCACTATGTTTCAGTAACTTGACATAGTTGTAAATTTTTCTAGCTGAGTTGTAAATTCAACACTATTCTTATCGTTGATTGAAGTTGATCACTAGGGTTTAGTGATTGAAACACTAAGGGGTTAGTTTTTGAGAGAAAAGAAAGTGAGAGAGCGTCTCATATTTATGGGGAGTTCTAAATAGAAAAATGTTGGATAGTGTTAGGAAGAGACGTTGAACAACATAGGATTTGTTGTTGCTTGTAAGACCAAGTATACTAAACTACTAATAAGTAGATTTTTTTTCTTAGATTGGAAGCCAATCCTCCATGCGTATGTGTTGTTTGCAATTACATATAACTGGGTTACCAATTGGTTATGTTATTTATGGGTTTCAGCTCCATCATCTTGTACAAGTTAGATTGTGTTAATTATGGTGATTCTGGTTTAACTTTTCGAACCAGTTGCTAGGACATCACATTCATCATATGTTCCTTGAGGAACATAATTACAATTGGCATCAAACTAGGTACCCTAGCCTATTGGGTGAGCTCCAGAGAAGATGAATTATGCTCAAATATACACAATTAAAGATGGATGATCAGTCAACAAACCACTTAGTTTTTATGGCACAAACTATGATTATTGGAAGTCAAGATGATCAAGAAAAGGGCTTGTCGAATGATATAGCTCTTCTTGAGAAAAAGTTCAACAATTATTTGAAGTATCTTTATAGAAAGTGGAGGACAAATGTCCAAGACTAGAGGTCCAACATTAGTCTCCATAACAAAGACATGAGTAAAGACAAACCAAATGATGGCAAGGGTACTCACTGCTTTGAATGTGAAGACCTTAGACACATTAAAGCATAATGTTCTACCTTTCTAAAGAGACAAAAAAGTGATTATCTTTCACTTGGTCTGATTTTGACAATGGAAATAAGGGAGAAACTCCCAAAAGTTTGATTCTAAAAGAGAGTTCAATTATGAAGACCTGACTAAAGAAGAGCTTAATGCATCATTCAGGCTACTACACACCAAATGGGATGAAGTGTGCTTAATAATAGATAACCAGAAAACAACAATAGGTATTATTCAGAAGAAATAGAAACGCTTGCATCAACCATCACAATTATAGAAAAAGAGGTTTGTTAACTAAACTCCAAACTAGGAAATATGATACAGTCTGAAAGTAATTTGAAAAATAGTTCAAATACACTTTATGGAACGATGATGTTTGGAGAGATGTCCGTAGATATGAATGAATTAGTTTTTTGGACGAGCACGAAAGAAATGAATATTCCCTCAGAGAATGTTGTTCTACCTAGAAAAAACACTGAGGTTTTGAGGTTAGACCACGTGTCACAACATCATGTATAACATATGTCACCTCTTCACAGTAGTAATAAGAAATAGCCTCTGAAATGTCACCATTGTGGTAAATTTGGACATATAGGACCTTATTGCTACGAACTGCATGGATATCCTCAACATGATAGTCCACAACAAAAAGAAGTGGAAACACAATGCTACTTGAACTGGCTTCATAGCTCATACAACAGACAAAGGTTCCTCAAGTGAAGGACATTATTATAATAGTGGAGGTACCATGGCCATGTCTAGAGAAAAGACAGTTCATGTCACTCCTGGCTATAGAGCAGAAGGAAGAATCAAGGGCTTAAGAAATTTTACCAATCCTAGTCGAGATGAGGTACTACTAAGAAAAGGCTTAACAACCAATGTGAACAACATAAATCATCAATGTGATCATAGGAGGAATATGAACTTCTACAATTTCAAAGGTGGTGTCACTAACAACGGTAAAGAATTTTTTATGAAGAAGGTAATACTTAAGGAAGAAATCATGGGCTTACAAGGTCTTGGGGTTGATAAATAATACACTCAGAAAGAGGAAAGACTAACCAAGATGCCAGACAATATGTCTCAACATCTTACTCAAGATTCTGAATTATCTCATGAGGATTGTATCATTAAAGAGAAGGTTGATGGTCATATTGGAGGTCCTCCCAGATTTGAATAACCTACAATGGTTCATAATGATAAGCTAGAGAAGAATAGTGGTTGTGGCATAACTCGTCCTATTAAAATGTCTTCTCATAATTATGGAGGCGTGGTTAACCAAAAACATGATAGGTTGTTTGGTGAAGCTGAAACTTGTGTATTGAAGCCTAACTACAAGATGTATGTATCATATATTTCTCTCAACATTCGACTTATTGTTAATTCTGGTCTAGATGCTGGTGGAATTATGAGAAATTATCATGACACTCTAATGTCTTCTGGTGAAGATTCCCGGGAAACAAATTTGAGGAATCCAGATGGTGGTAAGGATGTGGTAGACATCATGTCCAACATGTTGACATAGTCTTAAGTGCATAAGGAGAATGATGATCATGACCATGAATATATGGAGGTTTCTATTTCTATAGTTGATGGCGGTGTTGTCAATAACCATGATCATGCATTTGAAGATGCAAATACATTGGGTGAAGGTGTGGATGAAAGAATGTGTACTACTATTGGCAAGGATTATAGATTGATGTTAAATAACACACAATCTACAAATGATATTGTGATACGGTGGGAGAGCTGACTTGAGGTTTTGCGTTTGTATTCGCACTTGTGCGGTTGAGCAAGAGTCGCCACCGACTTTTTATTTTATCCTAAGGAAAGGTTAAAAAAGCACAGCAAAAACCTTTTGAGATGTTTTCTTGGGTTCGGGGGGTAGATTATGAAAAGGGAAGGTATTAGCACCCTTTTCATCCATGGTTATCCATGGGCTCTTAGTTACTTGGTTTTTAGATCACTTGCCTTGATTTTCGATTGCTTGAAATTGTGGTGTATGTGTGTGTGTTTTGAAAATGTTTTTGAAGAGATGCCTTGTCTTAGGCGACCAATGTATTTGACTCATGTTTGAGTGTTTTACAAAAGTGTGGATCTTTTCGAAAAGATGTTTCAAATGTTTTTGAGAGTTTGTTTGAAAGTGTTGTGGATTGTGGTTTTTGAAAAGAAGGCAAGTGTTTTTTTGCAAGTCAATCTCAAGTAACTAAGAGCTTTGTCTACCCTATTGTACTCAAAGGTTTTTGTTATGTTTTAACCCCTTTTAACAATTTTGTTCCACCATTGAAATTGGTGGACAATCTTGCGTTTAGGAAGTTTATTCGGGACGGGCACGGGTCATCGTATGGACCATGAATGCAATGGTGCCAAGTGTCTTTGGCAATTTGCTTTGAAGGGACTATGATCATTCCGTTTAGGCAACATTTTGAGGGACTTATGATCATTTTGATTTTGTTTTGCCAAAGGTACTCGACGTGCAAACACGGCCCATTTTGGAAGGCAACATGTGGGATTACCCTAGAGGGTGCAAGTGTGATTGTGTATTGATTACATGTATTTGTCTTGTATTAGGTTATCTAGCGTTTGATTTTATGTACATGCAAACCCTAGGTCTAACCATGGTATAATTGGAAAACTGTAAATTGCGAAAATGTAAAATCTACGCTATTACAAAATGGTATCCGGGAGTGGGGGTACAATATTCACAAATGGGGATGAGACTTATAGTATCTAATAAGTTACAACCAAATCGAATTTGCAATCAAATGTAAATGACGTATATCAATGTATAAGATAAACAAGTGTGTATAGGAGCAATATATTGTGTATTTGTATTGTGTAAGTGTGAAATGTATTGTGTGATTTTTGTGAGAATATTTGAATAAAAAGAAAAGTATTTTCAATTTTAATTATATGATGTAAAAAAAACGTATCTTTATTATTATATACAAAAGGAGATGTTTTAATCAAAAGAAAAATCTTTTCAATCTTATAAAGATATATTTCTATGTATATACAAAGATAATTTAAATTAAATATTTTAAAGAAATAAAATCATATTTCATGGTATTTTAGTATTAACGAAATAATATACAATGCTAACAAAAATTAGGTTAGAGGAAAACCATTATAATTAAAAAGTATTAAACGTTTTAAATTAATTAAAAAAAGTAGGTTAATTAACTTGTTTTATAAAAGAAGAGAATTTAAACCTCTTAATGGGCCTGTTCAGTTGAAATCGTGCTTTGCAATGGGGGAGTTTTCAGAGCAAGATGATGATTTGTATAGCTTCCTTGAAGTGTGAGGATGCTATTCCAAGTTCTACTTTGTCTTGAAACTCCCGGAATCGTGCTAGAGAACTTCAACTGCAAAACAGAAAAATGAAAATGGTGAAGTGGCTTGGAGGTGTTACAGATCGTGTTTTAGCTTTTGGATAGCTTGCATAGATGGTATGGAGGGTGTGTGAACTGGTTTGGGAAAGAATGCTTGAGAGGATTGAGAGTTGGAACTCAATCTGCAAAGGCAACTCTGTTTTTGCAGTTTGATGGTGTTTTTTTTTTTTGGTTTGATGAGGTTTGGAAGGTGTTTAGCTCGTGTTTTAGGGCAAGGTGATTGTTTGGAATGTGTTTGACAAGTTTTCCTAAGCTGGTTTTTGCTGAGATGGAAGTTGTATTGAAAAACTGGTTTTCTGGTTTTTGACACTTTTTATACTATACTTCCACCAGGTGAAGTTGTATTGAAAAACTAGTTTTCTGGTTTTTGACTGATGCAGGTTATGGGTTTAGACTGGTTTGAATTTGCTTCAGCAGGTTATGTTGGTATGGTTGTTCAGGTTTTAGTTTGCTTCAGCAGGTTTGCTATGCTTACAGGTTTATCAGTTTGTAGGTTTTTTCTTTGTGTTTTGGTGAAAGTCCTCTCTCTTTTTTTGAACTGTGTTGTTCTTCTTGTTATATCTTTTTCCTATCTCTGCCTGCCTAAGCCTGAAAACCTGCATCTTATCTCTTCTTTTTCTCTCTCTCAGTACAGTTTAAATATTAAACTATGCTTTTTTTATGTACTTTATTCTGAAAGTGGCCACTGGGAAATGATGAAAGTGTAGTTGGCTTGCATAAAAGATTTCTTCTGCATCTTTATCTTTCTTTGACAGCTTTGGTACTTTGTGAACTTTCCATATCTTTGCCAAATCTTTTCATGACAGCCTTGAGTAGACTTTGTACTTTTTTGACAGCAAGTTTGATACTTTTGGATTTTCAGTTTGGTTTGAACTTGGAGTTTGAGACTTTGAATTTATGCAGTTTGACACTTTGAATTATGCAATTTGGCTTTTGTGCATTCATATTTTAGCAAATAAAACTCGTCCCTCTTTGTGAACCGGGAGCGATCCCGTGATTTGCAGAGAGGGTTAACTGATCCCAATCAGTGGCCTTTAATGATGACTGCAATTTTAATCTGTCTTTTCAATTTAACTGTTATTTGACTTTTCCTTTTCTTTTGCAGATGAATAATTGGATGGAGAGGCATAAAGTGAAGAATGAAGAATTAAGGATTTAGAAGATATTTAGAAAAATAGGATAGTTTTATTTTCAATTTAATCCTTGTAACTATTATTATTTTAAATACTTTGTAAATAAATACTTGTATCTAAATAATAATTGTAACAAATGTTTAAATATGAAATAAAAAATTCTATTGATCCATTTAATTCTTTTTATCCCTTTTTCAATTATTTACTTATTGTTTATAGTTCCTTAAATTAAAACAAATGAAAGTTAAATTTCAGATATTTAATCCTTAGAACAATAAATAATCAGTTAAACATTGATTCTTCGTCGATCAAAATAAATGAACTTGGCGTCTCCATCATCCAAAGCAACGCACAGTCGAACGCAATAACTGGTCAGACGCAATCCTTCCTTACTGATTTCTTGCCAAGCACTGTAAATCCAATACTGCATATTTCTTTTGACTGGCTCAAACAAACCAACGTGAATTCAAACCACTGTCTCTTTTACTGATTAAATCAAAATAATATGAATTTAACCCGAATCTCGGAATAAACTGCAAAGTGCTGTGGAATTTAAATCCTTCTGAGAATATGCCCACAAAACCCTTAATTCCTGATTAAATGCCAAAGAACATTTGCCTGATCAAAAATCGAGCCAAAATCAACCAAAACCCTAAGCCAGTTATTTGAAGCAACCCAGAGTCCTAAAAATCAATAAAACCCTAATTTTGTCTGACTGACGAGAAAAGTCCGTTTGTCCGATTCTTGAGCCAGTTTGAAAAGTCAGGAAATGCCTGAAGCTGAGATTTCTTGTGGAAAAAATGCGAGGGCAAATTTTGGGGTACAACAGTTGCCCCTGTTCAATCTTCTTAAACCTGAAGAGTTAGATTGGCAAGTTTGCCTTTCGCGACTTGAAGGTAAAAGAAGATTGGACACTAAAGTGCCCAGAAAATTTGCACTCGGCGATGTGATGGTAGATGTGAATGGGCTTAAAGATGCCATTTGGTGATGGGCTTAAAGATGCCATCTGGTGCGATAGAATTTTGTCGGGGGATGGGCTTAGAGATGCCATCTGGTGACTGCTGGTAGGAGGATGGGCTTATAGATGCCATCTGGACATGTTGAACTGTATGTCAAAAGTGAGTGGGCAAGTATCAGAAGGGCATCCATGTTTTGGAACATCTCTGAATTAGGGGTCCGAATAAGCAACAGATTGACGTCCATGTCTGGAGAATCCGTAAACTATTTTCAGGAGTTGAGATTGAGTGAGCAATAGAGCGGCGTCCGTTGTTGGGAAGCGTCCGTAAACTGTTTTTTTAAAAGTTGAGAAGAGTCTAAACAAGTTGGTAGATTGACATCCGTTGTAGGGAAGAATCCGTAAACTGTCTTCAAAAGTTGAGAAGAGTCTGAACAAGTTGGTAGATTGACATCCGTTGTAGGGAAGAATCTGTAAATTGTTTTCAGAAGTCTTGAAGAGGAACCGGTGTAGGGTTTCTTGATGATGCGTCCGAATGGATCTGGAATAAGTATCAGAATGTCGCCGTGTTCGGGTCACATCTGAACTATTTCTGGATGAATCTCGGAAGATGATCTGTGTTTGTCGACTGATCTTACCTGAAAAGGTAGAGGGTTAGTTGTATGCAATGTTATGATGCATGATGCAATGTATGTGACATCAATGTTTATAACATGAATGTGATGAATGCGCATGTAAGCTGATGAGCTATCTTGCTGAGGATAGATAGATCCTGGATGACTGAAGATAAAAGAATCTTGACTGCTGCCGGGGAGAACAATTCCTTGGCTGCTGTTGTGGAGGGCAAGAATCTTTGACTGTTAAAAATGAGAAGTCTTGGGACCACTGTTGGGGAAATCAGAAGCTTGGGTTGTATGTCAAACTACTGGGGAATTCCTGTCTTGAGGAGACCTTCAGTCTGCTTGGGGATTGATAGTTGGAAGTTTTAGCTTCGCTGGGGATAATGAAACTTGACTCTGAGGGGAGTTAGCTTCTGGAAGGTTCTCTGGCTGGGGATTGCGAGAGTCCTCTGATTGCTGCAGGTGTTGGTCTGGAATAAGTTACTGAACGTCGCCATCTCTGGGTCACATCTGAACTATCTCTGGAAGCAGGTTTGGATAAATTATAGAATGTCTCCAAAATCTTGGGTCACATCTTGAACTATATCTTGAAGGAAGTCTGAATGAGTTATAGAATGTCGCCATCTCTGGGTCACATCTTGAACTATATCATGTATGAAGTCTGAATGAGTTATAGAATGTCGCCATCTCTGGGTCACATCTTGAACTATATCTGGAAGAAGATCTGAATAAGTTATAGAATGTCGCCAAATCTGGGTCACATCTTGAACTATATCTGGATGCAAGTTTGAATGAGTTATAGAATGTCGCCATCTCTGGGTCACATCTTGAACTATATCTGGAAGAAGATCTGAATAAGTTATAGAATGTCGCCAAATCTGGGTCACATCTTGAACTATATCTGGATGCAAGTTTGAATGAGTTATAGAATGTCGCCATCTCTGGGTCACATCTTGAACTATATCTGGAAGAAGATCTGAATAAGTTATAGAATGTCGCCAAATCTGGGTCACATCTTGAACTATATCTGGATGCAAGTTTGAATGAGTTATAGAATGTCGCCATCTCTGGGTCACATCTTGAACTATATCTTGAAGGAAGTCTGAATGAGTTATAGAATGTCGCCATCTCTGGGTCACATCTTGAACTATATCTTGAAGGAAGTCTGAATGAGTTATAGAGTGTCGCCAAATCTGGGTCACATCTTGAACTATATCTGGATGCAAGTTTGAATGAGTTATAGAATGTCGCCATCTCTGGGTCACATCTTGAACTCTATCATGTCTGAAGTCTGAATGAGTTATAGAATGTCGCCATCTCTGGGTCACATCTTGAACTATATCTGGAAGAAGATCTGAATAAGTTATAGAATGTCGCCAAATCTGGGTCACATTGAACTATATCTGGATGCAAGTTTGAATGAGTTATAGAATGTCGCCATCTCTGGGTCACATCTTGAACTATATCTTGAAGGAAGTCTGAATGAGTTATAGAATGTCGCCATCTCTGGGTCACATCTTGAACTATATCATGTCTGAAGTCTGAATGAGTTATAGAATGTCGCCATCTCTGGGTCACATCTTGAACTATATCTGGAAGAAGATCTGAATAAGTTATAGAATGTCGCCAAATCTGGGTCACATCTTGAACTATATCTGGATGCAAGTTTGAATGAGTTATAGAATGTCGCCATCTCTGGGTCACATCTTGAACTATATCATGTCTGAAGTCTTAATGAGTTATAGAATGTCGCCATCTCTGGGTCACATCTTGAACTATATCTGGAAGAAGATCTGAATAAGTTATAGAATGTCGCCAAATCTGGGTCACATCTTGAACTATATCTGGATGCAAGTTTGAATGAGTTATAGAATGTCGCCAACTCTGGGTCACATCTTGAACTATATCATGTCTGAAGTCTGAATGAGTTATAGAATGTCGCCATCTCTGGGTCACATCTTGAACTATATCTGGAAGAAGATCTGAATAAGTTATAGAATGTCGCCAAATCTGGGTCACATCTTGAATTATATCTGGATGCAAGTTTGAATGAGTTATAGAATGTCGCCATCTCTGGGTCACATCTTGAACTATATCTTGAAGGAAGTCTGAATGAGTTATAGAATGTCGCCATCTCTGGGTCACATCTTGAACTATATCATGTCTTTTGAGGTGATAAGGAAATTGTTGAACACTTTTGACATTCGAATGCCCCAAGTGGTGATGAAGGAGTCTTGAATCAGATTACTCTGCATATTGAGAGATTTCTTGAAATCTTGACTGGACTGCCCCAGGTTAACTGAACTTCGAAAGATCTGTTGGAACCTTGACTGGACTGCCCCAGGTTAATAGGATGGTGACATGTCATGCCCCTTGTTGATAGGAGATTTGTCGTTGGAAGTGTTATCCTCTTGAAGTGATTTTAACTTACTGAGAGAGTTTTCGTTCCTCCGAACATTCGCTGTATGAAATTCTTCGCTGTCAAACAAAAAGCCAGATGCAGACAGTGATATTCAAGCAATGCAAAGTTTATGTTTGTCTCGAAGTTTTGAAAAATGCGTTTTTAGCAGAAAACTTTTTATAAGACAGATCAACACAAGATTTAGAGCAAAGCCTTACAGGAGTCAGGATACCTTTTGTAACAGTATGCTTTCGAATTAACCCATGCTTCAATTAGGACTTTTGAAGGGTTGTAACGTGGCTTGGTTCACGGTTTAAGAAACAAAGGATAAAGGCTCAAAGTATATTTGTACCCACCCGCTCTTCGTGATGTTCTTCAACCTAAACTCAGTTAATTGTGCGTCACACTCTGTTTTGAGTTTGGAACGACTTTTGGGCGATGGTTCACCAGTTGAATTTGGGGAGACAGTCATCATCTCCTTTTTTTCTTTTTCAACATTTTTCATGTTGATGAGGATTTTGTAATGACCTCACTATTTTGATTTTGATTTGTTATCCCTAACTTTTGCCTGACTGTTACCGTTTTCCGGGATTACTGTCAGCGGGATGCCCCAGCTTTCTTAAACCTCCTTTATAGGTTTTGGCTTGGCGGGCTTTTCTCTTTTGAGAGATTGACTGTCTATGTGATAGGGAACCACCCTTGTCTTTTGATTCCAAAGGAATGCTTTCTTTTTTGACATCGTTCGTTGTATTACGAACTGAGAGTTTGCGACTTCAATGCGCATTTTCTTTTGAATTAACTGAGAGACTACCCTGCCCCAGGTTTATATCAAGGGTTTTGATCGTTTAGAACAGAAAACTCCTACTTCTTTGGCTCGAAGGGGTTGACTAGGGATTAACTTCCTTATAACTCCAGTGTTTGGGAATTGAAAGAAATGCATGTACATCATCAGCAAGGTCTGTTCAAAAGCATACTGTATAAGATCATGGTATTGTTTCGTCATCCTCCCTCTAAAGGCTTGCAGCTTTTTATCAAGAGTTAAATATCATAAATAAAAGCACAAGAGTAGTGAAAACGAATGGATGAATTCAAGACAAACATATGCAATGCATTAATGAAAATAGAGTTTAACATCAACAGTTAATTGTTTGAATGACAAAAGATTACAACTTCGAAAATTCAGAATGAAACAAACACAATCTCAATGAGCTGGCATAGGAGGAGTGATCATGCTTGAGGTTTCTGGGGGACCAAACTCAATCTCCTTGGCATCGATCATGTCTTGGATCTTGTTCTTCAGAGGCCAACAGTTGTCGGTGTCATGCCCCGGGCTATCAAAGTGGTATGCACACCTTTTATTGGGATGATAGGTTGGAGCAGAAGTATTTGGGTTCCGGAGAGGAGCCCTCAAAGTAATCATGTCCCTTTCCAATAAGTGTTGTAGTGCCTGAGACAGTGACATATTGATCTTAGTGAACTGCCTCTTAGGTGCGACCTCCTTATGCTGATGCCTCTGTCTTTGTTGAGCAGGTATAGGATTAGGGATCAAGATTGCCCCTACATGTTGGTCATGACGACCCTTTTGACTGTTCGCAGCATTGGACTCTTTCTTTCCGTTGTAGGGAATTATCTGAGTATCGGAGGTTGTAGCTCCTTGGATCTTTCCACTTTTGATGCCAGCTTCGACCCTTTCGCCGGTCAGTATTAGCTCGGTGAACCCGGCTGAGGAGCTTCCAATTAAGTGCTTGAAGAAAGGCCCTGTCAAAGTTCCCATGAAGATGTCAATCAGCTCTCTGTCAGTTAAAGGAGGTTGCACCCTACCAGCCAAATCTCTCCACTTTTGGGCATATCCCTTGAAGTTCTCGTCGGCCCCCATGGTCATGTTCTGCAATTGCACACGAGTCGGTGCAAGATCAGCATTATACTGATACTGTTCGTAAAAAGCCCTGGCTAGATCTTCCCAGGTGTGGATGCGAGAACTCTCCAATTGATAGAACCATTCGAGTTGAGCCTCTACCAAACTTTCTTGGAAGAAATGGATCCAAAGCCTCTTATCAGCTGAGTATGGTTGAATCTTGCGAACATAAGACCTTAGATGCATCTTAGGGCAAGATACTCCATCGTACAGAGCAAAAGTAGGGACTTTGAACTTTGGAGGGATGACCAATCCAGGAACCAAACCCATGTCTCCTAAATCCAAGCCAGGTATTTGTTGGATCTCCATAGCATTGAGGCGATCCTCTAACTCTTTGTACTTGTCATCAGTGAGAGGATATTGTTCCTCAGAGTATTCAGCTTCAGCTTCATCAATCTCCACATCGTGGTCTTCTTCAAGACTAACTACTGTGTTGGATGGAGTTGCAAGGTCTTGGGTTTTAGGCCTTCTCCTCAAGTTCAGGATGCGGGCTGCCTTCTTGGACTTCTTCTTGTCTTTGAGAAGGAGAGCTGTCAGATCCTCTTGCCCTTTCCCCATAACCAGCAGCATTTGTTGGAATTGAGCATTTTGAGCCTGGAGATCTTTCACCGTTTGTTCCATATCCATCTTACTGAAATAAACAGTAAGAAGATAAGAAGACATGTATGGGAGAAACCTGTTATGCAATGATATGTGTGATATATATGCAATGTTTTCAAGGATCTCTTGGGGTAAACACAAGAAAATGTTAGAGGTTGAACTTGGATCTTTTGATTGGAGAACTTTGCACCGGTGGATGTCTTTCCACTAGAATCAAGCTCACCATGTCGAGTGGGTCATAGCCACTGATTCAAGTTGTTGTACTTGATCTTTGTTTGGAGAACTTTGTATCGGTGGATGTCTTTCCATGAGAATCAAGCTCACCATGTCGAGTGGGTCATAGCCACTGATTCAAGTTGTTGTACTTGATCTTTGATGGCATTTGTTTAGAGGAGAAACCCCTTGCCCTTGGTAGATGTCTGTTTCAACGTGACCCTGCATCAAAAGAACCCTCGAGATTCTTGAAATGGTTATTAAAAATGCTATGGTATGATGTCATGATGTTATGTACATGTATGCGGAAAGCAAGTGAGTGTATATACAGGCAAACATATTCACACAAGGCAAACAAGTCCTTAGGTTCAGGCTTGCATGAGGTTCAGGTACTACCCTCTTTCAGTTCGTTGGTTAAAACCTGTCCTATCAAAAGTAACCGGGTTCTAGAGGATCTCAAATCATTGGCTACCCTCAATCGGTCATAACTCCAGCATCGCAACCTTTTCTCGCGGCCGGAACCATCGCGAGAGTTTAGCCTCAATGAGTGTAGCATACTGCTACTGTTCTAATGGCCAAGTTGGGTCAATTTAGGGTTCTAAGGTCGGTTGGTGCTTAATGACTCCTTGGAAGACCCATATTCTCCCCGTTTCAACACGAGGGATATCGGTACAGACCAAGACGCCACACCAACGTAGCCACTGCTTCACCCATGTCGGTATACGCCGGACAGGTCCCTCACAGATTATGCTACCTAAAAGGGTATTCCCCAAATCTGGGTTAGGATCTATGAAACTCCGATACAAAGCCCACAAATGTAAAGCAAACAAAACAATCAATTGATAATAAAGGTGATCTAAACCCTAAGGTAACCCCACTTAAAAATTGTCCCCAGCAGAGTCGCCAGTTCTGTGATACGGTGGGAGAACTGACTTGAGGTTTTGCGTTTGTATTCGCACTTGTGCGGTTGAGCAAGAGTCGCCACCGACTTTTTATTTTATCCTAAGGAAAGGTTAAAAAAGCACAGCAAAAACCTTTTGAGATGTTTTCTTGGGTTCGGGGGGTAGATTATGAAAAGGGAAGGTATTAGCACCCTTTTCATCCATGGTTATCCATGGGCTCTTAGTTACTTGGTTTTTAGATCACTTGCCTTGATTTTCGATTGCTTGAAATTGTGGTGTATGTGTGTGTGTTTTGAATTTTTTTTTGAAGAGATGCCTTGTCTTAGGCGACCAATGTATTTGACTCATGTTTGAGTGTTTTACAAAAGTGTGGATCTTTTCGAAAAGATGTTTCAAATGTTTTTGAGAGTTTGTTTGAAAGTGTTGTGGATTGTGGTTTTTGAAAAGAAGGCAAGTGTTTTTTTGCAAGTCAATCTCAAGTAACTAAGAGCTTTGTCTACCCTATTGTAGTCAAAGGTTTTTGTTATGTTTTAACCCCTTTTAACAATTTTGTTCCACCATTGAAATTGGTGGACAATCTTGCGTTTAGGAAGTTTATTCGGGACGGGCACGGGTCATCGTATGGACCATGAATGCAATGGTGCCAAGTGTCTTTGGCAATTTTCTTTGAAGGGACTATGATCATTCCGTTAGGGCAACATTTTGAGGGACTTATGATCATTTTGATTTTGTTTTGCCAAAGGTACTCGACGTGCAAACATGGCCCATTTTGGAAGGCAACATGTGGGATTACCCTAGAAGGTGCAAGTGTGATTGTGTATTGATTACATGTATTTGTCTTGTATTAGGTTATCTAGCGTTTGATTTTATGTACATGCAAACCCTAGGTCTAACCATGGTATAATTGGAAAACTGTAAATTGCGAAAATGTAAAATCTACGCTATTACAAAATGGTATCCGGGAGTGGGGGTACAATATTCACAAATGGGGATGAGACTTATAGTATCCAATAAGTTACAACCAAATCGAATTTGCAATCAAATGTAAATGACGTATATCAATGTATAAGATAAACAAGTGTGTATAGGAGCAATATATTGTGTATTTGTATTGTGTAAGTGTGAAATGTATTGTGTGATTTTTGTGAGAATATTTGAATAAAAAGAAAAGTATTTTCAATTTTAATTATATGATGTAAAAAAAACGTATCTTTATTATTATATACAAAAGGAGATGTTTTAATCAAAAGAAAAATCTTTTCAATCTTATAAAGATATATTTCTATGTATATACAAAGATAATTTAAATTAAATATTTTAAAGAAATAAAATCATATTTCATGGTATTTTAGTATTAACGAAATAATATACAATGCTAACAAAAATTAGGTTAGAGGAAAACCATTATAATTAAAAAGTATTAAACGTTTTAAATTAATTAAAAAAAGTAGGTTAATTAACTTGTTTTATAAAAGAAAAGAATTTAAACCTCTTAATGGGCCTGTTCAGTTGAAATCGTGCTTTGCAATGGGGGAGTTTTCAGAGCAAGATGATGATTTGTATAGCTTCCTTGAAGTGTGAGGATGCTATTCCAAGTTCTACTTTGTCTTGAAACTCCCGGAATCGTGCTAGAGAACTTCAACTGCAAAACAGAAAAATGAAAATGGTGAAGTGGCTTGGAGGTGTTACAGATCGTGTTTTAGCTTTTGGATAGCTTGCATAGATGGTATGGAGGGTGTGTGAACTGGTTTGGGCAAGAATGCTTGAGAGGATTGAGAGTTGGAACTCAATCTGCAAAGGCAACTCTGTTTTTGCAGTTTGATGGTGTTTTTTTTTGGTTTGATGAGGTTTGGAAGGTGTTTAGCTCGTGTTTTAGGGCAAGGTGATTGTTTGGAATGTGTTTGACAAGTTTGCCTAAGCTGGTTTTTGCTGAGATGGAAGTTGTATTGAAAAACTGGTTTTCTGGTTTTTGACACTTTTTATATTATACTTCCACCAGTGGAAGTTGTATTGAAAAACTGGTTTTCTGGTTTTTGACTGATGCAGGTTATGGGTTTAGACTGGTTTGAATTTGCTTCAGCAGGTTATGTTGGTATGGTTGTTCAGGTTTTAGTTTGCTTCAGCAGGTTTGCTATGCTTACAGGTTTATCAGTTTGTAGGTTTTTTCTTTGTGTTTTGGTGAAAGCCCTCTCTCTTTTTTTGAACTGTGTTGTTCTTCTTGTTATATCTTTTTCCTATCTCTGCCTGCCTAAGCCTGAAAACCTGCATCTTATCTCTTCTTTTTCTCTCTCTCAGTACAGTTTAAATATTAAACTATGCTTTTTTTCTGTACTTTATTCTGAAAGTGGCCACTGGGAAATGATGAAAGTGTAGTTGGCTTGCATAAAAGATTTCTTCTGCATCTTTATCTTTCTTTGACAGCTTTGGTACTTTGTGAACTTTCCATATCTTTGCCAAATCTTTTCATGACAGCCTTGAGTAGACTTTGTACTTTTTTGACAGCAAGTTTGATACTTTTGGATTTTCAGTTTGGTTTGAACTTGGAGTTTGAGACTTTGAATTTATGCAGTTTGACACTTTGAATTATGCAATTTGGCTTTTGTGCATTCATATTTTAGCAAATAAAACTCGTCCCTCTTTGTGAACCGGGAGCGATCCAGTGATTTGCAGAGAGGGTTAACTGATCCCAATCAGTGGCCTTTAATGATGACTGCAATTTTAATCTGTCTTTTCAATTTAACTGTTATTTGACTTTTCCTTTTCTTTTGCAGATGAATAATTGGATGGAGAGGCATACAGTGAAGAATGAAGAATTAAGGATTTAGAAGATATTTAGAAAAATAGGATAGTTTTATTTTCAATTTAATCCTTGTAACTATTATTATTTTAAATACTTTGTAAATAAATACTTGTATCTAAATAATAATTGTAACAAATGTTTAAATATGAAATAAAAAATTCTATTGATCCATTTAATTCTTTTTATCCCTTTTTCAATTATTTACTTATTGTTTATAGTTCCTTAAATTAAAATAAATGAAAGTTAAATTTCAGATATTTAATCCTTAGAACAATAAATAATCAGTTAAACATTGATTCTTCGTCGATCAAAATAAATGAACTTGGCGTCTCCATCATCCAAAGCAACGCACAGTCGAACGCAATAACTGGTCAGACGCAATCCTTCCTTACTGATTTCTTGCCAAGCACTGTAAATCCAATACTGCATATTTCTTTTGACTGGCTCAAACAAACCAACGTGAATTCAAACCACTGTCTCTTTTACTGATTAAATCAAAATAATATGAATTTAACCCGAATCTCGGAATAAACTGCAAAGTGCTGTGGAATTTAAATCCTTCTGAGAATATGCCCACAAAACCCTTAATTCCTGATTAAATGCCAAAGAACATTTGCCTGATCAAAAATCGAGCCAAAATCAACCAAAACCCTAAGCCAGTTATTTGAAGCAACCCAGAGTCCTAGAAATCAATAAAACCCTAATTTTGTCTGACTGACGAGAAAAGTCCGTTTGTCCGATTCTTGAGCCAGTTTGAAAAGTCAGGAAATGCCTGAAGCTGAGATTTCTTGTGGAAAAAATGCGAGGGCAAATTTTGGGGTACAACAGATATGTCTACCCATAATGATGAAAGTGTTGAATCAAGAACCTTTATGACATATGCTCATTAATATAGAAGTTTATATGATCCTATTGTCCATCTTAAAGTCATCAAGTTAATTCCAAGACCATTATGTATTCCAAAGTTCAATCTTTATCAAATAGATGTGAAAAGTGCATCTCTCAATAGATACTTGAATGTGGAAACTTAAGACATTTTGTGTGCCATGGAGAAATTAACCAAGTCTCATGAAAAGAGTACTCATGAAAAGGATCATGTGGTGAAGGTGAATGAAAATATTGATAACATTGTGAATAATGGAGTTCATGTTATGTCTAAAAAAGTTCATGCTACGGTTTAGTGATTGAAACACTAAAGGGTTGGTGTTTGAGAGAAAATAAAGTGAGAGGATGTCTCATATTTAGCAGAAGTCCTAAATAGAAAGTAATTGGGTAGTGTTAGGAAGAGGTATTGAACAACACAATGTTTGTTGTTTCTTGTTAGAATAAGTGTACTAAACTACTAATAAGTTAAATTCCTTTCTTAGGTTGGAAGTCAATCCTCCAGACGTAGTTGTTGTTTGCATCAAATTGGGTTACCAATTGGTTGAGTTATTTATTGGTTTCTGCTCCATCATCTTTTACAAGTTAGACTATGTTAATTATGGTGATTTTTGTTTAACTTGTCAAAACAACTTCCAGGACATCGCGTTTGACATATGTCCCGTGAGGAACAAAATTTCACATAAAGACAAAGTAAGAGGTGTTGATATAATATGTGTACATTAAACTCTAATTCAGATGCTTCATACAATTATTTCAGGGAGACTATAGTTATGATGGAAATTAGGACTATTGGTAGTCCCTAAAATCCGCGTCGTTATCAGGTTCGTTATCTCCACTCCAACTTCGAATAACCATTTATGATTGGTTCATAGGTTTTTTAAATGATAGTTGGACTTGTCCCGATTCAAAATAGTTACCCCCAAATGAGAACTATATGTTGATGGTGAAAATATGTTTTGAGGTTCAACCCAAGTTGTCATATTTGATCGGTGAGTACTATCTAGAGAAGACTCATCTGGTGCTCGAGTTACATAGTTTTAGGGAGATTTGAAGAGGATTTTTGTGGAGGTCAAGGCAAATTTATAAGTTTTGGATAATCTGAAGAAAATTATTTTGGAGGTTGATATAAAGAGTTTTTAAATTTTGAATAATCTGAAGAGGATTTTCATAGAGGGCGAGATGAAGAGTATTTAAGTTTTAGATATTTCTAAGAGGGTTTATGTGGAAGTTGAGGCATGAAGTCTATAATCGTTCTGCTTGTTTCTCTAATGGTGATTTAATTAACTAGAGCGGACTTTGTAACTTTGAGAGGGGGTAGTTTTGTGGCATGCACGGACCCTATTCATGAGAGGTACTTGTCAAACTCAAATGTATTTTGAGAATAACGATGTGTCCTTGAGAAGGATTAAACGTTTTTTCCTATACCAAATTTCAAATGTTGCAAAGGAAATCAAGAGTGTGAACCCTTAGGCCTATTGTGTGGTTTCAAAGAGATTTTAGACTATTGTAACAATATGAAACCTTCCATTCATGTTTGTCCATTATATGGTATCTAAGTTGGATTATATTTGCTTTTGAAAATACCATTTCTCCATTTCTAGAGTTATTTTTGTTGGACAAATGACTTCAAACACGCAAGAGATGAATTATGTTACTTTGAAAAATGATATCCATTCAATTTTTTTCGGTAAAACCAATTGTTTAAAACAATTATGTAACTTAAACAAAGAGTAAGAAGATAAATAAATAAACAGAAAGAAATCAGAGTGAAGAAGAGACAGAGCTACAAAGAGTACAAGCAAATAACAATTATGTTTAAAATAATTTTTTATTTGTTACTTCATGTTTTTTTCCTGAAACTCAACAAATACATTATTATCTTTGGAATCAATGATTTGATATGATTTTTGGTTCCACTTTCTAAATCTAAGATATTTGTTAAACACAAAACTTTTAACATAACCTCCAAGGATTTCAATTGAGCATCATATATGAAGATGAACTTCATGTTCATTTGATGTTTTATCTTCATGGATTTGTGTGTTCATAATCTATTGATCAATTTTAAGAAAATATTCATAAATGATTTCAAGAGTGTCTTATACTTTTTTGACGGAAATACAATTAAAAATTGAGAAGTGCTCTATGGTGCTTAGAGCACGTGTCATTAAGTACTTGACTTTAAACATGATTTTAACTATTCTTTTATCTTATTCAGTCAAAATAAAATCATGTTTAGTTACTACTTATTATCAACACAATTAGTAGTATTAAATGAACCATTGATTATCAAATCACACATTTCAAAACCATTTTCTTTAATAAAAATTTACATTATAATTTTCATACGTTAAACTTTTTCACCATCGAACAATGAAAGTGTATTCATGAAAAGTCCTTTATTAAAAGAAGAAGTGTTTAAAGTCATTATTCTACCTCCTGAGACGATTAGTCTTATAAGAGGATTAAGACTTTAATTCCACTTATAGGACAAGTGACTCCAAACACAAGAAATGGTGAATTGTGTTGTTTTGAAAAACAGTGTCCAATTAATTTTTTTTTGTAGAAGCAATTGTTTAAAAAAATTGTAACTTAAATAAAGAGTAAGGAAAGGACAACATAAATATAAAGAAATCATAGTAAATAAGATATGAGGATACATTGGAAATAAGCAAATAACAAAGATAAAAAGAGATAAGGGATAAGAAATATGCACCATGGATTTATAGAGGTTTGACCTAACCACTTGGTATACTCTTCTCCCAAAGAAATTATTCTAGAGAGTTTCTATTATATATGTAAGCTTTTCATTAATAAACTCAGATGGAAGTTGATTATGAGTAAGCTTATGTGTCGTGATTGAACTTCTAGTTGGTCCTTTTTATCTTTTTATGATAGTTTGGAGGAAAGCTTGGGTTGGAGGAATGTGAGGTATTTCGTAATAGAAATTCTCCCGAGATGAAGGGCCTTCTTGTTGAGGTGTTAGTTGATGAGCTTTTCATCCTTGAGTATCTATTATGGCCATAAGAGGCTTTTGAGATGGAGTTCCATCATTGATCTTAATTATCTATAGCCATATCACATAAATTAAATGAGTTAAATGTTTATAAATATACTGGTAAAAAAGTATATGTGTGCGTGTTCCTCCTACAAGGGAATCGGACTCAGAGGCCTTAGTAGATTTATGAAAATTGTAGGTGGTTATGGTTTTCCGACGATAGAGAGAAGCCATGCAAGATGGTGTTCTATGGTGGTTTAGGGGCCTATTCACGTAAGGTGAGAGGCCTTGTTGGTGGACTATGTGCTTAGGAGCTTCTGAGGGGTATGATCACACAAGATATGATCTTTTTTAAGATATATGATTTAAGATGTAATTATTTGTGTGACTTAATATCTTTCCTTTTCCCTTACAAGGGAGATGTATTTATAGAGGCCTTTATGGCCTATGAGTCTCTTAGGAAAGATCATTTCCCATCCAATCAATGATGGGCCGTTATATCCCTATTTTCCATGAAGTTGTCGATCAATTATTGACTATGACTTCTATCTACCTAAGAAATGTATTATCCCATGTTTCCCACTATTTGACAATAAAAAAGTCCTGGTGCAAGGTGATACCTCCCTTTAGGCGACATTCCAATGTGATCTTATATGGGGCGGTCTAAATGCATTTTTCCTAGGCGAGGACTTTACAATTATAACATTATATAGTCCCTCGAGCATGAGTAATTTGATAGAAGATGCAGTGTTTTAAGGTTGCAACTCTAGGGAAGTATCCCGAGAACCTGCATTTCCTCAAGTGAGGCATAAGTTATCTTAGGAAATCCAGGTTCTTTAGTCATAGCAATGTGTAACCAGGCTGAAGAAATATTAAGTCCCTCATATGTAATAATGAGTTGAACTCACGGTGAGACTTATATCAGGCCCTCAGGAAAGACTTGTGATCAATTATTTTAAGTTGGATATATGTCTCATCTCTCATGCATGATTATTGAGTCTTGTCCCACTCGAGGAGACATTAATTTCCTCGAGCGGGATTTTAGTTAGCTTGAATAGTCTAAGGCTTTCCGGTAGAATTTTATATAGCCTGGACGATTAGAATATAAGTCCCTAACGCGAGGAGTTTGACCTACTTAAGTGAGACTTCCATCGACCCCTCTGGAAATACTTGTGATCAAGTTTCTCAAGCTGGATATTTGTCACACATCACAGGCGTGATTCTTGAATCTTGTCCCACCCAAGAAGACATTAATTCCCTATGGCGAGCGATTAGTTAGCTTGGAGAATCTAAGTTTTTCAAGCATAACTGTATATAGCCCAATTGATGATTTTAACTACTTAGGTGGAACTTCCATCGAGCCCTCAAGAAAGACTTATGATCAAGTCTCTCAGGCTGGATATTTGTCGCGTCACTCTAGCGTGATTCTTGAGTCTTGTCTTGCCCGAGGAGACACTAATTTCCGCAGGCGAGAGTTTAGTTGGCCTAGAGAATCTAAGTCTTTCTGGTAGAATTATATATAGCCTAGTTAATGAGACTATATGTCTCTAAAGCGGGGCTTTTGACCTACTTAGGCAAGACTTTCATTGACCCCTCAGGAAATACTTATGATCAAGTCTCTCAAGATGGATATATGCCCCACCTCTCAGGCATGATTCTTGATTCTTATCCCTGTTGAGAAGACATTAAGTTCCTCGTATTAGAGTTTAGGTAGCTTGTAGAATCTTAGGAAGAATTATATATAGCCTGGATGATGAGACTATAAGTACCTCAAGTGAGGCATTTGACCTAATTAGGTGGGACTTCCATCGAGCCCTCGGGCAAGACTTGTGATCAAATCTCTCAACCTGGATATATGTCGGCCTCTCAAGAGTGATTCTTGAGTCTTGTCCTACCCGAGGATATACTAAGTCTCTCTAGTGAGATTTTAGTTAGCTGGGAGAATCTAAGCCTTTCAGGAAAAATTGTATATTTCTTGACTGATAAGACCATAAGTGCCTCAAGAAAGGTGTTTGACCTACTTGGGAGGGACTTCCATCGAGCCCTCGTGCAATATTTATGATCAAGTATCTCAAGTTGAATATATGTCGCACCTCTCAGACGTAATTCTTGAGTCTTGTCACTCCCGAAGAGACAATAAATCCCACGGGTGAGAGTTTAGTTAGCTTGAAGAATCTAAGTCTTTTAGGCATATTTTCATACATAGATCCATTTATTGGGCTAAGAAGAATAAAGAGGACTAAATAGGACAAGCAGCATTTAATCAAATAATATGAAAGGGACGAGAACTTCATCATTGGGCCGAGCATAGTAGCCGGAGGATAGTATAGTAGGTCATGAGGGAAGTTCAAGAGGCATCAGTCGAGCTCACGTCTTGGACATTATACTCTGGAAAACGTTACGAGAAACCCGGACTTGATAAGGGAGTTATGGAGAGGTTGGTCCTTTACATGTGTAACCACTCATCATTACTTGACTGCGCATGTTATGTCAGCTGCCATCATTAGCAACGGCGGACGTATCTGGCCTTGATGGCAGCTCAGCTACGATCAATGAAGAGTCAGCCAGTTATATGTAGTGATCAATGAGGTCCATTGGTCGTGACTTTAAGATTCTATCGAGTGTAGTGACTGCAAGTGCACAGTCTATCACGTAGTTTTAAAATATATCGAACCCACAAGGACTGGTGGTCAAAACTACTGTTATCTAAGAGTTACTATGTAAAGCTAAGGCTAATTATAAATTTAGGTGTTTGGGTTTGATGGGGAATTAACTAAAATTTAATAATTAATAACGGGACACTGGTATGTGTTTTGTTAACCTAAGGGATTCAGTAAGTCATTGGAATTTGTTTTTAGTATTAAAACACGGTTTTAGTGAAACTATTCGTTTAAAAACTCTTGTCTCAAACTTCCGTTCTATTTAATCAGATCATATCAGTTAAGCTCAAAATGAGCGCTTCCACTGTTTCATTTAAAACTCAAAAGTATTTTTTGAAAACAAATAAGGTCCAATTAACTTTAAAGCGCTTCCGCTATTTTTAAAATTAATGTTTTAATAACCACTATCTGGTTAAAACCTCAAACTTCCGCTCTGTTGATTTTAACCTTAGACTGTCTTTTACTCTCGTACAAATAAAATTAAATATTCGATTGGAAATTAAAACCAAAAAGTGTTTTTGTAAAAATAATAATGCCAATTAATTACCGAATCCTTTCGGTTAAGTTTTACATACCGGTATCAGGAAATATAGCCAGACATAATATAATTGCAGAATATCATAAAATTAAAACGTAAATTTAACAACGCATGCACAGTAGGAAATAAATAAATTATGCTTATTAAAATAAGAACCTGAAAGTGAATAACAAAGCGATTAATTCCAACGATGCGTGTCTTCCACAAGTCGGTAGGATTGACTTGTAGTAAAAATAACTCAAATTAACTTAAAGTAATCCTAAGCAAATTCTAGAAGTCTGGAAACAAACTAGTGTTGCAGTATTTCTCCGATGTGGAAAAATACTGCTTTGATGGTAGGTTTTTTATTGCTTTCAGAATACTATGAAAATTGGAAAAGTAATGCTGGAAATCTAACTGGAAAATATCAAAACGGAACACAATAAAATAATGTTGAACAGAGAAAATGAAATTGAAAGTAATAATATTGCGTAACAATTTTTCAAGGTGCAAGAGAGAGATCGAGCGTGAGGGAGGAGGGCTTCAATTTTTTGTAACTGCTTCAATATATAGAGTCTATTTAGTTGAGGAAAAATAGGTAGCGTCCCATGATTCTCGTTCCTGAAGTATGGAGAAAATCCAGGTGAACATGAGTTTAGTATGCTTCAGTGGCGAAAGGTTTGTAATTGTGGTGGATCGTGGATAGCATGGCGTGTATTGTGACATGGGGCACATAATCCATATATGTCTCAATCATAACATTAGATGTGCCGAGGGGCACAAAAACTAAGCTTGTCCCAGTCGTAACACCTCTGTGGCGAGCGACACGCTTCTGTTTACAGAATGCTGCGTTTTGCTATTTAATAGCCATTTCTTCTTCATTTTTCCATTCTTTTCCTTCCTCTTCTCATTTATGCCTTACAAAAACTAAGTACCTGAAATATGTTGCAAATACTACGAAAAAAGATAAAATGTGACATAATAAACGAGGAATTGGAAATTTAATCTATGTAATTCGAGCGGAAAATGTTATATCTTTTCGTGTTATCAAACTCCCCTAAGCTTGAACCTTTGCTTGTCCTCAAGCAATAGATTCAGTATAAAAAACTAATAAGGCTCAAGTTAAATGCAATTTCATGATGCAATTCGAATCTTAAGAGGTTGCCAATGTTTTGCGGAAACGTAAGCTCAACATAACACAAAAGATATGGTAATAACACTAAACATCCCCCATTGTGCAGACCAAATCCAGTAATGCCATTATAGCTCAACCTAATTCTTTTTGCTAAGTTTTACTCGTTTTCATTCTAGCACAATCACATTAAGCTCTTTATCTTTACACGCACATAGTAGAGTAGCCGATTAGTGACTATGATCCTTTTAAGCATGAGGTTTTGGAACATAAATGCGGTAACCTCCCTTCATTCACCCAATTTTAAGTTGCGTGGGATCGGACCGTAGTCCGCCCTACCAAGTTCAGTACCAGACACCTCTGAACCAACTGACAACAGGTTTTTATGTAGGTACTGCATCTGTTGGATTAAGTGACCGGGTAAGGGTCGCCTAACTTAATTGGTGCATTCCCTATTTTCTTAAAGCAAAGCATGCATCTTTCAAATATACTGGATCTTTCACTTATATTCATCAACTCCCTACGTAGTTTGTGTTTAAGACGGTGTTGACTGCTAGATAAACTACTCAGGGCTATTTTAAAGCTAAAGTTTAAGGTTTTGGTATAAAGGGTACTGAAATCGATCTAGCGTAATCTAGGGATTTAGAGTGTTACGGCGGTATCCATCGTATTTATGTTTCACTCAAAGTTTCTCATATATCTTTTAAAAAGTGAGCAACCTATATATTCTTCGAATGCGTCAGATTATGCAGGTAATAACAAAAAAATTTGTTATAGCTCAAGAAAGTGGGAAATTAGATAACAACGAAAAAAAATGCATGAATGAACTCAAAAATACAATGATGTTTTTGATTACAAATGGAAATGAAAGAAATACCTACTTAGAAATCAACAAGTAGTTTCTAACTAACTCCCCTAAGCTTGAAACAAGCAATGTCCCAATGCTTTTAAAAACAAAAAAAAAGGAAACGGGAAGAGAAACAAAAATCAATCTATTCTTGTTCGTTATCGCGTCCTCTTCCTCGTGCTCGTCCACGTGTACCCGGAGGATGGGGCATGGCTACATGGTAAATGTAATCCTGAAAACCATTCATGCGTACAGTCAAGGTCTCCATTTCCTCAGTTAATCTTGCAGCCTGACGCTCATTTCTTTCGTCGTATTCTTGCTGCTGAGTTTGCATGGCCAGCATTAGTTGCATCATTGCATTTTGGTTGTTTTACATAACCTGCATTCTCTCATCCTGTTCCATTATGGAAGCCATAATGTCATCATTCTAGGTCGGTACTCTTTCTCGTCTTCTCCTGGGCCTAGTGGAGATGCTTGCAACGTTCTCAGGAGGAGCTTGTTGTTTTGTGTCTCCTTGTTCCATTTCTTGCTCCATTTCATCTGCTTGGGCATTTCCCTGGTTGCTTTGCACATTATCTCCAGGTGCAGGAGCATCAAGGTCATAAAGCCACTTAGACAAGTCTGTAATATTAGTAAGCACAAAGTTTGGCAAAATGACACTAGGAACTACCTTGTTGTGCACCATGAGATTGTACCTACCATCTCTTTTGACCTTAATCAAGTGGCCAGCTCGATAGTTGTCAATGTGAATGAAAGAGGGTGGCAGGGATGGAAAATTTGCAAGCTTGTCTTGAAGGCCAAGCCCAAGTGTTATAGAGGTAACTATCCCTCTAATGCATAAAGGCGTAGATCCTCTGGCGCACAAGGACTGGATATGTGATAAGAGGAAGGTGCTTGCATTGATCCTTTGGTTGAGTTTGAAGGTACAATGGAGGAGGAACAATTCTTTAGAATTAACCTTGTTGTTGTTAATCCTCCAAAAAATGGTATTGGAGATTGTTGTACCCCAAAATTTTCCCTCCCATTTTTCATTCAAGATGTTATCCTAGGGTTTCTCAAATACTCAAAATGGCTTAGGGTTTGATCAGACAAATTCTCTTCCCAGGCATTTAGTCAGCAACTAGAGTTTGGTAATTCTCAAAGAAAAATAAGTTTCCAAGGTTTCAAATGGTCATCATGGATCCTCATGTATTCTCAAGGATGTTTGTGCCAAGTTTCAAGCCTCGCATTGCGAGTTTGCTCAGTTAATGGTTCAGATGACTAAAAATCAACTGCAAAAGTCGACCTTTTCAGTATCAAGTTCAAACGATTGTAACTTATTCATTATTCGATATTTTTGAGCAGTTCTTTTTGCGTATGGCTCTCCTTGATATCATCTCAAATTTATCTTCACAAGTTAATAGCCAATTACGTGCGAAAGATCATCAGAAAATTTGAATACTTTAGAGGTCATTTTTCAAATTTGACCTAATCACGAGAAATTCTTTTCCGGTTTTCGAGGTTCATAACTTCTTCAATTTTCAATGTTATGAAGCGATTCCTTTTGTGGAGCATCACAAATAGCATTGTCTACAAGATTTCTTCAATGATCGAAGTCAAAATGCATTTGGAAGGCCATGAAATCTCTTGAAACATTATAGGTCATTTTCTCGATTTAGAATGTTCTTAACTTCTAATTTCAAGTCATGCCATAACTATTTTCTTGAGACATTGACTCTTATGTTAACATCGTTTGTGGTACAAGATGTCGAGTTCGAGAATTCTTTGAATGTTTGTTACTTCTTCAAGTTACTTATGTCTGAGCATTTGGTGATTAGTGGACGAAAGTGGACTTTGGGCCAAAGTTCTTAAGGTGTCATCGTTCTATCAAGTACCATTGGATCAAATTGCAAGTTACCGTGAATTAAAGACTTGAATTGAGGTCTAGTCAGAAATGATTTGGAGATTTACTCGAGAAATAACATTAGGTTCAAATTGATTCAAGGTTTCAAATACGTTCATCATTTATCAAGATTCATTCAAAGAGTTTCTTTTGATTTAAATGAATCAAAATGTTTATAGCTTGTGAAATTGAAAGAGACATGTATTTGGCTTGCTCGGGATTGAAGTTACAAGACATTTATGGGGCATGTTCATCCATTTACCATCAAAATTCATTCATGAGAATTGTTTCGAATTCAATTCAAGGTATCCATCAACTTCATCCATCTTCATTCAAATTTCCAATTTTTCTTTCAAATCAATTACAAGTGCAACATCAATTCCAAATCCAAGTTCGAGACATCCATTTCAAGTTTTCAAGAATTCAAGATTTACAACAGTCACCATTGTTATTTAAAAGTGAATTTGAATATATTCTACAAGACTCCAAGTCTTAAAATTCAAATCACAAATTGCGATGTTACAAAAAGTCGCAATAATACAAAAAATTCCTAAAGAATGTAATTTTCTTCATCTTAAATTCTTCATCAAGTACTTCAAGCCGCTCTTCATCAATCTTCTCCATCGTAAATTTGCTCGTACATGTAACAAAGAAAAAAGGACATGGTTAGCAAACAATTCATGTTTGAAACAAGAAACAAGAATTTTCAAAGAATTTTTCTTCTCATCATTAGGGATTGGTAAGAAGAATCAGAAATAAAAGGGTAACGTTTCATACGCGTTTCGTCCATTGCAAATCACAGTTTTTAAATGGTTCACAGAGGATAAAATGAGAAGAAATAAAAATTCAGAATTCATCATGCTGCACACAAAAAAAATAGTTTGTATCACAAGTAAAAGAGGACAAATACAAAAGGCCAAAGTGCTGTAAAAAACAGACTGCATTGCAGCCCGACATTGCTGTTCAAATCTGTACAAAAAAAAAACAGTCCAAAATCTGTCCAAAGCAGCTGCAATATACATCCAAAAATTGCACACAAATAGACCAAGTCAAAGCTGCATAATAAAGACAGTAAAACAACATATCCGAATTGTTCAAAACCTCTCATCCCCCCCCCCATTTTCTCATTCTTATTCAACATAAGAGAAACAAAGAGCAGAAGAGTGGGGATCAGTTTTCTGAGCCATAAAAAAAGAGATAACAAAGCATTTTTCACAGCATCACAAAGATACAAAAAATCATAACAGTTCTATTTGAGGCTAGACATCAAAAATCCCCATTTCTTCATCATTTTCCTCTTCCAACCCTTCAGAAACCAAATACAGAAATAAAAAAATATATATATAGAAAGATCTCACCAAATCAGAGAAACCAAAAACTTTCATTTCTGTCAAAACTTCACAAATCCATCACTGCCTCTACCTCAACCACAACATCATCAACCTTTTCATTACAAACTTCATCATACAAACCTTCAACTCTTTCTACAAAATTTTCACAACTTCACTTGCTTCATCAACCACCATCATCATAAGCAGAAGAAGATAAACGGGCAACAACAACAATTCTTGAATCCATGCACCTGCAAGCAGTAGCAACCATACTGATTTTTAATTGATGGCAACAAATTTGTGGATTCCAAAAGAAGAAAGAGGTAGATATTGAAACCGAATCACAAAGGGGAAGGGAAGCACTATACCTGAATTTGTTCCCAAAGAAAATCACCTCTCTGACGGTAATCTGATTTATCTCTGATTATCATTTTTTGTTTTCTCTCTCAATTGACATCGATTTTTTGTCTGGAATGCATGCCTCCTGTTTAAATTGATCGATCACTTGTTGTTATCGCTGTTGTTTTCCTTTTGTTTTGTAAGCTTTGTAAAGTAGAGAGAGGATGAGAGAGAGAGGGAGTATTCAGTTTACAGAGAACAAAGAGAGAGAGATGAAGAGTTGTAAAGAAAGAGAGTTTTATTTTTTGTTTGCTTTTCATGATAACATAGGAATAAGGATTTCTTGGAAATAATAATAATAATAATCAAAATATCCTTCCCAAGAAAGTATGCATCCGCGCCTCTCTCTCTCATTTAGGGTTTCACAAACTCTCTCCATTCCCTCTAGTCAAACCGGGTTTGGGCCTATCTTTTGGCCCAGCCCGTTTCAAAATTTTGCTTTTTTATATTAATAGAAGTATTCAAATAAACAAAGGGTCAGTTGGTGTAGTGGTCAGCGTGCGTTTGTGTCATATAGAGGTCCCGGGTTCGAGACCCCCTGGGACGTTTTGTGCAATATTTTCAATCTTTTTTGTCATTCCCTCCTTTTACTATTAGACAAAAGTCATAAAAAAAGGGTTTAGGCTTTTAATCAAAAGCCCATACGAAATTCATGACCGCACCTTCCATTTTCTATTTTAGACCATTGTTTTATTTAGTTTTATTAGCTTTATCATATTAATTTAGGTTAGTTAGTTTTAATTAATCATGTAGTTTTTAATTAGGCATTTATTTTGATTAGTTTAGTTAGCGATTTTTTTAAATAATTTTACTAATTAACTTTTTCTTTAGTCTTAAATTGTTTGTCTAAATAAAAAAATACCAAAAGATAAAATATAAAAAATGATTTAATTTCTTTTAGTAAATTATTTTATTTTCTTTAATATAATAGAATTTTATTTTTCTTTCCAAATTTTCCAAACAAATACTTAGAATTTTATTTCCGCACTTTGTTAATTAATTTTTACTTCATAGATTGTTGTATTTTAATTAATGGTTCGATTCGATTTGGTTGTATTGATTGCCTATTTGGACTTTTCATCATATTGATCCATCGCCATTTGTAAATTTGTATTTCCCATTCCTGAAAACTCTGTAATAGCGTAGAATTTTAATTTCCACAATTTACTATTTTCTTTATACTGTATAGTAATTAGGGCTGTATGACAAGATTAAAATCAACAAGTTAGAAAACCCTAATCAAAGATAAAAATGCATACAATCAAACACACTTTTCACACACGCACCCCTAGGGTAATCTCGCTCGTTGCTTTCGAAAAAATATAGTCATGTCCCTCGAATATGGGACGCTTTAGCAAAGACCCTTCGATAAAGAGATCGTAGTCCCTTGATGTCCCTCGATTGTTGCATTCGGTAAAACAATCTAGTCCCTACAAAAATTTCTAAAGTGTCTCATAAGTTGCCTTCTATGACTATATGATTGACCCACGCTTGTCCCCTCACATCCAATGATGAGGCTTATTACCAATCAATGGTAAGATATCCACATATAAAGGAGGAGGAAAAGAACATAGACCTTTTGAGTAGGTATGACGCTCATAGTAGCTTGCTTGCTCACAACTAGAAAACCACTTCCACACATACCCTTTCAAAACAACTTCAAAAACACACATCTCTTTGAAACTGTTTTCAAAATCAACACTTTGTATGTGTTCTTATAGAGACGAGAATCATTACAAAGTTTGCCGCAACTAAGGCAGTTTCAAAATATTTTCAAACTCACACCACAAAGCACATTTTCAAACAAAGCAAGTGATCTAGCAAGTAACTAAGAGCCCGTAGATAACTATGGATGAAAAGGGTGCTAACACCTTCCCTTTTCATAACCTACCCCTCAAACTTAAGAAAATATATTAAAAGGTCTTTCCTGTTCTTGTCACCCTTTCCTTTATTGGATAAAAGAAAAGTCATTGGCGACTCTTGCTATCCGCAATAATTGCGATAAAATGCAAAACACTCAAGTTAGTTCTCTCACCGTATTACAGAACTGGAGACTCTGTTGGGGATAAAATTCAAAAGTGAGGTTACCTTAGAGCTAGATCACATTTAATTGCTTTTATTTTTTGATTTGATTACTTTACATTTATGGGTCTTTGTTTAGGTTTGTTTTGATCCTCTACCTGGATCTGGGAACACCTTTTAGGTAAGTAGAAATAGATTGTGGAAATTGTACGGCATAGACCAATATCGTTGAAGCAACAACTACATTAGTGTGACGCGTTTGTTGGTACTGGTATCCCTTGTGTTGAATCGAGAAGAATACGGGGCCACTGAGCGGTGTCATGAAGCACTAACTGACCTTAGATCCTTTAATTGAACAACTTGGCCATTAGGAAGTAGTGAGATAGCCAAATTTGGTGTAAAGCTGAAGATTGGTTGATACTCGATACTACGCTCATTGAGATCATACTTTTGGGATATTTCGGCCGCAAGAAAAGATTGATATATGCTGAAACAATACCCAATGAAGAAACATTAGTGATATTGCGATTCCCTAGAACTCGTTTACTTTCTAGGACAGGTTGAACTAACTAAAGAGGGTACTTACCTATGAACTCCATGCAAGCCTAAACCTAAGGACTTGTCTGCTTTGTGTGTATATGATTATTTGTACATAAAGACTTGTTTGCTTTGTTCATTTGTACATAACATCATAACATCATACCATGGCATTTTCGATAACCGTTTCAAGGATCTCAAAGATCTGTGATGTAGGGTTATGTTGAACCAGGCGTCTATCAAGGGGCAAGAGGATTTATTTTCCTCTAACCAAACACCGTCAAAGACCAAAGCACAGTAACAAGAGTCAAGGGCTATGACCCACTTGACATGGTGAGCTTGATTCTCAGGGAAGGATATCCAACGATACGAAGTTCTCCAATCAAAGTTGTGATCAAAGTTCAACTTCTAACATCTCCTTGAACATTCTAAAAGTAGCGGAGCTGGATAGGTGCTCGTTTTCGTCACACGGCAGGTTGTATAAGAACTAGTTTAGAAATTCATAGGCAAGCGACTCGTATGTTGGGATATTCTGTGTGTAGATGAACGATAAGTCAGAGTGATGGAGTAACCACTTCATATTGTCCAGCAATCCCAATTTTTGCAGCCACTCAGTATCAACATATCGTGTAGGTACTACGAAGCATTGATAGAACTTAAGATACTGAGCCCTTTGGTGCTCTCCGGCTTCTCCGTTGTGAAATGTGATTCTGGAAAGATCTGGCTCTGGTCGAGAGTTTCTTCATGCCATTGTTGGAGCAAGGAAGGAAGATGGGTGAAAGTTTGTGTGAGAGATTGGGGATTTTGATTTGGTAATGGGTTTGGAGATGGTTTATGTAGAGTGAGATAATGGAGGTGATAAATGGGGTTTAGTATATTTTTATGGCAATGATAATGGGGGAATAGAAATAGGTAATAGGTTAAATGTATTGTGGCAACGGTTTAGAGAAAATGGAAGGGAGAAGGGTTATGTGAGGCTTTCTGTAAGAATACAGAATCGCTTCTGTTCCTCAGTGTTTGTCGAGCGTCACGAATATGTGCCGAGCGGGACTGGGTTATGTGAAGCGTGACGGGTGTCATGCTGGAGTGGCGAACGACACAGGTAATAATTTGCAGTAAATAAACGAAGTAAATAAAACTCATAATAAAACTTAACTGAAAAATGAATAGAAATTGTACTAAAAACTAGAATTCCCAAATAAATGTAAGAATAAAGTGTCAAATAAATGAAATAAATGAAAATGTAATATAATAAAACTTCTCTTCACACTTAAACAAAACATTGACCTTAATGTTTAAATGTGAAAAGGGAAAAAATAATGCAGTACGTCTGGTAAAATCAGCCACGTCGGTCAAGCGATGCAGAGAAAAGATGCTGATAAATATAATTCAACTGTTCAACTACCGTATCCATAATGGAATGGAAGTTGATCCGTAGAATAACAAGATCGTCCTTTAACATATCAATTTCTGATTGGATGGCACTCAAAGCGGGAGCAGGATGAAAAATGGGAGACAGAGAAATAATTGGAGAGTCGGTGAAGTTTGAGCCAATATGTTCAGGAGATGGGAAGTCATGGTAAAAGGGAGGGGTTTCAGGGTCAATATCCTCATCGGACAGGAAAGCATCGAGGTGGTCATAAATCAAGGGAGTCTTAGGAGTGGGTGGTGGTGACATGTGTGGTGTGCCCCAATCATATAACCAGTTATTTCTGTCATGTATACTTGTCCTAGGGTCAGGTAGGGTAAAAAGTAGAATTAACTGATTGTTAATGAGTAGTTCAAAGTTCCCTAGGCCTAAGTTTCCAATGATACCCCTATTGAAACAGAAACTTATATTCATAGGTCGAAATCTACCTTGAGGGACAAGGTTCAACAGTTTTTGTCTTAACCCGATAACATTAGCTATCATGGTCACTAAGCCACCTATGAGAACGGGTTCATGTATAATTCTCGCAAGACGGTGAAAGTTTGCTAGCATAAATGTATCTCCATTTATGGGGCGGTTTTGCAAAGCGCAGAACATGATAAAAAGCTCAACTCTAGAAACAGTGGTAATGTTTTCTACTATACCAAAAAGGGTGTGGGCTAGGATTTTGTGGAAATATCTTAAAGATGGGTTGTGGATGCTTTCAGAATTCATGTCCTCAGGCTCAGGGTTACTAATGCCTGTAATGTCCCACCAGAAATAATCTAGCTCACCTATATTAAAAAGCTCTTATTGGATTACGGTAAATGCATCTAGGCTATATGGGAATCCTAGTAGCTCTTCCACCTCTCTGTGAGTGAAGGTGTACTCTATACAAAAAATTCTAAATCTAATCAATCCTCTATTGAACCCCAGACTATGGTCAGGTTTATAAACAAGGGAGCTTAAAAACTCTAAAGTTAGTCTACAGTAAGAGCTAAACTTTCTCCTCAAAGAGGATGTATCCCAACCTATTTGGTTCAATAAAAACAGAACACTATCTCGAATCCCTAAGGTGATCATGGCTGGTCCGTTGGGGTAGGTACTTAATCCTATCTCTCTATCAAAAAGAGACTCAAACCTCCTCCATTGATTCCTTCCTCTAAACACAATGCCCATCGTATCAACCAGATTCATCTAGTTAGTGTAACTAGCTAATCAGAAAGTTAGCCTGAAGTAGGTTGACAGTTAGCATTAAGTTAGTAGCGGGAAAAATTAAAGAAACAATACTGCATATTTTAACATCAATAATAACAAAAGAAAAGAAAAGAAAAGCGAAAATGAGCAAAGCAAAAAGAAAAGACTCAAAGTTGGGTTGTCTCCTAAGAAGAGTTTTGGTTAAAGTCGTAAGCTCGACGTAATCATGGGGATTGATCTAACGAATGGGGTGGCAGTGCATCTAGCCTAAAGGTTTCGTAATATTCTTTACTATCGATGCTATGATAGTGTTTTAGACGCTGTCCGTTTATGATGAAAGGTTCTCTACTCATTCCTTTGATTTCTATCGCTCCATTTTGAAAGACCTTAGTAATTTCGAAGGGACCAGACCATCTTGAGCGAAGTTTTCTCAGAAATAGTTTAAGTCTAGAATTAAATAGGAGAACTATATCACCTTCATTGAATTCTTTTTATATATTCATTTATCGTTCCATTTTTTAGTTCTCTCTTTATATATCCGAGCATTTTCGTAAGCGTCTATTCTAAGTTCTTCGAGTTCATGGATATCCAATATTCTTTTCTCACCCACAGTGGTGTAATTTAAACTAAGGGTCTTAATGGCCCAATAAGCTTTATGTTCTATTTCTACCGGCAGATGACATGACTTCCCATAAACTAGTTTAAATGGTGTGGTTTCGATCAGAGTTTTATATGTTGTCCTATATGCCCATAGATCTTCATGTAACTTAGATGACCAGTCTTTCCTAGAGGTTGCTACAGTTTTTTCTAAGATTTTCTTAATTTCTCTGTTGGGGACCTCTATTTGCCCACTAGTTTGTGGATGATAAGGTGTTGCGACACGATGTCGAACTCCGTACTTCACTACTAATGTTTCTAGGATTTTGGAAATGAAATGAGAGCCACCGTCACTGATGACGAGTCTCAGTACACCGAATCCTGGAAAGATTATATTCTTGAAAATCCTGACTACTGCTCACACGTCATTTGTTGGAGAGGCTACAACCTTGATCCATTTTGAAACATAGTCGACAACAACTAGTATGTAGTGATTTCTAAAGGAAGACGGGAAGGGTCCCATGAAATCGATTCCCCATACGTCAAAGACTTCAACTTCTAGGATGCCCTTTTGAGGCATCTTATCGCGTCAAGAGATGTTTCCAGTGCGTTGGCATTGGTCGTAATTTTTAACCGCGATGTGGACGTCTTTCCAAAGAGTAGGACAATAGAGGTCAACTTGTAATATCTTAGCGCAGGTCTTTGATGTACTTGCGTGTCCTCCATGGCGAGCGGCATGACAGTGGAAAATCATGTTTTCGATTTCATTTTCGGGAACACATCAACGGAAAATACCATTGGCGCCTCTTTTGAAAAGCAAAGGCTCATCCCAGTAATAGTGTTTAAGGTCTTGAAATAATTTCTTCTTTTGTTGATAAGACATATCGGGTGGAAGCACTCTAGCAGTCAAGCAGTTGACTAAATCGGTGAACCATGGTAGTATAGTTGTGGTGCATATTGCTTCCATAATTTTGTTTGTGTTCTTGTCTTCATATGTCACAGGGTATTTAGTTATAATATTGTCTAATTCTAATTGGGCCAAAAGGCATTCATAAGGAAAATCATCATTGATGGGAACATGATTTAGTTTGATGCCTTCTATTCTGGATAGGTGGTCAGCCACTTCATACTTGGTGCCTCTCTTGTTTTTTATTTCTAAATCGAATTCTTGTAGAAGTAAGATCTACCTTAGTAATCTTAGTTTGGCGTCTTTCTTACTCAAGAGGTACCGGATTGCAGTGTGGTCAGTATAGATAATTATTTGTGCTCCTACTAAGTAGGAACTAAATTTATCTAAAGCAAACACAATGACTAACAATTCTTTTTCAGTGGTGGCGTAATTCTCCTATGCAGGATCTATAGTTCTACTTGCGTAGTAGATCGTATGAAGCTTTTTATCCCTTTTGTCCTAGGACTGCGCCCATGGCATAGTCACTAGCATCACACATTATCTCGAATGGTTCATTCCAATCAGGAGGTTGCATAATAGGTGCTAAAATTAATGCCTTTTTTAGAGTTGTAAACGCGTCCAAACATTTGTCGATGAAAATGAACTCAACATCCTTCATCAGCAGTTTGGTTAGAGGTTTGGTTATTTTAGAGAAGTCTTTAATGAAACGTCGATAGAAACCAGCGTGTCCTAGAAAAATTCTTATCTCTCTAACAGTTTTGGGTGGTTGAAGATTTTCTATAACTTCGATCTTTGATTTATCTACTTCAATTCCCTTATCGGATACTATGTGCCCTAAGACAATTCCTTGTCGGATCATGAAGTGGAATTTTTCCCAGTTTAACACGAGATTGACACTTACGCATCTTTCTGGCACCATTTTAAGGTTCGACAAACATCCTTCAAAACTTTCTCCATAGAAAGAGAAGTCATCCATAAAAACTTCCATCATGCCATCTTGAAAATCAGAGAAGATGGACATCATACATCTCTGGAATGTTGTAGGGGCATTGCATAATCCGAATGGCATTCGTCTATATGCGAACGTACCATAAGGACAAGTGAAAGTCATTTTTTCTTGGTCGTCAGGATGGATAGGAATTTGGAAAATTTTGGAATAACTGTCTGAATAGCATAAATGAGAGTGTTTAGCTAGTTGTTCAAGCATTTGATCAATGAAGGGTAAAGGAAAGTGATCTTTATGAGTGGCGTTGTTTAACTTTCTATAGTCGATTCACATTATCCACCCAGTGTGAGTTTGTTGTGCTATAGATTCTCCTTTAGTGTTGCTGACAACTGAAACACCACCTTTCTTAGGTACGACATGTACTGGGTAACCCATTTACTGTCGGATATTGGGTATATGATTCCTGCTTATAGTAGCTTTTCTACTTCCTTTTTGACTACATCGCTCAGAATGGGATTTATTCTCCTTTGATGTTCCCTAGAGGTTTTACATTCTTCCTCCAGCATAATACGGTGCATGCAGATAGAAGGCCTTATTAGTTTTAGATCTTATATGTTATACCCTAAAGCAGTTGTATATTTTCTTAGGACATGTAATAATTTTTCAGTTTCTATTTGTCCTAGGTCTGCATTGACTATAAATGGTCGTTCAAGTTCTGTGCCTAGGAATTCATATCTTAGGTCTTTTGGTAGCGTTTTGAGTTCTATGGCAGGATTCTTTTGATAGGGTATAGGGTCAGGAGTTAGGGCTAGGCATTCACTCAGATTTTCATCTTGATATTCAGGGCGCCAATTATCATCTTCGAGAATCGGGGGTATGGGAATCTTCAATACTTCCGAATAAGTGTTTTGTTGTTTCTCCAATTCTTTAACGCGTTTATCGATTTCATCTAGGAAACAACATGAATCATTGATGGTTGGTTCCATAAGGAATTTAGATAAGATGAATTCAACTTTTTCTTCTCCAACTTCAAAGGTCAGTTTTCCATTTTTAACATCTATTATGGCTCCTGCAGTGGCTAGTAATGGTCTACCTAATATGATAGGAATATTGGAGTCTTCTTTAATGTCCATGATTATAAAATCAATGGGGATATAGAATTTTCTTAAATGTACAGGAACATTTTCTAACATACCTAAAGGAAATTTCACTGATCGATCTGCTAATTGTACGGACATTCTTGTTGGTCTTAGTTCTCCCATGTTGAGTTTCTTGCAAATTGATAATGGCATTAGACTAATACTGGCTCCTAAATCGCATATTGCTTTGTCTATGACAAATTTTCCGATTACACATTGTATGGAAAAACTACCTGGGTCTTTAAGTTTAGGAGGCATGTTATTTTGTATTATAGCATTGCACTCAACAGTGAGCAATGCAGTTTCGTTATCCTCAAGCTTTTTCTTATTGGATAAGATTTCTTTAAGAAATTTAGCGTAGGAGGGCATTTGTGTGATAGATTCTGTAAAAGGAATGGTAATGTTAAGTTGTTTCAGAAGTTTAACGAATTTCTGAATTGCCCTATGTTTTTAGACTTAGCAAGTCTTTGAGGATATGGAATAGGTGGTTTATAGGGTGGCAGAGGCATATAAGGTTCTTCTTTTTCTATGGCCTCTATGTCGCCTTCTTTTTCTACTTCTTTAGTTTATCTTCTTTCTCAATCCCTTTTCCATGTTTTTGGTACATGGTTGGGTTCTCAATTCTAGGTTCAGTTGGTCTGCCTAGTTCTGTCCCATTCCAAAGTGTTACGGCATTAACATGTCCCTTAGGATTTGGTTGGGTTATCCAGGAAAAGTTCCAGCTGGAGCAGCTGTAGCTGCTTGCTGTTGAGCCACTCAGGAAATTTGTGTTTCTAACATTTTGTTGTGTGTGGCAAGAGCATTAATCTTATTAGTCAATTGCTTAATCTGTTCAGTGGTGTGAATATTTTGATTCATGAAATCCTTATTAGTTTGAGCTTGGTTGGCTACAAAGTTTTCTATCATGATTTCGATGTTGAACTTCCTAGGGATATTTGGAATATTTGGGACATTTTGGGTGGATTTCTGAAATCCTGGACGTGTAGTAGGAGCTTGCCCTGGTGCATACAAAGCGTTATTGCTTTTGTATGAAAAGTTTGGATGGTTATTCCAAGCAGGGTTATAGTTATTACTGTAGGGGTTTCCTTGAGCATAGTTTACTTGATCAACTGGTACTCCTGTTAAAAGTGGACATGCGGGTGCGTTATGCGCGTGAAGTCCGCATAGATCACAGGTTGGAGTTACTGCAGCCATGGTGGCTGCGGGAGTTGTGGTCAAGCTTTCTATCTTTTGGGTAAGGGCTTCTACCTTATCATTAACTTGGTCTAAGCTACTAACTTTGTGCATACCGCCTTTTGTTTGAGATTTCTCCATCATGGTTCTATCGCTTCCCCACTGATAATGATTTTGAGCCATACTTTCGATAAGTTGATAGGCATCATGGTATGGTTTATCAATCAGTGCACCACCACCAGCTGCGTCAATTGTTAATCTTATGTTTTACAATATACCATTGTAAAAGGTATGGATAATTAGCCATTCTTCTAGACCGTGACGCAGACAGAGTCGCAACATGTCTTTGTATCTTTCCCATGCTTCGAAAAGAGATTCGCTTTCCTTTTGTTTAAAGTTGTTGATATTGCCTCTTCAATTTTTTCCATGTTGTAACAGAGTTAGATGGTAGAGACTGGAGCCATGCTCAAGCTCTATCCCTTAATGAGAAAGGAAAAAGACAAAGTCTTATTGCTTCAGGGCTGACTTCGTTTGTTTTCATTGTGTCTGCGTACTGCATAAACATAGATAGATGAAGATTTGGATCGTCCGTAGGATATCCTGAAAATTGGTTTTGTTGAACAGCTTGCAAAAGTGAAGACTTTAACTCGAAATCATCTTGTACGATAGCGGGAGCAACAATACTGTTGTGGGGTTCCTCTTGCGATGGGGTAGCATAATCCTTCAGAGGATGATTTTGAGGTCCTTCAGCCATTTTGGGGTCAGGAAGAGAAAAGTTAGGAAGATTGATTTCAAGAAGATTGTACTTGGCTTGGTACTCTCTGATTCGACGTCTTATACTAATAAAATGCTCGACTTTGTCGACTGGTTGTTCTAATTCCTCGTCTTTAGAGTGAGTGCTTGGCATACAATCGATGGTTAAAATTAAAATAAAATTGGTTGCCTTAGTCTATACTGTGTAATAAGGGATCTACAGTATTTGACTAATTCAGTCCTCGGCAACAGTGCCAAAAACTTGATCGCGACTTTATGATTCTATCGGGTGTAGTGACTACAAGTGCACAGTCTATCGCGTAGTTTTAAAAGATATTGAACCAACAAGGACTGATGGTCAAAGCTACTGTTATCTAAGGGTTACTATGTAAAGCTAAGGCTAATTATAAATTTGGGTGTTTGGGTTTGATCGGGAATTAACTAAAATTTAATAATTAATAACGGGACACCGGTATGTATTTTTTCAACCTAAGGGATTCAGTAAGTCATTGGCATTTTTTTTTAGTATTAAAACACGGTTTTTGTGAAACTATTCATTTAAAAACCCTCGTCTCAAACTTCCGTTCTATTGAATCAGATCATATCAGTTAAGCTCAAAATATGCGCTTCCGCTGTTTCATTTAAAACTCAAAAGTATTTTTTGAAAACAAATAAGGTCCAATTAACTTTAAAGGGCTTCCGTTGTTTTTAAAATTAATGTTTTAATAAACACTATCTGGTTAAAACCTCAAACTTCCTCTATGTTAATTTTAACCTTAGATTGTCTTTTACTCTCGTACAAAAACAATTAAATATTCGATTGGAAATTAAAACCAGAAAAGTGTTTTTGTAAAAATGATAATGGCAATTAATTACCGAATCCTTTCAGTTAAGTTTTACATACCGGTATCAGGGAATCTAGCCAGACATAATATAATTGCAGAATATCATAAAATTAAAACGTAAATTCAACAACGCATGTATAGTAGGAAATAAATAAATTATGCTTATTAAAATAAGAACCTGAAAGTGAATAAAAAAGCGATTAATTCCAACAATGCATGTCCTCCACAAGTCGGCATGATTGACTTGTATTAAAAATAACTCGAATTAAGTTAAAGTAATCCTAAGCAATATCTGGAAGTCTGGAAACAAACTAGTGTTGCAGTATTTCTACGATGTGGAAAAATACTGCTTTGATGGTGGGTTTTTTATTCCTTAGGGAATACTATGAAAAGTGGAAAAGTAATGTTGGAAATCTAACTGGAAAATATCAAAATGGAACACAACAAAATAACGTTGAACAGAGAAAATGAAATTGAAAGTAATAATACTGCATAACAATTGTTCAAGGTGCCAGAGAGAGATCGAGCGTGAGAGAGGAGGGCTTCAATTTTTTGTAACTGCTTCAATATATAGAGTCCATTTAGTTAAGGAAAAATAGGTAACGTCCCATGATTCTCGTTCCTGAAGCGTGGAGAAAATCCAGGTGAACATGGGTTTAGTACGCTTCAGTGGCGGAAAGTTTGTAACTGTGATGGATCGTGGCGAGCATGGCGTGTATTGTGACGTGGGGCACATAATCCATATATGTCCCGATCGTAACATTAGACGTGCCGAGGGGCACAAAAACTAAGCTTGTCCTGGTCGTAACACCTCTGTGGCGGGCGACACACTTTTGTTTACAGAATGCTTCGTTTTGCTGTTTAATAGTCATTTCTTCTTCATTTTTCCATTATTTTCCTTCCTTTTCTCATTTATGCCTTGCTAAAGCTAAGTAAATGAAATATTTTGAAAATAATACAAAAAGAGATAAAATGTGACATAATAAACGAGGAATTGGAAATTTAATCTATGTAATTCGGGCGGAAAATGCTATATCTTTTTGTGCTATCATCCATGCACCTCCATATATATAGGGCTCTCGGCTGAGGGATAAGCAAGACACATTGCTTGGAGTTTATGCTTGTAATACAGTGGGAGAATTGACTTGGTTGTTTTGCGTTTAATCGCAAATGTTGCAGATTGCAAGAGTTGCCACCGACTTTTCTTTTATCCGATAAGGAAAGGGTGAAAAGAACGGGAAAGACCTTCTTAAGATTTTGAGTTCGGGGGGTAGGTTATGAAAAGGGAAGATGTTAGCACCCTTTTCATCTGTAATTATCTACGGGCTCTTAATTTATTAGCTTGCTTTATTTGCTTTTGTGTGTGTGCTTTGAAAAAGTTTTGAAATGCCAATAGTAAGGCAGTTTGCTTTATGATAACTCTTGTATCAGTCCTCAAGAGTGTTGATAAAGCGTTTTGAAAATGTTGTTTTAAAAGTGTGAGGTGCGAAAAGTATTTTTATGAGCAAGCAATGAAAAGTATTTACCCACTTGTTGTACCTTAAAATTTTCCCTCCCATAATCTTCAAAGTTATGACAAGCAAAAGCTTCAAAGTCTACTCAAGGGCTACACAGTCAACCACTCTCCTAGGCCAGTCAAATTAGGGTTTTGGTTCCTGCCAGGAAGTTGAGGTTTTCAAGGGCTCAATAAAGTCCCATATGCTCATACACATTGTCAAGCATCTACATGCCAAGTTTCAAGGCTCACAAGGTTAAGTTGCACAGTCAAAAACCCTAATTGCTCCACAGTCAACTGTAGGGGAAAAATGGTCATTTGGTAGTCAAAAGTCAAAATTTTTGGTCAACATCTTATTTTGAAGCCACAATCATCATTTGGTCAAGTCTTGACCATGATTTCACAAGAATGGCTCAAAAATCATCAAGATGCAAAAGTTTCTATTTTTGGACAGTTGAAAAGTCAACTGTAACTTGACCAAGGCATAACTTTTTCATGGTTCATCAGAAAAATCCCATCCAATGCTCATCTTGAAGGGGAGGACATTTCCTACAACACATATTCACATTCCAAGTCCAAGAAATGCTCTCACAAAAAGTTATCAATTTCAACATTATAGGTCATTTTCAAAAGTCAACAAAAAGGCACTTTAAGTCAAAGACCATAACTTGAGATTGGTAAATCAAAATGACATGGGACCAAAGACATTGGTTAGAGGACTTCAAGACCTTTCCAAAATATCCAAGAACATGTTCATAGCTTTAAAATTGAGCAAGATATGCATTGGAGAAGTTGGGAAATTTTTGTGAAATGGCCAAAGTCAATTATCCTTGAAACTTCATTTTTGACAAAAGGGGCCCACTTTTTCCACTTGTTTCAGCTTGGCCATGCTTCCCACGTGTCCCACAATTTATTTCAAGATTTAAAACTAATTTTTCCATTTTTATTTAATTTTATTTGATTTAATTCATTTTAAATCTTTTAAAATCAAATAAAAATCAAAGAAATTAATGGAGGGATATATTTTATGATGATTAGCTTTGATACACCTTAAAACACATTCCAAATTCGTGCAAGGGCCTATTCCAAGCAAGAATTCAAATTTGACACAAAAATGGAAAGTTGTTTCAATGGAGTTCATGGCATAATCTTAAACATGAATGCAAAGGCTTAATGACCATTATTTGGATTGATACACATTTCATTACTATATATACAAGCCTTCTCAACCTCATTCAAAAAATAGTGTGTGCAGAAACGGCCAAGAGCAAAAAACCAAAAATTATTCAAAAAGTGAGAGTTCTAAAACATAGTTGCGAGCATCTTCAGATCAAAACAAGCACGTGGTTCTATTCTTTGCCACACCCTGAAGCTAAAGTAACCTTTGCCAAGTCCTGAGGCTCATACCGCGCTGTAAGTTCTTCCCAGGTCCCCCATAATTCTCATATCATTTTTGTTAACGCGTTCTTGTGCAGTTTCTCAAGTAGTTTCCACCATAAGCCTCACCCATCCAACAAGCCAAGTGTCATTGGAGGCAGATCTAAAGGCCCAGAACGCAAGAGTACTATGCTCTGGAGTCAGCGCATGCGTAGGCAACCGAAAAAAGTCAAATAAGGCTTCTTGTTGTTGGGCCAGAATTACTTCAAAAAACCTCCATGAAGGCCATCTCACCCCCCTTGGGTTTTCTTACCTTTTTCTTATTTTATTTTGTTTTGTCATTTTCTTTTCTTTTATTTATTTGCCTTATTTTTTTTATTAACATAATTAACCAACTAATATTTTCATAAAAAAATAAAAAAAATAGAATTAACATTATTACTATTTTATTTTGTAAATAAATATTAACAAATAAATAGTTTAATTAGGCAATTTCAATTTCTTTTCTTAATAATTAAAATGGATTTAGAATTAGGAAGAATTAACTTTTAGTTTTATTTCTTTTCATTTTATTTCATAAAAACATAAAACATAAAAAATGTATTTTCTTTTAATTAAATTAATTAATTAGTCATTAATTAGCTTTAATTTCATTTTAATTACAAAAAAGACCAAAAAATCAATTTCTTTTCTTAAAAGGGTCAACACCCTTAGAACATTCTGATTTAATTTTTATTCGCGCACAGTTTATTATTATGTAATTGCTTCCAAGACATGTAATAGTAATTAGGACTTTTACTGTTTTTATTTACTTTCCGTACTCATTTACTACAAAACGGGTCTTTGTAATTTTTGGCGATGTATAGACCCGCGCCTTGTAATAGCGTAGGATTTATGTTTCCGCAATTTACTTTCCGCACCCCTTAACTGCTAAACTTGCATGAAAGAATGTATGTAAATAAAAACAACTCGTAGCTCACTAGTTACAAAGACAAACATAACATGAAAACAACACACAATGCACACACCATTTCTAGGGTACGCCTCACTCGTTGCCTTCGAAACGTGGTTGTCAAGTATAGGACGTCTTAGCGGTCCTTATGTCCATGATCTAGTTGCCTCGAAACAGTTGCCTCGGAACAGTTGCCTTGAAACAGTTGCCTCGGAACAGTTGCCTCGAAACGGTTGCCTCGGATTAAAAAGGGATCAAGGACATAAGGGTAGCTTCTAAGGTGTCCTATTGTTGCTTTGATGACCACACTGTCCCTACACTCGAATTGACCCGAACACCTCCAACGGTGGTGCTACCTACCTCTCAATGGTGGGATGGCACTACCTAAAGGACACTTACACAGCTTAATTCCTTATGGTAGGTAGATGACTCATGGGTACTTGCTCTTTTCAAAAACAAACAAAATACTTTTCACACCTTACACTTTCAAAAAGTTTTCAAACAATTTTTCATACACTCTTGAGGACAGATACAAGAGTTACTTAGAAATTTTCCAAATGAAACTTTTTCAAACCCACACACACATTTGAAAAGCAAACATATTTTGAAAACATAAGAGCAAGTACCTAAGAGCCCGTGGACAACCACGGATAGAAAGGGTGCTAACACCTTCCCTTTCTATAAATCTACCTCCCGAACCGAGAAACATTATCGAATAAGGAATTTTGCTGTGCTTTTGTCCTTTCCATATTGGAGAACATAAAAGACGGTGGCGACTCTTGCTTACCGCGACATTTCGCGAAACCAGCTTTAAAAACAGTCAGTTCTATTTCCACCGATCACACCACTCAAGGTATTTCTTTTCCTTTTCCTCCTCCTTGAGATAGTGATATCCATACCATTAGTTAGTAGGTAGCCCTATCTTTGGATGTGAAGGGACAGGTGCAGCGTCATCATACAGTCATTGAAGGCAACTGGTAAGGACGATTTAGCAATTTCGTTAAGGGACTAGATCATTTACCGAAAGGCAACATCAAAGGGTCGTCGAGGGACTATGATCTTTTATTCGAGGGATTGTGCTAAAGCGTCCCCACTTTCGAGGGACATGACTGTTTTTTCGAGGCAACAAGGGAGGTTACCCTAGAGGTGGGAGTGTGCACAGTTTATTGTATTCATTTATTTATCTTGCATTAGGGTTTTGATGCCATTTATTTTTAATATTGCCATACATGACCTAATTACTAACAGTAACAGTAAAACAGGAAAGCAATAAATGTGCGGAAAATAAAATTCTATGCAATTACAAGGCTTTAGGAATGGGGGTACAAGTAATAATGCGGGAAAAGTAAAACCTAATTAACTATTACAAACCATGAACAGTTACATAATAATAAAATGCAAAAATAATAAAATATACGAAGCGGTAAAAAAGGAAAAGGGAAAGGAAAATGCTTTGAAATTTTTTGGTGATTAACCTAATAACTTACTTAATTTTAATTAATTAAAAGCTTGATTAAATTAATGAAAAAACCTAAAACCTAATTTTTTTTAAAAGGGTTAATTAAAAAACCTAAAAACCTAATTAGGGTTTGTAAAAAATATTTTAGGTTTGCAAAAAAAAAGGTTTTGATTTGAATGAGTTAGGGTTTATATGAATTCAGGGTTTTTAAGTGTTAAGGAGAAAGAAATAGGTTAAAAACAAGCTAAAAACATAAAAATTTCAGGGGTGGGTGTTGAACCCACGCCCTTAGCCTTGTCACCCAACATGTTCACATCTAGGCCAAGCGCACGCTTGTGACGGAAGATAAGCGCTGCACAAAGTATTATAAACCTGTAAAAATATGGAAAAAATATGAAAAACACTGAAAGGCATGGAACGAACCCAAGCCCTGGTGTATTAATTCCTTAACGTGCACTCGCTTGCCACTGGGTGGCTGTTCATTCGTTTATTTATCTGAAACAAATCAAATATATCATAAAACAAATAACTGGACCTGAGAGGCGCTGGAGCCCTAGCTCCGGTCGTCTTCTCCGGTGAGCCAAATCTTCAATCTGCAAAAAAACGTAGGAGTCGGGATAAAACAAGGACCCTACCCCCCTAATTTGGGGTCTACGAATCCAATGGTGTGGTTGGTTTAGGCTGAATCATCATGTGTTAGGCGTTTCAAAGCTAATGTTCTCAAATTGCCCTAACCATGGCATGTCTCTATTCCTGCGCTAAAACTTGCATGTAAAACGTCAAAATCATCCTAATGATGCATATGAATATATAGGAACACATTAAAACAATTAACAATAAATAAATCAAAGGTTTTAATTTTAAAGAGATTACCCAACCGGCGTGCTCGAGGATGATGATTCTGGGATGCTTTGAGATTTCTTAGGGACTTGAAACGATTCCCGGGGACCTCAGGAGTATTAATGAATGCTTGGATTTTATTGAGAGTGGCTGCAAGTAGGATTTTCAAGTTGCCCTAACCTTGAGAATTTTTGTGAATTTTTGGAAGCCTCTTGCACAAGGTTTTTTCGTGGCTGGCTTGTATGAAGCATGGAGATTAAATAGCATGGAATTAGGTCAAAGATATGATGGGCTTGGACCTTGTGTAAGAAGGCTCATATTTTATCTTATTTATTTTTTGAAATACTTAATGAATAAATAAAAAATAATTAAAATAAAATAGACCAAGGGATGTATGAACAAGATATGAGGTGGATGAAAGCTACAAAACACATTTGGACTTTGAAACAATGGCCCAATAGTCCAAAATATCAAGTTTGCTCAATTTGAACTTCATGCATTTGCTCAAAATTTTCCCAACTTTCACTGGTCATAACTTTCTCAATTTTAATCTTTTGAGGGTGACGTTGGACTTTTTGTAAAGCTCAATATGTCCTCTAAAATCTCTATTTTGAACATTTTTACATTTGGAGGCTTTATCTGGATGTAAGTTTCCTTGACAAAAAGTGTCTTTTTGTTGACTTTTGAAATGACCTATAATGTATGGGTCCATATCTCTCAAATGAGGCATTTTTTGGACTTGAACCTAGAGATACAAAGTTTTAGGGAATTGAATTTTCTTCAAAATGAGCTTTGGTTAGGGAAAAGCTGATGAAGCATGTGAAAGTTATGTTTGGTCAAAGCTCAGTTGACTTCTCCTAAGGGAATGGTCAAAACTCTAACTTAGCAACTTTTGAATCTTGAGAAATCTCTTGATGAATCATGATCAACCCTTGATCAAGTGATGAATATGACTTAAAAATGTTGATGTTGACCAAAATCTTGAAGTTTGACTCCATGTTGACCATAGTTGACTTTTTGTCCAATATAACTGATTTTCAATCATCTGAGCAATTGATTGAGCAAACTTATGATGCAAGGCATGAAACTTGGTATGAGCATTATTGACAACATATGGGGAACCATGAAAACCACTTGAGACCTTTGAAAACCAAATTTCCTTATAAAAGAAAAAACACTGGTTGTGGACTCATTGCTTAGGAGGGGAATTTGTCTGATCAATTCTTGAGCATCCTTCAGCATTTGAGAACCTTAGGAGAATGTTTTTGAATAAAATGAGAGGGAAATTTTTGAGGTAAAACAACTCTCATCATTATAAGCCTTTAAATCCCTAAAATAACTCAGATACTCAAATCCCTAAAATGAAAACTTATGGTCGACACCTTCAAAGAGTCGTCCCTGAGGAGGTACATGGGGCTTCCAAGGTACTCCATTAACAGCTACCAGGATTTCACCAAGAAAATGGTCCAACAATTTTCCCCAAGTCGGCATAGGAAAGTGTCTACCACGACACTATTCAATGTTCGCCAACTCCAAGCGGATCCCTGAGGGATTACATGGCATGACTCAATGAAGAAACCATAAAAGTTGTCTCACCCAAATCATGAGATCTTTTTAGCAGCTTTCCAACATGGCCTCCGGGACGGGAAATTCAACGAGTCGATGGCCCAAAAGCAGACTACCAGTATGGACGAGACCATCACTCGTGTCGAGTGCTACGTAAAAGGGGAAGAAATCAACATGGAGAAGAGAATAAGGGATTCCAGAGAAAGAGGAGGACCTAGGGATGAGATGCCCGGGATTAAAAGAGAACAAGCTAGACCTCGAGATAGACCACCACCTAGGGAAAAACCTCCTTACAAACCATATCGACAGCCCTTGATCCCAAACGAAACCTTCACTCATTTGAACGCTATAAGGGAGGATATTGGAAAGACATGGACCATCTCAATTTTCTACCCAGACCTTGGCGTCCAGCAGGAGTCAACGCGACACTAGGCGATGACTCCGACACCTTGTATGCATACCACTGAATCAGAGGACACCACACAGACGATTTCCAACAATTAAAAAGAGAGATTGAATGACTGATTCAAAAAGGAAAGTTGTCGTCCTACGTCAAAAACAACACCGAGCATTCCGATTAACAAAATCCCTCTAGAGGTGAAAACGAATCAACGATCCCTTCTAAGAAGAAGGGGGAGGCGAAAGAAGAAGTTTGCGATGCACGCCTGACCCGACATATCCAGAATACCATATCGGGAGGCTTTTCCAGGGGGTTCTACCAGCTCGGCACAAAAAAGATATGCCAAAAACACAATGCACATATCTCAAGTAGAATGGAAAGACAAAGGTCAAGATCTCGGGACCATCACCTTCTCCCATGGAGATGATTAGGGCGTATTGCCACACGAAAATGACCCCGTGGTCATCAAAGTTCAAATCAGAGACTGGAGCATCAAGCGAGTACTGATAGATCCTGGGAGCTTGTCCGACGTAATGTACTGGGAAGCTTTCAAAGGCATGGACTTCGATGCAAAGGAACTTCTGCCATTCAACGGAACCTTAGTTTGATTCTCAGGGGAGCAAGTCCAAGTCCTCAGACACCTCCTGGCGTTAACCATGTTCGGGACGAAAGAAAATGCCAAGGCTATCAGGGTACAACATTTAATCATCAAGGCGTCCTCCCCGTACAATATCAAAATCGGGAGACCATCATTCAACACACTGGAAGCAGCACTTTCCACCTTGTACCTCACCATGAAGTACCCCCTCAACGAAGGCCGAGTAGGAATGGTACGAGGAGACCAGGGGCTGGCACACAGATGCTATAAAGATAATTTGAAACTAAAAAGAAAATTTGTGCTCACGGAAGAAATCAATGACCACAAAATCAACATGATCGACATGGATCCCGGGGAAGATCCCTGAGAGGATAACCTAACCCCCCAGGAAGAAACCAAGGAAGTCCAGATCGGTTCCCAACCTTCAGAAATCACTCACCTTGGAACCAGTCTCTCACCTGAGGAGGAATCAGAAATAGTAGATATCCTAGAGAAAAATATAGATTTGTTCGCTTGGAAGCCCTCTGACATGCCCAGCATAGACCCCAATATCATGTGTCATCGCCTAGCACTCGACCCCGAGGTGAATTCGGTATCCCAATGAAAGAGAAAAGGCGACAAAGAAAAGAGAAAGGCCATAGTGAAGAGGTGGGTAAAATGATGAAAACATGGTTCATAGGAGAGATCAAGTACCTTACGTGGCTATCCAATGTGGTAATGGTCAAGAAGAAGACTGGGAAATGGCGAATGTGCATAGACTTCACCAACCTTAAAAAAGCATGTCCAAAGGACCCTTAGCCGCTTCCCCACACATACTGACTGATTGATGAGGCTTCAAGGTTTAGGTTGTTAAGCTTTATGGATGCATATTATGGTTATAACCAGATTCATATGAACCCACTAGATGCACAAAAGACCACATTCATAACTAACAAGAGAAACTACTACTACGAGGTTATGCCATTCGGCCTCAAAAATGTTGGAGCTACATACCAGAGGTTGATGGATATGGTCTTTGCGCCACATATTAGACGGAATATAGATGTATAGGTCGACGACATGGTGGTCAAAACCATTGAAGAAAAGCGGTATGTGTAGGACCTGGAGGAGACTTTCGCAGCGATACAAATTTACAACATGCGCTTAAACCCAGATAAGTGCATGTTCGGAGTACAAGCCGAAAAATTCTTGAGATTCAAGCTCATAAACTGGAGCATAGAAGCCAACCCCGATAAATGTTAGGCAATAATTGACATGTGAAGCCCGACCTTTATTCGCGAAGTTCACCAACCAACCGCCTCCTTGTCTCATTTTATATCTTGTGCAGGTGAGAAATCGATCCACTTCTTCGCGACAGTCAAGAAGAAGGCATACTTTAAATGGAACGGCGACTTTGAAAAGACTTTCCTGGAAGTGAAGAAATTATTATCAACCTCTCCAATATTGGTCCGACCAGAGGAGAATACACCTTTGGTACTCTACCTGGAGGTATCAGATAAACTATAAGCTCGGTCCTAGTCCAAGACGGTGAATCCGACGAAACACTGGTATATTTCGTCAGCAAGGTACTTCTAGGAGCAGAACTCATATACCAGAAGATTAAACGATTAGCTCTGGAATTGATAATTACTGCAAGGAAGCTTAGGCATTATTTCCAAGGTCACCCCATCTTGGTAAAAACCCACTTCCCAATAAAACAAATTTTGAAGAAACCATAAAGAGAAAATGAAGCGTCATCCAGAGATCACATACAGATCTCTGCACCTAGAATCATATCTTAATTATACCTGGGTGTAATCTCCCTGAGCTCTGCACCTAGAATCATATCTTGATTCTACCCGTGTGTAATCTCCCCGAGCTCTACACCTAGAGTCATATCTTGATTCTACCTGTGTGTAATCTCCCCGAGATCTGCACCTAGAATCATGTCTTGATTCAACCCAGTTTAATACCCCAAATTTGTCCTACCCTTTTCAAGGACTATATGGCTTACGCATCTTGCATTTTCCATGTACATACCCTGCATTAGGCCATGTAATATTGCATATATCATTTTGCATGCCAATGACTGTGGGACAACACATTCAGCAGATTCCATGAGCTTTAAGACTCCTTGATTTTATGGGTAAACTCTCATGTTCAGATCAAGGTCTAATTCTGTGAAGAAGACGTTCAAGGAATTTCATTTTCTGAAGAAGGTAACCTGAATCAATTGCAAAATTATCGCCTTACAGTTATTCATAAATGTGTACGTCTGATCTGGTTCATCATCTCGGAGTGGTTCTTCTATTGAAAAGTCCATCTCGATGTCCTCACCAACTCTTCTGTTCGGACCAAAATCCAATTCCTCAAGGAAAGTCTCCAAACGAGCGAATCTTCTGAGAATGCACAGTGGGAAATATGAAGGAAAAAGGGTATTCAATCGGTATTTTCTGGGTGCTAAAAATTCATAATAAATTCATTGTTCGTCGTTTTACGCCCATTCTGGTGGCCAAAATTCCGTTTTGATACCATCTTCATTTCATATTTTATGGCCGAGAGTTCATTCCTTAGGAAAAGTGTCAAAAAATGTGGATTACTAAAGGATTATTCAGTGTAAAAATAGTGACAGATATTACTTTTTGCGGCATTCATAAAATCATATCTCAATCAATTTTTATCGTATCGTGCTGGTTCTAGAGGCATTGGTTTGAAAATTTTGTTAGCTTCGTTTCAGATTCATGTTTCACACATGTCTGATATCCATAAGGCTTCCGTTTTTGACCGTTTCATCTGTGGCACACTGAAAAAACTGCAAGTTCATTTAATTCATCTGACACGAAATGTTTCTCGTTGCTCCGATGACCATAACTCGCTCGATTTTTATCCAATTGACCCTGTTCTTTCGGCCACTCGTCACATAAATCGTCATATTCATTTCTCATGATGGTTTCACCCTAAAATTTCGCTCCAAATGCAAATTGGCATTTTCCCTCATTTTTTAGACTGACGCAATCAAGTTTCAAGGCCGATTACCACATGCTATATATAAAATTCTGCACTCACAAATAAATAAAAATTCATTTGTTCAATTTTCACACTCTACTACACAAACACCAAAAAACTCTATTCTCTCAATTGCTCAAGAATCAAACACTCTTTTCTCTCAAGGTTGATCAAGAACATACAACAACTTTTTGAAGAAGCAAAATCTCTTCCCTCCTCCAAGAATTTCGCCCTCTCCTCTCTCCCTCTACACTTCTCCGATTTTTGATAAGTAGCTTGTGATCCCTTCTCCTCAACCACCTCTTCGATTCCACGGTAAATTTCTTGATTTAATCACTTTTTCATAATTGATTCTTGAAATAAGCACTTTTCTAGAATTGATAATTGAATCAAGTTTTGAAACAAGAATTGAATTGTGATTGTGGATCCGTTTGTAGAATTGTAAACTGAATTGATTTTGATGTCGAGATCCCAAATTGGATGATTAAAGGCACTTATTGATTAATTTATTTTCATAAGAAAAAAGCTTATTCAAGAAGTTGATTGTTGTGCTATCGAGAATTGACACGAAACCTTGAATCACACGTGATTTTCCATGAATCTAAACCTTGAATTATGCAAAAAATGTCATGTGCAAATTTGTGTAGTTTAGGTGTTTGATGAATTCCTAGAACCATGTCGAGTTGAGCACAATGTGTGTTTACATTGATTGAACCTATGCCAACTCTTCTTGAGAATTGTTGTCTTGCTTTTTTGACATGTCAAGTTTCGCGATTAGATAATTACATGATTAATTCTGGACGTTTAATTCGGAAGGTTGATATTGATTTTGGAACATCAAATTCAAGGTTCGACATTGATTATGAAATTATGATGAGTTTTGAGTGATCGATCCATGAGCTATTGCAATTTCTCAAACTGGTTTATCGATAAATTCATCTTTCGACATCAAATTTTCAAATGTTAGTTGCATTCTCACATGAATCATGTGGCTCGGAATCGATTAATGCGAAAGATCTTTGTTGCAACTTACTTGACAATTCACATGTGTTATTCTTCTATGTTCGAGATTCGATTCTTGCATTGAATTTCCTTATGATATAAGAACGGACTAATCTTTTGTTGTCGTGTGAAGCAAATAAAAGAATTAGAAATTTTTACATGAACAACATCTATGCGTCGATGCATACAAGGCCTTAAGTCGATGCAAATTGAGTGAAATTCCATTTCTGACACTCACGGGAAGTGTTGCATCGACCTCGTGAGTTGACTCATACAGACCAGTTGTGTCAATGCATACAGGTCTCTGATCGACACATACTAGAGAAACATGCTTTTGACCATGCTCAAGAAGTGTCGCGCCGATCCTTTGAGTCGACTCATGGAGGTAGTTTGAGTCGACGTATTCCCCATGAGTCACCGCATGCTTTGTTTTCTTTGTTCTTTTTGTTTCTTTTGTAGCTTGTGTTTCTTAGTGATTGCTAACGCTTTGGTGATTTGTGCAAGGTACATAGTGGCGTTTCTAATCATATTCCAAAATGGTGGTTATGTGATTGGAAAACACGATTAGCTTATGCTCACTTCCGATGAGACATGCTTTCTTTTCTTATTTCATGAGAAATGTTTACTATTCATATTATATTATATGTTGTCCGGATGCATGTAATATTTTGTGATGCCTTATGGATACCGTTTCTAACTTGGTTTGTTTCTTGGTGAAGCTTTCTCGACGTGTTTTCTCCTTTCTTCTCCATTGTTTTTGTTGCTTTCGACGATCCGCTTACTTTGGTAGCCATTGCTATCATTTTTACATTTCCGCACTTTACCGCATTTGCTTACCGCTTTCTAGAGGTCATGTCAAGTAGGAAATAGGAAATAAAAGAGCGTGTGCTCGAAGTATCTATTTAAAGACCTGTAGCAGGCACCGCTTTCTGTATGTTATTTGTGTTTGGTTTGTTTAAAACCCTACTCTTGAGGTAGGTATTTTGCAGGTCTGTTTACATTTGTGCTTGCATAGTCGGATTATGGTTTTAGGTCCTTTCATGGCAACCATTTCTAAGTCCTGATGAGAAGGCAAGTGGAAAGGGTTAGCAATCAACCCCCACCGATTTTCGTCTGTGTCATTCCTATGCTCATTTTTTGCAAGTTCCGAGCTCTGAACGTGTTCCCAAGATCATGCGTATTGAGTCTGTCAGTAGAAAAGGGACTCACATTCTAATCCCCCATGTTTTGTCAAGAGTTTGCATTGACCGATGCTGACACTCAGGGATTATTCATACTCTCTTCTATCTTCTACCTCGATCTTCTATATCCTGGTTAGATGCTTAAATGCTTTGAACATCACTTTGTACATATCTTCTGTTTTCCCGGAAATTCAATACCCGGTATAGCCTTTTATCCCACAGTTGAGAGCGCCTGGTTGACTCAGGTGATTCACTCCCCTTAGGTAGGGCATCTCCCCTTTCACCCCGGCATATGATTTCACATTGCATTGTTTGTGTGCTTTTGCCAAAGCGCTTTCTTATTTACTTGCTTTCCATTACCATGATCCCTTAGGATGTGCTTGTTTCCTTTCGGATGCAAGTTAGACTTTAGGTTGCAAACCATGCATGCTAATATTAGGTAGACATTTCCCTTTTGTTAATCCCAACCTTAGGACCATCATTGTATGATAACATTAGGATTAGAAATAGGCTAGTCTCCTTTAGACTCTTATTCTTCCCCTTTTGCATGTGAATTTTAAAACTAAAACCTTGTTTTTCTTGGCTAATCATAAAACATGCTAATCATACTTAAACCCTTTTTCAAGGTAACAAAATACAAACCAATCAAACATGGCATCTTGCCTTAAGGGCGTAACTCATTATCGTTTTCTCAATGGTTCGTCACCCATAAAAAAACACAAAACAAACAGAAATATGTGAGCCGAACTATGGAACTCTGATTCCTTAAAAGGGATACGTAGGCGTCTGGTCACGGGGCTCAGCCGAGTGAAATTTGTAAATACTTCCTTCTTTTCCCCGTGTTTTGTTTTCCTTTTGCATGCATTCTTTCGCAATAGTAAGAAGTAGACTTTAGCATAGAATAGAAACACCCATAAGATAGATAATTAGAGTGGATATCATAGAGTACTACGGGCGTATTTGGGTGTTTTATCTATTTCCAACTTTGTATGTATTGCTCGCATATGTTTGCATGCATTTTACTGTTTCCATATACTGTTACTGTGATAGATATATGATTCTTGATTGGGTGGGTGTTACCACGAGGTAAAAGGCCCATTACGCAGGCTAGTGTTCATCTGGGTTAGATGGATACTCATGTGGAATCCTGTGTCCCTTTGGCACGTGTGAGGAAGCATGAGATACCAAGCTCAGACGAGGTTCAATCGACTATTCCTTTTGCTCTAGCACCCTTTGTGCATAGACAAGGTGTTAGCACGAGGAACTCCCGACTCTGGATTCCCTTAGCAGCTGGTTTCACCAAGATTTTCCTGTGAGATGGGGTAGGAACAACAATCATTATCACATGTACTGTTGTTGACTTATTATGTTGGTGACTTATTATTTTTGTGAATTGTTCCGTTGGTGACTATGCGGTTCTCAGATTTATTTCCTGAGTTCCTGATCTCATTCTCACACGGTTCTTCTGGTGATGTTCCAAACCTTTGATCCTGATATTAACAGATTGTGCAGAGACAGTACAGCAGATATCAGTATCATGGAAGTAGTAATCCCATGGTCACTTGCACATGTATCATAGCATGTTTACTTTCAAAAGAAACGTCAGAAAAATGAAATTGTATACTAATTTGCATATGCATCCCATTTCCAAGGAATTCCAAATACAAGTCTCCTCCAATTGAGCTTTCCAAAAGGAAATACCGTAAAAAGGATTTATGGATTGACTAGTCTTTGATTTCTTTGGAAATGAAGAACAAAACATGCATTCATGGTATCATGTATTTCGTTGTTCGTATCAGAAGCTTATTGGGGCCTTCTTTTCACTTTGAGTTCACAATCATTGACAACGACTTCCCTGCATCCATAATAAACCAGAAAGAACCAGCAAAGATTCATGGATCTCCTTGAACAGAATCATAATGCTCTTCGGTGGGACATGGATATTATGGGTGACATAATGAATCGAGTTCTTTAGAGTCTCCACGCTATTGTTTAGGGACAAGACAAACTTAGCCATAGTGTTACCAAGATGGTGAAAGTTGTTCTTTCTATTTCTAATATGTCTCTCAAGCCTAATGTTGTGACTACTCCTGAGAATGTGTTTAAAGACCATGTTAAGGTCGTTGGTTTTGAAGGGCCTCAAGATGATATCCTTGTTGTGTTATCTTAATTATCTAAAATGGATGAAATGTACCATGCTCTTGAGGAATATCTCGAGGATATGAAAACTTCCAAGGCCTCTGGAGTCGATGTTGCATCCATACACCCTGGGCCAAGAATTGTTATTCTTCCAAACTTTTAGGTTCCTGATTTTGATAAACATGAAGGAACTACCAGCAATAACACTAGAAGCGGCAAGAAACCATACTCTAGCTCTGATAGGAAGAATGAGGGTGGATCTAACAATGTTTCTATTGACAATGGGAAGGCTCCTACCAATCCTCAAACTCAGTTTCTTCATTATTAAAAACACAAGGTTGTTCCTAATCAGTGTGTTCTTCAAAATTATCAACAGCAAAATCAGCAATCGGGACAATAAGGACAATAGGGGTGGAGGGATACTAAAAGAAGGATTGACCAGGTTCCTATACCTTATTCTCAACTTCTTTCCCAATTGCTTGATAGTCAGTTGGTCCAGTTACAAGAACTTGGCCCCCCTTCACATAGACTTCAAAATGGATATGATATCAATGCTCGTTGTGAGTTTCATTTAGAGGCCCTAGGTCACACAATTGAAAATTGTAGAGCGTTGAAGGTGAAGGTCCAAGAGCTTGTCAATTATGGGATCATCGCACATACACCGAATGGGCTCAGCATACAAAGCAATCCCACACCAGATGCTGTGATGAAAATGGTCAATTCCTCCTATCAACCAGGTCTCACTTTGGGTCAGGAGTTACCTCGTGTCTATCCTATGCGAATTTGGGTTCCAAAACTCCCTCACCTACAGCCATTGCCTATACCTTAATCGGGTCAGAGGAATCAAGTGCTGAGATATAATCAGTTCATGAATCAGCATCAGCGAAAATATTATTCTCTGCAGAAACATCGGGAGCAAAAGAAGCCAGGAAGAAGATGGGATGCAGTTCCTATGGCTTACAATCAGCTACTTCCTCTCCTGCTTCATTATCAATTGGTTGAGATGAGAGAGTTTAGGCCTCTTCCCGATTCTCTCCCTCTGGGTTAAGATGTAAATGCTAGATGTGAATTCCGCTCAGGGTCACCTGGTCACTTAATTGAGAACTGTAGAACTTTAATGAACAATGTGCAGGACCTGATTGAGCTAAATAAAATCTCATTCACTCTAAGCGGTCTATGCATAAATTGAATTCCTTTACCCAAACAAGTACAAAAACTACAAGAGCATCCACTGAATCAATAAGTTCACACGGAGTCATGCCTCCTCAACACGATAATGCAAGGCATGAAACTTGGTATGAGCATTCTTGACAACATATGGGGAACCATGAAAACCACTTGAGACCTTTGAAAACCAAATTTCCTTGTGAAAGAAAAAACACTAGTTGTGGACTCATTGCTTAGGAGGGGAATTTGTCTGATCAATTCTTGAGCATCCTTGAGCATTTGAGAACCTTAGGAGAATGTTTTTGAATAAAATGAGAGGGAAAATTTTGAGGTAAAACAATTCTCATCATTATAAGCCTTTAAATCCCTAAAATAACTCAGATACACATTTATGTTCATTATAGACCTTCCCTAGAATCCTTGATTCAACAGGAAAGTCATCCTTGGTGTTTAGCAAGAACATTTGGCGCCCACTGTGGGGCCCGGTAAAACTTTCCTGGGCCACACTATTCAAACTCTCATTGAAAATATCTTCTTAAGGGGACCCCCTCCTAACATGGAGCAGCTACTGGCCATGATCGACGACCTTTGTCAACAGAATGACACGCTACAAGACAGCGTCCACGTCTTGCAGACAAAAATCCTAGACGATGGCGACCAGGAGCCTGAACTCTTGGAACCGCATCCATTATCCAGGTTATCTGGAACGAACAGGTCCTAAAGAACTTCAAACCACCGGCTTTCTTGACATACGATGGCAAGTCAGATCGTCATGAACACATTATCACCATTAACAACATGATGGCAATCACCAGGGTTGTTGATTCCCTAAAATGCAAACTTATGGTTGGCACCTTCAAAGAGTCGTCCTTGAGGAGTTACATGGGGCTTCCAAGGTACTCCATTAACAGCTACCAGGATTTCACCAAGAAAATGGTCCAACAATTTTCACCAATTCAGCATAGGAAAGTGTCTACCACGACACTATTCAATGTTCGCCAACTCCAGGCGGATCCCTGAGGGATTACATGGCACGGCTCAATGAAGAAACCATAAAAGTATCTCACCCCAATCATGAGATCTTTGTAGCAGCTTTCCAACATGGCCTCCTGGACGGGAAATTCAACGAGTCGATGGCCCAAAAGCGGGCTACCAGTATGGACGAGATCATCACTCGTGTCGAGTGCTACGTAAAAGGGGAAGAAATCAACATGGAGAAGAGAACAAGGGATTCCAGAGAAAGAGGAGGACCTAGGGATGAGATGCCCGAGATTAAAAGAGAACAAGCTAGACCTCGAGATAGACCACCACCTAGGGAAAAACCTCCTTACAAACCATATCGACAGCCCTTGATCCCAAACGAAACCTTCACTCCTTTGAACGCTAGAAGGGAGGATATTTGGAAAGACATGGACCATCTCAATTTGCTACCCAGACCTTGGCGGCCAGCAGGAGTCAACGCGACACTAGGCGATGACGCTGACACCTGGTGTGCATACCACTGAATTAGAGGACACCATACAGATGATTTCCATCAATTAAAAAGAGAGATTGAAAGACTGATTCAAAAAGGAAAGTTGTCGTCCTACGTCAAAAACAACACCGAGCATTCCGATTAACAAAATCCCCCCAGAGGTGAAAACGAATCAACGAGCCCTTCTAAGAAGAAGGGGGAGGCGAAAGAAGAAGTTCGCGATGCACGCCTGACCCGACATACCCTTAATACCATATCGGGAGGCTTTTCCAGGGGGTTATACCAGCTCGGCACAAAAAAGATATGCCCAAAACATAATGCACATAGCTCAAGTAGAATGGGAAGACAAAGGTCAAGATCTCGGGACCATCACCTTCTCCCATGGAGATGATGAGGGTGTATTGCCACACAAAAATGACCCCGTGGTCATCAAAGTTCAAATCAGAGACTGGATCATCAAGCGAGTACTGGTAGATCTTGGGAGCTTGTCCGACGTAATGTACTGGGAAGCTTTCAAAGGCATGGACTTCGATGCAAAGGAACTTCTGCCATTCAACGGAACCTTAGTTGGATTCCCAGGGGAGCAAGTCCAAGTCCTCAGACACCTCCTGGCGTTAACCATGTTCGGGACGAAAGAAAAATCCAAGGCTATCAGGGTACAATATTTAATCATCAAGGAGTCCTCCCCGTACAATATCAAAATCGGGAGACCATCATTCAACACACTGGAAGCAGCACTTTCCACCTTGTACCTCACCATGAAATACCCCCTCGACGAAGGCCGAGTAGGAATGGTACAAGGAGACCAAGGGATGGCATGCAGATGCTATAAAGACAGTTTGAAACTAAAAAGAAAATTTGTGCTCACGGAAGAAATCAATGACCACAAAATCAACATGATCGACATGGATCCCTGGGAAGATCCCTGAGAGGATAACCTAACCCCCCAGGAAGAAACCAAGGAAGTCTAGATCGGTTCCCAGCCTTCAGAAATCACTCACCTCGAAACCAGTCTCTCACCTGAGGAGGAATCAGAAATAGTAGATATCCTAGAGAAAAATATAGATTTGTTCGCTTGGAAGCCCTCCGACATGCCCGGCATAGACCCCAATATCATGTGTCATCGCCTAGCACTCGACCCCGAGGTGAATTCGGTATCCCAATGAAAGAGAAAAGGCGACGAAGAAAAGAGAAAGTCCATAGTGAAGAGGTGGGTAAATTGATGAAAACATGGTTCATAGGAGAGATCAAGTACCCTACGTGGCTATCCAATGTGGTAATGGTCAAGAAGAAGACTGGGAAATGGCGAATGTGCATAGACTTCACCGACCTAAAAAAAGTATGTCCAAAGGACCCTTACCCGCTTCCCCACATAGACTGACTGATCGATGAGGCTTCAAGGTTTAGGTTGTTAAGCTTTATGGATGCATATTACGGTTATAACCAGATTCATATGAACTCACTAGATGGACAAAAGACCTCATTCATAACTGACAAGAGAAACTACTACTACGAGGTTATGCCATTCGGCCTCAAAAATGTTGGAGCTACATACCAGAGGTTGATGGATATGGTCTTTATGCCACATATCAGACGAAATATAGAGGTATAGGTCGACGGCATGATGGTTAAAACCATTGAAGAAAAGCAGTATGTGCAGTACCTGGAGGAGACTTTCGCAGCGATACAAATTTACAACATGCGCTTAAACCCAGATAAGTGCATGTTCGGAGTACAAGCCAAAAAATTCCTAGGATTAAAGCTCATAAACCGGGGCATAGAAGCCAACCCCGATAAATGTTAAGAAATAATCGACATGTGAAGCCCGACCTCCATTCGGGAAGTTCAACAACCAACCGCCGCCTTGTCTCATTTTATATCTTGTGCATGTGAGAAATCGATCCACTTCTTCGCGACAATCAAGAAGAAGGCATACTTTAAATGGAACGGCGACTTTGAAAAGGCTTTCCTGGAAGTGAAGCAATTCTTATCAACCCCTCCAATATTGGTCCGACCAAAGGAGAATACACCTTTGGTACTCTACCTGGCGGTATCAGATAAACCATAAGCTCGGTCCTAGTTTAAGACGGTGAATCCGACGAAACACTGGTATATTTCGTCAGCAGGGTACTGCTAGGAACAGAAATCATATACCAGAAGATTGAACGATTAGCTCCGGAATTGATAATGACTGCAAGGAAGCTTAGGCATTATTTCCAAGGTCACCCCATCTTGGTAAAAACCCACTTCCCAATAAAACAAATTTTGAAGAAACCATAAAGAGAAAATGAAGCGTTATCCAAAGATCACATACAGATCTCTGCACCTAGAATCATATCTTGATTATACCTGGGTGTAATCTCCCTGAGCTCTGCACCTAGAATCATATCTTGATTCTACTCGTGTGTAATCTCCCCGAGCTCTACACCTAGAATCATATCTTAATTCTACCTGGGTGTAATCTCCCCGAGATCTGCACCTAGAATCATGTCTTGATTCAACCCGGTGTAATACTCCAAATTTGTCCTACCCTTTTCAAGGACTATATGGCTTACGCATCTTGCATTTTCCATGTACATACCCTGCATTAGGCCATGTAATATTGCATATATCATTTTGCATGCCAATGACTGTGGGACAACACATTCAGCAGATTCCATGAGCTTTAAGACTCCTTGAATTTATGGGTAAACTCTCATGTTCAGATCAAGGTCTAATTCTGTGAAGAAGACGTTCAAGGAATTTTGTTTTCTGAAGGCGGTAACCTGAATCAATTGCAAAATTATCGTCTTACAGATATTCATAAATTCAAACGTCTGATCTGGTTCATCGTCTCGGAGTGGTTCTTCTATTGAAAAGTCCATCTCGATGTCCTCACCAACTCTTCTGTTCGGACCAAAATCCAATTCCTCAAGGAAAGTCTCCAAACGAGCGAATCTTTTGACAATGCACAGTGGGAAATATGAAGGAAAAAGGGTATTCAATCGTTATTTTCTGGGCGCTAAAAATTCATAATAATTCATTGTTCGTCGTTTTACGCCCATTCTGGTGGCCAAAATTCCGTTTTGATACCATCTTCATTTCATATTTTATGGTAGAGAGTTGATTCCTTAGGAAAAGTGTCAAAAAATGTGGATTACTAAAGGATTATTCAGTGTAAAAATAGTGACAGATATTACTTTTTACGGCATTCATAAAATCATATCTCAATCAATTTTTATCGTATCGTGCTGGTTCTAGAGGCATTGGTTTGAAAATTTTGTTAGCTTCGTTTCAGATTCATGTTTCACACATGTCCGATATTCATAAGGCTTCCGTTTTTTGACCATTTCATCTGTGGCACACTGAAAAAACTACAAGTTCATTTAATTCATCTGACACGAAATGTTTCTCGTTGCTCCGATGACCATAACTCGCTCGATTTTTATCCAATTGACCTTGTTCTTTCGGTCACTCGTCACATAAATCGTCATCTTCATTTTTCATGATGGTTTCACCCCAGAATTTTGCTCCAAATGCAAATTGGCATTTTCCCTCATTTTTTAGAGTGACGCAATCAAGTTTCAAGGCCCATTACCACATGCTATATATAAAATTCTGCACTCACAAATAAATAAAAATTCATATGTTCAATTTTCACACTCTACTACACAAACACCAAAAAACTCTATTCTCTCAATTGCTCAAGGATCAAACACTCTTTTCTCTCAAGGTTGATCAAGAACATACAACAACTTTTTGAAGAAGCAAAATCTCTTCCCTCCTCCAAGAATTTCGCCCTCTCCTCTCTCGCTCTACACTTCTCCGATCTTTGATAAGTAGCTTGTGATCTCTTCTCCTCAACCACCTCTTCGATTCCACGGTAAATTTCTTGATTTAATCACTTTTTCATAATTGATTCTTGAAATAAGCACTTTTCTAAAATTGATAATTGAATCAAGTTTTGAAACAAGAATTGAATTGTGATTGTGGATCCGTTTGTAGAATTGTAAAGTGAATTGATTTTGATGTTGAGATCCCAAATTGGATGATTAAAAGCACTTATTGATTAATTGATTTTCATAAGAAAAAAGCTTATTCAAGAAGTTGATTGTTGTGCTATCGAGAATTGACAAGAAACCTTGAATTACACGTGATTTTCCATGAATCTAAACCTTGAATTATGCAAAAAATGACATGTGCAAATTTGTGTAATTTAGGTGTTTGATGAATTGCTCGAACCATGTCGAGTTGAGCACAATGTGTGTTTACATTGATTGAACCTATGCAAACTCTTCTTGAGAATTGTTGTCTTGCTTTTTTTACATGTCAAGTTTCACGATTAGATAATTACATGATTAATTCTGGACGTTTAATTCGGAAGGTTGATATTGATTTTTGAACATCAAAATCAAGGTTCGACATTGATTATGAAATTATGATGAGTTTTGAGTGATCGATCCATGAGCTATTGCAATTTCTCAAACTGGTTTATCGATAAATTCATCTTTCGACATCAAATTTTCAAATGTTAGTTGCATTCTCACATGAATCATGTGGCTCGGAATCGATTAATGCGAAAGATCTTTTGTTGCAACATACTTGACCATTCACATGTGTTATTCTTCTATGTTCGAGATTCGATTCTTGCATTGAATTTCCTTATGATATAAGAACAGACTAATCTTTTGTTGTCGTGTGAAGAAAATAAAAGAATTAGAAATTTTTACATGAACAACATCCATGCGTCGATGCATACAAGGCCTTAAGTCGATGCAAATTGAGCGAAATTCCATTTCTGACACTCACGGGAAGTGTTGCGTCGACCTCGTGAGTTGACTCATACAGACCAGTTACGTCAATGCATACAGGTCTATGATCGACGCATACTAGAGAAACTTGCTTTTGACCACACGCAAGAAGTTTTGCGCCGACCCTTTGAGTCGACTCATGGAGGTAGTTTGAGTCGACGCATTCCCCATGAGTCACCGCATGCTTTTGTTTTCTTTGTTCTTTTTGTTTCTTTTGTAGCTTGTGTTATCTTAGTGATTTCTAACGCTTTGGTGATTTGTGCAAGGTACATAGTGGCATTTCTAATCATATTCCAAAATGGTGGTTATGTGATTGGAAAACACGATTAGCTTATGCTCACTTCTGATGTGACATGCTTTCTTTTCTTATTTCATGAGAAATGTTTACTATTCATATTATATTATATGTTGTCCGGATGCATGTAATATTTTGTGATGCCTTATGGATACCATTTCTAACTTGGTTTGTTTCTTGGTGAAGCTTTCTCGATGCGTTTGCTCCTTTCTTCTCCATTGCTTTTGTTGCTTTCGACGATCCGCTTACTTTGGTAGCCATTGCTATCATTTTTACATTTCCGCACTTTATCACATTTTCTTACCGCCTTCTAGAGGTCATGTCAAGTAGGAAATAGGAAATAAAAGAGCGTGTGCTCGAAGTATCTATTTAAAGACCTGTAGCAGGCACCGCTTTCTGTATGCTATTTGTGTTTGGTTTGTTTAAAACCCTACTCTTGAAGTATGTATTTTGCAGGTGTGTTTACATTTGTGCTTGCATAGCCGGATGATGGTTTTAGGTCCTTTCATGGGAACCATTTCTAAGTCCTCATGAGAAGGCAAGTGGAAAGGGTTAGAAATCAACCCCCACCAGTTTTCGTCCGTGTCATTCCTATGCTCATTTTTTGCAAGTTTCGAGCTCTGAACGTGTTCCCAAGATCATGCGTATTGAGTCCGTCAGTAGAAAAGTGATTCGCATTCTAATCCCCCATGTTTTGTCAGGAGTTTGCATTGACCGATGCTGACACTCAGGGATTATTCATACTCTCTTCTATCGTCTACCTCGATCTTCTATATCCTGGTTAGATGCTTAAATGCTTTGAACATCACTTTGTACATATCTTCTGCTTGCCCAGAAATTCAATACTCGGTATAGCCTCTTATCCCACAGTTGAGAGCGCCTGGTTGACTCAGGTGATTCACTCCCCTTGGGTAGGTCATCTCCCCTTTCACCCTGGTATATGATTTCACATTGCATTGTTTGTGTGCTTTAGCCAAAGCGCTTTCTTGTTTACTTGCTTTCCATGCCATGATCCCTTAGGATGTGCTTGTTTCCTTTCGGATGCAAGTTAGACTTTAGGTTGCAAACCATGCATGCTAATATTAGGTAGACATTTCCCTTTTGTTAATCCCAACCTTAGGACCATCATTGTATGATAACATTAGGATTAGAAACAGGCTAGTCTCCTTTAGACTCTTATTCTTCCCCTTTTGCATGTGCATTTTAAAACTAAAACCTTGTTTTTCTTGGCTAATCATAATACATGCTAATCATACTTAAATCCTTTTTCAAGGTAATAAAATACAAACCAATCAAACATGGTGTGATCGGTGGATTTAGAACTGACTGTTTAACGCTGGTTCGCGAAATGTCGCGGAAGCAAGAGTCGCCACCGTCTTTTATTTTCTCCTACATGGACAGGACAAAAGCACAGCAAAATTCCTTATGAGATAGTTTCTCGGTTCAGGAGGTAGATTTATAGAAAGGGAAGGTGTTAGCACCCTTTCTATCCATGGTTATCCATGGGCTCTTAGATACTTGCTCATTGTGTTTTCAAAATGTTTGTTTGCTTTACAAAATGTGAGTGGGTTTGAAAAATTTTCTTTGAAAGTTTTCTGAATAACTCTTGTATCAGTCCTCAAGAGTGTTTGAAAAATTGTTTTGAAAGCTTTTTTTGAAAGTGTCAGTGTGAAAAGAGTTTTGATTTGTTTTTGAGAGAGCAAGTATCTATGAGTCATCTACCTACCCTAAGGAATTAGGCTATGTAAATGTCCTTAAGGTAGTGCCATCCCACCATTGAGAGGTAGGTAGCACCACCGTTGGAGGTGTTCGGGTCAATTCGATTTAGGGACAGTGTGGTCACCGAAGCAACGACAGGACACCTTAGAAGCTACCCTTATGTCCTTGATCCTTTTTTAATCCGAGGCAACCGTTTCGAGGCAACTATTCCGAGGCAACCGTTTCGAGGCAACTATTCCGAGGCAACCGAATCATGGACATAAGGATTTACTAAAACGTCCTATACTTGACGACCACGTTTCGAAGGTAACAGGTGAGGCGTACCCTAGAAGTGGTGTGTGTATTTGTGTGTTGTTTTCATGTTAAGTTTATCTTTGATCATGGTATTGTGAGCTACGCTTGTTTTTAATTAACATTCATTCTTTCATACAAGTTAGAATTCAAGAGTGCGGAAATTTAAATGCGGAAAGATAAAGGCTACGCTATTACAAGGCGGGGTCTATACATCGCCAAAGTACAAAGACCCGTTTTGATAAAAGTGCGGAAAGTAAAAAGACCTAATTACTATTACAATCCTTGAGCAGTTACATAATATTCAAGAGAAAATAAATGCGCGAAAAGAAATTGAACGTCCGAGGGTTTTGACCCTTTGCTTGAAATTAAATTGAATTAAGACTTGATTAATTATTTAATTAAAGAAAAGTGTTTTTTATGTTTTTGGTATTTATGATGGAAATAAAGAAAAGAATTAAAATTAAAGTTAATGAAACCCTAGTTCTAAATTATTTTAATTTGTTAAAGAAAATGTCAAGATTAGGCTAATTAACTAATTAATTAATTTACATGTTTATTTACAAAAATAAATAGTAGTTAACAATAATAATAAATAATGAGAAAAATGATTTAATTAAAAAAAAAGAATGAAATGTCAGAAAACCCTAATTCTATGCATTTTTATTTATTAAAAAGTGTTAAAATTAAAACCTAAATTAACTAAGTTAATTGTTATTGAAATTTATTTACAAAAATATTTAAATGGTGAAATTAATAATAATTAAACATATTTTACATTTTTCTGTTTTTTTTATATTATGAAAAGAAAATTATTTTTATGGTGAATTAATGAAAACAATTAAAAACAATTAAAAGAATTATAAATAAAATTGAAAAAAATAATGCAAACCAGGGGGGTATCAGGCCCAAGTGAGAGGTTAATTGAGAGTAATTCAGGCCCACTAGAACAAAGCCTTGTTTGACTTTCCATGCTTGTATGTGCGTCCATTGACTGAAGTGTACCATGGATCTCATCCAATGGCCCTTGGATTAATCAACGTGAGCGCGTGGCAATCTTAAGCGTGAGCGCATATGGTAAGCCTTTGGTTGAACGCTGCATAGGAACATGTTATAACAAAAATCATGGATTAAATGGGGGGACCTGGGAATCGAACCCAGGTCCCAACGCTTAAGGGACACGTTGCCAGCCAACTGAGCTATTGCGTTTCTTTGTATACATAATGGATAGACAATATAATATATACAAAACAATGGTTAGTGGTATAAGACAAAAATTACGCGCCAGATTTGAATCTCCCAATAGCATCAGGCCACGTCCATCTTCTTCCTCGTTTTCCCTGCAATTATAAAACAAATAGCGGGGGTTTTAAACCCGCACTAAGTGCAACAATGGATAATAGCGAATAGAAGAGGAGGGAGTATAAATTGAGCGTGAATAGTTCATTGGATTCGTCTTGCTTCAACGATTCTACCCATATAGGTTTGGAAGTCTAATTTTTCCATACATGAGAACACCCAATTTTGAAGTTCTGAAACCCTAGGTTTCATCAATGGTGGATTTTGATACAAGAATTTTTAGAACAATTAAACGTTACCAAAAGCTTCAGAAGATCATTAGTAGCATAAATCAATAATCAAAATATAACAATGATGCATAGAATGAAGAGTTTGATTATGGAATTTTTTGTGAATAACACGATGTTGTTCTACCGTTTCCTTGGACGTGGAAGCTTGTTTTTGGTTGCTATAGCTTCCTAGCAATGTCAGCAAGGTGTTGGAATAGGTTTTAGGCCTTGAATGATCCTGCAAATACGAAATCAATTTTCAAGTTTTTGATGAAAATTTGCAACTTTGTTCTATGGCTCTAGCAGCTTTTTCGTGTCTGTCCCCATTAGGTTAGGTTATGCATAAGTATATGAACGAATTTCGCTCCAAATGCAAATTGGCATTTTCCCTCATTTTTTAGAGTGACGCAATCAAGTTTCAAGGTCTATTACCACATGCTATATATAAAATTCTGCACTCACAAATAAATAAAAATTCATTTGTTCAATTTTCACACTCTACTACACAAACACCAAAAAACTCTATTCTCTCAATTTCTCAAGGATCAAACACTCTTTTCTCTCAATGTTGATCAAGAACATACAACAACTTTTTGAAGAAGCAAAATCTCTTCCCTCCTCCAAGAATTTCGCCCTCTCCTCTCTCCCTCTACACTTCTCCGATCTTTGATAAGTAGCTTGTGATCTCTTCTCCTCAACCACCTCTTCGATTCCACAGTAAATTTCTTAATTTAATCACTTTTTCATAATTGATTCTTGAAATAAGCACTTTTCTAGAATTGATAATTGAATCAAGTTTTGAAACAAGAATTGAATTGTGATTGTGGATTCGTTTGTAGAATTGAAAACTGAATTGATTTTGATGTCGAGATCCCAAATTGGATGATTAAAAGCACTTATTGATTAATTGATTTTCATAAGAAAAAAGCTTATTCAAGAAGTTGATTATTGTGCTATCGAGAATTGACAAGAAACCTTGAATCACACGTGATTTTCCATGAATCTAAACCTTGAATTATGCAAAAAATGTCATGTGCAAATTTGTGTAATTTAGGTGTTTGATGAATTGCTCGAACCATGTCGAGTTGAGCACAATGTGTGTTTACATTGATTGAACCTATGCAAACTCTTCTTGAGAATTGTTATCTTGCTTTTTTTACATGTCAAGTTTCACGATTAGATAATTACATGATTAATTTTGGACGTTTAATTCGGAAGGTTGATATTGATTTTGGAACATCAAATTCAAGGTTCGACATTGATTATGAAATTATGATGAGTTTTGAGTGATCGATCCATGAGCTATTGCAATTTCTCAAACTGGTTTATCGATAAATTCATCTTTCGACATCAAATTTTCAAATGTTAGTTGCATTCTCACATGAATCATGTGGCTCGGAATCGATTAATGCGAAAGATCTTTTGTTGCAACATACTTGACCATTCACATGTGTTATTCTTCTATGTTCGAGATTCGATTCTTGCATTGAATTTCCTTATGATATAAGAACAGACTAATCTTTTATTGTCGTGTGAAGAAAATAAAAGAATTAGAAATTTTTACATGAACAACATCCATGCGTCGATGCATACAAGGCCTTAAGTCGATGCAAATTGAGCGAAATTCCATTTCTGACACTCACGGGAAGTGTTGCGTCGACCTCGTGAGTTGACTCATACAGACCAGTTACGTCAATGCATACAGGTCTATGATCGACGCATACTAGAGAAACTTGCTTTTGACCACACGCAAGAAGTTTTGCGCCGACCCTTTGAGTCGACTCATGGAGGTAGTTTGAGTCGACGCATTCCCCATGAGTCACCGCATGCTTTTGTTTTCTTTGTTCTTTTTGTTTCTTTTGTAGCTTGTGTTATCTTAGTGATTTCTAACGCTTTGGTGATTTGTGCAAGGTACATAGTGGCGTTTCTAATCATATTCCAAAATGGTGGTTATGTGATTGGAAAACACGATTAGCTTATGCTCACTTCTGATGTGACATGCTTTCTTTTCTTATTTCATGAGAAATGTTTACTATTCATATTATATTATATGTTGTCCGGATGCATGTAATATTTTGTGATGCCTTATGGATACCGTTTCTAACTTGGTTTGTTTCTTGGTGAAGCTTTCTCGATGCGTTTGCTCCTTTCTTCTCCATTGCTTTTGTTGCTTTCGACGATCCGCTTACTTTGGTAGCCATTGCTATCATTTTTACATTTCCGCACTTTATCACATTTGCTTACCGCTTTCTAGAGGTCATGTCAAGTAGGAAATAGGAAATAAAAGAGCGTGTGCTCGAAGTATCTATTTAAATACCTATAGCAGGCACCGCTTTCTGTATGCTATTTGTGTTTGGTTTGTTTAAAACCCTACTCTTGAGGTAGGTATTTTACAGGTGTGTTTACATTTGTGCTTGCATAGCCGGATGATGGTTTTAGGTCCTTTCATGGCAACCATTTCTAAGTCCTCATGAGAAAGCAAGTGGAAAGGGTTAGAAATCAACCCCCACCAGTTTTCGTCCGTGTCATTCCTATGCTCATTTTTTGCAAGTTCCGAGCTCTGAACGTGTTCCCAAGATCATGCGTATTGAGTCCGTCAGTAGAAAAGGGATTCGCATTCTAATCCCCCATGTTTTGTCAGGAGTTCGCATTGACCGATGCTGACACTCAGGGATTATTCATACTCTCTTCTATCGTCTACCTCGATCTTCTATATCCTGGTTAGATGCTTAAATGCTTTGAACATCACTTTGTACATATCTTCTGCTTGCCCGGAAATTCAATACTCGGTATAGCCTCTTATCCCACAGTTGAGAGCGCCTGGTTGACTCAGGTGATTCACTCCCCTTGGGTAGGTCATCTCCCCTTTCACCCTGGTATATGATTTCACATTGCATTGTTTGTGTGCTTTAGCCAAAGCGCTTTCTTGTTTACTTGCTTTCCATGCCATGATCCCTTAGGGTGTGCTTGTTTCCTTTCGGATGCAAGTTAGACTTTAGGTTGCAAACCATGCATGCTAATATTAGGTAGACATTTCCATTTTGTTAATCCCAACCTTAGGACCATCATTGTATGATAACATTAGGATTAGAAACAGGCTAGTCTCCTTTAGACTCTTATTCTTCCCCTTTTGCATGTGCATTTTAAAACTAAAACCTTGTTTTTCTTGGCTAATCATAATACATGCTAATCATACTTAAACCCTTTTTCAAGGTAATAAAATACAAACCAATCAAACATGGTGTGATCGGTGGATTTAGAACTGACTGTTTAACGCTGGTTCGCGAAATGTCGCGGAAGCAAGAGTCGCCACCGTCTTTTATTTTCTCCTACATGGACAGGACAAAAGCACAGCAAAATTCCTTATGAGATAGTTTCTCGGTTCAGGAGGTAGATTTATAGAAAGGGAAGGTGTTAGCACCCTTTCTATCCATGGTTATCCATGGGCTCTTAGATACTTGCTCATTGTGTTTTCAAAATGTTTGTTTGCTTTACAAAATGTGAGTGGGTTTGAAAAATTTTCTTTGAAAGTTTTCTGAATAACTCTTGTATCAGTCCTCAAGAGTGTTTGAAAAATTGTTTTGAAAGCTTTTTTTGAAAGTGTCAGTGTGAAAAGAGTTTTGATTTGTTTTTGAGAGAGCAAGTATCTATGAGTCATCTACCTACCCTAAGGAATTAGGCTATGTAAATGTCCTTAAGGTAGTGCCATCCCACCATTGAGAGGTAGGTAGCACCACCGTTGGAGGTGTTCGGGTCAATTCGATTTAGGGACAGTGTGGTCACCGAAGCAACGACAGGACACCTTAGAAGCTACCCTTATGTCCTTGATCCTTTTTTAATCCGAGGCAACCGTTTCGAGGCAACTATTCCGAGGCAACCGTTTCGAGGCAACTATTCCGAGGCAACCGAATCATGGACATAAGGATTTACTAAAACGTCCTATACTTGACGACCACGTTTCGAAGGTAACAGGTGAGGCGTACCCTAGAAGTGGTGTGTGTATTTGTGTGTTGTTTTCATGTTAAGTTTATCTTTGATCATGGTATTGTGAGCTACGCTTGTTTTTAATTAACATTCATTCTTTCATACAAGTTAGAATTCAAGAGTGCGGAAATTTAAATGCGGAAAGATAAAGGCTACGCTATTACAAGGCGGGGTCTATACATCGCCAAAGTACAAAGACCCGTTTTGATAAAAGTGCGGAAAGTAAAAAGACCTAATTACTATTACAATCCTTGAGCAGTTACATAATATTCAAGAGAAAATAAATGCGCGAAAAGAAATTGAACGTCCGAGGGTTTTGACCCTTTGCTTGAAATTAAATTGAATTAAGACTTGATTAATTATTTAATTAAAGAAAAGTGTTTTTTATGTTTTTGGTATTTATGATGGAAATAAAGAAAAGAATTAAAATTAAAGTTAATGAAACCCTAGTTCTAAATTATTTTAATTTGTTAAAGAAAATGTCAAGATTAGGCTAATTAACTAATTAATTAATTTACATGTTTATTTACAAAAATAAATAGTAGTTAACAATAATAATAAATAATGAGAAAAATGATTTAATTAAAAAAAAAGAATGAAATGTCAGAAAACCCTAATTCTATGCATTTTTATTTATTAAAAAGTGTTAAAATTAAAACCTAAATTAACTAAGTTAATTGTTATTGAAATTTATTTACAAAAATATTTAAATGGTGAAATTAATAATAATTAAACATATTTTACATTTTTCTGTTTTTTTTATATTATGAAAAGAAAATTATTTTTATGGTGAATTAATGAAAACAATTAAAAACAATTAAAAGAATTATAAATAAAATTGAAAAAAATAATGCAAACCAGGGGGGTATCAGGCCCAAGTGAGAGGTTAATTGAGAGTAATTCAGGCCCACTAGAACAAAGCCTTGTTTGACTTTCCATGCTTGTATGTGCGTCCATTGACTGAAGTGTACCATGGATCTCATCCAATGGCCCTTGGATTAATCAACGTGAGCGCGTGGCAATCTTAAGCGTGAGCGCATATGGTAAGCCTTTGGTTGAACGCTGCATAGGAACATGTTATAACAAAAATCATGGATTAAATGGGGGGACCTGGGAATCGAACCCAGGTCCCAACGCTTAAGGGACACGTTGCCAGCCAACTGAGCTATTGCGTTTCTTTGTATACATAATGGATAGACAATATAATATATACAAAACAATGGTTAGTGGTATAAGACAAAAATTACGCGCCAGATTTGAATCTCCCAATAGCATCAGGCCACGTCCATCTTCTTCCTCGTTTTCCCTGCAATTATAAAACAAATAGCGGGGGTTTTAAACCCGCACTAAGTGCAACAATGGATAATAGCGAATAGAAGAGGAGGGAGTATAAATTGAGCGTGAATAGTTCATTGGATTCGTCTTGCTTCAACGATTCTACCCATATAGGTTTGGAAGTCTAATTTTTCCATACATGAGAACACCCAATTTTGAAGTTCTGAAACCCTAGGTTTCATCAATGGTGGATTTTGATACAAGAATTTTTAGAACAATTAAACGTTACCAAAAGCTTCAGAAGATCATTAGTAGCATAAATCAATAATCAAAATATAACAATGATGCATAGAATGAAGAGTTTGATTATGGAATTTTTTGTGAATAACACGATGTTGTTCTACCGTTTCCTTGGACGTGGAAGCTTGTTTTTGGTTGCTATAGCTTCCTAGCAATGTCAGCAAGGTGTTGGAATAGGTTTTAGGCCTTGAATGATCCTGCAAATACGAAATCAATTTTCAAGTTTTTGATGAAAATTTGCAACTTTGTTCTATGGCTCTAGCAGCTTTTTCGTGTCTGTCCCCATTAGGTTAGGTTATGCATAAGTATATGAACGAATTTCGCTCCAAATGCAAATTGGCATTTTCCCTCATTTTTTAGAGTGACGCAATCAAGTTTCAAGGTCTATTACCACATGCTATATATAAAATTCTGCACTCACAAATAAATAAAAATTCATTTGTTCAATTTTCACACTCTACTACACAAACACCAAAAAACTCTATTCTCTCAATTTCTCAAGGATCAAACACTCTTTTCTCTCAATGTTGATCAAGAACATACAACAACTTTTTGAAGAAGCAAAATCTCTTCCCTCCTCCAAGAATTTCGCCCTCTCCTCTCTCCCTCTACACTTCTCCGATCTTTGATAAGTAGCTTGTGATCTCTTCTCCTCAACCACCTCTTCGATTCCACAGTAAATTTCTTAATTTAATCACTTTTTCATAATTGATTCTTGAAATAAGCACTTTTCTAGAATTGATAATTGAATCAAGTTTTGAAACAAGAATTGAATTGTGATTGTGGATTCGTTTGTAGAATTGAAAACTGAATTGATTTTGATGTCGAGATCCCAAATTGGATGATTAAAAGCACTTATTGATTAATTGATTTTCATAAGAAAAAAGCTTATTCAAGAAGTTGATTATTGTGCTATCGAGAATTGACAAGAAACCTTGAATCACACGTGATTTTCCATGAATCTAAACCTTGAATTATGCAAAAAATGTCATGTGCAAATTTGTGTAATTTAGGTGTTTGATGAATTGCTCGAACCATGTCGAGTTGAGCACAATGTGTGTTTACATTGATTGAACCTATGCAAACTCTTCTTGAGAATTGTTATCTTGCTTTTTTTACATGTCAAGTTTCACGATTAGATAATTACATGATTAATTTTGGACGTTTAATTCGGAAGGTTGATATTGATTTTGGAACATCAAATTCAAGGTTCGACATTGATTATGAAATTATGATGAGTTTTGAGTGATCGATCCATGAGCTATTGCAATTTCTCAAACTGGTTTATCGATAAATTCATCTTTCGACATCAAATTTTCAAATGTTAGTTGCATTCTCACATGAATCATGTGGCTCGGAATCGATTAATGCGAAAGATCTTTTGTTGCAACATACTTGACCATTCACATGTGTTATTCTTCTATGTTCGAGATTCGATTCTTGCATTGAATTTCCTTATGATATAAGAACAGACTAATCTTTTATTGTCGTGTGAAGAAAATAAAAGAATTAGAAATTTTTACATGAACAACATCCATGCGTCGATGCATACAAGGCCTTAAGTCGATGCAAATTGAGCGAAATTCCATTTCTGACACTCACGGGAAGTGTTGCGTCGACCTCGTGAGTTGACTCATACAGACCAGTTACGTCAATGCATACAGGTCTATGATCGACGCATACTAGAGAAACTTGCTTTTGACCACACGCAAGAAGTTTTGCGCCGACCCTTTGAGTCGACTCATGGAGGTAGTTTGAGTCGACGCATTCCCCATGAGTCACCGCATGCTTTTGTTTTCTTTGTTCTTTTTGTTTCTTTTGTAGCTTGTGTTATCTTAGTGATTTCTAACGCTTTGGTGATTTGTGCAAGGTACATAGTGGCGTTTCTAATCATATTCCAAAATGGTGGTTATGTGATTGGAAAACACGATTAGCTTATGCTCACTTCTGATGTGACATGCTTTCTTTTCTTATTTCATGAGAAATGTTTACTATTCATATTATATTATATGTTGTCCGGATGCATGTAATATTTTGTGATGCCTTATGGATACCGTTTCTAACTTGGTTTGTTTCTTGGTGAAGCTTTCTCGATGCGTTTGCTCCTTTCTTCTCCATTGCTTTTGTTGCTTTCGACGATCCGCTTACTTTGGTAGCCATTGCTATCATTTTTACATTTCCGCACTTTATCACATTTGCTTACCGCTTTCTAGAGGTCATGTCAAGTAGGAAATAGGAAATAAAAGAGCGTGTGCTCGAAGTATCTATTTAAATACCTATAGCAGGCACCGCTTTCTGTATGCTATTTGTGTTTGGTTTGTTTAAAACCCTACTCTTGAGGTAGGTATTTTACAGGTGTGTTTACATTTGTGCTTGCATAGCCGGATGATGGTTTTAGGTCCTTTCATGGCAACCATTTCTAAGTCCTCATGAGAAAGCAAGTGGAAAGGGTTAGAAATCAACCCCCACCAGTTTTCGTCCGTGTCATTCCTATGCTCATTTTTTGCAAGTTCCGAGCTCTGAACGTGTTCCTAAGATCATGCGTATTGAGTCCGTCAGTAGAAAAGGGATTCGCATTCTAATCCCCCATGTTTTGTCAGGAGTTCGCATTGACCGATGCTGACACTCAGGGATTATTCATACTCTCTTCTATCGTCTACCTCGATCTTCTATATCCTGGTTAGATGCTTAAATGCTTTGAACATCACTTTGTACATATCTTCTGCTTGCCCGGAAATTCAATACTCGGTATAGCCTCTTATCCCACAGTTGAGAGCGCCTGGTTGACTCAGGTGATTCACTCCCCTTGGGTAGGTCATCTCCCCTTTCACCCTGGTATATGATTTCACATTGCATTGTTTGTGTGCTTTAGCCAAAGCGCTTTCTTGTTTACTTGCTTTCCATGCCATGATCCCTTAGGGTGTGCTTGTTTCCTTTCGGATGCAAGTTAGACTTTAGGTTGCAAACCATGCATGCTAATATTAGGTAGACATTTCCCTTTTGTTAATCCCAACCTTAGGACCATCATTGTATGATAACATTAGGATTAAAAACAGGCTAGTCTCCTTTAGACTCTTATTCTTCCCCTTTTGCATGTGCATTTTAAAACTAAAACCTTGTTTTTCTTGGCTAATCATAAAACATGCTAATCATACTTAAACCCTTTTTCAAGGTAATAAAATACAAACCAATCAAACATGGTGTGATCGGTGGATTTAGAACTGACTGTTTAACGCTGGTTCGCGAAATATCGCGGAAGCAAGAGTCGCCACCGTCTTTTATTTTCTCCAACATGGACAGGACAAAAGCACAGCAAAATTCCTTGAGATAGTTTCTCGGTTCGGGAGGTAGATTTATAGAAAGGGAAGGTGTTAGCACCCTTTCTATCCATGGTTATCCATGGGCTCTTAGATACTTGCTCATTGTGTTTTCAAAATGTTTGTTTGCTTTACAAAATGTGAGTGGGTTTGAAAAATTTTCTTTGAAAGTTTTCTGAATAACTCTTGTATCAGTCCTCAAGAGTGTTTGAAAAATTGTTTTGAAAGCTTTTTTTGAAAGTGTCAGTGTGAAAAGAGTTTTGATTTGTTTTTGAGAGAGCAAGTATCTATGAGTCATCTACCTACCCTAAGGAATTAGGCTATGTAAATGTCCTTAAGGTAGTGCCATCCCACCATTGAGAGGTAGGTAGCACCACCGTTGGAGGTGTTCGGGTCAATTCGAGTTTAGGGACAGTGTGGTCACCGAAGCAACGGCAGGACACCTTAGAAGCTACCCTTATGTCCTTGATCCTTTTTTAATCCGAGGCAACCGTTTCGAGGCAACTATTCTGAGGCAACCGTTTCGAGGCAACTATTCTGAGGCAACCAGATCATGGACATAAGGACTTACTAAAACGTCCTATACTTGACGACCACGTTTCGAAGGTAACAGGTGAGGCGTACCCTAGAAGTGGTGTGTGTATTTGTGTGTTGTTTTCATGTTAAGTTTATCTTTGATCATGGTATTGTGAGCTACGCTTGTTTTTAATTAACATTCATTCTTTCATACAAGTTAGAATTCAAGAGTGCGGAAATTTAAATGCGGAAAAATAAAGGCTACGGTATTACAAGGCGCGGGTCTATACATCGCCAAAGTACAAAGACCCGTTTTGATAAAAGTGCGGAAAGTAAAAAGACCTAATTACTATTACAATCCTTGAGCAGTTACATAATATTCAAGAGAAAATAAATGCGCGAAAAGAAATTGAACGTCCGAGGGTTTTGACCCTTTGCTTGAAATTAAATTGAATTAAGACTTGATTAATTATTTAATTAAAGAAAAGTGTTTTTTATGTTTTTGGTATTTATGATGGAAATAAAGAAAAGAATTAAAATTAAAGTTAATGAAACCCTAGTTCTAAATTATTTTAATTTGTTAAAGAAAATGTCAAGATTAGGCTAATTAACTAATTAATTAATTTACATGTTTATTTACAAAAATAAATAGTAGTTAACAATAATAATAAATAATGAAAAAAATGATTTAATTAAAAAAAAAGAATGAAATGTCAGAAAACCCTAATTCTATGCATTTTTATTTATTAAAAAGTGTTAAAATTAAAACCTAAATTAACTAAGTTAATTGTTATTGAAATTTATTTACAAAAATATTTAAATGGTGAAATTAATAATAATTAAACATATTTTACATTTTTCTGTTTTTTTTATATTATGAAAAGAAAATTATTTTTATGGTGAATTAATGAAAACAATTAAAAACAATTAAAAGAATTATAAATAAAATTGAAAAAAATAATGCAAACCAGGGGGGTATCAGGCCCAAGTGAGAGGTTAATTGATAGTAATTCAGGCCCACTAGAACAAAGCCTTGTTTGACTTTCCATGCTTGTATGTGCGTCCATTGACTGAAGTGTACCATGGATCTCATCCAATGGCCCTTGGATTAATCAACGTGAGCGCGTGGCAATCTTAAGCGTGAGCGCGTATGGTAAGCCTTTGGTTGAACGCTGCATAGGAACATGTTATAACAAAAATCATGGATTAAATGGGGGGACCTGGGAATCGAACCCAGGTCCCAACGCTTAAGGGACACGTTTCCAGCCAACTGAGCTATTGCGTTTCTTTGTATACATAATGGATAGACAATATAATATATACAAAACAATGGTTAGTGGTATAAGACAAAAATTACGCGCCAGATTTGAATCTCCCAATAGCATCAGGCCACGTCCATCTTCTTCCTTGTTTTCCCTGCAATTATAAAACAAATAGCGGGGGTTTTAAACCCCCACTAAGTGCAACAATGGATAATAGCGAATAGAAGAGGAGGGAGTATAAATTGAGCGTGAATAGTTCATTGGATTCGTCTTGCTGCAACGATTCTACCCATATAGGTTTGGAAGTCTAATTTTTCCATACATGAGAACCCCCAATTTTGAAGTTCTGAAACCCTAGGTTTCATCAATGGTGGATTTTGATACAAGCATTTTTAGAACAATTAAACGTTACCAAAATCTTCAGAAGATCATTAGTAGCATAAATCAATAATCAAAATATAACAATGATGCATAGAATGCAGAGTTTGATTATGGAATTTTTTGTGAATAACACGATGCTGTTCTACCGTTTCCTTGGACGTGGAAGCTTGTTCTTGGTTGATATAGCTTCCTAGCAATGTCAGCAAGGTGTTGGAATAGGTTTTAGGCCTTGAATGATCCTGCAAATACGAAATCAGTTTTCAAGTTTTTGATGAAAATTTGGAACTTTGTTCTATGGCTCTAGTAGCTTTTTCGTGTCTGTCCCCATTAGGTTAGGTTATGCATAAGTATATGAACGAAATTAGGTCAAGAAACAAGCCCATAAGTCCATGAATTGATGATTTCAATATTTGATTTTTATCATATCTTTTTCAATCTTTTTGCCATGAAAACCTTGCCAATTATGGAAGATTTGGTCTTGTTGATTGATGCACGAAATCCTTAGCATGTGTGGAAGATATTTGCTGCATAAAAAGATTTAAAAAGCATTATTTGATATTTTCTCATAATTAAATCTAATTAAATGAATTAATATAAATAAAAATTCAATTAATTAATTAAAAATAAGAAAATAAATCCCTTTGAACTCAATGGGTCGTGCATATGCTTTGGCTAATGATTCAAGGAATAATTTGAGACCCATTAGCATTTTTGAAGCTTTTGAAGCAAAGTTGACTTTTCAAAGTTCCCAAAAATTTCCCGACTTCTCCAATGCATATCTTGCTCAATTTTTAAGCTATGATCATGTTCTTGGACATTTTGGAAAGGTCTTGAAGTCCTCTAACCAATGCCTTTGGTCCCATGTCGTTTTGATTTATCAATCTCAAGTTATGGTCTTTGACTTCAAGTGCCTTTTTGTTGACTTTTGAAAATGACCTATAATGTTGAAATTGATAACTTTTTGTGAGAGCATTTCTTGGACTTGGAGTGTGAAGATGAGTTGTAGGAAATGTCATCCTCTTCAAAATGAGCTTTGGATGGGATTTTTCTGATGAACCATGAAGAAGTTATGCCCTGGTCAATTTGCAGTTGACTTTTCAACTGTCCAAAAATAGAAACTTTTGCATCTTGAGACTTTTTGAGCCATGCTTTGAGAAATCATGATCAAGAATTGATCAAATGATGTTTGTGGCTTCAAAATAAGATGTTGACCAAAATTTTTGACTTTTGACTGTCAAATGACCATTTTGCCCCTACAGTTGACTGTGGAGCAATTAGGGTTTTTGACTGTGCAATCTGGTGTTGTGAGTCTTGAAACTTGACATATGGATGCTTGACAATGTTTATAGGCATGTGGGACTTGATTGGACCCTTGGAAACCTCAATTTCTTTGCAAGAACCAAAACCCTAATTTTGACTGTGTTAGGAGGCAATTGAACTGTGCAACCTTTGAGAGATTTTAAAGCTTGATCTTGCCAAATCTTGAAGAATATGGGAGGGAAAATTTTGGGGTACAACAGTTGCCCCTGTTCAATCTTCTTAAACCTGAGGATGTAGATTGGCTGGCGTGCCTTTCGTAATCCGAAGGTGGAAGATGATTGAACACTAGAGTGCCCATAAATTTGCACTCACATAGTAGAGTGTCAGCAGTATGATGCAGGGAATGGGCTTACAGATGCCATTTGGAGAGATGATAGATAGGAGGATGGGCTTATAGATGCCATCTGGAGCTGTTGGTATGTGGATGGGCTTATAGATGCTATCTAGGTGTCGATCGCGTAAGAGATTCCTTAGCGAGAACTTGCGTACCTGAAAAAGAAAGATAATTACCTGGCCTGTTACAGGGGTTGATCTTCAAACTCTTTATGTAGATGTGCCCTGGCTGGATACAGGTATCGAGTCTACAATCAGTTACTCACAGATGTGCCCTGGCTATATACAGGAATCGAGTCCGGAGAATAGTCGTCAACAGATACACCCTGGCAAGATACATGAATCGGATCTTCAAACTCTTCAGACGTGCCCTGGAAAGATACAGGAACCGAGTCTTGAATATAGTCGTCAACAGATACATCCTGGCAGGATACAGCAATCGGATCTGGAGTTGCGACGGTTGATAGGTAATTTTTGTAAGTTGAAAGAGGGAACCTGTGTAGGGTTGCCTGGTGATGAGCTCGTGTAAAACTGCATCTTGGGAAGAAGGAAACCTGTGTAGGGTTATTTTGATGACGAGTCCGTGTAAAACTGCATCTAGAGCTGAGAAGGAAACCTGTATAGGGTTTACTGGTGACGAGTCCGTGTAAAACTTCTTGATGAACCGGGGTAAGGTTATTTTGAGATAAGTCCGTGTAAGACTTTTTCTGAAGGAAAAGGAACCGGTGTAGGATTACTTTGATGATAAGTCCGTGTAAGACTTTGTCTGAAAATTGAGAAGGAACCGGTGTAGGGTTATCTGATGATGAGCCCGTGTAAAAACTGCATCCTGGAAGAAGTAAAACCTGGGTAGGGTTTCTGATGACGAGTCCGTGTAGAACTGCATCTTTGGAAAGAGAGAACCTGTGTAGGGTTTCTTTGACGACGAGCCCGTGTAAAACTACGTCTGGAGAGAGAGAACCTGTGTAGGGTTTCTTCGGGATAAGTTAGTGTAAGACTTCTGGAGGAACCTGGGTAAGGTTACTGCAGGATAAGTTCGTGTAAAACTTCTTGATGAACCGGGGTAAGGTCATCTTGAGATAAGTCTGTGTAAGACTTCTTTTGAAAGAAAAGGAACCGGTGTAGGGTTACTTTGATGATAAGTCCGTGTAAGACTTCGTCAGAAAATTGAGAAGGAACCGGTGTAGGGTTGCCTGATGATGAATTCGTGTAAAACTACATCTGAAGTTGAGAGGGAACCGGTGTAGGGTTTCCTGTTGATGAGCCCGTGTAAGACTTCTTCTGAAAGAAAAGGAACCGGTGTAGGGTTGCTTGAGGATGATCAAGTAGATAATTGCCCTGTTTGGTTCCAGATATTAACCCACGATCAGTCGTCCACAGCATATTCCTGGCTTGTTACCAATGTTGATCTGGAACTGTAGAGGTAGATGGTAATCATCTTTTGATTTGACCTTTTCCTGAAAAGGCAAAACATTAGCTGTATGTAGCGTCATGATGCATGAACTGCCTGATTTTAAGATGTTCTCAAAAATAAATGAGATTGTATGTTCATGATGCGTATGTGCATGCTATAATGTATGAAGAAGTGTTAGTCATGAATGTATTCTTGTCTAGGAAAGTAAATCCTTGACGGATGCCGAGAAGTCAAATCCTGGGATGCTGTGGAAGAGTAGAGCTTTTTTTTGTTTTCGCTGGGGAGTGATGGTTGCAAGCATAAACCGGTAGGAGAAGATGACTCCGTTGGTGAATAAACTTGTTGAGGAGATTACTCTGCGGGGAGTGGACTTTGTGGGGAAAGAGAGGTACTTTGCTGAGGTTGATGATAACTCCGCTGGGGATACCATTGTTGAGCTCTGTTGGAAGATTTGATGAACTCCGCTGGGGGATAGGAAGACTTCACCGGGGACGATCTTTCCGTGGCAAATGGCTGAGGATAACCCAGTTATATCCTGGTGGGGAAATAACCTTTGAATAAAGCCGAGGGAGCGTTCGTGCTCTACAGGGGAGTGGAGGTAACTTAGTCATGTTCTTCAGCTGAACTTACCTTGGTACCTTGGTGGACAAAGCAACTAGATCGTTTAGATAATTCTTATTGTCCCTGTTTCTGTGGGAGAAGATACCTGTGGAGGTGCTTGATGACTTCCGATTGACAAATCTTCTTCTGGTAGGCGAGTGACGAGATGCCGGGACATAGTCGTACGCTTTGATCCCTAATTTTTGTCTGGACCGCCCTTTCGGGTTTTCGGTCCACCGGGATACCCATTTTTTCCCAAGCCGCCTTTTCAGGTTTTCGACTTGCCGGGTGTACAGGTTCTTCATTTTCATCCCTTATTTTTGCCCGAACCCTTTTGGTTCGTCGGGAAGCCCTTATTTTTGCCTAGGTCAGTTGACCTAGCGGGTCTTTGATTATGCGTAGTATTTTTTTTTCCGACTATGTCCACGCTTTCAGGATGTAGGGAGGTGTCACTTCCAGTAGTGTAGTGTTACCATACCACCAGAAGATCTTCGTTTGATCGTCCAATGCCCCAAGTGATCCAGATGGAGATTTGCCCCTGGCTATTTGGCATCTTTGAGAGATTCTCTGGATCTTGACTTAACTGCCCCAGATGATGGACAATGATCATGCCGTGCCCCTTGATTGGAAGTGTTTCTTCCATTTGAGATGACATTTTGTTGAGAAGATTTTTGTCCATAAGATATTCATCGTGCGAATTTCTCTGCTGTTTGAACAAAAAGTCATATGCAAACAATGTTATTTTAAAAATGCAAAGCTTATGTCTGTCTTGAAGTTTTTTGAAAATGCATTTTTTTCATAAAAACAAGTGAATTTTTTGTAAACTGTGATGTCAACTCGTTATTTTACCGCAAGCCTTAAGGAGTCAGGATACCTTTCGTAACAGTATGCTTTCGAACTAACCCATGCTTCAGCTAGGACTTTTAAGGGTTGTAACGTGGCTTGGTTCACGGTTTAAGAAACAAAGGATAAAGGCTCAAATTATTTGTACCCACCCGCTCTTCGTGATGTTCTTCAAACCTAAACTCAGCTGATCGTGCGTTAGACCTTGTTTGAGTCTTTGCTTTGATATACCAGTGATGGTTCGGATATTGACAGTTTATTTTGAATAGGCAGTCATTTCTTTTTCTTTCTTTTTTTGTTGAGGGTTTGTATGACCTCTTTCTTTTTTGATTTTATGATCCCTATTTTTTGCCTGAACTGTTCCTTTTTGTGATTACAGTCAGTGGGATGCCCCAGTTTTGTAAGTCTCCTTCATAGGTTTTGACTTACTGGGTTTTTATTTTTGATATATAATGACTGCCTGTCTTTATGATCATTCGGAACCATCATTGTCTTTTGCTTTGTAAGGACTTCTTTGGAGCCATTTGTTATGCACTTGGATCAACTGAGAGAACTACCCTGCCCCAGGTTATGATTAAGGGTTTTAATTTTCGAAAATAAAAACTCCTACTTCTTTGGCTCAAAGGGGTTGACGAGGAATTATCTTCCTTATAACTCCACTGTTTAGGATTTGAAACAATGCATGTACTTCATCAGCGGGGTCTGTTCAAAAGCATACTGTAAGGATCGTGGTATCGTTTTCGTCATCCTCCCTCAAGAGGCTTAGAATTTTAAAATCGAGAGTTGAACATCAAAAAGAAAAGCAATTTTGAATATAGTGAACACAATTACTTCAAAATAGACACGTGTAATGCATTAATGAAATAACCAAGTTTGACATGAAATAAAATGTTTGAACAATCAAAGAAAATTACAACTTGAACATTCGAATGAACAAAAATTTCCAATCCTAGCCATGTTTTGGCAAGGGAGCAGTGGTCACATTGGGAGTCTCAGCAGGCTCGAATTTGACCTCCTTAGCGACGATCATATTCTGGATCTTGTATTTTAATGCCCAACAATCCTCAGTATCGTGCCCCGGGCTATCAGAATGATAAGCACACCTCGCTTCTGGGTTGTAGTTTGGAGAGGAGGTCTTGGGATTTGCAGGAGGGTTGATTACCACAATCAAATTCATTTTCAACATGTGCTACAATGCTTGTGACAACGGCATATTGATGTTGGTGAATGGTCTTTTAGGCTCGTCCGGCCTTCGCTGATTTCCCTTTTGTGTTTGTCGGCGTGGTGCAGAACCAGAGATCATGACCGCCCCTGCATGTTGGTCACATCGACTCTTTTGACTGTATGCAGCATTAGACTCTTTCTTCCGCATGTAAGGCTTTTTGTGAGCATCAGAAGGTGCGGCCTCTTGAATCTTCCCAGCCTTGATGCCAGCTTCAATTCTTTCCCCAGTCAAGATCAAATCTGTAAACCCAGCAGAAGAATTCCCAATCAGATGGTTGAAGAAAGGTCCAGACAGGGTCCCTAAGAACATGTCCACAAGCTCACGGTCAGTTAGAGGTGGCTGTACCCTCCCAGCAAGGTCTCTCCACTTTTGCACATATTCTTTAAAGCCTTCTCCTGCACCCATAGACATTCCTTGAAGCTGAGTGCGCGTGGGAGCAAGGTCGGCATTATACTGGTACTGCTTGTAGAATGCAGTGGCCAAGTCCTCCCAGCTGCGGATGTTGGCTCCATTCAGTTGATAGAACCAGTCGAGTTGAGTTCCTGACAGACTATCCTGAAAGAAGTGAATCCATAAATTCTTGTCAGCCGTGTAGGGTTGGATCCTCCTTATGTATGACCTGAGATGCAGCTTAGGACATGATGCCCCGTCGTACTTTGCAAAGGCAGGTGCCTTGAATTTATGCGGGATTACTACCCCAGAAGACAGACCTAGATCTTCGAAGTCCAGCCGGGCACTTTTTGTATCTCCATGGCACTTAGCCGGTCTTCCAACTATTTATACCTGTCCTCAGCTGGAGGGTACTGCTCATCATTGTAATCGGTCTCGTTGTCGGAGACCACTGGACTAGGAACCTCCCTTTCTTGGGGACTGTCTTTCCCAACAGATGGGGTAGTCAGCTCAGCTTCATTTAGTGATCCATTCCCAGATTTGCGTCTCGGGTTGAACAACACCGTTCTCTTCTTCTTCTTCTTCGAGAGCAGAGTCTTCAAATCCTGCTGGCCCTGGGCTAGACTCTTAATCAACTCCTAGAACTGGGCGTTCTGAGCCTGGAGGGCCTTGATGGATTGCTCAGTAGATGATTCGGGATTCATAATGAGACTGCTGAAATAAACAGCAAAGAAGGTAAGTGACCTGTAAACAGTGGTACCTGTAATGCAATGATATGTATGATATGCATGCAATGTTTCCAAGGATCTCGCGGGGTAAACAAGAAAATTGTTAGAATCTGGTAACTGGTGGCTTGATTGAAGGAACTGCATATTGTAGAGAGTCCTTCTTCAAGATTCAAGGCTTACCATATCGAGTGGGTCATAGCCCCTGACTCAAGTCATCAACCTGGCTAGAGGAAAATAAATCCCCTTTGCCCCTTGCTAGACAGTTGGTTCATCATGACCTGCATCACAGACCCTTGAGTTCCTTGAAGTGGGTTAGTCCTTATGCAGGATGTATGCAATGGTATGGTGGTATGATGTCATGCTATGCATGGGGTGATATAGGTAACCCTGTTATGAGTCCAGGTTAAGGACTGTAAACAAAACCTGCAAGAAACTCAAGTGTCAGATAACAAGCATGCAAGTAGTCAAGTTTGAAGGCATACAAGTCACACAAGACAACCCTTAGAGTTCAGGCCAGCATGAAGTTTGGGGTACTACCCTCTTGAAGTTGGTGGGCTCAAAACCTGTCCTATCAGAAGTAACCGGGTTCTAAGGGTCTCAATATCATTGGATTGCTTTCTGTGTTCATCGTTTCGATTTAGCCACTAAACTAGCGACCGAAATATTCCAAGAAAACAACCCTCAATTGAGCGTAGTATCGAGTATCAACCAACCTCGGACTGCACCAAAGTCAGTTATCTCACTACCCTAAAGAGGCCAAGATGGTTCAATTAAGGTTCCTAAGGTCAGTTAATGCTTCACGACTCCACGCGGCGGCCCCGTACTCTCCTTGACTTGACTCAAGGGTTACCGGTACTCACCAAAGTGCCACATCAACGTAGCAGACTGCTTCAACCGTGTCGGTATACCCCGCACAATTCCCTCACAGTCTTGTTGCTACTTTCTAAGAAGGTATCCCCCAGATCCGGGTTGGGATCTATAGAACTCCCAAGACAGTGCCCACAATATTAAAGCAAACAAATCAAGCAATTGAAAACAAGAGTGGTCTAATCCTAAGGTACACCTCACTTTTATTATATTCCCCAGCAGAGTCGCCAGTTCTATGATCGGTGGATTTAGAACTGACTGTTTAACGCTGGTTCGCGAAATGTCGCGGAAGCAAGAGTCGCCACCGTCTTTTATTTTCTCCAACATGGACAGGACAAAAGCACAGCAAAATTCCTTATGAGATAGTTTCTCGGTTCGGGAGGTAGATTTATAGAAAGGGAAGGTGTTAGCACCCTTTCTATCCATGGTTATCCATGGGCTCTTAGATACTTGCTCATTGTGTTTTCAAAATGTTTGTTTGCTTTACAAAATGTGAGTGGGTTTGAAAAAGTTTCTTTGAAAGTTTTCTGAATAACTCTTGTATCAGTCCTCAAGAGTGTTTGAAAAATTGTTTTGAAAGCTTTTTTTGAAAGTGTCAGTGTGAAAAGAGTTTTGATTTGTTTTTGAGAGAGCAAGTATCTATGAGTCATCTACCTACCCTAAGGAATTAGTCTATGTAAATGTCCTTAAGGTAGTGCCATCCCACCATTGAGAGGTAGGTAGCACCACCGTTGGAGGTTTCGGGTCAATTCGAGTTTAGGGACAGTGTGGTCACCGAAGCAACGGCAGGACACCTTAGAAGCTACCCTTATGTCCTTGATCCTTTTTTAATCCGAGGCAACCGTTTCGAGGCAACTATTCCGAGGTAACCGTTTCGAGGCAACTATTCCGAGGCAACCGGATGATGGACATAAGGACTTACTAAAACGTCCTATACTTGACGACCACGTTTCGAAGGCAACAGGTGAGGCGTACCCTAGAAGTGGTGTGTGTATTTGTGTGTTGTTTTCATGTTAAGTTTATCTTTGATCATGGTATTGTGAGCTACGCTTGTTTTTAATTAACATTCATTCTTTCATACAAGTTAGAATTCAAGAGTGCGGAAATTTAAATGCGGAAAGATAAAGGCTACGCTATTACAAGGCGCGGGTCTATACATCGCCAAAGTACAAAGACCCATTTTGATAAAAGTGCGGAAAGTAAAAATACCTAATTACTATTACAATCCTTGAGCAGTTACATAATATTCAAGAGAAAATAAATGCGCGAAAAGAAATTGAACGTCCGAGGGTTTTGACCATTTGCTTGAAATTAAATTGAATTAAGACTTGATTAATTATTTAATTAAAGAAAAGTGTTTTTTATGTTTTTGGTATTTATGATGGAAATAAAGAAAAGAATTAAAATTAAAGTTAATGAAACCCTAGTTCTAAATTATTTTAATTTGTTAAAGAAAATGTCAAGATTAGGCTAATTAACTAATTAATTAATTTACATGTTTATTTACAAAAATAAATAGTAGTTAACAATAATAATAAATAATGAGAAAATTGATTTAATTAAAAAAAAAGAATGAAATGTCAGAAAACCCTAATTCTATGCATTTTTATTTATTAAAAAGTGTTAAAATTAAAACCTAAATTAACTAAGTTAATTGTTATTGAAATTTATTTACAAAAATATTTAAATGGTGAAATTAATAATAATTAAACATATTTTACATTTTTCTGTTTTTTTTATATTATGAAAAGAAAATTATTTTTATGGTGAATTAATGCAAACAATTAAAAACAATTAAAAGAATTATAAATAAAATTGAAAAAAATAATGCAAATCAGGGGGGTATCAGGCCCAAGTGAGAGGTTAATTGAGAGTAATTCAGGCCCACTAGAACAAAGCCTTGTTTGACTTTCCATGCTTGTATGCGCGTCCATTGACTGAAGTGTACCATGGATCTCATCCAATGGCCCTTGGATTAATCAACGTGAGCGCGTGGCAATATTAAGCGTGAGCGCGTATGGTAAGCCTTTGGTTGAACGCTGCATAGGAACATGTTATAACAAAAATCATGGATTAAATGGGGGGACCTGGGAATCGAACCCAGGTCCCAACGCTTAAGGGACATGTTGCCAGCCAACTGAGCTATTGCGTTTCTTTGTATACATAATGGATAGACAATATAATATATACAAAACAATGGTTAGTGGTATAAGACAAAAATTACGCGCCAGATTTGAATCTCCCAATAGCATCAGGCCACGTCCATCTTCTTCCTTGTTTTCCCTACAATTATAAAACAAATAGCGGGGGTTTTAAACCCCCACTAAGTGCAACAATGGATAATAGCGAATAGAATAGGAGGGAGTATAAATTGAGCGCGAATAGTTCATTGGATTGATCTTGCTGCAACGATTCTACCCATATAGGTTTGGAAGTCTAATTTTTCCATACATGAGAACCCCCAATTTTGAAGTTCTGAAACCCTAGGTTTCATCAATGGTGGATTTTGATACAAGCATTTTTAGAACAATTAAACGTTACCAAAAGCTTCAGAAGATCATCAGTAGCATAAATCAATAATCAAAATATAACAATGATGCATAGAATGCAGAGTTTGATTATGGAATTTTTTGTGAATAACACGATGCTGTTCTACCATTTCCTTGGACGTGGAAGCTTGTTCTTGGTTGCTATAGCTTCCTAGCAATGTCAGCAAGGTGTTGGAATAGGTTTTAGGCCTTGAATGATCCTGCAAATACGAAATCAGTTTTCAAGTTTTTGTTGAAAATTTGCAACTTTGTTCTATGGCTCTAGCAGCTTTTTCGTGTCTGTCCCCATTAGGTTAGGTTATGCATAAGTATATGAACGAATTTCTCTCCAAATGCAAATTGGCATTTTCCCTCATTTTTTAGAGTGACGCAATCAAGTTTCAAGGCCCATTACCACATGCTATATATAAAATTCTGCACTCACAAATAAATAAAAATTCATTTGTTCAATTTTCACACTCTACTACACAAACACCAAAAAACTCTATTCTCTCAATTGCTCAAGGATCAAACACTCTTTTCTCTCAAGGTTGATCAAGAACATACAACAACTTTTTGAAGAAGCAAAATCTCTTCCCTCCTCCAAGAATTTCGCCCTCTCCTCTCTCCCTCTACATTTCTCCGATCTTGGATAAGTAGCTTGTGATCTCTTCTCCTCAACCACCTCTTCGATTCCACGGTAAATTTCTTAATTTAATCACTTTTTCATAATTGATTCTTGAAATAAGCACTTTTCTAGAATTGATAATTGAATCAAGTTTTGAAACAAGAATTGAATTGTGATTGTGGATCCGTTTGTAGAATTATAAACTGAATTGATTTTGATGTCGAGATCCCAAATTGGATGATTAAAAGCACTTATTGATTAATTTATTTTCATAAGAAAAAAGCTTATTCAAGAAGTTGATTATTGTGCTATCGAGAATTGACAAGAAACCTTGAATCACACGTGATTTTCCATGAATCTAAACCTTGAATTATGCAAAAAATGTCATGTGCAAATTTGTGTAATTTAGGTGTTTGATGAATTGCTCGAACCATGTCGAGTTGAGCACAATGTGTGTTTACATTGATTGAACCTATGCAAACTCTTCTTGAGAATTGTTGTCTTGCTTTTTTTACATGTCAAGTTTCACGATTAGATAATTACATGATTAATTTTGGACGTTTAATTCGGAAGGTTGATATTGATTTTGGAACATCAAATTCAAGGTTCGACATTGATTATGAAATTATGATGAGTTTTGAGTGATCGATCCATGAGCTATTGCAATTTCTCAAACTGGTTTATCGATAAATTCATCTTTCGACATCAAATTTTCAAATGTTAGTTGCATTCTCACATGAATCATGTGGCTCGGAATCGATTAATGCGAAAGATCTTTTGTTGCAACATACTTGACCATTCACATGTGTTATTCTTCTATGTTCTAGATTCGATTCTTGCATTGAATTTCCTTATGATATAAGAACAGACTAATCTTTTGTTGTCGTGTGAAGAAAATAAAAGAATTAGAAATTTTTACATGAACAACATCCATGCGTCGATGCATACAAGGCCTTAAGTCGATGCAAATTGAGCGAAATTCCATTTCTGACACTCACGGGAAGTGTTGCGTCGACCTCGTGAGTTGACTCATACAGACCAGTTGCGTCAATGCATACAGGTCTCTGATCAACGCATACTAGAGAAACTTGCTTTTGACCACGCGCAAGAAGTTTTGCGCCGACCCTTTGAGTCGACTCATGGAGGTAGTTTGAGTCGACGCATTCCCCATGAGTAACCGCATGCTTTTGTTTTCTTTGTTCTTTTTGTTTCTTTTGTAGCTTGTGTTATCTTAGTGATTTCTAATGCTTTGGTGATTTGTGCAAGGTACATAGTGGCGTTTCTAATCATATTCCAAAATGGTGGTTATGTGATTGGAAAACACGATTAGCTTATGCTCACTTCTGATGCGACATGCTTTCTTTTCTTATTTCATGAGAAATGTTTACTATTCATATTATATTATATGTTGTCCGAATTCATGTAATATTTTGTGATGCCTTATGGATACCGTTTCTAACTTGGTTTGTTTCTTGGTGAAGCTTTCTCGATGCGTTTTCTCCTTTCTTCTCCATTGCTTTTGTTGCTTTCGACGATCTGCTTACTTTGGTAGCCATTGCTATCATTTTTACATTTCCGCACTTTATCGCATTTGCTTACCGCTTTCTAGAGGTCATGTAAAGTAGGAAACAGGAAATAAAAGAGCGTGTGCTCGAAGTATCTATTTAAAGACCTGTAGCAGGCACCGCTTTCTGTATGCTATTTGTGTTTGGTTTGTTTAAAACCCTACTCTTGAGGTAGGTATTTTGCAGGTGTGTTTACATTTGTGCTTGCATAGCCGGATGATGGTTTTAGGTCCTTTCATGGCAACCATTTCTAAGTCCTCATGAGAAGGCAAGTGGAAAGGGTTAGAAATCAACCCCCACCAGTTTTCGTCCGTGTCATTCCTATGCTCATTTTTTGCAAGTTCCGAGCTCTGAACGTGTTCCCAAGATCATGCGTATTAAGTCCGTCAGTAGAAAAGGGATTCGCATTCTAATCCCCCATGTTTTGTCAGGAGTTCGCATTGACCGATGCTGACACTCAGGGATTATTCATACTCTCTTCTATCGTCTACCTCGATCTTCTATATCCTGGTTAGATGCTTAAATGCTTTGAACATCACTTTGTACATATCTTCTGCTTGCCCGGAAATTCAATACTCGGTATAGCCTCTTATCCCACAGTTGAGAGCGCCTGGTTGACTCAGGTGATTCACTCCCCTTGGGTAGGTCATCTCCCCTTTCACCCTGGTATATGATTTCACATTGCATTGTTTGTGTGCTTTAGCCAAAGCGCTTTCTTGTTTACTTGCTTTCCATGCCATAATCCCTTAGGATGTGCTTGTTTCCTTTCGGATGCAAGTTAGACTTTAGGTTGCAAACCATGCATGCTAATATTAGATAGACATTTCCCTTTTGTTAATCCCAACCTTAGGACCATCATTGTATGATAACATTAGGATTAGAAACAGGCTAGTCTCCTTTAGACTCTTATTCTTCCCCTTTTGCATGTGCATTTTAAAACTAAAACCTTGTTTTTCTTGGCTAATCATAAAACATGCTAATCATACTTAAACCCTTTTTCAAGGTAATAAAATACAAACCAATCAAACATGGTGTGATCGGTGGATTTAGAACTGACTGTTTAATGCTGGTTCGCGAAATGTCGCGGAAGCAAGAGTCGCCACCGTCTTTTATTTTCTCCAACATGGACAGGACAAAAGCACAGCAAAATTCCTTATGAGATAGTTTCTCGGTTCGGGAGGTAGATTTATAGAAAGGGAAGGTGTTAGCACCCTTTCTATACATGGTTATCCATGGGCTCTTAGATACTTGCTCATTGTGTTTTCAAAATGTTTGTTTGCTTTACAAAATGTGAGTGGGTTTGAAAAAGTTTCTTTGAAAGTTTTCTGAATAACTCTTGTATCAGTCCTCAAGAGTGTTTGAAAAATTGTTTTGAAAGCTTTTTTTGAAAGTGTCAGTGTGAAAAGAGTTTTGATTTGTTTTTGAGAGAGCAAGTACCTATGAGTCATCTGCCTACCCTAAGGAATCAGGCTATGTAAATGTCCTTAAGGTAGTGCCATCCCACCATTGAGAGGTAGGTAGCACCACCGTTGGAGGTGTTCGGGTCAATTCGAGTTTAGGGACAGTGTGGTCACCGAAGCAACGGCAGGACACCTTAGAAGCTACCCTTATGTCCTTGATCCTTTTTTAATCTGAGGCAACCGTTTCGAGGCAACTATTCCGAGGCAACCGTTTCGAGGCAACTATTCCGAGGCAACCGGATCATGGACATAAGGACTTACTAAAACGTCATATACTTGACGACCACGTTTCGAAGGTAACAGGTGAGGCGTACCCTAGAAGTGGTGTGTGTATTTGTGTGTTGTTTTCATGTTAAGTTTATCTTTGATCATGGTATTGTGAGCTACGCTTGTTTTTAATTAACATTCATTCTTTCATACAAGTTAGAATTCAAGAGTGCGGAAATTTAAATGCGGAAAGATAAAGGCTACGCTATTACAAGGAGCGGGTCTATACATCGCCAAAGTACAAAGACCCGTTTTGATAAAAGTGCGGAAAGTAAAAAGACCTAATTACTATTACAATCCTTGAGCAGTTACATAATATTCAAGGGAAAATAAATGCGCGAAAAGAAATTGAACGTCCGAGGGTTTTGACCCTTTGCTTGAAATTAAATTGAATTAAGACTTGATTAATTATTTAATTAAAGAAAAGTGTTTTTTATGTTTTTGGTATTTATGATGGAAATAAAGAAAAGAATTAAAATTAAAGTTAATGAAACCCTAGTTCTAAATTATTTTAATTTGTTAAAGAAAATGTCAAGATTAGGCTAATTAACTAATTAATTAATTTACATGTTTATTTACAAAAATAAATAGTAGTTAACAATAACAATAAATAATGATAAAAATGATTTAATTAAAAAAAAGAATGAAATGTCAGAAAACCCTAATTCTATGCATTTTTATTTATTAAAAAGTGTTAAAATTAAAACCTAAATTAACTAAGTTAATTGTTATTGAAATTTATTTACAAAAATATTTAAATGGTGAAATTAATAATAATTAAACATATTTTACATTTTTCTGTTTTTTTTATATTATGAAAAGAAAATTATTTTTATGGTGAATTAATGAAAACAATTAAAAACAATTAAAAGAATTATAAATAAAATTGAAAAAAATAATGCAAACTAGGGGGGTATCAGGCCCAAGTGAGAAGTTAATTGAGAGTAATTCAGGCCCACTAGAACAAAGCCTTATTTGACTTTCCATGCTTGTATGCGCGTCCATTGACTGGAGTGTACCATGGATCTCATCCAATGGCCCTTGGATTAATCAACGTGAGCGCGTGGAAATCTTAAGCGTGAGCGCGTATGGTAAGCCTTTGGTTGAACGCTGCATAGGAACATGTTATAACAAAAATCATGGATTAAATGGGGGGACCTGGGAATCGAACCCAAGTCCCAACGCTTAAGGGACATGTTGCCAGCCAACTGAGCTATTGCGTTTCTTTGTATACATAATGGATAGACAATATAATATATACAAAACAATGGTTAGTGGTATAAGACAAAAATTACGCGCCAGATTTGAATCTCCCAATAGCATCAGGCCACGTCCATCTTCTTCCTTGTTTTCCCTGCAATTATAAAACAAATAGCGGGGGGTTTTAAACCCCCACTAAGTGCAAGAATGGATAATAGCGAATAGAAGAGGAGGGAGTATAAATTGAGCGCGAATAGTTCATTGGATTCGTCTTGCTGCAATGATTCTACCCATATAGGTTTGGAAGTCTAATTTTTCCATACATGAGAACCCCCAAATTTGAAGTTCTGAAACCCTAGGTTTCATCAATGGTGGATTTTGATACAAGCATTTTTAGAACAATTAAACGTTACCAAAATCTTCAGAAGATCATTAGTAGCATAAATCAATAATCAAAATATAACAATGATGCATAGAATGCAGAGTTTGATTATGGAATTTTTTGTGAATAACACGATGCTGTTCTACCGTTTCCTTGGACGTGGAAGCTTGTTATTGGTTGCTATAGCTTCCTAGCAATGTCAGCAAGGTGTTGGAATAGGTTTTAGGCCTTGAATGATCCTGCAAATACGAAATCAGTTTTCAAGTTTTTGATGAAAATTTGCAACTTTGTTCTATGGCTCTAGCAGCTTTTTCGTGTCTGTCCCCATTAGGTTAGGTTATGCATAAGTATATGAACGAAATTAGGTCAAGAAACAAGCCCATAAGTCCATGAATTGATGATTTCAATATTTCATTTTTATCATATCTTTTTCAATCTTTTTGCCATGAAAACCTTGCCAATTATGGAAGATTTGGTCTTGTTGATTGATGCACGAAATCCTTAGCATGTGTGGAAGATATTTGCTGCATAAAAAGATTTAAAAAGCATTATTTGATATTTTCTCATAATTAAATCTAATTAAATGAATTAATATAAATAAAAATTCAATTAATTAATTAAAAATAAGAAAATAAATCCCTTTGAACTCAATGGGTCGTGCATATGCTTTGGGTAATGATTCAAGGAATAATTTGAGGCCCATTAGCATTTTTGAAGCTTTTGAAGCAAAGTTGACTTTTCAAAGTTCCCAAAAATTTCCCGACTTCTCCAATGCATATCTTGCTCAATTTTTAAGCTATGATCATGTTCTTGGACATTTTGGAAAGGTCTTGAAGTCCTCTAACCAATGCGTTTGGTCCCATGTTGTTTTGATTTATCAATCTCAAGTTATGGTCTTTGACTTCAAGTGCCTTTTTGTTGACTTTTGAAAATGACCTATAATGTTGAAATTGATAACTTTTTGTGAGAGAATTTATTGGACTTGGAGTGTGAAGATGAGTTATAGGAAATGTCATCCTATTCAAAATGAGCTTTGGATGGGATTTTTCTGATGAACCATGAAGAAGTTATGCCCTGGTCAATTTGCAGTTGACTTTTCAGCTGTCCAAAAATAGAAACTTTTGCATCTTGAGACTTTTTGAGCCATGCTTTGAGAAATCATGATCAAGAATTGATCAAATGATGTTTGTGGCTTCAAAATAAGACGTTGACCAAAAATTTTGACTTTTGACTGTCAAATGACCATTTTGCCCCTGTAGTTGACTGTGGAGCAATTAGGGTTTTTGACTGTGCAATCTGGTGCTGTGAGTCTTGAAACTTGACATATGGATGCTTGACAATGTTTATAGGCATGTGGGACTTGATTGGACCCTTGGAAACCTCAATTTCTTTGCAAGAACCAAAACCCTAATTTTGACTGTGTTAGGAGGCAATTGAACTGTGCAACCTTTGAGAGATTTTGAAGCTTGATCTTGCCAAATCTTGAAGAATATGGGAGGGCAAATTTTGGGGTACAACACATGGCATCTTGCCTTAAGGGCGTAACTCATAACCATTTTCTCAATGGTTCGTCACCCATAAAAAACACAAAATAAACAGAAATATGTGAGCTGAACTATGGCACTCAGATTCCTTAAAAGGGATACGTAGGCGTCTGGTCACGGGGCTCAGTTGGGTGAAATTTGTAAATACTTCCTTCTTTTCCCCGTGTTTTGTTTTCCTTTTGCATGCATTCTTTCCCAACAGTAAGCAGTAGACTTTAGCATAGAATAGAAACACACATAAGATAGACAATTAGAGTGGATATCATAGAGTACTACGGGCGTGTGGGGTGCTAATACCTTCCCCATGCATAATAGACTCTCTTACCCGATCTCTCGATCGCAAGACCATGACTTCTCCCTTCTCAGGTTTTCTCTATGTTTACCTTTCCCTTCGTGCGGGATAAAAGACCTTAGATGGTGACTCATGGTTTGATGATGTTCAGCCAGTTGTTTCAGCTGACGACTTCACTGGGGACAAATTAACCAAATGTTGGTCCATCTTAGAGTCAATCCTAGTTCTTGTTTGTTTATCTTTGGGTGTTTTATCTATTTCCAACTTTGTATGTATTGCTTGCATATGTTTTCATGCATTTTACTGTTTCCATATACTGTTGTTGTGATAGATCTATGATTCTTGATTGGGTGGGTGTTAGCACGAGGTAAAAGGCACATTACCCAGGCTAGTGTTCACATGGGTTAGATGGATACTCATGTGGAATCCCATGTCACTTTGGCACGTGTGAGGAAGCATGAGATACCAAGCTCAGACAAGGTTCAATCGACTATTCCTTTCGCTCTAGCACCCTTTGTGCATAGACAAGGTGTTAGCACGAGGAACTCCCGACTCTGGATGCCCTTAGCACCTGGTTTCACCTAGATTTTCCTGTGAGATGGGGTAGGAACAACAATCATTATCACAGGTACTGTTGTTGACTTATTATGTTGGTGACTTATTATTTTGGTGACTTGTTCCGTTGGTGACTATGCGGTTCTTCTGGTGATGTTCCAAACCTTTGATCCTGATATTAACAGATTATGCAGAGACAGTACAACAGATATCTGTATCACGGAAGTAGTAATCCCATGGTCACTTGCACATGTATCATAGCATGTTTACTTTCAAAAGAAACGTCAGAAAAATGAAATTGTATACTAATTTGCATATGCATCCCATTTCCAAGGAATTCCAAATACAAGTCTCCTCCAATTGAGCTTTCCAAAAGGAAATACCGTAACAAGGATTTATGGATTGACTAGTCTTTGAGTTCTTTGGAAATGAAGAACAAAACATGCATTCATGATATCACGTATTTCGTTGTTCATATCAGAAGCTTATTGGGGCCTTCTTTTCACTTTGAGTTCACAATCATTGACAACGACTTCCCTGCATCCATAATAAACCAGAAAGAACCAGCAAAGATTCATGGATCTCCTTGAACAGAATCATAATGCTCTTCGGTGGGACATGGATATTATGGGTGACATAATGAATCGAGTTCTTTAGAGTCTCCACGCTATTGTTCAGGGATAAGACAAACTTAGGCAGAGTGTTACCAAGATGGTGAAAGTTGTTCTTTCTATTTCTAATATGTCTCTCAAGCCTAATGTTGTGACTACTCCTGAGAAAATGTTCAAAGACCATGTTAAGGTCGTTGGTTTTGAAGGGCCTCAAGATGATATCCTTGTTGTGTTAGCTGAATTATCTAAAATGGCTGAAGTGTACCATGATCTTGAGGAATGTCTCGAGGCTATGAAAACTTCCAAGGCCTCTGGAGTCGATGTTGCATCCATACACCCTGGGCCAAGAATTGTTATTCTTCCAAAGTTTTAGGTTCTTGATTTTGATAAACATGAAGGAACTACCAGCAATAACACTAGAAGCGGCAAGAAACCATACTCTAGCTCTGATAGGAAGAATGAGGGTGGATCTAACAGTGTTTCTATTGACAAGGGGAAGGCTTCTGCCAATCCTCAAACCCAGTTTCTTCATTATTCAACACCCAAGGTTGTTCCTAATCAGTGTGTTATTCAAAATTATCAACAGCAAAATCAGCAATCGGGACAATAAGGATAGCAGGGGTGGAGGGATACTAAAAGAAGGATTGACCAGGTTCCTATACCTTATTCTCAACTTCTTTCCCAATTGCTTGATAGTCAGTTGGTCCAGTTACAAGAACTTTGCCCTCGTTCACATAGACTTCCAAATGGATATGATATCAATGCTCGTTGTGAGTTTCATTCATAGGCCCTAGGTCACGCAATTGAAAATTGTAGAGCGTTGAAGGTGAAGGTCCAAGAGCTTGTCGATTATGGGATCATCACACATACACCGAATGGGCTCAGCATACAAAGCAATCCCACACCAGATGTTGTGATGAAAATTGTCAATTCCTCCTATCAACCAGGTCTCACTTTGGGTCAGGAGTTACCTCGTGTCTATCTTGTGCGGATTTGGGTTCCAAAACTCCCTCACCTGCAGCCATTGCCTATACCTTAATCGGGTCAGAGGAATCAAGTGCTGAGATATAATCAGTTCATGAATCAGCATCAGCGACAAAATTATTCTCTGCAGAAACATCAGGAGCAAAAGAAGCCAGGAAGAAGATGGGATGCAATTCCTATGGCTTATAATCGGCTACTTCCTCTCCTTCTTCATTATCAATTGGTCGAGATGAGAGAGTTTAGGCCTCTTCCCAATTCTCTCCCTCGGGGTTACGATGCAAATGCTAGATGTGAATTTCGCTCAGGGTCACCTGGTCACTTAATTGAAAACTGTAGAACTTTAATGAACAATGTGCAGGACCTGATTGAGCTAAATGAAATCTCATTCACTCTAAGCGGTTTGCGCATAAATTGAATTCCTTTACCCAAACAAGTACCAAAACTACAAGAGCATCCACTGAATCAATAAGTTCACATGGAGTCATGCCTCCTTAACACGATAATGCAAGGCATGAAACTTTGTATGAGCATTCTTGACAACATATGGGGAACCATGAAAACCACTTGAGACCTTTGAAAACCAAATTTCCTTGTGAAATAAACAACACTAGTTGTGGACTCATTGCTTAGGAGGGGAATTTGTCTGATCAATTCTTGAGCATCCTTGAGAATTTGAGAACCTTAGGAGAATGGTTTTGAATAAAATGAGAGGGAAAATTTTGAGGTATAACAATTCTCATCATTATAAGCCTTTAAATCCCTAAAATAACTCAGATACACATTTATGTTCATTATAGACCTTCCCTAGAATCCTTGATTCAACAGGAAAGTCGTCCTTGGTGTTTAGCAAGAACATTTGGCGCCCACTGTGGGGCCCGGTAAAACTTTCCTGGGCCACACTATTCAAACTCTCATTGAAAATCTCTTCTTAAGGGGACCCCCCTCCTAACATTGAGCAGCTACTGGCCATGATCAACGACCTCTGTCAACAAAATGACACGCTACAAGACAGCGTCCACGTCTTGCAGACAAAAATCCTAGACGATGGCGACCAGGAGCCTGAACTCTTGGAACCGCATCCATTATCCAGGTTATCTGGAATGAACAGGTCCTAAAGAACTTCAAACCACCGGCTTTCTTGACATACGATGGCAAGTCAGATCGTCATGAACATATTATCACCATTAACAACATGATGGCAATCATCAGGGCTGTTGATTCCCTAAAATGCAAACTTATGGTCGGCACCTTCAAAGAGTCGTCCCTGAGGAGGTACATGGGGCTTCCAAGGTACTCCATTAACAGCTACCAGGATTTCACCAAGAAAATGGTCCAACAATTTTCACCAAGTCGGCATAGGAAAGTGTCTACCACGAAACTATCCAATGTTCGCCAACTCCAGGCGGATCCCTGAGGGATTACATGGCACAGCTCAATGAAGAAACCATAAAAGTATCTCACCCCAATCATGATACTCAACTTTTATTAACAAAGCAAATACCACTAGAGGGAGGATGATGAGAAATATACCAAAAATCTCAGACGGTATGCTTTTGAGTAAGAACTCTGCTAACGATGTACAAGCCTTATTTCAATTCCTAAACACTGGAGATATAAGGGAGTGAAACCCTTGTTAACCCCTCTGAGCCTTCGAAGTAGGAGTTTTTGTTCTATTCAGAAAAAACCTTATTTTTGAACCCGGGGCGGGTAATGTTCAGTTAACATGATCAAGCATTCAAAACTCATCAAGAGTACGTATCTAGGGATACAAAAATTGTTATCCTTCAAAAGGTTAAAGAAAGCCAAAACCGCAACGGTTAATCCTCTTCTATTATTAGTGTGAATCAAAGGGAATGATATCCCAATGGTATCTCTCGTACATCAAGAGGTCAGCAGAGGGTGATACAACAATGGTTATCCCTCATTTACCAAGGACTCAGGCAGTTATAATCACCTTCAACAAATCGAAGACAACGTGAAGATCAACGACTTGTTCAAAAAGGAAAGTATCAATAAGAAAGAGACAAAAAGCTCCGCTAAGTTGAAACTTGAAAACAAGTCGCTTAGGAAAAAGTCAGGGCATCCCGCTGGATGTCCAATTTGAAATTCGAAAGAATTTGTCAAGGAAAAAGTTAGGGAAAGAGGAAAATCCCGCAAGGTATAAAAGGATTACCAAGTAAAAATCCTCAGCAAAATAATAAAGTTGTGTGATTAGACACCAAAGCAAAAAAGGTGAGTGACTGTCATGTCCAAGAAATCACAGTGGTTCCTCAACATACCAAACTCTCTTGAGTTATGGATGATTGTATCGAGTTAACTGGACTTAGGACTGGAGAACATCATGGAGAATTGGTGGGAACCAAATACTTTGATCCTTAAATCCTTTTTCCTAAAACCGGGAACCAGGCCACGTTACAATCCTTAAAAGTCCTAACTGAAGCATGGGTTAACTTGAAAGCAAACTGTAATGAGAATACGGTAACCTGAATCTTAGGAGGTTTGCTAAAACTTTTGATTTGGTATCAATCCATCTTTTATTATGTGTGATACGGTGGGAGAACTGAATTTTGGATTTTGTGTTTTATCGCAAATATTGCGGATAGCAAGATTCGCCATCGACTTTTCTTTTATCCAATAAAGGAAAGGGTGAAAAGAATAGAAAAGACCTTTTGTAAATTTTCTGAGTAAGGGGGGTAAGTTATGAAAAGGGAAGGTGTTAGCACCCTTTTCATCCGTAGTTATCTACAGGCTCTTAATTGCTAGCTCACTTTTGGAAATGCTTTGTGTTCGTGTGTTTGAAAATATTTTGAAAATGCCTTAGTGCGACAATTTTGTAATGATTCTCGTATCGTTGAGAATGTATATAAAATGTATTTTTTTAAATATTCTGAAAGAAGTATTATTTTGTGAGAAATGTTTTGAATATGCCAATGTAAGGCAGTCTACTTTATAATAACCCTTGTATCAGTCCTCAAGAGTGTTTATAAAGTGTTTTGAAAATAGTTGTTTTTGAAAGTGTGAGGTGTGAAAATTGTTTTAGTTTGCGAGCAAGAGATTACGAGTGATCAAACTACTCAATATGTCTTTGTTATTTTCCTCCTACTTTATATAATGTTATTCTACCATTAGTTAGTAGGAATCTCTATCATTGGATGTGAGGGACAGGCGCGGGTCATCGTACAGTCATGGAAGGCAACTTGTAGGACGCTTTAGCATTTGTCGTAAGGGACTAAGATCGTTTACCAAAGGCAGCATCGAAGGGTCATCGAGGGACTATGATCTTTTAATCGAGGGTCTTTGCTAAAGCATCCACATGTTCAAGGGACATGACTGTTTTATCTGAAGGCAACAAATGAGGTTACCCTAGAGGTGCATGTGTGCAAAGTGTAATGTGATTCAAGTATTTATCTTGAAGATTAGGGTTTTATAGGTTCAATTATTAGTCTTGTCATACAACCCTAGTTACTATACAATATAAAATATAGCATGAATTTAAAGGGCGGAAAGTAAAGTCCTACGCTATTACAAAGCTTCGGGGATGGGGATATAAATTTATGAATGGGGATTAAAGAAATAAAACCTAATTATCTATTACAAAGCTTTGACAATTACATAGTAAGGAAAAAAGCGAGGAAAGATAAATCTACACTATTACATTTTAGGGTGCAAACCTATACAATTTGTCTAAGAAGATAAATAGGAAAAAGAAGATAAGAAAAAATATTGGAAAAATGTTTATATGTACAAATAAAGTAAATTCATGTTTTTAATGTGATTTTGGTTGAGAAAAGTCCTAAAAAGGAATCAAGCTATCATGAAAATGCTTTTACCCAAGTGTTAAAATATCTTATGAGAATCAAGATTTATCATGGTGAAATCAAGCTTTGTGAACAAGGTTGAAAAATTAATCAAAAGATCAACAAAAAAACCCCTAAAAACCCTAAAAAAGTAATGGTTTTGATTTATTTGGAAAATAATGAAATAAAAAATATTTTTGTGATATTTTTTAATATTCATAAAGTTGAGGTGATAAATTAATAGTGTGCAAAAAATCAGCTAGAAAAGATTAAATTTGGATGCAAAAAGAATTAATTGAAGATGATGAAAACAAGTGATAAAAAATGAAGTTAAAGGAAAAAAGAATAGAAATATTGCATGGGGTGGGTGTTGAACCCACGCCCACTAAGTCTCCAGTGCGCGCGCCCTTACCACCGGGCCAAGCGCCTGCTTGTGTTTTGGAAACAGGTATCACACAAAATATAATAAACCTGCATGTTAGTTTGGAAAATAACAAATAAAATGCAAAAGGGTACCACTGGGGCTCGAATCCAAGTCCCTCAGGTAACAAGTGACTTAGCGCGCATGGTTTACCACTGGGGTGGCTATACATCTGTTCATTAACACAACAACTAACAAATATATTATAAACTCATTTTTGAAAATTTGAAATGGTGTCTTCTTCTTCCTCGCGTGCACAGACAACAACAACACCATTGTTGATCTTCTAAAAGCTTCATTTCTCAACCATTTTAAAAAATGTAAACATGAAAGTTACTTGATTTTTCATCACGAATTCAACCATGTAACTTTTGAAAGCTAAAGATCAAAGGTTAAGATAAATTTTGATTGGTACCAAACTGAAACCAAATTGTTTCAAAAACTTCAATTCCAAAATTCTCATCACATAGTCAACATAAATGAAAACTAAGAACATGGTTAGTTTCAGGGCAATCATATCTACATTTTATCTTTTGAAATTCAAAGCAAATGATGCGTGTATATGGATATCACAGTTTGAAAATTTTACCAAATTGGAGAAAGTCTAATGCTTCTTCTAGCTATTACAGAAGTAATGTGATGATTGATTAAGCTTCCTTGGACCTCCCTGAAGCTATTCCAATCCTTACTTTATGCTGAAAGTTGCTGAATCACTCTAACCAAGTCAAGTTGCAATGGTGAAAAGTTAAAATGGTGGATGATGAAGATGATGTTACAATGAGGAAACAAGGGTATGGATGAGTTACATATGATGTATATTAAGTGTTTGGATGATTGGTTTAGACAAAAGTTTTAAGGTTTTAGAGATTCAAAGATTTGGACTTCAAAGCTCAAAAATGGAGGTTTTGTGTACAATTCTGACTTTGGAGAGTTTGAGAGGGTTAGAGGGCTTGTGAACTCCTGTCCTGGCTAGCAAATGATCTCTATATTTATAGGCAAGAGGTTTGGGAGGTTGAAACAACCAGATTTGTGAGACAACAAGTTATGGCTTGGTTGGAAGTGGAAAAAAATCAAGTTTATGTGAAAATGGTGGTTCCAATGGAGAAGTACAAGTGTGCTCTGGAGTTGTTGGGTGTAGGGAGGTTGCTTCTTCATTTTAGGATAGAGTGTGATCAGAAGAAACAAATGAGAGGCTCAAGGAGTTGACTTTGTGATTAAAGCTTGATTTACAAGAATGGAAATGTTACCTTTGTGCCAAAAATGGAATAATCATTTGGATAAAGGCTTAAATACTTGGATAATAGCTCAAACTTTTGCGTAATCTTCTGATTATGGATGATTTGTGGGATTAGAGGCATACAAAGAGAGATTGTACAGAATGCTTAAAGATTGGATCATAAGGTTCTCTATGAAAATGACCTATAATTCAAGTTTGGCATGCCATCTTCATCTCTTCGAAACTTCTAGCTCAAGCATGATAAAATTGTGTTCTTGCATATTTTGAAAAGCTTGAAACATTTTCTATAACTTTCAAGTTGTGAGTTTTAGCTAAATCAAATGGGAACTTGGTGAAAATTGGCCAAGAAGTTGAGATGAAAAATTGACCAAAACTTGTTGGAAATTTTCCTAAGTGTTAGATAAAAACATCATGACATCATGGGCCTATATCTCTTAATCCAAGCATTTTTTGGACATCAACCCTCAAGGATAAAGTTTTAGAATTCATCATTTCCTACAACTTTCATGTTGAAAGTTTTCTTTGAATCAGCTTGCATCTTAGTGAAAACGGCCATGAAGTAGTGATTTTGTTAAGAACAAAAACTTAAAATTTTCTCTAAGTGTTGGAAAATTTTCTAATTTTGACTTTTGTTGACTTTGTTCTTGATTTTCTTGACTTTGTTGATTCTTGATGATCAAGCTTGAAAATTTTGAATGTTTTAATGATTCTTGATTTTTGAATTCCAAAGTTGACCAAAAAGTCAAAGTTTGACTTTTGTGTGATTGTTGACTTTTTATCAATTGATTCAATTCTTCCACTATCAACCACTTGTATCTTTGGAAATGTCTTGAGCCATGTAATTAGGTCAAGATGTTGTATTTGAGCTTTTGATATCACGCTTTAAGCTATTAAGTCATGTATTAGGTCAAAAGTCAATGATCAGTCATCTTCAGTCAAAACCCTAATTTTAGCAATTTTTGACCTTTGATGATTTGAGGGCTTTCCTTGAGGAATCATGATCAACCCTTGATAACATTATGAATACCACTTCAAAATGTTGATATTGACCAAAAATTTTGAAGTTTTACTATATGTTGACCATAATTGACTTTTTACCCAATACAATTGATTTTCAACCATTTGAGCAAATTGACTGATCAAACTTGAGATGTAAGACTTGAACCTTGACATGAACATCATTGAAGAAATATGAAGAACCATGGGAACCACTTGAGACTCTTGAAACCCAAACATCATTGAGAAACATCAAACCCTAGTTGTGGACTCATTGCTTAGGAGGAGAATTTTGACAAGTCAACTCTTGAGTAGTTTTGAGCCATTGAAGATCTTAGAAGAATGAGAAGACCTCTTGAATAAAAATGGGAGGGAAAATTTTGGGGCACAACACTATGTTTTACAAAAAAAAAAATTGCATTGTTTCAACATCCTTTCAATAAAAGTTTTCTAACTTCAAGACAAGCATAGGATTTGCATTGAATTATTATTCTCATAATAAACATCTTTTGCATATGAATAAGTGCTTAAACATAAAGTGAGATTGCACAATGAGCATCAACGAAGAGCTTGATCTTGTCGGAGAAAAGGCTTGAATACTCTATTGAAGCGAAAGTCAGTTGTCACAACAGTAATGACATATCTAGAGGCACGTTAACCATAGATTCTATTAAGCGAAAGCATCTTGGTGCTTTACAATCTGAGTACCCTTTAGAGGGATGAAGTTTGCAGATTCCACCAATCTAGGGCAATTAAGTCGAGATTCGATTTCTCATAGTTCAGCCAAACCTAGGATATTCACTCAAAGCTGTCAAATCAGAGGCTATCACGTCGATAAATTTCTTCAAGCTTATGCCAATCATTAAGAGGCTATCACATCGAGAAGTCTATTCAGAATTCACTCAAACCAGAGCAATCACATCGATATTCGTCAAAGCTCTGCAAGAAATCTGTAATCAGAGACAATTCATTTTGTAACTCAAGACATTGGGGCAGGTTACCTCATATCATATTATGGAACGAATATTTCGGTCTTCTATTCAGCATAGATTCTCTCAGAGATCCTACAAACAGGGGCACTTCTCATCCGTACTCGCAAAGTTGCTCAAGCCAATTTTGTCATGCAAGATGATAATCATCAGGAAATCGATAACACTCACCCCGACCTAGCTAGCGTGCAAGTCTGCCTTCATCTGTTGCAGATACTTTCAAACCAGATTCCCCAGCGAATTTGGACTGTCCAGAGTCAGTGTTTAACTTAGCATACATAGTTGCGCGTTTGTTTACTGTGGAAAATGGTAAACAACTGCTAGTCTTCCCAAAGCCTAAAACTAAGGGTTACTTGCAGGATCGACTAGTTGATCCTAAGACATGTGCTAATGTATCCAAGTATAACTTGTTCGACGTGAGACTTTGCCTTTTGAGAAACGGTTTTCTCTGAAAGAAAAAACAAGTATGACTTTCCATAATGTGATGTCTTGATCGACTGAAGGTAACTCGTGACGGACAATAGGATACGACTTGTTCAAATGAAATAAATGTTGAGTGAATCTTTAGTAAATTCTAGTATAGAGATAGAATGGGTTTCACAAGCAAAGAAGATAATATAAAAGAATTATTCAAAAGTAAATAAAATTAAGGCAAAATATTCAAAAGGAACAACTAAAAAGAAAGTAATATTCATTGACATAAAGATGATGATTCACGTACATTCACACCTTTGAAACCCTCTGCTTCCTTATGCTTGGAATGTGGAGTTTGTTAAGTGATTCTAGTACAAAGTGAACACCCTGAATCCTACACTGGACCCTTTAATTTATAGTAGTTACAAATCTAACTGCCTATGCACTAGAACACGCTATACACTTGACACGTATTTGGCCTAAGGTAACTGCTTATCTATGCTTTCACCATGTACTTGGCGCTTGATTTAGAAAAACTTCCTTGCAACTGATGGTATTTTCAAATTTCAAAATGCTTTAGTTAGACGTTATTCCTTAGTGTAGATAGATGATCCAAATTTCTCTAAGTCCCAGACTCCAATTTGGTCGACAAAGCCAATCTTTGACTAGCTCGTTTGTCACTTGTGTCGACCCTCTGTTTAACTGTCGACTTTCCTGGTATTTCCCATTCTTGAGTAACTATTTCCCCTTTACTCATGACGTCATGCCATCATGGTAACATATCACACTTTCTCCTCGAGACGTGCAACTATCAATTTGCCATCATTTCTTTTTCTTAGTGGGAGACGTGGCCCACCAACTATGTACCCCTTCTTACCACGTGTCCCAACTCACGTGACACGAATTTGAAGAGTTAGGAAAGGAAATTTTAATCGTTTTTTCTTGATTATTTATTTTCCTTTTTATTAGGGTTTTTCTTTCTATAGAACCTCTTTCCTCTCTTTTTTACGCTTCTTTTCAACCTAACTCTTCTGTCTTCAGAGAACAAAAACTTTCCAGTATTCTTCTTCTTCAAGCTTCTCTATTTTCTCTAATGGAAATCTCCAGTAAAAAGATTCCTTCTTCCTCAACACTTCCACATCCACTCCTTATTGATGGGAAGGAGTATGTTCCTGAGACACCTTTTTTAGAAGAAAAAACAAAGATTTGGCAATCACAGATATTAATCCATTTCTCTATAGATGACAAACCTCTAGCATTTCTAGGTCCTCTTCCTGAAGAGCGTAAACTGAATATTTCCATGAACGAACATGCATGCTTTCCAACCAGTTACCTCACAAAACCACTTATTTCTCTTGAAAAACCTTTGTCACTAGACTATGTAGATAGAAACTTCAAGACTGCTCCTCCCAGAAATTGTCCTAAGTTTCGTGCCTGGATGACACGTTTAGAGGAAGAAAAACTTGATCAATGGCAAGATTTAGGTATTTACACTCTTTTACAAATCTCTTGTTGTGGTCCTCCTTATTCTTGTGGTATGATGCTGGCTACGATCCAGTTTTGGGAGGGTTCGACTAACACCTTTCATATGAAGTGTGGCATGATTACTCCTACACTTTTAGATATTATTGTTATTACTGGGCTAAAACCGACTGGTCGAGTGTTCAATCATGGGGATGCAGACCCCATATCTTTGAAGTTTGATGTAGGTGATTCTGGAAAGCCGACCTATAATAACTTCATCGACTATCATGCCAAGACCTCAGGCCCTGTGACTCCTGAAGAGCACGTAACATTTATAACCTTATGGTTGTCTCGCTTTGTTTTTTTGTTCAAGGTCTATGAAGATAGCCAAACAATTTTCATATTTGGCTACTCAGTTACATCAAGGTCGCGACATTGCCTTGGGCCAGCTGATATTGGCTTCTCTTTATGAGTCATTATTTGATTTGGTTGCTTAAATCCAAACTTTCAACCCAGCCAACTCCAAGAAGAAAAATGTTTTGGCCCATGGCACTTTTTGGTTCTTACAATTGTGGCTCAACGCCACTTTCTCTAAATACATTAAGCCATATGGGATGAGAAGAGTGGTGTGTCCTCTAGCTGAGTGTCACGTTGTTTGGAAACTCCTAATCCCTATGACCCCTGGCGATAAAACTTCACCTAGCGTCGAGGTATTTCGACTGTTGTTCAACATCATGATGACTCGTGTCAATTTTGAACCTTCAATGGCTCCTTTCTGTCATAGACCTGATGGCCCTGAGTGGTTTACTAAAGCTTTTCCTCCTCCATGAAATGAAGATAGGACTAACTCTTTAGCCATCTGGAGGTGCTTTTCAGTTCCTCAGTTTCTGTCGACTGTGATTGTTGGCACCACTCCAGGCTTGGTTTCTTACCAACCTAATTTGATGGCTAGACAATTTGGGCTCTGTCAGTTTATTCCCAAATCTCTATTTCCCTCTTTTGAGTTGCTCTTTAACATCACCAGCGATCAACCTTATGATGTCTTCAGAGCGGACGTCGAGAATTTTTGGGAAAAAAGGCCTAAGCCTGGTTCTATCCCTTTTCAACCTGCATTTTACTGTACCAAGGAATTTGAAACTTGGTGGCAGTTATATCTTACTGCATATGTTGGCGCCCCTGAAGCAAAGCTATTCGAACTAACCGAAGCTTTTACCAATTTTCAAGCGAAGGCAACTAAATGTAAGACTATTCATGCCAAATAAATTCAAGATTTTCAGCAGTATTTATAAGTTATGTATCGACCTAATAATCTTCGTCGGACCATTTTTGAGGCAGCCAAAGAATTATAGGAGAAGGTAACCGACAGGATCCCAAAACTTAAAATTCCTTGTTACGCGAAAGACAAGTATCTTTACACCCTTCATTTTGGAAAAATTAATTTCCCTCCTTTGCCATCTAGCCCCTTGGTTTTGGCCTTTGGCCCACCTATTCCTGATTGGTGGTATAGCCCTTGGTCAGATATTGAAAATTCTTATAAGAAAAAGGCTGAGAGAGTGGTACCGGCGAAGCATTATCAACCCAACTACTCATGGCCTCTTCATATTGATCCTCAATATGTTAAAATACGCTCTACCATGAAAGCTGGTAATAGTTTTTTTAGAAAGCTTCCCCCCTTACTCTTTTGGCTCTTGTTACTGATTTGATTGTTTTTTCTTACAGCCATTCAAATAGACCAAGGGGGTGGCTCTTGTCGGCCAGAATGGTCCTTCAACAGAAAAGGTTCAGGTTTGAAATTTATTGGTTTCTTGTTCTTCATTTAGCATCATATACTTAACCAATTTTCAAACCCTGTAGGTTATTCCTGATAAATCCCCCTCTGATGATGACACCATTTCAATTGCTCTTAATAAAACCAGTTCTTCAGTATGTATATTTGTATACTACCCCTTCAACTTTTCTTGTGGTACAAACGGTTGCTAACACTTCGTTTATCTGCAAAGTCAAAACCGTTTGACGGGTTTGACTGCTCCCTCCACCAAATCCAAAAATTCTAAGAAGGAAAAGCCTCATCCTACTGCGGGGATAGAGGTATTTTTGTCGACATATCTACCTATGTGTTTTTTTCAAACAACTTATATTTCCTTCCATTGTCTTCAGTCGTCTCCTGATAATCAGTCCCCTCATCATTCCCACAAATCCAAAGGCCATAAAAGGAAGAAAGATTCTACTTCCAAGGGTGGAGAAGAGAAAAAGAAAAAGAAACCCAAGGTGCTTTCGGCCAATGACATTGAGGCTAGCCCTGACCCGGCTATTGATACCATAGTGGTGGACACAACAATTATCGACCCACTTCCTTCCCCCAAGATTGTTGAAGCTTCAGGGCCAACTAGGACCACTGTTGTTGTCCCTGTTAAAGGGAATTTAAACATAAATCTTGACTTGTCGGTAGAGGTAGTCACTTATTCCAATCTCATTCAACTTGTTGGATTCATCTTACTAATATTTTTTTTTCTTTTTAGGCTGAGATCTCTGATCGACAGCCCCGAAGTCTGGCCGAATACAGCCCACTTTCAATGGGTTCTTCTCCTAACAATCAAGGGATTCCTGTCTTTGACGCTGGTGAGTTCGTTGATCTTACTATTCAGGCTACTCATAGTGATTCTGACTCAATCACTAGTCCTGCCACACATAAGGATTCTAGCTCAACTAGTTCTGATTCTAGTCTTTCAGATTCCTTGCAGGGTTCAGGGGCGAAAAAAAATGCCACCACCTCTGAAACTGTGCCCCCAAAAAATGTGGACTCGCCTACATTATCGAAAAAGGTTGCGATAAAACCCTCTGCTGCTCTGGAGGCAATGGCTAGACTACGTAGCTTAATAAGCTCTCATGAACTTTCTTCTAACTCCGACCAATCTCAACTTCACGATGCCAAACTGGGACCTGGAGCAACAAAAGCTAAGATCTTGACGGATAAGATTCGTAATGCATTGAATCCAAATTTGCCTCACTTGCTTCTTACTGAGCCAACTCTTAGTCCAGATATTTTAGGTGCGCTTGCCCAGTTAAAAGAGCTTCACATTTCAGAAGTTTCTCGAACCATGATGAATGCGTTTGAGAAATTCCTTGTTCATATGTTCCATAATATTGAGAATATCATAAAGAACGAGCAATTGGTCGAGTCGAAGGAGAATTTTGTAAAAGAGAGTTGGGAGGTGGTGGTACAAGCCAACAAAGAGGTCACCAAGATGTTGGCAATTATTGAGGAGAAGAAAGCAGATTTGATTCCCAAACAACAAAGGGTTGCTGAAATACGCCTTTAGATTGCTGCTTTACATGAAGAATTGGAATCTATTGCTGAGCAGGAGGGAGAAATAATTGACAAGATTATCAACCCGAATCAAGAGAAAGCCGACCAGATTGCCTTGGATGGTGTGGCCGTAGGTGAGGAAATCTCTTCTGGCAAGACAGAGATAAAGAGTCTTAAAGCTCAAGCAGAGGATTTTGAATCCCAGTTTGTACACTTCAATGCTGAACTGCAAGCACTCCAAGCCAAATTTAGGCATTTCTAACCATTGTACCAATCTTAGGATTTTATGTAATATTTGAACAATGGCCTTGAGCCACCTTTTATTGCAACGCTCCCCTTTTTTTATTGCACGTATTATATATGCCTTTTAGTCGGTTTCAAATGCAGTTTTCTCCAACTTATTTACTTGGCATATGTTTATTATGTCGGAATTTTGACCTCTTTAAGAATAGGCTTATACTTATTCAAGTATTTCCTGTTCACCCTTAAGACTCGTCGATCAAAGGTCAATTCTTCAATTTCATAAGCGTTGTTGGAAAAAGCGTGCACTACCTTAAAAGGTCCTTCCCAATTTGGAGACCGTTTTCCCAAAACCCTATCATTTCTATCCATAGGCAATATGACTTTCCAAACCAAATCATCGATAGAAAATACCTTATCCTTTACCTTTTTATTGTAAGCTTTGGAAACTCTTTCCTTATGTCTTCTTAACGAGTCTAGGGCCAACATTCTTTCTTCGTCTAAATCAGCTAGTTCATCTGCCATCACACTCCAATAATCTTCAGATGGTATTTCATGTTGTATTTGAATCCTCATTGACTGAACATGGATCTCTACTAGTAGCACTACATCATGTCCATAAGTTAGTCGAAACGACATAGTCCCTGTTGCCTCCTTTGGCAATGTCCTACACACCCATAAAGCTTGATCTAGTGTTTTGTGCCAATTTTTTGGTTTCTTCCCCCACATGCTTCTTGATCAGGTTAATTATGACTTTATTGGTTGCTTTGACCTAACCGTTTTCCTGGGCATATTAGGGAGTAGATGTTAGCAGTTTAATCCCAAGTTCTTTTATGAAATCTTGCATTTTCCATCCAGTAAAGACTGACCCTTGGTCGGTTGTAATTGTCTCTGGAATCCCAAACCAACACATGATGTGATTTTTGATGAAGTCTATAACAGCTTCTTGGTCGACATTCACTAAAGCTATGGCTTCGACCCATTTTGTAAAATAATCAATGCCAACTAGAATGTACTTTTGTTGTTTTGATGAAGTTGGTCTTATTTCTCCAATTACATCTAATGTCCATCCTCTAAAAGGCCAAGGTTTTATCATTGCATGCAATTCACTTGCAGGAACATGTTGTATGCCTCCATGAAATTGGCATTCTTGGCAACCTTTAGCGAACTTAATGTAATCTTTCAACATTGATAGCCAATAGATACCCATACGCACTAAGAGCCACTTCATTTTTTTTCCATCCTGATGCGTACCACAAGCTCCACTATACACATTTGACACAGCTATATATGCCTCACTTTCTCAAGGCATTTAAGCAATACTCCTTCAGCTATATTTTTGAATAACTCACCCTCTATCAAGACGTAACTGAGGGCATGATATTTGATTTTACGATCTGTCGAACCCGTAGGAGATCCTAGATAGTCGACCAGTGGCCTTCACCAATCGTTTCTTGACAAATTGTCGATAGTCAAGATCTCAAAATTTTCGGCATCCAAGGCCCCTAATTTTATAATTGACAGATCTGAAGGTGATAACAAAGTTCCTCACACCTTCTCCCTTACTTGAACTGGTTCTTTAATTTGGTCTTTCAAAACCTTATATCTCGAAGCTTCTTAGGCTAGATCATTAACTTCTTGATTCTGCCGTCGGGGTATATGTTGAATACTCACTTGTTCAAACTGTTTAAGCAGTCTGATGGTGATCACGAAATACATGATTAAGTTTTCCTTAACACATCTATATTCTTTTGACAATTGTTTAATTACTAGTTCATAATCTCCCATAATTTCGACATTCCTTGCCCCTAATTCTAGCAGAACTTCAAGTCCTTTTATCAAAGACTCATATTTTGCTTCGTTATTTGTACACATGCCGTCAATTCTATACTTGAATTCTGCTGGAATTCCACTTGGAGAAATTATAATCCCTCTTATGCCAACTATTCCACCCCAAAATTTGCCCTCTCATTTCTCAAGATTTTTCTCACAAGATCCTCACTGGCTCAAGTTTGCAGCACTAATACATCAATTTAAGTTTGGAATTGGCATAAGGGCAAAATGGTCAAAATGCGCACTAAAAAGTTAAACTTTGACTTTGGGATCAAAATTAAGTTGCAAGAATCATATTTTATCAAGATGTGATAGAATATATAGTTTGTTTCATCAAGAAAATTAAAAGTCAAATTATTTTGGGAAAGTCAAAATTTTAAACACTTAGAAATTTTTCTAAGTGTTAAGAAATATGATAAGTTCAGAACTTTTGGCCAGATTTTCATCATGATGCATTTTGATTCGGGAAGAAATTATGACACGGGAGTTGTAGATCTCAATGAGATTTCAAACATTTCATAACAGAAGTTCTCCTAGAAATGCTGGGATTTCAAGTTATATATTCTAGAAAACACGTCCATGAAACTAAAGTACTCAATAAATTCTGGGCATTTCCAAGTCAGAATTTGTTTAGAACTTCTGGACCAGTTTTTACAAAGGTTCAATCAGAGTTTGCTAAGATGATTCAAAGATAGGTTGCAAAGCATGTTACAAGCTTTCTGAAAATTCTGAGAACTCCTTCAGATCATGCTGGAGCAGAGGGAAACAAAGGTCAGAAGTTGGATATTTGATCTAAGTTACGTTGAACTTCTAATCCAGATTCAAGCTATACTGCATAATCTCATGTTCCAGGCTTTCTTGCTTGTTAAATCTCATCATCATTTAATGCTCACACCAACTTTTGAGTCTTTATCCAAAAGATTTTCCCACGTGTGGCATAGAAGTACCATTGTTGTCCTTAAAAAGCAAACTTTTGTACAAAGTAGATGTTGGGCCCATGCTTTACTTTTGCTTTAAATGTATTTCTCCATAAATCATGCTGACAAAACTCAACTTAGGCGTGTTAAAATGGCTAACCACCCTACCCTGCCTTGAAATGTGCTTGTCTAAACTTGCTTCAAGAACAAGTCAACAATCCATAACCCAGGATGGGTGTACTCTTGACCTCTCCAAGCTCCTAAATTCTTTGCCTATAAATTTAACTTCATTTGCAACTGTTAAAGGGGTCAAAGATTTGAGAAAAGCCTTGATACCTTGCTGAAAATTCCAAGAACCTGAAATTGCAGCCTAAACACAAAAACCTGCTAATTTCTAATTCTTGCATCCAAAACTCTAATTTTTCTTGCGCATTTCTTGGCCAAATCACCCATACAGTTTCTGATGTACACATAGAAGTTATTCCAACTTCTATTTCCAAACTGTAACTCAGTCTTCAACAACCTCCTTTTCAAAAATTAGAACCTTGCACCTGACTTGTTTCTGGACTTTCCATCCATTCCAGCTCTAGCTAAGAGTTGTGTTAGCTTCTTGAGAACGTGAAGAAGTTGGTCAGAATATCACAACAGCCTGAATCAAACTCTGGTTTGAAACATAACCTCCAGCTTCAAGGTATGTTTTTTATGATCTTCATCTTATTACTTAGGCTTGCATTTTTTTTAAAACACAATGTAGATATCATGATTTTGAACTGATGTACATATCCATAGATTTGTTTACATGACCTGAGTAGAGAATGATATAAATCAGAACTTCTTGAAAGAACTAGGGCCAGAATCAGTGCTAGAAAAATACATGTTTACTTCTGATTTCCAGTTTTAATACTTTGCGTGTTCTGAATCCATGTGGATAATGTTCATGTTTGCATTTGTCCCTATTTTTGTTGAGAAATGACTAAGCTGCAGATGTTCTGACTGGCGCGAGGAAGAAGATGAAGTTCATTATCAGAACTTACATTGTGATACATGCTTATGGCTTTGCTTCTAACACCAGATGTATGGCCACCCTAGTGGTAGAGAGCACGCGCATGTAAGGCATATGTGTTAAGGGTCCTGGGTTCTAACCTCAAAAACACCTTTTTATATTTATTTCCAAAACATCCTACCCCATCATTTGTCAAACCATGCACTCACACTATAATTACTAGATTTTCTTAACATCAGAACTTCTAGGATTTCCTTTGTAATATAGCACCACCAGAACTTTTAGGCTTTCTCATCTTTGTTTCTCAACACCAGAACTTGCAGCGTGCCTAGAGTCAGAACTTGCAGTGTACCAAGATTCAGAACTTGCATCGCGCCTAGGCCCAGAACTTCTGAGTCTCCTTTTTTGCTAACGTTTGTTCTTCTGATTTGCAGCGCGCTTGAGTCAAAACGTTTGCTCTCTCCTCTTTCAGCAACACGTTAATTCTGACTTTTATTCTCTTTTTATTTTCTTATTCATTTTTATTTTCACTAATCAAAAACACTAAAAATACTTTATATTCACATACTTTATTTTATTTCTTTTTAGGAAAAAAAGACTAAAAATATTTTATTTTAAACAAATTTATTTCTTCTCTTAACAAAAACAAAACAAATCTATTTTTCATTTTTTACATTCTTGTACATCATTTCAATATGGTTGTAATAGCTAATTAGGACTTTAATTCCTTTCAATCCCCATTTGTAAATTTGTACACCCCATTCCCCAAATGATTGTAATAGCGTAGGATATTTACTTTCCGCAATTTATCGCTTTCATATAAATGCTAGTAATTAGGGTTTGTATGGAAAGAATAAAAATCAATCTTAGACCACCTTAATCCAAGACAAAAATGCATGTAATCAATACACTTGCACACTTCACACCTCTAGGGTTGACTCCACTTGTTTCCTTAAGAAAATGGTCATAATATGCATGTGAGACATCTTAGCAAAAATAATCAAAATACAAGATCATAGTCCCTCGATGGCACTACGAATGTTGCCTTACAAATGATCTTAGTCCCTCAAGAGAAATACTAAGATAGCTCACAACATTTCTATTCATGACTATATGATGACTCACGCCCGTCCCTTTACATCCAAAGATAAGGCTTCTTACCAAATCAATGGTAAGATAGCAATATCAAAGGAAGGAAGAAATGAACAAAGACTTTTTGAGTAGGTAGATTGTTCCTAGTTGCTTGCTCACTTTCAAAACAAACACCAAACACTATCAAAAACAAACTTTGAAAACATGATACATTTTCAAAAGTCCAACACTTTGTATACGTTCTTACGAACGAGAACTATTACAAAGTTTTCCTAAATGAAGGTTCCTTTTCAAAATACTTTCTAAAACAACCACAAAGAACATTTTCAAACAAAGCAAATGATCTAGCAAGCAACTAAGAGCCCATAGATAACTATGAATGAAAAGGGTGCTAACACCTTCCCTTTTCATAATCTACCCCCCGAACTCAAGAAAACATCTCAAAGGTCTTTCATGTTATTTTCAACCTTTCCTTTTGGATAAAAGAAAAGTCAGTGGTGACTCTTGCTAACCATAATAGTTGCGATAAAATGCAAAACACCCAAGTCAGTTCTCCCACCCTATTAAACCAACTCCATTTTTATGGCTAGAACCATCAAAAAATAATTTCCATGGCCTTACTTCCAAATAATTTTGGGCATTCCAACCATTGAATGGTCGACAAGGAAATCAGCCACTATTTTCCCTTTCATTGCTTTCAAAGGCATATATGTTAGAGAGTATTCAGTTAATGCTAGATCCCATTTACCAATTCGACTATGCAGAATTGGTTTGGACAACATATATTTAATAATATCAAAATGAGAAGACACGTACACATCTACTGGTTTGATATATTGCTTTAATTTAATACAAGAGAAGTACAAGCATAGGCATAGTTTTTCTATATCACTATACCTAGTTTCAGTGTCATTAAGCACTTGACTAAGATAATATATAGGTCTTTCGACACTTTTTTCGTCCTCTTGGACTAACATGCTTCCTATAGTCGATTCGGGCGTTGATATATATAGCCACATTGGCCTATCTCTAGTAGGAGGTGATAATACTGGAGGCTTCATTAAGTACTCTTTGATTTTGTCGATAGCATCTTGATGTTCTTCCGGCCAAACAAACTCCTCATTCTTCAGTCGAAGCAGTGGCGAAAATGCTTTAATTTTACTTAAGTTGGATATGAATCTTCTAAAGAAATTTACTTTACCCAACAACGACTGGAGCTCCTTTTTGGTCGATGGAGGCTTTACGTCCATAATGGCTTTGGTTTTACTTTGATTTACTTCAATTCCCTTTTTATGCACCACGAAGCAAAGGAAGTCACCTTCTTGCACACAAAAAGCATATTTTAATAGATTCGTTTTTAACCTATATTTCCTCATTCTCTCAAAGGCCTTTCGAAGATGTTTTACATGACTAGGCCTACTATTGGATTTTATTACAATGTCATCAATGTATACTTGCATAAAATCTTCAATAAAATCATGAAACATTAAATTCATTACCCTTTGGTACGTTGCCCCGACATTATTCAGGCCGAATGGCATGACAACCCATTCATAGGTACCCAAGGCTCCTGGACAGCGAAACATCGTTTTTGGCACATCTTTGTCTGCAATAAAAATTTGGTTATACTCAGAATAACCATCAAGCATACTTAAATATTCAAAACTAGCAGCAGAGTCGACTAACATTTCTGCTACAGGCATGGCATATTCATCTTTAGGAGTAGTAGCATTTAAATCTCTAAAATTAATGCATACTCTTAAAGTTCCATTTTTCTTAATTACGGACACTATATTTTCTAACTAGTCGACGTACCTTGCAGTTCTTATGAACTTGCTTTTGAGGAGTCTTTCTATCTCCTCTTTGATTTTTGACATTATGGCTGGGGCGAAACGCCTAGGAGTTTGCTTTAATGGCTTTTTTCCAGTTTTTATTGGCAGTTTCAACTCTACCAAGTCCCTGCTCAAACCAGGAATTTCATTATAGTCCCAGGCAAAACAACCTTTAAATTCTTTAAGTAAAGATATTACCTCAAATTTCAGCTCTTTGTCGATATTGGCGTTGATATATGTTGGTATTTTATCACCCTCTTCTCCAAGATTCACTTCTTCTAAAGGGTCTTCTGGCTGCATCTTTTATGGCGCCATTGGATCCTTCTTCAAACCCAGGGGTTCTTCGTCATAAATGCAATCCATACACTGCTTGCCGATGCTATCTTCAGCCATTTTGTGCTTGTCTGGTGGTTTTGGCTCAATAGCCAAAATGATTCCTTCTCTTGGTATTTGAGATTTATTAGCTTCAATGGCCATATCTTCTTCAGCTTTTAAAACCGATTTTAACTTGTTTTCGGAAATATATGCCAAAATATTATTTAGAGCTTCTAGCTCAAACATCATCATTTGTGATGTCTTCCCAGCCTGTCGGCCGAATTCCTCCATAGTATGTTTCTTCTAAGGGCTCTACATCCCAAATGAAACCGTGAGTTTCATGTAACTTCAAAGAAACAAATGCCTCATACAAATTTGAATAGACATCTTTAGCTGGATTGAAAGGATATATGTTGGCTAACTTTCTCTCTCAAATTTCCTTTTTCCAACATTATTCACATCAGCCTTGAAATACCCTTGATCCGCTTCGATATTTTCTACTATCCCATCTTCCCTCCAGATCACCAGACGCTGGTGCATAGAAGATGTCCCAACCCCTACTCCATGCAGCCATTCTCTTCCCACCAGAAGGTTGTAGCTTGGCTTGGCGTTGATTACCATGAATATAGTCAGCCTAGTAATGGTGCCAATAGTTATGTCCACTTGGATGACACCCATGGTGCTTCAAGTTTTCCCCCATAGTCTAATAAAACCACGTTGTGGGGTCTTATATCAGTGTCATACTTTCTGATTTTCTTCAGCAGGTGGTGTGGAATAATATTTACTGTAGAACCATAATCTATCAACACCTTATTGATAGCTACGCCTTCAACCTTAACTCAGATTAAAAGAGGTTTTTGATAGCTTTTCATAGCCATACTTGGTTTTTCAAAAAAAGCATCCTGGCTCTTCACATAACCATTATTCATCACAAAATAACATGTAGGCTTATGTAAAGCCATCTCTTCAGCGTCAGTGTCTGCTGAATCTTCTACTTCAGCGTGAAAATCATATTCAGCTGGCAAGATTGACACCACATTGACCAAAATGTTCATACTTTCCTCAGAACCTGACTTAAAGTCATCAGTGACTTCCTCGGAGCATTTGACATTTGGTCGGCTGATGAACTCCCTTACCCGTTCCTTTGTAGTGGTATATACTTTAACCATGTATTTCTTTCCAACACCTGCTTTGTTTGCAGCACTCTGCCCAGCAACTTGTCTTTTAGCCTGCCTTTGACACTGAAAACGCCTCCATTGTGTTCTAGTCATGGTATTCTTACCCATGTAGTTCTCAGAGACATGACGCTTTTTCTCCAACCTCAATTCGTGCCTATAATGGATAACCAAATTTTATTTATCTCTAGCAGCAACAACACTTTTTTGTGCCTCCATTTGTCCTTGAGGCCTAATCCATGTGCCTCTATGGGCACTAACATATGGAATGAAACTCCTTGGTTTGGATTGGAAGTTTCTCACAACACTTCTTGAAGTTCCCTCTTTCTTCTGATGGAACCTCTCATTGGAGAATTTGTTTTTGGTTTTTTCTAGTTGTAGCCTCTGGAAGTTTTCAGCTGCAATTTTGTCAGTAAGAGCACCGCATCTAGGGGACAAGCAAGCTTGTGAACCCTTGTTCTTACATCGGTACAAAAAATCCAGCAAATCTTCTTCAGGCTTGGGGTACACTTCAGCCAATTTAGGACTTTCATCGGTTCCCTCGACCATATCAGCATCCGTGAATTCAACAATTTCTACCATATGGATGTCGACAGTAACTACAAACAACGCCTCTTCTTGTTGGAGAGGATCAGCATCAATTTTCATTTTTCTTCAAATAAATCTCAATCTTCCCTCCTATAGTGATTTCTGTATAAGATCCTTGAAAAGAAAACATCGAGAGGTTGTATGATCCAGATAATTATGATATTTGCAAAAACCTCTTTTTTCCGTTGTTCTAATGGTGGTAGCTTAGCACCTAGAGTTACTAAAATTTGACCATCTTTGACCAGCAAATAAAAAATTTCTTCACATTTAGTGACATCAAAAGTATAAGTTTTCGCCGGAAATTTTGGATTATTCTTGACAGGATTTTTTCCTTTAGAGGGGAATAATAATTTACATTCATAAGAAGGTCCTAGCTTCATCTCAACCACATCGACCTCTACTTCAGTCGGTGAGGTATAATCAGCCTCATAAATAGGATATGTATCATTAAAGTTTATAAAGGCCACTTTTTCTTTTTTAGCATTGGTATGTCTGACTTTTTCTAATCTCAGACGTTCAAGATGTCGAAATCTATCAGCTAACTGCGACATACTTTTCACAAAGGTTGGGTCTATTTTCTTCCTAATGGAATAGTCCAAACCCCCAGCTTCCATTTGAACAAGTTCATGTTCAGGCACCTACGTAAAACACCTTGCCTTTAACGCGTGAAACCTATTTAAATAGTCATCAATACTTTCTGCAAACCTTCTTTTTATGTTTGATAATTCTACCAAACTAATTTTTTAATGTCCCTCATAAAATTGTTCACGAAAAAGTTTTTCCAATTTAGTCCATGACTCAATCGAATTTGGGGGTAAGGTAATAAACCATGTGAATGCTGCCTTCATAAGGGATGAAGGAAAATTATTTACCCTTAAGTTTTCATTGTTTGATATATCTCCTGACTCAGTTAGATATCTAGCAATGTGTTCCACTATCGACTCACCTGATTCACCCCCAAACTTTGTGTATATAGGGATTTTCCATCCTCTAGGTAATTCAGTCTGCAAAATGTATTCATACAAATGGGAAGAATATGTTGGCCTCTGCGGTGTGGTATTCATACTATTCCTAGCCATAATTCTTTCAACAATAGTTGTTAGGTTAATTTATACTGCTAAATCTTCTTGTCGACATTGATTAACAAATTTATTAGCATCTTGTTGTTGATTAACCAATATCATTGGATGTCGTTCTACCACTCTTGGTTTGACAACTTGATTTTGCTGCACTTGTGGTCTAGGCACTTGCCCCTGGTAGACTGTTTCATCTTCTACTGCCCCCATTTCCACTTGGGCGGGGACTACTTATCTAACAGCAAGTAGTACCTGTCGAACAGGAACTTGGGGTGCCCCCGGGAAATTACACAAGTGTGTCAATTGAGTGACTACCTGCCTATTTGTTTCAGCGGGCTTTCTATTTGTCTCAAGCGACTCTTGCATTACAGGGTTAATCACAGAACCCATTTGATTGGTTAATAAATTTACCAACTCATGGTTACTATCATCCATTTGTAGCCTCAAAACCGCCACCGATGTATTAGTTAAAGGCGGAACTGGAGGAGGCCCCACTCTATTTTTGTTATTCCAATTTAAGATGTTTCTTCCCAGTGCAGACCCTTGCAACGGGTAATTCATATTTTGAGCGTTATCAGCCAATAACGTTGGGTTTGATATCGACTGATATCCTGGTATTAAGGAATACGACATTCCATAAAGAGGATCTGCAGTGCCAAAACGAGGTATATTACTAACGGACGTGGCCATCACTGGTCTTGGACTCACCGGCGGAGCCTAAGACATTGGCATTGGAATTGCGCCTACAGACGACATTGTTGTAGTTGTATTTGCTAATGAGGGCAAAGACACGACATGAGACACTAATGTGTCTGTGGTAGTTATTGTTATTTGTGGTACTACATCCACATTAGGGTTGGTAGGATTAGTCATCCTTTGTGGTCTATCATACTTTTTTGTTAGATTCCCACTTCTAAGTTTCATACATTTATTAACACCCAAGAATGAAAATTAAAAAAAACCACTACACTAGCACTGGTCCCACTGGGCGTGCCAATTTGTTTACTGTGGAAAATGGTAAACAACTGCTAGTCTTCCCAAAGCCTAAAACTAAGGGTTACTTGCAGGACCGACTAGTTGATCCTAAGACATGTGCTAATGTATCCAAGTATAACTTATTCGACGTAAGACTTTTCCTTTTGAGAAACGGTTTTCTCTGAAGGAAAAAACAAGTATGAGTTTCCACAATATGATGTCTTGGCCGACTGAAGGTAACTCGTGACCGATAGTAGGATACGACTTGTTCAAATGAAATAAATGTTGAGTGAATCTTTAGTAAATTCTAGTATAGAGATAGAATGGGTTTCACAAGCGTAGAAGATAATATAAAATGATTATTCAAAAGGAAATAAAATCAAGGCGAAAGATTCAAAAGGAACAACTGAAAAGAAAGGAATTTGCATTGACATAAAGATGGTGATTCACATACATTCACACCTTTAAAACCCTATGCTTCCTTACTCTTGGAATGTGGAGTTTGTTAAGTGATTCTAGTACAAATTAAACACCTTGAATCCTACACTAGACCCTTTTATTTATAGTAGTTACAAACCTAACTGCCTATGCACTAGAACACACTATACACTTGACATGTATTTGGCCTAAGGTAAGTGCTTATTTATGCTTTCACCACGTACTTGGCACTTGATTTAGAAAAACTGCCTTGCAACTGTTGGTATTTTCAATTTTCAAATTTATCCCGCTCCAATGCTTTAGTTCGACACTATTCCTTAGTGTAGATAGATGATCCAAATTTCTCTAAGTCCCAGACTCCAATTTGGTCGACAAAGCCAATCTTTGACTAGCTCGTTTGTCACTTGTGTCGACCCTCTGTTTCCACTGTCGACTTTCCGGTATTTCCCATTCTTGAGTGTGATTTCCCTACAACCTTTTACAAACCTTATTTGTAGGGTACCTTCTTCTTAACTCGTGGGACTATCCTTATTATTTATGCAATTGTATACCTTAAAGATTTTTTAAGGTAACAGCGTTCCCCAGTAAAGCCACCTGGGGAATTCAAGGGGTTCTACGTGATTTAGCATGTAAATTCCACAGACGATTAACATCTAATCCCCAGAGAAGTAAACCAAGGCATTCGAAGGCATCTGTGTCCATGTTTTGATTCCCCAAGTGGTATAAGATGTGGTCCCCAATTGGTTCAAGAAGTAATTCCCTAGTGCGGCGCAAACTTGGGGCATGCGAAGAAATCCGTATGGTGTCCAGGATCCATTCCTTGGAATATTCGGCTCTACCACTCTCTCAATGATTCGGGATGTAAGGAATTCAGATCAAGTTATCAATCCTCGGTAATACAATTCATAATTTAGTGGCGTACCTAAAAATTTGCTTTGGCAGCAAGTCAATGCTCAGCGAAGTTACCAAGAATCTTTGGTATCATTAACTCCCTAGTGCAAGGGCTTGTTGGTATCCCCCGTGATCTCTGGTACAACCAGTTATCAGCGCCAATATTGGCATCCCCACTGATGAGCCTTCGCTTATCCCCATGGAGTCTATTTCTTTGCACTGCATATAGTTATCACTACATAGCATTGCATCCTCAAAAGTGCATAGTAGATCCATCAGAATGGATCTTTGCGTTAAAAGAAATTCTAACATGCATACGAAGCATAAGACAAATTGGGTACCTTTCACGAAAGACCCAATTCAACAAAGACAACAATATATCACCCTAGATAATTTCGTTCCAAAATCCCCAATTGCGTCCTTCATAACATCACGATACTCATCTAATGGTACCCATGCTCGGTTCTCGAAAATTCTTTGTGTCAGTCTTCCAAACACACGTCATGTCTGTTTTATATGCTCACTCGCGTCTAGTTGTCTCTCAAATCTCACCATAATTCTGGGTCATCCCCTTACATTCACTCATCATGTTGTACCTCTTCTTGTCTTAGAATCTTGAGGTTGCCACATAGGCCTAGTTCTTTGATAAGTTCATCCGTAGGATTCATCTTTAGAACTCTGGGGTCGTACGAGGCCTAGTTCTTCAGTAGATGAAGTCTTACTTTGGAATGTTGAGGTCCTACAGAGACCTATTTCCCTCTTTTTGTTCTTGTCTTAAAATCTCGAGGTCGCCATGTAGGCCTAGTTCTCTGATAAGTTCATCTGTAGGATCCATCTTTAGAATTCTAAGGTCGTACAAGGCCTGGTTCTTCAGTAGATGAAGTCTTACTTTGGAATTCTGAGGTCGTACCAAGACCTAGTTCTCTCTTTTGTTCTTGTCTTTATAATTCTGAGGTCGCCCCGTAGGCCTAGTTCTTTTACAAGTTTGCTCGTAGGCTCATCTTTAGAATTTTGAGGTCGTACAAGGCCTAGTTTGAAGAAGTGAAAAACACAAGAAAGGGGGGGGGGGGGTCGAATTGAAACTTAAAATCAAAAGCAGTAGACACGATATTTTTATCCTGGTTCGTTTGATCTCAAACTACTCCAGTCCACCCGCCAAGGTGATTTGTCCTCTCTCCAATGAGGACTTAATTCACTAATCAAACTTGATTACAATTTTACTTTAACAACTGTTAAAGTCTTCTTGAGTCCAAAACCATAACCTGGATTTCTCAAGGAAATTCACTAAACAGTTAATTGAATAAAAGTGTACAATGATGTTTCTAAAATAAACAGTATAAAAAACTTGTGATGTTTTACACAGTTTAATATTGAATCGTTGATGATCAAGAATGATAGTTGTGTTGTTGACTTTTCACATGAGTTTTTCTTTTTGAGCGTAGTTGTTCATCATCTTGAAATCTTCTTTTAGTCTGCTTATATAGGCCTTGCAATAGAGACATAAGAAGATACTTTTGGTAAGTCCATAACACCAGTTAATGAGCTTTCTAAATCAGGAGATCATTGTTTGTTTGTAGCTGTTACTTGTGATCTTGCATTGATGGAGTTGTAACGCTTCATAGCTTCTCACATCAGAAGATGAATATTACCGTTTAGAGTTCTTTACAACTTGATCAGAATTTTGCACATCAGAGTATCAGAGATTCTGTTTCTCAGCACTGGTGCATTCAGAAGTTCAATCAGAACTTCTTCATATAAGTGTGTCATGCATATTTGATGCGTCTGAATATTTCATTATCCTCTCAACTTCTGTGCTCGCATAATCAGAATTTCTGGTGATGTTCTTGTAGAACTTCCAGTTGCATCAGAACATCTTTTTAACATCAGAACATCCTGCATGTAAAGATACTTTTTATTAGAGAGCATATTTGTTCTTTATATCATGTGTTTGTTATCATCAAAACTCTTGCTGGGATGTAGAACCAAATTATGTTCTAACAATATCCCCCTTTTTGATGATGACAAAAACTAGTATATTTTGATGGAATATAAAGAAAAAAAATTAAAAGGAAGGCTCCCCTTGAGTAGAGTACTCAGCTAATGAGAAAATAAAATACTTCCCTGACGATCTTCTGATTATGAGTCAAAATATTCTCCATTCTCCCCCCTTTTTGTCAAGAATGAAAAAGTGGTAAAGACTCTGATTGGCTTGCTCTGACAGAAGTGCTTTAAATAGTGTGACATCCTCTTCTAAATACATCTGAGATACTTTAGAGAGCTTCCGATGTTGTATTTCCATTCATGTTTCAAATAGTTTCAGAGCCAGTAATCTTCTGTTTCTGATTGCCTATGAAACCTACGAATCTTTTAAATTCCAAGCTTTAGAAAATATGCTTTCTTTCCTCCATGTGTAGAGAGCATCCAGAGTCCAGGTGTTAATACTGGAGTTTCAACCTTGATGTTAAAAATATCTGCAACATAGATGATTTTGTCTTTTGGTACCCATATCTTTCTGGGTCCGTGACTGTTAGAATTTCCAAAATTCTGTTTGAATTTCGGTTTGGTATAAAACGCCTTACCAGCATGTTTTATATCATGTGTTTTCCCAGTGGTGAAGTGAGAATAGAGAGGAGTGCATTTGATAACCAGATCCTTAACTTTCTGAGGTTGGGATTCCTTGCCTTTGTATCCTATACCTATTCTGCCATTCTTGCTGACTCCATAGATAATTGAAGCCATTTTGATTCTATCTATGTTGTTATCCAGAAACTTCTGAAAGCTTTGATCATATTCCTTTATGATCTTATCAGCATTACTGGGATCCTCTGAGATTATTTCCTTCTGAGAGTTTTGTAAATCATTTTCTAGTTTTGAAATATTTTCTTTTAACTCAGAGTTTTCTAACCTCGGACTCTCAGTTTCTTCAGAGTCAGAAGCAAGATCCTTTTTCAGGTTTTTGAATTTGACTCTGAGCTGCTGATACCTTTCCAAAATTTAACTCAGACTTTCTCCTAGTTCAGCTTTAGTAAAATTAACAGTAAAGTTAGAAAATACCTCTTTGGCGTCTGATTCTGATTCTGACCCTGATTCTGATTCAGAAGATTCAGAGACATCTAATAAGTTGTTCGTTTGAGCTATATTGGCTTGTTCATCTTCAGATTATGTTCCCTCTTCATAAGATTCAGAGTCATTCCATGTTTCCATAAGACTTTTCTTCTTCTCCTTAACAAACTTCCTTTTATGTTTCTCCTTCTGAAGCCTTGGACAATCACTTTTGTAGTGACCTTGTTTATTGCATTCATAGAAGGTAATGATTCTGTTACTTGATTTTCTATATCCAGAGGATTGTTCAGATTTATTTCCTGTTCTTCTAGAGTTTCTGAAATTCTTCTGCATGTGCTTCCACAGCTGGTTGATTCTTCTAGATAGAAAGAACAGTTCATCTTCTTCTGACGAGGATTCTCCAGATTTTTCTGCTTCTGCTTCTGCCTGCAAAATTTTGGTTTCATATTTGTTAGATTTCAGAGCGAGAGACTTACATTGCTTCAGAGGCTCATCATCTTCTAACTCTATCTCATGGCTTCTGAGGGAGCTGACAAGTTCTTCTAGAGATATTATGTTCAGATCTTTTTCCAGTTTAAGAGTCGTGACCATTGGTCTCCATTGTTTTGGTAAACTTCTGATGATCTTCTTTACATGATCAACAGTTGAGTACCCTTTGTCCAACACCTTTAGCCCTGCCACCAGAGTTTGGAATCTAGAGAACATTGTTTCAATGGTTTCATCTTCTTTCATTCTGAAGGCTTCATACATCTGAATGAGCATAAGGGATTTGGTTTCTTTTACTTGTATGTTGCCTTCATGCATCATTCTCAGAGAATCAAACATGTTCTTAGCTGTTTCTCTGTTTGTGATCTTCCCATACTCTGAACATGAGATGGCACTCAAGAGAATCGTTCTGGCCTTGTGATGATTTCTGAAGTCTTGCTTTTGATGATCTGTCATCCTTTTTATGTCATTCTTTTGACCGCTTTCATCAACAGGATGTATGTATCCATCAGTTACTACATCCCAGAGGTCAGCATCATAGGCTAGGAAGAAACTTCTGATCATATCCTTCCAATATTCAAAATTTTCATCGTCAAATATTGGAGGGTTGCTGCTGATGTTCTGAATTGTTCCCATCATAGTGTTTTTCCCCCTTGCATTTTTATCTGACACGGTTAAATGTTTGCACCCATATCCAGGTGCTCTGATACCAATTGAAGAAGTGAAAAACACAAGAAGGAGGGGTTTAATTGGAACTTAAAATCAAAAGCAGTAGACACGATATTTTTATCCTGGTTCGTTTGATCTCAAACTACTCCAGTCCACCCGCCAAGGTGATTTCACCTCTCTCCAACGAGGACTTAATTCACTAATCAAACTTGATTACAATTCTACTTTAACAACTGTTAAAGTCTTCTTGAGTCCAAAACCATAACCCGGTTTTCTCAAGGAAATTCACTAAACAGTTAATTGAATAAAAGTGTAGAATGATGTTTCTAAAATAAACAGTATAACAAACCTGTGATGTTTTACACAGTTTAATATTGAATCGTTGATGATCAAGAATGATAGCTGCGTTGCTAACTTTTCACATGAGTTTTTCTTTTTGAGAGCAGTTGTTCATCATCTTGAAATCTTCTTTTAGTATGCTTTATATAGGACTTGCAATAGATACATAAGAAGATAATTTTGGTAAGTCCATAACACGAGTTAATGAGCTTTCTAAATCAGGAGATCATTGTCTGTTTGTATCTGTTACTTGTGATCTTGCATTTATGGAGTTGTAACGCTTCAGAGCTTCTCACATCAGAAGATGAATATTACCGTTGAAAGTTCTTTACAACTTGATCATAATTTTTCACATCAGAGTATCAGAGATTCTGTTTCTCAGCGCTGGTGCATTCAGAAGTTCAATCAGAACTTATTCATATAAGTGTGTCATGCATATTTGATGCGTCTAAATATTTCATTATCCTCTCAACTTCTGTGCTCGCATAATCAGAACTTCTGGTGATGTTCTGGAAGAACTTCCAATTGCATCAGAACATCTTTTTAACATCAGAACATCCTGCATGTAAAGATACTTTTTATTAGCGAGCATATTTGTTCTTTATACCATGTGTTTGTTATCATCAAAACTCTTGCTGGGATGTAGAACCAAATTATGTTCTAACATAGTTCTTCAGTAGATGAAGTCGTATCTTAGAACTTTGAGGTCGCCTCAGGCCTAGTTCTTCCGCAAATCGTTCATAAGTCTTGTCTTAAAATTCTGAGGTCGCCCTGCAGGCCTAGTTCTTAGGCAAATTGCTTGCAGCTATGAATTCCCCATTAGTTCGCTCGTAGGCCTAGTTCCCATGTAATTATCTGTAGGTCTTTCTCATCCATGGATCTTATCTATTGTCTTTGGTGCTTGATTTTGGAAATTTGTGTTGTCTGATTCGTTCTTCAATGAGAACCTCGTATTGGAATTTTTATTGCATTCCAAGCCACCGTCATTCAACTACCTTTACACCTCATAAACTCTTTCATCAAAAACAAAGCGAAAATTCTTTTCCACTAAACATCGGGTAAATTTCATCCCCAATAAGTGTCGCAAAAATAATAATAAATATCACCATCTTTTCAGAACAAATTTTTGGCATTAGTATTTAATCATCTTTTACCTTGAATGTAGGAAAGGCACACTCCATCGCACTTTTAGGTTTAAGACGATTAAATAGGTGCAGCTGTAATACCCCAAATTTGTCCTATCCTTTTCAAGGACCATCTGGCTTATGCATCTTGCATTTTCCATGTACATACCCTGCATTAGGCCCTATAATATTGCATATATCATTTTGCATGAAAACGACCATGGGACAACACATTCAGCAGATTCCACAAGCTTTTAGACTCCTTGATTTTATTGGTAAACTCTCATGTTCAGATCAATGGCTAATTATGTAAAGAAGACGTTCAAGGAATTTCGTTTTCTGAAGGCGGTAACCTGAATCAATTGCAAAATTACCGTCTTGCGGGTATTCAGAAATTCGTAAGTCCGATCTGGTTCGTCATCTCGGAGTGTTTGTTCAATTGAAAAGTCCATCTTGATGTCCTCTCCAACTTTTCTATTCAAACCAAAATCCAATTCCTCAAGGAAAGTCTCCAAACGAGCGAATCTTCTGAGAATGCACAATGGGAAATATGAAGGAAAAAGGGTGTTGAACCAGTATTTTCTGGGCACTAAAAATTCATAATAAATTCATCATTCATTGTTTGAGGCCTGTTCTGGTGGCCAAAATTCTTTTTTGATGCCATCTCCATTTCATCTTTTATGGCCGAGAGCTGATTCCTTTGGGAAAGTGTCAAAAACTGTGGGTTACTGAAAGATTTTTCAGTGTAAAAATAGTGACAAATATTATTTTTTGCAGCGTAAATCATATCTTGATCAACTTTTATTGTTCTTGCTTGTTCTGGCGGCATTGGTTTGAAAATTTCGTTAGCTTCGTTTCATTTTCATGTTTCACACATATCCTATATCCATAAGGCTTCCGTTTTTTGACAGTTTCATCCATGGCGCACTGAAAAAACTGCAAGTTAATTTAATTCATCTGACACGAAATGTTTCTCGTTGCTCCGATGACCATAACTCGCTCAATTTTTATCCGATTGACCATTTTCTTTCGGCCACTCGTCACATAAATCTTCATCTTCATTTTTAATGATGGTTTCACCCCGGAATTTCACTCCGAACGCAAATTGGCATTTTCCCTCATTTTTGAGAATGACGCAGTCAAGTTTCAAGGCCCATTACCACATGCTATATATAAAATTTTGCACTCACAAATAAAAAAAAAAAGAGATTCATTTGTTCAATTTTCACACTCTATTACACAAACACCAAAAAACTATATTCTCTCAATTGCTCAAGGATCAATCACTCTTTTCTCTCAAGGTTGATCAAGAACACACAACAACTTTTTGAAGAAGCAAAGTCTATTCCCTCCTCCAATAATTTCTCCCTCTCCTCTCTCCCTCACACTTCTCCTATCTTCGATTCGTCTCTTGCAATCTCTTCTCCTCAACCTCCTCTTCGATTCCACAGTAAACTTTCTTGATTTAATCACTTTTTCATAATTGATTCTTGAAATAAGCACTTTTCTAGAATTGATAATTAAATCAAGTTTTGAAACAAGAATTGAATTGTGATTATCGATCTGGTTATAGAATTGGAAATTGAATTAATTTTGATGTCGAGATCAAAATTGGATAATTAAAAGCACTTATTGATTATTTGATTTTCATAAGAAAAGTGCTTATTCAAGAAGTTGATTTTTGTGCTATCGGGAATTGACATGAAACCTTGAATCACACATGATTTTCCATGAATCTAAACCTTGAATTATGCAGAAAATGTCATGTGCAAATTTGTGTAGTTTAGGTGTTTGATGAATTGCTCGAATCATGCCGAGTTGAGCATAATGCGTGTTTACATTGATTGAACCTATGCAAACTCTTCTTGAGAATTGTTTTCTTGCTTTTTTGACATCTCAAGTTTCACGATTAGAGAATTACATGATTAATTCTGGATGTTGAATTCTGAAGGTTGATATTTATTTTGGAACATCGAATTCAAGGTTCGATATCGATTATGAAATTATGATGAGTTTTGACCGATTGATCCATGAGATAATGCAATTTCTCAAACTGATTTTTCGATAAATTCATCTTTCGACATCAAATTTTCATATGTTAGTTGCATTCCCACATGAATCATGTGGCTCGGAATCGATTAATGCGAAAGATCTTTTGTTGCAACTTACTTGAGCATTTACATGTGCTATTCTTCTATGTTCGAGATTCGATTATTGCATTGAATTGCCTTATGATATAAGAACGGACTAATATTTTGTTGTCGTGTGAAGCAAATAAAAGAATTAGGAATTTTTGCATGAACAGCAGCCATGAGTCGATGCATACAGGGCCTTGAGTCGATGCAAATTGAGCTAAATTCCATTTCTGTCACTCACGAGAAGTGTTGCGCCGACCTCGTGAGTCGACTCATACAAACCAGTTGCATCGATGCATACAGGTCTCGGTCGACGCATACTTTGAGTCGACTCATGGAGGTAGTTTGAGTCGACGTGTACCCCCATGAGTCGACGCATGCTTCTATTTTCTTTGTTATTTTTGTTTCTTTTGTAGCTTGTGTTATCTTAATGATTTCTAACACTTTGGTGATTTGTGCAAGGTACATAATGGCATTTCCAATCATATGCCAAAATAATGGTTATGTGACTGGAAAACACAATTACCTTATGCTCACTTCCGATGTGACATGCTTTCTTTTCTCATTTCAAGAGAAATGTTTACTATTTATATTATATTATATGTTGTCCGGATGCATGTAATATTTTGTGATACCTTGTGGATACTGTTTCTAACTTGGTTTGTTTCTTGGTGAAGCTTGCTCGACGCGTCTTCTCCTTGCTTCTCCATTGCTTTCGTTGCTTTCGACGATCCGCTTGCTTTGGTAGCCATTGCTATCGTTTTTACATTTATGCACTTTACCGCATTTGCTTACCGCTTTCTAGAGATCAGGTCAAGTAGGAAACAGGAAATAAAAGAGTGTGCGCTCGAAGTATTTGTTTAAAGACCTGTAGTAGGCACCACTTTCTATATGCTATTTGTGTTTGGTTTGTTTAAAACCCTACTCTTGAAGTAGGTATTTTGCAGGTGTGTTTACATTTGTGCTTGAATAGTGGGATGATGGTTTTAGGTCCTTTCATGGCAACCATTCCTAAGTCCTCATGATAAGGCAAGTGGAAAGGGTTAGCAATCAACCCCCACCAGTTTTCGTCCGTGTCGTTCATATGGTCACTTTTTGCAAGTTCCAAGCTCTGAACGTGTTCCCAAGATCACGTGTATCGAGTCTGTCAGTGGAAAAGGGATTTGCATTCTAATCCCCCAAGTTTTGTCAAGAGTTCGCATTGACCGATGCTGACACTTCGTGATTGTTCATATTATCTTCTATTGTCTACCTCGATCTTCTATATCTTGGTTAGATGCTTAGACGCTTTGAACCTCACTTTGTATATATCTTCTTCTTGCACGGAAATTCAATGCCCGACATAACCTCTTATCGCACAATTGAGAGCGCATGGTTGACTCAGGTGATTCACTCCCTATGGATATTGAATCTCCCCTTTCACTCGACATATGATTTCGTATTGTATTTTTTGTGTGCTTTTGTCGAAGCGCTTTCTTGTTTACTTGCTTTCCATTGCCATTGCTAGTTCTCTTGTTATAGGATTGGCTTAGTTTTTGTAAAACAAATAATAACAGCAATAATGTAATGAAGAATAGGATGTATAAACTTGCTAAGAAGAATAGGTACAATAATAAGTCCTATTACAATGTCATAACATGTTGTGTTGAACTTTTTTAACATCTGGAATAACATGTCGAAGAAGATGTCTTGACATCGCGCATGCTGAGCTGGATTAATGACATTCAGTTTGTTCGTAACATAGGTAGAATATTTAGGAGAATATTATGCATCCTATGTGGCGCATATTTAAAGGTCTAGAAAATTCAATCAGAAATCAAGGAGAATGAAGAATTTCTAAATAAGGAGATTATTTAGGAAAGTAAAGATTGAAGACATTTCTTGGGGTAGAAGTTTCTGCAGTTTGTTACAGCTAATTTGATGTGATTGAAGGCCCAAAACCAGTTGGGTAACAGGTTATAAATATAAGGGTTTGTAACCTAGAAAAAACACGGCTCAAGATGTAGAAGTCTAGGGTTTTGTCAAGGTAAACCTATGGGTTATGGGAAGGTTACCATGTTCACCTCGAAGCCTGTAGGTAAGAGGTGTATTGTTCTTGGTCGAAGCTTTGAAGCAACTCCAGGATGTGTTCTTAGTTAGGAGAAAAGCTAACAAACAATGGAGTTTTGCTTGGAGACTTAGCTAGGTTGTCATGGAAGTGTGTCTTCCAAACTTTCTATCTGTGTGATCAGAATCTTGGTGAAGGGTCGTTGATGCAGTGACTGAGGTGTTGACTACTAGACATCATTGTGATGATTGGAAGTGGAATGGTGATATTCCATATCTAGGGAAGACCTAGGTAGAAGGACCATTGGGTAGTAATTAAGTGCATATATCATAAATTGATTATTTACTGTAGGGTCTACAAATTGATACTGTTGATAATGGACTTCATTCCTGGCTTGGTAGCCCCTAGAGTAGGTGTTGTTGTACACCGAACTGGGTAAACAATTCTTGTATGTTCTTTATCTTTTCAGTACTGTTTTATCTTGCCTGTGTGTTTATGTCAGATTATATGTCTCAATATCCTTGTAGGACATCTGTTGTACCCCAAAATTTGCCCTCTCATATTATCAAGATTTTCCTCACAAGACTTCCTAGACTCAAGACAGGATTAGGGTTTGCTCAGCTCAAGACCTCATCTTGCACTGATGACCTGAAATTAGGTTTTGAGTTTGCACAAGGAATTTTGGACCACCAATGCCTAATTTGACTTTCATACGCCATCTTGGACCCCCAAGATTGCCCATACCAAGTTTCAAGCTTTGAATCACATTTTTGCCCAGTTCATTGGACAGTTGACCTAAAAATCAGCTGTATTGGGGAAAAAGTCAACCATTGTCAATTTTTAGTAAAACTTAATAATTTTTGATCCCTAACAACATTTTAGGCTCCTATGTACCATTTGATCAAGTTTGGACCACAACTCCTCAAGAAATTTGATCAGATCATCAAAAGGGCAAAATGGTCAAAATTAGGGTTTTTGATTGAGAAATGGCAATTTCTGATTTTTTACCTAGCCAATGACCAATTGGGTTCAATAATTATTTCAAGGACTCAATAGAATAATATTGACCTAATCACATAGTTCAAAAGATCTCAAAAGCATTGGATTGACAGATGAACTTTTCAGTCAACTGATCAAAAATCAACTGTACACTGAAAAGCAAACTTTGAATTTTTGGTCAAAATCAAGTGCCAAGGGTCATAATTCATCAAGATATGTCAAAATGTGAAACTTGTTGATCAAGAAACCTAAAATTTCAAATTAGGGTTTTAATTTGAAATTTTTCATAACTTAGAATTTTTCTAAGTTATGGAAATTTCTTATTTTTTCCCAACTTTCCACAACTTTTTCACCATGATGCAATTGGATTCAAAGAAAACTTCCAACATGAAAGTTGTAGTCCTTCATGAAATATACAAAATTTGATTCACAAAGTTTTCCCAAAAGATGCTTGGATCTCAAGTTATGATTTTGTAAATAGGGGTCCATATAACTTTTAACTTAGTGAAATTTTGCCCTAGTTTAGGCAGATTTTTGACCTAACTTCATGGCAACTTTTCACCTAGTTCCAAGAGGTATCTCAAGTTTCATTTCAAAGATGTATTGTATAGCATGTTACAAGCTTTCCAAAATGTCCAAGAACTCTCTAAGATCATTTATGGTTAGGGAGAATCGAAGAAATGAAAATGGCAATTTATCACTTTTGTGCAAGGCATTTTCACAATGTTACAAGTTGCAAATCAGTTTCAAACATGCTTGTACTTGGTTTTACAGGTCCTAATCCCTTCTACACTCCATAATTAAATTCAAACACATTGGATAATGGTCTTGTTCTGATCTTTGAAGCATTGCACAATAAATTAATCCATTTATGGCATAAAGTTCATAATACCATTTTGATAAAGCTTGCTTTTTCCAACTTTGCAAATCTTGAGCCATGGACCTAATCTTTTGCTGCAAACAATATCCACAAATATCAGGCAACTTGTACCAACTATGTGCAGCTATCAAGCAAGCCTGTACAGGCTTTGGCATTGTCACTTCCAACTTTTCTTAAAAAGCAAGAAACTTGCAAAAGTCAATACAACTCATCCATCTGATAAAGGCAAGCCTTGGCCTCATTTGAAACGACCTCAGAACATTGTAACAAGCCTAAACACAAATTACTAATAGCTAAAACACCCTCAAACACAAAAAACACGATTTTCTGCCCAAACAGGGCAGTCTCTGCAAATCACTAGCCAAATCATATTTTGCTCGTGCGTTTTTTGTTTCAAGGCTTCAAACACATTCCATACCTCCTACCTAAGCTTTCCAGACCTTTGTCTTGCAACTGTAACCCCTATTTCAAGCTTCACCATTTTCATTTTGAAGGTTTGCAGGTTGACTTCTACAAGGAATTTCAGGCAACTTCAAGGCAAGCTGAGCATTGGGATAGCTTGAGGGAACTTTAAGGAAGCTCACACGATCTTCAGGCCTCACTCAAAGTTCCCACATTGCCATATCCAAACTCAACTGAACAAGGTATTTGTCAAGTTTCTATCTCTCTATTTAGGCATCCTTAAGCTTAGGTTTGTGAAGCAAAGATGTAGTCCTTAACATGCTTGAGTTGTACATATGCATAGTTTCCATTTATATTAACTGAGCTAAGAGTATTTGATTGTTGAAGTTCATGAAAAAACTAGGTCAGAAATTAGGGCCATTAAAATTCTCCTTGGTCTTTTAGAGTTAGGTCATGAATTTTATATCATTGGAATCGTGAGTTCATAAGCTATAATTTTTGTGTTACAAGTTTTTGATTTTATGCAAAGAATAACAAGATACAGGTTGAAGAGGAAACACGCGTGGTTGTTGTCTGGAGGTAAGGGACGAAGTTAGCTTGGGCTTGGGCTTGCTGTCTCTACTTTTTGCACCCCCCCCCCCCCCATTTTCCTTTTTGCACCCCCTTGGCCCATTTTCTATATTTTGCATATTTTTCATTTCTTTTTATATTTTTGACTTTATTATTTTTTTCTGAATATTAAAGAATCCCAAAAATATTTTCTTGATTTTTTGCATTTTACTTTATTTTTTATCTTATTTTTTGCATATAAAAATAGTTTTATTTTAATAAATAGAAATCATTTTCTTTAAATAACTTGTAAATAATATAAAAATATCATATATTTTTATTTTTATTATTCATACACTTAAAATATTATTTTCATGCATATTTTAATTTTTGAACATTTTTGTATATATTTTTATTATTTTTCTTGAACAAAAATGAATAAAATGAATAATATAGAATATGTTTTCTTTTAAACAAAAATTAGGCTTTTTCACCCTTTCAAAAATAATCACAATATTTTTTCTTATTTTAGACTTAAATAATTTATTTTTCACATACATAAAACAATTACAAAACATTTTTTGCATATTTATATTTTATTGCATATTTAAATACTTGTTTATTTATTGTACAATAAATTCAATTGAGTTGTAATAGTGAACTAGGGTTTTATTTTGTGCAAATATCCCCATTCAAAACTTGTATCCCCCTTCCCATAATATTGTTGTAATAGTTTAGATTTACATTATGCAATTTATCGCATTATATGCATGTTTAATAAAAACTAGGGTTTGTATGATAAGACAAAATCAAACAAATAGCATGACCTAATTCAAGACAAAAATGTATGAAAAATGACAACACCTTGCACACAACACCTCTAGGGTTTCACCCACTTGGTTGCCTTAAAAAATGACCATGGTATGCATGCTAGGTATCTTGGAAAAACAAAACAAAACAAAAGATCATAGTCCCTCGATGACTCTATCTTGGTTGCCTAAAAACAAATGATCTTAAGTCCCTCAAAACTTGCTAAGATACTTGGCAATATTGTTATCATGGTCATACGATGACCCACTCCCGTCCTGTTTAACATCCAAAGATAGAGTTGTTTACCAAATCAATGGTAAATCAATAATGTCAAAGGAATAAAAATGTACAAGAAAGACTTTTGAGTAGGTAGAATGCTTCTAGTTACTTGATCAATTTGAAAACAATCCTTTCTATTTTCAAAAACAAACACACACATTTCAAAAACATTTCCAAACAACTTTCAAAACATTGAAACATTTTTCAAAAGACAAACATCTTTGTATACATTCTTACAAACAAGAATCATTACAAAGATTGCCTAAACAAAGGCCTCTTTTCAAAATACTTTCAAAACCACACAAAGCACCATTTCAAACAATTGAAAAAGCAAAGCAAGTGATCTAAAACAAGTAATTAATAGCCCATGGAAAACCATGGATGAAAAGGGTGCTAGCACCTTCCCTTTTCATAATCTACCCCACGAACCCAAAAACAATCTCAAAGGTCTTTCTTGTGCTTTTTACCTGTCCTTTTGGATAAAATAAAAGTCGATGGAGACTCTTGCTAAACCGCAACATTTGTGAACACAAACGCAAAACCTCAAGTCAGTTCTCCCACCGCATCACATCATCTGAGTCTGTTGTACCAGAGTTTCAATTGGTAACAGAGCAGGCATCCTGTTCTGCTCTGGGTGAGATCCTGGAAAGGTACTTTCTGGTCTTGGGAAAGGAAGAAAGTATTTATTGAAAAGAGGTATGAACTTGGACAATTCATACTATTGTATGGATGATCTCTTGGCAAGGATCATTGGTTATATGTGACAGGTATTGTTCCTGGTTGTTGCCATCAGGCCTACAACTTAGTGGGAAGCTACTGTATGTATGGTTTATTTTTTCAATCCTAGGTTTTCATGCTTGTACTTGGATAGTGGTGTAAGCATTGTGTCTGAATATTGTTGAGGAGTTCGTTATATTCTGCTGCATGGTTTCTGATATAACCCTGAAAGTATGGGAAGGATACTAGGGTTGTTACCATCACCAAAATATATGCTGACATTTTCAACCGTATTAAAAGTGTCAAAGATACTTGAGATTTTCCTCAAGTCCACTCATAAAGACATTTATCAATAAGGTTGATGAGAATCAGTTGATTAATTATGCTCATATACATCTGCATATTGACCTTGAAGACTGTCAAAGATGGTGTGTTTCAAGAAGAAGGAACTGATGTTCTATGGGATGTTAGAACATTACATCAGCAGGTATGCAACTACCAGTTGAAGAACAAATGCTTTGGGTGCCGAACAAGAATGTTATGAATACTTTTTATTTGGAACCTACTCCTGATCTGGAAGAGGAGGCATCTGGTTTGTGCAAGTTGATCAGGACACATTCAACAATTTATCTACTCCATGTGTCAGTTTATTTCTGACTAAGGCTTATGGGAGTATAGAGATTGAGCTCCATGTTCTTGAGAAGAACTCATAAAGGAATCTCCACCAGATCCTTTATGTATATGAGATGAGCTCGTATATGGAAGATCCTTCTGATCAAAGGTACCAGATACATGGAATCCTATTTTTGGCCATACAACAGATTATGTTTAAAGAGGAGTATTGTGATCCAACTACAGTGTTTGATGCTCCTGAGTATTATTTTGATTGCCCTTGAGGAAGAGAATTTGTACCCTTAGAAGTTGTTGAAAAATATCCCCTTGTCAAGGGTTGATATGATCTCAGGCAGAATGTCATGACATCTTTGAAGATGTTAAAATTTGAAGGGCACTGTTTTTGAAGATCCAAGGGAAACAGATGATTTTGAGAAGTCTGTATTTTTTAGTGTCATGCCTAGCAGAGTCTGTTCCAGAGACCTAATAGAGGGAATTTCCTCTGTAGGTACAGACAATGGCATCCATCATCTCAAATCCAAACATGAGGTCTAAAGAAAAGCTTATTGAGATGTGGTTCGTGCAATCCCCTGCATATGTTGGTAGTCTGATCCTGAAGATTAATCAGTTGTTGTTGGTTTATTTCCCTTGTTAATCTCCACAAGAGTTGATTATAAGTTACTATGGAGGTTACCCCCAGAACTATAGTAAGAATGGATGATGTCGTATCTGATGTCGAGAAATCGTATCTAGTTGTGTGCTTCCTCTAAAAAGGAAGTTGTTGTGTAGATTATGAGGTGAGTATTGCTATTCACCAGTGAATTTAAAAGTTGAAATGTTTGATCACGATGGAGCTGAAGACCAGTCTCTGACCAAGTCTGGAATGTTGAAAGGATCCTCTTGTGTTGAATGATGAAGAAGAAGGATGTCAGCTCAAGTGCTGAAAGGGAGTATCATCTAAAGTTGTGTGTGTGGGGAAGTTTTTCCTTTGATGACAAATACCTTGACGGGAGCTAGGTATAAGTTTGATCTTGTGAAGATGTGCATGTTACTGATGATAAAGACCTTGTCAGGAGTTGGGTACGTATCTGAGGTATGGATGCAAATCTACTATCTGAACTGATGATTCAAATATTGTTGAGAGTTTATTTCTCTCTATGGTGTTCAGGTGGCTGTATTAACCTGAATGAGTTGCAGAAGATGTAATCTTTTGTGATCTTCTCCTAAAAGGACTATCAAGCTTAATAATCTCTTTGGTTGATAAATCAAGAACTGAATTATTGGGATCTGTGAAGAAAGGTTGATGTCCTAAATGATGTTGTAACATCATTTTTTTTGTTATCCTTAAAGAAAGGTTTGGGATTATGATTAGGGAAGATTGAGGATCAACATGGGTGTCAGAAGAAGGAGTTCAGACTTTGTGGATTAGAAGATGCATATCCTGATCCTGTCTTTAGTAGTATGCTTGGTGACTGCATAACTACTATGTTGAAGACTTCACTAGTACCAACAATTGCTAGTGATTTTTAGAGCAGAGGAATATGAAGAAGGTGGTTTTCCTCTGTTGCAAGTATGCCAACCTAGTGTGCTTAAAACGAGCTATTTAAGGGATTGTGTTTGTGTGATGTCCAAGCATGTGTTCACTATCCAAAGAGGTATGGAAATTTGTGTGGTTATGTAGGGCCATGTATCAGACGTGACTTTGTAAAAGTCTGAAGACCTGGAGTTGGTATATCAGATCCAGGATGAGTTATTTTCACAAGAGTTTGGATATGGTTCAGTGAGTGCATGAAGTCTCTTGTTTGTCTTCTGATGCCCAAGTGTTCATCCTCAGCAGAAGACTTGTTTGTCCATGATAGGGGGAGCTTAGAACCTATTTATGGTTATTGTTGTAGTAGTTATGGAGCTTGTGTATAATTCAAGCTTGTGAAGATTACAGGCAACATGTTGTGACCTGTGGCTACTAGGTGTAGTTGTCTATGTCCTTGTTGGGTCTATGTGGTTCTAGTCAGGAGAAGCTAGTATATTCTGATTTCTCCAAGAGTTGAGCTTAAGGTCAAGTCACTGACCTAACCTGGAATGTTTTGGCTGCCATGATTGGATGTCTTGTCGAAGATTCAACAAGTATCATAGGTGTGAAGAAGAAAGCTGTCAGTTTTACCTAGTGTGAGAAGCTTACTATAGAATATAGTGAGAGAATATTTATGTTGTGTGGTTAATCTGAAGATGAGACCTTATGAGATCCTTTTGTGAGAATGGGGAGTTTGTTAAAGGGCATGGATGGAAATAAGTCCCTTGGATAATGATTCCAGAACCAAAGCAAATAGGTTATGTGGTAATGTTGCTGATGTTCCAAATGATGTTGGAACATCATTTTTAATGATAGTCTGTGGGAGATACATGGGACTATGAATCTTAAATATTCTACCACCTCATTCAGAAGTGGAAGTTCTATCTTTGGTTTAGAATAAGAAGATTCTGATTTTGTATAGAGAAGTATGATCAAGTAATATATAACTACTATCTTGGTTTGAAGACTTTACTAGTGTCAGCAAATACTAGTAATGTGCAGAAGGAGGATTTATCAGCATATTGGTTAAGGGGTATTCCTTCTGTTGGAGAGTCTGAATCTTAGTAAATATTTTAAGCACACTAAGAAATGGTTGGAAGTTGGTTTCAAACTATGGTTGCATGACATCTTAGCCATCCAAAGAGTCATGACAATATGTTTGGAGGTGCAAGGGCGTGAATCAAGTGTCCTTATACTTGGAGTTATTCCTAGTGAACTAGTGGGTGTTTAGTGTTATGTTTTCTCCATAATGAAATTTTTGATTTTCCATGACAGGAGGAGTCAGTGGACTAATTGGTTTGTTTGGAGCATGTGATGTTCAAGCGTATAGAGTTATTGCCCTCCTAAGAGGATGATGTTGGATAACATGCTGAGACATATTGCTATAAGATGTAGTTGTTTATGCCCTTATGAGTCTCTGAAGACTCTAGCCAGATGTTGCCAGAGTATACCATCCTTCTCCTAGAGGATATGCTGGTTCTACTAGAATTTATTTTTCTCTGCAGTAGTGAATGGGATAAAGAATACTATCCTGCTAGTTGTTAGAAGATGTTGACTTTGGTTATGATGTCGAGGACATCTCTCTTTTGAAGAAGTCTACAAGCAAGACGCCTTCTGTCATGGTGCCTGATGCTCCTCTTGACAACATTTCTTTCCATTCTATTGGCAATGCTGAAAAGTGGAAATATGTGTTTCAAAGAAGAATTGCCTTTGAAAGAGAATTGGGACCAGGTGCACTGGAGTGCAATGAGATTATGGAGCTGATTTCTTTTGTTGGTTTGTGTTGATCACAAAAGTAAGGAATATAGGAAGGTGTTTGTGTTGAATGTTCCCTTGTTGTCATCAATAGTTATATGGGAAGGTCTGAAGATGATTACTGTGAGTTGGAAGTGACTGATAATTAGGTGTGCAAAGCCATTACTGCAAACTAGACTATAAAGCATGCAGGAACCTATGCACTGACTGTGTGTTCTAATGGGAGCTTCTTAAAGGGTTTCTATGCATAATGATTCCTTTAAATGATTTATTAAGAACCAGTTTGATTAGGTTATGTATTATGGAGTTGATGTACCACATGATGCCTTAACATCATGATTGTTGATGGTTGTTTTGTTTAATGCTTGGGATTGTTTACGTAAAGTTGTATGCTTAAGCATTATTGTGAGAAGTTGCATTTCTGACTATGTGGATTATAACATGGAGAGTTTAATCCTGTCTACAGCAACATACTTGATGAATTCATGACTACTTTGTTGAAGACTCCACTCGTATCAGCAACTACTAGTGGATATAAAGGTAGAAGGCTGCTGACAGATACTGAGGTCTGAGCAGAGTATTTTCAAGTGGTATTTTTTTTGCTGCAAGTCACTCCATAAAAGGTTTGGTGATCTGGATATTAGTAAAGCTTTTAAGAAAACTAAAAGTTTTTGGAGTTTGTGAGTTACTTCACACCTAGTATGCATGACATCTTTCCTATTCAAAAGGTCATGATACATAGTGTGGTTATGAAAAGACAATGATCGAATGTGTCCTTGTGTTGTGAAGAAGTCAGGGTTCCTGGAAGTATTCTCAAGGAGTGAGAATATCTGACTCTAGTTTGACTCTACTGAGAGAGTCAAGGTTCAGCATATGCGGGAAGTGATGAAGTTTTTCATCTAGTGCTTAAGCCTTCATCTTCAACTGGATCATTAGTTACTCATGATAAAGGGAGTCATGTGGATATCTGTAAATTGTTGCTGCAATGATACAGGTATTGTCAAGCCATAATACTGTTCACTTTTGTAAAGATTCTATGAGGAAATGATATCTAAATAACATGTTGTGACATTATGAAGTTATGGATAAACTTAACAAGACATGGTTGTTTCTAACTATGAGAAGCTCGGTGAAGATCAGAAGTTCACATATCTCTTAGAATCTTAATGGGAAGTCTGGGAGAATTTATTTTTCTCTATAGATTTCAAAAAGACTCCTTGAGGGTCTATATTATGAAGAGGTGTCACAAATGTAATATTTTGATATCTTAGTGTATGTCACTAAGTCCAAGTGAAAGAAGAACACTTAGAATCCAGTATGAACAGGAGGATAATCTGGTGAAGCATCCCTGATTGGTGGGAGAAGATGTGTTGATCACTGAAATAAGAAGACAATGTCTTACTAAGTGTTAGGGCATTATTTAGGACATGTTCCTGCATGGTCAATATAGGGTGGAGTGGCCTATGTGTTCAAACACGTGGCTGTAAACAGGGGGAGAAAAATTTGTCTGACTATGCATGTGTATGTATAGGAAGTAGCTATAGAATTCAAAGCTATTATGGACGGTGCACATTGATATTTGAAGTTTTCTCCTCAATTATCGTTTCTTTTGACCAAGATTGGTGCTACAATCTAGGATCGTTATTTTCTAAGTAAAAATCCCAGTTATTTATAGAGAGTTCTCCGTATCTCTGTAACCTCGTGAGCTCCTTGAGTCCATAATTCTTATGGCTTTTATTCGTTTGGGTAAGTTGTGCTTGGGTCTAGTATTATGAAGGCCTCCTTTGCCAAGTTTTGGCTAAAAAGGGGGAGAAAGGTGAATTAGCTCAAATGCTGCTGATTCCACAAGTGGTTATTATTAATGTTCACAGATGTCAAAATAAGATGTTCGATCCTATTTCTGTGACATATGTTTATGACATGTGATATGAGTTATGAACACAGTTGTGACCTGTGTTTCGAGTTACCAAGAGTGGTGGAGGGTTTGATCTTATTCCATCATTGGTTCTAGATTGAGGGGGAGTACAAGTTGTCTTCTTCTATCTTCTCCCTCGTGTGCATCAACCAGACTTTAGGACTTTCCTTCCTTTTATCCTGAAGCTGAGGTTCGTTGGTGCTGATGAAATTGAGTTCTTCAGAGAGCTACAAAGAAGATGTTGAACAAGATGTTGAGACATTATTTTCAACTGAAGATCTATTGATGTGTGCAGTAGCTTCTGAACGCTACTACCAAGGGTTATATTTTTGTATTGCTGTAATCTCCTAGATTGCAATTGTGTTTAGATTATTTGTTTTAGCCAAAATTTGCCAAAGGGGGAGATTGTTAGTTCTCTTGTTTTAGGATTGGCTTAATTTTTGTAAAAAAAATAATAGTAGCAATAATGTAATGAAGAATAGGATGTGTAAACTTGCTAAGAAGAACAGGTACAACAAGAAGTCCTATTACAATGTCAGAACATGTTGTGTTGAACTTTTTCAACATTTGGAACAACATGTCGAAGAAGATGTCTTGACATCGCGCCTGCTGAGCTGGATTAATGAGATTCAGTTTGTTCTTAACATAGGCAGAATATTCAGAAGAATCTTATGCATCCTATGTGGCGCATATTTAAAGGTCTAGAAAATTCAATCAGAAATCAAGGAGAATGAAGACTTTCTAAATAAGGAGATTATTTAGGAAAGTAAAGATTGATGACCTTTCTTGGGGCAGAAGTTTCTGCAGTTTGTTACAGTTGATTTGTTGTGATTGAAGGCCCAAAACTAGTTGGATAACAGGTTATAAATAGAAGGGTTTGTAACCTAGAAAAAACACGGCTCAAGATGTAGAAGTCTAGGGTTTTGTCAAGGTAAACCTCTCGGGTTGTGGGAAGGTTACCATGTTCACCTCTAAGCCTGTAGGTAAGAGGTGTATTGTTCTTGGAGGAAGCTTTGAAGCAACTCCAGGATGTGTTTTTAGTTAGGAGTAAATCTAACAAACAATGGAGTTTGGCTTGGAGACTCAGCTAGGTTGTCATGGAAATGTGTCTTCCAAACTGTCTATCTGTGTGATCAAAATCTTGGTGAAGGGTCGTCGATGTAGTGGCTGGGGTGTTGACTGTTATACATCATTGCGATGATTGGAAGTGGAATGGGTATATTCCATATCTAGGGAGGACCTAGGTAGAAGGATCATTGGGTAGTGATTAAGTGTGTAGATCGTAAAATGATTGTTTACTGTAGGGTCTGCAAATTGATATTGCTGATAGTGGACTTCATTCCTAGCTTGGTAGCCCCCAGAGTAGGTGTTGTTGTACACCAAACTGGGTAAACAATTCTGGTGTGTTCTTTATCTTTTCAATACTGTTTTATCTTTCCTGTGTGTTTATGTCATATCAGATGTCTCAACATCCTTGTAGGACATCTGAGTCTGTTGTACCAGAATTTCAGCCATGATCCCTTAGGATGTGCTTATTTCCTTTCAGATGCAAGTTAGACCTTAGGTTGCAAACCATGCATGCTAATATTAGGTAGACATTTCCCTTTTGTTAATCCTAACCTTAGGACCCTCATTGTATGATAACATTAGGATTAGAAATAGGCTAGTCTCCCTTAGACTCTTTTTCTTCCCCTTTTGCATGTGCATTTTAAAACTAAAACCTTATTTTTCTTGGCAAATCATAAAACATGATAATCATACTTAAACTCTTTTTCAAGGTAACAAAACACAAATCAATCAAACGTGGCATCTTGCCTTGAGGGCGTAACTCATAACTGTTTTCACGAGGGTTCGTCACCCATAAAAAACACAAAACAAACAGAAACATGTGAGCCGAACTACGACGCTCTGATTCCTTAAAAGGGATACGTAGGCATCTGGTCACGGGGCTCAGCTGAGCGAAATTCATAAATACTTCCTTCTTTTCCCCGTGTTTTGTTTTCCTTTTGCATGCACTCTTTCTCAGCAGTAAGTAGTAAACTTTAGCATAGAATAGACACACCCATAAGATAGGCAACAAGAGTGGATACCATAGAGTACTATGGGCGATTGGGGTGCTAATACCTTCCCCACGCGTAACAAACTCCCTTACCCGATCTCTCAGTCGCAAGACCGTGACTTCTCCCTTCTCAGGTTTTCTCTATGTTTACCTTTCCCTTCGTGTGGGATAAAAGATGTTAGATGGAGACTTCATGGTTTGATGATGTTCAGCCGGTTATTTCATCCGGTGTAATCTCCCCTGAGCTCTACACCTAGAATCACATCTTGATTCTACCCGGTGTAACCTCGCCGAGCTCTGCACCCAGAATCATATCTTGATTCTACCCGAGTGTAATCTCCCCGAGCTCTGCACCTAGAATCATATCTTGATTCTACCCAGGTGTAACCTTCCCGAGCTCTGAACCTAGAATCATGTATTGATTCTACCCAAGGGTAATTTCCCTGAGCTCTGCACCTAGAATCATATCTTGATTCTACCCGGGTGTAACCTCCCCGAGCTTTGCACCTAGAATCATATCTTGATTCTACCCGAGTGTAATCTCCCCGAGCTCTGCACCTAGAATCATATCTTGATTCTACCCGAGTGTAATCTCCCCGAGCTCTGCAACTAGAATCATATATTGATTCTACCCAGGTGTAATCTCCCCGAGTTATGCACCTAGAACCATATCTTGATTCTACCCGGGTGTAACCTCCCCGAGCTCTGCACCTAGAATCATATCTTGATTCTACCCGAGTGTAATCTCCCTGAGCTCTGCACCTAGAATCATATCTTGATTCTACCTGGGTGTAATCTCCCCAGCCACAATGACACTTATGTGATCCATAAGCATGGTGCTTTCACAAGAAAACAGGGGCTAACGCCTAAAGAAGACGAAGGAGTATTAGGTTCCCTCTTTTAATGATCATTATGGATCCCCTTTTTTAGTGAAACCACATGACCATGGGGATACCATACACCTATAATCCTCCTACATGAAAAAAGGGCGAAGAAGTAATGGCACACACCAGAAATCACATAAATGATAAACAACACAGATAAATGATTAAAAGCCCATAGGGAAGTTGTCCATACAAGCAAAGAAGTTATACGTCATTACAAAATGTACCCACCTAAACAGGGTGACTAACAAATTGTTCAAACAGACATAGAAAAAAATAAGTCACTGGGCCACTTCTGCTTGAGAAGCATCATTTGCATCCAGCCCATCTGTGGTCGGGGCCCCATCACCATCCTCCACCTCCACCAGCTTACCATCAACAATTCTTTTGAAAAAGTCCGCAGCAGAGATATCCAAGGTCGAGTAGAGACATATCACCTGATTTTTAGCCCGATCAAAAGCCATGTCCCCGGCATTCAGCATATCCATTCGAGCCCGCTCCAACGATTGTTCCAAGTCGGCATAAGACTTCTTCGAGGCCTTTAATTCTTTAGAAAGCCTAGACTCGGAAGCCTCAAGGTCTTTATGGCTTTTTGTAAGGGTTTCAATATTCAAGGTATTCTCAGACAAACTCTTCTCTAAGGCAGATATCTTATCGGCATGAGTCTTCTCATTTCCTGACAGTCGCTCAACATCCTTCTGCATATTCTCACATATATCCTCCAAATCATCCCTGGACTCGAATAGTCCTCGGGCCAGCACAACGCAGCGCATCAGATAAGAACTTAGGTGCTGAGTAATCTTCTGACGGTCAATACTCTTCACCTTGTTAACATCTTCAGTGGCATTGAGATGGTCATAGAGAAACTTCATCCCGTCAAAATTGTTGGACCAGAACTTGTTTTCACTCGAAGAATGGGTAGAACCATCACCAGATTCCTACATCAATAGAAAGATCTTCTGGTCAGCTTTACAAACCTCTTCCGACATTATAGTCTTCAGTTTCTTCTTGGGTTGTAGGGCCACCTCTTTAATAGCCTGGGTCACCTTGGCCGGTGACTGGGGCTCACTGATGACTATGCCCAGTCGAGGACCGGTCCCTTTCCTCTTCTTCACAGTTCTGAGTTCCAAGCCAGCCAAATCGGATTTAGACTCCGAAGGTCCTCCGGCTCCACTCTAAGAAGTACGGAGATGGGCCATCAATTTCTTCTACTCCTTAACAGAGAGATCAGTCATTTTATCTGCAAAATATGTCAAAAGGAACCAGGTAAGGAAATAATAAACTACCCATGACGGACGATCAAATAAAAAATAGTCTTACCCAAAAAATTTGGGACCTCTTTATCGGACAAAGGTAATAGTTCTTTGACCTTGAATAACCGGAAAGAATCTAGCACTTGTAAAGATTGGGTATCGGCGTCACTTAGCTTGTCATAATTAAACCTGGATATGGGCAAGGGATTCCTGATCCAGTATAAGGGAAATTTGTGATGACCGTCGGTAGCATAAAGGATCTGAGGACATCTCGGGCCACAGCCAACGAGGAGGAATCGGTCCTTAAAGCCTTTGTAATTAGTGATATAAGCTTGAAGGAAACTCCTATAGGGAACGTCACTGATGATGACCCAGTTCCCAGTCCCTACGTTCTTGATTACAAAATAAGAGAAAAACAAACTGATGGTTAGAGTTATATCAAAGGCGGTGCAAACCATCACAAAGGCTTTGATAAAACCCTAGTTGTTGGGTCGAAGTTGGGAAGGAGCTATGTTCACCATCTTCAGAACATCAACCTCGAAATCAGTGAAGGGGATGCGGGTGAACATATCCTCCAGAACACCTGCATAAAATTAGAAGTACTCATATTTTACCCGTTTGGGCTGGGACATACACACCCTTTCACCGGGCTTACAAGCTTTCAGAACGACATCATCCTAGTTTCTAGTAGAGGATACCCTCTGAAGAGAGTGAAGCTTCGCTATCTCCACTTCATCCATGGAACTCGTATCATAGCCCATCACTTCTTCACTAAAAGAGGTAGGGTTTTCCATCATAAATTCTACGAAACCTGATGAAGAAGATTCGGAGTCAAAATCACTTTCAGAGGTAAGAACTTCGCTATAGACTTTATTCATGACTCGAGCGAACTCATCTACACCTAAAGTAGACTGCATATGTCGCATGCATTCATCCCACAAGATTCTCCGTTCATCATTACTCTTATGTATTCTATTTCTGAAACTATCACACTCTCTTATGATCACCATCTCTTAAAAAACTAAGGAATGTGCTAAAAATAAGTAAAAAGCAAGGAAGAGAAGGAAATACCTGGAGAGCGTCTGAGAGAGTTGGAGAAGTTTTATTAAAATGATTGCAAAATAGAGGAGGGAATAGAAGAGGAATAAGTTAAAAAAGGGGTTTCGAATTATGGAGGGAAGTAAATAGAGCAAAGGAAGCGTGTGGAATTCAAAAAGCTGACCTGATAATGATTACATCTAAAACTAGGCGACTGTTAAGGAGTTGGAGCGTAGGCGCCACGTGTGCCGGGAATGGACCCGACATGGATGATAGCAATTGTTCATCGATTTATCTCATGAACATGAGGGGTCAAAGAGATCAATGCTCATGGTAACCGATCACAAGACTTCTGCTGAAGTCATATGCTCGTGGGGCTTATGTTCATACATAGATCCATTGATCGGACTAAGAAGAATAACAAGGACCAAATAGGACAAGTAGAATTTAATCAGATAATATGAAAGGGACTAGAACTTCATCACCAGACTGAGCACAATAGCCAGAGGAGAGTATAGTTGGTCATGAGGGAAGTTCAAGAGGTACCAGCCAAGCTCACGTCTCAGATATTATCTTCAGGAATATGTTATGAGAAGCCCGGCCTTGATAAAGGCGTTACGGAGAGGTTGGTACTTTACATGTGTAACCTATCATCATAACTTGACGGCGCATGTTATGTCAACTGCCATCATTAGCGACGACAGACATTTCTGGCCTTGATGGCAGCTCAGTTACGATCAATAAAGAGTCACATCAATTACATATAGTGATCAATGAGGTCCATGCACCTTGTTGTACCCCAAAATTTGCCCTCCCTTTTTCACAAGAAATCACAACTCCGGGGTTTTCCCTGACTTTTCAAGATTGACTCAAGAATCGGTCAAACATACTTTTCTTTATCAGTCAATCCAGAATTAGGGTTTCCATTGATTGGGTTGAGATTGGCTCGGGAATTTATCAAACAGACTTTTCTTTGACCACAAGTCCAGAATTAGGGTTTCCATTGATTGGGTTAAGATTGGCTCAGGAATTGATCAAGCAGACTTTTCTTTAACGACAAATCTGGAATTAGGGTTTTCACTCGTATTTTTCAGAAGAAATTGAATCCACAATAATCCAATTGAGTGTTACATTATTTTTACGCTTGTTCCAGATTACCGGTTGCTTCTCAAAACCTAAATATATGGGATAGGAGCTGAGGCTTTTGATTGAAACTTTGAGGCATTGGTTTGATCAGTGAAGTGAAAAGTGTATGGAATGCTTGTTTGTTTAACTGTACAAAGCATATGATTAATTGAAATGCTAGGCGTATTGTGGTTAATGCAAGGTTGCGAAACGGCAAAGTTTGTTGATTATTTATTTCATCTGGGTTAAAGTTATTGGGATACATTTCCAGTTATTTAATTTAAGAGACTTAAATAATTAAATAGACAGTACAAGGAAATAATGGAATATTTGACAGTAGAAAATTCTTATTTGACAAATACTTTTATTTATTTATTTCAAATATTGTTACAAATGTTATTCGAATATTGTAAATTTATAATTTACAGTGTTTACAATAATATTTATTACAATAAACGAAAAGAAAATAAATCTAAAGCCTAAATCTCTTGAAATCTTCTACTTTTACTGCATCCTCCATTATTCAACTGGTACTTACCTGCAAAGGACAGAAGAAAAAAGAAATCAGTGCAGTTAAACTGAAAAACATTTTCAAGCAGATAAATAAAAAAGTCATCATTAAAGCTTGTTATCCGGAATCAGATTGTTATTGGGTTCATCATGTTTTACTTATTCTCTTTGCAAATCACAAGAAGATTTTTCTTCTTGGTTCACAAAGAGGAAAGTAAAAACAATTTGCAAGCATACAATTAACTCAAAATGCAAAGATACAAGGCAAAGCAAACTGAACAACAAACTGCGTTAGTCAACCAAAAGCAAACTAAGTTGCAAAAATGTCAAACCAAGTTGCAAAGCTGTCAAAGTACACAAAGTTGTCAAAGTACACAAAGCTGTCCAAGAAAGTACAATGCAGGAAATATGGAAACAAGTACAACAATGCAGGAGAAGAACCAAGTTACAAGCAAGCAGGCTTGTCAAACTTATCATCATATTCTGGCCAACAAAGCTTTTCAGAATAAAAAAATACATTCAGCAATTTAAAATGCTTTTATGGAGAGAGAAAGAGAGAATCAGAAAAAAGGTTTGCAGTTTTGGCAGGCTTAAAATATATAAGAGAACAAGACTGTAAACAGTAAAAGGGGGGGGGGGAGATAGAATAAAAATATTGCATAATTATCCCAAACTTGCAAGCAAATACTCATCAGCCTTCCTCACAAATCACACAAGCCAGTTCAATCTGTAAAACTGCCTTCCAAACACTCAGGCCAACAAACTGAACCTGCAAAACTAAAACCATCAAACAAAAGACAAAGCTACAAGCCTGCATGTACTAACACTCGGGCTGCTTTCCAAAACTCCACCACAAATCACACAAGCCTGCATAACCTACATAACCCACAAATCCAGCTTCCAACTAAAACCTGCATTACAGGTTTACAAAGCTGCAAGCTTGTAAACACAAACAAAACTCAAATACTCATCAGCCTGCCTCACAAATCACACAAGCCAGTTCAATCTGTAAAATTGCCTTCCAAACACTCAGGCCAACAAACCAGTGAGCAAAACTGCTAAACCTTCACCAAAATCCAAAAAAAAGCCACAAACTGTAATAACCCTGTTTACCCAACAAAAAAGCAAGACCATAACAGTGGTTTTCAGTTTTCACCATCAACAAGACCAAAACACAATAGTTTTCAGATTCATCACAATCTCATCATCTAATATCCAACGCCCAAAGAAAGGAAGAGTTTTTAGAAATAAAACAAAAGGTTTCAGAATACATATGTTCATCATGAAATAAACAGGGTACCCAAAAGAAGAAGAGAGAATTCAGAAGCATAGTTTTCAGAAAACATCATCATAAAACATTCATCAACAAAAACATAGCAACAACAAAGACCAAATCTCAGAATACTTGTTCATCATTAACCAAAACAAAGAACAAACAGAGTTCATCATCCAAAGCCAACACTCAAAGAAGAGGAATAAGTCCAGAAGTGAAAGATCAAAACAACAATAGGTCTCAGAAAAAATTCATCATCAACGAAAGTTCAACTCAGAAGAATAAGTTTTCAGAAATATTCATCATCACCAAACGTGCAAAGAGACAATTTCAAAGTTCATCATCATCAGAACATCATTGAACCCAGAAGAAAGAGGAAAAATCTAGAAGCAAAACGATATAGGGTTTTCAGAAACGAAGTCATCATCAAACAACGTAAAGATACAGAAATACGAGAGATGAGCTAGCAACGCTGTCATCCTCGTCCTCCTTCTCCGGCCACCAAGAGCGCCGCCGTTCCAAGTCCTCTCTCCATCATCCTTTCCAGAGAACAAAACCCCAAGGTATTTTTCCCTCAACTTTCCTACATCTCACACCCAAAACATCAAAGATTAAAACATTGTAAAATGATAACATGCCAGAATCAAACCTAAACTGTAAAAACGCGTCAAGAACGAAAACGATACCTTTCAAATCACCGCCTTGTATAGTCACAGAGAGGAGAGGATGGAGGCAATGCTCTGGCAGCATGGAGAACGAAAACGATACCTTTCAACCTTCCATATGGCCGTTCGCCCAAACAAAACCAGCAAGCCCAATATTTCTAGTGGCGCCTGCACCCCCCCCCCCCTCTTTAATCCAATTTTTTTTTGTTTTTTACTTGGGCCATATACTAACTCCTTAGGCCCATCTTTTTCCCTTTCAATTTTTTAAATTAATATTCAAACTTTTCTTTTACTAATTAATTTCCTTTGAACCAATACTTTTCTTTTTTTTATTTTTCTATTCTAAAATTTTGTTTTGTTAATAAAAAAGAGAAATGATAAATTAAAGTTTGTTTTGATATATTTTCTTTAATATTTGTATATTTAATTAAATATAAAAGAATACTATGTTTAATTAATCTTTTTATATAAGTTCCTAAAAAACACATAAAACGCCAATAAAAAACAATAATTATATTTAATCTTTCCTAGGTTAATATTTTATTTGATCATTTGTAAATAAATATACATATCTCATATTTTCTTTGATTTTTATTATCTTATACTTTGTTATAATTTTACATTGAGAATGCGACAGTTCAATTTGGTTGTAATATATACTTGGACATTATTATTCTGATAAGACTCATCCCCATTTGTAAACATTTGTACCCCCATCCCCGGATACTTACTTGTAATAACTTAGACTTTAAATTCCCGCAATTTATCACTTTCCATATACTGTATAGTAATTAGGGTTTGTATGCGAAGATTCAAAATCAATCGCTAGATAACCTAATACAAGATAAATGCATGAAAATTAATACACAATTCACACTTGCACCTCTAGGGTAACCTCGCTTGTTGTCTCAGAAAATACAATCATGTCCCTCGAGTATGAGACACTCTAGCAAATGCCCCTTCGATAAACAAAGATCGTAGTCCCTCGATGACCCTCGATGTTGCCTTCGATAAAACGATCTCGTCCCTTACAAAATTGCTAGAGCGTCTCGCAAGTTGCTTTCAATGATTGTATACGATGACCCGCGCCTGTCCCGTCAACATCCTAACACAAGGTTGTTCACCAAATACAATGGTGAAACAACACTGTTAAAAGGGTTAAAAACATAAGAAAAATCTTTGAGTAAAATAGGGTAGACAACTCTTAGTTACTTGATCAAAAATCTTGCAAGACATCCTTGCCATTTTTCAAACACACTTCACAACACAACTTCAAAACATTTTCAAAAACAACTTTCAAAACATTAAATTATCTTTTCAAAAAGACACACACCTTTGTATATATTCAAACAAGAATCATTACAAAGGTTTCCTAGACAAGGCATCTTTTTCAAAACATTTTCAAAACCACACACACAAAGCACCATTTCAAACAATTGAATAGCAAAGGCAAGTGATCTAAAACAAGTAACTAAGAGCCCATGGATAACCATGGATGAAAAGGGTGCTAGCACCTTCCCTTTTCATAATCTACCCCCCGAACCCAAGAAAACATCTCAAAGGTCTTTCCTGTGCTTTTTGACCTTTCCTTTGGATAAAATAAAAAGTCGGTGGCGACTCTTGCTAAACCGAACAAGTGCAAAAACAAACACAAAATCCCAAGTCAGTTCTCCCACCGTATCACAGAACTGGCGACTCTGCTAGGGGAAAATTTTAAAAGTAGGGTTATCTTAGGGTTTTAGATCATCTTTACATCTTACCTTGATTGCTTTGATTGCTTTACATTTTGGTTTCCTTGTTTGGGTTTGTTTTAAATCCTACACTCGTATTTGGGGGCACCTTTTAGGTAAGTAGCAATAAACTGTGAGGGAACTATGCGGGGTATACCGACATGGTTGAAGTAGTGGCTACGTTAGTGTGACATATTTATAGGTACCGGTAGCCTTTGAGTTAATCAAAGAGAATACGGGGCCGCTGAGTGATGTCGTGAAGCACTAATGAACTCTTAGAACCTTACTTGACCATCTTGGCCTTATTAGGGGTAGTGAGATGACCGGCTTTGGTGCAGTCCGAAGTTGGTAGATACTCGATACTACACTCATTGAGGATTGTTTTCTTGGAATATTTTGGTCGCCAGTTAAGTGGTTAAACCAAAACAATAAACACAGAAAATAATCCAGTGATATTGAGCTCCTTAGAACCCGGTTTCTATTTTAGGACAGGTTGAGCCAACTAACTTCAAGAGGGTACTTACCTACAAACCCCATGCAAGCCTAAACCTAAGGACTTGTCTGCTTTATGTGAATATGACTGTCTGTATATACACTTGCCTACTTCTACATACATGTACATAACATCATAACATCATACCATAACATTTTCAATAACCATTTCAAGGATCTCGAGGGTCTTCTGATGCAGGGTCACGTTGAACCAGACATCTACCAAAAGGCAAGAGGGTTTTCCTCCAAACAAATGTCGTCAAAGATCAAGTGCAACAACTTGAATCGGGGGCTATGACCCACTTGACATGGTGAGCTTGATTCTCGTGGAGAGACATCCACCAATACAAAGTTCTCCAGTCAAAGATGTTGATCAAAGTTCAACCTCTAACATTTTTTGTGTTTACCCCGAGAGATTCTTGAAAACATGCATCCACATATCATGCATTGTATCATAACATGTTTTCCTTTTCAAGTTTCCTTATTCTCCTACTGTTTATTTCAGTATAGATGGCTATAGAAAGGACTGTGAAAGATATCCAGGATCAAAACGCTCAGCTTCAGGAAATGTTCTTGAACCTGTCCCAGGGGCAAGAAGAAGTGAAAGCTCTCCTCACAAGGGGCATGGTCCTAGGGAATTCAGGAAGTGTCAGGAATGATCAGTTGGAAGAACTACAGATTGAGCTGGCAACAATGAAGATCCAGATGATGGGACAACTGGTTGGCCAGATGGCTCTCATTCAAGACTTGGCTCAAAGACAAGAAGAGCTCAAGGTTCTCGTCAACAAACTGCTTCGAGACAACCAAGTGGAGCAAACATCTAGGTTTGAAGATCAAGTCATCATTAAACCTCCTTTGAGACAAGAAGACAAGGGAAAGGCTCCCCAACTTGCTTCAGGGTCACAAGCCCAACAACAACCTCGCCAGCGTCAGCAGGGTAATCGGCGTAAGAAAAATACGTCTGGAAGACATTTCTCTGAGACTGACATACCATCATCTCTAATACTGAAACGCATGTTGGAGGTCAATCTGCTTGCTTTAAAGGATCCTATTCGGAACCCCAATACCTCTACTCCTAGCTATCACCCCGATGCATTTTGTGTATACCACTCCCATAGTCCTGGACATGACACCGATGACTGTTGGGCTTTGAAAAACAAGATCCAAGACTTGATTGATGAAGGAGTTTTGGAAAATTCATGCCGGATGGCGAGATGAAAATCTTCCGCTAAGGGTTCTCCACCTGAAATGACAAAGTTCGAACTAAGAGACTTTTGTTCCATTTGAATTTTCAAGTTGTAATTTCTTTTGTTATTCAAACAATTATCTGTTGATGTCAAACTCTGTTTCATTAATGCATTGCATATGTTTGTCTTGAATTCATCCATTCGTTTTCACTATTCTTGAATTATGCTTCCAACTTTCTCTATGATATTTAACTCTTGATAAAATATACAAGCCTTTAGAGGGAGGATGACAAAACAATACCATAATCTCATACAGTATGCTTATCAACAGACCTTGCTGACGATGTACATGCATTTCTTTCAAATCCTAAACACTGGAGTTATAAGGAAGATAATCCCTAGTTAACCCTTTCGATCCAAAGAAGTAGAAGTTTTCTGTTTTAAACACAAATTGAAACCTTTAAACCTGGGGCAGGGTAGTCTCTCAGTTAAGTCAAAAGATGCGCATTGAAGTCACAAATTCTCAGTTCATAATACAACGAATGACATCAAAAACTTTCCTTTGAAACCAAAAGACAGTGATGGTTCCTTATCTCATAGGCAGTCATTACGTCTCAAAAGAGAAAAGCCCATTGAGCCAAAACCTACAAAAGAGGCTTAAGAAAGCTGGGGCATCTCGCTGACTGTAATCTCAAAAATAAGAATAGTCTGGCAAAAGTTAGGGATATTAAATTAAAAAAAAAGAGGTCATTATAAATCCTCAACAAAATGAAAAATGTTGCAAATGATGATTGCCCTTCCAATAAATTCAACAGGTGTGAACCATCACCCAAAACGTCGTTCCAAGCTCGAATAGAGTTCGACGCACAATTAACTGAGTATAGGATTGAAGGACATCACGAAGAGCGGGTGGGTACAAATATACTTTGAGCCTTTATTCTTTGTTTCTTAAACCGTGAACCAAGCCACATTACAACCCTTCAAAAGTCCTAATTGAAGCATGGGTTAGTTCGAAAGCATGCTATTACAAAAGGTATCCTGACTCCTGTAAGGCTTTGCCCTAAATCTGGTGTTGAATTTGTCTTATAAAAAGTTTTCTGCTAAAAAACGCATTTTCCAAAACTTCGAGACAAGCATAAACTTTGCATTATTTGAATATCATTGTTTGCACATGGTTATTTGTTTGAAAGCGAAGAAATTCATACAGTAAATGTTCGGAGGAACAAAAGCTCTCTCAGTGAATAAAATCACTTCAAGTGGGATGACACTCCCGTTGCAAAAATCTCCTATCAACAAAAGGGGACTTGGTATGGTATTGTCCAGTAAACCTGGGACAGTCCAGTCAAGATTTCAACAAATCTTTCAAAGTTCAGTAAACCTGGGGCAATCCAGTCAAGATTTCAAGAAAATCTCTCAATTGCAGATTAACCTGGGGCAAGTCTCCCTCACCGTCACTTGGGGCATTTAAACGTCAATCTCTTCAAAGGGTTACGAACAGTCCAAGTTACCTGGCAGTGCCACAAGCATCTGATATTAGGGGCAGTGATGAACCTCTCTGAAAGACCTTCTGAAAAGAAATTCAAAGCGTCCTCGAGAAGTTTATCACCTCTCTAGCAGACCAGCAGTCGTGGGTTTATTTCCCCAACATTTATCAAGGATTTATTCTCTACAACAAAATTACATTTCAAATTGATCGGTCGTTAAAAATTTCCTTCATCACCTGTTGGAAGTTACAACCACCAACAGAATAACGGACAACTGAAGCTCCTAAAAATCTGTTTCTCTCAAGAATGAAGATTCTCATCCTTGAAACCTCAAGAGATTGGTATACTCCCAACCTCATGATACCATTAACAGAATGAAGATTCTCATCCTTAAAACCTCAAGAGATTGGTATACTCCCAACCTCCTGACCCTTAACGGAATGAAGATTCTCATCCTTGAAACCCCAAGAGATTGGTATACTCCCAACCTCATGACCCTTAACAGAATGAAGATTCTCATCCTTGAAACCTCAAGAGATTGGTATACTCCCAACCTCCTGACCCTTAACAGAATGAAGATCCTCATCCTTAAAACCTAAGAAGATTGGTATACTCTCAACCTCCTGACCCTTAATAGAATGAAGATTATCATCCTTAAAACCTCAAGAGATTGGTATACTCCCAACCTCCTGACCCTTAACAGAATGAAGATTCTCATCCTTAAAACCTCAAGAGATTGGTATACTCCCAACCTCCTGACCCTTAACAGAATGAAGATTCTCATCCTTGAAACCTAAAGAGATTGGTATACTCCCAACCTCCTGACCCTTAACAGAATGAAGATTCTCATCCTTGAAACCTCAAGAGATTGGTATACTCCCAACCTCCTGACCCTTAACAGAATGAAGATTCTCATCCTTGATACCTCAGAAGATTGGTATACTCCCAACCTCCTGACCCTTAACAGAATGAAGATTCTCATCCTTGAAACCTCGAGAGATTGGTATACTCCCAAGCTCCTGATACCCACCAACAGAATAACGGACAACTGAAGCTCCTAAAAATCTGTTTCTCTCAAGAATGAAGATTCTCATCCTTAAAACCTTAAGAGATTGGTATACTCCCAACCTCCTGACCCTTAACAGAATGAATATTCTCATCCTTGAAACCTCAGAAGACTGGTATACACCCAACCTTCTGACCCAAGACGTGAATGAAGATTCTCATTTTGGCTTCCCCAGTAGATTGGCATACACCCGACCTCCTGATTCAACCCCGACAGAATGAAAATTCTCATTCTCAAAGTGGTATACAATTCAATTTCCTGATATTCCCGACAGAATGAAGATTCTCATTTCTCAAAGTGGTATAACATCTGAATTTCTGATATTCCCGACAGAGTGAAGATTCTCATTCTTAAAGTGGTATACAACCTAAACCTGAACTTCTTCCAGGCAGGAATAAGCTTTTTCCAGAATCCTGAGTTTTACTCTCCAACAGGATAGCTACTTTTCAACAGTATGGCTATTCCCCACAGAATTCTTATTCCCCAAGCAGAATGAAGACTCTCATTCTCAGTTCCTCACAGAGTATTCAGATATTCCCCAGTGAAGATCTCCTCAAAACAGGAATCCCCAGTAGATTGGCATACAACCCAAACTCCTGATTTCCCCAACAGTGGTCCCAGGACTTCTCATTTTCAACGATCAAAGGATTTTCAATCCCCAACAGCAGTCAAGGATTTACTTTCCCCGGCAGTAGTCAAAGATTTCATTATCCAGGATTTATCTTCCTCAGCAAGACAGCTACTCAGCTTACATGTGCATCCATTACATTCATTTCATAAACATTGATGAAGTACAATTCATTAAATCTTACATATCATGCAACATGACTTTATGTCTCAGCTAAAATTTTACCCTTTTCAGGATAAGATTAAAAGGTTATCGTTAACAATTAATCAAATACAGTACAGATATACCCCAGACACGGCGGTCATTCTACTACTCATTCAGGCTTCAGCAATCAGATACAGACTAGATATGCTCCAGACACGGTGGCTATTCTATATCTCATTCAGATTCAACCACCAACTTCAAAGTTCAGATATGCTCCAAACACGGATGCCATTCTGGCCTTTGCACCAGCAGCTTGATTTTTCCCAGTGCATTCGCAACGGAAGATTCTGTCACTTATTCAGATTCCAGTTACAGTCTCAGATATACTCCAGATACGGAAGTCATTCTGCTACTCATACAGATCTTAACTCCAGTTACAGTTTCAGATATACTCCAGACACAGAAGTCATTCTTCTACTCATACAGACCCCAACTTTTGAAAACAGCTTACGGATTCTCCAAACACGGATGTTAATCTATCGCTTGTTCAGACTCAACTTCTGAGAACAGTTTACGGATCCTCCAAACACGGATGTTAATCTATCGCTTGTTCAGACTCAACTTCTGAGAACAGTTTACGGATTCTCCAAACACGGATGTTAATCTATCGCTTTCAGACTCAACTTCTGAAAATAGTTTACGGGTGCTTCCCAACATGGGTGTCAATTTGTTACCTATTCAGACCACCAGCTCAGAGACGTTCCAAACATAGACACATTTCTGATACTCACCCACTCACCTACAACGTACAATTCAACAAACATTCTTGGATGGCATCTTTAAGCCCATCTCCGACAAGATCCTGTCACGTCTCCAAATGGCATCTTTAAGCCCATTCCCTCAACTACGCTTTGACGAGTGCAAATTTTTTGGGCACTCTAGTGTCCAATCATCTTTTACCTTCGAGTCGCAAACAGAAAAATTTCCAATCTAACTCTTCAGGTTCAAGAAGATTGAACAGGGGCAACTGTTGTACCCCAAAATTTGCCCTCCCTTTTTCACAAGAAATCACAACTCCGGGGTTTTCCCTGACTTTTCAAGATTGACTCAAGAATCGGTCAAACATACTTTTCTTTATCAGTCAATCCAAAATTAGGGTTTCCATTGATTGGGTTGAGATTGGCTCAGGAATTTATCAAACAGACTTTTCTTTGACAACAAGTCCAGAATTAGGGTTTCCATTGATTGGGTTGAGATTGGCTCAGGAATTGATCAAGCAGACTTTTCTTTGACGACAAATCTGGAATTAGGGTTTTCACTCGTATTTCTCAGAAGAAATTGAATCCACAATAATTCAATTGACTGTTACATTATTTTTACGCTTGTTCCAGATTACCGGTTGCTTCTCAAAACCTAAATATATGGGATAGGAGCTGAGGCTTTTGATTGAAACTTTGAGGCATTGGTTTGATCAGTGAAGTGAAAAGTGTATGGAATGCTTATTTGTTTAACTGTACAAAGCATATGATTAATTGAAATGCTAGGAGTATTGTGGTTAATGCAAGGTTGCGAAACGGCAAAGTTTGTTGATTATTTATTTCATCTGGGTTAAAGTTATTGGGATACATTTCCAGTTATTTTAATTTAAGAGACTTAAATAATTAAATAGACAATACAAGGAAAGATGGAATATTTGACAGTGGAAAATTCTTATTTGACAAAGACTTTTATTTATTTATTTCAAATATTGTTACAAATGTTATTCGAATATTGTAAATTTATAATTTACAGTGTTTACAATAATATTTATTACAATAAATGAAAAGAAAATAAATCTAAAGCCTAAATCTCTTGAAATCTTCTACTTTTACTGCATCCTTCATTATTCAACTGATACTTACCTGCAAAGGACAGAAGAAAAAAGAAATCAGTGCAGTTAAACTGAAAAACATTTTCAAGCAGATAAATAAAAAAGTCATCATTAAAGCTTGTTGGCCGGAATCAGATTGTTATTGGGTTCATCATGTTTTACTTATTCTCTTTGCAAATCACAAGAAGATTTCTCTTCTTGGTTCACAAAGAGGAAAGTAAAAACAATTTGCAAGCATACAATTAACTCAAAATTCAAAGATACAAGGAAAAGCAAACTGAACAACAAACTGCATTAGTCAACCAAAAGCAAACTAAGTTGCAAAAATGTCAAACCAAGTTGCAAAACTGTCAAAGTACACAAAGTTGTCAAAGTACACAAAGCTGTCCAAGAAAGTACAATGCAGGAAATATGGAAACAAGTACAACAATGCAGGAGAAGAACCAAGTTACAAGCAAGCAGGCTTGTCAAACTTATCATCATATTCTGGCCAACAAAGCTTTTCAGAATAAAAAAATACTATAAGCAATTTAAAATGCTTTTATGGAGAGAGAAAGAGAGAATCAGAAAAAAGGTTTGCAGTTTTGGCAGGATTAAAAGATATAAGAGAACAAGACTGTAAACAGTAAAAGGGGGGGGGGGAGATAGAATAAAAATATTGCATAACTATCCCAAACTTGCAAGCAAATACTCATTAGCCTGCCTCACAAATCACACAAGCGAATTCAATCTATAAAACTGCCTTCCAAACACTCAGGCCAACAAACTGAACCTGCAAAACTAAAACCATCAAACAAAAGACAAAGCTACAAGCCTGCCTGTACTAACACTCAGGCTGCTTTCCAAAACTCCACCACAAATCACACAAGCCTGCATAACCTGCATAACCCACAAAGCCAGCTTCCAACTAAAACCTGCATTACAGGTTTACAAAACTGCAAGCTTGTAAACACAAACAAAACTCAAATACTCATCAGCCTTCCTCACAAATCACACAAGCCAGTTCAATCTGTAAAACTGCCTTCCAAACACTCAGGCCAACAAACCAGTGAGCAAAACTGCTAAACCTTCACCAAAATCCAAAAAAAGCCACAAACTGTAATAACCCTGTTTACCCAACAAAAAAGCAAGACCATAACAGTGGTTTTAAGTTTTCACCATCAACAAGACCAAAACACAATAGTTTTCAGATTCATCACAATCTCATCATCTAATATCCAACGCCCAAAGAAAGGAAGAGTTTTTAGAAATAAAACAAAAGGTTTCAGAATACATATGTTCATCATCAAATAAACAGGGTACCCAAAAGAAGAAGAGAGAACTCAGAAGCATAGTTTTCAGAATACATATGTTCATCATCAAATAAACAGGGTACCCAAAAGAAGAAGAGAGAACTCAGAAGCATAGTTTTCAGAAAACATCATCATAAAACATTCATCAACAAAAACATAGCAACAACAAAGACCAAATCTCAGAATACTTGTTCATCATTAACCAAAACAAAGAACAAACAGAGTTCATCATCAAAAGCCAACACTCAAAGAAGAGGAAGAAGTCCAGAAGTGAAAGATCAAAACAACAATAGGTCTCAAAAAATTCATCATCAACGAAAGTTCAACTCAGAAGAATAAGTTTTCAGAAATATTCATCATCACCAAACGTGCAAAGAGACAAATTTCAAAGTTCATCATCATCAGAACATCATTGAACCCAGAAGAAAGAGGAAAAATCTAGAAGAAAAATGATATAGGGTTTTCAGAAACGAAGTCATCATCAAACAACGTAAAGATACAGAAATACCAGAGGTGAGCTAGCAACGCTGTCATCCTCGTCCTCCTTCTCCGGCCACCAAGAGCGCCGCCGTTCCAAGTCCTCTCTCCACCATCCTTTCCAGAGAACAAAACGCCAAGGTATTTTTCCCTCAACTTTCCTACATCTCACACCCAAAACATCAAAGATTAAAACATTGTAAAACGGTAACATGCAAGAATCAAACCTAAACTGTAAAAACGCGTCAAGAACGAAAATGATACCTTTCAAATCACCACCTTGTATAGTCACGGAGAGGAGAGGATGGAGGCAATGCTCTGGCAGCATGGAGGTGGACGAATCATCGTTTTGTTGAGAACAAGAAGAGAGACGAAGAAGATGAGAGGAGCGGCGCCGTTAGACTGTAAACCCCAATTCCTAACAAAAATGAATTAACCCTAAATTTGTTCAACCTTCCATATGGGCCTTCGCCCAAACAAAACCAACAAGCCCAATATTTCTAATGGCGCCTGCACCCCCCCCCCCCCTCTTTAATCCAATTTTTTTTTGTTTTTTACTTGGGCCATATACTAACTCCTTAGGCCCATCTTTTTCCCTTTCAATTTTTTAAATTAATATTCAAACTTTTCTTTTACTAATTAATTTCCTTTGAACCAATACTTTTCTTTTTTTATTTTTCTATTCTAAAATTTTGTTTTGTTAATAAAAAAGAGAAATAATAAATTAAAGTTTGTTTTGATATATTTTCTTTAATATTTGTATATTTAATTAAATATAAAAGAATACTATGTTTAATTAATCTTTTTATATAAGTTCCTAAAAAACACATAAAACGCCAATAAAAAACAATAATTATACTTAATCTTTCCTAGGTTAATATTTTATTTGATCATTTGTAAATAAATATACGCATCTCATATTTTCTTTGATTTTTATTATCTTATACTTTGTTATAATTTTACATTGAGAATGCGACAGTTCAATTTGGTTGTAATATATACTTGGACATTATTATTCTGATAAGACTCATCCCCATTTGTAAACATTTGTACCCCCATCCCCGGATACTTACTTGTAATAACTTAGACGTTAAATTCCCGCAATTTATCGCTTTTCATATACTGTATAGTAATTAGGGTTTGTATGCGAAGATTCAAAATCAATCGCTAGATAACCTAATACAAGATAAATGCATGAAAATTAATACACAATTCACACTTGCACCTCTAGGGTAACCTCGCTTGTTGCCTCGGAAAATACAATCATGTCCCTCGAGTATGAGACAATCTAGCAAATGCCCCTTCGATAAACAAAGATCGTAGTCCCTCGATGACCCTCGATGTTGCCTTCGATAAAACGATCTCGTCCCTTACAAAATTGCTAGAGCGTCTCGCAAGTTGCTTTCAATGATTGTATACGATGACCCGCGCCTGTCCCGTCAACATCCTAACACAAGGTTGTTCACCAAATACAATGGTGAAACAACACTGTTAAAAGGGTTAAAAACATAAGAAAAATCTTTGAGTAAAATAGGGTAGACAACTCTTAGTTACTTGATCAAAAATCTTGCAAAACATCCTTGCCATTTTTCAAACACACTTCACAACACAACTTCAAAACAGTTTCAAAAACAACTTTCAAAACATTGAATTATCTTTTCAAAAAGACACACACCTTTGTATATATTCAAACAAGAATCATTACAAATGTTTCCTAGACAAGGCATCTTTTTCAAAACATTTTCGAAACCACACACACAAAGCACCATTTCAAACAATTGAAAAGCAAAGGCAAGTGATCTAAAACAAGTAACTAAGAGCCCATGGATAACCATGGATGAAAAGGGTGCTAGCACCTTCCCTTTTCATAATCTACCCCCCGAACCCAAGAAAACATCTCAAAGGTCTTTCCTGTGCTTTTTGACCTTTCCTTTGGATAAAATAAAAAGTCGGTGGCGACTCTTGCTAAACCGAACAAGTGCAAAAACAAACGCAAAATCCCAAGTCAGTTCTCCCACCGTATTACACACCTCCATATATATAGGGCTCCTGATTGATGGATAATCAAGACACATTTCTTGGAGTTTATGCTCATCAGTATAAGCCTCTAAATCCCTAAAATAACTCAGATACACATTTCTGTTCATTATAGACCTTTCCTAGAATCCTTGATTCGACAGGGAAGTCGTTTTTGGCATTTAGCAAGAACAACATTATTGTATATATCCCGACTGATGAGATTATAAGTCTCTCAATCGAGGCATTTGACCTAATTATGTGGGACTTCCATCGAGCCCTTAAGAAATACTTTTGGTCAAGTCTCTCAAGTTGGATATTTGTCACGCCTCTCAGACATGATTCTTGTGTCTTGTCCTTTTGCGAAGACGCTAAGTTTATCAGGCGAGGAGCCAGATAGATCATTTTTATTGCCCTATAGGGAAACAAGGATCTTCACCATGAAGTCCAACATAATAAGTGTTTCCCAGATGGGAGGAAATGATCTTCACCATGAATCCAGTGTAAGAAATATTTCCTCGAAGGGTAAAAGAGATCTTCACCATAAAGTATAGCATAAAAAATGTTGCCCTTAGAGGCTGCAAAGATCATTACCATGAAGCCTATCGTAAGAATTGTTGTCCCGAGGGGCGGAAATGATCTTCACCATGAAGTCTAACATAATAAATGTTGCCATGATGGGCCACATGGATCTTCACCTTGAAGTCCAATTTAAGAAATGTTGCACTGAGGGGAGACAAAGATGTTCACCATAAAGTCAAGCATATAAAATAGTCAGAAGAAAAAATCCATGTGGGAAATACATTGCTCCAAAATTGTTTATAGGTGTATAAGCATGATGTTAAATAGAGAATTACAAATAACTTAACCGTGATAATATCTAAGATAGAGAGCATTTCAGGATCTGGGTAATAATGGTCTTCTAGTTCTTATATATATATATATATATATATATATATATATATATATATATATATATATATATATATATATATATATATATATATATATATATATATATATATATATATATATATATATATATATATATATATATATATATATATATATATATATATATTAACGAACATCAGACCAGGTTTTCATCTAGACAATGGAAGGAGGTCGACCTTTGGTCAGGAACAACTTCATAGACATTCAATAAGCTTTGAGGAAAGACATTGTAACTACATACTCGAGATCATGTAGACGTAGCTCGAACCGATAAAAGTAAAAACTTATATATTTTTCCATTATGAATATACTTTACACACAATATGTAACACAAAAATGGCAAGGTTATCCCAGCACGGAAACAACCATCCCTTCCTTGAGCATCTAATCTGGTCGAACCTGCTTTCTCTAAATATGTAAAGGATGGTGAAAGTCCTCTACTTGCTGCAACTCATTTTCAAAATACTATGAAATCTCCCCAAGGATAGAGGTCTTATAGTTAGTTAAACGTTGAGCCAAAGAATCATTTTCAAGGAACAAAGCTTCCAATTATCTTTGATTCGTCGAAATAGTCGCCTAAAGGCTTGTCCTTCCTTGCTACACCCATCACCAAAAGAGTCACATGGTCGGTAAGAGAGCTAGGGCGTAAAGCATCATTTATCCCATTAAAAGAAGTGGAAGTTGCTTGTATTTCTTATAGGTATGGTTCTTATTGGAGCATCAGGTTGCATATACTTTCTTCCAAAGAGCGTCTCAGTGACCGATTCTACCAAGGGCCAAAGAAGTAGAGAAGCGCCGAGTATACCGCCCCAGAATCACCAGCTCCTCATCCAGGGCAAGCCCATGAATATTGGCTAAGTTCGAATAGTTCTCCTCTAAAGAAGGAACTTGGCGTTCCCTGGAGGAGAGTAGGCTTAACCCTGTCAACGACGTAAGGGTTGGAGGACCCAAAGCATGCAACAACCTCTAAAGAGCATTCAAAACACCAGCACTCCCAGCGGGCTCTAATGTAATGGAAGGGCCTGCTATAATTCTTCTTGTCTAGAATCCTCGACTTAAAAGTCAAAGCGCTACCTCATCTTTCATTGAATTTACACACAATCATTACCAAAATAAATACGTCATGAATAAGCAAATTGAAGGCGAAGAATCCAAAAGCTTTCAATACTTACCAAAAATAATATTTCTTTTTTCCCTAGTACGGGGTATACATCAGCAAGCTAGTATGGATGTGGTGTTTCAAGTGTTTCCGATCAGACTCACCCTGAAGAGTAACGCCTCCGAGATAATTTGGGTCTTTGACAAAACTTGTTAGTCACTTCTTCTCATACATATATTATTGAGAAAGGTATTTCTCTTTATAGACGTACAACTCATTTCCCAATAGGAAATGAATCTCGTTCCAGTACTTATGAAACACTTTAACACATTTACCCTTCATCACATCTTCAATAGCGCAAACATTTGCACGAGCCTTCGGGCGGATATGGGTAACCAGAAAGAATCAATCTTCAAAATGCTGCAAGCCCTCAAAATAAACTTTGAAGCCTCAAATGTTCGGCACCAAAGAAACTAAACATCTACTTTGTGTACGGGTCACGGGGCTACGATGAACTTTGAAGAGATAAAAGAAAAGGGCTAGAGAAGGTTTCCCCTTCAAGTATTCACACCAATACTATAAGACTTTTACATACGCCTAACTCGTGGGATAAAGTTGCGACAGTGCCACTATCATATACTTAAGAACTTTCATATCAAAGGCATTAAAAGGAAGTCGAAGACCCAAGATTGAGAAGATGCATTCATAAAGAGGAATGACGTAATCACCATACTCGCTGCATATTTTTTCATTTTCACCAGGGGTCAAGACACCCCAATCTGAAAATGGACCAACATCAAGAAAGATTTATTCAAGATTATCCTCTATGGAAAAGACAGAGATAGTTGAAGAATAAACATAGTTCACCCACGAAGATTGAGCATTCTTTTGTGATTTTTGACTCATGATGTATACTATTTTTTCAAGACACAAAAGAGATATTAAAAGATAAGAGGTAAAAGCAAACCAGGAAAGATAACTCGGAGAAATGTGAATCAAACTAATCAAGAACGGTATACTAGCATACAAATGGAAAAAAACTCTATTAACACTTCAAATCACTCACATCTAACACTCGAGCTTTCTAGTTTTCAAGGGTCATAATAAAGATGCCTCTGAAAAGACTTTTGAAGTATGTGGCATTAAAGTCACAAATTCCCAAAAAAAACTAAAACATTTACTCCTTTTATTCCAGAATAGATGAAAAAGTGATCGATAGTCGAGGCTAGTATGAAAAATCCTTACCTTGCTACGTAGAAACAAGGGCTTGTGGGATAAATTGTTTCGGGTCGACCATTCTAAAGAAGCTGCAATTCTTCCAAAATCTTCTCACCATATGAGAGCTACCCTAAAGATTAGTACATGGGACCCAAACTCCATATATCTCCAATGACTCTCTTCGATTCGCACCTAACAAATAACATGTTGTTATTTCCTCTCCACTATATATAAAAAGCATGTCATTTCATGTATTCAATTTTAAAATCCAATTTTAATTCATTCTTCTCCTCATATACTAACTTTAACGTTAGAATACTAAACTTACATGTCAGCCGCCTCTTCACATGATCGAAAATTCATATTCATCGTTATCACCAATCTTCATTTCATTTCTAATTCTAGTATATATATATATATATATATATATATATATATATATATATATATATATATATATATATATATATATATATATATATATATATATATATATATATATATATATATGTTATCCTTATAAAATGGGTATCCTTATATGTTAACTTAGTAATACCTTAAAATTTCAAAAAAATCTGCCAACCATTTGCAATATACTAGTGGTATATAAATACAAAAAGAAGAATATTGGGGCAAATCCGTCAAGGAATGAATTTGAAAATAATAATTGAATGGCATGTTTGATATTTGAGTCAAACTACAAGTCTATTTTTGTAAGAAAGCATGCATATAAGGCCATGCCCATCCCGTACTCTGCTGCATTGCCAAACCCCATTTCACTTTCTTCCTTCTTTCCCATATCTTCTTTCCAAACAACAAGTTTAACTTTCTCAACATGAAGAAAGTGTTCATGTTTCTGTCTCTTCTCTTTTGTTCCACTTTCCATGTCTCCCTCTCATTCAGCGACGGTTAGTTTCATTTCTCCATATACACATATATTTATGATAAGATACATTATTGTTTTTCACTATTTTTATTCATTATAGCTTGTGTTGTTGAAAAATACTTGTCAATGAATGCAGTGTTCATATTCAATGGATTTTTTTATACAGCGGTTAATGTATATAGTGTAGTGTTCATATATAAATGTTAGTTAATAATAAAAATAGAGGTTTATGGGACCCAATGAATAAAGGTCACAGATTGGTCTGAAAAATCACATGGTGCTGTATGCCAACTAGAAGAATCATGAATGTACACATAGATAGGTGATACAGGCCACCACGTGAAGTTGGACTCAGCGACGAATTTAGCTATTAATTTTTCATTATTTTACATATTCACATTTTCTTAAAGATAAATAAATGAAATATCGCTTTTAATTACTTAACAAAATTTTCTTATGTCTCTATCTACTAATGTCGGTAACAAAATTTTCTTATGTCTCTATTATCTACTAATGTCGGTGTATGGACAAAATCTCCTTTTTTTTTCGATCATAATAATTGGATTGCAATAGTGTTGTTGTTTTTTTCTCTCATTCTAATTAAACATATTTCTCTTTAGATTAAGGAAGAGTAAACCAACATTAATGTGACATAACCTTAATTAACAGGTCTTGTTGCAAATGGGAATTTCGAACTTGGACCAAAGCCATCAGAGCTAAAAGGAACAATAGTAACAGGAGGCAAAAACTCAATACCAGAATGGGAAATTTCAGGGCTAGTAGAATACATAAAATCAGGACAAAAACAAGGTGATATGTTACTGGTTGTGCCAGAAGGTGCTTATGCAGTGAGATTAGGAAATGAAGCGTCCATTAAACAAAGGATAAAAGTGATTAAGGGAATGTATTATTCAATCACTTTTATGGTGGCACGTACTTGTGCACAAGAAGAGAGGATTAATATATCTGTTGCTCCTGATTTTGGTGTCATTCCTATACAAACTTTGTATACTAGTAGTGGTTGGGATCCTATTGCTTATGGATTCAAAGCTGAGTTTGATGTGGTTGAAATGGTTATTCATAATCCTGGTGTTGAAGAAGATCCTGCTTGTGGTCCTCTTATTGATTCTGTTGCTCTTAGAACTCTTTACCCTCCTAGACCTACTAATAGTAAGTTCTTCATCTTTCTCTTTTAGATTTATTATCTTTTGATTATGAAGTACCGACACGGACTCCAAATACGACACTGACACGTATATTGGACACGACACTGACATTGACATGTGATAATTTGAAAAAATGAATAATTTGAATATAATCATAAGAGTCGATGTTGGTATACAGCACTAGAGCTGTCAAATGGGTCGGTCCGGCCCAACCCGCTTCGGTCTGGTGGCCTAAAGTGTTTAAATGGGTTAGTCCAGTCCGACCCGATTTTTTAATGGATTACAAAAAATGAGCCCAGCCTGTGTTGCAAAGGCCGTGAAGTTCGATGGGCCAGTCTGGCCTATATTTCAATATTATAATTTTAATTTTATAAAAAAATATGTAAAAGATAAAAGCTACATAACATAAGTAGAGAATCATCATAAAATTAGTTAAAACGATGTTTAAAATATCACTAAAACAATATATATATCACAAAAATATTCATGTAAAAGTACATAGTAATTTAATATTATTACCAATCCTTATCAAATTTTCTCTTCATCTCACAATCATTTCCTTAATCACATCATCTTGAAAATATATCTTCATTCTCTTTAACTTTCTTATCACTTGAAAACACACTTATGCAATCATATCTTATCTCATTCATTTTTTCCTAAAATTTATCAAAATATTTTTTTAATGGGTCAACCCGCAATCCGCTTAGTCTGGCCCGACCCATGAAAACATAGATCCGATGGGCTTGGTCAAAAAGATAGAATCGTGTTTTTTTAAGGTATTTTGTTGTCCGATTCGCGTTAAATTAATGGACTTATGGATCGGCCCGATGGGTCGGGCCCATTTTGACACTCTATCTGACACTCTGACACGGGGATAAACTAGTCTTTTTTTTAGAGGTGTCAGTACTATAACGTCTTTTGATTTATTGCCAAATATTCACATGCCAACAATGAAACAGTTATTTGATTTGATGTGACAATCTTTGAGATTTAGAGTCGTCTTTAAAGACAGACTACAACTCATGATTTAAAATTTATCACGATTAAATTTTGAACAAATATGGTCTCATAAAATATGTATCGTAGTTAAATGATGGATAAATATAGTCCATATTTGTTTTTCAAACCGTTGCTAATTTACATATTGCCTCCAAAAATTTATGACGGTTCTCTTGAGATCATTACTAACATAAAAAAACACACCAGAGTACATAGCTGGATTAATACCTATTAAGGCAACTTGTTAAATATACATTAGCATGTTGATGCATATATAGATTACAGACAACAAAAACCAACATAGGTGGGTTTGTATTAATTAATATATACATATACAAGGCCTGAATAGGTAGGTAGAATGTTACTATCATATTAATGAAATGCAATAAACCATACTCCTCCAAGTTCCAACTATTAAACTTGTGTTGTAGCTACTAGCTAGTAGAAATACCAGCATAAATTCAAATTAAAGTGATATCTGACATTAGAATGGAACAGTTGTTTTCAAGTTTTCAACTTTTTGAATTGAATAAAATATTTAACATGTTACAGAAAACATATTAAAGAATGGTGGATTTGAGGAAGGTCCATACATAATTCCAAACTCATCATACGGAGTAATCATCCCACCAAACATAGAAGATGACCATTCACCTCTCCCAGGATGGATGGTAGAGTCTCTAAAAGCCGTAAAATACCTCGACTCAGATCATTTCTCAGTTCCAGAAGGAACAAGAGCAATAGAGCTAGTAGCAGGTAAAGAAAGTGCAATAGCACAAGTGGCTAGAACTATCCCAGGCAAAACCTATGTTCTTTCATTCTCAGTTGGTGATGCAAGCAATGCATGTGAAGGTTCAATGATTGTTGAAGCATTTGCTGGTAAAGACACTATTAAAGTGCCTTATCAATCCAAAGGTAAAGGCGGTTTCAAACGTGCTGCTCTTAAGTTTGTTGCTGCTGGAACAAGAACAAGAGTGATGTTTCTTAGTACTTTTTATACTATGAGAAGTGATGATCTTTCTTCTCTTTGTGGACCTGTTATTGATGATGTTAAGTTGCTTAGTCTGCGTAATCCATAAGAGGATTGTGAGTTATTTGGGACTGTCATGATGATGTGAGGCTATAGTATCAAAATATCATATCTTTGGGTTTGAGACTTTTTATCGGTTGATTTATATATATTTTGCTAAGTATGGTTTTTATTTTTAATATATGAACTAAAGTGTGTATCTCAAATGATGTTAGCAATATATATATAGACATTCATATAAAAATGTGTGTGAATGTAATGATGTTAGTGTATATGGATATATATAGTATGCAATAATATGTTCTATAAATCTTTCATATATATTTTGTACTAGTGAATTATAGAAAATATAATTTAGATTTTATTTCATGTTCTATAAAAACTGAGGTAATTTAATCTCAAAGATACCATAAAAAATGTCACCCAATAATATACTAGAAAGAATAAGGTTGTGTATATTTTAAAAAATTCAAAAAGAATTTTATGGTTAACATATGAATAATGTAATATGCTTCGGAATCGTGTAGCCAAACTATGTGAATCTATGAACCTGATCTAGATTAGTAAGACTTAATACATAGTAAAGTGGTGTAGTTAAGGTGTTTGAGCTCAAATACATCTTTTGCATCTTTTGTATGTTAGAGATTTTATTAGTCACATTACACTATAGTGGAGTTGTTTGGTAAAAATATTAGTTATTTGTGATTTATAGTCGATGATTGATGACAAATAGTTTATAATTTATAATTGATAGTTGAGATTGATAATTGATAAATTAATTAAAATATTTAATAAAATTAATAGTTTAATTAATTTATAAATGTAAAATGATTTAAAAGATATTTAATATATAATTATTTTATTTTTAAATTAAAATTAACTATCGAGGATAAAAGTAAGTTTTTGTTTAAATAATAAAGATAAAAAAAATGAAGAAAAAATAATAAAATATAAATTATAAACTAAAACGTTATTTGAAATAAGGTCTGAAAAATAAATTATAAATTAACAAATTGAATTATAAATTCGTGATCAAAAAATTATTATCAAACAGATCTAAAATATTATATAAATTTATAAGTTATAATTATTTATAAGTTATAAATTATAAGACATAAATTTATAAATCGGTCTTATCAAACCGATCTTATATCTTCGTTGTTGACATTATTTTGCGCTAATAGTTTGTGCATGTCTCTAATATTCACGAATGCTATAAAATTCGTCAATGTTTCATCCAAGTTGGTACAACTAACACTCATTTAGTGAAGTATTCGTGTGTATGCTGCAATACACCATCCACAAGGATATAAAAATTATTAAAAGGCTTTATAGTTTACTCTCTCAATAATGTAGTTCAAGTACATCACAAAAAAAAATTAACTTAAAAATGATTTTAGTGCTAAAATAACTACCAGTGACTTATTCTTATTGTTTTGGACCAGCCAAAAAAATTCAGTTAATGCTTCATCTACGACTAAAGACCAGTCGATCGGCCCTCTGTCAGGTATCATTAACTGAACGCTCTTCTGCACCTGTCAAGGTCAGCAACGTCCCAGGGCCAGAAACCCACCTTGGTCGACCAACACTCTCTCGTCTGCCCAACACTAGTCGATCAGACAGACCATACCGCCTCTCTGTCCGCAGCTTACCTCATCTCCGGAACCAACGGCTAGTTGCGGACTGTTGGCTGAAGATTTTGATAATGTTATTTAGAAGCCAAATAAGTTAAACGTTCTGATCGAAATGGAATTAAACGCCATATTTCGAAGTTGCAGAAGCAGTGTTTCGAATAAGTGTGTCAAAGCTTGAAGCTTCGAGCGGCAATTATGGGAACTTATCTAAAGGAGTCTCGAAACAACAGCGAGGCTATGTTTGGGAAGAGCGCTCGAAACGGAGAAACACCAAAGCATTTAAAATTCAAATGGAAGCGGGACTTTCAAAGTTTGAAAGTTATGTGTTGGAGCATTTGGGGACACGTGGAAAGATGAAAGAAGCATTGTCCTGCATGTTCGAAACGTGGCATAATCCTATAGCGAGACCGTTAGGGTCGAATTAGTATAAATAGAAGTCTTAGTATTAGGATTTCAGTGTGTCATATCTATTATACAAAATACTCAATAACATTCAAACTACCACATGGCAAGGGAAACGAATGCAAGAGAAATGTATGTATGATAGCACCATGTATTTCTGATTTAATGAAAACCTTTTACCATTTCCAGTACTTTCCTTTATTCCTTTTGTCAAACAACATTTACAAGTTTTCTTATTTACAGTTTTTTCACTTCGAAGTCTCTGCCTCAAAGTTTTACGTTTTATTGTTTTCTTTATATTTCGAGTACTTCATATTTCAGAAAACTGTCACATTTTCCATATCTTTACCTTCAAGTCTTGTCTTTCGAACGCATACTTTTACTTGAAATCATTTACAAATTTCTTGCATTAAACGCTTTCTTCACATTTTAAACTTCTACATTCCAGAAACCTTTTATGTTAAACGTTTTGTAAGTCGAAACCATTTACTTCATTTTCATGCAGTTTTATATGTCTTTACAATTAGCATTACAATTAGCATTTATTCGTATAACTTAGTTTTCATACACATTTTGATTACATCTTTAGACTCTTAGAGAGAGAGATCGAAATAAGCCAAACACTTATACAATATCAACCATGAATAATTGTTCGATTGTGAGAGTAACCTTAATATCCAAGGAGTCCAAGGATCAATCTAGTCGATCCTGTGAGTTACCAGAGGGATTGAATAACAGTAAGAAAGATTATTCGATAGTTTGGAAGACTAGTGGTTGTTTACCAGAAATCACTGGAAACAAATTGGCACACCTGGTGGGACCAATAATTGGGTATCAGAATTAAGGATTGTTGAGACGTAACCATTACAAAAACGTTGGAACCTAAGAAGTTTGCTGTTTTATGAACCTGAGAAGTGGTAAGATAACCAATAGCAACCAACCTTTATCCAGAAGAAAACGTTTGGACAAAATGTCTAATTCAGACAATCAACAAGGGGACCAAAGTGGCCCACATGCAACAGGCACTAACGCGTCCATTTCGAGCGGAACATCTAATGTAATCCCTTCGAATGCACAGTCTGTTGCATCTTCGACCAGTAACATAGCCACCAATGGAGTAAGTGGCATATCAACTAATAGTTCGATCTTAGGAAATACTGGAACTATGGGCTACCCTGGGGGATTCGTTCCACCATCAGGGACACAATCCCATTTCGCCACCCCATTAACTAGACCACCCGGTTTCGATGGGAACAGAATCAGAAATTCCTCTTATGGAATGCCAACATCTTTTATGGCAGGTTTACACAATTCCACATCGAATTCATCTCCACAACTAGGGTCTGGGTCTGGGGCGAATCAGTTTATGACCAATAACCAAGGGTCAGTGGGTTATAGCACATTGCCTATCCTAACCACAGATAACCAGTTGGCTTTTAGGCAGTTGATGGATGACAGTAACCATAATATGATAGGGGTGTTAGCGCAAACCATGCAGGAAATATTTGCCCCAATAGTGCAGAATGTGACTGTGACGAACAGGGAAAACGCTGATAATATGAGTCGAATAGCAGATTTCTTTGCTCCTCCAGAAAGGCGTAGGCAAAACCAGGCGGGATTTCGAACAAACATGCCTGTTATAGAACAAATTGCTAACGACCCAATTTATAGACCACCCAGAGAAGAAGTTAACTTAGGGGCCAGGGCACCAAGATTAGAAGCCCCAATAATCCCGGGTCCACAAAGGGAAGTTATGGAACCAGGGGCAAGGATCGAAAGGCCAGAAGCCCCAGAATTTCGAGAAGAACAACCTAGGGGAGTTGTTTTGGTTGGTCGAAATCAAGATGCCGATGCCGTCGTTCATAGGATTCGAAACGATAACATCCTGGCAGAAAACAACCTAACCACCATGATAGAGAGGGTCATGGCCCAGAATGGCCTCAACACAGGAATGAGGAGGCCAAATTACGCTTCTCCTATATTGGATTGTATAATGCATAATGATTTACCAAGGGGATATAAAGTCCCTAAATTTACAAAGTTCGCTGGGGATACCAATGAGTCAACAGTCGAACACATAGCGAGATATCTGACCGAAGCGGGAGATATAGCCAATAATGAAGATCTCAGGATCAAATACTTCCCAAGTTCCTTGACAAAAAACGCCTTCACATGGTTTACCACTTTGCCTCCTGGGTCTATTGACACTTGGACTCTATTAGAGAGATTATTCCATGAACAATTTTACATGGGACAATCGAAAATAAGTTTGAAGGAATTGGCCAGTGTTAAGAGAAAGTTCACCGAACCCATAGATGATTATTTGAATAGATTTAGGCTGTTGAAATCCAGATGTTACACAGTAGTGCCTGAACATGAGTTAGTCGAAATGGCCGCTGGTGGCTTGGATTATTCTATTCGAAAGAAACTAGACACTCAGTATTTGAGGGATATGGCTCAGTTAGCCGATAGGGTTCGACAGGTCGAAAGACTAAAGGCCGAAAAAGCCAGAGTCTTTAAGAATAGCAAGAAAGAAAGGATTTCCTATGTTGGGACTGAGGAAGTAGAAGAATATCCTGAATTCGAATTCGAAGAGGTCGAAATCGACCTCGCTGAATTAAAACAGGCCCCGCCTTACTCCTGCAAAATGTTAGTTCCCACAAAAGGAAAAGATATCGTTGAAAATGAGAAAAGTGACAAATTTCCAAAGAAGGTTTATACCTTCGACGTCACCAAATGTGACGAAATTTTTGACTTGCTTGTCAAGGATGGCCAACTAATTGTGCCATCAAATGTCAAAATACCTCCTTTGGATCAGAGAAAGAAGAGGGGATTTTGCAAATATCATAGTTTCCTGGGCCACAAGACCTCACAATGTTTTCTTTTCAGGGATTTGATTCAAAACGCGATCAAAGATGGCAGACTAAAGTTTGCTGATAAGGTGAAGATGAAAGTGGACGAAGATCCCTTGGACGTCGCAGACACCAACTACTCCGAGCCTGCATGCATTGGAGAGGTCAACATGGTGGAAACTGATCGAAGCGACGCCCTAACAGAAGAGAAGGGTACTGGAGTTGAAAACTGGGTGATGGTCGAAGTCAGCGAGGAGGTCACTGAAGACATCCAGAATACGCCAGAGACTTCGATTGCTGCACCTGTGGTTGTTGCAGGAGAAACCCAGGCTACTGAAGACCAAGGGAATCAAAACGAAGGATTAACACAAGTCACTGAAGGCTTGAGGCTGGAATTGGAGAAAGTCCAAATCACGCAGCCAATTCCCCCTCAGAAGGAGATATGGGACACTCTAGGGGAACCCAGTGGAAAATTTGACTATCTGGTCAAATATTCTGCCCCAGAGAGTTCGAAGGTTCAGATTGAGGATATAAAGCCCACAGGATGGGGTGATGATGACGCTAAAGAGGGGGATGTGGAAATAAATATGGTGGATATGGAAAGACCTCGCTCTGAGATGGAGGAAGTGGAAAAATACTTAGAAAAAGAAAAGTACAGAATGGGGGATAATCACACTGGAGATGCTAGTCTCAAAGATTATCTCATGACATGCCACAAAGGAGATTCAGGCATGATATTGTGCCCTAGGTGCAGCATCCTCTGCAACCAAAGAATTGCTGCGAATTTCGAAAGGGTACAGAGGGCTCGAACTGGCAACAATTGGCGCCAGGATAACCAGCTTTTTAGGTGTTATCCTAAGGCTGGGGAAAGTTTGCTGGAGTTTGTGTTTCGTTGCTACAAAGGGGCAACCAAGTGCTTGATTTTCCCAAGGTGTTATGCTGTGTATGACCAAAGCATGGCCAGCGCCTTCGAAACGATTCCCTTCGCCCCTTGCTGGAACCATCAAGAAACTGCCCAGATGGGCCCACGTTTCGACAGCAGACACAAACAGCGAAGGCCTGATAGCCCTCACCCCAAAGCTGCTCGAAGAGTGACTTTCAAACTCCCTGCTGAAGTGCCAACCGATAGATGGTTACAAGTCAGAAATGACAAAGGCAAAGATAGATGGAGAAACGCTGAACGAAATGCACGCCATGCTGTGACATACATGAGGCAATTCAACACAGAAAAAAGGGAGGAAGTGAGATTAGAGAATTACAAAGGAAGGAACCCCATGTCAAGATCCCAGTGGCGCAGACAGCAAAGGATTCGAAAGGCTGAGAGAGAAGCTGTGGCAAACAAAGGGGATACTTCAACGAAAATACAAGGTGAATCTAGCACCAACAAACCAAAAAATCAAACTGAAGATAAACCTCCAGTCAATAGGAGGCTCTTCTCTGAAGAACAACGCGATGAACCAAAGGAATACACTCCAGGCCCGGAAGAGGACGAAGATATGATAACAGATAACTTCGAATCGGAGGGGGAGTCTTCATTCAACTTGAACTGTAACGTGGTGTCTGTGCTTCCCTGCGAATTTGGGCAGGAAACCGAAATCAACGAATATGAGGAGGAAGACACCACAGATTTGATGAAACATAGGCCCGTGTGCTACTACGTGATGGACAATGGGGCTGTTGAGGAGCAAAATGCGTTCTTCGAACGCCCAGAACCTGCAATGAAGAACCATCTCAAACCACTTTTCATTCGGGCGAAAGTTGGTGTCCATGGTGTGAACAAAGTTCTAGTGGATGGGGGTGCTGCAGTCAATTTGATACCCCATTTCATGCTAAAAAGATTAGAGATCCGCGAAGGAGATATCAAGCCCCATAATATGGTTCTGTCCAATTATGAGGGAAAAGTGGGCAAAACACTGGGGGTGGTCCAGTTGGAATTGACAATAGGCTCAAGTTGCAGGCCCACCATGTTTATGGTGATCGAAGCCAAGGCCAACTATAACCTGCTGCTGGGAAGAGAGTGGATCCATGGCGTGGGGGCAGTTCCTTCGTCAATGCATCAACGACTAGTTCTGTGGAGAGATGATGGAATCGTGGAAAACATCGAAGCAGACCAGAGTTACTTTATGTCAACTGTCAATTTAGTTGACAAAAGGGATTATGATAAAAATCTGGCAAAGATTGCTCCATGTGTTCCAAATGATGAGATGAATGAAACTAGAAATGCCCACTACTACATGACACTTCGTCATGACGGCCTTTACTGGGATAGAACAATAATCAGTGAAGAAGAGGAAGTCGAAAGCACTATACAAAAACGGCCAGCAGGCTGGGACTTCGACAACCTTAGCCATGACTGAGTCTACCTTTTTCGAAAGGATTTCGGCCTATATGGCTGAGAACGAATCAAAAGCGGCCTTAGAGGCTGAAATAAATAAATCAACTATAAAGACGAACGAAGTTAGTGGGGAGGGTTCGAAATGCTCACCCATCAAAGAATTTGAGATGGATCAAAGGTTGGATGCCATCTATGATAAAGAACCCTTAGGCTTCGAAAGGGACCCCATAAACTCAGGTGTCAAAATGGTGGCACAGGATCCGCTCGAAGAAGTCAACTTAGGGGATGAAAAAACGAAAAGAGTAACTTACATAAGTGCTAAACTTAGCCAAAGCCTCAAGAAGAAAGTGATCGAAGTCCTTAAGGAAAACAAAGATTGCTTCGCATGAGATTATGATGAGATGCCTGGTTTAAAGAGGGAATTGGTCGAACACAGACTGCCAATCAAAGATGGCAAGAGGCCCATCAAACAAACTCCCAGAAGGTTCGCACCAGCAGTCCTCACAAAAATTAAAACTGAGATCGAAAGGTTGCTGCGCTGCAAATTCATCAGAACAACAAGGTACGTTGAATGGTTAGCAAACATAGTACCCGTTATTAAGAAAAATGGTTCTTTAAGAATTTGCATAGATTTTAGGGATTTAAACACTGCAACCCCTAAGGATGAATATTCCATGCCCGTGGCAGAAATGCTAGTAGATTCTGCTGCAGGGTTCGAATACTTGAGTATGTTAGATGGATACTCTGGGTATAACCAGATTTTCATTGCTGAAGAAGATGTTGCAAAAACAGCATTTCGTTGCCCAGGAGCCTTAGGCACCTACGAATGGGTGGTGATGCCTTTTGGTTTAAAGAATGCTGGGGCAACTTATCAAAGGGCAATGAATTCAATTTTTCATGATTTCATTGAAACCTTCATGCAGGTGTATATTGACGATATAGTCATCAAATCTATATCTGCAGAAACACATTTGCATCATTTAAGCCAATCATTCGAGCGAATGAGAAAACATGGCTTAAAGATGAATCCCCTTAAATGTGCATTTTTTGTGCAGGCTGGAGATTTTCTTGGTTTTGTGGTCCACAAGAAAGGAATCGAAATCAACCAGAACAAAACCAAAGCCATAATGGAGACGAAAGCACCTGTGTCAAAAAGGGAGTTGCAATCTCTGCTAGGGAAAATTAACTTCCTCAGAAGATTCATCTCGAACCTGAGTGGAAGAACCCAAGCTTTCTCTCTGTTACTTCGTCTGAAGCAAGGTCAAGCCTTCGAATGGAACGAAGCTCACCCGGAGGCGTTTGACAAAATAAAAGAATATCTTTCTCAGCCTCCTATTTTGTCTCCACCATCATGGGGGAAGCCCATGAGATTGTACATATCTGCCTCTGAAGTTAGTATAGGTAGTATGCTAGCACAAGAGGATAGCAATGGCGTCGAAAGAGCCATATACTATTTAAGTAGAGTGCTGAATGATGCAGAGACCAGATATAGCAATTTAGAAAAGCTATGTCTCTGTTTGTATTTCTCTTGTATGAAACTCAAGTATTATATAAAACCTGTTGATGTTTATGTTTCATCTCACTTCGATGTCATTAAACATATGCTTTCAAAACCAATAATGCATAGCAGAGTTGGCAAGTGGGCTTTAGCCTTAAAAGAATATTCATTGACTTTCATGCCTTTAAAAGCTATGAAAGGTCAAGTGATTTCTGATTTCATTGTGGATCATTCGTTGGTTGAGCAGACAAGCATGAGTTACGTCGAAATGCAACCATGGAAATTGTACTTTGATGGTTCAACCCACAGGAATGGAAGTGGTGTTGGAGTCCTTCTAATTTCTCCTGAAGGAATTCCAACAAAATTCAAGTATAAATTAGATGGTCCTCGTTGTTCGAACAACGAAGCTGAGTATGAAGCGCTCATTGTTGGACTTGAAGCTTTGTTGGAATTGGGGGCAACCAGAGTCGAAATTAAAGGAGACTCTGAATTGGTGGTCAAACAAATCACAAAGGAATACAAGTGCATAAAGGAAAATTTAATGGTATACTTCGTCATAGTCAATAGGCTATTAAGGAAATTTGAATACATGGATATTCAACACATACCAAGAATAGAGAACCAAGAAGCAAACGACTTAGCGCAGTTGGCTTCAGGTTATAAAGTGTCTACCAAGAAATTTAAGGATTTGGTCGAATTAAGGGGAAGAGTTATGGCTACTAGATTCACACCATCGGATCTGGAAAGTATGAGATTGGGATATGCTGAGAAACAGGGATTCGAAATACTAGCCATAAATACTTTGTCAGATGCAGATTGGCGAAGTCCATTGAAGAGTTATTTAGCAGACCCAACTCTAAAGGTGGATAGAAAAACAAAATATAGAGCATTGTCATATCTCCTCATGGGGAACGAATTGTTCAAAAAGACCCAAGAGGGTGTATTATTGAAATGCCTAGGAGAGAGTGAGGCATATTTAGCATTGTCTGAAGTCCATAATGGGGCATGTGGGGCACACCAAGCAGGCCATAAAATGAAATGGTTGCTATTTCGATACGGTTTGTATTGGCCTAGCATGCTCAAAGATTGCATAGACTTTGCTAAAGGATGTGAGGAATGTCAGAAACATGCAGGAATTCAACATGCCCCTGCAAGTGAGCTGCATTCGATCATCAAACCATGGCCATTTAGAGGATGGGCATTGGATTTGATAGGAGAAATAAATCCTGCTTCGTCCAAAGGACAGAAATACATCTTGGTGGGAGTAGATTATTTTACCAAATGGATCGAAGCTATACCTCTGGTAGTTGCTGATCAAGAGGCAATTATTGAATTTATACAAAAGCACATTATCTATAGGTTTGGATTGCCAGAAAGCATAACTACAGACCAAGGCTCTGTATTTACTGGTAGAAAGATGCAAGGATTTGCCCAAGAAATGGGATTTAGATTGTTAACATCAACACCATATTATGCTCAAGCAAACGGACAAGTCGAAGCAGCAAATAAAGTAATAATAGGATTAATCAAGAAGCATATTGGCAAGAGGCCAAGAAATTGGCACAAAACTCTGGACCAAGTGTTATGGGCTTGTAGAACATCTCCTAAGGAAGCTACTAACACTACGCCTTTCCAACTTACATTTGGTCATGATGCCGTGTTACCAGTAGAAATTCATCTGCAATCAGTTCGAATTCAGAGACAAAACGAAATCCCAACTGCATTATATTGGGAAATGATGATGAATGAATTAGTTGAGTTGGACGAAATTAGATTACATGCATTGGAAATTTTGATGATGCAAAAAGAAAGAGTGGCCAGAACATACAATAAAAGGGTGAAGAAAAAAGTATTCATTATTAATGACTTGGTTTGGAGAGTCATATTGCCTATGGATAAGAAGAATAAAGCGTTAGGTAAATGGTCACCTCATTGGGAAGGACCTTTTCGAATATTAAAAGTGTTCTCAAACAATGCATACGAAGTCGAAGAGCTCTTGGATGATAAACGTGTCCTAAAGGTTAATGGGAAATATTTAAAGAAATATAAGCCAAGCCTGCGGGAGATTCGAATAGTAACAACGTAAACAAAATATTATAAAAAGCCAAGATGGCAAGATAGAATGCCAAAATGGCGTTGTTCGAATATTACATGTAAGAAACCAAAATTATAGTCAGATAAACATCAAAATCTAGAAATAAGCATTATTTTTCAATCGATTAAAGGTGCTTCGAAATGTTTCAAGTTTCTGCTGAGCGAACCGCCTGGCTCCTTCCAAGGTTGCCACTTCTCCTTTAAGTTGTTCTGCAGTCTCCATTTCTGCAAGCCCCTGGTTGAGAAGCTCTTCGAATTGGTTACCTGCAGGATTGGTTTCGAAGGCTAGTTGTTGTTCCTTAGCCTCCTTAACTTTCTGTTGAAGTTCCATAATCTGCCTTTCCCAAATAAGAATGGACTCAGCTCGAGCCTCATAATCAGTTTTCGCCTGCTTCAGATGCATAGCTTGATCCTCAGCTTCTTGAGAGAGTTTCGAAGCTTGTTCATAAGCGGCATCCATGGCAATGCGTTTCTCTTGAACCTTCTTGGCAGCAGATTCGTCTTGGAGAAGGTAGCCAGTTATGTTGTCCAGCAAATTCTGAAGATCGAACAAGAGAGTACTAACTGGCAAGGAGCAGGTGGAAAGATTGACCTTTATGAGCAGCTCCTTCATAGTATAGCAAGCAATACTATCTTGCTTAAGCACTTCGAATATATCCACATTGAGAATAGTTCTCCTAATTTTGTTGAGAAGAACAACTCTTTCATCTGTGGGAAGAGGATAGCTGGTTGAACTTGTGCCAGCCCTAGCGAGTGGGACGTCTCTCTGAGCCAACTTTGCCTTCATGTACCCAATAGGGTCATTTCGTCTCAGAAGTGCCAGTTCCTCGTCAGTCATTCGAGACAGAGAAGATTGGGGGAGTTCCACGCGTAGGGGAACCACGTTTGTTTCAACCTCTAGGGGTTCGTTGATTGCATTACCATCCCCCTCATTCGCTTCATGCTCTTGGTCTTCTTCATCCTCGTCCAAGTCTACCACTTCGATACCACCCCTTTCGCTGCTATCTGCGTTAGACTCCGTCCCAGCAGTCGAACCGTCATTGACGTTTTCCTCGTCATTGGCATTTTCCTCCTTAGATTCTTCGTCTGCAGATTCTTCGGCTCTTTGCCCAGAATCAGCTTTCTCTTCTTCAGTTTGAGTGTCCTTTGGGTCCTCTTGAAGAGTTTCAAGAGGGGACTTTTGAAGAGAAGCCCTTTGCGAATCCTCTGCAGACGTTTGAAGTATTGTTTCGTTCACCTCTTTCAGAGGAATGGAGGTACCTTGATCATCCTGCTGTTCAGAAGTTCCAGCCAGAACCGCCACATTGGAGGAACCTTTGTTTTGGACCAAGTTGCTGGAATCTCCTTGAGGAGAGGAGTTGAGCGGAGCAGCAGCTCTGGATGGTGAGGTCGAAATGGTGGAAGTGGGATTCAAAATGTTCTGCAAGGAACATCAGAATGTTAAAGAAAAACATTCACCAAGGTAATAAAAAGTTAGTATTGGAAACAATTTTTAGAAGTTCGATTTACCTGTGGACCCTCAGAGGAGAGGTTACTAGCTATGCGTTCCAACGGTGGGTTGGAGGTCGAAGGTGGATTTTTGGATTTAGGTAAGGGAGCAGCATCCCTGGAATCGAGTCCAGAGACACTAGTCGGAACAGTGCTTTTAGGAGTATCTTTCTTTAGCTTCTTCTTCGAAGCAGTATTTAAGTTTCCTCCAGCCTTGGGGTCTTCCCCAGTGGTGCTTGATTTCTGCTTCTTGGGAGTAGTAGGAGGAAGCTTGTTGGTCTGAAAGAATTTTAACGAAAAGTTAGATATAAACCATAAAGCTTGAGTGAATTCGAAACGTCAAGGCTAAGTTATTACCGTTGGAATTGGAGCACTTGTTGTTGTTGGCGTTATTGTTGTTGTTGTAGTTGCAGCAGTAGTAGTTGTTTCGGGTGGAGTAGCTTTTTCAGTAGTTTCGATGGAGGCTTGAGAGGCACTCCCTTCCTTCGATTTCGAGGCAGCTGTCTTTATCCTGATAGCTGAAAATCAAAACAATTAAAGCAAAGGTTAAAGATATGGAAAATAAAAGACATTTGGGATTTTCCCAAGCATTCGCACCTGTGCCTTGATCAGATTTAATTGACATGGCAGAAAGGTCGTATCGAAGGTGTCCTGGGAAATCATGAAGCCAGTATCGAGCCCATGTCACAGTCTCAGATGGCTTTGGTTTCCTTTGAAGATATTTGAACATCTCTTTGCAAGTAAACCACCATGGATATGGGGGAAACCAAGCCAGAGCCAGTTCTGAGGTAGGTAATCTGGGAAATTTAGGTGGATGCATTTCGAATGCCAACCTATACCTATCCTCAGGTGACAGCCCTGAAGGAAGTTTTAGCTTAGAAACTTTTTGTTTAAATTTTTCCTTCAAGGTCTCAGCTGCTTGATGCACAGTGGAGTCCAAGCGCGTGGGGTCGTAAGTAGTTTCAAAATAATTTTGAAAAGCTTTAATCTCTTTGGCATGAGTAAACATACCTTTCTTTGCTGGTACCTGCACATCGAAGGCATCAATTAGTTTCTGTCGAATTGTAAGTGTATCGAACATATAAGTTTGATAAAACTTAATCCACCACTCCAGAAATCCTTTAGCCGCGAGATGGGTAGGTTCGAAGGCTATCAGCTCAAATTGGGCAAAGCCTTGATATTGTTCTTGCTGGATTTTGGCTTCCCTTGCCTTGAAAGTTCGTCCAGAAGTGATGGTGCTCTCAGTTTGGAACAAAGGTTCAGGAATCAATTGGCATAAGCCAAACTGCCTCGAAACGAAGTTTGGTTGGTAGGCAAAGAGAAGAATTTGGTTCTTGGCTGGGGTTATCCTTGAAGAGATGAGTCTAGGCAGCAAGAAAGCTCTCCATACATCCTGAATCTCCTTGCTCTTGATGGCTTCTGAAAGAGCCATGGTGAACCACATGAGCCCTCGAAGCAAAAGGCGCCATGCTCTCTTCGAACTTGTGCCTTTTGGAGAATATCATGATGTACTTCGAGAATTGAACTTTGAAGTCATCTTTGTCATCATTAGGAGTTAGTCTTCGAAGCCTAGTGCCTTCGACTATCCTATCACTTATCTCAGAATCTTGCTCATCAATGGTATTGGCGGTTGATAAGGAGGGTTCGAACATGGCATTTAGCCATAGTTGGAGTAACCAAAATGGGCCAGCCAATAAAATGTTTTTGGAGGTGTGGGATTTGAGGCTCGAAACAGCTGACCTCAGGCTTTCATAGAGGTCAACTAAGAGTAATTCACTTAGGCACACTTTTCGATTTTCATGTAAGTCCCTAGCTAGAGGAATGAACCTACTAGCTACCTGCAGGGATCTACTGCAGAAAACGTATCTAGACAGCCACAGGGTTAAAAAAGCAATGTGCTCTACGTCAGACACATTGTCCCCTTCAGCATGATAATGACTGATAAATTTGGAAAAGCTAGCTAACTTGACTTCGAAGTCAATTATGCTTGAGTGCTCTTCATTGTCAGGAACATAAGTTTCTCCCACTGGCGACAGCCCAGTAATGGCCGCTATATCGAAGAAGGTTGGGGTGATCATTCCACCTGGGAGATGGAAAGTGTTGTAGGTACTGTCCCAGAAATAAAGGGACGCGAATAGCAGAGGATGGCTGTAGGTGAATCCAGGTTTCGATAGCTTAATCAGGTTATAAATGCCTAATTCTTCCCATTGCTGGGATTTCTTGGCTTCTACTTTTGTGAACCAATTTTGATAAGCAATATCAGAAGTAGGGCAGGATCGAAATGGTTTAAAATTGCTTTTTACATAATCCAAAACAAAGGGGTCCTTGGGAGGAACAGTTGGGGTTTCTACGGTATTTGAACTAGGAGATTCTACTGCCCTAGGGGCATCCATTTTGTTGAATAAAGGTTTGAAGCTATAACAGATGGGAAAAATTGTCCTGGTGTCCTTTAATATTTCAAAAACCGTAAGAGGGCCATTTAAGGCTAACCTCTTACCAGCAACGTGGGTAGGAATGAGTACCTGTGATGCGTACAACATTTCTTTTTCTTTGGAAATCATTTGAGGAGCAAGAGCAGATTGGCCTTGAATGGTGATGATTTTACTCTCCATGGTAGCTCCTGTAGTTTTTCCTTTCTTCTTGGAGACTTTCTTGAGTTGGGATGAAGTAGAAGAAGACATTTTGAGGGATGTTGAAAGCTTAGATTGTTTTGTGAGAGAAGGAGGGTAAAAATTCAGAGTATGAAAGATTTTAGAGTGTGAAAAGAAAAGAAGAAGATTAAGTTGATGTTTTATAATGGGGAAGTTTAAGCATCCACCGAATAGAAGTGTGATACATGGAGATCATGGGTTGGTGTGATGAAGAGGTGGCGTGAAAATTAACATAGGTAATAGGCGTGATTAAAAAAGATAATCATTACTTATAACTGCACCACGCTGTGAAGTGACTCCGGGCGGTTAAGGAATCTAAAAGGTGTTATGATTGATGTGACTGGAGTCAAATGCATTAAATGTTACGATGGTTTGAAAGTCCTATCAAAATCTTGTGTAGATGTTTAAAATAGGTATTTCTCAAAGGAATCGAAATACATATTTTAAAGGGGCAATTTGTTGGCTGAAGATTTTGATAATGTTATTTAGAAGCCAAATAAGTTAAACGTTCTGATCGAAATGGAATTAAACGCCATATTTCGAAGTTGCAGAAGCAGTGTTTCGAATAAGTGTGTCAAAGCTTGAAGCTTCGAGCGGCAATTATGGGAACTTATCTAAAGGAGTCTCGAAACAACAGCGAGACTATGTTTGGGAAGAGCGCTCGAAACAGAGAAACACCAAAGCATTTAAAATTCAAATGGAAGCGGGACTTTCAAAGTTTGAAAGTTATGTGTTGGAGCATTTGGGGACACGTGGAAAGATGAAAGAAGCATTGTCCTGCATGTTCGAAACGTGGCATAATCCTATAGCGAGACCGTTAGGGTCGAATTAGTATAAATAGAAGTCTTAGTATTAGGATTTCAGTGTGTCATATCTATTATACAAAATACTCAATAACATTCAAACTACCACATGGCAAGGGAAACGAATGCAAGAGAAATGTATGTATGATAGCACCATGTATTTCTGATTTAATGAAAACCTTTTACCATTTCCAGTACTTTCCTTTATTCCTTTTGTCAAACAACATTTACAAGTTTTCTTATTTACAGTTTTTTCACTTCGAAGTCTCTGCCTCAAAGTTTTACGTTTTATTGTTTTCTTTATATTTCGAGTACTTCATATTTTAGAAAACTGTCACATTTTCCATATCTTTACCTTCAAGTCTTGTCTTTCGAACGCATACTTTTACTTGAAATCATTTACAAATTTCTTGCATTAAACGCTTTCTTCACATTTTAAACTTCTACATTCCAGAAACCTTTTATGTTAAACGTTTTGTAAGTCGAAACCATTTACTTCATTTTCATGCAGTTTTATATGTCTTTACAATTAGCATTACAATTAGCATTTATTCGTATAACTTAGTTTTCATACACATTTTGATTACATCTTTAGACTCTTAGAGAGAGAGATCGAAATAAGCCAAACACTTATACAATATCAACCATGAATAATTGTTCGATTGTGAGAGTAACCTTAATATCCAAGGAGTCCTAGGATCAATCTAGTCGATCCTGTGAGTTACCAGAGGGATTGAATAACAGTAAGAAAGATTATTCGATAGTTTGGAAGACTAGCGGTTGTTTACCAGAAATCACTGGAAACACGGACACACCTGCCCAATTTGACCAAGTAATGACAGTTTACTATATTTGCGGACCCGAATATCTAGATCTAAATATAACGACTACGTGTCAGAGGCATTATATAAACCCCCACACTTGTGAGGGTAAGATATCCAATGTTCACTCTAAAAAATTCTAATACTTTCTTGTACCTCTTTGTGGTCTTTCTTACTTTAGTATCAGAGTGTCTTATAGGTACACTCCCTTCTCATCAACAGATTCCAGTCCAGCAGATCGTCATCCTTTCGACCCATTTCAGGTTCTGATCAACCGATAAGATCAGTGGCATCATCTGTAGAAATTTAGATATCCCCTTCTTTCTTTCCTCGAAAACCAAAGATCAAAGTGTATATCCAAGATCATGGCCAACAACGATGTTCTACACCTATCTGGAAAAACCATCATCTCTCATGTTCACAAGCCGAACAGGGGTGATACACCTCCTCCCCTAGAGGAGATTTGTGAGGACAGAGACGGTGTGACCGCGTCCCTTGATTTGATCGACGCCGTCGGAGAAGATGCTCATTTCTTGGATCTCCAGAAATCCAAGAAAACTTTAGAAGCGGTCCCTGCGATCCTTCAGCCCGTTCCCTTGTCGGTCAATGCTGATCCAGCCATTGCAGCGATCCTCACTGTCCTAAACCAAATCAACGCCCTTATCCTGCAACAAAGCTAGAGGATCAGGGCGTTGGAGAAAGACTGACCTAAGTTTCCTCCTCGGAGAACCAGACACCGTGATTCCCGCAATCCCGAGCAACCCAGGCGGGGTAAGCTTGAAAGATGGGGCATCACTCCCCCCATAAAGAAAGGCACTCCCAAATCCATAAGAAGGCCAAGAACCAGCTGCACCTGGGCCCCGATCGATCACCATCACCCCGGGCAAAACAACACAGGATCATCTCTCCCCGACGAGGGAAAAACGACCGTTCTCCACCTTCCTTCCCAGAAAGAAGCGATGATGACGAGCCGCACGGCCTTCTATCCAAAGATATCATGGAGATCCTCCTACTGACCAACCCAGACGAGCACATCGAGAATATCGATGCTCTGCTTGACTACCGTGGAGTACGAGGGGCAATCAAGTTCTAGTTGTTCCCAACAACGCTCCACAAGGGGCAATGGCCTGGTACAAAAGTCTTCCTGACGAATTAATAACATCGTGGAAACACCTAGGGAGATAATTCTCTTGACACTTCACGGCATCTTGATGCCATCTGAAGTTGGAACAATCCTTGGAAGCCATCATCCAGGGGAGGGATGAATCTCTCTGAGCCTACATCGAGAGGTTCAACAAAGAGGCTGTTCAAGTATCGATCACTGACTAGATGAAGAAATACCTCCTCAAGAGAGGACTACGACTGTGCAACGATTTCGCTAAGGTTGTACGAATCAAAAACCCCACGACCTTGGACGCCTTCCTACTAAAATCACAAGCGTACATTCATTATGAGGAAAAAGAAGCCGTGAACAACGCAAGAGATTCCCGACACAAGGAGAATGTGAAAAAGAACGAAGATCCATCAACATCTCGTTGGGGGGTGAAAAGAAACGGGAGGATAAACCCCAGGAACCAAGAGATTACAAAGGGTCTCTCGGTATCTTCCATGACTACACTCCACTCAATGCATCGCGCGAACAGATCCTCACTGATTGCTCGAATGCCGAGTTCAAGCAAGTTGGGGTCCGTTTTCCCCGTCAGACTCCGTCCAAACCTGGCATGGACAAAAGAAAATATTGAAGATTCCATAAAAGTCACGGGCAAAACACGGAAGACTGCATCCACCTCAAAGATGCCATTGAGATTCTCATCCGAGACAGGCATCTAAAATAGTACAAAAAGAAAGACAATCCCTGGGAAGACCCTTCCGAGTCGAGCAAGGTGGAGGAGGAGAAATCTTCCCCCGATCAGGGCCTCATACCAGTGGCTATGAGTATCACGAGGCCGGAGGATTTCTACTTCCATGATATAGAGGAAACCCACTTATACTTCATGACGCATAGCCCGTGGGAAACCTTCCCCGCAGTGATGGTCATTTCTGGGGGAGGATTCAATAAATGCACCATTGGTTCAGTGAAGAGGCATTTCGAGTAGTTGATTGAGGCCAACTCCGGGATGAACGCAACTATCAATAAGGTTAGGGGAAACACTCACCCCCTTGCTTTTTATCGGGAAGAGATGCCCGTTGGAGCACCAAATTTCAGCATCCCACTGCTCGTGCAGGCCCGAATGGCAAATTTCAACGTGCGACAGATCCTAGTTGACCAGGGGAGTTCGGTAGATATAATATACACCCAGTTGTTCACCACTTTGTAGCTGAACGAAATGCACTTGACTCCATTGGTAGGCTCAGATCTCCAAGGGTTTAACGACTCTGTCATAAAGCCTTGGGGATTGTTGAGCTAATATTCACCTTTGGGGAGGGTGAGACTTCCAAGGCGATCAAGACCCAATTCTTGGTGGTGGATTGCCTGTCGCTCTACTAGTGCATCTTCAGCAGACCAACATTGGCCGAACTGATAGTAGTGCCCTCTACTGTGCACCTGAAGATGAAATACTACACAACAGACGGTCTGGTCGCCACTCTCCACGGGGACGTCCAGGCCGCTCGAAGATGTTTTGAGGCATCATCCAAAGTCCTGAGCTCAATTGTCACTCGACCCTGAATGGCGGGCAAGATCGCCCTACCATGCAGTTCCAAGGAGCCGAAATCACTGCCTCACGTTAACACTGTTGACCTTGGTAGTCGTCTGACAGCGAAATATCTCCAAGAACGAAGAAGGAAAGGAAAGGAACCCATGCTCGAGGAAGGTAGCTCCTCGTCACCCAGGTCGTTAGAGGAGCCCATAATGCTTCCCCCTCATTCAATTCCAGATGGTGACTTTGAGATCATCACACTTGGCAGGGACCCAACTAAGGGAGTCAAGATAGGCGTTGATCTCCCCGACATAGAAAAGAGACAACTGAAGGCATGCCTCAAGGATAACACAGTGCAACCGAAATTCCTGGATTGGACCCACAAATTGCATGTCATCACTTAACCATAGACCCTGCCCTTAAGGCGGTCACACAACATAGGCGAAAGCAGTCACCAGAAAAACCCAAGGCTGCCGAGCAGGCTGTTAGAGACCTCCTAGAGGAAAACTTTATCTTTGAAGCCCAGTACACAACCTGGATCTCTAATGTTTTATTTGTAAAGAAAAATAATGGAAAAATGGCGCATGTGCATTGACTACTCTGATCTCAATCGAGTGTACCCTAAGGACGCTTACCCCTCCCCAATATTGATAAATTGGTTGACAATTGTGCAGGATTTAAACTACTTTCATTCATGGATGCGTACTCTGGATACAACCAGATCCCCATGGCCCTAACAGACAAAAAATACACGGCCTTTATGACCGAGTCAGGAAATTATTACTACAATGTATTGTCGTTTGGTCTGAAGACCGTCGGCGTAACATATCAGCACATGATGAACAAAGTCTTCCAAACCGAAATCAGGGATATGCTCGAAGTGTACATGGACGATATGATCGTCAAATACCAAGAGGAAGTCGATCATGCTATCTACCTAAAAAAAGTCTTCGGCCAAGCCAGAAGGGTTAAGATGTGATTCAACCTTGACAAGTGTACCTTCGGGGTACGAGCAGGAAAGTTCCTCAGCTTTTACCTCATAGAGCGAGGAATAGAAGCAAACCCCGACAAATGTCGAGAATTTTTTGAGTTATCGACCCCGAGCTCGAAGAAATCAATCCAAATGCTAAACGGGATGCTCACTTCAATCCCTCGATTTGTAGCAAAGTCATCCCAACGTGCATTACCCTTTTTCAAAATCCTCCGCAAAGAGGCAACAATCGAATGGACTGAAGACTGCGAACGAGTGTTCCTTCACCTCAAGCAAACAATATCTCAGTCGCTGGTCCTCTTGTGACCAAACAAAGATGAGGTCATGTACCTTTACCTTGTTGTCGCATCTGAGGTTGTTAGCGCAACACTCATTCGAGAAACGCCTGAAAGGCAGAGACCTATCTATTTCACAAGCGAAACCCTACAAGGCCCAGAGGTGAGATACCAGCAGATAGAGAAAGTCGTATTAGCATTCATCAATGCACCAATGAGACTAAGACACTACTTCTTAGCATACATCATCATAGTCCGAACCGACCAGCCTATTAAATAACTTCTCGACCGTCCTGATATGGCCGGGAGGATACTAAAATGGTCGTTAGAACTTTCCGAGTTAAACATCAAATACGAAATTAGGAAAGCTCTCAAAGCACAGGCGTTGGCCAACTTCGTCGCAGAAATGACCCTACCAGCACCCCTTAATCGGGGAAGGCACCATCCTCGAAAATAGGGAAGGCATCCTTGTCAAAGTGTCCCTCGCCTTATCTTTCCCGACGTCGAACAACCAGGCAGAATATGAAGCTTTCCTCGCAGGCTTGCAGATGGCCGAAGACTTGGGGGCTGAAGAAGTAAATATCTTCACAGACTCCCAACTCGTCACCTCCCAAGTGCGAGGAGAATACCAGGTCAAAAACGACCATCTATCATAGTATTGGACCTTGGTCCAAGATAAAATAAAGAGATTTAATTTTGTTGACGTGCAACACGTTCCTCGCGAGCACAAAGTTCGAGCGAAGATCTTATCAAAACTCACAAGCCCTAAGAAAAAGGGGGAAACAGGTCAGTAATCCAGGAAATACTTCATCAACCTAGCATTGAGAAACCTTCTCTGACTATAGAGATATATGCCATAAGCGATAACAACTGTTGGATGACTTCGGTGTTCAGCTACCTCACCACCGAGGAAGTGCCACCGGATCCTAAGGAGGCCAATACGGTCAGACAAAGATCCTTCTCTTACATCCTGATCGAAGGAAAGTTATATCAAAGAAGGTTCTCTACCCCCTCCTCAAATTCATCAAAGAAATCAGAGTCCCTGGCATCCTACACGAAATCCACGAAGGGATCAGCGCCCAACACCTGGGAGGCAGAATGCTCGCCAGAAAGCCATTATGGGCAGGATATTACTGACCAACCATACAGCACGACGCTAAAGAACATGTGAAAAAATGTGACAAATGACAACGAAACAGGGACATGCACCTGGCCCCTCCAAACAAGCTCAAATCCTTGTCATCCCCTTGGCACTTCGTATGGTGGGGGTTAGACATCCTCGTCCCGTTCTTGGTCACAGCCAATCAAAACAAGTACTTGATAATAGGCATCGACTACTTAATAAAGTGGATAGAAGCCGAAGCTCTAGCCCGAATCACCGCATAAAACATCCTCCGTTTTTACAAAAGGAACATACTTGCTCGGTTCGAAGTACTGCTAGTGATTGTCACCGACAACGGAACACAGTTCACGGACAAAAACTTCCAAGACTTTCTTTTCGACCTAGGGACCATCCAACACTTCTCTTCTGTCGAACACCCGCAAACAAACTGGAAAGAAGAAGCGGTGAACAGGGTAATCCTACACGATCTCAGGCGAAGGCTGGATGAGACCAAAAAGCAATAGGTCGAGGAACTACATAACATACTGTGGGTCTATAAAATGACCCCTTATTCTTTAATCGGGGAGACCTCCTTTCGACTAGCGTATGAAACAGAGGTCGTTATCATGGTCGAAGCCGTAGTACCATTAAGATGGACTAAAGCTCCTTTTGACTAAGAAATGAATGATCAATCCCTAAAGGAAGAGCTCGACTTGGTCGAGAAAATCCGCACGGGGGATGCACTACGAGAAGCCTCGCTAAAGAAGAAAATTGCCATAAGATATGACGCTAAGGTCATAAAGCGGGAGTTCGAAGTTAGGAGCCTGGTCCTAAAAAGAATCCACAAAGAATCCCGCAAGAGAAAACTCACCACAAACTGGGAAGGCCCCTACCGCGTCTATGTGAAAATGGAGATCGAGGCCTATTACTTGGAAATTTTACAAGGGGAACAACTTGCTCGATCTTGGAATGTTGAAAAGCTAAAATAATATTACATCTAAAAACGCTAAGTACAGGCGAAATACTTTGACCAAAACGGTGAGCGCTATGATCCCAACCACGCATACATCCTTAGGTACATGCATTACTTTCTGGCTTAAACGTAGAGATAAGTCTTCACTCCAGTAAACGAGAGGTTTCTTAGTCTGACATGGAAAACTCGAAAGAGCTCCATTATCATCGTACCACGCACATAAGAATTCCCCGCTCGTGATGGGATGTTCACGCCACTGAGCTCAGACTCAAGACGGGGCCTGAGCTCCGGTTCTTTCCCGGTAACCACCCTGACTGTTGGTCTGGTCCCCCACACAAGTGAACCCAGACGAATATATAAACAAATTATGAACAAACACCCTATCATTGTCACCTAATAAAGCATACACACATGCATAAAACAATAAGTAAAATGAACGACCAGAAAGGTCACATACTTGCAGAAACAAAATGGCCACACGAACCCCAACCATCCAAATTTTACATAACTAAGGGCTTGACCCCCACAAAAAATAAGATCGAGTGACCACTAGGGCCACAATTGTACAAATATTATGTTTTACCCCAAAATTTTCCCTCCCTTTTTACTCAAGACATCCACCTAGGATTCTCAAATGCTCAAGGTTGCTCAAGAGTTGATCAGACAAATTCCCCTTCTAAGCAATGGACTTCTAACTAGGGTTTCATGTTTCACAAGGAAATTTGGTTTTCAAAGGCCCCAAGTGGTTTCCATGGTTTCTTACATGTCTTAAATAATGCTCATACCAATTTTCATGCCTTACATCACAAGTTTTCTCAGTCAATAGCTCAGATGAATGAAAATCAGTTGTATTGGGTAAAAAGTCAAATATGGTCAACATACAGTCAAAATTCAAGATTTTTGGTCAACATCAACATTTTGAATTAATATTCAACATTTTATCAATGGTTGATCATGATTCATCAAGAAATACTCAAAGATTCAAAAGTTGCTAAATTAGGGTTTTGACCATTCCCTTTAGGAGAAGTCAACTGAACTTTGACCAAGCATAACTTTCACATGCTTCATCAGTTTTTCCCCAACCAAAGCTCATTTTGAAGGAAATTAAATTCCCTAAAACTTTGTATTTGTGCGTTCAAGTCCAAAAATTGCTTCATTTGAGAGATATAAGCCCATACATTATAGGTCATTTTAGAAGTCAACAAAAAGACACTTTTTGACAAGACAAGTTACATCAAGATAAATTCTTCAAATGCAAAAATGATAAAAATAGAGATTGTGGATGACATCTTGAGATTTCCAAAAAGTCAAAGATCACCTTCAAATGATAAAAATTAAGCAAGTTATGGTTGGTGCAAGTTGGGAAATTTTGAGGAAATGCATGAAACCAAAAGTGATCAAACTTGAGTTTTTGAGCTAATGGACCATTGTTTCAAGGTCCATGCACATTATACATCTCATGATGAACCTTAGATCTCATTCACACACCCCTTGTGTTTTTATTTGATTTATTTTTTATATTATTTATTTAGAATTTAAAATAAATAAAATATAACAAGACCTTCTCATGCAAGGGTCCAAGCCCAAAATATTTGACCTAATTCCCTCTATGTATTCTCATTCATTCAGACCAAGAGGACGATAGAAATCCTTGTGCAAGAAATCACCAAAACTCTCAAAAAATTTCAATAAGCTAGGGCAAACACGTTTATTTGCAGCCACTTTCAGTCAAAGCACAACCTCAATTCATCTTCCTGAAGCTTCCAAGAGCCCACTCCAATCCTTGCAATAGCCTGAAGCACGTCTGAATCGCATACATAAGTTGCACCGACTGTTAAGTTTTGGTAGGTTTAGAATCCTTAATTCTATATAGTTTTGGTCATTGCTAACATGCTAAGTCTATCCATATGCATCATTAGAACATGATTAACGTATAAAATGTGAGCTTTGGTGCAGGAATTAGATTACACCATTGTTAGAGCATAAGGAGCTGTTTGCTTTGTATCTTCACATGAAAGCATGTTCAGGCCAAATGTCCATCACCAATGAACTCGCTGCCCTTAATTTAGAGGGGTAGGGTCCCTCTGGATGACTAACAAGGTTTTGTTATGCAGGTTGAGAAAGAAGCTTACTGGAGAAGACGACCAGAGCTAGGGCTTCGATGCTTCTCTGGTCCAGTGGTTTGTTTTCATATTATATTTATTTTGTTTTAGAAAATACAACAGATGTATCACCACCTCAGTGGTTAAAACGTGTGCGCTAAGTCATTAATATGCCAAGGCGTGGGTTCGATCCATGCCTTTTGGAATTTTGAGATTTTTTCACATTTTTCAACATTTTGCAGGATTGAATAGATAGCACGCTGGTTTCCATTCTTTGACACAACAGCGCGCCTGGCCTAGTGGTGAACATGCTGAGTAAGGAGGCTAAGGGCGTGGGTTCAACACCCACCCCTAACATTTTGAGGATTTTGTTTATTTTAATCTTTTTTTTGCTTCATTTCATTCTCATTAATGTATTCTTTAAAAAACCTAAATTCATTTAACCATAAAATCTTTTTTACAATCCTAAATTTTTTTTACAAACCCTAAAAAACAATTAAATTTTCTTAGGTTTTTTATCACAAACCTTTTTTTTAATTTAATCAAACATTTTGGTTAATTAAAATCAATTAGTTTTTTTAGGTTTATTTTCCATCATTAAAAACCTTTTCCATAAAAAAACCCTTCCAAAACATTTTATTTTAATCTTTCTTTCTTATATTCACAATTGTAAATATCGTAGCTTATTTTTGTTGCGTTTTTGTTATTATTGTAATTGTTTATGTGTTGTAATAGTAATTAGGTTTTTTATGTAATTTCCCTAAAGCGATGTAATATTTTAGGGTTTATCCTTTCTGCCTTTACTTTTCGCATTTTACCGTTCTTTATACATGTATATAATTTTCTTAGTAATTAGGGTTGCATGGAAAGATAAAACGAATCGTTAGAATAACCCTAATTTCCAAAGATAAAGATAACTAAATACATTACACTTTGCGCACTCACACCTCTAGGGTGACCTCCCTTGTCACCTTCCGAATAAAAAGTCATGTCCCTCGAAAGTGGGGACGCTTTAGCAAAGTCCCTCGAATAAAAAGATCATAGTCCCTCGATGACCCTTCGATGTTGCCTTTCGGTAAATTATCTAGTACCTTAATGAAATTGCTAAAGCATCCTTATTAGTTGTCTTTAATGATTGTACGATGACCCTATGCTCGTACCTTCACATCCAAAGATAGGGCTTCCTACTAACTAATGGTATGGATAGTACTATCTAAAGGAGGAGGAAAATAACAAGAAAGACCTTGAGTGGGTAGTTGTTGTTAATTTCTTGCTCACAACAAAAATACTTTTCACACCTCACACTTTCAAAACAAAACTTTTTTTTCAAAATGCTTTATCAACACTTTTGAGGACTAATACAAGAGTTATCATAAAGAAAACTACCTTACTATTGGAATTTCAAGCATTTTCAAAAGCACACACACAAAGCAAATAAAGTGAGCTAAGCAATTAAGAGCCCCTAGATAACTACTGATGAAAAGGGTGCTAACACCTTCCCTTTTCATAACCAACCCCCGAACTCAAAATATTTTAAAAGGTATTTCCCGTTATTTTCACCCTTTCCTTATTGGATAAAAGAAAAGTCAGTGGCGAATCTTGCTATCCGCAACATTTGCGATAAAACGCAAAACAACAAGTCAGTTCTCCCACCATATTACAGAACTGGTGACTCTACTGGGGAATTTTTTTTAAAAAGTGGGGTTACCTTTAGATCTAGATCACTTTTATTGCTTTACTTGTTTGCCTTTTATGCTTTATATTTCGGGATATGTTTGGGTTTATTTCTGTATATATTCTATACCCGAATCTGAGGGCATTTTAGGTAAGTAACAATAGATTGCGGAAATTCTACGGCATATACCGATAAGGTTGAAACAATGGCTACGTTAGTGCGACAAATTGGTTTGTATCAGTGTCCCTTGAGTGAGTCAAGGAGAATGTTGGGCTGCCGCATGGTGTCATAAGCGCTAATTGACCTTAGAAACTTAGTTGACACAACTTAGCCATTAGAAAGTAATGAGATGGCTGGCTTTGGTGCAGACTGAAGTTGGTTGATACTTGATGCTACACTCTTTGAGATCAAACTCTTGGGATATTTCGGCCGCAAATCAGATGCTTGTGATGAAACCATGCCTGGGAGAAAGATCAGTGAGATTTAGACTCCTAGAACCTGGTTACTCCTTTTAGGACAGGTTGAGCCAACTAAAAACTCAAGGGGGTACTTACCTACAAACTCCATGCAAGCTTGAACCTAAGGCCTTGTGTGCTTTATTTGTGTTTTGATTATATGTTCGAACATAACATCATGACATCATGATATCGTACCATATCATTTTCACTAACCATTTCAAGGATCGAGGGATTTATCTTTGTTCTTTGTCGGAATACCTATCCTTGATCAGACACCCTTCACCGGTCTAGAGAAAGTTCCAGAGCCTGAGGATATTGCAACAGCCTTACATCTAAAGCGGTTTGACTTTATGTCTAATTGGCAAACAAGAAGTAGAGTCAAAGGCTTTCTTGCTAAATTTCTGGTAGAGAAGGCTCAATTGTTTTTGGATGCTATGAGTTTTCAAGCTTTCGAGGAGATCTTGGCCCTGTTAATTTATGGATTGGTGCCATTTCCTAACCCAGACCAACTCATAGATATGAGTGCCATTAGAATATTTCTTTCCCGTAATCCTGTGCCTACTTTGCTTGGAAATGTTTTGCATTCCCTTAACACTCGTACTATAAAGAAGCGGGGGACTCTTATGTGTTGTATACCCTTATTATCTGGTGGTTTATTCCGAACCTTCCCCGATCAGTGATAAAGAATGAACAAGGTCTGAGGTGGTCTTAAAGGATAATGTCACTCTCTCGTACAAATATCTATTGGTGTTCCCGATTTCAGGAGGATATCACTATGATTGACCGTTGTGGGGAGTTCCCCAATGTTCCACTCCTTGGAATTACGGGAGGCATCACTTACAACCCTTCTCTAGATTTACGTCAATTTGGATACGCTCGAAGAGACGACCCTCATGACATACTTACCCAGGGTATCATATTCGATTACAAGAATGATCCTCAAGGTTATCGTCAAAGGTTTATACATGCTTGGGGCATGGTCAGCAAGATGGATAGCAAGACTTTGGAAAAAAAACTCCATCCCTCTAGAGCCCTACCTCAGATGGGTGTGATCTCGTGCTCAAAACCTTAAAATGCCATATCACGTTATCTTACCAATAATTGTGGAGCATGCTGCTGAAGGAGAGATTCCCCGCACTGTTCTTCATCCGGATATGCCTACAAACCTGGAAGAGCTACATGAGCCTTGGATTCAATTGAAAAAAGAAAGGGACACTTTTGAGACTCAATTTTATGCTAGTGAGAAGAAGGTGCTGGAGCTGACAAAATGACTTCACGAAGAGTAGAGCCTTAATGCGTATGTCAACACAAAAAGGAAGCGTCTGTGGGAGAATTAAGTCTTAGGTTTTAGGAGTTTATATTGTTGTCTCTTTGAGACCCCTTTGCTTCCATTGTAAGCCTAAAAGGAAATTTTAATTTAAATTCACTAATAAAAATCTTTGTTTTTGTTTCCTTTTGGTTTAACAAATTTAAATCTCGTGAGATCCTTGAAAACATTTCATCCATATATCATACATCATTTCATCACAGGTTTTCCAAATACAGGTTTTCCTCATCTGCTTACTGTTTATTTCATTAAAAGATTTCCCTCGAATAAACTGTTAACGATCTACAAGCTCAGAACGCCCAGTTCCAACAAATGTTCCTAAACCTGGACAAGGGGCATGAAGAATTGAAAGCTCTTATCACTAAGGAGAAGAAGAAAAAGGCAAAGAAACCAGCTGGTATCTTCAACATGGGAAGAAGGTTTAGGGGTCCTGTCAAGACAATCAAAGAGCTTGAATTCCCAAAAGGAAGTGGCAACAATAGCAACAATGATGAAAGCAAGAAGGCTGATGAGAACAACCCTCATGTTTCTGATGAATAAGAAGAAGACTATCTGAATGAACAATATCCACCTGCTAATGAGAAGTACAGGATGCTTGAAGACCGTTTGAATGTTATGGAGCACCAGAGGGTGCCTGGATTGGATTTTGAAGACTTGGGTTTGGTTTCAGGGGTGGTCATCCCCCACAAATTCAATGTTCCCGTCTTTGCGAAGTATGACGGTGTTTCCTGCCCGCAACTTCATTTGAGGTCTTATGTCAGAAAGATCCATCCATATATTACAGACAGAAAGTTATGGGTACAATTCTTTCAAGAAAGCCTATCGGGAACACAATTGGAGTGGTTTTATCAGTTAGAAGGAAGCAACATTCATACTTGGGAAGACTTGGCTGCTTCTTTTTACAAGAAGTATCAATACAATGCTGACCTCGTGCCAACCCGCATGTAACTCCAAAGCATTTCTATGTGTTCCAATGAAGATTTCAAAGATTATGCTCAGAAATGGAGGGATATAATAGGTAGGGTCCAACCCCTATCTAATAGGGAGTTGGTGGACATGTTCATGGGTACTTTGACGAGTCCATTTTTCAACCATCTGATTGGAAGCTCTTCAGCTAGATTCACCGAGTTGATACTGATAGGAGAGCATGTTGAAGCTAGAATCAAAAGTGGTAAGATCCAAGTGGCTGCATCTTCAAGTACTGTGAAGAAGCCATTTAATGGAAAAGGGATGTTAATGATGTGTATGGTCAGAGGGGTCGTGATAAAGTTGAGTGCTATCAAACTGTGGGAGCTATAATGATCTCCAACCCTGCACCAGTTCAACAACAAAATAATCAGCGCAGGCAGGATGTGCCTAGAAGACAGTTCACCAAGATTAATATGCCATTGTCTCAGGCATTGTAACATCTACTGAAAGCTGAACTGGTCACTTTGAGGGATCCTCCTCAAAATCCAAATACTTCCTCTCCTCGGTATAATCCCAATGTATGGTGTGATTACCACTGCAAAAGTCCCAGGAACGACATGAATGAAGGGGTAAGAAAACACTTAGAAGGGGGGGGGGGTTGAATAAGTGACTCTTTTTATTTTCAAAACAAAGCTCAATAATAATGGAAGGACAAGGTTATTTTTATCCTGGTTCGTTTGAACTCAAACTACTCCAGTCCACCCATCAAGGTGATTTTGCCTTTCTCAACAAGGACTTAATCCACTATAATCAACTGATTACAAACACACAACAATTGTTGTGACTAACAATGCACAAGTAATCTTACGAGTGACTAACACCACTAAGACTTAAATCTAGTCCTAGTCTGCTTGAGAAATCTGACCAAACTTGGTCTCTCAAGGAACAATTACAAGAGTTTAATCTTACAGATAGTGAAATAAAATTCGCTTCTAATCAAGCTATATCACAACTGTGATTTTTCACTTAGAATAAGTTTGCACAAATTATGTGAACAAAGAGTTTGTGAGCCCAGAATTTTTCACGTAGTTTCTTGCTTCTTTTTTAAATTGATTAGTTGGTTGGCTTGCAGTAAATGTCCTTCTATTTATTGTAGGAACAAAAAGACCGTTGTTGCCTTCAGAAAAGTGGAGAGCATTAAATGCTTGCGTGTTTCCTTTCACTATTCCATTTTCCAAGAAACTAGCTTAGACACTTGAGCGCTTGTAGCTGTCTTTGCATTAATGAGAAAACGACAACTTGTAAGAACATGTTTCCTACGCTTGACAAGACAAGTTGGCTTTAACGTTCTTTAAGAACTTGCTTCAACGTCTTGAATTCAGAATATGCTTTACTCATCTTCTAGGCAATGCTTTGCTTGTAAGAACTTGATCAACGCTTGCTTTCAAATTACTTCTGAACAACACTTGCTTTCAAGTAATCTTCTGAACAAGGAATCCTACTAAATGTTAGAAGATACATTTAAAATAAATTGTTTTACCAGAGTCAACAAATGCGCTTAAAACAGAAGTGGTTCTTTCATTAAACAACTTCTTCATATAATTTTTAGCTTAGCACATCAGAATGCTTCTGTCAGAACATTATCTGAAACATTCAAATACGTTCATCAAAGTATAAATTATCTAAAATATAATTTATTGTTATCATCAAAACTCTGAGATAGATCAGAACTAATCTTGTTCTAACAATCTCCCCCTTTTTGATGATGACAAAAATTATTCAGATATAGAAATAAAATATGATAAGAGATAAGAATCTCCCCCTGAAATGAATATTTCTATATATAAAACTTCCTGAGATTATTTATCAGAGTATGAAAAAATATCTTCTTGGATTTCTTCAGAACTTCTTTAAGAAGATTTCCTACCCCTTAAACTTTTTAAGTTTAAGTGATACCTATAAAATAAATTCTTTTGCACTGAAAGAAATCTTGTATTTTGTTAGAATGTCTGAGACTTAGTCCCATAACTGTTAAACAATGATTAGTTCAAAATACTCATTTTCTCTCCCTTTTTGGCATAATCAAAAAGTGTATAAATAAAATAGTTGAAGAGCTGAAAAGTGTTCATAAAATAGAAAAAATATCCAGAAGTACAAAACAACAAACAAAAGACAAGAAACAGAAAGACACTAGGATTTCTTAGTAACAAGAGCCATCAGAAGATTCTTTATCTCAGAGGCAGATTCTTCTTGTTTCAACATCCAACTCTTGATTTCTTGATTTGTTTGGTCTTGCTTATCCAAGGGTTCATGTATGACTTCATTCTCCCTCTTGAGCTCATTCAGAGTGTCCATGATAAGTGAGGTAGGAGCAGAGGATGACGAAGCTTTAATAGAAACAGGCTTAGAAGCAACAACCGTTGAGTCAGAATGCACGAAGGTTGAAAGCTGAGTGCCCAGATCCATTGCAAGAGTTGGCACTGGTTCAGGTTCAGCCTTAACAGAAGGTGGATTCAATAGAACAATAGCCAGAGGGTTTGAATCGTCAGAGGCATCTTTAGATTCATCTTCTGATATGTCCATTGTATCAACTGGTGTATCAGCAATCATTAATGAAGACTTCTTATTCCAAATGTCAGCAGCTTCTGACTAGAAAGCATGCAGATGTTTGGAAAAGTTGTCCAGCACTTGAAAGTGGCATAAGTCATGTAGCTTCAGTGACTCAGCATCAAAAGTTATTCTGAAGGTTTCCCATTGAAGATTCGTTGCAGCTGGGTTCACGCTTCTAGAGCAATCTTCTTTTAGTAGATTCAACCATGCTTGAACATCTGTTAAAAAATTATGAAACAATGTATTCACATCTGGCTGAACAGGTTTTGGGACAACCTTCTTGAAAGTTTTGTTTTTCAAGAATTGTAGAGATTCATAATCCACTACAGTTCTTAAAAAGCTAGCAGGTTCAGGATTTTTGGTTGGTTCAGGAGTGGCTGAATGATCAGGTTGGTCAACAAAGTTAGGTGGTGGTGATTGTTCATGAGGTTCAGATGATTCAACAGTTTCAGGTGGTTCATCAGATTGTTGTTCTGGAATATGAGGGGGTGAGAGTATAGGTGAGTTTGGTGTTGGATGTTGTGGTGAAGTAGGTGGAGTGACATCAGGTGAAATTATTATTGTATTTTCAGGAGTGGGAATGAGGTTCTGAGGCTGTGGTCGATTCATAGCAAAAATGTTTTCAGATGGTAAGTTGAAAGGAGGCTTTATAGTGGCTAGAGGTTCATTTATCCCTGGAATTATCCAAGAGCCAGCATCATACCATCCAGTGGGTCTGGGTGATAGAGGTCTGGGAGGAGGTCTTGAAAAATGTTCAGTAGGAATGGGTTGAGAAACAGATGGTTCATAGGGTTCTGAGTGCGAGGATTCTGATTGAGAGGGTTATGATTGGGTTTCAGAGTTTTTATCAGAGTCAAAGTCACTCAAATCTAATAAACTTGATTTTTCTGAGGGTTGTCAGCAAGAGAGTCAGATGGTAAGGTCAGGTCAATATCAACATCTATATCTCCTAAGGTTTGGGAGGGTTCAGCAGATGTAGATACATTGATAGAATCATAAACAGTGATAGTTTCAGCAGGTTTACATGTCTTCTTTTTCTTCTTCTGAGGTGTGGTAGCTTGATTTCTTCCTTGAAGCCAAGCTGGATCAATAGGTGATCCAGTCTCTTTGCAGATTTCAATGTAGTGCATGATGATGCATGGATGATCTCCTGAATTGAACAGAGGGAAATCAGCAATAGGTATCCTTCTTCTCTTCACAACAGCTGACACATACGGAGTTGGTTCCACCAGCAGCTTGTCAATTATTTTCCTTTTCAGTAAACTCTTCCCAGTCATAGTCTTACCACAAGTAGGTTCTAGCTCCCCCAGAAGATTGGCTTCATCTAGGTGAGCAATTAGACCATTCTCAGTCAGAATGTCTGATATTAATCTACCCATGGGAATCCAATTCCTTTTGGATTTTGGGTTTTTCATCCTTTCAACTTCCCTAGTCTCTTTTACATGGTTCCAGAGATGTTCAAACAGCAAATAAGGCAAATCAATTTTTACATTTGTTCCAAGGCAGAACAATAAGTATTGTTGATCAGCGTTAATGTAATCTGGAGAGCTGGTGTCTTTCCTATGGTGAATACATCCATAGATAATCCTTGCCCAAATCTTGTATTTATCTTTCAAGTCCCTGACTTTTGAAGATCCTTGACTATTTGCGAAAATCTCTGAGTAGACCCTTGTCATTTCCATTCTTCCACTTGGCATACCTGTAACTCCAAGTCCTTTAAACCCTAGCAACTTTCTGATTAGGTTTTCAGTAATGGATATTTCCTTTCCCATTACGAAAGAGAGAATAACCTTAGGCGTTGCAATAGCATGAATCTAGAATTCCTTCACCAGATGTGGAAACACTGGACCAATGAGACGATCAAAAAAGTTCTCCCAACCTTGAAACTTAACAGCAGGGAACAAGTCAAAACCATTTTCTCTTAGATTCTCAAAATCTACCATTAACTCACTTAAAAATTCCAAACTGTCTATAGGAATGAGAGTTGTTCTCTCAGGCACTATGTATTTCTCAGAGTGGGTAGAAGAATAAGCCATTGAAGTTCTTAGAGTGAGAGATGAAGAAAAGGGTTTTAGAGAAAAAGTACAGAAACGATTGAGTTTGAAAGAGACGGTAAAGAATGAAAAAGGGTTTTTAAAAAAGTATTTATATGCAACAGTTTCAGAAATAGGTTTATAAATAAAATTAAAAAATAATTTTTAAAGAATTTAAAACGAATTTAAATGAATCTCATCATTACGTGCATTTAATGATTTTGCTAAAAATTAGGGAAAACGTGAGATTATGGCTAATCATTAACAGTTACCTAGAACGTCATCAGTAGCTTTTGCACGTGTGACCCTTCAGAAATGCACCACATGTTCATCTCCTGAAGGATGCATGTAACAACTGTTTGTTCTAATGAATTTCTGAACTATACTTAGAAATGAAACGTTAGAACATTTCAGAACTTTTCATATAGCTTCTGATGCAACTTTTCTTCTAACTTCAGAAGAGTTGTTAGTCAGAAAATTCAATTTAGAATATTCTGAAGTCAAACACAGAAGATAAATATTATTTTATTCAGGACATAGTTCCATACAAATATTTTTCAAAATAAAATTAAATCTATCTTCTGAAAGGGGTTTGGTAAAAATGTCAGCCCATTGATGGTCTGTTTTTACAAAAATTAAATTTAAAATTCCCTTCTGAATATAGTCCCTTATAAAATGATATTTGATTTCAATATGTTTGGCTTTAGAATGTAAAATTGGATTCTTAGAAAGACAAATAGCAGAAGTATTGTCACAGAAGATAGGAATCTTACTTTCATAAAGATTGAAATCTTCTAGTTGGCTTTTCATCCAAATCATCTGAGAGCTACATCCAGCAACAGATATATACTCAGCTTCTGTGGTTGACAGTGCAAATGTTGCTTGCTTCTTGCTGTACCACGAGATAAGATTGTCACCCAGAAACTGGCAGCTTCCAGAGGTTCTCTTTCTTTCAATTCTATCTCCAGCAAAGTCAGCATCACAATAACCTACTAGTCTGTAATCTTGTGATCTTCTGTAACACAAACCCAGATTAGTAGTACCTTTTAGATACCTAAGAATTCTCTTAACAACTGTTAAGTGGGATTCTCTAGGATCTGATTGGAATCTAGCACATAAACACACACTGAATAGTATATCAAGTCTAGATGCAATCAGATAGAGAAGGGATCCAATCATACCTCTATAGAGCTTCTGATCTACCTTCATACTTACCTCATCTTTTCCCAGAATGCAGGTTGGATGCATAGGTGTCTTGGCATCTTTGCTTTCTGACATCTGAAATTTCTTCAGAAGTTCTTTAACATACTTCGTCTGATGTATGTAAGTACCTTCTGGAATCTGGTTGATTTGAATTCCCAGAAAGAACTTTAATTCTCCCATCATGCTCATTTCAAATTCTGCCTGCATGGTCTCAGCAAATTCTTTTCTAAGGGAGATATTAGAGGTTCCAAAAATTATATCATCAACCTAAATTTGACAAATTAAAATGTCATTTTTAAATGTCTTTCTGAAAAGAGTTGTGTCCACTTTCCCTATGGTAAAATATTTCTCTAAAAGAAAATTACTCAGACGATCATACCAAGCTCTGGGAGCTTGTTTTAAACCATACAAAGATTTTTTTAATTTAAAAACATGTTCTGGATGTTTTGAATCATTAAATCCAGGAGGTTGATGGACATAAACTTCTTCTTCAATGTAGCCATTTAAAAATGCACTTTTAACATCCATTTGATATAATGAAATGTTATTTTGTACAGCAAAAGAAATTAATAGTCTTATAGACTCTAACCTGGCGACTGGGGAAAAGGTTTCATTATAATCAATTCCTTCTTGTTGACTATAACCTTGAGCAATCAGTCGTGCTTTGTTTCTGATCACCTCTTCTTGCTCATTCAGTTTGTTTCTGAAGACCCATTTGGTTCCTATAACATTGAATCCTTTGGGTCTTGGAACTAGATTCCATACATCATTTCTAGAGAATTGATTGAGTTCTTCTTGCATTGCTAAGATCCAATCATTATCTTCCAGAGCTTCATCAATGGAAGTTGGCTCAATCAGAGAAACCAAACCAAACAAAGATTCTTCATTGATTCTGAGAGAGGATCTTGTTCTGATGGGATCTTCTTTTCTCCCAATGATTACGTCTTCTTTGTGAGCTGAAGAGATTCTAGGAAACCTTTTATGAGTGTATTGATAAGGAATTCTGAGGTTGTCCAGAGCATTGTCAAGAGGATGATCTGCTGAGTCTTCCTTTGCTTCTGAGTCTTTCTTTGCTTTTAAAGTTTCAAAGTTTGAGGTATGATCTTCTGTACCTACAGAAAAATCAATTTGCTTTGGCTGTTGCTGGCCAAGCTTATCATCAAACCTGACTTTGATTGATTCTTCAACAATCAGAGTTTCTGTGTTGTATACTCTATAGCCTTTGAGCATTCAGAATATCCAAGCAGAAAACACTTTTGTGCTTTAGAATCAGACTTGTTCAGAGTTTCTTTAGTGTTCATAATAAAACAAGTACATCCAAAAGGATGGAAATAAGAAATGTTGGGCTTTCTGTTTTTCCATAATTCATATGGAGTCTTTTCAAGAATAGGTCTTATAGAGATTCTATTCTGAATGTAACACGCTGTGTTCACAACTTCTTCCCAAAAGTGCTTAGCCATATTAGTTTCATTGATCATGGTTCCAGCCATTTCTTGTAATGTTCTATTCTTTCTTTCTACAACTCCATTTTGTTGGGGAGTTCTAGGACAAGAAAAATTGTGAACAATACCATTTTCTTTAAAACATTTTTCAAAATAATGATTTTCAAATTCACCACCATGATCACTTCTGACTTTTATGATTTTAAAATCTTTTTCATTTTTCACTTGAGTACAGAAGTCAATAAACACAGAATGTGACTCATCCTTGTGTTTTAAAAACTTTACCCATGTCCATCTACTGAAGTCATCAACAATGACCAATCCGTACTTCTTGCCTCTGATGGATGCAATTTTAACTGGCCCAAATAGATCAATATGAAGTAACTCTAATGTCTTAGAGGAAGAGACAACATTTTTAGATTTAAAGGAAGGTTTTAAAAATTTACCTTTTTGACATGCTTCACACAGAGCTTCTGAGTTGTACTTCAGATTGGGAAGTCCTCTGAATAAATTTAATTTATTTAGTTGAGAGATTTTTCTAAGAATGACATGTCCCAATCTTCTGTGCCATACCCATTGCTCATCGCTAACAGACAAAAGGCATTTAACGTTCTGAGATTTAAGATCTGATAAATCAATTTTGTAAATGTTGTTCTTTCCCTTGCCAGAAAAGAGGATTGATCCATCTTTTTGACTTACAGCTCTACAGGAGTTTTGATTGAAGATAATGCCATAACCATTGTCACTTAATTGACTTATGGACAATATATTATAAGCTAATTCTTCTAATAATAAAACATTACAGATAGAAGGAAGGTTACCGTTTCCAATGGTTACAGAACCAATAATCTTCCCTTTCTGATTACCTCCAAACTTCACGTCTCCTCCAGCTTTAAGTTCTAGGCTTTGGAACATAGACCTTTTTCCCGTCATGTGTCGTGAGCACCCAGAGTCCAAGTACCATGACTGGTGTCTCAATTGAGCTGTTAAGGACATCTGCAACAAATATTATTTTATCCTTAGGTACCCATATCTTTTTGGGTCCTTTTGGGTTAGCATAAGAGTTTCCAGAATGTGATGTATATTTTATATCATGTGAGTGTCCAAACTTGAATTGTTTATTCATAGGTTTGTAAGTGAAAGTCATTTTAGCAACAGGTTTTGGTATGTATGTCTCCTTCCCTTTGGGAGGTTAATATCCAATTCCTCTTCTGTTTTTATGACTAACTCCATAGATCATTGAAGCCATTTTTCTTCTATCTATGCTTTTAGCTAGGAAAGTTTGAAAACTATAGTCATATTCTTTCAGAATATCTTTTGAACTAGACACAGATTCTGAACTAGAATTTTTTTGAACATTTTGAATTTATTCTTTAAGTTTAAAATTATTTTCTAAGAGTTCAGATTTTTCTGCTTCATGTTTCTCAATACCAGATGCAAGACTCTTCTTGAGTTTCTTGTATTTAATTTTGAGTTTACTATAGTTTTCCATAAGTTCTGATAAACTATCAGCAAGTTCATTTCTAGTGAATTCAGAAAATACCTTTCTTTGTTCTGACTCACAGTCTGAGTCATCTGCTGTGATAGCCATCAGAGCTAGGTTGGAATTTTCATCTTCAGAATCAGATTCATCTTCAGAAGAATCTGAGTCATCCCAGGTTTCCATCATCCCTTTCTTCTTACAAAACCTCTTCTTTGGTTTTTCTTTTTGAAACTTTGGACAATCACTTTTGTAGTGACCAGATTCTTTGCATTCATAACAGATGATCTCTCTTCTGTTTGACTTTTTGTGTCTAGAAGATTCAGGTTTATCTTCTGACTTCTTGAAGTTCCTGAACTTCTTTTGTCTGTGCTTCCACAGATGATTGATCCTTCTGGAGAGCAAGGATAGTTTGTCTTCTTCTGACGCTGATTCTTCAGAGTTTTCCTCTTCAGCCTGAAAAGCATTAGTATCAAATTTCTTAATTGATTTAAGGGAAAAAGACTTACCTTTCTTCTGAGGCTCGTGCTCATCCATTTCAATCTCATGACTTCTGAGAGCGCTGATGAGTTCCTCCAGAGACACGTTGTGTAGATCTTTTGAAACTTTGAAAGCAGTAACCATTGGTGCCCATCTTCTGGGTAAGCTTCTGATGATCTTTTTCACACGATATGCTTTGGTATATCCCTTGTTCAAGACTCTCAGACCAACGATCAAAGTTTGAAACCTAGAGAACATTGCTTCTCTAGACTCACGTTCTTCAACTTTGAAGGCTTCATAGTTCTGAACTAAAGCCAGAGCTTTAAACTCCTTAACTTGAGCGTTTCCTTCATGAGTCATTTTAAGATACTCAAACATATCATGCGCTGTATCTCTATTAGTGATTTTTTCATATTCTACTTTAGAGATAGCATTTAGAAAAATATTTCTAGCTCTATGATGATTTTTAAATTCAGCTTTATGTAGTCTATCCATATTTTTTCTGTCAACTTTGTTTCCTTCTGAGTCAGTAGGATGTGTGTAACCATCCAGGACTATATCCCATAGATCACTATCATGACCTAGAAAGAAACTTTCTAGTCTGTCTTTCCAGTACTCAAAATCTTCTCCATCAAAAACAAGAGGTTTTTTGTAACTATTATTGTTTTGTTCAGTAGCCATTGTGTTTTCTTCTGGATCTTTTCCTGACACGGTTAAGTGTTGTGCTCATAGTCAAGCTCTAATACCAATTGAAGGGGTAAGAAAACACTTAGAAGGGGGGGTTGAATAAGTGACTCTTTTTCTTTTCAAAACAAAGCTCAATAATAATGGAAGGACAAGGTTATTTTTATCCTGGTTCGTTTGAACTCAAACTACTCCAGTCCACCCGTCAAGGTGATTTCGCCTTTCTTAACAAGGACTTAATCCACTATAATCAACTGATTACAAACACACAACAACTGTTGTGACTAACAATGCACAAGTAATCTTACAAGTGACTAACACCACTAAGACTTAAATCTAGTCCTAGTCTGCTTGAGAAATCTGACCAAACTTGGTCTCTCAAGGAACAATTACAAGAGTTTAATCTTACAGATAGTGAAATAAAATTTGCTTCTAATCAAGCTATATCACAACTGTGATTTTTCACTTAGAATAAGTTTGCACAAAGTATGTGAACAAAGAGTTTGTGAGCCCAGAATTTTTCACGCAGTTTCTTTCTTCTTTTTGAAATTGATTAGTTGGTTGGCTTACAATAAATGTCCTTCTATTTATAGTAGGAACAAAAAGACCGTTGTTGCCTTCAGAAAAGTGGAGAGCATTAAATTCTTGCATGTTTCCTTGCACTATTCCATTTTCCGAGAAACTAGCTTAGACACTTGAGTGCTTGCAGTCGTCTTTGCATTAATGAGCAAATGAAAACTTGTAAGAACATGTTTCCTACGCTTGACAAGACAAGTTGGCTTTAACGTTCTTTCAGAACTTGCTTCAACGTCTTGAATTCAGAACATGCTTTACTCATCTTCTAGGAAGTGCTTTGCTTTCTAAGAACTTGATCAGCGCTTGCTTTCAAATAACTTCTGAACAACACTTGCTTTCAATTAATCTTCTGAATAAGGAATCCTGCTAAATGTTAGAAGATACATTTAAAATAAATTGTCTTACCAGAGTCAACAGATGCGCTTAAAACAGAAGTGGTTCTTTCATTAAAGAACTTCTTCATATAATTTTTAGCTTAGCACATCAGAATGCTTCTGTCAGAACATTATCTGAAACATTCAAATACGTTCATCAGAGTATAAATTATCTAAAATATAATTTATTGTTATCATCAAAACTTTGAGATAGACCAGAACTAATCTTGTTCTAAAAATGAATGGTTGTTAGGCACTGAAGATTAAAACCAGGACATGATTGATGCCAAAGAAATTGAATTTGATCCCCCCAAGACTTCCAATGTGATCACCGCACCAATGCCCAACCATGACAAGGGTGTTAATGTTGTTTATGATGTTCTCTATGTTTCTGTTGTGAATGAGTTGACTACTCCTCTATTAGTTGTCAAGAAGAATTTGTTGCAAGCCGATTTATTTTTGGGCTGTGTTGAAGAGTGCCACCATTGTACATCCCAACCCAATGGTTTTATGTTGCTGAAGAAAGGTGTTCAGGTTTGATGGATGACCGAGAGATTCTGTTTGAGAAGACTCCTTCTGTGGAATTTTTTTGCAAAGATGTGTCTCAAGGTTTGAGATTTGAAGATGTGTCTATTGTTGCAATTTCTAATACTCCTGCAAGGATTACCACTAAAGGTCTTGTGAGGATTACTGCCAACCCCAAAGTTGCTCCCCTTATAATTACCTCCCCAGAGCCAATTCCATATTCCTCCGATAAAGTTGTTCCTTGGAATTATGGAGCTGACGTCTACTACCATGGAGTCAAGCAAGAATTATTAGCCATCAAAAATAAAGATACTGAAGCTACTAATTCTAGCATTGACAATATTGTTGGGACCAGTAAGGTTACTAGAAGCGGAAGAATTTTCTCTCCAGAAATATCCCTGAAGACTGTTGATACTCCAATCTGTATCCTTGCTACTGAGTCACCTACTAAGACTCGGGGCAAAGAAAAGTTGATTGAGCCAGCCCCGACGGAGGCGCTAAAAGAAGCTGTTGAAGATGCCTCCAAGCAAGAGATGGAGGAAATATTAAAAATTATCCGAAAGAGTGATTACAATGTTATGGAACAATTGGGATAGACCCTCTCCAATATATCTATGCTAGTTTTATTGTTATGCTATGAAGCCCATGCTAAGGCTTTGGTGAAATTTCTAAAGTCTGCTCATGTGCCACAAGATACTTCTACTGGTTAATTCGAAAACTATGTTGCTAGTCTAACAGCTGATAATGGACTAGTTTTTTCCGATGCTGACCTGACTCCAGTGGGAAGAAACCACAACAAGGCCCTGTATGTCTCCATTGAGTGCAGGGGCACTATAGCTCTCGTGTTGGTTGATACAGGTTCATCTCTAAATGTCCTACCAAAGGGTGCCCTAGACATGCTTGATTGTGAATGGCTTACGTTGAGACCCAATAACATTGTGGTGAGGGCTTTTGACGATTCCAAAAGAATGGTGCATGGAGAAGTTGATATCCCAATCAAAGTGGGTTCCCAAATATTTGACTCTACCTTCTATGTAATGGATATTCATCCAGCTTATTCTTGTTTACTTGGACGCCCTTGGATTCATGGGGAAGGCGCTGTCACTTCCACTCTACACCAGATGTTGAAGTATCCTGTGAAGGGAAATATTGTCACAGTTTGTGGTGAAGAAGAGTATATGAAATGTTGTTACCAAGGCTGTTACTGCTGCTCCAGAGGTCACCAGGGTTCCATTAAAAATGGCTTCTTTGAAAGATGCTAAGGATGTGGTCGAAGAAGGTGGGTGTACTATTTGGGGCCAACTCTCGGATATTCCTTACAAATCTGACAAATTTGGTTTGGATTTCACTTCAGGGGCTCAAAAGGTTGTTCTTCATGCTCGTGCCGGAGGACCACCATTCTACATCAGTAACCATTGAGTCAATGCTATAGAAGACACCGACAATGATTATGATATAGACAATTGGATCTTCCCCACTATCGGCAACAGACTCAACAACTGGACGACTAGAAACCTTTTACCAAACTCCTTTAGTCAGGAGTAATTGCTTTTTCTGTTTTCTTATTATTAAGTTTTTGGTTATGTAACTTTTGAATAATAAACTTTAAGCCTTGTGTCTTACTCGAGGCACAATGGCCTATTTGTGAGGGTTATCGCGTTTCATTTTCTTATTTTCATCTAGTAAATCATCAGACGTTTTGCATTCAAATTTTGCGCTCTTTTTCTTTTTTTTTTTACTTTATTTACTTCCCAAATAGCTATGTGTTCTTATACACACCCACATCAAACTGCAGATTGACATCCACTATGGATCCCATTGACAACAATTCTGCTATTGCCCATTATGACTTTGAAAATCTGATCTACCAAGCCGAGGATAAAGGTGAGTAAGATTGTGAAGTACCTGGAGAGCTTGCTAGGTTGTTACAACAAGAAGAAAAAGCAATACAACCGTACAAAGTGCTAGTCGAGGTTGTAAACTTGGGTACTGAAGAGAACAAAAGAGAAGTCAAGATAGGTGCTAACCTGGAAAATGGTGTCAAATAAAGTTTGATTCAAATGTTACATGACTATGTTGAGATCTTTGCTTGGTCCTACGAAAATATGCCAGGGTTGGATACAGACATCGTAGTTCACCGCCTACCAATGAAGGAAGGTTGCAATCCGGTAAAGCAGAAGGTTCGTCGCATGCGTCCTGAAATGTCTGAGAAGATTAAGGCCGAAGTCATGAAACAGTTTAATGCCGATTTTCTAGCTGTTACATCTTGTCTGCAGTGGGTTGCAAATGTGGTGCCAGTGCCTAAGAAATACGGTAAGGTATGCATGTGTGTAGACTACAAGGATCTAAACAGGGAAAGCTCGAAGGATGACTTTCTGCTTCCACACATTGATGTTCTGGTTGACAAAACCATTTAGCACAACGTATTCTCGTTCATGGATGGTTTCTCTGGGTATAACTAGATCAAGATGGTGCCTAAAGACATGGAGAAGACTACTTTCGTCACATAGTGGGTCACTTTATGCTATAAGGTTATGCCTTTTGGTTTGAAGAACGTCGGTGCAACATATCAACATGTTATGATAACTTTGTTCTATGATATGATCCATCATGAGATAAAGGTCTACGTTGATGATATGATAGTCAGGTATCATACTGAAGAAGAACTTCTCGACCATCTGCACAAGCTGTTTGAAAGGTTGAGTAAGTACAAGTTAAGACTGAATCTAAACAAGTTCACCTTTGGAGTAAGATCCGGTAAACTCCTGGGTTTTGTCGTCAGTGGTAAAGGTATTGAAGTAGATCCTGCAAAGGTTAAAGCCATTCTAGAAATGCCCGCTCCCTGCAATGAGAAAGAAGTTAGAGGTTTCTTGGGACCTCTAAATTACATTACTATATTTATCTCCCATCTGACTGCTACTTGTGAGCCAATCTTCAAGTTACTGAAGAAAGATCAAGTAGTGAAATGGAAGGACGACTGTCAGACAACCTTTGACAAAATCAAAGGGTAACTTCAAGAGCCTTCAATCCTGATGCCACCAGTTGAAGGGAGACCTCTAATCATGTGTCTAACAGTGTTAGAGAATTCAATGGGGTGTGTGTTTAGACATGACGAGTCTGGTCGAAAAGAGCATGCGATATAATACCTTAGCAAAAAGTTTACCGACTGTGAAACAAGATACTCACTACTCGATAAAACTTGCTGCACTTTGGCATGGGTTGCTCGCCGACTGAGATAGTATATGTTGACCCATACTGCCTTATTGATCTCTAAAATGGATCCAATCAAATGTATATTCGAGAAGGCTGCTCTCTCCGGAAGAATAACAAGATAGAAAATGGTATTGACAGAATACGAAATTCAGTACACCACTCAAAAATCAATCAAAGGAAGTGTACTAGCATATCATTTGGCTCATCACGCTGTAGATGACTATCAGTCCATGAATTTTGAGTTCCCGGACGAAAACATTATGTTAGTGACTGATCGTGAAGAACCTGAACCAGATGAAGGACCTGAACCAGGATCCCGATGGACTATGGTTTTTGATGGAGCTTCCATCGCATTAGGCAATGGAGTTAGTGTTGTAATCATCTCTCCCAAGGGTTTCCATATGCACTTCATGGCCAGATTATGTTTTGATTGTACCAATAATATGGCTGAATATGAAGCATGCATTATGGGTATCAAGGCTGCTATTATTATGAGAATCAAGTTCTTGCAAGTATACGGAGACTCAGCTTTGGCGATTAGTCACATCAAGGGAGATTCAGACACGAAGCACCCTAATCTCATCCCTTGCCAAGAGCATGTGTTGGCATTGATCCCATACTTTGAAGAAATTACTTTTGAACATATTCCACGAGAAGAGAATCAGTTGGCGGACGCGCTAGCTACCATGTCATCTATGTTCAAGATCATATGGGACAACGAAGATCCTCGAATCACTATTGAAAGGCTAGATGAACCGGCATATTGTTACGAAGTTGATACTGAGGGAGTGGATGAGAAGCCTTGGTTCCATGAAGTAAAAAGGTACCTCGAAGCTCAAGATTACCCAGAGGGAGCATTTGTCAATGATAAGAAGTTTTTAAGAAGATTCTCAGCCAAGTTCTTTTTGAGTAACGAAGTTCTCTACAAGCGCAACCACGATTTAACTTTGCTCCGGTGTGTGGACAAGAGAGAAGCTGAGAAAGTTATGAAATATATGCACGAAGGCATATTTGGTACTCAATCCGGTGGATACACAATGGCTAAGAAAATTTTGAGAGCGGGGTATTATTGGTCTACTATGGAGACATATTGCTATCATCACTCCCAGACTTGTCATAAATGCCAAATCTATGCCGACAAAGTACATGTGACTTTGGTTCCTTTAAATGTCTTAGCTTCTCCTTGGCCATTCGCAATGTGGGGAATTGATATAATTGGAGAGTTTATACCTACGCTTCCAATGGGCATCGTTTCATCCTTGTTGCCATTGATTACTTCACAAAGTGGGTGGAGGCAGCCTCGTTCGCTTCTGTTATCAAAAATGTTATGGGCCGGTTCATCAAGCATAACCTTATCTATAAGTATGGTATCCCTGAAAAAATCATCACAGATAATGGTGCCAATATCAATAAAGCTATGATCAATGAGCTCAGTATGCAATTCAAGATCAAACATCACAACTCTTCTCCTTACCGATCGAAGATGAATGGCACAGTGGAAGCCACCAATAAGAACATAAAGAAAATCATACAGAAAATGACGGTGACATATAAAGATTGACATGAAATGTTACTATTTTTTCTCCATGGTTATCGCACTTCAAGACGAATATCAACCCGGGCAACTCCATTCTATCTTGTCTACGAAATAGAGGCCGTCTTACCTATCAAAGTGCAGATTCCTTTGTTGAGGATTATGAAAGATGCAGGATTTGGTGAAGATGAGTGGGTTCAAACTCGACTTGACCAATTGAATATGATTAATGAGAAGAGGCTCGCGGATGTTTGTCATGGTCAGATATACCAGAAGCGTATGATCAAAGCTTTTAATAAGAAAATCAGACGTCAAGTATACCAGGATAGTGACTTGGTAATCAAACGTATCATCTTGCCACAAGGTGATCCCAGGGGAAAATGGACTCCTAAGTATAAAGGGCCATTTGTGATCAAGACGATATTTTCCGGTGGAGCTATGATATTGACCACCATGGACGATGACGACCTTCCGCACCCTGTAAACACGGACCTAGTTAAAAGATACTACGCATGAAAAGAGACTCGCTAGGTTGACTGGCCTAGGCAAAAGTAAGGGCATCCCGGCGAACCAAAATGGTTCAGGCAAAAATTAGGGATATATATATATATATATATATATATATATATATATATATATGAACTTGTACACTCGGTAAGTCAAAAACCTGAAAAGACGGCTTGTGCAAAAAAGGGTATCCCGGTGGACTGAAAACCCGAAAGGGTGGTCCAGGCAAAAGTTAGGGATTAAAAGCGTATACTATGTCCCGTTGACTTCACCATCAACGTCAAGTTCGAATGGCACGAATAAATCCAGTTATCTTCCTCCAACGACAAAGTGATGAAATGCTTGAAGATATAAAGGCAATAGCAGAGTTAAAACTCAATGAGGTTATTTCACATAGCTATTTTCTTGTCTGTCTCTTTGTATACTTTCCAGTTTTACGACGACTTTCCTCTTACTAGGATGTCCGTCTCCTTGTATAAAAACGCGTGTTTATAGGAAAAATTTCTAAATCAATACAAGTCCATTTCAAATTCCAAACTATTTCTTTTTATGTTTTGTTTGTAAAAACATTCAGTGATTATTTTGAATGAACATATGAATTTAAATATGATTACCATTTACAAATGCATGCATAAAAACAGGAATAATAGTTACTAAGGATTCTAAAGAGTTGGGATAATGTTTAAAGTCATCCGTAAATCCCCACAGAGAGATCATTTCTATATCTTCACAAGTTCACCCTCAATAGAGATATATTCCCAAGTAAGTCCAATGTACTCTCTAAACAAAAACTTGGGCATCTTCCGACAGTTCACCTCTATATCCCCAACAAATAACTTAATAAGATCAACTTCCGCAGCAGTTTTCCTAGTAGATAAGGAAGTTCGATCATTTCCCTAGAATCTTTAAAATTACCCAACACGGTCTATGGATTCTTAGGTCCCATCAAGAGTTTCATAAGATCCCTAAAACAGTCTACAAAATTCCCTTCCCCAACGGAGTTTACTTCTCCAAGTTGGCAAATCCTCCTGATAGAACTCCTTTCGCCAACAGGGTTTATTCCGGGTGATCATCCCCTAGAAGAGTAGTTACTCGTAGTAAAGGGATGTTCTCTTCTTTTACCTTAGTCAGAGTACAATCCATCCATTTCAGAAACCACGGAAGGTTACCGACTCTCCTTGAATGCTTTTACCCTCAAGCAGAAGTCAAAAATCCCCGGTGGAATATCCTCAAACCAAAAGTAGGAAACCCTGGCAAAGTTATCCCCAACGAAATTGAAGAATTACATTCGTTATTGTGATACGGTGGGAGAACTGACTTGAGGTTTTGCGTTGTGTTTGCAAATGTTTCGGTTTAGCAAGAGTCGCCACCGACTTTTTATTTTATCCTAAGGAAAGGTCAAAAAGCACAGGAAAGACATTTGAGACGTTTTCTTGGGTTCGGGGAGTAGATTATGAAAAGGGAAGGTGCAAGCACCCTTTTCATCCATGGTTATCCATGGGCTCTTAGTTACTTGTTTAGATCACTTGCTTTTTCTTTTCAATTGTTTGAAATGGTGCTTTGTGTGTGGTTTTGAAAGATGTTTTGAAAAGAGGCCATCATTGTGGCAACCTTTGTAATGATTCTTGTTTGAATGTATACAAAGGTGTTTTGTCTTTTGAAAAGATTTCAATGGTTTTGAAAGTTTGTTTTTTGGGAAATGTTATGAAATTGTGTTTGTGAGGTGTGTTTAAAAATAACAAGGATGTTTTGCAAGCTTTTGATCAAGTAACTAAGAGTTGTCTACCCTATTTTACTCAAAGATCTCTCCTTATGTTTTTAACCCTTTTGACAGTGTTATTTCACCATTGTATTTGGTGAACAACCTTATGTTAGGATGTTAAACGGGACAGGTGCAGGTCATCGTATAGACCATGATAGCAATTGTGTCAAGTATTTTTGGCAAATTTTTGAGGGACTTGATCATTTTTGTTTAGGCAACCAAGATAGCGTCATCGAGGGACTATGATCTTTTGTTTTGTTTTTGTTTTGCCAAAGTACCCAACATGCATAACATGGCCCATTTTTGAAGGCAACAAGTGGATTGTAACCCTAGGGGTGCAAGTGTGCATTGTGTTTGATTTTCATACATTTTGTCTTGGTTAGGTCAAGCTACTTGTTGATTTGGATTTTTGCATACAAACCTTAATTTTCTAATTATGGCATAATTGAAAGCGTAAAGTGCGAGAATTTAAAAGTCTAAGCTATTACAACATGATTATGGGGATGGGGGTACAATCTATAAATGAGGGGTATTTGACAAGAAATATAAACCCTAATTTACTATTACATCAAAATTGAATTTAAATGCATAAATAATAAATGGACAATATTTAAATAAACAAAATAAATAAATATATCAAATAATATGAATTATGCAAAAAAAGTTTTTGTTTATTTATGTATGTAAAAATATTTAATGTAGAAAATAAAGAAATAAATAAAAATATTAATTTTATTTGGTTAAGGGTAAAACCCTAATTTCTTTTAAGAAAGTAAATATATTAATTATTTTATTTATATACAATAAAAATAAAATAGTATATGTGAAAAAATAAAATATGTTTAGAAAAAATATTTATTAAGTATATTTAATAATAAAAATAAAAGTGTAATATTTTATATTTTTGTTCTAAAATATCTTAATAAAATAAAAGTATATATATATATACTTTTATTTTATTAAGATATTTTAGAACAAAAATATAAAATATTACACTTTTATTTTTATTATTAAATATACTTAAATATGTACGATAAATAAAAAATATATAAAATAAAAATATATTTTAGAAAAAATATTTTCAGTGTGGATAAAGATAAAGAAGAATATAAAAGTATAATTTATATATTATTTTCAAGTTTTAATAAATAAGATAAAAATATTTAAATTGTTTTCTATGTTAGAAAAATATAAATAAAATGTAAAATACATGTGAAAAAATTATGAAAATATTTTTGAGCATTTTTTATATTTGAGAATAAATAAATAAAGTCAGAAATGAAAATAAAAATTCAAAAATATAAAATAACAAGAAATTGGGCCAGGGGGTGCAAAAAGGAAAAAGGGAGGTGCCAATAGTGAGCCAGGCCAAGCCCAGCCCACCACTTAATCTTCAACCTCCAGATTTTAAACAAACGCGCGCGCCTATTATCCGACATGGACATCCTGCATACGAGCTCTATTGCAAAAACACATAACATCAAACTTGTAGAGCATTTCAAGACGATTCTAACCATATAAACAACTTGTCTTAACTCTCAAAGACCAGAGAGAATTTCTCTGGCCCTAAAATTTGACCTAGTTTTTTCATTATGTTCATGGGTGAAATTCTCTTAGCATGCTTAATATAAATGAAAACTGAGCATATATACAGCATCATGGCAATGAATACTACATTTCTTATTCAGAAACATAAGGCTAAATGTTCCTAAATAGAGAGATAGGAAGTGGACAAAAACCTGTTTCAGCTGACTTCGTGTAGGGCAATGTAGAGATTTTCAACAAGGCTTGAGATGTCTGGGAGCTTGCTTGAACTTCACTTGACCTTCTCCAATAGCCTGCTTGCCTTGAATGTTCTTGAATCAGTCTATAGAACTCAACCTACACAAGCTCAAAATGAAAATGGAAAACTCTGTAAATGGAGTTACAGTTGGTGTTAGAGGTTTGGGATAGCTTGGATGAGTTGAATGGAAGGTGTTAGAAGCAACTTGGGGCAAAACGCACGAGCCAATTGAGCTATGGAACTCAAGTTGCAGATTCTGCCCTGTTTTGCCAATGGAATGTGATTTCTGACTATGGGGTGTTTAGGGGCTCAAGCAATCGTGTTTTTGGCTCAAAGGGGTGTGAGAAAGATGTTCAAAGTGTTTGCACAAGTTTCTTTGGGCTGGTGTTCAAGTTCTCAAGTTTTTGATATGTTTCTTGTTTTTAAAGTAAAAAATGGAAGTGATTGAAACAGGCCTGTACATGCTATCCTTATGCTTGCATACCTTTCCCTTGGTCCCTCCAACTTGTGGATTTGATTAGCTGCATAAGATATGGACCAATGCTCAAGAAATCAGTTTTGACATAAAGCATGATTTAAGCAAATATGAAAATTTGCCTTTTTCTACTTAGGGCTTAATTTTGTGTACAATGTCCAAATGACCAAAACAATAACTTAGACTGATGGATTTGCATTTAATTATGGAGTGTGAAGTGGTTTAGAGGCCTGTAAACTAGTGTAAGGCATGCTGACTTGAAATTGCAACTTGTATGAACATGAATATGCCATGGATGAAAAATGAGTTTTTTCCAACTTCAAGCCTTTGATTCTCCCTAACCACAAATGTGTTTGAGGAGTTCTTGGACAATTTGGAAAGCTTGAAACATGCTCTATAATCCATATTTGAAATGCAACTTGATATTCCAAGTGGAACTATGTGAAAAATGGCCAAGAAGATAGGTCAAAATCCTGCCTAAACTAGGGCAAAATTTCACTAAGTTAAAAGTTTTAGGGACCCTTGTTCCAAAAATCATAACTTAAGATACAAGCTTTTTTTGAGAAAACTTTGTGAATTAAAGTTGTATACTTTGTGGAGGACTACAACCTTCATGTTTGAGGTTTTGTTTGAATCCAAATGCATCATGGTGAAAATGTTGGGCAAAGTTAGGAAAAATTAAGAAAATTTCATAACTTAGAAAAATTCTAAGTTATGAAAAATTTCAACTTTAAACCCTAATTTGCAATTTTGGGTTTCTTGATGAAATTTTTTCATATTTTGACACATCTTGATGAAAAATGAACCTTGGCTCTTGATTTTGAACAAAAAGTCAAAGTTTGACTTTTCAGTGTACAGTCAAATTTTGATCAGTTGACTGAAAAATTTATCTGTCAATCCAATGCAATTGAGGTCTTTTGAACTTGTTGAATAGGTCAAGATGATGCTATTTATTACTTGAGTCCATGGTTGAGCCTAATTTTCCATTGGCTAGGTCAAAAAGTCAGAAATTGCCTTTGTGCAGTCAAAACCCTAAAAATGACCATTTTGCCCTTTTGATGATCTGATCAAATTTCTTGTGGAGTTGTGGTCCAAACTTGATCAAATGGTTCATATGAGTTCATAATGTTGATGTGGGTCAAAATTCACGAGTTTTGACTGTAAATTGGCCACAGTTGACTTTTTCCCTAATATAGCTGATTTCTAGGTCAACTGTCCAATTGACTGGGCAACAATTTGATTCAAGGCTTGAAACTTGGTATGGACAAACTTATGAGTCCAAAATGAAGTATGAAAGTCACTTTGGGCATTTTAGGTCAAAAAATACCTGTGCAAACTCAAACCCTAATTTAGGTCATCAGTGCAAGGAGATGTCTTGAGCAGAGCAAACCCTAGCTTGATCTTGAGTTCAAAGAGCCTTGTGATGAGAAATGTTGATAAAATGAGAGGGAAAATTTTGGGGTACAACAATTTCCCCTATTCAATCTTCTTGAACCTGAAGAGTTAGATTGGCAAGTTTTCCTTTCGTGACTCGAAGGTAAAAGATGATTGGACACTAGAGTGCCCGTAAATTTGCACTCGTCAAAATGTAGCTGAGGGAATGGGATTAAAGATGCCATTTGGAGATGGTAGAATCTTGTTGGAGATGGGCTTAAAGATGCCATCCAAGACTTGTTTGTTGAAAATCAGGAGAATGAACACCAGATTGGTATCCGTATTTGGAACATATCTGAGTTGTATCTGGAGATTGGATTCGTATGAGCAAAGGAATGGCATCCGTGTCTAGAGCGTATTCAAGCTGTAACTGTATTTGACTCATGAATGAATATCATAATGACTGCCGTGTCCGGAGTGTATCTGTATTGTATCTGAATTCTGAATGGGCAATATAGAGACATCTGTGTACGGAGCATCTCTGGGCTGGGGATAAATTCCGAATGAGTGACAGAAAGGCAACTGTGTCTGGTGCGTATCTAGACTGTATCTGAAGTTGAGATCTGTATGGGTAGCAAAATGACTTCCGTGTCTGGAGTGTATATGAACTTGAAGTTGATAGTTGAATCTGAATGAGAAATAGAATGGCTTCCGTGTTTGGAGCGTATCTAGTCTGTATCTGATTGCTGAATTCTGAATGAATAGTAGAATAACCTCCGTGTTTGGGGTGTATCCATATTGTATCTGAATAAGAGATCTGAATGAGTAGCAGAATGACTTCCATGTCTTGGAGTGTATCTATACTGTATCTGAAATCTTTGAACATTTGTTAAAGGTAGATTTTAATCTTATCCTGAAAAGGGTAAAATGTTAGCTAAAACACAAAGTTATGTTGCATGATATGTATGATGCAATAAAGTGCGATTTATCAACGTTTATGATATATGAATGTAATGTATGCGCATGTAAGCTAAATAGTTGTCTTTGCTGAGGAAAATAAATCCTTGACAACTGAAAATAATAAAATCTTCGACTGCTGCCGGGGAGAACAAACCCTTGACTGTTGCCGGAGATTCAGAACCTTCGTTGGCTAAGACTAAGGAATCCTTTGGACTTACTGCTGGGGATTAAAAATCCTTGGTGACTTGTGAGGAACTGAGAATGCTTTATGACTTTCCTGGGAAAATAAGGATAACTCCGACGATCTCTAATGGGGAATTAAAACCTGGGAGGCTTCAACCGGAGAAATGGGAACAAGAATCTTCGTTCTGCTGGGAAATAACTCTGTGGGGAGAATGCTTATCCTGCCGGGGAAATCAGGAGCTTGGGTTGTATGCCAATCTACTGGGGATTCCTGTTTTATGGAGAACTCCGTTGGGGAGTCGGAGGAAGTTGGATAGTATCCCACCGGGGTTTAAGATTTGAAGTTTTTGGACTCTGCTGGGGAAGAAAGTTTAGAGTATTCTGTCTCTGCTGGGGATATATACTCCAAGGTTTTAGCTCTGTTGAGGATCTGAATGACATACTGTAGGGGATTTCTTCTGGAATAGCCTAAAGACTTCTTCCTATACTTTCGACCTATCAATAATTATCCTTTCTTATTTTGTTTTATTTGTAAGCTGTGATTATATTCAAATGCATATGCTCATTTAACAAACCATTGGACGTTTTCAAATAAAACATAAGTGTAAAAAGAAAGGAGAGGCAAGCAAAATTCTGCACTTTGAAGTATCTTTGTATTAACTTTTGTAAGTATTTTTGTACAAAGGAGACATACATCCTAGTAAGAGAATATTGTTGAAAAATTGATAAAAAATTTATACAAAGAAAGATGGCTATGTGTAGCAATTCCATGGGGTTCCCATTATGCTATAGCCTTCACAACTCTGAGTATCTTGTCCATTCATTGCTTCGTCCGCGGATGATTGGATTGATCAGAAGCCTGGAGTTTGGTCGCGAAGAGATTGTCCTTAAAGTGATCCGACGAGACATAGTCATACGCTTTAATTCCCTAACTTTTGCCTGGACCGCCCTTTCGGGTTTTCAGTCCACAGGGAAACCCTTTTTTACCCAAGTCGCCCTTTCGGGTTTTCAACTTGCCGGGTGTACAAATTTTTTATTTATCCCTAATTTTTTCCTGAATCGCCCTTTCGGGTTTTCGATTCACCGGGATGCCCATTTTTGCCCAAGTCGCCCTTTCGGGTTTTCAACTTGTCGGGTCGTTTATGCGTAGTATCTTTTGAGTATGTCTGCGTTCGCAGGGTGCGGCAGGTCATCACCGTCCATGGTGGTCAGAATCATTGCCCCACCAGAAAAGATGTTCTTGATCACAAATGGTCCTTCGTAAGTAGGAGTCCACTTTCCCCTGGGATCACTTTGCGGCAAGATGATCCACTTGATTACAAGATCTCCGACTTGATATACCTGACGTCTGAATTTCTTGTTGAAAGCCTTGATCATCCGTTTTTGATACGTATGACCATGACAAATAGCAGTAAGTCGCTTCTCGTCGATCAAATTAAGTTGATCAAGCAGGGTCTGAATCCAATTGTCTTCATTTAAACCAACATCCTTCATAATCCTCAAGGAAGGAATATGAACTTCCATAGGTAAAACAACCTCCATGCCATATACCAAAGAAAAGGGGGTTGCCCCAGCTGAAGTACGTGCTGTGGTACGATATCCATGCAGAGCAAACGGTAACATCTCATGCCAGTCCTTGTATGTGACCGTCATCTTTTGAATGATCTTCTTGATTTTTTTGTTTGCAGCTTCAACAACACTGTTCATCTTTGGCCGATAGGGAGATGAATTGTGATGTTGAATCTTGAACTGCTCGCACAGAGCGGTGATCACAATATTATTCAGGTTTGTACCGTTCTCCGTGATGATCCTGTCGGGGATACCATACCGGCATATGAGATTCTGCTTAATGAAACAGGAAACCACATTCTTTGTAACGGAGGCGAAGGAAGCCGCTTCAACCCACTTGGTAAAATAATCAATAGCCACCAAGATGAAGTGATGTCCATTGGATGCCGTAGGCTTGATCTCTCCAATCATGTCGATTCCCCACATCACGAATGGCCAAGGAGCCGTTAGAACGTTGAGAGGAACTGGAGGAATATGTACTTTGTCAGCATAGACTTGGCATTTGTGACAAGTACGAGAATATTGATGACAGTCAGCTTCCATGGTAGACCAGTAGTATCCTGCCTGCAGAATCTTCTTAGCCATCGTATGTCCGCTCAAATGGGTGCCAAATGTGCCGCTATGTATTTCGGTCATGATCAATTCGGCTTCAGCCTTGTCCATACAACGAAGTAGAACACAATCATGGCTGCGCTTGTATAGGATACCATTGCTCAGGAAGAACTTGGCAGCAAATCTCCTTAAGAACTTTTTGTCGTTGACTGAAGCTCCTTCAGGGTACTCTCGAGTCTCGAGATACCTTTTGATTTCATGAAACCAGAGTTGTTCCACTACTTCTTCGGTATTAATCTCATGACAGTGTGCAGGTTCGTCCATCCGCTCGATGGTGATTTGGGGAGCCTCATTATCCCAGTTAAGTTTAAACATGGAAGACATTGTAGCCAGAGCATCCGCTAGCTAATTTTCTTCTCGCGGGAAGTGCTCAAAGGTAATCTGCTCGAAATGAGGCAACAATGTCAAGACATGTTCTTTGTATGGGATAAGATTAGGATGTTTAGTGTCCCACTCTCCTTTGATTTGGCTGATAACCAAAGCTGAGTCCTGAAACACAATCAGAGATTGGATTCCCAAGTCAATAGCAGCCTTGAGACCAAAGATACAAGCTTCATACTCGGCCATGTTGTTGGTACAGCTGAAGCAGAGTCTAGCAGTGAAAGGTGTATGGCAACCTTCTAGAGAGATAAGTACCGCACCAATACCGTTGCCAAGTGCATTTGAAGCACCATCAAAGTACAGGGTCCATCGGGATCCTTGTTCAGGTCCGTCATACGGTCCGTTACCTTCAATGTTGTCCAATGTCATAATGTCCTCGTCAGGGAAGTCGAACCTCATAGATTGGTAATCTTCGACGGCTTGATGAGCTAGATGGTCAGCCAGTACACTCCCCTTTATAGCCTTTTGGGTTGTGTATTGGATATCATACTCTGTCAGGATCATTTGCCATCTAGCGATTCTTCCGGATAAAGCAGGCTTCTCGAAGATGTACTTAATCGGATCCATTTTAGAAATAAGCAAAGTGGTATGTGTCAACATATACTGCCTTAGCCGGCGAGCAGCCCATACCAAAGCGCAACAAGTTTTTTCTAGCAGTGAGTAGCGAGTCTCACAGTCAGTAAACTTTTTGCTAAGGTAATAAATGGCATGCTCTTTTCGGCCAGACTCGTCATGTTGGCCTAGTACGCACCCCATTGAGTTATCCAAAACAGTCAGATACATGATTAAAGGTCTTCCTTCAACGGGTGGCATCAAGATAGGAGGTTCCAGCAAATACTCCTTGATCTTATCAAAAGCAACTTAACAATCATCGTTCCATTCAACCACCTGATCTTTCTTCAACAGCTTGAATATTGGCTCACAGGTATATGTTAGGTGAGAGATGAACCTTGCGATATAGTTTAAGCGTCCCAAGAAACCTCTAACTTCCTTCTCAGTGCGGGGGGCAGGCATTTCTTGTATAGCTTTGACTTTAGCAGGATCAACCTCTATGCCTTTGTTACTGACGATGAATCCCAAAAGTTTACCGGACCTGACTCCGAAAGTGCACTTGCTAGGGTTCAGTTTGAGCTTATATTCCTTTAACCTGACAAATAACTTTTGCAGATGGTCGAGGTGTTCTTCTTCTGTCTGTGAACGGGGTATCATGTCGTCTACGTAGACTTCAATTTCATGATGTATCATGTCATGAAACAAAGCTACCATGGCTCGCTGATAGGTTGCCCCGACATTCTTCAGTCTGAATGGCATCACTTTATATCAGAAGGTACCCCATTGCGTAATAAAAGTAGTCTTCTCCATGTATTCGGGGCCATTTTGATCTGGTTGTATCCCGAGAATCCATCCATGAAAGAAAATACCTTGTGTTGAGCTGTGTTGTCAACCAAGATGTCAATGTGTGGTAGTGGAAAATCATCTTTGGGGCTAGCCCTATTTAAGTCCCTATAGTCCACACACATTATGACTTTGCCATCCTTCTTAGGTACGGGCACAATGTTAGCAACCCATTGTGGATAGGAAGTAACAGCCAGAAAGCAAACATTAGATTGCTTCATCACTTCAGCTTTGATCTTCTCAGACATATCGGGCCTCATTCGGCGGACTTTCTGTTTGATTGGTGGACAGTCTTCTCTTGTAGGGAGACAGTGAACCACAATATCTGTATCCAGTCCCAGCATGTCTTCATAGGACCAGGCGAAGATTTCAACATATTCATTCAACAACTGAACTAAGTGCTCTTTGACATTTGGCTCCAGGTTGGCACCCACTTTAACCTCTTTTCTGTCTTCCTCTGTTCCCAAATTGATAGTCTCTAACAACTCTTCATGGGGCAGAATAGCCCTTTCTTCTTGTTGCAAAAGTCTAGCTAACTCTCCAGGCACTTCACAGTCTTCATCACCTTCGTACTCGGCATGATTGACCAAATCTTCAGAGTCACTAAAGGCCAAAGCAAAATATTCACCCATGGAATCCAGAGTGGATGGGTACCTGCATTTTGTGAGTATGGGTGTGTGTAAGGGATATCCATCCTTAAACAAAATTAAATGTAAAAGGAAAGAAAATGAACACAAAAGCTTATAGATGAAAACGTCTGTGATTCATTAAAAATGGCATATGAAAATGAAAAATCAAAACCCTTACAAATGGACCTATGTACCCCAGGAAAGGCACAAGGCAAAAGAGTGTATGAATTGTTTAATTATTACAGACCAAACGGGAAATGTTCAAAGATAAATTACTGATTGATGAAAGTAATGGGAACGAAGTCTTTCGCCTCCCAGTTGTTCAGTCCCCCCTCAATGGTTGGAAAGATCCAATCTTCAAAGTTGCCTTTTTCATCATCATCTTCTAAGGCATGAACTCCATGGTGAGTGATTTTTAAGGGTGGTCCTCCAGCCCGGGAGTGACGCACAGCTTTTTGGCCAGCAGCAGTGAAACCCAATCCGAACTTATCCATCTTGTGAGAAAAATCTGGCAGTTGCCCCCACACTGTACTTCCTCCTTCTTTGATTACAACCTCCGCATCTTTAAGAGATGACATCCGGGACACAGGCTTGGTAATGATAGGCACATCAGTCATTGTCTTCGCTACTGCGACCTCAGGAGAAACCTCTTCAAAGTGTTGGAAAGGTGTTTCTATGAATTCACCATATAACTCCATATAGCGGAAAGAGTTAAGGTGACTTATCATATACTCCTCCTCACCATGAACCGTTATGATCTTACCCTGGACTGGATATTTTAGCATTTGGTGTAGAGAAGAAGTGACTGCCCCAGCGTTGTGGATCCATGGCCTCCCCAAAAAGCATGAATATGAAGGACGGATGTCCATCACATAAAAAGTAGAGTTGAAAATTTCTGTACCCACTTTGATTGGAATGTCCACTTCTCCGTGAACCATCCTCTTAGAACCGTCGAAGGCTCTAACAATGATGTTACTGGGCTTTAGGGTCAAACCTTTACAGTCCAATCTGTCCAACGCCTTTTTGGTAGAACATTTAAAGATGAACCGGTATCAACCAGAACATGAGCAAGTGTGGTTCCCCTGCATTCTACCGAGACATGCAGCGCATCATTATGCTTTCTTCTCTTAGGGGTCAAATCAGCATCAGAGAAGCCAAGACCATTGTCGGATGTAAGGCTAGCCGCGCACTCTTGAAACTGATCTGCAGAAGTTTCTTGAGGCACGTGTGCCGTCTTTAAAAATTTGAGCAAGGCTTTGGCGTGAGCCTCAGAGCAGAGTAAGAGAGCCAACATGGAGATTTTTGAAGGCGTTTTCCCTAGCTGCTCTACGACATCATAGTCGATCTTCTTAATTATCTTTAAGATTTATTCCATCTCTTTTTGGGTGGTCTCGGGGATAACCAAAGTCTGAGCCTTCGTCCTGACAGACGCTTCTTGGATCCCCTTACCTTTATCGGTAGTAATAGCAGAGGGTTCAACTTCGGGAGCATCAATTTCTTCAATTAATGGACTTTGCACAGATGGCTTGACAAGCACAGAAGCTCTTGAGGGTCCGAAGACTGTCCGTGGAGGAGAAATCTCCGGAGAGAAGATTCTTCCACTACGAGTTATCTTGCTTGTCCCTGCAATATTCCTTATATCAGGGGTTTCTTCATCGGAATTCTCTTCGGCTGATTCGATCTGCTTGACACCATGGTAGAAGATCTCTCCTCCGTAATTCCATGGTATCGTCTTGTTGGACTTATATGGGATTGGCCCTGGCATGGTAATCTTTAGCAGTACAAACTTAGGATCAGGCGTAATCTTAACAGGCCTTTTGCAGGTCTTGGAAAGATTGTCGGAAATGGTGATTATAGCAATGTCATTGATTGGAGTAACAAAGGTAACAAGAGTAACATGAGTGATAGTAGCAACAGGAGTTTTCTGAAAGAGGATTTCTTGAGTATCCATCAGGCGTTGGATGCCTGATTTCAACAGTGGGCAGCCGGTTTGCAAGGTTGAACAGAAGTAGCAATCTTTTTCACAGCCTAGGAATATCTCGGCTTTCAACAGATTTTCTTTAATCATTGGCAACAGAGTCATTAATTCATTAACAACAGTAACATGAAGATCTTCCACAATTGCATGGACATTATGACCATGTTTTGGCATAGGAGCAATATCACATTAGGTTTTTCGGGAGCATCAAACTCTACTTCCTTGGCATCTATCAAATCTTGGATCTTGTTTTTAAGAGCCCAACAGTTGTTGGTATTATGCCCTACACTGTTCGAGTGGTATGCACATTTTGCATTAGAGTGATAATAAGGAGAAAAGGTATTGGGGTTTTTCGGAGCTTCTTTCAAGTTGGTAAGGTTCAACTTTAACAAATGAGGGAGGACTTGAGCCGGTGTCATATTGATTCGGGTGAATTGCCGTTGTGGCCTTTCTACCCTTTGTTGGTTAGCTCTTGGTTGATTGCTGTGAGGTTGATCGACTGAGGAGTTCTGGATCATCACAGCCCCCACCGCTAGTCGATGCTCCATTCTCCCTTGATTTCTCTGGGTATGAATAGCAGAAACTTCCTTTTTGGCTGGGAAGGTCTTCTTAATAGTAGTGGAAGCGGAGGCATCCTTCTGAATTTTACCACTCTTAATGCCAGCTTCGACCCTTTCACCGGTCAGAATTAATTCGGTGAACCCTGCAGATAAGCTCCCGATCAAGTGATTGAAGAATGGACCTGACAAATTCCCTAAAAACATATCAACCAGCTCTCTATCCGACAATGGTGGCTGCACCCTTCCAGCCAAATCCCGCCACTTTTGGGCATACTCCTTAAATCCCTCATTAGAGGCCATACCCATACTCTGTAGCTGAGTACGAGTAGGCGCTAAATCTGTGTTGTATTGATATTGTCGGTAGAAAGCATCAGCTAAATCTTTCCAGTTATGAACATCAGATCTCTCAAGTTGATAGAACCAGTCCAATTGCGTACCCGACAAACTATCTTGAAAAAAGTGAACCCATAGATCCTTATCTGAAGAGTGAGGTTGGATCTTTCTGACGTAGGATCTCAGATGCATCTTTGCACAGGACAAACTGTCGTATTTAGCAAATGTAGGTACTTTGAACTTGGGAGGAATGACGATTCCAGCAACCAACCCTAGTTCTTCGAAATCTAACCCAGGTACCCTTTGCAACTCCATGGCTGCCAATTGATCCTCAAGATTTTTATACTTATCATCCGCCGGAGGGTATTGCTGCTCGGAGTAATCTTCATCTTCTTCCTCTTCTTCTTCTTCAGCTTCAGACTCAGAGGGAATTGCAACTCCTTTTCCTTTGCCAACCCCTTCGTCAGATGTCGAGGGGAATTCCAGAACTCTCCTAGCTTGATGCTAAAATATTCTTCCCATAGTGGCCACACCAATTCTTTTCTTTTTCTTCCTTTATGGTTCCTTCTCTTTCTCTAACAATGCTTTAAGATCCTCTTGACCCTTTGCTAAGGTCATGAGGAGTTGTTGGAATTGCGAATTCTGTGCTTGCAGATCTTTAATCGCCTGCTCTATATCCATCTCGCTGAAATAAACAGCAGAAAGATAAGGAAACCTGGTGTGAAGACCTGTTTATGCATATGATGAATGATATGTTATTCATGTAATGCATTCAAGGATTCAGAAATTCAAATTTGTTGTAAACAAAAAGAACACACGTCATATTAATAAGAAGAAATTTGTTAGTACATAAATGCCCCATGGGAAAAATATTACAAAGCTTCTTAATGTAAAAAGACATTGCGCATCCTTTTTGGTGCGATGTAAGTGTTAAGAGTCTCCTCTTCGTGAAGTCGGAGGGTAAGTTCCAAAACCTTCTTCTCACTGGCATAGAAGTTGGCTTCAAAAGTGTTCCATTCTTCCTTGAGTTGTATCCAACTCTTTTGCAACTCTTCCAATGATGTTGGAATGCCAGGATGTAGGAGGGTGTATGGAACCTCTCCTTCCATAACAGGCTCTTTGATCACGGGGAGAATGTGAGGGTAAGGCATCACAAGACTCTGGGCGCGGGTTCGTACCCACTTGAGGTAAGGCTCAAGGGGGATGGAATTCTTGTGCCCCAGTGTCTTACTATCCACTTTGTTGGGCATCCTCCAAGCTCGGATAAACCTTTGCCGAAGTCCTTGCGCATTGTTGTCGAAGTCAAAAACCAAGTAAGGAATCAGCATGTCATGAGGGCCATCCCTTCGGGCATACCCAAATTTTCTCAGAGCTAAACAAGGGTTGTAGGTAATGCCTCCCTTAATACCAAGTAATGGGACATTAGGGAATTCTCCGCAACGATCAATGATGATGACATTTTCTCTGGACTGAGAACACCAATGAACATCAGAATATGTGAGGGTCATCAACCGTTGTGACCACCTTAAACCCTGCTCATTCTTCAAAACTGTTTGGGGAAGGTGAGAAATAAACCACCTTGCTAGAAGAGGAGTACAACACATGAGAACACCTCTTTTCCTCATTGTTCGTGTGTAGAATGAGTGTAGGATATCCCCAAGCAATGTAGGCACAGGATTCCGAGATATGAAAATCTTGACAGCATTCACATCTATAAGCTGATCAGGGTTTGGGAGCAAGACCAACCCATAGATGAGAAGTGCTACAATCTCCTCAAAGGCTTGTAGATCTAGAGAATTCCAGCAGTCTTGTGCCTTCTCCAACAGAAACTTTGCCAAGAAACCCTTGACACCACTTCTGGTTTCCCAATGACCTTTGATATCAGATGGTTGCAAGTGTAGTGCTTGAGCAACATCTTCAGGCTTTGGTTCTCTTTCCGTACCATTGTAGGGTAGTTGATGGAGAATAGGAATCCTCAGGAGTTGAGATAATTCCTCCAAAGTAGGTACTAGTTGGTAATCAGGGAATGTGAAACAATGGTGTAGGGGGTCAAAGAACTGGAAGAGGACTTTCACCATGTCTTCTTCAATATTGGAGTTGACCAAGTTGAGGAGTCTACCATGTCTTTCACTGAAGAGAGAATTCTCTGGAATCTTGGAAGTAAGCTCCTTGAGTTGAGGAGGGATTCTCACAAGGTTGACTTGAATTATTTTCCTGCGAAGAGATTCCATGACCTACAAAACAAGAACAAAGATGAAGATCCAAACCCTTGAAATGGTTAGTGGATGCATATGATGCTTTATGATGTTCATGATGTATGCACAAGCATATGTACAAACAAGTCACACAAAATCCTAGTTTCAGGCTTGCATGAGGTTTCATAGGTAAGTACCCTCTTGAAGTTAGTTGGCTCAACCTGTTCTATAAATAGTAACCGGGTTCTAAGGAGCTCAATATCACTGGATCATTTTCTATGTTCATTATTTCAGTTTAGCCACTTAACTGGCGACCGAAATATTCCAAGAAAACAACCCTCAATGAGTGTAGTATTGAGTATCTACCAACTTCGGACTGCACCAAAGCCGGTCATCTCACTACCCCTAAAAAAGGCCAAGATGGTCAAGTAAGGTTCTAAGAGTTCATTAGTGCTTCATGACATCACTCAGCGGCCTCGTATTCTCTTTGATTGACTCAAAGGCTACTGATACCCACAAATATGTCGCACTAATATAGCTATTGCTTCAACCATGTCGGTATACCCCGCACAGTTTCCACAACGTATTGCTATTTACCTATGAATGTTTCTAAAATCTGGGTAGAGGATTTCAAGCCCAAACAAATAAATCCAAATGTAAAGCAATCAAAGCAAACAAGATAAGCATGCAAAGGTGATCTAAACCCTAAGGTTACTACACTTTAAATATTCCCCAGCAGAGTCGCCATTTCTGTGATACGGTGGGAGAACTGACTTAAGGTTTTGCGTTGTGTTCACAAATGTTTCGGTTTAGCAATAGTCGCCACCGACTTTTTATTTTATCCTAAGGAAAGGTCAAAAAGCACAGGAAAGACCTTTGAGACGTTTTCTTGGGTTCGGGGAGTAGATTTTGAAAAGGGAAGGTGCAAGCACCCTTTTCATCCATGGTTATCCATGGGCTCTTAGTTACTTGTTTAGATCACTTGCTTTTGCTTTTCAATTGTTTGAAATGGTGATTTGTGTGTGGTTTTGAAAGATGTTTTGAAAAGAGGCCATCATTGTGGCAACCTTTGTAATGATTCTTGTTTGAATGTATACAAAGGTGTTTTGTCTTTTGAAAATATTTCAATGTTTTTGAAAGTTTGTTTTTGGGAAATGTTATGAAATTGTGTTTGTGAGGTGTGTTTAAAAATAACAAGGATGTTTTGCAAGCTTTTGATCAAGTAACTAAGAGTTGTCTACCCTATTTTACTCAAAGATCTCTCCTTATGTTTTTAACCCTTTTGATAGTGTTATTTCACAATTGCATTTGGTGAACAACCTTGTGTTAGGATGTTAAACGGGACTGGCGCGGGTCATCGTATAGACCATGATAGCAATTGTGTCAAGTATTTTTGGCAAATTTTTGAGGGACTTGATCATTTTTGTTTAGGCAACCAAGATAGCGTCATCGAGGGACTATGATCTTTTGTTTTGTTTTTGTTTTGCCAAAGTACCCAACATGCATAACATGGCCCATTTTTGAAGGCAACAAGTGGATTGTAACCCTAGGGGTGCAAGTGTGCATTGTGTTTGATTTTCATGCATTTTGTCTTGGTTAGGTCAAGCTACTTGTTGATTTGGATTTTTGCATACAAACCCTAATTCTCTAATCATGGCATAATTGAAAGCGTAAAGTGCGAGAATTTAAAAGTCTAAGCTATTACAACATGATTATGGGGATGGGGGTACAATCTTTGAATGGGAGGGTATTTGAAAAGAAATATAAACCCTAGTTTACTATTACATCCAAAATGAATTTAAATGCATAAATAATAAATGGACAATATTTAAATGAACAAAATAAATAAATATATCAAATAATATGAATTATGCAAAAAAGGTTTTTGTTTATTTATGTATGTAAAAATATTTAATGTAGAAAATAAAGAAATAAATAAAAATATTAATTTTATTTGGTTAAGGGTAAAACCCTAATTTCTTTTAAGAAAGTAAATATATTAATTATTTCATTTATATACAATAAAAATAAAATAGTATATGTGAAAAAATAAAATATGTTTAGAAAAAGTATTTATTAAGTATATTTAATAATAAAAATAAAAGTGTAATATTTTATATTTTTGTTCTAAAATATCTTAATAAAATAAAAGTATATAAAAAGTATTTATTAAGTATATTTAATAATAAAAATAAAAGTGTAATATTTTATATTTTTGTTCTAAAATATCTTAATAAAATAAAAGTGTATATATATATATATATATATATATATATATATATATATATATATATATATATATATATATATATATATATATATATATATATATATATATATATATATATATATATATATATATATATATATATATATATATATATATATATATATATATATATATATATATATATATATATATATATATATATATATATATATATATATATATATATATATGTATATGTATATTTAATTATATTAAATATGTACAATAAATAAAATATATATAAAATAAAAATATTTTTAAAAAAAAATATTTTCAGTGTGGATAAAGATAAAGAAGAATATAAAAGTATAATTTATATATTATTTTCAAGTTTTAATAAATAAGATAAAAGTATTTAAATTGTTTTCTATGTTAGAAAAATAAAAATAAAATGCAAAATAAATGTGAAAAATTGTGAAAATATTTTTTAGCATTTTTTTATATACGGGAATAAATAAATAAAGTCAGAAATGAAAATATAAATTCAAAAATATAAAATAATAAGAAATTGGGCCAGGGGGTGCAAAAAGGAAAAGGGGAGGTGCCAATAGTGAGCCAGGCCAAGCCCAACCCACCACTTCATCTTCAACCTCCAGATTTCAAACAAACGCGCGTGCCTGTTATCTAACATGGTCATCCTGCATACGAGCTCTATTGCAAAAACACATAACATCAAACTTGTAGAGCATTTCAAGACGATTCCAACCATATAAACAATTTGTCTTAACTCTCAAAGACCAGAGAGAATTTCTTTGGCCCTAAAATCTGACCTAGTTTTTTCAGTATGTTCATGGGTGAAATTCTCTTAGCATGCTTAATATGAATGAAAACTGAGCATATGTACAGTTTCATGGCAATGAATACTACATTTCTTATTCACAAACCTAAGGCTAAATGTTCCTAAATAGAGAGATAGGAAGTGGACAAAAACCTGTTTCAGCTGACTTCGTGTAGGGTAATGTAGAGCTTTTCAACAAGGCTTGAGATGTCTGGGAGCTTGCTTGAACTTCATTTGACCTTCTCCAATAGCCTGCTTGCCTTGAATGTGCTTGAATCAGTCTATAGAACTCAACCTGCACAAGCTCAAAATGAAAATGGCAAACTGTGTAAATGGAGTTACAATTGGTGTTAAAGGTTTGGGATAGCTTGGATGAGTTGAATGGAAGGTGTTTGAAGCAACTTGGGGCAAAACGCACGAGCCAATTGAGCTATGGAACTCAAGTTGCAGATTCTGCCCTGTTTTGCCAATGGAATGTGATTTCTGGCTATGGGGTGTTTAGGGGCTCAAGCAATCGTATTTCTGGCTCAAAGGGGTGTGAGAAAGATGTTCAAAGTGTTTTCACAAGTTTCTTTGGGCTGGTGTTCAAGTTCTCAAGTTTTTGATATGTTTCTTGTTTTTGAAGTAAAAAATGGAAGTGATTGAAACAGGCTTGTACAGGCTATCCTTATGCTTGCATACCTTGCCCTTGGTCCCTCTAACTTGTGGATTTTATTAGCTGCATAAGATATGGACCAATGCTCAAGAAATCAGTTTTGACATAAAGCATGATTTAAGCAAAAATGGAAATTTGCCTTTTTCTACTTAGGGCTTAATTTTGTGTACAATGTCCAAATGACCAAAACAATAGCTTAGACTGATGGATTTGCATTTAATTATGGAGTTTGAAGTGGTTTAGAGGCCTGTAAACTAGTGTAAGGCATGCTGACTTGAAATTGCAACTTGTATGAACATGAATATGCCATGGATGAAAAGTGAGTTTTTGCCAACTTCAAGCCTTTGATTCTCCCTAACCACAAATGTGTTTGAGGAGTTCTTGGACAATTTGGAAATCTTGCAACATGCTCTATAATACATCTTTGAAATGCAACTTGAGATTCCAAATGGAACTATGTGAAAAATGGCCAAGAAGATAGGTCAAAATCCTGCCTAAACTAGGGCAAACATTTACTAAGTTAAAAGTTTTAGGGACCCTTGTTCCAAAAATCATAACTTGAGATCCAAGCTTCTTTTGAGAAAACTTTGTGAATCAAGGTTGTAGACTTTGTGGATGACTACAACTTTCATGTTGGAGGTTTTGTTTTAATCCAAATGCATCATGGTGAAAATGTTGGGCAAAGTTAGGAAAAATTAAGAAAATTTGATAACTTGAAAAAAATTCTAAGTTATGAAAATTTTTAACTTTAAACCCTAATTTGCAATTTTGGGTTTCTTGATGAACAAGTTTCATATTTTGACACATGTTGATGAAAAATGACCCTTGGCTCTTGATTTTGAACAAAAAGTCAAAGTTTGACTTTTTAGTGTACAATCAAATTTTGATCAGTTGATTGAAAAATTTATCTGTCAATCCAATGCAATTGAGGTCTTTTGAACTTGTTGAATAGGTCAAGATGATGCAATTGAGTCCTTGAGTCCATGGTTGAGCCTAATTTGCCATTGGCTAGGTCAAAAAGTCAGAAATTGCCTTTGTGCAGTCAAAACCCTAAAAATGACCATTTTGCCCTTTTGATGATCTGATCAAATTTCCTGTGGAGTTGTGGTCCAAACTTGATCAAATGGTTCATATGAGTTCATAATGTTGATGTGGCTCAAAATTCATGAGGTTTGACTGTAAATTGGCCACAGTTGACTTTTTCCTTAATATAGCTGATTTCTAGGTCAACTGTCCAATTGACTGGGCAACAATTTGATTCAAGGCTTGAAACTTGGTATGGACAAACTTATGAGTACAACATGAAGTATTAAAGTCACTTTGGACATTGTAGGTCAAAAAATCCCTGTGCAAACTCAAACCCTAATTTAGGTCATCAGTGCAAGGAGATGTCTTGAGCAGAGCAAACCCTAGCTTGATCTTGAGTTCAAAGAGCCTTGTGATGAGAAATGTTGATAAAATGAGAGGGAAAATTTTGGGGCACAACAGTTATCCCCATCAACAACCATGGATTTATTTTCCCGGCTCAAAGGATATCGTAAGGAGTTTCCTAAAGCTCCAACGACATACTGCATTCATATGTTATGTTACAATTTATCATAGCATATACATACTAAAACATATATAACATTATCATTCATTTTGAGAGCATCATTATGCAATACATACATCATGATATTGCATAAAAACTGACTCTATCTATTGTACCCCAAAATTTTCCCTCCTATTTTTCATTCAAGACATTCTCCTAAGGTCTCAAATGCTCAAGGTGGCTCAAGAATTGATCAGACAAATTCCCCCCCCCCCCTAAGCAATGGGTCAACAACAAGGTTTTTGTATTCCTCAAGAAATATTGGGTTTACAAGGTCTCAAGTGGTTTTCATTGTCTCTTATATGTATTCAAGAATGCTCATGTCAAGTTTTAAGCTTTGCATCACAAGTTTGCTCAATCAATTGCTCAGATGACTGAAAATTAACTATATAGGGTAAAAAGTCAATTGTGGTCAATATACAGTCAAACTTTAAGATTTTTGGTCAACATCAACATTTTTAAGTTATATTCATCAGTTGATCAAGGGTTGATCATGATTCCTCAAGGAAAACTCTCAAATCATTAAAAGACAAAAGTTGTCAAATTAGGGTTTCCTTAGGAGAAGTCAACTAAACTTTGACCATGCATAACTTTCACATGCTTCATTAACTTTTCCCCAACCAAAGATCATTTTGAAGGAAATTAAATTCTCTACATCAATGTCCTTGTGAGCTCAATTCCAAAAATGCATCATTTGAGAGATATAGGCCAAAACATTACAAGTCATTTCAAAAGTAAACAAAAATACACTTTTTGTCAAGGAAACTTACATTAAGATAAATCTCCAAATGCAAAAATTATCAAAAGATAAATTGTAGAGGACATCTTGAGATTTCCAAAAAGTCAAAGATCACTTTCAAAAGATAAAAATTGAGTGAGTTATGGCCATTGCATGTTGGGAAATTTGGAGCAAATGCATGAAATTCAAATTGAGCAAGCGTGATATTTTGGGCTATTAGGCCATGATTTAAGGTCCTAACGTGTATTATACTCCTCATACACCTCAAATATTGTTCTTACACCTCTTGACCTATTTTTAATTTAATTATTTTTTATTTATCCATTAATAATGCAAAATAAATAGAATAAAATACATAGGCCTACTTACACAACGACCAAGCCCATTCTTTTTGCCCTAATTTCCATTATATATGCTCTCATTCTTTCTCATACAAGACACAAATCCTTTCCACCAAAAGTTTTCCAAAACATCAATTTTTTATACTAAGAACCCTATAGTTCTCAAACCCCATTCTCAAACCTCCTCACTGCAAACAACCATTCAATTCACTCTTAGCAAGTATACATAGTAAGATTGGTTCAGTTTCAATGGATCAAAGTGCATGAAAACGACATAGCATGCTTCTCCGATTGCATAATGTTATGAAATTCATATCTTAAGCTTTGCATCATTTTAAATCATGTTGTTATTACTAATGTGTTTGAGTTTCCTCTGAACAGGTTTCAATCATTACTATGATCCCATGCACCCAAAACTGTATGGCACCATGCTTGCTCCAATTTGCATTACTTGTGAAATAGTTCCCAAACCATGGAATTTTAGCCTTCACAAACATTTCCATTATATTCACATCCCTCTATTTAGGAGGGTAGTGAGTAATTTGTGGCCTAATGATACCTATTTTATAGGATAGAAAAAAGGGATGACCAGAGAAGATGATCGGAGCTAGGGCTCCAGCGTCTCTCCAGTTGATATGCGTTGTTTAATATTATGTATCTATCGTTTTATGTTTTATAATGTAAGATATGCATAAAGGTATCTTCGGTGCTCATTCTAGTGGGCATACTATGGCTAAGACAATTCTGAGAGCGGGTTACTATTGGTCGACCATGGAAACTAATTGCCATCACCACTCCAAAACTTATCATAAGTGCCAAATCTATGCTTACAAAGTACATGTGCCACCAGTCCCTCTGAATGTCTTGACTGCTCCTTGGTCGTTTACAATGTGGGGCATCGATATGATTGGAGAGATCAAACCTACGACTTCCAACAAACATCGTTTCATCCTTGTTGCTATTGATTACTTCACGAAGTGGGTTGAAGAAGCCTCATTTGCCTCAGGTACCAAGAATGTTATCGCCCGGTTCATTAAACATAATCTTATATGTTGGAACGGTATCCCTGAGAGAATTATCATAGACAATGGTACCAATCTCAATAATACTATGATCACGAAACTCTGCATGCAGTTCAAGATCAAGCACCACAATTCTTCTACGTATCGACCAAAGATTAATGGCGCAGTGAAAGCCGCCAATAAAAACATTAAGAAGATTGTGCAGAAAATGGCGGTGACCTATAATGACTGGCACAATATGTTACCATTCTCTCTCCATGGGTATCACACTTCAGTACATACATCAACTAGGGCAACCCCATTCTCTCTAGTATATGGTACAAAAGTTGTTCTACCTCTCGAAGTTCAGATTCCTTCTCTGAGGATTATGAAAGATGCAGATTTAGACGAAGACGAATGAATTCAGACTAGGTTGGATCAGTTGAATTTTATTGACGAGAAAAGGCTTGCAGCTGTTTATCACAATCATATGTATTAGAAGTGTATGATCAAGTCATTCAATAAGAAAATCAAGCATCGGGCATATCAGGATGGCGACTTGGTAATAAAGCGCATCATTCTACCGTAAGGTGATTCCATGGGAAAATGGACTCCCACTTACGAATGGAAATTTGTAGTCAAGAAGATATTCTCGGGCGGTGCTATGATACTTACTACCTTGGACGACGAAGACTTTCTGCACCCTGTGAACATGGACACAGTTAAAAAATACTAGGCATGAAAAAGACCTGCTAGGTTGACCGGCCTAGGCAAAAATAAGGGCATCTTGGCGAACCAAAAGGCGCCGGGCAAATGTTAGGGATATATATGAAAAGATTGTACACCCGGCAAGTCGAAAACCTGAAAAGGCGGCTTGGGAAAAAAGGGTATTCTGGTGGACTGAAAACCCGAAAGGGCGGTCCAGGAAAAAGTTAGGGATTAAAGCATAAGACTGTGTTCGGTTGGATCACTTACAGTCGACTTTATAACCAAAGTCAAGTACGAATGGTACAAATCAATTTAGTCAACTTCGTATGACGACAAGGGATAAGATGCTCGAAGACATAGGGGCAATAGTAGAGTTGGAACTCGACGAGATTATTTCCACATAGCAATATGTTTTCACCTTGTAGTCTTTTCTTCATTTTCACAACGATTTTCTCTTACTAGAATTTTTGTGTTTTTGTACAAAAAATCGCCTGTTTATAGGCAGACTATCAATACAAATACCATTTTCAGATTCAAATTTTGCTTTACTTTTTTTGTTTTGTTTGCAAAAAACATCCAATGACTAAATTGAATGAACATATGCATACGAATTTTATCACCATAAACAAATATATGCATAAAAACAGGAATAAGTATTTACTTAAAACTTTAGAAGTTGGGATAATGTTCAAGTCATCCATAAATCCCCATAGATAATTCCCATAGGATAGTCCCCACAGAGTCATCTTCAAGGCTGAATTAACCTAATCACACTCTCCGGCAGATCCCCCCGACAATATCGTCAACTCAGAGCCCTAATCCTCATAAGGGATTATTGCGTCAGCACTGTCCACAAGAATTCTCTTCTCCACCTGAGTTTACTTCTCCGGCATTATAAAATCCCCTGCAGAATTATCTTCCCCACTAGGGTTCATTTCCCCAGCAAAGTATTCTTAGCAGAGTATTTCTACAGCAGGAGGGTTTATTTCCCCAACAGTATCCAGTCTCCTCAGCTTAAGGCTATTGTAAACCCCTGGTAAAATTCTCTTCTCCGACAAAGTTTAACCAAAGGTTTCTATCCTTAGAAAGTTGCTACGATATATGAAACCTGGTCAAGTATTGCGTCAAAATAATATCCTTTTCTTTTTCCCCAGTCAGGGTATATAAGAAATAAATTCCCCTGTAGAGCGATGAATGACCAATGGCATTGGATTTCTTCCATGCCCAAGCTGAAGTCAAACATCACCAGTGGAGTATCCTCAAACAGAAAGTTGGAATCCCCAACAAGTTTACTCCCAGCAGAAACTGAAGAATCATTATTCTTCATCCTTAGCAACAGTCTGGGATTTATTTTCCCCAACTAGACATTGTTACGATAAGCTCCCGATACGCTTCAGCAACATATTACACTCATACATCATTTCACAATAAATCATAGCATATGCATACCAAAACGCATATGATATTCTCATTTATTTTTAGAGCATTGTTACACAATGCATTACATACATTATGACATTGCGTGAAACTAATTTTGTCTTTTCAAGAAAAAATTCGCAAACAAATGAATATCATCAGCAATCTACAAAGTAGGTCAGATTAATTCCCAAAACAAGACGGGGCAACTATCTATACGACCAATTGGTATGAATTCCAGAAACAGGACAGGTTTACCAATGAAAAATAGATCACAGGCCAATTCCCGAAACAGGACGAGGTGACTATCTGCACGACTAGACGAAGCAACCATACACGGGTTCCTTCTAATATTTCTAGATGAAGCCTAACACGAGCTCATCTTGAGGCAGCCTTACATGGGTTTATTCTAATATTTCTAGATAAAGCCTAACACAGGCTCATATTGAAGCAGCCTTACACAGATTCCTTCTAATATATTTCTGGACGCGGCTTGACACTGGCTCATTCTAGTACATCATTCAGATAAAATCAAGACATAAATTCATTCTGACACTCCCCGACATGTCTGTTAGTCATTTTGGATGGAATCTATAAGCCCATATAAGACAACACTGTGTCACCTCTCTGATGGCATATTTAAGCCCATTCCCGATATAATCAACCAACAACATTATTTCGTGCACCGACGAGTGCAAATTTCTGGGCACTTAGGTGTTCAATCCTCTTCCACCTTTAAGTCACGAATGATGTACAAGCCAATCTAACTCTTAAGGCTTAAGAATATTGAACATGGGAAGCTATTGTACCCCAAAATTTTCCCTCCCATTTTTCATTTAAGACATTATCCTAAGGTCTCAAATGCTCAAGGTGGCTAAAGAATTTATCAGACAAATTCTCCCCCTAAGTAATGGGTCAACAACTAGGGTTTTGTATTCCTCAAGAAATATTGGGTTTACAAGGTCTCAAGAGGTTTTCATGGCCTCTCATATGTATTTAATAATTCTCATGTCAAGTTTCAAGCTTTGCATCACAAGTTTGCTCAGTCAATTGCTCAGATGACTGAAAATCAACTGTATAGGGTAAAAAGTCAACTATGGTCAACATACAGTCAAAATTCAAGATTTTTGGTCAACATCAACATTTTTAAGTGATATTCATAATTTGATCAAGGGTTTATCATGATTCCTCAAGGAAATCTCTCAAATCATTAAAAGAAAAAGTTGTCAAATTAGGGTTTCCTTAGGAGAAGTCAACTGAATTTTGACCAGGCATAACTTTCACATGATTCATTAACTTTTTCCCAACAAAAGCTAATTTTGAAGGAAATTCAATTCTCTATAACCTTGTTCTTGTGAGCTGAAGTCCAAAAAATGCATCATTTGAGAGATATGGGCCAAAATATTACAGGTCATTTTAAAAGTCAACTAAAAGACACTTTTTGTCAAGGCAACTTACATTAAAATAAATTCTCTAAATGCAAAAATGATCAAAAGATAAATTTTAGAGGACATCTTGAGCTTTCCAGAAAGTCAAAGATCACTTCCAAAATATGAAAATTGAGTGAGTTATGGCCATTGATGTTTGGAAATTTGGAGCAAATGCATGAAATTCAAATTGAGCAAACTTGATATTTTGGGCTATTGGGCCATGGTGTAAGGTCCAAACGTGTATTATACTCCTAATACACCTCAAATATTGTTCTTACACCTCTTGACCTATTTTCATTTTAATTATTTTAATTATTTTTTATTTATTCATTAATAATGCAAAATAAAATTGCCGCACTTAGGAGTTTTTCAAAAATATTTTTCACACATTCACAAAGCAATTTTCAAAAGTGAGCTAGCGATTAAGAGTCCATAGATAACTACAGATGAAAAGGGTGCTAACACCTTCCCTTTTCATAACCTCCCCCTCAAACTCAAAACTCTTGAAGGCCATTCTTGTTCTTTTCACCCTTTCCTTTATTGGATAAAAGAAAAGTCGGTGGCGACTCTTGCTATCAGCAACATTTGCGATAAAATGCAAAACCAAAAGTCAATTCTCCCACCGTATTACACTATCTTTTCAGGTTGAATTCACAAAAAGACAAATATTATAAACTTTTACACAGCAGGTCAAAGGTTAACGCCCGAAACCAGACGGGGAAACTATCTATGCAACCAAGTGGTATGAACTCCCGAAGCAAGAAAAGTTACCAACAAGATAAAGACATAGATTAATTCCTAAAACAAGACGAGGCAACTATCTGTATGATTCAGCGGTATGAATTCATGAAGCAAGACAGGTTTACCAGCAAATAAGACCAGGCCACAAATTAACTCCCGAAACAAGACGGGGAAACTATTTATGTGACTAGTCGATATGCATCCACAAGACGGGTTTACCAATGAAAGATTATAGATCAATTCTCGAAACAGGACGGGGCGACTATCTACATGATCAGATCATATCCATCAGAGATTTTATTCTGATAGGAACTATCCTAAAGCATTTCCATCGGAGACTGAATTCTGACAAGCACTTCCATCGGAGACTGAATTCCGACAAACACATCCTTTAGTGACTGAATGCTGACAAGCCTACCTTCAGAGACTGAATTCTGAAAAGCCTTCTATTGGAGACCAAATTCCAACAAGAATTTCCATCAGAGACTGAATTCCGACAAGCATTTCCATCAGAGATTAAATTCTGACAATCATTTCCATTGGAGACTGAATTCCGACAAGCATTTCCATCGGAGATTGAATCCCGACAAGTATTACCTTCGGGGATTGAATTCCGACAAGCCTTTCCCTAAGAAGTTTATTCTGATGAGCATTACCTTCAGAGGGTTTATTCTGAAAAACCTTCCATCAGAGACTGAGTTCTGACAAGCACTACCTTTAGAAATTTATTCTGAAAAGTATATCCGTCAAGAATTTCCTTCAGAGACTGAACTCTGAAGGAAAAAAAGCATCTCTCTCTGATAAAACCAGATAAAGGTTCATTCTAACACTCCCCAACATGTCTGCTAAATACATTCGTACACAGACTCATCCTAGCATACCTCTTAGATACAGTCAAGCGAAGACTCATTCTATTACTCCTATCAACAATTATTCTATATGGAATCTGTAAGCTCATCTCAAGCAATATTATCAACCAACGACATTACTTCGTGCACTGGCGAGTGCAAATGTCTGGGAACATAGATGTTCAATCCTCTTCCACCTTCAAGTCACGAATGGCGTACATGATAATCTAAATCCTCAGGTTTAAAAAGATTGAACAGGGGCAGCTGTTGTACCCCAAAATTTACCCTCCCTTTTTACTCAAAACATCCATCTAGGATTCTCAAATGCTTAAGGTTGCTCAAGAGTTGATTAGACAAATTCTCCTTCTAAACAATGGACTTCCAACTAGGGTTTCATATTTCACAAGGAAATTTGGTTTTCAAAGGCCCCAAGTGGTTTCCATGGTTTCTTATATGTCTTCAAGAATGATCATACCAAGTTTCATGCCTTGCATCACGAGTTTGCTCAGTCAATAACTCAGATGAATGAAAATCAGTTGTATTAGGTAAAAAGTCAATTATGGTCAACATAAAGTCAAACTTAAATATTTTTTTGTCAACATCAACATTTTGAAGTCATGTTCAACATTTTATCAAGGGTTGATCATGATTCATCAAGAAATACTCAAAGATTCAAAAGTTTCTAAATTAGGGTTTTGACCATTCCCTTAGGAGAAGTCACCTGAACTTTGACCATGCATAACTTTCACATACTTCATAAGTTTTTCACCAACAAAATCTCACTGTGAAGGAAATTCTATTCCTTATAACTTTGTATCTATCGGGTCAGGTCCAAAAAATGCTTCATTTGAGAGATATAAGCCCATACATTATAGGTCAGTTCAGAAGTCAACAAAAAGACACTTTTTTGTCAAGACAAGTTACATCAAGATAAATTCTTCAAATGCAAAAATAATCAAAATAGAGATTATAAAGGACATCTTGAGCTTTGCAAAACGTCCATGATCACCTTCTAATGATGAAAATTGAGCAAGTTATGGTTGGTGCAAGTTGGAAAATTTTGAGGAAATGCATGAAACCAAAAGTGATCAAACTTGAGTTTTTGAGCTAATGGGTCATTGTTTCAAGGTCCATGTGCATTATACATATCATGATGAACCTCAGATCTCATTCACACACCCCTTAGGTTTATATTTGATTTATTTTTGATTTTATTTATTTAAAATTTAAAATAAATAAAATATTACAAGACCTTCTCATGCAAGGGTCCAAGCCCAAAAGATTTGACCTAATTCCCTCTATATATTCTCATTCATTCAGACCAAGAGGACGACGAAAATCTCTGTGCAAGAAATCACCAAAACTCTCAAAAAATTTCAAGAAGCTAGGGCAAACACAAACCCCTATTTGCAGCCACTTTCAGTCAAAGCATAACCTCAATTTATCTTCCTGAAGCTTCCACGAGCCCACTCCAATCCTTGCAATATCCTGAAGCACGTTTGAATCGCATACACGAGTTGCACCAGTTGGTAAGTTTGGTAGGTTTCGGATCCCTAATTCCATACGGTTTTGATCATTGCTAACATGATAAATCTATCCATATGCATCATTAGAACATGATTAACATATAAAATGTGAGGTTTGGCGTAGGAATTGGATCATACCATTGTTAGAGCATAGAGAGTTGTTTGCTTCACATCTTCATATACAAGCATGTTCGGGCCAAACGGCCATCACCAATGAACTCGCAGCCCTCAATTTAAGGGGGTAAGGTCCCTTTGGATAACTAAAAAGGTTTTGTTTTGCAGGTTGAAGAAGAAGCTCACCGGAGAAGACGACTAGAGCCAGGGCTCCGGCGCTTCTCCGGTCCAGTGGTTTGTTTTCATATTATATTTATTTTGTTTCAGGAAAGACAATGGATGTATCACCACCCCAGTGGTTAAAACGCGCGTGCTAAGTCATTACTATTCCAAGGCGTGGGTTCGATCCCTGCCTTTTGGCATTTTGGGATTTTTTTCCACATTTTTCCATAATTTGCAGGATTGAATAGATAGCGTGCTGGTTTCCATTCTTTGACATGGGTGTGTGCCTGGCCTAGTAGTGAACATGCTGATTAAGGAGACTAAGGGCATGGGTTCAACACCCACCCCTGACATTTTGAGGATTTTGTTTCTTTTAATATTTTTTTACTTCATTTCTTTCTCATTAATATCTTCCTTAAAAACCTAAATTCATTTAACCACAAAACGTTTTTTACAAACCTAAGTATTTTTTTTACAACCCCTAAAAAACAATTAAATTTTCTTAGGTTTTTTATCACAAACCATTTTTTTAATTTAATCAAACATTTTGGTTAATTAAAAACAATTATTTTTTTTAGGTTTATTTTTTATCACTAAAAACCTTTTCCATAAAAAACCCTTCCAAAACATTTTCTTTTATTCTTTGTTTCTTATATTCGCAATTGTAAATATCATAGCTTATTTTTGTTGCATTTTCATTATTATTGTAACTGTTCATGGGTTGTAATAGTAATTAGGTTTGTTTTTATGTAATTTCCCCAAAGCGATGTAATAGTTTAGGGTTTATGCTTTCTGCCTTTACTTTCCGCATTTTACCGTTCTTTATATATGTATATAATTTGCTTAGTAATTAGGGTTGCATGGAAAGATAAAATGAATCATTAGAGTAACCCTAATTTACAAAGATAAAAATAACTAAATATAACACACTTCGCACACTCACACCTCTAGGGTGACCTCCCTTGTCGCCTTCAAAATAAACAGTCATGTCACTCGAAAGTGGGGACAATTTAGTAAAGTCCTCGAATCAAAAGATTATAGTCCCACGATGACCCTTCGACATTGACTTTCGGTAAATGATCCAGTCCTTAAATGAAATTGCTAAAGCGTCCTTACCAATTTCCTTCAATGACTGTATGATGACCCAATGCCTGTCCCTTCACATCCAAAGTTAGGGCTTCCTACTAACTAATGGTATGGATAACAGTATCTAAAGAAGGAGGAAAATAACAAGACCTTGAGTGGGTAGTTGTTGTTAATTGCTTGCTCACAACAAAAATACTTTTTGCACCTCACACTTTCAATTTTTTTTTCCAAAACGCTTTATCAATACTCTTGAGGACTGACACAAGAGTTATCATAAAGCAAACTGCCTTACTATTGGCATTTCAAGCATTTTCAAAATCACACACACAAAGCAAATAAAGTGAGCTAAGCAATTAAGAGTCCATAGATAAATGCGAATGAAAAGGGTGCTAACACCTTCCCTTTTCATAACCAACCCCCCGAACTCAAAATCTTTTAAAAGGTTTTTCCTTGTCTTTTCACCCTTTCCTTATTGGATAAAAGAAAAGTCGGTGGAGACTCTTGCTATCTGTAACATTTGTGATAAAATGAAAAACAACAAGTCAGTTGTCCCACCATATTACAAATTACATAAATGGGCCGAAGCCCGGAAAAACGACATTACAATAAAATGACACGCAGGCCGAAACAAGACAGAACAAAGAGTAATTAAAAATCCAACTTGGGAACCTTCTCGCTAACGGGCGGAAGCTGAGATGGCTCTCCCACGGGCTCAACCACTATTACCTTGAGATGTTAGGGGATCTGAATCTTTTTTACTGTCACGTAATAGTGGGCTCCCATCCTAAAAATATTAAGCTCTACACCTGGATTCAGAACTCGGAGCTGCTTCACCGCATTTTCAAAGATCCCTAGGAAGTGGCCTGAGCATTGTCCATAGAAAGTTGAAGACGGGCCACCAACTCGACCCGCATCCTTAGGCCTTTCGCCTCTTCCAGCTCATCCTCACTCGGTGCAGCTTTGGCCATCAGAGTCGCCACCCTCTCCTACAAAGCATTCTTCTTAAGCAACCACGATTTTTGTTCCTCAACTAGCTTCTCGAGGCTCACCTCTGTTGCACTCTGAGCGGTCTTCACATCCTTTCAACTCTTCTAAGCTTCGGTCAATCGGGACCACAACTTCTCCAACTTGGCTTCCTGCAAAGAATCTCCCTCGGTATAAATTCAAAATCATCTCTAGGATCTGCATTAGAGCCCTCGCATCTTGGGCCATTGCCGCCCTCTTTGATGGGCGATCCAAGCCCTCAAGGAGGAGTGACTCGGCCCCGGGGAGTTGCAGAGCAGCGCCCTCGGAGAAAGCCTTGTCATGCCAGCAGAAAGGAAACTCATATTTTCCATTCCCTTTTTGACCGGTCAAATTAATGGAACCCTCGACACGCTGCCTCTTGAGCTTGGATGACACATGAAAAGGCGAAAGGGCACTAGTTCTGATGCCCGTAGACGAGTTATCGGACCCCGACCCGGGAGCAGTCCCCGTATAGACTTGTAGAGACTTAACATCTATTTATGCTTTCTTTAACTTAAAAGTGGGGTTCCTGGTCAGGCGCTCTTGAGCGGGATTCATGTTATCTGCAAAAATAACAAACAAACCAAATGAGGTCAAACAAGGGATAAAAGCCGAGCACATAAAACTAATCAAAAGGTAAAAATAACTACCCAAATACGCAACAATATCCTTGCTTTCGAGGAGCTCATTGACTTCTATCAGGCCCAATTCGAACATTAACAACCCCTCTTTATCGATGACCGGTTTCCCTCCTCTGCCCGCACAATGGACACGAGGGATCCCATCAACATAATTAGCCAGTTGGTCAAAACCGGCCTGATCCTCAGCTCTAAGTTGCCTATCTTTCAACACGTAGGTCACAATCTTCCTGTCAAAATGCCTCCTCGACTAATGGAAATAGAACTTGGGCACCAACTTATTCAGGGGCTCCCCTTGCCCGCTTCGGATAGGGGCTCCACCCGCATCAAACATCGGGGAAACTCAAAAGACATTCAACATAGCCCTGGCCGAAACGGGTTAGACAAGGACGTACTTATCTTTGAAGAAACGAACGGATTCCAAATAGGCCTTAAAAAGATTCCTGTTCGCTTGCCTCAAGGTAACCCATCTAAACTTACCATTAACAATGCTCCTCTAGATATGAAAGAAATAAAAGAACAAGGGAATAATAGCTCAAATCCCCAGGTACTTAATAACTATCTCAAACGCCTGAATAAAGGAAATTTTATTCGGGTGTAATTGGGAAGGAGCCAACCGGAGGTGTCTGAAAATATCCACCTGAAGATCGGTAAAGGGGAGCCGGAAACCCATCTCCCGAAATAGAATGTCATACATGGGGATCATGTGGCACCCGTAGTTCGAACAGATGCAACTCCTCTTTCAAAAAATCCATACCGACCACTCCTCCTGGGATCCCTCGCGGTCTATCTCCGGATCCACCAAAGTGAATACCTCATTCTCATGATCGACAAAATATGAGACATGCTCCCAAGGACCAGGCGTGACCCAAGTGCGGGGATCCTCCCTTCCAACGTGTGCGAACAGACCACCCTAGTCTGCACGAACCTTCTCCACGCCCTGTTTGGTGGCTATCTGTTTGAAAACACCCGACTCAAGCGAGGACGATATCGAGGAGCTCTCCTTGCTTGAGATCCCCTCAGTGGAACTTTGTGACGCTCCCACCTCTTCAAATAGAACACCTTCTCTTGTATTGTCTGCCATCGTACCTGAAAAGCATAGTACAAAGGTGAGACCGACATCAATGTCAAATCCATCCTTCCACCACTAATCAAGTGAAAGGTCGTTGAGGAACGAGGGTCTATTCCCTCGACCAAAGTCCTCACCAGGCATCCAACTAACAATGATTAACTCCCGACGAGACGAGCCCATATCACACGAGGAGGAAGAGGTAAAATAAAGAACCCTCTACTGATTTTCAGACTCTGCCTCAAAACCCAAGAACTTCGGGATAAACAAGAACACATAGCCTGACCTAGCGAAACCACCGTCTACCACCAACACTCTCCCAGAACCTCTACCTAAAGGATTCCCTAAACCTAACCGCATGCATCTCTAAACAAATATTTCTTCTTCAAAATCTAAGCTACAACAGGCTAAAGATAGAAGAATCAAAGGACTTACAAGATCATAGAAGAAGAAAAACAGGCTGAAACGGTGAAACACGACAAAACGTGATGGAACGACGAAACTTGTTAAAAACTATGACGGTCGACAAAATGAGCGATATCGAGCAGTAGGAAATGATAGGGATGTCAACGAGTCGGGTCGGGTGCGGGTTTCACACTACCTAAACCCACATCTGAAATCGCCACCCAAACCCGAACCCAAACCCAAAGGCTATTCAGGTGGCAAAATAACACCCACACTCCCACCTGTTGGGTTCAGGTTTTTCAACCCAAACCCGAATCTGCAACACAAACACAAAAAATACAACAATAACATTAGAATTTGAAACACAAGAATTTCATCAAGTCTCTGAAAGAAATTAAGGAAATAAAATACAACTTTCCATCAAGTTTGATAACATTACAATTAAAATTAAGGTCTTAAATATTTACACTTATATATATTTATGGGTACTTTTGTAATTTAATGTCTAAGTGGGTGTGATTTCGGGTTTCGGGTGTGGGTTTGAGTAAACCCAAACCCACACCTGAAATATCAGGTGGCACCCGAACCTGAACCCAATCAACTCAAGTTTTTACCCGTTGACTCGGATTCGGGTGCGGGTGGGCCCCGTGGGTTTGCGTCTGCTTGCCATCCCTAGGAAACGAGATGATAGCAGAACAAAAAGTGAGAAAAACACTTATGCTCTCCTATTTATAGACACTCTCGCCCGCGCATGAGCAGACACGCTCCTAGAAGGCCTACAGACGTCATCATTGCACCCTAGTCCTTAGGCCTGCTACGCACATCCTGAGACATGCTACCTCTTTGATATCCAAGGACAAAAATTTTCCTCTCCCGTGAATCTGGCTCAGACAAATACGCTCGGTGGAAGCCCCCCTCAGTCGCACGAAGTCTGCCTAGAAACGTCTCTGTTTCGTGACCACACATCAAAATCACCACTCCTCGGTCTAGGAGTAATGACTTTGGGGGAAACTATTCTGGACCGGCCAAAAGGGCCCAATCAACGCTTCACCTACGACAAAGGATTAGCCGATTGGCCCTCTGTAGGGCATCATCAACCGATTGCTATCCTGCACCTGCCAAGGTCAGCAACATCCCAGGGCCAGAAACCTACCCTGGTCGACTAACACTCCCTTTTTTTCCTGACACTAGTCGACCAAACAAACAGGAATTTTACCAGTCCGCCTTTCTGCCCGCAACTTACCTCATCCCCAGAATCAATAACTAGTTGCGGGCACACCTGTCCATTTTAACCAATGTAAGTATGAAGTGCGCCTAAGAGGAGGGTGAATTAGGTACTTTAAAAAATTCTGGTTTTAGTGATGATGAATATTATTTTTCTGGATTATGGTGAGTTTATGAAAGAGTAAAGTGCAGAAAAATAAAGAGACACAAGCGATATATCCTGGTTCCCCTCGCAGTCTGAGAGTACTCCAGTCCCCTTTCAACATGAAAGAGATTTCCTTATTGTGGCAAACTTAAACAAGAACTACCCTAAACCAAGAACAATCCTATTGGACCAAGAACAATCCTCTTGGATTTTCACTATGTTAACAATGAGAACAATCCTCTCAAAGTGACTTCACTTGTATCCAATAATCCTTGAAAGACAAGATTTATAAAACCACTTAAACTTATTTCCAACAATCCTGAAAAATAAGCAAGTATATATCAATATTTGATTTGAGGGAGTTTGAGTAGCAATGACCACTTTGAGTGATTTAATCAATGAATTGATATTCTCCTCCAATGATAATAGTATACAATGACTAAAGATATATAATGCTCAAAGTTTTCTAGTTAACAATATGTGAAAGTGTGCAAAAAACTGTGTATGAAAATGTATAGCAGCTTGAGTTTGATTTTTGAAAACTTAGAAAATATAATTGGAAGAGGTGTTGAAATGATTTTGAAAATGAGTATTTATATGTTCATAGCACCTTTTTGAAACATCATAAAGTTCTGTAAATGAATCATGAACAATTGCCAAGATTGAGTGAAAGGTTTCCATGAAATGGTGTTATGAACAGGCATGTGCAAAGCTGTTGTTTTTCAAAATCATGCAGCATGCAATCGATCGCACCCTTTGTGTAAATCGATTGCACGGGGTTTCAACAGCTAGAATTTCAAAAGTTTTGAGTGTGCAATCGATTGCACAAGAGTGTAAATCGATTGCATGTGAAGTCAGTAGAAAAAATTGATTGAGTGCAATCGGTTGCATAAACATGCAAATCGATTACACTTAGAAACAGTAGCAAAAGATTTGAAAAATTGAAGCATGCAATTGATTGCACTAATATGCAAATCGATTACACTCAAGTAAAAAATGATTTTTAGCTTAGAAAAACTTGAGTAAAGGTTTGGACAATATAAAATATTTCTTTTTACCATTGAGCATCTATGTCTTAAGTTCAAAGTAAGTATTATCATTATACCTTGAAATTTTGCTAAGTGCTTTAACTGAAGACTTTATTCACAGATGCTTTTAGCTGAGTAAAAAATCTTTGCTTTCTTTGTCAATCATGGTTTGTCTTCATCAAAACAAAAGTTCATTTGAGAAGCTTGCTTTTACATTCTCCCCCTTTTTGATGATGACAAACGATCTTGCTTGATGCGTTGTAATTTCCAGAAAGAGCTTCTCCCCCTAAGATGCATAACTCCCCCTTTGTATGAGAAGGTTGGAATCCTTTGAATTTGTTCATCTTGGTTGAAGAGTACTTTAAAAATTTAAGACAAGGAAATATACAAGCATAAAGTACCACATCCTTCTCCCCCTTTGACATTATCAAAAAGAAGGGAAAGATGCAAAAAAAATAGACAGTAATAAAGAAATATCGAAGGGAAAACTTAATTAATCATGCATCACAAATAGTCTAACAATTACAAAGAAATTTAACAAAAAACAAGACGTAGAATAACAGAACAAGGACATAACAGAAAATAGTAGACATAATAAAGTTGGACAAAATTTTATGGTTGATTCATGTCCCGGTTGTTATAGAACTAAGATCCTTGATTTGGAAATTGTTGTTGTAGAGGAGGTTCTGTGTAATATTGTGGAGGTGCAGCTGGATTATTTGGGTCATATGGTGGAATGTGAAGATGAGAGTAAAAGTAATAGAATTGTTGATTCACATCTGTCTTGAAGTCATTAATCCGGGTTGTAGTAGAATCGTTGATAGCATTCCATTGGTTGTTGATGTTGGTATTCATGGAAGCAAATTGTTGAGACATGAAATTCATAAGATCTTGATTGCTTAGACCAGAGGGAGCAGTAGGTGGAGGAGGTACAACTTCACCACCTTCAACTTCTTGATCGTTCCCTTCATCACCAACCACATCTTCACCAATGTAAGTTATAATTTTTGTTTCTATATTATAATGAACACCCATTCTTGAGTCAACATTATTGATTGAAATCTTATGCAGATTTGGATCCATATTGACTTTCTCAAACCCAGGAAAATCAACTCCAAATTCTTCCATAATTAATTTAACAAAGTAAGCATATGGTAGAAATTTTGATTTTGCATCAACTCTCAACATATGAACCATTATGAGCCTTTCCCAATTAACACTTATACATTTCTTTCTTGCATAGATCAGCTGCATTTCCAGGTCCGTCACGGTGCAGTGGTTTCCAGCCCGTGGAAACATAATATAGACCATAAAATAATGAAATAGTCGATCGTCTATATAAAAGTTACCTGCACTCCATGAGTCTTTAGAGGGAATCACTCCGCCTAGACCACAAATCCATTTGGCACGGAATTTAGCTTCGCTTAATCTCCCAATGCTGTAATAAAATTCCTTTTTCCTGTAGCCATCCCATGCTTCGTTTTCAGGTTCGTACAAAGAGCTTCCAGTGTAGGGAATATGTAGAATCTCACCAACAATCTCAGGGGTTAGAGACATTCGAGTACCCAACACATATGACACCATCTTGCCTTTGTGAGGAGTTAAATTGCTAAAAAATACTCTTACCAGATACGGATAATATGGACCAAATGATGAAATTAATGGTTCTAGTCCATAAGCAGTTAAATCATTTTGAAAAGAGAAACATTCCTGGGGAAAAGATGATAGCATACCATATTTAGGATTGGACATTATCTTTCTTTAAAAATCCTTTATGAATCTTGCTTCTTGTTCTTCCGTGAGAGATGAAATTAATGGATTCTCATAGGATGAACCAACCTTTTTCTTCCCTTTCTCTGAAGCTGATACCTTTCGTTTTTGCCTTGAAGCCATGGGTAAGATATTTTTAGGGTTTTTGAAGGTTTTAGGTTTTTGAGGGAAGGATGTTTGATGAGATGAAGTTTGGATATGATTTGTGAGTAGATAGAAATGAGTGGGTTGTATTATATGTAATGAAGTTTAATTGGCTTTTCAATAATAGAGATGAGCTTGGGAATATGAGAGAGATAGAGAGGAATTCTAACCAACAAATATTTTTGTCATAAAAGCATGTTACAGTGGGTGCAATAGATTTGCATACAGATGCAATCGATTTGCACATAAAACAGAAGCAAAATAAAACTGAAACGCACAGAGTGCAATCAATTTGCACTTATGGTGCAATCGATTTGCACTGAAACATAAAGGTCAAAATTAAAAACACTCAGTGAGAAATCGATTTACACTATTGTGCAATCGATTTGCATCAACCAAAAATGACCAAAAACATATTTTTCTTAAACTTAAACACCACTTAACATATATATTCACATATAGCACGGTTAAAACAAATATATAAAATCATAACAAGGATAGAAAGCACCTTATATGTTGTGTTCATCAAGAATGCGAAGCTCTCATCAAATCTTTTAAAACGGTTCTCTTGCCAAAGGTTTAGTGAAGATATCGGCAAGTTGATTATGAGTATCTATAAATGTCACCTCGACATCTCCTTGAAGTATATGATCACAAAGGAAATGATGTCGTATATCTATGTGTTTGGTTCTTGAATGCATGACCGGATTCTTCGTAATGTTTATTGCACCTGTATTGTCGCACCATAGAGGAATGCATCCTAGATCGAGTCCGTAGTTACAAAGTTGTTGTTTGAGCCACAAAATTTGAGCGCAACTACTACCCGCTGCAATATATTCTGCTTCGGCCGTGCTAAGAGCAACACATGCTTGTTTCTTTCAGGCCCATGATACTAATGCATTTCCAAGGATGTGACAAGTACCACTTGTGCTTTTTCTATCAGTTTTACAACCAGCATAATCCGCGTCAGGATAACCAACTAAGTTGCAAACACTACCTTTAGGATACCATAATCCTACATTTGTTGTCCCTTTCAGATACTTCATGATCCTTTTCACCGTCGTGAAATGAGATTCCTTTGGATTTTCTTGAAAGCGAGCACATAGACAAACACTAAACATTATGTCAGGATGGCTTGCCGTCAAATATAATAAGGAGCCAATCATACCTCGATACTTTGTAATGTCTATAGAAACACATGATTCATCTTGATCAACATATGTACCGGAACCCATTGGTGTATACATTGCCTTACAGTTATCCATGTCAAATCTTTTCAAGAGTTCCTTGCAATACTTGGATTGGTTGATGAAGATTCCATCTTTTAATTGTTTGATTTGAAGTCCAAGAAAATAATTCATTTTACCCATCATGGACATCTCAAATTCTCCTTGCATCATTGCTGAAAATTCTTCACATATTTCTTGGTTTGTAGATCCGAAAATGATATCGTCAACATAGACTTGAGCTAGCAAAGTGTCATCTTTAATATTCTTGATAAACAAAGTCCTGTCAACTTTACCCTTTTCAAAACCTTTTTCACATAAGAAGTTGCTTAACCGATCATACCATGCCCTTGGTGCTTGTTTCAATCCATATAGAGCTTTTCTCAATTTAAATACATGAGATGGATTCTTGAAATCTTCGAAGCCCGGGGGTTGCTTAACGTAGACTTCTTCATTGATATATCCATTCAAGAATGCGCTTTTGACATCCATTTGGAAAAGCTGAAAATTTAATGAGCAAGCATAGGCAAGTAAGAGACGAATAGCTTCTAACCTTGCAACCAGAGAGAAAGTTTCTTCAAAATCTATTCCTTCTTCTTTATTGTAGCCTTGTGCTACCAACCTTGCTTTGTTCCGAACAATTATTCCATTTTCGTCAAGTTTTTTTTAAACACCCATCTTGTTCCAATAATGTGTTTGTTGCCTGGCCTAGGGACAAGTTCCAAAACTTGATTTCTTTCAAATTGATTTAATTCTTCTTGCATAGCGATAATCCATTGGTCATCGCCTAAGGCTTCATCAACTTTGGAAGGTTTAATTTGAGAGACAAACGCCATGTTTAGGCAAGCATCTTTGAGATTTAGTCTTGTTGTCACACCTTGACTTATATCACTAATTACTTTATCGATATGATGATCTCTATGAGTTCTCCATTATTTTGGAAGATCATTGAGATTTGATTCTTGTTGGGATGATTCTTCGTGTTGAATTGGTTGATCTCTAGAAGTATTTTCTTGAGGTCCTTCTTCATCGGATTTTTCATCAAACTTACCAAGGTTATCTTTGTCGTTGTTTAAGACAAAGCATTTGCATCCAAAAATGTGAAAGAAAGCAACATTTGGTTTCCTCCCATTGAAGAGTTCATATGGAGTTTTCTTCAAGATCGGTCTTATGTTAACTCTATTGCAAACAAAACATGACGTGCTCACCGTATCCGCCCAAAAATATTTTGGAAGATTTGAATCGCTAGGCATTGTTCTTGCAAGTTCTACAAGATACCTATTCTTTCTTTCTACCACTCCATTTTGTTGAGGAGTCCTTGGTTCCGAGAAGTTGTGAGATATTCCATGTTCTCCACAAAATTCTTCAAATAGAGTATTTTGAAATTCTCCGCCATGATCACTTCTCATGGAGGAAATTGTTAGAGACTTCTCATTTTGAATTTGTTTAGCATACTTCTTGAACGCCTTGAATGCATCACTTTTATGCACTAAAAAGAATGTCCAAGTATATCTAGAGAAATCGTCAACAATAACCAAAACATATACATTACCTCCGAAACTTCTTGTTCTTGATGGACCAAATAAGTCCATATGTAACAATAGTAGTGGCTTTGTAGTAGACACCACATTCTTAGATTTGAAAGTGATTTTGTTTGTTTCCATTTTTCACAAGCATCACAAAGTCTATCTTTGACAAAATTTCTCTTAGGCAACCCAATGACAAGATCATGCTTGATTAGTTTATTCAAGTGTTCCATATGAATATGAGCAATTCTTTTGTGCCACAACCATGAATCATCATTGTTCTCCATGAGACATTTTACCTTCAAATATGGATCATAAAGGGAAATCATGAATATATTATTGAATCTTTTACCTTTAAGTATAATCTCATGTGTGACTTCATCTTCTATCAAGCATTCATCCTTGATGAACTTGATCTTGAAGCCTTTGTCACAAAGTTGGCTAATACTAAGAAGATTATGCTTTAGTCCTTCAACATAAAGAACATCTTCAATGGATGTGAAAGGTGGAGTACCAACTTTGCCTTTGCCAAGAATTCTTCCCTTATTATTGTCTCCATAAGTGACAAAACCCTTGGCCTTTAGAACTAGATTTGAAAATTGGTTTATGTCTCCTGTCATATGCTTTGAACAACCACTATCAAGATACAAAAGATTGCATGTTATCTTCAAGCATACCTGCAAAACAAATTAGGCTTTGTTAGGTACCCAAGTTGCTTTGGGTCCTTCATAATTATTGCCTTTCTTTACCACACATAATGCCAACTTGCCACACTAAAGTTTCTAACATAGCAAGCATTAGGTGTATGGCCTTTAATACCACAATAAAAACAAGTAGATTCAAAGTTACTTCTATATCTAGAAGGATAAGATTTCTTCTTAGGAAATGTTTTCCTTTTAGGATAGTGATGAACTATTTTAGATTTGTTCACTTTCTCTTTGGATGATTGATCACTAGCCTTAACAAGGATAGTTTTATTAGAACTTGGTTTTGAAAACTTTGAATATCCAAGTCCACTTTTATCATTGAAGTATCTTTGTTGGATAAGAACACATTTCAATCCAATTTGTCCTTTTTCATATATTTCAATGACTCTTTTTAATTGGACAATTTGGAAAGAGAGCGATTCACAGTTTTTGCATACAAAATTCTGTTTTTGTTTATCACTTAATTTTTGTTTTTCTTCTTTGAAATCTTTTTCCATAGATTCACATTTTTATTCTAAAGATGAAATTTGTTTCTTTTAAGATGAAATAGTTTTATACAGAATTTTGCATTCATTTAATAGTTCATCTATAGCACCTTGTGCATCACTATCAAAAAGAGAAAATTCATTACTAACCTTATTGTCTTCATCATCGGAATGGTGTGAGGCCATCAATGCTAGATTTGTGCTTTCATCACTATCAGAATCGGATGAGGAACTTATTTCATTATCCTCCCATGCAACATAGGCCTTTTTGTTCTTGAATCCCTTTTTGCTTTTGTAGCCACCTTTCTTGGAGAGTTTCGGACAATCCGGCTTGATATGACCTTGCTTACCACATTCATAATATGTGATTTCTTGTGTTGATGTGGAAGATTCCTTTTTCTTGAATTGTTTCCTTCCTTTTGAATGAGAAAAGGATTTTTCATTTCTACCAAAGAACTTACCAAGCCTTTTAACAAGAAGCATGAAATTTTCATCTTCTTCCGGATTGTCTTCCTTTTCAACTTCCTTGGAATCTATCTTTAAAGCAATATTCTTGGATTTCTTCTCTTGATTTTCATGTTTTTCAAGTATTCCGAGTTCTGTTTCATAATATTGAAGTTTCCCAAACAATGTTGCGGACGTCATGAAGGAGAGAATTTTATTTTCTGAAATTGTCGTTACCTTTGGTTTCCATTCCCTAGTTAAGGACCTAAGTACTTTCAGATTTAGTTCATCATTCGTCAAAGTCTTACCAAGAACACTTAGATGATTTGTCAAGTGCACGAACCTCTTTTGTAGGTAAAGAATGGTTTCTCCGGGCTGTATTCGAAATAATCCGTATTCTTGACTCAGGGTATTTAGTCTTGATCTTTTAACTTCAACAGTTCCTTCATGAGTTTGTACCAAGGTGTCCCATATTTCTTTCTTTGTTTTGCATGCCAAGACACAGAAGAATTCATCCATGCTAAGTGCACCTTGAAGAAGGTTTATTGCCTTTTTATCATAGAGAACCTTCTTCTTATCATCTTCGTTCCATGCAGTTTTAGGCTTTAATGAGCCAACACCATTGATTACCGTTATAGGGATAAATGGACCATTCTTGATGACATCCCATATTTCTTCTCCTTGTGCTTCTAGATGTTCCTTCATGCGTATTTTCCAGAAATCAAAATATTCACCACAAAATAGAGGAGGCTTGTTGTTACTACCACCATCTATGAAAACGGGATTTTGATTTGAGGAAGCCATTTTGGATATTTTAGGAACAGGTTACCTATAACCTGCTCTAATGCTAATTGTAAGTACGAAGTGCACCTAAGAGGGGGTGAATTAGGTACTTTAAAAAATTGTGGTTTTAGTGATGACGAATATTATTTTTCTGAATTATGGTGAGTTTATGAAAGAGTAAAGTGCAGAAAAATAAAGAGACACAAGCGATATATCCTGGTTCCCCTCACATTCCGAGAGTACTCCAGTCCCCTTTCAACATGAAAGAGATTTCCTTATTGTGGCAAACTTAAACAAGAACTACCCAAAACAAAGAACAATCCTCTTGGACCAAGAACAATCCTCTTGGATTTTCCCTATGTCAACAATGAGAACAATCCTCTCAAAGTGACTTCACTTGTATCCAACAATCCTGGAAAGACGAGATTTATAAAACCACTTAAACTTATTTCCAACAATCCTGAAAAATAAGCAAGTATATAACAATATTTGATTTGAGTGAATTTGAGTAGCAATGATCACTTTGAATGATTTAATCAATGAATTGATCTTCTCTTCCAATGATAATAGTATACAATGACTCGAGATATATAATGCTTAAAGTTTTCTGGTTAACAATATGTGAAAGTGTGCAGAAAACTTGTGTATGAAAATGTATAGCGGCTTGAGTTTGATTTTTGAAAACTCAGAAAATATAATTGGAAGAGGTGTTGAAATGATTTTGAAAATGAGTATTTATATGTTCATAGCACCTTTTTGAAACATCATAAAGTTCTGTAAATGAATCATGAACAATTGCCAAGATTGAGTGAAAGGTTTCCATGAAATGGTGTTATGAACAGGCATGTGCAAAGCTGCTGTTTTTCAAAATCGTGTAGCATGTAATCGATTGCACCCTTTGTGTAAATCGATTGCACGGGGTTTCAACAGCTAGAATTTCAAAAGTTTTGAGTGTGCAATCGATTGCACAAGAGTGTAAATCGGTTGCATGTGAAGTCAGTAGCAAAAAATTGATTGAGTGCAATCGATTGCATAAACATGCAAATCGATTACACTTAGAAACAGTAGCAAAAGATTTGAAAAATTGAAACATGCAATCGATTGCACTAATATCGAAATCGATTGCACTCAAGTAAAAAATGATTTTTAGCTTACAAAAACTTGAGTAAAGGTTTGGACAATATAAAATATTTCTTTTTACCATTGAGCATCTATGTCTTAAGTTCAAAGTAAGTATTATCATTATACCTTGAAATTTTGCTAAGTGCTTGAACTGAAGACTTTATTCACAAATGCTTTTTGCTTAGTCAAAAATCTTTGACTTCTTTGTCAATCATGGTTTGTCTTCATCAAAACAAAAGTGAATTTGAGAAGCTTTCTTTTACAACCAAGTCCCAGCAGTTCCCTATATTTGCGTACCCAGATATCTAGGCCCAAATATAAGAACCAATTGCTACGCGCTGGGGAATTATATAAACCCTCACACTTGTGAGGGAAATGTATCCAATATTCACTCTAAAAAACCCTAATATTTTCTTGTACCTCTTTGTGCTCTTTCTTACTTTAGCATCGGAGTGCCTTGCAGGTACACTCCTTCCTCATCAACAGATTCTAGTTGTGATACGGTGGCAGAACCGACTGTTATACTGGTTTGCGTTTGTATTCGGAAATATGCGGTAAGCAAGAGTCGTCACCGACTTTTATTTTATCCAACAAATGAAAGGGTGAAAAGAACAGAAAAAGACCTTTTTCGAGAGTCTTCTGAGTAAGGGGGGTAGATTATGGAAAGGGAAGGTATTAGAACCCTTTCCATTCGTATTTTTCTACGGGCTCTTAGGTATTTGCTCATTTTGAAAATTGCTTTCGTGTTTGTGTGTTTTGAAAAGTTTGTTTGCTTTATGCTAACTCTTGTATCAGTCCTCAAGAGTGTTGATAAAGCATTTTTTGAAAATGGTTTTGAATGTGTAAGGTGAAAAAATGGATTTTGAGCAAGTACCTAACAATTATCTACCTACTTGAAAAAGGTGTTCTTTTCCTCCTTTACTTTAGATAGTGCTATCCTACTATTAGTGAGTAGGTAGCCCTATCGTTGGATGTTGAGGGACTATTGAAGGGACGTTTACGATCACTAAGACAATTGGGCAAGAACTTTTAGTAATTGTCCTAAAGTTATAAATCACTTTTTAACTGAGGTGACATCGAAAGGGTCATCGAGGGACTTGTGATCTCTTAAACTAAAGGACATCCACTAAAGATTCTCACGTTTCGAGAATTGTGACCATTTTCGAAGGCAACCAAAGTGGGAGATACCCTAGGGGTGAGCATGTGCAAGTGTATTAATTCAGTTCATTTATCTTGTGCATTAGGGTTATCTAATCATTTTCTTTTCAGTCTTTTCATGCAATCCTATTAATCTAAGCAGTTAATAATAGTGCAAGAAATTAAATTGCAGAAAATAAAATTTCTAAGCTATTACAAGGCCTTGGGGAAATTACATAAATAGCACAAGAACATAAAATGCAGAATTTTAAACCTAATTAAAATTATTACAAACCGGGAAACAATTAATAATTGGACAATAAAGATAAAATGGAAAAAAGATAAACGCGCGAAAATCAAGATGGTAACAAGTTGAAAAGCCCTATAAAATCTAATTGTTTGATAAAACATTTTTGGTATCTTATTGAGAAAAAGATTTGAAATTTTAACCTAATTTCTAATTAATTTTAATTTAAAGAAAACATGTTAAAGTAATTAAATTAATTAATTTTCAAAAATTAATGTTAATTATGAAAAACCTAATTCTATTTTTTTTTGTGATTTTTTATTGATTTTATGAAAAATAAAAAAAATTGATTTTAAAACAATTAAAATAAAAATAAAGAAATTGAAAAAAAACAAAAATGAGAGAATGGGCCTGATAGTGAAAGCAGTTTGGGGGGTGCAAGTTGAAAAAATGCTAGGCCCAGGTCAACACAAGCCCAACGCCCTTGTCTGAGATCCAGTGGGGGATGTGTTTGAGGGTCCACCATAGGGATTGATTGTTGGGCGCTGGATCTGAATTGTGTATGATCCAATGATTAAGATCTAGATATGCATGATGGACGTATTGAGATGCCATGTACTGGAACCTGCAAGAAACGTTAGGAAAAATGCAAAATTGTTGGACCTGGGATCGAACCCAGATCCCTTCCCTCAAACATTTGCACCCTTACCATTTTCATTGTCAATTCATTCATGTATATAATCACTTAATAATATTATATGTGAAGCAAAGGTGGATTCCAGGTCACAAAAAAACACGCGCGTCAGCAATTCTCATGGGTCAATCAAATTATATGATATTTCCACGCCTGTAGTCAACGCAAACCTCAACCCTTGACTCACCAGAGAAGCGCCGGAGCCCTAGCTCCGGTCGCCTTCTCCGGCAACCCTAACCTCCGAACCTGCACAAAAGTCAAAATCAAAATGAAAGAAAGGGCATATCCCCCTAAATTGACCATGGCGAGTTCAATTGTAGCCTCCCTTTTGGCTAACGTGACATGTACGACGAGATATGGTGAAAACAAAACAACACGGAATAACAATGGGGGATCCTTATTGGGATGTTCAACTTGCCAACGATGCGTTATACCTGTTCTAAGGATGCATATGAACACATGCACACATGTCAAAACATTCAACAATGTATAAATTTTCAGTTTCGAATCTATCAAACCTTGCTTGACCGGGGATGTTTGGATATGGTGATTTGAGATGCAATGGGACTAAAGAGTGATAGGTGTGAACTCTTGTGAATCTCAGGATGATGATGGAGTTCCTGGGACAGACTGAGGGAGGCTGGATCGTGCGAACCAAGGTTGCACTTTTTTATATTTTTTTTTGAAACTTTTAGGGTTCTGTTTAAGGCTAGCTGTGCGTGTTCTTTTGCTTCTGAATGCTTGTGCATATATATTAGGCCATATTAGGTTAACAAATATTAAGGGATATCAATACTTTTATGAGAAAATATTTGCTTTCCAATTATGTGGATCTTTGACTTTTTTGGACCAAATCAAATCTTTTTCCCCTCTCCACGAAATTCCCTTGATATAATGAGCATATTAGTCCATCATTTAATAGGAAAATGATTTCAAATCAAATCTTATATTATTTCCATTATTTATTTATTTAATTTTGAATTTTAATGAATAAAATATCAAAATAAATATCATAAATAATAGAATAATGCATGGGTGTGCTTAGAGGTCGTGGACCATGTTAGGAATAAGTTTCAAACAAAAAAAGATAGGCCCATTTGGAAAAATTCCAAGTTAGCTCAATATTTACTTCATGCACTTTTCCAAAAATTGGCCAACTTTAGCAATGCATATCTCTATCATTTTTAACCCTATGAGGGTGTTATTGGGCTTTTTAGATAGTTTAGGATGTCCTATAAACAACCCTTTTGGTTTCATCTCAATTGAATCTTCCATGTTCATGTACCAAGCTTTGATCCAAAAGGTGTTTTTGTTGACTTTTTGAAAGAATCCATAATATATAAGCTTGTATCTTTCAATTGGTGCATTTCTTGAACTTGAGAGCTGAAGAGAAGTTGTAGGTAATTGGATTATCTTCAAAATGAGCTTTGATGGAAAAATTTCTAATAAAGTATGAGAAAGTTATACCTGGTCAAAGTTTGGTTGACTTTTCCTATAGAAACCCTAATCAACAATTTTTGACTTTTGATGAATTAGGAGTACTTCTTGAGGAATCATGATCAACACTTGATCAAATTATTGATATAACTTCAAAATGTTGATTTTGATCAAAAATCTTGAAGTTTGACTGTATATAGGCCACAGTTGACTTTTGACCTAATATAGTTAATTTTTCGGCATTTGAGCAGTTGACTGAGCAAACTTGTTGTGCAAGGCATGAAATTTAGCATGGATAATCTTGAGAATATATTAGGACCATGGAAAACATTTGAGACCATTGGAGCTCACACATCTTGATAAAAATTGAAACCCTAGTTAGAGGTTCATTACCTTAGGAGGAGAATTTTACTGTTCAATTCTTGGTCATCCTTGGGCAAGTTGGGGACCTCAATGGGCATGTGTTGAGTAAAAAGGGAGGGAACATTTTGGGGTACAACAACTGCTCCTGTTCGATCTTCTTAAACCTGAGGATTTAGATTGGCTTGTCTGCCTTTCATGATCTGAAGGTGGAAGATGATTAAACACTAGAGTGCCCAGAAATTTTGCACTCATCTGAAGTGATATTGTTGGTGGATAATATCGGGAATAGGCTTACAGACTCCATTTGGAAAGGATGACAGAGGACAATCAGATATGGGATTAAAGATTCCATCCAAGGAATATGACAGAGAGTCGTCGGAGATGGGCTTAAAGATGCCATCCAAAGTAGATGCTGACTTCATAAGAAGTCTCTTTATGGGGATTCTTGTTCCTGCTATTTGAGGAGGAGTCCGCTGGGGGATGTTTTAGGGGAATAGTGTCTAGGAGCTTTGGTTGTCCATTACGCTACTGGGGAGTTATCTCTTGACTGGAGAGACGAAAGCGAGTTATTATCTAGTCAGGATCCAGGCTTCATAGTGACTTGTTGAGCATAATGAGGCTGATTGTTATTCGGTCACATTCCAGGCTTCATAGCGACTTATCAGGGGATATGAAATTAACTGCTATCTGGTCGGTTCCAGGATTCACAGTAATTGTAGACATTGAACTGTTATCTGGTCGTATCCAGGCTTCAGCTTGAATCTGAGGTATACCATTATCTAGGTGGGTCCAAGCTTCGGTGTCATAGGTTATACTATCATCCGACCGGGGCCAGGCTTCATAGTAATTAATAAACTGCTATCTGGTCGGACTCCAAGCTTTACAGTATCTTTAACTGGATAAGAATCAGGGAAATCTTAGGGTCTATTTGACTGAACCATAGAAAGTATGCACAGGAAACGAATCAGAATAAATCATTGGTCAATTTAAACTGAACCAGTAAAGGTCTTGAGTTATCTTTAATAGGAATAGAATTAGAGAAATCTTAGGGTCGATTTGACTGAACCAGAGAAAGTATCTACCAGAAAAGAATCAGTATAAATAATTGGTCGATTTAAATTGAACTAGTAGAGGTCTTGAATTATCTTCAACTGAAATAGAATCAAAGAAATCTTAGGGTCGATTTGACCGAACCAGAGAAAGTATCTACCAGAAAAGAATCAGAATAAATCATTGGTCGATTTAAACTGAACCAGTAGAGGCCTTGAATTATCTTCAACTGGAATAGAATCAGAGAAATCTTAGGGTCGATTTGACTGAACCGGAGAAAGTATCCACTGGAAATGAATCAGAATAAATCATTGGTTGATTTAAACTGAACCAGTAGAGATCTTTAATTGTCTTTGACTGGACAAGAATCAGAAAAATCTTAGGGTCGATTTAACTGAACCAGAGAAAGTATCCACTGGAAATGAATTAGAATAAATCATTGGTCGATTTAAAATGAACCAATAGAGGTCTTGAATATGATTTTCTGAAGAAAATGATGGAATAGCCTTTCGTTAGAGTTAGCCTTTGAAAAGACTGTCAGGTCATATAAGTAGTTTGTGATGTTTGTTGATTGATCTTTCCTGAAAAGGTAAAGAGTTAGTCGTATGCAATTCCATGATGTATGGAATGCCTTGTGTAATGATGTTCTCAAAATAAATGAGATTGTGTTGTATGCAATATATATGTGCATACCATGATGTATGAACATGGAATGCTGTTGCGACATTTCCTAGTCTGGGAAAATAAATCCCTGACTGCTGTTTGGTAGATGAGGAAAGTGATTCTTTCATTTCCACTGGGAATGATGAACGAAGATGCTTTGCCGGGGATTTCCTCTTTCCATTTGGGGATACTCTACCGGGGATCTTTGACTTCTGCTTGAGAATTCTCAACTGGGGAGAAGATGCTCTGTTGGAAAATCTTACCAATGTAGAGAAATAAACTTCGTTGGGGGATGAACTTATGCAACTAGGGAAATAAACTCTACCGGGTGTTGTACCCCAAATTTGCCCTCTCCTTCTTCAGGAAATCATCTTGGATTTTCAAGGTCCCTCTGAAACAAATCCAAGTCCTGAGTTATCTTTTTTGCCCAAGCAGACCATTTACAAGAGCAAGATGATCACACAGGCTCTAAAGACAACGCTTTTATCTTGAGAAAAAAATTAAATTCTAAACACTTGAAATGTTTCTTTTAAAAAAAGAAAAGAAAAGAGTGTTTAAGAAAATATCAGCGCTTCAGAACTTCTGGACCAATTCCAGATAAAAACGGTCAGAATTTGCAAGCTTGGCTCAGCGTAGTCAGAAGTTGGCTTTTCAGCAGCTACATCAGCTCAATCAGAAGTTGTAAACGTGGTTCAGTATGTAAGCCTCAGACAGAACATGACTCTTTCAGCAGTTACACAAGCTCAGTCAGAATTTGCTAAAGGAATGCAAAAGAAGCAGGGAAGTCTGAAGGCTCTTTCAGAACATGCTGAAATCAGAAGATGAAAAGGTCAGAAGAGTGGGTGTTACACTGATACAGAATCTCTAAGCCCAGGAGGTCCAGAAGCAAATCCAAGGAACGTATCAGAAAATCAGGAGAATCCCCAGAACTTACTAAGACAAAGCCAAGGCCAGAGCATGGTTTACGCTGTTCTTTTTGAAACAGAACTGCTGATTCAACGTTAGTTTCCATTACCAGAATATTGATGTTGATAGGTCTTATCACCATTTAATGCTCATTAATGCTTCCAACCACTCCTGAACATTCATCCAAGTAATCCCTTCACGTGTGGCTTGGAAAACGCCTTTATGCAGATTCTGGCATGGGTCTACACGCCACCGCCCACTTAAGAGGTCACTTCTCTCCAATCCACGCCTGCTGCTGCAGCCTAGGCTGAAGGCTATCTGTTATCACAACTTCCCAGGAATTTCTGTCAAAGAACAATTCAAACTCTGTTGGCGCTTTAATGTTCAAGGCACCCACAAGAACTTTGCCTATAAATAGAGATTCATTGTCCACTGCAAAAGGGCGTTCAAGAAATAGAAAAATTGCTAAGAGAGAAACAGAAACCCTTAGCAAAATAGTGTTCTGAAACTCTGCCAAAATCTCCAGTTTGTTTCATAACTTTGAATTTCTCATCTTCAAACTTTATCCAATACCCAGTTTTCTGTGTGAACAAAAAACCTCTTTTCAAACTTCTGACCCTACATACGCATACACCTTCACCTGCCTTTTTTCCAAAAAAAGGAATCTGTCCAGAACACCACCAGAGCCAAAAGCTAGCTTTCACCCACAAACTTTTCCAACAGCCAGGTAAGCACCTGCTGACCTTCATCACGCTGCTAAGCATCATCAGCTGTGCATACTCAAATAAACATAATGTAAATATCATGTTGTTGCTGTTTATATTCTGAGGATTTTCATACCTCAGAACATTCTGAGCCAGTGTAGGATTTGCCTGTGACCTTGTTGGTTCTGCCCTCTGAAACATTTTGACATTTGCTGGATCTGTTCCAAATATGTTTCCTGTTTTGTGGAATAACAACAAAATTGCAGATGTTCTGATTAGTACAGGGAAAAGCCAAGTGCTGACTTTGACGTTAGCATATCTGAAGCCTGTTTTGCTGTCAATGATATCAGAACCTCTGAGAGTTATTGCCTTTCCAGCAGAATTAGAACTTCTGGTTTCTCCACTAACAAACTTCTGTCTTGCAGCGCAGGGGGGTCAGAACTTCTGATTTCCCCACTAACAGGGTTCTGTTTTGCAGGTGCCAGAGTCAGAAGTTCTGACTCATACAGTTTAACCAAGAGGTTGATCATCTGGCAGCGGATCTAAGTCAGAACTTCTGATGACCTCTCAGCAGCGCGCTGGCTCCCTCTCTCTCTCTCTATATCTTGTTTTTGGCTATTTTCTTTTTTGTCTATTTTTCTCGTTGAACCCCCCATGTACGAATGTGTATCCCCATCCCCTAAGTGTTGTAATAGCGTAGGATTTTATATTTCCGCTTCTTATTACTAGTAATTAGGACGTGTATGGCAAGATAAAATCAATGAAATAGAAAATCCTAATTCAAAGAAAAAACTCTTGTATGCAATAAAACACACTTGCACACTAACACCCCTAGGGTTACCTCCACTTGTTGCCTTTCAAAATTGGGCCATATTGCATGTTAGGTCTCTTTGGGCAAAATAAACAATTCAAATGATCATAGTCCCTCGATGACGCTTTCGAAAGTTGCCTAAAAATGATCAAGTCCCTTAAAGAAAAATTGCCCAAAGATACTTGGCACCATTGCAATTATGGTCTAAACGATGACCCGCGCCTGTCCCTTTCACATCCTAACACAAGATTGTCCACCAAATGCAATGGTGGAACAAAATTGTTAAAAGGGTTAAAAACATAGGAGAAATCTTTGAGAAATTTAGGAGTAGATAACCTCTTAGTTACTTGAATCAAACTTGCAAAACAAAACACTTGCCTATTTTTAAACCAAACCTCACAACACTTTCAAAACAAACTTTCAAAAAAACAAATGAAAACCTTTTTCAAAAGAGGTACACCTTTGTATACATCCCAACATGGATCATTACAAAGGTTGCCACCACATTGGCCTCTTTTCAAAAACATTTTCAAACCCACACACAAAGCACCTTTTCAAACAATTGAAAATTAAGGCAAGTTGATCTAAGCAAGTAACTAAGAGCCCATGGATAACCATGGATAGAAAGGGTGCTAATACCTTCCCTTTCTATAATCTACTCCCCGAACCCAAGAAAACATCTCAAAGGTTTTTGCTGTGCTTTTTAACCTTTCCTTAGGATAAAATAAAAAGTCGGTGGCGACTCTTACTCAACCGAAACATTTGCGAAAACAAATGCAAAAATATAGTCAGTTCTCCCACCGTAACACAGAACTGGCGACTCTGCTGGGGAATAATTTAAAAGTGGAGTGACCTTAGGGCTTATATCACCCTCTTGCATGATTAATTGTTTGTCTTGATTGCTTTACATTTTGGCTCTCTTGTTTGGGTTTGCAATCCTACACCCGGATTTTAGGAAACATTCGTAGATAGCAATACGTTGTGGAAACTGTGCAGGGTATACCGACACGGTCGAAGCAATATCTATATTAGTGCGACATATTTGTGATTACCGGTAACCCTTGAGTTCAATCAAGGAGAGTACGGGGCCGCTGAGTGATGTCACTAAGCACTAATGACCTAGAACCTTATTTGACCATCTTGGCCTTTTAGGGGTAGTGAGATGACCGGCTTTGGTGCAGTCCGAAGTTGGTAGATACTCGATACTACACTCATTGAGGGTTGTTTTCTTGGAATATTTTGGTCGCTAGTTAAGTGGCTAAACCAAAACAATGAACAATGGAAACAATCCAGTGATATTGAGCTCCTTAGAACCTGGTTACTATTTATAGGACAGGTTTTTAAGCCAACTACACTCAAGAGGGTACTTACATATGAAACCCCATGCAAGCCTGAAATTAGGGTTTGGTGTGATTTTCTTGTACATATGTTTGTGCATACATCATGAACATCATAAAGCATCATATGCATTCACTAACCATTTCAAGGGTTTAGATCTTCATCTTTGTTCTTGTTTTGTAGGTCATGGAAATTCCTCGCAGAAAAACCATCCAAGTCAACCTTGTGAGAATCTCTCCTCAACTCAAGGAGCTCACCTCAAGAATTTTGGAAAGCTCATCCTTCAGTGAAAGACATGGTAGACTGCTCAGCTTAGTCAACACCAACATTGAAGAAGATATGATGAAGGTGCTATTCCAGTTCTTTGACCCTCTTCACCACTGTTTCACTTTCCCTGACTACCAGTTGGTACCCACTTTGGAAGAATTTTCTCAACTCTTGAGAATTCCTATCCTTAATCAACTACCTTTCAACAGTACGGAAAAGGAACCAAAGCCGGAAGATGTCGCTCGAGCATTACATCTACAGCCTTCTGACATCAAGGGGCATTGGGAAACTAGAAGCGGTGTCAAAGGCTTCTTAGCAAAATTCTTGTTTGAGAAGGCACAAGAGTGTTGGAATGCATTGGACCTACAAGCCTTTGAAGAGATTGTGGCACTCCTTATCTATGGGTTGGTCTTGTTCCCAAATTCTGACCAATTGGTAGATGTCAACGCCGTCAAAATCTTCTTGTCCAGAAATCCAATACCAACATTGCTTGGGGACATCCTTCACTCATTTTACACACGAACAATGAGAAAGAGGGGTGTTCTCATGTGTTGTACTCCTCTCCTTGCAAGGTGGTTTATTTCGCACCTTCCACAATCTGTCTTGAAGAATGACCAAGGCTCAAGGTGGTCCCAACGATTGATGACTCTTACTCACTCTGATGTACATTGGTGTTCTTGGTCCATAGAAAATGTCATCATCATCGATCGTTGCGGAGAGTTTCCTAATGTTCCTTTACTTGGAATCAGAGGAGGTATCACCTATAACCCTTGCCTAGCTTTGAGGTAATTTGGATATGCACGGAGGGATGGCCCTCACTACATGTTGATTCCTGACCTAGTTTTTGACTTCGACAACGATGCGCAAGGACTTCGCCAAAGATTCATCAGAGCTTGGGGGAGGCCCAACAAGGTTGATAGCAAGACACTGGGACACAAGAACTCCATCCCTCTTGAACCTTATCTCAAGTGGGTACGAGCCCGAGCCCAGAGTCTAATGATGCCTTATCCTCATGTTCTCCCTGTGATTAAAGAGCCCGTCAATGAAGGAGAGGTCCCCTACACCATCCTACATCCTGACATGCCTACATCGTGGGAGGAGATGCAGAAGAGTTGGATCCAACTCAAGGAGGAACGGAACACTTTTGAAGCCAGCTTCTACGCCAGCGAGAAGAAGGTTTTAGAGCTCACCCGTCGACTCCATGAGCAAGAGGCCCTCAACACCTACATTGCGCCAAAGAGGATGCGCAACGTCTTTTTACCTTGAGAAGTTGTTTTTGTAATATTTGGCCCATGGGGCATTTATGTACTAACAAATCTTTTCTTATTAATATGACGTGCGTTCTGTTTTGTTTGCAACAACTGTGAATTTCCAAAACCCTTGAATGCATTGCATAGATAGCATCTCATGCATCATGTGCATAACAGGTACCCCTTTTTCTACAGGTTGCTTAATCTTCTTCGTTGTTTATTTTGAACAGTCGTCATGAATCCAGATTCCTCCAGTGAGCAAGCAATCAAGGCCCTTCAGGCCCAAAGTGCCCAGTTTCAAGAAATGTTCCTGAGCCTGGCCCAAGGTCAGCAAGAGTTGAAGGCTCTGCTCCTAAAGAAGAAGAAGAAGAAGAGGATTGCGTTATTCAACACCGGACGCAGGTTTGGGAACACACTCCATAATGAGGCTGATCCAACTACTTCCTCTGCAGAGAAAGATAGTCCCCAAGGGGGAGGAGCTCCTAGTCCTGCAGTCTCTGACAACGAGACGGACTACAATGACGAACAATACCCTCTCGCTGCTGACAGATACAAGCAATTAGAAGACCGCTTGAGCGCCATGGAGATTCAGAATGTGCCGGGGCTGGATTTCGGAGATTTGGGGTTATCTTCTGGGGTGGTAATCCCACACAAGTTTAAGGCGCCTGCCTTTGCCAAATACGACGGGGCTTCCTGTCCAAAGCTGCATCTAAGGTCGTACGTAAGGAAGATCCAACCTTACACGGCAGAAAAGAACCTTTGGATTCACTTCTTCCAAGATAGCCTTTCGGGGTCACAACTTAAGTGGTTCTACCAACTAGATGGAACTAGTATCTGACATTGGGAAGATTTGGCAACCGCATTTTATAGACAATATCAATACAATTCTGACCTCGCTCCTATGCGTACCCAACTTCAGGGTATGTCTCTAGGAACGGGCGAAGGGTTCAAAGAATATGCACAAAAATTGAGAGATTTGGCTGGCAGGGTGCAGCCTCCATTGACTGATCGTGAGCTGGTTGATATGTTTCTAGGGACCTTGTCCGGTCCATTTTTCAATCATCTGGTTGGCAATTCCTCAGCTGGGTTTACGAATTTGATTTTGACGGGTGAAAGGATTGAAGCTGGCATCAGGTCAGGAAAGATACAAAAAGCTGCCGCCGCAAGTACTGAGAAGAGGCCTTTCAAGAGAGAAGCAAGTGTCGTCTATGGTCCTAGAAGACAAGTCAAGCCAGAGAGCCGCCAAGCCGTCAATGCCTTGGTCATTTCAAAGCCTGTTGCTCCTCCTCAGCAGTACAATCAACAAAAAGGTGAAAGGCCCAAGAGGCAGTATACTCGGCTGAGTATAACCTTGTCACAAATCTTACCGCAACTGTTATCAACCAACCTGGTGACCATCAAAGAGGCTCCGAAGGTCGTGAATACTGCATCTCCTAAGTATAACCCAAATGCCCGTTGTGCTTATCATTCCGATAGCCCCGGGCATACTACTGATGATTGCTGGGCCTTGAGAAATAAGGTGCAAGACCTTATCGATGTGAAGGAAATTCAGTTTGAGGCGCCTGAGAGGCCAAATGTTGTAACTGCTCCTATGCCCCAGCATAGAGTAAATGCCATTGAGGAAGATTTGTATGCTGTTTCGGTGAATGATGTTGCTACCCCTCTTTTGACTGTTAAGAGGAACTTACTACTAGCCGGTTTATTTCCGGGCTGTAGCAAGGGTTACCTCCTGTGTGCTGTATCCCTACCGGTTGTCCGCTGCTAAAATCAGGCATCCAAAGCCTGATGGATAGCAAAGAAATTCTGTTCAAGAAAACTGTTGTTCCGTTTGTTTCCGCTGAAGAAGTATCTGTCGTCACAATTTTCAACAATCCTACCAAGGCTCCCCCGAGAAAGCCAGTCCAAATTATGTCTGTTGCACCCATTACCATTACTGTTCCGGGGCCTCTCCCTTATGAATCTAACAAGGCTGTCCCATGGCATTACAGGGTAGACATGTATGTGCTTGGAGTGAAGCAGGAGTTCAACACCGGTACCAGTATCAGTAACATCACTGGTCCCGCCAAGATTACTCGCAGTGGCAGACTCTTCTCGCCTGACATTGCACCGCCAGTTATCCGAAAGCCTCTTATCATCACACCCGTAAGTGTGCATGTTCCAAATCAAGTTCCTGTGTCTACTACTGCCGCCGAATCCCCTGATGCTCGGGGCAAAGAAGTTGCTACCGATTTGCCTGCCAGGACGGAGGCACCAAAAAAGACTGCTGTTGAGGCCTCCCAACAAGAGATGGAGGAAATCCTTAAAATCATTAAAAAGAGTGACTTCAATGTCGTTGAACAGTTGGGGCATACCCCCTCCAAAATCTCTATGCTATCATTGCTGCTATGCTCAGAGGCCCATGCAAAAGCCCTGATTTCATTTCTGAAAACGGCCCATGTGCCGCAAGAGACCTCCGCAGATCAATTCACTGACTGTGTGGCTAATTTGACAGCTGACAAGGGCTTGGGGTTCTCGGATGCTGACCTTACCGCCAAAGGAAAAAATCACAATGATGCCCTGCACGTCTCTATAGAATGCAGGGGCACTACTCTCGCACACGTGTTGGTGGATACCGGTTCTTCCCTGAATGTTTTGCCCAAGAAGGCATTGGATCGCTTGGATTGTGAGGGCCTGGAATTGAAACCTAGTAACATCATTGTTAGAGCCTTCGACGGTTCTAAGAGGATGGTGCACGGTGAGGTAGACATTCCTATTCGTGTGGGTTCCCAAGTCTTCGACTCAACGTTCTATGTAATGGATATTCGCCCATCTTATTCCTGCTTGTTGGGTCGACCCTGGATTCACAAGGCTGGGGCAGTAACATCCACTCTACACCAAAAGCTCAAATACCCTGTCAAAGGGAAGATTGTTACTGTGCAGGGTGAGGAGGAATACATGGTTAGTCACTTGAATTCATTCCAGTATATCGAGATGGACGGGGAGTTTATTGAAACCCCCTTTCAGCATTTTGAGGAGGTACCTCCAATGTTGGCGTCAGCTGAAACAGTGGTTGAAGAAGACTTTCCTTTAAAGATGGCTTCCCTGAAGGATGCCCGGGCAGTGATCGAGAAAGGCAAATGTGCAAATTGGGGCCAGCTTCCTGACTTCACTCTAAAGACCGACAAGTTTGGGCTAGGCTTCACTGCAGAGGCTCAGAGGGCTGTGCGCCAAGAGAGGATCAGAAAGGCTCAGGTGTTTATCACCAACCCAAGGGTGAATGCTATCGAGGAGGACGTAGAGGAAGCAGAGTTTGACAGTTGGATCTATCCAACCACCAACAACGGACCAAGTAACTGGACGGCAAAGGATTTTACACCTATCACATTTGTCACGCAGTAATTAACTCTTTTGATTTTCAATTTGTAACAAACAATATGTTGAAACTTTTATTGGCTCGGTGTCCTACCCGGGGCATCGTAGCTCCATTTGTGGGGGCTTTTTGTATGACATTTCCATATATCATTAATCAAAACATTGGACGTTTGTTGCATTTCAAATCTTGCGCTCTTTTTCTTTCTGTGTTATATATTGCAAAACAACTATATTTACACACACTCACTTATACAGGTTTCAATCCACTCTGGATCTCACTGGTAACAGCTCTGCTACCACCAGTTATGACTTCGAAAATCTGATCAACTTGGCCGAAGACGAAGGTGAAGATGATTGTGAAGTGCCTGGTGAACTCGCAAGACTGCTACTCCAGGAAGAGAGGGCCATTCAGCCGCATGAAGAGCCTATGGAAACAGTGAACCTGGGTACTGAGACAGATAGAAAAGAAGTCAAGATTGGTGCCAATCTAGAGCTCAGCGTAAAGCAACGATTGATCCAGATGCTGCATGATTACATGGAGATCTTTGCTTGGTCATACGAAGACATGCCTGGTTTGGATGCCGACATTGTAGTTCATCACCTGCCTACCAAGGAAGACTGCCCTCCGGTAAAGCAAAAGGTCCGCCGTATGCGCCCAGAGATGTCCGAAAAGATCAAAGCTGAGGTTATGAAGCAATTCGATACCGGGTTTCTAGCAGTAACCTCTTACCCTCACTGGGTGGCCAATGTGGTACCGGTGCCGAAGAAGGACGGTAAGGTCAGGATGTGTGTCGACTACAGGGATTTGAACAGGGCCAGCCCCAAAGATGATTTCCCTCTGCCTCACATCGACGTTCTTGTCGATAATACTGCTCAACACAAGGTGTTCTCCTTCATGGATGGTTTTTCAGGGTATAATCAAATCAAGATGGCTCCGGAAGATATGGAAAAGACTACCTTTGTGACTCAGTGGGGCACCTTCTGCTACAAGGTCATGCTATTCGGGTTGAAAAATGCTGGGGCAACCTACCAACGTGCCATGGTTGCTTTATTTCATGATATGATCCATCATGAGATTGAGGTATATGTTGATGACATGATTGCAAGGTCCCAAACTGAGGAGGAACACCTTGACCATCTGCGGAAGCTGTTTGACCGACTGAAGTTATACAAGCTGAGGTTGAATCCAAACAAATGCACCTTTGGGGTGAGGTCCGGAAAATTGCTAGGCTTCGTTGTAAGCGATAAAGGTATTCAGGTGGAACCTGCCAAGGTGAAAGCCATACAAGAGATGCCAACTCCCAAGACAGAAAGAAGTTAGAGGCTTTCTGGGACGACTGAACTACATTGCCCGATTCATCTCACATCTAACTGCTACCTGTGAGCCAATCTTCAAATTGCTGAAGAAAGATCAAGTAGTACGTTGGAACGATGAATGTCAGGCCGCTTTTGAAAAGATAAAGGAGTACCTCCAAAAGCCACCCATTCTTATGCCACCAGTGGAAGGGAGACCTCTAATACTATACCTGACAGTACTTGACAATTCAATGGGGTGTGTGCTGGGGCAGCATGACGAGTCTGGCCGAAAAGAGCACGCTATTTATTACCTGAGCAAAAAGTTTAACGGCTGTGAGTCTCGATACTCACTGCTCGAGAAAACTTGCTGCGCTCTGGTATGGGCTGCTCGCCGGCTGAGACAGTATATGCTGACTCACACTACTCTGTTAATTTCAAAGATGGATCCCATCAAGTACATATTCGAAAAGCCTGCTCTGTCTGGAAGAATAGCGAGATGGCAAATGATCTTGACAGAATATGATATCCAGTACACGACTCAGAAACCAATCAAGGGAAGTGTATTGGCAGATCATTTGGCACACCAACCTGTGGACGATTACCAATCATTGAACTTTGAATTTCCAGACGAAGATATCATGGTAGTAACAGACTGTGAAGTGCCTGGACCGGATGAAGGACCTGAGGAAGGATCCCAATGGTCTATGAATTTTGACGGAGCCTCCAACGCTTTGGGTAATGGTATCGGCGCTGTGATCATATCCCCCAAAGGCACTCATACTCCACTCACCGCCCGACTGTGTTTCAATTGCACCAACAACATGGCGGAGTATGAGGCATGTATCATGGGTCTTCAAGCTGCAATCGACTTAAGGATCAAGTTTCTGAGTGTCTTCGGAGATTCCGCTCTTGTGATCAATCAGATCAAAGGCGAGTGGGATACGAAACACCCAAATCTTATTCCTTACAAGGAGTATGTGTTGACTTTTCTTCCCCACTTTGAAGAGATAACTTTTGAGCACTTCCCAAGAGAGGAGAATCAGTTAGCGGACGCACTAGCTACGATGTCTTCAATGTTCAAAGTCAAATGGGACAACGAGGCTCCCCAAATCATCATCTGGAAGTTGGACGAACCTGCATACTGCTGCGATCTTGAGGCCGAAAAGGTGACTGAAAAACCCTGGTATCATGAGGTGAAGAGATACTTGGAAGCTCAGGAATACCCTGAGGGTGCATCTGTCAACGATAAGAAGTTCATGAGAAGGTTTGCAGCAAAATTCTTCCTCAGCAATGGCATTCTCTACAAAAGAAATCATGACTCAACTCTACTGCGTTGTGTGGATAAGGCTGAAGCAGAGAAGATCATGGTAGAACTACATGAAGGTACATTCGGAACACATTCCAGTGGACATACCATGGCAAAGAAAATCCTTCGGGCAGGATATTTCTGGTCCACAATGGAAGCCGACTGTTACCAACATTCTCGAACTTGTCATAAATGCCAGATCTATGCTGATAAGGTGCACATCCCTCCGGTTCCTCTGAACGTCCTGACGGCACCTTGGCCTTTTGCAATGTGGGCCATCGATATGATCGGTGAGATCCGACCGACGGCATCCAACGGGCATCGCTTCATCTTGGTAGCAATTGATTACTTCACGAAGTGGGTTGAGGCAGCTTCCTACGCCACGGTAACCAAGAGCGTTGTGGCACGGTTCATTCGGCATAACCTGATCTGTCGGTATGGCGTCCCAGAAAGGATCATTACGGACAATGGTACCAATCTTAATAATAAGATGATCACTGAGCTCTGCGAGCAATTCAAGATACAGCACCATAATTCTTCTCCTTACCGGCCGAAGATGAATGGGGCTGTAGAAGCAGCCAATAAGAACATCAAGAAAATTGTGCAGAAGATGACAGTGACCTATAAAGATTGGCACGAAATGTTATCGTTTTCTCTTCATGGGTACCGTACCTCAGCAAGGACGTCAACTGGGGCAACACCCTTTTCCTTGGTCTATGGCATGGAGGCAGTCTTGCCAATTGAAGTCCAGATACCCTCTCTCCGGATAATGAAGGATGCGAACTTGAGTGAAGATGACTAGATCCAGACTCGACTTGATCAATTAAACCTAATTGATGAAAAGAGACTCACTGCTATCTGTCATGGTCAGACGTATCAAAAACGGATGATCAGGGCATTTAACAAGAAAGTCAGACCACAAGAGTATCAAGTTGGGGACCTGGTAATCAAGCGCATCATCCTTCCTCAAAGTGATCCCCGGGGCAAATGGACCCCTACGTACGAAGGGCCATTTGTGGTTAAACATGTGTTCTCAGGAGGAGCCATGATTCTGACCACCATGGACGGTGACGACCTTCCTCACCCCGCCAATGCAGACATAGTAAAAAGATACTACGCATGAATAAAAGACCCGCTAGGTTGACATACCTAGGCAAAAATAAGGGCTTCCCGGCGAACCAAAAGGGTTCGGGCAAAAATAAGGGATGAAATGAAAAAATCTGTACACCCGGCAAGTCAAAAACCTGAAAAGGCGGCTTGGGCAAAAATGGGTATCCCGGTGGACTGAAAACCCGAAAGGGCGGTCCAGGCAAAAGTTAGGGATAAAGCGTAACACTATGTCTCATTGGATCACCTTGTATCCAGAATTCGACATCAACTATCTGGCTCAGACTTCGGCATCGATCAATCAGCTTCATCTTCAACTAAGCAGCAAAGTGATGAGACGCTTGAAGACATAAAGGCGATAACAGAGTTAGAACCCAGTGGGAATATTATGCACATAGCTGTTTTGTTTCCTTTTCAAAATTGTATAAACTTTATGTTATTCGGCGGCGTTCTCTTACTAGGACATCAGCCTCTTGTACAAAAAACGCCTATTCACAGGCAAATTTCAAAATCAATACAAGTTCACTTTTCCAAACAAATTGCCAATTGTTTTTTCTGTTTTTCTGTTTTGTCTTGCGAAGAATGTCCAATGTCCATTTTTGATATATGCATTTGACATTAAATTGCTGATTCATAAATACTTGCATATGAAATAAAAGACTAATTACAGGTGACATCAGAAATAGGGGCAATGTAAAGTTGTCTGATGCAGTCTGGTTGCTTTGTCCGCCGAAGTACCAAGGTAGGTCCAACTGAAGAATGTGATCAAGTTATCTCAACTCCCCACAGAGTAGGACAAAATAGCAACATTCCCCAGTGGAGTATAGGCATTCCTCAGCAAGCATCCCCGGCAGTCTTGATCTAAGATTGTTCCCCGGCGGAATACGGACACTCCAGTGGAATCATTCCCCAGCAAGTCTTGAAGCTTATCCCCAGTAGATTCTGGAAGCTTATCCCCTGCAGAGTACGGACGTCTCTCCCGAGCTTTATTCAAAGTTATTCCTCACAAGGGCTTATAACTGGGTTATCCTCAGCTAGTTACCACGGAAGATTGGCCTCGGCAAAGTTCTTCCTATCCCCAGCGGAGTTCAACAAAGTTCCCCAAACATAACTTATCAACGCAATCCCCAGCGGAGTTTATTTATTGTCATCCCCAGAGGAATTTATCTTTGGTATCCCCAGCGGAGTTTATCATCATTATCCCCAGCGGAATCCATCATTGAAATCCTCAGCGGGCCTCTCATCAAAACTTCAGCAAAGTATCTCTTCCACAGAGCAATTCCCCGCAGAGTAATCTCTCCAACAAGTGTATTCCTCAACAAAGTCATCTTCTCCTACCGGTGTATTCTTGCAACCATCCTCCCCAATGGAAGCAAAGAGCTCTATTCTTCAATGTCAGCCCAGGATTTGATTCCCCGGTCGGTCGTCTTTTCCTAGACGAAAATACATTCATAAACATTTCATGTTTCATACATCTTGCTTACATACATGATAAAGTGCACACAACACTATCTCATGTTGAACATCATGACATCATGCATTTCATACATCATGACATTGCATACAACTGATGTTTTGCCTTTTCAGGGAAAAAGACAACCCAAAAGACAACTACCTTCAACTGTCACAGTTTCCAGATTCGATTCCTGTACATAGCCAGGGCACATCTGTGAGTGATCAGTTTCCAGACTCGATTCCTGTATCTAGCCAGGGCACGTCTGAAGAGTTTGAAGATTCGATTCCTGTATCCAGCTAGGGCATATCTATCAACTGACAACAATTCCAGATTTGATTCTTGTATCCATCCAGGGCATATCTGTTGACAATAATTCCGGATTCGATTCCTGTATCTAGCCAGGGCACATCCGAAGAGTTTGAAGATTCGATTCCTGTATCCAGCCAGGGCATATCTATCAACTACTACAATTCCAGATTCGATTCCTGTATCTAGCCAGGGCACATCCGAAGAGTTTGAAGATTCGATTCCTGTATCCAGCCAGTGCATATCTATTAACTACTACAATTCCAGATTCGATTCCTGTATCCAGCCAGGGCATATCTGTTGACGACTATTTCCAGATTCGATACCTGTATCCAGCCAGGGCACATCTGTGAGCAACCGATTGTAGACTCGACACCTGTATCTAGCCAGGGCATGGCTGCATGAAGAGATTGAAGATCAAACACCTGTAACAAGCCAGGAAAACATCTGTCTTTCTCAAAATACACAAGTTCTCGCTAAGGAATCTCTTATGCGATCAACACTTCCAAATGGCATCTATAAGCCCATTCCCGACAAGGTTCTGTCACATCTCCAGATGGCATCTATAAGCCCATCTCTCTATCCACCATCTCTCCAAATGGCATCTATAAGCCCATTCCCTCCATCACATTGCTAATACTCTACTATGCGAGTGCAAATTTCCGGGCACTCTAGTGTCCAATCTCCTTTTACCTTTGAGTCGCGAAAGGCAAACTTGCCAATCTAACTCTTCAGATTCAAGAAGATTGAACAGGGGCAACTGTTGTACCCCAAAATTTGCCCTCTCCTTCTTCAGGAAATCATCTTGGATTTTCAAGGTCCCTCTGAAACAAATCCAAGTCCTGAGTTATCTTTTTTGCCCAAGCAGACCATTTACAAGAGCAAGATGATCACACAGGCTCTAAAGATAACGCTTTTATCTTGAGAAAAAAATTAAATTCTAAACACTTGAAATGTTTCTTTTAAAATAAAAAAAAAGAAAAAAAAGAGTGTTTAAGAAAAAATCAGGGCTTCAGAACTTCTGGACCAATTCCAGATAAAAACGGTCAGAAGTTGCAAGCTTGGCTCAGCGTAGTCAGAAGTTGGCTTTTAAGCAGCTACATCAGTTCAATCAGAAGTTGTAAACGTGGTTCAGTATGTAAGCCTCAGACAGAACATGACTCTTTCAGCAGTTACACAAGCTCAGTCAGAATTTGCTAAAGGAATGCAAAAGAAGCAGGGAAGTCTGAAGGCTCTTTCAGAACATGCTGAAATCAGAAGATGAAAAGGTCAGAAGAGTGGGTGTTACACTGATACAGAATCTCTAAGCCCAGGAGGTCCAGAAGCAAATCCAAGGAACGTATCAGAAAATCAGGAGAATCCCCAGAACTTACTAAGACAAAGCCAAGGCCAGAGCATGGTTTACGCTGTTCTTTTTGAAATAGAACTGCTGATTCAACGTTGGTTTCCATTACCAGAATATTGATGTTGATAGGTCTTATCACCATTTAATGCTCATTAATGCTTCCAACCACTCCTGAACATTCATCCAAGTAATCCTTTCACGTGTGGCTTGGAAAACGCCTTTATGCAGATTCTGGCATGGGTCTACACGCCACCGCCCACTTAAGAGGTCACTTCTCTCCAATCCTCGCCTGCTGCTGCAGCCTAGGCTGAAGGCTATCTGTTATCACAACTTCCCAGGAATTTCTGTCAAAGAACAATTCAAACTCTGTTGGCGCTTTAATATTCAAGGCACCCACAAGAACTTTGCCTATAAATAGAGAGTCATTGTCCACTGCAAAAGGGCGTTCAAGAAACAGAAAAATTGCTAAGAGAGAAACAGAAACCCTTAGCAAAATAGTGTTCTGAAACTCTGCCAAAATCTCCAGTTTGTTTCATAACTTTGAATTTCTCATCTTCAAACTTTATCCAATACCCAGTTTTCTCTGTGAACAAAAAACCTCTTTTCAAACTTCTGACCCTACATACGCATACACCTTCACCTGCCTTTTTTCCAAAAAAAGGAATCTGTCCAGAACACCACCAGAGCCAAAAGCTAGCTTTCACCCACAAACTTTTCCAACAGCCAGGTAAGCACCTGCTGACCTTCATCACGCTGCTAAGCATCATCAGCTGTGCATACTCAAATAAACATAATGTAAATATCATATTGTTGCTGTTTATATTCTGAGGATTTTCATACCTCAGAACGTTCTGAGCCAGTGTAGGACTTGCCTGTGACCTTGTTGGTTCTGCCCTCTGAAACATTTTGACATTTGCTGGATCTGTTCCAAATATGTTTCCTGTTTTGTGGAATAACAACAAAATTGCAGATGTTCTGATTAGTACAGGGAAAAGCCAAGTGTTGACTTTGACGTTAGCACATCTGAAGCCTGTTTTGCTGTCAATGATATCAGAACCTCTGAGAGTTATTGCCTTTCCAGCAGAATCAGAACTTCTGGTTTCTCCACTAATAAACTTCTGTCTTGCAGTGCAGGGGGGTCAGAACTTCTGATTTCCCTACTAACAGGGTTCTGTTTTGCAGGTGCCAGAGTCAGAAGTTCTGACTCATACAGTTTAACCAAGAAGTTGATCATCTGGCAGCGGATCTGAGTCAGAACTTCTGATAACCTCTCAGCAGCGCGCTGGCTCCCTCTCTCTCTCTATATCTTGTTTTTGGCTATTTTCTTTTTTGTCTATTTTTCTCGTTGAACCCCCCATGTACAAATGTGTATCCCCATCCCTTAAGTGTTGTAATAGCGTAGGATTTTATATTTCCGCTTCTTATTGCTAGTAATTAGGACGTGTATGGCAAGATAAAATCAATGAAATAGAAAATCCTAATTCAAAGAAAAAAACTCTTGTATGCAATAAAACACACTTGCACACTAACACCCCTAGGGTTACCTCCACTTGTTGCCTTTCAAAATTGGGCCATATTGCATGTTAGGTCTCTTTGGGCAAAACAAACAATTCAAATGATCATAGTCCCTCGATGAGGCTTTCGAAAGTTGCCTAAAAATGATCAAGTCCCTTAAAGAAAAATTTCCCAAAGATACTTGGCACCATTGCAATTATGGTCTAAACGATGACCCGCGCCTGTCCCTTTCACATCCTAACACAAGATTGTCCACCAAATGCAATGGTGGAACAAAATTGTTAAAAGGGTTAAAAACATAGGAGAAATCTTTGGGAAATTTATGAGTAGATAACCTCTTAGTTACTTGAATCAAACTTGCAAAACAAAACACTTGCCTATTTTTAAACCACACCTCACAACACTTTCAAAACAAACTTTCAAAAAAACAAATGAAAACCTTTTTCAAAAGACGTACACCTTTGTATACATCCCAACATGGATCATTACAAAGGTTGCCACCACATTGGCCTCTTTTCAAAAACATTTTCAAACCCACACACAAAGCACCATTTCAAACAATTGAAAATTAAGGCAAGTTGATCTAAGCAAGTAACTAAGAGCCCATGGATAACCATGGATAGAAAGGGTGCTAATACCTTCCCTTTCTATAATCTACTCCCCGAACCCAAGAAAACATCTCAAAGGTTTTTGCTGTGCTTTTTAACCTTTCCTTAGGATAAAATAAAAAGTCGGTGGCGACTCTTGCTCAACCGAAACATTTGCGAAAACAAACGCAAAAATATAGTCAGTTCTCCCACCGTAACACACCGGGGTTGAGACTTTATAAACTGTTTGAGATTATAAAACTTAGTTGGGGAGCATGGATTTTAGTTCTCTGAGGGAACTTTGTTGGAGGAGGTGATTCTTGCTTGGGGAAGAAGAGGTCAAAACTTTGGTTGTTTTCACTCTGTAGGGACATATACATCATTAGGACATATGCTGAAGATGTAGCAGTGACTTTGCAGTAGGATGACTCTGCCTTTGTACCTGCTGGAGAACATAACTGCGGGGACTACTAATGGGTTTTTGGACTTTGTCCCGTTTCTTAAAGTCATTAGCAATTGTCTTTCTGTTTTTTATGCAAGTATTTGTAAACAGTAACCATATTCAAATGCATATGTAAAAAATAATCATTGGACTTTTTTTTGCAAAACAAAACATAAAAACGAAATTTTTTGTACTTTCAAAGAAATGATTTGTATTGATTTTTGAAGTTTTGCCTATAATAGGCGTTTTTGTACAAAGAGACTGACATTCTAGTAGGAGAATGTCGTCGTAAAAATGAAAACTATACAAAATATTGTACAAATGGAAAACAACTATGTGTAATAATCCCATTGAGTTTCAATTCTGCTATTGCCCTTATGTCCTTGAGCGTCTCATCACTTTGCTACTTCTCCAAAGTTGACTGGATTGATTGGTACCGTTTGAGCTTGATAGTTGATACTGATGTCTAGTTGCAAGGTGATCCAAAGGGACATAGTTATATGCTTTAAATCCCTAACTTTTCAGTCCACCGGGATACCCTTTTTTGCCCAAGCCGCCTTTTCAAGTTTTTGACTAGCCGGGTGTACAATTTTTTTTGTATTTATCCCTAGTTTTTTCCCGAACCCTTTTGGTTCTCCGGGATACCCTTATTTTTTCCTAGGCCAGTCAACCTAACATGTATTTATTCAGGCGTAGTATCTTCTAACTATGTCCGCGTTTACAGAGTGTGGAAGGTCATCACCGTCCATAGTGGTCAAGATCATGGCTCCACCAGAAAATATGTTCTTGATTACAAATGGCACTTCATATGTGGGAGTCCATTTGCCCCTGTGATCACCTTGCGGAAGAATGATGCACTTGATTACCAGATTACCAACTTGATATACCTGACGTCTGACCTTCTTGTTAAAAGCCTTGATCATACGCTTATGGTACACCTTACCATGACAAATAGCCGCTAGCCTTTTTTCATCAATCAGGTTCAGTTGGTCATGTCGGGTCTGGATCCATTCATCTTCGTTCAAGCCTGCATCCTTCATGATTCTAAAAGAAGGGATCTGGACCTCAATAGGTAGGACATCCTCCAAATCATACACCAGAGAGAAAGGTGTTGCTCCTGTTGACATATGTGTTGAGGTGCAGTAACCATGAAGAGCAAATGGTAACATCTCATACCAGTCTTTGTATGTCACCGTCATCTTCTGAATGATCTTCTTAATATTCTTATTAGCAGCTTCCACAGTGCTAGTTATCTTTGACCGGTAAGGAGAAGAGTTATGATGCTGGATCTTGAATTGCTTACAGTGTTTGGTGATTATAGTGTTATTGAGATTTGTACCATTGTCTATAATTATTCTTTATGGGATACCATACTGACAGATAAGGTTATGCTTGATGAACCGCGCCACAACATTCTTGGTAACATAAGCAAATGAGGCATCCTCAACCAAATTCGTGAAGTAATCAATGGTGACTAGGATAAAGCGATGCTCGTTTGAAGTTGTAGGTCTGATTTCTCCAATCACGTCAATGCCCCACATTACAAAGGGCCAAGGAGCAGTTGTGATATAGTGGGAGAACTGACTTAGGTGTTTTGCATTCGATCGCAATTGTTGCAGATAGCAAGAGTCGCCATAGACTTTTCTTTTATCCAATAAAGGAAATGGTGAAAAGAACAGGAAAGACCTTTGAGATTATTTTCTTGAGTTCAGGGGGTAGATTATGAAAAGGGAAGGTGTTAGCACCCTTTTTATCCATAGTTATCTATGGGATCTTAGTTGCTTGCTAGATCATTTATTTTGTTTGAAAGTGTGCTTTGTGATGGGTTTTGAAAGTATTTTTGAAAAGCGCCTTCGTTTAGGAAAAATTTGTAATGATTCCCGTCTCTATAAGAATGTATACAAAGTGTTGGACTTTTTGAAAATATTTCATGGAAAGTGTTGGTGTATTTGAAGAGGTGTTTGTGTTTGAAGATGAGCAAGTAACTAGGAACGTTCTACCTTACTCAAAAATCTTTTGTTCATTTCTCTCTTCCTTTGATATTGTTATCTTACCATTGATTGGTAAGAAGCTTTATCTTTGGATGTAAAAGGGACGGGCGTGGGTCATCGCATAGTCATGAATAGAAATGTTGTGAGACATCTTAGCATTTGTCTTGAGGGACTAAGATCATTTGTAAGGCAATATTCGAAGTGTCATCGAGGGACTATGATCTTATATTTTTTATTGGTTTTGCTAAGACGTCTCACATGCATAACATGACCATTTTTCATAAGGCAACAAGTGGAGTTAACCCTAGAGGTTCACGTGTGAAAAGTGTGTTTGATTGCATGCATTTTTGTCTTTTGATCGGGGTTGTCTACTTGTTGATTTTATCTTGCCATGCACCCTAATTACTAGCATTTTGTATAAAGTAAAAAAATACAGAAAGATAAAATACTACACTATTACAACCATATTGAATTGCATGAAATATAAAGGAAAAAATAAAATAAAAAAAAGAAAAAGGGTCTTTTTGATTTAGGCAGAAAAACCCTTCGATTTTGCACTTTCTGGATCTTCGATTTGGCCTGAAAAGGGTGAAGGCATGACTTTCAATTGGGGCCTGGAGGCTAGCATGTTGTGCCTTTCATCTGGGCCTAGAACCAGCATCGTGTGGCTTCTGGCTGCCTCTTTCGTTTGGCCTGGAGGTTGGTGTGGAAGCCAAAAGCTTCGTTTCCTACTTCCTTTTTCCTGTTTCTTTCGTTTGAGTTTGAATGGCAACATGGCTTAAGGCCATGCCAGCATTACCTTAGGACCAGGTTAGTTCTTAAAGCATGTTTTAAATGTACAAAAAGCAAAAACCAAGAATGTTGTTAACCATGAAACATATTGAAAGGGTGAAAAGAAGAACAATAGTATGTACATGTTTGAAACGAAAAGGAAATGTATTTACATGCTTTACTGGAAACGAAGAGTTTAAGGCTTGGAGTAACTTACCTTGCTTGATGTTGGAGCGTGTGTTGGGCTTTGAGTGATTGCCTTGAATATCCTTGGATTCGAAGGGAAGGACCAAGGGTTAGGCCTTTGACACTGGATTCGAAATAGCAAAACAAGTGAAATGTCCTTCTTGCTGGATTCGAAGGATAGCAAGATGTAAGGATGATTTAGATTTGAAGGAGGAAAGTATTTGGATTCTGGGTTTGTGTTTTCACAAGTGTTTAAGTGTTTGAGAATTTTATGGTGTTTGAGAAATTTGAAGATACGTTTCTCTCTTCTTTCTCCTCTTTTTTTTATCTTTGCAAAGGATCTCTCTATTTATAGAGAAAGGTTTTGGGAAGTTTGGGAGTAAAAATAATAAAATAAGGCTCAGGTGGAAAGTAAATGTTCGCTTGTGTCATGATCCCAAGACGAGATAGCAAGATGAATGGTTTATATGGATTGCTTTCTGCAGAAGGAAAAGAGGCGTAAGGCTCAAGAAAAACTTTTCTAAAAGTAGTATTATACTATTAAGTGCAAGTTGTCATGGACAACAAATGGGTAAAAGCCTAATTTTAACTGTATAAATAATTAAATATAGAGTGAGTCATAGGTTTGTATCCTGAAAAGTAGAAACATGTAGCCTAGCCTATGGGTCTAATATTCAACTTGACCTTTTGAATTGAATCCTCCATCCTTCCACAACTTTCAACCAGACTAAAACAACATTTGTTCCCACTAGTTATGTGTCCTTCAAATGGACCCAACATGTATTCTTCGAATGGGTCTCTTGTATGGCCTTCAAATGGGCCTTCTGCATGCTTCTTCAAATATACCTATTGTGTACCCTTCGACTGACTCTAGTATTACTTCCTTCAAATGGGCCTCTTGTGTGGCCTTTGACCGGGCCTTCTGCATGCTGAAGTGTATACAAATGTTTTAAAGGGGAGTCTACGCCCAGTCGAAACTGGTACAAAGGCAGTCAATGCCTTGTGGATGCTAACATGAAGCAAGTCAGGGCAGGCATAAAGGAGGCCATTTCCTAGGCGAAGCTGGCACAAAGGTGGCCAATGCCTTGTGGTCGAAGGAAACTTTGAAGGAGTCTTGAACTTGTGCTAAAGACAAACTGAAGAGGGATACGTGCGCTGGTGACACGCTGAGGGGTCTTTTGCCCAGTGGGAGTTTTTGTGAATTGAAGGCTAGTTTGGAGAAGTTATTTCTTTTGTGCGCTGGAGGCACGCCCAGAAGGATAGTTTTCCTAGTAGAAGTAGGAAATAAGCTTTGTCCAAGGAAAATAAATGCTCAATCGAAGCAAGGATCCAGCTTGCATGCGGGTAGCTATTTCATTTGTGAGTCAAACCAGCATTCAAAGATAGTGGTGCAATCGAAGGAGCACTGACAAGAAGCCTTTCCCCTTTGGATTGAAGGAAGCTATTTTAAAGGGAAAACATGCCCAGTTGAAGCATGTGTACAACAAGCAAGAAACAGTCCAAGGTTTTAGTCAAAGCTTGGAAAATTGAGGCAAGCTTGGAGGAGGTTAGGTGCTCAATCGAAGCCTGTCCAAATACAAACTCGAAAGACCTTTTAACATGCCAATCGAAAGACTTTAGCTAAGATGCCAATCGAAGGCTCCTTGTTGAAAATTTTTATTTTTCCTTTAATCAAATGCTTGTGACCACCCATATAAGAAAAATATTGGAAAACATGAGAGGGCAAATTTTTGGGTACAACAGCTGCCCCTGTTCAATCTTCTTAAACCCGAGGATTTAGATTGGCTTGTCTGCCTTTCGTGATCTGAAGGTGGAAGATGATTGAACACTAGAGTACCCAGAAATTTGCAGCCACATGAAATAACACTGATAGTTGATGATGTAGGGAATGGGCTTACAGATGCCATTTGGAGGAGATGACCGAGAGTTGTCAGAGATGGGCTTAAAGATGCCATCTAGAGTGACTGGGGGGAGGTATCAGGATAAATATTTTAGTGGATTTATACTGACATAGTAGATGTCTTTTTCCTGTTTTTAACTAGAAGAGATAATCTAACCAGAAGAGGTCTTCATTTGATGATTTATTTTTTCCTGCAAGGAAGAGGATTAGTTGCATGGAGATGTATGCATGGCGTAATGATGTTCTCAAAATAAATGAGATTATGTTGTATGAATTTGTTATGTATGCATTAGGGTTTATGAATGTGATGCGTTTATTGCAGTGTGTCTTTGTCTAGGAAAATAAATCCTTGACAACATGCTGGGGAATCTTGGGAGGTTGAATCCCTAACTGTTGTTGGAGAATAGATGTATCTTCAACTTTGTTTAGAATGTTTTCATTGGAATTATTGTTCTGTTGTTTGAGGAGAAACTCCGCTGGAGAATATTGGATTGTTTAGAAGACTCTGTGGAGAGTGTTGATCTCTGCTTGGGAGAAAAGAGTTTAGGAGTCTTAGATATTCGTTTCTCTACTGGGGAGTTATTCCTGACTGGAGAGAGTCAAAAGTTAGCTATTATATGGTCGAAATCCAAGCTTGGCAGCAAATTGTTAAGGATAATGAAGTTGACTGTTATCTGGTTGTATTCCAGGCTTCGCAGCGACTTACTGGGGAAGATTAAATTAACTGTTATCTGGTCAGATTCCAGGCTTCGCAAGAAATTACTTGGGAGAGTGAAGTTAGGTTGTTATCTGGTCAGGTTCCAGGTTTCGCAGCAAATTTCTGAGGTGGATGACGTTAATTGTTATTTGGTCGAGCTACAGGCATCACAATAACTTACATGAAAGGATGAAGTTAAACTGATATTTGGCTGGGTCCAGGCTTTGCAGTAACTTGTTTGAACGAATGAAGTTGAACTGATATCTGGTCGGGTCCATGCTTCACAGTAACTTTCTTGAAAGGATGAAGTTGAACTGATATTTGGTCGGGTCCAGACTTTACAGTAACTTGCTTAAAAGGATGAAGTTGAACTGATATTTGGTTGGGTCCAGGATTTACAGTAACTTGCAAGCCCAAGTATGTTAATTTGAACCCTTTGATCCAATAACCTTGATATTCATTATTAGGAGGCTTTGGTTCTACCAATCCTCCAATGGATCTTCATCAATTTGGTCAACGCAGATCACTTAAACATCATTGATCATTAAATATTGCCTTGAGGATTCTTAAGTGGATGATATACTTGACAAAAATAAAATGCAACTTGTTGTTGAGAGGATTTGGTTCTAACAATCCTCTAATGATTTCCAAATTTAAGTTTTAAGATGGTCATCAAACTAACCATTAATTTCTAATAATTGACTTTATTTTATGCTTTTAATTTATGTACCATTTACTTTAGCATTTACATTTCATGCTATTTTCCTCTTTGCTCACTTGAGCATTTACTTTTTTGTCATTTTTATTTTGCTCACTTGAGCTTTTCTTTTCTTTTTGAAGATACTTAATAATCAACATGAACCATAAAAAACATTAATGATACTTGAACTATTTGGTTACTATACTTGGCATTATGAAGTATTGGACTTCCTGGACTTAGGATTAGAGACCTTGATCATATGTTGGAGACTTTGTGACCTTAATTTATATTTTATCAGGAGTTCTTGAGGTTTACCTCAAAACAATGGGTTGTTTGTTTGTTTTGTGTGCAGGTTATTGTGATTACGTACTTTGTCTGTAATCTAGAATTCATCTGTATACAGCCATTACTCAGCCCAATATTTGTGAAGACTTAATACACTTGAAGTTTAGTTCACTCAAGAGGTCTAGTATCTTTTCTTGCTTGGTTTCAATCTAAATAATGGTAATTCTATCTTGACTCTTAATGTCAAGTATTGGCTTTTTGTTAGTTAGATGGTTCTTCTCCTTAGCTTTTACTTTATGCTTTAGGATAGTCCCTTCATCTTCTCCAATTTTCTATTATTTCAAAAACCTTCTCCCTCCTTTTTAAAACTCTTCTTGTTTCTAAACATGAATCACTTTCATAATAAACTTGGATTTAGGTCAATGCGTTTTCAAAAAATTTTCATAAACCAACTTTAATCAATTTAAAAATACCTTGACATTTTTGTGAGAAGACTAAAAGTCAATCAATCTCCTTCAAACCATTTTGCCACTTTGGCATTTTACCTTTAAAACTTTTCTCAAAAGATTGGACTCTTGTCAATCCTTGTAGTGATACAAACAACTATACTTCTATAATATGTAGTGAAGTGAGATATTTTCCACTTGGGTGTTGAGTGAGGAATTGTTGATTTTAAAATCCAAGCCATATCCTCCACTTTGAGATGATGAAAATTCTCCTTTCTCATGATTGTGGGTAGTAAGTATGTTTTCTACACGGACAATGACGATGATGTGCTATCTCATAAAATTAACCAACACACTTGTGTTATAAAATTGTTAAAGAGGAACTACGTGTACCCTGATCCCCTATTACACGAAAGGTGGTACGTAAGCACTAAAGGTCTCCAACCGCGGAGGGTTCAAAAATCGTAAAAAAAATATATTCTTTTCTTACCTCCACCATCTATTTTTATACAACATCTTATAGGAAAAATATACATACTTTAGAAAGAGGTTCCTGCGGAGTACCATAGATGTTTATGGTGCTAATACCTTCCCTTTGCTTAACCAACCCCCTTACCTTGAATCTTTCCCATATCTTTTGGGTTATTCGCTCTTTTTCCATTCCTTTAGAAACAATAAAGTACGGTGCCGATTTTATTTTGATTTGTGCGAGTTAAGTCAATCCAATGGCTTAGTCTTAAACATTTCTACCGCTATAGACATCATAACATAGCATTTTCACTAACCATTTCAAGGATCTAGGGATTTATCTTTGCACTGTATTGCAAGTTATAGCTTCCGCTCGCAGAAATACTATCTGAATCAACTTTGTAGGGATACCTTCCAAGCTTAAGGAGTTATTCTCAAAGGTTCCCGACAACTCTCAATTCAACAAAAGGTACGGTTATCTACTCAACTTGGTTACGTCCGGTTTTGAAGAAGATATGATGAGTGTTTTGTTCCAATTCTTTGATCCCAAACATCACCGCTTTACATTCCCAGACTATCAGTTGGTGCCCACAATGGAAGAGTTCTCTAAACTACTTGGAGTGCCTATTCTTGATCAGACACCCTTCATCGATTTAGAGAAGGTTCCAAGATATGAAGATATTTCAGCAGCCCTACATCTGAAGCGGTCAGACTTGTAGCTAATTGAGAAACAAGGAGTGGAGTTAAAGGTCTGCTAGGTAAATTTCTGATGGAGAAAGCTCAAATATTCCTAGATGCTATGATTTTTCATGCTTTTAAAGAAATCTTGGCTTTACTGATCTACAGTTTGGTATTATTCCCTAATCCGGACCAACTCATAGATGTGAACACCATCAAGATATTTCTCACTCATAATTTGTGCCTACGTTGCTCGGAGATATTAATCACTCTCTTCACACTCGTACCATGAGTAAGCGAGGGACTCTCATGTGTTGCATACCTTTACTCTCCAGGTGGTTTATTTCGCACCTTCCCCGATCAGTGGTAAAGAATGAACGAGGCTTAAGGTGGTCTCAAAGGTTGATATCACTTTCCCATTCAGATATCTATTGGTGTTCCCGGTTTCAAGAAGACATCACTATTATTGACCGTTGTGGGGAATTCCCTAATCTACCACTCCTTGGTATAAGGGAAGGTATCACTTACAACCCTTTCGTATCTCTACGTCAATTTGGTTATGCTTGAAGAGACGGCCCTCATGATCTGCTTATCCAGGGTATTATATTCGAATACGACAATTATATTCAAGGTTACCGTTAAAGGTTTATCCGTGCTTGGGACATGGTAAATAAGATTGATAGCAAGAGTTTAGGGAACAAGAACTCTATCCCTTTGGATCCCTACCTCAAATGGGTGCGATATCATACTCAAAATCTCATAATACCATATCATGTCGTCCTACCAGTTATTGTGGAGCCTATTATTGAAGTAGATGTTCCCCATACCATTCTCCATCCAAACATGCCTACTGACCTTGAAGAGCTACAGAAGTCCTGGATTCAACTCAAGGAAGAAAGGGATACCTTTGAGACTCAGTTCTATGCAAGGGAGAATAAAGTTTTAGAGCTGACAAAACAACTTCACGAAGAGACGAGCCTTAACACATATGTCAACACAAAGAGGAAGTGCCCATGGGAGACATGAGGCTTAGGAGTTTCAAATTTAGTTTATTTTGTAACCTTTTGTTATAATTTGAACTAATTAATAACAATATTTGTTTTTGTTCCTTTTTGTTTACCAAATTTCAATCCCACGAGGTCCTTGAAAACATTACATACGCATTTACATAATATATCATTGCATAACAGGTATTTCAAAGACAAGTTTCTCATTTCCTCGTTGTTTATCACCACAGAAATGGCTCTTGAATAAACAGTCAAGGATCTTCAAGCTCAAAATGCTCAATTCCAACAAATGTTCCTAAGCTTGGCCAAGGGGAAAAAGGAACTGAAAGATCACATCACCAAGAAAGAGAAGAAAAAGTCAAAGAAACTGGCTGGCATCCTTAACATGGGGAGAAGATTCAGAGGTCCGGTTAAACCGGTCAAAGAGATGGAGATCCCAGAGGGTAGTGGTAACAATAATGACAATTATGAAAGTGACAAGATTGATGAGAACAATAATCGTGTGTCTGAAGAAGAAGAAGAAGACTATCTGGATAAATAATATCCCCCTGCGGATGAAAAATACAAGCAGCTTGAAGATCGTTTGAATGATATGGAGAGTCAGAAAGCGCCTGGGCTGGATTTGGGTTTGGTCTCAGGAGTTGTCATTCCTCACAAGTTCAAAGTTCATGCTTTTGTGAAGTACGACGGTGTGTTTTTTCCTAAGCTTCACTTGAGGTCTTATGTTCAAAATATTCAGCCACACAGTGCTGACAGGAAGTTATGGATGCACTTTTTTCAAGAGAGTTTGTCTGGAGCTCAATTGGAATGGTATTATCAACTTGAAAATACTCATATTCATACATGGAATGATCTGGAAGAATCTTTTTACAAGCAATACCAATACAACATTGATCTGGCGCCAACTTGAATGCAACTACAAAGAATGTCTATGGTTTATAATGAAAGTTTCAAAGAATTTTCTCAGAAACGGAGAGATCTATCAGGAAGAGTTCAACCCCCCTTATTTGATAGGGAATTGGTGGACATGTTTATAGGTACTTTGACAGGACATTTCTTCAATCATCTGATTGGAAGCTCTTCAGTCAGGTTCACCAAGTTAATATTAACAAGGGAACATGTTGAAGCTAGAATTAAAAGCGGAAAAATGCAGGTGGCTACATCTTCAAGTGCTGCAAAGAAGTCATTCAAAGGGAAGAAGGAAGCTAATGCTGTGTACATCCAGAAGGGTCGTAATAAGGGTGACAACCACTAATCTGTGGGGGCTGTAATGATTTCAAATCCTGCACCAGCATAACAACAAGGCAATCAGCGCAAGCAGGATGCACCTAGGAGACAATTTACAAAGATCAATATGCCATTTTCTCAGGCATTGCAACATCTATTGAAGACGGAGCTGATTACATTAAGGGATCCTCCTCAAAACCCCAACACTTCCTCTCCTCGGTAAAATCCCAATGTACGATATGCTTATCATTCCAATAGTCCCGGACATGATATTAATAACTGTTGGGTGCTCAAGAACAAGATCCAAGATATGATTAACTCCAAGGAGATTGAATTTTACCCTCCTCAAACTCCAAATGTGATTACTGCACCTTTGCCCAACCATGACAAAGGTGTTAATGTTGTTAATGATATTTCTTATGTTTCTGATGTAAGTGACTTGACTACTCCTCTGATGATCATTAAAAAGAATATGTTGCGAGCTGGTTTATTTATGGGCTACATTGAAAATTGCTACCATTGTGCGTCCCAATCCAATGGTTGTGTGTTGCTAAAGAAAGGTATTCATCGTTTAATGGATGATCGTGAAATTCTGTTTGAGAAGATTCCTTCTATGGAGGGTTTATGTGAAAGTGTGTCTCAAGACCTGAGACTTGAAGACGTGACTGTAATTACAATCTCCAGTACTATTGTAAGGGTCTCTTCTAAAGGTCTTGTAAAGATTACTGCTGAACCTAGGATTGCTCCTTTGATCATTACCGCACCGGGCCAATTCCATATTCCTCTAACAAGGTTGTCCCCTGGAATTATGGAACTAATGTCTACTACCATGGCGTCAAGCAAAAACCGTTGGCTGTTGAAAGTAAAAGTATTGAAGTTACTGATCCCAATGTTGGCAATATTGTTGGGACTAGTAATGTTACCAGAAGTGGAAGGATTTTCTCACCAGAGATCTCTCTAAGAGATGTTACTACACCAGTTTGTATCACTGTTGGTGAGTCAACTATTGAGATTCAGGACAAAGAAAAGATGACTGAGCCTGCCCAGACAGGCGCCAAAGGAAACTGTTAAAGATGCCTCCAAACAAGAGTTGGAGGAAATATTAAAAATTATTCAGAAAAGTAACTACAATGTCGTTGAACAATTGATGCAGACTCCCTCCAAGATATCTATGCTAGCTTTGTTGTTGTGCTCCAAAACCCATGCTCGAGATTTGGTAAAATTTCTAAAATCTGCTCATGTACCACAAGAAATCTTTGTTGATCAATTTGAAAACTGTGTTACTAGCCTAACAGCTGACAATGGGTTAGGCTTTTCTGATGTTGACTTGACTCCCGTAGGAAGGAACCATAACAAGGCCCTGCACCTTTCTATTGAGTGCAGGGGCACTACTTTAACTCATGTGTTGGTGGATACAGGTTCTTCATTAAATGTCTTGCCGAAAGGTGCACTAAACAGACTTGATTATGAAGAGGTTCTGCTGAAGCCCAGTGATATTGTGGTGAGAAACTTTGACAGCTCAAAGAGAATGGTGCATGGAGAGATTGATCTCCCAAACAAAGTGGGTTCTCAGGTTTTTTACTCTACCTTCTATGTGATGGACATTCGTCCAGCCTATTCTTATTTTCTTGGACGCCTTTGGATTCATGGGGCAGGCGATGTTACTTCTATGTTACACGAGAAGTTGAAGTATCCGGTGAAAGGGAAAATTGTTACCGTTTGTGGAGAGGAAGAATATATGGTGAGTCACTTGCATTCCTTCAGGTATGTTGAGATGGATGGAAAATTCATCGAGACTCCTTTCCAGACCTTCGAATTAGTTCCTCGAGCAATTCCTGTTGCTAAAGCTGCTCCAGTTGTTCCTAAATTACCAGGGTTCCACCAAAGATGGTTTCTCTGAAAGACACAAGGTCTGTGATAGAAGAAGGTGGTTGTACTATTTGGGGTCAGCTTCCTGATATTCCTTACAAATCCAATAAATTTGGCTTGGGTTTCACCTCAGAGGCTCAGAAGGTTGTTTGTTGTGCTCGTGCGGGAAGACTGCCATTCCGCGTCAACAACAATGGAGTCAATGCTATAGAAGATGATGACAGTGACTATGATATAGACAGTTGGATCTTCCATACTATCGGCAATGGGCTCAACAACTAGATGACCAAGGACTTTATACCAATCTCCTTTAGTTAGGAGTAAATGCTTTTTCTTTTTTATTGATTTCAAGTTTTTGGATATGTAATTTTGAACAATAACTTTAAGCCTTGTGTCTTACCCGAGGCACAATGGTTCATTTGTTAGGGTTGTTATCTTTCATCCGCATATTTTCATTTAATAAATCATTGGATGTTTGCGTTAAAATTTTGCGCTTTTGGTCTTTCTTTTACTTTATTACTTTCAAATTAGTTATGTGTTCTTACACACACCCATATAATAAACTGCAGATCCACGTCCACTTTGGATCCCATTGATAACAATTCTGCTATTGCCAATTATGACTTTTAAAATCCAATATACCAAGCCGAGGACAAATATGAGGAAGAGTGTGAAGTACCTGGAGAGCTTGCTAGACTGTTACAGCAAGAAGAAAGATCCATACAACCCCATGAAGAGTCATTCGAGGTTGCGAACTTAGGTACTGCAGAGGAAAGAAAAGAAGTTAAGATAGGTGCCAATCTAGAGAACAGTGTCAAAGAGAGGTTAATCTAGATGTTATGTGACTATGTTGAGATCTTTGCTTGGTCTTATGAAGACATGCCAGGGCTTGATACTGATATTGTGGTTCACCGCCTACCAATGAAGGAAGGTTGTTCTCCTATAAAGTAGAAGGTCCGTCATATGCGTCCCGAGATATCTAAGAAGATCAAGGTTGAAGTCATGAACTAGTTCAATGTAGGTTTCCTAGTTGTTACATCCTATCCTCAGTGGGTTTCAAATGTGGTTCCAGTACCTAAGAAGGACGGTAAGGTGCATATGAGTGTATACTACAGGGATCTAAATAGGGAAATCCCAAAGGATGACTTTCTGCTTCCACATATTGATGTTCTAGTTGACAACACCACTCAGCATAAGGTATTTTCCTTCATGGATAGTTTCTCTGGATATAATCATTTCAAGATGGCACCTGAAGAAATGGAGAAGATCACTTTTGTCACATAGTGGGGCACTTTCTATTACAAAGTTATGCCTTTTGGGTTGAAGAACACCGATGCAACATATCAGCATGCTATGGAAGCTTTGTTCCATGATATCATCCATCACGAGGTAGAAGTTTACATTGATGTCATGATAGCCAGGTCTCAGACTAAAGAAGAACATCTTGACCATCTTCAAAAGCTGTTTGAAAGGTTAAAGAAGTTTAAGTTAAGACTAAATCCAAACAAATGCAACTTTGGGGTGAGATCCGGTAAACTCCTAGGTTTCATCGTTGGTGGTAAAGGTATTGAAGTTGATCATGCAAAGGTTAAAGCCATTTAAGATATTCTACATCCCCATACTGATAAAGAAGTTAGATGTTTCTTGGGATGCTAGAATTACATCACCAAATTTATTTCTCATATGACCGCTACTTGTGAGCCAATCTTCAAATTACTGAAGAAATATCAAGTAGTGAAGTGGAACGGCGACTGTCAGATAGCCTTTGACAAAATCAAGGAGTACCTCCAAGAACCTCCAGTTCTGATTCCACCAGTTGAAGGAAGACCTATAATCATGTACCTAACTATTGTACCCCAAAATTTTACCTCCCATTTTTCATACAAGATACTATCCTAGGGTTTCTCGAATACTCAATTTGGCTCAGAATTTGATCAGACATATTTTCTCCCTAAGCAGTAAATCAGCAATTAGGGTTTTGCATTTCTCAAAGAAAATTGAGTCTTCAAGGTCTCAATTGGTCTTCATGGGTTTTCATGTCTCCTCAAGTTTGTTTAAGCCAGTTTTCAAACCTCATATTGCAAGTTTGCTCAACCAATGGTCCAGATAACTGAAAACAACTACAACAACCCCAAAATCAACCCCTTTGCGAGAACAAGTTCAAGTGCTTGTAAACTTATTCATTATTCGATATTTTTGAGCGATTTTTTCTTGCGTATGATTCTCCTTGATGCCATCTCCATTTTCTCTTCATAAGTCAATAGCTGATTACGCGTAGAAGATCACAAAAATTTGAATGCGTTGGAAGTCGCATCATGAATTTTGACCTAATTTCAAATAACAGTCGTCTGATTTCTAAGAGTTGTGAGTTCTTCAAAATCACAAGACTTTGAGATGATTATTTCTGTTCATGGTCATATATGATGTCACTCACGGGTTTATCTTCAAAGAATCGAAGGAAAATTGTGTTTGGAAGACTTTAAAATTATCAAATCGTCACAAGGCATTTGTTGACTTTGAATGTTCTTAATCACAGTTTATTTAAAGATTGACAAATATTCTCGAAGCATGTCTGTTTGGCAATGAAATTCCATTTTTTTATCGAGCATAGCACGCAAGTTCATTTTAAATGCAAACTTGACTGGGACAAGATGTGAAGGTTAAGGCTGTCATTTAAGAAACCATGATTATGGATTCCATTAGTCAAAAAGATTTGAGCTCCTAAAACATTTATTTTGTTCAAGAATATAAAGTACATGATTTATCTGACCATTTTGTGATTGCTTGAAATGCAAGTTACCAAACCAAGATTTTTCTATCCAAAGTATTCAATTGAGGATTGCAAGTTTTGTACAATAAATTCTAGCACACCAAATTTTATTCAAATGCTTGATATTATTACATTACAAATGAAATTACAATTTGTTTGTCTTGTTTACAAAAAATCTCAAGTTCTTGTTTACAAAAAGAATTTTTATTTTCTTCTTCAAGTCTTCATCTTCATCTTCAAGAAATCAATCCAACCTTCGTTTGCATCCAAGTCTTGCTTGTCGTTCATGAAAAAAGAAAAGGAAAAGTTAGAAAAAATTCAAGCAAAGTAATGTGTAAAGAAGAGAAATTCATCATTAGGGTTTGCGTCTTGGAATTAGAATTTTGTTTGTTTTATTCACCATCCATTTCTCCCTATTTTGCAAATCTCAAAACCCAAATTTTGGTTAACAAAAAAGGGAAAAAGAAAATATACAAAAACAGGGCTGCATTGCAAAATCACCAAACAAAACAGGGCTGCATTGCATTTGCAGCAAACAAAGCAAAACTAGCAGGGAAAGCAAGCTGCCCAAACAGCTACTACAGCAGCCCATAAAGCCAGCAAGCAAGATGCCTGACTTACTGTCAAACAAAAGCAAGCATAGCAAGAAAGGTAGCACAACAGCACAAGAATACAGGGCAGCAACATCAAAGCAAACAAAAAACTGCAGCAAGTTATATAACAGCAGGCTGCTATACAAGCAGCATAAACAAATGCAATGCAACACAGCCCCAACCTGCTGTCAAACAAGGCATCATAGGTTGCTTAAGAATCTGAACAAGGCAAGCTGCAATTCAGCAGGGAAAGCAAGATGCCTAACCTGTAGTAAAGTACACAACAGTCAAACAAACAAAACATAGCAAGAAAGGTAGCATAGGCTGCCAAGATGACAGGAGAAAGCAACAATGAGTAAGACAAATTGGAACAAGGAAAAACAGCAAGTCAACTTGCTCATAAAAAACATTACATCATCATTTCCCTAAGCATGCAAACCCTTCAGAAAAAAACATATAATAAGCAAAGACTGCTTTATTTCATGGAAAGATAAAGAGGGAAAGAGACAAGTTTTGGAAAGATATCACTTAGGCCATAAACAGTCCCAAAATTTCCAAGCCAACTGCTATCACAAAACAAACTAGCTGCAAAAACAGCCCTGCTACAGCCTGCACCAAAAGTTGCACTAAAATGGCAAAACATCAACCTGCACATAAAAGGCCACAGAGAAATTAACCAAGTTATTCAAAACTCATAAAAAATTTCCTCCATTTTTCTACTACCTCTCCTATATAACAGTAGCCAAACTTGTTCAAAGGGATCTGACTTTTCCATCCCAACAAAAACCCTCATGCTGTCATAAAACCCCAAGACAACAGATAATACAAAACAAAAAGACCCTCACTGCAAACCAAGAGCCAAACCAACAAAATATATAAACAAACCAAGAGCCAAACCAGCAAATATACAAACCAACCAAGCAGCATATCAAGAAAATATACAAACTGAGCCAGCATACACACAAAAACCAGAAAACCAAACAAAAAAGAACAAAATCCATAGCAACTGTTCCTTTCCAACTGTTGGGACCTCATCATCATCATCCTTCCTCACTCACCCTCAGTAACCATTGAACACCATCATCAACCTCACCTCTCCATCTAGCAAACCCAAAATAGCTAGCCTCCAACAGGAAATCGTAAACCAACAAAACCAACAAAAAGCAGAAAAACCAGAAAATAGACAATCCAACCAATATTCAGAAAAATGATAAATTAAACCTCTTCATTCACAAACCCATTCACATACATACTCCCTCTGTCTCATGAACAAAACCCTAATCATCTCATAAAATCCAAAAACGCACAAAGAATCATACGCAAATCAGAAGAAAAGGCAAAGCAGAAATTTGGAACATACCTTAGTAGCTGAAAAAGAGGTAACACATTATTAATTTCGATTTGATTCGGTCTTACCTTCCCTTACCCTTTTGCAATCGCTGTAGCATTTTGATTTGGGGCTTTAGGGTTTTCTCTGGGGATGAAGGTAGCTAGAGATGAGAGAGGTAACAGAGAGGAGAATTGATAAGCCATTAGAATAGAGGTATCGAGAGAGAGGGAGGAAGAAGATTAGCGTGATAATTAGGAAGAGAGATAGGGTTTTCTGATCTTGTTTTATTTTCCCAATTAGCAACAACAATAATAACATTCTGATTAGGGCTCCAAACCCCTTTCCATTTCCTTTCTAAACCGGGTTTGGGCCAGGTTTACTTGGCCCAACCCATTTTTTAAGTTTTGCTTTATTATTTTGCAAAGGCAATTAATATAATGAATGGACATCTGGTGTGATGGTTAAGGCGTTAGCGTTTGGAGAGGAAGTCCCGGGTTTGAGACCCCTGGGGACGGTTTTTCTGACTTGTTTGTTTCATTTTCTTCTTTTTTGTTAAAACAAAAAAAACCTTGGGCTTAAGTCTCTAAAGCCCATACTCAAAAAAAGACAACATCACCCCTTTTTAATTTAACACCACCTCTCCATTTCATTTTAAATATTTAATTTGGTATTTACTTATTTCCATTAATTTAATAAATCATGTTTTGTTGATTAATTTCCTTAATTAAGTTTAGTTCTTAGTTCTAATTTAATTTAGGAAACACTTTGTAAATAATTTTACTAATTACTTTTTTGCTTAAGCTTTAATTTTTTTAATTTCTTAATAACAAAAACCCTAAAAGACAAAAATAGGTTTACATTTGATTTATTTCTTTAGCTAATTATAGAATAGATCTTTAGTTTCTTTTCAAATTTTTCTCACAAATAAAATGCCAAGAATTTTAGTTCCGTACTTTGTTAATAAATTTTTATTTCCTAGACTGTTATAACTGTAATTAATCACTCAAATTCGATTTGGTTGTATTGTTTGCCTATTTTGGACCTTTTAATCGCATTCGACTCATCCCCATTTGTAAAAATTGTACCCCCATTCCCGAAAACTCTGTAATAGCGTAGAATTTCCATTTCCGCAATTTACTGTTTTCCTTATACTGTATTGTAATTAGGCGTGCATGGCAAGATTCAAAATCAATCGCTAGATAACCTAATTTCAAAGACAAAATAACTTGAATCAAACACACAATTTCACACGCACACCTCTAGGGTAACCTCGCTTGTTGCCTTGGAAACACAGTCATATCCCTCGAGTATGGGACGCTTTAGCAAAGACCCTTCAATGAAAGATCTTAGTCCCTCGATGACCCTCGATGTTGCCTCCGGTAAAACGATCTAGTCCCTTACGAAAAATTGCTAAAACATCTCATAAGTTGCTTTCAATGACTGTACGATTGACCCGCGCCTGTCCCTTCACATCCAACGATGGAGCTTCTTACCAAATCAATGGTAAGATAGCAACATCTAAAGGAGGAAGAAAAGAACATTTAAGACCTTTCGAGTAGGTAGACTCGCTCCTAGTTGCTCGCTTACTCATGACAAAAACATTTTTACACCGACACTTTCAACATTTTCAAAAAGATAAAACATTTTGTATATGTTCTTATAGAGACGGGAACCATTACAAAACATCTTTTCAAAACTACTTTAAAAAACACATTCCACAAACACATCTTTGAACTATTGTTCGAAACAAAACTTTGTACGCGTTCTTATAGAAACGAGAACCATTACAAAGATATTTTCGAAACACTTTCAAATCTCACACCACAAGCACATTATCAAAGCAAAATTAAGTGATCTAGCGAGTAACTAAGAGCCCGTAGATAACTACAGATGAAAAGGATGCTAATACCTTCCCTTTTCATAATCTACCCCCCGAACCCGAGAAATAATCTCAAAAGGTCTTTCCTGTGCTTTTTTACCTTTCCTTTTTGGATAAAATAAAAGTCGATGGCAACTCTTGCTATCCGCACAAATGCGATCAAAACGGAAAATGACCCAAGTCAGTTCTCCCGCCGTATCACAGAACTGGCGACTCTGCTGGGGAATTTAATCTAAAAGCGGGGTTACCTTAGGGTTAGATCACCTTTAATTGTTTCTTTGCATGATTTATATTTTGTTCTTTTGTATTGAGCTTGCTTTGATCCTCCACCTGGATCTGGGAAACCTTTTTTAGGTAAGTAGCAATAGATTGTGGAAACTGTACGGCGTAGACTGATATGGTTGAAGCAATGACTATGTTAGTGTGACACATTTGTGGGTACTGGTATCCCTTGTGGTGAATCGAGGAGGATACGGGGCCGCTGAGTGGCGTCATAAAGCACTAATTGACTTTAGAACCCTAATTGAACAAACTTGGCCATTGGGACGTAGTCAGATAATCGGTTTCGGTGTAGAGCTGAAAATTGATTGATACTCGATACTACACTCGTTGAAGCTAGACTTTTGGGATATCTCGGTCGAAAGAAAAGATTGATTATGCTGAGACAATGCCTAAGAGAAAGGTCGGTGATAATGAGATCCTTTAGAACCCGATCACTATTACTAGGACAGGTTGAGCCAACTAAACTTCAAGAGGGTACTTACCTATAAAACCCCATGCAAGCCTAAAAGATAGGGACTTGTTTGATGCGTGTGTATATATTTACTTGTGTATAACATCATGAACATCATGAACATCATAAGCATCATACGCATGCTCACTAACCATTTCAAGGATTTAGAAATTTATCTTTGTTTTTGTTTTGTAGGTCATGAATTTCGTCCGAAGAAACACCATCTGAATCAGCTTTGTAAAAGCACACCCTCAACTTCAAGAGCTAGCCTCAAGAGTGCCAGGGGATTCTCCTTTTACCAAGAAATACGGTCGACTCCTCAGTTTGGCTACATCCAGTTTCCAAGAAGAGATGATATGTGTGTTGTTCCAATTCTTTGATCCCGTACATTATTGTTTTACTTTCCCGAACTATCAGTTGGTACCTACACTGGAAGAATTCTCTCTACTCTTGGGGGTGCCCATACTTAATCAGATACCATTCACCGGTCTAGAGGGGATTCCAAGACCTGAAGTCATCACCGAAGCTTTGCATATGAAGAGATCCGACATCATAGCCAATTGGGAGACAAGAAGCGGGGTTAAAGGCTTCCTAGCCAAGTTTCTATTGGAGAAGGCTCGTTCCTTCTGGGACGACATGGATTTACAAGCTTTTGAAGACATCTTGGCTCTTCTCATTTATGGTTTGGTTCTGTTCCCCAACTCGGACCAATTCATAGATGGTAACACCATCAAAGTCTTTCTCTCTCGCAATCCCGTACCTACCTTACTGGGAGACATCTTGCATTGCCTTCATACCCGCACCACGAAGAAAAGAGGTACTCTCTTGTGTTGTATTCCCCTACTCGCTAAGTGGTTCACTTCACACCTACCTCAATCAGCATTAAAGAACGAGCAAAGACTGACATGGTCTCAAAGGATGATGTCCCTCACCCATTCTGACATCCGTTGGTGTTCGAGATCCTTGGAAGATGTCTCTATCATTGACCGCTATAGGGAATTCCCTAATGTCCCTTTGCTTGGTATTAGAGGGGGTATCACCTACAACCCCTGCTTAGCTCTTCGGCAGTTTGGGTATGCCCGAAGAGACGACCCTCATGAGATGCTCATTCAAGGTCTGGTGTTCGACTATGCAAAGAAGACCAAGGTTATCGCCAGAGGTTTACACGCGCTTGGAGAATGATGAACAAGGTGGACAGTAGAACTTTAGGACACAAAAAATATATCCCTCTCGAGCCTCACCTTAGGTGGGTACGGGCTCGTGCTCAGAGTCTCGTGACGCCTTACCCTTCCATCCTCCCTGTTATCATAGAGCATGTTGTTGAAGGAGACGTCCCATACACTGTTCTTCATCCTAACAAGCCTACCTCTCTCGAAGACTTGCAGAAAGCTTGGGTTCAGTTAAAGGAAGAGCGAGACACCTTTGAAGCCCAATTTTACGCCAGTGAGAAGAAGGTTCTAGAACTTGTAACACCCCAATTCTACCCCGGCAAATTATATAAATAAATCAGAGTTATAAAAATTCAATCATACAAACGAATCGGAATGTCACAAATTCTTCTATCAAAATTCATTGCATTCATTGTGGATATATAACACTTTTTAAAATATCAGGTGAACCATCAACATAACATCTTTAATCAAATAATTCAACATCTACGCAGCGGAATTCTTAATAACATCTCTAATAAAAAAACAGCAACTTTGAAACATCACATATTTAATAATAATCAATTTAAAGTTCAACAACTGAAAATCAACAATAAAAAACAGCAAGCGTTCATCCCCTCGAGTGTTATATATCAGAGCAATGACACCGACTCGAACTATTGAAGGAATACAGCCTTCACTCTCGATTACCTGCATGTTACCAACATAAGGGCAACATTCAAACAGAAGGGGTGAGATATCTTACAATATAATAAAGCGCATGATAATTAATATATTAAATTAGATCAATAACATCACCACTTCTCATCTCATAATCTATAATAATTACAACGCATATACACATTCATCAACATCAAAATACACTTCTCTAAACAATCATATAATGCAACTCAATACTATGCAAATGCATGTGGTACCATTGGAGCAGAACTCCCATCTTAAAAATTTGCCAATTAATAGAGGCGTCAACAAGGCATAGCCTTCATCTCAAAATTCGCCAATACAGGCCATCTCAACGAGCATAAGCTTCATCTCAAAAATGCAATGTATGGGACACAACCAAGAATGTAATAATAACACCCAAGTTAACAACATCTCAAATCATCTCAAAACATCTCAATTTAACATCCCAAAAACATCTCAAATTAACATCTCAAATTAACATCTCAAAAACATCTCAAATTAACATCTCAAAAACATCTCAATTAATCAACATCTCAGATCATCAAAATAATTTATCAAACATCGTTTATTTATTATAAATCATCAACATAGTATTATTAATAACTTCTCACTAACAACTCAGTTGTATTTTAATTTCCACAGTAAATCATACTGCTATTCTGTAAGTCAAACGTCAAGACCGACACTATCCTATTGTTATAGCTCAAACATCAGCTTCTAAGCATCTAACGTTCATCGTTCTGTTTGAAAACAACGTAAAGGCCAACCCAACTTCTGACCACGCAACCTCTAACCAACACCATTTCTAATAAAACATCTTTTAATGACACAACCTCTGGGCGACACAATCTTCTGACTACTATAACTTCTGACTAATGCAACTTCTGACTAACCCAACCTCTGATTAGATGCAACTTCTGATCATCACAGCTTCTGACTAACCCAACCTCTGACCAGATACAACTTCTGATCATCACAGCTTCTGACTAACCCCATCTTCTAACTAATACAAATTCTGACTAATGCAACTTCTGATGACATAGTCCTCTGACAGCATAGCTTCTAACCCATGCAACTTCTAACATCAGAACTGTTACTTTCTAATGATTCAACGCAACTTCTAACATCAGAATTTCTACCTTTCACTAAGCCACGCAACTTCTAACAACCTACGTCTAACATCAAAACTGTTATTTTCTATTCATCCTATTGTTCTAATGCTTTGCCTAATATCAACTTAACTAAGAACAGTATTGACAAATTCTATTCTCCAAATTAATTCATCTTTCTAATACAGCAACACCTGGTATCGTTCCAATGTAATTTTGTGTTTTTCATCACTGCAATAATTCTGCGTTTTTCCTTCTCAACATCTCATTATGGTTCCATAATTAAAGTCCTAAACTTAATCTAATCATGACAATTCATCACCCATAATTACCTTATAATTCTACATTATTTTAACAGCATCAAGACATCAATATTCATCGAAATTCATCAATTCTCATCATACATCAATCATATATTCTCAATTCAAGAACAAGACAACAATCACCACTAACCCCACATACCAATCATCATAAACCCAATTATAGAGTCAGAACCCCACCCTTACCTTGGATTAAAGGTCGCTCTACAATTCCCGGTTGGATTCTCGTTCTTGTCGTTTTCCACTTTCTCTAGCAGCTTGCACGTTCTCCTCTCAATCCTTATTCTTCTACTGCTTCTTTCTTTCTATTCTATTCCAACAACAATAAAATAACCCTATTATTCTATTAACTCCTTATTGTGCTTAAAACCAGTACACCCCCTTATTACTTCTATTCCTTCAAAATAAGCCCACATCAAATAATATTATACTTCTAATATTATTTCACCACATAATATTATATCTCTAATATTATTTCTCCACTTAATAAAATAAATCCAATTAATTATAACACATCTTCACAAATATTCCAAAAATAATTTAATTAAATAATTAATTAAATTATGGGCGTTACAACTCTCCCCCATTCAGAATATTTTCGTCCTCGAAAATTTACCTCAATCAAACAATTCAGGATAGGAGTCTCGCATCTTGCTCTCCAACTCCCAAGTCGTGCTTTCACCAGCTACTCCTAGCCAAACCACTTTAACCAAGGAAATCTCTTTTCCTCTCAGAGTCTTTATTTCATGATCCGCGATCCGTACAGGCATCGTCTCCACCGTAAGATTATCTTGTACTTGCACATCATCCATATGAATCACATGAGATGGATCTGAAATATACTTCCGAAGTTGCGACACATGAAACACATCATGCAAATTCGAAAGATTAGGCAGTAAATCCACTCTATAAGAAACATCCCCTACTCTCTCCGAAATTTGATACGGTCCAATAAAACGAAAAGTGAGCTTCTTAGACTTCAACGCTCGCCCAACACCAGTCACAGGTGTAACTCTCAAAAACACATGATCACCAGCTTGAAATTATAAATATTTCCTTCGCTTGTCATGATAACTCTTCTGTCTACTTTGTGAAGCTTTCATATTTTCTCGAATCAACTTCACCTTCTCGGTAGTCTCACGAACAAGTTCAGGTCCAAGTACTACACTTTTGCCAGATTCATGCCAACATAACGGAGTTCTACATCTTAGACCATACAACGCTTCAAAAGGTGCCATCCCAATACTGTAATGATAATTTTTATTATATGTGAACTCTATCAACGGAAGATAAGTATCCCACGAACCTCCCTGCTCAAGAACACATGCCCTCAACATGTCTTCCAACGATTGAATCGTCCATTCAGTCTGACCATCTGTCTGAGGATGATACGCTGAACTCAATCTCAGCTTAGAACCCAACGCTTCTTGCAAACTCTTCCAAAAATCAGAAGTAAATCTTGGATCTCTATCTGGCACAATGCACAAAGGAACACCATGCAGCTTCACAATCACACTAGTGTAAATCTCAGCCAACTTCAGCACTGGAAAACTGATGTTAATAGGAATAAAATGATCTGACTTCGTAAGCCTATCAACAATCACCCAAATCGAATCATGTCCTCTTAAAGTATTAGGAAACCCTGTCACAAAGTCCATTGAAATGCTATCCCATTTCCATTCTGGAACTTTCAACTGTTGCATCAATCCTGCAGGCTTCTGATGTTTAACTTTCGACTTCTGACAAGTCAAACATGCATACACAAACCAAGCCACATCACTCTTCATCCCAGGCCACCAAAACAAACCTTTCAAATCTTGATACATCTTTGTAGCTCCTGGATGAATACTCAACTTACTTCTATGGCTCTCTTCAAGTATCACTTTCTTCATCTCAGCATCATCAGGAATATAAATCCAGTTACGAAACCTCAACACACCTTGCTCATCTATCTTAAAATCATTATTCTCAGACTGGTCAATCCTAACCATCAAATCTACCAGTTTCACATCCAACTTCTGAGCTTCTCTGATATTGTCTAGAAATTCATTATTAATCTTCAACATACCCAACATAACACTCTGTGGAGTAACCTCACAAACTAAGCTTATATCTCTGAACTGCTCAATCAATTCCAACTCTTTAATCATCATTGCTGACATATGTAAAGTCTTTCGACTCAACGCATCAGCTACCACATTTGCTTTTCCTGGATGATAATTCAAACTGAAATCATAATCCTTTAACAATTCTAACCATCTTCGTTGCCTCATATTCAACTCCTTCTGATCAAACAAATACTTTAAGATCTTATGGTCACTAAACACTTCAAATCTAGAACCATAAAGATAATGCCTCCAAATCTTCAATGCAAAGACAATAGCAGCAAACTCTAAATCATGCGTAGGATAGTTCTTCTCATGAGTCCTTAACTGCCTTGACGCATAAGCAACTACCTTACAATTCTGCATAAGCACACCTCCTAAATCCATCTTAGAAGCATCACAGTACACCACAAAAGGCTCTCCTGGATTAGGCAACGTCAAAATCGGAGTCGGCGTCAACCTCTTCTTCAATTCTGTAAAACTTTCTTCACACTGAACATCCCACACAAAAGCTCTACCTTAACAAGTCAACTTAGTCAACGAAAGTGACAACTTAGAAAAACCTTCGATAAACCTTCTATAATAACCAGCTAATCCCAAAAAGTTTTTGATCTCAGTAGTTGACTTTGTAGTTTCCCATTGCAACACAACATCAACCTTTGATGGATCTACATCAATGCCACTACCTGAAATCACATGACCAAGAAAACTAACCTCTTTTAACCAAAATTCACACTTGGACAGCTTTACATACAACTTCTTCTCTTTCAAAATTTGCAATACTACTCTTAAATGTTCATCATACTCTTCTTCTGACTTAGAGTAAATCAAAATATCATCAATGAATATCACTACAAACCGATCCAAATAAGTATGAAAGATACGATTCATATATTCCATGAATTCTCCCGGCATATTAGTAACACCGAAAGGCATCACCGAATACTCGTAATGTCCATAACGCATTCTGAAGGATGTCTTCTGAATATCTTCATCCTTCACTTTAATCTGATGGTAACCCGACCTCAGATTAATCTTACTAAACAAACGAGCATCCACCAATTGGTCCATTAAGTCATCTATTCTTGGAAGCGGATACTTGTTCTTAATCGTCACCTTATTCAGTTGTCTATAATCAACACAAAGCCTCATACTTCGATCTTTCTTCTTCACTAACAACATTGGAGCACCCCACAATGATACACTTGGTCTTAAAACATAAACAACAATTAGAACACAAATAAGAATACTCGATTATTAGACAACTTAGACTCGACGACAAGGTCGGACCAACCTTTTGCTCTGATACCAACTTTGTAACACCCCAATTCTACCCCGGTAAATTATATAAATAAATCAGAGTTATAAAAATTCAATCATACAAACGAATTGGGACGTCACAAATTCTTCTATCAAAATTCATTGCATTCATTATGGATATATAACACTTTTTAAAAAATCGGGTGAACCATCAACATAACATCTTTAATCAAATAATTCAACATCTACGCAGCGGAATTCTTAATAACATCTCTAATAAAAAAACAGCAACTACGAAACATCACATATTTAATAATAATCAATTTAAAGTTCAACAACTGAAAATCAACAATCAAAAATAGCAAGCATTCATCCCCCCGAGTGTTATATATCAGAGCAATGACACCGACTCGAACTATTGAAGGAATACAACCTTCACTCTCGATTACCTACACATTACCAACATAAGGGAAACATTCAAACAGAATGGGTGAGATATCTAACAATATAATAAAGCGCATGATAATTAATATATTAAATTAGGTCAATAACATCACCAATTCTCATCTCATAATCTATAATAATTACAACGCATATACGCATTCATCAACATCAAAATACACTTCTCTAAACAATCATATAATGCAACTCAATACTATGCAAATGCATGTGGTACCATTGGAGAAGAACTTCCATCTCAAAAAATTGCCAATTAATAGAGGCGTCAACAAGGCATAGCCTTCATCTCAAAATTCGCCAATACAGGCCATGTCAACGAGCATAAGCTCCATCTTAAAAATGCAATGTATGCGACACAACCATGAATGTAATAATAACACCCAAGATAACAACATCTCAAATCATCTCAAAACATCTCAATTTAACATCCCAAAAACATCTCAAATTAACATCTCAAAAACATCTCAAATTAACATCTCAAAAACATCTCAAATTAACATCTCAAAAACATCTCATTTAATAAACATCTCAGATCATCAAAATAATTTATCAAACATCATTTATTTATTATAAATCATCAACACAATATTATTAATAACTTCTCACTAACAACTCAACTTTATTTTAATTTCCACAGTAAATCATACTGCTATTATGTAACTCAAACGTCAAGACCGATACTATCCTACTGTTATAGCTTAAACAACAGCTTCTAAGCATCTAACGTTCATCGTTCTGTTTGAAAACAACGTAAAGGCCAACCCAACTTCTGACCATGCAACCTCTAACCAACACCATTTCTAATAACACAACTTCTAATGACATAACCTCTGGGCGACACAATCTATTAACTACTATAACTTCTGACTAATGCAACTTATGACTAACCCAACCTCTGATCAGATGTAACTTCTGATCATCACAACTTCTGACTAACCCAACCTCTGACCAGATACAACTTCTGATTATCACAGCTTCTGACTAACCCCATCTTCTGACTAATACAAATTCTGACTAATGCAACTTCTGATGACAGAGTCCTCTGACAGCATAGCTTCTAACCCATGCAACTTCTAACATCAGAAATGTTACTTTCTAATGATTCAATGTAACTTCTAACATCAGAATTTCTACCTTTCACTAAGCCACACAACTTCTAACAACCTACGTCTAACATCAGAACTGTTATTTTCTATTCATCATATTATTCTAATTCTTTGCCTGATATCAACCTAACTAAGAACAATATTGACAAATTCTATTCTCCAAATTAATTCATCATTCTAATACAGTAACACCTGGTATCGTTCCAGCGTAATTCTGTGTTTTTCATCACTGTAATAATTTTGTATTTTTCCTTCTCTGCATCTCACTACGGTTCCATAATTAAATTCCTAAACTTAATCTAATCATGACAATTCATCATCCATAATTACCTTATAATTCTACATCACTTTAACAGCATAAAGACATCAATATTCATCGAAATTCATCAATTCTCATCATACATCAATTATATATTCTCAATTCAAGAACAAGACAACAATCACCATTAACCCCACATACCAATCATCATAAACCCAATTATAGAGTCAAAACCCCACCATTACCTTGGATTGAAGGTCGCTCTACAATTCCCGGTTGGATTCTCGTTCTTGCCGTTTTCCACTTTCTCTAGCAGCTTGCATGTTCTCCTCTCAATCCTTATTCTTCTACTGCTTCTTTCTTTCTATTATATTCCAACAGCAATAAAATAACCCTATTATTCTATTAACTCCTTATTGGGCTTAAAACCAACACACCCCCTTATTACTTCTATTCCTTCAAAATAAGCCCACATCAAATAATATTATACTTCTAATATTATTTCACCACATAATATTATATCTCTAATATTATTTCTCCACTTAATAAAATAAAACCAATTAATTATAAAACATCTTCACAAATATTCCAAAAATAACTTAATTAAATAATTAATTAAATTACGGACGTTACAGAACTCACCAAGCGACTTCATGAAGAGAAGAATCTGAATGCCTACATCGCGCCAAAGAGGATGCGTTCAACCTTTTTGTATTAGGAGTTTCTTGTATTTTGTTTCTTTTATTCTAAGCCCAAAGAGTCATGATGTACTCAAACTTGGATTTATTAATATAACATGTGTTCCTTTTTTGGTCTGAACAAATTTAAATCTCTAATTTCCTTGAAATCATTTGCATATGAATCTTCATTCATCATAACATAAAACATGTTTCTTACAACAGGTCTCCTTATCCTTCTACTGTTTATTTCAGTGAGATGGATATTGAACAGACAATGAAAGATTTCAGGCACAGAATGTCCAGTTTCAATAAATGCTCTTGACTCTGACAAAAGGACAAGAAGAGTTGAAGACTCTACTGGCCAAAGAGAAGAAGAAGAAAGCGAAGAAACCAATCGGTATTGTGATCATGGGAAGAAGGTTCAAAGGACAAGCCAGACAGATGTTAGACTTCGCAACATCATCGGATGAAGGAGATAATCAAGAAGACAGGACCAAGGAAGTGAACAACAACCCAGCATCCGAAGAAGAGGAAGAACCTGACTACTCTGAGGAGTAGTATCATCCTGCTGATAATAAATACAAAGATCTAGAGGATCGTTTGAATGCTATGGAGGTCCAGAGGGTACCCGCATTGGATTTTGAAGAGTTAGGACTTGTCTCAGGGGTTGTCATCACGCATAAATTCAAGGTCCCCACTTTCGCTAAATATGACGGTGTCTCTTGCCCGAAGCTGCATTTAAGGTCATACATCAGAAAGATTCCACCCCATACGGCTGATAAGAATCTGTGGGTGCATTTTTTCCAAGAGAGCTTGTCAGGGACGCAGTTGGATTAGTTCTATCAGTTGGAAGGGACCAATATCCGCAATTGTGAAGATTTGGTTGCCGCCTTTTACAAACAATACCAGTATAATGCTTACTTAGCTCCAACTCAGACGCAATTGAAAGGCATGTCTATGGGTGCAGGTGAAGGTTCCAAAACCTATGCTCAAAAATGGAGGGATCTCGCAGGCAGAGTCCAACCCCTTCTATCTGACAGAGAATTAGTGGATATGTTCCTAGGCACCTTATCAGGTCCATTCTTCAACCACCTGATCAGAAGTTCCTCAGCTGGATTTACTGAACTAATCATGACTAGTGAGCGGGTCGAAGCCGATATAAAAAGTGGCAAAATTCAAAGAGATGCATCCTCGAGCACGATGAAGAAACCCTTTGTTGGAAAGAAGGAGTTCAGTGTTGCATATGACCATAGGAATCAAAACAAAATTGAACATCGCCCGATAATAGGGGCTGTTATGATTTCTAATCCTGTGCCAAGTAAACAGCGAAATTATCAGCGCAAGCCAGAAGCGCCCATGAGACGATTTACCTGGATCAACATGACCATGTCTCAAGTTTTGCCACACCTTTTGAAGACCAATCTGGTAACTTTAAAAGAAGCTCCCAAGAACCCGAACGCTCGATATGCCTATCATTCTGAAAGCTCGGGGCATGATACAAACGACTGTTGGGCCTTGAAGAATAAGGTACAAGACCTTATCGATGCGAAAGAGGTTGAGTTTGATCCCCCAGAAATGCCTAATGTAATAACGACACCAATTCCTAGACATGGTCAAGGTGTCAACGCCATTAATGATGATCATTTTGTCTCCTCCGTGAATGACTTAAATACTCCTCTGTTGACCATTAAACAAAATCTGTTGCAAGCTGGTCTGTTCCCGGGTTGTAATAAGAATTGTCACTTATGCAAGTCTCTACCAAATGGCTGTTTGTTACTGAAGATAGGAGTTTAGCGCCTGATGATTAGCAAAGAAATCTTATTTGAAAAGATTCCTCTTACCAGAACTTCCTATCAAGATGTCTCAATAATCACCATTTCTAACAATCCTCCCGGGCTCTCCGCCAAAAGACCCGTCAGGATTACATCTGTTCCAAGGTCTTCACCTCTAATCATCATTATGCCAGGACCAATATCATACTCTTCGGATAAATCTGTTCCCTGGAACTATGGGGCTGACGTCTATTACTATGGCGTCAAGTAAGATCAGTTGGTTGTCAAAGACGAAGTTGCGAGAGATATTGATCCTGACATCGGTAATATCACTGGGACCAATAAGATAACAAGAAGTGGAAGAGTCTTCTCACCCGAGATTTCTCCAAAGACCATTGCTACTCCTCTAATCATTCCCACTGCCGCTCCTACCAACACTCCCAGTGATACTCCTAATGTTATCCCTAATACCGAGACAAGGGGCAAAGAGGTCTTGAATGAACATGTCCAAGCGAAAGAGCGTCCCGAGATCATCCTTGAAGCTTCTAGAAAGGAGATAGAAGAAATACTGAAGATAATCAAGATAAGTGACTACAACATTGTAGAACAGTTGGGGCAGACCCCCTCGAAGATATCATTGTTTTCCTTACTTTTGTGTTTTAAGGCCCATGCCAAAGCCTTGTTAAAGTTTCTCAAGACCTCCCACGTGCCCTAAGAGACCTCCATTGACCAATTTAAGAATTATGTGGCCAGTCTAACTGCTGATAATGGATTGGGCTTTTCCGACGCTGATTTAACTTCCAAGGGAAGGAAGCACAACAATGTCTTGCATGTTTCCATTGAATGCAGGGGCACCACACTTGCCCACGTTCTGGTGGATACCGGCTCATCATTGAATGTATTGCCCAAAAACACTCACGACCGACTGGACTGCGAGGGACTCACTTTAAAGCCTAGCAACATCATAGTGAGGGCCTTTAATGGTTCTAAAAGGACAGTGCACAGAGAAGTTAACATCCCCATAAAAGTTGGAACCCAGACTTTTGATTCAACTTTCTATGTGATAGATATCCGCCCTTCATACTCTTGTCTATTAGGTCGACCCTGGATCCATGGTGCTGGTGCCGTCACTTCTACCCTACATCAGATGCTAAATTACCCGATCAAAAGAAAGATTGTCACAGTTCACGGGGAGGAGGAGTACATGGTTAGCCACCTGAACTCTTTCAGGTATGTTGAAATGGATGGTGAATTCATTGAGACTCCGTGTCAGAATTTTGAGGAGGTTCCACAAACAGTTACGGCAACCAAGTCTACTCCCAAAGTTCCGAAGGTTACTAGACCTCCACTGAAGATGGCCTCTTTGAAAGATGCTAGAGCAGTAGTTGAAGAAGGCGAGTGTACCATCTGGGGTCAACTTCCAGATATTCCCTACAAGTCCAACAAATTTGGTTTGGGATTCACTACAGAGGCCCAAAGAGCTGTTAGATGTTCTCGCGCCGGGGGACCACCTTTGCGTATCAGCAATCAGGGAGTCAATGCAGTAGAAGACAATGATGGCAGTTGTGATATGGATGAGTGGATTTTTCCAACTATTGACGGAGGAATCAACAATTGGGAGGCCAAATATTCATTCCTATTACTTTTATTCAAGAGTAATTGTCTTTTAATGTTTTCAGGCTTGTAATATTTAAACAATTTAAACTTTAAAACCTTGTGTCTTACCTGAGGCACAATGGTCCATTTGTGAGGGTTGTTACTTCATTCTCATATGTCATCAATGAATCATGGACGTTTTTGCATACAAATTTTGTGCTCTTTGTCTTTCTTTTCTTACATTTTATTTCTTTCAAAGGTAGATATGCTCTTACACACACTCACATATTAAAATGCAGATCTACATCCACTCAGGATCCCATGGGTAATGGTTCTGCTATGGCCTATTGTGACTTTGAAAATTCGATCTACCAAGTCGAAGACGAAGGTGAGGAAGATTGTGAGGTACCAGGGGAATCGGCCAGGTTGTTATAACAGGAAGAAAGGACCATTCAGCCCCATGAAGAGCCGGTTGAAATAGTTAACTTAGGTACTGAGGAGGACAAGAAAGAAATCAAGATAGGTGCCAGCCTATAACCCAATGTCAAGGAACACCTAACTCAGTTACTAAATGACTATGTTGAGGTTTTCGCCTGGTCATACGAAGATATGCCAGGGCTCGACGCTGATATTGTGGTCCATCGTCTGCCAACAAGAGAAGACTACCCTCCGGTAAAACAGAAAGTCCTTCGCATGCGGCCAGACATGTCAGAGAAGATCAAGACTGAGGTCATGAATCAGTTCAATGTTGGATTCTTAGCCGTAACCGCCTATCCGCAATGGGTTTCCAATGTTGTTCCCGTCCCCAAAAAGGACGGCAAAGTACGAATGTGCATGGACTACAAAGATTTGAATTGGCCAAGCCCTAAGGATGATTTTCCACTCCCCCACATTGATATTCTAGTTGACAATATAGCACAACACAAAGTGTTTTCCTTCATGGACGGTTTCTCAGGCTACAACCAAATCAAAATGGCGCCTGAGGACATGGAGAAAACAACATTTGTCACACAGTGGGGCACATTCTGCTACAAGGTGATGCCATTTGGACTGAAGAATGCTGGGGCAACCTATCAACGTGCCATGGTAGCTCTATTTCACGACATGATACATCACGAAATAGAGGTCTATGTGGATGACATGATAGCTAGATCTCAAACAGAAGAAGAGCATCTTGATCATTTACAAAAACTGTTTGAGAGGCTAAAGAAGTACAAGTTGAGGTTGAACCCAAATAAATGTACGTTTGGAGTAAGGTCCGATAAACTCCTAGGCTTTGTTGTCAGCAACAAGGGTATTGAAGTAGATCCTGCCAAGGTGAAAGCGATACAAGAGATGCCTGCTCCTCGTACTGAGAAAGAAGTCGGAGGATTCTTGGGACGTTTAAACTACATTGCCAGATTCATTTCTCACCTGACAGCTACTTGTGAGCCAATCTTCAAACTATTGAAGAAAGATCAAGTAGTCAAATGGAATGATGAATGCCAAGTTGCTTTTGACAAAATCAAAGAATACCTGCAAGAGCCTCCTATTTTGATGCCGCCAGTCGAGGGAAGACCTTTGATCATGTATCTAACTGTTTTAGAAAATTCAATGGGGTGTGTAATGGGGCAGCATGACGAGTCTGACCAAAAAGAGCATGCTATTTATTACCTGAGTAAAATTTTTACCGACTGTGAAACAAGATATTCACTGCTCGAGAAAACTTGTTGCGCTCTGGCATGGGCTGCTTGCCGGCTAAGACAGTATATGTTGACCCATACTACCTTATTGATATCCAAGATGGATCCAATTAAATACATATTCGAGAAGCCTGCCCTCTCTCGAAGAATAGCAAGATGGCAGATGATCCTGACGAAATATGACATACAATATACTACCCAGAAAGCAATAAAGGGCAGTGTGTTAGCCGATCACCTTGCTCATCATACAGTGGATAACTACCAATCCATGAAGTTCGAATTCCCAGATGAGGACATTATGACGGTAAACAATTGTGAAGAATTCAGGCCATATAAAGGACCTGAACAAGAATCTCGATGGATCCTGTTTTTCGATGGAGAATCCAACGCACTTGGAAATGGTATTGGTGTTGTACTCGTATCTCCTGAAGGGTGTCACACTCCCTTTACCGTAAGACTCTGCTTCAATTGTACAAATAGCATGGCAGAATATGAAGCATGCATCTTTGGTCTCAGAGCTGCCATAGATTTGGGGATAAAATCTTTGAGTGTGTTCGGAGATTCCGCTTTGGTCATCAGTCAGATCAAAGGGGAATGGGACACCAAACACCCTAACCTTATCCCTTACAAAGAACATGTTTTGACATTGCTGCCACATTTTGAGAAGATTACCTTCGAGCATTTTCCGCGAGAAGAAAATCAGCTAGCTGACGCGCTAGCCACTATGTCATCCATGTTTAAACTCAAGTAGGGTAACGAGGCTCCCCAGATCACCATTGAGGGGATGGATGAACCAACACACTATCATGAGATTGATACTAAACAAGTAGTGGACCAACCTTGGTTCCATGAAGTTAAGAGGTATCTCGAAGCCCAAGAATATCCGGAAGGAACTTTAGTCAATGATAAGAAGTTCTTAAGGAGATTCTCTGCTAAGTTCTTCCTCAGTAATGGCATTCTCTACAAACGCAACCACGAATCTTTTGCTTCGTTGCATAGACAAGGTTGAGGCAGAAAAGATCATGGCTGATCTACATGAAGGAACTTTTGGCACCCATCCCAGTGGGCATACGATGGCTAAAAAGATCCTACGGGCAGGGTACTACTGGTCTACCATGGAAGCAGATTGCTATCAATATTCCCGAACCTGTCACAAGTGTCAGATTTATGCTAATAAAGTGCATGTACCTCAGGTTCCTCTGAATGTCTTGATGGCCCCTTGGCCTTTTGCTATGTGGGGAATTGATATCATTGGGGAAATCAAGCCAACGACCTCCAATGGACACCGCTTCATCTTAGTGGCCATTGAGTATTTTACAAAATGGGTGGAGGCAGCCTCTTTCGCTTCCATTACCAAGAATTTTGTCGCTCGGTTCATCAAACAGAACCCCATATGTCGGTATGGTATCCCATAGAGAATCATCACAGACAATGGTACGAATCTCAACAATACTATGATCACCGCCCTATGCGTGCAGTTCAAGATACAACATCATAACTCTTCCCCTTACCGGCTGAATATGAATGGCGTTGTAGAAGCCGCTAACAAAAACATCAAGAAGATCATACAAAAAATGACAGTGGCCTACAAGGACTGGCATGAGATGTTACCATTTTCTTTTCACGGTTACCGTACCACAGCACGCACATTGACAGGGGCAGCTCCTTTCTCCTTAGTATACGGCATGGAAGTTGTCCTTCCAATTGAAGTCCAGATACCTTCCCTGAGAATCATACAGGATGCAGGGCTAACTGAAGACGAATGGGTTTGAACTCAACTGGATCAATTGAACTTGATTGATGAGAAGAGGCTTACAACTATCTGTCATGGTCAGATGTACCAAAAACGAATGATCAAAGCTTTTAACGAAAAGGTCAAACATCAGGTATATCGGGTTGGTGACTTGGTGATAAAGCGCATCATATTGCCACAAGGTGATCACAGGGGAAAATGGACTCCTACATACGAAGGACCATTTGTGATTAAAAACATATTCTCTGGTGGAGCAATGATCTTGACCACTATAGATGGCGACGACCTTCCACACCCTGCAAATACGGACATAGTTAAAAGATACTACACATGAATAAGGACCCGCTGGGTCGACTGGCCTAGGCAAAAATTAGGGCATCCCGGCGAACCAAAAGGTTCAGGAAAAATTAGGGATAAAATACAAAAAATCTGTACACCTGGCAAGCTGAAAACCTAAAAGGGCGGCTTGGGAAAAAAAGGGTACCCCGGTGGATTGAAAACCCGAAAGGGTGGTCCAGGCAAAATTTAGGGAATTAAAGCGTATGACTATGTTTCGTTGGATCATCTTGCAGACAATCTTCAGCATCGACCAACCAGCTCAAACGGTTCTAATCAATCCAATCATCTTCGCCGAGGCGACAAGTAGACAAGACACTCAGAGACACGAAGACTATAGCATAATGGGAACCCCATGGGTTTGTTTCACATAGCTATCTTTTCTTTGTATCAATTTTCATTTTTTACGACGACATTCTCTTACGAGAATGCTCGTCTCGTTGTACAAAAAAGACTTATTCAAGTTAATACAAAGATATCCCTTTTGAAAGTGCAAAACTATTTGTTTTTCTTTATTTCTGTGTTTTGTTTACAAAAATGTCCTATGATTTATTTTTGAACATATGCATTTGAACGTGATTACTATTTACAAATAAACATAAAATAGAAAGACAATCACTAATGGCTTTAAGAAACAGGATAATATCTTTAGGCTATTCCATAAAATCCCCACAGGTATTTTCCCCAGCAAGAGCGGAAACAAATACATCCTATTACAGGACCACTAAAGTATCCCCAGTATGCAGCCTAGTGGTATCAAGCGCTCTCACATCCCTGGCAGAGAAAAACCTCCAACTACCGCTCCAAAGGTTCCTCAGTGAAAGTTTCCAGGCTTCTCAGGATTCCCCGGCAGGATTTCACGAAATCCACAAGCAATGCACGACATTTCTCTTCCACAACAGAGTTTTATTTCTCTAGGGGTTGGAAATTCATCCATCAACACATCAACAATAAAGTATGAATACTTAGATTCCTCATTCTCAGCAGTACTCAGGGATTTATTTTCCCCGACTCCGGTAACACTGTGGAAGAATAATTAATATGTCCATACATTACATTCATATGTCATAGCATTGACAACACAAGTACATACAATACAATCTCATTTATTTTGAGAAAACAACATCATACCATGCATTGCATGCATCGTAGCATTGCATACAATTAACTCTTCACCTTTTTAGGAAAGAATCAACTGACAGGAAATTATCACCAACAAATTTCCGACAGGAAAATATTTTCAACAAGTAATTTACAGATCAATTCCCGAGAAAGGACTGGTCGACCATCTACATAGCAAATACTTCCTTTAGACTCCTGCTAGTTCAGTTTAAATCTCTCAACGGTTTATCATGATTCTTTCCTCGCAGACATATTCTCTGGTTTGGATAAATCTCTCAATGATTTGTTCCGATTCTTCTCCAGACTCATGTTGGTTCAATTTAAATCTCTCAACGGTTTATCCTGATTCTTTCCTGGAAGAAGTATTCTCTGGTTCAGATAAATCTCTCAACAATTTGTTCCGATTCTTCTCCAGTCTCCTGCTGGTTCAGTTTAAATCTCTCAATGGTTTATTCTGATTCTTTCCCATGGATATCTTCTCTGGTTCAGATATATCTCTCAACGGTTTATTCTGATTAGATATCTTCTCTGGTTCAGATAAATCTATCAATGATTTGTTCTAATTCTTCTCCAGACTCCTGCTGGTTCAGTTTAAATCTCTCAACGGTTTATCCTAATTCTTTCCTCATAGATGTATTCTTTGGTTTAGACAAATCTCTCAACAATTTGTTCTAATTCTTCTCCAGACTCCTGCTGGTTCAGTTTAAATCTCTCAACAGTTTATCCTAATTCTTTCCTTGCAGAAGTATTCTCTGGTTCAGATAAATCTCTCAATGATTTGTTCTGATTCTTCTCTAGACTCCTGCTGGTTCAGTTTAAATCTCTCAACGGTTTATCCTGATTCTTTCCTTGTAGACGTATTCTCTGGTTCAGATAAATCTCTCAATGATTTGTTCTTATTCTTCTCCAAACTCCTGTTGGTTCAGTTTAAATCTCTCAACGGTTTATTCTGATTCTTTCCCATGGATATCTTCTCTGGTTTAGATAAATCTCTCAACAGTTTATTATGATTAGATATCTTCTCTGGTTCAGATAAATCTATCAACGATTTGTTCTGATTCTTCTCAAGACCCCCTGCTGGTTCAGTTTAAATCTGTCAACGGTTTATCCTGATTCTTTCCTAGTAGACGTTTTCTCTGGTTCAGATAAAACTCTCAACGATTTATTCTGATTCTTCTCCAGATTCTTGCTAGTTCAGATAAATCGCTCCATGATTTATTCTGATTCTTCTCCAGATCCCTGCCTTTTCAGTTTAAATCTCTCAACGTTTTATTTTGATTCCTTCCCAGCGGATAATTTTCTCTGGTTCAGATAAATTGCACCAAGATTTATTCTGATGCTTTCCAGTCAAAGTTAATCGAAGGCCTTTATTGGTTCAGTTTAAATCACTCCAAGATTTATTCTGATTCTTTCAAATCAAACAACATTCAAGACTTCCGTGCAGGGGAACTACTTTAACTCATGTGTTGGTGGATGCGGGTTCTTCATTAAATGTCTTGCCGAAAGGTGCACTAGACAGACTTGATTGTGAAGGGGTTCTGCTGAAGCCCAATGATATTATGGTGAGAGACTTTGACAGCTCAAAGAGAATGGTGTATGGAGAGATTGATCTCCCAAACAAAGTGGGTTCTCAGGTTTTTGACTCTACCTTCTATGTGATGGACATTCGTCCAGCCTATTCCTATTTTCTTGGACGCCTTTGGATTCATGGGGCAGGTGATGTTACTTCTATATTACACGAGAAGTTGAAGTATCCGGTGAAAGGGAAAATTGTTACCGTTTGTGGAGAGGAAGAATATATGGTGAGTCACTTGCATTCATTCAGGTATGTTGAGATGGATGGAAAATTCATTGAGACTCCTTGCCAGACCTTCGAAGTAGTTCCTTGAGCAATTCATGTTGCTAAAGCTGCTCCAGCTGTTCCTAAAGTTACCAGGGTTCCACCAAAGATGGCTTCTTTGAAAGACACAAGGGTTGTGATAGAAGAAGGTGGTTGTACTATTTGGGGTCAGCTTCCTGATATTCCTTACAAATACAATAAATTTGGCTTGGGTTTCACCTCAGAGGCTCAGAAGGCTGTTTTTCGTGCTCGTGCGGGAAGACTGCCATTCTGCGTCAACAACAATGGAGTCAATGCTATAGAAGATGCTGACAGTGACTATGATATTGACAGTTGGATCTTCCATACTATCGGCAATGGGCTCAACAATTGGACGACCAAGGACTTTATACCAATCTCCTTTAGTTAGAAGTAAATTATTTTTCTGTTTTATTGATTTCAAGTTTTTGGATATGTAATTTTGAACAATAACTTTAAGCCTTGTGTCTTACCCGAGGCACAACGGTTCATTTGTTAGGGTTGTTATCTTTCATCTGCATATTTTCATTTAATAAATCATTGGATGTTTGCGTTAAAATTTTGCGCTTTTTGTCTTTCTTTTACTTTATTACTTTTAAATTAGTTATGTGTTCTTACACACACCCATAATAAATTGCAGATCCACATCCACTTTGGATCCCATTGATAACAATTCTTCTATTGCCAATTATGACTTTGAAAATCCAATCTACCTAGCCGAGGACGAATATGAGGAAGAGTGTGAAGTACCTGGAGAGCTTGCTAGACTGTTATAGCAAGAAGAAAGATCCATACAACCGCATGAAAAGTCAGTCGAGGTTGTGAACTTACAGAGGAAAGAAAAGTAGTAAAGATAGGTGCCAATCTAGAGAACAGTGTCAAAGAGAGTTAATCTAGATGTTATGTGACTATGTTGAGATCTTTGCTTGGTCTTATGAAGACATGCCAGGGCTTGATACTGATATTATGGTTCACCGCCTACCAATGAAGGAAGGTTGTCCTCCTATAAAGTAGAAGGTCCGTCATATGCGTCTCAAGATGTCTAAGAAGATCAAGGTTGAAGTCATGAATCAGTTCAATGCAGGTTTCCTAGCTGTTACATCCTATCCTCAGTGGGTTTCAAATATGGTGCCAGTACCTAGAAGGACGGTAAGGTGCATATGAGTGTAGACTACAGGGATCTAAATAAGGAAATCCCTAAGGATGACTTTCCGCTTCCACATATTGAAGTTCTGGTTGACAACACCACTCAACATAAGGTATTTTCCTTCATGGATGGTTTCTCTGGATATAATCATATTAAGATGGCACCTGAAGACATGGAGAAGATCACTTTTGTCACACATTTGGGAACTTTCTATTACAAAGTTATGCCTTTTGGGTTGAAGAACATCGATGAAACGTATCAGCATGCTATGGTAGCTTTGTTCCATGATATCATCCATCACGAGATAGAAGTTTACGTTGACGTCATGATAGCCAGGTCTCAGACTGAAGAAGAACATCTTGACCATCTTCAAAAGCTGTTTGAGAGGTTAAAGAAGTATAAGTTTAGACTAAATCCAAACAAATGCACCTTTGGGGTGAGATCCGGTAAACTTCTAGGTTTCATCGTCGGTGGTAAAGGTATTGAAGTTGATCCTACAAAGGTAAAAGCCATTCAAGAGATGCTAGCTCCCCATACTGAGAAAGAAGTTAGATGTTTCTTGGGATGCTAGAATTACACCGCCAAATTTATTTCTCATCTGACCGCTACTTGTTATCCAATCTTCAAATTACTGAAGAAATATCAAGTAGTGAAGTGGAATGGCGACTGTCAGATAGCCTTTGACCAAATCAAGGAGTACCTCCAAGAACCTCCAATTCTGATGCCACCAGTTGAAGGAAGACCTATAATCATGTACCTAACTGTTGTACCCCAAAATTTGCCCTCCCATTTTTCATACATGATACTATCCTAGGGTTTCTCGAATACTTAATTTGGCTCAGAATTTGATCAGACAGATTCTCTCCCTAAGCAGCAAATCAGAAATTAGGGTTTTGCATTTCTCAAAGAAAATTAAGTCTTTAAGGTCTCAATTGGTCTTCATGGGTTTTCATGTCTCCTCAAGTTTGTTTAAGCCAGTTTTCAAACCTCGTATTGCAAGTTTGCTCAATCAATGGTCCAGATAACTGCAAACAACTACAACAACCCCAAAATCAACCCTTTTGCGAGAACAAGTTCAAGTGCTTGTAAACTTCTTCATTATTCGATTTTTTGAGCGGTTTTTTCTTGCGTATGATTCTCCTTGATTCCATATCCATTTTATCTTCATAAGTCAAGAGCTGATTACACGTAGAAGATCACTAAAATTCGAATGCGTTGGAAGTCGCGTCATGAATTTTGACCTAATTTCAAATAACAGTCGCCTGATTTCTAAGAGTTGTGATTTCTTCAAAGTCACAAGACCTTGAGATGATTATTTCTGTTCATGGTCATATGTGATGTCGCTCACGGGTTTATCTTCAAAGAATCGAAGGATAATTGTATTTGGAAGACTTTAAAATTATCAAATCGCCACAAGGCATTTGTTGACTTTAAATATTCTTAATCACAGTTTATTTAAAGATTGACAAATATTCTCGAAGCATGTCTGTTTGGCAATGAAATTCCATTTTTTATCGAGCATAGCACGCAAGTTCATTTTAAATGCATACTTGACTGGGACAATATGTGAAGGTTAAGGTTGTCATTTAAGCAACCATGATTGTGGATTCCATTAGTCAAAAATATTTGAGCTCCTAATACATTTATTTTGTTCAAGAATACAAAGTACATGATTTATCTGACCATTTTGTGATTGCTTGAAATAGAAGTTACCAAACCAAGATTTTTCTATCCAAAGTATTCAATTGAGGATTGCAAGTTTTGTACAATAAATTCTATCACACCAAATTTTATTCAAATGCTTGAAATTATTACATTACAAATGAAATTATAATTTATTTGTCTTGTTTACAAAAAATCTCAAGTTCTTGTTTACAAAAAGAATTTTTATTTTCTTCTTCAAGTCTTCATCCTCATCTTCAATAAATCAATCCAACCTTCATTTGCATACAAGTCTTGCTTGCCGTTCATGAAACAAGAAAAGGAAAAGTTAGCAAAAATTTAAGCAAAGTAATGTGTAAAGAAGAGAAATTCATCATTAGGGTTTGCGTCTTGGAATCAGAATTTTGTTTGTTTTAATCACCATCCATTTCTCCCTATTTTGCAAATCTCAAAACCCAAATTTTGGTTCACAAAAAAGCCAAAAAGAAAATATAAAAAAACTGGGCCGCATTGTAAAATCACCAAACAAAACAGGGTTGCATTGCATTTGCAGCAAACAAAGCAAAAGTAGCAGGGCAAGCAAGCTGCCCAAACAGCTACTGCAGCAGTCCATAAAGCCAGCAAGCAAGCTGCCTAACTTTCTGTCAAACAAAAGCAAGCATAGCAAGCAAGGTAGCACAACAGCACAAGAATAAAGGGCAACAGCATCAAAGAAAACAAAAAACTGCAGCAAGTTATATAATAGCAGGCTGCTATACAAGCAGCATAAAAAAATGCAATGCAACACAGCCCCAACCTGCTGTTAAACAAGGCAGCATAGGCTGCTCAGGAACCAGAACAAGGCAAGCTGCAATGTAGCAGGGCAAGCAGGCTGCCCAACCTACAACAAAGTACACAACAGGCAAACAAACAAAACATAGCAAGCAAGGTAGCATAGGCTGCCAAGATGACAGGATAAAGCATCAATGAGTAAGACAAATTGGAACAAGGAAAAATAGCAAGTCAACTTGCTCATCAAAAACATTACATCATCATTTCCCTAAGCATGCAAACCCTTCAGAAAAAAACATATAATAAGCAAAGACTGCTTTATTTCATGGAAAGATAAAGAGGGAAAGAGACAAGTTTTAGAAAGATATCACCTAGGCCATAATGAGTCCCAAAATTGCCAAGCCAACTGCTATCACAAAATAAACTGGCTGCAAAAATAGCCCTGCTACAACCTGCACCAAAAGTTGCACTAAAATGGAAAAACATCAACCTGCACTCAAAAGGCCACAGAGCAATTAACCAAGTTATTCAAAATTCATCAAAAATTTCCTCTATTTTTCTACTACCTCTCCTATATAACAGTATCCAAACTTGTTCAAAGGGATCTGACTTTTCCATCCCAACAAAAACCATCATGTTGTCATAAAACCCCAAGACAACAGATAATACAAAACAAAAAGACCATCACTGCAAACCAAGAGCCAAACCAACAAAATATACAAACAAACCGAGAGCCAAACCAGCAAATATACAAACCAACCAAGAAGCATATCAAGAAAATATACAAACTGAGCCAGCATACACACAAAAACCATAAAACCAAACAAAAAAGAACAGAATCCATAGCAACTGTTCCTTTCCAACTGTTGGGACCTCATCATCATCTTCCTTCCTCACTCACCCTCAGTAACCATTGAACACCATCATCTACCTCACCTCTCCATCAAGCAAACCCAAAATAGCTAGCCTCCAATAGGAAATTGTAAACCAACAAAACCAACAAAAACCAAAAAAACCAGAAAATAGACAATCCAACCAATATTCAGAAAAATGATAAATTAAACCTCTTCATTCACAAACCCATTCGCATACATACTCCCTCTGTCTCATGAACAAAACCCTTATCATCTCATAAAATCATAAAATGCACAAAGAATCATACGCAAATCAGAAGAAAAGGCAAAGCAGAAATTTGGAACATACCTTAGAGGCTGAAAAAGAGGTAACACATTATTAATTTCGATTTGATTCGCTCTTACCTTCCCTTACCCTTTTGCAATTGTTGTAGCATTTTTATTTGGGGCTTTAGGGTTTTCTCTGGAGATGATGGTAGCTAGAGATGAGAGAGGTAACAGAGAGGAGGATTGATAAGCCATTAGAACAGAGGTATCGAGAGAGAGGGAGGAAGAAGATTAGCGTGATAATTAGGAAGAGAGATAGGGTTTTCTGATCTTGTTTTCCTTTCCCAATTAGAAATAACAACAATAGCATTCTGATTAGGGCTCCAAACCTCTAATCTGGTTTACTTGGCCCAGCCCATTTTTTAAGTTTTGCTTTGTTATTTTGCAAAGGCAATTAATATAATGAATGAACATCTGGTGTGATGGTTAAGGCCTTAGCATTTGGAGAGGAAGTCCTGGGTTCGAGACCCCTCGGGACGTTTTTTCTGACTTGTTTGTTTCATTTTCTTCTTTTTTGTTAAAACAAAAAAAAACCTTGGGCTTAAGTCTCTAAAGCCCATACTCAAAAAAGACAACATCACCCCTATTTAATTTAACACCACCTCTCCATTTCATTTTAAATATTTAATTTGGTATTTACTTATTTCCATTAATTTAATAAATCATTTTTTCTTAATTAATTTCCTTAATTAAGCTTAGTTCTTAGTTCTAATTTAATTTAGGAAAAACTTTGTAAATAATTTTACTAATTATTTTTTTGCTTAAGCTTTAATTTTTTTAATTTCTTAATAACAAAAACCCTAAAAGACAAAAATAGGTTTACATTTGATTTATTTCTTTAGCTAATTATATAATAGATCTTTAGTTTCTTTTCAAATTTTTCTCACAAACAAAATGCCAAGAATTTTAGTTCCGTACTTTGTTAATAAATTTTTATTTCCTAGACTGTTATAACTGTAATTAATCGCTCAAATTCGATTTGGTTGTATTGTTTGCCTATTTTGGACCTTTTAATCGCATTCGACTCATCCCCATTTGTAAAAATTATACCCCCATTCCTGAAAACTCTGTATAGTAATTAGGCGTGCATGGCAAGATTCAAAATCAATCGCTAGATAACCTATTTTCAAAGACAAAATAACTTGAATCAAACACACAACTTCACACGCACACCTCTAGGGTAACCTCGCTTGTTGCCTCGAAAACACAGTCATGTCCCTCGAATATGGGACGCTTTAGCAAAGACCCTTCGATGAAAGATCGTAGTCCCTCGATGACCCTCGATGTTGCCTCCAGTAAAAAGATCTAGTCCCTTACGAAAAATTGCTAAAACGTCTCATAAGTTGCTTTCAGTGACTGTACTATTGACCCACGCCTGTCCCTTCACATCCAATGATGCGTCTTCTTACCAAATCAATTGTAAGGTAGCAACATCTAAAGGAGGAAGAAAAGAACATTTAAGACCTTTCGAGTAGGTAGATTCGCTCCTAGTTGCTCGCTTACTCACGACAAAAACATTTTTACACCGACACTTTCAACATTTTCAAAAAGATAAAACATTTTGTATACGTTCTTATAGAGACGAGAACCTTTGCAAAACATCTTTTCAAAACTACTTTCAAAAACACATTCCACAAACACATCTTTGAACTATTTTTCGAAACAAAATTGTGTACGCGTTCTTATAGAAACGAGAACCATTGCAAAGATATTTTCAAAATACTTTCAAATCTCACACCACAAGCACATTGTCAAAGCAAAAGTAAGTGATCTAGCGAGTAACTAAGAGCCCATTGATAACTACGGATGAAAAGGATGCTAATACCTTCCCTTTTCATAATCTACCCCCCGAACCCGAGAAATAATCTCGAAAGGTCTTTCCTGTGCTTTTTTACCTTTCCTTTTTGGATAAAAGAAAAGTCAGTGGCAACTCTTGCTATCCGCACAAATGCGATCAAAACGCAAAACGATCCGAGTCAGTTCTCCCGCCGTATCACACTAATAGTATTAGAGATCTCAATGGGGTGTGTATTGGGGAAACATGACGAGTCTGGTCAAAAAGAGCATGCAATATACTACCTTAGTAGAAAGTTTACCGACTGTGAAACAAGATATTCGTTGCTCGAGAAAACTTGTTGCGCTTTGGCATGGGCTGCTCACCGACTGAGATAGTATATCATGACTCATACTACCTTGTTGATCTCTAAGATGGATCCAATAAAGAACATATTCGAGAAGCCTAATCTCTCTAGAAGAATGATAGATGGAAAATGGTCTTGACAGAACATGACATTCAGTAAACCACTCAAAAAGCAATCAAAGGAAGTGTGTTGGCAGATCATTTGGCTCATCAAGCCGTAGATGACTATCAGTCTATGAATTTTGAGTTCCCAGATGAGAATATTATGCTAGTTACTGATTATGAAGAACCTGGACCGTATGAAGGACCTGGACAGGGATCCCGATGGACTATGTTTTTTGATGGAGCTTCTAACGTACTTGGCAATGGCATTGGTGATGTAATTATCTCTCCCAAGGGTAGCCATATGCCCTTCACCGCCAGATTATGTTTTGATTGTACCAATAATATGGCCGAATATGAAGCGTGCATCATGGGTATCAAAGATGCCATTGATATGAGAATCGAGTTCTTGCATGTATATGGGGACTCATCCTTGGTGATTCGTCAGATCAAGGGAGATTGGGACATAAAGCATACAAATCTCATTCCTTACCGCGAGCATGTGTTGACGTTGATCCCATACTTCGCATAAATCACTTTTGAACATATCCCACAAGTAGAAAATTAGTTGGCATATGCCTTAGCTACCATTTCATATATGTTCAAAGTCAGATGGGACAATGAAGCTCCTTTAATTACTATCAAAAGACTAGATGAATCGGCACATTGCTACGAAGTTGATACTGATGGAGTAGATGAGAGGCCCTGGTTTCATGAAGTAAAAAGATACCTCGAGGCTCAAGAGTATCCTGAAGGGGCATATATCAATGATAAGAAGTTTCTAAGAATATTTTCCTCCAAGTTCTTTATGAGTAACGGGATCCTATACAAGCACAACCACGATTTAACTTTGCTTCATTGTGTAGACAAGAAGGAAGCTGAGAAAATCATGGAAGATATGCACGAAGGTGTCTTTAGTACTCACTAAAATGGACATACAATGGCTAAGAATATTCTGAGAGTAGGATATTATTGGTCTACTATGGAAACTAATTGTCATCATTATTCCAGAACTTGTCACAAATGCTAGATTTATGCTGACAAAGTGCATGTGCCTCTGGTTCCTTTGGATGTCTTGACTGCTCCTTGGTTGTTTGCAATATGGGGCATTCATATGATTAGAGAGATTAAAACTTCTACTTCTAATGGGCATCGTTTCATCCTTATTGCCATTGAATACTTCACGAAGTGGGTCAAGGCAGCCTTGTTTACTTCTGTTACCAAGAATGTTGTGGCTCAGTTTATCAAATATAACCTTATCTGTCAGTATGGCATCCCTGAAAGGATCATCACATATAATGGTACCAATCTTAACAATACTATGATCATGGAACTCTACATGCAGTTTAAGATTAAGCACCATAACTCATCTCCTTACCTAACAAAGATGAATGACGCAGTAGAAGCTGCTAATAAAAACATCAAAAGGTTATACACAAGATGACGGTGACATACAAAGATTGGAATGAGATGTTACCATTTTCTGTTCATGGTTATCACACTTCGGTATGCACATCAACTGGGGCAACCCCATTCTCCCTTGTCTACAAAATGGAGGTCGTCTTACCTGTCGAAGTCCAGATTCCTTCAATAAGGATTATAAAAGACGCAGGTTTAGATGAAGACAAATGGATTCAGACTTGACTGGACCAGACAAATATGATCGACAAAAAGAGACTTACGGTTGTTTGTCATTGTAATACGGTGGGAGAACTGACTTTTGTTTTTGCGTTTTATCGTAAATGTTGTGGATAACAAGAGTCGCCACTGACTTTTCTTTTATCCAATAAGGAAAGGGTGAAAATAACAAGAAAGATCTTCGAGAATTTTTTGAGTTCGGGGGGTAAGTTATGAAAAGGGAAGGTGACCCTTTTCATTCGTAGTTATCTACGGGATCTTAATTGCTAGCTCATTTTAAAAATGCTTTGTGTTCGTGTGTTTGGAAATATTTTGAAAAATGCCTAAGTGCGACAACTTTATAATGATTCTCGTATCATTGAGAATGCGTACAAAATGTTTATTTTGAAAATATTTCAGAGAAAAAGTGTGATTGTGTGAAAAATGTTTTGTGTGAGCAAGCGATTAACAGTTCTACCCTTACTCGAATGTCTTTCGTGTTATTTTCCTCCTTTCCTTTAGATAGCTCTATCCTAACATTAGTTAGTAGGAAGCCCTATCGTTGGATTTATGAGGGATAGGTGCAGGCCATCATACAGTCATAAAGGCAACTCGTAGGGCGCTTTAGCAATTTTATTGTAAGGGACTAGATCGTTTACCGAAGGCAACATTCGAAGGGTCATCTAGGGACTACGATCTTTTAACCGAGGGTCTTTGCTAAAGCGTCCCTACGTTCGAGGGACATTACTATTTTTCTGAAGGCAACAAGGGAGGTTACCCTAGAGGTGTGAGTGTGCGAGTGTGTTCAATTCAGTTTATTTATCTTGCATTAGGGTTTTTCTACCGTTTCATTTTTATCTTTCCATACACGACCTAATTACTAACAGTGGCAGTAAAAATAGGAAAGCGATAAAGTGCGGATAATAAATGTTCCTACGCTATTACAAGGCTTCGGGAATGAGGGATACAAGTAATAAAATGCGGGAAAAGTAAAATCCTAATTAATTATTACAAACTATAAGCAGTTACATAATAGGGAAAAAGCGCGAACATAATAAAATAAACGAAGCAATAAGAAAAGGAAAAAGAAAATTGCTTTAGTGATTTGTTGATTAAAAAAACTTGATGATTAACCTAATAACTTAATTAATTTTAATTAATTAAAAGTTCGATTAAATTGACGAAACCTAAAACCTAATTTGATAAAAAAAAGGTTAATTAAGAAAACTTAAAAAAAACTAATTAGGGTTTATAAAAATATTTTTAGGTTTGTGAAAAAAAGGGTTTGATTAAGGTTTATATGAATTTTAGGGTTTTTAAGTGTTAAGGAGAAAGAAATGAGGTAAAAGGGTTAAAATAAGCAAAATTCATGAAAAGGCCAGGGGTGGGTGTTGAACCCACGCCCTTAGCTTCACCAGCCACATAGCATACAACTAGGCCAACCGTGCCTTGGTGACTATCCACTGCGTGTTACACAAAATGTAAGAAAACTGTGAAAATTGTTAAAAAAACATGAAAAAACAATAAAAGGCATGGATCGAACCCACGTCCTCCTGTACCAATGCCTTAACGCGCGCGCTTCTACCACTGGGGTAGCTATACATCTGGTGTAATAACTGAAACAAAACCAACATATTATAAAAACAAAATATTGGACCGGAGAAGCGTCGGAGCCCTAGCTCCGGTCATCATCTCCAGTGAGATCATTCTTTGTTCCTGCAAAATAAACATGGTTAGGCATCCAGAGGGACCCTACCCGCCTAAATCAGGCCTTGAGATTTCAATGGAACCCTCGTCTTTGGCTAAATCCTGTTGTATTGTGAGATATAACAAAAATACAAGGAAATGGTATGAACATGGTGGTTCACAATCCAGGCAGCATGGGGCTCACATGATGATTCAAACTTGTACTTTTATATCTCAGAAACATGTTAATAATGTTATTATGCATTGAATCAACATAAAAAAAACAAAAATATGAATTTCATGCAATAATGGAAACTAGAGAAGCATTTGCACGAGTTTTGGGTCCTTTGAATCATAATAAATGATCTAGCCTTACCCTACAACACTTATGGATGTGAATAGGAAGGTTGGTTTATGGTGAAAGTGGCTGCAAGATGGGGTTTTCGTTTTCCTTAGTTCTTGAGATTTTTGATATTTTTGGAGTGGTAGCTTGCTGCAAGGGTTTTGTTGCTTGCTTGGTCTGAATAAATGAAATTATATAGAGAGAATTAGGTTAACTCATTTGGGCTTGGACCCTTGTATGAAAAAATCTTGTATTACTTTACTTATTTTGAATTTTTAAATAAATAAAAATAAAAAATAAATAAAAATAAATAAACTAAAATCCAAAAGGGGTGTATGAATTGATTCTGGGGTTCACAAGGAGATGTATAGCACGCTTGGACCTTGCAATGCAAGCCCAATAGCTCAAAAACTGAAGTTTGGTCACTTTTGGTTTCATGCATTTTCTCAAATTTTCCTAACTTGCACCAATCATAACTTGCTCAATTATTATCATTTGAAGGTGATCTTTGACTTTTTGAAAAGCTTGAGATGTCCTCCACAATCTCTATTTTTATTATTTTTGAATTTTGAGAATTTTTCTTAATGTAATTTTCCTTGACAAAAAGTGTCTTTTGTTGACTTTTGAAATGGCCTATAATGTCTGGACTCATATCTCTCAAATGAAGCATTTTTTGGACTTGAACCTACAAATACAAAGGTTGTAGGGAATTTAATTTTCTTCAAAATTAGATTTGATTGGGGAAAAGCTGATAAAGCATGTGAAAGTTATGCTTGGTCAAAGTTCAGTTGACTTCTCTTAAGGGAATGGTCAAAACCCTAATTTAGAAACTTTTAAATCTTTGAGTATTTATTGATGAATCATGATCAAACCTTGATCAAATTATGAATATGACTTCAAAATTTTGATGTTGACCAAAAATCTTGAAGTTTGATTGTATGTTGACCACATTTGACTTTTTACCCAATACAATTAATTTTCAGTCCTTTGAGCAATTGACTGAGAAGACTTGTGATGTAAGGCATGAAACTTGGCATGAGAATTTTTGAAGGCATATAAGAAACCATGGAAACCACTTGAGGATTTTTAAATTCAAACTTCCTTGTGAAAAGTGAAACCCTAGTTGTAAGTCCATTGCTTAGGAGGGGAATTTGTCTGATCAATTCTTGAGCATATTGAGGATCCTAGAAGGATGTCTTGAAGAAAATGGGAGGGAAAATTTTGGGGTACAGCAGCTGCCCCTGTTCAATCTTCTTAAACATGAAGAGTTATATTGGCATGTATGTCATTCGTGATCTGAAGGTGGAAGCGGATTGAACACTTAAGTGCCCAAAAATTTGCACTCGTCGGTGAATGAAGTAACGTTGTTGGTTGATTATGTTGGGAATGAACTTAAGGATGTCGTTTAGAGAGATGAAGGAGTTCTTCAGAGATGGGCTTATATATTACATCTATAATATCTATTGATAGGAGTAACAAAATGATTTTTCGCTTGACTGTTTCTGAGAAGTATGCTAGGATGAGTCTGTGTACGACTGCATCTAATAGACATGTTGGGGAGTTTCAGAATGAATCTACATCTTGATTGTGTCTGAGGGAGAAGCTTTTCAGAATTTGGTCTCTGAAGGGAATGTTTGTAAGTATTCAGTCATTGAGGGATATGCTTGTCGGAATCCAGTCTCCGATGGAGAGATGCTTTTCAGAATTCAGTCTCCGATGGAAAGATGCTTGTCGGAATAAACTTTTGATGGGAAAGCTTTATAGAATTCAGTCTCTAAAGTAATTCTTGTCAGAATAAACTTCTGATGGAAAAGCTCGTCATAATTTAGTCTCCAATGGAAATGTTTCTAGATGATACTTCGTCATGTAGATAGTCTTCCTATCTCGTTTCAGGAATTTATCGACAATATGTTTTTGTTGGTAAACTCGTCCTCATGAATTCATATTGGTTGGTCACATAGATAGTTTCCCCGTCTTGTTTTGGGAGTTAATCTGTGGCCTGGTTTTGTTTGCTGGTAAACCCGTCTTGTTTTGGGAATTTAAACTGCTTAATCATACAGATAGTTGCTCCATCTTGTTTCGAGAATTAATTTGTATCTTCGTCTTGTTGGTAACTCGTATTGTTTGGAGAGTTCATACCACTTGGTCATATAGACAGTTTCCCCGTCTGGTTTCGGGCGTTAATCTTTGACTTGTTATGTAAAAGTTGATAATATTTGTCCTTTTGTGAATTCAAGCTGAAAAGATAGAGTCAGTTTCTATGCAATGTCATGATGTATGTATTGCATAATGATGCTCTCAAAATAAATGAGAATGTTATATGTGTTTTAGTATGTATATGTTATGATGCATTATAACATGATGTATGGATGCAGTATGTCGTTGGAGCTTTAGGCAACTCCTTATGATATCCTTGAGCCAGGAAAATAAATCCATGGTTTCTGTTGTGGATGACGAATGTAATTCTTCAATTTTGCTGAGGATAACTTTGTTGGGGATTCCTGCTTTTGGTTTGAGGATATCCTGCTAGAGATTTTTGACTTCTGCTTGAGGGTAGAAGCATTCAAGGAGAGTCGGTAATCTGTCGTGGTTTCTGAAACGGGTTGGGATTGCATTCCCTATGATTGGGGATGAGGAAACGAACATTCCTTTACTACGAGTAGCTACTCTTATGGGGATGATTATCCCGAACAAAACCCCATTGGTGAAAGGAGTTATGTCAGGAGAATTTGCCAACTGGGAGAAGTAAACTTCGCTGGAGAGGGGAATTCCGTAGACTGCTTGGGGATCCAAAAATCCATAGACCATGTTGGGGAATTTTCAAGATGCTAGGGAAATGATCAAACTTCCTGATCTGCTAGGAAACCTGCTGGGGAAGTTGATCTCATTAAGTTATCTGTTGGGGATATAAAGGTGAACTGTCAGAAGATGCCCCAGTTTGTGTTTAGAGAGTACACTGGACCTACTGGGGAATATATCTCTATTGATGATGAAATTATGAAGACATGGAAATGATTGCTCTGCGGGGATTTGCGGATGACTTTAAACATTATCCCAACTCTTAGAGCCTTAGTAACTGCTATTTATGTTTTTATGCATACATTTGTAAATGTTAATCATATTTAAATGCATATGTTCATTCAAAATAATTACTGGATGTTTTTCCAAACAAAACAGAAAAAGTAAAAAAAAAACAGTTTGGAATTTGCCAAGGACTTGTATTGATTTAGAAAGTTTGCCTATAAACAGACATTTTTCTACAAGGAGAAGGACATCCTAGTAAGAGGAAGTTGTCGTAAAACTAGAAAATATACAAAGAGATAGATAATAAAAACAGCTATGTGAAATGATCCCATCGAGTTTCGTCTCTGCTATTTCCTTTATATGTTCAAGCATCTCATCACTTTGTCGTTGGAATAAGATGCCTAGATTGGTTTGTATCATTCGAACTTGACGTTGATGACGAAGTTGGTTGTAAGTAGGTGATCTAACGGGACATAGTATAGGCTTTAATCCCTAACTTTTGTCTCGACCTCCCTATCGGGTTTTCAGTCTACCGGGATACTCTTTTTTACTCAAGCCGCCTTTTCAGGTTTTCGACTTGCCGGATGTACAGATATATATATATACCCTAATTTTTTCCCGAACCCTTTTGGTTCACCGAGATACCCTTATTTTTTAGTAGTATCTTTTAACCATGTTCGTGTTTATAGGGTGCAAGAGGTCGTCACCGTCCATGGTGGTCAATATCATAGCTCCACCGGAAAATATCCCCTTTATCACAAATGTCCCTTTGTATGTAAGAGTCCATTTTCCCCTGGGATCGCCTTGTGGTAAGACTATGTGTTTGATTACCAAGTCACCAGCTTGATATACTTGATGTGTAACCTTCTTGTTAAAAGCTTTGATCATACGCTTCTGGTATATCTGACAATGACAAACAGATGCGAGCCTCTTCTCATCAATCAGATTTAATTGGTCTAGTCAAGTCTGAACCCACTCGTCTTCACCTAAGTATGTGTCTTTCATAATCCTCAGCAAGGGAATCTAAACTTCGATAGGTAAGACAGCCTCAATTCTGTAGACAAGATAGAATGGAGTTTCCCCGGTTGACGTTTGTACCAAAGTAACATCTCGTGCCAATCTTTATATGTTATCGTTATCTTCTGTATGATATTCTTTATGTTCTTATTGGACACTTCCATTGCGCCTTTCGTCTTTGGCTGGTAAGGAGAAGAGTTATGATGTTTGTTCTTTAATCGCGTGTAGAGCTCAGTAATCATAGTGTTGTTAATATTAGTGCCATTATCTGTGATGATCCTTTCAGGGATGCCATAACGATAAATAAGATTATGCTTGATGAACTGAGCCACAACATTTTTGGTAACGGAAGCAAATGAGGCTTCCTCTACCCACTTCATGAAGTAATCAATGGCAACAAGGATGAAGCGATGCCCATTGGAAGCAGTAGGTTTAATCTCTCCAATCATATCAATGCCCCACATTACGAATGACCAAGGAGCATTCAAAACATTAAAAGGAACCAAAGTCACATGAACTTTGTTAGCATAGATTTGGCATTTGTGATAAGTCCTGGAGTGGTGATGGAAATCTGTCTCCAAAGTGGACCAATAATACCCTGCTCTCAAATTTTTCTTAGCCATTGTGTGTCCACTGGTGTGAGTACCAAAGATGCCTTCGTGCATATCTTCCAAAATCTTCTCAGCTTCCCTATTGACCACACACCTAAGCAAAGTCGAATCGTGGTTGCTCTTGTAAAGAAATCCACAACTAAGAAAGAATTTGGCGGAGAACCTCCTTAGAAACTTCTTATCATTAATGGACGCTCCCTATGGGTACTCTTGAGCTTCAAGGTACCTTTTTACTTCATGGAACCAAGGCTTATCATCTACTCCCTCAATATCAACTTCGTAACAATACATCGGTTTGTCTAGTCTTTCAATAGTGATCTGAGGAGCTTCGTTGTCCCATCTGACCTTGAACATAGATAACATGGTAGCGAGCGTGTCTGCCAACTGATTCTCTTATCATGGAACATGTTTGAAAGTAATCTCTTTAAAGTACGAAATCAATGCCAACACATGCTCTTGGTAAGAGATAAGATTAGGATGCTTCATATCCCAATCTCCATTGATCTGACTAATCATCAAGGCTGAGTCTCCGTATACTTGCAAGAACTTGATTCTCATATCAATAGCAACCTTGATACCCATAATGCACGCTTCATATTCGTCCGTGTTATTGGTACAATCAACATAGTCTAGCAGTGAAGGGCGTATGGAAACCCTCGGGAGAGATGGTTACAGCACCAATGCCATTGCCTAATATGTTAGAAGCTCAATCAAAAACCATAGTCCATTGGGATCCTGGTTCAGGTCCTTCGTCTGGTCCAGGTTCTTCACAGTCAGTCATTAGCATAATGTTCTCGTCTGGGAACTCAAAATTCATAGAATGATACTTATCTACAGCCTGATGAGCCAAATGATCTACTAGTACACTCCCTTTGATTGCTTTTTGAGTGGTGTACTTGTAGAAGTGGAAATCAGAGATCCAGCTATTAATTAACTTGACTCACAAATAAGCAAGAGTCTCCACTGCACTTTATTATTTCCAAGAGAAAAGGGAAAAGTGCGAAATAAAACCCATAAATATGCAAAGTAAGTGTGATACTAAAAGTAAAGAAAAATACAATGCATTTGAAAAAGATCGGAGGTTCAGGGGTTGGTTATACAAAGGGAAGGTACTAGCTCTCTATGTATCTATAGTATCATATAAGAACCTTTTGAAATATCTATTTTTGGTTAAAATTGGTTTTCTTGCTAAATGAATGTGGGGTTGAGATTTCAAAAATGCGACGAACCTAGTGTCGATGTTTTTGGCTTAAAAGAGGTGTGAGTTTAAAAAATGAGATTTTTGGAGATATAACTTAAGATTAGCAAAACCTAAAGATGGATGAAGGAATTCGCACAATCATATAAGATACACTCGATGACATGAAGTCAACGAATTAATCCTTTCCCTTAGATTCAAACACAAAGATAATAATCAGATGAAGACCGAATAAGAACCATGCATCAGATAAAACTGAATAGTAACCATAGTCCAAGGATTAAAGAACTAATTATATGTTTTTTTTCTTTATTAAGTGGCTTATAACAAGCAGAAGAAAAAAAAAGGAAGCTCAAGTGAGCAAAGAAAAAATACATAAAGTAAAGAAAATAAAATGCTATGGATGATAAATGACATAAAAGTAAAGAGAGGAAAATATAAAGTGCAAAAATATAAATAATATTAAAGTAAAGTTAGTACAATATAAAGTTAATAATATGATTTGGGATAAGTGTACCTTAATGTGGAGCATACAATGTATGTACCCATTCAAGTTAGAGAAATGACACTTTGAAGTTCATTATCTTATACATGTAGTACAATTAACAAACATGTGGGATCAAGACAAAGTCAAGGAAGATATATTATGACAAATGTATCATCAATCTCAAGTATCTTGAACGATCAAAGGACCATTTAGAGGTAGATTGGAAATGATGAAAGTTCATCAAATGTCCGACAAGCTTAGATGAACTAAATAACTCAAATACTTTCCAAATTGATCCAAATAAAAATAAAAATAAAATAGATAAAGAAGAATAAGATGAAGTCTATAATAAAAATAGTATAAATGTCATAACTTTCTTAATTTTTCATAAAATTAAACAAATGAATAATGAAAGTTTATCTACCCAATCTCACGACCAAGGATCCATGCTCAAAATAAATAAATAAACAACAAAAAATTACAGAAAAAAATAAAAATTAAACAAAGATAAATCACTTTTGTTTTGGAGGTTCAAGAACACTTTTCAACTCTTGATTTGGAATCAATGGAGTTTCCTTCCAAAATGGTGATAATTATGGTACTAAATAAATAAATAAAGAGTAAAAATATAATAGAATTAAATAAAGAAAAAGTATAATAACCTACTTATTCAATAAAAGGAAGAAATGACTTGAAAGAAAACTAAGAGAAAAAAGAAGAGAGTTTTGGCTTAGTTTAGTGAATGATTTATGGTATTGTTCCTCCAAATGAAAGAAATAAAGGTCTTATTTATAGGGTGAATGAGGTGGAAATATTGATGTGACAATCCATGTGACTTTATGAGAATGGTTCTTGGTCATTGATAAGTCCAAGTTGGCAATCTATGTGAAGTGTGAGAATGATTTTTGGCCATTGATAAGTACAAGTTGGCAATCTATGTGAAGTGTTTGTACTACATTATAATGGTCCCAACTTTTCTTTATTGACACAAAAAAACAAAAGAACAATGTAGTAATAATAATAATAATAATAATAATAATAATAACTAAAAGTGTTAGTAATAATAATAAATACAAAAATAGAAAATAAAAAAGACATTAAATTAACTATTTATGATTTTTTTTTCTTGAATAAAAATAAATGAAAATATAAGTGCAAATTAAAAGATAAAAAATAAAATACATATAAGAAAGTAAAAGAACTTATATAAATTTTTCTAGATTTTTTTTTAAATAAATGATACCAATATATAAATTTAAATTAATAAAAGAACATATTTTTGATAATTTTTTAGTAAAGAGGTAAAAATAGTAAATAAAAAAATAATATGATGCTAAGTACATTTTTTTGTGGTTTTTTTAAATAGAAAAGAAATCATGAATAAAACACAATAAAAATCAAATTCCACTAAATTCATAAACGACTTCTAATGTTTCTATTTTTCGTGGCTTTTCAAAGCATAATCAGCTCTTGACTTGTAAAGTGAAATTGTAGATGATGTCAAGGAGAATCATATGCAAAAAGAACCACTCAAAAATGTCAAAATTTGAAGAAGTTATAAAATTTTGAAATCTAACTCAAGAATTGACAAAAAATAGGTCAAACCACTCGTGAACACTTGTTATGCAATGATGCAAATGGAGGGTGGGATCTTAGGTCAAAATTTGGGGTATGACAATACTAAATGTCATATTCTATCAGGATCATTTTCCATCTTGTTATTCTTCCGGAGAGAGTAGGCTTCTCGAATATGTATTTGATTGGATCCATTTTAGAGATCAATAAGGTAGTATGGGTCAATATACATTGTCTCAGTCGACGAGCGGCCTATGCCAAAGCGCAACAATTTTTCTCGAGCAGTGAGTGTCTTATTTTACAGTCAGTAAACTTTTTGCTAAGGTAGTATATTGCATGCTCTTTTCGACCAAACTCGTCATGTTTCCCCAACACACACCCCATTAAATTCTCTAACACTGTTAGGTATAGTATTAGAGGTCTTCCTTTAACTGGTGGCATCGGGATTGGAGGTTCTTGAAGTTACTCCTTGATCATGTCAAAAGCTATTTGACAGTCGTCATTCCATTTCACCACTTGACCTTTCTTTAGTAACTTAAAGATCGGCTCACAAGTAGCGGTCAGATGGGAAATAAATCTGGCGATATGATTCAGACGTACCAAGAAACCTCTAACTTCCTTTTCTGTACGGGGAGCTGGAATTTCTTGAATGGCTTTAACCTTTGCGGGATCTACTTCAATACCTTTACCATTTACGATGAAACCCAGGAGTTTACCGGATCTTACTCCAAAGGTGCACTTGTTTGTATTCAGCCTTAATTTGTACTTCTTCAACCTTTTAAACAGATTATGCAAGTGATCAAGGTGCTCCTCCTCCTCATCCTGGAACCTAGCTATCATGTCGTCAACGTAGACCTCTATCTCGTGATGGATCATATCATGGAACAAAGCTACCATAACATGCTAATATGTCGCACCAGCATTCTTCAACCCAAAAGGCATAACCTTAAAACAGAAAGTGCCCCACTGTATGATGAAAGTAGTCTTCTCCATGTCTTCACGCACCATCTTAATATGATTATACCCGGATAAATCATCCATGAAGGAGAATACCTTGTGTTGAGTTGTGTTATTAACTAGAACATCAATATGTGGAAGCGGGAAGTCATCCTTGGGGCTTGCCCTATTCAGATCCCTGTAATCTACATACATGTGTACCTTACTATCCTTCTTAGGCACTGGCACCACGTGTGCAACCCACTGAGGATAGGATATAATGGATAAGAACCCTGCATTTAACTTCTTCATGACTTCAGCTTTGATCTTCTCAGACATCTCGGGACGCATACGACAAACCTTCTGCTTTACAAGAGGATAACCTTCCTTCATCGGTAGACGGTGAACCACGATGTCTATATCCAACCCTGGAATATCTTCGTAGGATCAAGCGAATATCTCAACATAGTCATGTAACATTTGAATTAACCTTTTCCTTGACACTATTTTCCAAGTTAGCACCTATCTTGACTTCTTTCTTATTCTCTTCAATACCCAAATTTATGACCTCGACCAGCTCTTCATGAGGTTGTATTGCTCTTTCCTCTTGCTGTAATAGTCTGGAAAGCTCTCCCAGTACTTCACAATCTTCTTCACCTTCGTCCTCGGCTTGGTAGATCAGATTTTCAAAGTCATAATGGGCAATAGCAGAATTGTTGTCAATGGGATCCAGAGTGGACATGGATTTGCAGTTTGATATGTGGGTGTATGTAAGAGCATATAGTTATTTTGAACAGTAATAAAAGTAGAAGAAAGAAAAGGAGCGCAAAATTTGAATGCAAAACTTCCAATGATTTATTAAATGAAAATATGCAAATGAAACATGACAACCTTCACAAAATAGGCCATTGTGCCCCAGGTAAGACACAAGGCTTAAAGTTTATTGTTTAAGATTACATAACCAAAACTTGATAACAAGAAAACAGAAAAAGCAATTACTCTTGACTAAAGGGGATTGGTACAAAGTCTCTAGCCGTCCAATTGTTGAGTTTGTTGCCAATAGTGGGGAAGATCCAATTGTCTATATCATAATCACTGTCAGCATCCTCTATAGCATTGACTTCATGGTTGCCGATGCATAATGGTGGTCCTCCAGCACGAACACGATGAACAACCTTTTGAGACCCTGAAGTGAAACCCGAGCCAAATTTGTCAGACTTGTAAGGAATGTTAGGGAGTTGGCCCCAAATAGTACACCCATCTTCTTCGACCACAGCCTTAACGTCTTTTAGAGAAGCCATTTTTAGTAGAACCCTAGTGACCTCTAGATCAGCAGTGACAGCCTTGGGAACAAAAATTGTTTGGGGAACCGCTTCAAAATTCTGGTAGGGAGTTTTAATGAATTCACTGTCCATCTCAATATACCTGAATGAATTCAAATGGCTTACCATATACTTTTCTTCACCACAAACTGTGATAATCTTCTGCTTCACAGGATACTTCAACATATAGTGTAGAGTGGAAGTGACAGTGCTTGCCCCATGAATCCAAGGGCGTCCAAGAAAACAAGAATAAGCTGGACGAATATCCATTATATAGAAGGTAGAGTCAAAGATTTGGGAACCCACTTTGATCGCGATATCAACTTCTCCATGCACCATTCTTTTGGACCGTCAAAAGCCCTCAACACAATGTTACTGGGTCTCAGCATAAGCCATTCACAATAAAGCCTGTCTAGGGCACCCTTTGGTAGGATATTTAGATATGAGCCTGTATCAACCAATACGTGAGATAAAGTAGTTCCCATGCACTCAACGGAGACATACAGGGCCTTGTTGTGGTTTCTTCCCGCAGGAGTCAGGTCAGCATCGGAAAAACCTAGTCCATTATCAGTTGTTAGACTAGCAACACGGTTCTCGAATTGATTAGTAGAAGTCTCTCGTGGCACATGAGCTGACTTTAGAAATTTCACCAAAGCCTTAGTATGGGCTTCGGAGCACAACAACAAAGCTAGCATAGATATCTTGGAGGGGGTCTTCCCCAATTGTTCCACGACATTGTAATCACTCTTTTGGATAAATTTTTAGTATTTCCTCCACCTCTTGCTTGGAGGCATCTTCAGCAGCTTCTTTTGGCGCCTCCGTTGGGGCAGGATCAACCAACTTTTCTTTTCCCCGAGTCTCATTAGTTGACTCAGTAACAGGGATACAGATAGGAGTGGCAACAGTCTTATTATAGATTTCTGGAGAGAAAATTATCCCGCTTCTAGTAACCTTACCGGTCCCAACAATATTGTCAATGTTAGGATAAGTAGCTTCAGTATCTTTATTTTTTATGGCCAATATTTTTTGCTTGACACCAATGTAGTAGACGTCAGCTCCATAATTCCAAGGAACATCTTTATCAGAGGAATATGGAATTGGCCCTGGGGAGGTAATTATCAGGGGATAAACTTTGGGGTTGGCAGTAATCCTCACAAGACCTTTAGAGGTGATCCTTGCAGGAGTATTGGAAATTGTAACAATAGACACATCTTCAATTCTCAAACCTTGAGACACATCTTCGCATAATCTTTCCATAAAAAGAGTCTTCTCAAACAGAATCTCCCGCTCATCCATCAAACACTAAACACCTTTCTTCAGCAACATACAACCATTGGGCTGGGATGCACAATGGTAGCAACCTTCAATACATCCCGGAAATAAACCGGCTTGCAACAACTTCTTCTTGACAACTAATAGAGGAGTAGTCAACTCATTCACAACAAAAATATAGAGAATATATTCAATATAATTAACACCCTTGTCATGGTTGGGAATTGGTGCAGTGATCACATTGGGAGTCTCGGGTGGATCAAATTCAATTTCCTTGGCATCAATCATGTCCTGGATTTATTCTTTAGTGCCCAACAGCCATTTGTGTCGTGCCCAGAACTGTTGGAGTGGTAAGCACACAGTACATTGGGATTATACCAAGGAGAGGAAGTGTTCAGATTTTGAGGAGGATACCTCAAAGTGATCAGTTTAGCCTTCAATAGATGCTGCAATGCCTGAGACAATGGCATATTAATCTTTGTGAACTATCTTCTAGGTGCACCCTTCCTGTGTTGATTATTTTGTTGTTGAATTGGTGCAGGGTTGGAGATCATTACAGCTTCCACAGTTTGACGGTGCTCAACTTTATCATGAATCATCTGGCCATACACAGCATTAACACCCCTCTTTCCATTAAATGGCTTCTTCACGATGCTTGAAGACGTAGCCACTTGGATCTTACCACTTTTGATTCCAGCTTCAACACGTTCTCCTGTCAGTATCAGCTCGGTGAACCCGGCTAAATAGCTTCCAATCAGATGGTTGAAAAATGGACCTGTCAAAATACCCATGAACATGTCCATCAACTCCCTATCAGACAGGGGTGTTGGACTCTACCTGCTAGATCCCTCCATTTCTGAGCATAATCTTTGAAACCTTCATGGGAACCCATAAACATGCTCTAGAGTGGCATACGGGTTTGCGCGAGGTCATCATTGAATTGATATTATTTGTAAAAAGAAGCAGCCAAGTTGTTTTACTCCAAAATTTTCCCTTTCATTTTACTCAAAACATACTCCTAGAGGTCCTCAATTACTCAAGGATGCCCAAGAATTAACCAGACAAATTCTCTCCTAAAGGCAATGAACCTCAAACCAGGGTTTCCATTTTCATCAAGATCTTTGAGTCCCAAGGGTCCTAAATGATTTCCTTTTCCCTAATATGTGCTCAAGATCATCCATGCCAAGTTTCATTCCTTGCACTACAAGTTTGCTCAGTCAACTGCTCAGATGCCTAAAAATCAACTGTGCTAGGTCAAAAGTCAATTGTGGCCCACATACAGTAAAACTTCAAGATTTTTGGTCAACATCAACATTTTGAAGTAACACCCATTATTTGATCAAGGGTTGATCATGATTCCTCAAGGAATGCCTCAAATTCATCAAAACTCAAAAGTTGCTAAATTAGGGTTTCAATAGGAAAAGTCAATCAAACTTTGACTGGGCATAACTTTTTCATAATTTATTAGAAATTTCCCATCCAAGGCTCATTTTGAATAGGATTCAGTTCCCTACAACTCACCTTCAACCTTCAAGTTCAAGAAATGCACTCATGAAAATATATAAATTCAAACACTATAGGTCCTTTTCAAAAGTCAACAAAAACACCTTTTGGGTCAAAGCTTCTTACATGAACATGGAAGATCCAATTGAGATGAAACCAAAAGGGTTGTTTAGGGGATATCCTAAGCTTTCCAAAGATCCCAAGAACACCCTCTTAGGGTAAAAAATGAATGAGATATGGAGAAAGTTGGGTCAAAGTTGGTCATTTTTTGGAAATTTGCACAAAGTCAACGATGCCCAAAATTGCACTTTTTTTCCAAATGGACCCAACTTTTCAAGATTGAATCTTATTCCTAACATGGTCCACGACCCATAAATCATTCCATGCCTTATTTATTTATTTTGATTTTATTTATTTAAAATTTAAATAAAATCAAATTAAATCAAAATAAATAAAATCAATGGGATGAGATTTGTTTGCATTGAATTAGAGATCATGCTTGCTGTCACAAAGCCAAACAAAACCGTGCAAAATAAAAAACAAGAGGAAATCTCCTAGTTTGGAATGTTTGGAAGCAATTTTCAAAAGTTATCAAATTTTGGATTTTTTCTAAACTTAGCACCCTAATTTGATTCACATACTTATACACAAGTATTCTCAACCCTAAGGACAAGAATTCAGACGCGCAGCCTGCCTCAAGGAGTCAAACAAAGTTCCAAATTTTCAAAGGAAATTGCATATCAGATCTTTCTCTACAGGCCAGTTCAAGGGGTTTTAGAGCATCAGTGATCATCCACGAAGGTCCTTGAAGCTTTTCCAGTCGCTATCCAAGCTCGTAGCCTTAGGAATCTCCAGATATAAATCACGGTTTGCACCCTTGTAACTTAAATTCGTTTTCTTGGTTTTACATGTTTTAAATCGAATTTGATTGCATAAACGTGTTTATAATCATGCTTGGAATCTGTTTAAAGGCCTGGATTTGAGTTTTAGCGCAGGAACGAGCTTACACCATTGTTAGGGTTTGTAAGCTCAAAATTTGGATTTCTTTTTCCAGGACAAATTGAAGGGGATTATGGGTACTACTGGACTCGGGAAAAAATTCCTGATTAATCCCTAGAATTAGTTTTGATTTATATTGCTTGTATGATATTTTTGAATAATGCAGGGTTTTAGCTACGAACAAAAATCCATCACTATAGCCTATATTGATGGAAAACTACTGTAGGTAAAAGTTCCCCACCTAAAACGATAGATCCATGAAGAAGGTGATGGCGTGGTGCTCACTGATTCGTCCATTCAAACCATTGGGGACCCACAGAGCGCACGTTTTTGACATGTGTCCATAGATCTTTGTTTGCCTTATGTTATTTTTGTTTTATTTATGTACATGAATGACAAGTAGCACAAATGGGAAAAGGCAGCGCTGGTGAGAGAAGGGACCTGGGTTCGATCCCAGGTCTAGGCATCTTGTTATTTTATTTTCCTAACATACTTTGCAGGATCCCATGCGCCTCATCTTCACAAGACCATCATGCGTCCTCAGATCCAACCATGGGATCATCTCAGATCCAGATCCAACGCCCAATAATTCACCCCCATGGTGGACCCTCAGAGGCGGGATTCATTGAATCGCACACTGGACGATTGGGCCATCAGCAAATTGTGCCATTTTCTAAAGTCTTTTGATTTTTCTTATTTTATTTTCATTATTTAGTTTAATGACTTTTTAATAATTTTTTTATTATTTATAAAAAATCATAAAATCATAAAATTACAAAAAATAGAATTAGGGTTTTCATGATTAAAATTAATTTTTGAAAATTAATTATTTTAATTTATTTCAACATTGATTTTTTTGTTAAATAAAATTAATTAGAAAATTAGGTTTAACTTGCAAATTTCAACTATTTTTCCCAATAAAAAATGCAAAAATATTTTTTAATTAATTAGATTTTTTAGGCTTCTAATTTGCTCTCGTCTTAACTTTCGCGCGTTTATTTATTTTCACTTTATTTTCCAATTGTTATAATTGCTCCAAGATTGTAATAGTTTTAACTAGGATTCTTGGTTATGTAACCCCTCCTCGAAGCCTTATAATAGCTAGGTTTTTATTCTCTCACTTTACTTTATGCTATTATTAACTGCTTAGACTAATAGGCTTGTATGGAAAAAATAACATTTAAAATGGTAGAAAACCCTAATTGTGCAAAGATAATCAACTGAAATCAAACACATGCACATGCTCACTCTTAGGGTTTTCCCCACTTCGGTTGCCTTCGGTAAACGGTCATGAAGTATAGGGAATTTTAGTGGTCGCCCTCTAGTCCCAAAAGATCAAAAATGACCCATTCAAATGTTGCCTCAGAAAGATCTTTAAGACTCTAGGGTAACTACTATGATTTCCTAACCATTGCTTTTGTGACCGTAAGTGTCCCTTCGAATGTCCCTTAAACTCCAACGATGGGGCTACCTACTCCTTAATAGTAGGATAGCGCTGTCTAAAGGAAACGAGAAAACGAACAGTCTTTTTCGAGTAGGTAGAAACTCTTAAGTACTTGCTCAAAACAACAAAAACTCTTTCACACAAACACTTTCAAAACAGTTCTCAAAGACAACTTCGTCACACTCTTAAGGACAGATACAAGGGTTACCACGAAGTTAAACAAAAACTTTTCAAAACACACACAAGCAATTTCAAAATGAGCAAGTACCTAAGAGCCCATGGAAAACCATGGATAGAAAGGGTTCTAACACCTTCCCTTTCTATAATCTACCCCCGTACTCAGAAAACTCTCGAAAAAGGTTTTTTCTGTTCTTTTTCCTTTTCCTTTGTTGGATGAAATAAAAGTCGGTGGCGATGCTTGCTTATCGTGATATTTGCGAATACAAAATGCAAACTAGTATTAAACATTCGGTTTTGCCACCGTATTACAGAACTGGTGACTCTGCTGGGGACAATTAATAAAGTGGTGTTTATCTTAGGATCTAGGTCATTTTTAAATTGCTTTCTTGTTTGTTTTGCTTGCTTTATCTTTAAGGGTTTTTGCTTGGGTATTGTTGAAGATCCTACACGCGGATCTGGGGACACTTTTTAGGAAAACAGCAATAGATCGTGGAGACTGTACGGCATAGACCGAAATGGTTTAAGTGATGGCTGTGTTGGTGTGACACTTTGGTTGGTACCGGTATCCTTCGTGTTGAAACAAGGAGAATACAGGGCCACCGCGTGGTGTCGTGAAGAACTAACGGACCTTAGAACCTTAGTTAAACAAACTTGGCCATTAGAAAGTAGTGAGATAGCTGGCCTCTGTATAAAGATGAGGATTGGTTGATACTCGATGCTACACTCATTGAGATCAGACTTTCGGGATATTTCGGCCGTAAGAAAAGATTGTCGGAGCTGAAACAATGCCCGATAAAGGATTATCAGTGATATTGAGAATCCTTAGAACCCGATTACTTTTCTAAGAAGGGTTTGAAACCAGCTAAACTTCAAGAGGGTACTGACCTTTAACCTCAAGCAAGCCTTTGAACCTAAGGTCTATTGTGTGCTTTGCTTGTGTGTGATTTACTCCATTTGAATATAATATCATGCATCATAACATAACATCCATTCTCATTACACTAACCATTTCAAGGACCAAGGGAATTTATCTTTGTTCAGTTTTACAGATCATGGCTTCCGCTCGTAGAAACACTATCTGAATCAGCTTTGTGAGAATACCTCTCCAACTCAAGGAGCTAGTATCAAGGGTTCCTGAAACTTCTTCGTTCACTAAGAGACATGGTCGACTTCTTAACCTGGTTACTTCGAGATTTAATGAAAAGATGATGGGGGTACTCTTTCAGTTCTTTGATCCCAAGCACCATTGCTTCACCTTTCCAGACTATCAGTTGGTGCCTACCATGGAAGAGTTCTCTCAGTTATTGGATCTACATATTCTTGACCATATGCCTTTCACAGGTTTAGAAGAAGTTCCCAAGCCAGAGATCATTGCCTCAGCTTTGCATCTGAAACGGGCCGACGTGGTATCCAATTGGGAAACAAGAAGCGGAGTCAAGGGTCTTCTAGCCAAGTTCCTAATAGAGAAGGCCCAACTGTTTTGGAATGATTTGGACTTTCAGGCTTTTGAGGAGGTTTTGGCCCTTCTAATTTATGGGTTAGTATTGTTCCCTAATCTAGACTTTCTCATAGACGTGAATGCTATCAAGATATTCCTCTCTCACAACCCTGTGCCTACTTTTCTTGGAGATATCTTGCATGCTCTCCACACTCGTACTATGAAGAGAAGAGGGGTTCTTATGTGCTGCATGCCATTACTGTCGAGGTGGTTTATTTCTCACCTCCCTAAGTCAGTGCTGAAGAATGAAGAAGGATTGGTTTGGTTGCAAAGGATAATGTCACTTTCTCACACGGATATTATCTGGTACTCCCGATCTTTAGGAGGCATTTCTATTATTAACCGCTGTGGGGAGTTCCCTAATGTACCACTACTTGGCATTAGGGGAGGAATAACTTACAATCCTTGTTTGGCTCTGCGACAGTTTGGTTACGCTCGAAGGGATGTTCCTCATGAGATACTTATCCAGGGCATTGTGTTTAACTATGAGGATGATGTTCAAGGGTATCTCCAGAGGTTCATACGAGCCTGGGGCATGGTAAACATATATGACGCCAGGACTTTGGGTCCGAAGAATTCCATTCCTATGGAACCTTATCTCCAATGGGTACGAGCTCGTGCTCAGAAACTGATGATGCTGTACATAGCTATCTTACCAGTGATTGTGGAGCCCATTACTGAAGGGGATATTCCCTACAAGGTTCTTCATCCTGATATGCCCACCGATCTTGAAGAATTACAGAGGTCCTAGATTCAGTTGAAGAAGGAGCAGGATACTTATAGGGACCAGTTCTATGCCCAGGAGAAGAAATTCTTAGAGCTCACAAAGCAGCTTCATGAGGAAAGAAGCCTTAATGTCTATCTCGGAACGAAGAGGAAGCATCCATGGGAATTTTTATTTTCTTTTAGTTTTTAGAATTTTCAATTGCAACGCCTAAAAGACAGTTGTATTTTGAATTCTACTAATAAAATATTTATTTCATTTTGGTTCACAAATTTAAATTTCACAAAGTCCTTGAAATCATTGCATACGCATATCATCCATGACATTGCATAAACAGGTTTCATAATAGGTTTCTCATCGTCTTCGCTGTTTATTTCAGCAATAATGTCTTCTGAACAAATTATTAAGGACCTCCAGGCACAAAATGCCCAATTTCAACAAATGTTTGTAGCCTTGGCTAAGGGGAAGGAAGATCTGAAGGCCCTTATTCTGAAAGAGGAGAAAAAGAAGAAGAAGAAGAAGAAGAAGAAGAAGAAGACCGCTGGTGTCCTGAATCTGGGCAGAAGATTCAAGGTATCGTTGAAGAAACCGGTTGATCTGACCTCCTCATCCAAAGAAGGGGAGAATCAAGAGAGAGAGAGAGAGAGAGAGAGAGAGAGAGAGAGAGAGAAGGGAGGAAGACCCTAGCCCTGAAGTTTCTGATAATGACACAGATTACAATGATGAACAATATCCTCCTGCTGAGGATAAATACAAATAGTTAGAGGATCGTCTGAGTGTAATGGAGATCCAAAGAATACCATGGATGGATTTTGAAGAGCTGGGTTTGGTATCTGGGGTAGTCATACCACATAAGTTCAAGGCTCCGGTATTTGCGAAGTATGATGGGGTGTCTTGTCCCAAGCTTCATCTTTGTTCCTATGTGAGAAAGATTCAGCCTCACACTGCTGATAGGAATTTGTGGGTCCATTTATTTCTGGACAGTCTGTCCGGGACTCAGCTTGAATGGTTCTATCAACTGGAAGGAACCAATATCCACAACTGGGAAGATCTGGTTGCTTCTTTTTATAAGCAATATCAATATAACGCTGACCTTGCCCCTACCCGTACTCAACTCTAGAGTATGTCCATGGGTGCAGGTGAAGGTTTCAAGGGTTATGCGCAGAAGTGGAGAGATTTGGCAGGGATAGTCCAACCCCCTTTGTCTGATAGGGAGTTGGTTGATATGTTTCTTGGTACGCTGTCTGGTTCGTTCTTCAAATACTTGATTGGTAGCTCCTCAGCTGGTTTCACTGAGTTGATATTGACTGGAGAAAGGGTAGAAGCTGGGATCCGGAGTGGCAAGATATAGAAAGATACCTCGTCAAGTACAGTGAAGAAGCCACTCACGGGTAAGAAGGAGGTCAATGCCATTTATAGCCCAAGAGGTCAGAGCAGAGATGAACATCGTCCAAAGGTAGGTGTTGTGATGATACCTAGGCATGCGGCTACTCAACAACGAAACAATCAGCAAAAGATAGAAAGACCGCAAAGGTAGTTCACCCGGATTAATATGATGTTGACTGAGGTTTTACCCCATTTGTTAAGATCTAACTTGGAAACCTTAAAGGAGGATCCCAAGAATCCTAACACCACATATCCTTGGTACAATCCAAATGCTCAGTGTGCTTACCATTCTGAGAGTCCAGGCCATGATACAAATGACTGTTGGGCTCTGAGAAATAAGATACAGGATCTAATTGAAGCCAAGGAGATTGAGTTTGATGCTTCGGAGAAGCCTAATTTTATAACTACTCCCATGCCTAAGCACAATTGTGGTGTTAATTTCGTTGATATTGATTTGTTTGTTACCTCTGTTGATGAGGTTTCCACTCCTCTCATGACTGTCTAGAAGAATTTGTTTCTAGCCAGTTTATTTCCAGGCTGTGGTGAAGGTCGCCACATGTGTTCATCTCTGCCCTCTGGTTGTTATCTGCTGAAAGCAGGTGTTTAACACCTGATGGACAAAAGAGAGATTTTGTTTGAAAAGACTTTGATTCCGACTGTTCCACATGAAGATGTTGCTATCATAACCATTTCCGCCAATCCTTCCAAGGTCTCCTCTAAAATACCTGTTAGGATTACACCTGCTCTAAGAATTGTTCCGTTGATAATCACTTTTCCTGGTCCTATATCGTACTCCTCGGACAATGTTGTCACTTGGAATTAGGTGTCGATGTTTACTATCATGGCGTCAAACAAGATTTGAAGATTGAAGAGGCTGATCCAGATATCAGTAACATTGTCGGGACCAACAAAGTTACTCGAAGTGGAAGGGTTTTCTCTCCCGAGATCTCCCCGAAGATTGTTGCTAAGCCTGTTATTATTCCATCTGTTGTTCCTGCCAGTACTTTTATTACTACTCCCATCCTTACTCCAGTTGTTACCCCTGCCGATGAGTCATTTAGGACTCGGGGAAAAGAAGCTATAGGTGAGCCTTCTCAGACGGAGGCACCTAGAAAAGTTATTGTGGAATCCTCTAAGCAAGAAATGGAGGAAATTTTAAAAATAATCAAGAGCGACTACAATGTGGTCGAGCAGTTGGGGCAGACCCCTTCAAAGATATCAATGTTGTCTCTGTTGTTGTGTTATGAAGCCCATGCAAGGGCTTTGATTGCATTCCTCAAGATTGTGCATGTGTCACAAGAAACCTCCGCTGACCAATTCAAGGACTGTGTGGCCAGTTTGACTGCTGATAATGGGTTGGGTTTTTCAGATGCCGATCTGACACCAAAGGGGAGAAAGCATGATAATGCTCTGCATGTCTCTATCGAATGCAGAGGCACTACTATGGATCATGTGCTGGTGGACACTGGATCGTCACTGAATGTTCTACCTAAGAAGGCTCTTGATTAGCTAGATTGTGAAGGCTTGACCATAAAGCCCAGTAACATTGTGGTAAGGGCTTTTTACGGGTCAAAAAGAATGGTGAATGGGGAAGTGGACATCCTTGTCAAAATGGGTCCCCATACCTTTGAATCCACCTTCTATGTGATGGATATCAGGCCATCTTACTCTTGTTTGTTGGGTTATCTTTGGATCCATGAAGCTGGAGTAGTTACTTCTACGCTCCACCAAATGCTGAAGTATCCAGTGAAAGGGAAGATTGTCACCGTACATGGTGAAGAGGAGTATATGGTAAGCCACCTGAACTCTTTCAGGTATATGGAGATGGACGGGGAATTCATAGAGACTCCTTGTCAAAACTTTGAAGAGGTTCCCCAGACTATGGCATCAACTGAGGCCATCACTAGTGCGCCGAAGATCACCAAATCTCCTTTGAAGATGGCTTCTCTCAAGGACGCCAGAGCGATAGTTGAGGAAGGTGGGTGTACCATTTAGGGACAGCTCTCTGATTTTCCTTATAAAATTGACAAATTTTGTTTGGGCTTTACTTAAGGAGCTCAAAGAGTTGTTCGACGCGCTCGGGCCGGAGGACCTCCCCTACGCATCAGCAATCGTGAGGTTAACGTTATTGAAGACAGTGATGAGGATTCTGATAATGACAGCTGGATCTACCCTACTACCAACGGTGGACCTAGTAACTGGACGGCCAGATATTTTGTGCCAATTTCTTTTGTTCAACAGTAATTGTCTTACTTGTTTTTTAAATTTGTAATAAACAATATAAACTTTATGGCCTTGTGTCCTACCCGAGGCACGATGGTTTATTTGTGAGGATTGTTATATGTCATTTTCATATGTCATCAATAAAACATTGGATGTTTCTTGCATACAAATTTTGTGCTCTCTGTTTTCTTTTCTGCTTTTTTCACTTTATCAATACAGCTATGCTCTTACACACACTCACATATCAAACTGCAGATCCATATCGACTCTAGATCCCATTGATAACAGTTCTGCTATTGTCAGTTATAACTTCGAAAATCCGATCAACCAAGCCGAGGACGAAGGTGAGGAAGATTGTGAGGTGCCTGGAGAGCTTGCTAGGCTGTTACAGCAGGAAGAGAGGGCTATACAGCCTCATGAAGAGCCAGTTGAGACGATAAACTTGGGTATGGAGGTAGACAGGAAAGAAGTCAAGATCAGTGCAAATCTGGAGAATAATGTCAAACAGCGGTTGATACAGATGTTGCACGACTATGTTGAGATCTTCGCCTGGTCATATGAAGACATGTCCGGTTTAGGCACTGATATTATGGTACATCGTCTACCGACTAAAGCATATTATCCTCCGGATAAGCAAAAGGTCCGCCGTATGCGCCCTGAAATGTCATAGAAGATTAAAGCAGAGGTGATGAAACAGTTCAACATTGGGTTCCTAGTTGTCACCTCCTATCCGCAGTGGGTTGCTAACATTGTTCTGGTACCTAAGAAGGACAGTAAGGTACGGATGTGTATGGACTACAGAAACCTGAACAGGGCAATCCCCAAGGATGACTTCCCGCTTCCCCACATTGATGTTCTGGTTGACAACACTGCACAACACAAGGTATTTTCCTTCACGGACGGTTCCTCTGGCTATAATCATATCAAAATGGCTCCCGAAGACATGGAGAAGACAACCTTCATCACACAGTGGGGCACCTTCTGTTACAAGGTGATGTTGTTCAGATTAAAGAATGCTGGGGAAACTTATCAGCGAGCCATGGTAGCTTTGTTCCATGATATGATTCGCCATGAGATAGAGGTTTAGGTTGATGACATGATATCCAGTTCTCAAACCGAGGAAGAACACCTGGATCATCTACAAAAGCTATTTGATAGGCTGAAGACATACAAGCAGAGGTTAAATCCGAACAAGTGCACCTTCGGGGTAAGGTATGGTAAGCTTCTTGGGTTCATCGTCAGTGACAAAGGTATTCAGGTAGACCCTGCAAAGGTAAAGGCCATACAAGAGATGAAGGCTCCCCGTATTGAGAAGGATGTTAGAGGTTTTTTTGGATGCCTAAATTATATCGCCAGGTTCATTTCACATCTGACTGCTACTTATGAGTCGATCTTCAAACTCCTGAAGAAATATAAAGTGGTAAAGTGGAATGATGAATGTCAAACCACTTTCGAAAGAATCAAGGAATACCTTCAAGAACCACCAATTTTGATGCCTCTGATAGAAGGAATACCGTTGATATTGTACTTAATGGTGCTAGACAATTCAATGGGGTGTGTGTTGGGGCAACATGACGAGTCTGGTCGAAAAGAGAACGCAATATACTACCTTAGCAAAAACTTTACTGAATGTGAGACAAGATTCTCACTGCTCGAGAAAACTTGTTGCGCTTTGGCGTGGGCTGCTCGCCGACTAAGACAGTATATGTTGACCCACACTACTTTGTTGATATCTAAGATGGATCAATCAAGTACATCTTCGAGAAGCCATCCCTCTCGGGAAGAATAGCAAGATGGCAGATGATCTTAACTGAATATGATATACAATATACAACCCAGAAAGCAATCAAGGGAAGTGTATTGGCTTATCATTTAGCCCATCAGGCCGTGGATGACTACCAGTCCATGAATTTTGAGTTCCCGGACGAGAATATTATGCTAGTGACGGATTATGATGAACATGTGCCGGATGAAGGACCTGAAAAAGGATCCTGATTGACTATGGTTTTTGACGGAGCTTCAAACGCACTCGGTAATGGCATTGGTGTTGTAATCATATCTCCTGAGGGTTGTCATACTCCTTTCATCGCCCGACTATGCTTCAACTGTACTAACAACATGGCGGAGTATGAAGCCTGTATCATGGGTCTCAAAGCTACTATCGACCTAAGGATCAAGTTCTTGAACATTTTTGGGGATTCAGCCCTGGTGATAAGTCATATCAAAGGAGAATGGGATACGAAGCATCCAAATCTCATCCCGTACAAAGAACATGTACTGACATTGCTCCCACACTTTGAGGAGGTAACCTTTGAACATTTTCCACGAGAGGAGAATCAGTTAGCGGACGCGCTAGCTACCATGTCTTCTATGTTTAAGGTCAGGTGGGACAATGAAGCTCCCCGAATCACTATTGAGAGGTTGGATGAACCAGCGTACTTCTGTGAGATTGATACTGAAGAGGTAGCAGACAAACCCTGGTTTCATGAAGTAAAAAGGTATCTCGAGACTCAAGAGTATCTCGAAGGGGCACCTGTCAATGATAAGAAGTTTTTGAGAAGGTTCACCGCGAAATTCTTCCTCAATAATGGAATCCTCTACAAGCGCAACCATGACTCTACCTTACTGCGGTGTGTAGACAAGAGCGGAGCAAAGAGGATTATGGAAGACTTACACAAAGGTACCTTTGGCACTCATTCCAGTGGACATACCATGGCTAAGAAGATCCTACAGGCAGGATACTATTGGTCCACTATAGAAGCAGATTGTTATCAGCACTTCCAAACTTGTCATAAGTGTCAAATCTATGCTGATAAGGTGCATGTGCCCCCGATTCCTTTGAATGTCTTGATGGCTTCTTGGCCCTTTGCAATATGGGGCATTGACTTGATCAGAGAGATTAGACCTACCGCTTCCAATGGGCATCGCTTCATCCTGGTGGCCATTGATTACTTCACGAAGTGGGTTGAAGCTGCCTCTTTTTCTACCGTTACCAAGAATGTTGTGGCGCGATTTATCAAGCATAACCTGATTTATCGATATGGTGTGCCAGAGAGAATCATCATTGACAATGGTACAAATATCAACAACACGATGATCACTGAACTCTATAAACAGCTCAAGATACAGCATCATAACTCTTCTCTGTATCGGCCGAAGATGAACGGCATTGTTGAACCAGCTAACAAGAACATCAAGAAGATTATACAGAAAATGACAGTGACATATAAAGACTGGCATGAGATGTTTCCATTTTCTCTTCATGGGTACCGTATCTTAGCATAGACGTCGACAGGGGAAACACCTTACTCTCTTGTATATGGCATGGAAGCAGTCCCACCTATTGAGGTCTAGATCCCTTCTTTAAGGATTATGAAGGATGCGGGTTTGAACAAAGACGACTGGATCCAAACTCGACTTGATCAACTGAATTTGATCGATGAGAAGAGACTTACTGCTATCTATCATGGTCAAATGTATCAAAAACGGATGATCAAGGCTTTCAACAAAAAAGTCAGACGCCAAGAATATCAGGTTTGGGATCTAGTAATCAAGCGCATCATACTGTCGCAAGGTGATCCCAGGGGAAAATGGACTCCCACATACGAAGGGTCACTTGTGATTTAAAAACATTTTCTTGGGTGGAGCTATAATTCTAACCACCATGGATGGTGACGACCTTTCACACCCTGTCAATGCGGACATAGTGAAAAGATACTATGCATGATTAAAGACCCGCTAGGTTGACTGGCCTAGGCAAAAATAAGGGCTTCTCGGCAAACCAAAAGGGTTCGGGCAAAAATAAGGGATGAAAACGGAAAAAATTTGTACACCCGGCAAGTCGAAAACCTGAAAAGGCGGCTTGGGAAAAAAGGGTATCCCGGTGGACTGAAAACCCGAAAGGGCAGTTTAGGAAAAAGTTAGGGATGTAAAGCATATCACTATGTCCCATTGGATCACCTTGCGACCATACCTCAGTATCAACTGTCAAGCTCGAACAACACCGATCAATCTAATTAGCTTCGAACAAGCAGCAAAGTGATGAGACGCTCGAAGACATAGCAGCAATAGCAGAATTGAAACTTAAATGGGATTATTGCACATAGCTGTTTTCTTTTCGTTGTACCCAATATTGTATAGCTTCCATTTTTACGGCAAAATTCTCTTACTAGAGTGTCAGCTTCCTTGTACAAAAATGCCTGTTATAGGACAACTTCGAAAATTAATACAAGTCATTTTTACAAAACCATTTGTTTTTCTTTTTTTGTTTCGTTTTGCAAAAAAACGTCCAATGATTTATTCTTGACATATGCATTTTAATATGATTGTTATTCATAAATATTTGTTAAGGAAACGGAAATACAATTGCTCGTAACTTAACAAGGGAAAAAACTAAAAAATGTCAAACCCGATAGTTACTCTGTCCAACAGGTACCGGGGCAGAGACAAATTTGAAACAAAGTCATCAGTACATACGACCTTGTGACATCTATACTCCCCACAAAGTATAGGTAATTAAAGCTTTGACATTGGGTTCCCCAAAATAGGAGGTAGTCTCCCCAGCCAGGTTTCTTCAGAAAACTGACATCTATATTCCCCAGCCGAATTTCATAATCGCAAGCGGGTCATAAAGTTTTCTCCCTGACAGAGTTTATTTCTCTGAATACAGAAGCTCAATCCCCGACAGAGTTTATCCCTTAAGTTATGGAAGTTCATCCTCCAACAAAGTTATTTCCCCAGAGTTATTCTCAAGCAGAGTCTTTCCCCGACAGAATATCCGTAAACAAGGAGCAAATCTCCAGCATAGTCATCCCCGTTCACCATCCCTAACGGGAGTAGAAGAACCACAATTTTCTACAACAGTCAGGAATGCTATTCCCAATACTCTCCAGCAGCAGTCAGGGATTTATTTTCCCAGACTCGGATATGTCACAATAGCATTTCATGTTCATACATCATGACATGCGCATACATATTACATACATCATAATCTCATTTATTGTGAGAACATCATCCCACAATGCATTTCATACATTGCATATAATTAACCTTGTTACCTTTTCAAGAAAGATGGTTATCATCAACAATTCAAGATTAAATCCATGAAGCTATACATGTCATATCTGCAGACAACTAATGGAAAATCAGTTCCCGAAACCAAACGGGTCATTTCGAAGATTAAATCCATAAAGCTACCGTGATTCATTTCGAAGTAACCCTACGACCCAGGTTCCTTCTCATAGCCCTAATATTCAGGCTTTCATCTCGAAGTAACCCTACTATCCAGGTTCCTTCCCATAATCCCTACTATCCAGGCTTTCATCTCGAAGTAACCCTACGACCCATGTTCCTTCTCATAGCCCTACTATCCAGGATTTCATCTCGAAGTAACCCTACTACCCAGGTTCCTTCTCATAGCCCTACTATCCAGGCTTTCATCTCGAAGTAACCCTATTATCCATGTTCCTTCCCGTAAGCCCTACTATCCAGGCTTTCATCTCGAAGTAACCCTACTATCCAAGTTCCTTCCCATAAGCTCTACTATCCAGGATTTCATCTCGAAGTAACCCTATGACCCAGGTTCCTTCTCATAGCCCTATTATCCATGCTTTTATCTCGAAGTAACCCTACTATCCAAGTTCCTTCCCATAAGCCCTACTTTCCAGGCTTTCATCTCGAAATAACCCTACGACCCAGGTTCCTTCTCATAGCCCTACTATCCAGGCTTTCATTTCGAAGTAACCCTTCTATCCAGGTTCCTTCCATAAGCCCTACTATCCAGGCTTTCACCTCGAAGTAACCCTACTATTCAGGTTCCTTATCATAGCCCTACTATCCATGCTTTCACCTAGAAGTAACCCTACGACCCAGGTTCCTTATCATAGCCCTACTATTCAGGCTTTCATCTCGAAGTAACCCTACAACCCAGGTTCCTTCTCATAGCCCTACTATCCAGGCTTTCATCTCGAAGTAACCCTACAACCTAGGTTCCTTCTCATAGCCCTACTATCCAGGCTTTCATTTCGAAGCAACCCTACTATCCAGGTTCCTTCTCATAGCCCTACTATCCAGGATTTCATTTCAAAGTAACCCTACTATCCAGGTTCCTTCTCTTTTATCTCCTGACAACAGTTTACAACACTATAAAACCTGGACCCGACCAGATACGGTCGATTCCATATTCCCTAATAAGTCGTTGTGAAGCCTGGACCCGACCAGATAACAGCTCAATTTTGTTTCATCAATCAAGAGTTAATTCCCTAGTAGAGTAATGGACAACCGAAGCTCCTAGAATCTATTTCCCAGGCCACAAATCAACATTCCCCGACAAACTCCTCCCCAACGGCAGGTACAGGAACTCTCGCAAAGGAATCTCTTATCCAACCGATATCTTTTCTAGACGGCATATTTAAGCCCATATTCGAAAATTATATGTCACCTTATAAATGGCATCTGTAAGCCCATTCCCGATACTACCTATACAAATCAAGCATCATTTCAGACGAGTGCAAATTTCTGGGCACTCTAGTGTCCAATCATCTTCCACCTTCAGATCATGAAAGGCAGACTAGCCAATCTACATCCTCGGGTTTAAGAAGATTGAACAGGGGCAGCTATTTCACCCCAAAAATTTCCCTCTCATTTTACTCAAAACATACTCCTAGAGGTCCTCAATTGCTCAAGGATGCCCAAAAATTAAAAAGACAAATTCTCTCCTAAAGGCAATAACCTCAAACCAAGGTTTCCATTTTCATCAAGATGTTTGAGTCTCAAGGGTCCTAAATGATTTCATTTGCCATAATATGTTCTCAAGATTATCCATGCCAAGTTCCATGCCTTGCACTACAAGTTTGCTTAGTCAACTGCTCAGATGCCTGAAAATCAATTGTGTTATGTCAAAAGTCAATTGTGGCCCACATACAGTCAAACTTCAAGATTTTTGGTCAACATCAACATTTTGAAGTAACATCCATCATTTGATCAAGGGTTGATCATGATTCCTCAAGGAATGCTCCAAATTCATCAAAACTCAAAAGTTGCTAAATTAGGGTTTCTATAGGAAAAGTCAACCAAACTTTGACCAGGCATAATTTTCTCATACTTTATCAGAAATTTCCCATCAAAGGCTCATTTTGAATAGGATTCAATTCCCTACAACGCATCTCCATCCCTCAAGTTCAATAAATGCACTCATGAAAAGATATAAATTCATACATTATAGGTCCTTTTCAAAATTCAACAAAAACACCTTTTGGGTTAAAGCTTCTTACATGAACATGGAAGATCCAATTGAGATGAAACCAAAAGGGTTGTTTAGGGAATATCCTAAGCTTTCCAAAAAGTCCAAGAACACTCTCTTAGGGTTAAAATTGAAGGAGATATACATTGTCAAAGTTGGCCATTTTTGGATATTTGCACAAAGTCAACAATGCCCAAAATTGAATTTTTTTCCAAATGGGTCCAACTTTTCAAGATTGAATCTCATTCCTAACATGGTCCAAGACCCATAAACCATTCCATGCCTTATTTATTTATTTATTTTGATTTTATTTATTTAAAATTCAAATTAAATCAAATTAAATCAAAATAAATAAAATCAATGGGATGAGATTTGTTTGCATTGAATTAGAGATCATGCTTGCTGTCACAAAGCCAAACAAAATCGTTCAAAATCAAAAACAAGAGGAAATCTCCTAGTTTTGAAATTTGGAAGCAATTTTAAAAAAAGTTATCAAATCTTGGATTTTTTCTAAACTTAGCACCCTAATTTGATTCACATACTTATACACAAGTATTCTCAACCCTAAGGACAAGAATTCAGACATGCAGCCTGCCTCAAGGAGTCAAACAAAGTTCCAAATTTTCAAAGAAAAGTGTAGATCGGATCTTTCTCTATAGGCCAATTCAAGGAGTTTTGGAGCATCAGTGATCATCCACGAAGGTCCTTGAAGCTTTTCCAGTCGCTATCCAAGCTCGCAGCCTTAGGAATCTACAAATATAAATCACGGTTTGCACCCTTGTAACTTAAATTCATTTTCTTGGTTATACATGTTTTAAATCAAATTTTATTGCATAAACGTGTTTATAATCATGCTTGGAAGCTGTTTGAAGGCCTGGATTTGAGTTTTAGCGCAGGAACGGGCTTACACCATTGTTAGGGTTTGTAAGCTCAAAATTGGGGTTTCTTTTTCCAGGACAAATTGAAGGGGATTATGGGTACTACTGGACTCGGGACAAAATTCCTGATTAATTCCTAGCATGAATTTTGATTTATATTGCTTGTATGATATTTTTGAATAATGCAGGGTTTTAGCTACAAACGAAATTCCATCACTATAGCATATAGTGATGGAAAACTACTGTAGGTAAAAGTTCCCCACCTAAAACGACAGATCCATGAAGAAGGTGATGACATGGTACTCACTGATTCGTCCATTCAAATCGTTGGGGACCCAGAGCGCGTGCATTTTTGACATGTGTCCATAGATCTTTGTTTGCCTTATGTTATTTTTGTTTTATTTATGTACATCGTTTTAGGCAATCTTTGTAATGATTCTCGTTCGTAAGAATGTATACAAAGATGTTTGTCTTTTGAAAAATGTTTCAATGTTTTGTAAGATGTTTGGAAATGTTTTGAAATGTGTGTGTGTTTGTTTTTGAAAATAGCAAGGATTGTTTGGAAGAGAGCAAGTAACTGGGAGCTATCTACCCTACTCAAATGTCTTTCCTATGCATTTGTATTCCTTTGAAATTGTTGATTTACCATTGATTTGGTAAACAACCCTATCTTTGGATGTAAACCGGACGAGCGTGGGTCATCATATGACCATGATAGCAATGTTGCCAAGTATCTTAGTATGTTTGAGGGACCAAGATCATTTTGTTTTAGGCAACCTTTTGATAGCGTCATCGAGGGACAATGATCTTATTTTTGTATTGTTTTTCCAAGATACTTTGCATGCATACCATGGCCATTTTTGTTTAGGCAACCAAGTGGGTGAAACCCTAAGGGTGCTTGTGTGTAATGTGTGTCATTTTACATGTTTTTTGTCTTGGATTAGGTTTTTTTCTATTTGTTTGTTTTTGGTCTTATCCTGCAAAACCCTAATTTACTACACAAGTATATAAAGCGATAGATTGCATAAATGTAAACTAAGCTATTACAACAATTATTATGGGAGGAGGGATACAAGTTTTTGAATGGGGATATTGCACAAAATAAACCCTAAACTACTATTACAACCCAATTGAATCATGTGCAAATCAAATAAATATACAAATATTTAAATATGCAATAAAAATGTATTTATGCAAAAATGTTTTATGTTTTATTTTTTGTATGAGAAAATGATTCATGTAAACCCTGGAAAAAGGAAAAATAATAGTATTATTTTTGAAAGGGGGAAACCTTAATTTTTTTTATTAAAGAAAATATATGTTCTATATCAATATTTTTGTTCATTTTTTGTACAAGAAAATAATAAATAATATTTTGTACAAATATTAAAAAATTAAAATATGTGTAAAAATAATTATTTTATGTGTAAAATAATAAAATAAAAATGTATAGTATTTATTAAATATATTTATAATTTATTTAAGAAAATAAAGTCCATTATCTAATAATACTATTTTTTATGCCAAAAAATAAAATAAAATGCAAAAAATAAAGAAAATATTTTTCAAGATTTTTTAATGTTCAGAAAAATGATTAAAAGGAAAAAAACATTAAAAAAATATGAGAAAATATGCAAAAATATAAAATAAGAAGCAGGGGGTGTGGATAACAAGTCAGGGGGTGTGAAAATCAAAACAGAAGGGCCCAAGGCGCCAAAGGCCTAGGACAGTCATCCCTGTCCTCCAGCCAAGCTTCCTGCGCGCGTATTCTCTTCAAATCTGTAACTTGCTATAGCTTGCAGAAAAACAAAAACCCATAACATAAAACATGTAGCTTATAATCTCACGATTCCAATGATATAAAATTTGCAACCTAACTCTAAAAGATCAGGGAGAATTTTAATGGCCTTAAATTGTGACCTAGATATTTCAGCAACTTCAAGGTTCAAATTCTCTTAGCTCAGTTAATATAAAAGACAAGTATGCATATGTACAGCTTCACCATGATAAGGGCTACATTTTTGCTTCACAAATCGTGGCTTGAGGATGCCTAAATAGAGAGATAGAGATTTGAAAAATACCTCCTTAAGTTGGATTTGGATATGGCAATATGGGGACTTTGAGTGAGGCCTGAGGATTGTGTGAGCTTCCTTGAAGTTCCCTCAAGCTATTCCAATGCTTAGCTGGCTTTGTGGATGGCTGAAACTTTTTGTAGAAGTCAAGCTGCAACCTCCAAACTTGAAAATGGCAACGGCTGAAACAGGGCTTACAGGTACAAGATGAATGCTTGGATAGCTTTGGTAGGATATATGGAAGGTGTTTGAAATGTTAAAAGGCAAAACGCACGAGCAAATAATGAGCTTGCTATGATTTTGCAGAAACTGGATGTTTGGGCAGAAAAATGAGGTTTTTCAGTTTGGGAGAGTTTTGGATGCTATCAATTCGTGTCCTGGCTTGTGATATGTTTTTGAATATGTATATAATGATACAAAGTCCACCCCTTATCAGCTTGTACAAGTTCTGAACTTTTGGCCAACTTTCTTGCATTTTAAGAAAAGTGAGATGACTTGTGCAACATGCATGTACTGGCTAGTCTTAGGGCTGCAAAGAGTTGGTAAACATTGCTTGATATCTGTGGAAAATGCCTGCATCAAAGGGACAGCTCCAAGGCTCAAGAGTGATAAAGTTGCAAAAGCTTGCTTTATGAAAATGGCATTGTGAACTTTTGGCCATTTATGGAATAATCTCTTGTACAATGCTCTAAAAGCAAAGATAAAGCCCTTATCCTCTGAGTTTTCACTTAATTATGGAGTGTAGAATGATTTTAGGACCTGTAATGCAAGGTACAAGCATCCAAGATCAGATTTGCAACTTGACACATTGTGAAAATGACTTGAATAAAAGTGACAAAATGCCAATTTCTCTTCTTCGATTCTCCCTAACCATAAATGATCTTGGAGAGTTCTTGGACATTTTGGAAAGATTGAAACATTCTATAAAATCCATATTTGAAATGCATTTTGAGATACCTCTTGGAACTAGGTGAAAAATGTCCATGAAGTTGGGTCAAAAACCTGCCTAAATTCGGGCAAATTTTCACTAAGTTATTTAGTTCATGGACCCCTATTCACAAATTCATAACTTGAGATACAAGAATCTTTTAGGAAAACTTTGTGAATAAAAGTTGTAGATTTCATGGAGGACTATAATTTTCATGTTGGAAGTTTTCTTTGAATCAAATTGCATCATGGTGAAAAAGTGGTGGAAAGTTGGGAAAAAATAAGAAAATTTCCATACTTAGAAAAATTCTAAGTTATGAAATTTTTCAACTTTAAAACCCTAATTTTCAAAATTTGTTTTCTTGGTCAACAAGTTTCATATTTTTACATATCTTGATGAATTATGACCCTTGGCACTTGATTTTGACCAAAAAGTCAAAGTTTGACTTTTCAATGTACAGTTGACTGGAAAATTCATTTGTCAATCCAATGAACTTGAGATCTTTTGAACCATTTGATTAGGTCAAGATGATGCTATTGAGTCCTTGAAATCATGCTTGAACCCAATTGGTCATTGGCTAGGTTAAAAATCAGAAATTGCCCTTTCTTAGTCAAAACCCTAATTTTGACCATTTTGCCCTTTTGATGATTTGATCAAATTTCTTGAGGAATTGTGATCCAATCTTGATCAAATGGTACATATGAGTCTAAAATGTTGTTGTGGATTAAAAATTATGAAGTTTGACTGTAAATTGGCCATGGTTGACTTTTTCCCCAATACAACTGATTTTTAGGTCAACTGTTCAATTGACTGAGCAAAAATGTGATTCAAGGCTTGAAACTTGGTATGGGTAATCTTAGGGGTCCAAGATGGTGTATGAAATTCACATGAAGCATTTATGGTCAAAAAATCCTTGTGCAAACTCAAACCCTAAATTTAGGTTATCAGTGCAAGATGAGGTCTTGAGCTGACCAAACCCTAATCTTGTCTTGAGTCCAAGAAGTCTTCTGAGAAAAGTCTTGAAAAATGAGAGGAAAAATTTTGGGGTACAACAGTAGCACAGATGGTAAAAGGCAGCGCTGGTGAGAGAAGGGACCTGGGTTCGATCCCAGGTCTAGGCATCTTGTTATTTTATTTTCCTAACATGCTTTGCATGATCCCATGCGCCTCACCTTCACAAGACCATCATGCGTCCTCAGATCCAACCATGGGATCATCTCAGATCCAGATCCAGCGCCCAACAATTTACCCCCATGGTGGACCCTCAGAGGCAGGCTTCATTGAATCGTGCACTGGACGATTGGGCCATCAGCAAATTGGGCCTGGCAAATTCAGCAACAAACCCCCAGATTACTAACAACAGCAGCAGGCCCATTTTCTAAACTCTTTTGATTTTTCTTATTTTATTTTTATTATTTAGTTTAATGGCTTTTAATCATTTTTTTATTATTTATAAAAAATCATAAAATCAAAAAATCACAAAAAATAGAATTAGGGTTTTTATAATTAAAATTATTTTTTGAAAATTAATTATTTTAATTTATTTCAACATTGATTATTTTGTTAAATAAAATTAATTAGAAAATTAGGTTTAACTTGCAAATTTCAACTATTTTTCCCAAATAAAAATACAAAAATATTTTTTAATTAATTATATTTTTTAGGCTTCTAATTTGTTCCCGTCTTAACTTTCGCGCGTTTATTTATTTTCACTTTAGTTTCCAATTGTTGTAATTGCTCCGAGATTGTAATAGTTTTAACTAGGATTTCATTTTACTGTCGTTCATTTACTGTTTACCCACATTCTTGGTTATGTAAGCCCTCCTTGAAGCCTTGTAATAGCTAGGTTTTTATTCTCGCACTTTACTTTCTGCTATTATTAACTTCTTAGACTAATAGGCTTGTATGGAAAGAATAACGTTTAAAACGGTAGAAAACCCTAATTGTGCAAAGATAATCAACTGAAATCAAACACATGCACATGCTCACTCCTAGGGTTTTCCCCACTTTGGTTGCCTTCGGTAAACGGTCATGAAGTATAGGGAATTTTAGTGGTCGCCCTCTAGTCCCAAAAGATAAAAAATGATGACCCTTTCGAATGTTGCCTCAGAAAGATCGTTAAGACTCTAGGGTAACTACTAAGATTTCCTAACCATTGCTTTTGTGATCGTAAGTGTCCCTTCGAATGTCCCTTAAACTCCAACGATGGGGCTACCTACTCCTTAATAGTAGGATAGCGTTGTCTAAAGGAAACGAGAAAACGAACAGTCTTTTTCGATTAGGTAGAAACTCTTAAGTACTTGCTCAAAACAACAAAAACTCTTTAACACAAAAACTTTCAAAACAGTTTTCAAAGACAACTTCGTCACACTCTTGAGGACAGATACAAGGGTTACCACGAAGTTAAACAAAAACTTTTCAAAACACACACAAGTAATTTCAAAATGAGCAAGTATCTAAGAGCCCATGGAAAACCATGGATAGAAAGGGTGCTAACACCTTCCCTTTCTATAATCTACCCCCCGTACTCAGAAAACTCTCGAAAAAGGTTTTTTCTATTCTTTTTCCTTTTCCTTTGTTGGATGAAATAAAAGTAGGTGGCGACACTTGCTTACCGCGACATTTGCGAATACAAAATGCAAACCAGTATTAAACAGTCGGTTATGCCACCGTATTACACAAGTCTTCCCAATTATGAATGTTGTTTCCTTCCAACTGATAAAACCATTCCAATTGTGTTCCCAATAAGCTTTCTTGAAAGAAGTGTACCCATAATTTTCTGTCCGCAGTATGTGGCTTGATCTTCCAAACATAAGATCTTAAATGATGTTTCGGGAAGAAAACACCGTCATACTTCGCAAAGGATAGAACTTTGAATTTGTGGGGAATGACAACCCCCAAAACCAAACCTAAGTCTTCAAAATCCATCCCAGGCACCCTCTGGTGCTCCATAGCATTCAACCGGTCTTCAAGCAGCATGTACTTCTCATCAGCAGGTGGACATTGTTCATTCATATAGTCTTCTTCTTCTTCATCAGAACCCTGGTTATTATTCTCTTTAGCTTTCACACTCTTATCATCTTCATCAAATGGAGTCTCAAACTCTAAAGCCCGCTTGGCCGTACCTCTGAATCTCCACGCCATGTTCAAGATACTAGCTGGTTTCTTTGCCTTTTTATTCTTCTCCTTAGTGATAAGAGCTTTCAATTCTTCCTGCCCCTTGGCTAGGTTCAGGAACATTTGTTGGAATTGGGCGTTCTGAGCTTGTAGATTCTTAACAGTTTGTTCGAGGGCCATCTTTTACTAAAATAAATAGTAAGTAGATGAGAAAAACCTGTATTTGGAAAACCTGTGATGAAATGATGCATGATATATAGATGCAATGTTTTCAAGGATCTCACGGGATTTAAATTTGTTAAACCAAAAGGAAACAGAAACAAAGATTTTTATTTGTGAATTCAAATTAAAAATGCCTTTTAGGCTTATAATGAAAGCAAAAGGGTCTCAAAGAGACAACAATATAAACTCCTAAAACCTAAGACTTAAGTCACTCACGGTCGCTTCATTTTTTTATTGACATACACATTAAGGCTCTGTTCTTCGTGAAGTAATTTTGTTAGCTTCAGCATCTTCTTCTCACTAGCATAAAATTGAGTCTCAAAAGTGTCCCTTTCTTCTTTCAATTGAATCCAAGACTCTTGTAGCTCTTCCAGGTTCGTAGGCATATCCAGATGAAGAACGGTGTGGGGAATCTCTCCTTCAGCAACAGACTCCACAATTACCGGGGAGATAGCGTGATATTGCTTTTTAAGGTTTTGAGCGCAAGATCGCACCCATCTGAGGTAGGGCTCCAGAGGGATGTATTTTTTCTGTCCCAAAGTCTTGCTATCTATCTTGCTCACCATGCCCCAAGAATGTATAACCTTTGACGATAACCTTGAGGATTGTTCTCGTAATCGAATACAATACCCTGGATAAGTATGTCATGAGGGTCGTCTCTTCGAGCATATCTAAATTGACGTAGAGCTAGAGAAGGGTTGTAAGATATGCCTCCCCTAATGCTAAGGAGTGGAACATTAGGGAACTCCTCACAATGGTCAATAATAGTGATATCCTCCTGAAATCGAGAACACCAATAGATATATGTATGAGAGAGTGACATTATCCTTTGAGGACCACCCCATACCTTGTTCATTCTTTATCACTGATCGAGGAAGGTGCAAAATAAACCACCTGAATAATAAGGGTATACAACACATAAGAGTCCCTCGCTTCTTCATAGTATGAGTGTGAAGAGAATGCAAAACATCTCCAAGCAAAGTAGGCACAGGATTACGGGCAAGAAATATTCTGATGGCGTTCATATCTATGAGTTGGTCTGGGTTAGGAAATAACACCAATCCATAAATTAACAGGGCCAACATCTCTTCGAAAGCTTGAAAACTCATAGCATCCAAAAATAGTTAAGCCTTCTCTACTAGAAATTTAGCAAGAAAGCCTTTGACTCCACTTCTTACTTCCCAATTAGACATAATGTCGGACCGCTTTAGATGTAAGGTTGTTACAATATTCTCAGGTTCTGGAACTTTCTCTAGACCGATGAAGGTTTTCCGATCAAGGATAGGTACCCCGAGTAGCTTAGAGAATTCTTCCATTTTGGGTACCAACTGATAATCTAGAAAGGTGAAACAGTGATGTACATGGTCAAAGAACTGGAATAAGACGCTCATCGTGTCTTCATTGAATCCTGAGGTAACCAAACTGAGTAGACGACCATGCCTCTTGGTGAATTGAGAACTTTCGGGAACCCTTGAGACTAACTCCTTAAGCTGAGAAGGTATCCTTACAAAGTTGATTTGAATGGTGTTTCTACGAGCAGATTCCATAACCTACAACAAAGAACAAAGATAAATCCCCCGATCCTTGAAATGGTTAGTGAAAATGATATGGTATGATGTCATGATGTCATGATGTTATGTTCGAATATATAATCAAAACACAAACAAAGCATACAAGGCCTTAGGGTCAAGCTTGCATGGAGTTTGTAGGTAAGTACCCACTTGAGTTTTTAGTTGGCTCAACCTGTCGTAAAGAAGTAATCGGGTTCTAGGAGTCTCAATATCACTGATCCTTCTCCCATAAATTGTTTCAGCACAAGCATTTGATTTGCGACCGAAATATCCCGAGAGTCCGTTCCAAATGAGTGTAGCATCGAGTATCAACCAACTTTAGTATGCACCAAAGTCGGCTATCTCACTACTTTCTAATGGCTAAGTTTGTCAATTAAGGTTCTAAGGACAGTTAGTGCTTATGAAACCACACAGCAGCCCAGCATTCTCCTTGACGGACTCAAGGGACACCGACATAAACCAATGTGTTGCATTAACGTAGCCATCATTTCAACTGTATTGGTATATGTCGTACAGTTTCTGCGATCTATTGCTACTTACCTAAAATTCCCCCAGATCTGGGTATAGGATCTATACAAAAATAAACCCAAGCATATCCCGAAATATAAAGCATACAAGGCAAACAAGTAAAGCAATAAAAGTGATCTAGCTCTAAAGGTAACCCCACTTTTTTAGTCATAACTCCCCAGCAGAGTCACCAGTTTTATAATACGGTGGGAGAACTAACTTTCCTTTTTGTGTTTTATCATAAATATTGCGGATAGCAAGAGTCTCCACTGACTTTTCTTTTATCCAATAAGGAAAGGGTGAAAAGAACAGAAAAGACCTTTGAGAATTTTCTGAGTTCGGGGGGTAAGTTACAAAAAGGGAAGGTGTTAGCACCCTTTTCATCTGTAGTTATTTATGGGCTCTTAGTCGCTAGCTCACTTTAAAAATTCTTTGTGTTCGTGTGTTTGAAAATATTTTGAAAAATGCCTAAGTGCGGCAACTTTGTAATAATTATCGTATCGTTGAGAATGCGTACAAAATGTTTATTTTGAAAATATTTTAGAGAAAAAGTGTGATTGTATGAAAAATGTTTTGCGTGAGCAAGCGATTAATAGTTCTACCCTTACTGGAATGTCTTTTGTGTTATTTTCCTTCTTTCCTTTAGATAGTGTTATCCTGCCATTAGTTAGTAGGAAGCCCTATCGTTGGATGTGTGAGGGATAGGCACGGGTCATCGTACAGTCATAAATGCAACTCGTAGGGCGCTTTAGCAATTTTATCATAAGGGACTAGATCGTTTACCGAAGGCAACATTCGAAGCGTTATCGAGGGACTACGATCTTTTAACCGAGGGTCTTTGCTAAAGCGTCCCTACGTTCGAGGGACATGACTATTTTTCTGAAGGCAACAAGGGAGGTTACCTAGAGGTGTGAGTGTGCGACTGTGTTCAATTCATTTTATTTATCTTGCATTAGGGTTTTAATACTGTTTCATTTTTATATTTCCATACACGACCTAATTACTAACAGTGGCAGTAAAAATAGGAAGCGGTAAAAAGGTTTTGGTTAAGGTTTATATGAATTTTAGGGTTTTTAAGTGTTAAGGAGAAAGAAATAAGGTAAAAGGGTTAAAATAAGCAAAATTCATGAAAAGACCAGGAGTGGGTCTTGAACCCACGCCCTTAGCTTCACCAGCCACATAGCTTACCACCAGGCCAAGCGTACCTTGGTGTCTATCCACTGTGTGTTACACAAAATGTAAGAAAACTGTGAAAATTGTTTTAAAAAAACATGAAAAAACAATAAAAGGCATGGATCGAACCCACGCCCTTCTGTACCAATGCCTTAACGCGCGCGCTTCTACCACTGGGGTGGCTATGCATCCGGTGTAATAACTGAAACAAAACCAATATATTATAAAAACAAAATATTGGACTGGAGAAGCGCCGGAGCCCTAGCTCCGGTCATCTTCTCTGATGAGATCATTCTTTGTTCCTGCAAAATAAACATGGTTAGGCATCCAGAGGGACCATACCCCCTAAATCAGGCCTTGCAATTTCAATGGAACCCTCATCTTTAGCTAAATCCTGCTGTATTGTGAGATATAACAAAAATACAAGGAAACAGTATGAACATGGTGGTTCACGATCCAGGAAACATGGGGTTCACATGATGATTCAAACATGTACATTTATATCTCAGAAACATGTTAATAATGATAGTATGCATTGAATCAACATGAAAAACAAAAATATGAATGTCATGCAATAATGGAAACCGACAAAGCATATACACGAGTTTCAGGTCCTTTGAATCATCACAAATGGTCCAGCCTTACCCTACAACACTTCTGGATGTGAATAGGAAGGTTAGTTTATGGTGAAAGTGGCTGCAAGATGGGGTTTTCGTTTGCCCTAGTTCTTGATATTTTTGAGATTTTTGGAGTGGTAGCTTGCTACAAGGGTTTTGTCGCTTGCTTGGTCTGAATAAATGAGATTATATAGAGAGAATTAGGTCAACTCATTTGGGCTTGGACCCTTGTATGAAAAGGTCTTGTAATAATTTACTTATTTTGAATTTTTAAATAAATAAAAATAAATAAATAAATAAACTAAAAACCCAAAGGGGTGTATGAATGGATTATGGGGTTCACAAGGAGATGTATAGCATGCCTAGACCTTGCAATGCAAGCCCAATAGCTCAAAAACTCAAGTTTTGTCACTTTTGGTTTCATTCATTTTCTCAAAATTTCCTAACTTACACCAATCATAATTTGCTCAATTATTATCATTTGAAGGTGATCTTTGACTTTTTGGAAAGCTTGATATGTCCTCTAAAATCTCTCTATTGATCTTTTTGAATTTTGTAGACTTTTTTATAATGTAAGATGCCTTGACAAAAAGTGTCTTTTTGTTGACTTTTGAAATGACCTATAATGTCTAGGCTCATATCTCTCAAATGAAGCATTTTTTGGACTTGAACCTACAAATACAAAGTTGTAGGGAATTGAACTTTCTTCAGAATGAGCTTTGGTTGGGGAAAAGCTGATGAAGCATGTGAAAGTTATGCTTGGTCAAAGTTTAGTTGACTTCTCCTAAGGGAATGGTCAAAACCCTAATTTAGGAACTTTTGAATCTTTGAGTATTTCTTGATGAATCATGATCAACCCTTTATAAAATGATGAATATGACTTTAAAATATTGATGTTGACCAAAAATCTTGAAGTTTAACTGTATGTTGACCACAGTTTACTTTTGTAGCGGTAGAAATGTTTAAGACCAAGCCATTAGATTGACTTGACATATATAGATCAAAATAAAAATTGCCACCGCGCTTTATTTTTTCCAAAGGAATGGGAAAAGAGAGAATAACCCAAAAGAGGGGGAAATATTCTAGGTAAGGGGGTTGGTTATGCAAAGGAAATTTATTAGCACCCTAAACATCTACGGTACTCCGCAGGAACCTCTTTGTAAAAATCTGTATATTTTGGCTATAAAATGTTGTATGTAAAATAGATGGTGGAGGTAAGAAAAGAAATATATTTTTTATGATTTTTGCAACCGCCGCGGTTGCGAATCTTTAGTGCCTACGTACCACCTTTCATGCAATAGGGGATCAGGGCACACGTAGTTCCTCTTTTAAAAATTTTAAAACACAAGTGTGTTGGTTAATTTTATGAGATAAGACATCATTGTCATTGTCCGTGTGGAAAACATACTAACTACCCACAATCATGAGAAAGGAGAATTTGCATCATCTCAAAGTAGAGGATATGGCTTGGATCTTAAAATCAACAATGCCTCACTCAACACCCAAGTGGAAAATATCTCTCTTTACTACATGTTGTAGAAGTATAGTTGTTCGCATCACTACAAGGATTGATAAGAGTCTAATCTTTTGAGAAAAGTTTTTTAAAGTAAGAAGCCAAGGTGGCAAAATGGTTAGAAATGAGATTGATTGACTTTTTAGTCTTCTCACAAAAAAAATGTCAAGGTATTATTTAAGTTGATTGAAGTTTATTTATGAAAAGGTTTTGAAAATGCATGGACCTAGGTCCAAGTTTATTATGAAAATGGTTCAAATTTAAAAATAAGAAGAGTTTTCAAAAGGAGGAAGAAGATTTTTGAAATTAAAAAAGATGGGAGGAGAAGAAGAGACTATCCTAAAGCATAAGGTGAAAGCTAGGGATAAGAACCATCTAACCAACAAGAAGCCAATACTTGACATTATGAGTCAAGATAGAATTCACATTCCTTGGATGGAAACCAAGCAAGCAAAGATATTAGACCTCTTGAGCAAACCAAACTTCAAGTATATTTAGTCTTCACAAAATTGGGAAGACTAACGGCTGTATACGGGTGAATCCCTTATTACAAACAAAGTATATAATCACAACAACCTGCACACAAAGCAAACAAACAACCCAATGTATTGAGGTAAACCTCAAGAACTCCAGACAAAATATCAATTTAGGTCACAAGGTCTCTATCATAGGCCAGGGTTTCTAATCCTAAGCCCAAGAAGTCCAATACTCCATAATGCCAAGGATAGTAACCAAATAGTCCAAGTATCATTAAAGCTTTTTATGGTTCATGTTGATTAATAGGTATCTTAAAAAGAAAATAAAAGCTCAAGTGAGCAAGATAAAAATGACAAGAAAGTAAATGCTCAAGTGAGAAAAGATGAAAAGTAGGATGAAATGTAATGCTTAAAGTAAATGGTACATAAAGCATAAAAAATAAAAGCATAAAGTAAAATCAATTGTTAATAATTAGTGATTAGTTGGATGACCATCTTGAAACTTGCATTTGGAACTTATTAGAGGATTGGTAGAACCAAAGCCTCCACACAACAAGTTGCATTTGCTTTTTGTCAAGTATATCATCCATTTGGAATCTTCAAAAGTACCATTTAATGATCAACGATGTTTAAGTGATCCGCGTTGACCAAAAGTAATGTAGATCCATTAGAGGATTGGTAGAACCAAAGCCTTCACACAATGAATCTCAATGTTATTGGATCAAAGAGATCAAATTAACATACTTGGGCTTGCAAACATAGGTTTGGGCCACGAATGATCATTTATTCGAATCGAGACAAAATTTAGCGCTATGTTAAGCAATCGTAAGTGGACTTATATAGAAGTCTCACCTATTTTGAGGTCGGTCAATTGCAATCTATGCACCATTTGTTTTGAGACATGATATAGAGATCATGCTCTAATAACACTTAGTGCAATAAGAAAGGGACAAGATGAAGAAGGGTGGGAAAGAATATAGAAACCACATTTGAATTAAAATTTAATCAAACTATTATTAAAATCATTGATCCATTTTTATGGAGTTAGACTCAACACCATGGATCCAATGATGTTAACAAAGTTCATGATCAAAATTCAATGCAAGATCAGCCAGAAAATAATCACAAAATAATATTGCATTTAATATATACATTAAAAAAGGTTTTAAAATGTTTTAAAATAGAAATAACAGATAAAAATATCAACTATGTTTAAATTAATCAAGAAATATTAAGTAAGACCATAGAAAAATCAGAAATGAACTCCAATATTTTTATAAAATTTTTGGTAATTTTTTAAAGTCAGAAACTATTTTTAAAATTAAAGAAATGAGTAAAATAAACCAAAAATAATAAAAAATAACAAAGTCAGAAATAAAAAATAAATGAGGTCACCAATATTTGTCCCAATATCATTGGATCATTCCATATTTTTTTCAGAATTTAAAAATGCATAAAAGTATTTTTAAACATTTAAAACAATTCAAATAAAGTGAAACTTTATTAAAAAAATATATAAACACACAAAATAAAATTGTGAAAAAATAAAAATCAGAAAGAGAAAAATCAAAAATATTTTTCATAAATTTCTTAGATTTTTTGGACTAAAAATGAATTTTCTATGATTTTTTGAAGTTTAAAATAATTAAATATAAAAATAAAAAATAAAATAAAAACCAAAAATATGTGAACCAATGGATGAGAGTCAAAACACGTTAGTAATCAAATCCAAGGGATATGACGCGTTGTGTACCACCCCAATTCTACCCCAAGCAAATTATGCAATTAAATCAGAGTTATAAAATTTCATTCATACAAACGAATCGGGACGTCACAAATTCTTCTAACAAATTCATTGCATTCATCATGGATATATAACACTTATTCAAAACATCGGATGAACCAACAACATAACATCTTTCATTAAATATTCAACAACTACGCAGCGGAGCTCTTCAATAACATCTTTAAATAAAACAGCAACTTCGAAACATCTCATATTCAATAATAATCAATTCAAAATTCAACAACTGAAAATTAACAATCAAAAATCAGCAAGCGTTCATCCCCCCCGAGGGTTACATATCAGAGCAATGACACTGACTCGATCTATTGAAGGTATACAGCCTTCACTCTCGATTACCTGCACATTATCAACATAGGAGAAACATTCAAACAGAAGGGGTGAGATATCTAACAATATAATAAAGTGCATGATAATTAATATATTAAATTAGATCAATAATATCACCACTTCTCGTCTCATAATCAACAACAATTACAGCATATATAATCATTCATCAACATCAAATACACTTCATTATTCAATCATAAAATGCGACTCAAAACTATGCAAATGCATGTGGTACCATTGGAGCAGAACTCCCATCTCAAAAATCTAATTTGCCAATTAATAGAGGCATCAACAAGGCATAGCCTTCATCTCAAAATTTACCAATCTAGGCCATCTCAACGAGCATAAGCTCCATCTCAAAAAATGCAATGTATGCGACTCAACATGAATGTAATAACACACACAGTTAACAACATCTCAAAACACATCTCAAAATAACAACATCTTAATCATCTCAAAACGACAACATCTTAGTCATCTCAAACAACAACATCTCAATCATCTCGAAACAACATCTCATAAACATCTCAGAACAACAACATCTCAAAACAACAACATCTCAATCATCTCAAAACAACAACATTTCAGCCATCTCAAACAACAACATCTCAATCATCTCGGAACAACATCTCATAAACATCTCAGAACAACAACATCTTATAAACATATCAGAACAACAACATCTCATAAACATCTCAAAACATCTCAATTACAGCATCTCATAAACATCTCAAAATAATTTATTAAACATTACTTATTTATCAAACATCATTTGTTCATCATAAATTATCAAACACCACTTTAATAATAAAATATCACTAATACTCAGCTGTATATTAATAATACAGTAAGCCATATTGTTATTCTGCTAATTTATATCGATACTGTCACAAATCCTACTGTCATATTTCTAACCGCAGCCTCTAACATCTCAAAATTCATCATTCTGTCCAAAATCCTGCATAACGATCATCTACGGGAATTAGTCCTAAATCCTAAATTAGTTACTGGGATTACACTTCTTAATCATCATTTAAATCATCTAGAATAAAGTTCATCGCGTTAGCTAATCAACGCTTCAAACGGCATCTCAAACAGCATCCTACAACTCAAGTTACAACAATTAGAAGTCAATTCTGTCAAAAATAAGACTTTATGTATCGACACAAAACACTATGGGTCGACACATCCTGCTTCATCTGCTCACTATGAGTCTACGCATCCTCCTTATGGATCGACTCATTTTGCTTTCAATACAGCATGTATCGACACATGCATCGCACCGATCGACTCATCCTGAGCCTTGTACTCATCATGCATCGACACATCCTCTCTTCGCGTCGACTCATCCTGAGTCTTGTACTCATCATGCATCGATGCAAACCCTGCATGCATCGACTCATCCTGAGTCCAACAGCCTTCTTGCATCGACTCATCCGGTTTGAGGTCGACGCATCCTGCGATTTTCTGCATAATTTTCTGCGTTTTCTACTGTAATTCACTACGGGAATCATACTACAGCCCTAAAAACCTTATTATGATCATGATAATTCATCACCTAATATTACACTCTATTACTCCATTGATCAAACAACATAATAACATTCTTATTCATCAAAAATTCATCAAATCTTCATCATACATCATCCAATTCAAGAACAAAAACAACAATTACATCTAACCCCATATATCAAACATCATGAACCCAATTATAAAGCCAGAACCCTACCCTTACCTTGGATCGAAGGTCGCTCTACAATTTCCGGGTTGAATCTTTGTTCTTGCCGTTTTCCACGTTTTCCAGCAGCTTTACGTTCTTCTCAAATCCTTATTTTCTTCTTATTTCTTCCTCCTTCTATTCCTTCTCACAAATAATAATATAACCTAATATTATTATATTATTCCTTATTGGGCTCAAAACCTACACCCCCTTATTACTTCCACTCACACCATATAGGCCCATATTAAATAATATTAGCTTCTACCATTATTTCATATAATAATATAATACCTCAAATATATTATTATTTCTCCATTTATAAAATAAATCCAATTAAATAACACTTCTTCACAAATATTCCAAAAATAATTTAATTAAATAATTAATTAAATTACGGGCATTACAACTCTCCCCCACTTAGAATATTTTCGTCCTCGAAAATTTACCTCAATCAAACAATTCAGGATAGGAGTCTCGCATCTTGCTCTCCAATTCCCAAGTCATGCTTTCTCCTGCAGCTCCTAGCCAAACCACTTTAACCAAGGCAATCTCCTTATCCCTCGGAGTCTTTATTTCATAGTCTGCGATCCGTACAGGCATCGTCTCCACCGTAAGATTATCCCGTACTTGCACATCGTCCATATGAATCACATGAGATGGATCTGAAATATACTTCCGAAGTTGCGACACATGAAACACATCATGCAAATTCGAAACATTAGGCGGTAAAGCTGCTCTGTAAGAAACATTCCCCACTCTCTCTGAAATCTGATACGGTCCAATAAAACGAGAAGTGAGCTTCTTAGACTTCAATGCTCGCCGAACACCAGTCACAGGTGTAACTCTCAAAAACACATGATCACCGGCTTGAAATTCTAAATCCTTCCTTCACTTGTCATGATAACTCTTCTGTCTACTTTGTGAAGCTTTCATCTTTTCTCGAATCAACTTCACCTTCTCAGTAGTCTCACGAACAAGTTCAGGTCTAAGTACTATACTCTCACCAGATTCATGCCAACATAACGGAGTTCTACATCTTCGACCATACAACGCTTCAAAAGGTGCCATCCCAATACTAGAACGGTAACTGTTATTATACGTGAACTCTATCAACGGAAGATAAGTATCCCACGAACCTCCCTGCTCAAGAACACATGCCCTCAACAAGTCTTCCAATGATTGAATCGTCCGTTCAGTCTGACCATCTGTCTGAGGATGATACGTTGAACTCAACATCAACTTAGAACCCAACGCTTCTTGCAAACTCTTCCAAAAATCAGAAGTAAATCTTGGATCTCTATCTGACACAATGCACAAAGGAACACCATGCAGTTTCACAATCACACTAACATAAATCTCAGCCAACTTCGACACTGGAAAACTGATGTTAATAGGAATAAAATGAGCTGACTTTGTAAGCCTATCAACAATCACCCAAATTTAATCATGTCCTCTTGAAGTACTAGGCAACCCCGTCACAAAGTCCATTGAAATGCTATCCCATTTCCATTCAGGAACTTCCAACGGTTACATCAATCCTGCGGGCTTCTGATGTTCAACTTTCGACTTCTGACAAGTCAAACATGCATACACAAACCGAGCCACATCACTCTTCATCCCAGGCCACCAAAACAAACCTTTCAAATCTTGATACATCTTTGTAGCTCCTGGATGAATACTTAACTTACTTCTATGACTCTCTTCAAGTATCACTTTCTTCATCTCGGCATCATCAGGAATACAAATCCGATTACGAAATCTCAACACACCTTGGTCATCTAACTTAAAATCATTATTCTTAGATTGATCAATCCCAACCATCGAATCTACCAGTTTCACATCCAACTTTTGAGCTTCTCTGATACTGTCTAAAAATTCATTATTAATCTTCAACATACCCAACATAACACTCTGCGGCGTAACCTCGCAAACTAAGCTCATATCTCTGAACTGCTCGATCAATTCCAACTCTTTAATCATCATTGCTGACATATGTAAAGTCTTTCGACTCAACGCATCATCTACCACATTCGCTTTTTCTGGATGATAGTTCAAACTGAAATCATAATCCTTTAACAATTATAACCATCTTCGTTGCCTCATATTCAACTCCTTCTGGTCAAATAAATACTTTAAGCTCTTATGGTCACTAAACACTTCAAATCTAGAACCATAAAGATAATGCCTCCAAATCTTCAACACAAAAACAACAGCATCAAGTTCTAAATCATGCGTAGGATAGTTCTTCTCATGAATCCTCAACCGCCTCGACGCATAAGCAACTACCTTACCATTATACATAAGCACACCTCCTAAACCCATCTTGGAAGCATCACAATACACTACAAAAGGCTCTCCTGGATTAGGCAACGTCAAAATCGGAGCCGACGTCAACCTCTCCTTCAATTCTGTAAAACTTTTTTCGCACTGAACATCCCAAAAAAATGCTCTACCTTTACAAGTCAACTTAGTCAACGGAAGTGACAATTTAGAAAACCCTTCAATAAACCTTCTATAATAACCAGCTAATCCCAAGAATCTTCTAATCTCAGTAGCTGACTTTGGAGTTTCCCATTGCAACACAACATCAACCTTCGATGGATCTACAACAATGCCACTACCTGAAATCACATGACCAAGAAAACTAACCTCTTTTAACCAAAATTCACACTTGGACAGCTTTGCATACAACTTCTTCTCTTTCAGAATCTACAATACTACTCTTAAATGTTCAGCATGCTCTTCTTCTGACTTAGAGTAAATCAAAACATCACCAATGAACACCACTACAAATCGATCTAAATAAGTATGAAAGATACGATTCAAAATATTCCATGAATACTCTCGGAGCATTAGTAACACCGAAAGGCATCACCAAATACTCGTAATGTCCATAACGTGTTCTAAAAGCCGTCTTCTGAATACCTTCATCCTTCACTTTAATCTGATGATAACCCGACCTCAAATCAATCTTACTAAACACACGGGTATCCACCAATTGGTCCATCAAGTCATCTATTCTTGGAAGCGGATACTTGTTCTTAATTGTCACCTTGTTCAACTGTCTATAATCAACACAGAGCCTCATACTTCCATCTTTCTTCTTCACTAACAACACTGGAGCTCCCCACGGAGATACACTTGGTCTTACAAACCTAAACAGCGATCAAAACATAAAAATAACAATACTCGATTGTTAGACAACTACGACTCGACGACAAGGTCGGACCAACCTTTTTCTCTGATACTAACTTCGTAACACCCCAATTCTACCCCAAGCAAATTATGCAATTAAATCAGAGTTATAAAATTTCATTCATACAAACGAATCGGGACGTCACAAATTCTTCTAACAAATTCATTGCATTCATCATGGATATATAACACTTATTCAAAACATCAGATGAACTAACAACATAACATCTTTCATTAAATATTCAACAACTACGCAGCAGAGTTCTTCAATAACATCTTTAAATAAAACAGCAACTTCGAAACATCTCATATTCAATAATAATCAATTCAAAATTCAACAACTGAAAATCAACAATCAAAAATCAGCAAGCATTCATCCCCCAGAGTGTTACATATCAGAGCAATGACACCGACTCGATCTATTGAAGGTATACAGCCTTCACTCTCGATTACCTGCACATTATCAACATAGGGGCAACATTCAAACATAAGGGGTGAGATATCTAACAATATAATAAAGCGCATGATAATTAATATATTAAATTAGATCAATAATATCACCACTTCTCGTCTCATAATCAACGACAATTACAGCATATATACTCATTCATCAACATCAAATACACTTCATTATTCAATCATAAAATGCGACTCAAAACTATGCAAATGCATGTGGTACCATTGGAGCAGAACTCCCATCTCAAAAATCTAATCTGCCAATTAATAGAGGCATCAACAAGGCATAGCCTTCATCTCAAAATTTGCCAATCCAGGCCATCTCAACGAGCTTAAGCTCTATCTCAATAAATGCAATGTATGCGACTCAACATGAATATAATAACACACTCAGTTAACAACATCTTAAAACACATCTCAAAACAACAACATCTCAATCATCTCAAAACGATAACATCTCAGTCATCTCAAACAAAAACATCTCAATCATCTCGGAACAACATCTCATAAACATCTCAGAACAACAACATCTCATAAACATCTCAGAACAACAACATCTCAAAACAACAACATCTCAATCATCTCAAAACAACAACATTTCAGTCATCTCAAACAACAACATCTCAATCATCTCGAAACAACATCTTATAAACATCTCAGAACAACAACATCTCATAAACATCTTAGAACAACAACATCTCATAAACATCTCAAAACATCTCAATTACAGTATCTCATAAACATTTCAAAATAATTTATTAAACATTACTTATTTATCAAACATCATTTGTTCATCATAAATTATCAAACACCACTTTAATAATAACATCTCACTAATACTCAGATGTATATTAATAATACATTAAGCCATACTGTTATTCTGCTAATTTATATCGATACTGTTACAAATCCTACTGTCATATTTCTAACCGCAGCCTCTAACATCTCAAAATTCATCATTATGTCCAAAATCCTGCATAACGATCATCTACGGGAATTAATCCTAAATCCTAAATTAGTTATTAGGATTACACTTATTAATCATCTTTTAAATCATCTAGAATAAAGTTCATCGCATTAGTTAATCAACGCTTCGAACGACATCTCAAACAGCATCCTACAACTCAAGTTACAGCAATTAGAAGTCAATTCTGTCAAAAATCAGACCTTATGTATCGACACAAAACACTATGGGTCGACACATCCTGCTTCATCTGCTCACTATGAGTCGACGCATCCTCCTTATGGATCGACTCATTCTGCTTTCAATACAGCATGTATCGACACATGCATCACACCGGTCGACTCATCCCGAGCCTTGTACTCATCATGCATCGACACATCCTCTCTTCGCATCGACTCATTCTGAGTCTTGTACTCATCATGCATCGATGAAAACCCTGCATGCATCGACTCATCCTGAGTCCAACGGCCTCCTTGCATCGACTCATCCGGTTTGAGGTCGACGCATCTTGCGATTTTCTGCATAATTTTTTGCGTTTTCTACTGTAATTCACTACGAGAATCATACTACAACCCTAAAAAGCTTATTATGATCATGATAATTCATCACCTAATATTACACTCTATTACTCCATTGATCAAACAACATAATAAAATTCTTATTCATCAAAAATTCATCAAATCTTCATCATACATCATCCAATTCAAGAACAAAAACAGCAATTACATATAACCCCATATATCAAACATCATGAACCCAATTATAAAGTCAGAATCCCACCCTTACCTTGGATCGAAGGTTGCTCTACAATTTCCAGGTTGAATCTTTGTTCTTTCCATTTTCCACGTTTTCCAGCAGCTTTACGTACTTCTCAAATCCTATTCCTTCTCACAAATAATAATATAACCTAATATTATTATATTATTCCTTATTGGGCTCAAAACCTACACCCCCTTATTACTTCCACTCACACCATATAGGCCCACATTAAATAATATTAGCTTCTAACATTATTTCACATAATAATATAATACCTCAAATATATTATTATTTCTCCATTTAATAAAATAAATCCAATTAAATAACACTTCTTTACAAATATTCCAAAAATAATTTTATTAAATAATTAATTAAATTACGGGCGTTACACATTATGCATATCATGGTCATTAGTGAATAAATCACTGGATCACTTATTAAATCAGAAATTAAAAAAAAACAAGTGGCACGCCATCATTGGTTGGAAGATGACACGTTGGTCATCTTCAACCTCCAGCCAATCCCAAAACCAGGTTGCTCAAACTGTAAAATTAGAGCACGAGACCTATGTCATTCGCTTCGTCTCTTCAAGACGAAGACAACCACACCTTTGCGAAAAATTTATATAAATTGTAGCTCATGAAATTTGGATGGAAAGTTTTGAAAAGGGATTTGAAATTTCATGGTCAAAACGTGTTTCCAGATAAAAGCAAGTGTTGCGACTAGAACCATGGCAATGGGAGCTTCACAATGATATCAAAGTTTTGAAGAATCGATGGAGAAATCTACCTATTGAAGTTGAGTTGCAGAGCTTTGAAACTGGACTTCTATGGATCAATATAGGTCACGATTCTTGAAGGTAATTATATGGTTAGCTTCAGGGAAGATCAAGGAAAGTGAATTGATAGAAAAAATGGATTGAAAAAGGCTTGAACACTGATTTCGAAGTTGCAGAAAAATGAGTTATGGAGCAAGTTTGGAAGGGTGATTCTGGTTGTTCAAGCTTGAGGAAATGAATGAGGGGTGACCCTCTATTTATAGAGAATCAAATGGAGTGTTCAAGCGTGTGAAATGATGAAGTTTGGAGGGAAATCGTGTAAAGTTGCAAACAAGAAAAGTGTGACTTCTACTTTGATCAAAACTCATCCAAAACGCGTGTTTTTCTATGCTAATCACTTCTGGAAGTTCACTAAACATTTTTAGAAGCAAAAACGCGCAGAAAAAATGTGTTTAGAAGCTGAATCAAGGATTTCAAATTCTGACTTTTGAAGAAACTTCAGTTTCAAGTTACCAAGTTCAAATCAATGACATTCTCAGCTCAAGGGGTCTTAGGGCATGATTCTTGAAGCTTTAGAAAGATGAAGTTACAAGCTTTGAAATGGGAAAAGAATGGGATCAAATGGATGTTTCAGTTGAAATTTGCAATGAGTCAAAGTTGGGAAAAAGAAGTTGACTTTCCACACTTCGAAATATTTCAAGTTTTTCTTCAAAAGTGACTTATAATGTTTTGCATCCAAACATGGCCTTCCTCTTGGAATTTTCTCTTGTCCAAAAAAGATGGAATGAAATAGACCTCTTTAATGACATTTTGAAACTTGAACCATTCTAAATCTCCAAAAATTGAGAGAGTTATGAATTGTTAAAGTTGGGGAAAAATCATGAAATGACCTATAATCTTTTGTATCCTTAGGGCATCTTCCATCCATTTTCTCACTTTGCACATGAAAGAAGTAATAAATTTCACATCCTCAAGATCATTATGGAAAAAGAGTAGGCTCAAGGTGATAAAAATTGACCAAGTTATGATCATTTGAAGTCACACATGGGAAATTGGGGATTCATCTAGAGGACTTGTAATCTTTCTTCATCATCAAATTTCTTCCACATGAAAACTCTTTGAAACTTTTGAAAGGATTTGTTAATAACCCTTTGAAGATAAGGATTTTTTTGGAATCACTCAAAAATACCAAAATATGAGCAAGATATACTTCTTTGAAGTTTAAAACCCTAGCTCCTAGATCAAGAAAATGCTTTGAGGAACTTTGATAATTTTGAACAACCTTCTTGTACCAACACTTTTGCTTTGTAGATAGAAGTTGTTGAGGATGATAATGAGAACTCATAGCAACCAAATCCACTTCCATATCTTGAGAATTGGGGGAAATATGCACTTGTGACCAATGGGAACAAGGCCTTGTCCAAATATGACAACTTCTTCAATCAACCCCTTGTACTTTTGAATCAATCTTGATAACTTTGAAATATGGTGAACCAAGATAAACCATGACATGCCATTTCTTCCAAAATAACTTCAATGGTTAAGTTTGAACTTCTCAAGCTTTATTAACTAGGGCATGGAAATAAACTCATGACCCCATGGATCAACTTGCTAAGCCATATTGCCTTTACCTACATTATTAACAACTAAGACAAACCAACATTGTATTTTATTAATTAAAAGGAAAGTCAAAACAAACATGCCTGATCACAAAATAAAAACAATTCAAGGTGCTTGGTGATTCCTCAAAGAGAAAAACTAAAGATAAGGAGGAGAACCAAAAGCCCTAATGTGACCTTGTTGAGATTGAATCAATATGGTATGATGAAGGGATCTTACGGGCAAAAATTGGGGTACAACAGTTTCCCTTATTTAAGTTTCTTCTATCAGGAGATACAAAGGTTAAAAATCTTCGTGTCGACGCGATCGAAGATACTTAAATATAAAACAAACCTTGTTTTTGGCCCTAAGATGCCATGCAATGCTTATGAATGCATATGAACAACTTCAAAGGGATGCAAAACACTACTAGGGATGTAGCAAAGGAAATAAGGATCAAAAGAGAAACCCAACCAGGAAAATAAATCACTGGTGAATCAAAAAAAGAACTGACTCGTATAGGATGGAAAAAGACCAAAGGATACACCAACTTTTAATCAAGGGAAGCAAGAACTTAGTCAAATCTTGTATGAAGATATCTCTTGGCTCAAACGAAACTTGTGAGAGGCAAAGTCTGCAAGAGGCCCTTAGTGTAAGTGGATTCAAAGGAGGTTTCAAATACAAATGAAGGATGTACCTAAACTTGCATTCGAATGAGGCTTTAAGTTCAAAATGAAGGACATACCCAAGTTGCATTCGAAGGAGGCTCTTGCTCAACTAAAGTTTGCACGTAGGCACGCAGAAGGTGAGTGCCCAAACGAAGACTTGCATGCAGGCACTTGTGTCCAAAAATTGGTTTTCAAAGCAAGCATGTAGGCGAAAAAGGCACGCTAGAAGCCATTTTGAGCAATTGAAGGAGGCCGAGAGTCAATTGAAGGGTGCTGAATTGAAGGAGACCTGTTTTCCTCCAAATTTGTCAAAATGTTGTTTTTATCTGTTTTCTCCCTTTTTGACAGTTTCCTTTTAATTTTGGTATTGGAAAATCCCAATGCACTTGTTCAAGCTTGAACCTTGAAAATCCTCGTGAGAAAGGCCTTGAAGAATGAGAGGGGAAATTTTGGAGTACAACAGTTGCCCCTGTTTAATATTCTTAAGCCTGAAGAGTTAGATTGGCGAGTTTTGCCATTCGTGACTCGAAGGTGGAAGATGATTGGACACTAGAGTGCCCAGAAATTTGCACTCGGTAATGTGATGGTAGAGGGAATGGGCTTAAAGATGCCATTTGGAGAGGTGATATAAAGTTATTGAGGATGGGCTTGTAGATTCCATCCAAAAGTGATTGTTGAATCTGAAAGAGAAACTGAATGAGTATCAGAATGGCATTCGTGTTTGAAGTGTATCTGAATTGTATCTGAAATTTGCAATTAAATGAGTATCAGAATGGAGTCTGCGTCTGGAGCGTATATGTACTGTATATGAGAGCTGAATGAGTATCAGAATGGCGTCCGTGTATGGATCGTATTTGTGCTGTATCTGAATCTGAATGAGTATCAGAATGGCATCCGTGTCTGGAGCGTATCTGTACTGTATCTGAAGTTTGAATTTGAATGAGTATCAGAATGGCATCCGTGTCCGGAGCGTATCTGAACTGTATCTGAATCTGAATGAGTATCAGAATGGCACTCGTGTCCGGAGCGTATTTGTACTATATCTGAAGTTTGAATCTGAATGAGTATCAGAATGGCATCAGTGTCTAGAGCATATCTGTACTGTATCTGAATCTGAATGAGTATTATAAGGGCATCCGTGTCTGGAGCGTATATGTACTGTATCTGAAGTTTGAATTTGAATGAGTATCAGAATGGCATCCGTGTCAGGAGTGTATCTGAATTGTATCTGAATCTGAATGAGTGTCAGAATGGCATCCATGTCTGGAACGTATTTATACTGTATCTGAAGTTTGAATATGAATGAGTATTAGAATGGAATCCGTGTCCAGAGCGTATCTAGACTGTATCTGAATCTGAATGAGCATCATAATGGCATCCGTGTCTAGAGCGTATTTGTACTATATCTGAAGTTTGAATCTGAATGAGTATCAGAATGGCATCCATGTCTGGAGCACATCTGAACTGTATCTGAATCTGAATGAGTATCAGAATGGCATCCGTGTCTGGAGTGTATTTGTATTGTATCAGGAGTTGAAGTATGAATGAGAATCAGAATGGCATCCGTATCTGGTGCATATCTGAACTGTATCTGAAAGTTGGATCTGAATGAGTATCAGGATGGCATCCATGTCTGGAGCGTATATGTATTATATCTGAAGTTTGAATATGAATGAGTATCAGAATGGCATCCGTGTCTGGAGCGTATCTGAACTGTATCAAAAGTTGAATTAGAATGAGCTGGTCAAGTAGATATTTGTCCTGTCTGGTTTCAGGTATTAATCTCTGACCTGAGAAAGAAAGATAGTTTTCCTGGCTTGATACAGGTATTAATCTTCAATCTCTTCATGTAGATAGTTTTCCTGGCTTTTTACAGGTATTAATCTACAATCAGTCGTCCACAGATAGTTTTCCTAGCTTGCTACAGGTATTAATCTAGAACTTGAAAAGGTTGGTGGTAGACGTCTGTTGTTTGATCTTCTCTTTTTTTTTTAAAAGGTAAAACATTAGCTGTATGCAATGTCATGATGTATGAAATGCATGATGTCATGATGTTCTCAAAAATAAATGAGATTGTGTCGTATGCACTTATCATGCATGAAAATAGGATGTATGAAATGTGACATGCTTATTGAAGTGTATCTTTGTCTGGAAAATAAATCCTTGATAAATGTCGGGGAGTTTGTTAAATCCTGGACTGCTGTTGAAGAGTATGTGTGTCTTCAAACTTTGCTTAGAATGTTTCCACCGGGGATTCCTGTTTTGTTGTTTGAGGACAACTTCATTGGGAAATATTATAAACTCTGAGGGGAGTATGTTTATTCCTGCTTGGGGAAAGATTTCAGGAGCCTTAATTGTCTGTTGCTCTTACTGGGGAATCGAAGTTGAACTGAAATCTGGTCGAGTCCAGGTTTCATAGTAACTTACTGGGGATTGTAGAGTAGTCTACTGGGGAAGAGGGGTTGTGGTCCTCTGATTTGTATTAGTCGGAGAGGAAAACTCAAGCTCGAGAATCCTGTCGTTTGTTAGAGAAATAAACCCTGTTGCTCAGTCTATTAGAGAGGTGGAGACTTTACTGGAGAAAAATCCTCGAGGATTCTTGAGGGTTGACTTAGTTGGGAAGAGGTTATCAGAGATTCAAACTCTGGTTGGGAGTCATCCTATGAGAAGGATTTTGGGGGGATTTGTCACTGCCCCTAGTAGCAAGTGTTTGTGGCTTTGCCAGGAAATGTTTGGTTGTACGTAAACCTTTATCGGGATTCGCATTTAATGCCCTAAGTGACGAAGATGGAAACTTGCCCCTAGTTACTCTACAATTCTTGAGAGATTATTTGGAATCTCGACTGGACTGCCCCAGGTGTGCTGGATAGTGACATGTCAAGCCCCCTTGTTGATAGGAAATTTGTCAATGGGAGTGTCATCTTACTTGAATTGATTTTGTTCACTGAGAGAGCTTTCGTTCATCGGATATTCGTTGTGTGAATTTATCCGCTGTCAAACAAATAGCCATATGCAAACAGTGATATTCAAGTAATGCAAAGTTTATGTTTGTCTTGAAATTTTGAAAATGCGTTTTAGCGAGTAAAGAAATTTTGTAAGAAAAAATTCAAACTCAAGATTTAGAGTAAAGCCTTACAGGAGTCAGGATACCTTTTGTAACAGTATGCTTTCGAACTAACCCATGCTTCAATTAGGACTTTTGAAGGGTTGTAACGTGGCTTGGTTCACGGTTTAAGAAACAAAGGATAAAGGCTCAAATGTATTTGTACCCACCCATTCTTCATGATGTTCTTCAATCCTAAGCTCAGTTAATTGTACATTTGAACTCCAATTGAGTCTGGAATGACATTTTAGTGATGGTTCAGACAAGTTAAGTTTTTTGGAAGGCAGTCATTTTTGCAAAAAAAAATTCATGTTTTTGAGGATTTGTAGTGACCTCTTTCTTTGATTTGTTATCCCTAATTATGTCTGACTGTTCTTGTTTTGAGATTACAGTCAGCGGGATGTCCCAGTTCTCTTAAGTCTCCTTTGTAGGTTTTGACTTAGTGGGCCTTTCTTTTTTTTCCTTCTTTTTTGAGAGATAATGACTTCCTATGTGATAAGGAACCATCATCGTCTTTTGATTCCAGAGGAATGTTTTTCATGTCATTCATTGTATGAGAGTTTACGGCTAAACGCGCATTTGAATTAACTGAGAGACTACCCTGCCCCAGGTTTTGATTAAAGGTTTCAATTTGTATACAGAAAACTTCTACTTCTTTGGCTTGAAGGGGTTGACTAGGGATTATCTTCCTTATAACTCCAGTGTTTAGGATTTGAAAGAACGCATGTACATCGTCAGCAAGGTTTGTCCAAAAGCATACTGTATGAGATTATGGCATTGTTTTCGTCATCCTCCCTCTAAAGGCTTGTAACTTTTAGCAAGAGTTAAATGTCATAAAGTGAGTAAAAAGCATAGTTTAAATGTAATAAAAATGAGTGAATCAAATCAAGACAGACATATGAAATGCATTACTGAAACAAAGTTTGACATTAATAGATAATTGTTTGAACAAGCAAAAGAAATTACAACTGAAAATTCAAATGAACAGAAGCCTCTTTGTCTGGACTTGTCACTTTAGGTGGTGAGCCTTTGAAGGATGACAGAAGAACTCAGTCTGGCCATCTTGTGTGAACTCCAAAGCTCCCTCGTTAATCAGGTCTTGAATTTTATTTCTCAATGTCCAACAGCTATTGGTATCATGTTCAGGGCTGTTGGAGTGGTACGCACATCTTGCATTTGGATTGTACCTTGGGGAGGTTGTGTTGGGATTCTGAAGAGGGTCCCTTAATACAACCAGCTTGGCTTCCAACAGGTGTTGCAGTGCTTGAGATAATGACATGTCAATTTTGGTGAAGTGTCTTTCAGATGTATTCCGCCTACGCCGATTACCCTGTTGTTGTTGGCGAGGTTGTTGTTGGGCTCGTGACGCAGAAGCAAATTGGAAAGGTGCACTCTCGGTTCCTTGTCTCATGGGAGACTGATCAATGATTTGATCCCCAATCCTGGGTGTTTTCCCCATTTGGTTACATTCATCCCGACGAAGCTTTTTGATGAGGACCCTCAATTCTTCTTGTCCTTGTGCCAGATTTTGGATAAGAGCCATTTGGCCCACCATATGTCCCATCATTTTGACCTTCATATGGCTATCTCGGTTTGTAGCCATTCCAACTGGTCATTTTTGTTGTCATCAGGATTCCCCATGGTTGTGCCCCTAGTGAGGAGAGCTTTCACCTCTTCTTGCCCCTTGGATAGGTTCAAGAACATCTCTTGAAGTTGAGCGTTTTGAGCCCGGATGTCCTTGATAGTCTGCTCTAGAGCCATCTCTACTGAAATGAACAGTAGGAAGATAAGGAGACCTATATGGGAGAAACCTGTCATGATATGATGCATGATATGTGGATGCATATTTTCAAGGATCTCGCGGGGTAAACACAAGAAAAAGTTAGAAGTTGAACTTCGATCAACAGCTTTGATTGGAGAACTTTGTATCGGTGGATGTCCTTCCACAAGAATTAAGTTCACCATGTCAAGTGGGTCATAGCCCTTGACTCAAGTTGTTTGTACTTGATTTTTGACGGCATTTGTTTAGAGGAAAATAAATCCTCTTGCCCCTTGGTAGACGTATGGTTCAACGTGACCCTGCATCAAAGACCCTCGAGATCCTTGAAATGGTTATTGAAAATGCTATGGTATGATGTTATGATGTTATGTACATATATGCGAGGTAAGCAAGTTGATATACAAATAAACATATTCACACAAAGCAAACAAATCCTTATTTTTAGGCTTGCATGGAGTTTGTAGGTGAGTACCCTCTTGAAGTTTAGTTGGCTCAACCTGTCCTAGTTAATAGTAACCGGGTTCTAAGGGGTCTCAATATCACTGATCTTTCCCCCAAGCTTCATTCAATAGGCGATTAACTCGCAACCAAACAAAACTCAAGAGTCAAACCTCAATGAGTGTAGCATCGAGTATCAACCAATTTTCAGCTTTCCACCGAAACCGACTATCTCACTACTTCCTAATGACCAAGTTGGTCAAGTAAGGTTCTAAGGTCAGTTGGTGCTTCACGACACCACACGGTGGCCTCGTACTCTCCTTGACTGACTCAATGGTTATTGGTACCAACCAAAGTGCCACATAAATGTAGCTACTGCTTCAACCATGTCGGTATACATTGCACAATTCCCTCACAGTTTATTTCTACTTACCTAAAAGGTGTCCCCAAATTCGGGTGTAGTATTTAAAACAAACCCAAATAAGGAACCAAAATGTAAAGCAAACAAATCAAACAAATGTAAGCAAGTAAAAGTGATCTAACCCTAAGGTAACCCCACTTTTAAGTAAAATCCCCAGCAGAGTCGTCAGTTCTGTGATACGGTGGGAGAACTGACTTGGTGATTTGCATTTTGATTGCATTTTTGCGGGTAGCAAGAGTCGCCACTGACTTTTCTTTTATCCCAAAGGAAAGGTGAAAAAGCACGGGAAAGACCTTTGAGATGTTTTTGAGTTCGGGGGGTAGATTATGAAAAGGGAAGGTATTAGCATCCTTTTCATCCATGGTTTTCCATGGGCTCTTAGTTACTTGCTAGATCACTTGCTTTTGTTTGAAATTGTGCTTTGTGTGTGGTTTTTGAAAGTATTTTTGAAAATGGAACTTCGTAATGGTTCTCGTTTCTATAAGAACGCCTACAAAGTGTTTGTTTCGAAAATAGTTCAAAAATGTGTTTGTGAGATGTGTTTTTGAAAGTATTTTGAAAATGTAACTTTGTAATGATTATCGTTTCTACAAGAATGTATACAAAGTGTTTGTTTCGAAAATAGTTCAAAGATGACAGTGTGGGTGTATAAAAATGTTTTTGTTGTGAGCAAGCGAGTAACCAGGAGCGAACCTACCTACTTAAAAGGTCTTAGATATGCTTTTCCTCCTCATTTATATGTTGCTATCTTACCATTGATTTGATAAGAAGCCCCATCGTTGGAATAAAAGGGACAGGCGCGGGACGTTTGTATAGTCATAGAAGGAAACCTATGGAATGTTTTAGCAATGTCATTTAGGGACTAGATCGTCTACCGAAGGCAACATCGAGGGTCATCGAGGGACTACGGTCTTTTATCGAGGGTCTTTGCTAAAACTCCCATGTTCGAGGGACATGACTATACTTCTGAGGCGACAAGTGGAATTACCCTAAGGGTGCATGTGTGAATGGTGTGTTTAATTTGCATGCATTTTGTCTTTGATTAAGGGTTGTCTACTTGTTGTTTTTATTTTGCCATACACACCTTATTACTAGCATTTGTACAAAAGTAATAAAAAGTGCAAAAAATAAATCCTACACTATTACAACCATATTGAAGTGCATAGAAATGTAAAGGAAAAAATAAGATAAAAAGAAGTCAAAAAGAGTTCCTCTGATTCAGGCAGGAGCACCCTTCGATTTGCATTATGTTGGCCTCCTTCGATTAGGGCTAGCACCAGTGAGGTCATGGCCTTCGATTAACCTGGAAGTCAGTGTATGGCGAAGCCTTCTGGTTCTGCCTTGTTGCCTTGTTTCCTTCTTTGACTGGAGGTTGAAAGTAGTGAGGGAATTCCTTTCGACTGAGACTGGAATCAGTGAAGGCATGCTTTTCGTCTGGGCCTGAAATTCAACATGGTTTGCCTCCTGGTTGTCTCTTTCGTTTGACCTGGAGAAAGAGGGTAGAAGCCAGAAGCTTCGTTTCCTATTTCATGTTTCCTGTTTCTTTCGTTTAAATCATAAAATGGCAACATGGCCTGAGGCCATGCTAGTATTTGTCTTGTAAACAGTTTAATAGTTAAAGCAAGTTCAGGTAAACAGAAAGCGAAATGAAAGGGTTAGCTCTAAAAAATATGTTAAAAGGGTGGAATCAAAAGGAACAATGGTATGTACATGTTTCAAACGAAAGGGAAAATTATTATGCCATGAAACGAAAAGTTCAAAGGTAAGAGTAACTTACCTTGCTTTGGGCCTTGAATGGATGTGGGACCTTGAGTGGAGGCCCAGGATGCTGGATTCGAAAGAGGGGGTCAATAGATATGCTTGGAACGCTGGATTTGAAGGAAGAGAAAAAGCAAGTGTGATGCTTATTTGATTCGAAGGAGACTGAAGTGTGGTTGTTCTTCAGAATTGAAGGAGATGAATGTGATTCTGGGCTTTTTGTGATTTCTCAAGTGTTGATGAAATTTAGAGTTTTGTTGTGTTTGATAAAATTTGGGGGATTCGTTCCTCTGGTCCAAATAAGCCTCCTCTTAGCTTTGCAAATGTTCCTCTATTTATAGGGAAAAGAATGGACATATTTGAAGTAGACAGCCTTGCAAAACAATAAAATAATAGGTAACGTGAAAGGTACAAGTGGGGGTCTGTTGGCAGTTGATTAGACTTGTGCCTCTGGCCCTGCTTTTCGTTTAGACGAAATTCAAGTGGAAAGTTGCTTTTGTGATAAAAGTACTTTCTATGAAAAGAAAGGGTATGTAGCCTTTAACCAAGGATAGTATTATCCAAAAGACAAAGTTCAAAACCCTTGTACAAACCTCTGATTATGTAAAGATTCGGAAGTAACATAGCCTGGAAAATGAGATTTGGTCTTGAGTTGAATGCAAGAATGAGATCGAAGCGCACTTGTTCGAAGGAAGCCTTTGCCTCAGTCGAAGCTTGTGGTCGAAACAAGCTTACTCGAAGGAAGCTAATTCCGAGTCAAAGCTTAGATCGAAACAAACATAAAGGGAGTCATTTCCTTTTAGCGTGAGGGAAGTTCCTGGCTTTTAAGTCGAAGGGTGTTCCTTCAAGGGAAGCAAGAACTTAGTCAAATCTTGTATGAAGATATATCTTGGCTCAAACGAACTTGTGAGAGGCAAAGTCTGGAAGAGGCCCTTGGTACAATTGGATTCAAAGGAGGTTTCAAATACAAATGAAGGATGTACCTAAACTTGCATTCGAATGAGGATTTAAGTTCAAAATGAAGGACATACCCAAGTTTCATTCGAAGGAGGCTCTTGCTCAACTGAAGTTTGCACGCATGCACGCAGAAGGTGAGTGCCCAAACGAAGACTTGCATGCAGGCACTTGTGTCCAAAAATTGGTTTTCAAAGCAAGCATGCAGGCAACAAAAGACACAAATGAAGCTTGCAACAAGAAGTCACATGCTCAGGTGAAAGAGGCACGCTAGCAGCCATTTTAAGGAATCGAATGAGGCCAAGAGTCAATTGAAGGGTGCTGAATCGAAGGAGACCTGTTTTCCTCCAAATTTGTCAAAATGTTATTTTTATCTGTTTTCTCCCTTTTTGACAGTTTCCTTTTAATTTTGGTATTGGAAAATCCCAATGCACTTGTTCAAGCTTGAACCTTGAAAACCCTCGTGAGAAAGGCCTTGAAGAATGAGAGGGAAAATTTTGGGGTACAACAGCTGCCCCTGTTCAATATTCTTAAGCCTGAAGAGTTAGATTGGCGAGTTTTGCCATTCGTGACTCGAAGGTGAAAGATGATTGGACACTAGAGTGCCCAGAAATTTGCACTCGGTGATGTGATGGTAGAGGGAATGGGCTTAAAGATGCCATTTGGAGAGGTGATAGAAAGTTGTTGGAGATGGGCTTGTAGATGCCGTCCAAAAGTGATTGCCGAATCTGAAAGAGAAACTGAATGAGTATCAGAATGGCATTCGTGTTTGAAGCGTATCTGAACTGTATCCGAAAGTTACAACTGAATGAGTATCAGAATGGCGTCCGCGTCTGGAGCGTATATGTACTGTATCTTAGAGCTGAATGAGTATTAGAATGGCGTCCGTGTCTGGAGCGTATATGTGCTGTATCTGAATCTGAATGAGTATCAGAATGGCATCCGTGTCTTGAGTGTATCTGTATTGTATCTAAAGTTTGAATCTGAATGAGTATCAGAATGGCATCTGTGTCCGGAGCGTATCTGAACTGTATCTGAATCTGAATAAGTATCATAATGGCATCCGTGTCTAGAGCGTATATGTATTGTATCTGAAGTTTGAATATGAATGAGTATCAGAATGGAATCCGTGTCTGGAGCGTATCTGTATTGTATCTGAATCTGAATGAGTATCAGAATGGCATCCGTGTCTGGAGTGTATCTGTATTGTATCTGAAGTTTGAATCTGAATGAGTATCAAAATGGCATCCATGTTCGGAGCGTATCTGAACTGTATCTGAATCTGAATGAGTATCAGAATGGCATCCGTGTCTGGAGCGTATTTGTACTGTATCTGAAGTTTGAATATGAATGAGTATCAGAATGGCATCAGTGTCCGGAGCGTATCTGAATTGTATCTGAATCTGAATGAGCATCAGAATGGCATTTGTGTCTGGAGCGTATATGTATTGTATCTGAAGTTTGAATCTGAATGAGTATCAGAATGGCATCCATGTCTGGAGCGTATCTGAACTGTATCTGAATCTGAATGAGTATCAGAATGGCATCCGTGTTTGGAGCGTATATGTACTGTATCAGGAGTTGAAGTATGAATAAGAATCAGAATGGCATCCGTATGTGGTGTGTATCTGAACTGTATTTGAAAGTTGGATCTGAATGAGTATCAGGATGGCATCCGTGTCTGGAGCGTATATGTACTGTATCTGAAGTTTGAATCTGAATGAGTATCAGAATGGCATCCGTGTCCGAAGCGTATTTGAACTTTATCAAAATTTGAATTAGAATGAGTTGGTCGAGTAGATATTTGTCATGTCTGGTTTCAGGTATTAATATTTGACCTGAGAAAGAAAGATAGTTTTCCTTGATTGCTACAGGTATTAATCTTCAATCTCTTCATGTAGATAGTTTTCCTGGCTTGTTACAGGTATTAATCTACAATCACTCACCCACAAATAGTTTTCCTGGCTTGCTACAGGTATTAATCTGGAACTTGAAAAGGTTGGTCGACGAGATAGTTGTCCTGTCTGGTTTCAGGTATTAATCTCTGACCTGAGAAAGAAAGATAGTTTTCCTGGCTTGATACATGTATTAATCTTCAATCTCTTCATGTAGATAGTTTTCCTGGCTTGTTACAGGTATTAATCTACACTCAGTCGTCCACGGGTAGTTTTCCTAGCTTGCTACAGGTATTAATCTGGAACTTGAAAAGGTTGGTGGTAGCCGTCTGTTGATTGATCTTTTTTTTTTTTTTTGAAAAAGGTAAAACGTTAGCTGTATGCAATGTCATGATGTATGAAATGCATGATTTCATGATGTTCTCAAAAATAAATGAGATTGTGTCGTATGCACTTATCATGCATGCAAATAAGATGTATGAAATGTGACATGCTTATTGTAGTGTATCTTTGTCTGGAAAATAAATCCTTGACAAATGTCGGGGAGTTTGTTAAATCCTGGACTGCTGTTGAAGAGTATGTGTGTCTTCAAACTTTGCTTAGAATGTTTCCACCGGGGATTCCTGTTTTGTTGTTTGAGGAGAACTCCGCTGGGAAATATTGAAAACTCTGTGGGGAGTATGTTTATTCCTGCTTGGGGAAAGAGTTCAGGAGCCTTGATTGTCCGTTGCTCTTACTGGGGAATCGAAGTTGAACTGATATCTGGTCGAGTCCAGGTTTCATAGTAACTTGCTGGGGATTGTAGAGTAGTCTACTGGGGAAGAGGGGTTGTGGTCCTCTGATTTGTAGTAGTCGGAGAGGCAAACTCAAGCTGGAGAATCTTGTCGTTTTTTGGGGAAATAAACCCTATTGCTCAGTCTATTGGAGAGGCGGCGACTTTACTGGAGAAAAATCCTCGAGGATTTTTGAGGTTGACTTAGCTGGGAAGAGGTTATCAGAGATTGAAACTCTAGTTGGGAGTCATCCTATGAGAAGGATTTTGGGGAGATTTGTCACTTCCCCTAGTAGCAAGTGTTTATGGCATTGCCAGGAAATGTTTGGTTGTACATAAACCTTTATCGGGATTCGCATTGAATGCCCCAAGTGACGGAGATGGAAACTTGCCCCTAGTTACTCTGAAATTCTTGAGAAATTTATTGGAATCTCGACTGGACTGCCCCAGGTGTGTTGGATAGTGACACGTCATACCCCCTTGTTGATAGGAGATTTTTCAATGGGAGTGTCATCTTACTTGAATTGATTTTGTTCACTGAGATAGCTTTCGTTCATCGGATATTCGTTGGGTGAATTTCTCCGTTGTCAAACAAATAGCCATATGCAAACAGTGATATTCAAGTAATGCAAAGTTTATGTTTGTCTTGAAATTTTGAAAATGCGTTTTAGCGAGTAAAGAAATTTTGTAAGAAAAAACTCAAACTCAAGATTTAGAGTAAAGCCTTACAGGAGTCAGGATACCTTTTGTAACAGTATGCTTTCGAACTAACCCATGCTTCAATTAGGACTTTTGAAGGGTTGTAACTTAGCTTGGTTCACGGTTTAAGAAACAAAGGATAAAGGCTCAAATGTATTTATACCCACCCATTCTTCGTGATGTTCTTCAGTCGTAAGCTCAGTTAATTGTCCGTTTGAACTCTAATTGAGTCTGGAATGACATTTTAGTGATGGTTCAGACAAGTTAAGTTTGTTGGAAGGCAGTCATTTTTGCAAAAAAATTTCATGTTGTTGAGGATTTGTAGTGACCTCTTTCTTTGATTTGTTATCCCTAATTATGTCTGACTATTCTTGTTTTGAGATTACAGTCAGCGGGATGTCACAGTTCTCTTAAGTCTCCTTTGTAGGTTTTAACTTAGTGGGCCTTTCTTTTTTTTCTTTTTTGAGAGATAATTACTGCCTATGTGATAGGGAACCATCACCGTCTTTTTATTCTAGAGGAATGTTTTTTATGTCATTCGTTGTATGAGAGTTTGCGGCTAAACACGCGTTTGAATTAACTGAGAGACTACCATGCCCCAGGTTTTGATTAAAGGTTTCAATTTGTATACAGAAAACTTCTACTTCTTTGGCTTGAAGGGGTTGACTAGGGATTATCTTCCTTATAACTCCAGTGTTTAGGATTTGAAAGAACGCCTGTACATCGTCAGCAAGGTCTGTCTAAAAGCATATTGTATGAGATTATGGCATTGTTTTCGTCATCCTCCTTCTAAAGGCTTGTAACTTTTAGCAAGAGTTAAATGTCATAAAGTGAGTAAAAAGCATAGTTTAAATGTAATAAAAATGAGTGAATCAAATCAAGACAGACATATGAAATGCATTAATGAAACAAAGTTTGACATTAATAGATAATTGTTTGAACAAGCAAAAGAAATTACAACTGAAAATTCAAATGAACAGAAGCCTCTTTGTCTGGACTTGTCACTTTAGGTGGTGAGCCTTTGAAGGATGACAAAAGAACTCAGTCTGGCCATCTTGTGTGAACTTCAAAGCTCCCTCTTCGATCAGGTCTTGAATTTTATTTCTCAATGTCCAGCAGCTATTGGTGTCATATCCAGGGCTGTTGGAGTGGTACGCACATCTTGCATTTGGCTTAATATAACCAGCTTGGCTTCCAACAGGTGTTGCAGTGCTTGAGATAATGACATGTCAATTTCGGTGAAGCGTCTTTCAGATGTATTCCGCCTACGTCGATTACCCTGTTGTTGTTGGTGAGGTTGTTGTTGGGCTCGTGACGCAGAAGCAAATTGGAAAGGTGCACTCTCGGTTCCTTGTCTCATGGGAGACTGATCGATGATTTGATCCCCAATCCTGGGTGTTTGCCCCATTTGGTTACATTCATCCCGACGAAGCTTGTTGATGAGGACCCTTAGATCTTCTTATCCTTGTGCCAGATTTTGGATAAGAGCCATCTGGCCCACCAGTTGTCCCATCATTTGGACCTTCATTATGGCTATCTCGATTTGTAGTCGTTCCAACTGGTCATTTTTGTTGTCATCAGGATTCCCCATGGTCGTGCCCCTAGTGAGGAGAGCTTTCACCTCTTCTTGCCCCTTGGATAGGTTCAAGAACATCTCTTGAAGTTGAGCGTTTTGAGCCTGGATGTCCTTGATAGTCTGCTCTAGAGCCATCTCTACTGAAATAAACAGTAGGAAGATAAGGAGACCTATATGGGAGAAACTTGTCATGATATGATGCATGATATGTGGATGCATGTTTTCAAGGATCTCACGGGGTAAACACAAGAAAAAGTTAGAAGTTGAACTTTGATCAACAGCTTTGATTGGAGAACTTTGTATAGGTGGATGTCCTTCCATGAGAATTAAGCTCACCATGTCAAGTGGGTCATAGCCCTTGACTCAAGTTGTTTGTACTTGATTTTTGACGGTGTTTGTTTAGAGGAAAATAAATCCTCTTGCCCCTTGGTAGACGTCTGGTTCAATGTGACCCAGCATCAAAGACCCTCGAGATCCTTGAAATGGTTATTGAAAATGCTATGGTATGATGTTATGATGTTATGTACAGATATGCGAGGTAAGCAAGTTGATATACAAATAAACATATTCACAAAAAGCAAACAAATCCTTAGTTTTAGGCTTGCATGGAGTTTGTAGATAAGTACCCTCTTGAATTTTAGTTGGCTCAACCTGTCCTAGTTAATAGTAACTAGGTTCTAAGGGGTCTCAATATCACTGATCTTTCCCACATGCTTCAATCAATAGGAGATTAACTCGCAACCAAACAAAACTCAAGAGTCAAACCTCAATGAGTGTAGTATCGAGTATCAAAAAATTTTCAGCTTTACACCGAAACCGGCTATCTCACTAATTCCTAATGGCCAAGTTGGTCAAGTAAGGTTCTAAGGTCAGTTGATGCTTCACAACACCACGCGGAGGCCCACGTACTCTCCTTGACTCACTCAAGGGTTACCGGTACTAACCAAAGTTCCACATCAATGTAGCTACTGCTTCAACCATGTCGGTATACGTCGCACAGTTCCCTCACAGTTTATTGCTACTTACCTAAAAGGTGTCCCCAAATCTGGGTGTAGGATTTAAACCAAACCCAAATAAGGAACCAAAATGTAAAGCAAACAAATCAAACAAATGTAAGCAAGTAAATGTGATCTAACCCTAAGGTAACCCCATTTTTAAGTAAAATCCCCAGCAGAGTCGCCAGTTCTGTGATACGGTGGGAGAACTGACTTGGTGTTTTAAATTTTGATCGCATTTGTGCGGATAGCAAGAGTCGCCACCGACTTTTCTTTTATCCATAAGGAAAGGTGAAAAAGCACAGGAAAGACCTTTGATATTTTTTTGAGTTCGGGGGTAGATTATGAAAAGGGAAGGTGTTAGCACCCTTTTCATCCATGGTTTTCCATGGGCTCTTAGTTACTTGCTAGATCACTTGCTTTTGTTTGAAATTGTGCTTTGTGTGTGGTTTTTGAAAGTATTTTTAAAAATGGAACTTCGTAATGGTTCTCGTTTCTATAAGAACGCCTACAAAGTGTTTGTTTCAAAAATAGTTCAAAAATGTGTTTGTGAGATGTGTTTTTGAAAATATTTTGAAAATGTAACTTTGTAATGATTCTCGTTTCTACAAGAATGTATACAAAGTGTTTGTTTCAAAAATAGTTCAAAGATGAGAGTATGGGTGTATAAAAATGTTTTTGTTGTGAGCAAGCGAGTAACCAGGAGCGAACCTACCTACTCAAAAGGTCTTAGATATGCTTTTCCTCCTCCTTTATATGTTGCTATATTACCATTGATTTGATAAGAAGACCCATCGTTGGATGTAAAGGGACAGGCGTGGGAAGTTTGTATAGTCATAGAAGGAAACCTATGGAATGTTTTAGCAATGTCATTTAGGGACTAGATCGTCTACCGAAGGCAACATCGAGGGTCATCGAGGGACTACGATCTTTTATCGAGGGTCTTTGCTAAAACTCCCGTGTTCGAGGGATATGACTATATTTCTGAGGCAACAAGTGTAATTACCATAAGGGTGCATGTGTGAATGGTGTGTTTAATTTGCATGCATTTTGTCTTTGATTAGGGGTTGTTTACTTGTTGTTTTTATTTTTCCATACACACCTAATTACTAGCATTTGTACAAAAGTAATAAAAAGTGCAAAAAATAAATCATACACTATTACAACCATATTGAAGTGCATAGAAATGTAAAGGAAAAAACAAGATAAAAAGAAGTCAAAAAGAGTTCCTCCGATTCAGGCAGGAGCACCCTTTGATTTGCATTCTATTGGCCTCCTTCGATTGGGGCTAGCACCAGTGAGGTCATGGCCTTCGATTAACCTGGAAGTCAGTGTATGGCGAAGCCTTCTGGTTCTGCCTTGTTGCCTTGTTTCCTTCTTTGACTGGAGGTTGAAAGTAGTGAGGGAATTCCTTTCGACTGAGACTGGAATGAGTGAAGGCATGCTTTTCGTCTGGGCCTGAAATTCAACATGGTTTGCCTCCTGGTTGTCTCTTTCGTTTGACCTGGAGAAAGAGGGTAGAAGCCAGAAGCTTCGTTTCCTATTTCATGTTTCCTGTTTCTTTCGTTTAAAGCATAAAATGGCAACATGGCCTGAGGCCATGCTAGTATTTGTCTTGTAAACAGTTTAATAGTTAAAGCAAGTTCAGGTAAACAGAAAGCGAAACGAAAGGGTTAGCTCTAAAAAATATGTTAAAAGGGTGGAATCAAAAGGAACAGTGGTATGTACATGTTTCAAACGAAAGGGAAAATTATTATGCCATGAAACAAAAAGTTCAAAGGTAAGAGTAACTTACCTTGCTTCGGGCCTTGAATGGATGTGGGACCTTGAGTGGAGGCCCAGGATGCTGGATTCGAAAGAGGGGGTCAATAGTTGTGCTTGGAACGCTGGATTCGAAGGAAGAGAAAAAGCAAGTGTGATGCTTCTTTGATTCGAAGGAGACTGAGGTGTGGTTGTTCTTCAGAATTGAAGGAGATGAATGTGATTTTGGGCTTTTTGTGATTTCTCAAGTGTTGATGAACTTCAGAGTTTTGCTGTGTTTGAGAAAATTTGGGGGATTCGTTCCTCTGGTCCAAATATCCCTCCTCTTAGCTTTGCAAATGTTCTTCTATTTATAGAGAAAAGAATGGACATATTTTAAGTAGACAACCTTGCAAAACAATAAAATAATAGGTAACGTGAAAGGTACAAGTGGGGGCTTGTTGGCAATTGATTAGACTTGTGCCTCTGTCCCTGATTTTCGTTAAAACGAAATTCAGGTGGAAAGCTGCTTTTGTGATAAAAGTACTTTCTATGAAAAGAAAGGGTATGTATCCTTTAACCAAGGATAGTATTATCCAAAAGACAAAGTTCAAAACCCTTGTACAAACCTCTGATTATGTAAAGATTCGGAAGAAACATAGCCTGTAAAATGAGATTTGGTCTTGAGTCGAATGCAAGAATGAGATCGAAGCGCACTTGTTCGAAGGAAGCCTTTGCCTCAGTCGAAGCTTGTGGTCAAAACAAGCTTACTCGAAGGAAGCTAATGCTGAGTCAAAGCTTGGATCGAAACAAACATAAAGGGAGTCATTGCCTTTTAGCATGAGGGAAGTTCCTGGCTTTTGAGTCGAAGGGTGTTCCTTCAAGGGAAGCAAGAACTTAGTCAAATCATGTATGAAGATATCTCTTGGCTCAAACGAAACTTGTGAGAGGCAAAGTCTGCAAGAGGCCCTTGGTGCAAGTGGATTCGAAGGAGGTTTCAAATACAAATTAAGGATGTACATAAACTTGCATTCGAATGAGGCTTTAAGTTCAAAATGAAGGACATACCCAAGTTGCATTCAAAGGAGGCTCTTGCTCAACTAAAGTTTACACGCGGGCACGCAGAAGGTGAGTGCCCAAAAGAAGACTTGCATGCAGGCACTTGTGTCCAAAAATTGGTTTTCAAAGCAAGCATGTAGGCAGCAAAAGACACAAACGAAGCCTGCAACAAGAAGTCACATGCTCAGGCGAAAGAGGCACGCTAGCAGCCATTTTGAGCAATCGAAGGTGGCCAAGAGTCAATTGAAGGGTGCTGAATCGAAGGAGACTTGTTTTCCTCCAAATTTTTCAAAATGTTATTTTTATCTGTTTTCTCCCTTTTTGACAGTTTCCTTTTAATTTTGGTATTGGAAAATCCCAATGCACTTGTTCAAGCTTGAACCTTAAAAATCCTCGTGAGAAAGGCCTTGAAGAATGAGAGGGCAAATTTTAGGGTACAACAGTGACCTACCAACTTTCACAGAAGGTAGAAAGGGAAATATATCATAACATCGCCGTACACTGACGATGAACTACCAACGTTCACTGAGGGTAGAAAAAAGATAATAATCACCAACTTTCACTGATGGTGACCTACCAACTTTTACTAAAGGTAGAAAGGAAAGAAATATCATAGCACCACCGTTCATTGACAATAAACTACCAACATTCACTGAGGGTAGAAAAAAGATAACAATCACCAACTTTCACTAATGGTGACCTACCAACTTTCACTGAAGGTAGAGAGAAAATATATATCATAACATCGCCGTTCACTGACGATAAACTACCAATGTTCACTGAGGGTAGCAAAAAGATAACAATCACCAACTTTCATTGATGGTGACCTACCAACTTTCACTGAATGTAGAAAGAGAAATATATCATAACATCACCGTTCACTGACGATGAACTACCAACATTCACTGAGGGTAGCAAAAAGATAACAATCACCAACTTTCACTGATGGTGACCTACCAACTTTTACTGAAGGTAGTAAGAGAAAATATATCATAGTACTGTCGTTCACTAACGATGAACTACCAACGTTCACTGAAGGTAGAAAAAAGATAACAATCACCAACTTTCACTGATGGTGACCTACCAACTTTCACTGAAGGTAGTAAGAGAAAATATATCATAGCACCGTCGTTCACTGACGATGAACTACCAACGTTCACTGAAGGTAGCAAAAAGATAACAAGTTTCCCCAAAATTACGGCGTTTCACCTAGAATGGGTCTCAACTTCTTCTTTAACCAAGGCATTCCACCTGGAAAGGGTAATATATAAGCTGTCTCAAATAAAGAGACCCGCTAATTGCTGTTATGGGAAGGATTGTAAAAATGACTTCTGGGGAAAACAATATGGCTTCCTGGGGATAAAATATGACTTCCCGGGGAAAGAAATATGACTTCCTAGGGAATGGATCATGACTTCCTGGGGAAACGGCAACATATTCCTGCTAAGGAGATAAAGTCTTCTCATGCAAAATAAATGCACATTCTCAAACCAAGGCTCGAAGCTTGCAAAAATCCAAATTAATAATATTGCTGAGGATCAAAGATTCAAACCAAAAATAAACTGGAGTAAAACGGTCTACCAAAATACATTCTTTGAGAAATAAACTCAAGAGGGAAACCCAAATCATCCAAACAAGGAGTTGTACAGGAAGGCTAAAGCAAAAATCTTCCATGAGGGATAACTTAGTGGGGAAATTGAAAGAATATACACTTTCTGCTTAAGGCCAACACTCTATTGGAGAGAGGACAACACAACTCTGCAAAACAGGGTAATATGTCAGCAAACAAAATTAATGAATGTGAATGAGCAATGATTTGCTAAATTCAACTATGCATGATGTTTGTGTGAATGTATGAGTGTTGTCATGTATATGTTGACAAAACATACATATAATACTGGAGATAACCAGACAAACCCAACTCGGGTAACGTCAATACTCGGCTAAATCACATCCAAGATGAACATTCCATAAGAAAATAAGCACCAAACAAGGAAACAGAATCCTATTTCACGGCTTAATTTCACTGGGAAGGAACATAATCTGGAAGTAAACAAATCATAGTGACAAAATAGTACAGATACAAGGATATAACATCCTTCTCCAGGATTCACTGAGGAATAACACTCAGACTTCAACGGGAAAACAAATGCTTTCACGGTTTGCAATTCCACTGGGGATTGCAATACTGATTTCAAATAAGGCGGATGGAAACCATATTGGCAAAATATCAATTGAGGATTTTGAGCTGACTTCAATGGAGAAATATCATACAAACTTCACTAAGGGAGATAGTGCCTCATAATTGAGATATTAACGAGGGACCTCGTGCTGACTCTGTTGGGGAGGTCAACACCACATCGAAGAGAGGAAACCAAGATACGTTCTTCACTAGGGAAACCAGAGATACGTTATTCAATATTGAGAGTAAGTATTGCACCAACTTCTCTGGGGGAAAAAGAGTATGAAGCCTTATGGGGACAACAACTTGGAGAGTTAAGAAGTCAAACATTATAGCAAGAAATCAATCTTATGGGGATTTTAAATCAAACCCAACACTTGGTGAGTGAAAACCCAAAAAGTTGATAACCATCTCAACACTTCTTAAATAAAACATTGCCCTTGCCTGATTATAGGGCAATCAAACAAAATGCAAGTACTGCCGAGAGGGAGATGCTTCGTAAATGAGTCAAATCTCAGCATGCACGGGGAGAAAAGACTTCTATTAAATAAGAGAGGCCTTCACTGGGGAATCTTGGATTAAGTCTTCATATCATGCAAACTTATTCCAACAAAAGATGCCCTAGGATAGCTTTCTTGGGGAATCAAGAAGTCAACATATAGAAAGAGGTCAAACTCATGGGAATTTTAAATCAAACCCGACACTTGGTAGGTGAAAACCCAAAGGATTGACAACTGTCTCAACACTTCCTAGAAAATATATTTCCTTGGTCTAGCTACCTGGGAAATAAATACCAACAATAATGCCAATACTGCAGAAAGAGCAACATTTTGCAAATAGTTTCATCTCAGCACACCAAGGGAAAAAGACCTTTCGTCATATGAGGGAAAACTTCGCTGGGGAATCTGGGATAGAGGCCCTAGACCATGCAAACCCAAAATAAAATGAACCAAGACTTGACTGGGAACACTAGGATCACAAACCTGATATCGCACCTTACACCAATTGGTATCGTCTTCAATATACAAAAAAAATCACACACATAGCAACGAAAATAACCTGAGAAAAACCTTCCCAGGGGGAACAAAACTTCCCAAAATTACTGAAGTTCGTCCATTCCTGGGATCACCACTTTTGTTTTCCTCTTGAATCATAAAATCTAAAGTAAAAGTAAGTTGTAAATTCTTTTTGAAAAACAATTTTGTTATTCAATCTTTTTGCTTTGAAAATTATTATCAATAATAAATGGAGTCTTTGTAAGCTGAATAAAAATAAGAAATACAAAGAATTGGGTAAAAGCTCAAATTTTATTGATAGAATGGTAGTCTGCAAATGGCGAGACTCCACGGATAATTACAAAGTTCAGAAAATGGTAATATATAATGGAAAACATACATTGAGATACAATGACCACTATTCCCTCTAACAACTTTGAAATTCTGAGCAGCAGCTTCTGTTGAAGTATGGTGAGGATCAAAGAAGATTGTTGCTTAAACGATTAAGTCTTGTCTGATGTAGTTACTTGCCAAGAAAGTCCCTAACTTTTGCCTAAGTTGTCCTTGCGGGTTTTCAACTTAGCGGGAAATTTATTTTGTTTATGTCTCGAATTTTTGCCTAGACCGCCCTTTCGGGTTTTCAGCCTACCGAGACGATCCTTTTTGCCTAAGTCGCCCTTTCAGGTTTTCAACTTAGCAAGTTATTCTTTTATTTATTTAGGCGAAGTATTTCTTGACTGCATCAGCATCCATGGGACGTGGGAACTCCTCGCCATCCATAGTTTCAAGAATTAATGCACCGCCAGAGAAGGCTTTCTTGACAACATATGGGCCTTCAAAATTGGAAGTCCACTTGCCCTTAGAATCAGCGTTAAAAGACATGATCTTCCTGAGCACGAGGTCTCCTTCTCTGAATTCACGAGGTTTGACCTTCTTATCAAAAGCTTTCTTTATTCTCTTTTGATATAACTGCCCATGACACAAAGCCGTCATTCTCTTCTCTTCGATCAAATTCAATTGGTCAAACCTGTTCTGGACCCATTCAGCCTCTGACAACTTGGTTTACATTATCACACGCAAAGAGGGAATCTCGACTTCGATTGGGAACACTGCTTCCATTCCATACACAAGGGAAAACGGGGTTGCTCTTGTTGAAGTGTGGACAAATGTTTGATATCCATGTAAAGCAAAAGGTAGCATTTCATGACAATCTTTATAAGTAACAACCATCTTATGGATGATCTTCTTGATATTCTTATTGGAAGCTTCAACAGCCCCATTCATCTTCGGCCTGTACGGAGATGAATTGTGATGGACAATCTTGAATTCTTCACAAAGTTTTGTCATCATCTTGTTGTTCAGATTCGAGCCATTGTCGGTGATAATTCTACTAGGCACACCATACCGATATATGAGATTATTCTTAATGTAGCTCACTACCACCTACTTAGTAACATTAGCATATGAAGCAGCTTCCGCCCATTTGGTGAAGTAATCAATTGCTACCAAGATAAAACGGTGTCTATTCGAAGCTTTGGATTCTATCATTCCAATCATGTTAATACCCCACATGGAGAAAGGCCATGGGGAAGAAATAACATTTAGAAGTGTTGGAGGCACATGAATCTTGTCCACATAAATTTGGCATTTATGGCACTTCTTTGCAAATTTGTAACAGTCAGATCCATTGTCAGCCAATAATAACCTTCCCTTAGCATCTTTTTAGCCATCGAATGTCCATCCGTGTAAGTGCCAGATGAACCTTCATGAATCTCATGCATCAACATGTCTGCTTCGAGTCTATCCATGCATCTGAGCAAGACCATGTCATAATTTCTCTTGTACAACACATTTTCAGGAAGAAGTTGCTTGCCAATCTTCTCAATGTCTTTCTATCTTTATTCAATGCACTAATCGAGTATTCTTGAGTCTGAAGGAAATTCTTGATATCATAATACCAAGGTTTCTCATCTACTACCTCTTTTGTTGTAAACACATGAGTGGGCCTATCCAGTCGCCGAACTATAATTCGAGGTATATCATTCCAAGTATTCACTTGATACATAGAAGCCAGAGTTGCCAGAGCATTCTCCATTTGATTTTTGTCTCTGAGGATATGATGGAATTCAACTATATTAAAGAAGGGTAACAATCTTCTAGCATAATATTTGTAAGGGATCAAGTCGGGGTGACGAGTATCTAACTCTCCTTTAATCTGATTTATTACCAAAGCTGAATCGCCATACACATCTAGAATTTTAATTTTGAGATCAATAGCTTCCTCAAGACCCATGATGCAAGCCTTATATTCTGCCATATTATTAGTACAATCAAATGTCAACCTTGCAGTAAAAGGAATGAGTAATCCATGTGGAGTGACAATCACATCACCAATTCCTTTACCATAAGAATTCACAGCTCCATCAAATATCATACTCCAGCGAGATTCAGGATCGGGACCTTCCTCAGGCAATGGTTCATCACAATCTTTCACTTTCAGAAACATCACATCCTCATCGGGGAAATCATATATCACAGACTGATAATCATCAATTGTTTGGTGAGCAAGATAATCTGCCAACACGTTGATTTTAATAGCTTTTTGAGTGCGGTATTCGATGTCATATTCAGATAACAGCATCTGCCAGCGGGCAATTCTCCCAGTAAGAGCAGGCTTCTCAAAAATGTATTTGATTGGATCCATTTTGGAGATCAACCAAGTAGTGTGATTTAACATATACTGCCGCAAATGTTTTGCCGCCCAGGCCAGAGCACAACATGTCTTTTCCAGCATGGAATACCGCGACTCACAATCAGTAAACTTTTTACTGAGATAATAAATGGCGTACTCTTTCTTCCATGTTTCATCTTGTTATCCCGGAATACAGCCCATGGAATTATCCAACATTGTCAAATACATAATCAATGGTCTTCCTTTAACAGGAGGGAGAAAGATAGGAGGTTCAAGCATATATTCTTTAATACTTTTAAATTCTCTTTGGCAGTCATTTGTCCACACACAACCTTGATCTTTCTTTAATAACTTAAAGATCGGTTCACACGTTGCAGTCATGTGGGAAATGAATCTGGAAATATAATTCAAACGCCCGAGGAACCCTCTGACTTGCTTTTCAGTTCTCGGTGCTGGAATTTCTTGAATTGCTTTGACTTTATCAGGGTCAACTTCAATCCCTCTCTGGCTAACAATGAAACCCAACAATTTCTCATTTCCTCTTATATTATCAATGGATAAAGCTTGGAACTGGGTTCCAACAGCAACTTCATCCGCCTCCACAATTTTGAAAGAGGATAAATGAGATATCAATAATGCTTGTTCTCCATTTATAATTACCACTTTTCCTTTTCGCACAAATTTCAACTTCTAGTGTAAAGTCGAAGTGACAGCCCCTGCCTCATGTATCCATGGTTGTCCCAGCAAGCAGCTATAAGCGAGTACAATATCCATGACCTAGAAAGTGATCTGAAACAAATGTGGGCCTATATGAATAGGCAAGTCCACTTTACCAATAACATATTTCCTTGATCCATCAAACGCTTTCACAATAATGCCACTTGGGCGCATGGGAGTTCCTTGATATTTCAACTTCATAAGCGTGCTCCTTGGTATAATGTTCAATACGGATCCATTATCAATTAGCACATTGGATAATGCATCATTCTTGCAGTTCATAGAGATGTGCAGGGCCAGGTTATGATTCCTTCCTTCATCGGGCAGTTCATCGTCGCAGAAACTCAGATTATTACATGAAGTAATGTTCCCTACTACACTGTTGAATTGGTCTACATGCATATCACTTTCCACAAAAGCTTGGTCCAATACCCTCATCAAAGATTCTCTGTGAGAAGAGGAGTTCATTAATAAAGCCAAGATATATATTTTTGAAGGAGTCTGTAGCAGCTGATCTACAATTTTGTAGTTGCTCATCTTGATTATCTTCAAAATATCATCCACCTCATTTTCTAGCATAGCTCCACTAGATTCACCCATTTCCTTCTTGGGTTTAACACTTTCAACAATTTTCTTTCCAGTACTAACATCTCCATGAATAACTGGTGCAAATACACGACCATTGTGGGTCACTCTGCTAGTCTCAGCAATATTTCCAACATTAGGCATTGGCTGGATGGGAACTTCCATACAATCCTCTAAGATTTTAGCATTATATTTGTAGGGTACCGCCTTGTCTGACTTGTAGGGGACGGGACCCGGAAAACTAATCACCAATGTAGTAATAGCTGGATTGCTATGATATTCAACTTCAAAAGGGGTAGGTGCACCAAAGCAAGGCACAATAACATTTACTCCCTCTTCAACATATTCAGTCATTACAGAGTCATCCCTGGAAAACAAATATTCATCTGAGGAGAAAAACTCATCTGCAGAGGCATACTCATCATCTGACTCTTCTTCAGCCAAACAACCCTTAATCACATCAACTTCATGGTAATCATCCCTTTGGCCTGTAACCTTGATAGTTCCATTATCCAACAACAATTGAACACCTTTATTTACAATTGAACATCCTCAGGAGTCTCGACAGCAAATTCTGCAAGATCCATACTGATGTTCTACCTGACCAGCCATGTGGTAGAAAGTAGCATGCAATTGTACAAGATCTTAATTCATGTATTCCACATCAAAGGTTCTGAACTCTCCAAGACATCCAGAAACCATGTTTACTTCCTCTTCATACTCTTCCCTAGGCCTGATTATGTGGATGAGGCCCTCATCCATCATCTCCTGCAAATCAGCCTTTATCTTGTCACAACCCTGTATATTCGTACTGCAAATAGTACAACCAGCATGGTCATGCGTATAATAGCTAAATTCACATAGGTATGCATGCATTTTCACCAAATCTCCTCTAACTAATTTAATATCAAAAATCTGGAAGTCGCCTGGATAACCGGCCACCATGTTCACAACATTTGCTCCTCCATGCTTGGGCAGAGGATTATCTTTCATATTAGGGCCAACATCCTTGAAATATAAGATACCAGACTTCACCAATTTTTGTACTTCAGCCTTTAAAGGATATAAGTTCTCAACATTGTGCCCTGGTGCTCCCTGATGAAAAGCACATGTTTGGTCTGCTTTGTAATACCAAGTCAATGGTGATGGTACAGCGGGAGGTGGTCGGGTTTGAACCAACTTCTTCTGAATTAACGCTGGGAGTAATTCTGTATAGCTCATAGGGATATGGTCATAACTCTCCCTTCTCTGGTTATACCCTTGATTCCCTTTATGGGATGGTCTCTGATAGGAAATGGTGGTTAGAGCTACACCAACGACTGGAGTAACTGAGGTGACTTGTTGATGACGCTGATAATTTCTTCTAGGAGGATTAACTCCCCTCTCTTGCATAACCACATTTGTATCTCCTTCCTTATTTTTGGAAAACCCATAGGATGGCTTCTTCGTACTTCCGGAACTTTCACTTTTCGTTAAATGGCCCTTTCTTACATCCTCTTCCAAACAGATACCCATGCCTACCATTTTTGTAAAGTCACTTGGCGCACTCGCTACCATCCTCTCATAGTAGAAAGCACCCAGAGTCTTCAAGAAAATCTTAGTCATCTCCTTTTCTTCCATGGGAGGAATCACTTGGGCGGCTACCTCACGCCATCTTTGTGCATATTCTTTGAATGATTCCATGTCCTTCTGGACCATGGCCCTGAGTTGATCACAGTTAGGCGCCATGTCCATGTTTTATTTGTATTGTCTGATAAATGCTTCTCCCAAGTCATTGAAATTATGGATATTGATGTTGTCCAAACTCATATACCACTTCAGTGCAGCACCAGTCAAACTATCCTGAAAAAAGTGAATCAGCAGACATTGATCATCAGTATGGGTAGACATTCTTCTTACATACATCACAAGATGAGCATGAGGACAAGTGTTTCCCTTGTACTTCTTGAATTCCAGGACTTTAAACTTCACAGGTATCTTGACATTCGGGACCAAGCATAAATCATTCACATTATGCCCGAACAATTCCTTTCCCATGAGGGCCTTCATCTCCCTCTGCATTTTGTCAAACTATTCTTGAAAATCATCCATTCTATCATAGAGACCCAAGCCTTAACTTGGTGGAGGAAAAGGACGACACATATCATCATTAGCAAATGGGACCATATTCACCAAAGGAGGTGCAGCAGTAGTAACATACACCACAGGAGGTGCAGGAGTAACAGTAGTCTGAACAACTGGAGTATCTTGAAGACCAAGATTGAAACCTTCAGGCACACAGTTATCTGGCATTCCCCATGGATAACCTTGAGGCATGCAGTTCTGAACAACAACTGGAGTAGCAGACACAGGAACAGACGGAGCTTCAGTAGTAACCCTTTCTTGTTGAGGTTGAACACTCGGTGGCAGATTCTGAGCAGCCACCAGAGATTCCATCAAAGTAATAAGATTGGCCATGTCGGCCTTCATAGCAGAAACTTCATCGTGCAGCTCGGGATTCTCTTGTTCTAAGTTGTCCATCTTCCTTCTGAAATTAGCTCGAGTATTGTAGTGGTGAGACAACTTGCTGAACGAAGTAAATAAGCTTGGTAAGACACCTGGATATGCATAAAAAATGCAAGAAATATGTGCAATACGATGCATGATATGCAATGTACATGATTTATTTTATTATTATTATTTCAAGGGACTTAAAGATTTATAGACACATTGCAAATATCAAAGTAATAACACATTTGAAATACTAAAAAAAATTATTATAATAACTTCAAAATGGATTACAAGTTTCAATAATTCCATGTACAAGATGAAAGTAAAGTCTAAATTCCTAAGAAGTAAAGTTGATGGAGATCACTCTATACACTGGCGCTTCCCTGTAAGCCTGGCAATCTGAGCCTTCAACCTCTGGTTTTATTCGGCATATCTGGTGGTAACCTCCTTCCAATCACCTGAATCAGGAAGTGAGCAACTAGCATCTGATTGAGGCTTAGGGGAAAATAAATCCCCGTGCCTCTCCACCATCTCTATATCCCGACTCTCAAGAATCTCAATCAAGTTGTCTTTATCCTTCAAGTCTTCTCTATAGGAAATCTCTAAAGTTTGGCACTTATTCTTCCAATCATCCTTTTCCCGTTGCATCCTGACCAAAGCAAGTTGTAGTTCTTCCACATCATCCAATAGGGGAGGAGTGGTCTTCATAAACAAGTCAGTCATAGGTTTTTCCGGGGAATACGACATCTTCAACTGAATAGCTCTCGTTTGGACCCACTGAAGATAAGGCTCCAAAGAAACATCCCCCCTAGGCCCCAAGTCTTTCCTACTCTTCCTGTGAATTTGACACCAGGCCTTCGTAATCTGCTCCCTAGCTTCCTTATGGTCTTCTCCCTCCTTTAGGAAAAAACTACTCAAATGAATACTATTTGGTTTATCCTTCATCGGGTAACCAAGCTGTCGTCGTGCAAGAACAGGGTTGTAGTTAATTCCTCCCTTTGTACCAAGAAGAGGTACATTGGGGAAACTACCACAACTGTCAACAATCTCTATATTCTGGTAAGCTTAATGATACCAATAAATATCTGAGTGAGTAAGTGCCATGATCTTAGGAGCCCAATGGGGTTCCTTCTTGACATCCCAGAAAGCATCAGACTGGGGCATAGGAGAAATAAACCACTGGTATAACAGAGGTGTGCAACAGATAATCATCCCCCCATGATAAGAATTTTGAAGATGAATAGAGTAATAAGCATCACCCAACAATGTAGGAGTTGGGTTTCCAATCATGAAGATCCTAATAGCATTAATGTCAACAAACTTGTCCACATTAGGAAATAAAAACAACCCGTAAGCAAGTAGAGAAAAGATGACCTCAAAAGCAATTGTACTCTTCATCCTGGCAAAGTAACGAGCTTTCTCCAATAAGAACTGAGCTGGTAATCCTCTAATCCCTCCTTTAGTAGTCATATGGGCTTCTACCTCAGACTTCCCCAGATGGATCAAAGCAGCAATCTCGTGTGGTTTTGGCTCACCCTCCAAACCAGTAAAAGGAACACGATTGATAATAGGTAAATCCAACAGATAAGAATAATCCTCTAGTGTAGGCATCAACTGATGGTCAGTGAAAGTAAAGCAATGGTACATCGGATCATAGAACTGGACCAAGGTCGGGAGAATACCCTCCTTCATCCTAAGCTTCATGAGAGGAATGATGGATTCATACTTCTTCTGGAAATCTGTAGAACACTCAATCTCGAGAATTAGAGTGATCAACTCATCTATCTTGGGATCTTTGAAACTGTATTTTCTGGTCATTCTTTTTCCATAATCCATAGTCAAAAGGTACATGAGATATTTACAAATGGTCAACTTTTAAGTCCCTTGAAATTAAATTTCTTTAAAAGATGCTTATGAGTGCATGGATGCATGATGCAACAATCACACACAAGATCACAAACATAGGTTTCATAGGTTCAACATCACGAGCATGAGGTCGAAGGTACTACCCATAAGGTATGGTCTAAAAGTTATCACATTTCGAACAAGGCTCTAAAGGTTCCCAGAGTCTACATCATTCCTTTGGATATTACCAACTTCTCGATTAACTCGTTAATTAGTAATATTCTCAAGAAAAACTCGTCTGAGCATAGTATCGCGTGATAACTATTTCCGGATTACTCTATCATAGCTTCCGCACTACACCTAAAAGGCCAAGATGGGTTAGGTATTCTACGGTCCTCAGATTCAGTAGGCTCCCAGGTCGAAAGCAGTACGTCTTCTCGATTACTCGGTAAACGACACTACAATCAAAGAGGCCTCCACTGAGTGGGGGATCTCATGCCTCCTTTTTTGGGATTACTCCCTCAAAGTTAATATGACTATACCGCTCGTCCTATCTTAAAGTTTTCCTAAGTCCGGGTACAGGACTTATAAGTAATCACCAAGCACCCTGAAAACCAGGAAAGTCCAGACAAACATATATACAACATATAACACATAAATAACAATAGCACATATACAGATATAAACAAAGATAGGCTCAACCCACTTAGGGATGGACCAGCAAGAGGTCAATCTATCCCCAGTGAATTCTCCATTTTTTCTGTAGCGGTAGAAATGTTTAAGACTAAGCCATTAGATTGACTTAACTTATATAGATCAAAATAAAAATCGCCACCGCGCTTTATTGTTTCCAAAGGAATGGAAAAGAGAGAATAACCCAAAAAGAGGGGGAAAGATTCTAGGTAAGGGGATGGTTATGAAAAGGTAAGGTATTAGCACCCTAAACATTTATGGTACTCCGCATGAACCTCTTTATAAAAATCTGTATATTTTGGCTATAAAATGTTGTATGTAAAATAGATGGTGGAGGTGAGAAAAGAAATATATTTTTTATGATTTTTGCACCCGCCGCGGTTGTGAACCTTTAGTGCCTACGTACCATCTTTCGTGCAATATGGGATCAGGGTACACGTAGTTCCTCTTTTAAAAAAATTTAAAACACAAGTGTGTTGGCTAATTTTATGAGATATGACATCATTGTCATTGTCCGTGTGGAAAACATACTTACTACCCACAATCATGAGAAAGGATAATTTGTATCATCTCAAAGTGAAGGATATGGCTTGGATCTTAAAATCAATAATGCCTCACTCAACACCCAAGTGGAAAATATCTCTCTTTACTACATGTTGTAGAAGTATAGTTGTTTGCATCACTACAAGGATTGACAAGAGTCTAATCTTTTGAGAAAAGTTTTTTAAAGTAAAAAGCCAAGGTGGCAAAATGGTTTGAAATGAGATTGGTTGACTTTTTAGTCTTCTCACCAAAAAAATGCCAAGGTATTATTTAAGTTGATTGAAGTTTATTTATGAAAAGGTTTTAAAAATGCATGGACCTAGGTCCAAGTTTATTATAAAAATGGTTCAAGTTTCAAAACAAGAAGAGTTTTCAAAAGGAGGAATAAGATTTTTGAAATTAAAGAAGATGGGAGGAGAAGAAGAGACTATCCTAAAGCATAAGGTAAAAGATAGGGATAAAAACCATCTAACCAACAAGAAGCCAATACTTGACATTATGAGTCAAGATAGAATTCACATTCCTTGGATGGAAACCAAGCAAGCAAAGATATTAGACCTCTTGAGCAAACCAAACTTCAAGTATATTTAGTCTTCACAAAATTGGGAAGACTAACGGCTGTATACGGGTGAATTCCATATTACAAACAAAGTATATAATCACAACAACCTGCACACAAAGCAAACAAACAACCCAATGTATTAAGGTAAACCTCAAGAACTCCAGACAAAATATCAATTTAGGTCACAAGGTCTCTATCATAGGCCAGGGTTTCTAATCATAAGCCCAAGAAGTCCAATACTCCATAATGCCAAGGATAGTAACCAAATAGTCCAAGTATCATTAAAGATTTTTATGGTTCATGTTAATTATTAGGTATCTTAAAAAGAATATAAAATCTCAAGTGAGCAAGATAAAAATGACAAGAAAGTAAATGCTCAAGTGAGCAAAGATAAAAAGTAGGATGAAATGTAATGCTTAAAGTAAATGGTACATAAAGCATAAAGTAAAGTCAATTGTTAATAATTAGTGTTTAGTTGGATGACCATCTTGAAACTTGCATTTGGAAATCATTAGAGGATTGGTAGAACCAAAGCCTCCACACAACAAGTTGCATTTGCTTTTTATCAAGTATATCATCCATTTGGAATCTTCAAAAGTACCATTTAATGATCAACGATGTTTAAGTGATCTGCGTTGACCAAAAGTAATGTAGATCCATTAGAGGATTGGTAGAACCAAAGCCTCCACACAATGAATATCAAGGTTATTGGATCAAAGAGATCAAATTAACACACTTGGGCTTGCAAACATAGGTTTGGGCCACGAATGAGCATTTATTTGAATTGGGACAAAATTTAGCGCTATGTTAAGCAATCATAAGTAGAATTATATAGAAGTCGCACCTATTTTGAGGCCGGTCAATAGCAATCTATGCACCTTTTTTTAGACATGATATAGAGATCATGCTCCAATAACACTTAGTGCAATAAGAAAGGGACAAGATGAAGAGGGGTGGGAAAGAATATACAAACCACATTTGAATTAAAATTTAATCAAACTATTATTATTCATCCATTTTTATGGAGTTAGACTCAACACCATGGATCCAATGAAGTTAACAAAGTTCATGATCAAAATTCAACCCAACATCAGCCAGAAAATAATCACAAAATAATATTGCATTTAATATATATATATATATATATATATATATATATATATATATATATATATATATATATATATATATATATATATATATATATATATATATATATATATATATATATATATATATATATATATATATATATATATATATATATATATATATATATATATATATATATATATATATATATATTAAAAAAGGTTTTAAAATGTCTTAAAATAGAAATAAGGGATAAAAATATCAACTATGTTCAAATTAATCAAGAAATATTAAGTAAGACCATAGAAAAATCATAAATGAACTCAAATATTTTTATAAAAATTTTGGTAATTTTTTAAAGTCAGAAATTATTTTTAAAATTAAAGAAATAGTAAAGTAAAGCAAAAATGATTAAAAAAAATAATAAAGTCAGAAATAAAAAATAAATGAGATCACCAATATTTGTCACAATATCATTGGATCATTCCATATTTTTTTCAGAATTTAAAAATGCATAAAAGTATTTTTAAACATTTAAAAGAATCCAAATAAAGTGAAAATTTATTTAAAAAAACACAATAAAATTGTGAAAAAATAAAACTCAGAAAGAGAAAAATAAAAAATATTTTTCATTATTTTTTCAGATTTTTTGGACTAAAAATGAATTTTCTATGATTTTTTGAATTTTAAAACAATTAAATATAAAAATTAGAAAATAAAATAAAAACCAAAAACATGTGGACCAATGGATGGGAGTCAAAACACGTTAGTAATCAAATCTAAGGGATCTAACGCACTGTGCATATCATGGTCATTAGTGAATAAAACACTGGATCACTTATTAAATCAGAAATTCAAAACAAAAAAAAAAACAAGTGGCACGCCATCATTGGTTGGAAGATGACACGTTGGTCATCTTCAACCTCCAGCCAGTCCCAAAACCATGTTTCTCAAACTGTAAAATTAGAACACGAGACCTATGCCATTCGCTTTGTCTCTTCAAGACGAAGACAACCACTCCTTCGCGACAAATTTATATAAATTGTAGCTCAAGCAATTTGGAAGGAAAGTTTTGAAAAGGGATTTGAAATTTCATGGTCAAAACGTGTTTCCAGATAAAATCAAGTGTTGCGACTAGAACCATGGCAATGAGAGCTTCACATCGATATCAAAGTTTTGAAGAATTGATGGAGAAATCTACCTATTGAAGTTGAGTTGCAGAGCTCTGAAATTGGACTTCTATGGACCAATATAGGTCACGATTCTTGAAGGTAATTGTATGGTTAGCTTCAGGGAAGATCAAGGAAGGTGAATTGATAGAAAAAATGGATTGAAAAAGGCTTGAACGCTGATTTTGAAGTTGTAGAAAAATGAGTTATGGAGCAAGTTTGGAAGGGTGATTCTGGTTGTTCAAGCTTGGGGAAATGAATGAGGGATGACCCTCTATTTATAGGGAATCAAATGGAATGTTCAAGCGTGTGAAGTGATGAAGTTTTAAGGGAAATCGTGTGAAGTTGCAAACAAGAAAAGTGTGACTTCTACTTTGATCAAAACTCATCCAAAACGCGCATTTTGCTATGCTAATCACTTCTGGAAGTTCACTAGACATGTTTAAAAGCAAAAACACGCAGAAAAAATGTGTTTAGAAGCTGAATCAAGGATTTCAAATTCTGACTTTTGAAGAAACTTCAGTTTCAAGTTACCAAGTTCAAATCAATGGCATTCTCAGCTCAAGGGGTCTTAGGGCATGATTCTTGAAGCTTTAGAAAGATGAAGTTACAAGATTTGAAATGGGAAAATAATGGGATCAAATGGATGTTTGAGCTTAAATTTGCAATGAGTCAAAGTTGGGAAAAAGAAGTTGACGTTCCACACTTAGAAATATTTCAAGTTTTTCTTCAAAAGTGACCTATAATGTTTTGCATCCAAACATGCCCTTCCTCTTGAAATTTGCTCTTCACCAAAAAATATGGCATGAAATAGACATCTTGAATGACATTTTGAAACTTGAACCATTCAAATCTCCAAAAATTGAGAGAGTTATGAATTCTTAGAGTTGGCAAAAAATCATGAAATGACCTATAATCTTTTGTATCCTTAGGGCATCTTCCATCCATTTTCTCACTTTGCACATGAAAGAAGTAATAAAGTTCACATCCTCAAGATCATTATGGAAAAAGAGTGGGCTCAAGGTGATAAAATTTGACCAAGTTATGATCATTTGAAGTCACACATGGGAAATTGGGGATTCATCTGGAGGACTTGTAATCTTTCTTCATCATCAAATTTCTTCCACATGAAAACTATTTGAAAATTTTGAAGTGATTTGTTAATAACACTTTGAAGAGAAGTATGTTTTTGGAATCACTCAAAAATACCAAAAGATGAGCAAGATATACTTCTTTGAAGTTCAAAACCCTAGCTCCTAGATCAAGAAAATGCTTCGAGGAACTTTGACAATTTCGAACAACCTTCTTGTATCAACACTTTTGATTTGTAGATAGAAGTTGTTAAGGATGATAATGGGAACTCATATAAACCAAAACAACTTCCATATCTTGAGAATTGGGAGAAATTTGCACTTGTGACCAATAGGAACAAGGCTTTGTCTAAACATGACAAATTCTTCAATCAACCCCTTGTACTTTTTAATCAATCTTGATAACTTTGAAATGTGGTGAACCAAAATAAACCTTGCCATGCCATTTCTTCAATAATAACTTCGATGGTGAGGTTTGAACTTCTCAAGCTTTATTTACTAGGGCATGGAAATAAACTCATGAACCCATGGATCAACTTGCTAAGCCACATTGCCTTTGCCTACATCATTAACAAGTAAGACAAACCAACATTGTATTTTATTAATTAAAAGGAAAGTCAAAACAAACGTGCATGATCACAAAATAAAAACAAGTCAAGGTGCTTGGTGATTCCTCAAAGATCAAAACTAAAGATAAGGAGGAGAACCAAAAGCCCTAATGTGACCTTGTTGTGATTGAATCAATATGGTATGATGAAGGGATCTTAGGGGCAAAAATTGGGGTACAACAACTTTTTACCCAATACATTTGATTTTCAGTCCTTTGAGCAATTGACTGAGCAAACTTGTGATGCAAGGCATGAAACTTGGCATTAGAATTTTTGAAGGCATATAAGAAACCATGGAAATCACTTGAGGCGTTTGAAACCCAAACTTCCTTGTGAAAAGTGAAACCCTAGTTGTAAGTCCATTGCTTAAGAAGGGAATTTGTCTGATCAATTCATGAGCATCCTTGAGCATATTGAGGATCCTAGAAGGATGTCTTGAAGAAAATGGGAGGGAAAATTTTGGGGTACAACATTCATGGTTAGATGTACCAGAAGCGCATAATCAAGGCTTTTAACAAGAAAGTCAGACATCAAGTGTACCAGGCTGGTGATTTGGTAATCAAACGCATCATCCTACCACAAGGTGATGCCAGGGGAAAATGGACTCCCACATACGAAGGGACATTCATAATCAAGAAGATATTCTTTGGATGTGCTATGATACTTACCACCATGGACGGTGAAGATTCTTCGCACCTTGTGAACACAGACATAGTTAAAAGATACTACACCTAAAAAGATACTCGCTAGGTTGACAAGCCTAGGCAAAAATAAGGGCATCTCGGTGAACCAAAAGGGTTCGAGAAAAAATTAGGGATATATATAAAAAATTGTACACTCGGCAAGTCGAAAACCTGAAGAGGCAGCTTGGGCAAAAAAGGGTATCCCGGTGGAATGAAAACCCAAAAGGGCGGTCCAGGCAAAAATTAAGGATTAAAGCGTATGACTATGTCCCATTGGATATCCTACTCTTATCATCAATATCAAGTTCAAACGGTATAGGTCAATCCAGTCACCTTCTTCTGACAGCGAGTGATGAGATGCTTGAACACATAGGGGCAATAGCAGAGTTGGAACTCGATGGGATCATTGCCATATAGCTATCTTTCTTATTTATCACTTTGTACATTTTTCAGTTTTACGAAGACTTCCTTGTACTAGGATGTTTGTCTCCTTGTATAAAATCTCCTATTTATAGGCAAAAAATTTCAATCAATACAAGTTTGTTTCAAATTTGAAACTGTTTTTACTCTCTCTGCTTTGTTTGCAAAAAATGTCCAATGGTTATTTTGAATGAACATATGCATTTGAAAATAATTACTATTTACAAATGTATGCCTGAAAACAGGATTAGCATTTACTAAAGACTCTAGGAGTTGGGATAAGGTTTAAGTCATTCACAAATCCCTACTAAGTAACCTCCATAGAATTATCTCTACGAGCTCATCCCCACCAGAGATATATTCACCAATAAGTTTACTATACCCTCAAACAGAAACTGAGGCCTTTTCCAACAGTTCACCTCCACATCCCCGATGGATAACTTGGCATGATCGTATTCCCCAGTAGGTCCCCTAGAAGATAAGGGATTTCGATCATTTCCCCAGTATCTTGCAGGAACTTCCTCAGCACAGCCTATGGAGTTTTTATTCCCCATCAGAGTTTCATTTTCCCAAAACAGCCCACAAAATTCTATTCCCCAACGGAGTTTATTTCTCCAAAACTGCAAATTCCCCGACAGATTCCTCTTCTCCAGCAGAGCTTATTCAAAATGGTCATCCCTAGAAGAGTAGTTATTCGCATCGAAGGAATGTTCTTATCTTTATCCCTATTAGAATACAAATCCTTCAACAAAGAGAACGACAGATTACTGACTCTTCTTGAATGTGTATATCCTCAAGCAGAAGTCGAAGATCCCCAGCGGAATATCCTCAAACAGAAAGCAAGAATCCTTGACAAAGTTATTCCCAACAAAAATTGAAGAATTACTTTCTTCATCCTCAACAATAGTCGGGGATTTGTTTTCCAGCTAGTTATTGCTACAAGAGAGCTACCGATATGCTCTAATGACATATTGCATCCATACATTATTTTACAATACATCATGGAATATTCATAGAAAATGCATATAATATTCTCATTTATTTTGAAGAAAATCATTACGTAATGCATTACATATATCATGATATTGCATAAAGCTAACTTTGTCTTTTCAGGCTAAGTTCGCAAACAGATGAATATTATCAGCAATTTTTATATAGGAGGTCAAAGATTAATTCCCGAAACATGACGAGGCAACTATCTATACAACCAAGCGATATGAATTCCAGAAACAGGACGGGTTTACTAACGAAAAACATGTCGCGAATTAATTCCTGAAACAAAACAGGGAAACTATTTGTATGACCAAGTGGTATGAATTCCTGAAACAGGACCAGTTTACCAATAAAAGGTAGGTCGTAGATCAATTCTCGAAATAGGACACGGCAACTATCTATATGACCATGCGGTATGAATTCCCAAAACAGGACAGGTTTACCAGCAAAAACAGATTGTAGATCAATTCCCGAAACAAGACGGTGCGACTATCTACATGACCAAAGCACTTTCTTCAGAGATCGAATTCTGAAAAAGTATTTCCCTTCAGAGACTGAATTCTGAAAAGCATTTCCTTCAGATATTTATTTTGAAAAGCTTCTCCCTCAGATAAAACCAGACGCAAGTTCATTCTGATACTCCCTTGGATACAATCGAGCGTAGACTCATTCCAATGCATCTCTCAGATACAGTCGAGCAAAGACTCATTATGATTCCTCTTATAGATACATTCAAGACGTAGACTCACTCTATAACACCATTCAGATACAATCGAGACATATATTCATTCTGGAACTCCCTAACATGTCTATTAGATACAGCCAGACAAAGACTAATCCTAGCATACTTCTCAGGTACAGTCAAATATAGACTCACTCTGATATTCCTATCAACGGTTATTTTGGATGGAATCTATAAGCCCATCTCTGATGACACTTCCTCATCTCTCTGAATGGAATCTTTAAGCCCATTCAATCATATTTTCAACCAATAGTGCTACTTCGAGCACTGGCGAGTGCAAATTTCTTGGCACTTAAGTGTTCAACCCTTTTCCACCTTCAGATCACGAATGGCGAACATGTTAATCTAACTCCTCAGGTTTACAAAGATTGAACAGGGGCAGCTGTTATACCCAAAATTTGCCCTCCCTTATTCAAAATAATTCAATACATTTCCTCATGGTCATAGGGTTCTCAAATACTCAAGATTACTCAAGGGTTGGCCAGATAAACACCCCTCATAGGCAATTGACCAATAACTGGGGTTTTGCTTCTCTCAAGGGAAATTGGACTTATAATTCCTCAAGTGGATTTCATGGTTCCTCATATATCTCAAGGTACCCTCATGCCTAATTTCAAGCCTTGCATCACAAGTTTGCTCGGTCAGTTGCTCAGATGACTAAGAATCAACTATATTGGACTAAAAAGTCAACTATGGTCAACATACAGTCAAACTTTAATATTTTTGTTCAACATCAAGATCTTGAGGTCTCATTAATCATTTGATCAAGGGTTGATCATGATTCATCAAGAAATGTTCAAAAATTTAAAAGTTACTAAATTAGGGTTTTGACCATTTCCTTAGGAGAAGTCAACTGAACTTTGACCAAGCATAACTTTTATATGCTTCATCATAAATGTCTCGACCAAAGCCTATCTTGAAGAAAATTCAATTATCCACAACTTTGTATCTCTAAGCTCGAGTCCAAAAAATGCTTCATTTGGGAGATATGAGCCAAATCATTATAGGTCATTTTAAAAGTCAACAAAAAATCATCTTTTGTCAAAGCAATTTACATAAAGATAAACACTTCAAATATAAAAAATTAGCAACGTTAGAGTTTTAGGGGACATCTTGGGATTTCTAAAAGTCCAAGACCACATTTACATGATAAAAATTGAGTGGTTTGTGATTGGTGCAAGTTAGGAAATTTTAGAAGAATGCATGAAACTTCAATCAGACAATGTTGATTTTTTGGGCTATTGGGCCTAACTTCTTAGGTTCAAACATGTTTACAACATGATAGGGGACCTCTAATTTCGTCCATGCATAAATTTGATTTTTTATTTTATTTATTTTGATTTTTATTTAAATAAATTCAAAATAAATCAAATAAATATCAAATAATGTAACTTAGGTGCATGGATCCTTGTATGGATCAGATCAAAGGTCCAACCAGCTGGAAAAATTGTGTCACCTATTTTTGGAAGAAAATATCTATGGTTTTATCAAGTTTTCAAAGATATTTTGGAATAAAATGAAGTCTTGATTATACATGATTCATTCCATATATTGTTGACCTAATCATGCCTCTTATATATACACAAAAACTCAGAACTAAAGGACACACAACTACTGCCTCCAAGCAAGGGTCCTTGTTCACGAAAATTCAAAAGAGAATTGAAAATTAGATCTCACATTCCTAGCCACTCTCAACCCAAACAAAGTCTAGAAATCAACTCCTGAAGTTCCCAGGAGTCTCACCAAGTCCTTAGTCAAGTCATTCCACGTCCAGAACCACCCATCTCAAAGACACTGGTTTGCGTTTTTCTTTGAATTCAATCTTAAATTCCATGCATTACTAATGTGCTTGATAAGCCCATATGTGTTTAACATGATGTGTAAGACAGGTTAGAATCAAAAATATCAAGCTCCAACAAGGGAGACATGACTTGCCATTGTTAGGGCAGGAAATTTTGTTGTGTACATGGGTTTTTAGGTTAAATGGAGGCCACCACTGGATTCACAGCCCCCAAATTTGGGGGTAGGGTCCCTTTAATCCTTGTTGTTGTTCATTTTCGCAGGTTTTCAAAAATTGGATAACCGGAGAAGATGACCGGGGCTAGGGCTTTGACGCCCCTCCGGTGAAGTCAATAACTCTGCCTTGATTGACCAATGGAATGGCAGAAAGATATAACATGATTGGTTGATTCAAATAATAGGGGCCCACCTGTTTTTATTTTTTTTTAAATTAAAAATTAAAATCAGTTTTATTATATAATTATTTATTTGTGTTCCATGACCGGATGTAACAGCCACCCGAATGGTAGAAGCGTGTGTTTTCAAGGCTTTGTGTGTAAAAGGTTGTGGGTTCGAACCAACCTTTTTCCGTTTTGTTTTTATTTTTCAGGATAGCGCACAATTAATTACAAAACAATTTCCAGTCATTCTCCGGCATAAACAGGTGCTTGGCCTGGTGGATAGGAGGCGCGCTGATGACATTAGGGGTGTGGGTTCAACACCCAACCCATGCATTTTCACTCTTTTTTTGCTAATTTCTCTTCTAACCCTAATTTTATTCTTTTCTTACTAATTATATTTTTAATTAACTATTAACAAACCCTAATTGTTTTTTCTTCTTTCAAAACCCTAACAAATTAGGTTTTGTTTTTTTAATTAACATTATTTGTCATCGATAAAATTAATTAGCATTTTATTAATTAAAATTAATTAGAAACAATTAGGTTTTAATTATTTTATTAACACTTAAATTATCTTCCATAGAAAACATAAAAAACATTACTTTTCTAATATTCCTTTTTTATTCTTTGCCATTTAAATTTCTAGAAACAAATGTGTAGGCCGCACGGGTATTTTTGTAATAGCTTAGTTTATCTTCCCGCATTTTTCCTATCATGTAACTGCTCATGAGATGTAATAGCCTAGGTTTTATTTTTCGCACTTTATTTTCTGCACCTATATTATGTATGCTTGTATGTATATGACTATGTAGTAATTAGACATGTATGATAAGATCTAAAATCAATCGTTATAAAACCCTAATCCTCAAAGATAAACATAGCGGAACTGAATCTCTTGCACACATACACCTCTAGGGTAACCTCTCTCTGTTGCCTTCAGAAAAACAATGGTCATGTCCCTCGAACATAGGGATACTTTAGCAAAGACTCTCTGTTAAATAATCATAAAGATCATAATCCTGTGATGTCCTTCGAAGTTGCCTACTAGAAATGATCTTGTCCCTCGATGTTGCCTACGAATATATGATGATAGTCCCTTCGAATTGCTAAGATATCCTTACAAGTTTCCTTCTATGACCATAACGATGATCCTACGCCTGTCCCTTCACATCCAATGGATGGGGCTACCTACCAACTAATGGTATGGATATCACTATCCCTAACGGAGAAGGAAAAGAATAAACAAAGACCTTTCAGTGGGTAAGGAACTCTTAAATGCTTGCTCACAAACTAGAATCATTTTCACGCCTCACACTTTCAAAGCAAATACTTTCAAAACAAATACTTTGTATACATTCTTGAGGACTGATACAAGAATCATTATAAAGCAGACTGCCTTATATTGGAATTTTCAAAACATTTTCAAACAAATCACACACAAAGCAAGTTTTATAAAGTGAACTAAGCAACTAAGAGTCTGTAGATAACTACGGATGAAAAGGGTTCTAACACCTTCCCTTTTCCTAACTTACCCCCCCCCCCCCCCCCCTCCGAACTCAAAACCTATAAAGGTATTTCCTGTTCTTTTCACCTTTCCTTATTGGATAAAAGAAAAGTCGATGGCGACTCTTGCTATCCGCAATATTTGTGATCAACCGCAAACCAAGTCAGTTCTCCCACTGTATTACAACAGGGCATGGAGACGCGTGACTAGAGATATTAGTATCTTTGGAGTAAAGTTGATGAAGGAGGTTTGCATAGACACTGTTGGATTTATAATATTCAACACAACTATCAAACTCTTCATAGTTAATTGTCAAAACAATCAGTGATGGAGTAATGTATAAAGGAGTGCCATTGATATAGAAATGGATGATTTCTCCATGACCAGCTGGCACAATGAACACATTCATCCATAACTCTTTAATGAGGTTAGTGTGTATGGGGACATGTATAATGTCAAAGTAACCACTCACCTTTTATTTGTTAACAACTTTCGTTAGTTCAAAATGATCAAAATTATTGAAATTAACATACTTTTCATTGATAAGGAAAAACATATTTTCTTCCATTTTTGAATAAAAAAGACTTGGAAACAAGGAAATAGAGAGTTGGTAATGAGACGTTAAAAATAGAAAAAGACTTTGAATCAATGAGTTGGTAACTAGACTTTTAAATAACTCAAAAGCCTCCTTGATAATCTAAAAGAGACGTTACGACTTGAATATAGCTGATCATTGTTATTCTAGTGATATAATTCCAATGCATGTGCGCCACGTATGTGTTCTAACTTCTATGTTAATTGTATTTAAATGTTCTAACTTGTCGGTCTTCCTAAAGACTGAGGGAAAATTTAACGTTAAAATAAATTTGGAACCTCTATTTTAATTTAATTTTTTATTTTAAAACTAAATGTTTTAACCCGTCGGTTTTTCTTAAAAACCGAGGGGACCTTAGCGTTAAAATTGAGGAAATTTATCAAATCCTAAATCAAATCCTTTTCGTCCATTTCATGACTATCAACGCTCATGACATTACCATTAGTGATCCACGTGAAATATAAAAAACCTCAATTGTGGCTCTCATTATAAAAGAATTATGAAGCATGAAGAGTTTAAGGTTTGCATGAGTATTTGCCATGAAGAGTTCTCTATGATGGATTGCAAGAGAAGAAAATTATTTGGGTTTAAGGTTTTTATTTTTAAATGTTTGCCATGAAGAGTTCTTAAATGTTTTTATAACAAAACATTATTTATTTATCTGACCATTTTTTTGACTAACCCTTTTTTTTTCTAACCCTTTTTTGACTAACCTTTTTATTGTACATATCATAAATAAATGCATGTAAAGGCGATTAAAAACATCCTTACACACAACATTTGATCTACCTTAAAATTATATGGTTTGAAGATCTAAAATCTAGATCTTTTGGAAATTAATTTACACCTAACCCTTTTTCTTTTGTTGAGAGGATGGAGTTTCTCAGTATTTAATCTTGCCAAAATATCAAAGAATTAAAGATCCAAAATATGATCTTCATGGACAATTAGTTTTATTTTTCTGTATAAAAAATATAATATTTTGGATAAACAATGTAACGAGTTTTATTTATAAAAAAGGGAATAACCCCTCGTTTTTTTGATAAACTGAGATAAAAGAGGCCCTATTTTTTTTAAATAATAAAAGTGCAAAAATCGGGGGTCAAACCCATGCGCAAAAAAAATCACCTTGGTCTTATAAACATCGAGGTGTTAAGTCCATACTTTTCATGACGGTCTTATTTACCTCGTTTCAGATGCCGAGGTAAAACACATTTCACGTCTGATTTTAGACGCTGCAATACGGTGGGAGAAATGACTTTGGTGTTTTGAGTTTATCGTAAATGTTGCTGATAGTAAGAGTCGCCACTAACTTTTCTTTTATCCAATAAAGGAAATGGTGAAAAGAACAGGAAAGACCTTTGAGAATTTTCTTCAGTTCGGGGGGTAGGTTGTGAAAAGGGAAGGTGTTAGCACCCTTTTCATCTGTAGTTATCTACGGGCTCTTAATTTCTAGCTCACTTTGAAATTCTTTGTGTTTGGTGTAAGTGGGAAAATGTTTTGAAGATGTTTTAAAAATGGTGATTTTGTAATGATTCTCATATCGTTGAGAATGTATACAAAATGTTTTTTTGGAAATATTTTGAAAATGCCTTAGTTTGGAAAACTTTGTAATGATTCTCGTATAATTGAGAATGAATACAGAGTGTTTGTTTTGAAAGTATTTGTTTGAAAAGAGAGTGTTTGAAAAGATGTTTGTTTTTTAAAGTGTGAGGTGTGAATATTGTTTGGTTTGTGAGCAAGCAATTACGAGCAATCTACCAACTCAAAAAGTATTTGTTCTTTTCCTCCTCCTTGAGATAGTGTTATTTTACCATTAATTGCTAAGGAGTCATATCATTGGATGTGAGGGACAGACGTGAGTCATCGTACAGTCATAGAAGACAACTTGTGGGACGCTTTAGCAATTTTTGTAGGGACTAATATCGTTTTACCGAAGGCAACATCGAAGGGTCATCGAGGGGCTACGATCTTTTTTAATCGAGGGTCTTTGCTAAAGCGTCCCATATTCAAGGGACATGACTGTTTTTCCGAGGCAACAAGCGAGGTTATCCTAGAGGCGCGCGTGTGAAAGTGTTTTGATTTCAATTATTTTGTCTTGATTAGGGTTATCTAGCAGTTTATTTTAAATCTTATCATACACGCCTAATTACTATACAGTATAAGAAAATGCAGTAAAGTGCGGAAAACAAAGTTCTACGCTATTACAATGCTTTAGAAATGGGGGTACAAATTTATGAATAGGGATGAAGTAAAAAGCCTAGTTAAACTATTTATAAATCGTAAGCAATTACAATAATTGAAAGAATGTGAGAAATAGTAAACTACGAGCAAATGAAAAGAGAAGTAAAATTGTTTTTTTGGTGAGTTTTGATAGAAAAGGAAGTAAAAATATATAATAAAGATGTAACTAAAACAAAAGTTATTTAGACTAAATTAAAATTCTAAGATTACCAAAATTTAAATTCTAAAATTTACTAAATTAAATATAAACTATATTAATTCTAAGGTTATTAAATAACATCTAAATTAATTTAAGTATGAACTAATTTAAATCTAAAATAAATTAATAACAAATTTATTAATTAAAGTTAGACTAAATTAATCTTAAGATTACTAATTTAGATCTAAATTAAAATCAAATTTCTAAGATTAATAAAATAATTCTAAACTAATTAAAAAAAATCTCAAGTTATTAAAATAAATCTAAACTAAACTAAAATTCTAAAATTATTATATTAAAACTAGACTAAATTAAAATTTTAAAATTGTCAAATTAAATCTAAACTAAATAAAAATTCTAAAGTTATTAAATTAATCTAAATCAAATTAAAAAAAAGGTGGTGTTAAAGCAGAAAATAAGGTGAAGTAGTATGGATTTCGCTGGGCTTTAGGGGAAAGGCAAGCAGGGCCCAAGTGTGTAAAAAAAAGATGGAAAACTAAAAAAAAATTCAAATGGGACATAAATGGACCGGGTCAGGTCGGACCCGGTCCAGCCCTTTCTCCTCAAAAATTTTGACGGGTTGTAATAACCCTAGGAGCAACTGACCAGCCACTCCATCTAATTTGTTTCACGTCAAAAATTGTTCCAAATCCAACTTCTTTCCTCTTTCATGATTCACATTCTTCTAAGCTCACTCTTCTTCTCTCAATGTTCTCCCTCTCTTCCGATTTGCTATTACTGTGAAACAAACACAAACTTTCTCACTAAGTGTTTCTCTTCTGCACTTCAACCGATAAAATAATAACGAATATATGTTCTCCCTTTTTGCCTCCATCGATAAATCAACAACCAACAATATTCCTCCTTTGTCTCTTAATTGCGTAAGAACAACAACCATAACTACTTCTCTGTTCTACAAAACTCTTTTTATATCTCTCTTTTTCTCGCGGTTTCGCAACGATCACAAAATAGGGCAAAAAATGACAGTAGCAAAAGTTAAAAGTGTTCACATAATCAAATAGCAAGCATGAATATAGAGTGATTGGAAGAAATAAATATTACTGAGTTGAGGAAATCAATAGCACTTTCAGGTATGCTGTTTCAACCTCTTCAGTGTGATATTTATGTTAGTTTTCAAATTGTGTCAGTGTTAAGAATTCGCTAGTTGTATTGTTGAATGCAGGTCCGTTGTGAACAAGTTTGTAAATGAAAGTTATTGTATACCTACTGTGATACAAGGCTGGGTTGTGAAACATATTGTTGGTGCAGTCAAAGCAAAGTCTGGCAGTAAAGGGTGTATGGCAACCTTCAGGGGAAATGATTACAGCACCAATTTTGTTACCAAGTGCATTGGAAGCTCCATCAAAACCATAGTCCATCGGGATCCTGGCTCAGGTCCTTCATACGGTCCAGGCTTTTCACAGTCTGTTATTAGCATAATGTTCTCATCCGGGAATTCGCATTTCATAGATTGGTAGTCATCTACAGCTTGTAGCGCCAAATAATCAGCCAATACACTTCCTTTGGTTGCTTTTTGTGTAGTGTATTAAATGTCATATTCAGTTATTTTCCATCGGGCTATTCTTCCGGAGAGAGCTGGCTTCTCAAATATGTACTTGATGGGATTCATTTTAGAAATCAATAGAGTAGTATGGTTCAGCATATACTGTCTTAGTCGGCGGGCAGCCCATGCCAAAGCACAACAAGTTTTATCGAGCAGTGAATATCTTGTTTCAAAGTTGGTAAAATTTTTGCTAAGGTAGTATATTGCATGCTCTTTTCGACCAGACTCCTCATGCTTCCCCAGCACACACCCCATTGATTTCTCTAACACAGCCAAGTACATGATCAGAGGTATTCCTTCAACTGGTGGCATCAGGATTGGAGGTTCTTGTAAGTACTCCTTAATTTTATCAAAAGCCATTTGACAAATGTCATTCCATCTTACCACTTGATCTTTCTTCAGCAGCTTGAAGATTGGCTCACAAGTAGCAGTCAAATAAGAGATGAATCAGGAAATGTAGTTGAGTCGTCCTAAGAAACCTCTAACCTCCTTTTCAGTACGGGGAGCTGGCATTTCTTGGATAACTTTAACTTTTGTGGGATCAACCTCAATAACTTTTCCACTGACGACGAAGCCTTGGAGCTTTCCAGATCTTACCCTGGAGGTGAATTTGTTGGGATTCAACCTTAGCTTGTATTTCTTCAGCCTTTCAAACAGCTTGTGCAGATGATCAAGGTGTTCTTCCTCAATTTGTGATATCGCTATCATGTCATCAACGTAGACTTCTATCTCATGATGAATCATGTCATGAAATAAAGCTACCATAGTCTATTGATAAGTTGCGTCTGCGTTCTTCAGCCGAAAAGGCACGACCTTATAACATAAGGTGCCCCACTGTGTGACAAAAGTAGTTTTCTCCATGTCTTCGGTTTCCATTTTGATTTGGTTGTACCCTGAGAAGCCATCCATGAAGGAAAACATTTTGTGTTAAGAAGAGTTGTCAACCAAGACATTAATATGTGGGAGGGGGAAGTCATCTTTAGGGCTTGCCCAATTTAAATCCTTGTAATCCATGCACATATGAACCTTATTGTCTTTCTTCGGCACTGGAACAACATTTGTAACCCATTTGGGATACGACGTCCTTGCCAAGAAACCTACATTGAACTGTTTCATTACCTCGGCCTTGATTTTCTCTGACATATCAGGACGCATGCGGTGAACCTTTTATTTGATCTGAGAACAAACCTCTTTCATTAGTAGGAGGTGAACCAAAATGTCAGTATCAAGCCCTGGCATGTCTTCATAAGACCAAGCAAATACCTCAACATAGTCGTGTAACATCTGAACCAATCTGCTCTTGACATTGTCTTCCAGGTTGGCGCCAATCTTGACTGCTTTCTTATCTGCCTCAGTACCTAAGTTTATCACTCCGACCAGTTCTTCATGCGGTTGGATAGCCTTTTCCTCTTGTATCAGGAGTCTGGCGAGTTCTCCGGGTATCTCACAACCTTCTTCACCTTCTTCTTCGGCTTGATAGGTTGGATTTTCAAAGTCATAAACACAAATAGCAGAATTATTGTCAATGAGATCTGGAGTGGATGTGGATCTGTAAATGTGTGTGTGTGTGCATGTAAGGTCAGATGAATATTTTGAAAATGCGGTAAAGTAAAAGAAAGACAAGGAGCGCAAAATTTGAATGCAAAATCGTCCAATGTTTTCATTAAATGAGCATATGATATATGAAATGACAACCCTTAACAAATGTACCATTGTGCCCCGGGCAAAGCACAAGGTTTAAAGTCATTATTTTAAAAGAGATTACAGAGAAACTTCTTAAAGCAATAAAAATAGGAAATAGCAATTACTCCTGGTTGAAGGAGATTGAGATGAAGTATTTGGCCTTCTAGTTTTTTAGTCCGCCGTCAGTAGTCGGGAATATCCAATCGTCCAGGTCACCCTTATTATCAGTATCTTCCAAAGCATTAACTTCATTATTGCTAATATGGAGAGGTGGCCCACCAGCACGAGCACGACGAACCTCTTTCTGAGCTTTTGAAGTGAAACCCAGTCCAAACTTATCAGATTTGTAGGGGATATCAAGAAGTTGTCCCCAGATAGTTAAACCTCCATCTTCTATAACAACCCAAGCATCCTTTAGAAAGGTCATTCTTAGTGTGTCCTTATCAATCTTAGGGGTAGCAGGAATAGCTTTGGCAACAGCAATCGTTGGAGGGATTACCTCAAATGCTTGACAAGGAGTTTCGATGAATTCTCCATCCATTTCAACATATTTGAAAGAATTCAAATGACTGACCATATATTCTTCCTCTCCACAGACTGTGACAATCTTCCCTTTCACCGGGTACTTTATCTTTTGATGCAATGTAGAGGTAATCGCGCCTACCCCATGAATCCATGGGCATCCCAGAAAGAAACAATAGGCCGGGCGGATATCCATTACATAAAATGTGGAGTTGAAAACTTGAGATCCCACTTTGATCGGCAGATCAACCTCCCCATGGACCATTATTTTTTAACCATCGAAGGCTCTCACCATAATATCACTGGGTTTCAGCACCAACCCATCGCAATCCAGTCTATTCAACTCACCTTTGGGTAAAACATTTAGGGAGGACCCTGTACCTACTAACACATGCGCCAGGGTGGTACCTTTGCATTCAATAGAGATGTGTTGAGCTTTGTTATGATTCTTTCGCGTCGGAGTTAAATCTGCATCGGAAAATCCTAAACCATTATCAGCAATTAGGCTTACTACATAATTCTCAAATTAATCAGCAGTAGTCTCTTGTGGTACATGGTCATTCTTCAAAAATTTCAACAAACCTTGGGCATGTGCTTCAGAGCATAATAATAAGGACAACATGGATATCTTTGATGGTGTCTTCCCCAATTGTTCAACTATCTTGTAGTCGCTTTTTCAGATGATTTTTATAATTTCTTCCATCTCTTGTCTAGATGGGTCTTCAATTGTTACTTCTTTTGAGGGTGCCTTCGTCAGGGCAGGCTCAACAACTTTCTCTTTACCTCGAGCATTGGCAGTTGGCCCAGCAGCAGGAATGTGAACAAGTGTTATGGTAGTTGTTGGAGGAGAGATCTCCGGAGAGAAGATTCTTCCTGTCCTAGTGACCTTACTAGTTTCGGAAATGTTTGTAACTTCAAGATCTTCATTTTCATTAATCCATGTCTCTTGCTTGACACCATAATAATAAACTTCTGCCCCATAGTTCTAGGGCACAACTTTGTCAGAGGAATAGGGGATTGGCCCCGGTGTAGTAATTATCAAGGGAGCCACTCTTGACTCAGTAGGAATTCTTATAGGTCCTTTAGAGGTGATCCTAATAGGAGTATTTGAAATGGTGATTATGGAAACATCTTCAATAATTTCAGGTAAAACCTTCATGGATGGAGTTTTTTCGAATAGAATTTCACGGCTATCAATCAGGTGTTGAATACATTTATTTAGCCACATACATCCATTGGTTTTGGGAGCACAGTGATAACAATTTTCAAGGTAGCCAGTAAATAAACCGGCTCTCAGTAGGTTCTTCTTAACAGTCATTAAGGGAGTAGTCAAATCAATGATGGAGGAGATAAAAGAGGCATCGTCAATGGCATTGATACCCTTACCATGACTGGGCATGGGAGAAGTAATGACATTAGGGGTTTGTGATGGGTTAAACTCAATTACCTTATTGTCAATCAAATATTGGATCTTGTACTTTAACGCCCAATAGTTGTTGGTGTCATGGCCAGGACTATTTGAGTGATAGGCGTATTTCACGTTCAGATTATATTTGGGAGAGGAAGTATTGGGATTAGGATGGGGATCTCGCAGCGTCACCAAATCTACCTTCAGCAGGTGTTGTAAATCTTGAGACAATGACATGTTGATTCTAGTGAACTACCTTTTCGGGGTGTCTGGCCTTTGCTGGTTGTTTTGTTTTTGTGGTCGTTGAATTGGGGTTGGGTTAGAAATTAATACTTCTCCTACCAACTGATGACGATCATTCTTGATACGGCTCATTTGTCCATAAACAACATTAGCTTCTTTCTTACCAACAAATGGTTTCTTTATAGCAGTAGAGGTTGAGGCCATTGGAATCTTCCCGCTTTTGATACCGCTTTCAATTTTCTCCCTAGTCAGAATCATCTCCATAAAACCTGACAAAGAACTCCCAATTAGAAAGTTAAAGAATGGACCAGTCAAGGTGCCCATGAACATGCCCACTAGTCCTTTGTCAGTCAAAGGGGGCTGCACCCTTCTAGCCAGGTCCCTCCAGTTTTAGGCATACTCCTTGAAGCCTTCGTTTGAATCCATGGTTATACTTTGTAATTACACACAAGTCGGTGCAAGATTAGCATTATATTGGTATTGTCTGTAGAGGGAAGCAGCCAGATCCTCTCATGTGTGGATATTAGTCCCCTCAAGTTGATAGAACCACTCCAATTATGTCCCGGATAAGTTCTCTTGGAAAAAATGAACCCCTAATTTCCTATCGGCGGTGTGGGGTTGAATCTTGCGGACATATACCCTTAAATGGAGTTTTGGACAGGAGACTCCATCATATTTTGTGAAGATAAGAACCTTGAATTTGTGGGGAACGACAACTCCAGGGACCAAACCTAAGTCTCCAAAGGCCAAACCAGACACTGTTTTTGAAAGTGTGAGGTGTGAATATTGTTTGGTTTGTGAGCAAGCAATTACGAGCAATCTACCAACTCAAAAAGTATTTGTTCTTTTCCTCCTCCTTGAGATAGTGTTATTTTATCATTAATTGGTAGAGAGTCATATCATTGGATGTGAGGAACAGGCGTGAGTCATCGTACAGTCATAAAAGACAACTTGTGGGAAGCTTTAGCAATTTTTGTAGAGACTAAGATTGTTTTATCGAAGGCAATATCGAAGGGTCATCGAGGGACTACGATCTTTTTTAATTGAGGGTCTTTACTAAAGTGTCCCGTATTCGAGGGACATGATTGTTTTTCCGAGGCAACAAGCGAGGTTACCCTAGAGGCGCGCATGTGAAAAGTGTTTTGATTTCAATTATTTTGTGTTGATTAGGGTTATCTAGCGGTCTATTTTAAATCTTGTCATACACGCCTAATTACTATACAGTATAAGGAAATGCAGTAAAGTGCGGAAAACAAAGTTCTACACTATTACAATGCTTTAGAAATGGGGGTACAAATTTATGAATGGGGATGAAGTAAAAAGCCTAGTTAAACTATTTACAAACCGTAAGCAATTACAATAATCGAAAGAATGTGAGAAATAGTAAACTACGAGCAAATGAAAAGAGAAGTAAAATTGTTTTTTTGGTGTGTTTTGATAGAAAAGGAAGTAAAAATATATAATAAAGATGTAACTAAAATAAAAGTTATTTAGACTAAATTAAAATTCTAAGATTACCAAAATTTAAATTCTAAAATTTACTAAATTAAATCTAAACTATATTAATTCTAAGGTTATTAAATAACATCTAAATTAATTTAAGTATGAACTAATTTAAATCTAAAATAAATTAATAACAAATTTACTAATTAAAGTTAGACTAAATTAATCTTAAGATTACTAATTTAGATCTAAATTAAAATCAAATGTCTAAGATTAATAAAATAATTTTAAACTAATTAAAAAAAATCTAATAATAAATCTAAACTAAACTAAAATTCTAAAATTATTATATTAAAACTAGACTAAATTAAAATTTTAAAATTGTCAAATTAAATCTAAACTAAATAAAAATTCTAAAGTTATTAAATTAATCTAAATCAAATTAAAAAAAAGGTGGTGTTAAAGCAGAAAATAAGGTGAAGTAGTAATGATTTCGTTGGGCTTTAGGGGAAAGGCAAGCAGGGCCCAAGTGTGTAAAAAAAGATGGAAAACTAAAAAAAATTCAAATGGGACATAAATGGACCGGGTCAGGTCAGACCCAGTCCATCCATTTCTCCTCAAAAATTTTGACGGGTTGTAATAACCCTAGGAGCAACTGACCAGCCACTCCATCTAATTTGTTTCACGTCAAAAATTGTTCCAAATCCAACTTCTTTCCTCTTTCACGATTCACATTCTTCTAAGCTCACTTTTCTTCTCTCAATGTTCTCCCTCTCTTCCGATTTGCTATTACTGTGAAACAAACACAAACTTTCTCACTAAGTGTTTCCCTTCTGCACTTCAACCGATAAAACAATAACGAATATATGTTCTCCCTTTTTGCCTCCATCGATCAATCAACAACCAATAATATTCCTCCTTTGTCTCTTAATTGCGTAAGAATAGAAACCAAAACTACTTCTCTGTTCTACAAAACTCTTTCTATATCTCTCTTTTTCTCGCGGTTTCGCAACGATAACAAAATAGGGCAAAAAATGACAGTAGCAAAAGTGTAAAAGTGTTCACATAATCAAATAGCAAGCATGAATATAGAGTGATTGGAAGAAATAAATATTACTGAGTTGAGGAAATCAATAGCACTTTCAGGTATGTTGTTTCAACCTCTTCAGTGTGATATTTATGTTAGTTTTCAAACTGTGTCAGTGTTAAGAATTCGCTAGTTGTATTGTTGAATGCAGGTCCGCTGTAAACAAGTTTGTAAATGAAAGTTATTGTATACCTACTGTAATACAAGGTTGGGTTGTGAAACATATTGTTGGTGCAGTCAAAGCAAAGTCTGGAAGTAAAGGGTGTCTGGCAACCTTCAGGGGAAATGATTACAGCACCAATTCTGTTACCAAGTGCATTGGAAGCTCCATTGAAACCATAGTCCATCGGGATCCTGGCTCGGGTCCTTCATACGGTCCAGGCTTTTCACAGTCTGTTATTAGCATGATGTTCTCATCCGGGAATTCAAAGTTCATAGATTGGTAGTCATCTACAGCTTGTAGTGCCAAATGATCAGCCAATACACTTCCTTTGGTTGCTTTTTGTGTAGTGTACTGAATGTCATATTCAGTTATTTTCCATCGGGCTATTCTTCCGGAGAGAGCTGGCTTCTCAAAGATGTACTTGATGGGATTCATTTTAGAAATCAATAGAGTGTTATGGTTCAGCATATACTGTCTTAGTCGGCGGGCATCCCATGCCAAAGCACAACAAGTTTTATCGAGCAGTGAATATCTTGTTTCACAGTTGGTAAACTTTTTGCTAAGGTAGTATATTGCATGCTCTTTTCAACCAGACTCGTCATGCTTCCCCAGCACACACCCCATTGATTTCTCTAACACAGCCAAGTACATGATCAGAGGTATTCCTTCAACTGGTGGCATCAGGATTGGAGGTTCTTGTAAGTACTCCTTGATTTTATCAAAAGCCATTTGACAGACGTCATTCCATCTTACCACTTGATCTTTCTTCAGCAGCTTGAAGATTGGCTCACAAGTACCAGTCAAATAAGAGATGAATCAGGAAATGTAGTTGAGTCGTCCTAAGAAACCTCTAACCTCCTTTTCAGTACGGGGAGCTGGAATTTCTTGGATAACTTTAACTTTGGTGGGATCAACCTCAATACCTTTCCCACTGATGACGAAGCTTGGGAGCTTTCCAGATCTTCTGTTCTTGCTCGTTAAACTTTTCTCGGTAAGCATCTCGTTCTTCTCTCAGTTGCATCCAAGACCTTTTCAGTGCCCCAATGTCAGTGGGCATGTAAGGATGGAGGATGGTAGGAAGAACCCCCTCCTCATTAGCAACGTCAACAATGATAGGCAGGACGGCTTCATACGACATACCCAGCTTTTGGGCACGGATACGAACCCATCTGAGATATGGCTCCATCGGAAGAGAAGTCTTTGGACCCAGCTCGTGTGGATCAGATCTGTGAACTCTATCCCAAGCCCTTAGGAATCCGCGGCGTTGCTCGTCGCTATTCCCTTGAAAATCAAAGATGATACTAGGCATTAGCAGCTCATGAGGTCCTTCTCTTCTGGCTCGCCCAAACTGACGTAAGGCCAAGCACGAATTGTAAGAAATTCCTCCATGGGTTCCTATCAGTGGAACATTGGGGTATTCCCCACAGTGATCAATGATAGCCACCTCGTCCATACCCTTGATAGTCTAGATAATGTCATTATGAGAGAGAGAGAGACATAACCCTATAGGCCCAGCCCATGCCTTCTTTGTTCTTCAGCACTGATTTGGGGAGGTGCGAAATAAACCACCTCGCCAATAATGGAGCACAGCACATCAAGGTTCCCCGCTTTCGGGCAGTACGGGCATAAAGCTGATGAAGAATGTCACCCAAGAGAGTGGGTACAGGATTATGAGAGATAAATATTTTCACCGCATTCACATCAACAAAGGAGTCAGGATTCAGAAACAATACCAAGCCGTATATCAGAAGAGCCAGAATATCTTCGAATGCCTTGAAGTCTAGACTATCCCAGAAATAATTAGCCTTACCAACCAAGAACTTAGTCAGAAAGCCCTTTGCTCCACTTCTAGTCTCCCAATTAGCCATTACCTCATCCTTGGTCATATGCAGAGTTGAAGCAATCTCTTCTGGCCTAAGGGTCTTCTCCCAACCAGTAAACGGGGTCAGCTCCAGAATAGAGATACCGAGTAGATCAGAGAACTCTTCTAAGGTGGGAACCAACTGGTAGTCCTGGAACGTAAAGCAATGGTACAGTGGATCATAGAATTGGACCAGGACACTCATCATCTGCTCGTCCAATTTGGAGGTGACCAAACTGAGAAGATACCCATGTCTTAAGATGAAGGAGGTAGTATCAGGCATCTTTGCAATCAATTCTTTAAGCATAGTGGGAACCTGGACAAAGTTGATCCGAATGGTATTCCTACGCATGGGCATCATGACCTACAAAACAGAACAAAGATGAGTCCCTCCTGTCTTTGAAATAGGTTAGTCCAATGCAAGATGTATGCAATGTTATGATGTTATGATGTCATGATAGAAAGCACATCACAAGTATTCACAAATAGCACACATGGTAAGGCACACAAGTCACACAGAGAGCCCTTAGATTTCAGGCTGGCAAGGAGCTTAGGTACTACCCTCTTTCAGTTCAGTTGGTTTAAACCTGTCCTAAAAATAGTAACCGGGTTCTAGGGGATCTCAATATCACTGACTACCCTCGATCGGTCATAATTCCAGTTTAGCAACCTTTTCTTGTGGCCAGAATTATCGCGAGAGTTTAGTCTCAATGAGTGTAGCATACTACTACTGTTATATGGCCAAGTTGGTCAATTTAAAGGTTCTAAGGTCAGTTGGTGCTTAATGACCCCTTAGATGACCCATATTCTCCTCGTTCCAACACAAGGGATATCGGTACAATCTAAAGTGCCACACCAACGTAGCTACTGCTTCAACCGTATCGGTCTATGCCGTACAGTTCCCTCACAGTTTATTGCTACTTACCTAAAGGGTATCCCCCAGATCCGAGGTATGATCTATAGTAACTCCGATTCAAGCCCACAAAGATAAAGCATACAAGTCAAGCAATTGAAAACATTATGAACTATTCCTAAGGTACACCCCACTTATAAATTTCCCCAGCAGAGTCGCCAGTTCTGTGATACGGTGGGAACCAACTGGTTGTTTTTGGAATGCTGGTTCACATTTTGCATTTGTTTTCGCAAAATGTCGCGGTAAGCAAGAGTCGCCACCGTCTTTTATTTTATCCAACAAGGAAAGGAAAAAAGCACAGAAAAATTCCTTTTTCGAGATGTTTCTCGGGTCCGGGGGGTAGATTATAGAAAGGGAAGTTGTTAGCACCCTTTCTATTTGTGGTTATCCACGGGCTCTTAGGTACTTGCTCATATTATTTTCAAAATTTGCTTTCTTTGTGTTTGTGGGTTTGAAAAGAGTTTTTGTTTGAAAAGGAGTGTAAGTGTAAAAATTTTGTTTTGTTTCAAAAGAGCAAGTATCTAAGAACCATCTACCTACTCGAAAAAGGACTCGTTCTATGCTATCTTCCTTTAGACAATGCTATCCTACTATTGATGAGTAGGTAGCATCGTCGTTGGAGTTTTAAGGGTCAATTCGATTAAGGGACGTGCGGTCACTAAAGCAGTGTTAGGACGCCTTAGCGGTAACCCTAATGTCTTAGATCATTTGTTTTTGAGGCAACAATATCTGAGGCAACCGTTTCGAGGCAACTATGATCTTTAGACAAGAGGACGACCTCTAAAACTACCTATACTCAATGACCGCGTACGAAGGCAACCAAGTGGGGTGTACCCTAAGAGTGTGCATGTGCGAGTGTGTTGTTTTCAGTTATTTTGTCTTTGTACATGTTAAAGGTGATCTATATTGATTTTAGGTTAAACATTCATTCTTGTCATGCATCCCTATTATCAAACATCTAGCAGTTATATTTTGCGGAAAATAAATTGCGGATATTAAATTACAAGGCGTCGGGTATTTACATCGCCAAAAGCAACCCTTTGAAATTTAAATGCGGAAAATAAATAAAGCGATAAAAATAGTTAAAGTCCTATTAAACTATTACATTCCGGGAAACAGATACAATATTGAATAAAAATAGAACGCATGCGAGAAATTAAATCGTGCGAATTCTAGGGTTTTGACCCTTTGATTATTTAAAGAAAAGATTTTTTTGTTTATTGAATTTATGGAAGAAATTAAATCAAGTTAAGCATTAAATTAATTAATTAATTAATTAATAAAAATGATATTTTTTGGATTTTTGATATTTAAAGAAAATAAAAATAATTTGGTCAATGTTAATAAAACCTAATTATCTAAGTTGATTTTAATTATTACAAAAAGATTAAAGTTATTTCCTAATTAAACTAAATCAATTAAATTAATATTTATTGACAAAAATAAAATACTGAAAATTAATTTTAATAAAGAAAATATTTTTTGGTTTTTTATTTTATTAAGAAAAAAGTTTTGATTGGTTAATGATAATAAAAATAATAACAATAAATAATTAAAGAAATAAATAAAAGAGTAAGAGTTAAAAAAATAGGGTTTGGGCCTGATTTTGGAGGTTCATTCAGCAATTTCCAAGGCCCATTTGTGCAAGCCTGTGTTGACCTTCTTGATTCTCTATGCGTTGGTTGACTAGATCCCACCATAGGCCTTCATTCTGGATCACCAGATCTGGCCTGGGGCCATCTGGAAAGTAGTTGAGTGAGGGAGCATGATGTACCACGCAATTGGATCACCACTGAATAACCTGTTGAAAAATAATAATATGAATTTGGGGGACCTGGGATTCGAACCCAAGTCCTGTTAATCATTGGACAACGCTTCCACCACTCAACCAACGCGTTTTTGTTGTTAATACATTCAATAATAATAATATAAGAAACAAAATTAATATGCCTGAAATAAGAAGAAGAAAAAAAGCGCGAATTGTTTGAATGGGCCAACCAGGGAGAGACGCGTCATCGTCTTCTTCGTTCAGCCCTGGATATTTACCTGCGGATTTATATCTGCAGCTAAATTCGCATGCTCAACCTAAAATCCGTTCTAGGCCATGGAAATTGATTCCAAGCACATGGTTGTGCTCGTCTAGGCCTCCTGAGCAAACCTATATCTCTCTTGAGTCTTGATTTCGCCTGCAAAAGAAATGCCCAAGAAACACAAACCACGAACCCTAGATTCGGCTATGGGGTTACAGGCCAGATAAATGCAATTGGCTAATGCAGAATGCTTCTAAATTGAACAATAATCATGAATATGCAAAGATTTTGTAAGAAAAATGCAAGAACAAGGATATTCGAATTAAAACGACAAGCATATTTTTGAGACACTTACAGAGCTTTAGGGCGCGCATGAGAGCTTGTTAGGGATTGGTTTCGCTTCAATGATTGCCCAGCAATGGATTAGCGTTGAGATTTGCTTCTAAATTGGCCTCCAAGGACGATTTCAGTTTCACACTTTTTCACCTTTTTTCAAGTTTTTCTTTTGATGATTCTGCAGCCTCTAACCCCTGAATTCGTGTCCTCTCTCTTGTATATGTATGCTGCAATGTATTAGGTCAACTTTTGGGTCTTGAATCTTTGCACATTGATGTCTTGAGATTTGATTTGATTCACCATTGATAACCTTCCAATTTTGTCCAAAATCCAATCTTTTTGCACATGGAATGCATGATACAAATTTGATACACTTGATGATGATGATTCAATCCTGAAATAGCCAAAAAGAGATCAAATAATCAATGTTTGGGTTTTATTTGATTTAAATTGATTTAAAATGAAATAATTCATAAAAAATCAAATTAAATAATAAAATTGATAAATGGTCACAAGGCTGAAGCTAGGACACGTGTGTAGTGTGACAATATCAAATCAAGTGGAAAAGAATGGGCCCCTTTGACAAAACTTGAAGTTTTGGGGATAGTTGACTTTTGGCAATTTTGGAAAAATGCCCTACTTCAACAATGCATAACTTCTTCAATTTTGAACTTTTGGAAGTATTCTTGGACTTTTTAGAAATCTTGATATGTCCTCTAACCAACCCTTTTGGTATCATCTCATTTTGATATTCCATTCTCAAGTTACAAGCTTTGGCAAAAAAGGTGTTTTTGTTGACTTTCAAAAATGACCTATAATGTCCAAATTTGTAACTTTTTATGAGTGGATTTCTTGACCTTGGGGTATGAATATGGATTGTATTAAATTGCATCCTCTTCAAAATGAGCTTTGGATGGGTCATTTCTCATAAAGTATGAGAAATTTATGCTTGGTCAAAGTTGAGTTTACTTTTCCTACAAAACCCTAATTTAGCAACTTTTGAGTCTTGATGAATTTTGAGCAATCCTTGATGAATCATGATCAGCCCTTTCTAAAATGATGAAATATCCATCAAAATTATAATGTTGACAAAAAATCTTGAAGTTTGACTGTATATAGGTCACAGTTGACTTTTGCCCTAGCACGGTCGATTTTTGGACCCTTTGAGCAATTGACTGAGCAAACTTCCTCTGCAAGGCTTTAAATTTGACATGGATGACCTTGATAACGTATTAGGACATTGGAGAGCACTTGAGGTCATTTGGATGCAAGGACCTTGATGCAACACAAAACCCTAATTTGAGGTTGACTGCCTTAGGAGATAGTTTGACTGTCCAACTCTTGAGCAATCTTGAGCCACTTGGAGATTTTTCTTGCAATGTTTTGAGAAATATGAGAGGGAAAATTTTGGGGTGCAACAGTATCCCTTTTTCCATCCCTTCGTCTTAGATTTTTTTTTCGACACTTAATTAACTATAGCTGTTTTGCCTTCTGTTTAGCTGTCAAGAGGGTCACCTCGAAGAAAACCGCTGAGAGTACAAAAGGGGGAGATTATGTTGTCAACCCCTCTCCTAAGGTATTTACTTTTCCTTTTTACCCTTAGTTTTATTTGACATAGGTATTGATCCTCTCGACTTGATTTCCTGGGTATTCAGAAACCTACCCCTAAAAAACGGAAGGTTCAAGAGATCCAAATCTCTAGCAATGAAGGAGAAGAGGAGTCCCCTCTTGTTCCTTTGCAGAGACGAAGATTGAAAAAACCAGCTCCTTCCGTCGAACCCCGTCCAAAAATCAGGATTAAAACTACAGCTGGGAGGCTTCCTCCTGTAATCATCAATGAACCTACTGAACAGGAGGTAATCGCTAGGTTAAACAATCCCAGCGAAAGTGACAACTCTAGTCCTGGTGCTGAAATCCCAGTCCAGGTATTTACTTCGACTTCTTATTATTTATTCCTCCATTATCTTTTGCTTTGTGAGGATTCTAAAAGAAACAAATTCTTTATATTTTCCAGGACACTGCTGGTACTTCCACACAAATTCCTACTCATGTCGAGGGTTCGGTCACTCTCTTAAATAGCGAAGGGGATCCTACTTATAGGCCCTCTTCAGCGAAAGACTCCTTTATGAGTTCAACTGATGAAGTAAATCAGACTTCTGAACCCCAGCACGAAATCATAGAAGATGTTGATGAAGAAGAAGTTGCAGGAAACCAAGAGGAGATTAGGATTCCGCTGGTCGAAGTGCAAGAGACTGAGGAGGAAGGTATCATTGGCGTCGAAACTGAAACAGAGAGGGAAAATGTAGAGATCCTAGAAGCTGAGGGTGAAGAAGTTTTTGCTGAAGGAAACCAAAATCCTCCAGGCACTGAAGCAATTCCAACTCAAGTAGCCAACGTAGTTATTACAGCCAACGAAAGTATCCCTTCGACGGGATCCAGAACCAAAGAGGATTTGGCTTTGCTGAAGCAACAAAATTTGTTAGGTTATCTGACTGCAATTCTGGAGGGTCGAGAGAGTTCCTCTGATCGTTGTGCCTCGACTGCATCTGGAAGATCTACTTCGACTTCCCCTCTCGACGAGGCTCTTCAAAAGGTTAAAGCACAAATCTTTAAAAGAGGTTTGATGTTAACTTTAGAGGGGGAACCAGCAGCTCCTTCCTTTCTGAAGACTATCTTGAAAGTTGTCGATCTTCTTGTTGCCCCTCCTGATGTAGCCAATGTAATCTTGGATTTACTCTCTATTGTTGATCAGGTATCAGCGAATTACAACTGTCAGAAAATTCTCAATCGTGAGATCGAAGAAGCCAATGGTCAAATGGTTGCTGCTTGGCATGCTGCTACTGAATCCGCTTCTAGAGTAAAGGACTTGTCGAAGGCCCAGGAGGCTAGGCAAAAGGCGATCGAGGAGATTGATCAAGACAATGTTCAGTTGAGAGCATAGATTGCAGAGTTGGAAGCAAAAATTGCTGCCAATGACAAAAAGAAAGAGGAGCTTCTTGCTGTGAACAATGAATCAGAAACCCAAGAAGAATTGGCTGAAGAGTTAAAACACGCCGATCAAGCTCAATCTCTGGATGCTAAGCTCGAAACCCTTCACCAATCGAAAGCTCTATGTGATCGACGGCTAGAGTTGCATAGAATCAAGTATCTTCAAATTAAAGCTAACCTTACCTTTTGAATCTTGTTTCTCTCAATTATGTAATCACTTTCTGTAACGATTTCAGAGCCATTTTGGCACTCTTAATGAAAAAAATTTAAGTTTCCATTTTGGCATTCTTTATAGTCAGTGGTTATATATTATTTATTTTTATCTCTTGAAGCATGGGTCTATACGTTTTCAAGTATTTACCATTTACCTTCAAGAGTCTTTGATCTTCGCTTAATTCTTCGATCTCATAGGCTTCGCCTGAGAATGCTTGCACAACTCTAAAAGGTCCTTCCCACTTAGGGGACCATTTTCCCAAGCTTTTGTCTTTTCAATCTATTGGGAGTATTACTTTCCAAACTAGATCTTCAGGCTGAAACATCTTGGACTTTACCCTTCGATTGTAGGATTTTTCGACTCGCTTCTTCTGTAGTCTCAAAATATCCACAGCTTTTAACCTTTCTTCGTCTAAGTCTACTAGTTCATCTAACATCATGCTCCAGTAGACTTCATAGGGGATCTCATGGTGTATCTGAATCCTTGTCGCTTGCAAGTGGATTTCCACTGGTAAAACTGCATTATGACCATAGGTTAGGCGAAATGGTGTTGTCCCTGTGGCTTCTTTTGGACAAGTTCGACATGCCCACAAGACTTGATCTAGTGTTTTGTGCCAGTTTCTGGGTTTCTTTCCCACATGTTTCTTTATTAAACTGATCACTACTTTGTTTGCTGCTTCGACCTGACCATTATCTTGTGCATAATAAGGTGTAGACGTTAATAGTTTAAATCCCATTTCTGCAGCAAAATCTTGCATTTTTCGACCAGTAAAGACTGACACTTGGTTTGTAGTTATTGTTTCAGGGATTCCAAATTTGTATATGATGTACCTTTGAATGAATTCAATGACATTCTCCTGGTCTACATTGACTAAAGCAATCGCTTCGATCCACTTAGTAAAATAATCAATGCCCACCAATAAATACTTCTGACTTTTAGAAGATGCTGGTCGAATTTCTCCAATGAGATCCAAAGCCCATCCTCTAAAAGGCCAAGGTTTCACAATCGAGTGAAGTTCATTTGCTGGCACATGTTGAATGCCTATATGTTTTTGGCATTCTTGGCATCCTTTGGAAAATTCAACACAATCCTTTAACATAGTGGGCCAATATAAGCCTTGTTGAAATAATAACCATTTCATTTTTTGGCCTACTTAGTGTGCTCCACATGCCCCAGCGTGTGTGGTGGAAATAGCCACATATGCTCATGTCTCACTTAAGCATTTCAAAAGTACACCTTCTGGTGTTTTCTTAAATAGTTCATTTCCCATCAACACATAACTCAACGCTCTGTACTTTATCTTTCGTTCTATCGAAGCTGTTGGATTTTGTAAATAATCCACTATAGGCTTTCTCCAATCTTGCTCTGTTAGATTGTCTATGAATGAAATCTCAAAATTTTCATGATCAGTGTATCCTAACTTTGTGGTCTTTAAATCTGATGGAAATAATTTGGTGGTAGTTACTCTTCCTCTAACTTCTATTGCCTGTTGTAGCCTCTCTTTCGAAACTTTATACCCAGAAGTAATTTGTGCCAAGTCGTTGGCTGCTTGATTTTCCAATCTGGGTATGTGTCGAATGCTAACTGCCTCGAAGTTTTTCAACAACCGTCTGGCTATTACGAAATACATAATAAGGTTTTCTTTTATGCATTTGTATTCTTTCGTAATTTGTTTTAGGACTAACTCTGAGTCTCCCATTATTTCGACTTGAGTTGCCCCCAATTCCAACAAGATTTCAAGGCCTACGATTAATGCTTCGTATTCAGCCTCATTATTGGAGCAATCCCCATCTATTTTGTACTTAAATGTTGTTGGAATTTTATTTGGAGAAATAATAAGGACTCCGACTCCGACTCCATCTTTAAAGCTAGAACCATCAAAGTAAAGTTTCCATGGTTCGATCTCTAAATAATTTAGTGATCTTTCTTGTATGGAGTGGTCGACTATGAAGTCTGCGACCACTTGGCCTTTCATAGCCTTGAGAGGAATAAAAGTTAATGAATATTCAGTTAATGCAAGTGCCCATTTGCCAACTCTACTATACAAAATGGGTTTTGACAACATATACTTGAAAACGTCAAAACGAGACAAAAAATAAACATTAACTGGCTTTATATATTGCTTAAGTTTTGTACATGAAAAATACAGACATAAACACAGTTTTTCAACTTCGTTATATCTAGTTTCTGCATCATTTAAAACTCTATTGAGGTAGTAGATGGGCCTTTCGACACCATGTTCATCCTCCTGAGCCAGCATGCTCCCTAAAGTCTTATCAGACGCAGCTATGTACAGTCTCATACTTCTACTTCGACAAGGAGGCACCGGAATGGGTGGTTTAATGAGGCACTCTTTGATTTTGTCGAAGGCCTCTTGATGTTCTTCCCTCCATTCAAACCCTCCTTTATTGAGTCGAAGTAAAGGCGAAAAGGCTTGTGTTTTCCCACTAAGGTTGGATATAAATCTCCTTAGGAAATTTATCTTCCCAAGTAAGGATTGTAATTCCTTTTTGTTAGTTGGTGCTTTGGCCTGCAAGATAGCTTTGGTCTTGTTTTGGTTTATCTCAGTGCCTTTCTTGTGGACCACAAAACCTAAGAAAACTCCTGATTTTACACCAAAAGCACATTTCAGAGGATTCATCTTCAGGCCATAACGTCTCATCCTCTCAAAGGATTGTCGAAGATGATCCATATGAGCCTTCCCTAAAACAGATTTGACAACAATATCATCAATATAAATTTGCATGAAAGTATCAATAAAGTCATGGAAGATCGAATTCATGGCTCTTTGGTACGTTGCCCCTGCGTTCTTTAGGCCAAAAGGCATCATTACCCATTCATAGGTGCCTAAAGCCCCAGGGCAACAAAATGCCGTTTTCGACACATCTTCTTCAGCAATGAAGATTTGATTGTATCCAGAGTAGCCATCCAGCATACTCATGTATTCGAAACCAGCGGCAGAATCCACCAGCATTTCCGCCACTGGCATTGGATATTCATCTTTGGGTGTTGCAGCATTGAGATCTCTGAAATTGATGCACACCCTCAAGGTACCGTTTTTCTTTATAACAGGTACAATATTTGCAATCCATTCGACGTACCTGGTCGTTCTGATGAACTTGCATCTCAGCAGCCTTTCGACTTCCGTTTTGATTTTTGATAAAATCTTTGGCGCAAACCATCTTGGATTCTGCTTAACGGGTTTCATTCCAGACTTTATTGGTAACTGCAGTTCGACCAATCCTCTGTCGAGACCAGGCATCTCGTCATAGTCCCACGCGAAGCAGTCCTTGAACTCTTTCAGTAATTTGATCATTTCGATCTTGAGTCCTGGATCCAATTTTGTGCTTATGTATGTGGGCCTGTTCACAGGACCTTCGCCTAGATTTACCTCTTCTAAAGGATCTTGCGCCAACATTCTGACATTGTTCGCCAGCGGGTCCTTTTCGAAACCAAGAGGTTTGTCGTCATAGATGGCGTCTAACCTCTGGTCTAGAAAGTCTTCTGTTCTCAAGTCGGGAGGTTTCGGGTCGAAATCTTTCCCAGGCCCTGTCTTCGAAAGGACTTGTTCATTGGCTTTGGAAGCCACATATTTAACTTCAGCCTCTAAGGCCGCTATCATTCTGTTTTCAGCCACATAAGCCGAAATCTTTTGGAGAGTTGATGACTCAGTCATCATCATCAAACTCGCTGCCCAAGCCTGTTGGCCGTATATCGCTGACTCCTCCAAAGTCTATGTTGGATAAATCTTCTCTATCCCACTGAAAGCCATAATCGGAGTGTAGGTATAGAGAGAAGAACGCATTAGGAGTTGGAGTTAAATCAAACTCTGGTGGGTTACAAGGCCCTATGTGAGCCAAATTCCTATCAAAATCATTCTTTCCGACACTGTTTATTTCACCCAAGTAATAACTCTGGTCTGCTTCAATGTTCTCCACAATGTCGTCGGGGCGCCACATTATGACCCTTTGGTGCATCGAAGATGGCACTGCTCCAATGCCATGTATCCACTCTCGGCCAAGGAGTAGATTGTAGTTGGGTTTTGCTGAAATAACCATGAACATGGTGGGTCGAAGGATTGAGCCCACTTTGAGGTCTAGTTGAATGACACCCATTGTGGTGCCAATGCCCCCTTCATAGTTGGATAGGACCATGTTGTGTGGCTTTATGTTAGCATCTCCTTTGCCTAACTTTTCCAGCATGAATTGTGGTATGATATTGATGGTTGCCCCACAATCAACCAGAATTTTGTTTATGGTCACCTCTCCAACTTTTGCTCTAATGAACTGTGGTTTCATATGGCTCTTCATTTCCTCCGTTGGTGGTTCAAAGAATGCGTTATGTTCTTCCACGCATCCATTATTCATTATATAGTAACATATTGGCTTGTGTCTAGCCAGTTCTTGTTCAACCATTAGGTCACTCTCTTCGACTTCGACCTCACGGTTATATTCTTTGGGCAGCACAGATATGACATTCACCATGATGTCTAAACTGTCACTAGAGTCGGAGTCGTCTTCATAATTCGACCCACACTCTTCCTCCCAGGGCACAGGATTTCTCTCCAGAGGCTTCCTTTATTTTTTCTGCATGTCAGTGCTAACTTCTGGATGAGGGCCAGCTGCTTCTTTCTAGGCTTTTCGCCGTCTTTGAAACCTTCTCCACTGTGAACGAGACATAGGATTTTTTCCTTTATAATTGCTCTACACATGGGTCATTTTGTTCGACGCAGAAGCATGGTATTCCTTTTTGTAATCTAGAGAAGAACCTCTTGGTACGTCGAATGTCTGCCACCTTTCTTCATTTGGCCGTTTCCTTCCCATGGTATTCAGCCAAGTATCAGTAGGCACATTAGTTGGAGGCCTGAAAGTTGGTGACCTCCTTTCCTGATTCATGGGTCTTTGTTGATGTCCCATTCTGGGGTCAAATCGAATTTCTGGACCCATTCTTTGTTGGGAATTGGTGCCATGTTTTGCTTTTACGGCCCGCATCACTTGTATGTGTTCAGCAGCTTTCTTATCAAAAATAGAGCTACACCTAGGGCATAGCATTACTTCCGATTTCTTCTTTTGGCATCTATGCAAAAAATCTGCCAAATCTTCATCCTCCTTTGGGAATGCAGTTTTGTTTACTTCCTCTTGTCGAAGGGTTTCCTCTGAAACTTTGGCTCCAGAGAATTCGACCACATTAACCTACATGTTGCTTTTGGCAGCCAGGTTCATCTTCTGCATTTTGGCCTCCAAGTCCTCTGTCGAACCCTTTACAGCATCCAAATAAGAACCTGTGGTGGTTCTTTTGCTGGAGCTTTCAGCAACTCCTTTGATTTTGTTTGGCTCTTCAACAACCCGTTGGATCAGTTTTAGGTTACCAGCAGCCTTCTTGTTCGACGCTTGGCCAACTTCCTTTTTCGAATCCAGGCCTTCAGTGGCCTTTCTCACCCCTTCAATTGTTTTCCTGGAGATGTTCCCAGTGAAACTTCCGAAGATGGGTTTTGTGATGAAATCTTCAGACACTTCCACCATATGAATGCCAACTGGTTCTGCATAATGAGCCTCTGCCTGCAGTGGGTTTGTGTTGATTTTCATTGCTGGTTTATCAGCAAATTTCAACCTTCCTTCCTTCAGTGCATGTTGAACGAGATCCCTGAAAAGGAAACATTGTGAGGTTTTATGTCCCAAAAAATTATGATATTTATAAAAACCTCTTTTCTTTCTCTGTTCTAAAGGAGGCAATTTAGCCCCTGGGGGCACTATCATCTGTCCATCTTTAACTAATAGATCGAATATTTCGTCACACTTGGATATGTCGAAGCTATAAGTTTTCTTAGGAAATTTATCACTGCTTTTCTCAGGTTCCAAAGGATTTTTCCCATTTGATGGCACCAACAATTTACACGAATATGGTGGTCCTTGTTTTAATTCAGCTAAATCAATTTCTCCTTCTTCGACATCTATAGGATCGTTGTATGTCTCCGGATCGTCATCATCCATTTCGACATAAGCTACCCTTTCTCGTCGATGAGTATTGGCAGTTTTAGCCTTTTCAGCTTTAAGGCGTTCTACTTGTCGAACCCTATCAGCAAGCTGGGCCATATCCCTTAGGTATTGTGTATCCAACTTTTTCCTAATCGAATAATCCAGGCCACCTGCTGCTATTTCAACTAATTCATGCTCAGGCACTTGGGTAAAGCATCTGGCTTTGAGTAATTGAAATTTATTTAAATATTCATCAATTGGCTTTGTGAACCTTCTTTTTACACTAGCCAATTCTTTTAGACTTATCTTGGTTTGACCCATGTAAAATTGTTCATGGAACAATCTTTCCAATTGGTTCCAGTTGTGGATCGAATTGGCTGGGAGAGTAGTGAACCAAGTTAAATCATTTTTAGTTAAGGAACTTGGGAAATATTTGATTCTAAGGTTCTCATTGTTTGCTATCTCGCCAGCCTCTATCAAATATCTAGCCACATGTTCCACAGTCGACTCTGTCGTATCCCCTGAAAATTTAGTGAATTTTGGGACTTTTCCCCTAGGTGGTAAGTCTGTTTGCAGAATATACTCTGACAATGGAGATGTAAAGTTTGGTCTATGAAAACCAACATTCATCCCTGTTGTACCCCAAAATTTGCCCTCCCATATTCCTCAAGATATGTCAAGAATCATCTCCAAATGGTTCAAGATTGCTCAAGAGTTAGACAGTCAAACCATCTCCTAAGCAGTAGACAGCTGAAATTAGGGTTTTGGTTCTTTCAAGGAATTTGGGGTTCTCAATGGTTCAATCAAGTCTCATAGGCCTATATACATTCTCAAGCACCTACATGCCAAGTTTCGAGACTCACAGTGCCAGTTTGCACAGTCAAAAGCTCCATTTGATCTACAGTCAACTACAAGGGCAAAATGGTCATTTTGCAGTCAAAAGTCATAATTCTTGGTCAACATCTTATTTTGAGTTCACAATCATCATTTGATCAAGTCTTGATCATGATTCCACAAGAATAGCTCAAAAATCATCAAGGTGCAAAAGTTACTATTTTTGGACAGTAGAAAAGTCAATTGTACTTTGACCAGGGCATAACTCTTTCATGATTTATCAGAAAAATTCCATCCAAAGCTCATTTTGAAGAGGATGCAATTTCCTACAATCCATCTTCACACTCCATATCAATAAATGCTCTCACAAAAAGTTACAAATTTTTACATTATAGGTCAATTTCAAAAGTCAACAAAAGTACACTTTGAGTCAAAGGCCATAACTTGAGATTGGTAAATACAAATGACATGGGACCAAAAGAATTGGTTAGAGGACTTCAAGGGCTTTCCAAAATGTCCAAGAACATGGTCATATGATCAAAATTGAGCAAGATATGCATTGGAGAAGTTGGGCAATTTTCATGAATTTGCAAAAGTCAACTTTGCTCAAAACACCTTCTTTTTGCTAATGGGCCTCAAATCTCTTTTTGAAACTTCATCCATGACCTATGCACGACCCACCAAGTTAAATTGGATTTATTTTCTTAAATTTATTGATTAAATGGATTTTTAATATATATTAATTCATTTAATTAATTTAAATCATAAGAAAATAAGAGATTTGATTCTTAAATCTATTTGTGAACCAAATGTGATCCAAATATGCTGACCAAGCAATGCAAATTCGTGCACAAGCTAAAAGATACAAAAATATCCAATTTTGGCAACTTGTTCAATCATGAAAAATCAAGAATATTTGATTTATCAATCAAAGATTCAATCTTCAATGCACATGGGTATGGGTCCAAATTTTGACCTAAACTGATCCCCTTATATGCAAGCAAGCCAAGCATAACCTAAGACACGACTGAAAGACTGCAGAACGGCCATACCAATTTCAAGAAATTTCAAGAAAACTCAAAAACTTGTTCTTGCAATCTAGGCCAATTCAAGGTGCCCTGTCCATCCAAACACATTGCAGGAGGTACCAGGAGTGATTTGCAGTCAAATTCAAGCACCAAAGCTCAAGGAATCACGAAATACCATCTCACGGTTTGCACTTATAATTCAAAATTGTATCTCTTAATTCATATGCATTTGACATGTTTTTGTGATTGATTTGTGTTGCTAGAGATTATACAAAGCTAATGGAATGACTGAATTGAACCATAGTGCCCTAAACCGAGAGATGCCATGATTGAATTTCTAGGGTTTTCAAGCTTTCAAATAGGGCTTTCCAATCCAGGAAAAATTGGAACCAATGGGATACATGGTTGAATTCGTGAGACCAAGACGATTGGAACACACACCTCGCGAAATATTTCTTTTTGCTTTGTGTCTATTCGCTATTTTTCGTGCAGGGAGGTAGTGGAGGTTAAAAAACCCCGCTATCTGATTCTAATTATGCAGGACAAAGGTTGAAGGTGATGACGTGTTGTCATCTGGTTCGTGTGTTTGAAAAACGCGCGCTTTATTTTTTGTTTACAGCATATTAATTGTTTTTGTATATAATATTCGCTACTTGTCCATTTAACAAAAGCGTGTCACAGCTCAGTTGGCAAAGGCGTTGATGCATAGTTCATTGGGACCTGGGTTCGAATCCCAGGTCCCCCAAAACCTTGTTATTTTTCTTCCTCAGGTGTTCATGTGCAGATTTCAAAAGGAGGTCCACCATACACCTCAAATCTCAGTGCGCCAGATGTCTCCAAACCTAGATCCAATGGTCATGAATGAAGGATCATCATACTCCCTAGTCAGTGCATGCGTGTGAGATCCTGGAAAGTCAAACAGGTTGGGCGTTAATGGGTCTGGGAATTGCAAAATACACCACAAAATTGGGCCCAACACCCCCTTCATGAGTTTATTTCTTTTCTTTTCTTTTTTTATTTTTTTCTTTCATTTAATTATTTTTATTATTATTATTTTAATTAACCAATTAACAAATTAACCCCTTTTTATGAAAAAAATTCAGAAAACATAAAAAATATAATATTTTTATTTATTAAATTTAATTAGTTTATTTTGTAAATAAATATTAATATAATTTTTTTAGTTTTAATTAGGCATAATAATAATATTTTTGCAATAAATAAAAATTGATGTAGAATTAGGTTTTTTAATATATTTAATCATCTTATTTTTTATTTCCTTAAACAATCAAAAAACCCAAAAAATATCTTTTTTATTTGATTAATTAATTAACTTAGGTTTAATTTCATTTAGTTCAAAATAATATAAAAATCTCTTTCTTTCCTAAAGAAGGGTCAAAACCCTAAAAAACTCCCTGATTCAATTTCTCTCGCGCGTGTTATTTTTTTATCCATATAATTGTATTTGCTCCGAGGATGTAATAGTTTTAATTAGGACTTTTTACCGCTTTCATTTACTTTCCCGCATTTACTTTTCAAGAGTTTGTTTTTGGCGATGTAAATATCTGACGCCTTGTAATAGCTTAGTTTTATTTTCCGCAACCATTAACTGCTAGATGTATGAATAATAGGCTATGCATGACAAGATCTATCTTAACTAAAAATCAATCGTAGCTCACCATAACATGTACAAAGATAACATAACTGAAAATTGACACATTTGCACATGCCACTCCTAGGGTACGCCTCACTTGGTTGCCTCGAACGTGGTCATTGAGTATAGGAAGTTTTAGAGGTCGCCCTCCTGTCTAAAGATCAAAGTTGCCTCGAAACGGTTGCCTCGGATAAAATGATCTAAGACATTAGGGTTACCGCTAAGGCATCCTAACATTGCTTTAGTGACCACACGTCCCTTAATCGAATTGACCCGAAAACTCCAACGACGATGCTACCTACTCCTCAATAGTGGGATAGCACTGTCTAAAGGACATTTACACAGCTTAATTCCTTTTGAGTAGGTAGAGGTTCTCAGGTACTTGCTCTTTCAAAACGAAACAAATCTTTTGCACTTACACTTTTCAAACAAAGTTTTCAAAAACACTTCATACACTCTTGAGGACAGAAACAAGAGTTAAATCGAAGTTTTCAAACAAAACTATTTTCAAAACCCACGAACACAAGAAAAGAAAAACTTTTTGAAAACATTAGTGAGAAAGTACCTAAGAGCCCGTGGATAACCACGGATAGAAAGGGTGCTAATACATTCCCTTTCTATAATCTACCTCCCGAACCCGAGAAACATCTCGAAAAGGAATTTTTCTGTGCTTTTGTCCTTTCCTTGTTGGATAAAATAAAAGACGGCGGCGACTCTTGCTTACCGCGACATTTTGCAAAAACAAACGCAAATGCGAACCAGCATTCCAAAACAGTCAGTTCTCATTCCCACCGATCACAGAACTGGCGACTATGCTGGGGAATTATAAGTGAGGTGTACCTTAGGATTAGATCACTTGTTTTTTCAATTGTATGCTTTGTGTGCTTTAAATTTTGTGGGCTTGTATCGGAGTTTTATAGATCCTAACCTGGATCTGGGGGTACCCTTTTTTAGGTAAGTAGCAATAAACTGTGAGGGATCTGTCCAGCGTAGACCGACACGGATGAAGCAGTAGCTACGTTGGTGTGACACCTTGGTCTATACCGATATCCCTTGTGTTGGAACGAGGAGAATATGGGTCTTCTGAGGAGTCATTAAGCACCAACTGACCTTAGAACCTTAAATTGACCAACTTGGCCGTAGGACAGTAGCAGTATGCTACACTCATTGAGACTAAACTCTCGCGATGGTTTCGGCCGCAAGAAAAGGTTGGCAAACTCGAATTATGACCGATTGAGGATAGTCAGTGATATTGAGATCCTCTATAACCCGGTTACTATTTTTAGGACAGGTCTTAACCAACTGAAACTTCAAGAGGGTAATACCTAAACTCCATGCCAGCCTGAAATCTAAGGGCTCTGTTGTGTGACTTGTGTGCCTTTACCATGTTTGCCTTTTGTGAATACTTGTGGTGTGCCTTTACCATGACATTATAACATCATAACATTGTATACATCCTGCATAAGGACTAACCCATTTCAAAGACAAGAAGGTTTCATCTTTGTTATGTTTTGTAGGACATCATGATGCCCATGCATAGGAATACTATCCGGCTCAACTTTGTTCAACCACCTGCTTTGCTTAAAGAGTTGGTTGTCAGGATTCCAGACACTACTTCCTTTATCAAGAGGCATGGTTCTCTTCTCGGTTTAGTCACCTCAAAGTGGGACCAACAATTGATGAGTGTCCTAGTCCAGTTTTATGATCCGCTATACCATTGCTTCACCTTTCAAGACTTCCAGCTGGTCCCTACCCTGGAAGAATTCTCTGAGTTGCTTGGTATCTCCATTTTGGAGCAGACTCCATTTACTGGTTTGGAAAAGACTCTCAGGCCTGAAGAGATTGCTGCAGCCCTTCACTTAACCAAAGAGGAGGTAATGGCTAACTGGGAGACTAGAAGTGGAGTTAAGGGCTTTTTGGCTAAGTTTCTGGTTGGCAAAGCTAATTGTTTCTGGAATGACTTAGACTTCAAAGCATACGAAGACATTCTGGCTCTATTAATCTATGGTCTGGTATTGTTTCCAAATCCTGACACCTTTGTTGATGTTAATGCCATAAGGATCTTCATCTCTCGGAACCCTGTACCCACTCTCTTGGGTGATATCCTTCATCAGCTTTATACTCGTACTGCCCGAAAATGGGGAACTTTGATGTGTTGTGCTCCTTTATTGTTGAGGTGGTTTATTTCGCACCTCCCTAAATTTGTACTGAAGAACAAAGAAGGAAGGGGATGGGCTCATAGGATAATGTCTCTTACTAATAATGACATTATTTGGACTCTCAGAGGCTTAGATGAGGTGGCCGTGATTGATTGTTGTGGAGAGTATCCTAATGTTCCCTTGATCGGAACCCGTGGAGGAATCTCTTATAACCCATGTTTAGCTCTCCGTCAGTTTAGAAGAGCCAGAATAGAAGGGCCTCATGAGATGTTGATACCTCATATCGTCTTTGATTTTCAGGTAGATAGCGACGAGCTACGTCGTAGATTCATCAGGGCTTGGGATAGAGTTCACAAATCTGACCCACATGAGTTGGGATCAAAGACTTCTCTACCAATAGAGTCATATTTCAGATGGGTCCGCATTCATGCCCAGAAGTTAGGTATGCCATACGAAGCTATCAGGCCTATTACTCTTGAAGTTGTTGATAAAGACGGGGTTCCTCCCACTATTCTCCATCCTCATACGCCCACTGATGTTGGCACACTGAAGAGGTATTGGGCGCAACTGCAGGAAGAACGGGATTCTTATCGGGAGAGGTTCAACGAACAAGAACAGAAGATCCAGAAACTGACTAAGCAACTGGAGAACGAGCGGATCCTGAATGATTATATCCGCACTGAGAAGAAGAGGCCATGGGAACATTGATGGACCTTTGAGGATTTCTTTTATGGTTTTATTTACTTTTCAGTATTTCCATTCTTGTAACGCCTAAGGGCAATTTGTTGAACAATTTAAATTCCGAAGTTAAATCTAATAAAGTGTGTTTCCTTTCTTGTCTACAAATTTGAATCCCGATTGTCTTTGAAAACATAAATCATATGCATTTCATCGCATGCACTGCATAAACAGGTACCCTTTTACAGGTCACTTATCTTTTTCGCTGTTTATTTTAGCAATCATCATGTCTACTGAACCTTCCACTGAGTAAGCTATCAAGGCCCTCCAGGCCCAGAATGCCCAGTTCCAAGAATTGGTTATGAGCCTAGCCAAGGGTCAACAGGACTTGAAGACCCTGATTCTGAAAGAGAGGAAGAAGAAGAAGAAGAGTACCGTCCTGTTTAACACTGGACGCAGGTTTGGAAATGGACTGTAGAATGAGGTTGATCTGATCACCTCATCTGTAGGGAAAGATAGCCCACAAGAGAGAAGGGTTCCTAGCCTCGTAGTCTCCGACAACGAGACGGATTATGATGAAGAACAGTATCCTCCTGCTGAGGATAGGTACAAACAGTTGGAGGACCGCTTAAGCGCTATGGAGATACAGAACGTGCCCGGGCTGGACTTCGGAGACCTAGGTCTATCCTCTGGGGTGGTGATTCCCCATAAATTCAAGGCACCTGCCTTTGCCAAGTATGACGGAGCTTCTTGTCCAAAGCTGCACCTCCGGTCATATGTAAGGAAGATCCAGCCTTACACCGCTGATAAGAATTTGTGGATCCATTTCTTTCAAGACAGTCTTTCAGGGACTCAGCTTGAGTGGTTCTATCAGCTGGATGGAGCCAGTATCCGTAACTGGGAAGATTTGGCTACTGCGTTCTATAAGAAGTATCAGTATAATTCCGACCTCGCTCCTACGTGTACCCAACTCCAGGGTATGTAAATAGGGACGGGTGAAGGATTTAAAGAGTATGCTCAAAAATGGAGAGACCTTGTCGGAAGGGTGCAGCCACCTTTAACTGATTGTGAACTTGTTGATATGTTTTTGGGGACCCTGTCTGGTCCATTCTTTAACCATTTGATTGGAAACTCTTCAGCTGGGTTTATAGACCTTATCTTGACTGGTGAGAGGATTGAAGCTGGTATCAAGGCTGGGAAGATACAGAAGGGTGCCTCATCGAGCACCAAGAAGAAACCATTCAAGAAGGAGTCCAGTGAAGTCTATGGTTCAAGAAGACAGAATAGGTCTGAACACTGCCAAGCTGTCAACGCGGTTGTTATTTCAAAACCTGCTAGTGCTCCTCAGCATCACAACCAACAAAGGGGTGAGAGACCTCGAAGGCAGTTCACTCGTCTCAGCATGACCTTGTCACAGATATTGCCGCAGTTACTGACAACCAATCTGGTGACTCTAAAAGAAGCTCCGAAGATTTCAAACACAACATCCCCAAAGTACAATCCTAACGCCCGCTGTGCTTATCACTCTGACAGCCCGGGGCATAATACAGATGATTTTTGGGCTTTGAAGAATAAGGTTCAGGACCTAATCGATGCAAAGGAGATTGAGTTCGAGGCGCCCGAGAGGCCTAATGTTGTGACTGCTCCCATGCCCAAACATGGAGTAAATGTTGTAGAGGAAGACTTGTTTGTAGCCTCTGTGGATGATATTGTTACCCCTCTGATGACCGTCAAGAGGAACCTGTTGCTAGCCGGATTATTTTCGGGATGTAGTGAAGGTTGCCATATGTGTTCTGTTTCACCTACTGGTTGCCCATCTTTGAAGCCAGGCATCCAAAACCTGATGGATAACAAGGAGATCCTGTTTGAGAAGATTGTTGTTCCTGCCACCCCTACTGAAGAAGTTTCCATTATTACCATTTTCAACAATTCTCCTAAGGCTCCCTCGAGGAAGCCTGTCAAAATTACGCCTGTTCAGAAGATTGCACCCATAATCATCATTGTTCCGGGGCCTATTCCCTACACCTCTGACAAAGTTGTCCCTTGGCACTATGGGGCAGATGTTTATATGCTTGGAGTTAAGCAAGAGTTTGATACTAATACCGACGTCAACAACATTACCGGGCCTGCTAAAGTCACCCGCAGTGGTAGACTTTTCTCACCTGATATTGCGCCACCAACTGTCGGGAGACCTATTGTCATCACACCTGCAAGTGTGCCTAATGCCATTCCTGATCAAGTTCTTAGTTCTACCCATGTCGCTGAGTCATCTGAAGCTCGGGGCAAAGGGATCGCCACTGATATGCCTGCCCAGACGGAGGCACCAAAGACCATCAATGTTGAAGCTTCTAAACAGGAGACGGAAGAGATTCTGAAGATCATCAAGAAGAGTGATTATAATGTAGTTGAGCAGCTGGGGAAAACCCCCTCCAAGATTTCTATGTTATCACTGTTGTTGTGTTCAGAGGCCCATGCCAAGGCTCTGATTACCTTCCTAAAGACGACCCACGTGCCACAAGAGACATCAGCTGATCAGTTTACCGATTGTGTGACCAATTTAACTGCTGATAACGGTTTGGGTTTCTCCGACGCTGATCTGACTGCTAAAGGGAAGAACCATAATGATGCCCTGCATGTCTCCATTGAATGCAGGGGCACTACTCTTGCACATGTGTTGGTTGACACGGGGTCCTCGTTGAACGTCTTGCCCAAGAAAGCTCTAGACAGGTTGGATTGCGAAGGTTTAGAGTTAAAACCAAGTAACATTATTGTCCGGGCCTTTGATGGGTCTAAAAGGATGGTGCATGGTGAGGTTGATATTCCAATCAAGGTTGGTTCCCAGGTTTTTAATTCTACATTCTACATGATGGACATTCGGCCATCCTATTCTTGTTTGTTGGGTCGTCCATGGATCCATAAAGCTGGAGTTGTGACTTCAACACTCCATCAAAAGTTGAAGTACCCGGTCAAAGGGAAGATTGTGATAGTTCAAGGGGAGGAGGAATACATGGTCAGCCACCTCAACTCGTTCCGGTACATAGAGATGGATGGGGAGTTCATTGAGACCCCATTTCAACACTTTGAAGAGGTTCCTCAGACATTGGCATCAGCTGAGGCTGTGGTTGAAGATTCTCCTTTGAAGATGGCTTCCTTAAAGGATGCACGTGCTGTTATTGAGAAGGGTGAGTATGCAAACTGGGGCCGACTTCCTGATTTCACTCAGAAGACTAACAAGTTTGGTTTGGGTTTCACTGCAGAAGCTCAAAGGGTTGTTCGTAGTATAAGGATTGGAAGACCTCCTGTGTTCATTAGCAACTCGGGAGTAAATGTCGTCGAAGATGACGTGGAGGAATCTGAATTCGACAGCTGGATCTACCCCACGACCAACGGTGGACCAAGCAACTTGACAGCAAAAGACTTCATCCTTATTACTTTTGTTACTCAGTAATGAACTCTTTTGTTTTGAATTTGTAACAGACAATATTGTGAAACTTTATGGCCCGGTGTCTTACCCGGGGCACCGTGGCTTCATTTGTGAGGGTTTTTGTGTGCCATTTTCATATATCATTAATAAAAGCATTGGACGTTTCTTGCATTTCAAATTTTGCGCTCCTTGTCTTTCTTTATCATATATTGCAAAACAGTTATTTACACACACTCACATATACAGGTCCCAATCCACTCTGGATCTCACTGGTAACGACTCTGCTACTGCCAGTTATGACTTCGAAAATCTGATCAACTTAGCCGAAGACGAAGGTGAAGATGATTGTGAAGTGCCTGGTGAGCTTGCAAGACTGCTACTTCAGGAAGAGAGGGCCATTCAGCCACATGAAGAGCCGGTGGAAACGGTAAATCTGGGTTCTGAGACAGACAAGAAGGAAGCCAAGATCAGTGCAAATCTGGAGCTTAGTGTGAAACAACGGTTGATTCAGATGCTGCATGACTATGTGGAAATCTTTGCCTGGTCTTACGAAGATATGCCTGGGTTGGATACCGACATTATGGTTCATCGCCTGCCTACCAAGGAAGAATGCCCTCTGGTAAAACAGAAGGTTCGCTGTATGCGTCCAGAGATGTCCGAGAAAATCAAAGCTGAGGTTATGAAACAATTTGACGCCGGTTTTCTGGCAGTAACTTCTTACCCTCAGTGGGTCGCCAATGTGGTTCCGGTGCCGAAGAAGGATGGTAAGGTCAGAATGTGTGTTGATTACAAAGATTTGAACAGGGCAAGCCCTAAGGATAACTTCCCTCTGCCTCACATCGACGTTATGGTTGACAATACTGCTCAGCATAAGGTATTCTCCTTCATGGACGGTTTCTCTGGTTATAATCAAATAAAGATGGCTCCCGAAGACATGGAGAAGACCACTTTTGTTACTCAGTGGGGTACCTTTTGCTATAAGGTCGTGCCTTTTGGGTTGAAAAATGTTGGGGCAACGTATCAGCGTGCCATGGTTGCTCTGTTTCATGATATGATCCATCATGAGATTGAAGTATACGTCGATGATATGATTGCAAGGTCCCAAACTGAGGAGGAACACCTTGACCATCTACAGAAGCTGTTTGACCGGTTGAAGTTGTACAAGCTGAGATTAAACCCAAATAAGTGCACCTTCGGGGTGAGATCTGGAAAACTTCTAGGTTTCGTCGTGAGCGACAAAGGTATTCAAGTGGACCCTGCCAAAGTGAAAGCCATACAAGAGATGCCAGCTCCCAAGACAGAGAAAGAGGTCAGAGGCTTCCTAGGACGTCTGAACTACATTGCCCGATTCATCTCACATCTAACTGCTACTTGTGAGCCAATCTTCAAGCTACTGAAGAAAGATCAAGTGGTACGTTGGAACGATGAATGCCATGCCGCTTTCGAAAGAATCAAAGAGTATCTCCAGGAGCCACCTATTCTAATGCCACCAGTTGAAGGGAGACCTCTAATCTTATACTTGACAGTACTTGACAATTCAATGGGATGTGTGTTGGGTCAGCATGACGAGTCTGGCCGAAAAGAGCATGTTATTTATTACCTTAGCAAAAAGTTTACCGACTGTGAGACTCGATACTCACTACTCGAGAAAACTTGTTGCGCTTTGGCATGGGCCGCTCGCCGGCTAAGACAGTATATGTTGACTCACACTACTCTGTTGATTTCAAAAATGGATCCAATCAAGTATATCTTCGAAAAGCCTGCCTTGTCCGGAAGAATAGCAAGATGGCAGATGATCCAAACTGAGTATGACATCCAGTACACAACTCAAAAAGCAATCAAGGGAAGTGTATTGGCAGACCATTTGGCACATCAGGCAGTGGATAATTACCAGTCTATGAACTTTGAATTTCCAGACGAGAATATCATGGTAGTAACTGATTGCGAGATACCTGGACCGGATGAAAGAGCTGAGGAAGGATCCCGATGGTATATGCACTTTGATGGAGCTTCAAACGCTTTAGGTAATGGCATTGGCGCTGTGATCATATCTCCTAAAGGCTCTCATACACCGCTCACCGCCCGACTATGTTTCAACTGCACCAATAACATGGCGGAGTATGAAGCATGCATCATGGGTCTTCGAGCTGCAATTAACCTAAGGATCAAGTTTCTGAGTGTCTTCGGAGATTCCGCTCTCGTGATCAGCCAGATCAAAGGCGAGTGGGATACGAAACACCCAAATCTTATTCCTTACAAGGAGTATGTATTGACGTTGCTTCCCCATTTCGAGGAGATAACCTTTGAACATTTCCCAAGAGAGGAGAATCAGTTAGCGGACGCGCTAGCTACGATGTCTTCTATGTTCAAAGTCAAATGGGACAACGAGGCTCCCCGGATCATTATCTGGAAATTGGATGAACCTGCATATTGTTGTGATCTTGAGACCGAAGAGGTAATAGAAAAACCTTGGTATCATGAAGTAAAGAGGTACCTTGAAGCTCAAGAATACCCCGAGAGTGCATCTGTTAATGATAAGAAGTTTCTGAGAAGATTCGCGGCAAATTTCTTCATCAGCAATGGCATTCTTTACAAACGAAACCATGATTCAACCTTATTGCGTTGTGTGGATAAGATTGAAGCAGAAAGGATCATGGCAGAGCTGCATGAAGGTACTTTCGGGACTCATTCCAGTGGACATACCATGGCAAAGAAAATCCTTCGGGCAGGATATTACTGGTCAACAATGGAAGCCGACTGTTATCAGCATTCTCGGACATGTCACAAGTGCCAGGTCTATGCTGATAAGGTGCACATTCCTCCAGTTCCTTTGAACGTCTTGACAGCACCTTGGCCTTTTTCAATGTGGGGCATTGATATGATCGGCGAGATCAGACCTACGGCATCCAACGGGCATCACTTCATCCTGGTAGCGATTGATTACTTTACAAAGTGGGTTGAAGCAGCTTCCTTTGCCACCGTAACCAAGAACGTCGTGGCACGGTTCATTCGGCACAACCTGATCTGTCGATACGGTGTACCAGAGAGGATCATTACGGATAATGGTACCAATCTTAACAACAAGATAATCACTGAGCTCTGCGAGAAATTCAAGATACAGCATCATAATTCTTCTCCCTACCGGCCGAAGATGAATGGGGTTGTAGAAGCAGCTAATAAAAAAATTAAGAAGATTGTGCAGAAGATGACAGTGACCTACAAAGATTGGCACGAGATGTTACCATTTGCTCTTCATGGGTACCGTACCTCAGCACGGGCGTCAACAGGGGCAACACCCTATTCCTTGGTATATGGCATGGAAGCAGTCCTGCCCATTGAAGTTCAGATACCCTCTCTCCGGATCATGAAGGATGCGGGTTTAAGCGAAGACGACTAGATCCAGACCCGGCTTGATCAACTGAATCTAATCGATGAAAAGAGACTCACTGCTATTTGTCATGGTCAGACGTACCAAAAACGGATGATCAAGGCATTTAACAAGAAAGTTAGACAACAAGGGTATCAAGTAGGGGACCTGGTAATCAAGCGCATTATTCTACCTCAAGGTGATCTCAGGTGCAAATGGACCCCTACGTACGAAGGGCCATTTGTGGTTAAGAACATCTTCTCAGGAGGAGCGATGATTCTAACCACCATGGATGGTGACGACCTTCCTCACCCCGTCAATGCAGACATAGTGAAAAGATACTACGCATAATTAAATACCTGCTAGGTTGACTGGCCTAGGCAAAAATAAGGGCTTCCCGGCGAACCAAAAGGGTTCGGGCAAAAATAAGGGATGAAAATATAAAAAAATCTGTACACCCGGCAAGTCGAAAACCTGAAAAGGCGGCTTGGGCAAAAAGGGGTATCCCGGTGGACTGAAAACCCGAAAGGGAGGTCCAGGCAAAAGTTAGGGATTAAAGCGTAACACTATGTCTCATTGGATCACCTCGCATCCGGACTTCGGTATCGACTATCAGGCTCAGACGACACCGGTCAATCAGATTCATCTTCAACTAAGCAGCGAAGCGATGAGATGCTTGAAGATATAAGGGCAATAGCAGAGTTGGAACCCAGTGGGACTATTCACATAGCTGTTTTGTTTTCTTTTCACAAATTGTATAAATTCTATTTGCTCGGCGGCGTTCTCTTACTAGGACGTCAGCCTCTTGTACAAAAACGCCTATTTATAGGCAAACTTCAAAATCAATACAAGTTCATTTTTCAGACAAATTGCAAATTGTTTTTCCTTTATCTGTTTTGTTTTGCAAAGAACGTCCAATGTTCATTTTTGATATATGCATTTGACATTAATTGTTGATCATAAATATTTGCATGCGAAACAAAAGACTAATTACGGGTGATATCAGAAGTAGGGGCAATAAGAATTGTCTAAGAGGTCTAGTTGCTTTGTTCACCAAGGTACCAAGGTAGGTTCAGCTGAAGAATATGACCAAGATACCTTCACTCCCTGCAGAGTAAGACAGTAAGGGAAGCTCTCCCCACTAAGACCTGCAATCATGGACGAATCAGCAATACTCTTCCCCAAGCAGAGTTGGCCTATCATCAGCCCTCAAAAGGCTTGGTATTCCCAGAAGGTCTCAATATTCCCCAACGGAGTATAAGGATATTCCCCAATAAGCATAAGAGTATCCCTGGAAGTCTTAATATTCCTCAACGGAATATAAGAATGTTCCCCGGCAAAATGCAAGATACCCCCAGTGGAGCCATTTCCCCAGCGCAGTCTAAAAAAGGCTTCCCCAATAGAGTTGAATCATCTTACCCAGTAGATTCTGGAAGCTTGTCCCCTGCAGAATACAAATGTATCTCCCCAGCCAAATTCAGAGGTTATCCTCACAAGAGTCTAACTGGGTTATCCTCAGCAAGTTGCAACTGAAAGATCATCCCCAGTGAAGTTCTTTCTATCCCCAGCGGAGTTCATCAAAATCCCCAACAAAGCTTATCAACAGAGTCCCCAGTGGAGTTTATCATTAAAATCTCAGCAAAGCATCTCTTCCCCACAGAGTAATTCCCCGCAGAGTAATATCTTCACCAGTTTATTCCCCAACGGAGTTCTTTTCTCCTGCAGGTTTATTCTCACAATCATCTTCGTGCATCATCCCTAGTGGAAACGAAGAATTCAACCATACTCTTCAACATCAGCCCAGGATTTAACAAACTCCCCGACATTTGTCAAGGATTTATTTTCCCAGACGAAAATACATTCATAAACATTTCACATTTCATACTTCCTATTTACATACATGATAAAGTGCATACGACACGATCTCATTTATTCTTGAGAACATCATGACATCATGCATTTCATACATCATGACATTGCATACAGCTAATGTTTTGCATTTTCAGGAAAAGGTCAATCAAAAGATGATTACCATCAACCTTTTCAAGTCCTAGTTTAATACCTATAGCAAGCCAGGAAAACTATCTGTGGACGACCGATTGTAGATCAATACCTGTAGCAAGCCAGGAAAGTTATCTACATGAAGAGATTGAAGATCAATACCTGTAACAAGCCAGGAAGACCATCTTTCTTTCTCAGGTCAGAGATTAATACCTGTAACCAGCCAGGACAACTATCTCATCGGCCAACCTCCTCAAGTTCCAGATTAATACTTGTAACAAGCCAGGAAAACATCTGTGGACGACTGATTGTAGGTTAATACCTGAAACCAGCCAGGAAAACCACCTACACGAAGAGATTGAAAATTAATACCTGTAACAAGCCAGGAAAACTATTTTTCTTTCTCAGGTCAGAGATCAATACCTGTAACCAGCCAGGACAACTATCTCATCGGCCAACCTTTTCAAGTTCCAGATTAATACCTGTAACAAGCCAGGAAAATTCTGTGGACGACTGATTGTAGGTTAATACCTGAAACTAGCCAGGAAAACCACCTACATGAAGAGATTGAAAATTAATACCTGTAACAAGCCAGGAAAACTATTTTTCTTTCTCAGGTCAGAGATCAATACCTGAAACCAGCCAGGACAACTATCTACTCGACCAACTCAAACAATTCAACAATCACTTTTGGGTGGCATCTTTAAGCCCATCTCCAACAACTTTCTATCACATCTCCAAATGGCATCTGTAAGCCCATTCCCGACATCACATTGCTGATACTACACCATGCGAGTGCAAATTTCTGGGCACTTTAGTGTTCAATCATCTTCCACCTTCGAATAAAGGCACGCAAGCCAATCTACATCCTCAGGTTTAAGAAGATTGAACAGGGGCAACTGTTGTACCCCAAAATTTGCCCTCCCATATTCCTCAAGATATGTCAAGAATCATCTCTAAATGGTTCAAGATTGCTCAAGAGTTAGACAGTCAAACCATCTCCTAAGCAGTAGACTGCTGAAATTAGGGTTTTGGTTCTTTCAAGGAATTTGGGGTTCTCAATGGTTCAATCAAGTCTCATAGGCCTATATACATTCTCAAGCACCTACATGCCAAGTTTCAAGACTCACAGTGCCAGTTTGCACAGTCAAAAGCTTCATTTGATCTACAGTCAACTATAAGGGCAAAATGGTCATTTTGCAGTCAAAAGTCAGAATTCCGTGTCAACATCTTATTTTGAGTTCACAATCATCATTTGATCAAGTCTTGATCATGATTCCACAAGAATAGCTCAAAAATCATCAAGGTGCAAAAGTTACTATTTTTGGACAGTAGAAAAGTCAACTGTACTTTGACCAGAGCATAACTCTTTCATGGTTTATCAGAAAAATTACATCCAAAGCTCATTTTTAAGAGGATGCAATTTACTACAATCCATCTTCACACTCCAAGATCAAGAAATGCTCTCACAAAAAGTTACAAACTTTTACATTATAGGTCAATTTCAAAAGTCAACAAAAGTACACTTTGAGTCAAAGGCCATAACTTGAGATTGGTAAATCCAAATGACATGGGACCAAAAGCATTGGTTATAGGACTTCAAGGGCTTTCCAAAAGTTCCAAGAACATGGTCATATGATCAAAATTGAGCAAGATATGCATTGGAGAAGTTGGGCAATTTTCATGAATTTGCAAAAGTCAACTTTGCTCAAAACACCTTCTTTTTGCTAATGGGCCTCAAATCTCTTTTTGAAACTTCATCCATGACCTATGCACGACCCACCAAGTTAAATTGGATTTATTTTCTTAAATTTATTGATTAAATGGATTTTTAATATATATTAATTCATTTAATTAATTTAAATCATAAGAAAATAAGAGATTTGATTCTTAAATCTATTTGTGAACCAAATGTGATCCAAATATGCTGACCAAGCAATGCAAATTCGTGCACAAGCTAAAAGATACAAAAATATCCAATTTTGGCAACTTGTTCAATCATGAAAAATCAAGAATATTTGATTTATCAATCAAAGATTCAATCTTCAATGCACATGGGTATGGGTCCAAATTTTGACCTAAACTGATCCCCTTATATGCAAGCAAGCCAAGCATAACCTAAGACACGACTGAAAGACTGCAGAACGGCCATACCAATTTCAAGAAATTTCAAGAAAACTCAAAAACTTGTTCTTGCAATCTAGGCCAATTCAAGGTGCCCTGTCCATCCAAACACATTGCAGGAGGTACCAGGAGTGATTTGCAATCAAATTCAAGCACCAAAGCTCAAGGAATCATGAAATACCATCTCACGGTTTGCACTTATAATTCAAAACTGTATCTCTTAATTCATATTCATTTGACATGTTTTTGTGATTGATTTGTGTTGCTAGAGATTATACAAAGCTAATGGAATGACTGAATTGAACCATGGTGCCCTAAACCGAGAGATGCCATGATTGAACTTCTAGGGTTTTCAAGCTTTCAAATAGGGCTTTCCAATCCAGGAAAAATTGGAACCAATGGGATACATGGTTGAATTCGTGAGACCAAGATGATTGGAACACACACCTCGCGAAATATTTCTTTTTGCTCTGTGTCTATTTGCTATTTTTCGTGCAGGGAGGTAGTGGAGGTTAAAAACCCCCGCTATCTGATTCTAATTATGCAGGACAAAGGTTGAAGGTGATAACGTGTTGTCATCTGGTTCGTGTGTTTGAAAAACGCGCGCTTTATTTTTTTTTTACAGCATATTAATTGTTTTTGTATATAATATTCGCTACTTGTCCATTTAACAAAAGCGTGTCACAGCTCAGTTGGCAAAGGCGTTGATGCATAGTTCATTGGGACCTGGGTTCGAATCCCAGGTCCCCCAAAACCTTGTTATTTTTCTTCCTCAGGTGTTCATGTGCAGATTTCAAAAGGAGGTCCACCATACACCCAAATCTCAATGCGCCAGATGTCTCCAAACCTAGATCCAATGGTCATGAATGAAGGATCATCATACTCCCTAGTCAATGCATGCGTGTGAGATCCTGGAAAGTCAAACAGGCTGGGCGTTAATGGGCCTGGGAATTGCAAAATACACCACAAAATTGGGCCCAACACCCCCTTCATGAGTTTATTTCTTTTTTCTTTTTTTATTTTTTTCTTTCATTTAATTATTTTTATTATTATTATTTTAATTAACCAATTAACAAATTAACCCCTTTTTATGAAAAAATTCAGAAAACATAAAAAATATAATATTTTTATTTATTAAATTTAATTAGTTTATTTTGTAAATAAATATTAATATAATTTGTTTAGTTTTAATTAGGCATAATAATAATATTTTTGCAATAAATAAAAATTGATGTAGAATTAGGTTTTTTAATATATTTAATCATCTTATTTTTTATTTCCTTAAACAATCAAAAAACCCAAAAAATATATTTTTTTTATTTGATTAATTAATTAACTTAGGTTTAATTTCATTTAGTTCAAAATAATATAAAAATCTCTTTCTTTCCTAAAGAAGGGTCAAAACCCTAAAAAACTCCCCGATTCAATTTCTCTCGCGCGTGTTATTTTTTGATCCATATAATTGTATTTGCTCCGAGGATGTAATAGTTTTAATTAGGACTTTTACCGCTTTCATTTACTTTCCCGCATTTACTTTTCAAGGGTTTATTTTTGGCGATGTAAATACCTGACGCCTTGTAATAGCTTAGTTTTATTTTCCGCAACCATTAACTGCTAGATGTATGAATAATAGGCTATGCATGACAAGATCTATCTTAACTAAAAATCAATCGTAGCTCACCATAACATGTACAAAGATAACATAACTGAAAATTGACACATTTGCACATGCCACTCCTAGGGTACGCCTCACTTGGTTGCCTCGAACGTGGTCATTGAGTATAGGAAGTTTTAGAGGACGCCCTCTTGTCTAAAGATCAAAGTTGCCTCGAAACGGTTGCCTCGGATAAATTGATCTAAGACATTAGGGTTACCGCTAAGGCATCCTAACATTGCTTTAGTGACCACACGTCCCTTAATCGAATTGACCCGAAAACTCCAACGACGGTGCTACCTACTCCTCAATAGTGGGATAGCACTGTCTAAAGGACATTTACACAGCTTAATTCCTTTTGAGTAGGTAGAGGTTCTCAGGTACTTTCTCTTTCAAAACGAAACAAATCTTTTGCACTTACACTTTTCAAACAAAGTTTTCAAAAACACTTCATACACTCTTGAGGACAGAAACAAGAGTTAAATCGAAGTTTTCAAACAAAACTCTTTTCAAAACCCACGAACACAAGAAAAGCAAAACTTTTTAAAAACATTAGTGAGCAAGTACCTAAGAGCCCGTGGATAACCACGGATAGAAAGGGTGTTAATATCTTCCCTTTCTATAATCTACCTCCCGAACCCGAGAAACATCTCGAAAAGGAATTTTCCTGTGCTTTTGTCCTTTCCTTGTTGAATAAAATAAAAGACGGTGGCGACTCTTGCTTACCGCGACATTTTGCGAAAACAAACGCAAACGCGAACCAGCATTCCAAAACAGTCAGTTCTCATTCACACCGATCACAATCCCATTTTGAAGCATGATTCTCTCGATCATAGCGGTTAAATTATTATCCGCCCCATAGTTCTGGTGTCGAACTTGTTGTATTAATTCGTCAGCGTTTTGGTTTCTATTAGCCAGAATAACGCCTTGATCGATTTCTCGATGGTTTTGAGGTATCTCTATTCTTGGTTGTTCTACTTCTACCCTTGGAACTTGGGGGTTTGGATTAATTGTCAAATCTTCTTCCATGATTACCCCTTGATTTAATCTTATTGGTACCCTCTGGGGTTGTTGAACAACTTGGGGTAGTTGAGCAACTTGGGGTACCCCAAAGAATTCGGCCATGCGCGTCATTTGTGCTGTCATCTTGTGATTCGACTGTGTAGCAGTCTGAATGAGGGGATTTAGCACTGTACTTAGAGTTTGTGCTAACATTTGTACCATTTCATGATTACTTTCGTCCATTTGTTGCCTCAAAATTGCTGTCGAAGCATTTGTGAGGCTTGGTATCATGTGAGATGGCCCTCCCAAAAATTGGTTTCTACTGGCTCCAGATCCCTGTAATGGTGATGTTGCATTCACCAAAGGTTCTGAAAAGGTGGACGCAGCATTCATAAGGCTAGCCATTTTAGTAGTTGGCATGCCATATGGTTGCTCTCGACCCATCCAAGTTGTCGAAAAGCCTAGAAGTACAGTTGATCGAGATCCTAGATTTATCCTTGGTGGAGGCGTTCCTAAAGGACCTCTTGGACCCACATACGAAAGTAAGGGTCCAGTTTGATTCGTGGTTAACGCTGGCATTGATCCAACAGAAGTTGGGATATTCCCTTCGACAACAGTAGTAACTGCTGTTCCTGTGATCGGTGGAGGTATTTCTCCATGGTTTGGCTCGTTAGCCATACTACTCTCTCTGTTTTCTTTCCTAACAGTATATTTGTTGGTTACTCTACCACTTCTTAATAACATGCAATGTTATAACTGTACAGGAAAAACGCAGTAACATAGAAAATTAGCAAGGTCCCACCGGGTGTGCCAATTTGTTTACCGTTGTTTTTGGTAAATAACTGCTGATCTCCAAAAAGGTAAGGTTTTTGGTTTACTTACGGGATCGACCAAACTAATCCCAGAACATATGCTAATCTTTATGTGAAATGCGTAAGAAGGAAGAACGCACGTTCGACCCAGAGAAAGGATGTTTGAGATTGTTGAAAAGTAAGCAAAAGCATAAAAATGCAAGTAAAAGAAGTAAAAGGATAACTTTGCAGGATAATGGTAAAGTAATGTAAAAAGACTTTCATTAAGTAAAAAAGGTGTTTCTAACGTACATTTCTCAGCTTTTATCCTTTCTCACGCAGTAGTTACTTGGATAATATTTGAGAGATTTAGTACAATAGGTTGAACACCCTTAAAAATTATGCAAGCTTCTTAATTTGTACTAAAAGTAGGTAACCGTCGAGGGGACATTATGCGCTAGGATGAAGACAAGTGTCTTCTGCATGCCTCTCGACCCATAGCTTTTTGCCACGTTGCCTTTACTTAGATGCTGATGAAAACTACCTTTCCCCCCCAATAATTCAAATTTCAAATGGTCTTCGTCCCATGTGCCAAAGTGTGAACACTTTCCTTCAGTCGAGCAACATAAATCTGCTTCAGTCGAATGAACCCTTGGTCGAAGATTCTTATCATAACTTAGATCCTTTTTCCTAAGTTATCTCATGTGTCGAATCATACCTCCTGGTTTAGTTCATTCCAGTTGCTTGGTCCAAAAGACCAAATACAGTAGGTGTCGAATTTGGGAGCCAACAATATTAACCCCTGAAACCAGACAGGAAAACTATCTATACAACCCGACGAAGAAATCTTACACGGGTTACTTCTCATCATCCAGATGCAGTCTAACATGGACTCATCCTAAAACAGCCCAACATAGGCTCCTTCTCGTATATCTCCGGATGCAGACTAACACGGACTCATCCTGGAACAGCCTTACACATGCTCTTTCTAATACATTTTCAGGTAACGAATAATTCCATTATCCCCAGCAAGTTACTGTGAAGCCTGGATTTTAACCAGAAAATAGAAAACTTTCATCTCTCAGAGATAACTCTTCAGCAGAGCCTTGGACAACTGAAGCTCCTAGACTCTATTCCCCACAGATTTTCCTCAAGCAGGAGAACAACAGAAACTCACATTCCCGAGCAGAGTCCTCCTCAGACAGCAGGAACAAGAATCCCCACAAGGAGATCTCTTAGGAAGTCAGCATCTACTTTGGATGGCATCTTTAAGCCCATCTCCGACGACTCTTTGTCATCTCCTTCAAATGGAATCTGTAATCCCATTATCTACACAATCAACTGACACATTATCGAGTGCAAATTTCTGAGCACTCTAGTGTTCAATCCTCTCCCACCTTCAGATCACGAAAGGCAGACAGAACAATCTACATCTTCAGGTTTAAAAAGATTGAACAGGGGCAGTTGTTGTACCCTAAAATTTTCCCTCTCATGTTTTCCAAGATTTTCTCTTATATGGGCGGTCACAAACACTTGTTTAAAGAAAAATGAAATTTTTTGAATGATAGCAAAGTGTCTTTCAATTGGCATGCCAACAATGTCTTTCGATTGGCATCTGAGTAATGTCCTTCGATTAGCATATCAGATCAAAGTGTATTTCAATTGGCATGCCAACAATGTCTTTCGATTGGCATCTGAGTAATTTTCTTCGGTTAGCACATAAGAGAAAAGGGTTATTTGGTTGGCATGTCAGCAAGCTTCGACTGGGCTCATAAAACCCTTCGACCAAGCATTGGCCCATCAACTTCGATTGTGCGTTGGTTCCCCTTTGAACAAGTCTTGGTCCAAGATTCACAAGAAAGAATCCTCTACAAGTTTGCTTCGATTCACTAGCAGTGAACTCCTGCATACAAGCTTCAATTAGGCGCTGAATCTCCTTCGATCAAGCTTAATTCACAAAGCTTCCTCATGCTTGCCTTGGTTTCACAAGGCAAAGACCCATTAGCTTGCCTTTGATCTACAAGGCAAAAGGCCCCTTTCACTGGTCTTCGATTCACAAGAAAAAGGGTTGCTTCAGACATGCCTTCAATTCACAAGGCAATGGGCCCCTTTTCAGCTTGCCTTCAGCACACAAGGCCAAGATTTCTTCATATTTTCCTTCAATCCACTAGGCAAAAGGTTTCCTTCGACCCACAAGGCAAATACATCCTTCATTCCCGATTCAATTCACTAGGCAATGGCCTCTTTGACACTTGCTTTGACCTGCCTCATGCTAGCGCCCACAAGGCATTGGCTGCCTTTGTGCCAGCTTCGATTGGGCAATGGTCCCCTTTAAAATAGTTTTTCATACTTTAACATGCATGTTAGTCCCTTCAAAGGTGCATTCACGAGGTCCCTTCAAAGAAGCATTCATTGGTCCATTTGAAGGACACGGGGTTACCAAATACAAGATTATCTTATGATGGGTCTTGGTCCTACATGTGGTCAGGCCCAGGCCTCTTGTGCAATGGCATTTGAAGGTGGTGTGATAAAGGAGGTTTCTTTTGGCCAGAATGAAGTTTTTGTTTGAGTTGTTTGAATCAAGAAGCTAGGGTAAGTAGATAGACTCAATTGAAGAAGCTCTAATAGGGAGGTTTCTGAACACTTCAAATCAAGACTTTAGGCCAATTGAAGAGCAACGCTGGAAGGCATTCGAAAGACAAGAGTGTCCAGGTTCATTCAAGATTCCAAAGAGGTATGAATATCTCAAAAAAAGGAAATCTTTTAATATGTCTGATTCTTGTCTCATGGCTTTAAAAGCCTAGTTAAATGGTTTTCCCTTACCATTTTCATGCACCCCCACATCCCTATAAATACATGCCTAAAGGACACAAAAAGGGGTGTGGAGGAAAAAAAAACCATTGGGAACACACATACATTGCATCAGACAGAAGCATTCTTGCCCATACAAGTATTAGCCAGACGAAAACCTTGCTTCCAGGAGTCCACACCATCCCCTAAGCAAGCATCTCCATGTCCGGAAGTGCCAAATCGAAGCTTCCAACTGTTGGTAAGAATCGGTAAAAAAGATCAAACTTTACATTTGCATGATACATTAACACTTGTAGTTCATTTGATTTGTATTCAAGATTAAGGACTTGGGTCCGACACCCAGGTCTGCATTTGTTTTATTTCTAACACTTATTGCAGATCCAGCCTGAACAGACCAACACGCACAGGATCGAAGGACCTGGGTTTAATACCCAGGTCCTGCATCTTTGTTTTGCTAACATATCTTTGTAGGTTCAGTGCCCTCACAAGTGATTCGTCAGGCCCTTTCAACAATGCCTTCTGGATCGAAAGTATCCTTCTTTCACTAGATCAAATGATAAGCCATCTTCCTTTGGATCGAAAGATACCTTCCTCTGAATCGAAAGCCTCCCATTTATCCCTAGATCGAATGATGCCCCCTTTGTATTTTATTTTCGTTTTTGTTATTTCTTTATTGACTTCATTTGAATCAACTTTAAATCAAAAATCACAAAAAAAACATTAGGTTAGTGTTTTATTAATCAAATTGATTTTGTAAAAAAATTAATTAATTAATTTAACTTTTTTTCTTCTTGAAATTAAAATTAAATAGACTTAATTTTTATTTTCTTTTATAAATAAAAACAAAACAAAAAGATTTCCTTTTACCTTAGGATTTTTAGACGTCTTTTCGAATTCACCCGCATGTACTATTCTAGCATTATTACTTTTATTTTATTATTGAATGTATCTGCTCACGGGATGTAATAGAATTAATTAGCACTTTTACTTCCTTTCTTTATTTTCCCAAGTTTTAGACATGTAAAACCCCCCTCCCCGAAGCATTATAATAGCGTAGGATTTACATTCCCTCACTTTCATTTCTGCACTTTAAATTCCTGTATGTATATTAACTGCTAGTAATTAAGCTTGTGTGGCAAGAATAATCAAACGCTAGCAAACCTAACAAAAAAGACAAAAATAACTGAAACATAATACACATTCACATATACACCTCTAGGGTACCCCACTTTGGTTGCCTTCAGAAAAACAGTCATGTCCCTCGAAACGGGGACGCTTTAGCAAAGACTCGTAAAACAAAATATCATAGTCCCTCGATGACCCTACAGTTGTATTTCGGCAAATGATCTAGTCCCTTGGACAAAATTGCTAAAGTGTCTTCGTCTGTTGCCTTTATGACTGTACGTCCCTTAGAATGTCCCCCATACATCCAACGATAGGGCTACCTACTCACTAATAGTAGGATAGCATTGTCTAAAGGAAAAGAGTAAAAGAACGACTTTTTCGAGTACAAGTAGATAATTGTCAGATGCTTTCTCATAACGAACCTTTTACACCTACACATTTCAAAACAACTTTCAAAAACATTTGCTTTGTCAACACTCTTGAAGACTGATACAAGAGTTATCATAAAGCAAATCGCCGTACTAAGGCATTTTCAAATACTTTTCAAATAAACACAAACCACAAGGTATTTCAAAATGAGCTAAGCATCTAAGATCCCGTAGAAAACTACGAATGGAAAGGGTGATAACACCTTCGCTTTCCATAATTTATCCCCCTTACTCATAAAAATATTAAAAAGGTCTTTTTCTGTTCTTTTCACCCTTTCCTTAATTTGGATAAAAGAAAAGTCGACGGTGACTCTTGCTTACCGCAACATTTGCAAACACAAACGCAAAACCAGTACAAAGAGTCGATTTTGCCACCGTATCACAATAACCATACCAACATCCACCAACACCTCACTCTCTTCTCCTCCCTAACCGTAACAAACTTTCTTCGACCATAACAACCTTCCATGAACTTCAACTGAATCTCTCTCTCTCTCACTAAGAACTGATCCCCTTCTCATCCTCATCTTGAATACGATAGAGAATCTTCTCTCTCTCTAAGAAAACCATAACCGAACCTTCTTCTATTCTCTCATCATGTCACCTCTTATCTGAGTTGGCTCCTTCGTTTATTCATCATCTTTGATGAATCGTTGAGCTATCCTCCTTTCTCACCGCAAGAGAGAGATTTGTCCAGAATTTATTTTGCAGTGAAGTGTGTCCTAATAGTCCAGTCGCTTCCCTCGTCTTCTTCTATTCGCGGCGAGATTGCAGACGTAGAGTTTTCTGGAATTGCTTGTACAATTCATAATATTTTTCTGGAATTTCTTGTTCAGTTTATAATCTTCAATGATTAAGTGTTCGAAATTCCCTTGTTCAGCATGTTAAATTCTCTTTAACAAAGAAGCATTCATTACATCTGACTCTGCACAGGCAGAGGGTAGCGTTAGTGTTGTACCCCAAAATTTGAGGCAGATGGCAAATTTTGAGGTACAACAGCTGCCCCTGTTCAATCTTCTTAAACTTGAAGAGTTAGATTGGAGGGTCTGCCATTTGTAACTTGAAGGTGGAATATGATTGAACACTAGAGTGCCCAGAAATTTGTACTCACACAAAATAATGTTGTTGGTTGATTGTGTCGGGAATGGGCTTAAAGATTCCATTTGGAGGGTGATGGAATATTGTCAGAGATGGGCTTATAGATACCATCCAAAGTGCCTGCAGGTAAGGATTGGAAGAAGTATAACAATAAATCTTTGGTCAATTTATATTGAACCAAGTAGAGGTCTTAAGTAATCTTCAACTGGATAACGAATCAATATAAATCTTCAGAGTGATTTAACTGAACTAGAGAAAGTGCCTACTGAAACGGAATCAGGATAAATCATTGATCGATTTAAACTGAACCAGCAGAGGTCTTGAATAATCTTTAACTGGATAAAAAATCAGTATAAATCTTCGGAGTGATTTAACTGAACCAGAAAAAATGTCTATCGGAACAGAATCAGGATAAATCATTGGTCGATTTAAACTGAACCAACAGAGGTCTTGAATAATCTTTAACTGGATAATGAATCATTATAAATCTTCGGAGCGATTTAACTGAACCAGAGAAAATGTCTACTGGAACGGAATTAGGATAAATCATTGGTTGATTTAAACTGAACCAGCAGAGGTCTTGAATAATCTTTAACTGGATAATGAATCAGTATAAATCTTCTGAGTGATTTAACTGAACCAGAGAAAATGTCTACCAGAACGGAATCAGGATAAATCATTGGTCGATTTAAACTGAACCAATAGAGGTCTTGAATAATCTTTAACTGGATAACGAATCAGTATAAATCTTCAGAGCAATTTAACTGAACCAGAGAAAATGTCTACCGGAACGGAATCAAGATAAATCATTGGTCGATTTAAACTGAACCAGTAGAGGTCTTGAATAATCTTTAACTGGATAACGAATCAGTATAAATATTTGGAGCGATTTAATTGAACCAGAGAAAATGTCTACCAGAACGGAATCATGATAAATCATTGGTCGATTTAAACTAAACCACCAGAGGTCTTGAATAGTCTTTAATTGGATAACGAATCAGTATAAATCTTTAGAGCGATTTAACTAAACCACATAAAATGTCTATCGGAACGGAATTAGGATAAATCATTGGTCGATTTAAACTGATCCAATAGAGGTCTTGGATAATTTTTAACTGGATAATGAATCAGTATAAATCTTCGGAGCAATTTAACTGAACCAAAGAAAGTGTCTACGAGAACGGAATCAGGATAAATCATTGTTCGATTTAAACTGAACCAAGCAGATAAAATATTTGTCGCTGATGTTATTCATCTGGTGACTGATCTTTCCTGAAAAGGTAAAGAATTATTTGTAATGCAATGTCATGATATATGTATTGCGTAATGATGTTCTCAAAATAAATGAGATTATGCTATATTTATTTTGTATGCATATCTCATTGTGTATGAATGTGAAATGTTATTTGAAGTGTGTCTTTGTCTGGGAAAATAAATCCTTGACAACTGCTGGGGAGTTTTTGGGAAACTAAATCCTGGACTACTGCTGGAGATGAAAAGTATGTATCTCTTCAACCTTGTTTATAATGTTTCCGCTGGGAATTCTTGTTTGCTATTTGAGGAAACTCTGTAGGGAGTGTTGATTTCTGTTTGGGGAGTAGAGGTTATGAACCTTGGTTATCGCTCTACTGGGGAATTTAATTATCATATTCCATGATTGGGGATAAAAGATATGATAGGACTTATGATCGTCTGGGGAAGATGAAGTTAACTGGTATCTGGTCGGGTTCAAGGCTTCACAACAACTTTTTGGTGATAGTATCAATTTTGCTGGGGATATGGGGTGTTGTCTGTTGAGAAGTAAACTCTAGTTTGGGAGATTGTAGTCCGTTGGGGAAATAAACCATGTCGAGAAAGGTATTATGAAGACCTTACTGGGGAAATATATTCATCTGAGGAAGAATTTTTGTAGGGTTTCTTTCTCAGCTTTGGAAAACTCGGAAGAGAAATTCCAGGAGATATACTGATTGGAACTCTGGATGGAGAATGTACGAATTCACTTTGTGGGGATAATTTTATTGAAGTAACTCTGTGGGGATATCTTAAATCCTTGAGTAAATGCTTATTACCATTCTTGTGCGTACATTTGTTAATAGTTAATCATGTTCATATGCATATGTTTATTCAATTTTAGTCATTGGACGTTTTTGCACTCAAAACAGAAAAACAAAAAGTTTGCACTTCAAAGTATATTTGTATTGATAATTTGCCTAAAAACAGGCGTTTTTGTACAGGGAGATAGAAATCCTAGTAAGAGGAAGTCGTCGAAAAATGAAAAGAATACAAAGTGAAAACAAAAATTGTATAGCCATGTGGAAGTGATCTCATTGGGTTCCAACTCTGCTATTGCCACCATGTCTTCGAACATCATCCCTTACCGTTGAAAGAAGTTGATTGAATTGATCTCGTACCATTTGAACTTTTGATTTTGGTAGTAAAGCTGACTGTAGTGATCCAACGGGACATAGTCGTACTCTTTTTATCCTTAACTTTTGTCTGGACTGCCCTTTCGGGTTTTCAGTCCACCAGGATACCCTTTTTTACCCAAGCCACCCTTACGGGTTTTCAAATTTCCAGGTGTACAACCTTTTGTATATATCCCTCATTTTTTTCCCAAACCCTTTTGGTTCGCCGGGATATCCTTATTTTGGCCTAGGTATGTCAATCTAGCAGGTCATTTTTTATGCGTAGTATTTTTTGACTATGTCTGCATTCACAAGATGCGAGAAATCTTCACCGTCCATAATGGTTAGCATCATAGCACCGCCAGAGAATATTTTCTTAACGATAAATGGCCCTTCGTAAGTGGGAGTCTATTTGCCTTTGGGATCTCCTTGTGGTAAAATGATGTGCTTTATTACCAAGTCTCCAGCCTGATATACTTGAGGTTTGATCTTTTTGTTGAATGCCTTGATCATACACTTTTGATACATTTGACCATGACAGACAACAGCCAATCTCTTCTTATAGATCAAATTCAACTGATCCAATCTTGTCTGAATCCATTCATATTTGCCTAAGCCTTCTTCTTTCATAATCCTCAGAGTAGGAATTTGAACTTCAACAAGCAGGAAAGCTTCCATGCCATAGACTAAAGAGAATGGGATTGCCCCAGTTGATGTTCATGCCGAAGTACGGTAGCCATGGAGAGGAAAAGGTAACATATCATGCCAGTCTTTATAGGTCACCACCATCTTTTGCATAATCTTCTTTATGTTTTGTTGGCGGCTTCCTTGCGCCATTCATCTTAGGTATGTATGGAGAAGAATTGTGGTGCTTGATCTTGAAATGCGTGTAGAGTTCAGTAATCATAGCATTATTGAGGTTAGTTATGTTACTGGTGATGATCCTTTCAGGGATGCCATACCGGAAAATAAGGTTATGCTTGATAAACCGGGCTACAACGTTCTTAGTAGCTGAGGAAAATGAAGCAGCTTCGACCCATTTGGTGAAGTAGTCAGTGGCTACGAGGATGAAACGATGTCCGTTAGAGGCAGTAGGCTTGATCTCTCCAATCATACAATGTCCCACATTACAAATGGCCACGGATCAGTCATGACATTTAAAGGTATTGGAGGCACATGAACTTTGTCAGCATAGATCTGACATTTATGGCAAATTCTTGAGTGTTGATGACAATCAGTTTCCATGGTCAACCAATAATAACCAGCCCTCAGAATCTTCTTGGCTATAGTGTGTCCTCTAGAGTGAGTTATAAAGAGATTTTCATGCATATCCTTCATAATTTCCTCTGCTTCTTCTTGTCCATACAACGAAGCAAAGTTGAATCATGGTTGTGCTTATATAAAATCCCATTGCTCAGGAAGAACTTGGCTGAGAACCTCCGCAGAAACTTCTTATTGTTGATTGAGGCTCCCTCTGGGTACTCTTGTGCTTCAAGATATCTTTTAACCTCATGAAACCAAGGCTTCTCCTCGTCAGTGTCACTCTCATAACAGTGCGCCGGTTCACCAAATCTTTCTATAGTAATTCTGGGAGCTTCGTTGTCCCAATTGACCTTGAACATAGACGACATAGTTGCTAAAGCATCTGCCAGCTGGTTTTCTTCTCATGGGATATGTTCAAAGGTGACCTCCTCAAAGTATGGGATCAAGGTTAGCACAAGCCATTTGTAAGGGATCAGATTTGGATGTTTGGTATCCCACTCTCCTTTAACTTGACTGATTACCAGAGTTAAGTCTCTGTAAATGTTCAAGAATTTGATTCTTAGGTCGATAGCAGCCTTTAGACCCAAGATGCATGCTTCATACTCAGCCATGTTGTTTGTATAGTCGAAGTAAATTTTGGCAGTGAAAGGTGTATGGCAACCTTCAGGAGAAATGATCACAACATCAATTTCGTTACCTAATGCATTAGAAGCTCCGCCAAAGACCATAGTCCATCGGGATCCTTTTTCAGGTCCTTCATATGGTCCAGGCTTTTCATAGTGAGTTATCAACACGATATTCTCGTGTGGGAAATCAAAGTTCATAGATTGGTAATCATCAACGGCTTGATGCGCCAAATGATCCGCCAGTACACTCCCTTTGATAGCTTTTTGTGTAGTATATTGGGCGTCATATTCAGTCAAAATAATTTGCCATCTTGCTATTCTTCCGGAGAGAGTTGGCTTCTCGAAGATATACTTGATGGGATCCATCTTAGAAATCAATAAAATGGTATAAGTCAACATATAATTTCTTAGCCGACGAGCAGTCCATGCCAAAGCGCAACAAGTTTTCTCGAGTAGTGAATATCTTATTTCACAGTCAGTAAACTTTTTGCTAAGGTAGTATATTGCATGCTCTTTTCGGCCAGACTCGTCATGTTGGCCCAGCACACACCCCCATTGAGTTCTCTAATATAGTTAAGTACATAATCAGAGGTCTTCCTTCAACTGGAGGCATCAGGATTATAGGTTCTTGTAAGTACTCTTTGATCTTGTCAAAAGTTGTTTGGAAATCATCATTACATCTGACTACTTGATCTTTCTTCAACAGTTTGAAAATCGGCTCACGGGTAGCAGTTAAGTGAGAGATAAATAGAGCAATGTAGTTTATTCAACCTAATAAACCCATGACCTCCTTCTCAGTACAGGGCACTGGCATTTCTTGTATGGATTTGACTTTCACTGGATCAACCTCAATACCTTTGCCACTGACAACAAACCCTAGATGTTTTCCAGACATCACCCCAAAGGTGCATATTTTGGGACTTAGCTTCAACTTGTATTTCTTCAACCTTTCAAATAGCTTGTGTAAATGATCAAGGTGTTCTTCCTTAGTTTGTGCCCTTGAAATCATATCATCCACATAGGCTTCTATCTCATGATGGTTCATGTCATGAAATAAAGCTACCATAGCCCGTTGATAGGTTGCGCCTGCATTCTTCAAACCGAAAGGCATGACCTTATAATAGAGGGTGCCCTTCTGTGTAACAAAAGTGGTTTTATCCATGACTTCGGGTGCCATTTTGATTTGATTGTATCTGGAGAATCCATCCATGAAGGAGAAAACTTTGTGTTGAGCAGTGTTGTCAACCAAGACATCGATATGAGGTAGTGGGAAATCATCTTTGGGGCTTGCCCTATTCAAATCCTTGTAGTCTACATACATACGGACTTTACCGTCTTTCTTCAGTACTGGAACAACATTTTCCACCCATTGAGGGTATGACGTCACTTCCATGAAACCTACATCGAACTATTTCATTACCTCAGCTTTTATTTTCTCAGACATGTCTGGCCGCATGTGATGAACATTTTGCTTGACTGAAGGATAATCTCCCTTTATTGGAAAACGATGAACTACGATATCAGTATCAAGCCCGGACATATCTTTATATGACCAAGTGAACACTTCAACATTGTCGTGTAACATCTGGACTAATCTCCTCTTAACACAGTATTTCATGTTGGCGCCGATCTTGACCTCCTTCTTGTTTGCCTCAGTACCTATGTTTATCACTTTAACAGACTCCTCGTTTGATTAAATGGCCTTTTCCTCTTTTAACAGAAGTCTGGCGAGTTCCCCAGGTATTTCTCAATCTTCATCACCTTCGTCATCAGCTTGATAGATTGGATTTTCAAAAGTCATAGATGGCAATAGTAGAGTCATTGTCTATGAGACCCGGGGTGGATGTGGATCTGCAAATGTGTGTGTGTGTGTACATGTAAGGTCACATGTCTATTTTTGAAAATGCAATAAAGTAAAGAAATGAAAAAGAGTGAAAATTTTGAATGCAAAATAGTCCAACGTTTTCATTAAAATAAGCATATGGCATATGATAATGACAAACCCTTAACAAATAGACCATTGTGCCTCGGGCAAGGCACATGGCTTAAAGTCATTATTTTAATGGAAACTACAAACAAAAATTCTCAAAGTAATAAAACAGGAAATGGCAATTACTCATGGCTGTAGGAGATTGGAATGAAGTCCTTGGTCTTCCTGTTGTTAAGCCCTCCATCAACAATCGGGTAGATCCAGTCATCAAAGTCACAAACGACATCAGAGTCTTCCAGGGCATTAATATCATGGTTACTAATAAAGAGAGGTGGTTTCCATGCACGAGTACGTCGAACCTCCTTTTGAGCTTTGGAAGTGAAGCCCAATCCAAATTTGTCTAACTTGAAAGGGAAATCAGGAAGTTGTCCCCAAATGGTGCAACCTCCTTCTTCAATAACAACACGGGCATCTTTGAGAGGAGTCATCCTTGGTATATCTTTAGCAACTTTGGGAGTGTCAGGAGTGGCCTTGGCAACAACAACCATGGGAGAGATTGCTTCAAAGGCTTGACAAGGAGTTTCAATGAACTCGCCATCCATTTCAACATATTTGAATGAATTTAGATGACTAATCATAAACTATTCTTCACCACAGATGGTAACAATTTTCCCCTTGACCGGATATTTCAACTTTTGATGTAGTGTGGAAGTCACCTCACCTTCCCCATGTATCCATGGGCATCCAGGCAGGCAAGAATAAGTAGGAAGGATATCCATCACATAGAATGTTAAGTTGAATACTTGAGACCTAACCTTGATAGGGGGTCAACCTCTCCATGGACCATCCTCTTAGAACCATTAAAAGCCCTTACTACAATGTCGCTAGGTTTCAACACCAGTCCATCATAGTCTAGTCTATCTAAAGCTCCTTTAGTTAATACATTGAGAGAAGATCCAGTATCCACTAATATATGTGTCATGGTAGTACCCTTGCATTCTATGGAGATGTGGAGAGCTTTATGGTGATTCTTCCCCATCGGGGTCAAATTTGCATCAAAGAACCCTAAACCATTGTCGATATTCAAGCTTGCTACACAGTTTTCAAATTGGTCAGCCGTAGTTTCTTGTGGGACATGTGCATTTTTCAGGAACTTTATCAGTGCTTGGGCATGCGCTTTAGAACATAGCAACAAAGACAACATAGAAATCTTCGAGGGTGTTTGCCTCAACTGTTCCACTATCTTGTAATCACTTTTTTGATGATTTTTAGAATCTCCTCCATCTCTTGGGTAGATGGTTCCTCAATGGTAATATCTTTTGCGGGCGCCTCCGTCAGGGCAGGCTCAGATATTTTTTCTTTTCCTCGAGTATCAGCAACATGTTTAACAACAGTAATACAAATGGGTGTAGTAGTGTTTGTCAGAGGTGAAATTTCTGGAGAGAAGATCCTCCCTGTCCTAGTAACTTTACTTGATCCAGTAATGTTTGTAATGTCAGTAGTTTCATCTTCATCAATCCACGAATCTTGTTTGATACCATGGTAGTACACTTCCGCCCCATAATTCCAGGGCACAGCCTTATCAGAAGAGTAGGGGACTAGCCCCGGTGTGGTGATAATTTGTGGATCTATTATTGGTTCAATAGGAATCCTAATACGACCTTTTGAGGTGATCCTAATAGGTTTGTTTGAGATAGTAATGACGGACAAGTCTTCAAATTCTTGAGATACATTTTGGGTCAAACTTTTCACAGATGGAATTATTTCGAATAGAATCTCATGGCTATCCATCAAGTGTTGGACACCTTTATTCATCCATTCACAACCATTAATTTGTACATCACAACAACAACAGTTTTCAAGGCAGCCGGGGAATACCCCAACTTTCAACAAATTCTCTTTAATAGTCTTAAAAGGAGTGGTCAAGTCATTGACGGATGAAACAAAAGAGGTATCTTCAATAGCATTGACACCCTTATCGTGATTTGGCATGGGTGTGGTGATCATATTAGGATTCGATGGATGGTCGAATTCAATTGTCTTGTTATCAATTAGGTATTGGATTTTATTCTTTAGAGACCAACAATCATTGGCATCATGCCCGGGGCTATTCGAGTGATAAGCACATTTGGCGTTGGGGTTATATTTTGGAGAAGCAGTGTTAGGGTTGGAAGGGGGATCTCACAAGGTCACCAAATCAGCTTTCAATAGGTGTTGCAGAGCTTGAGACAGTTGCATATTAATTTTAGTAAGTTGTCTTATTTGGACATCCGGTCTTTGTTGATTATTTTATTGATGCGGTCGTTGAGTTGGAGTTGGATTGGAAATCAGTACAGCCCCCACTGAATAATGAAGGTCATTCTTAGCATGACTTCTTGACCCATATATAACATTAGTCTATTATTTACCAATAAATGGTTTTTTCACAGCATTTGAGGTGGAGGCCATAGGTATCTTCCCGCTTTTAATCCCGCTTTCAACCCTCTCACCAGTCAAGATCAACTCAGTGAATCTGGACGATGAACTTCCAATTAGCATGTTGAAAAATGGTCCAGTCAATGTTCCCATAAACATATCTACCAACTCTCTATCAGTTAAAGGTGGCTACACCCTGCCAGCCAAGTCTCTCCATTTTTAAGCGTGTTCTTTGAAGCCCTCATTTGATCCCATGGCCATTCCTTGCAATTGCACCCTAGTTGGTGCAAGATTAGTGTCATATTGATATTACGGTAAAAGGCAGTAGCCAAATCCTCCCAAGTATGGATGTTAGTCCCTTCCAATTGGTAAAACCACTCCAACTGAGTCCCAGATAGACTTTCTTGAAAAAGTGCACCCACAGTTTCTTATCAGCGGTATGCAGCTGAATTTTGCGGACGTAAGATCTTAGGTGAAGCTTCGGGCATTAGACACCATCATACTTGGAAAAAACAGGGATCTTGAATTTATGGGGAATGACTACCCCAGGAACCAAACCCAAATCACCTAAGTTCAAGCCAGGCATAACTTGGATTTCTACAGCCTCCAATATGTCTTCTAGTTACTTATACTTGTCATAGGAAGGTGGATATTGCTCGTCAAAATAATCCTCATCTTCAGAGATTTGATTGTTTCCACCCCCAGCATGGGTGCTTCTAGCATCTTCATCTTGATTCTCATCATCCTTGGAGGAGTCTTCTTCAACTTGGACTTGTCTGGTGGGCCCTTTAAACGTCTTCCCCGTGTTGATTACAACTTTCTTCTTAATTTCCTTTTTTGTGACAAGAAGTGACATCATTTCTTGCTGCGCCTTTGCTAAGTTGAGCGGAGTTTCTTGAAACTGAGAGTTTTTAGTCTGCAAGTCCTTCACAGTTTTCTCGAGATCCATGTTATACAGAAATAAATAGTAAAAAGATGAGGAAACATGTGTCGGAAAACCCACTTATGATATGATGCATGTTATGCAAATGCAATGTTTTCAAGGATTCTATGGACTTTAAATCTGATATACAAAGAGAAGACAACAAACATTAATTGAATTAATAAGTCCATGAATTACAAATGCCTCTTGGGCTTACAAAGTTTACAAAATAAACTCTTAAAACAAAAGAAAAAAGGAAGTCTCAAGTTTCCCATGGGCGCATCCTCTTTGGTGCAATGTAGGCATTCAGGCTTTGCTCTTCATGAAGTTGCCTCGTGAGCTCTAAAACCTTCTTCTCGCTTGCGTAGAACTGTGCTTCAAAGGTATCTCGTTCCCCTTAGAGTTGAATCCACGATCTTTGCAATTCCTTGAAGTCGGTAGGCATGTCATGATGATAAAGAGTGTAAGGGGTGTCTCCCTCAGTAATGGGCTCCATAATCACAGGAAAGATGGTTGGGTAAGGCATCATGAGACTTTGAGCACGAGTTCATACCCACTTGAGGTAAGGCTCAAGAGGGATGAAATTTTTACACCCAAAATTCTTTCTATCCATTTTTTTTACCATTCTCCAAGCTCGTATGAACCTTTGACGATAGCCTTGGATGTCGCTTTTGTAGTCGAATACCAAACATTGGATGAGCGCATCATGGGAACCATCTCTTCGCGCATACCCAAATGATCGTAATGCAAGAGAAGGCTTATAGGTAATACCTCCCCTAATTCCCAAGAGCGTAACATTAGGGAACTCCCCACAATGGTCAATGACGGCAATATCCTCCAAATATCGGGAACATCAATGAATATCCGAGTGTGAGAGTGACATCATCCTTTGAGACCATGACAAGCCTTATTCATTCTTCAATGTTGATCGAGGCATGTGAAAAATAAACCACTTAGACAGCAATGGAATACAACACAAAATAGTCCCTCTCTTCTTCATGGTGCGAGTGTGAAAACAATGTAGGATGTCTCCAAGTAGCGTAGGCACGGGATTACGAGAGAAAAACCTTGACGACATTCAAATCTATGAGTTGGTCCGGATTGGGGAATAAAACCAAACCATAGATTAGAAGGGCCGAGGCATCTTCAAAATATTGAAATCCATATCTTCCTACAACAATCGAGCCTTCTCCAACTGAAACTTGGCTAGGAAACCCTTAACTCCACTTCTTGTTTCCCAAATTGCCACAATGTCGGATCTCTTCAAATGCAAAGCTTTAGCAATAACTTAAGGCTTTGGAGTTTCCTCTAAACTGGTGAATGGTATTTGATCAAGCACAAGCACTCCTAGAAGTTGAGAGAATTATTCCAATGTAGGCACCAATTGGAAGTCGCGAAAGGTAAAGCAATGATGTATAGGATCAAAGAACTGAAAAAGCACACACATCATTTCTCTTGAAATCTTGAGGTAGCCAAGTTGAGAAGTTGACCATATTTCTTGGTGAAGGGAGAATCTCTAGGCACCCTCGATGCTAACTCTTGAAGTTGAGGAGGCACTTTCACGAAGCTGACTCAGATGGTATTTCTACGAGTGGAAGCCGTGTCCTACAAAATAGAACAAAGATAAATTCCTAAATCATTGAAATGGTTAGTGAGAATACTTATGATGTTATGATGTTATGATGTTTATGATGTCATGAATAATAATCACAAACAAAGCACACAAAGACCTTAGGTTTAGGCTTGCATGGGTTTCATAGGTAAGTTCCCTCTTAAGTTTAGTTGGTTAAACCTGTCCTAGAAAGTAAACGGGTTCTAGGGAATCTCAATATCATTTATCTTTCTTCATCGGGCACTGTTTTAGCACAATCAATATTTTCTTGCAGCCAAAATATCTCGAAAATCCAATCTCAATGAGCCTAGTATCGAGTATCAACCAATCTTCAGCTTTGCACCAAAGTCGGCTTTCTCAGTACTTCCTAATGTCCAAATTGTTCAACTAAAGGTTCTACGGTCAGTTAGTGCTTTATGACACCACACAGCGGCCCCGTATTCTCCTCGATTCAACATAAGGGATACTGGTACCAACAAATGTGTCACAGTAACATAGCTATTGTCTTAACCATATCGGTCTATGTCGTACAGTCTCCATAATCTTTTGCTACTTACCTAATAATGTTCCCAGATCCGGGTAGGGGATTTATACAAGAAAACTCAAACATAGGCCCGTAATGTAAAGCAAGCAAGTCAAACAATGAAAGAATTTAAAGGTGTTCTAATCTCTAAGGTAACCCCACTTTTAAGTTTATTTCCCCAGTAGAGTCGCCAGTTCTTTAATGCGGTGGAAGAACTGACTTGGGTGTTTTGCGTTTCATTGCGATTGTTACGGATAGCGAGAGTCGCCACCGACTTTTCTTTTATCCAATGAAGGAAAGGGTGAAAAGAACAGGAAAGACCTTCTGAGATATTTCTTGAGTTCGGGGGGTAGGTTATGAAAAGGGAAGATGTTAGCACCCTTTTCATCTGTAGTTATCTACGGGCTCTTAGTTGCTAGCTCACTTTGAAATGCTTTGTTTGAAATGTGTTTGTGATGGTTTGAAAGTATTTTTGAAAAGTGCATTTTTTTAGGCTTACTTTGTAATGATTCTGATCTCTATATTTTTGAAAGATAGAGAGCGACTGGTTAACTCGGGTGATTCGCTCCCCTTGGCTATGGCATCTCCCCACTTCCTCTGCATATGATTTTTCATTGCATTGTTTGTGTGCTTTTGCTGAAGCACTTGCTTGTTAATTTGCTTTCTATATCATGTTCCCTTAGGGTTTTCTTGACTCTCTTAAGTTAGTGTTCGAGATAGACATTAGGTTTCTAAGCTATGCATGCTAACATTAGGTAGACACTTCCATTTTGGTAATCCTTGACATAGGACCATCATTGTATTATAACATTAGGATTAGAGATAGGTCAGTCTCCCTTAGATGTTTTCTTCCCATTTTGCATAATTTCATTTAAAACTAAAACTTCTTTTTCTTGGTAAATGTACAAAACATGCTAACCATACAAAATCCTTTTCAAGTAAAAAAACACCAACCAATTCAAAATATTTTAGCCCCTTGGCATTTCAAATTTGCAAAACGGATATGTTAATTCTACTTCATGCAATATGATTTCCCGTGTCTACTTTCTAGAATTGTGAATGTAACATTTATGGCCTCTTGGCATTTTCTCTCTCTTGAGAGTACCTTCGGGTAAGAAACGTATTAATTCATTCATGTGTTAATGCGTGAGTCTTCAAAGGTCGAGTTGCGGCAGAAAGAGAATTAATATTGTTTATAAAAATTACAAAACAAATGGAAATTTGTGAACCGAACTACGGCACTCTGATTCCTCGAAAGGGACACGTAGGCATGAGGTTGCATAGCCTAACCGAGCACGATTGTAAATACTTCCTTCTTTTCTCCTCATTTTTTTTTCATGCATTCCCTTTTCATTTTCTCTTTTAACCATAGAAATAGATTAAACACACCTCTTAGAAGTAACAAACAAGAGTAGATACCATGGAGTACCATGGGTGTGAGGGGTGTAAACACCTTTCCCTTGCGTAACTGACTTCCTTACCTGATCTCTTGGTTGAAAGACCGTGATTTCACCCTTCAGGTTTTCTCGATGCTTACCTTTCCCTTTTCGGTGGGATAAAATATGCTTGATGGTGACTTCATTGATATATTATCAGATAACGGTTCAGCCAGTTGTTTCAGCTGGCGACTTCACTGAGGAGTGTTGACCAAATGCTGGTCCATCCCAGAGTCGATCCTAGCTCTTGTTTTCTTTTCTTTGGGTGTCTGTTCTTATGTTTTACAGCTTATTCATTCATATATGATTATTTGAGCATATGTATGCATTTTACTGCTTTCCATATATATTGTTGTTGTGCTTGATCTGTTTCATGTTGGATGGGTGTTACAAGAGGTAAAAGGCCTAATACCAAGGCCAAGTGACAAACAATAGGAACACTAGGACTAGGGTGGAATATAAACGGGTAGGGGATGTAGATATCCCTATTCGTCTATGTCGTCCATTCTCAATTGAGGTACAAATGAGGTGCTACCGTTTCACATAGGTGTTTCGCGATAGTGGCTTCAGGCGGACCTGTGATTCTGAGTTACCATTGCCTTACCCTGACCTAGATTTCACATGTGAGTGGGGAGGGATGGTTGATTATTATAGGTACAGTTGGTGACTTTATTCTGATGATGACTGTATGTTCTGATGATGACTTGATATTGTCAGTGACTATATACTCTCTCGGTTTTGTTATGGACTTCTCACCTTATGATAGTCATTTATTTCAGCAATTCAGCATGTGTCTTTTATGATGGGGAGATTTTGATCCCATGTTATTGTCGATCTCTTTGGCACTTGGTTCTTATGTTCCAGGACGGTGTCGAACTTTTAATCCTATGATATTCAAACTTGATTCCTTGGGTTTTGATATTGGTATTGAACCTTTGATCTTGGTATTCTCGGCATGATCGAAAAAAGGGTAGCAGTTATCTATTGTGATGGAAGCCTTGATCTTGTATTAGTGTATATATAACATGCTAATGTTATTTTAAACATCACATACATGTTCTTTCCATTTCCAAGTAACCGTGCTTGTGAGCCTTGTGTTGCATTTTCCATCTCTTAGTTACAAAAGAATCAAAGCATGAGGGTTCTTTGGAAATGATTGAACATGGCATTACATTTCATGCATTCATGACATGTATTCAGATTGGGGATTCTTATTCATACCTAGTATTCTCTTCAGAGGTTCAGACTTGATTCCTTACTATTATATGTTCAGAAACCAGATATAGAACAACTTCGTGGGGAATCAGACGAGTTGAAGATTCATATGGAGTTGTTTGTGATATACACGCAAGTCACAAGTCGTGGTCGGGAACTCTTAAAGGAGGAATATAACCAGTTGAAGACTCGGTTGAGCCGGGTTATGGAAATTCTGATGACAATGTCAATAAAAGGCAATCCTACACCTACTGCTGCAGTAGAGGTTCTATCTTCCCCTTATCTTTTGGGATTTCTTTCAACTATGGAGTGCTACACAATGTTGAGTTCCCGGAACGTTATATAAGTAGATGTTTCCCAGTTACTATGTGAACTCAAGAAATTTTACCAGCAAGAATAGAATAATCCTGAAGAAGAGTTTGATCTTATACTAGTGCTTTATTCTCATTTCTTTCCACACTTGTTTGAGCTTTAGTGGGTTAGGCTTTGTACTTCAGTATCGTCTATAAATTTCCTTCCGGACCATGATCCCAATAACATATGTGGTTATGATGTTGGGGCATCCGACTATTCAAATCATGGGACCTCTCCATAATTTTGTGTTAACTTTGTGTTCCCTAATCTTCTCATCAACAAGTGATTCCCATTCACCAAGTGAGCTCATAGGGCCAAGATTTTAAGCAAAAATGGAAGCAAACTGATAAGCATGTTGATACAAGCCTAAGGCATTACATCCTGTTACTTCCTCACATTTTTGAAGTTTAATTGGTAAATCTCCTTTCTTTGGGTCTTTCTCCCGCAAGTGTCTCTCTTAATTGCGATACACATGCTAGATGCATCTCTTATTCCGGGGCACCCGGTTATGATGTTGAAGATTGTAAGGGGTTGAAGTATAAAGTCCAGCACCTATATGACGTCTTTTCTAAAAAGTCCAATTCCTATTTGGCAACCTATTAGATTCTTTCTCAACAACTGGATGTTTATTTTGTGTGATAGAAGATGAATTGTGTTACTTATTTGCAGCATAAGATACTTGGTGATGTGGTTTATACAAATTTTCTTGGCAAATAATTCATTCGTTCTTTTGAGAACTTTCTATGAATGTCATCCTGGGACACCTGGCCATTCAATTGAAGATGGTATGTCATCCAGAGACGAGGTCCAAGATTGGACCAACTCAGAGACGGTTGTGTTCACATCAGATCAGAAGGAGAATCTCTTGCCCATTTAAGCATCAAGGTTGTCGAAAGTCATCAGAATCAAGAAATCCATATGGAGTCAAGTATCCTCGATGATGGAAATCATTGGTTCCTTTACTGCATTTTCATTTGTATTCTTGTTTGTTTGTTTAAACATTGCTTGCATGTAGAAATCTGTCTATTTTTGAACGAAAATCTTAATGCAATAAATATGTTTGTCTTGAAGTGTTCCTTTCGTTTTTACTCATTCATTTTCTATCACTCTTTAAATGTTTTTTTCATATTGATACCAAATTTTACAAGTTTTATGCTTAGTCACAAGTTGGAGGGAGGATGACGATAATCTAAAAACACAAAATCTTTGGTTGGTATGCTTTTGAGTAAGACCTTGCTGACGATGTGCATGCCTTGTTTCAATTCCTAAACCCCGGAGATATATGGGAGATAGACCTTTGTTAACCCCTCTGAGCCTTCAAAGTAGGAGTTTCTTTTTTGTTTAGAAAAAACCCTCATATTTTAACCCGGGGCAGGGTAGTGTTCAGTTAATCTGATAGAGCGTTCAAAACTCATCAAGAGTGCGCATCTAAGGATACAACAATAGTTATCCACCAAAAGGTTGAGGAAAGTCAAAACTGCAATGGCTAATCCTCGTTTATCAGGAGTGTACGTCAATTGATGATGCCCTAATGGGTATCACTCGCACATCAGATAACGATACAATTATCCCTCATCTAGCAAAGACTCAGACAATCACAATCGTTTCCAACAAATTGAAGACGATGCAAAGATCGATGACTTGTTCAAAAAGGAAAGTATGAATAAGAAAGAAATAAAAATCCCCTCTAAGTCGAAACTTGAAAATAACTCGCTTAGGAAAAAGTTAGGGTATCCCGCTGGACGTTCAGTTTGAATTGCCAAAGGATTTATCCAGGCAAAAGTTAGGGAAAGTGAAAAAGCCCGAAAGGCAGAAAAGGATTACCAAATAAAAATCCTTAGCAAAAAGAAAAGTCGTGTGATCAGAAACTAAAGCAAAAGGTGAAGCAACTGTCGTGTCCAAGAAACCTATATGGTTCCTCAACCATCGCAAACTCCTTTTTTGGGAGATGAATGCTCATTTTGGATTAACTGAACATAGGAATGGAGGACATCATGGAGAATGGGTGGGCACCAAAAGTTTTAAGCCTTAAATCCTTTTTTCTAAAACCATGAACCAAGTCACATTACAACCCTTAATAGTCCTAAATGAAGCATGGGTTAATTCGAAGGCGTTCCACAATGAGATAATGTTTAAATGACTCCCAAGTTGCGTACTAAATATCTTTTTGGTATCATATGCTTGCATTATCTTTCATAAAAAAAATGAATTTTCAAATGTTGCACTCTAGCTAGTGATTCGTTCATAACAAAGTGGTGATATCATTTCATTCAAAACTTTCAAACTTCAAGACTTACATACATGTTTCATTAGAATTATTATTCTCATAATAAACATTCTTCTGCATACAAAACAATTGCTTGACATCAAGTAAGTTTACACAATGAGCATCAATGAATAGCTCAATATTGTCAAAGAAGAGAGGCTTGAATACTCTATTGAGACAAAAGTCAGCTGTCTCAGAAACAATAATATGATATCCAGGGGAGTGATGCCCAGAGGTTCTGACAAACGAATGCAGTATGATGCTTTACAATCTGAATTCCCTTTAAAGTGGGTGAAGTTTGCAAATCCAGCTAATTTGGGGCATGCCTTCTATTGATTCTGTTGAGCATAAGAAGACCAGTTTGAGAATGACCAGAAGCTGGAATTTCAATGATTGCAGAAGTATGAGTGTCTATAAGTCTTTGTCGAGCAAGTGGTGTATTACTTTCAGTTGGTCTCGAAGGACGGGTTGCTTCAACTATTTGGTTGAGTACAAGCAGTTTAAGAATTACAATTGTGAATTAACCTACTTTCGAAGCAGAAGTATGGCGGTGTATCAGCCTACTTTCAAGATATAAGTCAGTTGCCATGAGAAGTAACAAAGGATTATCTTTAAAGTTTGTGAGTTTCTCATTCCTCCGTTGAGAATGGGCAAATATTTTAGTGTTCGCACTTCATTGAGTAAAAGTATCTCAGAGTCTGATTACCCTAAGGGGCCGAGAAGCATGTTAACCCTCTGTTGAGTAAGAACTCATTCAATCTGGGCAGTTATGTCGAGATTCGAAGAATCTCTCAAAGTGCTGAGTAATCAGGGGCATTCATCCAAGCGCATTTGAAGTTATTTCAAACTTTGTTTAACCAGGAAGTGCTCATAATTCATAATACTGGAGCATATTATCTTGATGGTACAAATTGTAGAAATTCCTCCCGAGGCGAATTTTGTCAAAGTCCCTACAGATCAGGGCAAAGCATTACCCAGGGGCATTCCCTCCTCTTCAAGAGTTTATCAGATCAAACCCAGTCACAGGCTAAGCAACTTATGAGGTTGCTACCCTTACAAGGTTCATGATGGAAGTGTGGTTTCCTATAAGGACCCATTTCCCCAGTAAGGAATCCATTGCAACCTAATAAAGTTCACTGTCCCCAGAAGGTCACGTTATTCTGTCCCATGAAGTTTACATCTTTTTCCCCACTGTAGTCGGCATTCGTCTCCTCAATTGGGCTGATCTCCCTGGCTCTAGTAAGGCTTGGTACCGCTGTTTATTCCTCAGTGAACCTCCGTGATGACATGTGCATTTGCCTTTCTTGTGAGTTCAGCATTCATCTTCCCCGGTGAAGTATATCCATGCCCCCAATGAAGGGGATTTTTTGTTTATCTCTATGAATCTTATATCCTTACAAAAATCGGTATTTGTTGTCCTCAATGAGAACTACGTCATTATCTCCCTAGTGAGATCTGATACCGTCGCTTATTTGCTTTGAGAAGTTGGTATTTACTCCCCAGCTAAGCATTCCTTATTTCTCTACGGGAGGAGAACGGATCTTCTCTCTAGAAATTCCAGAGTTGTGTAAAATCAAAATGATTTATTTTTTATGAACTGCAATTTATTTTTGCAGTGTCCTCTCTAAAGTCCGCTTGTCAGTGGAATTCCTCCTCAGAGTTGACATGTTGAAGTTGCAATCTTGCTTCTCAGTTTTGACCCATTGATTATTAGTTCAGATTGTCTATTCCTCAGTGAAGGTTTCCATTTCACACTTGGGGTATGTTGTTGTAACTTTCCTTTTCGCAAGAATCGTTGGTATTTTGTGACAAGAAGAGTACCCGCATGTACCAAGGAAAGTTTGTATGTGACAAACATGAGGGTCTTAAGGGATGAGGATTTCTATAGAATAGAATCCAGTTTCCCTAGTGAATGTTCATCTTTACTCAAGGCAGAGCCTGTTATCCCCAGTAAGGATGTACACTCGCACGAGTATATCTCCTCCTCAGCACAATTTGTGTCTTTCAAATTTTCAGACGAATCTTTTCTATTCACCAACCGGAGATTCTTGATATACTATTCATGAAGTCGGTATTTTGCTCCTCCAATGAGGATGACACTCGTCTTCCCCATGAAGTGTATTCTCCTCCTCAGTAAAGTTGGTACTTTTCCTCCCCAGTGCGATCTGCCTATATCAGTGTTTCTTGAAGAGATTCCTGGTTAACTATGGGAGATACTGGTTTGCATCTCCAGGGAGTTGATTGTTATCCCCAATGAAGGGATTTTTCTTATCCCAAGTACGAGCCCTTACCAGCGGGAATCTCGAAAAAAGGGTTGTCTCCAATATAATTGGTATTGTTTATATTTCTATCTAAGGCATTTCGGCTCCCTAGTGAAGAGGTGGCTTTCTCTCCAGTCGAAGTCGAATTTCAAGGACTTCCCGGATTGACTTGCACATTATTTCCTGGCTGGAGTTCTATTCTAAAGATGCTTGTCTCTCCCCCAAATGAAGAATTTTACCCCCGGCGGTAATATCCCTAATGTGGTTTGGGTAGAATTCTTCTTCTTTAATAATTTTTATGATTTCTCCCCATTAGAAGTTATATTCGTCAAGGAAGCTCTACGCGAGAAAATTTCCATTCCTATCGAAGTTCCCCTCATCATTGACAGAAGACCGTGAATTTGTTCCCTAAGAGATTAAGGGTTTGATCATAGTTCAAATTTTCTGAGCTGCAGTTTATTTTTGCAGTAGTCTCCCCCAGTAAGTTACTTTCCTAGTGATATCAATCTTTAGAAGCTGATGGGTCCGAATCTCGATTCCCCATGGAAGTTCAGATTGATTTTTCTCTACAAAAAATTAGATATGCAAAGTTAATCGTTCGGAAGTTCATTGTCTTCTCAGCAATCGATTATTGCCATATTTTCCCCCATGCATCACTAAACATGCAATATTACATTTCATCTACCAAAACAAAAAAGTTCAAACATGCATAAGTGCATAAGTATAAGCCAGTTATGTTTACTTGCAGTAACCAAATTGTTATGCTCAATTTTGAATTACCTCTACCGCCAGCCTCTAAGGTGACTCTATCATGTTCCCTAGCAGAGTTTATTTGGCCTATCACCATTCGGGTCTTTGGTATGGCCCATTTCTCCAGTGAGTCATGATTTTCCCTTGCCCTTGCAAGCCCTTGATTATTTTACCCGTGTCGGCCTCGCTGTCAAAGTGTAAGTAAGAGTCGGTGTATGACCTTTCTTATTTTTCAAGAATTTGGGTATCCATGCTTGGTGTGTGGTAATTCAGATAATTGCCACTCTTGACGAATTACATCTTGTTTCTGGCCTGGGGGATATTGTAGTTCTTGCGCATTTGCAATCTCTTAAAGTCCAATGTGTTTTGGCCATCTTTGTAAGAGTCCTCCTCGGTTGGTCTCTTTCTTATATGTGTCTAACCATAACCATACATGTATATCTTATTCCCGGTAAGTTTACCTTCGATCGATATTCTTCCTCTAGAAGTCTATCTTTGGTGAGACCTTTCTTCCGGTCTTTCCTGTTTACATGGCCTCTACCAACTCTGGGCATGTGTATTCGATATTTTCATACGTGTCATTTCCTCCGAACATGTATTAATATTATATTTGTTGGGGCTTTCTTCAGTTAGTCTCTTTATTATGTTTGCCACAAACCCCGAACATACATTTGATATTTGGTTTAGACCTTTCATCTGGTCTTCCTTGTATGTGCCCTTTCCTCCAGACATGTACGTTTGGTATCTGGTTTAGACCTTTCCTCCGGTCTATTCCTTGCGGGTGTCTTTTCCTTCATAAATGTATTAATGATATCTTCATTGGGGCTTTCTTTGGTTAGTCTCTTTCTTATGTTTGCTACAGACCCTGGACATACATTTGATATTTGGTTTAGACATTTCCTCCGGTATATTCCTTGTATGTGTCATTTCCTCCGGACATGTATCATCTCCGATTGAGTCCACTTTGTTAGGTCTCTTTCATCCTTGATATCTTTGGTTGACATTGCTTTGTTATACTTCTTCCTCCCTTGATATCTCTGGTCGAGTTTGTTTTTTTAGATCTCTTCCATTCCTGATATCTTCGATTACGTCCACTTTGTTAGGGTTCTTTCATATTTGATATCTCTGTAAGAGTCCTTTCCTTCGGTCTCTTTCTGGTTATATGTTCGCTACCAACTTCAGACATATATTCGTGATACTTTTTTATATGTTCGCTACCGACTTCAAACATATATTTGTGATATATTTGTAAAGAGTCATTTCTTCCGGTCTCTTTCTTATGTGTCTGCTACCAACTCCAGACATGTATTTTGATATCTTTGGATAAGAGTCCTTTCCTCTGGTCTTTTTCCTGTTATGTGTCTGCTACCGACTCCATACATATTGATATCCTTGTTAGAGCATTCTTCGGTCTGTCTCTTTCGCATATGTCTGCTACCGACTCCGGGTATGTTTATTCAATATTTTCATATATGTCCTTTCCTCTAGACATGTATTGTTGATATCTTTGATAGGGCTTTCTTCAGTTAGTTTCTGTCGTATGTTCGCTACAAACTCCAAACATATATTTGTAGTATCTTCTGAAGGAGTTCTTTCCTCCAGTCTCTTTCTGATTATATGTTTGCTACCAACTCCGAACATATATTCGTGATACTTTTTTATATGTTCACTAGCGACTCCAAACATATATTTGTGATATCTCTATAAAGAGTCCTTTCTTCTGATCTCTTTCTTATGTGTCTGCTACCAACTCCAGACATGTTGATATCCTTGTTAGAGCTCTCTTCGGTTAGTGTATTTCGTATGTATCTGCTACCGACTTCAGATATGTATTTTCGATATCCTTCTCGTATGTGTTCGCTAACGACCCCGAACATGTATTTTCCGTACCTTTGTAAGAGTCCTTTCATCTGGTCTCTTTCTTGTGTCTGCTACTAGCTTCAAGAATGTCTACTCGATATCTTTCGTATGTGTCCTTTCCTCCTGACACATATCATTGGAATCTTTAATGGGGCTTCCTTTGATTAGTCTATGTCGTTTGTGTTTGCTACCGACTTTGAAAATGCGTTTCTTGATAACCAATTTCTCTTTTATGTGTCTAACCTTGACCTAGCATACATTTACCCCTAATAACCATTACCTACCAAAAAGCAAAAAATAGAAAATACAAAAAACCTAAAAATACATGATACCTGATTGACTTCCGAGTGCAAATTTTACGGTCCTATTAAGTATTCAATCCTCTTTCACCTTAATTGTTCGAAAGGCTAGCACCAATATCACCCTCTAGTTAAAGAAGATTGAATAGGGGAAGTTGTTACACCCTAAAATTTTCCTTCTTAATTATAAACAAAATGGCTTGTGCTTCATCATCATATTTATCATTTGCATTGCATTAACTCAATGATATGGAATCAAGGGTTTTGGTTGTGTGAATGTGTACAACTCAAGATAAGGAATTTGATTCGCAAGGGCTGAATATCTGAAGTCTCATAATTACAAGTATTTTCCATATGCACGAGGCTTGTTGGTTCAATAGGTTTTCAGGATACTTCATTTGAAATAGGGTTTCGCGCCCTGATTAATTCATTTTCACTTGTGGCCACCAATTAGGGTTTTTGATCAGTGATGTGTTACGATTGAATATTTGAGCTTAAAATAGTTCCACGGTCTTCAATTGGTCTTAATACATTCATGTATGTCTTATTAATCTCCATATCTTATCAGAAAATCAGGATCGATTGAGTATGAATAAATTAGAGTGTGCACGAGCAAAAGTCAATAAAAAGTCAAAGGTTGACTAAATGAAATTTTTGGTCAAAATTATTGTCAAAAATAAATATGTGAGAAAATGAGATCATTTGTTGAGAAAAGTCGGAAGAATCAGTCAAAATTGAGATTTCTTGCGTTTTAAGTGATTTGGACACTTATAAAATTTTCTAAGTTTTTGGAAGTCTTTGTGTTCATATAGTCATCTTTGCAACTCTTTATCTCACTCATCCATGGTCAGAAATTTGCGAACTCAGGTTCTCTGGAAAGAGAGAATTTCATACTCCATTTTTCTCCTTGAGGAGTCATCTCCTAAAAGTGCTTAGATTTTGAGTTATGTGACTTGAAAGTCGAGTGTTCATAACTTTTTGAAATTCTTACACTTAGTGAAATTCTGGCATATTTTTAGAATGCTCAGGTAACTGACTTTAGAAGTATGTACATGTGATCTTAAGCATTATTTCAAGTCGAATTCAACTACAAAGTTGTTCATTTCATGGCAATCTACAAGTTTGTACTTGTAGTAGGGTTATCTCCAAAAAAAGGCTTGGATTTTGAGTTACGTAGCTTGAAAGATATGAGTTTGTCATGTTTGCAAAGTTAAGCATATAGAAGATTTTGAGAGATTTTTAAAGTGATCAAGCAACAAGCTTCAAGAGTAATTTAAGGTTGGAGTTAGGCTTTACTTCAAAGGGTAATCAACATACAAATATTCTACGATATGTCAGCTTTCTATTGCCATTAAGATTGTGTCATTTGGAAATCTGAATATCAAGTTATAAGCTCATGAAGTGAGCTATATGGCCCATTCGAAACTGAAATTGTATTTTGGCTAGGCAAGGCTGCAACATGCAGCATAAATGCATGCATCACTATCTTTCTCTATTTAGCCAAGCAAGAGCTCTTCATGCATGCATAATGGGAAGAGTTTGTTTAAAATAGCTTCACAAAACTTGTCAATTAAGTTTGATGGATGTGCACCACATGCTACCCTACTCCCTCCTCCACTGAATAAAACAACAACTCCCAACTCTCCATCTCCGGACTCGCTTCCACCACCATAACAAACCTTCACTCTTTCTCTACACAACAACTTCTCTCCACACAACTTTTTTTCTCATCCATAACCTTATTACTTCTCCAGAACCATAACAACAACCTTCAAACCCTCTTCCTTCTCCAGAACCATAATAACAACATCTAAACCCTCTTCCTTCTCCAGAACCATAACAACAACCACCAACACCTCACTCTCTTCTCCTCCCTAACCGTAACAAACTTTCTTCGACCATAACAACCTTCCATGAACTTTAATCGAATCTCTCTCTCACCAAGAACTGAGCCCTCTCTCATCCTCATCTTTAATACGATAGAGACTCTTCTCTCTCTCGAAGAACACTATAACTGAACCTTCTTCTATTCTCTCATCACGTCACCTCCTATCTAAGTTGGCTCATTTGTTTCTTTATCATCCTCGATGAATCATTGAGCTATCCTACATTCTCATTGCAAGAGGGAGACTTGGTCGAAATTTATTTCACAGTGAAGCATATCCTGATAATCCCGTTGCTTCCCTCGTCTTCTTCTATTCGCGACAAGATTGCAGATGTAGAGTTTTCTAGAATTGCTTGTACAATCCGTACTTTTTCTGGAATTGCTTGTTCAGTCTGTAATCTTCAACAAGTAAGTGTTCGGAAATCCCTTGCTCATCATGTTAGATTCACTTTAACGAAGAAGCATTCATTGCATCTGACTCTGCATAGGCAGAGGGTAGAGTTAGGCACACCATTATATGTTAGTCATTGATGTGAAATTTGTGAATCTCTGAATGTTGCCTTGTAGCTCGATCTTGTTTAAGTTTAGCGATTACTGAGATCGGATCCAGGATCAGTATGAAAAACTGAGGCCAATAGTGTTAAGCCTAGTCATTTCTGGTGAAGCTTGTATGTTCCGGCTACCATCGCCGCTGTGAGAGGGGTTTAGTCGGCCGGAGAAGACAACGGATCTTCATGTTCTATTTCATTTGATACAAAAGCCCTAGGCGTGGCCCTTCCCTATTCGGTCATGAGGATTGGTGTCAACCAATCAGAATCCAGTTATATCTTATTTTATTTATTTATTTATTTTATTTTTGTAATCAGGATAATAGGTGTCAGAATAGGATTGGCCAGGGAATAATTTTATGATTAATTCATTTAAAGGAAACTTGACCATTTGAAGAATGTGCGTATCACATAAGAAAAACGTGACATACCAATAAATGAAATCTGGAGATTTGTTTTATTTTTTGTTTGGAGTTATGGATTTTAGTACAAACAGTTATGAGCCTACGTTTTCTCTATCTACACCCCTCCAATAAGCCCAAATCCAGAGTTGTTAAGTGAATGTAGTTCAATTAGAAACTCATTAATACACCCCCCTTGGTTCTATGTTTCCTAATCTTGGTACTCAAGCGATTTTTCATGTAATTTCGATCTTTTGGACATACAAAAAATGTGGAAAAGTACATTCCTGGTTATTTAGCTTCTTAGGAATTTTAATCATTTTTTTGGGATTTTTTATAATTAAATTTTAATCCCTTTTAATTATATTTTGATAATACGTTTAGAAATAAGTTTCATATGATACCTTGCACGTTTTGGTGCGATTTTTGATCATTTCTCGACAAATAAAATCCATAAAAGTGTGTGTCTGATTCTTCCATGCCTTAGGAATTTTTAGATGATTTTTCTATATTTTTACAACTTAATTTTTAATCTCTTTTAAAACATTTTTGTGAAGATATGCTAGTTAACTAGTTTTTTATCAAGGCTAACGTTTGATGATGATTGCTCGCTATTCTTGAACAATTTGTTTGCCATAGTCAGAAGTCTATGTGTTAATGGTTCACATACCAATTTGACTATTTTTTTAATGGAGAGTTGAATCATTTTTCAATTGGTTTTTAGAAGCCTCGGTCCGTATCTAGTTAAGAACGCATGTGTATGCGATTGTTTGATTTTTAAGCTTGTATTTATGAAATAGCTTAGAAATTTTTTATTATATGATGAGGTACATAATAACATTCCTTGAGGTTTAAATCCATGATTTTTGAGGTTCCTTTAGCCTTTGATTCGAATTTTTTCCTTTGTATTATACAAAGATGCATAACTACATACTTACTTGCCTAGTTAGGAATCAATTTTTTTTACAACGATGCCTAAACTTAGTTCAATGTTCAATTAGGTTCTTAACTAACATACTAACATGTTTAGTTAGCTTTTAATTAGATTTCAATTCTCTAATCGGGTCATATTTTTAGTGTATCGTTACGGTTGACTCCTAACTTGTCGATTAATCGTTTTAGCATAGTTTCGACACATAGTTTGTTGCAATCATGATCTTTATTGTAAATTTTGTTTAAGATCAATGATTATAGGTTAGCTACTGACTTGTAAAATGCCATACCTTATCTAATAAGAAACTTACTTAACTCTCGAGTTTTGATTACTTTGTGACGTTTATAAATGCATTCTTCCTTCATTTTTAGGAGATTGTTTATGTGAGTTTAAATGGTGTACTTGCTGCCCGGATTATGATCTTATGTCTCTATTATTATTATTATTATTATTATTATTATTATTATTATTATTATTATTATTATTATTATTATTATTATTATTATTATTATTATTATTATTATTATTATTATTATTATTATTATTATTATTATTATTATTATTATTATTATTATTATTATTATTATTATTATTATTATTATTATTATTATTATTATTATTATTATTATTATTATTATTATTATTATTATTATTATTATTATTATTATTATTATTATTATTATTATTATTATTATTATTATTATTATTATTATTATTATTATTATTATTATTATTATTATTATTATTATTATTATTATTATTATTATTATTATTATTATTATTATTATTATTATTATTATTATTATTATTATTATTATTATTATTATTATTATTATTATTATTATTATTATTATTATTATTATTATTATTATTATTATTATTATTATTATTTCAATGTTGCCTAATACATGATAATGTTCACAATGATATACCATTTTGTATTGTAATATTATTTGCTAAATTATATTTCAATATTCCTTGTTATTTGCTAACATTTCTTGTGGCATGACGCGAGTTTGGAAGGAAATTCACTCTGATGCGATATATTCAGATTATTATTTTGTTTATGTACCATTGACTGATGTTGGATATTGGTGTTGACTATCTTGTTGTTGATGCTAGTGGACTCGAAGTTTTCTGGAGTATTCTTGCTTTCGTTTGCTTGCTAAGAACCATTGTTCATTTTGGTAGCAATTCTTTCTGTTTTATTACTCCTCATTCCTTTACTGGATTACTTTACCGTTTTCTAGAGATCATGAGAAGTAGGAATTTTACCTCTTTCTAGAGATTATGAGAAGTAGGAATCAGGAAATAAAGAGTGTGCGCTCGAAATATCTGTTTAAAGACCTGTAGCAGGCACCACTTTCTGTATGCTATTTGTGTTTGGTTTGTTTAAAACCCTACCTTTGAAGTAGGTATTTTGCAAGTGTGTTTACATTTTGCTCGCATATTATCCCCATCCCCAAAGACCTCAAAAGAGGTGAAGTCCTCCAAAAGAGAGATGCGCGCCCCCACACATTCTAGTTCGTGTCACTCGTAGCTTACGTTGTACGTCGATGCTATTGTGGTTGTTCCCCAGATCCAGTGTATCGAGTCCGTAAATGGAAAATGGACTTTCATTCAATTCCGTATGTTTTATCAGGAGTTTGCATTGGCCGATGCTGACACTCCATGATTGTTCATACTATCTTCTATCGTCTACCTTGATCTCATATATCTTGGTTAGATGCTTAGACGCTTTGAACATCACTTTATGCATATATTTTGCTTGCCCAACAATTCAATGCCCGGTATAGCTGCTTTATCCCACACTAGAGAGCGCCTGGTTGACTCGGATGATTCACTCCTCTTAGCTATGGCATCTCCCCACTTCCCATGCATATGATTTCATATTGCATTATTTGTGTGCTTTTTCCGAAGCACTTGCTTGTTTATTTTCTTTTTATACCATGTTCTCTTAGGGTTTTCTCGATTCTCTTAGGTTAGTGTTCGAGACATTAGGTTTCTAAACTATGCATGCTAACATTAGGTAGACACTTCCCTTTTGTTAATCCTCGACATAGGACCATCATTGTATGATAACATTAAAATTAGAAATAGGTTAGTCTCCCTTAGATGTTTTCTTTCCATTTTTCATAATTGCATTTAAAACTAAAACTTCTTTTTCTTGGTAAATGTACAAAACATGCTAACCATACAAAATCCTTTTCAAGTAAAAAAGCACCAACCAATTTAAACTCTTTTCTCCCCTTGGCATTTCAAATTTGCGAAATGTATATGTTAATTCTACTCCATGCAATATGACTTCCCGTGTCTACTTGCTAGAGTTGTGAATGCAACATTCCTGGCCTCTTGGCATTTTTTCTCTCTTGAGAGTACCTTCGGGTAAGAAACGTATTAATTCCTTCCTGTGTTGATGCATGAGTCTCCAAAGGTCGAGCTGCGGCAGAAAGAAAATTAATATTATTTTTAAAAAATACAAAATAAATGTAAATTTGTGATCTGAACTACGTCGCTCTGATTCCTCGAAAGGGATACGTAGACATGAAGCTGCGGAGCCTAACCAAGCACAACTATAAATACTTCCTTCTTTTCTCCACAGTTCTTTTTTTCATGCATTCCCTTTTCATTTTCTCTTTTAACCATAGAAATAGATTAAACACACCCTTATAAGTAACAATCAAGAGTGGATACCATGAAGTACCATGGGCGTGAGGGGTGCTAACACCTCCCCCTTGCGTAACTGACTTCCTTACCCGATCTCTTGGTCGAAAGACCGTGATTTCACCCCTTCAGGTTTTCTCGATGTTTACCTTTCCCTTTTCAGTAGGATAAAAGACGTTTGATGGTGACTTTATTGATATATTATCAGATGATGGTTCAGCCGATTGTTTCAAGGTACACTAGACCTCTCATTTACGTAATATTTGATTAATTTACACTACAAAACTAATTGCAAGAAACTTTGATTTAATGTTCTGAAAAATTATATCAAAGTTGAGCAAAGTTCTTATTTTCTCTATTCACATTCTCTTTAAGAATTAATTGTATAGTTGTAAGTTGTTTAGTTTAATTCTTTATCTTAGATTTGTATTGTAATTGCTAAGTTTAAAGTTTAATTTAAAAATGTATTATCAGTTAACTTATTTGAGATTAAACAGATCCATAATTTTAATATTTAATTCAGTTTGAAGAATTTAGTTAAACAAACTTGTTGATTTTTACTTTCAAGTCTATGTTTTATATTTGTAACCGTAGTTAGGAATCTAAAATAATTTGTAGATCATGTTTTAATCTGAAAAATTGAGCCCCTAGAAAAAGAAACACAAAAAAAGTAAAAAGAGTGTTTTTTATTTAAATTGTAAATAACATAAAATTTAATTTGTTGACATTGTCACATTGTATTTTTTTAGCGTGGTCATAAATCATGTTTACGGGAGTGGAATTTGAATCCCATCTCACAAAAACCCCTCTTGCTCCTATCTCATGGTGATTCTCTATCACTCATCTTGGTGTTATGTTGCCGACTATTCAAAATCCCTCTTTATGTATGCCTTTAAGAATTCTAAATTGTAGTTCTATGTATGTTTTCATATATTTCCCCTCTCTTTTCCATTAAAATGTTGGTTGTGAGAGTTTCATATTCCTTCGATAATTTATCACTGGGACAACTTTAAATTTCATTTGGTTTTTTAAGCTTTGATTGTTAGGGGTCTTGTCTTATCTTTTAACCAAGTATTGAATTTGATGTGTTTAATTTTTTTTTATCTAATGTGATTTTAATTAATCAATAATTGCATCTCCAGTTTGATTACTTTTAAGGCCTACTATGTTTTTCTCCTTCAACACTTGTTTTTTTTTCTTCCGAATTTAGTTTAGTGATATTTAGGGTTTAAGGTATAATGTTGAAATTTGTTTATATTTGGGGTTATGTTAGTTGATTGAATAATTATTTTTTATGTCAATATATATAATCATGATTGCGATACCTTTATTTATATGCGAGTAATCTCACCGTAAACTTAGTATCATGAGAGTTGTCAAAACGACATACCTCATACAGGCTTTAATTTTAATTATGTTATGAGAAGCTTGACCGATTGCTTTGACCCCTTAGGATATTCACACATATCTTTACGAAATTATGACAACAATACAACTTATATTTATCGATACACTGAAAGGTGATGATTGATATCTAAACTAAAGAGTCAAACGTTTAAACTGAAGTTACAAAAGTGTGTTTAGTTTAACTGGAAAATTTATTTTTAAATAAATAAATTTACTCAAAGGTTTTTGAACCAACAAATTACTCTATAAAATTAGACATTTCTTTGGTTAAAAACAAGCATATGCTTTGACAAGAGATACGCTTATTTTTATCTATTTCATTTCTGCAAAATATGCATCCTCACAAAGAGAACGAAAGACGAGAGTTTTACACGAGTAAGTCATAGATAGACGATCGTGCTCATGAGACAACTATTTTATAAAATTTTAAACCAATTTAAATATATCAAACCATACTTCCATAGTTTTAGCTAATCATTGAAGACATAAAGTCAATAATCCAAACAATCTCTAGCGAAATGATAAATTTGTACTACATTGATTGAATCGTAAGCTTATGGCCTATCATTAAACACCAATTCGTGATCATAAATAAGTCAAATACTTTCTTACAAGCCTTAACATAATCACCTTTATTGATAAAATACACCAAAAATATTTCATCCTTAAAAATATTATGTTTAATGCTCACAACCCTTTACGTACTCATAATTTAGTGAGTTTGTTTTCTAGAGTCTTGTAACAAATGCGCCTTTTTTTAACAGTTTGGTGACCAATCCTTATCTCCAAGGTTTATAGGTATATGTCGAAAAGCAAAGAGAAGACAATCATAATCTCTAAGTTTTCCTACTAATTTCACACTTGCGAATTCACCAACCTCCACCTTACTTTTTTTCCACTCCATGCAAAGATTTTTTGCATGATAATGACACTATATTATTTTCTTTCAGTTTCACTCCTGATTCATCCGACAGACCAACATAAAATATTGACATAAGTGAGTCCTCCAAGTATCATTCTTACACGTATTTAACTTTCTTCTCGCTTCTTTCAACTTAGTCCGCATCTTCAATAAAAAAATTTCCTCATGGTTTAACAAATTCTAGCATAAGGGTTTTTTTTCTAGGACATCTAACATCAAACATGTTTCCGTCACAACATATTAAGAACAATATTTATAAAAGATGATTTTTAGTCTAAAAACCTAATAACTAGAATCTTAACCCTTAAAAATCTATAAGTAAAGCATCATATGAGTTTGTTTAAGGAGACAACAAATTTAGTAGTTATTGCACCCATTTATCCCATTTCAAATAAAGGGTTAAATATACAACATCATTTACAATGTTAACGAGATTTGTTTTTAACCCCTCATAATGTTTTTTTTGTAAAACGCCCCTCTTCAGATTCCGTCACTTAGGCCCCTTAGTGCCACATTTCATAAAAGATTACCTAAATTTTGTCAGACATTCCACGTGGCATTTTTTATTACTTTTTTTTTCATTTTTTAATATATAATATTTTTTTAAACTTTTTAAATTAAATTTTATTACCTTTTCTTAAATTATTTTTATCAATTTTCATTTTTTTTATATATTATATTTTTTAAACATTTTTTATTATTTTTTATTAATTTTTATTACTTTTTCTTAAATTATTATTTTTATGAATATTTATTTATATATTAATTGTTAAAATATTACAATTGGGATTTAAGTCCATTAACATTTCAAATAGTCTAATACTGAAGTTTTGAAAATAATTATGTTGAAGAGGTATATAAACTCCCTATTTTGTTGGAAAACTGTCGATGTGGGAATCAAAATAAACCAAGCATAACTAACCTTTCACCATACACACTCCATAACAACCATCATATCCCCCTCTTTCACTCCTTCCAACCATGGAACCACAACTCCTCACACACCTGTCACTATAACCACACTTGCTACCATACATAACTTCAACACATTACCATACATAACCACCATTTCCACTGTGAAATTCATAAATCTTGTTCCATAAATTTATAAAGTAGCTACTGAAACAGAATCAAGAATTCCATTTAGTTATATATGTTTGTATGTCAATTGTTGTTCTAACTCTTAATAATATATTTACATGCATAAAACCACATATTTACATGCATGTTATACGATTTTTTTTGGAATAACTAGGTATTAATTTTTTTCTTCCGCAAATAACCATGTTTCAGAGAAAATTACGCAAATAACCATGTTTCAAAAAACCCCACAAGGGAGGAGCCAACCCAGTTGGCGCATGCATTGAGCATTTTTCCCTAGGCGCCATCCCACTTGGCGCATGCTATCTCTTTTAGCCAAGTGAGATAGCGCATGCACTTTAAAAGTGAGAGGAGACGTCATCTCACTTGACTCCTAGGGCAAAGTGCATTTTTTATAAATAATTCGTCTGTTTCTCCGTCATTCCTCACACTTTCTCGCACTGTTCTCTTATTTTTTTTCTCTGTTATTTGTGTTATGACATCACCCATGATTTTTACCAGAGATGGTTACATTATTTTCTCCGCTGCAAAACCTCTGATGAAAATGAAATTCTGGCACATTCACTCCATGGAGCGTCTGAAGAGGGAGTTGATGCGATGGCTAGAGGGAGACATCGAGGATGGGGAACAAATTAGAAGAATCCAGCGAAGACGAACAACAACCTCACTTGCAACAGAAAGACCTAATTTTTGGTTAGAGGAAGTCAAAATAGACAACGACGTAATATTGATGATGCATGGGTCAGATGAAATTGTTTTAACGGTTGTAATTTCATAGACGGTTTATCATGTTTTATTTCTTGTCCGCGCAAGGTTTAATGTAACAAATGTTGTTAATGAAAAACCCTAATGTTTACAACTTAAAAAAGTAAAGATGTTTTGTAATACAATTTTTATGTGGTTGAGCTAGTAGCCCTATTCAGACAATTTTTGCGATTGTGTCCGACCTGACGACATAAACTGCACTTTCTTTCCATCTTATCAAGGGAGTCTATTTCAGTTGTGATGCACTTACTTTTTGGATAATCCTTTTTATTCCTTCGCATTTGGTCATTGTGCCATACTATTTCGCCATTGTATGCAGGTCAATAATCAAGTTTTGCTACCAAAGGGAAGCTGTTGTTATATACGTTGAGCAAGGTTTTAGATTTGTAAATGGGAGACAGAAGTTGTAGCGCGTCCTGATGAGTATAGGCACACGCAGCAATGACATGAGAGCAAGGCATACAAAAGGCTTGAAACTTGCCACAATCGCACCAACGAGAAGGTAGTATAACCCTATACTCTTGTCTTGGTAGGCCCTTGTTGTGGTCGATTGTATTTTTGATAATGAAATTGTGACTGTGTCGGTTGAACCGTATAACCAGATGGGTGTTGGCTTTGGCACTTTCTGCCTTAATATACTTCATGCAGCTTTCACTCCATAGTTGTCCAGATTGCAACACATCATTCCATATTTCACCTCTTTTGGCAAACAACGAAGCCATCCTAAAATATGTTGATTTAACCAAAGCAGTTACGGGGAGGTTTCGTATGCCTTTGAATACCCCGTTCATGGATTCAATTAGATTTGTTGTCATGTGGCCCCATCTTTGTCCATTGTCGTATGACCTAGTCCATTTTTCTACCGGAATGTTATCGATCCACCTATCGGCGTTCAGATTTGACAAACAGATCTCATTGCGATAATATTTGAATGTAGGTTGTGCCAATGCATATCCCGCATTCATTACCACTTTCCTAAGAGCTTTGTCTTTGATCTCACTCGTGAAAATTTGGACGATATGTCTAATGCAATAAACTTGCGTAGAAGAAGGGTCATGCCAACTGTTTGCAGGATTGTTGTATGCACTTTCAATAGATGCATGTCTATCAGAGATCAAACAAATATCTGGTTGAGGAGCCACATGTGTTCGGATATTCTTGACAAATAAGCTCCAAGCACCACCAGTCTCTCCCTCGACTAGGGCAAAGGCAATTGGGAAAATGTTGTTGTTGCCATCTTATGCAATAACCATCAATAGTGTGCCTTTGTATTTCCCATACAACCAAGTCCCATCAATTTGTATAATTGGTTTGCATGACACAAACCCTGTGATGCAAGGTTGAAAAGCCCAAAACACTCAACTGAATATTCCATTCCCGTTGAGTTGACTACCATCTGGGGCGTACGTTGGCAGTGTTTCCAGAATGTAAACAGTACCCGGAGAATAAGTCTGAAGTGCATTTAGGTAGCGAGGAAGTTCTTGGTATGACTCCTCCCAATTTCCATATACCTTTTCAATCGCCTTGGTCTTTGCTAACCACGCCTTTCGGTAAGACGAAGTATAGTTAAATACCGTAGTGATGTGGGAGATTATGGTTTTCACCTTCAATGATGGATCGTTGCTGACGAGGGGTAGGATTTCTTGATATATGAGATCATAATTTAGTTTCTGATGATCCTGTGATTGAGTAGAACTGACACACGTGTGGATGGACATAGAACCTATGACCCAACAATCACCTCTTAATATGTATGATGTAGTGAGCTTAAACATACAATCTGGGTGGATACACTTGATCTTGTACCTTTCTAGATTTAAACGGTCCACCTTAAAATCGACCGAGTTGAGCATGTGAAATTTTTTTTATGGCTCGGATACATTCTTCTCTATTACGAAATTTGTCTTTCTCTTTTAAATTTTCATCCGACTGTATATACGGATTGAAAAATAAATCAGATGACGGTTCATCTCCGCCCATGTTGAATTTTGTCATGTGCAGAGGTGGTGTGTAGATCTCGTTTGAAGGAATACCAGGTATCCCATCATCTTAGGAATCATCGTTGACCATGTCGTCAAACTCCAACTCGTCATCTTCTTCTTCTTCATCAACGACATCTACTTCTGCTTGTTCAGTCTCCAGAGGATCAACCACTTGTGACAGCTGAGGCTCTCGCAGCATAATGTACAACTCAATAGAGTCGTACCCAGAATACTCATGACCGGAAAACATATTCTAAAGGTCCTCGTCATCTTAAACCTCAACCTTATAAGATATTATTTGGTTGTTACCAAAAAAACCAGATTCTGATAAAAGATTTGTGTCACGGGACCTCGTTCAAGTTTGGCCTCCAATCGTTTTTTGAAATACAAGAAATTGGCTTTCCTGTTTAAACAAAATCGGATGTTCTCAGTGTCTCTAAACAAAAACCCAGAGGTGGGACAAATGTATGTCTCACCATTGAAATATGCATTGATCACATATTGGGGTGTAGAGGCCATTGTGTATGACTGTTTGAAGGTTTGAAGGTTTGAAGGTTTGAAGTTAATTGCTTGAATTTTTGAATGTTTTAGTGTTTGAGTGATTAAGTGTAGAAGTGTTTTTATAAATGTAATATTAAATAGGTTGTACTGAATTTGAATTAACCAACAGTAAGCAACCTCTAATTCGCCTCCCTTCACGTCCAATCGTGTTACATGCATGCAGAGATACCTTCCTCAAGGATGTCACCTAGCCTGCACCTATACTGCAACTCATGCCACCTCTTACTCGCCAAGAGGGATGGCGACACCTTTCATTTTTGTACTCATTCGCCAAGTCCAATGGTGTAACACCCTAATTCTACCCCTCGTAATTAGTAATAAAATCAGAGTTTCAAAATTCATCCAAACATAAATTGAGGTATCACATATTCGTGTTTTTCATCACGTTGCATTATAATGCACATCACAAAATCAAAAGTTGGATATACCGATTCATAACATAAATTATCATATAAACATATGACTAATCACAGCACAGCGGATGTGTTCACAAAATGTACATATCATCATGTTATCATCAATACATAAAGTCATAAGATAGTATACATAAACTATCCTATCAAAATAATAACGTCTCCCAAATCCCGAGTGTTACTACTATCAAAGCAGAGCGACTCAAAATAAGGAGACTCGAGCTAATCCTCATCATCCTCGCGAATCACCTGCATGTTACCAATATAAAGGCAACGGCGAAACAAGTAAAGGGTTAGATACTCCAAAACATATAATTAAAGGCATGATAAAATATATAAGTAATTTTGGAATCATAAATGATATGGGTTAATAAGAATATGTCAACAAATATCAAATCTCACATACTTTAAAATCATCATTTAGTGTATAAGATCAATACTTTAATATCATCACATAATCACCATAATCATGTCAAAACAAGACATAAACTCCATTGCCATAAACTCATATCGTCGCTTTACCGTCATGTTATATCCATCGCATAATTTTCATGAAATTATCACATCATAATCACTTTATGTTCAACATAAAAATCATCACAAAACAAAGTATCATATAACATCGCAATTCATTATAAGCCATCAAATAAAACTCAGCACCAAAAGACTCAAAAATAAACATAACCGACTCCATGAGACACGGCTATGTTATGCATGTGGTACCCATCGCTTTCCATAATTAGGGACATTCGGTATAAAAGCCCATTGTCGCTTTGGCATAAAAGCCCTCGTCACTTGGCATAAAAGCCCTTGTCGCCAATGCAATGTATGTGACTCGACAACACGACATCACAAACACGACACAACAAAACATCATCATTGCACATCAAAATTGGTATAAAACCCACGTCGCCATATTCATCCACATCAAAATAAACACATCATCGCATCGCATATCATCAAGTATTCATTATAAATAAACCGTCACAAATATCATATTTAATCACACCACATCATTATCAAATAATTCACTAAATTTCAAACACGGAAAAATAATCAAACATCAATAATCGTCACGAAAGTCATTCATAATAATCGGTATCAATTATAATCAGTAACGTCGCAATCGGATTGTCCATACGTGACTTAAACCGACTAAAACGCAACTCATTTCAAATTAACCGTAAATTGTCCTATTTCGGGTCGTTCCGTTAAAAACTCGTAATCTCGAAAAATTAACCTCACCATGATGTTCTACACGTTAAAATTAGCTAGCACGTCAATTTTCGTTAAATTCGGAGCAACTTGCTCCGTCACCGAAATTTTCGAAATCGGGAAATCAAACATAATCGGGTTCGAAATTAAATCGGCTAACTTATATCATATTTATATTTAAATAATATAAATATTAAATATATTAAAATAAGAAAAGAAAAACAAAACATAAATTAAATAATTTCTAAACTTACTACAAATTCCATACTGCAAGTTCACTTTGGTTTTTACTAAACTCCATGCTTTAGTTTTCTAAACTTCTATACTGCCTATTTCGTTTTTTTTTTAAACTATACTGCTAATTTATTAAACTATACTGCATAATGATTACCATAACTTTCCTCATTACTTCATTTAATAAACACTGCTAGTTTTTTGTTTTAACTACATTTCTATTACAGATGCTTAGTTTATAAGCTTAAAAACAATTTCAATGTTGCTAGCACATACTGCTAGTTTAGTTATGATATACTGCTATGCTTATTTTCTAATCTCCATTTAATAAATATAATGCTATTTACGTTTTGTTCTTTTCTTCTAAACTTCATTCTACTGCTAGCTTAGTTTATAGGCTATATTTAAATGAACATGCTGCTAAACTGCATTCTAAATTTCTAAACTTCGCTTAATTGAATATACTACTACTACTACTTTACTTTAGTTTTTCTTAATTCAATTTCTATTAACATAACAATAATCCCACAACACTAACACCTAAATTAATTCTCCTAATTTATCTCAACAAATCTCAAGAACCCTAACATCAATTTTATCCCAAATCAAAATATACCAAATCAAACCCTAACTATAAGCATTAGAAAATAAAATCCCTTATCTTAGATACTTGAAATGATTCTTGATAATTTCAACCAACCCAAAACCCAAGCTAGCTCTTGTGTTCTTGCTCCTCATATTCTCTCCTCCAAGACCTCTAGCTCTCTTTATGTCTCTAAGTGTGTTTTTATGTGTTATGTCAAAACAAGTAGTGTTGTGTTTGGTTTTGGTCTTACAAGATTTCAAGGATTCAATGGAATCATCTTGACTTAATTACATGGTTCAAAACATCTCAAGTTCATTGGATTGACAGATGAAATTTGCAGTAAACTGATCAAAAGTCAACTGTACACTGAAAAGTCAAACTTTGACTTCTTGGTCAAAATCAAGTGCCAAGGGTCATAATTCATCAAGATGTGTCAAAATGTGAAACTTGTTCAACAAGAAAATCAAATTTGAAAATTAGGATTTGAATTTGAAAATTTTCATAACTTAGAATTTTTCTAAGTATAAAAATTTTCTTATTTTTTCTCAACTTTCCACCACTTTTTCACCATGATGCCTAATGATTCAAGGAAAGTCCCCAAAATGAAAGTTGTATTCCTCCATGAAATCTACAACTTTGATTCATAATTTCTTCCCTAAAGATGCTTGTATATCAAGTTATAAATTTGTGAATACATGGCCATGAACTTCTTAACTTAGTGAAATTTTGCCCTAATTTAGGCAGGTTTTGGACCCAACTTCTTGCCCATTTTTCATCAAGTTTCAGTTTTATTTAACAAAAATGGCCAACTTGAAAGTTATAGAGGGTGTTTCAAGCTTTCCAAAACATCCAAGAGCATGAATTTATCTTATTTGAGTTAGGAGATACAAGGATCTGAAGTTGGACATTCATTCTTGATTTACAAGGCAGATTTGTGATGAACAAGGAACAAGAATCTTAATCCATGCTGCATAATCTCCAATTTTAAGGCCTTGTGACTTGCAAATATTACCATAATTTAATGCTTACACAAACTTTTGAGCTATGGTCCATTGGGTTTAAGCATTATTCAAGTGATCTTTCTATTTTTGGCACAAAGGCACCATTGCCATTCTTGCAAAGTTCACTTTAATCATAAAGTCAATTTCTTGAGCCTCTAACTTGTTGTTCTAATCACACACAAATCAGAAGGGAATGCTTAAAGTGTCCATCATCTCTATGCAACAAAGTACAAAGCATTGGAACTACAATCTTCAAGCTTGCTTCATGTACAATCTAACCTAGCCATAACATGTGATTAAAAATATGAGTTTTCAAATCTCAAACCTTCTCTATAAATCGAGAGGCCAGTTGCAAGAGAAAGGGTTGAAAAAATAGTTTGGAAAAGAGTTATAAAAATAGAGTGAGCAGCCAGTAGTTTTATTGATAAACCTTAAAAAAAAGCCATAACAGTCCCTAAGACTTCCACTCTTGAGTTTTGAAGTCTAAACCTTAAAACCTCTCATACTTTGCATATTCCACCAAAAAAACCATCCAAACATTTCATACCACACAGAGGTTGTTTAATAACCTTCAACAAAAAGAAAGTCTAACAGTCTGTTGGAACTTCCTTAAGGTTCATACAACATCTTGAAGGGCATTTGGACTCAAAACTTAAAGTGCAGTTTCAAGGTAAGTCATCTTTACCTTGCCTTTTCCATACATCAACTTTTCTGTTTATAGGATGTAGCAATCATTATTCTTGAAATTAATCATTTATTGGTTGTTCTTGTTATTCATTCATATGTTAAAAACTGACTGATGTATGCAAAGAATGGTGTTTAAGGCAGAAAAATGCAGTATGTATCGACACATATCCACATGTGTCGACCCATCTTAGTGAAAATACAGGATATGAGTCGACACATGACCCTCATGCATCGACCCATACTGAGTTCAGGTTACAAAACAGAAACTGGAAAGGACTTTGAGTCGACACATACGCATTTCGCGTCGATACAAAAAAGGCGTATGAGTCGATACATCCCATTATGTGTCGACTCATACTGAACAAATTTCACTTTACAGGGGCAAGGAGAAGCTATGTGTCGATGCATAGCAGCATGGGTCGACACATAGCAGTTCAAAAGCGCATTTTTCCTTTATTTTGCACTATTTTCACATTCTTTTATTATCATTCGATATGGTTGTAATATTTTAATTCTTACTTCACCCCCATTTGTTAAATTGTACCCCATCCCTCTAAAGTGATGTAATAGCTTAGATTTTACTTTCCGCTTTTTACTTGCTTTTCATATATTGCTAGTAAATAAGATGTATGGCAAGATAAAATGAACAAATAGATGACTTTCAAAAACAAGACAAAAATGCATGCAAACTAACACACTATTTCACACATACACCTCTAGGGTAATCTCACTTGTTCCCTTTAGGAAAATAGTCATGTCCCTCGAGCATGGGCATTTTAGCAAAGACCCTCGATAAAAAGATCGTAGTCCATCGATGACCCTCGATGTTGCCTTCGGTAAACGATCTAGTCCCTAAAACGACATTGCTAAAATGTCCCATATGTTGCCTTCTATGACTATACAAATGTCCCAACGCCCGTCCCGTGTACATCCAAAGATATGGTTGCTTACCAAATCAATGGCAAGTCAACATTATCAAAGGAATAGAAAATGCATAAGAAATACATTTGAGTAGGTAGATAGCTTCTAAGTTACTTGCTCCATTTCAAACAACAATCCTTGCTATTTTCAAAACAAACACACACACATTTCAAAAAACATCTTACAAACAATTGAAAACATTTTCAAAAAACAAACATCTTTGTATACATTCTTACGAATGAGAATCATTACAAATATTGCCTAAACGAATGGCCTCTTTTATAAAATACTTGCAAAACCACATTAAGCACCATTTCAAACAAACCAAAGCAAGTGATCTAAGCAAGTAACTAAGAGCCCATGGAAAACCATGGATGAAAAGGGTGCTAGCACCCTCCCTTTTCATAATATACCCCCGAACTCAAGAAACAGTCTCAAAGGTATTTCCTGTGCTTTTTCACCTTTCCTTTTGGATAAAAGAAAAGTCGGTGGCGACTCTTGCTAATCGCAACATTTGCGATCAAACGCAAAACCTCAAGTCAGTTCTCCCACCGTATCACAGAACTGGCGACTCTGCTGGGGACATTATTATAAAAGTGGAGTTACCTTAGGGCTAGATCACATTTATTTGCTTACATTTTTTGATTTGTTTGCTTTACATTATGGTTCTTTATTTAGGTTTGAATCCTCCACCCGGATTTGGGAAACATTATAGGTAAATAGCAATACGTTGTGGAAACTGTGCGGGGTATACCGATATGGTCTAAGCAATAGCTATGTTAGCGTGACATATTTGTGGGTACCGGTAGCCTTTGAGTCAATCAAAGAGAATACGGGGCCGCTGAGTGATGTCATGAAGCACTAATGAACTTCTAGAACCCTTTACTTGACCAACTTGGCCTTTTAGGATGTAGTGAGATGACCGACTTTGGTGCAGTCCGAAGTTGGTAGATACTCGATACTACACTCATTGAGGTTTGGTTTCTTGGGATATTTCGGTCGCCATTAAAGAGGCTTGAAATGAAACAATAAACAAGGAAACAATCCAGTGATATTGAGTTCCTTAGAACCCAGTTACTATTACTAGGACAGGTTGAGCCAACTAAACTTCAAGAGGGTATTTACCTATAAAATCCCATGCAGGCCTAAACTAAGAACTTTCTTGATTTGCTTGTATATATATATATATATATATATATATATATATATATATATATATATATATATATATATATATATATATATATATATATATATATATATATATATATATATATATATACTTGTGCATAACATCATGGACATCATGAGCATCATATGCATCCACTAACCATTTCAAGGATTTTGGAGATTCATCTTTGTTCTTGTTTTGTAGGATATGGATTCACTTCGGAGGAAAACTATCCAAGTCAACCTTGTAAGAATTCCTCCACAAATCAAGGAGCTAGCTTCAAGGATCCCTGAGAACTCTCCATTCACCGAGAGGCATGGTCGTCTACTTAACTTGGTCACCTCCAACACAGAGGAGGACATGATGAAAGTGCTCTTCCAGTTCTTTGATCCTTTGCATCATTATTTCACATTTCCCGACTATCAACTTGTGCCCACTTTGGAAGAATTATCTCAACTCTTGAGGATTCTCATTCTCAATCAACTACCTTTCAACGGTACGGAAAGAGATCCAAATCCAGAAGAGATTGCTCAAGCCCTGCACTTGCACTCATCTGATGTCATAACTCATTGGGAAACTAGAAGTGGTGTCGAAGGCTTCTTGGCAAAGTTTATGTTTGAGAAAGCCCAAAGCTGTTAGAATTCCTTAGACTTACAAGCTCTTGAGGAGATTGTAGCTCTTCTCATCTATGGGATGGTCTTGTTCCCCAATCCTGACCAACTCATAGATGTGAGCGCTGTCAAAATCTTCATGTCTCGCAACCCGGTGCCTACATTGCTTGGGGATATCTTACACTCTTTTCACACTCGTACAATGAGGAAAAGAGGTGTTCTTATGTGTTGCACTCCTCTCCTGGAAAGATGGTTTATTTATCATCTTTCCCAGTCAGTCTAAAAGAATAAGCAAGGTTTGAGGTGGTCACAAAGGTTAATGACGCTTAAACATTCAGATATCCATTGGTGTTCTCGATCCAAAGAGAATGTTATCATTGTTTATCGTTGTGGGGAATTCCCTAATGTCCCTCTACTTGGCATTAGGGGAGGCATCACTTACAATCCATGCTTGGCTCTAAGACAGTTTGGTTATGCCTGAAGGGATGGCCCACATGACATGCTGATTCAAGGCTTGGTTTTCGACTACGACAACGACGATCAAGGACTTCGCCAGAGATTCATCCGAGCTTGGAGGATGCTAAACAAGGTGGATAGCAAGACTTTGGGACACAAGAATTCCATCCCTCTTGAGCCTTACCTCAAGTGGGTACAAACCCGCACTCAAAGTCTTATGATGCCTTATCCTTCCATTCTCCCAGTGATTATTGAGCCTGTTAAGGAAGGAGAAGTTCCATACACTATCCTACATCCTGACATGCCTACATCACTCGAAGACCTACAAAGGGATTGGATACAGCTCAAAGGAGAACACGATACTTTCAAAGCCCAATTCTACGCAAGCGAGAAGAAGGTTTTGGAACTCACTCGGCTACTTCATGAGGAGCAGACTCTAAATACCTACATTGCACCAAAGAGGATGCGCAATGTCTTTTTATCTTAGAATTTTGTATTATTTTTCCCAAGGGGCATTGATGTACTCAAATTCTATCTTATTAATATAACGTGTGTTTCTTTTTGTTTGAAACAAATTTGAATTTTTAATCCCTTGAAAACATTGTATGAATACATATCATTCATCATAAACATAAATAGGTGTTTGCAACAAGTTTCCTCATCTCTCTACTGTTTATTTCAGTAAGATGGATCTCGAACAGATGGTCAAAGACCTTCAAGCTCAAAACACGCAATTTCAACAGTTACTCATGACCTTAGCCAAGGGGCAAGAGGAGCTGAAGACTCTGTTAGCAAAAGAGAAAAAGAAGAAAGAGAAGAAGCCAACTGGTGCGGTAATTATGGGCAGAAGGTTTCAGGGACAAGCTAGAAGGACTTTAGATTTCCCAGCAACATCTGATGAAGGGGAAAGGAAAGGAAAAGAAACGGAAGTTCCGTCAGACTCTGAAGAATAGGAGGAAGAGGAGGATTACTCTGAACAACAATACCCTCCGGCTGATGATAAGTACAGACACCTGGAAGAGCGTTTAACCGCTATGGAAATACAGAGAGTACCGGGGCTAGATTTTGAGGAATTGGGGTTAATGTCAGGAATTGTGATCCCACCAAAGTTTAAAGTGCCCCTATTTGCAAAATATGATGGAGTTTCGTGTCCTAAAATGCACCTCTGATCATATGTCAGGAAGATTCAGCCACACTCTACTGATAAAGACTTGTGGGTCCACTTTTTCCAAGACAGTTTATCAGGAACGCAACTCGATTAGTTTTACCAATTGGAAAGGGCCGACATCCACAATTGGGAAGACTTGGCCGCAGCTTTTTATAAACAATACCAGTACAACGCCGATTTGGCGCCTACCCGTACTCAACTTCAGAGTATGGCTATGGCTTCCAATGAGGGCTTCAAAGATTATGCGCAAAAGTGGAGAGATCTAGCCGGAAGAGTGTAACCCCCTCTGTCCGAAAGGGAGTTGGTGGATATGTTCTTGGGAACTCTATCGGGCCCTTTCTTCAATCATTTGATTGGGAGTTCCTCTGCAGGGTTTACTGAGTTGATTTTAACCGGTGAGAGAGTGGAGGCTGGTATAAGAAGTGGGAAGATTTAGAAAGATTCGTCTGCCTCTACAGCTGTGATAAAACCCTTCACTGGGAGGAAGGAAGTATCTGTTGTTTATTCACAAAGGAATCAAGGAAGAACTGAACACCGACCAAGGTGGGGGCCGTTATGATTCCAAAGCCTGCATCTGACCAGCCAAGAAACAACCAGCCAAGGGTGGAAAGGCCAGTCCGGCAATTCACCAGGATTAACATGACTCCAGCCCAGGTTCTACCACATCTTCTGAAATTGAATTTGGCAACTTTAAAAGAGGCCCCAAAGAATCCCAATACTGCGTCTCCTCATTACCATCCGAATGCTAGATGCGCATACCATTCTGAAAGTCCAGGGCACGATACTAACAGTTGTTGGGCTCTGAAGAACAAAATTCAAGACCTGATAGATGCGAAGGAAGTTGAGTTTGATGCGCCTGAAAAACCGAATGTCATTTCCGCTCCGATGCCTAGGCATGGTCATAATGCAATTGCTGCTGAGGAAGATTTATTTGTTGCCACAGTGGATGAGCTTTTGACTCTGCTCCCGATCATTAAGATGAATTTGTTAAAAGCTGGTGTATTCCCATGATGTAAGGAAGACTACCATCATTGCTTATCCTCACCCGCCGATTTCCCTCTATTTAAGACAGGTATCCAACACCTGATTGATAACCAAGAAATCTTGTTTGAGAATGCTCCTGTTTCACCCGTTCCAGTTAAATAAGTTTCAATTATAACCATCTACGTCAATCCTTCCAGGGCCCCTAAAAGACCCGTTAGGATTACACCTGCTCCAAAGACTACTCCACTTAAGATTACAATGCCCGGGCCGGTCCCATACAAGTCAGATAAAACAATACCATGGAATTACGGTGGAGAAATCTACTACCATGGTATTAAACAAGATGAACTAACTGCCGAAGAAGAGAGATCCGAAGAGGACAATTTCGACATTATCAATATTTCCGGAACTAGCAAGATTACCCATAGTGGTAGAATCTTCTCTCCAGAGATTTCCCCTCCAAAGGCAGTTTTTGGACCCATAGTCGTTCTGAAGATTACCTCTGTACCAGTGATTATACCTGCAAGCGTACTTACCGACAAAGACAACACAATCCCTATCCCTACTTCCACTGCTGAGAATAAAGGAAAAAGCATTCAAGAAGAGCCTGTCCGGACGAAGGCTCAATCACTAGATATTCCCGAAACATCCATGAAGGAAATGGAAGAAATCCTGAGGATAATAAAGAAGAGTGATTATGATGTGGTTGAACAGTTGGGGCAAACACCTTCCAAGATCTCTATGCTAGCTCTGCTGCTGTGCTCTGAAGCACATGCGAAAGCTCTGGTAAAATTTCTGAAGACAGCTCATGTGCCATAAGAGACGTCTGCCGACCAGTTCCAAGACTGTGTGGCCAGTTTAACAGCTGATAATGGCTTGGGTTTCTCCGATGCTTATTTGACACCCAAAGGGAGAAAACACAACGAGGCGTTACATGTCTCAGTGGAGTGTAAAGGAACAACCCTAGCCCATGTCTTGGTGGACACGGGATCATCTTTGAACGTCTTACCGAAGAAAGCCCTTGATAGATTGGATTGCAAAGGGCTGACTTTAAAACCTAGTAACATAGTGGTGAGAGCATTTGACGGTTCGAAGAGGATGGTCCACAGGGAGGTGGACATACCAATAAATGTGGGAACTCAGATTTTCAACTCAACCTTCTATGTGATAGACATCCGTCCTTCTTATTCATGTCTGTTAGGACGCCCTTGGATCCATAATGTCGGTGTTGTCACCTCCACATTGCATCAGATGCTGAAGTACCCGGTCCACGGAAGATCATAATTGTCCATGGGGAGGAGGAGTACATGATTAGTCATCTGAATTCTTTCCGATATGTGGAGTTGGATGGCGAGTTCATTGAAACCCCTTTCCAACATTTTGAAGAAGTCTCTCAAGAAGTAGCAGTGACCAAGGCGGTATCCTCGATTCCTAAGATCACAAGACCTCTACTTCGGATGTCATCTCTAAAGGATGCAAAGGCAGTAGTGGAAGAGGGTGGATGCACCATCTGGGGGCAACTTCCATACATTCTGTACAAATCAGACAAGTTTGGCTTGGGGTTTACTTCAACTGCTCAGAAGGCTGTGCGTCGTGCCCGTGCTGGGGAGCCACCTATGAAGATTAGCAAACAAGGGGTAAATACAGTAGAAGGCAATGAAGAAGATGGAAGCTTGGAAGGTTGGATATTTCCTACTGTCAACGGGGGACTTCGCAACTGGGAAGCCAGAGACTTTGTCCCAATAACTTTCATCTCGCAGTAATTTATCTTTTACATTTATGTTGGACTTGTAATATTCACGAACAATTTGCATTTTAAAAACCTTGTGTCTTACCCGAGGCACAATGGTCCATTTATAAGGGTTTTTATTTCATCTTCATATGACATTCAATGAATCATGGACGCTTTTTCACATGCAAATCTTTTGTGCTCATTTTCCTTCTTTTACATTTTATTGTTTAAAGATGGTTATACCCTTACACACACCCACACTCACAAATGCAGGTACCCCTCCATTCCGGATCCCATGGGTAACGATACTGCTATGGCCTTCAGTGACTCTGAAGATCTAATCCACCAAGCTGAATATGAAGGTGAGGAAGATTGTGAGGTGCCAGGGGAATTGGCCAGCCTACTACAACAATAGGAAAGAGCTATTCAGCCTCATGAGGAGCTATTGGATATAATCAATTTGGGTACCGAGAAAGATAAAAAGGAAATCAAAGTAGGTGCCAGTCTAGATCTGAGTGTCAAGGAGCGCCTAATTTAGCTGTTGCATGATTATGTTGAGATCTTTACCTGGTCATACGAATACATGCTGGGACTCAATACAGACATCGTGGTACATCGCCTACCCACAAGAGAAGACTGTCCACCAGTGAAACAAAAAGTTCGCCGCATGAGACCTGACATGTCAGAGAAGATCAAAGCAGAGGTTATGAAACAGTTCAATGCTGGATTTCTGGCTGTTACTTCTTATCCTCAGTGGGTGGCCAACATTGTTCTCGTGCCTAAAAAGGACGGAAAAGTGAGAATGTGTGTGGATTATAGAGATTTAAACAGGGCCAGCCCTAAAGATGATTTTCCACTTCCACACATTGACATCCTGGTTGATAATACGGCCCAGCACAAAGTATTTTCTTTCATGGATGGATTCTCAGGCTATAACCAAATCAAAATGGCACCTGAGGACATGGAGAAAACTACATTTGTCACACAGTGGGGCACGTTCTGCTACAAAGTGATGCCATTCAGACTGAAGAATGCTGGGGCAACCTATCAACGCGCCATGGTAGCTTTATTTCATGATATGATACATCATGAGATGGAGGTCTACGTAGATGACATGATAGCCTGATTACAAACTGAAGAAGAACACCTTGATCACTTGCAGAAGTTGTTTGTCAGATTGAAGGAGTACAAACTAAGGTTAAACCCGAACAAGTGCACATTCGAAAGTCCGGTCCGGTAAACTCTTAGGTTTCATTGTCATCAACAAAGGCGTCGAGGTTGATCCTGTCAAGGTTAAAGCAATACAAGAAATGTCTGCTCCTCGCACTGAGAAGGAAGTCAGAGGATTCTTGGGATGCCTGAACTATATTGCCAAATTCATTTCTCACCTAACATCTACTTATGAACCAATCTTCAAATTGTTGAAGAAAGATCAAGTAGTCAGATGGAATGATGAGTGTCAGATTGCTTTTGACAAAATCAAAGAGTATTTACAAGAACCTCCTATCTTAATGCCGCCAGTCGAGGGAAGACCACTGATCATGTATCTGACTGTTTTAGAAAACTCAATGGGGTGTGTATTGGGGCAGCATGACGAGTCTGGCCAAAAAGAGCATTCTATTTACTACCTGAGCAAAAAGTTTATCGACTGTGAAACCAGATATTCACTACTCAAGAAAACTTGTTGCGCTCTGGTATGGGCTGCTCGCCGGCTAAGACAGTATATGTTGACTCATACCACTTTGCTGATATCTAAGATGGATCCGATAAAGTACATCTTTGAGAAGCCTGCTCTGTCTGGGAGGATAGCTAGATGGCAGATGATCCTAACAGAATATGACATACAGTACACTACCCAAAAAGCTATAAAGGGCAGCGTGCTAGCTGATCATCTTGCTCATCAAGCTGTAGAAGATTATCAGTCCATAAAGTTTGAATTCCTGGATGAAGACATCATGACAATAGACAGCGGTGAAGAAATCAGGCCATATGAGGGACCTGAATAAGGATCCCGATGGACCCTGTTCTTTGATGGGGCATCCAATGCACTTGGTAATGGTATCGACGTTGTACTCATATCTCCGGAAGGGTTCCATACCCCCTTTACTGCCAGACTTTGCTTCAACTGTACGAACAACATGGCAGAATACGAAGCATGCATCTTTAGTCTCAAGGCTGCCATAGACTTGGGAATCAAATCTTTAGTTGTGTTTGGAGATTCAGCTTTGGTCATCAGTCAGATCAAAGGAGAGTGGGACACTAAGCACCCAAACCTTATCCCTTACAAAGAACATGTTTTGACATTGCTACCACATTTTGAGCAGATTACCTTCAAGCACTTCCTGCAAGAAGAAAATTAGCTAGTAGATGCTCTAGCCACAATGTCATCTATGTTTAAACTTAATTGGGATAACGAGGCTCCCCAGATCACCATTGAACGAATGGACGAACCAGCACACTGTCACGAGATTAATACTAAAGAAGTAGTGGACCAGCCTTGGTTTCATGAAGTTAAAAGGTATCTCGAGGCTCAAGAATATCCAGAAGGAGCTTCAATCAATGATAAAAAGTTCCTAAGGAGATTCTCCGCTAAGTTCTTCCTAAGTAATGGCATCCTGTACAAACGTAATCATGATTCTATTCTGCTCCGTTGTATGGATAAGATTGAGGCTAAAAAGATTATGGTTGAATTGCATGAAGGTACCTTTGGCACTCACTCTAGTGGGCATACGATGGCAAAGAAAATCCTACGGGCAGGCTACTATTGGTCCACCATGGAAACAGACTGCTATCAACACTCCCAGGCCTGTCATAAGTGTCAAATCTATGCAGACAATGTGCACGTGCCTCCGGTTCCTCTAAATGTCTTAACAGCTCCTTGGCCCTTCGCTATGTGGGGAATCAATATGATTGGGGAGATCAAGCCTACAACCTCCAATGTACACCGCTTTATTTTAGTGGTCATTGACTATTTCACAAAGTGGGTCGAAGCAGCTTCCTTCGCATCCGTTACTAAGAATGTTGTTGCCCGCTTCATCAAGCAGAACCTTATTTGCCGGTATGGTATCCCAGAAAGGATCATCACTGATAATGGTACGAACCTTAACAATACTATGATCACCGCCTTGTGCGAGCAGTTCAAAATTCAACATCACAATTCATCCCCCTATCGGCCAAAGATGAATGGTGTCGTCGAAGATGCTAATAAAAACATTAAAAAGATTATACAGAAAATGAAAGTCACCTATAAGGACTGGCATGAAATGCTACCGTTTGCTCTCCATGGGTACCGTACCATGGCTCGCACATCAACTGGGGCAACACCCTATTCTTTGGTTTATGGCATAGAGGTTGTTTTTCCTATTGAGGTTCAAATCCCCTCTTTAAGAATTATGAAAGATGCAGGTTTGAGTGAAGACGATTGGATCCAGACCCGGCTTGATCAACTGAACTTAATTTATGAAAAGAGACTTACTGTTGTTTTCCATGGTCAGATGTATCAAAAACGGATGATCAAGGCTTTCAACAAGAAAGTTCGACGCCAAGTATATCAAGTTGGAGATCTAGTGATCAAGCGCACTATCTTGCCACTAAGTGATCCCAGGGGAAAATGGACTCCTACCTATGAAGGACCATTTGTAATCAAGAATATCTTTTCCGATGGGGCAATGATCTTAACCACCATGGACGGTGACGACCTGCCACACCCTGCGAACGCAGACATAGTCCAAAGATACTACGCATAAGAGACCCGCTAGGTTGACACACCTAGGCAAAACAAGGGCATCTCAGCGAACCAAAAGGTTCGGGGAAAAATTAGGGATAAAATAAATAAAAAATCTGTACACCCGGCAAGTTGAAAACCCGAAAGGGTGACTTGGGCAAAAAAGGGTTTCCCGGTGGATTGAGAACCCGAAAGGGTGGTCTAGGCAAAAGTTAGGGAATTAAATCGTATGACTATGTCTCGTCGGATCACTTTGAGAACAACTTCAACCTCTTCACTGACAAACCCAGAGTTCTGATCGACTCAATCATCTTCGGACGAAGAAACGGATAAACAAGATATTCAGAGATACGAAGGCTATAGCAGAATGGGAACCCCATGGGATTATCACATATAGCTATCTTCCTTTGTATAAATTTTTCTTATTTTTATGACACCATCCTCTTACTAGGATGCCTGTCTCCTTTGTACAAAATACTTATTCAAAGTAAATACAAAGATATCTCTTTAAAGTACAGAAAACTATTTGTCCTTTTCTTTTACACTTGTGTTTTATTTGCAAAAACGTCCAATGATTCATTAACGAACATATGCATTTGAACATAATTACTGTTTACAAATAAACGAAATGAAAAAGGACAATTACTGACAGGTTAAAAGAATAGGAAAACGTCTTTAGGCTATTCCATGAGCAATCCGTACAGTACATCATTAAGATCCCCAGCGGAGCTGAAACTTCAAACTATTAATCCCCGGTGGAAACCATCCAGTTTCTCCAAGTTCCCCAGCAAGTTGTCTTGAAGCCTGAAAATCAATCGGATAACGGCTAACTTATGTTTCTCCCTAACCTAGGATAACTCCCCAATAGAGTGGCAGGTGACCAAAACTCATAAACTTTTTCCAAACAGGAATAAGCTTTTTCCCACAGAGTTTTCATTGTTCCCCAACAGAACGAGGATTTCCATTGTTAGATCCCCAGTAGAAGTCATCAAAATTCTCTGGATTCCCCAAGCAGATTACTCAAGCAGTATATAGCATTGCTCACAACAGAATTTTTGTCAATTAATCCAACTTCAAGACATGAAAAATCCACATATCCTCAGCAGCAGTCAAGGATTTATTTTCCTCAGCAAATCAGCTTACATGCGCATACATTACATCCACATATCATAAACATTGATAAAAAACATATATTGCATCATACATTTCATGCAACATAACTTTGTATTTCAGCTAACATTTTACCCTTTTCAGGATAAGATTAACAAACTACTATTGACAACATGCAATCTAGATACAGTACATATACGCTCTAGACACGGAAGCCATTCTATTACTCATTCAGATTCAGCTTTCAGATACAATATAGATACGCTCCAGACATGGAAGCCATTCTATTACTCATTCAGATTCAGCTTTCAGATACAGTTCAAATACGCTCCAGACATGGATACCATTATGACACTTATTCAGATTTCAAGTTCAGATACGCTCCGGACACGGATGCCATTCTGACACTTATTCAGATTTCAAGTTTAGATATAGTTCAGATACGCTCCGAACACGGATGTCGTTCTGACACTTATTCAGATTTCAAGTTCAGATACAGTTCAGATACGCTCCGGACACGGATGCCATTCTGACACTTATTCAGATTTCAAGTTCAGATACAGCTCGGATACGCTCCAGACACTGATGATATTTTGTTACTCATACAGGTTCAGTCTCCAGATACAGCTCATATACGTTCCAGATATGGACACCATTCTGATACTTATTCTTTTGACTTACAATTCAACAACCATTCTTGAATGGCATCTTTAAGCTCATTCCCTCAACTACACTTTGTCGAGTGCAAATTTACGGGCACTCTAGTGTCCAATCATCTTTTACCTTCGAGTCACGAATGGAAAAACTCGCCAATCTAACTCTTCAGGTTTAAGAAGATTGAACAGGGGCAGCTGTTGTACCTCAAAATTTGCCCTCTCATTTATCAAGACTTTTCTCACAAGACTTCTTTGACTCAAGACAAGATTAGGGTTTGAGTTTTCACAAGGAATTTTGGACCACCAATGCTTCATGTGATTTTCATACATCATTTTGGACCCCTAAGATTGCTCATGATAAGTTTCAAGCCTTGGATTACACTTTTGCTCAGTCAATTGGACAGTTGACCTAAAAATCAACTGTATTGGGGAAAGAGTCAACCATGGCCAATTTACAGTAAAAATTCATAATTTTTTATCCACATAAACATTTTAGACTCATATGTACCATTTGATCAAGTTTGGATTACAACTCCTCAAGAAATTTATCAAATCATCAAAAGGGCAAAATGGTCAAAATTAGGGGTTTTTACTGGGAAAGGGCAAGCTTCTGATTTTTTTTTACTTAGCCAATGAGCAATTGAGTTCAGGAATGATTTCAAGGATTCAATGGCATCATCTTGACTTAATTACATGGTTCAAAACATCTCAAGTTCATTGGATTGACAGATGAAATTTGCAGTCAATTGTACACTGAAAAGTCAAACTTTGACTTTTGGTCAAAATCAAGTGCCAAGGGTCATAATTCATCAAGATATGTCAAAATGTGAAACTTGTTCAACAAGAAAACCAAATTTGAAAATTAGGGTTTGAATTTGAAAATTTTCATAACTTAGAATTTTTCTAAGTATAAAAATTTTCTTATTTTTTCTCAACTTTTCACCATTTTTTTCACCATGATGCCTAATGATTTAAGGAAAGTCCCCAACATAAAAGTTGTAGTCCTCCATGAAATCTACAACTTTGATTCATAATTTCTTCCCTAAAGATGCTTGTATATCAAGTTATAAATTTGTGAATACATGGCCATGAACTTCTTAACTTAGTGAAATTTTGCCCTAATTTAGGCAGGTTTTGGACCCAACTTCTTGCCCATTTTTTCATCAAGTTCCAGTTTGATTTAAAAAAAGTGGACAACATGAAAGTTATAGAGGGGTGTTTCAAGCTTTCTAAAACATTCAAGAGCATGAATTTATCTTATTTGAGTTAGGAGATACAAGGATATGAAGTTGGACATTCATTCTTGATTTACAAGGCATATTTGTGATGAACAAGGAACAAGAATCTTAATCCATGCTGCATAATCTCCAATTTGTAGGCCTTGTGACTTGCAACTCTTACCATAATTTAATGCTTACACAAACTTTTGAGCTATGGTCCATTGGGTTTAAGCATTATTCAAGTGATCTTTCTATTTTTGGCACAAAGGCACCATTGCCATTCTTGCAAAGTTCACTTTTAATCATAAAGTCAATTTCCCGAGCCTCTAACTTGTTGTTCTAATCACACACAAATTAGAAGGGCTTGCTTAAAGTGTCCAACATCTCTATGCAACAAAGTATAAAGCATTGGAACTACAATCTTCAAGCTTGTTTCATGTATAATCTAACCTAGCCATAACATGTGATTAAAAATCTGAGTTTTCAAATCTCAAACCTTCTCTATAAATAGAGAGGCCAGTTGCAAGAGAAAGGGTTGAAAAAACAGTTTGGAAAAGAGTTATAAAAATAGAGTGAACAGCCAGTAGTTTTATTGATAAACCTTTAAAAAAAGCCATAACAGTCCCTAAGACTTCCACTCTTGAGTTTTGAAGTCTAAACCTTAAAACCTCTCATACTTTGTATATTCCACCTAAAAAACCATCCAAACATTTCATACCACATAGAGGTTGTTTAAACCTTCAACAAAAAGAAAGTCTAGCAGTCTGTTGGAACTTCCTTAAGGTTCATACAACATCTTGAAGGGCATTTGGACTCAAAACTTAAAGTGCAAGTTCAAGGTAAGTCATCTTTACCTTGCCTTTTCCATACATCAACTTTTCTGTTTATAGGATGTAGCAATCATTATTCTTGAAGTTAATCATTTATTGGTTGTTCCTGTTATTCATTCATATGTTAAAAAATGACTGATGTATGCAAAGAATGGTGTTTAAGGCAGAAAAATGCAGTATGTATCGACACATATCCACATGTGTCGACCCATCTTAGTGAAAATACAGGGTATGAGTCGACACATGACCCTCATGCATCGACCCATACTGAGTTCAGGTCACAAAACAGAAACTGGAAAAGACTGTGAGTCGACACATACGCATTTCACATAGATACAAAAAAGGCATATGAACATCCCATTATGTGTCGACTCATACTGAACAAATTTCACTTTATAGGGGCAAGGAGAAGCTATGTGTGGATGCATAGCAGCATGGGTCGACACATAGTAATTCAAAAGCGCATTTTTCCTTTATTTTGCACTGTTTTCACATTCTTTTATTATCATTCGATATGGTTGTAATATTTTAATTCCTACTTCACCCCCATTTGTTAAATTGTACCCCCATCCCTCTAAAGTGATGTAATAGCTTATATTTTACTTTCCGCTTTTTACTTGCTTTTCATATATTGCTAGTAAATAAGATGTATGGCAAGATAAAATGAACAAATGGATGACTTTCAAAAACAAGACAAAAATGCATGCAAACTAACACACTATTTCACACATACACTTTTAGGGTAATCTCACTTGTTCCCTTTCGGAAAATAGTCATGTCCCTCGAGCATGGGCGTTTTAGTAAAGACCCTCGATAAAAAGATCGTAGTCCCTCGATGACCCTCGATGTTACTTTCGGTAAACGATCTAGTCCCTAAAACGACATTGCTAAAACGTCCCATATGTTGCCTTCTATGACTATAAAAATGTCCCAACGCCCGTCTCGTGTACATCCAAAGATAGGGTTGCTTACCAAATCAATGGTAAGTCAACATTATCAAAGGAATAGAAAAGGCATAAGAAAGACATTTGAGTAGGTAGATAGCTTCTAAGTTACTTGCTCCATCTCAAACAACAATCCTTGCTATTTTCAAAACAAACACACACACATTTCAAAAAACATCTTACAAACAATTGAAAACATTTTCAAAAAACAAACATCTTTGTATACATTCTTACGAACGAGAATCATTACAAAGATTGCCTAAACGAATGGCCTCTTTTACAAAATACTTTCAAAACCACATCAAGCACCATTCCAAACAAACCAAGGCAAGTGATCTAAGGAAGTAACTAAGAGCCCATGGAAAACCATGGATGAAAAGGGTGTTAGCACCTTCCCTTTTCATAATCTACCCCCTGAACTCAAGAAACAATCTCAAAGGTCTTTCCTGTGCTTTTTCACCTTTCCTTTTGGATAAAAGAAAAGTCGGTGGCGACTCTTGCTAACCGCAACATTTGCAATCAAACTCAAAACCTCAAGTCAGTTCTCCCACCGTATCACCCCCCCCCCCTTCACGTCTAATCGTGTTACATGCATGCATAGATGCCTTCCCCAAGGATGTCACCTAGCCTGCACCTACACTGCAACCCATTCCACCTCTTATTCGCCAACAGGGATGGTGAGACCTTTCATTTTTGTACTCATTTGCCAAGTCCAATGGCACATCCCTTCACGTCCAATCGTGTTACATGCATGCAGAGATGCCTTCCCCAAGGCTGTCACCTAGCTTGCACCTACACTGCAACCCATGCCACCTCTTATTCGCCAGCAGGGATGGCGACACCTTTCATTTTTGTACTCATTCGCCAAGTCCAATATCGCCTCCCTTCACGTCCAATTGTGTTACATGCATGCATAGATGCCTTCCCCAAGGCTGTCACCTAGCCTGCACCTACACTGCAACCCATGCCACCTCTTATTCGCCAACAGGGATGGCGACACCTTTCATTTTTGTACTCATTCTCCAAGTCCAATGGCGCCTCCCTTCACGTCCAATCGTGTTACATGTATGCAGAGATGCCTTCCCCAAGGCTGCCACGAAGCCTGCACATACACTGCAAGAGTGACACTTATCATGCATGCATGCACCCACCAACCACCTCACTTACTCTGTGATAAAATTTTGCCTATAAATATAGAGCCTCACATACTTTTATTGCATCCGCAATTGTATCACTCTCTACTACAAACTCTTTCATAATATCATACAATTTCAAACTCTTTCATAATCTCAGACAATTTTAACAATGACTCTTCTCACAATGGGCGATTCTCAGAGGCACAAGGGACAACATTGCAGCGTTTATAAGTTTCTTGTATAGTTATACATTTTTCATACTTTTATTAATGCTTTATTCATCTTACCGACTCTTACACTTTTTACATTCTTAGCTTAGGATACAAAAAGATTCAGAATCCGGTCACACAACTACCTTGCTCCCGACCTGTTGATTATACTCCGTCTCAAATACGCAGGTTTCAAAAATGTTATAAAGATCTCCAACTGCACGATTGATTCAAAGTTCATACTTGCAATGTTGGAAATATGGAGACCAGAGACCCATACATTTCATCTACCAATAGGTGAATGTACCGTCACACTAGAGGACGTGTACATGTTATTGGGTCTCTCTGTCGATGGTAAGGCGGTTAACGGGTCGGTTCAACAACCCAATTCTCTCTGAAGAATTATTGGGCAGGGATATGGTTGAAGGTGGTGGTGCGAGAGGTCAGGGTATACTACTTACTAAGCTAAAAAATCATTATGCGACTCTGGAATTGAATGAAAATTCCTCTGAGCTAGCTAAGGTAATAAAAGCTAGAAATTATATAATGGTACTATTTGGAATCTTTTTATTTCCCAAAAGTACGGGAAATAGTGTAAATTTTATGTATTTAAATTTACTTAGAGACTTCGAAAAAACTAGAAAGTATAGTTGGGTGTGATACGGTGGGAGAACTGACTTGGGATTTTGCGTTTTGTGTTCGCAAATGTTTCGGTTTAGCAAGAGTCGCCACCGACTTTTTATTTTATCCTAAGGAAAGGTCAAAAAGCACAGGAAAGACCTTTGAGATGTTTTCTTGGGTTCGGGAAGTAGATTATGAAAAGGGAAGGTGCAAGCACCCTTTTCATCCATGGTTATCCATGGGCTCTTAGTTACTTATTTAGATCACTTGCTTTTGCTTTTCAATTGTTTGAAATGGTGCTTTCTGTGTGGTTTTGAAAGATGTTTTGAAAAGAGGCCATCGTTGTGGCAACCTTTATAATGATTCTTGTTTGAATGTATACAAAGGTGTATTTGTCTTTTGAAAAGATTTCAATGTTTGAAAGTTTGAAAGTTTGTTTTGGGAAATTGTTTTGAAATTGTGTTGTAAAGTGTGTTTGAAAATAGCAAGGATGTTTTGCAAGTTTTGATCATGTAGCAAGGAGTTGTCTACCCTATTTTACTCAAAGATATTTCCTCTATGTTTTTAACCCTTTTGACAGTGTTGTTTTACCATTGCATTTGGTAAATAACCTTGTATTAGGATGTTAAACGGGACAGGCGCGGGTCATCGTATGGACCATGATAGCAATTGTGTTAAGTATCTTTAGCAAATTTCTGAGGGACTTGATCATTTTGTTTAGGCAACCAAGATAGCGTCATCGAGGGACTATGATCTTTTGTTTTGTTTTTGTTTTGCCAAAATACTCAACATGCATAACATGGTCCATTTTTAAGGCAACAAGTGGATGAAACCCTAGGGGTGCAAGTGTGCATTGTGTATTGATTTTCATGCATTTTTGTCTTTGTATTAGGTCAAGCTACTTGTTAATTTTGGTCTTTCGCATACAAACCCTAATCTCTAATCATGGCATAATTGAAAGCGTAAATACATAAAAATAAATCTACCACTATTATAACAAGATTATGGGGATGGGGGATACAATTTTTGAATGGGGATTATTTGACAAGAAATTAAAACCCTAATTTACTATTACATCCAAATTGAATAATGGCATAAATAATAAATGAATAATATTTTAAATAAACAAATTAAATAAATGTACAAAATAATATGAATATGCAAAAAAGGTTTAGTTTATTTTTATGTATGTAAAAATATTTAATGTAAAAAGAAAGGAATAATAAAAAAGATTATTGTTTTTTTTTATTAACGGTAAACCCTAATTTTCTTTTAAGAATACAAATATATTAAATATTCTATTTATATACAATAAAATAAAATGGTGTATACACAAAAACAAAATATATTTAGAAAAAGGTATTATTTAAGTATAAATAATAATAAAAATAAAATTATAGTATTTTTATGTTTTATTTTAAAGTATCTCCTAAATAATATATATATATATATATATATATATATATATATATATATATATATATATATATATATATATATATATATATATATATATATATATATATATATATATATATATATATATATATATATATATATATATATATATATATATATATATATATATATATATATATATATATATATATATATATATATATATATATATATATATATATATATATATATATATATATATATATATATATATATATATATATATATATATATATATATATATATATATATATATATATATATATATATATATATATATATATATATATATATATATAATATATATATATATATATATATATATATATATATATATATATATATATATATATATATATATATATATATATATATATATATATATATATATATATATATATATATATATATATATATATAAAACATAAAAATACTATAAAGTAAAATAAAGTAAAATATATACAAGAATAAAAAAAAATTTAGAACAATATTTTTTAGTGTGAATAAAATAAAGAAATGAAAATAAAATAAAAGTATAATTTATATATCATTTTCAAGTTTTCAATAAATAACATATATACTAATTAAATTGTTTTCATGTTAGAAAAAATAAAAATAAAATACAAAATAAAATGTGAAAATTTATAAAAATATTTTTGAGTATTCTTTATATTTGGAAATAATAAAATAAAATCAGAAATGAAAATAAAATACAAAAATATAAAATATAAAGAAATTGGGCCAGGGGGTGCATTCAGCAAAATGGGGGTGTCAAAATCAAAGAAGGCAAAGCCCAGCCCAAAGCCAGACTTCATCTTCAACCTTGATTCAAAATGCGCGCGCCCTGTACCAAACATGAACAGCCTGCATACGAGCTCTAATGCAAAAACACATAACATCAAAGTTGTAGGGTTTTTCAAGACGAAATCAACCATATAAAAAACTTGTCTTAACTCTCAAAGACCAGAGAGAATTTCTCTGGCCCTAAATCTTAACCTATTTTTTTCAGGATGTTCATGGACCAAATTCTCTTAGCATGCTTAATTAAAATGAAAACTGAGCATATGTACAGCTTCATGGCTATGAATACTACATTTCTTATTCACAAACCTAAGTCTAAATGTTCCTAAATAGAGAGATAGGAAGTTGATAAAAACCTGTTTTAGCTGATTTCGTGTATGGCAATGTGGAGCTTTTCAACAAGGCCTGAGATGTTTGAGAGCTTGCTTGAACTTCCCTTGACCTTCTCCAATGCAAAGCTTGCCTTGAATGTGCTTGAACAAGCCTATAGAAATCAACCTGCACAAGCTGAAATCAAAAATGGCAAACCTTGTAAATGGAGTTACAATTAGTGTTTAAGGGTTGGGATAGCTTGGATAGGTTGTATGGAATGTGTTTGAACCAATTTGAGACAAAACGCACGAGCAAATTGAGTTGTGGAAATCAAACTGTAGATGCTGCCCTGTTTTGCCAATGGAAGGTGATTTTGTGCTATGGGAGGTTTTAAGGCTCAAAGGGTCGTGTTTCTGGCTCAAAGGGATGTGATAAAGATGTCTCAAAAGCTTGCACAAGTTGGTTTTGGCTGATGTTCAAGTTATAGTGTATTGGACATGTTTCTTGTCTTTTAAGCCAAAATGAACAATGATGTAATACAAGCCTGTACAGGCTATCTATTGGCCTGCCTCTTGTGATCTTGGCCCCCTCAAGTTGGTGGATATGCTTTGCTGCATAAGATCTGGCTCTATGCTCAAGGATTGTGGTTTTGACATAAAGCATACTTTGGCAAAAATGGTAATGTTACTTTTTCTACTTAGGGATTAATCTTGTGTGCAATGCTCTAATGACCAAAAAAATGCCTTAGACCAATGGATTTTCATTTAATTATTGAGTATGAAATGGTTTTGAGGCCTGTAATCTAGTGCAAAGCAAGCTGATTTGAATTTGCAACTTGTATCAATATGAACATGCCATGGATGAAAAGTGAGTTTTTTCCAACTTCAAGCCTTCGATTCTCCCTAACCACAAATGAGTTTGGAGAGTTCTTGGACATTTTGGAAAGATTTCAACATTCTCTACATTCCATCTTTGAAATGAAATTTGTGATTACAAGTGGACCTATGTGAAAAATGGCCATGAAGATAGGTCAAAATTCTGCCTAAACTAGGGCAAAATTTCACTAAGTTAAAAGTTTTAGGGACCCTTGTTCCAAAAATCATAACTTGAGATCCAAGCTTCTTTTGAGAAAACTTTGTGAATCAAAGTTGTATACTTTGTGGAGGACTACAACTTTCATGTTGGAGTTTTGTTTGAATCCAATTGCATCATGGTGAAAATGTTGGGCAAAGTTAGGAAAAATTAAGAAAATTTCATAACTTAGAAAAATTCTAAGTTATGAAATTTTTCAACTTTAAACCCTAATTTGCAAAAATGGGTTTCTTGATGAACAAGTTTCATTTTTTGACACATCTTGATGAAAAATAACCCTTGGCACTTGATTTTGACCAAAAAGTCAAAGTTTGACTTTTCAGTGTATAGTCAAATTTTGATTAGTTGACTGAAAAATTCATCTGTCAATCCAATGCAATTGAGATCTTTTGAACCTTGTGAATATGTCAAGATGATGCCATTGAGTCCTTGAATCCATGATTGAACCTAATTTTCCATTGGCTAGGTTAAAAATCAGAAATTGCCTTTGTGCAGTCAAAACCCTAAAAATGACCATTTTGCCCTTTTGATGATCTGATCAAATTTCTTGAAGAGTTGTGGTCCAAACTTGATCAAATGGTTCATATGAGTCTATAATGTTGATGTGGGTCAAAAATCATGATCTTTGACTGTAAATTGGCCACAATTGACTTTTTCCCCAATGCAGTTGATTTCTATGTCAACTGTCCAATTGACTGGGCAAAAATTTGATTCAAAGCTTGAAACTTGGTATGGAAAAACTTATGGATCCAACATGAAGTATGAAAGTCACTTTGAGCATTAGAAGTCCAAAATTCCTCATGCAAACTCAAACCATAATTTCAGGTCAACAGTGCAAGGAGATGTCTTAAGATGAGCAAACCCTAATCTGATCTTGAGTCCAAAGAGTCTTGTGAGGGGAAATCTTGATAAAATGAGAGGGAAAATTGTGGGGTACAACAGCTGTCCCTGTTCAATCTTCTTGAACCTGAAGAGTTAGATTGGCGAGTTTGCCTTTTGTGACTCGAAGGTAAAAGAGGATTGGACACTAAAGTGCCCGTAAATTTGCACTCGTCAAAATGTAGCTGAGGGAATGGGCTTAAAGATGCCATTTAGAGATGGTAGAATCTTTCTGGGGATGGGCTTAAAGATGCCATCCAAGATTTGTTTGTTGAAAATCAGGAGAATGAATGTCAGAATGGTATCCGTGTTTGGAATGTATCTGAGTTGTATCTGGAGATTGGATCTGTATGAGCAAAGGAATGGCGTTCGTGTCTGGAGCGTATCCAAGTTGTAACTGTATTTGATTCTTGAATGAATATCGGAATGACTGCCGTGTCTGGAGCGTATCTGTATTGTATCCAAAATCTGAATAAGTGACAGAATGACATCCGTGTCTGGAGTATCTCTAGGCTGGGGAATAGGCTTGAATGAGTGACAGAATGGCAACCGTGTCTGGGGCGTATCTGGACTGTATCTGAAGTTGAGATCTGTATGAGTAGCATAATGACTTCCATGTTTGGAGTGTATCCGTACCGTAACTGGGATATGAATAAGTGACAAAATAACTTTCGTGTCTGGAGTGTATCTGGTCTTGAAATTTGATAGTTGAATCTGAATGAGAAATATAATGGCTTCCGTGTATGGAGTGTATCTAGTCTGTATCTGATTGCTGAAGTCTGAATGAGTAGTAGAATGACCGCCGTGTCTGGGGTGTATCCGTACTGTATCTTGACTTGCAATTTTGAATGAGTAATAGGATGACCTCCGTGTCCAGGGTGTATCCATAATGTATCTGAATAAGAGATCTGAATGAGTAGCAAAACGACTCCCACATCTTGGAGTGTATCCGTACTGTATCTGAGATCTTTGAATATTTGTTAAAGATAACTTTTAGTCTTATCCTGAAAAGGGTAAAATATTAGCTGAAAACACAAAGTTATGTTGCATGAAATGTATGATGCAATAAATGTGTTTTATCAATGTTTATGATATATGAATGTAATGTATGCACATGTGAGATGATTAGCTGTCTTACTAAGGAAAATAAATCCTTGATAGTTGGAGGTAATGAAATCTTTGACTGCTGCCGGGGAAAATAAATCCTTGACTGCTGCTGGAGATTCAAAAACCTTTGATTGTTGAGACTGAGAAATCCTTCGGATTACTGCTGAGGATTGAAAACCCTTGGTGGCTTGTGGGGATTAACAAAAGCTTTGACAACTTCCGCGGGGAAATGAGAATCCTTCATGACTTTCCTGGGAAATAAGGAAAACTCTGACGATCTCTACTGGGGAATTAAAACCTGGGAGGCTTCAACTGGAGAAATGAGAACCAGAATCTTTGTTCTGTTGGGAAATAAATCTGTGGGGGGAATGCTTATTCCGTCGAAGAATTCTCAAGAGCTTGGGTTGTATGCCAAACTACTGGGGATTTATGGGGGGAATTGGATGGTATTCCATCGGGGTTTAAGATTGAAGTTTTAGACTCCGTTGAGGAAGAAAGTTTTATCTTCACTGAGGGTTTGTAGTTCAAATTTTTCTAGTTCCGCTGGGGGTCGGGAGTTTAGAAACTTAATTATGATGTAATGGATTTTGAAACTTAACTCCGTCGGGGATATGTATTTAACTCCGCTGGGGATATGTATTTCAAGGTTTTAGTTCTGTTGAGGATCTGAACAACACACTGTAGGGGATTTCTTCTTGGAATAGCCTAAAGACGTCTTCCTATACTTTCAACCTATCAGTAATTATCATTTCTCATTCCGTTTTATTTGTAAGCAGTGATTATATTCAAATGCATATGCTCATTTAATAAATCATTGGACGTTTTCGAATAAAACACAAGTGTAAAAAAGAAAGAAAAGGCAAGCAAATTTCGGCACTTCGAAGTATCTTCGTATTAACTTTGTGTAAGTATTTTGTACAAAGGAGACAAACATCCTAGTAAGAGAATGTTGTCATAAAATTGAGAAAAATTTATACAAAGAAAGACGGCTATGTGTAACAATTCCATGGGGTTCCCATTCTGCTATAGCCTTAACAAATCTGAGTATCTTGTCCATTCGTTGCCTCATTTGCAGATGATTGTATTGATCAGAATCTTGGAGCTTGACCATGAAGAGATTGTTCTTAAAGTGATCCGACGAGACATAGTCATACGCTTTAATTCCCTAACTTTTGCCTGGACCGCCCTTTCGGGTTTTCGATCCACCGGGAAACCCTTTTTTGCCCAAGTCGCCCTTTCGGGTTTTCAACTTGCCGGGTGTACAGATTTTTTTATTTATCCCTAATTTTTGCCTGAACCGCCCTTTCGAGTTTTCGATTCACCGGGATGCCCATTTTTTCCAAAGTCGCCCTTTCGGGTTTTCAACTTGTCGGTCGTTTTATGCGTAGTATCTTTTGACTATGTCTGCGTTTGCAGGGTGCGGAAGGTCGTCGTCGTCCATGGTGGTCAAGATCATTGCCCCACCAGAAAAGATGTTTTTGATCACAAATGGTCCTTCGTAAGTAGGAGTCCACTTGCCCCTGGGATCACTTTGCGGCAAGATGATTTGCTTGATTACAAGGTCCCCGACTTGATATACTTGTCTCTTGACTTTCTTGTTGAAGGCCTTGATCATACGTTTTTGATACGCCTTACCATGGCAAACAATAGTAAGTCACTTCTCGTCAATCAAGTTAAGTTGATCAAGCCGGGTCTGAATCCAATCGTCTTCACTCAAACCAGCATCCTTCATGATCCTCAAAGAAGGGATCTGAACTTCCACAGGTAAAACAACTTCCATGCCATATACCAAAGAAAAAGGGGTTTCCCTAGTTGAAGTGTGTGCCATGGTACGGTACCCGTGCAGAGCAAACGGTAACATATCATGCCAGTCCTTGTAGGTGACTGTCATCTTTTGAATGATCTTCTTAATATTTTTGTTCGCAGCTTCGACAACACCATTCATCTTAGGCCGATAGGGAGATGAATTATGATGTTGAATCTTGAACTGCTCGCACAGAGCGGTGATCATAGTATTGTTCAAATTTGTACTGTTGTCCGTGATGATCCTGTCGGGGATACCATACTGGCATATGAGGTTCTTCTTGATGAAGCGGGCCACCACATTCTTTGTAAAGGAGGCGAAGGAAGCTGCTTCGACCCACTTGGTAAAGTAATCAATGGCCACCAGGATGAAGCGGTGTCCATTGGATGATGTAGGCTTGATCTCACCAATCATGTCGATTCCCCACATCGCGAATGGCCAAGGAGCTGTTAAGACATTGAGAGGAACTGGGGGAATATGTACCTCGTCAGCATAGATTTGGCATTTGTGACAAGTACGGGAATGTTGATGACAATCAGCTTCCATGGTAGACCAGTAGTAGCCTGCCCGTAGAATCTTCTTAGCCATTGTATGACCGCTCGAGTGGGTGCCAAAGGTGCCATTATGTAGTTCAGCCATGATCTGCTCAGCTTCAACCTTGTCCACACAACGGAGTAGGACACAATCAAGATTGCGCTTGTATAGGATACCATTGCTCAGAAAGAACTTGGCAACGAACCTCCTTAAGAACTTCTTGTCGTTGATTGAAGCTCCTTCAGGGTATTCTTGCGCTTCGAGATACCTTTTGACATCATGAAACCAAGGTTGGTCCACCACTTCTTCGGTATTAATCTCGTGACAATGTGCAGGTTCGTCCATTCGTTCAATGGCGATTTGAGGTGCCTCATTATCCCAGTTAAGTTTAAACATGGATGACATTGTAGCTAGCGCATCTGCTAGCTGATTCTCTTCTCGCGGGAAGTGCTCGAAGGTAATCTGCTCGAAATGTGGTAACAATATCAAGACGTGTTCTTTGTAAGGGATGAGGTTAGGGTGCTTAGTATCCCACTCTCCTTTGATTTGACTGATAACCAAAGCTGAGTCCCCAAATACAACCAAAGATTTGATCCCCAAGTCAATAGCAGCCATGAGACCAAAGATACAAGCTTCATACTCGGCCATGTTGTCGGTGCAGCTGAAGCAGAGTCTAGCAGTGAAAGGTGTATGGAAACATTCTGGAGAGATAAGTATCGCGTCGATACCGTTCCCAAGTGCGTTGGAGGCACCATCAAAGTACAGGGTCCATCGGGATCCTTGTTCAGGTTCGTCATACAGTCTGTTACCTTTAATGTTGTCCAATGTCATAATATGCTCGTCAGGGAAGTCGAACCTCATAGATTGGTAATCTTCGACAGCTTGATGGGCCACATGATCGGCTAGTACACTTCCCTTTATATCTTTTGGGTTGTGTACTGGATATCATACTCAGTTAGGATCATCTGCCATCTAGCGATTCTTCCGGATAAAGCAGGCTTCTCAAAGATGTACTTGATCGGATCCATTTTAGAAATCAGCAAAGTGGTATGTGTTAACATATACTGCCTCAGCTGGCGAGCAGCCCATACCAAAGTGCAACAAGTTTTCTAGAGCAGCGAGTAATGAGTCTCACAGTCGGTAAACTTTTTGCTAAGGTAATAAATGGCATGCTCTTTTCGACCAGACTCGTCATGTTGGCCCAGTACGCACCCCATTGAATTACCCAACACAGTCAGATACATGATTAACGGCCTTACTTCGACGGGTGGCATCAAGATAGGAGGTTCCAGTAAATACTTTTTGATTCTATCGAAATCAACTTGACAGTCATTATTCCATTCAACCACCTGATCTTTCTTCAACAGCTTGAAGATTGGTTCACAGGTAGATGTTAGGTGAAAGATGAACCTTGTGATGTAGTTTAGGCGTCCCAAGAAACCTCTGACTTCCTTCTCAGTGCAAGGGGCAGGCATTTCTTGTATAGCTTTGACCTTGGCAGGATCAACCTCGATGCCTTTGTTACTGACGATGAATCCCAAAAGTTTACCGGACCTGACTCTGAAAGTGCACTTGCTAGGGTTCAATCTGAGCTTGTATTCCTTTAACCTGTCAAACAACTTTTGTAGATGGTCGAGGTGTTCTTCTTCTATTTGTGAACGGGCTATCATATCGTCTACGTAGACTTTGATCTCATGATGTATCATGTCATGAAACAAAGCGACCATGGCTCGCTGATAGGTTGCCCCGACATTCTTCAGTCCGAATGGCATCACCTTATAGCAGAAGGTACCCCACTGCGTAACAAAAGTAGTCTTTTCCATGTCTTCAGGGGCCATTTTGATTTGGTTGTACCTTGAAAATCCATCCATGAAAGAGAATACCTTGTGTTGAGCTGTATTGTCAACCAAGATGTCAATGTGTGGTAGTGGAAAATCATCCTTAGGGCTAGCCCTATTTAAGTCTGTAGTCCACACACATTCTGACTTTGCCGTCCTTCTTAGGCACGGGCACAATGTTAGTAACCCATTGTGGATAGGAAGTAACAGCAAGAAAGCCAACATTGAACTGCTTCATTACTTCAGTTTTGATCTTTTTAGACATATCGGGCCTCATTCGGCGGACTTTCTGTTTAATTGGTGGACAATCCTCTCTTGTAGGGAGACGGTGAACCACAATATCTGTACCTAGTCCCGGCATATCTTCATAGGACCAGGCGAAGATCTCAACATATTCATTCAACATCTGAACTAAGCGTTCTTTGACACTTGGCTCCAGGTTGGCACCCACTTTAACCTCTTTTCTGTCTTCGGCGGTAACCAAATTGATAGTCTCTAGCAACTCTTCATGGGGCAGAATAGCCCTTTCTTCTTGTTGTAAAAGTCTAGCCAACTCTCTAGGCACTTCACAGTCTTCATCATCTTCGTACTCGGCATGATTGACCAGATCTTCAGAGTCACTGAAGGCCGTAGTAGAATTGTTACCCATGGAATCCGGAGTGGAGGGGTACCTACATTTTGTGAGTGTGGGTGTGTGTAAGGGATAGCCACCTTTAAACAAAATAAAATGTAAAAGAAAGAAAATGAACACAAAAGTTTATAGATGAAAACGTCCATGATTCATTAAAAATGGCATATGAAAAATGAAGAATCAAAACCCTTACAAATGGACCTATATGCCCCGGGTAAGGCATAAGGCGAAAAGAGTGTACAAATTGTTTAAAAGTTATTACAGACCAAACAGGAAATGTTCAAAAGATAAATTATTGATTGATGAAAGTAATGGGAACAAAGTCTTTTGCCTCCCAGTTATTCAGTCCTCCTTCAATGGTTGGAAAGATCCAGTCTTCAAAATTGCTTCCTTCTTCATCATCTTCTAAAGCATGAACTCTATGATGAGTGATTTTTAGTGGTGGTCCTCCAGCCAGGGAGCGACGCACAGCTTTCTGGCTAGCAGCAATGAAACCCAATCCGTACTTATCTGTCTTGTAAGGAAAATCTGGCAGTTGACCCCACATTGTACTTCCTCCTTCCTTGACTACAGCCTCTGCATCTTTAAGGGATGACATCAGGGACATAGGCTTGGTAATGATGGGCACATCAGTCATTGTCTTGGTTACCGCAACTTCAGAAGAAACCTCTTCAAAGTGTTAGAAAGGTGTTTCTATGAATTCACCATCTAACTCTACATAACGGAAAGAGTTAAGGTGGCTTATCATATACTCCTCCTCACCATGAACTGTTATGATCTTACCCTGGACTGGGTATTTGAGCATCTGGTGTAGAGAAGAAGTGACTGCCCCAACATTGTGGATCCATGGCCTTCCCAACAAGCATGAATATGAAGGACGGATGTCCATCACATAAAATGTAGAGTTGAAAATTTCCGTTCCCACCTTAATTGGGATGTATACTTCTCCGTGAACCATCCGCTTAGAACCGTCGAAGGCTCTAACAATGATATTACTGGGCTTTAGGGTCAAACCTTCATAGTCCAATCTGTCCAATGCTTTCTTTGGTAGAACATTTAAAGAAGAACCGGTATCAACCAGAACATGAGCGGGTGTAGTTCCTCTGCACTCTACCGAGACATGCAGCGCATCATTATGCTTTCTTCCCTTAGACGTCAGATCAGCATCAAAGAAGCCAAGACCATTGTCGGCTGTAAGGCTAGCCACGCACTCTTGAAACTGATCTGCAGAAGTTTCTTGAGGCATGTGTGCCGTCTTCAGAAATTTGATCAAGGCTTTGGCATGAGCCTCGGAGCAGAGCAATAGAGCCAGCATAGAGATTTTTGAAGGGGTTTTCCCCAGCCGCTCTACGACATCATAGTCGCTCTTCTTAATCATCTTTAAAATCTCCTCCATTTCCTTTTGGGTGGTCTCGGGGATAACCAAAGTCTGATCCCTCGTCCTGACGGGCGCTTCTTGGATCCCCTTACCTTTATCAGCAGTAACAGTAGAGGGTACAACTTCAAGAGTAACAATTTCTTCAATTACTGGACTTTGCATAGACATCTTGACAGGAACAAGAGCACTTGAGGGTCCGAAGACTGCCCGTGGAGGAGCAATCTCTAGAGAGAAGATTCTTCTGCTACGAGTGATCTTACTTGTCCCCGCAATATTCCCCACATCAGGAGTCTCTTTATCAAAATTTTCTTCAACTGATTCGATCTGTTTCACACCGTGATAGAAGATCTCTCCTCCATAATTCCACGATATTATCTTATTGGACTTATATGGGATAGGATCCTGCATGGTAATCTTCAGCGGTACAAACTTTGGGTCGGGTGTAATCTTAACAGGCCTTTTGCAGGTCTTGGAAAGATTGTTGGAAATGGTGATTATAGCAACATCATTGATTGGAGTAACAGGAGTAACAGGAATAACAGTAACAACAGGAGTTCTCTGAAAGAGGATCTCTTGAGTATCCATCAGGCATTGGATGCCTGACTTTAACAACGGACAATCGGATTGCAAGGTCGAACAAAGTTAACAATCTTTTTCATAACCTGGAAAAATCCCGGCTTTCAACAGATTCATCTTGATCATTGGCAACGGAGTCATTAAGTCATCAACAACGGTAACATGAAGATATTCTACAATAGCATGGATGTTATGACCATGTTTTGGCATAGGAACGGATATCACATTAGGTTTTTCGGGGGCATCAAATTCCACCTCCTTGGCATCTATCAAATCTTGGATCTTGTTTTTAAGGGCCCAACAGTTGTTGGTGTCGTGCCCCACACTGTCCGAATGATATGCACATTTTGCATTGGAATGATAATAGGGAGAAGAGGTATTTGTGTTTTTCGGCGCTTCTTTCAAGTTGGTAAGGTTTAATTTTAACAGATGAGGGAGGACCTAAGAAGGTGTCATATTGATCCGGGTGAATTGCCGTTATGGCCTTTCTACCCTTTGCTAGTTAGCTCTGGGTTGACTGCTTTGAGGTTGATCGGCTGAGGAATTCTGGATCATCACAGCCCCCACCGCTGGTCGGTGCTCCATTCTCCCTTAATTTCTCTGGGTGTGAACAGTAGAAACTTCCTTCTTGGCTGGGAAGGTCTTCTTGATAGTAATGGAAGCAGAGGTATCCTTCTGAATTTTACCACTCTTAATGCCAGCTTCAACCCTTTCACCGGTCAGAATTAATTCGGTGAACCCTGCAGATGAGCTCCCGATCAAGTGATTAAAGAATGGACCTGACAGGGTCCCTAAAAACATATCAACCAGCTCTCTATCCGACAGTGATGGCTGCACTCTTCCAGCCAAATCCCACCACTTCTGCGCATACTCCTTAAATCCCTCATTAGAGGCCATACCCATACTCTGAAGTTGAGTACGAGTAGGCGCTAAATCTGCGTTATATTGGTATTGTCGATAGAAAGCAGCAGCTAAATCCTCCCAGTTATGAACATCAGATCTCTCAAGTTGATAGAACCAGTCCAATTGCGTACCCGACAAACTATCTTGAAAAAAGTGGACCCATAGATCCTTATCAGAAGAGTGAGGTTGGATCTTTCTGACGTAGGACCGCAGATGCATCTTCGGACAGGACAAACCATCGTATTTAGCAAATGTAGGCACTTTGAACTTGGGGGGAATGACAATCCCAGTAACCAACCCTAGTTCTTCGAAATCCAGCCCAGGTACCCTTTGTACCTCCATGGCTGCCAACCGATCCTCAAGATTCTTATACTTATCATCCGCCGGAGGGTACTTTTGTTCGGAGTAATCTTCATCTTCATCCTCTTCTTCTTCTTCTTCTTCAGCTTCAGACTCGGAAGGTACCGCAACTCCTTTTCCTTTACCAACCCCTTCGTCAGACGTCGAGGGGAAATCTAGAACCCTTCTAGCCTGGTTCTCAAACCTTCTTCCCATAGTGGCCACACCAATTCTTTTCTTTTTCTTCTTTTCCTTTTCCTTCTCTTTCTCTAACAGTGCTTTAAGGTCCTCTTGACCCTTTGCCAAGGTCATGAGGAGTTGTTGGAGCTGTGAATTCTGTGCTTGCAGATCTTTGACTGTCTGCTCTATATCCATCTTGCTGAAATAAACAGCAGAAAGATAAGGAAACCTGGTGTGAAGACTTGTTTATGCATATGATGAATGATGTGTTATTCATGTAATGCATTCAAGGATTCAGAAATTCAAATTTGTCGCAAACAAAAAGAATACACGTCATATTTAAGAAGAAATTTGTTAGTACATAAATGCCCCACGGGCAAAATGTTACAAAATTCTTAATGTAAAAAGACGTTGTGCATCCTCTTTGGTGCGATGTAAGTGTTGAGATTCTGCTCTTCATGGAGTTGACGGGTAAGTTCTAAAACCTTCTTCTCACTGGCTTAGAAGCTGGCTTCAAAAGCATTTTGTTCTTCCTTGAGCTGTATCCAACTCTTTTGCAAATCTTCCAATGATGTTGGCATGTCTGGATGTAGGAGGGTGTATGGAACCTCTCCTTCCATAACAGGCTCTTTGAACACAAACCTGCTTAAACTGCATAACCTGCTAGCCAAAACAAACCTACAAAAGCCTGTAACAAAACATAAACAAGCATGTATTACAAACCTGCCTCCAAAACTCCGAGCCTACAAGCCTGCTTCCAAAACTGCAGAACACTTATGTAGTTGTTTAGTTATTGGCATGCATTTTTGGTAAAACCAGGTGTGTGAATGTCATGACTGATGTCATAACATTCTAGGTACTGATTCATTAGGTACCTTTGCAGAAAAATATTGTCATACAGGTGCTGCTGTTTATAAGTGTGTATCTGAGCATTTTGCAAAAAGATCACATTTACCAAAATCAGTAAATAGGAATTCAAATGTCATAACAAATGTTAAGACATCCTGTTCTGAACTAACAGTTATGCAGTTTGGGTAATTCTGAGTTTTTTCAGGAAAATGACTCAGTCTTTCCAGAACAGAAAATCTCGTGGACTTGGGGTTAACCTAGCTCAACCCTAACCTGGTTGATAAAGTCCTGTGACCTAGTCTTAAGGTCAAACGGAATTAACCCTAGCTTTTTGTGGAAACCCTAACTGAAGATGCAGCTGCTATATATTCAACAGAGCTGCTGTTTTGGAATCAACCCCTTTCTGACAGAAGATCATTTAGAAGCTGTATAGTTTTAACTATTGTAATCCAAGCAAGTATCATTGTGATAAGTGACTTGGAATAGGTTTTAATTGTAAGGGTTGTGTACCACTCAAAGCTTTGAAGCAAGAGTGTTTTTATGTCTCTTGACTAAAGCTTTGAAGCAAAGTCAAGTTAGGTTTATGTATCACTCAAAGCTGTGAAGCAAGAGTGTTTGTGTTGCTTGATTAAAAAGCTGTGAAGCATAATCAAGTGTATGTTATGAAGAGTGTCTTCATCAATTCATTAGTCAAATTGTTTTAAGTATCACTGCTGTGATTGAGGGGGAGTGAGCAGGAACTCAGGTTTAAGTTGTACTTAGATTGAAGTTGCATTGGGTAGGTCTTAAGTAAAGGAGATAAACTGGTTGGTTTATTCCTGAATTAATATCTCTTATAGTGGATTTCCTCCCTGGCTTGGTAGCCCCCAGAGTAGGTGTTGTTGCACACTGAACTGGGTAAACAATTGACTGTGTTCTTTACTGTTTTTGTATTTACTATCTTATAGAAAGTCAGATACGGTGTCATAACATTGAACGTGACATTGAGTATCTGCAGCCAGAATTTCAATTGGCATCAGAGCAGGCACCCTGCCTGTATTACTGGGTGAGATCTAGGGATATCACTTTTTGGCACTATGGACAAAGAAGGAGTTTTTGGAAATAGACCATCCATTCTGGATGGAACAAATTATGACTACTGGAAACCTCGTATGATTGCCTTCTTAAAATCTCTGGACAAAAAGGCTTAGAGAGCTGCTGACAAAGGATGGAACCATCCCACCATAACTGAGAAAGATGGGACAATCAGTCTGAAGCCTGAGGAATATTGGAGTAAAGAAGAAGATGAGTTAGCCCTGGGAAATTCCAAAGCTTTAAATGCCTTGTTCAATGGAATTGATAGAAACATTTTCAGACTAGTAGATCAATATGAACTGGCCAAGGAAGTTTGGGACACTCTCAAAACTACTCATGAGGGCACTTCCAAAGTAAAAATGTCAAGGCTTCAGATGTTGACTACCAAGTTTGAGAATCTAAAAATGATGGAAGATGAAACCATTCATGAGTTTCACATGAACATCTTGGAGATTGCCAACACATCAGGAGCACTGGGAGAAAAGATGTCAGAAGAAAAATTGGTGAGAAAGATTCTCAGATCCTTGCCTAAAAGATTTGCAATGAAGGTAACTGCCATAGAGGAAGCCCAGGACATCAGCAAGTTGAAAGTTGATGAACTTATTGGGTCTCTTCAGACTTTTGAGATGGGGATCACTGAAAATGGTGACAAGAAGAACAAGAGCATAGCACTTGTATCCAACACTGATGTTGAAAACAAGGAGGATGAAGAAGAAAATATTTCAGAAGCTATAGCCATGCTTGGAAGACATTTCAACAAACTCATCAAAAGAATAGATCCAAAGTCAAGGTCTAATGTTCATAACATTCCCTCTGACATTGACAGTTCCAGCAGAAGACCAAGGTCAGAAGAGAAGGGAAATCAAGGCAGAGGAATTCAATGCCATGGTTGTGAAGGATATGGGCATATTCGAGCTGAATGTCCTACCTTTCTTAAGAAACAAAAGAAAGGAATGACTGTTACCTGGTTTGACTGTGATTCAGAAAGTAATTCTGAAGAAGAATCTGCCAAACTAGTTACTGCTCTAACTGGTGTTTGTACCTCTGAAAGTGACACTAGTGATGAAGAAGTGACATTTGAAGAACTGGCGGATACTTACAAGAAATTGTGTATCAGAAGTGCTGAAGTCTGTGTGCAGAATAAGAAACAATCAAAACTCATCATAAAGCTGGAGGCTGAAAAAAGGGAAGACCTTGAAACTATAAGTCATCTAGAAGGGGAAGTTCAATTGCTAAACTCACAACTGAATCAAATGACCAAATCTGTCAAGATGCTGACAAATGGAACAGATCCTTCAGGTTGGACAAAATATGGGAAACAAATCTGGTCTAGGATTTGTGGAAGCTAAGAAATCTGGTGCAGACAAGAAGATCAGCCCTGTTAAACAAATGTCAAAGCAGATGTCTCAACACAACTCTCAACATCAGAAACAGAGATATATGAAGAAAAAGTACCAAAGATGGAGATGTCATCATTGTGGGAGGTATGGTCACATTAAGCCTTTCTGCTTCAGATTGTATGGATACCCTAATCAGAGCCCAAGTGTTAAACCTAAGTCAAAAAGGGTACCACATACTCCTCAATGGAAGAAAAAGGCTACTGCCCTGATAGCCCACACTTCCCTGAGAGTCTCTGCAAAGGAAGACTGGTACTTTGACAGTGGGTGTTCTAGGCACATGACTAGAATCAAGAACATTCTCAATCATGTTAAACCTCACACCACTAGTTATTTGACCTTTGGAAGTGGTGCCAAATGTGAAATCAAAGGAGTTGGTAATTTGGACTGTCCTGAAGTTCCAAATTTGAATGAAGTACTATTGGTAAAAGGCCTGACTGCTAATCTCATTAGTATCAGTCAATTGTGTGATCTAGGATTCAAAGTCATCTTCTCAAAATCTGAATGTCTTGTATTAAATGAAAAACAAGAAGTTGTGATGAAAGGAATCAGATCTAAAGACAACTGTTACTTGTGGCAGCCTGAGAACACTAATAACTCTACTATGTGTTCTATTACCAAAGAAGAAAAAGAGGTGAAACTGTGGCACCAAAAACTTGGCCATCTTCATCTAAGAAGAATGAAAAGAACTATCTCTATGGAAGCAGTCAGAAGGATTCCAAGACTGCAAATTGATAAAAGGAGGGTTTGTGGTGAACATCAAATGGAAAGGCTTGGTAAAAAGAGATATGTCTATGATTTGGTGAATAACCTTGAAGTTTCTAGAGAACTGTGCAAAAGAACTCAAAAAGAAAGATGTATTGTTAGAATCAGAAGTGATCATGACAAGGAATTTGGAAACAACAAGTTTAATAAATTCTGTTTCCCAGAAGAAATGAGTCATGAAGTCTCTTCTCCTATAACTCATCATCAAAATGGAGTTGACAAAAAGAAAAATAGGATCATACAGGAATCTGCCAGAGGTATGATTCATGTCAAAAGAATGCCTTCTCAACTCTGTGCTGAAATAGTTGCAGCTGGTAGTAGCTGTTCTCAAAACATCTGGACAAAACAGATGCTCATTGAGTATAATGTCTCACAAGATGTTGTGACATTGTATTGTGACAATCTGAATACAATCAATATTTCCAAGAACCCTATTCAGCATAGCAGGACCAAGCACATTGACCTTGTAGAGAAGAAGACAATTAAACTGGAACATGGTATCATCAAGCTTCAGCTGGCTGATTCTTCTACCAAGGCTCTTGTTGGAAATCAACTTGAAAACTTGAGGGGCAAGATGGGTATTTGCCAACGTGAAAAATTATAGCAATTAATTTTGCTTAAAACAAGGGTTGAAGGAGTTATTTGTGTTGAGTCTATTTTTAGTAGGTTAATCATATGTCTTTCCAATTCTTTCAAAATTATTAAGAAGTTGAATAGACTCTCATTTGCCTCCTACCTCTCTCGTCTTTGCAACCTATTCCTTTCTCTCAATCAAAGTTTTCTCTCAAATTGCTACTGGTGCTCTAAGTCAATCAAAATGTCTCAAACATCATCTTCAACCAAGGCGAGCACTTCATCTTCATCATCTGACCAAGATTCTCGAGCAATCACCACATGCATAGATTCTGATGTCCTGGAGATCACTCCTCTCAGAGAAATGGCAACTGACCCCTCCAAAGTCAAAAAGCTGAGAACTAGGCATGCAGGAAGAGCTCAAGCTACTACTTCTGGTAATCCTTCTCATCCTTCTTCCTCTGTACCAAATAGGGAAGGATCAGCTCAAGTTCATCAAGCAATTGCTAGGCTTGTGACAAGAATACTAAGCGGAAACCAATCTGTACCGGGGATTTCTGTCCCATTAAATCAAGAATCAGCAAGCCCAAATGTGGATTTCTGTCCCGGAATTAACCCTAGCTTTTTGTGGAAACCCTAACTGAAGATGCAGCTGCTATATATTCAACAGAGCTGTTGTTTTGGAATCAACCCCTTTCTGACAGAAGATCATTTAGAAGCTGTATAGTTTTAACTATTGTAATCCAAGCAAGTATCATTGTGATAAGTGACTTGGAATAGGTTTTAATTGTAAGGGTTGTGTACCACTCAAAGCTTTGAAGCAAGAGTGTTTTTGTGTCTCTTGACTAAAGCTTTGAAGCAAAGTCAAGTTAGGTTTATGTATCACTCAAAGCTATGAAGCAAGAGTGTTTGTGTTGCTTGATTAAAAAGCTGTGAAGCATAATCAAGTGTATGTTGTGAAGAGTGTCTTCATCAATTCATTAGTCAAATTGTTTTAAGTATCACTGCTGTGATTGAGGGGGAGTGAGCAGGAACTCAGGTTTAAGTTGTACTTAGATTGAAGTTGCATTGGGTAGGTCTTAAGTGAAGGAGATAAACTGGTTGGTTTATTCCTGAATTAATATCTCTTATCGTGGATTTCCTCCCTGGCTTGGTAGCCCCCAGAGTAGGTGTTGTTGCACACTGAACTGGATAAACAATTGACTGTGTTCTTTACTGTTTTTGTATTTACTGTCTTATAGAAAGTCAGATACGGTGTCATAACATTGAACGTGACATTGAGTATCTGCAGCCAGAATTTCAACTTACAAAACTGCAAGTCAAAAACCTGCATAACTGCAACTCCCTAACCTGCCTAAACTACTAAAAACACTAACATCAAGCAAACCAAAAACACTCAAGCCTGCTTCTAAAACTGCAGAACACTTACAAAACCTGCAAGCCAAAACTTATTCAAAATTCAACAAACTTGCAAAAACTGTAAGTTACAGTTCCAAAAGCCAAGTTTAACAAGTTCAAGCCAACAAACAATGACAGTCTCAAAGACTATCAACATCATCAACAAGAAAAAGGAAGAGCTTGTAGAACAAGCAAAACAACAACACTGGTTTTCAGGTTCGTTATCATAAAACATCAGCATACTCATAGGAAGGGAGAGAATCAACAAAACCAAATCAACAACAAGTTTCAGACTTTATACATCATCACTAAAAAATACAAACAAATCTCAGAATATCATCATCATCGATATCCATATCAAAACCAAAAAGGGGAAGAGATTTAGAAGCAAGAGTAGTTTCAGAAAATATACATCATCAACGAAAGCAGAAGCAAGTAAGTTTTCAGAAACATGATCATCATCAAACAACATAAAGAATAACAAAAATACCAGAAACACCGTCATTTTCATCCTCCCTCCGTCTAGCCTCCTTAGAGCGCCACCGGCCGGCCTCACCTCCTTCTCCTTCAGTTTACAGAGCAAAACGCTCAAGGTACGTCCCTCAAGCTCCTACTACATGTAAATATAAAAAAAACATGGATTAAAACGTGCATGTAATAATCAAGCAAAATGAAAACGTAACAGTGAAACCCTAAAACAAAGGTTAACAAATCGTACCGTTTACAAGCAAGAATCCTAGACCGCTTAAAAGAGAAGGTAGGAAGTGGACGAAGGCGGCGCTCCGGTGGCTAAGGCATGAAAGGAGAATTCATCGTTTTGGTTTGAGAAAGACGAGGAGAACGAAAGAAGAAGGAGGTGTCGTTGAAGCCAAAAACTTCAAACCCTAATTCTGAGTACATGAAACATCAACCCTAACAAATGTTGTACAACACTTCATTTTGGGCCTGTGCGCCCCAATTGCTTTAGGCCCACGTTTCTACTAAGCGCTCCCCCACCTCCCTGTCTTCTTCATAATTTTTTTTTGTTCTTTATCATTTTTTTCATTTGGGCCAAGAATCCAAGGCCCATTATCTTTTCTAAACAAACTAATACTCTTTCTCTTATTTTCATTTTTAAAAAAAACTTATTTTCTTTTCTTTGTTAATATTAAAATCAAAAATATATTAAGACTTTGTTTTAAATTTTCTTAATTTAGTTTCCATTTTTAATAATTATTACATTTAATAAAATACAATAATAATAAAGATTTTATTTTTGTTTTCTTTAAAAAAAATACAACATGATAGAAATTTCCACAGCATAGTCGTCAGTTCTGTGACACGGTGGGAGAACTGACTTGGGATTTTGCGTTTTATGTTCGCAAATGTTTTGGTTTAGCAAGAGTCGCCACCGACTTTTTATTTTATCCTAAGGAAAGGTCAAAAAGCACAGGAAAGACCTTTGAGATGTTTTCTTGAGTTCGAGGAGTAGATTATGAAAAGGGAAGGTGCAAGCACCCTTTTCATCAATGGTTATCCATGGGCTCTTAGTTACTTATTTAGATCACTTGCTTTTGCTTTTCAATTGTTTGAAATGGTGCTTTGTGTGTGGTTTTGAAAGATGTTTTGAAAAGAGGCCATCGTTGTGGCAACCTTTATAATGATTCTTGTTTGAATGTATACAAAGGTGTATTTGTCTTTTGAAAAGATTTCAATGTTTGAAAGTTTGAAAGTTTGTTTTGGGAAATAATTTTGAAATTGTGTTGTGAAGTGTGTTTGAAAATAGCAAGAATGTTTTGCAAGTTTTTATCAAGTAACTAAGAGTTATCTACCCTATTTTACTCAAAGGTCTTTCCTATATGTTTTTAACCCTTTTGACAGTGTTGTTTTACCATTGCATTTGGTAAACAACATTGTATTAGGATATTAAACGGGACAGGCGCGGGTCATCGTATGGACCATAATAGCAATTGTGTTAAGTATCTTTAGCAAATTTCCGAGGGACTTGATCATTTTTTTTAGGCAACCAAGATAGCGTCATCGAGGGACTATGATCTTTTATTTTGTTTTTGTTTTGCCAAAATACTCAACATGCATAACATGGCCCATTTTTAAGGCAACAAGTGGATGAAACGCTAGGGGTGCAAGGTGTGCATTGTGTATTGATTTTCATGCATTTTTGTCTTTGTATTAGGTCAATTTACTTGTTAAATTTGGTCTTTCGCATACAAACCCTAATCTCTAATCATGGCATAATTGAAAGCGTAAATGCGTAAAAATAAATCTACCACTATTACAACAATATTATGGGGATGGGGGATACAATTTTTGAATTGGGATTATTTGACAAGAAATTAAAACCCTAATTTACTATTACATCCAAATTGAATAATGATATAAATAATAAATGAATAATATTTTAAATAAACAAATTAAATAAATGTACAAAATAATATGAATATGCAAAAAAGGTTTAGTTTATTTTTATGTATGTAAAAATATTTAATGTAAAAAGAAAGGAATAATAAAAAAGATTATTGTTTTTTTTTATTAAGGGTAAACCCTAATTTTCTTTTAAGAATACAAATATATTAAATATTCTATTTATATACAATAAAATAAAATGGTGTATATACAAAAACAAAATATATTTAGAAAAAGGTATTATTTAAATATAAATAATAATAAAAATAAAAGTATAGTATTTTTATGTTTTATTTTAAAGTATCTCCTAAATAAAATAAAAATATGTATATATATATTAATTATATTAATTATATTAATTATGCACAATAAAAAAATAAAATAAAGTAAAATATATACAAGAATAAAAAAAATATATATTTAGAACAATATTTTTTAGTGCGAATAAAATAAAGAAATGAAAATAAAATAAAAGTATAATTTATATATTATTTTCAAGTTTTCAATAAATAACATATATACTAATTAAATTGTTTTCATGTTAGAAAAAATAAAAATAAAATACAAAATAAAATGTGAAAATTTATAAAAATGTTTTTGAGTATTTTTTATATTTGGAAATAATAAAATAAAATCAGAAATAAAAATAAAATACAAAAATATAAAATATAAAGAAATTGGGCCAGGGGGTGCATTCAGCAAAAGGGGGTGTCAAAATCAAAGAAGGCAAAGCCCAACCCAAAGCCAGACTTCATCTTCAACCTTGGTTCAAAATGCGCGCGCCCTGTACCAAACATGAACAACCTGCATACGAGCTCTAATGCAAAAACACATAACATCAAAGTTGTAGGGTTTTTCAAGACGAATTCAACCATATAAAAAACTTGTCTTAACTCTCAAAGACCAGAGAGAATTTCTCTGGCCCTAAATCTTAACCTATTTTTTTCAGGATGTTTATAGACCAAATTCTCTTAGCATGCTTAATTAAAATGAAAACTGAGCATATGTACAGCTTCATGGATATGAATACTACATTTCTTATTCACAAACCTAAGTCTAAATGTTCCTAAATAGAGAGATAGGAAGTTGATAAAAACCTGTTTCAACTGATTTCGTGTATGGCAATGTGGAGCTTTTCAACAAGGCCTGAGATGTTTGAGAGCTTGCTTGAACTTCCCTTAACCTTCTCTAATGCCTAGCTTACCTTGAATGTGCTTGAACAAGCCTACAGAACTCAACCTACACAAGCTGAAATCAAAAATGGCAAACCTTGTGAATGGAGTTACAGTTAGTGTTTAAGGGTTGTGATAGCTTGGATAGGTTGTATGGAATGTGTTTGAACTAATTTGAGACAAAACGCACGAGCAAATTGAGTTGTGGAAATCAAATTGCAGATGCTGCCCTGTTTTGCCAATGGAAGGTGATTTTGTGATATGGGAGGTTTTAAGGCTCAAAGGGTCGTGTTTCTGGCTCAAAGGGATGTGAGAAAGATGTCTCAAAAGCTTGCACAACTTGGTTTTGGCTGATGTTCAAGTTCTAGTGTATTGGACATGTTTCTTGTCTTTTAAGCCAAAATGAACAATGGTGTTATACAAGCCTGTACAGGCTATCTATCAACCTGCCTCTTGTGATCTTATCCCCCTCAAGTTGGTGGATATGCTTTGCTGCACAAGATCTAGCTCTATGCTCAAGGATTGTGGTTTTGACATAAAGCATACTTTGGCAAAAATTGTAATGTTACTTTTTCTACTTAGGGATTAATCTTGTGTGCAATGCTCTAATGACCAAAACAATGCCTTAGACCAATGAATTTGCATTTAATTATTGAGTATGAAATGGTTTTGAGGCCTGTAATCTAGGGAAAAGCAAGCTGATTTGAATTTGCAACTTGTATCAATATGAACATGCCATGGATAAAAAGTGAGTTTTTGCCAACTTCAAGCCTTCGATTCTCCCTAACCACAAATGAGTTTGGAAAGTTCTTAGACATTTTGGAAAGCTTGCAACATGATCTAAATTCCATATTTGAAATGCAATTTGTTATTCCAAGTGGAACTAGCTGAAAAATGGCTATGAAGATAGGTCAAAATCCTGCCTAAACTAGGGCAAAATTTCACTAAGTTAAAAGTTTTAGGGACCCTTGTTCCAAAAATCATAACTTGAGATCCAAGCTTCTTTTGAGAAAACTTTGTGAATAAAAGTTTTAGAATTTGTATAGGACTACAACTTTCATGTTGGAAGTTTTGTTTGAATCCAATTTCATCATGGTGACAATGTTGGGCAAAGTTAGGAAAAATTAAGAAAATTTCATAACTTAGAAAAATTCTAAGTTATGAAAATTTTCAACTTTAAACTCTAATTTGCAAAAATGGGTTTCTTGATGAACAAGTTTCATGTTTTGACACATCTTGATGAAAAATGACCCTTGGCACTTGATTTTGACCAAAAAGTCAAAGTTTGACTTTTCAGTGTACAGTCAAATTTTAATTAGTTGACTGAAAAATTCATCTGTCAATTTAATGCAATTGAGATCTTTTGAACCTTGTGAATAGGTCAATATGATTCCATTGAGTCCTTGAATCCATACTTGAACCCAATTTTCCATTGGCTAGGTCAAAAATCAGAAATTGCCTTTGTGCAGTCAAAACCCTAAAAATGACCATTTTGCCCTTTTGATGATTTGATCAAATTTCTTGAGGAGTTGTGGTCCAAACTTGATCAAATGGTTCATATGAGTCTATAATGTTGATGTGGGTCAAAAATCATGAGGTTTGACTGTAAATTGGCCACAATTGACTTTTTCCCCAATGTAGCTAATTTCTAGGTCAACTGTCCAATTGACTGGGCAAAAATTTGATTCAAAGCTTGAAACTTGGTATGGACAAACTTATGGATCCAACATGAAGTATTAAAGTCACTTTGAGCATTAGAAGTCCAAAATTCCTCATGCAAACTCAAACCCTAATTTCAAGTCAATAGTGCAAGGAGATGTCTTGAGTTGAGCAAACCTTAATCTGATCTTGAGTCCAAAGAGTCTTGTGAGGGGAAATCTAGATAAAATGAGAGGGAAAATTTTAGGGTACAACATTGGGATTCTTTTGTTTTAGCCCATTGTTGTACCCCAAAATTTGCCCTCCCTTTTTCACAAGAAATCATAACCCCAGGGTTTTCTCTGATTTTTAAGATTGGCTCAAGAATCAGTCAAACAGACTTTTCTTTATCAGTCAATCCAGAATTAGGGTTTTCACTAATTTTGTTAAGATTGGCCAAGGAATTTATCAAGCAGACTTTTCTTTGACAACAAATCCGGAATTAGGGTTTTTGCTCGTATTTCTCGGAAGAAAATGAATCCTCAGAAATTCAGTCAACTGTTACGTTGTTTTCACGCTTGTTGAAGATTACTGGTTGTTTCTCAAAACCTATTTGTCTGGGATAAGATCTGAGACTTTTGTTTGGAACATTAAGGCATTTGTTTGATCAGTGGAGCAAAAGGTTTATGGAATGCTTGTTTGTTTAACTGTACAACGCATATGTTAATTGGAATACTACGCGTATTGTGATTGATGCAAGGTTGCGAGACTGCAAAGTTTGTTGATTATTTATTTCATCTGGATTAGAATTATTGAGACAGTTTCAATTATTTTAATTTAAGAGTCTTAAATAATTAAATAAACATAAGGGAAAGATGGAAAAGATATTTGACAGTAGAATTCTCTTTTGATAAAGACTTTTATTTATTTCAAATATGGTTACAAATTTATTCGAATATTGTAAGATTACAACTTATAATATTTAAAATAATATTTGTTTACAATAAATGAAAAAATAAATCTAAGCCTAATCTTTTGAGATCTTCTACTTCTACTGCTTCATCTATCATCCAACTGGTACTTACCTGCAAAAGACAGAGAAAAAGAAATTAGTATAAGAATTTTCAAGCAGAAAAGGAAGAAATAAAAATCATCATTAAAGCTTGTTGGCCGGAATCAGAATTCTATTGGATTCATCATGTTTTACTTTTTCTCTTTGCAAGTCACAAGAAGATTTCTCTTCTTGGTTCACAAAGAGAAAAGTAAAAAATAAATTGCAAGCATGCACATGGTTCAAATACAAAGGTATAAGGCTGCATTGCAAACAAAACCAAACTGCAGTAGTCAAAAAGTCATCAAGGTAAGCATAGGCAAGCTAACTACAATTTAGTAACCAAGCATGTCAAACGGAGTTGCAAGCCAACTAGGTGCAAAAGGCAAAAGTACATAATGCAGAAAATATGTAACAAAGTACACAATGCAGAAAATATGCAGCAAGTACACAATGCAGAGATAAACCAAAGCTACAAGCCAAAGGGACTTGTCAATTTCATCATCATTTTCTGGCCCAACAAGCTTTTCAGAATTATATTATAATAAGCAATTAAAAATGCTTATGGAGAGAGAAAGAGAGAACCTAGTGAATAGGTTTTGCAGTTTTGGCTAAAGGTAGGCTGTAAAAGGCAGTAAGAGAAATAAAAAGAAAAGATATAACAGTCTAACAGTCCAACAAAGGAGGAGAAGATTGAGCAACCAAAAACAACTCAAGCCTGCTTCCAAAACCACTGCAAAAAACTCATAAATATGCAAAACTTCCTCCAAAACACAAACCTGCTTAAACTGCATAACCTGCTAGCCAAAGCAAACCTACAGAAGCATGTAACAAAACACAAACAAGCCTGTATTGCAAACCTACCTCCAAAACTCCGAGCCTACAAGCCTGCTTCCAAAATTGAAGAACACTTACAAAAACTGCAAGTCAAAAACCTGCATAACTGCAACTCCCTAACCTGCCTAAACTACTAAAAACACTAACATCAAGCAAACCAAAAACACTCAAGCCTGCTTCTAAAACTGCATAACACTTACAAAACCTGCAAGCCAAAACTTATTCAAAATTCAACAAACCTGCAAAAACTGTAAGTTACAGTTCCAAAGGCCAAGTTTAACAAGTTCAAGCCAACAAACAATGACAGTCTCAAAGACTATCAACATCATCAACAAGAGAAAGGAAGAGCTTACAGAACAAGAAAAACAACAACACTGGTTTTCAGGTTCGTTATCATAAAACATCAGCATACTCAGAGGAAGAGAGAGAATCAACAAAACCAAATCAACAACAAGTTTCAGACTTTATACATCATCACTAACAAATACAAACAAATCTCATTAATGCATTGCATATGTTTGTCTTGAATTCATCCATTCGTTTTCACTATTCTTGAACTATGTTTTCTACTTTCTTTATGACATTTAACTCTTGCAAAAATCTACAAGCCTTTAGAGGGAGGATGACGAAAACAACACCATAATCTCATAACAAGTATGCTTTTGAACAGACCTTGATGACGATGTACAAGCGTTTCTTTCAAATCCTAAACACTGGAGTTATAAGGAAGATAATTCCTAGTCAACCCCTTCGAGCCAAAAAAGTAGAAGTTTTCTGTTTTAAACATGAATTGAAACCTTTGATTAAACCTGGGGCAGGGTAGTCTCTCAGTTAATTCAAAAGATGTGCATTAAAGTCGCAAACTCTCAGTTCGTAATACAACGAATGACATCAAAAACATTCCTTTGGAACCAAAAGACAGTGATGGTTCCTTATCTCATAGGCAGTCATTATCTCTCAAAAGAGAAAAGCTCACTGAGCCAAAACCTACCAAAGGAGGCTTAAGAAAGTTGGGGCATCCCGCTGACTGTAATCTCGAAAGCAGGAACAGTAAGGCAAAAGTTAGGGATAATAAACCAAAAGAAAGAGGTCGTTGGAAATCCTCAACAACATGAAAAGTGTTGCAAAAATGAATGTCTTCCCATAAAATTCAACTTGTGTGAACCATCACCAAAATGTCGTTCCAAACTCGAATAGAGTTCGACGCACAATTAACTGAGTTTAGGATTGAAGAACATCATGAAGAGCGGGTGGGTACAAATATACTTTGAACCTTTATTCTTTGTTTTTTAAACCGTGAACCAAGCCACATTACAACCCTTCAAAAGTCCTAATTGAAGCATAGGTTAGTTCGAAAGCATATTGTTACAAAAGGTATCCTGACTCCTGTAAGGCTTTGCTCTAAATCTTGTGTTGAATTTGTCTTATAAAAAGTTTTCAGCTAAAAAACGTATTTTTCAAAACTTCGAGACAAGCATAAACTTTGCATTATTTGAATATCATTGTTTGCACATATTTATTTGTTTGACAGCGAAGAAATTCATACAGTGAATGTTCAGAGGAACGAAAGCTCTCTCAGTGAGTAAAATCACTTTAAGTGGGATGATACTCCCATTGCAAAAATCTCCCATCAACAAAAAAGGGACTTGATTTGGTATTGTCCAGTAAATCTGGGGCAGTCCAGTCAAGATTTCAACAAATCTTTCAAAGCCCATTAAACCTGGGGCAGTCCAGTCAAGATTTCAAGAAATCTCTCAATCACAGATTAACCTGGGGCAAGCCTCCATCACCATCACTTGGGGCATTAAAACGGAAATCTCATCAAAGGGTTATGTACAGTCCAAGTTTCCTGGCAATACCACAAACATCTGATACTAGGGGCAGTAACGAATCTCTCCGAAATCTTTCTGAAAAGTAATTCAAGCGTCCTCGAGAAGTTCATCACCTCTCTAGCAGACCAGCAGTCATGGGTTTATTTCCACAACATTTGTCAAAGATTTGTTCTCCAAAACAAATTACATTTCAACAACATTCATAACATACGCAGTTTGATCAACAGATAAAGATTCCTTCATCACCTATCGGAAGTTACAGTCGTCGAAGATTCCTTCATCACCTGTTGGAAGTTACGGTCGTCAAGAATTCCTTCATCACCTATTGGAAGTTACGGTCGTCGAAGATTACTTCATCACCTGTTGGAAGTTACGGTCATCAAGAATTCCTTCATCACCTGTTGGAAGTTACGGTCGTCAAAAAATTCCTTCATCACCTGTTGGAAGTTACGATCGTCGAAGATTCCTCCATCATCCGGTTGAATCAAAATTAATCCAAGACCCTCTCTGTTTTAGTAAGATCAACACTAAGATCTCCCTAATTCTTATGCCAATGGAAGATCTTCTGGGTTTTTGATATTTCAGATAAATCTCCCAGCGATTTATTCTGGTTTTCTTCAATACCAGAGATGAAGAATCCAACTCTTTTCTCCTTCATCAGCTCGGGATTTATTTTCCCCAGTGAAAGGTCATCTTGAAAAACATTACACCTCCGTGCATTAAGACATCATGCAACGCGATCTCATTTATTTTGAGAACATCATTGTTTGATATATGCCACTAACATTTACCTTTCAGGAAAGGTACAATCAAATTCAAGCGACAAAGCTTTTTTTCAGTCGAATTACGGACAAGTTCCTAAATTTCGACAAAGCTTTTACTTCAGTTGAATTCTGGACAAGTTCCAAAATCTCAGACGGAAACAACTCACCCACAGAATAATGGACAAATGAAGCTCCTAAAATTCTGTTTCTCTCAAGAATGAAGATTCTCATCCTTGAAACCTCAAGAGATTGGTATACTCCCAAGCTCCTGATACCGTTAACAGAATGAAGATTCTCGTCCTTGAAACCTCAAGAGATTGGTATACTCCCAAGCTCCTGATACCCTTAACAGAATGAAGATTCTCATTCTTGAAACCCCAGAAGATTGGTATACACCCAACCTCCTGACCCAAACGCCTGAATGAAAATTCTCATTTTTGCTTCCCTAGTAGATTGGTATACACCCAACCTTCTGACCCAAACGCATGAATGAAGATTCTCATTCTCAAAATGGCATATAACCTAAACTCCCGATATTCCCGACAGAATGAAGATTCTCATTCTCAAAGTGGTATAACATCTAAATTTCTGATATTCCCGACAGAATGAAGATTCTCATTCTCAAAGTTGCGTACAACCTAAACCTGAACTTTTTCCAAACAGGAATAAGCTTTTCCCAGAGTCCTGAGTTTTTACTCTCCAACAGGATAGTCACTCCACAATAGTATGGCTATTCCCCATAGAGTTCTTACTACCCAACAAAATCAAGACTCTCGTCCTTGATTCTCCGGAGCTTTCTTTACTCTCAGCATAATTTGTCGGAGTTTTTAATCCCCTACAGATCGAAGATTCTCGTTCTTGGCTCCCCAACACCAACTCCCCAAGCAGAATAAAGACTCTCATTCTCAAATCCTCACAGAGTTTTCAGATATTCCCCGGTGAAGATCTCCTCAAAACAAGAATCCCCAGTAGATTGGCATACAACCCAAACTCCTGATTTCCCTAACAGTGGTCCCAGGACTTCTCATTTTCAACGATCAAAGGATTTTCAATCCCTAGCGGTAATCAAGGATTTATTTTCCTCGACAGCGGTCAAAAATTTTATTATCTCCAGCCATCCAGGATTTATCCTCCTCCGCAAGACGGCTGATCAGCTTACATGCGCATTCATTACATTCATAAGCATTGATATAACACATACATTGCATCATACAACATAACTTTGTGTTTCAGCTAATATTTCATCCGTCGCAGGATAAGTTTAGCAAGTTTCAAACTTCAAGGATTTCTGAAAACAGTTAACGGATGCCTCCCGACACGGATGCTAATCTATTGCTTATTCATACCCCCAGCTCAGAGATGTTCCAAACACGAATACTTTTTTGATACTCATTCTTTCACCTACAACATACAGTTAAAACAAACATTCTCAGATGGCATCTTTAAGCCCATCTCCGACAAGATTCTGTCACATTTCCAAATGGCATCTTTAAGCCCATTCCCTCAGCTGCACTTTGACGAGTGCAAATTTATGGGCACTCTAGTGTCCAATCATCTTTTACCTTCGAGTCGCGAACGGAAAAATTGCCAATCTTGCTCTTCAAGTTCAAGAAGATTGAACAGGGGCAATTGTTGTACCCCAAAATTTGCCCTCCCTTTTTCATAAGAAACCACAACCCCAGGGTTTTCTCTGATTTTTAAGATTGGCTCAAGAATCGGTCAAACAGACTTTTCTTTATCAGTCAATCCAGAATTAGGGTTTTCACTAATTTTGTTAAGATTGGCCAAGGAATTAATCAAGCAGACTTTTCTTTGACAACAAATCTGGAATTAGGATTTTCACTCGTATTTCTCAGAAGAAACTGAATCCTCAGAAATTCAGTTAACTGTTACGTTGTTTTCACGCTTGTTCAAGATTACTGGTTGTTTCTCAAAACCTAATTGTCTAGGATAAGAACTGAGACTTTTGTTTGGAACATTAAGGCATTTGTTTGATCAGTGGAGCAAAAGGTTTATGGAATGCTTGTTTGTTTAACTGTACAACACATATGTTAATTGGAATACTACGCGTATTGTGATTGATGCAAGGTTGTGAGACTGCATAGTTTGTTGATTATTTATTTCATCTGGATTAGAATTATTGAGACAGTTTCGATTATTTTAATTTAAGAGTCTTAAATAATTAAATAAACATAAGGGAAAGATGGAAAAGATATTTGACAGTAGAATTTTCTTTTGATAAAGACTTTTATTTATTTCAAATATGGTTACAAATTTATTCGAATATTGTAAGATTACAACTTATAATATTTAAAATAATATTTGTTTACAATAAATGAAAAAATAAATCTAAGCCTAATCTTTTGAGATCTTCTACTTCTACTGCTTCATCTATCATCCAACTGGTACTTACCTGCAAAAGACAGAGAAAAAGAAATTAGTATAAGAATTTTCAAGCAGAAAAGGAAGAAAGAAAAATCATCATTAAAGCTTGTTGGCCGGAATCAGAATGCTATTGGATTCATCATGTTTTACTTTTTATCTTTGCAAATCACAAGAAGATTTCTCTTCTTGGTTCACAAAGAAAAGTAAAAAATAAATTGCAAGCATGCACATGGTTCAAATACAAAGGTATAAGGATGCATTGCAAACAAAACCAAACTGCAGTAGTCAAAAAGTCAGCAAGGTAAGCATAGGCAAGCTAACTACAATGTAGTAACCAAGCATGTCAAACGAAGTTGCAAGCCAACTAGGTGCAAAAGGCAAAAGTACACAATGCAGAAAATATGTAACAAAGTATACAATGCAGAAAATATGCAGCAAGTACACAATGCAGAGATAAACCAAAGTTACAAGCCAAAGGGACTTGTCAATTTCATCATCATTTTCTGGCCCAACAAGCTTTTCAAATTATATTATAATAAGCAATTAAAAATGCTTATGGAGAGAGAGAAAGAGAGAACCTAGTGAATAGGTTTTGCAGTTTTGGCTAAAGGCAGTAAGAGAAACGAAAAGAAAAGATATAACAGTCTAACAGTCCAGCAAAGGAGGAGAAGATTGAGCAACCAAAAACAACTCAAGCCTGCTTCCAAAACCACTGCAAAAAACTCACAAATCTGCAAAACTGCCTCCAAAGCACAAACCTGCTTAAACTGCATAACCTGCTAGCCAAAGCAAACCTACAGAAGCCTGTAACAAAACACAAACAAGCCTGTATTGCAAACCTGCCTCCAAAACTCCGAGCCTACAAGCCTGCTTCCAAAACTGCAGCACACTTACAAAAACTGCAAGTCAAAAACCTGCATAACTGCAACTCCCTAACCTGCCTAAACTACTAAAAACACTAACATCAAGCAAACCAAAAACACTCAAGCCTGCTTCCAAAACTGCATAACACTAACAAAACCTGCAAGCCAAAACTTATTCAAAATTCAACAAACCTGCAAAAACTGTAAGTTACAGTTCCAGAGTCCAAGTTTAACAAGTTCAAGCCAACAAACAATGACAGGCTCAAATACTATCAACATCATCAACAAGAGAAAGGAAGAGCTTGCAGAACAAGCAAAACAACAACACTGGTTTTCAGGTTCGTTATCATAAAACATCAGCATACTCAGAGGAAGGAAGAGAATCAACAAAACCAAATCAACAAGTTTCAGACTTTATACATCATCACTAACAAATAAAAACAAATCTCATAATATCATCATCATCGATATCCATATCAAAACTAAAAAGGGGAAGAGATTCAGAAGCAAGAGTAGTTTCAAAAAATATACATCATCAACGAAAGCAGAAGCAAGTAAGTTTTCAGAAACACGATCATCATCAAACAACATAAAGAACAACAAAAATACCAGAAACACCGTCATCTTCATCCTCCCTCCGCCTAGCCTCCTGAGAGCGCCATCGGCCGGCCTCACCTCCTTCTCCTTCAGTTTACAGAGCAAAACGCTCAAGGTACGTCCCTCAAGCTCCTACTACATGTAAATATCAAAAAAACCATGGATTAAAACGTGCATGTAATAATAAAGCAAAATGAAAATGTAACTGTGAAACCCTAAAACAAAGGTTAACAAATTGTACCGTTTACAAGCAAGAATCCTAGACCGCTGAAAAGAGAAGGTAGGAAGTGGACGAAGGCGGCGCTCTGGTGGCTAAGGAATGAAAGGAGAATTCATTGTTTTGGTTTGAGAAAGACGAGGAGAACGAAAGAAGAAGGAGGCGTCGTTGAAGCCAAAAACTGTAAACCCTAATTCTGAGTACATGAAACATCAACCCTAACAAATGTTGTACAACACTTCATTCTGGGACTGTGCGCCCCAATTGCTTTAGGCCCACGTTTCTACTAAGCGCGCCCCCACCTCCTTGTCTTCTTCATAATTTTTTTGTTCTTTATCATTTTTTTCATTTGGGCCAAGAATCCAAGGCCCATTATCTTTTCTAAACAAACTAATACTCTTTCTCTTATTTTCATTTTTTTTTTAAACTTATTTTCTTTTCTTTGTAAATATTAAAATCAAAAATATATTAAGACTTTGTTTTAAATTTTCTTAATTTAGTTTCCATTTTTAATAATTATTACATTTAATAAAATACAATAATAATAAAGATTTTATTTTCATTTTCTTTAAAAAAATACAGCATGATAGAAATTTCCCCAGCAGAGTCGCCAGTTCTGTGACACGGTGGGAGAACTGACTTGGGATTTTGCGTTTTGTGTTTGCAAATGTTTCGGTTTAGCAAGAGTCGCCACCGACTTTTTATTTTATCCTAAGGAAAGGTCAAAAAGCACAGGAAAGACCTTTGAGATGTTTTCTTGGGTTCGGGGAGTAGATTATGAAAAGGGAAGGTGCAAACACCCTTTTCATCCATGGTTATCCATGGGCTCTTAGTTACTTGTTTAGATCATTTGCTTTTGCTTTTCAATTGTTTGAAATGGTGCTTTGTGTGTGGTTTTGAAAGATGTTTTGAAAAGAGGCCATCGTTGTGGCAACCTTTATAATGATTCTTGTTTGAATGTATACAAAGGTGTATTTGTCTTTTGAAAAGATTTCAATGTTTGAAAGTTTGAAAGTTTGTTTTGGGAAATAATTTTGAAATTGTGTTGTGAAGTGTGTTTGAAAATAGCAAGAATGTTTTGCAAGTTTTGATCAAGTAACTAAGAGTTATCTACCCTATTTTACTCAAAGATCTTTCCTATATGTTTTTAACCCTTTTGACAGTGTTGTTTTACCATTGCATTTGGTAAACAACATTGTATTAGGATATTAAACGGGACAGGCGCGGGTCATCGTATGGACCATGATAGCAATTGTGTTAAGTATCTTTAGCAAATTTCCGAGGGAATTGATCATTTTGTTTAGGCAACCAAGATAGCATCATCGAGGGACTATGATCTTTTGTTTTGTTTTTGTTTTGCCAAAATACTCAACATGCACAATGTGATCGGTGGGAATAGAACTGACTGTTTTGAAATGCTGGTTCGCGTTTGCGTTTGTTTTTGCAAAATGTCGCGGTAAGCAAGAGTCGCCACCGTCTTTTATTTTATCCAACAAGGAAAGGACAAAAGCACAGAAAAATTCCTTTTTGAGATGTTTCTCGGGTTCGGGAGGTAGATTATAGAAAGGGAAGGTGTTAGCACCCTTTCTATCCGTGGTTATCCACGGGCTCTTAGGTACTTGCTCATTGTGTTTTCAAAAGTTTGCTTTTCTTTGTGATTGTGGGTTTGAAAAGAGTTTTTGTTTTGAAGAGAGTGTAAGTGCGAAAAGTTTTGTTTTGTTTTAAAAGGAGCAAGTACTTAAGAACCATCTACCTACTCGAAAAAGGAATTAAACTGTGCTAATGGCCTTTAGACAACGCTATCCCACTATTGAGGAGTAGGTAGCATCGTTGTTGGAGTTTTCAGGTCAATTCGATTAAGGGACGTGTGGTCACTAAAGCAACGTTAGGAAGCCTTAGCGGTAACCCTAATGTCTTAGATCATTTTATCCGAGGCAACCGTTTTGAGGCAATTTATGATCTTTGGACAGGAGGGCGACCTCTAAAACATCCTATACTCAATGACCACGTTCGAGGCAACCAAGTGAGGCGTACCCTAGGGGTGGCATGTGCGAGTGTGTTGTTTTTCAGTTTATATTATCTTTGTACATGTTATGGTGGGCTACTGTTGATTTTAAGTTAAAGATTAATCTTGTCATGCATAGCCTATTATTCAAACATCTAACAGTTAATGGTTGCGGAAATTAAATTGTGGAAAATAAGTCTAAGCTATTACAAGGCGTCGGGTATTTACATCGCCAAAAACAAACCCTTGAAAATTAAATTGCGGAAAGTAAATAAAAACGATAAATAAAATCCTAAGTTAAGACTATTACATCCTCGGAGCAATTACAATATATGGATCAAAGATAATTCGCGCGAGAAAAATTGAATCGGAGCGTCTTAGGGTTTTGACCCTTTTTTCATTAAATAAAGCATATTTTTTTTGTTATTTTTGATTTAAGAATTAAGTCTAAACTAATAATTAATTAATTAAAATAAAATATTTTTGAGTTTTTATTTTAATCAAGGAAATAAAAAAAATGGTTAAAAATACTAAAAAACCCTAATTCTATATTGATTTTAATTTAATGCAAAATATATTGAAATTGAACCTAATTAAAACTAAATTAATTGGTTAATTTTATTTACAAAAATAAAATAATAACATTAATGGAATAAAAATATTTTTGTTTTCTGATTTTTTAATGAAAAAGTTAATTAGTTAATCGGTTAATTAAAATATTAATAATAATAAAATAGAAAATAATGAAAAGAAAAATAAAATAAACAAACTTAAAGGGGGGGTGCTGGGCCTGAAGAAGGTGTTTGAGTTGCAATTTCCAGGCCCATCAAGCTTCAGCCTCGTTGGACTTTTTGGATTCCCATGGGTGCTTGTTGACTGGAGACCATGGTAGGCGTGCAATCTGGGTTACTAGATCTGCCTGATGGGCCACTTGGCATGCTGATCCTTGAAGTGTATGGTAGTCTTCATACCTGAAAACCCACTGGAATATATGCAAGAAAATAATAAGAAGCATTTTGGGGGACCTGGGATTCGTCCCAAGGGACAATTCAACTAGCGCGCTACCAACTGAGCCATAATGTTAACCTGTTAGTGGAATACCAATTAAATATTATAAAACAAACTAACAATTATTCCCTGAAAAACGCGCTAATATTCAAATGAGTCAATCATGCTATGACACATCTTCATCTTCTTCACAAAAACCTGGTTCGGTTACCTGCGGATTTTTATCCGCAGGAAGTTTCGTGGGATGGTTCTAAAATACTCCCTAGGCCATGTAAATGCAAACTAAGAGTGCCAATGCACTCGTCTCCTTCCCCTGAACTCATCCATGGCCATTATTGGCCTCGATTTAACCTGCACACAAAACGCCTAAAAACATACACAAGAACCCTAGGTTCTGGATCGGGGGTTAGAGGCCACAAAAATCAAATTAAATAATGCAGAATCAATGTAAATTCGATGGTGAGTATGAATGTGCAGACCAATTGGCAAAAAGATGCAAGGAGAGTGGTTCATGATTTCATGTGCAGAGGCGTTTTCAAGAACACTTACAGCGAGTTTTAGGCTGTCTTAGGACTTGGTTTTGATTGGTATTGCTTCAATGGATGCCAAGGAAGAGAGTAGTGTTGTGATTCTAGTTTGAAAGTGCCTCCAATATCGTTTTCGATCTCACACTTTTCAAGCTTTTTTCTCAAATTGGTATGGCCGTTTTTGCAAGGTTTTGTGCGTGTTCTAGGTTTGTATGGCTTGCTTGCATATAATGGAATGATTCTAGGTTAATACACGGGCCAATATCCTTGTGCATTGAAGAATCAAGATTGCCCTTTGATCACCATTAACATGTTTCCAAATATAGGCCATATCTGAGATTTTGTGCTTGAATGAGCCTTGGAACGAGTTGGTTGGGTGTCACATGGTATTTGCAAGCTGTACAAATCACAAAGATACCATTTCAATAATTTTTGGATTTTATTTGAATTAATATAGATTTAAAATGAATTAAATCAATAAAAATTAAATAAAATAGAAAAATAAGTGTTTGGTTATGAAATTAAAGACGGGACACTTTTGTGGCATGACAAGACTAAATCAAGTGGAAAAAAGTGGGCCCTTTTGTCAAAAATCGGAGTTTTAAGGATAGTTGACTTTTGGCAATTTTGGAAAAATGCCCAACTTCAACAATGCATAACTTCTTCAATTTTGAACTTTTGGAGGTGTTCTTGGACTTTTCAGAAACCTTGAGATGTCCTATAATCAACCCTTTTGGTCTCATCTCATTTTTATGCTCCATGCTCAAGTTATAAGCTTTGGCAAAAAAAGGTGTTTTTGTTGACTTTCAAAAATGACCTATAATGTCCAAATTTGTAACTTTTTGTGAGAGCATTTCTTGATCTTGGGGTGTGAAGATGGATTTTAGGAAATTGCATCCTCTTCAAAATTAGCTTTGGATGGGTCATTTCTCATAAAGTATGAGAAAGTTATGCTTGGTCAAAGTTGAGTTGACTTTTCCTACAAAACCCTAATTTAGCAACTTTTGAATCTTGATGAATTTTGAGCAATCCTTGATGAATCATGATCAAACCTTGATCAAATGATGAACTATACTTCAAAATGATAATGTTGACAAAAAATCTTGAGGTTTGACTATATTTGGGACACAGTTGACTTTTGCCCTAGCACGGTCGATTTTTGGGCCTCTTGAGCAATTGACTGACCAAACTTCCTCTGCAAGGCTTGAAATTTGACATGGATGAACTTAAGAACATATTAAGACATTGGGAAGCACTTGGGGCCATTTGTATATGAGGACCTTAGTGCAACACAAAACCCTAATTTTGACTTGACTGCCTTAGGAGGTGATTTGACTGTCCAACCCTTGAGCCCTCTTGAGCAATTTGAAGGGTAATCTTGGCAAATCTTGAAGAATATGGTAGGGCAAATTTTGGGGTACAACAGTTGCCCCTGTTCAATTTTCTTAAACTTGAGGATATAGATTTGGCTTTCGAGCCTTTCGGGATCCGAAGGTGAAAGATAATTGAACACTAGAGTGCCCAGAAATTTGCACTCGCATGGTGTAGTATCAGCATTGTGATGTCTGGAATGGGCTTACAGATGCCATTTGGAGATTGTTGATAGGAGGATGTGCTTACATATGCCATCTGCAGGAGTGTCGATCGCATAAGAGATTCCTTAGCGAGAACTTGCATACCTGTTGTTGCAGAAGATTCCGCTGGGGAAGTCTAACTTTTGTTGAGATTTAGGAACTTGCCTATTCTTCAACTGAGAGAATGCCTCAGCTGAGTATTAAGAACCTGTCCATAATTCAACTGGGGGGTAATCTTCATCAAGATCTAGGAACTGTCTCGTGCTCAATGGGAGTATACCGTTGAGGTTAAAGAACTTGTCCACACTGTGACGGAGGAAAACATCAAGATCTAGGAACTGACTCGTGCTCACCGGGAGTATACCGCTGAGGTTATAGTACTCGTCCACACTATGACGTAGGGACGCATTTTCGTCAAGATCTAGGAACTGTCTCGTGCTCACCGGGAGTATACTGTTGAGGTTATAGAACTTGTCCACACTATGACAGAGGAAAACATCAAGATCTAGGAACTGACCCGTGCTCACCGGGAGTATACCGTTGAGGTTATAGTACTCGTCCACACTATGACGTAGGGAAGCATCTTCATCAAGATCTAGAAACTGTCTCGTGCTCAATGGGAGTATACCGTTGAGGTTATAGAACTTGTCCACACTATGACGGAGGAAAACATCAAGATCTAGGAACTGACTCGTGCTCACCGGGAGTATACTGTTGAGGTTATAGTACTCGTCCACACTATGACATAGGGAAGCATCTTCATCAAGATCTAGGAACTATCTCGTGCTCACCGGGAGTATACCGTTGAGGTTATAGAACTTGTCCACACTATGACGGAGGAAAACATCAAGATCTAGGAACTGACTCGTGCTCACCGGGAGTATACCGTTGAGGTTATAGTACTTGTCCATACTATGACGTAGGCAATCATCTTCATCAAGATCTAGGAACTGTCTCGTGCTCACCGGGAGTATACCGTTGAGGTTATAGAACTTGTCCATACTATGACGGAGGAAAACATCAAGATCTAGGAACTGACTCGTGCTCACCGGGAGTATACTGTTGAGGTTATAGTACTCGTCCACACTATGACATAGGGAAGCATCTTCATCAAGATATAGGAATTGTCTCGTGCTCACCGGGAGTATACCGTTGCGTTTATAGAACTCGTCCACACTATGACGGAGGAAAACATCAAGATCTAGGAACTGACTCGTGCTCATCGGGAGTATACCGTTGAGGTTATAGTACTCGTCCACACCATGACATAGGGAAGCATCTTCATCAAGATCTAGGGACTGTCTCGTGCTCACCGGGAGTATACCGTTGAGGTTATAGAACTTGTCCATACTATGACGGAGGAAAACATCAAGATCTAGGAACTGACTCGTGCTCACCGGGAGTATACCGTTGAGGTTATAGTTCTCGTCCACACTATGACGTAGAGAAACTATCGAGATTAAGAACCTTATCTGAAATTCAACCGAAGATAATTCAATTGAAATTTAAGAACTGGTCAAATCTTCGACTAAGCTGGGAACTTAACTGCATCTTTCCTGAAAGGTAAAGGTCAGTCATATGCAATGCATGATATCGATCAGACAATGATATTCTCGAAATAAATGAGATTGTATTCGTATGATACGTATATGCATGTATCATGATGTATGAGAATGTGATGTTTTAGCTGGGGAAAATAAATCCCGGAGCTGCTGGAGAATAGAGTTCTTCGTTTCCGCTGAGGATGATGAACGAAGATAAGCCTGCAGGAGAAAAGAACTCCGTTGGGGAATAAGCTGATGAAGAGATTACTCTGCGGGGAATTACTCTGTGGGGAAGAGATACTTTACTGAGATTTTGATGATAAACTCCACTGGGGATCCCGTTGATAAGCTCTAATGGGGATTTTAATGATGAACTTCGCTGGGGATAGAAAGAATCTTCACTGGGGATGACCTTTCAATTACAACTTGATGAGGATAACCCAGTTAGACTTCTGTGGGGATAACCTCTGAATTTGGCTGAGGAGATGTATTTGCGCTCTGTAGGGGATAAGCTTCCAGAATTTACTGGGTAAGATGATTCAACTCTGGCGGGGAAGTTTTTTAGACTGCGCTGGGAAAATGGCTCCACCAGGGGTATCTTGTATTCCGCTGGGGAACATTCTTATATTCTGTTGAGGAATATTAAGACTGTCGGGGATACTCTTATACTTGCTGGGGAATACCTTTATACTCTACTGGGGAATATTAAGATCTTCTGGGGATACCAAGCCTTTTCGGGGCTGATGGTAGACTAACTCTGCTTGGGGGAGAGTATTGCTAATTCATTCATAGTTGCAAGTCTCGGTGGGGAGAGCTACCATTATTGTTTTGCTCTGCGGGGAGTGACGGTATCTTGGTCACATTCTTCAGCTGAATCTACCTTGGTACCTTGGTGGACAGAGCAACTAGACCGCTCGGACAATTCTTATTGCCCCTACTTCTGATATCACCCGTAATTAGTCCTTTGTTTCGCATGTAAATATTTATAAGCAACAATTAATGTCAGATGCATATATAAAAAATGAACATTGGATGTTCTTTGCAAAACAAAACAGATAAGGGAAAAATAGTTTTAAATTTGTCTGAAAATGAATTTGTATTGATTTTGAAGTTTGGCCTGTAAATAGGCGTTTTGTACAAGAGGTTGACGTCCTAGTAAGAGGACGCCACCGAACAAATAGAATTTATACAATTTATGAAAATAAAAACAAAACAGCTATGTGAATAATCCCACTGGGTTCCAACTCTGCTATTGCCTTTATATCTTCAAGCATCTCATCACTTTGCTGCTTAGTTGAAGATGAATCTGATTGATTAGTGTTGTCTGAGCTTAATAGTCGATACCGAAGTCTGGATGCAGAGTGATCCAATGAGACATAGTGTTACACTTATCCCTAACTTTTGCCTGGATCTCCCTTTTGGGTTTTCGGTCCACCGGGATACCCATTTTTGCCCAAGCCGCCTTTTCAGGTTTTCGACTTGCCGGGTGTACAGATTTTTTCATTTTCATCCCTTATTTTTGCCCGAACCCTTTTGGTTCGCCGGGAAGCCCTTATTTTTGCCTAGGCCATTCGACCTAGTGGGTCTTTGATTATGCGTAGTATCTTTTTACTATGTCTGCATTGACGGGGTAAGGAAGGTCGTCACCATCCATGGTGGTTAGAATCATAGCTCCTCCTGAGAAGATGTTCTTAACCACAAATGGCCCTTCGTAAGTAGGGGTCCATTTGCCCCTGGGATCACCTTGAGGTAAGATAATGCGCTTGATTACCATATCTCCAACTTGATACTCTTGTCGTCTGACTTTCTTGTTAAATGCCTTGATCATCCGTTTTTGGTACGTCTGACCATGACAAATAGCAGTAAGTCTCTTTTCGTCGATTAAATTCAGTTGATCAAGTCGGGTCTGGATCCAGTCATCTTCGCTCAAACCTCATCCTTCATGATCCGGAGAGAGGGTATCTGAACCTCAATGGGCAAGACTGCCTCCATGCCATAAACCAAGGAATAGGGTGTTGCCCCTGTTGACGTCCGTGCTGAGGTACGGTACCCATGAAGAGCAAATGGTAACATCTCGTGCCAATCTTTGTTGGTCACTGTCATCTTCTGCACAATCTTCTTAATGTTCTTATTTGCCGCTTCGACGGCCCCATTCATCTTCGGCCGATAGGGAGAAGAGTTATGATGTTGTATCTTGAATTTCTCGCAGAGCTCAGTGATCATCTTGTTGTTAAGATTGGTACCATTGTCCGTAATGATCCTCTCTGGTACACCGTATCGGCAGATTAGGTTGTGCTGAATGAATCGTGCCATGACGTTATTGGTTACCGTAGCAAAGGAAGCTGCTTCAACCCACTTCGTAAAGTAATCAATCGCTACCAGGATGAAACGATGCCCGTTGGATGCCGTAGGCCTGATCTCGCTGATCATATCAATGCCCCACATTGCAAAAGGCCAAGGTGCCGTCAAGATGTTTAGAGGAACTGGAGGTACGTGCACCTTATCAGCATAGACTTGGCATTTTTGACATGTCTGAGAGTGCTGATAACAGTCAGCTTCTATTGTGGACCAGTAATACCCTGCCCGTAGGATTTTCTTTGCCATGGTATGTCCACTGGAATGAGTTCCAAAAGTATCTTCATGCAGCTCTGTCATAATCCTTTCTGCTTCAATCTTATCAACACAACACAGTAAGGTTGAATCATGGTTTCGCTTGTAAAGAATGCCATTACTGATGAAGAACATTGTTGCGAATCTCCTCAGGAACTTCTTGTCATTAACAGATGCCTCCTCGGGGTACTCCTGAGCTTCAAGGTACCTATTCACTTCATGATACCAGGGCTTTTCTGTTACCTCTTCAGTCTCAAGATCACAGCAATGTGCAGGTTCGTCCAATTTCCAAATAATGATTCGGGGGGCCTCGTTGTCCCATTTGACTTTGAACATAGAAGACATCGTAGCTAACGCGTCCGCCAACTGATTCTCTTCTCTAGGGAAATGTTCAAAGGTTATCTCCTTAAAGTGGGGAAGCAACGTCAACACATACTCCTTGTAAGGAATAAGATTTGGGTGTTTCGTATCCCACTCGCCTTTGATCTGACTGATCACGAGAGCGGAATCTCCTAAGACACTTAGAAACTTAATCCTTAGGTCAATTGCAGCTCGAAGACCCATGATGTACGCTTCATACTCCGCCATGTTGTTGGTGCAGTTGAAACATAATCGGGCGGTAAACGGAGTATGAGAGCCTTTAAGAGATATGATCACAACGCCAATGCCATTACCCAAAGCATTTGAAACTCCATCAAAGTACATAGACCATCGGGATCCTTCCTCAGGTCCTTCATCCGGTCCAGGTGTCTCACAATCAGTCACTACCATGATATTCTCGTCCGGAAATTCAAAGTTCATAGACTGGTAATCATCCACTGCCTGATGTGCCAAATGGTCTGCCAATACACTTCCATTGATTGCTTTTTGAGTTGTGTACTGGATGTCATACTCAGTCAAGATCATCAGCCATCTTGCTATTCTTCCGGACAAGGCAGACTTTTCGAAGATATACTTGATTGGATCCATCTTTGAAATTAACAGAGTGGTGTGAGTCAGCATATATTATCTCAGCCGGCGAGCAGCCCATGCCAAAGCGCAGCAAGTTTTCTCAAGCAGTGAGTATCGGGTCTCACAGTCGGTAAACTTTTTGCTAAGGTAATAAATAACATGCTCTTTTCGGCCAGACTCGTCATGCTGCCCCAGCACACACCCCATTGAGTTGTCGAGTATTGTCACGTATAAGATCAGAGGTCTCCCTTCAACTGGTGGCATCAGAATGGGTGGCTCCTGGAGATACTCTTTGATTCTTTCGAAAGCGGCCTGGCATTCATCGTTCCAACGTACCACTTGATCTTTCTTCAACAGCTTGAAGATTGGCTCACAAGTAGCAGTCAGGTGTGAGATGAATCGGGCAATGTAGTTCAGTCGTCCTAGAAAGCCCCTGACCTCCTTCTCTGTCTTGGGAGCTGGAATATCTTGTATAGCTTTCACTTTGGCAGGGTCCACTTGAATACCTTTGTCACTCACGACGAAACCCGATAGCTTACCAGACCTCACCCTGAAGGTGCACTTGTTCGGGTTCAATATCATCTTATACAACTTCAATCTGTCAAACAACTTTTGTAGATGGTCAAGGTGTTCCTCCTCAGTTTGGGACCTCACAATCATATCGTCGACATATACTTCAATCTCATGATGGATCATGTCATGAAACAAAGCAACCATGGCACGCTGATATGTTGCCCCAACATTTTTCAACCCAAAAGGCATGACCTTGTAACAAAAGGTACCCCACTGAGTAATAAAGGTGGTCTTTTCCATGTCTTTGGGAGCCATCTTTATCTGATTATAACCGGAGAAACCGTCCATAAAGGAGAATACCTTGTGCTGAGCAGTATTGTCAACCAGAACGTCGATGTGAGGTAGAGGGAAGTCATCCTTGGGGCTTGCCCTGTTCAAATCCCTGTAGTCAACACACATTCAGACCTTACCATCTTTCTTAGGTACTGGAACCACATTGGCCACCCACTGAGGGTAAGAAGTCACTGCTAGAAAACCGGCGTCAAACTGTTTCATAACTTCGGCTTTAATTTTCTCGGACATCTCTGGGCGCATACGGCGAACCTTCTGTTTTACGGGAGGACAGTCTTCCTTGGTAGGCAGGCAATGAACCACAATGTCAGTATCCAACCCAGGCATATCTTTGTAAGACCAGGCAAAGATTTCAACATAGTCATGCAGCATCTGAATCAACCGTTGTTTCACACTAAACTCCAGATTTGCACTAATCTTGATTTCCTTCTTGTCTGTTTCAGTACCCAGATTCACTGTTTCCACTGGCTCTTCATGTGGCTGAATGACCCTCTCTTCCTGGAGTAGCAGTCTTGCAAGTTCACCTGGCACTTCGCAATCATCTTCACCTTCGTCTTCGGCTGAGTTGATCGGATTTTCGAATTCATAACTGGCAGTAGCAGAGCCGTTACCAGTGAGATCCAGAGTGGATGTGGACCTATATATGTGAGTGTGTGTAAAATAGCTATTTTGCAATATATAATAAATAAAAACAAAGAGCACAAAATTTGAAATGCAAGAAACGTCCAATGCTTTTATTAATGATATATGAAAATGACACACAAAAGCCCTCACAAATGAAGCCACGGTACCCCGGGTAAGACACCGGGCCATAAAGTTTCAAAACATTGTCTGTTACAAATTCAAAACAAAGGGTTCATTACTGGGTAATAAAAGTAATAGGGATGAAGTCCTTTTCTATCCAGTTGCTTGGTCCACTGTTGGTCGTAGGATAGATCCAGCTGTCAAATTCATACTCTTCCACATCATCTTCAATGGCATTTACTCCCGAGTTGCTGATGAACACGGGAGGTCTTCCAATCCTTGCACTTCGAACGGCCCTTTCAGCTTCTGTAGTGAAACCCAAACCAAACTTGTTAGTCTTCTGAGTGAAATCAGGAAGTCGGCCCCAATTTGCATACTCACCCTTCTCAATAACAGCCTGAGCATCCTTTAAGGAAGCCATCTTCATAGGAGAATCTTCAACCACAGTCTCTGCTGAGGCCAGTGTTTGAGGAACCTCTTCAAAGTGCTGAAATGGGGTCTCAATGAACTCCTCATCCATCTCTACGTATCTGAACGGGTTGAGGTGGCTGACCATGTACTCTTCCTTCCCTTGAACTGTCACAATCTTCCCTCTGACCGGGTACTTCAGCTTCTGATGGAGTGTTGAGGTTACAACTCCAGCTTTGTGGATCCATGGGCGACCCAGCAAACAAGAATAAGATGGCCGAATGTCCATCACGTAGAACGTAGAATTGAAGACCTGAGAACCAACTTTAATTGGAATATCAACCTTACCATGCACCATCCTTTTAGACCCGTCAAAGGCCCTGACTACGATGTTACTTGGTTTTAGCTCCAACCCTTCGCAATCCAACCTGTCTAGAGCTTTCTTGGGCAAGACGTTCAATGAGGAACCAGTGTCAACCAACACGTGTGCAAGAGTAGTGCCCCTGCATTCAATGGAGACATGCAGGGCATCATTATGGTTCTTCCCTTTAGCGGTCAAATCAGCATCGGAGAAACCCAAACCATTATCAGCAGTTAAATTGGCCACACAATCGGTAAACTGATCAGCTGATGTCTCTTGTGGCACGTGGGCAGTTTTTAGGAAGGTAATCAGGGCTTTAGCATGGGCCTCTGAACACAACAACAATGACAACATAGAAATCTTGGATGGGGTTTGTCCCAGTTGCTCAACTACGTTATAATCACTCTTCTTAATAATCTTCAAAATCTCTTCCATCTCCTGTTTGGAAGCTTCAACAGTAATCGTTTTCGGTGCCTCCGTCTGGGCAGGCACATTAGTGGTGATCCCTTTGCCCCGAGCGTCAGATGACTCGGCGATAGGGGTAGAACTAAGAACTTGATCAGGAATAGTGATAGTTACACTTGCAGGTGTAATGACAACAGGTCTTCAGACAGTTGATGGAACAATATCAGGTGAGAAAAGTCTACCGCCGCGGGTGACTTTAGCAGGTCCAGTAATGTTGCTGACGCCGGTATCAGCATCCAACTCTTGCTTGACTCCAAAAACATAAACATCTGCCCCATAGTGCCAGGGGACAACTTTGTCAGAGGTGTAGGGGATGGGCCCCAGAACAATGATAATTACGGGTGCAATCTTCAGAGTAGACGTAATTCTAACAAGCTTCCTTGAGGGAGCCTTGGAAGAATTATCGAAAATGGTAATAATGGCAACTTCTTCAGTAGGAGTGGAGGGAACAACAGTCTTCTCAAACAGGATCTCCTTGCTATCCATCAGGTTTTGGATACCTGACTTCAACAATAGGCAACCGGTAGGTAAAACAGAACACATATGGCAACCTTCACCACAACCCGGAAATAAACCGGCTAGCAACATGTTCTTCTTGACAGTCATCAGAGGGGTAACAATATCATCCATGGAAACCATAAACAAGTCTTCCTCTACAACATTCACTCCATGCTTGGGCATGGGAGCAGTCACAACGTTAGGCCTCTCGGGCGGCTCAAACTCAATCTCCTTTGCATCAATCAAGTCTTGGACCTTGTTCTTCAAAGCCCAAAAATCATCTGTATTATGCCCCAGGCTCTCAGAGTGATAAGCGCAGCGGGCGCTAGGGTTATACCTTGGTGACGTTGTATTTGAATTCTTTGGAGCTTCTTTTATAGTCACCAGATTAGTCTTCAGCAACTGTGGCAGAATCTGAGACAAAGTCATGCTGAGACGGGTGAATTTCCTTCAAGGTCTCTCGTCCCTTTGTTGGTTGTGATGTCGAGGAGCACCGACAAGTTTTGAAATAACAATCGCATTGACAGCTTGGCGGTGTTCAGGTCTATTTTGTCTTCTCGAACTGTAGACAGCACTGGACTCTTTCTTAAACGGTTTCTTCTCAGCGTTCGATGAGGCACCCTTCTGTATCTTCCCAGCCTTAATACCAGCTTCAATCCTCTCACCATTCAAAATAAGATCTGTAAACCCAGCTGAAGAGCTTCCAATCAGATGGTTAAAGAATGGACCAAACAGGGTCCCTAAAAACATGTCAACAAGATCACGATCAGCCAACGGTGGTTGCACTCTTCCGGCAAGGTCTCTCCATTTTTTAGCATACTCTTTAAATCCTTCACCTGTTCCTATTGACATACCCTGGAGTTGGGTACGCGTAGGAGCGAGGTCAGAGTTGTACTGATACTTCCTGTAGAATGCAGCAGCCAAATCTTCCCAGCTGCGGATACTGGCTCCGTCCAACTGATAAAACCACTCAAGTTGAGTCCCTGAGAGATTGTCTTGAAAGAAATGGATCCATAAGTTCTTATCAGCAGTGTAAGGTTGGATCTTCCTCACATATGACCGGAGGTGCAGCTTTGGACAGGAAGCTCCGTCATACTTGGCAAAGACAGGTGCCTTGAACTTATGGGGAATCACCACCCCAGATGATAGACCTAGATCTCCAAAGTCCAGACCGGGCACCCTCTGTATTTCCATAGCACTCAAACGGTCTTCCAGTTGTTTGTACTTATCCTCAGCGGGAGGATATTGTTCTTCATCATAGTCCGTCTCGTTGTCGGAGACCATAGGGCTAGGAGCCCTCCTTTCTTGTGGACTATCTTTCCCTCCAGATGAGGTGGTCAGATCAACTTCATTCTGCAGCCCGTTTCCAAACCTGCGTCTAGTATTGAACAGGATGGTCCTCTTCTTCTTCTTCTTCTTCTTCTTCTTCTCTTTCAGAATCAAAGTCTTCAGGTCCTGCTGACCCTTAGCTAGATTCATAAACAGTTCTTGAAATTGGGCATTCTGGGCCTGGAGGGCCTTGATAGCTTGCTCGGTTGAAGGTTCAGCAGACATGATGATTGCTGAAATAAACAGCGAAGAAGATAAGAGACATGTGATGGGGTACCTGTTTATGAGGTGCATGGGATGAAATGCGTATGATTTATGATTTCAAAGACAATCGAGATTCAAATTTGTAAACGAGGAAGGAAACACACTTTATTAGATTTAAACCCCAAAATTTAAATTGTTCAACAAACTGCCCTTAGGCGTTACAAGAATGGAAATACTGAAAAGTAAATAAAAACTGTATAGAAATCATCAAAGGTCCATCAACGCTCCCATGGTCTCTTCTTCTCAGTACGGACATAATCATTCAGGATCCGCTCGTTCTCTAACTATCTAGTCAGCTTCTGGATCTTCTGCTCTTGTTCATTGAACCTCTTCTGATAAGAATCTCGTTCTTCCCGCAGTTGCATCTAAGACCTCTTCAATGTCCCAATATCAGTGGGCATATAAGGTTGGAGGATAGTTGGAGGAACCCCCTCCTCACTAGCAACTTCAAGAGTAACAGGCCTGACAGCTTCATATGGCATCCCTAGCTTCTGGGCACGGATGCGGACCCATCTGAGATATGGCTCCATTGGCAGAGAAGTCTTAGGTCCCAACTCATGTGGGTCAGATCGGTGAACTCTGTCCCAAGCCTTTATGAATTTACGACGCAGCTCGTCGCTATCTCCCTGAAAATAAAAGATGATATGAGGCATCAACATCTCATGAGGCCCTTCTCTTCTCGCTCTTCCAAACTAACAGAGAGCTAAGCATGGGTTGTAAGAAATCCCTCCATGGAGTCCGATCAATGGAACATTAGGATACTCTCCACAGCGATCAATGACATTCATCTCATCCATACCTTTGAGAGTCCAGATAATGTCATCATTAGAAAGAGACATCACCCTATAAGCCCAGCCCATTCCTTCTTTGTTCTTCAGTACGGACTTGGAGAGGTGCGAAATAAACCACCTCGACAATAAAGGAGCACAGCACATCAAAGTTCCCCGCTTTCGGGCAGTACGAGCATAGAGCTGATGAAGCATATCACCCAAGAGAGTGGGTACCGGATTCTGAGAGATGAAGATCTTTATGGCATTAATACCAATAAAAGTGTCAGGATTCGGAAACAATACCAGACCATAAATCAAGAGGGCAAAAATATCCTCGTACGCCTTGAAGTCTAAGCTGTCCCAGAAGTAATTAGCTTTGTCAACCAAAAACTTAGTCAGAAAACCCTTAACTCCACTTCTAGTCTCCCAGTTGGCCATTACCTCCTCCTTGGTCAAGTGAAGGGCTGCAACAATTTCTTCGGGCTTAGGTGTCTTTTCCCAACCAGTAAACGGAGTTTGTTCCAGGACGGAGATACCAAGCAGCTCAGAGAATTCTTCCAGGGTAGGAACCAGCTGGAAGTCTTGAAAGGTGAAACAATGGTATAGCAGATCATAAAACTGGACCAGGACACTCATCATTTATTCATCCAATTTTGAAGTAACTAAACTGAGAAGAGAACCCTGCCTTCTGATGAAGGAAGTAGTGTTTGGAATCCTGACAACCAAATCTTTAAGCAGGGTAGGTACTTGGACAAAGTTGATTCGGATAGTATTCCTACGCATGGGCATCATGATGACCTACAAAACAGAGCAAAGATGAAACCCTCTTGTCTTTGAAATAGTTTAGTCCTTATGCAAGATGTATGCAATGTTATGATGTCATGATAGAGGCACACCACAAGTATCCACAAAAGGCAAACATGGTAAAGGCACACAAGTCACACAAAAGAGCCCTTAGATTTCAGGCTGGCATGGAGATTAGGTATTACCCTCTTTCAGTTCAGTTGGTTAAGACCTATCCTAAAAATAGTAACCGGGTTCTAGAGGATCTCAATATCACTGACTACCCTCAATCGGTCATAATTCCAATTTAGCAACCTTTTCTTGCGGCCGGAATCATCGCGAGAGTTTAGTCTCAATGAGTGTAGCATACTGCTACTATTCTATGGCCAAGTTGGTCAATTTAAGGTTCTAAGGTCAGTTGGTGCTTAATTACTCCTTAGAAGACCCATATTCTCCTCGTTCCAACACAAGGGATATCGGTACAGACTAAGGTGCCACACCAACGTAGCTACTGCTTCATCCGTATCGGTCTACGCCGTACAGATCCCTCATAGTTTATTGCTACTTTCCTAAAGGGTATCCCCAGATCCGGGTTAGGATCTATAGAACTCCGATACAAGCCCACAAAATTAAATCATACAAAGCATACAATTGAAAACAAGAGTGATCTAATCCTAAGGTATACCTCACTTATATTATTTCCCCAGCAGAGTCGCCAGTTCTGTGATCGATGGGAATAGAACTGACTGTTTTGGAATGTTGGTTCGCGTTTGCGTTTGTTTTTGCAAAATGTCGCGATAAGCAAGAGTCGCCACCGTCTTTTATTTTATCCAACAAGGAAGGGACAAAAGCACAGAAAAATTCCTTTTTGAGATGTTTCTCGGGTTCGGGAGGTAGATTATAGAAAGGGAAGGTGTTAGCATCCTTTCTATCAGTGGTTATCCACGGGCTCTTAGGTATTTGCTCATTGTGTTTTCAAAAGTTTGCTTTTCTTTGTGATTGTGGGTTTGAAAATAGTTTTTGTTTTGAAGAGAGTGTAAGTGCGAAAAGTTTTGTTTTGTTTTAAAAGGAGCAAGTACTTAAGAACCATCTACCTACTCGAAAAAGGAATTAAACTGTGCTAATGGCCTTTAGACAACGCTATCCCACTATTGAGGAGTAGGTAGCATCGTCGTTGGAGTTTTCGGGTCAATTCGATTAAGGGACGTGTGGTCACTAAAGCAACGTTAGGAAGCCTTAGCGGTAACCCTAATGTATTAGATCATTTTATCCGAGGCAACTGTTTTGAGGCAATTTATGATCTCTGGACAGGAGGGCGACCTCTAAAACATCCTATACTCAATGACCACGTTCGAAGCAACCAAGTGAGGCGTACCCTAGGGGTGGCATGTGCGAGTGTGTTGTTTTTCAGTTTATATTATCTTTGTACATGTTATGGTGGGCTACTGTTGATTTTAAGTTAAAGATTAATCTTGTCATGCATAGCCTATTATTCAAACATCTAACAGTTAATGGTTGCGGAAATTAAATTGCGGAAAATAAATCTAAGCTATTACAAGGCGTCGGGTATTTACATCGCCAAAAACAAACCCTTGAAAATTAAATTGCGGAAAGTAAATAAAAACGATAAATAAAATCCTAAGTTAAGACTATTACATCCTCAGAGCAATTACAATATATGGATCAAAGATAATTCGCGCGAGAAAAATTGAATCGGAGCGTTCTAGGGTTTTGACCCTTTTTTCATTAAATAAAGCATATTTTTTTTGTTATTTTTTATTTAAGAATTAAGTCTAAACTAATAATTAATTAATTAAAAGAAAATATTTTTGAGTTTTTATTTTAATCAAGGAAATAAAAAAAATGGTTAAAAATACTAAAAAACCCTAATTCTATATTGATTTTAATTTAATGCAAAATATATTGAAATTGAACCTAATTAAAACTAGATTAATTGGTTAATTTTATTTACAAAAATAAAATAATAACATTAATGGAATAAAAATATTTTTGTTTTCTGATTTTTTTATGAAAAAGTTAATTAGTTAATTGGTTAATTAAAATATTAATAATAATAAAATAGAAAATAATGAAAAGAAAAAGAAAATAAACAAACTCAAAGGGGGGGGGGGTGTTGGGCCTGAAGAAGGTGTTTGAGTTGTAATTTCCAGGCCTATCAAGCTTCAGCCTCGTTGGACTTTTTGGATTCCCATGGGTGCTTGTTGACTGGAGACCATGGTAGGCGTGCAATTTTGGCATGCTGATCCTTGAAGTGTATGGTAGTCTTCATACCTGAAAACCCACTGGAATATATGCAAGAAAATAATAAGAAGCGTTTTGGGGGACCTGGGATTCGAACCCAGGTCCCAAGGGACAATTCAACTAGCGTGCTACCAACTGAGCCATGATGTTAACCTGTTAGTGGAATACCAATTAAATATTATAAAACAAACTAACAACTATTCCCTGAAAAACGCGCTAATATTCAAATGAGCCAATCACGCTATGACACATCTTCATCTTCTTCACAAAAACCTGGTTTGGTTACCTGCGGATTTTTATCAGCAGGAAGTTTCGTGGGATGGTTCTAAAATACTCCCTATGCCATGTAAATGCAAACTAAGATTGCCAATGCACTCGTCTCCTTCACCTGAACTCATCCATGGCCATTATTGGCCTCGATTTAACCTGCACACAAAACGCCTAAAAACATACACAAGAACCCTAGGTTCTGGATCGGGGGTTAGAGGCCACAAAAATCAAATTAAATAATGCAGAATCAATGTAAATTGGATGGTGAGTATGAATGTGCAAACCAATTGGCAAAAGATGCAAGGAGAGTGGTTCACGATTTCATGTGCAGAGGCGTTTTCAAGAACACTCACAGCGAGTTTTAGGCTGTCTTAGGACTTGGTTTTGATTGGTATTGCTTCAATGGATGCCAAGGAAGAGAGTAGTGTTGTGATTTTGGTCTGAAAGTGCCTCCAATATCGTTTATCTCACACTTTTCAAGCTTTTTTCTCAAATTGGTATGGCCGTTTTTGCAAGGTTTTGTGCGTGTTCTAGGTTTGTATGGCTTGCTTGCATATAATGGAATGATTCTAGGTTAAAACATGGGCCAATATCCTTGTGCATTGAAGAATCAAGATTGCCCTTTGATCACCATTAACATGTTCCCAAATATAGGCCATATCTAAGATTTTGTGCTTGAATGAGCCTTGGCACGAGTTGGTTGGGTGTCACATGGTATTTGCAAGCTGTACAAATCACAAAGATACAATTTCAATAATTTTTGGATTTTATTTGAATTAATATAGATTTAAAATGAATTAAATCAATAAAAATTAAATAAAATAGAAAAATAAGTGTTTGGTTATGAAATTAAAGATGGGACACGTGTGTGGCATGACAAGACTAAATCAAGTGGAAAAAAGTGGGCCTTTTTGTCAAAAATCAGAGTTTTGAGGATAGTTGACTTTTGGTAATTTTGGAAAAATGCCCAACTTCAACAATGCATAACTTCTTCAATTTTGAACTTTTGGAGGTGTTCTTGGACTTTTCAGAAACCTTGAGATGTCCTCTAATCAACCCTTTTGGTCTCATCTCATTTTGATGCTCCATGCTCAAGTTATAAGCTTTGGCACAAAAGGTGTTTTTGTTGACTTTCAAAAATGACCTATAATGTCCAAATTTGTAACTTTTTATGAGAGCATTTCTTGATCTTGAGGTGTGAAAATGGATTTTAGGAAATTGCATCCTCTTCAAAATGAGCTTTGGATGGGTCATTTCTCATAAAGTATGAGAATGTTATGCTTGGTCAAAGTTGAGTTGACTTTTCCTACAAAACCCTAATTTAGCAACTTTTGAATCTTGATGAATTTTGAGCAATCCTTGATGAATCATGATCAACCCTTGATCAAATGATGAACTATCCTTCAAAATGAGAATGTTTACAAAAAATCTTGAGGTTTGACTGTATTTGGGACACAGTTGACTTTTGCCCTAGCACAGTCGATTTTTGGGCCTCTTGAGCAATTGACTGACTGAACTTCCTCTGCAAGGCTTGAAATTTGACATGGATGAACTTAAGAACATATTAAGACATTGGGAAGCACTTGGGGCCATTTGGATATGAGGACCTTAGTACAACACAAAACCCTAATTTTGACTTGACTGCCTTATGAGGTGATTTGACTGTCCAACCCTTGAGCCCTCTTGAGCAATTTGAAGGGTAATCTTGGCAAATCTTGAAGAATATGGGAGGGAAAATTTTGGGGTACAACATATAACATGGCCCATTTTTAAGGCAACAAGTGGATGAAACCCTAGGGGTGCAAGTGTGCATTGTGTATTGATTTTCATGCATTTTTGTCTTTGTATTAGGTCAAGTTACTTGTTAATTTCGGTCTTTCGCATACAAACCCTAATCTCTAATCATGGCATAATTGAAAGCGTAAATGCGTAAAAATAAATCTACCACTATTACAACAAGGTTATGGGGATGGGGGATACAATTTTTGAATGGGGATTATTTGACAAGAAATTAAAACCCTAATTTACTATTACATCCAAATTGAATAATGACATAAATAATAAATGAATAATATTTTAAATAAAGAAATTAAATAAATGTAAAAAATAATATGAATATTTAAAAAAGGTTTAGTTTATTTGTATGTATGTACAAATATTTAATGTAAAAAGAAAGGAATAATAAAAAAGATTATTGTTTTTTTTATTAAGGGTAAACCCTAATTTTCTTTTAAGAATACAAATATACTAAATATTCTATTTATATACAATAAAATAAAATGGTGTATATACAAAAACAAAATATATTTAGAAAAAGGTATTATTTAAATATAAATAATAATAAAAATAAAAGTATAGTATTTTTATGTTTTATTTTAAAGTATCTCCTAACTAAAATAAAAATATGTATATATATATTAATTATATTAATTATATTAATTATGCACAATAAAAAAATAAAATAAATTAAAATATATACAAGAATAAAAAAAAAATATATTTAGAACAATATTTTTTAGTGTGAATAAAATAAAGAAATGAAAATAAAATAAAAGTATAATTTATATATTATTTTCAAGTTTTCAATAAATAACATATATACTAATTAAATTGTTTTCATGTTAGAAAAAATAAAAATAAAATACAAAATAAAATGTGAAAATTTATAAAAATATTTTTGAATATTTTTTATATTTGGAAATAATAAAATAAAATCAGAAATGAAAATAAAATATAAAAATATAAAATATAAAGAAATTGGGCCGGGGGGTGCATTCAGCAAAAGGGAGGTGTCAAAATCAAAGAAGGCAAAGCCCAACCCAAAGCCAGACTTCATCTTCAACCTTGGTTCAAAATGTGCGCGCCCTGTACCAAACATGAACAACCTGCATACGAGCTCTAATGCAAAAACACATAACATCAAAGTTGTAGGGTTTTTCAAGACGAATTCAACCATATAAAAAACTTGTCTTAACTCTTAAAGACTAGAGAGAATTTCTCTGGCCCTACATCTTAACCTATTTTTTTCAGGATGTTCATAGACCAAATTCTCTTAGCATGCTTAATTAAAATGAAAACTGAGCATATGTACATCTTCATGGCTATGAATACTACATTTCTTATTCACAAACCTAAGTCTAAATGTTCCTAAATAGAGAGATAGGAAGTTGATAAAAACCTGTTTCAGCTGATTTCGTGTATGGCAATGTGGAGCTTTTCAACAAGGCCTGAGATGTTTGAGAGCTTGCTTGAACTTCCCTTGACCTTCTCCAATGCCTAGCTTGCCTTGAATGTGCTTGAACAAGCCTACAAAACTCAACCTGCACAAGCTGAAATAAAAAATGGAAAACCTTGTGAATGGAGTTACAGTTAGTGTTTAAGGGTTGTGATAGCTTGGATAGGTTGTATGGAATGTGTTTGAACCAATTTGAGACAAAACGCACGAGCAAATTGAGTTGTGGAAATCAAACTGCAGATGCTGCCCTGTTTTGCCAATGGAAGGTGATTTTGTGCTATGGGAGGTTTTAAGGCTCAAAGGGTCGTCTTTCTGGCTCAAAGGGATGTGAGAACTATGTCTCAAAAGCTTGCACAACTTGGTTTTGGCTGATGTTCAAGTTCTAGTGTATTGGACATGTTTCTTGTCTTTTAAGCCAAAATGAACAATGATGTAATACAAGCCTGTACATGCTATCTATCAACCTGCCTCTTGTGATCTTGGCCCCCTCAAGTTTGTGGATATGCTTTGCTGCACAAGATCTGGCTCTATGCTCAAGGATTGTGGTTTTGACATAAAGCATACTTTGGCAAAAATGGTAATGTTACTTTTTCTACTTAGGGATTAATCTTGTGTGCAATGCTCTAATGACCAAAACAACGCCTTAGACCAATGGATTTGAATTTAATTATTGAGTATGAAATGGTTTTGAGGCCTGTAATCTAGTGTAAAGCAAGCTGATTTGAATTTGCAACTTGTATCAATATGAACATGCCATGGATGAAAAGTGAGTTTTTGCCAACTTCAAGCCTTTGATTCTCCCTAACAACAAATGAGTTTGGAGAGTTCTTGGACATTTTGGAAAGCTTGCAACATGCTATACATTCCATATTTGAAATTAAATTTGTGATTCCAAGTGGAACTATGTGAAAAATGGCCATGAAGATAGGTCAAAATCCTGCCTAAACTAGGTCAAAATTTCACTAAGTTAAAAGTTTTAGGGACCCTTGTTCCAAAAATCATAACTTGAGATCCAAGCTTCTTTTGAGAAAACTTTGTGAACCAAAGTTATATACTTTGTGGAGGACTACAATTTTCATGTTGGAAGTTTTGTTTGAATCCAATTTCATCATGGTGAAAATGTTGGGCAAAGTTAGGAAAAATTAAGAAAATTTCATAACTTAGAAAAATTTGAAGTTATGAAAATTTTCAACTTTAAACCCTAATTTGCAAAAATGGGTTTCTTGATGAACACGTTTCATGTTTTGACACATCTTGATGAAAAATGACCCTTGGCACTTGATTTTGACCAAAAAGTCAAAGTTTGACTTTTCAGTGTATAGTCAAATTTTGATCAGTTGATTGAAAAATTCATCTGTCAATCCAATGCAATTGAGATCTTTTGAACCTTGTGAATAGGTCAAGATGATGCCATTGAGTCCTTGAATCCATGATTGAACCCAATTTGCCATTGGCTAGGTTAAAAATCAGAAATTGCCTTTGTGCAGTCAAAACCCTAAAAATGACCATTTTGCCCTTTTGATGATTTGATCAAATTTCTTGAGGAGTTATGGTCCAAACTTGATCAAATGGTTCATATGAGTCTATAATGTTGATGTGGGTCAAAAATCACGAGGTTTGACTGTAAATTGGCCACAGTTGACTTTTTCCCCAATGCAGCTGATTTCTAGGTCAACTGTCCAATTGACTGGGCAAAAATTTGATTCAAAGCTTGAAACTTGGTATGGACAAACTTATGGATCCAACATGAAGTATGAAAGTCACTTTGAGCATTAGAAGTCCAAAATTCCTCATGAAAACTCAAACCCTAATTTCAGGTCAATAGTGCAAGGAGATGTCTTAAGTTGAGCAAACCCTAATCTGATATTGAGTCCAAAGAGTCTTGTGAGGGGAAATCTTGATAAAATGAGAGAGCAAATTTTGGGTACAACATTGGGATTCTTTTGTTTTAGCCCATTTTTGTACCCCAAAATTTGCCCTCCCTTTTTCACAAGAAATCACAACCCCAGGGTTTTCTCTGATTTTTAAGATTGGCTCAAGAATCGGTCAAACAGACTTTTCTTTATCAGTCAATCCAGAATTAGGGTTTTCACTGATTTTGTTAAGATTGGCCAAGGAATTGATCAAGCAAACTTTTCTTTGAGAACAAATCCGGAATTAGGGTTTTCGCTCGTATTTCTCGGAAGAAACTGAATCCTCAGAAATTCAGTTAACTGTTACATTGTTTTCACGCTTGTTCAAGATTACTGGTTGTTTCTCAAAACCTAATTGTCTGGGATAAGAGCTGAGACTTTTGTTTGGAACATTAAGGCATTTATTTGATCAGTGGAGCAAAAGGTTTATGGAATGCTTGTTTGTTTAACTGTACAACGCATATGTTAATTGGAATACTACGCGTATTGTGATTGATGCAAGGTTGCGAGACTGCAAAGTTTGTTGATTATTTATTTCATCTGGATTAGAATTATTGAGACAGTTTCAATTATTTTAATTTAAGAGTCTTAAATAATTAAATAAACATAAGGAAAAGATGGAAAAAATATTTGACAGTAGAATTTTCTTTTGATAAAGACTTTTATTTATTTCAAATATGGTTACAAATTTATTCGAATATTGTAAGATTACAACTTATAATATTTAAAATAATATTTGTTTACAATAAATGAAAAAATAAATCTAAGCCTAATCTTTTGAGATCTTCTACTTCTACTGCTTCATCTATCATCCAACTGGTACTTACCTGCAAAAGACAGAGAAAAAGAAATTAGTATAAGAATTTTCAAGCAGAAAAGGAAGAATGAAAAATCATCATTAAAGCTTGTTGGCCGGAATCAGAATGCTATTGGATTCATCATGTTTTACTTTTTATCTTTGCAAATCACAAGAAGATTTCTCTTCTTGGTTCACAAAGAGAAAAGTAAAAATAAATTGCAAGCATGCACATGGTTCAAATACAAAGGTATAAGGATGCATTGCAAACAAAACCAAACTGCAATAGTCAAAAAGTCAGCAAGGTAAGCATAAGCAAGCTAACTACAATGTAGTAACCAAGCATGTCAAACGGAGTTGCAAGCCAACTAGGTGCAAAAGGCAAAAGTACACAATGCAGAAAATATGTAACAAAGTACACAATGCAGAAAATATGCAGCAAGTACACAATGCAGAGATAAACCAAAGTTACAGGCCAAAGGGACTTGTCAATTTCATCATCATTTTCTGGCCCAACAAGCTTTTCAGAATTATATTATAATAAGCAATTAAAAATGCTTATGGAGAGAGAGAGAAAGAGAGAACCTAGTGAATAGGTTTTGCAGTTTTGGCTAAAGGCAGGCTGTAAAAGGCAGTAAGAGAAACAAAAAGAAAAGATATAACAGTCTAACAGTCCATCAAAGGAGGATAAGATTGAGCAACCAAAAACAACTCAAGCCTGCTTCCAAAACCACTGCAAAAAACTCACAAATCTGCAAAACTGCCTCCAAAACACAAACCTGCTTAAACTGCATAACCTGCTAGCCAAAGCAAACCTACAAAAGCATGTAACAAAATACAAACAAGCTTGTATTGCAAACCTGCCTCCAAAACTCCGAGCCTACAAGCCTGCTTCTAAAACTGCAGAACACTTACAAAAACTGCAAGTCAAAAACCTGCATAACTGCAACTCCCTAACCTGCCTAAACTACTAAAAACACTAACATCAAGCAAACCAAAAACACTCAAGCCTGCTTTCAAAACTACAGAACACTTACAAAACATGCAAGCCAAAACTTATTCAAAATTCAACAAACCTGCAAAAACTGTAAGTTACAGTTCCAAAGGCCAAGTTTAACAAGTTCAAGCCAACAAACAATGACAGTCTCAAAGACTATCAACATCATCAACAAGAGAAAGGAAGAGCTTGAAGAACAAGCAAAACAACAACAATGGTTTTCAGGTTCGTTATCATAAAACATCAGCATACTCAGAGGAAGGGAGAGAATCAACAAAACCAAATCAACAACAAGTTTCAGACTTTATACATCATCACTAACAAATACAAACAAATCTCAGAATATCATCATCGATATCCATATCAAAACCAAAAAGGGGAAGAGATTTAGAAGTAAGAGTAGTTTCAGAAAATATACATCATCAACGAAAGCAGAAGCAAGTAAGTTTTCAGAAACACGATCATCATCAAACAACATAAAGAACAACAAAAATACCAGAAACGCTGTCATCTTCATCCTCCCTCCGCCTAGCCTTCTGAGAGCACCATCGGCCGACCTCACCTCCTTCTCCTTCAGTTTACAGAGCAAAACGCTCAAGGTACGTCCCTCAAGCTCCTACTACATGTAAATATAAAAAAAACCATGGATTAAAATGTGCATGTAATAATCAAGCAAAATGAAAACGTAACTGTGAAACCCTAAAACAAAGGTTAACAAATTGTACCGTTTACAAGCAAGAATCCTAGACCGCTGAAAAGAGAAGGTAGGAAGTGGACGAAGGCGGCGCTCCGGTGGCTAAGGCATGAAAGGAGAATTCATCATTTTGGTTTGAGAAAGACGAGGAGAACGAAAGAAGAAGGAGGCGCCGTTGAAGCCAAAAACTGCAAACCCTAATTCCGAGTACATGAAACATCAACCCTAACAAATGTTGTACAACACTTCATTCTGGGCCTGTGCGCCCCAATTGCTTTAGGCCCACGTTTTTACTAAGCGCGCCCCCACCTCCCTGTCTTCTTCATGATTTTTTTGTTCTTTATCATTTTTTTCATTTGGGCCAAGAATCCAAGGCCTGTTATCTTTTCTAAACAAACTAATACTCTTTCTCTTATTTTCATTTTTAAAAAAAACTTATTTTCTTTTCTTTGTTAATATTAAAATAAAAAATATATTAAGACTTTGTTTTAAATTTTCTTAATTTAGTTTCCATTTTTAATAATTATTACATTTAATAAAATACAATAATAATAAAGATTTTATTTTCGTTTTCTTTAAAAAAAAATACAACATGGTAGAAACTTTAATTAAAATAATTTTTCTTTCTTTTAAAACTTTTCTTTTCATAATCAATAAAAAACACAAAAAATAATAATCACGCCTAATCTTCACTAGGTTAAAATTTTTATTTGATCATTTGTAAATAAATACATGCATCTCATATTTCTTTGATTTTCTTTATCTTACAATTTGTTATAATTCTTACATTGAAAATGCGACAGTTCAATTTGATTATAATATATACTTGGACATTATTATTCTGATGAGACTCATCCTCATTTGTAAATAATTTGTACCCCCATCCCCTGTTACTCATTTGTAATAACTTAGACTTTAAATTCTCGCAATTAATTGCTTTCAATATACTGTATAGTAATTAGGGTTTGTATGCGAAGATCTAAAATCAATCGCTAGATAACCTAATACAAGAACAAATGCATGAAAATCAATACACAATTCACACTTTCACCTCTAGGGTAACCTCGCTTGTTGCCTCAGAAAATGCAATCATGTCCCTCGAATATGAGACACGCTAGCAAATGTCCCTTAAATAAACAAAGATCGTAGCCCCTCGATGACCCTCGATGTTGCCTTTGATAAAACGATCTCGTCCCTTACAAAATTGCTAGAGCGTCTCACAAGTTGCTTTTAATGATTGTATACGATGACCCGCGCCTGTCTCGTTTAACATCCTAACACAAGGTTGTTCATCAAACACAATGGTGAAACAATACTGTTAAAAGGGTTAAAAACATAAGAAAGATCTTTGGGTAAAATAGGGTAGACAACTCTTAGTTACTTGATCAAAAATCTTGTAAAACATCCTTGCAATTTTCAAACACACTTCACAACACAACTTCAAAACAATTTCAAAACAACTTTCAAAACATTGAAATATCTTTTCAAAAAGACACACACCTTTGTATATATTCAAACAAGAATCATTACAAAGGTTGCCTAGACAAGGCATCTTTTTCAAAACATTTTCAAAACCACACATACCAAGCACCATTTCAAACAATTGAAAAGCAAAGGCAAGTGATCTAAAACAAGTAATTAAGATCCCATGGATAACCATGGATGAAAAGGGTGCTAGCACCTTCCCTTTTCATAATCTACCCCCCGAACCCAAGAAAACATCTCAAAGGTCTTTCCTGTGCTTTTTGACCTTTCCTTAGGATAAAATAAAAAATCGGTGGCGACTCTTGCTAAACCGGAACATTTGCGAACACAAATGCAAAATCTCAAGTCAGTTCTTCCACCGTATCACACCCATCTATACAGTTCCTTGTGTAAAAATGCAATCAAGGAAAAATGTACATTTTATGGCTACGCTTTTTTACTTCAAGCCCAAGGTTGGTGGAGAATGGAGTCCCTAAACCCCATCAACAACAACACATTCGTTTTCCCATACGAAACAAAGTAAGTCATCAACTTATATCATTTATTACTATTCATCTCTTTACCAAATATATGATAAAAATAAAATATTTTTCAAATCTTTTAGGTACTGTGTGAGGGGTATGGATTATGACAAGAATCCAAGATTCAATGTCGCTCTATACCGCAATCTATTGGATCACCTTGGCCCGAATGATGTACGTCATACCTTTCAACTTTTCTACTTTTAAATTATTTATTTATTACGTTTTCATTAAGCTGATTTAATTTTATCCGCAGTTTGTTTGGAGACCATATTTGGGTTTGGACCATGAACTAAACTTCGAGGATGCAACAATTTGGAGCGTAAAGACTGCAATCATACGATTCAATGTTGTGGAAATGCGCCACAATGACCGTGTCAAGATGCAGTTTGGAATGCATCAAGAGTGTGATACGGTGGGAGAACTGACTAGGGTTTTGCGTTCGTATTCGCACTTGTGCGGTTAGCAAGAGTCGCCACCGACTTTTTATTTTATCCTAAAGGAAAGGTTAAAAAGCACAGCAAAAACCTTTTGAGATATTTCGTGGGTTCGGGGGGTAGATTATGAAAAAGGAAGGTATTAGCACCCTTTTCATCCATGGTTATCCATGGGCTCTTAGTTACTTGGTTTTTTAGATCACTTGCCTTGTTTTTCGATTGCTTTGAAAATGATGTGTGTGTGGGTGCTTTTTGAAAATGTTTTGGAAAAAGATGCCTTGTCTTAGGCTAACCTTGTAATAATTCTTTACTCGAATGTTTTACAAAGGGGTGTATCTTTTCGAAAAGATGTTTCAAAGGTTTGAAAAGTTGATTTTTGAAAGTGTTTGTGAAGTGGGTTTTGAAATTAGGCAAGTGTTTTTTGCAAATTTGATCTCAAGTAATTAAGAGTCTTATCTACCCTATTGTACTCAAAGGTTTTTGTCATGTTTTAACCCTTTTTAACAATTTTGTTCTACCATTGAAATTGGTAGGCAATCTTGCATTTAGGAAGTTTATTCGGGACGGGCGCGGGTCATCGTATGGACCATGAATGCAATGGTGCCAAGTGTCTTTGGCAATTTGCTTTGAAGGGACCATGATCATTCCGTTTAGGCAACTTTCGAAAGCGTCATCGAGGGACTTATGATCATTTGATTTTGTTTTGCCAAAGATACTCGACGTGCAAGCATGGCCCATTTTGGAAGGCAACATGTGGGATTACCCTAGGGGGGTGCAAGTGTGATTGTGTATTGATTACATGTATTTGTCTTGTATTAGGTTATCTAGCGTTTGATTTTATGTACATACAAACCCTAGGTCTAACCATGGTATAATTGAAAACTGTAAATTGCGGAATGTAAGATCTACGCTATTACAAGATAGTGTCCGGGAGTGGGGGTATAAATGTACAAAGGGGATGAGACTTATAGTATCCGATTAAATTACAACCAAATCGAATGTGCGATCAAAATGTAAATATCGAATATACAAATATAAGATAAAAATGCGTATAAGGCAATGTGAATGTATTTGCATCGTGTGAGTGTGTATATGTGTAATTATGTACAAGAGAAAAAGAAAGTGTTTTGATTTAATTAAGTTGTATTATGTATAAAAAAGAAAGTATTTTAATCAAATATTTGTGAATTTAATATTAGAAAAAAATGTATTTAAATTGTTATGTACAAATGTGTATGTTAACTAAAAAGTATTTTTAACTTTCAATTATATGATAAAAATGTATTTTGTCATTTCATATACGAATATATTTAAAAGAAATATTTTAACTATATGATAAATAGTATGTACAAATGTATTTCAATGTGTTAAGTGTAAATGTATTAAATTAAAAAATATAAGGTGTTTATATAGAGGTTAGTTGTTAATATTTTGTTAAAAAAGTATATGATTTATATAAAAAAAAAGAATAGGTTAGTATTAATGAAAATGTTTTCAAGTTAATTAAATTAAGTATATATATAATGTTTTAACTAAATTGTAAATATTGAAGAAGAAAAAAGTATTTTGCATTAGAATGATTTTATAAAGCAAATATAAAAAGGTTAGTGTTAATATAAAAAAAGAATAGGTTAGTAAAAAAGAAAAAAGAAAGATTAGTGATAATGTTGGGCTTTGGAGGAAATGAGAACGGGTCAGGCCCTTGGTTCAAACAAGCGATTTAGGGTTAGGGATTTTGCATCCAAATGAGGCGAAAACGTAGGGTTAGCAGCGGCGCCGTTCATAAGTTCATCTTCTCCGATCATCTTCACTTCCCTGAATGCTTCCTCCGGCCACCAGCGCTACTCCTGAAGCCTCTCTTCCCTCCATTGACGTGAGCCCAGCGTCATCGATTTAAGGTTCGTTTTAGTGTTTATGTTTTTGTCTCTGTTCTTTACGAATTTGTGTTTTAGTGTGAGTCCTGATTCCTGAATTCGCATTATTATGAGATAATGAAGGGGAAAGGGGAAGAATATTGGCTACCTGACTTTGGGGATGGAGGAGAGGCGAAGTGGAGACGCTTTAGGAGGCCGGAACGGCGATTCGGTGACGCTTGCTACGCTTCTGATGTTTTCCTGGTATCTTTATCTCTTCTATTTTCGTCCCTTTGAACTGTTGGTGGCCTTGGGATGTGTTTGCTCGTGATGTATGTTTACTGAGTTGCTTTCTTAGAACTTTGCTTACGTTGCCTCGAATGTTTTGCCTTCTGAGATTGATATGCTTTGCTGAAATGCTTGTTACCTCTGAACGAAATCTCTCTCTTCTCTCGTATTGCCTTTGCTTGAGATGCCCAGTGATGCTTGTACTGAGGGCTCGTGGGTTGCCTCACCTGTATTGCCTTGAACTTTTATGCTTGTGAGTTTGTTGACTGTATGGTGCTTTGGTAATGGTCAAGCTTGAGATTAGGCAATGGGCATGGTGATTCTGGTTATAGTCTTAGTGATTCTGGTTATGGTTTTGGTGATTGAATAGGGTGATGGTTTTGGTGATTGAACGGGGTGATGGTTTTGGGGGTTGAACAGGGTGATGGTTTTATCTGGTTTTTATGTTAGCTTGGCTTGGTAACTTAGTTTGCAGGTTATGGTGGTTCAGGTTTTGTTTTACAGTATGGTTGAGGGGTTATGTTTCAGTTTTAGTTTTTTGTGTTTTTTGGATTTGAACTGGTTTAACAAGGCTTCAGGTTATGGTTTTTGTGAGACTTTTGCTAATGGGCTTGTGTTTGATCTGGACAGTAGGCAGGTTATTGGAGCATTAGCAGGTTATGTGAAGTGTTTTTCTTCTCTTTTCTTTTTGCAGATAAAAAACGGAGCACCGGAGCGGAGTGAAGAATGAAAAATATTAGAACTAGGATAGTTTTCATTTTATGTAATATTTTAAATTAATGTATATTATTGTTCATAATTTAAATTATAAACAACAATTTGTACAAATAATTCAAATATCAATAAAATACAAATTATCCAATTGGTTCTAATTTTCTTTATTGTTTATTTATTTATTTAAAATTCTTAGAATTAAAACAATTGAAAAATAAATTTCAATCATTCAATTTTAGAATAATAAATAACTTAAATAAAAACAACATTGATCAATTAAACCTGTCTTATTCAAAATCCAAAGCAAAGCAGCAGTTAACCCAAATGGACTGATCAAACGCATAAACACTGTGAATCCAATACTGCATCCTGTATTTGACCGACTCAAAGAAAACAACATGAATTCCAACCACTCTTTCTTTCACTGATTACATCAAAACAATGCAAATTTAACCCGAATCTCGGAATAAACTGCGAAGTGCTGTGGAATTTAAATTCTTCTGAGAATATGCCCATAAAACCTTAACTCCTGATTAAATGTCAAATAACGCTCGCCTGATCAAAACTGAGCCAAAAACCAACCAAAAACCCTAAGCCAACTGTATGAAACAACCCAGAGCTCTGAAAATCAGTAAAAACCCTAATTTTGCTTGACTGTCAAGAAAAGTCCGTTTGTCCGGTTCTTGAGCCAGTTTGAAAAGTCAGGAAATGTTTGAAGCTGATATCTCTTGGGGAAAAGCGCGAGGGCAAATTTTGGGGTACAACAGTTGCCCCTGTTCAATCTTCTTGGACCTGAAGAGTTAGATTGGCAATTTTGCCTTTCGCGACTTGAAGGTAAAAGGAGATTGGACACTAATGTGCCCAAAAAATTTGCACTCGGCGATCTGATGGTGGAGGTGAATGGGCTTAAAGATGCCATTTGGTGATGGGCTTAAAGATGCCACCTGGTGATGGGCTTAAAGATGCCACCTGGTGCGAGAGAATTTTGTCGGGGGATGGGCTTAGAGATGCCATCTGAGAATGGGCTTACAGATGCCATTCGGCGACTGCTGGTAGGAGGATGGGCTTATAGATGCCATCTGGACATGTTGAACTGCATGTCAAAAGTGAGTGGACAAGTGTCAGAAGGGCCTCCATGTTTTGGGACATCTTTGAATTGGGGTCTGAACAAGCAACAGATTGACGTCCATGTCTGGAGAATCTGTAAGCTATCTGGGATTGAATAAGCAATAGAGCAGCATCCGTTGTTGGGACGTGTCCGTAAACTATTTTCAAAAATTAAGAAGAGTCTGAATCAGTTGGTAGATTGACATCCGTTGTAGGGAAGAATCCGTAAACTGTCTTCAAAAAATTGAGAAGAGTCTGAACAAATCGGTAGATTGACATCCGTTGTAGGGAAGAATCTGTAAACTTGTTTCAGAAGTTGAGAAGTTGAAGAGGAACCGGTGTAAGGTTTTTGCTGATGCGTCTGGATGAATTTGGAATAAGTATCAGAATGTTGCCGTGTCTGGGTCACATCTGAACTATTTCTGGAGGAATCTCGGGAGTTGATCTGTGTCTGTCGACTGATCTTTCCTGAAAAAAGGTGAAGGGTTAGTTGTATGCAATGTTATGATGCATGATGCAATGTACGTGACATCAATGTTTATGAGTGTGATGGATGCGCATGTAAGCTGATGAGCCAATCTTGCCTAGGATACATGAATCCGAGATGGCTGAAGATAAAAGCGTTTTGACTGCTGCTGGGGAAAATAAATCCTTGGCTGTCGCTGGGGAAGAGGATTCCTGGTGACCTCTACTGGGGAGCTCCAAACTAGTAGACTCATGCTGGGGAGGCCAGATTGAGAATCTTCGGCTTGATGGGAAGCAACTCTGGAGACTTCACTGGGGAACTCAAGATTTGCCCTTCCAGAACTCTGTGGGGAGAAGGTTCAAAAAGTCTGGCTCCGCTGGGGATTGATAAACTGAAGTTTTAGCTTTGCTGGGGATTTGCAAAGATAAGTTACTGTTGGGGAATTTTGATGAACTCCGCTGGGGACAGGAAGAATTTTGGCGAGCGCGATCTTCCGTGGTGGTTAGCTTGAGAAGAATCTGAACAAGCGGTAGGTTAACGTCCGTTACTTGGAGAACCCGTGAACTATTTTCAGAAATCTTGAAGTTGAATCAGCAATAGAGCAGCATCCGTTGTTGGGAAGCTTCCGTAAACTGAATTCAAAGGTGCATCTGAACAAGCTGATAGATTAACATCCGTTACTTGGGAAGAATCCATGAACTGTTTTCAGAAGTCTTGAGAAGAATCTGAACAAGTGATAGGTTAACATCCGTTTACTTGGAGAACCCGTGAACTATTTTCAGAAATCTTGAAGTTGAATCAGCAATAGAGCAGCATCCGTTGTTGGGAAGCTTCCGTAAACTGAATTCAAAGGTGCATCTGAACAAGCTGATAGATTAACATCCGTTACTTGGGAAGAATCCATGAACTGTTTTCAGAAGTCTTGAGAAGAATCCGAACAAGTGATAGGTTAACATCCGTTTACTTGGAGAACCCGTGAACTATTTTCAGAAATCTTGAAGTTGAATCAGCAATAGAGCAGCATCCGTTGTTGGGAAGCTTCCGTAAACTGAATTCAAAGGTGCATCTGAACAAGCTGATAGATTAACATCCGTTACTTGGGAAGAATCCATGAACTGTTTTCAGAAGTCTTGAGAAGAATCTGAACAAGTGATAGGTTAACATCCGTTTACTTGGAGAACCCGTGAACTATTTTCAGAAATCTTGAAGTTGAATCAGCAATAGAGCAGCATCCGTTGTTGGGAAGCTTCCGTAAACTGAATTCAAAGGTGCATCTGAACAAGCTGATAGATTAACATCCGTTACTTGGGAAGAATCCATGAACTGTTTTCAGAAATCTTGAAGGGGAACCGGTGTAGGGTTTCCTGACGATGGGCTTGTGTAAAACTGCATCGGGTTTTGAACACTTTTGACATTCGAATGCCCCAAGTGGTGATGTAGATAAATTCCTGGCTGATTACAGGTGTTGGTCTACAATCGGTCGTTCACAGATGTTTCCTGGGTTGTTGCAGGTGTTGATCTGGAATTCTTCAGACATGCCCTGGCTGGACACAGGAATCGAATCTGGAAATGTAATAGTTGGTAGATATGCCCTGGCTGGATTCAGGAATCGAATCTTCGAACTCTTCAGACGTGCCCTGGCTAGATACAGGAGGCGAGTCTGGAAAGGTGATAGTTGATTTGTTGAACACTTTTGACATTCGAATGCCCCAAGTGGTGAAGAAGGAGTCTTGAATCGAATTACTCTGCACATTGAGAGATTTCTTGAAATCTTGACTGGACTGCCTCAGGTTAACTGTACTTTGAAAGATCTGTTGGACCTTGACTGGACTGCCCCAGGTTAATTGGATTGTGACATATCATGCCCCTTGTTGATAAGAGATTTGTAATGGAAGTGTTATCCTCTTGAAGTGATTTTGACTTACTGAGAGAGTTTTCGTTCCTCCGAACAATCGCTGCATGAATTTCTTCGCTGTCAAACAAAAGGGTTAAATGCAGACAGTAACATTCGAATAATGCAAAGTTTATGTTTGTCTCGAAGTTTTTTTTTTTGGAAAATGCGTTTTTTAGCAGAAAACTTTTCATAAGACAAGTTAACGCAAGATTCAGAGCAAAGCCCTACAGGAGTCAGGATACCTTTTGTAACAGTATGCTTCCGAGCTAACCCATGCTTCAATTAGGACTTTTGAAGGGTTGTAACGTGGCCTGGTTCACGGTTTAAGAAACAAAGGGTAAAGGCTTAAAGTATATTTGTACCCACCCGCTCTTCGTGATGTTCTTCAACCTAAGCTCAGTTAATTGTGCGTCGCACTCTGTTTTGAGTTTGGAACGACTTTTGGGCGATGGCTCACCAGTTTGAATTTGGGGGAGACATTCATCATCTCCTTTTTCTTTTTCAACACTTTTCATGTTGTTGCGGGTTTCGTAATGACCTCACTATTTTGATTTTGATTTGTTATCCCTAACTTTTGCCTGACCGTTACCGTTTTCGGGATTACTGTCAGCGGGATGCCCCAGCTTTCTTAAGCCTCCTTTATAGGTTTTGGCTCAGTGGGCTTTTTTCTTTTGAGAGATTGACTGTCTATGTGATAGGGAACCACCCTTGTCTTTTGATTCCGAAGGAACGCTTTTTTTGACATCGTTCGTTGTATTACGAACTGAGAGTTTGCGACTTCAATACGCATTTTCTTTTGAATTAACTGAGATACTACCCTGCCCCAGGTTTATATCAAAGGTTTTGATTGTTTAGAACAGGAAACTCCTACTTCTTTGGCTCGAAAGGGGTTGACTAGGGATTAACTTCCTTATAACTCCAGTGTTTGGGAATTGAAAGAAATGCATGTACATCATCAGCAAGGTCTGTTCAAAAGCATACTGTATAAGATCACGGCATTGTTTCGTCATCCTCCCTCTAAAGGCTAGCAGCTTTTTATCAAGAGTCAGATATCATAAAGAAAAGCATAAGAGTAGTGAAACGAATGGATGAATTCAAGACAAACATATGCAATGCATTAATGAAAACAGAGTTTAACATCAACAGATAATTGTTTGACAGCAAAAGCAAATTACAACTTTGAAAATTCAAAAAGAAATAAAAGTCTTTCAGCTCGAGCTTCGTCACTTCAAGTGGAGAACCCTTTAACGGAAGATTTTCATCTCACCGTCTGGCATGAACCTCAGCACTCCAATGTCAATCAGATCTTGAATCTTGTTCTTCAAGGCCCAACAACTATCGGTGTCATGTCCTGGGCTATAGGAGTGGTAAACACAAAATGCGTCAGGACGATAGCTAGGAGCAGAGGTATTTGGGTTCCGGATAGGATCCCTTAAAGCAGTCAGATTGACCTCCAACAAGCGCTCCAGAATTAGAGATGACGGTATGTCAGTCTCAGTGAACTGCCTTCCCGATGTTTCTTGCTTACGCCGATTGCCCCGTTGACGCTGGCGAGGTTGTTGATGGGTTTGTGACCCTGAAGCTAGCAAAGGAGCTTTCCCCTTGTCTTCTTGAGTGGATGGAGGCTGAGCGGTGACTTGCTCTTCGACCTCAGATGTTTGCCCCAGTTGGTTGTTTGGAAGCAGTTGGCGGACAAGAACTCTGAGTTCCTCTTGTCTTTGAGATAGGTCTTGGATGAGAGCCATCTGGCCCACCAACTGTCCCATCATTTGAGTCCTCAGTGTTGTCAGATCAAACTGCAGCTCCGCAATCTGATCACTTCTGGCATTGTTGGAACTCCCCAAGTCCTTGGTGAGGAGAGCTTTCATCTCTTCTTGCCCCAGAGACAAGTTCAGGAACATCTCCTGCAGCTGAGCAGTCTGGTCTTGGATGTCTTTGACAGACCTTTCTAGAGCCATCTCTTGCTGAAATAAACAGCAGGAGAGTAAGGAAACCTGAAAAAGAAAAGATTGTCAAAATGAAATGCATGATATGTGGATGCATGCTTTCAAGGATCTCTTGGGGTAAACACAAGAAAATGTTAGAGGTTGAATTATGCTCTTGGATTGGAGATCTCCGCACCGGCGGACGTCCTTCCACGAGAATCAAGCTCACCATGTCGAGTGGGTCATAGCCACTGATTCAAGTTGTTGCACTTGAATTTTGACTGGATATCTTTGTGTTGGTGGATGTTTTTCCACGAGAATCAAGCTCACCATGTCGAGTGGGTCATAGCCACTGATTCAAGTTGTTGCACTTGAATTTTGACTGGATTGGTTAGAGGAGAAACCTCTTGCCCCTTGATAGACGTCTGGTTCAACGTAATCCTGCATCAACAGAACCCTCGAGATCCTTGAAATGGCCATTGAAAATGCTAAAATGCTATGGCATGATGTCATGATGTTATGTACATGTATGCACAAGCAAGTGAGTGTATATACGGGCAAACATATTCACACAAAGCACACAAGGCCTTAGGTTTAGGCTTGCATGAGGTTCAGGTACTACCCTCTTTCAGTTTGTTGGTTAAAACCTGTCCTATCAAAAGTAACCGGGTTCTAGAGGTCCCAATATCACTGGATTGCTTTCATTGTTCATCGTTTCGATTTAGCCACTGGACTGGCGGCCGAAATATTCCAGGAAAGCAACCCTCCATTGAGTGTAGTATCGAGTATCAACCAACCTCGGACTGCACCAAAGTCAGTTATCTCACTACACTAAAAAGGCCCAGATGGTTCAATTAAGGTTCCTAAGGTCAGTTGATGCTTCACGACACCACGCGGCGGCCCCGTACTCTCCTTGACTGAACTCAAGGGTTACCGGTACACACCAAAGTGCCACATCAACGTAGCAGACTGCTTCAACCATGTCGGTATACCCCGCACAGTTCCCTCACAGCCTTGTTGCTACCTAAAAGGGTTTCCCCAGATCCGGGTTAGGATCTATAAAACTCCGATACAAAGCCCATAAATGTAAAGCAAACAAAGCAATCAATTGAAAGTAAAGGTGATCTAAACCCTAAGGTAACCCCACTTAAAAACTATCCCCAGCAGAGTCGCTAGTTCTGTGATACGGTGGGAGAACTGACTAGGGTTTTGCGTTCGTATTCGCACTTGTGCGGTTAGCAAGAGTCGCCACCGACTTTTTATTTTATCCTAAAGGAAAGGTTAAAAAGCACAGCAAAAACCTTTTGAGATATTTCGTGGGTTCGGGGGGTAGATTATGAAAAGGGAAGGTATTAGCACCCTTTTCATCCATGGTTATCCATGGGCTCTTAGTTACTTGGTTTTTTAGATCACTTGCCTTGTTTTTCGATTGCTTTGAAAATGATGTATGTGTGGGTGCTTTTTGAAAATGTTTTGGAAAAAGATGCCTTGTCTTAGGCTAACCTTGTAATAATTCTTTACTCGAATGTTTTACAAAGGGGTGTATCTTTTCGAAAAGATGTTTCAAAGGTTTGAAAAGTTGATTTTTGAAAGTGTTTGTGAAGTGGGTTTTGAAATTAGGCAAGTGTTTTTTGCAAATTTGATCTCAAGTAATTAAGAGTCTTATCTACCCTATTGTACTCAAAGGTTTTTGTCATGTTTTAACCCCTTTTAACAATTTTGTTCTACCATTGAAATTGGTAGGCAATCTTGCATTTAGGAAGTTTATTCGGGACGGGCGCGGGTCATCGTATGGACCATGAATGCAATGGTGCCAAGTGTCTTTGGCAATTTGCTTTGAAGGGACCATGATCATTCCGTTTAGGTAACTTTCGAAAGCGTCATCGAGGGACTTATGATCATTTGATTTTGTTTTGCCAAAGATACTCGACGTGCAAGCATGGCCCATTTTGGAAGGCAACATGTGGGATTACCCTAGGGGGGTGCAAGTGTGATTGTGTATTGATTACATGTATTTGTCTTGTATTAGGTTATCTAGCGTTTGATTTTATGTACATACAAACCCTAGGTCTAACCATGGTATAATTGAAAACTGTAAATTGCGGGATGTAAGATCTACGCTATTACAAGATAGTGTCCGGGAGTGGGGGTATAAATGTACAAAGGGGATGAGACTTATAGTATCCGATTAAATTACAACCAAATCGAATGTGCGATCAAAATGTAAATATCGAATATACAAATATAAGATAAAAATGTGTATAAGGCAATGTGAATGTATTTGCATCGTGTAAGTGTGTATATGTGTAATTATGTACAAGAGAAAAAGAAAGTGTTTTGATTTAATTAAGTTGTATTATGTATAAAAAAGAAAGTATTTTAATCAAATATTTGTGAATTTAATATTAGAAAAAAATGTATTTAAATTGTTATGTACAAATGTGTATGTTAACTAAAAAGTATTTTTAACTTTCAATTATATGATAAAAATGTATTTTGTCATTTCATATACAAATATATTTAAAAGAAATATTTTAACTATATGATAAATAGTATGTACAAATGTATTTCAATGTGTTAAGTGTAAATGTATTAAATTAAAAAATATAAGGTGTTTATATAGAGGTTAGTTGTTAATATTTTGTTAAAAAAGTATATGATTTATATAAAAAAAAAGAATAGGTTAGTATTAATGAAAATGTTTTCAAGTTAATTAAATTAAGTATATATATAATGTTTTAACTAAATTGTAAATATTGAAGAAGAAAAAAGTATTTTGCATTAGAATGATTTTATAAAGCAAATATAAAAAGGTTAGTGTTAATATAAAAAAAGAATAGGTTAGTAAAAAAGAAAAAAGAAAGATTAGTGATAATGTTGGGCTTTGGAGGAAATGAGAACGGGTCAGGCCCTTGGTTCAAACAAGCGATTTAGGGTTAGGGATTTTGCATCCAAATGAGGCGAAAACGTAGGGTTAGCAGCGGCGCCGTTCATAAGTTCATCTTCTCCGATCATCTTCACTTCCCTGAATGCTTCCTCCGGCCACCAGCGCTACTCCTGAAGCCTCTCTTCCCTCCATTGACGTGAGCCCAGCGTCATCGATTTAAGGTTCGTTTTAGTGTTTATGTTTTTGTCTCTGTTCTTTACGAATTTGTGTTTTAGTGTGAGTCCTGATTCCTGAATTCGCATTATTATGAGATAATGAAGGGGAAAGGGGAAGAATATTGGCTACCTGACTTTGGGGATGGAGGAGAGGCGAAGTGGAGACGCTTTAGGAGGCCGGAACGGCGATTCGGTGACGCTTGCTACGCTTCTGATGTTTTCCTGGTATCTTTATCTCTTCTATTTTCGTCCCTTTGAACTGTTGGTGGCCTTGGGATGTGTTTGCTCGTGATGTATGTTTACTGAGTTGCTTGCTTAGAACTTTGCTTACGTTGCCTCGAATGTTTTGCCTTCTGAGATTGATATGCTTTGCTGAAATGCTTGTTACCTCTGAACGAAATCTCTCTCTTCTCTCGTATTGCCTTTGCTTGAGATGCCCAGTGATGCTTGTACTGAGGGCTCGTGGGTTGCCTCACCTGTATTTCCTTGAACTTTTATGCTTGTGAGTTTGTTGACTGTATGGTGCTTTGGTAATGGTCAAGCTTGAGATTAGGCAATGGGCATGGTGATTCTGGTTATAGTCTTAGTGATTCTGGTTATGGTTTTGGTGATTGAATAGGGTGATGGTTTTGGTGATTGAACGGGGTGATGGTTTTGGGGGTTGAACATGGTGATGGTTTTATCTGGTTTTTATGTTAGCTTGGCTTGGTAACTTAGTTTGCAGGTTATGGTGGTTCGGGTTTTGTTTTACAGTATGGTTGAGGGGTTATGTTTCAGTTTTAGTTTTTTGTGTTTTTTGGATTTGAACTGGTTTAACAAGGCTTCAGGTTATGGTTTTTGTGAGACTTTTGCTAATGGGCTTGTGTTTGATCTGGACAGTAGGCAGGTTATTGGAGCATTAGCAGGTTATGTGAAGTGTTTTTCTTCTCTTTTCTTTTTGCAGATAAAAAACGGAGCACCGGAGCGGAGTGAAGAATGAAAAATATTAGAACTAGGATAGTTTTCATTTTATGTAATATTTTAAATTAATGTATATTATTGTTCATAATTTAAATTATAAACAACAATTTGTACAAATAATTCAAATATCAATAAAATCCAAATTATCCAATTGGTTCTAATTTTCTTTATTGTTTATTTATTTATTTAAAATTCTTAGAATTAAAACAATTGAAAAATAAATTTCAATCATTCAATTTTAGAATAATAAATAACTTAAATAAAAACAACATTGATCAATTAAACCTGTCTTATTCAAAATCCAAAGCAAAGCAGCAGTTAACCCAAATGGACTGATCAAACGCATAAACACTGAATCCAATACTGCATCCTGTATTTGACCGACTCAAAGAAAACAACATGAATTCCAACCACTCTTTCTTTCACTGATTACATCAAAACAATGCAAATTTAACCCGAATCTCGGAATAAACTGCGAAGTGCTGTGGAATTTAAATTCTTCTGAGAATATGCCCATAAAACCTTAACTCCTGATTAAATGTCAAATAACGCTCGCCTGATCAAAACTGAGCCAAAAACCAACCAAAAACCCTAAGCCAACTGTATGAAACAACCCAGAGCTCTGAAAATCAGTAAAAACCCTAATTTTGCTTGACTGTCAAGAAAAGTCCGTTTGTCCGGTTCTTGAGCCAGTTTGAAAAGTCAGGAAATGTTTGAAGCTGATATCTCTTGGGGAAAAGCGCGAGGGCAAATTTTGGGGTACAACAAAGAGATACCATGCGATCCAATTTATTTGTTCCTGTGGCATCTCAAAAGGGTCGACGTCCAATAGGGTCTTACCAACTGGAAAGATTTTGCTCAAGAATGGTGTAAGATGTGGCAGAGGCGTCACCGACATGTCTTGCAATTCCCAGTTTTCCTCAACTATGGTAATATGCGACACACGGATCAATATTTAGCTTGGTACAGATCGGTTAGTACCCAGAAATGCACGTATTTCATCCAAGGTATTTAGTTGACCCACGAACACAATGGACACAACCCTCATTTCCCCAACAACAAACCCAACACACATCAACCTCCCACCAACCCCCCCGACGAAACAGAACCACAAAAACCCAACCACAATCACAACCACAATACTAATACCATCATATGCCTCACACCCAACCACAATTTCAATCACAATACCAATACACTCGCATACCCCACACACAATTCCAGTCTTCTACATATCCCAATATGGGCCCTTCAACATCTAACCTTAGCCCTGATATGGGATTGTCCGAAGATTATGAACCAACCGACCCAACTTACCATCAACAACAACATCATCAAAGCACCTAACATTCCCAATACCAAACACCCCAAGGTCCATTTCCTTTCTACCCCCTGTACTCAGACGACCAGTGCTACAGACCAACCATGGAACCCCACCCACCACCAACACGACCAAACTTTGAGGGTATGGGCAACTGACTGTACCAAAGTAGGTCTTCTAGATATGGAGATCTGACTGATTTCATGGATCCGGAATGCATTGACTTTGCTGGGCCATCGACCCTGCCACAACAGGAAACGCGACGAAACCCAACACGGGAAAGGCGAGAACGGGGATGCGGAACTGGGGGTCATTACCGGGTTCTGGGGGACCACTGATTAATCTGTATTTTTTATGTAATCGTTATGTGTGTAATCATATTGTATGTAATCATATTGTGTAAATAAAAAGTCAATTTTCTTGATCCTATATCGTTTACGTAACATACCGCATTTAAAATAAAAAACACGAAAAATTGCCTGCCTTTTGCACTAAGGCGCCATCTCACTTGGCTTAGGGCAAACCTTTTACACATAGACGCCAAGTGAGATGACGCCCCCCTTTAAAACTCAGTGCATGCGCCAACTGGGTTGGCTCCTCCCTTATGGGGTTTTCTGAAACATGGTTATTTGCGTAATTTTCTCTGAAACATGGTTATTTGTGAATTTTTTTTAATACCTAGTTATTCCAAAAAAAATTCCATACTATACTGCCATACTTCCAATAATCACACATAAGCTAATGAAAAGATAACTATGGAGTAAGTTTGATGTTTGATGCATAGGTAAGAAACACAGGTAAGTATATTATTACTTTACAAGTATATTACTTTATAAGTTGATGGTGCTCAATACCTTTAACAAACAAAAAATATAAGTATTTAAAATTCTTATTTTAAATATTTATTTATTTTTAAATAATGTTAAAGAACATAATCATGTCATACTTCTTTTTTGTACATCTCAGTAATATCAAATTGTTTCTCGTTTTTATGTCCAGAACATGTATTATCATTGAACTAAGGGATCATGATCAAACTAGCTAGAGTATACCATGTTTTGAAGTTTGGATGGTGTTGGGTTATCATGTTATGCATGAATGATGCAATAAACTATATGTTTAATCCTAGACAATTTCATCATATAGATTTGAAATATAACTTGCATATCTCACATCGATGGATCAATGACTATATTTACCCACTTATGAAGGGTGATTCCTTAACTCAAGCATGATCTGAAGTGATTCGACAATCCAGCAATTCCTATATTACTATAAATCCATTAATAGCAATAACTCATGCTATAGTACTACAATTCCTTATCACCAATATGAATTGTACAGTTCACCAAAAAGCATTACTTTCTTTATGATTTTATACACCAACTCTCATCAAAGAAATTGAAAGGTCATATAGGCTTAAATTATTCAGTTCAAAAGGGATCGAAGAAAAAATGGGCTCACTTCAAAACAGGTGCTACAGAGAGTCACCCACTCACTCACCTTATGCACCATATTTGTCATTTCCGTTGATCTTCTTGAATGATTTAGTACATCAATTCTCATCAAAAAAATTGGAAGGTTGTATAGGCTTAAATTGTTAGATGTAAAATGGACTGAAGAAAAAAGGGGATAATTTATAAACAATCATTCGCAAAGTCTTGGTCGCAGTCATTCATACACTCCATGTGAATCTCATTGGCTATATCATTGGTTTCCTTTCATTATGACTTAAGAATTGTGATTTATTTATTTTTGTCAATTCATGAGCAAGTAATATGAACATGTAATAATGCGTTTTGATGAGCAACACCTGCCTTTATTTTATGTAAGGTATTTCAATTTTGAATTTGATATTCCCTTCGCAGGTTATTCTGCTCAATGCTTTGTTCAGATCCTAAACTCGACTCCCACTGATTCAAGGATATTATTGACGAGACCATAGCTTTAAAGATATTTAAGTTTGCAGCACCTCTTTTAAAGGAGTCATACATCAGATCTTATTGAATAAACATTAGTGTTTATAACCTAAAAATGGACTAAACACATGAATTGAAAGTAAGTTTGGGTAAATGGATTGTTACTGAAACAAATCTGGACTTAGGCCCAAATGACATATTTTTATAATTTAAAAAAAATTCATAAAAAATATTAATTATTAAAAAACTAAAAAAATATAATATATAAACAAAATAACAAATAATAAAAATTATTATAAAAAATAAAAGAATTTCACGTGTCTTTAAAAAATAAAACAAAAAATAAAATAAAAATCCTATTGACTGTCTAATCAGCAACAAAATGAAATCTGAGCTTAAATAATGTACAATCCGAGCTTAAATAATGTACAGAGAAAGATTATTAAGAGAATCTGAATATTACGAGGGAAAAATAAAAATAAAAACAAGAAAAACAACCCTTAAATAAATTATAAAAAATAATCTGAATGCGGAGAGGGATAGTGCTAGTTATAAATTCACGGTCCAGTTAGAACTAGTAGAAACTCATTTTATATACCAAAACCCAGATTTTCACTTCTCATTCTCTTATTCTCTCTCTTTTGTGGTTCAGGTAAGTTTCTCAACTCTTCTCTTCCATCATCTTCCATCATCTTCCATCGTTTCTCAACTCTTCTCTTCACTCAATCCATGCATGTAACCCTAAAACCCCTCAAAACACTGCTATCTTCGCCATATTCTGCTTAGATACCTCGCGTTTCATAATCAGCTAGGGTTTCAGGTTTACACTTCAAGTTCCACGCATTCACTTTTTTCATGTTTTTTTCATCCAATTTCGTTTCGTTTTTATACTGAAAACGCTTTGATTTAGTCTCTTCCTGTAGCTGATCTGGTTTTGTTCACTCAATTTGTTATTATCGCTGATTTCCACGAATCAGTTATAGTTAGAAGTTTTCATCTGAAAACTAGTTGCATGTGATATCTGTGGCGTTCATTTGATATTATCATCTTTCTTGATAATATTGCGCTTAATTTCTTGGTGTGTTGTTACAGTAAGGTTTTAAGTCAATGTGAATTCAGGTAGGTTATGTGAAACTTATGTTGTTTTAGCTTGAAAGTGCCGCTGGATGAGTTTGGTTTCGTGACTAAAATTGGTTTGTTTGCGCGTTGATGGATTATGAATTATTGATTCGGATCATTGAACTGTTGATTTTTATGTAATTATCAGTTGTGGTTAATTTGGTTTAGATTTTGATCGGTAAGAAACATTATGGCGAAGAAAAAGAACCCTATGGTGTTTATGGATGTGTCTATAGATGGGGATCCTGCTGAAAGAATGGTTTTTGAGGTACTTTCTTTTATATTTTATATTTTCTTTCCAATGATTCATACACACACAGTGCGACTTTGTGATAATCAACCTGATGCTATGTTGTCTGTCCTCTCAGCTTTTCCATGATGTTGCTCCAAAGACTGCTGAAAATTTTCGTGCACTGTGTACCGGTAATAATATATTTTGATTTGCATACAAATTTCTTCAGTTGTAACCAGTGTTGTCGATGGAGGAGAGCCAAAATCCGGCCATATCGTCCGCTTTGTGGCGCCGCTATAGAGGATTATGGCAGAAACCCCACTATATATTTATCATTGCGGCGAGCCCAAAAACTGCCATGTATATCTGACGTAGCCGCCATGGTGCTATTTTGATATCACTTGTTGTAACACATGTTTGTTGAACTTGGACAGTTCTTTTTTTTCCTTTAAGATTCCACATATCATCACCATTGCTTATCCATCATCAACTGAAAATTGTTGGACGTGTTAATGCCTTTTGGTTCTATGTAGTGCATGGAATATTTTAGAGCTCAAATACAAGTCATCTTCCTAATCAACAAATAACTGATTTACCTTCTCTTTGAAATGTGTTATTTCCTATTTCAGGAGAAAGAGGAGTCAGTCCTAATACTGGAAAGTCCCTGCACTACAAGGGTTCTTTCTTCCATCAAATCATAAAAGGCTCCATTGTGAAGGTATGTTTTTACTTTTTCTTACATCTAGATCGTTCTTCGGTAGTTCCTATAGTAAGTTTTCTGTATTCTTTTGTGGTTGAAAATGGCTTAGTAGTGGGCCCTATTTTTGTCAGTTTCCCTTGTTTATTCTGTAGGATACAGGGCTGATGGTCACGACTGCTTTACTTGTGATATAGTTTTAAGGTTGTACTTATGATGTTATTAATACTCATAATTGTAATAAGTCATCGATGACCAGACTATTTGTATGCATTATTATAATTTGATTGTTTGTATTAATGGTTAGTTTCGCTTTTGCAGGGTGGTGATTTTATCAATCGAAATGGTAAGTATTTATTCTTTGATTCTTTTTGTCTCATACTGTGAATTATTTCTCCACCTTTTGAAGGTTGCAATTTGATATAATACACGTAGTCACTTTATTTTTTTTATCATTTGACCATTCAGTTGTCCGGGTTGCAAGCCTTAGTTCATTTTCATGTTTCCTGTTACAATGGTAATTTCTTTTCCTAGTCAGTTAGGAAATTAAGAAAGTTTCATTTTCCTTTGATACAAGTTGCCTGTCATTTAGTGGGGCACAATAGCAATTTGGTTTTCTACTCTGGGTTAATTTTTTGATTTTGTTATACAGTGGCTTATTAATTTTAAATTAAAACCATGCCAACATTTTTTATCTGCATGCAAGTTTCTTCTCATGCTCTGTTCTTAAGGGTTTTTAAAAATCATGTAGTTGTTAACTTTCTTTATCAGACTATCTTGAACCAACAATAATGTAAAAATTCTGATTGTCACTTTTTTCTCTATGTTTTAGTGACAGTTAGTATGCCGTGAAACCTCATCAACTCCTGTATCTTTTTTCTGTGTTTGGCAGGGACTGGTGGAGAAAGCATTTACCCCAAGTTCCCAGGTTAGAATGCTAACTTGTCGTCTTGAACTCATATTCCCTAGCTCGAGTTCTCTTGAACTCATATTCCCTAGCTCGAGTTCTCTTGAATTCATATTCCCTAGCTTGAGTTCTCTTGAATTATGTCTCTGCTTATTTAGATCTTTTAATTGTACTCGTGGCGTATTTTTTTCCAGACGAGTCTCCTAAGCTAAAGCATGATTCTCTAGGCATTCTATCTATGGCAATTGCTGATCGTGACACTATTGGTTCACATTTTATCATCACTTTGAAAGCTGATCACCATCTGGATAGGTTTGTCTATCTGAATTATTCCCAGTGCCATTTTGTTAACTACTTTGGGACCGTTTGGACGAGGACAACTTATTTGAGATTATTTGCTATCAACAATTATGAAGCATTTTAGTACTGTTTTGATCAATTAGTTAAAAAAGCTTTTGAAACCCATGTAAGATGTTTTTGGCATGTTTTTATTAGTTAGGTTCAAAGCTAATGAAAAATTAAGTCTTTGTAACAGCTAGAAACGGCCTAGTAAGTAGCTCATTCTAAAATAATTGATCTATGTTATCAAACTCGGCCGTTCCGGTCGTTATCTTGGCCTAGTAAGTAGCTCATTCTAAAATAGTTGGTCTATGTTATCAAAACTCGGCCGTTCTGGCCGTTATCTTGGCATGGAACAGCAAAACCAAGAAAACCACGCCAGGCCGTGCTAATCTGGCACAGATGGGTGGCTCGGCTGGAACAAGTCAACCACGCTAATGGAATTGGTTTCGGACTGATGTCACTCTGATGTGGCCGCTCCGGCCTTGTTAGCCTTATATGATATTACCCTTAAGTTTTTAAGGATATCAAGGTTATTTTATTGAATTTTATTGGCATTTGGAAGTATGTTTTGCTTAAGATTTATGGCTTTTATTTTTAAATATAAATACTTCATGAATTTTGATTAATTTATTCTAGTTTTTAAGAATTAAGAGTTCATTATTAACTACTACATTATTAACAATTATGTGTTCATTATTAACAATTATGTGTTCATTATTAACTACTACATTCTTTTATTTTTAAATATAAATACTTCATGAATTTTGATTAATTTATTCTAGTTTTTAAGAATTACGAGTTCATTATTAACTACTACATTATTAACAATTATGTGTTCATTATTAACTACTACATTAGTATCTGCCGTTATGTGTGTTCATTATTAACAATTATGTGCTCATTATTAATTACTACATTAGTGTTCATTATTAACTCCCGTTTCGCTCCATCTTTGTTGATGGCGGTGCTGCGCCACTATATGAGCTTGATAACGCAGAATTTGACTAAAATAACCATAGAGAATTGTTAACACACTCTTCTTTATTGAAATTTTAAATCATTTATTCAAATGGCAATTGGCTTATTTTTTTGCTGCCCTGGCAATGTGCTCTATTTAGCAAGCTTTACTTGATTATCTACCTGTTTAAAATTTAAACTATATTAAAATATGGCTTTACTGTTTACCATTTTTGCATTATGTTGGAGAGTGTAGATTGATAGAGTCATCCTTTTGGTTCATGGAACTATATGCTCAGCTTGCTTATGTGTTCAGAGTTATGGGATCATTTTGCAGGAAGCATGTAGCTTTTGGCAAACTTGTGCTAGGGTATGATGTATTGAAGAAAATTGAAGATGTGGGCGATGAAGGACTCCCATCCGTAACTGTTAAAATAATTAATAGTGGTGAACATAACGAGGGTGAGAATTAGTTAGCCTATTTAAGGAATACCGATTTCCTCCCTTAATATGAATGATGATAGATAAGCCACTAATCATATTCTGAACATTTCATTTTCAAACTTTTAAAGGTTATGCCATAATGTATTGTAGTGTTTATTTTCCCTCTTCAAGTTGATGCTTCTGTCCAGCCTGATAATGCCATTTCTAGATGTATTTGATCTGTTTATTTGAATCTTCAATTGATTTGTTTTAGATGGTAAGAAGACACAGAAGTCCAAAATTGGAAGGAATGGATCTTCTGAAGCCATCAGTCATGAAGCGCGGAGGAAGGGAAAACACAAAAAATCTTCAGTAGACAGAAGAAAAAAGAGAAAACATTACTCATCAGAATCAGACAGTTCCTCAGATTCAGACACAGAATCTTCAGAAAGTGACAGTGACTCTGACTCGGATTTGTCCTCGTCATCTTACACAAGCTCTTCTAGTGATGACAGGCGGAAGAAGAGAAAGAGATATAGGAAAGATAAACATAGACATGGAAAAAGAAGAGATAAACGCCGAGAAAAGAAGCGAAGGAAATTAGATAAGCGATCAAAACATAAGTCAAAGAGGTACTAAATCTGATTAAACATTTGGTTAAGATTTATGGATATAAAATTCCAGTCGTAGTTGCTTGTTAAAAAGGTATAATTGTATCATGTATATTATGCTCTCAAATTGGTTGTGGTTGTGGCTGCTTTTTTCTTCTTATAGTATGTTATATAGGTGGTCTAAATATTGCGTGCTGCTGTTTATTTACATGAATAGTATAGTTATTAACCTACCACATGAGTTTTGCTGCATCCATTGCTCTGAACAAGACAAACTTGTATGAACACATTTTTAACTAGCAATTCTACTTTTATTAACAATTTTGGTGGTTGTCACTGAAATTTTATTGCGTGGTGTTAGGGAATCAGACAGTCAAACTGATGCAGATAGTGCAAGTAAGAGTAATGATAGCTCCAATGGCCAAGGTCTTGATACTCAGAGATATGGTAATTTTGAAGTCCATTTTTTGTTGATTTCATGTGTAATTTAGTTTATCCAATAAATTATTTTATCTTTTGTTCCTTTTGCAAGTTAGTTTCAACAAACTTTTAGCTTCATTCTATACTATTTTATTGATTTTTTAATATAGTTTTTGGTTCTTTGGTAGCATGTGTGATGTCTTGTCTTTTTTTTTCCCTTCTCTTACAGCCGAAGTCCAGTCATCATCAGTTTTGGAGAAAGAATCATCTCCTATGAATCTTAAAAAGAGGGAGGGGCTGAGCAATGTAGAGGATGGAGAATTCCCAAAGGAAAATGGAGCACAGCGTAGCAACGGCACTGGGGCCAACCATAGATCTGACAGATACGAAGAGAGGCTGCCTGATGTGATGGATGATAATCCTGGAAAATCTAGGTCTACTTTCCAATCTTGTCCTTCGTTATTTCTTATGCTTACCATTTCTTCCAGATCTGGTATTTTATTAAAAGTTAATGAGCAGGAGTCGAAGCATGAGTCCTAAGCAAACCGTGAGCAAGAGTATGAGTATTAGTCCCAAGCGTAGGAGCAAAATCCCAAGCATTAGTCCAAAAGAGAGGTTGATCCGAAGTCCAAGTGGTAGTAAAAGCCCTCATGCTCCATCACAGAGGAGTTTGAGCAGGAGTTCTGTTAGAAGCATCAGCAGGAGTCTTAACAGAAGCATTAGCAGAAGCCCTGTGAGAGGGAGGAAGGGGAGAAGTATCAGCAGAAGCCCTGTGAGAAGTCCTGACCGCAGAAGTTTTAGCAAGAGCCCTGTGAAATCTGTTTCTCAAAGCCGCAGGAGCAGGAGTTTTGCTAGAGTATCAACACGAAGAACAGTCAGTAGGAGTCCTGTGAGAGTGTCAAGAAAGAGCTTCAGCAGAAGTCCAATTATATCACCTGCCAGAAGTCTCAGCAGAAGTTCCGGCCGAGCTCCTTTGAGAAGCATTAGTAGAAGTCCTGTTAGATTGGCAGGTAGAGGGAATCACCGCAGCTACTCAAGGAGTCGTAGCCCTGTCCGTAGGGCAAGAACACCTCGCGAGAGGAGTCTGTCAAGGAGCGTGTCACCTGATGCTTCACCAAAACGTATCAGGAGAGGAAGAGGTTTCAGTGAACGATACTCTTATGCTAGAAGGTACAGAACCCCCTCCCAGTCTCCTGTCAGGTACCGCTCCCGGTCTCCTGTCAGGTACCGCTATAATGGAAGGAATGACCGTGACAGGTAAACTGCTTTAGTATGTGGTTTATAAGTTCTAATTAGTCATCATACTAAGGTAGTATGCCTCTATTGAGAATATGAGAGTTAAATGTCATAACTTTTTTACTCTTTCTGCAATCAGATATTCTGGATACAGAAGGTACTCCCCAAGGCGTAATAGGAGTCCACCGCCACGGAGAAGAACTCCACCAAGGTTGTTTTTTCTAACTTCCTTTATATTGTTAACATTTAAAAAAAAATATTCAGGGTGAAAATATTTTGGTTGCACCATGATTTATTTCTTAGTGATTTGATTTATTGTTGATAAATTTTCTCGTACCCATTATTCTAAATCAATAATGACGGCATTAAGCTATAGTGCATATGATTATATGAAAACCTTATATATAGGTACCGGAGTAGGAGAAGCAGGACACCATCTGTATCACGCAGCCCACCTTACCGTTCTCGACGGTATAGCCCAAGCCGTAGCCCGGTTCGCCATCGTTCACCTCATTTGAATAGGCGCATGTCATCATCCCTCAGCAGGAGTCCATCTCGATCCAGGTCACCTGTGGAATCACAATCTCCAAGGAAAGCAAGCAAAGATAACAGATCAGGGTCTTCGTCTAGAAGCTCGGATGGAGGGGATGGAGGGAAAGGCTTGGTGTCTTATGGAAATGGTTCTCCTGATTCAAGCCAAAAATGAAATGCCAAATTTAGACTGTTCAAAGCCATCATCTTAAATGAGCTGGGGCCTTTAATTTTTTAAAACTTCACATACTGCTTTACCTGCTTGCTGGAATTGGTGAATGTTACATTATTACATATTCTACATGGAGCAGGTTAGGAACTTGTAGTGAATTGAAATGGCATGTGAAATATCATAGCTACTAGAATAAGTCCGACTAAACATGTCATACTCTAATGCAGTTTTGGCTGTGGAGTTGTTGGGGTTTATCCAATATTTCTTGGATGTGTGGTACCCCATCCATACATACCCCCATTTATATTTACCAGTATCTTGTAGCAAGTAGCATGAGTTTAATTGATGGAGATTTGGCCTATCCTTTATGGTGGTGGGCATGCCAATTAATTATGCGTGTTTGAGAATATTAGTTAGTATTTATCTATATCAAACATTGAATCATGAATATTTTGTTGGAACTTTCCCCCCAGGTTTCTTCACGTGTCTGGAAGTATACATGAATACAATGGGATACCAACTGTATTTTCTTGAAGAGCAATGCTATTATGACACCAAAGTTTACATCAAGATTTTACACCGTATAGCGCATTATGTGAGGGTGGTAGCACACATTTTGAGGTGCCAATAAAATATTTAAAAAAACTAAAACACCGTATTTTATACGGTGTAGTGTCACAATTTGGTGTCAACTTAGCATTGTTGTTAAAAATAAATATATATGGATGGAACACTATTTTTTAATTAAGATGATATAAAATTTGCGCAAATATATATGAACACAACATTTTTTAATTAAGATGGTATAAAATTTGTGCCACACTCACAAGAAAAGGAGAATATTTTTTAATGCACTTTATGTGTTTATTAGGTACCAACGTGAAATTAAAATTTTTTTTTTCGGGAATTGGAAATGTATCACTGGGACGGACTAACATCTAATTAAAAAGAACCATAATTGAAAATACATTTCCGATTTATATGTAAGTTTATTTTCGATATTTTTTATTATAGAATGCAGTAAAACAATACATACATATTATAGTGAAATTTCAAAATTATTCTCAGGAATTGAAAATTTACAGTGAAATTTCAAAATTATTCTCAGGAATTGAAAATGTATCTCTGGGACGAACTAACATCTAATTAAAAAGAATCAAAACTGAAAATACATTACCGATTTATATGTAAGTTTATTTTCGATATTTTTCATTACAGAATGCAGTAAAACAACACATACACGTTACATCAAAATTCATAAACAAAATATAAAATTAAAATAAGCAATACAATATGGGATTTAAACATATATGTGATATTACACTTCAACATTCGGGTGGACGTTGCAACAATTTTAAAATTTCATTAACCGTTCTTGTAATCATCACATCAAGTTCGATTTGAATTTTTTTGTCGTAATCGAAAAAAGTTTTTCACATAGCCCGTAAATCAGTGCTTGTTTGTATCTCTTTGTTGATGAATTCAAGCTTTTCGTTGTTGTTAATAGATAGAGAGCGGTATTCAATCTTCAAAATTTTCCTATTGTCGTCAAATAGTAAAAATTCACGTATTATGTTACGAAGTGAACCTTTTCAACATGCTAAATGATATTTATTTTTTGTTTTAGTGTTTAGACCTGAGATAACATGAGGGAGAGAGATGAGTTTCTTATATAGTAGTTTGAGGTTGTTATAGACCACACACTTTCTATCTGTTGACATAATGTAAACTGTAAATGTATTTTCAGTTACACCATAACTTGAAAGTCAAAAATACATTTTCGATAAAGTCCCTGATACTGAAAATCAGAAACAAATGCATAACAGAAAGAGCAGATTGCATAAAAATATATAGTAGATTTTATAACTAACAAAATGGAAATATTCCACATCACAATTCATTAACAAAAAGACATATACATCAAAGTCATATTTAACTACGTAAAAGATCTGAAGTAATTGTCTCCCAACAAATCTACAAGTGGTACACCCTTTGACTTTTCCTTATTTTTTGCTATTTCAATATTCTTCAACTTGGTGTACTCTTGCATTCTTTCAATGAACTGGTCCAGTCAAGTCTCAGATTAGTCTGTATAATGATTCGCCCACTCCGGTGATGTAGATGGTATATGGCATCCCGATTTCAAATACACTTGAACAAAATGTCGGAGATTTGAAACCCACCTAACATAAATGATACGATTAGCAGAATTAGATGTTGGAGCAATGCACAATAGGATTTTTTTTTTGTAAGAAACTGTATCTTGTAAGATTAATACACACCCTCTCATACACACTTGCAATAAGATGACCCATCTAATGGAAATAAATCCATTTCTTCTCCGATGCAAATGCTTCTATGGATGGTACAAAAGCATTATAGATTGCTTCAAACTCATTCTTATCCCTGTACACCCGTGTGTACAAATCTCTATGGCTCATCAACTCTTGGATAAGAGTTTGGTGGACAAGTGTGTGATCATCTCCCTCTTTATCGAGTAAAGTAGAAACAACCCGAAAATCACAATTACCATCACTAGCAACATTGTTGATCCGATCAATGTGATTGTGCATAAAACCGCCATCTCCTAAATGAACGATATTTTTAGTGGAGACGGTGGAGGAAGTGTAGTTGGAGGTTTGCTTATGCGAGCATCTTTGAAGACCTTTTTCTGAGATTTCGTTGTCGAAAAATCGGGAATTTTTTTGTCAACGTGTTCAAAATAAGATGGACTTCTCAGAGTAGAATTTTCACTTGATGTAGGTTTAACCTTTTTTGGTGCTCTTTTTGTTTTAACCGGTTGAGACAGTGGTTTCAAGTCGGTTGTTTCTGGATATGCGATCTTCCTCAATTCCTCTTTGATGTGGAGTTTTGTGTTGTCATCGCCTTTTCTAAATCTTTATTGTATCACTTTCCATTCTGCCAAGATTGTGATACTTGATATTCCCTCTTCCACTGTACTGTCGTCTTCAAAACTCAACCTCTTCCAATGACTACATACTTCATCCATTCGTATCGGACTACCAAGTTTCACCTTCTTAGATATCAAGCACACGGGAGACCATATGTTTTCACAATTATGAAACCACGCTTAGAGGTATCAGAGCCTAAGTCAGAGGCTCGTTTGACTTCATAAAAAATGAAATTAAGAGCTGATCGTGCTATGTTGCCAACCAACTGAGAATAAAGAATGTTGTCTTTGAACCTGTGTTCCAACACTGTGATACTACGATAAAATGATGTTTGAATTTCATTATGCTGATTAAGTATCATTTGGTTCACGGATTCCCAATCCATAGACAAATCACCTTGTTACTTCCCAACCAATTCTTCAGACATGCATGAGCTGACTCAACTCGATTTGTTGTTGTATTTCCAAGATGCATAACCTGATCTGTCCATGCACAAATAATCTTCTCTTTCACCTGATCCAAAATTGTAGTCTCAATGTATTTCAACAAATTGGGATATTTATCACACCAGTGTTTTAAAACCCAGCCTGACCCGACCGGTCGGACCGGTCTGACCGAGAACCGGTGGGCCAAGCGGTTCGATCAAGGGATAAGACCAGAATTACATTTAGACCGGATGAAACTGGTGTGAACCGGCTGGATCACCGGTTAAACCAGTGAACTGACGATTTTTACTGAACCGGCGGGTTTGACTATTTATTTTATTTTTTAGGACTTTTGAAAAAAAATTAACATAAACGCTTTGCCTCCTCGTTTTCTAAACCTAGGCATTTGAAATGTTTTCTTTTTTATTTTGTCTTTTCTTTTTCTAATTGAAGTCATATTCTCAATTTTCTCTACCAACAAAAACTCCCACTTGCTGCTGTTATTTGATATTCCTTGTTTGCCGTCAAAAATTTCACTAAAACATCAAAAACAGGTTATTTCTTTTTTACTTGGTCTAATTTGCATTGATGTTTTTCAATATGAATATTATTGTTTCATTTTGTTGATTAATTGATATAGAAAATAAATGATTAAATTTTATCATTTTCTATAAAATTGGGTCTTTTAGTTTAACAAATTGAGATAGAATTTGTATGAATGAAGCAGTTTTATACTTTTATGAATTAACTTATTATAGACTGGTAATGAAGTTGTTGTATATTGGAGATAGAAATTGGGATAAATATATATTACTGTAATAGTCGTTGTATATATTATGGAGATAGAAATTGAGTTTAAAACTATGTAATCTAAATTATATAGTAAGGCCAAGTTTTCTGTTTTTTATTAATTTAAATTATATAACAAAGAAAAGTTTCAGGATTTTATTAATCTAAAATATATAGCAAAGGCTGGAAAACAAAGTTTCTATTTTTTTATTATATATGGTGATGCACAGTAACGATGCTTGGTAGCCTATATGTAATATACAACAACATATTCATATATTTTGGATTTAGATATGCTACATATTTAATGTTTCTTATAATGTTTTTATAAATTCAATAATTTTTGTTTAGAATTGTGTTTTGTTAATATTTTTGTAATATAGTTTTGTATTTTTAAATTTTGATTGATATTAGATATGGCATCACCCGCTGAAGTAATAACTTCAGAAGAAGTTACATCTCAAAATCCAACCCAACTCCAGAGCAGTAGGGGAAAAACTGATATAGCTTGGGGTCATTGTAAACAAATTGAAGAGAAAGGAAAACTTGTTAATTTGTGTATTTACTGTGATAAAATTATTAGAGGAGGGGGGGATTAATAGGTTCAAATTCCATTTGGCTGGAATAAAAGGTCAAGTTGAAACATGTAAAAAGGTGCCTCCAGATGTTCAATATCAAACGAAACAAAATCTTGATGAAGGTGCAAATAAGAGAAGAAAGACTCAAGCACAAAATTTTGATGTTGATCTTACTACTCAAGAGGGTGGTGTAGTAGAAATGGATGTAGAACAATCAAGATCAAATTCGGTAATTGTGTCTCAAAAGAGAAAGAATACTAGTCGTATTGGTAATTATTTTATGCCTAGAACAACTCCTGGAGCTCAACCTTCTTTAAAAAGTGTGTTACAAAGTAATGAATTGGTGGAGAAGTGTGATCTAGCTATTGCAAGATGGTTCATTGATTCTTCTGTGTCATTCAATGCAGCTAATTCTGTGTATTTTCAATCTATAGCTGATGCACTTTGCAGCATGAGTCCGGGGTATAAAGTTCCAACTATGCATAGTCTTCGTGGCTATTCGTTAAATAAATGGGTTGAAGATGTGAACAAATTGATAGAGGAGTATCGTGAGATTTGGAAGAAAACTGGTTGTACTCTAATGGCCGATGGATGGACTGATCGAAAAAGAAGAACTCTTATAAAATTTCTAGTTTATTGTCCCAAAGGTACTATTTTTCTAAAATCTGTTGATGCTTCTCATGCTTCAAAAACTGCAGATATGTTGTATAAGCTTTTTAGAGAGGTGGTTTTATTTGTTGGGCCTGAAAATGTAGTTCACATAGTGACAAATAATGCTGCAAATTATGTTGCTGCTGGAAGGTTATTAGAAAATGAGTTTCCTACTTTATTTTGGTCTCCTTGTGCGGCACATTGCATTAACTTGATGTTGCAAGAAATGGGAAAATTAGAGGAAGTAAGTGAGACAGTGTCACATGCTTCTAATGTTACCAAATATATTTATAACCATTGTTATGCATTGTATTTAATGAGAATGAAAACATGTGGAAGAGAAATCCTTCGTCCTGCTCCAACTCGGTTTGCCACTAATTTCATTGCTTTGCAAAGTATTTTGTCTCACAAAAACTCACCAAGAGCCATGGTAACATTTAAAGAATGGGCAAGCTCAGTATATGCCAAAGAAGCAAAGGCAAAACAGTTTGTGGATCAAGTTTTAGATTCTGGATTTTGGAGTAAATGTGCTGATGTAGTTAAACTCACTGAACCACTTGTGCGTGTGTTGCGTATTGTTGATAGTGAAGATAAATTTACTATGGGCATTCTATACAAATCTATAGTCAAAGCTAGAGAGGATATGGTGAGGAGGTTTCAAAGAAATAAGAAGAAAGTGGATCCTTACTTGAAAATCTTAGATAAACGTTGGGATTCACAACTCCGCAAAAATCTTCATGCTGCCGATTATTGGTTGAATCCAGCTTGTAGATATAATGATGTAGAATTTGAAAAACATGCATCCACAACATCAGGACTTTTAGATGTCATTGAAAAGCATAGTAATGGAAATTATTAACTTCGATTGAAGTTAACAGATGAGATGAGAATATTCAAAGACAGTGAATTAGATTTTAGAAGGAAATCAACCGTGGATGAACGATGTATTGTGAGGGCAGGTAATTTCATAACTTCTAACTCTTGATATATATTTTATTTTATATTTCAATATGTTTATAAATTTATTTAATCACATGGTATAAACAGATCAATGGTGGGAAACTTATGGCACTTGTACACCAACTTTGCAAAGGTTAGCTATTCGTATTTTAAGCCAAACTTGTAGTGCTTCGGGTTGTGAACGCAATGGGAGTATATTTGAGCATATTCATTCCAAAAAAAGAAATAGATTAGAGCACCAAAAGCTTAATGATTTAGTGTTTTTTCGTTACAACTTGAGACTTCAAAATATGTATTATTATGGTTATTTTTCTCTGATCTATATTTTTATATTTAAATACATATACTTAGATTTAATTCATGTGTGCTTAGGAAAATAAGAAATGGGAGTTATGATCCTATCAATATTGAAACAATTGTCGACCATTCTAGTTGGGTATTAGAGGATTCACCACCTCTCTTAACCAATGAAGAGTTGGAAGCATCGCAGAATGACCTTGCAAATATGACCATCCAACCAATTTCAAGTGATATTTGTATGTTCTAATATGAGCATAATATAGTTTGTGGTTGTGAATCAATTTAATGTCTCATATTTACCATCTCTAAATTTTTTTTGTTAATTATTTTTTAAAATATTGTTATAGATCAATTAGATTTAGATGAGGATGAAGATGGAGATATGGGTAATGCACAAGATACTATTGTTGATATTGTGAATCAAGAAAAAGCAACACCAGAGAAGATGAAGTTGGTGGAGAAGACAATGAAGTTGAAGATGGATATGAATATCAAGATTATGACAATTTGACTTCATGGACATAAAAAATTATGGATCGTTGAGTATGTATTTTTGTGACTTATTATAATACTATAACTTATGAATTGTTAAGTTTCTATCACTTCTTTGAATTTATAATTTGCTACATTAAGTTTCTATCACTTATTTTGATTGTTACTAATACTTTTGTTTATTCTAAATTATTTGAATTTATAATTTTCTATATTATTATAGTTACAAATTTCAGGTAATGAATATATTTTTTATAGAAACCGGGTCAAAAGCCATACGGTCTGACCAGTGACCCACTGGTCCGACTAGTAACCCAGTGACCCAGTAACTTTACCGAGTCGATCACCGGTATGGGTTTTAAAACATTGTATTATACACCTTTCTGAAATGTATAACAATTTCAACATATAAATCTTTAGTAGATGCATTTATGGTAGCATTCCAAGTAGCCATAATTTTCTCCACAACAATGCTCGACTTAACTAGCTTACGCTCTTCAATCTCAATCTGACCCGTCCCTATCGTTGCTTTTATCCGACTTCTCACATTTTTAGTAATGTGTTACTTACAAAGTAATTCAGAAGAACTCAGAAATACCTTCGCAACAAAATTCATCAGTGCTGTATCGCGGTCGATAATAATGACTTTTGGCATATTTTCTTGGTCCTTTAACATCGAGAGACATACCTCTAAAGCCCATGCAAAATAGTCCTCTTTTTTGCACTCTAGAAATACAAAACCAATGGAATATGTCATTTCAGTCGACGTAACACCGACAATTTCTAACAATGGTAACTTGTACCTGTTGGTCTTGTACGTCGAATCAACTATAAGCACAATAGGAAACGTATTGAACAATTTTATAGAATCAATATGAATCTGTTGTACCCCAAAATTTTCCCTCTCACTTATCAAGAATTTTCTCACAAGATCTCCTTGAGCTCAAGACTGCACTAGGATTTGATCAGCTCAAGACACCTCCTTAAGCACTAATGACGAAAATTAGAGCTTGAGTTTGCACAAGAATTTTTGAACTTTCTATGCCCCATATGATTTTCATGGATCATTATGGACCCCCCAGATTACTCATGTCAAGTTTCAAGCCTTGGATCACATTTTTGATCAGTCAATTGAGCAGTTGACCTAAAAATCAGTTGTATTGGGGAAAAAGTCAACTATGGTCAATTTATAGTCAAACTTCATAATTTTTGATCCCCATCAACATTTTTAAACTCATATGTATCATTTGATCAGTTTTGGACCATAATTCCTCAAGAAGTTTGATCAAATCTCCAAAAGGGCAAAATTGTCAAAATTAGGGTTTTGAATGGGAAAGGGCAATTTATGATTTTTGACCTAGAAAATGATCAATTGGTTTAAGGCATGATCTTAAGAGTCCAATTGCATCATTTTGAACTAATGTCATGGTTCAAAATATTGCAAGTCCATTGGATTGACAGATGAATTTTGCAGTCAACTGATCAAAAGTCAACTGTATACTGAAAAGTCAAACTTTGACTTTTTGGTCAAATTCAAGTGCCAAAGATCATAATTCATCAAAACATGTCAAAATATGAAACTTATTCATCAAGAAATCAAAAAGTCAAGATTTCATTTTGAAAAGTCAAAATTTCTAAACTTAGAATTTTTTCTAAGTGTTGGAAATTTCATGTTTTTTTATAACTTTGAGCAAAATTTTCACCATGATGCAAGATGATTCAAGAGAAACTTCAAACATGAAATTTGTAGATCTCAATGAAATATACAACTTTTATTTACACAACTCCTTCCAAAAATGCTTGGATCTCAAGTTATAATTTTATGAACATGTGGTCATGAAACTAAACACTTAGTGAAATTTTGCCCTAATTTGGTCAGGATTTTGACCCAACTTCATGGCACTTTTTCATATAGTTCCAAGGGGAATATCCAAAATAAATTCAAAGATAGGTTATAGATCACATTGCAAGCTTTCCAAAATATCCAAGAACTCCTTGAGATCATTCTTGAGTAGGGAGAATCGAAGAGATGAAGTTGGAGTTTTATCACTTTAATTACAAGTCCTTTTAGTGATGAACAAAATTCAAATTCAAACTATGCTGCATAAAAACTACTTTTCAGGCCTCAAACTTGTTAGACACTCCATAATTAATGGTTTACACAGCTGTTAGAGACCTCACTTCAAGCATTCAATGCATGGACATGCTTTATATCCATTTTTGGAAGAAAGGTTACATTGCCAATTTGATAAAGTGACTTTTTGTACAAAACTTGTTCTTGAGCCTTGCACTCGTTCTCTTCTGATCAAACAGGTCCTATAACTCATGAGAAATGTTTCAAACACTTATAATCACCCATCCAATGCTTGTACCTCTCCTTGAAACTTGTTTCCCTCTTTTCTTTAAAATCAAGTAACCTAGCCAAAAGCTAGAAACTTGTATTTCTGATGGTCAAAAGCTCTCAAACACTTTTGTTTATACATATACAAACCATTTGACACAAACACACGGATTCTCAAGCCCAAAAAACACCTAGAACTTAGAATCACACTTCACACTTCCATTTTCACACAAACTGACCAAAAACTTGAAACTCATAATCTACTCGTGCGTTTCTTGGCCTTTTGGTTTCTAAAGTTTCTAAACATCATATAGAGTTGATCCCACACCCTGTTATAAAACTGTAACACCATTAAAACCATCCTCCATTTTCAAAAATAGAACTTTGCACATTGACTTCTCCAGACCATTTCAGCCATCCATTGCTCAAGCTAATCATTGCATTAACTTCCTGGGACCTCAAGGAAGCTAACCTGATCATCACCATCACTTGAAACAAGTTCAAACTCAAAACACGATTTCCAGTTTTGAGGTAAGTTTTCCAACTTTGGAACTCTTCATACAGGCATCATCAATGATTTATTTGTGAACAAAACATGTAGATATCATTGCCTTGAAGCTAACCATGTCCATAGTTTCCATTAATTTTGCTTGATCTTAGAGAATTTTGAAACTGAAATTTCTGAGATTTTTAGGGTTTAGTTTAGGGCCACTAAAATTCATGCTTATCTTTGATCTATAGTTTTAATGCTTTACATTTCTGAAACTGTGATAAAATTTACTACAAGTTTCATGTTTACAGTTTTCATTTTTGATGAGAAATGAGCAAGTTACAATTGGTCTGGATGGAGGTTGAAGATGAAGTCATCAGAACGCGTTTTGCCTTGTATATTTATTGATTTGCCTATGTTAACAGATGTATAGCCTCCCCAGTAGTAGAAGCGCACGCCTGTAGTGTTTGGGACTTGGGTTCGAGCCCCAGTGGTACCCTTTTGCATTTTTTTACATGTTTTGCATTCCTGACTTTTTTTGCAAGCGCCTGGGCCTTTTTGGGCTTGTATTGTTTTTTTTTTAATTTTTGCTTACTAACCCCCTTGCAGGCTGTTTGTACCCCTGGCCCAATTTATTTTATTTTCTTACTTTTATTTTATTGATTTCCTTAATATATTTTTTAAATACTAAAAAAATCATAAAAATACAAAAATGATAGATTTATATTTTGGCTTATTTTATTTTTCTCACAAAAAATATTTTTATTAACTATACTTTATTTATTTTTACTTATTATCTTGTAAATTTAATTAAAACTAGATTATTAGTTATTTTCTTTGACACTAATTAAAATATATTATTTTTGATATAAAAAAGACTAAAAATATTTTATAAAGCTATAAATATTTTCAAGACAAAAATACAAAAAAAATACTTTTTTTAAACTAATTTTCTTTTGATTAATTAATAGAACTAGGGTTTTATTTAAAATCTTTTCTTAATAAATTTAAGTTTAATTAATTATTTTCTTTAATTAATTAGGTTAAGACAATTTCCCTTTCTCTTATGAAAACCAAACAAAGATCCATTTTCTTTATATTTTGCATTTTTGTACATTTATTCATTTTGTACTTTGTATTTACTTATTTCTTTGTACATTGATACCAATTCAATATGGTTGTAATAGATTAACTAGGTTTATATTCTTGCAATCCCCATTCAATTTGTACACCCTCTCCCACAAATGTTGTAATAGCGTAGTAACTTTAAATTTCGCAATTTAATCGCTTTTATATACAAATGCTAGTAATTAGGGTTGGTATGGAAAGACTAAAACCAATACTTAGAAAAACCTAATTCAAGACAAAAACAAGCATGAAAATAATACACTTGCACACAAACACCCTAGGGTTATTCCGCTTGGTTGCCTTATACAAAATGGCCATATTACGCATGTAAGGTATCTTAGCAAAAACAAGCAAATACAAGATCATACTCCCTCGATGACGCTATCTAAGTTGCCTTTCAAATGATCTTAGTCCCTAAAAGAGAATGCTAAGATACCTTGCAACATTGCTAATCACGGTTATACAATGACCCACGCCCGTCCCGTTTACATCCAAAGATAGGGTTACTTACCAAATCAATGGTAAGATAACAATGTCAAAGGAAAAGGAAAATGAACAAGAAAGACTTTTGAGTAGGTAGAATGCTCCTAATTACTTGCTTAATTTCAAACAAACATCCTTTCTATTTTCAAAACAAACACTTACACTTTCAAACATCTTACAAACTTGAAAACATTTTCAAAAGATCAAACATCTTTGTATACATTCTTACAAACAAGAGTCATTACAAAGATTGCCTAAACAATGGCCTCTTTACAAAATACTTTCAAAAAACCACACCAAGCACAATTTCAAACAAAAAGCAAGTGATCTAGAAAGTAACTAAGAGCCCATGGAAAACCATTGATGAAAAGGGTGCTAATACATTCCCTTTTCATAATCTACCCTCCGAACTCAAGAAAAAAATCTCAAAGGTATTTCTTGTGCTTTTTCACCTTTCCTTTTGGATAAAAGAAAAGTCAGTGGCGACTCTTGCTAACCGCAACATTTAAGATAAAACGCAAAACCCTCAAGTCAGTTCTCCCACTGTATCACAGAACTGGCGACTCTACTGGGGAAAATTCTAAAAATGGGGTTACCTTTGGGTTAGATCACATTTACTTGCTTGAATTGTTTGACTTGTATACTTTACATTATGGTTCTTTGTTTGGGTTTGAATCCTCTACCCTAATTTGGGATACATTATAGGTAAGTAGCAATACATTGTGGAAACTGTGCGGGGTATACCGACATGGTCTAAGTAATAGCTACATTAGTGCGACATTTTTGTGGGTACCGGTAACCTTTGAGTTAATCAAAGAGAATACAGGGCCGCTGAGTGAAGTCATGAAGCAGTAATGAACTTTTAGAACCTTTACTTGACCAACTTAGCCTTTAGGATGTAGTGAGATGACTGGCTTTGGTGAAGTATGAAGTTGGTAGATACTCGATACTACACTCATTGAGGTTTGGTTTCTTGGGATATTTCGGTCGCCATTAAAGAGGCTTGTGCTGAAACAATGACCAAGGAAACAAACCGGTGATATTGAGCTCCTTAGAACCCGGTTACTATTACTAGGACAGGTTGAGCCAACTAAACTTCAAGAGGACACTTACCTATAAAACTCCATGCAAGCCTAACCATAAAGATTTGTTTTCTTTGTTTGTATATACACACTTGTACATAACATCATGAACATCATAACATCATACTCATCCACTAACCATTTCAAGGATCTCGGGATTTATCTTTGTTCTATTTTATAGGATATGGATTCTCTTCGCAGGAAAACTATTCAAGTCAACTTTGTAAGGATCCATACATAACTTAAGGAACTAGCTTCAAGGATTCCAGAAAACTCTCCATTCACCGAGAGACATGGTCGCCTACTCAACTTAGTCACCTCCAACAGAGATGAGGACATGATGAAGGTGCTCTTTCAGTTCTTTGATCCTTTACACCATTGCTTCACATTTCCCGATTATCAACTTGTGCCTACTTTGGAAGAATTCTCCTGACTCTTAAGGATTCCTATTCTCAACCAACTACCTTTCAACGGTACAAAAAGATACCCAAAGCCAGAAGAGATTGCTCAAGCTCTACACGTGCACTCATCTGATGTCACAACTTGTTGGGAAACAAGGAGTGGTGTCAAGGGTTTCCTAACAAAATTCTTGTTTGAGAAAGCGCAAAACTGTTGGAACTCCTTGGTTTTGCAAGCCTTTGAGAAAATTGTGGCTCTCCTCATCTATGGGATGGTTTTGTTTCCAAATCCTGACCAACTCATAGATATGAACACCGTCAAAATCTTCATATCCCGCAACCCGGTGCCTACATTGCTAGGGGACATCCTACATTCTTTTCACACTCGCACTATGAGGAAAAAAGGTGTCCTTATGTGTTGTACCCCTCTCTTGGCAAGATGGTTTATTTCACATCTTCCCCAATCTGTATTAAAGAACGAGCAAGGTTCAAGCTGGTCACAAAGGTTGATGACGCTCAAACATTCAGACATTCATTGGTGCTCCCAATCCATAGAGAATGTTACTATTGTCGACCGTTATGGAGAATTCCCTAATGTCCCTTTACTTGGCATTGGGGGAGGTATCACCTAAAACCACTGCTTAGCCTTAAGACAGCTTGGTTATGCCCGAAGGGATGGCCCGCACGAGATGTTGATTCAAGGTTTGGTATTTGAATACGACAACAACGATCAAGGTCTTCGCCAGAGATTTATCTGAGCTTGGAGGATGTTGAACAAGGTAGATAAAAAGACTTTGGGACACAAGAATTCACCCATCTTGAGCCTTAGCTCAAATGGGTACAAACTCGTGCTCAAATATGATGATGCCTTATCCCTCTGTTCTCCCGGTAATCATTGAGCCTGTCATGGAAAGAGATGTTCCATATACTATCCTACATCCTGACATGCCCACCTCTCTTGAAGACCTACAAAGGGATTGGATACAACTCAAGGGGGAGCGAGATACTTTCGAAGCCCAATTCTACGCAAGTGAGAAGAAGGTTTTGGAACTCACTAAGCAACTTCATGAGGATCAAACTCTGAATGCTTACATCACACCAAAGAGGATGCGTACTACCTTTTTATCTTAGAGTTTTTGTATTATTTTGCCCAAGAAGGCATTGATGTACTCAAAGATTTAATTTATTAATATAACGTGTGTTTCCTTTTTGTCTAAAATAAATTTGAATCTTAAGATCCTTGAAATCATTGCATACGCATTTATCATTCATCATAACATAAGAAGGTTTATTGCAACAAGTCTCCTCATCTCTCTACTGTTTATTTCAGTAAGATGGATATCGAGCAAACGATGAAGGACCTCCAAGCTCAGAATGCACAATTTCAACAGTTATTCTTAACTTTAGCCAAATGACAAGAAGATTTGAAGACCTTGCTGGATGAGGAGAAGAAAAAGAAGACGAAAAAGATAACCAGAGTTCTAAACATGGGAAGAAGATTCCAAGGGCAAAGAAGAAGGACTTTAGACTTTGCAACGACATCCGGTGAGAAAGACAATCAAGATGGGAAAAGCAAGGAAACGGTTATCTAGTTAGAGTCAGAAGAGGAAGAGGAAGAAGTAGACTATTCTGAAGAACAATACTCTCTAGCCGATGACAAGTATAAGCATCTAGAAGAACGGTTGAGTGCAATGGAAATCCAAAAATTGCCTGGATTGGACTTTGAGGAGTTAGGACTGGTATCGGGAATTATCATTCCTCCAAAATTCAAAGCACCCGTGTTCACCAAATATGATGGAGTCTCATGCCCCAAAATGCATCTCCGGTCCTATGTGAGGAAAATCCAGCCCCATACCACTGACAAAGATTTATGGGTACACTTCTTCCAAGACAGTTTGTCTGGAACTCAACTTGATTGGTTTTATCAGTTAGAAAGAGCCAATGTTCATAACTGGGAAGATCTTGCTGCAGCTTTTTACAAGCAATACCAATACAACGCTGATCTTGCGCCTACTCGTACTCAACTCCAGAGTATGGCCATGGTTTCAAGTGAAGGCTTTAAGGACTATGCGCAAAAATGGAGGGACTTGGCTGAAAGAGTTCAACCTCCCCAATCTGAAAGAGAATTGGTAGACATATTTTTGGGCACCTTGTATGGTCCCTTCTTCAATCACTTAATTGGGAGTTCATCGGCAAGTTTTACTGAATTGATATTTGTTGTACCCCAAAATTTTCCCTCCCATATTTCTCAAAACATTTCAAGAAAGATCCTCAAGTTGCTCAAGGTAGTCCAAGGGTTGGCCAGACAAGCTCTCTCCTAAGGCAGTCTACCTCAAATTAGGGTTTCATGTTGCATCAAGATACTTGAGTCCAAGGGATCCTAAATTCTCACCATTGTCCTAATATGTTCTCAAGATCATCCATGTCAAGTTTCAAGCCCTGCAGAGAAAGTTTGCTCAGTCAATTGCTCAAAGGCTTGAAAATCGACTGTGCTAGGGCAAAAGTCAACTGTGGCCTACATACAGTCAAACTTCAAGATTTTTGGTCAACATCCTCATTTTGAAGTATATTTCATCATTTGATCAAGGTTTGATCATGATTCATCAAGGATTGCTCATAATTCACCAAGAACCAAAAGTTGCTAAATTAGGGTTTTGTAGGAAAAGTCAATTCAACTTTGACCAAGCATAACTTTCTCATACTTTATGATAAATGACCCATCCAAATCTCATTTTTAAGAGGATGAAATTCCATACAATCCATCTTCATCTCCCAAGTTCAAAATATGCACTCACAAGAAGTTATGAATTTGGACATTATAGGTCATTTTGAAAAGTCAACAAAAACACCTTTTTTATCAAAGCTTCATACATGAGCATGGAACATCAAATTGAGATGAGACCAAAAGGGTTGATTATAGGTCATCTCAAGATTTCTAAAAAGTCCAATAACACCTCCAAAGAGTCAAAATTGAGGAAGTTATACATTGGTGAAGTTGACCCTTTTTGCAAAATTGCTAAAAGTCAACTATGCCTAAAACTTCAATTTTTGCCAAATGGGCCCAATCTTTTTCACTTGTTTTAAGTTGGCAACATAGTCCACGAGTTCTAGCCCTTTCCACTTGTCCTTATCATGTTTTTATTATTTATTTTGATTTTTATTTGAATTAATTCAATTTAAATCAAAATAAATCATATAAAATCCAAAATATTGAAAACAAAAGATTTTGTGCTTGTTTCAGGTTTTAAATTACAGCTAGAAAATATTCAAATTAGTATCAAGGCATGGTGTGTAGAAAAAGATTGAATTAGGCCATTTTTGGAAAGATTTTTAAGGTGTATGAAATCAAGATCCAATTCATTGATGGGGGAAGATTGAAATCAGTTATCAACCCTAATACATTCCTTGATACATATAGAAGCGAGGCAGACCTAAAAGTGAGGTTAAAGGCAGACGCAACATCAAGAACACAAACTTGAAAAATCAAGGAAAAGTGTAGACACGAATTCCCATTTGGAGGCAATTTCAGGACCTTTGAACCATTCTAATCGTTTCCTGAGGTCATCAGCAAGCGAAAACAATCAAAATCAAGCATTTCCAAGCCCTATATCTCACTGTAAGTCAGCCACGATACCTAACTTTTCTTGAATTCGAATTCCATGATTTAGGCATTGATATCACGAACTAATGGTATATTCTTGATCCTTAAGACATATGTAAGCTTTCTGTATTGTTTAATTGCATTTATATAGCCTATATTGGATTTCACCATTGTTAGGGTTTGTAGCTTCAAATTGGGATCCTGGCATACATGTAAAATTGGGCCACGATTAGGGTACCATGAAGTTCGTGAGACTGAGACGAATGGATTGGTACCATCACCATTGATTTATTGTGCTTGTACATGATTTTTGATATGGCCAGGGTTTTAGCTATGGAGAATGTCCGTTGGTATAGGTCTGTTGTCTAAAACAACAGATCCTTGGAGAAGATGAAGACGTGACGGCCAACCATTCGCGTGTTTGAATTTTCGCGCGTTGATTTGATACTTAGGGCCTTTTTAATATTTGTTTATTTTTTTGTATTATTATAACAAATGGAACAATTGGCCCAGTGGTGGCCAGACAAGCTTTAAGGCGTTAGGAGGCTTGAGGTCAGGGGTTCGACCCCTGCCTCCAACATTTGTGTTATTCCTAATTCCTTTCAGGTGATCTCATGCGTATACAAACCCAGGGTCCACCATACGTCCTCACAATCCAGCCAGCCAAGTGTCAGGAGACCAGATCCATAGGCCATCAATGGAGGAACACCATGGAGCCTAGTCAACGCATAACGTAGAATCTCAAAAAGTCAAGCGTGGACTTCATGGTCTTGGGCCCAAATTGCTGACCACACACCCCCTCATTTTGCTTGTAGGCCCAATTTTCTTTTCTTTAATTCTTTTATATTTATTTCATTTAATTTATTTATTTATTTTACTAACCAATTAAATTATTTTCTTTTTTATCAAAAAAATCACAAAAAATATTACTTTTCATAAATTAGGTCTAGATTTTATTTTTATTAAAAAAATTAATTAATTTAATTAGGTTATTAATTTTAGATAATCTTAATTCTTTTGCAAATAATTAAAATTAATTAGAACAAAATAGGTTTTTTTTTATCTCTAATTTAATTATTTTATTTTTCCTAAAATAATTAAAAACACAAAAATAGGTCATGTAATTATTTTTATTAATTAATTTAATCACTAATTAATTTTTGTATATTTAATTTAGAAAACCTAATTCTTTTCTTAAAAAAAAATATATTAAAAAACAACAAAAACATTTTTCTCTTAATTAGGATAGAAGGGTGAAAACCCTAATTTCTCGTCGTTCTAATTTCATCGCGCGCTTTATTATTATTTTTACCCTATTATTGTAACTGCTCACAAGGTTGTAATAGTTTAAATTAGGACTTTACTTTCATTTATCGCTTTATTTTCAAAGGGTTTGTTTTTGGCTATGTAAATACCCGAAGCCTTGTAATAGCTTAGTTTAATTTCTGCACTTTAAATTCCGCAAAATATCAAACTGTTAGATGTATGAATAATTAGGGTTTGCATGAGAAGAATGTATGATAAACTTTAAAACCGTTAGATAACCCTAAAATGTACAAAGATAAATAATCTGAAATTGAATCACTCGCACGTGCGCACTCCTAGGGTACACTCCCACTTGGTTGCCTTTGGTAAACGGTCATTGAGTATAGGATGCTTTAGTGGTCGTCCTTTTGTCTAAACAAAGATCAAAGTCCCGATTTGGAAAAGTTGCCTCGGAATGGTTGCCTCGGAATTTTTGCCTTGAATAAATTGATCTAAGACATTAGGGTTACTACTAAGACGTCCTAACATTGCTTTAGTGACCGTACGTCCCTTTCGAATTAACCCTCAAAACTCCAACGACGGTGCTACCTACTCACTAATAGTGGGATAGCATTGTCTAAAGGAAACGAATACAAAACGATTCTTTTTTTCGAGTAGGTAGATTAGCTCTTAAGTACTTGCTCAAACAAAACAAAATTTCCACACTTACACTCCTTTACAAACAAAGTTTTCAAAACACTTCATTACACTCTTGAAGACAGAAGCAAGAGTTAAATCGAAGTCAAAACAAAAGCTTTTCAAATCACGCAAACACAAAGAAAACAATTTTGAAAACGATGAGCAAGTACCTAAGAACCCGTAGATAACTACAGATAGAAAGGGAGCTAATACCTTCCCTTTCTATAATCTACCCCTCGTACTCAGAAATATCTCGAAAAAGGAATTTTTCTGTGCTTTTTTCCTTTCCTTGTTGGATAAAATAAAAGTCGGTGGCGACTCTTGCTTACCGTGACATTTTGCAAACACAAACGCAAAATGCAAACCAGCACGACGTAGAAGCAGTAGCTATGTTGGTGTGACATATTAGTTGGTACCGATATCCCTTGTGGAGGAACAAAGAGAGTATGGGGATGCTATATGGGTCATTAAGCATCAACTGACCTTAGAATCTATAATTGATCAACTTGGCCATAGAAAGTAGCAGTATGCTACACTCATTGAGACCATCCTCTCGAGATGGTTCTGGCTGCGAGAAAAGATTGCGTGTCTGGAATTATGACCGATGGAGGATGGTCAGTGATATTGAGAACCTCTAAGAACCCGGTTACTATTACTAGGACATGTTGAACCAACTAAACTGCAAGAGGGTAATACCTAAACTCCATGCCAACCTGAAATTTAAGGGTTCTTGTGTGACTTGTTTGCCCTTACCATGTTTGCTATCTGTGATACCTGTGGTGTGTTTTTATCATGACATCATGCATCATGACATCGCATGCATATTTCATTAGACTAACCATTTCAAAGACCGAGGGGATTCATCTTTATTCTGTTTTGCAGATCATGGCTTCTATGCGCAACAATACCATTCAAATCAGCTTCGTGCAAATCCCTGCTCAACTCAGAGAGTTGGTTTCAAAAGTTCCTAATACTTCTTCCTTTGTTAGAAGACATGGTCACCTCCTTAGCTTGGTCACTTCAAAGTTGGATGAGCAAATGATGAGTGTCCTGTTCCAGTTCTTTGACCTGTTGCATCACTATTTCACCTTCCCGGACTATCAGTTAGTCCCTACTTTGGAGGAGTTTTCTGATTTACTTGGCATATCTATTATAGAGCAGACACCCTTTACAGGTTTGGAGATAGCTCCTAGGCCAGAGGACATTGCTTCAGCCTTACATCTAAAAATGGCTGATGTAGTATCTAATTGGGAGATTCGGAGTGGGGTTAAAGGTTTCTTGGCTAAGTTCTTGATCGATCAAGCTCAACAGTTTTGGGATAGTTTGGACTTTCAAGCATTTGAAGACATCCTGGCTCTCCTCATCTACGACTTGGTTCTATTCCCGAATCCAGATTCTTTCGTCGATGTGAACACAGTCAAGATTTTCATGTCTCGTAACCCAGTGCCTACTCTCTTAGGTGATATTCTGCTTGCTCTTTATACCAGTACTGTTCAAAGAAGGGGAACTCTCATGTGTTGTACACCGCTGCTGGCGAGGTGGTTTATTTCTCACCTCCCTAAATTTGTATTGAAGAATGAGGAAGGTATGGGTTGGGCTTACAGAATCATGTCCCTTGCTCATACGGACATCCTTTGGAGTACTAAGGATATGGAAAGGGTAGCTGTCATTGATTGGTGTAGGGAATACCCCAATGTTCCATTGCTTGGAATTAGAGGATGAATAACCTATAATCCTTGTTTGGCCTTATGACAGTTTGAACGAGCTCGAATGGACGGTCCTCATGAGCTGCTGCTTACAGGCATTGTCTTTGACTTCAAGGGGGATGTTGAGGGACATCGCCACAGGTTTATACGAGCTTGGGACAGGGTTAACAGGTCTGATCCACATGAGCTAGGAATGAAGAATTCTCTCCCGATGCAACCATACCTCCAGTGGGTTCGAGCCCATGCTTAAAAGCTGGGGATGCCATATGAAGCTGTTTTTCCGGTGATTGTAGAGCATGTTGATGAAGAAGGGGTTCCTTATACGGTCATCCATCCATACATGCCTACTGATATTGGGGCATTGAAGAAATATTGGATCCAGTTAAGGGAAGAAAGGGATACTTACAGCGAGAAGTATCATGAACAGGAACGGAAGATCTTGAAGCTTACACGGCAGCTTGAGAACGAGAGGACGATCAACGATTATGTTAGCATGAAGGGAAAATGACCTTGGGATTTCTGATGTCTTTTACTATTTCTAGTTTAGATTTGCTTTTCAGTATTTCTTTTGTAACGCCTTAAAGGCATTTGTTAAACATTGTTTCAAGTATTAATCTAATAAAGTGTGTTTTATTTTGGTTTACAAATTTGAATCTCCCTGAGTCTTTGAAATCATTTCATATGCATTCCATTCCCATGCACCTCATTACAGGTACCCTTACAGGTTTCTCATCTTCTTCGCTGTTTATTTCAACACAACATGTCTTCTTAAACACCTACTGATCAAGCCATCAAGGCTCTGCAAGCTTAGAATGCTCAGTTCCAGGAGATGTTCTTGAACTTGGCCAAGAGTCAACAAGATTTGAAGACTCTTATCTTGAAGGACAAGAAGAAGAAGAAGAAGGTGGTTCTCCTGAATATGGGTCACAGGTTTGGGAATAGGTTGCGAGAAGAAGTGGATTTATCTCATTCATCTGGAGGAGGAGAGAAACAAGAGGAAAGGAAGGGTCCTAGCCCTGTGTTTTCTGACAATGAAACTGACTTTGATGAAGACCAGTATCCTCCTGCCGAGGATAGGTATAAGCAACTCGAAGACCGGTTGAGTGCAATAGAGATCCAGAAGATACCTGGGTTGGACTTTGGAGATTTGGGTTTGGCATCTGGGGTGGTGATCCCACACAAGTTTAAAGCTCCTGTATTTGCTAAGTACGATGGGGTATCTTGCCCGAAGCTACACCTCCGCTCATACGTCAGAAAGATTCAACCATATACTGCTGATAGGAACCTATGGGTTCATTTCTTTCAAGATAGTCTATCAGGGACTCAACTTGAATGGTTCTATCAACTAGAAGGAGCTAATGTCTGCAACTGGGAGGACCTTGCTGCCGCTTTTTACAAGCAATACCAGTATAATGCCGACCTTGCTCCCACGCGTACTCAACTTCAGAGTATGTCTATGGGTGCGAACGAAGGTTTCAAGGACTACGCTCAGAAGTGGAGAGATCTTGCTGGAAGAGTACAACCCCCTCTGGCTGATAGGGAGTTGGTGGATATGTTTCTTGGTACTTTGTATGGTCCATACTTCAATCATTTGATTGGTAGTTCATCGCCCGGGTTTACTGAATTGATTATGACTGGGGAGAGAGTTGAAGCTGGTATTAAAAGTGGCAAGATACAGAAAGGTGCTTCGTCGAGTACAAAGAAGAAGCCTTTCAGAAAAGAAGCTAGTGCAGTTTACAGCTCGAGGAGCCAAAACCGACCTGAGCGCCGCCAAGCGGTTAATGCGGTAGTAATATCAAGACCTGCTGTTACCCCACAACGCAACAATCAACAAAGAGTAGAGATACCACAAAGGCAGTATACTCGGCTCAATATGACTCTATCTCAAATTTTGCCGCAACTGTTGAAAACCAACTTGGTGATTCTGAAGGAGGCTCCAAAGAATCCTAGTACTACATCACCGCTGTATAATCCGAACGCCTGCTGTGCTTATCACTCCGATAGTCCAGGGCATGATACGAACAACTGCTAGGCTTTGAAGAATAAAGTGCAGGATCTGATTGATGCTAAGGAGATTGAGTTTGAAGCGCCAGAAAAGCCTAATGTCATGACTGCTCCTATGCCCAAGCATGGAGTAAATGCTGTGGATGATGATTCATTTGTAACCTCTGTGGAAGACATTTCTACTCTGTTGTTGACCGTTAAGAAAAACTTATTGTTGGCCGGTTTATTTCCGGGCTGTGGCGAAGGTTGCCACCTATGTTCCATCCTACCTGCTGGTTGTCATTTGTTAAAATCAGGTGTTCAACACCTGATGGACAACAAAGAGATCTTGTTCGAGAAAACTTTGGTTCCATTGTTTTCTATTGAAGATGTTTCCATAATCACCATTTCCGCCAATTCTTCCAAGGCTTCCTCGAGAAAGCCTGTTAGAATTACATCTGTTCCGAGAGTTGCTCCATTGATCATTACTATTCATGGACCTATCCCTTACACGTCGGATAAGGCTGTCCCGTGGCACTATGGGGCCAATGTGTATTATAATGGGATTAAACAAGACTTGAAGGTCGAGGAGGCTGATACTGATGTCAGCAATATTGTCGGGTCTAACAAGGTCACCCGCAGTGGAAGACTTTTCTCTTCTGAGATCTCCCCACCAACTGTTCAGAAGCCTGTTGCTATTTCACCTGCCAGTACATCTGCTACTGTCCCTATTCATGTTCCAATCATTACCCCTGTCACCGAGTCATCTGACGCTCGGGGCAAAGAGATCACTGGTGAGCCTGCCCGGACGGAGGCACCGAAGAAGATTACTGTTGAAACCTCTAGGCAGGAGATAAAGGAGATTTTGAAGATCATCAAGAAAAGCGACTACAACATAGTCGAACAGCTGGGGTAAACCCCGTCGAAGATCTCTATGTTATCTTTATTGTTGTTCTCAGAAGCCCACACAAAGGCTTTAATTTCTTTCTTGAAAACTGCGCATGTGCCGCAGGAGATCTCTACTGATCAATTCAAAGATTGTGTGGCTAGTTTGACCGCTGACAACGGGTTGGGTTTCTCCGACGCAGATCTGACTGCCAAAGGAAAGAATCACAATGACGCTCTACATGTTTCAATCGAGTGCAGAGGCACTACTCTGGCCCACGTGCTGGTGGATACTGGGTCCTCGTTAAATGTTTTACCCAAGAAAGCATTAGATCGGTTGGACTGTGAAGGGTTAGTTCTGAAGCCAAGTAATATTGTGGTTAGGGCCTTTGACGGGTCCAAAAGGATGGTACATGGAGAGGTGGATGTTCCAGTTAAGGTTGGTTCTTAGACTTTCGCGTCTACATTCTATGTGATGGACATTCGACCATCTTATTCTTGTTTGCTGGGTCGCCCGTGGATCCATAAAGCTGGGGCAGTAACTTCTACGCTCCATCAGATGTTAAAATACCTAGTGAAGGGGAAAATTGTTACAGTACGAGGAGAAGAGGAGTACATGGTGAGCCACCTTAACTATTTTTGGTATGTGGAGATGGATGGGGAGTTCATTGAAACCCCGTGTCAAAACTTTGAAGAAGTCCCCCAGACTCTGGTGTCGACTAAAACTGTTGCTGAAGATCCTCCAATGAAGATGGTTTCCCTCAAGGATGCCCGAGCCGTTATTGAAAAAGGTGGGTGTGCGAATTAGGGTCAACTCCCTGACTTTGCACACAAGACTGACAAGTTTGGTTTGGGTTTTACTGCAGAAGCTCAAAGGGCTGTTCGGCGTGCGCGGATTGGAAGACCTCCCATGTGTATCAGTAATCCGGAAGTGAACGCAATTGAGGATGATGATGAAGAGTCAGATTTTGACAGCTGGATTTACCCGACTACCGACGGTGGATTAAGCAATTGGACGGCGAAGGACTTCGTGCCCATTTCTTTTATTACACAGTAATAGACTTTTGTCTTGAGTTTGTAACAGACAATTTGAAACTTTACAGTCCGGTGCCTTTCCCGAGACACCGTGGCTCTGTTTGTGAGGGCTTAATGTTTGTCATTTCCATATGTCATCAATAACGTATTGGACGTTCTCTTGCATTAAATTTTTTTGCGCTCTTTGGTTTTCTATCTTGCACTTTATTAAAACAACTATAGTCTTACACACACTCACATATCATAATACAGGTCCACATCCACTATGGATCTCACTGATAACGACTCTGCTACTGCCAGTTATGACTTCGAAAGTCCGATCAACCAAGCCGAGGACGAAGGTGAGGATGATTGTGAAGTGCCTGGGGAGCTTGCTAGACCGTTACTTCGAGAAGAGAGGGCCATACAGCCGTATGAAGAGCCAGTGGAAACAAAAAATCTGGGTACAGAGGTAGACAAGAAAGAGGTCAAGATCGGTGCAAATTTGGAGCCTAGAGTCAAGCAACAGTTGATTCAAATGCTGCGTGATTATGTTGAGATCTTTGCCTGGTCTTATAAAGATATGCCTGGTGTGATACGGTGGGAGAGAACTGACTGTTTTTTGGAATGCTGGTTTGCGTTTTGCGTTTGTTTTTGCAAAATGTCGCGGTAAGCAAGAGTCGCCACCGACTTTTATTTTATCCAACAAGGAAAGGAAAAAAGCACAGAAAAATTCCTTTTTTGAGATGTTTCTCGGGTTCATGGGGTAGATTATAGAAAGGGAAGGTGTTAGCACCCTTTCTATCCGTGGTTATCCACGGGCTCTTAGGTACTTGCTCATATTGTTTTCAAAATTTGCTTTCTTTGTGCTTGTGGGCTTTGAAAAAAGTCTTTGTTTGAAAAGGAGTGTAAGTGTGAAAATTTCGTTTTGTTTTGAAAGAGAAAGTACTTAAGAACCATCTACCTACTCGAAAAAGGAATCGTTTTATGCTATCTTCCTTTAGACAATGCTATCTCACTATTGATGAGTAGGTAGCACCGTCGTTGGAGTTTAAGGGTCAATTCGATAAAGGGACGTGCGGTCACCAAAGCAATGGTAGGACGCCTTAGTGGTAACCCTAATGTCTTAGATAATTTGTTTTGAGGCAACAATATCTGAGGCAACCGTTTCGAGGCGACTATGATCTTTGGACAAGAGGGCGACCTCTAAAACTTCCTATACTCAATGACCGCGTACGAAGGCAACCAAGTGGGGTGTACCCTAAGAGTGCGCATGTGCGAGTGTGTTGTTTTCAGTTATTTTGTCTTTGTAAATGTCAATGGTTATCTATGTTGATTTTAGGTTAAACATTCATTCTTGTCATGCATCCCTATTATCAAACATCTAACAGTTTATAAGTTGCAGAAATTAAATTGCGGAAATTTAACTAACTATTACAAGGCGTCGGGTATTTACATCGCCAAAAGCAACCCTTTGAAATTTAAATGCGGAAAATAAATAAAGCGATAAAATATTTAAAGTCCTATTAAACTATTATATTTCGGGAACAAATTAAATATTGAATAAAAATGGAACGCGTGCGGGAAATTATATCTGGCGCAAGTTCTAGGGTTTTGACCCTTTTATTTAAAGAAAAGAATTTTTTGTTTATTTTTGAATTAAGAAAGAAATTAAACTAAGTTAATTATTAAATTATTAAATAAATTAATTAATGAAAATATTTTTGGGTTTTTGGTATTTAAAGAAAGAAAATAAAATTGATCAATGTTATTAAAAACCTAATTATGTCTAAATTAATTTTAATTATTTTACTAAAAAATGTTAAAAGTTATTCTAATTAAAACTAAATTAATTAATTGATTTGTTAATAAAAAGAAAATACTAAGATTTAAATTAATAAAGAAAATATTTTTTGGTTTTTATTTTATAGAGAAAATTATTTGATTGGTTAGTTAATAATAAAAATAATAACAATAAATAATTAAACAAAATAAAAAAGGAAATAGAAAGAGTTAGGGGTGTGGGCCTGATTTGGAGGTCTGGAATAGCAATTTCATGGCCCAATTGGCGCAGGCCTGGTTGACTTTTTGGATCCCATGTGCACCTTCTGACTTGGTCCCATGGTGGACGTCCATCTCTCGGCCTTCAGATCTGGCCTAAGGCCATCTGTCCATTGATTAGGTGATGGTGTATGATGTGCTACAACGCTTGATTTGCATGTGATAACCTGTAGAAAAAATATAACAAAGCATTTGGAGGACCTGGGATTCGAACCCAGGTCCTGAAGGAGTTTGGATGCACGCGTTCACCACTAGGCCATTATGTGTTACTTGTTAGTATAATGGAAAATAATAATAATAAGAAAAAATGGATCAATATGCCAGCAAAAATAAAAAGGACGCGCATGTTTGAATTGGCCATATGGGGGTTGACGCGTCATCTTCTTCTTCCTCACGTCCGTGGCTAAAACTCTGCACCACCTATAGCCACGGACACCACCCGCCACTAAAGGTCGTGCGTCCCTATAATCCACTGGGGGCCATGGAAATAAAATCTAAGGGTATGGTTGTGCTCGTCTCATCGTCCCGGTCACAACCATGCCCTTCTCATCAGCCAATTTTCCCTGAAAAAGAAATGCCCAAAAACATAACACGAACCCTAGATATGGTATCTCACAGTATGAGTCACATAAACAAAATTGGATAATGTAAAAAGCTTAGAAACTTGATGAGGATCATGAATATGCAAATATTTCGTACAAAAGATGCAAGAATAGAGAGTTAAGGTTTTGAGAACAGGGATGAGATACGTGACACTTACAGCGCGTTTTGATGGATGTGAGAGCTTGCTTTGGGTTGATCCTGACTCAGTGATTGTCAAGGAAATGATTGAGATCGTTCTTGGCTTCTGAATTTGGCTCTAAGTGTGATTTTGGTTTCACACTTTTTCCACTTTTTTTCAAGTTTTGTTTTCAATGTTCTTGCAGCCTCTAGCCCTCAATTTCATGCCTTTTCCTTCTATATGTATCATAGAATGTATTAGGTCAAGAATCATGAATCAAATCTCTCTAAATCAATGCCTTATGATTGGATTTGATTCATCCTTTAAAGCTTGCCAAATTTATCAAATCTCCATCTTTTTGTACATGATATGCTTGATACGAATTTTGATGATGATTATGATGAAAATTAAAACCTGAAACAATCAAAAGATATCATGTAATCAAAGCTTTGGATTTTTTATGATTTAATTTGATTAAAAATGGAATAATTCAATAAAAAATAAAATAAAATAATAAAAATAAGATATGGGATCATGGCTGATGCTAGGACACGTGGACAATGATGCAAGCTCAAATCAAGTGGAAAAGAATGGGCCCATTTGACAAAATTTGAAGTTTTGGGGATAGTTGACTTTTGGCAATTTTGCAAAAATGCCCAACTTCAACAATGCATAAATTCTTCAATTTTGAACTTTTGGAAGTGTTCTTGGACTCTTTAGAAATATTGAGATGTCCTATAACCAACCCTTTTGGTCTCATCTCATTTTGATATTCCATGCTCAAGTTATAAGCTTTGGCAAAAAGGTGTTTTTATTGACTTTCAAAAATGACCTATAATGTCCAAATTTATAACTTCTTGTGAGTGCATTTTCTGATCTTGGGGTATGAAGATGGATTGTATTAAATTTCATCCTCTTAAAAATGAGCTTTGTATGGGTCATTTCTCATAAAGTATGAGAGAGTTATGCTTGGTCAAAGTTGAGTTGTCTTTTCCTACAAAACCCTAATTTAGCAACTTTTGAGGCTTGATGAATTTTGAGCAATCCTTGATGAATCATGATAAAAACTTGATCAAATGATGAAATATACTTCAAAATGATAACGTTGACAAAAAATATTGAGGTTTGACTGTATTTGGGTCACAGTTAACTTTTGCCCTAACACAGTCGATTTTTGGACCCTTTGAGCAATTGACTGAGCAAACTTCCTCTGCAAGGCTTGAAATTTGACATGGATGACCTTGAGAACATATTAGGACATTATGGAGCATTTGAGGTCATTTGGACTCAATGATCTTGATGCAACACCAAACCCTAATTTGGGGTTGACTTCCTTAGGAGATGATTTGTCTGACCCACTCTTGAGCAAACTTGAGCAACTTGGAAATTCTTCTTGCAATGTTTTGAGAAATATGAGAGGGAAAATTTTGGGGTACAACAACTGCCCCTGTTCAATCTTCTTAAACCTTAGGATATAGATTGGCTTTCGTGTCTTTCGTGATCCGAAGGTGGAAGATGATTGAACACTAGAGTGCCCAGAAATTTGCACTCGCATGAAGTGGTATCAACATCGTGATGTCGGGAATGGACTTACAGATGCCATTTTGAGATTGTTGATAGGAGGTGTTCGACTGGAATAAGAATCAGAGAGATCTTAGCGTCGATCTGACTGAACCAGAGAAGGTCTTGGATTAATTTTGACTGGATAAGAATCAGAAAAATCTTAGAATCGATTTAAATGAACCAGACGAAAGTCTTGGAATATCTTCAACTGGAATAAGAATCAGGGAGATATTAGCGTCGATCTGACTGAACCAGAGAAGGTCTTGGATTAACTTTGACTGGATAAGAATCAGAAAAAATCTTAGTATCGATTTAACTGAACCAGACGAAAGTCTTGGAATATCTTCAACTGGAGTAAGAATCAGGGAGATCTTAGCATCGATCTGACTCAACCAGAGAAGGTTTTGGATTAACTTTGACTGGATAAGAATCAGAAAAATCTTAGAATCGATTTAACTGAACTGGACGAAAGTCTTGGAATATCTTCAACTGGAATAAGAATCAGGGAGATCTTAGCGTCGATCTGACTGAACCAGAGAAGGTCTTGGATTAACTTTGACTGGATAAGAATCAGAAAAAAAATCTTAGAATCGATTTAACTGAACCAGACGAAAGTCTTGGAATATCTTCAATTGGAATAAGAATCAGGAAGATCTTAGAGTCGATCTGACTGAACCAGAGGAGGTCTTGGATTAACTTTGACTAGATAAGAATCAGAAAAAATCTTAGAATCGATTTAACTGAACCATATGAAAGTCTTGTGAGAGCATCTTTCTGAGGAATCCGCTGAAACAGCCCTCAATAGATGTAGTTTTTGAGGGGACTACCAGGTCATATAAGTAGTCAATGGTATTTATTGATTCGTCTTTTCCTGAAAAGGTATAGAGTTAGTCATATGCAATGTCATGATGTATGAAATGCATGATATATATCAAGCAATGATGGTATCAAAATGAATGAGATTGTGTGGTATGATGCGTATATGCCTGTATCATGATGTATGGAAATGTAATGTTCCTAGCTGGGGAAATAAATCCCGGATAACTGCTGAAGAATAGAGCTGGATTCTTCGTTTCCGTTGGGGATGGCGAACGAAGAGAATAAACCTGCAGGAGAGGATGACTCCGTTGGGGGAATAAACTGATGAGGAGATTACTCTGTGGGGAGAGATGTTCTGCTAAAGATTCCACTGATAAATTCCGTCAGGATGAATTATCGTTGCTGGTGATATTGAATCCTATTGGGGATTGAACTCCTGTTTATGAATGGAAAGAAATACGCTGGGGATGATCTTTGGTTGCGACTTCTCTGGGAATAACCTTTTAGACTCTTATGGGGATAATCCTTTGAGTTCTGCTGCGAATGATCCTTTGAACTCGGCTGGGGAGATTTATTTTTGTACTCCGCTGGGGATAAACTTCCAGAGTCTACTGGGGATGATTCTCCCAACTCCGTTGGGGAAGCTTTTTCAGACTGCGCTGGGAAAATCCCCTGGGGATATCTTGTATTCTGCCAGGGAACATTCTTATACTCCTTTGGGGAATATTAAGACTGCCGGGGATATTAAGCCTCTTCAATGTTGATGATAGATAAACTCTTCTTGGGGAGAATATTACCGATTCATTCACAGTTGCAAGTCTCAGCTGGGGAGAGCTATCATTATTGTCTTACTCTGTGGGGAGTATCTTAGCCATATTCTTCAGTTGAATTTACCGTTATACCTCGGTGGATAGAGAAACTGTAAAGTTGGGCGATTTTTATTGCCCCTGTTTCTGATATTACCCGTAATCGTCTTTTGTTTCGCATGTAAATATTCATGAGCAGCAATTAATGTCAATGCATATATCAATAAATGAACATTTGACGTTTTTTGCAAATCAAAACAAATAAAGGAAAAACAGTTTGAAATTTCTTTGAAAATGAATTGTATTGATTTTGAAGTTTGGCCTGTAAATAGGCGTTTTTGTACAAGAGGGTGACGTCCTAGTAAGAGAACGCCGCCGAGCAGATAGAATTTACACAAATTGTGAAAACCAAAACAGCTATGTGAACAATCCCACTGGGTTCCAACTCTGCTATTGCCTTTATGTCCTCGAGCATCTCATCACTTTGCTACTTGGTTGAAGGTAGATCAGATTGATTAGTGCCGTCCGAGCTTGATAGTCGATACCGAAGTCTGGATGCAAGGTGATCCAATGAGACATAATGTTACACTTTGATCCCTAATTTTTGCCTGGACCACCCTTTCAGGTTTTCAGTCCACCGGGATACCCTTTTTTGCCCAAGCCGCCTTTTCAGGTTTTCGACTTGCCGGGTGTACAAAATTTTTATTTTCATCCCTTATTTTTGCCCGAACCCTTTTGGTTCGCCAGGAAGCCCTTATTTTTGCCTAGGCCAGTCAACCTAGTGGGTCTTTGTTATGCGTAGTATTTTTTCACTATGTCTGCATTGACGGGGTGAGGAAGGTCGTCACCATCCATGGTGGTTAGAATCATAGCTCCTCCTGAGAAGATGTTCTTAACCACAAATGGCCCTTTGTAAGTAGGGGTCCATTTTCCCCTGGGATCACCTTGAGGTAAGATAATGCGCTTGATTACCAGGTCCCTAACTTGATACTATTGTCGTCTGACTTTCTTGTTAAATGCCTTGATCACCCGCTTTTGGTACGTCTGACCATGACAAATAACAGTAAGTATCTTTTTGTCGATTAGGTTCAGATGATCAAGCCGGGTCTGAATCCAGTCATCTTCGGTCAAACCTGCATCCTTCATAATTCGAAGAGAGGGTATCTGAACTTCAATGGGCAAGACTGCCTCCATGCCATATACCAAGGAATAGGGTGTAGCCCCTGTTGACGTCCGTGCTGAGGTACGGTATCCATGAAGAGAAAATGGTAACATCTCGTGCCAATATTTGTATGTCACTGTCATCTTCAGCACAATCTTCTTAATATTCATATTAGCCGCTTCAACAACCCCATTCATCTCCGTCCGTTAGGGAGAAGAATTGTGATGTTGTATCTTGAACTGCTTGTAGAGCTCAGTGATCATCTTGTTATTGAGATTGGTACCATTGTCCGTAATGATTCTCTCTGGTACACCGTATCGACAGATCAGATTGTGCCGAATGAACCGTGCCACGACATTTTTGGTTACGGTAGCGAAGGAAGCTGCTTCAACCCACTTCGTAAAGTAATCAATAACTACCAGGATGAAACAATGTCCATTAGATTCCGTAGGTCTGATCTCGCCGATCATATCAATGCCCTACATTGCAAAAGGCCAAGGTGCCGTCAAGACGTTCATAGGAACTGGAGGTATGTGTACCTTATCAACATAGACCTGGCATTTGTGACACGTTCGAGAATGCTGATAACAGTCGGCTTCCATAGTGGACCAGTAGTATCCTGCCCGAAGGATTTTCTTTGCCATGGTATGTCCACTGGAATGGGTTTCAAAAGTACATTCCTGTAACTCTACCATGATCCTTTCTGCTTCATTCTTATCCACACAATGCAGTAAAGTCGAATCATGGTTACGCTTGTAAAGAATGCCATTGCTGATGAAGAACTTTTCCACGAACCTCCTCAGGAACTTCTTATCATTAACAGATGCACCCTCGGGGTATTCCTGAGTCTCAAGGTATCTCTTCACCTTATGAAACCAGGGTTTATCCGCTACCTCTTCAGTCTCAAGATCACAGCAATGTGCAGGTTCGTCCAATCTTTCAATGATAATCCAGGGAGCTTTGTTGTGCCAATTGTCTTTGAACATAGAAGACATCGTAGCCAGCGCGTCCGCCAACTGATTCTCCTCTCTTGGGAAGTGTTCAAAGGTTATCTCCTCGAAATGGGGAAGCAATGTCAACACATACTCCTTGTAAGGAATAAGATTTGGGTGTTTCGTATCCCACTCGCCTTTGATCTGACTGATCACAAGAGCGGAATCTCCGAAAACACTTAGAAACTTAATCCTTAGGTTAATTACTGCTCGAAGACCCCTGATGCATGCTTCATACTCTGCCATATTGTTGGTGCAATTGAAACATAGTCAGGCGGTAAACGGAGTGTGAGAGCCTTTAGGAGATATGATTACAGCGCCAATGCCATTGCCCAAAGCATTTGTAGCTCCATCAAAGTACATAGACCATCGGGATCCTTCCTCAGGTCCTTCATCCGGTCCAGGTGTCTCACAGTCGGTTACTATCATGATATTCTCGTCCAGGAATTCAAAGTTCATAGATTGGTAATCATCCACTGCCTGATGTGCCAAATGGTCTGCCAACACACTTCCCTTGATTGCCTTTTGGGTCGTATAATGGATGTCATACTCAGTCAAGATCATCTGCCATCTTGCTATTCTTCCGGACAATGCCGGCTTCTCGAAGATATACTTGATTGGATCCATCTTTGATATCAATAAAGTAGTGTGAGTCAGCATATACTATCTCAGCCAGCGAGCAGCCCATGCCAAAGCGCAACAAGTTTTCTCGAGCAACGAGTATCGGGTCTCGCAATCGGTAAACTTTTTGCTAAGGTAATAAATAGCATGCTCTTTTCGGCCAGACTCGTCATGCTGCCCCAACACACACCCCATCGAGTTGTCGAGTACTGTCAAGTATAAGATCAAAGGTCTCCCTTCAACCGGAGGCATCAGAATAGGTGGCTCTTGGAGATACTCTTTGATTCTTTCGAAAGCGGCCTGACATTCATCATTCCATCGTACCACTTGATCTTTCTTCAGTAACTTGAAGATTGGTTCACAAGTAGCAGTCAGGTGTGAGATGAATCGGGCCATGTAGTTTAGTCGTCCCAGAAATCCTCTGACTTCTTTTTTTTGTTTTGGGAGATGGCATCTCCTGTATAGCCTTCACCTTTGCAGAATCCACTTGAATACCTTTATCGCTTACGACGAAGTCCAGTAACTTACCAGATCTCACCCCGAAGGTGCACTTGTTCGGGTTTAACCTCAGCTTGTACAACTTCAACCTGTCAAATAGCTTCTGAAGGTGGTCAAGATGTTCTTCCTCCATCTGGGATCTTGCAATCATGTCGTCGACGTATACCTCAATCTCGTGATGGATCATGTCATCAAACAAAGCAAACATGGCACGCTGATACGTTGCCCCAACATTCTTCAATCCAAAAGGCATGACCTTGTAGCAAAAGGTACCCCATTAAGTAACAAAGGTTGTCTTCTCCATGTCTTCGGGAGCCATCTTAATCTGATTATAACCGGAGAAACCATCCATAAAGGAGAATACCTTGTGCTGAGCGGTGTTGTCAACCAGAACGTCGATATGAGGCAGAGGGAAATCATCCTTGGGGATTGCCCTGTTCAGATCCCTATAGTCAACACACATTCGAACCTTACCATCTTTCTTCGGCACTGGAACCACGTTGGCAACCCACTGCGGGTAAGAAGTAACTGCTAGAAAACCTGCATCGAATTGTTTCATCACCTCAGCTTTAATTTTCTCAGACATCTCTAGGCACATTCGACGAACTTTCTGTTTCACTGAAGGACAGTCTTCCTTAGTTGGCAAGCGGTGAACCACAATATCGGTATCCAACCCAGGTGTTGTACCCCAAAATTTGCCCTCTCTCTCAAAACATTGCAAGAAGAATCTCCAAGTTGCTCAAGTTTGCTCAAGAGTGGGTCAGACAAATCATCTCCTAAGGCAGTCAACCCCAAATTAGGGTTTGGTGTTGCGTCAAGATCCTTGAGTCCAAATGACCTCAAATTCTCCCTAATGTCCTAATATGTTCTCAAGGTCATCCATGTCAAATTTCAAGCCTTGCGGAGGAAGTTTGCTCAGTCAATTGCTCAAAGGGTCCAAAAATCGATTGTGCTAGGGCAAAAGTCAACTGTGACCCAAATACAGTCAAACCTCAAGATTTTTTGTCAATATTCTCATTTTTAAGTATATTTCATCATTTGATCAAGGGTTGATCATGATTCATCAAGGATTGCTCAAAATTCATCAAGACTCAAAAGTTGCTAAATTAGGGTTTTGTAGGAAACGTCAACTCAACTTTGACCAGGCATAACTCTCTCATACTTTATGAGAAATGACCCATCCAAAGCTCATTTTTAAGAGGATGAAATTTCCTACAATCCATCTTCATACCCCAAGATCAGAAAATGCACTCACAAGAAGTTATAAATTTGGACATTATAGGTCATTTATGAAAGTCAATAAAAACACCTTTTTTCCAAAGCTTATAACTTGATCATGGAATATAAAAATGAGATGAGACCAAAAGGGTTGGTTAGAGGACATCTCAAGCTTTCTAAATAGTCCAAGAACACTTCTAAAAGTTCAAAATTGAAGAAGTTATGCATTGTTGAAGTTTGGAAATTTTGCAAATTTGCCAAAAGTCAACTATCCCCAAAACTTCAATTTTTGTCAAATGGGCCCATTCTTTTCCACTTGATTTGAGCTTGCATCATTGTCCACGTGTCCTAGCTTCAGCCATGAGCCCATATCTTATTTTTATTATTTTATTTGATTTTTTATTGAATTATTCCATTTTTAATCAAATTAAATCATAAAAAATCCAAAGCTTTGATTACATGATATCTTTTGATTGTTTCAGGTTTTAATTGTCATCATAATCATCATCAAAATTCGTATCAAGCATATCATGTACAAAAATATGGAGATTTGATAAATTTGGCAAGCTTTAAAGGATGAATCAAATCCAATCATAAGGCATTGATTTAGAGAGATTTGATTCATGATTCTTGACCTAATACATTCCATGATACATATAGAAGGCAAAGGCACGAAATTGAGGGCTAGAGGCTGCAAGAACATTGAAAACAAAACTTGAAAAAAAGTGGAAAAAGTGTGAAACCAAAATCACACTTAGAGGAAAATTCAGGAGCCAAGAACGATCTCAATCGTTTCCTTGACAATCACTGAGTCAGAATCAACCGAAAGCAAGCTCTCACATCCATCAAAACGCGCTGTAAGTGTCACGTATCTCAGCCCTGTTCTCAAAACCTTAACTCTCTATTCTTGCATCTTTTGTACGAAATATTTGCATATTCATGATCCTCATCAAGTTTCTAAGCTTTTTACATTATCCAATTTTGTTTATGTGACTCGTACTGTGAGATACCATATCTAGGGTTCGTGTTTGGTTTTTGGGCATTTCTTTTTCAAGGAAAATTGGATGATGAGAAGGGCATGGTTGTGACCGGGACGATGAGACAAGCACAACCATGCCCTTAGATTTTATTTCCATGGCCCCCAGTGGATTATAGGGACGCACGACCTTTAGTGATGGGTGGTGTCCGTGGCTATAGGTGTTGAAGAGTTTTAGCCACGGACGTGAGGAAGAAGACGATGACGCGTCAACCCCCTTATGGCCAATTCAAACACGCGCGCCCTTTTTATTTTTGCTGGCATATTGATCCATTTTTTCTTATTATTATTATTTTCCATTATACTAACAAGTAACACACAATGGCCTAGTGGTGAATGCGTGCATCCAAACTCCTTCAGGACCTGGGTTCGAATCCCAGGTCCTCCAAATACTTTGTTATATTTTTTCTACAGTGCACATGGGATCCAAAAAGTCAACCAGGCCTGCGCCAATTGGGCCATGAAATTGCTATTCCAGACCTCCAAATCAGGCCCACACCCCTAACTCTTTCTATTTCCTTTTTTATTTTGTTCAATTTTTTATTGTTATTATTTTTATTATTAACTAACCAATCAAATAATTTTCTCTATAAAATAAAAATCAAAAAATATTTTCTTTATTAATTTAAATTTTAGTATTTTCTTTTTATTAACAAATCAATTAATTAATTTAGTTTTAATTAGAATAACTTTTAACATTTTTTTGTAAAACAATTAAAATTAATTTAGACATAATTAGGTTTTTAATAACATTGATCAATTTTATTTTCTTTCTTTAAATACCAAAAACCCAAAAATATTTTCATTAATTAATTTATTTAATAATTTAATAATTAACTTAGTTTAATTTCTTTCTTAATTCAAAAATAAACAAAAAAATCTTTTCTTTAAATAAAAGGGTCAAAACCCTTGAACTTGCGCCCGATTTAATTTCCCGCACGCGTTCCATTTTTATTCAATATTGTATTTGTTTCCGGAATGTAATAGTTTAATAGGACTTTAAATATTTTTATCGCTTTATTTATTTTTCGCATTTAAATTTCAAAGGGTTGCTTTTGGCGATGTAAATACCCGACGCCTTGTAATAGTTAGTTAAATTTCCGCAATTTAATTTCCGCAACTTATAAACTGCTAGATGTTTGATAATAGGGATGCATGACAAGAATGAATGTTTAACCTAAAATCAACATAGATAACCATTAACATGTACAAAGACAAAATAACTGAAAACAACACACTCACACATGCACACTCTTAGGGTACACCCCACTTGGTTGCCTTCGTACGCGGTCATTGAGTATAGGAAGTTTTAGAGGTCGCCCTCTTGTCCAAAGATCATAGTCGCCTCGAAACGGTTGCCTCGGATATTGTTGCCTCAAAACAAATGATCTAAGACATTAGGGTTACCACTAAGGCGTCCTACCATTGCTTTGGTGACCGCACGTCCCTTAATCGAATTGACCCTTAAACTCCAACGACGGTGCTACCTACTCATCAATAGTGGGATAGCATTGTCTAAAGGAAGATAACATAGAACAATTCCTTTTTCGAGTAGGTAGATGGTTCTTAAGTACTTGCTCTTTCAAAACAAAACAAAATTTTCACACTTACACTCCTTTTCAAACAAAGACTTTTTTCAAAGCCCACAAGCACAAAGAAAGCAAATTTTGAAAACAATATGAGCAAGTACCTAAGAGCCTGTGGATAACCACAGATAGAAAGGGTGCTAACACCTTCCCTTTCTATAATATACCCCCCAAACCCGAGAAACATCTCGAAAAAGGAATTTTTCTGTGCTTTTTTTCTTTCCTTGTTGGATAAAATAAAAGTCGGTGGCGACTCTTGCTTACCGCGACATTTTGCAAAAACAAACGCAAAACGCAAACAAGCATTCCAAAAAATAGTCAGTTCTCTCCCATCGTATCACAGAACTGGCGACTCTGCCGGGGATCGCTTAATAAGTGGGGTGTACCTTAGGATTAGATCACTGTGTTTTCAATTGTTTACTTTGTATGATTTATCTCTGTGGGCTTGAATCGGAGTTACTATAGATCCTAACCCGGATCTGGGGGATACCCTTTAGGTAAGTAGCAATAAACTATGAGGGAACTGTACGACGTAGATCGATACGGTTGAAACAGTAGCTACGTTGGTGTGGCACTTTAGTATGTACTGATATCCCTTGTGTTGGAACGAGGAGAATATGGGTCTGCTAAGGGGTCATTAAGCACCAACTGACCTTAGAACCTTTAAATTGACCAACTTGGCCATAGAACAGTAGCAGTATGCTACACTCATTGAGACTAAACTCTCGCGATGATTCCGGCTGCAAGAAAAGGTTGCTAAACTGGAATTATGACCGATTGAGGGTAGTCAGTGATATTGAGATCCTCTAGAACCCGGTTACTATTTTTAAAACAGGTTTAAACCAACTGAACTGAAAGAGGGTAGTACCTAGACTCCTTGCCAGCCTGAAATCTAAGGGCTCTCTGTGTGACTTGTGTGCCTTTACCATGCTTGCTATTTGTGGATACTTGTGGTGTGCTTTCTATCATGACATCATGACATCATAACATTGCATACATCTTGCATTGGACTAACCTATTTCAAAGACATGAGGGATTCATCTTTGTTCTGTTTTGTAGGTCATGGCACCCATGCGTAGGAACACCATCCGGATCAACTTTGTCCAGGTCCCCACTATGCTCAAAGAATTGGTTACAAAGATGTCTGATACTACCTCCTTCATCAGAAGACATGGGCATCTTCTTATTTTGGTCACCTCCAAATTAGACGAGCAGATGATGAGTGTCCTAGTCCAGTTCTATGATCCACTGTACCATTGCTTTACTTTTCAGGACTACCAGTTGGTCCCCACCTTAGAAGAGTTCTTTGATCTGCTGTGTATCCCTATTCTGGAGCAGACCCAATTCACAGGTTGGGAGAAGATCCTTAGGTCGGAAGAGATTGCTTCAGCCCTCCACCTGACCAGGGATGAGGTAATGGCTAATTGGGAGACTAGAAGTGGAGCAAAGGGCTTTCTGACTAAGTTCTTGGTTGGTAAGGCTAATCATTTCTAGGATAGTCTAGACTTCAAGGCATTCGAAGATATTCTGGCTCTTCTAATATATGGCTTGGTATTGTTTCCTAAATCTGACTCCTTTGTTGATGTGAATGCGGTAAAAATCTTCATCTCTGGTAATCCTGTACCCACTCTCCTGGGTGACATTCTTCATCAACTTTATGCCCGTACTACTCAGAAGCGGGGAACCTTGATGTGTTATGCTCCGTTATTGGCGAGGTGGTTTATTTCGCACCTCCCCAAATCATTACTGAAGAACAAAGAAGGCATGGGCTGGGCTTATAGAGTTATGTCTCTCTCTCACAATGACATGTTCTGGACTATCAAGGGTATGGATGAGGTGGCTATTATTTATCGATGTGGGGAGTACCCCAATGTTCCACTGATAGGAACCCATGGAGGAATTTCTTATAATCCATGCTTGGCTCTACGTCAGTTTAGGCGAGCCAGAAGGGAAGGACCTCATGAGCTGCTAATGCCTAGCATAATCTTTGATTTTCAAGGGGATAGTGACGAGCAATGTCGTAGATTCATAAGGGCTTGGGATACAATTCACGGATCTGATCCCCACGAGCTGGGCCCAAAGACTTCACTTTCGATGGAGCCATATCTCAGATGGGTTCGTATCCGTGCCCAAAAGCTGGGAATGTTGTATGAAGCCGTCTTGCCTATCATTGTTGAAGTTGCTAATGAAGAGGGAGTTCTTCCTACCATCCTCCACCCTTACATGCCTACTGACATTGGGGCATTGAAGAGGTCCTGGATGCAGTTGAGAGAAGAACGAGATACTTACCGGGAAAAGTATCACGAGCAAGAGCGAAAGATCCAGAAGTTGACAAGGCAGTTGGAGAAGGAGAAGATCATCAACGACTATGTCAGAACTAAAGGCAAACGACCATGGGAGCGTTGATGTCCTTTGATTACTTCCAGTTTTTATTTACTTTTCAGTATTTCCTTTCTTGTAACGCCTTAAGGGAAATTTGTTGAACAATTAATTTCAAGTTTATATAATAAAAGTGTGTTTCATTTCTTGTTTACGAATTTGAATCTCTCGATGTCTTTGAAATCATATCATACGCATTTCATCCCATGCACTTCATAACAGGTACCCTTACAGGTTTTCTCATCTTCTTCGCTATTTATTTCAGCATCATGTCTTCTGAACCATCAACTGAACAACCAATCAAGGCTCTGCAGGCTCAAAATGCCCAATTCCAAGAGTTGTTCATGAATCTAGCTAAGGGTCAGCAAGATCTGAAGACCCTTATTCTGAAAGAGAAGAAGAAGAAGAAGAAGAATAGGACAGTCTTGTTTAACACAGGTCACAGGTTTGGAAACAGGCTACAAGGTGAAGTTGATTTGACCGCCTCATCTGGAGGGAAAGATATTCAGGAAGAAAGGAGGGCTCCTAGCCCTGTGGTTTCAGACAACACGACGGACTTCGACGAGGACCAGTATCCTCCGGCTGAGGATAGATACAAGCAACTGGAAGACCGGTTGAGTGCGATGGAAGTTCAGAAGGTGCATGGTCTGGACTTTGGTGATTTAGGTCTGTCATCTGAGGTGGTGATTCCCCACAAGTTCAAAGCACCAGCCTTTGCTAAGTACGACGGAGTTTCTTGCCCAAAACAGCACCTCCGGTCGTACGTTAGGAAGATTTAGCCGTACACCGTTGACAAGAACTTATGGATCCACTTCTTTCAAGACAGTCTCTCAGGGACTCAACTTGAATGGTTTTACCAGTTAGAAGGAGCCAGTATCTGTAGTTGGGAAGATTTGGCTGTTGCTTTCTACAAGTAGTACCAATACAATACCGACCTCGGTCCTACGCTTACCCAACTCCAGGGTATGTCTACGGGAACGTGCAAAGGTTTCAAAGATTATGCTCAGAAGTGGAGGGATCTCACTGGAAGAGTGCAACCACCCTTGGCTGATAGGGAGCTAGTTGATATGTTTCTGGGGACCTTGTCTGGTCCGTTTTTCAACCATCTGATCGGAAGTTCTTCATGTGGGTTTATAGAGCTAATTATGACCGGTGAAAGGATTGAGGCTGGTATTAAGTCTGGTAAAATACAGAAGGGTGCTTCATCGAGCACCGAGAATAAGCCTTTTAAGAAAGAGTCCAGTGTTGTTTACAGTTTGAAAATCCAGAATATACCTGAACACCGCCAAGCTGTTAATGCGGTGGTCATCTCAAGACCTGCTGTTGCTCCTCAACGCAACAATCAGCAAAAGGTCGAGAGACCTCGAAGGCAATTCACCCATCTCAACATGACTTTGTCTCAGATTCTGCCGCAATTATTGAAAACCAATCTAGTAATTCCAAGGGAGGCTCCGCAGAATCCCAACACTGCATCACCTAAGTACAATCCTAATGCCCGTTGTGCTTTTCACTATGATATCCCGGGACATGATACAGATGATTGTTGGGCTTTGAAGAATAAAATACAGGACCTGGTTGATGCTAAGGAGATCGAGTTCGGTGCACCAGAAAAACCTAAATAAGACGCAGGGATGAATGTTATCAGGGATGACGATGATGAAGAGTTTTATATTGACAGCTGGATATACCCAACTGCCGATGGCGGATTAAGCAATTGGACAGCGAAGGATTCTATGCTTGTTTCAGTTATCACCCAGTAATGAGACTTTTGTTTTAAATTTGTAACAGGCGATGTTTTAAACTTTACGGCCCGGTGTCTTACCCGGGGCACCGTGGCTTCATTTGTGAGGGCTTTATGTGTATCATCTACATATATCATTAATAAAAGCATTGGACGTTAATTGCATTTCAAATCTTGCGCTCCTTGTTTTTCTTTTATTATATATTGCAAAACAACTATTTTACACACACTCACATATACAGGTCTACATCCACTCTGGATCTCACTGGTAACGACTCTGCTACTGCCAGTTATGACTTCGAAAGTCCGATCAACTTAGACGAAGACGAAGGTGAACATGATTGCGAAGTGCCTGGTGAACTTGCTAGACTGTTACTTCAAGAAGAGAGGGCTATTCAACCACATGAAGAGCCGGTGGAATCAGTAAATCTGGGTACAGAAGTGGACAAGAAAGAGGTTAAGATCGGTGCAAACCTGGAGCTTAGTGTGAAGCAACGGTTGATTCAAATGCTGCGTGACTATGTTGAGATCTTTGCCTGGTTTTATGAAGATATGCCTGGGTTGGATACCGATATTGTGGTTCACCACCTGCCTACCAAGGAAGATTGTCCTCCGGTGAAACAGAAGGTCCGCCGAATGCGCCCAGAGATGTCTGAGAAAATCAAGGTTGAAGTTATGAAACAATTTGATGCCGGTTTTCTAGCAGTTACTTCTTACCCACAGTGGGTGGCGTGCGGGAAATTAAATCGGGCGCAATATTGTACGAGTCACATAAACAAAATTGGATAATGTAAAAAGCTTAGAAACTGAGGATCATGAATATGCAAATATTTCGTACAAAAGATGCAAGAATAGAGAGTTAAGGTTTTGAGAACAGGGCTGAGATACGTGACACTTACAGCGTGTTTTGATGGATGTGAGAGCTTGCTTTCGGTTGATTCTGACTCAGTGATTAACGATTGAGATCGTTCTTGGCTTCTGAATTTTCCTCTAAGTGTGATTTTGGTTTCACACTTTTTCCACTTTTTTTCAAGTTTTGTTTTCAATGTTCTTGCAGCCTCTAGCCCTCAATTTCGTGCCTTTGCCTTCTATATGTATCATGGAATGTATTAGGTCAAGAATCATGAATCAAATCTCTCTAAATCAATGCCTTATGATTGGATTTGATTCATCCTTTAAAGCTTGCCAAATTTATCAAATCTCCATATTTTTGTACATGATATGCTTGATACGAATTTTGATGATGATTATGATGACAATTAAAACCTGAAACAATCAAAAGATATCATGTAATCAAAGCTTTGGATTTTTTATGATTTAATTTGATTAAAAATGGAATAATTCAATAAAAAATCAAATAAAATAATAAAAATAAGATATGGGCTCATGGCTGAAGCTAGGACACGTGGACAATGATGCAAGCTCAAATCAAGTGGAAAAGAATGGGCCCATTTGACAAAATTTGAAGTTTTGGGGATAGTTGACTTTTGGCAAATTTGCAAAATTTCCCAACTTCAACAATGCATAACTTCTTCAATTTTGAACTTTTAGAAGTGTTCTTGGACTCTTTAGAAATCTTGAGATGTCCTCTAACCAACCCTTTTGGTCTCATCTCAATTTTATATACCATGATCAAGTTATAAGCTTTGGAAAAAAGGTGTTTTTATTGACTTTCATAAATGACCTATAATGTCCAAATTTATAACTTCTTGTGAGTGCATTTTCTGATCTTGGGGTATGAAGATGGATTGTAGGAAATTTCATCCTCTTAAAAATTAGCTTTGGATGGGTCATTTCTCATAAAGTATGAGAGAGTTATGCCTGGTCAAAGTTGAGTTGACGTTTCCTACAAAACCCTAATTTAGCAACTTTTGAGTCTTGATGAATTTTGAGCAATCCTTGATGAATCATGATCAACCCTTGATCAAATGATGAAATATACTTAAAAATGAGAATATTGACAAAAAATCTTGAGGTTTGACTGTATTTGGGTCACAGTTGACTTTTGCCCTAGCACAATCGATTTTTGGACCCTTTGAGCAATTGACTGAGCAAACTTCCTCTGCAAGGCTTGAAATTTGACATGGATGACCTTGAGAACATATTAGGACATTAGGGAGCATTTGAGGTCATTTGGACTCAAGGATCTTGATGCAACACCAAACCCTAATTTGGGGTTGACTGCCTTAGGAGATGATTTGTCTGACCCACTCTTGAGCAAACTTGAGCAACTTGGAGATTCTTCTTGCAATGTTTTGAGAAATATGAGAGGGAAAATTTTGGGGTACAACACCTGGGTTGGATACCGATATTGTGGTTCACCGCTTTCCAACTAAGGAAGACTGTCCTTCAGTGAAACAGAAAGTTCGTCGAATGTGCCTAGAGATGTCTGAGAAAATTAAAGCTGAGGTGATGAAACAATTCGATGCAGGTTTTCTAGCAGTTACTTCTTACCCGCAGTGGGTTGCCAACGTGGTTCCAGTGCCGAAGAAAGATGGTAAGGTTAGAATGTGTGTTGACTATAGGGATCTGAACAGGGCAATCCCCAAGGATGATTTCCCTCTGCCTCATATCAACGTTCTAGTTGACAATACCGCACAACATAAGGTCTTCTCCTTTATGGATGGTTTCTCTGGTTACAATCAGATTAAGATGGATCCCGAAGACATGGAGAAGACAACGTTTGTTACTCAATGGGGTACCTTTTGCTACAAGGTCATTCCGTTCGGATTGAAGAATTCTGGGGCAACATATCAGCGCGCCATGGTCGCTTTGTTCCACGACATGATTCATCATGAGATTGAGGTATACGTTGACGACATGATTGCAAGATCCAAGATTGAGTAAGAACACCTCGACCATCTTCAGAAGTTATTTGACAGGTTGAAGTTGTACAGACTGAGGCTAAATCCGAACAAGTGCACCTTCAGAGTGAGGTCTGGTAAGCTGTTGGGTTTTGTCGTTAGTGATAAAGGTATTCAAGTGGATCCTGCAAAGGTGAAGGCTATATAGGAAATGCCAGCTCCCCAAACTGAAAAAGAAGTAAGAGGCTTTTTGGGACGTCTGAACTATATTGCCCGATTCATCTCACACCTGACTTCTACTTGTGAGCCAATCTTTAAGCCTCCTATATGATGCCTCCGGTTGAAGGGAGACCTTTGATCTTATACTTGACAGTACTCGATAATTCGATGGGGTGTGTTCTGGGGCAGCATGACGAGTCTGGCCGAAAATAGCATGCTATTTACTACCTTAGCAAAAAGTTTACCGACTGCGAGACTCGATACTCGTTGCTTGAGAAAACTTGTTGTGCTTTGGCATGGGCTGCTCGCCGGTTGAGACAGTATATGCTGACTCACACTACTCTATTGATATCGAAGATGGATCCAATCAAGTATATCTTCGAGAAGCCTGCCTTATCCGGAAGAATAGCAAGATGGCAGATGATCTTGACTGAGTATGACATCCAATACACGACCCAAAAGGCAATCAAGGGAAGTGTGTTGGCAGACCATTTGGCACATCAGGCAGTAGACGATTACCAGTCTATGAACTTTGAATTTCCGGATGAGAACATCATGTTGGTGACTGACTGTGAAACACCTGGACCGGATGAAGGACCTGAGGAAGGATCCCAATGGTCTATGTACTTCGATGGAGCTTCAAACGCTTTGGGTAATGGTATTGGTGCCGTGATCATATCTCCTGAAGGCTCTTATACTCCATTCACCGCCCAACTATGTTTTAACTGCACCAACAACATAGCAGAGTATGAAGCATGCATTATGGGTCTTCGAGCAGCTATTAACCTAAGGATTAAGTTCTTAAGTGTATTAAGAGATTCCGCTCTCGTGATCAGTCTGATCAAAGGCGAGTGGGATATGAAGCACCCAAATCTTATTCCTTACAAAGAGTATGTGTTGACGTTTCTTCCACACTTCAAAGAGATAACCTTTGAACACTTCCCAAGAGAGGAGAATCAGTTGGCGGACGCGCTAGCTACGACGTCTTCTATGTTTAAGGTCAGATGGGACAATGAGGCTCCCCAGATTACCATTGAGAGGTTGGACGAACCTGCACATTGCTGTGACATTGAGACTGAAGAAGTATAAAAAAAACCATGGTTTCATGAAGTAAAGAGGTATCTTGAGGCTCAGGAGTACCCCGAGGGTGCATATGTTAATGATAAGAAGTTTCTGAGGAGGTTCGCGGCGAAGTTCTTCATCAGTAATGGTATCCTTTACAAACGTAACCACGATTCAACCTTACTGCGATGTGTGGACAAGAACGAGGAAGAAAGGATTATGGTAGAGTTACATGAAGGTACTTTCGGGACTCATTCCAGTGGACACACCATTGAAAAGAAGATCCTTCGGGCAGGATATTATTTGTCCACCATGGAAGCCGACTGTTATCAGCATTCTCGGACCTGTCACAAATGCCAAGTCTATACCGATAAAGTGCACATACCTCCAGTACCTCTGAATGTCTTGACAACTCCTTGGCCTTTTGCAACGTGAGGCATCGACATGATCGGAGAGATTAGACCTACTGTGTCCAACGGGCATCGTTTCATCCTGGTAGCTATTGATTACTTTAGAAAGTGGGTTGAAGCAACTTCCTTTGCTACAGTGACCAAGAACATCGTAGCACAGTTTATTCGGCACAATATGATCTGTCAATATGGTGTACCAGAGAGGATCATTACGGACAATGGTACAAATCTCAACAATACAATGATCACCGAGCTCTGCAAGCAGTTCAAGATACAGCATCACAACTCTTCTCTTTACCGACCGAAGATGAATGGGGCTGTTGAAGCGGCTAATAAGAATATCAAGAAGATTGTGCAGAAGATGACGATGACATATAAAGACTGGCACGAGATGTTACCGTTTGCTCTTCATGGGTACCGTACCTCAACGCGGACGTCAACAGGGGCAACACCCTATTCCTTGGTATATGGCATGGAGGCCGTCTTGCCCATTGAAGTTCAGATACCCTCTCTTAGGATTATGAAGGATGTAAGTTTGAGCGAAGATGACTGGATTCACACCCGACTTGATCAGCTGAACTTAATCGACAAAAAGAGACTTACTGCTATTTGTCATGGTCAGACGTATCAAAAACGAATGATCAAGGCATTTAACAAGAAAGTCAGACGACAAGAGTATCAAGTTGGGGATCTGGTAATGAAGCGCATAATACTGCTGCAAGGTGATCCCAGGGGTAAATGGACCCCTACTTACGAAGGGCCATTTGTGGTTAAGAACATCTTCTCAAGAGGAGCTATGATTCTAACCACCATGGATGGTGACGACCTTCCTCACCCCGTCAATGCAGACATAGTGAAAAAATACTACGCATAATCAAAGACTCGCTAGGTTGACTGGCCTAGGCAAAAATAAGGGCTTCCCGACGAACCAAAAGGGTTCGGGAAAAAATAAGGGATGAAAATGAAAAATCTGTACGCTCGGCAAGTCGAAAACCTGAAAAGGCGACTTGGGCAAAAAAGGGTATCCCGGTGGACTGAAAACCCGAAAGGGCAGTCTAGGCAAAAATTAGGGATTAAAGCGTAACACTATGTATCATTGGATCACCTTGCAACCAGACTTCAGTATCGACTATCAATCTTGGACGGCGCTAATCAGTCTGATCCTCCTTAAACCGAGTAGCAAAGTGATGAGATGCTCAAGGATATAAAGGCAATAGCAGAGTTGGAACCCAGTGGGATTGTTCACATGGCTGTTTTTCTTTCTTTTTACACAAATTGTATAAACTCTATTGTTCGACGGCGTTCTCTTACTAGGACGTCAACCTCTTGTACAAAAACGCCTATTTACAGGATAATTTCAAAACAATTCATTTCCACAAAGAAATTTCAAATCATTTTCCTTTTTCTGTTTTGTTTTGCAAGAACATCCAATGTTCATTTTTGATATATGCATTTGACATTAATTGCTGCTCATGAATATTTAGGGCAAAAGTCAATTGTGGCCTACATACAGTCAAACTTCAAGATTTTTGGTCAACATCCTCATTTTGAAGTATATTTCATCATTTGATCAAGGGTTGATCATGATTCATCAAGGATTGCTCATAATTCACCAAGAACCAAAAGTTTCTAAATTAGGGTTTTGTAGGAAAAGTCAGTTCAACTTTGACCAAGCATAAATTTCTCATACTTTATGAGAAATGACCCATCCAAAGCTCATTTTGAAGAGGTTCTATTACCTAAAATCCATATTCATCTCCCAAGTTCAAAATATGCACTCACAAGAAGTTATGAATTTGGACATTATAGGTCATTTTGAAAAGTCAACAAAAACACCTTTTTTGTCAAAGCTTCATACTTGAGCATGGAATATCAAATTGAGATGAGACCAAAATGGTTGATTATAGGACACATCAAGCTTTCTAGAAAGTCCAAGAATTGAGGAAGTTATGCATTGGTGAAGTTGACCCTTTTTTCAAAATTGCCAAAAGCCAACTATGCCTAAAACTATAATTTTTGCCAAACGGGCCCAATCTTTTTCACTTGTTTTGAGTTGGCAACATAATCCACGAGTTCTAGCCCTTGCCACTTTTCCTTATCATGTTTTTATTATTTATTTTTATTTTGATTTGAATTAATTCAATTTAAATCAAAACAAATCATATAAAATCTAAAATATTGAAAACAAAAGATTTTGTGCTTGTTTCAGGTTTTAAATTACAGCTAGCAAATATTCAAATTCGTATCAAGGCATGGTGTGTACAAAAAGATTGAATTAGGCCATTTTTGGAAAGATTTTTAAGGTGTATCAAATCAAGATCCAATTCATTGATGGGGGAAGATTGAAATCAGTTATCAACCCTAATACATTCCTTGATACATATAGAAGTGAGGCAGACCTAAAAGAGAGGTTAGAAGCAGGCGCAACATCAAGAACACAAACTTGAAAAATCAAGAAAAAGTGCAGACACGAATTTCCATTTGGAGGCAATTTCAGGACCTTTGAACCAATCCAATCGTTTCCTGAGGTCATCGGCAAGCGAAAACAATTGAAATCAAGCATTTCCAAGCCCTATATCTCACTATAAGTCAGTCACGATACCTAACTTTTCTTGAATTCGAATTCCATGATTTAGGCATTGATAGCACGAACTAATGGTATATTCTTGATCCTTAAGACATATGCAAGCTTTCTGTATTGTTTAATTGCATTTATATGGCCTATATTGGATTTCACCATTGTTAGGGTTTATAGCTTCAAATTGGGATCTTGGCATACAGGTAAAATTGGGCCACGATTAGGGTACCATGAAGTTCGTGAGACTGAGACGAATGGATTGGTACCATCACCATTGATTTATTGTACTTGTACATGATTTTTTATATGGCCAAGGTTTTAGCTACAGAGAATGTCCATTGGCATAGGTCTGTTGTCTAAAACAACAGATCCTTGGAGAAGATGAAGACGTGGCAGCCAACCATTCGCATGTTTGAATTTTCGCGCGTTGATTTGATACATAAGGCCTTTTTAATATTTATTTATTGTTTTGTATTATTATAACAAATGGAACAATTGGCCTAGTGGTGGCCAGGCAAGCTTTAAGGCGTTAGGAGGCTTGAGGTCAGGGGTTCGACCCCTGCCTCTAACATTTGTGTTTTTCCTAATTCCTTTCAGGTGATCTCATGCGTATACAAACCCAGGGTCCACCATACGTCCTCACAATCCAGCCAGCGAAGTGTCAGGAGACCAGATCCATAGGCCATCAATGGAGGAACACCATGGAGCCTAGTCAACGCATGGCGTGGAATCTCAAAAAGACAAGCGTGGACTTCATGGTCTTGGGCCCAGATTGCTGACCCCCCCCCCCCCCCCCCCCCCCCCCCCCCCCCCTCATTTTGCTTGCAGGCCCAATTTTCTTTTATTTAATTCTTTTATATTTATTTCATTTAATTTATTTATTTATTTTACTAACCAATTGAATTATTTTCTTTTTTATCAAAAAAATCACAAAAAATATTACTTTTCATAAATTAGGTCTAGATTTTATTTTTATTAAAAAAATTAATTAATTAAATTAGGTTATTAATTTTAGATAATCTTAATTCTTTTGCAAATAATTAAAATTAATTAGAACAAAATAGGGTATTTTTTATCTCTAATTTAATTATTTTATTTTTCCTAAAATAATCAAAAACACAAAAATAGGTCATGTAATTATTTTTATTAATTAATTTAATCACTAATTAATTTTTGTATATTTAATTTAGAAAACCTAATTCTTTTCTTTAAAAAAAAATATTAAAAAACAACAAAAACAGTTTTCTCTTAATTAGGATAGAAGGGTCAAAACCCTAATTTCTCGTTGTTCTAATTTCATCGCGCGCTTTATTATTATTTTTACCATATTATTGTAACTGCTCACAAGGTTGTAATAGTTTAAATTAGGACTTTACTTTCATTTATCGCTTTATTTTCAAAGGGTTTGTTTTTGGCTATGTAAATACCCGAAGCCTTGTAATAGCTTAGTTAAATTTCCGCACTTTAAATTCTGCAAAATATCAAACTTTTAGATGTATGAATAATTAGGGTTTGCATGACAAGAATGTATGATAAACTTTAAAATAGTTAGATAACCCTAAAATGTGCAAAGATAAATAATCTGAAATTGAATCACTCGCACATGCGCACTCCTAGGGTACACTCCCACTTGGTTGCCTTCGGTAAACGGTCATTGAGTATAGGATGCTTTAGTGGTCGTACTTTTGTCTAAAGAAAGATCAAAGTCCCTATTCAGAAAAGTTGCCTCAGAATGGTTGCCTCGGAATTTTTGCCTTGAATAAATTGATCTAAGACATTAGGGTTACTACTAAGACACCCTAACATTGCTTTAGTGACCGTACGTCCCTTTCGAATTGACCCTCAAAACTCTAACGACCGTGCTACCTACTCACTAATAGTAGGATAGCATTGTCTAAAGGAAATGAATACAGAACAATTCTTTTTTTCGAGTAGGTAGATTAGCTCTTAAGTACTTGCTCAAACAAAACAAACTATCCACACTTACACTCCTTTACAAACAAAGTTTTCAAAACACTTCATTACACTCTTGAAGACAGAAGCAAGAGTTAAATCGATGTCAAAACAAAAGCTTTTCAAATCACGTAAACACAAAGAAAACAATTTTGAAAACGATGAGCAAGTACCTAAGAGCCCGTAGATAACTACTGATAGAAAGGGTGCTAATACCTTCCCTTTCTATAATCTACCCCCTACTCAGAAATATCTCGAAAAAGGAATTTTTCTGTGCTTTTTTCCTTTCCTTGTTGGATAAAATAAAAGTCGGTGGCGACTCTTGCTTACCGCGACATTTTGCAAACACAAACACAAAACACAAACCAACATTCTTGAAAAACCGTCCCGGTTCTGGCCACCGTATCATAATATTGACCGGAGAAAGGGTAGAATCCGGGATAAAGAATGGAAAGATTCAAAAAGATGCATCCTCTGTTGCTGTAAGGAAGCCATTCATCAGAAAGAAAAAAGTGGTTGCTGTATATCCTCTGAGAAATTAAGATAGGGCCGAACGCCGTCTAATGGTGGGGGCTGTTATGATTCCTAAACTTGCGCCTGATCAGCAAAGAAACAACCAACCAAGAATGGAAAGACCAGTCAGACAGTTCACCAGAATTAACATGAAAATCTCTCAAGTATTTCCCCATTTGTTAAGATCGAACCTAGTGACTTTGAAAGAAGCTCCAAAGAACCCTAACATAACCTCTCCTCACTATCATCCTAATGCCCGCTGTGCATACCACTCTGAGAGACCCGGCCATGACACTAACAACTATTGGGCTCTGAAGAACAAAGTACAAGACCTCCTTGAAGCCAAAGAGATTGAATTTGATGCGCCAGAAAAGCCCAATGTCATTTCTGCCCCTATGCCCAAGCACAACCATAATGCCAACGCCATTGAAGAAGATATGTTTATTACTTCAGTTGATGAACTTATGACCCCACTCCTAACTATCAAAAGGAACTTATTGAATGCCAGTGTATTCCCAGGCTGTGGTGAAAGCTATCATTTCTGTTTGTCTTCACCAACCAACTGTCCTTTGTTGAAAACATGCGTTCAGTGCCTAATAGATAACAAGGAAATTTTGTTCGAAAAGACTTCTGTTCCAACTGTTTCTTATAATGATGTTTCCATCGTTACCATTTCCGAAAATTCTTCCAGGGTCTCCACCAAAAGACCCGTTAGAATTACATTAGTTCCAAAAGTAGCTCCTTTGATAATTACAATGCCTGGACCAATCCCGTATTCGAAAGACAAAACCGTACCATGGAATTATGGAGGGGATGTCTACTACCACGGTATCAAGCATGATTAGCCAACTGCCAAAGATTCAAGTTCTGAGAAGGTTGACTCCAATATCAGTAATATTGCAGGGACTAGCAAGATTACCTGAAGCGGAAGGATATTCTCTCCAGAATTTGCTTCCCCAAAAGCAGTTTCTGGACCCGTAATCATTCCTGTCGTTGTTGCTCCTCCAAAGGCTGTTCCCAGTCCTATAATCATTTATGCTAATACTCCTACTGACAAAGCTATTACAACCCCTGTTATCACTCCTACTGACATTCCTGCTGCCGAGTCAACCGAGACTCGAGGTAAAAGTATTCTGATTGAGCCTGTCCAGACGAAGGCACAATCATTGGCTATCCCTGAGACCTCCCGGAAAGAGATGGAGGAAATTCTAAAGATCATAAAAAGAAGATACTACAATGTAATTGAGCAACTGGGGCAAACTCCATCTAAAATTTCCATGCTGGCTTTATTATTATGTTCCGAGGCGCATGCAAAGGCCTTGCTAAAATTCCTGAAAACTGTCCATGTACTCCAGGAAACATCTGTCGATCAGTTCCAAGACCGCGTAGCCAGCTTGACTGCAGATAATGGTTTAGGTTTTTCGGATGCTGATTTAACGCCAAGAGGAAGGAAGCATAATGAGGCATTACATGTCTCAGTGAAATGCAGGGGCATAACCTTGGCTCATGTCTTGGTGGACACTGGATCGTCTCTGAATGTATTGCCTAAAAAGGCTCTTGATAGGCTTGACTATGAGGGATTGACATTGAAACCAAGCGACATAGTAGTGAGGGCCTTTGACAGCTCAAAAAGGATGGTGCACTGGGAAGTGGATATCCTCATAAAGGTTGGAACCCAAACATTTGATTCAACTTTTTATGTAATGGATATTCGCCCTTCATATTCCTGCTTGCTAGGCCGACCGTGGATTCACAATGCTGGCGCTGTTACTTCTACGTTGCACCAAATGCTGAAATACCCGATTCAAGGGAAGATTATCACCGTTCATGGAGAAGAAGAGTATATGATCAACCATCTCAATTCCTTAGATATGTGGAGTTAGATGGTGAATTTATTGAAACTCCATTCCAGCACTTTGAAGAAGTCCCAAAAGATGCGGCAGTGACCAAGGTTGTGTCTCAAGTTCCCAAGATCACAAGGCTTCCACTCAGGATGTCATCTTTAAAGGATGCCAAGGCAGTGATAGAAGAAGGTGGGTGCACTATTTGGGGACAACTCTCATATATCACATACAAATCTGACAAGTTTGGTCTGGGTTTCACTTCAGGTGCCCAGAAGGTTGTACGCCGTGCTCGTGCTGGAGGACCACCCTTGAAGACCAGCAACCGCGAAGTCAATACGATGGAAGATGATGAAGACAGCTACAACCTGGAGGATTGGATTTTCCCAACTGTCAGTGGAGGCCTTAGCAACTGGGAGGCTAGAGATTTTGTCCCGGTCACTTTTATCCCACATTAATTTGTCTTTACATTTTGTTGGATCTGTAATATTAAAACAATTCAGACTCTTAAAACCTTGTGTCTTACCCGAGGCACAATGGTCCATTTGTAAGGGTTATTATCTCATTTTCATATGACATCAATGAATCATGGACGTTTTTGCATACAAACTTGGTGCTCATTGTTTTTCTTTTTTACATTTTCATTTCTTTCAAAGATAGCTATACTCTTACACACACTCAAACTCACAATGCAGGTCTACATCCATTCAGGATCCCATGGGTAACAGTTCTACTATGGCTTTTTGTGAATTTGAAAATCTAATCTACCAAGTCGAAGACGAAGGTGAGGAAGATTGTGAAGTACCAGGGGAACTTGCCAGATTACTACAACAAGAAGAGAGAACCATTCAGCCCCACGAGGAACCAGTGGATATAATCAATCTAGTACCGAAGAAGACAAAATAGAAGTCAAGGTGGGTACCAATCTGGAACCCAGTGTCAAGGAGCGTCTGGTTCAGTTGTTACATGAGTATGTTGAGGTCTTTGAATGGTCGTATGAAGACATGCCAGGACTTGATGCAGATATTGTGGTACATCATCTACCTACAAAAGAGGATTGTCCACCAGTAAAACAAAAGGTTCGTCAAATGCGAGCATATATGTCAGAGAAGATTAAATCTGAAGTCATGAAGCAATTCAACGCAGGATTCTTGGCCGTCACCTCTTATCCGCAATGGGTTGCCAATGTTGTTCCCGTGCCCAAAAAAGACGGTAAGGTACGAATGTGCGTGGACTACAGAGATTTGAATAGGGCAAGCCATAAGGATGATTTCCCACTTCCCCACATTGACATCCTAGTTGACAATACGACACAACACAAAGTGTTTTCCTTCATGGACGTTTTCTCAGGTTACAACCAAATCAAAATGGCGCCTGAGGACATGGAGAAGATAACCTTTGTCACACAATGGGGGTCATTCTGCTACAAGGTTATGCCGTTCGGACTGAAGAATGCTGGGGAAACCTATCAGCGTGCCATGGTAGCTCTATTTCACGACATGATACATCACGAAATATAGGTCTATGTGAACGATATGATAGCTAGATCTCAAATAGAAGAAGAGCATCTTGATCATTTACAGAAACTGTTTGAGAGACTAAAGAAATACAAGCTGAGCTTGAACCTAAATAAGTGCACATTTGGGGTAAAGTCTGGTAAACTCCCAGGCTTTGTCGTCAGCAATAAAGGTATTAAAGTAGATCCTTCCAAGGTGAAAGCGATATAAGAGATGCCTGCTCCTCGTACTGAAAAGGAAGTCAGAGGATTCTTGGGACGTTTAAACTACATTTCCATATTCATTTCTCACCTGACAGCTACTTGTGAACCAATCTTCAAACTACTGCAAGATCAAAGAGTACCTGCAAGAGCCTCCTGTTTTGATGCCACCAGTAGAGGGAAGACCATTGATCATGTATCTAACCGTTTTGGAAAACTCAATGGGGTGTGTGCTGGGGCAGCATGACGAGTCTGGCCAAAAAGAGCACGCTATTTATTACCTGAGCAAAAAGTTTACCGGCTGTGAAATAAGATATTCACTGCTCGAGAAAGCTTGTTGCGCTCTGGCATAGGCTGCTCGCCAGCTAAGGCAGTATAAGCTGACCCATACTACCTTGTTGATATCTAAAATGGATCCAATAAAATACATCTTCGAGAAGCCTGCACTCTCTGGGAGAATAGCGAGATGGCAGATGATCCTGACAGAATATGACATACAATATACTACCCAGAAAGCAATAAAGGGCAGTGTATTAGCTGATCACCTTGCTCACCAAGCTGTAGAAGACTACCAGTCTATGAAGTTCGAATTCCCAGATGAAGACATCATGATGGTAAACAACTATGAAGAATTCAGACCATATGACAGACCTGAACAAGGATCCCTGTTGTACCCCAAAATTTGCCATCCTCTTTTTCCATAAGGAATCACAGCTTCGGGCTTTTCCTGATTTTTTCAGACTGGCTCAAGAATCGGTCAAACATTCTTTTCTTATCAGTCAGACAAAATTAAGGTTTTTCATTGATTTTAAAGCAGTTCAGGCAGATTGCTAAGGTTTGGTTGGGTTGGCTCAGGTTTTGATCAGGCAGGCGCTTCTCTGACATTTAATCAAGAATCAGGGTTTTTATGCGCATATTTCTCAGAAAGAATTAATTTTACAGTTCTTTTCAGTTTACTCTGAGATTTGGATTGAGGCATTTGAATCAAGAGTTTGCAGTGTTTGATTAAATCAGTAAAAGGAAAAGACATTTGGGCATGTGTTGATTTGACTGTGCATTGCTATGTTTAATTCGGAGCGCCAGACGTTTATTAATTATTTCTTTTTTCTAAAGTCAGAATAATTGGATTTATTTCCAATTGTTTTAATTTAAGAAATTCAAATAATTAAGTTAAACAATTGAAAGGAAATGAAAGGAATTAATTGATCAAAAAGGATTTCATTCATCTTTAATTGTTTTGTTACAATTTATTATTTGAACAAACTTTAAATTTATTTACATCTTTGCTTACAATAATAATAGTACAAATAATTGAAATGAAATAAAACTATCCTAAAAAATCCCTAAGTCTTCATCTTCTATCCATTGCTCCTTTGCTCAATTATTTTCATCTGCAAAACAAAGAAGAAAGAAAAGTCAAAGCAGATAAAATAATTAAAAGCAGACAGATAAAAATAATTCATCATTAAAAGCAACTGGCCGGAATCAGTTTGCCCTCTCTGCAAATCACGAGATTTCTCCCGGTTCACAAAGAGGGATGAAAGATGCTTGCAAAAGAAAAAGACATGAAATGCACAAAAGTTGTAATTGCACAATTTCAAAATGGTCAAACAAACTGCATAGTTCATGGTTCAAGTTTGTCAAAAGCTGCATAATTCCAAAAGTTCTAAACCAAGGATAAAAGGCAAACTGAACTAGGCCAACAAAGTCCAAACTGAGTTCCAATTTCAAACTTTCCACAAGCTGCCAAATAGCTATCAAAAGGCTATTCAAAACAAGTACAAAATGCTGTCACAAAGAAGCAGAAAATATAGAAAAAGAGATAAGAGTTATGCAGAGGAAAGCAACAAGAGCAAGCAATGTTAAATTTCATCATTTTCAAGCAGTTGCTTTTTCAGAACATAGTACACCTAAGCAATATAAAATGCTTTGATTTGTACTGGAGAGAGAAGAGAGAAAAAAGAAAGGAGGCTTACAGGCTTAGGCTTGAAGAAGAAATATATAAAACAAACTGAGATAACACAGTGAGAGGAGAGGCAGATATACCAAAAAAAACAAAAAAGCAAAAAGGCTCTCAAAACTGTAATAGAAGCCAAGCCTGCCTTGAACTATAACTCAGTATAACATCAAAACCTGCTAACACATGAAAAAGAAGAAGAACCAAAAATACCACAAGTTTAAACCTGCATTCAAGGCAAACTTGAAACATCAAGTATCCTGCATAAACCTCACACAGGCCTGCAAGATAGAAGCCATCAAACCTGCCATACTTCCAAACCTAAACCTATGTTTCTAAACCAAAAACCAGTTCAAAACATCAAAAGGCCTTTCAAACAAAAGCCTTTAACCTGCAAACACAAACTGAAGCCCAAGTATCAAAGCCTCTAAAGCCTGAAGCATCAAACCAAATCCAACCTGCCTCTAAACTGTCTAAGACCAAAAGCCTGAAGCCTAAACCATACAAGCCTTAACCATCAAAATAACATGAAAACCTGAACTGTCAAGCCTCAAAATGAAACCAGAAGCCTAACCAACATGCCCCCGCTCAGAAAACTTTCATCCTAGGGTTTAGAACAATAACACATCAATATCAGCAGACAAGCATTTCAAGGCAACAGAGAAGGCAAACATCATCATCTCAGAGGCAACTTAAAGTCAAAAACATTCGAACCAACCAAAGCCTCAGAAAACTTTCATCATAGGCAAGCAATCAAAGGCATCAAGCAAGCTATTCCAAAGGCGAGGCTAACAAGAGAAGAAGAAAAGAAGCAATATTCAAGATCCAGGCAACTCAACATTTCAAGGCAATAAACTCTCAGATAATCATCATTAAGCATACAAACGAAGGCAACATACCAACAAGCAATATTCAGAGCAAACATCATACAGAAGTAGGGCAAACAGAAGAAGAGGAAAAAGTGATCAAACTAGGTTTTCAGTTTTGTTCATCACGAAACCTAAGAAGCAAAATAAAGATACCAAGAAGCAAAAGCTCAGCACTGTGTCCTTTGCCTCCGGCCGTCCCAGGGCGCCTCCGATCCATACTCCTCCGTCTCCAAGGTCCGAGGTAGTATTCTTATACCCTTTTCATGCATTTCAAATGGCAAACAAAAACACATAATATCAAAATACGAAATCAGAACACGCAAGGATAAAAATAACAAACTCTAAAAACGTCCAAAATCTTTACCTTTTTTTCTCATTTTTTTTGCGTTGCCCAACCAATGGAGGGAAGAGGACAGATGGTGGCGTTGGTGGCCTTGGGCAAAGGACACTATCTAGGCGCTTGGCGAAGAAGATGAAGAGGATTGAAGTGAAGCGAACGACGCACCTTTGTGTTCTCAGCAAACCCTATTTCCCCAAATGACACAAAACAATTAAACCCTATGCAAAGTTGTTGTCCCAAGCATTGGGCCTGCCTCTGCCAAACACGCCTAAGCCCGTTCATTTTTTCCAAGCGTATCCCCCCTTTGCTTCTGTTCATTTGTTTCAGCTTGGGCCCTTTTTCTTTCCTAAGGCCCATCTAATCCCTTAGCCCTTTTTATTTCAAAACTAACTTATATTTTCATTTTTTTACATTATTCTAACTAACAAAATTCTTTTATCTTCTATAGCATAATTAAATTATGTAGATAAAATAATACCTTAAATCTTTTATACAAAATTTCTTTTGTACATAAAAATACACTAACATTAATACATAATACATAGAACTTAAAACAATTTTCTTTTTCTTAATCTTAAAACCTTTTTAAAATGTTTGTACATAATTACATCAATACATAATTTTTCTTTAAGTTAAATACTTTTCTTTTCTTGAAATATTTTGTTTGTACATATTAACAAAATACGAGAATACAAAATTAAATAAACAAAACACTTAATTTTTTTCATTAAGTTCACATCTCACTTGTAAATAAATTACGTGCACTTACACAGTTACAATATGCAAATACGTCGATACATTTACTTTGATTTACACATTTACATTATTCTATTCTTATACATTGCTATACATCATATTACATTTGCGATCGCAATTCGATTTGGTTGTAAATTATTGGACACTACCTTTCCCTTTAAGTCTCATCCCCATTTGTAAATTTGTACCCCCACTCCCGGATACTTCTTTGTAATAGCGTAGACTTTAAATTCCCACAATTTATCGCTTTCAAATATATCATGTTTAGACCTAGGGTTTGTATGTGTATAAAATCAAACGCTAGATAACCTAATACAAAACAAATGCATGAAATCAATACACAATCACACTTGCACCCCTAGGGTAATCCCGCTTGTTGCCTTCCATTATGGGCCATGCTTGCACGTCGAGTTTCTTTGGCAAAACAATTCAAATGATCATAATTCCCTCGATGATGCTTTCAAAAGTTGCCTATCAAAATGATCATAGTCCCTTCAAGCAAATTGCCAAAGACACTTGGCACCATTGCATTCATGGTCCATACGATGACCCGCGCCTGTCTCGTTAAACATCCTAACGCAAGATTGTCCACCAAATACAATGGTGGAACAAAATTGTTAAAAGGGTTAAAACATGAGAAAAACCTTTGAGTAAATTTAGGGGTAGACGACTCTTAGTTACTTGATCAACTTGAAAAAACACTTGCCTACTTTTCAAACCACTCCACAAACACTTTCAAAACAAACTTTCAAAAAAACATTTGAAACATCTTTTCGAAAAGATACACACCTTCGTATATACTCAAACACGAGTCATTACGATGGTTGCCAAAACAAAGGCGTCTATTTCAAAACATTTTCAAAACACACACACACACACACACACCATTTCAAAGCAATTGAAAATCAAAGGCAAGTGATCTAAAACCAAGTAACTAAGAGCCCATGGATAACCATGGATGAAAAGGGTGCTAATACCTTCCCTTTTCATAATCTACCCCCCGGACCCACGAAACATCTCAAAAGGTTTTTCCTGTGCTTTTTAACCTTTCCTTTAGGATAAAATAAAAAGTCGGTGGCGACTCTTGCTAAACCGAACAAGTGCGAATACAAACGCAAAACTCAAGTCAGTTCTCCCACCGTATCACAGAACTGGCGACTCTGCTGGGGATACTTCAAAAGTGGGGTTACCTTAGGGTTTAGATCACCTTTACATACTTGCTTTGATTGCCTTGTTTGCTTTACTTTTTGGGTCCTTGTTTGGGTTTGTTGTAAATCCTACACCCGGATTTGGGGAACCTTTTTTAGGTAAATAGCAATAAAACTGTAAGGGAACTGTGCGGGGTATATCAACATGGTTGAAGCAGTAAGCTATGTTAGTGTGACATATTTGTTAGTACCGGTAACCCTTGAGTTCAATCAAGGAGAGTACGGGGCCGCTGAGTGATGTCGTGAAGCACTAAAGAACTCTTAGAACCTTAATTGACCATCTTAGCCTTTTTAGGGGTAGTGAGATGACCGACTTTGGTGCAGTCCGAAGTTTGTAGATACTCGACACTACACTCATTGAGGGTTGTTTTCTTGGAATATTTTGGTCGCCAGTTAAGTGGCTAAACCAAAACAATGAACACAGAAAACAATCCAATGATATTGAGCTCCTTAGAACCCGGTTTCTATTTTAGGACATGATGAGCCAACTAACTTCAAGAGGGTACTTACCTACAACCCCATGCAAGCCTAAACCTAAGGACTTGTTTGCTTTGTGTGAATATGATTACCTGTATATACACTCACTTGCTTTTTGAATACATGTACATGACATCATAACATCATACCATAGCATTTTCAAATAACCATTTCAAGGATCTCGAGGGTTCTTTTGATGCAAGGTTACGTTGAACCAGACGTCTACCAAGGGGCAAGAGGTTTTCTCCTCTAAACAAATGCCAATCAAAATCAAGTGCAACAACTTGAATCAGGGGCTATGACCCACTTGACATGGTGAGCTTGATTCTCGTGGAAAGACATCCACCGGTGCAAAGATCTCTAATCAAAGCTCAAAGTTAAACCTCTAACATTCTCTTGTGTTTACCCCAAGAGATCCTTGAAAACATTGCATATATATCACGCATATCATTGCATAACAGGTTACTCCCATACAGGTCTCCTTATTCTTCCTACTGTTTATTTCAGTAAGATGGATATGGAACAAACGATGAAAGATCTCCAGGCTCAAAATGCTCAATTCCAACAAATGCTGCTGGCTATGGGTAAAGGGCAAGAGGATCTGGCAGCTCTTCTTCTCAAAGACAAGAAGAAGAAGTCCAAGAAGGCAGCCCGCATCCTGAACTTGAAGAGAAGACCTAAGACCCTGGACCTTGCAACTCCATCCAACATAGGGGATAGTCTTGAAGAAGATCACAATATGGAGATTGATGAAGAGGAAGCTGACTAGTCTGAGGAACAATATCCTCTCGCTGATGACAAGTACAAAGAGTTGGAGGATCGCCTCAATGCTACGGAGATTCAACAAGTACCTGGCTTGGACTTAGGAGACTTGGGTTTAGTTCCTGGATTGGTCATCCCGCCAAAGTTCAAAGTCCCTACCTTTGCTCTGTACGATGGAGTCTCTTGCCCTCAGATGCATCTACGATCTTATGTCCGCAAGATTCAACCATACACAGTTGATCCAAAGCTTTGGATCCATTTATTCCAAGAAAGCCTGGTAGGGACTCAACTCGAGTGGTTCTATCAATTGGAGAGTTCTCGCATCCACACATGGGGGGACTTAGCTACTGCTTTTTACAAACAATATCAGTACAAAGCTGATCTCGCACCGACTCGTGTGCAACTGCAGAACCTGACCATGGGTTCTGACGAGAGCTTCAAAGGATACGCTAAAAAATGGAGAGATCTGGATGGTAGGGTGCGACCCCCTTTAACTAACAGAGAGTTGATTGACATCTTCATGGGAACTTTGACAGGGCCTTTCTTCAATCACTTAATTGGAAGCTCCTCAGCCAGGTTCACCGAGCTAATACTGATCGGCGAGAGGGTCGAAGCTGGCATCAAAAGTGGAAAGATCCAAGGAACTACATCCTCGGATACTCAGATAATTCCCTACAACGGAAAGAAAGAGTCCAATGCTGCGAACAGTCAAAAGGGTCGTCATGACCAACACGTAGGAGCAATCTTGATCTCCAGTCATATGCCTGCTCAACAAAGACAGGGGCATCAGCATAAGGAGGTCGCACCTAAGAGACAGTTCACCAAGATCAACATGTCACTGTCTCAGGCACTGCAACACTTGTTGAAGAGGGATCTGATTACATCGAGGGCTCCTCTCCGGAACCCAAATACTTCTGCTCCTACCTATCATCCCAATGAAAGGTGTGCATACCACTCTGATAGCCTGGGGCATGACACCAACAACTGCTGGCCTCTGAAGAACAAGATCCAAGACATGATTGATGCCAAGGAGATCGAGTTTGGCCCTCCAGAGACTCCAGCATGATCACTGCTCCTATGCCAGCTCATTGAGATTGTGTTTGTTTCATTTTGAATTTTCAAAGTTGTAATTTCTTTTGTTATTCAAACAATTATTTGTTTATGTCAAACTCTGTTTCATTAATGCATTGCATATGTTTGTCTTGAATTCATCCATTCGTTTTCACTACTCTTATGCTTTCTTTATGATATTTAACTCTTGATAAAAAGCTACAAGCCTTTAGAGGGAGGATGACGAAACAATACCATGATCTCATACAATATGCTTTTGAACAGACCTTGCTGATGATGTACAGGCATTTCTTTCAATTCCCAAACACTGGAGTTATAAGGAAGATAATCCCTAGTCAACCCCTTCGAGCCAAAGAAGTAGGAGTTTTCTGTTCTAAACAATCAAAACCTTTGATATAAACCTGGGGCAGGGTAGTCTCTCAGTTAATTCAAAAAGGGTGCGCATTGAAGTCGCAAACTCTCAGTTCGTAACACAACGAACGACGTCAAAAAAGAAAAGCATTCCTTTGGAATCAAAAGACAAGGGTGGTTCCCTATCACATAGACAGTCAATCTTTCAAAAGAGAAAAGCCCACCGAGCCAAAACCTATAAAGGAGGCTTAAGAAAGCTGGGGCATCCCGCTGACTGTAATCTCGAAAACGGGAACAGTCAGGCAAAAGTTAGGGATAACAAATCAAAATCAAAATAGAGAGGTCATTACAAATCCTCAACAACATGAAAAATGTTGCAAAAGAAAAAAGTTCAAGATGTGACTGTCTCCCAAACTCAACTGGTGAACCATCACCCAAAAAGTCGTTCCAAACTCGAATAGAGTGTGACGCACAATTAACTGAGCTTAGGATTGAAGAACATCACGAAGAGCGGGTGGGTACAAATACACTTCGAGCCTTTATCCTTTATTTTTTAAACCGTGAACCAAACCACGTTACAACCCTTCAAAAGTCCTAACTGAAGCATGGGTTAGCTCGAAAGCATACTGTTACAAAAGGTATCCTGACTCCTGTAAGGCTTTGCTCTCAATCTTGTGTTGATTTGTCTTATAAAAAGTTTTCTGCTAAAAAACGCATTTTTCAAAACTTCGAGACAAACATAAACTTTGCATTGCTTGAATATCACTGTTTGCATTTAACTATTTGTTTGACAGCGAAGAAATTCATACAGCGAATGTTCGGAGGAACGAAAACTCTCTCAGTGAGTTAAAATCACTTCAAAAGGACGACACTTCCATTACAAGTCTCCTATCAACAAGGGGCATGACATGTCACCATCCAATTAACCTGGGGCAGTCCAGTCAAGGTTTCAACAGATCTTTCAAAGTTCAGTTAACCTGGGGCAGTCCAGTCAAGATTTCAAGAAATCTCTCAATTGCAGAGTAACCTGAAGAGACTCCTTCATCACTTGGGGCATTTGAATGTCAAGAGTGTTCAACGATTCCTTCATCACCTGCTGGAAATTGCAACCACCAACAGAATAACGGGCAATTAAAACTCCCAATTTCTGACCCTCAACAAAATCGAGATCTAGATATAGTTCAAGATGTGATCCAAGATTTGGCGACATTCTATAACTCATTCAGATTTGCTTCCAGATATAGTTCAAGATGTGATCCAAGATTTGGCGACATTCTTTAACTCATTCAGATTTGCTTCCAGATATAGTTCAAGATGTGACCCAAGATTTGGCGACATTCTATAACTCATTCAGATTTGCTTCCAGTTATAGTTCAAGATGTGACCCAAGATTTAGCGACATTCTATAACTCATTCAGATTTGCTTCCAGATATAGTTCAAGATGTGACCCAAGATTTGGCGACATTCTATAACTCATTCAGATTTGCTTCCAGATATAGTTCAAGATGTGACCCAAGATTTGGCGACATTCTATAACTCATTCAGATTTGCTTCCAGATATAGTTCAAGATGTGACCCAAGATTTGGCGACATTCTATAACTCATTCAGATTTGCTTCCAGATATAGTTCAAGATGTGACCCAAGATTTGGCGACATTCTATAACTCATTCAGATTTGCTTCCAGATATAGTTCAAGATGTGACCCAAGATTTGGCGACATTCTACAACTTATTCAGATTTCCTTCTAGAGATAGTTTCAGATGTGACCCTGATTTGGCGACATTCTACAACTTATTCAGATTTCCTTCCAGAAATAGTTCAAGATGTGACCCAGAGATGGCGACATTCCGTAACTTATTCAGATTGGCTTCTAGAGATAGTTCAGATGTGACCCAGACACAGCGACATTCTGATACTTATTCCAGATTCATCCAGATGCAGTTTTACACGGACTCATCATCAGGAAACCCTACACCGGTTCCTTCTCAAACTCAAAAGATTCTTGGAATCCCCAGCCAGAGGGCCTCACAGAATCTAACTCCCCTCAAAATCAAGTTTCAATATCCCCAGCGGAGCTAAAACTTCCAACTATCAATCCCCAAGCAGAGTGAAGACTCTCATTTTCAGTTCCTCACAGAATATTCGAATATTCTCCAGTGAAGATCTCCTCAAGACAGGAATTCCCCAGTAGATTGGCATACAACCCAAGCTCCGGATTCCCCGACAGTGGTCCCAGGACTTCTTATGATCAAAGATTCTTGCCCTCCCCAGCAGCAGTCAAGGAATTATTTTCCCCGGCAACAGTCAAGATTCTTCTGTTTCCAGCCATCCAGGATTCATCTATCCTCAGCAAGACAGCTTATCAGCTTACCTGCGCATCCATCACATTCATATCATAAACATTGATAACATACATTGCATCATGCATCATGACATTGCATACAACTAACTCTTTACCTTTTCAGGTAAGATCAGTCGACAGACAAAGATCATCATCTTCTAAGATTCTTTCTAGAAATAGTTCAGATGTGACCCAAACACGGCGACATTCTGATACTTATTCCAGATTCATCCAGATGCAGTTTTACACGGACTCATCATCAGGAAACCCTACACCGGTTCCTTCTTCAACTTCAAGACTTTTGAAAACAGTTTACGGACGCTTCCCAACAACGGATGCTACTCTATTGCTTATTCAACTCCAACTTCTGAAAACGGTTTACGGATTCTCCAAACATGGATGTCAATCTTTTGCTTGTTCAGACCCCCAGTTCAGAGATGTTCCAAAACATGGATGCCTTTCTGATACTCGTCCACTCACCAATGACATACAGTTCAACATTTCCAGATGGCATCTATAAGCCCATCCAACAATCCATTACACTTCCAAATGGCATCTTTAAGCCCATTTCCAGATGGCATCTCTAAGCCCATCCCCCGACAAGATTCTGTCACATCTTCAAGTGGCATCTTTAAGCCCATCACCAAATGGCATCTTTTAAGCCCATTCCCTCTACCAGCCTATCACCAAATGGCATCTGTAAGCCCATTCCCTCTATCATCACATCACCGAGTGCAAATTTTTGGGCACTCTAGTGTCCAATCTCCTTTTACCCTCGAGTCGCGAAAGGCAAACTTGCCAATCTAACTCTTTAGGTTCAAGAAGATTGAACAGGGGCAACTGTTGTACCCCAAAATTTGCCCTCCTCTTTTTCCACAAGAAATCACAGCTTCGGGCTTTTCCTGATTTTTTCAGACTGGCTCAAGAATCAGTCAAACAGACTTTTCTTATCAGTCAGACAAAATTAAGGTTTTTCATTGATTTTAAAGCAGTTCAGGCAGATTGCTAAGGTTTGGTTGAGTTGGCTCAGGTTTTGATCAGGAAGGCGCTTCTCTGACATTTAATCAAGAATCAGGGTTTTTGTGCGTATATTTCTCAAAAAGAATTAATTTTACAGTTCTTTTCAGTTTACTCTGAGATTTGGATTGAGGCATTTGAATCAAGAGTTTTAGTGTTTGATTAAATCAGTAAAAGGAAAAGACATTTGGGCATGTGTTGATTTGACTGTGCATTGCTATGTTTAATTCGAAGCGCCGGACGTTTATTAATTATTTCTTTTTTCTAAAGTCAGAATAATTGGATTTATTTCCAATTGTTTTAATTTAAGAAATTCAAATAATTAAGTTAAACAATTGAAAGGAAATGAAAGGAATTAATTGATCAAAAAGGATTTCATTCATCTTTAATTTTTTTGTTACAATTTATTATTTGAACAAACTGTAAATTTATTTACATCTTTGCTTACAATAATAATAGTACAAATAACTGAAATGAAATAAAACTATCCTAAAAAATCCCTAAGTCTTCATCTTCTATCCATTTCTCCTTTGCTCAATTATTTTCATCTGCAAAACAAAGAAGAAAGAAAAGTCAAAGCAGATAAAATAATTAAAAGCAGACAGATAAAAATAATTCATCATTAAAAGCAACTGGCCGGAATCAGTTTGCCCTCTCTGCAAATCACGAGATTTCTCCCGGTTCACAAAGAGGGATGAAAGATGCTTGTAAAAGAAAAAGACATGAAATGCACAAAAGTTGTAATTGAACAATTTCAAAATGGTCAAACAAACTGTATAGTTCATGGTTCAAGTTTGTCAAAAGCTGCATAATTCCAAAAGTTCTAAACCAAGGATAAAAGGCAAACTGAACTAGGCCAACAAAGTCCAAACTGAGTTCCAATTTCAAACTTTCCACAAGCTGCCAAAGAGCTATCAAAAGGCTATTCAAAACAAGTACAAAATGCTGTCACAAAGAAGCAGAAAATATGGAAAAAGAGATAAGAGTTATGCAGAGGAAAGCAACAAGAGCAAGCAATGTTAAATTTCATCATTTTCAAGCAGTTGCTTTTTCAGAACATAGTACACCTAAGCAATATAAAATGCTTTAATTTGTACTGGAGAGAGAAGAGAGAAAAAAAGAAAGGAGGCTTACAGGCTTAGGCTTGAAGAAGAAATATATAAAACAAATTGAGATAACACAGTGAGAGGAGAGGCAGATATACCAAAAAAACAAAAAAGCAAAAAGGCTCTCAAAACTGTAACAGAAGCCAAGCCTGCCTTGAACTATAACTCAGTATAACATCAAAACCTGCTAACACATGAAAAAGGAGAAGAACCAAAAATACCACAAGTTTAAACCTGCATTCAAGGCAAACTTGAAACATCAAGTATCCTGCATAAACCTCACACAGGCCTGTAAGATAGAAGCCATCAAACCTGCCATACTTCCAAACCTAAACCTGTGTTTCTAAACCAAAAACCAGTTCAAAACATCAAAAGGCCTTTCAAACCAAAGCCTTTAACCTGCAAACACAAACTGAAGCCCAAGTATCAAAGCCTCTAAAGCCTGAAGCATCAAACCAAATCCAACCTGCCTCTAATTTGTCTAAGACCAAAAGCCTGAAGCCTAAACCAAGCCTTAACCATCAAAATAACATGAAAACCTGAACTGTCAAGCCTCAAAATGAAACCAGAAGCCTAACCAACAGGCCCCCCCCTCAGAAAACTTTCATCATAGGGTTTAGAACAATAACACATCAATATCAGCAGACAAGCATTTCAAGGCAACAGAGCAAGCAAACATCATCATCTCAGAGGCAACTTAAAGTCAAAAACATTCGAACCAACCAAAGCCTCAGAAAACTTTCATCATAGGCAAGCAATCAAAGGCATCAAGCAAGCTATTCCAAAGGCGAGGCTAACAAGAGAAGAAGAAAAGAAGCAATATTCAAGATCCAGGCAACTCAGCATTTCAAGGCAATAAACTCTCAGATAATCATCATTAAGCATACAAACGAAGGCAACATACCAACAAGCAATATTCAGAGCAAACATCATACAGAAGTAGGGCAAACAGAAGAAGAGGAAAAGTGATCAAACTAGGTTTTCAGTTTTGTTCATCACGAAACCTAAGAAGCAAAATAAAGATACCAAGAAGAAAAAGCTCAGCACTGTGTCCTTCGCCTCCGGCCGTCCCAGGGCGCCTCCGATCCATACTCCTCCGTCTCCAAGGTCCGAGGTAGTATTCTTATACCCTTTTCATGCATTTCAAATGGCAAACAAAAACACATAATATCAGAATACGAAATCAGAACACGCAAGGACAGAAATAACAAACTCTAAAAACGTCCAAAATCTTTACCTTTTTTTCTCATTTTTTTTGCGTTGCCCAACCAATGGAGGGAAGAGGATAGATGGTGGCGTTGGTGGCCTTGGGCAAAGGACACTATCTAGGCGCTTGGCAAAAAAGATGAAGAGGATTGAAGTGAAGCGAACGGCGCGCCTTTATGTTCTCAGCAAACCCTATTTCCCCAAATGACACAAAACAATTAAACCCTAGGCAAAGTTGTTGTCCCAAGCATTGGGCCTGCCTCTGCCAAACACGCCTAAGCCCGTTCATTTTTTCCAAGCGTACCCCCCGTTGCTTCTGTTCATTTGTTTCAGCTTGGGCCCTTTTTCTTTCCTAAGGCCCATCTAATCCCTTAGCCCTTTTTATTTCAAAACTAACTTATATTTTCATTTTTTTAAATTATTCTAACTAACAAAATTCTTTTATCTTCTATAGCATAATTAAATTATGTAGATAAAATAATACCTTAAATCTTTTATACAAAATATCTTTTGTACATAAAAATACACTAACATTAATACATAATACATAGAACTTAAAACAATTTTCTTTTTCTTAATCTTAAAACCTTTTTAAAATGTTTGTACATAATTACATCAATACATAATTTTTCTTTAAGTTAAATACTTTTCTTTTCTTGAAATATTTTGTTTGTACATATTAACAAAATACGAGAATACAAAATTAAATAAACAAAACACTTAATTTTTTTCATTAAGTTCACATCTCACTTGTAAATAAATTACGTGCACTTACACAGTTACAATACGTAAATACGTCGATACATTTACTTTGCTTTACACATTTACATTATTCTATTCTTATACATTGCTATACATCATATTACATTTGCGATCACAATTCGATTTGGTTGTAAATTATTGGACACTACCTTTCCCTTTAAGTCTCATCCCCATTTGTAAATTTGTACCCCCACTCCCGGATACTTATTTGTAATAGCGTAGACTTTAAATTCACACAATTTATCGCTTTCAAATATACCATGTTTAGACCTAGGGTTTGTATGTGCATAAAATCAAACGCTAGATAACCTAATACAAAACAAATGCATGAAATCAATACACAATCACACTTGCACCCCTAGGGTAATCCCGCTTGTTGCCTTCCAAAATGGGCCATGCTTGCACGTCGAGTTTCTTTGGCAAAACAATTCAAATGATCATAAGTCCCTCGATGACGCTTTCGAAAGTTGCCTATCAAAATGATCATAGTCCCTTCAAGCAAATTGCCAAAGACACTTGGCACCATTGCATTCATGGTCCATACGATGACCCGCGCCTGTCCCGTTAAACATCCTAACGCAAGATTATCCACCAAATACAATGGTGGAACAAAATTGTTAAAAAGGGTTAAAACATGAGAAAAACCTTTGAGTAAATTTAGGGGTAGACGACTCTTAGTTACTTGATCAACTTGCAAAAACACCTGCCTACTTTTCAAACCACTCCACAAACACTTTCAAAACAAACTTTCAAAAAAACATTTGAAACATCTTTTCGAAAAGATACACACCTTCGTATATACTCAAACACGAGTCATTACGATGGTTGCCAAAATAAAGGGGTCTATTTCAAAACATTTTCAAAACACACACACACACACACACACACCATTTCAAAGCAATTGAAAATCAAAGGCAAGTGATCTAAAACCAAGTAACTAAGAGCCCATGGATAACCATGGATGAAAGGGTGCTAATACCTTCCCTATTCATAATCTACCCCCCCGGACCCACGAAACATCTCAAAAGGTTTTTCCTGTGCTTTTTAACCTTTCCTTTAGGATAAAATAAAAAGTCGGTGGCGACTCTTGCTAAACCGAACAAGTGCGAATACAAACGCAAAACTCAAGTCAGTTCTCCCACCGTATCACAATCCCGATGGATTCTGGTTTTTGATGGGGCATCTAACGCACTCAGCAATGGTATTGGTGCTGTACTCATATCTCCTGAAGGATGTCATACTCCTTTTACGACAAGACTCTGCCTCAATTGTACAAATAACATGGCGGAATACGAAGCATGCATCTTTGGTCTCAAAGCTGCCATAGACTTGGGGATCAAATCTTTGAATGTATTCGGAGATTCAACTTTAGTTATCAACTAGATCAAAGGGGAATGTGACACTAAACACCCTAACCTTATCCCTTACAAAGAACATGTTTTGACATTACTCCCACATTTTGAGAAGATTACCTTCGAGCACTTCCCGCGAGAAGAAAATCAGCTAGCAGACGCACTAGCCACAATGTCATCTATGTTTAAACTTAAATGGGATAATGAGGCTCCCCAGATCACCATTGAACGGATGGATGAACCAGCACACTGTCACGAGATTAATACTGAAGAAGTAGTGGACCAGCCTTGGTTTCACGAAGTCAAGAGGTATCTCGAGGCTCAAGAATATCCAGAAGGAGCTTCAGTAAATGATAAGAAGTTCTTAAGGAAATTCTCTGCTAAATTCTTCCTTAGTAATGGCATTCTTTACAAACGTAACCATGAATCTGTATTACTTCGGTGCGTAGACAAGGTTGAAGCTGAAAGGATCATGGCTGAATTACATGAAGGCACTTTTGGCACCAATGCCAGTGGGCACACGATGGAAAAGAAAATCCTATGGGCAGACTATTACTGGTCTACCATGGAAGCATATTGCTATCAACACTCTGAACTTGCCACAAGTATCGGATTTATGCTGACAAGGTGCATGTACCCCCAGTTCCTCTGAATGTCTTGACGGCTCCTTGGCCCTTTGCTATGTGGGGGATTGATATGACTGGGGAAATCAAGCCAACAACATCCAATGGACACCGCTTCATTTTAGTGGCCATTGACTATTTTACCAAGTGGGTGGAGGCAGCTTCTTTCGCTTCCGTTACCAAGAATGTTGTCGCCCGGTTCATCAAGCAGAATCTCATCTGTTGCTACGGTATCCCAGATAGGATCATTACGGACAATGGTACAAATCTAAACAATACTATGATCATCGCCTTGTGCGAGCAATTCAAGATCCAACATCATAATTCTTCCCCTTACCAGCCAAAGATGAATGGTGCTGTTGAAGCCGCGAATAAGAATATTAAAAAGATCATACAGAAAATGATAGTCACATACAAAGACTGGCATGAGATGCTACCATTCGCTCTCCAAGGATATCGTACCACAACTCGCACATCAACCAGGGCAACACCCTACTCTCTGGTATACGACATGGAGGTTGTCTTGCCTATCGAGGTCCAGATCCCCTCTCTAAGAATTATGAAAGATGCAGGGTTGAATGAAGAAGATTGTATCCAGACTCGACTTGATCAACTAAACTTGATTGATGAGAAAAGGCTTACTTCTGTTTGTCATGGTCAAATGTATCAAAAACGAATGATCAAGGCTTTCAACAAAAAGGTCAGATGCCAAGTGTATCAAGTCGGGGATTTGGTGATCAAACGTATCATACTACCGCAAGATGGTCCCAGGGGAAAATGGACTCCTACCTATGAAGGACCATTTGTAATCAAAAACATATTCTCTGGTGGAGCAATGATCTTGACCACCATGGATGGCGACGACCTGCCGTACCCTGCAAACGCAGACATAGTCAAAAGATACTACACATAAGAGACCCGCTAGGTTGACACACCTAGGCAAAACAAGGGCATCCCAACAAGCTGAAAACCTGTACACCCGACAAGCTGAAAACCCGAAAGGGTGGCTTGGGCAAAAAAGGGTATCCCGATGGACTGAAAACCCAAAAGGGCGGTCCAGGAAAAAGTTAGGGAATTAAAGCGTATGACTATGTCCCGTTGGATCACTTTAAGGATAACCTTTGGCTTCAACGTACAAACTCAGAGGTTCTGATCAATTCAACCATCTTTAGAAGAGGCAACAAATAGACAAGATGCTCAGAGACACGAAGGCTATAGCAGAATGGGAACCCTATGGGATTATTACACATATCTATCTTTTCTTTGTATCAAAATTTTCATTTTTTACGACGGCATTCTCTTACTAGAATGTTTGTCTCATTGTAGAAAAATACTTACTCAAAGTCAATACAAAGATATCCCTTTGAATGTGCAAAACTATCTGTTTTTCTTTACACTTGTGTTTTGTTTACAAAAACGTCCAATGATTCATTTTTGAACATAGGCATTTGAACATAATTACTGTTTACAAATAAACAAAATAAAAGACAATCATTGATGGCTTTAAGAGATATGGAAATATCTATAAGTTTATCTCCATAAAATTCCCCACAGTGTGCAGTTTATTCCCTAGCGGAACAAAACTTCCAGCTTATCAATCCCCGGTAGAAGTCGCCAAATTTCTTAGGATTCCTCAACAGGATTTTTACAAACAGTACACGACATTTCCCTTACAAAAAGAGTTTATTTCTCTAAGTGGAAATTAATCAACACTTCAACTTCACAATATGAAGACTCACACTCCATATCCTCAGCAGCAGTCAGAGATTTATTTTCCCCAATCCAACCGCAATGTAGCAGATTAGCTCGCATGCGCATACATCGCATCCATATATCATAAACATTGATAACATGAATGCATTATACCATGCATTTCATACAACATAGCATTGCATATTAGCTAACATTTTACCCTTTTCAGGATAAGATTAATCAACAGCTACCATTAACAATGTTCAAAGTTTTCAGATACAGTTCAAATACGCTTCAAACACAAATGCCATTCTGATACTCATTCAAATTCAACTTTCATATATAGTTCAGATACGCTTCAAACAGGAATTCCATTCTGATACTCATTCAGACTCTCTTTCAGATACAGTTTAGATATGCTCCAGACACGAATGCCATTCTGATACTCATTCAGATGCAGTTCAGATACACTCCAGACACGTATACCATTCTGATACTCATTCAAATTCAGCTTTCAGATACAGTTCAGATACGCTTCAAACACGAATGCCATTCTAATACTCATTCATACTCTCTTTAAGATACAGTTCAAATACGCTCCAGACACGGATGCCATTCTGGTACTCATTCAGATGCAGTTCGGATACACTCCAGACACAAATGCCATTCTGATACTCATTCAAATTCAGCTTTCAGATACAGTTCAGATACTCTTCAAACACTAATTCCATTCTGATACTCATTCAAAATCTCTTTCAGATACAGTTCAGATACTCTCTAGACACGAATGCCATTCTGATACTCATTCAGATGCAATTCAGATACACTCCAGACACGAATGTTATTCTGATACTCATTCAGATTCTCTTTCAGATTCAACAATCACTTTTAGATGGCATCTGCAATCCCATCTCCACCAAACCTCTATCATCCATCCAAATGGCATCTTTAAGCCCATTCCCTCTACCATCACATCACCGAGTGCAAATTTTTGGGCACTCTAGTGTCCAATTATCTTCCACCTTCGAGTCACGAATGACAAAGCTCGCCAATATAACTCTTCAGGCTTAAAAAGATTGAACAGGGGAAGCTGTTGTATTCCAAAATTTTCCCTCTCACTTATCAAGAATTTTCTCACAAGATCTCCTTGGGCTCAAGACTGCACTAGGGTTTGATCAGCTCAAGACACCTCCTTAAACACTAATGACCAAAATTAGGGTTTGAGTTTGCACAAGGATTTTTGAACTTTCTATGCCCCATATTATTTTCATGGATCATTATGGACCCCCCAAATTACTCATGTCAAGTTTCAAGCCTTAGATCACATTTTTGATTAGTCAATTGAGTAGTTGACCTAAAAATCAGTTGTATTAGGGAAAAAGTCAACTAGGGTCAATTTACAGTCAAAATTCATAATTTTTGATCCCCATAAACATTTTTAAACTCATATGTATCATTTTATCAGGTTTGGACCACAATTCCTCAAGAAGTTTGATCAAATCTCCAAAAGGGCAAAATGGTCAAAATTAGGGTTTTGACTAGGAAAGGGCAATTTCTGATTTTTGACCTAGCAAATGATCAATTGGTTTAAGGCATGATCTCAAGAGTCCAATTGCATCATTTTTACCTAATGACATGGTTCAAAACATTTCAAGTCCATTGGATTGACAAATGAATTTTGTAGTAAACTGATCAAAAGTCAACTGTATACTAAAAAGTCAAACTTTGACTTTTGGTCAAATTCAAGTGCCAAAGATCATAATTCATCAAAACATGTCAACATATGAAACTTATTCATCAAGAAATCAAAAAGTCAAGATTTCATTTTGAAAATTCAAAATTTCTAAACTTAGAAATTTTTCTAAGTGTTGGAAATTTCATATTTTTTTGTAACTTTGAGCAAAATTTTCACCATGATGCAAGATGATTCAAGAGAAACTTCCAACAAGAAAGTTGTAGATCTCCATGAAATTTACAACTTTTCTTTACACAAATCCTTCCAAAAATTCTTGGATCTCAAGTTATAATTTTATGAACATGTGGTCATGAAACTAAATACTTAGTGAAATTTTGTCCTAATTTGGTCAGGATTTTGACCCAACTTCATGGAACTTTTTCATATAGTTCCAATGGAAATATCCAAAAGCAAATCAAAGATGGGTTGTATAACACATTTCAAGCTTTCCAAAATGTCCAAGAACTCCTTGAGATCATTCTTGAGTAGGGAGAATCGAAGAGATGAAGTAAGGGTTTTATCACTTTAATTACAAGTCATTTTAGTGATGAACAAAATTTAAATTCAAACTATGCTGCATAAACACTACTTTGCAGGCCTCAAACTTGTTAGGCACTCCATAATTAATGGTTTACACAGCTGTTAGAGGCTCCACTTCAAGCATTCAATGCATGAACATGATTTATATCCATTTTTGGAAGAAAGGTTACATTGCCATTTTGATAAAGTGACTTTTTGTACAAAACTTGTTCTTGAGCCTTGCACTTGTTCTCTTCTGATCAAACAGGTCCTATAACTCATGAGAAATGTTTCAAACACTTACAATCACCCATCCCATGCTTGTACCTCTCCTTGAAACTTGTTTCTCTCTTTTCTTCAAAATCAAGTAACCTAGCTAAAAGCTAGAAACTTGTACTTCTGATGGTCAAAAGCTCTCAAACACTTTTGTTTATACATACACAAACCATTTGACACAAACACACGGATGATCAAGCCCAAAAAACACCTAGAAATCAGAATCATACTTCACACTTCCATTTTCACACAAACTGACCAAAAACTTGAAACTCATAATCTACTCGTGCGTTTCTTGGCCTTTTGATTTCTAAAGTTTCTAAACATCATATAGAGTTGATCCCACACCCTGTTATAGAACTGTAACACCATTAATACCATCCTCCATTTTCAAAAACAGAGCTTTGCACATTGACTTCTCCAAACCATTTCAGCCATCCATTGCTCAAGCTAATCATTGTATTAGCTTCCTGGGACCTCAAGGAAGCTAACCCGATCATCACCATCACTTGAAACAAGCTCAAACTCAAAAAACAATTTCCAGTTTTGAGGTAAGTTTTCTAAATTTGGAACTCTTCATACAGGCATCATCAATTATTTATTTGTGAACAAAACATGTAGGTATCATTGCCTTGAAGCTAACCATGTCCATAGTTTCCATTAATTTTGCTTGAGCTTAGAGAATTTTGAAACTGAAATTTCTGAGACTTTTAGGGTTCAGTTTAGGGCCATTAAATTTAATGCTTATCTTTGATCTATAGTTTTAATGCTTTACATTTCTGAAACCGTGAGAAAATTTGCTACAAGTTTCATGTTTACAGTTTTCATTTTTGATGAGAAATGAGCAAGTTACAGTTGGTCTGGCTGGAGGTTGAAGATGAAGTCATCATGGCGCATTTTGCCTTGTATATTTATTGATTTGCCTATGTTAATGGATGTATAGCCACCCCAGTGGTAGAAGCGCACGTCTGTAACCTTTTGGGACCTGGGTTCGAGCCCCAGTGGTACCCTTTTGCATTTTTTTACATGTTTTGTATTCCTGACTTTTTTTGCAAGCGCATGAGCCTTTTTGGGCTTGTATTGTTTTTTTTATTTTTGCTTACTAACTCCCTTGCAGGCTGTTTGTACCCCTGGCCCAATTTTTTTTATTTTCTTATTTTTATTTTATTGATTTCCTTAATATATTTTCTAAATACTAAAAAAAATCATAAAAATACAAAAAATGATAGATTTATATTTTGGCTTATTTTATTTTTATTTTTCTCACAAAAAATATTTTTATTAACTATACTTTATTTATTTATACTTATTATCTTGTAAATTTAATTAAAACTAGATTATTAGTTATTTTCTTTCATACTAATTCAAATATATTATTTTTGATATAAAAAAGACTAAATTTTTTTTATAAAGCTATAAATATTTTCAAGACAAAAATACCAAAAAACACTTTTCTTAAACTCATTTTCTTTTGATTAATTAATAGAACTAGGGTTTTATTTAAAATATTTTCTTAATAAATTTAAGTTTAATTAATTATTTTCTTTAATTAATTAGGTTAAGAGAATTTCCTTTTCTCTTATGAAAACCAAACAAAGATCCATTTTCTTTATATTTTGCATTTTTGTACATTTATTCATTTTGTACTTTGTATTTACTCATTTATTTGTACATTGATACCAATTCAATATGGTTGTAATAGACTAACTAGTTTTACATTCTTGCAATCCCCATTCAATTTTTACACCCCTCCCACAAATGTTATAATAGCGTAGTAACTTTAAATTCTGCAATTTAATCGCTTTTATATACAAATGCTAGTAATTAGGGTTGGTATGGAAAGACTAAAACCAATACTTAGAAAAACCTAATTCAAGACAAAAACAAGCATGACAATAATACACTTGCACACAAACACCCTTAGGGTTATTCCACTTGGTTGCCTTATACAAAATGGCCATATTACGCATGTAAGGTATCTTTAAAAAACAATCAAATACAAGATCATAGTCCCTCGATGACGCTATCTAAGTTGCCTTTCAAATGATCTTAGTACCTAAAAGAGAATGCTAAGATACCTTACAACATTGCTAATCACGGTTATACGATGATCCACACCCGTCCCATTTACATCCAAATATTGGGTTACTTACCAAATCAATGGTAAGCTAACAATGTCAAAGGAAAAGGAAAATGAACAAGAAAGACTTTTGAGTAGGTAGAATGATCCTAATTACTTGCTCAATTTCAAACAAACATCCTTGCTATTTTTAAAGTAAACACTTACACTTTCAAACATCTTACAAACTTGAAAACATTTTCAAAAGATCAAACATCTTTGTATACATTCTTACAAACAAGAATAGTTATAAAGATTGCCTAAACAATGGCCTCTTTACAAAACACTTTCAAAAAACTACGCCAAGCACAATTTCAAACAAAAAGCAAGTGATCTAGAAAGTAACTAAGAGACAACGTAAAACCATGGATGAAAAAGTTGCTAATACCTTCCATTTTCATAATCTCCCCCCCGAACTCAAGAAAAAAATCTCAAAGGTCTTTCCTGTGCTTTTTCACCTTTCCTTTTGGATAAAAGAAAAGTCGGTGGTGACTCTTGCTAACCGTAACATTTGCGATAAAATACAAAACCCTCAAGTCAATTCTCCCACCGTATCACATAATACAATATATATGTCTTACTGTTACTCCATCCTCACATCTTTGGTGCCTACAAACGTAGTTGTTATTGTCTAAAAGCTTCAAGAGTTGTTGCATTTCAGTTCAATCCCCTCTAAGCACCAATTTTGCTTGGTAGCGCTGATTAAAAAATCGTATGATGTTTGAAATATTATCGGGTCTTTTGTGCTTTAACGTGCCAACTATGTTTTTTGGAGCAACCAAATTTAGTGTCATGTCGGACACACATTCTTTCTCTTCTGCCAAGAGGCGACATGCACTTGGATGACCGACTAACTTTGCACTTAACTCATGATTATGTAAACTACTTATGACATTAAACTTCCAATTATTATTTCCCAACCGATACCCATGTAGCCTAAATGGGCACTGGCATTTTCTTGAATCAGTATCATCTCTTTTGAAATTCTTGATAGGCTGCCTATATATCCCACTTCTTTTGTATGTCAATGTCACAAATGCAGGTTGTCTATCCGAACCATTATCAGACCTTTCTATCACAACACTAAAGCCTTGTTTGGTGGCCTCCGTATGAATCCACTGTATCATGACATCTCGATATTCATATTCTTTTTCATTTATAAAATGCTTCTGCACATCGACCGCCTTTAAAACAATAGGCGAAACAACAATATACGAAATACCTTGAGACACAATAGGAGAAACACATTCGGAAATAATAGGCGAGACACCTTGAGACACATTAGGAAAAATACCTTGAGATACAATATCTTTGGCACAATTATCGGGATGCACCATACCTAATATATAAAACAAATTTAAACTAGGAAATATCCTACACAAATAAGAAAAATGAAGTTTCTGGAAATAACTGTCACATGAATCGAAAGTACATTTCCAGTTACGTTCGTATGTAAACCGGAAGTATACTTCCGGTATTAACGTGCAATTTTTTCCAAAAAAAAAACATATTAATGTGCTTAATGTATATTGGAAATAGGAATCTTTACCTAAAATTCAGTTTCCTTTAGCTCCTTTTGATATAATACAACACAAGAATGTTGATTTAGAGTGAAAAATAGTATTGAGAATGTGAGGGTTTTTGGAGAGTATTTTGGTCACATTTTGAAATGACCATGATCAATATCCCATGGACCTTGCTGTTTTAAGCTTTTGGATTTTGAGAATAAACCGAAAATGTATATCCGATTTATAGCTGGGATTTTTTTTTAATTTTCCCGCATAAATTTCCTAGATATGTATATTTGGTTTGAATCTTACATTGAACAAGGGAAATGCATCAAAACCTGCATAATAACGTGTTCTAAATTGTTCGTGTAGGAACTAGAAATACATATACGGTACCAAACAATAGTTACATTTCCGGTTTCAAACAAGATTTAAAAAAAAATCCTGAAAATGCATTTTTGGTTTTACATAGGATATTTTTCTCCTATATAGGGTGCTATAATAAATTCTCCAAGAATAGACTAGTTTATATAAGGAAAGTTCATGAAAGCTTCTGGCAAGGGAAAGAGGAATTTGCGAGTTTAATATTATTCACAATAATTTTATTTACAACGCAAAATTTTAGAGAATATTAAGGGTGTGCATGGATCAAAAACCAAACCAAATTAAACTATATAAATGGTTTGGTTTAGATCTTAAAAGTGTTTCTATAAAACCGGTTTGGTTTTTTGAAATTGGTTTACATGTGGACTAGTTCGGTTTAAAAAAATAAAAAACAGTTTTAAAAAAACCAACTTTAAATCGGTTTTTCTCAAAACCAATTTTTTATTTACCTTAAAAAATCAATTTAATAAAAAACCAAATTTGAAACCAGTTTTATAAAAAAACCAATTTTAAAACCAATTTTATAAAAAAAAACCAATTTAAAATAAAAAATATGACAATTAAATTCAAGAAAGATAATTTTTTTAAAAATGAATCTCATTAAGACATCATGTTAAGCTTAAATAACAAAAGAAAATGTATTAACCTTGATACAATTAACAAAAGAAAGGTATTAACCTTACTACAATTAAAGTTTTTGAAAATATTAAATATGACATCATGTTAAGCTACACAACAGAAAACAGAATGACACAAGATACAAAGTGAACAAACATCAATGTATCAAGTGCATAAGAGGAAATGCATAATTATGTATCAATATGTGGTAAATGATCATTTTGAAAAGCTTAAGCAAATACACAATATATGTAAACTTCCACTACTAAACTTGGAAACTAAAATTATAACTTGCATACAAAACCAGCAGAAGCAACAATGATGTATGTTATACCACTCCAATTATCACAAATAGAGAAACCCTCATTCCAATTCAGTGTCCCTGAAGGTAGAAACTTGTTCACAAAATCAAGTAAAATCTCTCGGTCTTCAACGGGTTCACAATTTCCTTTCGACATACAAAGTTAATCAGCTTTTGCAATAAGCTTAATGCTGCATAGAATGGAATGAAATTACAAGAATGTCATCATATAAAATAGTTGTTTTTATAAGAAGCAAAAGCACATTTACTTCCTTAATTTGTTTACAAGAATACTTTCTTTTGGCATCAAAATAATGATCAATTGAAATAATCACAATTCTTCTTTATATAAGGAATGAACCTGACATAGATAGCAGAAGATCCCACAAAACATTCAAACAGTGACTAAGAAAAACACCCACAAGACAATATCTATGAAGCTATGATCATAAATTAACACATAGTAATAATGATACTTAGAAATATTCAGGTAAGTTTATACATCACATGTAAATGAGACAACTTCCAAATCAAAATATTTCAGAACTTAGAGTTGATAATTGCAAGGATTACATAGAAACTGTTAATTGATTCAAATATTGCAGCAGAATGTAGAATTCAATAAAAGGATATAGAAAACAAAATTGAGAATAGTAGAGTAAATAATAAGATAGTGACTTAACTATGCAAAAACTGACAAGTGACAACTAAACTAGCAAATAAATGAAGAATAACAAGATCATGCATTAACATATAGGCCTAAATTGAGTCTAAAAAATAAATGATATTCCTTCTAACACATTATATTTGGAGCAATACATAATATGAAGACTTCACCAATCATAACTAATAAAATTTTGGCATAATACCACTGTCTATATTCTTTGGTACAATTGGTTCAAATCAAAATCTTTAAATTCTCAAGTGCAGAAATCATAAAAATCACACAATAACATAAACGCACAAGTGCAGAAAATGCATATATAAAAAATTGAGTAGAATATGTGTAATACGGTGGGAGAACTGACTTGGGTGTTTTTGCGTTTGTTCACAATTGTTGCGAATAGCAAGAGTCGCCTCCAACTTTTCTTTTATCTAATAAGGAGAGGTTGAAAAGAACAAGAAATACCTTTCGAGATTATTTCTTGAGTTCGGGGGGTAGGTTATGAAAAGGGAAGGTGTTAGCATCCTTTTCATCTGTAGTTATCTATGAGCTCTTAGTTTCTTGCTAGATCACTTGCTTTTGTTTGAAAATGTGTTTGTGGTGTGGGTTTTTGAAAGTATTTTAAAAACGTCTTTGTAATGGTTCTCATTTCTATAAGAACGCGTACAAAATGTTGTCCTTAAAAAAGTTTAAAGGGGGTGTTTGTGGAATGTGTTTTTTGAAAGTGATTTTGAAAAGTGCCTTTGTAACGATTCTCGTCTCTATAAGAATGCGTACAAAGAGCTTTGTCTTTTGAAAATTTTTCAAATGAAAGTGTTGGTGTATAAAATGTTTTTGTTGTTAGCAAGCGAGCAACTAAGAGCATCCTACCTACTCAGAAGGTCTTAATGTTATTTTCCTCCCCATTTGGATGTTCCTATCTCACTATTGATTTGGTAAGAAGTACCATCATTGAATGTGAAGGGATGGGTATGAGACGTTTGTATAGTTATGAATAGAAATGTTGTGAGATATCTTAGCATTCCTTTTGAGGTACTAAGATCATTTTGAAAGGCAACATTCGAAGCGTCATCGAGGTACTATGATCTTTTGATTGTTTTTTGCTAAAACGTCTCACATGCATATTATGACAATTTTCTCAAGACAACAAGTGGAGTTAACCCTAGGGGTGCATGTGTACAAGTGTGTTTGATTGCATGCATTTTTTGTCTTGAATTTAAGATTTTCTAAGCATTGGTTTTAATCTTGTCATACACACCCTAAATACTAGCATTTATATGAAAACGATAAATTGCGAAAAGTAAATTTACTATGCTATTACATCACTTGGGGATGAGGATGTAAATGTATAAATGGGGGTTGCAAGAAATAAAATGCTAATTATCTATTACAACCATATCGCATATGAATAAATGTACAAAGTTGGAATGAAAAGAAGGTGACCTTTGTTTTGACTTTTATTTATATGAAAGGTTTTGATTAATTAAAGTAATTATGAAAATAAAATATTTTTTATAATAATTTTATATATTCATGAAATAAAACTTGTAAATATATAGTGTGTAAAAAATCAAATCAAAAGGAGTTGTTTTGGTTGGTTGAAAAATATTTGAAGTTTGTTAAAAAAAATACAAAGAACACAAATAGGAAGGCAAAAACTGTTTTTGGTCCTGCAAAGGTTTGAACTCAGGTCCCTACACAGAAATACTTTTCGCGCGTGCCGTTGATACCACTGGGGTGGTCAGTTTCATCCGTTCATGAGACAACTTCAAATGGGTACAAGGTAAACTTGTTTCTGAATGTTTAAAATGCCCAGTTCTCCCATTCGATTGCAGGGATGTAACTCTTCCCAGTTGAGATTCGAAAGGCTCCCCTGTTCAGCCAATCGAAGGATACAAACAACCTGCCTAAAGTTTGGATATGAACCTAATAAAAGAGGCCTTCGAAAGCTATAGGCCCAGTGGTTAACACAAATTTATTTGGCACCAAAATCCAAAGACTAAATGTACATGGCAGTGATAATCGAAAGCTAAAACATGGTCAATTTCCTAGATGTGATATCTATATTTTTTTATTTATATGTACAAATGATGTTTTAAATGGAAAGTTCCAAGTTTAGAGGAACTTACCTCTTGAAGTTTCAATCAAAGGAGTTGTATATGACTTCCTTGGTGGTGGACCAAACTTTGCTGGAACCTTCCTTGGGCTACTGGAACCACTTCTCTGCTTGAATTGAAAGGTTGGTATTTATGAGGAAATCAAAGGTGTTGGTATACTGCAGTCTGGGGGAGTGAATCAAAGGTGGTGTTATACTATAGTTTTGTGGAGTGAATCGAAGGTTACAATACTGAGATTTTTTTGTGAAAAGTTTTAAAGTTTTAAAAGTTTGAGAATATTGGAGAGCTTGAGAATATTAGAGAGTTTGAGTGTTTGAGGATTTTTTATGATTTTTCTCTTCAGCAAAAATCTGGCCCCTTTCTTTGTCAATGATTTCTCTATTTATAGAGAAAAGGTTTGGGAGTTTGAACAAAGATGTGGGTTGGTTGAAATGTGAATATTAAGCTATGTCAGATTTTCCAAGATCCCAAGGTGAAGTACTAAAGTTGTTGATTAAAAGGGGCAGACTTCCCTGACTTATGGTGAAGTACAATCAGGATTTAAGCAAAGCATGGGCTTAAGACAAGATTTGTACTAGCAAGTTTACTTTCATGAAAAAATCTTTTGGACAAAGGCTTAATTACCTCGATAATAACTTAATCCATAATGTAAGCAATTAATTATGGAGTGAAATACAAGCATTAAGGCCTGTAAAGTAAGTTCATGTAGCATGGCCTATGGATTTGATCAGTGTTCTTTCAAAATCCTAATTTCCACTTGTGTCGAAGAATTCTAGTAATGTAACAAAGAAGACTGCTTCGAAGGGAGAAAAATGTCCAAACGAAGCTTATGGACTAAACTTGCATCGAAGGAGACTTCCTACCCAAACGGAGGACATAACCCAAACTTTCATTCGAAGGAGACCACAAAGCCAAACAAAAGATGCATGCAAGAAGGTCTTAAATGCCCAAACGAAAGAGGCATCAAAGGAGGGCCACATGCCCAAACGAAGGTGGCATGCAAGAAGTCTAAATGCCCAAGCGAAAGAGGCATCAAAGAAGTATAAATGCCCAAACAAAAAAGGCATCAAGGGAGGCCACATGCCCAAACGAAAGAGGCATGCAAGAAGTTTCAATGCCCAGACGAAAGAGGTATCAAGGGAGGCCACATGCCCAAACGAAAGAGGCATGAAAAAGTTTCAATGTCTAAACGAAAGAGGCATCAAGTAAGTTTAAATGCCCAAACGAAAGAGGCATCAAGGGAGGCCACATGCCCAAACGAAAGAGGCATGAAAGAAGTTTCAATGCCCAAACAAAAGAGGCATCAAGGGAGGCCACATGCTCAAATGAAAGAGGAATGCAAGAAGTTTCAATGCCCAAACGAAAGAGGCATCAAGGAAGTTTAAATGCCCAAACGAAAGAGGCATCAAGGGAGGCCACATGCCCAAACGAAAGAGGCATGCAAGAAGTTTCAATGCCCAGACGAAAGAGGCATCAAGGGAGGCCACATGCCCAAATGAAAGAGGCATGTAAGAAGTTTCAATGCCCAAACGAAAGAGGCATCAAGGAAGGTCACATGCCAAAACGAAAGAGGCATCAAAGGAGGGACACATGTGAAATCGAAGGATTCCAAAAGGAGGCCTTTTTCCTTGGAATCAAAGGAGGTTACAAGAGGCTCTTGCCTTGTGCCTGCTGGCCTTGTGGGCGCCTCTTGCATGCAAAAAAGGAGTTATGGCTCAATCGAAGGCTACATATATCCAGCTGTCACTTTGTGAGTCAAAGCAATCATGGAGGGGAACATTTGTCCAGTCAACACAGGCATGCAAACATCAAACATCCAATAGAAGCAAGCACATAGGCAACATTGCACTGTGAATCCTATAAGGCCAAAGATGCAATCATAGGTGACATGCAGAAAGATCATGTCTTGTGAACCAAAACCAACGTGTCAGAATCCAACGCTTAATCGAAGGATGCAAGCCAAGCTTGCATTGAAAGAGACCAAAAGACCAATCGAAGGAGGTGAATCGAAGAAGACTTATTTTTCTCCAATTTTGTCAAAAATATTATTTTTATCTATTTCCCCATTTTTAACAGCTTCCTCTTTAATTTGATGCTGAAAAAAATCCAATTGTACTTGTGCAAGCTTGAATTTTGAGAATCATTGTGAGAAATGCCTTGAGGAATGAGAGGGAAAATTTTGGGGTACAACAGCTGCCCCTGTTCAATCTTCTTAAACCTGAAGAGTTAGATTGACGAGTCTGCCATTCGTGACTTGAAGGTGGAAGATGATTAAACACTAGAGTGCCCAGAAATTTTCACTTTGATGACATGGTGGTTGATTGTGTAGGGAAATGGCTTAAAGATGCCATTTGGAGTGATGATGGAGAGTTTTCAGAGATGGGCTTACAGATGCCATCCAAAGGTGATTGCTGACAGGAATTAGACTAAGTCCAAGCTTTGACTTCAATTGGAAAAGAATCAGAATAAATATTTGGAGTGATTTATCTAAACCAGAGAAAGCGTCTACCGGGAAAGAATCAGGATAAACTATTGATCTATTTAAACTGAACCAGCAGAGGTCTGGAAAAGAATCAGAATAAATCTTGGAGCGATTTATATGAACCAAAGAAAATGTCTACCAGAAAGGAATCAGGATAACCATTGATAGATTTAAACTGAACTAGAAGAGGTCTGGAAAAGAATCAGAATAAATCTTGGAGCAATTTATCTGAACCAGAGAAAATGTCTACCAGAAAGGAATCAGGATAAACCGTTGATAGATTTAAACTAAACCAGCAGAGGTCTTGAACATTATTTAACTGGAAAGAATCAGAATAAATCTTGGAGCGATTTATTTGAACCAGAGAAAATGTCTACCAGAAAGGAATCAGGATAAACCATTGATAGATTTAAACTGAACCAGCAGAGGTCTTGAATATTCTTTAACTGGAAAGAATCAGAATAAACCTTAGAGCGATTTATCTGAACCATAGAAAATGTCAACAGGAAAGAATTAGGATAAACCATTGATAAATTTAAACTGAACCAGCAGAGATCTTGAATATTCTTTAACTGGAAAGAATCAGAATAAATCTTGGCGCAATTTATCTGAACCATAGAAAATACCTACGGGAAAGAATCTGGATAAACCATTGATAGATTTAAACTGAACCCGCAGAGGTCATGAATATTCTTTAACTAGAAATAATCAGAATAAATCTTGGAGCGATTTATCGGAACCAGAGAAAATGTCTACGGGAAAGAATCAGTATAAACCATTGATAGATTTAAACTGAACTGGCATAGGTCTTGAATATTCTTTAACTGGAAAGAATCAGAATAAATCTTGGAGCGGTTTATCTGAACCAGAGAAAATGTCTACGGGAAAGAATCAGGATAAACCATTGGTAGATTTAAACTGAACCGACATAGGTCTTGAATATTCTTTAACTGGTAAGAATCAGAATAAATCTTGGAGAGATTTATCTGAACCAGAGAAACTATCTGCCGGGAAAGAGTCAGGATAAACCATTGATCGATTTAAACTGAACCAACAGAGGTCTTGAATAAAATTTAACTGGAAAGAATCAAGATAAATCTTTGGAGCGATTTATCTGAACCAGAAAAAGTGCCTACCAGAAAGGAATCAGGATAAACCATTGATTGATTTAAACTGAACCAGCAGAGGTCTTAAACAAACTTTAACTGGAAAGAATCAAGATAAATCTTTGGAGCGATTTATCTAAACCAAAGAAAGTGCCTACCGGAAAGGAATCAGGACAAACCATTGATTCATTTAAATTGAACCAGTAGAAGCCTGGAGGAAGTGTTTGTTATGCAGTTAGTCACCCCGTCTTGTTTCTGGAATTGATCTACAAGTAAATTATTCACAGATAGTTGTCCTGTCTTGTCGAAAATTGTTTGACGATAATTTTATATTGATTGACCTTTCCTGAAAAGGTAAAAAGTTAGTTGTATGCAATGTCATGATGTATGAAATGCATGGCATAAAGATGTTTCTCATAATAAATGAGATTGCGATATATGCTTCTGTGTTGTCGATGTTATGATGTATGAATGCAATGTATGAACATATTAGTTGTTCTGCTGCAGTGTTGCTGGATTGAGGAAAATAAATCCCTGGTTGCTGCTGGAAATGAGGAGTGTAAGCCTTCATATTTTGTTGAAGTTGAAGTTTCGATAGATGGTTTTCCATTTTTAGAGAAAGAAACTCTGTTGGGGAAGGGAAACTCCGTGCATTGTCTGGGAATTTTGTGAAATCCTGCTGGGGAATCCTGACACCATTAGGCTGCATACTGAGAATATGTCAGTGATCTTTGTAGTAGGATATCTCTGCCTTTGTACTTGCTGGAGAAGGTACAAGCTGGAAGAAATATCTGCAGGGATTTTGTGGACGGCCCTTGGATATTATCCAGTTTCTTAAAGCCATTAGTAACTGTCTTTTTTGTTTTGTTTTTTATGCGAGTATTCCCAAATGGTAACCATATTCAAATGCGTATGTTCAAAAATAATCACTGGACATTTTTTTAAACAAAACAGAAAAATAAAAACAAATAGTTTCGCACTTTCAAAGGGATTTCTTTTGTATTGATTTGAACGATTTGTGCCTATAATAGGCATTTTTGTACAAGGAGACGAACATCCTAGTAAGAGAATACCGTCGTAAGAATGAAACTAATAAAAAATAGTGTATAAAGAAAAACATCTATGTGAAATAATCCCATCGGGTTCTTATTCTGCTATTGCCTTTATGTCTTTGAGCGTTTCATCTCTTTGCTGTTTATCCGAAGCTGACTGGATTGATTACCACTTGAGCTTGATAGTTGATATTGAAGATTTACTGTAAGGTGATCCAACGGGACATAGCCATACGCTTAACAACTCTAACTTTTTCCTGGACCTCCCTTTCGGTTTTTCAGTCTACCAGGATACCCTTTTTTGCCCAAGCCGCCTTTTCAGGTTTTCGACTTTCCAGGTGTACAATTTTTTTTATATATCCCAAATTTTTTCCTAGGCCAGTCAACCTAGCGGGTCTTCTTCATGCGTAGTATCTTTTAACTATGTCCGCGTTTACAGGGTGCGGGAGGTTGTCATAATCCATAGTGGTTAAGATCATGACCCCACCCAAAAATATGTTTTTGATCACAAATGGTCCTTCGTATGTAGGAGTCCATTTGCCCCTGGGATCTCCTTGTGGCAGTATGATACACTTGGCTACCAGGTCACCAACCTGATATACCTGACGTTAAACCTTCTTGTTAAAAGCTTTAATCATACGTTTTTGGTACATCTGACCATGACATACTGCTGCGAGCCTCTTCTCGTCAATCAAGTTTAATTGGTCAAGTCGAGTCTGGACCCAATCATCTTCATTCAAACCTGCATCCTTCAGGATTCTCAAGGAAGGGATCTGGACTTTTATTGGTAGGACAACTTCCATACCATATACCAAAGAGAAAGGAGTTGCCCTTGTTGATGTGCGCACCGTGGTACAGTAACCATGGAGAGCAAATGGTAACATCTCATTCCAGTCTTTATAGGTCACTGTCATCTTCTGTATGATCTTTTTGATGTTTTTGTTAGCAGCTTCTACAACGCCATTCATCTTCGGACGGTAGGGAGAAGAGTTATGATGCTGAATCTTGAATTGTGTGAAAAGCTCGGTGATCATAGTGTTGTTGAGATTAGTACCATTATCTGTAATGATCCTTTTCGGAATACCATACTGACAGATAAGGTTGTGTTTGATGAATATGGCCATAACATTCTTGGTAACAGAAGCGAATGAAGCTGCTTCGACCCACTTCGTGAAGTAATCAATGGCAGCCAGGATGAAACTGTGCCCATTAAAAGTTGTTGGTCTTACCTCTCCAATCTTGTTGATGCCCCACATTGTGAATGGCCAAGGAGCAGTCAAGACGTTTAAAGGAATTGGGGGTACATGCACCTTATCAGCATAGATTTGACACTTATGGCAAGTTCTTGAGTGATGTTGACAATCAGTTTCCATTGTGGACCAATAGTAACCAGCCCTCAAGATTTTCTTGGCCATAGTATATCCAATAGAGTGGGTCCCAAAGAGGCCATCATGCATGTCTTCCATAATTTTCTCTGCCTCCTTCTTGTCCACACATCGGAGTAGAGTAGAATCATGATTGCTCTTGTATAGGGTTCCGTTGCTTAGAAAGAATTTGGCTGAAAATCTTCGCAAAAACTTCTTATCATTAACGGAGGCCCCTTCAGGATATTCTTGTGCTTCAAGATATCTTTTCACCTCATGGTACCATGGTTCCTCTTCGTTAGTGTCGAGCTCATAGCAGTGTGCAGGTTCATCGAATCTTTTGATTTTTATTATAGGAGCTTCGTTGTCCCATTTGACCTTGAACATGGAAGACATTGTGGCCAAAGTGTCGGCTAACCGATTCTCCTCCCTAGGGAAATGCACAAAGGTGATCTCCTCGAAGTATGGAATCAGATTTAACACAAGCTTTTTGTATGGAATGAGGTTCAGATGCTTGGTATCCCATTCTCCCTTTACTTGGATAATTACTAGAGCGGAATCTATAAATACATCCAAGTGTTTGAGCCTCAAGTCAATGGCAGCCTTCAGAGCCCAGATGCATGCTTCATGCTCAGCCATGTTGTTCATATAATCGAAGCATAATCTAATAGTGAAAGGAGTGTAACAACCTTCAGGATAGATTATCACAGCCCCAATTTAGTTACCCAAAGCATTGGAAGCCCCATCAAAAACCACAGTCCATCGGGATCCTTGTTCAGGTCTGTCATACGTTCCAGGTTTTGCACAGTCGATCACTAACATGATATTCTCATCCAGGAATTCAAAGTTCATAGATTGATAGTCATTAACAGCTTGGTGAGCCAAATTATTTGCTAATATACTTCCTTTTATGGCCTTTTATGTTGTATACTGGATGTCATATTCAGTCAGAATCATTTTCCATCTAGCTACCCATCTGTAGAGAGCGGGTTTTTCGAAGATGTATTTGATAGGGTCCATTTTAGAGATCAATAGAGTGGTGTGAGTCAGCATATACTATCTTAGCCAGCGAGCAGCCCATGCCAAAGTGCAACAAGTTTTCTCGAGTAGTGAATATCTGGTTTCACAGTCGGTAAACTTTTTGCTCAGGTAGTAAATTGCATGCTCTTTTCAGCCAGACTCGTCATGTTGTCCCAACACACACCCCATAGAACTCTCTAGCACAGTCAAGTACATGATCAAAGGTCTTACCTCAACTGGAGGCATGAGGATAGGAGGCTCTTGCAAATATTCCTTGATTTTGTTGAAGGCAGCTTGGAAATTGTCGTCGTTCCATTTGACTACTTGATCTTTTTTCAAGAGCTTGAAGATTGGCCCACAAGTAGCAGTTAAGTGAGATATGAAGCGAGCGATGTAATTAAGACGACCCAAGAATCCTCTAACCTCTTTTTCAGAGTGGGGGACTGGCATTTCTTGAATGGCCTTTACTTTTGCAGGATCAACTTCGATACCTTTTCCACTGACGACGAAACCTAGAAGCTTTCCAGACCTTACTCCGAATATGCATTTATTAGGGTTCTACCTCAATTTGTACTTTTTTTAGCTTCTCAAATAACTTGTGTAGGTGATTGAGATACTCTTCTTTGGTTTGCAACCTTGCGATCATATCATCCACATAGACTTCTATTTCATGGTGAATCATATCATGAAATAAGGCTACCATGGCACGCTGATAGGTTGCCCCGTCGTTCATTAGTCCAAATGGCATAACTTTGTAGTAGAAAGTTCCCCACTGTGTGACAAAGGTCATCTTCTCCATGTCCTCAGGTGCCATCTTGATCTGATTGTATCTGGAGAAACCATCCATGAAGGAGAATACTTTGTGTTGAGCGGTGTTGTCAACCAAAATGTCAATATGTGGTAGAGGGAAATTATCCTTGGGGCTTTCCCTATTCAGATCTCTATAGTCCACACACATGCGAACCTTTCCATACTTGTTTGGCACAAGAACCACGTTTTCCACCCATTGAGGATAAGATGCGACGGCTAAGAAATCGACATTGAACTGTTTCATGACTTCAGCTTTGATCTTTTCTGACATATCCAGCTGCATACGCTGAACCCTTTGCTTCACTGGAGGGCATTCCTCTTTTGTAGGTAGGCAATGAACCACAATATCAGTGTCAAGTCCCAGCATGTCTTCATATGACCAGACAAAAACCTCAACATAGTCATGTAGCATCTGTATTAACCGCTTTTTAACACTGGGCTCTAAGTTAGCACCTACTTTGACTTCTTTTCTGTCCTCTTCAGTACCCAAGTTCACTGTCTCAACTGGCTCCTCATGAGGCTATATTGCCCTTTCTTCCTGTTGTAATAGTATAGCAAGCTCTCCTGGTACCTCACAATCTTCCTCACCTTCGTCCTCGACTTGGTAGATCGGATTTTCAAAGTCATAGTGAGCAATAGCATAATTGTTACCAATGGGATCCCGAGTGGATGTGGATCTGCATTTTGATATGTGAGTGAGTGTAAGAGCATATTTATTTTCGATAAAGTAAAAAGTAGAAGAAGAAAACAAAGAGTGTAAAAATTTGTATGCAAAAACGTCTCATGATTTATTAATGACATATGAAGATGAAGATAACAATCCTCACAGATGGACCATTGTGCCACGGGTAAGACACAAGGTTTTAAAGTTTAAATTGTTTAAATATTACAAGTCCAAAAATTTAAAAGACAATTACTCTTGAAAAAAATTAATAGGAACAAAACCTTTGGCCTCCCAATTGTTGAGTCCACCGCTGATGGTCGGAAAATCCACTCGTCCATGTCACAATTGCTATCATTGTCTTCCAATGCATTGATTCCATGATTGCTGATGTGTAATGGTGGTCCCCCAGTGCGAGTATGTCGAACAACTCTTTGGGCCTCCGAAGTAAAACCCAGACCAAATTTGTCAGATTTGTAGGGAATATCCGGAAGTTGACCCCAAATGGTACATCCCCCTTCCTCAACTACTACTTTAGCATCCTTCAGAGAAGCCATTTTTAAAGGAGGTTTGGTAATCTTCGGAGTCTTGGTAGCAGTCTTGGTTACAACAACCGTCTGTGGAACCTCCTCAAAATTCTGACAAGGGGTCTCGATGAACTCGCCGTCCATTTCCCTATACCAGAAGGAGTTCAGGTGGCTAACCATGTATTCCTCCTCCCCATGGACTATGATAATCTTTCCCTTGAATGGGTACTTCATCATCTGATGTAAGGTAGAAGTGACAACACCAACCCCATGGATCTAGGGTCGACCCAATAAAAGGAATAAGATGGGCGGATATCCATCACATAGAAGGTTGAATCAAAAGTCTGAGTTCCAACTTTGATAAGGATGTCCACCTCCCCGTGCACCGTTCTTTTAGAACCATAGAAAGCCCTCACCACAATGTTGTTGGGCTTCAACGTGAGTCCTTCGCAATCTAATCGGTCAAGAGAAATCTTGGGTAAGACATTCAGTGAAGAACCTATATCCACCAGAACGTGAGCTAATGTAGTGCCCCTGCACTCAATGGAGCATGCAGGGCATCATTGTGTTTCCTTCCCTCCAGAGTTAAATCAACATAAGAAAAACCTAGTCCATTATCATCAGTTAGACTGGCCACACAATTCTCAAATTGATCAACGAAAGTTTCTTGGGGCACATGGGCGGTCTTCAGAAATTTTACTAAAGCCTTAGCTTGGGCCTTCGAGCACAAAAGTAAGGCCAACAATGATATTTTTGAGGGGGTATGCCCAAACTGCTCCATGAAATTATAATCACTTTTATTTCTTATCTTTAATATCTCTTCCATCTCCTTCTTAGAAGCCTTAGGAATGACTTCTGGATGCGCCTTCGTCTGGGCAGGCTCAACCAAAACCTCTTTGCCCTGTGTCTTGACCGACTCGATAGCAGGGATAACAGCAGGGCTTGCAGCAGGAATGACCATGGGAATACTGACAGGAGCAGTATCAGGAATGATCACAGGACTGCCAATGGTCTTTGGAGAGATGTCGAGGGGGCAAACTCTTCCGCTTCTTGTTATCTTACTGTTCCCAACGATATTGTCGATATCAGGATCAATACTTTCAACAACTTTGTCTTTGATAGCCAACAAGTCTTGCTTGACGCCATGGTAATAGATGTCAGTCCCATAATTCCAGAGAACAACTTTATCCGAGGAATATGGTATGGGCCCCGACATGGTGATGATTAGGGGAGAAAACTTTGGAACAAATGTAATTCTAACAGGTCTTTTGATGGAGACCCTGGGAGGACTGTCGGAATTGGTGATTATTGAAACATCTTCACATGAATTTCTGGCAAGAGGAACTTTCTCAAATAAGATGTCTTTATTAACCATCAGGCACTGGACGCCCATCTTTAGCAATAAACAACCATCTGGTAGAGACATACATGAGTGACAATTTTCATCACAGCCCGGAAATAAACCAACTTGCAATAAATTCTGTTTAACAATCAAAAGGGGAGTAGTTAATTCATCCATATAGGAAATAAAATGGTCATCATCAACAACATTGACACCTTGGCCATGTTTGGGCATTGGCTCCGTTATTACATTAGGTGTTTATGGAGGGTCAAAATCAATCTCTTTCTCCTCGATAAGGTCTTGTACTTTTTTTCAAAGCCCAACAATCGTTTGTATCATGCCCCATACTTTCAGAATGATAGGCACATCGAGCATTCGGGTTGTAGTGGGAAGAATCAATATTGGGGTTCTTGGGAGCTTCCCTTAGAGTCACTAGATTGTATTTTAACAGATGTGGCAAAACCTGGGACAAGGCCAAGTTGATCCGGGTGAATCGTCTTATGGGCGCCTCTGGCCTGCGTTGATGGTTTCGCTGTTGATTTGATACAGGATTGGAGATCATAACAGCCCCTACCTTCGGACGATGTTCAAGTTTGTTTTGATTCCTGTGGCCACAAGCAACACTGACCTCTTTCTTTCCAGTGAAGGGTTTCTTTATCGTGCTTGAGGATGCATCCCTTTGAATTTTGCCACTCTTAATACCGGCTTCTACCCGCTCACCAGTCATGATCAACTCAGTAAATCCAACTGAAGAGCTTCCAATTAGATGGTTAAATAATGGACCAGACAACATGCCCAAGAACATATCCACCAATTCTCTATCAGATAATGGGGGTTGGACTCTTCCTGCGTGATCCCTCCATTTCTGGGTATAATTTTTGAAACCCTCACCAGAATCCATATACATACTTTGCAGTTGTGTTCGAGTTGGAGCTAAGTCAACATTATACTGGTATTGCTTGTAAAAGGCAGCAGCCAAATCTTCCCAATTGCGAATATTGGTTCCCTCCAATTGATAGAACGAATCCAACTGCGTTCCTGAAAAACTTTCATGGAAAAGATGTACCCATAGGTTCCTATCAGCAATATGGGGTTGAATATTCCTGACGTATGAGCTTAAATGCAGTTTAGGACAAGAGACACCGTCATATTTAGCAAATGTGGGGACCTTGAATTTCTGCGAGATGACCACCCCTGTGCCCAGTCCCAACTCTTCAATATCCAGCCCGGGTACTCTCTGGATCTCCATAGCATTTAGACGATCCTCCAGCTGTTTGTATTTATCATCAGCAGGAGGATACTGTTCTTCAGAGTAGTCAACTTCATCTTCCTCAGCCTCTGGGTTGTCCTTCCCTTCCTTGTCCTTTCCATCTTGATTATCTCTTTCACCAGACAAGGTTGCAAAATCTAGAGCTCGATTGGCTAGTCCTCTGAATCTTCTTCCCAAATTCAAAACACCGACTGGTTTCTTCGACTTCTTCTTTTTATCTTTGATCAAGAGAGCCTTCAAATCCTATTATCCCTTAGCCAGAGCCTGGAACATCTGTTGGAATTGAGTATTCTGTGCTTAAAGATCTTTTACTGTCTGTTCAATATCCATCTCACTGAAATAAACAGCAAAAAGATAAGGAGGCCAGTTGTATAAACCTGTTTGTGTTATGATGAATGAAAATGCATATGCAAATGATTTCAAGGAAACTAGGAGATTTAAATTTGTTTAGAGAATAAGAAACACACATTGTATTAATAAATCCAAGTTTTATTACATCATGCCTCTTGGGGCTTATAAAGAAGGAAATAAATATAAAGTAAACTCTTAAGACAAGACAGTCGAGCGCATCGTTTTTGGCGCAATGTAGGCTTTCAAACTCCGCTCTTTATGAAGCTGTCTTGTAAGTTCCAAAACCTTCTTTTCACTCACGTAGAACTGGGCTTCAAATGTGTCTCGTTCTTCCTCTAGCTGGATCCAAGCTCTTTGTAAGTATTCAAAAGAAGTAGGCATGGTATGATGAAGGATATCATTGGTAACATCTCCTTCAACTAATGGCTTCATGATGATATGCAAAGTGGTAGGTATGGAATACCGAGTCTTTGAGCACGAGTTCGTACCCACTTAAGATAAGGATCCAAAGGAATGGAGTTCTTATGCCCTAATGTCTTGCTATCCACTTTTTTTATCATTCTCCAAGCCCATATGAACCTTTGACGGTAGCCTTGGTTGTCATTCTCATAGTCAAATACCAAACCTTGGATGAGTGCGTCGTGAGGACCATCTCTTCGTGCATACCCAAATTGTCGTAATGCAAGAGAAGGATTATAGGTGATACCTCCCCTAATGCCTAAGAGTGGGACATTAGGGAATTCCCCACAACGGTCAATGATAGTAGTGTCCTCCAAGGATCGAGAACACCAATAAATGTCAGAGTGTGTGAGGGACATCATCCTTTGAGACCATGTCAAACCTTGCTCGTTCTTTAACATTGATCGAGGTAGGTGCAAAGTAAACCACTTAGCGAGTAGGGGAATGCAACATAAAATAGTACCTCTTTTCTTCATGGTGCGAGTGTGGAAACAATGTAAAATGTCTCCAAACAAGGTAGGTATAGGATTACGGGAGAGGAAAACCTTGATGGCATTCACATCTATGAATTGGTCCAGATTGGGAAAAAGAACCAAACCATAGATTAGAAGGGATAAAACATCTTCAAAAGCTTGAAAATACAAATCATCCCAGAACGAATGAGCCTTCTCCAACAGAAAATTGGCTAGGAAACCCTTAACTCCGCTTCTTGTCTCCCAATTTGTTACAATGTCGGCTCTCTTCAGATGCAGGGCTTCAGCAATGACTTCAGGTTTTGGAGTTTATTCTAAACCAGTGAACGTTATTTGATCAAGCACATGCACTCCTAATAGCTGAGAGAATTCTTCTAATGTAGGCACCAACTGATAGTCAGGAAAGGCGAAGCAATGATGTATGGGGTCAAAGAATTGGAAGAGCACAAACATCATTTCTTCTTGGAAGTTGGATGTAGTCAAGTTGAGAAGTCGACCATATTTCTTGGTGAAGGGAGAATCTCCAAGTACCCTTGACGCTAACTCTTGGAGTTAAGGGTGTGCTTTCACAAAGCTGACTCGGATGGTATTCCTTCGAATGGGATTCATGGCCTATAAAACAAAGCAAATATAAATTCCTAAATCCTTGAAATGGTTAGTGAGAATGCTTATGATGTTATGATGTTTATGATGTTATGTTCAAGTATGAAAAGTCAACAAGTTGTTATGTACACATAAAGCAGACATGTCCTTAGGTTTAGGCTTGCATGGAGTTTGTAGGTAAGTACCCTCTTGAAGTTTAGTTGGCTCAACCTGTCCTAGAAAGTAACCGGGTTCTAGGGGACCTCAATATCACTGACCTTTCTTGCGGTCGAGATATCCCAAAAGTTTGATCTCAATGAGTGTAGTATCGAGTATCAACCAATATTTAGCTTTACACCAAATTCGGCTATCTCACTACTTCCTAATGGCCAAGTTGTTCAATTATGGTTCTAAGGTCAGTTAGTGCTTCATGATGCTGCCCAGCGGCCCCATATTCTCCTCGATTCAAAACAAGGGATATCGGTACCAACAAATATGTCACACTAACATAGCCATTGTTTCAACCATATCGATCTACGCCGTACAATGTCCACAATCTATTGCTACTTACCTAAAAGGTGTCCCAAATCCGGGTGGAGGATCAAAACAAGCCCAAACAAGGAACCATAATGTAAAGCAAGCAAGTCAAATAAGAAAAGAAAGTAAAAGTGATCTAGCCCTAAGTTAACCCCACTTTTAAGAACTTATCCCCAGCAGAGTCTCCAGTTCTGTAATACGATAGAAGAACTAACTTGGGTGTTTTACATTTGTTCCCAATTGTCGTGGATGGCAAGAGTCGCAACTGACTTTTCATTTATCCAATAAGGAGAGGTTGAAAAGAACATGAAATACCTTTCGAGATTATTTCTTGAGTTCGGGGGGGGGGGGGGGTAGGTTATGAAAAGGGAAGGTGTTAGCATTCTTTTCATCGGTAGTTATCTACAGGCTCTTAGTTGCTTGCTAGATCACTTGCTTTTGTTTGAGAATGTACTTGTGGTGTGGGTTTTTGAAAGTATTTTGAAAACGTCTTTGTAATGGCTCTCTTTCTATAAAAACACGTATAAAGTGTTGTTCTTGAAAATAGTTCAAAGGGGTGTTTGTGGAATGTGTTTTTTGAAAGTGATTTTGAAAAGTGCCTTTGTAACGATTCTCGTCTCTATAAGAATGCGTACAAAGAGCTTTGTCTTTTGAAAATGTTTCAAATGAAAGTGTTAGTGTATAAAATGTTTTTATTGTGATCAAGCAAGCAACTAGGAGCATCCTACCTACTCAAAAGGTCTTAATGTTCTTTTCCTCCTCCTTTGGATGTTACTATCTCACCATTGATTTGGTAAGAAGTCCCATCATTGGATTTCACGGGATGGGCACGAGACGTTTGTATAGTCATGAATAGCAATGTTGTGAGATGTATTATCATTTCTTTTGAGGGACTAAGATCGTTTTGCAAGGCAACATTCGAAGCCTCATCGAGGGACTATGATCTTTTGATTGTTTTTTGCTAAAATGTCTCACATGAATATTATGACCATTTTCTCAAGGCAACAAGTGGAGTTAACCCTAGGGTTGAATGTGTACAAGTGTGTTTGATTGCATGCATTTTTTGTCTTGAATTTAAGGTTTTCTAAGCATTGGTTTTAAGATTGCCATACATACCCTAAATACTAGCATTTATATGAAAATGATAAAATGCGGAAAGTAAATTTACTATGCTATTACATCACTTGGGGATGGGGATGTAAATGTACAAATGGGGTTTGCAAAAAATAAAATTCTAATTATCTATTACAACCATATCGAATATGAATAAATGTACAAAGTTGGAATGAAAAGAAGGTGAACTTTGTTTTGACTTTTATTTATATGAAAGGTTTTGATTAATTAAAGTAATTATGAAAATAAATTTTTTTGTAATATTTTTATATATTCATGAAATAAAACTTGTAAATAAAGAGTGTGTAAAAAATCAACTCAAAAGGAGTTGTTTTGGTTGGTTGAAAAATATTTGAAGTTTGTTAAAAAAAAAATACAACGAACACAAACAGGAAGGCAAAAACTATTTTTGGTCCTGCCAAGGTTTGAACTCAGGTCCCTACACATAAATACTTTTCGCACACACTGTTGATACCACTGGGGTGGTCTGTTTCATTCGTTCATGAGACAACTTTAAATGGGTACAAGGTAAACTTGTTTCTGAACGTTTAAAATGCCCAGTTCTCCCCTTTGATTGTAGGGATGCAACTCTCCCCAGTTGAGATTCGAAAGGCTCCCCTGTTTAGCCAATTGAAGGATACACATAACCTGCCTAAAGTCTGGATACAGACCTAACAAAAGTGACCTTCGAAAGCTACAGGCCCAGTGGTTAACACAAATTTATTTGGCACCAAAATCCAAAGACTAAATGTACATGGCAATGATAATCGAAAGCTAAAATATGGTCAATTTCCTAGATGTGATATCTATATTTTTTATTTATTTATATGTACAAATGATGTTTTAAATGGAAAGTTCCAAGTTTAGAGGAACTTATCTCTTGAAGTGTCAACCGAAGGAGCTGTATATGACTTCCTTGGTGGTGGACCAAACTTTGCTGGAACCTTCCTTGGGATACTGGACCACTTCTCTGCTTGAATCGAAAGGTTAGTATTTATGAGGAAATCAAAGGTGTTGGTATACTGCAGTCTGGGGGAGTGAATCAAAGGTGGTGTTATACTATAGTTTGGTGGAGTGAAGCGAAGGTTACACTACTGAGATTTTTTTGTGAAAAGTTTCAAAGTTTTGATGGTTTGAGGATATTGGAGAGTTTGAGAATATTGGAGAGTTTGAGTGTTTGAGGATTTTTTTATGATTTTTCTCTTCAACAAAAATCTGGCCCCTTTCTTTGTCAATGGTTTCTCTATTTATAGAGAAAAGGTTTGGGAGTTTGAATAAAGATGTGGCTTGGTTGAAACGTGAATATTAAGCTATGTCATATTTTCCAAGATCCCAAGGTGAAGTACTAAAGTTGTTGGTTAAAAGGAGCTGACTTCCCTGACTTATGGTGAAGTACAATCAGGATTTAAGCAAAGCATGGGCTTAAGACAAGATTTGTACTAGCAAGTTTACTTTCATGAAAAAATGTTTTGGACAAAGGCTTAATTACCTGGATAATAACTTAATCCATAATGTAAGCAATTAATTATGGAGTGAAATACAAGCATTAAGGCCTGTAAAGTAAGATCATGTAGCATGGACTATGGATTTGATCAGTGTTCTTTCAAAATCCTAATTCCCACTTGTGTCGAAGAGTTCTAGAAATGTAACATAGAAGACTGCTTCGAAGGGAGCAAAATGCCCAAACGAAGCTTATGGATTAAACTTGCATCGAAGGAGACTTCCTGCCCAAATGGAGGACGTAACCCAAACTTTCATTCGAAGGAGACTACAAAGCCAAACGAAATATACATGCAGGAAGATCTTAAATGGTCAAACGAAAGAGGCATCAAAGGAGGGCCACATGCCCAAACGAAGGAGGCATGCAAGAAGTCTAAATGCCTAAACGAAAGAGGCATCCAAGAAGTTTAAATGCCCAAATGAAAGAGGCATCAAGGGAGGCCACATGCCAAAACGAAAGAGGCATGCAAGAAGTTTCAATGCCCAAACGAAAGAGGCATCAAGGGAGGCCACACGCCCAAATGAAAGAGGCATGCAAGATGTTTCAATGCCCAAACAAAAGAGGCATCAAGGAAGTTTAAATGCCCAAATGAAAGAGGCATTAAGGGAGGCCACATGCCCAAACGAAAGAGGCATGCAAGAAGTTTCAATGCCCAAACAAAAGAGTCATCAAGGGAGGCCACATACTCAAACGAAAGAGGCATGCAAGAACTTTCAATGCCCAAAAGAAAGAGGCATCAAGGAAGTTTAAATGCCCAAACGAAAGAGGCGTCAAGGGAGGCCACATGCCCAAATGAAATAGGCATGCAATAAGTTTCAATGCCCAAACGAAAGAGGCATCAAGGGAGGCCACATGCCCAAACGAAAGAGGCATGCAAGAAGTTTCAATGCCTAAATGAAAGAAGCATCAAGGAAGGTCACATGCCCAAATGAAAGAGGCGTCAAAGGAGGGCCACATGTGCAATTGAAGGATGCCAAAAGGAGGCCTTTTGCCTTGGAATAGAAGGAGGCTACAAGAGGTTCTTGCCTTGTGCCTGCTGGCCTTGTGGGCGCTTCTTGCATGCAAAAAAGGAGTTATGGATCAATCGATGGCTACATATAGCCAGCCATCACTTTGTGGGTCAAAGCAAGCATGAAGGGGAATATTTGTCCAGTCAACACAAGCATGAAAACATCAAACATCCAATCGAAGCAAACACATAGACAACCATTGCACTGTGAATCTTGTGAGGCCAAAGATGCAATTGAAGGTGGCATGCAGAAAGGTTCTGTCTTGTGAACCAAAACTAACGTGTCAAAAGCCAACGCCCAATCGAAGGATGCAAGCCAAGCTTACATCGAAAGAGACCAAAAGGCCAATCGAAGGAGGTGAATCGAAGAAGACTTGTTTTTCTCCAATTTTGTCAAAAATATTATTTTTATCTATTTTCCCCTTTTTTAACAATTCCCTCTTTAATTTGATGCTGAAAAAAAATCCAATTGTACTTGTGCAAGCTTGAATTTTGAGAATCATTGTGAGAAATGCCTTGAGGAATGAGAGGGAAAATTTTGGGGTACAACAATATATAGAAACAAACTTTAGAATTCTTTCCGTTAAGTCCTCTTCAAGTGCGACATAGGTTAAAGAAGTTGAGAAACTAGCACCATCTTCCGTATAAAGTAATTCTATAAAATATATAAATACATTTCATTATTCCTCAAGTATAATAAATAATAATACATTAGCGAATATACTTAGTTATCATACCTTGCTCAAATCTCTCAAGAATATCAAAATCTTCATTTGTAATCAATGATGAAGATGTTCCTTTGAGCCAATCCTGGGTGCATATTAGTGCTTCGACAGTTGTCGGTGTTAATGAGCTGCAATATGGACCAAGCACCCTTTCTCATGTGCTAAATGCAGATTCAGATGCCATTGTGCTTATTGGTATAGCAAGCACGTCTCTTGCAATGTTTGCAAGGATGGGATAACGGCCAGAATTTACTTTCCACCACTCGAGAACATTTATCTCTATGTTATGCTATTATTTCTCTCCAAGATAAGTGGTTAACTCATTTTCTGCATTGTCACACCCTTCTGAAAGATAAAACTCAGCAGTTCCGTATAGATGACTAACATTACCAAAAACTTGAGGCTCATGTGGATTACCCCGAGGAGGCATAAACCCAACACAATATTCCTCATAAATAGATTTCAAGCAAGACTCTAAGGTTTCTTTCAAGGAACCAACATCAACCTTATTATAATATCGTCGTACCATCCAATCAACCAATCTAACCTTGTGTCTAGGGTCAAAAACTAGAGAAATCAACAACATCATATTAAGCTTCTCATGAGGTCCCCAATACTTATCATACTTCTTTTTCATCTTTTGAGCTGTTGAACATAGATGTTCATCTTCAGACACACACATATCCACAATGCTCTTTCCAATACCCAAGACCTCAAACATATAAATATTGCTTGTCAAATAAGAAGACCCTGATATATGTATAGTAGCATCATAAAACAACTTCAAGAATGGAATGATTAAGTTGATATGCTTCTAGTCGTCTTTCATCGAGACACCTTTTCCCTTTTTTGTCAACTCATTCACATACCTAGCACAACATAATATGTTCAACATCAATTCAACTTTATATAAATTCTTTCTTAAAACAAATTCATATTTTCAAAGGAATTATCTCCGATGGATTCCATATATTCTTTTCTAATTTCCACAAACAAGACATTTTCATGCCAATTGATGGATATGGATGCATCAAGGCTATGGTATGACATGCATAATGACTGTGCACACACAACCTACTCACGCCTATATACAACACTTGAGATTAGACAAGAGCCTTATGGACTTTATACCATCCCTTTCCTGTTAATTAAGATTCAGTACACAAAAGTTGCATTATACCTTAACTTTTTCTAACTGATTTAGCAGAGTATTGCACTAAATAGTTAGGAACAATACATACATTTTCATTAAGTCAAATAATTCAGTCCTTTGAATTTTATTACTAAATGCTTGGAGAGGAAAGTATACATGGTTAACATATTATCTTCAATAACCCTTTTATAACTTATGAAAATGTAATTAGCTGTTGTAGCTATTACTTGTTACACTAAGATAAATTATGTACATGCATAATTTCAAAATAGCCACGACAACAACAATAAAGTGTTAATGTGTTAGTTTCTATTAACATATAAAGTTTTTATAACCTTTATAACTATCATAATAGAATAACTAACTAGCTGTGTATGATTGCAAAATTAATTCACATACCTTTTATTTCGAAAACCTAATTCTTCAAAGGTTCTTTCGTGTTTTGATGCAGATACTAACATCAAGTAAGTTGAATTCCAACAAGTATCAACGTCTAGAGAAACTAAACCTTTATAGTCCATTCTCTCCTTATCAATACATGCCTTGAATTTAGCGAGCCTTGCGGGAGAAGATCTAGCATAACAAACAGCATGGGGAACTCTATAAACAAAATCATCAATGTCTTTCAAACCTTCTTTCACAATTAAATTCAATATGTGTGTGCAACACTTCATATGAAAATGGTTTCCGCTCATAACTAAACTATTATTAGAAAAAAGCCTTCTCTTGAGACGTTCAACCCCGACATCATTAGATGAAGCATTATCAACCTTCAAACTAAGTACGCGGTTTAAACCCTAACTGTTCAAAAGCAAATTTCCAGTTCCAGATGCCTATCCAAGGATGCATCAATTATTTTTTCTCCCGTTAAAGGGTATAGTTTAGGTTAAACTTTGGAAACACTTAATAACTTTAGTTTCATATGATTAAACACTAGAACATTCAGGAACATGATAAACTCTAAGTAAAAGCTGATAACCAGAACTGGAACAATATAAGTTGCAAACAATACAAGAGTTGAAAAAAAAGGATTAAAACTACCTAAATTCCCTTAATGGATGCAGCATTCAAAGAACTTACAAATGACAGTGAATATTAGAATATCAATAAATGACCAACAACTTAATGGAAACACAAAATAACAGAGATCTACCTGAATATCAATGGAAGTGAAAATGTTGGTAGAGCTTTCTCTTGAATCTGAAATTTCATCGATTTTACGATTAATTAGATAAACCCATAATTTAAAAAACTTCTAACTTGTGTAAACTAAAAGTTCTAAGTAGAATTTCACCTGGTTGTGAGAAGTAAGCTAGTGGATGTTGAAGGACGAATTCATTGGAATTTTTTTGAAGATTAGAAGAAGATTGGGATTTTTGAAGAACATGGAGACATTTTTGAAGAACGATTCGTTGGAATTTTTTTGTAGATTCGAGAAGATTGAGATTTTTGAAGAATTAGGGTTTATGATATTTTTGCGCATGTTTTCCGAAATTTGGGAGTATAGTATAATGGTGACCCATACTTGATCCGGTTTGAAACAACAGGTGCCATTTTTTTTAATTTGTAAAATGGGCGACCAGTTTATAAACATAACTTTAGGTTGGGCTTTTAAATTTGGACTTATTTGGATAGTAATTTGGTTAATGGTTACCGGTTATTTTCACACCCTTAGAGAATATCTTAATACGCCCTTATATAGGTGAAGTAAATCTCTGAAAATTCCAAAATACCTTTAGGAGATGCATCTCCGAACGCATCCTAAATTAATTTTCGAGGTGTTTTAGAAATGCATCTTCGAAATCGCATCTCCGAAAACACCTATTTTTACATGTTTAAAAACTGCATATGGTGATCCGAATTAAGAGAGTATTGCGGAAATTTTTCCAAGAATCTCTAAGAAGGCATAAGAGTGTATTACAAGATTCTCAAATTTTATATTTTGTGGTAGGGGTGGCAAAACAGACTCCCGCTCTGTCTTAAGCCTTCCAAAATAGGAGAGGGGTGGGTAAACCCATAAAGTAATATTGGATTTGAAAATCTAGCATGTTCCACCAAAATAACGAGTTGGCGGGCAGCGGGTCGTATACCTACCTATTATTATTATTATTTTTTTAATAACTTAATTATTACACCCCAAAATTTGCCCTCTCATGTTTTCCAAAGTCTCCCCCCTGCATGGTTGACCAGAAACCCTTGCCTAAGGAAAAAGAAATTTTTTGAGTGGTGCTTTAAGTACCTTTCGATTGGCATTCTGAAAGACCCTTCGATTGGTATTCTGAAGGAGCCTTTTGATTGGCATGGATAATTCCCTTCGATTGGCATTATGGACAAACACTTCATTGGCATTGTGTCAAGGCCTCCGATTGGAATTCTGAAAGACCTTTTCGTTTGGCACCCTGGGCCAAGCCTTTCAATTGGCATGCCAAGGAATCCTTCGATTTAGCATTGTATCAAGGAAGCTTCGACATGCATGTTAACCATGTCCTTTGATTAGCATGAACATCACCTTTCGATTGGCCTGTTAACAAAGCCTTTCGATTGGAATTTTAACAAGTACCCTTTGATTGGTATATGGACAAATACCCTTCAATTGGCATTTCAAAAGGTCCTTGGACTGGAACTTCAGAGTGTCCTCCGACTGGAACTTCAGAGTTTCCCTTAATAAGAACATCAGAATGAAATGACCTTCGAATGGCATTTCAGTGCAAAGTTTCTCTTAATCTAAGATGCTCTGATGAAGGAAGTTCTGAACACTTCGAATCAGAACTTAGACTCATCACAAGGCCAAGGGCTGGTCGAAGTTGTCTAATAGGGAGTGTTCTAAATAGATTCGAATTGGACTTTGAAGCTGGCAAAGAAGGCCCATTCGAAGGGTACATAAGAAATCCATTCGAAGGAGGCAAATCAAGACCAATCGAAGAGTAGGGCCTGAAGGCATTCGAAAATCAAAAGTGTCCAGGTTCATTCAAGATTCCAAAGAGACATGAATATTTCAAAAAAGTAAATCTTTTAATATGTCTGATTCTTGTCTCATGGATTTAAAGGCCTGTTTAATTGGTTGTCTCTTGCCGTTACTAGACCATCATACTCCTATAAATACAAGGGCAAGTATACAGTGCCAAGGGGGAACAAACAAAAAAGAAACGGAAAAAGGAGAAACAGGGAGGATTTGGAGATACGCTGCCCACAAACCCACCAAAGGTTATCAGCATTTTCATAAGTAATCCAAGCCAAAGCAACCATTCAGCGAACATCTCCACACCCAGAGCCACAGATCATACATCTTTAATTGGTAAGGGTTTGCAAAACCAAAATTGCACCTTCATGACATTTAAATACACATTGCATATGTATTCTTGTTATTACTGATTATGTTGCATGTAAGCTGAAGCGCAAAGATGAGATCGTGCCATTGCTGGGGCACGATCTAAGTTTCTCCTTCAAATCCCAGGATAAAACAAACCCAGACCCAAATTCAGCAAATTTAAATTGAGGAAGGATTCGAATTGGGAGGAGATTTGAATCAGGGGGTAAAGTCCCCCTTGGATCTTTAACATTTGTCTCTTTTTGCAGGAAATATCTTCTCAGAATCTTGTTCAGAGCTTCGAGGCTTAGCAGCTTAGCTTCAAACCGGATCCAGGGTTCCCAGATCGAAGGATGACATATCCAAATCGAACACCCCCAAAGTGCAGCCCCTCATGCACCTTCGATCAAGCCTCTTCACTGGATCGAAAGATAACCCACACCTCTTTCGATCCAGGCCTCCATAATTATACCTTTCTTGATTTACTGCCTGTTCCTTCGATTTCATCTTTGTTTTGACTATTTTATTTCTTTTTTTTAATCAACATAAAATCAATTAAAAAAAACCACAAAAACATTAGGCTAGTTTTTCTTTTAAATTAACTTTGTTAATTAATCATTTAATTATCTTAACATTTTCTCAAAACTAAAATTAAGAATATTTAGATCATTTTCCCAAAATAAAATAAAACAACAAAAAGATTTTATTCTTAGGATTTTTAGAGGTTATATTCAGATTCACGCGCGTTTATTTTATTGTAACTGCCTACTGGTTTGTAATAGCTTAACTAAGACTTTTACACTTTACTGCTTTATTCCCCCAATTTTGGACATGTAAATAATCCCCCTCCCCGAAGCCTTGTAATAGCGTAGGATTTACAATTCCCGCACTTTAAATTCCTATACATATATTAACTTCTTAGATGTATGCTAACTAGGATTGTATGACAAGATCCGAAAACAAACGGTAGAACACCTAAATATACAAAGATAATGTAACTGAAAAACAATACACTCGCATATGCCACTCTTAGTATACACCTCACTTGGTTTCCTCGAACGTGGTCATTGAGTATAAGATGTTTTAGAGGTCTCCCTTTTGTCCAAAGATCATAAGTTGCCTCGAAACGATTGCCTCGGGAAATGATCTAAGACATTAGGGTTACCGCTAAGGCGTCCTAACATTGCTTTAGTGACCACACGTCCCTTAAATCGAATTGACCCGAAAACTCCAACGACGGTGCTACCTACTCCTCAATAGTGGGACAGCATTGTATAAAGGACACTTGCACAATCTAATTCCTTTTTGAGTAGGTAGATGTTCTTAAGTACTTGCTCCTTTTAAAAACAAAACAAAACTTTTCGCACTTACACCCTTTTTAAAACAAAAATTATTTTCAAACCCACAATCACAAAGAAAAGCAAACTTTTGAAAACATAGTGAGCAAGTACCTAAGAGCCTGTGGATAACCACAGATAGAAAGGGTGCTAACACCTTCCCTTTCTATAATCTACCTCCCGAACCCGAGAAACATCTCGAAAAGGAATTTTTCTGTGCTTTTGTCCTTTCCTTGTTGGATAAAATAAAAGACAGTGGCAACTCCTGCTTACCGCGACATTTTGCAAAAACAAATGCAAACCAGCATTCCAAAACAGTCAATTCTCATTCCCACCGATCACAGAACTGGCGACTCTGCTAGGGATTCTTATAAGTGATGTGTACCTTAGGATTAGATCACTTGTGTTTTCAATTGTATGCTTTGTATGCTTTAAATTTTGTGGGCTTGTATCGTAGTTCTATAGATCCTAACCTGGATCTGGGGATACCCTTTAGGTAAGTAGCAATAAACTGTGAGGGATCTGTCCGGCGTAGACCGACACAGATGAAGCAGTAGCTACGTTGGTGTGGCACCTTAGTCTGTACCGATATCCCTTGTGTTGGAACGAGGAGAATATGGGTCTTCTAAGGAGTCATTAAGCACCAACTGACCTTAGAACCGTAAATTGACCAACTTGGCCATAGAACAGTAGCAGTATGCTACACTCATTGAGACTAAACTCTCCCAATGATTCCAGCCGCAAGAAAAGGTTGCTAAACTGGAATTATGACTGATTGAGGGTAGTCAGTGATATTGAGATCCTCTAGAACCCAGTTACTATTTTTTAGGACAGGTCTTAACCAATTGAAATTGAAAGAGGATAATACCTAAACTCCATGCCAGCCTAAACTTAAGGCTGTTTGTATGACTTGTGTGCCTTCAAACTTGAACTACTTGCACATTCTTGTTATCTGACAACATGAGTTCCTTGCAGGTTTTGTTTACAGTCCTTATCCGATAATTTGGATTTATTGCAGGGTTTACTTACATCACCTCACACTTTTGCTTAAACGCATAGCATACACATCATAACATCATGCCTTAATATTTCCTTAACCATTTCAAGGATCTCAAGGGTCTGTGATGCAGGTTATGGTAAATCAAATGTCTAGCAAGGGGCAATGGGATTTATTTTCCTCTAGCCAATGCCGTCTAGAGGTCAAAACATGATAACTTGAGTAAGGGGCTATGACCCACTCGATATGGTGAGCTTGACTCTTGAAGAAGGACTCTTAACGACACGAAGTTTCTTCAATCAAATCCTAACAGTTTCTTGTTTACCCCGCGAGATCCTTGAAAACATTGCATACATATATCATACATATCATTGCATAACAGGTCTCCCAATACAGGTCTCTCATGTTCTCGCTGTTTATTTCAGCAATGGCTTTCCAACCAGACAATCAAGATCTTCAAACTCGAGAGACTCAGTTCAGGGAAATCTTCCTAAACCTATCCAAGGGGCAGGAAGAGTTGAAAACACTCCTCATTGGGGACTTGGTCAAGAAAAGTCCTGAAGACAATAAGGACGAACGGTTGGAACAACTGCAAGCTGAGTTCAGTACCATGAAAACCCAGATGCTGGGGCAGATGACTCTTATCCAAGGCTTAGCTCGGGAACAAGAAGAGTTGAGAACCATGATCAACCAGCTTCATCAAGACAGATACAACAGTATGAAGCAAACGGTCAAGGCTGGGGATCAAATCATTAATCAACCTCCAAGAAGACAAGAGTTTGGTATGGTGAAGAATGGACCTCTCCAAGTTGCTACTACCTCATGGGTCCAACAACAACCTTGCCATAAACAATAGGTTAATCAGAGGAAGTTTAACAAGCTCAATATGCCGTTGTCCTAAGCTTTGCAACACCTGTTGAGATTGAATCTGGTGACATTGGTAGGACCTCATCCTAATCCTAAGACTTCTTCACCCAACTACAATCCTGATGTAAGGTGTGCATACCATTCTAACAGCCCAGGGCATGATACTGACGACTGTTGGAAGTTGAAGTACAAAATTCAAAACCTGATTGATGAAGGAGCATTGGAATTCACACAAGATGGTCAGACTGAGTTCTTTTGCCATCCCCCAAGGTTCACCATCTTAAGTGACAAGTACTGAGATGAGAAGACTTTTTGCTCATTAGAATTTTCAAGTTGTAATTTTCTTTTGATTGTTCGAACATTTATTCATGTCAAACTTTATTACTTTATCAATGCATTGCATATGTCTGTTTTGAATCAATCCATTCGTATTTCACTATATTCAAATTGCTTTCATTTTTTTTGTGATGTTCAACTCTCGATTAAAAAACTCTAAGCCTTTAGAGGGAGGATGACGAAAATGATATCAAAATCTCTACAGTATGCTTTTGAACAGACCCCGCTGACGATGTACAGGCATTGTTTCAAATCCTAAACAATGGAGTTATAAGGAAGATAATCCCTCGTTAACCCCTTTGAGCCAAAGAAGTTGGAGTTTTTCTTTTCACAAATTAAAAACCTTAATCACAACCTGGGGCAGGGTAGTTTTCTCAGTTGATCCAGGTGCACAATAAATGGCATCAAAGAAGTCCTTCCGAAACAAAAGACGGTGTTGGATCCGTATAATCGTAAGGACAGGAAATCATTATCTCTCAAAATAAAAGCCCAATAAGTCAAAACCTGTGAAGGAGACTTAAGAAAAACTGGGGCATCCCGCTGACTGTAGTCACAAAAAGAAATAGTTCAGGCAAAAAACAGGGATAATAAAATCAAAAAGAGGTCCTAAAAACTCTCAACGAAAATGACTGCCTGTTCAAAATAAATTGTCAGTATCCGAACCATCACCGGTATATCAGAGCAAAGACTCAAACAAGATCTAATGCACGATTAGCTAAGTTTAGGATCGAAGAACATCACGAAGAACGGGTGGGTACAAATAAAATTTGAGCCTTTATCCTTTGTTTCTTAAATCGTGAACCAGACCACGTTATAACCCTTAAAAAGTCCTAGCTGAAGCATGGGTTAGTTCGAAAGCATACTGTTACAAAAGGTATCCTGACTCCTGTAGGGCTTGCTGTAAATCCTGAGTTGACATCACATTTTACAATTTTTTTTGCCTATTTTACTGGAAAAATGCATTTTCAAAAATTTCAAAAGACATACATAAGCTTTGCATTCTTAAAATAACATTGTTTTCATATGACTATTTGTTCAAACAGCAGAGAAATTCGCACGACGAATATCTAGTGAACAAAAACCTTTTCAATAAAAAGGGTCATCTCAAAGTGGAAGAAACACTTCCAACCAAGGGGCACGACATGAGCATTGTCTATCATCTGGGGCAGTCAAGTCAAGATTCAAGAAGTCTCTCAAAGATGCCAAATATGCAGGGGCAAATCTCCATCTGAATCAATTGGGGCATTGGACATGAATTCCAGCAACGAATCTTGCATGATCAAACGAAGATCTCATGGTAGTATGGCAACACAACACTACCGACAGTGACACCTCCCTACATCCTGAGAGCGTGGACATAGTCAAAAAGTACTACGCATAATCAAAGACCCGCTAGGTTGACTGGCCTAGGCAAAAATAAGGGCTTCCCAGCGAACCAAAAGGGTTCGGGCAAAAATAAGGGATGAAAATGAAAAAATCTGTACACCTGGCAAGTCGAAAACCTGAAAAGGCGGCTCGGGCAAAAAAGGGTATCCCGATGGATTGAAAACCCGAAAGGGCGATCCAGGCAAAAATTAGGGATCAAAGCGTACGACTATGTCCCGTCATCTCGTCACTTGCCTACCAGAAGAAGACTTGTCATTTCAATCGAAAGATACCAAGCACCTCATAGGTTGGGATAATACTCGATCCACAGGGCCTCCGCAGGCACCTTCTCCCGCAGAAACAGGGGAAATAAAAATTGTCCAAACTGTACAGCTGCTCTGCTCACCAGGTACAAAGGTAGATTCAGTTGAAGAATATGACCAAGATACCGTCACTCCCCGTAGAGTAAAAGGGATAGATTCCTCAACCGAGGCTTGCAGCTATGTACAAATCAGTAATACTCTCCCCAAGCAGAGTTCATCCACCATCAGCGCTTAAAAGGCTGGGTATCCCCAAAATATCTTAATATTCCCCAACGGAATATAAGAATGTTCCCCGGCAGAATACAAGATACCCTAATGGAGCCATTCCCCCAGTGCAGTCTAAAAAAAAAGCTTTCCCAACGGAGTTGAATCATCTTCCCCAGTAGATTCTGGAAGCTTATCCCCTGCGAAGCACAAATAAGTCTCCCCAGCCGAATTCAGAAGGTTATCCTCACAAGAACCTAACTGGGTTATCCTCAACAAGTTGCAACAGAAAGATTATCCCCAGCAAAGTTCTTTCTTTCCCCCCAGCAGGACTTCTATCCTCAACAGGTTCAATATCACCAGCAACGATAATCTATCCCCAGCGGAATTTATCATCAAAATCCCCAACAGAGCTTATCAATGGAATCCCCAGCGGAGTTTATCATTAAAATCCTCAGCAGAACATATCTTCCCCACAGAGTAATTCCCCTCAGAGTAATCTCTTCATCAAGTTTATTCCCCAACGGAGTTCTTTTCTCCTGCAGGTTTATTCTCACAATCATCTTCGCTCATCATCCCCAGCGGAAACGAAGAACTCAACTCTATTCTCCAGCAGCTCCTGGATTTATTTTCCCCAGCTAAAACATCATATTCCCATACATCATGATACATGCATATATGCATCATACGAATACAATCTCATTTATTTTGAGAACATCATTGCCTGATCCATATCATGCATTGCATATGACTGACCTTTACCTTTCAGGAAAGATACAGTTAAAGTTCTCAATTACGTCGAAGACCCAACCGGTTCTTAAATCTCAATTGAATTATCCTCGGTTGAATTTCAGATAAGGTTCTCAATCTCGACAGTTTCCTCCGTCATAGTGTGGACGAGTTCTATAACCTCAACGGTATACTCCCGGTGAGCACGAGACAATTCCTAGATCTTGATGAAGATGTTTCCCTATGTCATAGTGTGGACGAGTACTATAACCTCAACGGTATACTCCAGGTGAGCACGAGTCAGTTCCTAGATCTTGATGTTCTCCTCCGTCATAGTGTGGACAAGTTCTATAACCTCAACGATATACTCCCAGTGAGCACGAGACAGTTCCTAGATCTTGATGAAGATGTTTCCCTACGTCATAGTATGGACGAGTACTATAACCTCAACGGTATACTGCATTGAGCACGAGTGAGTTCCTAGATCTTGATGTTTTCCTCCGTCATGGTGTGGGCAAGTTCTATAACCTCAGCGGTATACTCCATTGAGCACGAGACAATTCCTAGATCTTGATGAAGATGTTTCCCTACGTCATAGTGTGGACGAGTACTATAACCTCAATGGTATACTCCATTGAGCACGAGTCAGTTCCTAGATCTTGATGTTCTCCTCCGTCATAGTGTGGACAAGTTCTATAACCTCAGTGGTATACTCCATTGAGCACGAGTCAATTCCTAGATCTTGATGTTCTCCTCCGTCATAGTATGGACACATTCTATAACCTCAGCGGTATACTCCATTGAGCACGAGACAGTTCCTAGATCTTGATGAAGATGTTTCCCTACGTCATAGTGTGGACGAGTACTATAACCTCAATGGTATACTCCATTGAGCACGAGTCAGTTCCTAGATCTTGTTGTTCTCCTCTGTCATAGTGTGGACAAGTTCTATAACCTCAGCGATATACTCCCAGTGGGCACGAGACAATTCCTAGATCTTGATGAAGATGTTTCCCTACGTCATAGTGTGGACGAGTACTATAACCTCAACGGTATACTCCATTGAGCACGAGTCAGTTCCTAGATCTTGATGTTCTCCTCCGTCATAGTGTGGACAAGTTCTATAACCTCAGTGGTATACCCCCGGTGGGCACAAGACAGTTCCTAGATCTTGATGAAGATGTTTCCCTTTGTCATAGTGTGGACGAGTACTATAACCTCAACGGTATACTCCATTGAGCACGAGTCAGTTCCTAGATCTTGATGTTCTCCTCCGTCATAGTGTGGACAAGTTCTATAACCTCAGCGGTATACCCCCGGTGGGCACAAGACAGTTCCTAGATCTTGATGAAGATGTTTCCCTTTGTCATAGTGTGGACGAGTACTATAACCTCAACGGTATACTCCATTGAGCACGAGTCAGTTCCTAAATCTTGATGTTATCCTCCGTCATAGTGTGGACAAGTTCTATAACCTCAGCAGTATACTCCCGGTGGGCACGAGACAGTTCCTAGATCTTGATGAAGATGTTTCCCTATGTCATAGTGTGGACGAGTACTATAACCTCAACGGTATACTCCATTGAGCACGAGTCAGTTCCTAGATCTTGATGTTCTCCTCCGTCATAGTGTGGACAAGTTCTATAACCTCAACGGTATACTCTCGGTGGCCACGAGACAGTTCCTAGATCTTGATGAAGATGTTTCCCTACGTCATAGTATGGACAAGTTCTATAACCTCAGCGGTATACTCCATTGAGCACGAGACAGTTCCTAGATCTTGATGAAGATGTTTCCCTACGTCATAGTGTGGACGAGTACTATAACCTCAACGGTATACTCCATTGAGCACGAGTCAGTTCCTAGATCTTGATGTTCTCCTCCGTCATAGTGTGGACAAGTTCTATAACCTCAGCGATATAAATTGAGGAAGGATAAAACAAACCCAGGCCCAGATTCAGCAGATTCAAATTGAGGAAGGATTCGAATTGGGAGGAGATTCGAATCAGGGGGGTAAAGTCCCCCCTGGATCTTTAACATTTGTCTCGTTTTGCAGGAAATATATTCTCAGAATCTTGTTCAGAGCTTCGAGGCTTAGCAGCTTAGCTTCGAACCGGATCCAGGGTTCCCAGATCGAAGGATGACATATCCAAATCGAACAACCCCAAAGTGCAGCCCCTCATGCACATTCGATCAAGCCTCTTCACTGGATTGAAAGACAGCCCACACCTCTTTCGATCCAGGGCTCCAGAATTATACCTTTCTTGATTTACTGCCCGTTCCTTCGATTTCATCTTTGTTTTGACTATTTTATTTCTTTTTTTTAATCAACATAAAATCAATTAAAAAAAACCACAAAAACATTAGGCTAGTTTTTCTTTTAAATTAACTTTGTTAATTAATCATTTAATTATCTTAACATTTTCTCAAAACTAAAATTAAGAAGATTTAGATCATTTTCCCAAAATAAAATAAAACAACAAAAAGATTTTATTCTTAGGATTTTTAGAGGTTATATTCAGATTCGCGCGCGTTTATTTTATTGTAACTGCCTACTGGTTTGTAATAGCTTAACTAAGACTTTTACACTTTACTGCTTTATTCCCCCAATTTTGGACATGTAAATAATCCCCCTCCCTGAAGCCTTGTAATAGCGTAGGATTTACAATTCCCGCACTTTAAATTCCTATACATATATTAACTGCTTAGATGTATGCTAACTAGGATTGTATGACAAGATATGAAAACAAACGGTAGAACACCTAAATATACAAAGATAATGTAACTGAAAAACAATACACTCGCACATGCCACTCTTAGGGTACACCTCACTTGGTTGCCTCGAACGTGGTCATTGAGTATAGGATGTTTTAGAGGTCTCCCTTTTGTCCAAGGATCATAAGTTGCCTCGAAACGGTTGCCTCCGAAAATGATCTAAGACATTAGGGTTACCGCTAAGCCGTCCTAACATTGCTTTAGTGGCCACACGTCCCTTAAATCGAATTGACCCAAAAACTCCAACGACGGTGCTACCTACTCCTTAATAGTGGGATAGCATTGTCTAAAGGACACTTGCACAGTCTAATTCCTTTTTGAGTAGGTAGATGTTCTTAAGTACTTGCTCCTTTTAAAAACAAAAAAAAACTTTTCGCACTTACACCCTTTTTAAAACAAAAACTCTTTTCAAACCCACAATCACAAAGAAAAGCAAACTTTTGAAAACATAGTGAGCAAGTACCTAAGAGCCCGTGGATAACCACGGATAGAAAGGGTGCTAACACCTTCCCTTTCTATAATCTACCTCCCGAACCCGAGAAACATCTCGAAAAGGAATTTTTCTATGCTTTTGTCCTTTCCTTGTTGGATAAAATAAAAGACGGTGGCGACTCCTGCTTACCACGACATTTTGCAAAAACAAACGCAAACGCGAACCAACATTCCAAAACAGTCAGCTCTCATTTCCACCGATCACATTAATAACTTTTTAATATATTTTATTTAAATTATTTATTTATTTTTAAAATAATTTAAAAATATATAAAATATAAGAATAAAAATTGATAATTTCATGATTTTTTTCGTAGCAACTATGAGTTGAGACCAATAAAAATGTTGTCAATATTTTTGTAAGCCATGCTGCCAGCTTCTAATGTTTAAGACATCATATATATTCATAATATTTGTTTCTAAGTGATTCAAATCATACAAATAATACAAATCATATGATTACAAATCATATAGCACTAAAATGTGAAAATTTAAGTATTTTGTGAAATTTGATTTATAGAATTTTGAATTTGGACTCTTCTATTTCAATCAAAGAGGATATTAACTTGATGGGTTCGACTGTGATTAGGGGTGACAAAATAGGCCGTGGTTGGTCGGGTTAGTCTTTGTATTCTCTAAAAATGGTGGGTTGGGTTGATATTTTAGACCCGCCTCCTATCAAAGTCTACCCCGTTAAAGACCTCTGTTTTCCAAAACCCGCCACCCTCTAAAGTCCGCCGCGTCTATTCGTTCAGCTTGTCTCACCTTATGTCCTATTTTTTTTAGTTAATTCTAGTAGGTTGAATTCTTGATAGTTTTATTTTATACATTTATTTGTGAATATATGTAATATTTTTTTAAGTAAATTTTATTAAAAAGATGTTTTATAAAAAATTATTCTTAAAAATAAATGAAAAACATAATTGAAATGTAAAAAAAATATTTTAATATATTAAAAAAAATGAAAAATAAATAAATAAAAAAGTAAGCGGCTAAGCCCGCCGCCTGCCAATCCGCCATCTTGGCGGGGCGAGTTAGATTTTTATGTCCATTTTTATTTGGCGGGCTTGCCCGCTCCAATCTTTTTTTAGCGGACTTAAGGTGGGGCGGGGCAGGACAAGCGACCCATTTTACCACCCCTAACTGTGATGCATTTGGTCCTTGAAAAGTATAGAGATTTACTTCTGGTTCAGAAGAGTTAATCAATCTGATTGCTCAACTCAATTGGTAATAGAACTACATATTTGCTTCATCTAAATCTAATCATTAGTGGAGTAATACTTAGTTGGTCACAACCTCAAAAAGTAATCACTTAGGCACACTCACATAAAAATTATATATCATTGAAATATTTTAATAATATATATTATGTAATTATTTTTATCATTTTTATGGGTGCGTGCCCAAACTTTGTATCCAAATGATGTGTCCATGTAATACTTTCTCTCATTAGTAAGTATTAGCACATTATTAACGTTTTTTTTATATTAAGAGTAATTAGTTTTTCATATAGAAAAATAGAAATACAAGAACCTTTAGTGTAAAATAGGGGTGGCAAAATGGTCATGGTCCGCAGGCCAACCTGACGAGTGCGTGAGGCGGGATGCGACAAATATATGGGACTGACTGCAGCGGATGCGTGGGACAATCTGCGACAGGTAGGCGGGTCCAAAATCTCAACCTAACCTTCGGTTTTTTAGCCAGCGTGCGAAACGGCGAATCACAACTCGTTTTTCCAATTACCTCTAATTTTGTGATTTCACTTGATCAAATTCAAAAATCAACCACATTTTCATGAAATTTAGCTCGAGGAGTTCATATTTGACTAAAAATATTAAAGTCAAAGTTTGACTTTGAATAATTGATTTTTCCAGATGAATTTCATTCTTCCAATTTCAATATAATCTTGTAACCGTAATGCAAAATTCAAAACATTGAGACACCTTGAGGATTATGAGATGCCAAAACCCTAATCTTCTTCAATCACTTGATGAATCAATGATAAAACCCTGATGTGATGAGGTTGTGGTGAAAATGATGATTACTTGATTATCATAAATGAATGAGGAGCTTGAATCCCTGAGGACCAATGGTTTTATCATTCCCTTTGGACTCATATCTTGTAAAAACAACAAACAAAACAAAGCATATCTTTGTATCTGCACAAGGTTAGTGATGCAAATATGAATGAGATTATCTTTTGATGTTATGCAATGGAATAAGAGGATGCTGGGATCCTAGGTAAAAAATTAGGGTATGACAGTATCTTTTCCCCTATCCTTGGGAAGTCCATCAATGAAATCCATGGTAAACTCCTCCCAAATCTGATTCGGGACCACAATTGGTTGTAATAGTCCGACCAACTTTAACACTTGGTACTTAATGTGTTGACATGACCCATGGTTCTATACATAGTATTCCACACCTCTTTTCATATTCTACCAAAAAATATACATTAGCAATCCTCTTGAATATTCTCAGGCCCCTGAATGTTCTCCCCACAAATATGCATGGAGCTCTTCCAAAATACTAGGAATTTTAGTGGACTTGGAAGACAAAAGCACTCTCCCCTAATACCTCAAACATCCATTTTTTAATTCAAAAGAAGGGTGAGATTTTGGATCCACCACTAATTCTTGGATCAACTTCTTTAATTATTCGTCTTGAGTCATTTCCTCCACAATAATACTCAAATCTAAATTACTCACCATAGAAATAATGTTCATATCTACAACACGTGATAGAGCATTTGTCACTCTATTCTCCTTCTCTTCCTTATATTAAATCTCAAAGTCATACTCCAATAGGTTATCCACCCATTTTTGTTGTTCTCCGTCTAACAACCTTTGCTCCTACAAATATTTCAAACTTCGCTGATCGCTTCTTATAATAAAGTGGCTACCTAAAAATTAATGTTATCATTTCTGTACATCCATCATGATCGCCATCAGTTCATATTAAAATACATATTTAAGCCTTCCTCTATCAAATAATGCTTGGCTCATAAACGATAAGGGTCTACCTTGTTGCAGCAAGACTTCCTCTAACCCAATTTCGGAAGTATCAATTTCTATTTCAAAGGGAATTTGAAAATTAAGCATGACCAGCAGTGGAAATTTTGACGTCTTCTGATTCAATGTTTCAAAGGCTTCTTGTGCTTCCATACTCCATTTGAAACAACATTTCTCAAGCATTTGTGTTAACCCACATTTTGTGAGTCAATACATGATTTAATCTTTTATTAATTAGTAGTTAAATTACTTTTTAATTGTGATTTTACTGCATTTTATTTGTTTTTATAAGAATTATCTTGGAGCATAATAGGTTCTCCCTTTTATGTTTTAATGTGTTTTTGCTTAATTTAGGAATAAATTTTTCGAGCTGAGATAAGACTGCAGTCGCCTGTAATGAAGAACACAAGCTGAAGAGAGAAATTGGACTTGGAAAAAGGGAAAATAATAATGAAGTCATATGGTTTATAGGGAAAGCATGGAAGGATGAAAACATTGGAGGGAAGTTTTGGTGTGTTTTGAAGAAATGAATTAAAGGATAAGGATTGGAGGCACTAGAAGAAAAAATATAACACAAAAGTACTCCGTGTAACCTGTTGTGGTAGTCTGCAACCTGTTGTAATATTATGCCCATGATGCTTTGTCCCCAATAATTATTCCCTTGTACCAGATTTCTGGATGGCTAAGCATAAAAATTGATGTTATGGTGTAGATTTTTATATTGGGCTTGATGTGATTTCCTTGTATTAGGCCCATGATCCAATGCATTGCCAAACTCTGGCTCAAGTCTATAAATATGACCATGTTAATATTGAGAGAGATAGAGTACAACATTTCTAAGAAAAAATATATAAGATACTAAGTGTGAGAAAATTGGTGAGTAGAAAGAGTTTTCTTCTTCTCACCAAATCTTGTACCTGCTGCTGAGCTCTAGCGCGACTAGAGTCACCTCTTAAAGATTATCCTTCTCAATAAGTTCTCAAGTCTATCTAAGGTTTATATCTCTTTTTCCTTATTTGTTTAAGAATGTTACTTTTGAGAACCAAATTTTTAGTTTGTACTCTACTCATGATGAGCTAAACCTTTATAGTTGAGCAATGTGAAGTTAATATTAAGTTGTTTTTATGTGATATGATGTGTGGCTTAGTGTTCTACCCTAAAATTTTCCCTCTCACTTATCAAGATTTGCTCACAAGATCTCCTTTGGCTCAAAACCGCACTAGGGTTGATCAGCTCAAGACACCTCCTTAAACACTGATGACCAAAATTAGGGTTTCAGTTTTCACAAGGATATTTGAACTTCCAATGCCCCATATGACTTTCATGTATCATTATGGACCCTTAAGATTACTCATGTTAAGTTTCTAGCTTTGGATCACACTTTTGCTCAGTCAATTGAGCAGTTGACCTAAAAATCAACTGTATTGGGGAAAAAGTCAATTATGGCCAATTTACCGTCAAACTTCATAAATTTTGATCCACATCAACATTTTAAGCTCATATGTATCATATGATCAAGTTTGGACCATAATTCCTCAAGAAATTTGATCAAATCTTCAAAAGGGCAAAATGGTCAAAATTAGGGTTTTGATTGGGAAATGGCAATTTCTGATTTTTGACCTAGAAAATGATAAATTGGTTTAAGGCATGATCTCAAGAGTCCAATTGCATCATTTTGACCTAATGACATGGCTCAAAACATTTCTCAAGTCCAATGGATTGACAGATGAATTTTCAGTCAATTGATCAAAAGTCAACTGTATACTGAAAAGTCAAACTTTGACTTTTTGGTCAAATTCAAATGCCAAAGATCAAAATTCATCAAAGTATGTCAAAATATGAAACTTATTCATCAAGAAATCAAAAATTCAAGATTTCATTTTGAAAAGTGAAAATTTCTAAACTTAGAAATTTTTCTAAGTGTTGGAAATTTCTTATTTTTTCACAACTTTGAGCAAAATTTTCACCATGATGCAAGTTGATTCAAGAGAAACTTCCAACACGAAAGTTGTAGACCTCCATGAAATATACAACATTTATTTACACAACTCCTTCCAAAAGTTCTTGGATCTCAAGTTATAATTTTAAGAATACATGGTCATGAAACAAAACACTTAGTGAAATTTTGCCCTAATTTGGTCAGGATTTTGACCCAACTTCATGGAACCTTTTCATATAGTTCCAAGGGGAATTTTCATAAGTAATTCAAATATGGGTTGTAGAGAATATTGCAAGATTTCCAAAATGTCCAAGAACTCCTTGAGATCATTTTTGAGTAGGGAGAATTGAATAGATGAAGTTAGGGTTTTATCACTTAAATTACAAGGCATTTTGTGATGAACAAAATTAAAATTCAAAGTTGTGTTGTATAACCTCTACTTTGCAGGCCTCAAACTTGTTAGGCACTCCATAATTAATTTCTCGCACAGCTGTTAGAGGTCTCATTTCAAGCATTCAATGCAAAGCCATGCTTTATATCCATTTTTGGGAAGAAAGTCCACATTGTCATTTTGATAAAGTGACTTTTTGTACAAAACTTGTTCTTTAGCCTTGCACTTGTTCTTTTCTGATTATACATGTCTCATAACACTAGAGAAATGGTTTAGACACTTACAATCACCCAGCCCATGCTTGTACTTCACATTGAAACTTGGTTTCCCACTTTTCTTGAAAATCAAGTAACATAGCAAATAGCTTGTAACTTGTACTTCTGAATTTCAAAACCACTCCAACCCTTTTGCTTATACATACACAAACCATTTTCCACAAAAGACAGACATGCTTAAGCCCTGAAAACATCTAGAACACAGAATCACCAAAAACACTTCAAAACTTGTCATTTGAGTTTTGAAGCCAATCTTTAAATCTACTCGTGCGTTTCTTGGCCTTTTACTTTCAAAAGCTTCTAAATAACATACATAAACAATCCCAACACCTGCAGAACCACTGTAACACCTCCATCATCATCCACCATTTTCAAAAATAGAGCTTTGCACTTGGACTTCTCCAGAACTCCTCAGACACTTTCAGCTCAAGCTAAGCATCCCATTAGCTTCCTGGGAACATGAGGAAGCTAACCCAATCATTGGAACTCACTGAAAGCTGCTCAAACTTCAAACTCGATACCCTCTTGCAAGGTAAGTTTTCTAACTTTGGAACTTTTCATACAGGAATCATCAATGATTTATTTATGAATGAAACATGTAGATATCATTGCCCTAAAGCTAACCATGTTCATAGTTTTCATTAATTTTGTTTGAGCTTAGAGAATTTTAAGATTGAAATTTCTGAGATTTTTAAGGTTCAGATTAGGGCCATTAAAATTCATTCTTATCTTGGATCTATAATTATTTTTCTTTGCATTTCTGAAATCGTGAGGAAATTTGCTACAAGTTTCATGTTTACAGTTTTCATTTTTGTTGAGATTTGAATGAGATACAGAGCTTCTGGCTGGGCGTGAGGTTGAAGATGAAGTTAGCCCCAGGAACGTGTTTACCATATGTATTTATTGTTTGATTTATATAAACGGATGTATAGCCACCCCAGTGGTAGAAGCACACGCCTGTAACCAGAGGGACCTGGGTTCGAGCCCCAGTGGTACCCTTTTGATTTTTTTTTACATTGTTTTGCATTCTGACTTCCTTTTTTGGCAGCGCTGGGCCTCCTTTGGGCCTTTTTGTTTTTTTCTTATCTCTAACCCCCCTTGCAGGCTATCAACACCCCTAGCCCAGTTTTTATTTTCTTTTCTTATTTTCATTTTATTTATTTCCTTAATTATTTTTCTAATACTAAAAAATCATAAAAAATATAAAAATATTAGATTAATATTTTGATAAAGTTTATTTATTTTTTCACACAAAAATTATTTCATTTAATCATACTTTTTTTATTTTGACTAATTGTTTTTTTGTAAATTTAAAATAAAACTAGTTTTTTTATTTGTTTTATTTTACACCAATTAAAATATATTATAAAAAAGGCCAAAAATATTTTATAATACTATAAATTATTTTCAAGACAAAAATACCAAAAAAATACTTTTCTTATAAACTTAATTTCTTTTCTTAATCAATTAACATATTAGGGTTTTATTTAATTTCTTTTCCTAGTAAAATTAGGTTTACTTTTTATTATTTTAATTAATTATTTACTTTTAATTAATTAGGTTAAAACAAATTCCCTTTTCCTAAAAAATCCAAACAAAAACATCCATTTTCTTCACATTTGCATTCTTGTATATTTATTCATTATGTACATTATTTATTTCAATTCTTGTACAAATTCAATGTGGTTGTAATAGATTAATTAGGTTTATTTTCTTGCAATCCCCATTTATAATTTGTACACCCCCTTCCACAAATATTGTAATAGCGTAGTAATTTTTTATTTCATAATTTATCACTTTATATACAATTGCTAGTAATTAGGGTTTGTATGAAAAGACTAAAACCAATCAAATAGAAAACCCTAATCAAAGACAAAATCAAGCATGGAAAACAATACACTTGCACACAAGCACCCCCTAGGGTAAATCCACTTGGTTGCCTTTACAAAATGGCCATATTACGCATGTGAGGTATGTTAGCAAAAACAAGCAAAATACAAGATCATAGTCCCTCGATGACGCTATCTAAGTTGCCTTTCAAATGATCTTAGTCCCTAAAAGAGAATGCTAAGATACCTTGCAACATTGCTAATCATGGTTATACGATGACCCACGCCCGTCCCGTTTACATCCAAAGATAGGGTTACTTACCAAATCAATGGTAAGATAACAATGTCAAAGGAAAAATGAAATGAACATGAAAGACTTTTGAGTAGGTAGAATGCTCCTAATTACTTGCTCAATTTCAAAACATCCTTGCTATTTTCAAAACAAACACCTACACTTTCAAAACCTCTTACAATCTTGAAAACATTTTCAAAAGATCAAACACCTTTGTATACATTCTTATGAACGAGAATCATTACAAAGATTGCCTAAACAATGACCTCTTTACAAAATACTTTCAAAAACCACACAAAGCACAATTTCAAACAAAATCAAGTGATCTAGCAAGTAACTAAGAGCCCATGGGAAACCATGGATGAAAAGGGTGCTAATACTTCTCTTTTCATAATCTACCCCCGAACTCAAGAAATAATCTCAAAGGTCTTTCCTGTGCTTTTTCACCTTTCCTTTTGGATAAAAGAAAAGTCGGTGGCGACTCTTGCTCACCGCAAAATTTGCGATCAAACACAAAACCTTCAAGTCAGTTCTCCCACCGTATCACACTTAGTGACTTGTTTTATTATATGTTAACTTGTTTATAAATCTGCTTCTTTGTCTGGCCAACTTAGAAAGAGATGACAACTTGTTATTGTGAGAGATCCAACAATAAGTGTTTTTCTTAATAAAAAGGGTTGAATGAGTAAGATAGAGATATTCACTTACCTAGATTTCTTAGAGATAAGGATATGCAACTATTGAGGATTGAAAAATACAAACAGATGCATATTAGATTTATAAGTGAGTCTTAGAGATTTGTACCCTTTCCCTTTATTTGCATGCTTTGATGTTGTAGAGATACACCCCAAGATCACTCCGACCTCACATGTCACGACACTGCACATCATCACACGTATTTACTTTTAAAATATTAATGGATCATGGCTTAACCCATTCACTCTTGATATATTACCACATTATCTCTCCCTCTCTCTCTCTATCACTCTCTCTCTTTCTCTCTCTCTCTCTACACTATTTAGATCTATTTTAAGTGAAACTATGAACATAACAATACCAAATATTATTTCTCTCTTCGCTTATGCTTAAAACTTAAAGATAGTTAATTGAAAAATCAACCTAAGTAACTATATCACTCCCTTTGGGTTCGACACTCTTATCTTTATCACTTGATGAAATCAAACATACATGTATACTTGCATGTGACACCTGAATAGTGAACAAGTTTTTGTGAGTGAAACTTCACTATGAGATGTTTTGCATGATGTCAAAACTCGAAGAGCTAACATTTCAGTATGGTAGATGGTATCCTTATGTATTATGGCACCCCTTTGCATTATAGGTCTTAGGAATCACTAAAAAGCATATTGAAATTGATCCAAACCTTTGAAAAACAGTTTCGGCATGATTTTCACTTGCATGTGTCAACACACCCGAGTTTCAGGTTGACACATGTAACCCATTTTTAAATCTTGTAGCTTCTGTAAGTCGTAGGTGGACACATGCATCCATACAAGTTGACACACACTGATTGAATTTTTGAAAAAGCATAAATTTGCATTTTATGTGTCGACACATCTGTTCTTTAGGTCGACACATCTACTAGCATGGATAAGCGTGTAAGTCTCTATAATTGTAAGTCAACATATAACCTTATTTCAGGTGAACACATACGACCTAAACACAACGTATGTGTTGACACATACAAAATTCTGGTCGACACATCCTGTTTCTTTAGGTCAATTTTTTAAATTCTTTTTATTCTGAATCTGCCCTTCTTGCCCTATTTGACACATCTATAAATTTATCATTCATGCATCATTCCAACTCGATGATGATACCATAAAATTAGCCTACTCTTTCTCTTCTTCTTCAACCTTCCAATCTATGCATACACAAAAATATTACATTGTGATGATGTTTCGTAGGGGTGCCATCTAGACAAATAATTGTGGATTTCCAATTGGTATGGGTTGAGATTTTGTAGGGGTCTTCATCTGGAAAAATCATCGGGTTTGTCCTCCAATATCATTGGTTAATTTGGGGGTTTTTGTGCAAGATCATTCGAAAGTTCATCCGTGTGAAAAACCCCTTGGGGTGGTTGAAATCCTTTCAAGGAACCTTAGAGTGGTTGAAATATTTTTAAGGAAGTAGCCAGATTGGATGATAGGATCGGTGATCTTGTGTTGATAGTTTGCAATCAGATTTACTCGAGGGAAAAGTCCCTTGGGGTAGTTGAAATCCTTTCAAGGATCCTTGCGGTGTTTGAAATCCTTTCAAGGAAGTAACTTAAGTGGCGAATAGGTTGCATCTATCAGTCTTGGTCTTGTTGAAGATTAAAAGAGGAGAAGGGGTTGAATCGACATTAAATGGTTATGATTTGTAATATTGCTCTGAACACTTCTCTTGTATTCATACTTTTTCAAAGTAAGAAAGAATCCTAATTCCAAGTTTGAAATCGGGGGGAGATGTACCCACATGCGAAGATGAAAGTGGTGAGCTTCCTAAACAAATTCCTTGTGTCTCTTTTACTTTTCGCTTTTACTTGCTTTGATATTCATCATTTAATTTATCAAATAGAATTCCGTTATCAATTGAATTGTAAGAATTTTCCTAACTAGTTTTGATTTTAATTCAAGTGCGGATATAGCTTATAATCACTTTTGATTATAAGTGGTTTTGTATATCAACACTAATCAAGGAATTTTTTTGAAAATTCACTTGCACTCCAAGTGTTTGATAAATTTTTTAGCTTGTTTAACATAAAGGATAATTTCTATGTTCTATCTCTTACTCTCATTTACTTTCTGTGATACGGTGGCAGAACCGACTGTTAATACTGGTTTGTGTTTTGCGTTTTTTGTTCGCAAAATGTCGCGGTAAGCAAGAGTCACCACCGACTTTTATTTCATCCAATCGGAAAGGAAAAAGAACAGAAAAAACCTTTTTCGAGATGTTTCTGAGTATGGGGGGTAGATTATAGAAAGGGAAGGTGTTAGCACCGTTTCCATTCATGTTTTTTCATGGGCTCTTAGGTACTTGCTCATCTTATGAAATTTGCTTGTGTATGTGCTTTGTTTTTGAAAAGTTTGACTTCGTGATAACCCTTGTATCAGTCCTCAAAGGTGTGACAAAGTTGTTTTGAAAATTTGTTTGAAAAGTGTTTGTGTGAAATTTTTTTACTTTGAGCAAGTACCTACTAGCATCTACCTACTCGAAAAAAGATTGTTTTTGTTCTATTTCCTTTAGACAGTGCTATCCCACTATTAAGGAGTAGGTAGTACCGTCGTTGGAGTTTGACGGGCTATCGAAAGGGACGTAATGGTCATTGAAGGCAACATGTAAGGATACCTTAGCATTTCGAAGGGATTGTCATCATATATTTGTAGGCAACATCAAGGGACAAGATCATTTCTCGTAGGGAACTTGAGGGACGTTAAAGGACTATGATCTTTATGATAACTTTTAGATTGAGGGTCTTTTGCTAAGATATCCCTACGTTTGAGGGACATGACCATTGTTTTCCGAGGTAACTAAGTGAGGCATACCCTAAGAGTGAGCATGTGCATGTGTTTGATTTCAGTTATTTAATCTTTTCACAATTAAGGTGATCTATTGTTTTAATTTTCAGTTTGTCTTTCCATACAATCCTATTATCATACATCTAAGCAGTTTATAGTTTGCAGAATTAAAAGCAAGAGAGTTTAAAGTCCTAGCTATTACAAGGCTTTTGCAGATACATAATTATTTTGGACTGAAAAAAAAGCGGAATTTAAACCTTAATTACTATTACAACCTCGGAGCAGTTATATAATAATGAAGAGTGCAGAAAAGAAATCCTAAAACTATTACATCCCGAAAGCAATTACATAATTAGAAAAAAAATGCGAGAAAAGATAAATCTACGCTAAAATTTTCCTAGAAATAAAAATGTAAAAGAATAAATAAAAAGAAATTAAAGAAAAAATTAAAACCTAAAATTCTAAGTTAATGTTTTTTGTGTTTTTTGTACAAAATAATTTTAAGTTAATTAAAAAACCCAATTCTAACTAATTTTAATAAAAAAGTTAATTAACTTAATTTATTAATAAATGAAAAAAGCCAAAAATTCAGTTACTAACTAAAACAAAAACTTAATCCTAATTTGTTAAAAAAAGGTTAATTAAAGGGTTAATTACAAAGAAAACCTACAACCTAATTGATTTTAATAAAAAAGTTAGTTTTAAAAAAAAAAGATTTATGTGTAATGATTAATAAGAAAGAATTAAGTTTACCAAAAAAATAGATAGGGGAAGAAACATCAATGAAAAATAGGATTAGAAAATAAAGATAATGCAAATGTCATGGGTGGTTGTTGAACCAAAAATTAATTTAAAACCTAAAATTAAATTAAAAAAAGACTTAAAATTAATTATTCGAGTTTAGGAGGAAAAATAAAAGGTTTGCGAAAAATGTTAAGTTTTATGAAAAAAAGTTTTAAACAGAAAGAATGAAAATAAGTAAAAGGATAAATATAGGAAGAAAACTAAAACCAATAGGGGTGGTTGTTGAACCCACGCCCTTAGCCTCCTCAGGATGACTGCCTTACCATGAGTCATGCATTGGTGGTTGTTCTATTTTGGCCATCCGCTTCTGTTTTGGCCATCAGCGTATTATAATAATCCTGCATGGGATCCTGTCTAAATCTGCAGTGTTGAATCTCATGAACACATTAAATAAGTTACTATATCATGAAATACAAAGAAAATAAATATATAAACATTTTTTAATGTTAAAACTGATATGGGCTGTATGAACGCTCTATGCCCTTTTGATCATGGAGATCAAACCAGTCTTACCCTTACTGGAGAAGTAGTGAGATGAATACTTTTATGCCCTTTTGATCACGGAGATTAAACCAGCCTTACCCTTACTGGAGAAGTAGTGAGATGTGGGTTTGTAACAAAGATTTCAAGGTTTTAGGGTTCTTGAAAGAATTTGATATTTTGACAGGATTGTGGCCAAGGTTTTTCTTCGTCGGCCCTTGTTTGTGTGAAAAGAATGAGATTATATAATAGAAATTAGAGAGAAAAAATGGGCTTTGAATGTGCAATTGGGCCTCCAATGTTCACTTGATTCCGTCACGTTCCAGGCTAAACTGCAAGGGCTTAAGTGCAATTTTTGAAGTTGAAATGTGAAATAAAATGTAGCCGACATCGAGAACTAACTCCTGTTCAAAAATGGGCTCAATCAGATAAACGGTGAATTAGTTATGAATTTTTGAAGTTTCAGCTCAGACAAACTTATTTTGGGCTCCAGTGTCGACTCTGACACGTTCTTCAATAAAAAACTGGTATTGATCGGAGCATAATCCGGTCTCGACTTTGGAATAAAAGTTGTAGATCTCTGAGTTAGTGACCTTGTGTAAAAAGACGAGCCCGATCCGATAAAAATTGACCGAGTTATGAATTTTCGAAGTTTCGACCCAGATGAAATAATATTCAACATTCAGGATTTTCGACGCGTCACACGCATTCTGAGCAAAAAACAAAGGCCTTTTAGATACCGTTCTGTGATCCGGTGGGAGAATTGACTTGAAGTTTTGCGTTTCGTTCGCACTTTTGCGGTTAGCAAGAGTCGCCACCGACTTTTCTTTTATCCAAAAGGAAAGGTAAAAAAGCACAGGAAAGACCTTTCGAGATTATTTCTCGGGTTCGGGGGGTAGATTATGAAAAGGGAAGGTATTAGCACCCTTTTCATCCATGGTTTTTCATGGGCTCTTAGTTACTCGTTTAGATCACTTGCTTTCATTTGATTGTGTGTTTGTGGTGTGGGCTTTGAAAGTATTTTTTTGAAAAAAAACTCTTTGTAATGGTTCTCGTCTCTATAAGAACGTATACAAAGTTTTGTTTCGAAAAGTGGTTCAAAGATGTGTTTGTGAATCGGTTTCGAAAAGTGTTTTGAAAAGAGGTTTTGCAATAGTTATCGTCTCTATAAGAACGTATACAAAACGTTTTGTCTTTTTGAAAATGTTTTGAAATGAGAGTATAGGTGTAAAAGTTTTTGTCGTGAGCAAGCAAGTAACTAAGAGCGAATCTATCTACTCGAAAGGTCTTAAATTTTTCTTTTCTTCTTCCTTTTAATGGTGCTATCTTACCATTGATTTGGTAAGAAGCCCCACCATTGGATGTAAAGGGACAGGCGCGAGTCAATTTCACAATCATTGAAGGCAACTTGTGAGACGCTTTAGCAATTTTTGTAAGGGACGAGATCGTTTTAATCGAATGCAACATCGAGGGTCGTCGAGGGACTACGATCTTTTTTATCGAAGGGTCATTGCTAGAGTGTCTCATATTCGAGGGACATGATTGTATTTCCGAGGCAACAAACGAGGTTACCCTAGAGGTGCACGTGTGAGAAAGTGTGTTGGTTTCAAGTTATTTATTCTTGGATCAGGTCATCTAGCGATTGATTTTTGAATCTTGCCATACATGCCTAGTTACTATACAATATATGGAAAACAGTAAATTGCGGGAATTAAAATTCTACGCTATTACAAAGTATTCGGGAATGGGGATACAATTGTTACGAATGGGGATGAATCAAATGCGATAGAAATGTCCGAATGTCAAACAATACAACCAAATCGAATTTTTATGCGATTTAATATAAAGCTATGACAATTTATGAAAATAAAATAAATAAAGTATGAAATATATTTACTTGAAAAGAGAAAATAAAACCTATTCTAAAAAAATTGATTAAATTATAATCTTTATTATTATTTTTTTTTGTATTCTTTATAAATTATAAATAAGTTTAAAGAAAGAAAACAAACTAAGTTAATTCTTTTTTGATGTTTTATTAAATGTAAAATTTTTTTAAAAAAAGTTTAAATAAAAAAAGAAAATGATAAAAATTAAACACTAAAACCTAAATTAATTTAATAAAAAGGTTTTAACTTTTATTTAACATTTTTCAAAACAAAATAAAAACAAATTAAAAAAAGAAGAAATATGGGCTTAAGAGATTTTAGGAGTGTTAGGCCCAAAGAAAATAGAGGTGTTTGCTGTTAACAAAACAAGTCAGGGGAGGGGTGTGAAAGTAAAACAAATGGGCCTTAGGGGGAATGCAAACACAACAGGCCCAGAGCTCTTAAGCTGTATTAGCTTCTGATTAAGGGTGGAAAACGAATTAGGGTTCTTGGAACCCCTTCGTTCACAGTGGCGCCGCTCTCATCGTCTCTTTGGCTCCTCTCTTATTCATCCTTCTCACTAAACGACCCTATTCCTCTTTGCGAATGAAATCACTCTTGGCCTCTCTAACTCATCCTGATTTGCGTTCTTTTTTGAAAACCCTAAGTTTGAAATGAATTTATGTCTAAGGGGTTCAAAATTGGTTTATCTGATCCTTCCCCCCCAACTCTCAGTTGCCAGAACGCTCTCTCTCGCCTCCTAACCAAGCTCTAATGGTTTTTTCTTGAAAAGGTGAAGTTCTGTTCTTTCTCAATTTTACGAATTTCATTTTAATTGATCTTTGGATATTCTGTTAATTGTTGAAGTTCTTCCTTTTAAATGCATGAAACAAGCATGATTATGGAAGATTTGGAATGAGAGAAAAACCCTACCTGTTGAAGTACTTTCTGCGAAATGGAAAGGGGACGGCGAGATGATGACTGTGTTCCTTGGTGGCCGTAGCTTGCGAGGGAGGAGATGAGGATGGAGACCTTGCTTTTCTAGCTTGAGTTCCTTTTGATAGGTAACAATTTTCTTGTTGTTTTTGTTGAATGATAAGGGTGTTGTTTGATGGATTTTGGGATTTTTGTGAGTTTTCTACTGTTTTGTGAATTTGGAAATGATAACTGTGTTTGAGATTTGGAGATTTGTGGTTTTGGATTTTGTTGGTGTTTCAACAGGTTTTGTGAGTTGGAGATTTGACAGTTTTTGTGGGTTTGAAAGTGATAACTGTGTTTGAGATCGACAATTTGGATGCTTGTTTATTAGTTTAAGGGTTTTTTAGGTTTTGACAGGTTTTAGATCTTGCTATGTGACTTGTTTTGAGGTTGGATGTTTTTTTTTTTGGGTTTGGTTTTGGATATGTTTATGGTTTGACAGTTTTTTGGATTTGGTTACAGTTTGTTACAGGTTTTGAGTTTGTTGGATATTTGTGTATCACTTTGAATGGTTTACTGAGGGTTTGGCTTTGTTGCAGGTTTGGGATATTTGGCTTTGAGGTTTTGTGATTAGAATGTTGGTTTACAGTTTGCAGGTTTGATGGTGTTGAGATGGTTTGACAGTTTGAAGGTTTCCGGTTTGAGGCTTTGGAAGTCTTGACAGTTTGTTTTCCTTCAGTTTTGGAGGTTTTGGAGTTTAAAGTCCTAGCTATTACAAGGCTTTTGCAGATACATAATTATTTTGGACTGAAAATAAAAATGCGGAATTTAAACCCTAATTACTACTACAACTTCGGAGCAGTTACATAATAATGAAGAGTGCAGAAAAGAAATCCTAAAACTATTACATCCCGGAAGCAATTATATAATTAGAGAGAAAAATGCGAGAAAAGATAAATCTACGCTATTACATTGATAATGCGACCTATACAATTTTCCTATAAATAAAAATTTAAAAGAATAAATAAAAAGAAATTAAAGAAAAAATTAAAACCTAAAATTCTAATTTAATGTGTTTGGTGTTTTTTGTAGAAAATAATTTTAAGTTAATTAAAAAACCCAATTCTAACTAATTTTAATAAAAAAGTTAATTAACTTAATTTATTAATAAATGAGAAAAAGCCAAAAATTCAGTTACTAACTAAAACAAAAACCTAATCCTAATTTGTTAAAAAAAGGTTAATTACAAAGAAAACCTAAAACCTAATTGATTTTAATAAAAAAGTTAGTTTTGAAAAAAAAAGATTTATGTGTAATGATTAATAAGAAAGAATTAAGTTTACCAAAAAAATAGATAGGGGAAGAAACATCAATGAAAAATAGGGTTAGAAAATAAAGACAATGCAAATGTCATGGGTGGTTGTTGAACCAAAAATTAATTTAAAACCTAAAATTAAATTAAAAAAAGACTTAAAATTAATTATTCGAGTTTAGGAGGAAAAATCAAAGGTTTGTGAAAAATATTAAGTTTTATGAAAAAAAGGTTTTAAATAGAAAGAATGAAAATAAGTAAAAGGATAAATATAGGAAGAAAATCAAAACCAATAGGGGTGGTTGTTAAACCCACGCCCTTAGCCTCCTCAGGATGCCTGCCTTGCCATGAGTCATGCATTGGTGGTTGTTCTATTTTGATCATCCGCTTCTGTTTTGGCCATCAACATTTTGTAATAATCCTGCATAGGATCCTGTCTAAATCTGCAATGTTGAATCTCACGAACACATTAAATAAGTTACTATATCATAAAATACAAAGAAAATAAATATATAAACATTTTTTAATGTTAAAACCGATATGGGCTGTATGAATGCTCAATGCCCTTTTGATCATGGAGATCAAACCAGCCTTACCCTTACTGGAGAAGTAGTGAGATGAATGCTTTTATGCCCTTTTGATCACGGAGATCAAACCAGCCTTACCCTTACTGGAGAAGTAGTGAAATGTGGGTTTGTAACAAGGATTTCAAGGTTTTAGGGTTCTTGAAAGAATTTGATATTTTGACAGGATTGTGGCAAAAGTTTTTCTTCGTCTGCCCTTGTTTGTGTGAAAAGAATGAGATTATATAATAGTAATTAGAGAGAAAAAAAAGGACTTTGAATGTGCAATTGAGCCTCCAATGTTCACTTGAGTTCGTCACGTTCTAGGCTAAATCGAAGGGGCTTAAGTGCAATTTTTGATGTTGAAATATGAAAACAAAATGTAGCTGACACCGAGAACTAACTCCTGTCCAAAAATGGGCTCAATCGGATAAATTGTGAATTAGTTAGAATTTTTGAAGTTTCAACTCAGACAAACTTATTTTGGGCTCCAGTGTCGACTCTGACACGTTCTTCAATAACAAACTGGTATTGATCGGAGCATAATCCGGTCTCGACTTTGGAAGAAAAGTTATAGATATCTGAGTTAGTGACCTTGTGTAAAAAGATGGGCCCGATCCGATAAAAATTGACCGAGTTATGAATTTTCGAAGTTTCGACCCATATGAAATAATATTCAGCATTCAGGATTTTCGACGCGTCACACGCACTCTAAGCAAAAAACAAAGGTCTTTTGGATGCCGTTAGAACTCAATACCTCTTGTGAAAACTTAGCCAACTCAATTTGTGAAACTTTGGCACCAGAACCAACTCGATATGATAAAAATCGACCAAGTTAAGATTTTCTGAACATGACGCAAATAAACTTATGTCACAAATTTTCTGTACGAAAGTACTTGATAAATCTGCATTTTTGAAGACCTTCTGATTGAAATTGGCTTCTATCCGTGAGATATGAAAACGTAGATGACGTCAATACGAAATTTTGGCCACCGAAATGGGTTTAAAAAAAGTCACGATCTTCAAGTTATGAATTTTTTTTGTGCGTAAAAACTGCACTTTCAGCACACTTTTTCACCATATTTCTTCGAGAAAACTCACACATTCAGAGACCTTGTTTAAAGAATTGACTCTTGAGCGGAACCTGAATTTGAGAGTATGTTATCAGAGATATCTTGGCGAAAGAACACCTGAATATGACGCGCCGAGTTGGACTTGTGAATCTTTGAACCCTGAATCATTGCAAAACGGTGAACTGATCTTCAGCACGAAAAATACTCTGAGAACATCCATTGACGAAATAAACGTCACTTGTAACCTGAAGAAGCTTGATAAATATACCTTTATTCCATAACCATAAAACCAATAATATGCGTGTATGAAAAGAGGGAAAATTTTGGGGTACAACACTTTCTATATGCAATTTGTTGAATGTGTTGTTTTATTGATCAATTCATATATAATTTTTCTTTAATTGTTAAAGAAAATTCTTAAATATTGATTGCACGCCACATGTTCGATAAAGTGTTGAGTTATGTTTTTAATATTATTTCATTGGAAATAGGAAAACACGGTGTTGAATATTAAATGGTTAATTGAGATATTATTATGTTAGTTGTTTTTATCATTATGTTAATTTCATATGGCTCGTGCATATCTGAGTTTCCAATAACTAGGTTTGTTTAGACTACAATATTGATCTAGGCCATAAATCTTCCGCTCAACATTGTTTTTCAAATAAGTTTTAAATAACCATTTTGAAAGGTAATTTTTATATGGGGATCTACTCAACCCCCTTTAGATCTGGTGCCGTAGTCTAACAGTTTTTAGCGCCATTGTCGCAGAGTGTTTTGTTACATTTCTAATTTTGTAGTTTTCACAATTTTTCTATTTTAAAGCATTTGAGCTTTTAATGTTTCCTGTAGTCTAGTGTCACGACATTTGTTTAGCTGTTGTAAGCACATGTTACGCCCAACTTACAGAGGTGATCCTGAACCAGAAGTACTAGTGCAAGAAGGAGAAGTAGAGGCAGAAGTTATCATGGTTGATATAGACATTATTGGCATGTAACATTCGAGACTATGCTTTCTATGATCATAATGCCATGGGTATTGTTATCATACAACCAGAAATTACTGCAACCCAGTTTGAATTAAAGCCTATGATGTTTCATATGTCGCAAACCACTGGCTTGTACTCAAGCTATCCTCATGAAGATCCTCATTTTCACTTAAGACAGTTCCTGGATGTTTCTAGTAATTTCAAGATTCCTGGCGTGATTGATGGCGCCTTTCGGTTGAGGCTATTTTCATATTCTCTAAGGGATAGAGCCAAGAGTTGGTTAAATTTTTTCGAGATTAATTCTATTGCCACATGGAATGATCTAGTTGAGAAGTTCTAAGCTAAATATTTTCGTCCTTCCAAGAATGCAAAGATGAGAAATTAAATTACTTCATTTTGGCAAGGAGATGATGAATCTTTATTTGATGCTTGGAAAATATTTAAAGAGCTACTTAGACTATCTCCACACAATAGAATGCCCATTTGTCTTCAACTTGAAACTTTTACAATGGATTCATTCCTTCTTCAAGGAATATCTTAGATGTCTCAAGTGGTTGAGCTCGTTTGTCTAAGTCTTGAGAAGAGGGTTATAGATTGATTAAGAGTATTATGGCCAACACATATCAATGGCCAGTCACAAGAACTACAGCAAATTCAACTCAAAAGAGCCTAGTTGGAGTTCATGAGGTCACTAAGACAACAACTCTTGCTGCTCAAGTGGCTCAAATCCATCAGATGATGAAGAACATGATGACTCATGATGTGTATAAGCTAGAGCATGTGAAGGAAGTTACCGACGCCTCTGAAGTTGCTTGTGTGTACTGAGGAGGAGCCTATTTGTTTGAAGAATGTTATGCAAATCCTGTTTCAACCAACTATGTTGGAAATAATAACAATAATAGATACAACAATCCTTATAGTAACACATACAATCAGGGATGGCGCAACACCCCATTTTTTATGGAGTAATAATAAAAATTAACTTAAGCCTCAAGCAACTCAAGCACCACAAGTTCCTCCTGCTTTTTCCACACCCAACAATGTAGTGGAAAATCAAGGTAACAACCAGCTGGAAAATATTTTGAAGTCCTTCATTTAAGAGGCCAAAAATCAGTTTCAAGCACAAGGATTGAGCATAAAAAATATAGAAAACCAAGTGGGGAAAATTGCTACTTCCTTGAGCTCAAGAAACATAGGAACACTCCCATGCTCTATTAAAACTCCAGCAACAACATCTGGAGTTAAGAATGTTGAAACATGTCAGGTTATCAAAATTAGAAGTGGAAAAAAATGTGAAAGACCCACACCTAACAGAAAAGAGTCCAGTGGAGAATTGCCTGCTTTGGACAATCCAGAAGACGAAGAAACTTCCAATGAGGAATTGTCCTCATTTGGACAATAACATGAGAATGTTGACAAATATACTATTGGCTTGACTTCTAATCTTAATAAGATACCAGAAGTCATGCCTGAAGTTGACAATGTAAGAAAGAATGTTCAAGAAAGACCTCCACCTCCTTTTCCCAAAGGATTAGGAAAGCTAAAGAGGAACAACAGTTTGACAAATTCATGGAAATTTTGAGGCAGCTTCATGTCAACATACCTTAATTAAATCTATTTAACAGATGCCAAATTACTATAAGTTCATGAAGGATGTACTCACCAAGAGGAAAAGAGTGAGAGAGTTTGCAATTGTTGCACTCACTCATATTGTAGTCAATTAGTTTAAGGCAAACTCCCTCCAAAGCTTAAAGATCATGGAAGTTTTACCATTCCTTGTACAATTGGAGACACTTTTTTGTGGAAGAGCACTATGAGATCTTGGGGAAAGCATAAATCTCATGGTCTTATCGATCTTCAAGAAACTAGGGATACGAAATGCCAGGCCTACAAGCATCACTTTCCAATTAGAAGATAAAAGTATTTTCTATCCTCAAGGGAAGATATAAGATATGCTGGTAAGAGTTGACATGTTTGTGTTCCCTGTTGATTTCATTATTATGGATTTTGATGTTGATGAAAAGACTACCATTCTGTTAGGAAGACCTTTCCTTGCCACATGTAGAACTTTTATTGATGTAGAAATAAGAGAACTTACCATGAGAGTAAATGGACAACAAGTGGTTTCAATGTACTCAATGCATTGCATGATCCTAAGGAAGAGGTAGTTGACTGTTCCATGATCTCTAGTTAGGAATGAATAACTCACAGGAACTTACTTAAGTTAAATAATGTCTTAGAGCAAGAGTTAGGAAAGTTGGAAAAGGATGAAATTCAACATGATGGAATCATTAGTGGAAATTTGAGAAAACCATGTACTGAAGAAGAGCCTATAGAGGTACTGGAGTTATCCACTGTATTACAGAAGTAAAACTCACCTTCAGCAGAAGTTCCTACTGAGTTGGAACTTAAGCAATTGCATACTAATTCATAACATGCTTATCTGAGGTAGGACATAAGTTGCTTTGTGATTGTTGCTACAGGTTTATCTGATGAGTAGAAGAATCAACTGCTGGAAATTATGAAGAAATATAAGAAAGCTAATGCTTGGAAAATATCTGACATTAAGGGGACTAGACCCATAGTTTGTATGCATAGAATGTTGTTGGATGAGAATTCAAGAATAACATTGAAATTCAAAGAAGGTTGAATCCTATTGTAATACAGTGGTAGAACTGACTTGGTTGTTTTGTGTTTTATCGCAATTGTTGCGGATAGCAAGAGTCACCGCTGACTTTTATTTTATCCAATAAGGGAAGGGTGGAAAGAACATGAAAGACCTTTGAGATATTTTCTTGAGCTCGGGGGGTAGGTTATGAAAAGGGAAGGTGTTAGCACCCTTTTCATCCGTAGTTATCTACAGGATCTTAGTTGCTTGCTGGATCACTTTTGAAATTGCTTTGTTTGAAATGTGTTTGTGGTGGGTTTTGAAAGTATTTTTGAAAAGCGCCTTCGTTTAGGCAAACTTTATAATGATTCACGTCTTTATAAGAATGCATACAAAGTGTTGGACTTTTTGAAAATATTTCATGTTTTGAAAGTGTTTGGTGTGTTTTAAAAGATGTTTGTTTTGAAGATGAATTGTGAGCAAACAACTAAGAACGTTCTACCTACTCAAAAGTCTTTTGTTCATTTCTTCCTTCCTTTGATATTTCTATCTTACCATTGATTAGTAAGAAGCCTTTTCTTTGGATGTAAAGGGATGGGTGTGGGTCATCGTATAATCATGAATAGCAATGTTGTGAGATATCTTAGCGTTTCTCTTAAGGGACTAAGATCATTTGTAAGACAACATTTGAAGCGTCATCGAGGGACTATGGTCTTGTATTTTTTATTATTTTCACTAAGATGTCTCACATGCATATCATGACCATTTTCTCAAGGCAACAAGTGGAGTTAACCCTAGAGGTGTAAGTGTGCAAGTGTTTATTTTTTCATGCTTGGTTTATCTTGAATTAGGGTTCTCTAAGCATTGATTTTATCTTTCCATACAAACCATAATTACTAGCATTTATGTGAAAACGATAAATTGCGAAAAATAAATGTTCTACGCTATTACATCATTTGGGGGATGGGGTATAAAAATTGCAAATGGGGATTTCCATAATTTAAACCCTAATTATCTATTACAACCATATTGAATTAAATGTACAATAATGAATAAATGTACAAGAATGAATAAATGTACAAGGAAATAAATGTGATGTATTAAGGAAGAGAAAAAATGTTTTTGTCTTTTTTTTATTACTAAAAATAATATTTATAATAATTTAATAATAATGATAATATTTAAAGAAAAGAATATAAGAAAATAAACTAAAATAAAGAAATAAAGTCGGGGGCGAAAAAAAAAACAAAATGGGGTGTTTTTTGTGTGAAAACAATTTTTGGTTAAGCCTGGCCCAATATATATTTTTGTAGTCAGAAAACAAAGAAAATAAAAAGAGTTAATGGGCTGCATAGTTAAAACATGAATGGGGGGTATGGCTGAGAAAAATAGTCTAAAGCCCAATAATAGAGCCCAAGCGCTGCCTGATTCAAACAAAAAAAAGAAATGGAAAAAATGTAAAAATTGCAAAAGGTCTCGCTGGGGATCGAACCCAGGACCTTCTAATACGCGCGCGCGCTTCTTGTAGCATTGGGGTGGTCTGTTTCATCCGTTAGTCATACAACTTGCAATAAATGTAAAATGAACTCATTTCTAAAAATTTGAACATGGCTTCATCTTCTTCCATCGCGCGCGCAGGGATGCACATCCCCATTGTTAACCTTCTAAAACTTTCATTTCTCATCCAAATAAAAAATTGTAAACATCAAACCTGCTCAAAATTTTAATACGAATCTAACCATGTAACTTTTAAAAGCTATGGATCAGAGGTTAGCACGAATTTTGTTTGGTACCAAAATCAAAACCTAACTGGCCAGAGTTGAAATTCTTAAGACACAAGCAATGAAAATCAAAACTAAGAGCATGGCCAGCTTCCTAGATATGATATTTGCATCTTTTATTTTATTTGTATGTGCTGAAAATGCTTGTATCAAGATATCAAAGTTAAGAAATCTTACCTCTTGAAGTGAAAATCAAATGACCTCTATATGACTTCCAGAAATGGTTTGATGATGGATTAAGCTTGCAGGGACCTTCCTTGAGCTAGTGGGGTCACTACTTCGCTTTGAAAGCCAGAAGGATTTTGGAGTTGGCTCTTCAAAGTCAGAAATGGCAAACAATATGGCCTTGGATACAGATTCTGAGTTCAAGGAGTTTTGAGAAGTTTTGAGGGCTTCTGCATTCGTGTTCTCTCCTCTCTCCTCCTTTTTTTCCTCCTCCCCTTTTTTCTGCTTGTCAAAGACTTGCATATATGCATGGAAAAAGGTTAGAGATTACTTGCATACCAGATTTCTGAGTTCTAGCCATTTGGCTCTATAACTTGCTTTTTTCAAGGAAAGTGAGAAGACAGGTCCCAAAGTATTGTACAAGCGTAATCTGAGTTGGTAGCAGCCTTAGACATGTTGCTTTTAGTTTGTAGAGGTTGTGTGTGCAGAAAGAACACGTGCAAGGCTCAATACAAATTGACTTTGTATAAAGCTTACTTTTCTAAAATGGCAATGGTAACTTTGTGCCATTAAGGGAAAATTGGCTTGGACAATACTTTAAATACTTGGATAAGAGCTTAATTAATTGTGTAAACAATTAGTTATGGAGTGAAACACAAGTTTGAGGCCTGCAAAGCAAGATCATGTAGCATGGCCTATGGATTTAATCAATGTTCTTCAAAATTCTGTCTTCAACTTGATTCCTTCTACAAAGATCTTGAATCTCTGTAGAAATTTGATCTTTTTCTTACTCTGGTTTTTGACAAGCATCTTGAAGATGTCGAATACTCCGTTCTTTCGTTTTGATCACATAGATCCACAACTTTTGACCAAACACATCAACAGACAAAATAATATTTGTTTCCACCAATTGTATGTTTTTCGAATGGACCACATTCATCTGAATGTACCACTTCGAGTATGCAAGATGATCTCATTGGCATAGTCGAAACGAAATAATTTCTGGATTGCTTTCATACTAAACAAACTTCACAAAGTTTTTTCAGGCATCTCAATACTTGGAATACTATTAACCATATCTTGAGTAATTAGTTGATTAAGTGGTCGAAAGTTCAAATGTCCAAACTTCAAATGCCACCACCAACTATCGTTGTGGTCGAACAGTTTTCAAACATTGAACTTCTGTCGAATTGATCATTGTCTTAAATGTCCTGTTTTTCGACAACAGAGATTTTAAGACCAAATTGTTCTTGGTGTCGAACAATCTCAAAACTCCATCTTTCATGACAACTGAGAAACTTTTTTCGACTAGTTGTCCAACACTTAGCAAGTTGCACTTTATTCCAAGTACATAGAGCACATATTTAATCATAACTTTTCCTCTATTACTCATTTGAAAGACTATGTTGCCAGTACCTTCTTCTTGCAATGAACTATTATCAGTAAGTTTTTTTTTGTTAAATTGTAATTTATAGTGTCTGTGATGCAGGTAATGATAAACCATATGTATAGCAAGGGGATTTATTTTCCTCTAACCAATGCCGTCAAAATATCAAAACACAACAACTTGAGTCAGGGGCTATGACCCACTCGACATGGTGAGCTTGACTCTCGTAGAAGGACCTTCAACGATACGAAGTTATTCAAGCAAAGTTGCACTCAACTCCTAACATCTTCTTATGTTTACCCCACGAGATCCTTGAAAACATCGCATAAGCATACCATACATGACATTGCATAGCAGGTATTTCAAGACAGGTTTCTTATCTTTTCACTGTTTATTTCAACAAAAGAAATGGCTCTTGAACAGACAGTAAAAGACCTTCAAGCTCAAAACGCTCAGTTTCAGCAGATGTTCCTGGCTCTGGCCCGAGGGCAAGAAGATCTAAAAACCCTGATCATCAAAGAGAAGAATAAGAAGGAAAAGAAACTGCGGGTCTCTTGAATTTGGGAAGAAGACTTAAAAGACCAACCAAGAGAGATCTAGATCTCTCAACTCCATCAAATGAGGTGGACAATCATGACGATGATAACAACCCAGGGACTGATGAGAAGAAGCTGATTACTCTGAGGAACAATATCCTCCAACTGATGATAAATATAAACAGCTGGAGGATCGTCTCAATGTTATGGAGATTCAGCAGATACCTGGTTTGGACTTTGAAGAATTAGGGCGGGTGTGATACGGTGGCAGAACCGACTGTTATACTATACTGGTTTTGCGTTTATGTTTGCAAATGTTGTGATAAGCAAGAGTCGCCACCGACTTTTCTTTTATCCAAATTAAGTAAAGGGTGAAAAGAACAAAAAAAGACCTTTTCTGAGTAAGGGGGGTAAATTATGGAAAGGGAAGGTGTTAGCATCCTTTCCATCCATAGTTCTCTACGGGCTCTTAGAGGTTTACTCATTTTTCAAGATGCTTTTGTGCTTTGTGTTTGAAAATGTTTTGAAAACTCCTTAGTACGGTGAACTTTGTAATGTTTCTCGGGATAGTGGAGAAAGTATATAAAGTGGTTTGAAATTGTTTTTGAAAAGTAGCTTTTTGTGTAAGTGCAAAATGTTTGAGCAAACTTCTAACAACTATCTACTTTATTACTCGAAAAGGGTCGTTATTTTCCTCTTTTCCTTTAGACAATGCTATCCTACTATTAGTGAGTAGGTAGCCTTGTCGTTGGATGTTAAGGGACAATCGGAGGGACGTTACGGTCCCGAAGGAAACTTGGCAAGAAATTTTAGTAATTGTCTTAAAGTCTTAAGATCACATTTAACCGAGGCAACGTCGAAAGGGTCATCGAAGGACTTGTGATCTTTCAAACTAAAGGATAACCACTAAAGATTCTCACGTTTCGACAATTGTGACCGTTTTTTGAAGGCAACCGAAGTGGGATACCCTAGAGGTGCTTGTGTGTAATTGTGTTCAGTTCAGTTATTTATCTTTTGAATTAAGGTTTGCTATCATTTTAATTTCATTCTTGTCATACATGCCTAATTACTAGCAGTAATATTGTATAGAAAAATAAAGTGCGAAAATATAAACCTACACTATTACATGGCTTCGGGGATGGGGTATTTACAATGTACAAACAATTAGGGGAAAAAATAAAGAAAGCAATAAAAAGTCATATTTAAAACTATTACATCCCAAATAACAGTTACATGAATATATAAAAAAAATACGAAAAATGAATAATGCCCGAAAGAATGAAAATACGTTCTAAAACCTAGTGAGAAAAATCTTTTTTGTGTTATTTTTAATTTGAAAATAACTAAATTAATTATTCTAAAGTCTATTTAGAAAATTAACTTAAGAAAAATAAACTAAACTCTTTTTGTGGTTTTTTATATTTATGAAAAGAAATATTAAATCTAAATTAAGTCATAAATTCTAGTTCATTTTAAATTAAGAAAATAGTTAAAATTTAATTAATTAATTAATTAAAGAATTGATTATTTAATTAAAAAAAATCTATGCCTAATTTTTTTGTGAGTTTTTTATTATTATTATTAAAAAAGATTAAGAAATGAAATAACTAAATAAAACAAAAAGAAAAGAAATTGGGCTTGATGGCTGAAGTAGAATGGGGGTTGCAATTGAAATTTCGTTAAGCCCAGATTGTGAAGCCCAGGTCCATCGTTGGATCCAGTGTGGGTAGTACTTGATGGTACATGGTATCTCATGTTCTAGACGCCATGCATTCCATGTAATTCCCCTAACCTGCTCTAAGGATATCCAGGAACTCATATACACATTAGAACATTCAACAATTAATAAAAATAGAGATTCGAATTTGAGATTATACCAAAATGGTGATAGCTTGGATCCAATGATCTGGGACCTTTCAAGCTTTGGGGATGGTTGTAACAAGTCACTGGGAACCTCAAGAGCAATGTATGATTACTAGTTCGGACCAAAAGTACCTGCAAAGTGGCTTTCAAATTTTTACCACTTTTGATAATTTTGCAAAAGTGGTAGAGCTCTCTCTAGGCTGTGTAGTCCTGTTGAAATGCTTGCTAAATGCTTGTTTATATAGAGAGGAATGAGGAGACAAGAAAACAAAGGTTTAAACAACCTTAAAGCAAACGTTTCAAAGCCATGAATGAAATTTGTAACTTTGGCCAAAAACAAGGAAACTTGTCATTTTTTTAATTTGAATGAATGTGGACATGGCTGCACAAAATCTTGGGCTTCAAGGCAACATAAAACACCAGCCCAAATGCCAAAACCTATTTCCAATTATTTTATACACTTTATTTTATATTTATTTGAAATAAATTAAAATAAATGTGTACAAAATAAGCAAAAAAATGTAAGGCATAGAAAGAGTGTTTTTGGAGGTACTCTATAATCTTAGGAAGATGTTTGAAATCCAATAAGTTGAGCCCTTGCCTTAAAATTTCAAATTTGCCCAATGCATAATTTTCGAAAATTCTAAAATTTTCCCAACTTGGGCAAGCCATAACTTGCTCAATTTTTATCTCATGATGATGATCTGAGACTTTTTGGAAAGCCCAAGATGTCTACTTAAATCCATCTTTTTATCAATTTTTAATTTGAAGATTTTATCCTGATGTAAATGGTCTTGACAAAAAGTGCCTTTTGTTGACTTTTGAAAATGACCTGTAATGTATAAGCTTGTATCTTTCAAATGGTACATCTATTGAACTTGTGGGCTGAAGAAAATTTGTATGGAATTGAATTATCTTAAAAATGAGCCTTGGTTGGGGAAAAATGGATGAGGTATGTGAAAGTTATGCCTAATCAAAGTTTGGTTGACTTTTCCTATAGAAACCCTAATTAGCAATTCTTGACTTTTGATGAATTAGGAGCATTTCTTGAGGAATCATGATCAACCCTTGATCAAATGATGGATATCACTTCAAAATGTTTATGTTGACCAAAAATCTTGAAGTTTGACTGTATATAGACCATAGTTGACATTTGACCTAGTATAGTTGATTTTCAAGTATTTGAGCAATTGACTGAGGAAACTTGTAGTGCAAGGTATGAAATTTGTCATGGATAACCTTGAAGACATATATGACCATGGAATACATTTTATACCATTGAAGCTCACACATCTTGATGAAAACTGAAACCCTAGTTGGAAGGCCAATGCTTAGGAGGAGAATTTGTCTGATCAAGCGTTACAACACATGTTGAAAGCAGGATTGATTATGTTAAAGGCTCCTCTACAGAATCCTAATACCTCTGCTCTTAGCTACCACCCCGACGAAAGGTGTGCATACCATTCTGACAGTCCTGGACATGATACGAATGGCTGTTGGGCTCCAAAGAACAAAATTCAAGATATGATTGACGCCAAGTAGATTGAATTCGACCCTCCAGAGACTCACATGTGATCACTGCTCCTTGGCCAAATCATTGAGAGCGTCTAGTTCATTTGTGATTTTTCAATTGTAATTTCCTTTGCTTGTTCAAACTTTGGTTTTCCCATTAATGCATTACATATGTTCGTCTTGAATTATGTCGTTTTCATTATATTTAAACTGCTTTCTTACTTCCTTTTTGTGATATTCAACTCCCGATTAAGAGCTTTAAGCTTTTAGAGGGAGGATGACGAAAACGATACCATAATCTCTACAGTATGCTTTTGAACAGACCTTGCTGACGATGTACATGCGTTCTTTCAAATCCTAAACAGTGGAGTTATAAGGAAGATAATCCCTAGTCAACCCCTTTGAGCCTAAGAAGTAGGAGTTTTTCTTTCCACACAAATTAAAACCCTTAATCATAACCTGGGGAAGGGTAGTTTCTCAGTTAATTCAAAGGTGCATTCAATCACAAGCCTTCCCTTCATACACAACAAGTGGTGTCATGGGAATCATTCCAAAACAAAAAGATGGTGATGGTTCCACATTATCGTTAAAATAAGCAGTCATTATATTTCAAATAAAAGCCCGTTAAGTCAAAAACCCATGAAGGAGACTTAAGAAAAATTGTGGTATCCCGCTGACTGTAATCGCAAAGGAAACAGTTCAGAAAAAAGTAGGGATAAAAAAAATCAATAAAGAGGTCCTACAAATCCTCAACAAAAAAGAAAAGGTTACCAAAATGACTACTTTGTCAAACGAACGTTTACTTCCTGAACCATCACCAAGTATCAGAGCAAGGATCCCGGACTCAATTGGGATCTAAACGCACAATTAGCTGAGCATAGGATTGAAGAACATCATGAAGAACGGGTTGGGTACAAATAAAATTTGAGCCTTTACCCTTTGCTTCTTGAACCGTGAACCAGGCCACGTTACAACCCTTAAAAGTTATAGCTGAAGCATGGGTTAGTTAGAAAGCATACTGTTACAAAAGGTATCCTGACTCCTGTAAGGTTTGCTATAAATCCTGAGTTGATATCACACTTTTACAAAATTGGTTTGTTTTACTAAAAAATGAATTTTCAAACTTCAAGACAGACATAAGCTTTGCATTCTTAAAAATAGCATTGTTTGCATATGACTATTTGTTCAACAACATAGAAATTCACAGACGAATATTCAATGAACGGAAATCCTCTCGATGAACAGAATCACCTCAGATGAAATTTTTTTCAGTAACAGGCTTTCCATAATCAGGGGCATGACATGGTGCCTAACACATCTGGGGCCGTCAAGTCAAAATTCCACGAAAACTCTTAAAGTCCTGAATAGTCGGAGCAGGTCTCATCACTTGGGGCATCAAATGTGATTCCCATCAAAAGAGCACGTACAATCAAGCAAAATCAATGTTCCCCAACAGATTTCTTCTCAAAACAATAAAACAGGAATTCCCAGCGGAAAAATTCTAAATAAAGAAGATCATCCTCTAAAAAGAGTTCAGGTACGATCCAGAGACGGATGTCATCCTGATACTTATTCCAGACTTCCTCTAGAAACAATATGGATACGATCCAGAGACATATGTCATTATGACACTTATTCAGACTTTCTTCTATAAATGGTTCAGGTACGATCTAGAGACGGATGTCATCCTGATACTTATTCCATACTTCCTCTAGAAACGGTGCAGATACAATCCAGAGACGGATATCATTATGACACTTATTCTATATTTTCTTCTAGAAACGGTTCAGGTACGATCTAGGGACGGATGTCATCCTGATACTTATTCCAGATTCTCCTCTAGAAATAGTTCAGGTACGATCCAGAGACGGATGTCATCCTGATACTTATTCTAGACTATCTTCTAGGAATAGTTCAGGTACAATCTAGAGACAGATGTCATCCTGATACTTATTCAGATCATCTTCTAGAAATGGTTCAGGTACGATTAAGAGACGAATGTCATCCTGATACTTATTCCAAACTATCTTCTAGCAACAATTCAGGTACGATCCAAAGACGGATCTCATTCTGATACTTATTCAGATCATCTTCTAGAAATGGTTCTGGTACGATCCAGAGATGGATGTCATTCTGACACTTATTCAACACATCTCTAGATACAATCCTAACTTAGATTCACTCTGACAATCCTCAAATAGTTCACAGAGTTTACCTTCCCCAACAGAGTTTATTTCTCTAACAACAGAAGTTCATCTCCCAGCGTTTTAACTTCAAAATCTGAAGAATCACATTCTTCACCCCCAACAGTAATCAGGGATTTATTTTCCCTAATTCAACAACACTGCAATGGAACAACTGATACGTTCATACATTGCATTCATACATCATTCTACAAACATCATAGCATATGCAACACAAATTCATATATCACAATCTCATTTATTTTGGGAGCATCATGCAATTCATACATTATGACATCGCATGAAATTTATTTTACCTTTTCAGGTTAAATTATCAAACAAACACCAGTAACTTATACCACAGGTCAAAGATTAATGCCCGAAATCGGACGGGGAAACTATCTATGTGACCAACTTTCAAGTTCCAAATTAACACCTATAACAAGCCAGGAGAACTATCCGTGGATGATCGGTTGTAGGTTAATACCTGTAACAAGCCAGGAAGACTATCTACGTGAGGAGATTGAAGATTAATACCTGTAAAAGGCCAGGAAAACTATCTTTCTTTCTCACGTCAGAGATTAATACCAGTAAAAAGCCAGGAAAACTATCAGTGGATGACCGATTGTAGATTAATACCTGTAACAAGCTAGGAAATCTATCTACATGAGGAGATTAAAGATTAATACCTGTAACAAGCTATGAAAACTATCTTTCTTTCTCAGGTCAGAGATTAACACTTGTAACTATCCAAGACAACTATCTCAACGAACGACAATTTTCAAGTTCTAGATTAATACCTGAAACCAGACAGGACAACTATTTGTGAACAACTGATTTGTAGATTAACACCTGAAACTAGACAGGAAAACTATCTACATAACCAGACGAAGTAATCTTACATGGGTTACTTCTCATCATCCAAATGTAGTCTAACACAGACTCATCCTAAAAAAGCCCCACACAGGCTCCTCCCTATTTCTCTCCAGATGCAGACTAACACGGACTCATCCTGGAATAACCCTACACAGGCTCTTTCTAATACATTCTCAGGTAACCGTTAATTCCATTATCCCCAACAAGTTACTGTGAAGCCTGGATTTCAACCAAAAAATGACAAAATTTCATCTCTCCAGAGATAACTCTTCAGTAGAGCCTTGGACAACTAAAATTCCTAGACTCCATTCCCCACAGAGTTTCCTCAAGCAGGAGAACAACATAAACCCACATTCCCTAGAGGAGTCCTCCTTAGACAGCAAGAACATGAATCCCACAAGGAGGCTTCTTAGGAAGTCAGCATCTACTTTGGATGGAATCTTTAAGCCCATCTCCGATGACTCTCTCAGTTATCTTCTCTAAATGGAATCTTTAATCCCATTCCCTATACATTCAATCATCATAGCATGCGAGTGCAAATTTATGGGCACTCTAGTGTTCAATCATCTTCCACCTTCAGATCACGAAAGGCAAACAAGCCAATCTAAATCTTCAGGTTTAAGAAGATTGAACAGGGGCAGCTGTTGTACCCCAAAATTTTCCCTCTCATGTTTTCCAAGATTGTCTCTTACATAGGTGGTTACAAACACTTGCCTAAAGAAAATGAATTTTTTTGAATGTTAGCAAAGTGTCTTTCGATTGGCAGTTCAACAATGTCCTTCGATTGGCATCTAAGCAGTGTCCTTCGATTGGCATGACAACAAGCTTCGACTGGGCTCCTAAAACCCTTTGACCAAACATTGCCCTATCAACTTTGATTGTGTGTTGGTTCCCCTTCGAACAAACCTTGGTCCAAGCTTCACAAGGTCAAAGGCCTCTACAAGTTCCCTTCAATTCACAAGGCCAAGACCCCTCAACACAACTTCTGCACTATGACGCACAATATGACCTCTTCGAAAGAGCACTCCAAAGGTCCATTCGAAGGACACACCTTGGTGGCCATTCGAAGGAGACACATAATTATTAAAAGCAAGTTTTTTCTTATGATGATTCTTGGTCCTACATGTTTCCAGGCCTAAGCCTCCTGCGCAATGGCATTCGAAGGAAGCGACAAAAGAGGCTTCGATTGGCCAGAATGAAGTTCTCGTTTGGGCTATTTGAATCAAGCAGCTAAGAAAAATAGATGGGTCCAATCGAAGGAGCCATGAGGAGCGAGTCATAGCCTTTCGAAGAAGCCCTGATAAGGTAAACTATGAACAAATTTGAATTCAAAATCATCAAAAAGGACAAATGCTTTGACTAAGAGAATTCTGGGCAATTCGAATTGATGCAGATGTTGACTTAATTTAAGAAACTCTGATAAGGGAAAAATCTGAACAATTGGAATTCAGAGTCATCAAAGATCTGAGCAATTTGAATTGATGTGGACGGACTCAATCGAAAGAGCTGAATTAGAGCCATTGGAAGGAGGAAATCGGAGTCATTCGAAGGGCAAGACTTGAGGGCATTCGAAAGTCAAATGTGTCCAGGTTCATTCAAAATTTCAAAATGGCAAGAATTATCCAAATATGGCCAACTTTCAATGTGTTAGATTCTTGTATCATGGCCTTAAAAGCCTAGTTAATGGTTGTCCCTTTCCATTTCCATGCACCCTCACATCCCTATAAATATAGGCCTAAAGCACATTGCAAAGGGGGAGAGACCCCATACACACACATTGAAGAAATTTTCCAGGAGACGAGAGACAAATACATTATACACAACATACATACTGCATGCACACGCTGCCCCATAAGAGCTCCACAAAACTCTCAAAACTCAACAAGATCATACCACACTTGCCTCTCTCCTTTCGAACCTAGGAGCATCCAACAACTCCAGTTCACGCACAAATTCTAGTTTCAGGCAAGGCCCAAATGAAAGACAAAAGGGTGTAAATGAAGGATATACACTCATGTTGTTATGAAGATCCATCTTGTTTCATAGTCCAATCGGAAGAAGCAGAGCAGGTTGCAATCAAAGGTAGCTCATACCAACTCCCAAGCTCAATCGAAAGAAACTGGAAAGAGTGTAATCAAAGGTTGCTCATACCAACTTCCAAGCTCAATCGAAAGAAACAGGAAAGAGTGTAATTGAAGGTTGCTCATGTCAACTCCCAAGCTCAATCGAAAGAGGCAGGAAAGAGTGAAATCGAAGGTTGCCCATGCCAACTCTCAAGCTCAATCAAAAGAAATAAAAAGAAAGGTGAATCGAAGGAGTCTATTCCTGAATCGAAGGACTCATTTTCCATCTTTATTTTGTCCTTTATTTTTTTTACATTTTTTGGCCTTTCGATTTGGTTGTAATAGCGTAGGACCTTTATTTTCTGCATTCTTTATTGCTTTCATATTAACTGTTAGACTAATAGGATTGTATGGCAAGATTAAAATCAAAACGTTAGCAAACCTAACAAAAAGATAAAAAGTAACTGAACATAGCACATATTGCACATATACACCTTTAGGGTATCCCACTTTGGTTGCCTTCGTAAAAACAATCGTGTCCCTCGAAACGGGGACACTTTAGCAAAGACCCGTAAATCAAAATATCATAGTCCCTCGATGATCCTACAGTTGCCTTTTGGTAAATGATCTAGTCCCTTGAACAAAATTGCTAAAGCGTCTCCATCTATTGCTTTTATGACTGTACGTCCCTTCAAATGTCCCTTAAACATCCAAAGATAGAGATACCTACTCACTAATAGTAGGATAGCACTGTCTAAAGGATAGGAGGAAAAGAACAAAACTTTTGAGTATAAGATACTATGCTCAAAACAAACTTTTTACACTTACACAAAACTTTTTCAAAAACACTTTCAAATAACGCTTTATCAACACTCTTGAGGACTGATACAAGAGTTATCATAAAGCGAATCGCCGCACTAAGGAATTTTCAAATACTTTTCAAAAACATAAATCACAAGGTATTTCAAAATGAGCTAAGCATCTAAGAGCCCATAGAAAACTACAGATGGAAAGGGTGCTAACACCTTCCCCTTCCATAATCTACCCCCTTACTCAAAAAACTCTCGAAAGGTCTTTTTTTGTTCTTTTCACCCTTTCCTTTGTTGGATAAAATAAAAGTCAATGGCGACTCTTGCTTATCGCAACATTTGCAAACACAAATGCAAAACCAGTATAAACAGTCGGTTCTACCACTGTATCAAACTATGATTATTATTTTTTTGATTTTTATATTTTATGTTATTATAAAAAAATGGTTAAATGAAAAGAAACATAAAACAAATAAAAGAAACAAAAAAAAAACCAGATTGGGCCTGGTATCTAAAGTAAATGGGGGTGTATGTTGAAATTCGTTTGGCCCATAAGTGAGGGAGCCCAGAGGCTGTATGGATCCAGTGCTACCGGGCACTGAGGGTCAATCATGGGGTATTACTCCAGGGGGGTTGGATCTGTTCCCCTTATGATCCATTGGCTGAGGTCTGAAGGCGCATGATAAGCGTTTGAAATGATGTGCATTAGATTTGCAGCAAATTTGTTAGAAAATATAAAAACACCAAGCATAGGGATCGAACCCAGTCCTTTCAGTTTTACAAACACACGTTTTGCCACTCAACCAACCTGCTTATTCATTTATATAAGAAAATACAAATAATATAATGATAAATCAATCCAAATGTCAAACTTTCAAACACACGCCAAATCAGTTTTAAATGGGCCAATAGAATTGTATGATTTTGCCACGCGGACTCCAACGGAGTCAACAGCGGTCAGAGACGCCGAAGCAAATCTTCAATCGTCTTCTTCGGCCTCCCAAAAAATCAAAACTTGCGTAAAACATTAGATCAAAGGAAAAGAAGATCACGGCCCCCCTAATTTGGGGGTTGCGAATCCATTGGTGCCCTCTGTTTAGCTTGAAAAGGTGTGTATATAGCAAACCAACGCTTGACCGTAATCATGCCCTAACAATGGCATGCTCTTAGTTCTGCATCTATCCTTGCATGTAACACGTTAAAACAGTTCCAAACAATGATATGAACATGAAAATACGCCTCCAACCTATTTAAATTATATGAATTGAAAGATTCGGATGTGAGAAAATTACCTAACCGAAGTAAATTGGTTCACACGTTCTAGGACAGTTCAGGCGTTGAGAATGATTGGTATACACTCCTGGATGTCTCAGGGACACATTGTGATGCTTGGTTTGGATGAATATGGGTTGGGAATGGATTTTCGAGTTTTACAACTTTTGGATTTTTTTTGCAAATTTTGTAGAATTCCTCTAGGTTGTGTTCAGCGTCAGTTAGGCTTGGAAATGTGCTGCATATATAGAGGAGAGGGAGGGGACAAGGTAATAAGGCAAGAAATCATAGAAATAAGGTCATGATAAATCCATATTGGGATGAACCTGGTCACTTCTTGCATGAATTTATGGGCTTTAAACTGATCCAAAATGTCAGCCCATATGCCCAAAATAAATATCCATTATTTTATGCATTTTACTTTATATTTATTTGAATAAAATAAAATAAAATGTGTATAAAATAGCTAGAAATTGCAAGGCATGGTAAGAGTGATATTATAGGTCCTTTATAAGCTTAGGAAGATATTTGAAGTCCAAGAAATTAAGCCATTGACCTAAAAGTTCAATTTTTCTCAATGCATAATTCTTGAAATTTCCAAAATTTTCCCAACTTGGGAAAGCCATAACGTGCGCAATTTTGATTTGTTGATGATGATATTGAACTTTTTGGAAAGCCCAAGATGTCTAATTCAATCCCTCTTTTGATCAATTTTGCATTTGAATAGTTTATCTTGATTTGAATGGTCTTGACAAAAAGTGCCTTTTGTTGACTTTCTAAAAATGACCTGTAATGTATGAGCTTGTATATTTCAAATGGTGCATATCTTGATCTTGAGGACAAAAGAGAATTTGTAGGGAATGAGATTCTCTTCAAAATTAGCTTTGGTTTGGTAAAAATGGATGAAGTGTGTGAAAGTTATGTTTGGTCAAAGTTTAGTTGACTTTTCCTATAGAAACCCTAATTTAGCATTTTTTGACTTTTGATGAATTAGGAGCATTTCTTGAGGAGTCATGATCAACCTTTGATTAAATGATGGATATCACTTCAAAATATTGATGTTGACCAAAAATATTGAAGTTTGACTATACAGGGGCCACATTTGACTTTTGACCTAATATAGTTGATTTTCAAGCATTTGAGCAACTGACTGAGAAAACTTGTAGTGTAAGGCATGAAATTTTTCATGGAAAACCTTGAAGGCATATTAGGGCCATGGAAAACATTTTAGACCTTTGGGACTCACACATCTTGATGAAAAGTGAAACCCTAATTAGAGGTTCATTGCTTAGGAGGAGAATTTGTCTGGTTAATTCTTGGTCATCCTTGAGAAATTGGGAACCTCAATGAGCATGCCTTGAGTAAAAGTGGGAGGGAAATTTTTGGGGTACAACAGCTGCCCCTGTTCAATCTTCTTAAACCTGAGGATTTAGATTGGCTTGTCTGCCTTTCATGATCTGAAGGTGGAAGAGGATTGAACACTAGAGTGCCCAAAAATTTGCACTCGTATAAAGTAACACTAATGGTTGATGATATCGGGAATGGGCTTAAAAATGCCATTTGGAGAAGATGACAGAGATTCGTCGGAGATGGGCTTAAATATGCCATCCAAAGTAGATGCTGATTTCATAAATGGTCCCTTTGTGGGGGTTCTTGTTCCTGCTGTCTGAGGAGGAGTCCGCTGGGGAATGCAGGTTTTTGTTATTCTCCTGCTTGAGGAAAAAATCTATGGTGAATAGAGTCTAAGAACTTCAATTGTCCAAGGCTCTATTGAGGATTTATCTCTGTACTTGAGATATGAAAGTTCGTTGCTTTCTGGTTGAAATCCAGGCTTCACAGTAACTTGCTGGGGATAATGGAATTAACTGTTACCTGAAAATGTATTAGAAAGAGCATGTGTAGGGTTGTTTCAAGATGAGTCCGTGTTAGACTGCATCTGGAAAGTTGAGAAGGAATCCGTGTAAGATTTCTTCAGGATGAGTCTGTGTTGGCCTGCATCCAGAGATATATGAGAAGGAGCCTGTGTGGGACTGCTTCAGGATGATTCTGTGTTAGACTGCACCTGGAGATCATGAGATGAAGCCCGTGTAAGATTGCTTCGTTTGGTCATATAGATAGTTTTCCTGTCTGGTTTCAGGTGTTAATCTATGATCAGCTATTCACAGATAGTTGTCCTGTCTGGTTTCAGGTATTAATCTAGAACTTGCTTTTATCGGTCATTGAGATAGTTGTCCTGACAAGTTTCAGGTATTAATCTCTGACCCGAGAAAGAAAGATAGTTTTCCTGGCTTGTTACAAGTGTTAATCTTCAACCTGCTCATGTAGATAGTTCTCCTGGCTTGTTATAGGTATTAATCTCTGACCTGAGAAAGAAAGATAGTTTTCCTGGCTTGTTACAAGTATTAATCTTCATTCTCCTCATGTAGATAGTTCTCTTGGATTGTCACAGGTATTAATCCACAGTCGGTCGTCCACACATAGTTCTTCTGGCTTGTTACATGTGTTAATCTGGAACTTGAAAATTGTCGGTCGCTGAGATAGCTGTCCTGGCTTGTTACATGTATTAATCTCTGACCTGAGAAAGAAATATAGTTTTCCTGGCTTGTTACATGTATTAATCTTCAATCTCCTCATGTAGATAGTTCTCCTGGATTGTTATAGGTATTAATCTATAGTCGATCATCCACAGATAGTTCTCCTGGCTTGCTACAGGTATTAATCTGGAACTTGGTTTTGTCGGTCACATAGATGGTTTCCCCGTCCGGTTTCGGGCATTAATCTGTGGCCTGCTGAATTTGTTGGTAAACCCGTATTGCTTCGGAAGTTCATACCACTTGGTCGTGTAGATATTTTCCCCGTCTGGTTTCAGGCATTAATCTTTGACCTATTGTACAAGTTAATAGTGTTTGTTTGTCTGCTAATTTAACCTGAAAAGGTAAAATCAATTTCATGCGATGTCATGATGTATGAATTGCATGATGCTCTCAAAATAAATTAGATTGTGATATATACATTTGTGTTGCATATGCTATGATATTTGTAAAATGATGCATGAGTGCAATGTATGAATGTGTCAGTCATTCTATTGCAGTGTTGTTGAACTAGGGAAAAATAAATTCCTGATTGCAGCTGGGGGGAAGAATGTAGGTCTTCAAATTTGTTAAATTTGAAACACTGGGAGACGAACTTCCGTTGTTAGAGAAATAAACTTTGTTGGGGAAGTTAAACTCTGTGAACTGCTTAGGATTTTGTTGAAATCCTGCTGGGGAATCCAGAGAAGCTTGGCGACTTCACTGGGGGATCTTTTGTTGGAGCAGTAATTTGAAGATTCTTGCTCCGTCGGGGATATGAGAACCTGCCACCATTAGGTTGCATACTGAGAATATGACAGTGAACTTATAATAGGATGCCCCTGCCTCTGTACCTATTGGAGAAGGTATCTGCTGGAGGAAATATCTACCGGGATTTTGTGGATGGCCCTTAGATATTATCCCGTTTCTTAAAGTCATTAGTAACTGTCTTTCTGTTTTTTATGCATATATTTGTGAGCAGTAATCACATTCAAATGCATATGTTCAAAAATAATCACTGGACGTTTTCGCAAACAAAAATAAAAAATAAAAACATAAGTTTTGAACTTTCAAAGGAATAGCTTTGTATTAACTTGAATAAGCGCTTTTATACAAGGAGACGGACATCCTAGTAAGAGAATGTCGTCGCAAGAATGGAAACTATACAAAAGTAGTATACAAAGAAAAACAGCTATGTGAAATAATCCCATTGGGTTCCCATTCTGCTATTGCCTTTATGTCTTTGAGCGTCTCATCTCTTCCGCTGCTTGTCCGAAGCTGAATGGATTGGTTATTACCGTTTGATCTTGATGGTTGATACTAAAGATTGGTTGTAAGGTGATCCAACGGGACATAGTTATACGCTTTAAATCCCTAAATTTTTCCTGGACCGCCCTTTCGGGTTTTGAGTCCACCGGGATACCCTTTTTTCCCAAGCCGCCTTTTCAGGTTTTCGACTTGCGAGGTGTACAAATTTTTTTATGTATATCCCTAATTTTTGCCCAAACCCTTTTGGTTCACTGGGATGCCCTAATTTTTGCCTAGGCCAGTCGACCTAGCGGATCTATGTTTATGCGTAGTATCTTTTAACTATGTCCGCGTTTATAGGGTGCATAAGGTCGTCACTGTCCATAGTGGTTAAGATCTTTGCTTCACCAGAAAATATGTTCTTGATCACAAATGGCCCTTCATATGTGGGAGTCCATTTGCCCCTGGGATCACCTTACGGCAGGATAATGCGCTTGATTACCAGATCACCAGCCTAATATAACTGACGTATGACCTTCTTGTTAAAAGATTTGATCATACATTTTTGGTACATCTAACCATGACAGATAGCCGCGAGTCTCTTTTCGTCAATCATATTTAATTGGTCAAGTCGAGTCTGAACCCATTCGTCGTTGTTCAGCCTTGCATACTTCATGATTCTCAAGGAATGGATTTGGACTTCTATGGTTAGGACAACTTCCATACTGTATACCAAAGAGAAAGGAGTTGCCCCTGTTGACATGCACATTATGGTGCGGTAACCATGAAGAGAAAATCGCAACATCTCATGCCAGTCTTTATATGTCACTGTCATCTTCTATATGATTTTCTTGATGTTTTTATTAGCAGCTTCAACAGCGGCATTCATCTTCGGCCGGTAAGGAGAAGAGTTATGATGCTGGATCTTGAATTGCGTGTGGAGCTCGATGATCATAATGTTATTGAGATTGGTACCATTATCTGTAATTATTATTTCTGGAACACCGTACCGACATATGAGGTTATGTCTGATGAATCGAGCCGCAATTTTCTTGGTGACAAAAGCAAATGAAGCTTCCTCGACCCATTTCATGAAGTAATTAATGGCGACCAGGATGAAACTGTGTCCATTAGAAGCTGTAGGTCTAATCTCTCCAATCATGTCAATGTCCCACATTGTGAATGGCCAGGGAGCAGTTAAGATGTTTAGAGGAACTGGAGGCACATGTACCTTATCAGCATAGATCTGGCATTTGTGACAAGTCCGCGAATGCTGATAACAGTCTGCTTCCATAGTAGACCAATAGTATCCTGCCCGTAGGGTCTTTTTAGCCATAGAGTGCCCACTAGAATGGGTGCCAAAGGTACCTTCATTAAAATCATCCATAATCTTTTCGGCCTCATTCTTGTCTATACACCGAAGCAAAGTAGAATCGTGATTGCGCTTGTAGAGGATCTCGTTACTGAGGAAGAACTTGGCAGAGAACCTTCTTAGGAACTTCTTATCACTGACTGAAGCTCCCTCAGGATACTCTTGGGCTTCGAGATATCTTTTGACTTCATGAAACCAAGGCTTATCCATTACTTCTTCAGTACCAATCTCGTGATAGTATATTGGTTCATCCATCCTCTCAATAATGATCTGAGAAGCCTCATTATCCCATCTGACCTTGAACATGGATGACATAGTAGCTAGCACGTCCGCTAGTTGATTTTCCTTGTGTGGAAAATGCTCGAAGGTAATTTCTTTAAAGTATGGAATCAATGTCAACACATGCTCTCTGTAAGGGATGAGGTTAGGATTCTTCATGTCCCATTCTCCTTTGATTTGACTGATTACTAAAGCCGAGTCTCCAAATACATTCAAGAATTTTATCCTCAAATCAATAGCAGCTTTGAGACCCATAATGCATGCTTCATATTCAACCATGCTGTTGGTGTAATTGAAGCATAATCTGGCAGTGAAAGAAGTATGACAGCCTTCCGGAGATATGATTACAGTGCTGATGCCATTGCCAAGAGCGTTGGAAGCTCAGTCAAAAACCATAGTCCACCGGGATCCTTTTCAGGTCCTTCATCTAGTCCAGGTTCTTCACAATCAATAACTAACACGATGTTCTTATTCGGGAACTCAAAATTCATGGATTGGTAGTCATCCACAGCCTGATGAGCCAAATGATCATCTAGTACACTTCCCTTAATTGCTTTCTGGGTTGTATACTGAATGTCTTATTTAGTCAGGATCATCTGCCATCTTTCTATTCTTCTGGAGAGAACGGGCTTCTCAAAGATGTACTTGATAGGGTCCATTTTAGATATCAACAAGGTAGTGTGAGTCAACATATATTGTCTTAGTCGGCGAGCATCCCATGCCAAAGCGCAATAAGTTTTTTCGAGCAATGAGTATCTTGTTCCACAGTCAATAAACTTTTTGCTAAGGTAGTATATTGCATGCTCTTTTCGACTAGACTCGTCATGCTGCCCCAACACATACCCCATTGAGTTCTCTAACACTGTTAAGTACATGATCAGAGGTCTTCCTTCAACTGGAGGCATCAAAATTGGAGGCTCTTGAAGATATTTCTTGATTTTGTCAAAGGCATTCTAGAAGTCGTCATTCCACTTCACAACTTGATCTTTCTTCAATAACTTGAAAATTAGCTCACATGTAGCGGTCATATGGGAAATGAATTTGGCAATGTAGTTTAGGCGTCCCAAGAATCCCCTAACCTCCTTCTCAGTGCGAGGAGTTGGCATTTATTATATAGCTTTAACCTTTGCAGGGTCCACTTCAATGCCTTTTCCGCTTACAACGAAGCCTAAGAGCTTATCGGATCTTACTCCAAAGGTGCACTTATTTGGGTTCAACCTTAGTTTGTATTTCTTCAGCCTTTCAAACAGTTTCTATAGTTGATCGAGTTGTTCTTCTTCAGTATGAGACCTGGCTATCACATCATCAATGTAGACCTCTATCTCGTGATGGATCATATCATGAAATAAAGCTACCATGGCACACTGATAGGTTTCCCCGACATTCTTTAACCCAAATGGCATAACTTTGTAACAGAAAGTGCCCCACTGTGTAACGAAGATCGTTTTCTCCATGTCCTCAGGTGCCATTTTGATCTGATTATACCTGGAGAAACCATCCATAAAGGAGAATACCTTATGTTGTGCGGTGTTGTCAATCAAAACATCAATATGGGGAAGCAGAAAGTCGTCCTTGGGGCTTACCCTATTCAGGTCTCTGTAATCCACACACATACGTACCTTATCGTCCTTCTTCGGTACTAGAACCACGTTAGCAACCCATTGTAGATAATAAGTAACAGCTAAGAAACCAACATTGAATTATTACACGACTTCAACCTTGATCTTTTCTGAAATTTCAGGCTGCATGCGATGAACCTTTTGTTTCACGGGAGGGCAATCCTCTTTCGTTGGTAGGATATGAACCACAATATCGGTGTCAAGTCTCAGCATGTCTTCGTATGACCAGGAAAAAACCTCAACATAGTCATGTAGTATCTGTACTAAACGCTCTTTGACACTATTCTCTAGATCGGCACCTATCTTGACTTCTTTCTTGTCCTCTTCAGTACCCAAGTTCACTGTCTCAACTGGCTCTTCATGAGGCTGTATTGCCCTTTCTTCCTGTTGCAACAATCTGGCAAGTTCTCCTGGTACTTCACAATCTTCCTCACCTTCATCCTCGGCTTGGTAGATCAAATTTTTGAAGTCATAATGGGCAATAGCAAAACCATTATCAATGGGATCCAGAGTGGATGTGGATCTGCAGTTTGATATGTGGGTGTGTGTAAGAGCATAGTTGTATATTTTTTGATAAATAAAAAAGGCAGAAAAGAAAAACAAAGAGCGTAAAATTTGTATGCGAAACATCCAATGTTTTATTGATGACATATGAAAATGAAGTAATGACCCTCACAAATAGACCATTGTGCCTCGGGTAAGACATAAGGCTTTAAAGTTTCAATTGTTCAAATATTACATTTCCTCAAAAACAAAAAGACAAATTACTCTTGAATAAAAGTAATGGGCACAAAATCTTTATCCTCCCAATTGCTGAGTCCACTGCTGATTGTTGGGAAGATCTACTTGTCCAGGCCGCAATCGCTATCACTGTCTTCCAGATCATTGATTCCATGGTTGTTGATCCGTAAAGGCGGTCCCCCAGCGTGAGCACGACGAACATCTCTCTAGGCCCCTGAAGTAAAACCCAAACCAAAATTGTCATATTTGTAGGGAATATCCGGAAGTTAGCCCCAAATGGTACACCCACCTTCTTCGACTATTGCCTTGGAATCTTTCAGAGAAGACATCTTCAATGGAGGTCTGGTAATCTTCGGGACTTTCGAAGTAGTCTTGGTTGCAGCAACAGTCTGTGGAACCTCCTCAAAGTTATGATAGGGGGTCTCAATGAACTCTCCATCCATTTCGACGTACCTGAAAGAGTTCAGGAGGCTCACCATGTATTCCTCCTCCCCATGAACTGTGATAATTTTCCTATCGACTGGGTATTTTAGCATCTGATGTAGGGTGGAAGTAACAACACCAGCCCCATGGATCCAGGGTCGACCCAATAAGTAGGAGTAAGATGGGTGGATGTCTATCATATAGAAAGTGGAATTAAAAGTATGAGTACCCACTTTGATAGGGATGTCCACCTCCTTGTGCACCATTCTTTTAGAACCGTCGAAGGCCCTCACCATAATTTTACTGGGCTTTAGTGTGAGTCCTTCGCAATCTAACATGTCTAGAGCATTCTTGGGTAAGACATTCAGTGATGAACGTGTATCCACTATAACATGGGCTAATATAGTTCCCATGCACTCAATGGAGACATGTAGGGTATCATTGTGTTTCCTTCCCTTGGGAGTTAGGTCTGCATCAAAGAATCCCAGGCCATTGTCTGCTGTCAAATTAGCCACGCAATTCTGGAATTGATCACTGGAGGTCTCCTGAGGCACATGGGCAGACTTCAGGAATTTTACTAAAGCCTTAGCATGGGCTTCAGAGCATAACAACAGGGCCAACATTGATATTTTTGAAGGGTTCTGCCCTAATTTCTCCACGACATTATAATAAATTTTCTTGATTATCTTAAGTATCTCTTCCATTTCCTTTTTAGAAGCCTTAAGGATGACTTCTGGGTGCGCCTTAGTCCGGACAAGCTCAACCAATACCTCTTTGCCCCGAGTCTCGACCGACTCGGTAGCAGGGATAACAACAGGACTAACAATAGGAGTAGCAATGGGAACACTGACAGGAGCAACAACATGAATAATCACAGGGGTAACAATAGGAGTATTAGCAAGAGTAGCAGCATGAATGATCACAGGAGTAGCAATGGTATTTGGAGAGATCTCAGGAGAGAAAACTCTTATGCTTCTCGTTATTTTACTGGTCTCAATGATATTGTCGATGTCAGGCTCAGTACCTTCAGCAGCTTTGTCTTCAACAACCAATAGGTCTTGCTTGACGCCAAGGTAATAGACGTCAGCCCCATAATTCCAGGGAACAACTTTATCCAAGGAATATGGTATTGGCCCAGAAAGGGTGATGATCAGGGGAGAAAACTTTGGAACAGATGTAATCCTGACGGGTCTTTTGGTGGAGACCCTGGGAGTATTGTCGGAAATGGTGATTATCGAAACATCTTCACATGAACTTCTTGCAAGAGGAACTTTCTCGAACATGATTTCTTTGTTAACCATCAGACATTGGACGCCCTCTTCAATAACAAACAGCCATCTGGTAGAGACATACATAAGTGGCAACCTTCACCATAACCCGTAAATAAACTGGCTCGCAACATATTCCTTTTGATAGTCAGAAGAGGAGTAGCTAACTCATCCACATAAGAAACAACCCAATTGTCATCAACATCATTGACACCTTGGCCATGTTTGGGCATTGGCGCAATTATTACGTTAGGTGTCTCGGGAAGGTCAAACTCAATCTCCTTCGCCTCAATGAGATCTTGTACTTTATTCTTTAAAGCCCAACAGTCATTTGTATCATGCCCGGAGTTTCAGAGTGGTAGGCATATCGAGCATTCGGGTTGTAGTGGGGAGAGGCAGTATTAGGATTCTTCGGGGCTTCCTTCAGAGTCACCAGATTGGACTTTAGCAGATGTGGTAAAACCTGGGATAGGGTCATGTTGATCCGAGTAAACTGTCTTCTAGGCGCATCTGGCCTGCGCTGATTGTTTCGTTACTGATTTGATGCAAAATTGGAAATCATAATAGCCCCTACCGTAGGACGACTTTCAGTTTTGTTGTGATTCCTCTGGCCATAAACATCACTGACCTCCTTCTTTCCAGTGAAATGTTTCTTTGTAGTACTGGAGGATGCATCTCTCTGGATTTTACCACTTTTGATGCCAGCTTCTACCCGCTCACCAGTCAAGATCAATTCAGTAAACCCAATAGACGAGCTTCCAATCAGATGGTTAATGAATGGACCAGATAACATGCCCAAGAACATGTCTACCAGCTCTCTATCAGACAACAGAGGCTGGACTCTTCCCACAAGGTCTCTCCACTTTTGGGCATAATCTTTAAAACCCTTGTCGGAACCCATAGACATACTTTTCAATTGCATATGAGTTAGGGCGAGATCAGGATTATATTGGTGTTGCTTATAGAAAGCAGCAACCAAATCTTCCCAATTGCGAACGTTGGTTCTCTCCAGTTGATAGAACCATTCCAACTGAGTTCCTGCCAAACTTTCATGGAAGAAATGGACCCACAGATTCCTGTCAGTAGTATGGGGTTGAATCTTCCTAACATACGACCATAAATGAAGCTTAGGACAGGAGACACCGTCGTACTTAGAAAATGTAGGGACCTTGAATTTTTGCGAAATGACCACCCCTGAAATCAGTCCTAGCTCCTCAAAGTCCAGCCCAAGTATCCTTTGGATCTCCATAGCATTGAGCCGATCCTCCAGCTGTTTGTATTTATCATCAGCAGGAGGATACTGCTCCTCAAAATAATCAGGTTCATCTTCCTCAGACCCTGTGTGATCGGTGGATCTGGAACTGACTGTTTAACGCTGGTTCGCGAAATGTCGCGGAAGCAAGAGTCGCCACCGTCTTTTATTTTCTCCAAATGGAAAGGACAAAAGCACAGAAAAATTCCTTAAAGAGATTGCTCTCGGTTCGGGAGGTAGATTATAGAAAGGGAAGGTGTTAGCACCATTTCTATCCATGGTTATCCATGGGCTCTTAGATACTTGCTCATTGTGTTTTCAAAAATGGTTTGTTTTCTTTTCAATTGTGGGTTTTAAAAGGTCTCTTTGAAAATTTCAGTTCGACTCTTGTATCGGTCCTCAAGAGTGTTTGAAAAATTGCTTTCGAAAGCTTTTTGAAAATGTGTTGGTGTGAAAAGTATTTTTTGAATTTGTTTTGAAATTAGAGCAAGTATCTAGAGTCGTCTACCTACCCTAAGGAATTCGTCTGTGTAAATGTCCTTTAAAGTAGTGCCATCCCACCATTGAGAGGTAGGTAGCACCACCGTTGGAGGTGTTCGGGTTAATTCGAGGTTCGGGACATGGTGATCACCAGAGCAATGGGAAGACACCTTAGAAGCTAGCCTCATGCCAGGTTCCCGGATCATGAGGACTTACTAAGACATCCTTTACTCGACGATCACCTTTCGAGGCAAGGCAACAGTGAGGCGTACCCTAGGGGTGGTGTGTGCGATTCGTGTGTCGTTTTCATTTATTTTTGTCTTTTGTCATGTTATTGGTGATCTAGCGTTTGTTTTTATTTTTGTCCATACATTCTTTCATGCCTTGGTTTAACAGTTAAAAATATTGCGGGAAAGTAAAAAATCTAAGCTATTACAAAAGGCGCGGGTCCACATCGCCAAAATTTCTCGAACCCGATTTGACAGAAAAATAAAGAAAATAAAGAAAAGTGCGAGCAATTAGTTACACGGCTTCGGGAGAGATACATAGATATTTAAACGAAATAAAATAAATATGCGATTTATAAGAATTAAAATCGAGGGCGTTGGACCCTTTTGCAAAATTAAATTACATGGAATTAATTAATAAAGAAAAAAGAAAAGAACTATTTTTTTGGTATTTTATGTATTTTAGGATTTAAATGAAAAAGAATTAATTGAAATTAAATGCTAACCCTAATTCTATTTATTTTTAGTTTATTAAGAAAAGAAAATTAAAACCTAATATTAACCCTAATTAATTTACATGCAAATTTAATTATAAAAAATAAATATCTAATATTTAATTATTATGGAATAAAAGAAAAAAAAGATGAAAATTAATTAAACCCTAATTCTATGTTTTTTTAGATTTTTTATTAAAAGAATTAAAATTAAACCTAATTTAACACTAATTGATTTATGAATTTATTTACAAAATATTAACTAATTAAATATATTTAATTTTTGGTCTTTTCTGATTTTTATGGTATTTTGTGATTTTATGAAAATATAATTAAATTAACAGAATTAATTAAAAATAATAATTGAAAGTAAAAAAGATAAAGAAAAATAAAGAATAATAAAAGAGTTTGCAAACCTGGGGGTTCAGACCCCAAAGTGGAGGTTAAGCCCTAGTAATTCAGGCCCATCAACCTTGGTCCGTTTGACTCCCGTGCCAGCATGCATAAGCGTTGACTTGGATCTATGATGTTCTCTAATTCTCAGCCTTGTGATTGATGAAGCTGGACGCGTGGACGCTTGATTAGGAAGGTGTATCATGGAACAACAACATTGAACCTGTATGTGATTGTTAATTGAAAAAAAATATATGGAAAGGGTGGGGACCTGGGATCGAACCCAGGTCCTGAATGTTACCAGCCTTATGCCTTGCCAATTGTTCCAGATGCGCGCTTTGTATATTAAAGAACAAACAAATATAATAAAATAAATATGCGTTAGTGCTGATTCTTCGCGCGAAAATTTAAACAGACCAACCACCGTGCTCCACATCATCGTCTTCTTCCTTATTGTTTTATTTTCCTGAAAAACATAAAATATTGGCAACGGTTTTCATGTGTTCTTTTAGGCCATCTATGGAAAAATAGCGAATAGCCCTATGATGCTCATAAATTGAGCGCGAGGGTAGCTTCTTCTTCGTCCAGACATGCTCGATTCGATGGTGTAAGTCACGTGTCCTAATTTTACCATATTACAAAACCCCTAATTTGAAGCTTGCAAAACCCTAATATTCTCCCATGGCAGATCCTCACACGATGCACAAAAACACAATCAAACCATTGGGTTAGCAATAGAATCAAATAAAGAACATGAATCAAGCATTAAAAATCACAAAGAATGCATGAATTGAGATGCACGACTATGAATTTTTTTCTGTACAGGGCCGGTTCATTGTACCAATTCTTGATGTTTTGATGAATGTTTTTGATTGGAAATCGTTCAGTGAACCTCCAGGAAGATGTTTTAACAGCTATTATGCCTTGAATCCCCTGCAAAAGTGTTTTTCAGTTTTGAATTTATTTGCAAAAATTTCAAGTTTGATGATGGGTTTTCTGCGCAGCTCAATGGTTCTCTTGATTAGGTTTTCGTTCTATGCTTATGTATGAATAAATTAGGTCAACAATTCTGATCAAAATCTCTTGCATTCATGGTTTTTGAAATTTGATTTTCAAAGATCTTTTTCAATCTTTTTCATGTGCTTTTGCTCTCAAATCACATCCAATTGCATTGGTTCTTTCCTTATTTAGCTAGGCACGAAATCTTGATGATATAAGGTGCACAAAAAGATTGAAAAATTAGGTTAAGCATTTTTCATGTATTTATTTTAATTTAAATGAATTATTATTAATAAAAATCCAAATAAATAAATAAAAAATGAATAAAACTTCCCTTTGGGCCAAGTGGTCGTGTGCATGCTTGGGACAATGAATTGTGGAAGAAAAATGGGCCCATTAGCAATTTTAGGTCATTTGAATCAATGTTGACTTTTCAAAATATCCAAAAATTTCCCAACTTCCACAAGGCATAACTTGCTCAATTTTTAAGCTTTGCTCATGTTCTTGGACATTTTGGAAAGGGCTTTGAGTCCTCTAACCAATGCCTTTGGTCCCATGTCATTTTGATTTACCAATCTCAAGTAATGGCCTTTGACTTAAAGTTCCTTTTTGTTGACTTTTGAAAATGACCTATAATGTTGAAATTGATAACTTTTTGTGAGAGCATTTCTTGGACTTGAAGTATGAAGATGAGTTGTAGGAAATGCCTTTCTCTTCAAAATGAGCTTTGGATGGAATTTTTCTGATAATCCATGTGAAAGTTATGCCCTGGTCAATTTACAGTTGACTTTTCCAACTGTCCAAATAAGGAAACTTTTGCATCTTGATGATTTTTTGAGCCAAGCTTTGAGAATCATGATCAAGCATTGATCAAATGATGTTTGTGGCTTCAAAATGAGATGTTGACCAAAAATTTGAACTTTTGACTGTCAAATGACCATTTTGCCCCTATAGTTGACTGTAGTGCAATTAGGGTTTTTGACTGTGCAATTTTGTGCTGAAAGTCTTGAAACTTGATATGAGGATGCTTGACCATATTTGTAGGCATGTGAGAATTGATTAGACCCTTGGAAACTTCATTTTCTTGATCAGAGCAAAAACCCTAATTTTGACTGCTTAGGAGGCTCTTACACTGTGCAACCCTTGGGGAATTTTGAAGCTTGACTTGGCAAATATTTGAAGAATATGGGAGGGAAAATTTTGGGGTACAACAGTTGCCCCTGTTCAATCTTCTTAGACCTGAGGATGCAGATTGGCTGACGTGCCTTTCATAATCCGAGGGTAGAAGATGATTGAACACTAGAGTGCCCAGAAATTTGCGCTCACATAGTAGCAGTGTGATGATGGGAATGGGCTTATAGATGCCATTTAGAGATTGATGGATAGGATGATGGGATTATAGATGCCATCTGGGTGTTGATCGCATAAGAGATTCCTTAGCGAGAACTTGCGTACCTGCAAAACAGAAAATGATTACCTGACATGTTGCAGAAGCTGATTTTCAGATGCTTGGTATAGATATGTCCTGACTGGTTACAGGAGCTGAGTCTGGATCTTCAAAAGGTGATGAATGAACCAGGGATGGTTACTACCTTAGCATGAACGGTGAGAGAACCTTGGGTGACTTTAACTTCAACAACGCTCGTTGAGAAAATCTTGGTGGGAATTACCATCTTCGCAGTATCTAGAAAAGAACCAATAGGCAATTATAATCTCAAAAGCGGACGTCTGAGAAAAACCTGGAATGGAATTATCATCTCACGCACCGTCGGGGAGAGAACCATAGGAAATTATAATCTCAAAAGCGAATGTCTGAGAAAAACCTGGAATGGAATTATCACCTCACGCACCGTCGGGGAGGGAACCATAGGAAATTATAATCTCAAAAGCGAACGTCTGAGAAAAACCTAAAAATGGAATTATCACCTCACGCACCGTCGGGGAGGGAACCAATAGGAAATTATAATCTCAAAAGCGGACTTTTGAGAAAAACCTAAAATGGAATTATCACCTCACGCACCGTCGGGGAGGGAACCAATAGGAAATTATAATCTCAAAAGCGAACGTCTGAGAAAAACCTAAAAATGGAATTATCACCTCACGCACCGTCAGGGAGGGAACCAATAGGAAATTATAATCTCAAAAGCGGACGTCTGAGAAAAACCTGGAATGGAATTATCACCTCACGCACCGTCGGGGAGGGAACCAATAGGAAATTATAATCTCAAAAACGGACTTTTGAGAAAAACCTAAAATGGAATTATCACCTCACGCACCGTCGGGGAGGGAACCAATAGGAAATTATAATCTCAAAAGCGAACGTCTGAGAAAAACCTAAAAATGGAATTATCACCTCACGCACCGTCGGGGAGGGAACCAATAGGAAATTATAATCTCAAAAGCGGACTTTTGAGAAAAACCTGGAATGGAATTATCACCTCACGCACCGTCAGGGAGGGAACCATTGGAAATTATAATCTCAAAAGCGGACGTTTGAGAAAAACCTGAATAACTTCTACTGAGTCTTCATCAGAAAAATCTGTTGGGAGTCGATTTAGCTGGACTAGAGAAGGCCTTGGACTGGATAAGAAATCTTTGGAGTCGATTAACTGAACCGGTCTAGGTCTTGAAGTATGATTGAGAATTTAACTGCATCTTTCCTGAAAGGTAGAGGTCAGTCATATGCCATGCATGATATGGACCAAACAATGATGTTCTCAACATAAATGAGATTTGTATGATATGATGCATACATGCATGCTATAATGATGTATGTGATGTTTTAGGAATGTATGCTTTTGTCTAAGAAAGTAAATCCTTGACGGGTGCCGGGAATTCATATCCTGGGCTGATGTTGGAGAATAAGCTTTTACTCCTGCTGGGGATGATAACTGCAAGAATACCGGTAGGAGAAGATGACTCCGTTGAGGAATAAACTTGGCGAATGGAAGATTCTGCGGGGAGAAAAATACTCTAGCGACCATGCTGGGGAGCGATACTCTGTGGGAAGAGAAGTACTTTGTTGAGGAATAAACTTGTTGTATTGGAAGTGCTGATAGACTTCGCTGGGGGTAAGAGAACTTCGTCGAGGACGCTCTTTTCATGGCTTTTGGCTGAGGATAACCCAGTTATATCCTGTTAAGGAAATGACTCTTTGAATAAAGCCGGGCGACGCGTTCGTGCTCTGCGAGGGATAAGCTTCCAGAATCTACTGGGGATAAGCTTACTGCTTGGGGAGATAACTTCCAACTTTCCTGGGGAAATTGGATCCTGGGGAAGTTTTGATATGCTGGGGAAGTGATTCCTTTGAATGTTGATATGCCGCCGGGGAACAATCTTTAGACCAAGACTGCCGGGGATGCTTGTTATGAGTATGTATGCTGCTGGGGAAGTATTGAGATCTACTGGAGGATACTCAACTTCCTTGAGATTTGATAACTCTGCTTGGAGAAGAATGCACTGACTGCTGACTTACTCTCTGGGGAATTAAGATGTACTGGTTATGTTCTTTAGCTGAACCTACCTTGGTACCTTGGAGGATGGAACAATTAGATTGCTTAGACAACTCTTTTATTGCCCCTGTTTCCAATGTTACCTGTAATAAATTCTTTGTTTCGTATGCAAATATTTATGAGTTAGCAAATTATTGTCAATGCATATATCACAAATTGAACCTTGGACGTTCTTCGCAAAACAAAACAGAAAAAGAAAAACAATTGGCACTTTTAACTGAAAAGTATATTTGTATTGATTTTTTGAATGGCCTGAAAATAGGCGTTTTGTGTACAAGAGGCTGACGTCCTAGTAAGAGAACACCGCCGAACAAAAGAGTTTATACGAATTTTATACAAAAGAAAATAAAACAGCTGTGTGAAATGAATGATCCACTGGGTTTCAACTCTGCTATTGCCTTTATAACTCCGAGCGTCTCATCACTTGATGACCTTGGTTGAAGGTGAAGCCGACTGATCGATGCCGTCTGAACTTGATGTAGATACCGGATTCTGGATGCAAAGTGATCCAATGAGACATAGTATTACGCTTTTATCCCTAATTTTTGCCTGGACCACCCTTTCGGGTTTTCAGTCCACCGGGATACCCATTTTTGCCCAAGCCGCCTTTTCAGGTTTTCGACTTGCCGGGTGTACAGATTTTTTTCATTTCATCCCTTCATTTTGCCCGAACCCTTTTGGTTCGCCGGGAAGCCCTAATTTTTGCCAAGGCATGTCAGCCTAGCGGGTCTTTTTTATGCGTAGTATCTTTTTACTATGTCTGCATTGGCGGGGTGAGGAAGGTCGTCACCATCCATGTTGGTTAGAATCATGGCTCCTCCAGAGAACACATGTTTAACCACAAATGGCCCTTCGTACGTAGGGGTCCATTTGCCCCTTGGATCACTCTGAGGAAGGATGATTCGCTTGATTACCAGATCCCCAACTTGATATTCCTGTGGTCTGACCTTTTTGTTAAATGCCCTGATCATCTGTTTCTGATACGTCTGACCATGACAGATAGCAGCAAGTCTCTTTTCATCAATAAGGTTGAGCTGATCAAGTCGTGTCTGGATCCAATCATCTTCGTTCAGATTTGCATCCTTCATTATCCGGAGAGAGGGTATTTGTACTTCGATCGGTAAGACTGCCTCCATGCCATAAACCAGAGAGAAAGGAGTTTCCCCGGTTGACGTCCTAGCTGAGGTACGGTACCCATGTAGAGCGAACGGTAACATCTCGTGCCAATCCTTATAAGTCATTGTCATCTTCTGCACGATTTTCTTGATGTTCTTATTTGCTGCTTCTACAGCCCCATTCATCTTCGGTCTGTAAGGAGAAGAATTGTGGTGCTGTATCTTGAACTGATCGCAGAGCTCAGCGATCATCTTGTTATTCAGATTGGTACCGTTGTCTGTAATAATTCTCTCAGGGACGCCGTACCGACAGATCAGGTTATGCCGAATGAACCGTGCCACAACAGTCTTGGTTACCGTAGCATAGGAAGCTGCTTCGACCCACTTCGTAAAATAATCAATCGCCACTAGGATGAAGCGATGCCCATTAGACGCCGTAGGTTTAATCTCACCGATCATGTCTATGCCCCACATTGCAAACGGCCAAGGCGCAGTCAGAACATTCAGGGGAACTGGAGGAACATGCACCTTTTCTGCATAAATCTGGCACTTATGGCATGTCCTAGAATGTTGATAGCAGTCAGCTTCCATCGTGGACCAATAATATCCCGCCCGTAGGATTTTCTTAGCCATAGTGTGTCCACTGGAATGCGTACCAAAGGTCCCTTCATGTAGCTCTTCCATGATCCTTTCTGCTTCCGTTTTATCCACACAACGCAGTAAGGTTGAATCATGGTTTCGCTTGTACAAGATGTCGTTGCTAAGGAAGAACTTTGCTGCGAACCTTCTCAGGAACTTCTTATCATTGACAGATGCACCTTCAGGGTATTCCTGAGCTTCTAAATATCTCTTTACCTCATGGTACCAAGGCTTCTCAGTCACCAACTCAGTTTCGAGATCACAACAGTATACCGGCTCGTCCAGTTTCCAGATGATGATCCGGGGGGCCTCATTATCCCATTTGACCTTGAACATAGAAGCCATTGTAGCTAACGCGTCCGCCAGCTGATTCTCTTCTCTTGGAAAGTGTTCAAAGGTTATTTCCGTGAAGTGGGGGATCAAGACACACATTCTCTGTAAGGAATAAGGTTCGGGTGTTTCGTATCCCACTCTCCTTTGATCTGATTGATCACAAGAGCGGAATATCCGAAGATACTCAGAAACTTAATCCTTAAGTCGATCGCAGCTTGAAGACCCATGATGCACGCCTCATATTCCGCCATGTTGTTGGTACAGTTGAAACATAGCCGGGCAGTGAGTGGAGTATGAGTACCTTGTGGAGATATGATTATGGCGCCGATACCGTTACCCAAAGCATTGGAGGCTCCGTCAAAGTGCATAGACCATTGGGATCCTGGTTCAGGTCCTTCATCCGGTCCAGGTACTTCACAATCAGTTACTATCATAATGCTTTCATCTGGAAACTCGAAGTTCATTGACTGATAATCATCGACGGCCTGATGTGCCAAGTGGTCTGCCAATACACTTCCCTTGATGGCTTTCTGGGTTGTGTACTGAATGTCGTATTCCGTCAAGATCATTTGCCATCTTGCAATTCTCCCAGACAGAGCAGGCTTTTCGAATATGTATTTTATAGGATCCATCTTTGAGATCAACAAGGTAGTATGAGTCAGCATATACTGTCTCAACCGGCGAGCAGCCCATACCAAAGCGCAGCAAGTTTTCTCAAGCAGTGAGTATCGGGTCTCACAGTCGGTAAACTTTTTGCTAAGGTAATAAATGGCATGCTCTTTTCGGCCAGACTCGTCATGCTGCCCCAGCACACACCCCATTGAGTTGTCAAGCACTGTTAGATATAGTATCAGAGGTCTCCCTTCAACCGGTGGCATAAGGATAGGTGGTTCTTGGAGATACTCTTTGATTCTGTCGAAAGCAGCCTGACATTCATCGTTCCAACGTACTACCTGATCTTTCTTCAGCAGCTTGAAGATTGGTTCACAGGTAGCAGTCAGGTGTGAGATGAATCGAGCAATGTAATTCATGCGTCCTAGAAAGCCTCTGACTTCCTTCTCTGTCCTAGGAACTGGCATCTCTTGAATAGCTTTAACCTTAGCCGGGTCCACTTGAATACCCTTATCACTTACCACAAAGCCTAGCAACTTTCCAGATGTTACCCTGAAGGTGCACTTGTTCGGGTTCAGCCTCAGTTTGTACAGTTTCAACCGGTCAAACAACTTCTGCAGATGATCTAGATGCTCTTCCTCAGTCTGGGACCTTGCGATCATGTCGTCAACATACACTTCTATCTCATGATGGATCATGTCATGAAATAAAGCAACCATGGCACGTTGGTAGGTTGCCCCAGCGTTCTTTAACCCGAATGGCATGACCTTGTAACAGAAGGTGCCCCACTGAGTAACAAATGTAGTCTTTTCCATGTCTTCAGGTGCCATCTTAATCTGATTGTAACCTGAGAAACCATCCATGAAAGAGAACACCTTGTGCTGAGCTGTGTTATCAACAAGGACATCAATGTGGGGTAAAGGGAAGTCATCCTTGGGGCTGGCCCTGTTCAGATCCCTGTAGTCGACACACATTCTAACCTTACTGTCCTTCTTTGGTACCGGAACCACATTAGCAACCCACTGAGGGTAAGAAGTCACTGCAAGGAACCCGGCGTCAAACTGTTTCATGACCTCGGCCTTAATCTTCTCAAACATCTCTGGACGCATCCGACGGACCTTTTGCTTAACCGGAGGGCAGTCTTCCTTAGTTGGCAAGTGATGGACCACAATATCAGTATCCAACCCGGGCATGTCTTCGTAGGACCAGGCAAAGATCTCCATATAATCATGCAGCATTTGAGTCAACCGTTGCTTCACGCTGAGCTCTAGGTTGGCACCAATCTTTACCTTTTCCTATCTTCTTCAGTACCCAGGTTTATTATTTCCACTGGCTCTTCACGGGGTTGAATTGCCCTCTCTTCCTGAAGCAACAGTCTTGCAAGCTCGCCAGGCACTTCGCAATCATCTTCACCTTCGTCTTCGGCTAAGTTGATCGGATTTTCGAAGTCATAACTGGCAGTAGCAGGTTCGTTACCAGTGAGATCCAGAGTGGATTGAAACCTGTATGAGTGAGTGTGTGTGTAAATACAGCTGTTTTGAAATATATGTAAAAGAAAGAAAGACAGAAAAGGAGCATAAGATTTGCAATGCGAGAAAACGTCCAAGATTTTCATTCATGATATATGAAATGACAATTTATATGCCCTCACAAATGAAACCATGGTGCCTCGGGTAAGACACCGGGCCATAGAGTTCAAGTTATTGTTTATTACAGATACCAAAAACATAGGAATTCATTACTTAGTAACAAGAGAAACAGATAGATTGTCCTTTGCACTCCAATTGTTAAGTCCACTGTCGGTTGCCGGGTAGATCCAACTATCAAACTCAGCTTCATCCACTTCATCTTCGTCCCCAATAGCATTCACTCCATGAGCAGGCAGGGGAGCTGTCACTACATTAGGCTTCTCGGATGCCTCAAACTGTACCTCCTTGGCGTCAATAAGGTCCTGCAACTTGTTCCTTAATGCCCAACAGTCATCAGTGGCATGCCCCGGGCTATCAGAATGATAAGCACAACGAGCATTCGGGTTATACTTAGAAGATGTAGTATTTGCAACCCTCAGAGCCTCTCTGACGGTTACCAAGTTGGTTGAGAGAAACTGTGGTAAGATCTGCGAAAAAGTCATACTCAAACGGGTGAATTCCCTTCTGGGTCTCTCAGCCCTTGGTTGGTTAGCTTGCCGAGGAGCGGCTGCAGGCTTGGCAATCATTAATGCACTGACAGATTGACGGCGCTCTGGTTTATCCTGCCTTCTAGGCCCACACACCGCACTGGCTTCCTTCTTGAAGGGTTTCTTCTCTGAACTAGATGATGCACCCTTTGGGATCTTGCCATACTTTAACCCAGCCTCAATTCTTTCTCCAGTCAAGATAAGATCAGTGAATCCAGCGGAAGAGTTTCTGATAAGATGGTTGAAAAATGGCCCAAATAGGGTCCCCAAGAACATGTCCACCAACTCCCGATCAGTCAATGGAGGCTGCACCCTACCAGCCAGGTCTCTCCACTTCTGAGCGTACTCCTTAAAACCTTCACTTGAACCTAACGACATACCCTGGAGTTGGGTACGTGTAGGGGCAAGGTCGGCATTATATTGATACTGCTTATAGAAAGCAGTAGCCAACTCCTCCCAGTTACGAACCTTGGTCCCATCCAACTGATAGAACCATTCGAGATGAGTCCCTGAAAGACTCTCCTGGAAGAAGTGGATCCACAAATTCTTATCCGCTGAGTACGGTTGGATTTTCCGAACATTGGACCTGAGATGTAGCTTGGGACAAGACGCCCCGTCATACTTAGGGAAAGATGGTGCTTTGAACTTATGAGGAATGGTTACGCCAGTAGACAAACCCAGATCTCCAAAATCCAGCCCAGGTACCTGTTGTATTTCCATAGCATTCAGCCTATCCTCCAGTTGCTTGTATCTGTCTTCTGCAGGAGGGTACTTCTCTTCATCAAAATCAGTCTCGTTGTCGGAGACTACCGGACTAGGACCATTTTCTGTCTGAGGAGTACTCTTTCCAACAGAAGAACCAGCCTCTTCATGCTGCAAGGTATTGCCAAACCTTCGGCCCGAGTTGAACAGAACAGTTCTTCTCTTCTTCTTCTTCTCCTTCTTCAGGAGCATAGCCTTCAGCTCTTCTTGGCCTTGAGCCAAACCCTTGATTAATTCCTGGAATTGCGCATTCTGCGCCTGAAGAGCTTTGATGGATGTCTCAGTTGATGACAATTCGGGATTCATGATGCTGAAATAAACAGCGAAGAACTGTAAGCAACCTGAAAAGAGGAAAAACCTGCTATGCACATGATGAATGAGATGTGTTTATGCAATGCATTCAAGGGTTCGAAAATTCAAATTTGTTGTAGACAAAAAAGGAACACACGTTATCATTAAGGAAATCATTGTTTAGTACATCAAAGCCTCATGGGCAAAATAATACAAAAGCAAATCAATCCAAAAATACACTGCGCATCCTCTTTGGAGCTATGTAAGTGTTGAGATTCCTCTCCTCATGCAACAGGCGGGTGAGCTCCAAGACCTTCTTTTCACTAGCATGCAGACTAGTCTCAAGAGAATTCCGTTCTTCCTTAAGCTGGATCCAGCTCTTCTGCATCTCTTCCCAGGATGTGGGCATATCAGGGTGCTGAATAGTGTAAGACACTTCTCCTTCCAAGACCGGTTCTTTGATCACAGGGAGCATATGAGGATAAGGCATCACTAACTTCTGGGATCGGGCGCGTACCCACTTGAGATAAGGTTCCAACGGGATGGAGTTCCTGTGCCCCAGTGTCTTGCTGTCTATCCTACTGGGCATCCTCCAAGCTCTGATAAATCTCTGGCGAAGTCCTTGAGTATCGTTGTCGAAGTCAAAAACTATGTCAGGAATTAACATGTCATGAGGACCATCCCTCCGAGCATAACCAAACTGTCTCCAAGCCAGGCATGGGATGTAAGTAATACCTCCTCTGATTCCAAGTAAAGGAACATTAGGGTACTCCCCGCAACGATCAATGATAGTGACATCTTCTCTGGACCGAGGGCACCAATGTATATCTGCATGTGTAAGAGTCATCAACCGTTGTGACCATCTCAAACCCCGCTCATTCTTCAAGACTGATTGGGGAAGGTGCGAAATAAACCACCTTCCCAGGAGAGGAGTGCAACACATAAGGACACCTCTTTTTCTCATGGTTCGAGTGTAACATGAGTGAAGGATGTCCCCCAGCAACGTAGGTATAGGATTCCTAGACATAAAGATCTGGACAGCACTGATATCTATAAGCTGATCTGGGTTAGGGAACAACACCAAACCATAGACAAGGAGGGCCACAACCTCTTCAAAAGCTTGCAAGTCAAAGGAGTTCCAACATTCATGGGCCTTTTCAAACAGAAACCTGGCTAAGAACCCTTTGATACCACTTCTAACTTCCCAATGTCCCTTGAGGTCAGATGACTGTAGGTGCAAGGCTTTAGCAATCTCTTCAAGCTTAGGTTCCTTTTCTGTACCGTTGAAGGGTAGCTGATCAAGGATAGGGATCTTCAGGAGCCGGGAGAACTCCTCCAATGTAGGCACCAACTGATAGTCCAAGAAAGTGAAACAGTGATGCAGAGGGTCAAAGAATTGGAACAGGACCTTGATCATATCTTCCTCAATGTTGGTATTGACCAAGCTGATGAGGCTTCCATGCCTTTCACTGAATGAAGAGTTCTCGGGAATCCTGGATATAAGCTCCTTAAGCTGAGGAGGGATCCTTACAAGACTGACTTGGATTGTCTTTCTACGAACAGTTTCCATGTCCTACAAAACAAGAACAAAGATGAAAATCCGAACCCCTGAAATGGTTAGTCAATGCATATGATGCTGGATGATGTCATGATGCTATGATTAAACACACCACAAATATTTACAAAGACAAAATATAAGGCACACAAGGCACACAAGACAAGCCCTTAGGGTATAAGGCCAGCATGGGGTCTGGGTAGTACCCTCTTGAAGTTGGTGGGTTCAACCTGTCCTAATCAAAGTAACCGGGTTCTAAGGGTCCCAATATCACGGGATTGCTTTCATTGTTCATCGTTTCGATTTAGCCACTGAAATGGCGACCGAAATATTCCAGGAAAGCAACCCTCAATTGAGTGTAGTATCGAGTATCAACCAACCTCGGACTGCACCAAAGTCAGTTATCTCACTACCCTAAAGAGGCCAAGATAGTTCAATTAAGGTTCCTAAGGTATGTTGATGCTTCATGACACCACGCGGAGGCCCCGTACTCTCCTTGACTGAACTCAAGGGTTACCGGTACACACCAAAGTGCCACATCAACGTAGCAGACTGTTTCAACCATGTCGGTATACCCCGCACAGTTCCCTCACAGCCTTGTTGCTACTTTCTAAGAAGGTATTCCCCAGATCCGGGTTAGGATCTATAGAACTCCCAAGCAACCCACAATTTAAAACAAGAAAAGCAATACAATTGAAAACACAGTTATGACCTAGCCCTAAGGTACACCTCACTTTAAGTTTAAATCCCCAGCAGAGTCGCCAGTTCTGTGATCGGTGGATCTGGAACTGACTGTTTAATGTTGGTTCGCGAAATGTCGCGGAAGCAAGAGTCGCCACCGTCTTTTATTTTCTCCAAATGGAAAGGACAAAAGCACAGAAAAATTCCTTAAAGAGATTGCTCTCGGTTCGGGAGGTAGATTATAGAAAGGGAAGGTGTTAGCACCCTTTCTATCCATGGTTATCCATGGGCTCTTAGATACTTGCTCATTGTGTTTTCAAAAATGGTTTGTTTGCTTTTCAATTGTGGGTTTTAAAAGGTCTCTTTGAAAATTTCAGTTCGACTCTTGTATCGGTCCTCAAGAGTGTTTGAAAAATTGCTTTCGAAAGCTTTTTGAAAATGTGTTGGTGTGAAAAGTATTTTTTGAATTTGTTTTGAAATTAGAGCAAGTATCTAGAGTCGTCTACCTACCCTAAGGAATTCGTCTGTGTAAATGTCCTTTAAAGTAGTGCCATCCCACCATTGAGAGGTAGGTAGCACCACCGTTGGAGGTGTTCGGGTCAATTCGAGGTTCGGGACATGGTGATCACCAGAGCAATGGGAAGACACCTTAGAAGCTAGCCTCATGCCAGGTTCCCGGATCATGAGGACTTACTAAGACATCCTCTACTCGACGATCACCTTTCGAGGCAAGGCAACAGTGAGGCGTACCCTAGGGGTGGTGTGTGCGATTCGTGTGTCGTTTTCATTTATTTTTGTCTTTTGTCATGTTATTGGTGATCTAGCGTTTGTTTTTATTTTTGTCCATACATTCTTTCATGCCTTGGTTTAACAGTTAAAAATATTGCGGGAAAGTAAAAAATCTAAGCTATTACAAAAGGCGCGGGTCCACATCGCCAAAATTTCTCGAACCCGATTTGACAGAAAAATAAAGAAAATAAAGAAAAGTGCGAGCAATTAGTTACACGGCTTCGGGAGAGATACATAGATATTTAAACGAAATAAAATAAATATGCGATTTATAAGAATTAAAATCGAGGGCGTTGGACCCTTTTGCAAAATTAAATTACATGGAATTAATTAATAAAGAAAAAAGAAAAGAACTATTTTTTTGGTATTTTATGTATTTTAGGATTTAAATGAAAAAGAATTAATTGAAATTAAATGCTAACCCTAATTCTATTTATTTTTAGTTTATTAAGAAAAGAAAATTAAAACCTAATATTAACCCTAATTAATTTACATGCAAATTTTATTATAAAAAATAAATATCTAATATTTAATTATTATGGAATAAAAGAAAAAAAAGATGAAAATTAATTAAACCCTAATTCTATGTTTTTTTAGATTTTTTATTAAAAGAATTAAAATTAAACCTAATTTAACACTAATTGATTTATGAATTTATTTACAAAATATTAACTAATTAAATATATTTAATTTTTGGTCTTTTCTGATTTTTATGGTATTTTGTGATTTTATGAAAATATAATTAAATTAACAGAATTAATTAAAAATAATAATTGAAAGTAAAAAAGATAAAGAAAAATAAAGAATAATAAAAGAGTTTGCAAACCTGGGGGTTCAGACCCCAAAGTGGAGGTTAAGCCCTAGTAATTCAGGCCCATCAACCTTGGTCCGTTTGACTCCCGTGCCAGCATGCATACGCGTTGACTTGGATCTATGATGTTCTCTAATTCTCAGCCTTGTGATTGATGAAGCTGGACGCGTGGACGCTTGATTAGGAAGGTGTATCATGGAACAACAACATTGAACCTGTATGTGATTGTTAATTGAAAAAAAATATATGGAAAGGGTGGGGACCTGGGATCGAACCCAGGTCCTGAATGTTACCAGCCTTATGCCTTGCCAATTGTTCCAGATGCGCGCTTTGTATATTAAAGAACAAACAAATATAATAAAATAAATATGCGTTAGTGCTGATTCTTCGCGCGAAAATTTAAACAGACCAACCACCGTGCTCCACATCATCGTCTTCTTCCTTATTGTTTTATTTTCCTGAAAAACATAAAATATTGGCAACGGTTTTCATGTGTTCTTTTAGGCCATCTATGGAAAAATAGCGAATAGCCCTATGATGCTCATAAATTGAGCACGAGGGTAGCTTCTTCTTCGTCCAGACATGCTCGATTCGATGGTGTAAGTCACGTGTCCTAATTTTACCATATTACAAAACCCCTAATTTGAAGCTTGCAAAACCCTAATATTCTCCCATGGCAGATCCTCACACGATGCACAAAAACACAATCAAACCATTGGGTTAGCATTAGAATCAAATAAAGAACATGAATCAAGCATTAAAAATCACAAAGAATGCATGAATTGAGATGCACGACTATGAATTTTTTTCTGTACAAGGCCGGTTCATTGTACCAATTCTTGATGTTTTGATGAATGTTTTTGATTGGAAATCGTTCAGTGAACCTCCAGGAAGATGTTTTAACAGCTATTATGCCTTGAATCCCCTGCAAAAGTGTTTTTCAGTTTTGAATTTATTTGCAAAAATTTCAAGTTTGATGATGGGTTTTCTGCGCAGCTCAATGGTTCTCTTGATTAGGTTTTCGTTCTATGCTTATGTATGAATAAATTAGGTCAACAATTCTGATCAAAATCTCTTGCATTCATGGTTTTTGAAATTTGATTTTCAAAGATCTTTTTCAATCTTTTTCATGTGCTTTTGCTCTCAAATCACATCCAATTGCATTGGTTCTTTCCTTATTTAGCTAGGCACGAAATCTTGATGATATAAGGTGCACAAAAAGATTGAAAAATTAGGTTAAGCATTTTTCATGTATTTATTTTAATTTAAATGAATTATTATTAATAAAAATCCAAATAAATAAATAAAAAATGAATAAAACTTCCCTTTGGGCCAAGTGGTCGTGTGCATGCTTGGGACAATGAATTGTGGAATAAAAATGGGCCCATTAGCAATTTTAGGTCATTTGAATCAATGTTGACTTTTCAAAATATCCAAAAATTTCCCAACTTCCACAAGGCATAACTTGCTCAATTTTTAAGCTTTGCTCATGTTCTTGGACATTTTGGAAAGGGCTTTGAGTCCTCTAACCAATTCCTTTGGTCCCATGTCATTTTGATTTACCAATCTCAAGTAATGGCCTTTGACTTAAAGTTCCTTTTTGTTGACTTTTGAAAATGACCTATAATGTTGAAATTGATAACTTTTTGTGAGAGCATTTCTTGGACTTGAAGTATGAAGATGAGTTGTAGGAAATGCCTTTCTCTTCAAAATGAGCTTTGGATGGAATTTTTCTGATAATCCATGTGAAAGTTATGCCCTGGTCAATTTACAGTTGACTTTTCCAACTGTCCAAATAAGGAAACTTTTGCATCTTGATGATTTTTTGAGCCAAGCTTTGAGAATCATGATCAAGCATTGATCAAATGATGTTTGTGGCTTCAAAATGAGATGTTGACCAAAAATTTGAACTTTTGACTGTCAAATGACCATTTTGCCCCTACAGTTGACTGTAGTGCAATTAGGGTTTTTGACTGTGCAATTTTGTGCTGAAAGTCTTGAAACTTGATATGAGGATGCTTGACCATATTTGTAGGCAATGTGAGACTTGATTAGACCCTTGGAAACTTCATTTTCTTGATCAGAGCAAAAACCCTAATTTTGACTGCTTAGGAGGCTCTTACACTGTGCAACCCTTGGGGAATTTTGAAGCTTGACTTGGCAAATCTTTGAAGAATATGGGAGGGCAAATTTTGGGGTACAACACCCTGGATTGTTGTTTTCTTCCACTGGCTTCTCTTCTTGATTGTCCCCCTCATTTAACGGGGTTGTGAAATCTATAGCTCGCTTAACCAGTCCTCTGATCCTTCTTCCAAAATTTAGTACACCAGCTGGTTTATTTTCCTTCTTGGTTTTCTCTTTGATGATCAGAGCTTTTAGATATTCTTGCCCCTGGGCCAGAGCCAGGAACGTCTGCTAAAACTGAGCATTTTGAGCTTGAAGATCCTTTACTGTTTGTTTGAGAGCCATTTCTTTTGCTGAAATAAATAGCGAAAAGAATAAGAAACCTATCTTGAAATACATGTTTATGCAATGAAATGCACGACAATGTTTATGCAATGTTTTCAAGGAATTTTAAGATCTTAAATTTGCTTAGTCAAGGAGAGAACAAAAATTAATTGCATTCATAAGTTTAAATGATTACAATGATGCCCCCTTGGGCTTACAATGGAAGAGACAAGAGTGAAAATAAACTCCTAAATCTAACAGGACTCAAGCTTCCCATGAGCACATCCTCTTTGGTGCAATGTAGGCATTCAAACTTTGTTCTTCATGCAATTGTCTTGTAAGCGCCAACACCCTTTTCTCACTTGCATAGAACTGGGATTCAAAGGTATCTCATTCCTCCTTAAGCTGAATCCAAGACTTTTGTAATTCCTCGAGAGTAGTTGGCATGTCAGGATGGAGAATGGTATGAGGTAAATCTGTATCTGCAAAGGGTTCCATGATGATGGGTAGAATGGCAGGGTAAGGCATCATGAGATTTTGAGAGCGAGCTCGCACCCACTTAAGATAAGGCTCTAAAGGGGTAGAATTCTTATGCCCCAGTGTCTTGCTATCCACTCTGTTTACCATGCACCAAGCTCAGGTGAACCTCTGACGATACCCTTGAACATCATCCTCGAAGTTGAACACAATGCCTTAAACCAATACATCATGAGGACCATCTCTCCTAGCATACACAAACTGTCGCAACGCCAAACAAGGGTTATAAGTGATTCCTCCCCTAATGCCTATGAGAGGGACATTAGGGAATTCCCCACAGCGGTCAATGATGGTAACGTCTTCCATAGATAGAGGACACCAGTGAATATCTGAATGTGTGAGAGACATCAGACTGTTAGACCATCTTAAGCCTTGTTCATTCTTCAATACAGATCGAGGTAGGTGAGAAATAAACCACCTAGCCAACAAAGGAGTACAACACATGAGGGTCCCTCTTCTCTTTATGGTGTGAGTGTGAAAAGAGTGCAGAATGTCTCCAAGAAAAGTAGGCACCAGATTATGAGACAAGAAGATTTTGACTGTATTCACGTCTATGAGTTGGTCCGGATTAGGAAACAATACCATCCCATAAATGAGAAGGGCCAATACCTCCTTAAAGGCTTGTAAGTCCAAAGTATCCCAGAAGTAGTGAGCTTTTTCAAACAAGAACTTGGCTAGAAACCCTTTGATACTGCTTCTTGATTCCCAATTTGCCACAGTTGGACCGTTGTAAGTACAGGGCTTGAGAAATTTCCTCAGGCTTTGGGTATCTTTCCATACCGTTGAAGGGTAACTGATTGAGGATAGGCACACCCAATAACTGAGAAAACTCTTCAATGGTAGGTACCAACAGGTAGTCGAGAAATGTAAAGCAGTGATGTAACAGGTCAAAGAACTGGAAGTGAACTTTCACCATGTCTTCATCAGGGTTTGAAGTGACCAAACTGAGGAGTCGACCATGTCTTTTAGTGAACGGGGAATTCTCAGGAACTCTTAATGACAATTCCTTGAGTTAAGGAGATACCCTTACAAGGTTGACTTGGATAGTATTTCTGCAAATGGAAGTCATGTCCTACAAAACAGACATAAAGATAAGTCCTAAAAGTCCTTGAAATGGTTAGTGTGATATGCCATGTTATGATGTTATGATGTAATGTACAAATAAATATATACAATCACACAAACAGATCCTTAGGTTTAGGCTTGCATGGATTCCATAGGTAAGTACCCACTTGAAGTATAGTTGGCTCAACCTGTCCTATCAATAGTAACTGAATTCTAGGGAATCTCAATATCACTGATCTTTCTTCACCGAGCATTGTTTCAGCGCAAGCCTCTTTATTAGCGACCGAAATATCCCGAAAGTCATATTTCAATGAGTGTAGTATCGAGTATCAACCAACTTTAGACTGCACCAAAGGCGGCTATCTCACTACTTCCTAATGGCCAAGTTGGTTTAATTAAAGGTTCTAAGGTCAGTTGATGCTTCATGACACCACACAACGGCCCCGTATTCTCATTGACTACTCAAGGGCTACCGGTACCAACAAATATGTCACATCAACGTAGCTATCGTTTCAACCATGTCGGTATACCCTGCACAATCCCCACGATCTATTGCTACTTACCTAAAAGGTCCCCTAGATCCGGGTGTAGGATCTTTACAAGTAAACCCAAGAAAATCCCTTTAAAATAAAGCATACAAGGAAAGCAAGTTAAATATGACTTAAGCTCTAAGGTAACCCCACTTTTTATATTTCCCCAGCAGAGTCGCCAGTTCTGTGATATGGTGGCAGAACCGACTTTTATACTGGTTTTGCGTTTGTATTCGTAAATGTTGCGGTAAGTAAGAGTCGTCACTGACTTTTATTTTATCCAAACTAAGGAAAGGGTGAAAATAAAATAAAAAGACCTTTTTGAGAATTTTCTGAGTAAGGGGGGTAGATTATGGAAAGGGAAGGTGTTAGCACCCTTTTCATCCATAGTTATCTACGGGCTCTTAGATGCTTAGCTCATTTGAAAAATACCTTATACTTTTTGTGTGTTTTTGAAAAGTATTTTGAAATGCCATAGTGAGGCAGTTTGCTTTATGGTAACTCTTGTATTAGTCCTCAAGAGTGTTGATAAAGCATTTTTTGAAAACGTTTTTGAAAGTTTTTGTGTAGGTGTAAAAAGTTTATTTGAGCAAGCATCTAACAGCTATCTACTTTACTCGAAAGGGCCGTTCTTTTCCTCCTTTCCATTAGACAAGGCTATCCTACTATTAGTGAGTAAGTAGCCATAGTCGTTTGGATGTATGAGGGACATTCGAAGGGATGTTTTTATAGTCACAAAGGCAACTTGGCAGGAAGTTTTAGTAACTATCCTAGGGTTCTAAGATCATATTTTTACTGAGGCAACATCGAGAGGGTCATCGAGGGACTTATGATCTTTTAGAACCAGAGGATAGCCACTAAAACCTCTCACGTTTCGAGAGTTGTGGCTATTTTTCGAAGGCAACCGAAGTGGGCGTATCCTAGAGGTGTATATGTACAAGGTGTGTTATATTCAATTATTTTAGTCTCGTGTTAAGTTTGCTAACATTTAATTATTAGGCTCTTGTCATGCAATCCTATTAGTCATACATCTAAGCAGTTAATATATTGCAGAAATTTAAAGTGCGGAAAGTTAAATCCTACGTTATTACAGTGCTTCGGGGAGGGGGTATTTACATGTCCAAAAGTTGGGAGGAAAATAAAGAAAGAGATAAAATTCATAGTTTAATCTATTACATATTGTCAGCAGGTACATTATTATAAAAAATGCGAGAATAAGATAATGCGCACGAAATAGAGACGAACGTCTAAAACCCTAAGAAATTTCTAAGTAAACATAAAAAAATCTTTTTTTTTTGGTTTTGTTTATTCTACTTAGGAAAACATTAAACTAAATTAAACCTAAATTTAATTAATAAAAATAAAAAGAAAGCCATTAATCAAAATTAAATTCTAAACAAAACCTAACATTTTTTGTATTTTTTGCTAAGAAAATATTTGAATTAAATGAACCTAATTCTAATTATTTTTAAATTATAAAATAATGTCAAAATGATTAAATTAATGAAAATTAAATTAATTGAAAAATCTTAAGTCTATGATTATTATTATTTTGATTTTTGTATTTAATGTTATTATAAAAAAATGGTTAAATGAAAAGAAAGATAAAACAAATAAAATAAACAAAAAAAAAAACAAAAACAAAACAGATTGGGCCTGGTATCTAAAGTAAATGGGGGGTGTATGTTGAAATTCGTTTGGCCCAAAAGTGAGGGAGCCCAGAGGCTGTATGGATCCAGTGTTGTCGGATACTGAGGGTCTATCATGGGGTATTACTCCAGGGGCGTTGGATCTGTCCCCCTTATGATCCATTGGTTGAGGTCTGAAGGCGCGTGATAAGCATTTGAAATGCTGTGCATTGGATCTGCAACAAATTTGTTAGGAAATATAAAAACACCAAGCTTGGGGATCGAACCCAGTCCTTTCAGTTTCACAAACACAAGCTTTGCCACTCAACCAACCTGCTTATTCATTTATATAAGAAAATGCAAATAATATTATGATAAATCAATGCAAATGTCAAACTTTCAAACACGCGGAAGATCCGTTTTAATGGGCCAATAGAATTGCATGATTTTGCCACACATACTCCAACGAAGTCAACACCAGTCAGAGACTCCGGAGCAGATCTCCTGTCGTCTTCTCCGGCCTCCCAAAAAATCAAAACCTGCATAAAACGTTAGATTAAAGGAAAAGAATATCATGGTCCCCCTAATTTGGGGGCTGCGAATCCATTGGTGCCCTCCGTTTGGCCTAAAAAGGTCTGCATATAGCGAACCAACGCTTGACCGTAATCATGCCCTAACAATGGCATACTCTTAGTTCTGCATCTATCCTTGCATGTAACACGTTAAAACAGTTCCAAACAATGATATGAACATGAAAATACGCCTCAAACCTATTTAAATTATATGAATTGAAAGATCCTGATGTGAGAAAATTACCTAATCGAAGTAAATTGGTTCACACGTTCTAGGACATTTCAGGCGTTGAGAATGATTGGTATACACTCCTGGATGTCTCAGGGACACGTTGTGATGCTTGGTTTGGATGAATATGGGTTGGGAATGGATTTTCGAGTTTTACAACTTTTGGATTTTTTTTGCAAATTTTGTAGAATTCCTCTAGGTTGTGTTCAGCGTCAGTTAGGCTTGGAAATGTGCTGCATATATAAAGGAGAGGGAGGGGACAAGGTAATAAGGCAAGAAATCATAGCAATAAGGTCATGATAAAGCCATTATTCAAAATTTTAAAAATTTCCTAAAATGGAGATTTCATGCCATTTTCATATTGGGATGAACCTGGTCACTTGCACGAATTTGTGGGCTTTAAACTGATCAAAAATGTCGCCCATATGCCCAAAACAAATATCCATTATTTTATGCATTTTATTTTATATTTATTTGAATAAAATAAAATGTGTATAAAATAGCTAGAAATTGCAACGCATGGTAAGAGTGAGATTAGAGGTCCTTTATAATCTTAGGAAGATATTTGAAGTCCAAGAAATTAAGCCATTGACCTAAAAGTTCAATTTTGCTCAATGCACAATTCTTGAAATTTCCAAAATTTTCCCAACTTGGGCAAGCCATAACTTGCTCAATTTTGATCTCTTGATGATGATCTTTGACTTTTTTGAAATCCCAAGATGACTACGTCAATCCCTCTATTGATAAATTTTGTATTTGAAGAGTTTATCTTGATGTAAATGGTCTTGACAAAAGTGCTTTTTGTTGACTTTCTGAAAATGACCTGTAATGTATGAGCTTGTATCTTTCAAATGTTTCATCTCTTAATCTTGAGGATAAAAGAGAAGTCGTAGGTAATGAGATTCTCTTCAAAATGAGCTTTGGTTGGGGAAAATATATGAAGTATGTGAAAGTTATGCCTGATCAAATTTCAGTTGACTTTTCCCATAGAAATCCTAATTTAGCAATTTTTGACTTTTGATGAATTAGGAGGATTTCTTGAGGAATCATGATCAACCTTTGATCAAATGATGGATATCACTTCAAAATGTTGATGTTGACCAAAAATCTTGAAGTTTGACTGTGCATGGGCCATAATTGACTTTTGACCTAGTACAGTTGATTTTCAAGCATTTGAGCAATTGACTAAGCAAACTTGTAGTGTAAGGCATGAAATTTGTCATGGACAACCTTGAAGGCATATTAGGGCCATGGAAAACATTTGATACCTTTAGGGCTCACACATATTGATGAAAAGTGAAACCCTAATTAGAGGTTCATTGCTTAGGAGGAGAATTTGTCTGGTCAATTCTTGGTCATCCTTGAGCAATTGGGAACCTGAATGAGCATGCCTTGAGTAAAAGTGGGATGGAAAATTTTGGGGTATAACACTGCAATATTAGTGACATCATCTTCGTATTTGTTGATCCAAGAATCTTGTTTTATCCCATGATAATAAACCTTGGCTCTATAGTTCCATGGAACCGCTTTGTCAGAGGAGTAGGGAATAGGCCTCGCGGTAGTGATTATTAAAGGAGCAATATGTTGCACCCTAAAATTTTCCATCCCATTTTACTCAAGGAATGCTCTTAGAGATTCTCAATTGCTCAAGGTTGACCAAGAATTGACCAGACAAATTCTCCTCCTAAGCAATGAACCTCTAATTAGGGTTTCACTTTTCATCAAGATGTGTGAGCTCTAAAGGTCTCAAATGTTTTCCATTGTCCTAATATGCCTTCAGGATTGTCCATGACAAATTTCATGCCTTACACTACAAGTTTGCTCAGTCAATTTCTCAAATACTTGAGAATCAAATGTACTAGGTCAAAAGTCAACTATGGCCCATATACAGTCAAATATCAAGATTTTTGGTCAACATCAAAATTTTGAAGTGATGTCCATCATTTGATCAAGGGTTGATCATGATTTCTCAAGAAATGCTCCTAATCTATCAAAAGTCAAAAATTGCTAAATTAGGGTCTATATAGGAAAAGTCAACCAAACTTTGACCAAGCATAACTTTCACACACTTCATCCATTTTCCCCCAACAAAATATCATTTTTAAGAGAATCCAATTCCCTACAACTTCTATTCATACCTCAAGTACAAGAAATGCACCATTTGAAAGATACAAGCTCAGACATTACAAGTAATTTTCAGAAAGTCAACAAAAGCCACTTTTTGCCAAGACATTTTACATCAAGATAACATCTTCAAATGCAAAATTGATCAAAAGAGGGGTTGAAGTAGACATCTTTGGCTTTCTAAAAAAGTTCAAGATCATCATCATGAGCTTAAAATTGAGAAAGTTATGGCTTGCACAAGTTGGGTAATTTTCAAGAAAATGCATAGAGTCAACTTTGGGCAAAAATCATTTTTCAAGTTAATGAGCGTAATGTTTAGGGCCTAAACATGTTCATGACATGTCTAAGGACCCCTAAAACCATTTTTACATAGTCTTGATCTTATTTGAATTTTATATTAATTTTATTTAATTAAAAATAAAATAAATCAAAATCAATGCAAATTATATGGGCCAATATTGATTGGGCTTGGTTGGATGCATGGAGGGGCCCTACATTTCATGTACAACAAGGCCAGCATGTCCAAATTCTTTCAAATTTCAAAAAAAGACAAGATTCCATGTTTTTGACCAAAGTTACAAATTTTCATTCATGGCTTTAAAACACATAATCAAGGCTGTTTAATCCTATGACATCTTGTCTCCTCACTCCTCTCTATATAAACAAGACATTATCAAGCATTTCAGCAGGCACATACAGCCTGAAAAGAGCACACCAAATTGCAAGATTTTATCAAAATTATGAAATTCAAAAGCACAGTTCCAGCCTTCCTCAATCCAAACAAAGGATCCCAATACACTCCTGGAGGTCCTCTGAAGTGTTTACCATTATTACCAAGCCCTGGAGCATAATAAAACGTCGCAACCAGCCTTCAACGGTTTGCACTATTTTTCAATTTTCATTTTGCTCGATTTATGTAATATAAATATGTTTTGACCATGCATTACTGATTATATGAGTGTTTGCAAGCTTCCTGTATAGTTGGATTGGATTTTTGATGCATGTACCGTGTTTTGCCATGGTTAGGGTTTGACCCTTCGAATTGGGGTTTTTTGTATTGGCCAAAATTAGCCCGAACCAAGGGCACAATCATGCTCAGGAGGATGAGGCCAGATGATCCATGGCCTCAAATTTGATTTATGTTGCGTATTCTGGGTTTTTGAGTTGCAGGTGCTATAGTGACAGACCAAAACTATTACTATAGGTCTTAAACATCTAAAACTACGGAGGGAGGAAGAGGACAAAGTGTGGCAGTGTCCCATTAGCCTATTCAAACTGCACGTGTTTTTTTTAAATTCTCGGATATTGACATTTTTTGTATATTTTATTTTTGTTTTATATTATGCACGAATGAACAGGTGGCTCAGCTGGTAAAGGCGCGTGTCTGTGAGGGAGAGGGCCTGGGTTTGAATCCCAGGTCCAATATTTTATATTTTCTAATTTGTTTCATGAAGATTCCATGTGCTATGCTGCCTGGGGTCCACCATACTCCATCAAACCCTTGCCATCAGATGTACATTTGATCAAGATGGACGCATCTAGTATGCAAGCTCACCATGCACCCTCAAGGCCTCATCTCATCAGATCATAAAGCAACATGGGCTTCACAATCTGGGCCCAGCACAAATTCAAATTAGCACCCCCTTGTCTCTTTTACATACTTAGGCCCATTTATTATTTTTTTTGTATTGTTTTAATTTCTCTTTTTTATTATTTTGTTTTTCTTTATTTATTTAACTACACAAATAATCAAAATTAAAAAAAAATTAGTTTTAGGTTTATTGTATTATTAAACTAATTTTGTAAGTAAATTAATAAATAATTTTAACTATTTTCTTAATTTAAAATAAATTAGAATTTAGGATTTAATTTAATTTTAATTATTTTATTTTCATAATACAAAAACCAAAAAGAACTTAGACTATTTTTCTTAATTTAATTTTATTTTCTAAATAGATTTTAGGATTAATTAATTATTTTCTTAAATCAAAAAAGAAAAACAATAAAAATATTTTCTTATTTCATTTTTACTTACTAGGTTTTTAGACGTACTTTTAACTTTCACGCATTATTTATTTTCTTTCGTATTTTTACATTATTGTACCTGTAAACTGGATGTAATAGTTAATAGGATTTTATCCACTTTCTTTATTTTTCTTCCCCCAATTTTTGTACATTGTAAATCCCCTCCCCGAAGCCATGTAATAGTGTAGGTTTATACTCCCGCACTTTATATTCTGTACATATTTTCTGCTAGTAACTAGGAATGCATGGCAAGACTGAAATTAAAACGCAAGCAAACCTAAATGCACAAGATAAATAATTGAACTAAACACAATTGCGCATGCGCACCTCTAGGGTATCCCATTTCGGTTGCCTTCAGAAAGTGGTCACAATTCTCGAAACATGAGAAGTTTTAGTGGTTGTCCTCTAGTTCAAAAGATCACAAGTCCCTCGATGACCCTCTCGACGTTGCCTCGGTTAAAAGTGATCTTAGAATTTTAGGACAATTACTAAAATTCCTTGCCAAGTTTCCTTCGTGACTGTAACGTCCCTTCGATTGTCCCCCAATCATCCATCGATAAGAGCTACCTACTCACTAATAGTAGGATAGCACTGTCTAAAGGATAGGAGGAAAAGAACGACCTTTTCGAGTATAAAGTAGATAGTTATTAGAAGTTTGCTCAAAACATTTTGCACTTACACAAATACTACTTTTCAAAAACATTTTCAAAACACTTTGTATACTTTCTCCACTATCCCGAGAAACATTACAAAGTTCGCCGTGCTAAGGCATTTTCAAAACATTTTCAAACACACAAAGCACAAAGGTATTTCAAAATGAGAAAACCTCTAAGAGCCTGTAGGTAACTACAAATGGAAAGGATGCTAACACCTTCCCTTTCCATAATATACCCCCTTACTCAGAATACTCTCGAAAAGGTCTTTTTTTGTTCTTTTCACCCTTTCCTTAATTTGGATAAAAGAAAAGTTGGTGGTGACTCTTGCTTACTGCAACATTTGTAAACACAAACACAAAAACAGTAGTAAACTGTCGGTTCTGCCACCGTATCACATAACTGGCGACTTTGCTGGGGACAATATAAAAAGTGGGTTTACCTTAAGAGTTAGTTCATTTTTAAAACTGTGTTAATTGCTTGTTTTGTATGCTTTATCCTTAGAGGGTTGTTTTGGTTTATTACTATAGATCCTACACCCGAATCTGGGGGAATCTTGTTAGGTAAACAATAATAGATCATGGAGACTATATGGTGTAGCATCGAGTATACACCATATAGTATACACCATATAGTCTCCACAATCTATTATTGTTTACCTAACAAGATTCCCCCAGATCCGGGTGTAGGATCTATAGTAATAAACCAAAACAACCCTCTAAGGATAAAGCATACAAAACAAGCAATTAACACAGTTTTAAAAATGAACTAACTCTAAAGGTAAACCCACTTTTTATATTGTCCCCAACAAAGTCGCCAGTTATGTGATACGGTGGCAGAACCGACAGTTTACTACTGTTTTTGCGTTTGTGTTTGCAAAATGTCGTGGTAAGCAAGAGTCGCCACCGACTTTTATTTTATCCAACTGGAAATGAAAAAAAGCATAGAAAAATTCATTTTTCGAGATTTTGAGTACGGGGGGGTATATTATAGAAAGGGAAGGTATTAGCACCCTTTCTATCCGTAGTTTTCTACGGGCTCTTAGGTACTTGCTCATCATTTTAAAATTGCTTCTGTGTTTGTGTGTTTTGAAAAGTTTTGTTTTACTTCGATTTAACCCTTGATTCTATCTTCAAGAGTGTTACGAAGTCGTTTTGAAAACTTTGTTTGAAAGGAGTGTAAGTGTGGAAAAGTTTGATTTTAAGCAAGTACCTACTAGCATCTACCTACTCGAAAAAAGAATGTTTTTGTTCTTGTTTCCTTTAGACAGCGCTATCCCACTATTAGTGAGTAGGTAGCACTGTCGTTGGAGTTGTAAGGGTCAATTCGAAAGGGACGTACGATCACTAAAGAAATGTTAGGACGTATTAGTAATAACCCTAATGTCTTAAGATCATATTCGAGGCAACATTTCCGAACGGGACGTTTGATCGTTGTTTAGACAAGAGGGCGACCACTAAAACACCCTATACTTAATGATCGTTTACCGAAGGCAACCGAAGTGAGAGTATACCCTAGGAGAGCGCATGTGCGAGTGATTTGATTTCAGTTATTATCTTTGCACATTTAGGGTTTACTAACCATTTTAAAATTACAAACATTCTTGTCATGCAATCCTATTATCATACATCTAACAGTTAATATTTGCGAAAATTAAAATGCGAGAAATAAAACTACGCTATTACAAGGCTTCAGGGAGGGGGATTAATTACATAGCTAAAAAACCCGTAAAAACAATAAATAAATAAAAAATCCTAATTAAACTATTACATCCCATGAACAGTTACATTAATATTGCAAAAAATAAATAAACGCGCGATGAATCGAGAACAAGAAAAGAAATAGGGTTTTGACCCCGTCTAAACCTAATTGAAAGAAGAATCATTTTTTTGGTTGTTTCTGATTATTTTGAGGAAAAATAAGGTTCTAATTAAATAAATACAAACCTAATAACTAATTAATTTAAATTAATAAAAATAATTAATTTTGACCTATTTTTGTATTTTGGTTATTTTAATAAAAGAAAAATGAAAATTAAATCAACCAAACCCTAATTTTCTAGTTTATTTTAATTTATTTACAAATGGTTAAAATTGCCCTAGAATTAAATTAAACTAATTAAATTAATTTTGACAAAATATATATAAAAAAACCTAAATTCTAATTTGATGAAAATTGATTTTATGAATTTTTTGTATAAAAAGAATTAAATTTGATGTTAGAAAATAATTTAATCAAAATAATTAAATAAAAGAAAATATAAAAAGAAAAGAAAGAGAGAATTGGGCCTGGTATGCTAGCAATTGAGGGGGGTGTCCTTAGCAAATTCTGAGCCAAAAATCCCTTGGCCCATGTTTGACTTTCAGATTCCATGTTGCACGTTGACCAGGGTGCATCATAGACCTTCAAATGATGGCCTTTGGATCCAGCTTGGGGACATCTGGTTGGTTGTGCATTGAGGATGTATGGTGGACGCTTGGACCAAGGGTGCACTGAACCTGTAACAAGAAAAATAAGAAAATAGCGTTTTTGCTGGGACTTGGGATCGAACCCAGGTCCTCAAGCTTCAAACCATCACCTTGTTGCCATCTGTGCCACGCTGCTTATTTGTATATGAAATAACAACAATTAATAATATGTGATAACGTGAGTTAGTGGAGGAAAATAGCAAAAACGCGCGCCAGTTTAAACAGGCCCAACCAGGGGGTGCCACGCTACCCTTCTTCTTCCTCTCTCCGTTGGTAAAAGTCCCAGACTTTTACCTACAAACAAAAGTCTGTAGCTATAGCCCTGCGTGTTTCCAAAATCTCACACAAGCACCATAAATGAAAACTAATGGTACAAATCAATTCGTCTTGACCTTGTGAGCACCATGGCACCCCTCTTTTGGGCAAATTTTACCTACATAAGAAAACCCTAAAACGAACAAAGAAAACCTAACAATGGTGGATCTCTGTATGGTTAGCAAAAATGAAATTAATTGTTACCATTAGCTTACAAATGCTTCAAGGATTCAGAATATATAAACCAGTCATGCTAACAATGTCAAATTCATGAGATTCGATTTCAAAAAGGGAAGGATGTCGTGAGGCACTTACATTGCATTTCTGGGCACGAAAATGCTTGTTGGTGATTGGGATAGACTCCTTGAACACCTAGGAAGCGAATGAGATAGCTTGGAAGGCTTGAAATATCCTAGAAATATGAAATCATATTGCCACTTTTTCTTGATCTTTTGAAAGTTCTACTTCTCTTTTCACGCCTCTAACCCTTGCGCATTTGGTCTGGATTTGTTCTATATGTAGCCTTGAGTGAATTAGGTTTACAAGTTTGCATCCAATCTTCTCCAATAATGAACATTGATCAAGATTTGATTCTCATGTAAATCTTTCCAAAACAAGCCAAAAACCAATCTTTTGTGTACAAACAAGCCTTGCACGATTTGATCTCATTACCAGCTATTCATGGACCTAAAATATGCATAAAATCTCAAGGTTTAAATGATTTTGATATTTTCATGATTTTATTTAGATTTAAATGAAATAAAAATCAAAATAAATGACAAAAATAAAATAAAGGCTAATGGGAAGGATCATGGGTCGTGGACCATGTTACAAACTCAATAAAAGCACAAAAAGTTGGGCCCATTTGACAAAAATTGCAATTTGAGGCATATTTGACTTTTGGCAATTTGGAAAAAAAGGTCAACTTCACCAATGCATAACTCTTTCAATTTTAACCCTAGAGATGTGTTCTTTGACTTTTTAGAAAGCTTAGGATGTCCTATAAAAAACCCTTTTGGTCTCATCTCAATTGAGTCTTCCATGTTCATGTATGAAGCTTTGACAAAAAAGGTGTTTTTCTTGACTTTTCAAAATGACTTATAATGTCCAAATTCATAACTTCTTGTGAATGCATATTTTGAACTTGGGAGATTAATATGGATTGTATGGAATCACATCCTCTTAAAAATGAGCTTTGGATGGGTCATTTCTAATAAAGTATGAGAAAGTTATGCTTGGTCAAAGTTGAGTTGACTTTTCCTACAAAACCCTAATTTAGCAACTTTGGGTTTTGATGAATTATGAGCAATCCTTGATGAATAATGATCAACCCTTGATCAAATGATGAATAATACTTCAAAATGAGGATGTTGACCAAAAATCTTCAGGTTTGACTGTATGTAGGCCACAATTGACTTTTGCCCTAACATAGTCGATTTTCAGGTCCTTGAGCAATTGACTGAGCAAACTTCTTCTGCAAGGCTTGAAACTTGACATGGATTATCTTGAGAACATATTAGGATGATAGTGAGAATTTGGGACCCTTTTGATTCAAACATCTTGATGTAAACTGAAACCCTAATTTGGGGTAAACTGCCTTAGGAGAGAGTTTGTCTGGTCAACCCTTGGACTTCCTTGAGCAATTTGAGGACCTCACTTGAAATTTATTGAGAAATATGGGAGGGAAAATTTTGGGGTACAACAGCTGCCCCTGTTTAATCTTCTTAAACCTGAGGATGTAGATTGGCTTGTCTTCCTTTCGTGATCCGAAGGTAGAAGATGATTGAACACTAGAGTGCTTAGAAATTTGCACTCGCATGAAGTGGTATCCGTCTTGCGATGTTGAGAATGGGCTTATGGATTCCATTTGTAAATGAATGACAGGAGATGGGCTTAAAGATGCCATCCGAAGGAGTGTCGATCGCCTAAGAGATTCCTTAGCGAGAACCCGTATACCTATTATTGAGGAAGACTTCGCTGGGGAATGTTGATCTCTGTCTTGGTAAAAGTTAAATTTTAGGAGCTTCGGTCGTCCGTTATTCTACTGGGAAATCGTCTCTTAGTCGAAGAGGTGAAAATGAACTACTATATGGTCGTGATCCAGGCTTCATAGTGATAAGATCGACTTCTATCCGGTCGTGCTCCAGGCTTTACAGTGACTTACTGGGGAGATGAGATTAAACTTGTTATCCGGTCGTAATCCAGGCTTTGCAATTTCTTAATTCTTATCTGGTCGTACTCCAGGCTTCAGAAGGAATTAAGTTGTTATTCGGTCGCATCCGGGCTTCAACTTAAATTTAGGGCACACTAATATCCGATTGACTCCGGGCTTCTTAGTAATCGTCCAAGTAAATTGCTATTTGGTCGAAATCCAAGCTTTGTAGTGCCTTATACTGTTATCTGGTCGTAATTCCAGGCTTCAGTGTCTTTTACCGCTATCTGGTCGTAATCCAGGCTTCACGATGTCTTATACCATTATCTGGTCAAATCCAGGCTTCATGGTGTTCTGTACTGCTATCTGGTCGATTCCAGGCTTCACAATACCTTACTTCTTATCTGGTCGTAATCCAGGCTTCAGAAGAAATCAAGTGGTTATCCGGTCTCCTCCGGGATTCCATTTGATTTTTAGGCCTACTAATATCCGGTCGATTTCCGGGCCTCATAGTAATTGGCCGGGTAGACTTCTATTTGGTCGAAATCCAAGCTTCACAGTGTCCCTCACTGTTATCTGGTCGTAATCCAGTTCTTCAGTGTCTTTTACCGCTATCTGGTCATAATCCAGGCTTCACGATGTCTCATACCATTATCTGGTCGAATCCAGGCTTCATGGTGTTTGGAGAAATCAAGATACTATTCGGTCGAACCCGGGCTTCATAACTTGCATTAAAGATATACCACTATCTGGTCGACTCCAGGCTTCATAGTATTATTGGCTGCTATCTGGTCGTAATCCAGGCTTCACAGTAACTTGTATTGCTATCTGGTCGTAATCCAGGCTTCATAATAGCTTACTGAGCTGTTATCCGGTCGATTTCCGGGCTTCACGGCTTGTGTTTATGATATACCACTATCTGGTCGAATCCAGGCTTCATGGTCTCTTGCACTGCTATCTGGTCGTAATCCAGGCTTCACAGTAACTTGCTGGGGATTAAACTATTATCCGGTCGAATCCAGGCTTCATAGCTTAAAGATAAACCACTATCTGGTCGATTCCAGGATTCGCGGTGTTTGATACTGTTATTCGGTCATTCTCCGGGCTTCACAATATGATGGGGAAATCAAGATACTATCCGGTCGGACCCGGGCTTCAAAGCTTGAACTGGAATAGAAATCTTTAGCACCGATTTGACTGAACCAGAAAACTTGTGAGAATTTGGATTGTACCATTTCCCTAAAAGGTAAAGAGTTAGTCATATGTAATGTCATGATGTATGAAATGTATTGAGCAATGATGTTCTTAAAATAAATGAGATTGTGTTGTATGATGCATATGCACATGTCATGATGTATGGACATGCATGTTTTGATGATATTCTCTAATTGGGGAAAATAAATCCTAGACTGCTGTTGGAGAATATAAAGAACTGAATTCTTTTTTCCCGCTGGGGATAACGGTCGAAAATGATTTGAGAATAAATTGGTGGGAGAATAACTCTGCTGGAAAATAAATTGGCGAGAAACTGACTCTATGGGGAAGAGAGATTCTGCTAGAAGATCTGCTGATTTGGAGAAATAACCTCGGCTGGGGATGAATTACCTTTGTTGGCGATAACGAACCCTGTCGGGGATTGAGTTTCTGCTTGTGGAAGAAATAAACTCCACTGGGGATGGTCTTCTATTGTTGGTGATAGATAAACTCTGCTTGGGGAGAATTAACACCAATGTTTTTAGATACCCTTTTTCTCTGCGGGGAGTGCATGCACTTTTAGTCATTTTCTCAAGCTAGTTCTATCCCTGTACCTGGTGGGTGGAGCAACTGCATGGTTTGGACATTTCTTGTTTGCCCCTGTTCCTGGAATTACGAGTAATCGTCTTTTGTTTCGCATGTAAATATTTATGAGCAGCAATTATTGTCAAATGCATATATCAAAATGAAACATTGGACGTTCTTGCAAAACAAAACAGAAAAAGAAAAAGAATTTGAAATTTCTTTGTGAAAATGAATTGTATTGATTTTTGAAGTTAGCCTGTAAATAGGCGATTTTGTACAAGAGGCTGACGTCCTAGTAAGAGAATGCCGCCGAAAGATAGAAATTATACAATTTGTGAAAAACAAAGAAAAATAGCTATGTGAAACAATCCCACTGGGTTCCAACTCTGCTATTGCCCTTATATCTTCGAGCGTCTCATCACTTTGCTACTTTGTTGAAGGTAGATCAGATTGATCAGTGTCGTTCGAGCTTGATAGTCGATACTGAAGTCTGGTTACAAGATGATCCAATGAGACATAGTGTTATGCTTTGATCCCTAATTTTTGCCTGGACCTCCCTTTCGGGTTTTCAGTCTACCGAGATACCCTTTTTTGCCCAAGCCGCCTTTTCAGGTTTTTGACTTGCCGGGTGTACAGATTTTTCATTTTCATCCCTTACTTTTGCCCGAATCCTTTTGGTTCACCGGAAAGCCCTTATTTTTGCCTAGGCCAGTCGACCTAGCGGGTCTTTGATTATGCGTAGTATTTTTTCACTATGTCTGCATTGACGGGGTGAGGAAGGTCGTCACCATCCATGTTGGTTAGAATCATAGCTCCTCCCGAGAAAATGTTCTTAACCACAAATGGCCCTTCATACGTGGGAGTCCATTTTCCCTTGGGATCACCTTGCGGCAGTATGATGCATTTGATCACCAGATCCCCTACTTGATACTCTTGTCGTCTGACTTTCTTGTTAAAAGCCTTGATCATCCGCTTTTGATACGTCTGACCATGACAAATAGCAGTAAGTCTCTTTTAATCGATTAAATTCAGCTAATCAAGTCGAGTTTGGATCCAATCATCCTTGCTTAAACCTGCATCCTTCATAATCCGGAGAGAAGGTATCTGGACCTCAATGGGTAAGACCGCTTCCATACCATACACCAAAGAGTAGGGTGTTGCCCCTGTTGAAGTCCGTGTTGAGGTATGGTACCCATGAAGAGCGAATGGTAACATCTCGTGCCAGTATTTGTATGTCACCGTCATTTTCTACACAATCTTCTTGATGTTCTTATTTGCTGCTTCAACACCCCCATTCATCTTTGGCCGGTAAGGAGAAGAGTGTGATGCTGAATCTTAAACTTCTTGCAGAGCTCGGTGATCATTGTATTGTTGAGATTTGTACCATTGTCCATAATGATCCTCTCTGGTACACCGTATCGACAAATCAGATTGTGTCAGATAAACCGCGCTACGACGTTCTTGGTTACTGTAGAAAAGGAAGCTGCTTCAACCCACTTCATAAAGTAATCAATAGCTACCAGAATGAAACGATGCCCGTTGGATGCAGTAGGTCTGATCTCGACAATCATATCGATCCCCCAGATTGCAAAAGGCCAAGGAGTTGTCAAGACATTCAGAGGAACTGGAGGTACATGTACCTTATCAGCATAGACTTGACACTTATGACATGTCCGAGAATGCTAATAACAATCGGCTTCCATAGTAGACCAATAATATCCTGCCCGTAGGATCTTCTTTGCCATGGTATGTCCACTGGAATGAGTTCCGAAGGTACCTTCATGTAATTCTTCCATAATCCTTTCTGCCTCGCTTTTATCCACACATCGCAGTAAGGTCGAATCATGGTTATGCTAGTAAAGGACACCATTGTCGATGAAGAACTTCGCAGCGAATCTCCTCAGAAACTTCTTATCATTAACAGATGCACCCTCGGGGTACTCTTGAGCCTCAAGATACCTTTTTACCTCGTGAAACCAAGGTTTATCTGCTGCCCCTTCAGTCTCGATGTCACAGCAATGTGCGGGTTCGTCCAACCTCTCAATGGTAATCTGGGGAGCCTCATTGTCCCACCTGACCTTGAACATAGAAGACATGGTAGCTAGCGCGTCCGCCAGCTGATTTTCCTCTCTGGGGAAATGTTCAAAGGTTATCTCCTCAAAATGTGGGAGCAATGTCAGTACATACTCCTTGTAAGGAATAAGATTTGGGTGTTTCGTATCCCACTCACCTTTGATCTGAATGATCACTAGAGCAGAATCTCCGAATACACTCAAGAACTTAATCCTCAGGTTAATAGCAGCTCGAAGGCCCATGATGCACGCTTCATACTCCGCCATATTGTTGGTGCAGTTAAAACATAATCGGGCGGTGAACGGAGTATGACATCCTTCAGGAGATATAATCACAGCGCCAATTCCATTACCTAACGTGCTTGAAGCTCCATCAAAATACATAGACCATCAGGATCCTTTCTCAAGTCCTTCATCCGGTCCAGGTTTTTCACAGCCGGTCACCAACATGATGTTCTCATCCGAAAACTCGAAATTCATAGACTGGTAATCATCCACGGCCTAATGCGCCAAATGATCCGCCAACACACTCCCCTTGATTACTTTTTGGGTTGTGTATTGGATGCCATACTCAGTTAAGACCATCTGCCATCTTGCTATTCTTCCGGACAAGGCAGGCTTCTCAAAGATATACTTGATTGGATCCATCTTTGATATCAATATGGTAGTGTGAGTCAGCATATACTGTCTCAGCCGGCGAGCAGCCCATGCCAAAGCGCAACAAGTTTTCTCAAGCAGTGAGTATCGGGTCTCACAGTCGATAAAATTTTTGCTAAGGTAGTAAATGGCATGCTCTTTTCATCCAGACTCGTCATGCTGCCCCAGCCTGCACCCCATTGAATTGTCGAGTACTGTCAAGTATAAGATCAAGCGTCTTCCTTCAAATGGAGGCATCAGAATAGGTGGCTCTTGGAGATATTCTTTGATCCTTTTGAAAGAGGCCTGACATTCATCATTCCATTTTACCACTTGATCTTTCTTCAGCAGCTTGAAGATCAGCTCACAAGTAGCAGTCAGATGTGAAATGAATCGGGCAATGTAGTTCAGACGTCCCAAAAAGCCTCTGACTTCTTTTTCTGTTCGGGGAGCTGGCATTTCCTATATAGTCTTCACTTTTGCAAGATCCACATGAATACCCTTATCACTGACGACGAAACCCAGCAGCTTAACAGACCTTACCCCAAAGGTGCACTTGTTCGGGTTTAACCTCAACTTGTACATCTTTAACCTGTCGAACAGTTTCTGAAGATGGTCAAGGTGTTCTTCTTCAGTTTGGGACCTGGAAATCATGTCATCGACGTACACCTCAATCTCATGGTGAATCATGTCGTGGAACAAAGCGACCATGGCGCGTTGATACGTTGCCCCAGCATTCTTCAATCCGAACGGCATACCTTATAACAGAAGGTGCCCCACTGTGTAATGAAAGTTGTCTTCTCCATGTCTTTGGGAGCCATCTTAATTTGATTGTAACCAGAAAAACCATCCATAAAGGAGAAGATCTTATGCTGCGCGGTGTTGTCGACCAGAACATCAATGTGAGGGAGTGGGAAATCATCCTTGGGGCTTGCCCTGTTCAGATCTCTATAGTCCACACACATCCGCACCTTACCATCCTTCTTGGGCACTGAAACAATGTTGGCGACCCACTACGGGTAAGAAGTAACAACTAGAAACCTGACGTCAAACTGTTTCATGACCTCAACTTTGATTTTCTCAGACATCTCGGGACACATACGGCGAACCTTATGCTTTACCGGAGGACAGTCTTCTTTAGTTGGCAACCGGTGAACCACAATATCGGTGTCCAAACTGGGCATATCTTCATAGGACCAAGCGAAGATCTCAACATAGTCGAGTAGCATCTGTATCAAACGTTGCTTGACACTAGGCTCCAGATTTGCACCTATGTTGACCTCTTTCTTGTCTTCCTTTGTACCCAAATTCACTGATTCCACTGGCTTTTCATGCGGCTGTATGGCCCTTTCTTCCTGTAGTAACAGTCTAGCAAGTTCCCCAGGCACTTCACAATCGTCCTCACCTTCGTCCTCGGCTTGGTTGATCGGATTTTCGAAGTCATAACTGGCAGTAGCAGAGTTGTTATCAATGGGATTCAGAGTGGATGTGGATCTGCATTATGATATGTGAGTGTGTGTAAGAGCATAGCTGTTTTGATAAAGTGCAAGATAGAAAAGAAAAACAGGGAGCGTAACATTTGTAATGCAAGAAATGTCCAATTCTTTATTGATGATATATGAAAATGATAAATAAGAAGCCCTCACAAACAAAGCCAAGGTGCCTCGGGCAAGGCACCAGGCCGTAAAGTTTTAAACTGTCTCTTACAAATCTCAAAACAAAAGTCTATTACTGTGTAATAAAAGAAACGGGCACGAAATCCTTCTCCATCCAGTTGTTCAATCCACCGTTGGTAGTCAGGTAAATCCAGCTGTCAATATCTGACTCTTCTTCATCATCCCCAATTGCATTAACTCCCGAGTCATGCTTGGGCATGGGCGCAGTTATGACGTTGGGATTTTCCGGAGTGTAAAACTTGATTTCTTTAGCTTCAATCAAATACTGCACCTTATTCCTCAAGGTCCAATAGTTGTTTGTATCATGCCCTGGGCTATCGGAGTTATAGGCGCAGCGGGCGTTTAGGTTATATAGCGGAGATGTGGTGCTGGGATTCTTTGGGGCTTCCCTCATGGTTATCAAGTTGGTCTTCAATAACTGTGGTAGAATTTGAGACAAGGTCATATTAAGCCGAGTGTATTGTCTTTGCGGTATCTCCATTCTTTGCTGATTGTTGTGTTGTGGGGCAATGGTGGGGCTTGATATTACTACCGCATTCACTGCTTGACGACGTTTAGGTCGGTTTTGGCTCCTCGAGCTGTAAACTGCACTAGCTTCTTTCTTACCGGTGAAAGGCTTATTCACTGCACTTGATGACGTATCCTTCTGTATCTTACCACTTCAGATACCGGCTTATACTCTCTCCCCAATCAAAATCAATTCAGTAAACCCAGATGACGAACTGCCAATCAGATGATTGAAAAATGGACCCGATAGCGTCCCTAGAAACATGTCAACCAACTCCGTATCAGACATAGGGGGTTGGACTCTTCCAGCCAAATCTCTCCACTTCTGAGCATTGTCTTTAAAACCTTCACTTGCACCCATAGACATACCCTGAAGCTGAGTACGAGTGGGAGCAAGGTCGGCGTTATACTGATACTGCTTACAAAAAGCAGCAGCAAGGTCCTCCCAGTTTCGGACATTATCTCCTTCCAATTGATAAAACCACTCAAGCTGAGTCCCTGACATACTATCTTGAAAGAAATGTACCCATAAGTTTCTATCAGCAGTGTAAGGTTGGATTTTTCTGACATATGAGCGAAGATGGAGTTTTGGACAGGATGCTCCATCGTACTTGGCGAAAACCGGAGCTTTGAATTTATGAAGGATCACCACCCCAGATGTTAGTCCTAGATCTCCAAAGTCCAAACCAGGTATCTTCTGAATCTCCATAGCGCTCAGACGGTCTTCGAGTTGTTTGTACCTATCCTCAGCAGGAGGATACTACTCATCATCGAAATCAATATCATTATCAGAAACTATAGGACTGGGGCCTTTTTCTTCCTCTTGGAGCTCTTCTCCTTTGGATGAAAGAGACAAATCATCTTCCTGTCGCAACCTATTCCCAAATCTGTTCCCATATTCAGAAGAACCACCTTCTTCTTCTTCTTCTTCTTCTTCTTCTTCTTCTTCTCCTTCAGGATGAGAGTCCTCAAATCCTCTTGCCCTTTAGCCAAGTTCATCAACATCTCTTGGAATTGGACATTATGTGCCGGAAGAACTTTTATGGCTTGATCGGTAGGTATTTCAGAAGACATTTCGTGATTTCCATAAACAGTGAAGAAGATGAGAAACCTGTAATGATACCTGTAATGATGTGCATGATAATGGGATGCGTATGTAATGATTTCAAAGACTTTGGGAGATTTAAATTTGCAAAACAAGAAATGAACAAACTTTATTAGATTAACTTGTAAAAATGTTTAATCAATGCCTTTGAGGCGTTACAAAAGAAATAAATGAAAAACAAATCTAAACTAAAAAAAAAAGCAAAAATCAGAAATCCCATGGACGCTTCCCCTTCGTGCTGACGTAGTCATTGATCGTTCTTTCATTCTCAAGTTGCCTGGAAAGCTTCAAGATCTTCCTCTCTTGCTCATGATACTTATCCCGGTAGGTATCCCTCTCCTCTTTCAACTGAATCTAAGATCTCTTCAATGCCCCAAGATCAGTGGGCATGTAGGGATAAAGGACTGTATAAGGAACACCCTCTTCATTGGTAGGCTCCACAATTACTGGCAATACAACTTCATAAGGCATCCCAAGCTTCTGAGCACGAGCTCGGACCCACTGGAGATAAGGTTGCATAGGAAGAGAAGTCCTTGGTCCTAGCTCTTGAGGATCAGATCTGTTCACCATGCTCTAGGATCGTATAAACCTTCGGCGATGCTCATCAACGTCTTCCTTGTAGTCAAAGGCAATATCTGTAAGAAGTAGTTCATGAAGACCTTCTCTCCGAGCATGACCAAAATGTCGCAAAGCCAGGCAGGGATTGTAGGTTATTCCTCCTCTGATTCCAAGCAACGGGACATTAGGATATCCCCCATATCGATCAATGACAACAATGCTTTCCAAAGCTTTAGAACTCCAAAGAATGTCCGTATGGGCAAGGGACATTATCCTGTAAGACCATCCTAAACATTCCTCATTCTTCAACACAGACTTAGGGAGGTGAGAAATAAACCACCTCGCCAACAAAGGCATGCAACACATGAGAGTACCTCTTCTTCACACAGTACGAGTATAGAGGGCGTGCAAGATATCACCCAGAAGAGTAGGTACAGGATTACGAGACAGGAAGATCTTAACCGCATTCACATATATAAAGGAATCTGGATTCGGGAAAAGAACCAAACCATAGATAAGGAGAGCCAAGCTGTCTTCAAAAGATTGAAAGTCTAAGTTATCCCAGAATTGCTGAGCTTGATCTATCAAAAACTTAGCTAAGAAACCTTTAACCCCGCTTCGTGTCTCCCAATTAGATACTACATCAGCCCTTTTCAAGTGTAAAGCTGAAGTAATGTCTTCTGGTCTAGGAGTCTCTTCCAAACCTGTGAAGGGCATCTGTTCGAGGATGGATATGCCCAATAAGTGAGAAAACTCTTCCATAGTGGGAACTAGCTGATAATCTGGGAAAGTGAAGCAGTGATGCACCGGATCGAAGAATTGGAAAAGCACACTCAACATCTGCTCATCAAGCTTTGAGGTAACCAAGCTAAGAAGCTGACCATGTCTCCTAATGAATGAAGAAGTATCAGAAACTTTTGAGGCTAATTCTTTGAGTTGAGCAGGTATTTGCACAAAGTTAACTCGAATGGTGTTTCTGCGCAAGGAAGCCATAATCTGCAAAACAGAATAAAGGTAAATCCCCTCGGTCTTTGAAATGGTTAGTATAATGAAGTATGCATGCTATGTTATGATGCATGATGTCACGATAAAACACACAACAGGTATAGCAGATAGCAAACATGGTAAAGACAAACAAGTCACACAATAACCCTTAAGTTTCAGGCTCGCATGGGGTCTAGGTACTACCCTCTTGAAGTTTAGTTGGTTTCAACCTGTCCTAATAATAGTAACCGGATTCTAGAGGTTCTCAATATCATTGACCATCCTCCATCGGTCATGGTTTCAGCTCACGCAATCTTTTCTTGCGGCTGGAACTATCTCGAGAGTATGGTCTCAATGAGTGTAGTATCGAGTATCAATCAATTCCCAGCTTTATATCGAGATCGGCTATCTCACTACTTCCTATGGCCAAGTTGGTCAATTATAAGTTCTAAGGTCAGTTGATGCTTAACGACCCATATAGAAGCCCCGTATTCTCCTCGTTTCTCCACAAGGGATACCAGTACCAACCAATGTGCCACATCAACGTAGCTACTGCTTCAACCGTATCGGTCTACGTTGTACAGTTCCCTCACAGTTTATTGCTACTTACCTAAAAGGTGTTCCCTAGATCCGAGTTAGGATCTATAGTAACTCCCAATACAAGACCCTTAAAAATAAAACAATCAAATCAAACAAGAGAAGCAATTTATGATGAACTAATCCTAAGGTATACCCCACTTATTATGATTCCCAGCAGAGTCGCCAGTTCTGTGATACGGTGGCAGAACTGGACTATTTTAGGAAAATTCTGGTTTGTGTTTGCAAAATATCGCGGTAAGCAAGAGTCTCCATCGACTTTTATTTTATCCAACTGGAAAGGAAAAAAAGCACAAAAAAATTCCTTTTTCGAGATTTTGAGTATGAGGGGTAGATTATAGAAAGGGAAGGTATTAGCACCCTTTCTATCCGTAGTTTTCTACGGGCTCTTAGGTACTTGCTCATCATTTTAAAATTGCTTCCGTGTTTGTGTGTTTTGAAAAGTTTTGTTTTACTTCGATTTAACTCTTGCTTCTGTCTTCAAGAGTGTTACGAAGTCGTTTTGAAAACTTTGTTTGAAAGGAGTGTAAGTGTGAAAAAGTTTAATTTTTAAGCAAGTACCTACTAGCATCTACCTACTCGAAAAAAGAAAGTTTTTGTTCTTGTTTCCTTTAGACAGCGTTATCCCACTATTAGTGAGTAGGTAGCACCGTCGTTGGAGTTGTAAGGGTCAATTCGAAAGGGACGTACGATCACTAAAGAAATGTTAGGATGTATTAGTAATAACCCTAATATCTTAAGATCATATTTGAGGCAACATTTCCGAGGAAACCTTTCTGAGGCAACATTTCCGAACGAGACGTTTGATCTTCGTTTAGACAAGAGGGCGACCACTAAAACACCCTGTACTTAATGATCATTTACCGAAGGCAACCGAAGTGAGAGTATACCCTAGGAGAGCGCATGTGCGAGTGATTTGATTTCAGTTATTATCTTTGCATATTTAGGGTTTACTAACCATTTTAAAATTACAAACATTCTTGTCATGCAATCTTATTATGATACATCTAACAGTTAATATTTGCGAAAATTAAAATGCGAGAAATAAAACTACGCTATTACAAGGCTTTGGGGAGGGGGATTAATTACATAGCTAAAAAACCCGTAAAAACGATAAATAAATAAAAATCCTAATTAAACTATTACATCCCATGAACAGTTACATTAATATTGCAAAAAATAAATAAACGCACGATGAATCGAGAACGAGAAAAGAAATAGGGTTTTGACCCCGTCTAAACCTAATTGAAAGAAGAATCATTTTTTGGTTGTTTTTGATTATTTTGAGGAAAAATAAGGTTCTAATTAAATAAATACAAACCTAATAACTAATTAATTTAAATTAATAAAAATAATTAATTTTGACCTATTTTTGTATTTTGGTTATTTTAAGAAAAGAAAATGAAAATTAAATCAACCAAACCCTAATTTTCTAGTTGGTTTTAATTTATTTACAAATGGTTAGAATTGCCCTAGAATTAAATTAAACTAATTAAATTAATTTTGACAAAATATATATAAAAAACCTAAATTCTAATTTGATGTAAATTGATTTTATGAATTTTTTGTATAAAAAGAATTAATTTTGATGTTAGAAAATAATTTAATCAAAATAATTAAATAAAAGAAAATATAAAAAGAAAAGAAAGAGAGAATCAGGCCTAGTATGCTAGCAATTGAGGGGGGTGTCCTTAGCAAATTCTGAGCCCAAAATCCTTTGGCCCACGTTTGACTTTCAGATTCCATGTTGTACATTGACCAGGGTGCATCATGGACCTTCAAATGATGGCCTTTGGATCCAGCTTGGGGACATCTGGTTGGTTGTGCATTGAGGATGTATAGTGGACGCTTGGACCAAGGGTGCACTGAATCTGTAACAAGAAAATAAGAAAATAGCGTTTTTGCTGGGACCTGGGATTGAACCCAGGTCCTCAAGCTTCAAACCATCACCTTGTTGCCATTTGTGCCACGCTGCTTATTTGTATATGAAATAACAACAATTAATTATATGTGATAACGTGAGTTAGTGGAGGAAAATAGAAAAAAGCACGCGCCAGTTTAAACGGACCAACCAGGGGGTGCCACGCTACCCTTCTTCTTCCTCTCTCCGTTGGTAAAAGTCCCAGACTTTTACCTACAGACAAAAGTATGTAGCTATAGCCCTGCATGTTTCCAAAATCTCACACAAGCACCATAAATGAAAACTAATGGTACAGATCAATTCGTCTTGACCTTGTGAGCACCATGGCACCCCTCTTTTGGGACAATTTTACCTACATAAGACAACCCTAAAACGAACAAAGAAAACCTAACAATGGTGGATCTCTGTATGGTTAGCAAAAATGCAATTAATTGTTACCATTAGCTTGCAAATGCTTCAAGGATTCAGAATATATAAACCAATTATGCTAACAATGTCAAATTCATGAGATTCGATTTCAAAAAGGGAAGGATGTCGTGAGGAACTTACATTGCATTTCTGGGCACGAAAATGCTTGTTGGTGATTGGGATAGACTCCTTGAACACCCATGAAGCGAATGAGATAGCTTGGAAGGCTTGAAATATCCTAGAAATATGAAATCATATTGCCACTTTTTCTTGATCTTTTGAAAGTTCTCCTTCTCTTTTCACGCCTTTAACCCTTGTGCATTTGGTCTGGATTTGTTCTATATGTAGCCTTGAGTGAATTAGATTTACAAGTTTGCATCCAATCTTCTCCAATAATGATCATTGATCAAGATTTGATTCTCATGTAAATCTTTCCAAAACAAGCCAAAAACCAATCTTTTTGTGTACAAACAAGCCTTGCACGATTTGATCTCATTGCCAGCTATTCATGGACCTGAAATATGCACAAAATCTCAAGGTTTAAATGATTTTGATATTTTCATGATTTTATTTTGATTTAAATGAAATAAAAATCAAAATAAATGACAAAAATAAAATAAAGGCAAATTGGAAGGATCATGGGTCGTGGACCATGTTACAAACTCAATACAAGCACAAAAAGTTGGGCCCATTTGACAAAAATTGCAATTTGAGGCATATTTGACTTTTGGCAATTTTGCAAAAAAGGTCAACTTCACCAATGCATAACTCTTTCAATTTTGACCCTAGAGATGTGTTCTTTGACTTTTTAGAAATATTAGGATGTCCTCTAAACAACCCTTTTGGTCTCATCTCAATTGATTCTTCCATGTTCATGTATGAAGCTTTTACACAAAAGGTGTTTTTGTTGACTTTTCAACATGACCTATAATGTCCAAATTCATAACTTCTTGTGAGTTCATATTTTGAACTTGGGAAAAGAAGATTGATTGTAGGGAATCACATCCTCTTCAAAATGAGCTTTGGATGGGTCATTTCTAATAAAGTATGAGAAAGTTATGCTTGGTCAAAGTTGAGTTGACTTTTCCTACAAAACCCTAATTTAACAACTTTGGGTTTTGATGAATTATGAGCAATCCTTGATTAATCATGATCAACCCTTGATCAAATGATGAATAATACTTAAAAATGAGGATGTTGACCAAAAATCTTGAGGTTTGACTGTATGTAGGCCACAGTTGACTTTTGCCCTATCATAGTCGATTTTTAGGCCCTTGAGCAATTGACTGAGAAAACTTCTTCTGCAAGGCTTGAAACTTGACATGGATGATCTTGAGAAAATATTAGGATGATAGTGAGAATTTGTGACCCTTTTGATCAAACAACTTGATGTAAACTGAAACCCTAATTTGGGGTAGACTGCCTTAGGAGAGAGTTTGTCTGGTCAATCCTTGGACTTCCTTGAGCAATTTGAGGACCTCACTTGAAATGTATTGAGAAATATGGGAGGGAAAATTTTGGGGTACAACAGCCACATTTGCTGAAATCCAATCTGGTTACCTTGTAAGAGGCTCCCAAAAATCCCAACACTACATCTCCCCGCTATAACCCGAATGCTCGATGTGCCTATAATTCTGAAACACCGAGGCATGATAAAAACGATTGTTGGGCTTTGAAGAATAAGTTACAAGACCTTATTGATGCAAAGGAGGTTGAATTTGATCCCCCTGAGACTTCCAACTTCATAACTGCACCTATGCCTAAGCATGTCCCGGGAGTCAGTGCTATTGATGTTGTCTCCGCCACAGAAGATGTTGATAATGACTGCGATCTAGACAAGTGGATTTTCCCAACCATCAGCGGTGGACTCGGTAATTGGGAGGCTAAATACTTTGTGCCTATTACTTTTATTCAAGAGTAATTTGTCTTTTTGTTTTAAAGAAATGTAATATTTGAACAATTGAAACATTACAACCTTGTGTCTTACCCGAGACACAATGGTTTATTTGTGAGGGTCATTACTTCATTTCACATGTCATCAATAAAACATTGGACGTTTCACATACAAATTTTACGCTTTTTTTTCTTTTCTGCCTCTTTACTTTATAAAAAATATACAGCTATGCTCTTACACACACTCACAAAACAAATTACAGATCCACATCCACTCTGGATCCCATTGATGACGGTTCTTCTATTGTTCATTATGACTTTGAAAATCTGATCAACCAAGTCGAGGATGAAGGTGAGGAAGATTGTGAGGTACCAGGAGACCTTTCCAGACTGTTAAAATAGGAAGAAAGGGCAATACAGCCTCATGAGGAGCCAGTTGAGACAGTGAACTTGGATACTGAAGAGGACAGAAAAGAAGTCAAGGTAGGTGCTAACTTGGAGCTCAATGTTAAACAGTGGTTAATACAGATGCTACATGATTATGTTGAGTTTTTTTCCTGGTCATATGAAGACATGCCAGGGCTTGACACTGATATCGTGGTTCATCGCCTACCGACAAAAGAGGATTGCCCTCCAGTGAAATTGAAGGTTCGTCATATGCAGCCGGATATATCAGAAAAGATCAAGGCTGAAGTCATGAAACAGTTCAATGCATGTGTAATACGGTGGAAGAACTGACTTGGGATGTTTTGCGTTTGATCACAAATGTTGCGGTTAGCAAGAGTCGCCACCGACTTTTCTTTTATCCAAAAAGGAAAGGCTGAAAAGAACATGAAAGACCTTTGAGATTATTTCTTGAGCTCGGGGGGTAGATTATGAAAAGGAAAGGTGTTAGCACCCTTTTCATCCATAGTTATCTATGAGCTCTTAGTTGCTTGCTAGATCACTTGCTTTGTTTGAAAGTGTGCTTTGTTTGAAAATGTGCTTTTTGGTGGTTTTTGAAAGTATTTTGAAAAGGTGTCTTTGTTTAGGCAAACTTTATAATGATTCTCGTTTCGGAGAGAATGTATACAAAGTGTTGAACTTTTGAAAATATTTTATGGAAAGTTGTGGTGTATTTGAAAAGATGTTTGTTTTATTTTGAAAGTGAGCAAGCAACTAAGAACATTTCTACCTACTCAAAAGTCTTTTGTTCATTTCTTCTTTCCTTTGATATGTATATCTTACCATTGATTAATAAGAAGCCTTATCTTTGGATGTGAAGGGACGAGTGTGGGTCATCGTATGGTCATGATAGAAATGTTGTAAGATGTCTTAGCATTTATCTTTGAGGGACTAAGATCATTTGAAAGGCAACATTTATAGCGTCATCGAGGGACTATGATCTTGTATTTTGATTGTTTTTGCTAAGACATCACACATGCATAACATGACCATTTTTAGGCGACAAGTGGAGTTAACCTTAAGGGTGCATGTGTGAATGTGTGTTTGATTTGCATGAATTTATCTTGAATTAGTATTTTCTACTAGTTAATTTTATCTTCCAATACAAATCCTAATTACTAGCATTTATATGAAAGTGATAAATTTGCGGAAAGTAAATTTACTACGCTATTACATCATTTGGGGAATGGTGTGTACAAATTTACAAATGGGGATTGCAAGAAATTAAAGTCCTAATTATCTATTACAACCATATTTAAATAATGTACAAGAAATGTAAAATGGACTTATTCTGTTTTTGTTAAGAGAAGAAAATAAGTTTTTTTTAAGAAAATATTTTTAGTCTTTTGGTTCTAAAAGAAGTAAAAATAAAGTATGTGAATATAAAAATGTTTTGGTATTTTGCTTATTGAAAATAGAGTTGATATTAAAAATAATAAAAGAGAAAAGAATCACAATCAGCGCACTGCTGAAATGGGAGAGAACGAAAGTTCTGACTCTGGTGCGCTGCAAGTCAGAAAGAAAATGTTAGCAGAAAAAGGGGACGGTCATACATTCTGGGTCCGGGTACACTGAAGTTCTGAGGTTTCTTGGAACGAAGGAAAAGCCTAGAAGTTTTGATGTAACTGGCAGCCTAGAAATTCTAGTATTACTGGAAGGTCAGAAATTCTGGTTGTTGTGATATTGTGGATGAGAGAGTTTGGAAGTTATGATGTAGCTGGAAACCTAGAAGTTCTAGTGTCATTGGCAAGTTAAAAGTTCTAATAACGGGTATGTGAGGTGTCCATGCTGTTGGGTTGGAATATCTAGAAGTTCTGATCTAACCAATGGGGTAAAACGTAAGGAAATAATCATAAAAAAGAGTGTTTCTGGGGTTAGAACTCAGGAACCTTAACACTAACGTTTTATACATGCGCTCTCTACCACTGGGGTGGCTATACATCCGATATTAGAAGAAAAAACATAAACATATAACACAAAGCAAGTTCTGATGATGAAATTCATCTCCTTTCCCATGCCAGTCAGAGTATCTGCAGCTTAGTCATTTCTCGACAAAATAGAAAATGCACATATAGCAGTTATAGCAGTTATGGCAGGTTTCATTATGGTTTCAGAAACATAAAGTATCAGAACTGTAAATCAGAAACAAGCATGTATCTTCTAATCCTAATTTTGAGTCCTAATATTCTCAAGATGTTCTGAACTGAAATTCTCTTTACTTAGGCAAAAAATAACATGAAATCTATGAATATGCACAGAATCAGAGTCAGGATGTCTACATTATATTTTGAACATGCAAGCTTATCAATGCCTAAGCAATGAGATGAAAGTTAGAAGGAATTTACCTTGCTTCTGGAGATTGTTCTAAATTAGAGTCTGGTTCTACCTGCAGTGGAGTTCTGGTCAGCTTTCTCACGTACTTAGAAGGTTGGAACAATCTTTAACTTGAGTTGTGAATGGCTGGAAAATTCTGGGACAACTAAGAAGAAAAGTTCTTATTTTGAAATGGAAATTGGTGGAGATGGAAGTGCAGTCTGAAAACAGAAGTTAGGATGACGTCCAAATGTGTATCATAAACTATGTTGATGATTTGGTCAAGAAACACTTGAAGAAAATTGGAATTTGAATGCAAAAACCAAAGACTAGCAGGTTTCGTATTTGAGCTGCAGCTTTAAGTTCTTGGGAGATTTTAGCAAGGTTTCAAGGCTTTTATTTTCAATCTTTCAACCCCTTTACAGTTGCCAATGAAGTTCAATTTATAGGCAAGGATTTTGTAGCTTGGATAGGTCAAGGGTACAACCATCATATGCTAGGTGCTGACTTGTTCTTGAAGCAAGTTCAAACAAATATGGTGGTTAGCAGCTTTTAGCCGTGCCTAAGCTGGATTTGTAAGCAGGAATTAAGGAAAAGTACCCTCAGGGGCAAAAGCAAAGCATGGGCTCAGCATAAACTTGTGCAAAATTTAGCTTTTCAAGGACAACAATGGTACTTCTATCTCACACGTGGGGAAATCCTTTGGATAAAACTCAAAAGTGGCTGTGAGCATTAAATGATGATGAGATTTATCAAACCAGAATTCCTGCAATATGAAATTATACATCATAGCTTAATTTTGGGTCAGAAGTTCAGCATCAGCGTAACTTAGAATAAACATCCAACTTCTGATCTTTGAATCTCTTTGCTCCATCATGTTCTGAAGGAGTTCTCAAACTTTCCAGAAAGCTTGTAACACGCTTTGTAAATCCTCTTTGAATTTCTCTTGCAAATTTTGACTGGACCTACATGAAAACTGGTTCAGAAGTTCTAACCAAATCCTGTTTGGGGAAGATCCAGAATTTACTGAATGTTTCAGTTTCAATGTCGTGTACTTGAAAGATGTATAACTTGAAATCCCAACATTTCTAGGAGAAGTTATGTTCTGCAATGTTTTAGATCTTATTGAGATCTACAACTCTTGTGTTAGAAGTTCTTCCAGAATCAACTTGCATCATGGTGAGAATCTGGCCAGAAGTTCTGAATTTATCATATTTCCTAAACACTTAGAAAAATTTCTAAGTATTTAGAATTTTGACTTTTTCAACATAATCTTGACTTTTGATGTTCTTAATGAAACAAACTTCATGTTCCAACATGTCTTAATGAAATATGATTCTTGGAACTTGATTTTGATCCAAAAGTCAAAGTTTGACTTTTCAGTGTGTAATTGACCATTTTGCCTTTGTGTCAATTCCAAACCTAAGTTGATGTATTAGTGCTGCAAACTTGATGTCATAAGAGATTTTGGGGTAGAATCCTTGAGAAATGAGAGGGAAAATTTTAGGGTACAACAGCTGCCCATGTTCAATCTTCTTAAGCCTGAAGAGTTAGATTGGCGAGTCTGCAATTCGTGACTTGAAGGTGGAAGATGATTGAACACTAGAGTGCCCAGAAATTTGCACTCGATGATGTGTTAGTTAACTGTGTAGGGAATGTACTTAGATATGCCATTCAGATGTGACTGGGGAAAGTGCCAGGATAAATCTTTTGGTTGATTTAAACTGGAGTAGTAGATCTCTTTGTCTGCAGATTTTTCTACAAGGAAAAAGATTAGTCGCATGCAGATGTATGCATGGTGCAATGATGTTCTCAAGACAAATGAGATTATGCTACATGTATTTGTTATGTATGCATTATGATTTATGTATGATGTGTTTATTAAAACGTGTCTTCGTCTAGGAAAATAAATCCTTGACAACATGCCGACGAGCCTTGGGAAATGAGCTCCCTGACTACTGCTGAAAATGAGAAGTATGCTCCTCTCGTTTTTAGGATGCTTCCACTGGGAATTCCTGTTCTGTTGTTTGAGGAGAAACTCCGCTGGGGAACACTGGCTTTTTAAGAAGACTCTGTAGAGAGTGTTGATTTCTACTTGGGAAAAGAGTTCAATGTTCTACTGGGGAATTATTCCTGACTGGAGAGCATCGAAAACTGGCTGTTATCTGGTCGAAATCCAGGCTTGGCAACAATTTGTTGGGGATAGTGAAGTTGACCGCTATCTGGTCGTATTCCAGGCTTCGCAGTAACTTGTAGGGGAAGGTTAAATCAACTGTGATCTGGTCGGAATCCAGGCTTCACAGAAAATTGCTTGAAGTTGAATTGTTATCTGGTCGGGTTCCAGGCTTCATAGTAACTTGAAGTGGTAACTACTATTTGGTCGGGTCCATGCTTCATAGTTTTTTTTTAAAGTTACACTATTATCTGGTCGGGTCCAGGCTTCTTAGTGACTTGCTGGGGATTGTAGCTAGTTGTTATCTGGTCGGACTCCAGGCTTCATAATAGCTTGCTTGAATAGACGAATTTGAACTAATATCTAGTCAGATCCAGGCTTCATAATAACTTACCAGGGAATAATAAATTAACTATTATCTGGTCGGGTCCAGGCTTCACAGTATGACGTTAAACTGCCATTTGTTCGGGTCCAGGCTTTGCAGATTTCTGAGGTGGATGAAGTTAATTATTATCTGGTCGGGTCCAGGCTTCACAATAACTTGCCTGAAAGATAAAGTTTGAACTGATATTTGGTCGGGTCCAGGCTTCACAGTAACTTGTTGGGGTAGAGGCAAACTCTACTGGGGAAAAGAAGTTAAAACCTTGTCTGGTTGAGTCCAGGTTTTTCCATATCTCGAAGAGTTAAACTATTATCTGGTCAGGTCCCGAATTCATAGTGTCTTGAAAAATTAACTATTATCTGGTCGGGTCCAGGCTTCATAGTATTTACTGAAATTAAACTGTTATCTGGTCGGGTCCAGGCTTCACAGCAATTTTTGGAGATAACAATGTTCTTTGTTGGCGACTTCGTTGGGGATCAGGTGTTGTGGTCCTCTGATTTGTGATTGCCCAAGAGGCAAACTCAAGCTAGAGATGATAGACTCGACTTGAGATGATAGACTTATCAGGGGAAATAAACTTAGCTGGGGAAATAAACTCAGCTGGGGGAGTAAACCCTGTTGGGGAAATGAACCCTGTCGAGACATACTTGACGAACTGTTGACGAGGTGAGTTTTTTAGGAAGAGATCCATGGGTTTTCCTTTTTAGGAACAACTTAGCTAGGGAGAAAGTTGTCAAGAGATTGAGACTCTTGGCTGGAGAACCACCTATGAAAAGGATTTAGTGAGCAAACTCCATTGAGGAAAGGATTATTGTAGCTGACCCTGCGGGAATGATGTTAATGAGATAACTCTGTGGGGATATCTCAACTGCATTAAAAAGATGCTTGTTACTGCTTGGCAAGACACATGTGCCAAATAGTTTTAATCATGTTCATATGCATATGTTTGTTCAATTTTAGTCATTGGACATATTTGCATTCAAAACAAAAACAGAAAGTTTGCATTTCAAAGTGTATTTGTATTGATATTTTGCCCATGAATAGGTGATTTTGTACAAAGAGACGGAGATCCTAGTAAGAGGAAATCGTCGAAAGGAAAAAAAATTGAAAACAAGAATAATAGCCATGTGTAAGTGATCTCATTGCATTCCAACTCTACTATTGCCCCAATGTCTTCGAATTCCCCTTGCCAGTGGCAGAAGTTGATTGGATTGATCTTGGACCGTTTGAACTCGGATCTTGGTGATAAAGTTGACGGTGGTGATCCTACGGGACATAGTCATATGCTTTCAATCCTTAAATTTTCCAGGACCTCCCTTTCGGGTTTTCAACCCACTAGGATACCCATTTTTGCCCAAGTCGCCCATTCGGGTTTTTCAACTTGTCGGGTGTACAATCTTTTGCATATATCCCTAATTTTTTCCCAAACCATTTGGTTTGCCGGGATGCCCTTATCTTGCCTAGGTGTGTCAACCTAGCGGGTCTCTTATGCGTAGTATTTGTTAACTATGTACGCGTTCACAGGATGTGGGAAGTCTTCACCATCCACGGTAATTAGCATCATGGCACCTCCAAAGAACACTCTCTTGACAAAAAATGGTCCTTCATAGGTGGGAGTCCATTTTCCCCTGGGGTCTCCTTGTGGCGGAATGATGCGCTTTATCACCAATTCACCAGCTTGATATACTCGAGGCTTGATCTTTTTGTTGAAAGCCTTAATCATGCGTTTTTGGTACATCTGACCGTGACAAACAGCAGTCAGTTGCTTTTCATCAATCAAGTTCAAATGATCCAATCTTGACTGAATCCACTCGTTTTCGCCTAGGCCTGCTTCATTCATAATCCTTAATGAGGGAATCTGAACTTCCATTAGCAGAACATCTTCCATGCCATAGACCAAAGAAAATGGAGTTGCCCCAGTTGATGTTCATGCCAGTCTTTGTAGGTTACTACCATCTTCTGCACAATCTTCTTAATGTTATTGTTGGCCGCTTCCACTACGCCATTCATTTTAGGTCTGTAAGGAGAAGAATTGTGATGCTTGATTTTGAATTGGGTGCAAAGTTCGGTAATCATAGCATTGTTGAGGTTAGTCCCATTGTCAGTGATGATCCTTTCGGGGATACCATAGCGGAAGATGAGGTTATGTTTGATGAATCTGGCTACCACGTTCTTAGTGACTGAGGAAAAAGAGGCGACTTCGACCCATTTGGTGAAATAATCAATAGCGACCAGAATGAAGCGATGTCCGTTGGAAGCAGTAGGTTTGATCTCTCCAATCATGTCAATGCCCTATATTCCAAATGGCCACGGAGCGGTTATGACATTCAGAGGGATAGGAGGCACATGGACCTTGTCAGCATAGATTTGGCATTTATGGCAAGTTCTTGAGTGGTGATAGCAACCAGTCTCCATTGTTGACCAATAGTAACCAGCTCTCAGGATTTTCTTGGCCATAGTATGTCCACTAGAGTGAGTCTCAAAGGGACCATCACGCATGTCTTCCATAATTTCCTCTTCCTCCTTCTTGTCCACACATCAGAGTAGAGTAGAGTCATGGTTGCATTTGTACAAAATTCCATTGCTTAGGAAGAATTTGGCTGAGAATCTTTGCAAGAATTTTCTATCTTTGATAGAAGCTCCTTCGGGATACTCTTGTGCTTCAAGGCATCTCTTCACCTCATGGTACCATGGCTTTTCAGCATCGGTGTCAAGCTCATAGCAGTGTGCAGGTTATTCAAATCTCTCGATTGTAATCATAGGAGCTTCGTTGTCCCATTTAACTTTGAACGTAGAAGACATGGTGGCAAAGCATCAACTAACTGATTTTCTTCTCTAGGGAAGTGTTCAAAGGTGATCTATTCGAAGTAAGGAATCAGAGATAGCACAAGTTCCTTTTAAGGGATGATATTAGAGTTCTTAGTTTCCCAATCTCCTTTTACTTGGCTAATTACTAGAGTGGAATCCCCAAACACATTTAAATGCTTGATCCTCAAATAAATGGCAGCCTTCAGACCCAAAATGCATGCTTCGTACTCAGCCATGTTGTTCGTACAATCGAAGCATAGTCTGGCAGTGAAAGGAGTGTGGAAACCTTCAAGAGAGATAATCACAGCACTAATTCCATTACTCAAGGAGTTAGAAGCCCCATCGAAGACCATAGTCCATTGGGATCCTTGTTCAGGTCTGTCATACGGTCCAAGTTTCGCGCAGTCGGTCACTAGCATGATGTTCTCATCCGGGAAGTCAAAGTTCATAGACTGATAATTATCAACAGCTTGATGGGCCAAATGATCCGCTAGTACACTTCCTTTGATGGCCTTTTTCGTTGTGTATTGAATGTCGTACTCATTCAAGATCATTTTCCACCTAGCTATTCGTCCGGAAAGAGCAGGTTTCTCGAAGATGTACTTGATTGGGGCCATCTTAGAAATCAGTAGAGTGGTATGAGTCAACATATACTTCCTTAGCCGGTGAGAAGCCCATGCCAGAGCGCAGCAAGTTTTCTCGAGCAGTGAATATCTGGTTTCACAGTTGGTAAACTTTTTGGTCAGGTAGTAAGCAGCATGCTCTTTTCGGCCAGACTCGTCATGTTGGCCCAAAACACACCCCATAGAATTCTCTAGCACTGTCAAGTACATGATCAAGGGTCTTCCTTCAACTGGAGGCATGAGAATAGAGGTTCTTATAGATATTCTTTGATTTTTTCGTAGGCAGCTTGGCATTCATCATTCCATCTGACTACTTGATCTTTCTTCAAGAGTATGAAGATTGGCTCACAAGTAGCAGTTAAGTGAGATATGAAGCGAGCGATGTAGTTAAGACGACCCAAGAATCCTCTAACTTCTTTTTCAGAATGGGGGACTGGAATTTCTTGGATTTCCTTCACCTTGGCAGGATCAACTTCAATGCCATTACGACTGACAACAAAACCTAGAAGCTTTCCAGATCGTACTCCGAATATGCACTTATTAGGATTCAACCTCAACTTGTACTTTTTCAACCTCTCGAATAGCTTGTACATGTGATCGAGATTTTCCTCTTCAGTTTGTGATCTTGCAATCATATCATCCACATATACCTCTATTTCATGATGGATCATATCATGAAACAAAGCTACCATAGCCCTTTGATATTTTCCCCCTGCATTCTTTAATCCGAATCGCATGACCTTGTAGCAGAAGGTACCCCATTGCATAACGAAAGTGGTATTCTCCATGTCTTCAGGAGCCATCCTAATTTTATTATAGCTGGAAAAACCGTCCATGAAAGAGAAGAATTTATGTTGAGCAGTGTTATCGACTAAGACATCAATATGAGGTAGGGTAATTCATCCTTGGGGCTTGCCCTACTCAGATCCCTATAATCTACACACATACGAACTTTTCCGTCTTTCTTCAGCACTGGCACCCCATTTGTAACCCATTGGGGATATGATGTCACAACTAGGAATCCTGCATCAAATTGCTTCATCACCTCAGCTTTTATCTTTTCAGACACGTCAGGTCTCATGCGACGAACTTTTTGTTTGACAGGAGGACAATCTTCCTTTGTCGGCAGACGATGAACTACAATGTCGGTATCTAACCCTGGCATATCTTCATACGACCAAGCAAAAACTTCCACATAGTTATACAACATCTGAACCAATCTACTTTTGACACTGCTTTCTAGGTTAGCGTCGATAACAACTTCTTTCTTATTTGTCTCGGTACCTAGATTGATGACTTCAACTGACTCTTTGTGTGGCTGAATAGCTTTTTCCTCTTGTAATAGAAGTCTGGCTAGTTCTCCCGGTATTTCACAATCTTCCTCGCCTTCTTCTTTGGCTTGGTTAATTGGAGTTCAAAATCATAGTCGGCAATAGTAGAGTCATTGGTAATGAGATCCAGAGTGGACGAGGACCTTCAAGAGTGTGCGTGTGTGCATGTAAGATACATGGCTATTTTGAAAAATGTATTGAAGGAAAAGAAAGACAATGAGCACAGAGATTTGAATGTAAAAAGTCCAATGATTTGTATTGAATGATCATATGATAAGATGAACATAAATAAAACCCTTGACAAGTGGACCATAGTGCCCCGGGCCAGGCACATGGCTTAAAAGTCATTGTTTAATATTACAGACAAAATGTTCTTGAATTAATAGAAAGAAATAAACAAGTAATTACTCCTCAATGAAGGAGATGGGAACGAATTCCTTTGCGTTCCAATTGTTGAGCTCTGTTGTAGTATGATATACCCATTCTTCAAATGCAGCTTCATCATCAGAATCACCTACAGTGTTAACTTCATGACTTCCAATACGGAGAGGGGGCTTCCCTGCACGAGCGTGCCTCACTTCTTTCTGAGCCTTGATAGTGAAACCCAAACCACATTTGTCTTCCTTGAATGGGATCTCGAGGAGTTTCCCCCAAGTATCACAGCTTCCTTCTTCGACTGCAGCACGAGCATCTTTAAACGAAACCATCTTTGGCATGACTTTAACATCTTTGGACACATCATAGGAACATTTGGCAGCAGAAACCATTGGTGGCACAACTTCAAAATCCTAACACGAGTTCTCTACAAATTCTCCATCCATCTCCACATATTTGAAAGAGTTAAGGTGGCTTACAATGAACTTTTCCTCACCACAGACAGTGACAATTCTTCCTTTGATCGGATACTTGAGCTTTTGATGAAGAGTTGACGTTACTGCCCCTGCTCCATGGATCCAAGGGCGGCCCAACAAACAGGAGTAGGCAGGATGGATATCCATGATGTAGAAAGTAAAGTTGAAAATCTGTGAGCCCACCTTGATCGGGAGATCCACCTCTCCATGAACTGTCCTTTTTGACCCATCGAAAGCCCTCACAATAATATCACTTGGTTTCAGAACTAATCCTTCATAGTCTAAATAGTCCAAAGACCCCTTGGGTAGCATGTTTAAAGAAGAGCCAGTGTCAACCAGAACGTATGCTAGGGTAATCCCCTTATATTCAACAGAAACATGCAAAGCTTTGTTATGGTTATTTCCAAGTGGTGTCAGATCAGCATCTGAGAACCCCAAACCATTGTCAGCCGTCAAGCTTTCCACATAATTCTCAAACTGGTCAGTTGTGGTCTCGTGAGGGGCATGAGCCTTCTTCAAGAATTTGATTAACTCCCAAGCATGAGCATCAGAACAGAGTAGCAAAGATAACATGGAAATCTTGGAAGGGGTTTTCCCCAACTGCTCCACAATCTTGAAATCACTCCTTTTTATAATTTTCAACATCTCATCCATTTCTCGAGTGGAAGGTTCCCCATTAGCAATGTCTTTTGTGGGTATTCCTATCATAGCGGGCTCAACCACTTTCTCCTTTCCCCTTGTGTTAGTACTGGGCTTAGCAGCGGTGATATGGACATGTACCTTTGTAACAGTTGGTGGTGAGATGTTGGGTGAAAAGATTTTCCCAATTTGGGTCACCTTACTAGAGCCAGTAATGTTACCAATGTCATTAGCTTTGCTTTCTTCAATCCAAGCGTCTTGCTTTATTCAATGGTAAAACACCTCAGCACCATAGTTCCATGGCACTGCTTTGTTGGAAGAGTATGGAATTGGCCCAAGCGGTAATTATCAGAGGAGCAATAATCGGTTCATTTGAAATCCTGATAGGACCCTTAGAGGAGATCCTAAGAGGCTTTTTTGAGATGTTTATGATGGAGAGGTTTTCACACTTATTGGTCAAACTTGTGGCGGACGGAGTCTTCTCAAATAGGATCTCGTGGCTATTCATCAGGCGTTGAATGCCTTCCTTCAGCCCTTCACATCCATTAAGTTGTTTGGCACACCAATCACAATCCTTCAAATAGCTAGGGAAAATCCCGGCTTTCAATAGATTCTTTTTTATAGTGGTTAACAGAGTAGTCAAGTCTTCGACGGAGGAAACAAAAATGGTATCTTCAACAGAATTGACACCCTTGCCATGATTTGGCATAAGCGTGGTGATTACACTCGGAGTTGGAGGAGGATCAAATTCAGTGGTCTTGTTGTCTATTAAGTCTTGAATTTTATTCTTCAGTGCCCCACATTGGTCAGTCTCATGCCCGGGACTATTTGAATGATATGCACATTTGGCGTTCAGATTGTACTTTGGTGAAGAGGTACCTAGATTGGCCGGAGGATCACACAGTGTCACCAAATTAGCCTTTAGTAGGTGTTGTGAGGCTTGGGATAGTGACATGCCTATCCTTGTGAATTTTCTTGGTGGAGTCTTAAATCGTTGATGATTTGAAGATGGTCTTTGAGCAGGAGTTGGATTGGAAATACAGACAACATTAACGCACAGACGGTCATCCTTCTTGGCACGGGCCCTTACCCCATATACATCATTGATTTCTTTCTTCACGGTAAAAGGTTTCTTTACGGGATTGGAGGTGGAGGTAGATTCCATGGGAATCTTCCCGCTTTTGATGCTGCTTTCAACCCTTTCACCGGTTAAGATTAGCTCGGTGAAACCGGATGAAGAACAACCAACCAACAAGTTGAAAAATGGACCAGATAAAGTGCCCATAAACATATCAATATGCTCCCTATCAGTCAAAGGTGGTTGAACCCTACTGGAAAGGTCTCTCCACTTTTGGGCGTACTCTTTGAACCCTTCATTCTTCCCCATTGTCATGTCTTACAACTGAACTTTTGTCGGTGCCAAGTCAGTATTATACTGGTATTGGTGGTAGAAATAAGTAGCTAAGTCTTCCCATGTATAGATACGGGAACCATCCAATTGGTAAAACCACTCTCGTTGCATCCCAACCAAGCTTTCTTGAAAGAAGTGAACCCAGAGTTTCTTGTCAGCGGTGTGCGGTTGAATTTTGTGCACATAAGATTTCAGGTGAAGTTTTGGGCAGGAAACCCCATCGTATTTTGCAAATACTGGTATCTTGAATTTGTGGGGGAATGACAACCCCAGATATTAAACCCAAATCATCAAAATCCAAACTGGGGACGACTTGAATCTCAACGGCCTTCAATCTATCTTCTAGTTGCTTGTACTTGACATTGGCAGGAGGATACTGCTCATCAAAATAATCATCATCATCAGACGCTTGATCATTGATACACCCAGCCTGTGTACTCCTAGCTTCTCCAATCTGATTCTCGTCTTCTTCAGATAAGTCTTCCACTACCGGGATCTGACGGACCGACTCTTTGAATCTTCTACCCATGTTGACTAGGGCTTTCCTCTTTGGTTTATTTTTGGCTGCTAGCAACGCCATCAAGTCTTGTTTCTCCTTGGTTATGGTCAGTAGAGTCTCTTGAAACTGAGAGTTTTGTGCTTGTAGGTCCTTCACTGTTTTCTCGATATCCATCTTGCTGAAAAAAACAGCAGAAAGATAAGGAAACCTATCGTGTGAAAACATGTTGTGTTATGATGCATGGGAGATGTATATGTAAATGATTTCAAGGATTTATGAAATTTAAATTTGTATAGACAAAAAATGAACAAACGTCAAATTCCTTTAATTAGTTCAAAATGATTACAACATGCCTCTTGGGATTACAAAATAAATCTCTAAGATAAAAAGACCGAACGCATCCTCTTTGGTGAAAGATAGGCGTTCAAGCTCCGTTCTTCATGTAGTTGCTTTGTAAGCTCCAAAACCCTTTTCTCACTCGCATAGCACTAAGCCTCGAAAGTGTCTCGTTCTTCCTTTAGCTGAATCCAACCCTTTTGCAAGTCTTTAAGAGAAGTAGGCATGTTCGGATGGAGGATAGTATACGGGACCTCTTCTTCAGCGACAGGCTCCATGATAACTGGTAGGATGGAGGGATAAGGCATCATGAGTTTCTGAGCACGAGCTCACACCCACCTAAGATAAGGTTCAAAGGGAATAAAATTATTGTGTCCCAGTGTCCCACTATCTACTTTGTTTACCATCATCCAAGCTCTCGCAAACCTCTGACGGTAGCCTCGATCTTCTCTCTCGTAGTCAAATACCACTCCTTGGATGAGCATATCATGAGGACCCTCTCTTCGGGCGTAACCAAACTGTCGCAAGGATAAGAAAGGGTTGTAAGTGATACCTCCCCTAATGCCAAGCAGAGGGACATTAGGGAATTCCCCACAACAGTCAATGATAGAAGTATCTGCCAAGGATCTCGAACACCAATGGATATCAGAGTGGGTGAGGGACATCATCCTTTGAGACCATGTCAATCTTTGCTCGTTCTTCAATGTCGATCGAGGTAAGTGCGAAATAAACCACTTGGCAAGTAGGGGGATACAACACAAGAGAGTACCTCTTTTATTCATGGTGCGGGTATGGAAACAATGTAAGATGTCTCCCACCAAGGTAGGTATAGGATTACGAGAGAGAAAGACAGTGATGGCATTCACATCTATGAATTGGTCCGAGTTGGGAAATAGAACCAAACCATATATGAGAAGGGTTAGGACATCCTCAAAGTCTTGAAAATCCAAATCTTCCCAAAATGAACGAGCCTTCTCCAATAAGAACTTGGCTAAGAACCCTTGAACCCCGCTTCTTGTCTCCCAATTTGCTACAATGTCAGCCCTCTTCAGATGCAGGGCTTCGGAAATGACTTCAGGTTTTGGAATCCCTTCTAAACCGGTGAATGGTGCTTGATCAAGGACAGGCGCTCCTAATAGCAAAGAGAATTTTTCTAGTGTTGGCACTAACTGATAGTCGGGGAAGGTGAAGCAATGATGCATGGGGTTAAAGAATTAGAAGAGTACACATATCATCTCTTCTTGGAAATTGGAGGTAGCCAAATTGAGGAGTCGACCATACTTCTTGGTGAAAGAAGAGTCTTCAAGTACCTTGACACTAACTCTTGGAGTTGAGGGTGTGCTTTCACAAAGTTCATTCTAATGGTATTCCTTCGGGCGGAGTTCATGGCCTACAAAACAAAAAAACTAAGATAAGTTCATAAATCCTTGAAATGGTTTGTAAGAATGTGTATGATGTTATGATGTTTATGATGTTACGTACAAGTAAGCATATATACACAAGGCAAACAAATCCTTAGGTTTAGGCTTGCATGGAGTTTTATAGGTAAGTAGCCTCTTGAAGTTTAGTTGACTCAAACCTGTCCTAGTAATAGTAATTGGGTTCTAAAGGGTCTCAATATCACTGACCTTTCTTTTAGGCATTGTCTCAGCACAATCAATCTTTTCTTGCGGCCGGGATATCCAAAAAGTCAAATCTCAATGAGTGTAGTATCGAGTATCAACCAATTTTCAGCTTTCCACCGAAACCGGTTATCTCACTACATCCTAATGGCCAAGTTGTTTAATTAAGGTTCTAAGGTCAGTTAGTGCTTCATGTTGCCACTCAATGGCCCTGTATTCTCCTCGATTCAACACAATGGATACTGGTACCCACAAATGTATCACACTAACGTAGACATTGTTTCAACCATATCGGTCGACGCCGTACAGTTTCCACAATCTATTACTACTTACCTAAAAAGGTGTCCCAGATCCGGGTAGAGGATCAAAGTAAGCTCAAACAAGGAACCAAAATGTAAAGCAAGCAAGTCAAACAAAGAAAGCAAATAAAGGTGATCTTAGCCCTAAGGTAACCCCACTTTTAAAAACTCCCCAGCAGAGTCGCCAGTTCTGTAATATGGTGGGGGAACTGACTTGGGATGTTTTGCGTTTGATCGCAAATGTTGCGGTTAGCAAGAGTCACCACCGACTTTTCTTTTATCCAAAAAGGAAAGGCTGAAAAGAACAGGAAAGACCTTTGAGATTATTACTTGAGTTTGGGGGGTAGATTATGAAAAGGGAAGGTGTTAGCACCCTTTTCATCCATAGTTATCTATGGGCTCTTATTTGCTTGCTAGATCACTTTGTTTGTTTGAAAATGTGCTTTGTTTGAATATGTGTTTTGTTTGAAAATGTGCTTTGTGGTGGTTTTTGAAAGTATTTTGAAAAGGCTCCTTCATTTAGGCAAACTTTGTAATGATTCTTGTTTCGGAGAGAATGTATACAAAGTGTTGGACTTTTGAAAATATTTTATGGAAAGTGATGGTGTATTTGAAAAGATGTTTGTTTTGTTTTCAAAGTGAGCAAGAAACTAAGAACATTTCTACCTACTCAAAAGTCTTTTGTTCATTTCTTCTTTCCTTTGATATGGTTATCTTACCATTGATTAATAAGAAGCCCTATCTTTGGATGTGAAGGGACAGGCGTGGGTCATCGTATGGTCATGATAGCAATGTTGTAAGATGTCTTAGCATTTCTCTTTGAGGGACTAATATCATTTGAAAGGCAACATTTGTAGCGTCATCAAGGGACTATGATCTTGTATTTTGATTGTTTTTACTAAGACATCCCACATGCATAACATGACCATTTTTTAGGAGAAAAGTGGAGTTAACCTTAAGGGTGCATGTGTGAATAGTGTGTTTGATTTGCATGCATTTATCTTGAATTAGTATTTTCTACTTGTTGATTTTATCTTCCCATACAAATCCTAAATACTAGCATTTATATGAAAGTGATAAATTGTGGAAAGTAAATTTACTACGCTATTACATTATTTGGAGAATGAGGTGTACAAATTTGCAAATGGGGATTGCAAGAAATTAAAGTCCTAATTATCTATTACAACCATATTGAAATAATGCACAAGAAATGTAAAATGGACTTATTCTGTTTTTGTTAAGAGAAGAAAATAAGTTTTGTTTAAGAAAATATTTTTAGTATTTTGGTTCTAAAAGAAGTAAAAATAAAGTATGTGAATATAAACATATTTTGGTATTTTGCTTATTGAAAATAGAGGTCATATTAAAATTAATAAAAGAGAAAAGAATCACAATCATCGCACTGCTGAAATGGGAGAGAACAAAAGTTTTGACTCTGGTGCGCTGCAAGTCAGAAAGAAAATGTTAGCAGAAAAAGGGGACGGTCAGAAGTTCTGGATCCAGGTACACTGAAGTCCTGAGGTTGCTGGGAACGAAGGAAAAGCCTAGAAGTTTTTATGTAACTGGCAGCCTAGAAATTCTAGTATTACTGGAAGGTCATAAATTCTGGTTGTTGTGATATTCTGGATGAGAGAGTTTGGAAGTTCTGATGTAGCTGGAAACCTAGAAGTTCTAGTGTCATTAGCAAGCTAAAAGTTTTGATAATGGGTATGTGAGGTGTCCATGTTGTTGGGTAGGAATATCTAGAAGTTATGATCTAACCAATGGGGTAAAACATAAGGAAATAATCATAAAAAGGGTGTTTCTGGGGTTAGAACTTAGGACCCTTAACACTAACGTTTTATTCATGCGCTCTCTACCACTGGGGTGGCTATAGATCCAGTATTAGAAGCAAAAACATAAACATATAACATAAAGCAAGTTCTGATGATGAACTTCATCTTCTTTCCCATGCCAGTCAGAGTATTTGCAGCTTAGTCATTTCTCAACAAAATAGAAAATGCACACATAGCAGTTATAGCAGTTATGGCAGGTTCCATCATGGTTTCAGAAACATAAAGTATCAGAACTGTAAATCAGAAACAAACATGTATCTGCTAATCCTAATTCTGAGTCATAATCTCCTCAAGATGTTCTGAACTGAAATTCTCTCTACTTAGGTAAAAAATAACATGAAATTTATGAATATGCACAGAATCAGAGTCAGGATGTCTACATTGTATTTTTGAACATGCAAGTTTATCAATGCCTAAGAAATGAGATGAAAGTCAGAAGGAATTTACCTTGCTTCTAGAGATTGTTCTGAATTAGAGTCTGGTTCTACCTGCAGTGGCATTCTGGTCAGCTTTCTCACGTACTCAGAAGGCTGGAATAATCTTTAACTTGAGTTGTGAATGGCTGGAAAATTCTGGGACAACCAAGAAGCAAAGTTCTGATTTTGAAATGGAAATTGGTGGAGATGGAAGTTCAATCTGAAAACAGAAGTTAGGATGACTTCCAAATGTGTATCATAAACTATGTTGTTGATTTGGTCAAGAAACACTTGAGGAAAATTGGAATTTGAATGCAAAAACCAAAGACTAGCAGGTTTCGTATTTGGGCTGCAGCTTTAAGTTCTTGGGAGATTTTAGAAAGGTTTCAAGGCTTTTCTTTTCAATCTTTTGACCCCTTTACATTTGCCAATGAAGTTCAACTTATAGGCAAGGATTTTGTAGCTTGGATAGGTCAAGGGTACAACCATCATAGGCTAGGTGCTGACTTGTTCTTGAAGCAAGTTCAAACAAGTATGGTGGTTAGCATCTTTTAGCCGTGCCTAAGCTAGATTTGTAAGGAAGAATTAAGGGAAAGTACCCTCATAGGCAAAATCAAAGCATGGGCCCAGCATAAACTTTTGCAAAAGTTTGCTTTTCAAGGACAACAATGGTACTTCTATCTCACACGTGGGCAAATCCTTTGGATAAAAATCAAAAGTGGTTGTGAGCATTAAATGATGATGATATTTATCAAACAAGAAATCCTTCAAGATGAAATTATGCATCATAGCTTAATTTTGGGTCAGAAGTTCAGAATTAGCGTAACTTAGAATAAATATCCAACTTTTGATCTTTGAATCTCTTTGCTCCAGCATGTTCTGAAGGAGTTCTCATAATTTCTAGAAATCTTGTAACACGCTTTGTAAATCCTCTTTAAATTGCTCTTGCAAATTCTGACTGGACCTACATGAAAACTGGTTCAGAAGTTCTAACCAAAACATGTTTTGGGAAGATCCAGAATTTACTGAGTGCTTCAGTTTCAATGTCGTGTACTTGAAATATGTATAACTTGAAATCCCAGCATTTCTAGGAGAAGTTATGTTCTGCAATGTTTTAGATCTCATTGAGATCTACAACTGTTGTGTTAGAAGTTCTTCCAGAATCAACTTGCATCATAGTGAGAATCTGGCAAGAAGTTCTGAATTTATCATATTTCCTAAACACTTAGAAAAATTTCTAAGTATTTAGAATTTTGACTTTTTCAACATAATCTTGACTTTTGATTTTCTTAATGAAACAAACTTCATGTTCCAACATGTCTTAATGAAATATGATTCTTGGAACTTAATTTTGATCCAAAAGTCAAAGTTTGACTTTTTAGTGGGTAATTGACCATTTTGCCCTTGTGTCAATTCCAAACCTAAGTTGATGTATTAGTGCTGCAAACTTGATGTCATGAGAGATTTTGGGGGAGAATCCTTGAGAAATGAGAGGGCAAATTTTAGGGTACAACAACAGGTTTCTTAGTTGTCACGTCTTACCCATAATGGGTTGCCAATGTTGTTCCAGTACCTAAGAAGGATGGTAAGGTACGTATGTGTGTGGATTACAGAGACCTGAACAGGGAAAGCCCCAATGATGACTTTCCGCTTCCCCATATTGATGTTTTGGTTGACAACACCGTACAACATAAGGTATTATCCTTCATGGATGGTTTCTCTGGATACAATCAGATCAAAATGGCACCTGAGGACATGGAGAAGACGACCTTTGTCACACAGTGGGGCATTTTCTGCTACAAAGTTATGCCATTTGGACTAAAGAACATCAGGGCAACCTATCAGCGTGCCATGGTAGCTTTGTTTCATAATATGATCCATCACGAGATAGAGGTCTACGTTGATGATATGATAACCAGGTCTCAGACTGAAGAGGAGCACCTTGATCACCTACAAATGCCATTTGATAGGCTGTAGAAATCCAAACTGAGGCTAAACTCGAATAAGTTCACTTTCAGGGTAAGATCCGGTAAGCTCTTAGGCTTCGTTGTCAACAACAAAGGTATTGAGGTAGACCCTGCAAAGGTCAAAGCTATACAAGAAATGCTTACTCCTCTCACTGAGAAGGAAGTTAGGGGATTCTTAGGACGTCTGATCTACATAGCCAGATTCATTTCATATCTGACCACTTGTGAGCCAATCTTCAAATTACTAAAGAAAGATCAAGAAGTAAAGTGGAATGATGATTGCCAATATGCCTTTGACAAAATCAAGGAATATCTCCAAGAGCCTCCAATTTTGATGCCACCAGTTGAAGGAAGACCTTTGATCATGTACTTAACAGTATTAGAGAACTCAATGGGGTGTGTGTTGGGGCAGTATGACGAGTCTGGTCGAAAAGAGCATGCAATATACTACCTTAGAAAAAAATTTACTAACTTTAAAATAAGATACTCACTGCTTGAGAAAACTTGATGTGCTTTGGCATGGGATGCTTGCCGACTAAGAAAGTATATGTTGGCTCACACTACCTTGTTGATATATAAAATGGATCCTATCAACTACATCTTTGAGAAGCCCGCTCTCTCCGGAAGAATAGCTAGATGGAAAATGATCCTGACTGAATATGACATTCAGTACACAACCCAGAAAGAAATTAAGGGAAGTGTACTAGCTGATCATTTGGCTTATCAAGCTGTGGATGACTACCAATCCATGAATTTTGAATTCTCTGACAAGAACATCATGTTAGTAACTGACACTACTACGGAAAAGGGCTTTTAAAGCGCTTATTTTGGCCTTTAAAAGCGCTTAAAAGCGCTTTAATAGCTGGCGCTGGCGTAGGTAACAAAAGCGCTTCTAAAAGCGCTCTGGTAGACCCCCCCTTTAAGAGCGCTTTCCTGGAAAAAGCGCTCTGGTAGGACCCCCTATAAGAGCGCTTTCCTGGAAAAAGCGCTCTGGTAGACCCCCCTTTAAGAGCGCTTTTCCCAGAAAGCGCTGCCAAAGACCAGTAAAAAAGCATAAAAAATTAAAAAAAAACACAGCATACAAAAGCGCTTTTGGAAAAGCGCTCTGGTAGGCCCCCCTATGAGAGCGCTTTTTCTGGAAAAAGCGCTCTGATAGGCCCCCCTATAAGAGCGCTTTTCCAAAAGCGCTTTTGTATGCTGCGTTTTTTTTTAATTTTTTATGCTTTTTTACTGGTCTTTGGCAGCGCTTTTACTAAGAAGCGCTTTAGTAGGTGGACCTTTAAGAGCGCTTTTTAAAAGCGCTGTCGTTTCTAAATGAGGTATTTTTATGTGCAGCCTATAATTTAATCCTCCCAGTCGACCTGTAATGTTTTCGACCTGTAATATTTTCGACCTGTAATATATTTTTGACCTGTAATATATTTTCGACGCTATTATTTCAGCCATCAGTAAGACAATATATATACTAATATAATACCATTATAATATCCAAAATTATATATATACATGATTACATCAATAATATTATAGTTCAAATCGACACAAATCCTACATGAAAAATTGCTTAATATAATATTGACACAAATCTTCTTTAATTTCTTCCAACTTAAGCTTCGGGTACCCAGCAGCACGGAATTCGTCAAGGTACTACAAAACAAAAACATAATATGAATGATATATTTAGTTAAATGTAATAAATTATATGAAATTATCTTAAGTTATAAATTCATACCGTGAGCGGAATCTCTAATTGATTCGCCTGAAGGATTTCTTTCATGAACCTCAAAACAAAGTATCCGCAATCATGACTGTTTCGCTGTTGCGGACACTACATAATAAAACAAATAAGATTCTATAGTTGTCTTGTTTTACCAAGTAGCATAAATATTATAAGCAAAATTGTGAAAAGTAATGTACCTGCACTTGGATCCAAGTGATGTTGTTTGATTTAGTCCGGGATACCTGTGCGTCCCGTTGACTACGGAACACTTGTATTGATCTAATTATTAAATATATAAAAGCATATGTTTAGATCAATCCCACAAATAAGAAAATATATAAATATACACGAATATATATTTAGAACGATCCCACTTACAAATCAACGATTTCCTTCATAGCCGGATAATTGGTCCATTCACCATTTACCGAATTCAGATAATACACGACTTCTCTTATCGGGTTGATAGCAAGCAGCAACCAGTGTGCTCTATAAATTAAAACAATAGGTTATATGAAAATTTTGCTATACACAAAAGAAACAGAGATTAGATGAACCAAGAATGAGAAACTAACCCTACTGGTCGGGTATTATACGCCCAAAGATGCAGACTTTCTGTATTGCCGGTGGACATGAATCTATCTACTAAGCGTTGTCTAACTGATTCCGGTTCCGAAGCAATTGTCATTCCGCTGCAATGGGCGGAAGACACGAAACGGAATCTGTTAGACAATGCAGTCCCGCGCAACACTCTGTCATACAACAACCTTAAATAAAAACATAATAAACATTAGATTATTTTCATTGAAATGTGTAAATAAATTATATTGTGGGACTAATTAAATAATATATCGGATGAGTGAATATTACCGGATGTATGAGTGCATATTACTGACGCCTAGTTGATCATGCCTAAAAATCTCTTCCAAGTCATCAATTGTAATATGTGACGGGAATTCAATACCGAAGACACTTTCATCCATGTTGATTTCACGTAAACCACCATCCTTCAAATCGGACATATCAACCATTGTTGCGAGTGTCGAACGGTATCGAGGCACAAAAGCACCGCCTTTTTTTGCCGCTTGCTTCGGAGGACCAGTGGGTGGTACGCTACGAACCTGCTGCGTCACTTGTTGTGACTCCCGGGCGGATGCCTAAAAATCATATAAGTTAGGTAAAATATAAAATCATGCAGATTTAGATTCAGACTATATATTAACACTTTAAATGTACCTCTTTTAGTGATGCAACAGACTCCTCCTCCTGTAAAATCCCTTTACCCTTAATTGCGGGTTTTATAGGAGCAGTCTAAAATTAAAATGTAAAAAATAATTAATAAACGGTTTAGAATTGACATTCGAAAACTAAATGATTCATAATCGTTTTCAGTATACCTCATCACTAATGGTAATGAGCTCCGAGGGCCATGCAACAAATGATCCTATTGCATCTCGCAGCAATGTCGTCTCTGAGACCATGTCAGGTACCGGTAGAATCGCATCACGATCTAATACAACATCCACCGATACTTTCAGGTGTCCATCCGGGAGCGGTCTGTGGTGAAGTAAATCTCCCGAAGTGTTGTGCACTTTTCCCTTGCCAACTAGTCGATAATTCGGTGACGATAAGTATAGTTGGCAAGATGAAATGCCCTAAACAAATAGAAAATATAAAGTCATTATCATTAATAAAATAGAACAGTTTGTAAGGAAAAAAACTTATAATTACCTCGGGAAATTTCTTTTGATAGTTGATACTAGCCTTATCACTAGTTTCTCTCACCGATGAAGTGTTGCAATTTTCTCTCATATACATATCTTTATCTCTTTGCAATTCAGAGACCTGTGCTTGCAATTCCTGCAACTTTTGCAACACTTCTTCATTGGTAAGATTTGATCTTCTCCTAGAACTCTTATAAAAAGAGGTTGGAGTCACACCATGACCCTTACCCCTCACCCGACCGGGATACTCGGGAGCATCTAGTACTCTACTAAGTACGCTCTCCTCACCGGTGGATGCCGATTGCGACAAGGTCTCCTGTAATTCATTTACATTTAAATAATTATTAGTGGAGATAAAAAATCATTTATATATTAAAAAACATTTGATTTAATTAAAGACACAGTATTATACTTACACATTCAGTATAAACTCTCTGAACATCGGGATCGACAGCTTGATTCTTGCCCACACGAGCTTCCTTCCACAACACATGTACAGGAAGTGAAGCTTCCTCACTTTTAGTCTCCTCTAACTATGCATTGACACAAACGATAAAATCGTCAATTAAAACATGCACATGTAGACAATTAATTAAAACGCATTTCTATTTACTTACAATTTTATCCTCTAAGCGTGCATATCCCAAACGCCCTTTTTTGTATGGATACGCGGGTTTGGATGCTCTCTCACTATTCGTGGCACTCTTTTTCTGAAAAGCTTCATCTCTTTGCTTTACAAACTCAGCCCAATCTGCTTCATCAATGAAGGTCGCATACTTTGTTGGCCGTCCCGGTGCCTCTTCAAGAAATTTTCCATCTTTATCCTTAAGATAGGTGTTTGTCAAAAAACTTTTCCACCCTCTATATCTTTTGCCGGCCAAACTAAGTATGTAGCTTTTACATTCATCTGGTATCTCAAAAGTCCTCTGCAAAAAAACGTACGCATAGTGTGTTAGTATAAGTAATTTAAACAATTTATCGTCAAGATAATAACAACAATTAACCATATATGATATATACCTGAAGCTCTTCCCAAATCGCTTGTTTTTTCTCCTCCAATTCTAAATTTTTCGTTTTCGATTTCCAGGTAGCTACGGAGACCGGAATACGCATACGGACAAGTGTACCAATATAACTTGTCAACTTTGCAGAATTAGGACCAATTGGTTGTTTATCAGAATTCCATTCCAATCGGTATACTAATCCTTGGTCTCTATGTCGAATGATTCCCTTCATAATAGTGATGCCTCGTGCAACCTCTTTTGCTTCAGTATCAGGTGGAGCATTTGTATCCGAAGCAACTCTTTCTTGTGAGTTTTCTTGTGAGTTTTCAGGTGGGTTTTCAGGTGGAGCATCTCTATCTGGAGCCATTGAACCTGTATCAAACAAACTAAAGCACATTAGTACACTATTAACACTAACTTTATATGAGAAACATTTCAAAAAATTACAACATAGAAGTTATTATAAGAAGAAAAAAATTTATGCTTTCCTTCTTAAAAAAGAATTTAAGTTAAGTAGAAAAAATTTACTTTTTTATTATTAATAAAATAAAAGCATGTGATACAATCAATATTACTTTTTCATGATATTTCTTTTAGGCAAAGATGAGGGGATGCATACTCTATCAATATTAAAAGCATGTTCATTTAATAAATCTTAATTTTTAGTCAAATTGTTTTAAAGTACAAATTGTAAGATTTTCACATATTCGATGCCAGATTACTAAATATAATAATTAAAAAATATAAAAATGAGACCATTACTAAACATAAGCGAGTGAAGGTTATCGAGACCATTACTTTATCACTAACGTCTCTTTCTTTTCTTGGTAGGATTGTGTACTACGCGTCTCTTAACAATGCGGACGGTTGGATTGATCCAAATACCCTCATTATGATCATTTCTAATACAAGATTCATTCTCATTTTGATCGTTTCTTGTACAAGATTCAATGCCAACACCAATATCACCTTGATCTTCAATTTTTTCATCAACTATTTTGTTAGATAAAAGCACTATAGACCATTTCGTACTTGTCGGATCATTGACATAGAACACTTGTTTAGCTTGAGAGGCTAGAATGAAAGGCTCATCTTTGTACCCTACCCTATTGAGATCCACTTGCAAAAATCCTGACTTATCCATTCGTACGCCACTATTATTTTCAACCCACTTGCAACCAAATACAGGAATCTGAAACTTCGCGTAATCAAACACCAAAATGCGCTCGATAACCCCAAAATATGACAAATTTGCAAATTTCGGATTTAAGTCATTCGCACTTGATATGTGCATAGCTTCAGCTACCAAGGTAACACCACTATTTTGCATAGTACTTTTATCATCCTGTTCTTTGGTATAAAATGTGTATCCATTAATTGCGAATGCGCTATAAGAAAGCACAATTACAGATGGACCATAGGCTAAACATCTCAACCTTTCTGTTACTGAAGCAGGATCTGAACGATACTTTGAATAAATATGATCTCTAAACCACGGTATGAAACTTCGATTGTGCTCTCGTACTATCCAGTTCTCATTTCTATTTGGATTTAAATCTCGGAGAACAACTTTGTGCATTTCAACAAACGGCTCAACCTCAATCTCATTGTGCAGAACATACAAGTGCACTTGATCCCGTTCGACCATTGATACTGTCACAACTTTATTTCCAATTAGCCTTTTTCCTTCTTTTTTTCCGACAATATGAGATTTGGGGAGTCCAATTGATTGAACGTTTGACAGATATTCAGTACAAAACTCAACCGCTTCTTCAGCAACATATCGCTCGGCAATACAACCCTCTGGTCGACTTCTGTTTTTCACGTACCCTTTTAATATTTTCATATAACGTTCAGCAGGGTACATCCATCTCATATAAGCTGGTCCGCACAATTGTGTCTCTTTCACAAGATGAACGACTAGATGAACCATTATGTCAAAAAACGAGGGAGGAAAATACATTTCAAGATCACATAAAGTAACAACTATCTCATTTTGCAATGTTGGTAAGATCGCGGGATCGACCACCTTACTGCAAATAGACCTGAAGAAGAAACACAGCTTAGTTATTGCGCTTCTTACTTTTTCTGGCAGAATAGAACGTATACCTATTGGTAAAAAATGTTCCATTATAACATGGCAATCATGCGTCTTCAAACTCTTTAACTTGAGGTCTTTCATGGACACAAGTCTTCTAATATCTGAAGAGTAGCCTTCTGGAACTTTTACTTCACTGAGGAACTTACACAATGTTTTCTTCTCCTTTCTAGATAGAGTGTAAACAGCAGGTGGCAGATATGTTCGTCTTCCTTTCGTCACGGGCCCCAATTCAGTTCTCATCCCCATGTTTACCATGTCATTCCTTATGTTAACGCCATCCTTAGACTTTCCTTGTATATTGAGTAGCGTACCTATAACGCTGTCAAATACATTTTTTTCAATATGCATAACATCCAGGAAATGTCTTACGTACAACGACTTCCAATATGGAAGTTCAAAGAAAATTGACTTCTTCTTCCACCCACCCTTGACAATTGAATGTGCAAAAGGCTTGCCAAACTGAGTGCTCACATCTTTCACCTTTTCAAAAATTTGATCACCTGACAAAAAAGGCGGGGCTGTACGATGTTCGGCCTCTCCATTGAATGCTTTTCTCCACCCACGGTAGTGATGATTAGAATTTAAGAATCTACGATGGCCGAGAAAGACATTCTTCTGACAAAGCGCCAATCGTGTCGTATCGGTTTCATCTTCACAAACAGGACACGCCTTTTGACCCTTGTTGCTGTACCCGGATAGATTTCCGTATGCTGGAAAATCATTAATTGTTCCAAACAACATCGCCCTCAAGTTGAAACTTTCTTTCCTATACCCATCGTAAACCTCCACACCTCTCTCCCACAAAAACTTTAAATCTTCGATTAAGGGTGCCAAGTATACGTCTATGTCATTCCCTGGTTGTTTAGGCCCAGAAATTAGCATAGATAACATCATGTACTTACGCTTCATACATAGCCACGGAGGTAAGTTATAAATCATAAGAATCACAGGCCATGTGCTATGCGAGATACTTTGAATACCATGCGGGTTCATTCCATCAGTAGACAATGACAACCGAAGGTTTCTTGCTTCTTTTCCAAATTCAGGATATTCAGTATCAACTTTACTCCATTGTGGTGAGTCTGCCGGATGTCGCAACTTTCCATCAATAATTCTTTCATCTGCATGCCAAGTCAAGTGTCTTGAATCGGTCTCACTATGATACATGCGTCTAAATCTCGGAATTATAGGAAAATACCATAAGACTTTAGCAGGAGACAACTTTTTCTTATATCGAGGGGCACCACATTTAGGACACTCATTCAACGCTGCATACTCGTTTCGAAACAAAACGCAATCGTTTGGACATGCATGTATCTTATTATAGCTCATTCCAATAGAAGACAACATCTTTTTGGCTTCATACGTTCGATTGGGAAGAACATTATCCTCTGGTAGCATATCTTTCATAAGGGCTAATAACTCTGTGAAACTTTTATCCGACCATCCATTGTCCGCCTTTAAGTTGTACAACTTTAACACCGCAGACAATCTTGTGAATTTTGAACAACCAACATACAACGGTTTCTCTGCATCGCTTACCAACCTCTCAAACATTTTGGGACAATCCGCAAGATCTTCTTCAAGCGCTTCTGCAATCTCTTCGACTCGATCACAATCGTATGTGTCTGTGCAATCGTCGTTTGAAGCATACTTCCTATTACAACTCGACTCAGCATTCCCGGTACTTTTCTCACCATGCATTGTCCAACATGTATAACTTCTATCAATTCCAAACCGTAGTAAATGAGATCCCAACTGATTCCCGTCAACCTTACCCCCGGCATAACAGCAACCCAAGCAAGGACACGACATTCGAAGCGGGTCTTTGGAGTGCGCAACCGCAAACTCAACAAATTCCCATACCCCTTTCTCGTACTCTTTCGACAATCGGTTTGAATTCATCCATGTCTTATCCATGTCTTAATTAAGCTAAACAAAAACGGTCAAACTTTCACTCTTCACAAGTAACCCCTATGGCGAATTCAATTCACAAAGTTAGTAAGTACCTCACTTAACGATAAACGAAATTAAAGAGTTACTGAGAGGAAATTAATTTTAATAAATAACTAATAAAATAAAATAAAATAAATATATAAAATTACTAAAAAAAAACCTTAATTTTAACTCTAAAATAATTTAATAGACTTCACAACTTTAATATATAAGATATATGATTCACTCTAACCTAACTTTCACTTCAAATTTAGTATTTATTTCACCTATTTGTCATCATAATCTAACAATATGTTTCACACTAACCTAACTTTCACTTCAAATTTATAGAGTATTTCTTTCACCTATTTGTCATCATCTTAATTATTTAAATTCTATTAAGAACATGATACATAAAGGCCGAACATATGCTAACACTTGAATCAAAAAATTATGTTGCTTAAGAATCAGGACTAAAGATAATTTATAAACATCGACATTCTTCAACCAATGAGACGAGTTTCACACAAAGAACAAAACTATTAAAACTCACACAAAGTTCAAAACAGACTTCATAAACACAATAATATAAACCTTAGATTAGAACAATAAGCTTATTTAAGGAACTTTAAATATATAAACCTTAGTCTACATTGTTTGTTATGGGTGGGAAATAACAGTTTCATTTCTTGATTTTCTGTTTTCTTTTATTGTGTGTTATGAATTGCAGAATATACATATCCATTGTCATGTTTGATTGTTTTATTATATGAATTTTCTTGGAGATATAATATAGGCCACATAGGTTATAATATTACCCATTATAAAAACAATGAAATAACAAGATGTATGTGATTACTGATCTAGGATTCTAGTTGATACTACTTTTCATTGTTCATGTATTGTTTAACAAAAATACAATGGCACCTGCTGGTTACTACAGCAAATACATTCCCTCCCCATTCTTGATGTTGTTTTGGAAGGCATGTCCATGACTTTCATAACTGGAATTCCTAAATTGCACAGATTCAAGGCCATCCTATTACTTCCACTACTAATAGGGGACTCATTTAAAATTAGAACAAAGTTCTATATAGACCGTCCCTAACACATAAATTATTAGCACATAACATAATTTGATCCTAAAAGCTAGAGATAAATACACTCTCATGTCTCAAGCCTTTCCCAAGAGATCAACTTTGCCTCCCAATCTTACGACTGCTTGTAACCCATTATTATTAGTCAAGCTGTCATTGGGTGCGTGTGTTCCTGCCAGTTTTCTTTAATTCTTGGATTATCAAGAACTCTCCTTGAGATTCTAACATAGGAGTTAAGTTCTCTTCATCTATTTCTTTCCTATTGAAAAAAGAATCATTTTTTCTACTCTTCATTATCACTTTTGTGATGCATAATCAATTAAATAAATTAACACAACACAACAAAATCTCAAAATTATCTAAGTTCCAATCTTACACATATTAGTAAGTACCAATTCTCTAAATTCCAATTCCACTACATTATAGCGCATTAAAAATATAACCACCTCTAATATAAACAAATTCCTTCTACTCCTAACAAATTAAAAATTAACACTACCATTTTTCTATTAATGTCTTATGTAACTAATAATTAAAGTTTACAAAATTTCAACTTCTAAGACACCAAACTAAAAAAAATTATCACATTATCACAATACAAACACAATACTTCAAACCAGAACATCAACTTAATAAAACAAACCAAAAACACATTATCACATTATCACAATATTATACTTCAAACTAAAACACCAACCTACAACAACACAAGATTACTTCAAGATTAATTTTTAAAAACAATGTTAAATCTTACTTAAGATTTAAGAGGAAGGAAGCAAGTTAGATGAAGAAGATGGACTTCTAAAAACCAGTTCGTGAAGGCCTCTGGAGGATTGAGATTACTTGAATGAGAGAGATTACTTAAGCAATTGAACGAGAGAAAGAAATTGTTCTCCTGGAATGCGAAAATATCAATTGGTTAGGGTAAACAAGAACAATGACATTAGTTTCTTTGACATTAGTTTGAAGAAACTGTTGAATGAAGAGTATAAAAATACACAAGTTTCCTTGACATCCATCACAAATGACTTACTTAGTGAAGCATCAAAAGATAGTGATACCTTAAATCTTGAGAGCTTTAGCTTGTTTGTTGTTGAAAACAATTGAAATGGATAGTGAAGAACACTGTAAAGATCATTTTCATTAAAGAAACATTTGCACAGAATAAACATGTCATGATTAGGAATATTCAGCATTCAACAAGTAAAGAGGAATTAGCATCTGGGTAGTGAAGAATTGATGATACCTGATGATGATAACTGAGATTGACGCAAAGCTTTTCACTTCTAAGATACCGGAAATGGTGGCATAGCTAGAGGAAGACAGGGGAAGCTCGTTGTAGGTGTACTGGAAGGAGTTGATGGAGCGGAATTGTGGTTGGAAAGGGTGTAGACGGTGGGGGTGACCAACGGAGGCTGAAAAGCTTAAGACGAACGGCGGCGACGACAATGAGGAAGCTCTGAACGAAAGAAATTAGGAAGACTAAAGAACAGATTTAGGGATTTTTAATTTTAATATAAAAACAACCTACGAAAGCGCTTTTAAAAAGCGCTGGCATAGGGTACCCTATAAGAGCGCTTCTGAGGTAAAAAGCGCTTTCGTAGGTCCCCCTATCAAAGCGCTTTTCAAAAGCGCTGGCATAGGGTTCCCTATAAGAGCGCTTTTCAAAAGCGCTTTCGTAGGTTAGATATTTCAAATACCTATGAAAGCGCTTTCTGAAAAGCGCTTTCGTAGGTAACCCTATGCCAGCGCTTTTAAAAAAGCGCCTTCGTAGGTTTCCCTTTTTTTTAATTTTGTTTTTTGTGAAGGCTATGGCAGCGCTTTTTCAATAAGCGCTTTAGTAGAGGCGCTGCTAAAACTTATTTTTGGCGTAGTGTGACTGTGAAGAACCTAGACCGGGTGAAGGACCTGAAAAAGGATCCTGATGGACTATGGTTTTTGACGGAGCTTCCAACGCTCTTGGCAATGGCATCGGCTCTGTAATCATATCTCCTGAAGGCTGTCATACTCCTTTCACTGCCAGATTATGCTTCAATTGCACCAACAACATGGTTGAAAATGAAGCATGAATTATTGGTCTCAAAGATACTATTGATTTGAGGATCAAATTCTTGAATGTATTTGGAGACTCGGCTTTAGTAATCAGTCAAATCAAAGGAGAATTGGACGTGAAGCATCCTAATCTCATCCTGTACAAAGAACATGTGTTAACACTAATCCCATACTTTGAAGAAATTACCTTTGAACATTTTCCACGAGAGGAAAATCAACTAGCGGACGTGTTAGCTACGATGTCATCCATGTTCAAGGTCAGGTGGGATAGTGAGGCTCCTCAGATCACCATTGAGAGGATGGACGAGCCAGCATACTTTCACGAGATTGATACTTAAGAAGTAGTGTACAAGCCTTGGTTCCATGAAATTAAAAGATATCTCGAACTCCAAGAGTATCTTGAGGGAGCTTCGGTCAATGATAAGAAGTTCCTAAGAAGGTTATCTGCTAAGTTCTTCCTCAGTAACGGGATCCTCTACAAGCGCAACCACGACTCTACCTTGCTTCGGTGTGTAGACAAGAGTGAGGCAGAAAGGATTATGGATGACTTACACGAAGGTACCTTTGGCACTCATTCCAATGGACATTTGATGGCTAAAAAGATCCTACGGGAAGGATACTACTGGTCCACCATGGAAACAGATTGTTATCAGCATTCGCGGACTTGTCACAAATGCCAGATCTATGCTGACAAGATACATGTGCCTCCAGTTTCGCTAAACGTCTTGACTGCTCCTTGTCCATTCGCAATGTGGGACATCGACGTGATCGGAGAAATTAGACCGGCAGCTTCTAATGGGAACTGCTTCATCCTGGTGTCCACTGATTACTTCATGAAGTGGGTCGAGGCAACTTCATTCGCTTATGTTACCAAGAAAGTTGTGGCCTGATTCATTATACATAACATTATATATCAGTACGATATTCCAGAAAGATTCATTATAGATAATGGTATTAATATCAACAAAACTATGATCACCGAGCTTTACATGCTATTCAAGATTCAGCATCATAACTCTTCTCCTTACCGGCCTAAGATGATTGGTGTTGTAGAAGCTGCTAACAAAAACATCAAGAGAATCATACAGAAGATGACCGTGACATATAAACATTGGCATGATATGTTACCATTTGCTCTTCATGGTTACCGCACCACAATGTGCACATCAATAGGGGAAACTCCTTTCTCTTTGGTATACGGTATGGAAGTTGTCCTGCCCATTGAAGTCCAGATCCCTTCCTTGAGAATCATTAAGGATGAAGGGCTGAGTAAAGACGAATGGGTCCAGACTCGACTTGATCAATTAAACTTTTAAAAACATATGATCAAAACTTTTAACAAGAAGGTCAGACGTCAGGTATATCAGGATGGTGACTTGGTAATCAAACGCATCATCCTTCCGCAAGGTAATCCCAGGGGCAAATGGACTCCCACATACGAAGGGCCATTTGTAATCAAGAACATATTTTCTGGTGGAGCCATGATCCTAACCACTATGGACGGTGACGACCTTTCGCACCCTATAAATGTGGACATAGTTAAAAGATACTACGCATAAATACAGACCCGCTAGGTCGACTGGCCTAGGCAAAAATAAGGGTATCCCGGCGAACCAAAAGGGTTCGGGAAAAAATTAGGGATATACATCAAAAAAATTGTACACCCGGCAAGTCGAAAACCTGAAAAGGTGACTTAGGCAAAAAAGGGTATCCCGGTGGACTGAAAACCCGAAAGGGTGGTCCAGGAAAAAGTTAGGGATTTAAAGCATATAACTACGTCCCATTGGATCACCTTACAACCAATATTCAGTATCAACTATCAAGCTCAAGTAATACCAATCAAACCAATCAGCTTCGGACAAGCAGCGAAAGGGATAAGACGCTCGAAGACATAAAGGCAATAGCAGAATGGGAAACCAATGGGATTATTTCACATAGCTGTTTTTCTTTGTATAATATTCCCGTCTCCTTGTACGAAAATGCTTATTCAAGTTAATACAAAACTATCCCGTTGAAAGTGTAAAACTTATGTTTTTATTTATCTGTTTTGTGTGCGAAAACGTCCAGTGATTATTTTTGAATATATGCATTTGAATATGGTTACTGCTTATAAATACACGCATAAAAACACAAATACAATTGCTAATGACTTTAAGAAACGGGATAATATATAAGGGCCATCCATAAGATCCCCGCAGATGTCTTCCCCGGCAGATACCTTCTCCAACAGGTACAGAGGCAAGGGAATTATACTACAAGGTCACTTCCATATTCTCAGCATATAACTTATTGATGTTAGTTGTCCTCACATCCCCGGCAGAGCAAAAATATCCAATTACTGCTCCAAAATCCCCAGTGAAGTCGCCAAGCTTCTCAAGATTCCCCTACAAGATTTCAACAAAATTCCCAAGCACTTTATGGAGTTCACCTTCCGCAACAGAGTTTTATAAATCTCAAGTAGTTTATAAAGCCATATCCCCAGTAGAGCTTATTTCTCTAGCTACAAAATTTCATCCCCCAACAGAGTTTTATTTCTCCAAATTGGTGAAATCTTCCAACATAACTATTCCCCTCAGAAAAATCATTCTCAAACAGAAGTCGAAGATCCTCAGCAGAGAAAGGGAATCGCCAATAAAACCATCTCCATTCATTATCCCCAACAGAAATTGAAGAATCACTTTCTTCACTCACCAACAGCAGTCCGAGATTCAGCTTCCCGGTGCTCTTCAGCAGTAGTCAGGGATCTATTTTCCCAGACAAAGATACTTCGCAATAGCATTACATGTTCATACATCATGGCATGTGCATACAAATACATATATCATAATCTCATTTATTTTGGGAGCATCATGCAATTCATACATCATGACATCACATGAAACTGATTTTACCTTTTCAGGTTAAATTAATAGACAAACAAACACTATTAATTTATACAGTAGGTCAAAGATTAATGCCCAACACCAGACGGGAAAATTATATATACGACCAAGTGGTATGAACTGCCGGAGCAAGACGGGTTTACCAATAAATACAACAGGTCACAGATTAATGCCGAAACCAGACTAGAAAATTATCTATGTGACCAGCAAAACAAGTTCCAGATTAATACCTGTAACAAGCTAGGAGAACTATCTGTAGACGACCGACTGTGGATTAATAACTGTAATAAGCCAGGAGAATTATCTACAAGAAGAGATTGAAGATTAATACCTGTAACAAGCCAGGAAAACTATATTTCTTTCTCAGGTTAGAGATTAATACATGTAGCAAGCCAGGACAACTATCTCAACGATCAATAATTTTCAAATTCTAGATTAATACCTGAAACTAGACATGATAACTATCTGTAAACAAGCTGATTGTAGATTAACACCTAAAACCAGACAGGAAAGCTATCTACATGACCAGACAAAGAAATCTTACACGGGTTCCTTCTCAGCATCCAAATGCAGTCTAACATAGACTCATTCTGAAACAGCCCTACACAGGCTCTTTCTAGTACATTTCCAAATAACGGTTAATTCCATTATCCCCAGCAAGTTACTGGAAGCTTGGACCCCAACCAGAATACAGCAAACTGTCATCTCTCTAGAGATAACTCTTCAGCAGAGCCTTAGACAACTGAAGTTCCTAGACTCTATTCCCCATAGAGTTTTCCTCAAACAGGAGAACAATAGAAACCCACATTCCCCAACGGGCTCCTCCTCAGACAGCAGGAATAGGAACCCCCAAAGGGACCATGTGTGAAATCAGCATCTACTCTGGATGGCATCTTTAAGCCCGTCTTCGGCGAATCTCTGTCATCTTCTCCAAATGGCATCTGTAAGCCCATTCCCGACATCATCAACCATTAGTATTACTTCATGCGAGTGCAAATTTCTGGGCACTCTAGTGTTTAATCATCTTCCACCTTCAGATCACGAAAGGCAGACAAGCCAATCTAAATCCTCAGGTTTAAGAAGATTGAACAGGGGAAGCTGTTGTACCCCAAAATTTTCCCTTCCATTTTACTCAAGGCATGCTCCTAGAGATTCTCAATTGCTCAAGGTTGACCAAGAATTGACCAGACAAATTCTCCTCCTAAGCAATGAACCTCTAATCAGGGTTTCACTTTTCATCAAGATGTGTGAGCTATAAAGGTCTAAAATGTTTTCCATTGTCCTAATATGCCTTCAAGATTGTCCATGACAAATTTCATGCCTTACACTACAAGTTTGCTCAGTCAATTGCTCAAATACTTGAGAATCAACTATATTAGGTGAAAAGTCAAATGTGGCCCATATACAGTCAAATATCAAGATTTTTGGTCAACATCAACATTTTGAAGTGATGTCCATCATTTTATCAAGGGTTGATCATGATTCCTCAAGAAATTCTCCTAATCTATCAAAAGTCAAAAATTGCTAAATTACGGTTTCTATAGGAAAAGTCAACCAAACTTTGACCAGACATAACTTTCACATACTTCATCTATTTTCCCCAACCAAAGCTCATTTTTAAGAGAATCCAATTCCCTACATCTTCTCTTCAGCCCTAAAGTCCAAGAAATGCACCATTTTTGAAAGATAGAAGCTCAGACATTACAAATCATTTTCAAAAAGTCAACAAAAGTCACTTTTTGCCAAGACCTTTTACATCAAGACAAAATCTTCAAATGCAAAATTGATCAAATGATGGATTGAAGTAGACATCTTGGGTTTTCTAAAAAAGTCAAAGATCATCATCATGAGTTGAAAATTGAGCAAGTTATGGCATGCACAAGATGGGTAATTTTCAAGAAAATGCATGGAGTCAACTTTGGGCAAAATCATTTTTCAAGCTAATGAGCTTAATTTTTAGGGCCTAAACATGTTCGTGACATGTCTAAGGACCCCTAAAACCATTTTTGAATAGTCTTGATCTTATTTGAATTTTATATTAATTTTATTTAATTATAAATCAAATAAATCAAAATTAATGCAAATTATATGGGCCACTATTGATTGGGCTTGGTTGGATGCATGGAGGGGCCCTACATTTCGTGTACAACAAAGCCAACATGTCTAAATTCATTCAAATTTCAAAAAAAGGACAAGATTCCGTGTTTTTGGCCAAAGTTACAAATTTTCATTCATGGCTTTGAAAAACATAATCAAGGCTGTTTAGTCCTATGATATCTTGTCTCCTCACTCCTCTCTATATAAACAAGACATTAGCAAGAATTTTAGTAGGCACATACAGCCAGAAAAGAGCACACCAAATTGCAAGATTTTGTCAAAATTGTGAAATTCAAAAGCACGGTTCCAGCCTTCCTCAATCCAAACAAAGGATCCCAATACACTCTTGGAGGTCCCCTGAAACGTTTACCATTATTACCAAGCCCTGAAGCATCATAAAGCGTCGCAACCAGCCTTCACGGTTTGCACATTTTTCAATTTTCATTTTGCTCGATTTATGTAATATAAATATGTTTTGACCATGAATTACTGATTATATGAGTGTTTGCAAGCTTCTTGTATAGTTGGATTGGAGTTTTGATGCATGTATTGTGTTTTGCCATGGTTAGGGTTTGACCCTTCGAATTGGGGTTTTTTGTATTGGCCAAAATCAGCCCGAACCAAGGGCATAATCATGCTTAGGAGGATGAGGTCAGTCGATCCATGGCCTCACATTTGATTTATGTTACGTATTCTGGGTTTTTGAGTTACAGGTGCTATAGTGACAGATTAAAACTGTCACTATAGGTCTTAAACATCTAAAACGACATAGGGAGGAAGAGGACGAAGTGTGGCAGTGTCCCACTGGCCTATTCAAACTGCGCGTGTTTTTTTATTTAAATTCTCGATATTGATGTTTTTTTGTATATTATATTTTTTTTATATATAATTCACGAATGAACAGGTGGCTCAACTGGTAAAGGCGCGTGTATGTGAGGGAGAGGACTTGGGTTAGAATCCCAGGTCCAACATTTTATATTTTCTATTTTGTTTCATGCAGATTCCATGTGATATGCTACCTGGGGTCCACCATACTCCATCAAACCCTTGCCATAAGATGTACATCTGATCAAGATTGACATATCTAGTATGCAAGCTCACCATGCACCCTCAAGGCCTCATCTCATCAGATCATAAAGCAACATGGGCTTCACAATTTGGGCCCAACGCAAATTCAAATCAGCACCCCCTTGTCTCTTTTACATAGGCTCATTTATCTTTTTTTTGTATTGTTTTAATTTCTCTTTTGTATTATTTTGTACTTCTTTATTTATTTAATTACACAAATAATCAAAATCACAAAAATATTAGTTTTAGGTTTTTTATTATTAAACTAATTTTGTAAGTAAATTAATAAATAATTTTTACTATTTTCTTAATTTAAAATAAATTAGAATTTAGGATTTAATTTAATTTTAATTATTTTATTTTTATAATACAAAAACCAAAAATAACTTAGACTATTTTTATTTATTTTATTTTCTAAATAGATTTTAGGATTAATTAATTATTTTCTTAAATCAAAAAAGAAAAACAATAAAAATATTTTCTTATTTCATTTTTACTTACTAGGTTTTTAGACGTACTTTTAACTTTCGCGCATTATTTATTTTCTTTCGTATTTTTACATTATTGTACCTCTACATTAGATGTAATAGTTAATAGCATTTTATCCACTTTCTTTATTTTTCTTCCCCTAATTTTTGTACATTGTAAATCCCCTCCCTGAAGCCATGTAATAGTGTAGGTTTATACTTCCGCACTTTATATTATGTACATATTTACTGCTAGTAACTAGGCATGTATGGCAAGACTGAAATTAAAATGCTAGCAAACCTAAATGCACAAGATAAATATTTGAGTTAAACACAATTCCACATGCGCACCTCTAGGGTATCCCACTTCGGTTGCTTTCGGAAAGCGGTCACAATTCTCGAAACGTGAGAAGTTTTAGTGGCTGTCCTATAGTTTAAAAGATCACAAGTTCCTCGATGACCCTCTCGATGTTGCCTCGATTAAAAGTGGTCTTAGAATTTTAGGACAGTTACTAAAATTCCTTGCCAAGTTGCCTTCGTGACCGTAATGTCCCTTCAATTTTCCCTCAAACATCCAACGATAAGAGCTACCTACTCACTAATAGTAGGATAGCACTGTCTAAAGTATACGAGGAAAAGAACGACATTTTCGAGTATAAAGTAGATAGATGTTAGAAGTTTGCTCAAAAAAATATGCACTTACACAAATACTACTTTTCAAAACCATTTTCAAAACACTTTGTATACTTTCTCCACTATCCCGAGAAACATTACAAAGTTCTCCGTACTAAGGCATTTTCAAACACACAAAGCAAAAATGTATTTCAAAATGAGCAAACCTCTAAGAGCCCGTAGAGAACTACGAATGGAAAGGATGCTAACACCTTCCTTTTCCATAATCTACCCCCATACTCAGAAAACTCATGAAAAGGTATTTTTCTGTTCTTTTCACCCTTTCCTTTATTTGGATAAAAGAAAAGTCGATGGCGACTCTTGCTTACCGCAACATTTACGAACACAAACGCAAAACCAGTAGTAAACCGTCGGTTCTGTCAACGCATCACACAATGGTTGGTTCATTTGAAATTCTAATAGGACCCTTTGAGGGGATCCTAAAAGGCCTGTTGGAGATGGTTATTATGGATAGGTCTTCAGCTTTGTTGGTCAAACTTTTGATGGTAGGAATCTTATCAAACAGAATCCCACGGCTATTTATCAGGCATTGCACACCTTCCTTCAGCCGCTTGCACCTATTTACTTGTTGATCGCAGCGAACACAATATTTAGAACAGCCAGGGAACACCCCGACTCTCAGCAAATTAACCTTCACAGTAGTTAATGGGGTTGTTAAATCATCAATGGAAGAGAAGAAAGTAGTATCATCAATTGCGTTAACACCTTTGCCATGATTTGGAATTGGTGCGGTTATCACATTTGGAGTAGCAGGTGGATCAAATTCAATTGTTTTATTGTCTATCAGATCTTGAATCTTATTCTTCAGAGCCCAACATTGATCAGTTTCATGCCCAGGGTTGTTGGAATGATACGCGTATTTGGCATTTGGATTATACTTAGGTGATAAAATGTTTGGATTGGATGGTGGATCGCGCAATTTCACTAAGTTGGCCTTCAACAGATATTGTAAGGCTTGGGACACTGACATGCTTATCCTCATGAATTGTCTTCGAGGAACTTCGGATCGTTGATTGTTGGATGATTGCCTTTGAGCATAGGAAGGGTTTAAGATTAACACATCATTAACAAAGGGTCGGTGATCCTTCTTGGTATGGGCCCTTGCCCCATACGCAACATTTGTTTCCTTCTTTCAAGTGAAAGGCTTCTTTACAGCGTTGGATGCAGAAGCATATATGTGATACGGTGGCAGAACCGACTGTTTTGAAAAATGCTGGTTTGCATTTTGCGTTTTTTATTCGCAAAATGTCGCGGTAAGCAAGAGTTGCCATCGACTTTTAATTCATTCAACTGGAAAGGAAAAAAGCAGAGAAAAAAAAATCCTTTTTCGAGATATTCTGAGTACGGGGGGTAGATTATAGAAAGGGAAGGTGTTAGCACCCTTTCTATCCATGGTTTTCCATGGTCTCTTAGGTACTTGCTCATCTTTTAAAAATTGCTTGTTTATGTGCTTTGTTTTGAAAATGTTTTACTTCGTTTTAACCCTTGTTTCTGTCCTCAAGAGTGTTACGAAGTGTTTTGAAAACTTTAGTTTGAAAAGTTTGTGTGAAAGTGTATGGTGTGAAAAGTTTGACTTGAGCAAGTACCTAACAGTTATCTACTTACTCGAAAAAAGATCGTTCCTGTTCTCGTTTCCTTTAGATAGTGATATCCTACTATTGAGAAATAGGTAGCACTATCGTTGGAATTCTAAGGGTCAATTCGTAAGGGACGTACGATCACTAAAGCAATGTTAGGACATCTTAGTAATAACCCTAGAGTCTTAAGATCATATTCGAGGCAACGTTTCCGAGGCAACATTTCTGAACGGGGCATTTGACTTTGTTTAGACAGGAGGGCAACCACTAAGACACCCTATGCTTAATGATCATTTACCGAAGGCAACCGAAGTGAGAGTATACCCTAAGAGTGCGCATGTGCGAGTGATTTGATTTCAGTTATTATCTTTGCACATTAGGGTTTTCTAGCCGTTTTAAATTATCATGCATTCTTGTCATACAATCCTATTAAAATACATCTAAACAGTTAATATTTGTGAGAATTAAAATGCTGGAAATAAAACCTACGCTATTACAAGGCTTCGGGGTAGGGATTAATTACATAGCCAAAAAACCCATAAAAGACGATAAAAAGAAAATCCTAGATTAAACTATTACATACCGTGGACAGTTACATCAATATCGTAAAAAACACAAACGCGCGCGATGAATCGAATACAAGATAATTAGGGTTTTGACCCCGACTAAACCTAATTTTAATTTAAAGGAAAAAACATTTTTTTGTTGTTTTTGTTATTTGAGAAAATAAAGCTTAATTAAATAAAAAACTAATTACTAATTAATTTTTTATTTAAGAAAAATAATTAAATTAACCTATTTTTGTATTTTTTTATTTTGAGAAAAGAGATAAAAAATAAATCAAGAGTCTAACCCTAATTTTTTTAATTGATTTTAATTATATAAAAAAGGTTAGAATTACCCTAGATTAAATTAAACTAATATTAAATTAAATTTGATAAAATAAAACCTAATTCTAATTTTTTGTGAAACTCTTGATTTTATGATTTTATGAAGAAAAAAAGGAAACTAATTGTGTTAGAAAATAATTAAACAAATTAAATTAGATAAAAGAAATAAATAGAAAAGAAAAAGAATGGGCCTGGTTGTTTAGCAAAAAGGGGGGTGTGGTTGGAAATCCTTGGCCCAACAAGCTCATGCCTTTGTTGACTTCTTCAATCCCATGCATACGCTTGACTGGGGCGCATGGTGAACCTTCAGGGGAAGGCCTTGGATATGAAGCCTTGGTGGTTTGGACGATCAGATCTGGAGAGTACACGATGAATCCCTTGCCATGTGATACACTGGATTTCCCTGAAAATGTTAAGAAAATAAAATGCACACGCCTGGGATCGAACCCAGGACATATGCATCAAAGGCCAGCAACCTTACCATCTGCGCTAATCATGTTAATTGTAACAATAATGAAATAAATAGAATATAACACAAACAATGTGCCACGCTTCCCAAAACGCGCGAAATTCAAACTGACCATCCACAACCTGCCACGCCATTGTCTTCTTTGTTGCTTCTGTCGTTTTAGATAAAAGGCTTTTACCTACGGACACCAAGCGTAGGTATAACCCTTGTTCATTCCAAAATCTTGTATGTGTATGATAAATGAAAACCAATGGTACCAATCAACTCGTTTCAAGACCACGAGCATCATGGTACCATTATCACTGGCCAATTTTCCCTGTATAAGAAACCCCTAAAAACAAAGAAAGAACCCTAGCCATGGCAGTTTCGTGTTCAGTCCATAAAAATGCAATTAAACATAGTCATTAGCTTGCAAATATCTCAAGGATTAAAAATATGCCAATCAATCATGCTAAATATGCCAGAATTAATGTATTCGAATTCAAGAAAAATATGCAAATCGTGTGACTCTTACAGGGAGTTTCAAGGCGTGGGGAAGCTTGCTAGCGATTGAAACACGATCCAGGGATGTCCAACAAATGATTGGTATGCTTAGAATGGCTTGAGATGGCCTAAAACTTGGAAATTAGTTTGCACTTTTTCTTGAATTTTTGCAATTTATTCTTTGCCTTTGCACTCCTCTAGCCTCTTTCTTTTGATCTGCTCTTGTTCCTTATGTATACTAGAATGTATTAGGGTTGCAATTTTGTATCAAATCTCTTCCAATTATGAATATTGATTCATGATTCAATCCTTGTACCAAATCTTTCAAAAACAAGCAAATTCAATCTTTTTCTATCCATTTTGAACCTTTCATGATTTGATCTTGTTTCCAGCTATGTAATGGACCTAATCATGCACAAAATCTCAAGATTTAATTAGTTTTTGATATTTTCACTATTTTATATTGATTTTATTTGATTTAAATGAAATAAAATCAAAACTAAATAACAAAAATAAAATAATGACAAGTGGAAGTGCTAATGGGTCTTGGGTCACATGACAAACTCAGTGCAAGCATAAAAAGTTGGGCCCATTTGGCAAAAAATGCAATTTTGGACACAATTGACTTTTGGCAATTTTACATAAAGCGTCAACTTGGCCAATGCATAACTCTCTCAAATTTGACCCTAGAGAGGTGTTATTGGACTTTTTAGAAAGCTTAAGATGTCCTCTAAGCAACCATTTTGGTCTTATCTCAATTGAGTCTTCCATGTTCATGTATGAAGCTTTGACCCAAAAGGTGTTTTTGTTGACTTTTCAAAATGACCTATAATTTCCAAATACATATCTTCTTGTGAGTGCATATTTTGAACTTGGGAGATGAAGATGGATTGTAGGGAATTACATCCTCTTCAAAATGAGCTTTGGATGGGTCATTTTTGATAAAGTATGAGAAAGTTATGCTTGGTCAAATTGAGTTGACTTTTCCTACAAAACCCTAATTTAGCAACTATTGGGTTTTGATGAATTATGAGCAATCCTTGAGGAATCATGATCAAACCTTGATCAAATGATGAATAATACTTCAAAATGAGGATGTTGACCAAAAGTCTTGAAGTTTGACTGTATGTGAGCCACAATTGAATTTTGCCCTAGCACAGTCGATTTTTAGGCCTTTGAGAAATTGACTGAGCAAATTTTCTCTGTAAGGCTTGAAACTTGACATGGATGATCTTGATAACATATTAGGATAATGGTGAGAATTTTGGAGCCTTTGGACTCAAGCATCTTGATGTAAAATGAAACCCTAATTTGAGGTAGACTTCCTTAGGAGAGAGTTTGTCTGGTCAACTTTTGGACTTCCTTGAGCAATTTGAAGATCTTTCTTGACATGTATTGAGAAATATGGGAGGGAAAATTTTGGGGTACAACAGCTTCCCCTGTTCAATATTCTTAAACTTGAGGATGTAGATTGGCTTGTCTGCCTTTCGTGATCCGAAGGTGGAAGATGATTGAACACTTGAGTGCCCAGAAATTTGCACTCGCATTAAGTGGTACTTGTCTTGCGATATCGGGAATGGGCTTATAGATTCCATTTGGAAGTCAGTGACGGAAGATGGGCTTAAAGATGCCACTCGAAGAAGTGACGATCGCATAAGAGATTCCTTTGCGAGAACCCGTATACTTGTTACTGAGGAGGATTTCGCTGGGGCACGCTGGTCTCTGTCTTGGGAGAAATAGAATTTTAGGAGCTTCAGTTGTCCATTATTCTACTGGGGAATCATCTCTTAGTTGAGGAGGTGAAAATGCACTACTATCTGGTCGTGCTCCAAGCCTTACAGTGATTTGCTGAGGAAAATAAGACTGACTGCTATATGGTCGTGCTCCAGGTTTTACAGTGACTTACTGGGGAGGTGAGATTAAACTTGTTATCTGGTCGTCCTCCAGGCTTTGGAATTTCTCAATTCTTATCTGGTCGTGCTCCAGGCTTCAGAAGGGATCAAGTGGTTATCCGGTTGCATCCGGGTTTTAACTTGAATTTAAGGCATACTAATATCCGGTCGATTTCTGGGCTTCATAGTAATTGGCCGAGTAAACTACTATTTGGTCGAATTCCAATCTTTGTAGTACCTTATACTGTTATTTGGTCGTGTCCCGGGTTTCAGTGTCTTCTGCCTCTATCTGGTCGTGCTCTAATCTTCACAGCGTCTTATACCGTTATCTGGTCGCGTGCCAGCCTTTATGGTGTCTTATACTGCTATCTGGTCGGTTTCCAGGCTTCACAATGACTTGCTGAGGGTTAAGCTGTTTTCCGGTCGATTTTCGGGCTTCAAAGCTTGAATTTAAGATGTACTATTATCTGGTCGATTCCATGCTTCGTAGCATTTTGGAGAAATCAAGATATTATCTGGTCGATTTCCGGGATTCATAGCTTGCACTGGAATAGAAATCTTAGTATCGATTTGACTGAACCAGAAAAAACTTGCGAGAACTTGATTGCATCTTTCCCTGAAAGGTAAAGAGTTAGTCGTATGTAATGTCATGATGTATGAAATGTATTAAGTAATGATGTTCTCAAAATATATGAGATTGTGCTGCATGATGCGTATGCGCATGCCATGATGTATGGATATGCAATGTTCTTGTGATATTCTCCGGCTGGAGAGAATAAATCCCACACTGTTGTTGGAGAATATAAAGAATTGAGTTCTTCGTTCTTGCTGGAGATAGTGACAGAAGATGATTAGCTGGAGACTTACGTCTGTTCTGCTTGAGAATATTTCGCCGGGAGAGACTTTGTTTGAGAATAATCCTGTAGGGGAACGACTTTGTGAGGAAGAGAGATACTCCGTTATATGATCTGCTGATTTGGAGAAATAAACTCAGTTGGTGGTGAGCTTCTATTGTTGGTGATAGATAAACTTTGCTTGGGTAGAATTTGGCCGACTCGTTCGCGATTATGAACCTCGGCTGGGGAGAGCTAACACCATTATTTTTTGGATACTTCCTACTACGCGGGGAGTGTATGAACTTTCAGTCATATTCTCAAGCTGACATTATCCCTGTACCTGGTGGGTAGAGCAACTGTAAGGTTTGGACACTTCTTGTTTGCCCATGTTCCTGGAATTACGAGTAATTGTCTTTTGTTTCTTATGTAAACATTTATGAGCAGCAATCATTTTCAAATGCATATATAAAAAATGAATCATTGGACGTTCTTGCAAAACAAAACAGAAAAATAAAAACAAGTTGAAATTTCTTGTGGAAATGAATTGTATTTTTTGTACCCCAAAATTTTCCCTCCCATATTTCTCAAAACATTGCAAGAAAAATCTCCAAGTTGCTCAAAGTAGTCCAAGAGTTGGTCAGACAAGCTCTCTCCTAAGGCAGTCTACTCAAATTAGGGTTTTGTGTTGCATCAAGATCCTTGAGTCCAAGTGACCCCAAGTGCCTACTAATTTCCTAATATGTTCTCAAGATCATCCATGTCAAGTTTCAAGCCTTGCAGAGGAATTTTGCTCATTCAATTGCTCAAAGTTCCAAAAATCAACTGTGCGAGGGCAAAAGTCAACTGTGACCCAAATACAGTCAAACTTCAAGTTTTTTTTGTCAACATTCTCATTTTGAAGGATATTTCATCATTTGATCAAGGGTTGATCATGATTCATCAAGGATTGCTCAAAATTCATCAAGATTCAAAAGTTGCTAAATTAGGGTTTTGTAGGAAAAGTCAACCCAAGTTTGACCAAGGATAACTTTCTCATACTTTATGAGAAATGACCATCCAAAGCTAATTTTCAAGAGGATTCAATTCCATACAATCCATCTTCATTCCCTAAGATCAAAATATGTACTCACAAGAAGTTATGAATTTTGACATTATAGGTCATTTTTGAAAGTCAACAAAAACACCCTTTTTGTCAAAGCTTCTAACTTGAGCATGGAATATCAAAATGAGATTAGACCAAAAGGGTTGTTTAAAGGACACCTCAAGATTTATAAAAAATCCAAGAACACCTCCAAAAGTTCAAAATTGAAGAAGTTATGCATTGTTGAAGTTGGACATTTTTGCAAAATTGCCAAAAGTTAACTATGCCCAAAACTTCAAATTTTGCCAAATGGGCCCATTCTTTTTCACTTGTTTTGAGTTTGCATTATTGCCCAAGTGCTCTAGCCTTGGTCGTGTGTCCATATCATATTTTTATTATTTAATTTGAATTTTATTTGAATTAATTCATTTTAAACCTAATTAAATCAAATAAAATCAAAAATATTGATAACCAAAGATCTTTTGATGATTATGGGTTTCAATGGACAACTTGCATCACATCAAACTCGTATCAAAGCAATTGTACACAAAAAGATTGAAATTAAGCCAATTTTGGAAGGTTGTTCAAAGCAAATCAAATCCACATCAAGAGCATTGATAGAGAAGGATTTGGACAAAGAATTCAGACCTAATGTATTGTGCATTACATAAAGAAGCGAGGCAGGCAAGAATAAGGGTTGGAGATCAGTTCTAGAGGCAGAACCAAATTGGCAAAAATCAAGAAAAGTGTGACTTCGAAATCAGTCATAGAGGCATCCTCAAGGCTTGGCAAGTATCTCAATCTCTTCCTGGCCATCTCCACAAGCGAAACCAATCCAGACCATGCGTTTTCAAGCCTCCTAGAGCTCTGTAAGTCATCCACGGATTCATAATATTCTTGATTTCTTATTTTCCAATTTAGGCATTGTTAACATGAAATAATTGCATATTCTTAATCCACGCATCATTTGCAAGCTTTTTGTAATAACCAGTTTCATTTATCTGACCTGTATCAAGATCCACCATTGCTAGGGTTTCGTCCTTGTTTTTAGGGATTTTCGTTTCAGGGAAAATTAGCTTTAGTAATGGCCATGGTTGTGATCAGAAGAAGGAGACGAATCCAACCATGGTCTTAGAGTCCATTTTTTGTGGCCTGTGCAAGATTTTGAAGGTGGACAAGCTTGTAGTGACAGACCTTTGTCCGTTGGTATAGGTGTTTTGTTTTTGGCCACGGAAAGAGGAAGAAGAAGCAGTCGTGTCGTCCATCCATAGGTCGGTTCAAATAATACGCGCGCTTTTTCTTTTTCTGACCATTGAATTTTGTTTTTTTATATTATTATTATTTTGCATTGTATTAACAATGGAAACAACATGGCCTGGTGGTAACCACGTTAGTGCTTAAGGACCCAAAGGCTGGAGGTCAGGGGTTCGATCCCTGCCTCCATCAATTTGTATTTTTCTTGGTTATTTTCAGGAGATCTAGTGCGCATACAAGCCTGAGGTCCACCATGTTCATCCTTCATCCATGTGCCAGATGGCCAGGTGGCCAGATCTGGTGGTGAAGCATTGGAGGCACACCATATGCAGGTCAACGCATGAGCACTGGATCAGAAAAAGTCACATGGATCAGCCTTAATGGGCCTGCAAAATTGCTATTCAAACACCCAAATCAGGCCCATCTTATCCTTTTCTTTATATTTTGTTTATTTTAGTTTACTTTAGTTTGTTTAATTAATTTACTAACCAATAACAAATTTTCTTGTTTATCAAAAAATCACAAAAATACTTTTTATCCAATAAAATTTCAGAATTCTATTTTTTTATTATTATTAATAAATACTAAGTAATTAATTAGGATGTTAATTAGGTAACATTAATTTATTTTTTAAATAAATAAAATCAATTAGAATTAATTAGGTTTTAACTCTAATTTAATTATTTTAATTTCTTTCTTAAATTAACAAAAACTCCAAAAATATGTCATTAATTATTTTTTCCATTAATTAATTAATTTAATTTCTAATTTAGTATTTAATTTAGGATTTAATTTCTTTTCTTAAAATAAAAACAACAAAAACATTTTTTCTATTGAAAGGGTCAAAACCCTAAATTTCGCATTCGATTTAATTTCACTCGTGCGATTTATTTTTCCTTATTTAATTATTGATGTATCTGATCCCGACTTGTAATAGTTTTAAATAGGACATTTATTATTTTTACCTCTTTATTTTATTTTTCAAAGGGTTGCTTTTGGCGATGTAAATACCCGACGCCTTGTAATAATCTAGTTTAATTTCCGCACTTTAATTTCTGCTAATTATAACTGCTAGATGTTTGATAATAGGGCTTGCATGATAAGACTGAATGCTTAATCCTAAAATCAAATTAGATCACCCTAAACATGTGCAAAGATAAAAATAACTGAAAACAACACACTCGCACATGCGCACTCCTAGGGTACACCCCACTTGGTTGCCTTCGTAAACGGTCATTGAGTATAGGTAATTTTAGAGGTCGTCCTCTTTTCTAAAGATCATAGTTGCCTCGAAACGATTGCCTCAGATATTGTTGCCTCAAACAAATGATCTAAGACATTAGGGTTACCGCTAAGGCGTCCTAACATTGCTTTACTGACTGTACGTCCCTCTTTCGAATTGACCCTCAAACTCCAAAGACGGTGCTACCTACTCGCTAATAGTGGGATAGCATTGTCTAAAGGAAATTAGCATAGAACGATTCCTTTTTTGAGTAGGTAGATTAGTTCTTAGATACTTGCTCATCCAAAACAAAACTCTTTTCACACTTACACTTTTACAAACAAGTTTTCAAAAACACTTCATTACACTCTTGAAGACAGAAGCAAGAGTTTAATCGAAGTTAAAACAAAAACTTTTTAAAGCCCACAAACACAAAGAAAACAATTTTGAAAATGATGAGAAAGTACCTAAGAGCCCGTAGATAACTACGGATAGAAAGGGTGCTAATACCTTCCCTTTCTATAATCTACCCCGTACTCAGAAATATCTCGAAAAAGGAATTTTTCTGTGCTTTTTTCCTTTCCTTGTTGGATAAAATAAAAGTTGGTGGTGACTCTTGCTTACCGCGACATTTTGCAAACACAAAACGCAAAACGCAAAAGAGCATTCCAAAAACAGTCAGTTCTTCCCACCGTATCACAGTATTGATTTTTGAAATTAGCCTATAATAGGCATTTTGTACAAAGAGGCTGACGTCCTAGTAAGAGAACACCGCCGAGGGAATAGAAATTATACAATTTGTGTAAAGGAAAGAAAAACAGTTATGTGAAACAATCTCATTGGGTTCCAACTCTGTTATTGCCCTTGTATCTTCGAGCGTCTCATCACTTTGTTGCTTGGTCGAAGGTGGATCATATTGATTGGCGTCGTCTGAGCTTGATAGTTGATACCGAATTCTGGTCGCAAGATAATCCAATGAGAATTAGTGTTACGCTTCAATCCCTAATTTTTTCCTGGACCGCCCTTTCGGGTTTTCAGTCCACCGGGATACCCTTTTTTGCCCAAGCCGCCTTTTCATGTTTTCGACTTGTCAGGTGTACAGTTTTTTTATTTTCATCCCTTACTTTTGCCCGAACCCTTTTGGTTCGCCGGGAAGCCCTTATTTTTGCCTAGGCCAGTCAACCTAGCGGGTCTTTGATTATGCGTAGTATTTTTTCCCTATGTATGTATTGACGGGGTGAGGAAGGTCGTCAACATCCATGGTGGTTAGAATCATATCTCCTCCCGAGAAAATGTTCTTAACCACAAATGGCCCTTCGTATGTGGGGGTCCATTTTCCCCTGGGATCACCTTGCGGTAGTATGATGCATTTGATTACCAGATCCCCGACTTTATATTCTTGACGTCTGACTTTCTTGTTAAAAGCCTTGATCATTCGCTTTTGATACGTCTAACCATGACAAATAGAAGTAAGCCTCTTTTCATTAATTAGATTTAGTTGATCAAGTCGGGTCTGGATCCAGTTGTCCTCGCTCAAACCCGCATCCTTCATAATCCGAAGAGAAGGTATCTGGACTTTGATGGGTAGGACCGCCTCCATGCCATACACTAGAGAGTAGGGTGTTGCCCCTGTCGATGTTCGTGCTGAGGTACGGTACCCATGAAGAGTGAATGGTAACATCTCATGCCAGTCTTTGTATGTCACCGTCATCTTCTGCACAATCTTCTTGATGTTCTTATTTGCTGCTTCAACAGCCCCATTCATCTTCGGCCGGTATGGAGAAGAGTTGTGATGCTGTATCTTGAACTGTTTGCAGAGCTCAGTGATCATCGTATTGTTGAGATTTGTACCATTGTCCGTAATGATCCTCTCTGGCACACCGTATCGACAAATTAGATTGTGTCGGATAAACCGCGCCATAACGTTCTTGGTTACTATAGCAAAGGAAGCTGCCTCAACCCACTTTGTAAAGTAATTATTAGCTACCAGAATGAAACGATACCCGTTGGACGCAGTAGGTCTGATCTCGCCGATCATGTCGATGCCCCACATTGCGAAAGGCCAGGGAGATATCAAAAAATTCAGAGGAACTGGAGGTACATGCACCTTATTAGCATAGACTTGGCACTTATGACAGGTCCGAGAATGCTGATAACAGTCAGCTTCCATAGTGGACCAGTAATATCTTGCCCGTAGGATCTTCTTTGCCATGGTATGTCCATTGGAATGAGTTCCGAAGATACCTTCATGTAACTCTGCCATGATCCTTTCTGCCTCGCTTTTGTCCACACCTCGCAGTAAGGTTGAATCATGGTTACGCTTATAAAGGATACCATTACTGATGAAGAACTTCGCAGCGAATCTTCTCATAAACTTCTTATCATTAACAGATGCCCCCTCATGGTATTCTTGAGTCTCAAGATACCTCTTTACTTCGTGAAACCAGGGTTTATCTGCTACCTCTTTGGTCTCAATGTCACAACAATGCGCGGGTTCGTCCAACCTCTCAATGGTAATCTGGGGAGCTTCATTGTCCCACCTGACTTTGATCATAGAAGACATGGTATCTAGCGCGTCCGCTAACTGATTCTCCTCTCTTGGGAAGTGTTCAAAGGTTATCTCCTCAAAGTGTGGGAGCAATGTCAGTACATATTCTTTGTAAGTAATGAGATTTGGGTGCTTCGTATCCCACTCGCTTTTGATCTGACTGATCACTAAAGAAGAATCTCTGAATACACTCAAGAACTTAATCCTTAGGTCAATAGTAGCTCGAAGACCCATGATGCACGCTTCATACTCTGCCATATTATTGGTGCAATTGAAACATAGTCGGGCGGTGAACGGAGTATGACAACTCTCAGGAGATATAATTATGGCACCGATGCCATTACCCAACGCGTTAGAGGCTCCATCAAAATACATAGACCATCGTGATCTTTCCTCAGGTCTTTCATCCGGTCCAGGTTTTTCACAATCGGTCACCTATATGATGTTCTCATTCGGGAACTCGAAATTCATGGATTGGTAGTCATCCATGGCTTGATGCGCCAAATGATCTACTAACACACTCCCCTTGATTGCTTTTTGGGTTATGTATTAGATTTCATACTCAGTTAAGATCATCTTCCATCTTGCTATCCTTCCGGACAAGGCAGGCTTTTCGAAGATATACTTAATTGGATCCATTTTTTATATCAATAGAGTAGTGTGAGTCAGCATATACTGTCTCAGCCGGCGAGCAGCCCATGCCAAAGCACATCAAGTTTTCTCGAGCAATGAGTATCGGGTCTCACAGTCGGTAAACTTTTTTCTAAGGTAGTAAATAGCGTGCTCTTTTCGGCCAGACTCGTCATGCTGCCCCAACACACACCCCATTGAACTATCCAGTAGTGTCAAGTATAAGATCAAAGGTCTTCCTTTAATTGGAGGCATCCGAATTGGTGGTTCTTGAAGATATTCTTTGATTATTTCGAAAGTGGTCTGACATTCATCATTCCATTTTACCACTTGATCTTTCTACAGCAGCTTGAAGATTGGCTCACAAGTAGCAGTTAGATGTGAAATGAATCTGGCGATGTAATTCAGACGTCCCAAAAAGCCTCTAACTTCTTTTTTTGTGCGGGGAGCTGGCATCTCCTGTATGTCCTTTACCTTGGCAGGGTCCATCTGAATACCCTTATCACTGACGATGAAACCCAACAGCTTTCCAGACCTTACCCTAAAGGTGCACTTATTCGGGTTTAACCTCAGCTTGTACATCTTCAACCTGTCAAATAGTTTCTGGAGATGATCTAGGTGCTTTTCCTCAGACTAGGACCTAGCTATCATTTCATCAACATAAACCTAAATCTCATGGTGAATCATGTCGTGGAACAAAGCGACCATGGCACGCTGATAAGTTGCCCTAGCATTCTTCAACCCGAAAGGCATTAGCTTGTAACAGAAGGTGCCCCACTGTGTAACAAAAGTTGCCTTCTCTATGTCCTCGAGAGCCATCTTGATCTGATTGTAACCAGAAAAACCATCCATGAAGGAGAAGATCTTATGTTGCGCGGTGTTGTCGACCAGAACATCGATGTGAGGAAGTGGGAAATCATCCTTGGGGCTTTCCCTGTTCAGATCTTTATAGTCCACACACATTCGTACCTTACTGTGATACGGTGGGAAGAACTGACTGTTTTTTGGAATGCTGGTTTGCGTTTTGCGTTTGTTTTTGCAAAATGTCGCGGTAAGCAAGAGTCGCCACCGACTTTTATTTTATCCAACAAGGAAATGAAAAAAGCACAGAAAAATTCCTTTTTCGAGATTTTCTGAGTACGGGGGGTAGATTATAGAAAGGGAAGGTATTAGCACCCTTTCTATCCGTAGTTATCTACGGGCTCTTAGGTACTTACTCATTGTTTTCAAAATTGTTTTCTTTGTGTTTGTGGGTTTGAAAAGTTTTTGTTTTAACTTCGATTTAACTCTTGCTTCTGTCCTCAAGAGTGTAATGAAGTGTTTTGAAAACTTGTTTGTAAAAGTGTAAGTGTGAAAGAGTTTTATTTTGAAAGAGCAAGTATCTAAGAGCTAATCTACCTACTCGAAAAAGGAATCGTTCTATGCTAATTTCCTTTAGACAATGTTATCCCACTATTAGTGAGTAGGTAGCACCGTCGTTGGAATTTAAGGGTCAATTCGAATGCGGGACATACGGTCGCTAAAGCAATGTTAGGAAGCCTTAGTGGTAATGCTAATGTCTTAGATCATTTATTCTAGGCAACAATATTCGAGGCAACCATTTTGAGGCAACTATGATCTTTTAGACAATAGGACGACCTCTAAAACAACCTATACTCAATGACCGCTTACGAAGGCAACCAAGTGGGAGTGTACCCTATGAGTGCGCATGTGCGAGTGATTCAATTTCAGATTAGTTATCTTTGCACATTTTTAGGGTTATCTAACTGTTTTAAAATTAAACATACATTCTTGTCATGCATCCTAAATCATACATCTAACAGTTAATATTTTGCAGAATTTAAAATGCGGAAATTAAACTAAGCTATTACAAGGCTTCGGGTATTTACATAGCCAAAAACAAACCCTTCGAAATTAAAGCGATAAATGTAGAATAAACGTCCTAATTAAACTATTACATCCCATGAGCAGTTACATTAAATATCGTAAAAAAATAAATAAAAGCGATAAAGGTAAATAAACGTCCTAATTAAATTATTACAAACTGTGAGCAGATACAATAATTGGGCAAAATAATAATAAAGCGCGCGATTAAAAATTAGATCGACGAGAAATATGGGTTTTGACCCTTCTATCCTAATTAAAAAAAGAAAATGTTTTTTTGTTGTTTTTAATATTTTTTTAAGAAAAGAAATTAGATTTTTAAAATTAAATGCAAAATTGATTGGTTATTTAATTAATTAATGAAAATAAATAAATGACATATTTTTGGGTTTTTGTTATTTTAGGAAAGAAATAAAATAATTAAGTTAGTAATAAAACCTATTTATTCTAATTAATTTTAATTATGTAAAAAGAAATTAAAGTTGTCTAATAATTAATAACCTAATTAAATTAATTACTTCTTTTTTTAATAAAAATAAATATCTTGAATTTAATTGGATAGAAAAATGTTGTAATTTTTTTGATAAAAAAGAAAATAATTTGATGGGTTAGTAAAATAAATAAATGAAATAATATAAATATAAAAGAATTAGAGAAAAGCAAATTAGGCCTGCAATGTGGGGGTGCAATCATCAGAAATCTCTAGGCCTGAATCTTCGAAAGCTTCATGCTCTAACTATGGTGTTTTTTTTATTCTTGTATGGAACCTATGATTCAAACATCTATAACTGTTCTATATAAACTCAAGCAAACGTTAGCATACCATAAAATGTGATTAAAATTAGAGATTCGAAATTTAAAATTTTACCAAACTGGTGTTGTCAAATGGGGGCGTGCTAGGTGTGTGATGGATTTCTCTTGGGCCTTGTAAGACTCTTGAGGACTTAAAGAGGATGGTTTGAGGCTTGATGTCAATTGAGAGAGACCGGAACCTCGAGATATGACTTGCATCAATTCTTTGATTTCTGGAGAGCTTTTTGAAGAGCTTTTAGAGAGCTTTTTGAAGAGCTTTTTGAGAGCTTTTTAGAGAGGATTTTCGTCCCTTTCAAGCTTGTATGGCTCTATATTTATAGAGTAGAATGAGGAGATAAGAAAGCATGGAAAGAATCTCCCTCATAATGTTGTGTTTTAAGACCATGATCAAGATTTGAAAAAAATGCCATATTTGATGATTTTATGCCATTTTCACATGTGGATGAACCTGGACATATTTTAAAAGTTATTGCACGAAATCAATTGACATAAACCAACATAAAACTTTCCCAAAATGGATTCACATCAAAATTTACATTATTTCCATTGTTTATTTATTTAATTCTGAATTTTAATGAATAAAATATCAAAATAAATAGCATAAATAGTAGAAAATGTATGGGTGGGCTTAGAGGTCGTGGACCATGTTAGGAATGAGTTTCAAACTTGAAAATATAGGCCCATTGGGAAAAAATCCAAGTTCGGTCAATATTTGCTTTATGCATTTTTTTCAAAAATTGTCCAACTTTGACAATGCATATCTCTCTTAATTTTAATCTTATGAGGGTGTTCTCTGACTTTTTAGAAAGCTTGAGATGTCCTCTAATCAACCCTTTTGGTATCATCTCATTTTTATAATCCATGCTCAAGTTATAAGCTTTGACAAAAAAGGTGTTTTTGTTGACTTTTCAAAATGACCTATAATGTCCAAATTCATAACTTATTTTGAGTGCATATTTTGATCTTGGGATATGAAGATGGATTGTAGGAAATTTCATCCTCTTCAAAATTAGATTTGGATGGGTCATTTATCATAAATTATGAGAAAGTTATGCTTGGTCAAAGTTGAGTTGACTTTTCCTGCAAAACCCTAATTTAGCAACTTTTGAATCTTGATGAACTTTGAGCAATCCTTGATGAATCATGATCAACCCTTGATAAAATGATGAAATACACTTCAAAATGAGAATAGTGACAAAAAATCTTGAAGTTTGACTGTTTGTAGGTCACAGTTGACTTTTGCCCTAGCACAGTCGATTTTTGGACCTTTGAGCAATTGACTGAGCAAACTTCCTCTGCAAGGCTTGAAATTTGACATGGATGATCTTGAGAACATATTATGACATTGGGGAGAACTTGAGGTCATTTGTACTCAAGGATATTTATGCAATACAAAACCCTAATTTGGGGTAGACTGCCTTAAGAGAGAGCTTGTCTGACCAATCTTTGAGCAGCCTTGAGCAACTTGGAGATTTTACTTGAAATGTTTTTGAGAAATATGGGAGGGAAAATTTTGGGGTACAACACTTACCATCCTTCTTAGGTACTGGAACAACTTTGGCCACCCACTACGGATAAGAAGTGACAGCTAAAAATCTGGCGTCAAACTATTTCATGACCTCAGCTTTGATTTTCTCAGACATCTCAGGGCGCATACAGCGAACCTTCTGTTTTATCGGAGGGCAGTCTTCTTTAGTCGGCAGGCGATGAACCATAATATCGGTGTCCAAACCATGCATATCTTCATAAGACCAAGCGAAGATCTCAACATAGTCGTGTAGCATTCGTATCAACCGTTGCTTGACACCAGGCTCCAGATTTGCACCTATCTTAACCTCTTTCTTGTCTTCCTCTATACCCAAATTTACTGACTCAACTGGCTCTTCATGAGGCTGTATGGCCCTTTCCTCCTGCAGTAACAGTCTAGCAAGTTCTCCAGGAACCTCACAATCATCCTCACCTTTGTCCTCGGCTTGGTTGATCAGATTTTCGAAGTCATAACTGGCGGTAGAAGAGTTGTTATCAATGGGATCCATAGTGGATATGGATCTGCATTATGATACGTGAGTGTGTGTGTTAGAGAATAGCTCTTTTGATAAAGCGGGAGACAGAAAAGAAAAACAAAGAGCGCAACATTTTTAATGCAAGAAAACGTCCAATGTTTTATTAATGATATATGAAATGACAAATAATAAGCCCTCACAAACAGAGCCAAGGTGCCTCGGGCAAGGCAACGGGCCGTAAAGTTTCAAAATGTCTATTACAACTCTTAAAATAAAATTCAATTACTGTGGAATAAAAGAAACAGGTATAAAGTCCTTCGCCATCCAGTTGTTCAATCCACCATTGGTTATTGGGTAGTTATAGCTGTCGATATCTGAATCTTTTTCACCATCTTCAATCGCATTAACTCCCTGATTGCTGATGTGCAGATGAGGTCTTCCAATATGCGCATGCCTAACAACCCTTTGAGCCCCTGTATTAAAGCCCAAACCAAATTTGTCAGTTTTGTGCGTGAAATCAGGGAGATTACCCCAATTGGTACACCCACCTTCTTCGATTACAGCCCTGGCATCCTTGAGAGAAGCCATATTCATCGGAGGTTTGTCGGTAGCAACTTCAGTTGACGCTAAAGTCTGAGGGACCTCTTCAAAGTTCTGACAAGGGGTTTCGATGAACTCCCCATCCATCTCCACATAGAGGAAGGAATTGAGATGACTCACCATATACTCCTCTTCACCTCGTACTGTGACAATCTTCCCTTTTACCGGATATTTCAACATTTGATGGAGCGTGGAAGTCACTGCCACAGCCATATGAATCCAAGGGTGACCCAGCAAACAAGAATGTGATGGTCTGATATCCATCACATAGAAGGTGGATGCAAAAGTTTGAGAGCCAACTTTAACAGGGATGTCCACCTCCCCGTGCACCATCCTTTTTGACCAATCAGAAGCCCTGACCATAATATTGCTCGGCTTTAGAATCAAACCTTCACAGTCCAGACGATCTAATGCTTTCTTTGGCAGAACATTCAATGAGGACCCAGTATCCACCAGTACATGGGCCATAGTAGTGCCCCTGCGCTCGATCGAGACGTGCAGAGCATCATTATGATTTCTTCCTTTAGCAGTCAGATCTGTATCTGGGAAACCCAGCCCATTGTCGGCAGTCAGGCTGGCTACGCAATCTTTGAATTGATCGGCTGAAGTCTCCTGCGACACATGCGCAGTCTTAAGGAATGCAATTAGAGCCTTTGCATGGGATTCAGAACACAAAAATAAGGACAACATGGATATTTTTAACGGGGTCTGCCCCAGTTGCTCGACTATGTTGTAATCACTCTTCTTGATAATCTTCAAAATTTCTTCTATCTCTTGTTTCGAGGTTTCTACAATGATCTTCTTAGGTGCCTCCGCTCGGGCAGGCTCACCTGTGATTTCTTTGCCCCGAGTCCCAGATGGCTCGGTGACAGGGGTGATAACTGGAATAGGAACTGGGATAGTAGCTGATGTACTAGCAGATGGAATGACAACAGGTTTGTGAACAGTCGGAGGGGAAATCTCGGGAGAAAAGAGTCTTCCACTTCTGGTGACCTTGCTAGCCCCGACAATATTGCTGACATCAACATCAGCTTCCTCACTCTTTAAGTCTTGTTTAACTCCATGGTAATACACATTAGCACCATAGTGCCAAGGGACAACCTTATCCGAAGTGTATGGGATAGGACCAGGGACAGTAATTATTAATGGAGCAATTCATAGGACGGGTGTAATCCTAACAGGTTTTCTCAAGGAAACCTTGGAAGGATTGGCGGAAATGGTTATGATGGCAACATCTTGAATTGGAACCAACAGAATCATAGTCTTTTCGAACAGGATCTCTCTATTATCCATCAGGCGCTGAACACCTGATTTCAATAAGTGGCAACCAGCAGGCAGAATCGAACACATGTGGCAACCTTCGCCATAGCCCGGAAATAAACCGGCCAACGAAAAATTATTCTTAACTATGTCAAAGGAGTAGAAATTTCTTCCACAAAGGTCACAAATAAATCATCGTCTACAACATTTACTCCATGGCCATGTTTGGGCATGGGAGCAGTTATGACGTTGGGCTTCTCCGGAGCGTCAAACTCAATCTCTTTGGCTTCGATCAAGTCTTGCACTTTGTTTTTCAAGGCCCAACAGTTGTTTGTATCATGACCTGGACTTTTGGAGTGATAGGTGCAGCGGGTATTCGGGTTATAATGAGGAGAAGTGGTGTTGGGGTTCTTAGGGGCTTCCCTCGGAGTTTCCAGATTGGTCTTCAATAATTGTGGTAGAATTTGAGACAAGGTCATATTGAGCCGAGTGAACTGCCTCTGTGTTCTTTCCACCCTTTGTTGATTGTTGCATTGTGGAGCAACTGTGGGTCTTGATATCACTACCGCATTTACTGCTTGACGGTGTTCAGGTCAGTTTTGGCCCCTCGGGCCGTAGACTGCACTAGCTTCCTTCTTACTGGTGAAAGGCTTCTTTGCTGCACTTGACGAAGTATCCTTCTGTATCTTACCACTTTGAATGCCAACTTCTACTCTCTCTCTAGTCAAAATCAACTCAGTAAACCCAGATGATGAACTGTCGATCAGATGATTGAAAAATGGACCAGATAGCGTCCCTAGAAACATGTCAACCAACTCCCTATCAGACAAAGGGGGTTGGACTCTTCCAGCCAAGTCTCTCCACTTTTGAGCATAATCCTTAAAACCTTCACTTGCACCCATAGACATACCCTGGATCTGAGTACGAGTGGGAGCAAGGTCGGGGTTATACTGATATTGCTTGTAGAAAGCAGCAGCAAGGTCTTCCCAGTTTTGGACACTAGCTCCTTCCAATTGATAAAACCATTCAAGCTGAGTCCCTGACAGACTATCTTGAAAGAAGTGTACCCACAAATTTCTATCAGCAATGTGGGGTTTGATTTTCCTGACGTACGAGCGGAGATGGAGTTTTGTATAGGATACTCCATCGTACTTGGCAAAAACCGGAGCTTTGAACTTATGAGGGATCACCATTCCCGTTACCAGTCCCAGCTCTCCGAAATCCAAACCATGGATCTTCTGAATCTCCCAGCACTCAGACGGTCTTCTAACTGCTTGTACCTATCCTTGGCAGGAGGATATTGTTCATCATCATAATCTGTATCATTATCAGAAACTGTTATACTAGGGTCCTTTGTCCTTTCTTGGTTCTCCCCGTCTTTGGATGAGGAGGTCAGATAAGCTGATTGTCTTATCCTTTCTCCAAATCTTCTACCCATGTTCAGAATGCCAACCTTCTTCTTCTTCTTCTCTTTCAGAATCAGGGTCTTCAGATCCTCTTGCCCTTTAGCCAAGCTTAAGAACATCTATTGCAATTGTGTGTTTTGTGCCTGAAGATCTTTGATGGCTTGATCGGAAGACATTTCTGCTGAAATAAACAGCGAAGAAGATGAGAAACCTGTAATGGTACCTGTGATGGTGTGCATTATAATGGGATGCGCATGTAATGATTTCAAAGACTTTGGGAGATTTAAATTTGCAAACCAAAAATAAACAAACTTTATTATATTAACTTGTAAAAGGTTCAATAATTCCTTTAAGGCGTTACAAAGAAATAAATGGAAAACAAATCTAAAACTAGAAAGGCAAAATCAAATGTCCCATGGACGCTGTGATATGGTGGGAGAACTGACTTGGGTTTTGCGTTTGTTTTCGCAAATGTTTCGGTTTAGCAAGAGTCGCCACCGACTTTTTATTTTATCCTAAGGAAAGGTTAAAAAGCACAGGAAAAACCTTTGAGATGTTTTCTTGGGTTCGGGGAGTAGATTATAGAAAGGGAAGGTATTAGCACCCTTTCTATCCATGGTTATCCATGGGCTCTTAGTTACTTGCTTAGATCACTTGCCTTGCATTTTCAATTGTTTGAAATGGTGCTTTCAATTGTTTGAAATGGTGCTTTGTGTGTGATTTTGAAAGAGGTTTTGAAAAGAGGCCATTTGTTGTAGCAAACTTTGTAATGATCCATGTTTGGATGTATACAAAGATGTATTGTCTTTTCGAAAAGTTTTCGTTGTTTTAAAAGTTGTTTTGAAAGTTTGTGTTGTGGAGTGTGTTTTAAAAAATGGCAAGGATTTGTTTTTTGCAAGTTTGATCAAGTAACTAAGAGTTGTCTACCCCTAAATTTACTCAAAGATTTTTCCTATGTTTTAACCCTTTTAACAGTATTGTTCCACCATTGTATTTGGTGGACAATCTTGTGTTAGGATGTTAACGGGACGGGCGCGGGTCATTGTTTAGACCATGAATGCAATAGTGCCAAGTGTCTTTGGCAATTTTTTCTTCAAGGGACTTGATCATTTTTTAGGCAACTTGAGAAAGCGTCATCGAGGGACTATGATCATTTGATTTGTTTGTTTTACCAAAGACTCTCAACATGCAACATGGCCCATTTTTTAAGGCAACAAGTGGAGGAACCCTAGGGGTGCAAGTGTTGTCCATTTTCATGCTTTTTGTCTTTGAATTAGGTCAAGCTATTTGTTATTTTTGATTTGCATACAAACCCTAGGTCTATCATGGCATAATTTGAAAGCTTTTAAATGCGGAAATTTAAAGTCCTAAATTATTACAACATAATTATGGGGATGGGGGTACAAATGTTTGAATGGGGGATATTTAGCAAGAAATTAAATCTAAAGCTATTACATCCATATTGAATATACAAATATTTTAATTGTACAATAAATAAATATGCAAAATGTAATATGCACAAAAATGATTTTTTATGTATGTGAAAATGTTTTTAATGTGAGATATAAACAAAAATAAAAAGGTCAAATTTTTGAATATTTTTATGGTTTAGGGCAAAACCCTAGTTTTCTAAATAAATAATATTTATTTATTAATTATATACAATATTTGTTAATTATATACAAAAAATAAAAAAAGGAAGTATATTGTAAAAAAAAGTATTTTTGATGTCACATATTAATAAAAATAAAAATGTATTATTTTCATATTTTTATCCTAAATATTCTAATAATTATACAAGTATTTATATTATATATATTTAAATATACTAAATATGTACAAAAAATAAAATATTAATTATTTACAAAAAAGTATATTTTTTAGAAAATGTTTTCAAAAGGTAAATAAAAATAATGGCTGAAAATATATTTTTGTGTTATTTTTAATGTTTTAAATAAAAAGGTATTTATATTTATTTTACATGTATAAGTTTAAATAAAATAGATAAATGCCAAATAAAATGCAAAAATGTATGGAAAAATATTTTTAATATTTTTTTATATTTGAGCAAAAAATAATAAGTCAGAATCAAAAAGAAAAAAATCAAAAATGAATAAAATATCACACAATGGGCCAGGGGGTGTAAATGGAAAAAGAGGGTGCAAGCAGCAAGAACAACTCAGGCCCAGCCCAAGTCACCCCTCTTCAACCTCCAGCTTCTGTCAAAAACACGCGCCCTCTATGCTTCATTCAAACTCCTGATTCTTTGACTTTTAACAAAAAATCATAACATAAACAATGTAGAGCATCAAGAGACGAATTCATACATATAAAAAACTTAACCTAACTCTAAGAAACGAGGGAGAATTTCTTCATCCCCAATTTCTGACCTAAATTTTCTCCAATGTTCATGGCCAAAATTCTCACAGCATGCTTAATATAAATGAAAAGTAAATACATGGATGGCTTCAGGGCTATGAGTAGAGCATGTTTCATTCACAAACCTAAGCCTAACTCTTCCTAGATTGAGAGATAGAAGTTCATGTTTTACCTGTCTCAGCTTGATTTGTGTACAGCAATGGAGGTATCTTCAATGCAGTTTAAGCTTTGGTACAGCTTGCCTGAAGTCCAAGGATGCTTCTCCTATGCTTGGCTTGCTCTGAAACTGCCTGTATCGTGCTATGGAAGTCCACCTGCACAGCTTGAAAGCAAAAATGACAAACGATGTTAAGGATGTTACAGCTTGGATTCAATGCTTGGGATAGCTTCAGTGGATGATATGGAACATGTTTGAACTCCTTTTGGCCAAAGTGCACGAGTGGAATGGACTGTGGAAGTCAATCTGCAGCAGGGACTATGTTTTGCAGAAAAACTGTGTTTTTGTGTTTGAGGAAGTTTGAGGGGTGGTTGATTCGTGCCTTAGGTCAGTTAGGGAGTGTGAAGGATGTTTGCAAAGTTTGCCTTGGCTGGTTGTTACAGGAATGAGAGATTGCTGTTGTTTTGCAAGCTTTCTTCTACTTGAAGCAAGAAAATGCAAGTTTCAATACAGGCCTGTGCAATTCCCTAAAGCATGCTGGATCTCTTCTTCTTGATCAGAGGGATTTGTGTACAAATGCTAGCTTCAAAGATCTGGCCCATGCCTCTTGGATTTGTTATTTGACATAAAGTGCATCTTTTCCAAAATGGCAAATTTACTTTTTCTAATTATGGATTAATCTTGCATGTAATGACCAAATGAATAAAATAATGCTTGAACACAATGGTTTGGCATTTAATTATTGAGTGTGAAGTGGTTTAGAGGCCTGTAATCTAGTGCAAAGCATGCTGACTTGAAATTGCAATTTGCTATGAACATGTATTGGTCATGAACAAAAGTGAGTTTTTGCCAACTTTGAGAATTCGATTCTCTCTAACCACAAGGGTGTTTGAGGAGTTCTTGGACAATTTGGAAATCTTGGAATGTGTACTACAATCCATCTTTGTAATGAAAATTGAAACTCCAAGTGGAACCATGTGAAAAGTGGCCATGAAGTTGGACAAAAATCCTGCCTAGAATAGGTCAAAATTTCTCTAAGTTAAAAATGTTTTGCACCCTTGTTCCAAAAATCATAACTTGAGCTACAAGCTTCCTTTGAGAAAACATTGTGAATCAAAGTTGTAGATTTTGCAATGGACTACAACTTTCATGTTTTGTGTTTTGTTTGAATCCATTTGCATCTTGATGAAAAAATTGGACAAAGTTAGGGAAAAATAAGGGAATTCCATAACTTAGAAAATTTCTAAGTTATGAATTTTCTTCATTTTAAACCCTAATTTGCAATTTTGGATTCCTTGATAAACAAGTTTCATAATTTGACATGTCTTGATGGAAAATGAATCTTGGCACTTGATTTTGACCAAAAAGTCAAAGTTTGACTTTTCAGTATACAGTCAAATTTTGATCAGCTGACTGGAAAATTCATCTGTCAATCCTATGCATTTGGGATCTTTTGAACTTGTTGAATTTGTCAAGACAATGCCATTGAGTTCTTGAGTCCATATGTGAGCTTGGTTTGCCATTGGTTAGGTCAAACAGTCAAAAATTGCTTTTGTGCAGTCAAAACCCTAAAAATGACCATTTTGCCCTTTTGGTGATCTGATCAAATTTCTTGTGGAATTGTGATCCAAACTTGACCAAATGGTTCATATGAGTTCATTATGTTGATGTGGGTCAAATTTCATGAGGTTTGACTGTCAATTGGCCATAGTTGACTTTTTCCCCAATACAGCTGATTTCTAGGTCAACTGTCCAATTGACTGGGCAAAGATTGGAATCAAGGCTTGAAACTTGGTATGGATAAAATTGTGAGTCCAACATGAAGCATGAAAGTCACTTTGGGCATTTTAGGTCAAAACATCTCTGTGCAAACTCAAACCCTAATTTGGGTCAACAGTGCAAGGAGGAGTCTTGAGCAGAGCAAACCCTAACTTGATCTTGAGCTCCAAGGGTCTTGTGATGAGAAAAATGTTGATGAAATGAGAGGGAAAATTTTGGGGTACAACAGTTGCCCCTGTTCAATCTTCTTGCACCTGAAGAGTTAGATTGGCAAGTTTGTCTTTCGCGTCTCGAAGGTAAAAGGAGATTGGACACTAGAGTGCCTGTAAATTTGCACTCGTCAAAGCATGGGTGCGGGAATGGGCTTAAAGATGCCATTTGGAGATGGGCTTAGAGATTCCATCTGGAAATTGCTGGTAGGAGGATGGGCTTAGAGATGCCATCTGGAATGTTTGTTGAACTGTAATGTGATAGGTCAGAAGAATGAGGATCAAAATGGTATCTGTGTCTGGAATGCATTTGAAACTGTATCTGGAGACTGGGTTTGTATGAGCAAAAGAATGGCCTCCGTGTCTGTGGCGTATCCGAGATGTAACTGTGTTTGGATGTAGAATGAATATCAGAATGACTGCCGTGTCTGGAGTGTATCTGTATTGTATCTGGGTAACAGAGAAATATCTGTATATAGAGCAATTGCATGCTGGGGACAAATTCTGAATGAGTTACAGAATGGCAATCGTGTCGGGAGCATATATGGACTGTATCTGAAGTTGAGATTTGTATGAGTAGCAGAATGACTTCTGTGTCTGGAGTGTATCTGAAACTGTAACTGGGATTGAGATCCGTACGAGTAATAGAATGACTTCCGTGTCTGGAGTGTATCTGAAACTGTAACTGGGATCTAAATAAATGACAGAATGACTTCTATGGCGAATGCACTGGGGAGAATCAAACTGATGTTGTAAGGGTCAGAGTGGTATCCGTGCTTGGAATGCATTGAACCTTGAGGTGGATAAGTGAATCTGAATGAGAGATAGAATGGCTGTCGTGTCTGGAGCGTATCTAGTCTGTATCTGATTGCTGTAGTCTGAATGAGCAGTAGAATGACCGCCGTGTCTGGGGTGTATCTGTACTATATATGACTCGAAATTCTGAACGAGTAATAGAATGACCGCCGCGTCTGGGGTGTATCCATACTGTATCTGAATAATTGTTAATGATAGCCTTTTAATCTTATCCTGAAAAGGATGAAATGTTAGCTAAAACATAAAGTTATGTTGCATGATATGTATGATGCAATATATATGTTATATTAATGTTTATGATATATGAATGTAATGAATGCGCATGTAAGCTGATGAGCTGTCTTGTTGAGGATAGATGAATCTTGGATAGCCGGAGATGAAAGAATTTTGACTGTTGCCAGGGAAAATGAATCATTGACTGTTGCAGGGGATTGCAGGAATCTCTGATTGCTGAAGCTGAGCCATCCTTGTTGACTGCTGACTGCTTGGGGGATTGGAGGAATCTCTGAGTGCTAAAGCTGAGATATCCTTGCTGACTGCTGACTGCTCGGGGAACAAGATCTTCAGTTGTTGAGGGATCTTAGGACCACTGATGGGGATTGGAACTCCTTGGTGACTTGTAGGGAATGAGAATTCTGATGATCTCTACTGGGGAGTTCAGAACCTGGGAGACTCATGCTGGAGGAGTGAGACTGAGAATCTTCAGTCTGGCGGGAAGTATCTCTGTGGGGAGAAGGTTCACTAGTCTGGTTCCGCTGGAGATTGATAGTTGGAATTTTTAGCTCTGTTGGGGATAGGATTTTCAGATTCTTAAGGCTCCACTGGGGATACCGAAACTTAACTCTAAGGGGAATTGAGTTTTGGAAGGCTCTCTGGCTGGGGAAATCAGTTTTGAGAAAGCTTTTGTCCTGCTGAGGATCCTGGAGTTTTAACTCTGTTTGGGGAATTAAGTCCCAGATTTTGACTTTGTTGAAGAATTTGGAGTTTAATTCTGCTAGGTATTCCTTCTGAAAGGGCATCAAGGCATCTACTGTACCTTCCACCTATCAGTAATCATCTTTTCTTGGTTTGTAAGAAAATGATTATGTTCAAATGCATATGCCTATTTAACAAAACATTGGACGTTTCTCAAATAAACATAAGTGCAAAAGAGAAAAAGGGAAGACAAAGCAAATTTCTGTATTTGGAAAAGTATTTGTATTAACTTTTTATGAGTATCTTTGTACAAAGGAGACAGGCATCCTAGTAAGAGGATTTCGTCGTAAAAATTGAAAATTTTATACAAAAGAAAGATGGCTATGTGTAACAATTCCATGGGATTCCATTCTGCTATAGCCTTCACAACTCTGAATATCTGTCCATTCAATGCTTCGTCCGCCGATGACTGGATTGATCAGAAGCTTGGAGCTGGTTGATGAAGAGATTGTCCTTTAAAGTGATCCGACGAGACATAGTCATACGCTTTAATTCCCTAACTTTTGCCTGAATCGCCCTTTCGGGTTTTCGATCCACCGGGAAACCCTTTTTTGCCCAAGCCGCCCTTTCGGGTTTTCAACTTGCCGGGTGTACAGATTTTTTTTGTTTTATCCCTAATTTTTGCCCGAACCTCCCTTTCGGGTTTTCGGTTCACCGGGATGCCCATTTTTGCCCAAGTCGCCCTTTCGGGTTTTCGACTTGTCGGGTTTGTTCATGCGTAGTATCTTTTGACTATGTCTGTGTTCGCAGGGTGTGGCAAATCGTCGCCATCCATGGTGGTCAGAATCATCGCACCACCAGAAAATATGCTCTTGATCACAAATGGTCCTTCGTAAGTAGGAGTCCATTTGCCCCTGGGATCACTTTGCGGCAAGATAATCCGCTTGATTACAAGATCTCCGACTTAGTATACTTGACGTCTAACTTTCTTGTTGAAAGCCTTGATCATCCGTTTTTGGTACGCCTGACCATGGCAAACAGCAGTGAGTCGCTTCTCATCAATCAAGTTGAGTTGATCAAGTCGGGTCTGAATCCAATCGTCTTTATTCAAACCAGTGTCCTTCATAATCCTTAAAGAAGGAATCTGAACTTCCATGGGCAGGACAACCTCCACGCCATACACCAAAGAAAATGGGGTTGCCCCTATTGAAGTACGTGTCGTGGTACGGTGTCCATGCAGAACAAACGGTAACATCTCATGCCAGTCCTTGTAAGTGACTGTCATTTTATGAATGATCTTCTTAATGTTTTTGTTCGCAGCTTCAACAGCACCGTTCATCTTCGGTCGATAGGGAGATGAATTGTGATGATAAATCTTGAACTGTTCGCATAGAGCGATGATCATAGTATTATTCAGATTTGTACCATTGTCTGTGATGATCCTGTCGGGGACACCATACCGACATATGAGGTTCTGCTTGATGAAGCGGGAAACCACATTTTTTGTAACAGAGGCGAAGGAAGCTGCTTCGACCCATTTGGTAAAATAGTCAATGGCGACCAGGATAAAGCGATGTCCATTGGACGTTGTGGGCTTGATCTCTCCAATCATGTCAATGCCCCACATTGCGAATGGCCAAGGAGCTGTCAGAATGTTGAGAGGAACAGGAGGAATATGAATCTTGTCAGCATAGACTTGACATTTATGACAAGTACGGGAATGTTGATGGCAATCAGCTTCCATGGTAGACCAGTAATAGCCTGCCCTTAGAATCTTTTTAGCCATCGTATGCCCGCTCAAGTGGGTGCCAAATGTATCACTGTGTATCTCGGTCATGATCAACTCTGCTTCAGCTTTGTCTACACATCGGAGTAAAACACAATCATGGTTGCGTTTATAGAGGATGTCGTTGATCAGGAAGAACTTGGCAGCAAATTTCCTTAGGAACTTTTTGTCGTTTACGGAAGCTCCTTCGGGGTATTCTCTAGTCTGGAGATGCCTTTTGATTTCGTGAAACCAGGGTTGTTCCACTACTTCTTCGGTATTAATCTCATGACAATGCGCAGGTTCATCCATTCGCTCGATGGTGATTTGGGGAGCCTCATTATCCCAGTTGAGTTTAAACATGGAGGACATTGTTGCCAGAGCATCTGCTAGCTGATTCTCTTCTCGCGGGAAATGCTCGAAGGTAATTTGCTCGAAATGAGGCAGTAATGTCAGGACATGTTCTTTGTATGGGATAAGATTAGGATGCTTGGTATCCCACTCTCCTTTGACTTGACTGATAACCAAAGCCGAGTCCTCAAATATGATCAAAGATTTGATCCCCATGTCTATAGCAGCCTTGAGACCAAAGATGCAAGCTTCATATTCAGCCATGTTATTGGTACAACTGAAGTAGAGTCGGGCCGTGAAAGGTGTGTGGCAACCTTCCAGGGAAATGAGTACCGCACCGATACTGTTTCCAAGTGCATTTGAAGCGCCATCAAAGTACAGGGTCCATCGGGATCCATTTTCAGGTCCGTCATACGGTCCGTTACCTTTAATGTTGTCCAAATTCATGATGTCCTCGTCCGGGAAGTCGAATCTCATGGATTGATAATCTTCGATAGCTTGATGAGCTAGATGGTCAGCTAGTACACTCCCCTTTATAGCTTTTTGGGTAGTATACTGGATGTCATACTCAGTCGGGATCATTTGCCATCTAGCGATTCTTCCAGATAAAGCAGGCTTCTCGAAGATATACTTGATAGGATCCATTTTGGAAATCAACAAAGTGGTATGAGTCAACATATATTGCCTTAGTCGGCGAGCAGCCCATACCAAAGGTCAACAAGTTTTCTCGAGCAGTGAGTAGCGAGTCTCACAGTCGGTAAACTTTTTGCTAAGGTAATAAATGGCATGCTCTTTTCGACCAGACTCGTCATGCTGGCCCAATACACACCCCATTGAGTTATCCAAGACGGTCAGATACATGATCAATGGTCTTCCTTCGAGGGGTGGCATCAGAATAGGAGGTTCTAGCAAATACTCCTTGATCTTATCAAAAGCAGCTTGGCAATCGTCGTTCCATTCGACTACCTGATCTTTCTTCAATAGTTTGAAAATTGGCTCACAGGTAGACGTCAGATGAGAGATGAATCTGGCAATATAGTTCAAGCGCCCCAAGAACCCTCTAACTCCTTTTCAGTACGGGGGGCAGGAAATTCTTGTATTGCTTTCACTTTCGCTGGATCGACCTCAATGCCTTTGTTGCTGACAATGAATCCTAGAAGTCTACCATACCTAACTCCAAAAGTGCACTTACTTGGATTCAGCCTGAGTTTGTACTCCTTCAACTTGGCAAACAGCTTTTGCAAATGTTCAAGGTGTTCCTCCTCTGTTTGTGATCGAGCTATCATGTCGTCTACGTAAACTTCGATCTCATGATGTATCATATCATGAAATAAAGCTACCATGGCGCGTTGATAAGTTGCCCCTGTGTTCTTCAGTCCGAACGGCATCACCTTGTAGCAGAAGGTACCCCATTGTGTAACAAAGGTTGTTTTCTCCATGTCCTCGGGGGCCATTTTGATCTGGTTGTAGCCCGAGAAGCCATCCATGAAGGAAAACACTTTGTGCTGAGCTGTGTTGTCAATCAAAATGTCGATATGCGGTAGCGGAAAATCATCTTTGGGGCTAGCCCTGTTCAAATCCCGGTAGTCCACACACATTATGACCTTGCCGTCTTTTTTAGGTACTGGCACATTGTTAGCAACCCATTGTGGATAGGATGTAACAGCCAGAAAGCCAGCGTTGAATTGCTTCATTACTTCTGCTTTAATCTTCTCAAACATGTCGGGCCTCATTCGGCGGACCTTTTGCTTGATCGGTGGACAATCCTCTCTTGTAGGGAGACGGTGAACCACTATATCTGTGTCTAAACCCGGCATGTCTTCATAAGACCAGGCGAAGATTTCAACGTACTCATTCAACAGCTGTATCAAGCTCTCCTTGACACTTGGTTCCAGATTGGTACCCACTTGTATTTCTTTCTTGTCTTCCTCTGTTCCTAAGTTGATTGTTTCCAACAACTCTTCATGAGGCAAGATGGCCCTTTCTTCCTGTTGTAGAAGTCTGGCTAGCTCCTTGGTACTTCACAATCTTCGTCATCTTCGTATTCAGCCTGATTGACCAAATCTTAAGAGTTATTAAAGGATACAGCAGAATAGTCACCCGTAGAATCCAGAGTGGATGGGTACCTGCATTTGTGAGTGTGGGTGTGTGTAAGGGATAGCCATCCTTAAACAAACAAAAATGCAAAAGGAAAGAAAATGAACACAGCAGTTTATCAATGAAAAAACGTCCAATGAATCATTAAACATGGCATATGAATATGAAGAGAATCAAAACCCTTACAAATGGACCTACATGCCCCGGGCAAGGCATGAGGTGAAAAAGTAGTGTGCAGATTGTTTAAAAGTAATTATTACAGACCAACAGGAAATGTTCGAAAGATAAGTTACTGATTAATGAAAGTAATAGGGACGAAGTCTTTCGCCTCCCAGTTGTGCAGTCCCCCTCCGATGGTCGGGAAGATCCAATCTTCAATGTTATCCTCTTCGTCTTCGTCTTCCAAAGCATTGATTCCATGAGGAGAGATCTTGATGGGTATTCTTTCAATTTTTGAGCGACGCATAGCTTTTTGCCCCGCAGCGGTAAATCCCAACCCAAACTTGTCTGTTTTGTGGGGAATGTCAGGCAACTGACCCCATGTTGAGCTCTTTCCCTCCTTCATTGCAGCCTTCGCGTCTTTCAGAGATGCCATCCTGGCCACCTGCTTGGGCTCCTCAGCTACTGCCTTTGCTACTGCAACCTCCGGAGCAATTTCCTCGAAGTGTTGGAACGGTGTCTCAATGAATTCGCCCTCCACTTCCACATACCGAAAGGAGTTCAGGTGACTAATCATATATTCCTATTCACCGTGTACAGTTATGATTTTACCCTTGACAGGGTATTTCAGCATCTGATGTAGGGAGGAAGTGACTGCGCCAGCATTATGTATCCACGGTCTCCTTAGAAAGCAAGAGTATGACGGACGGATGTCCATCACATAGAAAGTTGAGTGGAATACCTTAGTGCCCACCTTGATGGGAATGTCGACATCCCCATGCACCATCCTTTTTGACCCGTCAAAGGCCCTGACAATGATATTACTTGGTTTCAGCTCCAAGCCTTCACAATCCAATCGATCCAGAGCTTTCTTAGGCAGCACGTTCAGAGAAGAACCAGTGTCGACCAAAACATGGGCAAGAGTAGTTCCTCGGCATTCGACTGACACATGCAATGCGTCATTGTGCTTTCTTCCTTTCGGAGTCAGGTCAGCATCAGAGAAACCTAGGCCGTTGTCGGCGGTAAGGCTAGCTACACAATCCTGAAATTGATCGGCTGAGGTTTCCTGGGGCACATGGGCTGTCTTCAAAAACCTTATCAAGGCCTTGGCATGAGCCTCTGAACAAAGCAGCAAAGCTAACATGGAGATCTTCGAGGGGGTTTGCCCCAGTTGCTCTACCACATCATAATCACTCTTCTTTATTATTTTCAGAATCTCCTCCATTTCTTTCTTAGAGGTTTCGGGGATGACCAATGGCTGAGCCCTCGTCCTGACGAGCTCATCTTGGATCCCTTTCCCCTTATCAACAGAAGTAGGAGGGACAACCACGGGAGTGACGGCTTCTTTAATCAACGGAATTCTTGCAAAAAGTTTTATCGGTGCAGGAGTAACTTTGGCAGCAGCTGAGGGTCCAAAGATTGCCTTTGGAGGGGCAATCTCTGGAGAGAAAATTCTCCCACTTCGGGTAATCTTGCTCGTACCGGCAATGTTTTCGATGTCGGCATCTTCGTCAGAGCTCTCTTCAGTTATCTCAACTTATTTAACACCATGGTAGTAGATTTCTCCACCATAATTCCATGGTATTGATTTGTCAGATTTGTAGGGGACAGGCCCAGGCATGGTTATTTTCAGAGGAACAATCTTCGTAGCTGATGTAATCTTAACAGGCTTTTTAGGGACCTTGGAAAGATTGGTGGAAATGGTGATTATTAAAACATCTTTGATAGGAGTTGGAGTAGCAGGAATCTTTTCGAAAAGAATTTGTTGGCTGTCCATTACGCCTTGGATGCCTATCTTCAGCAATGGACAATCAATTGGTAGGGAGGAACAACAGTAGCAGTCTTCTTTACATCCTGGGAAAACCCCAGCCTTTAACAGATTCAACTTGATTGTCAGTAATGGAGTTACCAGATCATCAACAGCAGAAACATACAGATCTTCTTCAACGGCCTGAACATGATGGCCATGCTTTGGCATCGGAGCAGATATTATGTTCGGCTTCTCCGGAGCATCGAACTCAACCTCTTTTGCATCTATCAAGTCTTGAATTTTATTCTTTAGCGCCCAGCAATTGTTGGTGTCATGTACGGCGCTATCAGAATGGTAGGCACATTTGGCATTGGCATGATAGTATGGAGATGTGGTGTTAGGGTTTTTTGGTGCCTCCTTTAAACCAGTCAGATTCAACTTCAACAAATGGGGAAGAACTTGTGCAGGCGTCATATTGATGTGGGTGAACTGTCGTTGTGGCCGTTCTACCCGTTGCTGGTTAGGTCTAGACTGATTGTTACGAGGCTGATCATTTGATGAATTTTGAATCATCACGGCCCCTACAGTCGGCCGGCGCTTAGTTCTTCCCGATCCTTTTTGAGAGTACACAACAGCTGCCTCCTTCTTGGCTGGAAATGATTTATTAACAGTTGTAGATGCAGAGGCATCCCTTTGAATCTTCCCATTCTTAATACCAGCTTCCACCCGTTCGCCAGTCAGAATCAATTCAGTAAACCCTGCAGAAGAGCTCCCGATCAAATGGTTGAAGAACGGGCCAGACAGGGTCCCCAAGAACATATCAACTAGTTCCCTATCAGAAAGAGGTGGCTGCACTCTTCCGGCCAAGTCGCGCCATTTCTGGGCGTATTCTTTGAATCCCTCATTTGAGGCCATTCCCATACTTTGTAGCTGAGTACGGGTTGGCGCCAAGTTAGTGTTATATTGATACTGGCGATAAAAGGCAGCTGCCAAGTCTTCCCAGTTATGCACTTCTGACCTCTCAAGTTGGTAAAACCAGTCTAGTTGTGTACCGGACAAGCTGTCCTGGAAGAAGTGTACCCAAAGATTTCTATCGGATGAATGAGGTTGAATTTTCCTAACATACGACCTCAGGTTCATCTTCGGGCAAGACAGCCCGTCGTATTTTGCAAAAGTTGGCACCTTAAACTTTGGAGGAATCACAATTCCAGCAATCAATCCCAATTCTTCAAAATCTAACCCAGGAACCCTTTGCAGCTCCATAGCTGCCAGTCTATCCTCCAGGTTTTTGTATTTGTCGTCCGCTGGCGGGTATTGCTGCTCTGAGTAGTCTTCATCTTCCTCAACCTCTTCCTCTTCAGCCTCGGACTCAGAAGGTAATGCAGTCCCTTTTCCCTTACCGGTCCCCTCATCAGATGTGGAGGGGAATTCAAGAACTCTTCTAGCTTCATTCTCAAATCTTCTTCCCAGTGTAGCTACCCCGACTCTTTTCTTCTTCTTTTTCACTTTATCTTGCTCTTTGTTCCCTAGTAGTGCTTTAAGATCCTCCTGACCCTTTGCTAAGGTCATTAGGAGCTGTTGAAACTGCGAGTTTTGTGCCTGCAGATCTTTGACCGTTTGTTCGAGATCCATCTTACTAAAATAAACAACAGAGAGATAAGGAAACCTGGCGTGAAGACCTGTTTATGCATATGATGAATGATATGTTTATTCATGTAATGCATTCAAGGATTTAGAAATTCAAAATTGTTGCAAACAAAAAGAACACACGTCATATTAATAAGAAGAAATTTTGCCAGTACATAAATGCCCTATGGGCCAAATATTACAAAAACTTCTCAAGGTAAAAAGACGTTGCGCATCCTCTTTGGTGCGATGTAGGTGTTGAGGGTCTCCTCCTCGTGAAGTCGACGGGTAAGCTCTAAAACCTTCTTCTCACTGGCGTAGAATCTGGCTTCAAAAGTATTTTGTTCTTCTTTGAGTTGGATCCAACTCTTCTGCATTTCCTCCCATGAGGTTGGCATGTCAGGATATAGGATGGTGTAGGGAACCTCTCCTTCCTTAACAGGCTCTTTAATCAAAGGGAGAATATGAGGGTAAGGCATCATAAGACTCTGGGCTCGGGTTCGTACCCACTTGAGATAAGGCTCAAGAGGGATGGAGTTCTTATGCCCCAGTGTCTTGCTATCTACCTTGTTAGGCATCCTCCAAGCTCTGATGAATCTTTGGCGTAGTCCTTGCGCATCATTGTCGAAGTCAAAAACTAGGTCAGGAATCAGCATGTCATGAGGGCCATCCCTCCGTGCATATCCAAATTGTCTCAAAGCTAGACAAGGGTTGTAGGTAATACCCCCTCTAATGCCAAGTAATGGAACATTAGGGAACTCACCACAACGATCGATGATGATGACATTTTCTCTGGAACGAGAACACCAATGTACATCAGAGTGTGTGAGGGTCATCAACCGTTGTGACCATCTTAAGCCTTGTTCATTCTTCAAAACAGATTGTGGAAGGTGCGAAATAAACCACCTTGCAAGGAGAGAAGTACAGCACATGAGAACACCTCTCTTCCTCATTGTTCGTGTGTAAAATAAGTGGAGGATGTCCCCAAGCAATGTAGGTATGGGATTCCTGGATAGGAAAATCTTGACAGCATTGACATCTATAAGTTGGTCAGGATTTGGGAACAAGACCAACTCATAAATGAGGAGTGCCATAATCTCTTCAAAGGCTTGTAGATCCAAGGAGTTCCAACACTCTTGTGCTTTCTCAAACAAGAATTTTGCCAAGAAGCCTTTGACACCACTTCTAGTTTCCCAATGCCCCTTGATGTCAGATGGTTGCAAGTGTAGTACTCGAGCAACATCTTTAGGTTTTGGTTCTTTTTCCGTACCGTTGAAAGGTAGTTGATTAAGAATAGGAATTCTCAGGAGTTGAGAAAATTCCTCCAAAGTAGGCACCAATTGGTAGTCGGGGAATGTGAAATAGTGGTGAAGGGGGTCAAAGAACTGGAACAACACTTTCACCATGTCTTCTTCAATGCTGGTGTTGACTAGGCTGAGCAGTCTACCATGTCTTTCACTGAAGAGAGAACTTTATGGAATTCTAGATGTGAGCTCCTTGAGTTGAGGAGGGATTCTCACAAGGTTGACTTGGATAGTTTTCCTGCGAAGAATTTCCATGACCTACAAAACAAGAACAAAGATGAAGATCCAAACCCTTGAAATGGTTAGTGGATGCATATGATGCTTTATGATGTTCATGATGTATGCACAAACATATGTACGAGCAAGTCACACAAAACCCTAGTTTCAGGCTTGCATGAGGTTTCATAGGTAAGTACCCTCTTGAGTGAAGTTGGCTTAAAAAACCTGTCCTATAAATAGTAACTGGGTTCTAAGGAGCTCAATATCATTGGATTGTTTTCTATGTTTATTGTTTTGGTTTAGCCACTTAACTAGCGACCAAAATATTCCAAGAAAACAACCCTCAATGAGTGTAGTATCGAGTATCTACCAACTTTGGACTGCACCAAAGCCGGTTGTTGTACCCCAAAACTTGCCCTCCCATATTCTCCAAGATTTAACAAGAATCATATTCAAATGGCTCAAGATTTCTCAAGGGTTGCACAGTCAAACATCCTCCTAAGCCAGTCAAAATTAGGGTTTTGGTTCTTGAGGTTTCCAATGGCTCAATCAAGTCCCATAGGCCTATATACATTGTTAAGCATCTACATGCCAAGTCTCAAGACTCACAGCATCAAATTGCACAGTCAAAAGCTTCAGTTGCTCCACAGTCAACTGTAGGGGTAAAATGGTCATTTTGCAGTCAAAAGTCATAATTTTTGGTCAACATCTTATTTTGAAGCCACAATCATCATTTTATCAAGTCCTGATCATGATTCCACAAGAATGGCTCAAAAATCATCAAGGATGCAAAAGTTGCTATTTTTGGACAGTTGAAAAGTCAACTGTAACTTGACCAATGCATAACTTTTTCATGGTTCATCAGAAAAATCTCATCCAATGCTCATTTTGAAGGGGATGACATTTACTACAACTCAACTTACCATTCCAAGTCCAAGAAATTCTCTCACAAAAAGTTATCAATTTCTACATTATAGGTCAATTTCAAAAGTCAACAAAAGTGCATTTTAAGTCAAAGACCATAACTTGAGATTGGTAAATACAAATGACATGGGACCAAAGTCATTGGTTAGAGGACTTCAAGACCTTTCCAAAATGTCCAAGAACACGTTCATATGATCAAAATTGAGCAAGATATGCATTGGAGAAGTTGGGAAATTTTTGTGAATTTGCAAAAGTCAACTTTGCTCAAAACACATCATTTTTGCTAATGGGCCTCAAATTCCTTCTTGAAACATTGTCCAAGGCCTATGCACGACCCATTGAGATTAAATTGAATTATTTTATTATTTTTATTAATTGATTGGATTTTTAATTGATTATTAATTCATTTAATTCATTTAATTGTAGGAAAATATGAAGATATGGTTTTCAAATCTTTTCATGAAGCAAATATGACCAATATGAGCTGGAGATTTCGTGTGCCAATCAAAGAGACAAGAATATCCAATTTTGGCAAGTTTTCTCCATCAAAAAGAGGCAAAAAGATTTGATTGAAAATCAAATATACAAACATGAATGCAATGGATCTTTGGGCCAAGACTTGACCTAATTCCCTTCCCATATATGCAAGCAAGCTAAACCTAATTCCATTAACGTGAAAATTGCTGCCAAAATACCATAACCAATTCCAAAAAATATCAAAGAAACTCAAAACTGAATTCAACCTTCCAGGCCAATTCAAAGCCTTTTCTTGATTCCAATACACTGCTAGGCCTCCCAGGAACGATTTGCAATCAAAACCAAGCTTCATAGCTCAAGAAATCGAGACAAACAGTTTTACGGTTTGAAGCTTTTTTCCATAATTGTATATATCGATTCTTGCATATTTAACATATTATTGTGGTTGTTTTGTGCTAATAGGACTCATACAAAGTTGTTGGTGTGATTTAATTGCATTAAAATACCCTGAAACAGAAACTGCCATTGAAGGATTCTAGGGTTTCCAAGCTCTCAAATTAGGGCTTTACAGCATAAGCAAAATTAGGACTAATGACGCCTATGGTTGAATTCGTCAAGGCCAGACAAATCAAACCCAACCCTCGCGCCCTATTTATATAGCTTGTACATCTAATCGCTATTATTGGACATTCCATATTGTGGGGGTTAAAAACCCCCGCTAATTGTTTTTGTTTTACAGGGAAACGAGGAAGAAGACAATACGTGTGGAGACGTGATTGGCTGGATTCAAAATAACGCGCGCTTTTCTCTTTCCAGCATATGCATTTGTTTTTAATATATTATTTTCATTGCTTGTTATAATTACAAATACAGGCACATGGTGTAGTGGTTGTTGCGCTGTCCAAGGACCATTGGGACCTGGGTTCGATTCCCAGGTCCCCCAAACGCTTGTTAATATTTTTTCAAACATGTTCATATGCAGGATATTCAAAGGTGTTCCACCATGGGCTCCCATGTTCCCAGATGCCATGTGTCCTTCAACAGCAATCCAATGGCTATGAAGCGCTGAACACCATACTCCCAGTCAACCACACGCTCAGCTGATCCAAAAAGTCAATGGGCTGGCCAACAAATGGGCCAGAAATTTCTAAACAAAACCTCCATTCTTGGGTCAACACCCCCCTGGTTAATTGCTTTTTTTATTTTCTTTTAACTAACTATTTTTATTATTAATATTATTATTTATTTAACTAACATAATTAATATTAATTTTCATAATAAATTCAGAATTAAAAAATGTAAATATTTTTATTATGTATTAATTTCATTATTAATTATTATTTTGGTAAATAAAATGTAAATTAATTAAATTAGTTAAATTAGGTTAACTTTGACATTTTTTATAATAAATAAAATTAATCTAGAATTAGGGTTTTCTTGACTTTTAATTTCTTTTATTTTTATTTTCATTAAGACTTAAAAAACATAAAAAAAACATTTTTCTCTTTTAATTAATTAGGTTTAGGTTTAATATTTAATTAATTGCAAAAAAGGACAAACTACTTTCTTTTCTCAAAAAGGATCAAAACCCTAAGGACGTCCTGATTTAATTCCTTTTGATCATATTTATGTAACTGTTTCCGAGGATGTAATAGTTAATTAGCATTTTACCGCTTTATTTACTTTTCTCGCATTTATTTCCAAACGGGTTTTGTTTTTGGCGATGTATAGACCCGCGCCTTGTAATAGCGTAGATTTACCTTTCCGCAATTTATTTTCCGCACTCTTAACTATTAATATGCATGAAAGACTTGTATGACAAATAAAATCAATCCGTAGCTCACAAATGACATGTACAAGATAAACATAAACTGAAACAACACACATGCACATGCCACTCTTAGGGTACGCCTCACTGGTTGCCTCGACGTGGTCGTCAAGTATAGGGTGTTTTAGAGGTAGCCCTCCTGTCTAAAGATCCAGTCGCCTCGAAACGGTTGCCTCGGATAAAAAGGATCTAGGACATTATGGTTACCGCTAAGGTGTCCTACTATTGCTTTGGTGACCACACATGTCCCTAATAATCGAATTGACCCGAATACCTCCAACGACGGTGCTACCTACTTCTCAATAGTGGGATAGTACTGTCCAAAGGACTCTTACACTGCCTAATTCCTTAGAGTAGGTAGATTTCTCCTGGGTACTTGCTCTCTCAAACAAACAAAACAACTTTTCGCACTGACACTTTCAAAAAGTTTTCAAACAAATACTTCATACACTCTTGAGGACAGATACAAGAGTTACTTAGAAATTTTTCAAACAAAACTTTTTCAAAACCCACATACACTTGAAAAGCAAACAATTTTTGAAAACATAAGAGCAAGTACCTAAGAGCCCGTGGATAACCACGGATAGAAAGGGTGCTAACACCTTCCCTTTCTATAAATCTACCTCCCGAATCGAGAAACATTCTCGAAAAAAGGAATTTTGCTGTGCTTTTGTCCTTTCCATGTTGGAGAACATAAAATACGGTGGCGACTCTTGCTTACCGCGACATTTCGCGAAACCGGCATTTCAAAACAGTCAGTTCTATTTCCACCGATCACAGAACTGGCGACTCTGCTGGGGATTTTAATAAGTGAGGTGTACCTTGGGATTAGACCACTCTTATGTTTTCAATTGCTTGCTTTGATTGCTTTAAAATTGTGGGCTTGTTTTGGAGTTTCATAGATACTAACCCGGATCTGGGGAATACCCTTTTAGGTAGCATAAGCTGTGAGGGACCTGTCCGGCGTAGACCGACACGGGTGAAGTAGTGGCTACGTTGGTGTGACACCTTGGTCTGTACCGATATCCCTTGTGTTGCAACGAGGAGAATATTGGTCTTCTGAGGAGTCATTAAGCACCAACCGACCTTAGAACCCTAAATTGACCCAACTTGGCCATAGAACAGTAGCAGTATGCTACACTCATTGAGGCTAAACTCTCGCGATGGTTCTGGCCGTAAGAAAAGATTGCAATGCTGGAGTTATGACCGATTGAGGGTAGTCGATGATATTGAGATCCTCTAGAACCCGGTTACTTTTGATAGGACAGGTCTTAACCAACGAAACTGAAAGAGGGTAGTACCTAAACTTCATGCTGGCCTAAACTCTAAGGGCTTTCTGGTGTGACTTGTGTGCCTTCCAACTTGAAATACTTGCCCATACTTGTTATCTGACAACATTGAGCTACTTGCAGGTTTTGTTTATAGTCCTTAAACTGGACTTATTACAGGGTTTACTTACACCTTGCACCTTTGCATCCACGTGCATAACATCATACCATCATACCATTGCATACATCCTGCATAAGGACTAACCCATTTCAAGGATCTCAAGGGTCTGTGATGCAGGTCATGATGAATCAAAATGTCTAGCAAGGGGCAAAGGGGATTTATTTTCCTCTAGCCAAGGTTGATAACTTGAGTCAGGGGCTATGACCCACTCGATATGGTGAGCCTTGACTCTTGAAGAAGGACTCTCAACAACAGGAAGTTCCCTCAATCAAGCTACCAGATTCTAACAATTTTCTTGTTTACCCCGCGAGGTCCTTGAAAACATTGCATGCATACATACACATCATTGCATAACAGGTACCCTTTTGACAGGTCACTTATCTTCTTTGTTGTTTATTTCAGCAATCATCATGAATCCTGAATCATCCAATGAACAAGCTATCAAGGCCCTCCAGGCCCAGAATGCCCAGTTCCAGGAGTTGGTTATGAGCCTAGCCCAGGGTCAACAGGATTTGAAGACTCTGCTCTTGAAGAAGAAGAAGAAGAGGACTGTGCTGTTCAACCCTAGACGCAGATCTGGGAATGGATCACAAAATGAGGCTGAGCTGACTCCCTCATCTGTAGGCAAGGACAGTCCCCAAAGGAGAGAGGTTCCTAGTCCTGTGGTCTCCGACAACGAGACAGATTACAATGATGAACAGTACCCTCCTACTGAGGATAAGTACAAACAGCTAGAGGACCGGTTAAGTGCTATGGAGATACAGAAAGTGCCCGGCCTGGATTTCGAAGATCTAGGTCTGTCCTCTGGGGTGGTGATCCCTCACAAATTCAAAGCACCTGCCTTTGCAAAGTACGACGGAGCCTCTTGTCCTAAACTGAACCTCCGTTCATACGCAAGGAAGATCCAACCATATACTGCAGACAAGAATTTATGGATCTATTTCTTCCAGGAAAGTCTTTTAGGGACTCAACTCGAATGGTTCTATCAGCTGGATGGAGCCAGTATTCGTAACTGGGAGGACTTGGCTACTGCGTTCTACAAGCAGTATCAGTATAATTCCGACCTCGATCCTACGCGTACCCAACTCTAGGGTATGTCACTAGGGACGGGTGAAGGATTTAAGGAATATGCGCAAAAGTGGAGAGACCTTGCTGGAAGGGTGCAGCCACCGCTGACTGACCGTGAACTCGTTAACATGTTCTTGGGGACCCTGTCTGGGCCGTTCTTCAACCATCTGATTGGAAATTCTTCTGCTGGGTTCACAGATCTGATCTTGACTGGGGAAATAATTGAAGCTGGTATCAAGGCTGGGAAGATTCAAGAAGCCACACCTTCTGATACTCACAAAAAGCCTTATAGTGGGAAGAAAGAGTCCAATGCGGCGTACAGTCAGAAGAGTCGTCGTGACCAACATGTAGGGGCAGTCCTGATCCCTGGTTCTACACCATGCCGAAAACAGCAAAAGGGAAATCAGCGAAGGCCAGACGAGCCTAAAAGACAGTTTACCAACATCAACATGCCATTATCACAAGCATGGCAGCACATGTTGAAAATGAATCTGATTGCGGTGATCAACCCTCCTGCAAATCCAAAGACTTCTTCTCCAAGCTACAACCTAGGTGCGAGGTGTGCTTATCACTCTGGTAGCCTGAGGCACAATACTGAGGATTGTTGGGCGCTGAAATACAAGATCCAGAATATGATTGACGCCAAAGAGATCGAATTCGAGCCTGCCGAGACTCCTAATGTGATCACTGCTCCCTTGCCAAAGCATGGCTAGGATTGAGAAACTTTTGTTCATTTGAATTCTAGTATTGTATTTTTCTTTTCTTATTCAAACATTTGTTCATGTCAAACTTGGTTATTTCATTAATGCATTACACGTGTCTGTTTTGAAGTAATTGTGTTTACTATATTCAAAATTGCTTTCATTTTTTGATGTTCAACTCTCGATTTAAAATTCTAAGCCTCTTGAGGGAGGATGACGAAAACGATACCACGATCTTTACAGTATGCTTTTGGACAAACCCCGCTGATGAGGTACAGGCATTGTTTCAATTCCTAAACACTGGAGTTATAAGGAAGATAATCCCTCGTCAACCCCTTCGAGCCAAAGAAGTAGGAGTTTCTTTCTTTTCACAAAAAGTTAAAACCCTTAATCATAACCTGGGGCAGGGTAGTTCTCTCAGTTGATCCAAGTGCACAACGAAGAAGTCCTTACAAAACAAAAGACAGTGATGGTTCCGTATAATCGTAAGGATAGGCAGTCAGTATCTCTCAAAATAAAAACCCAATAAGTCAAAACCTATGAAGGAGACTTACAAAAACTGGGGCATCCCACTGACTGTAATCACAAAAGAAACAGTTCAGGAAAAATTCAGGGATAACAAAATCAAAAAAGAAAGAGGTCCTACAAACCCTCAACAAAAAGAAATGACTGCTTATTCAAAATAAATTGTCAATATCCGAACCATCACCAGAATATCAAAGCAAAGACTCAAACAAGGTTTAATGCACGATCAACTGAGGTTAGGTTTGAAGAACATCACGAAGAGCGGGTGGGTACAAATATAATTTGAGCCTTTATCCTTTGTTTCTTAAACCGTGAACCAGGCCACGTTACAACCCTTAAAAGTCCTAGCTGAAGCATGGGTTAGTTCGAAAGCATACTGTTACGAAAGGTATCCTGACTCCTTAAGGCTTGCGGTAAAATAACGAGTTGACATCACAGTTTACAAAAAAAAAATTCACTTGTTTTTATGAAAAAAAATGCATTTTCAAAAACTTCAAGACAGACATAAGCTTTGCATTTTTGAAATAACATTGCTTGCACATATGACTATTTGTTTGAACAGCAGAGAAATTCGCACGAAGAATATCTAGTGAACAAAAGCACTCCCAATCAAGGGGCAGACATGAGCATTGTCCAGTATCTGGGGCAGTTAAGTCAAGATTCAGAGAATCTCTTAAACGCCAAATGCCAGGGGCAAACCTTAGCCTGAGTCACTTGGGGCATTGGACATGAATTCCAACGACGAATCTGGCACGATCAAACGAAGATCTTCTGGTAGTCTGACAACTCCACGCTACTGACAATGACAACTCCCTGCACTCTGAGAACGTGGACATAGTCGAAAAAATACTACGCATAATCAAAGACCCGCTAGGTCGACTGGCCTAGGCAAAAATAAGGGCTTCCCGGCGAACCAAAAGGGTTCGGGCAAAAATAAGGGATGAAAATGAAAAAATCTGTACACCCGGCAAGTCGAAAACCTGAAAAGGCGGCTTGGGCAAAAATGGGTATCCCGATGGACTAAAAACCCGAAAGGGCGGTCCAATCAAAATTAGGGATTAAAGCGTACGACTATGTCCCGTCATCTCGTCACTTGCCTACCAGAAGAAGACTCGTCAATCAGCGGTCATCAAGCACCTCCACAGGTACCTTCTCCCACAGAAACTGGGGCAATAAGAATTGTCTAAGCGATCAAGCTGCTTTGTCCTCCAGGTACAAGGTAAATTCAGCTGAAGAACATGACCAAGATACCTTCACTCTCCGCAGAGTAGGACAAGACCCAACAATATACTCCCCAAACAGAGTTGACCTCCCGTCAGCCCTAACAAGGCACGGTATCTCCAGCAAGTCAGTGATACTCTCCCCAAGCAGAGTAGGTCTACTGTCAGCCTTAAGGAAGCTGGATATCCCCAGAAGATCTCAACATTCCCCAGCGGAGTATACAAATGTTCCTAAGCAAGCATCCCCGGCAGTCTTAATATAAGATTGTTCCCCAACGGAATACCAGACACCCCAGTGGAGCCACTTCCCCAGTACAGTCCAAAAGTTTCCCCAGGAAAGTTAAGCCATCCTCCCCAGTAGGTTCTGGAAGCTCATCCCCAGTAGATTCTGGAAGCTTATCCCCCGCAGAGTGCAAAAGTCTCTCCCCGACCATGTTCAGAGGTTACTCCCCACCAGATCTTATAACTGGGTTATCCTCAGCTAATTACCACGGAAAGATCGTCCTCGGCGAAGTTCTTCCCATCCCCCAGCAAAGTTCATCAAATCCTCCAACATAACTTATCAACAGGAATCCCCAGCGGAGTTATCATCAAATTCTCAGTGAAGTATCTCTTCCCACAGAGTAATTCCCCGCAGAGTAATCTTCATCAGGTTTATTCCCCAACGGAGTCATCTTCTCCGACCGGTTTATTCTTGCAGTCATCATCCCCAGCAGAAATGAAGAACTCTACTCTTCAACTTCAGCCCAGGATTCAACTTCCCGGCATTCGTCAAGGATTTATTTTCCCAGACGAAAATACATTCATAAACATCACATCATCATACATCGTGACACATGCATATACGCATCATATCATACAATCTTATTTATGTCGAGAACATCATTGCTTGATCCATATCATGCATTGCATATGACTGACCTTTACCTTTCAGGAAGGATACAGTTAAATGATCAGCTATGTCAAAGTAGACAAATACAGTCAAAAGAGACCAATCCAGTCAAAGAAGACAAATCCAGTTAAATTAATTCCTAAAGTCAAAGAAAACAGCCTGTCATCTTAGACAACCCGTCGTTATAGACACCCGTCGTTATAGACACCTGTCGTTATAGACACCCGTCGTTATAGACACTCGTCGTTATAGACACCCGTCATTATAGACACTCGTCATTATAGACACCCGTTATTATAGACACTCGTCGTTATAGACACCCGTCCTTATAGACACTCGTCGTTATAGACACCTGTCGTTATAGACACTCGTCGTTATAGACACCCGTCGTTATAGACACCCGTCGTTATAGACACCCGTCGTTATAGACCCTCGTCGTTATAGACACCTGTCTTTATAGACACCCGTCGTTATAGACACTCGTCGTTATAGACACCCGTCGTTATAGACACGCGTCGTTATAGACACTTGTCGTTTTAGACACCCGTCGTTATAGACACCCGTCGTTATAGACACCCGTCGTTATAGACACCCGTCGTTATAGACACCCGTCGTTATAGACATCCGTCGTGATAGACACCCGTCGTGATAGACACACGTCGTTATAGACACCCGTTGTCATAGACACCTGTCGTCATAGACACCCGTCGTTATAGACACCCGTCGTCATAGACACCCGTCGTTATAGACACCCCTCGTTATAGACAATCCGTCATGAAAGACAATCCGTCATTGAAGACCACCCGTCCATAAAGACAACCCGTCCATGAAGACAACCCGTTAAAAGAGACAACTCGTCAAAGAAGACAACACCTCCCCCGGTTCAGTTAAATCGATTCCTAAAGATTTTCTGAGATAACCTGTCAGTAGAGACAACCCGTCAACCTTGTGTTCCAGATTCGATACATGTATCTAGCCAGGGCATATCTGTAGACGACTAATTCCAGATTCGATACCTGTATCTAGCCAGGGCATATCTGTGAGTGATTGATTGTAGATTCGACACTTGTATCTAGCCAGGGCATATCTGCATGAAGAGTTTGAAGATCAACCCATGTAACAGGCCAGGAAATTATCTTTCTTTCTCAGGTACGCAAGTTCTCGCTAAGGAATCTCTTCGCGATCGACACCCCGAATGGCATCTTTAAGCCCATCTCCACAACTATCCATTACACTTCCAAATGGCATCTATAAGCCCATTCCCGACAAGATTCTGTCACATCTTCAGATGGCATCATTAAGCCCATCCTCCTATCCATCCTCTCTCCAAATGGCATCTGTAAGCCCATTCTCGACGTCACACTACTGATACTCTACTATGCGAGTGCAAATTTCTGGGCACTTTAGTGTTCAATCATCTTCCACCTTCGGATCACGAAAGGCACGCAAGCCAATCTACACCCTCAGGTCTAAGAAGATTGAACAGGGGCAACTGTTGTACCCCAAAATTTGCCCTCCCATATTCTCCAAGATTTAACAAGAATCATATTCAAATGGCTCAAGATTTCTCAAGGGTTGCACAGTCAAACATCCTCCTAAGCCAGTCAAAATTAGGGTTTTGGTTCTTGAGGTTTTCAATGGCTCAATCAAGTCCCATAGGCCTATATACATTGTTAAGCATCTACATGCCAAGTCTCAAGACTCACAACATCAAATTGCACAGTCAAAAGCTTCAGTTGCTCCACAGTCAACTGTAGGGGTAAAATGGTCAGTTTGCAGTCAAAAGTCATAATTTTTGGTCAACATCTTATTTTGAAGCCACAATCATCATTTGATCAAGTCTTGATCATGATTCCACAAGAATGGCTCAAAAATCATCAAGGATGCAAAAGTTGCTATTTTTGGACAGCTGAAAAGTCAACTGTAACTTGACCAATGCATAACTTTTTCATGGTTCATCAGAAAAATCCCATCCAATGCTCATTTTGAAGGGGATGACATTTCATACAACTCATCTTCACATTCCAAGTCCAAGAAATGCTCTCACAAAAAGTTATCAATTTCTACATTATAGGTCAATTTCAAAAGTCAACAAAAGTGCATTTTAAGTCAAAGACCATAACTTGAGATTGGTAAATCCAAATGATATGGGACCAAAGGCATTGGTTAGAGGACTTCAAGACCTTTCCAAAATGTCCAAGAACATGTTCATATGATCAAAATTGAGCAAGATATGCATTGGAGAAGTTGGGAAATTTTTGTGAATTTGCAAAAGTCAACTTTGCTCAAAACGCATCATTTTTGCTAATGGGCCTCAAATTCCTTCTTGAAACATTGTCCAAGGCCTATGCACGACCCATTGAGATTAAATTGAATTATTTTCTTATTTTTATTAATTAATTGGATTTTTAATTGATTATTAATTCATTTAATTCATTTAATTGTAGGAAAATATGAAGATATGGTTTTCAAATCTTTTCATGAAGCAAATATGACCAATATGAGCTGGAGATTTCGTGTGCCAATCAAAGAGACAAGAATATCCAATTTTGGCAAGTTTTCTCCATCAAAAAGAGGCAAAAAGATTTGATTGAAAATCAAATATACAAACATGAATGCAATGGATCTTTGGGCCAAGACTTGACCTAATTCCCTTCCCATATATGCAAGCAAGCTAAACCTAATTCCATTAACGTGAAAATTGTTGCCAAAATACCATAACCAATTCCAAAAAATATCAAATAAACTCAAAACTGAATTCAACCTTCCAGGCCAATTCAAAGCCTTTTCTTGATTCCAATACACTGCTAGGCCTCCCAGGAACGATTTGCAAGCAAAACCAAGCTTGATAGCTCAAGAAATCGTGACAAACAGTTTTACAGTTTGAAGCTTTTTTCCATAATTGTATATATCGATTCTTGCATATTTAACATATTATTGTGGTTGTTTTGTGCTAATAGGACTCATACAAAGTTGTTGGTGTGATTTAATTGCATTAAAATACCCTGAAACAGAAACTGCCATTGAAGGATTCTAGGGTTTCCAAGCTCTCGAATTAGGGATTTACAGCATAAGCAAAATTAGGACTAATGACGCCTATGGTTGAATTCGTCAAGGCCAGACGAATCAAACCCAACCCTCACGCCCTATTTATATATCTTGTACATCTAATCGCTATTATTGGACATTCCATATTGTGGGGGTTAAAAACCCCCGCTAATTGTTTTTGTTTTACAGGGAAACGAGGAAGAAGACAATGCGTGTGGAGACGTGATTGGCTGGATTCAAAATAACGCGCGCTTTTCTCTTTCCAGCATATGCGTTTGTTTTTAATATATTATTTTCATTGCTTGTTATAATTACAAATACAGGCACATGGTGTAGTGGTTGTTGCGCTGTCTAAGGACCATTGGGACCTGGGTTCGATTCCCAGGTCCCCCAAACGCTTGTTAATATTTTTTCAAACATGTTCATATGCAGGATATTCAAAGGTGTTCCACCATGGGCCCCCATGTTCCCAGATGCCATGTGTCCTTCAACAGCAATCCAATGGCTATGAAGCGCTGAACACCATACTCGCAGTCAACCACACGCTCAGCTGATCCAAAAAGTCAATGGGCTGGCCAATAAATGGGCCAGAAATTTCTAAACAAAACCTCCATTCTTGGGTCAACACCCCCCCTGGTTAATTGCTTTTTTTTATTTTCTTTTAACTAACTATTTTTATTATTAATATTATTATTTATTTAACTAACATAATTAATATTAATTTTCATAATAAATTCAGAATTAAAAAATGCAAATATTTTTATTATGTATTAATTTCATTATTAATTATTATTTTGGTAAATAAAATGTAAATTAATTAAATTAGTTAAATTAGGTTAACTTTGACATTTTTTATAATAAATAAAATTAATCTAGAATTAGGGTTTTCTTGACTTTTAATTTCTTTTATTTTTATTTTCATTAAGACTTAAAAAACATAAAAAAACATTTTTCTCTTTTAATTAATTAGGTTTAGGTTTAATATTTAATTAATTGCAAAAAAGGACAAACTACTTTCTTTTCTCAAAAAGGGTCAAAACCCTAAGGACGTCCTGATTTAATTTCTTTCGCGCTTTAATTCCTTTTGATCATATTTATGTAACTGTTTCCAAGGATGTAATAGTTAATTAGGATTTTACCGCTTTATTTACTTTTCTCGCATTTATTTCCAAACGGGTTTTGTTTTTGGCGATGTATAGACTCGCGCCTTGTAATAGCGTAGATTTACCTTTCCGCAATTTATTTTCCGCACTCTTAACTGTTAATATGCATGAAAGACTTGTATGACAAATAAAATCAATCCGTAGCTCACAAATGACATGTACAAGATAAACATAAACTAAAACAACACACATGCATATGCCACTCTTAGGGTACGCCTCACTGGTTGCCTCGACGTGGTCGTCAAGTATAGGGTGTTTTAGAGGTCGCCCTCCTGTCTAAAGATCCAGTCGCCTCGAAACGGTTGCCTCGGATAAAAAGGATCTAGGACATTAGGGTTACCGCTAAGGTGTCCTACTATTTCTTTGGTGACCACACATGTCCCTAATAATCGAATTGACCTGAATACCTCCAACGACGGTGCTACCTACTTCTCAATAGTGGGATAGTACTGTCCAAAGGACTCTTACACAGCCTAATTCCTTAGAGTAGGTAGATTTCTCCTGGGTACTTGCTCTCTCAAACAAACAAAACAACTTTTCGCACTGACACTTTCAAAAAGTCTTCAAACAAATATTTCATACACTCTTGTGGACAGATACAAGAGTTACTTAGAAATTTTTCAAACGAAACTTTTTCAAAACCCACATACACTTGAAAAGCAAACATTTTTTGAAAACATAAGAGCATGTACCTAAGAGCCCGTGGATAACCACAGATAGAAAGGGTGCTAACACCTTCCCTTTCTATAAATCTACCTCCCTAACCGAGAAACATTCTCGAAAAAGGAATTTTGCTGTGCTTTTGTCCTTTCCATGTTGGAGAACATAAAAGACGGTGGCGACTCTTGCTTACCGCGACATTTCACGAAACCAGCATTTCAAAACAGTCAGTTCTATTTCCACCGATCACACCGGTCATCTCACTACCCCTAATAAAAGGCCAAGATGGTCAAGTAAGGTTCTAGGTCATTAGTGCTTAGTGACATCACTCAGCGACCCCGTACTCTCCTTGATTGAACTCAAGGGTTACCGGTACTCACAAATATGTCGCACTAATATAGCTATTGCTTCAACCGTGTCGGTATACACCGCACAGTTTCCACAATGTATTGCTATCTATGAATGTTTCCCAAATCCGGGTTAGGATTTCAAGCCCAAACAAGAGAACCAAAATGTAAAGCAATCAAAGCAAACAATTAGTCATGCAAAAGGATGATCTAGGCCCTAAGGTTACTCCACTTTTAAAGTGTTCCCCAGAAGAGTCGCCAGTTCTGTGATATGGTGGGAGAACTGACTTGGGTTTTGCATTTGTTTTCGCAAATGTTTCGGTTTAGCAAGAGTCGCCACCGACTTTTTATTTTATCCTAAGGAAAGGTTAAAAAGCATAGGAAAAACCTTTGTGATTTTTTCTTGGGTTCGGGAAGTAGATTATAGAAAGGGAAGGTATTAGCATCCTTTCTATCCATGGTTATCCATGGGCTCTTAGTTACTTGCTTAGATCACTTGCCTTGCATTTTCAATTGTTTGAAATGGTGCTTTCAATTGTTTGAAATAGTGCTTTGTGTGTGATTTTGAAAGAGGTTTTGAAAAGAGGCCATTTGTTGTAGAAACCTTTGTAATGATCCATGTTTGGATGTATACAAAGATGTATTGTCTTTTCGAAAAGTTTTCGATGTTTTGAAAGTTGTTTTGAAAGTTTGTGTTGTGGAGTGTGTTTTAAAAAATGGCAAGGATTTGTTTTTTGCAAGTTTGATCAAGTAACTAAGAGTTGTCTACCCCTAAATTTACTCAAAGATTTTTCCTATGTTTTAACCCTTTTAACAGTATTGTTCCACCATTGTATTTGGTGGACAATCTTGTGTTAGGATGTTAATTGGACGGACGTGGGTCATCGTTTAGACCATGGATGCAATAGTGCCAAGTGTCTTTGGCAATTTTTTTTCTTCAAGGGACTTGATCATTTTTTAGGAAACTTGAGAAAGCGTCATCGAGGGACTATGATCATTTGATTTGTTTGTTTTGCCAAAGACTATCAACATGCAACATGGGCCATTTTTGAAGGCAACAAGTGGAGGAACCCTAGAGGTGCAAGTGTGAATTGTGTTGTCCATTTTCATGCTTTTTGTCTTTGAATTAGGTCAAGCTATTTGTTATTTTTGATTTGCATACAAACCCTAGGTCTATCATGGCATAATTTGAAAGCTTTTAAATGCGGAAATTTAAAGTCCTAAATTATTACAACATAATTATGGGGATGGGGGTACAAATGTTTGAATGGGGGATATTTAGCAAGAAATTAAATCTAAAGCTATTACATCCATATTGAATATACAAATATTTTAATTGTACAATAAATAAATATGCAAAATGTAATATGCACAAAAATGATTTTTTATGTATGTGAAAATGTTTTTAATGTGAGATATAAACAAAAATAAAAAGGTCAAATTTTTGAATATTTTTATGGTTTAGGGCAAAACCCTAGTTTTCTAAATAAATAATATTTATTTATTAATTATATACAATATTTGTTAATTATATACAAAAAATAAAAAAAGGAAGTATATTGTAAAAAAAAAGTATTTTTGATGTCTATATTAATAAAAATAAAAATGTATTATTTTCATATTTTTATCCTAAATATTCTAATAAATATACAAGTATTTATATTATATATATTTAAATATACTAAATATGTACAAAAAATAAAATATTAATTATTTACAAAAAAGTATATTTTTTAGAAAATGTTTTCAAAAGGTAAATAAAAATAATGGCTGAAAATATATTTTTGTGTTATTTTTAATGTTTTAAATAAAAAGGTATTTATATTTATTTTACATGTATAAGTTTAAATAAAACAGATAAATGCCAAATAAAATGCAAAAATGTATGGAAAAATATTTTTAATATTTTTTTATATTTGAGCAAAAAATAATAAGTCAGAATCAAAAAGAAAAAATCAAAAATGAATAAAATACCACACAATGGGCCAGGGGGTTTAAATGGAAAAAGAGGGTGCAAGCAGCAAGAACAACTCAGGCCCAGCCCAAGTCACCCCTCTTTAACCTCCAGCTTCTGTCAAAAACACGCGCCCTCTATGCTTCATTCAAACTCCTGATTCTTTGACTTTTAACAAAAACTCATAACATAAACAATGTAGAGCATCAAGAGACGAATTCATACATATAAAAAACTTAACCTAACTCTAAGAAACAAGGGAGAATTTCTTCATCCTCAATTTCTGACCTAAATTTTCTCCAATGTTCATGGCCAAAATTCTCACAGCATGCTTAATATAAATGAAAAGTAAATACATGGATGGCTTCAGGGCTATGAGTAGAGCATGTTTCATTCACAAACCTAAGCCTAACTCTTCCTAGATTGAGAGATAGAAGTTCATGTTTTACCTGTCTCAGCTTGATTCGTGTACAACAATGGAGGTATCTTCAATGGAGTTTGAGCTTTGGTACAGCTTGCCTGAAGTCAAAGGATGCTTCTCCTATGCTTGGCTTGCTCTGAAACTGCCTGTATCGTGCTATGGAAGTCCACCTGCACAGCTTGAAAGAAAAAATGGCAAACGATGTTAAGGATGTTACAGCTTGGATTCAATACTTGGGATAACTTCAGTGGATGATATGGAACATGTTTGAACTCCTTTTGGCCAAAGTGCACGAGTGGAATGGACTGTGGAAGTCAATCTGCAGCAGGGACTATGTTTTGCAGAAAAACTGTGTTTTTGTGTTTGAGGAAGTTTGAGGGGTGGTTGATTCGTGCCTTAGGTCAGTTAGGGAGTGTGAAGGATGTTTGCAAAGTTTGCCTTGGCTGGTTGTTACAGGAATGAGAGATTGCTGTTGTTTTGCAAGCTTTCTTCTACTTGAAGCAAGAAAATGCAAGTTTCAATACAGGCCTGTGCAATGCCCTAAAGCATGCTAGATCTCTTCTTCTTGATCAGAGGGATTTGTGTACAAATGCTAGCTTCAAAGATCTGGCCCATGCCTCTTGGATTTGTTATTTGACATAAAGTGCATCTTTTCCAAAATGGCAAATTTACTTTTTCTAATTATGGATTAATCTTGCATGTAATGACCAAATGAACAAAATAATGCTTGAACACAATGGTTTGGCATTTAATTATTTAGTGTGAAGTGGTTTAGAGGCCTGTAATCTAGTGCAAAGCATGCTAACTTGAAATTGCAATTTGCTATGAACATGTATTGGTCATGAACAAAAGTGAGTTTTTGCCAACTTTGAGAATTCGATTCTCTCTAACCACAAGGGTGTTTGAGGATTTCTTGGACAATTTGGAAAGCTTGGAATGTTTACTATAATCCATATTTGTAATGAAAATTGAAACTCCAAGTGGAACCATGTGAAAAGTGGCCATGAAGTTGGACGAAAATCCTGCCTAGAATAGGTCAATATTTCTCTAAGTTAAAAATGTTTTGCACCCTTGTTCCAAAAATCATAACTTGAGCTAAAAGCTTCCTTTGAGAAAATTTTGTGAATAAAAGTTGTAGATTTTGCAATGGACTACAACTTTCATGTTTTGAGTTTTGTTTGAATCCATTTGAATCTTGATGAAAAAATTGGACAAAGTTAGGGAAAAATAAGGGAATTTCATAACTTAGAAAATTTCTAAGTTATGAAATTTCTTCATTTTAAACCCTAATTTGCAATTTTGGATTCCTTGATGAACAAGTTTCATAATTTGACATGTCTTGATGGAAAATGAATCTTGGCACTTGATTTTGACCAAAAAAGTCAAAGTTTGACTTTTCAGTATACAGTCAAATTTTAATCAGTTGACTGGAAAATTCATCTGTCAATCCTGTGCATTTGGGATCTTTTGAACTTGTTGAATGTGTCAAGACAATTACATTGAGTTCTTGAGTCCATATGTGAGCTTGGTTTGCCATTGGTTAGGTCAAACAGTCAAAAATTGCCTTTGTGCAGTCAAAACCCTAAAAATGACCATTTTGCCCTTTTGGTGATCTGATCAAATTTCTTGTGGAATTGTGATCCAAACTTGACCAAATGGTTCATATGAGTTCATTATGTTGATGTGGGTCAAATTTCATGAGGTTTGACTGTCAATTGGCCACAGTTGACTTTTTCCCCAATACAGCTGATTTATAGGTCAACTGTCCAATTGACTGGGCAAAGATTGGAATCAAGGCTTGAAACTTGGTATGGATAAACTTGTGAGTCCAACATGAAGCATTAAAGTCACTTTGGGCATTTTAGGTCAAAACATCTCTGTGCAAACTCAAACCCTAATTTGGGTCAATAGTGCAAGGAGGAGTCTTGAGCAGAGCAAACCCTAACTTGATCTTGAGCTCCAAGGGTCTTGTGATGAGAAAAATGTTGATGAAATGAGAGAGAAAATTTTGGGGTACAACAGACGCTTCCTATTTGTGCTGACGTAGTCATTGATCACTCTTTCTTCCTCGAGCTGCCTGGTGAGCTTCAAAATCTTCCTTTCTTTCTCGTCGTACTTTTCCCGGTAAGTATCTGTCTCTTCTTTCAGTTGGGTCAAAGACCTCTGCAACTCCCCAGGATCAGTGGGCATGTAAGGATAAAGGACAGTGTAAGGAATTCCCTCTTCATTGGTGGGCTCCATAATCACTGGAAATACGGCTTCATAAGGCATCCCAAGCTTCTGGGCACGAGCTCGGACCCATTGTAGGTAAGGTTGCATAGGAAGGGAAGTCCTTGGTCCCAGCTCTTGGGGGTCAGATATGTTCACCATGCCCCAAGCTCGTATAAACCTTCGGCGGTGCTCGTCAATGTCCTCCTTGTAGTCAAATGCAATATCCTCAAGAAGTAGCTCATAAGGACCATCTCTCCGAGCACGACCAAATTGTTGCAAAGCTAGACAAGGATTGTAGGTTATACCCCCTCTGATTCCAAGCAATGGGACATTAGGGTATCCTCCACAATGATCAATAACTGTAGTGTTTTCCATAATCCGGGAACTCCAAAGAATATTTGTATGGGCAAGTGACATTATTCTATAGGACCATCCCAAACCTTCTTCGTTCTTCAGCACAGACTTGGGGAGGTGCGAAATAAACCACCTCAACAGCAACGGCGTGCAACACATAAGAGTCCCTCTTCTTCGCATAGTACGAGTGTATAGGGCATGAAAGATATCACCCAGTAGAGTAGGAACAGGATTGCGAGAAAGGAAAATCTTGACTGCATTCACATCCATAAAGGAATCCGGATTCGGGGAAAGAACCAAACTGTAGATAAGGAGAGCCAAGACGTCTTCAAAAGCCTGAAAATCCAAACTTTCCCAGAATAGCTGAGCCTGATCTATCAGAAATTTGGATAAGAAACCTTCAACCCCGCTTCGTGTTTCCCAATTGGATACTACATCAGCCCATTTCAGATGCAGAGCTGAGGCAATTTCTTCTGGTCTAGGAGTCTCTTCCATACCTGTGAAGGGCACCTGCTCAAGGATGGATATGCCCAATAAGTTATAGAACTCTTCCAAAGTGGGAACTAGTTGGTAATCTGGAAAGGTGAAACAATGATGCACAGGATCGAAGAACTGGAAAAGTAAACTCATCATGTGCTCTTCAAGCTTTGAGGTGACTAGGCTAAGAAGCTGACCATGTCTCTTAATGAACATAGAAGTCTCAGACACTCTTGAGGCTAACTCTTTAAGTTGAGCAGGTATTGGTATTTCTGTGCATGGAAGCCATAATCTGCAAAACAGAACAAAGATAAATTCCCTTGGTCTTTGAAATGGTTAGTAGTATGAATGCCATGTTATGATGAATGATGTCATGATAAAAAACAAACAACAGGTATAGAAGATAACAGGCATGGCAAAGGCAAACAAGTCACACAAAGCCCTTAATTTTAAGGTTTGCATGAGGTCAAATGTAGTACCCTCTTGAAGTTTAGTTGGTTTCAACCTGTCCTAGAAAAAGTAACCGGGTTCTAGAGGTTCTCAATATCACTGACCATCCTCCATCGGTCATGGTTTCAGCTCACGCAATCTTTTCTTGCAGCCGGAACTATCTCGAGAGTATGGTCTCAATGAGTGTAGCATCGAGTATCAACTAGTTCTCAGCTTTACACCAAGGCCGACTATCTCACTACTTTCTAATGGCCAAGTTGGTCGATTAAAGGTTATAAGGTCAGTTGATGCTTAACGACACACGCAGCGGTCTCGTATTCTCCTCGTTTCTCCACAAGGGATACCGGTACCAACCAATGTGCCACATCAACCTAGCTACTGCTTCAACCGTATCGATCTACGCTGTACAGTTCCCTCACAGTCTATTTCTACTTACCTAAAAGGTGTTCCCCAGATCTGGGTGTAGGATCTATAGTAACCCCAAACAAAACCCTTAAAAGTAAAGCAAACAAAGCAATCAAGAGAAGAAATTATGATGACCTAGATCCTAAGGTATACCCCACTTAATTAGTCCCCAGCAGAGTCGCTAGTTCTGTGATACGGTGGCAGAACCGACTGTTTTGAAAAATGCTAGTTTTCATTTTGGGTTTTTTATTCGCAAAATGTTGCGGTAAGCAAGATTCGCCACCGACTTTTATTTCATCCAACCGGAAAGGAAAAAAGCACAGAAAAATCCTTTTTCGAGATATTCTGAGTACGGGGGGTAGATTATAGAAAGGGAAGGTGTTAACACCCTTTCTGTCCATGGTTTTCCATGGGCTCTTAGGTACTTGCTCATCTTTTAAAAATTTCTTGTGTATGTGCTTTGTTTTGAAAATGTTTTACTTTGTTTTAACCCTTGTTTCTGTCCTCAAGAGTGTTATGAAGTGTTTTGAAAACTTTAGTTTGAAAGTGTATGGTGTGAAAAGTTTGACTTGAGCAAGTACCTAACAGTTATCTACTTACTCGAAAAAAGATCGTTTATGTTCTCGTTTCCTTTAGACAGTGGTATCCTACTATTGAGAAATAGGTAGCACTATCGTTGGAATTATAAGGGTCAATTTGTAAGGGACGTATGATCACTAAAGCAATGTTAGGACATCTTAGTAATAACCCTAGATTCTTAAGATCACATTCGAGGCAACATTTCCGAGGCAATGTTTCCGAGGCAACATTTCTGAACGGGGCATTTGATCTTTGTTTAGACAGGAGGGAAACCACTAAGACACCCTATGCTTAATGATCGTTTACCGAAGGCAATCGAAGTGAGAGTATACCCTAAGAGTGCGCATGTGCGAGTGATTTAATTTCAGTTATTATCTTTGCACATTAGGGTTTTCTAGCCGTTTTAAATTATCATGCAGTCTTGTCATACAATCCTATTAACATACATCTAAACAGTTAATATTCGTGAGAATTAAAATGCGGGAAATAAAACCTACGCTATTACAAGGCTTCGGGGTAGGGATTAATTACATAGCCAAAAAACCCGTAAAAGACGATAAAAAGAAAATCCTAGATTAAACTATTACATACCGTGGACAGTTACATCAACATCGTAAAAAACACAAACGCGCGCGATGAATCGAATACAAGATAATTAGGGTTTTGACCCCGACTAAACCTAATTGTAATTTAAAGGAAAAAACATTTTTTTTTTGTTTTTGTTATTTGAGAAAATAAAGCTTAATTAAATAAAAACTAATTACTAATTAATTTTTTATTTAAGAAAAATAATTAAATTAACTTATTTTTGTATTTTTTTATTTTGAGAAAAGAGATAAAAAATAAATCAAGAGTCTAACCCTAATTTTTTTAATTGATTTTAATTATATAAAAAAGGTTAGAATTACCCTAGATTAAATTAAACTAATATTAAATTAAATTTGATAAAATAAAACCTAATTCTAATTTTTTGTGAAACTCTTGATTTTATGATTTTATGAAGAAAAAAAAAGGAAATTAATTGTGTTAGAAAAATAATTAAACAAATTAAATTAGATAAAAGAAATAAATAGAAAAGAAAAAGAATGGGCCTGGTTGTTTAGCAAAAAGGGGGGTGTGGTTGGAAATCCTTGGCCCAACAAGCTCAGGCCTTTGTTGACTTCTCCAATCCTATGCATACGCTTGACTGGGGCGCATGGTGAACCTTCAGGGGAAGGCCTTCGATCTGAAGCCTTGGTGGTTTGGACGATCAGATCTAGAGAGTACACGATGAATCCCTTGCCATGTGATAAATTGGATTGCCCTGAAAATGTTGAGAAAATAAAATGCACACGCCTGGGATCGAACCCTGGACGTGTTCATCAAAGGTTAGCAACCTTACCATCTGCACTAATCATGTTAGTTGTAATAATAATGAAATAAATAGAATATAACACAAATAATGTACCACGCTTCCCAAAACACGCGAAATTCAAACTGACCATCCACAGCCTGCCACGCCATTGTCTTCTTTGTTGCTTCCGTTGTTTTAGATAAAAGGCTTTTACCTACGGACACCAAGCGTAGGTATAACCCTTGTTCATTCCAAAATCTTGTATGTGTATGATAAATGAAAACCAATGGTACCAATTAACTCGTTTCAAGCCCACGATCATCATGGTACCATTATCACTGACCAATTTTCTCTGTACAAGAAACCCCTAAAAATAAAGAAAGAACCCTAGCCATGGCAGTTTCGTGTTCAGTCCATAAAAATGCAATTTGTGATCGGTGGGAATAGAACTGACTGTTTTGGAATGTTGGTTCGCGTTTTGCGTTTGTTTTCGCAAAATGTCGCGGTAAGCAAGAGTCGCCACCGTCTTTTATTTTATCCAACAAGGAAAGGACAAAAGCACAGAAAAATTCTTTTTTGAGATATTTCTCAGGTTCGGGAGGTAGATTATAGAAAGGGAAGGTGTTAGCACCCTTTCTATCCGTGGTTATCCATGGGCTCTTAGGTACTTGCTCATTATGTTTTCAAAAGTTTGCTTTTCTTTGTGTTTGTGGGTTTGAAAAGAGTTTTGTTTTTGAAGAGAGTGTGAGTGCAAAAAGTTTTGTTTTGTCTTTAAAAGGAACAAGTACTTAAGAACATCTACCTACTCAAAAAGGAATTAAACTGTACAAATGTCCTTTAGACAATGCCATCCCACTATTGAGGAGTAGGTAGCATTATCGTTGGAGTTTTTGGGTCAATCCGATTAAGGGACGTGTGGTCACTAAAGCAACGTTAGGACGCCTTAGCGGTAACCCTAATGTCTTAGATCATTTTATCCGAGGCAACCGTTTCGAGGAAACTTATGATCTTTGGACAAGAGGGCGACCTCTAAAACTTCCTATACTCAATGACCACGTTCAAGGCAACCAAGTGAGGTGTACCCTAAGAGTGGCATGTGCGAGTGTATTGTTTTTCAGTTATATTATCTTTGTACATGTTATGGTGAGCTACTGTTGATTTTAAATTAAAATTGATCTTGTCATGCATTGCCTACTATTCAAACATCTAACAGTTAATGGTTACGAAAATTAAATTGCGGAAAATAAATCTAAGCTATTACAAGGCGTCGGGTATTTACATCGCCAAAGACAAACCCTTAAAAATTAAATTGCGAAAAGTAAATAAAAACGATAAATAAATAAATAAAGTCCTAAGTTAAAAACTATTACATTCCCGAAGCAGTTACAATATTGAAATGTGGATCAAAAAATAATACGCGCGCGAGAAAATTAAATCGGAGTGTTTTTAGGGTTTTGACCCTTTTTATTCAATAAAGCATTTTTTTGTTATTTTTTTGAATTAAAAATTAATCTAAATTAATAATTGAATTAATTAATTAAATGAAAATATTTTTGGGTTTTATTTTAATTAAGGAAATAAAATAAGAATGGTTAAAAATATTAAAAACCTAATTCTAAATCAATTTTAATTTATTGCAAAAGATATTAATATTAAACCTATTTAAACCAAATAAAATTAATTAATGTTTAATTACAAAAATAAATAATAAAATTAATGGAATTAAAAAAAATTATTTTTATTTTGGGTTTTCTGATTTTTTTTTATGAAAAAGGTTAATTAGTTAATTAATTAATTAAGATAATAATAAAAATAGAAAAAATAATGAAAAGAAAATAAAATGAAGAACAAACTCAGGGGGTGCTGGGCTTAATTTGGGTGTGAATCAGCAATTTTTGAGGCCCAAAAGCTCCAGCCTGTTTGACCTTTGTGGTTTGCTACACGTGCATTGACCTGGATTCATGGTGGATCTGCAGTTCTGGCCTTTGGATCTTGGCCTGAAGCCACTTGGCGCATTGATCCTTGAGGCTTATGGTACACCACACTTTAAGCGCTGCGTATGAATACCTGAAGAAAAAGTTTAACAAAGTTTTGGGGGACCTGGGATTCGAACCCATGTCCCATTTCTCATATGCCTGCACGCTCAACCACTCCAACCAGCTTGTTCATTCGTTAGTCAAATAGAAAACAAATATTATATACAAAATAAAATGCTAAGCCTGAAATAAAAGAAAAAGCGCCAATGATTTAAACTGGCCAATCACGCCCAGCCACGTTATCATCTTCTTCATATCACCCTGGTTCTTTACCTGCGGATTTTTATCCGCAGGAAGATTCGTAGGATCTCTCAAAAATCCTTCCTGGGCCATGTAAATGCAAGCTAAGAGTACCAATGCACTCGTCTCTTCCTCCTGGTCATCCCTGTAACCATCATTTGGCCCAATTTTCCTTGTAATTCAAACGTCTAAAAATGATACAATAAAACCCTAGGTTCGGGTATATGATTATAGGCCATGAAAACAAAATTAAATGATGCAGACTTGTTAGAAATTTGATAAGGATCAAGATTATGCCAATAGTTTATCAAAAGGATGCAAGAATGAATGGTTTCGATTTCATGTTCAGAGCTGTTTTCAAGAACACTTACAGCGCTTTTCAGATAGCTTCAGGCCTTGGCTTTGGTTGCTATAGCTTCAGGAGGTTGCTGGCAAGAGAGCTACATTGTGATTGTGGATTGAATTGGCCTCCAATGTTGTTTTTGATCTCCCACTTTTCAAGCTTTTTTACCAACTTGTTTTGGCTGTTTCAACAGAGCTTTGTGCGCATCCTTGCTTTGTGTGACTTGTGTGAGCGTTATAGAATGAATTTAGGTCAAAACATGAGCCATAATCTAAGTGCATTGAAGATGGAGGATTTGATTTTGATCACCATTATCAAGTTTCCAAATAAAGGCCAAATCTGATTTTTTGTGCATGAATGAGCCTTGATACGAATTGATTTGATGAATCATGCCAATTGAAAGTTGTACCAATCACAAAGATATGATTTCATCAATTTTTAGATTTTATTTGATTTAATATTGATTAAAAATGAATTAAATCAATAAAAATTAAATAAAATAGAAAAATGAATGAATGGCCATGAAATCAAATATGGGACACGTGTGTGGCATGACAAGACCATATCAAGTGGAAAAAAGTGGGCCCTTTTGTCAAAAATTGGAGTTTTGAGGATAGTTGACTTTTGGCAAATTTGGAAAAATGCCCAACTTCAACAATGCATAACTTCTTCAATTTTGAACTTTTGGATGTGTTATTGGATTTTTTAGAAACCTTGAGATGTCCTCTAATCAACCCTTTTTGTCTCATCTCATTTTGATGTTCCATGCTCATGTTATAAGCTTTGGAAAAAAAGGTGTTTTTGTTGACTTTCAAAAATGACCTATAATGTCCAAATTAGTAACTTTTTGTGAGAGCATTTATTTATCTTGGGGTGTGGATATATATTGTAGGAAATTGCATCCTATTAAAAATGAGATTTGCATGGGTCATTTCTCATAAAGTATGAGAAAGTTATGCTTGGTCAAAGTTGAGTTGACTTTTTCTACAAAACCCTAATTTAGCAACTTTTGAATCTTGATGAATCTTGAGCAATCCTTGATGAATCAAGATCAAACCTTGATAAAATGATGAATTATCCTTCAAAAATGAGAATGTTGACAAAAAATCTTGAGGTTTGACTGTATTTGGGACACAGTTGACTTTTGCCCTAGCACAGTCGATTTTTGGGCCTCTTGAGCAATTGACTGACCAAACTTCCTCTGCAAGGCTTGAAATTTGACATGGATGAACTTGAGAACATATTAGTACATTGGGGAGCACTTGAGGTCATTTGGATATGTGGACCTTGATGCAACACAAAACCCTAATTTTGACTTGACTGCCTTAGGAGGTGACTTGACTGTCCAACTCTTGGGCTAACTTGAGCAACTTGAAGATTATTCTTGACATGTCTTGAGGAATATGGGAGGGAAAATTTTAGGGTACAACACAATTAAACATAGTCATTAGCTTGCAAATATCTCAAGGATTAAAAATATGCCAATCAATCATGCTAAATATGCCAGAATTAATGTATTCGAATTCAAGAAAATATGCAAACCGTGTGACTCTTACAGGGAGTTTCAAGGTGTGGGGAAGCTTGCTAGAGATTGAAACATGATCCAGGGATGTCCAGCAAATGATTGGTATGCTTAGAATGGCTTGAGATGGCCTGAAACTTGGAAATCAGTTTTCACTTTTTCTTGAATTTTTGCAATTTGTTCTTTGCCTTTGCACGCCTCTAGCCTCTTCATTTTGATCTGCTCTTGTTCCTTATGTATACTGGAATGTATTAGGGTTGCAATTTTGTATCAAATCTCTTCCAATTATGAATATTGATTCATGATTCAATCCTTGTACCAAATCTTTCCAAAACAAGCAATTTCAATCTTTTTCTGTCCATTTTGAACCTTGCACGATTTAATCTTGTTTCCAGGTGTGTAATGGACCTAATCATGCACAAAATCTCAAGATTTAATTAGTTTTTGATATTTTCACTATTTTATATTGATTTTATTTGATTTAAATGAAATGAAATCAAAAATAAATAACAAAAATAAAAGAATGACAAGTGGAATGGGTCATGGGTCGTCGATCACATGACAAACTCAGTTCAAGCATAAAAAGTTGGGTCCATTTAGCAAAAAATGCAATTTTGGACACATTTGACTTTTGGCAATTTTGCAAAAAGGGTCAACTTGGCCAATGCATAACTCTTTCAAATTTAACCCTAGAGAGGTGTTCTTGGTCTTTTTAGAAAGCTTAAGATGTCCTCTAAGCAACCTTTTTGGTCTCATCTCAATTGAGTCTTCCATGTTCATGTATGAAGCTTTGACCCAAAAGGTGTTTTTGTTGACTTTTCAAAATGACCTATAATGTCCAAATTCATATCTTCTTGTGAGTGCATATTTTGAACTTGGGAGCTGAATATGGATTGTAGGGATTACATCCTCTTCAAAATGAGCTTTGGATGGGTCATTTTTGATAAAGTATGAGAAAGTTATGCTTGGTCAAAGTTGAGTTGACTTTTCCTACAAAACCCTAATTTAGCAACTTTTCGGTTTTGATGAATTGTGAGAAATCCTTGAGGAATCATGGTCAAGCCGTGATCAAATGATGAATAATACTTCCAAATTATGATGTTGACCAAAATTATTGAAGTTTGACTGTATGTGGGCCACAATTGACTTTTGCCCTAGCATAGTCGATTTTCAGGCCTTTGAGCAATTGACTGAACAAATTTTCTCTGCAAGGCTTGAAACTTGACATGGATGATCTTGAGAACATATTAGGACAATGGTGAGAATTAGGAAGACTTTGGACTCAAGCATCTTGATGCAAAATGAAACCCTAATTTGAGGTAGACTGCCTTAGGAGAGAGTTTGTTTGGTCAACTCTTGGACTTCCTTGAGCAATTTGAAGACCTTTCTTGACATGTATTAAGAAATATGGGAGGGAAAATTTTGGGGTACAACAATATGTCATGGGAATTTTTCCTCTCTTAATGCCACTTTCGACCCTTTCACCAGTTAGGATCAACTCGGTGAAACCAGACGGAGAACTGCCAATCAAAAGGTTGAAAAATGGGCCAGTTAATGTACCCATGAACATGTCAACTAGTTCTCTGTCAGTTAGCGGTGGTTGGACTCTACCAGCAAGGTCCCTCCATTTTTGGGCTTACTCCTTAAATCCCTCATTAGTACCCATTGTCATACCTTAAAGTTGGACTCTAGTTGGTTCCAGATCAGAATTATATTGATACTGGTTGTGATATGGTGGCCGAATCGACTGTTTTTACTGGTTTGCATTTTGTATTCGAAAATGCCGCGGTAAGCAAGAGTCACCACCGAATTTCATTTCATCCAACAAAGGAAAAGGAAAAAGAACAGAAAAAACCTTTTTTGAGATGTTTCTTAGTACGGGGGGTAGATTATAGAAAGGGAAGGTGTTAGCACCCTTTCTATCCATGGTTTTCCATGGGCTCTTAGGTACTTTGCTCATTTTTAAAATTGCTTGTGTGTGCTTGTTTTGAAAAGTTTTACTTCGTGATAACCCTTGTATCGGTCCTCAAGAGTGTGACGAAGTTGTTTTGAAAATTGTTTTTGAAAAGTGTTTGTGTGAAAAATTTTGTTTGAGTAAGTACCTAGGAGCTAATCTACCTACTCAAAAAAAGTCTGTTCATTTTCCTTTAGACAGCACTATCCTATTATTAAGGAATAGGTAGCACCGTCGTTGGAGTTTTAAGGGACGTTTGAAGGGACAAGTACGATCATAAAAGCAATGTTAGGGAATTTTAGTAATCATCCTAAAGCCTTAAAGATCTTTTTCCGAGGCAACATCCGAATGGGTCATTTTAGATCTTTTGGGACTAGAGGACGACCACTAACATTCCCTATACTTCATGACCGTTTACCGAAGGCAACCAGAGTGGAGTAAACCCTAAGAGTGAGCATGTGCAAGTGTGTTTTTTTTATTTTATTTATCTTTGCACATTTTAGGGTTTTCTACTGTTTTGATTTCAATTTGTCTTTCCACACAATCCTATTAACATACATCTAAGCAGTTTATAGTTTGCGGAAATCAAAATGCGAGAAATTAAAGTCCTAACTATTACAAGGCTTTCGCAGATACATAATTATTTTGACTGTAAATAAAGATGCGGAAATTTAAAACCCTAATTACTATTACAAACTCGGAGCAGTTACAATAATAAATAAAAAAAGGAAAATTAAAGGCGCGCGCGATGAATTAAATGCGAGAAATAATTGGAAAACCTAAAAATCTAATTGAAAAATATTTAGGTTATTTTTTGAGAAAAAATTAGGCTATGTACAAATTTAAATCCTAATTCTAATTATTTTAAATTATAATAAAAAAGAGAAATAAATTACCCTAATTTAATTAAACTAATTAATTAATAAAAATATTTGAAAAAATCATTTTTGATGTTTTTATGATTTTTTGATTAAATTAAAAAAAACATGATTTTTGGTGTTATTTGAAAAAAAAAAGGAATAATTAATAAATAAAAAGGAATTAAAATAAAAAAAGAGAAAAGAATTGGGCTTGTTTGATGAGCAATTAGGGGGGTGCATTCTTGAACTTGATGGGCCCATTATGGCTGAGCCCATTCCCCACGCCTGATTCAGTGTTGGTACGCCTGGAGAGTATACCATGGTCCTTCCTTGGTTTGAGCATTGGATCTGTGTTGGTAATGATCCAGTGGCTGGATGTTGAGACCACACGGTGGGCGCTTGGAACGTGTATACATGGAATCTGCAAATGAGCGTTAAGAAAATAAAGAAAATGCAGGGACCTGGGATCGAACCCATGTCCTCTCCATTATCCAACGCACGCTTCACCACTGGGCCATATTGTTTAATTGTCAATATAATAAGATTAAATGATAATATACAAAACAAGGTGAATAAACTGAAAAATGCGCGTAATTCAAACAAGCCAATGGTGTTGTGCCAAATCATCATCTTCTTCTCTTGTTCTTCGTCTTAGGCCAATACCTTTTACCTACGGACAGAACTCCATAGCCATAGCCCTGTAAGCTTTAAAAATCCATAAATCGCATGATAAATTAAAAGTGAGTACATGGATCAATTCGTCTTGATCCCACGAGCATCATGGTATCCTTTTCTTGGCCTAATTTTACCTGTTCAGAGAAGCCCTAAAATAGCTTCTTAAACCCTAGCCATGGCAATCATCAATATATGCATCAAAACACAAAATTAATTGAACTAAAACATTCCAAATGATGATACAAACATAATGTTATGCTTAAGAGTGGTTAATCATGCGTAAATTGTAAAATCAAAATCAAGCTTGTATGTGCAAACTGTGGCTTTACCAGGAGAGATTCTGGGCTTGGGAAGGCTTGCAAATGATCGTATTAGCTTCAGGAGATGTCCAGGAAGCAATTAGAAGCTTTGAATGGCCTTGAATCGTCCCCTAGGTTAGAAATCAGATCCACACTTTTTGTCCAATTTTTGAGTTTTCTTCTTCAGCTCTCACGACTGCAACCCCTGTTCTTTTGGCTTGTATATGTTCTATATATGTAGTGTGATAAATTAGGGCAACAACAACAACTTGAATCTTTTCCAATCATGGAAATTGAATGTGATTTGTTTGCTATATGATATCTTTCCAAAACCATCCTAATCATGCTAGTTTTGCCTCAATTTGCCTTGATTTGATTTGATCTGATTAGGCCAGCTTAATTAGATTTGATTCTAACAAAAATCAGATCAAAAAATAAATCTTTTATATTTTTGTCATTTATTTGATTTAATTTGACTTTTAAATAATAAAAATCAAAATAAAATAAATAAATAGAGCAAATAATATATGGATGCTGATTTAGGAAGTGGACCATGTCTTCAACAAGATACAATCATGAAAAGCTAGGCCCATTTGACAAAAAATGCCCTTTTGTGCACATTTGACTTTTGGCAATTTTCCAAAAATGGCCAACTTTGACAATGCATATCCCTTCCAATTTTAACCCTAGGAAGGTGTTATTAGAATTTTTAGAAAGATTATGATGTCCCATAAACAAACCTTTTGGTTTAATCTCAATTTGATCTTCCATGTTCATGTAAGAAGCTTTTACCCAAAAGGTGTTTTTGTTGACTTTTCAAAAGGACCTATAATGTAGAAATTCATATTTTTTATGAGTGTATTTTTTGAACTTGAGAGATGAATATGAGTTGTAGGAAATTGGATTCTCTTCAAAATGAGCCATGGATGAGAAATTTATGATAAAGTATGAGAAAGTTATGCTTGGTCAAAGTTTGGTTGACTTTTCCTAAGAAACCCTAATTTAGCAACTTTTGAGTCTTGATGAATTAGGAGCATTCCTTGAGGAATCATGATCAAACTTTGATCAAATGATGAATATCACTTCAAAATGTTGATGTTAACCAAAAATCTTGAAGTTTGACTGCATGTGGGCCACAGTTGACTTTTCAGCTAATATAGTTGATTTTCAAGCATCTGAGCAGTTGACTGAGCAAAATTCTTGTGTAAGGCATGCAACTTGACATGGATGATCTTGAGAATGTATTAGGATCATGGAAAAGATTTGATGTCTTTGGATCTCACCCATCTTGATGAAAAGGGAAACCCTAGTTTTAGGTTCATTGCTTTATGAGAGAGTTTGTCTGGTCAATCTTTGGGCATCCTTGAGCAAGTTAAGGATTTCAATGAGCATATGTTGAGTAAAATGGGAGGGCAAATTTTTGGGTACAACACTGGTGATAAAATCAATGGCTAGATCTTCCCATGTGTGGATACGGGAATCCTCCAATTGATAGAACCATTCTAGTTGAGTCCCAGCCAGACTCTCTTGGAAGAAATGGACCCAGAGCTTCTTGTCAGTAGTGTATGGCTGTATCTTGCGCACGTAAGACCTTAGATGAAGTTTTGGGCAGGAAATCTTATCATACTTGGCGAAGACGGTGTGATACGGTGGTAGAACCGACTGTTTAATAATGGTTTTGTGTTTATGTTTGCAAATTTTGCGGTAAGCAAGAGTCGCCACTAACTTTTCTTTTATCCAAATTAAGGAAAGGGTGAAAAGAACAAAAAAAGACCTTTTTTGAGAGTTTTCTGAATAAGGGGGGTAGATTATGGGAATGTGTTAGCACCCTTTCCATCTGTAGTTATCTACGGGCTCTTAGTTGCTTGCTAGTTCACTTTTATTTTGTTTGAAAATATGCTTGTGGTGTGGGTTTAAAAATACTTTGGAAAACGTCTTTGTAATGATTCTCGTTTCTATAAGAATGCGTGCAAAGTGTTGGTTTTGAAAATAGTTCAAAGAAGTGTTTGTGGAAGATTTTTTTTAAAGTGATTTTGAAAAGTTCCTTTGTAATGATTCTCGTCTCTATACGAATGCGTACAAAGGACTTTGACTTTTGAAAATATTTCAATTGAAAGTGTATGTGTAAAAATGATTTTTTTGTTGTGAGCAAGCGAGCAACTATGAGCATCCTACCTACTCAAAAAGGTCTAAAGTTCTTTTCCCCCTCCTTTAGATGTTGCTACCTTACCATTGAATTATAAGGAGCCCATCGTTGGATATATGAGGGACATTCTAAGGGACTTACATTCATACAGGCAACAATGTAGAGACGCTTTAGCAATTTCTGTTTAGGGACTAGATCATTTACCGAAAGTCAACTATAGGGTCATCGAGGGACTATGGTCTTTTGATTTATGGGTCTTTGCTAAAGCGTCCCTGTCCCGAGGGACATGACTGTTTTATTTCCGAAGGCAACCAAAGTGGGTGTACCTTAGAGGTGCATATGTTTAAGTGTGTTATGTTTCAATTATTTTTTTTGTCTTTTTTATGAAGTTTGCTAACGTTTGATTATTAGTCTTATCATACAATCCTATTAGTCTAGCAGTTGATATGTACAGGAATTTAAAGTGCAGAAATTAAATATACGCTATTACATGGCTTTGTGAGAGGTACATTAGAGAAATGCGGAAAGTAAAGTCCCAGTTACTATTACAGACTGGGAAGCAGTTACCATAAGATGAAACAGAATGCGAAAGTAAATAAATGCGCAAACGAAATAAAAGGGATATCTAAATCCTAAGGAGAAGAAATCTTTTTGTTTTGTTTTTATTTTAAGAAAATATAACCTAAATCTATTTAGTTTTAATTTCAAGAAAGATGTTAAAATAATTAATTTATTTATTTACAAAATTAATTTGACTAATAAAAACACTAACCTAATATTTTTTGTGATTTTTGATGTAAGGTTGATTCAAATGATAAAATAATGAAATAACAAAAAAAGAACAAAAATAAAATATAAAAGAGGCATCCTTCAATCCAAGGAGAGTCGTGGCCTTTCGATTCAGGGAAGAATGGTTTGTTTCGATGGAAGGAAATGCTTCCTTTCGATCTAGGGGAGGTTAGATATCCTTCAATCCAGTGAAAGTAGCTGCCCTTCGATCTAAAGAAAGGTGCTACCCTTCGATCCAGCAAGGGATATGGCTTCCGACCCAGAGGACATTGTCAAAACTGCCTGATGGATCACTTGTGAGGGCACTGTATCTGCAAAGATATGTTAGCAAAACGAAAAGCATGACCTGGGGCCAAGCCCAGGTCCTTCGATTTTGTGCGCACTGGCCTTATTTATGATGGATCTGCAACAAGTTTTAGGGGAAAAACAAGTGCAGACCTGGGGTCGAACCCATGTCTTTAGTCTTGAATAACAAATTGAATGGAACTACAAGTATTGATGTGTCATGAAAATGTAGAGTTTGATCTTTTTACCAATGGTTGATGGATGAATCTGTGGCTTCAGGCGTGGGTACCTTTGTTTAAAGGTTGCTTCAATTTGGCACTTCTGGACGTGCGCTTGCTTAGAGGCTGGTGATGATTGGAACAGCTTCAGGAGAACTCCAAGAATGTATTTGCAATTTCGTGTGACTCTCTCTCTCTCTCTGGTTGTGTCCAGCCTCCTCAGGATCTTGCTAGTGTCTTCTTTATATAGAGGTAATAGAGGGGACAAGAGAACAAAGGTTTAAACATCCATAAACAAGTGTTTTCGAAGCCATGAATGATATTTTGTAACGTTGCAAAAGTCATGTGAACTTGTCTCTTTTTGAATTTGAATGAACCTGGACATGCTTCCCTCTTTCGAATGCCTTCAATCCCTGCCCTTCGGTTGGCCTCAAGTTTTCTCCTTTGACTGGCTCTTTTGAATGGACTTTCTATGTATGACTTGTTCCATCTTCGAATGGGCCACCAAGGTGTTCCCTTTGAATGGTTATTTTGAATGGACTTTTTGTGTACGCTTTGTGCCCTCTTCGAATAGGCCACCAAGGTGTGTCCTTCAAATGGCTATTTTGAATGGACTTTATGTGTACGCTTTATGCCCTCTTTGAATAGGCCACTAAGGTGTGTCCTTCGAATGGCTATCACGCATGTTGAAGTGTGTACAATTGTTTAAAAATGGGGCCATTTCCCAGTCGAAGCTGGCACAAAGGCAGCCTATGTCTTGTGGATGCTAGCATAAAGCAAGTCAAAGCAGGCACAGAGGAGGCCATTGCCTAGGCGAAGCTGGCACAAAGGTAGCCAGTGCCTTATGGGTCGAAGGCAAAAAATTTTCCTGCTGAATCAAAAGAAGCTTTTTGCCCGATGGATCGAAGGAAAACTTGAAGGAGTCTTGGCCTTGTGTGCTAAAGGCAAGCTGAAGAGGGAGCCTTTACCTTGTGAATTGAAGGCCAATTTGACGAAATTCTTGCTTTGTGCGCTGAAGGCACGCACAGAAGGATAATTTTCCTAGTCGAAGCAGGAATCAAGCTTGCTCCAAAGACATCAAATGCCCAATCAAAGCAAGAATTAAGCTTGCTCCAAAGAAACTAAATGCCCAAACGAAGCAGGAATCCAGCTTGCATGCAGGTAGCCATTGCATTGTGAATCAAGCCAGCATGCAAAGCCAATGGTGCAATCGAAAGAGCCTTAACAGGAGGCCCTTCCCTCTTGGATCGAAGGAGGCTGTTTCTAAGGAAACACATGCCCAATCGAAGCTTGTATACAGTAAACAAGCAGAAGGCCAAGGCTTCAATCGAAGCTTGGAAATTTGAGGCAATCTTGGAGGAGGTTAGGCGCTCAATCTAAGCATGTCCAAAAGCCAATCAAAAGACACCTTGTTCATGCCAATCGAAAGACCTTGTTTATCTTCAAAAAAAATATTTTTTTCTTTAATCAAGTTTTATAATCACCTCCTAAGAGAAAATTTTGGAAAATATGAGAGGGAAAATTTTGGGGTACAACAGACCAGTATTTTGAATTTATGGGGGATGACGACCCCAGGTACTAAGCCCAATTCACCAAAATCCAAACCAGGCACGGCTTAAATTTCAACAGCCTTTAGTCTATCCTCCAACTGCTTGTATTTATCCTCAACTGGAGGATATTTCTCATCAAAGTAATCTTCGTCTTCAGAAGCTTGATTATTGGCACCCCTAGCACGGGTGCTCCTTGCCTCTTCGTCTTGATTTTCGTCCTTCTTAGATGACTCTTCGACTATCTGTACCTGATGAACCGGACCATTGAACCTCTTACCCATGTTGATGAAGGCCTTATTTTTGGTTTTCTTCTTGGCTACTAGCATAGTCATCAGCTCTTGTTTCCCCTTAGCCAGGGTCAGCAAGGTCTCTTAGAACTAGGAATTCTGCACTTGCAAGTCCTTCACTGTTTGTTCGATATCCATCTTACTGAAATAAACAGTAGAAAGATAAGGAAACATGTGGTGGAAAACTTGTTCATGTTATGATGTATGAAAATGCGTATGCAAATGATTTCAAGGATTTAGAAAATTCAAATTTGTTTAGACAAAAGGAACAAACATCAATTGAATTAATAAGTTCAAATTGATTACAACATGCCTCTCGGCCTTACATTGAAACAAGAGAAACAAAATGAACTAAAATACAATAACAATGGCTAAAATTTCCTATGGATGCTTCCTCTTTGGAGCGATATAGGCATTCAGGCTCCTCTCTCTTGAAGTTGTCTCGTGAGCTCCAATGTCTTCTTCTCGCTTGCATAAAATCGGGCTTCAAAGGTGTCTCGCTCCCCCTTTAGCTGAATCCAAGCTCTTTGCAAATCTTCAACAGAAGTAGGCGTATCAGGGTAAAGGACAGTGTATGGAACATCTCCTTCGGTAACAGGCTCCATGATGATTGGTAAGATGGCGGGGTAAGGCATCACAAGACTTTGAGCACGAGTTTGTGCCCACTTAAGGTAACACACAAGGGGGATGGAATTCTTATGTCCCAATGTCTTACTATCCACTTTGTTTATCATTCTCCAAGTTCGTATAAATCTTTGACAATAGCCTTGGTCGTCGCCCTCGTAGTCGAATACCAAACCTTGAATGAGCGTATTATGGGGACTATCGCTTCATGCGTACCAAAAATTTCGTAATGCAAGAGAAAGGTTATAGGTGATACCTCCCTTAATGCCTAAGAGTGGTAAATTATGGAATTCCCCAAAACGGTCAATGATGGTAATATCCTCCAAAAATCGAGAACACCAAGGGATATCCGAGTGTGAGAGTGACATCATCCTTTGAGACCATGTCAAGCCTTGCTCATTATTCAACGTTGATCGAGGTAGGTGTGAAATAAACCACCTAGAGAATAATGGAATGAAACACAAAAGAGTACCCCTTTTCTTCATGGTGCGAGTGTGGAAACAATGTAGAATGTCTCCAATAAAAAAAGGTATATAATTACGAGAGAGAAAAACCTTGACGGTGTGATACAGTGAGAGAACTGACTTGTTTCTTTTGCGTTTTATCGCAAATTGTGCAGTTTAGAAAGAGTCTCCACTGACTTTTCTTTTATCCAAAAGGAAAGGTGAAAAAGCATAGGAAAGACCTTTGAGATTGTTTCTTGAGTTTGGGGGTAGATTATGAAAAGGGAAGGTATTAGCACCCTTTTCATCCATGGTTTTCCATGGGCTCTTAGTTACTTTCTAGATCACTTGCTTTTGTTTGATAATGTGCTTTGTGTGGTTTTGTGAAAGTATTTCGTAAAGAGGCCTTTTGTCTAGGAAAACTTTGTAATGATTCTCGTTCATAAGAATGTATACAAAGTATTGATCTTTTGAAAATGTTTTCAACTTTGAAAGATGTTTTTGAAAGTGTTGGTGTTTGTTTTGAAATAGAAAGGATGTTTTTGTTTTGAAATGGAGAAAGTAACTAGGAACATTCTACCTACTCAAAAGTCTTTCATGTTCATTTCCTTTTTCCTTTGACATTGTTATCTTACCATTGATTTAGTAAGTAACCCTATCTTTGGATGTAAAAGGGACGGGCGTGGGTCATCGTATAACCATGATTAGAAATATTACAAGGTATCTTAGCATTTTTCTTTAGGGACTAAGATCATTTTGAAAGGCAACATAGATAGCGTCATCGAGGGGCTATGATCTTGTATTTTGCCCGTCTTTGCTAAGACATCCCACATGCATAACATGATCATTTTTTAGGCAACAAGTGGAGTTAACCTTAAGGGTGCATGTGTGAATAGTGTGTTTGATTTGCATGCATTTAATCTTTGATTAGGGTTATCTACTTGTTGATTTTATGTCTTTCCATACAAACCCTAGTTACTAACATTCATATTTGAAAGCGATAATTTGCGGAAATGTAAAGTCCTATGCTATTACATTATTTAGGGGATGGGGGTACAATTTACAAATGGGGATGAAATAGGAACTTAAATATTACAACCATATCGAATGATAATGAGGGAAATGTAAAAACAGTGTAAAAAGAAGGAAAAAATGCATTTTGAACTATTATGTGTCGACACAAGCTCCTATGCATCGACATATAACCTTCCTTGCCCCTGTATTGCCAAATCAACTCAGTATGAGTCGATACATAATTGTATGTGTTGACTCATACACTGCATGTGTCGACTCATACGTGCTTTGTGTCGACTCATACACTATTTTTCCTTCTGTTTTGGGCCTTTAAAGCAGTATCTATCGACTCATAAGGCTATGTGTTGACTCATACTATCATTTTTTTATTTCAAAATTGTTTTGCTGCATACATGGGTTAGTTCTCAACACATAATGAAAAGAATGGAATATAAACAAAAGGTTAGCTTCAAGGACAATGATTACTACACTTTGTCTTCAAAAAATGAATTACTAATGATGCTTGAAATGAAGAACTAAAGTCAAGAAAATTACCTTGAAGTTGGATCTTATACTCTAAGCTTGAGTTGTTGTCTTGACTGTTCTTGAACTTGGAAAAGAAAATAGAGATGTTGTAGAAGCTTGTTCTTGAGTTTGAACAATTTATAGGTGATGTATGTGAGGTGCTTAGATGTTTGGATGGAGCTTGTAAGGTGTGAGAGTTCTAAATATTTGGACTTTAAAACTCAAGAGTGGAAGCTTTTTTGGACAGTTATGGATTTTTGGAGAGTATGGGATCTTGATAGCTAGTTTACAACAAAAATTTTGGCTTTCCTCTCTATTTTTTCTAACCTCCTACTCTTGCAAATGCTTCTTCTATTTATAGGCATGGGGTTTGTGAATATGAGCTGATTAGGTTTGCAAGACAGCATGTTATGGTTTGGTTGGATTACAAAGATCAAACTATGTCAAGTACTCCATAGTCCCAAGATGAAGTACCAAAGTTGTTGGTATAGAGGAGCTACTTCCCATGATTTATGGTGGAGTATAATCAGCAACAAGTAAGGTATGGTCTTAAGATAAACTTTATACTAAAAGCTTGCTTTTCAAGAATAGCAATGGTGCCTTTATGCCATAAATGGAAAGATCTTTTGGACAATGGCTCAAACACTTGGGTAATAGATCAAGCTCTTGTGTAAACATTAAATTATGTAGATATTTTCAAGCAAGAAGGTCTGAAACATTAGATTATGCAGCATAGCATAAGGGTTTTTTTATGTGTTTTTCAATAGAATGACTTGCAATTCAAGGATGGATGCCCAACTTCAAGCCCTTGAATCTCCTAGTTCAAGTATGATAAATTCATGCTCTTGGATGTTTTGGAAAGCTTGAAACATCCTCTATAACTTTCATGATGGTAATTTTGAGAAAATCATCTTGTAACTATATGAAAAAATGCCAAGAAGTTGAGATAAAATCCTGAACAAAATCTGTTGAAATTTTCTCTAAGTGTTAAATGAAAATGTCATGACTTCGTGAATTTATAACTCAAAATCTAAGCACTTGTAGGATTTGATCAACAAAGCAAAGTTATAGATCTCATCGGGATCTACAACTTTCATGTTGAAAGTTTTCCTTGAACCGTCTTGCATCTTGGTGAAAGAATGGCATGAAGTGATGAAATTATCATGTATAAAAACACTTAGAAAATTCCAAGTCTTGGAAATTTTGACTTTTCAAGTTGACTTTTGACTTTCTTGACTTCTTAATGATCAAGCTTGATATTCTTGAATGTCTTGATGAAATTTGATCTTTGGAATGTAATGTTGACCAAAAAGTCAAAGTTTGACTTTCTAGTATGAAATTGACCATTTTGCCCTTGTGCCAATTCCAAGCCTAAATTGATGTATCAGTGCTGCAAACTTGACGTCGTAGAAGATCTTGTGAGAGAATCCTTGAGAAACGAGAGGGAAAGTTTTGGGGTACAACAACTGCCCCTGTTCAATCTTCTTAAACCTGGAGAGTTAGATTGGTGAGTACGCCATTCGTGACTTGAAGGTGAAAGACGATTGAACATTAGAGTGCCCAGAAATTTGCACTCGGAGATGAATTGTGAATGGACTTATAGATGCCATTTGTAGGAATGTTGATAAATACTGGAAGAAGTATCAGCACAAATCTCTTGTTGATTTATACTAAAACTTGATGCTTTACATGTGAGAAAAAGAGTTAGTAAAATGCAAATGTATGCATGATGTTCACCAGATGTGATATTATGTTAAATGCATATGGTATGTACATGATATGATGTATGAATGTGAGATGTATGTTTTTGTCCGGGAAAATAAATCCCTGACTGCCGCTGAGGAAATTTGGGGGGGGGGGGGTTAAATCCCTGATTATCGTTGGGGATGAAGAATATACATATCTTCAGACTTTGTTGAAAGGATGCTTTCGCTGGGGAATATCTCTTGAATGTCAGTTGTTATCTGGTCGGATCCAGGCTTCACAATTCGCTGAGGATGAAGTAGTCAACTTTTATCTGGTCGGATCCAGGCTTCACGGCAACTTACTAGGGGAAGAGACGAATTAACTGTTATCTGGTCAGATTCCAGGCTTTGCAGAAAATTTCTTGAAATTGAATAGTTATATGGTCGGATCTAGGCTTCACAACAACTTGCTGGGGATACGGAAGTTAACCGTTATCTGGTCGGATCCAGGCTTCACAGTAACTTGAAGTGGTAACCATTATCTTGATGGGTCCAGGTTTCATGGTTTTTGGAAAGTTGTACTATTATCTGATCGAGTCCAGGATTCATAATGTATCTCTGGGGATCATAGTTAATTGTTATATGGTCGGGCTCCAGGTTTCACAACAACTATTTGAAAAACTGTCATCTGGTCGGGTCCAGGCTTTGCAGACTTCTGAGGTTGACAAGGTCAATTACTATCAGGTCGGGTCCAGGTTTCACCATAAACTGTTTGGGGATTTAGTTATTATCTGGTCGGTTTCCAGGTTTTACAATGAATCTCTGAGGGTAATTGCTATCTGGTCGGATCCAGGCTTCACAACAACTTTCTTGAAAAGATGAAATTGAAAACTGATATCTTGTCAGATCCAGGTTTCACGGTAATTTGTTGGGGCGGAGGCAAACTCTATTGGGGAAAAGAAGTTAAACCTTGGTCGGGTTGAGTCCAGGTTCTTCTATATCTTTGAAGAGTTAGACTATTATCTGGTCGGGTCCAAGTTTCATAGTATCTTAAATTGAGTTCAACTGTTATCTGGTCGGGTCCAGGTTTCATATAATCAAACTGTTATCTGGTCAGATCTAGGTTTCAGTAATTCACTTAGGGATAGTGTCAAACTCTATTGGAGAAGAGGAGTTTTGCTAATGATTTTGTAGGAATTAAAATTCTATCTGGTCGAATCCAAGCTTCGGCAATTGAAGAAATCAAACTATTATCTGGTCGGGTCCAGGCTTCAGTAATAACTTGAAAATTGTGCTAATATCTGGTCGGGTCCAGGCTTCATAGTATCTTTTTGGAAATAGTAAAGGCTTTTCTGACGACTTTACTAGGGATCAGGGGTTGTGGCCCTATGATTTGCGATAATCTGAAAGGAAAATTCAAACTGGAGAGTGTATAATCAGTCGGGTAGGACAGACTTATCTTGGGGAGGATACACTCAACTGGGGAGGATAGACTCTGTTCGGAGATAATAGCCTCGGCTGGGGAAGATATACTCAGCTGGGGAAGACAGGATCAGCTGGGGAATTTTGTGGTGTCTTGATTGTTGTATGTTGGTGAAATTTGAACTCGGTTGGGGAGTTATGCTATCTCATCGTTTGTTGGAGAAGATAGACTATGCTGGGGGAATACAGACTTGATTGAGGAGGATGTACTCGGCTGGGGAATTTTGTGATCCCTCGATGGTTGTTAGTGAAATAAGACCTGTTGGGGAAATAAACCCTGTTGAGGAGGTGAATTTCTTTTAGGAAGAGATCCACGAGGCATCAACTTGTAAAATTCGACTTAAGTGGAGAGAGAGCTTCCAAGAGATTGAAACTCTGGTTGGGGATTATCCTACGCAAAGAGACTTCTGAGTAACTTTGTTGAGGAGGAGATTAATGGAATAACTCTATGAGGGTATTCCATATTCATTAAAGAGGTTCTTGTTACTGCTTAGGTCATGTGTGCCAAACAGTTTTAATTATGTTCATATGCATATGTTCATTCAATTTTAGTCATTGGACAAATTTGCATTCAAAACAAAGACAGAAATTTTGCACTTCAAAGTATATTTGTATTGATATTTTTCCCATGAATAGGCATTTTTGTACAGAGAGACAGAGATCCTAGTAAGAGGAAATCGTCGAAAGGAAAACAAAATTGAAAACAAAAACAAATAGCCATGTGAAATGATCTCATTGCCTTCCAAGTCTACTATTGCCCCAATGTCTTCAAATGTCCCTTGCCGTGGATAGAAGTTGATTGGATTGATCTTGGACCGTTTGAACTTGGACCTTGGTGATAAAATTGAATGTGGTGATTCCATGGGACATAGTCATACGCTTTCAACCCTTAATTTTTGCCTGGACCATCCTTTCGGGTTTTTAGCCCACCAGGATACCTTTTTTTGCCCAAGTAGCCCTTTTGGGTTTTCAACTTACCGGGTGTACAATCTTTTGCATATATCCCTAATTTTTGCCCAAAACATTTTGGTTTGCTGGGATGCCCTTATTTTGCCTAGGTGTGTCAACCTAACGGGTCTCTTATGCGTAGTATTTTTTAACTATGTCGCGTTTATAGGATGTTGGAATTCTTCACCATCCATGGTAGTCAGCATCATGGCACCGCCAGAGAAAACTCTCTTGACAACAAATGGCCCTTCATAGGTGGGAGCCCATTTGCCTCTGGGGTCTCTTTATGGTAGAATGATGCGTTTTATCACCAAGTCACCAACTTGATATACTCGAGGCTTGATCTTTTTGTTGAAAGCCTTGATCATCCGTTTTTGGTACGTTTGGCCATGGCAAAGAGCAGCTAATCATTTTTCGTCGATCAAGTTCAGCTGATCCAATCTCGTTTGAATCCACTCATCTTCGCCTAAATCTGCCTCATTCATAATCCTCAGTGAGGGAATCTAAACTTCCATAGGCAAAACAGCTTACATGCCATACACTAGAGAAAAGCGAGTTGCCACAGTTGATGTTCTAGCTGAAGTGCGGTAGCCATGTAGAGAAAACAGAAACATCTCATGCCAATCCTTATAGGTTACCACCATTTTCTGCACAATCTTCTTGATATTTTTGTTGGCCGCTTCGACTGCGCCATTAACTTTCGGTCTATATGGAGAAGAATTGTGATGCTTGATCTTGAACTGAATACAAAGCTCAGTAATCATAGCATTGTTGAGGTTAGTCCCATTGTCAGTGATAATCCTTTCGGGGATACGATAACGGCAGTTGAGGTTGTGTCTGATGAATCTGGCTACCACACTCTTGGTGACTGAGGCAAACGAGGCGGCTTCGACCCATTTGGTAAAATAGTCGATAGCAACAAGAATAAAGCGATGTACGTTGGAAGCGGTGGGCTTGATCTCTCCAATCATGTCAATACCCCACATTGAAAATGGCCACGGAGCAGTCATGGCGTTCAAAGGGATAGGAGGCACATGGACCTTGTCAGCGTAGATTTGGCATTTGTGATAAGTTCTTGAATGTTGATGACAATCAGTCTCCATTGTTGACCAATAGTAACTGGCTCTTAATATTTTCTTAGCCATCGTTTGTCCACTTGAGTGAGTATCAAAGAGACCATCGTGCATGTCGTCCATGATTTTCTCTGCCTCTTTCTTGTCCACACATCAGAGTAGGGTTGAATCATGGTTGCGCTTGTACAATATTCCGTTGCTTAGGAAGAATTTGGCTGCAAATCTTCATAAGAATTTTCTGTCATTGATGGATGCTCCATCGTGATACTCTTGTGCTTCAAGATATCTCATCACCTCATGGTACCGTGGCTTTTCCGCATCAGTGTCAAGCTCATAGAAATGTGCAGGTTCGTCGAATCTTTCAATTATAATCATAGGGGCTTCGTTGTCCCATCTGACCTTGAACATTGAAGACATGGTTGCCAAGGCGTCGGCTAGCTGATTTTCTTCCCTAGGGAAGTGCTCAAAGGTGATCTCTTCGAAGTAGGGAATTAGGGATAGCATAAATTCCTTGTAAGGGATAAGATTAGGGTGTTTAGTGTCCCAATCTCCTTTTACTTGGCTGATCACTAGGGTGGAATCCCCGAACACATCCAAATTCTTGATCCTTAAGTCAATAGAAGCTTTCAGACCTAAGATGCATGCTTCATACTCGGCCATATTGTACGTGTAATCGAAGCATAGTCTGGCAGTGAAAGGAGTGTGGAAACCTTCAGGAGAGATGATCACAGCACCAATTCCTTTACCTAAGGCGTTGGAAGCCCCATCAAAAACCATAGTCAATCGGGATCCTTGTTCAGGTCCGTCATACGGTCCAGGTTTCGCACAGTCGGTTATCAGCATGATGTTCTCATTAGGGAAGTCGAAGTTCATTGACTGATAATCATCCACAACTTGATGGGCCAAGTGATCATCTAGCACGCTTCCTTTAATGGCCTTTTGCATGGTGTATTGAATATCGTACTCAGTCAAGATCATTTGTCATCTGGCTATCCGTCCGGAAAGGGCAGGTTTCTCGAAGATGTACTTGATTGGGTCCATCTTGGAAATCAACAGAGTGGTATGAGTCAACATATAATGTCTTAGCCGGCGAGCAGCCCATTCCAGAGCGCAACAAGTTTTCTCTAGCAGTGAATATCTGGTTTCACAGTCGGTAAACTTTTGGCTCAGGTAATAAATAGCATGCTCTTTTCGGCCAGACTCGTCATGTTGGCCCAAAACACACCCATAGAGTTCTCTAATACTGTCAAGTACATGATCAAGGGTCTTCCTTCAACAGGATCCATGAGAATAGGAGGCTCTTGTAGATATTCTTTGATTTTGTCGAAGGCAGCTTGGAACTCATCATTCCATCGGACTACCTGATCTTTCTTCAAGAGTTTGAAGATTGGATCACAAGTAGCAGCCAAGTGTGATATGAAGCGAGCAATGTAATTGAGACGACCCAAGAATCCTCTGAATTATTTTTCAGAATAAGGGACTGCCATTTCTTGGATGGCCTTTACCTTGGCAGGATCAACTTCAATGCCTTTATTGCTGACAACAAAACCTAGAAGCTTTCCAGATCGTACTCCAAACGTGCACTTGTTAGGGTTTAACCTTAGCTTATACTTCTTCAGCCTCTCGAATAGTTTGTACAGGTGATCGAGATGTTCCTCTTCAGTTTATGATCTGGAAATCATATCGTCCATGTAGACCTCTATTTCGTGATGTATCATGTCATGAAACAAAGCTACCATAGCCCTTTGATACGTTGCCCCTGCATTCTTTAATCCGAACGGCATGACCTTGCAACAGAAGGTTCCCTGTTGCGTAACGAAAGTAGTCTTCTCCGTGTCTTCAGGAGCCATCCTTATTTGATTATAGCCTGAGAAGCCATCCATGAAAGAGAAGACTTTATGTTGAGCAGTATTATCAACTAAGACGTCAATGTGTGGTAGAGGGAAGTCATCCTCGGGGCTTGCCCTATTCAGATCCCTATAGTCTATGCACATGCGAACTTTTCCATCATTTTTCGGCACCGGTACCACATTGGAAACCCATTGGGGATAGGATGTCACAACTAAGAATCCCGCATCAAATTGTTTCATCACCTCAGCTTTGATCTTTTGGGACATATCAGGCTTCATGCGACGAACCTTTTGATTAACGGGAGGGCAGTCTTCTTTTGTCGGCAGACGATGAACTACGATGTCGGTATCCAACCCAGGCATATCTTCATAAGACCAAGCAAATACTTCCACATAATCATGTATCATCTGAACCAACTTGCTTTTGACACTGCTTTCCAAGTTAGCGCATGTAGCGGTAGAAATGTTCAAGACTAATCCGTTGGATTGACTAGACTTTATACAAATCAAAATAAAAATCTCTACCGCGCTTTATTGTTTCCAAAGGAACGGGAAAAGAGCGAATAACCCAAAAGAGGGGGAAAGATTCAAGGTAAGGGGGTTGGTTATGCAAAGGGAATGTATAAGCACCCTAAACATCTACGGTACTCCACAGGAGCTTCTTTGTAAAATATGTATATTTTGGCTATAAAGAAATGTTGTATATATAAAAAAATGGATGGTGGAGGTGAGGAAAGAAATATATTTATTTTTATAATTTTGCACCCGCCGCAGTTGTGAACCTTTAGTGCCTATGTACCACCTTTTCATGCAATAGGGGATCAGGGTACACGTAGTTCCTCTTTTAAAAATTTAAAACACAAATGTGTTGGTTAATTTTATGAGATAAAACATCATTGTCATTGTCCGTATGGAAAATATATCTACTACCCACAATCATGAGAAAGGAGAATTTGCATCATCTCAAAGTGGAGGATATGGCTTGGATTTTAAAAATCAACAATGCCTCACTCAACACCCAAGTGGAAAATATCTCTCTTCACTACATATTGTAGAAGTATAGTTGTTTGCATCACTACAAGGATTGACAAGAGTTCAATCTTTTGAGAAAAGTTTAAAGATAAAAGACAAAGTGGTAAAATGGTTTGAAATGAGATTGATTAACTTTTAGTCTTCTCACAAAAAATGTCAAGGTATTATTAAGTTGATTGGAGTTTATTTATGAAAAATGTTTTGAAAATGCATGGACATAAGTCCAAGTTTATTATGAAAGTGGTTCAAGTTCAAAAACAAGAAGAGTTTTCAAAAAGGGAAAGAAGATTTTTGAAATTAAAGAAGATGGAAGGAGAAGAAGGGACTATCCTAAAGCATAAGGTAAAATCTTGGGATAAGAACCATCTAACCAACAAGAAACCAATACTTGACATTATGAGCCAAGATAGAATTCCCATTCCTTGGATTGAAACCAATCAAGCAAAGAAATACTAGACCTCTTGAGAGAACCAAACTTCAAGTGTATTAAGTATTCACACAAAAAATTGGGCAGAGTAACGGCTGTATACGGGTGAATACCAGATTACAAACAAAGGGTGTAATCACAAAAACCTGCACACAAAAACAAACAAGCAACCCAATGTCTTGAGGTAAACCTCAAGAACTCCAGACAAGATAATCAGATAAGATCTCCAAGATAGGTCAAGGTTTCTAATCCTAAGTCCAAGAAAAGTCTCATGCTCCATAATGCCTAGGATAGTAACCAAATAGTCCAAGCACAATTAAAGATTCTTTAGGGTTTATGTTGATTATTAAGTGTTTTAAGAAAGGAAAAGAAAAGCTCAAGTGAGAAAAGTAAAAATGGCAAGAAAATAAATGCTCAAATGAGCAAAGATGAAAATGACATGAAATGTAAATGCTAAAAGTAAATAGTACATAAAGCATAAAAAAAATAAAAGTATAAGGTAAACAAGTCAATAATTAATGGTTAGTTGGATGACCATCTTGAAGCTTGCATTTGGAACTCATTAGAGGATTGGTAGAACCAAAGCCTCCACACAACAAGTTTCATTTTCTTTTTGTCAAGTATATCATCCATTTGGAATTCTCAGAAGTACCATTTAATGATCAACGATATTTAAGTGATCCGCGTTGACCAAAGGTGTTGTAGATCCATTAGAGGATTGGTAGAACCAAAGCCTCCGCACAATGAATCTCAAGGTTATTGGATCAAAGAGATCAAATTAACATACTTGGGCTTGCAATCATAAGTTTGGGCCACGAATGATCATTTATTCGAATCAGGACAAAATTTAGCACTATGTTAAGCAACCGTAAGTGGACTTATATAGAAGTCGCACCTATTTTGAGACCGGTCAATAGCAATCTATGCACCATTTTTTTTGAGACATGATATAGAGATCATGCTCCAACAACATCTAGTGCAATAAGATAGGGATGAGATGAAGAGGGATGGGAAAATATACAAACCACGTTTGAATTAAATTTTATTCAAACTATTATTAAAATCATTCATCCATTTTTATGGAATTAAACTCAACACCATAGATCCAATGATGTTAATAAAGTTCATGATCCAAAACCTAACCCAAGATCATCCAGAAAATAATCACAAAATAATATCACATTTAATATACATAAAAAAGGATTTTTAAAAATGTTTTAAAAATAGAAAATAATGAGAAAAATACCAACTATGTTCAAATTAATCAAGAAATGAAAAGTAAGACCATAGAAAAATCAGAAAAAGGCCCAAGTAATTTTACAATTTTTTTGGTAATTTTTTAAAGTCAGGAACTATTTTTAAAATTAAAATAAATGGGTAAAATAAACAAAAAATGGTAAAAAATAGTAAAGTCAGAAACAAAAATAAAATAAGGTCACTAATATTTGTCACAATATTATTGAATCATTCCATAATTTTTTTAGAATTTAAAAATGTATAAAAGTATTTTTAAAAATTTAAAACAAATCAAATAAGTGTAAAATTTGTAAAAAATACCAAAACACAAAATAAAATTGTGAAAAAATAAAAATCATAAAGAGAATAATCAAAAAAAAATTTCATAATTTTTTTCAGATTTTTTGGAGTAAAAATGAATTTTCTATGATTTTTTGAAATTTAAAACAATTAAAATATAAAAATTAGAAAAAGAAAATAAAAATAAAATATGTGGACCATTGGATGAAAGTCAAAACGCATTAGTAATCAAATCCAAGGGATCTGGCGTGCTGTGCATATCATGGTCATTAGTGAATATTGTACAAAATCATTAATTAAATCAGAATTTGAAAAATACAGATGGCGCGCCTTCATTGGTTAGAAGATGACACGTTGGTCATCTTCAACCTCCAGCCATCACGAATTGCAGGTCTCTCAAACTGTAAAATCAGAAGCTCAGACCTATGATATTCGCTTCGTCTCTTCAAGACGAAGACAACCACACCCTCGCGCCAAATTTATATAAATTGTAGCTCAAGCAATTTGGAAGGAAAGTTTTGAAAAGGGATTTGAAATTTCATGGTCAAAACGTGTTTCCAGTAAAAGGTAAGTGTTGCGACTAGAACCAGGACAATGAGAACAGCATAATGATATCAGAGTTTTGAAGAATTGATGAAGGAATCTCCCTATTGAAGTTGAGTTGCAAAGCTCTGAAACTAGACTTCTTAGGAGCAGTATAGGGCACGATTCTTGAATGTAATTATATGGTTAGCTTCAGGGAAGATCAAGGAAGGTGAATTGATGGAAAAATTGGATTGAAAAAGGGTCGAGAATGGATTTTGAAGTTACATAAAATTAAGTTATGGAGCAAGTTTGGCAGGGTGATTCTGGCTATCCAAGCTTAGGAAATTGAATGGGACAGTTCATGTATTTATAAGAGAAGTTAATGGGATCAAAAGGAAGAGTGAATGATGCGTTTTGGAGGGAAATCGTGCACACCTGATGCACGAGTGAAGTGTGATACAAACATCATCAAAACTCATCCAATTCTTGTGTTTTGATGCGCTAAACAAATCTGGAACTTCACTAAACATGTTTAGAGGAAAAAACGCGTGGAAAAATTGTGATTAGAGGCCACATTATGGATTCCAAAATTCTGACTTGGTGAGAAATTCAATTTCAAAGTGCCAACTTCTGACCAACGGCATTTTCAACTTAAGGGGTCTTAGGGCATGATTCTTGATGCTTTAGAAAGATGAGGTTACAAGCTTTGTAATGGAAAAAGAATGGAGTTAAATGGATGCTTGAGATGAAAGTTGCATTGAGTCAAAGTTGAAGAAAAAGGGTTGACTTTCCATACTTAGAAATATTTCACATTATTCTTCAAAAAAGACCTATAATGTCTTGCATCCAAACATGGCCTTCCACTTGGAATTTTCTCTTGACCAAAAAATATGGCATGAAGTAGACCTCTTGAATGACACTTTGAAACTTGGATCATTCAAAATCTCCAAAATTTGATCAAGTTATGACTTGTTGAAGTTGGCAAAAAATCATGAAATGACCTATAATCTTTTGCATCTTTAAGGAAACTTCCATCCATTTTCCCACTTTGCACATAAAAGAAGGCATAAAGTTCACATATTCAAGATCATTATGGAAAAATAATGGACTCAAGGTGATAAAAATTGACCAAGTTAGGACCATTTTAAGTCACTCATGTAAAATTATGGACTCATCTGGAGGACTTGTAATCTTTCTTCTTCACCAAGTTCCTTCCGCATGAAAACTCCTTGGAAGTTTTGAAGTGATTTGTTGATAACCCTTTGAAGAGGAGGATATCTTTGGAATCACTCAAAAATACCAAAAGGTGAGAAAGATGTACTCCTTTGAAGTTTAAAACCCTAGCTCCTAGATCAAGAAAATGCTTTGAGGAACTTTGACAAGTTTGAACAAACTTCTTGTACCAATATTCTTACTTTGTGAATAGAAGTTGTTGAGGATGATAATGAGGAATCATAGCCACCAAAACCACTTTTATATCTTGAAATTTGATAGAAGTATGCTCTTGTGACCAATAGGAACAAGGCCTTGTCCAAGCATGACAACTTCTCCAATCAACCCCTTGTACTTTTGAGTCAAATCTAATAACCTTGAAATGTGATGAACTAAAGTAACCTTTCCATGCCAATTATCCCAAAACCAATCCAATGGTGAGGTTTGAACTTCTCAATCTATTTTGACTAGGGCATGGAAATAAACTCATGAATCCATGGGGTATCTTGTTAAATCTCATTGCCTTCACCTACATGGATAACAATCAAGACAAACCAACATTGCATTTTATTAGTTAGATGAAGAAAACAAAACAATATTCATGATCACAAAAGGAACATAAGTCAAGGTTCTTGGTAATCCCTCAAAAAGGGAAAAACTAAATGTAGGGAGGGAAACCAAGAATCCTAGTGTGATCTTGTTGTGAGTGAATCAACATGGTATGATGAAGGGATCTTAGGGGAAAAAATTGGGGTACAATAGTTGCCCTTATTTAAGTTTCTTCTATCCGGAGATACGAAGGTTAAAAATCTTCGTGTCAACACGATCGAAGATACTTAAATATAAAAACAAACCTTATTTTTGCCCTATGATAACATGCAAATGCTTATGATCATGATGCATATGAACTGGACCAAAGAGACGCAAAATAACACTGGGGGTGTAACAATAATAAAGAAACAAAGGAGCACCCCCCACCAGGAAAATAAATCACTGGTGGACCCAGAGAACTGAAACAGATAGGATGGTAGGATGGTCAAAGGACACACCAACTTCTACTAAAGGCGGAGCAACCGACGTTTACTGAAGGCAGAGAGAAAGATAACAAACATCGACATTCACTTCCAATGTCCTACCAACTTTCACTGAAGGTAGAAAGAGAATATATCATATCACTGCCATTCACTAACGATGAACTACCAACATTCACTGAGGGTAGCAAAAAGATAGCAAACGCCAATGTTCACTGCCGATGGTCTACCAACTTTCATTGAAGGTAGAAAGAGAATATATCATATCACCTCCATTCACTGATGATGAACTACCAACGTTCACTGAGGGTAGAAAAAAGATAACAAACACCAACGTTCACTGCCGATGGTCTACCAACTTTCACTAAAGGTAGAAAAAGAATATATCATATCACCGCCGTTCACTGACGATGAACTACCAACGTTCACTGAGGGTAGCAAAAAGATAACAAACACCGACATTCACTGTTGATGGTCTACCAACTTTCACTTAAGGTAGAGAGAGAATGTATCATATCACCACAGTTCACTGACAATGAACTACCAACTTTCACTGAGGATAGAAAAAAGATAACAAACACCGACGTTCACTGCCGATGGTCTACCAACTTTCATTGAAGGTAGAAAGAGAATATATCATATCACCGCCATTCATTGACGATGAACTACCAACGTTCACTGAGGGTAGCAAAAAGATAACAAACACCGACATTCACTGCCGATGGTCTACCAACTTTCACTAAAGGTAGAAAGAGAATATATCATATCACCGCCGTTCACCGATGATGAACTACCAACATTCACTGAGGGTAGCAAAAAGATAACAAACACCGACGTTCACTGTCGATGGTCTACCAACTTTCACTGAAGTTAGAAAGACAATATATCATATCACTGTCGTTCACTGACGATGAACTACCAACATTCACTGATGGTAGAAAAAAGATAACAAGTTTCCCCAAGATTCTGGTGTTTCACCTAGAACGGGTCTCAACTTCTTCTTTAACCAAGGCACTCCGCTTAGAAAGGATAATATATAAGTTGTCTCAAATAAAGAGACTTGCTACTTGTTGTCACGAAGGGTTTTAAAAAGAGATGACTTTTTGGGAAGGATGTATGACTTCCTGGGGAGATGCCATGATACTCTTGTTGAGGGGATAAAGTCTTCTTGTGCAAAATAAATGCACCAACCAAAACTTGGGGTTTTCAGCAATCCAAAGTGAATAGCATTGTCGGGGAACCATAGATCCAAACCAGAAATAAACTGGAATGAAACAGTCAACCAGAATTCATCCTTTGAGAAATAAACTCAAGAAGGAAAACCAAATTTATCCAAACAAGGAGCTGTACCGGAAGGCTTAAAGGAAAAATCTTCTATGAGGGACAACTCAGTAGGGAAATTGAAAGAATATACATTTTCTGCTTAAGTCCAACACTCTATTGAAAAGAGGGCAACGTAACTCTGCAAAATAGGGTAATATGTCAACAAAAATATTATTAAATGTCAATGAACAATGATATGCTAATTTTAGCTATGCATGATGTATGTATGAATGTATGAGTGCTATCGTGTGTATGCTGACAAAACAGATACACAATTATTAGGAATAAACAAGCAAAATCGCCTCAGGCACTAACAACACTTGGCTAAACTTCATCCAAGATGATCATTCCAAGAAAGGTAAAGGCCAACTATGGAAACAAAATCTACTGCCTGCTTTAACTTTACTGGGGAGAAACATAATCCGGAAGTAGACAAATCAAAGTGATAAAATAAACTGATACCGGGATAGAACATCCTTCTTCAGGCTTCATCGAGAAAACTAGTGTTTTTTCAAAAGTAACATGCCTACTGGAGATTGCAAGACCAGTCTCAAATAAAGCAGACTGACACCGAAACATCCAAACTTCGCTGGGGAATTCAAGCCTACTTCACTGGAGAAAAATGCGGATTAAAACTTCTCATCACGAAAACTCAAAAAAGAGGAGAAATGAATCCAAACTTGACCGAGGATACCGGAATCATGAACCCAATAAGGTGAAAACAACCCGAGTAGACCTTCTCGAGGGGAACAAAAGGTTCTCAAAACAACTGGAGTTTGTCCATTCCTGGGATCACCATTTTTGTTGTCATTGCTTCATCACAACTCTCAAAGTAAAAGTAAATTGTAAACATATTTTTTTTGAAAAATCAATTTTGTTATTTAATCTCTTTGCTTTGAAAGTTATTATCAGTAATAAATGGAGTCTTTGCAAGCTAAATAAAATAAGAAACACAAAGAATTGGGTAAAAGCTCGAATTTCATTAATAGAATGGTAGTCTGCGAATGGCGAGACTCCATAGATGATTACAAAGTTTGAGAAATGGTAATACATAATGGAAAAGATACATTGAGATACAATGACCATTATCCCCCCTAACAACTTTTGAAATCCTGAGCAGCAGCTTTTTTTGAAGTATGGTGAGGATCCGAGAAGATTGTTGCTTCAACGATCAAGTCTTGTCTGACGTAGTTACTTTCCAAGAAAATCCCTAACTTTTGCCTAAGCTGCCTTGCGGGTTTTCAACTTAGCGGGAAATTTATTATGTTTATGTCTCTAATTTTTGCCTAGACCGTCCTTTCAGGTTTTCGGCCTACCGAGACACTCCTTTTTTGCCTAAGCCGCCCTTTCGGGTTTTCAACTTAGCGAGTTGTTCTTTTATTTCTTTAGGCGAAGTATTTCTTGACTGCGTCAGCATTCATGGGACGTGGGAACTCCTCGCCATCCATAGTTTCAAGAATTAATGCACCGCCAGAGAAGGATTTCTTGATAACATATGGGCCTTCAAAATTGGGAGTCCACTTGCCCCTCGAATCGGTGTTGAAAGACATGATCTTCCTGAGCACGAGGTCGCATTCTCTAAATTCACGAGGTTTGACCTTTTTATCAAAAGCTTTCTTCATTCTTCTTTGATATAACTGGCCATGACACAAGGCTGCCATTCTCTTCTCCTCAATCAAATTCAATTGGTCAAACCTGTTCTGGACCCATTCAGCCTCCGTCAACTTGGTTTCCATTATCACACGCAACGAGGAATCTCTACCTCGACTGGGAGTACAACTTCCATTCCATACACTAAGGAGAACGGGGTTGCTCCTGTTGAAGTGCGGACAAATGTTCGATATCCATGCAGAGCAAAAGGGAGTATTTCATGCCAATCCTTATAAGTAATAACCATTTTCTGGATAATTCTCTTGATATTCTTATTAGCAACTTCAACAGCCCCATTCATCTTTGGCCTGTATGGAGATGAATTGTGATGGACAATCTTGAATTCTTCACGCAGTTCTATCATCATCTTGTTGTTCAAATTTGAGCCATTGTTAGTGATGATTCTGCTCGGCACACCATACCGGCATATAAGATTATTCTTGATGAAACGTACAACCACCTGTTTAGTAACATTGGCATATGAAGCAGCCTCCACCCATTTGGTGAAGTAATCAATTACTACCAAGATAAAACGGTGCCCATTTAAAGCTTTGGGTTCTATCATCCCAATCATGCCAATACCCCACATAGAGAAAGGCCACGGGAAGAAAATCACATTGAGGAGTGTCAGAGGCACATGGACCTTGTCTGCGTAAATCTGGCATTTATGGCACTTCTTTGCATATTTGTAACAGTCAGATTCCATTGTCAGCCAATAATAACCTACCCTTAGCATCTTTTTAGCCATCGAATGTCCATTGGCATGAGTGCAAAATGAACCTTCATAAATCTCATGCATCAACATGTCTGCTTCGTGTCTATCCATGCATCTGAGCAAGACCATGTCATAATTTCTCTTGTATAACACATTTTCACTAAGGAAGAAACTGCCTGCCAATCTTCTCAGTGTTTTTCTATCTTTCTTCGACGTATCAATTGGGTATTCCTGAGTCTGAAGAAAATGCTTGATATCATAATACCAAGGTTTTTCATCTGCTACCTCCTCTGTTGTAAACACATGAGCGGGCCTATCCAGTCGTTGAACCGTAATTCGGGGTATATCATTCCAAGTATTCACTTGGTACATATAAGCCAGAGTTGCCAGAGCATCCGCCATTTGATTTTCATCTCTAGGGATGTGATGGAATTCAACTTTATTGAAGAATGGTAATAATCTTCTAGCATAATCTTTGTAAGGGATCAAGCCAGGGTGACAAGTATCGCATTCTCCTTTAATCTGATTTATTACCAAAGCTGAATCACCATACACATATAGAATTTTGATTCTGAGATCAATAGCTTCCTCGAGACCCATGATGCAAGCCTCATATTCTGCCATATTATTAGTGCAATCAAATGTTAACCTTGCAGTAAAAGGAATGTGCGATCCATGAGGAGTGACAATCACAGCACCAATTCCTTTACCATAAACATTCACAGCTCCACCGAATATCATACTCTAACGAGATTCAGGGTCAGGACCTTCATCGGGTAATGGTTCATCACAATCCTTCACTTTCAGGAACATCACATCCTCATCGGGGAATTCATATTCTGCAGACTGGTGATCCTCCATTGGTTGGTGAGCAAGATAATCTGCCAACACACTACTTTTAATAGCTTTTTGAGTGCGGTATTCGATATCATATTCATATAACAACATCTGCCAGCAGGAAATTCTCCCAGTAAGAGCAGGTTTTTCAAAAATGTACTTGATTGGGTCCATTTTGGAGATCAACCAAGTGGTGTGATTCAACATATATTGTCGCAAACGCTTTTCCACCCAAGCCAAAGCACAACATTTTTTTCCAGCATGGAATACCGCGACTCACAATCAGTGAATTTTTTACTGAGATGATAAACGGTGAACTCCTTCTTCCCTGTTTCATCATGTTGTCCCAGAATACAACCCATGGATTTATCTAACACTGTCAGATACATAATCAACAGTCTTCCTTCTACGGGAGGAAGCAAGATAAGAGGTTCAAGCAGATATTATTTAATACTTTCAAATGCCTTTTGGCAGTCATCTGTCCACACACAACCCTGTTCTTTCTTTAACAACTTAAAGATTTGTTCACATGTTACAGTCATGTGGGAAATGAATCTGGAAATATAATTCAAACGCCCGAGGAAACCTCTGACTTGCTTTTCAATTCTTGGTGCTGGCATTTTTTGAATTTCTTTGACTTTATCAGGGTCAACTTCAATTCCTTTCTGGATAAAAATGAAACCCAATAACTTCCTCGATCAAACACCGAAGGTGCATTTATTTGGATTCAAGCGGAGACGATACTTCCTCAAACACTGAAGTAGCTTCAACAAATCTTCTATATGCCCTTCTTTAGTCTGGGATTTGGAAATCATATCATCAACATATACTTCAATTTCCTTGTGCATCAGATCATGGAATAAGGTTGTCATAGCCCTCTGGTACGTTGCACCAGCGTTCTTCAACCCGAAAGGCATCACTCTGTAACAGAATGTTTCCCAGGGTGTGATAAACTTTGTTTTTCCATGTCCTCTAGAGCCATTCTTATTTGATTATACCCGGAAAATTTGTCCATGAATGAGAATACTTTGAATTTTTTTGTGCTATCCACTAACATGTCGATATGCGGCAATGGAAAATTATCTTTTGGACTAGCTTTATTTAGATCTCTGTAACCTACGCACATGCGGACTTTTCCGTCTTTTTTCGGTACTGGGACAATATTGGCAATCCATTGAGGATACATTGACGTCACGAGAAAACCAGCATTAATCTGCTTTAGAACCTCCTCTTTGATCTTTACTTCCATATCTGGGTGAGTTCTTCTCAAATTTTGTTTAATTGGCGGGCACTCTGGCTTCAACGGCAAACGGTGCTCGACAATATTTGTATCTAGACCAGGCATATCTTGGTAAGACCAAGCAAAGATATCCACATACTTCTTCAACAACTCAATCAACTTTCTCTTTACATCAGGATACAACGATGCTTCAATCTTGACCTCCTTTGGATCTTCTTCTGAACCTAAATTAATCACTTCTAAAGGCTCTTTATATGGATGAATGGTATTTTCCTCGTGCTCAAGCAACCGTGAGACCTCTTCTGGAATCTCATCATAATCTTCTTCTTCAGCCCCAAACACAGGACATCAAAGTTGGGAGAGGATGCAGGGTCATTGTATTCAACAGGTTTTTTAGTTAATCTGCACATATGATTTATGATTGCTTTTAGAAACTGACACATATAACAAGTGATTATGCAGATTGAATTTCAGTTATTATTTATTTTGAAAGGTTTTTTTTATTACCATTGTCCAAGAAAAAGCAGAAAATAAAGACATAATTTGGGAATCAAAGATAACTTTTATTATTGATCTTAACAGTCACAGCAAATAGATAAGCCCTGCAACATTAATATTTCCACCTTGGGCAGAGTGAAAGCTTTTCAAGAAAAAAAAAGATTAACAAATCAAATTACTTTGAAACATGTATGCAAGAGGGAACATCAATTGTGACCCAGTTCTGAACCCTGACTCCGTGCGTCACATAATTCGGCATTTCCTGCTCTGCTTCATCCTCTTCAACAGCATTAACTCCATAATCAGTTGGATGGAGGTAACCTCCGATGCGGAAAACATTATGATAGCTGCTCATAGTAGACTTTGACTTCAAATTTTTGCCTTTGCTATTCTTTTTAGAGAACCCCAAGCCAGTTCTGTTCTTGTTCACGGGTGGATCCACAATTCGTCCCGAGACTTCATTATGACCCTTATGCACAACCTGCTGCGCATCCTTCAGCAAGACCATGGAATTCTCATTTCTCCTTATGTTGTCAATGGATAAGGTTTGGAACTGGGTTCCAACAGCAGCTTCATCCGCTTCTACGATGCTGAAAGAGGATAAATGAGATTTTAACAATGCCTGCTCCCCATTTATGATCACTACCTTCCCTTCACGCACAAACTTTAGCTTCTGATGTAAAGTTGAAATGACAGCCCCTACTTCATGTATCCACGGCCGTCCTAGTAGACAACTGTAAGCGGGAATGATGTCCATGACCTGAAAGTTTATCTGGAACAAATGTGGTCCTATATGGATAGGTAAGTCCACTTCACCGATGACAGATTTCCTTGACCCATCAAATGCCTTCACAATGATGCCACTCGGGCGCATAGGCGTTCCTTGATATTTCAACTTCATGAGAGTACTCCTTGGTATAACATTCAACGCGGATCCATTATCAATTAGCACATTGGATAGTGAATCATTCTTACAATTCATAGAGATATGGAGGGCCAGGTTGTGATTCCTCCCTTCATCTGGCAATTCATCATCGCAGAAACTCAAGTTATTACATGATGTAATGTTTCCTATTACGCTTCTGAATTGATTTATTGGCATATCACTCTCCACAAAAGTTTGGTCCAGTACCCTCATCAAGGATTCTCTATGAGCATAGGAGTTCATCAATAAAGCTAAGATATATATTTTTGAAGGAGTCTACAGTAGCTGATCTACAATTATGTAGTCGCTCATCTTAATTATCTTCAAAATATCATCCAATTCTTTCTCTAACGTAACTCCACTAGTCTCTCATGTAGCCTTCTTAGGTTCATCATTCTCAACAATTTTCTTTCCAGTAGCAACATCTTTCCGAACAACCGACGCAAACACACGACCGCTACGGGTCACCCTGCTATTTTCATCTATATTTCCAATATCATGCATTGGCTGGATGGGAACTTCCACTCCATCTTCTAATATTGTAGTGTTGTATTCGTAAGGCACAGCCTTATCTGATTTGTAGGGGATAGGACCTGGTAAACTAATCACCAATGGGGTAACAACTGGCTTGCTGTGATACTCCACTTCAAAATGGTCGGGTGCACCAAAACAACGCACGGTGACACTTACCCCTTCTTCAACACAATCAGTCATCAATAAGTTATTTCTGGAAAACAAATCTTTATCTGAAGAGAGATACTCATCTGCGGAGGCATACTCTTCATCTGACACTTCTTCCGTTAAACAAACCTCAACCATATCAACCTCATGATAATCATCCCTCTGGCCCGTAATCTTGATAGTTCCATTGTCTAACAACAACTAAACACCCTTCTTCACGATTGAACATCCTCGGGGATCTCGACAGCAAACTAGGCAAGATCCATATTGGTGTCCCACCTGACCATCCGTATGGCAGAAGGTAGCATGCAACTGCACGAGATCCTCATTCATATCCTCCACATCAAAAATTCTGAATTCACCAGAACATCCGGAAACCATGTTCACTTCCTCTTCATACTCTCCCCTAGGCCTGATTATATGGATGAGGCCCTCATCTATCTACTCTTGTAAATCAGCCTTTATCTTCTCGCAACCCTGCATGCTTGTACTGCAAATAGCACAACCAGAATGGTCATGCGTATAGTATCTAAATTCACAGAGGTCTGCGTGCATTTTCACCAAATCTCCTCTAACCTGATTAATATCAAAAATACGAAAGTCGCCTGGACAACCGGCCACCATATTCACAGCATTTACTCCCCCGTGCTTGGGTAGAGGGTTATCTTTCACATTAGGTCCCACGTCCTTGAAAGATAGAACACCAAACTTTACCAATTTCTACACCTCAGTCTTTAAAGGATAACAATTCTCAACATTATGCCCTGGTGCTCCTTGATGAAAAGCACATGTTTGGTTTGCCTTGTAATACCAAGGCAATGGTGATGGTACGGCGGGAGGCGGTCATGTCTAGACCAACTTCTTCTGAATCAATTCCAGTATAAACTCTGTATAGCTCATGGGAATAGGGTCATAACTCTCCCTTCTCTGATTATACCATTGATTCCCCTGTTGGGATGGTCTTTGATAAGCAACGGTAGTTGGAGCGGCATTCATAACAGGAGTAACTGAGGCGACTTGCTGATGATGCTGATAATTCCTTCTAGGAGCGTTTACCCTTCTCTCTTGTATAACAGCATTTGCATCTCCTTCTTTCTTCTTGGTAAACCCATAAGATGGCTTCTTTACACCTCCAGATCCTTCACTGTTTGTCAAACGGCCTTCTCTTACAGCCTCTTCTAAGCGGATACCCATTCCTACCATCTTAGTAAAGTCACTTGGCGCACTTGCTACAATGCTCTCGTAGTAGAAAGCGCCCAGCATTTTCAAGAAAATCTTAGTCATTTCCTTCTCTTCCATGGGAGGAATCACTTGGGCGGCTACCTCACGCCATCTCTGTGCATACTCTTTGAATGATTCCCTATCTTTCTGAACCATGGCCCTAAGTTGGTCACAGTCAGGCGCCATGTCCACGTTGTACTTATTTTGTTTGATGAATACTTCTCCCAAATCATTAAAAGTATGGATATTGGCATTGTCCAAACTCATATACCACTTCAACGTAGCACCAGTCAAACTATCCTGAAAAAGTGAATCAGCAGACGCTGATCATCAGTATGGGTAGACATCCTCCTTACGTACATCATCAAATGAGCACGAGGGCAAGTGTTTCCCTTATACTTCTCAAATTCTGGGACCTTGAACTTAGCAGGTATCTTAACGTTTGGGACCAAACATAGCTCATTCACAGTCTGCCCAAATAGCTCTTTTCCCCTAAGGGCCTTCATCTCTCTTTGTATCTTGTCAAACTGCTACTGAAAATCATCCATTATGTCATAAAGACCCAAGTCTTCACTCGGTGGAGGTAAAGGAGGACACACATCATCATTAACAAATGGAACCATATTCACCGAAGGAGGTGCAGCAGGAACAACATGCACCACCAGAGGTGCTGGAATAGTCTGAACCACTGGAGTATCTTGAGGACCAAGATTGAAACCTTCAGATGCGAAATCATCGGGCATTACCCATGGATAACCTTGAGGCATGCGATTCTGAATAACAGCCAGAGTAGCGGATACGGGAACAGTCGGAGCTTCAGTAGTTGCCCTTGTTGGTTGAGGTTGAACACTCGGTGGCTAATTCTGAGCAACCACCAGAGCTTCCAACAGAGTAGTCAGATTGTCCATCCCGACCTTCAAAGCAGAAACTTCCTCGTGCAGCTCGCGATTCTCTTGTTCTAAGTAGTCCATCTTCTTTTTGAAATTAGCCCGAGTATTATAGTGATGAGTCAGCTTGCTAAACGAAGTAAAGAAGCTTGGTAAGACACCTGGATATGTATAACAAACGCAAGAAATATGTGCAATATGATGCATGATATTTTTACTTTGTTATTTAATATTTCGAGGGATTTATAGATTTATAGACATATTGGAAACATCAAAATAATAACGCTTTTGAAATACTGGAAAAAAAATTATTATAATAACTCCAAAATGGATTACAAGTTTCAATGATCCTAAGTACAAGATGAAAATAAAATCTAAGACCCTGAGAAATAGAACTGATAGAGATCACTCTATACGCTGGCGTTTCCCCGTGATCCTAGCAATCTAAGCCTTCAACCTCAAGGTAAAGGGGTTGGTTATGCAAAGGGAAGGTATAAGCACCCTAAACATCTATTGTACTCCGCAGGAGCCTCTTTGTAAAATCTGTATATTTTGGCTATAAAAAAATGTTGTATATATAAAAAATGGATGGTGGAGGTGAGGAAAGAAATATATTTATTTTTATAATTTGTGCACCTGCCGCGGTTGCGAACCTTTAGTGCCTACGTATCTCCTTTTCGTGTAATAGGGGATCAGTGTACAGGTAGTTCCTCTTTTAAAAATTTAAAATAGAAATGTGTTGGTTAATTATATGAGATAAAACATCATTGTCATTATCCGTATGGAAAACATACCTACTACCCACAATCCTGAGAAAGGAGAATTTGCATCATCTCAAAGTGAAGGATATGGTTTGGATTTTAAAAATCAACAATGCCTCACTCAACACCCAAGTGGAAAATATCTCTCTTCACTACATATTGTAGAAGTATAGTTGTTTGCATCACTACAAGAATTGACAAGAGTTCAATCTTTTGAGAAAAGTTTAAAGATAAAAGCCAAAGTGGAAAAATGGCTTGAAATGAGATTGATTGACTTTTAGTCTTCTCACAAAAAATGTCAAGGTATTATTAAGTTGATTGGAGTTTATTTATGAAAAATGTTTTGAAAATGCATGGACATAAGTCCAAGTTTATTATGAAAGTGGTTCAAGTTCAAAAGCAAGAAGAGTTTTCAAAAAGGGAAAGAATATTTTTGAAATTAAAGAAGATGGGAGGAGAAGAAGGGACTATCCTAAAGCATAAGGTAAAAAATAGGGATAATAACCATCTAACCAACAAGAAACCAATACTTGACATTATGAGCCAAGATAGAATTCCCATTCCTTGTATTGAAACCAATCAAGCAAAGAAATACTAGACCTCTTGAGAGAATCAAACTTCAAGTGTATTAAGTCTTCACAAAAAAAATTGGGCAGAGTAACGGCTGTATACGGGTGAATTCTATATTACAAAAAAAGAGTGTAATCACAAAAACCTGCACACAAAAACAAACAAGCAACCCAATGTCTTGAGGTAAACCTCAAGAACTCCAGACAAGATAATCAGATAAGATCTCCAAGATAGGTCAAGGTTTCTAATCCTAAGTCCAAGAAAAGTCCCATGCTTCATAATGCCAAGGATAGTAACTAAATAGTCCAAGCACCATTAAAGATTCTTTAGGGTTTATGTTGATTATTAAGTGTTTTAAGAAAGGAAAAGAAAAGCTCAAGTGAGCAAATTAAAAATGGCAAGAAAACAAATGCTCAAATGAGCAAAGATTAAAATGACATGAAATGTAAATGCTAAAAGTAAATAGTACATAAAGCATAAAAAAATAAAAGTATAAGGTAAACAAGTCAATAATTAGTGGTTAGTTGGATAACCATCTTGAAGCTTTCATTTGGAACTCATTAGAGGATTGGTAGAACCAAAGCCTCCACAGAACAAGTTGCATTTGTTTTTTGTCAAGTATATCATCCATTTAGAATTCTCATAAGTACCATTTAATGATCAACGATGTTTAAGTAATTCGCGTTGACTAAAAGTGTTGTAGATCCATTAGAGGATTGGTAGAACCAAAGCCTCCACAGAATTAATCTCAAGGTAATTGGATCAAAGAGATCAAATTAACATACTTGGGCTTGCAATCATAAGTTTGGGCTACGAATGATCATTTATTCGAATCGGGACAAAATTTAGCGCTATGTTAAGCAATCGTAAGTGGACTTATATAGAAGTCGCACCTATTTTGAGGCGGTCAATAGCAATCTATGCACCATTTATTTTGAGACATGATATAGAGATCATGCTCCAACAACATCTAGTGCAATAAGAAAGGGATGAGATGAAGAGGGATGGGAAAATATACAAACCACATTTGAATTAAATTTTAATCAAACTATTATTAAAATTATTCATCCATTTTTGTGGAATTAAACTCAACATCATAGATCCAATGATGTTAATAAAGTTCATGATCCAAAACCTAACCCAAGATCAACCAGAAAATAATCACAAAATAATATCACATTTAATATACATAAAAAAGGATTTTTAAAAATGTTTTAAAAATAGAAAATAATGAGAAAAATATCAACTATGTTCAAATTAATCAGGAAATGAAAAGTAAGACCATAGAAAAATCAGAAAAAGGATGGTAATTTTTTAAAGTCATAAACTATTTTTAAAATTAAAATAAATGGGTAAAATAAAAAAAATGGTAAAAAAAAATAGTAAAGTCGGAAACAAAAATAAAATGAGGTCACCAATATTTGTCACAATATCATTTGATCATTCCATAATTTTTTTAGAATTTAAAAATGTATAAAAGTATTTTTAAACATTTAAAATAAATCAAATAAGTGTAAAATTTGTAAAAAATACCAAAACACAAAATTAAATTGTGAAAAAATAAAAATCAGAAAGAGAATAATCAAAAATATTTTTCATAATTTTTTTCATATTTTTTGGACTAAAAATGAATTTTCTATGATTTTTTGAAATTTAAAACAATTAAAATATAAAAATCAGAAAATGAAAATAAAAGTAAAATATGTGGACCATTGGATGAAAGTCAAAACGCGTTAGTAATCAAATCCAAGGGATCTGGCGCACTGTGCATATCATGGTCATTAGTGAATATTGTAAAGAATCATTAATTAAATCAGAATTTGAAAAATACATATGGCGCGCCTTCAATGGTTAGAAGATGACACATTGGTCATCTTCAACCTCCAGCCATCACGAATTGCAGGTCTCTCAAACTGTAAAATCAGAAGCTCAAACCTATGCCATTCGCTTCGTCTCTTCAAGACGAACACAACCACACCCTCACGCCAAATTTATATAAGTTGTAGCTCAAGCAATTTGGAAGGAAAGTTTTGAAAATGGATTTGAAATTTCATGGTCAAAACGTGTTTCCAGTAAAAGATAAGTGTTGCGACTAGAACCAAGGCAATGAGAGCAACACAATGATATCAGAGTTTTGAAGAATTGATGAAGGAATCTTCCTATTGAAGTTGAGTTGCAGAGCTCTGAAACTGGACTTCTATGGAGCAGTATAGGGTACATTTCTTGAATGTAATTATATGGTTAGCTTCAGGGAAGATCAAGGAAGGTGAATTGATGGAAAAATTGGATTGAAAAAGGGTCGAGAATGGATTTTGAAGTTACATAAAATTGAGTTATGGAGCAAGTTTTGCAGGGTGATTCTGGCTATCCAAGCTTGGGAAATTGAATGGGACAGTTCATGTATTTATATGAGAAGTGAATGGGATCAAACGGGAGAGTGAATGATGCGTTTTGGAGGGAAATCGTGCACACCTGATGCACGAGTGAAGTGTGATACAAACTTCATCAAAACTCATCCAATTCTTACGTTTTGATGTGCTAAACAAATCTGGAACTTCACTAAACATGTTTAGAGGCAAAAACGCGTGGAAAACTTATAATTAGAGGCCACATTATGGATTCCAAAATTCTGACTTGGTGAGAAATTCAATTTCAAAGTGCCAACTTCTAACCAAAGGCATTTTCAACTCAAGGGGTCTTAGGGCATGATTCTTGATGCTTTAGAAAGATGAGGTTACAAGATTTGCAATGGAAAAAGAATGGAGTTAAATGGATGCTTGAGATGAAAGTTGCATTGAGTTAAAGTTGAAGAAAAAGGGTTGACTTTCCATACTTAGAAATATTTCACATTATTCTTCAAAAAATACCTATAATGTCTTGCATCCAAACATGGCCTTCCACTTGGAATTTGCTCTTGACCAAAAAAGATGGCATGAAGTAGACCTCTTGAGTGACACTTTGAAACTTGGATAATTCAAAATATCCAAAATTTGATCAAGTTATGACTTGTTGAAGTTGGCAAAAAATCATGAAATGACCTATAATCTTTTGCATCTTTAAGGCAACTTCCATCCATTTAACCACTTTGCCCATAAAAGAAGGCATAAAGTTCACATATTCAAGATCATTATGGAAAAATAATGGACTCAAGGTGATAAAAATTGACCAAGTTAGGACCATTTTAAGTCACTCATGTGAAATTGTGGACTCATCTGGATGACTTGTAATATTTCTTCTTCACCAAGTTCCTTCCACATGAAAACTCCTTGGAACTTTTAAAGTGATTTGTTGATAACCCTTTGAAGAGTAGTATATCTTTGGAATCACTCAAAAATACCAAAAGGTGAGCAAGATGTACTCTTTTTAAGTTCAAAACCCTAGCTCCTAGATCAAGAAAATGCTTTGAGGAACTTTGACAAGTTTGAACAAACTTCTTGTACCAATATTCTTGCTTTGTGAATAGAAGTTGTTGAGGATGATAATGAGGACTCATAGCCACCAAAACCACTTTTATATCTTGAAATTTGATAGAAGTATTCTCTTGTGACCAATAGGAACAAGGCCTTGTCCAAACATGACAACTTCTCCAATCAACCCCTTGTACTTTTGAGTCAAATCTAATAACCTTGAAATGTGATGAACCAAAGTAACCTTACCATTCCAACTCTCCCAAAACCAATCCAATGGTGAGGTTTGAACTTCTCATGCTATATTGACTAGGGCATGGAAATAAACTCATGAACCCATGGGGTAGCTTATTAAATCTCATTGCCGTCACCTACATGGATAACAAGCAAGACAAACCAACATTGCATTTTATTAGTTAGATGAAGAAAACAAAACAATATTCATGATCACAAAAGGAACATAAGTCAAGGTGCTTGGTAATCCCTCAAAAAGGGCAAAACTAAATGTAGGGAGGGGAACCAAGAATCCTAGTGTGATCTTGTTGTGAGTGAATCAACATGGCATGATGAAGGGATCTTAGGGGCAAAATTTGGGGTACAACAGCGTCGATCTTGATTTCCTTCTTATTTGCCTCAGTACCCAGATTAATCACTTTAACTGACTCTTCGTGCGGTTGAATAGCTTTTTCCTCTTGTAATAGAATTCTGGCTAGTTCTCCCGGTATGTCACAATCTTCCTCGCCTTCGTCTTCGACTTGGTTGATAGGACATTCAAAGTCATAGTCGGCAATAGTAGAGTCATTGGAAAAAGGATCCAGAGTGGATGTGGACCTGCAAGAGTGTGTGTGTATGTATGTAAGATACATGGCTATTTTTTTTTAAATGTATTTGAAAGAAAGGAAAGACAATGAACACAACTATTTGAATGTAAAAGAGTCCAATGTACTGAATGATCATATGATTAGATGAACATAAATAAAACCCTTGACAAATGAACCAAAGTGCCCTGGGCTAGGCGTATGGCTTAAAAGTCATTATTGAATATTACAGACAAAATGTTCTTGAATTAAAAGAAAAGCAAGGACAAGTAGATTACTCCTCAATGAAGGAGATGGGCACAAAGTCCTTCGTATGACAATTCTTCGGCTCCGTTGTAGTTGATACACCCAATCTTCAAATGCAGCTTCTTCATCAGAATCACCCATGGTGTTGACTTCATGGCTTCCAATGCAGAGAGGTGGCTTTCCAGCACGAGCACGCCTCACTTCCTTTTGAGCTTTGACGGTGAAGCCCAAACCAAACTTGTCTGCTTTAAATGGGATATCGAGGAGTTTCCCCCAAGTATCGCAGATTCTTTCTTCAATTGTCGCGCAGGCATCCTTGACTGAAACCATCTTTGGCATGGCCTTAACATCTTTAGACTCATCGGAAGAAATTTTGGTAGCAGCAATCATCGGTGGCATGACTTCAAAGGCTTGACATGGGGTTTCAATGAATTCTCCATCCATCTCTACGTATTTGGACGAGTTAAGGTGGCTCACCATAAACTCTTCTTCTCCACAGACGGTGACTATTCTTCCCTTGACTGGATATTTGAGTTTCTGATAGAGAGTTGAGGTTACTGCCCCAGCTTTATGGATCCACGGGCGACCTAACGTACAAGAATAAGCAGGACAAATATCCATAATATAGAAGATGGGGTTGAATATTTGGGAGCCTAATTTGATCGGAAGATTTAATTCCCCATGAACAGTCCTCTTTGATCTGTCAAATGCCCTTACAATGATATCGCTTGGCTTTAAGACTAAACCTTCACAGTCTAGATGGTCTAACGCCCCCTTGGGTAATAAATTCAGAGAAGAACCAGTGTCGACTAGCACATGTGCTAAGGTAGTCCCTTTGCACTCGACAGAAACATGTAAAGCTTTATTGTGATTCTTCCCAAGAGGTGTTAAGTTAGCATCTGAAAATCCCAAGCCATTATCAGCTGTCAGGCTAGCCACGCAATTCTAAAATTGGTTCGTTGTTGTCTCATGGGGAACATGAGCCTTTTTTAGGAACTTGATTAACGTCCGAGCATGGGCATCAGAGCAAAGCAGCAATGACAACATTGAAATCTTAGAAGGGGTTTACCCCAACTATTCTACAATCTTGAAGTCGCTTCTTTTTATGATCTTCAAGATCTCGTCCATCTCGCGAGCGGAGGTATCTCCATCCTTTGCGGGTACTTCAATCACATCAGGCTCAATGACCTTCTCCTTCCCTCTTGCATCAGTACTCAGCTTGGCAGCAGTAATGTGGATGGGCGTCTTTGTAACAACTGGTGGTGAGATATTGGGTGAAAATATTCTCCCAGTTCTAGTTACCTTGCTTGAGCCAGCTATGTTGCCAACATTGTCATCTTTTCCTTCTTCGATCCATGCGTCTTGTTTAATCCCATGATAGAACACTTCAACACCATAATTCCATGGTACCACCTTATTTGAAGAGTAGGGAATCAGTCTGGGGACTGGAAATTATTAAGGGAGCAATAGTGGGTTCATTTGAAATCCTAATAGGACCTTTGGAGGTGATCCTAAGAGGCTTGTTTGAGATGGTAATAATGGAGAGGTCTTCACATTTGTTAATCAAACTCTTGGCAAGTGGGGTCTTCTCGAATAGAATTTCGTGGCTATCCAGCAGGCGTTGTATGCCTTTCTTCAGCCCTTCACATCCAATGAGTTATCTTGTACAACACACATAGTCCTTTACGCAACCAGGGAAAATCCCGGATTTCAACAGATTCTTTTTTATGGTATTCAATGGAGTAGTCAGATTTTCAACAGAGGCAGCAAAAATTGTATCTTCAACATCATTAACACTCTTGTCATGCTTTGGCATCAGAGAGGTAATTACATTCAGCGTCGGAGGAGGATCAAACTCAATAGTCTTGTTATCAATTAAATCTTGGATTTTGTTCTTCAAGGCCCAACCCTGGTCAGTCTCGTTCTCGGGGCAGCTGGAGTGGTAAGCACACTTAGCGTTTGGATTATACTTTGGTGACGAGGTATCACGGTTGGAGGGAGGATCGCGCAATGTCACTAAATTAACCTTGAGCAAATGTTGTAAGACTTGAGACAATGACATGCCTAACCTCATAAATTGTCGTCTTGGAGCTTCAAAATGTTGATGATTTGCAGATGGTCTTGGAGGAGGAGTTGGATTGGATATTCTGACAGCATTGACAGAAGGACGATCATTCTTCTTAGTACGGGCCCTTTCCCTGTACACAGCATTGACTTCCTTTTTTGCAGCAAAAGGTTTCTTGATAGGATTGGGAATGGAGGTAGATGCTACAGAGATCTTCCCACATTTGATGCCACTTTCAACTCTTTCGCCGATTAAGATCAATTCGGTGAAACTAGAAGAAGAGCATCTAACCAACAAATTAAAGAAAGAACCAGATAAAGTGCCCATGAACATTTCAATGTGCTCCCTATCAGTCAAGGGCAGTTGGACCCTACTAGCAAGGTCTCCCCACTTTTGCACATATTCCTTAAATCCTTCATTCTTTCCCATGGTCATATCTTGCAACTGAACCCTCGTTGGCGCCAAGTCAGCATTATACTGATACTGATGGTAGAAGGCAGTAGCTAAATCCTCCCAAGTGTTGATACGAGAACCATCTAACTGATAAAACCATTCAAGTTGCGTTCCAGCTAAGCTTTCTTGGAAAAAGTGAACCCAGAGCTTCTTATCAGAGGTGTGCGGCTGTATCTTGCGCACATAAGATTTCAAATGGAGTTTTGGACAATAAACTCCATCGTACTTTGAAAAGACTGGTATTTTGAATTTGTAGGGAATGACTACCCCAGAGATCAAGCCCAAATCATCAAAATCTAAACCGGGGACTGCTTGGATTTCAACAGCTTTCAATCTCTCTTTTAACTGCTTGTATTTGATATCAGCGGGTGGATACTGCTCGTTGAAATAATCATCATCAGATACTTGATCATTGATACAGTCAGCCTGAGTACTCTTAACCTCACCAATCTGGTTCTCGTCCTCTTCAGATGAATCTATTGGGATTTAACGGATTGTCTCCTTGAACCTTCTACCCATGTTGTGTAGAGCTTTCTTCTTGGGCTTCTTCTTAACGGCCAGCAAAGCCATCATATCTTGCTGCCCCTTGGCTAGGGCTAGTAGAGTCTCCTGAAACTGAGAATTCTGGGCTTGGAGATCCTTCACAGTTTTCTCTAGATCCATATTGCTGAAATAAACAGCAGAGAGATAAGGAAACCTATTATGCGAAAACCTGTCATGTTATGATGCATGAATATGCATATGCAAATGATTTAAAGGATTAATGAAATTTAAATTTGTATAGACAAAAGAACAAATGTTGATTTTCATTAGACAAAACAAAAGAGATTACATCATGCCTCTTGGGCTTACAAAATAACTTTCTAAGATAAAAAGACTGAACGCATCCTCTTTGGCGCGAGATAAGCGTTCACACTTTTCTCTTCTTAGAGCTGCTTCGTAAGCTCTAAGACCCTCTTCTCACTAGCATAGAATTGAGCTTCGAAAGTATCTCGTTCTTCCTTAAGCTGAATCCAACCATTTAGTAAGTCTTTGAGACAGGTAGGCATGTCGGGATGGAGGATAGTGTAGGGAACATCTCCTTCGACCACAGGCTCCATGATGACTGGTAAGATGTAAGGATAAGGCATCACAAGTTTCTGAGCACGAGCTCGCACCCATTTAAGGTAAGGCTCGAGGGAAATGGAGTTCTTGTGTCCTAACGTCTTTCTATCCACCTTGTTAAACATCCTCCAGGCTCGGATAAACCTCTGACGGTAACCTTGATCGTCATTCTCGTAGTCAAATACCACTCCTTGGATAAGCATCTCATGTGGACCATCCCTTCGGGTGTAACCAAACTTTCGTAAGGCCAAGCATGGGTTGTAAGTGATGCCTCCTCTAATTCCAAGTAAGGGGACATTAGGGAATTCTCTACAACGGCCAACGATAGTAACACTTTTCGAAGATCGGGAACACAAATGAATATCTGAATGTCTGAGTGTCATCAACCTATGGGACCACCTTGAACCTTGCTCATTCTTCAACACAGATTGGGGAAGATGCGAAATAAACCATCTTGCCAAGAGAGGAGTACAATACATGAGGATACCTCTCTTCCTAATAGTGCGAGTGTGAAGAAAATGTAGGATGTCTCCTAACAAAGTAGGCACCGGGTTGCGAGACATGAAGATTTTTACGGTGTTTACATCTATGAGTTGGTTAGGATTCCGGAAAAAAACCATCCCATAGATAAGAAGGGACACAATTTCCTCAAAAGCTTTAAAGTCTAAGGAGTTCCAATAATCTTGAGCTTTCTCAAACAGGAATTTGACCAAGAAACCTTTGACACCACTCCTTGTTTCCCAATTAGTTGTGACATCAGATTGTTGCAAGTGTAGGGCTTGAGCAATCTCTTCAGGTTTTGGATCTCTTTCCGTACCGTTGAAGGGTAGTTGATTGAGAATGGGGATCCTCAAGAGCTGGGAGAATTCTTCTAAAGTTGGCACAAGTTGATAGTCGGGAAAAATGAAGCAATGGTGTAGAGGATCAAAGAATTGGAAAAGCACCTTCATCATATCTTCATCAGTGTTAGAGGTAACCAAGTTTAGGAGGCGACCATATATTTCGGTGAAAGGAGAATTTTCAGGAACCCTTGAGGCTAACTCTTTGAGTTGAGGAGGGATCCTTACGAGATTGACTTGAATGGTTTTCCTGCGAATATAATCCATGTCCTACAAAATAGAACAAAGATAAATCCCAAGATCCTTGAAATGGTTAGTGAATATGAGTATGATGTTATGATGTTTATGATGTTATGTACAAGTATATATATACAAACAAAGCAAACAAGTCATTAGGTTTAGGCTTGCCTGGAGTCTCATAGGTAAGTACCCTCTTGAATTTTAGTTGGCTCAAACTTGTCCTAGTAATAGTAACTGGGTTCTAAGGATTTCAATATCACTGGTTTGTTTTCTCGGGCATTTTTCACCGCAAGCCTCTTTAATGGCGACCAAAATATCCCAAAAAACCAAACCTCAATGAGTGTAGTATCGAGTATCTAACAACTTCGGACTGCACTAAAGCCGATCATCTCACTACGTCCTAATGGCTAAGTTGGTCAAGTAAAGGTTCTAGAAGTTAGTTAGTGCTTCATGACATCACTCAGCGGCCCAGTATTCTCCTTGAATACTCAAGGGCTACCGGTACCCACAAATATATCACACTAACGTAGCTATTTATTAGACCATGTTGGTATACCCCGCATAGTTTCCACAATGTATTGCTACTTACCTATAAGATATCCCAAATCCGAGTAGAGGATTCAAACCCAAACAAAGAACCAAAATCTAAAGCAAACAAATCAAACAATGAAAGCAAGTAAATGTGATCTAGCACTAAGGTAACCCCATTTTTAAAAAGTTCCCCAGCAGAGTCGCCACTTCTGTGATAGGGTGGGAGAACTGACTTGGTTGTTTTGCATTTTATCGTAAATTGTGCGGTTTAGCAAGAGTCGCCACCGACTTTTCTTTTATCCAAAAGGAAAGGTGAAAAATCACAGGAAAGACCTTTGAGATTGTTTCTTGAGTTCGGGGGGTAGATTATGAAAAGCGAAGGTATTAGCACCCTTTTCATCCATGGTTTTCCATGGGCTCTTAGTTACTTGCTAGATCACTTGCTTTTGTTTGATAATATGCTTTGTGTGGTTTTTTGAAAGTATTTTGTAAAGAGGCCTTTTGTCTAAGCAAACTTTATAATGATTCTCGTTCGTAAGAATGTATACAAAGTGTTGATCTTTTGAAAATATTTTCAAGTTTGAAAGATGTTTTTGAAAGTGTTGGTGTTTGTTTTGAAATAGCAAGGATGTTTTTGTTTTGAAATGGAGCAAGTAACTAGGAACATTCTACCTACTCAAAATTCTTTCATGTTCATTTCATTTTTCCTTTGACATTGTTATCTTACCATTGATTTGGTAACTAACCCTATCTTTGGATGTAAAAGGGACGAGTGTGGGTCATCGTATAACCATGATTAGCAATATTGCAAGGTATCTTAGCATTTTTCTTTAGGGACTAATATCATTTTGAAAGGCAACATAGATAGCGACATCGAGGGGCTATGATCTTGTATTTTGCTCGTCTTTGCTAAGACATCCCACATGCATAACATGACCATTTTTTAGGCAACAAGTGGAGTTAAACTTAAGGGTGCATGTGTGAATAGTGTGTTTGATTAGGGTTATCTACTTGTTGATTTTATGGCTTTCCATACAAACCCTAGTTACTAACATTCATATTTGAAAGCGATAATTTGCAAAAATATAAAGTCCTACACTATTACATTGTTTAGGGGATGGGGGTACAATTTACAAATGGGGATGAAATAGGAACTTAAACATTACAACCATATTGAATGATAATGAGGGAAATGTAAAAACAGTGTAAAAAGAAGGAAAAATGCATTTTGAACTATTATGTGTCGACACAAGCTCCTATGCATCGACACATAACCTTCCTTGCCCCTGTATTGCCAAATCAACTCAGTATGAGTCGATACATAATGGTATGTGTCGACTCATACACCGCATGTGTCGACTCATACGTGCTTTGTATCGACTCATACACTCTTTTTCCTTCTGTTTTGGGCCTGTAAAGCAGTATGTGTCGACTCATAAGGTTATGTGTCGACTCATACTGTCATTTTTTTTACTTCAACATTGTTTTGCTGCATACACGGGTTAGTTCTCAACACATAATGAAAAGAATGGAAGATAAATAAAAGGTTAGCTTCAAGGACAATGATTACTAAACTTTGTCTTCAAAAAATGAATTACTAATGATGCTTGAAATAAAGAACTAAAGGCAAGAAACTTACCTTGAAGTTGGATCTTATACTCTGAGCTTGAGTTGTTGTCTTGACCGTTCTTGAACTTGGAAAAGAAAACAGAGATGTTGTAGAAGCTTGTTCTTGATTTTGAACAATTTCTAGGTGATTTATGTGAGGTGCTTAGATGTTTGGATGGAGCTTGTAAGGTGTGAGAGTTCCGAATATTTGGACTTTAAAACTCAAGAGTGGAAGCTTTTTTGGACAATTATGGCTTTTTGGAGAGTATGGGATCTTGATAGCTAGTTTACAACAAAACTTCTAGATTTTCTCTCTATTTTTTCTAACCTCCTACTCTTTCAAATGCTTCTTCTATTTATAGGCAAGGGGTTTGTGCATATGAGCTGATTAGGTTTGCAAGACAGCATGTTATGGTTTGGTTGGATTACAAAGATCAAACTATGTTAAGTACTCCATAGTCCCAAGATGAAGTACCAAAGTTGTTGGTATAGAGGAGCTACTTCCCATGATTTATCGTGGAGTATAATCAGCAACAAGCAAGGTATGGGCTTAAGATAAACTTTGTACCAAAAGCTTGCTTTTCAAGAATAGCAATGGTGCCTTTATGCCATAAATAGAAAGATCTTTTGGACAATGGCTCAAACACTTGGGTAATAGCTCAAGCTCTTGTGTAAACATTAAATTATGTAGAGATTTTCAAGCAAGAAGGTCTGCAACATAAGATTATGCAGCCTAGCATAAGGGTTTTGTTATGTGTTCTTCAATAGAATGACTTGCAATTCAAGGATGGATGCCCAACTTCAAGCCCTTGAATATCCTAGCTCAAGTATGATAAATTCATGCTCTTTGATGTTTTGGAAAGCTTGAAACATCCTCTATAACTTTCATGTTGGCCATTTTGACAAAATCATCTTGTAACTATATCAAAAAATGCCAAGAAGTTGAGATAAAATCCTGAACAAAATCTGTTGAAAATTCTCTAAGTGTTAAATGAAAATGTCATGACTTCATGAATTTATAACTCAAAATCCAAGCACTTCTTGGATTTGATCAACAAAGCAAAGTTATAGATCTCATCGAGAAAGAATGGCATGAAGTGATAAAATTATCATGTATAAAAACACTTAGAAAATTTCTAAGTCTTGGAAATTTTGACTTTTCAAGTTGACTTTTGACTTTCTTGACTTCTTGATGATCAAGCTTGATATTCTTGAATGTCTTGATGAAATTTGATCTTTGGAATGTAATGTTGACCAAAAAGTCAAAGTTTGACTTTCCAGTATGCAATTGACCATTTTGCCCTTGTACCAATTCCAGGCCTAAATTGATGTATCAATGCTGCAAACTTGACGTCATAGAATATCTTGTGAGAGAATCCTTGAGAAACGAGAGGGCAAATTTTGGGGTACAACAGACGGCATTCACATCTATGAGTTGGTCTGGATTGGTAAATAGAACCAAACTATAGATTAGAAGGGCCAAGACATCCTCAAAAGCTTGAAAATCCATATCTTCCCAGAACAAACAAGTCTTCTCCAACAGAAATTTGGCTAAGAAACCATTAACTCCACTTCTTGTCTCCCAATTTTCCATAATGTCGGATCTTTTCAAATGTAAAGCTTTGGAAATAACTTTAGGTTTTGGAGTATCTTCTAAACCGGTGAATGGCATTTGACCAAGCACAAGAACTCCTAGCAATTGAGATCATTATTATAATGTAGGCACCAATTGGTAGTCAGGAAAGGTGAAGCAATGATGCATAGGATCAAAGAATTGGAAAAGCACACACATTGTTTTTTCTTGAAAGTTTGAGGTAGCCAAGTTGAGAAGTCGACCATATTTCTTGGTGAAGGGATAATCTCCAGGCACTCTTGATGCTAATTCTTGAATTTGAGGATGCACTTTCACGAAGTTAACTCTGATGGTATTCCTATATGTGGAAGTCATGTCCTACAAAATAGAACAAAGATAAATTCCTAAATCCTTGAAATGGTTAGTGGTGATGCTTATAATGTTATGATGTTTATGATGACATGAATAATAATCACAAATAAAGCACACAGAAACCTTAGGTTTAGGATTGCATGGGTTTCATAGGTAAGTACCCTCTTGAAGTTTAGTTGGTTCAACCTGTCCTACAAAGTAAACGGATTATAGAGAATCTCAATATCATTGATCTTTCTTCATTGGGCATTGTTTTAGCACAATCAATCTTTTCTTACGGCCAAAACATCCCAAAAGTCATATCTCAATGAGCGTAGTATCGAGTATCAACCAATTTTCTTCTTTCCACTGAAACCAGCTATCTCACTACTTCCAAATGGCCAAGTTGTTCAATTAAAGGTTCTAAGGTCAGTTAGTGCTTCATGACACCGCTCAGCGGCCCCGTATTCTCTTCGATTCAACACAAGGGATACTGATACCAATAAATGTGTCAACTAACGTAGCCATTGCTTCAACCATATCGGTATACGTCGTACACTTTCCACAATATATTGCTACTTACCTAATGATGTTCCCAGATCCGGGTAGAGGATCAATACAAACCCAAACAAATACCCATAAATGTAAAGCAAATAAATCAAACAATGAAAACAATTAAATATGATCTAACTCTAAGGTAATCTCACTTTTAAATTATATCCCCAGCAGAGTCGTCAGTTCTGCAATACGGTGGTAGAACTGACTTGGTTGTTTTGCGTTTTATCGCAATTGTTGCGGATAGCAAGAGTCGCCACCGACTTTTCTTTTATCCAATAAGGAAAGGGTGAAAAGAACAAGAAAGTCCTTTGAGATATTTTCTTGAGATCGGGGGGTAGGTTGAAGGTGTTAGCACCCTTTTCATCTGTAGTTATCTACGGGCTCTTAGTTGCTTGCTAGATCACTTTTGAAATTTCTTTGTTTGAAATGTGTTTGTGGTGGGTTTTGAAAGTATTTTTGAAAAGCGCCTTCGTTTAGGAAAACTTTGTAATGATTCTCGTCTCTATAAGAATGCATACAAAGTGTTGTACTTTTTGAAAATATTTCATGTTTTGAAAGTGTTTGGTGTGTTTGAAAATATGTTTGTTTTTTAAGATGAATTGTGAGCAAGCAACTAAGAACGTCCTACCTACTCAAAAGTCTTTTGTTCATTTCTTCCTTCCTTTGATATTGCTATCTTACCATTGATTGGTAATAAGCCTTATCTTTGGATGTAAAGGGATAGGTGTGGGTCATCGTATAGTCATGAATAGAAATGTTGTGAGATATCTTAGCATTTCTCTTAAGGGACTAAGATCATTTGTAAGGCAATATTTGAAGCGTCATCGAGGGACTATGATCTTGTATTTTTTATTGTTTTCGCTAAGATGTCTCACATACATATCATGACCATTTTCTCAAGGCAACAAGTAGAGTTAACCCTAGAGGTGTAAGTGTGCAAGTATTTATTTTTTTATGCTTGGTTTATCTTGAATTAGGATTCTCTAAGCATTGATTTTATCTTTCCATACAAACCCTAATTACTAGCATTTATGTGAAAGCGATAAATTGCAGAAAATAAATGTTCTACGCTATTACATCATTTAGGGGATGGGGTATACAAATTACAAATGGCGATTGCAATAATTTAAACTCTAATTATCTATTACAACCATATTGAATTAAATGTACAAGAATTGAAAGGAATATAATGTACAAGAATATAAATGGAAAAGAAATGGATTTTGTTTGGCTTTTTGAGGAAAGGATTTTAACCTAATTATCTAAAATAAAATAATTAATTAAATTAAGAAAGTTAAACCTAAATTAATTAAGAAAAGAAATTAAATTAGAAATCATTTTTTAGGGTTTTTTAGAAAAGGTATTAAGTTAAATAAATATAGTATGGAAATTAATTAATTAAAAGAAAACCTAAATTCTAAGTTAATTTTAAAAAAGAAAATAACTAAACCTAAATCTAATTATTAATTTAATAAGCAAAAGAAATTAAGTTTTTTTTTAAAAAATGTTTTTTCTATCTTTTGTTTTTTAAAGGAATAAAATATATAGAATGCAAATAATAAATAAAAATATTTTTTTGGAATTTTTGATTTAATAAATAATAATAATAATAATAATAATAATAATAATAATGAAAAATAATAAATTAAAGAAAATAAAATAAAATCTGAAAAATAAAGTCAGGAGGTAAAAAAGGAATTTAGGGTGTTTGTTAGAAAAAATGGTTTTTGTTTGAAGCCTGGCCCATTAAAGGTTTTTGTTAATCAGAAAAATAAACAAAATAAAAAATAAAAAAAAGTTGGGCCTGCGTTGTCAAAAGGAAACAGGGGGGTTAGGAGAAGCAAAATGCAAAGGCCCGGTGTATTAAGCCCAGCGCGCTTGTTTGCTTGCAAAAAAGAAAGAAAATGTTGAAAAAATGAAAAAGTGGCATCGTTGGGGCTTGAACCCACGCCCTCTGCAATAAACGCGCAATGCCTTACCACTGGGGTGGCTATACATCTTTTAATTTAAAAAAACCATAAATACATAACACAAATCAAGTTCTAGGCCTGAACTTCATCTTCTTCCTCACGCCAGTTTACGGAGCAAATATTTGAGATTTGTAACTCAGCCATTTCTCAATCATTTTCAAAACATCAAACACCAAACTTGTTATAAATTTCACCACGGTTCTAAATATGTAAATAACTTAAACTAATTCTCAAAGATGAGCAAGAATTTATGTTGGTACCAAATCTAACCTAATATTTTCATAAACTTCAACTTCAAAATTCTCCCTACTCAATCAATATAAATGAAAACTATGGACATGGCCAGTTTCATGGCAATGATATCTATATTTTATCTTTGAAAATGCAAGCTTAACAATGCCTAAATGAAGAGATGGAAATTCAGAAAAATACCTCAAAAACTAGAAATCGTGAAATGAGTTTGAGCTGCTTTCAAGGAGTTGTGATGATCAGGTTAGCTTCCTCAAGTTCCCAGGAAGCTAATGTAATGATTAGTTTGTGCTGAGGATGGTTGGAATGGTCTGGAGAAGTCAAGATGCAATTCCCTGTTTTTGAAAATGGAGGTTGGTGAAGATGGAGTTACATTTAGATAACAGGTGTTGGGATTGTTTATGTATGATGTTTAGAAGCTTTAGGAACCAAAAGACCAAGAAACGCACGAGTGGATTTTGATTTTGGGATTTCTGGCCAGAATATGCAACAATGGAGGTTTGTTATGCAATTCTGACTTTAGGGGTGTTTGAGGGCTTATGCATTTTTGTGTTATCTTGCAAATAGTGTATGTATTTATAGGCAAGAGGTTTTGTGTGCTAAAACAAGTCAGAATTTGAATTTACATGTTGTAAAACCTTTACTTGTTTTTGAAGCAAACATGACAAACATCTTCCCAAAGCTTATACCATGCTATTGTAGAGTGTTAAACTTTAAACAAGCTTGCTTCTGACTTGTAGATGTTGTGCGTGTAGAAGGATCCATTGAGAGGCTCAAGAAGGGTTGACATTTGCAAAAGCATATTTTTCCAAAATGGAAGTCTTGCCTTTCTTCCAAAAATGGCAAGTTAACTTAGACAAAGCTTGGATTTAATGGATAATAGCCATAAAGTTTGTGTAATCTTATGATTAAGGATAGATACACAAGTTAGAGGACCTTAAAAGTGGGATTATGCAGCATGGATATGGATTTGGTTCATGTTCATCACAAAATATGTCTTGCAAAACAAGTTTGAAACCCTAACTTTTTGCCTTCGATTCTCTTAGCTCAAATATATTCTTGATGATTTCTTGGACATTTTGGAAAGCTTGTAACATCCTCTTCAACCTCTATGTTGGAAATTTTTGAAGATTCAATTTTGAAATAGGTGAAAAGTTGCTATGAAGTTAGGTCAAAATCCTGACTAGCTAGGGAAAAATTTCACTAAGTCTTTTTAGTTTCATGGACATGTCTTCATAAATTCATAACTTGAAATCCAAGCATTTCTAGAAAAAGTTCTGCCCTGCAATGTTTTAGATCTCATTGAGATTTACAACTTTCATGTTGGAAGTTTCCCTTGAATCATCTTGCATCATGGTGGAAATTTGGCACAAAGTTATGAAAAAATGTTAACTTTCCACCACTTAGAAAAATTTCTAAGTCTTGGAAATTTGACTTTTCAAAGATAACTTTGACTTTTCAATTTCTTGATGAACAAGTTTCATATTTTGACATGTCTTGATGAATTGTTATCTTTGAAGCTTGATTTTGATCAAAAATTCAAAGTTTGACTTTTCAATGTACAGTTGACTTTTCATCAGTTGACTGAAATTCATCTGTCAATCCAATGATCTTGAGAGGTGATTTGAACCATGAAATTAGGTCAATATGGTGTATTTTAATCCTTGATATCATGTCTTGAACCAATAAGTCATTTTCTTGGTTAAAAGTCAAGAACTTAACTTTCTCAATCAAAACCCTAATTTTGACCATTTTTCCCTTTTGGTGTTCTAATCAAATTTCTTTGAGGAATTATGATCCAACTTGATCAATTGACATATGTGGGTTCATAACGTTGATATGGGTCAAAAATTATGAAGTTTGACTGTAAATTGACCACAATTGACTTTTTCTCCAATACAGCTGATTTTAGGTCAACTGATCAATTGACTGAGCAAAAATGTGATCCAAGACTTGAAACTTGACATGAGCAATCTTGAGGGTTCCTAATGATCCACGAAAGTCATTTGAGGCCTTGAAAGTTCAATTTTACTTATGAAAACTCAAACCCTAATTTTGAGTTGTCAGTGTTGAGGAAGTGTCTTGAGCTGATCAAACCTTGTGTAGTCTTGAATCAATGGAGATCTTATGAGAGATTTCTTGAGAAATGAGAGGGGAAATTTTTGGGGTACAACACAAGGCTCAATATAAATTGACTTTGTATAAAGCTTACTTTTCTGAAATGCCAATGGTAACTTTGTGCCATGAAGGGAAAATTGGCTTGGACAATACTTTAAATACTTGGGTAAGAGCTTGATTGATTGTGTAAACAATTAATTATGGAGTGAAACACAAGTTTGAGGCCTGAAAAGCAAGATCATGTAGCATGGCCTATGTATTTGATCAATGTTCTTCAAAATTATGTCTTCAACTTGATTCCTTCTACAAAGATCTTGAATCTCTGTAGAACTTTGATCTTTTTCTTACTCTGGTTTTTGACAAGCATCTTGAAGATGTCGAATACTTCGTCCTTTCATTTTGATCACATAGATCCACAACTTTTGACCAAACTCATCAACAGACAAAACAATATTTGTTTTCACCAATTGTATGTTTTTCGAATGGACCACATTCATCTGAATGTACCACTTCGAGTATGCAAGATTATCACATTGGCATAGTCGAAACGAAATAATTTTTGGATTGCTTTCCTACTAAAACAACTTCACAAAGTTTTTTCAGGCATCTCAAGACTTGGAATACCAGTAACCATATCTTGAGTAATCAGTTGATTAAGTGGTCGAAAGTTCAAATGTCCAAACTTCAAATGCCACAACCAACTATCCTTGTGGTCGAACAGTTTTCAAACATTGAACTTCTTTCGAATTGATCATTGTCTTAAATGTCCTATTTTTTGACAATGGAGATTTTAAGACCAAATTGTTCTTGGTGTCGAACAATCTCAAAACTCCATCTTTCATGACAACTGAGAAACTTTTTTTGACTAGTTGTCCAACACATAGCAAGTTGCACTTTATTCCAGGTACATAGAGCACGTCTTTAATCATAACTTTTCCTCCATTACTCATTTGAAAGACTATGTTGCTAGTACCTTCTTCTTGAAATGAACTATTATCAGCAAGTTTTTTTTGTTAAATTGTAATTCATAGTGTCGAAACTATGTGTGTTGAAGGGTTTAGAGGTGGATCTAAGCAGGTTGCTTGAAGGAAGCCATTTCCCAGTCGAAGCTTGTGGATCGAAGAAAGCATGAAGATAGATAACATGTCAGCTATCAATTTGGAGAAGAACCCAATAGTACATGGTCGAAGCAAGCACATCGAAATGAGGTTCCATCATCTCCGAGAGCAGGTAGTAGATGGGAAGATTAATTTGGAGCACTGCAGAACTGAGAATCAGATTGCAGACATCATGACGAAGGGAGTGCAAGTCGAATTATTCAGAAGACTAAGAACCATGATAAATATAGATTTTTTAAACACAATGAATTAGGTGGTGTGTTAAATTGTAATTCATAGTGTCAAAATTATGTGTATCGAAGGGTTTAGAGGTGGACCGAAGCAGGTTGCTCAAAGGAAGCCATTGCCCAATCGAAGCTTGGGGATCGAAGCAAGCTTGCTCTTCTTCGACTTGTCAAAATCTGCCAACCACTCCTTTCAATCAGTCATGTGGTTCGAACAGTCTTAACCAGATTTTGAATTTGACATGGTAATCTGCAACTGCACACCTTTTTTTATCTGCTTTTCCCTTTTGATAGTTTCCTCTTCCTCCTTTCGAGGATTCAGAAGTTCCATCTTTGACCTGATGCTTGAGACCCCAATATGATCCATGGAAACTATATGGGGAATTAAAAGTCCAATTGTACTTGTGCAAACTCAAACCCTAGTTTTAAGTCATTAGTGTTTGAGGAGGTATCTTGAGCTGATCAAACCTTGTGCAGTCTTGAATCAATGTGAGAGAGCTATTGAGAAATTAAGAGGGTAAATTTTAAGGTACAACACCTATCAAGAAATAAGTGGTCAAAAAGGAGATCATTAAGTGGTTAGATGTTGATATTATCTACTTAATCTACGATAGTGTATGGGTAAGTCCATTTCAATGCGTGCCTAAGAAAGAAGGCATGACAACAGTCAAAAATGAGAATTCTGAGTGGTATAAGGAAAAGACAAAGAGGTGGCATGACAGTAAATGACTGAAGAGAGTGCTAATAGAAGTCTAACATGTTCTTTTGTTTAATTCTAAGCTTAAGCTTTTTCCTGGTAAACTTAAGTCTAGATGGTCTGGCCCCTTCAAATTGATTAAAGCTTATCCTCATGGGGCACTAGACTTATTAAATGAAAGAACAAGTGAAGAATTTAATGTGAATGGACAAAGAGTGAAGGATTATCTTGGTGAATCCTTGCACAACACAAGGGCCAATTTTGATTTAAATGATTCTTCTTGATTTTGTTGTAGTCAGGATATAAGACTTTAAAATAGCGCTACTGGTAGGAAGCCCAACGTAACTTTTATTTTAACTTTGTGTCTTTTTTTAGATGATGTTGAGTGACGGGGAAAAATATGGTCAATTCATTGACGAGTGTTGTCATGACTGCTAGCTGAGGGTTAATCATGAAATAGGAAGCAATTATTGGCCCTATGAACTCAAAGTGAGATCAGAAAAAGCGAAAGTGAGAAAGAGCAGCGGGCTTAAGCCTAGATGGTAAGATTTCAGGCAACCAATGGTATGCCCCATCCCTTATGCTAACAGTGAGGACATTATCCTTACTTTAAGGTTGGGGGAATGGTGGCTAAAGTCGTGACCCTAACCATCAACCCATTAAAAATCATATCATATCACTTGTTTTGATTAAGTTCTTGCTAGTTTATGTCAGTTTTCTTTAAATCTTATTATTTTATTGGTTGCTTGCACCCTCGTTGCTTTTATTGATGAACTTATTTATGCTTTGTTTTAGTAGTTGATTATTTCTTTTTTATGTTTAAAAAAAACAAAAGAAAAATTGATTGTAACCCCCTTAGGATAGACAATCTTAGAAAGAAAATTATTGGGACTTTAATAATTCTGGTTGAGAAGGGTATATTGCACGTTCTTTTGTTATTAATGACCCCTGTCATCACTCAAGTAGTATGAAAAGTAGACAGCCTTTTGATAAAGTTGAATTGTTTTTTATTATTGAATATGAACTAGCTATAAGATTTAGTTAGGGTGGTTAGCACATTTGCTTTAGGAATTGAGTACTCTAGATACATTGCATATGCTTAATAAAAAAACACACTAAAGCGTGTAAAAGAAGTAAGCCAAAGAGCACTTCTTAATAAGTTCTTGTGTCTGAAACTGGAGGAACAACTCCTCTACCTGAAATTGGAGGAGCATGTTTTTAAAATAAAGTTCATGTGCCCGAAACTCGAGGAATAATAGTTGTCTCTACCATTAGTAACATGTTGGACTCATTACAAGTTAGATCCCGTCGGGTGAAAAGGTGGAGCAACTACAATTTTTTTGAATAAATGTGTGTGTAATCCTAGGTACAAAAGTCTAAGAATAAGAAGTCAAAACCCCATTCTAAAAATGAAAACCTAGTCTTTCTGGACAATAGGATAAAGCAACCAAAGTCAAACTTAGGCTGGCTAGCTTGAAAGAAGAGTTCTGACGTGACATGGTGTATCAGTGATCGAAAGAACACATGCAATCATGATTGTGCCTCAGGACTGAGTTCTGCCAATTTTTTAAACAAGTCCCTTGTGATAGTTTATGAGTTCTGAAAGAGGTTGATGCTGTTGAAAAGGGTGGTTACAAGAAGGGAGTTTTCTCTGTCATTTCTTGTCACATCACCTGAGGACATGTAATGGTTCAAGTTGGAGGTGTGTTAACCCATATTTTGTGAGTTAATACATGATTTAATACTTTTTATTAATTAGTAGTTAAATTGGTTTTTAATTGTTATTTTACTGCACTTTAGTTATTTTTATAAGAATTAGCTTGGAGCACAATAGGTGTTCTTTTTATGTTTTAATGTGTTTTTGTTTAATTTAAGGATAACTTTGTCGAGCTGAGACAAGACTTCAGTCGTCTGTAACAAAGAACACAAGTTGAAGAGAGAAGTTGGACTTGGAAAAATTGAAAATAATAATGAAGTCGGCTGGTTTCAAGGGCAAACGTGGAAGGGTGAAAGCATTGGAGGGAATCTTTGGTGTGTTTTAAAGAAATGTCATTTTAATTCAAAAGATAAGGATTGGAAGTACTAGAAGACAAAGTATAGTACAAAAGTACTCTACGTAACTTTTTGTGGCAGTTTGCAACCTATTGTGGTAGTCTTCCCATGATGTTTTGTCCCCAACAATTGTTCCCTTGTACCATATTTCTGGTTGGCTAAGCATAAGAATTGAGGTGATGGTGTAGATTTTTATATTATACTTTATGTGATTTCCATGTATTAGGCCCATGATCTAACTCATTGGAAAACTCAAGCTCAAGTCTATAAATATGACCTTGCTGATATTGAGAGAGAGTTAAACATTTCTAAGAAAAAATAGAGAAGATACTAAGTGTGAGGAAAATGGAGAGTAGAAAGAGTTTTCTTCTACTCATCAAATCATGTACCTGTTGCTGAGCTCTGGCGCGACTAGAGTCACCTCTTGAAGATTATCCGTCTCAAGAAGTTCTCAAGGATATCTTAGGTTTATATCTCTTTTTTATTATTTATTTAAGGATGTTCCTTCTGAGAGCCTAGTTTGTAGTTTGTACTCAGCTCATCATGATCTAAAACTTTTGTAGTTAAGAAATGTGAAGTTAATATTAAGTTGTTTTTATGTGATATAATGTGAGGCTTAGTGACTTGTTTTATTATATATCAACTTGTTTATAAATATGTTTCTTTGTCTGGCCAACTTAGGAAGAGATAACAACTTGTTGTTGTGAGAGATCGAACAATAAGTGGTTTTCTTACTAAAAATGGTTGAATGGGTATGGTAGAGATATTCACTTACCTAGATTTCTAAAACATAAAGAGTTGTAACTATTGAGTATTTCAGAATACAAACAGACGCATATTAGGGTTATAAGTGAGGCTTAGAGATTTCTTCCTCTGTCCTTTATTTGCATGCTTTGATGTTGTAGAGATACAACACACGATCACTCTGACCTCGCATGTCATGACACTGCACATCTTCACACATATTTAATTCTAAAATACTAATGGATCATGGCTCAACTCATTCACTCTTGATATATTATCACTCTCTCTCTATCTATCTACATTATTTAGATCTATTTTAAGTGAAACTATGAACATGACAACACCAAATATTATTTCTCTCTTCGCTCATGCTTAAAACTCAAAGATAGTTAATTGCAAAATCAACCTGAGTAACTATATGACTCCTTGTGGATTTGAAACTCTTATATTTATCACTTGCTGCAATCAAATGTACATGTATACTTGCATTTGACACCTGAATAGTGAACAATTTATGTCAATGGTTTCACTAGAGTTTTGTATCCTTGGAAAAATTTCATGTAATAATACGTCAACCCAAGAGAACTCCACATGAAGTTGAGCACCTCTAACACAATCTTAAGGTGACCAAGATGTGTGTTTTGGTTAATCGTTGTTATACACCAAAATATCATTAAAAAAACCAAGACAAACTTCCTCAAATATGGTTTTAAAATGCCATTCATAAGATCTTTTGAAAGGTTGATGGGGCATTTTTCAACCCAAAAGGAATTACTAATTATTTCTAATGTCTCTCATGGGTTCTAAATGTTGTCTTTTGAATGTCACATTTCTTTATCCTAATTTGATGATATCTAAATTTCAAATCCAACTTAGAAAATGTTCTGGACTGGGCCCGACAGGCCCAAAAGCATTACTAAGGCCCAGTCCAATGGGACTCACTAAGGACCACAACGTCTATGCCCGACACCCTGATGTCCACCTCGACATCCCAGTGTGCCAGCCCACGCGACGAAGTCACGCTCGACAGACTGCCGTCCAGCTCTATGCCCTGGTTTCCAGCTCGACATTCACTGTCCAGCTCGGGGTCTTGGCACCGAGCTCGACATCACGCTGCACTGCTCGACATGGACTCAAGCTACCTTGCTAGGGCAGACTCAGTCACCATTGCCCCAACGATACTCCGTAAAGACCGCGTCTCTGTCCGCCCGCACTTCACGCACCACATCCAGGGAGGGGACCACGTGCTGATCCCCACTACCCACGTAGGACCTGGCAGTTCCTCCATTGGGCCAAATCCGCCCGGCCCAGTGAAGGAACCTTGGCCCAGCGCTGGGGGCTATAAATACCCTCTGCTTCCAGAGGGTCAGGTAATCATCAATTCTAACCTCAACTCTATTATCTGCTAGTACTCCCACTGACTTAAGCATCGGAGTGCCTTGCAGGTACCCCCCCCTCCTCGTTCAAAAAGCCTTCAGCTCGGAGCAGCCGTGACGGTCCAAACCTTCTGATCAGGTCAGATCAGTGGCGCCGTCTGTGGGAAACAGCTTCCCCGTCTAACGAACAGTTTTCAAAGACCAAAGCTCAATCCATTCACTGTCATGGCCTCTCCAACTCGTGAAGAGCAACACACTCGCGTCCTCGACGTCAACAACGGTCCCGCGGACAAGAATGGGCACCTGGACAATCCCAGTGGTGCCGGCCACAATGCCGCCCCCCTGACAACCGCCCCTGGACCTTCCACCCGCAGGGACGGTAACACTGCGTCCTCCTCGACAACTCCCCCAGAACTCGAGGACGATCCGGAAGCTCTCGCCTATCGCCAGGCTGCCCGGTTCTATGAAGTCCAGGCCCCTGTCGGAGCAGATGCCACTGCTCAGGCACTGTTCGCTGCCATCAACCAGACGAACTATCTCCTGTTCGCACAAGGAGAAAGACTTAGGGCGCTGGAAAATGATCGACGCCCCCCGAGGAGACATCAAAGGCCACCATCTCCACTTCCTCGGGTCGAAGAAGCTCGACACCCTACTCCCCCGCGGAGACATTACAGGGAAATCTCTAGGAGCCCCTCTCCCGCACCAAGGCAGAGGCGGCCCCAATACGAAAGACAGCCCGTCATCCCTGCCGAAGAGCCTGTCCGCGACGCCTCAAGGCACGAACGGAGGCACAACAGAGACGGACATGTGACCTTCGCCCACCGAACGTCACGTTCAAGGGAGTCCCAGCACGAGCATCGTGCCCGACACAACTACAGGACCCTTTCTCTTTCTCCAGAAAGGAGCGACGAGGACGACCCCCGCGGTCCCCTGTCGCAGGCAATCATGGACGCACCTATCCCCCCGGGCATGGAGAAGCCCCCACACCTAAAGGAGTACGATGGGGTGGCAGACCCAGTCGACCATATTGACGGGTTTGAAGCCATGCTCCACTATCACAATGTCGGGGGGCCAATCAAGTGCCGTCTCTTTCCAACGACTCTCAGGAAGGCGGCCATGGACTGGTACAAAGGACTTGCCCCGGGCTCCATCACCTCGTGGCGGAACTTGAAGAACCAGTTCATCAGTTCCTTTACAGCCTCTCGTCGCCACCCAAAGACAGAGGCAGCCCTCGAGGCCATCATCCAGAGACATGATGAGACCTTGAGGGAATTCATCAACCGCTTCAACCGGGAAGCAATCCAGGTCCCCTGCGCGGACCACATGAAGAGGTATTTGCTGGAGAGGGGCCTCCTCCCCGGCACCGAATTCAGGAAAGCTGTAGGCATCGAGCCACCTGCAACTTTTGATGCTCTCCTCGACAAAGCTCGAGCATATATGGATTACGAGGAGAGAGAAGCTGCCAACAGGGCACGGGACTCCAGAGCCCGCAACCATGGAAGCAGCTCAAGACAAGACCCTCCTCCCCGACGCACCGGAGAGAAGAGGAAGGAAGACAGACCCCGGGAGGTCCGGGAACAAAGGGGCCCCTCGGGCAGGTTTACTGAGTACACTCCGCTCACGGCTTCCCGCGAGCGTATTCTGGCGGAGTGTGCAAGCACAGATTTCAAGGACGGTGGCGTCAAGCGTCCCCGACCAGCTCCTGCCAAGCCAGGAGTAGATAAAAACAAGTACTGTCAGTACCATAGGAGTCATGGTCACTTGACAGAGGACTGCGTCCACCTGAAGGATGCTATTGAAACCCTCATCAAAGGAGGGAGACTTGCGCAGTACAGGAAAAACGACGCTCCCCGTCGTGAAGCCCGTGAGGCAAAAGAGCCTGAAGAAGATGCCCGACCATCTGACGAGTCGGTGCCAATCCAGACCGCCTACGCAATAACCAGGCCCGAGGATTTCGAACTTCCCGAGCTCCTGCAGGAGCCCCTGACTACTCACAGCAGGTGGGAATACTTCCCCTCCGCCATGGTCATCAACGGGGGCGGGTTCAGCGACCTCACCATCAACTCAGCCAAGAGAAAGTTGGACGAACTGGTCGACAAAGCTCCTCCTCAAACTGTGACTTTTGAAATGGTGAGGGGCAGGTCAGAACCCATCACATTCTACTTGGAAGAGCTCCCCGGCGGAGCACCGAACGCAGTCATCCCCTTGCTGATAAGGGCGAAGATGGCTAATTTTGATGTGCATCGCATCCTGGTCGACGAGGGGAGTTCCGTCGACGTGATGTACACCCAGCTGTTCCGGACCTTACAACTGGACGAATCCCATCTGTCTCCATACATAGGTTCGGACCTTCAAGGCTTCAACGGCTCGACGTCCAAACCTTGGGGATATGTCGAGCTCCTCGTGACATTCGGGGAAGATACTGCTACAAGACAGGTGAAGGTCCGCTTCCTCGTCATTGACTGCCCATCCCTGTACCATTGCATCCTGGGGAGGCCGACACTGGCGGAACTGACAGCGGTCCCTTCAACTGTCCACCTAAAGATGAAGTTCTATACCAAAAGGGGGAGGGTAGCCACCATCCAGGGCGACCTCGCTGCTGCCCGCCGGTGCTTCAACGCCGCTTCAAGGGGTCGGGATACTGTCGACGTGGGTCCCAGCACTAGGCCCGTCAAGAAGACAAAGCAAGAGCCCGACACAGCATCTCCTGAGGTAGAAGCTCAGAAGGCTCCACCAAAGGTCGACTCCATTGCGCTCGACGCACGTTTTGACGAAGATGAGCCGGCCAGCAGCGAGCAAATCCCCCTCCGACCTATTCCGGACGGTGATTTCGAACTCGTTCCCCTTGGAGCAGACCCGACCAAAGGAGTGAAGATTGGCAAGGACCTCCCCGACTTGGCCAGGAAGCAGATCAAGGCCTGTCTGCGCGAGAATGCTGATCTCTTCGCCTGGAGCGCTGCAGAGATGCCCGGACTCGACCCTGAGGTCGCCTGTCATCACCTCGCCATTGATCCGGCCGCCAAGGCAGTAGTACAACGTAGGCGTAGGCAGTCTCCAGAAAAAACGGAGGCTGCTGAAAAAGCTGTAAAAGACCTCCTAGAGGCAAATTTTATTTCTGAAGCCCGGTATTCCACCTGGCTGTCAAATGTTGTACTTGTCAAAAAGAATAATGGAAAGTGGCGTATGTGTGTTGATTATACCGATCTCAATCGGGCTTGCCCGAAGGATGCTTTTCCTCTACCGAACATTGATATGCTGGTCGACAACTCGGCCGGCTACAAAACTTTGTCGTTCATGGACGCTTACTCGGGATACAATCAAATCCCAATGGCTCCGGGCGACAAACGCTGCACGGCATTCATGACCAGCTCGGGCAACTATTACTACAACGTAATGCCCTTCGGACTGAAGAATGCCGGCGCGACGTACCAACGCATGATGAACAAGGTGTTCAACAAACAGATCGGAGACATGCTCGAGGTATACATGGACGACATGATCGTTAAATCCCGGGCAGACACCGATCATGCAGCTCATCTCAAGACTGTCTTCGCCCAAGCAAGACAATGCAAAATGAGGTTCAACCCCGAGAAGTGCACATTTGGGGTTAAGGCAGGAAAGTTCCTCGGATTCTATCTAACAGAACGAGGCATCGAAGCCAACCCCGACAAGTGCCGAGCGTTTGCCGACCTCCCGACTCCAACGTCGAAGAAGTCGATACAGATAATGAACGGCATGTTGACATCGCTTTCGCGCTTCGTCGCGAAGTCCGCTCAGCGCGCCCTTCCCTTTTTCAAACTCCTTCGAAAGGAAGCAGCTTTCGAATGGACCGAGGAATGCGAACACGCACTTCGCCACCTGAAACAGAGCCTGTCTCAACCGCCCGTGCTGTCTCGACCTGATGACAACGAGCCGCTTTACTTATACTTGGCTGTTTCAAACGAAGCCATCAGCGCAGCTCTTGTCCGCGAGACTCCCGACGGGCAGAAACCTGTCTACTTCACGAGCAAAGCCCTACAAGGCCCCGAGAGCAGGTATCAACAGATAGAAAAGGTTGCACTGGCCCTCGTCAATGCTGCGAGGAGGCTCAGACACTACTTTCTGGCGCACACCATCATTGTGCGAACTGATCAACCTGTGAGACAACTCTTGGGTCGGCCAGATATGGCGGGCAGAATGCTGAAGTGGTCCCTAGAACTCTCTGAATTCGACATTCAATACGAGAGCAGGAAAGCCCTAAAAGCACAAGCCCTGGCCGACTTCGTCGCCGAAATGACCTCTAACGACATTCCCCCGGGAAAGGAACACAAGTGGACCATCTTCGTCGACGGAGCCTCCAGCTCGTCCGGAAGCGGCGCAGGGATTCTCCTGGAAAACGAGGAAGGGGTGGTGATCGAGCACTCCTTGGTTCTCTCCTTCCCGACATCAAATAACCAGGCAGAATATGAAGCACTGCTCGCGGGACTGAGATTGGCCGAGGACTTAGGAGCCCGCGAAGTTCAAATTTACACCGACTCCCAGCTCGTCGCTTCCCAAGTACAAGGAAGCTACCAGGCCAAGAATGACAACCTCATTGAGTACTTGAACCTAGTCAAAAAACACATGGCAAAATTCGTACGAGCAGAAATCTCTCATGTTCCCCGCGAGCAGAACACGAGGGCGGACCTATTGTCCAAACTCGCGAGCACACGAAAGAAAGGCGGGAACAAATCCGTCATCCAGGAATCTCTGGCACGGCCGAGCATCGAATCACCCTCGACTACGGTAGAGGTTCATGCTATCGGGGACGCCACGTCTTGGATGACCCCGGTCTATAATTTCCTTACAAAGGGAGAACTCCCGACGAACCAGGCCGACGCAGCCACAATAAAGCGTCGAGCATGTTCTTACGTTGTCCTCGAACAGAAACTGTACAGAAGGGGATTCTCCATTCCCCTCCTGAAATGCATTGACGGGTCCTCCATCCCCGACGTACTGCGGGAGATACACGAAGGCATCAACGCCCAGCACATGGGCGGCAAATCCTTGGCGAGGAAAGCCCTCCGCGCGGGATACTACTGGCCGACGATGCAACAGGACGCCAAGGAACACGTAAAAAAATGTGACAAGTGCCAGAAGCACGGGGATATGCACCTCGCTCCCCCACACGAGCTGACCACATTGTCATCCCCATGGCCGTTCGCCTGGTGGGGCATGGACATCCTCGGACCCTTCGTGCAAGGGACCTATCAGAACAAGTTCCTAATCGTCGCCGTGGATTACTTCACAAAATGGATCGAGGCCGAGGCCCTCGCGAAAATCACCTCACATAACATCCTCCGTTTCTACAAGAGAAACGTGCTCGCCAGGTTCGGAATTCCACAGGCACTGGTGACCGACAACGGCACCCAGTTCACCGACCACGGATTCCGAGACTTCGTCACCAAACTGGGGACCAAACACCACTTCACATCGGTCGAGCACCCTCAGACCAACGGGCAAGCCGAAGCTGCGAACAGAGTCATCCTAAGAGGGCTCAAACGTCGACTCGGCGAAGCCAAAAGAGGATGGGTCGAGGAGCTCCACAGCGTCCTGTGGGCATACCGCACCACACCCCATTCAACGACGGGTGAAACACCATTCCGACTAACGTACGGCACCGAAGCTGTCATCCCAGTCGAAATCATGGAACCATCCCGACGAACGGAGGAACCCCTCGACGAAGAAATGAATGACGAGGCACTAAGGGACGAACTCGACCTAGTCGAGGAAATCCGATCGGGGGCTGCCCTGCGCGAAGCAACCCTAAAACAGCGAGTGGCTCTACGCCACAACGACAAGGTCATCAAGCGCGAGTTCGAAATAGGCAGCCTGGTACTACGCAGAAACCAGAAAGACTCCCGCGAGGGGAAGTTGGCCGCGAACTGGGAAGGACCTTACCGCGTCCACGGCACCACGGGTACCGGGGCGTACTACCTCGAACAGTTAGACGGAGAGCCTTTACCAAGACCCTGGAATGCTGCTAAGTTGAAGCAGTACTACAGTTAAAAACTGACAACACCTAGGACCCTCGACCAGAAGCAACCATGCTCGGGCAACGAGGAAAAACGTCCCACTTCGTTTAAGGCTAAGGTACAGGCCGACACACGACAAAAATGGCACGGCATCGCGCGGTAGACGTTGACGATCTATAGTGCCCGACGTGGACGGCTATACCGAGCACCACCGTCGTCGTACCCATGAGGCAGAACACCCAGCTCGCGATGGGCAGTTCACGCCAAGGGCAAATCGTCCCTACGGGCTCCACGCCCGACTGAGCAACCTCGCTCCGAAATACCCGACATTCCATCAAGAATAACGGGACATCTACAAGGGTCAAAACAAATTCTCTCCTCTCGAGCGAAACACTCAAGCAACCCCTGCCAAACGAAATTAGGTCGAGGTTGCGCATAAACAGAGTCGAGCATAGTCGCTCGCCAAATTAAAGCCACCTACGGGCACTCGTCGGGCCCGGGACGAGCTAAATTCATACAAGCATGTCAGTTCATACAAGGGCAGAAAACAAGATAAACAAGGTATAAACGCCCGTAGGCAACAAAGTAATATTAAACCGACCAAGAAGGCCGGCGATGTTCATACATGAAATAAACGGGCACGCAGGCCCAAAGGATGCAAATTCAAATATCAGGCACGCAGGCCCACCAACCAAAAAATACAAATCAAACTTCCGCATTATCACCACTGTCGACGCAGGGAGAGTCGGGCGGGGGAATGATCGCGCCACCGACAACCCGATGAGTGTGCCCGATACCCTCGGTGACCAAGCCGGGATTTAGCAACGAGAGCTGGTCGACGGCAGAATTGAACCCGTCTTCCAGGGCACCGACTGCGTCCTCCTCGAGGTTCCGAATATGAGCAATAAACTCAGCCCGACTCTTCAAAGCCATTAAGTCCTCGGGCTCATCTTCGGCGGGTTGTTGAGCAGCATTCAGTTCCTCGACCTGCTTGCCCATGCGTTCGACTTCAGCAGCCAAACGATCCCTATCGGCCCGGAGCAACTCCCCTTCCTCGGTCAACCGCCCCGACTTCTCTTTCTCCAAGGTCAGCGCCTCCCTCTCGGCGTCAAGTATCACGGTCTGCTCTTGGAACATCCCCTCGGAGCGTTCCAGAGCGACCTTCAACTTCCTTGAGCTCGCCGTCAAGGCTGCCTTCTCCCGCTCGAGCTCTTCAACACGAGCAGCGTCCCCTGCGTCTTCAGACAATACCAGAGCCATTTCAGCCATTTTAACCAGCCCGTCCACGCTGGCGACCAGCCGCGACCGCCTCTCCTCTTTGGTCATCCTTTTTATGGCCTCAGCTTCATGCGCGACCACGGTCGGGGGAAACCGCTCGAAAAAACCCTCCTCCTCGATGCAGGGGGGAAAGGCAAAGGATTGAACGGGACCGGTATCTTCCCCGACAGTTGGACCGCCTTCCACGCGGGTCCTCTTCCTTTGTGTCAGAACGGCTTCGGCATCAATGACTTCGACATCTGGATCTGACGCCGCCCCCGAGCTCGAGGTCGAATCCACCCTCACAGGCTGAGAAGCGTTCAGATTTGTCGGTGGACCCATTCTCGTCATCTGAGGGCCCGGCACGACCTTCTTGTTTCGCCTCTGGCCGGTCGACAGTTTCAGGAGCCTTTCATGTCGGCTGGCCATCGTACCTGCACGAAGTAAAAGAAAAGTCAGTATCGAGCAAAACGCGTAAATAAATGACGAGTCAAGAATTTCAAACAAACAACCTAACAGGCGGGCTGCCTCCCTATAGGTCGAGCATTCCACCAACGCCTTGGTATCAATCGGGCGAGCCTCGAATATCGGGTAACCGTCCTTGTCGAGGATGTCATTCCCCTCCCGTGTAACCCACTGGGCGGGATGAAAACCGTCGACAAAGTTACAGAGAGCCGCATACGCCCGTTGATCCTCCGTGCACATGTCCCCGACTGCAGTGTGGAAATAGCCTGTTCCGTGCTCGAAGTGTCGGGGCATCCAATACACCGGGAACTTAGCCCGACGTCCTAGCACGGGGCTCCCGTCATCGTTCAACAATGCTTCCCCGTCGTCATCGCTGACCGGCCCTTCCTCCTCGTAGAGGGAATCCACAGCAGAATCAGTGATAGGGTGTACCACATACCACTTATCCTTGAACCCCCTCACAGAATCCATGTACATCCTAAACAGTCTCCTCGACTGCTTCAAGGACACCCAGCTGTGCTTCCCTCCCCGGGACTGGCGCTGTAGGTGGAAGACCCTAAAGAAGAGGGGTATGGTCGCCCCTATCCTTAAGTAGCGGCACGTCAGCTCAAACGCCCGGATGAAGGCGAGAGAGTTAGGGTGCAGCTGGGACGAGGCCAGCTCCAAATGCGTAAAAACCCCGGTCTCAAAGTCTGTGAAGGGCAGCCGCAAACCCAAGTCCTTAAAGGCGATCTCGTACATCGCAAAACTGTAATCCGGGTACATCGAGCAGATTCTGGCAGTGGTCGCAGGCAGCATGACCTCGAAATTCGGTTGAAAGTCGGGCTGGTCCTGCCCCCCTTCAATGGCGATGAACGGGTGTCGGTCATCCCGACCGTATATCGACGCCGTCCCCCGAGGCTCGGCGCCCACCCATTCCAGCGACGGGTCGGTCACAGTGTCGATAAGGTTGGCCGACTCGTCGGCACTTTGTTCTTCGCTGTCATGACGACCTGAGGAGCTCGGCTCATCCGCCATGGTTACCTGCAGAGCACGGGAAACCAATCAGATTGAGCATGAAGCCCTATGCTCGACATAATCATGTCGTCCATACACTACCGCAAGTCCATTTTCACAAGTGGATGCCTCCCCGACTCTCCTGAATCCAGTGTTCCTCCACAAACCAACTGCACGGCCACTCTTCAAGCATGTCGGTCCGGGGTATGAACATGGCGAGCCGCATTATGAAGCCCACGGCCACGACCATAAACATACCGGGCACCGGCATGAATCAGGCGCCCAGGATCATGAATACCCCGGGCAGCCCTGAAGTTTTTCACCTAAAACTGTGAACGCGTCGGCCACAAGTATGCGTTTGCCGGTCCTAGACGTAAATCTGTCGGGCAAAACACGAGTCTACCGGGCTAATCCCACATTAACGGTCCTAGAATCATGCATTCTAAAACAAGAAAATAAAGAGAGTGGATCACTTACTTGGATCAAAGATGGGATTCGGCTAGGAAAAGAAGAATCTGGGACGGGAAGTCACGGTTGGAGAGAGTGTTGAGAGTTGCAACGAAGAGAGCACGAAGAACGGAAAGCGTATTATGGGGCCCAAGGACCCTATTTATAGTGATGACATGGAATACCAAACGTCACCTCGTTTAGCCACGGACTCCGTCTCCTCGACGCACTGCACCCAACGCAATGATGGCCCTACCCCCCTAGGGTGGCGGCACAATTCCCAAAAGATGCCTCGCGTGCCCGACCAACGTGCTCGGTACGGATCCTCCACGCATCCACCACCGAGGACGTTCCCGAGCACGACACGAGGAGGCTCCTCGAGGGGCCGCGCCTCCATTCTGGGCACGAGACCTCAGCGACTGAACAAGGTTTCAAGTCATGGCTCCTCGCAAAGGAACCACGACTTGGGGGGCTCCTGTTCTGGACTGGGCCCGACAGGCCCAAAAGCATTATTAAGGCCCAGTCCAATGGGACTCACTAAGGACCACAACGTCTATGCCCGACACCCTGATGTCCACCTCGACATCCCAGTGTGCCAGCCCACGCGACGAAGTCACGCTCGACAGACTGCCGTCCAGCTCTATGCCCTGGTTTCCAGCTCGACATTCACTGTCCAGCTCGGGGTCTTGGCACCGAGCTCGACATCACGCTGCACTGCTCGACATGGACTCAAGCTACCTTGCTAGGGCAGACTCAGTCACCATTGCCCCAACGATACTCCGTAAAGACCGCGTCTCTGTCCGCCCGCACTTCACGCACCACATCCAGGGAGGGGACCACGTGCTGATCCCCACTACCCACGTAGGACCTGGCAGTTCCTCCATTGGGCCAAATCCGCCCGGCCCAGTGAAGGAACCTTGGCCCAGCGCTGGGGGCTATAAATACCCTCTGCTTCCAGAGGGTCAGGTAATCATCAATTCTAACCTCAACTCTATTATCTGCTAGTACTCCCACTGACTTAAGCATCGGAGTGCCTTGCAGGTACCCCCCCCTCCTCGTTCAAAAAGCCTTCAGCTCGGAGCAGCCGTGACGGTCCAAACCTTCTGATCAGGTCAGATCAGAAAATATAGCAACACTCTATAATTCATCTGAAAATTCGTCTATCACAAGAATGAGGAATTTATTAGGAGTCATAACATACTTCAAATCCCTATAATCCGTGCAAAATCTCCAACTACCATTATTCTTTTACAAAAGAGTTAAAGGACTAGCATATGAAGTTACACTTGGTCAGATTATGCCCGCAACTAGCATATCTTTCACAAAGCATTCAATATCTTCCTTTTGATGATGGGATACCTATATGGCATGTTTTAGGTATTTGAGATTCTTCTTTAATATCTATAGCATGATCACTTCGCCTATACGGAGGTAGCTCTTCCACCTTTCGAAACAAGTCACTATATTGCTCCAGCACGTCAAACAAACCTAGTACTACCCCCTTTTATCTCTTGGGAACACATATTCAACACATTCAACTCCATATAAAAAGCCTCCCCTTATGAAACTCTTTGAACATAAATTTAAGTGACGCTATTGTCCTTGATAATTGAGGATCCCCATGTATCTCCATCTTTTTCCATCAATAGTCACCCATAGTACATGCTCTCTAAAATCAGCCTTCAACTTCCATAATCCCTCAAACCACTCATACCCCAAAATTACATCCACACCTCTTAAATCAAACAAATGAAATTTAGGCACCACGGTTATATTGGTAATTCTAACTGAAACTCACTTCACAACCCTCGTTTCATCACATTGTGACCATCACCCACCTCCGCCACATACTTCTTACTACGGTCCTATTTGATTTCAATCTCCTCAACAATCTCATGGGCAATAAAGTTGCGAGATGCATATGAATCCACAAGCACCAAGATTGGTTTACCCTGAATCTTCCCCCATAACTTAATTGATTTCTTCGACACCATACCCGTCCAATTCCCCATATGTAACATAATGGATCGCATATTGTCCTCATTGCCATCATCAGTGTCTTCATCATCCCTGCCTTCTCTCAATAGTAACACGTGGAGGTGACGATTCTTACACACATGAACTGGTGCAAAAGTTTCATCACAATGAAAATAGAGACCATGTTGCTGGTGATCCTCCCATTGAGCATCAAAAAGACGCTGGAAACCTGAATTCTGGTGAGACACGTCGTCACCTACCCTACTCGAACGTTGCACCAGTGATGTTGAGGTCTCACATGAACCTGGTTGAACTGTTTTCATATTATTGGATTTGTTAAAACAGAAAGCTTAGAAAAAATGCACTGAAGGGATGTTTTTTATTCAATAAACTGAGGCTATTATATAGCCAATTACATGAAACTGAAATAAACCTAAGACCCACGTTTTACAACTTGCAACGTGGGTAGAGAAGTTGAAAAACAAACTCTATCCTAAAAAATAGCAGCTGATAAATACTAAGTCAGAACTAATAAAAGACTAATTCAAAATATAACAGATTCCTAATATTTATCTAACAATCCCTCCCTTAAGCTAATGCTCCTGCACTTAGCTTACTTTTGAAACTTCGGTCATTCCAAGCAGGCTACGAAGCTTCACAAACTGCTCCAGCTTTAATGGCTTCGTCATGATGTCTGCAATTTGATGTTGTGAATTGCAGTAGTTCAGCTCCACTACTCCATCATTCACTAAGTCTCTTAGAAAGTGGAATTTTACATCAATATGCTTGCTCTTGCCATGAAATACTGGATTTTTGGACAATTGTATAGTAGAACTATTGTCACACATAATTTCTGTCCCTGTATTCTCTTCAATGCCAAGCTTTCCCAACACCCTTCTGAGCCAAACACACTGACAGGCACACAAAGTTGCCGCTATATACTCTGCTTCTGTGGTAGAAAGAGCAACCACTGATTGTTTCTTTGATGACCAAGAAACAGCTCCAGATCCTAACATAAATACAAACCCTGATGTACTTCTTCGATCATCAAAGTCTCCAGCATAATCACTATCCGTAAAAGCCACGAGTCTCAGGCTGCCTTCACCTTTCTTGAAAAAAATCCCAAACTCGGTTGCACCTTTCAAGTATCTTAATATTCTTTTTGCTGCAAGCCAATGTGACATGGTAGGCCTGGTCATGAACCTGCTAATTAGACTAACAACATACATCAAATCAGGCCTAGTTACAGTTAAATACATGAGGCTTCCTACAACTTGCTTGAATAAAGTTTCATCAACTCTGGCCCCTCCTTCATCCTTGTGCAGCTTTGTGCCTGGAACTATGGGATTTTTTACTGCATTGATGTCTTCCATACCGAACCTTGCTAGAACTTCTCTTGCATATCTCCTCTGACAGATAAAAATCCCACCTGAACTTTGTTTAACTTCTATTCCGAGAAAGTGCTTCATTTTCCCCAAATCAGACATATCAAACTCCATCATCATGGAGCTTTTAAATTCAGCACACATTGTATTATCATCTCCAGTAAAAATTAAGTCATCAACATAAAGACTCACTATCAACCTTTTACCTTCTTTTGATCTTGTGAACAATGTGTGTTCATATGGGCATCTCTCAAAACCTTCTTGTAAAAAATAGGCTTCGATTCTGCTATACCAAGCTCGTGGCGCCTGTTTGAGACCATATAATGCTTTTCTCAGCTTATAGACTTTTCCTTCTTGTCCTTTCTTTATGAATCCATCAGGTTGCTCCACAAATATTTCCTCCTTGAGTTCACCATGAAGAAAGGCACTCTTCACATCAAGCTGGAAAACCTCCCAACTGAATTGAGCTGCCATTGCAAGTATTATACGGATAGTGTCTAGCCTTGCCACTGGAGCGAATACTTCAGTATAATCTATCCCATAACGTTGTGCATACCCTTTTGCCACTAATCTTGCTTTGAACTTCTCAATACTCCCTTCTTCATTAAACTTAGTTTTGAACACCCACTTGACTCCAATGGGTTTAACTCCTTTAGGAAGTGTAGTAAGTTCCCAAGTTTGATTCTTCTCTATGGCCTCAATTTCAGCTAGCATTGCTTCCCTCCATTTTCTGCTTTTCACTGCTTCTTCAAAAGAAATTGGATCATTTTCAATTTCCATCATCATTGCACTCAGATTTTCTTCCTCGGACAGTCCTTCTCCTGTTTCATAATCACACATCCAGGATGGAGCTCTTCTTTCTCGCAAACCCCTCCCTGCAACCAATTCTTCATACGCCGCTGAGTTTGGCGTATTTATAGGGGATTGCAATCTGATTCCTTCTATTCTGCTTCGGAGAGCTGAGTCTGCTGGACTATTGTCTGCGTTGTTGGACCCTACCGGTGTGCTGATGGGCCCTATTGGAGTGTTGCCCGGCACTGCAGATGTGCTGCTGAATTCTCCTGGTGCATCTTCTTCTTCATTCTGACCATTTTCATCTTCCCATACCAATGCATTTTTCCTATGTTTTTCTTCTGATTCATTCCAGTCCCAACCTTCTTCCTCTTCAAAAACAACATCTTTGCTAACTATGATCCTTTTTGAGACTGGATCAAATAGCCTCCATGCCTTAGACTCGTCACTGACTCCTAAAAAAACACACTTTCTGCTCTTATTATCCAGCTTACTCCTCTTTTGATCTGGTACATGAACATGTGCGACACATCCAAAGATTCGAAAATAATCCACCACCGGTTTTACCCCACTCCATGCTTCTTCAGGGGTCTTATTTTCAACTGCTGTTGTTGGACAACGATTCTGAACATGCACACACCATCTCACCGCTTCAGGCCAAAAGGATTTAGGAACTTGTCTTTCATTTAGCATGGAACGAACCGCATTCATAATTGTTCTGTTCTTCCTTTCTGCCACCCCGTTCTGTTGAGGGGTGTATGCTGCTGTTAGTTGTCTGCTAATTCCTTGTGATTGACAAAAATTTTCAAACTCATTTGAGGTGAATTCACCACCTCTGTCAGTTCTTAAACAGGTTATGTGTGCACCCATTTGCTTTTCCACAAGATTTTTGAAATTTTTGAATGTAGCAAAAGTTTCTGATTTCTCATGTAAGAAATAAATCCAAGTTTTACGAGTAAAGTCATCAATAAAACTCAGGATATACCTCTTGTCACTGTTTGAAGCTGGATTGATGGGGCCACAAATATCTGAGTGTACTAGCTGAAGTTGCTTTGATGCTCTCCACGAGCTTCTCTTTGGTGTGGACTCTCTATGTTGTTTTCCAGTTAAGCATGTTTGACATATCTTCGTTGGAAGTTGTAGTGAAGGCAAGCCAGTTACCATCTTCTTGTGAGAAAGCATTATAAGCCCCTTATGGTTCAAGTGGCCAAAGCGACAATGCCACTTGTGAGCTTCCTTTTCTGATGCATCTTCAACTTGTAGGCACTTGGAATCATTTGATGCCTTGGCAACTGTTAGACAAAACATTCTATTTCCACTCATTTCAGTTTGCATAATCACCCCTCTCTTAGGATGAAATACTTTGCAAGTGTTATCTTGAATTAAAATGGCTAACCCTTTCTCTTAGAGTTGTCCTATGCTTAACAAATTGTTCTTGAGCTCAGGAATATAGTAAACATTAGATATTACCTGAGTTACGCCATTTAATTTTATCCGTATACTTCCTTTTGCCGCTACTGCCATCCTTGAATCATTTCCCAGCTTCACAGTTTGATTGCATCCTTCTTCCAAATCTGAGAACCAATCTTTGTTTCCCGTCATATGATTGCTGCAGCCCGAGTCGAGGAACCACACCTCTTCTTTATTTGTTTGGTGAGGCACTTCATAAGACATCAACAAAAGTTCTTCCTCTTCCTCAACATAGTTTGCATTCTTTTCCCAGTCAGGACAATCATATTGGAAGTGTCCCAACTTATGACATTTAAAGCATTCAACAGTTGCTTTATTTAGGAATTGTCTCCCTCTACCTCTGCCACGTCCTCCTCTGAACATACCTCGACCTCTGCCTCTGCTTGGCTTGTCTTCCTGAGTTACTTTCAGCACTTGTGCTTCTTCTTGGTAACTCTGCATCCTTTGTTCATGAACCAGTAGACTTCCATGCAATTCATCAATACTCAAGGTGCTCAAATCATTTGACTCCTCTATTGAACAAACAACATAATTGAATTTAGAAGTCAATGATCTAAGTACCTTGCTGGCCACTGTGCTTTGCTCCATTGTCTCACCATTTGATTTCATTTTGTTAACCACAGCTAGAGTTCGTCCCAAAAAACTGTCTACCTTTTCTCCTTCTTTCATCTTCAGCAGCTCGAACTCTTTTCTCAATGCTTGAAGCTGAGCCCTTTTCACCTTTGTGGTCCCGTGATATTTTTTCTTCATTGAATCCCAGATTGCCTTCGATGTCCCTTTGTCGAGGATTGTTTCCAGTATTTCTCTGTCGATTGACTGGAAAAGATAATTCTTGGCCTTCAAATCTTTGAGTTTGGCCTCCTCCACGACCTTCCTCTGGGCTTCGCTTGCTGTTGCTGTACCGATTGCTGGTGCAGGGACGCCTACATCCACCAGACTCCACATCTCCTTGCTTCTGAGAAAGTTTTCCATTGTCATAGCCCAGAAATCATAATGGCCATCGAACTTTGGAATTGCCTGCTGCACAAACTTCTCTGAGGTTGACATTTTTTGTGTTTTACTCACTCTTTGAATCAGGCCCCTTGTGGAGCTCTGATACCAATTGTTAAAACAGAAAGCTTAGAAAAAATGCACTGAAGGGATGTTTTTTATTCAATAAACTGAGGCTATTATATAGCCAATTACATGAAACTGAAATAAACCTAAGACCCACGTTTTACAACTTGCAACGTGGGTAGAGAAGTTGAAAAACAAACTCTATCCTAAAAAATAGCAGCTGATAAATACTAAGTCAGAACTAATAAAAGACTAATTCAAAATATAACAGATTCCTAATATTTATCTAACAGGATTTGTGTGCCTCAGTAATCATATTTTTTTCTTGGGGATTTCTTAATGCACATCATGTATCTCTAGCGCACTCTGTGAAATTTTGAAAATACCACCAGATTCTAGAAATGCATTTTCAGACGCAACTCACACACATATAACTCATTCAATTTGGCGTTACACCTCATTTTTACGAATAAATTTATTTCAAAAATGCATTTTCATTTCTAAAATGTTTAAATTATCACGATACATGATTTTATAATTACTTTTAAAACAAAAGTACCATTTTAAGTTTCTCTCTCTCCATTTATTTAAATTAACATGAATTTAAGCACCTCAGTGCCACTCAAACACGCCAGTACAAATTTAATATGAATTTAAGAAAACCATTTGTAAAGTAATTAGCATTACTCATTTAACACCACCAAAATAGAATAAAACAAAAGAAAAAGTATTTTTTTAATAAAAGACAAAGAGATAAATGCATTACTCATTTAGCTAATTTTATTTCAGTAGGCTTCAAAAATGTGTTTTTGGAGAAATTTCAAAAATGTATTTTCGAAATAAATTTAATAATAAAACTAGGGCATAACTAAAAAACGAAAGAAATATATGTGTATGAGGTGCGTTCAGAGATGCATTTTCAGAAATTTGAAGGCATTTTCAAAACTTCGTAGGATCTTTTCCAACCATATAGGGTGCATTAAAAGATTATCTTGTTTATTGTGAATGTCTAGATTTTTTACCCAAGCCATCAAAACGACTCTTCAAAGTAGGCCTATTATCCACAAGCCTAATTTTATTACTTATCACACCTTCATCTAAGCCCATCACATGATTCTTTTCCTCCACCTTCCTTGTCATCTTCATTGTATTCTCCAAATCTACAGTATCATATGAGCGCACTTCCACTCAGACTAACTTCTTGAACTCATTCATAAACACTCCACGAAGTATCTCATCATCAACATGACGTAACTGTGACAATACAAGTTCATATTGCTCAATGAACTATGAGACCGACTAAGTCTTCTTCAAACTCATCAAGACCTCATAAGGGTTTTTCAGACGTTGTCTCCTAAAAACGAATCAATAACGCATGTTGTAACAAGTATCACGAAATGCCCTTTGTTCTGGCCTCCCACTATTGAAACCTGTCAAGTGCTTTAGCTTCAAAATAGATTGAAGTTTCCATCACATTCTCTTCATCAAGAATGTGATTGATAGTGAAATATTGCTTTGAACGATAAATCCACACATATGTATCTTCCCTAGAAAAATATGATACTTATAAATGGTGCATATGCTCCTGCCTCCAATCCAACGATGTTCACGCACAATAATGTCATCCTCTTTGAGACATTTATTGTTTTGTTGCATAATCAAAGAACACAACTCCATCATTGCCTCATCCAATAACTGTTGATTCTCCATATGAATCTCCTTTGTCCTCTTCTTCAAACTTTGGATACATTCCATTCTCATAGCTACCATACGCCCCCAGATCAAGCTTTGAATACTAATAGAGTGCAACATTAATAACAAACACAATGAGTAATTAATGAGTGTATTGAATTTTATGAGTACCGCTAGGAAGGCTATATCCTTACCATAGGAATTACTATTTGTTGAAATATTATATTAGATTTTATATTTAAATATTATCCAAGTTGTGTAAGCCCAAACCCAATTAGGGTTGTATATAAATAGTCATAGTGTGTATCTTTATTTTACACAATACAATTCAAGTGAATAATATAATCCTTATTTCTTTTATTATTCTCTCTTTCTCTCCTCACTAAAAGTGTCTCACGCACTAACAAATTGGTATTCAGAGCTTCTGGTTATTATTCTTAATCGAGTTTTCAAAAACTTCACGTCAGAGATCGTGTTTCCAGGGAAAGTGAATCAACCGCTGCAAAGATGACTAGTGATAAGGGCATTCTGAATTCTCTTCCAATGATTGACGGCAAAAATTGGATCTGATGGAAAAAATAGATGCAACCCTTGTTTGGCTTCCATGAAACCCTAGAAGTGGTTACTGACGGCATTCATGCGTTGGCTACAGATGTAATCGAAGCACATAAAGCTTCCCACAATAAAGCCTATAAGAAAGATTGTAAGGCTGCTTATTACATTCAGACCGCGGTTTGTGCTGCTAACTTTGCCAGAATTTCTCATGCTGGAATGGCGAATGAGGCATGGGATATTCTAGTGAAGTATTATGAAGGAGGTGAAAAAGTCAAGGTTGTCAAGTTACAAACCTTGCATTGACAATATGATTTATTGTCGATGGGAGAAGACAAAAAAGTTTCAAAATATGTGTCGAAAGTTTAGAAACTCGTCCATCTCATAAAGGGTTGTGGTGAAACCATAACTGATAAGATGATAGTTGAGAATATAATGAGAATATTGACCTCTCACTTTTATCATGTTATCGTAGCTATTCAAGAATCCAACAATCTTTAAATCCTAAAAATGGAAGATTTGATTGGTTCATTAGAGGCGCATGAGATGGGGATTGTCGAAAGGAAAGGAGTTCAGGACTCGATACAGACTTTACAAGCTCAATCATGGAAAAGGAATGGTGGTTCTAACAAGTTTAAAGGCAACGTCGACAAGACTCGGGGAAATAAGTCTTGGTGAAATTCTCACAAGCATCGGGTCAAAGAGGAGGAAGAAACTGAAGAAGTGAAAAACACAAGAAGGGGGGTTGAATTGTAAAACTGAAAATCAATGCAATGAACACGATATTTTTATCCTGGTTCGTTTGATCTCAAACTACTCCAGTCCACCCGTCAAGGTGATTTCGCCTCTCTCCCACGAGGTCTTAATCCACTATATTCAACTGAATATTACAATCTGCTTTAACAACTGCTAAAGCCTTCTTGATGCAAACCACAAACTGGTTTGTCAAGGAATTACTTTCTTACAAAGAATTGAAATCTAGGTGTGTGAATGTTTTCTACAAAACTGTTTATCACAACTGTGATACTACACAACTTAAGCTTATGGAAACTAGATTGCTAAAATAATTGAGTAAGAAATTTTGGAGCTTTTAGCAAACTGAGAGTAAGGAAGATGATGATTAGCTTTTAGGCGTGTAAATTGATGTAGAGCATTAGCCAATTCAATCTTCATTGACTTGTTTATATAGCATTGGAATTAGTGAACGTTGGAGCCATAATTCTGTTTCAATGCCAATAATAATCTTTCCTTATTAAGCAGATCTTGTCTGGAATGATGTCGTTGGTAATAACTCATCTTGAATGCACAGTACCGTTGCCACTTAAGCGTGTTCTGGCTTTGGCTCATTCTGACGCTGCTTAAGTGATGATGAACTGTTGTTATCTTTATCAGAGTTCAGAGTGTTGAGCGCAGATCTGTTCATCAAGCTTCAGCATAAGCGTGAGTTGTTCTTCTGATTCTGGTATCTGATATAGCAACTTCTGATGCTGATGTTGATATCCAATTTTCTGATGCTGATGAGGATGTTCTCATGTTGATACCCATCAGAGTTTCTGTAAAACAGAAAGTAATTTTCAGGTAGCAACTAGTTCTTACATGAATCACATAATTAATATATCTTTTCATTTTGTTATCATCAAAACTTAAACTTAGGGTAGTAGATTCAAACTTTGTTCTAACAATCTCCCCCTTTTTGCTGATGACAAAAACTAGATATTTTTTAATTTGAAAATAGCGTGAAAAGTATCAGAGATAACTAAATGATAAGTTGCATCAGAATTAAATAGGAAGTTATCAAAGATAAGGGATAAAGAGATATCAGAGTTGGGATCGGAGATACTCCCCCTGAATTTATTACTTCCCTTTTTAATTCCAAGAGTTCTTCAGGATCAGATCTTTATTGAATTTTTGGACATCAGAATGTTAGAGCTTCAGATCAGAATATCAGAGCTTTGACTATCAGAACTTCAGATCAGAATATCAGAGCTTCAGTGTATCAGAGAGCATTCTTGTACCTGTAGCCTTATGCAAAAACAGAAAACATTCAAGTATGTCAGAGTGTTAGAATGTTTGAGACTTTTTGTCTCAGTAATCCGTTATTGAAAAATATCATTCTTGTTCTCCCCCTTTTTGTCAGCAATCAAAAAGTGTAAGTGATGTGCTAAAACGATCAGAGCAGAAAAACTTGTTATATTAAAATATTCAGAGCCAGACAAAACAGTACAAAATATATGCAAAGAAAACATTGAAAATATCATGAATGAAAAACTAAGGTTGGGGAGGAAACCGTGTGAACAGAGTCTCCAACATTGCCTTAATCTGATCAGCAGTTTCAGTCTGCTTGTGCACCATGCTGACTACTGTATCTATCTTGTTGTCTTGCACGTCCATCCTTTCCTTCATCTTCTGATCATTTTCATCCATTCTTTGCTGCAGACGCATATCATTCAGCTTCAGCTCCTCCAGAGTCTGCCTGTCCAAGGCAGCTTGAGAAACATCAGAAGCAGGGAGCTTCTGAGAGCTTTCTGCAACATCTTCAGCTTGTCTAACTTCAGCTTGAGTGGTCTGATCTTCTTCTGGCTGCACTTTTGAAGCTGGACGCTTCTCAGACCATGGCTCACTATCCAGAAGGAGCATGTCTTCCTGTGGCAGCTGACTTTCAACTTCCTTCAGCAGCTTGCTGAAGTTCTGTTGTGCCTGCTCATAATTGATGTCTTGCAATTTGAGGGCTTCAGCACGTACCCATATTCTGAAACGTGTCCAGAGCTGGTCTGAGGCAGCAGGATCAATCATTTCAGGGCAAACTTGCTTCAGAGAAGCAATCCACTGCTGCAAACCTGTTTCAAAATTCACAATGCTAGAGCCAACATCTGGCTGTTTTGGTTTTGGAATGGCTATTTTATTTTTGAGATCAGCAAGACGGTCAAGGATTGTTAAATCGATGAAGGTCCTGCTGGGGTCTTCTGTAGTTTGTTTGGGAGATGGAGTGGGGGAGTCAGAAATAATAATTGGACTGTTTGGGGTTTTTGGAGTATTTGGAGGGGTAGTTTTTGGCGAGGATGGCAGCTGGGCCATGGTTACAGTTGTTCCACATGGCAGCTGAATTTCCAGGGGTTATGGCTCAGAGGATTGAGGAGAATGAGGTTCAGGTGATGGAGTTTCAGAATGATGAAACTCAGGTTGAGGAGGTGATAGAGGAGGTGATGGTTGAGGTGATGGTGGATGAATTTCTGGTTGAGGAGAGGGAGGAGGAATTGCTGGTTGTGGAGAAGGAGATGGAATTTCTGATTGTTCAGGAATTTGTGGTTCTTCTGGTATGGGTGAGAGAGGTTGTTCTGGTTGAGGAGAGTGGGCAATTTCTGGTTCAGTGTTTGGATTATTTGAGAGGTGATCAGAAACACGTTGATCAATGTCAGACAGAACTTTGTCAAGTTCTGATGCTGTTGAAGTTATGGGTTTTGGATGTTTGGTGCGGGGTCTCCTGAGAGTCAGTGACTCAGAAGGGTCATCTTATGGTTCGGTTTCATCAATAGTTGGTATGGGGATTGGAATTTCATGTGAAGCTGGAGTTGGGATTGATGTTGGAATAGCAGAAGAATTTAAAACAGAAGCAGCAGATAAATTACCTCTTTTCTTGGGGGTCTGCTGGGATGATCCTTCTGAAGTGGCCTAACTTTTCTTCGTCTTCTTCATAGAAACTTCTGGTTGAGGTTGGTGCAGATCTTTGATATTCATCTTGGGATCTGTACCATCAGCCTTGCAAGCGTCCAAGTATTTGAGAACCACAACTGGTTTTGATTCTATCTCAGAAAATAATGGAAAGTCGTCCAGAGGGACTCTTCTTCTGGTGATGTCAGCAAGAGGAGTAACGCTGGGCTCCTTTCTGATATTCTCTATCAGTTTCATTTTCTTCAGATTCTTGGCGTTCAGAGGCTTGTCAACAGTTGGTTCAATAGTACTTAATTCTTGAGCTTCTGTGAGGTGCTCTATCAGCCTATTCTCAGTCAGAATATCTGATATTAACCTCCCAAAGGGTATCCAATCCCTCTTTGTTCTTTCTTCTTCCCTGGTCTCCTTGACGCTGGTCCTGAGGTGATTAAACAGAAGATGAGCCAAGTTGATTTTTACCTTCTGATTAATAAAATAGATCAGAAACTGCTGATCTATATTTATATAATCAGGGGAGCTTGTTGGCTTCCTGTGATTAAAGCACCCCAGAATGATCTTCGCCCATACTCTGGTGATCCTTTAAGTCTCTGATTTTGCTGCTGGGCACCCCAAGGGTGAAAATCTGTTCTGCTATGACACCAACGTCAGAGCATCTTTCAGCCATATCAATACAGCGGACGCCACCACCACTGTAACCAATCAATTTTTCTATGTGATCCTCAGTGATCACAATCTTCTTTCCCATTATGTAGGAGGTGACTTGATGCGTTGATGAGGACGCATGAATCCAGAACTCCTTGACCAAGACTGGGAACGTTGGTCCAACCAACCTGTCAAAATATCTCTCCCATTTATGTGCCCTAACTTCTTCTGTCAAGTCAAAACCATTTTCTTTCAGACTGGAGAAGTCAATAATCAGTTCAGACAGCACTTCTAAATTCTTCACTGGTGTAAGGAGTGTTCTGAATGGAACTTGGTACTGTTCAGATGAAGCTTTCTTCTGAGAACCTGCAGAAACATTGCTGGAGGTTGCCATGTTCACACTTAGGGTTTTTCTGAGAAAACTGAAAAATTGGTTTCTTTGAGAAAGATGAACACACAAGGAAAATGCATAGAAATATTTGTGAGATTGAAGGAAATGGTAAAAGATTAACGTGAGATGTTAATGAGTTTAAATAGATTTTAAAAAAATTTGAAAGTGTAAACGGTTTCAAGAAAGAGAAATACAATCATGATTACGTTTTAAAACATGATTACTTTCATTTAATGCTTGCTGATTTTGGGAGATTTGAGAAAGATACTTGAAACGGTTACCAGACATGTGTCTCAATGCACCCAATCAGCGTTTTTCCTTCTCAGAAGCGTGCACGCGTTCTGCTTCAGAGATTTGCTGATGATTGGATGACACTTGTTTGATTTAGTGAGCAGCACGTCTATCCTTTAGCTGAAACGCTCAGATCTTTAAGAATAGCATCTGATACAATATGCATGTTCTATCTTTCTGAAAAGAGATTGATCAGAAGTTCACAGTAAAACAAATACATTCTGAAGATAAATATATAGAATTAAAGCATTTTCACTCTGGGCAGATTTTCATGCTGAGATGTTTCAGAATGAAATTGAATCTATCTTCAGAAAGGGGTTTAGTGAAGATATCAGCCCATTGATGGTCTGTATCAATAAATTTTAAGTTCAAAATTCCTTTCTGAATGTAGTCCCTAATGAAATGATGTTTTATTTCTATATGCTTAGCTCTAGAATGTAAAATGGGATTCTTACTTAAGCAAATAGCAGAAGTATTGTCACAGAGTATAGGGATGTTACTCTCAAAAATCTGGAAGTCTTCAAGCTGACTTTTCATCCAGAGCATTTGTGTGCTACATCCTGCTGCTGTTATGTACTCAGCTTCTGCTGTTGATAGCGCAATTGTGGATTGCCTTTTGCTGGACCAAGAGATCAGATTTTCTACCAGAAACTGGCAGCTTCCAGAAGTACTTTTACGCTCTACTCTGTCTCCAGCAAAGTCAGCATCGCAATAGCCTACTAAGCTGTAATCACTAGATTTTCTATAAAATAAACCCAGATTAGTAGTACCTTTCAGATACTTGAAAATTCGCTTAACAGCTGTTAAGTGAGATTCTCTAGGATCTAATTGGAATCTAGCACAAATACATACGCTGAATAAGATATCAGGTCTTGAAGCTGTCAGATAAAGGAGAGAACCAATCATACCTCTGTAGACCTTCTGTTCTACCTTTTTGCTTACCTCTTCTCTTTCCAGAATGCACGTGGGATGCATTGGAATCTTTGATGGCTTACATTCTGAGAGGTCAAATTTCTTCAGAAGATCTCTGATATATTTGCTCTGATGAATGTAAGTTCCCTCTGGAGTTTGATTGATCTGAATTCCTAGAAAGAATTTCAGTTCCCCCATGAGGCTCATCTCAAATTCTGCCTGCATACACTTAGCAAATTTTCTTCCAAGAGAAGGATTAGTAGATCCAAAAATAATATCATCAACATAAATTTGACAGACTAAGATGTCATTCTTAACTGACTTACAGAATAAGGTAGTGTCCACCTTCCCTCAGGTGAATTCATTTTCTAACAGAAAGTTACTTAGTCTTTCATACCAAGCTCTGGGAGCTTGTTTCAGACCATATAGTGACTTCTTAAGTTTGAAAACATGTTCTGGATGTTTTGTATTTTCAAAACCAGGGGGTTGGTGCACATAAACCTCTTCTTCTATATAACCATTTAAGAATGCACTCTTGACATCCATCTGATACAGAGTGATGCCTCTATTAACAGCAAATGAAATTAAAAGTCTGATAGATTCTAACCTGGCGACTGGAGCAAAGGTTTCTGTAAAGTCTATTCCCTCTTGCTGACTATAACCTTGTGCTACCAGTCGTGCTTTGTTTCTGATGACTTCACCTTGTTCATTTAGCTTGTTTCTGAACACCCATCTTGTTCCAATGACGTTGAATCCTTTTGGTCTGGGAACAAGATCCCATACGTCATTTCTGGTGAATTGATTCAGCTCTTCTTGCATTGCTAGAATCCAGTCGTTGTCCAGAAGTGCTTCATCAATAGAAGAAGGTTCAATCAGAGACACAAGTCCCATGAGGGTTTCTTCAGAGTTTCTGAAGCTTGCTCTTGTTCTGATTGGATCTTCCTTTCTTCCTAAGATAGTTTCTTCTGGGTGATCCAAGCTGCTTCTGGGTAGTCTCTTCTGAGGTTGATCAGCAGCTGTTGTAGGATTGCTAGCAGTGCTCCTTTCAGATAATGAAGGAGTGTCTGTGTTGAGAGCTTCTGATGACTTATCTTCAGAACCTGTAAATTCAATTTCCATAACTGCAAAAACTTCATTCTGCTTTGACTTTTCAGAGTCAAGCTTATCATCAAAACGAACACTGATTGATTCTTCCACAATCTGTGTTTCTGTATTGTATACTCTGTACCCTCTTGAGCGTTCAGAGTATCCTAACATAATACACTTCTGTGCTTTAGAGTCAAACTTGTTCAAATAATTCTTGGTATTTAACATAAAACAAGTACATCCAAATGGATGAAAATATGAAATGTTGGGCTTTCTGTTCTTCCACAATTCATATGGAGTCTTTTCCAGAATAGGTCTTATTGAGATTCTATTCTGAATGTAGCACGCTGTGTTTATTGCCTCTGCCCAGAAGATCTTAGCAACGTTTGTCTCATTGATCATGGTTCTGGCCATTTCTTGCAATGTTTTGTTCTTTCGTTCTACAACTCCATTTTGTTGGGGAGTTCTAGGACAAGAGAAATCATGCAGAATGCCTCTGTCATTAAAGAATGACTCAAAATCTTTGTTTTCAAACTCTCCACCATGATCACTTCTGACTTTAACGATTCTAAGATCCTTTTCATTCTGAACTTGGTTACAGAAGGTAACAAACACAGAGTGTGACTCGTCCTTGTGTCTTAAGAACTTTACCCATGTCCATCTGCTGTAGTCATCTACGATTACTAACCCATACTTCTTGCCACTGACTGAAGCAGTTTTAACTAGTCCAAATAAGTCAATGTGCAGAAGTTCTAATGGCTTAGAGGTAGAAACAACATTTTTAGATTTGAAAGAAGGTTTTACAAACTTGCCTTTCTGACATGCTTCACACAGAGCATCTGAATTGAACTTCAAATTAGGAAGTCCTCTGACCAGATTGAGTTTGTTAATCTGAGATATTCTTCTCATACTAACATGCCCCAATCTTCTGTGCCAGATCCACTGCTCGTTGTTAACAGACAGAAGACACTTTACATTCTGACTTTTCAGTTCAGAAAGTTTGATTTTATAGATGTTGTTTTTCCTCTTTCCATTAAACAGGATAGTCCCATCTTTCTGACTAACAGCTTTACATGATTTTTGATTAAAGATTATATCATAACTGTTATCACTTAATTGACTTATGGATAACAAATTATGCATTAATCCATCTACTAGCAGAACATTATTTATAGAGGGAAGATTTCCATTACCTACAGTTCCAGAGCCAATTATCTTTCCCCTCAGATTGCCTCCAAAGCCAACGTGGCCTCCAGACTTAAGTTCCAGGCTTTGGAACATATGCCTTCTTCCCGTCATGTGTCGCGAGCAGCCAGAGTCCAGGTACCATGACTGGTGTTTCTGATTTGCTGCTAAAGATATCTGCAACATGTATTATTTTATCCTTAGGTATCCAGATTTTCTTGGGTCCTGATTTGTTAGATTTACCAAAACTCTGGTAGAATTTTGGTTTCACAGAATACTTACTGCTAGTGTATTTAATATCATGTGTGTGACCATACACAAAATGTGAGTTCAGAGGAGTGTGTTTAATGGTTAAATCCATGACATTCTTTGGTGTAGGAACCTTACCTTGGTATCCTATTCCCTTCCTGCCGTTTCTGCTAACTCCATAGATCATTGAAGCCATTTTGCTTCTATCTATGCTTTTAGCAAGGAACTTCTGGAAATTGTGATCATACCCCTTGATGATCTCATCAGCGCTGCTGGGAGTTTTAGAAATTGGTTCCTTCTGAGAGTTTTGTAAAGTATTTTCTAATTTTGAAATTTTATTTCTCAGCTCAGAATTTTCCAATTTAAGACTCTCAGTCTTATCAGAGTCGGATTCAAGATTCCTTTTCAGGTTTCTGAATTTAACTCTAATCTGCTGGCACCTTTCCAGAATTTCATTAAGGCTTTCAGCAAGTTCAGCCTTAGTAAAATTAATTGCAAAGTCAGGAAATACCTCTTCAGTATCTGATTCTGAGTCTGATTCAGAAGCTTCACTATCTTCTGAAATGTTGGCCATGAGAGCTATGTTTGCTCTCTCATCATCTGATTCTGAGTCAGCTTCAGACGAGTCAGAGTCATCCCATGTAGCCATGAGACTTTTCTTCTTTTCTCTTCCAAACTTCTTTTTGGGCTTTTCCCTCTGAAGCTTTGGACAGTCACTCTTGTAGTGTCCTTGCTCATTGCACTCATAGCAGATGATGTCCTTGGTGTTTGGCTTTCTGCTTCCTGAGGAGCCTTCAGATCTTCTGTATCCAGAGGAAGAATCTGTCCTTCTGTATCTGGAAGAAGACTCGTTCTGATCAGATCTTCTGGGATTCCTGAACTTCCTTTGCCTCTGCTTCCACAGTTGATTCACTCTTCTGGAGAGGAGAGAAAGTTCGTCTTCTTCTGATGAGGATCCATCAGATGTTTCTTCAACTGCCTGCAAAACTTTAGACTCAGATTTTTTGTTAGATTTTAATGCTAAAGGCTTACCTTGCTTCTGAGGTTCATCAGCTTCTAGCTCTATCTCATGACTTCTGAGGAAGCTGATAAGTTCCTCCAGAGAAATTTTGTTGAGATCTTTTGCTAGCTTCAGAGCTGTAACCATTGGCCTCCACTGCTTTGGTAAGCTTCTGATGATTTTCTTGACGTGATCAACAGTAGAGTAACCATTGTCCAGAACCTTGAGACCAGCTACCAGAATATGGAATCTTGAGAATATTGTTTCAATGGATTCACTTTCTTCCATTTTGAATGCCTTATACTTCTGAATGAGCGCAAGAGCTTTAGTTTCTTTGACCTGAACGTTGCCCTCATGCGTCATTCTGAGTGAGTCAAACATGTTCTTTGTTGTGTCTCTGTTAGAGATCTTTTCATATTCAGCATAAGAGATGGCGCTGAGAAGGATGGTTCTGGCCTTGTGGTGATTTTTGAAGTCACGCTTTTGTTGGTCAGACATTTCTTTCCTATCAATCTTCTGACCGCTTGCATTCACAGGGTGTGTGTATCCATTTGTCACCATGTCCCACAGATTAGCATCATGTGCCAGAAAGAAGCTTTCAATTCTGTCTTTCTAGTAATCAAAATTTTCTCCATCAAAGACTGGAGGTTTGCCGCTGAATCTGTCTCTGTCTTCGTTGTTGTCATTGCTGGTGTGTGAATAAGTTCCTGCCATTGTGTTTTTCTGACGCTGGATCTTGTACTGACACGGTTAAGTGTTTTAGCTCAGAACCAGGCGCTCTGATGCCAATTGAAGAAGTGAAAAACACAAGAAGGGGGGTTGAATTGTAAAACTGAAAATCAATGCAATGAACACGATATTTTTATCCTGGTTCGTTTGATCTCAAACTACTCCAGTCCACCCGTCAAGGTGATTTCGCCTCTCTCCCACGAGGTCTTAATCCACTATATTCAATTGAATATTACAATCTGCTTTAACAACTGCTAAAGCCTTCTTGATGCAAACCACAAACCGGTTTGTCAAGGAATTACTTTCTTACAAAGAATTGAAATCTAGGTGTGTGAATGTTTTCTATAAAACTGTTTATCACAACTGTGATACTACACAACTTAAGCTTATGGAAACTAGATTGCTAAAATAATTGAGTAAGGAATTTTGGAGCTTTTAGCAAACTGAGAGTAAGGAAGATGATGATTAGCTTTTAGGCGTGTAAATTGATGTAGAGCATTAGCCAATTCAATCTTCATTGACTTGTTTATATAGCATTGGAATTAGTGAACGTTGGAGACATAATTCTGTTTCAATGCCAATAATAATCTTTCCTTATTAAGCAGATCTTGTCTGGAATGATGTCGTTGTTAATAACTCATCTTGAATGCACAGTACCGTTGCCACTTAAGCGTGTTCTGGCTTTGGCTCATTCTGACGCTGCTTAAGTGCTGATGAACTGTTGTTGTCTTTATCAGAGTTCAGAGTGTTGAGCGCAGATCTGTTCATCAAGCTTCAGCATAAACGTGAGTTGTTCTTCTGATTCTGGTATCTGATATAGCAACTTCTGATTCTGATGTTGATATCCAATTTTCTGATGCTGATGAGGATGTTCTCATGCTGATACCCATCAGAGTCTCTGTAAAACAGAAAGTAATTTTCAGGTAGCAACTAGTTCTTACATGAATCACATAATTAATATATCTTTTCATTTTGTTATCATCAAAACTTAAACTTAGGGTAGTAGATTCAAACTTTGTTCTAACAGAAACTATCAAAAGGGAAAAGAAGATAAAAAAAAGGTGTGCAGTACTATAATTGTGAAAAGTGGGGTTACATAGCAAAGAATTATTGGTACATAAAATACAAGGGATCGATAGGCAAGGATGAAGGAGAAAACCTTTCATGCCAAGATTTAGATGATTTTGAAGGTGGTACGATGGTTATCGCTGTAGTTGCAGATAACCATGTCGAATCCAAGATTTAGTTCCACGACTCAGACTGCTCGGATCACATGACTGGTTAAAAGGAGTTGTTGGCAGATTTTCACGAGTCGAAAAAGAGCAAGGTAAAACTTGCTGATAATATTTTGTTGCAAGCTGAAGCTACTAGAAACATAGTCTTTCAAATGAGTAATGGAGGGAAAGTTATGATCAAAGATGTGCTCTATGTACTTGGAATAAAGTGCAACTTGATAAGTGTTGGACAACTAGTCAAAAAAGGTTTCTCAGTTGTCATGAAATATTGAGTTTTAAAATTGTTCGAAATTGTTGTACCCCAAAATTTTCCCTCTCTTTTCTCAAGACATTTCTCACAAAGATCTTCAATGGCTCGAGCTTGCACAAGTGTTGACTAGGTCAAACCATCTCCTAAACACCGATGCCTCAAATTAGGGTTTTAATTTTCACAAGGATAATTATACTTCTAATGCCTCAAATGAATTACATGGATCATTATAGACCTCCAAGAATACTCATGTCAAAATTCATGTTTTGAATCACAATTTTGCTTAGTCAATTGATCAGATGACCAAAAATCAACTATATTGGGTAAAAAGTCAATTGTGGTCAACTTACAGTCAAACTTCAATATTTTTGACCAATATCAACATTTTTAAGTCATATGCATCAATTGATCAAGTTTGGATCATAATTCCTTAAGAAACACAATCAAATCATTAAAAGGGCAAAATGGTCAAAATTAGGGTTTTGACTGGAAATGACCAATCATTGACTTTTGACTTAATACATGACTTATTGGTTTGAAACATGATCTCAATGATTCAAGGACATAATTTTGACCTAATTTCATGACTCAATTCATCTCTCAAGATCAATTGGTTGATAGTTGAAATTTGGTCAATTGTTGAAAAAGTCAACTGAATCACCAAAAGTCAAACTTTGACTTTTTGGCGAAATTTGAGTTTCAAAGATAACAGTTCATCAAGACATTCAAAATATGAAGCTTTATCATCAAGAAATCAAGAAAGTTAAAAAGTCTTTGAAAAAGTCAAACTTTTCAAGACTTAGAAAAATTTTAAGTGTTTTAAACCTTATAATTTCCTAACTTCATGACATTTTTTCACCATGATGAAAGATGATTCAAAGAAAACTTTCAACATGAAAGTTATAGATCTTCATGATATATACAAATTTGCTTTACTGATCAAGTCCTAGAAGTGTTTTCATTTTGAGTTATGAATTCATGAAGTCATGCACTTTTTATAAAACACTTAGTGAAAATTTGACCTAGTTTAGGCAGATTTTTGACCTAACTTCTTGGCCAATTTTCACCAATCTCCAAGATGATTTTGTCAAAATGATCAACATGAAGGTTGTAGAAGATGTTTCAATATTTCCAAGAAGTCCTAGAACTTGAAGATATCATGCTTGAGCTAGAAGTTTCAAAGAGATGAAGATGGCCTCATAAACTTGAATTATAGGTCATTTTCTTGATGAACATTTTATCCAATCTCATAGCCATGATGAACAATCTTGCTTTGAAGTCTTCTAAATTGTGTTTCACTCCTTAATTTAATGTTTACACAACTGATTAATCAATTGTCCAATTGATTCAAGCATTCTCCAAGTTGATTTGCCATTTAGAGAAGAAAGTTCACACTTCCATTTTGGAAAAGTGACTTTAATCACAATGTCAACCCTCCTTGAGCCCATACGTTATTGCTTCTGACTTCAAAACACTTCAACACCAAGAATCAACCATTTATAACCTACAAAGCACCCCTACAAGTCCTTGTGCTATGCATTGGAACACCAATTTTTACATAACTTGATTATTTCATATCAACCAAACCAGGTTTTGTAACTGAGAAACCAAGTCCTCATCCTCCAAACCTCTTCTCTATAAATAGAGACACACATTGCAACATAACACACGATTTTACAAGCCCTCAACCACCTTTATTCTCTCTCAAATTAGAAATTGCAACACAAGCACAAAAACTTGTCATTTCTGACTTTGAAATCCAAACACAAAATCTACTCGTGCATTTTCCCTTAAAATCATTCTAAAAGCTTCCATATATCAAATACAACCCATCTTAATCCTTGTTTCCTAACTGTAACTCCATTTTCACCATTGCCCAAACTCAAAAACAGAGCACTACAGTTGGACTTCTCTAGACCATTTCAACCACTCTCAACTCAAGTTAAGCATTGCATTAGCTTCCTAGAGGTCCAAGGAAGCTAACCTGATCATTGCAGCATCTTGAAACAAGCTCAAACTCAAAACACGAATTCCATTTTCAAGGTGAGTTTTCTGACTTCTGAACTCTTCATATAGGCATCATTTGGTTTCCATTTGTGAAGATAAAATATAGATACCGTAGCCCTGAAACTGGCCATGTCCTTAGAATTCATTTATGTTGCTTGAGTAGTGAGAGTTTTGAACTTGAACTTCCTGAAAAATTAGGTCAGAATTTGCTACTATTTTAAATCCATGCTCATCTTTGATTTATTGCTTTAGTTATTTATATGATTGAAATCGTGATGAAATTTGGAACAACTTTCATGTTTATAATTTTGAAAATGATTGAGAAATGAAGAAGTTACAGTTTTGATAATGTTGGTGTTTATCCCTGCGCGCGTGAAGGTTGAAGATGAAGTTCAAATTTTAGAAACTTAGTTTATTTTAAATTTATCGATAGTTATTCTATACACTGATGAAACAGCCACCACAGTGGAAGATAGTGAGCGCATAAGGCTTTGGTCTATATGGACCTGGGTTCGAACCCCAGTGGTACCCTTTTGTATTTCACTTATTTGTTTATTTCAGATTTTTTGCATACAAGTAAGGCGCGCATACCATGGACTTCATATCAACATCATTTGATCATTGAACAATCAAATCCAACGCCCCACATAAACAACCGCGTGGTACACCTCAAGAAATCAACCACATTGGATCAACATAGGCGCCTGAGCCTCCTGACTTTGGGCCTGGAATTATTTGTTCTTCTCACCCCCCCCCCCCCCATTTCACTTTCTAATAACCTGGCCCATTTTCTTTTTATTATTTTTTTCTTATTTCAAACAAAAAACACATATTGGGTCTGGACTCCCTGTTTGCTAGCTTTATACACCCTTTTTACTTTCTAACACCTAGGCCCAATATTTTTATATTCTTTATATATTTTCTTCACCTTTACTTATTTATTTATTTTATTATTTTATTTTAACCAAAAGATATAAAAAAAAATACTTTTTTTTTAAAATAAGTTTCTATTTTTATTTTCATCTTATTTATTTTTATAAATAAAACACCAAAACAAAGACATTTTTCTTAATTAAATTAATCTCTTTTAAAATTAAAACTAAATTAGACTTAATCTTATTTAATTTTCTTTTTTAACTTAGAATTAGGTTTTGATTAAAAAATTAATTAACCCCTTTTATGATTAATTAATTAGTTAATTAGGTTAACATTAAACCTTTTTCATCCATAAAAAATCACAAAAACAATTCTCTTTTCTTGAACATTGCCTTTATATTCTTGTACATTTTATTTTGCAATATTCAATATGGTTGTAATAGTAAATTAGAGTTTAATTGCTTTCATTTCTCCATTTGTAATTTGTGTCCCCGTCCCCAAATGATGTAATAGCGTAAAACTTTAAATTTCCGCAATTTATCGCTTTTAATATAAATGCTAGTGATTAGGGTTTGTATAGCAAGACATAAAATTAACAAGTAGAAAATCCTAATCAAGACAAATTACACTTGAACCAAACACACTTTTCACATGCGCACCTCTATGGTAACCTCGCTTGTTGCCTCGGAAAAACATTCATGTCCCTCGAATGTGGGACGCTTTAGCAAAGACCCTTGATAAAAAAGATCGTAGTCCCTCGATGACCCTTCGATGCTGCCTTCGGTAAAACGATCTTAGTCCCTTATGAAAATTTCTAAAGCGTCTCATAAGTCACCTTCTATGACTATACAACGACCCATGTTTGTCCCTTCACATCCAATGGTAAGGCTTCTTACCAATCAATGGTAAGATAGAAATATATAAAGGCGAAGGAAATGAACAAATAATTTTTGAGTAGGTAGAACGTTCATAGTTTCTTGCTCACAAACATTTTCAAAACATCTTTCAAAAACATCAACACTTTCATGAAATATTTTCAAAAGTCAACACTTTGTATACATTCTTATAGAGACGAGAATCATTACAAAGTTCGCCTAAATGAAGGCACTTTTCAAAAATACTTTCGAAACAAATCACGAACATATTTATAAAGCATTTCAAAGTGAGCTAGCAACTAACAGTCCATAGATAACTACGGATGAAAATGGTGCTAAAACCTTCCCTTTTCTTAACCTACCCCCCAAACTCAAGAAAATATCTCAAAAGGTCTTTCCTGTTCTTTTCACCCTTTCCTTTATTAGATAAAATAAAATTCGGTGGCGACTCTTGCTATCCGCAAAAATTGCAATCAAGAACAATTTGGTCTTAAAATCTCCTCTGTCGAAGAACAAGACGTTTAAGACTATGATCAGTTTGACTGAAGTACGATGTCTAAAAAGTGTTGTCAGCCACAAGGATAGTTGGTTATGGCATTTGAGGTTTGGACATTTGAACTTTCGATCACTCAATCAGTTGATTACTCAAGATATGGTATATGGAATCCCAAGTCTTGAGATGCCTGACAAACTATGTGAAGATTGTTTAGTTGGAAAGCAATCCAAAAACTCTTTTGTTTGGACTATGTCAATGAGATTATCATGCATACTCAAAGTAGTACATTCAGATGTATGTGGTCTATTCAAAAAACATACCATTGGTGGAAACAAATATTTTGTTTCATTTGTCGATGAGTTCAGTCGAAAGTTATGGATCTATGTGATCAAGAGAAAGAACAAAGCATTCAAATCTTTAAGAGACTCAAGATACTTGTCGAAAACCAAAGTGATAAGAGGATCAAAGTTCTGCAAACAGATGGAGGTGAAGAATACACATCCAAGATGTTTGGAGATTTTTGTGTAGAACATGGTGTTGGTCATGAGGTAATTGTTCCTTATACGCCTCAACATAATGGAATTGTAAAAAGAAGAAACAAAACCATATTAGGTATGGCGAGATGCATGTTGAAGCAAAAGAATTTTCTAAAATCCTTATGGGGTGAAGTTGTTTCGACTGCAGTTTATATTTTGAACAGGTGTCCTACCAAGATATTGAAGAACAAGGTTCCTGAATAAGAATGAAGTGGAAAAAGACCATCAGTGAGTCATTTGAAGGTGTTTGGCTCTATATGTTACAAGCATATTCCTGGTGCGAGAAGAAGGAAGCTTGATGTTAATAGTGAACCTATGATTCTGATAGAATATCATAAAACTGGTGCATACAGGCTATTCAATCCAGTTAATGAGAAGATTGTGTTAAGTCGATACATTGTGATTAATGAAAATTATTCCTGGGATTCGAATTCTGATGATGCAATTAACAATCCATTGATGAGCTATGATTTTGACGAAGAAACTGATGAAGTCAAATTCAAAGAAATTGCTAATATTCCAATCAAAGTCGAAGTTGTTGCTGACATTCCAGACACAGTCAAAATTGAAGAGGTTGTGGCTGAAACAAGCCAAAGAACTCAAAGAACTATAGTTCTTCCAACAAGACTTCATGATTATGAAGTGGTGGGTGATGATGAAGTCACACCAGATAGAGAATTAGTTAATTTGCTTTACTTGCAGGTGTTGAACCAATCAACCATAACAAAGCTTTGAATATTAAACAATGGAAGTTAGCTATGGTCGAAGAGTTAGAATCAATCCAAAGAAACAATACATGGGAGTTAGCCGAATTTCCAGCACATACAAAAGTTATCAAAGTAAAATGGGTGTTCAAGTTGAAACACAATTTCGATGGGTTAATAGAAATACATAAAGAAAGATTAGTAGCTCGAGGGATTATTTAACAAGAAGGACTTGATTACTCTGAAGTATTTGCTCTGGTAGTAATATTGGAGAATGTTCGATTAGTGGTAGCATTGGCATGCAACTAAGGTTGGTCGACATTTCATTTAGATGTGAAATCAGCACTTCTGAATGGTCCTTTAGACGAAGAGGTCTATGTCACACAACCTCCAAGGTTTTTGATTCAGAAGGAAGCGAGTAAAATATATAGGTTGCACAAAGCGCTCTATGGCCTCAAGCAGGCACCTAGGGCATGGAACAAGAAGACCGACTCATACTTAGTCGAATTAGGATTTTTCAAAGGCAAATCAGAGTATGGTGTCTATGTTCAGGTTGTCGCATAAGATATAATAGTCATCTGCTTGTATGTTGATGCCTTGCTGGTAAATGGAAATAGCTTGGAGAACTTGTCGAAGTTCAAAGAGCTAATGATGAGAGAATTTGAAATGTCAGATATGGGAAAATTGTCTTATTTCCTAGCCATGGGATTTCATGTCGAAGCAAGGTATGGTGATACATCAAAGAAAGTATGTCAAAGAGATACTCAAGAGATTTCGAATGGATGATTTGAATCCCGCATCTACACATCTCAAACCAAATGTAAAGTTGGAGAAGAATTGAGAGAAAGACAAAGTTGATGTAATTTTGTTCAAGCAAATTGTGGGATCTCTGAGGTATATGTGCAACAGTCGACCTGATATAGGTTTCCCAATCGAATTAGTGAGAATATTCATGGGTGAATCGAGAGTGTCGCACATGAAGGCTGCAAGAAGAAATCTAACATACTTAAAAGGATCGATATACTATAGAATTTTATTTCAATGGGATTCTGAAGGCAAAGAAGCAACAATTACTTGTTTTTCAGATGTTGATTGGTGTGTAGATAAGAAAGATCAAAGAAGTACAATTGGATATTTCTTTCAAGTATTTGATGTCCCAATCTCATGGTGTTCGAAGAAGCAACCTATGGTGGCATTGTCATCGAGTGAAGTTGAATATATAGCATGATCTTATGCTACATGTCAAGCAATTTGGATCATATTTGTACTCGAAGAAATGGAGGTCGAAGTGAAGAAACGTCTAGTGTTGCAAATCGACAACAAATCAGCCAAAAATCTGGTAAAGAATCTAGTTCTGCATGGAAGAAGTAAACATATCAAAGTTAGGTTTCACTTCTTGAGGAAAAAGGTAAGTTGAGGTGAACTTGAAGTTAAACATTGTTCAAGTGAAGCATAGTTGACCAACATTTTCACCAAAGGATTGAAGATCGATATATTCTTGAATTTGTGAAAGAAATTAGGAATAGTTCAAATTGATTATGATTAGTGTAGGTCCGACCACTTAAGTTATGGAGAATATATTGAAATATTAGATTAGATTTAACTTTATTTAATATTTAAATATAATTTAAGTTGTATAAGGTCAAACCCAATTAGAGTTATATATAATAATCATAGTGTGTATCCCTATTTTGCACAATAAAATTCAAATGAATAATATAATCTTTATGTCCTTTATTATTATATTTTTCTCTCCTCATTAAAAGTGTCTCACGCACTAACATTATTAAGATTGACGGAGAATAACTCATTATAATATGATAAATTGAAGATATTAATATTCTCAAGAGAGAATATTCCTAATTATAGCAAGCATGACTCTCACTATTCAACCACCAATTTTCACCTCAATACCAACCTCATTCACACCATACGTAAGATCTCTCTTTATTCCCTCCTCCATGTGCTCAGTGATTTCTTATCCTCTTCCTCAAATCTCTGACTACCACCTAAGCAATTAGTTATTTCTCTTCCCATTTCCACTCACACCTCATCATTTCTCCTTTCAATCTTTATTAACTGTTTCCCACGTGCATTCCTCCATTCCTCCTTATTTCCCCCTTTACCCCTTCTCATATACACATTTGTTAAAAGTTTATCAGCATTCTAATTAATTAGATAGGTGCTAAACTTCTGGAGAAGGATTGTGGTTAAATCTTTGTCTATCATTCTAGTTGATTAGATAGGTGTTAAACTTGTGCTCAATTTTTTTAAAGTCAATTCTATCAAACTTAATTATTCTATAATAAATTATATCCACCATCAATCCAAACACATGCTAACACATTTTTAAAGAGGGAAGAGTCTTATGTTTTGTTTGGATTGATGGAATCGGATGGAGCTGAGCGAAATGGAATAAAATGATGTTCCATTGTTTAGATAATTTAAAAGAGGATGGAACAGAGCGGAATAGAGTGATATAGATTTCACTCCATTTCATCACTTACCACCATATTCCTTCCCCTCCTATTTGGATGGAATTAACAACTTAACTTGTTAATGTGTGTTTGGATTGATGGAATAGGATGAAATGGAACGGAATGGAATAAAGCTATGTTCCATCGTTTGGATTGATTAAAAAATGATGGAATGGAGCGGTATCAGATGGAATGCATTACATCTCATTCTATCACTTTTCATCATTTTTTAACCCTTCAATTTGGGCGGAATGACAAAATGAATGTATTCCATCATAACCTACCCAAACAATAGAATGGTATTTTTATTCCACTCTGCCTCCGTTCCATCCCGCTCCGCTCCATTCTTTTTTCCGTATCCAAACATAGCCTAAAATTTCCATATAGTGAAATGATATTTTTGTTCCGCTCCATTCATTTCATGATATCCAAACATAGCCTTAGGCTGTGATTTAAGTAGTTTAGCAAATATTAAATTTAAAGCAGATTGAAAAGGAAAATTTATGGATATTCTACGGAGGCATAGGGATGCCAAGGACTGAGTTTAGTGGTTTTAAAAATATGGTTAAAATAATTGTGGACTTGAATGGTGATCTTACCAGATCAGAGATGGACCGTCACAGCTGGCTTCGGGTAGAAGTTGAAAGAGATGGGGGGTGTAACGCCTGTAATTTAATTAATTATTTAATTAAATTATTTTTGGAATATTTGAGAAGATGTGTTGTGATTAATTGGATTTAATTATTTTATTAAGTGGTAAAATAATATTAGAAGTATGATATTATTTGATGTGGGCTTGTTTTAAGGAATGGAAGTAGTAATAAGGGGGTGTATTAGTTTTAAGCCCAATAAGGAATAAAGAGAATAATAGTTTATTTTATTGTTCTTAGAAAGAATAGAAATAAGAGGCAGTAGAATAATAAGGATTGAGAAGAAGAACGTGAAGCTGCTGGAAAAACGGGAAAAATGGCAGAACGAGGTTTCGACCAGAAGATTATTGAGCGACCTTCAATCCAAGGTAAGGGTGGGGTTCTGACTCTATAATTGGGTTCATGATGATTGGTATGTGGGGTTAGAGGTGATTGTTGTCTTGTTCATGAATTGAATGTATATGATGTAGTATGATGAATGTGATACGGTGGGAGAACTGACTTGGGTTTTGCGTTTGTTTTCGCAAATGTTTCGGTTGAGCAAGAGTCGCCACCGACTTTTTATTTTATCCTAAGGAAAGGTTAAAAAGCACAGCAAAAAACCTTTGAGATGTTTTCTTGGGTTCGGGGGGTAGATTATAGAAAGGGAAGGTGTTAGCACCCTTTCTATCCATGGTTATCCATGGGCTCTTAGTTACTTGCTTAGATCACTTGCCTTGTGTTTTCAATTGTTTGAAATGGTGCTTTATGTGTGGGTTTGAAAAATGTTTTGAAAAGAGGCCATTGTTGTGGCAACCTTTGTAATGATCCATGTTTGAATGTATACAAAGGTGTGTATCTTTTGAAAAGTTTTTTCAATGTTTTTGAAAGTTGTTTTGAAAGTGTGTTGTGATGTGTGGTTTGAAAAGTTGGCAAGTGTGTTTTGCAAGTTTATCAAGTAACTTAAGAGTTGTCTACCCCTAAATTCACTCAAAGATCTTTCCTATGTTTTAACCCTTTTAACAATCTTGTTCCACCATTGTATTTGGTGGACAATCTTGTGTTAGGATGTTAACGGGACGGGCGCGGGTCATCGTTTAGACCATGATTGCAATGGTGCCAAGTGTCTTTGGCAACTTTTCCTTTAAGGGACTATGATCATTTTTAGGCAACTTTCGAAAGCGTCATTGAGGGACTATGATCATTTGAATTGTTTGGTTTTGCCAAAGACACCCAACATGCAACATGGCCCATTATTGAAGGCAACAAGTGGAGTAATCCTAGGGGTGCAAGTGTGATTGGTGTTGTCCATTTTCATGCTTTGTTGTATTTGAATTAGGTCAAGCTATTTGTTATTTGATTTTTGCATACAAACCCTAAGTCTATCATGGCATATTTAGAAAGCTTTAAAATGCGGAATTAAAAAGTCCTAAATTATTACAAGATAATCATGGGGATGGGGGTACAAATGTTCAAATGGGGATGAGACTTTAATAGGAGAGTGGTATCCCAATATTTACAACCAAATCGAATCAATCGCAAATGTAAAATGTATCAAATGTACAAGAATAAACAAATGTGTATGTGTAAATGTATTTGTGTAAGTGTATGTGATTTATTTACAAGTGAAATAAAAATAAAAAAAAGGTTAATTTTGGATATTTTCATGTTTAGGACAAAACCCTAATTTTGTAAATAAAAAGTATTTATTATGTATTATATGCAATATTTATTAATTATATACAAAAAATAAATAAAAAGGAAGTATATTATAAAAAAGTGATTTTTGAGGTTAAATATTAATAAGAAAAAAAAGTATTATTTTTATGTTTTTATCCTAAATATTCTAATAAATATATAAATATTTATATTATATATTAACTATACTAAATATATACAAAAAAATAAAATATTTATTATTTATCAAAAAAAAGTGTATTTTATGAAAATGTTTTCAAAAGATAAAATAAAATAAAATCAGAAAATAAAGTGTATTTTGTGTTATTTTTTTAGTATTTTAAATAAAAAGTATATATGTTTATTTATATGTACAAGTTCAAATAAACAACTAAAAATCCAAATAAAATGCAAAAATGGATGGAAAAAAGTTTTTAATATTTTTTATACTTTGACAAAAAATAAATAATCAGAATCAAAAAAGAAAAAATCAAAAATGATAAAAATAACACAGAATGGGCCAAGGGGGTGTAAGTGTAAAAAGATGGTGTAAACAGAAAAACAAAGCCAGGCCCAGCCCAAAGCAAGCTTCTTCAACCTCCAGCAACATTTCTGTCAAAAACGTGCGCCTTTCCTACCTTGTTCAAACATCCTGATTCTTTGATTTTTAACAGAAACTTATAACACAAAAAATGTAAAGCATCAAGCCACGAATTCATACATATAAAGAACTTAATCTAACTCTCAGAAATGAGAGATAATTTCTTCTCCCCCAATTCCTGACCTAACTTTTGTTTAATGTTCAGGTTCAAAATTCTCTCAGTACACACAACATAAATGAAAAGTAATGATATGGGTAGCTTCAGGGCCATGAGTAGGACATAACTTCTTCACAAACCTAAGCCTAGATATGCTTGGATAGAGAGATAGAAGTTAAAACTTTTACCTGTTCAGCTTGAATCGTGTGCAACAATGGAGGTACTTTCAATGCAGTGTGAGGACTTGTACAGCTTGCTTGAGGTCCAAGGATGCTCTTCCAACCTCTAGCTTGCTTTGAAACTAACTGAATCGAGCTATGTAACTCAACCTGCACAACTGAAAAAATGAAAATGGTGAACTTGGTTAGAGGTGTTACAGTCTGTAGCTAGGGCTTGGGATAGTTTGTATGGATGATATAGGATGTGTTTGAACTGGTTTGGATGAAAACGCACGAGGGAAATGAACTGGCCAAGTCAATCTGCAACAGGGACTCTGTTTTGCAGAAAAATGGTGTTTCTGTGGATGAGGGAGTTTTAGGGATGGTTTGGTCGTGTTTCAGGTTAGTTAGGGAGTATGGAATGTGTGGACAAAGTTTGTTTTAGTTGGCTCTTGCAGGAATGTATGTTCTTGTTCAAAATGCAAGTTTTCTTCCTTCTTGAGCCAAAGTTGTCAACTTAGGTTACAGGCTCATACAGGCCCGTCAAACATGCTGCAAAGTTTGTTCTTGATCAGTGGGATATGCCCATACATTTGTGCCTCAGATATTTCCTTGTACCTCTTTGATTTGTGAAATTGACATAAAGTGCACCTTTTCAAAAATGGCTAAAATGCTTTTTCCATTTTAAGACTAATCCTTCATGTAATGACCAAATGCACAAAATAACATCTTGGCACAATGGTTTAGCATTGAATTATTGAGTGTTAATGGGATTAGAGGCCTGTAACCTAGCTTGAACCATGCTGACTTGAAAATGGCAATGTTATGTACATGTATTTGGCTATGAACAAAGTGACTTTTGCCCAACTTTGCCAATTCGAAACTCCCTAACCACAAGGGTGTTTGATGAGTTCTTGGACAATTTGGAAAGCTTGGAATGTGTACTACAATCCATCTTTGTAATGCAAATTGAGATTCCAAGTGGAAGCATGTGAAAAGTGGCCATGAAGTTGGGTAAAAATCCTGCCTAAAATAGGTCAAAAAATTTCTAAGTTAAGAATGTTTTGCACCCCTATTCCAAAAATTATAACTTGAGCTACAAGCTTCTTTTGAGGAAACTTTGTGAATCAAAGTTGTAGATTTTGCAATGGACTATAACTTTCATGTTTTGAGTTTTGTTTGAATCCAAATATATCTTGATAAAAAAATGGGACAAAGTTAGGAAAAAATAAGGAAGTTTCATAACTTAGAAAATTTCTAAGTTATGAAATTTCTTCATTTCAAACCCTAATTTGTAATTTTTGATTTCTTGATGAACAAGTTTCATAATTTGACATGTCTTGATGAAAAATGAATCTTGGCACTTGATTTTGACCAAAAAGTCAAAGTTTGACTTTTCAGTATACAGTCAAATTTTGCTCAGCTGACTGGAAAATTCATTTGTCAATCTTGTGCATTTGAGATTTTTTGAAATTGTTGAATATGTCAAGACCATGTCATTGAGTCCTTGAGTCCATATGTGAGCTTGGTTTGCCATTGGCTAGGTCAAACAGTCAAAAATTGCCTTTGTGCAGTCAAAACCCTAAAAATGACCATTTTGCCCTTTTGGTGATCTGATCAAATTTCTTGTGGAATTGTGATCCAAAATTGACCAAATGGTTCATATGAGTTCATAATGTTGATGTGGGTCAAAAATCATGAGGTTTGACTGTCAATTGACCACAGTTGACTTTTTTTCCCAATACAGCTAATTTCTAGGTCAACTGTCCAATTGACTGGGCAAAGATTGGAATCAAGGCTTGAAACTTGGTATGGATAAACTTGTGAGTCCAACATGAAGCATGAAAGTCATCTTGGGCATTTTAGGTCAAAACATCTTTGTGCAAACTCAAACCCTAATTTGGGTCAACAGTGCAAGGAGGAGTTTTGAGCAGAGCAATCCCTAACTTGATCTTGAGCTCCAAGGGTCTTGTGGTGAGAAAATATTGATGAAATGGGAGGGAAAATTTTGGGGTACAACAGTTGCCCCTGTTCAATCTTCTTAGACCTGAGGATGTAGATTGGCTTGCGTGCCTTTCGTGATCCGAAGGTGGAAGATGATTGAACACTAAAGTTCCCAGAAATTTGCACTCGCATGGTGGAGTATCAGCAATGTGATGTCGGGGCATAGGTGTGCATACCATTCTGATAGCCCGGGGAATACTACGGACAACTGCTGGCCTCTCAAAAACAAGATTCAAGACATGATCAACGCTGGAGAGATTCAGTTTGAAGTACCCGAGACTCCCAACGTGATCACTGCTCCCTTGCCAAAACATGGCTAGGATTGAGAAATTTTTGTTCATTCGAATGTTCAAGTTGCAATTTTCTTTTGTTCAAACATTTACTCTTGTTAAACATTGTTATTTCATTAATACATCGCATATGTCTGTTCTGAAACAATATATTCGTATTCACTATATGCAAATTATTTTCATATGATCAACTCTTAATTAATAATTCTAAGCCTCTTGAGGGAGGATGACGAAAACGATACCGCAGTCTACAGTATGCTTTTGAACAGACCCCGCTGATGAGGTACAAGCATTGTTTCAATCCTTAAACACTGGAGTCATAAGGAAGATAATCCCTCGTTACCCCCCTTTGAGCCAAAGAAGTAGGAGTTTTTCTTTTCGAAATTTAAAACCCTTAATCATAACCTGGGGCAGGGTAGTCTCTCAGTTGATCCAAGTGCATAACGAATGGCACCAAAGAGGTCCTTGCAAAACAAAGAAAGACAGTGATGGTTCCGAATAATCGATAAAGAAAGGCAGTCATTATCCTTCAAAGTAAAAACCCAATAAGTCAAAACCTATAAAGGGGACTTACGAAACTGGGGCATCCCGCTGACTGTAATTCCAAAAAAGGAAACAGTTCAGGCAAAAAAAGAAAGGGATAACAAAAAATCAGACAAGAAAGAGGTCTTACAAACCCTCAACAAAAAAGGAAATGACTGCCTATTCAAAATGAACTGTCAACATCTGAATCATCATTGGAAAATCAAAGCAAAGACTCAAACCAGGTCTAACGTATGATCAACTGAGTTTAGGTTTGGAGAACATCACGAAGAGCGGGTGGGTACAAATAAAATTTGAGCCTTTATCCTTTGTTTCTTAAACCGTGAACCAAGCCACGTTATAACCCTTAAAAGTCCTAGCTGAAGCATGGGTTAGTTCGAAAGCATACTGTTACGAAAGGTATCCTGACTCCTTAAGGCTTATGGTAAATACAGAGTTGACATCATGTTTTACAAACAATCACTTGTTTTATGAAAAAGAATGCATCTTCAAAATCTTCAAGACAGACATAAGCTTTGCATTTTTAACATAACTTTGTTTGCATATGACTTTTTGTTTGAACAGCAGGGAAATTCGCACGATGAATACCTGGTGAACAGAAGCACTTCCAATCAAGGGGCATGACATGATCATGGTCCATCATCTGGGGCAGTCCGATCAAGATTCGGAGAATCTCTCAAAGGCCAAATAGCCTAGGGCAAATCTCCGCTTGAGTCACTTGGGGCATTTCAACAATGAATCTGGCCTGATCAAACACCTTCTGGTGACATGACAAAACGCTTCTAACAGGGTCAACTCCCTACATTCTGAAAGCACGGACATAGTCGGAAAAAATACTATGCAAAATCAAAGACCCGCTAGGTTGACACACCTAGGCAAAAATAAGGGCTTCCCGGCGAACCAAAAGGGTTCGGGCAAAATGAAGGTATGAAATAAAAAAAATCTGTACACCCGGCAAGTCGAAAACCTGAAAAGGCGGCTTGGGCAAAAATGGGTATCCCGGTGGACTGAAAACCCGAAAGGGCGGTCCAGGCAAAAATTAGGGATCAAAGCGTACGACTATGTCCCGGCATCTTGTCACTTGCCTACCAGAAGAAGGTTTGTCCATCAACCACTATCAGCGCCTCACAGGTCTCCCTCTCCCACCTCAGAAACAGGGGCAATGATGAGTTGTCTAAGCAATCTGATTGCTCTGTCCTCCAAGGTACCAAGGTAGGTTCAACTAAAGAACACAACCAATATGTCTTAATTCCCCAGAGAGTGAGCCAGCAAGCAGTACACTCTCCTCAAGCAAAGATACAATCAAACCTTAAGGAAGTTGAGTATCCTCCAGCAGATCTCAACATGCCCCAGCAGCAATATACATATTCTTAACAAGCATCCCCGGCAGTCTTGGTCTAAAGATTGTTCCCCGGCGGTATATCAAACGTTCAGTGGAGTCACTTCCCCAATACAGCAAAACTTCCCCAGGAGAGTCCAGCCCAGTTTCCCCAGGAAAGTTGGAATCCATCTCCCCAAGTAGTAAGCTTATCCCTAGTAGATTCTGGAAGCTTATCCCTCGCAAAGCACGAACGCGTCTCCCGGCTCTATTCAAAGAGTTATTTCCTTACCAGGATATAACTGGGTTATCCTCAGCCAAAAGCCACGGAAAGGTCGTCGTCAACACAGTTCTTTCTTATCCCCAGCGAAGTCTATTAACACTTCCAACACAACAATGGTATCCCCAACAAGTTATTATCAACAATTCAGCAAAATATCTCTCTCCCCACAGATTATTGCTTCCTAGCAAGATCGTTAGAGTATTTTCCTCCCCGCAGAGTTATTCCATTCGCCAAGTTTATTCCCCAATGGAGTCATCTTCTCCTACCGGTATTCTTGCAATTATCATCCCCAGCGGAAGCAAAATCTATTCTCCAACATCAGCCCAGGAGTGACTTCCCGGCACCCGTCAAGGATTTACTCTCCTAGACGAAAAATACATTCATAAATATCGCACTTCCATACATCATTATAGCATGCATAGACACATCATACAAATCTCATTTATGTTGAGAACATCATTGCTTGGTCCATATCGTGCATTGCATATGACTGACCTTTACCTTTCAGGAAAGATTCAGTTAAATTCTCAATCATATTTCAAGACCTAGACCGGTTCAGTTAAATCGACTCCAAAGATTTCTCTGTTTCTTATCCAGTCAAAGGCCTCCTCTGGTCCAGTTAAATCGACCCCAAACAGATTTTTCTGATAAAGACCCAGTTGAAGACATTTCAAGACCTAGACCGGTTCAGTTAAATCGACTCCAAAGATTTCTCTGTTTCTTATCCAGTCAAAGGCCTCCTCTGGTCCAGTTAAATCGACCCCAAACAGATTTTTCTGATAAAGACCCAGTTCCAAGACCTAGACCGGTTCAGTTAATCGACTCCAAAGATTTCTCGCCCAGTCCAAGGCCTTCTCTAGTCCAGCTAAATCAACCCCAAACAGATTTTTCTGATGAAGACTCAGTAGAAGTTATCCAAGGTTTTCTCAATGATTGCTATTGAGTTGTAATCGCCTATGGTTCTCTCCCCGATACTGCGGAGATGATAATTCCATCCAAGGTTTTCTCAATGATTGCTATTGAGTTGTAATCGCCTATGGTTCTCTCCCCGATACTGCGGAGATGATAATTCCATCCAAGGTTTTCTCAATGATTGCTATTGAGTTGTAATCGCCTATGGTTCTCTCCCCGATACTGCGGAGATGATAATTCCATCCAAGGTTTTCTCAATGATTGCTATTGAGGTTGTAATCGCCTATGGTTCTCTCCCCGATACTGCGGAGATGATAATTCCATCCAAGGTTTTCTCAATGATTGCTATTGAGTTGTAATCGCCTATGGTTCTCTCCCCGATACTGCGGAGATGATAATTCCATCCAAGGTTTTCCCAATGATTGCTATTGAGGTTGTAATCGCCTATGGTTCTCTCCCCGATACTGCGGAGATGATAATTCCATCCAAGGTTTTCTCAATGATTGCTATTGAGGTTGTAATCGCCTATGGTTCTCTCCCCGATACTGCGGAGATGATAATTCCATCCAAGGTTTTCTCAATGATTGCTATTGAGGTTGTAATCGCCTATGGTTCTCTCCCCGATACTGCGGAGATGATAATTCCATCCAAGGTTTTCTCAATGATTGCTATTGAGTTGTAATCGCCTATGGTTCTCTCCCCGATACTGCGGAGATGATAATTCCATCCAAGGTTTTCTCAATGATTGCTATTGAGTTGTAATCGCCTATGGTTCTCTCCCCAATACTCCGGAGATGATAATTTCATCCAAGGTTTTCTCAATGATTGCTATTGAGGTTGTAATCGCCTATGGTTCTCTCCCCGATACTGCGGAGATGATAATTCCATCCAAGGTTTTCTCAATGATTGCTATTGAGTTGTAATCGCCTATGGTTCTCTCCCCGATACTGCGGAGATGATAATTCCATCCAAGGTTTTCCCAATGATTGCTATTGAGGTTGTAATCGCCTATGGTTCTCTCCCCGATACTGCGGAGATGATAATTCCATCCAAGGTTTTCTCAATGATTGCTATTGAGGTTGTAATCGCCTATGGTTCTCTCCCCGATACTGCGGAGATGATAATTCCATCCAAGGTTTTCTCAATGATTGCTATTGAGGTTGTAATCGCCTATGGTTCTCTCCCCGATACTGCGGAGATGGTAATTCCCACCAAGACTCTCTCAATGATTGTTGTTGAGGTTGTAGTCACCTATTGGTTCTCTCCCCGATACTGCGGAGGTAGTAATCATCCCAAGATTCTCTCAACGATTGCTGTTGAGGTTAAAGTCACCCAAGGTTCTCTCACCGTTCCTGTTGAGGTAGTAACCATCCCTGGTTCATTCATCACCGTTTGAAGATCCAGATCCAGCTCCTGTAACCAGTCAGGATATATCTACACAAAGCATCTGAAGACCAGCTCCTGCAACATGTCAGGTACTCATTTTTCTTTTGCAGGTACGCAAGTTCTCGCTAAGGAATCTCCTATGCGATTGACATCCAGATGGCATCTATAAGCCCATCCACCTTCCATTATCTCTTAGCATAGCGTCTATAAGCTCATCATCCTATCCATCAACCTCCAAATGGCATCCGTAAGCCCATTCCCCATCACACTGCTACTATGTGAGCGCAAATTTCTGGGCACTCTAGTGTTCAATCATCTTCCACCTTCAGATTACGAAAGGCACGCCAGCCAATCTACATCCTCAGGTCTAAGAAGATTGAACAGGGGCAACTGTTGTACCCCAAAATTTGCCCTCCCATATTCTTCAGAAATTGCCAAGTCAAGCTTCAAAATCTCCCCAAGGGTTGCACAGTTCAAGGGCCTCCTAAACAGTCAAAATTAGGGTTTTGGTTCTGACCAAGTAAATGAAACTTCCAAGGGTCCAATCAAGTCCCACATGCCTACAAACATGGTCAAGCATCCTCATATCAAGTTTCAAGACTTTCAGCACAAAATTGCACAGTCAAAAACCCTAATTGCACCACAGTCAACTGTAGGGGCAAAATGGTCATTTGACAGTCAAAAGTTCAAATTTTTGGTCAACATCTCATTTTGAAGCCACAAACATCATTTGATCAATGCTTGATCATGATTCTCAAAGCTTGGCTCAAAAATCATCAAGATGCAAAAGTTTCCATATTTGGACAATTGAAAAAGTCAACTGTAAATTGACCAGGGCATAACTTTCACATGGATTATCAGAAAAATTCCATCCAAAGCTCATTTTGAAGATAAAGACATTTCCTACAACTCCTCTTCATACTTCAAGTCCAAGAAATGCTCTCACAAAAAGTTATCAATTTCAACATTATAGGTCATTTTCAAAAGTCAACAAAAAGGGACTTTAAGTCAAAGACCATAACTTGAGATTGGTAAATCAAAATGACATGGGACCAAAGACATTGGTTAGAGGACTCAAATACCTTTCCAAAATGTCCAAGAACATGAGCAAAGCTTAAACATTGAGCAAGTTATGCCTTGTGGAAGTTGGGAAATTTTTGGATATTTTGAAAAGTCAACATTGATTCAAATGACCTAAAATTGCTAATGGGCCTCTTTTTCTTCCACAATTCATTATCCAAGGCATGTGCACGACCATGTGGCCCAAAGGGAAGTTTTTATCATTTTTATTTTATTTATTTGGATTTTTAATTATCAATAATTCATTTAATTAAAATAAATACATGAAAAATACTAAACCTAGGTTTTTCAATCTTTTTGTGCATATAATATCTCCAAGATTTTGTGCAAATCAGATTAGGAAAGAATTGAAGATAATTGAACATGATTTGGACTAAGTTTGCATGAAAAGATTAGAAAATATTTTGCTTTGAAAATCAAATATATTTTTCATCAATTCATGGATTTGTGATCAGTTTCTCAACCCTAGAACCTTCACACATAAGTACCAAGTGCAACCCTAATGCATACAGACTAGAAGCTGCGCCATATACCAAGAAACCAACTTGAATTTTTTGCTTGAAAACTCAAATCTGAAAACCAAGTTCCAGGTCAATTCAAGCCTCAATACTTATTCCATTGGCTTGATGAGAGTTCAAGGAACACATACAGATCAAAATCATCGCCCCTAACACAAGGAATAGGTAGCACGACCATGGCCGGTTCAAGCTTTTTTCAGTTTTCTTGAAACATCATTCATGCATTATTTGTGAATTCTAATATTGGATTTGTGCTTATTATGTCATTCTGATGCTAACTGTGTAACTTAATTGTGTTTTTATCACCTCTATGCGATTTCACCATTGTTGGACATTAGGGTTTTCCAAACTGTGAATTGGGGTTTTTCATTTAAGGAAAAATTAGCACTCGAGACCTGGACCATTGAATCAAGCATGCTTGGACAAAGAGAAACCAACCCTCGCGGCTAATTTATGAGGCCATATGGCCTATTCGCTATTTTTTGTATTGTTGCTTTTGGGAACGGTCCAAAACCGTTGCCCATTCTTTTCATGTTTCAGGAAAATAAACAACCCACGAAGACGATGATTTGGTGGCAGGAAGCAAGTGGTTGGTTTTGAATTTTCGCGCCAGGCTTCCACTAACCCTTATTTTCATTTATATTATTTGTGTGTTATTTTAGATACAAAACGCGTTGAGTGCTTCAGTGGCAAGGCTTGTTAGTGGTAATCTCTATGACCTGGGTTCGAGCCCCAGGTCCTCACCCCCCTTTCATATTATTTTTCATTTAATATTTGTATGCAGTTTCAACGTTATGGACCACCGTGCATCATCAAAATCAAGCCGTCCACTTGGCCAATGGAAGCGATCAGAGGGCCATGATCTGAAGTCCATGGTAGACACCAGTCAACCACCTCACACGTTGGCATGAAAGTCAATCAGGCCATGAACAATTGGGCCCTAAAATGCTGATGTACACCTCCAAATTAGGGGCAGAACCCCCTAGGTTTGCAAACTTTTTTATATTCTTTGTTTTTCATTATTTTTACTTTCTTTCAATTATTGTTTTTTAATTAATTTAATATTTTCACAAATAATATAAAAAACACAAAAAAATCATAAAAGGACAAAAAATTAATATTTTTATTTAATGTTATATTTTTTGTAAATAAATTGCATTAATTAATTTTAGTTATTAAATTAGGTTTAATTGTAATATTTTCCTTAATAAAAATCTAAAATTGGTAGAATTAGGGTTTATAATCATTTTTATCCCTTTTTCTTTTCTCTCGTAATAATTAAATATTTCCTATTATTTATTTTTGTAATTAAATGGCATGTAAATAATTAGGTTAAATATTAGGTTAAAATTTAATACTTTCTTAATAAACTAAAAAAAAACAATTAGAATTAGGGTTAATATTTTATTTTAATTAATCTTTTTCATTAAGGTCATAAAATACAAAAAAATACCAAAAACAATTTCATTTTGATTTTATTAATTTAATAATCGTTTAATTTAATTTAATTAAAAAGGGTCCAACGCCCTCGTTTCTAATTTAAATTTCAATTCGCATATTTATTTCTTTTTCTTTTAATTATTTATGTATCTCTCCCAAAGTCGTGTAATTAATTTCTCGCACTTTACTTTACTTTATTTCTTTATTTTTCTGTCAAATCGGGTTCTGGAAATTTTGGCGATGTGGACCCGCGCCTTTGTAATAGTTTAGAACTTTCAATTTCCGCATCTTTTTTAACTGTTAAATAAATGCATGCAAGAATAAATGATAAAAATAAAAACAAACGCGTAGATCACTTTGACATGAACTAGATAAATGCAAATGAACCTGACACACAAGTCACACACCATCCCTAGGGTACGCCTCACTGTTGCCTTGCCTCGAAAGGTGATCGTCGAGTAGAGGATGTCTTAGTAAGTCCTCATGATCCGGGAACCTGGCATGAGGGTAGCTTCTAAGGTGTCTTCCCATTGCTCTGGTGATCACCATGTCCCGAACCTCGAATTGACCCGAACACCTCCAACGGTGGTGCTACCTACCTCTCAATGGTGGGATGGCACTACTTTAAAGGACATTTACACAGACGAATTCCTTAGGGTAGGTAGGTTCTCGTAGATACTTGCTCTAAATTCAAAAACAAATCAAAAATACTTTTCACACCAACACCTTTTCAAAAAAGCTTTCGAAAGCAACTTTTTCAAACACTCTTGAGGACCGATACAAGAGTCGAACTGAAATTTTCAAAGAAACTTTTTAAAACCCACATTGAAAAGCAAACAATTTTTGAAAACACAATGAGCAAGTATCTAAGAGCCCATGGATAACCATGGATAGAAAGGGTGCTAACACCTTCCCTTTCTATAACCTACCTCCCGAACCGAGAGCAATCTCTTTAAAGGAATTTTTCTGTGCTTTTGTCCTTTCCATTTGGAGAAAATAAAAGACGGTGGCGACTCTTGCTTCCGCGACATTTCGCGAACCAGCGTTAAACAGTCAGTTCCAGATCCACCGATCACAGAACTGGCGACTCTGCTGGGGATATCTTTATAAAGTGAGGTGTACCTTAGGGTTAGTTCATAACTGTGTTTTCAATTTTATTGATTTGCTTGCTTTAAATTGTGGGACTGTCTTGGGAGTTCTATAGATCCTAACCCGGATATGGGGATACCTTCTTAGAAAGTAGCAACAAGGCTATGAGGGAACTGTGCGGGGTATACCGACATGGTTGAAACAGTCTGCTACGTTGATGTGGCACTTTGGTGTGTACCGGTAACCCTTGAGTTCAGTCAAGGAGAGTATGGGGCCTTCGCGTGGTGTCGTGAAGCATCAACAGACCTTAGGAACCTTAACTGAACTATCTTGGCCTCTTTAGGGTAGTGAGATAACTGACTTTGGTGCAGTCCGAGGTTGGTTGATACTCGATACTACACCCAATTGAGGGTTGCTTTCCTGGAATATTTCGGTCGCCAGTTCAGTGGCTAAATCAAAACGATGAACAATGAAAGCAATCCCATGATATTGGGACCCTTAGAACCCGGTTACTTCTAATAGGACAGGTTGAGCCCACCAACTTCAAGAGGGTAATACCCAGACCCCATGCTGGCCTAAACTCTAAGGGTTTCTCTTGTGTGACTTGCATGCCTTCGTACTTGACTACTTGCATGCTTGTTATCTGACACATGAACTACTTGCAGGTTTTGTTTATAGTCCTTAATAGGGACTCATAACAGGGTACCTAAGTTCCTTACAGGTTTTGGTTTGCAGTCCTTAATTAGGACTCCTAACAGGGTTTACCGAGTTTCTTGCAGGTTTTGTTTTTAGTCCTTAAGTGGGACTCATGACAGGTTTTACTTGAGTTTCTTGCAGGTTTTGGTTTGCAGTCCTTAATTGGGACTCGTAACAGGGTTTACCTACCTTACCCCATGCATAGCATGACATCATACCATTGCATACATCCTGCATAAAAAACTAATCCATTTCAAGGATCTCAAGGGCTTGTGATGCAGGTCATGGTGAATCAACTATCCCAGCAAGGGGCAAAGAGGATTTATTTTCCTCTAGACAAAGTTGTCAGGGGCTATGACCCACTTGATATGGTGAGCTCTGACTCTTGAAGAGGGTTCCCCTAACCAAGATTGTTTGGAAATCAAAACCAGACATGATGATTAAAGTCAGGGGCTATGACCCACTGGATATGGTGAGCCTTTGACCCTTGAAAAAGGACTCTCAATAAATATGGAGTTCCTTCAATCAAGCTACCGGATCCCAGCTCTAACAAATTTCTTGTTTACCCCGCGAGATCCTTGAAAACATTGCATGCATATCATACATATCATCGCATAACAGGTACCCTTGTTGCAGGTCACTTACCCTTCTCCGCTGTTTATTTCAGCAATGGCTTCCCAACAAGATAACCAGGGTCTTCACACACAAGAGACTCAGTTCAAAGAGATCTTCTTAAGCCTATCCAAGGGGAAGGAAGAGTTGAGGACACTCCTCGTGGGGAATCTGATCAGAAAAAGTCCTGAAGCTGACAAGGACGAACAGCTGAAACGTCTACAAGCTGAGGTAGACACATTGAAAACCCAGATGCTGGGGCAAAGGGCACTCATTCAAGGTTTAGCTCAGGAGCAAGGAGAGCTGAGGGCCATGATCAGTCAGCTTCATCAAGACATGAAGCAACCAGCCCAAGTCAGGGACCCAGTCATTAATCAACTTCCAAGAAGTCAAAGGTTTGGGCCTCTCCAAGATGCTATTACTTCACAGGTCCAACAATGACCTCGCCCAGAACAACGGGCTGATCAGAGCAAGCCAGACAAGCCTAAAAGGCAGTTCACCAAAATCAACATGTCGCCGGATCAAGCACTACAACAAATGTTGGAGGCAGGGCTGATCACCTTAAGGGCTCCTCTCCGGAATCCAAACACTTCTGCTCCTAACTATCATCCCAATGATAGGTGCGCATACCATTCTGATAGCCCGGGGCATACTACGGACAACTGCTGGCCTCTCAAAAACAAGATTCAAGACATGATCAACGCTGGAGAGATTCAGTTTGAAGTACCCGAGACTCCCAACGTGATCACTGCTCCCTTGCCAAAACATGGCTAGGATTGAGAAATTTTTGTTCATTCGAATGTTCAAGTTGCAATTTTCTTTTGTTCAAACATTTACTCTTGTTAAACATTGTTATTTCATTAATGCATCGCATATGTCTGTTCTGAAACAATATATTCGTATTCACTATATGCAAATTATTTTCATATGATCAACTCTTAATTAATAATTCTAAGCCTCTTGAGGGAGGATGACGAAAACGATACCGCAGTCTACAGTATGCTTTTGAATAGACCCCGCTGATGAGGTACAAGCATTATTTCAATCCTTAAACACTGGAGTCATAAGGAAGATAATCCCTCGTTACCCCCCTTTGAGCCAAAGAAGTAGGAGTTTTTCTTTTCGAAATTTAAAACCCTTAATCATAACCTGGGGCAGGGTAGTCTCTCAGTTGATCCAAGTGCATAACGAATGGCACCAAAGAGGTCCTTGCAAAACAAAGAAAGACAGTGATGGTTCCGAATAATCGATAAAGAAAGGCAGTCATTATCCTTCAAAGTAAAAACCCAATAAGTCAAAACCTATAAAGGGGACTTACGAAACTGGGGCATCCCGCTGACTGTAATTCCAAAAAAGGAAACAGTTTAGGCAAAAAAAGAAAGGGATAACAAAAAATCAGACAAGAAAGAGGTCTTACAAACCCTCAACAAAAAAGGAAATGACTGCCTATTCAAAATGAACTGTCAACATCCGAATCATCATTGGAAAATCAAAGCAAAGACTCAAACCAGGTCTAACGTATGATCAACTGAGTTTAGGTTTGGAGAACATCACGAAGAGCGGGTGGGTACAAATAAAATTTGAGCCTTTATCCTTTGTTTCTTAAACCGTGAACCAAGCCACATTATAACCCTTAAAAGTCCTAGCTGAAGCATGGGTTAGTTCGAAAGCATACTGTTACGAAAGGTATCCTGACTCCTTAAGGCTTATGGTAAATACAGAGTTGACATCATGTTTTACAAACAATCACTTGTTTTATGAAAAAGAATGCATCTTCAAAATCTTCAAGACATACATAAGCTTTGCATTTTTAACATAACTTTGTTTGCATATGACTTTTTGTTTGAACAGCAGGGAAATTCGCACGATGAATACCTGGTGAACAGAAGCACTTCCAATCAAGGGGCATGACATGATCATGGTCCATCATCTGGGGCAGTCCGATCAAGATTCGGAGAATCTCTCAAAGGCCAAATAGCCTGGGGCAAATCTCCGCCTGAGTCACTTGGGGCATTTCAACAACGAATCTGGCCTGATCAAACACCTTCTGGTGACATGACAAAACGCTTCTAACAGGGGCAACTCCCTACATTCTGAAAGCACGGACATTCTTTCTTTTCTCTCGTAATAATTAAATATTTCCTATTATTTATTTTTGTAATTAAATGGCATGTAAATAATTAGGTTAAATATTAGGTTAAAATTTAATACTTTCTTAATAAACTAAAAAAAACAATTAGAATTAGGGTTAATATTTTATTTTAATTAATCTTTTTCATTAAGGTCATAAAATACAAAAAAATACCAAAAACAATTTCATTTTGATTTTATTAATTTAATAATCGTTTAATTTAATTTAATTAAAAAGGGTCCAACGCCCTCGTTTCTAATTTAAATTTCAATTCGCATATTTATTTCTTTTTCTTTTAATTATTTATGTATCTCTCCCAAAGTCGTGTAATTAATTTCTCGCACTTTACTTTACTTTATTTCTTTATTTTTCTGTCAAATCGGGTTCTGGAAATTTTGGCGATGTGGACCCGCGCCTTTGTAATAGTTTAGAACTTTCAATTTCCGCATCTTTTTTAACTGTTAAATAAATGCATGCAAGAATAAATGATAAAAATAAAAACAAACGCGTAGATCACTTTGACATGAACAAGATAAATGCAAATGAACCTGACACACAAGTCACACACCACCCCTAGGGTACGCCTCACTGTTGCCTTGCCTCGAAAGGTGATCGTCGAGTAGAGGATGTCTTAGTAAGTCCTCATGATCCGGGAACCTGGCATGAGGGTAGCTTCTAAGGTGTCTTCCCATTGCTCTGGTGATCACCATGTCCCGAACCTCGAATTGACCCGAACACCTCCAACGGTGGTGCTACCTACCTCTCAATGGTGGGATGGCACTACTTTAAAGGACATTTACACAGACGAATTCCTTAGGGTAGGTAGGTTCTCGTAGATACTTGCTCTAAATTCAAAAACAAATCAAAAATACTTTTCACACCAACACCTTTTCAAAAAAGCTTTCGAAAGCAACTTTTTCAAACACTCTTGAGGACCGATACAAGAGTCGAACTGAAATTTTCAAAGAAACTTTTTAAAACCCATATTGAAAAGCAAACAATTTTTGAAAACACAATGAGCAAGTATCTAAGAGCCCATGGATAACCATGGATAGAAAGGGTGCTAACACCTTCCCTTTCTATAACCTACCTCCCGAACCGAGAGCAATCTCTTTAAAGGAATTTTTCTGTGCTTTTGTCCTTTCCATTTGGAGAAAATAAAAGACGGTGGCGACTCTTGCTTCCGCGACATTTCGCAAACCAGCGTTAAACAGTCAGTTCCAGATCCACCGATCACAAGCCCCATTCATCTTCAGTCGATAGGGAGAAGAGTTGTGGTGATGTATCTTGAATTGCTCGCAGAGCTCAATGATCATCTTGTTGTTAAGATTGGTACCATTATCTGTAATGATCCTCTCAGGTACACCGTATCGACAGATCAGGTTGTGCCAAATGAACCGTGCCACGGCGTTCTTGGTTACCGTAGCATAGGAAGTTGCTTCAACCCACTTTGTGAAGTAATCAATTGCTACCAGGATGAAGCGATGCCCGTTGGATGCCGTAGGTCTGATCTCGTCGATCATATTAATGCCCCACATTGCAAAAGGCCAAGGTGCTGTCAAGACGTTTAGAGGAACTGGAGGAATGTGCACCTTATCAGCATAGATCTGGCATTTATGACAAGTTCGAGAATACTGATAACAGTCGGCTTCCATTGTGGACCAGAAATACCCTGCCCGAAGGATTTTCTTTGCCATGGTATGTCCACTGGAATGTGTTCCGAAGGTACCTTCATGTAGCTCTGCCATGATCCTTTCTGCTTCAGTCTTATCCACACAACGCAGTAAGGATGAATCATGGTTTCGCTTGTAGAGAATGCCATTGCTGAGGAAGAACTTTGCCGCAAACCTTCTCAGGAACTTCTTGTTATTAACAGATGCGCCTTCGGGGTATTCTTGAGCTTCAATGTACCTCTTCACTTCATGATACCAGGGTTTTTCTGTTACCTCTTCGGTCTCGAGATCGTAGCAATGTGCAGGTTCATCCAACTTCCAAATAATGATCTGGGGCGCCTCGTTCTCCCATTTAACTTTGAACATAGAAGACACCGTAGCCAATGCGTCCGCTAACTAATTCTCCTCTCTTGGGAAGTGTTCAAAAGTTATCTCCTCGAAGTGGGGAATCAACGTCAACACATACTCTTTGTAAGGAATAAGATTTGGGTGTTTCGTATCCCACTCGCCTTTGATCTGATTGATCACGAGAGCGGAATCTCCGAAGACACTCAGAAACTTGATCCTTAAGTCGATTGCAGCTTGAAGACCCATGATACATGCCTCATACTCTGCCATATTGTTGGTGCAGTTGAAACATAGTCGGGCAGTAAGTGGAGTATGAGTGCCTTTAGGGGATATGATCACAGCGCCGATACCATTACCTAAAGCGTTTGAGGCTCCGTCAAAGTGAATAGACCATCGGGATCCTTCCTCAGGTCCTTCATCCGGTCCAGGTACTTCACAATCAGTCACTACCATGATATCCTCGTCTGGAAATTCAAAGTTCATTGACTGGTAATCGTCCACTGCCTGGTGTGCCAAATGGTCTGCTAATACACTTCCCTTGATTGCTTTCTGAGTCGTGTACTGGATGTCATATTCCGTCAAGATCATCTGCCATCTTGCTATTCTTCCGGACAAGGCAGGCTTTTCGAATATGTACTTGATTGGATCCATTTTTGAAATCAACAGAGTAGTGTGAGTCAACATATACTGTCTCAGCCGGCGAGCAGCCCATACCAAAGCGCAGCAAGTTTTCTCGAGCAGTGAGTATCGGGTCTCACAGTCGGTAAACTTTTTGCTAAGGTAATAAATGGCGTGTTCTTTTCGGCTAGACTCGTCATGCTGCCCCAGCACACACCCCATTGAGTTGTCCAGTACAGTCAAGTATAAGATTAGAGGTCTCCCTTCAACCGCCGGCATAAGAATGGGTGGTTCTTGGAGATACTCTTTGATTCTTTCGAAAGCGGCCTGACATTAATCGTTCCAACGTACTACTTGATCTTTCTTCAGCAGCTTGAAGATTGGTTCACAGGTAGCAGTTAGATGCGAGATGAATCGGGCAATGTAGTTCAAACGTCCTAGGAAGCCTCTGACTTCTTTCTCTGTCTTGGGAGTTGGCATCTCTTGTATGGCTTTCACTTTGGCAGGGTCCACTTGAATGCCTTTGTCACTTACGACGAAGCCTAGTAATTTTCCAGATCTCACCCCGAAGGTGCACTTGTTCGGGTTCAACCTCAGCTTATACAACTTCAGACGGTCAAAAGGTTTCCGTAGATGGTCAAGGTGTTCCTCCTCAGTTTGGGACCTTGCAATCATATCGTCGACATATACTTCTATCTCGTGATGGATCATGTCATGAAACAACGCAACCATGGCACGTTGGTAGGTTGCCCCAGCATTTTTCAACCCAAAAGGCATGACCTTGTAGCAAAAGGTGCCCCACTGAGTAACAAAAGTGGTCTTCTCCATGTCTTCAGGAGCCATCTTGATCTGATTATAACCGGAGAAGCCGTCCATGAAGGAGAAAACTTTATGCTGAGCAGTGTTGTCAACCAGAACGTCGATATGAGGCAGAGGGAAATCATCCTTAGGGCTTGCTCTGTTCAAATCCCTGTAATCAATACACATTCGGACCTTACCATCCTTTTTCGGCACTGGAACCACGTTGGCAACCCACTGAGGGTAAGAAGTCACTGCTAGAAACCCGACATCAAATTGTTTCATAACCTCGGCTTTGATTTTCTCGGACATTTCTGGACGCATACGGCAGACTTTCTGTTTTACCAGAGGGCAATCTTCCTTGGTAGGCAGGTGATGAACCACAATGTCGGTATCCAACCCAGGCATGTCTTCGTAAGACCAGGCAAATATTTCCACATAGTCATGCAACATCTGAATCAACCGTTGTTTCACACTGGGCTCTAGATTGGCACCAATCTTGACTTCCTTTTTGTCTGTCCAGTACCCATATTTATCGTTTCCACTGGCTCTTCATGTGGCTGAATGGTCCTCTCTTCCTGGAGTAGTAGTCTTGCGAGCTCACCAGGCACTTCGCAATCATCTTCACCTTCGTCTTCGGCTAAGTTGATTAGATTTTCGAAGTCATAACTGGCAGTAGCAGAGTCGTTACCAGTGAGATCCAGAGTGGATTGGAACCTGTATAAGTGAGTGTGTGTAAATATAGTTGTTTCGCAATATATAATAAAGAAAGAAAAGGAGCGCAATATTTTGAAATGCAACAAACGTCCAATGTTTTTATTAATGATATATGAAAATGACACACAAAAGCCCTCACAAATGAAGCCACGGTGCCCCGGGTAAGACACCGAGCCATAAAAGTTTCAAAATATTGTCTGTTACAAATTCAAAACAAAAGAGTTCATTACTGAGTGACAAAATTAATAGGTGTGAAGTCTTTGGCAGTCCAGTTGCTTGGTCCACCGTCGGTTGTTGGGTAGATCCAACTGTCGAATTCAGATTCCTCCACGTCGTCTTCAATAGAATTTACTCTCGGGTTGGTGATGAACACAGGAGGTCTTCCAATCCTTGCCTTACGAACAGCCCTCTGAGCTTCTGCAGTGAAACCCAGACCAAACTTGTCAGTCTTTGGAGTGAAATCACGAAGTCGGCCCCAGTTTGCACACTCACCCTTCTCAATCACAGCCCGGGCATCCTTTAAGGAAGCCATCTTCAAAGGAGAATCTTCTTCAGTTACAGTCTCTGTTGACGCCAGTGTCTGAGGCACCTCTTCAAAGTGCTGGAATGGAGTCTCAATGAATTCCCCATCCATCTCTATGTACCGGAACGAGTTGAGGTGGTTGACCATATACTCTTCCTCCCCCTGAACTGTAACAATCTTCCCTCTGACCGGGTACTTAAGCTTCTGATGTAGTGTGGAGGTCATAGCTCCAGCCTTGTGGATCCATGGACGACCCAGCAAACAAGAATAGGATGGTCGGATGTCCATCACATAGAACATTGAATCAAAGACCTGCGAACCAACCCTGATTGGAATGTCAACTTCACCATGTACCATCCTCTTGGACCCGTCAAAGGCCCGAACAACAATGTTACTTGGCTTGAGCTCTAAACCCTTACAATCCAGCCTGTCTAAAGCTTTCTTGGGTAATACATTCAATGAAGAACCGATGTCTACCAACACATGGGCAAGAGTAGTGCCCCTGCATTCAATGGAGACATGCAGGGCGTCGTTATGGTTCTTTCCTTTGGCAATCAGATCGGCGTCCGAGAAGCCCAACCCATTATCGGCAGTCAAGTTGGCCATACAATCGGTAAATTGATCAGCAAATGTTTCTTGTGGCACATGAGCCATCTTTAGGAAGGAAATCAGGGCCTTGGCATGGGCCTCTGAACACAACAACAGTGATAGCATAGAAATCTTTGATGGGGTGTGCCCCAACTGCTCAACTACATTGAAATCACTCTTCTTAATGATCTTGAGAATCTCTTCCATCTCTTGTTGGGAAGCTTCAACATTGGTTGTCTTTGGTGCCTCCGTCAGGGCAGGAAAATCAATAGCAATCCCTTTGCCCCGAGCGTCAGATGACTCGGCAGCAGGGGTAGAAACAGGAACTTGATCAGGAAGGGGAACAGGCACACTTGCAGGTGTAATGATAAGAGGTCTCTGAATAGCTGGTGGTGCAATATCCTGTGAGAACAGCCTACCACTGCGAGTAACTTTGGCAGGCCCGGTGATGTTGCTGACGCCGGTACTTGTATTGAACTCTTGTTTTACTCCGAGCACATAAACATTTGCCCCATAGTGCCACGGGACAGCTTTGTCGGATGTATAAGGGAGAGGCCCCGGAACAGTGATGATGATAGGAGAAATCTTCTGAGTGGACATGATTTTGAAAGGCTTCTTTGAAGGAGCCTTAGGAGGTTTGTTGAAAATAGTAACAATGGACACTTCTTCGGCAGGGATAGCAGGAACAGCAATCTTCTCGAACAAGATCTCTTTGCTATCCATCAGGTTTTGAATGCCTGACTTCAGCAAAGGACAACTAGCAGGTGAAACAGCACATAAATGGCAACCTTTACTACATCCCGGAAATAAACCGGCTAGCAACAGGTTCCTCTTGACAGTCAACAACGGAGTAACAATATCATCCACGGAGGCCATATACAGGTCTTCTTCCACAGCATTCACTCCATGCTGAGGCATGGGAGCGGTCACAACATTGAGTCTTTCGGGCGCCTCAAACTGTATTTCTTTAGCATCAATAAGGTCCTGAACCTTATTCCTCAGAGCCCAGCAATCATCCGTAGTATGCCCCGGGCTATCAGAGTGATAAGCGCAATGGGCGTTGGGGTTGTAGTTTGGAGAAGTTGTGTTTACTACCTTCGTAGCTTCTTTGACAGTTACCAGATTGGTCGACAGTAGTTGCGGCAAAATCTGAGACAGGGTCATACTGAGCCGAGTGTACTGCCTTTTGGGTCTCTCACCCCTTGGTTGGTTATACTGCTGAGGAGCAGCATTAGGCTTTAAAATTACCACCGCGTTGATAGCTTGGCAGCGTTCCGGCTTATTTTGTCTTCTGGGACCATAAACAGCACTGGCTTCCTTCTTGAAAGGTTTCTTTTCAGTACTCGAGGAGGCACCTTTCTGTATCTTCCCCGACTTGATACCAGCTTCTATTCTCTCACCGGTTAAGATCAGGTCTGTGAACCCAGCAGAAGAATTACCAATCAGGTGGTTGAAGAACGGACCAGACAGGGTCCCTAAGAACATGTCAACAAGTTCACGGTCAGTCAGCGGTGGCTGCACCCTGCCAGCCAGGTCCCTCCACTTTTGTGTATACTCCTTAAAACCTTCGCCCGTCCCCAGTGACATACCTTGGAGTTGGGTACGCGTGGGAGCAAGGTCGGAATTGTACTGATACTACTTATAAAATGCAGTAGCCAAGTCCTCCCAGCTTCGACTACTGGCTCCATTCAGTTGATAGAACCATTCGAGTTGAGCCCCTGAAAGGCTATCCTGAAAGAAATGGATCCATAGGTTCTTGTCTGCAGTGTAAGGTTGGATCTTCCTTATATATGATCTGAGATGCAGCTTAGGACAGGAAGCCCCGTCGTACTTCGCAAAGGCAGGTGCCTTGAACTTGTGTAGGATCACCACCCCAGAAGATAAACCTAGATCTCCAAAATCCAGCCCCGGCACATGTTGAATCTCCATGGAACTTAAACGGTCCTCTAGTTGCTTGTACCTGTCTTCAGCAGGAGGGTACTGTTCATCATTGTAATCCGTCTCGTTGTCAGAGACCACGGGACTAGGAGCCCTTCCCCCTTGGGGACTGTCTTTCTCTGCAGAGGAAGTAGCCTGATCAGCCTCATTCTGCAGTGTATTCCCAAATCTCCGTCCAGTGTTAAACAGCGCAGTCCTCTTCTTCTTCTTCTTCTTCAAGAGCAGAGTCTTCAACTCCTGTTGACCCTGGGCTAAGCTCATGACCAGCTCTTGAAACTGGGCGTTCTGGGCCTGGAGGGCCTTGATAGCTTGTTCGGTAGTAGGCTCGGAAGACATGATAATTGAGTGCTGAAATAAACAGCGAAGAAGATTAAGCAACTTGTAGAAGAAGGGTACTTGTTATGCATATGATGCAATGAGATGCTTATGATTTATGTTTTCAAAGACAATCGGGATTCAACTTTGTAGACAAAAAGGAAACACACTTCATTAGATTCAAACTTTAAATTGTTCAATAATTTGCCCTTAGGCATTACAAGAATGAAAATAGTGAAAAGGAAATAAAAGCTGTAAAAGAAACATCCAAAGCCCATCAGTGCTCCCATGGCCTTCTCTTCTCAGTACGGATGTAGTCATTCAGGATCTGCTCATTCTCCAATTGCTTAGTCAGCTTCTGGATCTTTTGTTCCTGTTCGTTGAACTTTTCCCGATAATAATCCCGTTCTTCCCGTAGCTGCGCCCAAGACCTCTTTAGTGTATCAACATCAGCGGGTATCTGAGGAGGTAGGACAGTTGGAGGAACCCCGTCTTCAACAAGAAATTCAAGAATGATAGGCCTGACAGCTTCGTATGGCATACCTAACTTTTGAGCACGGATGCGGACCCATCTGCAGTAGGGTTCCATTGGTAGAGAAGTCTTCGATCCCAACTCATGAGGGTCAGCTTTGTGAATTCTGTCCCAAGCCTTGATGAATCTACGGCGTAGCTCGTCACTGTCTACCTGAAACTCAAAACTGATGTGAGGTACCAACATCTCATGAGGCCCTGCTCTTCTGGCTCTTCCAAACTGACGGAGAGCTAAACATGGATTATAAGAGATTCCTCCCTGGGTACCGATCAATGGAACATTAGGATATTCTCCACAACAATCAATAATGGCTACCTCATCCAAACCTCTGAGAGTCCAAATGATGTCATTATCAGTGAGAGACATTAACCTATGAGCCCAGCCCTTTCCTTCTTTGTTCTTCAGTACGAACTTAGGGAGGTGTGAAATAAACCACCTCACTAACAAAGGAGCACAACACCACGGAGTTCCCCGTCTTCGGGCAGTACGAGCATAGAGTTGTTGCAGGATGTCACCCAAGAGAGTCGGTACAGGGTTCCGAGACATGAAGATCCTTATGGCATTGATATTGACAAAGTTATCAGGATTTGGAAACAATACTAGACCATAGATTAAGAGAGCCAGAATGTCTTCGTACGCCTTGAAGTCTAAGTCATTCCATAAACTATTAGCTTTGCCAACCAGAAACTTAGCCAAAAAGCCCTTAACTCCACTTCTAGTTTCCCAGTTAGCCATTACCTCTTCTTTGGTCAAGGGAAGGGCTGCAGCAATCTCTTCAGGCCTAAGAGTCTTCTCCCAACCAGTGAATGGAGTCTACTCCAAAACAGGGATACCAAGCAAATCAGAGAATTCTTCCAGGGTAGGGACCAGCTGGAAGTCTTGAAAGGTGAAGCAATGATACAGGGGATCATAAAACTGGACCAGGACACTCATCAGTTGTTGGTCCCACTTTGAAGTGACTAAACCGAGAAGAGAACCATGCCTCTTGATGAAGGAAGTAGTGTTTGGAATCCTATCAACCAAATCCTTGAGCAAAGTAGGTGGTTGGACAAAGTTGAGTCGGATAGTATTCCTACGCACGGGCATCATGATGTCCTACAAAACAGAGTAAAGATGAACCCTCTTGTCTTTGAAATGGGTCAGTCCTTATGCCGGATGCATGCAATGGTATGATGGTATGATGGTATGATGTTATGGTAAAGCACACCACAAGTATTCACAAAGGCAAGCATGATAAGGCACACAAGTCACACAAGACACCCCTTAGAGTTTAGGCCAGCATGAAGTTTAGGTATTACCCTCTTTCAGTTTTGTTGGTTAAGACCTGTCCTATCAAAAGTAACCGGGTTCTAGAGGATCTCAATATCATTGACTACCCTCAATCGGTCATAACTCCAGCATCGCAATCTTTTCTTGCGGCCAGAACCATCGCGAGAGTTTAGCCTCAATGAGTGTAGCATACTGCTACCGTTCTATGGCCAAGTTGGGTCAAATTAGGGTTCTAAGGTCGGTTGGTGTTTAATGACTCCTTGGAAGACCCATATTCTCCTCGTTGCAACACAAGGGATATCGGTACAGACCAAGGTGTCACACCAATGTAGCCACTGCTTCACCCATGTCGGTCTACGCCGGACAGGTCCCTCACAGCTTATGCTACCTAAAGGGTATTCCCCAGATCCGGGTTAGGATCTATGAAACTCCGATGCAAAGCCCACAAATATAAAAGCAAACAAAGCAAGCAATTGAAAACAAGAGTGGTCTAATCCTAAGGTAACCCCACTTTTAAGATCAGTCCCCAGCAGAGTCGCCAGTTCTGTGATACGATGGGAGAACTGACTTGGGGTTTACGTTTGTTTTCGCAAATGTTTCGGTTGAGCAAGAGTCGCCACCGACTTTTTATTTTATCCTAAGGAAAGGTTAAAAAGCACAGCAAAAAACATTTGAGATGTTTTCTTGGGTTCGGGGGGTAGATTATAGAAAGGGAAGGTGTTAGCACCCTTTCTATCCATGGTTATCCATGGGCTCTTAGTTACTTGCTTAGATCACTTGCCTTGTGTTTTCAATTGTTTGAAATGGTGCTTTGTGTGTGGGTTTGAAAAATGTTTTGAAAAGAGGCCATTGTTGTGGCAACCTTTGTAATGATCCATGTTTGAATGTATACAAAGGTGTGTATCTTTTGAAAAGTTTTTTCAATGTTTTTGAAAGTTGTTTTGAAAGTGTGTTGTGATGTGTGGTTTGAAAAGTTGGCAAGTGTGTTTTGCAAGTTTATCAAGTAACTTAAGAGTTGTCTACTCCTAAATTCACTCAAAGATCTTTCCTATGTTTTAACCCTTTTAACAATCTTGTTCCACCATTGTATTTGGTGGACAATCTTGTGTTAGGATGTTAACGGGACGGGCGCGGGTCATCGTTTAGACCATGATTGCAATGGTGCCAAGTGTCTTTGGCAACTTTTCCTTTAAGGGACTATGATCATTTTTAGGAAACTTTCGAAAGCGTCATTGAGGGACTATGATCATTTGAATTGTTTGGTTTTGCCAAAGACACCCAACATGCAACATGGCCCATTATTGAAGGCAACAAGTGGAGTAACCCTAGGGGTGCAAGTGTGATTGGTGTTGTCCATTTTCATGCTTTGTTGTCTTTGAATTAGGTCAAGCTATTTGTTGTTTGATTTTTGCATACAAACCCTAAGTCTATCATGGCATATTTAGAAAGCTTTAAAATGCGGAATTAAAAAGTCCTAAATTATTACAAGATAATCATGGGGATGGGGGTACAAATGTTCAAATGGGGATGAGACTTTAATAGGATAGTGGTATCCCAATATTTACAACCAAATCGAATCAATCGCAAATGTAAAATGTATCAAATGTACAAGAATAAACAAATGTGTATGTGTAAATGTATTTGTGTAAGTGTATGTGATTTATTTACAACTGAAATAAAAATAAAAAAAAGGTTAATTTTGGATATTTTCATGTTTAGGGCAAAACCCTAATTTTGTAAATAAAAAGTATTTATTATGTATTATATGCAATATTTATTAATTATATACAAAAAATAAATAAAAAGGAAGTATATTATAAAAAAGTGATTTTTGAGGTTAAATATTAATAAGAAAAAAAAGGTATTATTTTTATGTTTTTATCCTAAATATTCTAATAAATATATAAATATTTATATTATATATTAACTATACTAAATATATACAAAAAAATAAAATATTTATTATTTATCAAAAAATAGTGTATTTTAAGAAAATGTTTTCAAAAGATAAAATAAAATAAAATCAGAAAATAAAGTGTATTTTGTGTTATTTTTTTAGTATTTTAAATAAAAAGTATATATGTTTATTTATATGTACAAGTTCAAATAAACAACTAAAAATCCAAATAAAATGAAAAAATGGATGGAAAAAAGTTTTTAATATTTTTTATACTTTGACAAAAAATAAATAATCAGAATCAAAAAAGAAAAAATCAAAAATAATAAAAATAACACACAATGGGCCAAGGGGGTGTAAGTGTAAAAAGATGGTGTAAACAGAAAAACAAATCCAGGCCCAGCCCAAAGCAAGCTTCTTCAACCTCCAGCAACATTTCTGTCAAAAACGTGCGCCTTTCCTACCTTGTTCAAACATCCTGATTCTTTGATTTTTAACAGAAACTTATAACACAAAAAATGTAAAGCATCAAGCCACGAATTCATACATATAAAGAACTTAATCTAACTCTCAGAAATGAGAGAGAATTTCTTCTCTCCCAATTCCTGACCTAACTTTTGTTCAATGTTCAAGTTCAAAATTCTCTCAGTACACACAACATAAATGAAAAGTAATGATATGGGTAGCTTCAGGGCCATGAGTAGGACATAACTTCTTCACAAACCTAAGCCTAGATATGCTTGGATAGAGAGATAGAAGTTAAAACTTTTACCTGTTCAGCTTGAATCGTGTGCAACAATGGAGGTACTTTCAATGCAGTGTGAGGACTTGTACAGCTTGCTTGAGGTCCAAGGATGCTCTTCTAACCTCTAGCTTGCTTTGAAACTAACTGAATCGAGCTATGTAACTCAACCTGCACAACTGAAAAAATGAAAATGGTGAACTTGGTTAGAGGTGTTACAGTCTGTAGCTAGGGCTTGGGATAGTTTGTATGGATGATATAGGATGTGTTTGAACTGGTTTGGATGAAAACGCACGAGGGAAATGAACTGGCCAAGTCAATCTGCAACAGGGACTCTATTTTGCAGAAAAATGGTGTTTCTATGGATGAGGGAGTTTTAGGGATGGTTTGGTCGTGTTTCAGGTTAGTTAGGGAGTATGGAATGTATGGACAAAGTTTGTTTTAGTTGGCTCTTGCAGGAATGTATGTTCTTGTTCAAAATGCAAGTTTTCTTCCTTCTTGAGCCAAAGTTGTCAACTTAGGTTACAGGCTCATACAGGCCCGTCAAACATGCTGCAAAGTTTGTTCTTGATCAGTGGGATATGCCCATACATTTGTGTCTCAGAGATTTCCTTGTACCTCTTTGATTTGTGAAATTGACATAAAGTGCACCTTTTCAAAAATGGCTAAAATGCTTTTTCCATTTTAAGACTAATCCATCATGTAATGACCAAATGCACAAAATAACATCTTGGCACAATGGTTTAGCATTGAATTATTGAGTGTTAATGGGATTAGAGGCCTGTAACCTAGCTTGAACCATGCTGACTTGAAAATGGCAATGTTATGTACATGTATTTGGCTATGAACAAAGTGACTTTTGCCCAACTTTGCCAATTCGAAACTCCCTAACCACAAGGGTGTTTGATGAGTTCTAAGGCAATTTGGAAAGCTTGGAATGTGTACTACAATCAATCTTTGTAATTCAAGTTGAGATTCCAAGTGGAAGCATGTGAAAAGTGGCCATGAAGTTAGGCAAAAATCCTGCCTAAAATAGGTCAAAAAATTTCTAAGTTAAGAATGTTTTGCACCCCTATTCCAAAATTTATAACTTGAGCTACAAGCTTCTTTTGAGGAAACTTTGTGAATCAAAGTTGTAGATTTTGAAATGGACTATAACTTTCATGTTTTGAGTTTTGTTTGAATCCAAATATATCTTGATGAAAAAATGGGACAAAGTTAGGAAAAAATAAGGAAGTTTCATAACTTAGAAAATTTCTAAGTTATGAAATTTCTTCATTTCAAACGCTAATTTGTAATTTTTGATTTCTTGATGAACAAGTTTCATAATTTGACATGTCTTGATGAAAAATGAATCTTGGCACTTGATTTTGACCAAAAAGTCAAAGTTTGACTTTTCAGTATACAGTCAAATTTTGCTCAGCTGACTGGAAAATTCATCTGTCAATCTTGTGCATTTGGGATTTTTTGAACTTGTTGAATATGTCAAGACCATGTCATTGAGTCCTTGAGTCCATATGTGAGCTTGGTTTGCCATTGGCTAGGTCAAACAGTCAAAAATTGCCTTTGTGCAGTCAAAACCCTAAAAATGACCATTTTGCCCTTTTGGTGATCTGATCAAATTTCTTGTGGAATTGTGATCCAAACTTGACCAAATGGTTCATATGAGTTCATAATGTTTATGTGGGTCAAAAATCATGAGGTTTGACTGTCAATTGACCACAGTTGACTTTTTTCCCCAATATAGCTGATTTCTAGGTCAATTGTCCAATTGACTGGGCAAAGATTGGAATCAAGGCTTGAAACTTGGTATGGATAAACTTGTGAGTCCAACATGAAGCATGAAAGTCATCTTGGGCATTTTAGTTCAAAACATCTTTGTGCAAACTCAAACCCTAATTTGGGTCAACAGTGCAAGGAGGTGTTTTGAGCAGAGCAAACCCTATCTTGATCTTGAGCTCCAAGGGTCTTGTGGTGAGAAAATATTGATGAAATGGGAGGGCAAATTTTGGGGTACAACAATGAAATTAATGAATTTTAGATGAATAATGATGTTCATGTTGTTTAATTGCAAGTGATGATTATCTATGATGAGATTAAGTTTTTAGGGCTTAAAGTATATAACCCGTAGCGAAAACGCAGAGAAATCGCAGAATTTATGTAGGATGTAACAGGATGCGTCGACCTCAAATAGGATGTGTCGATACAAGAAGGTTGAAAGACTCAAGATGAGTCGACACAGCGAGATTTTACATCGATACATGAGTGCTTTTAGACTCGGGATGAGTCGATCCATAGGAGCATGTGTCGATACATGCTGTGTGTAAGACTCGGGATGAGTCGATCCAAGAGATGATGCGTCGACTCGTGTTGCAAATTCAGTGCAGTACGCGTCGATCTAAGGAGTTATGCATCGACCCATGTTGTCTGATTTTTTACAGATCCAGTTTATAAATGTTGTAACTTGAGTTTTAGGATGCCGTTTGAGATGTCGTTTGAAGCGTTGAATAGATAACGCGGTGAACTTTATTCTAGAGGATTTAAATGAAGAATAGGAAGTGTAATCCTAGTAGCCAATTTAGGATTTAGAGTTAGTTTATGTGTTGATTGTTATGTTGGTTTTTATGCAGAATGATGAGGATAAAATGTTTATAGGCTGTTGTTTGATTTGTAACAGTAGGAGTAATGATGGTAATGATGTAAGATTACAGAATAGCGGTGTGAATTGCTGCCGTATTAATGTACAGCTGAGTTGTTGATGAGATGTTATTAACGAAGTTGTGTTTGATAATTTTATGACGAATAAATGATGTTTAATGAATTATTATGAATGATATGAGATGTTGATGAAGAGATGTAGAGATGCTTTTGAGATGTAGGCCTTTGGCTAACGACGATGTTGTATTGAGATGTTGCTAATTGTGGTTTTGTTATTACATTCATGATTGTGTCGCATACAATTGCATTTTGAATTGAAGCTTATGCTCGTTGAGATGGCCTGTATTGGCGAATATTGAGATGAAGGCTTATGCTTTGTTGATGCCTTTATTAATTGGCAAATTTTTTAGATGGGAGATCTTCCCCAATGGTACCACATGCATTTGCATAGTATTGAGTCGCATTATTTGATTGCATAAAGAAGTTGTGTATTGATGTTGTGAATGTGTATTATTGTTGTGATTATTAATGATTATGAGATGAGAAGTGGTGATATTATGTGATCTAATTTAATATATTAATTATCATGCGCTTTATTATATTGTTAGATATCTCACCCCTTATGTTTGAATGTTTCCCTTATGTTGTTAACGTGCAGATAATCGAGAGTGAAGGTTATATACCTTCAGTAGTTCGAGTCGGTATCATTGCTATGATATGTAACACTCGGGGGGATGAACGCTTGTTGCTTTTGATTGTTGATTATTCAGTTGTTGAACCTTAAGTTAATTATTATTAAATGGTGTTGTTTTGAAGTTGTTGTAATGATGATAGAGATGTTATTAAGAATTTTCGTTGCATAGATGTTGAATTATTTAAATAAAGATGTTATGATGATGGTTCATCTGATATTTTAAAAGTGTTATATATCCACGATGAATGCAATGAATTTTGATAGAAGAATTTTCGGTATCCCGATTCGTTTGCATGAATGATTTTTATAACTCTGATTTATTTATATAATTATCGGGGTAGAATTGGGGTGTTACTAAATTGGTATCAGAGCAAAAGGTTGGTCCAACCTTGTCATCGAGTCGTAGTTGTCTAAAAATCGAGTATTGTTAATTTGAGTTCTAACCGTTGTTTATGTTGTAGTGAGAAGTTGAGATGGCTGGAAGGAATGATGCTGCACTTGCTGCTGCTTTAGAAGTAATGGCTCATGCGATGGAAAATCAACCGAATACTGACGGGAATGCTGGATCTCGTAGCTTGGCGACTTTCCAGAGAGAGAATCCACCTACGTTCAAGGGAAAGTATGATCCTGACGGAGCATTGGACTGGTTAAAAGAGATTGAGAGGATCTTCCGTGTGATGGATTGCACTCCAATGCAGAAGGTTATGTATGGTACTCATATGCTAGCAGTCGAGGCTGATGACTGGTGGCTAGAGACTTGTCAGAAGTTAGAAGCTGCAGGTGAGAAAATGTCACTTGGGTTGTGTTCCGTAAAGAGTTTATGAGGAAGTACTTTCCTGAAAATGTCTGTTGTAAGAAAGAGATTGAGTTTCTTGAGCTGAAGCAAGGGAATATGTCAGTTGTTGAGTATGCTGCCAAGTTTTCTGAGTTGGCTAAGTTTTATCCGCATTACGCTGATGCAGATGCTGAGTTTTCAAAGTGTATCAAGTTTGAGAACGGGTTGCGCCAGGAGATCAAGAAGGCAGTTGGATACCAGAAGATCCGTGTCTTTTCTGATTTGATTGATAGATATAGGATTTATGAGGAGGATAATAATGCTCATTACAAGATTATCAGTGAGAAGAGGGGTAAGCACCAACAAAATCGTGGTAAGCCTTATGATGCCCCAGCTGGTAAAGGTGAACAGAAAGTTGCTCAGAGTCAGAGGACTAGTGGGGGAGATGCTCCTGCTGGTGTGGTTTGCTGTAAGTGTGGAAAACCTGGGCATAAGAGTAATGTGTATGCTACGGAAGTGAAGAGGTGTTTCCGTTATGGCAAGAAGGGACATGTTATATCTGAGTGTGAACATAAGGATGTGATTTGTTTCAATTGTAGAGAAGAAGGTCACATTGGTAGTCAGTTTCTGAAACCGAAGAGGGCTCAGACAAGTGGTAAAGTGTTTGCTCTGGTGGAGGATCAGACAGTTGTTGAGGATAGACTTATCAGAGGTACATGTTTCATTAATAGTACTCCTTTAATTACTATTATTGATATCGGTGCTACGCATTGTTTTATTGTTGTTGATTGTGTTGAAAGATTGGGTCTTGTGTTGTCTTCTTTGAATGGGGAAATGGTCGTCGATACTCTAGCCAAGGGGTCGGTGACTACTTATTTTGTGTGTTTAAAGTTTCCCTTGTCGATCTTCAACAAAGACTTTGCTGTTGATTTGGTTTGTTTACTGTTAAGAGGTTTAGATGTGATTTTGGGTATGAACTGGTTAGAGCATAGTTGTGTTCATATTAACTGTTATGACAAGTCGGTGAAGTTTTCTACTCCTGAAGCAGAAGAAGATGGTCTGTTGCCTGCTAGACAATTGAGGAAGTTGATGCAAGAGGAAGCACAGATGTTCTTGTTGATGGCGTCACTATCTATAGAGACTCAAGCTATGATTGAGAAATTTCCGGTGGTGTGTGAATTTCCTGAAGTGTTCCCTGATGAGATTCCTGATGTACCGCCGGAGAGGGAAGTTGAATTTGCTATTGATCTTGTACCTGGTACCAGACCTATGTCTATGGCACCATACAGGATGTTTGCATCTAAATTGTCAGAGTTAAAGAAGCAATTGGAGGAGTTACTTGAGAAGAAGTTTGTAAGACCAAGTGTATCGCCGTGGAGAGCTCCAGTGTTGCTAGTAAAGAAGAAAGATGGAAGTATGAGGCTTTGTGTTGATTATAGACAGTTGAATAAAGTGACGATTAAGAACAAGTATCCGTTTCCAAGAATAGATGACTTGATGGATCAATTGGTGGATGCTCGTGTGTTTAGTAAGATTGATTTGAGGTCGGGTTACCACCAGATTAAAGTGAAGGATGAAGATATCTAAAAGACGGCTTTCAGAACATGTTATGGACATTACGAGTATTCGGTGATGCCTTTCGGTGTTACCAACGCGCCGAGAGTACTCATGGAATACATGAATCGTATCTTTCATACTTATTTGGATCGGTTCGTAGTGGTGTCCATTGATGATATTTTGATTTACTCTAAGTCAGAAGAAGAGCATGATGAACACTTAAGAGTAGTATTGGAAGTTTTGAAAGATAAGAAGTTGTACGCAAAGCTGTCCAAGTGTGATTTTTGGTTGAAGGAGGTTAGTTTTCTTAGTCATGTGATTTCAGGTAGTGGAATTGTTGTAGATCCATCGAAGGTTGATGTTGTGTTGCAATGGGAAACTCCAAAGTCAGCTACTGAGATTAGAAGCTTTTTGGGATTAGCTGGTTATTATAGAAGGTTTATCGAAGGTTTTTCCAAGTTGGCCCTTTCGTTGAATAAGTTGACTTGTAAAGGTAGAACTTTTGTGTGGGATGTTCAGTGCGAAGAACATTTTGCAGAATTGAAGAAGAGGTTGACGTCGGCTCTGATTTTAACGTTGCCTAATCCAGGAGAGCCTTTTGTGGTGTATTGTGATGCTTCTGAAATGGGTTTAGGAGGTGTGCTTATGCAGAATGGTAAGGTAGTTGCTTATGCGTCAAGGAAGTTAAGGACTCATAAGAAGAACTATCCTACGCAAGATTTAGAGCTTGCTGTAGTTATTTTTGTGTTGAAGATTTGGAGGCATTATCTTTATGGTTCTAGATTTGAAGTGTTTAGTGACCATAAGAGTTTGAAGTATCTTTTTGATCAGAAGGAGTTGAATATGAGGCAACGAAGATGGTTGGAATTGTTAAAGGATTATGATTTTGGTTTGAATTATCATCCAGGAAAAGCGAATGTGATAGCTGATGCGTTAAGTCGAAAGACTTTACATATGTCAGCAATGATGGTTAAAGAGTTGGAATTAATTGAGCAATTCAGAGATATGAGCTTAGTTTGCAAGGTTACGCCGTAGAGTGTTATGTTGGGTATGTTAAATATTAATAATGAATTTTTAGACAGTATCAGAGAAGCTCAGAAGTTGGATGTTAAACTGGTAGATTCGATGGTTAGAATCGATCAGTCTGAGAACAGTGATTTTAAGTTAGATGCGCAAGGTGTGCTAAGATTTCGTAATCGGATTTTTATTCTTGATGATGCTGAGATGAAGAAGGTGATATTTGAGGAGAGTCATAGAAGTAAGTTGAGCATTCATCCAGGAGCTACAAAGATGTATCAAGATTTGAAAGGGTTGTTTTGGTGGCTTGGGATGAAGAGTGATGTGGCGCGATTTGTGTATGCATGTTTGACTTGTCAGATGTCGAAAGTTGAACATCAGAAGCCTGTAGGGTTGATGCAACCGTTAGAAGTTCCAGAATGGAAATGGGATAGCATTTCAATGGACTTTGTGACGGGGTTTCCTAATGCTTTAAGAGGAAATGATTCAATTTGGGTGATTGTTGATAGGCTTACGAAGTCGGCTCATTTTATTCCTATTAACATCAGCTTTCCAGTGTCGAAGTTGGCTGAGATTTACACTAGTGTGATTGTGAAGTTGCATGGTGTTCCTTTGTGCATTGTGTCAGATAGAGATCCAAGATTTACTTCTGATTTTTGGAAGAGTTTGCAAGAATCTTTGGGTTCTAAGTTGAGATTGAGTTCAGCGTATCATCCTCAGACAGATGGTCAGACTTAACGGACGATTCAATCGTTGGAAGATTTGTTGAGGGCATGTGTTCTTGAGCAGGGAGGTTCATGGGATACTTATCTTCTGTTGATAGAGTTCAATTATAATAACAGTTATCATTCCAGTATTGGGATGGCACCTTTTGAGGCGTTGTATGGTCGGAGATGTAGGACTCCTTTATGTTGGCATGAATCTGGTGAAAGTGTAGTACTTGGACCTGAACTTGTTCGTGAAACTACTGAGAAGGTGAAGTTGATTCGAGAAAAGATGAAAGCTTCCCAAAGTAGACAGAAGAGTTATCATCACAAGCGAATGAATGATTTAGAATTTCAAGCTGGTGAGCATGTTTTTTTAAGAGTTACACCTGTGACTGGTGTTGGGCGAGCATTGAAGTCTAAGAAGCTCACTTCTTATTTTATTGGACCATATCAGATTTCAGAGAGAATGGGGAATGTTGCTTATAGAGTGGCTTTACCGCCTAATCTTTCAAATTTACATGATGTGTTTCATGTGTCGCAACTCCGGAAGTATATTTCAGATCCATCTCATATGATTCATATGAATGATGTGCAAGTACGGGATAATCTTACAGTGGAGACGATGCATGTACGGATCGCAGATCGTGAAATAGACTCTGAAGGGAAAAGAGATTGTTTTGTTTAAGGTGTTTTGGCTAGGAGCTGCTGGAGAAAGCATGACTTGGGAGTTGGAGAGAAAGATGCGAGACTCCTACCCTAAGTTGTTTGATTGAGGTAAATTTTTTAGGACGAAAATATTCTAAGTGGGGGAGAGTTGTAATGTCTGTAATTTAATTAATTATTTAATTAAATTATTTTTGGAATATTTGAGAAGATGTGTTGTGATTTGTAAGTGTTTGCTTGTTGGCATTAATTTTTGGTAAAACCAGATTTGCGAATGTCATGACTGATGTCATAACATTCTGGGATAAAGACAAATTATGCAGAAGGAATGTTCTACAGGAACAACTCAGTATGAGTGAATATCATGATTATGCTATGATCATATGTACTGAATTCTACCAAAATCAGTGAGCAGGATACATGATGTCATAACCAATGTCATAACCAATGTTAAGACATCCTGTATTGATCAAGTTGTTGTGCAGATTTATTGTCGCTGAGAATTTTCAGGAATCTGGTGTGCTATTCTGAGTTGAAGTATGTTGACTAGATCAGATGCTCACGTGGATATTAGGTTAACCTTGCTTAACCCTAATCTGTTATGATGAAAGCCCAAGACCAAGTCTTTAGGTTAACTTTGGTTAACCCTAGCTATTTTTATGGAAGCCTAAAATGAAGAATAGACTGCATATATATTTCTCACAAATTCTAATGGTGTGCAGCGCTTATATAGAAGATCAATAAGGCATTTTGTAGTTGTACTAGTTTTAGTAATTACTGTGAGCCAAGCAATTATCACTTGATAAGTGACTTGGAGTAGGTTTTGGTTGTAAGGGTTGTTTATCACTCAAAGCTTTGAAGCACGAGTGTTGTGTCTCTTGATTAAAGCTTTGAAGCAAAATCAAGTGTGTGTATTGAAGAATGTCTTCATAATCTTAGTAATCAGTAGATTAGTATCACTGTTGTGATTGAGGGGGAGTGAGTAGGAACTCAGGTTTAAGTAGGACTTAGATTGAAGTTGCATTGGGTAGGTCTTAAGTGAAGGAGATAAACTGGTTTGTTTATTCCTAAATTAATACCTCTTATAGTGAATTTCCTCCCTGGCTTGGTAGCCCCCAGATGTAGGTGTCGTTATACACCAAACTAGGTTAACAATTGATTGTGTTCTTTACTGTCTTTTAAATTATTGTTTGGTTTGTGTACAATTTGTCAGATACGATGTCATAACATTCACTGTTACATTAAGTATCTGTTGCCAGAATTTCAATTGGCATCAGAGCAGGCACCCTGCCTGTCTTTCTGGGTGAGATCTAGGGATATCATTTTCTGGCGCTATGGACAAGGAAGGAGGATTTAGGAACAGACCACCTATTCTGGATGGATCAAACTATGACTACTGGAAACCTCATATGATTGCCTTCTTGAAGTCACTGGACAATAAAGCTTGGAGAGTTGCTGACAAAGGATGGAACCATCCCACCATAACTGGGAAAGATGGGACGACTAGTCTGAAACTTGAGGAAGAATGGAGCAAAGAAGAAGAAGAGTTAGCCCTGGGTAACTCTAAAGCATTAAATGCCTTGTTCAATGGAATTGATAGAAACATATTCATACTAGTATATCAATGTGAACTGGCAAAGGATGTTTAGGACACTCTCAAAACCACCCATGAGGGTACATTCAAAGTAAAAATGTCAAGACTTCAGATGCTCACTACCAAATTTGAGAATCTAAGGATGAAGGAAGATGAGACCATTCATGAGTTTCACATGAACATCTTGGAAATTGCCAACACCTCAGGAGCATTGGGAGAAAAGATGTCAGAAGAAAAGCTGGTGAGAAAGATTCTCAGATCCTTGCCTAAAAGGTTTGCAATGAAAGTGACTACTATAGAGGAAGCTCGGGATATCTGCAACTTGAAGGTTGATGAACTCATTGGGTCACTTCAGACATTCGAGATGGGGATCAGTGACAATGTTGATAAGAAAAACAAGAGCATAGCCCTTGTATCCAATACTGAAGATGAAGAGAATCAGAAGCTATAGCTATGCTTGGAAGGCAGTTCAACAAACTCATCAAGAGAATGGACCCAAAGTCAAAGTCAAATGCCAAGAACATTTCCTCTGACATCAGTAGATCCTATGACTCCAGCAGAAGAACTAAGTCTGAAGAAAAGGGAAATCAAAGCAGAGGAATCCAATGCCATGGATGTGAAGGATATGGGCACATTCGAGCTGAATGTCCTACCTTTCTAAAGAAACAAAAGAAAGGAATGTATGTTACTTGGTCTGATGGTGACTCAGAAAGTGACTCTGAAAAAGAATCTGCTAAACTAGTTACTGCACTATCTGGTGTTTGTAACTCTGATAATGATTCTAGTGATGAGGAAGTGTCATTCGAATAACTTGCTGACACCTACAAGAAGCTATGTATCAGAAGTGCTAAAGTCTGTCAGCAAAATGAGAAACAGAAAAAGCTCATAGTGAAGTTGGAGGCTGAGAAGAAGGCAGACACTGCTACTATAAGCCATCTCAAAGGTGAAGTTCTAATGTTGAACTCCAAACTTGATCAGATGACTAAGTATGTCAAGATGTTAACAACTGGAACTGGCAAGTTGGAAGAAATCCTCCAGGCTGGACAAAATGCAGGAAACATGTCTGGTCTAGGATTTATGGCTGCAAAGAAATCTGTTGTTGACAAGAAGAAGACCAGGCCTGATAAACAAATGTCAAAGCAGATGTCACAACATAGGACTCAACATCAAGAACAGAGAAATATGAAGAAAAAGTATAAAAGATGGAGATGTCATTATTGTGGGAGGTTTGGTCACATAAAGCCATTCTGCTTCAGATTATATGGATATCCTAATCAGACCCCATATGTCAAACCTAAAACTAACAAGGAACCATATACTCAACAGTGGAAGAAAAAGACTGCAACCCTGATAGCTCACACCTCCCTTAGAGTTTCTGCCAAGGAAGATTGGTACTTTGACAGTGGATGCTCTAAACACATGACTGGAATCAAGAATCTGCTGAATGATGTCAAACCTCATACTACTAGTTATATCACTTTTGGAGATGGTGCTAGAGGAGAAATCAAAGGAGTTGGAAACTTGGACTGCCCTGGAGTTCCAAACCTAAATGAAGTGTTGCTGGTAAATGGTTTGACTGCTAATCTCATAAGTATCAGTCAATTATGTGATCTAGGATTCAAGGTTAACTTCACCAAGTTTGAATGTCTTGTAACTAATGAAAAACAAGAATTTATAATGAGAGGAGCCATATCAAAAGACAAATGTTACTTATGGGATTCTGAGAACACTAACTACTCTTCTGTGTGCTCTATAGCCAAAGAAGAAAAGGAAGTGAAACTGTGGCACCAAAAACTTGGTCATTTACATCTTAGAGGGATGAAAAAGATCATATCCATGGAGACTGTCAGAGGGATTCCAAGGCTTCAGATTGATGAAGGGAGAGTCTGTGGTGAATGTCAGGTTGGAAAGAAAACTAGAATGTCACATCCAAAGACAAGACATCTGACCACCTCTAAGGTGCTAGAACTTCTACATATGGATCTGATGGGTCCCATGCAGGAATTATGCAAAAGAATTCAAAGAGAAAAAGAAGGATGCATTGTCAGAATCAGAAGTGATCATGTTGTGGAAAGGAAAAACATGACTATACAGGAATCTTCCAGAGCAATGATACATGCCAAGAAGCTTCCTATTCATTTTTGGGCTGAAGCTATGAATACAGCCTGTTATGCCCACAACAGGGTCACCTTGAGAAAGGGAACATCATCCACCCTTTATGAACTATGGAAAGGAAGAAAGCCTACAGTGAAGTACTTCCATGTCTTTGGGAGCAAATGCTATATTCTGACAGATCGTGAACAAAGGATAAAGATGGACCCTGTTGTACCCCAAAATTTGCCCTCCCATTTTCTCAACATTTTCTCATCACAAGGCCCTTGGAGCTCAAGATCCAGTTAGGTTTTCCTCTGCAAGACTTCTTCTAGCACTGTTGACCCAAATTAGGGTTTGTGTTTGCAAAAAGATATTTTGACCTAAAATGCCTAATATGACTTTCATGCTTCATGTTGGACCCCTAAGTTTATCCATACCAAGTTTCAAGCCTTGATTCCAACTTTTGCCCAGTCAATTGGACAGTTGACCTAGAAATCAGCTATATTGGGGAAAAAGTCAACTGTGGTCAATTGACAGTCAAACCTCATGAAAATTGACCCACATCAACATTATGAACTCATATGGACCATTTGATCAAGTTTGGATCACAATTCCACAAGAAATTTGATCAGGTCACCAAAAGGGCAAAATGGTCATTTTTAGGGTTTTGACTGCACAAAGGCAATTTTTGACTGTTTGACCTAGCCAATGGCAAACCAAGCTCACATATGGACTCAAGGACCCTATGGAATTGTCTTGACATACTCAACAAGTTCAAAAGATCCCAAATGCACAAGATTGACGGTTGAATTTTCCAGTCAATTGATCAATTTTTGACTGTATACTGAAAAGTCAAACTTTGACTTTTTGGTCAAAATCAAGTGTCAAGATTCATTTTTCATCAAAACATGCCAAATCATGAAACTTGTTCATCAAGAAATCAAAAATCACAAATTAGGGTTTGAAATGAAGATTTTTCATAACTTAGAATTTTTCTAAGTTATGAAAAACCCTAATTTTTTCTTAACTTTGTCCCACTTTCTCATCAAGATGCATTTGGATTTAAGGAAAAGTCAAAACATGAAAGTTGTAGTCCATTGCAAAATCTACAACTTTGATTCACAAAGTTTTCTCAAAAGAAGCTTGTAGCTCAAGTTACAATTTTTGGAACAAGGGTACCAAACCATTCTTAACTTAGAGAAATTTTGACCTATTTTAGGCAGGATTTTTGCCTAACTTCATGGCAACTTTTCACATGCTTCCACTTGGAATTTCAATTTTCATTACAAATATGGATTGTAGTACACATTCCAAGCTTTCTAAAATATCCAAGAACTCATCAAACAACCTCATGGTTAGGGAGAATCGAATTTGGCAAGTTGGGAAAAACTCACTTTGTTTATGGCCAATTTACATGTTCATACACTTGTGCCATTTTGAACTCAGCTTGCATTCCTTGATTACAGGTCCTATATCCCATTTTCACTCAATAATTTAATTCTAACCCATTGTGCCAAGACCTTATTTTATGTATTCAAGCATTGTATGCAAAATTAAGCCATAAGTAGAAAAAGCAAATTATCCATTTTAGAAAAGTTGAACTTTATGTCAAATGCAAATCCAAGAAGCATAGGCACAATCTTTTGAGCTGTTATTTTGTACAAAAATCACTCTAACCAAGACTAATGTATGCAGCATGGATCGGGGGCCTGTACAAGCTAGAAACACCAAGTTGATTTTCTTGCTTAAAGTTGAAGAAACCTTGCATAACAACTGCCAACTCTCATCTCAGCAAAGATAACCTTAAGCAAAGCTATTGTACTCATTCTAAACACAAAACCTAAGCTGAAACACAAGCCAACCAAGTTCCAAACATCCTCAAACACAGAATCACCATTAAACTGCACAAAAACAGGGCATTCTGCACTTGGACTTGGCTAGCTCATTTCCATCGTGCATCTTGGCCAAAAACACTTCAAACACATCCCACATCATCCCTTGAAACTATTCCAAGCCCTAAACACGACCTGTAACACCCCTAGCTAACATCACCATTTCCATATTTTTCTGTTTTGCAGTTGAAGTGCCATAACACGATTCACTTGGTTTTGGAGCAAACTAAAGATTGGAATAGCATCCCTGGACATCAAGGAAGCTATACAAATCATTACCTTGCCTTGTAAGCATCTCCATTGTTGCACACAATTCCAACTGAACAGGTAAGTTCATGAACTCGTATCTCTCTATCCAGGCATTGTTAGGTTTAGATTTGTGAAGAAATTATGTCACATTCATAGCCCTGAACATGCCCATATCATTAGTTTTCATTTATGTTATGTGTGCTTAGAGAATTTTAAGTCTGAATATTGAATAAAAACTAGGTCAGGAATTGGGGGAGAAGAAATTCTCTCTCATTTCTGAGAGTTAAGATGAGTTCTTTATATGTCCAGAATCGTGGTTTGATGCTCTTCATTTCTTGTGTTGTGAGTTTGTGCTAAAAATCAGGGAATCTGGAGATAGAAAACGCGTGTTTTTGTTGAACAAAGATGCTGGAGGTTGAAGAAGACAAGGTCTTGGGCTGGGCCTGAGATTTATCTTTTCTTTTCACACCACTGTATTGCACATACACCCCCTGGCCCATTTTGAGATTTACTTGTTATTTTCCATTTTTTCTTTTTGATTTTGTTTCCATATTTTTATTTAAATCATAAAAAACATTAAAAACATTTTTTCCATATTTTTTGCATTTATTTTGATATTTATTTGACTTTAGTTAAGTTTTGTAGATAAATAAATAAATATACCTTTATTTAAAAATACAAAAGTAAGACAAACATACTTTATTTCTTTTTTTATTTTTATTTTTATGTTATCTCTTGAAAACCTCTTATAATAAAAATATATTTTTTTTCTATAATATTAAACATTTTATTTTTGTACATATAATACATATTTAATAAATAAAGTAAAATACTTATACATATTTATTAATATATTTAGAAAAATACAAAGAATTAATACATTTTTGTTTTTATTAATATTTTGACCTCAAAAATACTTTTTATATAAAATACCTTATTTTATTTATTTTTTGTAAATAATTAATAAATATTGCATATATCATACAATAAATACTTTTATTTGTAAAAATTAGGGTTTTTGCCCTAAATGCGTAAAAATACCAAAAATTAATTGATTTTATTTTTGCTTATTTGATACATGATAAATACTTTTTACATACATGTGAAAAACCTTTTTTTGTATTTTTGCATATTTATCTTATTTTCATATTGTGTAAATAAATACCTTGCAAAATTCCAAGTTTGATGTAATAGTCTAGGGTTTTAATTCTTGTCAAAATACCCCCATTTGAACATTTGTACCCCCCTTCCCATATATTGTGTTGTAATAACTTAGGAACTTTATTTTTCGCACTTTAAAGCTTTCTAATTATGCCATGTTAGAATTAGGGTTTGTATGCAAATCAATTAACCAAAATTTGTTGGACCTAAATTCAAGATAAACAAGCATGAAAATGGACAACACCAATCACACTTGCACCCCTAGGGTATTCCACTTGTTGCCTTCAATAATGGGCCATATTGCATGTTAGGTCTCTTTGGGCAAAGCAAAAAAAATCAAATGATCATAGTCCCTCGATGACGCTTTCGAAAGTTGCCTAAAAATGATCAAGTCCCTTAAAGAAAAAATTGCCCAAAGATACTTGGCACCATTGCAATTATGGTCTAAACGATGACCCACGCCAATCCCTTTCACATCCTAACACAAGATTGTCCACCAAATACAATGGTGGAACAAAATTGTTAAAAGGGTTAAAACATAGCAAAGATCTTTGAGAAATATAGGGTAGATAGCTCTTGGTTACTTGCCCCCTTGCAAAACAAAAACACTTGCCTATTTTTCAAACCACACCTCACTACACTTTCAAAACAACTTTCAAAAACATTGAAAACCTTTTCAAAAGACATACACCTTTGTATACATCCCAACATGGATCATTACAAAGGTTGCCACCACATTGGCCTCTTTTCAAAACATTTTCAAAACACACACACAAAGCACCATTTCAAACAATTGAAAATTAAGGCAAGTTGATCTAAGCAAGTAACTAAGAGCCCATGGATAACCATGGATGGAAAGGGTGCTAATACCTTCCCTTTCTATAATCTACTCCCCGAACCCAAGAAAACATCTCAAAGGTTTTTGCGTGCTTTTTAACCTTTCCTTAGGATAAAATAAAAAGTCGGTGGCGACTCTTGCTCAACCGAAACATTTGCGAAAACAAACGCAAAACCTCAAGTCAGTTCTCCCACCATATCACAGAACTGGCGACTCTGTTGGGGATTACTTTAAAGTGGAGTAACCTTAGGGCTTAGATCACCATCTTGCATGACTAATTGTTTGTCTTGATTGCTTTACATCTTGGCTCTCTTGTTTGGGTTTACAATCCTACACCCGGATTTTGGGAAACATTCATAGATAGAAATACGTTGTGGAAACTGTGCGGGGTATACCGACACGGTCGAAGCAATAGCTATATTAGTGCGACATATTTGTGAGTACCGGTAACCCTTGAGTTCAATCAAGGAGAGTACGGGGCCGCTGAGTGATGTCACTAAGCACTAATGACCTAGAACCTTACTTGACCATCTTGGCCTTTCATTAGGGGTAGTGAGATGACCGGCTTTGGTGCAGTCCGAAGTTGGTAGATACTCGATACTACACTCATTGAGGGTTGTTTTCTTGGAATATTTTGGTCGCTAGTTAAGTGGCTAAACCAAAACAATGAACAATGAAAACAATCCAGTGATATTGAGCTCCTTAGAACCCGGTTACTATTTATAGGACAGGTTTTTAAGCCAACTACACTCAAGAGGGTACTTACCTATGAAACCTCATGCAAGCCTGAAACTAGGGTTTGGTGTGATTTGCTTGTACATATGTTTGTGCATACATCATAAACATCATAAAGCATCATATGCATTTACTAACCACTTCAAGGGTTTAGATCTTCATCTTTGTTCTTGTTTTGTAGGTCATGGAAATTCCTCGCAGAAAAACCATCCAAGTCAACCTTGTGAGAATCCCTCCTCAACTCAAGGAGCTCACATCAAGAATTCTGGAAAGCTCTCCCTTCAGTGAAAGACATGGTAGATTGCTCAGCTTAGTCAACACCAACATTGAAGAGGACATGATGAAAGTGTTATTCCAGTTCTTTGACCCTCTTCATCACTGTTTCACTTTCCCCGACTACCAGTTGGTGCCCACTTTGGAGGAGTTTTCTCAACTCCTGAGAATTCCTATCCTTAATCAACTACCTTTCAACGGTACGGAAAAGGAACCAAAGCCGGAAGATGTTGCTCGAGCATTACATCTACAGCCATCTGACATCAAGGGGCATTGGGAAACTAGAAGCGGTGTCAAAGGCTTCTTAGCAAAATTCTTGTTTGAAAAGGCACAAGAGTGTTGGAACTCATTGGACCTACAAGCCTTTGAAGAGATTGTGGCACTCCTTATCTATGGGTTGGTCCTGTTCCCAAATCCTGACCAGCTTGTAGAGGTCAACGCCGTCAAAATCTTCTTGTCCAGAAATCCAATACCAACATTGCTTGGGGACATCCTTCACTCATTTTACACACGAACAATGAGAAAGAGGGATGTTCTCATGTGCTGTACTCCTCTCCTGGCAAGGTGGTTTATTTCTCACCTTCCACAATCTGTCTTGAAGAATGACCAAGGCTCAAGGTGGTCCCAACGGTTGATGACTCTTACTCACTCTGATGTACATTGGTGTTCTCGGTCCAGAGAAAATGTCATCATCGTCGATCGTTGTGGAGAGTTCCCTAATGTTCCATTACTTGGCATTAGAGGGGGCATTACCTACAACCCTTGCCTAGCTTTGAGGCAATTTGGATATGCGCGAAGGGACGGCCCTCACGACATGTTGATTCCTGACCTAGTCTTTGACTTCGACAACGATGCGCAAGGACTTCGCCAAAGATTCATCAGAGCTTGGAGGATGCCCAACAAGGTTGATAGCAAGACACTGGGGCACAAGAACTCCATCCCTCTTGAGCCTTATCTCAAGTGGGTACGAGCCCGAGCCCAGAGTCTAATGATGCCTTATCCTCATGTTCTCCCTGTGATTAAAGAGCCTGTTAAGGAAGGAGAGGTTCCCTACACCATCCTACATCCTGACATGCCTACATCGTGGGAGGAGATGCAGAAGAGTTGGATCCAACTCAAGGAGGAACGGAACACTTTTGAAGCCAGCTTCTACGCCAGCGAGAAGAAGGTTCTAGAGCTCACCCGCCGACTCCATGAGCAAGAGGCCCTCAACACCTACATTGCGCCAAAGAGGATGCGCAACGTCTTTTTACCTTGAGAAGTTGTTTTTGTAATATTTGGCCCATGGGGCACTTATGTACTAACAAATTTCTTCTTATTAATATGACGTGCATTCTTTTTGTCTGCAACAATTGTGAATTTCTAAAATCCTTGAATGCATTGCATAGATAGCATCTCATGCATCATGTGCATAACAGGTACCCCTTTTTCTACAGGTTGCTTAATCTTCTTTGTTGTTTATTTTGAACAGTCATCATGAATCCTGAATCATCCAGTGAACAAGCTATCAAGGCCCTCCAGGCCCAGAACGCCCAGTTTCAAGAGATGGTCATGAGCTTGGCCCAAGGTCAACAAGAGTTGAAGGCTCTGCTCCTAAAGAAGAAGAAGAAGAAGAAGAAGAGGACTGCGTTGTTCAACACTGGACGCAGGTTTGGGAATACACTCCATAACGAGGCTGATCCAACTACTTCCTCTGCAGAGAAGGACAGTCCCCAAGGGGGAGGGGCTCCTAGTCCTGCAGTCTCTGACAACGAGACGGATTACAATGACGAACAATACCCTCCTGCTGCTGACAGGTACAAGCAATTAGAGGACCGCTTGAGTGCCATGGAGATTCAAAATGTGTCAGGGCTGGATTTCGGAGATTTAGGTTTATCTTCTGGGGTAGTAATCCCACACAAGTTCAAGGCACCTGCCTTTGCAAAATACGACGGGGCTTCCTGTCCAAAGCTGCATCTCAGACGTACGTAAGAAAGATCCAACCTTACACGGCAGACAAAAACCTTTGGATCCACTTCTTCCAAGATAGCCTTTCGGGGTCACAGCTTGAGTGGTTCTATCAGCTAGATGGAACCAGTATCCGACATTGGGAGGATTTGGCTACCGCATTTTATAGACAATATCAATACAATTCTGACCTCGCTCCTACGCGTACCCAACTTCAGGGTATGTCACTGGGAACGGGCGAAGGATTCAAAGAATATGCGCAAAAATGGAGAGATTTGGCTGGCAGGGTGCAGCCTCCTTTGACTGACCGTGAACTGGTTGACATGTTTCTAGGGACTTTGTCTGGTCCATTCTTCAATCATCTGGTTGGTAATTGCTCCGTTGGGTTTACGGATTTGATCCTGACGAGTGAAAGGATAGAAGCTGGCATCAGGTCAGGAAATATACAGAAAGGCGCCTCCGCAAGTACTGAGAAGAAGCCTTTCAAGAAGGAAGCTAGTGTCGTCTATGGTCCTAGAAGACAAGTCAAGCCAGAACGCCGCCAAGCCGTCAATGCCTTGGTAATTTCAAAACCTGTTGTTGCTCCTCAGCAGTACAATCAACAAAGGGGTGAGAGGCCCAAAAGGCAATACACTCGGCTGAGTATGACCTTGTCACAAATCTTACCGCAACTGCTATCAACCAACTTGGTGACCATCAAAGAGGCTCCGAAGGTCGTGAATACTGCATCTCTTAAGTATAACCCAAATGCCTGTTGTGCTTATCACTCTGATAGCCCCGGGCATACTACTGATGATTGCTGGGCCCTAAGAAATAAGGTTCAAGACCTTATTGATGCGAAGGAAATACAGTTTGAGGCGCCTGAGAGGCCAAATGTTGTAACTTCTCCTATGCCCTAACATAGAGTAAATGCCGTTGAGGAATATTTGTATGATGTTTCGGTGAATGATGTTGCTACCCCTCTATTGACTGTTAAGAGGAACCTACTGCTAGCCGGTTTATTTCCGGGTTGTAGCAAGGGTTGCCTCCTGTGTGCTGTTACCCCTACCGGTTGTCCGCTGCTGAAGTCAGGCATCCAAAGCCTGATGGATAGCAAAGAGATTCTGTTCAAAAACCGCTGTTCCATTTGTTTCCGCTGAAGAAGTATATGTCGTCACAATTTTCAACAATCCTACCAAGGCTCCCCCGAGGAAGCCAGTCCAAATTATGTCTGTTGCACCCATTACCATTACTGTTCCGGGGCCCCTCCCCTATGAATCTGACAAGGCTGTCCCATGGCACTATGGGGCAGATGTGTATGTGCTTGGAGTAAAGCAGGAGTTCAACACCGGTACCAGTATCAGTAACATCACTGGTACCGCCAAAATTACTCGCAGTGGCAGGCTCTTCTCGCCTGACATTGCACCACCAGTTATCCGAAAACCTCTTATCATCACACCCGCAAGTGTGCATGTTTCTCTTCCAAATCAAGTTCTTGTGTCTACCACTGCCGCCGAGTCCTCTGATGCTTGGGGCAAAGGAGTTACCACTGATTTGCCTGCCCGGACGGAGGCACCAAAAAAGACCGTTGTTGAAGCCTCCCAGCAAGAGATGGAGGAAATCCTTAAAATCATTAAAAAGAGTGACTTCAATGTCGTTGAACAGCTGGGGCATACCCCCTCCAAAATCTCTATGCTATCATTGCTGCTGTGCTCGGAGGCCCACGCCAAGGCCCTGATTTCATTTCTGAAAACGTCCCATGTGCCGCAAGAGACATCTGCAGATCAATTCACTGACTGTATGGCTAATTTGACCGCTGACAATGGTTTGGGTTTCTCGGATGCCGATCTGACCGCCAAGGGAAAAAACCACAATGATGCCCTGCATGTTTCCATAGAATGCAGGGGCACTACTCTTGCACACGTGTTGGTGGATACCGGTTCTTCCCTGAATGTATTGCCCAAGAAGGCCTTAGATCGGTTGGATTGTGAGGGCCTGGAATTAAAACCTAGTAACATCATTGTTAGAGCCTTCGACGGTTCTAAGAGGACGGTGCACGGTGAGGTAGACATTCCTATTCGTGTGGGTTCCCAAGTCTTTGACTCAACATTCTACGTGATGGATATTCGTCCATCTTATTCCTGTTTGCTGGGTCGACCTTGGATTCACAAGGCTGGGGCCGTAACATCCACTCTACACCAGAAGCTCAAATACCCTGTCAGAGGGAAGATTGTTAATGTGCAGGGAGAGGAGGAATATATGGTAAGTCACCTGAATTCATTCTGGTATATTGAGATGGACGGGGAGTTTATTGAAACCCCCTTTCAACATTTTGAAGAGGTACCTCCAACATTGGCGTCAGCTGAGGCAGTGGTTGAAGAAGACTTTCCTTTGAAGATGGCTTCCTTGAAGGATGCCTGGGCAGTGATTGAGAAAGGCAAGTGCGCAAACTGGGGTCAACTTCCTGACTTCACTCAAAAGACCGACAGGTTTGGTCTGGGCTTCACTGTAGAGGCTCAGAGGGTTGTTCGCAAAGAAAGGATCAGAAAGCCTCCGGTGTTCATCACCAACCCAAGAGTGAATGTTATCGAGGAGGACGTAGAGGAAGCAGAATTTGACAGTTGGATCTATCCAACAACCAACAATGGACCAAGCAACTGGACGGCAAAAGATTTTACACCTATTACATTTGTCACGCAGTAATGAACTCTTTTGATTTCAATTTGTAACAAACAATATGTTGAAACTTTTATTGGCTCGGTGTCCTACCCGGGGCACCGTGGCTCCATTTGTGAGGGCTTTTTGTATGACATTTCCATATATCATTAATCAAAACATTGGACGTTGTTGCATTTCAAATCTTGTGCTCTTTTTCTTTCTTTGTTATATATTGCAAAACAGCTATATTTACACACACTCACTTATACAGGTTCCAATCCACTCTGGATCTCACTGGTAACGGCTCTGCTACTGCCAGTTATGACTTCGAAAATCCGATCAACTTGGCCGAAGACGAAGGTGAAGATGATTGAGAAGTGCCTGGTGAACTCGCAAGACTGCTACTCCAGGAAGAGAGGGCCATTCAGCCGCATGAAGAGCCATTGGAAACGATAAACCTGGGTACTGAGACAGATAGAAAAGAAGTCAAGATTGGTGCCAATCTAGGGCTCAGCATGAAGCAACGATTGATTCAGATGCTGCATGATTACGTGGAAATCTTTTCTTGGTCTTACAAAGACATGCCTGGTTTGGATGCCGACATTGTAGTTCATCACCTGCCTACCAAGGAAGACTGCCCTCCGGTAAAACAGAAGGTCCGCCGCATGCGCCCAGAAATGTCCGAGAAAATCAAAGCTGAGGTTATGAAACAATTTGATGTCGGGTTTCTAGCAGTGACTTCTTACCCTCAATGGGTTGCCAACGTGGTTCCGGTGCCAAATAAAGATGGTAAAGTCAGAATGTGTGTTGACTACAGGGATTTGAACAGGGCCAGCCCTAAGGATGATTTCCCTCTGCCTCACATCAATGTTCTTGTTGACAATACTGCTCAACACAAGGTGTTCTCCTTCATGGATGGTTTTTCAGGGTATAATCAGATCAAGATGGCTTCTGAAGATATGGAAAAGACTACCTTTGTTACTCAGTGGGGCACCTTCTGCTACAAGGTCATGCCATTCGGGTTGAAAAATGTTGGGGCAACCTACCAACGTGCCATGGTTGCTTTATTTCATGACATGATCCACCATGAGATTGAAGTATACGTCGATGATATGATTGCAAGGTCCCAAACTGAGGAGGAACACCTTGACCATCTGCGGAAGCTGTTTGACCGACTGAAGTTGTACAAGCTGAGGTTGAACCCAAACAAATGCACCTTTGGGGTGAGGTCTGGAAAATTGCTAGGTTTCATTGTAAGCGACAAAGGTATTCAAGTTGACCCTGCCAAGGTGAAAGCCATACGAGAGATGCCGACTCCCAAGACAGAGAAAGAAGTCAGAGGCTTTCTGGGACGACTGAATTACATTGCCCGATTCATCTCGCATCTAACTGCTACCTGTGAGCCAATCTTCAAATTGCTGAAGAAAGATCAAGTAGTATGTTGGAATGATGAATGTCAGGCCGCTTTCGAAAAGATAAAGGAGTATATCCAAGAACCACCCATTCTTATGCCTTCGGTTGAAGGGAGGCCTCTAATACTATACTTGACAGTACTTGACAACTCAATGGGGTGTATGCTGGGGCAGCATGACGAGTCTGGCCGAAAAGAGCACGCTATTTATTACTTGAGCAAAAAGTTTACCGACTGTGAGACTCGGTACTCACTGCTCGAGAAAACTTGTTGCGCTCTGGTATGGGCTGCTCGCCGGCTGAGACAGTATATGCTGACTCACACTACTCTATTGATTTCAAAAATGGATCCAATCAAGTACATATTCGAAAAGCCTGCTCTGTCTGGAAGAATAGCAAGATGGCAAATGATCTTGACGGAATATGACATCCAATACACAACTCAAAAAGCAATCAAGGGAAGTGTATTGGCAGACCATTTGGCACACCAACCTGTGGACGATTACCAATCATTGAACTTTGAATTTCCAGACGAAGATATCATGGTAGTAATTGATTGTGAAGTACCTGGACCGGATGAAGGACCTGAGGAAGGATCCCGATGGTCTATTCACTTTGACGGAGCCTCAAACGCTTTAGGTAATGGTATCGGCGCTGTGATCATATCCCCTAAAGGCACTCATACTCCACTTACTGCCCGACTATGTTTCAACTGCACCAACAATATGGCAGAGTATGAGGCATGTATCATGGGTCTTCAAGCTGCAATCGACTTAAGGATCAAGTTTCTGAGTGTCTTCGGAGATTCCGCTCTCGTGATCAATCAGATCAAAGGCGAGTGGGATACGAAACACCCAAATCTTATTCCTTACAAGGAGTATGTGTTGACTTTGCTTCCCCACTTTGAAGAGATAACTTTTGAACACTTCCCAAGAGAGGAGAATCAGTTAGCGGACGCACTAGCTACGATGTCTTCAATGTTCAAAGTCAAATGGGACAACGAGGCGCCCCGGATCATTATCTGGAAATTGGACAAACATGCATACTGTTGCGATCTTGAGGCCGAAGAGGTAATCGAGAAACCCTGGTATCATGAGGTGAAGAGATATTTGGAAGCTCAAGAATACCCCGAAGGCGCATCGGTCAATGACAAGAAGTTCCTGAGAAGGTTTGCGGCAAAATTCTTCCTCAGCAACGGCATTCTCTACAAACGAAACCATGATTCAACTTTACTGCGTTGTGTGGATAAGGCTGAAGCAGAGAAGGTCATGGTAGAACTACATGAAGGTACATTAGGAACACATTCCAGTGGACACACCATGGCAAAGAAAATCCTTCGGGCAGGATATTTCTGGTCCACAATGGAAGCCGACTGTTACCAACATTCTCGAACTTGTCATAAATGCCAGATCTATGCTGATAAGGTGCACATCCCTCCGGTTCCTCTGAATGTCCTGACGGCACCTTGGCCTTTTGCAATGTGGGGCATTGATATGATCGGCGAAATCCGACCAACGGCATCCAACGGGAATCGCTTCATCTTGGTAGCGATTGATTATTTCACAAAGTGGGTAGAAGCAGCTTCCTACGCCACTGTAACCAAGAGCGTCGTGGCACGTTTCATTCGGCATAACCTGATCTGTCGGTACGGTGTCCCGGAAAGAATCATTACGGACAATGGTACCAATCTTAACAACAAGATGATCACTGAGCTCTGCGAGCAATTCAAGATACAGCACCACAACTCTTCTCCTTACCGGCCAAAGATGAATGGAGCTGTCGAAGCGGCAAATAAGAATATCAAGAAGATTTTGCAGAAGATGACAGTGACCTACAAAGATTGGCACGAAATGTTACCATTTGCTCTTCATGGATATCGTACCTCAGCACGGACGTCAACCGGGGCAACACCCTTTTCCTTGGTCTATGGCATGGAAGCAGTCTTGCCGATTGAAGTCCAGATACCCTCTCTCCGGATAATGAAGGATGCAGACTTGAGTGAAGATGACTGGATCCAGACTCGACTTGATCAATTAAACCTAATTGACGAAAAGAGACTCACCGCTATCTGTCATGGTCAGACGTACCAAAAACGGATGATCAAGGCATTTAACAAGAAAGTCAGACTACAAGAGTATCAAGTTGGGGACCTGGTAATCAAATGCATCATCCTTCCTCAAAGTGATCCCAGGGGAAAATGGACCCCTACGTACGAAGGGCCATTTGTGGTTAAACATGTGTTCTCAGGAGGAGCCATGATTCTAACCACCATGGATGGTAACGACCTTTCTCACCCCGCCAATGCAGACATAGTAAAAAGATACTACGCATGAATAAAAGACCCGCTAGGTTGACATACCTAGGCAAAAATAAGGGCTTCCCGGCGAACCAAAAGGGTTCGGGCAAAAATAAGGGATGAAATGAAAAGAATCTGTACACCCGGCAAGTCGAAAACCTGAAAAGGCGGCTTGGGCAAAAATGGGTATCCCGGTGGACTGAAAACCCGAAAGGGAGGTCCAGGAAAAAGTTAGGGATAAAGCGTAACACTATGTCTCATTGGATTACCTTGTATCCAGAATTCGGCATCAACTATCGGGCTCAGACTTCGGCATCGATCAATCAGCTTCATCTTCAACTAAGCAGCAAAGTGATGAGACATTTGAAGACATAAAGGCGATAGCAGAGTTGGAACCCAGTGGGAACATTCTTCACATAGCTGTTTTGTTTCCTTTTCAAAATTGTATAAACTTTATGTTATTCGGCGGCGTTCTCTTACTAGGACGTCAGCCTCTTGTACAAAAAACGCCTATTTACAGGCAAATTTCAAAATCAATACAAGTTCACTTTTCCAAACAAATTGCCAATTGTTTTTTCCTTTTTCTGTTTTGTCTTGCGAAGAACGTCCAATGTTCATTTTTAATATATGCATTTGACATTAAATTGCTAATTCATAAATACTTACATACGAAACAAAAGACTAATTACAGGTGACATCAGAAACAGGGGCAATGTAGAGCGGTCCAGGCAGTATAGTTGCTCTGTCCGCCAAGGTACCAAGGTAGGTTCAACTGAAGAATGTGATCAAGTCACCTCAACTCCCCACAGAGTAGGACAAGATTCAGCAATACTTTCCCCAGGAAGAGTTAGTCTGTCATCAGCCCTACAATAGGCACCCTATTCCCCAAACAAGTCAGCAATACTCTCCTCCGGCAGTGTTAGTCTACGGTCAGCCTAAAGGAAGTTGGGTATCCCCAGAAGATATCAATACTCCCCAGCGGAGTATAGGCATCCCTCAGCAAGCATCCCCAACAGTCTTGATCTAAGATTGTTCCCCGGCGGAATACAGACACCCCAGTGGAACCATTTTCCAGTACAGTCTGAAAGTCTCCCCAGGAAAACTGGAATCCATATCCCCAGCAGGTCTTGAAGCTTATCCCCTGTAGAGTACGGACGTCTCTCCCGGGCTTTATTCAAAGTTATTCCTCACAAGGGCTTATAACTGGGTTATCCTCAGTTAATTACCACGGAAGATCGCCCTCGGCGAAGTTCTTCCAATCCCCAGCGGAGTTCATTAAAGTTCCCCAACATAACTTATCAACACAATCCCCAGCGGAGTTTATCATTGTCATCCCCAGCAGAATTTATCATTGTTATCCCCAGCGGAGTCCATCATTAAAATCCTCAGCGGAGCTCTCATCAAAACCTCAGCAAGGTATCTCTCCCCACAGAATAATTCCCCTCAGAGTAATCTTTCCAACAAGGTTATTCCCCAACGGAGTCATCTTCTCCTACCGGTGTATTCTTGCAACCATCATCCCTAGCGGAAACGAAGAACTCTACTCTTCAACGTCAGCCCGGGATTTAATTCCCTGGCCGGTCATCAAGGATTTATTTTCCTAGACGAAAATACATTCATAAACATTTCACATTTCATACATTTGGCTTACATACATGATAAAGTGCATACAACACTATCTCATTTTGAACATCATTGCATCATGCATTTCATACATCATGACATTGCATACAACTGATGTTTTGCCTTTTCAGGGAAAAAGACAACCCAAAAGACAACTACCTTCAACTGTCACAATTCCAGATCCGATTCCTGTATCTAGCCAGGGCACATCTGTGAGTGATCAGTTTCCAGATTCGATTCCTGTATCCAGCCAGGGCACATCTGAAGAGTTTGAAGATTTGATTCCTGTATCCAGCCAGGGCATATCTATTGACGACTAATTCCAGATTCGATTCCTGTATCTAGCCAGGGCACATCTGAAGAGTTTGAAGATGCGATTCCTGTATCCAGCCAGGGCATATCTATTGACGACTAATTCCAGATTCGATCCCTGTATCTAGCCAGGGCACATTTGAAGAGTTTGAAGATTCGATTCCTGTATCCAGCCAGGGCATATCTGTAGACGACAATTACAGATTCGATACCTGTATCCAGCCAGGGCATACCTGCGAGCAACCGATTGTAGATTCGAAACCTGTATCTAGCCAGGGCATGTATGCATGAAGAGATTGGAGATCAACACCTGTAACAAGCCAGGAAAACATCTGTCTTTCTCAAAGTGCGCAAGTTATCGCTAAGGAATCTCTTATGCGATCAACACTTCCAAATGGCATCTATAAGCCCATTCCCGACAAGGTTCTGTCACATCTCCAGATGGCATCTATAAGCCCATCCTCCTATCCACCATCTCTCCAAATGGCATCTATAAGCCCATTCCCGACATCACATTTGCTGATACTCCAGCATGCGAGTGCAAATTTTCGGGCACTCTAGTGTCCAATCTCCTTTTACCCTCGAGTCACGAAAGGCAAACTTGCCAATCTAACTCTTCAGGTTCAAGAAGATTGAACAGGGGCAACTGTTGTACCCCAAAATTTGCCCTCCCATTTTCTCAACATTTTTCTCATCACAAGGCCCTTGGAGCTCAAGATCCAGTTAGGTTTTCCTCTGCAAGACTTCTTCTAGCACTGTTGACCCAAATTAGGGTTTGTGTTTGCACAAAGATATTTTGATCTAAAATGCCTAAGATGACTTTCATGCTTCATTTTGTACCCCCAAGTTTATCCATACCAAGTTTCAAGCCTTGATTCCAACCTTTGCCCAGTCAATTGGACAGTTGACCTAGAAATCAGCTGTATTGGGGAAAAAGTCAACTATGGTCAATTGACAGTCAAACCTCATGAAAATTGACCCACATCAACATTATGAACTCATATGGACCATTTGATCAAGTTTGGATCACAATTCCACAAGAAATTTGATCAGATCACCAAAAGGGCAAAATGGTCATTTTTAGGGTTTTGACTGCACAAAGGCAATTTTTGACTGTTTGACCTAGCCAATGGCAAACCAAGCTCACATATGGACTCAAGGACCCTATGGAATTGTCTTGACATACTCAACAAGTTCAAAAGATCCCAAATGCACAAGATTGACAGTTGAATTTTCCAGTCAATTGATCAATTTTTGACTGTATACTGAAAAGTCAAACTTTGACTTTTTGGTCAAAATCAAGTGTCAAGATTCATTTTTCATCAAAACATGCCAAATCATGAAACTTGTTCATCAAGAAATCAAAAATCACAAATTAGGGTTTGAAATGAAGATTTTTCATAACTTAGAATTTTTCTAAGTTATGAAAAACCCTAATTTTTTCCTAACTTTGTCCCACTTTCTCATCAAGATGCATTTGGATTCAAGGAAAAGTCAAAACATGAAAGTTGTAGTCCATTGCAAATTCTATAACTTTGATTCACAAAGTTTTCTCAAAAGAAGCTTGTAGCTCAAGTTACAATTTTTGGAACAAGGGTACCAAACCATTCTTAACTTAGAGAAATTTTGACCTATTTTAGGCAGGATTTTTGCCTAACTTCATGGCAACTTTTCACATGCTTCCACTTGGAATTTCAATTTGCATTACAAAGATGGATTGTAGTACACATTCCAAGCTTTCCAAAATGTCAAAGAAATCATCAAACAACCTCATGGTTAGGGAGAATCGAATTTGGCAAGTTGGGAAAAACTCACTTTGTTTATGGCCAATTTACATGTTCATACACTTGTGCCATTTTGAACTCAGCTTGCATTCCTTGATTACAGGTCCTATATCCCATTTGCACTCAATAATTTAATGCTAACCCATTGTGCCAAGACCTTATTTTATGTGTTCAAGCATTGTATGCAAAATTAAGCCATAAGTAGAAAAAGCAAATTATCCATTTTAGAAAAGTTGAACTTTATGTCAAATGCAAATCCAAGAAGCATAGGCACAATCTTTTGAGCTGGTATTTTGTACACAAATCACTCTAACCAAGACTAATGTATGCAGCATAGATTGGGGGCCTGTACAAGCTAAAAACACCAAGTTGATTTTCTTGCTTAAAGTTGAAGAAACCTTGCATAACAACTGCCAACTCTCATCTCAGCAAAGATAACCTTAAGCAAAGCTATTGTACTCATTCTAAACACAAAACCTAAGCTGAAACACAAGCCAACCAAGTTCCAAACATCCTCAAACACAGAATCACCATTAAACTGCACAAAAACAGGGCATTCTGCACTTGGACTTGGCTAGCTCATTTCCATCGTGCATCTTGGCCAAAAACACTTCAAACACATTCCACATCATCCCTTGAAACTATTCCAAGCCCTAAACACGACCTGTAACACCCCTAGCTAACATTACCATTTCCATATTTTTTGTTTTGCAGTTGAAGTGCCATAACACGATTCACTTGGTTTTGGAGCAAACTAAAGATTGGAATAGCATCCCTGGACATCAAGGAAGCTATACAAATCATTACCTTGCCTTGTAAGCATCTCCATTGTTGCACACAATTCCAACTGAATAGGTAAGTTCATGAACTCGTATCTCTCTATCCAGGCATTGTTAGGTTTAGATTTGTGAAGAAATTATGTCACATTCATAGCCCTGAACATGCCCATATCATTAGTTTTCATTTATGTTATGTGTGCTTAGAGAATTTTAAGTCTGAACATTGAATAAAAACTAGGTCAGGAATTGGGGGAGAAGAAATTATCTCTCATTTCTGAGTTAAGATGAGTTCTTTATATGTCCAGAATCGTGGTTTGATGCTCTTCATTTCTTGTGTTGTGAGTTTGTGCTAAAAATCAAGGAATCTAGAGATAGCAAACGCGTGTTTTTGTTGAACAGAGATGCTGGAGGTTGAAGAAGACAGGGTCTTGGGTTGGGCCTGAGATTTATGTTTTCTTTTCACACCACTGTATTGCACATACACCCCCTGGCCCATTTTGAGATTTACTTGTTATTTTCCTTTTTTTTTTTGATTTTGTTTCCATATTTTTATTTAAATCATAAAAAACATTAAAAACATTTTTTCCATATTTTTTGCATTTATTTTGATATTTATTTGACTTTAGTTAAGTTTTGTAGATAAATAAATAAATATACCTTTATTTAAAAATACAAAAGTAAGACAAACATACTTTATTTCTTTTTTTTTTTTTTATGTTATCTCTTGAAAACCTCTTATAATAAAAATATATTTTTTTCTATAATATTAAACATTTTATTTTTGTACATATAATACATATTTAATAAATAAAGTAAAATACTTATACATATTTATTAATATATTTAGAAAAATACAAAGAATTAATACATTTTTGTTTTTATTAATATTTTGACCTCAAAAATACTTTTTATATAAAATACCTTCTTTTATTTATTTTTTGTAAATAATTAATAAATATTGCATATATCATACAATAAATATTTTTATTTGTAAAAATTAGGGTTTTTGCCCTAAATGCGTAAAAATACCAAAAATTAATTGATTTTATTTTTGCTTATTTGATACATGATAAATACTTTTTACATACATGTGAAAAACCTTTTTTTGTATTTTTGCATATTTATCTTATTTTCATATTGTGTAAATAAATACCATGCAAAATTCCAAGTTTGATGTAATAGTCTAGGGTTTTAATTCTTGTCAAAATACCCCCATTTGAACATTTGTATCCCCCTTCCCATATATTGTGTTGTAATAACTTAGGAACTTTATTTTTCGCACTTTAAAGCTTTCTAATTATGCCATGTTAGAATTAGGGTTTGTATGCAAATCAATTAACCAAAAATAGTTGGACCTAAATTCAAGATAAACAAGCATGAAAATGGACAACACCAATCACACTTGCACCCCTAGGGTATTCCACTTGTTGCCTTCAATAATGGGCCATATTGCATGTTAGGTCTCTTTGGGCAAAGCAAAACAAATCAAATGATCATAGTCCCTCGATGACGCTTTCGAAAGTTGCCTAAAAATGATGAAGTCCCTTAAAGAAAAAATTGCCCAAAGATACTTGGCACCATTGCAATTATGGTCTAAACGATGACCCACGCCCGTCCCTTTCACATCCTAACACAAGATTGTCCACCAAATACAATGGTGGAACAAAATTGTTAAAAGGGTTAAAACATAGCAAAGATCTTTGAGAAATATAGGGTAGATAGCTCTTGGTTACTTGCCCCCTTGCAAAACAAAATCACTTGCCTATTTTTCAAACCACACCTCACTACACTTTCAAAACAACTTTCAAAAACATTGAAAACCTTTTCAAAAGACATACACCTTTGTATACATCCCAACATGGATCATTACAAAGGTTGGCACCACATTGGCCTCATTTCAAAACATTTTCAAAACACACACACAAAGCACCATTTCAAACAATTGAAAATTAAGGCAAGTTGATCTAAGAAAGTAACTAAGAGCCCATGGATAACCATGGATAGAAAGGGTGCTAATACCTTCCCTTTCTATAATCTACTCCCCGAACCCAAGAAAACATCTCAAAGGTTTTTGCTGTGCTTTTTGACCTTTCCTTAGGATAAAATAAAAAGTCGGTGGCGACTCTTGCTCAACCGAAACATTTGCGAAAACAAACCCAAAACCTCAAGTCAGTTCTCTCACCGTATCACAGACCCTAAAAGTGATGAAGGAATATTCCTAGGATACTCTACCAACAGCAGAGCATATAGGGTGTTCAATTCCAGGACCAAAGTTATGATGGAGTCTATAAATGTCATAGTTGATGATCACCATTAGGAAATAAATGTCTCATATGATGTTGAGACATTCTTTGAGACTTCAACACAAGTTTCTAAATACATAGCAGCTGGTAGCAGCTGTTCTCGAATGATCTGGATGAAACAGATGCTGACTGAGTATAATGACACACAAGATGTCATGACATTGTACTATGATAATTTGAGTACTATTAACATATCCAAGAATCCTATACAGCACAGTAGGACTAAGCATATTTACATTAGACATCACTTCATCAGAGATCTTGTGAAGGAGAAGGTGATTAAGTTGGAACATGTTTCCACTGAACTACAACTGGCTGATATTTTTACCAAGGCACTTGATGCTAGTCAGTTTGAGAATTTAAGGGGCAAGCTGGGTATTTGCCAATATGAAGAGATGTAGCAATTAATTTTGCTTAATATAAGGTTTGAAAGAGATATTTTAATCAAGTTTATTCTGATTGGGCTAATCATTTGTTTCCCTCTTTCTTTCCAAAAGTTTAAGAAGAGGAATAGACATATTTATATCTCCCTCTTCTCGGTTTACTGCATCACTCTCCATTCCCTCAAAAGAAAATTTCACACTCGCTGTCACTTGTATTCTCAATCTCTCAAGATGTCTCAACAATTTGTGTCATCATCTTCATCAAAGGCAACTGCATCTTCCTCACCCGACACCGAACCTAGGGCAATCGTAAACCCCATGGATGCTGATGTCCTTGAGGTAACTCCACTTTGTGCAATGGCAGCTGATCCTACTAAGGTCAAGAAGCTGCAAACCAGACATGCAAGAAGATCACAAGCTTCTCCCTCTGGTAAATCTTCTCAACCATCATCCTCTGTTCCTCCAGAGATAGCTAATAGAGAAGGTTTTGCTTATGTGCATCAAGCTATTGCCATACTAGTTAATAGGATTCTTAATGAGAATCACTCTGTTCCTGGTATATCTGCACCATTGAACCAAGAAACTGCTAGCCCTAATTTAGAAAGTGATCCCAATGTCACTCAGAATGTTGAGACACCTGATGACAACATTGAGAAATCTCTTGAGATTCCTGGTGATAACATTGAGAAATCTCCAGAGAAACCTGATGATCACCAGACCCCTACTGACAAGGCTGTTGAACCTCATGTCATTGATGTTGATGAAGAATTTTCTGATAATGATTTAATTGCTAATATCAACCCTAGCATAGCAAGAAGGATGATGAGTAGAAAAGAAAAGCAGAGTTCTGCCCAAAGCCCCTCCAAAGAGAAGGCTACTGAAGTTGTTCATGAGAAAGCTAGGCCTGAGAACAAGGCTAGAGAAGAAGCAGAGAAGGATCAAAAGGCTGGAACTTCCAAAGGGAAGGGTAAAGTAAAAGCTAGGGTATTTGTTGGAAGTCTCTCAAAACCCTTGAGACAACCTATAGCCAAGAAAAGAAAGGCTCCTGAACCCTCTGAATCTGATGAGGAATCAGACTTTGATTTTGGTGTTGAGAGCAATGTTCCAGACATTCCTCTCAGAAAGAAACCCTCTTCTAGCAAACTGCCTAAGGTTCCTGAGGTTGCCATTGACAACATCTCCTTTCACCATCCAGAAAATGCAAGCAGGTGGAAGTATGTGTTTCTGAAAAGGATTTCTTTAGAGAGGGAGCTGAACAGAAGTGCTATTAAGTGTAAGGAAGTCATGGATCTCATCAAGGCTGATGGCCTGATGAAAACAGTGGTCAAGTTTTCCAACTGCTATGAGATTCTTGTCAAAGAATTCATAGTAAATTTGTCTGGTGGATGTGCTGATGGAAAGTCAGCTGATTTTAAGAGTGTTTATGTGAGAGGAAGGAAGGTAAATTTATCTCCTACTGTGATAAACAAATACCTAGGGAGGCCTGATGAAGCTCAGCCTGAGCTTGAAGTTACTGACAACCAGGTTTGTCAAACCATCACTGCCAAGCAAGTCAAGCACTGGCCCTTGAAAGGGAAGCTAACTGCAAGCAAGCTGAGTATGAAGTTTGCCATACTGCACAAAATTGGTGCAGCTAACTAGGTTCTCACCAACCACAAATCCACCATCTCCACTGGTTTGGGAAGATTTATCTATGCTGCTGGAACCAGAACAAACTTTGATTATGGCAACTACATCTTTGATCAAAAAATGAAACATGCTGAGAGTTGTGCTATTAAAGGCCCTATTGCTTTTCCCTCTCTCCTCTATGGTATAATCATTTATCAGTATCCTGATATTCTGGTTGAAAAGGACTATGTGTGCAAAAGAGCCCCTGCACTTGGTTTTCACTATAAGCTGTTTCAGGGAACACATGTCCCTGACATTGTTATGACATCTGCTGAGACATCAAATGTCAAAGCTCATTCTAAGAAAGCTGATGTTATAGTTGTTCTAAAAGAAACCTGCAGAGAGCTTGATGCAAGAAAAAGGACTCTTGAAGAGTTGATTGCTAGTCTGGAACAGGAGGAGAATGAAGAACAAATGAGGGAAGAGGATGCTGATGAAGAACAGCATGATGGTTCTGCAAGAAGCTCACCAGAAGATGCTGCTGAAAATAGTGCTTCCTCAGGGGATGACAGTACCTGAAGGACTGTGTTTGCTGAGCAGTAAAGATTGATGCTGGAACTTGCTGCTGTTATTTGATACCTTCTCTCTAGTTCTGTGTATTTTGGATTTCCTTTTGATGACTGTATAACTTGAAGTCTAGATCTTTTGGCCTCTTTATGGCTAAAAAGGGGGAGAAGTAATTGTGGTTATTTTGGTAGAATTAGATATTGGTAGTTAGATTAGCTGTTATTAAAAATTTTGCTGCATTCTAATCTCTGATTGTTTAGGGGTTTTAGCCAAAAATTTGCCAAAGGGGGAGTTTGTAAGTGTTTGTTTGTTGGCATTATTTTTTGGTAAAACCAGATTTGCGAATGTCATGACTGATGTCATAACATTCTGGGATAAAGACAAATTATGCAGAAGGAATGTTCTACAGGAACAACTCAATATGAGTGAATATCATGATTATGCTATGATCATATGTACTGAATTCTACCAAAATCAGTAAGCAGGATACTGTAATTGCAAGCTTCTCAAGTCATGTTTAAAGCATTTGTTTTGATGAAGACAACATGGATATCAACATTCAAAGGATGTGCAAAAAGCTTATCAATATCATATACAAGTCTTGAAGATTAGAAGAAGAATTATTAAAGAATCAACAAATGTCAAAAGGTTTAAATAATTCTTAAACTTGAATATAGATGTTCACAAATATGCATTCATAATCATATACATATCCCACATTTTTAACAAAAAGATAAACTATGTTTGAGATCTTTTTCAAAAGGTATTTGTGAAAATAAACTTTCAGGAACCGGTTCCTCCCTAACAGGGAACCGGGTTCCAAACTTGTTCAAAAAACACGTCCCTGGAATTTGTACCAGGAACCGGGTTGTACCTATAGGGGAACCGGTTCCTGCGTGTTATTTTTTTGAAATCTGAGTTATAACGTTCACTAAGAACCGGGTTCTGCCTATGTCGGAACCGGTTCCCAGCGAACCAGTGCAGCTTTTCTTTTGGTTTTTGAACATATTTCAAATGGTATTCTTTCATGAATGCATTGCATCTTTTAATATCAAATGGCATGATTGAAGAGGTGTTTGTGACATTATAAAATGTGCAGATTTTCTGATTTAAACATACAACAAAAAACCTTCTTCAATAAACAATTTTTCATCATTCAAATTTGCATACAAACTTTCAAGTGTTCATAATTTTGTGAAACTTGCCATATACATTTTCATTAAGAAATCATTACAAGTTTCATACATTCATTGTGAACATTTATAATCATTGCTTGAGAATTGTTTCTATCTTGAAGAAAAAGATCAATTGAAGATTGATAGTGCTCTCCATCTCTTTCAAATAAATCATTGTATTACAAAAAGAAATTATTCCCTTACTATCCAGGATTGTTGGAAGTAAGTGTTGTGATTTGAAGAGGATTGTTCTTCATCCACATTAGTGTTTGTTTGATCTTAAAGGTGTTAAGAACCTTTGGTCACCCTATAGGTTAGATAGTAAGCATAGGTTGTACAATCATTCTAACTATAGTGAAATCTCTTTCGTGTTGGAAAGGGGACTGGAGTACTCTCGGATTGTGAGGGGAACCAGGATATATCATCGTGTTCTTTACTTTTCCGCTTTTATCGCTTTCATCACCATAATCAAGAAAAGATAAGATATAATCAAAAACCTTCAAACACTTAACCAAAAATTACTACAAGTATTCTCATAAAACCGAATAAATTTTTATATACCTAATTCACCCCCCCCCCCCTCTTAGGCACTCTTAGACTTACAATTGGCATCAGAGCAAGTTATAGGTAACTTGTTCCTAAAGATCCAGAATGGCTTCCGCAAATCCAAATCCGGTTTTCAAAGATGGTGGTAGTAACAACAAGCCTCCATTGTTTTGTGGTGAATACTTTGACTTTTGGAAAATTCGCATGAAGGCTCATCTTGAAGCGCAAGGAGAAGAAATATGGAATGCTGTTGAGAATGGTCCATTTACTCCGGTGTGTGTTTTCAGTGGTGTTGGGTCATCAAAGCCTAAAGCATCATGGGATGACGATGACAAGAAAAAAGTTCTCTTTGACAAAAAGGCAATCAATATTCTCCAAAGTGCTCTTAGTATGGATGAATTTTTCCGAGTATCGGCATGTATAACGGCAAAAGAAATTTGGGATACTCTTGTAGAAACTCATGAAGGAACCGCCGAAGTCAAAAGGTCTAGATTGAACACTTTGAGTCAAGAATATGAATTATTCAGAATGCTGCCCGGAGAATCCATCCTTGACTTGCAAAAGAGATTCGTTCACTTGACAAACCATTTGAAGGCACTCGGTAAGACTTTAACTAACGATGAATTAAATCTTAAAGTGCTTAGGTCTTTAACGAGGGAATGGCAACCAAAAGTGACGGCAATATCCGAAAAGAAAAGCCTAGCAACTATGACTTCCGCAACACTTTTCGGAAAGCTTCAAGAATATGAGACGAAACTTGGAAGGCTTGAAAAACATGAGAATCATGAGAAGAAATCCAAAGGCATTGCTTTGAAAGTTGATTCAAAAGAAAGTCAAGATAAAGATGCATCGGAGGAAGATGAAAACCTCTTGCTTCTTGTAAAAAGGTTAGGAAAATATTTTGGTCATAAAAATAATCTTCATAATGCTAACTTTGTCAAAAGAAAGAAATTCTATAAGCATAAAGATAAAGAAGCCTCCACATCAACACAAGATGTCACATGCTATGAATGTGGAAAGTAAGGTCACATAAAGCCGGATTTTCCAAAACTCTGGATTCAAAGGCAAAAAGGAGTTCAAGAACAAAAGGGCTTATGTTGCATGGGAAGATAATGAGATAAGTTCTTCATCCGATTCGGAAAGCGACGAATGTGCAAATCTAGCATTGATGGCTTCACATCACTCCGACGATGAAGAAGAGGTTAGTAATGAATTTAATCTTTTTGATGATGATGTTCAAGGTGCAATTGATGAACTCTTGAAAGAATGCAAAAGTTTATACAAAAAGGTGTCAAAACAAGAAAAAGAACTTCTAATTTGTCTAGAAAAAATTGACACCATGACTAAAGATTTTGATCTTCAAAAACAAAATTTTATTAAAGAAAAGGAAAACTTTGCATGCTCCAAGTGTGAATCAAATGTCTTTCAAATTGTTCAATTGAAAAGAGTCATTGAACGATATGAAAAAGGACAAATAGGATTGGAAGGATTACTAAGCCAACAACGTTATCCAAATGATAAAAGAGGTCTTGGTTATGTGAATACTAAGAAACCAAGTAACAATCCCACTGTTTTTGTAAAGGCTAGTAATAGTTCCAATCCCAAGAAAGTAGAAAAGAAGCAAGTTGTTCATAATCATCAAAAGAAAAAGGCTAATATATCCAAAAAGAAAACATTTCCTAAGAAGAAATCTTATCCTTCTAGATATAGAAGTAACTTTGAACCTACTTGTTTTTATTGTGGTATTAAAGGCCATACACCTAATGCTTGCTATGTTAGAAACTTTAGTATGGCAAGTGGGCATTATGTGTGGGTGAAAAAGGGAACTAACTATGAAGGACCCAAGGCAACTTGGGTACCTAACAATAAATAATTTGTTTTTGTAGGTATGCTTGAAATCCACATCAAATGTTTGGTATCTTGATAGTGGATGTTCAAAGCATATGACAGGAGATGTACACCAATTTTCATATCTAGTACATAAAGCCAAAGGGTATGTCACCTATGGAGACAACGCCAAAGGAAAGATTCTTGGCGTTGGAATAGTTGGCACACCTCCATCCATTCAAATTGAGGATGTTCTCTATGTTGAAGGATTAAAACACAACCTTCTTAGCATAAGTCAACTTTGCGATAGAGGGTTCAAGATCAAATTCAACAAAGAAGAATGCCTTATTATGGATGAGGCAACCAATGAGGTAAAACTCAAAGGTATAAGATCTAACAATATTTTTATGATTACTTTAGATGATTTGTCTATGAAGGTACAATGTCTTATGGTAAACAACAATGACGCTTGGTTATGGCACAAGAGGATTGCTCACATTCACATGGAGCACTTGAACAAATTGGTTAAGCATGACTTAGTTATTGGTCTACCAAAGATGAAGTTCATCAAAGACAAATTATGTAGCGCATGCCAAAAGGGAAAACAGACCAAATCAACTTTCAAATCTAAGAATGTGGTGTCTACTACAAGGCCACTACAATTGTTACACATGGATCTCTTTGGTCCATCAAGAACAAAAAGCTTCGGAGGTAATGTATACGCTTTGGTTATTATTGATGATTTTTCTAGATACTCTTGGACTTTGTTTCTTGTGCAGAAAAGTGATGCTTTTAAAGCTTTTAAGAAGTATGCTAAGCAAATCCAAAATTAAAAATCACTAAAGATTGTATCCATAAGAAGTGATCATGGTGGAGAATTCCAAAATGCACAATTTGAAGAATTTTGTGAAGAACATGGTATCTCTCATAATTTTTCAGCACCTAGAACTCCACAACAAAATGGAGTAGTTGAAAGAAAGAATAGGTTTCTAGTGGAACTTGCAAGAACAATGCTTAGTGATGCAAATCTTCCTAAATATTTTTGGGCGGATGCGGTTAGTACGGCATGTTATGTTGGAAATCGAGTTATCATTAGACCTATAATAAAGAAGACTCCATATGAACTCTTCAAAGGAAGAAAGCCAAATATTGCTCACTTCCATATTTTTGGATGCAAGTGTTTTGTTCTTAACAATGACAAAGACAATCTCGGTATGTTTGACGAGAAATCCGACGAAGGTATATTTCTTGGTTATTCTCTTTCTAGTAAAGCATATAGAATTTATAATAGAAGAACTTTAACTATTGAAGAATCTATGCATGTATCTTTTGATGAAACTAACACCTCTAAAGAGGAAGTAGTTGTGTGTGATGATGATGATCCTATAGATTTACCCCCGGAAGAACTTTCAAATGATCAAGTTGTGAAATCACCGGAAAATCAAGAAAACATTGTACAACAAGATTCAAACATCAATGATCTACCAAAAGAATGGAGAACTCAGAGACCATCCTATTGACAAAATTATTGGTGACATTAGCCAAGGAGTATCAACAAGATTAAATCTAAAAGATGCTTGCTTAAACATGGCGTTTGTTTCTCAAATTGAACCTACCAAAGTTGATGAAGCCTTAGGAGATGATCAATGGATTATTGCTATGCAAGAAGAATTAAATCAATTCGAGAGAAATCAAGTTTGGGAACTTGTTCCTAGACCAAGTGGTAAACACATCATAGGTACCCGATGGGTGTTTAAGAACAAACTTGATGAGAATGGTCTAATTGTTCGAAACAAAGCAAGGTTGGTTGCCCAAGGTTATAATCAAGAGGAAGGAATCGACTTTGAAGAAACATTTGCTCCGGTTGCAAGGTTAGAAGCTATACGTCTTTTACTTGCTTATGCTTGTTCATTAAATTTTCAGCTTTTTCAAATGGACGTCAAAAGCGCATTCTTGAATGGATACATCAATGAAGAAGTCTATGTCAAACAACCTCCGGGATTTGAAGACTTCAAACATCCTACACATGTCTTTAAGTTGAGAAAGGCTCTTTATGGCTTAAAGCAAGCACCAAGAGCATGGTATGATAGACTTAGCAATTTTTTGTGTGAAAAAGGTTTCGAAAAGGGTAAGGTTGATAAAACCTTGTTCATTAATAAAATCAAAAGTAACACTTTATTATTTCAAGTCTATGTTGATGATATCATTTTTGGATCGACTAACAAAGAAATGTGTGAGGAATTCTCATTGATGATGCAAGGAGAATTCGAGATGTCTATGATGGGAAAGATGAACTACTTTCTTGGACTACAAATCAAGCAACTAAAAGATGTAATCTTCATCAACCAATCTAAGTATTGCAAAGAATTATTGAAAAAGTTTGATATGGACAATTGTAAAGCAATGAATACTCCAATGGGCTCTGGTACATATGTTGATCAAGATGAATCAGGTACTCCAATTGATATTACAAAATACCGAGGTATGATTGGTTCCTTATTGTATTTGACGGCAAGTCGTCCTGACATCATGTTTAGTGTTTGTCTTTGTGTTTGCTTTCAAGCAAATCCAAAGGAATCACACCTCATGGCAGTTAAAAGGATCATGAAGTATCTCAAAGGAACAACCAATGTCGGCTTATGGTATCCTAAAGGTAGTATTTGCACTTTAATTGGTTATTCTGACGCGGATTATGCAGGTTGTAAAACTGATCGTAAAAGCACAAGTGGTACTTGTCACATTATTGGAAATGCATTAGTATCATGGGCTTGTAAAAAGCAAGCATGTGTTGCTCTTAGCACGGCCGAAGCAGAATACATAGCAGCGGGTAGTTGTTGTGCACAAATTCTTTGGCTCAAGCAACAACTTCGTGATTACGGACTTGATCTCGGATGCATTCCTCTTCGATGCGACAATACAAGTGCTATCAATATTACAAAGAATCCGGTCATGCATTCAAGAACCAAACATATAGATATTCGACATCATTTTCTCTGTGATCATGTACTTAAAGGAGATGTCGAAGTCACTTTTGTGGATACTCATAACCAACTCGCAGATATCTTCACAAAACCGCTTGCTCGAGAACCATTCTTCAAAATTCGAAGAGAACTTGGTATTTTGGATGAAGGTGATCTCTAAATGTTTCTCATAAGGTGCACATCTTAATTTTTCTTCAAAAAATTTATGTTTCAGTACACTCTGCTTCTACTCCTTCTTTTATATGTTTTTATTTGATAAAATATGTGTGTATATATTGTTCGTCTTAATTTTTAAATGTATTTGTTTCACTCTTTTTCCCCATCCTTTTTTATGTTAACAAAGGGGGAGAAGAATATGCATATGTGTTGTTTTGTTTCAAAGAAATTGCAGGCCCAAATAACTATCATACTCACTCCAAAATTCAAAGAATCATGGACTTAGGGGGAGCATACAATTTAGGGGGAGCCTTGCATTTGCTCAACATTGTTGCTACACAAAACAACATAAACATTTCAAGAATTGTTTTCAATACTTGGTTGTCATCATCAAAAAGGGGGAGAATGTAATTGCAAGCTTCTCAAGTCATGTTTAAAGCATTTGTTTTGATGAAGACAACATGGATATCAACATTCAAAGGATGTGCAAAAAGCTTATCAATATCATATACAAGTCTTGAAGATTAGAAGAAGAATTATTAAAGAATCAACAAATGTCAAAAGGTTTAAATAATTCTTAAACTTGAATATAGATGTTCACAAATATGCATTCATAATCATATACATATCCCACATTTTTAACAAAAAGATAAACTATGTTTGAGATCTTTTTCAAAAGGTATTTGTGAAAATAAACTTTCAGGAACCGGTTCCTCCCTAACAGGGAACCGGGTTCCAAACTTGTTCAAAAAACACGTCCCTGGAATTTGTACCAGGAACCGGGTTGTACCTATAGGGGAACCGGTTCCTGCGTGTTATTTTTTTGAAATCTGAGTTATAACGTTCACTAAGAACCGAGTTCTGCCTGTGTCGGAACCGGTTCCCAGCGAACCAGTGCAGCTTTTCTTTTGGTTTTTGAACATATTTCAAATGGTATTCTTTCATGAATGCATTGCATCTTTTAATATCAAATGGCATGATTGAAGAGGTGTTTGTGACATTATAAAATGTGCAGATTTTCAGATTTAAACATACAACAAAAAACCTTCTTCAATAAACAATTTTTCATCATTCAAATTTGCATACAAACTTTCAAGTGTTCATAATTTTTTGAAACTTGCCATATACATTTTCATTAAGAAATCATTACAAGTTTCATACATTCATTGTGAACATTTATAATCATTGCTTGAGAATTGTTTCTATCTTGAAGAAGAAGATCAATTGAAGATTGATAGTGCTCTCCATCTCTTTCAAATAAATCATTGTATTACAAAAAGAAATTATTCCCTTACTATCCAGGATTGTTGGAAGTAAGTGTTGTGATTTGAAGAGGATTGTTTTTCATCTACATTAGTGTTTGTTTGATCTTAAAGGTGTTAAGAACCTTTGGTCACCCTATAGGTTAGATAGTAAGCATAGGTTGTACAATCATTCTAACTATAGTGAAATCTCTTTCGTGTTGGAAAGGGGACTGGAGTACTCTCGGATTGTGAGGGGGACCAGGATATATCACCGTGTTCTTTACTTTTCCGCTTTTACCGCTTTCATCACCATAATCAAGAAAAGATAAGATATAATCAAAAACCTTCAAACACTTAACCAAAAATTACTACAAGTATTCTCATAAAACCGAATAAATTTTTATATACCTAATTCACCCCCCCCCCCCTCTTAGGCACTCTTAGACTTACAGATACATGATGTCATAACCAATGTTAAGACATCCTGTACTGATCAAGTTGTTGTGCAGATTTATTGTTGCTGAGAATTTTCAGGAATCTGGTGTGCTATTCTGAGTTGAAGTATGTTGACTAGATCAGATGCTCACGTGGATATTAGGTTAACCTTGCTTAACCCTAATCTGTTATGATGAAAGCCCAAGACCAAGTCTTTAGGTTAACTTTGGTTAACCCTAGCTATTTTTATGGAAGCCCAAAATGAAAAATAGACTGCATATATATTTCTCACGAATTCTAATGGTGTGCGGCGCTTATATAGAAGATCAATAAGGCATTTTGTAGTTGTACTAGTTTTAGTAATTACTGTGAGCCAAGCAATTATCACTTGATAAGTGACTTGGAGTAGGTTTTGGTTGTAAGGGTTGTTTATCACTCAAAGCTTTGAAGCACGAGTGTTGTGTCTCTTGATTAAAGCTTTGAAGCAAAATCAAGTGTGTGTATTGAAGAATGTCTTCATAATCTTATTAATCAGTAGATTAGTATCATTGTTGTGATTGAGGGGGAGTGAGTAGGAACTCGGGTTTAAGTAGGACTTAGATTGAAGTTGCATTGGGTAGGTCTTAAGTGAAGGAGATAAACTGGTTGGTTTATTCCTAAATTAATACCTCTTATAGTGAATTTCTTCCCTGGCTTGGTAGCCCCCAGATGTAGGTGTCGTTATACACCGAACTGGATTAACAATTGATTGTGTTCTTTACTGTCTTTTAAATTACTGTTTGGTTTGTGTACAATTTGTCAGATACGGTGTCATAACATTCACTGTGACATTAAAGTATCCGTTGCCAGATTTCATGATTAATTGGATTTAATTATTTTATTAAGTGGTGAAATAATATATTAGAAGTATGATATTATTTGATGTGGGCTTGTTTTAAGGAATGGAAGTAGTAATAAGGGGGTGTATTAGTTTTAAGCCCAATAAGGAATAAAGAGAATAATAGGTTATTTTATAGTTGTTAGACAGAATAGAAAGAAGAGGCAGTAGAAGAATAAGGATTGGGAAGAAGAACGTGAAGCTGCTGGAAAAACGGGAAAAACGGCAGAACGAGGTTTCGACCGGAAGATTATAGAGCGACCTTCAATCCAAGGTAAGGGTGGGGTTCTGACTCTATAATTGGGTTCATGATGATTGGTATGTGGGGTTAGAGGTGATTGTTGTCTTGTTCATGAATTTAAAATTATATGATGTTGTATGATGAAATTGATGAATTTTAGATGAATAACGATGTTCTGATGTTGTTTAATTGACGTAGAATTATAGGATAATTGTAAGTGATGATTATCTATGATTAGATTAAGTTTTTAGGGCTTAAAGTATAGAACCCGTAGCGAAAACGCAGAGAAATCGCAGAACTTATGCAGGGTGTAACAGGATGTGTAGACCTCAAATAGGATGTGTCGATACAAGAAGGTTGAAAGACTCAGGATGAGTCGACACAGAGAGGTTTTGCATCGATACATGAGTGCTTTAGACTCAGGATGAGTCGATCCATAGGAGCATGTGTCGATACATGTTGTGTGTAAGACTCAGTATGAGTCGATCCAAGAGAGGATGCATCGACTCTTGTTGCAAATTCAGTGCAGTACGCGTCGATCCAAGGAGTTATGCGTCGACCCATGTTGTCTGATTTTTGACAGATTCAGTTTATAAATGTTGTAACTTGAGTTTTAGGATGCCGTTTGAGATGACGTTCGAAGCATTGAATAGCTAACGCGATGAACTTTATTCTAGATGATTTAAATGAAGAATAGGAAGTGTAATCTTAGTAGCCAATTTAGGATTTAGAGTTAGTTTTCGTATTGATTATTATGTTGGTTTTTATGCAGAATGATGAGGGTGAAATGTTTATAGGATGTTGTTTGATTTGTAACAGTAGGAGTAATAATAGTAATGATGTAAGATTACAGAATAGCAGTGTGAGTTATTGTCGTATTAATGTACAGCTGAGTTGTTGATGAGATGTTATTAATGAAGTTGTGTTTGATAATTTTATGATGAATAAATGATTTTTGACGAATAAATGATGTTTGATGAATTATTATGAATGATATGAAATGTTGATGAAGAGATGTGGAGATGCTTTTGAGATGTAGGTCTTTGGCCAACGACGATATTGTATTGAGATGTTATTAATTATGGTGTTGTTATTACATTCATGATTGTGTCGCATAAAATTGCATTTTGAATTGGAGCTTATGCTCGTTGAGATGGCCTGTATTGGCGAATATTGAGATGAAGGCTTATGCCTTGTTGATGCCTCTATTAATTGGAAAAAAATTGAAATGGGAGTTCTGCTCCAATGGTACCACATGCATTTGCATAGTGTTGAGTGGCATTATTTGATTGCATAAAGAAGTTGTGTATTGATGTTGTGAATGTGTATTATTGTTGTGATTATTAATGATTATGATATGAGAAGTGGTAATGTTATGTGATCTAATTTAATATATTAATTATCATGCGCTTTATTATATTGTTAGATATCTCACCCTTATGTTTGAATGTTGCCCTTATGTTGGTATCGTGTAGGTAATCGAGAGTGAAGGCTATATACCTTCAGTAGTTCGAGTCGGTGTCATTACTCTGATATGTAACACTCGAGGGGATGAACGCTTGTTGCTTTTGATTGTTGATTATTCAGTTGTTGAACCTTAAGTTGATTATTATTAAATGGTGTTGTTTTGAAGTTGCTGTAATGATGATAGAGATGTTATTAATAATTTCCGCTGCATAGATGTTGAATTATTTAAATAAAGATGTTATGATGATGGTTCATCCGATGTTTTAAAAGTGTTATATATCCATGATAAATGCAATGAATTTTGATAGAAGAATTTATGGCATCTCGATTCGTTTGCATGAATGATTTTTATAACTCTGATTTATTTATATAATTATCGGGGTAGAATTGGGGTGTTACAGGGGGTACCTGCAAGACACTCTGATGTTAAAGTAAGAAGCGGAATGAGAAAGCAAGTATGAGTTTAGAGATGTATGAATGAATACCTGACCCTCTTGTGAGAGAGGGTATTTATAGCCCCCAGCGTTGGGCCAAGGTTCCCACTCTTGGGCCACGCGGAGGCCCAATAACATGAACTTCCAGGGTTTACATGTGTATGAAGTCCAGCAAATGGACTCCCCCCTGATCAACTGCTCCGCGAGAATAGGGCTGGACCTGAGATTCCCTGAGGGCGGTTTGGGATGTCTGTCAGGAGGTCGTGGGACACGTCCTCCAACGATTGGATGGGGAGTTGCCCACAGACCCTAACTTGGGTTGTCTTTGGGCTTCTCGTTCGTATGGAAAATGTAGGCCCAATCCAGATCAGGAGCCCCCCAAGTTATTGTCCTCGAGCTAGAGGGCTATGACTTAAGTTCAGCTCTCGCTACCGAAGACTTGGTCGAGGTAGAGGGCCAAAGTCCCTGAAGGGAGCTGTCATACCCCAAATTTGCCCACCCTTTATTTCAACAGTAAAAAATATTTTAATTATTGATTTTAAAATATCATTTTATTGTTATAAAATATTCACTTCCAAACCTGTTTAAAAATATAATGATTTATTTCAGATCATTTGTATTTTTGAATAAATAAATATTCCCATACATTTCGTATACTTTCAATTGAGTTTATTTACAAATGAGTAACATAGCACAATTGGTAAAGGATGAAGCTTACAAATATAAGGTCGTGGGTTCGAATCTCTTGTGCCGCACTTTCAACATTTTCTATTTTTTTCTATTTTTTGTCACTAATTTTCTTTCCTTTTAAATTGGTGTTTCTTATTGGCCATTTGATGTCAATTTGTGTCACACTTTATTTTTGATTGGTCAAATTTGTCTTATTTCCAATTTGGATGGTTTTTTCATCTATAAATAGGACATGTTTTTCACACTTCTAGATTCATTCACAATTTCCATAAAACACACAATTTCTCATAATTTCACTACACATTCTCACACTTTCTTTTCAAAATTATTTTCAAATAGTATTGGTTTTTTTTTTGCCGATGATTCAAATATGAGGCCCCCTCTTTTATTTTCAATGTTTAGTTTTTAACATATGATGAACATCTATATGATGTTATAAGTTTTTTTAAATTATATTACACATTATATTCACTAACATTCACCTATTTCACACAATTTCTAAAATATTATTTTTATAATATTTCTAACATAAACAAAACCTTCCTCACATTTTTTTTACACTGTTCTCATACACATAACGACCTACACATATATATCGTTTCTAAATATTATTTCAAAAGACCATTGTTCACAAAATTTCTAACCATTTTATTCAAACCAAAATCCGCTAAAAACTAACATCACCACCATAACCATGAAATTGCAATCACCATAATTTTAGATCTGGAAAAAATCAACAACATCACTTTTGCTATAACAATAACATCAACACCATGTAAATTCAACATAACTATGAATCAAAATCTGGAAAAATTGTGTGTTGTTGTCTTTTGTTTGTTTTTGTGCAGAAAAGAAAGAGAAGATAACCGTAGAAACAATAGCAAAATCTCAACAACACACCCATCAGATCTGCATCACTCATCGCACTGTCAAAGAACTGCGAATCTGCCGCCTTCCTTACGCAATAGACGCGGCCATAATCCTCCGATCTCCTATTCTATTCGCGCCCTCAACCTCCCTAACACCGCCCCTCTAATCAGGTAAGTTTCTTCTATCGGTTTTGATTCCTTTCCTTTATGTGATATTTTTTTAAATCTTGAGAAAGGAATAAGTTTTGATCTTGCGGATTAGAAGAAGAGAGAATGTTTAGTTTTAAATATGAGAAAAAATAGAAAAAACTTCTATCTACATTTGGTTTTACATATCATTCTTGTTCTTAATTTTGTTATTAATATTTTTATTTAAAACATGCTACGTGTCGAAGCCTGGTTGGATAATTCCAATATTTGAAAAGTCAATTCAATCTTCTTTTAATACACGTGATCACATCAGTTTTATTCTCACTCTTTAATATAATTATTATAACTAGTAGGATGATAATTATATGGTTCATTTGCTCTTGCACAACATTGGGGTACTGGTTGTTTCAAACTGCAAGAATTTTATTTAACATTATATCTCTAAGTTTTGATCTACCTTTTTATTTGGTAATTGAATGTATAGTTAGTGTTATGGTCAAAATACAAACAAATCTCACCCCTTAGCCTTATGGGCCAAGTCCAATATCTGGACTTGAACCCTTACTCATGCGCACCCCTGTTTTTCTAACCTATTCAAACCAACATCTCCCCCTTGCATTGGGCCTGAATTCAATATATGAATTCAGGGCCCTGCTACATACACCCCTCTATTTTGCTAGCCCAACATTAATTGCACCCCCTGCATTTTTTAATCATTTTATTTTTATTATTTTATTTATAATTATTATTTACTACTATTATTATTATAAAATCAAATATATTTTCTCAACTCATCAAAATATTTTATTTATTCTATTGCATTAAAAATCATTTTTCATCATGCATTAATAAAGACATTTTTTATAATTAGCACATTAAAAAATATTCAACCAACAATAAAATCATTTTCATAATAAAATTAAACAAATCAATCTCTAGTAAAATAATTAGATTTATTAGGTTGATTACATTATTTTTTATAAATAATTAATTTAGTAAAATTATTTAAGATAATTGGTAAAATAACCTTGTACATAAATTCAAACACTTTTCAGAATTAAATTAATTCAATAATGGGATTGGTAGATTTTTCATCCACTGTTGTCCTCGAATAAGTGATTGATTGACCCACCGTCTATCAGTCAATTATTCAATAATCAAAATATTAAAACCCGCACAACTCACCAACTTTTCCATCTGCGAGCGACACGTGACGAGGAGGCTATATCAGACTCTTTTGCTCTACGCTTAAAAAAAATATTCAACCAAACACCAATTTATTTTTCATATTAAAATAATTAAAATAATTAATTTTCGAAAACGAATACGAAACATATTTTACTAATTGCGTGCTTGGTCCAATATCTCCTCAATTCACACACCCGGACTAAGTACAAAGGGAAATTAAAATATTTGTGTAATCCATAAAAAACACAAACCAACCGTGAACTACGAAAATGAGACTCTGATTCCTCCTAAGGAGGATACGTAGGCATACGATCAAAAATCGTTGCGAGTCCCGCTAACTAAAATTCAAACCCTTTTCCCCTTATTAATAATAATTACCCTATTTCTTAAAAATAATGCTTCTAAACCTAGTATCCTTGAGAACAAGGTAGACAAGGGGTGCCTAACACCTTCTCCTCGTCTAGAACCGAGTCAAATTTAGAATCTCTGAATTTCTTTTAGGGTTATTCCTTTATACTCCCTTCCTTTAGGATAAAAATTAAGGGTGGCGACTCTATCAAAAAACCAGTTGCAACAGCTGGCGACTCTGCTGGGGACTCAACCCTAGATTTAGAAGCTTTATCTTTCGATTTTAGGGTTTTTAGGGTTTTTCTTATTTCTTTTGGGTTTTATTATTTTCTTATTTAATTATTTATTTTATTTTCCTGCTTATGTTTATTATTCATTATATTTATATATTTGTGGTGGGAATTATAATTCTGTAAAAAAATTATTCTCAAAACCCTTAGAAAGAAGGTCTGTCTATTAGCCAAGGGGTTACATCAACCCTATGAGTTTATGCGACGACTTCGCCTAGAGTCAGTGGAATTCCGCAAAAGGAATACCTCTCGAGAGACATCCTCTTGGGAAGTAGGACTTTGGAATAAGACCTATGACTCTTTGTACAGCCTTTAAACCAAAAACTCATGATGAGACCTTTCATGACCTAGAGACGAATGTTTTGGTCTGTAAAGAGACTCCGCTTAAGGGAGGCCCTCGCGCCTTTCCTTCTAGTGTTATTCACGATACCCTTAAGGAAGCCACCTTATGGGGAGAGTAGAATATTCGTAGGCCAATACTAAGAACCTATCTTCTAAGGATACCTTTCACAAATCTCACTACAATATTTAAACCCGCAAGGGTTATCTTTTCACCTTCTACTAGCCCGTAGGGCTTCCGTCTATGTTATTATCCTTATCATGCCAGGACTTCTCGTCGTCTTTCATTTACCACAATCCTTAGGGAATCCCTACCTGTCTCAATCATTGAGATAATGTAGGACATCATCAAATCTATGTATTTTATCATCTTCATCCATAAGGAGTCCCTGCCTGTCTCAACTTCTGAGTCAGAGTAGCATATAATCATCAAACCTGTATGGGGTACCCTTACGTCTATCATCATACTACGTCTACGTCGCATTACATATCCATGAAACTTTTTTGCATACCTAAAAGCGAAAAATGTTTTTTCATACCCATGTATTTTCGTACATTCATACATTTTCATTTCATGCATTTCCACCTTCTCCCTTATCCAACTATCATCCATTTGCTAGTCGATTTCTTGATACTCGCCAACAAACTTAAGAAAGTCTGAAACTGTGGAAAAAGGAGATTATATACTAGAGACTCAATGGAGCTTGGTCCTATAAGTCTTATTGGAGAGAGAAGGCAGCCCTTCACCATGACAACTACAGGCCTACACAGCGCCTCAAATGCCACTACCATTGGTGATTCCTCTACATCAAGAGTAATTGTCCTATCAACGAAATAAGTATGCCCAAGAAAAGTCAAGGGTCATCCCTATGATCTGACAAGTCCAAGAACTATGAAGCATCTCCTAAAGTTAGTGGATCAACAAGAAGGTTTATCTCTAGATCATTAGGCTTTTATCATTTCAAATTGTAATTTCTTTCTTGCTGAGTGTTGTTTGTCATAAACTTTGTACTTTTTGGTCAAGTAATTCTAATAAAATAAACATGTATGTTTTTGAAATTGATTCCTTCAAAAATATCAACAAACTTCTATTTTCACTCTTTCTTTTCCATTTTTAAATTAACAAACTTCGATGGAGAATGATGAAAATACAAAATAACTGAATTTTGCTGATGTATGCTTTTTAATAGTAAGGCTTAGCTGACGATGTAAGGCCTTATTTCAATCCCTAGCATTGGAGATATAAGGAGATAATCTGTAGTTAACCCCTCGAGCCAGAAGTCGGAGTTCTTTCTATTTTCTATAAAAAAAAACCTTCATCTTAACCAGGGGCAGGGTAGATTTCAATTAATTCGACGATGCATTCAAATCCCAAGAGAATTGACACAATCTAAGCAAAGGTTCAAGCATATATCTTCCCTCGATACGTCATCGAGATAACGGTCTAAGCAAAGGTTCAAGCATATCTCTTTCCTCGATACATCATTGAGAAAACAACCTAAGCAGATATTCGAGCACATCATTTTCCCCGCGTTCATCACCCAAGATTGAGGAATCAATAAAAATAAAGTCCAAGACACCCTTCTTCCTCAATCAAGATCGAAGAAATGATGAAGATGAAGCTTACAACAATCAGCATGGTAGTCACAAATTTTCAAAAGCAAATACAAAAAAAAAATCAAAAAATATAGAGAAAGCCCGCTAAGTAAAAGCAAATCAATACTTGACTTAGGTAAAAATTAAGGCATCCCAATGGATCTAAGAAAAGAATTCAAAAAAATTGGTCCATGCAAAAATAAGGGATTGAAAACAATAAATTGAAGAACAATCTTGTGACTTCCACCTTAAGAATCATCAAGGCTTCTCATCAATGCTTGGATCTTATTAATGCTCATATCTTATCAATGCTTTTAATCGGCGCTTGGATCTTTGCCTAGGCTTCTCATCATCTGCGCGACTACAAAACTTCTCTTGGGGATTAAACACATCCGTTGGATTAATTGAACTTAGGATTAGAGAACATCAAGGAGAATGGGGTGGGCTAAGTTAATTTTGAGCCTTATATCTTTTGTTTCTTAAACCACGAACCATGGCCACGTTACAACCTTTAAAAGTCCTAATTGAGGCTAGGTTCACTATGAAAGCATATTCAGCAAGATTTGTGTTAAATTGACTCCTATGTTTGTTAAAATCATTTCTAACTACTTCGCTTCTTCGAATATTCATCTTCTAATCTTCCATTTCTTTTCAAATAATCCATTTCAAGAACGTGCTTGTACATCAAATAGAATTACTTTTTCGAAATGTACAATTTTATCTACGAATCAATACTTAGCATCAAAGAGATTTCAAGAAGGTCTGATCAAAGGCCATTCTTTCCAAGAAGCTCCTAACTGGGGCAAAAGCATCTAAGGGGATCCCTATAAACAAGGGTATAGACTAATGATCATAGGGGTATATCACATGAAGATAATATTGACAAGGGGCGATCATTCAGAGGTTCAATCAACTTAGATCAAATTTTAAAGCATTCTTCAACAAGGTGCATATCTTTCGAAGAAGCATTCATGCCACAACAGGATATGACTCGGTTTCCTCGTTTTAATAAACCTCTCAAGGCCTGGAAGCAGGGGCAACATTCCTAGATTCAAATGTTGGGGAAGTGCGTACCAAGTTCATCCTACTGCACGTAGGGTCCAAATTCTTCAAGAAACTTGAGGTATAAACTTTTCAAGCTTCGAATAATTGGGGAAATCTATGTCAAGTTCATGGTAAAGTATGATTACTTTCTAAGGATAGTTCCTCCTGATCTTGGAGATTGAGGGGCATGTCTTTCAAAATTCAAATGTTGGGGCAAACCACTGCGAGGCTCAATCAAAAAAGAAGTTGATACAAAAGGGTCCATCAAAGCCAAGCATTTTCCAGGAGTCTTTTAATCAGGGGCATAATGCAAAATATTGGGGTCATTCACATTATGATCAAACTTTTTCCAAGCTCATATTAAAAATAATCTCCTTCAGGACCCTACCAACAAATTAGGAAAAACAGTCCATACAAAAGCAAGCTCTCTTCATACTTTCACAAACCTCTGGTGGACCTCTCTTCTACGTCAGCAATCTTCGAGTTCGAAACAAGTATCAGGGAATCATGCAAGCACAACACTCAACCATAATGTGACAAGCAACCTTGTTGCATAAACAAACCTCCATGCTTTAATCATCCACAACCCATCACAGGGGCACCATTCAAAAAATATCCAATTCATAATCATAAAGCATAAGGCTGCATAAATCATGCATTAGAGCTCCTAGATCCAAAACCAAGCCATACTATCATCTCATTCATCTACGCATTCCAACAGCATGGGTCGAGTGTATCTCAAAAAGCCTAAATACGCATTCGCATTTCAAAGTCCAACATCCATTTACATATATCCAAGTCATTCATCACATTTCATGCATCAATCAATCATTACGCACATCAATCAATCATCATATTTCATGCGTCAATCAATCATTACATACATCAATCAATTCATACGTCAATCAATCATTACATATGTCAATCAATCATTACATACATCAATCAATCATTACATGCATCAATCAATCATTACATTCCATGCACCAATCAAATTTGCACGCATAGCATGAAACCTCGTTTTATGTGAATGCAATCATCATCGGCAATCAAGCTACCAATTCTACATAGAATCTCGGCAGTAGATTCCTTTTGTTGATCACGGCAGGTGATTTTTTGGAAAACCTAGGCAGGAAGTAATCTTTCAACAGAATCTCGGTAGTAGATTCCCATGGTTGATCACGGTAGGTGATTTTCCAGGAAACCTCGAAAGGAGGTAATCTTTCAACAGAATCTCGGAAGTAGATTCCCCGGTGGATCACGGAAGGTGATTTTCAAGAAAACCTCGGTAGGAGGTAATCTTTCGACAGAATCTCGGCAGTAGATTCCTTGGAAATCTTGGCAGCAGATTTCCCACTAAGAGCCTCACATCAAGCATGAGGTACGCAAAATCTCAAGATCATTTGCAACATTTGGTGCATCTAACATACAGAAACACCAAAGAGCATTTGATAAATCATCAAAGTTTATTCTGGTTAGAAGAACAGCGAAGGAAAATCCATGCCTACACCCATGTCCACGCCAATTTCTATGCATATGCCTACGTCCATGACTACACCAACGTCCACGTCCATACCTACGCATGCGTCTATGATACAGACCTTAAGATCTCACTGACATCTTTTCATCAAATTTGAATCAACTTGGAGATACAACAATTGGCAACAAACAATTTAGGGGGTTGGTGATTACGAGAAAGGAGAATCATCAAAAACATTTGTAAGACATTTGGGGCATATACAAGCATACTTGGGGCATATGCATACAAACATTTGGAGTATAAAACATACAAACATTTGGGGTATACATCACACTTGAATAACATATCAGTTTAGGACATTGTGCATACATGGCATTTTGCAAAGCTACTTTGGTTAAGATTGCAAATTCTTTTGGGGTTCATTTTCTTCATGTTGATAATGGTTGAGACGACACGACCAATATCATCATGAATTTGGGGTTTATTTTCTTAATGTTGATAATGGTTGAGACGACACGACCAATATCATCATGAACTTGGGGTTTATTTTCTTCATGTTGATAATGGTTGAGACGACACGACCAATATCATCATGAACTTGGGGTTTATTTTCTTCATGTTGATAATGGTTGAGACAACACGACCAATATCATCATGAATTTGGGGTTCATTTTCTTCATGTTGATAATGGTTGAGACGACACGACCAATATCATCATGAATTTAGGGTTCATTTTCTTCATGTTGATAATGGTTGAGACGACACGACCAATATCATCATGAATTTGGGGTTCATTTCCTTCATGTTGATAATGGTTGAGACGACACAACCAATATCATCATGAATTTGGGGTTTATTTTCTTTACATTGACGATCATGGTTGAGACGACACAACTAACCTCATCAGTGAACTTTGGGTTCCATCGCTTCAAATCTAGCATATTGCATTTGGTTATCAAATCTTGGTTGAGGGCTGACACGATTAACATTGTCATTCCAAGTTCCAAATATCTGGTTTTGAACTTTTTCAATTATATATCCCCTAGTTTGTGATAGATACACGAATCTTCAAGGTTATATTATTCACCCCCTAGGTTGCGGTGGATAACGTAAGCCCATCCCAGTTGTCTTTTATCCCCTAGGTTGTGATAAATGTACAGGTTCATCCTCGTACTATTTACTCCCTAGGATATAGTAAACATAACTAAATTTGTGTAAATCCATTGCATCAGTCTCCATGCAGCAATGTGTTATCAAGCTTTATGTTATTCATCCCCTAGGTTGCGATGAATATACGAAATTTACGTCACAAATTTATTATATCAGTCTCCTAGCATTAGTAAATCAGCTTTTTAAACTCGTACCATTTACCTCCTAGGTTATGGTAAATAAGCAAAATCTTACGATCTCTCAGATACTGACGAGTTATCTGCGTTGTCGAGTCTTGATTCTAACCCACTTTGGTCCAAACGCTGGTAAGATGATACATCATCATCTATGCCTATTATTCACACTCATAAGAATGTTGTACAATGTATTCTTATATTAGCTCGGACAAATCTTGGGGTTTTCCAATATTTAATAAAATTCTGATTAAATGCGCGAGACCTGCGTATTCTCGCACTATTCAATCGAAAGATGATTAAATAGGGGCAGCTGTCATACCCCAAATTTTCCCACCCTTTATTTCAACATTAAAAAATATTTTAATTATTGATTTTAAAATATCATTTTATTTTTATAAAATATTCACTTCCAAACCTCTTTAAAAATATAATGATTTATTTCAGATCATTTGTATTTTTGAATAAATAAATATTCCCATACATTTCGTATACTTTCAATTGAGTTTATTTACAAATGAGTAACATAGCACAATTGGTAAAGGATGAAGCTTAAAAATATATTGTCGTGGGTTTGAATCTCTTGTGCCGCACTTTCAACATTTTCTATTTTTTGTCACTAATTTTCTTTCCTTTTAAATTGGTGTTTCTTATTGGTCATTTGATGTCAATTTGTGTCACACTTTATTTTTGATTGGTCAAATTTGTCTTATTTCCAATTTGGATGATTTTTTCATCTAAAAATAGGACATGTTTTTCACACTTCTAGATTCATTCACAATTTCCACAAAACACAATTTCTCATAATTTCACTACACACTCTTCACAAACACATTCTCACACTTTCTTTTCAAAATTGTTTTCAAATAGTATTGGTTTTTTTTTGCCGATGATTCAAATATGAGGCCCCCTCTTTTATTTTCAATGTTTAGTTTTTAACATATGATGAACATCTATATGATGTTATAAGTTTTTTTAAATTATATTACACATTATATTCACTAACATTCACCTATTTCACACAATTTCTAAAATATTATTTTTATAATATTTCTAACATAAACAAAACCTTCCTCACATTTTCTTTACACTGTTCGCATACACATAACGACCTACACATATATATCATTTCTAAATTTTATTTCAAAAGACCATTGTTCACAAAATTTCTAACCATTTTATTCAAACCAAAATCTGTTAAAAACTAACATCACCACCATAACCATGAAATTGCAATCACAATAATTTTAGATCTAGAAAAAATCAACAACATCACTTTTGCTATAACAATAACATCAACACCATGTAAATTCAACATAACTATGAATCAAAATCTGGAAAAATTATGTGTTGTTGTTTTTTGTTTGTTTTGTGCAGAAAAGAAAGAGAAGAAAATCGTAGAAACAATAGCAAAATCTCAACAACACACCCATCAGATCTGCATCACTCATCGCACCGTCAAAGAACTGCGAATATGCCGCCTCCCTTACGCAATAGACGCGGCCATGATCCTCCGATCTCTTATTCTGTTCACGCCCTCAACCTCCCTAACACCGCCCCTCTAATCAGGTAAGTTTCTTCTATCGGTTTTGATTCGGTTCCTTTATGTGATATTTTTTTAAATCTTGAGAAAGGAATAAGTTTTGATCTTGCGGATTAGAAGAAGAGAGAATGTTTAGTTTTAAATATGAGAAAAAATGGAAAAAACTTCTATCTACATTTGGTTTTACATATCATTCTTGTTCTTAATTTTGTTATTAATATTTTTATTTAAAACATGCTACGTGTCGAAGCCTGGTTGGATAATTCCAATATTTGAAAAGTCAATTCAATCTTCTTTTAATACACGTGATCACATCAGTTTTATTCTCACTCTTTAATATAATTATTATAACTAGTAGGATGATAATTATAAGGTTCATTTGCTCTTGCACAACATTGGGGTACTGGTTGTTTCAAACTGCAAGAATTTTATTTAACATTATATCTCTAAGTTTTGATCTACCTTTTTATTTGGTAATTGAATGTATAGTTAGTGTTATGGTCAAAATACAAACAAATCACACCCCTTAGCCTTATGGGCCAAGTCCAATATCTAGACTTGAACCCTTACTCATGCGCACCCCTGTTTTGCTAACCTATTCAAACCAACATCTCCCCCTTGCATTGGGCCTGAATTCAATATATGAATTCAGGGCCCTGCTACATACACCCCTCTATTTTGCTAGCCCAACATTAATTGCACCCTCTGCATTTTTTAATCATTTTATTTTTATTATTTTATTTATAATTATTATTTACTACTATTATTATTATAAAATCAAATATATTTTCTCAACTCATCAAAATATTTTATTTATTCTATTGCATTAAAAATCATTTTTCATCATGCATTAATAAAGACATTTTTTATAATTAGCACATTAAAAAATATTCAACCAACAATAAAATCATTTTCATAATAAAATTAAACAAATCAATCTCTAGTAAAATAATTAGATTTATTAGGTTGATTACATTATTTTTTATAAATAATTAATTTAGTAAAATTATTTAAGATAATTGGTAAAATAACCTTGTACATAAATTCAAACACTTTTCAGAATTAAATTAATTCAATAATGGGATTGGTAGATTTTTCATCCACCGTTGTTCTCGAATAAGTGATTGATTGATCCATCGTTTATCAGTCAATTATTCAATAATCAAAATATTAAAACCCGCACAATTCACCAACTTTTCCATCTGCGAGCGACACGTGACGAGGAGGCTATATCAGACTCCTTTGCTCTACGCTTAAAAAAAATATTCAACCAAACACCAATTTATTTTTCATATTAAAATAATTAAAATAATTAATTTTCGAAAACGAATACGAAACATATTTTACTAATTGCGTGCTTGGTCCAATATCTCCTCAATTCACACACCCGGGCTAAGTACAAAGGGAAATTAAAATATCTGTGTAATTCATAAAAAACACAAATCAACCGCGAACTACGAAAATGAGACTCTGATTCCTCCTAAGGAGGATACGTAGGCATATGATCAAAAATCGTTGCGAGTCCCGCTAACTAAAATTCAAACCCTTTTCCCCTTATTAATAATAATTACCCTTTTTCTTAAAAATAATACTTCTAAACCTAGTATCCTTGAGAACAAGGTAGACAAGGGGTGCCTAACACCTTTCCCTCGTCTAGAACCGAGTCAAACTTAGAATCTCTGAATTTATTTTAGGGTTATTACTTTATACTCTCTTCCTTTAGGATAAAAATTAAGGGTGGCGACTCTATCAAAAAACCAGTTGCAACAGGAGCGAGTCGTTGCCCGTGGGGGGCCAGGCTCGAGTACATCAGGGAATATCATGGACCAACGGGGATCGAGACCGAAGGGGTCAACCGCTTGCTCGAGAGGACGTATTGGTGGTGCGGAGCCTCTGCAAGATCCCATTTGATATTCCCGTCTCCTGGGAGTTGTTAGATTGTCGAGCACTTCCTCGTCCCCGAGATGGTTAAATAGATGTGCCCCCTTCATGCACTCAAGTGGCGAGAACTTCTTCGTGTAAGTGTTTGCCTCACACGTTTGATAGTTGAGCCACGTGGCTAGTGCTTTGGGATGCCACTCCTTCAAGGAAAAAGCAAAAGGGGCCAATGAGGTGATTACCCTTCATGAGGGATCCCTTGGGGCGTGGTTCGCCTATAAAAAGGGGACCTTAAGTATCATTTGTCACCTAAAGTTTCCTCTCAATATTTTCTTTGCTCGTGGCGTGAAGTGGTTCTCTCAAAATCTCAGTTTTTCTTTGCTCGTGGCGTGAGGCGATTCTCTCAACTTTTCAGTTTCTCCCTCCAAGTTCTTCATCCAAGTAAGTTATAACCTCTCAACACCATGTTTCTTGAGCGTTTCTGGATTAAATGCCAAAAATTTGTCTTGATTGGATGAACATTCATGAGTTTTATGACGAATAGTCATGAATGTTTTTTTGAGTTCATGGGTTCCGTGTCGAGCACTCATGAATGTGTCGGGCACTTATGAACATTCATGTTATAGTGTCGGGGAGGACTCCTTAGGCTAGTGTGCATCCCGTATTTTTGCTCGGCGAGTGATCCCCCGACTACATGTCCTTGGAATGTAATTGTCCGCTTTAACATGTTGAGGGCTTGGGTCGAGTTCGTCGCCCTTTCACTTGATCTGCGGTGGAAGGGTAAATTTGATAATGTCGAATTCACTAACTTCCCCTGCTTTTCAGGTACAATGGCACGTTCAGTCGAGGACGACATTCCAGCCGCCCATCACAAAGACGAGCCCCATAGCGACGAGGACCCTTTGGCTTGGGTTGCTCCGGAGCCCCGGGATAAACAGTCGTGCTTTTCACAGGATGCGACGGACGCGTTCAACTGTCCAGAGGAACGCGCAGAAGGGGCCCCGGCCAACTGGATGCTTCAAATTCCCCATCGGGACCGAAGGATATGCTCGACGTATCTGGGAAAACGGTTCCCCATGTACAAATTTGCTTTCAAAGAGGCAGGGATGCGCCTGCCCTTCAACGATTTCCAGGTCGGGGTTTTCCAATGGCTTCAGTTGGCGCCTTCCCAACTTCATCCAAACGCGTTGGCGTTTATGCGAGCGTTTCAGATCGTCTGCCAATACCTGGGGATAGGCGCCATGCTGCCCCTTTTCTTTCGCATCTTTGACCTACAAAGACAATCTGTCTGAGGGAGGCAGGCGTGGGTATCCTTCAAACAGTTCGCGAAACTCTTACGGCCTTATCTAGAGTCCGTCCGAAATTTTAAAGAGAGGTACTTCATCGTGAAGCCCATGACGGACACGGTCATAGATTCTCTCTATACCCGAGTGGAAAAGGTGGAGGACGGGCGGCCAGTTACCCGACTTATGGCCAGATTCCCGCTCGAATGGCAGTGGAGGCATTATGAGCAAAGGCATGAATACTATGTAGTGAAACCCGGGGATTTGGATGCCCAAGACCAGCTTTCGTACGAGAAGTTATCGGCTTATGTTAAAGGTTTCTCCCCTGCGAAGTGCGTGGACGTGAACAGTAACCTGTTGTTTGACGAGGAGGGGGAGTATCTCTTAGTCAATAGGTTGATCAATAATAAGGTCTTGCTCGAGTGCTCCTCGAATGGGGAAGCCATGAGGCTTTTGGGTAAGGAGTAGCTGTTACTTTGCTCCTTTTTATGCGGGGACGTGTCCGCTCTGTTTTTGATTTTTCCAACTCGACTAACGATTCTCTTTGATTGCAGGTTGAATGGCATCTCTTTCCGAGCGTTTTTTGAAACTGAGGCCCAAAAATGCATCCACTTCTAGACCACGAAGCAGAGTCGCCCAGTTTTAGGAACAGGCCAAGTCTTCTGGTCGGGCTAGTGATTCCCCTTCCTCCTCAAAAAATCCAGCTTCTACTGATTCGGCCCAGATTCCGGTCAACGAGCCCGTGGCTAAGAGGAAGTGTGCAGATAACGCTGCGGGCGTACCGTCCAAGGGTGAAAAAACGTCTACGGGGTTTTTTGTATTGCCTCCTTGCTATTTAAACCGCGACCTCTTCAGCGAGGAGGACTCCCTCAGCGTGCACGAGAAGGAGAGGGAGACCATCTTGACTGAAGACAAGGAGAATCGCCATAAACACTTGGCCAAGGACGTGGCTGTTGCGATGAGGGTGCTCGAGACGGCCCTTTCGCTCAATGATGAGTCCTCGAGTGCTCAAGCCTCCCTCGACATGGCCTACGCCAAAATCCACAAGCTGAAGGTCAAGAATGAGAAGTTGAAGGGTGATATCCTCAACCATGAGTCAAGGTTCGAGGCCCAAGTTCAGCTTCTCAAGGATTTAAACGAGCTGAGGCCTCAGCTGGAGACGGCCACTAGGGAGAACGAGCGTCTGGTCGCTCGTAATTTGGAGCTAGAAGGGATGACCGCGCCGGCCGAGGATGAGACCGAGACAGAGAAGAACATGGCGACCAAGGAGGATTTGATTACTCGTATTCACTTTCTCGAGCAGGATGTGGTTGATACCCTTGGCTACGGCTTCAACACTGCCGTCGAGCAATTGAAGATCTTGAACACTGGGGTCAAGTTAGTGGTCGAGGGGGCGGGGCCATTTAACCAAGTTGTTGACGAGAAGATCCTTTCTCCTCCAGATAGCAGCGACGGGGAGGATGAAGTTTGATTGTATTAAGTTTAGGGCTTGCGTGTCCGTTGTTGTTTTAGGGCCTGCGTCCTCGCTATCATTCTTTTAGTTTTGAGGCCGTCGTGCCTAAATTGTAAATTTGAACAACGTCGGCCTTTGTAGTCGGCATATTATAATTTTGTTGTCTATTAACTGTTTATTTAATGAGTAATTGGTAACTTTTGGATGTATGTGCCCGACCATTGTTGTGGTCGTTATGAATTTTTCACGAAGTTTATGTTTTCGCGCGGAGATACCTGTTCGACCCTTCCATCGGTTCGACACACTTTGAAATATGTCGAGGGCGTGGAGTGGCATTCTGCGGGACGAGCGTATGATCGGGATCCTACGCTCGTGGCGTGAACTACCCATCGCGAGCTGGGTGTTCTGCCATGTTGGGGTACTTCGACATCGGAGCTCGATCGAGGTGTCCCTGTCGGGCAAAGATGTTGCTCGTCAATGTGAGAAACATTATGCTTTCGTTGGTTGGTAGGCTGCGTCCGTACCTCGACACGCCTATGTGGTCTAGATTTTACCCTTTGTCGATTAAAGGTGAATATTCGACAACGAAAGTCCTCAGTCGGTTGAAACAACCGGTTGAAAATCATCAAAACAATGAAGTCGCCATCGAACGTCTTTTATCCCACATGTAGGGAAAGGTAAACATCGAGAAAACCTGAGAAGGTAGAAGTCACGGTCTTGCGACCGAGAGATCGGGTAAGGGAGTCTGTTACGCGAGGGGAAGGTATTAGCACCCCACACGCCCGTAGTACTCTACGGTATCCACTCTTGTTATCTATCTTATGGGTGTGTTTAATCTATGCTTGCTGTTTACTATACTACTGAAAGGAATGCATGCAAAAGAAAGGAGAAAAAGAATGTAGGGGAAATAAAATTGTGCTCGCCTGGGCCCTACCCCAATGCCTACGTATCCTTTTTGAGGAATCAGAGCTACCGTAGTTCGGCTCATATGTTTTTTGTTTGTGTTCTTTATGGACAAAGTTAATTCCGCCTTCTGCCGCAGCTCGACCTTTGGAGACTTATGCGTTGGCACAGAAGTAAATTAATCGTGTCCTTACCTGAAAAGGTTTTAAAAGAAAAGGTGCTCGAGTGCACAAAAGATTTGAGTTGGTTTATATTTTGTTGTAGATGTTTTTTGTGGACGAAGTTAATCCCGCCTTCTGCCGCAGCTCGACTTTTGGAGACTTATGCGTTGGCACAGAAGTAAATTAATCGTGTCCTTACCTGAAAAGGGTTTTAAAGAAAAGTGCTCGAGCGCACAAAAGATTTGAATATGTTTTGTATTTTTGTTGCAGATAATGACTAGTCGACCTCAAGAGGGAGATATTAGCCATTTTCTACCTAGCCATGAAAGGAGTTTTTGAGAATTGAACCACACCTAAGCTTTAGATGAAGAACAATAAGATCGAGAAGAGACCCGCTTATCATTTCTCGTACTAAGCAAAAGCTTGATTCTCATCAATAGTTTTAAAGTGTTTTGAATTTTGAAAGAAAAGAAGTTTTAGTTTTAGGTGCGAATGCAAAAGGAGAAAGAAAAGTCAAAAAGGAGACTAGCCTACTTCTAAACCTAATGGTATTATGTATCGTTAGACCTAAAGTTAGAATTTTGAAGGAATTCTACATAATGTTAGTATGTTTGAATTGCGATAAAATACTGAAATGAAGGATAAAATAGGGTTGTGACGATACCGAACGGAGAAGGTCCGTTGCCTCTTCGACGCCATGCAAGTGATAAGAAAATTCTACCAAAGTTTCCTCGAAAGGGTGATTGAAGAATTAACCTCGAGCATTCCACATTGCAAGAGTTATGTCGATGCTACAAAAATCTTGACTAGAAAGTGGCAATAAAAATGATTATCGAATATAAAAAATAAAATAGAAAAAAATTCTAATCGAAATTCTAAAAGAAATTCTATTCTAAAATATTCTATTATTTTTATTATCAATTGAGAGAGAAAATTAAACTAGAAGAAAACTAAAATAGTAAAAAAGAAAAATTAGAAGAGTCAGGAGGTATGAGCTAAATTCAGGGGTGTAGTGCAGTAATTTTCCCAAAAAGAGTTTTTTGTTCAATTTCTTCAGGCTAAAAAACAACAACACGGGCCTAAAGTAAAAAGTGAGGCCCAGTCTAATTAATTCCTCATTTTTCTAACATATGTTTAATTATCAATTTAGTTTTCTTTATTATTAATTTGAATTAAAAAATAATAATAAAACAAAATTAAAATTGTACAATAATTAAAACTAAAAAAAGAAAAGATGTGAAAATTGAAAAGAGAATAGGGTTTTAGAGAGAGTCGTTCTCTTCTTCTCCGCAGAACAGCACGAACGGCGCCGACAGACACAACCTCCTCCGCTTCTTCAGACAACTCGGCGGCGCGGTCATCATCATCCTCGCTGATCTCCATCTCTCCCGACCCCCTGTTCATCATCTTTACATCGCCTCCTCGCTTCCGTTTCTTCATCCGCCGTGCTCAGCTCTCATCTTTCCGGTTCCCGATTCCGTCTTCGCCGTAAATCATGCCGCCATTATACTCTCTTCGTTCTTCTAGGATGATATTCTTCTTCTTCTGTAAATTATGAACGGCGATCATCCCTATTTACCCATCGCCTCCGCCGGGATTCATTTTCGACTTAACACCTCACTTCGCCACATCTTCACGCCTCTTCTCTGACTTCGTCTTATCCAAATCGTTTTTTCTCACAAATGGTAAATAACGGCCACAACCACCACCATCTGTATTGGAAACCTCAAACCATATACACCAATCTCTTTGTCTCTGAGTGAGTGTTCTAAATCCTGAATCCTTTTTCATCAATCTTATTTTGTTCTCTCTAATTTTTATCCAAAAACACGTAAACCCTAAGTCCCTGACAGTGTTTCGTAGTTGCTGTTGACAAAATATAAATCAAGAAATCCATTCAGGCATGATATCCCTTGATATTCTTCTGCTCGATCTTCTTCTTCTACTTCTTCGCTGTGTTCCTGAGATTTCGAATCTCTGTGTACCTCGTGCGATTTTGTTGCATTGATTGTGGCGGTGTGTTGTTGAAGCAGAGAGGACAGGGGTACTAAGAAATAAACACAGTAACGAATATGATGCGGTTTTTGGTTATGATGCTCAAAATTGTTGTTGTGCTTGCTAGATTAATGACTATACTGGAGCAGAGGTGTTATTATACGAAGGAATACCAGAGGAAGATAAAGATTGAAGCAAACCTTGAAGATTGAAGATGGAGATTCTTGAGGAATTCAACAATCTTGAGCGTTGAAGAGGAAACTTCTTAGAGACTTATTTAGAGGTGAATTTTTCTTGAGTTTTTCTTGATTTTCCTGCACATTCTTCTGAAATCTGCATTTTTGTTGTAGTAAGGGAGGTTACAGATGTAGTGATGACTGAAGCTATGTTGAGAAACCGTTCTTGCGGGTTGTTTATGAAGAGATAAAAAAATTAGATGAAGATGAGGATGGGGGTGATTTTCTAGAAGTGTGAAGGTAATGATGTATGGAGATGAAGAATGAATTCAAGGTTAAGGATGGAAGAGAGAGCATAAAGAGATTTCTAAGATAATTTTTTTGGTGAGTTCTTCTGCCCGTTCCAGAATGAGATGATTGAGAGGTAAAGAATTTCTTTTTCTCTGTGTTGAATATCCTCCTTTTCTGTCAATCCCCATTATGTATATATGCTGGAAATTTGTTGTAAAATAAGCCATGAGTTGGTTATGTGGTTAGTTAATTCTGTTAGGATAATGTTAGAAATTAGTTAGGAGTTTGTTACTAGTTGAGTTAGTTATGCTGTTTGTTATTCTGTTATGCAGTGTTAGAGATTCTGTTAGGTGGTTAGAATTTGGTTAGGGGTTGTTAGGAATTGGTTACTGAATATGGTTGGGGTAATGCTGTTAGAAGCGGTTAGGAGGTTATATATTATGTTTGTTATTCAATTACAGGTCATGTTGCTGTAAGTTTTTTTTGGTTAGAAGTTTGTTGGCTGGAATTTTGGTTAGGGGTTGTTAGAGTTTGTTATGTGCAGGGCTGTTTTGGAATTGATAATAACTGTTTCTTTTTGTTGTGTAAATGTTCAGGATTGCTTTGGAAAAAAAGGCATAGACCATGGCAAGTTACAATACGCCGGTTTGGTCATAAAGAAGGTAATGAAGATGGAAGCAACAAGGTTGCATTTCAAACACGACGAGGCCACACAAAAAGCGATGATGAGAATCAATATATGCACTTTTAATTGTATTTCTTGTTTTTTGTAGTATATTTTTGGATATTGTAAATGGTGTTGGGTATTTGGTTATGATATGGTTTTGACAGACTTTCTCCTTTTAAGATTTAAACCCTTTGCGCTTCTACCAGTAACATATGTGAAATCATGCTCAACTGATACATCTGACTTGATTGTTCTTACATTGCCTTTTCCATGCATTAGAGAAATATCTATTATACTAATGCATGCAACAAAAAGCACCCATATAATATTTGTTTGTCGAACAACAACTGCAAAGGCTCCAATCTTACCAATGCACTTAACCAGTAATTCTTTTCCAAACTTGCAAGATACATGGCCAGCACAGCAGTAACGGATGCAACATCTGTATAATAAAGAAAAGTGAAGAACCAATTAAGGGGATACAAGGATAGGACAATTGCGTGAAGCATTGCCTTTCTGTCACCGAGAGTTGGTTTCAAGTGAATAATGATGTCATATAGAATTATGCTGCATGCTTTTTCATATTTGTGGTTTGAATTCCACGAAAAACCACGCAAATATTTAAGAATTTTGATTTTCTCCAAATCCACTTCAAATATTAATGAATGAATTCTAATCAAACTACAGCTTCAGTGAATCCCTAATTCAATTCAATTTTCCAATCTAAACCAAATTTGCATGTCAAGCAATAAGCATTTGAAATAATGACACCTTGATCACAATCAACATCTTGTACCATGTCCCGACTATATGAGCACTAGAACAACGACGTCTTGGACCCCTTCTCAATAGATGATAATGACTATGCCCTGAGGGATTCTCTGCAGATGAATATGAAAGATGAGACATGCGAATACCTTGATATGGAATGAACCTCAGGTAGAATGCTGACAAGCTCAAATATGAAAATGTATAACCCTGATTTTTAGCTTCGTCTCATAAAACCTTGCAACTTGACATTGAGAAGAAAAGAATAGCCTCATAGCTTGATGATGATAAGGTCCATGAAATGAAAACCTAGCTTCAAACAAATTGTTAATGGAGAAATCAACTGAAACAAGCTTGTGCGAAGATGGGAGCCTTAAAGCCATACACCAACCCTTATTCCTCAAAATCCATGATCTTATGCCAATTTATTGATTAATGATGCATGATGTGTTTAGATGACCTAATGTGAGAAAAATGCAAAAATGCGTAAGCCAGATAGGAAGTAAAAGGGTAGGACAAATTTGGGGTATTACAGCTGCCCCTATTTAATCGTCTTAAACCTGAAAGTACGATTGGCGCGTGCCTTTCGGAAGTTCGAGGTTGGAGATGATTAAATATCAATGCCAAAAAATTTGTCCTGAGGGAGAAAGAGTGTTTTATTTATTTATTTATTTTGTGTTATCAATTGGGGAAAAGAAATTTATTTTCAATGAAGAGACAGAGACTGGACTTGTAACGTGGCTTGATGCCAATACAAGACAAATGGTTGGTATGAAAAGACAGCGGACGAGGTCTACGGGCGACCTACGATCCGAGGGTGACACATGAGAGTGATTTGACAGAGAACCTAGCCAAAGGGCGATCTCAGGTTCTAAGATAAAGTATATGAAAAGAACTTAGCCAAAAGGCGATCTCAGGTTCGACGATGATTTGAGGGAAGAACCTAGCCAAGAGGCGATCTCAGGTTCGACGATGATTTGAGGGAAGAACCTAGCCAAGAGGCGATCTCAGGTTCGACGAAGGTTTGAGGGAAGAACCTAGCCAAGAGGCAATCTCAGGTTCGACGGTGATTTGAAGGAAGAACCTAGCCAGGAGGCGATCTCAGGTTCGACGATGATTTGAAGTAAGAACCTAGCCAAGAGGCAATCTCAGGTTCGACAAAGATTTGAAGGAAGAACCTAGCCAAGAGGCGATCTCAGGTTCGACAAAGGTTTGAGGGAAGAACCTAGCCAAGGAAATCTTAGGTTCGACGGTGATTTGAAGGAAGAACCTAGCCAAGAGGCGATCTCAGGTTCGACGATGATTTGAAGGAAGAACCTAGCCAAGAGGCGATCTCAGGTTCGATGATGATTTGAAGGAAGAACCTAGCCAAGAGGCGATCTCAGGTTCGACGATGATTTGAAGGAAGAACCTAGCCAAGAGGCGATCTCAGGTTCGAATAAGGGAACATGGGTTATGACATGATGATTGTTTAGATAAGCGACACGGACGAGCATCAAGAAGTTTAAACACGGACGAGTGTTTGAATCAATACGGACGAGTATTGAAAGAAGATACGGACGAGTGTTTGATCCAATACGGACGAGTATTGAAAGAAGATACAGGCGGGTATCAAAAGGTTAAACACGGACGGGTGTTTGATTCAATACAGACGAGTATTGAAAGAAGATACGGACGAGTATCAAAAAGTAACACACGGACGAGTGTTGGATTCAATACGGACGAGTATTGAAAGAAGATACGAACGAGTATCAAAAAGTATAAACACGGACGAGTGTTTGAATCAATACGGACGAGTATTGAAAGAAGATACGGACGAGTATCAAAAGTATAAACACGGACGAGTGTTTGATTCAATACGGACGAGTATTGAAAGAAGATACGGACGAGTATCAAAAAGTATAAACATGGACGAGTGTTTGATTCAATACGGACGAGTATTGAAAGAAGATACAGACGAGTATCAAAAAGTATAAACACGGACGAGTGTTTGAATAACTGACCCGGATGGGTGTTTAGGAAACTTGACACATACGAGTGCTTAGGAATGGACACAGACGAGTGTTTAGGGATGGACACGGACGGGTGTTTAGGGAACTGACTACCAGACAAGAACTGGGTTTAGAATGACAAAGTGTGTTGATTTTGTTTGGCATTGAAAAGGTGAAGGTCACTGATTTGGGATTTTGGGCATGATACCCTCCTGTAGGGACGTATTGTTGTCCTTGAATAATTCAGGTCTTTTTTTTGTAAGGTACCTGATCTGGCTTATGCTTTGTATGTATGTTTGAATTTCTTTTGACACAAAGATCCACTCTGATGGATCAGCTACGCGCTTTGAGGATGAAATGTTATGCAGTGGTAACTATATGCAATGCGAAGAAATAAACTTCATGGGGATAAGAGAAGGCTTGCTGGGAGCCATTTGTTCATCACTGGGGATGTCAATATATACCGGCGTTGGAAGCCTGCAGTACTAAAGATTGCTGGGGATACTGATAAGAGTACACACTGGGGAGCTCTTGAAGACCTAAGATTGTTGATGACTCTTTTGGAGATTAAGTTGCCGATGAAACGAGTCTTCAAGTACGATGCTGGATTCTGAATCATACCGTTGGGAAGAGATAACCTGGCCAGACTTCCAAACATCCTGAACTGTTGGGGGAGTGATAGAAGTGAATATGCCGAAGAATGGATACTGAACACCATGTGAATCTCTGGTTACATGTCCCAAGTTTACGCATACTGGGGAATTGTCTCATGAATCACTTGGGGAATAAGAGATGGGCGCGGACACTTACGAGTGCCCCGGCTGAGCTCTGCGAATGCCCCGGTTTAGCTCTGCGAATGCCCCGGTTCAGCTATGCGATGCCCCAGTTCAGCTATGCGAATGCCCCGGTTCAGCTATGCGAATGCCCCGGTTCAGCTATGCGAATGCCCCGGTTTAGCTTTACTGGGGATGCTCTTGATTAACTTCACTGAGGATGCACTTGCGTGTGCTGAGTTACAAGACGATGCTAGATTTCTGAATTCATTTGGGGAATCAGATCTGAAATTGTCTGTGGTAGATGAAGGCAGCTTTGTGCACTGGCTAGGTCAGGGTGATTGTCATGATGCTTTCAGCTGATTGTAGTATTGTGCAACATAATTGACTCGAGCAACTAAGTACGGATGAGGAATGCCCCTGTCTTCTGGGAAGATCTAGGTTGAATAGAAGACCAGAAGATTCGTGCCACAATACGATATGAGGTGGCCTGCCCCAATGTCTTGAGCCACGAAACAAACTGTTCTTGATTATAGCTTTCTTGGAGAGATTTGTCGAATCTCGACGTAACTGCCCCAGGTTGAATGAATTCTGAATAGATCTCTCGACGTGATAGCCTCTGATTGATCGAGCTTGAAGAGATTTATCGACGTGATAGCCTCTGATTGACGGCTTTGAGGGGATGCCCCAGATTTGGCTGATCTTGGAGAGATCAACTCTCGACTTGATTGCCCCAGATTGACAGGCTCTGCTAACTTCATCCATGAATGGTACTCAGACTGTGGAGTACCAAGATGATTTCTCTTGACAGAATCACCGGTCAACATGCTACTGGATAAGTCATTTCTCTTGTGGCAGCTGATTCTTGCTTCAACGGGGTATTCAAGCCTCTCTTCTCTGACAAGATTGAGCTCTTTACCGGTTGTTCATTGTGAAAACTTACTTGATGTCAGTCAGTTGTTTTGTATGCATAAGAATGTTTATTATGAGAATGATAATTCTAATGCAACACATATGTAAGTCTTGAAGTTTGAAAAAACTTTGAATGAAATGGTGTCACAACTCTGTGGTGAACGAGTCACTAGCTAGAGAGAAACATTTGCAAATTCTTTTTTATGAAAGATAATGCAAGCAGATGATGCCAACACAGATATTCAAACTTACCTCTTAGGAGTCAGTTAAACGCTATCTCGTTGTAGCACGCTTTCGAATTGACCCATGCTTCAGTTAGGACTTTTATGGGTTGTAACGTGGCCTGGTTCACGGTTTTTTAGAAAAAAGGATTTAAGGCTCAAAATTATTTGGTGCCCACCCATTCTCCACGATGTTCTCCATTCCTACGTTCAGTTGACCCGATACAAGCATTTGTCTCTCAAGAAGAGTTTGCAATGATTGAGGAACCACTGTGGTTTCTTGGACACGACAGTCACTAACTTCTTTGCCTTTGGTGTCTGATCAAACGACTTTGTTCTTTGATGAGGATTTTCGTTGGTAATCATTTTCTCACCTTTTAGGCTTTTCAATTTTAATTCTTGCTTTCCCCACTTTTTGCCTGGACAAATTCTTTTGAATTTTGATTTGGAAGTCCAGCGGGATGCCCCAATTTTTGCCTAAGCGACTTGTTTTCAAGTTTCGACTTAGCAGGGATTTTTGTTTCTTTCTTATTCGTATTTTTTTCATTTTGAACAAGTCGTTGATCTTTGCGTTGTTTTTGATTTGTTGGAAGTGATTGTGACTGCCTGAGTCTTTAGCAAATGAGGGATAGCCATTGTTGTATCGTCCTTTGTTGACCTTTTGACGTGCGAGGGATACTCATTGGGGTATCATTAATTGATGCACGTTGATGATAGACGAAGGTTAACCTTTGTGGTTTTGACTTTCCTCAACCTTTTGATGGATAACCATTGTTGTATCCTTGGATGCACACTCTTGATGAGTTTTGAATGCTTGATCAGGTTAACTGAACACTACCCGCCCCAGGGTTAAAATGAGGGTTTTTTCTGAACAGAAAAGAAACTCCTACTTCGAAGGCTCAGAGGGGTTGACGAGGGTCTATCTCCCTTATATCTCCAGTGTTTGGGGATTGAAACAAGGTATGTACATCGTCAGCGGGGTCCTACTCAAAAGCGTACCAACCAGAGATTTTTTTTGCGTTTTCAGATTGTCGTCATCCTCCTTTGAATCTTTACCTAAGCATAAGACTAGGAAATTTGGCATCAATATGCAAGTAAAATATTTAAAGAGTGATAACGAATGGATGAGTAAAAATGAAAGGAATACTTCAAGACAAGCATACTTATTGCATTAAGATTTTCGTTCAAAAATAGACAAGTTTCTATATACAAGCAATGTTTAAACAAACAAGCAAGAATGCAAATGAAAATGCAGTAACAGAAACCAATGATTGCCATTGTTGAGGAGACTTGACTCCGTATGGACTTGCTGATTCTGACGACTTTCTATAGCATTGATGCTCGAGTGTGAGATAATTCCATTTCAGATCTGATGTGAGTATGACAGTCTCTGAATTGATTCAGTCTTGAACTTGGTCTCTGGATGACATACCATCTGGCTTGTCTGAGTATTTAATCCATTATCTTCCTGCTTGAAGAAGTTTCTGATTATGAGCCAAAGCTTGCATGTACCACTCAGAGTTATTCCATCACTGATCTTTGAGCATGTGTGGAGAGAAATCAGGTTGAACCTTTGAAGAGAACCCCATGTCTGAATAAGAATCCCCAATCTCCGGGTACCTGTAATGAATGCATGAATATACATGGAGTGTATGAATGAATGCCATGTCACGTTTTGTCATTTCCAAGGAATTTGCGTGCTTTGATTTTGATTCTGAGCAAGTAAGCGATGGAAGAGTTTAGGCACAAGACTTGCAAATATGATTCCTTGAAAATAACATAACATGTATGTTAAGCATGCAGTTAGCCATGTTATGTATGCAAAGGCATGGGATCAAAGAGGATCATGGTTCCATCATTCCTGAATAAGGTTGTTGCACTGCTCTGGATCATGTGAGTATCGTCAGATCAAAGGTCTGGCACAACTTCTGCATATATAAAAAACCAAGTACCCTGTGGATCTCCCATTGTCCGGGATCAAGGCTTCTGGAACATTGGATACTGTTGAGCATTTCTGAACATGCTGGGAATACCAAGATTGAAGGTTTGAATGAACCTCCAGGTAAACAAGTCAGGATCTCAGAAAATAAATCTGAGAACCATACGGTCACCAACAAGATATAGCATCTGCATCAAGTCGGAACAGAAATCCAGAATATAGCCATTAGGACCAATAGCCACTGTCTGAGCATAGTCACCATTTGTACCTGAATAACCATCTGAACACAGTCACCATTTGTACCTGTGACAAAAATTCCCTTCCCACTCACGGGTGAAAACTAGGTCAGGGTAAGATAATGGTAACTCGAAAATCACGGGTCCGCCTGAAAGTGCTATGGGCTTACCCATAGACGTGGGTGCCGATAGTAATTCATTTGAACCTCATCCGAGCGTGGTATATGACATGACTGCACTAATCGGACCACGTCCTATAGCCGTCATGCCCCCACTCTATTCCTAGGTGTCCTAGTGCACTCTGGCCTGGGTACTGGGCCTTTTACCTCAGAAGTGACATTCCCACCCAACATAGAGGACAGAGTCCAGCACAATAGATAACAAATATGGAAAGCCATAAAATGCAATGCAAACTTATGCTCAGATAAACATGTACAAATGAGTAAAATGAAAGCATAAAAATAAATACCCTAAGGAAAGAAAACAAGAGCTAGGAGCGACTCCGGGATGGACCAACATTTGGTCGACCTATTCCCCAGTGAAGTCGCCAGCTGAAACAACCGGCTGAAAATCATCAAAACAATGAAGTCGCCATCGAACGTCTTTTATCCCACATGTAGGAAAAGGTAAACATCGAGAAAACCTGAGAAGGGAGAAGTCACGGTCTTGCGACCGAGAGATCGGGTAAGGGAGTCTGTTACGCGAGGGGAAGGTATTATCACCCCACACGCCTGTAGTACTCTACGGTATCCACTCTTGTTATCTATCTTATGGGTGTGTTTAATCTATGCTTATTATTTACTATACTACTGAAAGGAATGCATGCAAAAGAAAGGAGAAAAAGAATGTAGGGGAAATAAAATTGTGCTCGCCTGGGCCCTACCCCAATGCCTACGTATCCTTTTTGAGGAATCAGAGCTACCGTAGTTCGGCTCATATGTTTTTTGTTTGTGTTCTTTATGGACGAAGTTAACTCCGCCTTCTGCCGCAGCTCGACCTTTGGAGACTTATGCGTTGGCACAAAATTAAATTGATCGTGTCCTTACCTGAAAAGGTTTTAAAAGAAAAGGTGCTCGAGCGCACAAAAGATTTGAGTTGGTTTATATTTTGTTGTAGATGTTTTTTGTGGACGAAGTTAATCCCGCCTTCTGCCGCAGCTCGACTTTTGGAGACTTATGCGTTGGCACAGAAGTAAATTAATCGTGTCCTTACCTGAAAAGGGTTTTAAAGAAAAGTGCTCGAGCGCACAAAAGATTTGAATATGTTTTGTATTTTTGTTGCAGATAATGACTAGTCGACCTCAAGAGGGAGATATTAGCCATTTTCTACCTAGCCATGAAAGGAGTTTTTGAGAATTGAACCACACCTAAGCTTGAGATGAAGAACAATAAGATCGAGAAGAGACCCGCTTATCATTTCTCGTACTAAGCAAAAGCATGATTCTCATCAATAGTTTTAAAGTGTTTTGAATTTTGAAAGAAAAGAAGTTTTAGTTTTAGGTGCGAATGCAAAAGGAGAAAGAAAAGTCAAAAAGGAGACTAGCCTACTTCTAAACCTAATGCTATTATGTATCGTTAGACCTAAAGTTAGAATTTTGAGGGAATTCTACATAATGTTAGTATGTTTGAATTGCGATAAAATACCGAAATGAAGGATAAAATAGGGTTGTGATGATACCGAACGGAGAAGGTCCGTTGCCTCTTCGACGCCACGCAAGTGATAAGAAAATTCTACCAAAGTTTCCTCGAAAGGGTGATTGAAGAATTAACCCCGAGCATTCCACATTGCAAGAGTTATGTCGATGCTACAAAAATCTTGACTAGAAAATGGCAATAAAAATGATTATCGAATATAAAAAATAAAATAGAAAAAAAATCTAATCGAAATTCTAAAAGAAATTCTATTCTAAAATATTCTATTATTTTTATTATCAATTGAGAGAGAAAATTAAACTAGAAGAAAACTAAAATAATAAAAAAGAAAAATTAGAAGAGTCAGGAGGTATGAGCTAAATTCAGGGGTGTAGTGCAGTAATTTTCCCAAAAAGAGTTTTTTGTTCAATTTCTTCAGGCTAAAAAACAACACGGGCCTAAAGTAAAAAGTGAGGCCCAGTCTAATTAATTCCTCATTTTTCTAACATATGTTTAATTATCAATTTAGTTTTCTTTATTATTAATTTGAATTAAAAAATAATAATAAAACAAAAATAAAATTGTACAATAATTAAAACTAAAAAAAGAAAAGATGTGAAAATTGAAAAGAGAATAGGGTTTTAGAGAGAGTCGTTCTCTTCTTCTCCGCAGAACAGCACGAACGGCGCCGACAGACACAACCTCCTCCGCTTCTTCAGACAACTCGGCGACGCGGTCATCATCATCCTCGCTGATCTCCATCTCTCCCGACCCCCTGTTCATCATCTTTACCTCGCCTCCTCGCTTCCGTTTCTTCATCCGCCGTGCTCAGCTCTCGTCTTTCCGGTTCCCGATTCCGTCTTCGCCGTAAATCATGCCGCCACTGTACTCTCTTCGTTCTTCTAGGATGATATTCTTCTTCTTCTGTAAATTATGAACGGCGATCATCCCTATTTACCCATCGCCTCCGCCGGGATTCATTTTCGACTTAACACCTCACTTCGCCACATCTTCACGCCTCTTCTCTGACTTCGTCTTATCCAAATCGTTTCTTCTCACAAATGGTAAATAACGGCCACAACCACCACCATCTGTATTGGAAACCTCAAACCATATACACCAATCTCTTTGTCTCTGAGTGAGTGTTCTAAATCCTGAATCCTTTTTCATCAATCTTATTTTGTTCTCTCTAATTTTTATCCAAAAACACGTAAACCCTAAGTCCCTGACAGTGTTTCGTAGTTGCTGTTGACAAAATAGAAATCAAGAAATCCATTCAGGCATGATATCCCTTGATATTCTTCTGCTCGATCTTCTTCTTCTACTTCTTCGCTGTGTTCCTGAGATTTCGAATCTCTGTGTACCAGCATGCACATCACCAGCATGCAACATCAAATCAGTCTATGAAATACATCAATTTATCATAACTGAACCAAAACCAAAAGAAACATGATATCATTATTTATCATACACACATCAAACAGCATAAACATGCACTTCATCCACAAGGACCTGATACAATCAATTATCATGGATACACCATTGCATATACACCAAATATGCACATAATAACAAACCGCATAATCGGAAAGTCAACATCAAATCAACGAAATATGATCACAACATAATTTCAAATAATGCCAAAACCAATATATCACATGATCACATCTTAATCATAATGGATAGCAGGCACAACACATAAGTATCAGTTCTCATTCACCAAACCAGAACAATTTACAAACAATTCTACATAATTCTCAAAATACCAAAGTTTACAAAAATCGGGAATTCGACTCTTTTTAAAATAATTTTCATAAAATAATATTTTTCTTATTTTATAAGATAGTATTTTTAATTTAAGAAATACTGCCGAAAACGGCACTCAAATCGGACTTACGGTTTGAAAGTTATGAATTTTCAAAGTTTAATATTTTTCAAAAAGTTACGTTTCTGGAAAATGTACTGGAACCCGGTTCCTACCTATACAGGAACCGGTTCCTACGTTGAAAAATGCCATTTTTTGTAAATTTTCACAGTGGAACCCGGTTCCTCCCCACTGGAAACCGGTTCCTGCGACCTGCAGAGCCAAAAACTGCTATTTTGACAGCATTTATTCATTCCAATTCCATCCAATTCATACCCATACGAATTATAACATTAGGAACACCAAAATGCAACCAATACACATCAATACAACATCATAAATCATGTTTCCATCATTCCTATTAATTATTCATCACATTAATGGTTCCAATTCCTATACTCTGACACAATTAGGGATAATCCCACAAACCTAGAATTCTAAAATCGAGATTCCTAACATGCTTAATCAATTCTATTGATCTCAAAATCTATAAGGCATATTAAATAATTGAAATCACCCCTTACCTCGCGATGATCCTTCGAATTCATGGCGTTTGGTTTTTTCCTCTCTTCTCTCCTCTTCTCCAATTTCACGTACAATAACTTCTTTCCAAATAACCTTCTTTTTCTTTTCCTTTTATTATTTGTCAAATAATAGAAATAAATTAGTCATTATTTAGTAGAGCTTTTTACTTCACACACCTCTAATTCAACCTTACACCCCCCGGTCTTCCTTTTTAATTCCATAATTAATTCATCCATTTAATCCAAATATTATTAATTAAGCATTTAATTAATTTAATAATTAAATTCTTAATTATTTAACACATGAATTAATTTGGGGTGTCACAATTCTCCCCTACTAAAAGAGTTTTCGTCCTCGAAAACATACCTTAGACGAACAGTTCGGGATACGAGTCCTTCATCTGGCTCTCCAGCTCCCAAGTGACATTTCCATCTGCTGGTCCTCCCCAAGCCACTCTTACCAACGTGATCTCCTTGCCTCACAACTGTTTCAACTTCCGATCCTCAATTCTCGCAGGTACCGCTTCCACAGTCAAATTCTCTCGTACCTGTATATCGTCTACCCGAATCTCATGAGACGGATCAGCAATGTACTTCCTTAGCTAAGATACATGAAAAACATCATGCAAATTTGCAAGTGACGGCGGCAAAGCAATCTGATAAGCAACTTTCCCAACTCTCTTGGTAATCTGAAACGGACCAATAAAACGTGGAGTCAACTTCTTTGACTTCAAAGCTCGACCAATACCAGTCATCGGAGTAACTCACATAAAAACATGTTCTCCTTCGCTAAACTCAAGATCTTTCCTCCTCTTATCGTGATAACTTTTCTGACGACTCTGAGAAGTCCTCATCTTCTCCTGAATCATCTTAATCTTTTCCGAAGTCTGTTGGACAATTTCCGGTCCAATCACAGCACTCTCTCCAGATTCATACCAACACAACGGTGTCCGACACCTCCTACCATACAATGCCTCAAACGGAGTCATACCAATGCTCGAACGAAAACTATTGTTGTAGGTAAACTTAATCAATGGTAGATAACTATCCCAAGCTCCACCTTTCTCCAACACACAAGCTCTTAACAAATCTTCCAACGAATGAATCGTTCTCTCCGTCTGACCATCTGTCTGTGGATGATAAGCGGAACTCAAACGCAACTTAGTACCCAAAGCTTCTTGCAATCCCGTCCAGAATTTAGATGTAAACCTCGGATCTCGATCCGACACAATACTAGAAGGAATACCGTGCAAACTCACAATCTTCTCAACATACAATTCTGCCAACCTTTCCATCGGATAATCCATTCTTATCGGAATAAAGTGAGCAGATTTCGTCAACCGATCAACAATAACCCAGATAGAATCACAATTCTTCGATGTCCTTGGCAAACCAGACACAAAATCCATAGAGATTCCATCCCATTTCCATTCCGGAACAAACAACGGTTCCATCAATCATGACGGTTTCTGATGCTCAATCTTCGACTTCTGACAAACCAAACAAGCATACACAAACTCAGCAATTTCCTTTTTCATTCCCGGTCACCAAAACAACTTCTTCAAATCATGGTACATTTTAGTAGCACCAGGATGAATACTCAATCCACTACGATGTCCTTCTTCCAAAATACTCTTCCTAATCTCTGCAACATCCGGAACACACACCCTATTACCAAATCTCATAACACCATTCTCATCAATCCGGAACTTGCCTCCTTGACCTTGGTTGATCAATGTCAATTTATCAACTAACCCAACATCAGACTTCTGTCCATTCCGAATTTCTTCCAGAATACCACTAGTCAGTTTCAACATACCCAATTTCACACTATTCGGAGTAGTTTCACATACCAAACTTAAATCTCTGAACTGCTCAACCAAATCTAACTCACGGACCATTAACATCGACATATGCAAGGACTTCCTACTCAAGGCATCCGCAACAACGTTTGCCTTACCAGGATGGTAATTCAAACCGAAATCATAATCCTTTAGAAATTCTAACCATCTCCTCTGCCTCATATTCAACTCTTTCTGATCAAAGAGATACCTCAGACTTTTGTGATCACTGAACACCTCAAACCGAGAACCATATAAATAATGCCTCCACAACTTCAAAACAAATACAACAGCTGCCAACTCTAAATCATGAGTCGGATAATTCCTTTCATGTACTTTCAATTGTCTCGAAGCATAAGTCACCACCTGCTTATCTTGCATCAACACACCACCTAATCCCATTAATGATGTGTCACAATACACAACAAAAGACCTAGTAGGATTTGGCAAAATCAAGATCGGAGCACTTGTCAACCTCCTCTTCAGCTCTTGAAATCCTTTCTCACATTCAACATCCCAAACAAACATCTGACCCTTCCTGGTCAACTTAGTCAACGGTAACGCTAATTTGGAAAATCCTTCTATAAACTTCCTGTAATAACCTGCAAGACCCAAAAAAATACGGATTCTTAGAAGCATTCTTCAGCGCTTCCCACTGAGATACTGCTTCTACCTTCGTAGGATCCACAGCAATTCCATTCTTGTAAATTACATGGCCAAGAAAACTTACTTCACTTAACCAGAATTCACACTTGGACAACTTCGCATAAAGCTTCTTCTCTTTCAACAATTCCAATACAACTCTGAGATGTTCTGCATGCTCTTCATCGCTCTTCGAATAAATTAGAATATCATCAATGAGCACCACCACAGACTTATCAAGATACAGATGAAATATCCTGTTCATATACTCCATGAAAACACCAGGTGCATTAGTAACTCCAAACGGCATAACAGAATACTCGTAATGTCCATACCTCGTTCTAAATGCAGTTTTCTGAATATCTTCCGACTTCACATGAATCTGATGATATCCAGATCTCAGATCAATCTTACTAAATACACAAGCTCCAACTAGTTGATCCATCAAATCATCGATCCTCGACAAAGGATATCGATTCTTGATTGTAACTTTATTCAGCTGTCTGTAATCAACACATAATCTCATTGAACCTTCTTTCTTCTTAACCAACAACACCGGAGCACCCCACGGCGAAACACTCGGACGAATAAACTTCTTCTCAAACAAATCCTCAAGTTGACTCTTCAACTTTCTCAATCTAGAAGCAGACCTCTTATAGGAATCCTCGAATTCGAACTAGTTCTAGTAACAAAACCCATTAAGACTTCACCTTGCACTCTCACACCGTTCCACTTACTTCGTCACGGAACACTTCATAAAAAATTACATCCAATAGGTCACATGCCTTTTTCTTGCTCTCGTCGAGATCTAAATCTCTCGTTACGCAAACCATAACGCTTCTCTTCTTGCCGACTCAACTAATTTCACACACTGTAAAGCTGGCACAATAAGTACATCCCATCCAACGCGATCCTGACTACTATCAACAAGAGATTAAGGGTGATCAGTTCCTCAATTTGTCAATAGATAGTCAACAATCATGAGGTGGCATCAACCATCGTTACCAAACCACAACAGCATCTTCAATCTTACCCTTCAAGCTACTTAAACATAACCATGCTTGAAGCATCAACTGCACGGCAATACTTACATCTTACAATCGGCGGTATACTGAACCAACCTCTTGCACAAAACTTCGGAGAAGAAACTTCTCCCCCACTTATTTCACACGTACCTCTGCAGACAACAAAAAGGAAACAATCAAGTACCGACAGTGTTTCACACACATGTCGCATACCAAAAGGGAGTAAACACATAAACAACATGGTCGATAGACCGACCTGCTCTGATACCACTATTGTAACACCCCTTCTAAATAACCCGCGAATATATTAATTAAATCAGAGTAACATGGAAAACAGGGATGTCACAACTCAAGATAAATATAAAAACCTCAAATCTACAGTTGTCATGCTTTACTGAAGGAATTATTAAAATAAATATTCGAATCAACATCATGTTCTACACAGCAGAAATATCTCAAAACCGGAATAACTTCACTTCATAAGTATTCCCAACATAAATTAAACAATAGAGTATAAAATAAAACTCATCATTCAAACGTTTCCCCCAGTGTTACAACCTATCAGAGCACGACACTGACACGCGGACTTAAAATAACATAGCTCTAGAGCCATCCTCACCAACTCCTGAGCTGCTAACTTTAATCTGAAATCATTAAAGTAAGGGTGAGATTTCTCATAATTAACATGTATTATAAGCTTCTCAATCAACATTATATCACAAGCATATTATTTCACCCATTTTAGCATAAATCCAGATTCAACACACAGTTTCAATCATACCAATCATTATGCACAAATCAATAACCAACCAAAGAATTGTAACACTAGAAGACATCCTAACATGTTACAATCCCATGCAAACACAAATGCAGACACAATGCATGTGGTACCGACACGTGACCAAGTCACCCAACATTGATCCATCATCAACCGGATACAGCAACCATCAATTCGTCCATAAACACCTGGACACGAATCCAGCTGATCCATCATCAATCGGATACAGCAACCATCAATTCGTCCATAGACACCTGGACACGAATCCAGCCTAACCACCCATCATCACCCGGGTATCGGTTAACGGCAATACAAGTCAAATTCCACACAATGGGAATTAACTTCACCAAAACAATGCATATGCATGCACATCACCAGCATGCAACATCAAACCAGTCTATGAAATACATCAATTTATCATAACTGAACCAAAACCAAAAGAAACATGATATCATTATTTATCATACACACATCAAACAGCATAAACATGCACTTCATCCACAAGGACCTGATACAATCAATTATCATGGATACACCATTGCATATACACCAAATATGCACATAATAACAAACCGCATAATCGGAAAGTCAACATCAAATCAACGGAATATGATCACAACATAATTCCAAATAATGCCAAAATCAATATATCACATGATCACATCTCAATCATAATGGATAGCGGGCACAACACATAAGTATTAGTTCTCATTCACCAAACCAGAACAATTTACAAACAATTCTACATCATTCTCAAAATGCCAAAGTTTACAAAAATCGGGAATTCGACTCTTTTTAAAATAATTTTCATAAAATAATATTTTTCTTATTTTATAAGATATTATTTTTAATTTAAGAAATACTGCCGAAAACGGCACTCAAATCGGACTTACGGTTTGAAAGTTATGAATTTTCAAAGTTTAATATTTTTCAAAAAGTTACGTTTCTGGAAAATATACTGGAACCCGGTTCCTACCTATACAGGAACCAGTTCCTACGTTGAAAAATGCCAGTTTTTGTAAATTTTCACAGTGGAACCCGGTTCCTCCCCACTGGGAACCGGTTCCTGCGACCTGCAGAGCCAAAAACTGCTATTTTGACAGCATTTATTCATTCCAATTCCATCCAATTCATACCCATACGAATTATAACATTAGGAACACCAAAATGCAACCAATACACATCAATACAACATCATAAATCATGTTTCCATCATTCCTATTAATTATTCATCACATTAATGGTTCCAATTCCTATACTCTGACACAATTAGGGATAATCCCACAAACCTAGAATTCCCAAATCGAGATTCCTAACATGTTTAATCAATTCTATTGATCTCAAAATCTATAAGGCATATTAAATAATTGAAATCACCCCTTACCTCGCGATGATCCTTCGAATTCACGGCGTTTGGCTTTTTTTCCTCTCTTCTCTCATCTTCTCCAATTTCACGTACAATAACTTCTTTCCAAATAACCTTCTTTTTCTTTTCCTTTTATTATTTGCCAAATAATAGAAATAAATTAGTCATTATTTAGTAGAGCTTTTTACTTTACACACCTCTAATTCAACCTTACACCCCCCGGTCTTCCTTTTTAATTTCATAATTAATTCATCCATTTAATCCAAATATTATTAGTTAAGTCTTTAATTAATTTAATAATTAAATTCCTAATTATTTAACACATGAATTAATTGGGGGTGTCACAGTGTCTCTGGACGATGCCCTCGAGAGTTGCTTCGGTCTTCGGGTGTCGTCGTGAAGCAGTGAACAAGCTGATGAACTGGTTCTTCAGGTTTCGCCAAGAGGTAATTGACCCTGGGGCGAGACCTTTGTACCAGTCCATAGCCGCTTTCCTCATATTCGTGGGGAACAACCGGCATTTGATTGGTCCCCCGACATTATGGTAGTGCAGCATGGCTTCAAACTCGTCTATATGGTCGACCGAGTCGGCAATGTCGTCGTATTCCTTTAAGTGGGGAGACTTCTCCATGTCAGGGGGAATGGGCGCCTCCATGATAGCTTGTGACAAGGGACCGCGGGGGTCGTCCTCGTCACTTTGTTCAAGAGAGCGAGACGGAGATCTGATGTAGTGGCGGTCACGATAGCCCTGGTCGCGCGGAGCGTTCCTCGGGCGGTATGACCATTGATGGTTCCCCCCGTTCCTGTCTCCAGGGGGTCTTCGTTCTTGATGCGAGGGGGTGTGGTCGCGCCTTCCCGCATCAACGAGTTGTTCCCTCTCTAAGGGGGGTCGTCTCCCGATTGGTCGGGGAGATGGGCTTCGTGAGATGTCCCGACTACGTCTCCGCGGGGGAGATTGGGGATGTTCCTCTGCTTGTCGGGGAGGAGGGGATTGAGGCCTCCTGTGTTTTCTCGGGGGCCTCTGATCATCTTCGAGTGTCCTCAGTCTTTCTCCTTGGGCGAAGATTAGGTAGTTGGTTTGATTGATTGTCGCGAACAGTGCTCGGGTCGTGGCGTCTGCCCCGGCTGGGACGGGGACCTCGTGGAACTGGACGTGTGGATAGTTATGGGGAGGTGGCTGATCTTCTTCAAGTCGATGAGGCATTGAAGAAGATGAAGTTGTGGCTTCGTCCCTATAGTTAGAAGGCACGAGCACGTTAACGCCCGGGGCGGTGTTATGACAGACGGTATCGGCGTTGTCGAGGTCGGTATTATTGTCGACGATGTTGTTAACGTCGATGACACGGACGTTCGGGTTTCTGGAGTCTGATCAGCCATGACAGTCGGGGATTGTTTAGCTTTTGGTCTCAAGTGAATAGGAGACGGGGAAGCTTAGTTTCCCACAGACTGCGCCACTGATCTTACCGGATCAGAGATGGACCGTCACAATTGGCTTCGGGTAGAAGTTGAATGAGATGGTGGTACCTGTAAGACACTTCGATGGTAAAGTAAGAAGCGGAATGAGCAAGCAAGTATGAGTTTAGAGATGTATGAATGAATACCTAACCCTCTTGTGAGAGAGGGTATTTATAGCCCTCAACGTTGGGCCAAGGTTCCCACTCTTGGGCCACGCAGAGGCCCAATAACAGGAACAGTCAGGGTTTACATATGTATGGAGTCCAGCAAATGGACTCCCCCCTGGTCAACTGCTCCACGAGAATAGGGATGGACCCAAGATTCCCGAAGGACAGTTTGGGATGTCTGTCAGGAGGTCATAGGCCACGTCCTCCAACAGTTGGATGGGGAGTTACCCCACAGTCCCTAACTTGGGTTGTCTTTCGACTTCTCATTCGTAGAGCAAATATAGGCCCAATCCAAATTAAATGGTTTAATAGGAAAATAAATTAGTTAAAAGGTTAAGGCACCTAAGGACAATAGTGTTTTTGTTGACCATGTTATAAATATGAAATATCTACAACCTTTTAGTAATGACTAATCTTTTGTTAAGAAATATTTGCTACATGTTATAGAAGAATATGCATAGTCAGTGCCTTGTGCTGTGAGGCAATTAACTTTTTAGCCAACAAGCTAACTGTCAAATGAGTCTCAGTAATTGAATTGATTTAGTTTATGTACAGTTCTAATTATAATGACCTAAGTAACACAGTCATCCCCTTTGAAGGATGAGACTCGAGAGTATATGTTAATGCCCAAAAGATGGTGCGGGTACAAGAAAAATATATACTACACAGAACCTGTTCCAACAACTTATAAACGAGATTTCCAATGTGTAAAAATAGAACGGAATACTACACATTGGAAAGAGATTCAGTTGTGTTCTCAACTTTGCATTGGTTCACACAATAAGTCACCTAGGAACCTGTTTGCCAATAGATTGGAGAAAAAGTGTCACAGAAATGGTAGGATTTTAAAACATTTTACACCAAATTAAAAAAAATAATAAAAAATTTGTCAATATACCTTAAACGGACAAGATGCCAACCATGCACATATTGAGGGCATTCTTTAGCTTTCGGATCATGTCATTTTCTCTGTGCTGTACTTGAATCTTCCTTGCCATTGCAAACAACTCTGGAATCAGCACAAGGGGTCAATGGCGGAAAAGAAGGAACAGATTGCAATATAAATTTCCTGCCACTTTTCAAGCCACCCCCTGAAGAGCTTGATCCAATCCGAAGTAGATGACTGTGTGGAGGAGAAACTCTCTTTTGGAGTGGAGAATTTGCTTTCACAGACTTGGTGGGAGTTGAAGCTTCTTTCAGTATATCAGGTGTTTCATCTTCTAGAATGTCAAAGAGCTTGCCATCTGATTCGTTATCTAAGTTAATGCTTGGAGTAATTGGTGAACTACCGCGCCAACGAAGAGAACCCCCGGATAACTGGCGAATACCACATCTGTTGGAGAGTTGATATGGTGGAAGATCTATCAACTCACTTTCTTTAGATGAAGCCCCTGTAGGTGCATTCTTTTGAGAGTCGTTTGTTTCTGTATGTGCAAGATTACTCCGTGATTTTTTGGAAGATTGAGTCGAATCTGCGGAAGCAAGTCTATACTTTGTACCCTGCTTGCCTTGGCTGGACAAATGGAAAAAGGACAATCAGCAGAGACATCAAAATAGTCTAGATATAACTTCTTATTCTTTACCGTACAGATATACTATAGTGAAGGCAATCTTACTCGGAGCATTGCAACGACGGTGTTACAGGTGAGAGGTGATTTGCTGGTCGTAACAAGCCTGTCCTGATCGTCACCATTTTCGGTCTACTGTGCAGCTTGTCATCCAACGCTTCTTCATCCAACGCTGCTTCAACGATGCTGCGCTCCCTTTCTTTGCTCAAAGCATGCTCCTTTGCCACAAAATCTGAATTTAAAAAATGTGTAATACATTAACTGAAACATTTAATGATATGTACCCTCTATTCCACCATGTATCATTAATTTAAATTTTCAACTATAGAGCTAAAATCAATTTTGTCCCTGTAATTCACACAAATTTTCAATTTATTCTCTATAAAAATGCCTGCCAGTTTGATTCCCTAAAATATAAGAAAAATTGATTTGGATTTCCGTTGTTATAGTTATATACTTGTCCACATTGACATTTATTTTATAACATGTGGACCATATTTATCATTTCAACGTAGACAAATTACAAGAACTAAAACCAAAAGAGGTGCCAAAAATTATTAAAAATATTTCAGGAACCAACCAACTACAATTTTTTAAAAACTAAACCGGAAAGAGTGCACATTAGTTCTTCAATTCACAAGTTCGTGAGATCTAATACTTACTTCAAAATAAACCCACCACTTACAAAAGTGCAGTGCAGATTATTACGAGCAGCTTAGAGCAAAGGAATCATTTTTATGGCCTACATGACCCTCAATCTAACTGGACTCAGTGGTGGGTGAGGTTTGAGTTGAGGTTCTGGATTCTACTCTAGACAAGGATTAGTATTAGGTAGCATCAAATCAAAACCTCCCAACATCAATCAATCCATAACATTTCTACTGAGCAGCTAAAAAGTTAAATTGTGTAGTGCATTAAGTATCTAAAATAACTATTCATACTAGGAGTTCTAACCTTCTCTCTTGCCAAAGGCATTCTTACATCCATCACATCGACATCCACTTGAGCATCCAACTTTAGACTTTTGATAAGAAAAAAGAATCTATTAGCCTTAGCAGACAGTAAAACTGGAAAAATATTTAGAGCATATAGAAATATGGATAATATACACAACCTGAAAACATTCACAATATTTTTTAGTACACATTGACCTTTTGCAATTGCAACCTCGTTTGTGCCTAGCTGATGCCGGTGTTGCCATATCCACATCTTCCTGCAAAGGTCACATCAAAATATCACCTACTTGATGAATTCCATGAGGTTGAACTTGAACAACAATAAAATATGAGGATATTATACCATATTATGTTGTGGAATATCAGCCGCACATTTTACAATCTTGGGAGCAAATGCATCTGGATTACGGGATTCAATATGGTGCTTTGTCTCAACAACTGTCTCCTGAAATTCTACTCTATTACCACAGCTGTCGCAAGCACAAGCTTCGCCACAGAAGAGGCCGGCGCCAAAACAATCACAATAACTGCAAAATACTCAAATCAAAATACATAGATATAGCACGCCATATAAAGTATGATTCAAAAAATATTTAAAAATTTACTCACAGTTTCAAACATTTACTCTTCTTACAGTTGCACCCCTTAGGGCCATCAGCATCATCAATATTTGTTTTCTTCCTATAGAGCATCAATATAATTTGGTGAAACAAGCAAACGTGTAAAAAATAAAAATTATGAATTACGAGAAAGATCAGGATAACTGACTTTTTCTTCGAGGTGTTAGGATGATTGAATTCCTCTGTATTCTCGGTATCTGCAGGGCTTACTCTTCTCTTATCACATGCATTTTCCAGATATAGATCAATGGACTCTGTCATGATAGGAGATTCGGAAATGAAATAATCTGCAGCTACTGGGGCGTCAGTTTCATGGCTCTTATTTCTAGTATCAATAAACGATTGACCATCCATATCGGTCGGAATTGAGGATTTTGCCGCATTTTCCACTTTATGCAAAGTTATAGAAGATTTGGAGTGCATCCCTTGTAAACCATCTGATAATCTCACCCCAGTAGATGAAGGACAACTAAGGGGCACTGCATTTATAATGCTATTTAAATGCAACCCAATGCCTGGTGGCTTGGAAGCTGTCACAGGAAGCATTTTCATGTCGCATGAAGTTGCATTTAATTTCACATGAAACGTATTACTTCCAAGAGTAACAGAAGCAGCTTCCCCAAATTGTAGGCAGCGTCTAGGGATGCCATGATGCTTTAGACTTGCCTAACAATGAATATATTGCACAAAGAAACCTCAATTAAATTGAACAAGAAAAAAATGCCAACTGATAACCAGACAGCAAATCATTATGCAAATTATGTGTATGATATGATCGCTAAGTAGATAATACCATTATACTACTAGAGTCTCATCCTAGGTGAATAAAACCTGTAGCCAACAAATAATTGCTGACTTTTCTTCTTGGTTCAAATATTCCATTCTATATATTCATAAACAGAAAAGTCACTTCCTTATTCAAATAGATGCCCTTAACCTTGACTCCGTGATGTAATATCAGGACTCACATTTTATTAACAATCTTGATTGAGAAAATGCAATTATCACAAATCAACAAAATTTTGAAACCTCCAATCAAAGGTACTGTGTTCTTCTCTTAATTGGAAATAATAGGTGCCAGTGAAAAAAAAAATTAGAAATATATTCAAGCTTATAATCATTAACTTTCAAAAGAGTCTATTTAGTGTTAAAGCATAAAAGAACACAGATATAGACATAACCCCTTCAGCAAGGGGGGAAAGCATAAAACTATGTCACAAAAGGTAATAATATTATGCTTCAGAGGAATGTAATAGACCTTGGGGAAAATTTATTACCTCAGAACCATCTTGTGGGATATTCTCTGAATTTACTTGCGAGGTTGACATCATCTCATTGCAATTTTCAAATTCTTTAATATCCTGGATAGGATCAGGCATCAATTGAGGTGTACAGTCACTATGATGTCGTTGATCATTTCCTGCACACTAAAGTTAAAAATTTTGCAGATCAGTTAAAAAAGACTGGAGGACATCTAGCACACACTAATCATATTTATAAATACTGACGGCCCTACATCAACGTTATAGATAGTATCTTTCAAATAGCAGCTGTGTATCTAATAGGACATCACTTTTGTGCAATTTGATACGAAGACATGAACATATAAAATGCACAAAAGCGATATAGTGTTTTTATTTTAATATCAAAATCAAAAGAAAAAAATTAACACCTTCCAGTGTCTCAGTGATAGAAATATCTTTCAAATCTACTTATCTCAGGCTCTAACTTTTCACCTCACCGCCAACCATCACAATCAATTCACAACTTGTCTGAAATATTTGGTTCTTGGTTATGGATTGGAGTGGGGTGGAAACAACCATCGCTCCACTCTCACCTTGCCATTCTGTATTTGATTATTTCCCTTACATTACTTTAAGTTATTTACTTATTTTCAATTCTTGTTTAGATCTCTTCCCTATGCAAACATTAAGCTTTAATGAAGTCGTCATTTGACTGCCATTAGTCATCTTCACATCTCGGAAATTTGAAAGCAAATACAAGATATATAACAGATTTAACTGCAAGACAACCTAATGCCAATTGCTATTAGTCATCTTCACATCTCGGAAATTTGAAAGCAAATACAAGATATATAACAGATTTTAACTGCAAGACAACCTAATGCCAATTGCTATTAGTCATCTTCACATCTTGGAAATTTGAAAACAAATACAAGATATATAATAGACTTAACTGCAAGACAACCAAATGCCAGTACATAATTGTATCAATTTGGGAATTTTAAGAATATCACCAATATATAATGAACTCATTGAGGGCTCAACTAATATTATCAACATTTTCTATTGATTTACTTATGGCAAAGCCATTATAAATATTTCTCTTCAAATTCAGAGAAAGATGTTTAAGCTCTATCAAAATTTATTGGATTTGATACTTCACTGTCCAAGAGCCGTCTTCATCGTTGTCCCAAAGGGCCTTAATATTCAATATGATGGAGTTGGTGTAACGAGGCAAAAAAAAAAGCATTAACAAGGCAAAGTTGAAAATGTAGTTGGGTCTCAATTTTGATTGTAAGTTGAAAATGGAAATGAAGACGAAATATGACGTGACAACAGAGAAAAAAGTAATTGATAGGAAGAACGTTTTACGAAAATACGATCGCACTATTTAGCATTCTTCTTATAGATATATAGAGTATAGACGGCAAGAACTTAGTTACCTGGGGAAGTGAATCATGAGAATGTTGATTATCAAAAACATCCGCACCTGAACTGGAGTCTAAATTTGTGACCTCTTGAGGAACCCATTCAGCACCATCTTTCTCCCCTTCCATTATTGCAAGATTTTCAGAATACGCTGGCCTTTCATGATGAACCATATTAGATTCCTCTAACAAAGGCAAAAGTTCTTCTGCTTTGTTAGCAGGACCATCGCTCCTATCAACTTCTAATATAACTTTCTCCGACTCAGTTAATGATGACCCAACTGCGTCAGTGGACTGTTCCATTTCTAGGTTGACAGGATACATTTGATCATCCCCGGGATCGGCCAAATATTTATCGACAGATGGTGGAGGACTGCAGCTTTGGGTACTAATGTCATTCTGAGCGTCTGTTGTAAATCCCTCTGACAGTGGCTGCTGAGGATTCAATTTTTTCAAATCACCATGAGCTTCACCAACACAGTTGTCTCCAATGTCAGCAATGTCAGGTTGAGATATTTCTCCACCGGATAAATGGGTTCCATCGGGCCTGATACAGAGAAATTTTGTCAACAAAGAACCAATGAATAGTCAACAACAAAACGCTCATAAAATTGAAGTAGGGATTCACAAACCTTTCCGAGCTTTGCGCTTCACGGTGGTGACCGCTAATTCGCGGTGATTTGAATACAAGAGGTGGAGAATTGAGTCCAAGAAAGCCATGTGTCACGTGAGAAGCCTTAACAGGCTGTATTGGAGAAAGTGTGTTGACAAATCTTAAAAAGGGAGATTCCTGGAATTAAGAAGATGATGATGATATGTGAAAATTCATTCATTACGAATCCGGAAAAATCACTACACAAGTCAACCAAATAACAAACACTAATCTCTCAACATCTTTAAACAAAAAAGACGGTTGAATAATCATGATTCAATACCACAAAACTTCAGTTCGACCTACCGCAAACCCTACCAAACCAGATTTCAAAGTGAAGACTATCCCCCCACTTATACACTAATCATATCTCATAAAATGTGAGACTCTTATCAGCTACTAATAATCAATTATAAACGCGTGACACCACGACGCGCGTGTACATAAATCCTTCATTAATCAAATCAAACAAATACATTTCCAAACAAGCCTCTGGCAGTAATTTATTTCACACATTAAATGAAACAAAATCGTGTATACATTCAGTAGATTCCAATTTCCAAATACACACAAAACAGATTTAACACTTCACATTAATGACATCATCCTCATCATAAGTAACAATTAAAATCTAATCAGATTCCATAAACATCCGCTACTAATCCGAATCCGAAACGAACAACAACACTAAAATCGAATTAAACTCAAAAATTGCATAATCAATTGATAATTAAAATCGAAAGTGATGAAATAGGAAATTGGTATATACTTGAACTTGAGGAGATTCATGAGAAGGAGTAATGGATGGATTGAGAGTGGAGAGAGAAGGAGTGTGCTTGATCTGAGAAGGTTCTGGAGAATCCATCAATGGAAGAAACAAACAGTGTTGGAAGAAATTGTTGAACCCTACACTACACTACACTACACAGTGAGAATCATCACACGCTCGATTCGTTTTTTTTTTCTTCTAACCTTTCTCTCTCTCTCTCTCTCTCTGTGTTCAATAATGGAACTTGGTTACTCAACAAAGTTTTTTCCTTTTTTTTTTTGCGTTATATATTAGTCCGAGAGGAGTGCGTGCGGCGCGTGAAAGTGTACGATGATATAGGGCGGGCGTTTAAAATGGGAGCGGGAACTGAAATGAAATGAATCAAGTTGTTTGGTTTTGTTGGGCCGGGTCAGGTCGCTCTCTTTATCCGCTTGTTTTTTGGATAGTTTGGTTTTTTTTTTGGAATTTCTTACTACACCCAAGAAAAATCTTATGTAATTTTCAAAAAGTTCTTATAATTTCAGAAATGTATTTTTGGACGCTTTTTTTTTTTTTGTTAAACTTCAATTAATTTTGGAAATGCATATCTGAAAATGTATGGAAGATACATTTTTTAAATTTATGCAAACAATAGCGGATCATAATTTTCAATGTTTCACATATTTTAACTACAAAATGAATACAAATATCATTATCAATACTATATTCACGACATAAATACAAAGATATAAATATAAAGATATATATATAGTCAACACTACAAAAATGTATCTAAAGTCGATAACTAAAATATTATCCAAATACAATCCAAAGTCGATAAACAAAGTATTATTCAAAGCCGAAATTCAAAATATAATACAAAGTATATTGATGTGAAAACTATTGCGTATGGTGGACTATGAGTCGGCTCGTCACCCTCTCGGTGTTCCTGCGCTGCTGATAAGTGCAAAAATATAATTATTTTATATATATTTTTTGTTGCACTTATCGACTCTGTTGATAATATCAGTTGAATAAACCTCACTTTTGTTGATTAATTTTCCATTCTTTTTGTAGGAATTTGAGCATTATTGGAGCATTGAGTAATAAAGGCCAAAAAGTTTCTCTAAGATGCATTTGAAGCAATAAAGGAACAAGGCAAAGAAATAAAGAAGCTGAAAGTTACAGTTTTTGTCGCGCTGGATGAAGCCAAGGCGTGCCAAGCGCCAGGCTGAGTGTTGAGCAGTGACAGGGCGTGTTGAGTGCCAGGCTAAGCATTGGGCGGTGACAGGGCGTGCTGAGCGCCAAGCTGAGCGTCGGGCGAGGCAGGAGCGAAGCGAAATGATAAAAATCTTGATGCTTATGTCTTAGCCTCGCGTATCTAGCATTGGTCGAAACTTGAGGCCAACGTCGGGCGGTGGTTTCCAGCGTCGGGCGATGGAAGATATTTTTTGCCAGCTTGCTTGTGTGGTGAATGTTGAGCGGATGAATAAAAGGCAACGCTGAGCGGTGGTTTTGAGCGTTAGATGGTGGTTGTCTGACTCAATTTTGTATTTAGGTTGTAAAAACATATTTTTAGGGGTGGTTTTTGTGGTATTTGTTCCCAAACTCCATCACCCTCATTTTTGTTATGATTAGTTTAGATAACAACTATGGAGCTTGCTCACGAATGACCTGGGGTGGACTTCTCTTTGACCGACTCTGACAAATCGGGAGATTTGTGGTTCATTTCTCTTCCTCTTTGTGTATTCTCTATTAGTTGGGTTTGTACATGTATTTTACTTTGAACTTATGTATATTTGTCACCCTTGGAGTTATATAAAACTTGCTTTACAAATCTTTGTCGATTATTGTCCTGGATTTTTTATTTGTGTTTGAGGTTTGGGTTGTTATAGAGATATATTGCTCGAATTCTTTATCTAGGATGATTGTCTGTTAGTTTCTGGATTCTAGAAATAGATTTAGAGCTGACATTCATTTGGGTGTATGTGATTAATGCCTTTGTGTTGGTTGTGTCGCTCTAAGAGATCATCAACGCGATTAACACATTTGACTTTTGTGTTGTTGAGGTGGTTGAGAGATTGCTATCGAGGTGATATAGTCAGTTTCTCGATTTTGTTATAAATGACTTAGATTGTGAGTGATATGTGGTGGCATTGCTAAATATTATAGGTTGCGTATAACAAGTCGATAGGTTTAAGTCTGACAAGTAGAGAATATGCATGTTTGATAAGTTCTTCCTCTTTTCTTTTGTTTACATTTATTTTCTGTTGATAACTTTTATACTTTCCATTCAAATCCCCCGAACTCATTAAACGAGAGATTTGTAGAACGGAAATTCAATAAACCAATCTTTATGGATACGATACAATATAACATATATCACCCAGTAAAATAATACTTTACTTTTTTGCTTGTCGTTATACCGCTGCAACAACTGCCTCTTGTACTGTAGAGCTTCTCGAGCATCCACCAAGATGACATCTAAAACACCTTTAACCTTAAAGCCATCAAGAAACAGTCATCCATCAATATTTGCTTGTCCAATCTCTATAATATGATGGCACATAGGCAACACATCACGAGCATGATCGGTCATAGTCTGTTCCTCCTCTAGAATCTTTTGATGAGTTGTCCTATGTGGATTTTTTGGAGCATCTTGTATCAAATATGGATGAGACACATTGAAAAAACATTTAATGTAATTGTCTACTCAGCTCTAATCGTCTAGTGCTATGGTACTTCATTTCTCATCTGGTACCAGATGATTAACACTACTAAAAAATATCTTTTAGTGACCGAATTAGTGATCGAAAAAGCTTAAAAATTGATCATTATAACACTTAGTGACCAATAAAGTGACCAACAATTTTTGGTTGGAAAAGTGCTAGTCGCTAACATTTAGTGACGTATTTGGTGACCGATTTTTAGAGACCATTTTGGTGACCGATATTAGAGACCGGTGCCAAATTTTGGTGGTTGTAGTGACCGAATTTTTGGTGGCTAATTTTATTTTGTGACGAATTCAGCGACATCTAAAATTTTACCAAATTTCAGTGGCTGATTCAGTGGCTATAGCGACCAAATTTTTCCAGTCACTAATTCGGTCACTAAAAGAGATTTTTCTAGTAGTGTAACATAATCAACAAACATGACATTCATATATATGAGTTTTACTAGGGGAGGAGAAGATACAACGAGATCCTTGGAAATGTACTGCATGTATCTGAACTGACACATGACGCGCTCATGCAGATGAGCAGTCGTCTTGCGCGACCCTCAAGCCAACCATCTCGAGTATAACACATCATCATCAAATGGTAGTCGACATATGCTTAGAAGTGTATATCATCGAAGACCAATCAGTTTATATACACCATGAATGGCTCTATCGCCTGGTTTCCTCAGAGGGGGTCGAATGGAGTGACACACAACTTTACTTCAATATACGCAGGATCGAGTGACCAACCAGATATGCGAGGGAAGTGTTGTAGGATACAAGCCTAAAAAAACAAGTATCATTAGTTAGTAACGACATCATAATAATTAACAAAATGACATATATACAATATAAGACTAAGAAATATTACCATCAATAGTATGATGTTGTCGGTCATCTGCTTCGTCTTCCTCCTACACCCTTCAAACAACTTAGTATACAAGTACACCAAACATGTGGCCCCCCAATTGTACTCATGGATCCGCTCAAAGTCCTCAAAATGTATGTATATGACATATGTATAAGTGGCACTCGTGTCCATAAAAGGGCAATGTCAACCAGATACAATAAGTATGCTCTTATAGCATAGGCTCTGTGTTGGGCTACCTGCTCGGAATCACCATCATCCTGTTATCTCATCATCAAACACCTTTTGCAAATATCTAAATCTAGCATGAGCACCATGAGTTTGGTTCATCTCTTTCATAACACTCTATATGGTAACTCATAAGTACTCTACCATCAAGTTCAGTGCCTCCTCTTTGCCACACATCCCATGGTCTAAAAAAACACCCTCTTACCGAAAGTTACAGCAGACTGGCGATATCGTCCAATGTGATCGTCATTTCACCATGTAGTAGATGGAACAATGACATCTCATCGTGCCATCTCTCAACTAAAGCGTTAATCATACAATGATTAACGATAGTATATCCACATAGGGTTAAATATTTCAATCTTAAAAGTTGTAAGACATTCTGAAACCATGGCTCACTGGAGCTGTCAGGCGAATGATCTTCTGCGCGTGATTAATGATCTTTAGCGGATCACGTTCCTGCATATATGGTTTAACAAAAATGATTCAACCAAACAAAATTTAATAATAAAAGAAACACTATAATAATTAATAGTTCCAACCAATATTTACCTCTTTGTCCCAAATATGTCTGGAAACATGGTTCAGGTATAGAGGCATAAATGATAAATCAAAAGGCCCTCCTCCAAAACTAGGAGGTTCCGCAAGTGCAACCTCATCTTCCTGGGCTTGGGGCTAGGTTGCATCAACCACCGACTGTGTGTCTGTAGGTGCGGCCTCATCTGCCTGAGCCTAGTACGTATGTGATGCCTCAGGGGCCTCATAGGGCTGAGGTTGGGATGCATCAGACACTGATTGCATGGCCTCAAGTGTCATTTAGGAGTGTGATGTCTCTCCTGCCTCAAATACCATATATAAAGTAGTGCGTCTACGTGAAGATAGAGGCGAGGAGGCATGAACAGAGAACCTCACCTACTGTGGAAGGACAAAGAAGAAGGCGATGAAACGTGAACACCAAAACCTGTAGTCACCTCTGCTATAATATGTCTAGAGGCAGTAGGAGCCCGGGATTTTTGACTTCTTTTCCTCCAAATTGAAGCATGATATGCAAGCATGTCGTGTCTCAACCTAGATATTTTCCCATCCATAACTCATGTAGAAGTATGAATCAAATGTTACGAAAATACTTGTGTTCAAAAAATGAGAAAAATGCAAACTTACTAATACCGGAGACGTATCTTCGATTTTTTATGTAAACATTGAAAATTTTCGAAAATGTATATCAGATACTACTTGCAACATTATGCTTCATCAATGGCAAAGGTTAGGCTACTAATACCTCAAAAAATTATCATTAATCATAAAAACAACTGTACCAAAATTTTTAATCTCGCTTCTAAGCATGCAAACACTAAAAATACTTGAATTATCTAACTTAAAACTCAATTTACATAGCATTTACAATAACTCAATAAACATTTACAATTTATAATTTTTGTTGGTTGATGAAGCTTGAACAATGATGTTAGATGGTGTTTGATTGTTGTTTGTTGATTTTTGATGAGATTTTAAGTATTTTTGCACAATGAGTTAGATAGGGTTTTGAGTTTGAGTTTCAAAATGTGTTTATGAAATGAGGAAGAGGAAGAAACGAGCGCGCATATGTGTGTCAACATATTCTGGAAATACACCTACGGGTCCCTCTGGTAAGTGCATATCTAGAATATTTTTGCGTGACATCTGAGGTTTCCTAGGCTAAACTATGATCTGCAATTGGAGAGCTTCCAAAAATACACATACGGGTCCTTCCCGTAAGTGTAACTCCAGTTAATTCCCTTCTCTATTATAGGGTCTTGTTCATTAATGGTCTGACTAAGGGTGCTTCTGGAAATACATTTCTGGATGTTAGGGACATTTACAAATTTTTCCACAGTGCGCTAGTAAGATATGGAATGTGTTAAGAAATCTTTTTTTTTTTTTTGTAATTTCTCATTGGACCCTTGTACATTCTCCCAAGTCTTGTGCAAAATTTCTAAAATGTCATATGTTTTTGGAGATGTATATCCAAACGCATCAAATCTATTTTAACCATAGATTAATTCGGAGATGTATCTTCGAAATTATTTTAGGGTGTGTTCGAAGATACATCTCTGAATTCACTTTTTTTTATTTTAAAATTCAACAAAATAATTCGGAGATGTATCCCCAAGCTAGGTGAGCATATTTAAAGCTCGTGTCAGACTCCTCCCTCTTCTCCTTCATTTTCATTTTTCAGAAACTCAAAATTTTCTCTCTACCTCACTCTATTAATTTGCAGTTCCCACTTAATGTCAAATTTTAAAGCAATATTTACTTGTATCTTTCCATTCTCAACTCCCTTTAACTATTGAATTCAACATCTTATCACTTTACACCCTCATCAACATATTTTTGAGTAAGTTTCTCATTTAGCTTATTTAAAATTTTGATTAATGTATTAGTTCAAATAGGTTAGTTTTAATGCATTAGATATCATTAGCATTTGAAATAGATTATCTATATACTCTGTTAATATGATTCAGATGAGTATGGATGATACTTGGATGACTAGGACAGTTGTAGAAAAGTTTACGCCATTGAAGTTGAACGGAGTTTTTTTCGGAGATGTATCTTCGAAGTGTTATGTTTCGGATTTTCGAAAATACATCTCCAAAAAAAGCTTCGTTCAGGAGGTTCAATGGAAGAAACGTTTCAAGGGATATAACAGGAAAAAAAGCTCATTTCCTCATATACTAATCTCGTTTGTTATGTCTTTTTTCGAGGGTTATGATTGAAAACAACGAGAGGTTGAGACTCGAGCAATCCACCCTAAAGGTGTCTGCTCGTCGCGACATGACTCACCAGCATGAGCAAATTAGAGTCGTATCCCCTCTACCTAATGCAATATTTATGAGTCTTAAGCTTCAACTTCTTCCTTATCACTTATCTTAAGTTATTCTTTAGTCTCTATTTGCGGTAGTTTGACTCCCTTAAAAGTGTTTGTCTTTTTTTTTACAACTTCTTCAAGATAAGACATTGACTAGAGAATCTTTGTATCAACGGGTTTAGTGTTAAGTCCTTAGAATTGATTTTCTACTTGTCTGTCACTTGTTATATTTGTGCTTCTGTGTGGTCTAGGATTTTTTTATGGTTGAGAAAGATAGTTGTTTTAGCAAGTTATATTTTATTTTTGTATAAGATTTTTCTTCCCTAGTGAATTTGGCTAGGATTAGTGGTGGTTTTATCATGATTTAGACATTCAATGGAGTGGACTCTTTGAAAAATCAAGATCAATTTAATCTTTTTAGAATCATCAATCGAGGAGGAGGTCTTGGAAGATAAGTATATCTTATTTGTTTGTGAATGACTTCTTAGTAGGTTGTTGTGGTGTGTTTGTTCTTTCTCTAATTGAATAGTAAACTTTATCTCTAATTGTGTCTTCCGACTATTTTGAGATGTGGTCCTAAGTTGCGTGTAAAAACTTTTTTTTTTGTTGATAGTGATTTATTTTTCTGAAACTCTTTATTTGATAGCTTTAATTTTTGTTGAGACTCTATTTTTTTTTTTTTCAATTTGATACAGTGTTTGTTTTATTTTCTTCCGCTATAGACTCTTTGGTAAGTTTGCAGTGTATATATCGTGTCTTTTTAACTAGTCTTTATAATTGTATTTGTTTCCGTCTCTCTATTAATATATTTTATTTACCGTTAAAAAAACCAATTTAGAGTCTAATGGTCCAACTTACTATATGTTTTGTTATTTGATAATACGTGCACTTGTCTCTGTCATATACGGCACCGATAAAGCAATACTAAACCTTGTGTCAATGAAAAAAAGAAGCAAGAATAAACCAAGAATATTCAATCAATGATGCCAAATAGTATATAATAATGTTTGATTTGGAATTCAAACTTCAAACATGAGCAGTTTGATAATTATGCTATTTTAGTGGTGCAAATCTATATTATTAAAGTTAACCAATTGAGAATACTTGTTGATGTGGGTGCGTGGAAGTGCAGCAATGATGAGTGAAAAATAATCTAAGAATATTAGCAAAAGTTAGGTTCTAAAATTTCAGGCAAATCGATGTGATAATCATTCATTTTAACCTTTTGTCAAACCATATTTTCAACACATACCAACAAAATATCAAGAGTCCACTTTGGCATGTAACATCATTTATTTTTGTTTATAATAATCACTAAAAACTCATGCATAATCATGAGTATTAAAGATGATTTCCAACTTAATAATATTGACTTCAGTTAAGTGAATTTGCAGACTTAAAAATAGAAAAAGGTTGCAACAAAAAAATTTGACCTCATACTCATAAATTGCACATGTTCACAATACAAGTAAAATTTGCATCTTCAATACATGATCATGTTCTTCACTCTTCCGATGAATCTATGCTCCCTTTCAAAAATTAGTCTTAGCAGTTGCGTGTATTAGATAAACCAATAGAAAAAAAAACAAAACTATCATTCCATTCTCAATTTCTTATTAAAAGCTACCTCGCGACTAAAAAAATCCAAAATAATTTGACCGAATTTGAAAGAATTATAATAAATCAGCACTACTCGTCCTATTCCTCGTCTTCTTCCTCTACCAATATCCTCTTGCAAGCTTCATAGCACATGAAAGAGATTCCTGCTGCTGGAACCAGCTTCATGCAGCTTGGTCCTAATCCTCTATACAAACCTTGAATACCTTCTTTCTCAAGTATGCATGCAAGTGCATGAATCACATTCTTGTAAACCTGTCTTCCACTGAGCGCTCCAACTTGCATTTGCTTGCGAGCCACTTCGAGTGGGAAAGTAGCGCTACTAGAAATAGCACCAGCCGCAGAACCTATCAAAAGGGTTTCAAAGTTTCCGATCTTCTCTTGCTTGAAAACTTTCTTGTACACTTTTCTCAAAGTGTCGTAAGCAAAGTAATTGGTGGCAGAATATGGAATGACTCCAATGAGACTTGGAGCAAGGCCTCTGTAAAGTTCCGAAGCACCTTCTTCTCGAATTATTTTCACAAACGCGTCCAGTAGACCGTTGTAGACATCTCTCTGCAAAAATGATGACAAGCTTTAAGTCTTGCTAAAGGATAAAAATGAAAAATCGCAAAGTTGTTTTTGTTTTGCGAATGCATACCTGGACAGTTAATCTAGTCTTGAGTAATTCAAGAGGATATGTGCAAATAGTTGAACTAACTCCAGCACAAGCACCTGCAATCAGTGATGCAGGAATTGGGAGTTTAGGCTTTTCACCCGGCTTTGATGAAAGGTTCTTGTTAACGGTATCATAAGCAAATAGCTGCAGAAAAAAAAAATATAGTCAATATTAATACTAAGTATATGTAAGCAATTCCACGAATCAGCATTCAATCACGAATTCCAATTATGGAAGTGCTTCATACTTGACTCACTTGGAGCAAGAGACATGCCTAGAATGAAGAAATTGCAGAAGAGAAGAGAAACAAAACAGCAGTTACCAAAAAACCGTGACTACGAAAGGTAATAGGTCTCCTTTACTTGTAAAATGTAAAACTATCACCATCTTACCACACGACATGCCTACTTGTTTTAGATTTGAATGGAATTAAACAGAAAAATCGTTAAAGGACAAGTTTCTTGCTACCTAAATTGCTGTTCTTTTCAGTTAGGAGAATATGAACAATTCAGTTGTTGAAAATGACTGGCGAATCTGGCAGCAAGTTAGATACCATACCAGATCAGATATTTGAATTGTGGTTGATAAAATATAAATGAAATCCGGATTTTATAATCTAAATCACCAACCAGCAGAGGAGAATGAAGGCATGTTTGTTCAAGTGTTTTAAATTGGGGTTGGGGCTACAGGCTACAGAGGCTACGGGCAATGCGACTGCTATGTTACGTATTGCGTAAATACATTTTTTATGTTGTGGCCGTTTACTAGTCACAAACACCGTAATATTGCGGCTGCACAAGGTGATGATGTTGCAGAAACCGCCGCAATCCGTAACCGCAATATTAACCACAACCTAGTCGCCGCGTCGGGTAATGTGGGCCACAATTTTAAACAATTACAACGAAAATATGAATGCTCCTAAAAGGAGAAAGAAAACAAACCCAGCCAATAGAAACAACTCTCCTGTCATGTAAAAATACAAAAAACAATGATTTTTCCATAAATAAAATACCGCGTTGTAAATAAAGTGTGCGATTGCAGAGCGAAATTTAAATACGCCGCTATTGCTTTCTGATACACTACTACTATTTGGTACAAAATGTTGTGAAGTGGCAGCTATAGCAGACTATTGCATGGCAGAATTAGAGGAAACTGCCACTTTCTGCTATACGCAAAATTTTGTAGTTGGTAAATAAATATTTCATGTCGTGACCATTTTACTAATCACACCGCAATATCGTCACCGCATCAGTTGATCCCCAATATTAACCACAACATTGCTGGCTCATCAGGTAATGAGGTCCACAATTTAAAACAATTACATTTAAAATATGAATGGTCCTCCTAAAGTGCAAACAGAAACCCATCCAATAAATACAACTCCCTTGCCATATAAAAAACACAAACCGCGCCTTAGCGCGTGCGCAGAGCAGAATTTAAACACACCACAATTGTTCCTCTATACACTAGTTAGTACAAAACATTGTGAAATAGTGGCGCGCTAACGTGCACAATTGCACGGAAGGATTTAAATACGCATCGCCGCAGTTCCTCCCTGATACGCTATTTAGTGCAAAACATTGTGAAATCTCAACAGGCAAATAGCACTATTGTGCATCATACTTTAGCCAAACAGCTATATTCCGCGCGATTGACAATAATGATAAGATCAAGAATCAAAAGTAACACATAGACAAAATCATTCAGCAACATGTCATGAAACAAAAACAATGAAAATAACAAAAACATAAACCTTAATATTACCTCAATAGCCTTGCTAGGTGCAACTCTTATAACATTAACAAGATTCCCCCTAAACAACCCTTTCCACCCATCAGTATTCATGATATTGTTAAACACCTCCCCACTAGAATTCCCACTACTCCCCACCATCAAATGAGTCCTAATAGTCTCCAAAGGCGCAACAGCAGTCCTTGAAACAGCCCCAGCAAAAGCCCCACTAATCAGCTTCCTCAAAGAAGGGTTTTTCACCTTAACCTTAAACTTCTTAACACCACCCTTTTTCTTTCTCTCAACACCCTCCACTATTTCACCCTCCTCCTCATCAGGAACACAAAGAATCTTCACTTTCCCCTCTGATTGAACATACCTAATGTACAGCTCAGTACAGGGAATCTTCATCCCATTCATCCCATTGTTTCGTTGAGAAGACGAGTTTTCAGAAGACGGAGACTTCGGATTTGGAACTCCACCAAACCCCATTCCCATTTGACTCATGCTTGCAAACAAACCACCAACAGGGTAATACCCTTGTTCCTCAGAATGACCTATATCACCCCACTGTGACCCTAGATTGGAGATTGAGAAAAAACCATCTCTTTTATCATCAAAGAGATTGCTTTTGCTGATTCCTTTCCTACCCATTATTCAAAACCTTGTGATAAACTAAACCCCTATAGAATTTTCGAAGAAAAAAAACACCTTAAGGCGGAGAATGCGAGAGGAGAGAGAGAGAGAAAGGGGGGTAGGTGATGAATCTGTGAGTGAGAGAGACTCAAAACAAAAGCACCAATCTTGTTCGCAATAGCGACTCGAGGAATGAATTACGCTGAATGAGAGAATTTATATTATGAGAAGAAACAGTACGAAACGGTTCGGAGATAAGTACAAAACGGGTCGGGTGGTAAGAACAGAAATCATAGTATTCTGTTTTTTTTAATAACCTTGTCAAGAAAAAGGTTACTCGTTTATTTTTTTAAAAAATTAGGTTATCTTAGAATTATATTATTAAAATTTGATTTGAAGAGTCCAAGAAAGAGGGTAGAATCCAAGTTTGCTTTTGAAAGAAATAGAGATTTTTTTTAAACAAGTAATAAATTTTAGTTGTTGTTGAAAAAATAAATTGAAACATTTATGTATTATATGTGATGACGCACCTATATGAATGAGGAATTTGATGTTTGTAGTTTCAATTAAATTGTTAGTTGAGAGATGTTACAATTAAATTGTTAGTTGAAACATTCATAGTATTTATGATTATTTGGATATGTGAAATTAAGTTTGTAAGGAAATTAATCCGATTGTTGATGATCTCTTTGATTTTTGAATTTTCTCTTACTTTTCTTTCCACCATTTTATTGATGGATGTTGCTTGTAACATCTATTATAGAAGATTTGCTAAATTTTAGGTGTATGTAAATTCGTCTTTTGCAAATAAATTATGGCTCGAGAGATACCATAATACTCATAGTCATTGAACACTTATATAACATTTGTAGTATTTATGATTATTCAAATACATAAAATTGTGTTTGTAGATAAATTAATTAGGTTGTTGATGACTTCATCTATTTTTAAAATTTTTCCTACTTTTATTTCCATCGTTTTATTGATGGATGTTGCTTGTACCGTCTTTCTTAGAGGAGTTTGTAAAATTTAGGTGCATGCATATTAGTCTTTTGCAATTAAATCTTTGTTTGAATGATGCTCTAATACTCATAGTCATTCAACACTTACATAACACTTATAGTATTTAAAATGATTCAGATATGTAAAATCGTGTTTGTAGGGAAATTAATCATGTTTTAAATAAATTTGTGTTTCTTAATATTATTTTTATCAAGATATCATTTAACAATTTTCAAAGAATAAGAAATTTATTTACATCTTCTTCACTTTCATCAAGTAACACTATCATTTTTGACGATCCTACGTTGTTCAATGATTTATTTTTTTGAAATAGTTATTGAATTTGTAGTAGACTAATAGAATTATGAAGTTGACGATGAAGTTGCATGCCATGATTTATTTATGACTAATAGAATTATTAAGTTGCATGTCATGATCACACAATGAAAAACACTTTTTAGAATTTGAGAACTACAATTTCTCTTCATAATACGACATATCATGGCCACCTTATTAGAAGGTGCGATTGAACGATTTGTCATAATCAAACATAGTTTTAAGCATGGACATTTGTGATCGAGTGACATATACTTTTAAATCGAGGTAGTGATAATTTCATTACAATAAGCTTTACCATGGTTGCTGATGTGACTTGCAATTGTACACAGTTGTTTGAGAAGAAATTGTGATACTTCTTTTAAAAAATTATATGAGTTACTAGTACTGGGAAAATTTATTTTTAAAATTGATTGCAAAATAATTTTGAAGTTTGTGGTTTCAAACATGATTTTGTTAATGGATTTTACAAACATCGATAATAAGAAAATGAGACAATCAGAAAAATGTCACTGATATTTCGGTAATGAGTACATTTATTTTAAGAGACGTTAATGCGACATACCATGGTCACCTTATTAGGAGGTGCAATTGAACGATTTGTCATAATCAAATCTAGTTGTAAGGATGGATGTTTGTGGTCGAGTGACATGGATGCTTTTAAATTGATGTAGTGATAATTTCATTGTAATAAACTTAATCTATGTTGATGACACGACTTATTACTGGACACAATTTTTTGAGAATAAGTTGTGATGCGTCTTTAAATAAAATATATGAATTACTAATAGCGGAAGCATTTATTTTTAAAATTGATTATAAAATAACTTCGAAGTTTGCAGTTTCAAACATGATTTTGTTAATGGATTTTACAAGCATCGATAGAAAAAAAATGAGACTGTAAAAATATGCGATTGGTATTTTGGTAATAAATAAAGTTATTTAAGAGACATTAGTAGACATTGATGAAAAATAAAAAAAAAATATATAATTGTATTACATTTCATTTGTTAGGAGGGGGAAGGTGTCTTTTGTAATAAAAGGAGATGTGTGTAATACTTGTATCTTTGAGGCAAAAGAGGATGTAATTTACTCATTATTTACCATTTTTTCTAAAGATAACCTTACACTTGTTATCTCTTAAGTTAAAATGTACTAATCAAAGTTATATTGATTTTAAGTTTTATATGCGAAGTATGATCTTACTTTTTTTTTTAATGAATCACACGTGTTATTGTAGATAGACGTGGTTGCAAGTATAATGTCTGCACAAATATGTTGATCTATTTGGTTTGGATGATGACAATTCTATGAAATGAAGTATGTCAAATCTTATCTATGAAGGACAACATATAATGTCAAGTGACATTCGATAAAGCCAGTGAAGATCTTTGATCAAGCAAACTCTCTAATGATGGTACCTAGCAATAATCCTTTTCAAGCATCATCAAATAGAAGAAGTCAAGTCCCGAATGAAGTGTTGAATCATGAATATATCAAGCAATGAATCTTGAATATTTAAGATTGTGAAATAGAGGAACTGTAAAGCTCGCATTGTTCATGTTGAGTGATATAGGTATAAGATTAACTCTTGATTTACTAGGGTAAATCACCCACATCCACACACTTTTAAATGATCATAAAACCTCTCTGATTTTGTTAAAACTACCACGAAACCTTTTTGTGCCTGACTAATGAATAATATACTCATTTTAATCAATTAAAAGGTTTCTTACATGGCATAATAAATTTTCCCATTAGGATTAATCAATTATCAGTTTTTTAACCCTAATAATTGATGAAAGGAAGACATAATCGATTAGTGACTACACCATTTAAAAACATTCCATATTTGAGTTATATATTTGATTATGTGATATTCATAATCGATTATGAGTATTAAAAAGTACATGTATTCTTTTTATTTTTTGAGTCAGACTTTGTCTTAAAAAAAGAAAGCTCATTTCTCATTTGATTTACAGTAGAAAATGTATTTTGAATATAATTTCTTACTCTATGCTCTTTTCTCTCTCTTTACTTCTTCTTCACTTTTGCCTTAGTGCATTGAGAGTGAAATTTACTTATGAGGTATTCTGGACTGGATCTGTCCTTGGCCCAACTCCCAGTGAGGCCCAACCCAAGTGTGTCAACCTGTACCATTAACTGGTTTTGTCCTCGAATACGGAGAGCAACTACCATCTTTTACCCGCGAGGAGACAACCTCACCACACAAGGACAACACCCCGAGTAGACTAAGGACGGTCACCTCCGACCATGAAGGCTTCGAGGACACTCCGACTAGCTCATCGACCAAGACTGGCCCCCTCACTCGACCTCGCATATGGTGGAGATCGCCCATGACGGGCGGATGCCACTGCCGAGCATCCTCCTCATAGGGATGACTACCAATGTCTTCGGATATCACGAAGTCTTCGTGGCCCCAGAAAGATCGCATCCATATCCTTCTGACCTTGCGGAGGACGTCAACCAGGTAGGAGACCACGTGCAGGTCCCCACTACTCACGTAGGACTTGGCAGTCTCTATATTGGGCCTGCTTGACCATCCCAATGTAGAGACCTTGGCCCAACGCTGGGGGCTATAAGTACCCTCTCTTTAGAGAGGGTCAGGTATTCAAAACTTTCTAACTCTCACGCTTGCTTGCTTATTCCGCAACTTACTTTGGCATCAAAATGTCTTGCAGGTACCCCCCACCTCACTCAAAATCTACTCGGTGAAGTTGTGACGGTCCATTTTGATCAGGTATGATCAGTGGCACCGTCTATGGTAACTTGCTTCTCCGTCTTCCGTTTACTCAAGACTAAAGATAAATCACTCTTCTGACTGTCATGGCTGATCAAACAATAGAAAACAACATGAACATCTGCATCATCAACGTCAACAATAATGTGGCCGACAATAATGTCAGCATCGACAATGCTGGTACTGTTGGCTATAATACGGCCTCCGCCATTAATATGCCCGGTCCTTCAGAATATAGAGACGGAGCAACTGCCTCGTCATCATCACTATCTCGACGACTTGAAGACGATTGGCCACCTCCTCAGAACTACCAACCTAACCAGTTCCAGGAGGTCTCCGTTCCCGCCGGAGTAGACGCCATGACCAAGGTACTGTTCGCGATGATAAACCAAATAAATTATCTGATCTTCTCTCAAGGAGAGAGATTGATGGCGCTCGAAGATGCTCATAGAGCCCTAGAAGACATAAGAGGCCCCATTCTCCTCCTCCTCGCCAAGTAGAGGAACATCCCCCAATCTACCCCGCGGAGACGTATGAGAGACGTCTCTCGAAGTCCCGCTCCCCGACCAATCAGGCGATGCCCCATATTGGAGAGGGACCAGCCCGTTAACACGGGGAGACGCGATCATATCCCCTTTCCTCAAGAGCAAATACCCTCTGGAGACAGGAGTAGGGGAAATAACGAGCGACCGTACAACCCGAGGAACGCTCCACGCGACCAGGGCTGCCACCATAACCACCACTACAATAGATCTCTTTCTCGCTCGCCAGACAGGAGTGACGAAGACGACCCCTGTAGTCTTGTCACAAGCCATCATGGAGGCACCCATCCCCTTGGGCATGGAGAAGCCTTCCCATCTGAAGGAGTACGACGGCATTTTCGACCCGGTCGACCACATAGACGGGTTCGAGGCAATGCTGCATTATCACAATATCGGGGGACCAATCAAATGTCGATTGTTCCCCACGAATTTGAGGAAAGATATGATGGATTAGTACAAAGGTCTCACCTTGGGGTCAATCGCCTTCTGGAAAAATTTAAAGAACCAATTCATCAGTTTATTTACTACTTCACGTTGACACCCAAAGATTGAAGCGGCCCTCGAGGCTATCATCCAGAGACATGACGAGACCCTGAGGAAATTTATTGATCGGTTCAACCGGGAGGCCATCCAGGTCCCATGCATCGATCATATGAAGGGATACCTGCTCGAGAAGGGACTCCTCCCGGGCATGGAATTCAGAAAGGCCGTTGGCGGCATTGAACTGCCCCGAACATTCGATGCCCTCCTCGAGAAATCTAGAGCATACATGGACTACAAGGAGAGGGAAGTGACCAATAGAGCCCGGGACCCCATGAATCATGGATCAACTAGTAATCCGCGACAACAAGACTCCGACCCTCCTCGATGAACTAGCGAGAAGAGGAGGGATGACAAACCCCGAGACCCTCGAAGCCAAGAGGACCCTCGGGGCAGTTTATTGAGTACACTCCACTAACGACTTCACGCGAGCGCATTTTGGCGGAGTGTGCGAACACAGATTTCAAGGACGGCAGCATTAAACGTCTCGCCTCGCTCCTGCTAAGCCCGGGGAAGATTGGAGCAAATATTGCCAATATCATCGAAGCCATGGACACTTGACTGAAGATTGTGTCCATATTAAGGATGCTATTGAGACACTCATAAAAGGGGGAAGACTCGGGAAATATCGGCGCGGCGACGCCCCCTATTGAGATGCTCGTGAAACAAGGGAGATAGAGGAGGATACCTGACCATCTGACGAGTTGGTCCCCATCCAGACCGCATTCTCCATTACGAGACCGGAGGACTTCTATGTCCCCGAACATATGGAAGAGCCTTTGTCCATACACAGTAGGTGGGAAAGCTTCCCTTCTGCCATGGTCATAAATGGTGGAGGGTTTAATGACATAACTATAAATTCAACGAAGAGGAAGTTGGACGAGCTGGTCGAGCCACCCCCCCCCCCCCCGCAAACGGTGACTTTCGAGAGGGTTAAAGGTAGATCAGAGCCAATTACCTTTTACCTCGAGAAGTTACCCAAAGGGGCCCCTAATTCAGCCATCCCTCTTCTTATCAGGGCGAGAATGGCTAACTTTGATGTTCATTGCGTCTTGGTCGACGAGGGAAGTTCAGTCGACGTGATGTACAACCAGCTCTTCAAAATCTTGCAGCTCGATGACTCTCACCTTTCACCATACATGGGGTCCGACCTGCAGGGCTTTAACGGCTCGACGTCCAAGCCATGGGGGTACGTGGAGCTCATGGTCACCTTCGATGAAAATACCGCCACAAGGAAAGTCAAGGTGCGCTTCCTGGTCATCGACTGCCCGTATCTCTATAACTGAATCCTAGGGAGACCGACACTGGCAGAGTTGATCGTGGTACTCTCCACCGTCCATTTGAAGATGAAGTTCTACACAAAAGGGGCACGCGTCTCCACCATCCAGGGCGACCTAGCAGCTTCCCAAAGATGCTTCAATGCAGACCAAGGGACAAAGCATAATCGACACTGGGGCACGAACTGCCAAGAGAACTGCAAGAGCGTGACCAGAGCCACAACAGTCAGAGCCACAACCCATCAAGGCAGAAGTACATAGTGCTCCTCCAAAGGTCGACTCAATCTCATTGGACACCCGCTTCGACCAAGACAAAGCACCCAACAGCGAGCAGGGGCTCCTCCGACCAATTCTGGATGGGAACTTCGAGCTCGTCCCTCTTGGTGAAGACTCGAACAAAGGGGTGAAGAATGGAATCAGACTCCCCGACCTGGAGAGGAAGCAGATTAAGGCTTGCTTGAGGGAGAATGAAAATTTGTTCGCATGGAGCGTTGCGGAGATGCCCGGTCTCGACCCCGAGGTCACATGTCATCAACTCGCCATTGATCCAACCGCTAGGGTAGTAGTACAATGTAGGCGTAGGCAGTCCTCCGAGAAAATGGAGGCTGCTGAAAAAGCTGTAAAAGACCTCATAGAGGAAAAATTTATTTTTGAAGTCCGATATTTAACCTGGCTGTCATATGTTGTACTCGTTAAAAAGAATAATAGAAAATGGCGTATATGTGTTGACTATACCGATCTTAACTGGGCATACCTCAAAGATGCATTCCCCTTGCCTAATATTGACATGTTGGTCGACAACTCGACCGACTATAAAATTTTATCTTTCATGGATGCCTATTCGGGCTATAACCAAATCCCAATGTCAATGAGCGACAAACACTGTATTGCCTTCATGACCAACTCGGGCAATTATTACTACAACGTAAGGCCCTTCGGTCTGAAAAATGCAGGAGCAATATACCAACAGATGATGAACAAAGTCTTCCGCAACGAGATCAGAGATATGCTCGAGGTATACATGGACGACATGATCGTCAAATCTTGAGTAGACACCAACCATGCTGCTCATCTCAAAAAAGTCTTTGCCTAAGCAAGGCAATGTAGAATGAAGTTTAACCCCGAGAAATGCACCTTTGGGGTTAAGGCGAGAAATTTCCTCAGGTTTTACCTAACAGAACGAGGAATCGAAGCCAACCCAGACAAGTGTCGGGCGTTCTACGACCTCCCTACACCTAAGTAAAAAAAATACATACAAGTCCTGAATGGTATGCTCGCCTCTCTCTCCCGTTTCATCGCAAAATCCTCTCAGCACGCCCTTCCATTTTTCAAAATCCTATGCAAGGAGGCAGCCTTCGAGTGGACCGAGGAGTGCGAGTAAGCCCTACTCCACCTCAAGCAGAGCCTTTCGCAATCGCTCATACTATCACAACCATTAGACGAGTAGACATTGTTCTTGTATCTGGTCGTCTTCATCGAGGCCGTTAGTGTAGCCCTCATTCGTGAGACTCCTGACGGTCAAAAACCCGTGTACTTCACAAGAAAAGCGCTCCAGGGACTTGAGGTCAGATACCAACAAATCGAGAAGGTGGCCTTGGCCCTCATCAATGCAAAGAGAAGGCTCAGACATTATTTCCTCACACACACAACCATCGTGCAGACAGACCAGCCGGTGAGACAACTCTTAGGCCGACCAGACATGGCAGGTCGAATGCTAAAGTGATCCTTAGAGCTTTTGGAGTTCGACATCTGGTACGAAAGCATGAAGGCCCTAAAGACCAAAGCTCTGGCCAACTTCGTCACGGAGATGACCGCTCATAACCCCCTGCAGGGAAGGAGCACAAGTGGACCATCTTTGTGGACGGAGCGTCCAGCTCAACTGGGAGTTGAGCAGGAATCCTCCTCGAAAATGAGGAAGGCGTAGTGATCGAACACTCTCTCACTCTTTTCTTTTTAACCTCAAACAATCAGGAAGAATATGAGGCTCTACTCGCAGGTCTAAGACTGGCCGAGGATTTGGGTGCTCGAGTGATACAAATTTTCACTGATTCCTAACTTGTCGCGTCTCAAGTTCAAGGGGGATACCAGACTAGGAACAACAACCTCATTGAATATTTGAACTTGGTCAAAGAACATATGAAAAAGTTTGACTGAGCAGAAATCACACACGTACCACGCGAACAGAACACACAAGCCGATATACTTTCAAAGCTCGCGAGCACGAAAAAGAAGGGCGGAAACAAGTCAGTCATATAAGAATCCCTGTCTCGCCCGAGCATTGAAAGGTCCATGGCTCTACTTGAAGTGAATGCCATTGGGGATAGCTCATGCTGGATGACCCTGGTATTCAACTTTATGATAAAAGGGGAACTTCCCCTGGACCAAAGGGAGGCAGCCATTACCAAACAACGGGCATGTTCGTATGTGGTTCTCGAACACAAACTCTACCATCGCGGATTCTTCATCCAACTCCTTAAATGTGTTGAAGAGTCTGTAATCCCTGAGATACTGCGAGAAATCCACGAGGGAATCAACACCCAGCACATGGGTGGAAGGTCCCTAGCATGAAAGGAGCTGCGAGCAGGGTACTATTGGTCGACCATGCAACAGGACACCAAGGAGCGTGTCAAGAAATGCGACAAGTGCCAGAGGCAAACTGACATGCACCTCACACCCCCACACGAGCTTACAACACTATCCTCCCCGTGGTGATTCACGTGGTGGGAAATGGATATCCTCGAAAATTTAGTGCAAGGAACCTATCAAAACAAGTTCCTTATTATTGTCGTCGACTATTTCACGAAATAGGTAGAAGCCGAAGCTATGGCTAAAATCACGTCGCACAACATCCTCTGTTTCTACAAGAGAAACATACTTGCCCGAATCGGAATACCATGAGTACTCGTCACCGACAATGGGACAAAGTTCACTGATCAAAATTTCCAAAATTTCGTCGCTAAGCTCGACACTAAGCATCATTTCACCTCGGTCGAACACGCGCAAACTAACGGGCAAGTTGAGACTGCAAATAGAGTCCTTCCGTGAGGACTCAAACGCAGGATGGGCAAAGCTAAGAGGGGATGGGTTGAAGAGCTGCACATCGTCCTACGGGCTTATCAAACAACACCCTATTTAACGACTGGCGAGACACCATTCCGACTGTTCTACAACACCAAGGCCGTCATCCCGATAGAAATCATGGAGCCATCTAGGCGAACTGAAATGCCCCTCGACGAGGAGATGAATAACGATGACCTCAGAGATGAGCTCGACCTGGTCGAAGAAATCCGATAAGGAGAAGATCTTCGCGAGACCATGCTAAAACAGCAGGTAGCCCTACGCCATGACAACAAAGTCATAAAGCGCGAATTTCAGGTCAGCAGCCTAGTCTTGCGAAGAAACCATAAGGATTCTCGCGAAGGGAAGCTAACCGCAAATTGGGAGGGGCCTTACCGCGTCCAAGGAGCTACGGGCACCAGAGTATATTACCTCGAGAAATTGAACAGAGAATCACTACCTCGACCCTGGAATGATGCGAAGCTAAAACAATATTATATCTAAGTCCCTCACCAGCTGAGGACTTTTGCTGTCGAATATTCCTCTTCAGTTGACGAAGGGATAAAGTCGACCACGTAGGCGCGCCGAGGTACTGGCGCGACCTCCAAACATTGACGAAAGGCGAGATTTTGCTTATCTGGCGAGCAAAGTCTAAACCTGACACAGACACCTCGATCGAGCTTTATTATCAAAGTACCCATCATGGCAGAACAACCATCTCACGATGGGTAATTCACGCCATGAGCATAGGATCCCGACCGCGATCATGCGCTCATTCCATGGATCCCTACTCCGCGCCCTCGACACATTTTAACATGTGTAGAAAAAAATATTAGGGTCGAGCACATATCTCCAAGTGGAAAACACAAAATTCATGGAAAATTCATAACGACCACAATAATGGTCGAGCATATATTTCCACATAGGATATACAAGTATTCATGAAATAACCAAGTTAAAAACAACGACAAACAGAAATAACAATAAGCATCTGTTGTACCCCAAAATTGGCCCTCTCATTTCTCAAGAATTTCTCCCAAGATCTTTCATGACATCAAGTTCAGCACTGATACATCAATTTAGAGTTGGAATTGTGATAACGAGAAATCATATCATATATTTACTATGAAATTAAACCGCTTTATATCGTATTGACCCGATTAACTCCCGAATACTCCGAGTTTTGTATGATTTTATGCAGGTACACCATATCTCAGCTCAAACTAGAAAGAAACGTGAAATATACAAGATTGCGGTCAAGACCAGAAGAGAAAAGATAAATCTATCAAAAAATTCAAAATTTGTTGCTATTACGGTCGTCACGCCCTTGCCACGACCGTAAGACACTTCAGAAGCGTGTTACAACCGTCATGCATTGGCCACGACCGTAACGCGCTATTTCATGGAATCTGCACGTAACACACCATCCACGACCGTAACAAGCATTATATTGGTTATTTTGAATGTGCAGTACGTGGTCAAGTAACGGATGCATGTGTGCCTTATTTTTCTCCAACGACCAAGACCACCTTCTCCTTATTTTTCTCAGCAAGCCAAGAATCTAGCAACGTGAAGTATAATTCCAACTGTATTCATTCTCTATAAATAGCTTGGACTTCAAAGAAGAAAACAGAGTTCAGTTCAGAAAATTCTTGCGGAAGCTCTGCCGATTTAAAACCCGATTCTATTTTCGCATTTTGTTTATTTAATTTTCATTCCGACGTTCCAATTTTGCCGGCTTGTGGAAGAAGGATCTAGGATATTATTGCTTTTCAGGTTTTTTTATCGTATTCAATATAATTGCAATTTATTTATGTTAAATTTCTGTTCTTTATTTATAATGCATGTGTTATTGTTTTCTGATTTTATTTCCTGCATTTCAATTCCGAGCATTATGAGTAGCTAAATACCCGTAGTTGGGGTGTGATGGAATAACCGAATGAATTAATGTATTTCTAAGCTAAAACCTTAATTAACTTAATTTCTGGCTATGACTTTTTATAATTAAAAATTAATCTTTTTGTTACGAGAGTAAGGAAAGTAAAATAGGGAGAAATCAAGACCACGAGAGTGTGAGGTTTTAACCGGATAGCTAAAGTTAGGCATTCGATTTAAATACAGCGAGAGCGCTTTAAAACGAATTAGATTTATTTAGTTTTCAAAAAGATGCTTCCTAAACACTTATGGGCTACTGAGAGCAGACATTTGGCTTTAGGAGTATGATCCGAGGTAAGACCACGAGAGTGTGAATCGAGGGTTTTTAAACTGATAAGTACTACAGAACAATTTAAGATAAATATTTTTATATGCTTAGGTACAATTTAATTCGCATAGGTTCCAAACATTACACTCCTACCACTTTAATATTATAATTCTTTTAATTGAATTTAGTTTCCCCTTCAGTTTTAAACTTCCAAAAACCAAACGTGACAATTTCTGCCTTAGCTAAACCAACCTGTTTCATAACACTAGAGTGATTACGAAGTCCCTGTGGGTTCGACATCTTTTTATTACTACCGCGATAGACTGTGCACTTGCAGTTAAGATACCGTTAGACACATTAGGTCAATCGCACACCAAGTTTTTGGCGCCGTTGCCGGGGACTTTAGTTTAGTCACTAGTGTATTCTGAAAACAACGCTGTCTAGACTAAGGCAACTTTTTATATTTCCCTCTGTTGTATGCCAAACACTCGTTCTCAAAGCGAGCCTTTCCATCTACAAATTAACGATATCGAGCGTTACTTAAGATTAAGACGCCGAATTCAAGAATACCGATCTTTCAACAATCTTCCTCCGACTAAAATTCCTGATATCCCGTTACCAGAATTTATCGAAGAATCGACAATGGCTGACGTACCAAATCTGCCTCGCGCTCTTAAGGACTACGCAGTTCCTTCGCAAGCGGAACCTCACAACAGCATTGCCGCTCCTGCTATTGCTCGAAACGACTTCGAGCTGAAACCTTCGCTTTTATCCGCCATTCAGCAGAACCAATTTTCTGGATCTCCTACTGACGACCCTAACCTACATCTGTCAGTGTTTGTGCAGTACACAGACACTGTAAAAGCGAACGGAGTAAACCCCGAGGCGATACGATTGCGCCTATTTCCTTTTTCTTTAAGAGACAGAGCCCGAGCCTGGCTCTAATCTCTTCCTTCAAACTCAATCACCACATGGGATGAATTGAAGAAAGTCTTCTTGGCTAGATATTTCCCACCAAGCAAAACTGCTATGCTTAGAGCTAACATCAATGGTTTTAGACAAAAAGATAACGAATCACTTTTCGAAGCATGGGAACGTTTCAAGGATATGATTAGACTCTGTCCTTATCATGGTTTAGAAGAATGGCTAATCATTCATACATTTTATAACGGTCTCTTGTATAACACAAGATTGACTATAGACGCCGCTGCTGGTGGCGCACTGATGGATAAACCATATGCCGAAGCAAATCAACTTATCGAAAGTATGGCCCAGAACCACTATCAATGGGGAAGCGAAAGAGCTAATGTGGAGAAATCCCAAACCAAAGGTGGAATGTCTGAAGTGAATATTCTGGACCAAGTCAATGCTAAAGTGGAAGCTCTTACCCAAAAGTTAGAAAACCTTACCACTACTCCTGCAGCTATCGTAGCTGCAGTTGTCCAAACTTGCGATCTATATGGTCTTCAATCACATCCTGCTCCAGAATGCCCACTTCTAATGGGAGTTCCAGCTTAACAAGCAAATTACGTACAAGGGAACCCTTATAGCAATACCTATAACCCTGGTTGGAAAAATCATCCAAATTTTTCATACAAAAGTAACAATGCGTTATACGCGCCTGGACAAGCTCCTGCCACACCACCCGGTTATCCAAAAGCTATCCCAAATCATCCTGGTAATGGACCTAATACTCCTAGGAAATCTAACCTAGAAATCATGATAGAACACTTCATTGCTTCCCAAGCTCAGACTAATAAAGACGTTATAAATCAGAATTTACATACTAATGAGCAGATAAAACAATTAGCTAGCAAAGTTGATGCTTTAGCCACCCATAACAAGATGCTTGAGACGCAAATTTCACAGGTAGCTCAACAACAAGCACCTACTACAACACCGACTGGAATTTTTCCTGGTCAACCACAACCCAACCCAAAAGGACATGCTAATGTTGTGATACTGAGAAGTGGAAAAGAACTCGACGGACCTGTTGACCCAAGACTAGAAAGTCCAGCCATGTACCAAAAACAGATCGAGCCGACTGAAAAAGCCAATGGACCTAAAGAAAAAGAAAAGGAAAACGAAACTCAAGAGGCAGTGGAGCAAGAGAAGCCTTATGTGCCTCCACCGCCTTATAAACCACCAATTCCGTATCCTCAGAGACTTACAAATTCCAAAATGATGGGCCAATTTAAGAAATTCGTTGAACTTCTGAAACAACTCAATATCACAATACCTTTTACAGAAGCCATCACTCAGATGCCCTCGTACGCTAAATTTCTCAAGGAAATTCTATCTAACAAGAAGAAGATAGAAGATAACGGAACAGTTACACTCACTGCCGAGTGTAGCGCGATCATTCAAAACAATATGCCTTCTAAGTTAAAAGACCCAGGTAGTTTCTCTATACCTTGTAATATTGGAAAGTTTGTCATAGACAAAGCTCTATGTGACTTAGGAGCAAGTATTAGCGTCATGCCCCTATCTATCTGCAAAAAGCTAGAGATGGGAGAACTCAGACCCACGAAAATGTCCGTTCAATTAGCTGACCAGTTAAATACCCTGTAGGTATACTGGAAAATGTTCCAGTTAGAATAGGTCAATTCTATATCCCGACTGATTTCATCATCATGGACATAACCGAGGACTCAGTTACCCCTATCGTATTAGGAAGACCCTTCCTAGCCACCGTCGGAGCTATAATTGATGTAAAGAAGGGGAGACTAACATTCGAAGTTGGAGAAGAAAAAGTGGAATTCATCCTTACTCAATTCTTACAAGCACCAGCCATGAACGACACATGCTATCTTATAGATGTCATAGACGAGTGTGTAAGAGAGATGGAAGCAGAACAGACGAAATATTCTGAGATAATGGAAATCCAAACCCCTCCAATATTCGAAAACGATGACAGTCTAAACGAAAGCTTAACACTCACGCCCGATCATATGCCATGCCCGAAGAACCCCAGTGTAGAATCGAAAATCTTACCTAAGAATCTAAGATACGAATTCCTTGATACCGAACACACACGACCAGTAATAGTAAACTCCAACTTAGGAAAGCTCGAAACTGAAAAACTTTTAGACGTCCTAAGGAGGTACCCAACCGCACTAGGTTATAACATATATGATTTGAAAGGAATATGCCCTTCAATTTGTATGCACCGTATTATGCTAGAAGAGAATTGTAAAAGCTCTAGAGAACCTCAAAGAAGAATTAACCCGATTCTTAGCACTGTAGTCAGAGATGAAATTACAAAGCTTATGGAAGCTGGAATCATATACCCGATCTCTGATAGTAAGTGGGTGAGCCCAGTACACGTGGTGCCCAAGAAAGGAGGTATCACCGTTGTTAAGAATGCAAAAGGCGAACCAATAACGCAAAGAGTAGTCAATGGACATAGAGTGTGTATAGATTATAGAAAACTAAACAAAGCCACTCGTAAAGACCATTTTCCTTTACCCTTCATAGACCAAATGCTAGAACGGTTAGCCAAACATTCCTATTTCTGCTATCTAGACGGTTACTCCGGATTCTTTCAAATTTTCATTCACCCTGACGATCAAGAAAAGACTACTTTCACGTGTCCGTATGGAACGTTTGCATATAGACGAATGCCTTTCGGATTGTGTAATGCCCCAGCGACCTTCCAACGATGTATGATGTCAATCTTTGCAGATTTTATAGACAACATCATGGAAGTGTTCATGGATGATTTCTCAGTGTGTGGGGTAAGTTTCGAAGGATGTCTATCAAACCTAGAGAAAGTCTTAGGAAGATGTGTAAAAGTAAACCTCGTGCTCAATTGGGAAAAATGTCATTTCATGGTCAGAGAAGGAATCGTACTAGGACATGTCATATCCAATAAAGGGATTGAAGTTGACAAAGCCAAAATAGAAGTCATAAAAGAACTTCGACCACCTAAGACCGTTAGAGAAATACGAAGCTTTTTAGGACACGCCGGTTTTTACCGGCGATTCATTAAATATTTCTCAAAAATTACTAAACCACTTACCGGTCTGTTAATGAAAGACGTTGAGTTCGTATTCGACGATGATTGCCATAAAGCGTTTGAAACTCTAAAATCAGCCCTTATCACCGCACTAATCATGCAACCACCCGATTGGAATTTACCCTTCGAAATCATGTGCGACGCGAGTGATTACGCCGTAGGCGCAGTTCTTGGACAAAGGAAGGACAAGAAACTACACGCCATTTACTACGCTAGTAGAACGCTAGACCCGGCCCAAATGAACTACGCCACGACTGAGAAAGAGTTGTTAGCAGTCGTCTTCGCGCTTGACAAATTCCGTTCCTATCTAGTAGGAGCGAAAATCATCATCTACACGGACCACGCTGCTATAAGATATCTATTAAATAAGAAAGATGCAAAACCAAGGCTCCTCAGATGGATCCTACTTTTGCAAGAATTTGACTTAGAGATTAAGGATAAAAAAGGGACCGAAAACATCGTAGCGGATCACTTGTCAAGATTGGAAGATATAAAACCCGAACAAGTGCCGATTAACAACGATTTTCCATATGAACAACTGATAACCCAAATAAAGAGCGACCTGGCTCAGTTAAACCTAAACGAACCAAAACCCAAGGAAGCCGTAAAAGCAATCCATGCAACCATGGGACTGCCATGGTATGCCGACATAGTTAACTATCTAGCTGCAAACGCGCTCCCACCAGACCTTACCTACCAACAGAAAAAGAAATTCTTCCATGATCTCAAATATTACTATTGGGACGAACCCTTACTGTTTAAAAGAGGACCAGACGTAATCTTTCATCGATGCATACCCGAAGAAGAGATAAAAGATGTCATTTCCCACTGTCATTCATCTCCTTACGGGGGACACGCAAGCACTTCCAAAACTTGTGCAAAGATCTTACAAGCCGGCCTATTCTGGCCTAATCTATGGAAAGATGTCCACATCGCTGTTAGAAATTGCAATCGGTGTCAACGCACCGGTAATATTTCAAGACGCGATGAAATGCTTCAAAGAGGAATCCTAGAGGTAGAAATCTTCAACCTATGGGGAATCGATTTCATGGGACCCTTCCCATCTTCTTTTGGAAACAAATATATACTCGTCGCGGTCGATTACGTTTCAAAATGGATCGAGGCCATAGCCTCTCCTACAAATGACACACGAGTGGTAATCAAACTCTTTAGAAACATAATCTTTCCAAGATTCGGTGTACCGAGACTCGTCATTAGTGACGGGGGCTCCCATTTCATCTCAAAGATATTCGACAAATTACTATTTAAGTATGGAGTGAAACATCGTATAGCGACACCATACCACCTACAAACCAGTGGACAAGTCGAAGTCTCAAACAGAGAAATTAAGCAGATCTTAGAAAAAACTGTAGCCACATCCAGGAAAGATTGGTCATCAAAGCTCAACGAAGCTTTATGGGCCTATAGGACGGCCTACAAGACCCCTATAGGAACTACACCCTTCAAGCTCGTATACGGAAAATCCTGTCACCTCCCAGTAGAATTAGAACACAAAGCATATTGGGCAATTAAAACGCTCAACATGAACTACACTGCTGCGGGAGAAAAATGAGTCCTGGATTTAAATGAATTGGAAGAATTAAGATTAGATGCTTATGAGAATGCTAAAATATACAAAGAGAGAACAAAAAAATGGCATGATAAGCGTTTATCTAAGAAAGAATTTAGTGTGGGAGATGTCGTACTATTATTTAACTCAAGACTTAGGCTCTTCCCTGGTAAATTAAAATCTAGATGGTCAGGTCCGTATGAAATTACAAAAGTGTTCCCTAGCGGAGCAATAGAAATTAAGGGTAGAAATACTGACCCGTTTACAGTAAACGGGCAGCGGTTAAAAATATACAATAACATTGAAAATAGAGACTATACGAATAGTCTAAGACTTTTAGAATTGCCCAATATTTCACCCGAATAATCTGCCGCTAGGCACTATGTCAGGCTTTTGACGTTAAAAACAGCGCTAAGTGGGAGGCAACCCACTTATTTGTTAATTGTTATTTAATTCTATTTTTTATTTATTTATTATACTTTTTTGCATTTATTCCTATTTAAGTTTTATTTTTCATTTTCTTTCTTTTGTTATAATTTTCATAAAACTGCTGCTGATTTCAAAAATAATTTTAATTGCCACAGGATTTCTGAAAAGTTTTTGTTTCTCTTCTACCTTCTCTCCTGACTTGTTTCCCTGACTGACACTAACCATGGAACCAAAACCATATAATTTCTTGGAAACCACCTTTAGAGGTAGAAACCAAAAGAGAAAATTCGAGGAATTATCAAAAAGAAACATGGGTATGACACTTTATTATGATGAACCCACTATGAATGCTTTAGGTATATTGGATAGTGTTTTGTACTTGTTTAACCAGCTGGGGTGGGAAAAAGGCCACATTAAGAATAGGTTTGTCACCTACCGTGAGCTCACCCTCGAATTTCTAAGCTCACTAGTCCATATACCCGAACATGGAAAAGGAACCCGAAAAGGATTTATAAGTTTCCGTCTCTTTGGCATTGATTTTATTTACACTCATAAGGAACTAGCTGACCTGTTAGGATTCCCTAGCGGCCCTTTTGCTTACTCTACTACCCAGGTTGAAATGATGGATATTGAGATATATTACTTTTGGGGGACTTTAACTGGTAATTATCACCCTGATCCAGATAACATGGATAATGATGAGATACATAACCCTGCTATCCGCTATTTTCATAAGATTCTAGCCCATACTGTATTCGGGAAAGAGGAGAACCGTACTGCAGTGTCTAAGGACGAGATATTTTTACTATATTGTATGAACCAAGGCCACCCCGTTAATGCCGTGCCATTCCTAATGCAAACCTTTTACCGTATTATCGATAACCCTGATGAACCAATCATCATAGGTGGCCTGGTCACAATGATTGCAAATGCCCTCGGCCTTAGACACCAGCTGAATAGGTGCCCACATTTTGGTACGATTCGTCCTATGAATATTGCTTTTTGCTTTGACCGCCGTATAATAGCAAAACATGATCACCCACCTTATGAGTATTTGATAAGAGATGAAGTTGTAAACCTATTCACCCTTCCAAACCATCACAAAGTAAGTGTCCATAACCGTGATAACCGGCTTTATGAGCTAAACCCACCCGACCACCCTCCTACACCTGAGACACCACAAGATTATCAAATTTATGATAATGTTATGTCCGGCATTGGTGACCCTGAGACTCCTCCTGGTTACTACGAAAACTTCAACATGGCAGAGGCCCATGAAGCCTCTGAAACAACCAAGAAGGATTACACTGATAATCTGAATAAAATTGTTACCACACTTGATACCTACCAGACTAACATTAATGGAATAAAAGATGAAATAAAAAGCATGCGTCTGGAGATAATCGGATTAATTGACATAACCGTGGAGCAATTTTATCACATTCATAATTCACTCGAAGACATAAAAGCAAAGCTGGGATGAACTCACAAAAAGCAGCTCTAGTTTTATATTTCCTTTTGTTTTGTTTCTAGGAAGTTTCCCATTTTCGCATATTTTTAGTTCGTTTTAATTTGGAACAAATTTACTTTTATGTAGTTTTTGAATTTCTGGTGTTGAACAAGCAAATTTATGGAATCAAAGTTTCAGTTATTTAGTATTCATTTGCTAGTTTCATATATGTCAATATTAATGCTATACATAAAATTGCGAGCTTTGCTCTGATCGATTGATGTTGTGATGTTTTGGAATATATATGTTTGCATTTGCTTGGTATAACACTGAATGTATACTGCCATTGAAATGCCTCTGTGTAAAGACATGATGTTGCAGAATTGGTACAGAACTGTCTGCTAAAAATTACATATTTTGCTGATGTTACGACCGTCGCAACCCCCTTACGATCGTCACACGCCTTTTAGCGTGTTACGACCGTCATGCATGTGTTACGACCGTAACACGGGTTATATCAGTAACCCCTATAGCAGACAAAAGCTCTTCTTCTTCAACCTTTCCCTCTTCCTCCCCTACTTCAAAACCGTCCCACTACCTCCATCAATCCCCATTCACACCACTTAACTCACCATTATTCTCCACTAATTTTCAACTTTCCATTACTTTCCCTCATTATATCTACATCTCATAAACCGTATGCCTCACCAATTCCAACCCACAACCCACTCTCTCTAACACTATTGCATGCAAAAATGGCAAATGTAAACCAGCAAATTCCAGGCATCCACTTACGCGATGGTGAACAAGGTGAAACCCAGCGCACGAAGTTCCTGAAGTTTCAACCCCGAGGCCTCCATCCCACTAGGTACGTCGACATTGACTGCCTCAGAGACCTTGGATTACTTCAAAGTGTCCAACATCTCCTTCAAAATGTCAACCTTTGGACCCTCTGTAGCCAGCCCCAACCCACGTACGAGAATCTCACTCTCGAGTTCCTCAGTTCCTTCTGCTACATCACTCCTAATGGTCCAACAAATCAACTTACTGGTGCGGTACGGTTTTTCATTTTCGGAACCGAATACGACTTCTCTCAGAATGCATTCGGTCGATTACTCGACTTCTATACTGATGAAGGCGCTTACCTCCGTGTACCTGACACCTTCCATGAGGAATCCTTTAATCTATGGCATAGCCTGACCAACAACCGTGCTAGCTCCTACGATCACCTCAATGCCACACAAATTCACAATCCCGCCATTCGCTATTTCCATCGCCTCCTGTGCAACACCATTTTCGCAAGGGATAGTAACCATAAGCTCAACTCCAAAGAGCTATTCTTCATGCACTGCGCGTTCATCGATCAGAAAATCAACGCCGCACCCTTCCTCTTGGCTCATATTCATTCCATTTGCACTCGAGGCGGCAAACCCTTCTACTTCAGAGGGCTTGTCACTTCTATTGCCTTGGCTTTGAATCATGGCGACACCCTTGCCCATCATAATGCACCGGTTTTGCTCACCTTGGACCATTGCAAATCTGCTCATCTCATTCACGAGCGGGACGACGACAAGTTCAATCCAGTGATTCGTAACATTGTTTATTCTAACATTGTTCTGCCTTGCAGGGACCGTATCGATCCATACAACCGAGCAAATTGGCTATTTGATGACCCTGACGGCCATGCTCCCGTGCATAATGACCAGCCGGATGCTCCAACTGACGAGATCCAGGAGGAATTGGACCGCGAAGCACCTGCTCCCGACATTCCCGAGTCCTCTTCTGCACCACCTCCTTTCACTATAGAGGACATCCTCAGAGCCCTCCATCAACAAAATCAGATGGCTGTAGCTCTTGAAAGGAAGCATCAGGAGCAGTATGACACTCTATATGCACAGAACGTCCAAATTCTGAGCGGCCAGAGCAACGTCAACGAGAAGCTGGACGAGGTTTTCTCTGAGCTTAACGCCTTACGGATGGACGTAACCACTCTTGGCTTGCATGATACTGACCTTGAGGCCACACTTACCCGACGCTACCGCACCTGAAGCAGAGGCAGAGGACACCGGTAGTTTTCTTTTGTTTTTGTTTCTGTATTTCATTCACTTCCCTTTTCCGTACCGTTTTTCTATTTGTAATCCTTCCTACCATATATCATGACATTGAGACAATGTCTGATATAGTGTGGGAGAGGCACTATGCTTTTCATTCCGCATTTTCTTCATGTTGCAAATTCTAGTAATTTTATGGTAATTTTATGATATTTTCAAGTTTTTCAAGTTTTCCCCGTATTATAAGCCATACCAAAAAATTCTCTGTTCGCATAGCTCGACATACCTACCTTAAACGGAAACCTAGTTAGGAAGACGAGAACGAGTAAACAAAATCAATACGACTATGACACCGCAAACATCCTGCTTATGCAACCCGTCTAAACAAAACGTTATACGTACCCCTCGATTTTTAAGTTCTGAAGTAACCCCTAGTAGTTTATACTAGCAGTCAGCACCGTCTGGACACAAACCACGCGGGGAGCCGATGAATATAAGTGTTTGATGCCTAATCAATGAAACACCCTTCTCATCTCGATGCTAAGCAAAGAAAATCTTGTGCCAAAAGACAAAGATCGCATACGAGACATAAGTATAAGAGAAGAAGTCCATTGTTGGTTGGTTCAGAGGTATCTGGTTCTGAACTTGGTAGGGAGTGCTACGGCTCGATCCCCCGCAACCTCCAATTTGGAAAAATATAGGGTAACCACATCCGTGTACCAGACCCCGTGAAAAAAAAAAGGATCAAAGTCACTAACCGGCTACTCCACTACGTGCGTGCAAAGACAAAGGGCTTAATGTGATTGCGCCAGAACGAAACCGGGCGAAAAAAGCACGAGAGGATCGAGGTTGAAATGTGACGAAACGATTAAGCGGTTTGTTAAAGTGGAAATACGCGACTCAATTGTGTCATTGGCGTATCACTGACGTTTTACTCAAGTACCGGCCGACTGACGATTGGTTTTATGTGTTTTATCTCGAAAATCAAAGGTATGTCGTGCATGTGCGCCTGACAAACACTTGTCCGATTTTTACGACTATTTGCTTGAGGACAAGCAAAGGTTTAAGTATGGGAGGATTTGATAACGAGAAATCATATCATATATTTACTATGAAATTAAACCGCTTTATATCGTATTGACCCGATTAACTCCCGAATACTCCGAGTTTTGTATGATTTTATGCAGGTACAACATATCTCAGCTCAAACTAGAAAGAAACGTGAAATGTACAAGATTGCGGTCAAGACCAGAAGAGAAAAGATAAATCTGTCAAAAAATCCAAAATTTGCTGCTATTACGGTCGTCACGCCCTTGCCACGACCGTAAGACACTTCAGAAGCGTGTTACGACCGTCATGCATTGGCCACAACCGTAACGCGCTATTTCATGGAATCTGCACGTAACACACCTGCCACGACCGTAACAAGCATTATATTGGTTATTTTGAACGTGCAGTACATGGTCAAGTAACGGATGCATGTGTGCCTTATTTTTCTCCAACGACCAAGACCACCTTCTCCTTATTTTTCTCAGCAAGCCAAGAATCTAGCAACGTGAAATATAATTCCAACTGTATTCATTCTCTATAAATAGCTTGGACTTCAAAGAAGAAAACACAGAGTTCAGTTCAGAAAATTCTTGCGGAAGCTCTGCCGATTTAAAACCCGATTCTATTTTCGCATTTTGTTTATTTAATTTTCATTCCGACGTTCCAATCTTGCCGGCTTATGGAAGAAGGATCTAGGATATTATTTCTTTTCAGGTTTTTTTATCGTATTCAATATAATTGCAATTTATTTATGTTAAATTTCTGTTCTTTATTTATAATGCATGTGTTATTGTTTTCTGATTTTATTTCCCGCATTTCAATTCTGAGCATTATGAGTAGCTAAATACCCGTAGTTGGGGTGTGATGGAATAACCGAATGAATTAATGTATTTCTAAGCTAAAACCTTAATTAACTTAATTTTTGGCCGTGACTTTTTATAATTAAAAATTAAGCTTTTTGTTACGAGAGTAAGGAAAGTAAAATAGGGAGAAATCAAGACCACGAGAGTGTGAGGTTTTAACCGGATAGCTAAAGTTAGACATTAGATTTAAATACAGCGAGAGCCCTTTAAAACGAATTAGATTTATTTAGTTTTCAAAAAGATGCTTTCTAAACACTTATGGGCTACCGAGAGCAGACATTTGGCTTTAGGAGTATGATCCGAGGTAAGACCATGAGAGTGTGAATCGAGGGTTTTTAAACTGATAAGTACTACAGAACAATTTAAGATAAATATTTTTATATGCTTAGGTACAATTTAATTCTCATAGGTTCCAAACATTACACTCCGACCACTTTAATATTATAATTCTTTTAATTGAATTTAGTTTCTCCTTCAGTTTTAAACTTCCAAAAACCAAACGTGACAATTTCCACCTTAGCTAAACCAACCTGTTTCATAACACTAGAGTGATTACGAAGTCCCTGTGGGTTCGACATCTTTTTATTACTACCGCGATAGACCGTGCACTTGCAGTTAAGATACCGTTAGACACATTAGGTCAATCGCACACCAAATTGACACAAGGGCAAAATGGTCAATTGCATATTGAAAAGTCAAACTTTGACTTTTGAATCAAAATAAAGTTTTAAGAATCATATTTCATCAAGACATGTTAGAATATGAAGTTTGTTTTATTAAGAAAGTCAAAAGTCAAATTATGTTGAAAAAGTCAAGATTCTAAATACTTAGAAATTATTCTAAGTGTTTAGGAAATATGACAAGTTCAGAACTTCTGTCCAGATTTTCACCATGATGCAAGTTAATTTTGGAAGAACTCCTGACACAAGAATTGTAGAACTCAACAAGATCTCAAACATTGCAGAATAGAACTTCTCCTAGAAATGTTGGGATTTCAAGTTATAAATCTTCAAAAACACGTCCATGAAACTACAATACTTAGTAAATTCTAAGCATTTTCAAATCAGAATTTGGTCAGAACTTATATGCCAGTTTTCATGTAGGTTCAATCAGAACTTGCAAGAGTAATTCAAAGAAGATCTACAGAGTGTGTTACAAGCTTTCTGGAAAGTCTGAGAACTCCTTCAGAACATGCTGGAGCAGAAAGATTCAAAGATCAGAAGTTGAATGTCTGTTCTAAGTTACGCTGATGATAAACTTCTGACCCAGAATTAAGCTATAATGTATAATCTCATATTGCAGGATTTCTGGCTTGATAAATCTCATCATCATTTAATGCTCACACCCACTTTTGAGTCTTTATCCAAAGGATTTCCCCATGTGTGGCATAGAAGTACCATGATTGTCCTTGGAAAGTAAACTTTTGTACAAAGTTTATTGCTGGCCCCATGCTCTACTCTTGCTTCTGAGGGTACTTTTCCTTAATTCATCCTTACAAATCCAGCTTAGGCGCGGCTAAAAGCTGCTAACCACCCTACTTTGTGCCTTGAACCATACTTGTTTGAACTTGCTTCAAGAACAAGTTAGCGCCTAGCATATGATGGTTGTACTTTGACTTCTCCAAGCTACTAAATCCTTAACTATAAATTGAACTTCATTTGCAACTGTAAATAGGTCGAAAAATTGAAAAGAAAAAAGCCTTGAAACCTTGTTAAAAATTCTATGAATCCGAAACTTCAAACACAAATACAAAATCTGCTAGTTTCTGATTTTTGCTTTCAAACTCCAATTTTCCTCAAGTGTTTCTTGACCAAATTACCAACACAGTTTCTAACACACATTTAGAAATGACCCCAACTTCTGTTTACAGACTGCAATTCCATCTCCACCAACTTCCATTTCAAAAAATCAGAACTTTGCTTCTTGTTTGTTCCAGAATTTTCCAGCCATTCATAGCTTAAGTTAATGGTTGTTCCAACCTTCTGAGCACGTGAGAAAGCTGACCAGAACGTCACAGTAATCAAAACCAAGCTCTAGTTCACAAAACCTTTTCCAGCTGCAAGCGCATCTGAGTCAGAACTTTTGCACTCTCCTCTTTCAGCAATGTGTTGATTCTGACTTTTGCTCTCTATTATTTTTATCAGCACTTCTTATTTTCTTTAATCAAAAACACAAAAATATTTTTATGTTCACATGCTTTATTTTATTTCTTTTGAAACAAAAAGACTAAAAATATTTTCTGAAGCAAATTTATTTCTTCTCTTGACAAAAACAAAACAAGTCCATTTTACGTTTCTTGTACATTATTTCAATATGGTTGTAATAGATAATTAGGGCTTTAATTTCTTGCAATCCCCATTTGTATATTTGTACACCCCATCCCCTAATGATTGTAATAGTGTAGAATGTTTACTTTCGACAATTTATCGCTTTCATATAAATGCTAGTAATTAGGATTTGTATGGGAAGATAAAAATCAACAAGTAGACAACCTCTAATCAAAGACTAAATACATGCAAATCAAGCACGCTATTCACACATGCACCCCTAGGGTTAACTCCACTTGTTGCCTAAAAAATGGTCATGTTATGCATGTGATACGTCTTAGCAAAACCGTCAAAATACAAGATCATAGTCCCTCGATGATGCTATGAATGTTGCCTTTCAAATGATCTTAGTCCCTCAAGAGAAATGCTAAGATATCTCACAACATTGCTATCATGACTATACGATGACCCACGCCCATCCCTTTTACATCCAAAGATAAGGCTTCTTACCAATCAATGGTAAGATAGCAACATCTAAAGGAGCAGGAGAAGAAAAAAGACTTTTGAGTAGGTAGAAACGCTCCTAGTTGTTTGCTCATTTTCAAAACAAACATCCTTGCAAACACATACCAAACACTTTCAAAACGTGAAATATTTTCAAAAGTCCAACACTTTGTATACATTCTTATAAGACGAGAATCATTACAAAGTTTTCCTAAACGAAGGCACCTTTTCAAAAATACTTTCAAAAACCACCACAAAGCACATTTTCAAACAAAGCAAGTGATCTAGCAAGCAACTAAGAGCCCATAGATAACTATGGTTGAAGAGGGTACTAATACCTTCCCTTTTCATAATCTACTCCCCGAACTCAAGAAATAATCTCAAAGGTATTTCCTGTTCTTTTCACCCTTTCCTTTATTTGGATAAAAGAAAAGTCGGTGGCAACTCTTGCTAACCGCAATAATTGCGATCAAACGTAAAACATCCCAAGTCAGTTCTCCCACCGTATTACAGAACTTGCGACTATGTTAGGGACTTATTATTTAAAAGTGGGGTTAACTTAGGGCTAGATCACCTTTACTTGCTTTCATTGTTTGACTTGCTTGCTTTACATTATTGATTCCTTGTTTGGGTTTGTTTTAATCCTCGACCCGAATCTGGGGCACCTTTTAGGTAAGTAGCAATAGATTGTGTAAATTGTGCGGGGTATACAGACATGGTCTAAGCAATAACTAAGTTAGTGTGATGCATTTGTTGGTACCAATATCCCTTGTGTTAAAACGAGGAGAATACGGGGCCACTGAGCAGCATCATGAAGCACTAACTAACCTTAGAACCTTAATTGAACAACTTCGCCATTAGTAAGTAGTGAGATAGCCGACTTTGGTACAATCCGAATTTTGTTGATACTCGATACCACACTCATTAATACTGGACTTTTGGGATATCTCGGCCGTAAGAAAAGATTGATTATGCTGAGACAATGCCTAAAAGAAAGGCCACTGATATTGAGATCCTTTAGAACCCGGTTACTATTTCTAGGACAGGTTGAGCCAACCAAAACTTCAAGAGGGTACTTACCTACAAACCCCATGAAATCCTAAACCTAAGGACTTGTTTGCTTTGTGTGTACATAACAACTTGCTTACTTGTACATAACATCATAAACATCATACCGTAGTATTTTCAATAATTATTTCAAGGATCTCGAGGGCCTATGATGCAGGTTCATGTTGAACCAGACGTCTATCAAGGGGCAAGAGGATTTATTTTCCTCTAACCAAACACCGTCAAGACCAAAGCACGGTAACTTGAGTCAAGGGCTACGACCCACTTGACATGGTGAGCTTGATTCTCGTGGAAGGACATCTACCGATGCAAAGTTTTCCAATCAAGGCTGTTGATCAACGTTCAAATTCTAACATATTCTTGTGTTTACCCCGCAATATCCTTGAAAACATTGTGTTGCACCCCAAAATTTTCCCTCCCTTTTCATCAACATTTTCTCACCACAAGACTCTTGGAGCTCAAGATCAAGTTAGGGTTTGCTCTACTCAAGACCCCTCCTTGCATTGTTGACCCAAATTAGGGTTTGAGTTTGCACAAAGATGTTTTGACCTAAAATGCCCAAAGTGACTTTCATGATTCATTTTGGACTTACAAGTTTATCCATACCAAGTTTCAAGCCTTGATTCCAATCTTTGCCCAGTCAATTGGACAGTTGGCCTAGAAATCAGCTGTATTGGGGAAAAAGTCAACTGTGGCCAATTGACAGTCAAACCTCATGATTTTTGACCCACATCAACATCATGAACTCATATGAACCATTTGGTCAAGTTTGGATCACAATTCCACAAGAAATTTGATCAGATCACCAAAAGGGCAAAATGGTCATTTTTAGGGTTTTGACTGCACAAAGGCAATTTTTGACTGTTTGACCTAACCAATGGCAAACCAAGCTCACATATGGACTCAAGGACTCAATGGAATTGTCTTGACCCATTCAACAAGTTCAAAAGATCTCAAATGCACAAGATTGACAGATGAATTTTCCAGTCAACTAATCAAAATTTGACTGTATACTGAAAAGTCAAACTTTGACTTTTTGGTCAAAATCAAGTGCCAAGATTCATTTTTCATCAAGACATGTCAAATTATGAAACTTGTTCATCAAGAAATCCAAAATTGCAAATTAGGGTTTAAAATGAAGAAATTTCATAACTTAGAAATTTTCTAAGTTATGAAATTTCCTTATTTTTCCCTAACTTTGTCCCATTTTTTCATCAATATGCAAGTTGATTCAAACAAAACTTGAAACATGAAAGTTGTAGTCCATTGCAAAATCTACAACTTTGATTCACAAAGTTTTCTCAAAGGAAGCTTGTATCTCAAGTTATGAGTTTTGGAACAAGGGTGCAAAACATTTTTAACTTAGAGAAATTTTGACTTATTCTAGGCAGGATTTTTGTCCAACTTCTTGGCCATTTTTCACATGGTTCCACTTGGAGTTTCAATTTGCATTACAAAGATGGATTATAGTACACATTCCAAGCTTTCCAAATTGTCCAAGAACTCATCAAACACCCTTGCGGTTAGAGAGAATCAGATTTGCAAAGTTGGCCAAAACTCACTTTTGTTCATGGCCAAAGCTTGTTCATAACATTTGCATTTTCAAGTCAGCAGGGTTTATGATAGTTTGCAGGCCTCTAAACCTCTTCACACTCAATAATTTAATGCCTAACCATTGTGTTCAAGCATTGTTTTGTGCATTTGGTCATTACACATAGAATTAATCCTTAAATGGAAAAAGCAAACTTGCCATTTTTTGAAAAGTGGTGCTTTATGTCAAATACCAAATCTTGGAGGCATGGGCCAGATCTTTGAGGCAAGAGTTTGTACACATATCCCACTGATCAAGAGAAAGTGATGCAGCATGCTTGAGAGCTTGGTACAGGCCTATATCACAACTTGACATTTCTTTGCTTACATTGGAAGAAAGATTGCAAAACAACTCCAAATTCCACTTCCTGTCAACACAGCCAAGAACAAACCTTGTGAACCTTTTCCATACATCAAGCCAATCCTAAAACACGATGGAACCATACCTCACACTTCTTAATACTCAGAATCCCTGTTTTGCTTCAAAACAGAGCATTCTCTGCAGATTGACTTGCCTAGCATTATCCACTCGTGCGTTTTTGCCCAAACAAGTTCCAATACATTCCATTCCATCCACACAAACTATCCCAAGACCTAAACACAAGCTGTAACACCCCTAACCACGTTTGCCATTTTTACTTTTAAACTGTGCAAGTGGACTTCCATAGCACAATACAGGAAGTTTCAAAGCAAGCTAGGTGTTGGAGAAGCTTCCTTGGACTTCAGGCAAGCTGTACAGAAGCTCAAACTCCATTGAAGTTAGCCACATTGCTCTGCACGATTCAAGCTGAGACAGGTAATCCATGGACTTCTATCTCTCAATATAGGAAGAGTTAGGCTTAGGTTTGTGAATGAAACATGCTCTACTCATAGCCCTGAAGCCATACACGTGTTCACTTTTTATTTATATTATGCGTGCTGTGAGAATTTTAGCCATGAACATTGAAGAAAAATTAGGTCAGAAATTGGGGATGAAGAAATTCTCCCTGGTTTCTTAGAGTTAGGTCAAGTATTTTATATGTCTGAACTCGTCTCTTGATGCTCTATAATATTGGTGTTATGAGTTTTGTGTAAAAGTCAAGGAATCAGGAGATGGTGCTGGATCAAAGAAGCGCACGTTTTTGTTTCAAACAGGTTGCTGGAGGTTGAAGACAAAGATGGCTTGGGCTGGGCCTGAGTCAGTCTTGCTCTTTGCACTCCCTTTTCCAATTTACACCCCCTGGCCCATTGTGTGAAATATTTATCATTTTTGACTTTTTATTTTTATTTCTGACTTAATATTTATTGTTCAAACATAAAAAAACATTAAAAATATTTTTCCTCACTTTTTTGCATTTATTTGGCATTTATTTGTTTTATTTAGTATATATATGTAAATAATATAAAAACCTTTTTATTTAAGACCCTAAAAATAATACAAAAATAAATATTTTTCAGTTATTATTTTTTGTTTACATTTTGAAAACATTTTCTAAAATATACTTTTTTTGTAAATAATTAATATTTTATTTTTGTATATATTTAGTATATTTAATATATAATATAAATACTTGTATATTTTATTAGAATACTTAGGATAAAAATATGAAAATAATACATTTTTATTTTTATTAATATTTGACATCAAAAATACTTTTTTACAATATACTTCTTATTTTTTGTATATAATTAACAAATATTGTATATAATTAATAAATAAATACTATTTATTCAAAAACTAGGGTTTTGCCCTAAATAACAAAAATATTCAAAATTTGACCTTTTTATTTTTGTTTATATTTCACATGAAAAAATACTTTCACATACATAAAAAATCTTTTTGTGCATAATACATTTTGCATATTTATTGTATTTATTTTAATATTGTACAATCAAATATTTGTATATTCGATATGGATGTAATAGTTTAGAATTTAATTTCTTGTCAAATATCCCCAAATCCAAACTTGTACCCCCATCCCCATAATCATTGTTGTAATAGCTTAGCATTTAAATTTCCGCATTTAAAAGCTTTCAAATTATGCCATGATAGACCTATGGTTTGTATGCAAATAAAATCAACAAATAGCTTGACCTAATTCAAGATAAACATGCATGAAAAACAAACACAATGCACACTTGCACCCCTAGGGTTATACCACTTGTTGCCTTCAAAAATGGGCCATGGTTGCATGTTAAGTGTCTTTGGCAAAACAAAAACAAATCAAATGATCATAGTCCCTCGATGACGCTATCAAGTTGCCTAAAATGATCAATTACCTCAAGAAAATTGCCAAAATACTTGACACTATTGCATTCATGGTCTAAACAATGACCCGCGCCTGTCCCGTTAACATCCTAACACAAGATTGTTCACCAAATACAATGGTGAAACAACACTGTTAAAAGGGTTAAAACATGAGAAAGATCTTTGAGAAATTTAGGGTAGATAGCTCTTGGTTGCTTGACCAACTTGCAAAACAAATCCTTGCCATTTTTCAAAACACACTCCACAACACAACTTTCAAAACAACTTTCAAAAACATTGAAACATCTTTTCAAAAAGACAAACACCTTTGTAAAACATTCGAGTAAAGAATTATTACAATGGTTGCCTAGACAAGGCATCTTTTTCAAAACATTTTTAAAACCACACACACAAAGCACCATTTCAAACAATTGAAAAGAAAAGGCAAGTGATCTAAGCAAGTAACTAAGAGCCCATGTATAACCATGGATAGAAAGGGTGCTAATACCTTCCCTTTCTATAATCTACTCCCCGAACCCACGAAAACATCTCAAAGGTTTTTCCTGTGCTTTTTAACCTTTCCTTAGGATAAAATAAAAAGTCGGTGGCGACTCTTGCTAAACCGAAACATTTGCAAAAACAAATGCAAAACCTCAAGTCAGTTCTCCCACCGTATCACAGAACTGGCGACTCTGCTGGGGAATAATTTAAAAGTGGAGTAACCTTAGGGCCTAGATCACCCTTTTGCATGACTAATTGTTTGCTTTGATTGCTTTACATTTTGGTTCTCTTGTTTGGGCTTGAAATCCTACACCCGGATTTGGGAAACATTCATAGATAGCAATACGTTGTGGAAACTGTGCGGGGTATACTGACACGGTCGAAGCAATAGCTATATTAGTGCGACATATTTGTGAGTACCGATAACCCTTGAGTTCAATCAAGGAGAGTACGGGGCTGCTGAGTGATGTCACTAAGCACTAATGACCTAGAACCTTACTTGACCATCTTGGCCTTTTATTAGGGGTAGTGAGATGACCGGCTTTGGTGCAGTCCGAAGTTGGTAGATACTCGATACTACACTCATTGAGGGTTGTTTTCTTGGAATATTTTGGTCGCTAGTTAAGTGGCTAAACCAAAACAATGAACATAGAAAATAATCCAATGATATTGAGCTTCTTAGAACCCGGTTACTATTTATAGGACAGGTTTTTTAAGCCAACTACACTCAAGAGGGTACTTACCTATGAAACCCCATGCAAGCCTGAAACTAGGGTTTTGTGTGACTTGCTTGTACATATGTTTGTGCATACATCATGAACATCATAAAGCATCATATGCATCCACTAACCATTTCAAGGGTTTGGATCTTCATCTTTGTTCTTGTTTTGTAGGTCATGGAAATTCTTCGCAGGAAAACTATCCAAGTCAACCTTGTGAGAATCCCTCCTCAACTCAAGGAGCTTACATCCAGAATTCCAGAAAGCTCTCTCTTCAGTGAAAGACATGGTAGACTGCTCAACCTAGTCAACACCAGTATTGAAGAAGACATGGTGAAAGTGTTGTTCCAGTTCTTTGACCCCCTTCACCACTGTTTCACATTCCCCGACTACCAATTGGTGCCTACTTTGGAGGAATTTTCTCAACTCCTGAGAATTCCTATTCTTAATCAACTACCCTACAACGGTACAGAAAAAGAACCAAAGCCTGAAGATGTTGCTCAAGCACTACACTTGCAACCATCTGACATCAAGGGGCATTGGGAAACTAGAAGTGGTGTCAAAGGCTTCTTGGCAAAATTCTTGTTTGAGAAAGCACAAGAGTGTTGGAATTCTTTGGATCTACAAGCCTTTGAAGAAATTGTGGCACTCCTTATTTATGGGTTGGTCTTGTTCCCAAATCCTGACCAACTTATAGACGTGAATGCTGTCAAGATCTTCATGTCCAGGAATCCCATACCAACATTGCTTGGGGATATCCTCCACTCATTTTACACACGAACAATGAGGAAGAGAGGTGTTCTCATGTGTTGTACTCCTCTCCTTGCAAGGTGGTTTATTTCTCACCTTCCACAATCAATTTTGAAGAATGAACAAGGCTTAAGGTGGTCACAACGATTGATGACCCTCACACATTCTGATGTACATTGGTGTTCTCGGTCTAGAGAAAATGTCATCATCGTCGATCATTGTGGTGAGTTCCCTAATGTTCCATTACTTGGCGTTAGGGGAGGCATTACCTACAACCCTTGTCTAGCTTTGAGACAATTTGGATATGCACAGAGGGACGACCCTCATGACATGCTGATTCCTGACCTAGTTTTTGACTTCGATAACGATGCGCAAGGACTTCGCCAAAGATTCATTAGAGCTTGGAGGATGCCTAACAAGGTAGATAGTAAAACACTGGGGCACAAAAACTCCATCCCTCTTGAGCCTTACCTCAAGTGGGTACGAACCCGCGCCCAGAGTCTTATGATGCCTTACCCTCACATTCTCCCTTTGATTAAAGAGCCTGTTAAGGAAGGAGAGGTTCCATACACCATCCTACATCCTGACATGCCAACATCATGGGAGGAAATGCAGAAGAGTTGGATCCAACTCAAGGAAGAAAGGGATACTTTTGAAGCCAGCTTCTACGCCAGTGAGAAGAAGGTTTTGGAGCTTACCCGCCGACTTCACGAGGAGGAGACCCTTAACACTTACATCGCACCAAAGAGGATGCACAACGTCTTTTTACCTTGAGAAGTTTTTTTTTGTAATATTTGGCCCATGGGGCATTTATGTACTGACAAAATTTCTTCTTATTAATATGACGTGTGTTCTTTTTGTATGCAATAATTTTGAATTTCTAAATCCTTGAATGCATTACATGGATAAACATATCATTCATCATATGCATAAACAGGTCTTCACACCAGGTTTCCTTATCTTTCTGCTGTTTATTTCAGTAAGATGGATATTGAGCAGACGGTCAAAGATCTGCAGTCACAAAACTCTCAGTTTCAACAGCTCCTAATGACCTTAGCAAAGGGTCAGGAGGATCTTAAAGCACTGTTAGGGAATAAAGAGCAAGAAAAAGGAAAAAAGAAGAAGAAAAGAGTTGGGGTAGCTACACTGGGAAGAAGATTTGAGAATGAAGCTAGGAGAGTTCTTGAATTCCCCTCCACATCTGATGAGGGGACCGGTAAGGGAAAAGGAGCTGCATTACCTTCTGAGTCTGAGGCTCAAGAGGAAGAGGTTGAGGGAGATGAAGATTATTCAGAGCAGCAATACCCGCCAGCAGACGACAAATACAAAAACCTAGAGGATATACTGGCAGCTATGGAGCTGCAAAGGGTTCCCGGGTTAGATTTTGAAGAATTGGGATTGATTGCTGGGATTGTGATCCCTCCAAAGTTTAAGGTACCAACTTTTGCAAAATACGACGGTCTGTCTTGCCCGAAGATGCACCTGAGGTCGTATGTCAGAAGAATTCAACCTCACTCATCCGATAGAAATCTTTGGGTACACTTCTTCCAGGATAGCCTGTCTGGTACACAACTAGATTGGTTCTACCAGCTTGAGAGGTCAGAGGTGCATAGTTGGGAGGATTTGGCAGCTGCCTTTTATCGCCAGTATCAATATAACACTGACTTGGCGCCAACCCGTACTCAGTTACAAAGTATGGGGATGGCCTCAAATGAGGGATTCAAAGAATACGCCCAGAAATAGCGCGACTTGGACGGAAGAGTGCAGCCACCTCTTTCAGATAGGGAACTAGTTGATATGTTCTTGGGGACCCTATCTGGCCCTTTCTTCAACCATTTGATCGGGAGCTCTTCTGCAGGGTTTACCGAACTGATTCTGACTGGCGAACGGGTGGAAGCTGGTATTAAGAGTGGGAAGATTCAAAGGGATGCCTCTGCCTCCGCAACTGTTAAGAAATCATTCCCGGCCAAGAAGGAAGCAACTGTTATATACTCTCAGAAAGGATTGGGAAGAACTGAGCGCCGGCCGACTGTAGGGGCCGTGATGATTCATAATTCGTCAAATGATCAGCCTCATAACAATCAGTCCAGACCTAAACAGCAATGGGGAGAACGGCCACAACGACATTTCACCCGCATCAATATGACGCCCGCACAAGTTCTTCCCCATTTGTTGAAGCTGAATCTCACCAGTATCAAAGAGGCACCAAAAAATGTGAATACAACTTCCCCACATTATCATCCCAATGCTAAATGTGCCTATCATTCTGACAGCACCGGGCATGACACCAATGATTGTTGGGCGCTTAAGCATAAAATTCAAGATTTAATAGATGCTAAAGAGGTTGAGTTCGACGCCCCGGAGAAGCCAAATGTGATCTCCGCTCCGATGCCAAAGCATGGTCGCAATGTCCATGCTATTGAAGAAGATCTGTATGTTGCTGCTGTTGATGATATGGTAACTCCACTACCAACGATCAAGTTGAATCTGTTGAAGGCTGGGATTTTCCCAGGATGTAAAGAAGATTGCTACTTTTTTTCCTCCCTACCAATCGACTGTCCATTGCTGAAGATAGGCATCCAACGCCTAATGGACAACCAACAAATTCTTTTCGAAAAGACTCTCGTTACTCCAACCCTTATCAATGATGTTTCAATAATCACCATTTCCGCCAATCTTTCCAAGGTCCCCAAAAGACTTGTTAAGATTACATCCGCTACGAAGATTGTTCCCTTGAAGATAACCATGCCTGGGCCCGTCCCATACAAATCTGACAAATCGATACCGTGGAATTATGGTGGAGAAATCTACTACCACGGTGTTAAGAAAATTGAGATAACTGAAGAGAGCTCTGACGAAGAAACTGCCGACGTTGGAAACATTTCCGGTACGAGCAAAATTACCCGAAGTGGGAGAATTTTCTCTCCAGAGATTGCCCCTCCAAAGGCAATCTTTGGACCCTCAGCTGCTCCCAAGGTCACCCTGCACCGGTAAAACTATCTGCAAGAACTCCGTTGATTGAAGAAGCTGTTACTCCTGTGGTTGTCCCTTCTACTTCTGCTGATAAGGGGAAAGGGATCCAAGAAGAGCTCGTCAGGACGAGGGCTCAACCATTGGTCATCCCCGAAACCTTTAAGAAAGAAATGGAGGAGATTCTGAAAATAATTAAGAAGAGTGATTATGACATGGTGGAGCAATTGGGGAAAACCCCCTCGAAGATCTCTATGTTGGCCCTGCTGCTTTGTTCGAAGGCTCATGCCAAAGCTTTGATAAGGTTTTTGAAGACAGCCCATGTGCCCTAGGAAACCTCAGCTGATCAGTTCCAGGATTGTGTAGCCAGCCTTACCGCCAACAACGGCCTGGGTTTCTATGATGCTGACCTAACTCCAAAGGGAAGAAAGCACAATGACGCACTGCATGTGTCAGTTGAGTGCCGAGGAACCACTCTCGCCCATGTCTTGGTCGACACTGGTTCTTCTCTAAACGTGCTGCCTAAGAAAGCTCTGGACCGGTTGGATTGTGAAGGCTTGGAGCTGAAACCAAGTAATATCATTGTCAGGGCCTTTGACGGGTCTAAAAGAATGGTACATGGGGAGGTCGACATTCCCATCAAGGTAGGCACTGAAGTATTCCACTCCATATTCTATGTGATGGACATCTGCCCATCATACTCTTACTTGTTAGGAAGACCGTGGATACATAATGTTGGGGCAGTCACCTCTTCTCTACATCAGATGTTGAAATACCCTGTTAAGGGTAAAATCATAACTGTACACGGTGAAGAGGAGTACATGATCAGTCATCTGAACTCCTTTAGGTATGTGGAAGTGGAGGGTGAATTCATCGAAACACTGTTCCAACACTTCGAGGAAATTGCTCCCGAGGTTGCAGTAGCAAAGGCAGTAGCTGAGGTACCCAAGCAGGTGGCCAGGATGGCATCTCTGAAAGACGCAAAGGCTGCAATGAAGGAGGGGAAGAGCTCAACATGGGGTCAGTTTCCTGACTTTCCTCACAAAACAGACAAGTTTGGGTTAGGATTTACCGCTGCGGGGCAAAAAGCTATGCGTCGCTCAAAAATTGAAAGAACACCCATCAAGATTTCTCCTCATGGAATCAATGCTTTGGAAGACGAAGACGAAGAGACCAACGTTGAAGATTGGATCTTCCCAACCATCGAAGGGGGACTACACAATTGGGAGGCGAAAGACTTCGTTCCCATTACTTTCATCGATCAGTAATTTATCTTTCGAACATTTCTTGTTGGTCTGTAATAATTACTAAAACAATTTGCACACTATTTTTCACCTCATGCCTTGCCCGGGGCATGTAGGTACATTTGTAAGGGTTTTGATTCTCTTCATATTCATATGCCATGTTTAATGAATCATTGGACGTTTTTCATTTATAAACTGCTGTGTTCATTTTCTTTCCTTTTGCATTTTTGTTTGTTTAAGGATGGCTATACCTTACACACACCCACACTCACAAATGCAGGTACCCATCCACTCTGGATTCTATGGGTGACTATTCTGTTGTATCCTTCAATAACTCTGACGATTTGGTCAACCAGGCTGAATACGAAGATGACGAAGATTGTGAAGTACCAGGAGAGCTAGTCAGACTTCTAAAACAAGAAGAGAGGGCCATCTTGCCTCATGAAGAGTTGTTGGAAACAGTCAACTTAGGAACAGAGGAAGACAGGAAAGAAGTACAAGTGGGTGCCAATCTGGAACCAAGTGTCAAGGAGCGCTTAATACAGCTGTTGAATGAATACATTGAAATCTTCGCCTGGTCTTATGAAGACATGCCGGGTTTAGACACATATATCGTGGTTCACCGTCTCCCTACAAGAGAGGATTGTCCATCGATCAAGCAAAAAGTCCGCCGAATGAGGCTCGACATGTCTGAGAAGATTAAAGCTGAAGTAATGAAGCAATTCAACGCTGGCTTTCTGGCTGTTACATCCTATCCACAATGGGTTGCTAACATTGTGCCAGTACCTAAGAAAGACGTCAAGGTCAAAATGTGTGTGGACTACCGGGATTTGAACAGGGCTAACCCTAAAGATGATTTTCCGCTACCACATATCGACATTTTGATTGACAACACGACTCAACACAAGGTATTTTCCTTCATGGACGGATTCTCGGGCTACAACCAGATTAAAATGGCCCCCGAGGACATGGAGAAAACAACCTTTGTTACACAGTGGGGTACCTTTTGCTACAAGGTGATGCCGTTTGGACTGAAGAACGCAGGGGCAACTTATCAACGCGCCATGGAAGCTTTGTTTCATGATATGATACATCATGAGATCGAAGTTTACGTAGACGACATGATAGCTCGATCACAAACAGAGGAGGAACACCTTGAACATTTGCAAAAGCTGTTTGCCAGGTTGAAGGAGTACAAACTCAGGCTGAATCCAAGTAAGTGCACTTTTGGAGTTAGGTCTGGTACACTTCTAGGATTTATTGTCAGCAACAAAGGCATTAAGGTCGATCCAGCAAAAGTAAAGGCTATACAAGAAATGCCTACCCCCCGTACTGAAAAGGAGGTTAGAGGGTTCTTGGGGCGCTTGAACTATATTGCCAGATTCATCTCTCATCTGACGTCTACCTGTGAGCCAATTTTCAAACTATTGAAGAAAGATCAGGTAGTCGAATGGAACGACGATTGTCAAGCTGCTTTTGATAACATCAAAGAGTATTTGCTAGAACCTCCTATTCTGATGCCACCCGTTGAAGGAAGGCCGCTGATCATGTATCTGACTGTTTTGGACAACTCAATGGGGTGCGTACTGGGCCAACATGACGAGTCTGATCGAAAAGAGCATGTCATTTATTACCTTAGCAAAAAGTTTACCGACTGTGAGACTCACTACTCACTGCTCGAGAAAACTTGCTGCGCTTTGGTATGGGCTGCTCGTCGACTAAGACAGTATATGTTGACTCATACCACTCTGTTGATTTCCAAAATGGATCCTATCAAGTATATCTTCGAGAAGCCTGCTTTATCTGGAAGAATCGCTAGATGGCAAATGATCCTGACTGAGTATGACATCCAGTATACTACCCAAAAAGCTATAAAAGGGAGTGTACTAGCTGACCATCTAGCTCATCAAGCTATCGAAGATTATCAATCCATGAGATTCGACTTCCCGGACGAGGACATCATGACTTTGGACAACATTGAAGGCAACGGACCGTATGACGGACCTGAAAATGGATCCCGATGGACCCTGTACTTTGATGGTGCTTCAAATGCACTTGGAAACGGTATCGGTGCGGTACTCATTTCCCCCGGAAGGTTGCCATACACCTTTCACGATCCGACTTTGTTTCAGCTGTACCAACAACATGGCCAAATATGAAGCTTGCATCTTTGGTCTCAAGGCTTCTATAGACTTGGGGATTAAATCTTTGGTCGTATTTGGGGACTCGACTTTGGTTATCAGTCAAATCAAAGGAGAGTGGGACACCAAACATCCTAATCTTATCCCATACAAAGAACATGTTTTGACATTGCTGCCTCATTTCGAGAAGATCACCTTCGAGCACTTCCCTCGAGAAGAAAATCAGCTTGCAGATGCTCTAGCAACAATGTCCTCCATGTTTAAACTCAACTGGGATAACGAGGCTCCCCAAATCACCATCGAGCGAATGGATGAACCTGCGCATTGTCATGAGATTAATACCGAAGAAGTAGTGGAACAACCCTGGTTTCACGAAATCAAAAGGTATCTCCAGACTAGAGAACATCCCGAAGGAGCTTCTGTAAATGACAAGAAGTTCCTAAGGATATTTGCTGCCAATTTCTTCCTGAGCAACGACATCCTCTATAAACGCAACCATGATTGTGTTTTACTCCGATGTGTAGACAAAGCTGAAGCAGAGTTGATCATGACTGAGATACACAACGGCATATTTGGCACCCACTTGAGTGGATATACGATGACTAAGAAGATTCTAAGGGCAGGCTATTACTGGTCTACCATGGAAGCTGATTGCCATCAACATTCCCGTACTTGCCACAAATGTCAAGTCTATGCTGACAAGATTCATATTCCTCCTGTTCCTCTCAACGTTCTGCAGCTCCTTGGCCATTCTCAATGTGGGGCATTGACATGATTGGAGAGATCAAGCCCACGGCATCCAATGGACATTGCTTCATCCTGGTCGCTATTGACTATTTCACCAAGTTGGTCGAAGCAGCTTCTTTTGCCTCCGTTACAAAAAATGTGGTTGCCCGCTTCATCAAGAAAAACCTCATATGTCGGTATGGTGTCCCCGACAGGATCATCACAGACAACGGAACTGTGATCGGTGGAAATAGAATTGACTGTTTAAAGCTGGTTCGCGAAATGTCGCGGTAAGCAAGAGTCGCCACCGTCTTTTATGTTCTCCAACATGGAAAGGACAAAAGCACAGCAAAATTCCTTTTCGAGAATGTTTCTCGGTTCGGGAGGTAGATTTATAGAAAGGGAAGGTGTTAGCACCCTTTCTATCCGTGGTTATCCACGGGCTCTTAGGTACTTGCTCTTATGTTTTCAAAAATTTGTTTGCTTTTCAAGTGTGTGTGGGTTTTGAAAAAGTTTCGTTTGAAAAATTTCTAAGTAACTCTTGTATCTATCCTCAAGAGTGTATGAAAAAGTTGTTTGAAAACCTTTTGAAAGTGTCAGTGTGAAAAGTTGTTTTTTATTTTTTGAGAGAGCAAGTACCCAGGAGAAATCTACCTACTCTAAGGAATTAGGCTGTGTAAGAGTCCTTTAGACAGTGCTATCCCACTATTGAGAAGTAGGTAGCACCTTCGTTGGAGGTGTTCGGGTCAATTCGATTATAAGGGACATGTGTGGTCACCGAAGCAATAGTAGGACACCTTAGAAGTAACCCTAATGTCCTAGATCCTTTTTATCCGAGGCAACCGTTTCGAGGCAACTGGATCTTAGACAGGAGGGCGACCTCTAAAACACCCTATACTTAACGACCACGTACCGAAGGAAACCGAGTAAGGCGTACCCTAAGAGTGGCAGGTGCATGTGTGTTGTTTCAGTTTATGTTTATCTTTGTACATGCATTTTGGTGATCTACGAGTTAATTTTATTTGGCATACAGTCTTGCAGGCATAATTAACAGTTAAGAGTGCGGAAAATAAAGTGCGAAAAGTTAAATCTACGCTATTACAAGGCGCGGGTCTATACATCGCCAAAAACATAACCCGTTTTGAAAATAAATGCGGAAAGTAAAGAAAGCGGTAAATCCTAATTACTATTACATCCTTTGAGCAGATACATAAATAATCAAAAATAAGAATAATGTGCGAAAGGAATTAAATCGGGACGTCCTAGGGTTTTGACCCTTTTTGAGATATAAAGAAATTTTGGTCCTTTGCATTTAATTAAATATTAACCTAATTTACTAATTAATTAATTATTTAAGAAAAAATGTTTTTTATGTTTTTTTTTTGTATTTAATGAAATAAAAATAAAAGGAATTAAAAAGTTAGTAAACAAAACCCTAATTCTAAACTAATTTTATTTATTATAAAAAATGTCAAAGTTAACCTAATTAACTAAATTAATTAATTTACATTTTATTTACAAAAATAATAATAATTAATAAATAATGAATAATAAAAATATTTAATATTTTAGGCTTCTGATTTTTATTATAAAAAATAATTTGTTAATAAATAATAATAATACTAGTAATTAAAAGAATTAAAAGGAAAAGAAAATAAGAAAAAAGAAATAGAAACCAGGGGGGTTGATGGACCCAAGTGGAGGTTTTGAAGAAGCAATTCTAGCCCATTTGTTGGCCAGCCCATTGACTTTTGGAAATTGGCTAGGGCACGTTGACTAGGGAGCATGGTGTTCATCCATCCCTGGCCTTTGGATCTGCCTGTTGAGACACTTGGCATGCTGATCTGTGAGGGTATATGGTGGAGTCCTGGACAAGCGCTGCATGTGAAGATGTTATGAAAAATAATTAACAAGCGTTTGGGGGACCTGGGAATCGAACCCAGGTCCCAATGGTTATTGGACGCGCCTTCCACCAACTCAACCACCTGCTTACTTTGATATTATAATGGGCAATAAACATAAAATATAAAAACAACGCCTATGCTGGAAATTAACAAAAAACGCGCGCTACGTTTGAATGCTCCAACCATCGTTCAACACGTCAGTCATCTTCTTCATGAAACCTGCATAAAACATATCAAATAGCGGGGGTTTTTAACCCCCACAAAATGCAACCACAGAAAATAGCGATTAGGCGTACAGTACATATAAAAAGGGCGCGATGGTTGGGTTAAGTTCGTCTGGCCTTGACGAATTCAACCATATGCATTATGAGGTCCAATTTTGCTCATGCTGTAAAGCCCCAATTGAGAGCTTCGAAAACCCTAGAATTCAACAATGGTGGTTTACGTTTCAGGGCGCCATAATGCAATTCAATCACACTAATAGCTTCATATGAGTCCTATAAACACAACACAATCAATGAAAGATGTTAAAAATGCATGAATCGATGGTTATGATTTTGAAAAAAAGTGGTAAACCGTATGACTGTGTAGAATGATTCTTTGAGTGTTAAGGCTTGTTTGTGATTGCTATGCGTTCCTGAGTATCCCAGCAAGGTGTTGGAATCAAGAAAAAGGTTTGAATTGGCCTGGAAGGCTGAATTCAGTTTTCAAATTTCTTGGCTTTTTTCAATATGGTAATGGTGTTTGCAGCAGCTTTTTTTATGTGAAGGCTTTAGGGTTTGCTTCAGTATTTGTATTGGAATGGAATTAGGGTAAAAACTAGGTCAAGGATCCATGGAATTATGTTTTCAATCTTTGATTTCCAATTAAATCTTTTTGCATATTTTTGATTGATAAAGCTTTCCAAACATGGAGATTTTTGCCTCTTTGATGGATGCACGAAATTTCCAGCTTGCCCTGATCTTATTTGCTTCACAAAAGATTTGAAAAACACATCTTTTGAATTTTCCTACAATTAAATCAATTAAATGAATTATTAATCAATTAAAAATCCAAATAATTAATAAAAATAAGAAAATAATTCATTTTGAGTTCAATGGGTCGTGCATAGGCCTTGGACAAAGATTCAAGAAGGAATTTGGGGCCCATTAGCAAAAATGAGGTGTTTTGGGTAAAGTTGACTTTTGTAAACTCCCAAAAATTTCCCAACTTCTCCAATGCATATCTTTCTCAATTTTGATCATATGAACATGTTCTTGGACATTTTGGAAAGGTCTTGAAGTCCTCTAACCAATTCCTTTGGTCCCATGTCATTTTGATTTACCAATCTCAAGTTATGGTCTTTGACTTAAAGTGCCTTTTTGTTGACTTTTGAAAATGACCTATAATGTAGAAATTGATAACTTTTTGTGAGAGCATTTATTGGACTTGGTATGTGAAGATGAGTTGTAGGAAATGTCATCCCCTTCAAAATGAGCATTGGATGGGATTTTTCTGATGAACCATGACAAAGTTATGACTTGGTCAAGTTACAGTTGACTTTTCAGCTGTCCCAAAATAGAAACTTTTGACACCTTGATGATTTTTGAGCCATGCTTGAGGAATCATGATCAAGAATTGATCAAATGATGATTGTGGCTTCAAAATAAGATGTTGACCAAATTTTTTGACTTTTGACTGCCAAATGACCATTTTGCCCCTACAGTTGACTGTGAAGCAAATGAAGCTTTTGACTGTGCAATTTGACCCTGTGAGTCTTGAGACTTGGTATATAGATGCTTGGCAATGTATATAGGCATATATGACTTGATTGAGCCCTTGAAAACCTCAAATTCACTGAAGGAACCAAAACCCTAATTTGACTGGCTTAGGAGGATGTTTGACTGTGCAACCCTTTAGGAATCTTGGACCATTTGAGGATGATTCTTGATAAACTTTGAAGAATATGGGAGGGCAAATTTTGGGGTACAACAGTTTCCACTGTTCAATCTTCTTAAACCTGAGGATGTAGATTGGCTTGTGTGCCTTTCGTGATCCGAAGGTGGAAGATGATTGAACACTAGAGTGCCCAGAAATTTGCACTCACATAGTGGAGTATCAGCAGTGTGACAGAGGGAATGGGCTTACAGATGCCATTTGGAGAGATGATGGATAGGAGGATGGGTTTATAGATGCCTTCTGGAGATGTGACAGAACCTTGTCGGGAATGGGCTTATAGATGCCATTTGGAAGTGTCGATCGCGTAAGAGATTCCTTAGCGAGAACTTGCGTACTTGAGAAAGAAAGATAATTACCTGGCCTGTTACAGGGGTTGATCTTCAAACTCTTCGTGCAGATATGCCCTGGCTAGATACAGGTATCGAATCTACAATCAATCGCTCACAGATATGCCCTGGCTAGATACAGGAATCGAATCCGGAACTTCAAAAGGTTGCTTACAGACGTGCCCTGGCTGGATACAAGTATCGAATCTACAAAAAAATCGCTCACAGATGTGTCCTGGCTAGATACAGGTGTCGAATCTGGAACTGGTCGTCTACAGATATGCCCTGGCTGGATACAGGTACTGAATCTCTAAACTCTTTATGCAGACATGCCCTGGCTAGATACAGGTGTCGAATCCACAATCAATCACTCACAGATATGCCCTGGCTGGATACAGGAATCGAATCTGGAATTAGTCGTCTACAAATATGCCCTGGATGGATACAGGTATCGAATCTCTAAACTCTTCATGCAGATATGCCCTGGCTAGATACAGGTATCGAATCCACAATCAATTGCTCACAGATATGCCCTGGCTAGATACAGGTATCGAATCTGGAACTGGTTGTCTACAGATATGCCCTGGCTGGATACAGGTATCGAATCTCTAAACTCGTCATGCAGATATGCCCTGGCTAGATACACGTGTCAAATCCACAATCAAATGCTCACAGATATGCCCTGGCTAGATACAGGTATCGAATCTAGAACTGGTCGTCTACAGATATGCCCTGGCTGGATACAGGTATCGAATCTCTAAACTCTTCATGCAGATATGCCCTAGCTAGATACAGGTATCAAATCCACAATCAATTGCTCACAAATATGCCCTGGCTAGATACAGGTATCGAATCTGGAACTGGTTGTCTACAGATATGCCCTGCCTGGATACAGGTATCGAATCTCTAAACTCTTCATGTAGATATGCCCTGGCTAGATATAGGTGTCGAATCCATAATCAAATGCTCACAGATATGCCCTGGCTAGATACAGGTATCGAATCTGGAATTTGTCGTCTACAGATATACCCTGGCTGGATACAGGTATCGGATCTCTAAACTCTTCATGCAGACATGCCTTGGCTAGATACAGGTGTCGAATCCACAATCAATCACTCACAGATATGCCCTGGCTGGATACAGGAATCGAATCTGGAATTGGTCATGCATACATGCCCTGGCTGGATAAAGGTGTCGAATCTACAATCAAATACTCACAGATATGCCCTGGCTAGATATAGGAATCGAATCTGGAATTGGTCGTCTACAAATATGCCCTGGCTGGATACAAGTGTCGAATCTGGAACTGTGACAGTTGATAGTAATCGTCTTTTGATTGACCTTTTCCTGAAAAGGCAAAACATTAGTTGTATGCAATGTCATGATGTATGAAATGCATGATGTCATGATGTTCTCAAGAATAAATAAGATCGTGTCGTATGCACTTTATCAGGTATGTAGGCAGGATGTATGAAATGTGAAATGTTTATGAATGTATTTTCGTCTAGGAAAATAAATCCTTGACGAATGCCGGGAAGTTCGTTGAATCCTGGGCTGATGTTGAATAGTAGAGTTCTTCGTTTCCGCTGGGGATGATGGTTGCAAGAATAAACCAGTAGGAGAAGATGACTCTGTTGGGGAATAAACTTGTTGGAGAAATTACTCTGCGGGGAATTACTCTGTGGGGAAGAGATGCTTCGCTGAGATTTTGATGACAACTCCGCTGGGGGATTCCGTTGATAAATTCTGTTGAGGGATTTGATGACCTCCGTTGGGGGATAGGAAGAACTTCGTCGGGGACGATCTTTCCCTGGTAATTAGCTGAGGATAACCCAGTTATAAGCCCTGGTGGGGAATAACCTTTGAATAACGCCGGGGAGATGCGTTCGTACTCCGCAGGGGATAAGCTTCCAGAATCTACTGGGGATAAGCTTCCAAAATCTACTGGGGAGATTGATTCAACTCTCCTGGGGAGGCTTGGACTGTACTGGGGAAGTGGCTCCACTGGGGTGTCTGGTATTCCGCCGGGGAACAATCTTATATCAAGACTGCCGGGGATGCTTGCTTAGGAACATTTGTATACTCCGCTGGGGAATATTGAGATTTTCTGGGGATACCCAACTTCCTTAAGGCTGACAGTAGACTAACTCTGCTTGGGGAGAGCATTGTTGACTTGCTGGAGATATTGTGCCTTTTTAGGGCTGATGGGAGACCAAACCTGCTTGAGGAGAATCTTGCTGAAATCTGTCTTACTCTGCAGGGAGTGAAGGTATCTTGGTTACGTTCTTCAGCCTAACCTACCTTGGTACCTTGGTGGACAGAGCAACTAGATCGCTTAGACAACTCATTATTGCCCCTGTTTCTGATGTCACCTGTAATTAATCCTTTGTTTCGTATGCAAGTATTTATGAGTTAGCAATTAATGTCAAATGCATGTATCAAAAATGAACATTGGACGTTCTTTGCAAAATAAAACAGAAAAAGAAAAACAATTGGCAATTTATCTGAAAAGTGAATTTGTATTGATTTTGAATCTGCATGTGAATAGGCGTTTTGTGTACAAGAGGCTGACGTCCTAGTAAGAGAACGCCGCCGAACAACAGAGTTTATACAATTTGTACAAAGGAAAACAAAACAACTATGTGAAAGAAAATCCCACTGGGTTCCAACTCTGCTATCGCCTTTATGTCTTCAAGCGTCTCATCACTTGGGTGCTTTAGTTGAAGATGAAGCTGACTGATCGATGCTGTCTGAACCTGATAGTTGATACCGAATTCTGGATGCAAGGTGATCAAATGAGACATAGTATTACGCTTTAATCCCTAACTTTTGCCTGGACCGCCCTTTCGGGTTTTCAGTCCACCGGGATACCCATTTTTGCCCAAGCCGCCTTTTCAGGTTTTCGACTTGCCGGGTGTACAGATTTTTTTCATTTCATCCCTTATTTTTGCCCGAACCCTTTTGGTTCACCGGGAAGCCCTTATTTTTGCCTAGGTGTGTCAACCTAGCGGGTCTTTTATTCATGCGTAGTATCTTTTTACTATGTCTGCATTGGCGGGGTGAGGAAGGTCGTCACCATCCATGGTGGTCAGAATCATAGCTCCTCCTGAGAAGATATGTTTGACCACAAATGGCCCTTTGTACGTGGGGGTCCATTTGCCCCTGGGATCACTTTGAGGAAGAATGATGCGCTTGATTACCAGGTCTCTGACTTGATACTCTTGGCGTCTGACTTTCTTGTTAAATGCCCTGATCATCCGTTTTTGGTACGTTTGACCATGACAAATAGCAGTGAGTCTCTTTTCATCGATTAGATTTAATTGATCAAGTCGAGTCTGGATCCAGTCGTCTTCGCTCAAACCTGCATCCTTCATTATTCAGAGAGAGGGTATCTGAACTTCAATGGGTAAGACTGCCTCCATGCCGTATACCAAGGAAAAGGGTGTTGCCCCTGTTGACGTCCGTGCTGAGGTACGGTACCCATGAAGAGTAAACGGTAACATCTCGTGCCAATCTTTATAAGTCACTGTCATCTTCTGCACAATCTTCTTGATATTCTTATTCGCTGCTTCTACAACCCCATTCATCTTCGGCCGGTAGGGAGAAGAGTTGTGGTGCTGTATCTTGAATTGCTCGCAGAGCTCAGTGATCATCTTGTTGTTAAGATTGGTACCATTGTCCGTAATGATCCTCTCCGGTACACCGTAGCGATAGATCAGGTTGTGCCGAATGAACCGTGCCACGACGTTCTTGGTTACCGTAGCGTAGGAAGCCGCTTCAACCCACTTTGTGAAGTAATCAATCGCCACCAGGATGAAGCGATGCCCGTTGGATGCCGTCGGTCTGATCTCGCCGATCATATCAATGCCCCACATCGCAAAAGGCCAAGGTGCTGTCAAAATGTTCAGAGGAACTGGAGGAATGTGCACCTTATCTGCATAGATCTGGCATTTGTGACACATCCGAGAATGTTGGTAACAGTCAGCTTCCATTGTGGACCAGAAATATCCTGCCCGAAGGATTTTCTTTGCCATGGTATGTCCACTGGAATGTGTTCCGAAGGTACCTTCATGCAACTCTGCCATGATCCTTTCTGCTTCAGTCTTATCCACACAACGCAGTAAGGTTGAATCATGATTTCACTTGTATAGAATGCCATTGCTGAGGAAGAACTTTACCGCGAACCTTCTCAGAAACTTTTTGTCATTAACAGATGCACCCTCGGGGTATTCTTGAGCTTCCAAGTACCTCTTCACTTCATGATACCAAGGTTTTTAAGTTACCTCTTCAGCCTCAAGATCACAGCAATGTGCAGGTTCATCCAATTTCCAAATGATGATCCGGGGAGCTTCGTTATCCCATTTGACTTTGAACATAGAAGACATCATAGCCAGCACGTCCGCCAACTGATTCTCCTCTCTTGGGAAGTGTTCAAAAGTTATCTCCTCGAAATGGGGAAGCAACGTCAATACATACTCCTTGTAAGGAATAAGATTTGGGTGTTTTGTATCCCACTCGCCTTTGATCTGACTGATCACGAGAGCGGAATCTCCGAAGACACTCAGAAACTTGATCCTTAGGTCAATTGCAGCTCGAAGACCCATGATGCACGCTTCATATTCCGCCATGTTGTTGGTGCAGTTGAAACATAGCCGGGCGGTCAGGGGAGTATGAGTGCCTTTTGGAGATATGATCACAGCGCCAATACCGTTACCCAAAGCGTTTGAGGCTCCGTCAAAGTGCATAGACCATCGGGATCCTTCCTCAGGTCCTTCATCCGGTCCAGGTACTTCACAATCAGTCACTACCATGATGTTCTCGTCTGGAAATTCAAAGTTCATAGATTGGTAGTCATCCACTGCCTGATGTGCCAAATGGTCTGCCAATACACTTCCCTTGATTGCTTTTTGAGTCGTGTACTGGATGTCATATTCTGTCAAGATCATTTGCCATCTTGCTATTCTTCCGGACAAAGCAGGCTTTTCGAAAATGTACTTGATGGGATCCATTTTTGAAATCAACAAAGTAGTGTGAGTCAACATATACTGTCTCAGCCGGCGAGCAGCCCATACCAAAGCACAACAAGTTTTCTCGGGCAGTGAGTATCGGGTCTCACAGTCGGTAAACTTTTTGCTAAGGTAACAAATAACGTGCTCTTTTCGGCCAGACTCGTCATGCTGCCCCAACACACACCCCATTGAGTTGGCAAGTACTGTCAAGTATAAGATTAGAGGTCTCCCCTCAACCGGTGGCATAAGAATGGGTGGTTCTTGGAGATACTCTTTGATTCTGTCGAAAGCGGACTGACATTCATCGTTCCAGCGTACTACTTGATCTTTCTTCAGTAGCTTGAAGATTGGTTCACAAGTAGCAGTTAGATGCGAGATGAATCGAGCAATATAGTTCAGTCGTCCTAGAAAGCCTCTGACTTCTTTCTCTGTCTTGGGAACTGGCATCTCTTGTATGGCTTTCACCTTGGCAGGGTCCACTTGAATACCTTTTTTCGCTCACGACGAAACCTAGTAGTTTTCCAGATCTCACCCCGAAGGTGCACTTGTTCGGGTTCAACCTCAGCTTGTACAACTTCAGACGGTCAAACAACTTCTGTAGATGGTCAAGGTGTTCCTCCTCAGTTTGGGACCTTGCAATCATATCATCGACGTATACTTCTATATCATGGTGGATCATGTCATGAAACAAAGCAACCATGGCACGTTGGTAGGTTGCCCCAGCATTTTTCAACCCAAAAGGCATGACCTTGTAGCAAAAGGTGCCCCACTGAGTAACAAAAGTGGTCTTCTCCATGTCTTCAGGAGCCATCTTGATCTGATTGTAACCGGAGAAGCCGTCCATGAAGGAGAATACCTTGTGCTGAGCAGTATTGTCAACTAGAACGTCGATATGAGGTAGAGGGAAATCATCTTTAGGACTCGGCTTGTTCAAATCCCTGTAATCAACACACATTCGGACCTTACCATCCTTCTTCGGCACTGGAACCACGTTGGCAACCCACTGATGGTAAGAAGTCACTGCTAGAAACCCGGCATCAAATTGTTTCATAACCTTAGCTTTGATTTTCTCGGACATCTCTGGACGCATACGGAGGACCTTCTGTTTTACCGGAGGGCATTCTTCCTTGGTAGGCAAGTGATGAACCACAATGTCGGTATCCAACCCAGGCATATCCTCGTAGGACCAGGCGAAGATTTCCACATAATCATGCAACATCTGAATCAACCGTTGTTTCACACTGAGCTCCAGATTGGCACCAATCTTGACTTCCTTTCTGTCTGTCTCAGTACCCAGATTTACCGTTTCCACTGGCTCTTCATGTGGCTGAATGGCCCTCTCTTCCTGGAGTAACAGTCTTGCAAGCTCACCGGGCACTTCGCAATCATCTTCACCTCCGTCTTCGGCTAAGTTGATCGGATTTTCAAAGTCATAACTGGCAGTAGTAGAGTCGTTACCAGTGAGATCCAGAGTGGATTGGAACCTGTATAGGTGAGTGTGTGTAAATATAGCTGTTTTGCAATATAGATAATAAAGAAAGAAAGGGAGCGCAAGATTTGAAATGCGAAAAACGTCCAATGCTTTTTATTCATGATATATGGAAATGACAAATAATAAGCCCTCACAAATGGAGCCACGGTGCCTCGGGTAAGACATCGGGCCATAAAGTTTCAAATTATTGTTCGTTACAAATTTAAAACAAAGGAGTTCATTACTGGGTGACAAAAGTAATAGGTACGAAGTCTTTTGCAGTCCAGTTGCTTAGTCCACCGTTGGTTGTTGGGTAGATCCAACTGTCGAATTCAGATTCTTCCGCCTCGTCCTCAATAGCATTCACTCCCGGGTTGGTGATGAACACGGGAGGTCTTCCAATCCTTGCCTTGCGAACATCCCTATGAGCCTCTGCAGTGAAACCCAAGCCAAATTTGTCAGTCTTTGGAGTGAAATCAGGAAGTCTGCCCCAGTTTTGCACACTCACCCTTCTCAACCACAACCCGGGCATCCTTCAAGGAAGCCATCTTCAAAGGAGAATTATCTTCAGTCACAGTCTCCGCTGCTGCCAATGTCTAAGGAACCTCTTCAAAGTGTTGAAAGGGGGTCTCTATGAACTCCCCATCCATCTCTATGTACCGGAACGAGTTAAGATGGCTGACCATATATTCTTCCTCCCCCTGCACTGTAACTATCTTCCCTCTGACCGGGTACTTGAGCTTCTGATGTAATGTGGAGGTCACAGCTCCAGCCTTGTGGATCCATGGACGACCTAACAAACATGAATAGGATGGTAGGATGTCTATCACATAGAAAGTAGAATCAAAAACTTGAGAACCAACCCTGATTGGAATGTCAACTTCACCATGTACCATCCTCTTCGACCCGTCAAAGGCACGGACAACAATGTTACTAGGCTTGAGCTCTAAACCCTCATAATCTAACCTGTCTAGGGCCTTCTTGGGTAATACGTTCAACGAAGAACCGGTGTCTACCAACACATGGGCGAGAGTAGTGCCCCTGCATTCAATGGAGACATGCAGGGCGTCGTTATGGTTCTTTCCTTTGGCGGTCAGATCGGCGTCAGAGAAACCCAACCCATTATCAGCAGTCAAGTTGGCCATGCAATCGGTAAATTGATCAGCAGACGTTTCTTGTGGCACATGGGCAGTCTTCAGGAAGGAGATCAGAGCCTTGGCATGGGCCTCTGAACACAACAACAGTGATAGCATAGAGATCTTTGATGGGGTGTGCCCCAGCTGCTCAACTACATTGAAATCACTTTTCTTAATAATTTTGAGAATCTTTTCCATCTCTTGCTTGGAAGCTTCAACATTGAAGGTCCTCGGTGCCTCCGTCTGGGCAGGCACATCAGTAGCAATTCCTCTGCCCCGGGCGTCAGATGACTCGGCAGCAGGGGTAGAAACTTGATCAGGAGGGGAAACAGGCACACTGGCAGGTGTGATGACAAGAGGTCTCTGAATAGCGGGTGGCGCAATATCTGGTGAGAAGAGCCTACCACTGCAAGTGACTTTGGCAAGCCCAGTGATGTTGCTGACACCAGTACTAGTATCAAACTCTTTCTTTACTCCAAGCACATAAACATCTGCCCCATAGTGCCACGGGACAGCCTTGTCAGACGTATAGGGGAGGGGCCTCGGAACAGTGATGATGATAGGAGCAATCTTCTGAGTAGACATGATTTTGGCAGGCTTCTTTGAGGGAGCCTTAGGAGGGTTGTTGAAAATAGTAACAATGGACACTTTTTCAATAGGGATAACAGGAACGGAAATCTTCTCGAACAAGATCTCTTTGTTATCCATCAGGTTTTGGACGCCTGACTTCAACAAAGGACAACCAGCAGGGGAAACAGCACATAGAAGGCAACCTTTACTACATCCCGGAAATAAACCGGCTAGCAACAGGTTCCTTTTGACGGTCAATAACGGAGTAACAATCTCTTCCACGGAGGCTACATACCGGTCTTCTTCCACAACATTCACTCCATGCTGGGGCATGGGAGAAGTCACAACATTGGGCCTTTCGGGAGCCTCGAACTGTATTTCCTTAGCATCAATAAGGTCCTGAACCTTATTCCTCAGATCCCAACAATCATCAGTATAATGCCCCGGGCTGTCAGAGTGATAAGCACAGCGGGCGTTGGGGTTGTACTTCGGAGATATGGTGTTCACTACCTTCGGAGCTTCTTTGACAGTTACCAGGTTGGTTGACAGCAGTTGCGGCAATATCTGAGAGAGGTTCGTACTGAGCCGAGTGTACTGTCTTTTGGGCCTCTCCCCTCTTGGTTGGTTATATTGCTGAGGAGCAGCAGCAGGTTTAGAAATAACCACCGCGTTGACAGCTTGGCGGCGTTCCGGTTTATTTTGTCTCCTTGACCCATAAACAACACTAGCTTCCTTCTTGAAGGGCTTCTTTTCAGTACTTGAAGAGGCACCTTTCTGTATCTTTCCTGATTTAATACCAGCTTCTATCCTCTCACCAGTCAGTATCAAATCTGTGAACCCAGCAGAAGAATTACCAATCAGGTGGTTAAAGAACGAACCAGACAGGGTCCCCAAGAACATGTCCACGAGTTCACGGTCAGTCAACGGTGGCTGCACCCTGCCAGCCAGGTCTCTCCACTTTTGCGCGTACTCCTTAAAACCTTCTCTCGTCCCTAGCGACATACCCTGGAGTTGGGTACGTGTAGGAGCGAGGTCGGCATTGTACTGATACTGCTTATAAAAAGCAGTTGCCAAGTCCTCCCAGTTTCGAATACTGGCTCCATCCAGCTGATAGAACCACTCGAGTTGAGCCCCTGAAAGGCTATCCTGGAAGAAATGGATCCATAAGTTCTTGTCTGCAGTGTAAGGTTGGATCTTCCTTACATAAGAACAGAGGTGCAGCTTAGGGCAGGACGCCCCGTCATACTTCGCAAAAGAAGGCGCCTTGAACTTGTGTGGGATCACCACCCCAGAAGATAAACCTAGATCGCCAAAATCCAACCCAGGCACATGCTGAATCTCCATAGCACTCAGACGGTCCTCTAGTTGCTTGTACCTGTCTTCAGCAGGAGGGTATTGTTCATCATTGAAATCTGTCTCGTTGTCGGAGACCACAGGACTAGGAACCCTTCCCTCTTGGGGATTGTCTTTCCCTACAGAGGAAGCAGCCTGATCAGCCTCATTTTGCAGTGTATTCCCAAACCTCCGTCTAGTGTTAAACAACACAGTTCTCTTCTTCTTCTTCACCAGCAGAGCCTTTAGTTCCTCTTGACCCTGGGCTAAGCTCATGACCAGCTCCTGAAACTGGGCGTTCTGGGCCTGGAGGGCCTTGATAGCTTGTTCGTTGGTAAGTTCAGGATTCATGATGATTGCTGAAATAAACAGCGAAGAAGATTAAGCAACCTGTATAAAAGAGTACCTGTTATGCATATGATGCATGGAATGCGTATGATTTATGTTTTCAAATACAACCAGGATTCAACTTTGTAAACAAAAAGGAAACACACTTTATTAGATTAAACTTTGAATTGTTCAAGAAATTGCCCTTAGGCGTTACATAAATAAAAATACTGAAAAGAAAATAAAAGCTGTAAAAGAATCATCCAAAGTCCATTAGTGCTCCCATGGCCTCCTCTTCTCAGAGCGGATATAGTCATTCAGGGTTCGCTCGTTCTCCAATTGCTTAGTCAGCTTCCGGATCTTCTGTTCCTGTTCATTGAACCTTTCCCAATAAGAATCTCGTTCTTCTTGTAGTTGCGCCCAAGACCTTTTTAGTGTATCAACATCAGTAGGTATCTGAGGAGGGGACATAGTTGAAGGAACCCCGTCTCTGTCAGGAAATTCAAGAATGATAAGTCTGACGGCTTCGTATGGCATACCTAACTTCTGAGCACGGATGCGGACCCATCTGTAGTAGGATTCCATAGGCAGAGAAGTATTTGGTCCTAACTCATGCGGGTCAGCTTTGTGGATTCTGTCCCAAGCCTTGATGAATTTACGACGCAACTCGTCACTATTTACCTGAAACTCAAAACTGATGTGAGGTACCAACATCTCATGAGGCCCCGCTCTTCTGGCTCTTCCAAACTGACGGAGAGCTAAACATGGATTATAAGAGATTCCTCCCTGGGTACCAATCAATGGAACATTAGGATATTCTCCACAACGATCAATAACAGCTACCTCATCCAAACCTCTGAGAGTCCAAATGATGTCATTATCAGTGAGAGACATTAACCTATGAGCCCAGCCTCTTCCTTCTTTGTTCTTCAGCACGAACTTAGGGAGGTGCAAAATAAACCACCTCACTAACAAAGGAGTACAACACCACAGAGTTCCCCGTCTTCGGATAGTACGAGCATAGAGTTGTTGCAGGATATCACCCAAGAGAGTGGGTACAGGATTCCGAGACATGAAGATCCTTATGGAATTGACATTGACGAAGTTATCAGGATTCGGAAACAGAACTAGACCATAGATTAAGAGAGCCAGAATGTCTTTGTACGCCCTGAAGTCTAAGTCATTCCAGAAACTGTTAGCTTTACCAATCAGAAACTTAGCCAAAAAGCCCTTAACTCTGCTTCTAGTCACCCAGTTGTCCATTACCTCTTTGTTGGTCAAAGGAAGGGCTGCATCAATCTCCTCCAGCCTAAGAGTCTTTTCCCAACCAGTGAAGGGAGTCTGATCCAAGATAGGGATACCAAGCAAATCAGAGAATTCTTCCAGGGTAGGGACCAGCTGGAAGTCTTGAAAAGTGAAGCAATGATATAGGGGATCATAAAACTGGGTCAGGACGCTCATCAGTTGTTGGTCCCACTTTGAAGTGACTAAACCGAGAAGAGAACCATGCCTCTGGATGAAGGAAGTAGTGTTTGGAATTCTGTCAACCAACTCTATAAGCAAATCAGGTGGGTGAACAAAGTTGAGCCGGATAGTGTTCCTTCGCACGGGCATCATGATGTCCTACAAAACAGAGCAAAGATGAAACCCTCTTGTCTTTGAAATGGGTCAGTCCTTATGTAGGATGCATACAATGGTATGATGGTATGATGTTATGATAAAGCACACCACAAATATTCACAAAGACAAACATGATAAGGCACACAAGTCACACAAGACAACCCTTAGAGTTTAGGCCAGCATGAAGTTCAGGTACTACCCTCTTTCAGTTTCGTTGGTTAAGACCTGTCCTATCAGAAGTAACCGGGTTCTAGAGGATCCCAATATCACTGACTACCCTCAATCGGTCATAACTCCAGCGTCGCAATATTTTCTTGCGGCCAGAACCATCGCGAGAGTTTAGCCTCAATGGGTGTAGCATACTGCTACTGTTCTATGGCCAAGTTGGGTCAATTTAGGGTTCTAAGGTCGGTTGGTGTTTAATGACTCCTCAGAAGACCCATATTCTCCTCGTTGCAACACAAGGGATATCGGTACAGACCAAGGTGTCACACCAACGTAGCCACTGCTTCACCCGTGTCGGTCTATGCCGGACAGGTCCCTCACAGCTTATGCTACCTAAAGGGTATTCCCCAAATCCGGGTTAGGATCTATGAAACTCCGATGCAGCCCACAATAATAAAGCAATCAAGACATACAATTGAAAACATAAGAGTGGTCTAATCCTAAGGTACACCTCACTTTATAAAGTCCCCAGCAGATTCGCCAGTTCTGTGATCGGTGGAAATAGAACTGACTGTTTAAAGCTGGTTCGCGAAATGTCGCGGTAAGCAAGAGTCGCCACCGTCGTTTATGTTCTCCAACATGGAAAGGACAAAAGCACAGCAAAATTCCTTTTCGAGAATGTTTCTCGGTTCGGGAGGTAGATTTATAGAAAGGGAAGGTGTTATCACCCTTTCTATCCGTGGTTATCCACGAGCTCTTAGGTACTTGCTCTTATGTTTTCAAAAATTTGTTTGCTTTTCAAGTGTGTGTGGGTTTTGAAAAAGTATCGTTTGAAAAATTTCTAAGTAACTCTTGTATCTGTCCTCAAGAGTGTATGAAAAATTTGTTTGAAAACCTTTTGAAAGTGTCAGTGTGAAAAGTTGTTTTTTATTTTTTGAGAGAGCAAGTACCCAGGAGAAATCTACATACTCTAAGGAATTAGGTTGTGTAAGAGTCCTTTAGACAGTACTATCCCACTATTGAGAAGTAGGTAGCACCGTCGTTGGAGGTGTTCGGGTCAATTCGATTATAAGGGACATGTGTGGTCACCGAAGCAATAGTAGGACACCTTAGAAGTAACCCTAATGTCCTAGATCCTTTTTATCCGAGGCAACCGTTTCGAGGCAACTGGATCTTAGACAGGTGGGCGACCTCTAAAACACCCTATACTTGACGACCACGTACCAAAGGCAACCGAGTGAGGCGTACCCTAAGAGTGGCAGGTGCATGTGTGTTGTTTCAGTTTATGTTTATCTTTGTACTTGCATTTTGGTGATCTACGAGTTAATTTTATTTGGCATACAGTCTTGCAGGCATAATTAACAGTTAAGAGTGCGGAAAATAAAGTGCGAAAAGTTAAATCTACGCTATTACAAGGCGCGGGTCTATACATCGCCAAAAACATAACCCGTTTTGAAAATAAATGCGGAAAGTAAAGAAAGCGGTAAATCCTAATTACTATTACATCCTTTGAGCAGATACATAAATAATTAAAAATAAGAATAATGTGCGAAAGGAATTAAATCGGGACGTCCTAGGGTTTTGACCCTTTTTGAGATATAAAGAAATTTTGGTCCTTTCAATTTAATTAAATATTAACCTAATTTACTAATTAATTAATTATTTAAGAAAAAATGTTTTTTATGTTTTTTTTTGTATTTAATGAAATAAAAATAAAAGGAATTAAAAAGTTAGTAAACAAAACCCTAATTCTAAACTAATTTTATTTATTATAAAAAATGTCAAAGTTAACCTAATTAACTAAATTAATTAATTTACATTTTATTTACAAAAATAATAATAATTAATAAATAATGAATAATAAAAATATTTAATATTTTAGGCTTCTGATTTTTATTGTAAAAAATAATTTGTTAATAAATAATAATAATACTAGTAATTAAAAGAATTAAAAGGAAAAGAAAATAAGAAAAAAGAAATAGAAACCAGGGGGGTTGATGGACCAAAGTGGAGGTTTTGAAGAAGCAATTCTGGCCCATTTGTTGGCCAACCCATTGACTTTTGGAAATTGGCTAGGGCACGTTGACTAGGGAGCATGGTGTTCATCCATCCCTGGCCTTTGGATCTGCCTGTTGAGACACTTGGCATGCTGATCTGTGAGGGTATATGGTGGAGTCCTGGACAAGCGCTGCATGTGAAGATGTTATGAAAAATAATTAACAAGCGTTTGGGGGACCTGGGAATCGAACCCAGGCCCCAATGTTTATTGGACGCGCCTTCCACCAACTCAACCACCTGCTTACTTTGATATTATAATGGGCAATAAACATAAAATATAAAAACAACGCCTATGCTGGAAATTAACAAAAAACGCGCGCTACGTTTGAATGCTCCAACCATCGTTCAACACGTCAGTCATCTTCTTCATGAAACCTGCATAAAACATATCAAATAGCGGGGGTTTTTAACCCCCACAAAATGCAACCACAGAAAATAGCGATTAGGCGTACAGTACATATAAAAAGGGCGTGATGGTTGGGTTGAGTTCGTCTGGCCTTGACGAATTCAACCATATGCGTTATGAGGTCCAATTTTGCTCATGCTGTAAAGCCCCAATTGAGAGCTTCGAAAACCCTAGAATTCAACAATGGTGGTTTACGTTTCAGGGCGCCATAATGCAATTCAATCACACTAATAGCTTCATATGAGTCCTATAAACACAACACAATCAATGAAAGATGTTAAAAATGCATGAATCGATGGTTATGATTTTGAAAAAAAGTGGTAAATCGTATGACTGTGTAGAACGATTCTTTGAGTGTTACGGCTTGTTTGTGATTGCTATGCGTTCCTGAGTATCCCAACAAGGTGTTGGAATCAAGAAAAAGGTTTGAATTGGCCTGGAAGGCTGAATTCAGTTTTCAAATTTCTTGGCTTTTTTCAATATGGTAATGGTGTTTGCAGCAGCTTTTTTTACGTGAAGGCTTTAGGGTTTGCTTCAGTATTTGTATTGGAATGGAATTAGGGTAAAAACTAGGTCAAGGATCCATGGAATTATGTTTTCAATCTTTGATTTCCAATCAAATCTTTTTGCATATTTTTGATTGATAAAGCTTGCCAAACATGGAGATTTTTGCCTCTTTGATGGATGCACGAAATTTCCAGCTTGCCCTGATCTTATTTGCTTCACAAAAGATTTGAAAAACACATCTTTTGAAATTTTCCTACAATTAAATCAATTAAATGAATTATTAATCAATTAAAAATCCAAATAATTAATAAAAATAAGAAAATAATTCATTTTGAGTTCAATGGGTCGTCCATAGGCCTTGGACAAAGATTCAAGAAGGAATTTGGGGCCCATTAGCAAAAATGAGGTGTTTTGGGTAAAGTTGACTTTTGTAAACTCCCAAAAATTGCCCAACTTCTCCAATGCATATCTTTCTCAATTTTGATCATATGAACATGTTCTTGGACATTTTGGAAAGGTCTTGAAGTCCTCTAACCAATGCCTTTGGTCCCATGTCATTTTGATTTACCAATCTCAAGTTATGGTCTTTGACTTAAAGTGCCTTTTTGTTGACTTTTGAAAATGACCTATAATGTAGAAATTGATAACTTTTTGTGAGAGCATTTATTGGACTTGGAATGTGAAGATGAGTTGTAGGAAATGTCATCCCCTTCAAAATGAGCATTGGATGGGATTTTTTTGATGAACCATGACAAAGTTATGCCTTGGTCAAGTTACAATTGACTTTTCAACTGTCCCAAAATAGAAACTTTTGACACCTTGATGATTTTTGAGCCATGCTTGAGGAATCATGATCAAGAATTAACAAATGATGATTGTGGCTTCAAAATAAGATGTTGACCAAAAATTTTGACTTTTGACTGCCAAATGACCATTTTGCCCCTACAGTTGACTGTGAAACAAATGAAGCTTTTGACTGTGCAATTTGACCCTGTGAGTCTTGAGACTTGGTATATAGATGCTTGGCAATGTATATAGGCATATATGACTTGATTGAGCCCTTGAAAACCTCAAATTCACTGAAGGAACCAAAACCCTAATTTGACTGGCTTAGGAGGATGTTTGACTGTGCAACCCTTGAGGAATCTTGGACCATTTGAGGATGATTCTTGATAAACTTTGAAGAATATGGGAGGGCAAATTTTGGGGTACAACAGGAACCAATCTGAACAATACTATGATCACCGCTCTATGCAAACAATTCAAGATTTATCATCACAATTCATCTCCCTATCGGCCGAAGATGAACGGTGTTGTTGAAGCTGCGAACAAAAACATCCAGAAGATCATTCAGAAAATGACAGTTACCTACAAGGACTGGCATGAGATGTTACCGTTTGCTCTGCATGGATACCGTACCACGGCACGTACTTCGACAGGGGCAACCCCATTTTCTTTGGTATATGGCATGGAAGCTGTCCTACCCATGGAAGTTCAGATTCCTTCTTTAAGGATTATGAAGGACTCCGGTTTGAGTGAAGACGATTGGATTCAGACCCGACTTGATCAACTCAATTTGATCGACGAGAAGCGACTCACTGCTGTTTGCCATGGTCAGACGTACCAAAAATGGATGATCAAGGCTTTCAACAAGAAAGTCAGACGTCAAGTATATCAAGTCGTAGATCTCGTAATCAAGCGGATCATCTTGACGCAAAGTGATCCCAGGGGAAAATGGACTCCTACTTACGAAGGACCATTTGTGATCAAGAGCATATTTTCCGGTGGTGTAATGATTCTAACCACCATGGACGGCGACGATTTGCCACACCCTGCGAACGCAAACATAGTCAAAAGATACTACACATAAAATCACCCGACAAGTTGAAAACCCGAAAGGGCGATTTGGGCAAAAATGGGCATCCCGGTGAACCAAAACCCGAAAGGGCGGTTCAGGCAAAAATTAGGGATAAAACAAAAAAATCTGTACACCCGGAAAGTCGAAAACCCGAAAGGGCGGCTTGGGCAAAAAGGGGTTTCCCGGTGGATTGAAAACCCGAAAGGGCGATCCAGGCAAAAGTTAGGGAATTAAAGCGTATGACTATGTCTCGTCGGATCACTTTAAAGAACAATCTCTTCATCAACAAGCTCCGAAATTCTGATCAATCCAATCATCGGCGGACGAAGCATTGAATGGACAAGATATTCAGAGTTGTGAAGGCTATAGCAGAATGGGAATCCCATGGAATTGTTACACATAGCCATCTTTCTTTTGTATAAAATTTTCAATTTTTTACGACAACATCCTCTTACTAGGATGCCTGTCTTCTTTGTACAAAGATACTCATAAAAAGTTAATACAAATACTTTTCCCAATACAGAAATTTGCTTTGTCTTCCTTTTTCTTTTTTACACTTATGTTTTATTTGAGAAACGTCCAATGTTTTGTTAAATAGGCATATGCATTTGAACATAATCATTTTCTTACAAATCAAGAAAGATGACTGCTGACAGGTTGAAGGTACAGATAGATATCTTGATGCCCTTTCAGAAGAAGTCCCCAACGAAATTAAACTCCAAATTCCTCAACAAGGTTAAAATCCAGAACTTAATTCCCGAAACAGAGTTAAACTTCAGGATCCTCAGCAGAACAAAAGCTTTCTCAAAACTAATTTCTCCAGCTAAGAGAGCCTTCCAGAACTTAGTTCCCCTCAGAGTTAAGTTTCAGTATCCCCAATGGAGCCTTAAAAATATGAAAATCCTATCCCCAGTGGAAGTCAAAACTATCAATCCCCAGCGGAGCTAAAACTTCTAACTATCAATCCCCAGCGGAACCAGACTAGTGAACCTTCTCCCCACAGAGATACTTCCCATCAGATTGAAGATTCTCAATTTTACTTCTCCAGCTTAAGCCTACCAGGTTCTGGACTCCCCAGTAGAGATCATCAGAATTCTCATTCCCTACAAGTCACCAAGGAGTTCCAATCCCCAGCAGTGGTCCTAAGATCCCTCAACAATTGAAGATCTTATTCCCCAAGCAGTCAGCAGTCAACAAGGATGTCTCATCTTCAGCAATCAAAGATTCTTACACTCCCCTGCAGCAGCAAGGATTCACTTTCCCTGGCAGCAGTCGAGATTCTATTATCTCCGGCTATCCGGGATTCCTCTATCCTCAACAAGACAGCTCGTCAGCTTACATGCGCATTCATTACATTCATATCATGAACATTGATATACACATATTGCATCATACATTTCATGCAACATGACTTTGTGTTTCAGCTAATATTTTACCCTTTTCAGGATAAAATTAATAATCTAAGATTTCTGAAAACAGTTTACGGATTCTCCAAACACGGATGTTAATCTATCGCTTGTTCAGACTCAACTTTTGAAAACAGTTAACGGACGCTTCCCAACATGGATGCTGATCTATTGCTTATTCAACTCCAAGATTTCTGAAAATAGTTTACGGATTCTCTAAACACGGATGTTAATCTATCGGTTGTTCAGACTCAACTTTTGAAAACAGTTTATGGATGCTTCCCAACATGGATGCTGATCTATTGCTTATTCAACTCCAAGATTTCTGAAAACAGTTTACGGATTCTCCAAACACGGATGTTAATCTATCGCTTGTTCAGACTCAACTTTTGAAAACAGTTTACGGACGCTTCCCAACATGGATGCTGATCTATTGCTTATTCAACTTCAAGACCTTTGAAAACAGTTTGCGGGTTCTCCAGACACGGATGTTAACCTATCGCTTGTTCATATCCAAGACTTCTGAAAACAGTTTACGGATTCTCCAAACACGGATGTTAATCTATCGCTTGTTCAGACTCAACTTTTGAAAACAGTTTACGGATGCTTCCCAACATGGATGCTGATCTATTGCTTATTCAACTTCAAGACCTCTGAAAACAGTTTACGGGTTCTCCAGACACGGATGTTAACCTATCGCTTGTTCAGATCCAAGACTTCTGAAAACATTTTACGGATTCTCCAAACACGGATGTTAATCTATCGCTTGTTCAGACTCAACTTTTGAAAACAGTTTACGGACGCTTCCCAACATGGATGCTGATCTATTGCTTATTCAACTTCAAGACCTCTGAAAACAGTTTACGGGTTCTCCAGACACGGATGTTAACCTATCGCTTGTTCAGATTCAAGACCTCTGAAAACAGTTTACGGGTTCTCCAGACACGGATGTTAACCTATCACTTGTTCAGATTCAAGACCTCTGAAAACAGTTTACGGGTTCTCCAGACACGGATGTTAACCTATCGCTTGTTTAGATCCAAGACTTCTGAAAACAGTTTACGGATTCTCCAAACACGGATGTCAATCCATTTCTTATTCAAGATCCCTAGTTCAGAGATATTCCAAACATGGACACCTTTCTGATACTCATTTCTTTCACCTACAACATACATTCCAGATGGCATCTTTAAGCCCATCCCCTGACAAGATTTTGGTCACATCTCCAGATGGCATCTTTAAGCCCATCTCCAAATGGCATCTTTAAGCCTATTCCCGCACCCATGCTTTGACGAGTGCAAATTTACGGACACTCTAGTGTCCAATCTCCTTTTACCTTCGAGACGCGAAAGGCAAACTTGCCAATCTAACTCTTCAGGTTCAAGAAGATTGAACAGGGGCAACTGTTGTACCCCAAAATTTGCCCTCCCTTTTCATCAACATTTTCTCACCACAAGACTCTTGGAGCTCAAGATCAAGTTAGGGTTTGCTCTGCTCAAGACCCCTCATTGCATTGTTGACCCAAATTAGGGTTTGAGTTTGCACAAAGATGTTTTGACCTAAAATGCCCAAAGTGACTTTCATGCTTCATGTTGGACTTACAAGTTTATCCATACCAAGTTTCAAGCCTTGATTCCAATCTTTGCCCAGTCAATTGGACAGTTGACCTAGAAATCAGCTGTATTGGGGAAAAAGTCAACAGTGGCCAATTGACAGTCAAACCTCATGATTTTTGACCCACATCAACATCATGAACTCATATGAACCATTTGGTCAAGTTTGGATCACAATTCCACAAGAAATTTGATCAGATCACCAAAAGGGCAAAATGGTCATTTTTAGGGTTTTGACTGCACAAAGGCAATTTTTGACTGTTTGACCTAACCAATGGCAAACCAAGATCACATATGGACTCAAGGACTCAATTGCATTGTCTTGACCCATTCAACAAGTTCAAAAGATCTCAAATGCACAGGATTGACAGATGAATTTTCCAGTCAACTGATCAAAATTTGACTGTATACTGAAAAGTCAAACTTTGACTTTTTGGTCAAAATCAAGTGCCAAGATTCATTTTTCATCAAGACATGTCAAATTATGAAACTTGTTCATCAAGAAATTCAAAATTGCAAATTAGGGTTTAAAATGAAGAAATTTCATAACTTAGAAATTTTCTAAGTTATGAAATTTCCTTATTTTTCCCTAACTTTGTCCCATTTTTTCATCAAGATACAAGTGGATTCAAACAAAACTTGAAACATGAAAGTTGTAGTCCATTGCAAAATCTACAACTTTTATTCACAAAGGTTTCTCAAAGTAAGCTTGTATCTCAAGTTATGATTTTTGGAACAAGGGTGCAAAACATTTTTAACTTAGAGAAATTTTGACCTATTCTAGGCAGGATTTTTGTCCAACTTCTTGGCCATTTTTCACATGGTTCCACTTGGAGTTTCAATTTGCATTAAAAAGATGGATTTTAGTACACACTCCAAGCTTTCCAAATTGTCCAAGAACTCATCAAACACCCTTGTGGTTAGAGAGAATCGAATTTGCAAAGTTGGCCAAAACTCACTTTTGTTCATGGCCAAAGCTTGTTCATAACATTTGCATTTTCAAGTCAGCAGGGGTTGTGATAGTTTGCAGGCCTCTAAACCTCTTCACACTCAATAATTTAATGCCTAACCATTGTGTTCAAGCATTGTTTTGTGCATTTGGTCATTACACATAGAATTAATCCTTAAATGGAAAAAGCAAACTTGCCATTTTTTGAAAAGTGGTGCTTTATGTCAAATACCAAATCTTGGAGGCATGGGCCAGATCTTTGAGGCAAGAGTTTGTACACATATCCCACTGATCAAGAGAAAGTGCTGCAGCATGCCTGAGAGCTTGGTACAGGCATATATCACAACTTGACATTTCTTTGCTTACATTGGAAGAAAGATTGCAAAACAACTCCAACTTCCACTTCCTGTCAACACAGCCAAGAACAAACCCTGTGAACCTTTTCCATACATCAAGCCAAGCCTAAAACACGATTGAACCATCCCTCACACTTCTTAATACTCAGAATCCCTATTTTGCTGCAAAACAGAGCATTCTCTGCAGATTGACTTGCCTAGCATTATCCACTCGTGCGTTTTTTCCCAAACAAGTTCCAATACATTCCATTCCATCCACACAAACTATCCCAAGCCCTAAACACAAGCTGTAACACCCCTAACCACGTTTGCCATTTTTACTTTCAAGCTGTGTAGGTGGACTTCCATAGCACGATACAGGAAGTTTCAAAGCAAGCTAGGTGTTGGAGAAGCTTCCTTGGACTTCAGGCAAGCTGTACAGAAGCTCAAACTCCATTGAAGTTGGCCACATTGCTCTGCACGATTCAAGCTGAGACAGGTAATCCATGGACTTCTATCTCTCAATATAGGAAGAGTTAGGCTTAGGTTTGTGAATGAAACATGCTCTACTCATAGCCCTGAAGCCATACACGTGTTCACTTTTTATTTATATTATGCGTGCTGTGAGAATTTTAGCCATGAACATTGAAGAAAAATTAGGTCAGAAATTGGGGATGAAGAAATTCTCCCTGGTTTCTTAGAGTTAGGTCAAGTATTTTATATGTCTGAACTCGTCTCTTGATAAACATGCATGAAAAACAAACACAATGCACACTTGCACCCCTAGGGTTACACCACTTGTTGCCTTCAAAAATGGGTCATGGTTGCATGTTAAGTGTCTTTGGCAAAACAAAAACAAATCAAATGATCATAGTCCCTCGATGACGCTATCAAGTTGCCTAAAATGATCAAGTCCCTCAATAAAATTGCCAAAATACTTGACAGTATTGCATTCATGGTCTAAACGATGACCCGCGCCTGTCCTGTTAACATCCTAACACAAGGTTGTTCACCAAATACAATGGTGAAACAACACTGTTAAAAGGGTTAAAACATGAGAAAGATCTTTGAGAAATTTAGGGTAGATAGCTCTTGGTTGCTTGACCAACTTGCAAAACAAATCCTTGCCATTTTTCAAAACACACTCCACAACACAACTTTCAAAAACATTGAAACATCTTTTCAAAAAGACAAACACCTTTGTAAAACATAATAGTAAAGAATTGTTACAATGGTTGCCTAGACAAGGTATCTTTTTCAAAACATTTTCAAAACCACACACACAAAGCACCATTTCAAACAATTGAAAAGCAAAGGCAAGTGATCTAAGCAAGTAACTAAGAGCCCATGGATAACCATGGATAGAAAGGATGCTAATACCTTCCCTTTCTATAATCTACTCCCCGAACCCACGGAAACATCTCAAAGGTTTTTCCTGTGCTTTTTAACCTTTCCTTAGGATAAAATAAAAAGTCGGTGGCGACTCTTGCTAAACCGAAACATTTGCGAAAACAAACGCAAAACCTCAAGTCAGTTCTCCCACCGTATCACACATTGTATCCACATATCATGCATGTCATCATAACAGGTTTTCCCGTACAGGTTTTCTTATCTTCTTACTGTTTATTTAAGTAGAGATGGCTCTAGAGCAAACTGTTAAAGATCTCCAAGCTTAAAACACTCAGTTCCAGCAAGCGCTCAACTTGAGCTACTTGCAGGGTTTTATTATCTGACAACATGATTTCCTTGCAGGATTTGTTTACAGTCATTATCCAATAACTTGGATTTCTTGCAGGGGGCACTTGTTTTTATCACCTTACATGTTTGCTTAACGTACAACATACACATCATAACATCATACCACAACATTTCCTTAACCATTTCAAGGATCTCAAGGGTTTGCGATGCAGGTTATGATAAATCAGACGTCTAGCAAGGGGTAAGGGGATTTATTTTCCTCTAGCCAATGCCGTCAAAAGACTAAAACACGACAACTTGAGTCAGGGGCTATGACCCACTTGATATGGTGAGCTTGACTCTTGTAGAAGGACTCTCAACAATACAAAGTTCTTCAATCAAAGCTGCAAAATTCAACTTCTGACATTTCTTGTTTATCCTGCGAGATCCTTGAAATTATTGCATATGCATATCATCCATGACATTGCATAAACAGGTACCATAACAGGTTTCTCATCTTCTTCGATGTTTATTTCAGCAATAATGTATTCTGAACAAAGCATCAAGGATCTACAGACACAAAATGCCCAATTTCAGCAAATGTTCATAGCCTTAGCTAAGGGGCAAGAAGATCTGAAGGCTCTTATTCTGAAAGAGAAAAAGAAGAAGAAGAAGAAGAAGTCCGTAAGTGTCCTGAATTAGGACAGAAGATTTAGGGGACCGTTGAAGCAAACGGTTGATCTGACCTCCTCATTCAAAGAAAGGGAAAACCAAGAGGGTGAAATAAGGGAGGAAAACCATAGTCTAAGAGTTTATGAGGATAAATCTGACTACAACAATGAACAGTATCCCCCGGCTGAGGATAGGTACAAACAGTTAGAGGATCGTCTGAGCGTAATGGAGATCCAAAGAATACCAGGGCTGGATTTCAAAGAGCTGGATTTGATATCTGGGGTAGTCATCTCACAGAATTTCAAGGCTCCGGTATTTGTGAAGTATGATGGGGTGTCTTGTCGTAAGATTCATCTCCGTTCCTATGTGAGGAAGATTCAGCCTCACACTTCTGATAGGAATTTGTGGGTCCATTTCTTTCAGGACAATTTGTCTGGAACTCAACTTGAGTGGTTCTATCAGCTGGTGGGAACCAATGTACGCAACTGGAAAGATCTGGCTGCTGCTTTTTATAAGCAGTATCAATATAACGCTGACCTTGCCCCTACCCGTACTCCACTCCAGAGTATGTCCATGGGTACAGTCGAAGGTTTTAAGGACTATGCACAAAAATGGAGAGATCTGGCAGGGAGAGTCCAACCCCCTTTGTCTGACAGGGAGTTGGTTGACATGTTTCTTGGGACGTTGTCTGGTCCATTCTTCAATCATTTGATCGGTAGCTCCTCAGCTGGTTTCACCGAGCTGACATTGACTGGAGAAAGGGTAGAAGCTGGGACCCAAGTGGCAAGATCCAGAAAACACCTCTTCGAGTACAGAGAAGAAGTCATTTGGTGGCAAGAGGGAAGCCAGTGCTGTGCATGGATAGAATGGGGTATTAAGGCAAACTACCACCAATCTGTGGGGGCAGTGTTGGTCTCTAATTCGGCACACACACAATGACCACAACAACGAAACAATCAGCCAAGGGTAGAAAGACCTCAAAGGCAGTTCACCCAAATCAACATGCCATTGTCACAAGCTTTGCAACACATGTTGAAGATGAATCTGATTACAGTGATAAACCCTCATCCGAACCCTAAGACTTCCTCTCCTAACTACAATCCAGATGCAAGGTGTGGTTATCATTCTGGCAGCCCGGGGCACGATACTAACGATTGTTGGGCGCTGAATACAAGATTCAGAACATGATTGACGCCAAGGATATCGAATTCAACCCTCTTGAGACTCCCAACGTGATCACTGTTCCCTTGCCAAAATATGGCTAGGATTGAAAGCATTTTTGTTCAGTTAATTCTTAGGTTATATTTTCTTTGCTTATTTGAGCAATTATTGTCATGTCAAAACTTTGTTATTTCATCAATGCATTACACATTTTTGTCTTGAATTAATCTGTTTTCATTATGCTTAAACTGCTTTATACTTCCTTTTCGTGATATTCAACTATCAATTAAAAGCTCTAAGCCTTAGAGGGAGGATGACGAATATGATACCACAATCTCTACAGTATGCTTTTGAACAGACCCCGCTAACAATGTACAGGCGTTCTTTCAAATCCCAAATAGTGGAGTTATAAGGAAGATAATCCTTAGTCAACCCCTTTGAGCCAAAGAAGTAGGAGTTTTTCTTTCACGTAAATTGAAACCCTTAATCATAACCTGGGGCAGGGTAGTTTTCTCAATTAATTCAGAGGCACATTCAGTTGAAATTTTCCGCTTCGCACACAATGGATGGCCTCGAAGACATCCTTCCGAATTAGAAGATGGTGATGGTTCCGTGTAATCATCAAGACAGGAAGTCATTATTTTGCAAAAGAAAAGCCCGTTAAGTCAAAATCTATGAAGGAGACTTAAGGAAAAAACTGGGGCAACCCACTGACTGTAATCACAAAAGAAACAGTTCAGGCAAAAGACAGGGATAGTAAAAATAAAAAAGAAAGAGGTCCCACAAATCCTCGACAAAAAATGACTTCCTATTCAAAATAAACTTTCAGCATTCGAACCATCACTGGAACATCAAGGACAGTACTCCAGGACTCAGCTAGGATTCTAAACACGCAATTAACTGAGCATAGGACTGAAGCATATCACGAAGAACTGGTGGGTACAAATAAAATTTGAGCCTTTATCCTTTGTTTCTTAAACCGTGAACCAGGCTACGTTATAACCCTTAAAAGTCCTAGCTGAAGCATGGGTTAGTTTGAGAGCATACTGTTACAAAGGTATCCTGACTCCTGTAGGACTTATTACGAATCCTGATTTGATATCACATTCTTGCAAATTTTATTTTACTACACAAAATATATTTTCAAATATTTTCAAACTTCAAGACAAACATGAGTTTTGCATCCTTTAAATGACATTGTTTGCATAGGACTAATTATTTGACAACAGAAAATCCTCATAATGGATACAATGAACAAACATCCTCTCAATGGACAGAATCACCTCAGCAGAAAAGACACTTTCAACAACAGGTCATCCATAAGAAAGGGCAGAACATGATGTCTAACACACTTGGGGCAGTCTCTCAAAGAGCGCCAAATAACCAGGGGCAGATCTCCATCCGAGTCACTTGGGGTATTACGGATGCATTCCAGCAATGAATCATGTGCCATCAAGAAAACGTTTTGACAGTACCGCAACACAACATTATAGACATCGAAAACTCACTACATCTTGAGAACATGGACATAGTCGGAAAAGACCACGCATGAAAAAGACCCGCTAGGTTGATTGGCCTAGGCAAAAACAAGGGCATCCCGGCGAACCAAAGAGGTTCAGGCAAAAGTTAGGGATATACATATGAAAAACTGTAGACCCGACAAGTCGAAAACCTGAAAAGGCGGCTTGAGCAAAAAAGGGTATCCCGATGGACTGAAAACCCGAAAGGACGGTCCAGGAAAAAGTTAGGGATTAAAGCGTACAACTATGTCCCGTCATCTTGTCACTTACCTATCAGTAAAAGACTTATCATTATGATCGGCAGTTACCAAGAACCTCATGAGTTAGGATAACACTCAAGCTATCCACAAAGCCTCCGCAAGTACTTTCTCCAGCAGGTACAGGGGCAAAAATATCCTGATGTGAAGTCATCGTCGTATCCTCAGCATGCGTCCCAGTAACATCTACACTCCCCACAGAGTAGAGGCAACTAAAGTTTTGACATCGGCTTCCCTAAACATGAGTTACTTTCCCCTGCAAAGTTCCTTCAGAGAGCTGACATCTATATTCCCCAGCCGATTTTTATAATCGCAAGCGGTTCATAAAGTTTTCTCCCAAGAAGGGTTTATTTCTATGAATACAGAAGCTCGATCCCCGACAGAGTTTCAGCTATGGAAGTTCATCCTCCAACAGAGTCATTCTCCCGCAGAGTTATTATCAAACAGGGTCTCTCCCCGGAAGACTATCCGTAAATAAGGAGCAAATTCCCAGCATAGTCGTCTCTATTCACCATCTCCAGCGGAAGTAGAAGAACCATTTCTTATACGACGATTAGGAATACAATTTCCAATACTCTTTATGATACGGTGGGAAAGAACTGACTGTTTTTTGGAATGCTGGTTTGCGTTTTGCGTTTGTTTTTGCAAAATGTCGCGGTAAGCAAGAGTCACCATCGTCTTTTATTTTATCCAACAAGGAAAGGAAAAAAGCACATAAAAATTCCTTTTTCGAGATATTTCTCGGGTTCGGGGGGTAGATTATAGAAAGGGAAGGTGTTAGCACCATTTCTATCCGTGGTTATCCACGGGCTCTTAGGTACTTGCTCATATTGTTTTCAAAATTTGCTTTTCTTTGTGTTTGTGGGTTTGAAAACTTTGTTCAAAAAAGTGTAGGTGTGAAAAGTATTTTGTTTTTTTGAAGGAGTAAGTACTTAAGAACCATCTACCTACTCGAAAAAGGAATTGTTCTATGCTATCGAGTAAGTACTTAAGTTGATATCCCTGTCTTTTTGCCTGAACTGTTTCTTGATTACAGTCAGCGGGATGCCCCAGTTTTTTGTAAGTCTCCTTCATAGGTTTTTACTTAGTAGGCTTTTATTTTGAAAGGTAATGACTGTCTGTCCTTACGATTATACAGAACCATCACCGTCTTTTGTTTCGGAAGGACTTCTTTGATTCCATTCATTGTGCACCTGGATCAACTGAGAGAACTACCCTGCCCCAGGTTATAATTAAGGGTTTTAATTCATGAAAAGAAAAACTCCAACTTCTTTGTCTCAAAGGGGTTGACTAGGGATTATCTTCCTTATAACTCCACTGTTTAGGATTTGAAACAATGCCTGTACCTCATCAGCAGGGTCTATTCAAAAGCATACTGTAAAGATCATGGTATCATTTTCGTCATCCTCCCTATAAAGGCTTAGAGTTTTTTTTCTTTGATCGAGAGTTGAACATCACAAAAAGGAAATATGAAGTAATTTAAGAATAGTGAAAACAATTAATTCAAAACAGACACGTGTAATGCATTAATGAAATAAAAGAGTTCGACACGATAATAATTGTTTGAATAAGCAAAGAAAAATACAACTTCAGAATTCAAATGAACAAAAGTGCTTTCAATCCTAGCCAGATTTTGGCAAGGGAGCAGTGATCACATTGGGAGTCTCAGGAGGGTCGAATTCGATCTCCTTGGCGTCAATCATATTCTGAATCTTGTATTTCAGTGCCCAACAATCATTAGTATCGTGCCCTGGGCTACCGGAATGATAAGCACACCTTGCATCTGGGTTGTAGTTAGGAGAAGAAGTCTTAGGGTTCGGATGAGGGTTTATCACCATAATCAGGTTCATCTTTAACATGTGCTGCAATGCTTGTGACAATGGCACGTTGATTTGGGTGAACTGCCTTTGAAGTCTTTCCCCCTTTGGCTGATTATTTCGTTGGTACTGGCGAGGTTGTTGCTGAGCTTGTGACCCTGAAGCAAGCTGGGGAGCTTTTTCCTTTGTCTTCTTGTCTCAAAGGAGGTTGGACGATGATTTGATCTTCAACCCTAGTTGTTTGCCCCACTTGGTTATTTTGAATCAGCTTGCTGACGAGGACCCTGAGCTCTTCTTGTCTTTGAGCTAAGTCTTGAATGAGAGCCATCTGACCCACTAGCTGTCCCATCATCTGGATCTTCATTGTTGCCAACTCAATTTGTAGCCCTTCCAACTGATCATTCCTGATGCCTCCTGGATTCCCTAGGACCAAGGCCCCTGTGAGGAGAGATTTTATTTCTTCTTGCCCCTGGGATAGGTTCAAGAACATTTCTTGAAGTTGGGCGTTTTGAGCCCGGAGATCTTGGTTGTCTTGTGGGAGAGCCATTGCTGAAATAAACAGCGGGAACATGAGAGACCTGTACTGGATGACCTGTTATGCAATGATATGTATGATATATATATGCAATGTTTTCAAGGATCTCGCGGGGTAAACAAGAAACTGATAGAATTTGAATCTTGTAGCTTTGATTGAAGGAACTTCATGTTGTCGAGAGTCCTTCTTCAAGAGTCAAGCTCACCATATCGAGTGGGTCATAGCCCCTGACTCAAGTTATCGTGTTCTGATTTCTAGACAACCTTGGCTAGAGGAAAATAAATCCCCTTTGCCCCTTGCTAGACATTTGATTTACCATAACCTGCATCACAAACCCTTGAGATCCTTGAAATGGTTAAGGGAATGTTAAGGCATGATGTTATGATGTGTATGCTATGCGTTTAAGCAAAAATGTGAGGTGATGTAAGTAAACCCTGCAATAAATCCAAATTATGGGATAAGGAATGTAAACAAAACCTGCAAGGAACTCATGTTGTCAGATAACAAGAATGTGCAAGTAGTTCAAGTTTGAAGGCACACAAGTCACCCAAACAGCCTTAAGTTTAGGCTGGCATGGAGTTTAGATATTACCCTCTTTCAGTTTAGTTGGTTCAAACATGTCCTAAAAATAGTAACCAGGTTCTAGAGGATCTCAATATCACTGACTACCCTCAATCGGTCATAATTCCAGTTTAGCAACCTTGTCTTGCGGCCGGAATCATCGCGAGAGTTTAGTCTCAATGAGTGTAGCATACTGCTACTGTTCTATGGCCAAGTTGGTCAATTTAAGGTTCTAAGGTCAGTTGGTGCTTAATGACTCCTCAGAAGACCCATATTCTCCTCGTTCCAACACAAGGGATATCGGTACAAACCAAGGTGTCACACCAACGTAGCTACTGCTTCATCCGTGTCGGTCTACTCCGGACAGATCCCTCACAGTTATTGCTACTTACCTAAAGGGTATCCCCAGATCCGGGTTAGGATCTATAGAACTCTGATACAAACCCACAAAATTTAAAGCATACAAAGCATACAATTGAAAACACAAGTGATCTAATCCTAAGGTACACCTCACTTATAAATACTCCCCAGCAGAGTCGCCAGTTTTGTGATCGGTGGGAATGAGAACTGACTGTTTTGGAATGCTGGTTCGCGTTTGCGTTTGTTTTTGCAAAATGTCGCGGTAAGCAAGAGTCGCCACCGTCTTTTATTTTATCCAACAAGGAAAGGACAAAAGCACAGAAAAATTCCTTTTCGAGATGTTTCTCGGGTTCAGGAGGTAGATTATAGAAAGGGAAGGTGTTAGAACCCTTTCTATCCGTGGTTATCCACGGGCTCTTAGGTACTTGCTCATTATGTTTTCAAAAGTTTGCTTTTCTTTGTGATTGTGCGTTTGAAAAGAGTTTTTGTTTTGAAGAGAGTGTAAGTGCGAAAAGTTTTGTTTTTGTTTTCAAAAGAGCAAGTACTTAAGAACATCTACCTACTCAAAAAGGAATTAAACTGTGCAAATGTCCTTTAGACAATGCTATCCCACTATTGAGGAGTAGGTAGCACCGTCGTTGGAGTTTTCGGGTCAATTCGATTTAAGGGACGTGTGGCCACTAAAGCAATGTTAGGATGCCTTAGCGGTAACCCTAATGTCTTAGATCATTTTTCCGAGGCAACCGTTTCGGGGCAACTTATGATCTTTGGACAAGAGGGCGACCTCTAAAACTTCCTATACTCAATGGCCACGTTCGAGGCAACCAAGTGAGGCGTACCCTAAGAGTGGCATGTGCGAGTGTATTGTTTTTCAGTTTATATTATCTTTGTACATGTTATGGTAAGCTACGGTTGATTTTAAATTAAAGGTTAATCTTGTCATGCATAGCCTATTATTCAAACATCTAGCAGTTAATGGTTGCGGAAAATAAATTGCGGAAAATAAAACTAAGCTATTACAAGGCGTCGGGTATTTACATCGCCAAAAACAAACCCTTAAAATTAAATGCGAAAAAGTAAATAAAAGCGGTAAATAAAATCCTAAGTTAAAGCTATTATATTCTCGGAGCAATTACAATTATATGGATAAAAAATAATACGCGCGAGAAAATTGAATCGGAATGTCCTTTGACCCTTTTATCAAATAAAACATATTTTTTGTTATTTTTTGAATTAGAAATTAAGTCTAAATTAGTAATGGAATTAATTAATAAAAAAAAGAAAATATTTTTGAGTTTTATTTTAATTAAGGAAATAAAATAAGAATGGCAAAAACATTAAAAAAAACCTAATTCTAAATCAATTTTAATTTATTGCAAAATATATTATCATTAAACCTATTTAAACTAAATAAATTAATTAATGGTTCATTTATAAAAATAAAATAGTGAAATTAATAAATATTATTTTTTGTGTTTTCTGATTTTTTATGAGAAAAAAAAATTATTGGTTGGTTAATTAACAAAAATAATAAAACAAACTAAATAAAAGGAATATGGAAAAGAATAAACCAAAGGGGGGGGGGGTGTCGGGCTTAAACTTGGTGTTTGAATGGTAATTCCCAGGCTCAAACGTACTCCAGCCTGTGTTGACTTTCAGATTGCCTGGGCGCTTGTTGACCAAGGTTCATGGTGAACCTCATCCTGGACCACTGGATCTGGATCTGGAACCACCTGGCGCATGGGTACCTGAGGCATATGGTGGACCACGTTCTTGCACGCTGCGTGGGATTACCTGAAAACAAAATATATTAAAGTTTCGGGGGACCTGGGATTCGAAGGGGCTTGGGTTGCCCTTCGATCCAAGGGGCTGATTAAAGGTGCCTACGAGACTGCACGTATGAGGCGTTCGATCTGGATATGACATCCTCCGATCTAGAATTCTGCAAGGAAGTTTGTTAGAAACACAAAATATATGACCTGGGTATCGAACCCAGGTCCTTTTCGCTGCAACACCTCTTCCTCACCAACCTAGTTGAAATATGTTTATTGGTACAAACGAATCTGCAATGTTACATTAGAGACAAAAACACAGTATTTAATTTAAATATCGAATATGCATGCTCAGTTGCCCCCTATGGTGTTAACCCATCGAAAACGAGTTATAGCTGTGCCAATCGAAGGTAAGCTCAGATCGTGCCTTTTTACTCACATGTAACACACTCAAACACACATGAATATTAGCAGCAATATGTATATATGTTCAACATGAATTCAAATCATACTTAAAATTTTTAGATCAGAGGAAAAATTAACCACAGGAGGGTTGTATGAGGGATGCTTTCAGATTCAAATGTTAGTCTGGACAGAGACTACGTGCAAAACTGGCTTTTAGTGTGATAATCTTTGGCAACTTTATGGAATCTCGTGGGGCAGGCAGCGTTTTCTTCTAAGGCAACCTCCGTGCGTTTTTCGTTTCTGCAGAGTTTTCTTCCTTTTTTTTTGATTTGTGAGGCTTGCTTGTATATAATGGAATGAATTAGGGTTGAAAACCTGGCCTCAATCTTCCTCCATCAATGTCTTGATTTGATTCACTTTGAATATCATTCCAAAAATAGCCTAATTCAATCTTTTTGTCCACACCATGCCTTTACACGGATTTGATTTGATTTCTTCATAAAGACTTTCTATTTTTGATTCAATCACGTGCCAATCTGCTTTCATGCATTACTGCCAGCCTGTTATGAGTTGTTTAGGCCTCCAACATGATAAAAATCGAAAGCTGACCTACCCCTGCAGGTCTACTTCCCTTCGAATTTGCTTTCTTCGATGGCTTCAAAGTCCAATTCAAACCAACTTTCCCTAGTAGAACCTTGCTCTCCTTACTGGTTCTGAGTCGAATTGTGCCAGCTTCAATACTAGGGCTCCTTCGATTGAACCACCCTTTGCTTTGATCTCCTGTCCTTTTGAAGAAACTTCCCTATTAGGCAACTTCGACCAGCTCTTGGCCTTGTGATGAGTCTAAATTCTGATTCGAAGTATTCAGAACTTCCTTCATCAGAGCATCTCAGATTAAGGCAAACTCTATACTGAAATTCCACTCGAAGGTCATTTCATTCAGATATTCCGATTGAGGGAAACTCTGAAGTTCCAGTCGAAGGACCTTTATCAAAATGCCAATCGAAGGCCACTACTATAATACCAATCGAAAAATACTTGTTAAACTACCAATCGAATGCCACTGCTACAACGCCAATCGAAGGATACTTGTTAAACTACCAATCGAATGCCACTGCTACAACGTCAATAGAAAGATACTTGTTAACCTGCCAATCGAATGCCATTGCTACAACGTCAATCGAAAGATACTTGTTAACCTGCCAATCGAAGAGCCTTGTTAACAGGCCCATCGAAGGACTTTTGCCCATGCCAATTGAAGGGCGCTATGTAGATACCCATTGAAATGCATTTTCGAGATGCCAATCGAAGGAAACTTAGAAACATCACTCACCAATTTTCCTTTTCTTTAGGAAAAGGTTTATGACCAACCATGTAGGGGGAAAAATCATGGGAAACATGAGAGGGAAAATTTTGGGGTACAACAGTTGCCCCTGTTCAATTTTCTTAAACCTGAGGATACAGATTGGCTTTGGAGCCTTTCATGATCCGAAGGTGGAAGATAATTGAACACTAGAGTGCCCAGAAATTTGCACTCGCACGGTGTAGTATCAGCATTGTGACATCGGGAATAGGCTTATAGATGCCATTTGGAGATTGCTGATAGGAGGATGGGCTTACAGATGCCATCTGCAGGAGCGTCGATCGCATAAGAGATTCCTTAGCGAGAACTTGCATACCTGTTGTTTTGGAAGATTTCGCTGAGGAAGTCTAACTTTTTTGAGACTTAGGAACCATCCTGTACTTCAACTGAGAGAATGCCTCAGATGAGTCTTAAGAACCTGTCCATAATTCAATTTGGGGGAAACATCTTCATCAAAGTCTAGGAACTGTCTCGTGCTCAATGGAGTATACCGTTGAGGTTATAGAACTCGTCCAAACTATGACGGAGGAGAACATCAAGATCTAGGAACTGACTCATGCTCAATGGAGTATATCTTTGAGGTTATAGTACTCGTCCACACTATGACGTAGGGAAACATCTTCATCAAGATCTAGGAACTGACTCATGATCAATGGAGTATACCGTTGAGGTTATAGTACTCGTCCATACTATGACGGAGGAAAACATCAAGATCTAGGAACTGACTCATGCTCAATGGAGTATACCGTTGAGGTTATAGTACTCATCCATACTATGACGTAGGGAAACATCTTCATCAAGATCTAGGAACTGTCTCGTGCTTAATGGAGTATACCGCTGAGGTTATAGAACTTGTCCACACTGATGGAGGAAAACATCAAGATCTAGGAACTGACTCATGCTCAATGGAGTATACCGTTGAGGTTATAGTACTCGTCCACACTATGACGTAGGGAAACATCTTCATCAAGATCTAGGAACTGACTCATGCTCAATGGAGTATACTGTTGAGGTTATAGTACTCGTCCACACTATGACGGAGGAAAACATCAAGATCTAGGAACTGACTCATGCTCAATGGAGTATACCGTTGAGGTTATAGTACTCGTCCACACTATGACATAGGGAAACATCTTCATCAAGATCTAGGAACTGTATCGTGCTCAATGGAGTATACCGCTGAGGTTATAGAACTTGTCCACACTATAACGGAGGAAAACATCAAGATCTAGGAACTGACTCATGCTCAATGGAGTATATCGTTGAGGTTATAGTACTCGTCCACACTATGACGTAGGGAAACATCTTCATCCAGATCTAGGAACTGACTCATGCTCAATGGAGTATACCGTTGAGGTTATAGTACTTGTCCACACTATGACAGAGGAAAACTGTCGAGATTGAGAACCTTATCTGAAATTCAACCGAGGATAATTCAATTGAGATTTAAAAATTGGTCAGATCTTCGACTAAGTTGAGAACTTAACTGCATTTTTCCTAAAAGGTAAAGGTCAGTCGCATGCAATGCATGAGATGAACCAAGCAATGATGTTCTCAACATAAATGAGATTGTATGGTACGATGCGTCCATGCATGTATCATGATGTATGGAAATGATGCTTTAGCTGGGGAAAATAAATCCCGGAGCCGCTGGAGAGTAGAGTTGAGTTCTTCGTTTCCGCTGGGGATGATGAACGAAGATGATGGTGAGAATAAACCTACAGGAGAAAAGGACTTCGTTGGGGAATAAACTGATGAAGAGATTACTCTGAGGGGAATTACTCTGTGGGGAAGAGATGTTCTGTTGAAGATTTTAACGATAAACTCCGTTGGGGATTCCGCTGATAAGCTTTGTTGGGGAATAAGCTGATGAAGAGATTACTCTGCGGGGAATATTACCGTTGCTGGTGATATTGAACCTGTTGAGGATAGAAGTCCTGCTAGGGAGAAAGAAAGAACTTTGCTGGGGATGATCTTTCAGTTGCAATTTGCTGGGGATAACCTAATTAGGCTTTTGTGAGGATAACCTTCTGAATTTGGCTGGGGAGACTTATTTGTGCTTCGCAGGGGATAAGCTTCCAGAATCTACTGGGGAAGATGATTCAACTCCATTGGGGAAACTTTTTTAGACTGCACCGGGGAAATGGCTCCACTGGGGGTATCTTGTATTCCGCCGGGGAACATTCTTATACTCTGTCGAGGAATTTTAAGACTGTCGGGGATACTTTTATACTTGCTGGAGAATATTCTTATACTCCACTGGGGAATATTAAGACCTTCTGGGGATACCCGACCTTTTTAGGGCTAAAGGTAGATTGACTCTGCTTAGGGGAGAGTGTTGCTGATTCATTCATGGTTGCAAGTCTCGATGGGGAGAGCCACCATTACTGCCTTATTTTGCAGAGAGTGAAAGTATCTTAGCCATATTCTTCAGCTGAATCTACCTTTGTATCTGGTGAGCAGAGCAGCTGTATAGTTTGGACAATTTTAATTGCCCCTGTTTCTGCGGGAGAAGGTGCCTGCGGAGGCCCTATGGATCGAGTATTATCCCCACCTATGAGGTGCTTGGTATCTTTCGATCAAAATGACATGTCTTCTTCTGGTAGGCCAGTGACGAGATGACGAGACTGTAGGATCAAGCGCTTACCACTGAGCTAAAAGCAATTGCTTGTAGCCAAGGTGCAACTTTATTTCCATATAGTACGAGCATTTTCAGGGGCTGCACCTAGTTTACTAAGCGCCCGTGGGTGGGATGTTAAGCCCTTCGAATCCCTAAGGTTGACGCTGGATATTTTAATCCAACAATCTCCCCCCAGTGTCAGCCGGGGGGGATTCGAACCCATGACCATGCTCTGATACCACTTGTAGGATCAAGTGCTTACCACTGAGCTAAAAGCAATTGCTTGTATCCAAGGTGCAACTTTATTTCCATATAGTACGAGCATTTTCAGGGGCTGCACCTAGTTTACTAAGCGCCCATGGGTGGGATGTTAAGCCCTTCGAATCCCTAAGGTTGACGCTGGATATTTTAATCCAACGGAGACATAGTCGTACGCTTTGATCCCTAATTTTTTCCTGGACCGCCCTTTTGGGTTTTCAGTTCTCCGGGATACCCTTTTTTGCCCAAGCCGCCTTTTCAGGTTTTCGACTTGCCGGGTGTACATATTTTTTCATTTTCATCCCTTATTTTTGCCCGAACGCTTTTGGTTCGCCGGGAAGCCCTTATTTTTGCCTAGGTCAGTCAACCTAGCGGGTCTTTGATTATGCGTAGTACTTTTTGACTATGTCCACACTCTCAGGATGTAGGGAGGTGTCACTGTCGGTAGTGTTGTGTTGCCATACTACCAGAAGATCTTTGTTTGATCATGCAAGATTCATTGCTGGAATTTATGTCCAATGCCCCAATTGATTCAGATGGAGATCTGCCCCTGGCTATTTGGCATTTTGAGAGATTCCTTGAATCTTGACTTGACTGCCCCAGATGATGGACAATGATCATGCCGTGCCCCTTGATAGGAAGTGTTTTTTCCACTTGAGGTGACCCTTTTTATTGAAAAGGTTTTTGTTCACTAGATATTCGTCGTGCGAATTTCTCTGCTGTTGAACAAATAGTCATATGCAAACAATGTTATTTTAAGAATGTAAAGCTTATGTCTGTCTTGAAGTTTTTGAAATGCAGTTTTCAACAAAACAAGCGAATTTTTGTAAAATGTGATGTCAACTCAGGATTTTACAGCGAGCCCTACATGAGTCAGGATACCTTTTGTAACAGTATGCTTTCAAACTAACCCATGCTTCAGCTAGGACTTTTAATGGTTATAACGTAGCCTGGTTCACGGTTTAAGAAACAAAGGATAAAGGCTCAAATTTTATTTGTACCCACCCGTTCTTCGTGATGTTCTTCGATCCTAAACTCAGCTAATCGTGCATTAGATCTTGTTTGAGTCTTTGCTCTGATATACCAGTGATGGTTCGGATACTGACAATTTATTTTGAACAGGCAATCATTTTTTGTTGAGGGTTTGCAGGATTTCTTCACTTTTTGATTTCGTTATCCCTGTCTTTTTGCCTGAACTGTTTCTTGATTACAGTCAGCGGGATGCCCCAGTTTTTTTGTAAGTCTCCTTCATAGGTTTTGACTTAGTGGGCTTTTATTTCGAAAGGTAATGACTGTCTGTCCTTACGATTATACGGAACCATCACCGTCTTTTGTTTCGGAAGGACTTCTTTGATGCCATTCATTGTGCACCTGGATGAACTGAGAGAACTACCCTGCCCCAGGTTATAATTAAGGGTTTTAATTCATGAAAAGAAAAACTCCAACTTCTTTGGCTCAAAGGGGTTGACTAGGGATTATCTTCCTTATAACTCCACTGTTAAGGATTTGAAACAATGCTTGTACCTCATCAGTGGGGTCTATTCAAAAGCATACTGTAAAGACCGTGGTATCGTTTTCGTCATCCTCCCTATAAAGGCTTAGAGTTTTTTTTCTTCTTTGATCGAGAGTTGAACATCACAAAAAGGAAATATGAAGTAATTTAAGCATAGTGAAAACAATTAATTCAAAACAGACACGTGTAATGCATTAATGAAATAAAAGAGTTCGACATGATAATAATTGTTTGAATAAGCAAAGAAAAATACAACTTCAGAATTCAAATGAACAAAAGTGCTTTCAATCCTAGCCATATTTTGGCAAGGGAGCAGTGATCACATTGGGAGTCTCAGGAGGGTAGAATTCGATCTCCTTGGCGTCAATCATATTCTGAATCTTGTACTTCAGTGCCCAACAATCATTAGTATCGTGCCCCGGGCTACTGGAATGATAAGCACACCTTGCATCTGGGTTGTAGTTAGGAGAAGAAGTCTTAGGGTTCGGATGAGGGTTTATCACTGTAATCAGGTTCATCTTTAACATGAGCTGCAATGCTTGTGACAATGGCACGTTGATTTGGGTAAACTGCCTTTGAAGTCTTTCCCCATTTGGCTGATTATTCCGTTGGTGCTGGCGAGGTTGTTGCTGAGCTTGTGACCCTAAAGCAAGCTGGGGAGCTTTTCCTTTGTCTTCTTGTCTCAAAGGAGGTTGAACGATGATTTGATCTTCAACCCTAGTTGTTTGCCCCACTTGGTTATTTTGAAGCAACTCGTTGACGAGGACCCTGAGCTCTTCTTGTCTTTGAGCTAAGTCTTGAATGAGAGCCATCTGACCCACCAGCTGTCCCATCATCTGGATCTTCATTGTTGCCAACTCAATTTGTAGCCCTTCCAACTGATCATTCCTGATGCCTCCTGGATTCCCTAGGACCAAGCCCCTTGTGAGGAGAGCTTTTATTTCTTCTTGCCCCTGGGATAGGTTCAAGAACATTTATTGAAGTTGGGCGTTTTGAGCCCGAAGATCTTGGTTGTCTTGTGGGAGAGCCATTGCTGAAATAAACAGCGGGAACATGAGAGACCTGTACTGGATGACCTGTTATGCAATGATATGTATGATATATGTATGCAATGTTTTCAAGGATCTCGCGGGGTAAATAAGAAACTGATATAATTTGAATCTTGTAGCTTTGATTGAAGGAACTTCATGTTGTCGAGAGTCCTTCTTCAAGAGTCAAGCTCACCATATCGAGTGGGTCAGAGCCCTTGACTCAAGTTATTGTGTTTTGATTTCTAGACAACCTTGGCTAGAGGAAAATAAATCCCCTTTGCCCCTTGCTAGACATTTGATTTACCATAACCTGCATCACAAACCCTTGAGATCCTTGAAATGGTTAAGGGAATGTTAAGGCATGATGTTATGAAGTGCATGCTATGCGTTTAAGCAAAAATGCGAGGTGATGTAAGTAAACCCTGCAATAAATCCAAATTATGGGATAAGGACTGTAAACAAAACCTGCAAGGAACTCATGTTGTCAGATAATAAGAATGTGCAAGTAGTTCAAGTTTGAAGGCACACAAGTCACCCAAACAGCCTTAAGTTTAGGCTGGCATGGAGTTTAGGTATTACCCTCTTTCAGTTTAGTTGGTTCAAACCTGTCCTAAAAATAGTAACCGGGTTCTAGAGGATCTCAATATCACTGACTACCCTCAATCGGTCATAATTCCAGTTTAGCAACCTTGTCTTGCGGCCGGAATCATCGCGAGAGTTTAGTCTCAATGAGTGTAGCATATTGCTACTGTTCTATGGCCAAGTTGGTCAATTTAAGGTTGTAAGGTCAGTTGGTGCTTAATGACTCCTCAGAAGACCCATATTCTCCTCGTTCCAACACAAGGGATATCGGTACAAACCAAGGTGTCACACCAACGTAGCTACTGCTTCATCTGTGTCAGTCTATGCCGGACAGATCCCTCACAGTTTATTGCTACTTACCTAAAGGGTATCCCCAAATCCGGGTTAGGATCTATAGAACTCCGATACAAGCCCAAAAAATTTAAAACATACAAAGCATACAATTGAAAACACAAGTGATCTAATCCTAAGGTACACCTCACTTATAAATACTCCCCAGCAGAGTCGCCAATTCTGTGATCGGTGGGAATGAGAACTGACTGTTTTCGAATGCTGGTTCGCGTTTGCGTTTGTTTTCGCAAAATGTCGCGGTAAGCAAGAGTCGCCATCGTCTGTTATTTTATCCAACAAGGAAAGGACAAAAGCACAGAAAAATTCCTTTTCGAGATGTTTCTCGGGTTCGGGAGGTAGATTATAAAAAGGGAAGGTGTTAGCACCCTTTCTATCTGTGGTTATCCACGGGCTCTTAGGTACTTGCTCATTATGTTTTCAAAAGTTTGCTTTTCTTTGTGATTGTGGGTTTGAAAAGAGTTTTTGTTTTGAAGAGAGTGTAAGTGCGAAAAGTTTTGTTTTTGTTTTTAAAAGATCAAGTACTTAAGAACATCTACCTACTCAAAAAGGAATTAAACTGTGCAAATGTCCTTTAGACAATGTTATCCCACTATTGAGGAGTAGGTAGCACCGTCGTTGGAGTTTTCGAGTCAATTCGATTTAAGGGACGTGTGGCCACTAAAGCAATGTTAGGACGCCTTAGCGGTAACCCTAATGTCTTAGATCATTTTTCCGAGGCAACCGTTTCGAGGCAACTTATGATCTTTGGACAAGAGGGCGACCTCTAAAACTTCCTATACTCAATGGCCACGTTCGAGGCAACCAAGTGAGGCGTACCCTAAGAGTGGCATGTGCGAGTGTATTGTTTTTCAGTTTATATTATCTTTGTACATGTTATGGTGAGCTACAGTTGATTTTAAATTAAAGGTTAATCTTGTCATGCATAGCCTATTATTCAAACATCTAGCAGTTAATGGTTGCGGAAAATAAAACTAAGCTATTACAAGGCGTTAGGTATTTACATCTCCAAAAACAAACCCTTAAAATTAAATGCGAAAAAGTAAATAAAAGCGGTAAATAAAATCCTAAGTTAAAGCTATTACATTCTCGGAGCAATTACAATTATATGGATAAAAAATAATACGCGCGAGAAAATTGAATCGGAATGTCCGTTGACCCTTTTATCAAATAAAACATATTTTTTTGTTATTTTTTGAATTAGAAATTAAGTCTAAATTAGTAATGGAATTAATTAATAAAAAAAAAATATTTTTGAGTTTTATTTTAATTAAGGAAATAAAATAAGAATGGCAAAAACATAAAAAAAAAACTAATTCTAAATCAATTTTAATTTATTGCAAAATATATTATCATTAAACCTATTTAAACTAAATTAATTAATTAATGGTTTATTTATAAAAATAAAATAGTGAAATTAATAAATATTATTTTTTGTGTTTTCTGATTTTTTATGAGAAAAACAAATTATTGGTTGGTTAATTAACAAAAATAATAAAACAAACTAAATAAAAGGAATATGGAAAAGAATAAACCAAAAGGGGGGGGGGGGGTGTCGGGCTTAAACTTGGTGTTTGAATGGTAATTCCCAGGCTCAAACGTACTCCAGCCTGTGTTGACTTTCAGATTGCCTGGGCGCTTGTTGACCAAGGTTCATGGTGAACCTCATCCTGGACCACTGGATCTGGATCTGGAACCACCTGGCGCATGGGTACCTGAGGCATATGGTGGACCACGTTCTTGCACGCTGCGTGGGATTACCTGAAAACAAAATATATTAAAGTTTTGGGGGACCTGGGATTAGAAGGGGCTTGGGTTGCCCTCCGATCCAAGGGGCTGTTTGAAGGTGCCTACGAGACTGCACGTACGAGGCGTTTGATCTGGATATGACATCCTCCGATCTAGAATTCTGCAAGGAAGTTTGTTAGAAACACAAAATATATGACCTGGGTATTGAACCCAGGTCCTTTTCGCTGCAACACCTCTTCCTCACCAACCTAGTTGAAATATGTTTATTGGTACAAACGAATCTGCAATGTTACATTAGAGACAAAAACACAGTATTTAATTTAAATATCGAATCTGCATGCTCAGTTTCCCCCTATGGTGTTAACCCATCGAAAACGAGTTATAGCTGTGCCAATCGAAGGTAAGCTCAGATCGTGCCTTTTTACTCACATGTAACACACTCAAACACACATGAATATTAGCAGCAATATGTATATATGTTCAACATGAATTCAAATCATACTTAAAAGTTTGAGATCAGAGGAAAAATTACCCACAGGAGGGTTGTATGAGGGATGCTTCATGATTCAAATGTTAGTCTGGACAAAGACTACGCACAAAACCGGCTTTTAGTGTGACAATCTTTGGCAACTTTATGGAATCTCGTGGGGCAGGCAGCGTTTTCTTCTAAGGCAACCTCCGTGCGTTTTTCATTTCTGCAGAGTTTTCTTCCTCTTTTTTTTTTTTGATTTGTGAGGCTTGCTTGTATATAATGGAATGAATTAGGGTTATAAAACCTGGCCTCAATCTTCCTCCATCAATGTCTTGATTCTTGATTTGATTCACTTTGAATATCATTCCAAAAATAGCCTAATTCAATCTTTTTGTCCACACCATGCCTTTACACGTATTTGATTTGATTTCTTCATAAAGACTTTCTATTTTTGATTCAATCACGTTCCAATCTGCTTTCATGCATTACTGCCAGCCTGTTATGAGCTGTTTAGGCCTCCAACATGATAAAAATCGAAAGCTGACCTACCCCTGCAGGTCCACTTCCCTTCAAATTTGCTTTCTTCGATGGCTTCAAAGTCCAATTCAAACCAACTTTCCCTAGTAGAACCTTGCTCTCCTTACTTGTTCTGAGTCGAATTGTGCCAACTTCAATACTAGAGCTCCTTCGATTGAACCACCCTTTGCTTCGATCTCCTGTCCTTTTGAAGAAACTTCCCTATTAGGCAACTTCGACCAACTCTTGGCCTTGTGATGAGTCTAAATTCTGATTCGAAGTATTCAGAACTTCCTTCATCAGAGCATCTCAGATTAAGGCAAACTCTATACTGAAATGCCACTCGAAGGTCATTTCATTCAGATATTCCGATTGAGGGAAACTCTGAAGTTCCAGTCGAAGAACCTTTATCAAAATTCCAATCGAAGGCCAATACTATAATACCAATCGAAAGATACTTGTTAAACTACCAATCGAATGCCACTGCTACAACGTCAATCGAAAGATACTTGTTAAACTACCAATCGAATGCCACTGCTACAACGTCAATCTAAAGATACTTGTTAACCTGCCAATCGGATGCCACTGCTACAACGTCAATCGAAAGATACTTGTTAACCTGCCAATCGAAGAGCCTTGTTAACAGGCCCATCGAAGGACTTTTGTCCATGCCAATTGAAGGGCTCTATGTAGATACCCATTGAAAGGCATTTTGGAGATGCCAATCGAAGGAAACTTAGAAACATCACTCACCAATTTCCTTTTCTTTAGGAAAAGGTTTGTGACCAACCATGTAGGGGGAAAATCATGGGAAACAAGAGAGGGCAAATTTTGGGGTACAACACAGTGGAAACAGTGAATCTGGGTACAGAGATAGACAAGAAAGAGGTCAAGATCGGTGCAAATCTGGAGCATAGTGTGAAACAACGGTTGATTCAGATGCTGCGAGACTACGCCGAGATCTTTGCCTGGTCTTATGAAGATATGCCTGGGTTGGATACTGATATTGTGGTTCATCGCCTACCTACCAAGGAAGACTGTCCTCCAGTGAAACAGAAGGTCCACCGAATGCGCCCAGAGATGTCTGAGAAAATCAAGGCTGAAGTGATGAAACAGTTTGACGCCGGTTTTCTAGCAGTTACTTCTTACCCACAGTGGGTGGCCAATGTGGTTCCTGTGCCGAAGAAGGATGGTAAGGTTCGAATGTGTGTTGACTATAGGGATCTGAACAGGGCAAGCCCGAAGGATGACTTCCCTCTACCTCATATTGATGTTCTGGTTGACAACATCGCTCAGCATAAAATCTTCTCATTCATGGATGGTTTCTCCGGTTATAATCAGATTAAAATGGCTCCCGAAGACATGGAGAAGACAACTTTTGTTACTCAGTGGGTTACCTTTTGCTACAAGGTCATGCCTTTTGGACTGAAGAATGCTGGGGAAACGTATCAGCGTGCCATGGTTGCTTTGTTTCACGACATGATCCATCATGAGATTGAGGTATACGTTGACGACATGATTGCAAGATCTCAAACTGAGGAAGAACACCTTGACCACCTTCAGAAGCTATTTGACAGGTTGAAGTTGTACAAGCTGAGGTTAAACCCGAACAAGTGCACCTTCGGGGTGAGGTCTGGTAAGCTACTGGGTTTATTCATAAGCGATAAAGGTATTCAAGTGGATCCGGCAAAAGTGAAGGCTATACAGGAGATGCCAGCTCCCAAAACAGAGAAAGAAGTCAGAGGCTTCCTGGGACGACTGAATTACATTGCCCGATTCATCTCGCACCTGACTGCTACTTGTGAGCCAGTCTTCAAGCTGGTGAAGAAAGATCAAGTAGTATGTTGGAACGATGAATGCCAGACCGCTTTCGAAAGGATCAAAGAGTATCTCCAAGAGCCACCTATTCTGATGCCTCCAGCTGAAGGGAGACCTCTGATCTTATACTTTACAGTACTCGACAACTCAATGGGGTGTGTGCTGGGGCAGCATGACGAGTCTGACCGAAAAGAGCATGTTATTTATTACCTTAGCGAAGAGTTTACCGACTTTGAGAACCGATACTCACTGCTCGAGAAAACTTGCTACGCTTTGGCATGGGATGCTCGCTGGCTGTGATAGTATATGTTGACTCACACTACGTTGTTGATATCAAAGATGGACCCAATCAGGTATATCTTCGAAAAGCCTGCCTTGTCCGGAAGAATAGCGAGATGGCAGATGATCTTGACTGAGTATGACATCCAGTACACGACCCAAAAGGAAATCAAAGGAAGTGTGTTGGCAGACCATTTGGCACAACAGGCAGTGGATGATTACCCGTCTATGAACTTTGAATTCCTGGACGAGAATATAATGATAGTGACTGATTGTGAGACACCTGGACCAGATGAAGGACCTAAGGAAGGATCCCGATGGTCTATGTACTTTGATGGAGCTACAAATGCTTTGGGTAATGGCATTGGCGCCGTGATCATATCTCCTAAAGACTCTCATACTCCATTCACCGCCCGACTATGTTTCAACTGCACCAACAATATGGCGGAGTATGAGGCGTGCATTATGGGTCTTCGAGCAGCAATTGACCTAAGGATTAAGTTTCTGAGCGTCTTTGGAGATTCCGCTCTCGTGATCAGTCAGATCAAAGGCGAGTGGGATATGAAACACCCAAATCTTATTCCTTACAAGGAGTATGTATTGACGTTGCTTCCCAATTTCGAGGAGATAACCTTTGAACACTTCCCTAGAGAGGAGAATCAAGTTGGCGGACGCGCTAGCTACAATGTCTTCTATGTTCAAGGTCAATTGGGACAACGAAGCTCCCCAGATTATCATTGAAAGATTGGAAGAACCTGTACATTGCTGTGATATTGAGACTGAAGGGGTAACGGATAAACCTTGGTTTCATGAGGTGAAGAGGTATCTTGAAGCTCAGGAATACCCCGAGGGTGCATCTGTTAATGACAAGAAGTTTCTGAGGAGGTTCGTAGCAAATTTTTTCATCAGCAATGACATCCTTTACAAGCGCAACCATGATTCGACCTTACTGCGTTGTGTGGATAAGAATGAAGCAGAAAGGATCATGGCGGAGTTACATGAAGGTACTTTCGGAACTCATTCCAGTGGACACACGATGGCAAAGAAAATCCTTCGGGCAGGATATTATTGGTCCACAATGGAAGCTGACTGTTATTAGCATTCTCAGACATGTCACAAGTGTCAAGTCTATGCTGATAAGGTGCACATACCTCCAGTCCCTCTAAACGTCTTGACGACACCTTGGCCTTTTGCAATGTGGGGCATTGATATGATCGGCGAGATCAGACCTACGGCATCTAACGGGCATTGTTTCATCCTGGTAGCAATCGATTACTTTACAAAGTGGGTTGAAGCAGCTTCCTTTGCTACCGTAAGCAAGAACGTCGTGGCACGGTTTATTTGGCATAATCTGATCTGTCGATATGGTGTACCAGAGAGGATCATTACAGACAATGGTACCAATCTCAACAACAAGATGATCACCGAGCTCTGCAAGCAGTTCAAAATACAGCATCATAACTCTTCTCCTTATAGGCCGAAGATGAATGGGGCTGTAGAAGCGGCTAATAAGAACATTAAGAAGATTGTGCAGAAGATGACAGTGACATACAAAGACTGGCATGGGATGTTACCATTTGCTCTTCATGGGTACCGTACCTCAGCGCAGACGTCAACAGGGGCAACACCCCATTCCTTGGTATATGGTATGGAGGTTGTCTTGCCCATCGAAGTTCAGATACCCTCTCTCCAAATCATGAAGGATGCAGGTTTGAGCGAAGATGACTGGATTCAGACCCGGCTTGATCAGCTGAACCTAATTGACGAAAAGAGACTTACTGCTATTTGTCATGGTCAGACGTACCAAAAAAGGATGATCAAGGCATTTAACAAGAAAGTTAGACGACAAGAGTATCAAGTTGGGGATCTGGTAATCAAGCGCATTATCCTACCTCAAAGTGATCCCAGGGGAAAATGGACCCCTACTTATGAAGGGCCATTTGTGGTTAAGAACATTTTCTCAGGAGGAGCTATGATTCTAACCACCATGGATGGTGACGACCTTCCTCACCCCGTCAATGCAGACATAGTGAAAAGATACTACGCTTAATCAAAGACCTGCTAGGTTGACTGGCCTAGGCAAAAATAAGGGCTTCCCGGCGAACCAAAAGGGTTCGGGAAAAATAAGGGATGAAAATGAAAAAATCTGTACACCCGGCAAGTCGAAAACCTGAAAAGGCGGCTTGGGCAAAAAAGGGTATCCCGGTGGACTGAAAACCCGAAAGGGCAGTTCAGGAAAAAATTAGGGATCAAAGCGTAACGCTATGTCTCATTGGATCACCTTGCATTCAGACTTCGGTATAAACTATCAAGCTCGGACGACACTAATCAATCTGATTCATCTTCAACCAAGCAGCAAAGTGATGAGATGCTTGAGGACATAAGGGCAATAGCAGAGTTGGAACCCAGTGGAATTATTCACATAACTGTTTTGTTTTCTTTTCACAAATTTTGTAAATTCTATCTGCTCAGCGGCGTTCTCTTACTAGGACGTCAGCCTCCTGTACAAAACGCCTATTTACAGGCCAAACTTCAAAATCAATACAATTCATTTTCAAAGAAATTTCAAACTGTTTTTTCTTTATCTGTTTTGATTTGCAAAGAACGTCCAATGTTCATTTTTGATATATGCACTTGACATTAATTGACGCTCATGAATATTTGCATGCGAAACAAAAATATGATTACTGGTAATATCAGAAACAGGGGAAATAAGAAGTGTCCAAGCTGTATAGTTGCTCTGTCCACCAGGTACAAGGTAAATTCAGCTGAAGAATATGGCTAAGATACTTTCACTCCCCGCAGAGTAAGACAGTAATGGTAGCTCTCCCCCAGCTGAGACTTGCAACTATGAATGAATCAGCAATGCTCTCCCCAAGCAGAGTTGATCTACCATCAACACTAAAAAGGCTTGATATCCCTGGCAGTCTTAATGTTCCCTAGCGGAGTATAAGAATGTTCCCTGGCAGAATACAAGATACCCCCAGTGGAGTTAAAATTTTCCCAGCGCAGTCTGAAAAAGCTTCCCCAACGGAGTTGAAGCATCATCCCCAGTAGACTCTGGAAGTTTATCCCCAGCGGGGTACAAAAATAAATCTCCTCAGCCGAGTTCAAAGGATCATTCCCAACAGAACTCAAAGGGTGGACATACGAATTTAGTTGCGGATATAAATCCGCAGGTAAATTTATAGGGGGCTGGAGGTTAGGGACGACAAACGTGTCTCCCCCTGGTTGGACGATTCAAACTTGGCGCGTTTTTATTTTTATTCTGGCATATTATCACGTTATCCCATATCATTATTATTATCTAATATATTGACAATTGAGACATAGTGGCTGAGTGGTAGTGGCGTGCATTCAAGTACCAACAGGACCTGGGTTCGAATCCCAGGTCCCCCATATTGCTTTGTTGTATTTTTCTTCAGGTATTCCAGTGCCCTTCAAGATTTATAGCATACCATGCTCCATCACTCAATCACTTGCGAGATGGCCCCAGGCCAGATCTGGTGATCCAGAATGAGAGCCTACCATGGGATCCAGTCAACGAGCGCATAGGGGATTCACCAAGTCAACCAGGCTAGTGGATTTTTGGGCCACAAAATTGCTGAACAAGCCTCCAAATCAGGCCTAAACCCCCCTAAGTCTTTCTATTTCATTTTTTATTTATTTTATTTAATTGCTTGTTTAATTATTTTTATTATTAACTAACCAATCAAATAATTTTCTCCATAAATTAAAAACCAAATTTTTTTTTCTTTATTAAAATTAAATTTCAGCATTTTATTTTTGTTAATAAATATTAATTTAATTAATTTAGTTTTAATTAGGAATAACTTTTAATATATTTTGCAATAATTAAAATTAACTTAGACAATTAGGTTTTATTAACATTGATCAAATTTATTTTTATTTCTTTAAATACCAAAAACCCACAAATATTTTTATTAATTAATTAATTTATTAATTTAATAATTAACTTAGTTTAATTTCTTTCTTAATTCAAAAATAACCAAAAAATCTTTTCTTTAATCAAAGGGTCAAAACCCTAAAAACTTGCGCCCAATTTAATTTCCCGCACGCGATCCATTTTTTTTAAATATTGTATCTGTTTCCGGAATGTAATAGCTTAATTAGGACAATTTTTATCGCTTTATTTATTTTTCTGCATTTTAATTTCAAGGGTTGCTTTTAGCGATGTAAATACCCGACGCCTTGTAATAGTTAGTTTAATTTCCGCAACTTATAAACTGTTAGATGTTTGGTAATAGGGAATGCATGACAAGATCGAATGTTTAAACCTAAAATCAACATAGATAACCACTAACATGTACAAAGATAAAATAAACTGAAAACAACACACTCGCACATGCGCACTCTTAGGGTTCACCTCACTTGGTTGCCTTTGTAACGCGGTCATTGAGTATAGGAAGTTTTAGAGGTCGTCCTCTTGCCCAAAGATCATAGTTGCCTCGAAACAGTTGCCTCGGAAAAATGATCTAAGACATTAGGGTTACCGCTAAGGCGTCCTAACATTGCTTTAGTGATCACACGTCCCTTAATCTAATTGACCCTTAAACTCCAACGACGGTGCTACCTACTCATCAATAGTGGGATAATCCTTTGAATTCTGCTAGGAATGATCCTTTGAACTCGGGTGAGGAGATTTATTTTTGTACCCCGCTGGGGATAAACTTCCAGAGTCTACTGGGGATGATGCTTCAACTCCGTTGGGGAAGCTTTTTCAGACTGCGCTGGGAAAATTTTAACTCCACTGGGGGTATCTTGTATTCTTCCGGGGAACATTCTTATACTCCGCTAGGGAACATTAAGACTGCCGGGGATATCAAGCCTTTTTAGTGCTGATGGTAGACCAACTCTGCTTGGGGAGAGCATTGCTGATTCATTCATAGTTGCAAGTCTCAGCTGGGGGAGAGCTACCATTACTGTCTTACTCTGCGGGGAGTGAAAGTATCTTAGCCATATTCTTCAGCTGAATTTACCTTGTACCTGGTGGACAGAGCAACTATACAGCTTGGACACTTCTTATTGCCCCTGTTTCTGATATTACCAGTAATCATATTTTTGTTTCGCATGCAAATATTTATGAGCGGCAATTAATGTCAAGATCATATATCAAAAATGAACATTGGACGTTCTTTGCAAATCAAAACAGATAAAGAAAAAACAGTTTGAAATTTCTTTGAAAATGAATTGTATTGATTTTGAAGTTTGGCCTGTAAATAGGCGTTTTTGTACAGGAGGCTGACGTCCTAGTAAGAGAACGCCTCCGAGCAGATAGAATTTATACAATTTGTGAAAAGAAAACAAAACAGCTATGTGAATAATCCCACTGGGTTCTAACTCTGCTATTGCCCTTATGTCCTCAAGTATCTCATCACTTTGCTGCTTGGTTGAAGATGAATAAAATTGATTAGTGTCGTCCGAGCTTGACAGTTGATACCGAAGTCTGAATGCAAGGTGATCCAATGAGACATAGTGTTACGCTTTGATCCCTAATTTTTGCCTGGACTTCCCTTTCGGGTTTTCAGTCCACCGGGATACCCTTTTTTTCCCAAGCCGCCTTTTCAGGTTTTCGACTTACCAGGTGTACAAATTCTTTGATTATGCGTAGTATCTTTTCACTATGTCTGCATTGACGGGGTGAGGAAGGTCGTCACCATCCATGGTGGTTAGAATCATAGCTCCTCCTGAGAAAATGTTCTTAACCATAAATGACCCTTCATAAGTAGGGGTCCATATTCCCCTGGGATCACTTTGAGGTAGGATAATGCACTTGATTACCAGATCCCCAACTTGATACTCTTGTCGTCTAACTTTCTTTTTAAATGCCTTGATCATCCGTTTTTGGTACGTCTGACCATGACAAATAGTAGTAAGTCTCTTTTTGTCGATTAGGTTCAGCTGATCAAGCCGGGTCTGAATCCAGTTATCTTCGCTCAAACCTGCATCCTTCATGATTCAGAGAGAGGGTATCTGAACTTCGATGGGCAAGACAACCTCCATACCATATACCAAGGAATGGGGTGTTGCCTCTGTTGACGTCCGCGCTGAGGTACGATACCCATGAAGAGCAAATGGTAACATCTCGTGTCAGTCTTTGTATGTCACTGTCATCTTCTGCACAATCTTCTTAATGTTCTTATTAGCCGCTTCTACAGCCCCATTCATCTTCGGCCTGTAAGGAGAAGAGTTATGATGCTGTATTTTGAACTGCTTGCAAAGCTCGGTGATCATGTTGTTGTTGAGATTGGTACCATTGTCTGTAATGATCCTCTCTGGTACACCATATCGACAGATCAGATTATGCCGAATAAACCGTGCCACGAAGTTCTTGGTTATGGTAGCAAAGGAAGCTGCTTCAACCCACTTTGTAAAGTAATCGATTACTACCAAGATGAAACGATGCCCGTTAGATGCCGTAGGTCTGATCTCGCCGATCATATCAACGCCCCACATTGCAAAAGGCTAAGGTGCCGTCAAGACGTTTAGATGGATTAGAGGTATGTGCACCTTATCAGCATAGACTTGACACTTGTGACATGTCCGAGAATGCTGATAACAGTTAGCTTCCATTGTGGACCAATAATATCCTGCCCGAAGGATTTTCTTTGCCATCGTGTGTCCACTGGAATGAGTTCCGAAAGTACCTTCATGTAACTCCGCCATGATCCTTTCTGCTTCATTCTTATCCACACAACGCAATAAGGTCGAATCATGGTTGCGCTTGTAAAGGATGACACTGCTGATGAAAAACTTTACTGCGAACCTCCTCAGAAACTTCTTGTCATTAACAGATGCACCCTTGGGGTATTCCTGAGCTTTAAGATACCTCTCCACCTCATGAAACCAGGGTTTATCTGCTACCCCTTCAGTCTCAATATCACAGCAATGTGCAGGTTCGTCCAATCTTTCAATGATAATCCGGGGAGCTTCATTGTCCCAATTGACCTTGAACATAGAAGACATCATAGCTAGCACGTCCGCCAACTGATTCTCCTCTCTAGGGAAGTGTTCAAAGGTTATCTCCTTGAAATGGGGAAGCAACGTCAATACATACTCCTTGTAAGGAATAAGATTTGGGTGTTTCATATCTCACTCGCCTTTGATCTGACTGATCACGAGAGCGGAATCTCCGAAGACACTCAGAAACTTAATCCTTAGGTCAATTGCTGCTCGAAGACCCATAATGCACGCCCCATACTCCGCCATCTTGTTGGTGCAGTTGAAACATAGTCGGGCGGTGAACGGAGTATGGGAGCCTTTAGGAGATATGATCACGGCGCCAATGCCATTACCCAAAGCGTTCGAAGATCCATCAAAGTACATAGACCATCAGGATCCTTCCTCAGGTCCTTCATCCGGTCCAAGTGTCTCATAATCAGTCACTATCATGATATTCTCGTCCGGGAATTTAAAGTTCATAGACTGGTAATCATCCATTGCCTGATGTGCCAAATGGTCTGCTAACACACTTCCTTTGATTGCCTTTTGGGTCGTGTACTGGATGTCATACTCAGTAAAGATCATCTTCCATCTTGCTATTCTTCCGGATAAGGCAGGCTTCTCAAAGATATACTTGATTGGATCCATCGTTGATATCAATAGAGTAGTGTGAGTCAGCATATACTATCTCAGCCGGCGAGCAGCCCATGCCAAAGTGCAACAAGTTTTCTCAAGTAGTGAGTATCGGGTCTCACAGTCGGTAAATTTTTTGCTAAGGTAATAAATAACATGCTCTTTTCGGTCAGACTCGTCATGCTGCCCCAGCACACACCCTATTGAGTTGTCGAGTACTGTCAAGTATAAGATCAAAGGTCTCCCTTCAACTGGAGGCATCGGAATAGGTGGCTCTTGGAGATACTCTTTGATCCTTTCGAAAGCGGTCTGGCATTCATCATTCCAACGTACTACTTGATCTTTCTTCAGTAGCTTGAAGATTGGCTCACAAGTAGCATTCAGGTGCGAGATGAATCGGGCAATGTAATTCAGTCGTCCCTGGAAGCCTCTGACTTCTTTCTCTGTTCTGGGAGCTGACATCTCCTGTATAGCCTTCACTTTTGTTGGATCCACTTGAATACCTTTATCGCTTACGACGAAACCCAGTAGCTTACTAGACCTCACCCCGAAGGTGAACTTGTTCAGGTTTAACCTTAACTTGTACAACTTTAACCTGTCAAATAGCTTCTGAAGGTTATCAAGGTGTTCTTCCTCAGTTTGAGATCTTACAATCATGTCGTCGACGTATACCTCAATCTCATGATGGATGATGTCGTGAAACAAAGCAACCATGGCACGCTGATACGTTGCCCCAGCATTCTTCAGTCCAAAAGGCATGACCTTGTAGCAAAAGGTACCCCACTGAGTAACAAAAGTTGTCTTCTCCATGTCTTCGGGAGCCATTTTAATCTGATTATAACCGGAGAAACCATCCATGAAGGAGAAGACTTTATGCTGAGCGGTGTTGTCAACCAGAACATCAATATGAGGTAGAGGGAAGTCATCCTTGGGGCTTGCCCTGTTCAGATCCCTATAGTCAACACACATTCGAACCTTACCATCCTTCTTCGGCACAGGAACCACATTGACCACCCACTGTGGGTAAGAAGTAACTGCTAGAAAACCAGCGTCAAACTGTTTTATAACTTCAGCCTTGATTTTCTCAGACATCTCTGGGCGCATTCAGTGGACCTTCTGTTTCACTGGAGGACAGTCTTCCTTGGTAGGTAGGCGATGAACCACAATATCAGTATCCAACCCAGGCATATCTTTATAAGACCAGGCAAAGATCTCGACGTAGTCTAGCAGCATCTGAATCAACCGTTGTTTCACACCATGCTCCAGATTTGCACCGATCTTGACCTCTTTCTTGTCTATCTCTGTACCCAGATTCACTATTTCCACTGGCTCTTCATGTGGCTGAATAGCCCTCTCTTCCTGGAGTAGCAGTCTTGCGATCTCACCAGGCACTTCTCAATCATCTTCACCTTCGTCTTCGGCTAAGTTGATCGGACTTTCGAAGTCATAACTGGCAGTAGCAGAGTCGTTACCAGTGAGATCCAGAGTGGATGTAGACCTGTATATGTGAGTGTGTGTAAAATAACTGTTTTGCAATATATAATAAAAGAAAAACAAGGAGCGTAAAATTTGAAATGCAAGAACGTCCAATGCTTTTATTAATGATATATGTAGATGACACACAAAAAGCCCTCACAAATGAAGCCACGGTGCCCCGGGTAAGATACCGGGCCGTAAAGTTTAAAACATTGTCTGTTACAAATTCAAAACAAAAAGTTTCATTACTAGGTAACAAAAGAAATAGAGATGAAGTCCTTTGCTGTCCAGTTGCTTGGTCCACCGTCGGTCGTAGGATAGATCCAACTGTCGAACTCAGACTCTCCAACATCGTCTTCAATGGCATTCACTCCCGAATTGCTGATGAACAAGGGAGGTCTTCCGATCCGTGCATTCTGAACAGCCTTTTGAGCTTCTGCAGTGAAACATAAACCAAACTTGTTAGTCTTCTGTGCAAAATCAGGGAGTTGTCCCCAATTTTCACACTCACCTTTCTCGACAACAGCCCGGGCATCCTTAAAGGAAGCCATCTTCATAGGAGAATCTTTGACAATAGTCTCAGTTGATGCCAGCGTCTGGGGAACCTCTTCAAAATGTTGGAATAGGGTCTCAATGAACTCCCCATCCATCTCTACATATCAGAAAGAGTTGAGGTGGCTCACCATGTACTCCTCCTCTCCTTGTACTGTCACAATCTTACCTTTGACCGGGTACTTTAACTTCTAGTGGAGCGTAGACGTCACTGCCCCAGCTTTATGGATCCATGGGCGACCCAGCAAACAAGAATAAGATGGCCGAATGTCCATCACATAGAATGTAGATGCAAAAACCTGAGAACCAAGCTTAATCGGGATATCAACTTCTCCGTGCACCATCCTCTTAGACCCATCAAAGGCCATGACGACAATGTTGCTTGGTTTCAACTCCAACCCTTCACAGTCCAACCGGTCTAGAGCTTTCTTAGGCAAAACTTTCAACGAGGAACCAATATCCACTAATACATGAGCAAGAGTAGTGCCCCTGCATTCAATGGAGACATGCAGGGCATCATTGTGATTCTTCCCTTTGGCAGTCAAGTCAACGTCAGAGAAACCCAACCCATTATCAGCAGTTAGACTGGCCATACAATCTTTAAACTGATCAGCTGATGTCTCTTGCGGTATGTGTGCAGTCTTCAGGAATGTAATCAGAGCCTTGGCATGGGCCTCTGAGCATAGCAACAGTGACAACATAGAAATCTTGGACGGGGTTTACCCCAGCTGTTCAACTACATTGTAGTCAGTCTTTTTGATAATCTTTAAAATCTCTTCCATCTCTTGTCTAGAAGCTTCAACAGTAATCGTCTTTGGTGCCTCCGTCTGGGCAGGCTCACCGGTGGTCCCTTTGCCCCGAGCGTCAAAGGACTCAACGACAGGGGTAAGAATAAGAACTTGAACATGAATAGTAGTAGGTACACTGGCAGGTGTAATAACAACAGGTTTTCGGGCAGTTGGTGGAGAGATATCAGGTGAGAAAAGTCTTCCACTGCGGGTGACTTTAGCAGGTTCAACAATATTGCTGACGTCAGTATCAACATCAAAATCTTGTTTAACTCCATGAAAATAAACATCGGCCCCGTAATTCCAAGGGACAACTTTATCAGAGGTGTGGGGGATAGGCCCTGGAACAGTGATGATCAATGGTGCGATTCTTGGAACATATGTAATTCTAACAGGCTTTCTCAAGGAAGCCTTGGAAGAATTATCGAAAATGGTGATAATAGCAACTTCTTCAGTATGAATTAAAGGAACAACAGTCTTCTCAAACAGAATTTCTTTACTATCCATCAGGCGTTGGACACCTGATTTCAAAAGATGGCAACGGTAGGTAGAACAGAACATATACGGCAACCTTCGTCACAGCCCGGAAATAAACCGAATAGCAAAAGGTTCTTCTTCACAGTCATCAAAGGGGTAACAATGTCATTCACAGAAACCACAAACGAGTCTTCATCTATAGCATTCACTCCATGCTTGGGCATAGGAGCAGTCACAACATTAGGTCTTTCGGGCGCCTCAAACTCAATCTTCTTAGCATCAATTAAGTCCTGTATTTTGTTCTTCAAAGCCCAACAATCATCTGTATTATGTCCCGGGCTATCAGAGTGAAAAGCACAGCGAGCATTAGGGTTGTACTTAGGTGATGCAATGTTGGGATTCTGCGGAGTCTCCCTTGGAGTTACTAGATTGGTCTTTAACAACTGCGGCAGAATCTGAGACAAAGTCATGTTGAGATGGGTGAATTTCCTTCAAGGTCTCTCAGCCTTTTGTTGATTGTTGCGCTGAGTAGCACCAGCAGGTCTTGAAATAACAACCGCATTAACAACTTGGCGGCGTTCAGGTCTATTCTGGCTTTTCGAATTGTAGACAGCACTGGACTCTTTCTTAAAAGGCTTTTTATCGGTGCTTGATGAAGCACCCTTTTGTATCTTACCAGCCTTAATACCAACCTCAATCCTTTCACCGGTCATAATTAGCTCTGTAAACCCAGATGAAGAACTTCCGATCAGATGGTTGAAAAACGGACCAGACAAGGTGATACGGTGGGAAAGAACTGATTGTTGGAGTAGGTAGCACCGTCGTTGGAGTTTAAGGGTCAATTCGATTAAGGGACGTGCGATCACTAAAGCAATGTTAGGACGCCTTAGCGGTAACCCTAATGTCTTAGATCATTTTTTCGAGGCAACTGTTTCTAGGCAACTATGATCTTTGGGCAAGAGGGAGACCTCTAAAACTTCCTATACTCAATGACCGCGTTACAAAGGCAACCAAGTGAGGTGAACCCTAAGAGTGCACATGTGCGGGTGTGTTGTTTTAGGTTTATTTTATCTTTGTACATGTTAGTGGTTATCTATGTTGATTTTAGGTTTAAACATTCGATCTTGTCATGCATTCCTTATTACCAAACATCTAACAGTTTATAAGTTGCGGAAATTAAACTGCGGAAATTAAACTAACTATTACAAGGCGTCGAGTATTTACATCACCAAAAGCAACCCTTGAAATTAAAATGCGGAAAAATAAATAAAGCGATAAAAATAGTCCTAATTAAGCTATTACATTCCGGAAACAGATACAATATTGAAATAAAATGGATCGCGTGCGGGAAATTAAATCGGGCGCAAGTTTTTAGGGTTTTGACCCTTTGGTTAAAGAAAAGATTTTTTGGTTATTTTTGAATTAAGAAAGAAATTAAACTAAGTTAATTATTAAATTAATAAATAAATTAATTAATAAAAATATTTTTGGGTTTTTGGTATTTAAAGAAATAAAAATAAATTTGATCAATGTTAATAAAACCTAATTGTCTAAGTTAATTTTAATTATTGCAAAATATATTAAAAGTTATTCATAATTAAAAATAAATAAATTAAATTAATATTTATTAACAAAAATAAAATGCTGAAATTTAATTTTAATAAAGAAAATATTTTTTTGGTTTTTAATTTATGGAGAAAATTATTTGATTGGTTAGTTAATAATAAAAATAATTAAACAAGCAATTAAATAAAATAAATAAAAAAATGAAATAGAAAGACTTAGGGGGGTTTGGGCCTGATTTGGAGGCTTGTTCAGCAATTTTGTGGCCCAATAATCCACTGGCCTGGTTGACTTGGTGAATCCCCTATGCGCTCGTTGACTAGATCCCATGGTAGGCTCTCATTCTGGATCACCAGATCTGGCCTGGGGCCATTTGGCAAGTGATTGAGTGATGGAGCATGGTATGCTATAACTCCTGAAGGGCACTGGAATACCTGAAGAAAAATACAACAAAGCAATATGGGGGACCTGGGATTCGAACCCAGGTCCTGTTGGTACTTGAATGCACGCCACTACCACTCAGCCACTATGTCTGAATTGTCAATATATTAGATAATAATAATGATATGGGATAACGTGATAATATGCCAGAATAAAAATAAAAACGCGCCAAGTTTGAACCGTCCAACCAGGGGAAGACACGTTTGTCGTCCCTAACCTCCAGCCCCCTGTAAATTTACCTACGGATTTATCTCCGCAGCTAAATTCGTATGTCCACCCTAAAATCGGTTCTAGGCCATGAAAATTAAATCCAAGACCATGGTTATGCTCGTCTTCCTCCTCCGGTCCTGCCTATGTCCATCAATGGAGCTGATTTTGCCTGTAAAAGAAATGCCCAAAAAAACAAACCATGAACCCTAGATTCGGCTATAGGGTTACAGGCCAGATAAACGTAATTGGCTAATGCATAATGCTTGTAAATTGGACGAGGATTATGAATATGCCCATAGTTTGTGCAAAATATGCAAGAAATAAGAGTTGCAAATTCAAGAGAAGGGTAGTATTTTGAGATACTTACAGAGCTTTAGAGCGTGTGTGGAGATTGGCTTTAGGTTGGTTCTGCTTCAGTGATCCTCCAGCAAGTGATTGGTATTGAGTTTTGCTCCTGAATTTGCCTCTAAGTGTGATTTTGATTTCACACTTTTTCCACCTTTTTTCAAGTTTTATTTTCAATATTCTTGCAGCCTCTAGGTCTCAAATTCGTGTTCCTTGGATTGTATATGTATGATGCAATATATTAGGTCAATAAATTGATCTTGAATCTTTCCACATCAATGCCTTGAGATTGGATTTGATTCACCATTGAAGACTTGCCAATTTTATCAAAAACTCAATCTTTTTGCACATGGAATACTTGATACGCGTTTGATCATGATATTGATGATGATTAAGTCTTGAAAATAGAAAAAGATCTCATGTAATCAAGTTTTGGGATTTTATTTGATTTAAATTGATTTAAAATGAAATAATTCAATAAAAAATCAAGTAAAATAATAAAATTGATAAATGGACACAAGGCTGAAGCTAGGACACGTGTGCAATGTGGAAAGATCAAATCAAGTGGAAAAGAATGGGCCCCTTTGACAAAATTTAAAGTTTTGGGGATAGTTGACTTTTGGTAATTTTGCAAAAAAGTCCAACTTCAACAATGCATAACTTCTTCAATTTTGAACTTTTGGAAGTGTTCTTGGACTTTTTAGAAATTTTGAGATGTCCTATAACCAACCCTTTTAGTCTCATATCATTTTGATATTCCATGCTCAAGTTATAAGCTTTGGCAAAAAAGGTGTTTTTGTCGACTTTCAAAAATGACCTATAATGTCCAAATTTGTAACTTCTTGTGAGTGAATTTTCTGATCTTGGGGTATGAAGATGGATTGTAGGAAATTGCATCCTCTTCAAAATGAGCTTTTTATGGGTCATTTCTCATAAGTTATGAGAAAGTTATGCTTGGTCAAAGTTGAGTTGACTTTTCCTACAAAACCCTAATTTAGCAACTTTTGAGTCTTGATGAATTTTGAGCAATCCTTGATGAATCATGATCAACACTTGATCAAATGATGAAATATCCTTCAAAATGAGAATGTTGACAAAAAATCTTGAAGTTTGACTGTTTTTGGGTCACAGTTGACTTTTGCCCTAGCATAGTCGATTTTTGGACCCTTTGAGCAATTGACTGAGCAAACTTCCTCTACAAGGCTTGAAACTTGACATGGATGATCTTGAGAACATATTAGGACATTGTGGAGCACTTGAGGTCATTTGGATTCAAGGATCTTTATGCAACACAAAACCCTAATTTGGGATTGACTGCCTTAGGAGATAGCTTGACTGTCCAACTCTTGAGCAATCTTGGGCCACTTGGAGATTTTTCTTGCAATGTTTTGAGAAATATGAGAGGGAAAATTTTGGGGTACAACAACTGCCCCTGTTCAATCTTCTTAAACCTGAGGATGTAGATTGGCTTTCGTGCCTTTCGTGATCCGAAGGTGGAAGATGATTGAACACTAGAGTGCCCAGAAATTTGTACTCGCATGAAGTGGTATCAACGTTGTGATGTCGGGAATGGGCTTACAGATGCCATTTGGAGACTGTTGATAGGTGGTCTGAACTTAGACTGGAATAGGAATCAGGGAGATCTTAGTGTCGACCTAACTGAACCAGAGAAGGTCTTGGATTAACTTTGGCTGGATAAGAATCAGAAAAATCATCGAATCGATTTAGCTGAACCAGACGAAAGTCTTGGAATATCTTCAACTGGAATATGAATCAGGGAGATCTTAGCGTCAATCTAACTGAACCAGAGAAGGTCTTGGATTAACTTTGACTGGATAAGAATCAGAAAAATCTTAGGATCGATTTAACTGAACCAGACGAAAGTCTTGGAATATCTTCAACTGGAATACGAATCAGGGAGATCTTAACATCGATCTGACTGAACCAGATAAGGTCTTGGATTAACTTTGACTGGATAAGAATCAGAAAAATCTTAGGATCGATTTAACTGAACCAGACGAAAGTCTTGGAATATCTTCAACTGGAATACGAATCAGGGAGATCTTAGCGTCGATCTGACTGAACCAGAGAAGGTCTTGGATTAACTTTGACTGGATAAGAATCAAAAAAATCTTAGGATCGATTTAACTGAACCAGACGAAAGTCTTGGAATATCTTCAACTGGAATACGAATCAGGGAGATCTTAGCGTCGATCTGACTGAACCAGAGAAGGTCTTGGATTAACTTTGACCGAATAAGAATCAGAAAAATCTTAGGATCGATTTAACTGAACTAGATGAAAGTCTTGGAATATCTTCAACTGGAATACGAATCAGGGAGATCTTAGCGTTGATCTGACTGAACTAGAGAAGGTCTTGGATTAACTTTGACTGGATAAGAATCAGAAAAATCTTAGGATCGATTTAACTGAATGAGACGAAAGTCTTGGAATATCTTCATCTGGAATACGAATCAGGGAGATCTTAGCATCGATCTGACTGAACCAGAGAAGGTATTGGATTAACTTTGACTGGATAAGAATTAGAAAAATCTTAGGATCGATTTAACTGGACCAGACGAAAGTCTTGGAATATCTTCAACTGGAATACGAATCAGGGAGATCTTAGCGTCGATCTGACTGAACCAGAGAAGGTCTTGGATTAACTTTTACTGGATAAGAATCAGAAAAATCTTAGGATCGATTTAACTGGACCAGACGAAAGTCTTGGAATATCTTCAACTGGAATACGAATCAGGGAGATCTTAGCGTCGATCTGACTGAACCAGAGAAGATCTTGGATTAACTTTGACTGGATAAGAATCAGAAAAATCTTAGGATCGATTTAACTGAACTAAACGAAAGTCTTGGAATATCTTCAACTGGAATACGAATCAGGGAGATCTTAGCGTCGATCTGACTGAACCCGAGAAGGTCTTGGATTAACTTTGGATGGATAAGAATCAGAAAAATCTTAGGATCGATTTAACTGAACCAGACAAAAGTCTTCCATAGATGTAGTTTTTCTTTTGAGGGGACTACCAGGTCATATGAGTAGTCAAAGGTGTTTACTGATTCGTCTTTCCCTGAAACGGTAAAGGGTCAGTAATATGCAATGTCATGATGTATGAAATACATGATATATATCAAGCAATGATGCTCTCAACATAAATGAGATTGTATGGTATGATGCGTATATGCATGTATCATGATGTATGGAAATGTAATGTTTTAGCTGAGGAAAATAAATCCCAGATAGCCGCTGGAAACAAGAGTTGAATTCTTCGCTTCTGCTGGGGATGGTGAATGAAGGTGATTGCAAGAATAAACCTGCAGGAGAAGATAACTGCTTTGGGGAATAAACTGATGACGAGATTACTCTGTGGGGAAGAGATGCTCTGCTGAGGAGTCCACTGATAAATTCCGTCGGGATGAATTATCGTTGCTGGTGATATTGAATCTGTTGAGGATTGAATTCCTGTTTGTGAAAGGAAAGAACTCCGCTGGGGATGATCTTTCAGTTGCGACTTCACTGGGGGTAACCTGTTAGACTTTTGTGGGGATAATCCTTTGAGTTCTGCTAGGAATGATCCTTTGAACAAGGCTGAGGAGATTTATTTTTGTACCCCGCTGGGGATAAACTTCCAGAGTCTACTGGGGATGATGCTACAACTCCGTTGGGGAAGCTTTTTCAGACTGCGCTGGGAAAATTTTAACTCCACTGGGGGTATCTTGTATTCTGCCGGGGAACATTCTTATACTCCGCTAGGGAACATTAAGACTGTCGGGGATATCAAGCCTTTTTAGTGCTGATGGTAGATCAACTCTGCTTGGGGAGAGCATTGCTGATTCGTTCATAGTTGCAAGTCTCAGCTGGGGGAGAGCTACCATTACTGTCTTACTCTGCGGGGAGTGAAAGTATCTTAGCCATATTCTTCAGCTGCATTTACCTTGTACCTGGTGGACAGAGCAACTATACAGCTTGGACACTTCTTATTTCCCCTGTTTCTGATATTACCAGTAATCATATTTTTGTTTCGCATGCAAATATTTATGAGCGACAATTAATGTCAAGTGCATATATCAAAAATGAACATTGGACGTTCTTTGCAAATCAAAACAGATAAAGAAAAAACAGTTTGAAATTTCTTTGAAAATGAATTGTATTGATTTTGAAGTCTGGCCCGTAAATAGGCATTTTTGTACAGGAGGCTGACGTCCTAGTAAGAGAACGCCGCCAAGCAGATAGAATTTACACAATTTGTGAAAAGAAAACAAAACAGCTATGTGAATAATCCCACTGGGTTCCAACTCTGCTATTGCCCTTATGTCCTCAAGCATCTCATTACTTTGCTGCTTGGTTGAAGATGAATCAGATTGATTAGTGTCGTCCGAGCTTGACAGTTGATACCGAAGTCTGAATGCAAGGTGATCCAATGAGACATAGTGTTACGCTTTGATCCCTAATTTTTGCCTGGACTGCCCTTTCGGGTTTTCAGTCCACCGGGATACCCTTTTTTGCCCAAGCCGCCTTTTCAGGTTTTCGACTTGCCGGGTGTACAAATTTTTTCATTTTCATCCCTTATTTTTGCCCGAACCCTTTTGGTTCGCCGGGAAGCCCTTATTTTTTCCTAGGCCAGTCAACCTAGCGGGTCTTTGATTATGCGTAGTATCTTTTCACTATGTCTGCATTGACGGGGTGAGGAAGGTCGTCACCATCCATGGTGGTTAGAATCATAGCTCCTCATGAGAAAATGTTCTTAACCACAAATGGCCCTTCATAAGTAGGGGTCCATTTTCCCCTGGGATCACTTTGAGGTAGGATAATGCGCTTGATTACTAGATCCCAAACTTGATACTCTTGTCGTCTAACTTTCTTGTTAAATGCCTTGATCATCCGTTTTTGGTACGTCTGACCATGACAAATAGTAGTAAGTCTCTTTTCGTCGATTAGGTTCAACTGATCAAGCCGGGTATGAATCCAGTCATCTTCGCTCAAACCTGCATCCTTCATGATTCGGAGAGAGGGTATCTGAACCTCGATGGGAAAGACAACCTCCATACCATATACCAAGGAATAAGGTGTTTCCCCTGTTGACGTCCGCGTTGAGGTACTGTACCTATGAAGAGCAAATGGTAACATCTCGTACCAGTCTTTGTATGTCACTGTCATCTTCTGCACAATCTTCTTAATGTTCTTATTAGCCGCTTCTACAACCCCATTCATCTTCGCCCTGTAAGGAGAAGAGTTATGATGCTGTATTTTGAACTGCTTGCAGAGCTCGGTGATCATCTTATTGTTGAGATTGGTACCATTGTCCGTAATGATCCTCTCTGGTACACCATATCGACAGATCAGCTTATGCCGAATAAACCGTGCCATGACGTTCTTGGTTATGGTAGCAAAGGAAGCTGCTTCAACCCACTTTGTAAAGTAATCGATTGCTACCAGGATGAAACGATGCCCGTTAGATGCTGTAGGTCTGATCTCGCCGATCATATCAATGCCCCACATTACAAAAGGCCAAGGTGCCGTCAAGACGTTTAGAGGGACTGGAGGTATGTGCACCTTATCAACATAGACTTGACACTTGTGACATGTCCGAGAATGCTGATAACAGTCAGCTTCCATTGTGGACCAATAATATCCTGCCCGAAGGATTTTCTTTGCCATCGTGTGTCCACTGGAATGAGTTCCGAAAGTACCTTCATGTAACTCCGCCATGATCCTTTCTGCTTCATTCTTATCCACACAACGCAGTAAGGTCGAATCATGGTTGCGCTTGTAAAGGATGCTATTGCTGATAAAAAACTTTGCTGCGAACCTCCTCAGAAACTTCTTGTCATTAACAGATGCACCCTCGGGGTATTCCTAAGCTTCAAGATACCTCTTCACCTCATGAAACCAGGGTTTATCTGCTACCCCTTCAGTCTCAATATCACAGCAAGTGCAGGTTCATCCAATCTTTCAATGATAATCCGGGGAGCTTTGTTGTCCCAATTGACCTTGAACATAGAAGACATCGTAGCTAGCGCGTCCGCCAACTGATTCTCCTCTCTAGGGAAGTGTTCAAAGGTTATCTCCTCGAAATGGGGAAGCAACGTCAATACATACTCCTTGTAAGGAATAAGATTTGGGTGTTTCGTATCTCACTCGCCTTTGATCTGACTGATCACGAGAGCGGAATCTCCGAAGACACTCAGAAACTTAATCCTTAGGTCAATTGCTGCTCGAAGACCCATAATGCACGTCTCATACTCCGCCATATTATTGGTGCAGTTGAAACATAGTCGGGCGGTGAACGGAGTATGAGAGACTTTAGGAGATATGATCACGGCGCCAATTCCATTACCCAAAGCGTTCGAAGCTCCATCAAAGTACATAGACCATCGGGATCCTTCCTCAGGTCCTTCATCCGGTCCAGGTGTCTCACAATCAGTCACTATCATGATATTCTCGTCCGGAAATTCAAAGTTCATAGACTGGTAATCATCCACTGCCTGATGTGCCAAATGGTCGGCCAACACACTTCCTTTGATTGCCTTTTGGGTCGTGTACTGGATGTCATACTCAGTCAAGATCATCTGCCATCTTGCTATTCTTCCAGATAAGGCAGGCTTCTCGAAGATATACTTGATTGGATCCATCTTTGATATCAATAGAGTAGTGTGAGTCAGCATATACTGTCTCAGCCAGCAAGCAGCCCATGCCAAAGCGCAGCAAGTTTTCTCGAGCAGTGAGTATCGGGTCTCACAGTCGGTAAACTTTTTGCTAAGGTAATAAATAGCATGCTCTTTTCGGCCAGACTCGTCATGCTGCCCCAGCACACACCCCATTGAGTTGTCGAGTACTGTCAAGTATAAGATCAAAGGTCTCCCTTCAACTGGAGGAATCAGAATAGGTGGCTCTTGGAGATACTCTTTGATCCTTTCAAAAGCGGCCTGGCATTCATCGTTCCAACGTACTACTTGATCTTTCTTCAGCAGCTTGAAGATTGGCTCACAAGTAGCAGTCAGGTGCGAGATGAATCGGGTAATGTAATTCAGTCGTCCCAAGAAGCCTCTGACTTCTTTCTCTGTTCTGGGAGCTGGCATCTCCAGTATAGCCTTCACTTTTGCCGGGTCCACTTGAATACCTTTATCGCTTACGACGAAACCCAACAGCTTACCAGATCTCACCCCGAAGGTGCACTTGTTCGGGTTTAACCTTAGCTTGTACAACTTCAACTTGTCAAACAGCTTCTGAAGGTGGTCAAGGTGTTCCTCCTCTGCCTGGGATCTTGCAATCATGTCGTCGACCCATACCTCAATCTCATGATGGATCATGTCATGAAACAAAGCAACCATGGCACGCTGATACGTTGCCCCAGTGTTCTTTAATCCAAACGGCATAACCTTATAGAAAAAGGTACCCCATTGAGTAACAAAGGTTGTCTTCTCCATGTCTTCGGGAGCCATTTTAATTTGATTATAACCTAAGAAACCATCCATAAAGGAGAAGACTTTATGCTGAGCGGTGTTGTCAACCAGAACGTCAATATGAGGTAGAGGGAAATCATCCTTGGGGCTCGCCCTATTCAAATCCCTATAGTCAACACACATTCGAACCTTACCATCCTTCTTCGGCACGGGAACCACGTTGGCCACCCACTGAGGGTAAGAAGTCATTGCTAGAAAACCAGCGTCAAACTTCTTCCTCACTTCAGCCTTGATTTTCTCAGACATCTCTGGGCGCATTCGGCGGACTTTCTGTTTCACTGGAGGACAGTCTTCCTTGGTAGGTAGGCGGTGAACCACAATATCGGTATCCAACCCAGGCATATCTTCATAAGACCAGGAAAAGATCTCGACATAGTCTAGCAGCATCTGAATCAACCGTTGTTTCACACTAAGCTCCAGATTTGCACCGATCTTGACCTCTTTCTTGTCTACCTCTGTACCCAGATTTACTGATTCCACTGGTTCTTCATGCGGTTGTATAGCCCTCTCTTCTTGGAGTAGCAGTCTTGCAAGTTCATCAGGCACTTCGCAATCATCTTCACCTTCGTCTTCGGCCAAGTTGATCGGACTTTCGAAGTTATATCTGGCAGTAGCAGAGTCGTTACCAGTGAGATCCAGAGTGGATGTAGACCTGTATATGTGAGTGTGTGTATGTTGTACCCCAAAATTTGCCCTCCCATTTCTCAATGATTTCTCATCACAAAGCCCTTGGAACTCAAGATCCAGTTAGGGTTTCATCTGCTCAAGACTTCTCCTTGCACTGTTGACCCAAATTTAGGGTTTGTATTTGCACAAAGATGTTTTGACCTAAAATGCTTAAGATGACTTTCATGCTTCATATTGGACTCCCAAGTTTATCCATACCAAGTTTCAAGTCCTGATTCCAAATTTTGCCCAGTCAATTGGACAGTTGACCTAGAAATCAACTGTATTGGGGAAAAAGTCAACTGTGGCCAATTGACAGTCAAATCTCATGAAAATTGACCCACATCAACATTATGAACTCACATGGACCATTTTATCAAGTTTGGATCACAATTCCACAAGAATTTTGATCAGATCACCAAAAGGGCAAAATGGTCATTTTTAGGGTTTTGACTGCAAAGGCAATTTTTGACTGTTTGACCTAGCCAATGGCAAACCAAGCTCACATATGGACTCAAGGACCCCATGGAATTGTCTTGACATGCTCAACAAGTTCAAAAGATCCCAAATGCACAAGATTGACAATTGAATTTCCCAGTCAATTGATCAATTTTGACTGTATACTGAAAAGTCAAACTTTGACTTTTTGGTCAAAATCAAGAGTCAAGATTCATTTTTCATCAAAACATGCCAAATCATGAAACTTGTTCATCAAGAAATCAAGAATTGCAAATTAGGGTTTGAAATGAAGATTTTTCATAACTTAGAATTTTTCTAAGTTATGAAAAACCCTAATTTTTTTCTAACTTTGCCCCACTTTCTCACCAAGATTCATTTAGATTCAAGCAAAAGTCAAAACATGAAAGTTGTAGCCTATTGCATAATATACAACTTTGATTCAAAAAGTTTTCCCAAAAGAGGCTTGTATCTCAAGTTACAATTTTTGGAACAAGGGTACCAAACCATTCTTAACTTAGAGAAAATTTGACCTATTTTAGGCAAGATTTTTGCCTAACTTCAAGACCATTTCTCACATACTTCCACTTGGAATTTCAATTTTAATTTCAAATATGGATTGTATTACACATTCCAAGCTTTCCAAAATGTCCAAGAACTCATCAAACAACCTCATGGTTTGAGAGAATCGAATTTTGCAATATGGGAAAAACTCACTTTTGTTATGGCCAATTTCCATGTTCATACACTTAGGCAATTTTCAAATCAGCATGCATCTCTTGATTACAGGCCCTAAATCCTTTTTACACTCATAAATTTAATGCAAACTCTTTGTGCCAAGACCATATTCTATGTGTTCAAGCATTGCATAATGGTTTAATCCCAAACTAGAAAAAGCATTTTATCCATTTTGGTAAAGTTGCACTTTATGTCAAATTGCAAATCCAAGCAAGTACATTTGAAATCTCTTTGGCACAAGTTTATGGACTAAACACACTGATCAAGGGGAAGGTTAGCAGCATAGCTTGGGGGCCTGCATCAGTCTAGAACACCAAGTTGCCTTTTGTTGCTTAAAGTGTAAGAAAGCTAGCATATCATACAACAACTTTCATCTCAGCACAAACAAGCTTAAGCAAAAACTTTGTACACTTTCTAAACATCCTAACTGAGCTAGAACACGAGTCAACCACCTCCATTTCCTTCCAAAACTCAGAATCACCATTGAACTGCCCAAAACAGGGCATCCCTGCAGTTTTAGTTCCATAGCTCAAACCTTCCATGCATTCTTGCTAAAAACACTTCAAACACATTCAATAATATCCCTATAAACTATTCCAAACCTTGAACTAAGACTGTAACAGCCATAGCACCATTTGCCATTTCCATTTTTCTATATTGCAGGTGGACTTCTGCAACTTGATTTGGCACGATTCAAAACACTCCAAGAATTGGAATAGCATCACTACACTTCAGGCAAGCTGTACAAATCATCATTTTGCCCTGAAAGCTCCTCCATTGCAAGGCACGATTCCAACTGAACAAGTATATTTATGAAGTTCTATCTCTCAATATAGGCATTGTTAGCTTTAGGTTTGTGAAGAAAACATGTCACATTCATAGCCCTGAACATGCCCATGTGATTAGATTTCATTTATATTATGTATGCTTAGAGAATTTTAAGTTTGAACATGGAAGAAAAACTAGGTCAGGAATTGGGGGAGAAGAAATTCTCTCTCATTTCTGAGAGTTAGGATGAGTTCTTTATATGTCTGGATTCGTCGTTCAATGCTTAACATTTTTGGTGTTGTAAGTTTTTGTTAAAACTCAAGGAATCAGGATGTTTGAATTCATGTACCAAGCGCGCGTTTTTGAACAAGAACAGTCTGGAGGTTGAAGAAGGTCTTCATGGGCTGGGCCTGATTTGCTATTTCTTTTTACACACTATTTTTACTTTGACACCCCCTAGGCCCATTTGGTTTATTTTTTTGATTTTTTGACTTTTGTTTTTTATTCCTGACTTATTTATTTTTTCTCATAATATTAAAAACATAAAAAACTTTTTTTACACCATTTTTATATTTTTTAGGCATTTATTTGTTTATATTGATATATGTATGTAAATAAGTACATAATATTATTATTTAGAATAAATAGAAAAAAATAATGTAAACACATTCATTTTTTGATTTTTATTTTATCTTACCTTCTGAAAATATTTTATATAAAATATACTTTTTTTATACATATTAAATATTATTATTTTATATATATAATACATATTTAGAAAATAATACATATATATATATATATATATATATATATATATATATATATATATATATATATATATATATATATATATATATATATATATATATATATATATATATATATATAATATATATATATATATATATATATATATATATATATATATATATATATATATATATATATATATATATATATATATATATATATATATATATATATATATATATATATATATATATATATATATATATATATATATATATATATATATATATATATATATATATATATATATATATATATTTATTTATTAGAATATTTAGGACAAAAATACAAAATATATATATTTTTATTTTTATTAATATTTAACATTGAAAAATACCCTTTTACCAATATACTTCATTTTATTTTATTTTTATATATAATAAATAAATTTTGTATATAATTGATAAATACTTGTATATATTAAATAATTAATATATTTACTTAATAGATTAGGGTTTTGCCCTAAATACATGAAAACTCCAAAAATTAATACTTTTTATTTTTGTTTATTTGACATATAAAAATACTCTTTTCCATACACATAAAAACATTTTTTTGCATTTTGCATATTTATTTTATTTCCATTTAATTTGTGCAATTAATTATCTTGTAAATAATTCCAAATTGATGTAATAAGCTAGGTTTAAATTTCCTGTCAAAATACCCCCATTTGAACATTTGTACCCCCTTCTCATATTATGTTGTAATAGCTTAGGAACTTTATTTTTCGCACTTTAATGCTTTCTAAATATACCATGTTAGAATTAGGGTTTGTATGCAAATAAAAACGACAAAAATAGTTTGACCTAATTTCAAGATAATCAAGCATGAAAATGGACAACACTAACCACACTTGCACCCCTAGGGTATTCCACTTGTTGCCTTCAATAAAATGGGCCATATTGCATGTTAGGTCTCTTTGGGCAAAAGAACAAAACAAACAGTCAAATGATCATAGTCCCTCGATGACGCTTTCGAAAGTTGCCTAAAAATGATCAAGTCCCTTAAAGGAAAATTGCCCAAAGATACTTGACACCATTGCAATTATGGTCTAAACGATGACCCGCGCCCGTCCCTTTCACATCCTAATACAAGATTGTCCACCAAATGCAATGGTGGAACAAAATTGTTAAAAGGGTTAAAACATAACAAAAATCTTTGAGAACTTTAGGGTAGATAGCTCTTAAGTACTTGTCAACTTGCAAAACAAAAACACTTGCCTATTTTTCAAACCACACTTCACAAACACTTTCAAAACAAACTTTCAAAAAACCTTGAAACATATTTTCAAAAAGACAAACACCTTTTGTAAAACATTCGAGTAAAGAATTGTTACAAGGGTAGCCTAGACAACGCGTCTTTTTCAAAACATTTTCAAACCACACACAAAGCACCATTTCAAACAATTGAAAACCAAGGCAAGTTGATCTAAGCAAGTACCTAAGAGCCCATGGATAACCATGGATAGAAAGGGTGCTAATACCTTCCCTTTCTATAATCTACTCCCCGAACCCAAGAAAATATCTCAAAGGTTTTTGCTGTGCTTTTTAAACCTTTCCTTAGGATAAAACAAAAAGTCGGTGGCGACTCTTGCTCAACCGAAACATTTGCAAAAACAAAACGCAAAACCATAGTCAGTTCTCCCACCGTATCACAGAACTGGCGACTCTGCTGGGGATAAAATTTTAAAAGTGGAGTAACCTTAGGGCTTAGATCACCCTCTTGCATGATTAATTGTTTGTCTTGATTGCTTTATATCTTGGCTCTCTTGTTTGGGTTTTCAATCCTACACCTGGATTTTGGGAAACATTTCATAGATAGCAATACGTTGTGGAAACTGTGCGGGGGTATACCGACACGGTCGAAGCAATAGCTATATTAGTGCGACATATTTGTGAGTACCGGTAACCCTTGAGTTCAATCAAGGAGAGTACGGGGCCGCTGAGTGATGTCACTAAGCACTAATGACCTAGAACCTTACTTGACCATCTTGGCCTTTTATTAGGGGTAGTGAGATGACCGACTTTGGTGCAGTCCGAAGTTGGTGGATACTCGATACTACACTCATTGAGGGTTGTTTTCTTGGAATATTTTGGTCGCTATTTAAGTGGCTAAACCAAAACAATGAACAATGAAAACAATCCAGTGATATTGAGCTCCTTAGAACCCGATTACTATTTATAGGACAGGTTTTTAAGCCAACTACACTCAAGAGGGTACTTACCTATGAAACCCCATGCAAGCCTGAAACCAGGGTTTGGTGTGAATTGCTTGTACATGTGTTTTGTGCATACATCATAAACATCATAAAGCATCATATGCATTCACTAACCACTTCAAGGGTTTAGATCTTCATCTTTGTTCTTGTTTTGTAGGTCATGGAGATTCCTCGCAGAAAAACCATCCAAGTCAACCTTGTGAGAATCTCTCCTCAACTCAAGGAGCTCACCTCAAGAATTTCGGAAAGCTCATCCTTCAGTGAAAGACATGGTAGACTGCTCAGCTTAGTCAACACCAACATTGAAGAAGACATGATGAAAGTGCTATTCCAGTTCTTTGACCCTCTTCACCACTGTTTCACTTTCCCCGATTACCAGTTGGTGCCCACTTTGGAGGAGTTTTCTCAACTCCTAAGAATCCCTATCCTTAATCAACTACCCTTCAACGGTACGGAAAAGGAACCAAAGCCGAAAGATGTTGCTCGAGCATTACATCTACAACCATCCGACATCAAGGGGCATTGGGAAACCAGAAGCGGCGTCAAAGGATTCTTAGCAAAATTCTTGTTTGAGAAGGCACAAGAATGTTGGAATTCATTGGACCTACAAGCTTTTGAAGAAATTGTGGCACTCCTTATCTATGGGTTGGTCTTGTTCCCAAATTCTGACCAATTGGTAGATGTCAACGCCGTCAAAATCTTCTTGTCCAGAAATCCAATACAAACATTGCTTGGGGACATTCTTCACTCATTTTACACACGAACAATGAGAAAGAGGGGTGTTCTCATGTGCTGTACTCCTCTCCTTGCAAGGTGGTTTATTTCGCACCTTCCACAATCTGTCTTGAAGAAGGACCAAGGCTCAAGGTGGTCCCAACGGTTGATGACTCTTACTCACTCTGATGTACATTGGTGTTCTCGGTCCAGAGAAAATGTCATCATTGTCGATCGTTGCGGAGAGTTTCCTAATGTTCCTTTACTTGGAATCAGAGGAGGTATCACCTATAACCCTTGCCTAGCTTTGAGGCAATTTGGATATGCACGGAGGGATGGCCCTCACGACATGTTGATTCCTGACCTAGTTTTTGACTTCGACAACGATGCGCAAGGACTTCGCCAAAGATTCATCAGAGCTTGGAGGATGCCCAACAAGGTTGATAGCAAGACACTGGGACACAAGAACTCCATCCCTCTTGAGCCTTATCTCAAGTGGGTACGAGCCCGAGCCCAGAGCCTAATGATGCCTTATCCTCATGTTCTCCCTGTGATTAAAGAGCCCGTCATGGAAGGAGAGGTTCCCTACACCATCCTACATCCTGACATGCCTACATCGTGGGAGGAAATGCAGAAAAGTTGGATTCAGCTCAAGGAGGAACGGAACACTTTTGAAGCCAGCTTCTACGCTAGTGAGAAGAAGGTTCTAGAGCTTACCCGCCGAATCCATGAGCAAGAGGCCCTCAACACCTACATTACGCCAAAGAGGATGCGCAACGTCTTTTTGCCTTGAGAAGTTGTTTTTGTAATATTTGGCCCATGAGGCATTTATGTACTAACAAATTTCTTCTTATTAATATGACGTGCGTTCTTTTTTGTTTGCAACAATTTTGAATGTTCTAAATCCTTGAATGCATTGCATACATAAGCATATCATTCATCATGTGCATAAGCAGGTCTCACTCCAGGTTTCCTTATCTGTCTGCTGTTTATTTCAGTAGGATGGATCTCGAGCAAACAGTCAAAGACCTGCAAGCTCAAAATGCACAGTTCCAGCAACTCCTGACGACCTTGGCTAAGGGTCAGGAGGATCTCAAGACCTTGCTGGGGAATAAAGACCCAGTGAAAAAGAAGAAAAAGAGACTCGGGGTGGCTACTTTAGGGAGAAGATTTGACGGAGAGGCCAGGAGAGTGCTTGAATTTCCTCCTACTTCGGATGAAGGAACCAGTAAAGGAGGTGGGGCTGCGGTACCTTCCGAGTCCGATATGGAAGAAGAAGAGGTCGAAGAGGATGAAGACTACTCTGATCAACAATACCCTCCGGCTGATGATAAATACAAAGGTTTAGAAGACAGGTTGGCCGCCATGGAGCTACAAAGAGTACCGGGTTTGGATTTCGAAGACTTGGGTTTAGTTGCCGGGATTGTGATTCCCCCAAAGTTCAAAGTGCCAGTTTTTGTGAGGTATGATGGGCTGTCCTGTCCAAAAATGCATCTCAGGTCCTACGTAAGAAAGATCCAACCCTATACGGCAGATAAGAATCTTTGGATACATTTCTTTCAAGACAGCCTTTCTGGGGCTCAACTGGAATGGTTTTATCAGCTAGAGGGAACCAGCGTCCGAAACTGGGAAGACTTGGCCACTGCCTTCTACAAACAATATCAGTACAATTCTGACCTTGCTCCTACTCGTACCCAACTTCAGGGTATGTCACTTGGGACAGGCGAAGGATTCAAAGAATACGCACAAAAATGGAGGGATTTGGCTGGCAGGGTGCAGCCTCCTTTAACCGACCGTGAACTTGTTGATATGTTTCTAGGAACCCCATCTGGGCCATTTTTCAATCATCTGATTGGTAACTCTTCCGCGGGGTTTACCTATTTGATCTTAACAGGCGAAAGAATAGAAGCTGGCATCAAGTCAGGGAAGATTCAGAAGGGTGTTGCTGCAAGTGTTGAGAAGAAACCTTTCAAGAAGGAAACGACTGTGGTATACTCTCAGAGAAGAGCAGGGAAGACGGAGCGTCAGCCAACTGTGGGGGCCGTAATGATTCAAAACCCTTCAAGTGAGCAGCCTCGCTATAACCAATCCAGACCAAATCAACAACGGGTGGAACAGCCACAACGGTAGTTCACCCGCATTAATATGACTCCAGCGCAAGTGCTTCCCCATCTGTTGAAATTAAATCTCGCCACTATCAAAGAGGCACCAAAAAATGTGAATACGTCCTCTCCGCATTATCATCCTAATGCTAAATGCGCCTACCATTCTGACAGTGTCGGGCACGACACCAATGATTGTTGGGCACTCAAGCATAAAATCCAAGACCTGATAGAGGCGAAGGAGGTGGAGTTTGACGCTCCGGAGAAGCCTAATGTGATATCTGCTCCCATGCCGAAGCACGGCCGAAATGTCAATGCCATTGAAGAAGATTTGTACGTTGCTGATGTCAATGATCTGATAACTCCATTGTTAACCATCAAGTTGAATCTGTTAAAGGCCGAAATCTTCCCGGGATGTAAAGAAGACTGCTATTGTTGTTACTCTCTGCCGTTTGATTGTCCGTTACTGAAGAAAGGCATCCAAGGCCTAATGGACAGTCGACAAATTTTGTTTGAAAAAGTTTCTGCTGCTCCAATCCATACTGAAGATGTCTCAATCATAACCATTCACGCCAATCTTTCCAAGGCCGTCAAAAAGCCTGTTAAGATTACACCAGTTACGAAATCTGTTCCTTTGAAGATAACAATGCCAGGGCCTGTCCCCTATGTTTCTGAGAAGTCAATACCATGGAACTACGGCGGTAACGTCTACTACCATGGTATTAAACAAATCGAAATAATTGAAGAAAGTTCGGATGATGAAGAATCCAGCATTAGAAACATTGCAGGCACGAGCAAAATCACCCGGAGCGGGAGAATATTTTCTCCAGAGATTGCCCCTCCAAGAGCAATCTTTGGACCCTCATCTTCCGACAAGGTCATCCCTGCACCAATAAAACTCTCCGCTAGAACCCCATTGATTGAAGATGTTGTTGTTCCTCGTATTGTCCCTCCTACCACTGTTGATAAAGGTAAGGGAATCCAAGATGAGCTCGTCAGGACGAGGGCTCAACCCTTGGTCATCTCGGAAACCTCCAAGAAAGAAATGGATGAGATCTTGAAGATAATCAAAAGGAGTGATTACGATGTGGTAGAACAACTGGGGCAAACCCCCTCAAAGATCTCCATGCTGGCACTACTACTTTGCTCGGAAGCGCACGCTAAAGCTCTGATAAAATTCCTGAAGGCAGCCCATGTGCCCCAGGAAACCTCTGCAGATCAATTTCAAAATTGCGTGGCCAGCCTTACCGCGGACAATGGATTAGGTTTCTCTGATGCCGACCTAACTCCTAAAGGTAGAAACCACAATGATGCTTTGCACATTTCAGTCGAGTGCCGAGGAACTACTCTCGCACATGTCTTGGTCGACACTGGTTCGTCGCTGAATGTACTGCCTAAAAAAGCTTTGGACCGACTAGATTGTGAAGGGTTGGAGTTGAAGCCGAGTGACATTGTTGTCAGAGCTTTCAATGGTTCGAAGAGAATGGTCCATGGGGAGGTTGAAATTCCCATCAAGATAGGCACTGAGGTGTTTAAATCTACTTTCTATGTGATGGACATCCGTCCGTCATACTCTTGCTTATTGGGTAGTGTGATACGGTGGGGGAACTGACTTGAGGTTTTGCGTTTGTTTTCGCAAATGTTTCGGTTGAGCAAGAGTCGCCACCGACTTTTTATTTTATCCTAAGGAAAGGTTAAAAAGCACAGCAAAAACCTTTGAGATGTTTTCTTGGGTTCAGGGAGTAGATTATAGAAAGGGAAGGTATTAGCACCCTTTCTATCCATGGTTATCCATGGGCTCTTAGTTACTTGCTTAGATCACTTGCCTTTTATTTTCAATTGTTTGAAATGGTGCTTGTGTGTGTGTGTGGGTTTGAAAGTGTTTTGAAAAGAAGCCAATGTGGTGGCAACCTTTGTAATGATCCATGTGGGGATGTATACAAAGGTGTATGTCTTTTGAAAAGGTTTTCATTTGTTTTTGAAAGTTGTTTTGAAAGTGTAGTGATGTGTGGTTTAGAAAATAGGCAAGTGTTTTGTTTTGCAAGTTTGATTCAGGTAACTAAGAGGTTATCTACTCCTAAATTTCTCAAAGTTTATTGCTATGTTTTGAACCCTTTTAATAAGTTTGTTCCACCATTGTATTTGGTGGACAATCTCATGTTAGGATGTAAAAGGGACGGGCGCGGGTCATTGTTTAGACCATAATTGCAATGGTGCCAAGTATCTTTGGGCATTTTCTTTAAGGGACTTGATCATTTGTTTAGGCAACATTTTGAAAGTGTTATCGAGGGACTATGATCATTTGATTTGTTTGTTTTGCCCAAAGAGACCTAACATGCAATATGGCCCAATTTTGAAAGGCAACAAGTGGAATACCCTAGGGGGTGCAAGTGTGATTTGTGTGTCCATTTTCATGCTTGTTTATCTAGAAATTAGGTCAAAACTATTTTTCGCATACAAACCCTAATTCTAACATGGTATAATTAGAAAGCAATAAAGTGCGAAAATAAATTTACTAAGCTATTACAAAACCATATATGGGAAGGGGGGGGGGGGGGGGTACAAATGTTCGAATGGGGATTTTGACAAGGAATTTAAACCTAAAACTATTACATCAATATTGAATTATTTTTACAAGGTGACTAATTTGCATAAATTAAATAAAATAGAACAAATGTGCAAGATGCCAAAAAAATGGGTTTTTTGTATGTATGGAAAAATGTATTTTTACATGTCAAAATAAAGAAAAGGAAAGTATTATTTTTGGAGTTTTTCATGTTTAGGGCAAAACCCTAATTCTATTAAATAAATATATTATTTATTCAATATATACAATATTTATTATTTGTATACAAAATAAAATAAAAAGGAAGTATATTTGTAAAAAAATGTATTTTTAGTATTAAATATTAATAAAATAAAAATATGTATATTTTTGGTATTTTATTCTAAGTATACTAATATATATGTATTTATTTATATTATTTACAAATTATTTTAAATATGCACAAAATAATAATATTTAATTTTTATAAAAAAAGTATATTTCACATAAAATATTTTCAGAATATAAAATGAAATAAAATAAAAAATAAAAATGTATTTACACCATTTTTACATTTTTTTAAATAAAAGTATATTTATTTACTTATTTATGTTCAAATAACTAGTCCAATCAAATAAATATCTAATAAATAGGAAAATGGTATAAAAAAATATTTTTATATTTTTTGTATGATGAGGAAAAATAAATAAGTCAGGCCAAAAAAAGAAAAGTCAAAAAAACATTAAAATGAATGAAATGGGCTTAGGGGGTGTAAAACCAAAAACATGGTGCAAATAAGAAATATGGAACAAGCCCAACCCAATAGACCCTTCTTCAACCTCCAGCCAGAAACGTTCAAAAAAACGCGCGCTTTGTTCCTCCATTCAAACATCCTGATTCCTGGCTTGTTAATGAAAACTTATAACATAAAAAATGTTCAGCATCAAGAGACGAATCCAACCATATGCAGAACTTGTCTTAACTCTCTAAGATGAGGGAGAATTTCTTCTCCCCCAAATCCTGACCTAGATTTTCCTCCATGTTCAAGCTCAAAATTCTTGCAACACACATAATATAAATAAAATCTAATCATATGGGCATGTTCAGGGCAATGATTATGACATATTCTCTTCACAAACCTAAAGCTAACAATGCCTAATAAGAGAGATACGAATTCAAAAACTTACCTGTTCAGTTGAAGTTCTATCTGGCAATGGATAAGCTTTCAGTGCAAGGTGATGATTGGGATAGTTTCCTTGAGGTCCAGGGATGCTATTACAAGCTTTACTTTGTCTTGAAAGCTTTTGAATCGAGCTAGAGCACTTCAACTGCAAATCAGAAAAGTGAAAATGGTAGAACCAGTTAGAGGGATTACCGGTCGTGTTTTAGGTTTTGGTTAGCTTGCATAGATGGTATGGAAGGTGTGTGAACTGGTTTGGGCAAGAAAGCTTGAGAGGAATGAGAGATGGCACTCAAGCTGCAGGTCCTTCCCTGTTCTTGCAGTTTGAAGGTGATTCTGAGAATGGGAGTGTATGAGGGATGTTAGGGTCGTGTATTAGCTCAGTTGGTATCTCCTGAATGTGTTTCACAAGTTTGCTTAAGTGTTTGTAAGCTGATATGAGAGTTGGTACAAGTTATGCTATGTTTCTTCTTTTTTAAGCAACAAAAGGCAAGTTGATCTTCTAGACTGATGCAGGCCCCCATAACATGCTGCAACCCTTTGCCTTGATCAGTGCAATGTGTCTCATAACTTGTGCCTAGAAGATTTTGGCTGTACCACTTGGATTTGCAAAATGGACATAAAGTTCCACTTTTTCAAAATGGAAATAATGCTTTATCTATAAATGGATTAATCTTCTAGACAATGCTTGAATACACAAAACATGGTCTTGGCACAAAGGTTTGGCATTAAATTTATGAGTGTCAAAGGGTTTTAGGACCTGTAATCAAGTGGCATGCTGAGTTTTGAAAATGCATAGTGTTATGAACATGTTCATGATCAATTCAAAAGTGAGTTTTGGCCATATTGTGAAATTCGATTCTCTCAATTTATGAGGTTGTTTGAGAAGTTCTTGGACATTTTGGAAAGCTTGGAATGTGTACTACAATCCATCTTTGAAATGAAAATTGAAATTCCAAGTGGAAGTGTATGGAAAATGGCCTTGAAGTTAGATAGAAAACCTTGTCAAAAAGGTCAAATTTTCACTAAGTTAAGAATAGTTTGGCACCCCTATTCAAAAAATTGTAACTTGAGATACAAGCTTCATTTGGGAAAACTTTGTGAATAAAAGTTGTAGATTATGCAACAAGCTACAACTTTCATGTTTTGACTTTTGTTTGAATCCAAATGAATCTTGGTGAGAAAGTGGGGCAAAGTTGGGAAAAAATTAGGGTTTTCCATAACTTAGAAAAATTCTTTATGAAAAATTCCCATTTCAAACCCTAATTTGCATTTCTTGGTTTCTTGGTGAACAAGTTTCATGATTTGGCATATTTTGATGAAAAATGAATCTTGACTCTTGATTTTGACCAAAAAAGTCAAAGTTTGACTTTTCAGTATACAGTCAAAATTGATCAATTGACTGGGAAATTCAACTATCAATCTTGTGTATTTGGGATCTTTTGAACTTGTTGAGCATGTCAAGATAATTCCATGGGGTCTTTGAGTCCATATGTAAGTTTGGTTTGCCATTGGCTAGGTCAAACAGTCAAAAATTGCCTTTGTGCAGTCAAAACCCTAAAAATGACCATTTTGCCCTTTTGATGATCTGATCAAATTTCTTGGGGAATTGTGATCCAAACTTGATCAAATGGTTCATAGGAGTTCATAATGTTGATGTGGGTCAATTTTCATGAGGTTTGACTGCCAATTGGCCACAGTTGACTTTTTCCCCAATACAACTGATTTCTAGGTCAACTGTCCAATTGATTGGGCAAAGATTGGAATCAAGGCTTGAAACTTGGTATGGATAAACTTGGGAGTCCAACATGAAGCATGAAAGTCATCTTAGGCATTTTAGGTCAAAATATCTTTGTGCAAACACAAACCCTAATTTGGGTCAACAGTGCAAGGAGAAGTCTTGAGCAGAGGAAACCCTAACTGGATCTTGAGCTCCAAGGGTCTTGTGATGAGAAAATATTGAGGAAATGGGAGGGCAAATTTTGGGGTACAAAAGTTGCCCCTGTTCAATCTTCTTGAACCTGAAGAGTTAGATTGGCAAGTTTGCCTTTCGTGACTCGAGGGTAAAAGGAGATTGGACACTAGAGTGCCCAGAAATTTGCACTCGCATGTTGGAGTATCAGTAAGGTGATGTCGGGAATGGGCTTATAGATGCCATTTGGAGAGATGGTGGATAGGGAGTTGGGCTTATAGATGCCATCTGGAGATGTGACAGAACCTTGTCGGGAATGGGCTTATAGATGCCATTTGGAAGTGTTGATCGCATAAGAGATTCCTTAGCGAGAACTTGTGTATTTGAGAAAGACAGATGTTTTCCTGGCTTGTTACAGGTGTTTGATCTTCAATCTCCTTATGCAGATATGCCCTGGCTGGATACAGGTATCGAATCTACAATCGGTTTCTCACAGATGTGCCCTGGCTGGATACAGGAGTCGAATCCAGAAATAGTCGTCAATAGATATGCCCTGGCTGGATACAGGAATCGAATCTTCGAACTCTTCAGACGTGCCCTGGCTAGATACAGGAATCGAGTCTGGAAATGTTGTAGTTGATAGATGTGCCCTGGCTGGATACAGGAATCGAATCTTCGAACTCTTCAGACGTGCCCTGGCTAGATACAGGAATCGAGTCTGGAAATATGGTCAACAGATATGCCCTGGCTGGATACAGGAATCAAATCTAGAAATGTTGTAGTTGATAGATGTGCCCTGGCTGGATACAGGAATCGAATCTTCGAACTCTTCAGACGTGCCCTGGCTAGATACAGGAATCGAGTCTGGAAACTGATCACTCTCAGATGTGCCCTGGCTAGATACAGGTATCGAATCTGGAATTGCGACAGTTGAAGGTAGTTGTCTTTGGGATTGTCTTTTCCCTGAAAAGGCAAAAACATAAGTTGTATGCAATGTCATGATGTATGATATGCATGATGTCATGATGTTCAACATGAGATAGTGTTGTATGCACTTTATCATGTATGTAAGCAAGATGTATGAAAATGTGAAATGTTTATGAATGTAATTTCGTCTTAGGAAAATAAATCCTTGACGATCGGCCGGGGAGTTGCTCTGTGGCCGAGATACTTTGCCGGAGTTTTGATGAGAGGCCTGCTGAGGATTTCAATGATGGATTCCGCTGGGGATAATGATGATAAACTCCGCTGGGGAATACCAAAGATAGACTCCGCCGGGGATTGAAGGAACTTTGTCGAGGGCGATCTTCTGTGGTAATTAGCTGAGGATAACCCAGTTATAAGCCCTTGTGAGGAATAACTCTGAATAAAGCTCTGGAGAGACGTCCGTACTCTGCAGGGAACAAGCTTCCAGAATCTACTGGGGATAAGCTTTAAGACCTGCCAGGGAATGTTGTGCCTTTTCAGGATTGACGGGGAATCAACTCCGCTTGGGGAAAGTATTGCTGAATCTTGTCTTACTCTGCGGGGCGTTGAGATGATTTGGTCGCATTCTTCAGTCGAATCTACCTTGGTACCTTGGCGGACAAAGCAACCAGACTGCATCAGACAACTTCTCATTGCCCCTGTCTCTGATGTCACATGTAATTAATCTTTTGTTTCATATGCAAATATTTAAGAATCAGCAATTTAATGTCAAATGCATATATCAAAAATGAACATTGGACGTTCTTCACAATTAAAAAACAGAAAAAGGAAAAACAATGGCAATTTGTATGGACAAGTGAATTTGTATTGATTTGAATTTTGCCCGTGAATAGGCGTTTTTGTATAAGAGGCTGACATCCTAGTAAGAGGACGCCGCAGAATAACATAGAATTTACAATTTTGAAAACAAAACAGCTATGTGAACAATCCCACTGGGTACCAACTCTGCTATCGCCTTTATGTCTTCAAGCGTCTCATCACTTTGCTGCTTGGTTGAAGATGAAGCTGATTGGTCGATACCGAAATCTGAGCCAGATAGTTGATGCCGAATTCCGGATGCGAAGTGATTCAATGAGACATATGTTACGCTTTATCCCTAACTTTTGCCTGGACCGCCCTTTCGGGTTTTCAATCCACCGGGATACCCATTTTTGCCCAAGCCGCCTTTTCAGGTTTTCGACTTGCCGGGTGTACATATTTTTTTTCATTTCATCCCTTATTTTTGCCCGAACCCTTTTGGTTCGCCGGGAAGCCCTTGTTTTTGCCTAGGTATGTCAACCTAGCGGGTCTTTTATTCATGCGTAGTATCTTTTCACTATGTCTGCATTGGCGGGGTGAGGAAGGTCGTCACCATCCATGATGGTTAGGATCATGGCTCCTCCTGAGAACACATGTTTAACCACAAATGGCCCCTTGTATGTAGGGGTCCATTTGCCCCGGGGATCACTTTGAGGAAGGATGATGTGTTTGATTACCAGGTCCCCAACTTGATACTCTTGTGGTCTGAATTTCTTGTTAAATGCCCTGATCATCCGTTTTTGATACGTCTGACCATGACAGATAGCAGTGAGTCTCTTTTCGTCAATCAGATTTAATTGATCAAGTCGAGTCTGGATTCAGTCATCTTCACTCGAGTCTGCATCCTTCATTATCCGGAGAGAGGGTATCTGGACTTCAATTGGCAAGACTGCCTCCATGCCATAGACCAAGGAGAAAGGAGTTGCCCCGGTTGACGTCCTTGCTGAGGTACGGTACCCATGAAGAGCGAACGGTAACATCTCGTGCCAATCTTTATAGGTCACTGTCATCTTCTGCATAATTTTCTTGATATTTTTATTAGCTGCCTCTACAACCCCATTCATCTTCGGCCGGTAGGGAGAAGAGTTGTGGTGCTGTATCTTGAATTGTTCGCAGAGTTCAGTGATCATCTTATTATTGAGATTGGTACCATTGTCCGTAATGATTCTTTCCAGGACGCCGTATCGACAGATCAGATTATGCCGGATGAAACGTGCCACGACGCTCTTGGTTACCGTTGCATAGGAAGCTGCCTCAACCCACTTTGTGAAGTAATCGATCGCCACTAAGATGAAGCGATGCCCATTGGATGCCGTCGGTCGGATCTCACCGATCATATCAATGCCCCACATCGCAAAAGGCCAAGGTGCCGTCAGGACGTTCAAAGGAATCAGAGGGATATGCACCTTGTCAGCATAGATTTGGCATTTATGGCAAGTTCGAGAGTGTTGGTAACAATCGGCTTCCATTGTGGACCAGAAATATCCTTCCCGAAGGATCTTTTTAGCCATGGTGTGTCCACTGGAATGTGTCCCGAATGTACCTTCGTGCAGTTCTATCATGATCTTCTCTGCTTCAGCCTTATCCACACAACGCAGTAGAGTTGAATCATGATTCCGTTTGTAGAGGATGCCGTTGCTGAGGAAGAATTTTGCCGCAAACCTCCTCATGAACTTCTTGTCATTGACAGATGCACCTTCAAGGTATTCCTGAGCTTCCAAGTATCTCTTCACCTCATGATACCAGGGTTTTTCAGTTGCCTTCTCGGCCTCGAGGTCGCAGCAGTATGCCGGTTCGTCCAACTTCCAGATAATGATCCGGGGAGCCTCATTGTCCCATTTAACTTTGAACATTGAAGACATCGTAGCCAGTGCGTCCGCTAGCTGATTCTCCTCTCTTGGGAAGTGCTCAAAAGTTATTTCTTCAAAGTGGGGAAGCAAGGTCAACACATACTCCTTGTAAGGAATAAGATTTGGGTGTTTCGTATCCCACTCGCCTTTGATCTGATTGATCACGAGAGCGGAATCTCCGAAGACACTCAGAAATTTGATCCTTAAATCGATTGCAGCTTGTAGACCCATGATACATGCCTCATATTCTGCCATGTTGTTGGTGCAGTTGAAACACAATCGAGCGGTGAGTGGAGTATGAGTTCCTTTGAGATATATGATTACAGCGCCAACGCCGTTACCCAAAGCATTGGAGGCTCCGTCAAAATGCATAGACCATCGGGATCCTTCCTCAGGTACTTCATCCGGTCCAGGTACTTCACAGTCGGTTACCACCATGATATCTTCGTCCGGAAAATCAAAGTTCAATGATTGGTAATCATCCACAGGTTGGTGTGCCAAATGATCTGCCAGTATACTTCCTTTAATTGCTTTCTGAGTTGTATACTGGATGTCATATTCTGTCAAGATCATTTGCCATCTCGCTATTCTTCCAGACAGAGCGGGCTTTTCAAATATGTACTTGATGGGATCCATCTTTGAAATCAATAGAGTAGTGTGAGTCAGCATATACTGTCTCAGCCGGCGAGCAGCCCATACTAGAGCGCAACAAGTTTTCTCAAGCAGTGAGTAAAGAGACTCACAGTCGGTAAACTTTTTGCTCAAGTAATAAATAGCGTGCTCTTTTCGGCCAGACTCGTCATGCTGCCCCAGCACACACCCCATTGAATTGTCAAGTACTGTCAAGTATAGTATCAGAGGTCTCCCTTCCACTGGTGGCATAAGAATGGGTGGCTCTTGGAGATATTCCTTTATCTTCTCGAAGGCGGCCTGACATTCATCGTTCCAGCGTACTACTTGATCTTTCTTCAGTAATTTGAAGATTGGCTCACAAGTAGCAGTCAGATGTGAGATGAATCGGGCAATGTAATTCAGTCGTCCCAGGAAGCCTCTGACTTCTTTCTCTGACTTTGGAGTTGGCATCTCTTGTATGGCTTTTACCTTGGCAGGGTCCACCTGAATACCTTTATCACTTACAATGAAACCTAGCAATTTTCCGGACCTCACCCCAAAGGTGCATTTGTTGGGATTCAACCTCAGCTTGTATAACTTCAGTCAGTCGAATAGCTTCCTCAGATGATCAAGGTGCTCCTCCTCAGTTTGAGACCTTGCAATCATGTCATCAACGTATACCTCAATCTCATGATGGATCATATCATGAAATGAAGCAACCATGGCACGTTGATAGGTTGCCCCAACATTTTTTAACCCGAATGGCATGACCTTGTAGCAGAAGGTGCCCCACTGAGTCACAAAGGTAGTCTTTTCCATATCTTCCGGGGCCATCTTGATCTGATTATACCCTGAAAAACCATCCATGAAGGAGAACACCTTGTGTTGAGCAGTATTGTCAACAAGAACGTCGATGTGAGGTAAGGGAAAGTCATCCTTGGGGCTTGCCCTGTTCAAATCCCTATAGTCGACACACATTCTGACTTTACCGTCCTTCTTCGGCACTGGCACCATGTTGGCAACCCATTGAGGATAAGAAGTTACCGCTAGAAACCCGGCATCGAATTGCTTCATAACCTCAGCCTTGATCTTTTCGGACATCTCTGGTCGCATACGGCGTACCTTTTGCTTTACCGGAGGGCAATCTTCCTTAGTTGGCAGGTGATGAACCACAATGTCGGCATCCAAACCAGGCATGTCTTCATAGGACCAAGCAAATATCTCCATGTAATCATGTAGCATCTGGATCAATCGTTGCTTCACGCCGAGCTCTAGATTGGCCCCAATCTTGACCTCTTTCCTATCTGTCTCCGTACCCAGGTTAATTGTTTCCACTGGCTCTTCATGTGGTTGAATAGCCCTCTCTTCCTGTAGTAGCAGTCTTGCGAGTTCACCAGGCACTTCGCAATCATCTTCACCTTCGTCTTCGGCCAAGTTGATCGGATTCTCGAAGTCATAACTGGTGGTAGCAGAGCCGTTACCAGTGAGATCCAGAGTGGATTGAAACCTGTATAAGTGAGTGTGTGTAAATATAGCTGTTTTGCAATATATAACACAGAAAGAGAAAGAGCACAAGATTTGAAATGCAACAAACGTCCAATGTTTTGATTGATGATATATGAAAATGTCATACAAAAAGCCCTCACAAATGGAGCTACGATGCCCCGGGTAGGACACCGAGCCAATAAAGTTTTAACATATTGTTTGTTACAAATTGGAAATCAAAAGAAATAATTACTGCGTGACAAATGTGATAGGTGTAAAATCCTTTGCCGTCCAGTTGCTTGGTCCGTTGCTGGTAGTCGGGTAGATCCAACTGTCAAACTCTGCTTCCTCTACATCCTCCTCAATAGCATTCACCCTTGGGTTGGAGATAAACACCGGAGCCTTTCTGATCTTTTCCTTGCGCACAACCCTCTGAGCCTCTGCAGTAAAGCCTAGCCCAAACTTGTCGTTCTTTTGAGTGAAGTCAGGAAGCTGACCCCAGTTCGCACAATTGCCTTTCTCGATTACAGCCCGGGCATCCTTCAAGGATGCCATCTTCAGCGGAGAGTCTTCTTCAACCACTGCTTCAGTTGATGCCAAAATTGGAGGTACTTCCTCAAAATGTTGAAAGGGGGTTTCAATAAACTCCCCGTCCATCTCGATATACCGGAATGAATTCAAGTGACTAACCATGTATTCCTCCTCACCCTGCACGGTAACAATCTTCCCTTTGACAGGGTATTTGAGCTTTTGGTGTAGAGTGGATGTTACTGCCCCAGCTTTGTGAATCCAGGGTCGACCCAACAAGCAGGAATAAGATGGACGAATATCCATTGCATAGAACGTTGAGTCGAAAACTTGGGAACCCACCCGAATAGGGATGTCTACTTCACCGTGCACCATCCTCTTAGAACCGTCGAAGGCTCTAATAATGATGTTACTAGGTTTCAACTCCAGACCCTCACAATCCAAGCGGTCCAATGCCTTCTTGGGCAAAACATTCAGGGAAGAACCGGTATCCACTAGCACGTGTGCGAGAGTAGTGCCCCTGCATTCTATGGAAACATGCAGGGCATCATTGTGATTTTTCCCTTTGGCGGTAAGGTCAGCATCTGAGAACCCCAAGCCATTGTCAGCTGTCAAATTAGCTACACAGTCGGTGAATTGATCCGCGGAGGTCTCTTGCGACACATGGGCCGTTTTCAGAAATGAAATCAGGGCTTTTGCATGGGCCTCTGAGCATAGCAGTAATGATAGCATAGAGATTTTGGAGGGAGTATGCCCCAACTGTTCAACAACGTTAAAGTCACTCTTTTTGATAATTTTAAGGATTTCCTCCATTTCTTGTTGGGAGGCTTCCACAACAGTCTTCTTTTTTGGTGCCTCCGTCCTGGCAGGCAAATCGGTAGCAACTTCTTTGCCCCGAGTATCAGAGGACTCGGCGGCAGTAGTAGACACAGGAACTTGAATTGGAACATGCACACTTGCGGGTGTGATAGTGAGAGGTTTTCGGATAACTGGCGGTGCAATGTCAGGCGAGAAGAGCCTGCCACTACGGGTAATCTTGGCGGGACCAGTGATGCTACTGATACTGGTATTGGTGTTGAACTCCTGCTTCACCCCAAGCACATACACGTCGGCTCCATAATGCCATGGGACCGCTTTATTAGACTCATATGGGAGAGGCCCTGGAACAATAATAGTAATGGGTGCAACAGACATAATTCGGACTGGTTTCTTCACGGGAGCTTTGGCAGGATTGTAAATTGTGACAACAGATATTTCCTCAATGGAAACAAACGGAACAGCAGTTTTCTTGAACAGAATTTCCTTGCTATCCATCAGGCTTTGGATGCCTGATTTCAGTAGCGGACAACCGGTAGGGATAACAGCACACAGGAGGCAACCCTTACCACAACCCGGAAATAAACCGGCTAGTAGTAAGTTCCTCTTAACAGTCAAAAGAGGGGTAGCAACATCATCCACCGAAACAACATACAAATCTTCCTCGATGACATTTACTCTATGCTGGGGCATAGGAGCAGTTACAACATTCGGCCTCTCAGGCGCTTCAAACTGAATTTCCTCTGCGTCGATAAGATCTTGCACTTTGTTTCTCAAGGCCCAGCAATCGTGTGCCCGGGACTATCAGAATGATAAGCACCGGGCATTTGGGTTATACTTAGGAGACGCAGTGTTGACGACCTTAGGAGCTTCTTTGATGGTCACTAAGTTGGTTGATAACAGTTGGGGTAAAATTTGAGATAAGGTCATACTCAGCCGAGTATATTGCCTCTTAGGCCTTTCACCTCTTTGTTGATTGTACTGCTGAGGAGCAGCAACAGGTTTTGAAATGACCAAAGCATTGACGGCTTGGCGACTTTCGGGCTTGGCTTGTCTTCTAGGACCATAGACGGCACTTGCTTCTTTCTTGAAAGGCATTTTCTCAGTACTTGTGGAGGCAGCTTTTTGTATCTTTCCTGACCTGGTGCCAGCTTCAATTCTTTCTCCCTTCAGAATCAAATCCGTAAACCCAGCGGAGGAGTTACCAACCAAATGATTGAAAAATGGACCAGACAAAGTCCCTAGGAACATATCAACCAGCTCACGATCAGTCAATGGAGGCTGCACCCTACCAGCCAAATCTCTCCATTTTTGTGCATATTCTTTGAACCCTTCACCCGTTCCTAGAGACATACCCTGAAGTTGGGTACGCGTTGGAGCGAGATCAGAATTGTATTGATATTGTCTATAGAATGCGGTTGCCAAATCTTCCCTGTGTCGGATACTAGTTCCATCTAGTTGGTAGAACCATTCAAGCTGTGACCCCGAAAGGCTATCTTGGAAGAAGTGAATCCAAAGGTTCTTATCTGCCGTGTAAGGTTGGATCTTCCTTACGTACGACCTTAGATGCAACTTTGGACAGGAGGCCCCGTCGTATTTGGCGAAGGCAGGCGCCTTAAACTTGTGTGGAATTACTACCCCAGAAGATAACCCCAAATCTCCGAAATCCAGCCCGGGCACATTCTGAATCTCCATGGCGCTCAAGTGGTCCTCCAATTGCTTGTATCTGTCAGCAGCAGGTGGGTATTGTTTGTCATTATAGTCCGTCTCGTTGTCGGAGACTGCGGGACTAGGAGCTCCTCCCCCTTGGGGACTGTTTTTCTCAGCAGAAGAAGTAGTTGGATCGGCTTCATTATGGAGTGTGTTCCCAAATCTGCGTCCAGTGTTGAACAACGCAGTCCTCTTTTTCTTCTTCTTCTTCAGGAGTAGGGTCTTCAACTCTTGCTGACCTTGGGCCAGGCTCAGGACCATTTCTTGAAACTGGGCACTTTGGGCCTGAAGGGCCTTGATTGCTTGCTCACTGGATGAGTCTGGATTCATGATGACTGTTCAAATAAACAGCGAAGAAGAATAAGCAACCTGTGAAATAGGGTACCTGTTATGCATATGGTGCAATGAAATGCGTATGTTTTATGTTTTCAAAGACAAACAAGATTCAACTTTGTAGACAAAAAAGGGAAGCACACTTTATTAGATTAAAATTTTCAATTGTTTCGACAACTTGCCCTTAGGCATTACAGGAATGAAAAATACTGGAAAGGAAATGAAAGCTATAAAAGGAAATATCCAAAGCCCATCAGTGCTCCCATGGCCTCCTTTTCTCAGTGCTGATGTAGTTATTCAGAATCCGCTCTTCCTCCAATTGCTTAGTCAGCCTTTGGATCTTCCGTTCCTGCTCGTTGAACTTTTCCCGATAGAAATCCCGCTCTTCCTTTAGCCGCGCCCAAGATCTCTTCATTGTGTCAAAATCAGTGGGTATCTGAGGAGGGAGGACAGTTGGAGGAACCCCATCTTCATCAGGAGATTCAAAAATGAGAGGTCTAACAGCTTCGTACGGCATACCTAACCTCTGAGCACGGATGCGGACCCATTTGCAATAGGGTTCCATTGGTAGAGAAGTCTTTGGTCCCAACTCATGTGGGTCAGCTTTGTGAATTCTGTCCCAAGCTTTAATGAATCCATGGCGTAGTTTGTCACTGTCTGTCTGGAACTCAAAATGGAAGTGAGGGACCAACATTTCATGAGGCCCATCTCCCCTGGCTCTTCCAAACTGACGGAGAGCTAAGCATGGATTATAAGAGATTCCTCCTTGGATACCAATCAACGGAACATTAGGGTATTCTCCGCAACGGTCAATAACAGCTACCTCATCCAAACCTCTGAGAGTCCAGGTGATGTCATTATCTGTGAGAGACATTAACCTCCGAGCCCAACCTTTTCCTTCTTCATTCTTCAGCACGAACTTAGGAAGGTGCGAAATAAACCACCTCACTAGCAAAGGAGCACAACACCACGGAGTTCCCCGTTTTCGAGCAGTACGAGCATAGAGTTGTTGCAGGATATCACCCAAAAGAGTGGGTACAGGATTCCGAGACATGAAGATCCTTATGACATGGATACTGATAAAGGTGTCAGGATTGGGAAACAATACCAGACCATAGATCAAAAGAGCCAGAATATCCTCGTACGCCTTGAAGTCCAAGTCATTCCAGAAATCATTAGCCTTGCCAACCAGAAATTTGACCCAAAAAGCCCTTGACTCCACTTCTAGTTTCCCAGTTAGCTAATACCTCTTCTTTGGTCAAGGGGAGAATTGCAGCAATCTCTTCAGGCCTAGGAGTCTTTTCCAAACCAGTGAATGGAGTTTGTTCCAAGACAGGGATCCCAAGCAAATAAGAGAATTCTTCCAGGGTAGGAACCAACTGGAAGTCTTGAAAGGTGAAACAATGATACAGAGGGTCATAAAACTGGGTCAGAACACTTATCAGTTGTTGGTCCCATTTTGCAGTGACCAAGCCAAGGAGAGAACCATGTCTGTTGATGAAGGAAGAAGTGTTTGGAATCCTACCAACCAAATCCTTGAGAAAAATTGGTGGTTGAACAAAGTTGAGCCGGATAGTATTCCTACGCACGGGCATCATGATGTCCTACAAAACAGAGCAAAGATGAAACTTTTTGTCTTTGAAATGGGTTAGTCCTTTATACAGGATGCATGCAATGGTATGATGGCATGATGCTATGATGAAGCACACCACAAGTATTCACACAGGCAAACATGATAAGGCACACAAGTCACACAAGACACCCTTAGGTTTCAGGCCAGCATGAGTTTTAGGTATTACCCTCTTTTGGTTTTATTGGTTAAAACCTGTCATATCAAAAGTAACCGGGTTCTAGAGGATCTCAAATCATTGACTACCCTCAATCGGTCATAACTCTAGCATCGCAATCTTTTCTTGCGGCCAAAACCATCGCGAGAGTTTAGTCTCAATGAGTGTAGCATACTGCTACTGTCCTAATAGCCAAGTTTGGTCAATTTAGGGTTCTAAGGTTGGTTGGTGTTTAATGACTCCTTAGAAGACCTATATTCTCCTTATTGCAACACAAGGGATATAGGTACAGACCAAGGTGCCACACCAACGTAGCCACTGCTTCACCCATGTCGGTCTATGCCGGACAGGTCCCTCACAGATTATGCTACCTAAAAAGGGTATTTCCCAGATCCGGGTTAGGATCTATGAAACTCCGATGCAAAGCCCACAAATATAAAAGCAAACAAAGCAAACAATTGAAAACAAAGGTGATCTAAACCCTAAGGTTACTCCACTTTTAAGTTAATTCCCCAGCAGAGTCGCCAGTTCTGTGATACGGTGGGAGAACTGACTTGAGGTTTTGCGTTTGTTTTCGCAAATGTTTCGGTTGAGCAAGAGTCGCCACCGACTTTTTATTTTATCCTAAGGAAAGGTTAAAAAGCACAGCAAAAACCTTTGAGATGTTTTCTTGGGTTCGGGGAGTAGATTATAGAAAGGGAAGGTATTAGCACCCTTTCTATCCATGGTTATCCATGGGCTCTTAGTTACTTGCTTAGATCACTTGCCTTTTATTTTCAATTGTTTGAAATGGTGCTTGTGTGTGTGTGTGGGTTTGAAAGTGTTTTGAAAAGAAGCCAATGTGGTGGCAACCTTTGTAATGATCTATGTGGGGATGTATACAAAGGTGTATGTCTTTTGAAAAGGTTTTCATTTGTTTTTGAAAGTTGTTTTGAAAGTGTAGTGATGTGTGGTTTAGAAAATAGGCAAGTGTTTTGTTTTGCAAGTTTGATTCAGGTAACTAAGAGGTTATCTACTCCTAAATTTCTCAAAGTTTATTGCTATGTTTTGAACCCTTTTAATAAGTTTGTTCCACCATTGTATTTGGTGGACAATCTCATGTTAGGATGTGAAAGGGACGGACGCGGGTCATTGTTTAGACCATAATTGCAATGGTGCCAAGTATCTTTGGGCATTTTCTTTAAGGGACTTGATCATTTGTTTAGGCAACATTTTGAAAGTGTTATCGAGGGACTATGATCATTTGATTTGTTTGTTTTGCCCAAAGAGACCTAACATGCAATATGGCCTAATTTTGAAAGGCAACAAGTGGAATACCCTAGGGGGTGCAAGTGTGATTTGTGTGTCCATTTTCATGCTTGTTTATCTAGAAATTAGGTCAAAACTATTTTTCGTTATTTTTCGCATACAAACCCTAATTCTAACATGGTATAATTAGAAAGCAATAAAGTGCGAAAATAAATTTACTAAGCTATTACAAAACCATATATGGGAAGGGGGGTACAAATGTTCGAATGGGGATTTTGACAAGGAATTTAAACCTAAAATTATTACATCAATATTGAATTATTTTTACAAGGTGATTAATTTGCATAAATTAAATAAAATAGAACAAATGTGCAAGATGCCAAAAAAATGGGTTTTTTGTATGTATGGAAAAAGGTATTTTTACATGTCAAAATAAAAAAAAGGAAAGTATTATTTTTGGAGTTTTTCATGTTTAGGGCAAAACCCTAATTCTATTAAATAAATATATTATTTATTCAATATATACAATATTTATTATTTGTATACAAAATAAAAAAAAGGAAGTATATTTGTAAAAAAATGTATTTTTAGTATTAAATATTAATAAAATAAAATATGTATATTTTTGGTATTTTATTCTAAGTATACTAATATATATGTATTTATTTATATTATTTACAAATTATTTTAAATATGCACAAAATAATAATATTTAATTTTTATAAAAAAAGTATATTTCACATAAAATATTTTCAGAATATAAAATGAAATAAAATAAAAAATAAAAATGTATTTACACCATTTTTACATTTTTTTAAATAAAAGTATATTTATTTACTTATTTATGTTCAAATAACTAGTCCAATCAAATAAATATCTAATAAATAGGAAAATGGTATAAAAAAATATTTTTATATTTTTTGTATGATGAGGAAAAATAAATAAGTCAGGCCAAAAAAAGAAAAGTCAAAAAAACATTAAAATGAATGAAATGGGCTTAGGGGGTGTAAAACCAAAAACATGGTGCAAATAAGAAATATGGAACAAGCCCAGCCCAATAGACCCTTCTTCAACCTCCAGCCAGAAACGTTCAAAAAAACGCGCGCTTTGTTCCTCCATTCAAACATCCTGATTCCTGGCTTGTTAATGAAAACTTATAACATAAAAAATGTTCAGCATCAAGAGACGAATCCAACCATATGCAGAACTTGTCTTAACTCTCTAAGATGAGGGAGAATTTCTTCTCCCCCAAATCCTGACCTAGATTTTCCTCCATGTTCAAGCTCAAAATTCTTGCAACACACATAATATAAATAAAATCTAATCATATGGGCATGTTCAGGGCAATGATTATGACATATTCTCTTCACAAACCTAAAGCTAACAATGCCTAATAAGAGAGATACGAATTCAAAAACTTACCTGTTCAGTTGAAGTTCTATCTGGCAATGGAGAAGCTTTCAGTGCAAGGTGATGATTGGGATAGTTTCCTTGAGGTCCAGGGATGCTATTCCAAGCTTTACTTTGTCTTGAAAGCTTTTGAATCGAGCTAGAGCACTTCAACTGCAAATCAGAAAAGTGAAAATGGTAGAACCAGTTAGAGGGATTACAGGTCGTGTTTTAGGTTTTGGTTAGCTTGCATAGATGGTATGGAAGGTGTGTGAACTGGTTTGGGCAAGAAAGCTTGAGAGGAATGAGAGATGGCACTCAAGCTGTAGGTCCTGCCCTGTTCTTGCAGTTTGAAGGTGATTCTGAGAATGGGAGTGTATGAGGGATGTTAGGGTCGTGTATTAGCTCAGTTGGTATCTCCTGAATGTGTTTCACAAGTTTGCTTAAGTGTTTGTAAGCTGATATGAGAGTTGGTACAAGTTATGCTATGTTTCTTCTTTTTTAAGCAACAAAAGGCAAGTTGATCTTCTAGACTGATGCAGGCCCCCATAACATGCTGCAACCCTTTGCCTTGATCAGTGCAATGTGTCTCATAACTTGTGCCTAGAAGATTTTGGCTGTACCACTTGGATTTGCAAAATGGACATAAAGTTCCACTTTTTCAAAATGGAAATAATGCTTTATCTATAAATGGATTAATCTTCTAGACAATGCTTGAATACACAAAACATGGTCTTCGCACAAAGGTTTGGCATTAAATTTATGAGTGTCAAAGGGTTTTAGGACCTGTAATCAAGTGGCATGCTGAGTTTTGAAAATGCATAGTGTTATGAACATGTTCATGATCAATTCAAAAGTGAGTTTTGGCCATATTGTGAAATTCGATTCTCTCAAGTTATGAGGTTGTTTGAGATGTTCTTGGACATTTTGGAAAGCTTGGAATGTGTACTACAATCCATCTTTGAAATGCAAATTGAAATTCCAAGTGGAAGTGTATGGAAAATGGCTTTGAAGTTAGGTAGAAAACCTTGTCAAAAAGGTCAAATTTTCACTAAGTTAAGAATGGTTTGGCACCCCTATTCAAAAAATTGTAACTTGAGATACAAGCTTCATTTGGGAAAACTTTGTGAAACAAAGTTGTAGATTATGAAACAAGCTACAACCATGTTTTGACTTTTGTTTGAATCCAAATGAATCTTGGTGAGAAAGTGGGGCAAAGTTGGGAAAAAATTAGGGTTTTCCATAACTTAGAAAAATTCTAAGTTATGAAAAATTCCCATTTCAAACCCTAATTTGCATTTCTTGGTTTCTTGGTGAACAAGTTTCATGATTTGGCATATTTTGATGAAAAATGAATCTTGACTCTTGATTTTGACCAAAAAAGTCAAAGTTTGACTTTTCAGTATACAGTCAAAATTGATCAATTGACTGGGAAATTCAACTATCAATCTTGTGTATTTGGGATCTTTTGAACTTGTTGAGCATGTCAAGATAATTCCATGGGGTCTTTGAGTCCATATGTAAGTTTGGTTTGCCATTGGCTAGGTCAAACAGTCAAAAATTGCCTTTGTGCAGTCAAAACCCTAAAAATGACCATTTTGCCCTTTTGATGATCTGATCAAATTTCTTGGGGAATTTTGATCCAAACTTGATCAAATGGTTCATAGGAGTTCATAATGTTGATGTGGGTCAATTTTCATGAGGTTTGACTGCCAATTGGCCACAGTTGACTTTTTCCCCAATACAGCTGATTTCTAGGTCAACTGTCCAATTGTCTGGGCAAAGATTGGAATCAAGGCTTGAAACTTGGTATGGATAAACTTGGGAGTCCAACATGAAGCATGAAAGTCATCTTAGGCATTTTAGGTCAAAATAACTTTGTGCAAACACAAACCCTAATTTGGGTCAACAGTGCAAGGAGAAGTCTTGAGCAGAGGAAACCCTAACTGGATCTTGAGCTCCAAGGGTCTTGTGATGAGAAAATGTTGAGGAAATGGGAGGGCAAATTTTGGGGTACAACAGGTAGGCCTTGGATACACCATGCTGGGGCAGTCACCTCCTCCTTACATCAGATGTTGAAGTACCCTGTCAAGGGGAAGATCATAACCGTCCATGGCGAAGAGGAGTACATGATCAGCCACTTGAACTCCTTCCGGTATGTGGAGGTAGAGGGGGAGTTCATTGAGACGCCTTTCCAGCATTTCGAAGAAGTCCTTCCTGAAATAACAGTAGAAAAGTTGGCAGCTGAGGCACTGAGGCAGATGGCCAGGATGGCATCTCTGGAGGACGCAAAGGCCGCAATAAAGGAGGGGAAGAATTCAGCATGGGGGCAGTTGCATGATATTCCACATAAGACAGACAAATTTGGATTAGGGTTCACTACCGCAGGCCAGAAAGCTATGCGCCATTCAAAGATTGAAAGAGCGCCAGTCAAAATTTCTCCCTACGGAATCAACGCTTTGGAGGATGAAGACAAAGAGAGCAACATCGAAGAGTGGATTTACCCAACTGTCAAAGGAGGATTGTGCAACTGGGAGGCAAAAGACTTTGTCCCCATCACTTTTATTCATCAGTAATTTATCTATCAAACATTTCCTATTTGGTCTGTAATATTTATTTTCGAACAATCCATACACTACCTTTTCACCTCATGCCTTGCCCGGGGCATGTAGGTCCATTTGTAAGGGTTTTGATTATTTTTCATATCCATATGCCATGTTTAATGATTCATTGGACGTTTTTCATTTGATAAACTTCTTGTGTTCATTTTCTTTCCTTTTGCATTTTTTTTAAGGATGGCTATCCCTTACACACACCCACACTCACAAATGCAGGTACCCATCCACTCCGGATTCCATGGGTGACGATTCTGCTATATCCTTCAATAATTCTGAAGATCTGGTCAATCAAGCCGAGTATGAAGATGACGAAGGTTGTGAAGTACCAGGGGAACTAGCCATACTTCTACAGCAAGAGGAAAGGGCCATCTTACCGCACGAAGAGTCATTGGAAACTGTCAACTTAGGGACCGAGGAAGACCGGAAGGAGGTGCAAGTGGGTGCCAATCTGGAACCAAGTGTCAAGGAACGCCTGATACAGTTGTTGAATGAGTATGTTGAAATCTTCGCTTGGTCTTATGAAGACATGCCGGGTTTAGACACAGACATCGTGGTTCACCGTCTCCCCACAAGAGAGGATTGTCCACCGATCAAGCAAAAAGTCCGCCGAATGAGGCCTGATATGTCTGAAAAGATCAAAGCAGAAGTAATGAAGCAATTCGACGCTGGTTTTCTGGCTGTTACGTCCTATTCTCAATGGGCCGCTAACATCGTGCCAGTACCTAAGAAAGATGGCAAAGTCAGGATGTGTGTGGACTATCGGGATTTGAATAGGGCCAACCCCAAAGATGATTTCCCACTTCCACACATTGACATTTTGATCGACAATACAGCTCAGCATAAAGTGTTTTCCTTCATGGATGGATTCTCGGGCTACAATCAAATCAAAATGGCCCCCGAGGATATGGAGAAAACAACTTTTGTCACACAATGGGGCACTTTCTGTTACAAGGTGATGTCGTTCGGGCTGAAGAACGCAGGGGCAACTTATCAACGCGCCATGGTAGCTTTGTTTCATGATATGATACATCATGAGATTGAAGTTTACGTAGACGATATGATAGCTCAGTCACAAACAGAGGAGGAGCACCTTGAACATCTAGGAAAGCTGTTTTCCAGGTTGAAAGAATACAAACTCAGGCTGAATCCAAGTAAGTGCACTTTTGGAGTTAGGTCTGGTAAACTTCTAGGATTCATTGTAAGCAACAAAGGCATTAAAGTCGATCCATCAAAAGTGAAAGCAATACAAGAGATGCCTGCTCCCCGTACTTAAAACGAGGTTAGAGGGTTCTTGGGGCGCTTGAACTATATTGCCAGATTCATCTCTCATCTGACTTCTACCTGTGAGCTAATTTTCAAGCTCTTGAAGAAAGATCAGGTAGTCGAATGGAACGACGATTGCCAAGCTGATTTTGATAAAATCAAGGAGTATTTGCTAGAACCTCCTATTATGATGTCACCCATCGAAGGAAGACCATTGATCATGTATCTGACTGTCTTGGATAACTCAATGGGGTGTGTTTTGGGCCAGCATGACGAGTCTGGTCGAAAAGAGCATGCTATTTATTACCTTAGCAAAAAGTTTACCGACTGTGAGACTCGCTACTCACTGCTCGAGAAAACTTGCTGCGCTTTGGTATGGGCTGCTCGCCGACTAAGACAGTATATGTTGACTCATACTACCCTGTTGATTTCCAAAATGGATCCTATTAAGTATATCTTCGAAAAGCCCGCTTTATCTGGAAGAATAGCCAGATGGCAGATGATCCTGACTGAGTATAACATCCAGTACACCACTCAAAAAGCTATAAAAGGGAGTGTACTAGCTGACCATCTGGCTCATCAAGCTATCGAAGATTATCAACCCATGAGATTTGACTTCCCAGACGAGGACATCATGAATTTGGACAACATTGAAGGTAACGGACCGTATGACGGACCCGAAAAGGGATCCCGATGGACCCTGTACTTTGATGGTGCTTCAAACGCACTTGGAAACGGTATCGGCGCAGTACTCATTTCTCCGGAAGGCTGTCACACACCTTTCACGGTCCGACTTTGCTTCAGCTGCACAAACAACATGGCTGAGTATGAAGCTTGCATCTTTGGTCTCAAGGCTGCTATAGACTTGGGGATCAAATCTTTGATCGTATTTGGGGACTCGGCTTTGGTCATCAGTCAAATCAAAGGAGACTGGGATACCAAGCATCCTAATCTTATCCCATACAAAGAACATGTCCTGACATTGTTGCCTCATTTCGAGCAAATTACCTTCGAGCATTTCCCGCGAGAAGAGAATCAGCTAGCAGATGCTCTAGCTACAATGTCCTCCATGTTTAAACTCAACTAGGATAACGAGGCTCCCCAAATCACCATCAAGCGAATGGATGAACCTGCACATTGTCACGAGATTAATACCGAAGAAGTAGTGGAACAACCCTGGTTCCATGAAATCAAAAGGTATCTCGAGACTAGAGGTTATCCCGAAGGAGCTTCCGTAAATGACAAAAAGTTCTTAAGGAAATTCGCTGCTAAGTTCTTCCTGAGCAACGACATCCTTTATAAACGAAGCCATGATTGTGTATTACTCCGATGTGTAGACAAAGCTGAAGCAGAATTGATCATGACTGAGATACACAGCGACACATTTGGCACTCACTTGAGCGGGCATACAATGGCTAAGAAGATCCTAAGGGCAGGCTATTACTGGTCTACCATGGAAGCTGACTGCCATCAATATTCTCATACTTGCCACAAATGTCAAGTCTACGCTGACAAAGTTCATATCCCTCCGGTTCCTCTCAACGTTCTGACTGCTCCTTGGCCATTTGCAATGTGGGGCATTGACATGATTGGAGAGATCAAGCCCACGGCTTCCAACGGACATTGCTTCATCCTAGTTGCCATTGACTATTTCACCAAATGGGTCGAAGCAGCTTCCTTCGCCTCTGTTACTAAAAATGTGGTTGCCCGCTTCATCAAGCAAAATCTCATATGTCGGTATGGTGTTCCAGACAGGATCATCACAGACAACGGTACAAATCTGAATAACACGATGATCACCGCTTTGTGCAAACAGTTCAAGATTTATCATCACAATTCATCTCCCTATCGGCCGAAGATGAACGGTGTTGTTGAAGCTGCGAACAAAAACATTAAGAAGATCATTCAGAAAATGACAGTCACTTACAAAGACTGGCATGAGATGTTACCGTTTGCTCTACATGGATACCATACGACGACACGTACTTCAACCGGGGCAACCCCATTTTCGTTGGTATATGGCATGGAAGCTGTCCTGCCTATGGAAGTTCGGATTCCTTCTCTAAGGATTATGAAGGACACAGGTTTGAATGAAGAGTATTGGATGCAAACCCGACTTGATCAACTCAATCTGATCGACGAGAAGCGACTCGCTGCTATATGCCATGGTCAGGCGTATCAAAAGCGGATGATCAAGGCCTTCAATAAGAAAGTCAGACGTCAAGTGTATCAAGTCGGAGACCTTGTAATCAAGCGAATTATCTTGCCGCAAAGTGATCCCAGGGGCAAATGGACTCCTACATATGAAGGACCATTTGTGATTAAAAGCATATTTTCTGGTGGTGCAATGATTCTGACCACCATGGACGGCGACGATTTGCCGCACCCTGCGAACGCAGACATAGTCAAAAGATACTACGCATAAAATAACCCGACAAGTCGAAAACCCGAAAGGGCGGCTTGGGCAAAAAGGGGCATCCTAGTGAATCGAAAACCCGAAAGGGCGGTTCAGGCAAAAGTTAGGGATAAAAAAAAAATCTGTACATCCGGCAAGTCGAAAACCCGAAAGGGCGGCTTGGGCAAAAAGGGGTTTCCCGGTGGATCGAAAACCCGAAAGGGAGATTCAGGCAAAAGTTAGGGAATTAAAGCGTATGACTATGTCTCGTCGGATCACTTCCAAGACAATCTCTTCATCAACCAGTTCCAGGTTTCTGATCAATCCAGTCATCGGCAAACGCAACATTGGATGGACAGATATTCAGAGTTGTGAAGGCTATAGCGGAATGGAATCCCATGGAATTATTTCACATAGCCATCTTTATTTTGTATAAATCTTTCAATATTTACGACAAAATCCTCTTACTAGGATGATTGTCTCCTTTGTACAAATACACTCATAGAAAGTCAATACAAATACTTTTCCCAGAAATTTGTGTCATTTCCTTTTTCTTTTTCTCTTGCACTAATTGTTTTATTTTGAGAAACGTCCAATGTTTTGTTAAATAGGCATATGCATTTGAACATAATCATTTTCTTATAAATCAAGAAAGAGGATTACTGATAGGTTGAAGGTACAGTTGGATATCTCGATACCCTTTCAAAGGAAACCCCCAGGATACTTGGAATCCATATCCCCAGCAAGTCTTGAAGCTTATCCCCAATAGATTCTGGAAGCTTATCCCCCGTAGAGTACAGACGTCTCTCCCGAGCTTTATTCAAAGTTACTCCCCACAAAGGCTTATAACTGGGTTATCCTCAGCTTATTGCCACGGAAGATCGCACTCGGCAAATTTTCCTCCTATCCCCAGCGGAGTTCATCAGAGTTCCCCAACCTAACTTATCGATACAATCCCCGGAGGAGTTTATCTTTGTTATCTCCAGCCAGAGAATCCTCCAGAATTCAATTCCCCTCAGAACTAAGTTTCAGTATCCCCAGCGGAGCCAGACTAGTGAACCTTCTCCCCACAGAAATGCTTCTCACTAGACCAAAGATTCTCAGTCTTATCTCCCCAGCTTAAGTCTACCAGATTCTAAAATCCCCAGTAGAAATCATCAGAATTTCTTTTACCCTGCAAGTCACCAAGGAAATTCCAAGTCCCCGCAAGTGGTTCTAAGGCTCCTCGATGTTTGAAGGACTGGTATTCCTCAAGCAAATTTGAAGACTCTCAGTTCTCAATTCCTCATTGAATACTCGAAGATTCTACAGTGAAAGTCTCCTCAAGACCGGAATTCCCCAGAAGATTGGTATACAACCCAAGCTCCTTATTCCCCAGCAACAACCAAGGAATTATTCTTCCCGGCAGCAGTCAAAATACTTTTATCTTCAGCCATCTCGGATTCATCTATCCTTTGCAAGACAGCTCTCCAGCTTACATGCGCATCCATTTACATTCATATCATATAACATACATTGTATCATGCATCATGACATTGCATATAACTAACTCTTTACCTTTTCAGGTAGGATCAGTCAACAGACAAAAATCATTATCTGCCGAGATTCTTTCTAGAAATAGTTCAGATGTGACCCAGACATGGCAACATTCTGATGTTTATTCCAGATTCATCCAGATGCAGCTTTATACGAGCACATCATCAGGAAACCCTACACCGGTTCCTCTTCAACTTCAAGACTTCTGAAAATAGTTCACAGATTCTCTAGTAACGGATGTCAACCTATCACTTGTTCAGATTCTTCTCAAGATTTCTGAAAACAGTTTACGGACGCTTCCCAACAACGGATGCTGCTCTATTGCTTATTCAACTCCAAGACTTCTGAAAACAGTTCACGGGTTCTCCAGTAACGGATGTTAACCTATCGCTTGTTCAGACTCTTCTCAACTTTTGAAAACAGTTTACGGATGCTTCCCAACAACGGATGCTGCTCTATTGCTTATTCAACTCCAAGACTTCTGAAAACAGTTCACGGGTTCTCCAGTAACGGATGTTAACCTATCGCTTGTTCAGACTCTTCTCAACTTTTGAAAACAGTTTACGGACACTTCCCAACAACGGATGCTGCTCTATTGCTTATTCGACTTCAAGATTTCTGAAAACAGTTCACGAGTTCTCCAAGTAACGGATGTTAACCTATCGCTTGTTCAGATTCTTCTCCAGACTTCTGAAAACAGTTTACGGATTCTTCCCAACAACGGATGTTAATCTATCGCTTGTTCAGACTCTTCTCAACCTCTGAAAACAGTTTACGGATGCCTCCAGATACGGATGTCAATCTATTGCTTGTTCAGACCCCCAATTCAGATGTGGTTCAAGACATGGACACCTTTCTGATACTCATTCCAGATGGCATCTTTAAGCCCATCCCCGACAAGTTTTTGTCACTCTTCCAGATGGCATCGTTAAGCCCATCTCCAAATGGCATCTCTAAGCCCATTCCCGCATCCATTGCTTTGACGAGTGCAAATTTAAGGGCACTATAGTGTCCAATCTCCTTTTACCCTCGAGTCGCGAAAGGCAAACTTGCCAATCCAACTCTTCAGGTTCAAGAAGATTGAACAGGGGCAACTGTTGTACCCCAAAATTTGCCCTCCCATTTCTCAATGATTTCTCATCACAAAGCCCTTGGAACTCAAGATCCAGTTAGGGTTTCATCTGCTCAAGACTTCTCCTTGCACTGTTGACCCAAATTTAGGGTTTGTATTTGCACAAAGATGTTTTGACCTAAAATGACTAAGATGACTTTCATGCTTCATATTGGACTCCCAAGTTTATCCATACCAAGTTTCAAGTCCTGATTCCAAATTTTGCCCAGTCAATTGGACAGTTGACCTAGAAATCAGTTGTATTGGGGAAAAAGTCAACTGTGGCCAATTGACAGTCAAATCTCATGAAAATTGACCGACATCAACATTATGAACTCACATGGACCATTTTATCAAGTTTGGATCACAATTCCACAAGAATTTTGATCAGATCACCAAAAGGGCAAAATGGTCATTTTTAGGGTTTTGACTGCAAAGGCAATTTTTGACTGTTTGACCTAGCCAATGGAAAACCAAGCTCACATATGGACTCAAGGATCCCATGGAATTGTCTTGACATGCTCAACAAGTTCAAAAGATCCCAAATGCACAAGATTGACAATTGAATTTCCCAGTCAATTGATCAATTTTGACTGTATACTGAAAAGTCAAAATTTGACTTTTTGGTCAAAATCAAGAGTCAAGATTCATTTTTCATCAAAACATGCCAAATCATGAAACTTGTTCATCAAGAAATCAAGAATTGCAAATTAGGGTTTGAAATGAAGATTTTTCATAACTTAGAATTTTTCTAAGTTATGAAAAACCCTAATTTTTTTCTAACTTTGCCCCACTTTCTCACCAAGATTAATTTGGATTCAAGCAAAAGTCAAAACATGAAAGTTGTAGCCTATTTCATAATCTACAACTTTGATTCACAAAGTTTTCCAAAAAGAGGCTTGTATCTCAAGTTACAATTTTTGGAACAAGGGTACCAAACCATTCTTAACTTAGAGAAAATTTGACCTATTTTAGGCAAGATTTTTTCCTAACTTCAAGACCATTTCTCACATACTTCCACTTGGAATTTCAATTTTCATTTCAAAGATGGATTGTAGTACACATTCCAAGCTTTCCAAAATGTCCAAGAACTCATCAAACAACCTCATGGTTTGAGAGAATCGAATTTTGCAATATGGGAAAAACTCACTTTTGTTATGGCCAATTTCCATGTTCATACACTTAGGCAATTTTCAAATCAGCATGCATCTCTTGATTACAGGCCCTAAATCCTTTTTACACTCATAAATTTAATGCAAACTCTTTGTGCCAAGACCATATTCTATGTGTTCAAGCATTGCATAATGGTTTAATCCCAAACTAGAAAAAGCATTTTATCCATTTTGGTAAAGTTGCACTTTATGTCAAATTGCAAATCCAAGCAAGTACATTTGAAATCTCTTTGGCACAAGTTTATGGACTAAACACACTGATCAAGGGGAAGGTTAGCAGCATAGCTTGGGGGCCTGCATCAGTCTAGAACACCAAGTTGCCTTTTGTTGCTTAAAGTGTAAGAAAGCTAGCATATCATACAACAACTTTCATCTCAGCACAAACAAGCTTAAGCAAAAACTTTGTACACTTTCTAAACATCCTAACTGAGCTAGAACACGAGTCAACCACCTCCATTTCCTTCCAAAACTCAGAATCACCATTGAATTTCCCAAAACAGGGCATCCCTGCAGTTTGAGTTCCATAGCTCAAACCTTCCATGCATTCTTGCTAAAAACACTTCAAACACATTCAATAATATCCCTATAAACTATTCCAAACCTTGAACTAAGACTGTAACAGCCATAGCACCATTTGCCATTTCCATTTTTCTATATTGCAGGTGGACTTCTGCAACTTGATTTGGCACGATTCAAAACACTCCAAGAATTGGAATAGCATCACTACACTTCAGGCAAGCTGTACAAATCATCATTTTGCCCTGAAAGCTCCTCCATTGCAAGGCACGATTCCAACTGAACAGGTATATTTATGAAGTTCTATCTCTCAATATAGGCATTGTTAGCTTTAGGTTTGTGAAGAAAACATGTCACATTCATAGCCCTGAACATGCCCATGTGATTAGATTTCATTTATATTATGTATGCTTAGAGAATTTTAAGTTTGAACATGGAAGAAAAACTAGGTCAGGAATTGGGGGAGAAGAAATTCTCTCTCATTTTTGAGAGTTAGGATGAGTTCTTTATATGTCTGGATTCGTCGTTCAATGCTTAACATTTTTGGTGTTGTAAGTTTTTGTTAAAACTCAAGGAATCAGGATGTTTGAATTCATGTACCAAGCGCGCGTTTTTGAACAAAAACAGTCTGGAGGTTGAAGAAGGTCTTCATGGGCTGGGCCTGATTTGCTATTTCTTTTTACACACTATTTTTACTTTGACACCCCCTAGGCCCATTTGGTTTATTTTTTTGATTTTTTGACTTTTGTTTTTTATTCCTGACTTATTTATTTTTCCTCATAATATTAAAAACATAAAAAACTTTTTTTACACCATTTTTATATTTTTTAGGCATTTATTTGTTTATATTGATATATGTATGTAAATAAGTACATAATATTATTATTTAGAATAAATAGAAAAAAATAATGTAAACACATTCATTTTTTGATTTTTATTTTATCTTACCTTCTGAAAATATTTTATATAAAATATACTTTTTTTATACATATTAAATATTATTATTTTATATATATAATACATATTTAGAAAATAATACAAATATATATATATTTATTAGAATATTTAGGACAAAAATACAAAATATATACATTTTTATTTTTATTAATATTTAACATTGAAAAATACCCTTTTACCAATATACTTCATTTTATTTTATTTTTATATATAATAAATAAATTTTGTATATAATTGATAAATACTTGTATATATTAAATAATTAATATATTTACTTAATAGATTAGGGTTTTGCCCTAAATACATGAAAACTCCAAAAATTAATACTTTTTATTTTTGTTTATTTGACATATAAAAATACTCTTTTCCATACACATAAAAACATTTTTTTTGCATTTTGCATATTTATTTTATTTCCATTTAATTTGTGCAATTAATTATCTTGTAAATAATTCCAAATTGATGTAATAAGCTAGGTTTAAATTTCCTGTCAAAATACCCCCATTTGAACATTTGTACCCCCCTTCCCATATTATGTTGTAATAGCTTAGGAACTTTATTTTTCGCACTTTAATGCTTTCTAAATATACCATGTTAGAATTAGGGTTTGTATGCAAATAAAAACGACAAAAATAGTTTGACCTAATTTCAAGATAATCAAGCATGAAAATGGACAACACTAACCACACTTGCACCCCTAGGGTATTCCACTTGTTGCCTTCAATAAAATGGGCCATATTGCATGTTAGGTCTCTTTGGGCAAAAGAACAAAACAAACAGTCAAATGATCATAGTTCCTCGATGACGCTTTCGAAAGTTGCCTAAAAATGATCAAGTCCCTTAAAGGAAAATTGCCCAAAGATACTTGACACCATTGCAATTATGGTCTAAACGATGACCCGCGCCCGTCCCTTTCACATCCTAATACAAGATTGTCCACCAAATGCAATGGTGGAACAAAATTGTTAAAAGGGTTAAAACATAACAAAAATCTTTGAGAACTTTAGGGTAGATAGCTCTTAAGTACTTGTCAACTTGCAAAACAAAAACACTTGCCTATTTTTCAAACCACACTTCACAAACACTTTCAAAACAAACTTTCAAAAAACCTTGAAACATCTTTTCAAAAAGACAAACACCTTTTGTAAAACATTCGAGTAAAGAATTGTTACAAGGGTAGCCTAGACAAGGCGTCTTTTTCAAAACATTTTCAAACCACACACAAAGCACCATTTCAAACAATTGAAAACCAAGGTAAGTTGATCTAAGAAAGTACCTAAGAGCCCATGGATAACCATGTATAGAAAGGGTGCTAATACCTTCCCTTTCTATAATCTACTCCCCGAACCCAAGAAAATATCTCAAAGGTTTTTGCTGTGCTTTTTTAACCTTTCCTTAGGATAAAATAAAAAGTCGGTGGCGACTCTTGCTCAACCGAAACATTTGCGAAAACAAAACGCAAAACCATAGTCAGTTCTCCCACCGTATCACAGTGTAAAATAGTTGTTTTGCAATATATAATAAAAGAAAAACAAGGAGCACAAAATTTGAAATGCAAGAAACGTCCAATGCTTTTATTAATGATATATGTAGATGACACACATAAAGCCCTCACAAATGAAGCCACGGTGCCCCGAGTAAGACACCAGGCCGTAAAGTTTAAAACATTGTCTATTACAGATTCAAAAAAAAAGTTTCATTACTGAGTAACAAAAGAAATATGGATGAAGTACTTTTCTGTCCAGTTGCTTGGTCCACCGTCGGTCGTTGGGTAGATCCAACTGTCGAACTTAGACTCTTCAATGTCGTCTTCAATGGCATTTACTCCTGAATTGCTGATGAACAGGGGAGGTCTTTTGATTCGCGCATTCCGAACAGCCCTTTGAGCTTCTGCAGTGAAACCCAAACCGAACTTGTTAGTCTTCTGTGCAAAATCAGGGAGTTGGCCCCAATTTGCACACCCACCTTTCTCGACGACAGCCCGGGTATCCTTGAAGGAAGCCATCTTCATAGGAGGATCTTCAACAACTGTCTCAGTTGACGCCAACGTCTGGGGAACCTCTTCAAAATGCTGAAATGGGGTCTCAATGAACTCCTCATCCATCTCTACATATCAGAAATAGTTGAGGTGGCTCACCATGTACTCCTCTTCTCCTTGCACCGTCACAATTTTCCCTTTGACTGGGTACTTTAACTTCTGGTGGAGCGTAGACGTCACTGCCCCAGCTTTATGGATCCATTGGCGACCCAGCAAACAAGAATAAGATGGCCGAATGTCCATCACATAGAATGTAGAGTTGAAAACCTGAGAACCAACCTTAATCGGGATATCCACTTCTCCATGCACCATCCTCTTAGACCCATCAAAGGCCCTGACGACAATGTTGCTTGGTTTCAGCTCCAACCCTTCATAGTCCAACCGGTCTAGAGCTTTCTTAGGCAAAACGTTCAATGAGGAACCAGTATCCACTAATACATGAGCAAGAGTGGTGCCCCTGCATTCAATGGAGACATGCAGGGCATCATTGTGATCCTTCCCATTAACAGTCAAGTCGGCGTCAGAGAAACCCAACCCATTATCAGTAGTTAGACTAGCCACGCAATATTTAGACTGATCAACTGATGTTTCTTGCGGTACGTGTGCAGTCTTCAAGAATGCAATCAGAGCCTTGGGATGGACCTCTGAGCATAGCAATAGCAACAACATAGACATTTTGGACGGGGTTTTCCCCAACTGTTCAATTACATTATAGTCACTCTTTTTGATGATCTTCAGAATCTCTTCCATCTCTTGTCTAGAAGCTTCAACAGTAATCGTCTTCGGTGCCTCCGTCTGGGCAGGCTCACTGGTGGTCCCCTTGCCCCGAGTGTCAGATGACTCGGCGACAGGGGTAAGAATAGGAACTTGAACAGGAATAATAGCAGGTACACTGGTAGGTGTAATAATAACAGGTTTTCAGGCAGTTGGTGGAGAGATATCAGGTGAGAAAAGTCTTCCGCTGCGGGTGACTTTAGCAGGTCCAACAATATTGCTGACGTCAGTATCAACATCCAAATCTTGTTTAACTCCATGAAAATAAACATCAGCCTCGTAGTGCCAAGGGACAGCTTTATCAGAGGTGTAGGGGATAGGCCCAGGAACAGTGATGATCAATGGTGCGATTCTTGGAACATATGTAATTTTAACAGGCTTTCTCGTGGAAGCCTTGGAAGAATTGTTGAAAATGGTGATAATAGAAACTTCTTCAGTACGAACTAAAGGAACAACAGTCTTCTCAAACTGAATTTCTTTACTATCCATCAAGCATTGGACACCTGATTTCAAAAGATGGCAACCGGTAGGTAGAACAGAACACATACGGCAACCTTCGTCACAACCCGAAAATAAACCGGCTAGAAAAAGGTTCTTCTTCACAGTCATCAAAGGGGTAACAATGTCGTTCACAGAAACCACAAACAAATCTTCATCTATAGCATTCACTCCATGGTTGGGCATAGGAGCAGTCACAATATTAGGTCTTTCGGGCGCCTCGAACTCAATCTCCTTAACATCAATTAAGTCCTGTATTTTGTTCTTCAAAGCCCAACAATCATCTGTATTATGTCCCGGGCTATCAGAGTGAAAAGCACAGTGGGCATTAGGGTTATACTTAGGTGATGCAATGTTGGGATTATGCGGAGCCTCCCTTGAAGTTACTAGATTGGTCTTTAATAACTGCGGCAGAATCTGAGATAAAGTCATGTTGAGATGGGTGAATTACCTTCGAGGTCTCTCGGTCTTTTATTGATTGTTGCGCTGAGTAGCACCAGCAGGTCTTGAAATAACAACCGCATTAACAGCTTGGCGGCGTTCGGGTCTATTCTGGCTTTTTGAACTGTAGACAGCAGTGGACTCTTTCTTAAAAGGCTTTTTCTCAGTGCTCGATGAAGAACCCGTTTGTATCTTACCAGACTTAATACCAACCTCAATCCTTTCACCGGTCATAATTAGCTCTGTAAACCCAGACGAAGAGCTTCCAATTAGATGGTTGAAAATGGACCAGACAAGGTCCCCAGAAACATATCCACAAGCTCCCGATCAGCCAAGGGTGGTTGCACTCTTCCGGCGAGGTCCCTCCATTTCTGAGCATAATCTTTGAAACCTTCGCCCGTCCCCATAGACATAGCCTGGAGTTGGGTACGCATGGGAGCAAGGTCAGGATTGTATTGGTACTGCCTGTAGAAAGCAGTAGCCAAATCCTCCCAACTGCGGATACTGGCTCCGTCCAACTGGTAAAACCATTCAAGCTGAGTCCCTAAGAGACTGTCTTGAAAGAAGTGGATCCAAAGGTTCTTATCAGCGGTGTACGGCTGAATCTTCCTTACATATGACTGGAAGTGCAGCTTCAGTCAAGAAACTCTGTCATACTTAGCAAAGGCTGGTGCTTTGAATTTGTGGGGAATCACCACCCCAGATGACAGACCCAGATCACCAAAGTCCAGACCAGGCACTTTCTGTACCTCCATCGCACTCAACCGATCTTCCAGTTGCTTGTATCTATCCTCAACAGGAGGATACTGGTCTTCGTCGAAGTCCGTCTCATTGTCTGAGACCACAGGGCTAGGAGCCCTCCTTTCTTCTTGACTATCTTTCCCTCCAGATGAGGTGGTCAAATCTACTTCATCCTGTAGCCTATTTCTAAACCTGTGACCTGTGTTAAACAGGACTGTCCTCTTCTTCTTCTTCTTCTTCTCTTTCAGAATAAGGGTCTTCAGATCTTGCTGACCATTAGCTTGATTCATGAACAACTCTTGGAATTGGGCGTTTTGCGCCTGTAGGGCCTTGATTGCTTGCTCAGCTGATGGTTCAGCAGACATGATGCTGAAATAAACAGCGAAGAAGATAAGAGACCTGTAATGGGTACCTGTTATGAAGTGCATGGAATGAAATGAGTATGATATGATTTCAAAGATATCAAGAGATTCAAATTCGTAAACCAGAAAGGAAACACACTTTTATTAGATAAACTTTGAAATTCAAATTGTTCAACAGATGCCCTTAAGGCGTTACAAGAAAGGAAATACTGAAAAGTAAATAAAAACTGGAAAGGAAATAATCAAAGGATAATCAGTGCTCCCATGGTCGCTTCTTGTTGGTGCGAACATAGTCATTGAGGATCCGCTCGTTCTCCAGCTGCCTAGTCAACTTTTGGATCTTCTACTCTTGCTCGTTAAACCTTTCTCGGTAAGCATCCCACTCTTCTCTCATTTGCATCCAAGACCTTTTCAGTGCCCCAATGTCAGTGGGCATGTAAGGATGGAGGATGGTAGGAAGAACCCCTTCTTCATTAGCAACTTCAACAATGATAGGCAGGACGGCTTCATACGACATACCCAGCTTTTGGGCACGGATACAAACCCATCTGAGATATGGCTCCATCGGAAGTGAAGTCTTTGGACCCAACTCATGTGGATCAGATCTGTGAACTCTATCCCAAGCCCTTATGAATCTGCGGCGTTGCTCGTCACTATCCCCTTGAAAATCAAAGATGATACTAGGCATTAGCAGCTCATGAGGTCCTTCTCTTCTGGCTCTCCCAAACTGACGTAAGGCCAAGCCTAGATTGTAAGAAATTCCTCCATTGGTTCCTATCAGGGGAACATTGGGGTACTCCCCACATCGATCAATAATAGCCACCTCGTCCATACCCTTGATAGTCTAGATGATGTCATTATGAGAGAGAGACATAACCCTATAAGCCCAGCCCATGCCTTCTTTGTTCTTCAGCATTGATTTAAGGAGGTGCGAAATAAACCACCTCGCCAATAATGGAGCACAACACATCAAGGTTCCCCGCTTACGAGCAGTACGGGCATAAAGCTGATGAAGAATGTCACCCAAGAGAGTGGGTACAGGATTATGAGAGATGAAGATTTTCACCGCATTCACATCAACAAAGGAGTCAGGATTCAGAAACAATACCAAGACATATATCAGAAGAGCTAGAATATCTTCGAATGCCTTGAAGTCTAGACTATCCCAGAAATAATTAGCCTTACCAACCAAGAACTTAGTCAGAAAGCCCTTTGCTCCACTTCTAGTCTCCCAATTAGCCATTACCTCATCCTTTGTCATATGAAGGGCTGAAGCAATCTCTTCTGGCCTAAGGATCTTCTCCCAACCAGTAAACGGGGTTTGATCCAGAATAGAGATACCGAGCAGATCAGAGAACTCTTCTAAGGTGGGAACCAACTGGTAGTCCTGGAAAGTAAAGCAATGGTACACGAATCATAGAATTGGACCAAAACACTCATCATCTGTTCGTCCAATTTGGAGGTGACCAAACTGAGAAGATACCCATGTCTTATGATGAAGGAGGTAGTATCAGGCATCTTTGCAACCAATTCTTTAAGCATAGTGGGAACCTGGACAAAGTTGATCCGGATGGTATTCCTACGCGTGGGCATCATGACCTACAAAACAGAACAAAGATGAATCCCTCCTGTCTTTGAAATAGGTTAGTCCAATGCAAGATGTATGCAATGTTATGATGTCATGATAGAAAGCACATCACAAGTATCCACAAATAGCAAACATGGTAAAGGCACGCAAGTCACACAGAGAGCCCTTAGATTTCAGGCTGGCAAGGAGCTTAGGTACTACCCTATTTCAGTTCAGTTGGTTTAAACTTGTCCTAAAAATAGTAACCGGGTTCTAGAGGATCTCAATATCACTGACTACCCTCAATCGGTCATAATTCCAGTTTAGCAACCTTTTCTTGCGGCCGAAATCATCGCAAGAGTTTAGTCTCAATGAGTGTAGCATACTGCTACTGTTCTATGGCCAAGTTGGTCAATTTAAAGGTTCTAAGGTCAGTTGGTGCTTAATGACCCCTTATATGACCCATATTCTCCTTGTTCCAACACAAGGGATATCGGTACAATCTAAAGTGCCACACCAATGTAGCTACTGCTTCAACCGTATCGGTCTACGCCGTACAGTTCCCTCATAGTTTATTACTACTTACCTAAAGGGTATCCCTCAGATCCGGGTTAGGATCTATAGTAACTCCGATACAAGCCCACAAATATAAAGCATACAAGTCAAGCAATTGAAAACATTATGAACTATTCCTAAGGTACACCCCACTTATTAAGCGTCCCCAGCAGAGTCGCCAGTTCTGTGATACGGTGGGAAAGAACTGACTGTTTTTTGGAATGCTGGTTCGCGTTTGTTTTCGCAAAATGTCGCGGTAAGCAAGAGTCGCCACCGACTTTTATTTTATCCAACAAGGAAAGGAAAAAAGCACAGAAAAATTCCTTTTTTGAGATATTTCTCGGGTTCGGGGGGTAGATTATAGAAAGGGAAGGTGTTAGCACCATTTCTATCCGTGGTTATCCACGGGCTCTTAGGTACTTGCTCATATTGTTTTCAAAATTGATTTTCTTTATGTTTGTGGGTTTGAAGAATTTTTTCTTTGAAAGGTGTAAGTGTGAAAAGTTTTTGTTTTTGAAAGAGAAAGTACTTAAGAACCATCTACCTACTCGAAAAAGGAATCGTTCTATGCTATCTTCCTTTAGACAATGTTATCCCACTATTCATGAGTAGGTATCATCGTCGTTGGAGTTTAAGGGTCAATTCGAATTTAGGGACTTACGGTCACCAAAGCAATGGTAGGACGCCTTAGCGGTAACCCTAATATCTTAGATCATTTTATCCGAGGCAACCGTTTCGAGGCAACTTATGATCTTTGGACAAGAGGGCGACCTCTAAAACTTCCTATACTCAATGACCGCGTTACGAAGGCAACCAAGTGGGGTGTACCCTAAGAGTGCGCATGTGCGAGTGTGTCATTTTTCAGTTATTTTGTCTTTGTACATGTCAATGATGATCTATGTTGATTTTAGGTTTAAACATTCAATCTTGTCATGCATTCCCTATTACCAAACATCTAACAGTTTATAAGTTGCGGAAATTAAATTGCGGAAATTTAACTAACTATTTACAAGACGTCAGGTATTTACATCGCCAAAAGCAACCCTTGAAATTAAAATGCGGAAAATAAATAAAGCGATAAAGATAGTCCTAATTATCTATTACATTCCAGAAACAAATACAATGTTGAAATAAAATGGATCGCATGCGGGAAATTAAATCGGGTGAGTTCTAGGGTTTTGACCCTTTTGTTATTCAAGAAAAGATTTTTTTGGTTATTTTTTAATTAAGAAAGAAGTTAATCTAGGTTAATTATTAAATTAATAAACAAATTAATTAATAAAAATATTTTTGGGTTTTTTGGTATTTAAAGAAATAAAAATAAATTTGATCAATGTTAATAAAACCTAATTGTCTAAGTTAATTTTAATTATTGCAAAATATATTAAAAGTTATTCCTAATTAAAACTAAATTAATTAATTAATATTTATTAACAAAAATAAAATGCTGAAATTTAATTTTAATAAAGAAAATATTTTTTTGGTTTTTAATTTATGGAGAAAATTATTTGATTGGTTAGTTAATAATAAAAATAATTAAACAAGCAATTAAATAAAATAAATAAAAAAATGAAATAGAAAGACTTAAGGGGGTTTGGACCTGATTTGGAGGCTTGTTCAGCAATTTTGTGGCCCAATAATCCACTGGCCTGGTTGACTTTGTGAATCCCCTATGCGCTCGTTGACTGGATCCCATGGTAGGCTCTCATTCTGGATCACCAGATCTGGCCTGGGGCCATCTGGCAAGTGATTGAGTGATGGAGCATGGTATGCTATAACTCCTGAAGGGCACTGGAATACCTGAAGAAAAATACAACAAAGCAATATGAGGGACCTGGGATTCGAACCCAGGTCCTGTTGGTACTTGAATGCACGCCACTTCCACTCAGCCACTATGTCTCAATTGTCAATATATTAGATAATAATAATGATATGGGATAACGTGATAATATGCCAGAATAAAAATAAAAACGCGCCAAGTTTGAACCGTCCAACCAGGGGGAGACACGTTTGTCGTCCCTAACCTCCAGCCCCCTGTAAATTTACCTGCGGATTTATATCCGCAGCTAAATTCGTATGTCCACCCTAAAATCGGTTCTAGGCCATGAAAATTAAATCCAAGACCATGGTTATGCTCGTCTTCCTCCTCCGGTCCTGCCTATGTCCATCAATGGAGCTGATTTTGCCTGTAAAAGAAATGCCCAAAAAAACAGACCATGAACCATAGATTCGGCTATGGGGTTACAGGCCAGATAAACACAATTGGCTAATGCAGAATGCTTGTAAATTTGGCGAGGATTATGAATATGCCCATAGTTTGTGCAAAAGATGCAAGAAATAAGAGTTGCGAATTCAAGAGAAGGGCGGTATTTTGAGATACTTACAGAGCTTTAGAGCGTGTATGGAGATTGGCTTTAGGTTGGTTCTGCTCCAGTGATCCTCCAGCAAGCGATTGGTATTGAGTTTTGCTCCTGAATTTGCCTCTAAGTGTGATTTTGGTTTCACACTTTTTCCACCTTTTTTCAAGTTTTGTTTTCAATATTCTTGCAGCCTATAGCCCTCAAATTCGTGTCTTTGCCTTGTATATGTAATATGCAATGCATTAGGTCAACAAATTTGTTTTGAATCTTTCCACATCAATGCCTTGAGATTGGATTTGATTCACCATTGAAGACTTGCCAATTTTGTCAAAAACTTAATATTTTTGCACATGGAATACTTGATACGAGTTTGATCATGATATTGATGATGATTAGGTCCTAAAAATAGAAAAAGATCTCATGTAATCAAGTTTTTGAGATTTTATTTGATTTAAATTGATTTAAAATGAAATAATTCAATAAAAAATCAAATAAAATAAAAAAATTGATAAATGGACACAAGGCTGAGGCTAAGACAAGTGTGTAATGTGGCAAGTCCAAATCAAGTGGAAAAGAATGGGCCCATTTGACAAAATTTGAAGTTTTGGGGATAGTTGACTTTTGGCAATTTTGTAAAAATGCCCAACTTCAACAATGCATAACTTCTTCAATTTTGAACTTTTGGAAGTCTTATTGGACTTTTTAGAAAGCTTGAGATGTCCTCTAACTAAAACTTTTGGTCTCATATCAATTTGATATTCCATTCGCAAGTTATAAGCTTTGGAAAAAAAGGTGTTTTTGTTGACTTTCAAAAATGACCTATAATGTCCAAATTTATAACTTTTTGTGAGTGCATTTTCTGATCTTGGGGTATGAAGATGGATTGTAGGAAATTGCATCCTCTTAAAAATGAGTTTTGTATGGGTCATTTATCATAAAGTATGAGAAAGTTATGCTTGGTCAAAGTTGAGTTGACTTTTCCTACAAAACCCTAATTTAGCAACTTTTGAGTCTTGATGAATTTTGAGCAATCCTTGATGAGTCATGATCAATTCTTGACCAAATGGTGAAATATCCTTCAAAATTAGAATGTTTACAAAAAATCTTGAGGTTTTACTGTATTTGGGTTACAGTTGACTTTTGCCCTAGCATAGTCGATTTTTGGACCCTTTGAGCAATTGACTGAGCAAACTTCCTCTGCAAGGCTTGAAACTTGACACGGATGATCTTGAGAACATATTAGGACATTGGGGAGTACTTGAGGTCATTTGGATTCAAGGATCTTGATGCAACACAAAACCCTAATTTGGGATTGACTGCCTTAGGAGATAGCTTGATTGTCCAACTCTTGAGCAATCTTGGGCCACTTGGAGATTTTTCTTGCAATGTTTTGAAAAATATGAGAGGGAAAATTTTGGGGTACAACACTCTCCAACAGTCAGGGGTTTATTTTCCGTAACTCAGATATGTGACAATAGCATTTCATGTTCATATACCATGACATGCGCATACATATTGCATACAACATAATCTCATTTATTTTGAGAACATCATCACACAATGTGTTTCATGCGTCACATATAATTAACCCTATACCTTTTCAGGAAAGATAGTTATCATCAACAATTTCCAGCAGGTCTAAGATTAGCTCCTAAAACTAAACAGAGTAATTATCTGCGCGACCAAATGCAGCCTTACACGGGTTCGTCACTGTGATGCGGTGGGAGAACTGACTTGGTTGTTTTGCTTTTCATCCAAATGTTGCGGTTAGCAAGAGTCTCCATCGACTTTTCTTTTATCCAAAAGGAAAGGTGAGAAAACACAGAAAAGACCTTTGAGATTGTTTCTTGAGTTCGGAGGGTAGATTATGAAAAGGGAAGGTGTTAGCACCCTTTTCATCCATGGTTTTCCATGGGCTCTTAGTTACTTGCTAGATCACTTTCTTTTGTTTGAAAATTTTCTTTGTGTGGTTTTTGAAAGTATTTTGTAAAGATGCCATCGTTTAGGCAAACTTTGTAATGATTCTCGTTCGTAAGAATGTATACAAAGTGTTGATCTTTTGAAAATGTTTCAAGTTTGGAAGATGTTTTGAAAGTGTTTTTGAAAGTGTTGGTGTTTGTTTTGTAAAATAAGCAAGAGTGTTTGATTTGAAATTGAGCAAGCAATTAGGAACGATCTACCTACTCAAAAGTCTTGGTTCATTTCTTCCTCTCCTTTGATATTGCTATCTCACCATTGATTTGGTAAGTAACCCTATCTTTGGATGTAAAAGGGATGGGCGTGGGTCATCGTATAACCATGATAGAAATGTTGTGAGATGAATTAGCATTTTTATTTATGGACTAAGATCATTTTGAAAGGAAACTTTGATTGCGTCATCGAGGGACTATGATCTTGTATTTTTTATTTGTTTGTGCTAAGACATCCCACATGCATAACATGACCATTTTTGTAAGGAAACAAGTGGAATTACCCTAAGGGTGTAAGTGTGAAAATGTGTTTTATTTACATGCTTGTTTATCTTAAATTAGGATTATATACTTGTTGGTTTTATCTTTCCATACAAACCTTAATTACTAACATTATATGAAAGCGATAAATTACGGAAAGTAAAATTACTACACTATTACATCACTTGGGGATGGGGGATATAAATTTACAAATGGGGATGACAAGTAAAGTAAACCATAATTACTATTACAAGGCTTTGAAAATTACATAATTTATAATTCAAAAATAATAAAATATGCAAGAAGATGTAAAGTGAGAGAAATTGTTTTTTAGGGTTTTTTATAGCAAAATGTTTTGTAATTAATTTCATTGAAGAAAAACCTAAGTCTAAGTTAATTGTTTAGAAAATTGTTTTTTGAGGTTTCATTTGAAAAAAAGGTTTTATAAAGTTAGATCATTTCCAAGCAATGCAATATGTCCAAAATAACCTAAAAAATCTCCAAAAATCAAGAAATTTGGTGCCCGAGCTGACACGGGCCGTGTCAGGGGACATGGGCACTCGTGTCAGGACTTGTCCATGACTTTTATGCATTTTTTTGGTCCCAGCCAACCTGACACGGCCGTGTCACGTGACACGGGCGCCTGTGTCAGCCTCTGTTCATCTTTTTCTGCTCATGTACGCACCAGTAATATTGACATGGGCCGTGTCGTTTGACACGGGCACCCGTGTCAGCCTCTGTCCCTACACATTATCATGTTTTTTCAACCCAACTAAACTGACACAGGCCGTGTCGTGTGACACGGGCACCCGTGTCAGCCTCTGGTCTGGCTTTTTGTTAGTTTTTTTCTCTTTGATCTGTCTTGTTATATCTTTTGAGCGTAAAAGCAAATGATGTATGAACAATTATATCACAGTTTGAGAAAGTTTACCTCTCGAAGTGGAAGCTTTAGAACACGTACCGATGTTTCCGACTGAAAGTTTCCCTCGAACCTTCTTGCATCTTGGTGAAAGAATGGCATGAAGTTGTGAAAAAACATGAAATTTCCAACACTTAGAAAAATTTCTAAGTTTGAAATTTTGACTTTTCAAAGATGAAATTTGACTTTTTGATTTCTTGATGAACAAGTTTCATATTATTGAATGTCTTGATGAAATTTGATCTTTGGAATGTAATGTTGACCAAAAAGTCAAAGTTTGACTTTCCAGTATGCAATTGACCATTTTGCCCTTGGGCCAATTCCAAACCTAAATTGATGTATCACTGCTGCAAACTTGACGTCATAGAAGATCTTATGAGAGAATATTTGAGAAATGAAAGGGAAAATTTTGGGGTACAACAGCTGCCCCTGTTCATTCTTCTTAAACCTGAAGAGTTAGATTGGCGAGTGCGCCATTCGTGACTTAAAGGTGAAAGATGATTGAACACTAGAGTGCCCAGAAATTTGCACTCGAAGATGGATGGTGAATAGGCTTATAGATGCCATTTGGAGAAATGTTAGTAAACACTGGAAGAAGTATCAACACCAATCTCTTGTTGATTTATACTAAAACTTGATGTTTTACCTATGGGAGATAAGAGTTAGTAAAATGCAAATGCATGTATGATGTTCACCAGATGTGGTATTATGCTAAATGCATATGGTATGTACATTCTATGATGTATGAATGTGAGATTTATGTTTCTGTCCGGGAAAATAAATCCATGACCGCTGTTGAGGGAATTCTAGGGGGTTGAATCCCTGATTGCCGTTGGGGATAAAGAATATGCATATCTTCAAACTTTGTTGAAAGGATGCTTTCGCTGGGGAATATCTCTTGAATGTCAGCTGTTATCTGGTCGGATCCAGGCTTCACAATTTGCTGAGGATGAAGTAGTCAACTGCTATCTGGTCGGATCCAGGATTCACGACAACTTACTAAGGGAATAGACGAATTAACTGTTATCTGGTCGGATTCCAGGCTTTGCAGAAAATTTCTTGAAATTGAATAGTTATCTGGTCGGATCTAGGCTTCACAATAACTTGCTAGGGATACAGAAGTTAACTGTTATCTGGTCGGATCCAGGCTTTGCAGTAACTTGAAATGGTAACTACTATCTGGCTGGGTCCAGGTTTCATGGTTTTTGGAAAGCTGTACTATTATCTGGTCGAGTCCAGGCTTCATAGTGTCTCTCTAGGGATCATAGTTAATTGTTATCTAGTCGGGCTCCAGGTTTCACAATAAATTGTTTGAAAAACTGTCATCTGGACGGGTCTAGGCTTTGCAGATTTCTGAGGTTGATGAGGTCAATTGCTATCTGGTCGGGTCCAGGTTTCACAATAAACTGTTTGGGGATTTAGTTGTTATTTGGTCGGTTTCCAGGTTTCACAACGAATCTCCGAGGGTAATTGCTATCTGGTCGGATCAAGGCTTCACAACAACTTGTTGGGGGTAGATGCAAACTCTACTGGGGAAAGAAGTTTTGCTAGTGATTTTGTAGGAATTAAACTGTTATCTAGTCGGGTCCAGGCTTCAGCAATTTTGAACTTGAGGTTAACTGGTATCTGGTCGGGTCCAGGTTTCAAAAAATTAAATAGTTATCTGGTCGGGTCCAGGTTTCAGCAATTGAAGAAGTCAAACTATTATTTGGTCGGGTCCAAGCTTTAGTAACTTAAAAATTGAGATTAACTATTATCTGGTCGAGTCCAGGTTTCGAAAACTCAAACTGTTATCTGGTTGGGTCTAGGTTTCAGTAATTGAAGAAGTCAACCTATTATCTGGTCGGGTCCAAGCTTTAGTAACTTAAAATTGAGATTAACTGTTATCTGGTCGGGTCCAGGTTTCAAAAACTCAAACTGTTATCTGGTCGGGTCCAGGTTTCAGTAATTGAAGAAGTCAAACTATTATCTAGTCAGGTACATGCTTTAGTAACTTAAAAATTGAGATTAACTGTTATCTGGTCGGGTCCAGGTTTCAGAAACTCAAACTGTTATCTGGTCGGGTCCAGGTTTCAGTAATTGAAGAAGTCAAACTATTATCTGGTCGGGTCCAGGCTTTAGTAACTTAAAAATTGAGATTAACTATTATCTGGTCGGGTCCAGGTTTCAAAAACTCAAACTGTTATCTGGTCGGGGCCAGGTTTCAGTAATTGAAGAAGTCAAACTATTATCTGGTCGGGTCCAGGCTTTAGTAACTTAAAATTGAGATTAACTGTTATCTGGTCGGGTCTAGGTTTCAAAAACTCAAACTGTTATCTGGTCGGGTCCAGGTTTCAGTAATTGAAGAAGTCAAACTATTATCTAGTGGGGTCCAGGCTTTAGTAACTTAAAAATTGAGATTAACTGTTATCTGGTCGGGTCTAGGTTTCAGAAACTCAAACTGTTATCTGGTCGGGTCCAGGTTTCAGTAATTGAAGAAGTCAAACTATTATCTGGTTGGGTCCAGGATTTAGCAACTTAAAAATTGAGATTAATTGTTATCTGGTCGGGTCCAAGTTTCAGAAACTCAAACTGTTATCTGGTCGGATCCAGGCTTCATAGTAACTTGGAGATAGAAAAGAATTTGTTGAGGATAGTGTGATACGGTGGGAGAACTGACTTGGGATTTTGCGTTTGTGTTCGCAAATGTTTCGGTTTAGCAAGAGTCGCCACCGACTTTTTATTTTATCCAAAGAAAAGGTCAAAAAGCACAGGAAAGACCTTTGAGATGTTTTCTTGGGTTCGGGGGGTAGATTATGAAAAGGGAAGGTGCTAGCACCCTTTTCATCCATGGTTATCCATGGGCTCTTAGTTACTTGTTTTAGATCACTTGCCTTTGCTTTTCAATTGTTTGAAATGATGCTTTGTGTGTGTGGTTTTGAAAATGTTTTGAAAAAAATGCCTTGTCTAGGCAACCTTTGTAATGATTCTTGTTTGAATATATACAAAGGTGTGTGTCTTTTCGAAAAGATAATTCAATGTTTTGAAAGTTGTTTTGAAATTGTGTTGTGAGGTGTATTTGAAAAATGGCAAGGATGTTTGCAAGTTTTTTATCAAGTAACTAAGAGTTGTCTACCCTATTTTACTCAAAAGATCTTTCTTATGTTTTTAACCCTTTTAACAGTGTTGTTTCACCATTGTGTTTGATGAACAACCTTGCGTTAGGATGTTAAACGGGACAGGCACGGGTCATCGTATAGACCATGATAGAAATATTGCCAAGTATCTTTAGCAATTTTTCGAGGGACTAGATCATTTTGTATAGGCAACCAAGATAGCGTCATCGAGGGACTATGATCTTTTGTCTTGTTTTTGTTTTGCCAATAGATACTTAACATGCATATCATGGCTATTTGTTTAGGCAACCAAGTGGAGATACCTTATGGGTGTTTATGTGCAAGTGTGTTTTATTGCATTGAGTTTATCTTGAATTAGGATTTTCTATTTCATCGATTTTATCTTGCCATACATATCCTAATTACTAGCATTTGCATTTGAAAGCAATAAAATGCGGAAATGTAAAATCCTACGCTATTACAACATTTAAGGGATGGGGATACACATTTGTACATGGGGTGGTTCAACGATAAAAATAGATAAGAAAAGAAAATAACAAAGGGAAGATAGAGAGAAAGAGAGAGAGGGCTAGCGCGCTGCTGAGAGGAAGTCAGAAGTTCTGACCCAGGCCTGCTGCAAGATTATCAACCTGTTAGTGAAAATGTATGAGTCAGAACTTCTGACTCTGGCACCTGCAAAACAGAAACCTGTTAGTGGGAAGGTCAGAAGTTCTGACCCCCATGCGCTGCAAGACAAAAGTTTGTTAGTGGGGAAGTCAGAAGTTCTGACCCTGCTGGACATACAATAATTTTCAGAAGTTCTGATATTATTGACAGCAAAACAGGCTTCAGATGTGCTAACGTCAAAGTCAGAACTTGGCTTCTCCTGTGCTAGCTAGAACATCTGCAATTTTGTTATTTTTCCACAAAATACAGAACATGCTTGGGACAACTTCAGCAAATGTCAAAGTGTTTTAGGAGACAGAACCAACAAGGTCACAGGCAGGTTCTACACTGATTCACCTCCTACTTAAACATTCTGAGGTATGAAAATCCTCATAACACAAACAACAGCAACATGATATTTACATTATGTTTATTGAGCATGCAAAGCTGATGATGCTTGGAAGCGTGATGAAAGTCAGCAGGTGCTTACCTGGCTGTTGAAAAAGTCTGTGAGTGGGAGCTAGCTTTTAGCTCTGATGGTGTTCTGGACAGGTTCTTTTTTAGAATGGGTGGATGGAGAAGGTATGTGTATGTATGGTCAGAAACTGTAAAGGTGTTCTTTGGTCACAAAGCAAACTGGGTATTAATGAAGTTTGGAGGTGGGAAGTTCAAAGTTTATGAAAAAAATACCAGGGATTCTGGACAGAGATTCACAAGGTTTTTCTTTTACTAGAGTTTTCTATTTCTTCTATAGCAATTTTTTCTGGATGTTTTTTCACGTCCTCTTTGTGATGGACAATGGTGTCCTATTTATAGGCAAGGCTTTGTGGATTTTTGAACGTTAAATGGTGCCCATACTATGCAGGAGAGATTAACTTGTTTTTGAAGGAAGTTCATGAAAAGTTGTGATGATGGACAGCTTTTCAGCCTAGGCTGGAACAGTAGGCAAGGATTGAGGAGAAGTGACCTCTATAGGTGAAAAGTGGCGCATAGACCCATGCCTAAACCTGCACAAAGGTGTTTACCAAGCCACACGTGGAGAGACCCCTTGGATGAATGTTTAGGAGTGGTTGTGAGCATTAATGAGCATTAAATGGTGATGAGATTTATCAACATCAAAAATCTTGCAATATGAGATTTTGCATCATTACCTAAAACCCGAGCCAACAGTTCTGCTTCACCAAAAACAACGTAAACCAAGCTCTGACCTTGGCCTCTTGCTGTCTTAGCAAGTTCTGAGAGTTTTCCAGTATGCTCCTTTGATCTGTCTTTACAGACTCTGAACTTAGTGATCCTGCTTCAGTACTTTACCCAATCTGCTGATCCCATTACCTTCTGATCCCAGTATATTCTGAAGGAGTTCCAGGCTTTGTTGTTTTCTCTAGCAAACTCTGAATTTCTGCGTAGCTGCTGAAAAAAGCCATGTTGTGTTTAAAGATCACGTGCTGAAACATGTTTACAATCTCTGACTGAGTTGGTGTAACTGCTGAAAGAGCCATCTTCTGACTGAATATTATGTGCTGAAACAAGTTTGCAGCTCTGACTGAGTTGGTGTAACTGCTGAAAGAGCCATCTTCTGACTGAATATTATGTGCTGAAACAAGTTTGTAGCTTCTGACCGTTTCTGCCTGGAGGTTGGTTCAGAAGTTCTGAAGTGCCATTTTCTTCTTAAACACCCATTTTTTAGAGAAAAATTCCCAATGTTTAGAATTTAATTTCTCCAAGGTAAAAGCTTTGCCTTTAGATCTTGCAAATGACCATTTTGCTCTTGTAAATTGTTTGCTTGGAAAGGAACGATAATGAAGGGCTTGGCTTTGTTTAAGAGAGAGAAAAAAACCTGAGAGTTCAGGATGAATTCCTGAAGGATGGGAGGGAAAATTTTGGGGTACAACAGTTGCCCCTGTTCAATCTTCTTGGACCTGAAGAGTTAGATTGGCGAATCTGCCTTTCATGACTAGAAGGTAAAAGAGGATTGGACACTAGAGTGCCCGTAAATTTGCACTCGTCCAAATGTAGGTGAGGGAATGGGCTTAAAGATGCCATTTGGAGACGGTAGAATCTTGCCGGAGATGGGCTTAGAGATTCCATCCAAAACTTATTTGTTGAATATTAGTAGAATGAACATCAGAATGGTATCCGTATTTGGAACGCATATGAGCTGTATCTGGAGATTGGGTTCGTATGAGCAAGGGAATGGCGTCCATGTCTAGAGCGTATCCAAGCTGTAACTGTATTTGGTTCTTGAATAAGTATCAGAATGACTGCCGTCTCTGGAGTGTATCTGTATTCTGAATAGGTAATAGAGAGACCTCTGTGTAGGGAGCATCCATGTGCTGGGGATAAATTCCGAATGAGTGACAGAATGGCGACCGTGTCTGGCGCGTATCTGGACTGTATCTAAAGTTGAGATCTGTATGAGTAGCATAATAACTTCCGTGTCCGGAGTGTATCTGTACTGTAACTGGGATCTGGACAAGTGACAGAATGACTTCCGTGTCTGGAGTGTATCTGTACTGTAATTGAGATCTGAATAAATGACAAAATGATTTCCGTGGCGACTGCACTGGGGAGAATCAAACTTCTGGTGTAAGGGCCAGAAAGGCATCCGTGTTTGGAGCGTATCTGAACTTGAAGTTGATAGTTGAATCTGAATGAGAGATAGAATGGCTTCCGTGCCTGGAGCGTATCTAGTCTGTATCGGATTGCTGAAGTTTGAATGAGTATTAGAATGACCGTCGTGTCTGGGGTGAATCTGTACTGTATTTGATTTGAAGTTCTGAATGAGTAATAGAATGACCACCGTGTCTGGGGTGTATCCATACCATATATGATTTGAAGTTCTGAATGAGTAATATAATGACCGCCGTATTTGGGGTGTATCCATACCGTATCTGATTTGAAGTTCTGAATGAGTGATAGAATGACCGCCATGTCTGGGGTGTATCCATACTGTATCTGAATAATTGTTAGCGATAACCTTTTAATCTTATCCTGAAAAGGGCAAAATGTTAGCTAAAACACATAGTTATGTTGCATGATATGTATGATGCAATGGAATGTGTTCCATCCATGTTTATGATATATGAATGTAATGGATGCATGTAAGCTGATTAACCGTCTTGTTGAGGAAGATAAATCCTTGATAACTGGAGGTAATGAAATCTTTGACTGCTGCCGGGGAAGGTGAATCCTTGACTGATGCTGGAGATTCCAAAAAAATCTTTGATTATTGAAGATGAGAAATCCTTGCTGACTGCTTGGGGATTAAAGATCTTTGATTGTTGAGAATGAGAAATCCTGGGGTCACTGCCGGGGATTAAATATCCTCGGTGACTGGTGGGGATTTAACGAGAGCTTTGATAACTGTTGCAGGGAGTGAGAATCCTTCATGACTTTCCTGGGAAATAAGGAGAACTCTGAAGACCTCTACTGGGGGAATTAAAACCTGGGAGGCTTCTGCTGGAGAAACGAGACCGAGAATCTTCGATTAGCTGGGAAATAAATCTGTGGGGAGAGTGTTTACTCAGCTGGGGAAATTAGGAGCTTGGGTGTATGCCAATCTACTGGGGAATCATCCTAGTTGGGGATAAGCCAAGAAGTTAACTATTATCCGCTTGGTTCTCAGACTTTTAAGATAAACTGTCGGGGAATTTGAGGAAGCTGAATGGTTCCCACCGAGGATTGATAGTTGGAAATTTTGACTTTGTTGGGGAAGAAGGTTTAGAATATTCTAGCTCCGCTGGGTATATGTATTTTAGGGTTTTCGAGCTCCACCGGGGATCAGGAGTTTGGAGACTTAACTCTAATTGGAACTTTGAAACTTAACTCCACTAAGGAATAAGGTTTAGAATACATTGGCTCCGCTGAGGATCTTGAAGCTTAACTCCGCTGGGGAAATATACTCCAAATTTAGCTTTGTTGAGGATCCGAATGATGTATCGTAGGGGATTTCTTCTGAAATGGCACAAAGATATCTTCCTACACCTTCAACCTATCAGTAATTATCTTTTTTCAATTTCGTTTTATTTGTAAGCAGTGATTATATTCAAATACATATGCCTATTTAACAAACCATTGGACGTTTTCAAGTAAAATATAAGTGTAAAAAGGCAAGCAAATTTCTGTACTTTGAAGTATTTTTGTATTAACTTTGTAAGTATTTTTGTACAAAGGAGACAGACATCCTAGTAAGAGAATGTTGTCGTAAAATTGAGAAACATTTTATACAAAAAGAAAGATGGCTATGTGTAAGAATTCCATGGGGTTCCCATTCTGCTATAGCCTTCACAACTCTAAATATCTTTTCTATTCGCTGCTTCGTCCGCCGATGATTGGATTGATCAGAAACTTGGAGCTTGTTGGTGAAGAGATTGTTCTTAAAGTGATCCGACGAGACATAGTCATACGCTTTAATTCCCTAACTTTTGCCTGGACCGCCCTTTCGGGTTTTCGGTCTACCGGGAAACCCTTTTTTGCCCAAGTCTCCCTTTCGGGTTTTCAACTTGCCGAGTGTACAAATTTTTTTGTTTTATCCCTAACTTTTGCCTGAACCTCCCTTTCGGGTTTTCGATTCACCGGGATGCCCATTTTTGCCCAAGTCGCCCTTTCGGGTTTTCAACTTGTCGGGTCGTTTTATGCGTAGTATCTTTTGACTATGTCTGCGTTCGCAGGGTGCGACAAGTCGTCGCCGTCCATGGTGGTCAGAATCATTGCCCCACCAGAAAATATGCTTTTGATCACAAATGGTCCTTCATAAGTAGGAGTCCACTTGCCCCTGGGATCACTTTGCGGTAAGATGATCCGCTTGATTACAAGATCTTCGACTTGATATATCTGACGTCTGACTTTCTTGTTGAAAGCCTTGATCATCCATTTTTGATACGTCTGACCATGACAAACATCAGTAAGTCGCTTCTCGTTGATCAAATTAAGTTGATCAAGCCGGGTCTGAATCCAATCGTCTTCACTCAAACCAGCGTCCTTCATAATCCTTAAGGAAGGAATTTGAACTTCCATGGGTAGAACAGCTTCCATGCCATATACAAAAGAAAATGGGGTTGCCCCTGTTGAAGTACGTGCCGTGGTACGATATCCATGCAGAGCAAATGGTAACATTTCATGCCATTCCTTGTAGGTGACTATCATCTCTTGAATGATCTTCTTGATATTTTTGTTCGCGGCTTCAACAACACCGTTCATCTTCGGCCGATAGGGAGATGAATTGTGATGATAAATCTTGAACTGTTCGCATAGAGCGGTGATCATAGTGTTATTCAAATTTGTGCCGTTGTCCATGATGATCCTATCGGGGACACCATACCGGCATATGAGGTTCTGCTTGATGAAGCGGGCAACCACATTTTTTGTAACTGATGCGTAGGAAGTTGCCTCGACCCACTTGGTAAAATAGTCAATAGCCACTTGGATAAAACGGTGTCCATTGGATGCCGTAGGCTTAATCTCTCCAATCATGTCAATGCCCCACATCGCGAATGGCCAAGGAGCTGTCAGGATGTTGAGAGGAACATGAGGGATATGTATTTTGTCGGCATAGACTTGGCATTTGTGACAGGTACGGGAATGTTGATGACAATCAGCCTCCATGGTAGACCAGTAGTAGCCTGCCCTTAGAATCTTTTTAGCCATCGTATGTCCTCTCAAGTGGGTACCAAATGTGCCACTATGTATATCGGTCATGATCAACTCTGCCTCAGCTTTATCCACACAACGAAGTAGAACACAATCATGGCTGCGCTTATAAAGGATGCCATTGCTTAGGAAGAACTTGGCAGCAAACCTCCGTAAGAACTTTTTATCGTTGACAAAAGCTCCTGCAGGGTATTCTCTAGTCTGGAGATACCTTTTGATTTCATGAAACCAGGGTTCTTCCACTACTTCTTCAGTATTAATCTCATGACAGTGCGCAGGTTCGTCCCTTCGCTCGATGGTAATTTGGGGAGCCTCGTTATCCCAGTTGAGTTTAAACATGGAAGACATTGTAGCCAGAGTATCTGCTAGCTGATTTTCTTCTCGTGGGAAATGCTCGAAGGTGATTTGCTCGAACTGAGGAAACAATGTTAGGACATGTTCTTTGTATGGGATAAGATTAGGATGCTTGGTGTCCCACTCTCCTTTGACTTGACTGATAACCAAAGCCGAGTCCCCAAATACGACCAAAGATTTGATCCCCAAGTCTATAGCAGCCTTGAGACCAGAGATGCAAGCTTCATATTCAGCCATGTTGTTGGTACAGCTGAAACAAAGTCGGGAAGTGAAGGGTCTATGGCAACCTTCCGGAGATATGAGTACCGCACTGATACCGTTTCCAAGTGCATTTGAAGCACCATCGAAGTACAGGGTCCATCGGGATCCTTGTTCAGGTCCGTCATACGGTCCGTTACCTTCAATGAATCTCATCAGGGAAGTCGAATCTCATAGATTGGTAATCTTCGACGGCTTAATGAGCTAGATGGTCAGCTAGTACACTCCCCTTTATAGCCTTTTGAGTAGTATACTGGATATCATACTCAGTCAGAATCATTTGCCATCTAGTAATTCTTCTAGATAAAGCAGGCTTCTCGAAGATATACTTGATCAGATCCATCTTGGAAATCAGCAAAGTGGTATTAGCCAACATATACTGTCTTAACCGGCGAACAACCCATACCAAAGTGCAGTAAGTTTTCTCGAGCAGTGAGTAGCGAGTCTCACAGTCGGTAAACTTTTTGCTAAGGTAATAAATGGCATGCTCTTTTCGGCCAGACTCGTCATGTTGGCCCAGTACGCACCCTATTGAGTTATCCAAAACAATCAGATACATGATTAACAGCCTTCCTTCGACGGGTGGCATCAGAATAGGAGGTTCTAGCAAATAATCCTTTATTTTATCAAAAGCAGATTGACAATCATTGTTCCATTCAACTACCTGATCTTTCTTCAACAGTTTGAAAATTGGCTCACAGGTGGATGTTAGGTGAGAGATGAACCTCGCAATATAGTTCAAGCGTCCCATGAATCACCTAACCTCCTTTTCAGTACGGGGAGCAGGCATTTCTCGTATAGCTTTTACTTTAGCTGGATCAACCTTAATGCCTTTGTTGCTGACGATAAATCCCAAAAGTTTACCAACCTAACCCCAAAGGTGCACTTGTTTGGGTTCAGTCTGAGCTTATACTCCTTCAACCTGACAAACAGCTTTTGCAGATGATCAAGGTGTTCTTCTTCTGTCTGTGATCGAGCTATCATATCGTCTATGTAAACTTCGATCTCATGATGTATCATATCATGAAACAAAGCTACCATGGTGCGTTGATAGGTTGCCCCTGCATTCTTCAGTTTGAATGGCATCACTTTGTAGCAGAAGGTACCCCATTGCGTGACAAAAGTAGTTTTCTCCATGTCCTCGGGGGCCATTTTGATCTGGTTGTATCCCGAGAATCCATCCATGAAGGAGAATACTTTGTGCTGAGTTGTATTGTCAACCAAGATGTCGATATGCGGCAGCGGAAAATCGTCTTTAGGGCTAGCCCTGTTCAAATCCCGATAGTCCACACACATTCTGACCTTGCCGTCCTTCTTAGGTACGGGCACAATGTTAGCAACCCATTGTGGATAGGAAGTAACAGCCAGAAAGCCAGTGTTGAATTGCTTCATTACCTCTGCCTTAATCTTCTCAGACATGTCAGGCCTCATTCAGCGAACCTTTTGCTTAATCGGTGGATAATCCTCTCTTGTAGGGAGACGGTGGACCACGATATCTGTGTCTAGCCCCATCATGTCTTCATAAGACCAGGCGAAGATTTCAACATATTCGTTCAACAACTGTATTAAGCACTCCTTGACACTTGGTTCCAGGTTGGCACCCACTTTCACTTCTTTCCTGTCTTCCTCTGTCCCCAGATTGATGGTTTCCAACAACTCTTCATGAGGTAGAATGGCCCTCTCTTCTTGTCGTAGAAGTCTAGCTAACTCTCCTGGCACTTCACAGTCTTCGTCAACTTCGTACTCAGCATGATTGACCAAATCTTCAGAGTTATCAAAGGCTAAAACAGAATAGTCACCCATGGAATCCGGAGTGGATGGGTACCTGCATTTGCGAGTGTGTGTGTGTGTAAGGGATAGCCATCCTTAAACAAACAAAAAATGCAAAAGGAAAGATAATGAACACATCAGTTTATAGATGAAAAACGTCCAATGATTCATTAAAACATGGAATACAATTATGAAGAAAATCAAACCCTTACAAATGGACCTACATGTCCCGGGCAAGGCATGAGGTGAAAATAGTATGTGAATTGTTTAGTTATTACAGACCATAAATGAGAAATTGTTCAAAGATAAAATTACTGGTTGATAAAGGTGATGGGAACAAAATCCTTTGCTTCCCATTTGCTTAAACCCCCTTCAACAATCGGAAAGATCAAATCTTCCAAGTGGCACTCTTCATCTTCATCTTCTACAACTTTGATTCCATGGTGAGAAATTTTGACAGGTGGTCCCCCAGCCTTGGAGCGACGCACAGCCTTTTGTCCTACAGCAGTGAATCCTAAGCCAAATTTGTCCGTCTTATGGGGAAAATCAGGAAATTGCCCCCACACCGTGCTCTTCCCTTCTTTAATCACATCCTCTGCGTTCTTAAGAGATACCATCCTAGATACATGCTTGGGAACGACAGGCACTTCAACCATTATCTTCGCAACTGCCACCTCGGGAGAAACTTCCTCAAAATGCTGGAAAGGAGTTTTGATGAACTCGCCATCTAGCTCCACATAACGGAAGGAGTTAAGGTGGCTTATCATGTACTCTTCCTCGCCGTGCACCGTTATAATTTTACCCTTAACAGGATATTCCAGCATCTGGTGCAAAGAGGAGGTAACTGCCCCGGTATAATGGATCCACGGTCTTCCTAGTAAACATGAATATGACGGACGAATGTCCATCACGTAAAAGGTTGAGTTGAAGACTTTTGTGCCTACCTTAATAGGAATATCAACCTCTCCATGAACCATTCTCTTGGAACCATCAAAAGCCCTAACAACGATGTTACTAGGTTTGAGGGTCAATCCCTCGCAATCCAAACAGTCTAAGGCTTTCTTTGGCAGCACATTCAGGGAAGAACCGGTATCAACCAAGACATGGGCGAGGGTAGTTCCCCTGCATTCGACTGAGACGTGTAGCGCGTCATTGTGCTTCCTTCCTTTGGGAGTTAAGTCAGCATCGGAAAAGCCCAGACCATTGTCTGCAGTAAAACTGGCCACACACTCCTGAAACTGGTCAGCCGAAGTCTCTTGGGGTACATGTGCCGCCTTCAAGAATTTGATTAGGGCCTTAGCATGGGCCTTTGAATAGAGCAGAAGAGCTAACATTGAAATTTTAGAAAGGGGTCTTCCCTAACTGTTCCACAACGTCGTAGTCACTTTTTCTGATGATTTTCAAGATTTCATCCATTTCTTTCTGAGTGGTTTCGGGGATAACCACAGCATGGGCCTTCGTCCTGACAGGCACTTCCAGTATCCCCTTACCCTTGTCGATAATATCAGCAAATGGTCTTACTTCAGGAGTAACCAATTTTTCAATCACTGGGCCTTGCACAGATGGTCCAACAGGTGCAGAAGCTTTCAAGGGTCTGAAAATTGCTCGAGGGGGAGCAATCTCCAGAGAAAAGATCCGACCACTGCGGGTTATCTTGCTTGTACCTGTGATGTTCCCTATATCAGAGTTTTCCTCAGAAATCTCTTGGACTGTTTTGATTTGTTTGATGCCGTGGTAGAAGATTTCTCCCCCATAGTTCCACGATATCGTTTTGCTGGATTTGTACGGGACAGGTCCCGGCATGGTGATCTTTAAAGGTACACATTCAGAGTTGGGTGTAATCCTAACAGGCCTTTTGCAAGCCTTGGGAGGATTGTCGAAAATGGTTATGATTGCAATATCGTTGGTTGAAGTATCACAAGTATCAGGAGTAATAGGATTGAAAGTATCAACAGGGGTTTTCTGGAAAAGTATCTCTTGGGTATCCATCAGGCGCTGGACACCTGACTTCAACATTGGACAATCACCTTGTATGTTCAAACAAAAATAACAGCCTTTCCCGCAACCTGGGAAAATCCCGGCTCTCATCAACTTCTCTTTAATCACTAACAATGGAGTTAACATATCGGCAACATCAGTAACATGGAGGTTTTCCAAAACAGCATGCACATTGTGTCCGTGCCTGGGCATCGAAGCATATATAACATTGGGCTTCTCAGGAGCATCAAATTCAACCTCTTTGGCGTCAATCAAGTCCTGGATTTTGTTCTTAAGTGCCCAGCGCTGTCGGAATGGTAGGCACATTTGACATTTGAGTTGTAGGATGGAGAGGTGGTATTTACATTCTTTGGTGCCTCTTTTAAATTGGCAAGGTTCAATTTCAGGAGATGTGGAAGGATCTGAGCGGGTGTCATGTTTACTAGAGTAAACTGCCGTGGTGGCCTTTGCTGATAAGTTCTGGGCTGATCATTCCTCGGTTGACTATTTCTAGGTCGGTCTGATGCGGATTTCTGAATTAATACGGCTCCCACTGTTGGCCGACGTTCCTCTCTTTCTCGATTTTTCTGGGTGTAAACAGCAAAATTCTCCTTATTTATCGGGAAGGTCTTCTTTATAGTGGTGGAAGCGGAGGCATCTTTTTGGATCTTTCCACTTTTAATACCGACCTCAACCCTTTCGCCGGTCAGAATTAGTTCAGTAAATCCCGCGGAAGAACTTCCGATTAGATGATTGAAGAAGGGGCCAGACAGGGTCCCTAGGAACATGTCAACTAACTCCCTATTTGACAGCGGTGGCTGCACCCTTCCAGCCAGATCACACCACTTCTGGGCGTAGTCTTTAAACCCTTCATTGGAAACCATCCCCATACTTTGTAACTGAGTATGAGTGGGCGCCAAATCAGTATTGTATTGATACTGACGATAAAAAGCAGCTGCTAAGTCTTCCCAATTGTGAACCTCTGATCTCTCTAGTTGATAAAACCAGTCTAACTGCGTGCCAGATAAGCTGTCTTGGAAAAAGTGTACCCAAAGGTCTTTATCGGATGAGTGGGGTTGGATTTTTCTGACATACGACCTCAGGTGCATCTTTGGGCAAGACAGACCATCGTACTTGGCAAATGTTGGCACTTTAAACTTGGGAGGGATAACAATCCCAGCTACTAGCCTTAGTTCTTCAAAATCCAATCCGGGAACCCTCTGCAACTCCATGGCTGCCAATCTATCTTCAAGGTTCTTATATTTATCATCCGCTAGTGGATACTGTTGTTCTGAGTAGTCTTCGTCTTCTTCCTCTTCCTCCTCTTCAACCTCAGATTCAGAAGGCACAGCAATCCCTTTCCCTTTACCGGCCCCTTCGTCAGATGTTGAGGGGAACTCAAGAACTCTCCTGGCCTGATGCTCAAATCTTCTTCCCAAAGTGGCTACTCCAGGTCTCTTTTTCTTTTTCTCTTTATTCTTCTCCAACAAAACTTTGAGGTCCTCTTGACCCTTTGCCAAGGTCATGAGGAGTTGTTGGGACTATGAATTTTGTGCCTGCAGATCCTTTACCGTTTGCTCCAAATCCATCTTGCTGAAATAAACAGCAGAAAGATAAGGAAACCTGGCGTGAAGACCTGTTTATGCATATGATGAATGGTATGTTATTCATGTAATGCATTCAAGGGTTCAAAAATTCAAATTTGTTGCAAACAAAAAGAACGCACGTCATATTAAGAAGAAATTTGTTAGTACATAAGTGCCCCATGGGCGAAACATTACAAAATTCTTAATGTAAAAAGACATTGCGCATCCTCTTTGGTGTGATGTAAGTGTTGAGAGTTTCCTCCTCGTGAAGTCGGCAGGTGAGCTCCAAAACCTTCTTCTCACTGGCATAGAAGCTGGCTTCAAAAGTATCCCGTTCTTCTTTGAGTTGTATCCAACTCTTTTGCATTTCTTCCCATGATGTTGGCATGTCAGGATGTAGGATGGTGTATGGAACCTCTCCTTCCGTAACAGGCTCTTTGATCAAGGGGAGAATGTGAGGGTATGGCATCATGAGATTCTGGGAGCGGGCTCGTACCCACTTGAGGTAAGGCTCAAGGGGGATGGAATTCTTGTGCCCCAGTGTCTTACTATCCACTTTGTTAGGCATCCTCTAAGCTCTGATGAACCTTTGTCGAAGTCCTTGCGCATCATTGTCGAAGTCAAAAACTAGGTCAGGAATCAACATGTCATGAGGGCCATCCCTCCGAGCATATCCAAATTGTCTCAAAGCTAGACAAGGGTTGTAGGTAATGCCTCCCCTAATGCCAAGTAGTGGGACATTAGGGAATTCCCCACAATGATCAATGATGATGACATTTTCTCTGGACCGAGAACACCAATGTACGTCAGAATGTGTGAGGGTCATCAATCGTTGTGACCACCTTAAACCCTGCCTATTCTTCAAAACTTATTGTGGAAGGTGAGAAATAAACCACCTTGCTAGGAGAGGAGTACAACACATGAGAACACCTATTTTCATCATTGTCCGTGTGTAAACTGAGTGTAGGATGTCCCCAAGCAATGTAGGTATAGGATTCCTGGATATGAAAATCTTGACAGCATTCACATCTATAAGTTGATCAGGGTTTGGGAACAGGACCAACCCATAGATGAGGAGTGCCACAATCTCTTCAAAGGCTTGTAGATCAAGAGAATTCCAGCAGTCTTGTGCCTTCTCAAACATAAACTTTTCCAAGAAACCCTTGACACCAATTCTGGTTTCCCAATGCCCCTTAATGTCAGATGGTTGCAAGTGTAATGCTTGAGCAACATATTTAGGGTTTGGTTCTTTTTCCGTACCGTTGTAAGGTAGTTGATGAAGAATAGGAATTCTCAGGAGTTGAGAAAATTCCTCCAAAGTAGGCACCAATTGGTAATCAGGGAATGTGAAACAGTGGTGTAGGGGGTCAAAGAACTGGAAGAGAACTTTCACCATATCTTCTTCAATGTTGGAGTTGACCAAACTGAGAAGTCTACCATGTCTTTCACTGAAAGGAGAATTCTCTGGAATCCTAGAAGTAAGCTCCTTGAGTTGAGGAGGGATTCTCACAAGGTTGACTTGAATTATTTTCCTGCGAAGAGATTCCATGACCTACAAATCAAGAACAAAGATGAAGATCCAAACCCTTGAAATGGTTAGTGGATGCATATGATGCTTTATGATGTTCATGATGTATGCACAAACACATGTACAAGCAAATCACACAAAACCCTAGTTTCAGGCTTGCATGAGGTTTCATAGGTAAGTACCCTCTTGAGTTTAGTTGGCTCAAAACCTGTCCTATAAATAGTAACCAGGTTCTAAGGAGCTCAATATCACTGGATTGTTTTCTATGTTCATTGTTTTGGTTTATCCAGTTAACTAGCGACCAAAATATTCCAAGAAAATAACCCTCAATGAGTGTAGTATCAAGTATCTATCAACTTCGGACTGCACCAAAGCCGGTCACCTCACTACCCCTATCAAAAGGCCAAGATGGTCAAGTAAGGTTCTAAGAATTGATTAGTGCTTCATGACATCACACAGCGGCCCCATATTCTCTTTGATTGACTCAAAGGCTACCGGTACTCACAAATATGTCGCACTAATATAGCTATTGCTTCAACCGTGTCGGTATACCCCGCACAGTTTCCACAACGTATTGCTATCTATGAATGTTTCCCAAATCCGGGTAGAGGATTTTCAAGCCCAAACAAGAGAACCAAAATGTAAAGCAATCAAAGCAAACAATAATCATGCAAAAGGTGATCTAAGCCCTAAGGTTACTCCACTTTTAGAAATTTCCCCAGCAGAGTCGCCAGTTCTGTGATACGGTGGGAGAACTGACTTGGGATTTTGCGTTTGTGTTCGCAAATGTTTCGGTTTAGCAAGAGTCGCCACCGACTTTTTATTTTATCCAAAGGAAAGGTCAAAAAGCATAGGAAAGACCTTTGAGATGTTTTCTTGGGTTCGGGGGGTAGATTATGAAAAGGGAAGGTGCTAGCACCCTTTTCATCCATGGTTATCCATGGGCTCTTAGTTACTTGTTTTAGATCACTTGCCTTTGCTTTTCAATTGTTTGAAATGATGCTTTGTGCGTGTGGTTTTGAAAATGTTTTGAAAAAAATGCCTTGTCTAGGCAACCTTTGTAATGATTCTTGTTTGAATATATACAAAGGTGTGTGTCTTTTCAAAAAGATAATTCAATGTTTTGAATGTTGTTTTGAAATTGTGTTGTGAGGTGTATTTAAAAAATGGCAAGCATGTTTGCAAGTTTTTGATCAAGTAACTAAGAGTTGTCTACCCTATTTTACTCAAAAGATCTTTCTTATGTTTTTAACCCTTTTAATAGTGTTGTTTCACCATTGTGTTTGATGAACAACCTTGCGTTAGGATGTTAAACGGGACAGGCACGGGTCATCGTATAGACCATGATAGCAATATTGCCAAGTATCTTTAGCAATTTTTCGAGGGACTAGATCATTTTGTATAGGCAACCAAGATAGCGTCATCGAGGGAATATGATCTTTTGTCTTGTTTTTGTTTTGCCAATAGATACTCAACATGCATATAATGGCTATTTGTTTAGGCAACCGAGTGGAGATACCTTAGGGGTGTTTATGTGCAAGTGTGTTTTATTTCATTGAGTTTATCTTGAATTAGGATATTCTATTTCATCGATTTTATCTTGCCATACATATCCTAATTACTAGCATTTGCATTTGAAAGCAATAAAATGCGGAAATGTAAAATCCTACGCTATTACAACATTTAGGGGATGGGGATACCCATTTGTACATGGGGTGGTTCAACGAGAAAAATAGATAAGAAAAGAAAATAACAAAGGGAAGATAGAGAGAAAGAGAGAGAGGGCTAGCGCACTGCTGAGAGGAAGTCAGAAGTTCTGACCCAGGCCTGCTGCAAGATTATCAACCTGTTAGTGAAAATGTATGAGTCAGAACTTCTGACTCTGGCACCTGCAAAACAGAAACCTGTTAGTGGGAAGGTCTGAAGTTCTGACCCCCATGCGCTACAAGACAAAAGTTTGTTAGTGGGAAAGTCAGAAGTTCTGACCCTGCTGGACATATAATAATTTTCAGAAGTTCTGATATTATTGATAGCAAAACAGGCTTCAGATGTGCTAACGTCAAAGTCAGAACTTGGCTTCTCCCTGTGCTAGCCAGAACATCTGCAGTTTTGTTGTTTTTCCACAAAACAGAGAACATGCTTGGGACAACTTCAGCAAATGTCAAAGTGTTTCAGGAGACAGAACCAACAAGGTCACAGGCAGGTTCTACACTGATTCACCTCCTACTTAAACATTCTGAGGTATGAAAATCCTCAGAGTGCAAACAACAACAACATGATATTTACATTATGTTTATTGAGCATGCAAAGCTGATGATGCTTGGCAGCATGATGAAAGTCAGCAGGTGCTTACCTGGCTGTTGAAAAAGTTTGTGAGTGGGAGCTAGCTTTTAGCTCTGATGGTGTTCTGGACAGGTTCTTTTTTAGAATGGGTGGATGGAGAAGGTATGTGTATGTATGGTCAGAAACTGTAAGGGTGTTCTTTGGTCACAAAGAAAATTGGGTATTAATGAAGTTTGGAGGTGGGAAGTTCAAAGTTTGTGAAAAAAATACCAGAGATTCTGGACAGAGATTCACAAGGATTTTCTTTTACTAGAGTTTTCTGTTTCTTCTCTAGCAATTTTTTCTGGATGTTTTTTCACGTCCTCTTTGTGATGGACAATGGTGTCCTATTTATAGACAAGGCTTTGTGGATTTTTGAAAGTTAAATGGTGCCCATACTATGCAGGAGAGATTAACTTGTTTTTGAAGGAAGTTCATGAAAATTTGTGATGATGGACAGCTTTTCAGCCTAGGCTGGAACAGTAGGCAGGGATTAAGGAGAAGTGACCTCTATAGGCGAAAAGTGGTGCATAGACCCATGCCTAAACCTGCACAAAGGTGTTTACCAAGCCACACGTGGAGAGACCCCTTGGATGAATGATCAGGAGTGGTTATGAGCATTAATGAGCATTAAATGGTGATAAGATTTATCAACATCAAAAATCTTGCAATAGGAGATTTTGCATCATTACCTAAAACCTGAGCCAGCAGTTCTGCTTCACCAAAAACAACGTAAACCAAGCTCTGACCTTGGCCTCTTGCTGTCTCAGCAAGTTCTGAGAGTTTTCCAGTATGCTCCTTTGATCTGTCTTTACAGACTCTGAACTTAGTGATCCTGCTTCAGTACTTTACCGAATCTGCTGATCCCATTACCTTCTGATCCCAGTACGTTCTGAAGGAGTTCCAAGCTTTGTTGTTTTCTCTAGCAAACTCTGAACTTCTGCGTAGCTGCTGAAAAAAGCCATGTTGTGTTTAAAGATCACGTGCTGAAACATGTTTACAATCTCTGACTGAGTTGGTGTAACTGCTGAAAGAGCCATCTTCTGACTGAATATTATGTGCTGAAACAAGTTTGCAGCTCTGACTGAGTTGGTGTAACTGCTGAAAGAGCCATCTTCTGACTGAATATTATGTGCTGAAACAAGTTTGCAGCTTCTGACCGTTTCTGCCTGGAGGTTGGTTCAGAAGTTCTGAAGTGCCATTTTCTTCTTAAACACCCATTTTTTAGAGAAAAATTCCCAATGTGTAGAATTTAATTTCTCCAAGGTAAAAGCTTTGCCTTTAGAGCTTGCAAATGACCATTTTGCTCTTGTAAATTGTTTGCTTGGAAAGGAACGATAATGAAGGGATTGGCTTTGTTTAAGAGAGAAAAAAAACCTGAGAGTTCAGTATGAATTCCTGAAGGATAGGAGGGCAAATTTTGGTGTACAACAGATAGTAATGACCTAACCGGCGGTTAAGGGGACCTAAATTTGCAGGGATAATGTGATTGATGTAACTCATGAACTTGGCCTTGTGGGGATTTGTATATAATTTGAACTCTGTCGGAGTGACAAATCTTTTACTGATAGACAAAATTATGAGATAACAGGACATAATCGTACGCTTTAATCCCTAACTTTTGCCTGGACCGCCCTCTCGGGTTTTCAGCCCATCAGGATACCCATTTTTTCCCAAGCCTCCCTTTCGGGTTTTTGACTTGCCGGGTGTACACTCTTTTGCATATATCCCTAATTTTTTCCTGAACCTTTAGGTTCGTCGGGATGCCTTTATTTTTTCCTAGGTATGTCAACCTAGCAGGTTTCTTTTTATGCGTAGTATTTTATGACTATGTCCATGTTCATAGAGTGTGGAGAATTGTCACTGTTTGTGGTAGCACATGTTGTAGAAATGCCATAAATTAATTGTTCAATCGCATGTGATCTTTCATACGTGGGAGCCTATTTTCCCCTAGAGTTAGTCTGGTGTACTTGTTGTTTGAAGTTTTGATCAAATATCTGATAGTCTTGAACTTCATATGTACCTTTTCTAATAACTGTCATGGAAGGATCCGAAGACATGATACTGACATCATCTAATACTATCGATATAAGCAAACGAGCTCAAAATTTTCTAAGAACTGTCATGGGAGGATTCGAAGACATGATACCGACACCCTCTGATACTACTGGCACAAACAAGCAATTTGGTGGTACCGAAGATCTTTTGATCAAGCCTCTCTAGAACTGTCATGGAAGGATCCAAAGACATGATACTGATACCATCTGATACTTCAATCAATTTGGTGGTACCCAAGATCTTCATAGTGGATATTATTCAAGCCCATGATCAACGTAACATTGCCTCTTAGGTGATTCAGATGGAGATTTGCCCCTGGTGTGTTAGGCAATGATCGTGTTGTGCCCCTTGATTATGAGAGATTTGTCATTGGAAGCGTCTTTCCATTTGAACTGACTCTGTTTATTGTTTGTTGGATATCCGTCATACAAATTTCTCTGTTGTCAAATAATTAGCCATATGCAAATAGTGGTATTCAAATAATGCAAAGTTTACGTTTGTCTTGAGAAAAAATTTGACCAATGCACTTTTAAAGAGACACAAAAATTTGTAACAATATGAATTTAACTCATGGTCTACAATAAGCCTTACAGGAGTCAAGATACCTTTTGCAATAGTAAGTTTTTGAACTAACCTACGCTTCAATTAGGACTTTTAAAAGGGTTGTAATGTGGCCTGGTTCACGGTTTAAGAAACAAAGGACAAGGCTCAAAGTTTATTTTTACCCAACCCGTTCTCCATAATGTTCTCCAATCCTAAACTCAGTCGATCACGCATTTACTAGAATCTGGAATGATATTTTGGCGATGATTCAGATAACTGGAAGTTTATTTGGAAAGACAGTCATTTTTGTAATATTTTTCATGTTGTCTAGGATTTGTAGTGAACTCTTTTTTGATCTATTATCCCTATCTTTTGCCTGACTGTTTTTATTTTGAGATTACCGTCAGCAGGATGCCCTAGTTTTTTTCTTAAGTCTCCTTCATAGGTTTTGACCTAGCGGGATCTTCTTTTGAGAGATAATGATTGCCTATCCTATGGGGACCCATCACCATTTTTTTTATTCGGAAGGATATTTTCGTTGTTTGGCCTTACGACAGTTTGGACGAACTCGAAGGGACGATCCTTATGAGCTGCTGCTTACAGGCATTGTCTTTGATTACAAGGGGGACGTCGAGGGACATCGCCACAGATTTATACGAGCCTGGGACAGGGTGAACAGGTCTGAACCACATGAGCTAGGAATGAAGACTTCTCTCCCGATGCAACCTTATCTCCAATGGGTTCGAGCCCGTGCTCAAAAGTCGGGGATGCCATATGAATCTGTTTTGCCGGTGATTGTAGTGCATACTGATGAAGAAGGTGTTCCTTATACGATCCTCCATCCCTATATGCCTACTGATCTGGGGGCATTGAAGAGATCTTGGATCCAGTTTAAGTAAGAACGGGATACCTACAGAGATAAGTATCATGAGCAGGAACGGAAGATCTTGAAGCTTACAAGGAAGCTTGAGAATGAGAGGACAATCAACGATTATGTCAGCATGAAAGGAAAACGACCATGGGACTTCTAATGTCTTTTATTATTTCTAGTTTAGATTTGCTTTTCAGTATTTCTTTTGTAACGCCTTAAAGGCATTTGTTAAACATTGTTACAAGTTTTTATCTAATAAAGTGTGTTTTATTTTGGTTTACAAATTTGAACCTCCCTAAGTCTTCGAAATCATTTCATACGCATTCCATTACCATGCACCTCATTACAGGTACCCTTACATGTTTCTTATCTTCTTCGTTGTTTATTTCAGCACAACATGTCTTCTGAAACACCTACTGATCAAGTTATTAAGGCTCTTCAAGCTCAGAATGCTCAGTTCCAGGAAATGTTCTTGAACTTGGCCAAGAGTCAACAAGATTTGAAGACTCTCATCTTGAAGGACAAGAAGAAGAAGAAGAAGAGGGTGGTTCTGCTGAATATGGGTCACAAATTCAGGAACAATTTGCAACAGGAAGCTGATCTATCTCATTCATCTGGAGGAGGAGAGAATCAAGAGGGAAGGAAGGCTCCTAGCCCTGTAGTTTCTGACAATGACACGGATTTTGATGAAGACCAGTATCCTCCTACTGAGGATATGTACAAGCAACTTGAAGACCAGCTAAGTGCCATGGAGATTCAGAAGGTTCCCGATTTGGATTTTTGAGATCTGGGATTAACATCTGGGGTGGTGATTCCTCACAAGTTTAAGGCTCCTGTCTTTGCTAAGTATGACGGGGTATCCTGCCCAAAGCTACACCTCCGCTCATACGTCAGAAAGATTCAACCATATACTACTGATAGGAACCTCTGGGTTCATTTCTTTCAAGATAGTCTGTCATGGACTCAACTTGAATGGTTCTATCAACTGGAAGGAGCTAATGTCCGCAACTTGGAGGACCTTGCTGTTGCTTTTTACAAGTAATACCAGTATAATGCCGACTTTGCTCCCGCGCGTACTCAACTTCAGGGTATGTCTATGGGTGCAAGCGAAGGTTTTAAGGACTATGCTCAGAAATGGAGAGATCTGGAGGGAAGAGTACAACCCCCTCTATCTGATAGGGAGTTGGTGGATATGTTTCTCGGGACTTTGTCGGGTCCATATATCAATCATTTGATCGGAAGTTCATCGTTTGGGTTCACTGAATTGATTATGACTGGGGAGAGGGTTGAAGCTGGTATCGGAAGTGGCAAGATACAGAAAGGTGCTTCGTCAAATACAGAAAAGAAGCCTTTCAAGAAGGAATCTAGTGCAGTTTACAGCTCGAGGAGCCAAAGTCGACCTGAGCGCCACCAAGCAGTTAATGCGGTGGTAATATCGAGACCTACTGTTGCCCCACAACGCAATAATCAGCAAAGAGTAGAGAGACCGCAAAGACAATATACTCGGCTCAGTATGACCTTGTCTCAATTTCTGCCGCAATTGTTGAAGACAAACCTGGTAACTCTGAGGGAAGCTCCGAAGAATCCCAGTGCTACCTCTCCGCTGTATAATCCAAATGCCCGCTGTGCTTATCACTCCGATAGCCCAGGGCATGATACCAATAACTGCTGGGCTCTGAAGAATAAAGTGAAAGATCTGATTGAAGCTAAGGAGATTGAGTTTGAATCTCCAGAGAAGCCTAATGTCATGACTGCTCCTATGCCCAAGCATGGAGTGAATGCTGTGGATGATGATTCATTTGTGACCTCTGTGGAAGACATTTCTACTCCATTGATGACTGTTAAGAAGAACCTATTGTTGGCCGACTTATTTCCTGGTTGTGGCGAAGGTTGCCACCTGTGTTCCATCCTACCTACTGGTTGCCATCTATTGAAGTCGGGTGTTCAGCGCCTGATGGATAACAAAGAGATCTTGTTCGAGAAAACTTTTATTCCGTTGATTCCTGTTGAAGATGTTCCCATAATAACCATTTCCGCCAATCCTTCCAAAGCTTCCTCAAGAAAGCCTGTTAGGATTACATCTGTTCTGAGAGTTGCTCCATTGATCATTACTATTCCTGGTCCTATCCCTTACACTTCGGATAAGGCTGTCCCATGGCACTATGGGGCCGATGTGTATTATCATGGGATTAAACAAGACTTGAAGGTTGAAGAGGCTGATACTGATGTCAGCAATATTGTCGGGTCTAGCAAGGTCACCCGAAGCAGAAGACTCTTCTCTCCTGAGATTTCTCCTCCAACTGTTCGAAAGCCTGTTGTCATTCCATCGGCCAGTACGCCAGCTACTGTTCCGATTCTTACACCAGTTATCACCCCTGTCACCAAGTCATCTGACACTCGGGGCAAAGAAGTTACAGGTGGGCCTGCCCGGATGGAGGCACCTAAAAAAGTTACTGTTGAAACCTCTAGGCAGGAAATAGAGGAAATTCTGAAGATTATCAAGAAAAGCGACTACAATGTAGTCGAACAGCTGGGGTAAACCCCGTCGAAGATCTCCATGTTATCTTTACTATTGTGCTTATAAGCCCATGCTAAGGCTTTAATTGCTTTCCTTAAAACTGCGCATGTGCCGCAAGAAACATCTGCTAATCAGTTCAAAGATTGTGTGTGTTGTACCCCAAAATTTGCCCTCGCATTTTTCCACAAGAAATCTCAGCTTCAGGCATTTCCTGACTTTTCAAACTGGCTCAAGAATCGGACAAACGGACTTTTCTCGTCAGTCAAGCAAAATTAGGGTTTTACTGGTTTTCATGACTCTAGAACAGTTCACATAATTGGCTTAGGGTTTTGGTTGATTCTGGCTCAATTTTGATCAGGTGGACGTTCTTTGGCATTGAATCAGGAATTAAGGTTTTATGGGCATATTCTCAGAAAGATTAAAATTCCACAGCACTTTGCAAGTTACTCCGAGATTCGGGTCGAATTCGCATTGTTTTTAATTTAATCAGTAAGAGGAGGCAGTTGGTTTGAATTCACCAGTCAAAGGATATGCGCAGTTTGGAATTACAGTGTTTGTTGAAAATCAGTGAAAAGAGAGAACACGCCTGATCAGTGTTTTGATTAACTATTGATTCACTTTGAAGATACCAGGTTTAATTGATCAATGTGCTAAAGTATTGTTTATTTAAATTATTTATTATTCTAAATTAAGTGATTGAAATTTATTTTTTCAATTATTTTAATTCAAAGAGTTTTAAATAATAAATAAACAATAAAGAGAAAACAGAATTAAATTGGATAATGGAAACTTTTATTTATCTTTAAATTAACTGTACAATTGATGTTTGGAATTTAATTACAAACATTGGTTTTACATTGATTTAAATTTAAATAAAAAGAAAACTATCCTATTTATTTCTAATTCTTCATGCTTCACTTTATTCCTCTCCATCCGAATATTCATCTGCAAAAAGAAAAGAGAAAAGTCAAAAAGCAAATAAATAAAGACAGATAAAAAGAAATTCATCATTAAAGGCCACTGATGGGGATCAGTTAACCCTCTCTGCAAATCACGAGATTTCTCCCGGTTCACAAAGAGGGAAGAATTTTATTCACTTAATGCAAAATGTCAAAATGCATAAATTCAAAATGTCAAACTGCATTAGTTCAGAAGCAAGTTCAAACCAAACTGAAAATCCAAATGCAACTTTCTGTCAAATACCAAAAGGTACAAATTACTGCACAAAGATATCAAAGAAGACAAAAAAGTACAAAAGCTGTCAAAGAAGAGATCAAATATGCAGAGGAAGGTATGATATGCAAGCTACATCTTTCATCATTTCCCCATGTGACCTTTTCAGAAAGTACAGCAGAAAACATATTAAAATATTTAGCTGTACAAAAAGAGAGAGAAAAAGAAGAGATAAGGAGCAGGTTTTTAGGCTTTTAGGCAGGAAGAAGCATATAACACACAAGAACAACACAGTTCAGCGGGGGAAGATACCGAAAATATACAAACTTACAACCTGCATAAGCCCTGCCTCCAAAACACCAAAGAAATATACAAAACTGCTACACAAGCAATAACCTGCTAGGCCTCAAGCCTGAAAGGCCTAAACCATAAAACATCTCCAAACTCAGAACCTGCTACCTCAAGCAATAACCATTAACCCCTGTCTAAACCTGAAACCTGCTGAAGCAAAACCAGTTACCAACCAAAAACCTCAAAACCAAGTTCAAACCTTAATCAAAAATTTGCCTAAACATCCAACCTGCCTAAGTATCAACCTAAAGCTAAAAACCCCAGGCCTAAGCATAAACCAGTTAAGCATCAAACCTGAAGCCCAAAACCTGTGGCCAAAAAAACAATATATCAGACAGCAGACCTGCAATCAAAAAGAGGAGGGGTAACACACAAACCAGTAACTATGCCTTAAAACCTCCAGCCAAAACACCAGTTCAGGCCAAGCCTCACCATGCCTGTCAATAACTAAAAACCTCCAGCCAAAACACCAGCTCAGGCCTCAAACCTCACCTTGCCTGAAGCCTAACCAAATGCCTTCAGAATCTTTCCAACATTCAAAACACAAGGCAACTTAGGATAAACACAAGGCATACTCAAGCATTCAGGGCTAACTCTAAGCCCTCAGAAAGATATCATCACTGGGCGTGGAAAGAATCAACATTTTTAGGCATCCAACACAAGTGTTTCAAAGAAGAAGCGTACAAAGAAGCAACATAAGCATATCCAAAGGCAACTCAGGCCCTCAGAACCCTAAGTTCCTCATTGGGCCAACAACAAACATTCAAGGCAAGCATACGAATACTTAAGGCAACACAAGTCAGAAGAAGAGGAAAAGTAACAGGCAAGCCTCAGTAAATACATCAGTGGCCAACATAAAACTCAGGGAAGCATCAAAAGCAACAAGTATACAGTGGCATAGAAGAAGAAGAAAGAGATGAATATCAAAATTAGGTTTTCAGTTCAGATCATCACGAAACCATAAGCAAAGGAGAAAAGATACAGAAGTACCAAGTGTCGTCCAAAGCCAGCTTCATCGTGCAAGTCCTCCATCGCTGAGCCTCCTAAGCACCTTCACCCTCTTCCTTCCCTCCATCCAGGTAGTTTTCCCCTCTCATGATTTTACCATATAACACAACAACAATTTGGAGTAAGAATCAATAATCGAAAAATCACAAACACGCAAAAAATCGTAAAAAACCCTAACGAAATTAGGAGACGATTTGTACCTTAGATCGATCGCCATGATGATGTCGTTGGGAGGAGAAAGAGGTGGAGGTCGCTGGTGGCTCTGGGTGGAGGCTTACGTTTCAGCATTCAGAACGGCCAAAGACGAACGGAGAAGACAACGAAACCCCAAGACGCGCCGCTGTAGAAACCCTAAAGCATTTCCAACTGAACAAACACAAGCGAAACCCTAAAACGTTACTGACCCCCAAACGTGGGCCTTGCCCATTCTGAATGCCCAAAGCCCATTAAAATGCTTACTCTTTTTAACAAAACATTTTATTAACACTAACTTTTTTTATATACATAAACAATATTTTCTTTTTCTTTTTATTTATTCTTTAAAAAATCATATTAATAATAATACATAAAAAAACATTTTATTTAAAATATCTAATTTTAAAATTTCTTTGCTATATACTTAATTCAATTAATTTAAAAAAACGTTTTTTGAATACATTTTGAAATATTAAACACATAAATAATAAAATACATTTTATTGCACCATAACAAATATTGAAATTAATTGTCATTTAACTTGTTTATAATAAATATTGAAAACACTTTTCATTTAATTTGTACATAATAAATAACAATACTCTTTTTTACACGATTTAATTTCCTAGCATTTAATGAAAAATACTTTTTGTATACATAATTGAAACTTAGAAATATTTTCTTAAAACATCATTTTTATACATATTTTAATTAGAACTTAAACATTCAATTAAAACATTTTTTTCTTTCGTACATATTAAAAAATACAAGACCAATTAATTAAATAGACATTTAATTTTTTCTCTAGGTCAAAACAAATACCTAACAATACTTTCTTAAATTCGCATTGCCGCACATGTAAATAATCACTTACACAATACATTTCATACTTACACAATACATTCACATTGCCCCTATACACATTTGCTTATATATTGATATTCGATATTTACATTTGATCGCAAATTCGATTTGGTTGTAACTTATTGGATACTATAAGTCTCATCCCCATTCATAAATTTGTACCCCCACTCCCGGATACTATTTTGTAATAGCGTAGATTTTACATTTTCGCAATTTACCGCTTTCAATTATACCATGGTTAGACCTAGGGTTTGCATGTACATAAAATCAAGCGCTAGATAACCTAATACAAGACAAATACATGAAATCAATACACAATCACACTTGCACCCTCTAGGGTAATCCCACATGTTGCCTTCCAAAATGGGCTATGCTTGCACGTCGAGAATCTTTGGCAAAACAAAATCAAAATGATCATAAGTCCCTCAAAATGTTGCCTAAACAAATGATCAAATCCCTCAAAGCAAATTGCCAAAGACACTTGGCATCATTGCATTCATGGTCCATACGATGACCCGCACCCGTCCCGAATAAACTTCCTAAATGCAAGATTGTCCACCAATTTCAATGGTGGAACAAAATTGTTAAAAGGGGTTAAAACATAACAAAAACCTTTGAGTACAATAGGGTAGACAAAACTCTTAGTTACTTGAGATCGACTTGCAAAAACGCTTGCCTTCTTTTCAAAAACCACAATTCACAACACTTTCAAACAAACTCTCAAAAACATTTGAAACATCTTTTCAAAAAGATACACACTTTTGTAAAACACTCAAACACGAGTCAAATACATTGGTTGCCTAAGACAAGGCATCTCTTCAAAAACATTTTCAAAAACACACACACACACACCACATTTTCAAGCAATCAAAAATCAAGGCAAGTGATCTAAAAACCAAGTAACTAAGAGCCCATGGATAACCATGGATGAAAAGGGTGCTAATACCTTCCCTTTTCATAATCTACCCCCCGAACCCACGAAATATCTCAAAAGGTTTTTGCTGTGCTTTTTTAACCTTTCCTTTAGGATAAAATAAAAAGTCGGTGGCGACTCTTGCTCAACCGCACAAGTGCGAATACGAACGCAAAACACTAGTCAGTTCTCCCACCGTATCACAGAACTGGCGACTCTGCTGGGGAGAATTTTTAAAGTGGAGTAACCTTAGGGCTTAGATCACCCTCTTGCATGACTAATTGTTTGATTTGCTTGCTTTATACTTTGGCTCTATTGTTTGAGTTTACAATCCTCCACCCGGATTTTAGGAAACATTCATAGATAGCAATACGTTGTGGAAACTGTGCGGGGTATACCGACACGGTCTAAACAATAGCTATATTAGTGCGACATATTTGTGAGTACCGGTAACCCTTGAGTTCAATCAAGGAGAGTACGGGGCCGCTGAGTGATGTCACTAAGCACTAATGACCTAGAACCTTACTTGACCATCTTGGCCTTTTATTAGGGGTAGTGAGATGACCGGCTTTGGTGCAGTCCGAAGTTAGTAGATACTCGATACTACACTCATTGAGGGTTGTTTTCTTGGAATATTTTGGTCGCTAGTTAAGTGGATAAACCAAAACAATGAACATTGAAAACAATCCAGTGATATTGAGCTCCTTAGAATCCGGTTACTATTTATAGGACAGGTTTTTGAGCCAACTACACTCAAGAGGGTACTTACCTATGAAACCCCATGCAAGCCTGAAAGTAGGATTTGGTGTGATTTGCTTGTACATATGTTTTGTGCATACATCATAAACATCATAAAACATCATATGCATTCACTAACCATTTCAAGGGTTTTGGATCTTCATCTTTGTTCTTGTTTTGTAGGACATGGAAATTCCTCGCAGAAATACCATTCAAGTCAACCTTGTTAGAATCTCTCCTCAACTCAAGGAGATTACCTCAAGAATTCCAGAAAATTCATCCTTCAGTGAAAGACATGGTAGACTTCTCAGCCTAGTCAACACCAACATTGAAGAAGACATGATGAAAGTGCTATTCCAGTTCTTTGACCCTCTTCACCACTGCTTCACTTTCCCTGATTATCAGTTGGTACCCACTTTGGAGGAGTTTTCTCAACTCCTAAGAGTCCCTATCCTTAATCAACTACCCTTCAACGGTACGGAAAAGGAGCCAAAGCCGGAAGATGTTGCTCGAGCATTACATCTACAACCATCTGACATCAAGGGGCATTGGGAAACCAGAAGCGGCGTCAAAGGATTCTTAGCAAAGTTCTTGTTTGAGAAGGCACAAGAATGCTGGAACTCATTGGACCTGCAAGCCTTTGAAGAGATTGTGGCACTCCTTATCTATGGGTTGGTCTTGTTCCCAAATCCTGACCAATTGGTAGATGTCAACGCTGTCAAAATCTTCTTGTCCAGAAATCCAATACCAACATTGCTTGGGGACATCCTTCACTCATTTTACACACGAACAATGAGAAAGAGGGGTGTTCTCATGTGCTGTACTCCTATCCTTGCAAGGTGGTTTATTTCGGACCTTCCACAATCTGTCTTGAAGAATGACCAAGGCTCAAGGTGGTCCCAACGGCTGATGACTCTTACTCATTCTGATGTGCATTGGTGTTCTCGGTCCAGAGAAAATGTCATCATCGTCGATCGTTGCGGAGAATTTCCTAATGTTCCTTTACTTGGAATTAGGGGAGGTATCACCTACAACCCTTGCCTAGCTTTGAGGCAATTTGGATATGCACGGAGGGATGGCCCTCATGATATGTTGATTCCTAGCCTAGTTTTTGACTTCGACAACGATGCACAAGGACTTCGCCAAAGATTCATCATAGCTTGGGGAAAACTCAACAAGATTGATAGCAAGACTCTGGGACACAAGAACTCCATCCCTCTTGAGCCCTATCTCAAGTGGGTACGAGCCCGAGCCCAAAGTCTAATGATGCCTTATCCTCATGTACTCCCAGTGATTAAAGAGCCCGTCAATGAAGGAGAGGTTCCCTACACCATCCTACATCCAGACATGCCTACATCGTGGGAGGAAATGCAGAAAAGTTGGATTCAGCTCAAGGAGGAACGGAATACTTTTGAAGCTAGCTACTACGCCAGTGAAAAGAAGGTTCTAGAGCTTACCCGCCGACTCCACGAGCAAGAGGCCCTCAACACCTACATCGCACCGAAGAGGATGCGCAATGTCTTTCTGCCTTAAGAATTTTATTTTGTAACATTTGGCCCATGGGGCATTTATGTACTAACAAATTTCTTCTTATTAATATGACGTGCGTTCTTCTTTGTCTGAAACAATTTTGAATGTTCTAAATCCTTGAATGCATTGCATACATCAGCATACCATTCATCATGTGCATAAGCAGGTCTCACTCCAGGTTTCCTTATCTGTCTGCTGTTTATTTCAGTAGGATGGATCTCGAGCAAACAGTCAAAGACCTACAAGCTCAGAATGCACAGTTCCAGCAACTCCTGTTGACTTTGGTTAAAAGTCAAGAGGATATCAAGACTCAATTGGAGAATAAGGACCCAGTGAAGAAGAAGAAAAAGAGGATCGGGGTGGCTACTTTGGGGAGAAGATTTGACAGAGAAGCTCGGAGAGTGCTTGAATTTCCTCCTACTTCTGATGAAGGGACTAGTAAAAGAGATCGAGTTGCGGTGCCTTCCGAGTCTGATGCGGGGGAGGAGGAGGTTGAAGAGGATGAAGATTATTCTGACCAGCAATATCCTCCAGCTGATGACAAATACAAGGGTTTGGAAGACAGATTGGCCGCCATGGAGTTACAAAGGGTACCGGGTTTGGATTTTGAAGATTTGGGTTTGGTTGTCGGGATTGTGATTCCCCCAAAATTCAAAGTGCCAGTGTTTATGAGGTATGATGGGCTGTCCTGTCCCAAAATGCATCTCAGGTCCTACGTGAGAAAGATTCAACCCTATACAGCAGATAAAAATCTCTGGATTCATTTCTTTCAAGACAGCCTGTCTGGAGCTCAGTTGGAGTGGTTTTATCAGCTAGAAGGAACCAGTGTCAGAAATTGGGAAGATTTGGCCACCGCTTTCTACAAACAATACCAGTATAATTCTGATCTTGCTCCTACTCGTACCCAACTTCAGGGTATGTCACTAGGAACAAGTGAGGGATTCAAAGAATACGCACAAAAATGGAGGGATTTGGCTGGCAGGGTGCAGCCTCCTTTAACCGATCGTGAGCTCGTTGATATGTTTCTTGGGACCCTATCTGAGCCATTTTCAATCATCTAATTGGTAACTCTTCCGCAGGGTTTACCGATTTGATCTTAACCGGCGAAAGAATAGAAGCTGGCATCAAATCAGGAAAGATTCAGAAAGGTGTTGCTGCAAGTGTTGAGAAGAAGCCTTTTAAGAAGGAGACATCTATGGTATATTCTCAAAGAAGAGCAGGGAAGATGGAGCGTCGGCCAACTGTGGGGGCCGTAATGATTCAAAACACTCCAAGTGAGCAGCCTCGCTATAACCAGTCCAGACCAAATCAGCAACGAGTGGAACGGCCACAACAGCAGTTCACCCGTATTAATATGACTCCAGCGCAAGTGCTTCCCCATCTGTTGAAGTTGAACCTCGCCACCATCAAGGAGGCGCCAAAGAATGTGAATACGTCCTCTCCGCATTATCATGCCAATGCTAAATGCGCCTACCATTCAGACAGTGTTGGACACGACACCAATGATTGTTGGGCACTCAAGCATAAAATCCAAGACCTGATAGAGGCTAAGGAGGTAGAGTTTGACGCTCCAGAGAAGCCTAATGTGATATCGGCACCTATGCCGAAGCACGGCCGAAATGTCAATGCCATTGAAGAGGATTTGTATGTTGCTGACGTCAGTGATCTGACTACTCCACTGCTAACCATTAAGTTGAATTTGTTAAGGGCCGGGATCTTCCCGGGATGTAAAGAAGACTGCTACTGTTGCCACTCTCTGCCGTTTGATTGTCCGCTATTAAAGAAAGGCATCCAAGGCCTTATGGATAGCCGACAAATTTTGTTCGAAAAAGTTTCTACTGTTCCAGTTCATGTTGAAAATGTCTCAATCATAACCATTCACGCCAATCTTTCCAAGGCCGTCAAAAAGCCAGTTAAGATTACACCAGCTGCAAAATTTGTTCCATTGAAGATAACAATGCCAGGACCTGTCCCCTATGTTTCTGAGAAGTCGATACCTTGGAACTATGGCGGTGACATCTACTACCATGGTATCAAGCAAATCGAGGTAATTGAAGAAAGTTCGGATGATGAAGAAACCAGCATTAGTAACATTGCGGGTACCAGCAAAATCACCAGGAGCGGGAGAATATTTTCTCCAGAGATTGCCCCTCCAAGAGCAGTCTTTGGACCCTCATCAGCTAACAAGGTCGTCCCTGCACCAATAAAACTTTCTGCTAGAACTCCTCTGATTGAAGACGTTGTTGTTCCTAGTACTGTCTCTCCCTCCGCTGCTGACAAAGGTAAGGGAATCCAAGATGAGCCCATCAGGACGAGGGCTCAACCCTTGGTAATTCCGGAAACCTCCAAGAAGGAAATGGACGAGATTTTGAGGATAATCAAGAGAAGTGATTACGATGTGGTGGAACAGTTGGGGCAAACCCCCTCCAAGATCTCCATGCTGGCACTACTACTTTGCTCAGAAGCGCACGCTAAAGCCCTGATAAAATTCCTAAAGGCGACTCATGTGCCCCAGGAAACCTCTGCGGATCAATTTCAAAATTGCGTGGCTAGCCTGACTGCGGACAATGGATTAGGTTTTTCTGATGCCGACCTAACCCCTAAAGGAAGGAACCACAATGATGCTTTGCATATTTCAATCGAGTGTCGCGGAACCACTCTTGCACATGTTTTGGTTGATACCGGTTCGTCGCTGAATGTTTTACCTAAGAAGGCCTTGGACCGACTAGATTGTGAAGGGTTGGAATTGAAGCCGAGTGATATTGTTGTCAGAGCTTTCGATGGTTCGAAGATAATGGTCCATGGAGAGGTTGAAATTCCCATCAAGATAGGCACTGAGGTGTTTAAATCCACTTTCTATATGATGGACATCCGTCCGTCATACTCTTGCTTGCTGGGTAGGCCATGGATACACCCTGCTGGGGCAGTCACCTCCTCCTTACATCAGATGTTGAAGTATCCTGTCAAGGGAAAGATCATCACTGTCCATGGCGAAGAAGAGTATATGATTAGCCACTTAAATTCTTTCCGGTATGTGGAGGTTGAAGGAGAGTTCATTGAGACACCGTTTCAACATTTCGAAGAAGTCCTTCCTGAAATAGCAGTAGAGAAGTTGGCAGCCGAGACACCGAGACAGATGGCCAGGATGGCATCTCTGGAGGACGCAAGGGCCGCAATAAAAGAAGGGAAGAATTCAGCATGGGGGCAGTTACCCGACTTTCTGCATAAGACTGACAAGTTTGGGTTAGGGTTCACAGTCGCCGGCCAGAAAGCTATGCGCCGTGCGAAGATTGAAAGGGCGCCAGTCAAAATTTCTCCCTACGGAATCAATGCCCTGGAAGATGAAGACAAGGAGGGAAACATTGAAGAGTGGATTTATCCAACTGTCAAAGGAGGATTGAGCAATTGGGAGGCTAAAGACTTTGTCCCCGTCACTTTTATTCACCAGTAATTTATCTGTTAAACATTTCTTATTTGGTCTGTAATATTTTACTTTCAAACAATCCGTACACTATCTTTTCACCTCCTGCCTTGCCCGGGGCATGTAGGTCCACTTGTAAGGGTTTTGATTATTTTTCATATTCATATGCCATGTTTAATGATTCATTGGACGTTTTTCATTTGATAAACTGCTTATGTTCATTTTCTTCCCTTTTGCATTTTTTGTTTAAGGATGGCTATCCCTTACACAAACCCACACTCACCAATGCAGGTACCCATCCACTCCGGATTCCATGGGTGACTATTCTGCTGTACCTGTCAATAACTCTGAAGATCTGGTCAATCTAGCCGAGTATGAACATGGCGAAGGTTGTGAAGTACCCGGGGAACTAGCCAGACTTCTGCAACAAGCGGAAAGGGCCATCTTACCGCATGAAGAGCCGTTGGAAACTGTTAACTTGGGAACCGAGGAGGACCGGAAGGAGGTGCAAGTGGGTGCCAATCTGGAACCAAAAGTCAAGGAGCGCTTGGTATAGTTGTTGAATGAGTACGTTGAAATCTTCACTTGGTCCTATGAAGACATGCCGGGTCTAGACACAGACATCGTGGTTCACCGTCTCCCCACAAGAGAAGACTGTCCACCAATCAAGCAAAAAGTTCGCCGAATGAGGCCTGACATGTCCGAAAAAATCAAAGCAGAAGTAATGAAACAATTCGATGCTGGTTTCCTAGCTGTTACGTCCTATCCTCAATGGGTCGCTAACATTGTGCCAGTACCAAAGAAAGATGGCAAGGTCAGGATGTGTGTGGACTACCGGGATTTGAATAGGGCCAGCCCTAAAGATGATTTCCCGCTACCTCATATTGACATCTTGATCGACAATACAACTCAGCATAAAGTGTTTTCCTTCATGGACGGATTCTCGGGCTACAATCAAATCAAAATGGCTCCCGAGGATATGGAGAAAACAACTTTTGTCACACAATGGGGCACTTTCTGTTACAAGGTGATGCCGTTCGGGCTGAAGAACGCAGGGGCAACTTATCAACGCGCCATGGTAGCCTTATTTCATGATATGATACATCATGAGATTGAAGTTTACGTAGACGATATGATAGCTCGGTCACAAACAGAGGAAGAGCACCTCGAGCATCTGGAGAAGCTGTTTGCCAGGTTAATAGAATACAAGCTCAGGCTGAATCCAAGTAAATGCACTTTTGGAGTTAGGTCTGGTAAACTCCTGGGATTTATTGTAAGCAACAAAGGCATTGAAGTCGATCCGGCAAAAGTAAAAGCAATACAAGAGATGCCTGCTCCCCGTACTGAAAAGGAGGTTAGAGGATTCTTGGGGCGCATAAACTATATTGCCAGATTCATCTCACATCTGACTTCTACCTGTGAGCCAATTTTCAAACTCTTGAAAAAAGATCAGGTAGTGGAATGGAACGACGATTGTCAAGCTGCTTTTGATAGAATCAAGGAGTATTTGCTAGAACCTCCTATTCTGATACCACCCGTCGAAGGAAGACCATTGATCATGTACTTAACCGTCTTGGATAACTCAATGGGGTGTATTTTGGGCCAGCATGATGAGTCTGGTCGAAAAGAGCATGCTATTTATTACCTTAGCAAAAACTTTACCGACTGTGAGACTCGCTACTCACTGCTCGAGAAAACTTGCTGCGCTTTGGTATGGGCTGCTCGCCGACTAAGACAGTATATGCTGACTCATACTACCTTGTTGATATCCAAAATGGACCCTATCAAGTATATCTTCGAGAAGCCCGCTTTATCTGGAAGGATAGCTAGATGGCAAATGATCTTAACCGAGTATGACATCCAATACACCACCCAAAAAGCTATAAAGGGGAGTGTGTTAGCTGACCATCTGGCTCATCAGGCTATTGAAGACTATCAACCCATGAGATTTGACTTCCCGGACGAGGACATCATGAATTTGGACAACGTTGAAAGTGACGGACCGTATGACGGACCCGAAAAGGGATCCCGATGGACCCTATACTTTGATGGTGCTTCAAATGCACTTGGAAACGGTATTGGCGCAGTACTTATTTCTCCGGAAGGTTGTCACACTCCTTTCATGGCCCGACTTTGCTTCAGCTGCACAAACAACATGGCTGGGTATGAAGCTTGCATCTTTGGTCTCAAGGCTGCTATAGACTTGGGGATCAAATCTTTGATCATATTTGGGGACTCGGCTTTAGTCATCAGCCAAATCAAAGGAGACTGGGATACCAAGCATCCTAATCTTATCCCATACAAAGAACATGTCTTGACATTGTTGCCTCATTTCGAGCAAATTACCTTCGAGCATTTCCCGCGAGAAGAGAATCAGCTAGCCGATGCTCTAGCCACAATGTCCTCCATGTTTAAACTCAACTGGGATAACGAGGCTCCCCAAATCACCATCAAGCGAATGGATGAACCGGCACATTGCCACGAGATTAATACCGAAGAAGTAGTGGAACAACCTTGGTTCCATGAAATCAAAAGGTATCTCGAGACTAGAGATTATCCTGAAGGAGCTTCCGTAAATGACAAGAAGTTCTTAAGGAAATTCGCTGCTAAGTTCTTCCTGAGCAACGGCATCCTTTACAAACAAAGCCATGATTGTGTATTACTCCGATGTGTGGATAAAGCTGAAGCAGAGTTGATCATGACTGATATACACAGCGGCACATTTGGCACTCACTTGAGCGGGCATACAATGGCTAAGAAGATCCTAAGGGCGGGCTATTATTGGTCAACCATGGAAGCTGACTGCCATCAACATTCCCGTACTTGCCACAAGTGTCAGGTCTATGCTGACAAAGTTCATATCCCTCCGGTTCCTCTCAATGTTCTGACTGCTCCGTGGCCCTTTGCAATGTGGGGCATTGATATGATTGGAGAGATCAAGCCCACGGCTTCCAACGGGCATCGCTTCATCCTGGTTGCCATTGACTACTTCACTAAATGGGTCGAAGCAGCTTCCTTCGCCTCTGTGACTAAAAACGTGGTTGCCCGCTTTATCAAGCAAAATCTCATATGTCGGTATGGTGTTCCAGACAGGATCATCACAGACAACGGTACAAATCTGAATAACACAATGATCACTGCATTATGCGAACAGTTCAAGATTTATCATCACAATTCATCTCCCTATCGGCCGAAGATGAACGGTGCTGTTGAAGCTGCGAACAAAAACATTAAGAAAATCATTCAGAAAATGACAGTCACTTACAAGGACTGGCATGAGATGTTACCGTTTGCTCTGCATGGATACCGTACGACGACACGTACTTCAACTGGGGCAACCCCATTTTCTCTGGTTTATGGCATGGAAGTTGTTTTGCCTATGGAAGTCCAGATCCCTTCTCTAAGGATTATGAAGGATGCAGGTTTGAACGAAGATGATTGGATGCAGACCCGACTTGATCAACTCAATCTGATCGACGAAAAGCGACTTGCTGCTATATGCCATGGTCAGACGTATCAAAAACGGATGATCAAGGCCTTCAATAAGAAAGTCAGACGTCAAGTGTATCAAGTCGGAGATCTAGTAATCAAGCGGATTATCTTACCGCAAAGTGATCCCAGGGGCAAATGGACTCCTACATATGAAGGACCATTTGTGATCAAGAGCATATTTTCTGGTGGTGCAATGATTCTGACCACCATGGACGGCGACTATTTGCCGCACCCTGCGAACGCAGACATAGTCAAAAGATACTACGCATAAAATAACCCGACAAGTCGAAAACCCGAAAGGGCGGCTTGGGCAAAAATGGGCATCCCGGTGAACCGAAAACCCGAAAGGGCGGTTCAGGCAAAAATTAGGGATAAAAACGAAAAAATCTGTACACCCGGCAAGTCGAAAACCCGAAAGGGCGGCTTGGGCAAAAAAGGGTTTTCCCGGTGGATCGAAAACCCGAAAGGGCGATTCAGGCAAAAGTTAGGGAATTAAAGCGTATGACTATGTCTCGTCGGATCACTTCAAAGACAATCTCTTCATCAACCAGTTCCAGGCTTCTGATCAATCCAGTCATCGGCAAGCGAAGCATTGAATGGACAGATATTCAGAGTTGTGAAAGCTATAGCGGAACGGAATCCCATGGAATTATTTCACATAGCCATCCTTTATTTTGTATAAAATCTTTCAATATTTACGACAAAGTCCTCTTACTAGGATGATTGTCTCCTTTGTACAAATATACTCAAAGAAAATCAATACAAATACTTTTCCCAGAAATTTGTGTCATTTCCTTTTCTTTTCTCTTGCACTATTTGTTTTATTTTGAGAAACGTCCAATGTTTTGTTAAAATAGGCATATGCATTTGAAACATAATCATTTTCTTATGAGTCGGGAAAGAGGATTACCGATAAGTCAAAAGTACAGTTGGATACCCGATACCCTTTCAAAGGAAACCCCCAGTAGATTCTGGAAGCTTATCCCCCGCAGAGAACGGACGTCTCTCACGAGTTTTATTCAAAGTTATTCCTCCCAGGGACTTATAACTGGGTTATCCTCAGCTGACAATCACGGAAGATCGCACTCGCCAAAATTCTTCCTATCCCCAGCGGAGTTCATCAAAATTCCCCAGCAGTAACTTATCTTTGCAAATCCCCAGCCAGAGAATCCTCCGGAATTCAATTCCCCTCAGAGTTTAAGTTTCATTGTCCCCAGCGGAGCCAGACTAATGAACCTTCTCCCCACAGAGTTTTGGGAGGGCAAATCTTAAGTTCCCCAGTGAAGTCGCCAGAGTTACTTCCCGCCAGACTAAGGATTCTCAGTCTTACGTCCCCAGCATGAGCCTATTAGATTGGAACTCCCCAGTAAAGGTCATCAGGAATTCTCTTCCCCAGCAGCAGCCAAGGATTTATTCTTCCCGGCAACAGTCAAGATACTTTTATCTTCAGCCATCTCGAATTCATCTATCCTTTGCAAAACAGCTCTCCAGCTTACATGCACATCCACTTACATTCATATCATATAACATATGTTGTATCATGCATCATGACATTGCATACAATTAACTCTTTATCTTTTCAGGTAAAATCAGTCGACAGACTAAAATCATTATCTTCCCAGATTTTTGAAAACAGTTTACGGACGCTTCCCAACAACGGATGCTGCTCTATTGCTTATTCAACTTCAAGATTTCTGAAAACAGTTCACGGGTTCTCCAAGTAAACGGATGTTAACCTATCACTTGTTCAGATTCTTCTTCAAGACTTCTGGAAACAGTTTATGGATTCTTCCCAACAACGGATGTTAATCTATCGACTTGTTCAGATGCAATTTTTGAAAACAGTTTACGGACGCTTCCCAACAACGGATGCTGCTCTATTGCTTATTCAACTTCAAGATTTCTGAAAACAGTTCACGGGTTCTCCAAGTAAACGAATGTTAACCTATCACTTGTTCAGATTCTTCTTCAAGACTTCTGGAAACAGTTTATGGATTCTTCCCAACAGCGGATGTTAATCTATCGACTTGTTCAGATGCAACTTTTGAAAACAGTTTACGGACGCTTCCCAACAACGGATGCTGCTCTATTGCTTATTCAACTTCAAGATTTCTGAAAACAGTTCACGGGTTCTCCAAGTAAACGGATGTTAACCTATCGCTTGTTCAGTTTCTTCTCCAAACCACTGAAAACAGTTTACAGATTCCTCCCAACAACGGATGTCAATCTATTGCTTGTTCAGACCCCCAGTTCAGAGATGGTCCAAAGCTTGGACACCTTCCTGATATTCCCTTCCAGATGGCATCTCTAAGCCCATCCCCGACAATATTTCTGTCACTCTCCCAGATGGCATCGTTAAGCCCATCTCCAAATGGCATCTCTAAGCCCATTCCCGTATCCTTTGCTTTGACGAGTGCAAATTTCCGGGCACTCTAGTGTCCAATCTCCTTTTACCCTCGAGTCACGAAAGGCAAACTTGCCAATCTAACTCTTCGGATTCAAGAAGATTGAACAGGGGCAACTGTTGTACCTCAAAATTTTCCCTCCCATTTCTCATTGATTTCTCACCATAAAGCCCTTGAAGCTCAAGATCCAGTTAGGGTTTCATCTGCTCAAGACCTCTCCTTGCACTGTTGACTCAAATTAGGGTTTGTGTTTGCACAAAGATGCTTTGACCTAAAATGCCTAAAATGACCTTCATGCTTCATATTAGACTCCCAAGTTTATCCATACCAAGTTTCAAACTTTGATTCCAAATTTTGCCCGGTCAATTGGACAGTTGACCTAGAAATCAGTTGTATTGGGGAAAAAGTCAACTGTGGCCAATTAACAGTCAAACCTCATGAAAATTGACCTACATCAACATTATGAACTCATATGGTCCATTTGATCAAGTTTGGATCACAACTCCATAAGAAATTTGATCAGATCACCAAAAGGGCAAAATGGTCATTTTTAGAGTTTTGACTGCACAAAGGCAATTTTTGATTGTTTGACCTAGCCAATGGCAAACCAAGCTCATATATGGACTCAAGAACCCCATGGAATTATATTGACATGCTCAACAAGCTCAAAAGATCCAAAGTACACAAGATTGACAGTTGAATTTCCCAGTCAATTGATCAATTTTGACTGTATACTGAAAAGTCAAACTTTGACTTTTTGGTCAAAATCAAGAGTCAAGATTCATTTTTCATCAAAACATGCCAAATCATGAAACTTGTTCACCAAGAAATCACAAAATGCAAATTAGGGTTAGAAATTTGAATTTTTCATAACTTAGAATTTTTCTAAGTTATAAAAAACCCTAATTGTTTCCCAACTTTTCCCCACTTTTTCACCAAGATCCATTTGGATTCAAACAAAAGTCAAAACATGAAAGTTGTAGCTTGTTGCATAATCTACAACTTTGATTCACAAAGTTTTCCCATTTGAGGCTTGTATCTCAAGTTACAAATTTTTGAATAAGGGTACTAAACCATTCTTAACTTAGTGAATTTTTGATCTATTTTGACAAGGTTTTCTACCCCACTTCAAGGCCATTTTACATAAACTTCCACTTGGAATTTCAATTTGCATTTCAAATATGGATTGTAGTACACATTCCAAGCTTTCCAAAATGTCAAAGAACTCATCAAACAACCTCATGACTTGGGAGATTCGAATTTCACAATTTGGCAAAAACTCACTTTTGAATTGGCCATTTTTCATGTTCATAAGTTGTGCAAACTTCTCAAAACCAGCATGCCCTTGATTACAGGTCCTAAAACCATCCAACACTCAATAATTTAATGCATGTTCATTGTGTTAAGACCTTGTTTCATGAGCTAAAGCATTGTATGATGGATTAATCCCAAATTAGATAAAGCATTCTTTCCATTTTTGCAAAAGTTCCACTTTATGTCATGATGCAAATCCACAAGTACAAACCAAATCCAATTGGCACAGGATTATGGACAAATCACTCTGATCAAGGAGAGTTTATGCAGCTCATTAGAGGTCCCCTACTTGCCTAAAACACCAAGTTGGTTTTGCTTGCTTAAGTGTGAAGTAAAGTGCCATAACATAACACATCTTTCATATCAGCTTAGAGACACTTAGACAAAGTTATCAAACACATTCCAAAGATCAGAACCAAGCTTTTACACGACCCTTGCACCTCTCAAACACTCCCCTTGCCATAATCACTCTCAAACTGCAAAAACAGGGCAGGCCCTGCAGTTTGAGTGCTATCTCTCATTTCTCTCAAGCTTTCTTGCCCAAACCAGTTCACACACCTTCCATACTACCTATGCAAGCTAACCAAAAGCAAAAGCACGACCTGTAATCCCTCTAACCACTTCCACCATTTTCAGTTTCTTGTTTTGCAGGTGAATTGCTCTAGCACGATTCAGAAGCTTTCAAGACAAAGTAAACATTGGAATAGCATCCCTAGACCTCAAGGAAGCTTTTCCAATCATCACCTTGCCCTGAGAGATCCTACATTGCCAGATAGAACTTCAACTGAACAGGTAAGTTTTTGAATTCGTATCTCTCTTATTAGGCATCATTAGCTTTAAGTTTGTGAATAAACAATGCTCTACTCATGCCACTGGACATGTACATGTTTTTACTTTTCATTTCTTTTGCTTGAGCTATGAGAATTTGAGGTTTGAAAATGGCAGAAAATCTAGGTTAGGATTTGGGGAAGGAGAAATTCTCCCTCATCTTAGAGAGTTAGATCAAGTTATGCATATGGTTAGAATCGTCTCTTCATGCTGAACATCTTTTATGTTATAAGTTTGCATTGAAAAGCCAGGAATCAAGAGTTGGAAGATGAGGAACAGGGCGCGCGTTTTTTGAATGTTGTTGTACAGAGGTTGAAGAAAGGTCTTCATGGGCTGGGCCTATGTTGACTTTCCTTTTCACACCACCCTTTTTGGTTTTACACCCCTGAGCCCATTTGCTTCATTTTTAATATTTTTTGACTTTTTCTTTTTTTAACTGACTCATTTATTTTTTCTCAGCATATTAAAAATATAAAAATATTTTCCCATCATTTTTTGAATTTATTAAGTATTTATTTGATTGTTTTGTACATAAATAAATAAATATACATATATACTTTTTTGTTTAAAATATTAAGATAATACAAATATATTTTTTACACACTTTTATTTTATTTTTACTTCCTGAAAATATTTTGTATAAAAAATACCCTTTTTATTTTTATATTAAATATTATTAATTAAATAATACATATCTTGTAAATAATACAAATATATATATATATATATATATATATATATATATATATATATATATATATATATATATATATATATATATATATATATATATATATATATATATATATATATATATATATATATATATATATATATATATATATATATATATATATATATATATATATATATATATATATATATATATATATATATATATATATATTAATACATTTAGGGTAAAATGCCAAAAAATGTACATATTTTATTTTTTAATATTTAATACTAAAAAATACCTTTTTTACAAATATACCATATTTTATTTTATTTTTGTATATAAATAATAAGTATTATATGAATTAATTGATTAATACCCCTTTGATTAAAAATTAGGGTTTTGCCCTAAATTTGAAAATACTCCAAAAATAATACCTTTTTATTTTCTCTTTATTTTACATAAATAATACTTTTTTCATACATATAAAAAATTCTTTTTGCATTCTTGCATATTTATTTTATTTATATTTTATTTATTCTTTTGATCATATTGTAAATATTCAAGGCAAATGATGTAATAGCTTAGATTCAATTCCTTGTCTAAATATCTCCCCACTTGAACATTGTACCCCCCTCCCCATATTATTGTGTTGTAATAGCATAGGAATTTAAATTTCGCACTTTAAATGCTTTCTAAACATACTATGTTAGAGCTAGGGTTTGTATGTAAATAAAACGAACAAAATAGTTGGACCTAATCTCAAGATAAATATGCATGAAAAATGGACAACACATTTCAGACTTGCACCCCTAGGGTATTCCACTTTGTTTCCTTCAAATAATTGGGCCATATTGTATGTTGAATTTCTTTGGGTAAAAACAAACAATCAAATGATCATAGTCCCACAAAATGTTGCTTAAATGAATGATCAAGTCCTTTTAAAGAAAATTGCCCAAAGACATTTAACACTATTGCAATTATGGTCTAAACGATGACCCGCGCTCGTCCCTTTCACCTCCTAAGACAAGATTGTCCACCAAATGCAATGGTGGAACAAAATTGTCAAAAGGTTTAAAACATAACAAAAATCTTTGAGAAAACTTTAGGGTAGATAACTCTTAAGTACTTGCCAATTTGCAAAGAAAACACTTGCCTAATTTCAAAACCCACTTCACAAACACTTTCAAAATCAACTTTCAAAAACCTTGAAACATCTTTTTAAAAGACAAAACACCTTTTGTAAAACATTCGAGTAAAGAATTGTTACAAGGGTAGCCTATACAAGGCATCTTTTCAAAACATTTTCAAAACTACACATCAAGCACCATTTCAAACAATTGAAAACCAAGGCAAGTTGATCTAAGCAAGTACCTAAGAGCCCATGGATAACCATGGATAGAAAGGGTGCTAATACCTTCCCTTTCTATAATCTACTCCCCGAACCCAAGAAAAATCTCAAAGGTTTTTGCTGTGCTTTTTAAACCTTTCCTTAGGATAAAATAAAAAGTCGGTGGCGACTCTTGCTCAACCGAAACATTTGCGAAAACAAACTCAAAACCCTAGTCAGTTCTCCCACCGTATCACAGCAGAGTCGCCAGTTCTGTGATACGGTGGGAGAACTGACTAGGGTTTTGCGTTTGTTTTCGCAAATGTTTCGGTTGAGCAAGAGTCGCCACCGACTTTTTATTTTATCCTAAGGAAAGGTTTAAAAAGCACAGCAAAAACCTTTGAGATTTTTCTTGGGTTCGGGGAGTAGATTATAGAAAGGGAAGGTATTAGCACCCTTTCTATCCATGGTTATCCATGGGCTCTTAGGTACTTGCTTAGATCAACTTGCCTTGGTTTTCAATTGTTTGAAATGGTGCTTGATGTGTAGTTTTGAAAATGTTTTGAAAAGATGCCTTGTATAGGCTACCCTTGTAACAATTCTTTACTCGAATGTTTTACAAAAGGTGTTTTGTCTTTTAAAAAGATGTTTCAAGGTTTTTGAAAGTTGATTTTGAAAGTGTTTGTGAAGTGGGTTTTGAAATTAGGCAAGTGTTTTCTTTGCAAATTGGCAAGTACTTAAGAGTTATCTACCCTAAAGTTTTCTCAAAGATTTTTGTTATGTTTTAAACCTTTTGACAATTTTGTTCCACCATTGCATTTGGTGGACAATCTTGTCTTAGGAGGTGAAAGGGACGAGCGCGGGTCATCGTTTAGACCATAATTGCAATAGTGTTAAATGTCTTTGGGCAATTTTCTTTAAAAGGGACTTGATCATTCATTTAAGCAACATTTTGTGGGACTATGATCATTTGATTGTTTGTTTTTACCCAAAGAAATTCAACATACAATATGGCCCAATTATTTGAAGGCAACAAAGTGGAATACCCTAGGGGTGCAAATGTGAAATGTGTTGTCCATTTTTCATGCATATTTATCTTGAGATTAGGTCCAACTATTTTGTTCGTTTTATTTACATACAAACCCTAGCTCTAACATAGTATGTTTAGAAAGCATTTAAAGTGCGAAATTTAAATTCCTATGCTATTACAACACAATAATATGGGGAGGGGGGGTACAATGTTCAAGTGGGGAGATATTTAGACAAGGAATTGAATCTAAGCTATTACATCATTTGCCTTGAATATTTACAATATGATCAAAAGCATAAATAAAATAGAAATAAAATAAATATGCAAGAATGCAAAAAGAATTTTTTATATGTATGAACAAAGTATTATTTATGTAAAATAAAGAAAAAATAAAAAGGTATTATTTTTGGAGTATTTTCAAATTTAGGGCAAAACCCTAATTTTTAATCAAAGGGGTATTAATCAATTAATTCATATAATACTTATTATTTATATACAAAAATAAAATAAAATATGGTATATTTGTAAAAAAGGTATTTTTTAGTATTAAATATTAAAAAATAAAATATGTACATTTTTTTGGCATTTTACCCTAAATGTATTAATATATATATATATATATATATATATATATATATATATATATATATATATATATATATATATATATATATATATATATATATATATATATATATATATATATATATATATATATATATATATATATATATATATATATATATATATATATATATATATATATATATATATATATATATATATATATATATATATATATATATATATATATATATATATATATTTGTATTATTTACAAGATATGTATTATTTAATTAATAATATTTAATATAAAAATAAAAAGGGTATTTTTTATACAAAATATTTTCAGGAAGTAAAAATAAAATAAAAGTGTGTAAAAAATATATTTGTATTATCTTAATATTTTAAACAAAAAAGTATATATGTATATTTATTTATTTATGTACAAAACAATCAAATAAATACTTAATAAATTCAAAAAATGATGGGAAAAATATTTTTATATTTTTAATATGCTGAGAAAAAATAAATGAGTCAGTTAAAAAAAGAAAAAGTCAAAAAATATTAAAAATGAAGCAAATGGGCTCAGGGGTGTAAAACCAAAAAGGGTGGTGTGAAAAGGAAAGTCAACATAGGCCCAGCCCATGAAGACCTTTCTTCAACCTCTGTACAACAACATTCAAAAAACGCGCGCCCTGTTCCTCATCTTCCAACTCTTGATTCCTGGCTTTTCAATGCAAACTTATAACATAAAAGATGTTCAGCATGAAGAGACGATTCTAACCATATGCATAACTTGATCTAACTCTCTAAGATGAGGGAGAATTTCTCCTCCCCCAAATCCTAACCTAGATTTTCTGCCATTTTCAAACCTCAAATTCTCACAGCTCAAGCAAAAGAAATGAAAAGTAAAAACATGTACATGTTCAGTGGCATGAGTAGAGCATTGTTTATTCACAAACTTAAAGCTAATGATGCCTAATAAGAGAGATACGAATTCAAAAACTTACCTGTTCAGTTGAAGTTCTATCTGGCAATGTAGGATCTCTCAGGGCAAGGTGATGATTGGAAAAGCTTCCTTGAGGTCCAGGGATGCTATTCCAATGTTTACTTTGTCTTGAAAGCTTCTGAATCGTGTTAGAGCACTTCACCTGCAAAACAAGAAACTGAAAATGGTGGAAGTGGTTAGAGGGATTACAGGTCGTGCTTTTGCTTTTGGTTAGCTTGTATAGGTAGTATGGAAGGTGTGTGAACTGGTTTGGGCAAGAAAGCTTGAGAGAAATGAGAGATAGCACTCAAACTGCAGGGCCTGCCCTGTTTTTGCAGTTTGAGAGTGATTATGGCAAGGGGAGTGTTTGAGAGGTGCAAGGGTCATGCAAAAGCTTGGTTCTGATCTTTGGAATGTGTTTGATAACTTTGTCTAAGTGTCTCTAAGCTGATATGAAAGATGTGTTATGTTATGGCACTTTACTTCACACTTAAGCAAGCAAAACCAACTTGGTGTTTTAGGCAAGTAGGGGACCTCTAATGAGCTGCATAAACTCTCCTTGATCAGAGTGATTTGTCCATAATCCTGTGCCAATTGGATTTGGTTTGTACTTGTGGATTTGCATCATGACATAAAGTGGAACTTTTGCAAAAATGGAAAGAATGCTTTATCTAATTTGGGATTAATCCATCATACAATGCTTTAGCTCATGAAACAAGGTCTTAACACAATGAACATGCATTAAATTATTGTGTGTTGGATGGTTTTAGGACCTGTAATCAAGGGCATGCTGGTTTTGAGAAGTTTGCACAACTTATGAACATGAAAAATGGCCAATTCAAAAGTGAGTTTTTGCCAAATTGTGAAATTCGAATCTCCCAAGTCATGAGGTTGTTTGATGAGTTCTTGGACATTTTGGAAAGCTTGGAATGTGTAATACAATCAATCTTTTAAATGAAAATTGAAATTCCAAGTGGAAGTGTATGTAAAATGGCCTTGAAGTGGGGTAGAAAACCTTGTCAAAATAGATCAAAAATTCACTAAGTTAAGAATGGTTTAGTGCCCTTATTCAAAATTTTGTAACATGAGATACAAGCCTCAAATGGGAAAACTTTGTGAATCAAAGTTGTAGATTATGCAACAAGCTACAACTTTCATGTTTTGACTTTTGTTTGAATCCAAATGGATCTTGGTGAAAAAGTGGGGCAAAGTTGGGAAAAAATTAGGGTTTTTTATAACTTAGAAAAATTCTAAGTTATGAAAAATTCAAATTTCTAACCCTAATTTGCATTTTGTGATTTCTTGGTGAAAAAGTTTCATGATTTGGCATGTTTTGATGAAAAATGAATCTTGACTCTTGATTTTGACCAAAAAGTCAAAGTTTGACTTTTCAGTATACAGTCAAAATTGATCAATTGACTGGGAAATTCAACTGTCAATCTTGTGTACTTTGGATCTTTTGAGCTTGTTGAGCATGTCAAGATAATTCCATGGGGTTCTTGAGTCCATATATGAGCTTGGTTTGCCATTGGCTAGGTCAAACAGTCAAAGATTGCCTTTGTGCAGTCAAAACCCTAAAAATGACCATTTTGCCCTTTTGGTGATCTGATCAAATTTCTTATGGAGTTGTGATCCAAACTTGATCAAATGGACCATATGAGTTCATAATGTTGATGTAGGTCAATTTTCATGAGGTTTGACTGTTAATTGGCCACAGTTGACTTTTTCCCCAATACAGCTGATTTCTAGGTCAACTGTCCAATTGACTGGGCAAAATTTGGAATCAAAGTTTGAAACTTGGTATGGATAAACTTGGGAGTCCAATATGAAGCATGAAGGTCATTTTATGCATTTTAGGTCAAAGCATCTTTGTGCAAACACAAACCCTAATTTGAGTCAACAGTGCAAGGAGAGGTCTTGAGCAGATGAAACCCTAACTGGATCTTGAGCTTCAAGGGCTTTGTGGTGAGAAATCAATGAGAAATGGGAGGGCAAATTTTGGGGTACAACAGTGTGGCTAGTTTGATCGCTGACAACGGGTTGGGTTTCTCCGACGCAGATATGACTGCCAAAGGAAGGAATCACAATGATGCTCTGCACGTCTCGATCGAGTGCAGGGGCACTACTTTGGCCCACGTGCTGGTGGATACTGGGTCTTCCTTAAATGTTTTACCCAAGAAAGCATTAGACCGATTGGATTGTGAAGGGTTGGTTCTGAAGCCAGGTAATATTGTGGTTAGGGCCTTTGACGGGTCCAAAAGGATGGTACATGGAGAGGTAAATGTCCCTGTTAAGGTTGGTTCCCATACTTTTGCGTCCACGTTCTATGTGATGGACATTCGACCATCTTATTCTTGTTTGTTGGGTCGCCCATGGATTCATAAAGCTGGGGCAGTAACTTCTACGCTCCATCAGATGTTAAAGTATCCAGTAAAGGGTAAAATTGTTACGGTGCAGGGTGAGGATGAATACATGGTGAGTCACCTTAACTCTTTTCGATATGTGGAGATGGATGGGGAGTTCATTGAAACCACGTGTAAAAACTTTGAAGAAGTCCCCCAGACTCTGGCATCAACTGAAATTGATGCTGACGAACCTCTAATGAAGATGGCTTCCCTCAAGGATGCTAGGGCTGTTATTGAAAAATGTGGGTGTGCGAATTGGGGCCAACTCCCTGACTTTGCACACAAGACTGACAAATTTGGTTTGGGTTTTACTGCAGAAGCTCAAAGGGTTGTTCGGCGTGCGCGAATTGGAAGACCTCTCCTGCGTATACGTAATCCAGGAGTGAATGTAATTGAAGATGATGATGAAGAGTCAAATTTCGACAGCTGGATTTACCCGACTACCAACGGTGGCTTGAACAATTGGACGGTGAAGGACTTCGTGCCCGTTTCTTTTATTACACAATAATAGACTTTTGTTTTGAGACTTGTAACAGACAATTTGAAACTTTTACGACCCGGTGCCTTGCCCGAGACACCATGGTTTTGTTTGTGAGGGCTTATTATGTGTCATTTCCATATATCATCAATAAAGCATTGGACGTTTTCTTGCATTACAAATTTTGCGCTCCTTGTTTTCTTTTCTATCTTACAAAACAACTATTTGTCTTACACACACTCACATATCATAATACAGGTCTACATCCACTTTGGATTCCACTGATAACGACTCTGCTACTGCCAACTATAACTTCGAAAATCCGATCAACCAAGCCGATGACGAAGGTGAGGATGATTGTGAAGTGCCTGGGGAACTTGCTAGACTGTTACTTCAGGAAGAGAGGGCCATACAGCCGCATGAAGAGCCAGTGGAAACAATAAATCTGGGTACAGAGGAAGACAAGAAAAAGGTCAAGATCGATGCAAATCTGGAGCCTAGTGTCAAGCAATGGTTGATACAGATGCTGCGTGACTATGTTGAGATCTTCGCTTGGTGTTATAAAGATATGCCTGGGTTGGATACCGATATTGTGGTTCACCGCTTGCCAACCAAAGAAGACTGTCCTCCAGTTTGATGCCAGTTTTCTAGCAGTTACTTCTTACCCGCAGTGGGTTGCCAACGTGGTTTCGGTGCCAAAGAAAGATGGTAAAGTCCATATGTGTGTAGACTATAGAGATCTGAATAGGGTGAGTCCCAAGGATGATTTCCCTCTACCTCATATCGACGTTCTGGTGGACAACACTGCCCAGCATAAGGTCTTTTCCTTTATGGATGGTTTTTCTGGTTACAATCAGATTAAGATGGCTCCCGAGGACATGGAGAAGACAACATTCGTTATGTAGTGGGGTACCTTTTGCTACAAAGTCATGCCTTTCGGATTGAAGAATGCTGGGGCAACTTATCAGCGCACCATGGTCACTTTGTTCCACGACATGATTCACCATGAGATTGAGGTATACGTTGATGACATGATTGCAAGGTCCCAGACTGAGGAAGAACACCTTGACCATCTTCAGAAGCTATTTGACAGATTGAAGTTGTACAAACTGAGGTTAAACCCGAACAAGTGCACCTTCGGGGTAAGGTCTAGTAAGCTGTTGGGTTTCATTGTTAGCGATAAAGGTATTCAAGTGGATCCTGCAAAGGTGAAGGCTATATAGGAGATGCCGGCTCCCCGAACAGAAAAAGAAGTCAGAGGCTTTTTGGGACGGCTGAACTATATTGCCTGATTCATTTCACATTTGACCGCTACTTGTGAGCTAATCTTCAAACTACTGAAGAAAGATCAAGTGGTAAAGTGGAATGGTGAGTGTCAGGCCTCTTTCGAAAGGATCAAGGAATATCTCAAAGAACCACCTATTCTGATGCCTCCAGTTGAGGGAAGACCTTTGATCTTATACTTGACAGTACTCGACAATTCAATGGGGTGCGTGCTGGGGGCAGCATGACGAGTCTGGCCGAAAAGAGCATGCTATTTATTACCTTAGCAAAAAGTTTACCGACTGCGAGACCCGATTTTCGTTGCTTGAGAAAACTTGTTGCACTTTGGCATGGGATGCTCGCTGGCTGAGACAGTATATGCTGACTCACACTACTCTATTGATATCAAAGATGGATCCAATCAAGTATATATTTGAAAAGCCCGCCTTGTCCGAAAGAATAGCAAGATGGAAGATGATCTTGACTGAGTATGACATCCAATACACAACCCAAAAGGCAATCAAGGGAAGTGTGTTGGCAGATCATTTGGCACATCAAGCTGTAGACGACTACCAATCCATGAACTTCGAATTCCCAGATGAGAACATCATGTTGGTGACTGACTGTGAGAAACCTGGACCGGATGAAGGACCTGAGGAAGGATCCCGATGGTCTATGTACTTTGACGGGGCTTCAAACGCTTTGGGTAATGGCATTGGTGCCGTGATCATATCTCCTGAAGGCTGTCATACTCCGTTCACCGCCCGATTATGTTTTAACTGCACCAATAACATGGCGGAGTATGAAGCGTGCATCATGGGCCTTCGAGCAGCTATTGACCTAAGGATTAAGTTCTTGAGTATGTTCGGAGATTTCGCTCTCGTGATCAGTCAGATTAAAGGCGAGTGGGATATGAAGCACCCAAATCTTATTCCTTACAAGGAGTATGTATTGACGTTGCTTCCACACTTCGAGGAGATAACCTTTGAACACTTCCCAAGAGAGGAGAACCAGTTGGCAGATGCGCTAGCTACCATGTCTTCTATGTTCAAGGTCAGGTGGGACAATGAGGCTCCTCGGATTTCCATTGAGAGGTTGGACAAACCCGCGTATTGCTGTGACATCGAGACTGAAGAGGTAACAGATAAACCCTGGTTTCACGAGGTAAAGAGGTATCTTGAGGCTCAAGAGTACCCCGAGGGTGCATATGTTAATGATAAGAAGTTTCTGAGGAGGTTCGCGGCGAAGTTCTTCATCAGCAATGGCATCCTGTACAAGCGTAACCATGATTCCACCTTATTGTGGTGTGTGGATAAGAACAGGGCAGAAAGGATCATGGAGGAGTTACATGAAGGTACTTTCGGAACTCATTCTAGTGGACACACCATGGCGAAGAAAATCCTACGGGCAGGATATTATTGGTCTACTATGGAAGCCAATTGTTATCAACATTCTCGGACCTGTCATAAGTTCCAAGTCTATGCTGATAAGGTGCACGTACCTCCAGTCCCTCTGAATGTCTTGACGGCTCCTTGGCCTTTTGCAATGTGGGGCATCGATATGATCGGCGAGATCATACCTACTGCGTCCAACGGGCATAGTTTTATCCTAGTAGCAATTGATTACTTTACGAAGTGGGTTGAGGCAGCTTCCTTTGCTACGGTAACCAAGAACGTCGTGGCACGGTTCATTCGACACAACCTGATCTGTCGATATGGATTACCAGAGAGGATCATTACGGACAATGGTACAAATCTCAACAATACAATGATCACCGAGCTCTACAAGCAGTTCAAGATACAACATCACAACTCTTTTCCCTACCGGCCGAAGATGAATGGGGCTGTTGAAGCGACTAATAAGAATATCAAGAAGATTATGCAGAAGATGACGGTGACATACAAAGATTGGAACGAGATGTTACCATTCACTCTTCATGGGTACCGTACCTCAACACGGACGTCAACAGGGGCAACACCCTATTCCTTGGTATATGGCATGGAGGCAGTCTTGCCCATTGAAGTTCAAATACCCTCTCTTCGGATTATGAAGGATGCAGGTTTGAGCGAAGATGACTGGATTCAGACCCGGCTTGATCAACTGAACTTAATCGATGAGAAAAGACTTACTGATATTTGTCATGGTCAGACATATCAAAAGCGGATGATCAAGGCTTTTAACAAGAAAGTCAGACAACAAGAGTATCAAGTTGGGGATCTGGTGATCAAACGCATCATACTACCTCAAGGTGATTCCAGGGGGAAATGGACCCCTATGTACGAAGGGCCATTTGTGGTTAAGAACATTTTCTCAGGAGGAGCTATGATTCTGACCACCATGGATGGTGAAGACCTTCCTCACCCCGTCAATGCAGACATAGTGAAAAAAATACTACGCATAATCAAAGACCTGCTAGGTTGACTAGCCTAGGCAAAAATAAGGGCTTCCCGATGAACCAAAAGGGTTCGGGAAAAAATAAGGGTTGAAAATGAAAAAAAATGTACACCCGGCAAGTCGAAAACCTGAAAGGGCGGCTTGGGCAAAAAAGGGTATCCCGGTGGACTGAAAACCCGAAAGGGCGGTCCAGGCAAAAATTAGGGATCAAGGCGTAACACTATGTCTCATTGGATCACCTTGCAACCAAATTTCGGTATCAACTATCAAACTCGGACGACACTAATCAATCTGATCTACCTTCAACTAATAGCAAAGTGATGAGATGCTCGAGGACCTAAAGGCGATAGCAGAGTTGGAACTCAGTGGGATTGTTCACATAGCTATTTTTCTTTGCTTTGCACAAATTGTATAAACTCTATCATTCGACGGTGTTCTCTTACTAGGACGTCAGCCTCTTGTACAAAAACGCCTATTTACAGGCCAAACTTCAAAATCAATATGATTCATTTTCACAAAGAAATTTCAAATTATTTTTCCTTTTTCTGTTTTATTTTGCCAGAACATCCAATGTTCATTTTTGATATATGCATTTGACATTAATTGCTACTCATGAATATTTATGTGCGAAACAAAAAACGATTACTCATAATTTCAGAAACAGGGGCAAACAAGAAATGTCCAAGCCTTATAGTTACTCTACTCACCAGGTACAAGAATAAACCTAGCTGAATAATATGACTAAGGTACATTCACTCCTCGCAGAGTAAGAAAAGGACAGTGGTGTTAATTCTCCCCAGCCGAGGCTCGCAGCCGCGAATGAGTCGGTAAGATTCTCCCCAAGCAGAGTTTATCTATCACCAGCACTGAAAGATTGTCCCCAGTAGAGTCTGGAAGATTATCCCCAGCGGAATCTAGAAGGTCATCCCCAGCGGAGTCTAGAAGACCATCCCCGGAGGATTCTGGAAGATTATCCCCAGTGAAGTCACCACTAAAAGATTATCCCCAACGGAGTTAATTTCTTCCACAAACAGGAAATTCATCCCCAACAGAGTTTATCATCGCCAACAACGGTAATTCGTCCGCAGCCGAGGGTATTTCTCCAAGGTCAGCAAATCCTCAGCAGAGCATCTCTTCCCCACAGAGTCATTCTCTCACCAATATATTCTCCAGCAGGATTATTCTCCCAATCATCTTCGATCGTTATCCACAACGAGCGAAACTCTTTATATTCTCCAGCAGCAATCTGGGATTTATTTCCCCCCAGCTAGAGAACATCAAAAAACATCACATTTCCATACATCATGACATGCATATACGCATCATATAACACAATCTCATTTATTTTAAGAACATCATTGCCTGATACATATCATGCATTACATACAGCTAACCTTTACCTTTCAGGAAAGATACAATCAAATTCTCACAGAACTCAAGCTATGAAGCCCGGGTACAATCGAATAATATTTTGATCTCTACAGCATATTGTGAAGCCCAGAGAACGACCGGATAACAATATCAGACTACCGCGAAGCCTGGATTACGACCAGATAGTGGTATCTCTTAAAATCAAGCTATGAAGCCCGGATTCGACCGAATAATAGTTTAGTCCCCAGCGAGCCGTGGAGCCCAAATTACAATCGGATAGCAGCTCAGTAAGCACCATGAAGCCTGGACTACGACCAGATAGTGGTATATCATAAACACAAGCCATGAAGCCTGGATTCGACCAGATAATGGTATGATACATCGTGAAGCCTGGATTACGACCAGATAGCGGTAATGGATACTATGAAGCTTAGATTTCGACCAAATAGCAGTTTACTTGGCCAATTACTATGAAGCCCGGATTCGACCGGATATTAGTAGGCCCAACAGTCAAAGGGAAGCCCGAATGCAACCGGATAACCACTTGATTTCTTCTGAAGCCTGGATTTTGACCAGATAAGAAGTGAGGTATTGTGAAGACTGGATTTCGACCAGGTAACAGTACAAGACACCATGAAGCCTGGATTCTACCAGATAATGGTATGATACATCGTGAAGCCTGGGTTACGACCAGATAGCGGTACAAGACACAGTGAAGCTTGGATTTCGACCAAATAGCAGTTTACATGGACAATTACTAAGAAGCCCAGAGTCGACCGGATATTAGTGTGCCCTAACTTCAAGTTGAAGCCCATATGCGACCGGATAACATTTGAATTCCTTCTGAAGCTTGGATTACGACCAGATAAGAATCGATAAATTGCAAAGCCTGGATTACGACCGGATAGCAAGTTTGATCTCATCTCCCCAGTAAGTCACTGTAAAGCCTGGATTACGACCAGATAGCAGTCGGTCTTATCACTATGAAGCCTGGATTACGACCAGATAGTAGTTCATTTTCACCTCTTCGACCAAGAGACGATTCACCAGTAGAATAACGGACGACCGAAGCTCCTAAAATTCTATTTCTCTCAAAGACAGAGATCAGCATTCCCCAGCGGAATCTTCCTCAACAACAGGTACACAAGCTCTCGCTAAGGAATCTCTTATGCGATCGACACTCCTTCAGATGGCATCTTTAAGCCCATCTCCCGTCATCAATCTCCCAATGGCATCTGTAAGCCTATTCCCGACATCACAAGACAAATACTACTTCATGCGAGTGCAAATTTCTGGGCACTCTAGTGTTCAATCATCTTCCACCTTCAGATCACGAAAGGCAGACAAGCCAATCTAAATCTTCAGGTTTAAGAAGATTGAACAGGGGAAGCTGTTGTATCCCAAATTTTTCCCTCCCATATTTCCTAAAACATGTCAAGAAAGATCCAAAAGTTGCTCAAGGTAGTCTAAGGGTTGGCCAGACAAGCTCTCTCCTGAGACAATCTACCTCAAATTAGGGTTTCATGTTGCATCATGGTACTTGATTCAAAGGGATCCCAAATGCTCAACATTGTCCTAATATGTTCTCAAGATCATCCATGTCAAGTTTCAAGCCTTGCAGAGGAAATTTGCTCAGTCAATTGCTCAAAGGCCCAAAAATCGACTGTGCTAGGGCAAAAGTCAATTGTGGCCCACATATAGTCAAACTTCAAGATTTTTTGTCAACATCCTAATTTTGAAGTATATTTCATCATTTGATCAAGTGTTGATCATGATTCATCAAAGATTTCTCATAATTCATCAAGAACCAAAAGTTGCTAAATTAGGGTTTTGTAGGAAAAGTCAACTCAACTTTGACCAAGCATAACTTTCTCATACTCTATTATAAATGACCCATCCAAAGCTTATTTTTAATAGGATTCCATTCTCTACAATCCATTTTCAGATCCCAATTTCAAAATATGCACTCACAAGAAGTTATGAATTTGGACATTATAGGTCATTTTGAAAAGTCAACAAAACACCTTTTTTGTCAAAGCTTCATACACGAGCATGGAATATCAAATTGAGATGAGACCTAAAGGGTTTCTTAGAGTACATCTCAATATTTCTAAAAAGTCCAAGAACACTTCCAAAGAGTCAAAATTGAGGAAGTTATGCATTGGTGAAGTTGACCTTTTTTGCAAAATTGCCAAAAGTCAACTATGCCTAAAACTTCAAATTTTGCCAAATGGGCCCAATCTTTTTCACTTGTTTTAAGTTGGAAACATGGTCCACGAGCCCTAGCCTATGCCACTTGTCATTATCTTATTTATATTATTTATTTTGATTTTTATTTGAATTAAATCATTTTAAATCAAAACAAATCATATAAAATCCAAAACATTGAAATTCAAAGATCTTGTGCTTGTTTCAGGTCTTAATGTCCAGCTTGCATCAAATAAAATTTGTGTAAAGGCATGGTGTGTGTTGTACCCCAAAATTTGCCCTCCCATATTCTTCAAGATTTGTCAAGATCAATCTCCAGAATGATTCAAAATCCCTCAAGGGTTGCACATTCCAATTGCCTCCTAACACAGTCAAAATTAGGGTTTTGGTTCTTGCAAAGAAATTGAGGTTTCCAAGGGTCCAATCAAGTACCACATGTCCATATACATTGTCAAGCATCCATATGTCAAGTTTCAAGACTCACAACATCAAATTGCACAGTCAAAAACCCTAATTGCTCCACAGTCAACTGCAGGGGCAAAATGGTCATTTGATAGTCAAAAGTCCAAATTTTTGGTCAACATCTTATTTTGAAGCCACAAACATCATTGATCAATTCTTGATCATGATTCTCAAAGCATGGCTCAAAAAGTCTCAAGATGCAAAAGTTTCCATTTTTGGACAGCTGAAAAGTCAACTGCAAATTGACTAAGGCATAACTTCTTCATGGTTCATCAGAAAAATCCCATACAAAGCTCATTTAGAAGAGAATGACATTTACTACAACTCATCTTCACACTTAAAGTCCAAGAAATGCTCTCACAAAAAGTTATCAATTTCAACATTATAGGTCATTTTCAAAAGTCAACAAAAAGGCACTTTAAGTCAAAGACAATAGCTTGATATTGGTAAATAAAAATGACATGGGACCAAAGGCATTGGTTAGAGGACTTCAAGACCTTTCCAAAATGTCCAAGAACATGATCATAGCTTAAAAATTGAGCAAGATATGCATTGGAGAAGTTGGGAAATTTTTGGGAACTTTGAAAAGTCAACTTTGCTTCAAAAGCTTCAGAAATACTAATGGGCCTCAATTTCTTCCTTGAATCATTACCCAAAGCCTATGCACGACCCATTAAGCTCAAAGGGATTTATTTTCTTATTTTTAATTAATTAATTGAATTTTTATTCTTATTAATTCATTTAATTAGATTTAATTATGAGAAAAATATCAAATAATGCCTTTCAAATCTTTTTGTGCAGCAAATTCACTCATTATATGCTAAAGATTTCGTGCATCAATCAACAAGGAAATATCTTCCACAATTGGCAAGGGTTTCATGAAAAAAAAGATTGAAAAAGATATGGAAAAAAATCAAATATTGAAATCATTAATTCAATGGATTCATGGGCTTGTTTTTGACCTAGAATGCTTCCCATACATATGCAAGACCTAACCTAATTCAAGGACACACGAAAAAAAGCTGCTGAAAAGGGAGAACAAAATTGCAAAATTTTCATAAAAACTTGGAAACTGAAATCACATTTGCAGGGCGATTCAAGGCTTGAAACCTTTTCCATTGCGTTGCTGGACCTTCCAGGAAACTATTGGCATCAAGAACAAGTCCCCATACTCCAAGAATCGCCAAATCCACCATTGATGAAACCTAGGGTTTCAGAACTTCAAAATTGGGGCTTTCCTCATACGGTAAAATTAGACCACCTAACCTATATGGGCAGAATCGTTGCATCAAGACGAAGCCAATGGAATACTCGCGCCTAATTTATATAACCCATGGGCGTAATCGTTATTTTTACAGGTTGCACTTAGTGGGGGTTTAAAACTCCCACTACTTGTTTTGTATTTTTGCAAGAAGATGAAGAAGAAGGCTAGCGTGTCCAGGCATGGTTGGGTAATTCAAATGTTAGCGCGTTTTTTTTGTTTGTTTCAGCATGATTATCTTTCTTCATATATTATATTCTTTGTTTATCCATATAACAAATGCGTTGCCTGGCTCAGTTGGTTGATGAGGTGTCTTGCAGGTATAGGGACCTGGGTTCGATTCCCATGTCCCCCCACATATTGCATAATTTTTGTTATAATGCTTTCCAGTGCAGCGTATTCTCCAACGTCTCACCATACATCCTCACGCATGGCTTGCCAAGTGGCTTGGATGATCAATCTGAAGGTCAATGAATGAGATCCAGGGTGTGGCGCAGTCAACTAACATGCGTACAAGCGTGGAAAGTCAATAAGGCTCTATGCAAATGGGCCAAAATTACTCCAAAAACACCTCCCTTTGGGTCTGAAAACCCCCCTTGGTTTGTATATTTTTTCAATTCTATTTTCTTTTCTTTTTCTAATTCTCTTACTTATTTTTATTTAATTCATTTAAAATAATTTTCTTTTCATAATAAAAACAGAAAAATACAAAATATGTTAATTATTTATTAATTTACTCATTAATTTATTTTTGTAAATAAATTTTAATAATTAATTTAGGTTTTAAACTTTAATCCTTTTCTTAATAAATAAAAAATATCTAGACTTAGGGTTTTTTGACATTTTTCATCCTTTTCTTAATTAATTATTTTTCTCATTTATTTATTATTATTATTACTATTTATTTTTGTAAATAAACATGTACATTAATCAATTAGTAAATTAGGTAAATTTTAATACTTTCTTAATAATTAAAATATTTAGAATTAGGGTTTCATTCCAATTTTAATTCTTCTTTATTTCATTAAATACAAAAAAAAAAACATAAAAAACAATTTCTTTTCTTTAATTAAATAATAATTAGCTTTTAATTTCAATTTAATTTCAAAAGGGTCAAAACCCTCGGACGTTCGATTTTAATTTCTTTTCGCGCATTTATTTTCTTATTGATCATTATGTAACTGTTCAAGGAATGTAATAGTAATTAGGTCTATTTATTTTCCGCATTTTTATCAAACGGGTCTTTGTATTTTGGCGATGTATAGACCCGCGCCTTGTAATAGCGTAGGATTTATCTTTCCGCATTTAAATTTCCGCACTCTTAAATTCTAAATTGCATGAAAGAATGTATGGCTAATTAAAAACAAGCGTAGCTCACAATACAATGATCAAAGATAAACTTAACATGAAAACAACACACAAATTCACACACCACTCTTAGGGTACGCCTCACCTGTTGCCTTCGAAACGTGGTCGTCAAGTATAGGACGTCTTAGTAAGTCCTTATGTCTATGATCCAGTTGCCTCGAAACAGTTGCCTCGGAACAGCTGCCTCGGAATAGTTGCCTCGAAACGGTTGCCTCGGATTAAAAAAGGGTCAAGGACATAAGGGTAGCTTCTAAGGTGTCCTAACTGTTGCTTAGGTGACCACATTGTCCCTAAACTCGAGTTGACCCGAACACCTCCAACGGTGGTGCTACCTACCTCTCAATGGTGGGATGACACTACCTTAAGGACATTTACACAGCCTAATTCCTTAGGGTAGGTAGATGACTCATAGATACTTGCTCTATTCAAAAACAAAACAAAAAACCTTTTCACACTGACACTTTTCAAAAAGCTTTCAAAACAATTTTTCAAACACTCTTGAGGACTGATACAAGAGTTATTCTGAAATCTTTAAACGAAACTTTTTTCAAACCCATTCACACTTGAAAAGCAAACAAACATTTTGAAAACACAATGAGCAAGTATCTAAGAGCCCATGGATAACCATGGATAGAAAGGGTGCTAACACCTTCCCTTTCTATAAATCTACCTCCCGAACCGAGAAACATCTCGAAAAGGAATTTTGCTGTGCTTTTGTCCTTTCCTTGTTGGAGAACATAAAAGACGGTGGCGACTCTTGCTTACCGCGACATTTCGCGAACCAACTTAAAAAAACAGTCAATTCTATTTCCACCGATCACAGAACTGGCGACTCTGCTGGGGAATACTTAAAGTGAGGTGTACCTTAGGACTAAGATCACTTGTGTTTTCAATTGTCTGAATTGTTTGCTTTATTATTGTGGGTACTGTCTTGGGAGTTCTATAGATCCTAAACCCGGATCTGGGGGATACCTCCTTAGAAAGTAGCAACAAGACTGTGAGGGAATTGTGCGGGGTATACCGACATGGTTGAAGCAGTCTGCTACGTTGATGTGGCACTTTGGTGAGTACCGGTAACCCTTGAGTCCAGTCAAGGAGAGTACGGGGCCGCCGCGTGGTGTCGTGAAGCATCAACTGACCTTAGGAACCTTAATTGAACCATCTTGGCCTCTTTAGGGTAGTGAGATAACTGACTTTGGTGCAGTCTGAGGTTGGTTGATACTCGATACTACACTCAATTGAGGGTTGTTTTCTTGGAATATTCCGGTCGCCAGTTCAGTGGCTAAATCGAAACGATGAACAATGAAAGCAATCCAGTGATATTGGGACCCTTAGAACCTGGTTACTTCTGATAGGACATGTTTTGAGCCCACCAACTTCAAGAGGGTAGTACCCCAGACCCCATGCTGGCCTAAACTCTAAGGGATGTGGTGTGACTTGTGTCTCTTACCATGTTTGCTTTTTGTGAATATTTGTGGTGTGTTTTATCATAGCATCATAACATCATACAACATCACATGCATTGACTAACCATTTCAGGGGTTCGAATCTTCATCTTTGTTCTTGTTTTATAGGACATGGAAACTATCTGCAGAAAGACAATTCAGATCAGCCTTGTAAGGATCCCTCCTCAGCTTAAGGAACTTATATCCAGGATTCCCGAGAGTTCTTCTTTCAGTGAGAAACATGGAAGACTCATCAGCTTGGTCAACACCAACATTGAGGAAGATATGATAAAGGTCCTCTTCCAGTTCTTTGACCCTCTGCACCATTGTTTTACTTTCCTGGATTATCAACTGGTGCCTACATTGGAAGAGTTCTCCCGGCTTCTGAAGATCCCTATCCTTAGTCAACTACCCTACAACGGTACGGAAAGGGAACCCAAACTTGAAGAGATTGCTAAAGCATTACGCCTACAACCATCTGACATCAAGGGACATTGGGAAGTCAGAAGTGGTATCAAAGGATTCTTAGCCAGGTTTCTGTTTGAGAAGGCCCAAGAATGTTGGAACTCCCTTGACCTACAGGCTTTTGACGAAGTTGTGGCTCTCCTTGTCTATGGGTTGGTGTTGTTCCCGAATCCAGATCAGCTTATAGATATCCATGCTGTCAAGATCTTCATGTCCAGGAATCCTATACCTACGTTGCTTGGGGACATCCTTCACTCATGTTACACTCGAACCATGAGAAAAAGAGGTGTTCTTATGTGCTGCACTCCTCTCCTGGGAAGGTGGTTTATTTTGCACCTTCCACAATCAGTTTTGAAGAACGAGCGGGGTTTGAGATGGTCACAACGATTAATGACTCTTACACATGCTGATATACATTGGTGTTCTCGGTCCAGAGAAGATGTCACTATCATTGATCGTTGCGGGGAATTTCCTAATGTTCCTTTACTTGGAATCAGAGGACGTATTACTTACAACCCGTGTCTGGCCTGGAGACAGTTTGGTTATGCTCGGAGGGACGGCCCTCATGACATGTTAATTCCTGACATAGTTTTTGAGTTCGACAATGATGCACAAGGACTTCGCCAGAGATTTATCATAGCTTGGAGGATGCCCAGCAAGGTAGACATCAAGACACTGGGGCACAGGAACTCCATCCCGTTGGAGCCTTATCTCAAGTGGGTACGATCCCGCTCCCAGAAGTTAGTGATGCCTTATCCTCATGTTCTCCCTGTGATCAAAGAGCCAGTTTTGGAAGGAGAGGTGTCCTACACCATTCAACATCCAGACATGCCTACATCCTGGGAAGAAATGCAGAAGAGCTGGATCCAGCTTAAGGAAGAACGGAATTCTCTTGAGTCCAGTCTACATGCTAGTGAGAAGAAGGTCTTGGAGCTCATCCGCCTACTGCACGAGGAAAAGACTCTCAACACTTACATAGCTCCGAGGAGGATGCGCAGTGTCTTTTGGGATTAATTTACTTTGTAATGTTTGCCCATGAGGCCTTGATGTACTGAACAATTATTTCTTAATAATAACGTGTGTTCCTTTTTGTCTACAACAAATTTGAACTTTCGAACCCTTGAATGCATTGCATAAACAGCATATCATGCATCATGTGCATAGTAGGTACTCTTCTTTTCAGGTTGCTTAATGTTCTTCGCTGTTTATTTCAGCATCATGAACCCTGAATCATCTACTGAGCAGTCCATCAAGGCCCTCCAGGCTCAGAACGCCCAGTTCCAAGAGCTGATCATGAGTTTGGCCCAAGGTCAAGAGGAATTGAAGGCCCTGCTGGTCAAGAAGAAGAAGAGAACTGTACTGTTCAACACTGGCCAGAGGTTTGGTAACACACTGCAGAATGAGGTTGATCAAGCTGGTTCTTCTGTAGGGAAAGGCAGTCCCCAGGGGGGAAGGGTTCCTAGTCCGGTAGTCTCTGACAACGAGACTGATTTCAATGAGGAGCAGTATCCTCCAGCTGAAGACAAGTACAAGCAGTTAGAGGATCGTCTGAATGCCATGGAAATTCAACAAGTGCCTGGTTTGGATTTCGGAGACTTGGGTCTATCTTCTGGTGTAGTGATCCCACACAAATTCAAAGCACCATCTTTCGCAAAATATGACGGGGCGTCCTGCCCTAAGTTACATCTCAGGTCTTATGTGCGGAAGATTCAGCCGTATACTGTGGACAAGAACTTATGGATCCATTTCTTCCAGGAGAGTCTTTCAGGGACTCATCTCGAATGGTTCTATCAGCTGGATGGAACCAAGGTTCGTAATTGGGAAGAATTGGCTACTGCTTTTTACAAGCAGTATCAGTATAATGCCGACCTCGCTCCTACACGTACCCAACTCCAGGGTATGTCGCTAGGATCAGGAGAAGGTTTTAAAGAGTATGCGCAGAAGTGGAGGGACCTGGCTGGCAGGGTGCATCCACCATTAACCGACCGTGAATTAGTGGACATGGTCTTGGGGACCCTATCCGGGCCATTCTTCAATCATCTCATTGGCCATTCATCTGCAGGGTTTACAGATCTCATTCTGACTGGGGAAAGGATAGAGGCTGGTATGAAATCAGGGAAGATACAGAAAGGTGCGTCCTCAAATTCTGAGAAAAAGCCTTTCAAGAAGGAAGCCAGTGCTGTGTATGGGCCTAGAAGGCAAAACAAACCGGAACGCCGCCAAGCTGTCAACGCGGTGGTAATTGCAAAGCCTGCTGCCGCTCCTCGGCAACCTAACCAACCAAGGGGTGAGAGACCCATAAGAGAATATACTCGGCTTAGTATGACCTTGTCACAGATCTTGCCGCAACTGCTATCGACCAACTTGGTAACCGTCAGAGAAGCTCCGAAGGTGGTGAACACGACCTCTCCGAAGTATAATCCAAATGCCCGCTGTACTTATCACTCTGATAGCCCGGGGCATTCTACTGATGATTGCTGGGCCCTAAGAAATAAGGTTCAAGACCTTATTGATGCTAAAGAGGTACAGTTCGAGGCGCCTGAGAAGCCTAATGTGGTGACAGCTCCCCTACCCGACCATGGAGTGAATGCTATCAGGGATGGTGACGAAGTGGAAGAATCTGAGTTCAACAGCTGGATCTGCCCGACGACCGATGGTGGACTGAACAATTGGACTGCAAAAGACCACATACCTGTTACTTTTGTTACGCAGTAATGAATTCCTTTGTTTTAATTTTGTAATGAACAATAAATTGAAACTTTATGGCCCGGTGTCTTACCCGGGACACCATGGCTTCATTTGTGAGGGCATATTACTTGTCATTTCCATATATCATGAATAAAGACATTGGACGTTTTTCGCATTTCAAATCTTGTGCTCCCTTTCATTCTTTCTTTCTTTATATATTGCAAAACAACTATATTTACACATACTCACTCATACAGGTTCCAATCCACTCTGGATCTCACTGGTAACGACTCTGCTACTGCCAGTTATGACTTCAAAAATCCGATCAACTTAGCCGAAGACGAAGGTGAAGATGATTGCGAAGTGCCTGGTGAGCTTGCAAGACTGTTACTCCAGGAAGAGAGGGCCATTCATCCGCATGAAGAGCCAGTGGAAACGGTGAATCTGGGTACTGAGACAGACAGAAGGGAAGTTAAGATTGGTGCCAACCTGGAGCTCGGCGTGAAACAACGGTTGATTCAGATGTTGCATGATTATGTGGAAATCTTTGCTTGGTCCTACGAAGACATGCCTGGGTTGGATACTGACATTGTGGTCCATCACTTTCCTACCAGGGAAGAATGCCCTCCGGTTAAGCAAAAGGTCCGTCGTATGCGTCCAGAGATGTCCGAGAAGATCAAAGCTGAGGTTATGAAGCAATTTGATGCCGGTTTTCTTGCAGTGACTTCTTACCCTCAGTGGGTTGCCAATGTGGTGCCGGTACCGAAGAAAGATGGTAAGGTCCGAATGTGCGTTGATTACAGGGATTTGAACAGGGCCAGCCCTAAAGATGACTTCCCTTTGCCTCATATCGACGTTCTGGTTGACAACACTGCTTAGCACAAGGTGTTCTCCTTCATGGATGGTTTTTCAGGTTATAATCAGATCAAGATGGCTCCTGAAGATATGGAAAAGACTACCTTTGTTACTCAGTGGGGCACCTTCTGCTACAAGGTCATGCCTTTTGGGTTAAAAAATGCTGGGGCAACCTACCAACGTGCCATGGTTGCTTTATTTCATGACATGATCCACCATGAGATCAAAGTGTATGTCGACGATATGATTGTAAGGTCCCAAACTGAGGAGGAACACCTTGACCATCTGCAAAAGCTGTTTGACCGTCTGAAGTTGTACAAGCTGAGGTTGAACCCGAACAAGTGCACCTTTGGGGTAAGATCCGGAAAGTTGCTAGGCTTCATCGTGAGCGACAAAGGTATTCAAGTGGACCCTGCCAAGGTTAAAGCCATACAAGAGATGCCAGTTCCCAAGATAGAGAAAGAAGTCAGAGGCTTTCTAGGACGTCTGAATTACATTTCCCGATTCATCTCGCACCTAACTGCTACCTGTGAACCAATCTTCAAGCTGCTGAAGAAAGATCAGGTAGTACGATGGAATGATGAATGTCAGGCCGCTTTCGACAGAATCAAAGAGTATCTCCAAGAACCACCCATTCTTATGCCACCGGTTGAAGGGAGACCTCTAATACTATACTTGACAGTACTTGACAACTCAATGGGGTGTGTGCTGGGGCAGCATGACGAGTCTGGCCGAAAAGAGCACGCCATTTATCACCTTAGCAAAAATTTTACCGACTGTGAGACCCGATACTCACTGCTCGAGAAAACTTGCTGCGCTTTGGTATGGGCTGCTCGCCGGCTGAGACAGTATATGCTGACTCACACTACTCTGTTGATATCAAAGATGGATCCAATAAAGTACATATTCAAAAAGCCTGCTCTGTCTGGAAGAATAGCAAGATGGCAGATGATCTTGATAGAATACGACATCTAGTACACGACTCAGAAAGCAGTCAAAGGAAGTGTATTGGCAGACCACTTGGCACACCAGGCAGTAGACGACTACCAGTCAATGAACTTCGAGTTTCCAGACGAGAGCATCATGATAGTGACTGATTGCGAAGTACCTGGACCAGATGAAGGACCTGAGGAAGGATCCCGATGGTCTATGCACTTTAACGGAGCCTCCAACGCTTTGGGTAACGGTATTGGCGCTGTGATCATATCCCCTAAAGGCACTCATACTCCACTTACTGCTCGGCTATGTTTCAACTGCACCAACAACATGGCGGAGTATGAGGCATGCATCATGGGTCTTCAAGATGCAATTGACTTAAGGATCAAGTTTCTGAGTGTCTTCGGAGATTCCGCTCTCGTGATCAATCAGATCAAAGGCGAGTGGGATACGAAACATCCGAATCTTATTCCTTACAAAGAATGTGTGTTGACATTGATCCCCCATTTCACAGAGATAACCTTTGAACACTTCCCAAGAGAGGAGAATCAGTTGGCGGACGCGTTAGCTACGATGTCTTCTATGTTCAAAGTCAAGTGGGACAATGAGGCTCCCCGGATCATCATCTGGAAACTGGACGAACCTGCATACTGTTGTGATCTCGAGGCTGAGACGGTAACTGAAAAACCCTGGTATCATGAGGTGAAGAGATATCTGGAAGCTCAAGAATACCTTGAAGGTGCATCTGTCAATGACAAGAAGTTTTTGAGAAGGTTCGCAGCAAAGTTCTTCCTCAGCAACAGCATTCTATACAAGCGAAACCATGATTCGACCTTACTGCATTGTGTGGATAAGACTGAAGCAGAAAGGATCATGGCAGAGCTGCATGAAGGTACCTTTGGAACACATTCCAGTGGACACACTATGGCAAAGAAGATCCTTTGGGCAGGATATTTCTGGTCCACAATGGAAGCTGATTGTTACCAACATTCTCAGACATGTCATAAGTGCCAGATCTATGCAGATAAGGTGCACGTTCCCCCGGTTCCTCTGAATGTCTTGACTGCACCTTGGCCTTTCTCAATGTGGGGCATTGATATGATCAGTGAGATTAAACCTACGGCATCCAACGGGAATCGCTTCATCCTGGTGGCAATCGATTACTTTACAAAGTGGGTTGAAGCAGCTTCCTACGCTACTGTAACCAAGAATGTTGTGGCACGGTTCATTCGGCATAACCTGATCTGTCGATACGGCGTCCCGAAAAGGATCATTACGGACAATGGTACCAATCTTAACAACAAGATGATCACTGAGCTCTGCGAGCAATTCAAGATACAACACCACAACTCTTCTCCTTATCGGCCGAAGATGAATGGGGCTGTAGAAGCAGCAAAAAAAATATTAAGAAGATTGTGCAGAGGATGACAGTGACATATAAAGATTGGCACGTGATGTTACCGTTCGCTCTTCATGGGTACCTTACCTCAGCAAGGACGTCAACCGGGGCAACTCCTTTTTCTTTGGTCTACGGCATGGAGGCAGTCTTGCCAATCGAAGTTCAAATACCCTCTCTCCGGATAATGAAGGATGCAGATCTGAGTGAAGATGACTGGATCCAGACTCGACTTGATCAATTAAACCTAATTGACGAAAAGAGACTCGCGGCTATTTGTCATGGTCAGACGTACCAAAAACGGATGATCAGGGCATTTAAGAAGAAAGTCAGACCACAAGAGTATCAAGTTGGGGATTTGGTAATCAAACGTATTATTCTTCCTCAAAGTAATCCCAGGGGAAAATGGACCCCCACATATGAAGGGCCATTTATGGTTAAACATGTGTTCTCAGGAGGAGCCATGATTCTAACCACCATGGATGGTGACGACCTTCCTCACCCCGCCAATGCAGACATAGTAAAAAGATACTACGCATGATAAAAGACCCGCTAGGTTGACATACCTAGGCAAAAATTAGGGCTTCCCGGCGAACCAAAAGGGTTCGGGCAAAATGAGGGATGAAATGAAAAAATCTGTACACCCGGCAAGTCGAAAACCTGAAAAGGCGGCTTGGGCAAAAATGGGTATCCCGGTGGACTGAAAACCCGAAAGGGTTGTCCAGGCAAAAGTTAGGGATTAAAGCGTAATACTATGTCTCATTGGATCACTTTGCATCCAGAATCCGGTATCAACATCAAGTTCAAACGGCATCGATCAACCAACTTCATCTTCAACTGAGCAGCCAAGTGATGAGACGCTCGAGGATATAAAGGCGATAGCAGAGTTGGAACCCAGTGGGATTATTCTTTTCACATAGCTGTTTTGTTTTCCCCTTTTCATAAAATTGTATAAACTCTATTGTTCGGCGGCGTTATCTTACTAGGACGTCAGCCTCTTGTACATAAACGCCTATTTTCAGGCAAATTCAAAAATCAATACAAATTCACGTTTCAGCTAAATTGCCAATTGTTTTTCCTTTTCTGTTTTGTTTTGCGAAGAACGTCCAATGTTCAATTGTGATATATGCATTTGACACTAATTGCTAACTCATAAATATTTGCATACGAAACAAAGGATTAATTACGGGTAACATCAGAAACAGGGGCAATAATGAATTGTCTAAAGCGATCTAATTGCTCTGTCCACCAAGGTACCAAAGTAAGTTCAGCTGAAGAACATAACCAAGATGCCTTAATTCCCCAGAGAGTGAGCCAACAAGTCAACGATACTCTCCCCAAGCAGAGTTAGTCCACTGTCAGCCTTAAGGAAATTGGGTATCCCCAGCAGATCTCAACATTCCTCAATGGAGTATACAAACATTCCATAACAAGCATCCCTGGCAGTCTTGATCTAAGATTGTTCCCCGGCGGTATACCAGACGTTCAAGGGAGCCATTCCCCAGTCCAATCTGAAAAGTTTCCCCAGGAAAGTGGAATACATCTTCCCAGCAGGAAGCTTATCCCCAGTAGATTCTGGAAGCTTGTCACCCGCATAGTATGAACGCTCCCCCGACTTTATTCAGAAGGTTATTTCCCCACCAGGATATAACTGGGTTATCCTCAGCCAATTAACACAGAAAGACCGTCCTCGGCGAAGTCTTCCTATCCCCCCAGCGGAGTTCATCAATTCCTTCAACATAACACATCATTGGTATCCCCAGCGGAGTTATCATCAACCTCAACAAAGTATCTCTCTTTCCCCACAGAGTTCACTCCCCGCAGAGTAATCTATTCGCCAAGTTTATTCCCCAACGGAGTCATCTTTTACTACCGGTATTCTTGCAACCATCACCCCCAGCGGAAACGAAGATCTACTTTTCAACATCAGCCCAGGAGTTAACTTCCCGGCACCCGTCAAGGATTTATTTTCCTAGACAAAAACATACATTCATAAACATCACATCTTCATACACAATGCATGCACATACGCATCATGAATATACAATCTCATTTATTCTGAGAACATCACGCATCTCATACATCATGACATCGCATACAACTAACTTTTTGTCTTTTCAGGACAAAGGACAATACAAAGATGATTACTGTCAACGGTCGCAACTAAAGATCCGATTCCTGTATCTTGCCAGGGTGTATCTGTTGACGACTATATTCCAGACTCGATTCCTGTATCCTGCCAGGGCACGTCTGAAGAGTTTGAAGATCCGATTCCTGTATCTCGCCAAGGTGTATCTGTTGACGACTAATTCCAGACTCGATTCTTGTATCTCGCCAGGGCACGTCTGAAGAGTTCGAAGATCCGATTACTGTATCTTGCCAGGGTGTATCTGTTGACGACTATATTCTCCGGACTCGATTCCTGTATCTTGCCAGGGCACGTCTGAAGAGTTCGAAGATCCGATTCCTGTATCTCGCCAGGGTGTATCTGTTGACGACTATTCCAAACTCGATTTCTGTATCTTGCCAGGGCACGTCTGAAGAGTTTGAAGATCCGATTCCTGTATCTCGCCAGGGTGTATCTGTTTACGACTAATTCCAGACTCGATTCCTGTATCTTGCCAGGGCACGTCTGAAGAGTTTGAAGATCCGATTCCTGTATCTTGCCAGGGTGTATCTGTTGACGACTAATTCCAGACTCGATTCTTGTATCTTTCCAGGGCACGTCTGAAGAGTTCGAAGATCTGATTCCTGTATCTTGTCAGGGTGTATCTATTGACGACTATATTCTCCGGACTCGATTCCTGTATATTGCCAGGGCACGTCTGAAGAGTTCGAAGATCCGATTCCTGTATCTCGCCAGGGTGTATCTGTTGACGACTATTCCAGACTCGATTCGTGTATCTTGCCAGGGCACGTCTGAAGAGTTTGAAGATCCGATTCTTGTATCTCGCCAGGGTGTATCTGTTGACGACTAATTCCAGACTCGATTCCTGTATCTCGCCAGGGCACGTCTGAAGAGATTGAAGATCTGATTCCTGTATCTTTCCAGGGTGTATCTGTTGACGACTAATTCTAGACTCGATTCCTGTATCTTGCTAGGGCACGTCTGAAGAGTTCGAAGATCCGATTCCTGTATCTTGCCAGGGTGTATCTGTTGACGACTGATTCCAGACTCGATTCCTGTATCCTGCCAGGGCACGTCTGAAGAGTTCGAAGATCCAATTCCTGTATCTTGCCAGGGTGTATCTGTTGACGACTAATTCCAGACTTGATTCCTGTATCCTGCCAGGGCACGTCTGAAGAGTTCGAAGATCCGATTCATGTATCTTGCCAGGGTGTATCTGTTGACGACTATATTCCAGACTCGATTCCTGTATCTTGCCAGGGCACGTCTGAAGAGTTCGAAGATCTGATTCCTGTATCTCGCCAGGGTGTATCTGTTGACGACTATATTCTCCGGACTCGATTCCTGTATCTTGCCAGGGCACGTCTGAAGAGTTTAAAGATTCGATTCTGTATCCAGCCAGGGCACATCTACATAAAGAGTTTGAAAATCAACTCCTGTAACAGGCCAGGTAATTATTTTCTTTCTTAGGTACGCAAGTTCTCGCTAAGGAATCTCTTACGCGACCGACACCCGATGGCATCTATAAGCCCATCTCCACAACTACCATTACAGTCCCAAATGGCATCCATAAGCCCATTCCCGACAAGGTTCTGTCACATCTCCAGATGGCATCTATAAGCCCATCCTCCTATCCATCAGTCTCCAAATGGCATTTGTAAGCCCATTCCCGCCATCACACTACTGATACGCAACTATGTGAGTGCAAATTTCTGGGCACTCTAGTGTTCAATCATCTTCCACCTTCGGATTACGAAAGGCACGCCAGCCAATCTACATCCTCAGGTCTAAGAAGATTGAACAGGGGAAACTGTTGTACCCCAAAATTTGCCCTCCTATATTCTTCAAGATTTGTCAAGATCAATCTCCAGAATGATTCAAAATCCCTCAAGGGTTGCACAGTCCAATTGCCTCCTAACACAGTCAAAATTAGGGTTTTGGTTCTTGCAAAGAAATTGAGGTTTCCAAGGGTCCAATCAAGTCCCACATGTCCATATACATTGTCAAGCATCCATATGTCAAGTTTCAAGACTCACAGCATCAAATTGCAAAGTCAAAAACCCTAATTGCTCCACAGTCAACTGCAGGGGGCAAATTGGTCATTTGACAGTCAAAAGTCCAAATTTTTGGTCAACATCTTATTTTTAAGCCACAAACATCATTTGATCAATTCTTGATCATGATTCTCAAAGCATGGCTCAAAAAGTCTCAAGATGCAAAAGTTTCCATTTTTGGACAGCTGAAAAGTCAACTGCAAATTGACCAAGGCATAACTTCTTCATGGTTCATCAGAAAAATCCCATCCAAAGCTCATTTTGAAGAGAATGACATTTCCTACAACTCCTCTTCACACTTCAAGTCCAAGAAATGCTCACACAAAAAGTTATCAATTTCAACATTATAGGTCATTTTCAAAAGTCAACAAAAAGGGACTTTAAGTCAAAGACCATAACTTGAGATTGGTAAATCAAAATGACATGGGACCAAAGGCATTGGTTAGAGGACTTCAAGACCTTTCCAAAATATCCAAGAACATGATCATAGCTTAAAAATTGAGCAAGCTATGCATTGGAGAAGTTGGGAAATTTTTGGGAACTTTGAAAAGTCAACTTTGCTTCAAAAGCTTCAAAAATGCTAATGGGCCTCAATTTCTTCCTTGAATCATTACCCAAAGCCTATGCACGACCCATTAAGCTCAAAGGGATTTATTTTCTTATTTTTAATTAATTAATTGAATTTTTATTCTTATTAATTCATTTAATTAGATTTAATTATGAGAAAAATATCAAATAATGCCTTTCAAATCTTTTTGTGCAGCAAATTCACTCATTATATGCTAAAGATTTCGTGCATCAATCAACAAGGAAATATCTTCCACAATTGGCAAGGGTTTCATGAAAAAAAAGATTGAAAAAGATATGGAAAAAATCAAATATTGAAATCATTAATTCAATGGATTCATGGGCTTATTTTTGACCTAGAATGCTTCCCATACATATGCAAGACCTAACCTAATTCAAGGACACACGAAAAAAAGCTGCTGAAAAGGGAGAACAAAATTGCAAAATTTTCATAAAAACTTGGAAACTGAAATCACATTTGCAGGGCGATTCAAGGCTTGAAACCTTTTCCATTGCGTTGCTGGACCTTCCAGGAAACTATTGGCATCAAGAACAAGTCCCCATACTCCAAGAATCGCCAAATCCACCATTGATGAAACCTAGGGTTTCAGAACTTCAAAATTGGGGCTTTCCTCATACGGTAAAATTAGACCACCTAACCTATATGGGCAGAATCGTTGCATCAAGATGAAGCCAATGGAATACTCGCGCCTAATTTATATAACCCATGGGCGTAATCGCTATTTTTACAGGTTGCACTTAGTGGGGGTTTAAAACCCCCGCTACTTGTTTTGTATTTTTACAGGAAGATGAAGAAGAAGGCTAGCGTGTCCAGGCATGGTTGGGTAATTCAAATGTTAGCGCGTTTTTTTGTTTGTTTCAGCATGATTATCTTTCTTCATATATTATATTCTTTGTTTATCCATATAACAAATGCGTTGCCTGGCTCAGTTGGTTGATGAGGTGTCTTGCAGGTATAGGGACCTAGGTTCGATTCCCAGGTCCCCCCACATATTGCATGATTTTTGTTATAATGCTTTCCAGTGCAGCGTATTCTCCAACGTCTCACCATACATCCTCACGCATGGCTTGCCAAGTGGCTTGGATGATCAATCTGAAGGTCAATGAATGAGATCCAGGGTGTGGCGCAGTTAACTAACGTGCGTACAAGCGTGGAAAGTCAATAAGGCTCTATGCAAATGGGCCAAAATTACTCCAAAAACACCTCCCTTTGGGTCTGAAAACCCCCCTTGGTTTGTATATTTTTTCAATTCTATTTTCTTTTCTTTTTCTAATTCTCTTACTTATTTTTATTTAATTCATTTAAAATAATTTTCTTTTCATAATAAAAACAGAAAAATACAAAATATGTTAATTATTTATTAATTTACTCATTAATTTATTTTAGTAAATAAATTTTAATAATTAATTTAGTTAATTTAGGTTTTAAACTTTAATCCTTTTCTTAATAAATAAAAAATATCTAGACTTAGGGTTTTTTGACATTTTTCATCCTTTTCTTAATTAATTATTTTTCTCATTTATTTATTATTATAATTACTATTTATTTTTGTAAATAAACATGTACATTAATCAATTAGTAAATTAGGTAAATTTTAATACTTTCTTAATAATTAAAATATTTAGAATTAGGGTTTCATTCCAATTTTAATTCTTCTTTATTTCATTAAATACAAAAAAAAACATAAAAAACAATTTCTTTTCTTTAATTAAATAATAATTAGCTTTTAATTTCAATTTAATTTCAAAAGGGTCAAAACCCTCGGACGTTCAATTTTAATTTCTTTTCGCGCATTTATTTTCTTATTGATCATTATGTAAGTGTTCAAGGAATGTAATAGTAATTAGGTCTATTTATTTTCCGCATTTTTATCAAACGGGTCTTTGTATTTTGGCGATGTATAGACCCGCGCCTTGTGATAGCGTAGGATTTATCTTTCCGCATTTAAATTTCCGCACTCTTAAATTCTAAATTGCATGAAAGAATGTATGGCTAATTAAAAACAAGCGTAGCTCACAATACAATGATCAAAAATAAACTTAACATGAAAACAACACACAAATTCACACACCACTCTTAGGGTACGCCTCACCTGTTGCCTTCGAAACGTGGTCGTCAAGTATAGGACGTCTTAGTAAGTCCTTATGTCCATGATCCAGTTGCCTCGAAACAGTTGCCTCGGAACAGTTGCCTCAGAATAGTTGCCTCGAAACGGTTGCCTCGGATTAAAAAAGGGTCAAGGACATAAGGGTAGCTTCTAAGGTGTCCTAACTGTTGCTTCGGTGACCACATTGTCCCTAAACTCGAATTGACCCGAACACCTCCAACGGTGGTGCTACCTACCTCTCAATGGTGGGATGGCACTACCTTAAGGACATTTACACAGCCTAATTCCTTAGGGTAGGTAGATGACTCATAGATACTTGCTCTATTCAAAAACAAAACAAAAAACCTTTTCACACTGACACTTTTCAAAAAGCTTTCAAAACAATTTTTCAAACACTCTTGAGGACTGATACAAGAGTTATTCTGAAATCTTTAAACGAAACTTTTTTCAAACCCACTCACACTTGAAAAGCAAACAAACATTTTGAAAACACAATGAGCAAGTATCTAAGAGCCCATGGATAACCATGGATAGAAAGGTTGCTAACACCTTCCCTTTCTATAAATCTACCTCCCGAATCGAGAAACATCTCGAAAAGGAATTTTGCTGTGCTTTTGTCCTTTCCTTGTTGGAGAACATAAAAGACGGTGGCGACTCTTGCTTACCGCGACATTTCGCGAACTAGCTTAAAAAAATAGTCAGTTCTATTTCCACCGATCACAGTGTGCATAAAAAGATTGAATTAGGCCATTTTTGGAAAGAAATGCAAGGTGTATCAAATCAAAATCTAATTCATTAATGGAGGAAGATTGAGATCAGTTATCAACCCTAATCTATTCCTCAATACATATAGAGTGTATGTAGACCAAAAACTAGGTTAGAAGGAGGCGTGTGATCAAGAACACAAACTTGAAAAAACAAGAAAAGTGGTGAATTGAATTCGTACTTAGAGGCCAATTCAAGACTCTTGGACTATCCCAATCGTTTCCTGAGGTCATCAGCAAGCAAAAGCAATCAAAAGCAAGCATTTTCAGGCCCTATATCGCGCTGTAAGTCATCCACGACATCCATGTATTCTTGAATTCAGTTTGCATGATTTAGACATTGTTAGCATGAATTAACCATATATTGTTGATCCATAGAACATTTGCAAGCTTTCTGCATCGTTTAATTTCATTTATATGTCTTGTACAAGATTTTACCATTACTAGGGTTTCTTGCTTCGATTTGGGATTTTCGTTTACAAGAAAAATTGGGCCAGGAAAGGGCCACCATTGTGTTCAGCAAGGCCAGACGAATCCATCCATGGCCTTGGTTTTCATTTATCACGCTTGTGTTGAGTTTTGAGATTTGCAGGACATGTAGCTACGGACAAACGTCCGTAGGTAAAAGTTTGGAACTTTTACAACCAGATCCAAGGAAGAAGATGACCAGTTGGCAATCAACCATTGGCCTGTTCAAATTTTCGCGCGCTGAATTGATATATGTGGCTTTTTAATATATAATTATTATTTTGTGTTATTATAACAACTAATCACGCTAGCTCAACTGGTAGCCAGTCACTGGAATGTGCCTTAGGACCTGGGTTCGAATCCCATGTCCCCCACTTTTCTCATATTATTTTATTTCAGGCAATCTCATGCGTACACAACACTAGGGACTACCATAGACTCTCAGGATCTAGCCCTTGGATCTCCAGATGGCCAAATCTGATGGCCATCATCTGAAGGTGCATCATGAAGCCTAGTCAACGCAAAGCATATGATCGTGCCAGTCAACGTGGACTACTTGATTTTGGGCCTAGATTTGGCTATTTGCACCCCCTCCAAATTACTTTCAGGCCCAATTTCTTCACTTTTTTTTCTTTTTATATTTTATTTTAATTTATTTATTTATTTTATTAACCAATTAAATTATTTTCTTATTATAAAAAAAAAACACAAAATTATACTTTTCACAAATTAGGTTTAGATTTTATTTTATTTTATCAAAAAATTAAATTAATCTAATTAGGTTAATAGTTTTAGATAACTTTAATTGCTTTTGTAAATAATTAAAAATAATTAGAATAATTAGGTTTTTATTCCAAATTTATTTTTATTTTCTTTTCCTAAAAATAACAAAAAAACACAAAAATAGGCCATGTAATTATTTTTATTAATTAATTTAAAATTAGCTAATTAATTTTGTAATTAATTTTAAGACCTAATTCTTTTTCTTAAAAATAATTAAAAACAACAAAAAACAAATTTTCTTTTGATTAGGTTAGAAGGGTCAAAACCCTAATTTCTTCCCGATCTTAATTTTTCTCGCGCGCTTTATTTTTATTATTTATCCTATTATTGTAACTGCTCACAAGTTTGTAATAGTTTAATTAGGACGTTTATTTCCATTTATCGCTTTATTTTCAAAGGGTTTGTTTTTGGCTATGTAAATACTCGAAGCCTTGTAATAGCGTAGTTTAATTCCCGCACTTTAAATTCCGCAAAATATAAACTGTTAGATGTATGACATTAGGATGCATGACAAAAATGTATGTAAAACTTTAAAACAGTTAGATAACCCTAAATGTGCAAAGATAAATAATCTGAAATTGAATCACTCGCACATGCGCACTCCTAGGGTACACTCCCACTTGGTTGCCTTCGGTAAACGTTCATTGAGTATAGGATGCTTTAGTGGTCGTCCTTTTGTCCAAAGATCAAAGTTGCCTCGGAATGGTTGCCTCAGATATTGTTGCCTCGGATAATTGATCTAAGACATTAGGGTTATTACTAAGACGTCCTAACATTGCTTTAGTGACCGTACGTCCCTTTCGAATTGACCCTCAAAACTCCAACGACGGTGCTACCTACTCATTAATAGTGGGATAGCATTGTCTAAAGGAAACAAATACATAACAATTCTTTTTTAGAGTAGGTAGATTAACTCTTAAGTACTTGCTCAATCCAAACGAACTTTTTTCACACTTACACTCCTTTTAAAACAAAGTTTTCAAAAACACTTCATTACACTTTTGAAGACAGAAGCAAGAGTTAAATCGAAGTCAAAACAAACTTTTCAAAGCACACAAACACAAAAAAAAAGCAATTTTGAAAATGATGAGCAAGTACCTAAGAGCTAGTAGATAACTACGGATAGAAAGGGTGCTAATACCTTCCCTTTCTATAATCTACCCCCCCGTACTCAGAAATATCTCAAAAAGGAATTTTTCTGTGCTTTTTTCCTTTCCTTGTTGGATAAAATAAAAGTCAGTGGCGACTCTTCCTTACCGCGACATTTTGTGAACATAAACGCAAAACGCAAACCAACATTCCTAAAAACCAAGTCCCGGTTCTGGCCACTGTATCACACCCAACAATCCAGGCTTTCATTTCGAAGTAACCCTACTATCTAGGTTCCTTCTCTCTTATCTCCAGACAACAGTTTACAACACTGTAAGACTGGACCCAACCAGTTACGATCGATTTCACATTTCCCCAGTAAGTCGATGTGCAGCCTAGACCCTGACCAGAAAGGAAGTTTACTTCCACCTCCTTAATTAGGAGTTAATTCCCCAGTAGATTAATGGACAACCTAAGCTCACATACTCTATTTCCCAGAGCATAAATCAAGATTCCCCGACGAAGTCCTCCTCAATGGCAAGTACAAGAATTATCACAAAGGAATCTCTTATGCAACTGATATCTTTTCTGGATAACATCTTTAAGCCCATCTCTGATGATTCTCTATCGACTTCCAAATGGCATCTGTAAGCCCATTCCTGATATCACCAATCAGTGTTACTTCATGCGAGTGCAAATTTTTGGGCACTCTAGTGTTCAATCATCTTCTACCTTCATATCACGAAAGGCAGACCAGCCAATCTACATCCTCAAGTTTAAGAAGATTGAACAGGGGCAGCTATTGTACCCCAAAATTTTCCCTCTCATTTTACTCAAAACACACTCCTAGAGGTCCTTAACTTGCCCAAGGATGCCTAAGGATTGCCCAGACAAACCCTCCTCCTAAGACTATGAGCCTCAAACTAGGGTTTCCATTTTCATCAAGATGTTTGAGTTCCAAGGGTCCCAATTGGTATCCATTGCCCTAATATGTTTTCAAGACCATCCATGCCAAGTTTCATGCCTTGCAAACCTTGCAAAACAAGTTTTCTCAGTCAACTGCTCAGATGCTTGAAAATCAACTATACTAGGTCAAAAGTCAATTGTTACCCACATACAGTTAAACTTCAAGATTTCTGGTCAATATCAAAATTTTGAAGTGATATCCATCATTTGATCAAGGGTTGATCATAATTCCTCAAGGAATGCCCCAAATTAATCAAAACTCAAAAGTCACTAAATTAGGGTTTCTATAGGAAAAGTCAACCAAACTTTGATCAGGCATAACTTTTTCATACTTTATCAAAAATTTCCTGTCCAAAGCTCATTTTGAAGAGGATTCAATTACCTACAACTCATATTCAACCCTCAAGTTCAAAAAATGCACTCATGAAAAGATATAAATTCAGACATTATAGGTCATTTCAAAAAGTCAACAAAAACACCTTTTGGGTCAAAGCTTTTTACATGAACATGGAAGATCCAATTGAGATTAAACTAAAGATGTTATTTAGAGGACATCCTAAGATTTCTAAAAAGTCCAAGAAAACCTTCTTAGGGTTAAAATTGAGGGAGATATGTATTGTTAAAGTTGACCAATTTTTGGAAATGTGCATGAAGTCAACATTGAGCAAAATGACTTTTTTTTCCAAATGGGCCCATGTTTTCTTGTTTGAAACTTGTTCCTAAGATGGACCACGACCCTTGAGCTTATCTACCTATTATTTTATTATTTTTATTATTTGCTTTGATTTTTTATACATTTAAATCAAAATAAATCAATTTAAATAGTAGAATAATGAAATAAAATCCAAGATTTTATTTTATGAGCATATTATAAGTCAATGAACAACTAGCAAATCATCCAAATTCGTGCAAAAGCTAACTGATTGGAAAAGATCTTAATTTGATCTATTTTGGAAACAAATCATACAAGGCAAAGAATGAAATCAAATCTCCATAATTTGCAAAGATATGAACAGTTTTTGTTGACCTACATCATTTCATGATATATACAAAACATTTCCAAAGCATAAGAAATAGGATTAGGTCGTGAAAACAAAGGAACAAGTTTCAAATTTTTGTGAAAAAAGTGCAGGTCGGTTTTGATTCTATAGGCCGTTTCAAGCAATTTCAAGGCCAACAATCCATTCCTGGGCATTTTCTGAAGCCATTCCAATCATCCTCAAGCTTTAAAACCTTCAGAAATCGCGCCTCACAGTGCCACGACTTGCATCTTTTTTCAAGATTCGTTTTCAATGAATTATCCATCATAAACATAATTTGATCATATATTTATGCTTGCTATCATATTTGCAATGTTTTTGATTGGTTTGATTGAAGTTTAAGTGCAGGAATGGAACAATGCCATTGTTAGGGTTTTGAGGTCCCAAATTGGGAATTCTATATAGAGGCAAAATTGGACAAAATTAGGGGTACTATCATGCTCACGAGATGATTTGCAATTGATCCATGCATTTGGTTTAAATTTATTCTGCTTGTGTTACGTTTTTGAATTGTACAGGTTTTTAGTTACGAACAAAATCCGTCACTATAACCTACAGTGATAGAAAACTGCTGTAGGTAAAAGTTCCCCACCTAAAACGACGGATCCATGAAAAAGGTGATGTCATGGTGCTCACTGATTCGTCCATTCAAACCATTGGGGACCCATATCACGCGCGTTTTTGACATGTGGACATAGATCTTTATTTGCCTTATATTTATTTTGTATTATTTTGTTAACAATTAAAATGCTTGGTTCAGTTGGCAAGGCAGGGCATGATAAGGCTTTAGTCTAAAAGAGGGTGGGTTCGATCCAACCCTTTTGCAAAATTAATTTTCACTAATTTGTGTCTTCAGATCCAATGCTCCAGGTCCCTGCGCGCTCCTCATGCACTTCCATCTACATACCACAAGATCTCATCATATCCAGATCTAACACTCAGCACATGCAGACCATGGTGGACCCCCAGAGGCCAGCTACACTGGATCACATGCAGATCTTGGGCCAGCATATGGGCTTTGCAAATTCAACAATGCACCCCCAAATTGCTGCTCCTAACATGCCCAATTTATTTCTTTTTTTAGTTTCTTTTGTCTTATTTGTTTGTTTAATTATTTTTACAAAATTAATCTTTTTTTTTATTAAATCAAAAAATCAAAAAAACATTAAAATCAGATTTTTTTTCATAAAATATTTTATTTCATTAAATAATTTGAGTATTTTAATTAGGGCAATTTAAATTATTTTTCCATAATTAAAAATTAACTAGAAATTAGGTTTAATTTGCAATTTAATTATTTTCTCAATAAAAGATACACAAAAAATATTTTTTAATTAAGTAGATTTTTTAGGCTCCTAATTTATTCCTGTGTTCCTCCTCGCGCGCATTTATTTATTTATAGTTACAATTATTGTAATTGTTTTGAGGTTTGTAGTAGTTTTTAATTAGGGTTTATTTTACCGCTTTTTATTTATTGTTTATCCCCAAGTTTTGGTTATGTAACCCCCTCCATGAGGCCTTGTAATAGTTAGGACTTTAATTTCTCGCACTTTTAAATTTCTGCAACTATGAACTGTCTAGATGTAAGGATAATAGACTTGCATGCAAAAGATAAATGAAATTAAAATAATAGATCACCTTAATTGTGAAAAGATGAATAAACTGAAAAATAACACATGCACATGCTCACTCCTAGGGTTTGCCCCACTTCGGTTGCCTTCGGTAAACTGTCATGAAGTATAGGGAATTTTAGTGGTCGTCCTCCAGTCCCGAAAGATCAAAATGACCCATTCGAATGTTGCCTCGGAAAGATCTTTAGGACTTTAGGGTAACTACTAAGGTTTCCTAACCATTGCTTTTGTGACTGTTCTTGTCCCTTCGAATGTCCCTTAAAACTCCAACGATGGGGCTACCTACTCCTTAATAGTAGGATAGCGCTGTCTAAAGGAAACGAGAACAAACAGTCTTTTTCGAGTAGGTAGAAAATCTTAAGTACTTGCTCAAAACCATAAAAAAATCTTTTACACAAACACTTTCAAAACAGTTTTCAAAAACAACTTCATCACACTCTTGAGGACAGATACAAGGGTTATCACGAAGTTAAACAAAAATATTTTTCAAAACACACACAAGAAATTTCAAAATGAGCAAGTACCTAAGAGCCTGTGGAAAACCACAGATAAAAAGGGTGCTAACAACTTCCCTTTCTATAATCTACCCCCCGTACTCAGAAACATCTCGAAAAGGTTTTTTCCGTTCTTTTTCCTTTTCCTTTGTTGGATGAAATAAAAGTCGATGGCGACTCTTGCTTACCGCAACATTTGTGAATGCAAAATGCAAACCAGTATAACATTTGGTTCAGCCACCGTATCACAGAACTGGCGACTCTACTGGGGAATTAAATAAGTGGGGTATACCTTAGGATCTAGGTCATTCTTAAAATTGATTTCTTGTTTTGCTTTACCTGCTTTATATTCAAGGGTTTTGTTTGGGTATTATTGAAGATTCTACACCCGGATCTGGGAACACCTTTTAGGTAAGTAGCAATAAACTGTGAGGGAACTGTGCGGGGTATACCGACACGGTTGAAGCAGTAGCTATATTGATGAGACACTTTGGTTGGTACCGGTAGCCCTTGAGTCAATCGAGGAGAATACGGGGCCGCTGCATGGTGTCATAAAGCGTCAACTGACCTTAGAACCTTTAATTACACAACTTGGTCAATAGGACGTAGCGAGATGGCCGGCTTTGGTGTATTCCCAAGGTCGACATATACTCGATGCTACACTCATTGAGGTTTGACTCCTGAGTTTTGTTTGGTTGCGAGTCAATCTCCTATTGAACAAAGCTTGGGGGAAAGATCAGTGATATTGAGATCCCTTAAAACCCGATTATTATTTATAAGACAGGTTGAACCAATCCAACTTCAAGAGGGTACTACCTTAAAACCCACGCAAGCCTGAACCTAAGGTTGTTTGTGTGACTTGTTTGCTTTCAACTTGAACTACTTGCAGGGTTTTATTATCTGACAACATGATTTCCTTGCAGGATTTGTTTACAGTCATTATCCAATAACTTGGATTTCTTACAGGGGGCACTTGTTTTCATTACCTTACATTTTTGCTTAACACATATAATACACATCATAACATCATACCACAACATTTCCTTAACCATTTTAAGGATCTTAAGGGTTTGTGATGCAGGTTATGATAAATCAGACGTCTAGCAAGGGGCAAGGGGATTTATTTTCCTCTAGCCAATATCGTCAAAAGACTAAAACACGACAACTTGAGTCAGGGGCTATGACCCACTTGATATGGTGAGCTTGACTCTTGTAGAAGCTGCAAAATTCAACTTTTGACATTTCTTGTTTACCCCGCGAGATCCTTGAAATCATTGCATATGCATATCATCCATGACCTTGCATAAACAGATACCAAAACAAGTTTCTCATCTTCTTCGCTGTTTATTTCAACAATAATGTCTTCTGATCAAAGCATCAAGGATCTATAGGCACAAAATGCCCAATTTCAGCAAATGTTCGTAGCATTAGCTAAGGGGTAGGAAGATCTGAAGGCCCTTATTCTGAAAGAGAAAAAGAAGAAGAAGAAGAAGAAGACCGTCAATGTCCTGAATTTGGGCAGAAGATTTAGGGGACCGTTGAAGCAAACGGTCGATCTGACCTCCTTATCCAAAGAAGGGGAGAACCAAGAGGGCGAAACAAGGGAGGAAAACCCTAGTCCAAGAGTTTCTGAGGATGAATCTGACTACAACGATGAACAATATCCCCCGGCTGAGGATAGGTGTTGTACCCCAAAATTTGGCCTCCCTTTTTCACAAGAAATCACAACCCTAGGGTTTTCTCAGATTTTCAAGATTGGCTCAGGAATCGATCAGACATACTTTTCTATGGCAGTAAATCAAGAATTAGGGTTTCTCTCGCATTTCTCAGAAGAAACTGAATTCTCAGAAATTCAAATTAACTGTCACATGTTTTCACACTTTTTCGAGTTTACTGAAAGGTTATTGGTTATTCTCAAGGCCTGATTATCTGGGATAAGAGATAGGAGCTGAGACTGTCATTTGGAATATTCAAGTTTTGTCTGTTCAAGTTTTGTCTGATCTAGGTTAACCAGATAATGTGCGTCTGTTAAGACATTTGCTTTGTTAAGGGAATGAAACATTTGCTTGTTTATTGGAATACACAGTGCGTATTTTGATTGGACTGCGGTTGCAAGGTTATGAGATTACAGAGTTTTTTGGATTACTTAAAGTTTAAGTTATCTGTATTGAAATTATTGGAATGCAGTTTCAGTTATTTTAAATCAGGAATCTTAAATAATCAGTGAAGACTTGAAGGAAGAATTGCAAGATATTGACAATAGAAGATTTTATTGGATATCAGATTGTCTCATAAAGATTTTTCATTTATTTCAGATGTTGATACAAAGATAAATTATTATTCATATGCTTTAGGTTTTTACAACTTATAGTTATTGAAAAATAAATTATTACAATCAATGGAAAATCTATCAAAGAAAAAAGTCTAAGCCTAAGCTTCCATTGCTCCCGTGCTCGCCGCAAAGTCTTCTGCTTCCTCTGCTTTGTCATCACCCAATTTTTGCTCACATGAAAGAAACACAAATAAAAGAGGATTAGTACAGTTAATTAAATAGAATTTTCAAACAAAAAAGTAAGAAATTATTCATCATTAAAGTTTGCCGTTTGGAATCAGAGTGCTATTTTTCATCACGTTTTTATTTTCCTCTTTGCAAATCACAAGAAGATTGCTCTTCTTGGTTCACAAAGAAAAAAATAAAAAATGCAAAAGAAGAGTGCAAAAGCAAATTTTTTCAAATGCAAACATAGGCCAAGCAAAGGCAGAAAGTAACAACATAGCAGGCGCGAAAAACCAAACATTGCAGCAAGTTACAAAGGCAAACTAGATGCAAGCAACCAAGACAAGAAACTAAAACATTGCAGCAAGTTACAAAGCAACTGAAGCATGCTGTCTAAACATTGCAGCAAGTTACAAAGGCAAACTGAATGCAAACAAAGTACAATGCAGCTAGAAAGTATAATACAACAGGCAAGAAGTGCAGATGGTGAACCAAATCACAAGCAAAAGGCTTGTCATAGCTTTTTCATCATTTTCCAGGAAATAGGCAAACTTTTCATAAAAAAGTGGAAAAGCAAAAAAATTGATTTCTCATTGAGAGAGAAAGATATCACCTTTTTTGAGATTGTACAGTTTGGCAAAAAAATTCTGTCACGGGTTACAAAAGCAACTAGATATAACACTATCAAGGAGGGAAGAAAAGAGAGAACATTTTTTTTGGGTCCAAACTTCACCACGTCACAAAACCTGTAACAGTTAGAAACCACAAACTCCAAGCCAACAAGCCTGAAACCACTCTCCCAAAACCTGCTAACAATTTCACACAACAATCCAAAACCTGTGAGCAGTTCACACAACTCTCCAGTCTGCTAACCAAAACCACAACCTGCATAACAGTTTCAAGAAATAGGCCAAAACCACCAAAATACTCAAAAACCTGTAACAGTTTCAAACCACAAACTCCAAGCCAACAACCTGAAATTGCAAACAAACCATAACCTGCATAACAACTTCAGTTCAAGCCTAAAACTACAACAACTAACAAAACCATATAGCAGTTCAAATACACAAGCCTGAAACTGCCAAACCAAAAAAACTTGCAAAGGCCTGCCAAACTACTGAAAAAACAAAACAGCATAACAACTCAAATTACACAATCAATCAAAAACCTTCAACAGAAGAATCATCACAGCCAAGAACCAAACTTCCCAAGTTTCCAAAACTTCCAACTCAATACCAAACTACAATCACCATCAACCAAACTTTCATTTTGCAGAATAAAAGTTTCAGAACTACAATTATCCAACAAAAACTATGAACGACAAAGTTTCAGAAAGCAACAAGTATCATCATTCAAATGCAAGAGAGAGGAAAATAAATATCAAAGTTTCAGAGATAATCATCATCAACAAAAGTTACTAACAAGTCAGAAGCAGTAAGCCTCATCATTCAAGGTTTAAGAACAAAGGAAAGAACTTACCAAAAAGCGCGCTTGGCCATCATCTTCTCCTCGCACCTCCGGCAACCAAAGGAGCACCGCCAGTCCAACCTCTTTCCTCTCCATTTTTCCATAAAATCTCACAGGTATACTTCTCTTCAAATCCCTTTGTTGCATCTCAAGCATACAATACCATAGATTAATAAAACTGTAAAATTAAACATGCTTGAAAACTGAAAAATGCTAAAGAGACGAACCATACCGTTTTACAACAAAGCCATGGATCGTTAGGTAGAGGTTAGAGAGTGAGAGACAGCGCTCCGGCGGCTTGTACAGACGAGAAGATCAGAACGTTTGAGTGAGGCTGAGAAAGATGAAGAAGAGAAAACGAAGGCAAGGGCGCCGCTGTAAAACATAAGCCACAAACCCTAAGTTTCTGAGACCCTAACCAAATGTACAAGCTTAAGCTTTGGGCCTCCGCCCCCCAAACCTCATTAAGCCCATAACAAATAGCGCACCCCCCCCCCCCCCCCTTTTCACTCTGACCTTTTTCTCCTTTTTGTTTTGGGCCCAACATCAATTTACCCTTTAAGCCCATCCTTTTTTAATTTCTTTTGTTTAACAAATACTAATGTTTTTTTAAATTAATTCATTTTAATTAATTTGTTTTCTTTTCTCTTAGTTAATAATAACACTAATAATAATTAAAACTTTGATTTTCTTAAATTAGTTTTATTTTCTTCTTTTATTAATTAATCTTGTTTCATTTGATAAAATACCAAAAAAGCATTTAAATTGATTTAATTAATTTTGTTTTCTTTAAATCCCTTTTTATTGATTAATAAAAATACAAAAATAATAGAAATTTTGTTTAATTAAATTTTCTTCCTTTAAACTTTTTATTTACATAATTAATAAAATACAAAAAAGAATAATAATAATAATTCTTAATTTTTTTGAATAGAGTTTATTTGTCTCTTTTTAATAAATACATGCATTTCATAATATTATTGATTTTTTCATTTGTTATAGCTTCACATTGAATCACGACAATTCGATTTGGTTGTAATACTTGATATTTGGACATTGTTATTCTTGTGAGACTCATCCCCATTTGTAATAATTGTACCCCCATCCCCGGATGCTTTTGTAATAGCTTAGACTTTCAATTTCTGCAATTTATCGCTTTCTATATACTGTATAGTAATTAGGCGTGTATGGCAAGATTCAAAATCAATCGCTAGATGATCTAATCCAAGAATAAATGACTTGAAATCAATACACTTCTCACACGTGCACCTCTAGGGTAACCTCGCTTGTTGCCTCAGAAACACAATCATGTCCCTCGAATATGTGACACTCTAGCAAATGACCCTTCGATAAACAAAGATCGTAGTCCCTCGATGACCCTCGATGTTGCCTTTGATAAAACGATCTTGTCCCTTACAAAATTGCTAGAGCGTCTCACAAGTTGCTTTCAATGATTGTATGTGATGACCCGCGCCTGTCCCGTTTAACATTCAAACACAAAGTTTGTTTACCAAATATAATGGTAAAACAACACTGTCAAAAGGGTTAAAAACGTATAGGAAAGATCTTTGAGTAAAATAGGGTAGATAACTCTTAGTTACTTGATCAAAAACTTGCAAAACATCCTTGCTATTTTCAAACACACCTCACAACACAATTTCAAAACATTTCACAAAAACAAACTTTCAAACATTAAAATATCTTTTCAAAAGATAAACACCTTTGTATATATTCAAACAAGAATCATTACAAAGGTTGACTAGACAAGGCCTCTTTTTCAAAGCATTTTCAAAAACCACACACAAAGCACCACTTCAAACAATTGAAAAGCAAAAGCAAGTGATCTAAACAAGTAACTAAGAGCCCATGGAAAACCATGGATGAAAAAGATGCTTGCACCTTCCCTTTTCATAATCTACCCCCCGAACCCAAGAAAACATCTCAAAGGTCTTTCCTGTGCTTTTTGACCTTTACTTTGGATAAAATAAAAAGTCGGTGGCGACTCTTGCTAAACCGAAACATTTGCAAACACAAACGCAAAACCTCAAGTCAGTTCTCCCACCGTATCACAGAACTAGAGACTCTGCTGGGGAATAATCTAAAAGTGGAGTAACCTTAGGGTTTAGATCACCTTTATATGCTTACTTTGTTTGCTTTGTTTGCTTTACATTTGGTTCTATTGTTTGGGTTTGAATCCTTTACCCGGATTTGGGAAACATTCATAGGTAAATAGCAATACATTGTGGAAACTGTGCGGGGTATACCGACATGGTTGAAGAAATAGCTATATTAGTGTGACATATTTGTGGGTAGAGGTAGCCTTTGAGTCAATCAAAGAGAATACGGGGCCGCTGAATGATGTCATGAAGCACTAATGGACTTTTAGAACCTTTACTTGACCAAATTGTCCTTTTAGGACGTAGTGAGATGACCGGCTTTGGTGCAGTCCGAAGTTGGTAGATACTCGATACTACACTCATTGAGGATTGTTTTCTTGGAATATTTCGGTCGCCAGTAAAGTGGCTAAACTGAAACAATGAACACAGAAAATAATCCAGTGATATTGAGCTCCTTAGTACCCGGTTACTATTTCTAGGACAGGTTGAGCCAACTAACTTCAAGAGGGTACTTACCTATAAACTCCATGCAAGCCTAAACCTAAGGACTTGTCTGCTTTGTGTGAATATGACTGTTTCTATATAACTTGCTTACTTCACATATATGTGCATAACATCATTACATCATACCATAGCATTTTCAATAAGCATTTCAAGGATCTCGAGGGTCTTTGATGCAGGGTCACGTTGAACCAGACGTCTACCAAAGGCCAGGAGGATTCATTTTTCTCTAAACAAACGCTGTTAAAGATCAAGTACAATAACTTGAGTCAAGGGCTATGACCCCCTTGACATGGTGAGCTTGATTCTTGTGGAAATACATCCACCGATACAAAGTTCTCCAATCAAAGATGTTGATCAAAGTTCAACCTCTAACATTTTCTTGTGTTTACCCCGCGAGATCCTTGAAAACATGCATCCGCATATCATGCATCGTATCATGTCAGGTTTACCCTTTTCAGGTCTCCTTATTTTCCTATTGTTTATTTCAGTAGAGATGGCTCTAGAGAGGACTGTCAAAGATATCCAGGCTCAAAACGCTCAACTTCAAGAAATATTCTTGAACCTGTCCAAGGGGCAGGAAGAAGTGAAAGCTCTCCTCATAAGGGGCATGGTCCTAGGGAATCCAGGGGGAATCAGGAATGATCAGTTGGAAAGGCTACAAATTGAGTTGGCAACAATGAAAATCCAGATGATGGGAAAATTGGTGGGCCAGATGGCTCTTATTCAAAACCTGGCTTAAGTACAAGAGGAGCTAAAGGTCCTCATCAACAAACTGCATCAAGATGGATGTAACCAAATGGGGCAAACTAGGGTTGAGGATCAAGTCATCATTCAACCTCCCTTGAGACAAGAAGTCAAGGGAAAGTCTCACCAATTTGCTTTAGGGTCACAATCCCAACAACAACCTCACCAACATCAACAGGGTAATCGGCGTAAGCAAAATACATCTGGAAGGCGCTTCACTGAGATTAACATGCCATTATCCCAAGTACTGCAATGCTTGTTGGAGGTCAAGCTGACTGTATTAAGGGATCCTCTTCAGAATCTCAATACCTCTGCTCCTAGCTATCATCCCAATGCATTATGTGCATACCACTCCAATAGCCCTCGGCATGATACGAATGACTGTTGGGCTTTGAAAAATAAGACTCAAGACTTGATTGACAGAGGAGTGCTGGAATTTACACAGGATGGTCAGATGAAAATATTCCACTGAGGGTTCTCCACCTGATATGACAAGTTCAAACTAAGAGGCTTTTGTTTCATTTGAATTTTCAAGTTGTAATTTCTTTTGTTATTCAAACAATTATCTGTTAATGTCAAACTCTGTTTCATTAATGCATTGCATATGTTTGTCTTGAATTCATCCATTCATTTTCACTATACTTGAACTATGCTTTCTACTTTCTTGATGACATTTAACTCTTGCTAAAAGTTACAAGCCTTTAGAGGGAGGATGACGAAAACAATACCATAATCTCATACAATATGCTTTTGGACAGACCTTGCTGACGATGTACAGGCGTTTCTTTCAAATCCTAAACACTGGAGTTATAAGGAAGATAATCCCTAGTCAACCCCTTCAAGCCAAAGAAGTAGAAGTTTTCTGTTTAAACACAAATTGAAACCTTTAATCGAACCTGGGGCAGGGTAGTCTCTCAGTTAATTCAAATGTGTGTTAAAATCGCAAACTCTCATCCTGTAATACGATGAACGACATACAAAAAATTCCTTTGGAACCAAAAGACAGTGATGGTTCCTTATCTCATAGGCAGTCATTATCTCGTGAAAAGAAAAGCCCACTGAGTCAAAACCTACAAAGGAGACTTGCGAAAGCTGGGGCATCCCGCTGACTGTAATCTCAAAACAAGAACAGTCAGGCAAAAATTAGGGATAACAAATCAAAAGAAAGAGGTCATTACAAATCCTCAACAACATGAAAAATGTTGCAAAAATGCCTGCCTTCCAACAAATTCAACTTGTGTGAACCATCACCAAAATGTCGTTCCAGACTCATTTGGAGTTCAAACGCACAATTAACTGAGTTTAGGATTGAAGAACATCACGAAGAGTGGGTGGGTACAAATATACTTTGAGCCTTTATCCTTTGTTTCTTAAAACCGTGAACCGAGCCACGTTACAACCCTTCAAAAGTCCTAATTGAAGCATGGGTTAGTTCGAAAGCATACTGTTACAAAAGGTATCCTGACTCCTGTAAGGCTTTGCTCTAAATCCTGAGTTAAAGTTTTCTTATAAAAAGTTTTCTGCTAAAAAACGCATTTTTCAAAACTTCGAGACAAGCATAAACTTTGCATTATTTGAATATCATCATTTGCATATGGCTATTTGTTTGACAGCGAAGAAATTCACAGTGAATGTTCCAATGAACGAAAGCTCTCTCAGTGAACAAAATCACTTTAAGTGGGATGACACTTCCTTTGCAAAAATCTCCTATCAACACAGGGGACATAACATGGCATTGTCCTATAAACCTAGGGCAGTCCAATCAAGATTTCAAGAAATCTCTCAAAGTCCAGTTAACCTGGGGCAGTCCAGTCAAGATTTCAAGAAATCTCTCAAGTGCAGAGTAGCCAGGGGAAAGTCTCCGTCACCGTCACTTGGGGAATTGAATGTCAATCCCAACCAAGGGTTGCATACAGTCAAACGTTTCCTGGAAAAGCCATAAACACTCGCTACTTGAGGCAGTGACAAATCTCTCTGAAATCCTTCTCATAAGATGGCTCCCAGCCAGAGTTTCAATCTTTGATAACCTCTTCCCAACTAAGTCGACCGCAAGAATTCCTGAGAATTTTTCCCATTGAAGTCGCCAGATTTTTCACTATCGGAAACAAAGAATCCAACTCTTTTCTCCATCACCAGTTCGGGATTTATTTTCCCCAGCGAGAGGTTATTTTGAAAAACATTACACATTCGTACATCAGGACATCGTACAACGCAATCTCATTTATTTTGAGAATGTCATTGTTTGATATATGTCATGCCACTAACCTTTACCCTTTAGAAAAGATACAATTAATTTCTCACCAAAATTCGTATCGTGAAGCCTGGACGTTGACCAGATAACGATACAACACTGTAAAACCTGGATGTTGACCAGATAATAGTAAGGTATACTGTGAAACTTGGACGTTGACCAAATAACAGTTTACTCAGCCAATTACTTTGAAGCCCAGATTCAACCGGATATTAGTAGGCCCCAAAATCAAAGGGAAAACCGGAGGCGACCGAATAACCATTTGATTTTCTTCTGAAGACTGGACGTTGACCAGATAGGAAGTAAAGTATTGTGAAACCTGAACGTTGACCAGATAGCAATACAAGACTGTGAAGCCTGGACGTTGACCAGATAACAGTAAGGTATACTGTGAAACTTGGACGTTGACCAAATAACAGTTTACTCAGCCATTTACTTTGAAGCTCGGATTCAACCGGATATTAGTAGGCCCCAAAATTAAAGGGAAAACCGGAGGCGGCCGGATAACCATTTGATTTTCTTCTGAAGACTGGAAGTTGACCAGATAGGAAGTAAAGTATCGTGAAGTCTGGACGTTGACCAGATAGCAATACAAGACATTGTGAAGCCTGGAGATCAACCAGATAATAGTTAACCGTTAACAGAATAAAGATTCTCATTCTTGAAACCTCAGAAGATTGGCATACTCCTAAGCTCCTGATACCGTTAACAGAATAAAGATTCTCATTCTTGAAATCTCAGAAGATTGGTATACTCCCAAGCTCCTGATACCGTTAACAGAATGAAGATTCTCATTCTCGAAACCTCAGAAGATTGGTATACTCCCAAGCTCCTGATACCGTTAACAGAATGAAGATTCTCATTCTTGAAACCTCAGAATATTGGTATACTCCCAAGCTCCTGATACCGTTAACAGAATAAAGATTCTCATTCTTGAAACCTCAGAAGATTGGCATACTTCCAAGCTCCTGATATCGTTAACAGATAAAGATTCTCATTCTTGAAACCTCAGAAGATTGACATACTCCCAAGCTCCTGATACCGTTAACAGAATAAAAATCCACATTCTTGAAACCTCAGAAGATTGGCATACTCCCAAGCTCCTGATACCATTAACAGAATGAAGATTCTCATCCTTGAAACCTCAGTAGATTGGCGTACACCCAACCTCCTGACCCAAACGCCTGAATGAAGATTCTCATTCTTGCTTCCCCAGTAGAGTGGCATATAACCCGAGCTCCTGATATTCCCGACAAAATGAAGATTCTCATTCTCAAAGTGGCATATAACCCGAGTTCCTGATATTCCCGACAGAATGAAGATTCTCATTCTCAAAGTGGCATATAAACCGAGTTCCTGATATTCCTGACAGAATGAAGATTCTCATTCTCAAAGTGGCATACAACCTAAACTCCTGAATTTCTTCCAAACAGGAATAAGCTTTTCCCCAGATTCCTGAGCTTACTCTCCAGTAGGATAGCTACTCCCCAACATTATAGATATTCCCCACAGAGTTTTTTACTCCCCAACAAAATCAAGATTCTCATCTTTGATTCTCCAGTGAAGTTGCCAGAGCCTTCTTTACTCTCAGCATAATTTTGTCAGAGTTTTTTAAGCCCCTGCAGATGGAAGATTCTCGTTCTTGACTCCTCAGCACAAATTCCCCTAGCAGAATGAAGATTCTCATTCTCAATTCCCCACAGAGTTTTCAAATATTCCCCAGTGAAGTTCTCCTCAAAACAGGAATCCCAAGTAGAAGTATTCTAGGCAAAGCTTGAAGACACACATACTCTTCAACAGTGGTCCAAGATTTATTTTCCCCGACAACAATCAAAGATTTTATTATCTCCAGCTATCCAGGATTTATCTTCCTCAGCAAGACGGCTAATCATCATACATGCACATACATTGCATTCATATATCATAAAAATTAATAAAAACACATATATTGCATCATACATTTCATGCAACATAACTTTGTGTTTCGGATAATATTTTACCCTTTTCAGGATAAGATTAACAAGCTACTAACCTCAAGGATCATGAAAACAATTTACGGATGCTTCCAAACACGGATGTTAATCTATCGCTTGTTCAGATTCAGCTCATGAAAACAGTTTACGGATGCTCCAAACACGGATGCTAATCTATTGCTTATTCAAACTCAAGGATCATGAAAACAGTTTACGGATGCTTCCAAACACGGATGTTAATCTATCGCTTGTTCAGATTCAGCTCATGAAAACAGTTTACGGATGCTCCAAACACGAATGCTAATCTATTGCTTATTCAAACTCAAAGATCATGAAAACAGTTTACGGATGCTCCAAACACAGATGCTAATCTATCGCTTGTTCAGATTCAGCTCATGAAAATAGTTTACAGATGCTCCAAACAACGATGCTAATCTATTGCTTATTCAGACCCCCATCTCAGAGACGTTCTAGACACGGATACCTTTCTGATACTCATTCTTTCACCTACAACATACAATTCAATAAAGATTCTTGGATGGCATCTTTAAGCCCATCTCCGACAAGATTCTGTCACATCTCCAAATGGCATCTTTAAGCCCATTCCCTCAAACTATGCTTTGACAAGTGAAAATTTATGGGCACTCTAGTGTCCAATCATCTTTTACCTTCGAGTCGCGAACGGCAAACTCGCCGATCTAACTCTTCAGGTTCAAGAAGATTGAACAGGGGCAGCTGTTGTACCCTAAAATTTGGCCTCCCTTTTTCACAAGAAATCATAACCCTAGGGTTTTCTCAGATTTTCAAGATTGGCTCAGGAATCGATCAGACAGACTTTTCTATGGCAGTAAATCAAGAATTAGGGTTTCTCTCGCATTTCTCAGAAGAAACTGAATTCTCATAAATTCAAATTAACTGTCACATGTTTTCACACTTTTTCGAGTTTACTGAAAGGTTATTGGTTGTTCTCAAGGCCTGATTATCTGGGATAAGAGATAGGAGCTGAGACTGTCATTTGGAATATTAAAGTTTTGTCTGATCCAGGTTAACCAGATAATGTGCGTCTGTTAAGACATTTTCTTTGTTAATGGAATGAAACGTTTGCTTGTTTATTGGAATACACAGTGCATATTTTGATTGGACTGCTGTTGCAAGGTTATGAGATTACAGAGTTTTTTGGATTACTTAAAGTTTAAGTTATCTGTATTGAAATTATTGGAATGCAATTTCAGTTATTTTAAATCAGGAATCTTAAATAATCAGTGAAGACTTGAAGGAAGAATTGCAAGATATTGACAGTAGAAGATTTTATTGGATATCAGATTGTCTCACAAAGATTTTTCATTTATTTCAGATGTTGATACAAAGATAAATTATTATTCATATGCTTTAGGTTTTTACAACTTATAGTTATTGAAAAATAAATTATTACAATCAATGGAAAATCTATCAAAGAAAAAAGTCTAAGCCTAAGCTTCCATTGCTCTCGTGCTCGCCGCAAAGTCTTCTGCTTCCTCTGCTTTGTCATCACCCAATTTTGGCTCACATGAAAGAAAGACAAAGAAAAGAGGATTAGTACAGTTAATTAAATAGAATTTTCAAACAAAAAAAGAAAGAAATTATTCATCATTAAAGTTTTCCGTTTGGAATCAGAGTGCTATTTTTCATCACGTTTTTATTTTCCTCTTTGCAAATCACAAGAAGATTGCTCTTCTTGGTTCACAAAGAAAAAAATAAAAAATGCAAAAGAAGAGTGCAAAAGCAAATTTGTTCAAATGCAAACATAGGCCAAGCAAAGGCAGAAAGTAACAACACAGCAGGCGTGCAAAACCAAACATTGCAGCAAGTTACAAAGGTAAACTGGATGCAAGCAACCAAGACAAGCAACTAAAACATTATAGCAAGTTACAAAGCAACTGAAGTATGCTGTCTAAACATTGCGGCAAGTTACAAAGGCAAACTGAATGCAAACAAAGTACAATGCAGCTAGAAAGTACAATACAGCAAGCAAGAATTGCAGATGGTGAACCAAATCACAAGCAAAAGGCTTGTCATAGCTTTTTCATCATTTTCCAGGAAATAGGCAAACTTTTCAGCAAAAAGTGGAAAACCAAAAAAATTGCTTTGTCATTGAGAGAGAAAGATATCACCTTTTTCGAGATTGTACAGTTTGGTAAAAAAATCTGTCACAGGTTACAAAAGCAACTAGATATAACACTATCAAGGAGGGAAGAAAAGAGAGAACTTTTTTTTTTGGTCCAAACTTCACCAAGTCACAAAACCTGTAACAGTTAGAAACCACAAACTCCAAGCCAACAAGCCTGAAACCACTCTCCCAAAACCTGCTAATAATTTCACACAACAATCCAAAACCTGTGAGCAGTTCACACAACTCTCCAGCCTACTAACCAAAACCACAACCTGCATAACAGTTTCAAGAAACAGGCCAAAACCACCAAAATACTCAAAAACCTGTAACAGTTTTGTTGTACCCCAAAATTTGCCCTCCCATATTCTTCAAAGTTTTGACAAGCATCATCTCAATTTGCTCAAGTCTACTCAAGGGTTGCACAGTCAACCTTCCTCCTAAGCCAGTCAAAATTAGGGTTTTGGTTCTTGCAAGGAAGTTGAGGTTTTCAAGGGCTCAATCAAGTCACATATGCCTATACATATTGTCAAGCATCCATATGCCAAGTTTTAAGGCTCACAGCATCAAGTTGCACAGTCAAAAGCCCTAATTGCCTCACAGTCAACTGTAGGGGTAAAATGGTCATTTGGCAGTCAAAAGTCAAATTTTTTGGTCAACATCTTATTTTGAAGCCACAATCATCATTTGATCATGATTCCACAAGAATGGTTCAAAAGTCATCAAGATGCAAAAGTTTCTATTTTTGGACAGTTGAAAAGTCAACTGTAACTTGACCAAGGCATAACTTTTTCATGGTTCATCAGAAAAGTCTCATCCAATGCTCATTTTTAAGGGGATAACATTTCCTACAACTCATCTTCACATTCCAAATCCAAGAAATGCTCTCACAAAAAGTTATCAATTTCAACATTATAGGTCATTTTCAAAAGTCAATAAAAAGGCATTTTAAGTCAAAGACCATAACTTGAGATTGGTAAATCAAAATGACATGGGACCAAAGGCATTGGTTAGAGGACTTCAAGACCTTTCCAAAATGTCCAAGAACATGTACATATGGTCAAAATTGAGCAAAATATGCATTGGAGAAGTTGGGAAATGTTTGTGAAATGGCAAAAGTCAACTATCCTTGAAACTTCAATTTTTGACAAAAGGGCCCACTTTCTTCCACTTGATTCAGCCTTGTCATGCCACCCACGTGTCCCATGATTAATCTCAAGACCAAATAATTATTTTTATATTTTATTTAATTTTTATTGATTTAATTCATTTTAAATCCATAAAATTCAAATAAAATCTAAAAAAATTAAATGGATAGCATCTTTTGATTTGAATGGCCTTTATGTGTCATGAGCAAGCATACCAAATTCATGCTAGGGCCATTTTGAGCATAAAATTCAAAATTTGAACAAACTTGGAATGTTCTTTAATGGTGATAAACCAAGAATCCCAAACTTGATTGCACAAGGATACAAGCTCTTAATGTGACCTAATTGCATTCATACATACATATGCAAGTGTTCCATACCTCATTCACGACCTGAACATCTCTCAAACGGCCAAACCAATTCCAAAAATTCCAAAGAAATTTGAAAACTGAAATCCACTTTTCAGCACGATTTAAAGTGTTTTCTTGATCCAAACACATTCCTAACACTCCCAGGAATCTATTGCAATCACAAACAAGCCCTAACACTCAAAGAATCACTCACTACAGTCCCACGGTTTGTCCATTTTTTTTCAAAATCAAAATGCATGATTCATGAACATTTGACATAATTCAAAGCTTGTTTTACATTGTTTGCATCCCCATAAAGCTGTTGGTATTACTTAATTGAATTTTTATGCAGTGAAATGAAAACCACCATTAACGAATTTTAGGTTTTCTAAAGCTTGAAATTTGGGGATTTAGTAAGCAGGAAAAATTGAACTCCATAACGCCCATGGTTGGATTCAGAGGATCAAGACGAACTCATTGCAACCCTCGCGCCCTTTTTATATAACACGTACTGCTAATCGCTATTTTTTACATTTGCAGTTTGTGGGGGTTAAAAACCCCCGCTATCTGCTTTATTTTTTTTTTACAGGCCAGGTGAAGAAGACAATACGTGGAAGAGCATGGTTGGTGCATTCAAACGTAGCGCGCGTTTTTTTGTTAAATTCCAGCATGGACGTTGTTTCTATATTTTATGTTTATTGCATATTATATTAACAAACGTAGCACAATGGCTCAGTGGTTGATGATGCGTCTAGCAATCGTTGGGACCTGGGTTCGATTCCCAGGTCCCCCAAAACTCAATATTATTTTGTCTAACAAATTCCTATGCAGGCTAGTCAATGTGCTCCACCATACGCCTCACCAATCCACATGCCATATGTCCACAATCAGCCATCCAAAGGCCATGAGAGGAGGAGTACCATGTCCTTCAGTCAAAGCACATGCAGGCAATTGCAAAAGTCAAACGTGGCTGAGCTTAGTGGGCCAAAAAACTGCAATCAACACCTCCAAAAAGGGCCCAAACCCCCCGTGGTTTTGTTACTTTTTTTATTTTTCTTTCCCTCATAATTTCTTTTTTTAATTATTATCATTATTGTTAATTAACCTAACAAACTAATTTTTCCCATAAAATTCAGAAAAACAAAAAAAAACATTTTATTATTTATTAACTTATTTTGTAAATAAATGTAAATTAAATTAAATTAGCTTAATTAATTAACTTTAATACTTTTTTACAATAAATAAAAACAATTTAGAATTAGGTTTTTGCTAACTTTTAATTTCTATTTATTTTCTCTTTATTTTCATTAAAAACACAAAAACACAAAAATATCATTTTCTTAATTAATTAATTAATTAGTTATTAGTTTTAATTTCATTAATTGCAAAAAAAAAGACAAAAATTCAATTCTTTCTTAAAAGGGTCAAAACCTTTAGGACGTTCCCGATTAAATTTCTATTCGCGCGTATTTATTTATTTTGATTATATTTATGTATCTGTACAGAGGATGTAATAGTAATTAGGATTTTATCGCCTTATTTAAATTCTCGCACTTTACTTTTCAAAACGGGTTTTTGTTTTTGGCGATTTATAAACCCGCGCCTTGTAATAGCTAGATTTACATTTCTGCGATTTATTTTCCGCACTCCTAACTGTTAATAATGCATGAAAGAATGTATGAATAATAAAATCAATCCGTAGCTCACAAATAACATGTACAAGATAAACATAACATGAAAACAACACACAAGCACATGCCACTCTTAGGGTACGCCTCACTGGTTGCCTCGAACGTGGTCATCAAGTATAGGGTGTCTTAGAGGTCGCCCTTTTGTCCAAAAGATCCAGTTGCCTCGAAACGGTTGCCTCGGATAAAAAGGATCTAGGACATTAGGGTTACTTCTAAGGTGTCCTACTGTTGCTTCGGTGACCACATTGTCCCGATAATCGAATTGATCCGAATACCTCCGACGACGGTGCTACCTACCTCTCAATGGTGGGATAGCACTATCTAAAGGACTCTTACACAGCCTAATTCCTTAGAGTAGGTAGATTATCATAGGTACTTGCTCTTTCTCAAACAAACAAAACAACTTTTCGCACTCACACTTTCTAAAAGTTTTCAAACAAATTTTTCATACACTCTTGAGGACAGATACAAGAGTTACTTAGAAATTTTTCAAACGAAACTTTTTTCAAAACACACACACACTTGAAAAGCAAACATTTTTGAAAACATAAGAGCAAGTACCTAAGAGCCCGTGGATAACCACGGATAGAAAGGGTGCTAATACCTTCCCTATCTATAATCTACCTCCCGAACCGAGAAACATTCTCAAAGAAGGAATTTTGTTGTGCTTTTGTCCTTTCCATGTTGGAGAATATAAAAGACGGTGGCGACTCTTGCTTACCGCGACATTTCGCGAACCAGCTTAAAAAACAGTCAGTTCTATTTCCACCGATCACAGAACTGGCGACTCTGCTGGGGAACTTAATAAGTGGGGTGTACCTTAGGAATAGTTCATCATCATGTTTTCAATTGCTTGCTTTGCTTGATTTGATATTGTGGGCCTGTTTTGGGAGTTTCATAGATCCTAACCCGGATCTGGGGGATACCTTCTAGAAAGTAGCAACAAACTGTGAGGGAACCGTGCGGGGTATACCCACGGTTGAAGCAGTTTGCTACGTTGATGTGGCACTTTGGTGAGTACCGGTAACCCTTGAGTCAAGTCAAGGAGAGTACGGGGCCGCCGCGTGGTGTCGTGAAGCATCAACTGACCTTAAGAACCTTACTTGACCATCCTGGCCTCTTTAGGGGTAGTGAAATGACTGACTTTGGTACAGTCCGAAGTTGGTTGATACTCGATACTACACTCATTGAGGGTTGTTTTCTTGGAATATTTTGATCGCCAGTTCAGTGGCTAAATCAAAACAATGAACATAGAAAACAACCCAATGATATTGAGCTCCTTAGAACCCGGTTACTTTTGATAGGACAGGTTTGAGCCCACCAACTTCAAGAGGATAGTACCCAAACTTCATGTTGGCCTGAACTCTAAGGGTTGTCTTGTGTGACTTGTGTGCCTTCAAACTTGACTACTTGCATGCTTGTTATCTGACACTTGAGTTTCTTACAGGTTTTGTTTACAGTCCTTAATCTGGACTCATAACAGGGTTTACCTACATCACTCCATGCATAGCATAACATCATACCATTGCATACATCCTGCATAAGGACTAATCCATTTCAAGGATCTCAAGGGTCTGTGATGCAGGTCATGATGAATCAAAATATCAAGGGGCAAAAGGGGATTTATTTTCCTCTAGCCAAGGTTAATGACTTGAGTCAGGGGCTATGACCCACTCGATATGGTGAGTCTTGACTCTTGAAGAAGGACTCTCAACAATACGCAGTGCCTTCCATCAAGCTACAAAATGCAAATGCTAACGATTTTCTTGTTTACCCCACGAGATCCTTGAAAAAATTGCATGCATATCATACATATCATTGCATTACAGATACCCTTGTTACAGGTCACTTACCTTCTTCGCTGTTTATTTCAGCAATGGCTTCCCAACAAGATAACCAGGGTCTTCATGCTCAAGAGACTCAGTTCAGGGAGATCTTCCTAAGCCTATCCAAGGGGCAGGAAGAGTTGAGGACACTCCTCATGGGGAATTTGGCCAAGAAAGGTCCCAAAGATGATAAGGATGAACTGCTGAAACGTCTGCAAGCTGAGGTAGATACAATGAGAACCCAGATGTTGGGGAAAATGGCTCTCATCCAAGGCTTAGCTCGGGAGCAAGAAGAGTTGAGGACCATGATCAGTCAGCTTCATCAAGACATGAAGCAACCAGTCCAAGTCAGGAACCAGGTCATTGATCAGCTTCCAAGAGGACAAGAGTCTGGTATGGTAAAGAATAGACCTCTCCAAATTGCTACCACTTCACAGGTCCAACCACAACCTCGCCCAGAGCAACAGGTTGATCAGAGTAAGCCAAACAAGCCCAGGAGGCAATTCACCCAGCTCAACGTGTCACTGTTTCAAGCTTTACAACACCTGTTGAGATTGAATCTGATTACACTAAGGGCTCCTCCCCAGAATCCCAACATCTCTGCTCCTAACTATCATCCCAACAAAAGATGTGCATACCACTCTGATAGTCCTGGACATGACACTGCTGACTGCTGGGCTCTGAAGAACAAGGTCCAGGACCTGATTAATGAAGGAGCAGTGGATTTCACCCAAGAGGGTCAGGCTGAGTTCTTCTACCATCCCTGCAGGATTCACCATTTGAAGTGACAAGTCCTGAGATGAGAAGACTTTTTGTCCATTAGACTTTTCAAGTTGTAATTTTCTTTTGATTGTTCAAACAATTATTGTCATGGCAAACGTTATTACTTTATCAATGAATCGCATATGTCTGCTTTGAATCAATATATTCGCATTCGCTATATTCAAACTACTTTCATTTTTTGATGTCAACTCTCAATTAATAATTCTAAGCCTCTTGAGGGAGGATGACGAAAACGATACCACAATCTACAGTATGCTTTTGAACAGACCCCGTTGATGAGGTACATGCATTGTTTCAATTCCTAAACACTAGAGTTATAAGGAAGATAATCCCTCGTCAACCCCCTTCGCGCCAAAAAAGTAGGAGTTCCTTTATTTTCAAAAATTAAAACCCTTAATCATAACCTGGGGCAGGGTAGTCTTCTCAGTTGATCCAGGTGCACGACGAATGGCATCAAAAGAAGTCCTTCTGAAACAAAAGACAGTGATGGTTCCGAATAAGCATAAAGACAGGTAGTCATTATCTCTCAAAATGAAAGCCCATATAAGTCAAAACCTATAAAGGAGACTTACAAAAACTGGGGCATCCCGCTGGCTGTAATACGAAAAGAAACAGTTCATGCAAAAGACAGGGATAATGAAATAAAAAAAAAGAAAGAGGTCCTACAAACCCTCAACAAAAAAAAGGGGAATGACTGCCTATTCCAAATGAACTGTCAATACCCGAACCATCACTGGTATATCAGGACAAAGACTCAAACAAGGTCTAACGCACGATCAGCTGAGTTTTGGTTTGAAGAACATCACGAAGAACGGGAGGGTACAAATAAAATTTGAGCCTTTATCCTTTGTTTCTTAAACCGTGAACCAGGCCACGCTACAACCCCTAAAAGTCCTAGCTGAAGCATGGGTTAGTTCGAAAGCATACTGTTACCAAAGGTATCCTGACTCCTTAAGGCTTGCGGTAAAATAACGAGTTGACATCACAGTTTACAAAAAATTTCACTTGTTTTTATGAAAAAATTGCATTTTCAAAAACTTCAAGACAGACATAAGCTTTGCATTTTTAATAGAACATTGTTTGCATATGACCTTTTGTTCGAACAACAGAGAAATTCGCGCGAAGAATATCTAATGAACAAAAGCACTTCCAATCAAGGGGCATGGCATGATCATCGTCCATCATCTGGGGCAGTTAAGTCAAGATTCAGGGAATCTCTCAAAAGGCCAATCAACATGGGGCAAATCTCTACCTGGATCACTTGGGGCATTGGACGATCAAACAAAGATCTTCTGGTAGTAGGGCAACGTAACACTGCTGACAAGGGCACCTCCCTACATCCTGAGAGCACGAACATAGTCGAAAAAATACTATGCATAATCAAAGACCCGCTAGGTTGACACACCTAGGCAAAAATAAGGGCTTCCCGGCGAACCAAAAGGGTTCGGGCAAAAATAAGGGATGAAATAGAAAAATCTGTACACCCGGCAAGTCGAAAACCTGAAAAGGCGGCTAGGGCAAAAATGGGTATCCCGATGGACTGAAAACCCGAGAGGGCAGTCCAGGCAAAAGTTAGGGATCAAAAGCGTACGACTATGTCCCGTCATCCCGTCACTTGCCTACCACAAGAAGACTTGTCGGTCGGCAGTTATCAAGCACCTCCACAAGGTATCTTCTTCTCCCACATCAGAAACAGGGGCAATAATGAGTTGTCCAAGCGGTCTAGTTGCTCTGTCAACCAAGGTACCAAGGTAGGTTCGGCTGAAGAACATAACCCAGATACCTCCACTCCCCGCAGAGTAAGACAAGACTCAACAATACTCTCTCCCGAGCAGAGTTGGTCTCTCATCAGCCCTAAAAAGGCACAGTATCTCCAGCAAGTCAGCAACACTTTCCCCAAGCAGAGTTAGCCTACACTCAGTCCTGAAAAGTTGGGTATCCCCAGAAAATCTCAATATTCCCCAGCGGAGCATACAGATGTTCCTAAGCAAGCATCCCCGACAGTCTTGGTATAAGATTGTTCCCCGGCGGAATACCAGACACCCCAGTGGAGCCACTTCCCCAGTGCAGTCCAAAAGTTTCCCCAGGAGAGTTGTATCAATCTCCCCAGTAGATTCTGGAAGCTTATCCCCTGCAGAGTACGAACGCATATCCCCGGCTCTATTCAAAGGTTATTCTCCACCATAGCTTATAGTTGGGTTATCCTCAGCTAATTACCACGGAAAGATCATCCTCGGCGAAGTTCTTCCTATCCCCCAGCAGAGTTCAGCTAATTCCCCAATAAAACTTATCAACGGAATCCCCAGCGGAGTTCTCATCAAAACCTCAGCGAAGTATCTCTTCCCACAGAGTATTCCCCGTAGAGTAATCTCTTCATCAAGTTTATTCCCCCAACGGAGTCATCTTCTCCTACCGGTTTATTCTTGCAACCATCATCCCCAGCGGAATGAAGAACTCTAATCTTCAACATCAGCCCAGGATTCAACTTCCCGGCATTCGTCAAGGATTTATTTTCCTAGACGAAAACACATTCATAAACATATCACATTTCATATATCCTGCTTACATACATGATAAAGTGCATACGACACTATCTCATTGAGAACATCATGACATCATGCATTTCATACATCATGACATTGCGTACAACTGACATTTTGCCTTTTCAGGAAAAAGGTCAATCCAAAGATAATTACTATCAACTGTCGCAATTCCAGATTCGATTCCTGTATCTAGCCAGGGCACGTCTGAAGAGTTTGAAGATTCGATACCTGTATCCAGCCAGGGCAAATCTGTAGACGACTAATTCCAGATTCGATTCCTGTATCTATCCAGGGCACGTCTGAAGAGTTTGAAGATTCGATACGTGTATCCAGCCAGGGCAAATCTGTAGACGACTAATTCCAGATTCGATTCCTGTATCTAGCTAGGGCACGTCTGAAGAGTTTGAAGATTCGATACCTGTATCCAGCTAGGGCAAATCTGTAGATGACTAATTCCAGATTCGATTCCTGTATCTAGCCAGGGCACGTCTGAAGAGTTTGAAGATTCGATACCTGCATCCAGCCAGGGTAAATCTGTAGACGACTAATTCCATATTCGATTCCTGTATCTAGCCAGGGCACGTCTGAAGAGTTTGAAGATTCGATACCTGTATCCAGCAAGGCAAATCTGTAGACGACTAATTCCAGATTCGGTTCCTGTATCTAGCCAGGTCACGTCTGAAGAGTTTGAAGATTCGATACCTGTATCCAGCCAGGGCAAATCTGTAGACGACTAATTCCAGATTCGATTCCTGTATCTAGCCAGGGCACGTCTGAAGAGTTTGAAAATTCGATACCTGTATCCAGCCAGGGCAAATCTGTAGACGACTAATTCCAGATTCGATTCCTGTATCTAGCCAGGGCACGTCTGAAGAGTTTGAAGATTCGATACCTGTATCCAGCCAGGGCAAATCTGTAGACGACTAATTCCAGATTCGATTCCTGTATCTAGCCAGGGCACGTCTGAAGAGTTTGAAGATTCGATACCTGTATCCAGCTAGGGCAAATCTGTAGACGACTAATTCAATATTCGATTCCTGTATCTAGCCAGGGCACGTCTGAAGAGTTTGAAGATTCGATACCTGTATCTAGCCAGGGCAAATCTGTAGACGACTAATTCCAAATTTGATTCCTGTATCTAGCCAGGGAACGTCTGAAGAGTTTGAAGATTCGATACCTGTATCCAGCCAGGGCACGTCTGTAAGCAACCTTTTGAAGTTCCAGATTCGATACCTGTATCTAGCCAGGGCATGTCTGTGAGCGACTGAGTGAAGATCAACACCTGTAACAGGCCAGGAAATTATCTTTCTCAGGTACGCAAGTTCTCGCTAAGGAATCTCTTACGCGATCGACAACCTTCCGATGGCATCTATAAGCGCATCTCCACAACTATCCATCACATTTCCAAATGGCATTTATAAGCCCATTCCCGACAAAGTTCTGTCACATCTCCAGATGGCATCTATAAGCCTATCCTCCTACCCATCATATCTCCAAATGGCATCTATAAGCCCATTACCAACAAGGTTTTGTCACGTCTCCAGATGGCATCTATAAGCCCATCCTTCCATCCATCATCTCTCCAAATGGAATCTGTAAGCCCATTCCCGCCATCACCTTGCTGACATTCTACTATGCGAGTGCAAATTTCTGGGCACTTTAGTGTTCAATCATCTTCCACCCTCGGATCACGAAAGGCACACAAGCCAATCTACATCCTCAGGTCTAAGAAGATTGAACAGGGGCAACTGTTGTACCCCAAAATTTGCCCTCCCATATTCTTCAAAGTTTTGACAAGCATCATCTCAATTTGCTCAAGTCTACTCAAGGGTTGCACAGTCAACCATCCTCCTAAGCCAGTCAAAATTAGGGTTTTGGTTCTTATAAGGAAGTTGAGGGTTTCAAGGTTTGGGGTGTGTTGGGGGGGGGGGGGGGGTTGGGGGGGGGGGGGGTGTTGGGGGGGTGGTGGGGGGGGGGGTTGGGGGGGGGGGGGGGGGGGGTTTGGGGTTTGGGGGGGTGGGGGGGGGGGGTGGTTTTGGTAGGGGGATGCCGTGAGTGGGGTGGCGGTGGGTGGGGGGTGGGGGGGGTGTTGGTGGGGGGGTGTGGGGGTGATGGGGTTGTGCATGGGGAGGTGCTGTGGGGGGGGGTGGTGTTTGCTGGTGGAGGGGGGACGGTGGGGGGGTGTAGGGTGATTGGTGGGGGTGTGGCGGATGGAGTAGGGGGGGTTGAGATGGGTGGGGAGGGTGGAGATTCGGGTGGTGTGTCGGGGTTGGGAGTGAGGAAGAGAGATTCCAAATCCAGAAATGCTCTCACAAAAAGTTATCAATTTCAACATTATAGGTCATTTTCAAAAGTCAACAAAAAGGCATTTTAAGTCAAAGACCATAACTTGAGATTGGTAAATCAAAATGACATGGGACCAAAGGCATTGGTTAGAGGACTTCAATACCTTTCCAAAATGTCCAAGAACATGTACATATGGTCAAAATTGAGCAAGATATGCATTGGAGAAGTTGGGAAATGTTTGTGAAATGGCAAAAGTCAACTATCCTTGAAACTTCAATTTTTGACAAAAGGGCCCACTTTCTTCCACTTGATTCAGCCTTGTCATGCCACCCACGTGTCCCATGATTAATCTCAAGACCAAATAATTATTTTTATATTTTATTTAATTTTTATTGATTTAATTCATTTTAAATCCATAAAATTCAAATAAAATCTAAAAAAATTAAATGGATAGCATCTTTTGATTTGAATGGCCTTTATGTGTCATGAGCAAGCATACCAAATTCATGCTAGGGCCATTTTGAGCATAAAATTCAAAATTTGAACAAACTTGGAATGTTCTTTAATGTTGATAAACCAAGAATCCCAAACTTGATTGCACAAGGATACAAGCTCTTAATGTGACCTAATTGCATTCATACATACATATGCAAGTGTTCCATACCTCATTCACGACCTGAACATCTCTCAAACGGCCAAACCAATTCCAAAAATTCCAAAGAAATTTGAAAACTGAAATCCACTTTTCAGCACGATTTAAAGTGTTTTCTTGATCCAAACACATTCCTAACACTCCCAGGAATCTATTGCAATCACAAACAAGCCCTAACACTCAAAGAATCACTCACTACAGTCCCACGGTTTGTCCATTTTTTTCAAAATCAAAATGCATGATTCATGAACATTTGACATAATTCAAAGCTTGTTTTACATTGTTTGCATCCCCATGAAGCTGTTGGTATTACTTAATTGAATTTTTATGCAGTGAAATGAAAACCACCATTAACAAATTTTAGGTTTTCTAAAGCTTGAAATTTGGGGATTTAGTAAGCAGGAAAAATTGAACTCCATAACGCCCATGGTTGGATTCAGAGGATCAAGACGAACTCATTGCAACCCTCGCACCCTTTTTATATAACACGTACTGCTAATCGCTATTTTTTACATTTGCAGTTTGTGGGGGTTAAAAACCCCCGCTATCTGCTTTATTTTTTTTTACAGGCCAGGTGAAGAAGACAATACGTGGAAGAGCATGGTTGGTGCATTCAAACGTAGCGCGCGTTTTTTTGTTAAATTCCAGCATGGACGTTGTTTCTATATTTTATGTTTATTGCATATTATATTAACAAACGTAGCATAATGGCTCAGTGGTTGATGACGCGTCTAGCAATCGTTGGGACCTGGGTTCGATTCCCAGGTCCCCCAAAACTCAATATTATTTTGTCTAACAAATTCCTATGCAGGCTAGTCAATGTGCTCCACCATACGCCTCACCAATCCACATGTCATATCTCCACAATCAGCCATCCAAAGGCCATGAGAGGAGGAGTACAATGTCCTTCAGTCAAAGCACATGCAGGCAATTGCAAAAGTCAAACGTGGCTGAGCTTAGTGGGCCAAAAAACTGCAATCAACACCTCCAAAAAGGGCCTAAACCCCCCATGGTTTTGTTACTTTTTTTATTTTTCTTTCCCTCATAATTTCTTTTTTTAATTATTATCATTATTGTTAATTAACCTAACAAACTAATTTTTCCCATAAAATTCAGAAAAACAAAAAAAAAACATTTTATTATTTATTAACTTATTTTGTAAATAAATGTAAATTAAATTAAATTAGCTTAATTAATTAACTTTAATACTTTTTTACAATAAATAAAAACAATTTAGAATTAGGTTTTTGCTAACTTTTAATTTCTATTTATTTTCTCTTTATTTTCATTAAAAACACAAAAACACAAAAATATCATTTTCTTAATTAATTAATTAATTAGTTATTAGTTTCAATTTCATTAATTGCAAAAAAAAAAGACAAAAATTCAATTCTTTCTTAAAAGGGTCAAAACTTTTAGGACGTTCCCGATTAAATTTCTATTCGCGCGTATTTATTTATTTTGATTATATTTATGTATCTGTACAGAGGATGTAATAGTAATTAGGATTTTATCGCCTTATTTAAATTCTCGCACTTTACTTTTCAAAACGGGTTTTTGTTTTTGGCGATGTATAGACCCGCGCCTTGTAATAGCTAGATTTACATTTCTGCGATTTATTTTCCGCACTCCTAACTGTTAACAATGCATGAAAGAATGTATGAATAATAAAATCAATCCGTAGCTCACAAATAACATGTACAAGATAAACATAACATGAAAACAACACACAATCACATGCCACTCTTAGGGTACGCCTCACTGGTTGCCTCGAACGTGGTCATCAAGTATAGGGTGTCTTAGAGGTCGCCCTTTTGTCCAAAAGATCCAGTTGCCTCGAAACGATTGCCTTGGATAAAAAGGATCTAGGACATTAGGGTTACTTCTAAGGTGTCCTACCGTTGCTTCGGTGACCACACTGTCCCGATAATCGAATTGACCCGAATACCTCCGACGACGGTGCTACCTACCTCTCAATGGTGGGATAGCACTATCTAAAGGACTCTTACACAGCCTAATTCCTTAGAGTAGGTAGATTATCATAGGTACTTGCTCTTTCTCAAACAAATAAAACAACTTTTCGCACTCACACTTTCTAAAAGTTTTCAAACAAATTTTTCATACACTCTTGAGGACAGATACAAGAGTTACTTAGAAATTTTTCAAACGAAACTTTTTTCAAAACACACACACACTTGAAAAGCAAACATTTTTGAAAACATAAGAGCAAGTACCTAAGAGCCCGTGGATAACCACGGATAGAAAGGGTGCTAATACCTTCCCTATCTATAATCTACCTCCCGAACCGAGAAACATTCTCAAAGAAGGAATTTTGCTGTGCTTTTGTCCTTTCCATGTTGGAGAATATAAAACACGGTGGCGACTCTTGCTTACCGCGACATTTCGCGAACCAGCTTAAAAAACAGTCAGTTCTATTTCCACCGATCACAGAACTGGCGACTCTGCTGGGGAACTTAATAAGTGGGGTGTACCTTAGGAATAGTTCATCATCATGTTTTCAATTGCTTGCTTTGCTTGATTTAATTTTGTGGGCCTGTTTTGGGAGTTTCATAGATCCTAACCCGGATCTGGGGGATACCTTCTAGAAAGTAGCAACAAACTGTGAGGGAACCATGCGGGGTATACCGACACGGTTGAAGCAGTTTGCTACGTTGATGTGGCACTTTGGTGAGTACCGGTAACCCTTGAGTCAAGTCAAGGAGAGTACGGGGCCGCCGCGTGGTGTCGTGAAGCATCAACTGACCTTAGGAACCTTACTTGACCATCCTGGCCTCTTTAGGGGTAGTGAGATGACTGACTTTGGTACAGTCCGAAGTTGGTTGATACTCGATACTACACTCATTGAGGGTTGTTTTCTTGGAATATTTTGATCGCCAATTCAGTGGCTAAATCAAAACAATGAACATAGAAAACAACCCAATGATATTGAGCTCCTTAGAACCCGGTTACTTTTGATAGGACAGGTTTGAGCCCACCAACTTCAAGAGGGTAGTACCCAAACTTCATGCTGGCCTGAACTCTAAGGGATGTCTTGTGTGACTTGTGTGCCTTCAAACTTGACTACTTGCATGCTTGTTATCTGACACTTGAGTTTCTTATAGGTTTTGTTTACAATCCTTAATCTGGACTCATAACAGGGTTTACCTACATCACTCCATGCATATCATAACATCATACCATTGCATACATCCTGCATAAGGACTAATCCATTTCAAGGATCTCAAGGGTCTGTGATGCAGGTCATGATGAATCAAAATATCAAGGGGCAAAAGGGGATTTATTTTCCTCTAGCCAAGGTTAATGACTTGAGTCAGGGGCTATGACCCACTCGATATGGTGAGTCTTGACTCTTGAAGAAGGACTCTCAACAATACGCAGTGCCTTCCATCAAGCTACAAAATGCAAATGCTAACGATTTTCTTGTTTACCCCACGAGATCCTTGAAAAAATTGCATGCATATCATACATATCATTGCATTACAGATACCCTTGTTACAGTTCACTTACCTTCTTCGCTGTTTATTTCAGCAATGGCTTCCCAACAAGATAACCAGGGTCTTCATGCTCAAGAGACTCAGTTCAGGGAGATCTTCCTAAGCCTATCCAAGGGGCAGGAAGAGTTGAGGACACTCCTCATGGGGAATTTGGCCAAGAAAGGTCCCGAAGATGATAAGGACGAACTGCTGAAACGTCTGCAAGCTGAGGTAGATACAATGAGAACCCAGATGCTGGGGAAAATGGCTCTCATCCAAGGCTTAGCTCGGGAGAAAGAAGAGTTGAGGACCATGATCAGTCAGCTTCATCAAGTCATGAAGCAACCAGTCCAAGTCAAGAACCAGGTCATTGATCAGCTTCCAAGAGGACAAGAGTCTGGTATGGTAAAGAATAGACCTCTCCAAATTGCTACCACTTCACAGGTCCAACCACAACCTCGCCCAGAGCAACAGGTTAATCAGAGTAAGCCAAACAAGCCCATGAGGCAATTCACCCAGCTCAACGTGTCGCTGTTTCAAGCTTTACAACACCTGTTGAGATTGAATCTGATTACACTAAGGGCTCCTCCCCGGAATCCCAACATCTCTGCTCCTAACTATCATCCCAATAAAAGATGTGCATACCACTCTGATAGTCCTGGACATGACACTGCCGACTGCTGGGCTCTGAAGAACAAGGTCCAGGACCTGATTAATGAAGGAGCAGTGGATTTCACCCAAGAGGGTCAGGCTGAGTTCTTCTACCATCCCTGCAGGATTCACCATTTGAAGTGACAAGTCCTGAGATGAGAAGACTTTTTGTCCATTAGACTTTTCAAGTTGTAATTTTCTTTTGATTGTTCAAACAATTATTGTCATGGCAAACGTTATTACTTTATCAATGAATCGCATATGTCTGCTTTGAATCAATATATTCGCATTCGCTATATTCAAACTACTTTCATTTTTTGATGTCAACTCTCAATTAATAATTCTAAGCCTCTTGAGGGAGGATGACGAAAACGATACCACAATCTACAGTATGCTTTTGAACAGACCCCGTTGATGAGGTACAGGCATTGTTTCAATTCCTAAACACTAGAGTTATAAGGAAGATAATCCCTCGTCAACCCCCTTCGCGCCAAAAAAGTAGGAGTTCCTTTATTTTCAAAAATTAAAACCCTTAATCATAACCTGGGGCAGGGTAGTCTTCTCAGTTGATCCAGGTGCACGACGAATGGCATCAAAAGAAGTCCTTCTGAAACAAAAGACAGTGATGGTTCCGAATAAGCATAAAGACAGGCAGTCATTATCTCTCAAAATGAAAGCCCATATAAGTCAAAACCTATAAAGGAGACTTACAAAAACTGGGGCATCCCGCTGGCTGTAATACGAAAAGAAATAGTTCAGGCAAAAGACAGGGATAATGAAATAAAAAAAAGAAAGAGGTCCTACAAACCCTCAACAAAAAAAAGGGGAATGACTGCCTATTCCAAATGAACTGTCAATACCCGAACCATCACTGGTATATCAGGACAAAGACTCAAACAAGGTCTAACGCACGATCAGCTGAGTTTAGGTTTGAAGAACATCACGAAGAACGGGTGGGTACAAATAAAATTTGAGCCTTTATCCTTTGTTTCTTAAACCGTGAACCAGGCCACGCTACAACCCCTAAAAGTCCTAGCTGAAGCATGGGTTAGTTCGAAAGCATACTGTTACCAAAGGTATCCTGACTCCTTAAGGCTTGCGGTAAAATAACGAGTTGACATCACAGTTTACAAAAAATTTCACTTGTTTTTATGAAAAAATTGCATTTTCAAAAACTTCAAGACAGACATAAGCTTTGCATTTTTAATAGAACATTGTTTGCATATGACCTTTTGTTCGAACAACAGAGAAATTCGCGCGAAGAATATCTAATGAACAAAAGAACTTCCAATCAAGGGGCATGGCATGATCATCGTCCATCATCTGGGGCAGTTAAGTCAAGATTCAGGGAATCTCTCAAAAGGCCAATCAACATGGGGCAAATCTCTACCTGGATCACTTGGGGCATTGGACGATCAAACAAAAATCTTCTGGTAGTAGGGCAACGTAACACTGCTGACAGAGGCACCTCCCTACATCCTGAGAGCACGGACATAGTCGAAAAAATACTACGCATAATCAAAGACCCGCTAGGTTGACACACCTAGGCAAAAATAAGGGCTTCCCGGCGAACCAAAAGGGTTCGGGCAAAAATAAGGGATGAAATAGAAAAATCTGTACACCCGGCAAGTCGAAAACCTGAAAAGGCGGCTAGGGCAAAAATGGGTATCCCGATGGACTGAAAACCCGAGAGGGCGGTCCAGGCAAAATTTAGGGATCAAAAGCGTACGACTATGTCCCGTCATCCCGTCACTTGCCTACCAGAAGAAGATTTGTCGGTCGGCAGTTATCAAGCACCTCCACAAGGTATCTTCTTCTCCCACATCAGAAACAGGGGCAATAATGAGTTGTCCAAGCGGTCTAGTTGCTCTGTCAACCAAGGTACCAAGGTAGGTTCAGCTGAAGAACATAACCCAGATACCTCCACTCCCCGCAGAGTAAGACAAGACTCAACAATACTCTCTCCCGAGCAGAGTTGGTTTCTCATCAGCCCTAAAAAGGCACAGTATCTCCAGCAAGTCAGCAACACTCTCCCCAAGCAGAGTTAGCCTACAGTCAGTCCTGAAAAGTTGGGTATCCCCAGAAAATCTCAATATTCCCCAGCGGAGCATACAGATGTTCCTAAGCAAGCATCCCCGACAGTCTTGGTATAAGATTGTTCCCCGGCGAAATACCAGACACCCCAGTGGAGCCACTTCCCCAGTGCAGTCCAAAAGTTTCCCCAGGAGAGTTGTATCAATCTCCCTAGTAGATTCTGGAAGCTTATCCCCTGCAGAGTACGAACGCATATCCCCGGCTCTATTCAAAGGTTATTCTCCACCAGAGCTTATAGTTGGGTTATCCTCAGCTAATTACCACGGAAAGATCGTCCTCGGCGAAGTTCTTCCTATCCCCCAGCAGAGTTCAGCTAATTCCCCAACAAAACTTATCAACGGAATCCCCAGCGGAGTTCTCATCAAAACCTCAGCGAAGTATCTCTTCCCACAGAGTATTCCCCGCAGAGTAATCTCTCCATCAAGTTTATTCCCCCAACGAAGTCATCTTCTCCTACCGGTTTATTCTTGCAACCATCATCCCCAGCGGAATGAAGAACTCTAATCTTCAACATCAGCCCAGGATTCAACTTCCCGGCATTCGTCAAGGATTTATTTTCCTACACGAAAACACATTCATAAACATATCACATTTCATACATCCTGCTTACATACATGATAAAGTGCATACGACACTATCTCATTGAGAACATCATGACATCATGCATTTCATACATCATGACATTGCGTACAACTGACATTTTGCCTTTTCAGGAAAAAGGTCAATCCAAAGATAATTACTATCAACTGTCGCAATTCCAGATTCGATTCTTGTATCTAGCCAGGGCACGTCTGAAGAGTTTGAAGATTCGATACCTGTATCCAGCCAGGGCAAATCTGTAGACGACTAATTCCATATTCGATTCCTGTATCTAGCCAGGGCACGTCTGAAGAGTTTGAAGATTCGATACCTGTATCCAGCCAGGGAAAATCTGTAGACGACTAATTCCAGATTCGATTCCTGTATCTAGCCAGGGCACGTCTGAAGAGTTTGAAGATTCGATACCTGTATCCAGCCAGGGCAAATCTGTAGACGACTAATTCCAGATTTGATTCCTGTATCTAGCCAGGGCACGTCTGAAGAGTTTGAAGATTCGATACCTGTATCCAGCCAGTGCAAATCTGTAGACGACTAATTCCATATTCGATTCCTGTATCTAGCCAGGGCACGTCTGAAGAGTTTGAAGATTCGATACCTGTATCCAGCCGGGCAAATCTGTAGACGACTAATTCCAGATTCGATTCATGTATCTAGCCAGGGCACGTCTGAAGAGTTTGAAGATTCAATACCTGTATCCAGCCAGGGCAAATCTGTAGACGACTAATTCCAGATTCGATTCCTGTATCTAGCCAGGGCACGTCTGAAGAGTTTGAAGATTCGATACCTGTATCCAGCCAGGGCAAATCTGTAGACGACTAATTCCAGATTCGATTCCTGTATCTAGCCAGGGCACGTCTGAAGAGTTTGAAGATTCGATACCTGTATCCAGCCAGGGCAAATCTGTAGACGACTAATTCCAGATTCGATTCCTGTATCTAGCCAGGGCACGTCTGAAGAGTTTGAAGATTCGATACCTGTATCCAGCCAGGGCAAATCTGTAGACGACTAATTCCAGATTCGATTCCTGTATCTAGCCAGTGCACGTCTGAAGAGTTTGAAGATTCGATACTTGTATCCAGCCAGGGCAAATCTGTAGACGACTAATTCCAGATTTGATTCCTGTATCTAGCCAGGGAACGTTTGAAGAGTTTGAAGATTCGATACCTGTATCCAGCCAGGGCACGTCTGTAAGCAACCTTTTGAAGTTCCAGATTTGATACCTGTATCTAGTCAGGGCATGTCTATGAGCGACTGAGTGAAGATCAACACCTGTAACAGGCCAGGAAATTATCTTTCTCAGGTACGCAAGTTCTCGCTAAGGAATCTCTTACGCGATCGACAACCTTCCGATGGCATCTATAAGCCCATCTCCACAACTATCCAACACATTTCCAAATGGCATTTATAAGCCCATTCCCGACAAAGTTCTGTCACATCTCCAGATGGCATCTATAAGCCCATCCTCCTACCCATCATATCTCCAAATGGCATCTATAAGCCCATTCCCAACAAGGTTCTGTCACGTCTCCATATGGCATCTATAAGCCCATCCTTCCATCCATCATCTCTCCAAATGGAATCTGTAAGCCCATTCCCGCCATCACCTTGCTGACATTCTACTATGCGAGTGCAAATTTCTGGGCACTTTAGTGTTCAATCATCTTCCACCCTCGGATCACGAAAGGCACACAAGCCAATCTACATCCTCAGGTCTAAGAAGATTGAACAGGGGCAACTGTTGTACCCCAAAATTTTCCCTCCCATATTCTTCAAAGTTTTGACAAGCATCATCTCAATTTGCTCAAGTCTACTCAAGGGTTGCACAGTCAACCATCCTCCTAAGCCAGTCAAAATTAGGGTTTTGGTTCTTGCAAGGAAGTTGAGGTTTTCAAGGGCTCAATCAAGTCACATATGCCTATACATATTGTCAAGCATCCATATGCCAGGTTTCAAGGCTCACAGCATCAAGTTGCACAGTCAAAAGCCCTAATTGCCTCACAGTCAACTGTAGGGGTAAAATGGTCATTTGGCAGTCAAAAGTCAAAATTTTTGGTCAACATCTTATTTTGAAGCCACAATCATCATTTGATCAATTCTTGATCATGATTCCACAAGAATGGCTCAAAAGTCATCAAGATGCAAAAGTTTCTATTTTTGGACAGTTGAAAAGTCAACTGTAACTTGACCAAGGCATAACTTTTTCATGGTTCATCAGAAAAATCCCATCCAATGCTCATTTTTAAGGGGATAACATTTCCTACAACTCATATTCACATTCCAAATCCAAGAAATGCTCTCACAAAAAGTTATCAATTTCAACATTATAGGTCATTTTCAAAAGTCAACAAAAAGGCATTTTAAGTCAAAGACCATAACTTGAGATTGGTAAATCAAAATGACATGGGACCAAAGGCACTGGTTAGAGGACTTCAAGACCTTTCCAAAATGTCCAAGAACATGTACATATGGTCAAAATTGAGCAAGATATACATTGGAGAAGTTGGGAAATGTTTGTGAAATGGCAAAAGTCAACTATCCTTGAAACTTCAATTTTTGACAAAAGGGCCCACTTTCTTCCACTTGATTCAGCCTTGTCATGCCCCCCACGTGTCCCATGATTAATCTCAAGACCAAATAATTATTTTTCTATTTTATTTAATTTTTATTGATTTAATTCATTTTAAATCCATAAAATTCAAATAAAATCTAAAAAAATTAAATGGATAGCATCTTTTGATTTGAATGGCCTTTATGTGTCATGAGCAAGCATACCAAATTCATGCTAGGGCCATTTTCAGCATAAAATTCAAAATTTGAACAAACTTGGAATGTTCTTTAATGTTGATAAACCAAGAATCCCAAACTTGATTGCACAAGGATACAAGCTCTTAATGTGACCTAATTGCATTCATACATACATATGCAAGTGTTCCATACCTCATTCACGACCTGAACATCTCTCAAACGGCCAAACCAATTCCAAAAATTCCAAAGAAATTTGAAAACTGAAATCCACTTTTCAGCACGATTTAAAGTGTTTTCTTGATCCAAACACATTCCTAACACTCCCAGGAATCTATTGCAATCACAAACAAGCCCTAACACTCAAAGAATCACTCACTACAGTCCCACGGTTTGTCCATTTTTTTCAAAATCAAAATGCATGATTCATGAACATTTGACATAATTCAAAGCTTGTTTTACATTATTTGCATCCCCATAAAGCTGTTGGTATTACTTAATTGAATTTTTATGCAGTGAAATGAAAACCACCATTAACGAATTTTAGGTTTTCTAAAGCTTGAAATTTGGGGATTTAGTAAGCAGGAAAAATTGAACTCCATAACGCCCATGGTTGGATTCATAGGATCAAGACGAACTCATTGCAACCCTCGCGCCCTTTTTATATAACACGTACTGCTAATCGCTATTTTTTACATTTGCAGTTTGTGGGGGTTAAAAACCCCCGCTATCTGCTTTATTTTTTTTTACAGGCCAGGTGAAGAAGACAATACGTGGAAGAGCATGGTTGGTGCATTCAAACGTAGCGCGCGTTTTTTTGTTAAATTCCAGCATGGACGTTGTTTCTATATTTTATGTTTATTGCATATTATATTAACAAACGTAGCACAATGGCTCAGTGGTTGATGACGCGTCTAGCAATCGTTGGGACCTGGGTTCGATTCCCAGGTCCCCCAAAACTCAATATTATTTTGTCTAACAAATTCCTATGCAGGCTAGTCAATGTGCTCCACCATACGCCTCACCAATCCACATGCCATATGTCCACAATCAGCCATCCAAAGGCCATGAGAGGAGGAGTACCATGTCCTTCAGTCAAAGCACATGCAAGCAATTGCAAAAGTCAAACGTGGCTGAGCTTAGTGGGCCAAAAAACTGCAATCAACACCTCCAAAAAGGGCCCAAACCCCCCGTGGTTTTGTTACTTTTTTTATTTTTCTTTCCCTCATAATTTCTTTTTTTAATTATTATCATTATTGTTAATTAACCTAACAAACTAATTTTTCCCATAAAATTCAGAAAAACAAAAAAAAACATTTTATTATTTATTAACTTATTTTGTAAATAAATGTAAATTAAATTAAATTAGCTTAATTAATTAACTTTAATACTTTTTTACAATAAATAAAAACAATTTAGAATTAGGTTTTTGCTAACTTTTAATTTCTCTTTATTTTCTCTTTATTTTCATTAAAAACACAAAAACACAAAAATATCATTTTCTTAATTAATTAATTAGTTATTAGTTTTAATTTCATTAATTGCAAAAAAAAAAGACAAAAATTCAATTCTTTTTTAAAAGGGTCAAAACCTTTAGGACGTTCCCGATTAAATTTCTATTCGCGCGTATTTATTTATTTTGATTATATTTATGTATCTGTACAGAGGATGTAATAGTAATTAGGATTTTATCGCCTTATTTAAATTCTCGCACTTTACTTTTCAAAACGGGTTTTTGTTTTTGGCGATGTATAGACCTGCGCCTTGTAATAGCTAGATTTACATTTCTGCGATTTATTTTCTGCACTCCTAACTGTTAACAATGCATGAAAGAATGTATGAATAATAAAATCAATCCGTAGCTCACAAATAACATGTACAAGATAAACATAACATGAAAACAACACACAAGCACATGCCACTCTTAGGGTACGCCTCACTGGTTGCCTCGAACGTGGTCATCAAGTATAGGGTGTCTTAGAGGTCGCCCTTTTGTCCAAAAGATCCAGTTGCCTCGAAACGGTTGCCTCGGATAAAAAGGATCTAGGACATTAGGGTTACTTCTAAGGTATCCTACCGTTGCTTCGGTGACTACACTGTCCCGATAATCGAATTGACCCGAATACCTCCGACGACGGTGCTACCTACCTCTCAATGGTGGGATAGCAATATCTAAAGGACTCTTACACAGCCTAATTCCTTAGAGTAGGTAGATTATCATAGGTACTTGCTCTTTCTCAAACAAACAAAACAACTTTTCGCACTCACACTTTCTAAAAGTTTTCAAACAAATTTTTCATACACTCTTGAGGACAGATACAAGAGTTACTTAGAAATTTTTCAAACGAAACTTTTTTCAAAACACACACACACTTGAAAAGCAAACATTTTTGAAAACATAAGAGCAAGTACCTAAGAGCCCGTGGATAACCACGGATAGAAAGGGTGCTAATACCTTCCCTATCTATAATCTACCTCCCGAACCGAGAAACATTCTCAAAGAAGGAATTTTGTTGTGCTTTTGTCCTTTCCATGTTGGAGAATATAAAAGACGGTGGCGACTCTTGCTTACCGCGACATTTCGCGAACCAGCTTAAAAAATAGTCAGTTCTATTTCCACCGATCACAAGTTTCAAACCACAAACTCCAAGCCAACAGCCTGAAACTGTAAACAAACCACAACCTGCATAACAACTTCAGTTCAAGCCTGAAACTGCAACAACTAACAAAACCATATAGTAGTTCAAATACACAAGCCTGAAACTGCCAAACCAAAAAAACCTACAAAGGCCTGCCAAACTACTGAAAAAATAAAACAGCATAACAACTCAAACTACACAATCAATCAAAAACCTTCAACAGAAGCATCATCATAGCCAAGAACCAAACTTCCCAAGTTTCCAAAACTTCCAACTCAATACCAAACTACAATCACCATCAACCAAACTTTCATTTTGCAGAATAAAAGTTTCAGAACTACAATTATCCAACAAAAACCATCAACAACAAAGTTTCAGAAAGCAACAAGTATCATCATTCAAATGCAAGAGAGAGGAAAAGAAATATCAAAGTTTCAGAGATAATCATCATCAACAAAAGTTACTAACAAGTCAGAAGCAGTAAGCCTCACCATTTAAGGTTTAAGAACAAATGAAAGAAGTTACCAAAAAGCGCGCTTGGCCATCATCTTCTCCTCGCACCTCTGGCCACCAAAGGAGCGCCGCCAGTCCAACCTCTTTCCTCTCCATTTTTCCAGAAAATCTCACAGGTATACTTCTCTTCAAATCCCTTTGCTGCATATCAAGCATACAATACCATAGATTAATAAAACTGTAAAATCAAACAAGCTTGAAAACTGAAAAATTCTAAAGAGACGAACCATACTGTTTTACAACAAAGCCATGGATCGTTAGGAAGAGGTTAGAGAGTGAGAGACAGCGCTCCGGCGGCTTGAACGGAGGAGAAGATCAGAATGTTTGAGTGAGGATGAGAAAGAGGAAGAAGAGAAAACGAAGGCAAGCGGCGTCGCTGTAAAACATAAGCCACAAACCCTAAATTTCTGAGACCCAAACCAAATGTACAAGCTTAAGCTTTGGGCCTCCGCCCCCAAACCTCATTAAGCCCATAAAAAATAGCGCACCCCCCCCCCCCCTTTTCATTCTGACCTTTTTCTCCTTTTTGTTTTGGGCCCAACATCAATTTACCCTTTAAGCCCATCCTTTTTTAATTTCTTTTCTTTTCTTTTGTTTAACAAATACTAATTTTTTTTTAAATTAATTCATTTTAATTAATTTGTTTTCTTTTCTCTTAGTTAATAATAACACTAATAATAATTAAAACTTTGATTTTCTTAAATTAGTTTTATTTTCTTCTTTTATTAATTAATCTTGATTCATTTGATAAAATACCAAAAAAGCATTTAAATTGATTTAATTAATTTTGTTTTCTTTAAACCCCTTTTTATTGATTAATAAAAATACAAAAATAATAGAAATTTTGTTTAATTAAATTTTCTTCCATTAAACTTTTTATTTACATAATTAATAAAATACAAAAAAGAATAATAATAATAATTCTTAATTTTTTTGAATAGAGTTTATTTATCTCTTTTTAATAAATACATGCATTTCATAATATTATTGATTTCTTCATTTGTTATAGCTTCACATTGAATAGAGACAATTCGATTTGGTTGTAATACTTGATATTATGACATTGTTATTCTTGTGAGACTCATCCCCATTTGTAATAATTGTACCCCCATCCCTGGATGCTTTTGTAATAGCTTAGACTTTCAATTTCCGCAATTTATTGCTTTCTATATATTGTATAGTAATTAGGCGTGTATGGAAAGATTCAAAATCAATCGCTAGATGACCTAATCCAAGAATAAATGACTTTAAATCAATACACTTCTCACACGTGCACCTCTAGGGTAACCTCGCTTGTTGCCTCGGAAACACAATCATGTCCCTCGAATATGTGACACTCTAGCAAATAACCCTTTGATAAACAAAGATTGTAGTGCCTCGATGACCCTCGATGTTGCCTTCGATAAAATGATCTCGTCCCTTACAAAATTGCTAGAGCATCTCACAAGTTGCTTTCAATGATTGTATACGATGACCCGCGCCTGTCCCGTTTAACATCCAAACACAAAGTTTGTTTACCAAATATAATGGTAAAACAACACTGTCAAAAGGGTTAAAAACGTATAGGAAAGATCTTTGAGTAAAATAGGGTAGACAACTCTTAGTTACTTGATCAAAAACTTGCAAAACATCCTTGCTATTTTCAAACACACCTCACAACACAATTTCAAAACATTTCCCAAAAACAAACTTTCAAACATTGAAATATATTTTCAAAAGACAAACACTTTTGTATATATTCAAACAAGAATTATTACAAAGGTTGCCTAGACAAGGCCTCTTTTTCAAAGCATTTTCAAAAACCACACACAAAGCACCATTCCAAACAATTGAAAAGCAAAAGCAAGTGATCTAAACAAGTAACTAAGAGCCCATGGAAAACCATGGATGAAAAGGGTGCTTGCACCTTCCCTTTTCATAATCTACCCCCCGAACCCAAGAAAACATCTCAAAGGTCTTTCCTATGCTTTTTGACCTTTCCTTTGGATAAAATAAAAAGTCAGTGGCGACTCTTGCTAAACCGAAATATTTGCGAACACAAACGCAAAACCTCAAGTCAGTTCTCCCACCGTATCACAATAGGTACAAACAGTTAGAGGATCGTCTGAGCACAATGGAGATCCAAAGAATACAAGACTGGATTTCGAAGAGCTGGGTTTGATATCTGGGGTAGTCATCCCACAAAAGTTCAAGGCTCCGGTATTTGCGAAGTATGATGTGGTGTCTTATCCCAAGCTTCATCTCCGTTCTTAAGTGAGGAAGATTCAGCCTCACACTGCCGATAGGAATTTGTGGGTCCATTTCTTTCAGGACAGTCTGTCTGGAACTCAACTTGAGTGGTTCTATCAGCTGGAGGGAACCAATGTCCGCAACTGGGAAGATCTAGCTGCTGCTTTTTATAAGAAGTATCAATATAATGCTGACCTTGCCCCTACCCGTACTCAACTCCAGAGTATGTCCATGGGTGCAGGCGAAGGTTTTAAGGACTATGCATAGAAATGGAGAGATCTGGCAGGGAGAGTCCAACCCCCTTTGTCTGATAGGGAGTTGGTTGACATGTTTCTTAGGACGTTGTCTGGTCCATCTTCAATCATTTAATTGGTAGCTCCTCAGTTGGTTTCAGAAAAACCTCATCCAAACCCTAAGACTTCCTCTCCTAACTACAATCCGGATGCAAGGTTTGGCTGGGATCTGGAGTGGCAAGATCCAGAAAAACACCTCTTCGAGTACAGAGAAGAAGTCATTTGGTGGCAAGAGGGAAGCCAATGATGTGCACGGACTGAAGGGGTGTATTAAGGCTGACTACCACCAATATGTGGGGGCAATGCTGGTCTCTAGTTTGGCACGCGCACAACGACCACAACAACGGAACAATCATCCAAGGGTAGAAAGACCTCAAAGGCAGTTCACCCAAATCAATATGCCATTATCACAAGCATTGCAAAACATGTTGAAGATGAATCTGATTACGGTGATAAAACCTCATCCAAACCCTAAGACTTCCTCTCCTAACTACAATCCGGATGCAAGGTGTGCTTATCATTCTGGAAGCCCGGGGCATGACACTAACGATTGTTGGGCGCTGAAATACAAGATTCAGATAATGATTTACGCCAAGAAGATCGAATTTGACCCTCCTGAGACTCCCAACGTGATCACTGCTCCCTTTCCAAAACATGGCTAGGATTGAAAGCATTTTTGTTCAGTTAATTCTTAAGTTGTATTTTCTTTGCTTATTCGAACAATTATTATCATGTCAAAACTTTTTTATTTCATTAATGCATTACACATGTTTGTCTTGAATTAATCTGTTTTCACTATAAACTGCTTTATACTTCCTTTTCGTGATATTCAACTCTCGATTAAAAGCTCTAAGACTTAGAGGGAGGATCACGAAAATGATACCACAAGCTCTACAGTATGCTTTTGAACAGACCCCACTAATGATGTACAGGCGTTGTTTCAAATCCCCAACAGTGGAGTTATAAGGAATATAATCCCTAGTCAACCCCTTTGAGCCAAAGAAGTAGGAGTTTTTCTTTCACGTAAATTGAAACCCTTAATCATAACCTGGGGTAGGGTAGTTTTCTCAATTAATTCAGAGTCGCATTCAGTCACAATTTCCCGCTTCGTACACAATGGATGGCCTCGAAGACGTCCTTCTGAATCAGAAGATGGAGATGGTTCCACATAATCATTAAGATAGGTAGTCATTATTTTGCAAAAGAAAAGCCCGTTAAGTCAAAACCTATGAAGGAGACTTAAGAAAAAAAAACATAGGCATCCCGCTGACTGTAATCACAAAAGAAATAGTTCAGGCAAAAGACAGGGACAGTAAAAATAAAAAAGAAAGAGGTCCTACAAATCCTCGACAAAAAAAAAAGACGGCATATTCAAAATAAACTTTCAGCATCCGAACCATCACCGGAACATCAAGGACAGTACTCCAGGACTCAACTAGGATTCTGAACGCGCAATTAACTGAGCATGGGACTGAAGGGTATCCCGAAGAACTGGTGGGTACAAATAAAATTTGAGCCTTTATCCTTTGTTTCTTAAACTGTGAACCAGGCCACGTTATAACCCTTAAAAGTCCTAGCTGAAGCATGAGTTAGTTTAAGAGCATATTGTTACAAAGGTATCCTGACTCCTGTAGGACTTATTATGAATCTTGATTTGATATCACATTCTTGCAAATTTTGTTTTACTACACAAAACATATTTTCAAAAAAATTCAAACTTCAAGACAAACATGAGTTTTGCATCCTTTAAATGACATTATTTGCATATGACTAATTGTTTGACAGAAAAAAATCCGCACAACAGATATTCAATGAACAGACATCCTCTCAATGGACAGAATCACCTCAGTAGGAAAGAAACTTTCAACAACAGGTCATCCATAAGCAAGGGGCAGAACATGATGTCTAACACACTTGGGGCAGTTTCTCCAAGAGCGCCAAATAACCAAGGGCAGATCTCCATCCGAGTCACTTGGGGAATTACGCACGCGTTCCAGCAACGAATCATATGCCATCAAGAAAATGTTTTGACAGTACCGCAACACAACACTATAGACAGTGACAACTCACTACATCTTGAGAACATGGACATAGTCGAAAAAGACCACGCATGAAAAAGACCCGCTAGGTCGATTGGCCTAGGCAAAAACAAGGGAATCCCAGAGAACCAAAGAGGTTCGGGCAAAAGTTAGGGATATACATATGAAAAACTGTACACCCGACAAGTCGAAAACCTGAAAGGCGGCTTGAGAAAAAAAGGGTATCCCGGTGAACTGAAAACCCGAAAGGGCGGTCCAGGCAAAAGTTAGGGATTAAAGAGTACAACTATGTCCCGTCATCTTGTCACTTACCTATCATTAGAAGAATTATCATTCTTATCGGCAGTTACCAAGCACCTCATGAGTTGGGATAACACTCAAGCTGTCCATAAAGCCTCCACAAGTACTTTCTCTAGCAGGTACAAGGGCAGAAATGTCCTGATGTGAAGTCATTGTCGTATTCTCAGCATGTGTCCCAGTGACATCTACACTCCCCACAGAGTAGAGGCAACTAAAGCTTTAACATCGGCTTCCCCAAATAGGAGTTACTTTCCCCAGCAAAGTTCCTTCAGAGAGCTGACATCTATATTCCCCAGCCGATTTTTATAATCGCAAGCGGTTCATAAAGTTTTCTCCTAATCAGGGTTTATTTCTTTGAATACAGAAGCTCGATCCCTGACAGAGTTTCAGCTATGGAAGTTCATCCTCCAACAGAGTCATTCTCCCGCAGAGTTATTCTCAAACAGGGTCTCTCCCCGGCAGACTATCCGCAAACAAGGAGAAAATCCCCAACATAGTCGTCTCTGTTCACCATATCCAGCGGAAGTAGAAGAACCACTTCTTATACGACGGCCAGGAATACAATTTCCAGTACTCTTCAGCAGTCAGGGATTTATTTTCCCAGACTCGGATATGTCATAATAGCATTTCATGTTCATACACCATGACATGCGCATACATATTGCATACAGCATAATCTCATTTATTTTGAGAACATCATCACACAATGTGTTTCATGCATCACATATAATTACCCGTATACCTTTTCTGGAAAGATGGTTAGCATCAATAATTTCCACCAGGTCCAAGATTAGCTCCTGAAACTAAACAGAGTAATTATTTGCGCGACCAGATGCAGCCTTACACGTGTTCGTCACGAAGCAATCTTACACGGGTTTCTCCTAAATGTAGCTTCACACGGGCTTATCTTGAACAAAAAATCTCGCACGTGTCCCTTCTCATGCATTTCCAAATAAAGTTTCACACGAACTCATCATGAAGTAGCCCTACAATCCAGGTTCCTTCCCATAGCCCTACACAGACTTATCCCGAAGTAACCTTACCCAGGTTCCTCCTAAAGTTTTACACAGACTTAGCCCAAAGTAACCTTACCCAGGTTCCTCCTGAAGTTTTACACAAACTTAGCCCGAAGTAACCTTACCCAGGTTCCTCCTGAATTTTTACACAAACTTAGCCCGAAGTAACCTTACCCAGGTTCCTCCTGAAGTTTTACACAGACTTAGTCCGAAGTAACCTTACCCAAGTTCCTCCTGAAGTTTTACATAGACTTAGCCTGAAGTAACCTTACCCATGTTCCTCCTGAAGTTTTACACAGACTTATCCTGAAGCCACCTTACCCAGGTTCCTTCTCAGTTCATATGTAGTTTTACCCAAACTTCTCACGAAGCAACCTTACCCAGGTTCCTTCTCGGTTCCGATGTAGTTTTACCCAAACTCCTCACAAATCAACCTTACCTAGGTTACTTATCAGTTCATATGCAGTTTTACCCAAACTCCCCACGAAGTAACCTTACCTAGGTTCCTTCTCGGTTCAGATGCAGTTTTATCCAAACTCCCCACGAAGTAACCCTACGACCTAGGTTCCTTCTCAATACCCTACTATCCAGGATTTCACCTCGAAGTAACCATACGACCTAGGTTCCTTTTCATAGCCCTACTATCCAGGCTTTCACCTCGAAGTAACCCTACGATCCCGGTTCCTTCTCGCAACCCTACTATCCAAGCTTTCACCTCGAAGTAACCCTACGGCCCAGGTTCCTTCTTATAGCCCTACTATCCAGGCTTTCATTTTGAAGTAACCCTGCAATCCAGGTTCCTTCTCTCTTATCTCCAAACAATAGTTTACAACAATGTAAGACCGGACCCAACCAGTTACGGTCGATTTCACATTTCCCCAGTAAGTTGTTGTGCAACCTGGACCCCGACCAGATAGGAAATTTACTTCCACCTCCTCAATCAGGAGTTAATTCCCCAGTAGAGTAATGGACAACCGAATCTCCTATAATCTATTTCCCAGAACATAAATCAACATTCCCCGGCGAAGTCCTCCTCAACGGCAGGTACAAGAATTCTTGTAAAGGAATCTCTTATGCAACTGATCTATTTTCTGGATGGCATTTTAAGCCCATCTTCGACGATTCTCTGTCGACTTCCAAATGGAATCTGTAAGCCCATTCCCAATATAACCAATCAGTGTTACTTCATGCGAGTGCAAATTTCTGGGCACTCTAGTGTTCAATCATCTTCTACCTTCAGATCACGAAAGGCAGACCAGCCAATCTACATCCTCAGGTTTAAGAAGATTGAACAGGGGCATCTATTGTACCCTAAAATTTGCCATATTATTTTACTCAAAACATACTCCTAGAGGTCCTCAACTTGCCCAAGGATGCCTAAGGATTGACCAGACAAATCCTCCTCCTAAGACTATGAGCCTCAAACTAGGGTTTCCATTTTCATCAAGATGTTTGAGTTCCAAGGGTCCCAATTGGTCTCCATTGCCCTAATATCATCTCAAGACCATCCATGCCAAGTTTCATGCCTTGCACAACAAGTTTGCTCAGTCAACTACTCTGATGCCTGAAAATAAACTATACTAAGTCAAAAGTCAATTGTGACCCATATATAGTCAAACTTCAAGATTTTTGGTCAAAATCAACATTTTGAAGTGATATCCATCATTTTATCAAGGTTTGATCATAATTCCTCAAGGAATGCCCCAAATTCATCAAAACTCAAAAGTTGCTAAATTAGGGTTTCTATAGGAAAAGTCAACCAAACTTTGACTAGGCATAACTTTCTCATACTTTATCAGAAATTTCCCATCCAAGGCTCAGTTTGAAGAGGATTCAATTCCCTACAAATCATATTCAGCCTTCAAGTTCAATAAATGCACTCATGAAAGGATATGAATTCAGATATTACAGGTCATTTCAAAAAGTCAACAAAAACACCTTTTGGGTCAAAGCTTCTTACATGAACATGGAAGATCCAATTAAGATGAAACCAAAGAGGTTGTTTAGAGAACATCCTGAGCTTTCTAAAAAGTCCAATAACATATTCTTAGTGTTAAAATTGAGGGAGATATGTAATGTTAAAGTTGACCAATTTTTGGAAATGTGCATGAAGTCAACATTGATCAAAGTGACTTTTTTTTCCAAATGGGCCCATGTTTTCTTGTTTGAAACTTGTTCCTAAGATGGACCACGACCCTTGAGCTTATCCACCTATTATTTTATTAACTTTATTATTTATTTTGATTTTTTATCCATTTAAATCAAAATAAATCAATTTAAATAGTAGAATAATGAAATAAAATCCAAGATTTGATTTTATGAGCATATTATGAGTCAATGAACAGTTAGCAAATCATCCAAATTCATGCAAAAGCTAATTGATTGGAAAAGATCTTAATTTGGTCTATTTTGGAAATAAATCATACAAGGCAAAGAATGAAATCAAATCTCCATAATTTGCAAGGTTATGATCAGTTTTTGTTGACCTAAATCATTCTATGATGTATACAGAACATTTCCAAAGCACAAGAAAGAGGATTGGGTCATGAAAACAAAGGAACAAGTTTCAAATTTTTGTGAAAAAAGTGCAGGTCGGTTTTGATTCTATAGGCCGTTTCAAGCAATTCCAAGGCCAACAATCCATTTTTGGGCATTTTCTGAAGCCATTCCAATCATCCTCAAGCCTTAAAACCTTCAGAAACCGCGCCTCACAGTGCCACAGTTTGCATCTTTTTTCAAGATTCATTTTCAATGATTTATCCATCATAAACATGTTTTGATCATATATCCATACTTGTTATCATATTTGCAATGTTTTTGATTGGTTTGATTGAAGTTAAAGTGCAGGAATGGCACGATGTCATTGTTAGGGTTTTGAGGTCCCAAATTGGGAATTCTATATAGAGGCAAAATTGGACAAGATTAGGGGTACTATTATGCCCAGAAGATGATTTGCAATTGATCCATGCCTTTGGTTTGAATTTATTCTGCTTGTGCTGCATTTTTGAATTGTACGGGTTTTTATTTACGAACAAAATCTGTCACTACAACCTACAGTGACGGAAAACTGCAGTAGGTAAAAGTTCCCCACCTAAAACGACAGATCCATGAAGAAGGTGATGGCATGGTGCTCACTGATTCGTCCATTCAAACCATTGGGGAGCCACAACGCGCATGTTTTTTACATGTGGCCATAGATCTTTATTTGCCTTATATTTATTTTGTATTATTTTGTTAACAATTAAAACGCTTGGTTCAGTTGGCAAGGCAGGGCATGATAAGGCTTTAGTCCAAAAGGGGGTGGGTTCGATCCATCCCTTTTGCAAAATTAATTTTCACTAATTTGTGTCTTCAGATCCAATGCTCCAGGTCCCTGCGCGCTCCTCATGCACTTCCATCTCCATACCACAAGATCTCATCATATCCAGATCTAACACTCAGCACATGCAAACCATGATGGACCCCCAGAGGCCAGCTACACTGGATCACACGCAGATCTTGGGCCAGCATATGGGCTTTGCAAATTTAGCCATGAACCCCCAAATTGCTGCTCCGAACAGGCCCAGTTTATTTCCTTTTTTAATTTCTTTTGTTTTATTTGTTTGTTTAATTATTTTTACAAAATTAATCATTTTTTTATTAAATAAAAAAATCACAAAAACATTAAAATTAGATTTTTTTTCATAAAATATTTTTTTTATTAATTAATTAGATTAATTTAATTAGGGCAATTTAAATTCTTTTTCCATAATTAAAAATTAACTAGAAATTAGGTTTAATTTGCAATTTAATTATTTTCACAATAAAAGATACACAAAAAATATTTTTTAATTAAGTAGATTTTTTAGGCTCCTAATTTATTCCAGTGTTCCTCCTCGCGTGCATTTATTAATTTATAGTTCCAGTTATTGTAACTGTTTCGAGGTTTGTGATAGTTTTTAATTAGGGTTTATTTTTCCGCTTTTTATTTACTGTTTATCCCCAAGTTTTGGTTATGTAACCCCCTCCCCGAGGCCTTGTAATAGTTAGGACTTTAATTTCTCGCACTTTTAAATTACCACAACTATGAACTGTCTAGATGTATGGATAATAGGCTTGCATGCAAAAGATAAATGAAATTAAAACAGTAGATCACCTTAATTGTGCAAAGATGAATAAACTGAAAAATAACACATGCACATGCTCACTCCTAGGGTTTATCCTACTTCGGATGCCTTCGGTAAAAGGTCATGAAGTATAGGGAATTCTAGTGGCCGTCCTCCAGTCCCGAAAGATCAAAATGACCCATTCGAATGTTGTCTCGGAAAGATCTTTAGGACTTTAGGATAACTACTAAGGTTTCCTAACCATTGCTTTTGTTGTCGTCCTTGTCCCTTCGAATGTCCCTTAAAACTCCAACGATGGGGCTACCTACTCCTTAATAGTAGGATAGTGTTGTCTAAAGGAAACGAGAACGAACAGTCTTTTTCGAGTAGGTAGAAAATCTTAAGTACTTGCTCAAAACCATAAAAAAAATCTTTTACACAAACACTTTCAAAATAATTTTCAAAAACAACTTCGTCACACTCTTGAGGATAGATACAAGGGTTATCATGAAGTTAAACAAAAACTTTTTTCAAAACACACACAAGTAATTTCAAAATGAGCAAGTACCTAAGAGACCATGGAAAACCACGAATAGAATGGGTGCTAACACCTTCCCTTTCTATAATTTATCCCCGTACTCAGAAACATCTCGAAAAGGTTTTTTCTGTTCTTTTTCCTTTTCCTTTGTTGGATGAAATAAAAGTCGGTGGCGAATCTTGGTTACCCCAACATTTGCGAATACAAAATGCAAACCAGTATAACAATCGGTTCTGCCACCATATCACATATTTATTCCAAGAGAGTTTAGCTGGGATGCAACTTGAGTGGTTCTATCAATTGGAGAGTTCCCATGTTCACACTTGGGAAGATCTAGCTGCTGCTTTTTACAAGCAATACCAGTACAATGCTGATCTTGCACCAACTCGGGTGCAGTTACAGAATATGGCCATGCATTCCAATAAGGGCTTCAAAGAATATGCCCAAAAGTGGAGAGATCTGGGTGGTAGGGTGCAACCCTCATTAACTGACAGGAAGCTGATTGACATCTTCATGGGAACTTTTACAAGACCTTTCTTCAATCACTTAATCAGAAGCTCCTCAGCCGAGTTCACTGCGTTGATACTGACTGGAGAAAGGGTCGAAGTTGGTATCAAAAGCGAAAAGATCCAAGGGGCTACACCCTATGATGCTAAGAAAAAGCCATATAATGGGAAGAAAGAGTCTAATGATATGCATGGTCAAAAGGGTCTTAACAAGAGCAATCATGACCAACACGTGGGGGCAGCCCTGATCTCCGGTCCTGCATCGCAGCGGCAACAACAAAGGGGAAACCAATGAAGGCCAGACGAGCCCAAAAGACAATTTACCAACATCAAGATGCCTCTGTCTCAAGCGTTGCAACACTTGTTGAGGATGAACCTGATTACGTTGATAGAACCTCATCCAAACCCCAAAACTTCTTCTCTTAACTACAATCCTAATGCAATATGTGCTTATCATTCCGGCAGTCTCGGGCATGATACTAACTATGATACGGTAGGAGAACTGATTTGATGTTTTCCGTTTCGTTCGCACTTATGCGGTTAGCAAGAGTCGCCACCGACTTTTCTTTTATCCCAAAGGAAAGGTAAAAAAGCACAGGAAAAACCTTTCGAGATTATTTCTCGGGTTCGGGGGGTAGATTATGAAAAGGGAAGGTATTAGCACCCTTTTCATCCATGGTTTTCCATGGGCTCTTAGTTACTCGTTTAGATCACTTGCTTTCATTTGATTGTGTGCTTGTGGTGTGGGATTTGAAAGTATTTTGAAAAATCTCTTTGTAATGGTTCTTGTCTCTATAAGAACGTATACAAAGTTTTGTTTCGAAAAGTGGTTCAAAGATGTGTTTGTGAATCGTGTTTCGAAAAGTGTTTTGAAAAGAGGTTTTGCAATAGTTCTCGTCTCTATAAGAACGTATACAAAATATTTTGTCTTTTGAAAATGTTTTTTGAAATGAGAGTATAGGTGTAAAGAGTTTTTGTCGTGAGCAAGCGAGTAACTAAGAGCGAATCTATCTACTCGAAAGGTCTTAAATTGTTCTTTTCTTCTTCCTTTTAATGGTGCTATCTTACCATTGATTTGGTAAGAAGCCCCGTCGTTGGATGTGAAGGGACAGGCGCGGGTCAATTTTACAATCATTGAATGCAACTTGTGAGACGCTTTAGCAATTTTTGTAAGGGACGACATCGTTTTAATCGAAGGCAACATCGAGGGTCATCGAGGGACTACGATATTTTTTTATCAAAGGGTCATTGCTAAATTGTCTCATATTCGAGGGACATGATTGTATTTCCGAGGCAACGAGCGGGGTTACCCTAGAGGTGCGCGTGTGAAAAAGTGTGTCAGTTTCAAGTTATTTTATTCTTTGATTAGGTCATCTAGCGATTGATTTTTGAATCTTGCCATACACGCCTAATTACTATACAGTATATAGAAAGCAACAAATTGCGGGAATTGAAATTCTAAGCTATTACAGAATATTCGGGAATGGGGGTACAATTGTTACAAATGGGGATAAATCAAATGAGATAACAAAGTCCAAATATCAAATAATACAACCAAATCGAATTTTGTGCGATTTAGTTAAAGCTATGATAATCCATGAGATAAAATCAACAAAATATGAAATGTTAAGTATTTACATGAAAGAGAAAGATAAAACCTAATCTATAAAATAAAAATAATTGATTAAAATAAAATCTTTATTCTTTGTGTTTTATTAATTACATAAATTTAAAGAAAGAAACAAACTAAATTAATTTTTTTGATATTTTATTAAATGTAAAAAATTAATAAAAATAAGTTTATATAAGAAAGAAAATTATAAAAATTAATCACAAAAACCTAAATCAATTTAATAAAAATGTATTTTATGTTTTTTTTTGGTAATTTTGTTAACAAATAAAAAATAAGAAGAAAAAACAAATTAAATTAAAAAATAAGAGAGAAACAATGGGCTTAAGGAAATAGGGGTGAGGCCCAAAAGAAATGATCTCTTGCTGAAACACAAAAAACAGGCCAGGGGGGGTGAACTAGTAAAACATATGGGCCTTAAGGAAATACAAGCCCAAACCTCTAACTCTGTATTAGCTTCTGATTAAGGGTTCAAAACAAATTAGGGTTCTTGGAACCCCTTTCATTCACAGTGGCGCCGCTTCGTCCCTCTCATTCATCTCTTGTTCATCCCTCTGAACCTCTAAACTTCTCACTAAACGTCCCTATTTCATTTTGCGAATTAAATCGCTCATGCTGTCTCTTTGCCTTACCGCGATTCACAATTTTGAAATGAATTTATGTCTAAGGGGTTCGAAATTGGTTTATCTGATCCCCCCTAGCTCTCAGTTGCCGGAATGCCCCTAATCTCGCCTCCCTAAGCGAGTTTCAGTGGTTTTCTTTGAAAAGGGTGAGATTCTGTTTTTGTTAAAAGCTTACGAATTCATATATTTTTATCTTATTATGTGTTTTTTTGTTAATCTAACTTGTAGTCCATTGACATGAAGAGAAATGAGATTACGAAAAAAAATCCACACCTGTTGGAGTTCTTTCTGTGATTTAGAAAGGGAGAGGCGAGACGGTGAGGGCGGCGCTCTTTGGTGGCCGGAGACGGGGGGAGGAGATGAGGATGAAAGCGCGCTTTTTTTTGGTAACTTTCTTCTATTCTCTTTGTTGAACGATGAGGATGTTGGTTGTCTTCTGGATTTTGTGGCTTGTTACTATTTTGTGAGTTTGGAAATGATTCTAGGCTTTTGGGATGGTGTTACTATGTTTTGAGTTACAGGTTGTTGGTTTGATTCTTGGCTACTGGTACAAGTCTTAGGTTTTTTGGTTTTGTGTTTGAAGCTTGAGACTTGTTTTTTTTTTTGTGAGTTTGGATGCTGGTTTACAGTGTTGAGATTCTTACTGGTTTTTTTGTTTTTGTTTTGGATATGTTTTGGTATTTGAGGATGTTACTGGTTTGAACAGTTTTTGTGGTTTTTTGTTGTTGGTTTACAAGTTTGTTATAGGTTTGGTTGATGAGAGTTTTGATGGTAGTGATGGTTTTGAATGTTACAGTTGAGATAGTTGCTGCGTTTTTAGCTTGATACTTGGTTACCAGGTTTTTGACTTTGACAGGTTTTTGAAGGTTATTGATTTGGTCCCTGCTATTTGAGACTTGTTTTGGTTATGGTTCAGATTTGGGTTTGACAATTTTGTGGAGGTTTGAGGTTTGACAGTTTGCTGATAGTTTTTGAGGCTTGACAGTTTGCTGATGGTTTTTGAGGCTTGTCTCAATTGTTTTTGATATTTGCTTAGTATGTTTGTTAACAGGTTGCAGGTTTATGAGTTTTGGGTGTTTATCAGGTTTGGTTTTTTGAGGTTTTGGTTTGTATGTTGCTGTTGTTTTTAATAGTTTGGCTTAATGATGGTTTAGGCTGTTGGTTTGAGATCAGGTTTGGTTGATGGCAGTTTGAGACTTGAGATTTTGGTTTGACAGTTTTTTGGAGGTTTGAGGTTTTTCAGGTTTTGACAGTTTGGATGCTTGTGTTCAAGTTTTTTGAGTTTGATAATTTTTTCTATCCCTTTCTGCTTGAGAGTTTTTGTTTACTGTTACATTGGTGTTGCTTTGGTTGAATTCCTATTCAAAATGGTGGGAAAACCATCAAATTTTGAATATTTTGGCATATTGTTCTTATGCCCTTTTTGTTGCAGTTTTGTTTTCTAGCAACTTCTATGCAATTTGTGACAGTCAAGGCAACAGGGTTGTGCATCCCAATAACCTAGGTGACTTCTTTCCTCTCTTCTCTCTCAATGACACTAAGAAAGTCAATTGCTCTTTTGCCTTTTTTTCCAATTCTGAAAAGTTTGCAATAAAAAATGGAAAATGATGAATTAGCTTCTTGAACAAGCTTTTGCTTGTTTTGACTTAGCTTATTATATTGCCATATTTCTGCCTTTTGTTGATGTTGTCTACTGCTATGCTGCTACCTCGTTTTTTGTTGATGATGTTTGCATTTTGTCCAATTTTGCGCTGCTGTTTGGGCATTCTGTTTGTGCATTTTACTTGTTTGGACAGCTTTGTTGTTTGTTTGGATAATTATGCTGCATTCTGTTTGTTTGGACAGCTTGTATCATTTGTAATATTTTGTTTGCTTCAGTTTGCGCATTTCTGTTTGTTTGGACAACTTCATTTCTTTTCCTCTTTCTTTTGTGAACCAAGAAGAATAATCTTCTTGTGATTTGCAAATAGAGGAAATAAAATGTGATGAATTAAAATGGCCTTCTGATTCCACTTTGCAAACTTTAATGATGAATAGCATTTAAAATATTTGTTTATGCCCAAATGATTTTGTACTAATCATTTTTCTTTCTTTTGTTTTCATGTGAGCACAATTGGATGTGACAAAGCAAGGGAGGCAAGAAACTCAGTGGCAAGCATGGAAGCAAAGGAACTTCAGTCAAATTTAGGCATAGATTAATTCTCCTAGGCCAAACATTTGTTTAGATTTTCTTTGTAATTCAGAAAAAACATTCTTGTATTGTATCCAAACAATTGTACTAATTTATCTTTTAAATACAACAAGTTGTAAAACATAGAGTATTTAAAAGAACAAATTATTTTGTAACAATGTTTGAAAAATTGGAGAAAGTCTTATGAAATATTCTGGTGTCAATTGAAATCATTTACTGACAATAACTTGTAATTTTCTCTTCGCATCTTAACTGATTCTTAAAGATTTCTAATCAAGATATTTAAAACAAAATGCTCCAGTCTAGTAACTTACATTCCAAGTAATCCCAATAACTATGTAACTGCATTCCAAACAAACACGCACTGTATATTCCATTTTTTGACCAAGCAAATGTTTTAAAAGACGTGAATCATCTGGTTAACCTTTTTTTCAGTAATCTTGAAGAGGCATGAAGACCTGTGAAAACCAATTGGATTTCTGAGAAATCATTTTCTTTTGAGAATTGCAAGAAAAACCCTAATTGCTGGTTTACTGCCACAGAAGAAAATTTGTCTGATCGATTCCTGAGCCAACTTGAATATCTGAGAAAACCTAAGGTTGTGTCTTCTATGAAAAATGGGAGGGCAAATTTTGGGGTACAACAGCTGCCCTTGTTCAATCTTCTTGAACCTGAAGAGTTAGATTGGCGAGTTTTGTCGTTCGTGACTCGAAGGTAAAAGATGATTGGACACTAGAGTGCCCATAAATTTGCACTCAACAAAAGTGTAGCTGAGGAAATGGGCTTAAAGATGCCATTTGGAGAGGTGTTAGAATTTTGTTGGAGATGGGCTTGTAGATGCCATCCAAGAATGTTTGGTTGTAAATCGAAAGAATAAGCATCAGAATGGTGTCCGTATTTGGAACGTATCTGAACTTGAATCTGAATAAGTACCAGAATGGCGACCGTGTCTGGAGCGTATCTAAACTGTATCTGAAGGTTGAACCTGAATAAGCGACAGAATGGCTTTCGTGTCTGGAGCGTATTTGTACTATATCGGTACTTGGAATTTGAATAAGCGGCAGAATGGAAATCGTGTCTGGAGCGTATCTGAACTGTATCTGAATGAGAAATAGAATGGCTTCCGTGTCTGGAGCGTATCTAAACTGTATCTGAAACTTGAATCTGAATAAGCAACAAAATAACTTCTGCGTTTGGAGTGTATCTGTACTATATCTGAAGTTGAGATCTGAATGAGTGATAGAATGACTTCCGTGTCTGGAGTGTATCTGTACTGTATCTGAAATCTTTTAATATTTGTTAAATATAGTTGTTAATCTTATCCTGAAAAGGGTAAAATGTTAGCTGAAACACAAAGTTATGTTGCATGAATTGTATGATGCAATAAACGTGTTTTATCCATGTTTATGATATATGAATATAAAGTATGCGCATGTAAGCTGATTTGCTGTATTGCTGAGGAAAATAAATCCTTGACTGCTGCCGGGGAAAATATATCCTTGACTGCTAAGGATTTCGTTGTGAGAGTAATGCCATATACTTCTTGAGGAATCTGCCTGGGGAATCCAGAGGATTTTAATGACTTCTACTGGGGATTATTGACGGGAGTCTTTGTTCTTGTCGAGAAGCAATAAAAACTCTGTGGGGAAAAGCTTATTCCTGTTCGGAAAAAGTTTAGGAGTTTTGGTCGTCTGCCACTTTACTGGGGAGTTACCCTAGGTTGGGGAGAAACAAAAGTTAACCGTTATCTGGTTGATTTTCAAGCTTCAAGACAACTTGATGGGGAAACCTGGAGAAACTGGATGATTTCTGCTGTGGGTTGATAGTTTAAAGTTTCGGCTCTGTTGGGGATTGGTAGTTGGTAGTCTCAGCTCCGCTTGGGATCTGTAGTTCAAAGTTTTTAGCTCTGCTGTGGATTTGTATGAAGTGTTGTAAGGATTGCTCATGGAATAGCCTAAAGACATTTTCCTAATCTTTCAACCTGTCAGTAATTGTTCTTTTTCATCATGTTTATTGGTAAACAGTAATTATGTTCAAATGTATATGTTCATTAATGAATCATTGGACGTTTTTGCAAATAGAACACAAGTGTAAATAAAAAGGCAAATAGTTTTCTGTACTTTGAAAGAGATATCTTTGGATTTACTTTGAATAAGTATTTTGTACAAAGGAGACAGACATCCTAGTAAGAGGATGGTGTCATAAAAAATGAGAAAAATTTATACAAAGAAAGATGGCTATGTGTAAAAATCCCATGGGGTTCCCATTCTGCTATAGCCTTCGTATCTCCGAATATCTTGTCCGTCTATTGCTTCGTCCGAAGATGATAGAATTGATCAGAAGTCCGGAGCTTGTCTGTGAAGAGATTATCCTTAAAGTGATCCGACGAGACATAGTCATACGCTTTAATTCCCTAACTTTTGCCTGGACCTCCCTGTCGGGTTTTCAGTCCACCAGGAAACCCTTTTTTTCCCAAGTCGCCCTTTCAGGTTTTCAACTTGCCGGGTGTACAATTTTTTTTGTTTTATCCCTAATTTTTGCCCGAACCTTTTGGTTCGCCGGGATGCCCTTGTTTTTCCTAGGTGTGTCAACCTAGCGGGTCTCTTACGCTGTTGTACCCCAAAATTTGCCCTATCATTTTATCAAGATTTCCCCTCACAAGACTCTTTGGACTCAAAACCAAATTAAGGTTTGCTCAGCTCAAGACATCTCCTTGCACTGATGACCTGAAATTAGGGTTTGAATTTGCACAGAGATTTTTGGACTTCCAATGCCTCATGAAACTTTCATACTTCATGTTGGACCTCTAAGATTTCTCATACCAAGTTTCAAGCCTTGAATCAAATTTTTGCCCAGTCAATTGGACAGTTGACCTAAAAATCAACTGTATTGGGGAAAAAGTCAATTGTGGCCAATTTACAGTCAAACCTCATAATTTTTTATCCACATCAACATTATAGACTCATATGAACCATTTGATTAAGTTTGGACCACAACTCCTCAAGAGATTTGATCAGATCATCAAAAGGGCAAAATGGTCATTTTTAGGGTTTTGATTGTAGAAGGGCAATTTCTGATTTTTAACCTAGCCAATGGAAAATTGGGTTCAAGCATGGTTTCAAGGACTCAATGGCATCATCTTTACCTAATCACATAGTTCAAAAAAACCTCAAATGCATTGGATTGACAGATGAATTTTCTAGTCAACTGATCAAAAATCAACTGTACACTGAAAAGTCAAACTTTGACTTTTCAGTCAAAATCAAGTGCCAAGGGTCATTTTTCATCAAGATGTGTCAAAACATGAAACTTGTTCACCAAGAAACCTAATTTTGGAAATTAGGGTTTAAGATTGAAAATTTTCATAACTTAGAAATTTTCTAAGTTATGAAAATTTCTTATTTTTTCCTAACTTTTCCCAACTTTTTCACCATGATGCAATTGGATTCAAAGAAAACTTACAACATGAAAGTTGTAGTCCTACACAAAATCTACAACTTTTATTCTCAAAGTTTTCCCAAAAGATGCATGGATCTCAAGTTATGATTTTGTGAATAAGGGTCCATGAAACTTTTAACTTAGTGAAATTTTGCCCTAGTTTAGGCAGGATTTTGACCTATCTTCATGGAAACTTTTCACATAGTTCCAAGTGGAATCTCAAAATACATTTCAAAGATGGATTATAGAGCATGTTTCAAGCTTTACAAAATGTCCAAGAACTCTCCAAGATCATTTATGGTTAGGGAGAATCGAAGGAATGAAAATGGCCATTTCTCACTTTTGTCCAAGGCATTTTGCACCATGTTACAACTTGCAAATCAGTTTGAATCATGCTTGTACTTAAATTACAGGTTCTAATACTTTTTACACTCCAAAATTGAATGCAAATACAATGGTTAATGGCATTGTTCTGATCTTTGAAACTTTGTACAAGGGTTTAATTCAAAAATGGCAAAAAGTTAACATTGCTACTTTGATAAAGTTAGCTTTTACAAACTTTGTTTATCTTGAGCCATGGACTAAAGCTTTTGCTGCAAACAAACTCCACAACTATCAGGAAAAGTTCACCAACCCTATGCAGACCTTGAGCTTGCCTGTACATGCTTTGGCTTTGTCAACTCAACCTTTTCTTCAAAAACAAGCCAACTTGCAAAAGTGAACATAACTTGTGCATCTGATAAAACCAAGTCTTGCAACATTTTCGAACAATCTCAACATATTATAGCAAGCCTGAAACACGGTTGCCAAGCCTCTCAAACACCCTTAAGCATAAAAACACCAACTTCTTCCCAAAACAGGGCCATCTCTGCAAAAACCAAGCCAAAACCAAATTGCCTCGTGCGTTTTGTCTTGAACCACTTCAGACACATTCCATACAACACACCTAAACTATCCAAGCCATTGTTCAGCAACTGTAACCTCATTTTCACACTTCACCATTTTCATTTTGAAGCTTTGCAGGTTGAGTTCTACAAGGACATTCAGGCAAGTTCAAGGCAAGCTAAGCATTAGGAAAGGTCAAGGGAACTTCAGGAAAGCTAACACGACCTTCAGGCCTCACTCACAACTCCTGCATTGCCATATCCAAACTTAACTGAAACAGGTATTTGTCAAGATTCTAACTCCTTATTTAGGCATCATTAAGCATAGGTTTGTGAAGCAAAAATGTAGTCTCTAATGTGCTTGAGCTGTACATATGCATAATGTTGTACCCCAAAATTTTCCCTCCCATTTCATCAACATTTTCTCACCACAAGACCCTTGGAGCTCAAAATTCAGTTAGGGTTTGCTCTGCTCAAGACTTCTCCTTGCACTGTTGACCCAAATTAGGGTTTGAGTTTGCACAAAGATGTTTTGACCTAAAATGCCCAAAATGACTTTCATGCTTCATGTTGAACTCACAAGTTTATCCACACCAAGTTTCAAGCCTTGATTTCAATCTTTGCCCAGTCAATTGGACAGTTGACCTAGAAATCAGCTGTATTGGCGAAAAAGTCAACTGTGGTCAATTGACAGTCAAACCTCATGATTTTTTACCCACATCAACATTATGAACTCATATGGACCATTTGATCAAGTTTGGATCACAATTCCACAAGAAATTTGATCAGATCACCAAAAGGGCAAAATGGTCATTTTTAAGGTTTTGACTGCACAAAGGCAACTTTTGACTGTTTGACCTAGCCAATGGCAAACCAAGCTCACATATGGACTCAATGACTCAATGACATGGTCTTGACACATTCAACAAGTTCAAAAGATCCCAAATGCACAAGATTGACAGATGAATTTTCTAGTCAACTGAGCAAAATTTGACTGTGTACTGAAAAGTCAAACTTTAACTTTTTGGTCAAAATCAAGTGTCAAGATTCATTTTTCATCAAAACATGTCAAATTATGAAACTTGATCATCAAGAAATCAAAAATTACAAGTTAGGGTTTAAAATGAAGAATTTTCATAACTTAGAAATTTTCTAAGTTATGAAAATTCCTAATTTTTTCCTAACTTTGTCCCATCTTTTCATCAAGATACATTTGGATTCAAACAAAACTCAAAACATGAAATTTATAGTCCATTGAAAAATCTACAACTTTGATTCACAAAGTTTCCTCAAAAGAAGCTTGTAGCTCAAGTTATGATTTTTGGAACAAGGGTGCAAAACATTCTTAACTTAGAAAAATTTTGACCTATTCTAGGCAGGATTTTTGCCCAACTTCATGGCCACTTTTCACATACTTCCACTTGGAATTTCAACTTGCATTACAAAGATGGATTGTAGTACACGTTCCAAGCTTTCCAAATTATCCAAGAACTTCTCAAACACCCTTGTGATTAGGGAGAATCGAATTTGTCAAGTTGGGCAAAAGTCACTTTTGTTCTTGACCAAATGCATGTTCATAACACTTTGCATTTTCAAACTCAGCATGCACAAGCTAGGTTACAGGCCTCTAATCCCTTTCTTACTCAATAATTCAATGCTAAACCATTGTGCCAAGATATTATTTCATTCATTTGGTCATTACATGGAAGTTTAATCCATAATTAGAAAAAGTAACTTAGCCATTTTTGAAAAGGTGCACTTTATGTCAAAACACAAATCAAAGAAGTACAATGCAGATCTTTGAGGCACAAGTTTATGGACTAATCCCACTGATCAAGGAGAGATTATGCAGCATGCTTGAGGGACCTGCCTTGGCCTATAACCCAACTTGACAAACTTTGCTTATCTAGGAAGAAAGCTTGCATTTTGAAACACATCTCACATTCCTGCAAGAACCAACTAAAACAAACTTTCTCCACACATTGCATACTCCCTAACAGACCTAAAACACGACCAAAGTACCCTTGATCCCTCCTCATACAAAAAATCACCATTTTGCTGCACAAAACAGGGCATTCTGCATTTTGATTTGGCCAGCTCAATCCATTCGTGCGCTTTGGCCAAAACCACTTCATACACACTCTATAACATCCATACAAGTTATCTCAAGCCCTAGCTACAGACTGTAACACCTCTAACCAAGTTCACCATTTTCATTTTTTCAGTTGTGCAGGTTGAGTTACATAGCTCGTTTCAGTTAGTTTCAAAGCAAGCTAGAGGTTGAAGAAGCATCCCTGAACTTCAAGCAAGCTGTACAAGTCCTCACACTGCATTGAAAGTGCCTCCATTGTTGTACACGATTCAAGCTGAACAGGTAAAAGTTTGAACTTCTATCTCTCTATCCAGGCATATCTAGGCTTAGGTTTGTGAAGAAGTTATGTTCTACTCATGGCCCTGAAGCTACCCATATCATTACTTTTCATTTATGTTGTGTGTACTGAGAGAATTTGGAACCTGAACATTAGAAAAAACTTAGGTCAGGAATTGGGGATGAAGAAATTCTCCTTCATTTCTTAGAGTTAAGTCAAGTTTTTTATATGTCTGGATTCGTCTCTTGATGCTCTACATTTTTGGTGTTATGAGTTTTGCTTGAAAGTCCAGGAATCAGGAGTTAGGAAACGCGCGTTGTTGTTTGTTCAAACAAGTCTGGAGGTTGAAGATGACTGGCTTGGGCTGGGCCTGAGTCAGTCCTACTTTTTGCACCCTTTTTTTCAATTTGCACCCCCCTGGCCCATTATGTGATATATTTGTTATTTTTGATTTTTTTTCTTTTTGATTCTGATTTTATATTTTTATTCAAACATGAAAAAACACTAAAAATATTTTTCCCACATTTTTTGCATTTTATTTGGTATTTATTTGTTTTATTTAGTTCCATATGTAAATAAATATATATACTCTTATTTAAAATACTAAAAATAATACTAATACATTTTATTTTCTGATTTTATTTTATTTTATCTTTTGAAAACATTTTCTTAAAATATACTCTTTTTTTGTAAATAATAAATATTTTTTTATTTTTTGTATATATTTAATATATTTAATATATAATATAAATACTTATATATTTAGAATATTTAGGATAAAAATGCAAGAATAATACATTTTTTCTTTTATTAATATTTAACCTCAAAAATCACTTTTTTACAATATACTTCCTTTTTATTCATTTTTTGTGTATAATTAATAAATATTGTATATAATACATAATAAATACTTTTATTTAGCAAATTAGGGTTTTGCCCTAAACCAATGGAAAAAACCCAAAAATTAACCTTTTTATTTTTGTTTATTTGTCACATAAAAAAACACTTTCTCATACATATAAAAACCATTTTGGTGCATAAATACATTTTTGCATATTTATTTACTTAATTATTGTACAATTAATCTTTGTATATTCAATTTGGATGTAATAGCTTAGATTTTAATTTCTTGCTAAATATCCCCATTTGAACATTTGTACCCCCCATCCCATAATTGTGTTGTAATAATTTAGGATTTTATTTTTCGCATTTAAAAGCTTTCTAAATATGGCATGATAGACTTAGGGTTTGTATGCAAATCAAAAAATGACAAATAGCTTGACTAAACAAAAGACAAAAAGCATGAAAATGGACAACACCAATCACACTTGCACCCCTTAGGGTTACTCCACTTGTTGCCTTCAATAATGGGCCATGTTGCATGTTGAGTTTCTTTGGCAAAACAAAACAATAACAAATGATCATAGTCCCTCGATGACGCTTTCTAAAGTTGCCTAAAAATGATCAAGTCCCTCAAAGGAAAAATTGCCAAAGACACTTGGCACTATTGCAATCATGGTCTAAACGATGACCCGCGCCCGTCCCGTTAACATCCTAACACAAGATTGTCCACCAAATACAATGGTGGAACAAAATTGTTAAAAGGGTTAAGACATAGGAAAGATCTTTGAGAAATTTAGGGTAGATAGCTCTTAGTTACTTGATCAAACTTGCAAAACACACTTGCCTACTTTTCAAAACACACATCACAACACACTTTCAAAACAACTTTCAAAAAAACATTGAAAACTTTTCAAAAGATAAGTACACCTTTGTATACATTCAAACATGGATCATTACAAAGGTTGCCACAACAAATGGCCTCTTTTCAAAACATTTTCAAACCCACACACAAAGCACCATTTCAAACAATTGAAAATCAAAGGCAAGTGATCTAAGCAAGTAACTAAGAGCCCATGGATAACCATGGATAGAAAGGATGCTAATACCTTCCCTTTCTATAATCTACTCCCCGAACCCAAGAAAACATCTCAAAGGTTTTTGCTGTGCTTTTTAACCTTTCCTTAGGATAAAATAAAAAGTCGGTGGCAACTCTTGCTCAACCGAAACATTTGCGAAAACAAACGCAAAAACCCAAGTCAGTTCTCCCACCGTATCACAGAACTGGCGACTCTGCTGGGGATATTTTTAAAAGTGGAGTAACCTTAGGGCTTAGATCACCCTCTTGCATGACTAATTGTTTGCTTTGATTGCTTTATATCTTGGTTCTCTTGTTTGGGCTTGAAATCCTACACTCGGATTTGGGGAAACATTCATAGATAGCAATACGTTGTGGAAACTGTGCGGGGTATACCGACACGGTTGAAGCAATAGCTATATTAGTGCGACATATTTGTGAGTACCGGTAACCCTTGAGTTCAATCAAGGAGAGTACGGGGCCGCTGAGTGATGTCACTAAGCACTAATGACCTAGAACCTTACTTGACCATCTTGGCCTTTTATTAGGGGTAGTGAGATGACCGGCTTTGGTGCAGTCCGAAGTTGGTAGATACTCGATACTACACTCATTGAGGGTTGTTTTCTTGGAATATTTTGGTCGCTAGTTAAGTGGCTAAACCAAAACAATGAACATGGAAAACAATCCAATGATATTGAGCTCCTTAGAACCCGGTTACTATTTATAGGACAGTTTTTTAAGCCAACCTCACTCAAGAGGGTACTAACCTATGAAACCCATGCAAGCCTGAAACTAGGGTTTTGTGTGAATTGCTTGTACATGTGTTTTGTGCATACATCATAAACATCATAAAGCATCATATGCATTCACTAACCATTTCAAGGGTTTAGATCTTTATCTTTGTTCTTGTTTTGTAGGTCATGGAAATTCTTCGCAGGAAAACTATCCAAGTCAACCTTGTGAGAATCCCTCCTCAACTCAAAGAGCTCACATCCAGAATTCCGGAAAGTTCTCCCTTCAGTGAAAGACATGGTAGACTGCTCAGCCTAGTCAACACCAGCATTGAAGAGGACATGGTAAAGGTGTTGTTCCAGTTCTTTGACCCCCTTCACCACTGTTTCACATTCCCCGACTACCAATTGGTGCCCACTTTGGAGGAATTTTCTCAACTCCTGAGAATTCCTATTCTTAATCAACTACCCTACAACGGTACGGAAAAAGAACCAAAGCCTGAAGATGTTGCTCAAGCACTACACTTGCAACCATCTGACATCAAGGGGCATTGGGAAACTAGAAGCGGTGTCAAAGGTTTCTTGGCAAAATTCTTGTTTGAGAAGGCACAAGAATGTTGGAATTCATTGGATCTACAAGCCTTTGAAGAAATTGTGGCACTCCTCATTTATGGGTTGGTCCTGTTCCCAAATCCTGATCAGCTTGTAGATGTCAACGCCGTCAAAATCTTCTTATCCAGAAATCCAATACCAACATTGCTTGGGGACATTCTTCACTCGTTTTACACACGAACAATGAGAAAGAGGGGTGTTCTCATGTGCTGTACTCCTCTCCTTGCAAGGTGGTTTATTTCGCACCTTCCACAATCTGTTTTGAAGAATGACCAAGGCATAAGTTGGTCGCAACGGTTGATGACCCTCACTCACTCTGATGTACATTGGTGTTCTCGGTCCAGAGAAAATGTCATCATCGTCGATCGTTGTGGAGAGTTCCCTAATGTTCCATTGCTTGGCATTAGAGGAGGCATTACCTACAACCCTTGTCTAGCTTTGAGACAATTTGGATATGCACGGAGGGATGGCCCTCACGACATGTTGATTCCTGACCTAGTTTTTGACTTCGACAACGATGCGCAAGGACTTCGCCAAAGATTCATCAGAGCTTGGAGGATGCCTAACAAGGTAGACAGCAAGACACTGGGGCACAAGAACTCCATCCCTCTTGAGCCTTATCTCAAGTGGGTACGAACCCGAGCCCAGAGTCTAATGATGCCTTACCCTCATGTTCTCCCTGTGATTAAAGAGCCCGTTAAGGAAGGAGAGGTTCCCTACACCATCCTATATCCTGACATGCCAACATCATGGGAGGAGATGCAGGAGAGTTGGATCCAACTCAAGGAGGAACGGAACACTTTTGAAGCCAGCTTCTACGCCAGTGAGAAGAAGGTTTTGGAGCTTACCCGCCGACTCCACGAGGAAGAGACCCTCAACACCTACATCGCACCAAAGAGGATGCGCAACGTCTTTTTACCTTGAGAAGTTTTTTTTGTAATATTTGGTCCATGGGGCATTTATGTACTGACAAAATTTATTCTTATTAATATGACGTGTGTTCTTTTTTGTTTGCAACAATTTTGAATTTTCTAAATCCTTGAATGCATTGCATAAACAAACATATCATTCATCATGCGCATAAGCAGGTCTCCACACCAGGTTTCCTTATCTTTCTGCTGTTTATTTCAGTAAGATGGATCTCAAACAGACGGTCAAGGACTTGCAGTCTCAGAACTCACAGTTTCAACATCTCCTGATGACCTTGGCAAAGGTTCAGGAGGATCTAAAGGCCCTGCTTGGGAACAAAGAGCAAGTGAAAAAGAAGAAGAAGAGAGTCGGGGTGGCTACCCTAGGAAGAAGGTTTGAGGGTGAAGCCAGAAGAGTTCTTGAATTTCCCCCTACATCTGAAGAGGGAACCAGTCAAGGGAATGGGGCTGCGGTACCTTACGAATTCGAAGTTGAAGAAGGAGAGGCTGAAGAAGACGAAGACTACTCAGAGCAACAATACCCGCCCGCCGATGATAAGTACAAAGGCTTGGAAGACAGGTTGGCAGCTATGGAGCTGCAGAGAGTTCCCGATTTAGATTTCGAAGATTTGGGATTAGTTGCTGGAATTGTGATCCCCCCGAAGTTCAAAGTGCCAATTTTTGCAAGGTATGACGGGTTGTCCTGCCCGAAGATGCATCTCAGATCATATGTAAGGAAGATCCAACCTTACACTGCAGACAAGAACCTATGGATCCATTTCTTTCAGGATAGCCTTTCAGGGGCTCAACTCGAGTGGTTCTATCAGCTGGATGGAGCCAGTATTCGAAACTGGGAGGACTTGGCTACTGCATTTTATAAGCAGTATCAGTATAATTCTGACCTTGCTCCCACGCGTACCCAACTCCAGGGTATGTCACTGGGGACGGGAGAAGGATTCAAGGAGTATGCACAAAAGTGGAGGGACCTGGCTGGCAGGGTGCAGCCACCGCTGACTGACCGTGAGCTTATGGACATGTTCTTAGGGACCCTGTCTGGTCCGTTCTTCAACCATCTGATTGGTAATTCTTCTGCTGGGTTTACAGATCTGATCTTGACTGGTGAGAGGATAGAAGCTGGTATCAAGTCGGGGAAGATACAGAAAGGTGCCTCCGCGAGTACTGAAAAGAAGCCCTTCAAGAAGGAAGCCAGTGTTGTTTATGGTCCCAGAAGACAAATTAAACCGGAACGCCGCCAAGCGGTCAATGCGTTGGTAATTTCAAAGCCTGCTGCTGCTCCTCAGCAGTATAACTAACCAAGGGGTGAGAGACCCAAAAGGCAGTACACTCGAATCAGCATGACCATGTCTCAGATTTTGCCGCAACTACTGTCAACCAATCTGGTAACTGTCAAAGAAGCTCCAAAGGTAGTGAACACAGCTTCTCCAAAGTACAACCCCAACGCCCGTTGCGCTTATCACTCTGATAGCCCGGGGCATACTACGGATGATTGCTGGGCTCTGAGGAATAAGGTTCAGGACCTTATTGATGCTAAGGAAATACAGTTTGAGGCACCCGAAAGGCCCAATGTTGTGACTGCTCCCATGCCCCAGCATGGAGTGAATGCTGTGGAAGAAGACCGGTATGTAGCCTCCGTAGAAGAGATTGTTACTCTGTTATTGATTGTCAAAAGGAACCTGTTGCTAGCCGGTTTATTTCCGAGATGTGGTAAAGGTTGCCTTTTATGTGCTGTTTCACCTGTTGGTTGTCCTTTGCTGAAATCAGGTATCCAAAGCCTGATGGATAGTAAAGAAATCTTGTTCGAGAAGATTGTTGTTCCTGCTATCCCTGCTGAAGAAGTTTCTATCGTCACTATTTTCAAGAAACCTCCTAAAGTTCTCTCAAAGAAGCCTATCAAAATCATGACAACTCAGAAGATTGCTCCTATCATCATCACTGTTCCGGGGCCTCTCCCTTATGCATCCGACAAAGCTGTCCCTTGGCACTATGGGGCAGATGTTTATGTGCTCGGAGTAAAACAAGAGTTTGATACTAGTACCGGTGTCAGTAACATCATCGGGCCTGCCAAAGTTACTCGCAGTGGCAGGCTGTTCTCACCGGATATTGCACCACCAGATATTCAGAGACCTCTTATCATCACACCTGCAAGTGTGCCTGCTTCCCTTCCTGATCAAGTTCATGTTTCTACCCCTGCTGCCGAGTCATCTGACGCTCGGGGCAAAAGGATTGCTACTGATTTGCCTGCCCTGACGGATGCCCCAAAGAAAACCAATGTTGAAGCTTCCCAACAAGAGATGGAAGAGATTCTCAAGATCATTAAGAAGAGTGATTTCAATGTAGTTGAGCAGTTGGGACACACCCCATCAAAGATTTCTATGCTATCACTGTTGTTGTGTTCAGAGGCCCATGTCAAGGCCCTGATTTCCTTATTGAAGACGGCCCATGTGCCACAAGAAACGTCTGCTGATCAATTTACCGATTGTGTGGCCAACTTGACTGCTGATAATGGGTTGGGTTTCTCTGACGCCGATCTAACTGCCAAAGGAAAGAACCATAACGATGCCCTGCATGTCTCCGTTGAATGCAGGGGCACTACTCTTGCACATGTGTTGGTAGACACCGGTTCTTCTTTGAATGTATTACCCAATGTTGTACCCCAAAATTTTCCCTCCCATTTCCTCAATATTTTCTCATCACAAGACCTTTGAAGATCAAAATCCAGTTAGGGTTTCCTCTGCTCAAGACTTCTCCTTGCACTGTGGACTCAAATTAGGGTTTGTGTTTGCACCAAGATGTTTTGACCTAAAATGCCTAAGATGACTTTCATGCTTCATATTGGACTCCCAAGTTTCTCCATACCAAGTTTCAAGTCTTGATTCCAAGTTTTGCCCAGTCAATTGGACAGATGACCTAGAAATCAGCTGTATTGGGAAAAAAGTCAATTGTGGCCAATTGACAGTCAAATCTCATGAAAATTGACCCACATCAACATTATGAACTCATATGGACCATTTGATCAAGTTTGGATCACAATTCCACAAGAAATTTGATCAGATCACCAAAAGGGCAAAATGGTCATTTTTAGGGTTTTGACTGCACAAAGGCAATTTTTGACTGTTTGACCTAGCCAATGGCAAATCAAGTTCACATATGGACTCAAGGGCCCCATGAAATGGTCTTGACACATTCATCAAGCTCAAAAGATCCCAAGTACACAAGATTGACAGTTAAATTTCCCAGTCAATTGATCAATTTTGACTGTACACTGAAAAGTCAAACTTTGACTTTTTGGTCAAAATCAAGAGTCAAGATTCATTTTTCATCAAAACATGCCAAATCATGAAACTTGTTCACCAAGAAACCAAGAAATGCAAATTAGGGTTTTAAAATGGAATTTTTCATAACTTAGAATTTTTCTAAGTTATGGAAAACCCTAATTTTTTCCCAACTTTGCCCCACTTTTTCACCATGATTCATTTGGATTCAAACAAAAGTCAAAACATGAAAGTTGTAGCTTGTTACATAATCTACAACTTTGATTCACAAAGTTTTCTCATTTGAAGCTTGTATCTCAAGTTACAATTTTTTGAATAAGGGCACTAAACCATTTTTAACTTAGTGAAATTTTAACCTATTTTGACAAGGTTTTCTACCCCACTTCAAGGCCATTTTCCATACACTTCCACTTGGAATTTCAATTTGCATTTCAAAGATGGATTGTAGTACACATTCCAAGATTTCCAAAATGTCCAAGAACTCATCAAACAACCTCATGGTTAGGGAGAATCGAATTTCACAATATAGCAAAAACTCACTTTTGAATTGGCCATTTTTCATGTTCATAACCTTGCAATTTGAACTCAGCATGCTTTAGGTTAGATTACAGGTCCTTAAACCAAGTTACACTCAATAATTTAATGCATATTCATTGTGTTAAGGTGTTGTTCTATGAGTTTGAACATTGTATGCAAGATTAATCCCAAACTAGATAAAGCATTCTTTCCATTTTTGCAAAAGATCACTTTATGTCCAATTGAGAATCCAACAAGTACATTGCAAATCTGGTTGGCACAAGTTTATGTGCTAATCACACTGATCAAGGAGGGATTATGCAGCATAGTGTGAGGTCCTCTACAGGCCTAGAAGCACAATTTGCCTTTGTTTGCTTAAGTGTGAAGTAACATAGCATAACTCATATCAACTTCCATCTCAGTTTACAAACACAAGAACAAACTTATCAAACACATTCCAGACATCATACCCAAGCTTTTGCACGAGCCTTTGACCTCCAATCCACCCTCCATCTCAGAATCACTCTCAAACTGCAAAAACAGAGTTGCCTCTGCAGTTTGAGTGCCAACTTCTATTTCTCTCAAGCATCCTTGCCAAAACCAGTTCGCATACCTTCCATACTATCTATGCAAGCTAACCATGACCTGAAACCTGATCTGTAACACCTCCAAGCCACTTCACCATTTTTGTTTTTCTGTTTTGCAGTTGAAGTTCACTAGCACGATTCAGGAAGTTTCAAGGCAAAGTAGAACTTGGAATAGCATCCTTACACTTCAAGGAAGCTATACAAATCATCATTTTACTCTGAAACATCCTCCATTGCAAAGCACGATTCCAACTGAACAGGTATCTTCATGAAGTTCTATCTCTCTTATTAGGCATTGTTAGCTTTAGGTTTGTGAAGAAAATATGTCGCAATCATAGCCCTGAACATGACCATATAGTTAGATTTCATTTATGTTACGTGTGCTGCAAGAATTTTGAGTCTGAACATGGCATAAAAGTTAGGTCAGAAATTGGGGGAGAAGAAATTCTCCCTCATCTTAGAGAGTTAGGTCAAGTTCTTTACATGGTTGGAATCGTCTCGTCTCTTAATGCTCTACACTTTTCATGTTATGAGTTTTGCTTGAAAGTCCAGGAATCAAGAGATAGAAAATGCGTGGGTGATGTTGTTCAGAGGTTGAAGATGACTGATTCTGGGCTGGGCCTGGAATATTTTCTTATTTGCACCACATAATTGCTTTTGAACCCCCTGAGCCCATTTGCTTATTTCTTTGACTTTTTTGACTTTTTCTTTTTGATTGACTTTGTTTATTTTTTTCTCATGACATTAAAAAATAAAAATATTGTTTCCATCATTTTTTGAATTTATTGCATATTTATTTGATTATTTCTTTTGTTTGTACATAAATATTATATATACTATTATTTAGAATAAATAGAAAAAATAGTGTAAATACATTTTTATTTTTGTTTACCTTCTGAAAATATTTCACATAAAAAAATACTTTTTTTATTTATTTTATTAAATATTAAATGTATATTATTTTATATATAATGCATATTTAGAACTTAATATATATATATATATATATATATATATATATATATATATATATATATATATATATATATATATATATATATATATATATATATATATATATATATATATATATATATATATATATATATATATATATATATATATATATATGTTTATTAATATATTTAGGTTAGAATATAAAAATATTTGAATTTTTCATTTTATTAATATTTGATATAAAAAATACTTTTTTATAATATACTTCATTTCATTTTTTATTTTTGTACATAATAAATAAATACTTGTATTAAATTAAATAATAGTACATTTTCTTTAATAAAATTAGGGTTTTGCCCTAAATTCAAAATACTCCAAAAATAATATCTTTTTATTTTTACATAAATAACACTTTTTTTTCATACATATACAAAACATTTTTGCATCTTGCATTTTTATTCCATTTTTTTATTTAATTATTGTACATTAATTAAATTGTATAAATTCAAATTGATGTAATAGTTTTAGGTTTACATTACTTGTCAATATCCCCATTCGAACATTTGTACCCCCCTTCCCATATTTGGTTTTGTAATAGCTTAGTAAATTTATTTTCGCACTTTATTGCTTTCTAATGATAACATGTTAGAATTAGGGTTTGTATGCGAAAAACGACAAAAAATAGTTATGACCTAATCTCAAGATAAACAAGCATGAAAATGGACACACAAATCACACTTGCACCCCCTAGGGTACTCCACTTGTTGCCTTTCAAAATTGGGCCATATTGCATGTTATGTCTCTTTGGGCAAAACAAACAAATTGAATGATCATAGTCCCTCGATAACATTTTTTCAAAACAAACAAGAACAAATGATCGAGTCCCTTAAAGAAAATGCCCAAAGATACTTGGCACCATTGCAATTATGGTCTAAACGATGACCCACGCCCGTCCCTTTCACATCCTAAACATAAGATTGTCCACCAAATACAATGGTGGAACAAACTTGTTAAAAGGGTTAAAACATAGCAATAATCTATTGAGAAATTTAGGAGTAGATAACCTCTTAGTTACTTGAATCAATCTTGCAAACTAAAACACTTGCCTATTTCAAAAAACCACACATCACTACACTTTCAAAACAACTTTCAAAAAACAAAAGAAAAACTTTTCAAAAGACATACATCTTTGTATACATCCCCACATGGATCATTACAAAGATTGCCACCACATTGGCTTCTTTTCAAAAACATTTTCAAACACACACACACAAGCACCATTTAAAACAATTGAAAACAAAAGGCAAGTGATCTAAGCAAGTAACTAAGAGCCCATGGATAACCATGGATAGAAAGGGTGCTAATACCTTCCCTTTCTATAATATACTCCCCGAACCCAAGAAAACATCTCAAAAGGTTTTTGCTGTGCTTTTTAACCTTTCCTTAGGATAAAATAAAAAGTCGGTGGCGACTCTTGCTCAACCGAAACATTTGCGAAAACAAACGCAAAACCTCAAGTCAGTTCTCCCACCGTACCACAGAACTGGCGACTCTGCTGGGGATATCTTAAAAGTGGAGTAACCTTAGGGTTTAGATCACCTTTGTTTTCAATTGTTTGCTTTGTTTGCTTTTATATTTGTGGGCTTTGTATCGTAGTTTCATAGATCCTAACCCGGATCTGGGAAATACCCTTTTTAGGTAGCATAATCTGTGAGGGACCTGTCCGGCGTAGACCGACATGGGTGAAACAGTGGCTACGTTGGTGTGGCATCTTAGTCTGTACCTATATCCCTTGTGTTGCAACGGGGAGAATATAGGTCTTCTAAGGGGTCATTAAACACCAACCAACCTTAGAACCCTAAATTGACCAACTTGGCCATTAGAACAGTAGCAGTATGCTACACTCATTGAGGCTAAACTCTCGAGATGGTTCTGGCCGCGAGAAAAGATTGCGATGCTGGAGTTATGACCGATTGAGGGTAGCCAATGATTTGAGATCCTCTAGAACCCGGTTACTTTTCAATAGGACAGGTTTTAACCAACAAAACCAAAAGAGGGTAATACCTGAAACTCATGCTGGCCTGAAACCTAAGGGTGTCTTGTGTGACTTGTGTGCCTTATTTGCCTATGTGAATACTTGTGGTGTGCTTCATCATAGCATCATGCCATCATACCATTGCATGCATCCTGTATAAAGGACTAACCCATTTCAAAGACAAAAAAGGTTTCATCTTTGCTCTGTTTTGTAGGACATCATGATGCCCGTGCGTAGGAATATTGTCCGGCTCAGCTTTGTTCAACCACCAGTTTGCTCAAGGATTTGGTTGGAAGGATTCCAAACACTTCTTCCTTCATCAACAGACATGGTTCTCTCCTTGGCTTGGTCACTGCAAAGTGGGACCAACAACTGATAAGTGTTCTGACCCAGTTTTATGACCCTCTGTATCATTGCTTCACCTTTCAAGACTTCCAGCTGGTTCCTACCCTGGAAGAATTCTCTTATTTGCTTGGGATCCCTGTCTTGGAACAAACACCATTCACTGGTTTGGAAAAGACTCCTAGGCCTGAAGAGATTGCTGCAATTCTCCCCTTGACCAAAGAAGAGGTATTGTCCAACTGGGAAACTAGAAATGGGATCAAGGGCTTTTTGGTCAAATTTCTGGTTGGCAAGGCTAATGATTTCTGGAATGACTTGGACTTCAAGGCGTACGAGGATGTTCTGGCTCTTTTGATCTATGGTCTGGTTTTGTTTCCCAACCCTGACACCTTTATCAGTATCCATGTCATAAGGATCTTCATGTCTCGGAATCCGGTACCCACTCTTTTGGGTGATATTCTACAACAACTCTATGCTCGTACTGCTCGAAAATGGGGAACTCCGTGGTGTTGTGCTCCTTTGCTAGTAAGGTGGTTTATTTCACACCTTCCTAAGTTCGCGCTGAAGAATGAAGAAGGAAAAGGTTGGGCTCGGAGGTTAATGTCTCTCACTGATAATGACATCACCTGGACTCTCAGAGGTTTGGATGAGGTAGCTGTTATTGACCGTTGCGGAGAATACCCTAACGTTCCGTTGATTGGTATCCAAGGAGGAATCTCTTACAATCCATGCTTAGCTCTCCGTCAGTTTGGAAGAGCCAGAGGAGATGGGCCTCATGAAATGCTGGTTCCACACTTCCATTTTGAGTTTCAGGCAGACAGTGACAAACTACGCCAGGGATTCATTAGAGCTTGGGACAGAATCCACAAAGCCAACCCACATGAGTTGGGACCAAAGACTTCCCTGCCATTGAAGCCCTATTGCAAGTAGGTCCGCATCAGTGCTCAGAGGTTAGGTATGCCCTACGAAGCTGTTAGACCTCTCATTCTTGAATCTCCTGATGAAGATGGGGTTCCTCCGACTGTCCTCCCTCCTCAGATACCTACTGATTTTGACACAATGAAGAGATCCTGGGTGCAGCTAAAGGAAGAACGGGATTTCTATCGGGAGAAATTCAACGAGCAGGAACGGAAGATCCAGAGGCTGACTAAGCAATTGGAGGAAGAGAGGGTCCTGAACAACTACATCAGCACTGAAAAGAGGAGGCCATGGGAACATTGATGAGTTTTGGATGTTTCCTTTTATAGCTTTTATTGCCTTTCCAGTATTTTTCATTCCTGTAATGTCTAAGGGCAAATTGTCGAACAATTGAAAATTTTAATCTAATGAAGTGTGTTTCCCTTTTTGTCTATAAAGTTGAATCTTGTTTGTCTTTGAAAACATAAAACATACGCATTCCATTGCACCATATGCATAGCAGGTACCCTATTTCACAGGTTGCTTAATCTCCTTCGCTGTTTATTTTGAACAGTCGTCATGAATCCAGACTCCTCCAGTGAGCAAGCAATCAAGGCCCTTCAGGCCCAAAGTGCACAGTTTCAAGAGATGGTCCTAAGCCTAGCCCAAGGTCAGCAAGAGTTGAAGACTCTACTCCTAAAGAAGAAGAAGAAAAAGAGGACTGCGTTGTTCAACACCGGACGCAGATTTGGGAACACACTCCATAATGAAGCTGATCCAACTACTTCTTCTGCTGAGAAAAACAGTCCCCAAGGGGGAGGAGCTCCTAGTCCCGCAGTCTCCGACAACGAGACGGACTATAACGACAAACAATACCCACCTGCTGCTGACAGATACAAGCAATTGGAGGACCGCTTAAGCGCCATGGAAATTCAGAATGTGCCGGGGCTGGATTTCGGAGATTTGGGGTTATCTTCTGGGGTAGTAATTCCACACAAGTTTAAGGCGCCTGCCTTCGCCAAGTATGACGGGGTCTCCTGCCCAAAGCTGCATCTGAGGTCGTACGTAAGGAAGATCCAACCTTACACGGCGGATAAGAACCTTTGGATTCACTTCTTCCAAGATAGCCTCTCGAGGTCACAGCTTGAATGGTTCTACCAATTAGATGGAACTAGCATCCGACACTGGGAAGATTTGGCAACCGCATTCTACAGACAATACCAATACAATTCTGATCTCGCTCCTACGCGTACCCAACTTCAGGGTATGTCTCTAGGAACGGGTGAAGGGTTCAAAGAGTACGCACAAAAATGGAGAGATTTGGCTGGCAGGGTGCAGCCTCCATTGACTGATCGAGAGCTAGTTGATATGTTCCTAGGGACGTTGTCTGGTCCATTTTTCAATCACTTGGTTGGTAACTCCTCCGCTGGGTTTACAGATTTGATATTGACGGGAGAAAGAATTGAAGCTGGCATCAGGTCGGGCAAAATACAAAAGGTTGCCTCCACAAGTGCTGAGAAGAGGCCGTTTAAGAAAGAAGCAAGTGCCGTCTATGGTCCTAGAAGACAAGTCAAGCCCGAAAGTCGCCAAGCCGTCAATGCTTTGGTCATCTCAAAACCTGTTGCTGCTCCTCAGCAGTACAATCAACAAAGAAGTGAAAGGCCCAAGAGGCAGTATACTCGACTGAGTATGACCTTATCTCAAATTTTACCCCAACTGTTATCCACCAACCTGGTGACCCTCAAAGAAGCTCCTAAGGTCGTCAACACTGCGTCTCCTAAGTATAACCCAAATTCCCGGTGTGCTTACCATTCTGATAGTCCCGGGCACACTACTGATGATTGCTGGGCCTTGAGAAACAAAGTGCAAGATCTGATCGACGCAAAGGAAATTCAGTTTGAGGCGCCGGAGAGACCAAATGTTGTAACTGCTCCTATGCCCCAGCATAGAATAAATGCCATTGAGGAAGAATTGTATGTTGTTTCGGTAAATGAAGTTGTTACCCCTCTGAAGACCGTCAAGAGGAACCTACTGCTGGCCGGTTTATTTCCGGGTTGCAGTGAAGGTTGTCTGTTCTGTGCTGTTTCCCTATCTGGTTGTCCCTTGCTGAAGTTAGGCGTCCAAAGCCTAATGGATAGCAGGGAGATTCTGTTTAAGAAGTCTGCTGTTCAGTTGGTTCCGGTAAAAGAAGTTTCTGTGGTTACCATCTTCAATAATCCAATCAAGGCTCTCCCGAAGAAGCCTATTCAAATCATGACTGTTGCACCTGTGGTTATTACTGTTCCGGGGCCTCTCCCCTACGTATCTGATAAAGTTGTCCCCTGGCATTATGGGAAAGACGTATATGTAAATGGAATCAAACAAGAATTCGACACTGGCGCCAGTATCTGCGATATCACTGGTCCAGCCAAGGTCACCCGCAGTGGCAGGCTCTTCTCGCCTGACATTGCACCGCCCGCTACTCGAAGACCCCTCCTTATAACACCTACAAGTTTACCTGTTCCTGCTGCTGATCAAGTTGTTTCCCCTGCTGCCGAGTCATCTGATGCTCGGGGCAAAGGGATTGAAGAGGAGCCTGCCTGGATGGAGGCACCAATACCTATAAATGTTGAGGCCTCCCAACAAGAAATGGAGGAGATCCTGAAAATAATAAAGAAGAGTGATTTCAATGTTATCGAGCAGCTGGGGCATACGCCCTCCAAGATCTCCATGCTCTCCTTATTGCTATGCTCCGAGGCCCATGCTAAAGCCTTGATCTCATTTCTCAAGATGGCCCATGTGCCACAGGAGACGTCTGCAGTCCAGTTCACTGATTGCGTAGCAAATCTGACAGCAGACAATGGCTTGGGTTTTTTAGATGCTGACCTGACTGCGAAGGGAAGAGACCACAATGATGCCCTCCATGTCTCTATCGAATGCAGGGGCACTACTCTGGCGCATGTATTGGTGGATACTGGTTCTTCCTTGAATGTTCTACCGAAAAAGGCTTTAGACCGTTTAGATTGTGAAGGCCTGGAACTGAAGCCCAGCAATATCGTCGTCAGGGCCTTTGACGGTTCAAAAAGGATGGTTCATGGAGAGGTTGACATCCCTATTCGTGTGGGCTCTCAGGTGTTTGACTCTACTTTTTATGTGATGGATATACGACCATCATACTCTTGTCTACTGGGTCGGCCTTGGATCCATAAAGCTGGGGCAGTGACCTCTGCCTTGCACTAGAAGCTAAAGTACCCTGTCAGAGGGAAGATCGTCACTGTGCAAGGAGAAGAGGAGTATATGGTGAGCCATTTGAATTCCTTCAGATACATTGAGATGGACGGGGAGTTTATTGAAACCCCCTTTCAGCATTTCGAAGAGGTGCTCCCAATTTCAGCAGCGGCAGAAACCACAGTCGAAGAGAATGTTCCTTTGAAGATGGCTTCCCTAAAGGATGCCCGGGCTGTGGTTCAGAAAGGCAATTGTGCAAACTGGGGTCAGCTTCCTGACTTCACTCAGAAGAACGACAAGTTTGGGCTGGGCTTTACTGCAGAGGCTCAGAGGGCTGTGCGCAAGGAAAAGATCAGAAAGGCTCCGGTGTTTATCCCCAACCCAAGGGTGAATGCTATTGAGGAGGATGTGGAGGAAGCAGAATTTGACAGTTGGATCTACCCGACTACCAGCAACGGACCAAGCAACTGGACGGCAAAGGATTTTACACCTATCACATTTGTCACGCAGTAATTGATTTCTTTTGATTTCCAAATTTGTAACAAACAATATGTTAAAACTTTGTTGGCTCGGTGTCCTACCCGGGGCATCGTAGCTCCATTTGTGAGGGCTTTTTGTATGACATTTCCATATATCATCAATCAAAACATTGGACGTTTGTTGCATTTCAAATCTTGTGCTCTTTTCCTTTCTGTGTTATATATATTGCAAAAACAGCTATATTTACACTCACTCACTCATACAGGTTTCAATCCACTCTGGATCTCACTGGTAACAGCTCTGCTACCGCCAGTTATGACTTCGAGAATCTGATCAACTTGGCCGAAGACGAAGGTGAAGATGATTGCGAAGTGCCTGGTGAACTCGCAAGACTGCTACTCCAAGAAGAGAGAGCTATTCAACCACATGAAGAGCCGGTGGAGACAATTAACCTGGGTACTGAGACAGATAGGAAAGAAGTCAAGATTGGTGCCAATCTAGAGCTCAGCGTGAAGCAACGATTGATCCAGATGCTACAGGATTACATGGAGATTTTTGCTTGGTCCTATGAAGATATGCCTGGTTTGGATGCCGACATTGTAGTTCACCACCTGCCAACCAAGGAAGATTGCCCCCCGGTAAAGCAAAAAGTCCGACGGATGCGTCCAGAGATGTCTGAAAAGATCAAGGCCGAGGTTATGAAACAGTTTGATGCCGGGTTCCTTGCAGTGACTTCTTACCCTCAGTGGGTTGCCAACGTGGTGCCGGTACCAAAGAAGGACGGTAAGGTCAGAATGTGTGTTGACTACAGGGATCTGAACAGGGCCAGCCCCAAGGATGACTTCCCCCTACCTCACATTGATGTCCTTGTTGACAATACAGCTCAACACAAGGTGTTCTCCTTCATGGATGGTTTTTCAGGGTATAATCAGATCAAGATGGCTCCAGAGGATATGGAGAAGACTACATTTGTGACTCAGTGGGGCACCTTCTGTTATAAGGTCATGCCATTCGGATTGAAAAATGCTGGGGCAACCTATCAATGTGCCATGGTTGCTTTGTTTCATGATATGATCCATCATGAGATTGAGGTATACGTTGATGACATGATTGCAAGGTCTCAAACCGAGGAGGAGCACCTTGACCATCTGAGGAAGTTATTTGACCGACTCAAGTTGTACAAGCTAAGATTGAATCCCAACAAATGCACCTTTGGGGTAAGATCCGGAAAATTGCTAGGTTTCATTGTAAGCGATAAAGGTATTCAGGTGGACCCTGCCAAGGTAAAAGCCATACAAGAGATGCCGGCTCCAAAGACAGAGAAAGAAGTCAGAGGCTTCCTGGGACGACTGAATTACATTGCCCGATTCATCTCACATCTGACTGCTACTTGTGAGCCAATCTTCAAATTGCTGAAGAAAGATCAAGTAGTACGCTGGAATGATGAATGTCAGGCCGCCTTTGAAAAGGTAAAGGAATATCTCCAAGAGCCACCTATTCTTATGCCACCGGTGGAAGGAAGACCTCTGATACTATACTTGACAGTACTTGATAATTCAATGGGGTGTGTGATGGGGCAGCATGACGAGTCTGGCCGAAAAGAGCACGCTATTTATTACTTGAGCAAAAAGTTTACCGACTGTGAGTCTCGTTATTCACTGCTTGAGAAAACTTGCTGCGCTCTTGTATGGGCTGCTCGCCGGCTGAGACAGTATATGCTGACTCACACTACCTTATTGATTTCAAAGATGGATCCCATCAAGTACATATTTGAAAAGCCCGCTCTGTCTGGAAGAATAGCGAGATGGCAAATGATCTTAACAGAATATGATATCCAGTATACAACTCAGAAAGCAATTAAAGGAAGTGTACTGGCAGACCATTTGGCACACCAACCTGTGGACGATTACCAATCATTGAACTTTGATTTTCCGGACGAAGATATCATGGTGGTAACTGACTGTGAAGTACCTGGACCGGATGAAGGACCTGAGGAAGGATCCCGATGGTCTATGCATTTTGACGGAGCCTCCAATGCTTTGGGTAACGGCGTCGGCGCTGTAATCATATCTCCCAAAGGAACTCATACTCCACTCACCGCCCGATTATGTTTCAGCTGCACCAACAACATGGCAGAATATGAGGCATGTATCATGGGTTTACAAGCTGCAATTGACTTAAGGATCAAATTTCTAAGTGTCTTCGGAGATTCCGCTCTCGTGATCAATCAGATCAAAGGCGAGTGGGATACGAAACACCCGAATCTTATTCCTTACAAGGAGTATGTGTCGACCTTGCTTCCCCACTTTGAAGAGATAACTTTTGAGCACTTCCCTAGAGAGGAGAATCAGCTAGCGGACGCCCTAGCTACGATGTCTTCAATGTTCAAAGTTAAATGGGACAACGAGGCTCCCCGAATCATTATCTGGAAGTTGGATGAACCGGCATACTGCTGCGAGCTCGAGGCTGAGAAGGTTACTGAAAAACCCTAGTATCATGAGGTGAAGAGGTACTTGGAAGCTCAGGAATACCCTGAAGGTGCGTCTGTCAATGATAAGAAGTTCATGAGGAGGTTTGCTGCAAAATTCTTCCTCAGCAACGGCATTCTCTACAAGCGGAATCATGATTCAACTCTGCTACGTTGTGTGGATAAGGCTGAAGCAGAGAAAATTATGATAGAATTACATGAAGGCACATTTGGAACACATTCCAGTGGACACACCATGGCTAAGAAAATCCTTCGGGCAGGATATTTCTGGTCCACGATGGAAGCCGATTGTTACCAACACTCCCGAACTTGTCATAAATGCCAGATCTATGCTGACAAGGTGCATATCCCTCCGGTTCCTTTGAATGTCCTGACGGCACCTTGGCCTTTTGCAATGTGGGGCATCGATATGATCGGTGAGATCCGACCGACGGCATCCAATGGGCATCGCTTCATCTTGGTGGCGATCGATTACTTCACGAAGTGGGTTGAGGCAGCTTACTACGCCACAGTAACCAAGAGCGTCGTGGCACGTTTCATCCGGCATAATCTGATCTATCGGTACGGAGTCCCGGAAAGAATCATTACGGATAATGGTACCAATCTCAATAACAAAATGATCACTGAACTCTATGAACAATTCAAGATACAGCACCACAATTCTTCTCCCTACCGACCAAAGATGAATGGGGCTGTAGAGGCAGCTAATAAGAATATCAAGAAAATTGTGCAGAAGATGACAGTGACCTATAAAGATTGGCACGAGATGTTACCGTTCGCTCTTCATGGGTACCGTACCTCAGCAAAGACGTAAACCGGGGCAACTCCCTTCTCCTTGGTCTATGGCATGGAGGCAGTCTTGCCAATTGAAGTCCAGATACCCTCTCTCCGGATAATGAAGGATGCAGACTTGAGTGAAGATGACTGGATCCAGACTCGACTTGATCAATTAAATCTGATTGACGAAAAGAGGCTCACTGCTATCTGTCATGGTCAAACGTATCAAAAACGGATGATCAAGGCATTTAACAAGAAAGTCAGACCACAAGAGTATCAAGTTGGGGACCTGGTAATCAAACGCATCATCCTTCCTCAAAGTGATCCCCGGGGCAAATGGACCCCTACATACGAAGGGCCATTTGTGGTTAAACGTGTGTTCTCAGGAGGAGCCATGATCCTAACCACCATGGATGGTGACGACCTTCCTCACCCCGCCAATGCAGACATATTAAAAAAATACTACGCATAAATAAAAGACCCGCTAGGTTGACATACCTAGGCAAAAATAAGGGATGAAATGAATAAAAGTCTGTACACCCGGCAAGTCGAAAACCTGAAAAGGCGGCTTGGGCAAAAATGGGTATCCCGGTGGACTAAAAACCCGAAAGGGCGGTCCAGGCAAAAGTTAGGGATAAAAGCGTAACACTATGTCTCATTGGATCACTTCGCATCCGGAATTCGGCATTAACTATCTGGCTCAGATTTCGGCATCGACCAATCAGCTTCATCTTCAACTAGGCAGCAAAGCGATGAGACGTTCGAAGACATAAAGGCGATAGCAGAGTTGGAACCCAGTGGGATTGTTCACATAGCTGTTTTGTTTCCCTTTTTTTTTCAAATTGTAAACTCTATGTTATTTGGCGGCGTCCTCTTACTAGGATGTCAGCCTCTTGTACAAAAAAGCCTATTCACAGGCAAAGTTCAAATCAATACAAATTCACTTGTCCATACAAATTACCATTGTTTCCCTTTTTTCTGTTTTGTCTTGCGAAGAACGTCCAGTGTTCATTTTTGATATATGCATTTGACATTAAATTGCTGATTCGTAAATGTTTACGTATGAAACAAGAGATTGATTACAGGTGACATCAGAAACAGGGGCAATGTGGAGTTGTCTGATGCAGTCTGGTTGTTTTGTCCGCCAAGGTACCGAGGTAGATTCGACTGAAGAATGTGACCAAATCATCTCAACTCCCCGCAGAGTAAAACAAGATTCAGCAATACTTTCCCCAAGCGGAGTTGATTCCCCGTCAATCCTGTGAAGTCTCAACATCCCCTGGCGGGTCTTAAAGCTCACTCCCCAGTAGATTCTGGAAGCTTGTTCCCTGCAGGGTACGGACGTCTCTCCCGAGTTTTATTCAGAATTATTTCCTCACAAGGACTTATAACTGGGTTATCCTCAGCTAATTACCACGGAAGATCGCCCTCGGCAAGGTTCTTTCATTCCCCAGCGGAGTTTATCATCATTATCCCCAGCGGAATCCATCATTAAAGTCCTCAGCAGGCCTCTCATCAAAACTTCGGCCAAGTATCTCTTCCACAGAGCAACTCCCCGGCCGGTCGTCAAGGATTTATTTTCCTAAGACGAAAATTACATTCATAAATATTTCGCATTTCCAATACATTTTGTTTACATACGTGATAAAGTGCATACTCACACTATCTCATGTTAAACATCATGACGCCATGCATATCATACATCATGACATTGCATACAACTTACGTTTTTGCCTTTACAGGGAAAAAGACAATCCCAAAGACGATTACCCTCAACTACAACATTTCCAGATTTGATTCTTGTATCCAGCCAGGGCACATCTATCAACTACAACATTTCCAGATTCGATTCCTGTATCCAGCCAGGGCATATCTGTTGACAACATTTCCAGACTCGATTCCTGTATCTAGCCAGGGCACGTCTGAAGAGTTCGAAGATTCGATTCCTGTATCCAGCCAGGGCATATCTGTTGACAACATTTCCAGACTTGATTCCTGTATCTAGCCAGGGCACGTCTGAAGAGTTCGAAGATTCGATTCCTGTATCCAGCCAGGGCATATCCATTGACGACTATTTCCAGATTCGACTCCTGTATCTAGCCAGGGCACATCTGTGAGCAACCGATTGTAGATTCGATACCTGTATCTAGCCAGGGCATATCTGCATAAGGAGATTGAAGATCAAACACCTGTAACAAGCCAGGGAAACATCAGCCTCTCCCAAATACACAAGTTCTCGCTAAGGAATCTCTTATGCGATCGACACTTCCAAATGGCATCTATAAGCCCATTCCCGACAAGGTTCTGTCACATCTCCAGATGGCATCTATAAGCCCATCTCCCTATCCATCACCTCTCCAAATGGCATCCATAGGCCCATTCCCGACATCACATTGTTGAGACTCCAGCATGCGAGTGCAAATTTCCGGGCACTCTAATGTCCAATCTCCTTTTACCCTCGAGTCACGAAAGGCAAACTTACCAATCTAAATCTTCAGGTCCAAGAAGATTGAACAGGGGCAACTGTTGTACCCCAAAATTTTCCTTCCCATTTCCTCAATATTTTCTCATCACAAGACCTTTGAAGATCAAAATCCAGTTAGGGTTTCCTCTGCTCAAGACTTCTCCTTGCACTGTGGACTCAAATTAGGGTTTGTGTTTGCACCAAGATGTTTTGACCTAAAATGCCTAAGATGACTTTCATGCTTCATATTGGACTCCCAAGTTTCTCCATACCAAGTTTCAAGTCTTGATTCCAAGTTTTGCCCAGTCAATTGGACAGATGACCTAGAAATCAGCTGTATTGGGAAAAAAGTCAACTGTGGCCAATTGACAGTCAAATCTCATGAAAATTGACCCACATCAACATTATGAACTCATATGGACCATTTTATCAAGTTTGGATCACAATTCCACAAGAAATTTGATCAGATCACCAAAAGGGCAAAATGGTCATTTTTAGGGTTTTGACTGCACAAAGGCAATTTTTGACTGTTTGACCTAGCCAATGGCAAATCAAGTTCACATATGGACTCAAGGACCCCATGAAATGGTCTTTACACATTCATCAAGCTCAAAAGATCCCAAGTACACAAGATTGACAGTTGAATTTCCCAGTCAATTGATCAATTTTGACTGTACACTGAAAAGTCAAACTTTGACTTTTTGGTCAAAATCAAGAGTCAAGATTCATTTTCATCAAAACATGCCAAATCATGAAACTTGTTCACCAAGAAACCAAGAAATGCAAATTAGGGTTTTAAAATGGAATTTTTCATAACTTAGAATTTTTCTAAGTTATGGAAAACCCTAATTTTTTCCCAACTTTGCCCCACTTTTTCACCATGATTCATTTGGATTCAAACAAAAGTCAAAACATGAAAGTTGTAGCTTGTTACATAATCTACAACTTTGATTCACAAAGTTTTCTCATTTGAAGCTTGTATCTCAAGTTACAATTTTTTGAATAAGGGCACTAAACCATTTTTAACTTAGTGAAATTTTAACCTATTTTGACAAGGTTTTCTACCCCACTTCAAGGCCATTTTCCATACACTTCCACTTGGAATTTCAATTTGCATTTCAAAGATGGATTGTAGTACACATTCCAAGATTTCCAAAATGTCCAAGAACTCATCAAACAACCTCATGGTTAGGGAGAATCGAATTTCACAATATAGCAAAAACTCACTTTTGAATTGGCCATTTTTCATGTTCATAACCTTGCAATTTGAACTCAGCATGCTTTAGGTTAGATTACAGGTCCTTAAACCAAGTTACACTCAATAATTTAATGCATATTCATTGTGTTAAGGTGTTGTTCTATGAGTTTGAACATTGTATGCAAGATTAATCCCAAACTAGATAAAGCATTCTTTCCATTTTTGCAAAAGATCACTTTATGTCCAATTGAGAATCCAACAAGTACATTGCAAATCTGGTTGGCACAAGTTTATGTGCTAATCACACTGATCAAGGAGGGATTATGCAGCATAGTGTGAGGTCCTCTACAGGCCTAGAAGCACAATTTGCCTTTGTTTGCTTAAGTGTGAAGTAACATAGCATAACTCATATCAACTTCCATCTCAGTTTACAAACACAAGAACAAACTTATCAAACACATTCCAGACATCATACCCAAGCTTTTGCACGAGCCTTTGACCTCCAATCCACCCTCCATCTCAGAATCACTCTCAAACTGCAAAAACAGAGTTGCCTCTGCAGTTTGAGTGCCAACTTCTATTTCTCTCAAGCATCCTTGCCAAAACCAGTTCGCATACCTTCCATACTATCTATGCAAGCTAACCATGACCTGAAACCTGATCTGTAACACCTCCAAGCCACTTCACCATTTTTGTTTTTCTGTTTTGCAGTTGAAGTTCACTAGCATGATTCAGGAAGTTTCAAGGCAAAGTAGAACTTGGAATAGCATCCTTACACTTCAAGGAAGCTATACAAATCATCATTTTACTCTGAAACATCCTCCATTACAAAGCACGATTCCAACTGAACAGGTATCTTCATGAAGTTCTATCTCTCTTATTAGGCATTGTTAGCTTTAGGTTTGTGAAGAAAATATGTCGCAATCATAGCCCTGAACATGACCATATAGTTAGATTTCATTTATGTTACGTGTGCTGCAAGAATTTTGAGTCTGAACATGGCATAAAAGTTAGGTCAGAAATTGGGGGAGAAGAAATTCTCCCTCATCTTAGAGAGTTAGGTCAAGTTCTTTACATGGTTGGAATCGTCTCTTAATGCTCTACACTTTTCATGTTATGAGTTTTGCTTGAAAGTCCAGGAATCAAGAGATAGAAAACGCGTGGGTGATGTTGTTCAGAGGTTGAAGATGACTGATTCTGGGCTGGGCCTGGAATATTTTCTTATTTGCACCACATAATTGCTTTTGAACCCCCTGAGCCCATTTGCTTATTTCTTTGACTTTTTTGACTTTTTCTTTTTGATTGACTTTGTTTATTTTTTTCTCATGACATTAAAAAATAAAAATATTTTTTCCATCATTTTTTGAATTTATTGCATATTTATTTGATTATTTCTTTTGTTTGTACATAAATATTATATATACTATTATTTAGAATAAATAGAAAAAATAGTGTAAATACATTTTTATTTTTGTTTACCTTCTGAAAATATTTCACATAAAAAATACTTTTTTTATTTATTTTATTAAATATTAAATATATATTATTTTATATATAATGCATATTTAGAACTTAATATATATATATATATATATATATATATATATATATATATATATATATATATATATATATATATATATATATATATATATATATATATATATATATATGTTTATTAATATATTTAGGTTAGAATATAAAAATATTTGAATTTTTCATTTTATTAATATTTGATATAAAAAATACTTTTTTATAATATACTTCATTTCATTTTTTATTTTTGTACATAATAAATAAATACTTGTATTAAATTAAATAATAGTACATTTTCTTTAATAAAATTAGGGTTTTGCCCTAAATTCAAAATACTCCAAAATTAATATCTTTTTATTTTTACATAAATAACACTTTTTTTTCATACATATACAAAACATTTTTGCATCTTGCATTTTTATTCCATTTTTTTATTTAATTATTGTACATTAATTAAATTGTATAAATTCAAATTGATGTAATAGTTTTAGGTTTACATTACTTGTCAATATCCCCATTCGAACATTTGTACCCCCCTTCCCATATTTGGTTTTGTAATAGCTTAGTAAATTTATTTTCGCACTTTATTGCTTTCTAATGATAACATGTTAGAATTAGGGTTTGTATGCGAAAAACGACAAAAAATAGTTATGACCTAATCTCAAGATAAACAAGCATGAAAATGGACACACAAATCACACTTGCACCCCCTAGGGTACTCCACTTGTTGCCTTTCAAAATTGGGCCATATTGCATGTTAGGTCTCTTTGGGCAAAACAAACAAATTGAATGATCATAGTCCCTCGATAACATTTTTTCAAAACAAACAAGAACAAATGATCGAGTCCCTTAAAGAAAATGCCCAAAGATACTTGGCACCATTGCAATTATGGTCTAAACGATGACCCACGCCCGTCCCTTTCACATCCTAAACATAAGATTGTCCACCAAATACAATGGTGGAACAAACTTGTTAAAAGGGTTAAAACATAGCAATAATCTTTTGAGAAATTTAGGAGTAGATAACCTCTTAGTTACTTGAATCAATCTTGCAAACTAAAACACTTGCCTATTTCAAAAAACCACACATCACTACACTTTCAAAACAACTTTCAAAAAACAAAAGAAAAACTTTTCAAAAGACATACATCTTTGTATACATCCCCACATGGATCATTACAAAGATTGCCACCACATTGGCTTCTTTTCAAAAACATTTTCAAACACACACACACAAGCACCATTTAAAACAATTGAAAACAAAAGGCAAGTGATCTAAGCAAGTAACTAAGAGCCCATGGATAACCATGGATAGAAAGGGTGCTAATACCTTCCCTTTATATAATCTACTCCCCGAACCCAAGAAAACATCTCAAAAGGTTTTTGCTGTGCTTTTTAACCTTTCCTTAGGATAAAATAAAAAGTCGGTGGCGACTCTTGCTCAACCGAAACATTTGCGAAAACAAACGCAAAACCTCAAGTCAGTTCTCCCACCGTACCACACCCAAGAAGGCCCTAGACAGGTTGGATTGTGAGGGTTTGGAGCTCAAGCCTAGTAACATTGTTGTCCGGGCGTTTGACGGTTCGAAAAGGATGGTACATGGGGAAGTTGGCATTCCAATCAGGGTTGGTTCTCAAGTTTTTAATTCAACGTTCTATGTGATGGACATCCGACCATCCTATTCTTGTTTACTGGGTCGTCCATGGATCCACAAGGCTGGAGCTGTGACCTCCATACTACATCAGAAACTTAAGTACCCGGTCAGAGGGAAGATTGTTACAGTTCAGGGGGAGGAAGAATATATGGACAGCCACCTCAACTCGTTCCGGTACATAGAAATGGATGGGGAATTCATTGAGACTCCATTCCAGCACTTTGAAGAAGTTCTTCAGACACTGGCATCAGCTGAAACTGTGATTGAAGACCCTCCTTTGAAGATGGCTTCCTTAAAAGATGCTCGGGTTGTTATTGAGAAGGGTGAGTGCGCAAACTAGGGCCGACTTCCTGATTTCACTCCAAAGACTGACAAGTTTGGTTTGGGTTTCACTGTAGAAGCTCAGAAGGCTGTTCATAAGGCAAGAATTGGAAAACCTCCTGTGTTCATCACCAACCCGGGAGTAAATTCTATTGAAGACGGCGTGGAGGAATCTGAATTCGACAGCTGGATCTGCCCAACAACCGACGGTGGACCAAGCAACTGGACTGCCAAAGACTTCAAACCTATTACTTTTGTCACTCAGTAATGAACTCTTTTGTTTTGAATTTGTAACAGACAATATTTTGAAACTTTTATGGCTCGGTGTCTTACCCGGGGCACCGTGGCTTCATTTGTGAGGGCTTTTGTGTGTCATTTTCATATACCATCAATAAAAACATTGGACATTTGTTGCATTTCAAAATCTTGCGCTCCTTTTCTTTCTTTATTATACATTGCAAAACAGCAATATTTACACACACTCACCTATACAAGTTCCAATCCACTCTCGATCTCACTGGTAACGACTCTTCTACCGCCAGTTATGACTTCGAAAATTTGATCAACTTAGCCGAAGACGAAGGTGAAGATGATTGCGAAGTGCCTGGTGAACTTGCAAGATTACTACTCCAGGAAGAGAGGGCCATTCAGCCACATGAAGAGCCAGTGGAAACGGTAAATCTGGGTACTGAGACAGACAGAAAGAAAGTCAAGATTGGTGCCAATCTAGAGCTCAGTGTGAAACAACGGTTGATTCAGATGCTACATGACTATGTGGAAATCTTTGCCTGGTCTTACGAAGATATGCCTGGGTTGGATACCGACATTGTGGTTCATCACCTGCCTACCAAGGAAGAATGCCCTCCGGTATAACAGAAGGTCCGCCACATGCGTCCAGAAATGTCCGAGAAAATCAAAGCTGAGGTTATGAAACAATTTGATGTCGGGTTTCTAGCAGTGACTTCTTACCCTCAGTGGGTTGCTAATGTGGTTCCAGTGCCGAAGAAAGATGGGAAGGTTAGAATGTGTGTTGATTACAGGGATTTGAAATGGGCCAGCCCTAAGGATGATTTCCCTCTGCCTCATATCGACGTTCTGGTTGACAACACTGCTCATCATAAAGTATTCTCCTTCATGAACGGCTTCTCCGGTTATAATCAGATCAAGATGGCTCCTGAAGACATGGAGAAGACCACTTTTGTTACTCAGTGGGGAACCTTTTGCTACAAGGTCATGCCTTTTGGGTTGAAAAATGCTGGGGCAACCTACCAACGTGCCATGGTTGCTTTATTTCATGACATGATCCATCACGAAATAGAAGTATACGTCGACGATATGATTGCAAGGTCCCAAACTGAGGAGGAACACCGTGACCATCTACGGAAGTTGTTTGACCGTCTGAAGTTGTACAAGCTGAGGTTGAACACAAACAAGTGCACCTTTGGGGTAAGATCTGGAAAACTACTAGGCTTCGTCGTAAGCGACAAAGGCATTCAAGTGGACCCTGCCAAAGTGAAAGCCATACAAGAGATGCCAACTCCCAAGACAGAGAAAGAAGTCAGAGGCTTTCTAGGACGGTTGAACTATATTGCCCGATTCATCTCGCATCTAACTGCTACCTGTGAACCAATCTTCAAGCTGCTGAAGAAAGATTAAGTAGTACGTTGGAATGATGAATGTCAGGCCGCTTTTGAAAGAATCAAAGAGTATCTCCAAGAACCACCCAGTCTTATGCCACCGGTTGAAGGGAGACCTCTAATCTTATAGTTGACTGTACTTGACAACTCAATGGGGTGTGTGCTGGGGCAGCATGACGAGTCTGGCCGAAAAGAACATGCCATTTATTACCTTAGCAAAAAGTTTACCGACTGTGAGACCCGATACTCACTGCTCGAGAAAACTTGCTGCACTTTGGTATGGGCTGCTCGCCGGCTGAGACAGTATATGTTGACTCACACTACTCTGTTGATTTCAAAAATGGATCCAATCAAGTACATATTCAAAAAGCCTGCTCTGTCTGGAAGAATAGCAAGATGGCAAATGATCTTGACGGAATACGACATCCAGTACACGACTCAGAAAGCAATCAAGGGAAGTGTATTGGCAGACCATTTGGCACACCAGGCAGTGGACGATTACCAGTCGATGAACTTTGAATTTCCAGACGAGGATATCATGGTAGTGGCTGATTGTGAAGTACCTTGATCAGATGAAGGACCTGAGGAAGGATCCCGATGGTCTATGCACTTTGACGGAGCCTCAAACGCTTTGGGTAACGGTATTGGCGCTGTGATCATATCTCCTAAAGGCACTTATACTCCACTCATCGCCCGGCTATGTTTCAACTGCACCAACAACATGGCGGAGTATGAGGCATGCATCATGGGTCTTCAAGCTGCAATTGACTTAAGGATCAAGTTTCTGAGTGTCTTCGGAGATTCCGCTCTCGTGATCAATCAGATCAAAGGCGAGTGGGATACGAAACACCCAAATCTTATTCCTTACAAAGAGTATGTATTGACGTTGATTCCCCACTTCGAAGAGATAACCTTTGAACACTTCCCAAGAGAGGAGAATCAGTTAGCGGACACGTTGGCTACGATGTCTTCTATGTTCAAAGTCAAATGGGATAACGAGGCTCCCCGGATCATTATCTGGAAGTTGGATGAACCTGCACATTGCTGCGATCTTGAGACCGAAGAGGTAACAGAAAAACCCTGGTATCATGAAGTGAAGAGGTACCTTGAAGCTCAAGAATACCCCGAAGGCGCATCTGTTAATGACAAGAAGTTTCTGAGAAGGTTCGCAGCAAAGTTCTTTCTCAGTAATGGCATTCTCTACAAGCGAAACCATGATTCAACCTTACTGCGTTGCATGGATAAGACTGAAGCAAAAAGGATCATGGCAGAGCTACATGAAGGTACCTTCGGAACATATTCCAGTGGACATACCATGGCAAAGAAGATCCTTCGGGCAGGATATTTCTGGTCCACAATGGAAGCTGACTGTTATCAGCATTCTCGAACTTGTCATAAATGCCAGATCTATGCTGATAAGGTGCACATTCCTCCGGTTCCTCTGAATGTCTTGACAGCACCTTGGCCTTTCGCAATGTGGGGCATTGATATGATCGGCGAAATCAAACCTACGGCATCCAACGGGCATCACTTCATCTTAGTAGCGATTGATTATTTCACAAAGTGGGTCGAAGCAGCCTCCTATGCTACCGTAACCAAAAACGTCGTGGCACAGTTCATTCGGCACAACCTGATCTGTCGATACGGTGTACCTGAGAGGATCATTACGGATAATGGTACCAATCTCAACAACAAAATGATCACTGAGATCTCCGAGCAATTCAAGATACAGCACCAAAACTCTTCTCCCTATCGACCGAAGATGAATGGGGTTGTGGAAGCAGCGAATAAAAACATCAAGAAGATTGTGCAGAAGATGACAGTGACCTACAAAGATTGGCACGAAATGTTGTCGTTTGCTCTTCATGGGTACCGTACCTCAGCACAGACGTCAACAGGGGAAACTCCCTTTCCTTGGTTTATGGCATGGAGGCAGTCTTGCCTATTGAAGTCCAGATACCCTCTCTCCGGATAATGAAGGATGCAGGTTTGAGCGAAGATGACTGGATCCAAACTCGGCTTGATCAGTTAAACCTAATTGACAAAAAGAGACTCACTACTATTTGTCATGGTCAAACGTACCAAAAACGGATGATCAGGGCATTTAACAAGAAGGTCAGACGATAAGAGTATCAAGTCGGAGACCTGGTAATCAAGCGCATCATTCTTCCTCAAAGTGATCCCCGGGGCAAATGGACCCCTACGTACGAAGGGCCATTTGTGGTTAAACATATCTTCTCAAGAGGAGCTATGATTCTAACCACCATGGATGGTGACGACCTTCCTCACCCCACCAATGCAGACATAGTAAAAAGATACTACGCATGAATTAAAGACCCGCTAGGTTGACACACCTAGGCAAAATAAGGGCTTCCCGGCGAACCAAAAGGGTTCGGGCAAAAATAAGGGACGAAATGAAAAAAATCTGTACACCCGGCAAGTCGAAAACCTGAAAAGGCGGCTTGGGCAAAAATGGGTATCCCGGTGGACTGAAAACCCGAAAGGGCGGTCCAGGAAAAAGTTAGGGATAAAGCGTAATACTATGTCTCATTGGATCACCTTGCATCCAGAATCCGGAATCAGTTATCGGGCTCAGATGACTCCAATCAATCAGCTTCATCTTCAACTAAGCAGCAAAGTGATGAGACGTTTGAAGACATAAAGGTGATAGCAGAGTTGGAACCCAGTGGGATTATTTTTCACATAGCTGTTTTGTTTCCTTTTCACAAAATTGTATAAACTCTATGTTGCTCGGCGGCGTTCTCTTACTAGGACGTCAGCCTCCTGTACATAAAATGCCTATTTACAGGCAAATTTCAAAATCAATACAAGTTCAATTTTTCAGACAAATTACCCATCGTTTTTCCTTTTTCTATTTTGTTTTGCAAAGAACGTCCAATGTTCATTTTTTGATATATGCATTTGACATTAATTGCTAATCATGAATATTTGCATGCGAAACAAAGGACTAATTACAGATGACATCAGAAACAGGGACAGTAAAGAATTGTCTAAGCAATCTAGTTGCTCTGTCCACCGAGGTACCAAGGTAAGTTTGGATGAAGAATGTAACCAAGTTACCTCAACTCCCCACAGAGTAAGACAAGATTTATCAATACTCTCCCCAAGCAGAGCTGGTTTCCCGTCAGCCCCGAAAAGGCACATTGTTCCCCTAGCAAGTCAGCGATACTCTCCCCAAGCAGAGTTAGTTTACTGTCAGCCTTAAGGAAGTTGGGTATCCCCAGAAGATCTCAACATTCCCCAGCGGAGTATAGACATTCCTCAGCAAGCATTCCCGGCAGTCTTAATATAAGATTTGTTCCCCGGCGGAATACAGACACCCCAGTGGAATCCATATCCCCAGTAGATTCTGGAAGCTTATCCCCAGTGGATTTTGGAAGCTTATCACCTACAAAGTACATACGTCTCTCCCCGACTTTATTCAAAGGTTATTTCCCCACCAGGGTATAACTGGGTTATCCTCAGCTAATTACCACGGCAAGATCGTCCTCGGCGAAGTTCTTCCTATCCCCCAGCGGAGTTCATCAAATTCCCCAACAGAACTTATCAGTGGAATCCCCAGCGGAGCTCTCATCAAAACCTCAGCGAAGTATCTCTTCCCACAGAGTAATTCCCCACAGAGTAATCTCTCCAACAAGTTTATTCCCCAACGGAGTCATCTTCTCCTACCGGTTTATTCTTGCAACCGTCATCCCCGACGGAAACGAAGAACTCCACTCTTCAACATCAGCCCAGGATTCCACAAACTCCCGGCCCTCGTCAAGGATTTATTTTCCTAGACGAAAATACATTCATAGACATTTCACATTTCATACATCCTGTTTACATACATGATAAAGTGCATACAACACTATCTCATTTTGAGCATCATGAAATCATGCATTTCATACATCATGACATTGCATACAACTGATGTTTTTCCTTTTCAGGAAAAGGTCAATCCAAAGATGATTACTATCAACTGTCACAATTCCAGATTCGATTCATGTATCTAGCCAGGGCATATCTGTGAGGGATTGATTGTAGATTCGATACCTGTATCCAGCCAGGGCATATCTGCATGAAGAGTTTAGAGATTCGATACCTGCATCCAGCCAGGGCATATCTGTAGACGACAATTCCAGATTCGATACCTGTATCCAGCCAGGGCATATCTGTAGACGACAATTTCCAGATTCGATACCTGTATCCAGCCAGGGCATATCTGTAGACGACAAATTCCGGATTTGATTCCTGTATCCAGCCAGGGCATATCTGAAGACGACAAATTCCAGATTCGATACCTGTATCCAGCCAGGGCATATCTGCATGAAGATTTTAGAGATTTGATACCTGTATCCAGCCAGGGCACGTCTGTAAGCAACCTTTTGAAGTTCCGAATTTGATTCCTGTATCTAGCCAGGGCATATCTGTGAGCGTCTAATTGTAGATTCGATACATGTACCTAGCCAGGGCATATCTGTATGAAGAGACTGAAGATCAACACTTGTAGAAAGCCAGGAAACCATCTTTCTTTCTCAGGTATGCAAGTTCTCGCTAAAGAATCTCTTACGCGATCGACACCTCCAAATGGCATCTATAAGCTCATTCCCGACAAGGTTCTGTCACACCTCCAGATGGCATCTATAAGCCCATCCTCCTATCCACCATCTCTCTAAATGGCATTTATAAGCCCATTCCCGCCATCACATTGCTGATACTCCACTATGCGAGTGCAAATTTCTGGGCACTTAGTGTTCAATCATCTTCCACCTTCGGATTACGAAAGGCACGCAAGCCAATCTACATCCTCAGGTCTAAGAAGATTGAATAGGGGCAACTGTTGTACCCCAAAATTTGCCCTCCCATTTCATCAACATTTTCTCACCACAAGACCCTTGGAGCTCAAAATCCAGTTAGGGTTTGCTCTGCTCAAGACTTCTCCTTGCACTGTTGACCCAAATTAGGGTTTGAGTTTGCACAAAGATGTTTTGACCTAAAATTCCCAAAATGACTTTCATGCTTCATTTTGAACTCACAAGTTTATCCACACCAAGTTTCAAGCCTTGATTTCAATCTTTGCCCAGTCAATTGGACAGTTGACCTAGAAATCAACTGTATTGGGGAAAAAGTCAACTGTGGTCAATTGACAGTCAAACCTCATGATTTTTGACCCACATCAACATTATGAACTCATATGGACCATTTGATCAAGTTTGGTTCACAATTCCACAAGAAATTTGATCAGATCACCAAAAGGGCAAATTGGTCATTTTTAGGGTTTTGACTGCACAAAGGCAATTTTTGACTGTTTGACCTAGCCAATGGCAAACCAAGCTCACATATGGACTCAAGGACTCAATGACATGGTCTTGACACATTCAACAAGTTCAAAAGATCCCAAATGCACAAGATTGACAGATGAATTTTCCAGTCAACTGAGTAAAATTTAACTGTGTACTGAAAAGTCAAACTTTGACTTTTTGGTCAAAATCAAGTGTCAAGATTCATTTTTCATCAAAACATGTCAAATTATGAAACTTGATCATCAAGAAATCAAAAATTACAAATTAGGGTTTAAAATGAAGAATTTTCATAACTTAGAAATTTTCTAAGTTATGAAAATTCCTAATTTTTTCCTAACTTTGTCCCATCTTTTCATCAAGATAAATTTGGATTCAAACAAAACTCAAAACATGAAAGTTATATTACATTGCAAAATCTACAACTTTGATTCACAAAGTTTCCTCAAAAGAAGCTTGTAGCTCAAGTTATGATTTTTGGAACAAGGGTGCAAAACATTCTTAACTTAGAAAAATTTTGACCTATTCTAGGCAGGATTTTTGCCCAACTTCATTGCCACTTTTCACATGCTTCCACTTGGAATTTCAACTTGCATTACAAAGATGGATTGTAGTACATGTTCCAAGCTTTCCAAATTGTCCAAGAACTTCTCAAACACCCTTGTGGTTAGGGAGAATCGAATTTGTCAAGTTGGGCAAAAGTCACTTTTGTTCTTGACCAAATGCATGTTCATAACACTTTGCATTTTCAAACTCAGCATGCACAAGCTAGGTTACAGGCCTCTAATCCCTTTCTTACTCAATAATTCAATGCTAAACCATTGTGCCAAGATGTTATTTCATTCATTTGGTCATTACATGGAAGTTTAATCCATAATTAGAAAAAGTAACTTAGCCATTTTTGAAAAGGTACACTTTATGTCAAAACACAAATCAAAGAAGTACAATGCAGATCTTTGAGGCACAAGTTTATGGACTAATCCCACTGATCAAGGAGAGATTATGCAGCATGCTTGAGGGACCTGCCTTGGCCTATAACCCAACTTGACAAACTTTGCTTATCTAGGAAGAAAGCTTGCATTTTGAAACACATCTCACATTCCTGCAAGAACCAACTAAAATAAACTTTCTCCACACATTGCATACTCCCTAACAGACCTAAAACACGACCAAAGTACCCTTGATCCCTCCTCATACAAAAAATCACCATTTTGCTGCACAAAACAGGGCATTCTGCATTTTGATTTGGCCAGCTCAATCCATTCGTGCGCTTTGGCCAAAACCACTTCATACACACTCCATAACATCCATACAAGCTATCTCAAGCCCTAGCTACAGACTATAACACCTCTAACCAAGTTCACCATTTTCATTTTTTCAGTTGTGCAGGTTGAGTTACATAGCTCGTTTCAGTTAGTTTCAAAGCAAGCTAGAGGTTGGAGAAGCATCCCTGAACTTCAAGCAAGCTATACAAGTCCTCACACTGCATTGAAAGTGCCTCCATTGTTGTACACAATTCAAGCTGAACAGGTAAAAGTTTGAACTTCTATCTCTCTATCCAGGCATATCTAGGCTTAGGTTTGTGAAGAAGTTATGTCCTACTCATGGCCCTGAAGATACCCATATCATTACTTTTCATTTATGTTGTGTGTACTGAGAGAATTTGGAACCTGAACATTAGAAAAAACTTAGGTCAGAAATTGGGGATGAAGAAATTCTCCTTCGTTTCTTAGAGTTAAGTCAAGTTTTTTATATGTCTGGATTCGTCTCTTGATGCTCTACATTTTTGGTGTTATGAGTTTTGCTTGAAAGTCCAGGAATCAGGAGTTAGGAAACGCGCGTTGTTGTTTGTTCAAACAAGTCTGGAGGTTGAAGATGACTGGCTTGGGCTGGGCCTGAGTCAGTCCTACTTTTTGCACCCGTTTTTTCAATTTGCACCCCCTTGGCCCATTATGTGATATATTTGTTATTTTTGATTTTTTCTTTTTGATTCTGATTTTATATTTTTATTCAAACATGAAAAAACACTAAAAATATTTTTCTCACATTTTTTGCATTTTATTTGGTATTTATTTGTTTTATTTAGTTCCATATGTAAATAAATATATATATACTCTTATTTAAAATACTAAAAATAATACTAATACATTTTATTTTCTGATTTTATTTCATTTTATCTTTTGAAAACATTTTCTTAAAATATACTCTTTTTTTGTAAATAATAAATATTTTTTTATTTTTTGTATATATTTAATATATTTAATATATAATATAAATACTTATATATTTAGAATATTTAGGATAAAAATGCAAGAATAATACATTTTTTCTTTTATTAATATTTAACTTCAAAAATCACTTTTTTACAATATACTTCCTTTTTATTCATTTTTTGTGTATAATTAATAAATATTGTATATAATACATAATAAATACTTTTATTTAGCAAATTAGGGTTTTGCCCTAAACCAATGGAAAAAACCCAAAAATTAACCTTTTTATTTTTGTTTATTTGTCACATAAAAAAACACTTTCCCATACATATAAAAACCATTTTGGTGCATAAATACATTTTTTCATATTTATTTACTTAATTATTGTACAATTAATCTTTGTATATTCAATTTGGATGTAATAGCTTAGATTTTAATTTCTTGCTAAATATCCCCATTTGAACATTTGTACCCCCCATCCCATAATTGTGTTGTAATAATTTAGGATTTTATTTTTCGCATTTAAAAGCTTTCTAAATATGCCATGATAGACTTAGGGTTTGTATGCAAATCAAAAAATGACAAATAGCTTGACTAAACAAAAGACAAAAAGTATGAAAATGGACAACACCAATCACACTTGCACCCCTTAGGGTTACTCCACTTGTTGCCTTCAATAATGGGCCATGTTGCATGTTGAGTTTCTTTGGCAAAACAAAACAATAACAAATGATCATAGTCCCTCGATGACGCTTTCTAAAGTTGCCTAAAAATGATCAAGTCCCTCAAAGGAAAAATTGCCAAAGACACTTGGCACTATTGCAATCATGGTCTAAACGATGACCCGCGTCCGTCCCGTTAACATCCTAACACAAGATTGTCCACCAAATACAATGGTGGAACAAAATTGTTAAAAGGGTTAAGACATAGGAAAGATCTTTGAGAAATTTAGGGTAGATAGCTCTTAGTTACTTGATCAAACTTGCAAAACACACTTGCCTACTTTTCAAAACACACATCACAACACACTTTCAAAACAACTTTCAAAAAACATTGAAAACTTTTCAAAAGATAAGTACACATTTGTATACATTCAAACATGGATCATTACAAAGGTTGCCACAATAAATGGTCTCTTTTCAAAACATTTTCAAACCCACACACAAAGCACCATTTCAAACAATTGAAAGCACCATTTCAAACAATTGAAAATCAAAGGCAAGTGATTTAAGCAAGTAACTAAGAGCCCATGGATAACCATGGATAGAAAGGGTGCTAATACCTTCCCTTTCTATAATCTACTCCCCGAACCCAAGAAAACATCTCAAAGGTTTTTGCTGTGCTTTTTAACCTTTCCTTAGGATAAAATAAAAAGTCGGTGGCGACTCTTGCTCAACCGAAACATTTGCGAAAACAAACGCAAAAACCCAAGTCAGTTCTCCCACCGTATCACACATAACTTCCATTTATATTAATTGAGCTAGGAGAATTTAGATGTTGAACATGCTGAAAAAGTTAGGTTAGGATTTAGGGCCACTGAAATTCTCTCTGGTCTTTGAGAGTTAGATCAAGTTTTTTATATCATTAGAATTGTGGTTTAAAACTCTATAAATTTCATGTTGTGAGTTTTTGATTTCATGCAAGCAATAGAGAGAACAGATTTGAGTTGCAGGGCACGCGCGCGTTTGACAAGAGTACAGGGATGAAGTGTGTTCTGGGCCAGGGCCTTTGGATTGTTTCTTTTGACACCCCCCCCCCCCCCCCCCCCTTTTACTTTCTGCACCCCCTTTTGCATTTTCTTATATTTTCTATATTTTTTTGCATATTTATATTTTCTGACTTTATTTATTTTTTATGAACATTAAAAAATCTCAAAAATATTTTCTTAATTTTTTTTTTGCATTTTATGTTATTATTTTTTGGACATAAAAATAGTTTATTAATAATAATATAACTTATTTTCTTAAATAAAATTTGTAAATAATACAAAAATATTATATATATTTTTTTTTTATTATTTATACACTTAAATTAATATTTTCTCACATATTTTATTTTTTTAAACATTTTTGTATATATTTTTATTTATTTTCTTGTACAAATATATCTTTTTTTAAACAAAAAATTAGGGTTTCTTCACCCTTTCAAAAATAATCATTTTATTTTCTCTTATTTTTAAGACTTAAATAAATTTATTTTACATACATAAAATAAATACAAAAACATTTTTTTGCATATTTGTATTTTATTGCATATTTAAATAATTGTTCATTTATTTATTATTTGTACAATAAATTCAATTTGGTTGTAATAGTTTTAGGGTTTTATTTTTGAGCAATATCCCCTATTCAAACTTGTATCCCCCTCCCCATAATATTGTGTAATAGTCTAGATTTACTTTACGCATTTTATCGCTTTCATATGCATGTTTAGTAAATTAGGGTTTGTATGCAAAATACCAAAATCAAACAAATAGCATGACTAAACAAAAGACAAAATGCATGAAAATGACAACACAATGCACACAAGCACCCCTAGGGTTTCATCCACTTTGTTGCCTTAAAACATGGCCATGGTATGCATGCTAGGTATCTTGGCAAAATCAAACAAAACAAAAGGTCATAGTCCCTCGATGACGCTATCTTGGTTGCCTAAACAAAAATGATCTAGTCCCTAAAAAAACTTGCTAAGATACTTGGCACAATTTCTATCATGGTCATACGATGACCCACGCCCGTCCCGTTTAACATCCAAAGATAGGGTTGTTTACCAAATACAAATGGTAAAACAACAATGTCACAGGGTTAAAAATGTACAAGAAAGATCTTTGAGTAGGGTAGACAACTCCTAGTTACTTGATCAATTTTCAAACATCCTTGCTATTTTCAAACAAACACACACAGTTTCAAAACATTTCCAAACAAACTTTCAAACATTGAAACATTTTTCAAAAGACAAAGATCTTTGTATACATTCTTCAAACAAGAATCATTACAAAGATTGCCAAAACGATGGCCTCTTTTCAAAATACTTTCAAAACCACACAAAGCACCATTTCAAACAATTGAAAAAGCAAAGAAAGTGATCTAAACAAGTAACTAAGAGCCCATAGATAACCATGGATGAAAAGGGTGCTAGCACCTTCCCTTTTCATAATCTACCCCCCGAACCCAAGAAAACATCTCAAAGGTCTTTCCTGTGCTTTTTGACCTTTCCTTTGGATAAAATAAAAATTCGGTGGTGACTCTTGCTAAACCGAAACATTTACAAACACAAAAGCAAAACCTCAAGTCAGTTCTCTCACCGTATCACATACGCGTAGTATCTTTTGACTATGTCTGCATTCTCAGGGTGTGGCAGGTCGTCACCGTCCATGGTGGTTAAGATCATTGCCCCACCAGAAAAGATGTTCTTGATTACAAATGGTCCTTCATAGGTAGGAGTCCATTTTCCCCTGGGATCACTTTGTGGAAGGATGATGCGCTTGATCACAATATCTCCAACTTGATACACTTGGCGTTTGACTTTCTTGTTGAAAGCTTTGATCATCCGTTTTTGATACGTCTGGCCGTGGCAAACAGCAGTAAGTCTCTTTTCATCAATTTAGTTTAATTGGTCGAGTCGGGTTTGAATCCAATTGTCTTCACTCAAACCTGCATCCTTCATGATTCTCAAAGAGGGGATCTGAACCTCAATAGGTAAAACAACTTCCATGCCATATACCAAAGAATAGGGTGTTGCCCCAGTTGAAGTGCGAGCCATGGTACAGTACCCGTGGAGAGAAAACAGTAGTATCTCATGCCAGTCTTTGTAGGTGACTGTCAGTTTTTGTATGATCTTTTTGATGTTTTTGTTCGCAGCTTCGACAACACCATTCATCTTTGGCCGATAGGGAGACGAATTGTGATGTTGAATTTTGAACTGTTCGCACAAGGCGGTGATCATAGTATTGTTAAGGTTTGTACCGTTATCAGTTATGATCCTTTCGGGGATACCGTACCGACAGATAAGGTTCTGCTTGATGAAGCGGGCAACAAGATTCTTAGTAATGGATGCGAAGGAAGCTGCTTCGACCCATTTTGTGAAATAATCAATGGCCACCAGAATGCAGCGGTGTCCATTGGATGCTATAGGCCTGATCTCCCCAATCATATCAATCCCCCACATAGCGAAGGTCCACGGAGCTGTTAAGACATTTAGAGGAACTGGAGGTACGTGCACCTTGTCTGCATAGATTTGAGATATACGACAGGTACGGGAGTGTTGATAGAAGTCAGCTTCCATGGTAGACCAGTAATAACCTGCCCTTAGAATCTTCTTAGCCATCGTATGCCCGCTAGAGTGAGTGCCGAAGGTACCTTCATGCAATTCAGCCATAATCCTTTCAGCTTCAGTCTTATCCATACAACGGAGCAGAATAGAATCATGATTGCGCTTGGGCAGGATGCCATTACTTAGGAAGAACTTAGCAGAGAATCTCCTTAAGAACTTTTTGTCATTGACTGAAGCTCCTTCAGGGTATTCTTGAGCCTCGAGATACCTTTTGACTTCATGAAACCAAGGCTGGTCCACTACTTCTTCGGTATTAATCTCGTGACAGTGCGCTGGTTCGTCCATCCATTCAATGGTGATCTGGGGAGCCTCGTTGTTTCAATTAAGTTTAAACATGGATGACATTGTAGCTAGAGCATCTGCTAGCTGATTTTATTCTCGCAGGAAGTGCTCGAAGGTAATCTGCTCGAAATGTGGTAGCAATGTCAGAACATGTTCTTTGTAAGGGATGAGATTTGGATGCTTAGTATCCCATTCTCCTTTGATCTGACTGATGACCAAAGTTGAATCTCCAAACACAACCAAAGATTTGATTCCTAGGTCTATAGCATCCTTAAGACGAAAGATGCAGGCTTCGTACTCTGCCATTTTTTTCGTACAGTTGAAGCAAAGCCTGACTGTGAAAGGAGTATGGCAACCTTATGGGGATATGAGTATCGCGCCGATACTGTTTCCAATTGCATTGGAGGCCCCATTAAAGTACAGGGTCCATCAGGATCCTTGTTCAGGTCCGTCATATGGTCTGAATTCTTCAACATTGTCCAATGTCATGATGTCTTTGTCAGGGAAGTCAAACTTCATGGATTGATAATCTTCTACAGCTTGATGGGCCAGATGATCAGCTAGCACACTGCCCTTTATAGCTTTTTGGGTCGTGTACTATATGTCGTATTCCGTTAGGATCATCTGCCATCTAGCTATCCTTCCAGACAAAGCAGGTTTTTCGAAGATGTATTTGATCGGATCCATCTTAGATATCAGCAAAGTGGTATGAGTCAACATGTACTGCCTTAGCCGGAGAGCAGCCCATACCAAAGCGCAGCAAGTTTTCTCGAGCAGTGAGTATCTTGTTTCACAGTCGGTAAACTTTTTGCTAAGGTAATAAATGGCATGCTCTTTTTGGCCAGACTCATCATGCTGCCCCAGTACGCACCCCATTGATGTCTCTAAGACGGTCAGATACATGATTAGAGGTCTTCCTTCGACGGGTGGCATCAATACAGGAGGTTCTAGCAAATACTCTTTGATCATGTCAAAAGCAATCTGGCACTCATTATTCCATCTGACTACCTGATCTTTCTTCAACAGCTTGAAGATTGGTTCACAAGTAGATGTTAGGTGAGAAATGAACCTAGCAATGTAGTTTAGGCATCCAAAGAAACCTATGACCTCCTTCTCAGTGCGAGGAGCAGGCATTTCTTGTATAGCCTTGACTTTGGCAGGATCAACCTCGATGCCTTTGTTGCTAACAATGAAACCCAAGAGTTTATCGGACCGGACTCCGAATGTGCGCTTGTTAGGTTTCAATCTTAGCTTGTACTCCTTCAATCTGACAAACAACTTTTGCAAGTGATCGAGGTGTTCTTCTTCAGTTTGTGATCAGGCTATCATGTCATCTGCGTAGACCTCTATCTCATGATGTATCATATCATGAAACAAAGCTACCATGGCGCGTTGATAGGTTGCCCCGACATTCTTCAGTCCGAATGGCATCACTTTGTAGCAGAACGTACCCCACTGTGTGACGAAAGTAGTTTTCTCCATGTCTTCAAGTTCCATTTTGATCTGGTTGTAACCTGAGAATCCGTCCATGAAAGAAAATACTTTATGCTGAGCTGTATTATCAACCAGGATGTCGATGTGTTGAAGTGGAAAATCATCTTTAGGGCTGGCCCTGTTTAAATCTCTATAATTCATGCACATTCTTACTTTGTCGTCCTTTTTAGGCACGGGCACAATGTTAGCAACCCATTGAGGATAGGAAGTAACAGCCAGAAATCCAGCATTGAACTGCTTCATAACTTCTGCTTTGATCTTTTCTGACATGTCAGGTCTCATGCGGCGGACCTTTTGTTTCACCAGTGGACAGTCTTCCCTTGTGGGTAGATGGTGTACCACGATGTCTGTATCGAGTCCCGACATGTCTTCGTATGACCAGGCAAAGATCTCCACATAATCATGCAGCAGCTGAATTAGGCGTTCCTTGACACTCGGCTCTAGGTTGGCACCCACTTTGATTTCCTTTTTATCCTCTTCAGTACCCAAGTTGATTGTATCCAACAGCTTCTCATGAGGCAGAATGACCCTTTCTTCTTGTTGTAACAGTCTAGCCAATTCTCCTGGCACTTCACAATCTTCCTCACCTTCGTATTCGGCTTGGTAGATTAGATCTTCAGAGTCACTGAAGGCTATAGCAGTATCGTTATCCATGGGATCTGGAATGGAAGGGTACCTGCATTTGTGAGTGTGGGTGTGTGTAAGGGTATAGCCACCTTTAAATAAAATGTAAAAAAGAAAGACAATGAACACAAAAGTTTATATGAAAAAAGTCCATGATTCATTAAATGGCATATGAAGATGAAAAATAAAAACCCTTACAAATGGACCTCTGTGCCTCGGGTAAGACACAAGGTTAAAAAAGTACGAACTGTTTGTGAATTATTACAGATCCAACAGAAATGGAAAAGATAAATTACTGCGGTATGAAAGTAATCGGAACAAAGTCTTTTGCTTCCCAGTTGCACAGTCCTCCGCTGACAGTAGGAAATATCCAATCTTCCAGGTTGCGCTCTTCTTCACTGTTCTCTAGTGCATTAACCCCTTGGTGGCTGATCTTCATAAGTGGCCCTCCGGCACGGGCGCGGCGTACGGCCTTTTGAGTAGTTGAGGTGAACCCCGAGCCAAACTTGTATGATTTGTAGGGAAAGTCTGGAAGCTGCCCCCAGATTGTGCTTCCTCCCTCTTCAACCACTGCTTTTGCATCCTTGAGAGATGACATCCAGGGCGGAGGTTTGGTAATCATGGGTACAGAGGACACTGTCTTGGTCGCCGCTATCTCCTGAGCTACCTCTTCAAAATGCTGGAAAGGAGTTTCGATGAATTCACCATCCAATTCTACATAATGGAAAGAATTCAGATGCCTGATCATGTATTCCTCTTTGCCACGAACAATTATGATTTTCCCCTGGACAGGGTACTTGAGCATTTGATGCAGAGTAGAAGTGACAGCTCCAGCATGGTGGATCCAAGGTCTTCCCAACAGGCAAAAATAAGAAGGACGGATGTCCATCACATAGAATGTGGAGTTGAAGGTTTTAGTTCCCACCTTAATCGGGATGTCCACTTCCCCGTGGACCATCCTTTTAGAACCATCAAAGGCTCTGACAATGATATTGCTGGGTTTTAAAGTTAGGCATTCACAATCCAACCTATCCAAGGCTTTCTTCGGCAAGACATTTAAAGACGATCCAGTATCAACCAAGACATGGGCTAGGGTCGTCCCCCTACACTCCACCGAGACATGTAATGCGTCGTTGTGTTTTCTCCCTTTGGACGTCAGGTCAGCATCGGAGAAACCCAGGCCATTGTCAGCTGTTAAACTAGCCACACACTCTTGGAATTGATCAGCCGAAGTCTCTTGCGGCACATGGACATCTTCAGAAATTTTATCAAAGCTTTAGCATGTGCCTCAGAGAAAAGCAGCAATGCTAACATAGAGATTTTGAATGGGTCTGCCCCAGTTGTTCGACCACATCATAATCACTTTTCTTAATGATCCTCATAATTTCTTCCATCTCCTTCTTGGATGTCTCGGGAATAGCTAGTGGTTGAGCCTTCGTCAAGACAGACTCCTCTTAAACATTCTTTCCTTTATTCTCAGCAGCGGAAGTAGGGATAGGAATTGAATTGTCATTGTTGGCGGGTACACTTTCAGGTGTAATCACTGGTACAGATGTAATCTTCAGAATAGCCACGAGTCCAAAGACTGCTGTTGGAGGAGCAATCTCTGGAGAAAGATTCTTCCACTACGGGTAACTTTTCTTGTTCCGGCAATGTTACTGATGTTGGAATTGTCTTCTTTAGAACTCTCTTCATCGGCAGTCTGTTCAATCTGTTTGACACCATGGTAGTAGATTTCTCCACCATAGTTCCATGGTACCGTCTTATCTGATTTATATAAGATTGGCACGGGCATTGTTATCTTCAACGGAGTAGTCATAGGAGTGGATGTAATCCTAATGGGTTTTTTAGGAACCCTGGAAGGATTGGCGTATATGGTTATTATTGAAACTTCTGGATCTAGAATGGGTGAAATAGGAGCTTTCTCAAACAAGATTTCCTGGTTATCAATCAGTTGTTGGATACCTTTCTTCAATAGAGGACAGTCAAATGATGAGGACAGGCAAGTATGGCAATCTTGGTCACAACCTGGGAACACCCCAGCTTTCAACAAATTCAACTTGATGGTTAGGAGAGGAGTCAGTAAATCATCCAGTGTCAACAAATAAGTCTTCCTCAATAGCGCTAGCATTGTGTCCATGCCTAGGCATTGGAGCGGAGATAACATTCAGTTTCTCAGGAGCTTCAAATTCAACCTCCTTTGCATCTATTAGATCCTAAATCTTGTTCTTCAAAGCCCAACAATTATTGGTGTCATGCCCTGGACTCTCTGAATGATAAGCGCACCTAGCGTTCGGATGATAGTGCAGAGAAGCAGTATTGGGATTTTTAAGGGCCTCCTTTAACATGGCAAGATTCAACTTCAGGAGATGTGGTAGGACTTGAGCGGGAGTCATATTTATCTTGGTGAATTGCCTTACAGGGCTTTCCACCCTTTGCTGATTGTTTCTAGGCTGATCATTCCTCGGCTGATTGTTTCTTGGCTGGTCTGATGCATACTTTTGAATCATAACGGCCCCCACCGTTGATCGGCGCTCGTTTCTTCCCTGATAAACACCCAACACTTCCTTCTTTCCTGTGAAGGGATTTTTTACAACAGCAGAGGTAGACGCGTCTTTATGAATTTTCCCGCTTCTTATGTCGGCTTCTATCCTCTCACCAGTTAAAATCAACTCAATGAACCCCGCAGAGGAGCTTCCAATCAGATGATTAAAGGATGGTCCTGACAGCGTTCCCAGAAACATGTCCACTAGCTCCCTTTCAGATAAAGGTGGTTGCACCCTTCCGGCTAAATCCCTCCACTTTTGGGCGTAGTCTTTGAATCCCTCATTGGACACCATGGCCATACTCTAGAGTTGAGTACGGGTTGGTGCCAAGTCGGTGTTGTATTGATATTGTTTATAGAAGGCGGCTTCCAAGTCTTCCCAATTATGCACATCAGACCTCTCCAACTGGTAGAACCAATCCAGCTGCGTCCCCGATAAACTGTCCTGGAAAAAGTGGATCCACAAATCTTTGTCAGCATAATACGGTTGAATTTTTCTGACATAAGATCGTAGGTGCATCTTGGGACAAGACACCCCGTCGTACTTGGAAAATAGTGGCACTTTAAACTTTGGAGGGATTACAATTCCAGATACCAAACCTAACTCCTCAAAGTCCAGCCTCGGTACTTTATGTACTACTATAGTAGCTAGACGTTCTTCTAAGTTTTTGTATTTGTCATCGGCCGAAGGGTATTGTTGTTCAGAGTAGTCCTCTTCTTCACCTTCAGAATCTGAAGGCACTGCAGTCTCTTTACTTTTTCTTTCCCCTTCCTCAGAGGTTGATGGAAAATCCAAGGCCCTCCTAGCTTGTCCTTCAAACCTCCTGCCCATGATAACTACACCGGCTTGCTTCTTCTTCTTTTTCTCTTTCTTTTTCTCTAGCAGAGTCTTGAGCTCCTCTTGCCCCTTGGCTAAGGTCAAGAGTAGCTGTTGAAATTGTGAATTATGAGCTTGTAAGTCTTTGACCGTTTGTTCTAGATCCATCTTGCTGAAATAAACAGCAGAGAGATGAGGAAACTTGGTGTGAAGACCTGCTTATGCATATGATGAATGATATGTACTCATGCAATGCTTTCAAGGATTCATAAATTCAAATTTTTTTTAAACAAAAAAGAAACACACGTCATATTAATAAGATAGAATTTGTTAGTACATCAATGCCCCTTGGGCAAAATAATACAAAATTCTAAGGTAAAAAGACGTTGTGCATCCTCTTTGGTGCAATGTAGGTGTTGAGAGTCTACTCTTCATGAAGTAGCCGAGTGAGTTCCAAAACCTTCTTCTCGCTTGCGTAGAATTGGGCTTCGAAAGTATCACGCTCTCCCTTAAGCTATATCCAACTCCTTTGTAGATCTTCGAATGATGTCGGCATGTCAGGATGTAGGAGGGTGTATGGAACCTCTCCGTCCTTAACAGGCTCTATAATCACTGGGAGAACAGAGGGGTAAGGCATCATAATACTTTGGGCGCGGGTTCGTACCCACTTGAGGTAAGGCTCAAGGGGGATGGAATTCTTGTGTCCCAAGGTCTTACTGTCTACCTTGTTAGGCATCCTCCAAGCTCGGATGAACCTTTGTCGAAGTCCTTGATCGTTGTTGTCAAAGTCAAAAACCAAGTCTGGAATCAGCATGTCATGTGGGCCATCCGTTCGGGCATAACCAAATTGTCTCAGAGCCAAGCATGGGTTGTAGGTGATGCCTCCCCTAATGCCAAGTAGAGGGACATTAGGGAATTCCCCACAACGGTCGACGATGATAACATTCTCCTTGGATTGAGAACACCAATGAACATCTGAATGTGTAAGAGTCATCAATCATTGTGACCACCTCAAACGTTGCTCATTCTTCAAGACTGACTAGGGAAGATGAGAAATAAACCATCTTGTTAGAAGAGGAGTGCAGCACATGAGAACACCTCTTTTCCTCATTGTACGAGTGTGAAAAGAGTGCAAGATGTCTCCAAGCAATGTAGGCACCGGATTACGAGACATGAAAATCTTGACAGCACTCACATCTATGAGTTGATCAGGATTAGGGAACAAGACCATCCCATAGATGAGAAGAGTTACAATCTCCTTAAAAGCTTGTAAGTCCAAGGAATTCCAGCAGCTTTGGGCCTTCTCAAACAAGAACTTTGCCAAGAAACCTTTGACACCACTTCTAGTTTCCGAATGGGTTGTGACATCAGATGGTTGCAAGTGCAGGGCTTGAGCAACATCTTCTGGCTTTGGATCTCTTTCCGTACCGTTGAAGGGTAGTTGATTGAGAATAGGAATCCTCAAGAGTTGATAAAATTCCTCCAAAGTGGGCACAAGTTGGTAGTCAGAAAATGTGAAGCAGTGATACAAGGGGTCAAAGAACTGGAAGAGAACTTTCACCATATCTTATTCTGTGTTGAAGTTGACCAAGTTGAGTAGACGACCATGCCTCTCAGTGAATGGAGAATTCTCAGGAATCCTGGAAGCAAGCTCCTTGAGTTGTGGAGGAATTCTTACAAGGTTGACTTGGATGGTTTTCCTGCGAAGTGAATCCATAGCCTACAAAACAGGAACAAAGATGAACTTCCAAAAATCCTTGAAATGGTTCGTGGATGCATATGATGCTTCATGATGTTCATGATGTTATGCACAAGTGTATATGTACAAGCAAATCACACAAGTTCCTAGTTTAGGCTTGCATGGGGTTTCATAGGTAAGTACCCTCTTGAAGTTTAGTTGGCTCAATCTGTCCTAGAGAAATAGTAACCTGGTTCTAAGGAGCTCAATATCACCGGATTGTTTCCTTGTTCATTGTTTCAATTCAGCCTCTTTACTGGCGACTGAAATATTCCAAGGAACCAACCCTCAATAAGTGTAGTATCGAGTATCTACCAACTTTAGACTGCACCAAAGCCGGTCATCTCACTACATCCTAAAAGGCCAAGTTGGTCAAGTAAAGGTTCTAAAAGTTCATTAGTGCTTCATGAAATCACTCAGCGGCCCCGTATTCTCTTTGATTGACTCAAAGGCTACCGGTACCCATAAATATGTCACACTAACATAGCTATTGCTTAGACCGTGTCGGTATACCCCGCACAGTTTCCACAATGTATTGCTATTTACCTATTATGTTTCCCAAATCCGGGTGGAGGATTCAAACCCAAACAATAGGACCAAAGTGTAAAGCAAACAAGACAAGCAAGATAAGCATGTAAAGGTGATCTAAAACCCTAAGGTAACCCCACTTTTATAATTATCCCCAGCAGAGTCGCCAATTCTGTGATACGGTGGGAGAACTGACTTGATGTTTTGCGTTTCGTTCGCACTTATGCGGTTAGAAAGAGTCGCCACCGACTTTTCTTTTATCCCAAAGGAAAGGTAAAAAAGCACAAGAAAAACCTTTCGAGATTATTTCTCGGGTTCGGGGGATAGATTATGAAAAGGGATGGTATTAGCACCCTTTTCATCCATGGTTTTCCATGGGCTCTTAGTTACTCGTTTAGATCACTTGCTTTCATTTGATTGTGTGCTTGTGGTGTGGGCTTTGAAAGTATTTTGAAAAATCTCTTTGTAATGGTTCTCGTCTGTGATACGGTGGGAGAACTGACTTGAAGGTTTTGCATTTGTGTTTGCAAATGTTTCGGTTTAGCAAGAGTCACCACCGACTTTTTATTTTATCCAAAGGAAAGGTCAAAAAGCACAGGAAAGACCTTTGAGATGTTTTCTTGAGTTCGGGGGGTAGATTATGAAAAGGGAAGGTTCTAGCACCCTTTTCATCCATGGTTTTCCATGGGCTCTTAGTTACTTGTTTAGATCACTTGCTTTGCTTTTCCAATTGTTTGAAATGGTGCTTTGTGTGGTTTTGAAAGTATTTTGAAAAGAGGCCATTGTTTTGGAAATCTTTGTAATGATTCTTATTTGAAGAATGTATACAAAGATGTTTGTCTTTTGAAAAATGTTTCAATGTTTGAAAGTTTGTTTGGAAAATGTTTTGAAATTGTGTGTGTTTGTTTGAAAATAGCAAGGATGGTTTGCAAATTGATCAAGTAACTAGGAGCATCTACCTAATCAAAAGTCTTTCTTGTACATTTTTAACCCTTTGACATTGTTGTTTTACCATTGTATTTGGTAAACAACCCTATCTTTGGATGTTAAATGGGACGGGTGTGGGTCATTGTATGACCATGTTATCAATAGTGCCAAGTATCCTAGCAAGTTTTAGGGAACAAGATCATTTGTTTTTAGGCAACCTTGTCTAGCGTCATCGAGGGACTATGATCTTTTGTTTTGATTGATTTTGCCAAGATACTTAGCATGCATACCATGGCCATTTTAAGTCAACAAAGTGGATGAAACCCTAGGGGTGCTTGTGTGCAATGTGTTGTCATTTTTCATGCATTTTTGTCTTGTATTAAGTCATGCTATTTGTTTTGATTTTTGGTCTTTGCATACAAAACCCTAGTTTACTATCATGGTATATGAAAGCAATAAAATGCGTAAAGTAAATCTAGACTATTACAATAATATTATGGGAAGGGGGGTACAAGTTTGAATAGGGGGTATTTGCACAAAATAAAACCCTAAAACTATTACAACCAAATTGATTTTATACAACAATAAATAAATAAACAAGTATTTAAATATGAAATAAATTGTAAATATGCAAAACTGTTTTTGTATTTGTTTTATTCATGAGAAAATAAATTTATTTAATGTCTTGAAAAAATAAGAAAAATAAAATGATTATTTTTGAAAGGGTGAAAAACCCTAATTTTTTATTAAAAGAAATATTTTATATTATTTATTTATTTCATTTTTGTTTAAGAAAAATAATATTAATATATACAAAATGTTAAAAAAAATGAAATATGTATGAAAATATGATTTTAAGTGTATAAATAATAAATAAAAAAATACAATATTTTTATATTATTTACAAGTTTTATTTAGGAAAATAAGTTTTATAGACCTAATAAACTAATTTTATGCCTAAAAAAATAATAAAATAATAAAATAAAAATGCAAAAATTAAGAGAATATTTTTTGGTATTTTTTAAGATTCATAAAAAATAATAAAGTCAAAAATCACAAGAGAAATAAAAAAATATGCAAAATATAACAAATGGGCCAAGGGGATGCAAAAAGCAAAAGGGGGGTGCAGAAAGAAACAGGCCCAAGCGCGCCAGGCCCATACACACTTCATCCCTGTCCTTCAGACAAACAAGCGCGCGTCTCTTTACTTCAAATCCTGTTCTTGCTCATGCTTGCATGAAATCCAAAACTTACAACATGAAACTTATAGCATTTTTAATCACGATTCCAACCATATAAAAAACATGACCTAACTCTAAAAGAACAAGGAGAATTTTATCACCCCTAATTTCTGACCTAGTTTTTTCAGCAACTTCAACAATCAAATACTCTTAGCTCAGTCAATATAAATGGAAGTTATGCATATGTACAACTCAAGCACATTAAGGACTACATTTTTGCTTCACAAACCTAAGCCTAATGATGCCTAAATAAGGAGATAGAACTTTGAAAATTACCTTGTTCAGTTGAGTTTGGAAATGGCAATGTAGGGGTTTTGAGTGAGGCCTGAAGGTCGTGTGAGCTTGCTTGAAGTTCCCTCAAGCTATCCCAATGCTCAGCTTGCCTTGAACTTGCCTGAATCTCTCTGTAGAAGTCAACCTGCAAAGCTTCAAAATGAAAATGGTGATCTTTGAAACAGAGGTTACAGTTGCTGGACAGGGGCCTGGATAGTTCAGGTGTGTTGTATGGAATGTGTTTGAAGTGGTTCCAAGCAAAACGCACGAGCCAATTTGGTTTTGGAAATGGTTCTGCAGATGATGCCCTGTTTGGGCAGGAACTTGTGATTTTGTGTTTTTGGGGGTTTGAGAGGTTGGCAACTCGTGTTTTTGGCTTGTTACAATATTCTGAAGTTGTTTGAAATGAGTCCAAGGCTTTCTCTTATCAGATACAAGAGTTATGTGGACGTTGCAAGTTTACTTGCTTTTGAAGAAAATGTGGGAAGTGACAATGCCAAAGCCTGTACATGCTAGCTCGTGGGATGTAGATGGTTGGTACAGTTTTTCCTGATGTTCATGGATCTTTTTTGCAACCAAATATCAGGTTCAATGCTCAAGGAATACAAAATTGCAAAAAGCATGCTTTATCAAAGTAACATTGTAACCTTTATGCCATTTTTGGAATAATTCCTTGTGCAATGCTCCATAGCTCAGAACAAAACCATTGTCCAATGTATTTGCATTAAATTAAGGAGTGTGGAAAGGATTAAGACATGTAAAACAAGTACAAGCATGCTTAGGACAGATTTGCAACTTGTAACAATGTGAAAAATGCCATGGACAAAAGTGAGAAATTGCCATTTTCTTTTCTTCGATTCTCCCTAACCACAAATGATCTTGGAGAGTTCTTAGAAATTTTGGAAATCTTATAACATGATCTACAATCCATATTTGAAATTAATTTTGAGATTCCTCTTGGAACTAGGTGAAAGGTTGACATGAAGTTAGGTCAAAAATCTGCCTAAACTAGGGCAAAATTTCACTAAGTTAAAAGTTTTATGGACCCTTATTCACAAAATCATAACTTGAGATCCAAGCATCTTTTGGGAAAACTTTGTGAATAAAAGTTGTAGATTTTGTGGAGGACTACAACTTTTATGTTGGAAGTTTTCTTTGAATCCAATTTCATCATGGTGAAAATTTGGGAAAATTTGGGAAAAAATAAGAAATTTTCATAACTTAGAAAATTTCAAAGTTATGAAAAATTTCAAACTTAAACCCTAATTTCCAAATTTAAGTTTCTTGGTGAACAAGTTTCATGTTTTGACACATCTTGATGAAAAATGACCCTTGGCACTTGATTTTGACCAAAAAGTCAAAGTTTGACTTTTCAGTGTACAGTTGATTTTTGATCAGTTGACTGGAAAATTCATCTGTCAATCCAATGTATTTGAGATTTTTTGAACCTTGTGATTAGGTCAATATGATGCCATTGAGTCCTTGAAAGCATGCTTGAACCCAATTTGCCATTGGCTAGGTGAAAAATCAGAAATTGCCCTTCTACAGTCAAAACCCTAAAAATGACCATTTTGCCCTTTTGATTATCTGATCAAATTTCTTGAGGAGTTGTGGTCCAAACTTGATAAAATGGTTCATATGAGTCTATAATGTTGATGTGGATCAAAAATTATGAGGTTTGACTGTAAATTGGCCATAGCTGACTTTTTCCCCAATATAGCTGATTTTAGGTCAATTGTCCAATTGACTGGGCAAAAATTTAATTCAAGGCTTGAAACTTGGTATGAGCAATATTAGAGGTCCAACATGAAGTATGGAAGTCACATGAGGTATTTAAAGTCCAAAAATCTATGTGCAAACTCAAACCCTAATTTCAGGTCATCAGTGCATGGAGATGTCTTGAGCTGAGCAAACCCTAATCTGGTCTTGAGTCCAAGAGGTCTTGTGAGGAGAATCTTGATAAAATGAGAGGGAAAATTTTGGGGTACAACATCGTTTCTATAAGAACGTATACAAAGTTTTGTTTCAAAAAGTGGTTCAAAGATGTGTTTGTGAATCATGTTTCGAAAAGTGTTTTGAAAAGAGGTTTTGCAATGGTTCTCGTCTCTATAAGAACGTATACAAAACGTTTTGTCTTTTGAAAATGTTTTTTGAAATGAGAGTATAGGTGTAAAGAGTTTTTGTCGTGAGCAAGCGAGTAACTAAGAGCGAATCTATCTACTCGAAAGGTCTTAAATTGTTCTTTTCTTCTTCCTTTTAATGGTGCTATCTTACCATTGATTTTGTAAGAAGCCCCATCGTTGGATGTGAAGGGACAGGCGCGGGTCAATTTTACAATCATTGAAGGCAACTTGTGAGACGCTTTATCAATTTTCGAAGGGACGAGATCATTTTAATCGAAGGTAACATCGAGGGTCATCGAGGGACTACGATCTTTTTTTATCGAAGGGTCATTGCTAAAGTGTCTCATATTCGAGGGACATGATTGTATTTCCGAGGCAACGAGAGGGGTTACCCTAGAGGTGTGCGTGTGAAAAAGTGTGTCGGTTTCAAGTTATTTTATTCTTTGATTAGGTCATCTAGCGATTGATTTTTGAATCTTGCCATACACGCCTAATTACTATACAGTATATAGAAAACAATAAATTGCGGGAATTGAAATTCTAAGCTATTACAGAATGTTTGGGAATGGGGGTACAATTGTTACAAATGGGGATGAATCAAATGAGATAACAAAGTCCAAATATCAAACAATACAACCAAATCGAATTTTGTGCGATTTAATTAAAGCTATGATAATCCATGAGATAAAATCAACAAAATATGAAATGTTAAGTATTTACATGAAAGAGAAAGATAAAAAATAATCTATAAAATAAAAATAATTGATTAAAATAAAATCTTTATTCTTTGTGTTTTATTAATTACATAAATTTAAAGAAAGAAACAAACTAAATTAATTTTTTTGATGTTTTATTAAATGTAAAAAATTAATAAAAATAAGTTTATATAAGAAAGAAAATGATAAAAATTAATCACAAAAACCTAAATCAATTTAATAAAAATGTATTTTATGTTTTTTTTAGTAATTTTGTTAACAAATAAAAAATAAGAAGAAAAAACAAATTAAATTAAAAAATAAGAGAGAAACAATGGGCTTAAGGAAATAGGGGTGAGGCCCAAAAGAAATGATCTCTTGCTGAAACACAAAAAATAGGCCAGGGGGTGTGAACTAGCAAAACGTATGGGCCTTAGGGAAATACAAGCCCAAACCTCTAACTCTGTATTAGCTTCTGATTAAGGGTTCAAAACAAATTAGGGTTCTTTGAACCCCTTTCGTTCACAGTGGCGCCGCTTCGTCCCTCTCATTCATCTCTTGTTCATCCCTCTGAACCTCTAAACTTCTCACTAAACGTCCCTATTTCCTTTGGCGAATTAAACCGCTCATGCTGTCTCTTTGCCTTACCGCGATTCACAATTTTGAAACCCTAATTTTGAAATTAATTTATGTCTAAGGGGTTCGAAATTGGTTTATCTGATCCCCCCCCCCCCCCCCCCCAGCTCTCAGTTGCCGGAATGCCCATAATCTCGCCTCCCTAAGTGAGTTTCAGTGGTTTTCTTTGAAAAGGGTGAGATTTTGTTTTTGTTAAAAGCTTACGAATTCATTGATTTTTATCTTGTTATGTGTTTTTCTGTTAATCTACCTTGTGGTCCATTGACATGCAGAGAAATGAGATTACGAAAAAAAATCCATACCTGTTGGAGTTCTTTCTGTGATTTAGAAAGGGAGAGGTGAGACGGTGATGGCGGCGCTCCTTGGTGGCCGGAGACGGGGGGAGGAGATGAGGATGAAAGCGCGCTTTTTTTTGGTAACTTTCTTCTATTTTCTTTGTTGAACGATGAGGATGTTGGTTGTCTTCTGGATTTTATGGCTTGTTACTGTTTTGTGAGTTTGGAAATGATTCTAGGCTTTTGGGATGGTGTTACTGTGTTTTGAGTTACAGGTTGTTGGTTTGATTCTTGGCTACTGGTACAAGTCTTAGGTTTTTTGGTTTTGTGTTTGAAACTTGAGACTTGTTTTTTTTGTGAGTTTGGATGCTGGTTTACAGTGTTGAGATTCTTACTGGTTTTTTGTTTTGGTTTTGGATATGTTTTGGTATTTGAGGATGTTACTGGTTTGAACAGTTTTTGTGGTTTTTTGTTGTTGGTTTACAAGTTTGTTATAGGTTTGGTTGATGAGAGTTTTGATGGTAGTGATGGTTTTGAATGTTACAGTTTTGAGATAGTTGCTGCGTTTTTAGCTTGATACTTGGTTTCCAGGTTTTTGACTTTGACAGGTTTTTGAAGGTTATTGATTTGGTCCCTGCTATTTGAGACTTGTTTTGGTTATGGTTCAGATTTGGGTTTGACAGTTTTTTGGAGGTTTGAGGTTTGACAGTTTGCTGATGGTTTTTGAGGCTTGACAGTTTGCTGATGGTTTTTGAGGCTTGTGTCAATTGTTTTTGATATTTGCTTAGTATGTTTGTTAACAGGTTGCAGGTTTGTGAGTTTTGGATGTTTATCAGGTTTGGTTTTTTGAGGTTTTGGTTTGTATGTTGCTGTTGGTTTTGACAGTTTGGCTTGATGATGGTTTAGGCTGTTGGTTTGAGATCAGGTTTGGTTGATGGCAGTTTGAGACTTGAGATTTTGGTTTGACAGTTTTTTGGAGGTTTGAGGTTTTTCAGGTTTTGACAGTTTGGATGCTTGTGTTCAAGTTTTTTGAGTTTGATAATTTTTTTCTATCCCTTTCTGCTTGAGAGTTTTTGTTTACTGTTATATTGGTGTTTCTTTGGTTGAATTCTTATTCAAAATGGTGGGAAAACCATCAAATTTTGAATATTTTGGCATATTGTTCTTATGCCCTTTTGTTGCAGTTTTGTTTTCTAGCAACTTCTATGCAATTTGTGACAGTCAAAGCAACAGGGTTGTGCATCCCAATAACCTAGGTGACTTCTTTCCTCTCTTCTCTCTCAATGACACTAAGAAAGTCAATTGCTCTTTTGCCTTTTTTTCCAATTCTGGAAAGTTTGCAATAAAAAATGGAAAATGATGAATTAGCTTCTTGAACAAGCTTTTACTTGTTTTGACTTAGCTTATTATATTGTCATATTTCTGCCTTTTGTTGATGTTGTCTACTGCTATACTGTTGCCTCGTTTTTTGTTGATGTCGTTTGCATTTTGTCCAATTTTGCGCTGCTGTTTGGACATTTTGTTTGCGCATTTTACTTGTTTGGACAAATTTGTTGTTTGTTTGGACAGTTTTGCTGCATTCTGTTTGTTTGGACATCTTGTATCATTTGTAATATTCTGTTTGCTTCAGTTTGCGCATTTCTGTTTGTTTAGACAACTTCATTTCTTTTCCTCTTTCTTTTGTGAACCAAGAAGAATAATCTTCTTGTGATTTGCAAATAGAGGAAATAAAATGTGATGAATTAAAATGGCCTTCTGATTCCACTTTGCAAACTTTAATGATGAATAGCATTTAAAATCTCTGTTTATGCCTAAATTATTTTGTATTAATCATTTTTCTTTCTTTTGTTTTCATGTGAGCACAATTGGATGTGACAAAGCAAGGGAGGCAAGAAACTCTGTGGCAAGCATGGAAGCAAAGGAACTTCAGTCAAATTTAGGCATAGATTAATTCTCCTAGGCCAAACATTTGTTTGGATTTTATTTGTAATTCAGAAAAAATATTCTTGTATTGTATCCAAACAATTGTACTAATTTATCTTTTAAATACAACAAATTGTAAAACATAGAGTATTTAAAAGAACAAATTATTTTGTAACAATGTCTGAAAAATTGGAGAAAGTCTTATGAAATATTCTAGTGTCAATTGAAATCCTTTACTGACAATAACTTGTAATTTTCTCTTCGCATCTTAACTGATTCTTAAAGATTCCCAATCAAGATATTTAAAACAAAATGCTCTATTCTGGTAACTTACATTCCAAGTAATCCCAATAACTATGTAACTGCATTCCAAACAAACACACATTGTATATTCCATTTCCTGACCAAGCAAATGTTTTAAAAGACGTGAATCATATGGTTAACCTTTTTTTCAGTAAACTTGAGGAGGCATGAAAACCTGTGAAAACCAATTGAATTTCTGAGAAATCATTTTCTTTTGAGAATTGCAAGAAAAACCCTAATTGTTAGTTTACTGCCACAGAAGAAAATCTATCTGATTGATTCCTGAGCTAACTTGAATATCTGAGAAAACCTAAGGTTGTGTCTTCTATGAAAAATGGGAGGGCAAATTTTAGGGTACAACACTAACGATTGTTGGGCGCTGAAGTACAAGATTCAAAACATGATTGACGCCAAGGATATCGAGTTTGACCCTCCAGAGACTCCCAACGTAATCACCGCTCCTATTCCTAACCATTGAGTGTTCCAGTTCATTTTGAATTTTCAATTGTAAATTCTTTTGTTATTCAAGCAATTATCTATTAATGTTAAACTATGTTTTATTAATACGTTGCATATGTTTGTCTTGAATTCATACTTTCGTTTTCACTATATTTAAACCATGCTTTTTACTCTCAACTCTTGCTAAAAGTTACAAGCCTTTAGAGGGAGGATGACAAAAACAATGCCATGATCTCATACATTATGCTTTTGAATGGACCTTGTTGACGATGTACAGGCGTTCTTTCAAATCCTAAACACTGGAGTCATAAGGAAGATAATCCCTAGTCAACCCCTTTGAGACAAAGAAGTAGGAGTTTCCTTTTTACACAAATTGAAACCTTTAATCAAAACCTGTGGCAGGTCAGTCTCTCAGTTAATTGGAATGCGCGTTCAGTCACAAACTCTCATTTCGTATACAACGAGTGATATCAAAAACTTTCCTATGGAATCAAAAGACGATGATGGTTCCCTATCACAAAGGCAGTCATTATCTCTCAAAATAAAAGTCCACTAAGTCAAAACCTACAAAGGAGACTTGAGGAAAAAAACTGGGGCATCCCGCTGGCTGTAACCTCGAAACAGGAACAGTCTGGCAAAATCAGGGAAAATAAACCAAAAAAAAAGGTCACTGCAAATCCTCAACAACATGAAAACTTTTGCAAAAAATGGCTGCCTTCCAATAAATAAACTTCCAAATTTATGAACCATCGTCAAAACATCATTTCATACTCAATTGGAGTTCAAATACATAATTAACCGAGTTTAGGATTGAAGAACATCACGAAGAACAGGTGGGTACAAATAAAATTTGAGCCTTTATCCTTTATTTCTTAAACCGTGAACCAAGCCACGTTACAACCCTTCAAAAGTCCTAATTGAAGCATGAGTTAATTCTAAAGTATACTATTACAAAAGGTATCCTGACTCTTGTAAGGCTTTACTCTAAATCCTGAGTTGAATTTTCCTGCAAAAATTCTTTTATCTGCTAAAAACGCATTTTCAAAACTTCAAGACAAGCATAAGCTTTGCATTATTTGAATATCGTTGTTTACATATGGCTATTTGTTTGATAACAAAGAAATTCACACGATGAATATCCAGTGAACAAAAACCCTCTCAATGAGCAAATTCATTTCAAGTGGGAAGACACTTCCAATAACATATCTTCTATAAGCAAGGGGACATGACATGTCACTATCCAACACACCTGGGACAGTCTAGTCGAGATTCCAAGAAATCTCTCAAGAAATGCTGAATATACCAGGGGAAGGTCTCCATCTGAATCACTTGGGACATTGAACGCGAACCCCAACAAAGGGTTACGTACAATCAAACATTTCCTGGCAGTGCCACAAACACTTTCTACTAGGGGAAATGACAAATCCCTCACAAAGTCCTTTTCATAGGGTGACCCCAGCCAGAGTTTTAATCTCTGAAAACTTCTCCCCAACTGAGTCGACCTCAAGAATCCTCGAGGATTTCTGCCAAAAGAAGACTCCTCCCCAACAAACTGACGACAGGGTTTATTTTCCCAACAAACTACAGATTCCCCAGCTTGAGTTTGCCTCCCCGATTGCTACAAATCAAGGGACCATAACTCCTCTTTCCCAATAGACTTTTCTACAATCCCCAGTAAGTTACTGCAAAGGTTGGAATCCGACCAGATAACAATTAACTTCCTTATCCCCAGCAAGTTATTGAGAAGCTGGGAATCCGGCCAGATAACAGCTAAACTTTCTTCCTCTCTATTCAAGAGATAACTCCCCAGTAGAGCAAAAGAAAACTGAGACTCCTGAACTCTTTTCCCCCAAGTAGAAAACAATACTCTTCACAGAGTTTCCCTCAAGCAAAGTCAATGTTCCCCAGCAGAGTTCTCCTCAAACAACAAAATAGGAATCCCCAGTGGAAACATCCTAAAACAAGGTCCGAAGAGGATCATACTCTTCGTCCACAACAATGGTCCGGGATTTCATTTCCCAAAGCTCCCCAGCATTTATCAAGGATTTATTTTCCAGACAGAGATACATTTCAATAACATTTCACATTTCATACATCTTATTTACATACATGATAAATGCATACGGCATAATCTCATTTATTTTGAGGACACCATGCATTTCATACATCGTGAGATTGCATACAACTAATGTTTTACCTTTTCAGGGAAAGATCAATCAACAGATAGCTATCATTAACCATTTTCAAGTTCCAGATTAATACCTGTAATAATCCAAGAAAACTATCTGTGGATGACTGATTGTAGATTAATACCTGTAACAAGCCAGGAAAACTATCTACATGAAGAGATTGAAGATTAACACTTGTAACAAGCCAGGAAAAATATCTTTCTTTCTCAGGTCAGAGATTAATACCTGAAACCAGACAGGACAACTATCTCGACGACCAACCTTTTCAAGTTCCAGATTAATACCTGTAACAAGTCAAGAAAACTATCTGTGGACGACTGATTGTAGATTAATACCTGTAACAAGCCAGGAAAACTATCTACATGAAGAGATTGAAGATTAACACTTGTAACAAGCCAGGAAAACTATCTTTCTTTCTCAAGTTCTAGATTAATACCTGTAACAAGCCAGGAAAACTATTTGTGGGAGACTGTTTGTAGATTAATACATGTAACAAGCCAGGAAAGCTATCTACATAACCATCATGAAGTTACCCTACCCAGGTTCCTTATCATCCATTTCCAGATGCAGTTTTACACTGACTCGTCATGAAGTTACCCTACCCAGGTTCCTTCTCATACATTTCCAGATGCAGTTTTACACAGACTCATCATAAAGTTACCCTACCCAGGTTCCTTCTCATACATTTCAAGATGCAGTTTTACACAGACTCATCATGAAGTTACCTTACCCAGGTTCCTTCTCATACATTTCTAGATGCAGTTTTACACGGATTCATCATGAAGTTACCCTACCCAAGTTCCTTCTCATACATATCCAGATGAAGTTTTACACTGACTCATCATGAAGTTACCCTACCCGGGTTCCTTCTGACTACCAAATGCGGTTTTTACACGGACTCATCATGAAGTTACCCTAACTAGGTTCCTTCTCATACATTTCCAAATGAAGTTTTACACGTACTCATCATGAAGTTACCCTACCCAGGTTCCTTCTGACTACCAGATGCAGTTTTTACACGGACTCATCATGAAGTTACCCTACCTAGGTTCCTTCTCATACATTTCCAGATGAAGTTTCACACAGACTCATCATGAAGCAACCCTACCCAGGCTTCCCTCTCATATGTCTCATAAAAGCAGCCCTACATTGTTCATCATAGATAACAGGCAAACAAAGTCCTCTTCTGGTTAGATTTATCTCTTCCAGATTAAAAAACGGGCAAAAAGACATCTACTATTTCAGTATAAATCAACCAAAAGATTTATTCTCATACTTTCCGCAGTCACGCTGGATGGCATCTATAAGACCATCTCCTACAACTCTCCATCATTTCTCCAAATGGCATCTTTAAGCCCATTCCCTACACAATCAACTAACACATCATCGAGTGCAAATTTCTGGGCACTCTAGTGTTCAATCAACTTCCACCTTCAAGTCACGAATGGCGGGCTCGCCAATCTAACTCTTCAGGTTTAAGAAGATTGAATAGGGGCATCTGTTGCCCCCCAAAATTGGCCCTCTAATTTCTCAAGAATTTTCTCCCAAGATCTTCCATGACATCACGTTCAGCACTGGTACATCAATTTAGAGTTGGAATTAACACAAGGGCAAAATGGTCAATTGCACATTGAAAAGTCAAACTTTGACTTTTGAATAAAATCAAGTTTCAAGAATCATATTTCATCAAGACATGTTAAAATATGAAGTTTATTTCATTAAGAAAGTCAAAAGTCAAATTATGTTGAAAAACTCAAGATTCTAAATACTTAGAAATTTTTCTAAGTGTTTAGGAAATATGACAAGTTCAGAACTTTTGTCCAGATTTTCACCATGATGCAAGTTGATTCTGGAAGAACTTCTGACATAAGAATTGTAGACCTCAATAAGATCTCAAACATTGCAGAACAGAACTTCTCCTAGAAATGTTGGGATTTCAAGTTATAAATCTTCAAAGACACGTCCATTAAATTACAGTACTTAGTAAATTCTGAGCACTTTCAAATAAAAATTTGGTCAGAACTTTTGGGCCAGTTTTCATGTAGGTTAAACCAGAATTTGCAAGATTAATTCAAAGAAGATCTACAAAGCGTGTTACAAGCTTTCTGGAAATTCTGAGAACTCCTTCAGAACATGCTGGAGCAGGAAAATTCAAAGATTAGAAGTTGGATGTTTGTTCTAAGTTACGTTGTTGCTGAACTTCTGACCCAAAATTAAGCTATGATGTATAATCTCATATCGTAGGATTTCTGGTTTGACAAATCTCATCACCATTTAATGCTCACACCCACTTGTGAGTCTTTATCCAAAGGATTTCCCTACGTATGGCATAGAAGTACCATGGTTGTCCTTGGAAAGCAAACTTTTGTACAAAGTTTATGCTGGCCCCATGCTCTACTCTTGCTTCTGAGGGTACTTTTCTTAATTCATGCTTACAAATCCAGCTTAGGCGCGACTAAAAGCTGCTAACCACCTTACTTTATGCCTTGAATTATACTTGTTTGAACTTGCTTCAAGAACAAGTCAGCGCCTAGCATATGGTGAATGTACTTTGACTTCTCCAAGCTACTAAATTCTTGCCTATAAATTGAACTTCATTTGCAACTGTAAAGAGGTAGAAAAATTGAAAATAAAAAAGCCTTGAAACCTTGCTAAAAATTCCAAGAATCCAAAACTGCAAAAACAAATACAAAACCTGCTAGTTTTTGATTTTTGCTTTCAAACTCCAATTTTCGTCAAGTGTTTCTTGACCAAAGTATCAACACAGTTTCTAATACACATTTAGAAACGGCCCCAACTTCTATTTACAGACTGCAATTTCATCTCCACCAACTTCCATTTCAAAAAATCAAAACTTTGCTTCTTGGCTGTTGCAGAATTTTCCAGCCATTTATAGCTTAAGTTAAAGGTTATTCCAGCCTTCTGAGCACGTGAGAAAGATGACCAAAACATCACAGTAATCAAAACCAAGCTCTAGTTCACAAAACCTTTTCCATCTGCAAGCGTATCTGAGCCAGAACTTCTGCACTCTCCTCTTTCACCAATGCGTTGATTCTGACTTTTGCTCTCTATTATTTTTATCAGCATTTCTTATTTTCATTAATCAAAAACACAAAAATATTTTTATGTTCACATATTTTATTTTGTTTATTTTGAAACAAAAAGACTAAAAATATTTTCTCAAGCAAATTTATTTCTTCTCTTGAAAAAAACAAAACAAGTCCATTTTACGTTTCTTGTACATTATTTCAATATGGTTGTAATAGATAATTAGGGCTTTAATTTCTTGCAATCCCCATTTGTAAATTTATACACCCCATCCCCCTAATGATTGTAATAGTGTAGAATATTTACTTTCCGCAATTTATCGCTTTCATATAAATGCTAGTAATTAGGATTTGTATGAGAAGATAAAAATCAACAAGTAGACAACCCCTAATCAAAGGCTAAATGCATGCAAATCAAACACACTATTCACACATGCACCCCCTAGGGTTAACTCCACTTGTTGCCTAAAAAATGGTCATGTTATGCATGTGAGATGTCTTAGCAAAACCGTCAAAAGAAATGCTAAGATATCTCACAACATTGCTATCACGACTATATGATGACCCACACCCGTCCCTTTTACATCCAAAGATAAGGCTTCTTACTAATCAATGGTAAGATAGCAACATCTAAAGGAGGAGGATAAGAACAAAGACTTTTGAGTAGGTAAAAACGCTCCTAGTTGCTTCATTTTCAAAACAAACATCCTTGCAAATACACACCAAACACTTTCAAAACGTGAAAATTTTCAAAAGTCCAACACTTTGTATATATTCTTATAAGACTAGAAGCATTACAAAGTTCGCCTAAATGAAGGCGCCTTTTCAAAAATACTTTCAAAAACCACCACAAAGCACATTTTTAAACAAAGCAAGTGATCTAGCAAGCAACTAAGAGCCCATAGATAACTATGGATGAATAGGGTGCTAATACCTTCCCTTTTCATAATCTACCCCCCGAACTCAAGAAATAATCTCAAAGGTCTTTCTTGTTCTTTTCACCATTTTCTTTATTTAGATAAAAGAAAAGCCAGTGGCGACTCTTGCTAACCGCAACAATTGCAATCAAACGCAAAACATCCCAAGTCAGTTCTCCCACCGTATTACAGCATCAAATAAAGTGACATAATTATCAAAGGCGACCACTTAGGTCGAAGATGCCTGAATATTACAAATATTACGGGCACGCAGGCCCAAATACAAATATGATGAAAAAACAAGTGTCAATCGCTCCCCGGAGTGCTAACTTCGGCGTTAGGAGAGTCAGGAGGAGGAACCACCCGACCACCAATAACCTGGGACAAAACCCCAGTTCCTTCAGTGTTTAACCCCAGGTTCAGATGGACAGCTGATTCATAGCAGATTCAAAGTTGTCGGTCAAGGCGTCAACACAGTCCGACTCTAGAAGTTAAATCTGAGCAATGAAGTCGGCACGCGTGTGCAAATCGGCTACCCCCTCAGGTTCGTCCTCCGCGGGCATCATAGAAGCCTTCAGATCTGCAACCTCCTTCTCCAACCAGTAGTTATCACTCTCCAGCTGTTCCTTATCGAGCTGGAGGAAGTCTTTGTCCTCGATGGCTTTCTTAGCTTTCTCCTTCTCCCCCGCCAGCATGTCGGCCTACTCGCGAAACATTTCCTCGCTTTTCTTAAGAGCGGTCTTCAGCTTACGGGTTTTCATCACAAGAGTCACCTTATCTGACTCTAGTTTCTTCACCCAATCAGAGGAGTCCGACCCTTCTCCCTCCAGAACAACGGCCATCTCTGCCATCTTCACCACCCCGACCATGCTGGCAGCGAGTGCTTCCTTTGACCTTCCTTGTCGAGCCGCATAATGATGTCGGACTCGTTATCAGACACGATATGAAGCAGGGTGGTAGGATGAAGGTCGGGCACCCGCCCCTCCGTCATTTACATCAGCATGTCCACCTTCTAGATGACTTCGCTTCCTGCTTAATAACTCGGCTTGGCGCTCGGCGTCACGAGAACCCGAGGATCCACTAGATCCCTCCCTGGACGACTTGTGGGTTGCACCCATGCGCGTAGCTTGTTGCGGTTTCACCAATCTCGTGTTGCTCTTCTTCTCCTTGGTTAGCTTCAGTAATCTCTCACAGCGCTCCGCCATGTGACATGCAAAAACAAAGAAAATGTGTTTGGGTCAGCTTCATCGAAGAAACAAAAGAAGGAAAACAATATAGAAAATCAATCAAGATCCATGGCCTGCCCGTAAGATTGACACTCGACGAGTGCCTTTGTATTGATCAGACGCGCCTCGAACACCGACTCGCCATCTTTGTCAAGGTTGTCATGCCCTTCCCGCGTGACGCATCTGGCGGGGAAGAAACCATCGACAAAACGATTGAGGACACCATATGCCTCTTCGTCTTCGACACTCATACCACCGACAGAAGTGTGGTAATGCCCGGGACCGTGATCGTAGTGGCCCGAACACCAGTGGATTGAAAACTTAGAGATCTTCCCAATCTCAGGATTACCCTCAGCGTCCAAGCACGGCTCCCCATCCTCATCCACAATGGTAGCTGGGTCGAACAGAGAATCCAAGGTTGTTTGGGTAGATGGTTGTAAGATATACCACTTGTCCTTAAAGTCCCTAACAGAATCCATATACATCCTAAACAGCCTTTTCGACTGTTTAAGGGATACCCAGCTATGTTTCCCTCCTCAGGACTGCCGTTACAAGTGAAAAACCCTGAAGAACAGGGGAATGGTCGCCCCGATCCTCAAGAATCAACATGTAAGTTTGAATGCCCGAATAAAGGCGATCGCATTAGGATGAAGCTGGGAGGGTGCCAAGTTCAAATGATTGAACACCCCCATCTGGAAGTCATTAAAAGGAAGTCGAAGTCCAAGATATTTGAACATGATCTCGTACATGGGGAAGGCATCCTCGGTGTACTCCGAGCATATGCGAGCATCTTGCGTCGGTCTCAGGATTTTGAAGTTTCTATGAAAACCTTCCTAGCTGACTCCGTACTTGACGATTGTGAAGGCTTACCTCTGGTTATGACTGTAGATCAATGTTATCCCTCGGGACTCGGCACCGACCCAATCCAATTCAAGGTCATCGATTACGTCGACCAAATTAATGTTCTCCTTGGCGGTGTTGGTCCCTTCAGTCTCCATATTCTCCGACGATTCGGGAGTGTCAGCCATTTACCTGCAAAGTAGAGGAAACCAGTGAATTCGACATCAAATCCAAATCCCACTTTCCGATGACACAGATGAAAAGGCTAAGCAACGCCCAGACCAAGTCAACGGTCATTCACACAAAAAGGAGAAATACGGGGACCTCGACTGGCCCATGAAAATCATGCCAATCCTATAAGATCACACGACGATCCTAATGATGAACGCCTGTTTTTCATAAATGTACCAGGCAAAGGAAGAATATTGCGAGAAGATTATGAATCTCACAACCAAGTTTGTAAATTTATTAGCCAAACACATGGATATCACGGGGAAGACTAACCTAAGTACCGACGAAAGGATGAATATCACGGGCATAATCACAAATCTTATGCCTAAATGCATGAACTCCCCGGGCAGAACCCCCCATATGTGAAATCCTACTACTAAACATAATCAAAATCTATCTACATACAAGATATCAAGGAAAAAGAACGCTTACTTGAAGAATAGATGAAGAACAATGGTGATTGAGGAAGAGTATGCGGCGGATTGTGCGGCGATTTCAAAGATTCTGGAAAACGACACGGTGTTGACAACGGAGAAAGTGGAGAGCGCAAAAATATGAAAGTAAATTATGAGCCCTGAAGCCCTATTTATAGAGCTTACATGGAATGTGAAACGTCGCGTCGGGCAGCTCACAAGTCGCCTTTCTCCTCGACACCTACATGTACAAGCAATGATGGCCCATACTCCCTAGGTCATCATTACTATTCCCAAGAGCCACGCCACGTGTCTGAAAAGTGTATCATCTTCTCCCCGCGAGTCCTCCTCGAACCCACTCCGATTGCTGCTCGTGGCAAAACCTTGAACTGACGATGTTCCCCATCTATGGTATAAAAGTTCCATGTCGAGCAGCGCACCTCGTAAAAGGACGAACTATAACTAAGTCATAACTCATTCATCAGGAGCAATGACTTGTGGGGCTCCTATTCCGGAATGGGCCTGCCCTTGGCCCATCTCCCAGTGATGCCCAATCTAAGTGTGTCAACCTGCACCACTGACCGGTTCTATCCTCGAATACGGCGAGAAACTACCACCTTTTCCCCGCGAGGAGACAACCTCACCACACGGGGATAACACCCCGAGTAGACTAAGGAAGGTCACCTCCGACCATGAAGGCTTCAAGGACATCCCGACTAGCTCTTCGACTAAGATTAGTCCCCTCACTCGACCTCGCGTATGGCGGGGATCACCTACGACGGGTAGATGCCATTCCCGAGCATCCTCCTTGTAGGGCTGACTACCAACGTCTCCAGATATCACGGAGTCTTTGTTACCCTATAAAGATCGCATCCATATGCTCCTGATCTTGCGGAGGACATCATCCAGGCAGGGGACCACGTACGGGTCCCCACTACTCACGTAGGACCCGACAGTCTCTATGTTGGGCCTGCTTGACCAGCCCAATGTAAAGACCTTGGCCCAGCGTTGGGGGCTATAAGTACCCTCTCTTTCGAGGGTGTGAGGTATTCAACACTTTCTAACTCTCACGCTTGCTTGCTCATTCCACAACTTAATTTAGCTTCAGGGTGTCTTGTAGGTACCCCCCACCCACCTCACTCAAACTCTGCTCGATGAAGCTATGATGGTTCATTCTGATCAGGTACGATCATGAGGTATTTGGTTTTGGTGTGGGGGAAACTTTGTAATATCTAACTCTTTTTTTTTTATTTTGAGCTAAACCAATTTAAAACTCTTGTTTTGGTTTGGGAGGATTTTTGGGAAAAAAAACCTCTGCTTAGTTTGTGAGCTTTGTCTATTGTAAAAGCTCTCGTTTGGTTTAAGATATTATCCATTAAAATCTCCACTTGGTTTGTATGTTGCGCATGGAGTAAAGCTCACATATGGTTCATTATTAGCCTAGTACAATTTTTCGTGTTTAGAGGGTAACCTTTATTAAATCTTCCGTTTGGTTTGGAGGATATCCATTTTAAAACTCCAGTTCATTTATAAGGAAAGTTCGTGGGCAAAACCTGTAAAAAACTCACATCATAGTGGAAGCTCTCAAGAATAAATTCTTAGAGAAAAGAGTAGGATAAATGATTAGGCCGAACCTCTATAAATCTTTGGTGCATCTTTATCTTCTCTTATCTCTTTATATTTCATTTATTTATTTATCTTGTATTTATTTCTTTCTACTCTGACGTTTTTTACTCCACTGCTTATTCCTGTTTATTTTACAAACTTATTTTAAACTCTGATTTTATCACATATTTTTTATTTGGACACTGTTTCAAACTCACACAATTCACATCTTCTATTGTGTTTTGAGTCATTTGTCCAACAAGTGGCATCATAACCCAACTTATGTTATGGGACTAATCGTCTCAGGAGGAACTATGATGATTACAAACACTTTTGTTTTTAGCAAAGGTCTTTTCATAGATACACCTCCAATGTTTGATGCTGAAAGTTTTGAATTGTTGAAAACAAGATTTGAAAGTTTTATAAAAGAAAATGATTTTGAAACGTGTGATGTTTTAATCAATAGTTTGTTTATTCCTATTTTTTTCCTTTAATGAAAAAGAAGTAAGTAAATCTAATTTTCATTGGACAGTAAACGAAAAGAGAAAAGTTAAACTTGATTTTAAAGTCAAACATCTTTTGATAGTGATTTAAGTTCTAAGTAATTTTGATACATATTTTATTGTGCTTTCGCCAAGGAGGTATGTGACACTCTTGATATGATTCATAGAGTTTCTCCAATGATAGAGAGATAATGAACACAAATCCAGAAAGTTGGAATACCAAATGAAAATGAGAGTCATTCTGATAGAGGGCACTCAACCATTGAAACCTTTAGAGGTTATATTAGAAAGTTTTTGTCTAACAACTATCTAAGACTTAAGAGTTGGAATAAAAAATGATTTAATCCTCAATTTAAAATATAGTAGTGCCTTTGTTGAGTTTTATGAAGAATCTAGAAAGGAGGATATCATTAAGAAAGTCAAGTATTTGGTCTAGTTACTCAAGGAAGATGAAGAAAATTTAAACATACTGAAAATATCTTCATCTTCCTCATCATCATCGTCATCTTCATCAAAAGGAATACTTAAATATGAAAGTTAATTTTCAACACAAATAAAATATTTTAAACGAACGATCTCAATAGATGAATGATCGTCCGAAGATTCATTGTCTGATGGAAATGATAAAGAAACCTCATCTAACCAAATCTTTGAGGAAGAAGCTTCATTAAGTAGAATATGTGAAGTAGCCTCAACAAGGAGAATATTTGAAAATAGAGATGGTTAAGAGACAACATCCAGAAGAATTTAGGAAGAGTCAACTTCTGGAGGAATGTTTAGAGATCCCCCCATGTTCAATGTCGTGTGAAGATGGTTCTCGAGCATGTTGAGGCTCTCGATCATATTGAGGTACCCGTATAGGAGGTCGGCTATCCAGGAGGGACTTATGACACCTCCATATTGATCTATTATAATGATCATGCCGCTTAGAATGTTTGTGATGTGAAGGTATTTTTTTGGTTACACTTTTTCATTATATAGGTTTAGTCACAAATTTATAATTAACGATTTTTATTTTTTTGATTTCAAGAACGGTTGCCAATTAAGTCAGTGAATCACTCGCGAAAAATATTTGAGTTGTTTATGCCTAGGGCTGCTTGGTTCCATGGGGATGTTGTTGGATCCGGACTTGCCATACTATGTTGTACATGTTACTCAACTATAAGCCACGATATTCAGGGGGCATTTCCGAGAGGTGGCACAAGGAGACATAGTATTTCCAGTTTCTTGTTGAGGAGATGACGATCATACTTGATGACGTTGATTGCTTGCTACATCTACCTATTAGAGGGAGGTTATTTAACCATCACAAGATAACACAAGTTGAGGCGATCAAATGGATGGTCGAGTATCTGGGTGCTGATCCATATAGGGCAGTTGATAACTACATAACCACTAATGGGCCACATGTAAAATTCTCGCACCTGAAGGATCTATATGAAGAGCACCTGGTTTCAATAGAGGTCGAGGATGCGGGTGACGAGGTTTTTGTTCAGTACCATCGAGAGTGTGTTTTACGGTGTTACTATATGTTCTTGGTTGGCACGTCCATATTTGTGGATAAAAGTGCCTACTACGTAGATGTGACATACCTTCGATATTTTATGGATATAAGTATTATTCATGACTAGAACTGGGGAGCCGCCATTTTGGCATACCTGTACCAGAAGCTGAATGAAGCTTCAAGGTGGAAAGTGAGACAACTCACTGGTTCTTGCACCCTCCTTACAATACCTTTCATTTCAACTTTTACCGTTAATTTGTTTTTTATAATTTGTACTTGCATATTCTATGTTTTCTGTTTCAGAGCTTGACCATCTCTCACTTCCGCCGCATTTATGGTTTCGAGCCTGATCCAGACTATACTGACGACATGCCGAGGGCTGCAAATTATGTCCTCCAAAGAGGTTGCCTTACCGTGTGACACGTTACAGGGATGTTGTCCCATTCAATCCCATCTTATTATACTCTGGGTGGCTAGCATATGGGTCGAATCTTATGGTCAGGTATCTTCCGGAGCGGTGTATCCAATAATTTGGCTATATGCAGAAGATACCGAGTTCTATTTTTCAGGATGCTCCTGACATCATTGTCTGGCAGGATCTCGATGGCATCTTCCAGGATTGGGATAATCATTTGGTGCCACAGGAGTGTCGAATGATGTCAACATCTCATAGTTGACATTGTATAGAGGGTTACTGACACGGTCTTTAACGTGTCACACCCTATCATGACACCAGATGGTCCTGGACGACCACCTAAGCCAACTCATGAGGAGATCTTGGAGAACCAGCGGGCCGAGAATGACTATGCCACTGATCTCTTGCCGGTCTGTAACCAGATACACCTACTTGACTAGGAGGCATTGGATTCTGATATCATCGAGAGGGGTGGTTCTGAGGCAGTTGCTATAGTTGGGAGGATGGTTAAGGAGACATCTAGTGCGACGCAGTACAATCGGCATAGGAGGTCACAGGTGTAACACCCTATTTTTCCATCGATAATTTAACAAAATCAGAGTGAATTAATTTTTAAATCAAAACACCAAGAATAAGATGCCACATCTTTCAACATATCAAAAACTTGCTCAAGTATAAATAGACAAGTACATAACAAACTTTCGGATGAACTGACAATATTTTTAACATAGTTCTCAAACTTCAACTTTATTAATGCAGCGGAAAAGAAATCATGTTTATCATTCAATATCTTCAACCAATCCTAAACCAACATATAATCAAATGAAAGAGAGTTTACAATACTCCAATAATTCTTCAAAATAAAATAACAACTAAACAAGACAAGCAAGGGTTCATCCCCAGTGTCACGTATCAGATCTGACACTGACTCAATATACGCATACTAGGTAAGACTCCTCGGTTGATAATGGCTCTATTCTTCGATACCTGAGCAATGCCGTAAAAAGCATCATTCCAACAAAAGGGTGAGATATCACAATAATATAATAAGTTATATAATCGTAAGTATATGATAGATATATCCTGCAAGATTCCAAACTCAACAATCATCAATTACAATTCATAATGATTATACAAGTACATACATAATTATCATCATCCATCATACAACACATACCAACTATACAACTCAACTTCATCGTTATATCAACAATTCAACAAAATACAATACGACTGACACTTATGCAAAATGCATGTGGTACCATCAGGGCATAAGCCCTCACTGAAATTTCCATCTAAGGCCAAAGCATAAACCCTCAATATTTACCAATACAGGCCAGGGCATAAGCCTTCAACATTTTGCTAATCCAGGCCAACAACATGGCATAAGCCCTCAACGATGCGTATATGTAACATGCAAGAACACAATTATGTAACCACGAGGCATAAGCCTTCAACAATTCGCCAATCCAGGCCAACAAAAACAACATCATCATGTAATATTTATGCAATTCATTCATACATCATTTGTACAACACCATCACGTTCAATCACAATAATATGCATCACACTTAATACAACATTAACACACAAGACATAAACCTTCACCAAAGTAATTATCATCAGATAAAAAATATCACATCACATCAACACCAAAATCCTCATGATTAATTCCACAACAACAACAAATTCATCATTAAAATAGGACATTCTCAATTAATCTACTATACAAAGCATTTACATACATTTCACAAAACGACATAACTCGACAGTACGAAACACCCTTCCACACATCAAATAGTTGGAATTTTGGTACTGAAAATATTTTTAAGAGAAAGTACATTAAACCAGTGTTCCAACAATCCGAACTACGCGTCAATCAAATACCAGAAACTCAAGTTATAAATTTTTGAAGTTTTACAATATTTACCAACAACGACAACCTACAACAATAGGCACTGATACAACAAAACATCTTTACACACCAATTAAATTTAGTTCTACAACTTGAAACCATTTTTACAAGAAAATACATTGTATTAGTTTTCCAACGGTGCATCAAACCGACACCCGAGTCAAAAGTTATGAGTTTTTGAAAATTATAATTTTTCACTTTTGCTCATTGTATAACCGGGTACACTATATATGGTACCCGGGTACACTGCGCTAAAACACTCAGAAATGTTGTTTTTCAACGCAGTAATCGGTTACATATACCGTAACCGATTCCCACTGTACCAGAGTAAAAAAAACATATTTTTATGTTACGAAAATCACTTTCATACCCAAAATCACTTTTGCAAACACATTAAAACATACAAATTTCTATAATTCCCAACCAACATCATACATAGCAATTCTAACCAAATTATCACATCAATTTCACCAATTTCAACCATTTATAACAATCAATTTCACAAACAATCTACATCCAAAACCTAACATTCGATATCACCATCTACCCACAATTATACCACCTATTAGAGAGTCGAAACCCCACCCTTACTTTAGAATAATGGTTCTCAAGCTTGAGCTTTTCTCCTCTTCTTCCATAAAAATCTTTCCCAAACCCTAGCTTTTCTCCTCTACCTCTCTCTGTCTCACGATCGTTCCAAAACTACGATTCAATTCTCTCCTTCTTTTTAACAAATAAACCCCTTGAACCCCTAAATCCATATTATAACCTTGTTCTTCTCTAATTTTTAGAGTTCCGGAGGAATGCCACGCAACTTACTTAGGTGTTTATTCCCATTGATGATCATGCGTCTCATTCCTATAAGACGACAATACATATTGCTTCTCATTAAAGAATTCTGTTTTTCTATTTTTGACATTTATTAGATAAATTTGGAGTTTGTTCAATACGCACATGATAACAAAAATTTTAATGAGACTTTCAAGTACACTAGGGAAGATGGGAAAAGGGTGGCTTCAGAGATGGACATCCGAAACATGCTGATAGGTGCGTTTGGAAGTGCATTTTTGAAAAATATTTTTAGATTTTCATAAATAATTTTTACCACTATTAAATATAAAGAAAAATTCTCTAATTAAAATACAGAGTCATCCATACACTACAAATCATAACAAAATAATTTGGTCAGAAATTTGATGACCAATTGCAACCTCATTTTTAGCAACATTCGTTAATTATTGGCAATACTACTAATTATCCGCGACAAGACCCTCTAGTTTCCACAACACTAGTTAATTATCAGATAAATTATTTGAAAAAATAAATAAAGGAAAATGACAATAACATTGATGTTATCCAAAAATAAATTTTAGACACACTTATAGCCTAATAGGAAACATGAAGTTGTTGCTACTTTTCTTCTCAAATCTCTTTTAAGTTTCTTCTAGCAACTCATTCATGCAAACTCAAGATCCAACGAACTATTGAATTCAATGAAATCCATAGCCAAACGAGAATCTATTGTGATCATTCAAATAACCTTTAAAGTTGTGGCATTTGTAAACATAAGGGTATGGGAGTTCAATGGAAAAATTAGTTTAATGAACTTCAAAGGCTACAAGTCTTACCGTGGAGGTTACTCTTCAGTTGCAGGATGGAATTACCCCCATCAATCACAGTAGAATAGAATACATGTTTTGTAAACATTGTCAATACTAGTTTGGTTTAAGCTTTGTATACCTAGATCGATGTTTGCAGCAACATATTTAGTCTAAGATAGGAATATCTATTGCTTGACTTGTATTGTTGTCTACAACTGGATTTTGTTGGAACAAGTCTTTCGAGAACAAGATCAATCTTCACTCAATTGATGCAACCACAAGTACAAATGCTTTTCGCTCAAGTAATGCATACACACAAGGTTCTAATGTTCAAACTTATTCTTATACTATACACTTTGAGAGTTGAAAAGAAAAAGATTAGAAGAAAAAAAGAGAATATGGAGGAAGAAGAGAGTATATTGCATTAACTCAATTTTTACAAAGTTTGAAAACTATATATCTTGAGATTACTTATACACCAACTAATCTCCCTTTTGCCGTAACTAACTTCCTAAGTCAAATTTTGTTATATAACAGAGTTTCCACAACTAACTAGTTAGTTACTTGTTTTCTAAGTAACACGTAACATTGTGAATTATACTTTCAATGCCACCTAATTCACTATGTTTAAACTTTCAACATTCATCATGCTTCTCAATCTTTGAACAATTCAACTTGCTCAACTTTGGACATAATATCGATTATTTGATTCTCACTTATGCAATGCTCCAAGCACAACCTTCCATTGCTTACTTGTTCTCTAAGATAGTGGAATATCATTTTAATATGCTTATTCCTTCCACGTGCAATTCGATTATTGGCCAAGTTACATTGATAACAGGCATGTTGTCAATTCTCATAGTCATAGCTCCATGATCATTGCCTTCAATCTCATCAATTAGCATATTGCTTTACAGACACAAAGGGAGGTTGCTATGTATTCTGCTTCACATGATGACAATACTACTATTGATTCCTTTCTTGAGTTCCAAGCAACTGGTGCACCATCCAACATAAACACATAACCAATTGTAGACTTTATATCCTCACCATCACTACACCAACTTGAATCAGTGTATCCCATAAGTCTGCACTTTTTTCCTACATCTGCTGCTGGGAAAAATATTTCATAGTCTAGTGTGCATTTAAAATACCTTTATATCCTCTTTGTGGATGCAAGATGTGACAAATTTGACTTCTGTATTGCACCCCAAAATTTATCCTCCTAATTTTCTTTTATCTGGCTTAAGCTTAGCATTGCATTCACATCTTACCATTAGGTCATTGTCACTAACATAGCATGCATTTTTATTCAATAAAGTGTCTGAGGTTCAAGAGTTCAATGGGCATACAAGCTATCATTTTACAACCGATTTGAGGTGTACATGTCCAATATAAGGTCTGATGTATCAGATTTCTTTTGTAAGCAATGAAGCGTGAAATTAAGGTTTCTTATTCGTTTGTGCTTGAACTTGGCAAGATTCTTCAATTGAAGTTCATGGAATTAGGGTTGGCTCCTATAGGCTCATGGTCATCAAATAAATCTCCAGACTTTGGTCTCATAATCATCAAAGACTTCTTTCTCAAATACTAGGGTTTGTCCATGATATGAAGTGTCTGGTTTCATTGTAGCTTGTAATACAAGTCATTCGATTAGATTTCATTCCAAGGAGCTTGTAACATATACGTGGAATTAATGTAAATTGTGGATAGAGATGTTTCTTCTACAAGTTTGCAAGTATAATGTGAATTAGGGTTTATTTCCTCATTAATGTGATGGCCATGGAGTTTCTTTTGTGAGGGTTTTACTTCTCTACAAGTTTGTTTAGTCAGACGACATCACTTGATATCACTTGTGGTTGAGAGTTAACCGAGTTTTGTTCATTCAGTGAGGTTGATATCATTTTACTTAGGATGCAAGTTTTGTTTTGAAGGACTTCATTCAAAAAGAGGAGTTTGGACATGGAGTTCTGCATTAATTGCGTTGGATTATTTCCAAAAGGTTTTGGATCAAAATCAAGCCAAATGTTGATTCTTGATCTTATTGATAGTAAGGACTTGAAAGTGCAAATTCATTTGAAGGAAAAAGAGCTCTTGCCTTACATCGCTTTAGTTAAGCAAAGTTCAAGTGAAATGGTGATTTGGGAACTTGAAGATCATCGACAAGAAATGGCAAGTTATAATATCACCATTCAAGTTCATTATTAATCAAACACCACTCATAATTCATCATCCAAAACTCAAATTGATTCAAGATGGTTGTTCAATCAAATTTTATTCAAGTATATAAAGTCCATACAGAGATTTCAAGATGCATTCACCAAGATATATTCAACGCATTATGCCCATTACACAAATGAAGATTACATACGTGAATCCTATTGTTGTGAACCTATTCTAAATGGATTCACATTCCAAATGACCATGCTCCGTTGTAACTTCATATTTCTTTAATGTGTTGTTCTTGAACCAAGCGTTCGACACCAGCACCTGTTGTACAAAGAAATAGCTCTGTAGAAAACAATAAACCTGTTCAGAATACCAAAGTCAATTGGATTTTCGGTTCAACCACATCTCAGTTCAGAGAAAAAATTGTGAAATTAAATCATAGCTTAACTAATTCTATAACTAACTCAAATACAAAACAAAATGAGATAACTAGCATAATCCTCACGCTCCATTTGTCTAATTGATTCAATTCAATCCTAGGGTTTAGATTTATTCAAGCCTAACAAACTCTAACAGAGTATAGATACAAAAAATCTCACCTTTCACGATTCATTCTTCATATCACAGAAGAATCACCAAAACAAAAAATCTCTCAAAGAAACTCTGAAATCTCTGCTTCAAGCATCTTCAATCATCGATCTTCATCGAATTACCGTCATCTTTTGTAGCAACATTCATCATCCACCTTGAATCTGCAAGATTCTTCAACGAGATCCTTCATCAGCTTCTGCATATTCTCCAACCAGTATGTTCCATCTTCATTCTCTCTCTGATTCTCTCAACGTTTCAACCTTTATCTTCAGTGGCTTCAACCCTTCAATCATTGGAGAATCACCGAATCCGCATCTCTTGAAAATCCATCAAATATCTATGATGAATTTCTATTAATCTTGATGAACAAGATTGATATTCCCACACAATGCCAATGAATTATGAGAACAGAAAAGAAAAGAAAGAAGACAATTATTTTCTGTAAAGTTTCTCTCTGGCCATAAACTGTGGAAAACTTTATTAATCACTTGCAACTGCAAATTTTGTGATTACAATGAATTGACTTCATTACAAAATTAGGGTTTACTCCCTCTATTTATAGATTTAGGTTAGCTTGCTCCTAAGCCAAAGCCCAAAACTATAAAAGTCCAAAATATCTATTTTGGTACTAAATCAAATTTATCTATTTTAGATCTAAATCAAATATATCTAAACCTTAAACAAGTCAAATCTGTGTGTAGCATTTTCGACACACCTACTTCGACACTCCCCTGTCTCTGTCAAACAAATTGCTTCGACACAAGGAATTACTTTCAACACACCACCTAATTCATTGTGTCTAAGCTATCTACATTCATCATAGCTCTTAGTCTTCAAAATACTTAGACCTGCACACCCTTTGTCATGATGTCTGCAATCTGATTCTCAGTTCTGCAGTGTTCCAAATTCATCTTCCCATCTGCTACTTGCTCTCGAAGATAGTGGAACCTCATTTCGATGTACTTGTTTCGACCATGTGCTATGGAGTTCTTCGTTTATCGCTTTCACCCACTTCGAATCCTTCAATGCTTCAGCTGCATTGACAGGTTCGACATCTGCATAGAAAGCATAATGTACCAACTCACATTCATTATCTATCATATCATCTGATGTAACCACACAATCTTGCAATCTTGCAGGCACGCGTCTTGTTCTTTGAGGTCTGCTTGTACTTGATTGATCTATAATCGTTGGTTCTTCTTGTCAAACTTCTCTTTCGACTTGAGTTTATGGTTCTTCAAGTAGGATTCCCGCTGTATCTTTCTTGACATTTTCAGTCCAATCCCGTTCTTTAAGCTCATCTATGATCACGTCCTTGCTGATCACAATCTGCTTGTTCACTGGATCGAACAACTTGTAACCTCCTGTCGAATGATATCCAACTAGAATCATTTGACTCGACTTGTCATCAAGTTTTCTTCTCAACTGATCTGACACATGTCTATGTGCCATAGATCCAAATACCTTCAGATGACTCAAGCTAGGCTTCACACCAGACCAACATTCTTCTGGAGTAATTCCTTCTGACTTCTTCGTAGGACATCTGTTCAAAATATATGTTGCAGTCGACACAGGTTCACACAATGACAATGAATTATGAGAACAAAAAAAAGACAATTATTTTCTACAGAGTTTCTCTCTGCCCATAAACTGTGAAAAACTTTATTAATCACTTGCAACTGCAAATTCAGTGATTACAATGAATTGACTTCATTACAAAATTAGGGGTTACTCCCTCTATTTATAGATTTATGTTAGCTTGCTCTTAAACCAAAGTCCAAAACTATAAAAGCTCAAAATACATATTTTAGTACTAAATCAAATCTATCTATTTTAGATCTAAATCAAATTTGTATGTAGCATTTTTCAACACACCTACTTCGACACTCTCTTGTCTCGGTCAAACAAACTGCTTCGACACAAGGAATTACTTTCAACAACATCTCCCTCTGTCACCCTCACAAACGCGACATGAATAACCGCTCAGAGGCACACAAAAATCCGAAAGAAGTAGAAAAAGGACGGGCGGGAAAATACTATTCGAAGCATGGAACAAAATCGTATACCTGAATCATTGAAGATCTTCCGCTGGTCTTCTCATCATCATCATCGCCATGAAAACCGCGTCGGACGGACTCTGATCGATAAGTTGTCCGAACTTCTTGACTGATGTGTAATCTTTCGGATTCTTGCTAGTTGATGTGTGTGATACCTCCACCGCCCTTGTGAAATTCCTGATCTAGAGTTTCCGACTGAGGCTCCAATCGAAGATCTTCAGCTAATCTAAGGGTGAAACGAAGAAAGGCTCGGAACAATAAGGTTGGTGCGTGATGGACTATGGTGACAACTGGTGTTGCTAGATGGTGATAGGGATGGTCCTGGCGGTGGTTTACCGGAGGGGAGAAAGCGCTGTTGTTGAATTTTTGACGAAGAAGATCTGTGTTTATATGAAGTTGAGAAGCCACGTATATTTTCAACCCTAAATATACATCATTATATTCCGTCCCTCTTGTTTTATTTTAATTTATTTTTGTTAATGTAAATTGAATAAATGCATAATAATGTGATTCATGCTTAAAAAAATAAGAAAATTGGTTGATAATCGTGAACTGGACTCTTTTCCTGGACCGTGTTATTATTCCATAGGTCCATCCGCTAGTTTTTTTTAGCAGCATGATAGCTTGTGTTACGGAAGAAACCTATCTCTAATTCAATAACACTGATTCAATTTGACACCCCCCTGATCTCACTATTTTCTTTCTTAAATTTAGGATTTCTTTTGGATTTTTCTATAATAAGATTAAATTACAAAATCAATAAAAACTTGTTAGTTTTTTTTAAAGTGATTTAGGAACTAATTCTTTAATTTTTAATAGATTTTTTTCTAGAATTTATTGTTAGAATTTTGATTAGAATTTTTTTATTATCGATTAGGTTTAGTAATCATTTTGTTACTCGAGACTTGTGATTCATCTTTGCTTGTTGAGATTTGAGTCTTATACAGGTTTATTGTGCGATATGCGATTATGCTTGAGTTTTCGATTGTGATTTATTTTCACATTGATGATATTTCGACACTCACTCCGAACATTTAATTTCTGACTCTTCTCTATTGCTTGGTGAAGCTTACTCAAAGTATTCCGGGTTTCTTTGTTATTGAGCGCTTTGTTTGATATCTGTTTGGTATTTTCTCTTATTTACCTCATTTCAGCACTTTACTACTTTCTAGATATCATGAGAAGTAGGAAATAAAGAGCGTGCGCTCGAAGTCGCTGTTTAAAGTCCTGTAGCAGGCACCGCTTTCTGTATGCTATTTGTGATTGTTTAAAATCCTACCTTTGAAGTAGGTATTCCGCACGTGTTTACATTTATGCTCGCATATATTCCCCATCCCCCATTGAAGTCCTCAAAAGGAGGCGAGCGGAGAGGGTTCGCAATCAACCCCCACACATTTAGTCAGTCATCCTTAGCTCGTGTTGTACGTCGATGCTTCGGAGTTGTGCAGGTCATGTGTATCGAGTCGGTCAGGTGGAAAAGGGTTTTGCAATCGAACCCCCGCACTTTGTCAGGAATTCGCATTGGTCAATGCTGACACTCCGTGATTGCTCATATTATCTTCTATCTTCTACCTCGATCTCCTATATCTTAGTTAGGTGCTTAGTCGCTTTGGACATCACATTTTTATTTCTTCATCCTATTCCCGCTTGTTTGCCTCGGGTGATGCGCTCCCCTTAGCTAAAGCATTTCTCTTCTTTTTATTTTATCCCATTCCCGCTTGTTTGCTTCGGGTGATTCGCTCCCCTTGGCTAAAGCATTTCTCAGGTTCCCCTATGTTTCCTACCTCGATCTTCGATATCTTGGTTATGCCAATTTGCTTGAGCTAGTGCGCACTACTCTCACCATGTATGTGCTCTTTTGTTTGAGATTGTTTGAGATACATTACTTTCGCCATGTATATGCATCATTGTTTGTTTGTTACCTTTGTATATACCATGCTCCCTTATGGTTTTCTCGACTCTTTTAGGTTAGTGTTCGAGATAGACATTAGATTTCCAACTATGCATGCTAGCATTAGGTAAATGTTTCCCTTTTGTTAATCCGGACCGTATGACCACCATTGCATGATAACATTAAGATTAGAGCTAGGTTAGTTTTCCTTAGACTCTTTTCTTTCTCTTTTTGCATCATTGCATTTAAAATTAAAACTTCTTTTTCTTGATAAATGTATAAAACATGCTAACATTACAAAAATTCTTTTCATGGTAAAAAAACATCTACTAATTCATTTTTTTTCGCCATTCGACTTTTCTCTTCTAAGAATATGTTAATTCCTTTCCACTACAGTGCGTGAGTCTCCAACAGTCGAGCAGCGGTGGAATGATTGAATTTAACACCGTTCAATTAAAAAATACAAAATAAACGGATATTATTGAGCCGAACTACGACGCTTTGATTCCTTAAAAGGAATACGTAGGCATCTGGTCACGGGGCTCAGCAGAGCAAAATTTGTAAATACTTCCTTCTTTTCCCCGTGTTTTCTTTTTTCATGCATCCCTTTTCTTATTTCAAGCTTTAGTTTTAGACTTTATACACCCATTAGATAGATAACAAGAGTGGATACCGTAGAGTACTACGGGCGTGTGGGGTGCTAATACCTTTCCCTCGCGTAACAGACTCCCTTACTCGATCTCTCGGTCGTTTGATCGTGATTTCATCCTTCTCAGGTTTACTCGATGTTTACCTTTCTCTCCTGTAGGATAAAAAACATTCGGTGGCGACTTCATTGATATATTATCAGGTGATTTTCAGTCGGTTGTTTCATTCTGCATGAATCTACTCACCATGCCTACAATGTATGCTAGGTCAGGCCTTATGTGACAAAGATATATCAATGACCCAACAAGTCTTCTATATTCTGTTAGATCAACATCGTCTTCATTTGAATCCTTTGTCAATTGCAGTCTTGGTTCAACTGGTGTTGAAGCATGATTACAATCCTCCATCTCAAATCTATTGAGTATCTCACTAGCATATCTTCTTTGGTGCATTATCAACCCCCTACCATATTTGTAGAACTCAATTCAAAGGAATTATGAGATGTTGCCAAGATCAGACATCTCAAATTCCTTGCTCAAGTCAATTTTGAAATCTCCAATCTCTTGCAATTGCTTGTGATTAACAGATCTTCTACATAGAGACAAAGTATTAGCAACTCACATTTTCTCCTTTTGACATACACATCATGCTCAGTTGTACACTTTACAAATTACTTTTCTTTTAGAAATTCATCAATCTTCTTATTCCAAACTCTTAGAGCTTGTTTAAGACTATACAATGCCTTATGCAGTTTGTACAATGTGCTTTCTTAGCCTTCCTTCTCAAAACCAACTGATTGTGACACAAACATCCATCTGACACATTGACCAGTTGCTCATATTTTCTAAGTCAACAACCAACCTGATTGTTTCAATCCTCACAACTAGTACAAAAACCTCATCAAAAATCAATACCTTCTCTTTGAAGAAATCATTTGGCCACAACTTCTGCTTTGTGCTTGGTCACCTCCTTTGGGGTTTAACTTCACCTTGTACACCCACTTCACATCAATTGATTTCTTTCCTTGTGGTCATTCAATTAGTGACCAAGTTTTGTTGACCTCTATGGATTTCGTCTCCTCTAACATAGCATTCATCCACTTTCAATCCTTCAATACTTGACTCACATTTACAAGCTCAATGTCTACATAAAAGGCATAATGTACCAATTCACCTTCACCATTGACCACATCATTTGATGTGATCACATAATCTTGCAACCTCGCTGACATGTTTCTAGTCCTTTGACATGTTTCTAGTCCTTTGAGTTCTGGTGGTGCTTGCTTGACCCTTGGTACCATATGATTATATCTCCTTATCAGTTTCACAACTTGGTTCATCACACATGATTCTCACTAAATCCTTCTTGGCATTATTATTTCAATCTCATTCTTTAAGTTCATCCATGCTAATCACAATATGCATATTCATAGGATCAAACAACTTGTAGCCACTAGTTGAATGATAGCCGATCAAGACCATTTGGCTTGATTTGCCATCAAACTTTCTTCTCAACTGGTCAGGCACATGTCTATGTGCAATAGACCCAAACACCTTTAAGTGGCTTAAACTTGGCTTAACACCAAACAGACATTCTTATGGTGTGATCCATTCTAGCCTCTTGGTTGGACATCTATTCAAGATGTATGTTACAGCAAACACAACCTCACCAATTCATAATACGTCTCTATGTGGATGGTCTATTGGTCACAAGTTATAATGATGATGGATTAGCAAAGTTCAAGGTAAACATGAAGAATGAGTTTGAGATGTCAGACTTGAGAAATTTGGCCTACTTCCTAAGAATAAAAATTGTGAACACAAGACTTGGAGTTTTCTTGCATCAAAAGAAATATGCAAAAGACATCCCGAAGAAGTTCAAGGTGAACAATTGCAATCATGTAAACACACATTTGGAGACCGACATCAAATTGAAGAATGAGTGAGATGATAAACTGAAGGATATCACTGTGTACTGGCATATCATTGGCTAATTGAAGCATATTTGTAATACAAGGCCTTACTATTTGTCATAATGTAGGATTGATTAGTAGATTCATGGAGAAACCAAGACTATATCATCTAATTGCAGCAAAGAAGATCCTAAAGACATTAGAGGTACAACAAACCATGTAGTACTCATGCCAAATGAACAAAACACAATAATGGAAGCCAAGGTGTGTGGTTGTTCAGATTCAGATTGGAATGGTGATCAAGATGGTAGAAAGAGCACATATGGTTAGTTGTTCATGCTTGGCTTAACACCAATCTCATGGAGTTCAAAGAATCAAAGAATTTTGGTGTTGTTTTCATGCGAGACATATTATGTTGCAACCTCATATGCTTCATGTCAAGCACTTTGGTTGAAAATGTTGCTTGAAGAGTTGAATGTGAACAACTGTGAGCAAATCAAGTTGCTAGTGGAGAGTCAGTCATCAATTGATATGGCAAACCATCCAATGAGCCATGGTAGGAGAAATCAAATAAGAAGGAGGTATCATTTCCTTAGACTTTGTTTGGGAGGGAAGGGGAAGGGAGGGCTTCGAAAAACAATTTTTCAAAAAAAATAGAGAAATCTTTTACATGTGGTTACTAATAGTTACATGTATAGTGTAGAAAAGTCAATTTGGTGTATTTCGTAGTATAATACAAAAACTTACTTTCAAATTGATGATGACTCAGACAGTAAGCTGTCACAATTTATTTGATTTTTTTCATGATGCCTCTGAAAATAAGGATGAAAATCACTGACTCCATCCAAGTATAATGGAGTTTGCATTTCAATCAGGCGTGAGACCTACAGAGAAAAATCAACGTTAATAATTTCTTCTTAGTTGATCTTTCAAAGCTCCAGAGCAATATAAAGAAGTTAGGACACATAATCAACACATTTAGAACTGACTGGTCTATTAGAAATTTAGTTTACAAGATAAATCACAATAGAAATTAATCAGCTGCATATATTCTTATATAGTCATGATAGCTGCACAGTTTTTATCCTCGCAAATCCTTTATAAACACTTAACCGAGCCTTTGGATAACGTCGCAGTCAGGCAGAAGTTTTTTGAGGCCCAAAAAGAGTCTGTTGAAGTATCATTACTCTCTATCATATACTTGACACAGTAGATAGTCAATAATATGACATGTCAAATCTGTTGAAACATACTCTTAAAAGATGGTTCTTTTGCAAGAAAATTTACTATGAAATGCCATTACAGTATTTGCAGTGAAGAAAAAGAAATACAGGAATGGTCATTACTCACAGCTCTCTGAAAAGTAAACATCTCTTCCTGACCAGATAGTATGGATGTGATGCCAACAGGGGTACCTCCTGAGCCCACGTTGCCTTCTGCTAAGACATCACGGCGAAGTTTACTGCCTTCAGCTTCTGTTTCAAACTGGAAACTGGAACCACAAGAGCGAGGAGGTTCAGTTACCAATGCATTATTTAATTAAGACAGCTAAATTTCAATCAAAAGCAAATCTGACAGTCAGTGTTGGTTAATACATCATTAAGAGAATCATCTTCCAATTAAACATATGCAACTACTAGTTATAACCACAAATTGTCAAGAGAAGATCTATTTTACAAGGAATTTGATAATTTCCTTATACATGTTCCAATAATTTCTTTATACATCTTCCCCTATTTTATAACTGATCTTAACAGAATTTCCATCTTGATAACAACTCTGTCCAGTCTAAACATCTCTATGTTTGATATTCTAGAAGATTACACTTTCCAGGTCCCATCTTAATATATATAGGCCTGACATGGTTGGTTGAGGAAATAAATATCTATAATAAGTTTTTACAAATTACAATATTTTTTTAAAAAGGAGTTTGTCAAGCAACAACATCAACAAACAATCTAGAATTGGGAATTTAATGTAAATATTTCCAATTAGAAACCACCTATTCTCAGCTAAAACGCAACAAGCATCAGTATCAACCATGGGATTAGATATCGACAGTTAAGTGACAAAAAAGGTAAATACAATTATCACACCATTACTTCAGCAGATCCAAAGCATTTGTACTTTGTAATCCAAAAGGCATTATAAATCTCATACAAACAGACAAAATGCATCATAAGTCTCATACAGACGGACAAAATTACCTCTCCAAGTCAAAAAGTGTGCCTTCCTCGGTTCCTTGAAATAATTCATCGATCGAAGAGGATGCCAAGCAACATAGACAAGAATGGTGATTGTATAACTCGTCAATAAGAGTGATAAATCTCCGTGCCTAAAAAGTAGAAAATGCTTTTTTGCTCAAAATAAGGTAGGGAAATTTTGAAAGAGAAGTATATTAAATTGAAATGTTTAGGCTGATGCCTATGAAGCCCGGACTCGGACACAAACACGGACACGGGACACGACACAGACACGAGGACACCGCTAATGTAAAAAACATAGGACACGAACACGGCTATATGTATTTTATATATTAATAAAATAATGCAATTTATGAAAAGTCTAAAATGTGAACTAAAATTTATATTTATTTAAACTTATTACATTCAATCAACTAAAAAAAAAGACTTAAATTGAGTACTTTCAATTAAAAAAATTATCTAAAACAAAATGATACAAATCATATCATAGTCACTCCACATTGAAAAAACATGTCTCTAAGATTGGCTCATCCAAAGACAAGTTATATGTTATATGTAATTAACATATAAGATGAGTGAAACAAAGACAAGTAACATATCTAATTAACATATAACATTTATGAAATTAACATGAAACATAAACAAAAAACAATTTATAAATAATAACACGAGTGAAACACCGTCACCGACGTATGTAATGAACAACAGGAAACAGAAACAAACAGAGACAAATAATAAAGAAAGAAAAAAAAAGGAACGAGTATCAGAAGAGAAAGAGTGGAATACCAGCGGTGGCGGCGATGGAATACCAGCGTTCGGCGAAGATGAAAACAAACAAAGAAGATGAAAACAAAAAGAGAAGATGAAAAAACAAGGAATGCGCATTGTTTTTATAGTGGGAAAGTGGAATATGAAATGTAATTTTTTTTAATTATGATAATTTGAGAGGTTGACGTGTCCGATATTTGAAATAGTGTGTCGTATCTGTGTCCGATGCGTTTCAAATTTTTTTGTTGGACACTTCAAAAACGTGTCTAATACGTGTTGTACGCGTGTCGGTGTTTGATACGTGTTGTATGCATGTCGGTGTCCAATACGTGTCCGGTGCAGAGACACGCCTTCTAATTGGCGTGTCGGAGCTTCATAGGCTGATGCACACAAATTTCAAGCATTGAATTTGAGGAATAACTTAGGAAATATAGAAGCAGAGCAAGAAAGCAAGTTTTAACCCACAATTTGATTTCTTAAAATACATTAAGCAGATATAAACACATCTGAGGCCAACTTAACCTTTTTAAATTAATACCTTGTCACGAATGCGCATACTCATCACTGGAATATCAGATATGAAAACGGTGTGATAGTTGTCAGCTACTGCAATATAATCTGCTGCACCCAACTGAAAGTCAAAACAGTTAGTGAGAGAGAGCTTACTTCCTGGCAACCCAATAAATTAGATTTAGCTACTTTTACCAACACACTAAGGCATGAGTCCATTTTTGTTATGATAAAAATATTATATATAGGATATCTAATATCTATAATATAATATTTTGCAAACAAAAAACCTCTCATTTATGTGGCTCGACCAGTGACCCACTTGTTTGACTAGTGACTCGTCAATCTTAGCATAATCAAACTCAAACTTAGAACTCAATTTGTTTCCAACTGTTGAAGTTATGGGGTTTACACAAAAGAAGGAGAAAAGAAAGAACAAACACTTCCTAAATATGATTGAGATATAAAATATGGATGATTAATTTGATACAAAAGCCTAACCAATAAGAGTGGAGACAGAACCTTGGTCGGACAGTGGCGGCGGTGGCTAGAAAAAATAGATAGCATATCGGTGTCTGGTTGATGAGAAGAAGAGTTCATATAAGAATATTTTAGTCAACATATAAAAAAAAAATTAAACTCATCTTCTCTCCCCCCAAATTCCCCAATATTGAAGGGGAATCAAAATTGATTGAGGAGGAATTTTGCTTCTCATAATTCCATCCCATTCATTTCCCCCAGGCCAAACAACATGTTAGTAACTATATTTTCTAGGAGAAAATACTTTAAGCAGCAACCGAACAAAGAGAAAGAACATACCGGACGCCCACATAGATAGTCAAATGTAAAGCGGGCAACTCCTTCGCAGCTTTCAGGAACCTCAAGAGTCCTGTCACAAAAAATTATATGATTCATGTTTATTATCCATCCATTTTGACAGTATTAAATATAAATGGGAAACCTATTACCTTCCAAACATCACTGAGATGGTGGTGGAGATTATTTTTCCTCCAAATCGGCCTGTTGCATTGAGCCACTTTTTCTCAAATTCATTGATGGCTTCCCTTTCAATAGGCCATAAATAGTTTTCCTGCATATCTATACCAACTTAAATTTCCTTATGTTCAAATTCTATTAGGCATAACAGGACGCGTTGTTAATGCAACTATCAGAATACACTGCATGGATAGAAACATGTAATTGACTTTTTGTATTAGGAAAATCACAAGCCCCACATTGGTTACGTATAGAGCTTGTGTAAATAGTTTATTCAAAGTGACACCCTTTTACCTTACAAGCCGGTTTTGTAGGGATGAGTCAGGCCAAACTCTAATTCTAGTATGGTACCAGAGTCTATCGATCGGACCATAGGCCACCCACCATTTATATCCACGCACCAAGCACAATATTGTTGGGTGTGAGGTGGTGTATTGGAAAATCCTAAATCCTACATTGGTTACGGATAGAGCTTGGTGATGTCAAACATGGAAGTGTCCTCACTTGGGAACTTTCCAGTTTCCATGCTATGATTATATTGTTGAGTAGAAGTATTTTGGCTGCACAATATTTGTAATGTTGGCAGCATCATAGCTTTGATATTGATAAAGAGTTGGCAGCATCATAGCTTTGATATTGATAAAGAGTTGGCAGCATCATAGCTTTGATATTGATAAAGAAGCCACGTTTACATTGAAGTGGTATTTCATAAATTGGATAAAGTTATTTATACGAATTGTTTTTCTTTTACTGGACTGTTGATGTAAAGTAAACTACTAATGATCACTTTTTCTATTGATGTACATGTACCTACCTAACTAAAAGAGCCACAAATTTTCTTTTAGGGTTAATCAACCATCGCAGCTCATGTTTACACACCCTAAAAAAACCAAAAACCAACCAATATCAAAGTCAATATGAAATGGGGCTACATCAAATAGGGTATATACACAATGACATGAATTTATTGATGGACCATTAACGATATTGGATCATTCCACGTCGCCCCTAAATTGCCAATGCACACATTTTCACCATCAGAAATGAAGCTTTTGCTTTTCCCTTGATAGGTAATACAATGCCAAGAGCTAAAAGCCCAAACTATTGATGATTTCCCCTCTATTGTACTAGGTACCAAACTATCAATTTTTAAATTTCTTTTAATAACTTCAGTAACTATCTAAGATAAATGATTTATATAAGAAATCAATGACCACAATATACTCAAATATAATTCCAAGAGATGCATATCGTAAAAAACAATTAGTATTCAAATTATTATTGGATAGTTCTCTACAAAAATTACTCTATTACTACGAAATCTACTGACATCACATTTGTGTGTATAAAAATCAACGACCATGCAAAGCTGCAAATAAAATTGCTAGAGATGCGTGTCTTAAAGAGTTTTTTTGAGGAAAAGTAGATCAGATTATTGTTGGATATAATTCCACCGCTACTATGGCTGACAAAAAATTCTGCAAGAGAAGTATACTGACATCAAATGTCCACATAGACAGATTTCTGTGGTTAAGATAAATGTGATGAAATGGCAGATTAATTCTCACCCGGTTTACTGATCTCTGTGCTATAAAACGACGGTAGTCAATTTCACTGCCAACCAACACCTTATCACAATGTTCTTCCAATTTGGAGACAAGGGTTTGGAAGATTTCTGGAACCATACCAGCCTGCACACAAAAAAGACATTTTTGAAGAAAATATCAATAAGCAAATATTAGGCACTTTTACAATTGGTCTACAATCTAGATCCCCCAAAAAATAAATCATCAGGGGTGTCATCAGTATGTTTATGTTAGAAACTGGTACCCAAATACGATTTAATTGTTGAAACTGACTGTTATTGATGGCAGAATACATTTACGACAAAAACATAATTATACACACTAAAGAAAATCCATAATTCACACATAAACTAATGAAAGATATAAACTACTTTTATGAGACAATTCCTATCCAAGAAATTTGAGAGTCTTGGTCTCTCCCTCCCATAACCACTCAATAACTATCCCATAACCACTTTCTCTATTTGTTCCTAAAAATAAATAACATAACTAACGATTAATAAAAACATAGCTGCCCATAACTGCCATAATAATAAGTCTAATAGTTTATCAAACCCCAGTAACAAAATTGAGTACAAAGGGAAAAAGGTAACACATTAAGTAAAAAGATTGGCTAATAAAAAGCACACCTCATTCAAGTCCTTTGGTGCTCGATTACTTGTAGCCACAATTATAGTTCCACTACTCAGCAATCTGCTTAGAATTCCAGATAAAGCCACAATAGCAAATACATCAACAGTCTGAAATAAAGATCGTCAAAATTAAGACACGGTCATTATTGCAACTTACAAGTTAAAGTATGAAGAAAAAAGTGATATAATACAGAGGAAGCTCAGCAATCATGTTAACAATAAGCAAGGAGGGACAAAAACTGATGCAACTGAAACTTAGAACAGAGATGTTCAAAGCCTACATTGGGGTTCCACCAGATAGTTATGATCTGGAATTGAAGTAAATATATGGGTGGGGAAATATTTCTAACCAAAAAACCTGATGAAATAACACATACTACACAAAATGCACACTTCCATAAAATCCTTTGAAATTAATCATGGAAAACTACTCCAGTGGGAAGGAGGATGCACCCAGTTTTCACCGAAAACACAAACAGATTACTATATAAGAGAATATTCCTGAAGTGTTAAATCAGCATTGACGAATAAGGATGTGAAAATCTAAAATTTAGTATGCAAATATAGGGAATACGTTATAACACAAAGTAATAATTTTCCTTAACCTGTATCTCATCAAAGCACAAAATGCTAGCTCCCTTTTTGTCCCCATCTCGGTCTAGAAAAAACTTATCTGCTACAGCAGGAAGAATGTTTTTCATTTGCACCTCTTGCTTGTATTTTTCTTCTGCAGCCAGCCACTCTTTAGCTTTAGTGTCGAAGGGAAGATTCATAATCCAACCAGCAATGCCTGACTGCAAAGGCTTCTCTTCCATTTGTTTTTTCCATATCTTGTGCATATGTTCATTTATTCTAAGCATGGCCTGCAAAGGAATGGAAAAAGTATTAAGTCTATCCATTTCAGCACTATATTCACAACATTGATTAATGGTCTTGCTATAGAAAGATATTACATATAAATCAAAAGATAACATCAATGACATCTATAACCTGACCACAAGTACTCAGGTTATGGGCAAAAATGTAGTAAGACCCACCTCATGAAAGTGATACCTTCTTCGATGTTTAACTATTCCTTCAGTGGCACTATAAAACATGTCCATCAGCATTGTCTTCCCTTCAGCATTAAAAATACAAGGAAGTCATAAGAAAAGAAACTGGAAAAGTAAGGCTAAAATGAGAAACAAGGTAATAAATAATGTCAACTATGACAAGTGACATAAATGAAACAACGAGAAACTTTAAGCAATACAATAATTAGAAATTCAATCAAGCCATTTTAAGTTAGCATTACTGGTAAACATAAACATCAGTTGAAAAAGGAAAGATTAAATTATACACCTCTACCCTAAGAGCTGCTTAAAATATATTGCTCTTCCCTCTAATTATAAAAATTGCACCTCTCCCCTAAAAGATGAAACGTGTCATACTTTAGTTCATTTTAACATAAACACGTCTCCTAATAGGAGGGCTGACTGGTGGGCGACTATGAATAAATTATCTGACATTTTTCTTCTTTTCACAATTTTCAATAGCAATTAATTTAGAAAGTCTTGTTGATTTTATAACTTAACAAGACAGAATGAAGTTTTAAAGACCCCTATTAGCTTTGAAACTAACAAGAACCTTCATTTCATTTCCTTAAGTCTCAATTAATAATAAAGGTTCAAAACAAGATGCCAAAAATGTCGAGACTAACATAACGAAAAAAAGGTCCCTAAGAAACTTGTCTTCATTAAATGAAATGAAGAGTAACCCCTTTATCTCCTAAGAGAGGGGAGTCCTATTTTTAAAATTAGAGGAAAGAACAATGTAATTTTGACAATCTTAAAGATGGAGAAGATAATATACCCACACAAAAAATAAAAGAAGGTAAATACCACTGCCCACATTGCCATATATGTAAAGTCCTCTGGGAGCTGGAGGAGCAGTTGGGCGGCGACCAACTAGTGAATCCAGCTTCTTCTCACGTTTAAGATATGACACCCATTTTCCTACTCCTGACTCCACATTACCGGGTCTTTTCCTGCATCAATGACAGACAAATAAATACACAACACATTTTACACCATCTACCCAAATAATAGTAAATTTGCATCAAGGAAACACAAGCCGAATTCGAAAACACTATTTCCACTTCAAAAATGCTCATAATCAACAAAAAATATACACAAGTGTAAGCATCTAATTGAATCAAAATCACTTGAAATTGACTCAAAATATGCAAGCCAGATTCAAAAGCACTATTTCATTTGAAAAATACTCATAATCAGTTAAAAATATACAAGTTTAAGCATCTAGTTGAATTAAAATCACGCAATTGACTCAAAACATACAAATTTAAGCATCTAGTTCAATATCACTTCAAATTGACTCAAAAATCAAAATTTACCCAGCGGTCCATCTTTCAGTGATTTTATTATTCAACCTCTTCCACCAATCCTCCTCGTTCTGCTGCTTCTCAACTTCCTCTATGAGAATCCTTTGCCGCTCATTCTCCCTATTCTTCTCCCAATTAGATAAATTAACCTATCACAAAGCACAAAAGCACCAATTCAAACACCATCCAAAAAAAAAAATCACTAACAAATGAAGAAATCAATTAAAAAATTTACATGATACTCTTCCATTTCCCTCTCATAATTCTCCAACCTAGCTAACAAATTCTGAAGCTCCGTAGCAACACTCTCTTGATAAGAATCGTGCTGCAACTTCCCTTGATCAACGAGATTCTTGTACTGCACAATCGGTCCTGAACAAACAAAACTCCACAATTTTCATAATTGAATAAAGTAAAACTGAATAAACTGAATTGAAGAATGATTGAAGAGAATAGAGATGAACCTGGACGGTTTTGATTGGGAATGCGCGATGGATCGCAGTAAGAGCGAAAGGGAGTGACGTGGAAGTTGGTTGGGATCGAGAATGCGGATTGGAAGAGTTTGTTAGGGTTGTTATGGGAGAGAAGGTTCCAGATTCTTCTCATTGTTTTTGCGTTTTGTTTGTTTAGTGAAAATTTTGAATGCATTGCTTGGTTTGTTTTCTTTGATGACTGAATGGAATGTATTCATGACAAGAGTTTGATGGAAAGAGAGAAAAGGAGGACGGGGAGTGACGTGGATGATCCTTTAACCACCAAAACAAACTAAATTTAATAACACCAAACTAACTCTCTTACTCTATGTATATAATGGTTTTATTCTAACGTCTTCTTTTTTCACTTTTTATATTCTATATCGTCTTCTCTCTTTCACCTAATAATTTCAACATTCATTCACTTTTTAATAAATACAATATTTTTTGTTTAATAAAATTCAACATTCTATTCTATTATTTTTATTTCATATTTTTATTTTCTTTTATATTTTTGTTTTTATGATTATATACTAATATTAATTATTGATTGAAATTAAATCAAAATAATTAAAAGTTAAATAATTTATTTTAATTTTTTTCTAATTTAATAATTTATTTTAATTTTTTTTCTTCTAATTTTATATTTACTAAAAAATATTTATAGCTATAAATAAAAGTTTATTAGAGGTTAAATAAAATAATTAAAGAGAAAAAAATGAATTTTTTTCTATGTCCAAATCAAATGAATCAAATATTTATTTATAGACAAAAAAAAATAATGAATTTTAGTTAAAATAAAAAAAAATAAAAAAAAATGATTTATTATAAAATAATTGACTCTAAATAATTAGGATGAGATAAAAAATTTAAATATTCACAACAACCAATAAGAATTTGCCAAATATTTCTTTTGGCTCCACTCTTTCCTCATTCAACATGTTAAATATTTTTAACACTAATTAATTCATATCACATTTAACATTTTATTCAACATCTCATTGTAAGTATTCAACTATTGAAGAAAAAAAATCGCCACCTCATCGTATATAGTCTTACATTTTGTGTTGAAAGGATTTTTTTTATTGTTGAATTTTTTTGTGACAAAAATTTGAAAGAATGTTGGAGATTTCACATTGGATTTTAGAACATTTTGGAGATGTGATGTTGAGAATTTTTCATGCCAACCCCCAAATTTAACCTGCCACTCTTCCAAATCTATGAAAAGACTATATTATCCAACCATTTTTCATTATCACATATTTTAGAATTTACGGTACACATTGAATTTTTCAAATTTTAAGACAATATTGGAAATTTTCAGGCAATATCGAAAATTTTGCGAAATCAAATAAGTTTTACGGTATATTTTGGGAAATTTTTGGTATATTGTACCAGATATTTCATAATCTCCAGTATCGCCTTCCGAAAATTATGAAATATCAAGTATTTTCGTACTGGAAATTTCATAATTTTCGGTATTATCATTAGGGAATGATACCAGAAATTTTGAAATTTCCGGTATAATATCCATACTGGAAATTTTGAAATTTTCGGTATTTCTATTTTTTTTTAAATGCTATATTTTTTGTATTTTTTTTTAATTTTGCTTGCAGTGAGGACCAAAGGCAGAGATGAGTCTATAGCGGGATGAACTATAGATAGAGCCAATGTTGTGGAGGACTCAGATCCATCTGGGAGTTTAAATTCAACAAGAGATCTGCTACCGTTGTAATACACTTTTGTCTTAATCAGAAATTGAGGAAGAGACATTTTATTGAGATGTGTTATCCAATAACCCTAAGACCCATGTTTATATAAATAGTGATGCATTTTAGACCACACATAAGTGTCGGTGCAATCAGAATTCTCCAAAAGTGTCGGCAAAATCTCAATTGTTGAAAAATGTAATATTTAAACATACCGGAAATTTCAGTTATAAAGGAAATTTCTGGTATACCGGAAAAGCGTAATTTCCGGTATAACGAAAATTTGTATTTTTCGATATACCAGATTTTTTTTAAATCACTTCCGGAAATTTCGGTGTACCGGATATTACGTAATTTCTGGTATACCGGATTTTTTAAATAGACTTTCAAAAATTTGGGTGTACCAGAAATTTTGTGTGTGTACCAAAAATTTTGTCCAGAAATTCCTTTGTATTGCATCAGGGGTAAAGTTGGAATAAAAAAAATTGGGGGGTTCCAGGTTGAATCTGGGGGGGTGGCAAGAAAAATTCTCGGTGATGTTTGTTCCAATTTCTCTACCACATTGTCCTATGATGGATTCTTAAAGGAGGTTAGACATATATGTTCGAATATGAATCTTCATCTAGTATGACATATCTTGAAGCAATAACATAAGATTTAGTGATAGTTCGATTTGTTGATTGTTATTTTGATGAATCAAAATTTTTAACGTTAAAGGGGGGAAATAAGTCGTTAGGAAAAAAGATAAGATAAAGAGTTATCAATGTCTCGTCTTGATCTGATCCTCGAGCTAAACAATGAGTTAGAAGTTTAAAAGATAATTTATTTGCAAAGTTTAGCACACTAATTACTAGTTGCATTCATTAATCTAAAAGGTGTGATTAAGTCACTAAGTCATATATATTATAAGTTAATGTTTCAACAAAAATGGATGTCTTTGTTGACAATCTAACATGTCTCAGCCACTCATGAAGCGTGGAAGACCAATCGATTTCGAAGATAAAAATTCTCAAAAAATAAAATGAATTAGAATAAAGATGATTCAAGCGAGGATATATAAACTCTAAAAGTGTCTTCCAACATATTAAACAATCCAACTTTAGAAAAGACTAATATGGTACTTGAAATTCATGAAGATAAAGAGATATCGATAAATTATATTTATAATGTGATATAATAAAATTAACATGAAGTCGACATTGACGATATTTTTGAATATTATATAACACTAAAAGTGATAAATAATAACAATGATTATGAACCAATGTTTATTATAGATTGTTGGTAATGTGAGGATCGACCAAAATGAAAAGATGTATTTAAGCAAAATTAAACTCATTTTCAAGCAACAAGTTTTTGGACATATAGTCAGAACACCTCAAGATGTGAAACCAATTGGATACAAATAAGTTTTGTGTGAAACAAAATGAAAATAATGAAACTGTGAGATACAAAAATCGACTTGTTGTTCAAGGGTTTTTGCAAAGACTTGAGATTGATTTTGATGAGACAAAGTCACGTGTATTGGATATAAGTATTTTTCTATATTTAATTAGCTTTGTAACACATGAAAGACTTAATTTTTACATGATGCATGTTGTACATCTTATTTGTAAGAATCACTTGATAGTTATATTTACATGAAGCTCCATAATGGATTAAATTTACACGAGACACATAATTTAAGATCTTGAAAGAACTACACCATTAAATTGAGCAAGTCCCTTTATGGGATAAAACAATCTGGACGCATGTGGTATAGTCGTCTTTGTGAATACTTGTTAAGGGAAATATATACAAATAAATCCATTTTTTTATTTCCTATCATTGTTGTCTATGTTTATGAAAAAAAAGCAATTGAGCGGAGATTGAGAAAAGAGACCCAAGTTATAGAGAATTAATTTGGTTTATGTTTGAGAGGTTAACCAAAGAAGCGATCTATCTACTATGACATGTGATGGAGAAGTATCATATAGACTAACAAAACTTGCACTTAATTTTCATTGACTCGGAGAAGGCGTATGATAAAGTGTCTAAAGAGTTTTTTTTTTAGAAATCCTTAAATAAGAAAGAGTAAGGATTGTCCATTTTCGAACTATCCAAAATATGTATGAAGGAGTATCGACTAGTGTGAGGAGACAAAAGATTTTCCTATTACAATAGGATATGAACACCAAAGGGAGAAGAAAACCGTAGTGCATTTTCATCTTTTCAACACATAAGAAGACGTGTTTTATCTTCGATACTAGAATCACATAATAAATGCATTTTATTTAGACCTTCTAAAGAAAGTTTTGAGTATTTTTTAGGATAAGCAAAGCCTAAATTTTATTCCAAATGTTTGCGTCTCTCCTTCTAGATGTCTCAATCACTTTTTTTTTTTAATTTGCATTCACTTAGAAGGTGATATTCTGATCGTTAAAACAAGAACAAATATAAAAGATTAAAGAAAAATGAAAGTAAAAGACACTCAAAATAGTCGATATTTGTCAACGCAGTTCAGCCAATAATACATACTTCTACGACTATAGAGCATCTATAATTTCCTTTATTTTTGTCTAATAATTAGGGTTCACTAGAGTTACAAATATATATATATATATATATATATATATATATATATATATATATATATATATATATATATATATATATATATATATATATATATATATATATATATATATATATATATATATATATATATATATATATATATATATATATATATATATATATATATATATATATATATATATATATATATATATATATATATATATATATATATATATATATATATATATATATATATATATATATATATATATATATATATATATATATATATATATATATATATATATATATATATATATATATATATATATATATATATATATATATATATATATATATATATATATATATATATATATATATATATATATATATATATATATATATATATATATATATATATATATATATATATATATATATATATATATATATATATATATATATATATATATATATATATATATATATATATATATATATATATATATATATATATATATATATATATATATATATATATATATATATATATATATATATATATATATATATATATATATATATATATATATATATATATATATATATATATATATATATATATATATATATATATATAATAATAATAATAATAATAATAATAAGACTCAGTTTACAATAATATCTCGGACTGTCCCATGCCCCTAGTTACCTAGCCACAACAATCTCTACAATATGAGTCGAACTCAATACCTACAATATGAGCCAAACTCAATACCGATCTAATGATATACTATCCATATTTCTCTCAATGCCAAATTAATCTATCAATCTTTAAAACTTTCTTTGCCACGTAGTGTTAAAGAAAAGTGAATTTCACATTGGATCTATTTTTTTACTTTGATGCAAAGAAGATTTATCGGAGCTTATTCTTTAGACACATAAGTCAAATCATTCATGAGTTTTTAAATGATGGGTTTGAATTTATATGTTTTTGACATATTTCTAGATTTAAGATTACAATTTTAGGTTTGAGTTCCAATCTTCATCTTCTTCACAATGACTTGAGTTTATGATTTATGTTTCTTTTTGAATAAATTTTATTTATTATCTAGTATGGTATACATAGTGGCTTATTGATAAAATAAAATTACACACAATCATTTTGAAATCCACATTACCATCTCATAGACTATTTTATTGACTTTGACTAATAAAATAGACAAAAATGACTAATTTATTACTACATTTTAAAAAGTTAAAGGGTTTAAATGGTCCTTTTTTAAAGATACAAGACCAAAACAAATAGGATTATAAAATAAATAACTAAAAAAAGTATAAAGCTATATCTCTTTCTCTCTAAATTTGTATATCTAATACAATAATGCAGAATTGTCTCAAGTTTTTAGAGACATTGTGAAGATTAATCACACTTTAACCATGTTAAAATAAATAAAGACTTTATTTAATTATAGTTTAACTGTGACAAATATTTTATAACATCTTATTTAACTTTAATGTGAAAATTTTCTACTCCTATGCAATACTTCGCCTTACATATCATAACTAAAGGACTTTCGTCAAAAGAACCTTTTTCTTTTGCCTAACATCTTTAGTTCTAAACAAACTCTTTTATCATGATTAACAATCTTACTCACATCCAATGCCAAATTTCCTACTTGAAAAAAAAGAATTAGTATTGGTAGCTATTAACTTGAGTTTTATGCTAATTTTGACTTTGACAAAATGTTCTAAACACAAATTTACATGAGCTGGATTCTCATGCTTCTCCCACATACTAGTAATATATACTTTCTCCATTCAAAACTCAAAATATTTAAGTAAAACAAAGGAAAAAGTAGTACAATAAAAACATGTCTAAACAATACATCTCTTATTAGAGTGCAACCATAAGACAAGACATAGTACAATATTACTTGCCCAATCAAATCTTACTCAAACCAAGTCTCCATGATAAAATCCAAGTTCTTCTCAACAAGCATAACCCTCCAACTTCCCCCAAACACTCCAAAAACAAGACTTTTAGAACAAACCTGCTTAACACTCCTCCAATCCCACTGCAACACATTCCCCAAACTAACTCAAATCCAAACATTCATCATCAAAACCGGTCTCCAAAACAACCCATTAGTCCTCACCAAATTCGCTTCATCTTCCTCCAACCTCAACGCCATTCACTACGCTTCCTCATTCCTCTTCCCATCTCACCAAACCCCATCACCCTCCTACGATGCATTCCTCTTCAACACTGTCATTAGAGCCTACGCTCAAACCCAAACCCATGATTCTAAATCAAAGGCACTTGAATTCTACAGAACCATGCTCCGGTACGGTGTTTCGCCGAATAAATTCACGTTCCCGTTTGTTCTTAAGGGTTGTGCTGGTATTGGGTGTTTGAGATTGGGGAAATTGGTACATGGGTTTGTTGTGAAGTTTGGGTTTGAAGATGATGTCCATGTTGTGAATACGTTGATTCATATGTATTGTTTTTGTGAGGGAGAAGAAGGGGTTGAGTTTGCGGAGAAGGTGTTTGATGATAGTCCTAAGTCGGATTTGGTGACGTGGAGTGCTATGATTGGTGGGTTTGTGCGGTTGGGGCGTTCTGCACGCGCTATTGGACTGTTTAGGGAAATGCAGGTGAGCTCATTTTCAATCACTATTGGATAAATGATTTTTTTTTTGAAATTATCATGAAATTTCCCATTTACTATTTCATTCCAAAACTAAAGTTCAAAATATTTTTCTAGTAATCCTGTCTTACTATTGATATGTAGAAAGAGCTTGACAAGAACTAATATGTTCTGACCTGTTTGTCAAACATTATCTTACTCATGGAATTCATGTTTGTTCATGCAGGTCATGGGTGTTTGCCCTGATGAGATCACAATGATTTCTGTTTTGTCTGCATGTGCTAGTTTGGGTGCACTTGAGCTTGGAAAATGGCTGGAATCATACATTGAGAGGAAAAACATTCCAAAGTCTGTGGAACTCTGTAACGCACTGATAGACATGTTTGCAAAGTGTGGCGATGTCGATAAAGCCACCAAACTGTTCGGACAAATGGAGTCACTAACCATAGTTTCATGGACTTCAGTAATCGCTGGTTTTGCAATGCACGGTCGTGGTTTAGATGCTGTTTATTTATTTGACGAAATGGTTGAAAATGGAATAACACCGGATGATATTGCTTTCATTGGCGTGCTCTCTGCTTGCAGTCACTCGGGGCTTGTTGACAAAGGAAGAACTTATTTCAAATCAATGGAAAGGAATTTCAATATTGTGCCAAAGATAGAACACTATGGATGCATGGTGGATTTGTTTTGTAGAGGGGGATTTATCAAAGAAGCATTTGAGTTTGTTCAAAAGATGCCTTTTGAACCAAACCAAATCATATGGAGAACCATAATCACTGCTTGTCATGCAAGTGGAGAGCTCAAGCTTGGAGAGAGTATCTCCAAAGAGCTAATAAAAACCGAGCCGATGCACGAGTCTAATTACGTTTTACTGTCAAACATTTACGCAAAATTGCGACTATGGGAGAAGAAGACTAAGGTGAGGGAGATAATGGATACGAGAGGGATGAAGAAGGTTCCAGGGAGTACCATGATTGAGGTAAACAATGAAATGCATGAGTTTGTCGCTGGTGACAAGTCTCATGATCAGTATATGGAGATATATGAAATGGTGGATGAGATGGGAAGAGAAATCAAACGGGCAGGGTATGTTCCTACAACATCTCAAGTGTTGCTTGACATCGATGAAGAAGATAAAGAAGATGCTTTGCATAGACATAGTGAGAAGCTTGCCATAGCTTTTGCTCTTTTGAACACTCCCCCTGGAACATCCATTAGGCTTGTGAAGAACTTGCGCGTTTGTGAAGATTGTCACTCTGCCACTAAGTTTATAGCTAAGGTTTATAATCGAGAGATCATTGTCCGGGACCGCAATCGATTCCACCATTTCAAGAATGGTCTGTGCTCTTGTAGAGACTTTTGGTAATTGAAAATTGATTAGAACATCTAAGATTCTGTGCTCATTTGTTGAAAATTAATGCTGTCATCTACGAATTTTTTTTATTAATAACCAAGTATTAAAAAAATATTTCGCAAATAACCGGGTTTCGGAAAAAATTACGCAAATAACCATGTTTGAGATGGCTCCACAAAGGAGGAGCCAAGTCATTTGGCGCATGCACCTAGGGTTTTGCCCTAGGCGCCATCTCACTTGGCGCCTCCATTGGCTTTTAGCCAAGTGAGATGGCGCATGCTCCATAAAAAGGAGAGGAGGCGCCATCTCACTTGGCGCCTAGGGCAAAACTAGGGTTTTTTGCCGTTTTATAAATAATTCGTCCGTTTCTTTGAAATTTCTCACACTTTCTCGCACTGTATTTTTATTTTGTACTCCCTTATTTACGTAATGACGTCGCCTATGATTTTTAGCAGAGATGGTTACGTTATATTCTCCGCCACGAAACCCGCGATGAAAATGAAATTCTGTCACATTCACTCCATGGAGCGTCTGAAGCGGGAGTTGATGCGGTGGCTAGATGGAGACATCGCCGAGGGGGAAAAAATTCGAAGGATCCAGCGAAAACGAACAACAACCTCGCATGCGACAGGAAGACCTAATGTGTGGTTGGAGGAAGTCAAAACAGACAGTGATGTAATGCTGATGATGCATGGGTCAGATGAAATTGTGTTAACAGTTGTAATTTCCTAGATTGATTATCGTTAATCATTGTTGTACGCGAAAACCCTAATTTAATTTCCTAGATTGATTATCGTTAATCATTGTTGTACGCGAAAACCCTAATTTAATTTCCTAGATTGATTATCGTTAATCATTGTTGTACGCGAAAACCCTAATGTAATTTCCTATATTGAATTTCTTAAATTGTGTGAACAGTTTTATTAACGGAAAACCCATAATGTTTACAACACAAATATTGAAAAGATTTATTGTATTACAAAATTTATGTGGTCGAGCCAGACGCCCGATTCGGACAGTTTTTGCGATTGTGTCCGACCTGACGGCATAAACCACACTTTCTTTCCAACCTGTCAAGATCGTCCATTTCTGTTGTTATGCGCCTGCTTTTGGGACGACCCTTCTTGTTCCTTCGCATTTGGTCATTGTGCCAAACTATATCACCGCTGTATTCAGGCCAATAGTCCGGTTTTGCCACCAAAGGAAAGTTGTTGTTGTAAACAGTTAGCAACGTTTCAGATTTATAAACGTTTGATAGCAGTTGAAGCGCGTCTTGATGGGTATGCGCACAAGCGGCAATGACATGAGAGCAAGGCATACGAAAAGCTTGAAACCTGCCACAATCGCACCATTGAGAAGGTAAAATGACCCTGTATTCCTGTCTTGCCAGGCCTTCATTGTGGTCAATTGTCTCTTTCACAATGAAGTTGTGGCTATGGCGGTCAAACCGTGTAACCATGTGAGTGTTGGCTTTTGCACTTTCAGCCTTAATGTATTTCATACAGCTTTCACTCCACAGTTGTCCTGATTGCAAGACCGAATACCACATTTCACCTCTTTTGGCAAATAACGCAGCCATCCTAAAATACGTGGATTTCACCAAGGCAGTGATGGGGAGGTTTCGTATGCCCTTGAATACCCCATTCATTGATTCAATAAGATTTGTTGTCATATGCCCCCATCTTTGGCCATTGTCGTATGACCTAGTCCACTTTTCGACCGGTATGTTGTCGATCCACGTACCGGCTTCTGGGTTAGACAAACGGATCTCGTTGCGGTAATATTTGAATGTGGGCTGTGTCAGTGCGTATCCCGCATTCATCACCGCTTTCCGCAATGTTTTGTCCTTGACCTCCCTCGAGAAATTCTGGACGATATGCCTGATGCAATAGACATGCGTAGAAGGAGGGTCATGCCAACCATTTGCCGGATTATTATAGGCACTTTCAATAGAGGCATGTCTGTCCGAGATCAAACATAGATCCGGTTGAGGAGCCACGTGTGTACGAAGATTTTTCAGGAAAAAGCTCCAAGCACCACCAGTCTCCCCCTCGACAAGGGCAAACGCAACGGGGAAAATGTTATTGTTGCCATCTTGTGCAACTGCCATCAAAAGAGTGCCTTTGTACTTGCCATACAACCAAGTCCCGTCTATTTGTAGAATTGGTTTACATGATGCAAACCCTGCGATGCATGGTTGAAATGCCCAAAAGACGCGACTGAATATTCCGTTGCCATGTAGAACACTACCATCTTGGGCGTAAGCGGGCAATGTTTCCAGAACATAAACACTACCTGGAGAATATGTTTTAGTGCATTGAGGTAGCGGGGAAGTTCTCGGTATGACTCCTCCCAGTTTCCATACACCCTTTCAATCGCCTTAGTCTTTGCTAACCACGCCTTACGGTAAGACGGAGTGTAGTTAAAAACTGTGGTGATGTGGGAGATGATTGTTTTCACCTTCAAAGAAGGGTCGTTGCTCACCAGGGGTAGGATTTCTTGACAGATTAGATCATGGTTGAGTTTTCGGTGGTCTTGTGATTGAGTGGAACTTACACAAGTATGGGTTGTCATGGAACCTATGACCCAGCAGTCACCCCTTAGTCTGTATGAAGCGGTCAGCTTGAACATGCAGTCAGGGTGGACACACTTGATCTTGTACCTTTCCGGGTTTACACGATCCACCTTATAATCAACCGAGTTGAGCATGTGAAATTTTTTGATGGCCCTTATGCATTCCTCTCTATTACGAAACTTGTCCTTCTCTTTTAAATTTTCATCTGATTGCATATACGGTTGGAAAAACAAGTCCGTAGAAGGTTCATCTCCGCCCATGTTGAAGTTTGTCATGTGCGTAGGTGGTGTGTAGATTTTGTCGGTAGGAATACTTGGGATGCCATCATCGTCAGAATCGTCGTTCACCATTTCATCGAACTCTAACTCGTTATCTTCTTCTTCATCATCAACTGCATCCACCTCGGCTTGCTCATTCTCCAAAGGATCAACCTCCTGTAACACCGGAGGCTCTACCTCCTGTGTCACCGGAGGCTCTTGAAACAGAACGTACAACTCAATAGAGTCGTTTCCAGAATAGACATGGCTGGAAATCATGTTCTGGAAATCCTCGTCATCTTGAATTGCAACCTTATAAAATATGACTTGGTTGTTTCCAAAAAAGACTGGACTCTGATAAAATATCTGGGATATAGGGCCTCGTTCAAGTTTGGCCTCCAATCTTTTCTTAAAGTATGAGAAATTTGCTTTCCCGTTTAAGAGGAATCGGACATTGTCGGTGTTTCTAAACAAAAACCCAACTGTGGGACACATGTATGTCTCACCGTTGAAATGTGCTTTGACAACAAATTGTGGTGAAGAGGCCATTGTGTAGAATTGTTTTAGGTATGAAGGTGGGAATGTTTTGGGTTTATTGATTATATGAAGGTATGCATGCTGGAATGTTTGAAGGTTAGATGACTGATTCGAAGGTTGGAAAATTTTACAGTTTATGTGAATGAATGTTATGTTCAACCTAAGGCAAAATATTTCAATTAAGTAAGTGATGCAACCCCCCAAGGCTGTCCAATAATATTACATGCATGGGCTTATGCTGCCACCTAGCCTGGCCCTATTCTTCACACATAAAAGTTTTGTCTAAGTCTGCCACCCGTCTACTCCAATAGCCTTGCATGCAACAGAGAAAGGAATCCCAAAGGCTGTCACGTAGCCTGAGACAATGCTGTAAAACGTGACACCTCTTATTCGCCAAATGGGGTGGCGACAACATTCATTTTTGTACTATTTCGCCAAGTGAGATGGCGCCTCCCTTACTGTCCAATAATATTACATGCATGGGCTTATGCTGCCACCTAGCCTGGCCCTATTCTTCACACATAAAAGTTTTGTCTAAGCCTGCCACCCGTCTACTCCAATAGCCTTGCATGCAACAGAGAAAGGAATCCCAAAGGCTGTCACGTAGCCTGAGACAATGTTGTAAAACGTGACACCTCTTATTCGCCAAATGGGGTGGCGACAACATACATTTTTGTACTATTTCGCCAATTGAGATGGCGCCTCCCTTACTGTCCAATCGTATTACATGCATGGGCTTATGCTGCCACCTAGCCTGGCCCTATTCTTCACACATAAAAGTTTTGTCTAAGCCTGCCACCCGTCAGCTCCAATAGCCTTGCATGCAACAGAGAAAGGAATCCCAAAGGCTGTCACGTAGCCTGAGACAATGCTGTAAAACGTGACACCTCTTATTCGCCAAATGGGGTGGCGACAACATTCATTTTTGTACTATTTCGCCAAGTGAGATGGCGCCTCCCTTACTGTCCAATAATATTACATGCATGGGCTTATGCTGCCACCTAGCCTGGCCCTATTCTTCACACATAAAAGTTTTGTCTAAGCCTGCCACCCGTCAGCTCCAATAGCCTTGCATGCAACAGAGAAAGGAATCCCAAAGGCTGTCACGTAGCCTGAGACAATGCTGTAAAACGTGACACCTCTTATTCGCCAAATGGGGTGGCGACAACATTCATTTTTGTACTATTTCGCCAAGTGAGATGGCGCCTCCCTTACTGTCCAATAATATTACATGCATGGGCTTATGCTGCCACCTAGCCTGGCCCTATTCTTCACACATAAAAGCTTTGTCTAAGCCTGCCACCCGTCAGCTCCAATGGCCTTGCATGCAACAGAGAAAGGAATCCCAAAGGCTGTCACGTAGCCTGAGACAATGCTGTAAAACGTGACACCTCTTATTCGCCAAATGGGGTGGCGACAACATACATTTTTGTACTATTTCGCCAATTGAGATGGCGCCTCCCTTACTGTCCAATCGTATTACATGCATGGGCTTATGCTGCCACCTAGCCTGGCCCTATAATACACACATTAATGTTTTGTCTAAGCCTGCCACCCGTCAGCTCCAATGGCCTTGCATGCAACAGAGAAAGGCATCCCAAAGGCTGCCACCTAGCCTGCAAGAGTGACACCTTACATTATTTGTAAATGCATGCATGCATATGTGTAACTCCCTAAGCATGCAAATGTGACACCTCGCATGCATGCAACCACTACATCAGAATTAGTTGCCTATAAATACATACCTTATGAAACATATCTCACACCCACACAACTCTCACTCTCTCACTCTCTGCTACAAAATATTTCTTAAGTCTATCATACTCCTTATTTCTTCCTAAGTCTTTCATTCACTCAAGCGTTCTGAAGAATGGCCCTTCTAACAATGGGAGATACTCACAGAGGCACAAGGGAAAACATTGCTGCATTTGTAAGTCTCTTCTTTGGTTATACATTTTTCATACTTTAAAAAACGTGTTGTTCATCTTAATTAATCTTACTCTTGTTTAATTATGATCTCAGGATACACAAAGATTCAGAATCCGTTCGCACAAATACCTGGCCCCCGACCCTTTTATCGTCCCTTATCTGGAATATGCAGGTTTTGGACACGTGATAAAGATCTCCAACTGCATCATTGACTCCAAATTCATCCTTGCAATGTTGGAGAGGTGGAGACCGGAGACCCATACATTTCACCTACCAATAGGTGAATGTACCATCACTCTCGAAGATGTCTACATGCTACTGGGCCTCCCTATTGACGGTAAAGCGGTGAACGGGTCGGTTCAACAACCCAACTCACAGTGTGAAGAACTGTTGGGTAGGGACATGGTAGAAGGTGGTGGAGCAAGAGGGCAGGGAATACTACTCACTGACCTGAAACGGAATTATGCAAGTATGGAATTAAATGAAAATTCCTCAGAAAATGACCGAGTAGTAAAAGCCCGAACGTATATTATGATACTTTTTGGTACTTTTTTATTTCCCGAAAGTACGGGAAATAGTGTAAATTTCATGTACTTACATTTACTAACCAATTTTGATAAAACTAGAAAATTTAGTTGGGGTTCTGCAGTATTAGCCCACCTGTACAGTTCCTTGTGCAAAAACGCAGTCAAGGAAAAATGTACATTTTATGGGTGCGCATTTTTACTACAAGCCTGGGGTTGGTGGAGGATGGAGTCCTTAAACCCCATCAACAACAACACTTTTGGTTTCCCTTACGCAACAAAGTAAGTCATTAAGTTATAGCATTTATAACTATTCTTCTCTTTCCAAAATATATGCTGAAAATAACATGTTTCTCATTTCCTATAGGTACTGCGTGAGGGGTATGGATTACGGCAAGAATCCCAGATTCAATGTCGCACTCTACCGGAATCTGTTGGATCACCTAGGCCCAGATGACGTAAGTCGTAGCTTTTAACTTTTGTTCATTTTATTTATTTATACATTACTTTTGCGCTTACCTGATTTAAATTTTATCGCAGTTCGTCTGGAGACCATATTTGGGTTTGGACCATTCTCCAAATCCAGAGGATGCAGCAACTTGGACTGCAAAGACTGCACTCATTCGGTTCAACATTGTGGAGATGCACCACAGCGACCGCGTGAAGATGCAGTTCGGAATGATCCAAGAGATACCAAGTGACCCAACAGATTTGTCCCCCTGGCATCTAAAAAGGGTCGACGCCCAGTGGAATCTAACCAACTGGAAAGACTTTGCTCCAGAATGGTGTAAAATGTGGCAAAGGCGTCACCGCTACATCTTGCAATCCCCTGTTTTCCTTACTCAAGGTAACATGCGACACACCGATCAATATATGTCGTGGTACAGGTCGGTTAGTAACCCAGATATGCACGTGTCTCATCCGAGGTACTTGGTTGACCCACGCACACAATGGGCACAACCCTCGATTCCCCACCAACAAACCCAAAATCCTTCAACCTCAAACCCACCCCCAAGAAGAAACAGACCAACAAACACACAACCACATTCCCCACCACAACACAACTACAACCAAATGCCGTACTACCAACCACAGTCACCGCCAAACTACCAATACCCAGATATGCCTCAAACCCAACCACAATACCAACCCCAATACCAGCAAACCCACATACCCCATACACAATTTCAGTCTTCCACATATCCCAATATGGGGCCCTCAACATCCAGCCTTAGCCCTGATATGGGAATGTCAGAAGATTACGACCAACCCGACCAAACCTACCATCAACCACCATATCACCAAACAACCCAACATCCACAGTACCAAACACCCCAAGATCCATTTCCTTTCTACCCCCCATACTCAGACGACCAATGCTACCGACCAACCATGGAACCCCACCCACCGCCAACACGACCAAACTTCGAGGGCATGGGTAACCGACTGTACCAGAGCGGATCTTCGAGATATGGAGATCTTACTGATTTTATGGATTCGGATCGCATTGACTTCGCTGGGCCATCGACCTTGCCGCAACAGGAAACGAGACGGCACCCAGCAAGAGAAAGGCGAGGACGGGGATGCGGAACTGGGGGTCATTACCGGGTTCCTGGGGATCATTGATGTATCTTTTTTTTTTCCAGTATTTTTTGTATCTATTTTTTTACTGTTATTTAAATGTAAAACAGTTGAATGTAATTATTTTTTTTCAAATAAAAAATCAATTTTGGTTATCTCTGTCTAATACGCAACGCGCAGGAAAGGAAAAAAAATTTTTTTTTTTTGACCTCATTTTCCACATAGGCGCCATCTCATTTGGCTTAGGGCTTGCCATTTGCCCTTAGGCGCCAAATGAGATGGCGCCTCCCTTATAAAAATAGGAGGATGCGCCAAATGAGATGGCTCCTCCTTTATGGAGCCATCTCAAACATGGTTATTTGCGTAATTTTTTCCGAAACCCGGTTATTTACGAAATATTATTTTAATACTTGGTTATTAATAAAAAAAATTCGTCATCTACTGATGTCAAAACATGGCTGTTGTCCTTGAGTGGTGACTATCCTTTTATAAATGAAAAACAAAGGTCAGAAAATAGAAACAACTTTGGCTGCTAATTTTTCTGTTAATGAAACCTTGAAGTACTTTAAATTTGGATTTCATTTTGAAAACAAGTTTGAGATAAGTAGTTGTACAAAATTTTAAACCCAAGGTAAAAACTCAAAAACTACGAAACCTTTTTATTGTCTAAGTATAATATATGTGGAAATCTTATTCTTACCCTTAATTAATTTTTTAACAAATCACTAAATTGAAGATAGTTTGTGTCTAAACTAACCAAATCTGAACTGTCAGATTTGATTAGCATTGAAGCATATTGTTATTCAAATTAACAATGAAACCATTATAATACTATATATTTTCGTACATCTGGTTGTAATGGAATGACAGTTTTGGAAAGAAAAAAAAAAGTAACGGGTTACAAAGAAGCACTTTTTCATCTTCCCTATGCTTTGTGAATGAACAGTTGCACGCATCCCCAAGACTTCACTTTTCTGAATACCAACCCTGCCAACCTCTCTTCTCTCTCATCTGAACCCACCACTCTCTTCACATTCCTCTTTCTTCAACTCAAAGTAACATTCCTCTTTCTTCAACTCAACTTTGAGCCTTCATCCTATGGATCTTCAGACCCATCAACCCTTCTGATTTCATCTCTCTCGTCTCATTCTTCAACTCTCCATCTCTGCTTCTATGACCGAACCTCTAACCCACAATAGTCCGAAAACCTCAACTTCTTTTCCATAGCGATGAAGATGAAGAAACCCATAATGAAAAACCAAGTGAGAGTGAAAATGGGAGCATGATAGTGAATTTGAAGAATAAAACCTTAGTTAGGACTGTAATCGGTTAAATTGAGTGAAGTTAACTGTGGATTCAACGAGAAGGGTTGGCGATTTCCTCTGTAAGTTTCATTTTTTTGGTGTTGTATATTTGGAATTTTGTGGGTTTTATATCATTTAGTGGTTGATTGCTATTTGGAGCTTTAGGGTTGATTGAAATTTTGATGGACTATTCTTGAGAAAATAACAGATTACATGATTTGGACTTGATTATAATACTATGCCTCAGTAGTTCTCTCTGTTATCAGGTCTGGCCCTTTTGGAGATGGAGTTTCTATTGTGCTCGGCGGTGGTCTTATACAACTTATTGTTGTCTCTATTCAAGTGCTTTTGAAATGTTAGGGTTTGTGGTGAATTTTGTGCAGGGAGGATTTGGAGTATATAAAGGTATGTTGGAGACTCATTTTGCATTAACACATTTTCGGTCGGTGGATTTGGAGTTTATAAAGGTCTGTTGGAGACTCATATGAAATGTTTGATTTATGTTACATATTCTATATTGATTTTTCTCTTCTTTTTTTTATTGGTTCTCAAGTTTTATTCACTTATTTGAATTTTTTTACTCAATTTGTTTACGAATTGGGGGAATAACAATTGTTATCTACTTCAATTGTTAAATTTAACTCAGTGGGATTACTACTTTTGACAGCTTCTGACTATATTCATTCGTCTCCCTCTGCACTGATGAATTTATCATGTAAATCTTACAAATAGATTTCGGTTTCAGGACTATGGCGTTTCCGGCGGTGTGCGGTTTCATGGTGGTAGATGTTTTGGTGAAAGCACTCATATTCTTGGATTTCAGATTTTTTATGTTGATTCTATCTTTTTATCATGTAATCAATAATCTCGCTTCGCGATCTCACTCTTTTTCTTTTCTTCCTCAGAGATCTCTCTTCGCGATCTCTGCTTATGTAATTAGGGAAGTCCCAAATCCGCGGGGCCCACCTGAACCTGAGTCAACAGGTGAAACTCCGAGTCCGAGTTGACTGGGTTCGGATTCAGGTGCCACCCGATATTTCGGGTACGGGTTTGGATAGTGCGAAACCCGTAATCACACCCACTTAGACATGAAATTACATAAGTATATATATATATATATATATATATACTCACTCCTCTCCCTCACGCCTCCATCCTTCAGCCAGTCTCCTTCCATTTCCATTTTTCAATTTCTGCATATCTCACACCCATTTTATATCCAACCAACACGCTTCAAAATAATACATTCTCTTCCATTCTCCATGTATATCTCCAATGTCTATTTCTCTTCTCCCATCATTCTCCATGTATATCTCCAATGTCTATTTCTCTTCTCCCATCATTCTCCATGTATATCTCCAATGTCTATTTCTCTTCTCCCATCGTGAGTATGTAAGTTAGCATTGTTTGACAGTTGCGACAACCATTGAGAGTTTCGATTCCGAATCAAGAGAATCAACGTTTAGCTCCGTCCAGCTGTGATCCGAAGTCCAAACCAAAAGGTACAATTTTTTTTTTATTTCATGTGTTTCACTTGACAGAATCAACGCTTATCAACTCTTTTGCAGGTTATGAGTTAGTTAAACAAAGAAGATGCTACCAATTCATGCAGTAAGACATGCCTAGCAATGTGCTCTAAGTCATTCCATTTAAGGGTGTGCATGGATAAAAAACCAAACCAAATTAAACTATATAAATGATTTGGTTTGAATCTTAAAACTGTTTCTATAAAATCGGTTTGGTTTTTTGAAACTGGTTTACATGTGGACCAGTTTGGTTTTAAACCGATTTTATACAATAAAAAACAGTTTTAAAAAACCAGTTTTAAACCGGTTTTTCTCAAAACCAATTTTTTATTTACTTTAAAGAATCAGTTTTATAAAAAAAACCAAATTTGAAACTAGTTTAAAAAAAAAAACAATTTTAAAACCAGTTTTAAATAAAAAATATGACAATTAAACTTAAAACACATAATTTTTTTAAAAATGAATCTCATTAACACATCATGTTAAGCTTAAATAACAAAAGAAAATGTATTAACCTTGCTGCAATTAACAAAAGAAAGGTATTAACTTTGCTACAATTAAAATTTTTGAAAATACTAAATATGACATCATGTTAAGCTACACAATAAAAAATAGAATGACATAAGATACAAAGTGAACAAACATCAATGTATCAAATGCATAAGAGGAAATGCATAATTATGTATCAATATGTGGTAAATGATCATTTGGAAAAGTTTAAGTAAATACACAATATATGTAAACTTCCACTACTAAACTTGGAAATTAAAATTACAACTTGCATACAAAACTAGCAGAAGTAACAATGATGCATGTTATACTACTCCAATTATCACAAATAGAGAAACCTTCATTCCAGTTCAGTGTCCTTGAAGATAGCAACTGTTCACAAAATCAAGTAAAACCTCTTGGTCTTCAACTGGTTCACAATTTCCTTTCGACATACAAAATTAATCAGTTTTTGCAATAAGTTTAATGCTACATAGAATGAAATGAAATTACAAGAATGTCAGCATATAAAATAGTTGTTTTTATAAGAAGCAGAAGCACATTTACTTTCTTATTTTGTTTACAAGAATACTTTCTTTTGACATCAAAATAGTGATCAATAGAAATAATCACAATTCTTCTTTATATAAGGAATGAACCTGACATAGGTATCATAAGATCCCACAAAACATTCAAACAATGACTAAGCAAAACACTCACAAGACAATATCTATGAAATTATGATCATAAATTAACACATAGTAATAATGATACTCAGAAATAGGTATCATAAGATCCCACAAAACATTCAAACAATGACTAAGCAAAACACCCACAAGACAATATCTATGAAACTATGATCATAAATTAACACATAGTAATAATGATACTCAGAATTATTCAGGTAAGTTTACACATCACATGTAAATGAGACAACTACCAAACCAAATTATTTCAGAACTTAGAGTTGATAATTGCAAGGATTACATAGAAACTGTTAATTGATTCAAACATTGCAGCAAAATGTAGAATTCAATTAAGGATATAAAAAACAAATTTGAGAATAGTAGAGTAAATAATAAGATAGTGACTCTTAACTATGTCAAAACTGACAAGTGACAACTAAACTAGCAAATAAATGAAGAATAACAAGATCATACATTAACATATATGCCTAAATTGAGTCTAAAAAATGAATGATATTCCTTCTAACACATTATATTTGGAGCAGTTCATAATATGAAGACTTCACCAACCATAACTAATAAAATTGTGGCATAATACCAATGTCTATATTCTTTGGTACAATTGGTTCAAACCAAAATCTTCAAATTCTCAAGTGCAGAAATCAGAAAAATCACACAACAACATAAACGCAAAAGTGCAGAAAATGCATATATAAAAAATTAAGTAGAATATGTAGAAACAAACTTTAGAATTCTTTACCGTAAGTCCTCTTCGAGTGCAACAGAGGTTGAAAAAGTTGAACAACTAGCACCATCTTCCGCATAAAGTAATTCTATAAAACATACAAATACATTTCATTATGCCTCAAGTATAATAAATAATAATACATTAGAGAATATACTTAGTTATCATACCTTGCTCAAATCTCTCAAGAATATCAAAATCTTCATTTGTAATCAATGATGAAGATGTTCCTTTGAGCCAATCCTGGGTGCATATTAGTGCTTCAACAGTTGTCGGTGTTAATGAGATGCGATGTGGATCAAGCACCCTTTCTCATGTGCTAAATGCAGATTCAGATGCCTCTGGACTTATTGGTATAGCAAGCACGTCTCTTGTAATGTTTGCAAGGATGAGATAACGGCCATAATTTACTTTCCACCACTCGAGAATATTTATCTCTATGTTATGCTCTAACTTCTCTCCAAGATAAGTGGTTAACTCATTATCTGCATTGTCACACCCTTCTGAAAGATAAAACTCAGCAGTTCCGTATGAATGACTAACATTACCAAAAACTTGCGGCTCATGTGGATTACCTTGAGGAGTAGACATAGAAATATAACCCATACTCGTGGGTACTCGCCCCAAATTTGACGGGGAAAACACATTTTGATTGGGTTTGAGTTCGGTTTTGGGTTTTCCGCGATTTCAAGATATGGGGACGGGGCAGGTAATGGGGAGTGTAGTATCCACCCCGAACCCAACCCCGAACCCACCCCGTTTATTATTATTATTATTATTATTATTATTATTATTATTATTATTATTATATTGTAATATATATGATTTAACAATATATGTTGCTACAGTATCACAATTATATGCCGCTACAATATCCCAATTTGTTAAATCTGTCTATTGTTATAGTTTCTTGGTTTTAGAAAAAAAATGTAAGTGATAACATAAATGCATAAGAGCAATGACTGACATTAAAAAAATATAGTTGACACTAACATTTTAAGAAAATTAACATTATATTTTTAACCTTTCCACTTCTCAATTCTCATTGTATTCACGATAGGCTTTTGACTATATTAATTAAAAGACTTTTAACATTCCAAAAAAACAAATTTTAATGATTCAGATTTCAGAGTCAATCTTATGATAACTTCCATTGGAGTGTCACCCATGATATAATGGGAATTGCTAGTGTTTTGAATCCTAGGTACAAAATGGAGTTACTTGAGTACTATTATGAAAAATTGTATGAAGAAGACTCTACTGAACAAGTTAAGAGGATTAAACAACTATGTTATGAATTAATTGCTGATTATCAATTGAAGTTCAACCAAGAGAGTTGTGGTGACTCACCAATGTTGGAATCTATCTGTGTGGCTAATGATGGTTTAGATGATTATGATGCATATGTTCGGAAGAAAAAAAAAGCTAGAACTTCATGTGTTAAAACATGATTGGATCATTATTTGGAAGATGAAGTTTTACCGCAAAGTCCTGATTTTGATATTCTATTATGGTGAAAGTTAAATGGCATCAAATATCCAACACTCCAAGCAATTGTAAAAGATGTTTTAGCAATTCCTATTTCTTCAGTAGCTTCAGAATCTGCATTCAGTACTAGCAAGTATATTTTAAATCCGCATCGCAGTCGATTTCATTGGACAACTTTAGAGGCTTTAATGTGTGCTAGAAGCTGGTTATGAAGTACTGAAAATAGTGATAAGCTTTTATAATATTTTGTTAATTTTTATAGGTTAATTATAAAAACCAATATACGGCCTCTTTATTAAATATGATACCTACTGTTGTCACTGTCCAAAGGCCATAAAGCTTGCCTTTACAATTTGCTTAACATTACATAGAATTTTTTTAATATTATAGGATATCTATCTTTTCTATTGTGTTTATTATTATTATTCATGTATCAATACAACAGTAAAATAAATATAGGTTAATCATAAAAACCAGTATGTTAGGAGTATTTGTAAAATGATATATAATTTTGTATTTGTTAATTGATTACTATTTCTATTGTATTGTGTTTCATATTTTTAGGTGGTATGAGTTCTAAGTTAAGCAATGACTACGCTACTTTACTCAATAAAATAGAACCCGATGAAGAAGGTAAAATTTTCTTTTGAGTAACTAAGTTTTGACTTGTATTCTTATTTATTGTTAATTTTTGTATTTTAATTTGTATTTTTTTTATATAGGTGAAATATTAACTAGTGGTATTATTTCCTTCTTTGAAGATGGAGAATAGCATTTAGAGAAAGAAGGAAGATAATATTGGTGTTGGCCACTTATCTATTTTTGCTAGCAATTTCCATAGACAATGATGTTCAATATTTTTAGTTTTCATATTTTGGATTATTTGGTTTGTTAATTTGAAATATTAATTGTATGGTTGATAAATTAATACTTTTGTTAGTATTTTTATTATTTGAAATATATGTTTAAAATTCTTCGAGATTGTATTTTATATTTGTAATATAAGTTAATATATGTTAAGACTGGGGCAGATTTTAGGTTTGGGGTAAATTTTGGATTTGGGGAAGCTTTTGGATTTGAGACATATTTTGGGTTTGGGGGTGGGGCGGGGATCCCCGAACCCATTTGGGGCGGGTTTGGAATTCAATTATTCATCCCCGACGGGGATTGGGGCGGGTAATGGGAATTTATCTTGAATTTGGGTTTGGGTTTGGAGAATACAAAAATCGTCCCCGTCCCACCCCGTTGCCATGTATATTGAGGAGGCATAAACCCAACATAATATTCCTCATAAATAGATTTCAAGCAAGACTCTAAGGTTTCTTTCAAGGCATCAGCATCAACCTTATTATAATATCGTCGTACCATCCAATAAACCAATCTAACCTTGCGTCTAGGGTAAAAAACTAGAACAATCAACAACATCATGTTAAGCTTCTCATGAAGTCCCAAATACTTATCATACTTCTTTTTCATCTTTTGAGTTGCTGAACATAGATGTTCATCTTCAGACACACACATATCCACAATGCTCTTTCCAATATCCAAAACCCCAAACATATAAATATTGCTTGTCAAATAAGAAGACCTTGATATATGTACAGTAGCATCATAAAACAACTTCAAGAATGGAATGATTAAGTTGATATGCTTCCAATCGCCTTTCGTCGCGACACCTTTTCCCTTTTTTGTCAACTCATTCACATACCTAGCACAACATAAAATGTTCAACATCAATTCAACTTTATATAAATTCTTTCTTAAAACAAACTCGCATTTTCAAAGGAATTATCTTCGATGGATGCCATATATTCTTTTCTAATTTCCACAGACAAGACGTTTTCATGCCAATTGATGGATATGGATGCATCAAGGCTATGGTATGACATGCATAATGATTGTGCACACACAACCACTTACTCACACCCACATACAACACTTGAGATTAGACAAAAGCCTTATGGACTTTATACCATCTCTTTCTTGTCAATTAAGATTCAGTACACAAGAGTTGCATTATACCTTAACTTTTTCTAACTGATTTAGCAGAGTATTACACTAAATAGTTAGGCACCTTACATAAATTTTCATTAAGTCAAATAGTTCAGTCCTTTGAATTTTCTTACTAAATGCTTGGAGAGAAAAGTATACATGGTTGACATATTGTCTTTAATAACCCTTTTATAACTTATGACAATGTAGTTAGTTGTTGTAGTTATTACTTGTTACACTAAGATAAATTATGTACTTTCATAATTTCAGAATATCCACGACAACAACAATAAAATGTTACTGTGTTAGTTTCTATTAATATATAAAGTTTTTATGACCTTTATAACTATCTGTAGCGGTAAAATCAATGAAGTCGCCACTGAGTATTTATTTATCCCATAAAAGGGAAAGGAAAATCATCGAAGAAAAACCTAAAAGGGGAAATCAAGGTCTTGCAACCGAGAGATTCAGCAAGGTAGTCGATTACGCGAGGGGAAGGTATTAGCACCCCACACGTCCATAGTAATCTACGGGATCCATTCTCGTTATTCTAATCAAAGGGTGTGTTCAATCTAATGCTTAAGGGTTATAAACTAAGAGAGAATGCATACAAATAAAAGAGAAAGAATGTAGGGAAAATAAAGTTGTACTCGCTTGGGCCCTACCCCAATGCCTACGTATCCTTTTTGAGGAATCAAAGCTACCGTAGTTCGGCTCTTATTTTGTTTGTTTGTATTCTTTAAATGAACAATGTTGTATTCAATCATTCCACCGTTGCTCGACCTTTGGAGACTTATGACCTATAGTGGAAAGGAGCTAACATGCTCTTAGAAGAGAAAAGCCGAATGGAGAAAAGAAATGGATTGGTTGGTATTTTTTACCATGAAAAGAATTTTTTATATACTTAACATTTTTTTATACATTTGCCAAGAAAAAGAGGTTTTAGTTTTAAATGCAATGATGCAAAAAGGAAAAAAAAAGAGTCTAAGGGAGACTAGCCTATTTCTAACCTAATGTTATCATACAAAGGTAGCCCTACGTCAAGGATGAAAGGGAAATTTCTACCTAATGTTAGCATGCATGGTGTGATCGGTGGAAATAGAACTGACTGTTTTTTTTAGCTGGTTTCGCGAAATGTCACGGTAAGCAAGAGTCGCCACCGTCTTTTATGTTCTCCAACATGGAAAGGACAAAATCACAGCAAAATTCCTTATTCGAGAATGTTTCTCGGTTCGGGAGGTAGATTTATAGAAAGGGAAGGTGTTAGCACCCTTTCTATCCGTGGTTATCCACGGGCTCTTAGGTACTTGCTCTTATGTTTTCAAAAATTATTGCTTTTCAAATGTGTGGGGTTTTGAAAAAGTTCCGTTTGAAAAATTTCTAAGTAACTCTTGTATCTGTCCTCAAGAGTGTGTGAAAAATTTGTTTGAAAACTTTTAGAAAGTGCGGGTGCGAAAAGTTGTTTTTGTTTGTTTGAAAAGTGAGCAAGTACCCAGGAGAATCTACCTACTCTAAGGAATTAGGATGTGTAAAAGTCCTTTAGATAGTGCCATCCCACCATTGAGAGGTAGGTAGCACCGTCGTTGAAGGTGTTCGGGTCAATTCGATTATAAGGGACAGTGTGGTCACCGAAGCAATAGTAGGACACCTTAGAAGTAACCCTAATGTCCTAGATCCTTTTTATCCGAGGCAACCGTTTCGAGGCAACTGGATCTTTAGACAGGAGGGCGACCTCTAAGACACTCTATACTTGACGACCACGTTCGAGGCAACGAGTGAGGCGTACCCTAGAAGTGGTGTGTGCGTTTGTGTGTTGTTTTCAGTTTATATTTATCTTGGATTAGGCAATCGTGAGCTACGAGTTTTTTTTAATTAACATACATTCTTTCATGCAATTTAGCAGTTAGGAGTGCGGAAAATTAAAATACGAAAAGGTAAAAGCTACGCTATTACAAGGCGCGGGTCTATACATCGCCAAAATACAAAGACCCGTTTTTTGATAAAGATGCGGAAAGTAAAAAAAAACAATAAACCTAATTACTATTACATTCCAGAAACAGTTACATAATAATCAAATAGAAATAACGCGCGAATAAATTAAATTGGACGTCCGAGGGTGTTGGACCCTTTTGAGCAATTATAAGTTTTTTGTGTCTTTTGTATGAAATTAAAATTAAACCTAAATCTAATTATTCAATTATTTACAAGAAATATATTTTTTATGTGTTTTTGTATTTAATGAAAATAAAGAAATTAAAATCAAAAGAAAACCCTAGTTCTAAGTTTATGTTAATTATTAAGAAAATATTAAAGTTAACCTAATTCTAAATTATTTTAGTTATTTTAAAAAAAGGTTAAAATGGCCTAATTAAAGCTAATTCAATTATTTAATATTTATTTACAAAAAAAAAGATAAAATGAAATTAATGATATTAGTTCTTTTTTTTGATTTTTTATAAAAAATATTAGTTGGTTAATTGTTAATAAGAAATAAAATAAGGCAAATAAATAAAAAAGAAAATGACAAAACAAAAATATAAAAAAAAGAAGAGTAAACCCAAGGGGGTGTGGGCTGGAATTTTGAGGGTGTTTGATTGAGATTTGAGGCCCATTTGAATCCAGCTCGTTTGACTTCTTGGATTGAGTGGAACGCTGTTGACTCCTGAGCATGGTGCTCCTCACTTTTTGGCCCTTGAATCTGCACTGATGGACACTTGGCTGACTCTTGGATGAGGTGTATGGTATGCTTCCTTTTGAATGCTGCACAGGAAAGTGTTAGAAAAAATAATATTGGAATTATGGGGGGACCTGGAAATCGAACCCAGGTCCCAGTGAATACCAAGTACATAGCCAGCCACTGAACCAAACGCGCTTGTTTGTAAACATAATAGAAAAAAAGAATATATGAAATAAGTGCACTATATGCTGAAACGCGCGCGCCAATTTGAATTGACCACTCCCTGGTTGCCACGCCCCTCGTCTTCTTCATTCCTGCAAAAACATAAAACACATAGCGGGGGTTTTAAACCCCCACAAAATGCAAGCATATGAAAATAGAGATTAGGCGCTCGTTACATATAAAAAGGGCGCGAGGTATCCATCACGTTCGTCTCATCCTGCTGATTTCAACCATGCCTGTTTGGAGTTTTAATTTTACAGCATGAGAAAAACCCCAATTTCAAAGCTCTGAAAACCCTAGGAATCGCTAATGGTAGTTTTCAATCCAGGGCATTATAATCAAATTGAATTATATGGAAAGCTTCGTATGGACCCTGTGAGTACAATGCAATCAATAAAAAGAGTTAAAAATGCATAAATGTATGACTGTGATTTTGAGAAAGAGTGTAAACCTTGTGACTTGTATGGCACGAGTTCTTGAAGTTTTGCGCTTAATTCTGATTGCAAAAGGTTCCTGGAAGGGTCAGGAGTGTGTTTGGATCAAAGGAGAGGCTTGAAATATGCTGGAAGGTGGTTTTCAGTTTCACACTTTTCCTTTGAAATTTTGAGATTGCTTATGCTGTATGTGAGAGTTCTAGGTCGTGAATTGGATTGCCAAGGCTTGCATATATGTTTTGTAATGAGAATCAATCAGAATAATGGACATTAAACCAATGCAATGAAGTTTTTGATTTCCTCCATAACCACCATTGAACCACTTGCCATATTTGCTTCAAATTTGAATTTTGTGTTTGAAATAGGCTGTACACGAATTTGGAAGGTGTTTCATGATGCATCAAAGCAATTCAAGCCACAAAATATCCCCTAATTAATTTTTTTGATTTTCATTTGAATTTTAAAGATTTAAAATGAATTAAATCAAATAAAATTAAATAAAAATGGAAAAATTAATTTTTAATCTTGAAATAAATTGTGGGACACGTGGGAGGCATGACAAGGATGAATCAAGTCGAAAAAGTGGGCCCCTTTTGTCAAAAATGAAGTTTCAAGGATAATTGACTTTGGCCATTTCACAAAAATTTCTCAACTTCTCCAATGCATATCTTGCTCAATTTTGAAGCTATGAACATGTTCTTGGACATTTCGGAAAGGTCATGAAGTCCTCTAACCAATGCCTTTGGTACCATGTCATTTTGATTTACCAATATCAAGTTATGGTCTTTGACTTAAAGTGCATTTTTGTTGACTTTTGAAAATGACCTATAATGTTGAAATTGATAACTTTTTGTGAGAGTATTTCTTGGACTTGGAATGTGAAGATGAGTTGTAGGAAATGTCTCCCCCTTCAATATGAGCATTGGATGGGATTTTTTTGATGAACCATGAAAAAGTTATGCCTTGGTCAAGTTACTGTTGACTTTTTCAGCTGTCCAAAAATAGAAACTTTTGCATCTTGATGATTTTTGAGCCATTCTTGTGAAATCATGATCAAGATTTGATCAAATGATGATTGTGGCTTCAAAATGAGATGTTGACCAAAATTTTTGACTTTTGACTGCCAAATGACCAGTTTGCCCCTATAGTTGATTGTGAGGCAATTAGGGTTTTTGACTGTGCAACTTGACCTTGTGAGCCTTGAAACTTGACATGTAGGTGCTTGACAATGTATATGAGCATATGGGACTTGATTGAGCCCTTGAAAACCTCAACTTCCTTGCAAGAACCAAAACCCTAATTTTGCCTGGCTTAGGAGGCAATTGGACTGTGCAACCCTTGAGAGATTTTGAACTATTTGGAGGTTGATCCTAACAAATCTTGAAGAATATGGGAGGGAAAATTTTGGGGTACAACAGTTGCCCTTGTTCAATCTTCTTAGACCTGAGGATGTAGATTGGCTTGCGTGCCTTTCGTGATCCGAAGGTGGAAGATGATTGAACACTAAAGTGCCCATAAATTTGCACTCACATAGTAGAGTATCAGCAGTGTGATGTCGGGGAATGGGCTTACAGATGCCATTTGGAGAGATGGTGGATAGGAGGATGGGCTTATAGATGCCATCTGGAAGTGTGACAGAACCTTGTCGGGAATGGGCTTATAGATGCCATTTGGAACTGTTGGTAGGTGGATGGGCTTATAGATGCCATCTAGGTGTCGATCGCGTAAGAGATTCCTTAGCGAGAACTTGCGTTCCTGAGAAAGAAAGATAATTACCTGGCCTGTTACAGGGGTTGATCGTCAAACTCTTCATGCAGACATGCCCTGGCTGTATACAGGTATCGAATCTACAATTGGTTGCTTATAGATGTGCCCTGGCTCGATACAGGAATCGAATCTGGAATTAGTCGTCAACAGATATGCCCTGGCTGGATACAGGAATCGAATCTGGAATTAGTTGTCAATAGATATGCCCTGGCTGGATACAGGAATCGAATCTTCAAACTCTTCAGACGTGCCCTGGCTGGATACAGGAATCGAATCTGGAATTTAGTCGTCCACAAATATGCCCTGGCTGGATACAGGAATCGAATCTTCAAACTCTTCAGACGTGCCCTGGCTGGATACGGGAATCGAATTTGGAAATAGTCGTCAACAGATATGCCCTGGCTGGATACAGGAATTGAATCTTCAAACTCTTCAGACGTGCCTTGGCTGGATACAGGAATCGAATCTGGAAATAGTCGTCAACAGATATGCCCTGGCTGGATACAGGAATCGAATCTTCAAACTCTTCAGACGTGCCCTGGCTGGATACAGGAATCGAATCTGGAAATAGTCGTCAACAGATATGCCCTGGCTGGATACAGGAATCGAATCTGGAATTGCGACAGTTGATAGTAGTTATCTTTGGATTGATCTTTTTCCTGAAAAGGTAAAACATCAGTTGTATGCAATGTCATGATGTATGAAGTGCATGATGTCATGATGTTCTCAAAAACAGATGAGATTGTGTGATATAATGCGTATGTGCATGCATTGTGGTGTATGATAATGTAATGTTTATGAATGCATTTTCGTCTAGGAAAATAAATCCTTGACGAATGCCGGGAAGCTGAATCCTGGGCTGATGTTGAAGAGTGAAGTTCTTCATTTCCGCTGGGGATGATGGTTGCAAGAATAAACCGGTAGGAGAAGATGACTCCGTTGGGGAATAAACTTGTTGGAGAGATTACTCTGTGGGGAATACTCTGTTGGAAGAGATACTTCGTTGAGGATTGATGATAACTCCGCTGGGCATACCATTTATGAGCTTTGTCGGGGAATTGATGAACTCCGTTGGGGGATAGGAAGAGCTTCGCCGAGGACGATCTTTCCGTGATAATTAGCTGAGGATAACCCAGTTATAAGCTCTGGTGGAGCATAACCTTTGAATAAAACCGGGGAGAGACGTTCGTACTCTGCATGTGATAGGCTTCCAGAATCTACTGGGGATAAGCTTTTTACTGGGGATAAGCTTCCAAAACCTACTGGGGAGATTGATTCAACTCTCCTGGGGAAACTTTTGGACTATACTGGGGAAATGGCTCCACTGGGGTGTCTTGTATTCTGCCGGGGAACAATCTTATATTAAGACTGTCGGGGATGCTTGTTAAGGAATATCTGCATACTCCGCTGGGGAATGTTGAGATTTTCTGGGGATACCCAACTTCCTTAAGGCTGACAGTAGGCTAACCCTGCTTGGGGAGAGCGTTGCTGACTTGCTAGAGATATTGTGCCTTTTCAGGGCTTATGGGAGACTAACTCTGCTCTGGGAGAGTATTGCTGATTCTGTCTTACTCTCGGGGAGTGAAGGTATCTTGGTTACATTCTTCAGCCGAACTTACCTTGGTACCTTGGTGGACAGAGCAACCAGATTGCTTAGACAACTCATTATTGCCCCTGTTTCTGATGTCACCTGTAATTAATCCTTTGTTTCGTATTCAAATATTTATGAGTTAGCAATTAGTGTCAAATGCATATGTCAAAAATTGAACATTGGACGTTCTTCGCAAGACAAAACAGAAAAAGGAAAATAATTGGCAATTGGTATGAGAAAGTGAATTTGTATTGATTTTTGAATTTGCCTGTAAATAGGCGTTTATGTACAAGAGGCTGACGTCCTAGTAAGAGAACGTCGTCGAACAACATAGAGTTTATACAATTTGTACAAAACAAAACAGCCATGTGAAAGGAATAACCCCACTGGGTCCCAACTCTGCTATCGCCTTTATGTCTTCAAACGTCTCATCATTTTGCTGCTCAGTTGAAGATGAAGCTGATTGATCGATTCCGTTTGAACCTGATAGTTGATACTGGATTCTGGATGCAGGGTGATCCAATGAGACATAGTATTACGCTTATCCCTAACTTTTGCCTGGACCGCCCTTTCGGGTTTTCAGTCCACCGGGATACCCATTTTTACCCAAGCCGCCTTTTCAGGTTTTCGACTTACCAGGTGTACAGATTTTTTTTCATTTCATCCCTTATTTTTGCCCGAACCCTTTTGGTTCGCCGGGAAGCCCTTATTTTTGCCTAGGTGTGTCAACCTAGCGGGTCTTTTATCACGCGTAGTATCTTTTTACTATGTCTGCATTGGCGGGGTGAGGAAGGTCGTCACCATCCATGGTGGTTAGAATCATAGCTCCTCCTGAGAAGATATGTTTAACCACAAATGGCCCTTCGTACGTAGGGGTCCATTTTCCCCTGGGATCACTTTGAGGAAGAATGATGCGCTTGATTACCAGGTCTCCGACTTGATACTCTTGTCGTCTGACTTTCTTGTTAAATGCCCTGATCATCCATTTTTGGTACGTTTGACCATGACAAATAGCAGTGAGTCTCTTTTCGTCGATTAAGTTTAATTGATCAAGTCGAGTCTGGATCCAGTCATCTTCGCTCAGATCTGCATCCTTCATTATCCGGAGAGAGGGTATCTGGACTTCAATAGGCAAGACTGCCTCCATGCCATAGACCAAGGAAAAGGGAGTTGCCCCTGTTGACGTTCGTGCTGAGGTACGGTACCCATGAAGAGCAAACGGTAACATCTCGTACCAATCTTTGTAGGTCACTGTCATCTTCTGCACAATCTTCTTGATATTCTTATTAGCTGCTTCTACAGCCCCATTCATCTTCGGCCGGTAGGGAGAAGAGTTGTGGTGTTGTATCTTGAATTGCTCGCAGAGCTCAGTGATTATCTTGTTGTTAAGATTGGTACCATTGTCCGTAATGATCCTTTCAGGTACACCGTATCGACAAATCAGGTTGTGCCGAATGAACCGTGCCACGACGTTCTTAGTTACGGTAGCATAGGAAGCTGCTTCAACCCACTTTGTGAAGTAGTCAATCGCTACCAGGATGAAGCGATTCCCGTTGGATGCCGTAGGTCTGATCTCACCGATCATATCAATGCCCCACATTGCAAAAGGCCAAGGTGCTGTCAAAACGTCCAGAGGAACTGGAGGAACGTGAACCTTATCAGCATAGATCTGGCACTTATGACATGTCCGAGAATGTTGGTAACAGTCAGCTTCCATTGTGGACCAGAAATATCCTGCCCGAAGGATTTTCTTTGCCATGGTATGTCCACTGGAATGTGTTCCGAAGGTACCTTCATGTAGCTCTACCATGATCTTTTCTGCTTCAGTCTTATCCACACAACGCAGTAAGGTTGAATCATGGTTTCGCTTGTACAAAATGCCATTGTTGAGGAAGAACTTTGCAGCGAACCTTCTCAGGAACTTCTTGTCATTAACAGATGCACCCTCGGGGTATTCTTGAGCTTCCAAGTACCTCTTCACTTCATGATACCAAGTTTTTTCAGTTACCTCTTCAGCCTCAAGATCACAGCAATGTGCAGGTTCGTCCAATTTCCAGATAATGATCTGGGGAGCCTCGTTGTCCCATTTGACTTTGAACATAGAAGACATCGTAGCTAGCGCGTCCACAACTGATTCTCCTATCTTGGGAAGTGTTCAAAAGTTATCTCCGTGAAATGGGGAATCAACGTCAATACATACTCTTTGTAAGGAATGAGGTTTGGGTGTTTCGTATCCCACTCGCCTTTAATCTGATTGATCACGAAAGCGGAATCTCCGAAGACACTCAGAAACTTGATCCTTAAGTCAATTGCAGCTTGAAGACCCATAATGCACGCCTCATACTCCGCCATGTTGTTGGTGCAGTTGAAACATAGTCGGGCAGTGAGTGGAGTATGAGTTCCTTAAGGGGATATGATCACAGCGCCAATACCGTTACCCAAAGCGTTTGAGGCTCCGTCAAAGTGCATAGACCATCGGGATCCTTCCTCAGGTCCTTCATCCGGTCCAGGTACTTCACAATCAGTCACTATCATGATGCTCTCGTCTGGAAATTCAAAGTTCATAGATTGGTAGTCGTCCACTGCCTGGTGTGCCAAATGGTCTGCCAATACACTTCCCTTGATTGCTTTCTGAGTCGTGTACTGGATATCGTATTCTGTCAAGATCATTTGCCATCTCGCTATTCTTCCGGACAAGGCAGGCTTTTCGAATATGTACTTGATTGGATCCATTTTTGAAATCAAGAGAGTAGTGTGAGTCAACATATACTGTCTCAGCCGGCGAGCAACCCATACCAAAGCGCAACAAGTTTTCTCGAGCAATGAGTATCGGGTCTCACAGTCGGTAAACTTTTTGCTAAGGTAATAAATGGCATGCTCTTTTCGGCCAGACTCGTCATGCTGTCCCAGCACACACCCCATTGAGTTGTCAAGTACTGTCAAGTATAGTATCAGAGGTCTCCCTTCAACCAGTGGCATAAGAATGGGTGGTTCTTGGAGATACTCTTTGATTATGTCGAAAGCGACCTGGAATTCATCGTTCCAACGTACTACTTGATCTTTCTTCAGCAGTTTGAAGATTGGTTCACAGGTAGCAGTTAGATGCAAGATGAACCGGGCAATGTAATTCAGACGTCCTAGAAAGCCTCTGACTTCTTTCTCTGTCTCGGGAGCTGGCATCTCTTGTATAGCTTTCACCTTGACAGGGTCCACTTGAATACCCTTGTCACTTACGACGAAGCCTAGTAGTTTTCCAGATCTTACCCCGAAGGTGCACTTGTTTGGGTTCAACCTCAGCTTGTACAACTTCAAACGGTCAAACAGCTTTTGTAGATGGTCAAGGTGTTCCTCCTCAGTTTGAGACCTTGCAATCATATCGTCGACATATACTTCGATTTCATGATGGATCATGTCATGAAACAAAGCAACCATGGCACGTTGGTAGGTTGCCCCAGCATTTTTCAAACCAAAAGGCATGACCTTGTAGCAAAAGGTGCCCCACTGAGTAACAAAAGTGGTCTTCTCCATGTCTTCAGGAACCATCTTGATTTGATTATAACCGGATAATCCGTCCATGAAGGAGAATACCTTATGTTGAGCAGTATTGTCAACCAGAACGTCGATGTGAGGCAGAGGGAAATCATCCTTGGGGCTCGCCCTGTTCAAATCCCTGTAATCAACACACATTCGGACCTTACCATCCTTTTTCGGCACTGGAACCACATTGGCACCCACTGAGGGTAGGAAGTCACTGCAAGAAAACCGGCGTCAAATTGTTTCATAACCTCAGCTTTGATTTTCTCGGACATCTCTGGACGCATACGGTGGACCTTCTGTTTAACCGGAGGGCAGCCTTCCTTGGTAGGCAGGTGATGAACCACAATGTCGGTATCCAACCCAGGCATGTCTTCGTAAGACCAGGCGAAGATTTCCACATAGTCATGCAGCATCTGAATCAACCGTTGTTTCACACTGAGCTCTAGATTGGCACCAATCTTGACTTCCTTTCTGTCTGTCTCAGTACCCAGATTTACCGTTTCCACTGGCTCTTCATGTGGCTGGATGGCCCTCTCTTCCTGGAGTAACAGTCTTGCAATCTCACCAGGCACTTCGCAATCATCTTCACCTTCGTCTTCGGCTAAGTTGATCGGATTTTCGAAGTCATAACTGGTAGTAGCAGGGTCGTTACCAGTGGGATCCAGAGTGGATTGGAACCTGTATAAGTGAGTGTGTGTAAATATAGCTGTTTTGCAACATATAAAGAAAGAAAGGGAGCGCAAGATTTGAAAATGTAAAAGACGTCCAATGCTTTTATTCATGATATATGGAAGTGACACACAAAATCCCTCACAAATGAAGCCACGGTGCCCCGGGTAAGACACCGGGCCATAGAGTTTAGTAATATTGTTTGTTACAACTTTTAAAACAAAGAAGTTTATTACTGGGTGACAAAAGTAACAGGCATAGAGTCTTTGGTAGTCCAGTTGCTTGGTCCATCTTCGGTCGTTGGGTATATCCAGCTGTCGAACTCGGATTCTTCCACTTTGTCTTCATCCCCAATAGCATTTACTCCATGGTTAGGCATGAGAGCAGTCACCACATTAGGTTTCTCAGGCGCCTCGAACTGAACCTCCTTAGCATCAATAAGGTCTTGAACCTTATTCCTCAGAGCCCAACAATCATCTGTGTTATGCCCCGGGCTATCAGAGTGATAAGCGCAATGGGCATTGGGGTTGTACTTCGGAGATGCTGTGTTTACCACCTTCGGAGCTTCCTTGACAGTTACCAGGCTGGTTGACAGCAGTTGTGGCAGGATCTGAGAGAGGGTCATGCTGAGCCGAGTATACTGTCTTTTGGGCCTCTCAGCTCTTGGCTGGTTGTATTGCTGAGGAGCAGCAGCAGGCTTAGAAATAACCACCGCGTTGACAGCTTGGCGGCGTTCCGGTTTGTTCTGTCTCCTGGGACCGTACACAGCACTGGCCTCCTTCTTGAAGGGCTTTTTTTCAGTATTTGAGGAGGCACCCTTCTGTATCTTCCCCGATTTTATACCAGCTTCGATCCTCTCACCAGTCAGGATCAGGTCAGTAAACCCAGCAGAGGAATTACCAATGAGATGGTTGAAGAATGGACCAGATAGGGTCCCCAAGAACATGTCCACTAGCTCACGATCCGTCAACGGTGGCTGCACCCTGCCAGCCAGATCTCTCCATTTCTGTGCATACTCCTTAAAACCTTCACCTGTTCCCAGTGACATACCCTGGAGTTGGGTATGCGTGGGAGCAAGGTCGGAATTATATTGATACTGCTTGTAAAAAGCAGTAGCCAAATCCTCCCAGTTACGAATGTTGGTTCCATCCAGCTGATAGAACCATTCGAGATGAGTCCCTGAAAGACTCTCCTGGAAGAAATGGATCCATAAGTTCTTGTCTGCTGTGTAAGGCTGGATCTTCCTTACATAAGAACGAAGGTGCAGTTTAGGACAGGAAGCCCCGTCATACTTCACAAAGGCAGGCGCCTTGAACTTGTGTGGGATCACCACCCCAGAAGATAACCCCAAGTCTCCAAAATCCAACCCAGGCATACGTTGAATCTCCATAGCATTCAGCCGGTCCTCCAGCTGTTTGTACCGGTCCTCAGCAGGAGGGTACTGTTTGTCATTGAAGTCTGTCTCAGTGTCAGAGACCACATGACTAGGGACCTCTCTCCCTTGGTGACTGCCTTCCCCCACAGACGGGGTAGTCCTCTCAGCTTCAATCTGCAGTGTATTCCCGAGTCTACGCCCAGTGTTGAATAGCACAGTCCTCTTCTTCTTCTTATTCTTCTTCAGGAGCAAAGCCTTCAGCTCTTGTTGTCCCTGGGCCAAGTTCATGACCATCTCCTGAAATTGGGCGTTCTGGGCCTGGAGGGCCTTGATAGCTTGCTCGGTAGTGAGTTCAGGATTCATGATGCTTGAGTGCTGAAATAAACAGCGAAGAAGATTAAGCAACCTGTAGAAAAAGGGTACCTGTGATGCATGAAATGCGTATGAATTATGTTTTCAAAGACAATCGGGAATCAACTTTGTAGACAAAAGGGAAACACACTTTATTAGATTCAAACTTTAAATTGTTCAACAATTTGCCCTTAGGCGTTACAAGAATGAAAATACTGAAAAGGAAATAAAGCTGTAAAAGAAACATCCAAAGCCCATCAGTGCTCCTATGGCCTCCTCTTCTCAGTACGGATATAGTCATTCAGGATCCGCTCGTTCTCCAATTGCTTGGTCAGCTTCTGGATCCTCTGTTCCTGTTCGTTGAACTTTTCCCGATAATAATCCCGCTCTTGCTGTAGTTGCGCCCAAGACCTCTTTAGGGTATCAACATCAGTGGGTATCTGAGGAGGGAGAACAATTGGAGGAACCCCGTCTCCATCAAGACTTTCAAGAATGATAGGCCTGACAGCTTCATACGGCATACCTAACTTCTGAGCACGGATGCGGACCCACTTGTAATAAGGTTCCATTGGTAGAGAAGTCTTCAGTCCCAACTCATGTGGGTCAGCTTTGTGAATTCTGTCCCAAGCTTTGATGAATCTATGCCGCAGTTCGTCACTATCTACCTGAAACTCAAAACTGATGTGAGGTACCAACATCTCATGAGGCCCTGCTCTTCTGGCTCTTCCAAATTGACGGAGAGCTAAACATGGATTATAAGATTCCTCCCTGGTGTTTACCGTGGTTATTGGTAAACAACCGTTGATCCTCCAAATGGTTACTTATTTGGTTACTCGCAGGATCGATCAGATTGATCCTAGGACATAGGTTGATTTTGAGGTTTTGATTAAATTGGATAATGGTTAAATGACAATAAAATAAAGAGGCTTTAAGTAAATTGCATGAAGAAATAGGCTTGGTAAAATAAATGAAGGCTTGAAGTAAAGGACTTCGACAGGGAAAGTAAAGAAGAAAGCAAGTAAAGTTTCTGGAAAAGTAAATGACTTTGATTAATAAAAGTGGTGTTTCACACATACATTCTCAACAATTCTTTCTCACACGCTGGGTACTCGAATCTATATGAGTGACTTTGTATATAATTGTGAACACACGCGAGAAACTGTATGAACTACTACTATTTATACTAAAACATCCCAAGTAACCGTCGGGCAGTTACACTGCTTCGAGATGATTCCACTTGGCACGTTCTCAACGTTCGACGCTCCAGATCTTTGCACGTTGCACTTGGTAACCGCTGGAAACCGTTTTCCCTCCAAACGCTTGAATTTCAAACCGTTCCACTCTGAACCATCGAACATCTTCGTCGAGAAGCATCTTCGACGAGAAACACCTTCGACGTCGAAGGCAACCAACTTCTCCCTTGGAAGAAATCTTCTAAGTACATTGCTATCTTTCGATGGGCATTTCGACGGACCTAGCTGGTCGAAAACATCCTCCAGCTTTAATGGCTGACATTAATAAAACAAGGGTGTCGAATTTAGGAGCCAACAAATTGCCCCCCAAGAATGCCTTATTTCGACTCTGAAAGAAAAAGGCATTCTTTGAAATGCCATTCGACACCTGTCTTTTCATTCTTAGTCACAAATTAAATTGTGCACTTTTTGTTGTCTTCTACCAACCACTGACAATCCCAAGGAAAAGCCATCATTCATCCGTACCTAAGACGTCACTTCAGTACGGCGTGCAGTGTGCCAAACGTCTTTTCACAAATTGTCATCATGACAATTCCCAAAAACGAGGGCGCACGCTGCACCCTTCCATTTCTGCAGAACGACTACAACAACAGGGAGACGCCATGTGTCCCACTACCTTCTGCAACATTAAATGGCATTTAATGTCCTCGAATTTGGGGATTTCCCCCACTACTATAAATAGCGGTAAGTACCCATTGTGGGACTTTTTACGCTACCTTGCTTTCAGAATTCCTCATTTGCATACAAACTCTTGTCAACTTTGCAAACCTCTTGTTTTTCACTTCGTCTTCAACCTCGTTACCAACAATGGCATCTGGTTCTTCCAACGCTCCTAGCGCCAACACTCCCTCTGGAAATGTCAAACCTAGGGTTTTCTCGACCGCTCCCGTAGTGACTCCCACGGGCCAACGAAGGGTCCCTGAGCCTTTGGACATTGTTGTACGTGATGCTTATTCACGCCACCTCATGATTCCGGTTGGATATTCCAACCAAATCTTTGTTATGTCTGGCCCATTGTACCCAAGCATTGTTGAGGCCATGAAGATCAAAAGTTACTTTCCGGTACTTGAGAGACTCAAACCGGTTGGATGCTCCAAGAAAGATGCAGAGGATAATGAAGATCCTGCTAAAGAGAAAATCGACCTCCGTTTCTTCAACAAAGGTGTTAGGGCTTTCAGGTCTGGCCCTAGCCTTACTCCTGATTATAGTGCTTGGCTGGAAAAAATGGAGAGACGCCAGGCTTCGATCTGGAAAGACATGGGGATATTTGACCTGGTTATGCTGTCGAAGACAGGTCTTAACTATTCCCCAGAGATGTTGATAGCTTCTTTACTCTTCTGGGATTACACCCATTTCACCTTCCATCTTCCCTGTGGAATGCTGACTCCCACGCTCTTCGACGTGGCCGCCATCACTGGCCTTCGACCCACTGGGGACTACTTCGACCCGGAGGAAATGTCGGAGGATCAGATTGGATTCTCTGCCACAAAACCAACCTACACCACCTTCATCAATCACTACCACGATAGGTCGACAGATGCTGTGTCGGATGTCGAACATATTGCGTTTCTAGCCTTATGGCTGACACGCTTTGTGTTTTGCTCCAAGTCTTTACAGGTGACCAAGAAGATGGTCACTCTCGCCACTCAACTCCACCATGGCCAAAATATCTGTTTGGCAGAATTGATTTTGGCGAGTCTGTACGAGTCAATTAGCAACAGAGCGACTCTTCTGAAGATCATCGAGAACAGAGCCAGCATGCTGCTTGCTGGACCTTTTTGGCTGCTTCAACTGTGGCTCAATGCCACCTTCGAGTCTTTCTTGCCTAAGAAGATTCAAATAAATGAGCAGGCTCCAGAAATAGCAAACAGACGCGTCGAAGGAACCAGATTGGCTCTGTTGACTCCAACGGAAGATGGGCTGGAGCTTCAACAAACTTTTACAAACTTCGTCTTGATGTTTGCTAAAAGGAAAGAGTTTGTTTCGACCATGGCTCCGTTTGCTCGACGGAAGGTTGGCCCAGAGTGGTTCACAAGGCCACATCCTAGGACGTCGAGTGGTCCTCAGGTTGATGAACATACAACAGTGTGGGAAGCATTTCTCACACCAAGAATAATGCCCCTTCGATTCAAGAGCTCTAAGACTCACTTGAGTCTGATCGCATATCAACCAAACCTGGTGTCTCGCCAGTTTGGTATTATCCAAACACTACCTTCTCCAATTTTTCCCAGGGAGAAGTCTATGTTATACTTCTGCAACGACTACACTGAAGAAGCTGCCACTAAGCATATCGGCAGATATGCTGGTCGAACAGTTCTTTCGTTGTTTGACTATCAGCTTAACTTTCTTTGCTCACCATCCTTCGAGGAGTGGTGGAAAAGTTACTACGCTGAGGAGTTTTTCGACGAGAAGGACTTCGTGGATGAGCTTCAGAAATCTTTTGTCCTTGTCTTGGACAAAATAAAGAAATGTAAGTTCATCCTTCCAAATTACTTTGTCTTTCTCTTTCGACTGCTAGCCTGTTAATTATTTTGTCTGCTTTCAGTTGTTCGAAAGCCTGCAGCCAAGAAGGCTGCAGAAGGCCAACAGGGAGGAGGCCCCTTAACAAAACCTCCACCACCGGCGAAGACTATAGCGCCGGCGAAGACCACAACAAACCAACAGGGGGAAGGCCCTTCGAAAAAGCCTTCTGCATCGGTAACCAGACTTTCATTACTTTCTTCTGGCTTTAATTTTTTGACTTTCGATGCAACTGCTAAATCGAACTCCAATTGGTTTTTTAGGCACATTCGCCCAAGAAACGGCCAGCACTGACGGTCGAATCCGGGAGTGACGAAGAAGATGATTCTCCCCCTGCTCCTCTAAAAAGGCGAAAGCTGAAGAAGGACGTTCCTCTTCCTGAGGCTCGAACAATTAGAATAAAGGTTGCTGGGAGAAAGCCCAGGCCACCTCCAGTAATCATTGAGGAGCCAACGGAGGAGGAATTAAACGTTCTTCTCAATAAACCTGTCGAAAGCGACAATTCCAGCCCTGGGGCTGAAGCTACTTTACAGGTAATCTCTTTGATCCCTTTGTAACTCAGGTGTCGATACCTACATTCGACTATGTCTCTTTCGAATTTAGAAGATTCTTCTTCTTCTCTTTTCAGGACACCACTGAAAGCTCAGCGCCAAGGACTTCTGAAACATTGGAGTCTGCTGAACTCAGCAGGCCACAAGAAAAGGACTTGGCGAACGATGAAGCCAATACTGAAATAAATGAAGCCAATGCTGAGACAGCAGAAAAACCAGCAGAAGATCCACAAACAGAAGAGCAACAGCCAAAAGAGATTCAGGTGGTGGATCTGTCGGAAGAGAATCGTGACGAAGGGGACCGCGGTGACGCTGGCGAAAAGGATCAAGGTGACGCTGGCGAAGGGAACCATGATGACGCTGGTACTGCCGCCGTCCGAGTCGAAGAGAGTCAAGTCGAGGCAAATGCTACTCAACAGCCTCAAACCTAAGACAATGTTGTTGCAAAGGCTGTTACCTCAATAAAGCATAGGTCGAAAGAGGACTTAGAACTCTTGAAGCAAACTGATCCTGTTAGCTATCTGAACGCCATCATCGAGAGCAAAAGTTCGTCTGATGCTAGTCAGGAGGTTCCTACTCTGTCGGGGAAGTCCACTGAAACTTCTCCTCTCGATGAGGCTTTGACGAAGGTTAAGGCTCAGTTTTTCAAGAAGGACTTGATGAAAGATTTGGAGGGGGACCCTACTGCTCCATCATACTTGAGGGATATTTTGAATGCCGTAGACTTGTTAGCTGTGCCTCCCGAAGTTTCAGGCTTTATCATGGAGTTACACTCCATTATTGATCAAGTCTCAGCAGATTATCAGCGACAAAGGGGCTTTAATAGCCAGCTTGAAGTGTTATATGGCAAAATCTCTTCTACATGGACTGCTGTAGCAGAGACAACTTCTCGAATTGCGGAGTTGTCGAAGCAAAAAGCATCTAAACAAGAAGAAGTTGATGCCATCGATCGAGAGAATGCTTCCCTCAAGGCGCAAATCGAAGAAATAGAGGCTAAGATAAATGCCAATACAAAGCGCAAGGAGGAACTTCTCTCGACTGTTCCAGACACCGAAAGTCAAGCTGAAATCACACAAGGCCTAGAATTTGCTGAGAAAGCTCAATCCTTCGACGATCAAATTGCCAAGCTTGCGCAGGCGAATGCTTTGTGCAACAAAAGATTGGAGCTGCAGCAAACAAAATACCTTCGACTCAAGGACTCCATCCCCTTCTGATTGATTCAGCCTTTTAACCATATTTTATAATATGTATTCGACAACATTGCCATTTTGGCTAATTTATAAAAAATTTCCATTTTGGCTTTTTTATGGTTAATTTAGTCGTTACTTGTTATTTTATCTTTATCTCTTGGAGTGTAGGTTTGTACTTTTTCAAATATTTACCATTTACTCTCAAGAGCCTTTTATCTTCACCTAGCTCTTCGACTTCATAGGCTCCACCAGAAAAAGTCTGGATAACTCTGAATGGTCCTTCCCATTTGGGTGACCATTTTCCCATGCTTCGATCCCTTCGATCCATGGGAAGAATCACCTTCCAAACTAGTTCTTCAGGCGAAAATACCTTAGGTTTCACCTTTTTATTATAAGAGTCTTCTACTCTTTTCTTCTGAAACCTGAGTAAGTCAAGAGCGCGCAATCTTTCTTCGTCTAAATCCACTAGTTCGTCTAACATCATATCCCAATAAATTTCAGAGGGAATATCATAATGTCTCTGAACCCTTGCAGATTGAAGACAAATTTCTGCTGGCAACACTGCGTCATGGCCAAAAGTTAGCCTATATGGTGTTGTACCTATGGCTTCTTTTGGGGACGTTCGACAAGCCCACAAAATCTGGTCTAACGTCTTATGCCAATTTTTTGCCTTCTTCCCAACATGCTTTTTTATCAAGCCAATCACTACTTTGTTCGCTGCTTCGACTTGACCATTTGCCTGTGCGTAATAAGGCGTTGATGTTAGGAGTTTGAAACCTGTTTCCTGAGCGAATTCCTGCATCTTTCGACCGGTGAAAACTGATCCTTGATCAGTAGTTATAGTCTCGGGGATTCCATACCTAAAGATAATGTTCTTTTGAATAAATTCAATGACATTTTCTTGGTCTACATTGACTAAAGGGATAGCTTCGATCCACTTAGTAAAATAATCAATGCCTACCAATATATACTTCTGACTCTTTGATGATGCTGGTCGAATCTCTCCAATGAGGTCTAACGCCCATCCTCTAAAGGGCCAAGGTTTCACTATCGAGTGAAGTTCGCTTGCTGGTACATGTTGGATGCCTGTATGGACTTGACATTCTTGGCAACCTTTAGCGAACTCGACACAATCTTTCAGCATAGTGGGCCAGTATAGTCCTTGTCGAAACAACAACCATTTCATCTTATGGCCTACTTGGTGAGCCCCACATGCTCCAGCGTGCGTAGTCGAAAGGGCTATGTATGCCTCAGTTTCACTTAAACATTTTAGCAATACCCCTTCAGGCGTCTTCTTGAATAACTCATTACCCATGAGTACATAACTCAACGCCCTGTACTTTGTTTTCCGTTCTGTCGAAGCTCCTGGATTTTGAAGATAATCCACAATGGGCTTCCTCCAATCTTGCTCTGACAAATTATCTATATACGAAATTTCGAAGTTACTTTGATCAGCATATCCTAGTCTTGTCGATTCCAAGTCCGTTGGTGATGACAAGTTGCTTTTATCTTTTCTCGAACTTCGATTGCTCTTTGTAATCTCGTTTTTTAAATCTTGTACCCAGATGCAATTTGTGCCAAGTCGTTGGCTATTTGATTTTCCAATCTGGGTATGTGTCGAATATTGACCATTTCAAATTTTTTCAATAAACGATTTGCTATCACAAAGTACATAATGAGATTCTCTCTTATGCATTTATATTCTTTTGTGACTTGCTTAATGACTAACTCTGAGTCTCCCATTATTTCGACTCGAGTTGCCCCCAATTCCAACAATATTTCAAGGCCAGTAATTAGAGCTTCATACTCAGCCTCATTATTCGAACAAGAACTTGATATCTTGTACTTGAATGTTGTTGGAATTTTTTCTGGAGAAATGATCAAGACTCCTACTCCTGTTCCATCTTTATGGCTGGAACCATCGAAGTAGAATTTCCAAGGTTCTATCTCCACATAATTAATATCCTCTACTTGAATCGAGTGGTCGACTATAAAGTCTGCAACCACTTGTCCTTTCACTGCCTTAAGAGGCATAAAGGTCAAGGAGTATTCAGTTAATGCTAGTGCCCACTTGCCAATTCGACTGTGCAAGATAGGTTTCGACAACATGTACTTGAAAACATCAAAATGAGACGAAACATACACATCAACTGGTTTTATATATTGCTTGAGTTTTGTACAAGAGAAATACAGACATAGACACAATTTTTCAACTTCACTATATCTAGTTTCTGCATCGTTCAAAACTCTACTAAGATAGTAAATGGGTCTTTCGACTCCATTCTCATCTTCTTGGGCTAACATGCTTCCCAAAGTTTTGTCGGATGCAACTATGCACAATCTCATACTCCTATTGCTACAAGGAGGCACCAAAATAGGTGGCTTAGTAAGGTACCCTTTGATTTTGTCGAAGGCTTCTTGTTGCTCTTGCCCCCATTCGAACCCCTCTTTATTCAATCGAAGTAAGGGTGAAAAGGCTTGAGCTTTCCCACTTAGGTTAGATATAAATCTCCTCAAGAAATTTATCTTGCCTAACAGAGATTGCAGTTCCTTCTTATTTGATGGCGCTTTCGCTTCCAGAATAGCCTTTGTTTTGTTCTGGTTGATTTCGATTCCTTTCTTGTGGACAACGAAGCCCAAGAAATCTCCAGCTTTCACACAGAATGCACACTTCAAAGGGTTCATCTTCAGACCATGTTCTCTCATTCTTTCGAATGATTGTTGAAGGTGGTCAATATGATTCTTCCTGGAAACAGATTTTATAACAATGTCATCAATATATACTTGCATAAAAGTGTTAATAAAATCATGGAAGATAGAATTCATTGCTCGCTGGTATGTTGCCCCAACGATCTTTAGGCCAAAAGGCATCACTACCCATTCGTAAGTGCCTAGGGCCCCATGGCATCGAAAAGATGTTTTCGACACATTCTCTTCAGCAATGAATATTTGATTATATCCTGAATAACCATCGAGCATACTCAGGTATTCATAGCCAGCAGCAGAATCGACTAGCATTTCCGCCACAGGCATAGGATATTCATCTTTGGGTGTAGCAGCATTTAAATCTCTGAAATCTATGCACACCCTCAATGTACCATTTTTCTTAATTACTGGCACAATGTTTGCAATCCATTCGACATACCTTGTAACGCGTATGAATTTGCACTTTAGCAGTCTTTCGACTTCCGTTTTGATCTTCGACAGTATTTCTGGAGCGAAGCGTCTTGGATTTTGCTTGATTGGCTTCTTCCCAGGTTTGATTGGCAACTGAAGTTCTACCAACCCTCTGTCGAGACCAGGCATTTCATCGTAATCCCATGCAAAACAGTCCTTGAACTCTTTCAACAATTGGATTACTTCCAACCTAAGTTCTGGGTCAATTTTGGCGCTGATGTAAGTTGGCTTTTTCTCTTACCCTTCGCCTAAGTTGATTTCTTCTAAAGGATCTTGCGCTAACATTTTAATGTTGTTCGCCAAGGGGTCCTTTTCGAAGCCCAAAGGCTCATCGTCATAGATGGCGTCGAGCCTCTGTTCCTGCATTCCTTCTGGCATGATATCAGGAGGTTCTGGATCGAAATCCTTTCCTGGACCTGCAGCAGATAACTGTTGATCATTGGCCTGTGTGGCCATATACTTTACTTCGGCTTCGAGAGGCGTTATCATCTTTGTTTCGGCTACATAAGCCGAAATTCGCTTCAATGATTGTGACTCAGTCATTATCACTGAATTCACTTCCCCAACCAGTTGGTTGGATATCAGTTAACCCACTGAAGTCTATGTGGGACAAGTCTTCTCTGTCCCATTGAAAACCATGCTCTGGGTGCAGGTATAGGGAACAAAAAGTATTTGGCGCTGGCGCCAAGTCGAAGTCAGGTGTTGGACATGGCCCTATGTGAGCCAAGTTCTTGTCGAAATCTGCCAGCCCTAGGTGATTCACTTCGCCCAGGTAATAGCTTTGATCTGCCTCTATGTTTTCGACCATCCCATCTGGACGCCATAGGAGCAGCCTCTGGTGCATTGATGATGGCACAGCTCCAACACCATGAATCCATTCACGGCCCAACAAAAGATTGTAGTTAGGTTTGGCCGATATGACCATAAACATTGTTGGTCGAAGGATAGATCCTACCTTGATATCTAGTTGGATCACTCCCATAGTGGTCCCTATGCCGCCCTCATAGTTCGACAGGACCATGTTATGAGGCTTGATGTCCTCATCCCTTTTGCCAACTTTCCTTAGCATAAAGTGAGGAATAATGTTGATGGTTGCCCCACAATCCACCAAGATTTTATTCACTGTAGTTTCTTCGAGTTTAGCCCTTATAAATAAAGGCTTGAGGTGATTTTTCATCGCCTCTGTAGGTGGTTCGAAGAACCCATTTTGTTCCTCAGTAGTGCCATTGTCCATAACGAAATAGCACACTGGCCTATGTTTGGCCATTTCTTGCTCCACTTCCCAGTCACTTGTTTCGACCTCCACCTGTCGGTTGAATTCTCTGGGCAGCACTGAGACTATATTCACCATTATGTCCAAAGTATCATCAGACTCAGAACCATCTTCGTCCTCGATTTCACCTTGGTTAGGCCAAACTAGCCTGTTGGTTACTGGCTCTCTTTTCAGAGGTTTCCTTTGCTTCCTTAGAGGAACATTTGAACTGGTTTCTGCCTTTGGTTCATTGACAGCCTCCCTCTCAGCTTTTCGTCTCCTTTGGTATCTCCTCCATTGAGATTGAGACATGGGATTTTTCCCTTTGTAGTTGCTTGACACTTGTGCAACTTTAGGTGCAGCAACTTGAGGCTCTTCCTTTTGTGTTAAAGATGAACCCCTTGGCACGTCGAAAGAGTGCCATCTCTCCTCGTTTGGCCTCTTTCAACCAGATGTTTTGTACCAGGTATCTACTGGCACATTAGTTGGAGGCCTGAAAGTCAATGGCCTCTTTTCTTGGTTTGAACCTCTTTGGGAGGCTCTTCTGGGGTTATGTCGAAGATCAACATTTCCCTTCTCTTATTTGCTTCTCTTACGCCTTGAATATGCTCAGTAGCTTTTTTGTCAAAGATCGAACTGCATCTTGGACACAACATCACCTCTGACTTCTTTTTCTGGCATCTTTGCAGGAAATCTGCCAGATTTTCATTTTCCCGAGGGAAAGCAGTCTTGTTAGCTTGTTCTTGCCTCATAGCCTCCTATGATGCTCTTGGGTCAGAGACTTCGACCATGTTGACGTTCATTGTATCTTTGTTGGCAAGAGTCAACTGCTTCATTTGAATCTCCAAATTCTCCGTCTGGCCTTGAACTGTGGCCAAGTGAGAACTGGGTTTTGATCCAATTTTTTGGGCTTCAACGGTCTCCAGCTTTGGGCTTTCGACCGCTTTCTGAACCGCTTCAATTGTCTTTCTGGATAAATTCCCAGAAAAACTGCCAAAGATTGGCATGTTGATATGGTCCTTTGAGACTTTGACCATTGTGATTCCTGGCCTCTTCGACTGGCTCCTGGATGCCTCGATCATGTTCACCTCTGAAGGCTCAGCATAGTGGGCTTCAGCCTGCAACGGATTTGAGTCGACAGCCATGGGGGTCTTGTCAGCAAACTTCAACCTCCCTTCTTCGATAGCGTCTTGCACAAGATTCCTGAAAAGAAAACATTGAGAAGTTTTATGGCCCAAAAAATTATGATATTTGCAAAAACCTCTCTTCTTTCTTTGATCAAGAGGAGGCACTTTTACCCCTGGGGGTACTATCATTTGGCCATCCTTTACAAGCAAGTCAAAGATCTCATCACATTTTGTAATGTCAAAACTATAAGTCTTTTTGGGGAACCTATCGTTGGTCCTTTCTGGACCAATGGGATTCTTCCCACTTGAGGGGACTAACAGTTTGCAAGAGTACGGTGGCCCTTGTTTTAGTTCCGCTAAATCGACTTCTCCTTCTTCGACAGTTATAGTATCGTCGAAGGATTCTGGATCTTCGTCGTCCATCTCAACATACGCTATCCTCTCTCTCTTATGAGCTTTCGTTGCCTTTGCTTTTTCAGCTTTGAGACATTCTACCTGTCGAACTCTATCGGCCAGTTGGGCCATGTCTCTCAGGTATTGAGTGTCTAACTTCTTCCTAATGGAATAATCTAAACCGCCTGCGGCTATTTCGACTAACTCATGTTCCGGCACTTGTGTAAAACATCTTGCTTTGAGCAATCTAAACCTATTTAGATATTCGTCTATAGGTTCAGTGAAACGTCTCTTTACACTGGCCAATTCTTTCAGGCTTATCTTGGTTTGCCCCATGTAGAATTGTTCATGGAACAATCTTTCCAACTGGGTCCAATGATGGATCGAATTGGGGGGGAGAGTTGTAAACCAAGTAAAAGCGTTCTTTGTTAAAGAACTTGGGAAGTACTTAATCCTCAGGTTTTCGTTGTTCGAAATATCTCCTGCTTCGATCAAGTATCTCGCCACATGTTCGACAGTAGATTCTGTCGTGTCCCCAGAGAACTTAGTGAATTTGGGGACTTTACATCTAGGAGGTAAGTCTGTTTGTAACACGTATTCTGACAACGGGGATGTGAAGTTGGGCCTTCGAAAGCCCATGTTCATCCCATTTTGAGTCATGATCCTTTCGATCATGGTTGCCAGATTATTTTCCAAACCCATGTTTTGGTATTGGATATGCTGAACTACTTCGTCAGCATTTTGGTTTCTGTTAACTAACCTTACCTCTGGGGTTATTACCCTAGGTTCCTCGACAGGTTGCTCCAATCGTGCCCTAAGGTTTTCTTTGACAGGCTGTTGGACTTGGTTGATAGTGGTTTCTTCCTCTAAGAATACACCCTGGTTTCCCCTTATTTGCGCCCTTTGGGGCTGTCGAATAGGTTGGGGTACTCCAAAGAAATCAGCCAAACGCGTCATTTGCGCTGTCATCTGCTGATTCGATTGAGTAGTGTTTTGTATTAGAGGATTCAACACTGTACTTAAAGTTTGTGCCAACATTTGCACCATATCATGGTTGCTTTCGTCCATTTGTTGCCTCAAGACTGCTGTCGAGGCATTTGTAAGGCCATGTGCTACTTGGGACGTTCCTCCTAAGAGTTGGGTCCTATTTCTATTCGCCATACCTACTCCAGAACCTTGGAGTGGCGAAGAGGCACTCACTAAAGGGTCTGAAAAAGTGGACGCAACATTCGTCAGGCTAGCCAAGTCAGAAGTTGGCATGCCATAGAGTGGTTCTCGATTATGACCGCCTGTCATAAATCCTGGGGGAACAAAAGGCCTTGTGCCTAAATTTCCCCTTGGTGGGGGAGTTCCCAAAGGCACTCTGGGGCCTGTGAACGGAGGTAATGGCCCCGTTGCTGTGACCGTTACTGCTGGTGTCGAACCAGCGGTTATCGCTTCACTTACGGTCGGGATAACCGTTGCTCCCACATTCGTTTGTGGGATTTCGTTATTGTTTGGCGGATTCGCCATCTCTTCCCTTCTTCTAGCAGTATTGTTATCGTTAGTGTATATTCTACCACTTCTCAATAACATACAACACTCCTCGAAAAAGATGAGATTATGTTCAAAAATCAACACACGGTCCCACCGGGTGTGCCAATTTGTTTACCGTGGTTATTGGTAAACAACCGCTGATCCTCCAAATGGTTACTTATTTGGTTACTCGCAGGATCGATCAGATTGATCCTGCGAGTAACCAAATAAGTAACCATTTGGAGGATCAGCGGTTGTTTACCAATAACCACGGTAAAGAGGCTTTAAGTAAATTGCATGAAGAAATAGGCTTGGTAAAATAAATGAAGGCTTGAAGTAAAGGACTTCGACAGGGAAAGTAAAGAAGAAAGCAAGTAAAGTTTCTGGAAAAGTAAATGACTTTGATTAATAAAAGTGGTGTTTCACACATACATTCTCAACAATTCTTTCTCACACGCTGGGTACTCGAATCTATATGAGTGACTTTGTATATAATTGTGAACACACGCGAGAAACTGCGTGAACTACTACTATTTATACTAAAACATCCCAAGTAACCGTCGGGCAGTTACACTGCTTCGAGATGATTCCACTTGGCACGTTCTCAACGTTCGACGCTCCAGATCTTTGCACGTTGCACTTGGTAACCGCTGGAAACCGTTTTCCCTCCAAACGCTTGAATTTCAAACCGTTCCACTCTGAACCATCGAACATCTTCGTCGAGAAGCATCTTCGACGAGAAGGCAACCAACTTCTCCCTTGGAAGAAATCTTCTAAGTACATTGCCATCTTTCGATGGGCATTTCGACGGACCTAGCTGGTCGAAAACATCCTCCAGCTTTAATGGCTGACATTAATAAAACAAGGGTGTCGAATTTAGGAGCCAACACCTGGGTACCAATCAATGGAACATTAGGATATTCTCCGCAACGATCAATAACAGCCACCTCATCTAAACCTCTGAGAGTCCAAATGATGTCATTATCAGTGAGAGACATTAACCTATGAGCCCAGCCTTTTCCTTCTTGGTTCTTCAGCACGAACTTAGGGAGGTGAGAAATAAACCACCTCACTAACAAAGGAGCACAACACCACAGGGTTCCTCGTCTTCGGGCAGTACGAGCATAGAGTTGCTGCAGGATATCACCCAAGAGAGTGGGTACAGGGTTCCGAGACATGAAGATCCTTATGGCATTGATATTGAAAAAGTTATCAGGATTTGGAAACAATACTAGCCCATAGATTAAGAGAGCCAGAATGTCCTCGTACGCCCTGAAGTCTAAGTCATTCCAAAAACTGTTAGCTTTACCAACCAGAAACTTAGCCAAGAAGCCCTTAACTCCGCTTCTAGTCACCCAGTTGTCCATTACCTCCTTGTTGGTCAAAGGAAGGGCTGCTGCAATCTCCTCAGGTCTAAGAGCCTTTTCCCAACCAGTGAAGGGAGTCTGATCCAAGATAGGGATATCAAGCAAATCAGAGAATTCTTCCAGGGTAGGGACCAGCTGGAAGTCTTGAAAGGTGAAGCAATGGTACAGAGGATCATAAAACTGGGTCAGGACACTCATCAGTTGTTGGTCCCACTTTGAAGTGACTAAACCGAGAAGAGAACCATGCCTCTGGATGAAGGAAGCAGTGTTTGGAATTCTGTCAACCAGCTCTTTAAGCAAATCAGGTGGGTGAACAAAGTTGAGCCGGATAGTGTTCCTTCGCACATGCATCATGATGTCCTACAAAACAGAGCAAAGGTGAAACCCTCTTGTCTTTGAAATAGGTCAGTCCTTATGCAGGATGCATGCAATGGTATGATGGTATGATGTTATGGTAAAGCACACCACAAATATTCACATAGGCAAACATGATAAGGCACACAAGTCACACAAGACAACCCTTAGAGTTTAGGCCAGCATGAAGTTCAGGTACTACCCTCTTTCAGTTTTGTTGGTTAAGACCTGTCCTATCAAAAGTAACCGGGTTCTAGAGGATCCCAATATCACTGACTACCCTCAATCAGTCATAACTCCAGCGTCGTAATCTTTTCTTGCGGCCAGAACCATCGCGAGAGTTTAGCCTCAATGGGTGTAGCATACTGCTACTGTTCTATGGCCAAGTTGGGTCAATTTAGGGTTCTAAGGTCGGTTGGTGCTTAATGACTCCTCAGAAGACCCATATTCTCCTCGTTGCAACACAAGGGATATCGGTACAGACCAAGGTGCCACACCAACGTAGCCACTGCTTCACCCGTGTCGGTCTACGCCGGACAGGTCCCTCACAGCTTATGCTACCTAAAAGGGTATCCCCAGATCCGGGTTAGGATCTATGAAACTCTGATGCAAAGCCCACAAATATAAAGCAATCAAAGCAAAGCAATTGAAAACATAAGTATGATCTAATCCTAAGGTACACCTCACTTTTATAGTCCCCAGCAGAGTCGCCAGTTCTGTGATCGGTGGAAATAGAACTGACTGTTTTTTTTAGCTGGTTTCGCGAAATATCGCGGTAAGCAAGAGTCGCCACCGTCTTTTATGTTCTCCAACATGGAAAGGACAAAAGCACAGCAAAATTCCTTATTCGAGAATGTTTCTCGGTTCGGGAGGTAGATTTATAGAAAGGGAAGGTGTTAGCACTCTTTCTATCCGTGGTTATCCACGGGCTCTTAGGTACTTGCTCTTATGTTTTCAAAAATTGTTGCTTTTCAAATGTGTGTGGGTTTTGAAAAAGTTCCGTTTGAAAAATTTCTAAGTAACTCTTGTATCTGTCCTCAAGAGTGTGTGAAAAAATTGTTTGAAAACTTTTAGAAAGTGCGGGTGCGAAAAGTTGTTTTTGTTTGTTTGAAAAGAGAGAAAGTACCCAGGAGAATCTACCTACTCTAAGGAATTAGGTTGTGTAAAAGTCCTTTAGATAGTGCCATCCCACCATTGAGAGGTAGGTAGCACCGTCGTTGGAGGTGTTCGGGTCAATTCGATTATAAGGGACAGTGTGGTCACCGAAGCAATAGTAGGACACCTTAGAAGTAACCCTAATGTCCTAGATCCTTTTTATCCGAGGCAACCGTTTCGAGGCAACTGGATCTTTAGACAGGAGGGCGACCTCTAAGACACCCTATACTTGACGACCACGTTCGAGGCAACGAGTGAGGCGTACCCTAGAAGTGGTGTGTGCGTTTGTGTGTTGTTTTCAGTTTATATTTATCTTGGATTAGGCAATCGTGAGCTACGAGTTGTTTTTAATTAACATACATTCTCTCATGCAATTTAGCAGTTAGGAGTGCGGAAAATTAAAATACGAAAAGGTAAAAGCTACGCTATTACAAGGCGCGGGTCTATACATCGCCAAAATACAAAGACCCGTTTTTGATAAAGATGTGGAAAGTAAAAAAAACAATAAACCTAATTACTATTACATTCCAGAAACAGTTACATAATAATCAAATAGAAATAACGCGCGAATAAATTAAATTGGACGTCCGAGGGTGTTGGACCCTTTTGAGCAATTATGAGTTTTTTTTGTCTTTTGTATGAAATTAAAATTAAACCTAAATCTAATTATTCAATTATTTACAAGAAAGATATTTTTTATGTGTTTTTGTATTTAATGAAAATAAAGAAATTAAAATGAAAAGAAAACCCTAGTTCTAAGTTTATGTTAATTATTAAGAAAATATTAAAGTTAACCTAATTCTAAATTATTTTAGTTATTTTAAAAAAAGGTTAAAATGGCCTATTAAAGCTAATTCAATTATTTAATATTTATTTACAAAAAAAAAGATAAAATGAAATTAATGATATTAGTTCTTTTTTTTTTGATTTTTTATAAAAAATATTAGTTGGTTAATTGTTAATAAGAAATAAAATAAGGCAAATAAATAAAAAAGAAAATGACAAAACAAAAATAAAAAAAAAGAAGAGTAAACCCAAGGGGGTGTGGGCTGGAATTTTGAGGGTGTTTGATTGAGATTTGAGGCCCATTTGAATCCAGCTCGTTTGACTTCTTGGATTGAGTGGAACGCTGTTGACTCCTGAGCATGGTGCTCCTCACTTCTTGGCCCTTGAATCTGCACTGATGGACACTTGGCTGACTCTTGGATGAGGTGTATGGTATGCTTCCTTTTGAATGCTGCACAGGAAAGTGTTAGAAAAAATAATATTGGAATTATGGGGGGACCTGGGAATCGAACCCAGGTCCCAGTGAATACCAAGTACATAGCCAACCACTGAACCAAACGCGCTTGTTTGTAAACATAATAGAAAAAAAGAATATATGAAATAAGTGCACTATATGCTGAAACGCGCGCGCCAATTTGAATTGACCACTCCCTGGTTGCCACGCCCCTCGTCTTCTTCATTCCTGCAAAAACATAAAACACATAGCGGGGGTTTTAAACCTCCACAAAATGCAAGCATATGAAAATAGCGATTAGGCGCTCGTTACATATAAAAAGGGCGCGAGGTATCCATCACGTTCGTCTCATCCTACTGATTTCAACCATGCCTGTTTGGAGTTTTAATTTTACAGCATGAGAAAAACCCCAATTTCAAAGCTCTGAAAACCCTAGGAATCGCTAATGGTACTTTTCAATCCAGGGCATTATAATCAAATTGAATTTTATGGAAAGCTTCGTATGGACCTTGTGAGTACAATGCAATCAATAAAAAGAGTTAAAAATGCATAAATGTATGACTGTGATTTTGAGAAAGAGTGTAAACCGTGTGACTTGTATGGCACGAGTTCTTGAGGTTTTGCGCTTAATTCTGATTGCAAAAGGTTCCTGGAAGGGTCAGGAGTGTGTTTGGATCAAAGGAGAGGCTTGAAATATGCTGGAAGGTGGTTTTCAGTTTCACACTTTTCCTTTGAAATTTTGAGATTGCTTATGCTGTATGTGAGAGTTCTAGGTCGTGAATTGGATTGCCAAGGCTTGCATATATGTTTTGTAATGAGAATCAATCAGAATAAAGGACATTAAACCAATGCAATGAAGTTTTTGATTTCCTCCATAACCACCATTGAACCACTTGCCATATTTGCTTCAAATTTGAATTTTGTGTTTGAAATAGGCTGTACACGAATTTGGAAGGTGTTTCATGATGCATCAAAGCAATTCAAGCCACAAAATATCCCCTAATTAATTTTTTTGATTTTCAAAGATTTAAAATGAATTAAATCAAATAAAATTAAATAAAAATGGAAAAATTAATTTTTAATCTTGAAATAAATTGTGGGACACGTGGGAGGCATGACAAGGATGAATCAAGTGGAAAAAGTGGGCCCCTTTTGTCAAAAATGAAGTTTCAAGGATAATTGACTTTGGCCATTTCACAAAAATTTCCCAACTTCTCCAATGCATATCTTGCTCAATTTTGAAGCTATGAACATGTTCTTGGACATTTTGGAAAGGTCATGAAGTCCTCTAACCAATGCCTTTAGTCCCATGTCATTTTGATTTACCAATCTCAAGTTATGGTCTTTGACTTAAAGTGCATTTTTGTTGACTTTTGAAAATGACCTATAATGTTGAAATTGATAACTTTTTGTGAGAGCATTTCTTGGACTTGGAATGTTAAGATGAGTTGTAGGAAATGTCTTCCCCTTCAAGATGAGCATTGGATGGGATTTTTCTGATGAACCATGAAAAAGTTATGCCTTGGTCAAGTTACAGTTGACTTTTTCAACTGTTCAAAAATAGAAACTTTTGCATCTTGATGATTTTTGAGCCATTCTTGTGAAATCATGATCAAGATTTGATCAAATGATGATTGTGGCTTCAAAATGAGATGTTGACCAAATTTTTTGACTTTTGACTGCCAAATGACCATTTTGCCCCTATAGTTGATTGTGAGGCAATTAGGGTTTTTGATTGTGCAACTTGACCTTGTGAGCCTTGAAACTTGACATGTAGGTGCTTGACAATGTATATGAGCATATGGGACTTGATTGAGCCCTTGAAAACTTCAACTTCCTTGCAAGAACCAAAACCCTAATTTTGCCTGGCTTAGGAGGCAATTGGACTGTGCAACCCTTGAGAGATTTTGAACTATTTGGAAGTTGATCCTGACAAATCTTGAAGAATATGGGAGGGAAAATTTTGGGGTACAACACATGGTTTGCAACCTAAGGTCTAACTCGCATCCGAACGGAGCAAGCGCATCCTAAGGGAACATGGTATGTACAAGGATAAAGCAGGCAAGCCAGTAAATTGAAGAGAGCACACCTGAAGAGATCCTATCTAGGTTAGCATGCTAAAGAAAGTCTAACAAAACTATCCTATAGGGAACATGCAATGAGAGCGAAGTCGTGATCTCAATTTCTAAATTGAGTGACTCATCAATCAACAAGAAATAAAGGAAAGTGATAAAATCCTATAGGGAGCATGCACTGAGAGCGAAGTCGTGATCTCAATTTCTAAATTGAGTGACTCATCGATCAACAAGAAAGTAAACAAACACAAGCACAACACATATAGCAAATGAAGTGCGGAATGCCTGCTACAGGTCTTTAAACAGCGACTTCGAGCGCACACTCTTCATTTCCTACTTCTCATGGTATCTAGAAAAGCGGTAAAGTGCGGAAATGAAGAATAAAATAAAGTTGCGATGATACCGAACGAAGAAGGTCCGTTTCCTCTTCAAAACCATGCAAGCAATAAGAAAACTCTACCAAAAGCTAACGGAGAAGGTCAATTGCCTCTTCAAAACCACGCAAGTGATAAGAAAACTCTACAGAAGCTGCTTCGCACGAGTGATCAAAGAATTAACCTCCAAGCATTCCACTTTGTGAAAGTTACATCAATATTCTATCATAAAATCTTAGCAAGATAATGAGAACAAGAATGATTATCAAACATGAAAATAATAGAAAACTTTAAGGAAAATTCTAAAGAGAGACCTCAAAGGATTCTAAAATATTCTATTATTTTTGTATCATTTTCATCATTAAAATCATGGAAAAATGAAGCTAAAATCAAAAACATGGAAAGGTAAAAGTATAGTAGAAACAGAGGGGGTGTATTGCTAAGCCCAGGAAGTATGCAGAAGCAAGGCCAGGCGCATGCCCAATCAGTAGGGTCCAAAAGAAAATTTTTGTTGATCAACTTTTGTTTCCAAAAATGCATCAATGGGCTCTGGGAATGGTGTGTCTCGGTCCATAATCAGTTTTTTTATGTGCAAGATATACTAGCTTCCAAAAATATTTACCCAAAAAAGCCTTTGGGCCTTAATGGGAGATTCATTCTGGTCCACTTCCAACAAAACAAATCCCTAATCCATCAGGTTAGGGTTGAGAATGGTTGTGACTCTTGAGTTTTTTACGAAGAACATAATGCTTCTTCTCTTCTTCACATAATCGCAGTGCGGCTTCTCCTTCACCTCAACTCCGCCGCGATGACATCAAGGCCACCACCTCCGTCTCTCATCCATGACTGATTCAAACAAATTCCCTCCATCCCGTGACTGCGACGCCCTGGCCTATACGTTCGGCGATTCATCCTCAAAGCTCTATCATCATAAATCTGCTTGCAATGATATCAAAAATGAAAAAGAGAAAATTGGAGAAGAGGTTCCACGGGTACGAAATTGCCCATGTTTTCCTTCTTGTTCGCACGCCATCTCTTCTCTGTTTCTGATTTCTGTGCGCTTTCAAGTTCATGATGCCGTTAAGCTTGTTGTTGTTGATCGTGTACATGCGAGTTGGTTGAAACTAAGCTTGTTCAATGACTGAATGACGGTGACGACGAAGGAAGCAAATGAAGATTAAAGATGGAAGAGGAATCACTGTGAAGTTGTTATTGTGTGATTTGCGATGAATAATGCACAAACTGTGCATTGTTGTGATGAAGCACGAATGAAGATTCATGATGACTGGTCATTGAAGATTCAGTGATGAAGTGGCTGATGAAGGTTGATACAATTATGGTGCAAGATTGAACAACGGTGGTGTCGAGAATTGTGCAAAGAGGGTTAGAAGTGTTTGAAGAAGGAATAAAAACTGGTGTTTTATGTGGTGATTTTTGGAGATTATGCAGAGAGAGAGCGAGGTTGAAAATGATGGTGGAAGGGATGAAGTGAAAGTTATTTTTTGTTGAATGATGAAGGTGATTGGAGATGTTGTTGAAGGGTGAAGCTGTGAGGAGAATGATGATGATTGAAGGCTCTGAGAAGATGCCAAGATGATGAAGGATTTGAAGAGGAATTGCATAGAGAGAGAGAGAGAGAGAGAGAGAGAGAGAGAGAGAGAGGGAGAGAGAGAGAGAGAGAGAGTTGAAAGGTGAGTATTCTAAAACTTTTCTATCTCTTTTCTGGTGTGTTGAATGAATTATCCCTCCTCTGTGCAATTAGTTTTCTGTTATCTAGATGTTAGGAAGTTGGTTACAGGTTTGTTATAGTTTGTTATGGCAGTTAGAGGGTTGGTTAGAGGTTTGTTATGCTCAGTTTTTCTGTTAACCGGAAGTTACTCTGTTTTGGAAGTTGTTATTTTTTATTATATCTGTTTTCTGATTTAGTACTTCTATTATTAACAGCTGGAAGTGCAAAGAGTTTGTACAAATTGAGGGTTGCCTGAAGCTGCAGCTCTGTTAAGCAGATGCTGTTATTTCCGTTTTTGGTAGGGAACTTGAAATTAAAGGTCAGTTATCAGGGCTGAATCTTAACTCTCATTTTCTGCTGGAAATTTCAACTGGATTTGTTCTTTTAAATGCAGGCTGTGTTTGCAATTTTAGTTTAGAGATTGGTTGGGTTTAGAAAAAGGCAGTTAGGGATAGGTTTTCATTTCGCGCGCTGGGTTTTACTTGAACATGTTTATGCAAGTTTTGGTTAACTCATTGTAAGCTTTAATTGTAAATTGCAAGGCCACATGAATGCTGACTGGATTTCTGGTTTTATTGTGATCAATATGCGGAGCTTGAAAATATGGTGCAACTTGGTTCCAATGATAATAACGGTGCCTCTTGGAAACGTGGAAGCTTGGAGCAAAGATAATTGCAAGCATGGAGACAACTTCCACATGTTCCCAAAAAATTACATCACTATTTGTAATAGCCCTTAGAATGTACTTTGGATACATCTTGTAATAGACGTTGGAAATGGTAACTTGTAATAGAAACCTCTTGAATATTTAGTCTTTCTTTTGAATATAATGGGCACAAATTCTTGATGATGAACTTTGCCTTGAGAGAAATTATGGCCATTGCCTTTGTTACTTGAATCCTACGAAATTAACATTGATATCATTTCCAAATTTAATCATGAATCAGATCCAAACTTATCCCCTTGCATAGATTGAATTCACGGAATCACTCGAACGAATGAATTCCCTTTCATTTCTCAATGGACAAATCAATTTGCCTTTAATAATCCCACTTAACTTGTATTTCCAAGCAACATACAACAATAAAGAGAACAAAATTGTCTTGATAAAAATCAATCCATAACTTCACCTTTTATGTCGTGTTTCATTCTTGTAATTCAATCCACAAAATATATTGACTTGACAAAGTCTTTTCAAATGGTTGCCTCAACATACTTCCTCGAAGACAAATACGTCTTGAAGTATAAGAAACGAATCCCCTTAAGTCCAGTTCTCCAATTGATGAACCAACGAACTTGAGCAACAAACTGAAACCCTAATCTCCTTGCCATGAACACACACTAATGAGGAGGCGATTTAATATGCTGACGAGAAAACCTTCTTTTAAAACAACCTCCGATGAAGCCCTATATTCAATTCAATTTTCCAATCTTAAGCAAAATTTCACGACAATCAATCCATCCTCATCTCTTGAAATCTACCCTCATCTCTTGCAATCCATCCTCATCTCTTGCACCATGGCTTGCATTTCGCAATCCAATTCCACTATATCTCGACTTGATGAGTAACAAGATAGCCAATGCCTTGAATCCCTGGATAAAGGTAGGACTTGGAGCATAGTAGGATACCTTGACATGAAACTCAATGAATCTTAGTTGTTGAACATCAACAAGCTCAAATATGATGAGTAACAAACCCTAGTTCACCTGCTTTTGATAAAATTTGATAATCAAGGTAGCTTGAGGTGATGGAGGGAACCAAAACCTTAGCTTACAATTGAATTCTTGATGAAGCATAACAAGTTAAAAAAAACCTAGCATCCTTCCCAAAATAAGTTAAAATGTTAGCATCTTTCCTTGCTTGTTGAAGAAGCAGCTTGAATCTCTTGGATAAAGATAAGAGCCTCAGAGCCTTAAAGAAACCCTAGTTCTTCGAAATCTTTGATCACATGCCACATTTTATTGATTAGTGAATGAGCGGTGTGTTAGACAACCTAATGGAGTTATGTACATGAATATCACTTAAATCCACAGATTCGAGTCATCTAGCATTTGAAGCGACTAACTTCCATTTGATGAAATGAGATGAATGAGCTCCTAATCCATAGCTTACCAAACGGTACATATCTAAACTTGATAAAACTCAAAGCAATCTTTCAGTAAGGGAAGAGTAGCGCTCAATGCATCCTTGAAGTGAGACTTTAATCCAATAAAACTCCATAGAAGAATCACCACCAACCTCAAACAACATGAAGAGAAATCCTGATTCTCTGGCTGAGTTAAACCCTAATGCCTTTATTCCTCAAAAGAACCTTGATGAATAAAAATTTGTATCTTGAGGAAACCTAATAGCAGAGACATCTATGCTGATTGAGATCCAAAACCTTAATCTCATACCAAGAAAAATGAGAGCACCAGCTGAATCAATTTTGAGTAAGATAGCAAATTCAATTCATAGAGAGAAACCCTAATGCCAAAGCTCTTAGATCTTATAACCATGAGACCAATGCTATGTGTGAGATGTACAGAATATGATGAGGGATCTTAGGGGTAAAAATTGGGGTATAACACTATCATAATAGAATAACTAACTAACTGTATATGATTGCAAAATTAATTCAAATACCTTTTATTTAGAAAACCTAATTCTTCAAAGGTTCTTTCATGTTTTGATGTGGATACTAACATCAAGTAAGTTGAATTCCAATGAGTCTCAACATCTAGAGTGAAGGAAAATTGCGATCAAAAGTGCAGCGAAATTTAAAATTTTCCTTTAGCGATCCTTACGAATGAGCATGGTCAGTGATAGAAGTATTTACCTCTTGTGGCGATTCAGACCTTTGATGTTGTGATCACGAGCGTTGATGAAGAACAACGCCTCTACTCAGTCCACACGAACAGATCGCTTCCGGTCACAGTGCTAGCTGATCACGAACAGAAACCTTGAGTGAGAGAGAGAATCAAAAACGAAATTGCATCAAGTGAAATTGCTTCATCACAAGGGATCTATTTATAGAATCACTCGTGTGGGCTACAAGCTAAAAGCCCAATTAAGGCTATAAGCTAAAAGCCCAATTAAGCTTATGGACATCATACCTTATGATGTACCATATATCACTTATCCACGTGGTACCTTACCACTTTCCGTATTACACTTAAGTTCACCGTACCTTACGGTGTTCCTTATTTATTCTATCTCTCATCAACCTGTCCTTATGTGTGTGACCCTGTAGGTTTTCGCGACGTTGGCAATTATATTAAATCACACATTTAATATAATAAACAGTGAGCAGTATCTAGCAACACATCACTGTTACCCAAGTCACGAAAATGTCATGTGATCTGACCAAACCTTTTCCGTGATAATATTTGTGTTGTACAATTACCCTTTTGCCCTCATGTCTATATTGAACACAAGGCATACACTGTGTCACCCTTGTCCAGTTCAATATTTGGGCCCTTAGACATTTATCCTATTATGCAGGATGAGCAAATTCCATCTAGGTCACTCATGTCCCTTAGCATGCTTTGTGAAGTACCCATCAACCGTCTTTATAGTCATCCAGTTACGGATGACGTTTGATCAGCAATAAAGTACTTGACTCTACATCTAGGGTCCATAGTGGTTTCAGGTCGAAGGGTGGTATACACCATTATCATCATGAGAATAACTTATGACACTTTGCATAACATTCTATGTAGTATTCTCATAGCGGGTCAATCCAGTATAAATATTACTCCTAATATTCATACCTATGTCAAGACTTGATAGCTCCTTATCTATGATCCATGAGATGTGATCATCAATCTATCTTCATAATAATCTTAATGCTTTAATGTTATCCCACTTCACATTAAAGCTTGACTACGAATACTTTAAGAATAATTTCTTATGTTTAATGGGATCTCATGATTAAGTCACACTTAACATTTCATTAAACCAATAAACCATTCTAGGGACTTTATTATTTTGGAAAACAAACATAATAAAGAAATGCCTTTTATTATTAATAAATAATTCGATACAAGTACCAAAAGTATTGGCCTCTAGGGCTTACACCAACATAGAGAAACTAAACCTTTATAGTCCATGCTCTCCTCGTCAATACATGCCTTGAATTAAGCGAGCCTCGTAGGAGAAGATCTAGCATACCAAACAACATGACAAACTCTATAAACAAAATCATCAATGTCTTTCAAACCGTCTTTCATAATTAAATTCAATATGTGTGTGAAACACCTCATATGAAAATGGTTTCCGCTCATACTAAACTATTCTTAGACAAAATCCTTCTCTTGAGACGTTCAACCCCAACATTATTAGATGAAGCATTATCAACCATCAAAATAAGGACGCGGTTTAAACCCCAACTGTTCAAACATATCTCCATTATTTCACAAATAACATCCCCTGTATGACTTATGACTTGACAAAAAGTTAAGATCCTCTTCTGTAAGTTCCAATTATTGTTAATGAAATGGGCCGTCACACACATATAGCTAAACTTTTGACAAGAAGTCCACATATCACAGGTGAGACAAACTCTTCGACAATTCAGAGAGAGAAAGTTTTTGAAAATCATTATTTTTGTGTCCCATAGTTTCAAGACATCACGTGTCAATGTTGTGCGCGAACAAATTTGAAATCTTGGTGAAGCGAGACTCATAAATTCATGAAAAGACTCATGTTCGACCTTCCGAAAAGGAATCTCCATGTTAATGAACATCTTAACCATTTCTCTTCGAATAGCTTCTTGGTCAAACTTGACAATTAAAGGAGATCCAACATGTTCTTCAACACTTGTCATAGAAGATGATGTCCTTTGTCTCTTGTAAATAAGGCATCTCGATAAAAGAGCATGCATGGAACTAATTCCATTATTATACTTAGTTTTTGTGTCACGGTACTTGCAAGAAACCTTGTGTTCTTCTTTTGACGATATAATGAAATGATTCTAAGCCTCTGAACGATTCTTTTGCTTCTTAGTGTGAGGAGGTGGCATTTCATTAGAGACGATAGGTGGAGGGGTTGAAACCGTATTCTCGGATGTTACATACGTTGACAAGTAACTAACATTAGTCGTCTTTATTCTGTTAAATATAGAACAACAAATTAGAGAAATGTCAAAAACTACAATTTATGTTACATTTTTATAGGAAAACAAATTATAGAAATTTCAAGTTATTTGAGCTAATTAATTTGCCTTGTAAGTAACTACTCTGTCTCATATTTAGAATTACTTATAGGTAACATGGCTCTGATACCATAAATGATGTATAAAAGTACAAACAGTATATAGATAAGCTAATTTCCATGTGAGCTAAACCTATTCGTGCAAGTAGCATATATAATTCATCTAATTAACTCTAACTACTTCATACAAAATAGTTGTAAGGCTAACTAACTCAACTATAAGCATGAGTTAATGTTAAATCTTCTAGGTGGTTTTATTTTCGTGTAATAGATTCATTGAACACACATTTTTGAAATCAACATAACTCTAATAGTGCACTCTCATTCTAGAATAAAATTTGACACAAACCGATAAGAACCTACTTAAAACCTTCTATAAATAGAACCCATGATAAAAAAAATTAAATCTTTAAAACTAGGTAAAATAACAAAGAGCTTTACTAGTGACAAGAAAAAAAAAGACATCGTTAATCATGACTATACATTAATTAAACAATATAGAGAGATTAGAGAGATTCAGCTTCACCTATAATCAATTTTTATCAATTACACTAGTGACAAGCATAACACTATCACAAAATAAACATTGAAATATATCAGTTGTTGAAATAAAACTTCATAATTGATACATTATATGTCTTAAAGTTTTAGAATACAATATGTTCATATTTCATCATCTCCTGGGCATAAAAATGCTATAAGAATGTTTTTTTTGCCACATCACAAACTTCCATGCAAAAATTTGCAAAAGTGTCATGTTTCCTTTTACAAAAGCAAATTTCCTGTTCCAGATGTCTAGCCCAGGATGCATCAATTATTTTTTCTCCCGTTAAAAGGCCTAGTTTAGGTTAAACTTTGGCAACACTTAATAACTTTAGTTTCATATGATTAAACACTAGAACATTCAGGAACATGATAAACTCTAAATAAAAGCCGATAACCAGAACTGGAACAATATAAGTTGCAAATAATACAAGAGCTGGAAAAAAAGGATTACAACTACATAAATTTTCTTAATGGATGCATTCAAAGCACTTACAAATGACACTGAATATTAGAATATCAATAAATGACCAACAACTTAGTGAAAATACAAAATAACACAGATCTACCTGAATATCAATGGAAGTGAAAATGTTGGTAGAGTTTTCTCTTGAATCTGAAATTTCATCGATTTTACGGTTAATTAGATAAACCCATAATTTAAAAAACTTCTAATTTGTGTAAATTAAAAGTTCTAAGTAGAATTTCACCTAGTTGTGAGAGTAAGCTAGTGGATATTGAAGGACGAATTCATTAGAATTTTTTTTGGAGATTAGAAGAAGATTGAGATTTTTGAAGAACATTGAGACATTTTTGAAGAACGATTCGTTGAAATTTTTGTGTAGATTCGAAGAAGATTGAGATTTTTGAAGAATTAAGGTTTATGAGATTTTTGCGTATGTTTTCCGAAATTTGAAAGTATAGTATAATGGTGACCCATACTTAATCCGATTTAAAACAATGGATACCGTTTTTTTTTTAATTTGTAAAATGGATCACCAGTTTATAAACATAACTTTGAATTGAGCTTTTAAATAAACATAACTTTGAATTGAGCTTTTAAATTTAGACTTGTTTAGATAGTAATTTGATTAATAGTTACCGGTTATTTTGCACACCTCTAATTCCATTTCAACCAAAAGTTGCTATTATTATAATTAATTTAAGAGAACAAAACTTCATTAATGTAGAACTGTAGATATAAACATTTTAACACAAGTGTTATGTTCCAACCTTTTCCACAGCCAAGCAGCTTATCTGCTTTTGACCGATCGACACACCCGGAGCATCTTGAAAAAGATGAATCTTTAGCTAAATGAGCGAATCATTCTATGGTTAAGGTGACACCTTCATGTATTATCCAATATCACTAAATATAAAAGCAAATCTTGTTGAAGAATGGTAAGAATCCATCTTTAATTAATATTTCAGAAGTGCCTTGGTTAACAGAAGGATTGACAAAAATAAATTAAAAGGCCCTCTAATGCGTTTACATGAAATCTGGGGTCCAAACAGTATGGAGAGAAATTGAATTTAGCTAGTCAAATTAAGTGGTGAGTATAGAAGTAATTTGTGTAATCTTTTAGCACCTGTTAGTTTCCACTTAAAAAATTTCAAGTATATGGTAAGCAATTGAATTTAGCTATGATGTATGCTAGAGTTGGTTATGAGCTGAGAATAATATGTCAAATAAACTTCACTTTCTACTTTAATTTTATTCTCGTGTATGTAATTTTATTCTACATCTAATATATTTATAATGGTACGTAATGTTATTCTACATGTGTATTTATATGTATAGGAACTTCTAGAGTTATAGAAGAAATTGCTATTGTTTTGAATAAAATGGAGTCTGACGATGAAGGTATTTTGTACTTCATTTGGTTTAAAAGTTTTAAGCTATAGTGTTTTATTTGATTTCAATTTACTTCTTAATACAGCTGAATTGATGGAAAGTTGTTCGCGTTACCATTTTGAAGATTATAAGTTGTTGTTTCTATGCTTTAACATGGTGAGTATTGTTGTTTCTATGCTTTAACATTGTGAGTATTGATGATTTCAATTTTGCTTTAAATAACATTACTAATGACCTTAATGTGAACAAAACAGGCATGTCTATCTGAGAGAGCTTGCTTATGGAATGCTTGTGATTGAATTTCTTTAGAGACTATGTTACCATGTTGTTGTTGGAAAGTTGTAATTTGATTGTAGACTTTGATTTTAATTGTAATGTTAAGATGTTGAAGACTTTAATTTTAATTGTAATATTACCAAACTTGATGAAAAGTTGTAGACTTTAATTTAAATTTCAATGTTGATGGAAAATTGTAATGTTGCTGTTGGAAAGTTGAAGGAAAATTGTAATGTTGATGTTGCAAAGTTGAAGGAAAATTGATGGAAAATTGTAATGTTGATGTTGGAAAGTTGAAGGAAAATTGATGGAAAATTGTAATGTTGATGTTGGAAAGTTACAATAAAATTGATGAAAAATTTCAATGTTGCTGTTGTATTTTATGTGTTTTATTGTGGGTTCGGATTTGAGTGGAAAAACCCGAACCCAACGGATGTAGACGCGAGTGTTATTTTGTCACACGAATAGCCTTTGTGTTTGGGTTCGGGTTTAGATAGTGATTTCGGGTGCTGGTTTGGATAGTGTGAAACCCGCACCCGACCCTATCCGTTGTCATTCCTATATGTAATCAGTAATTTCGCTTTTGTTCTCAGTGATCTTTACTTTTATAGGTACTCACTATCTCGCTTTTATTCTCATTGATCTTTACTTTTACAGGTACTCACTATCACTGTTTCATTTTCTTCTTCTTTTAGTTCATTGAATTTGATTTGTCTCTAATGTTGTTGTTGGTGTAACTTCTACAGAGTTCCTATAGCTATCTTGAAGGATCCTAAAATTGACGGTTTTATTCTTCTTTAATCCTGCTTCTATATTTCTATTTATTCTATATGTTGCAGATCAAATTTTGATGTCAATTTGGAACTTAGGTGCAGGGCATCTTATAACATTTCTCTTCTAATGATTATTTGATAAGTATTTTGGCTCTCCTAAGTTACTGGGAACTTAGGTGAGTCCATCGTATAATATTGCTCTATTTTAAAGTTATTTTACTAACTGGGCTAAGTAATGATATTTTTAACATTGATAATTTGTGTGGCTTGTTGAATTAGGTACTGGAAATATTGAGTAAAATAGTTTAAATTGAAGTGTTGATGTATGATGATATATATCAAAGGTTGATGCTTTGGGTTATTTATATCTAGGTTAGTAAACAAACACAGTCTGATATTTGTAAGGAGTGCCGGTAATAGTGGGCCAGCGCTAAGTATTGTTGGTGCACCTGGTGGTACCAATTGCGATGTCCTATGGATAATTGCCTGGGTAACAATCTTCACAATATATTATATATTATAACCATTTGATATTTACCTATTCAATCACTATATATATTATATTGTTTCAAGTGTCTTCACAATTACTTCATAAGCCCTAATGCAACACCAACAACCTGCAACAACAACCTGCAACAGCTAATTGTATTGGTTAAATTCAAATCTATATTGAATAATGCAAAAGATAAATTTTCTTTAGGCAGTGAGAAATTTATTCCTTTGAGATCTAGAAATAGTTAATGTTATAACATTTAATATTTTATCTTGTGATTTCTATATAAATCACTTTGTACTCATATTAAAAGTTAGTTGAACAATTTTATAAAGAAAACAAGTTTAAAGTCCACTCCCATTTCTCTTCAAATTGGTATCCGAGCGCATGACAAATATGATGGGTCAAATGTCACTGCCACGACTATCAAAGTCGAATTATGAGAACTGGAGTATCAGATGAAGGTGTTTCTGGGATCGTTAGATATATAGGAAGTAACTAACGATGGGTTTGAAGAACCATCAGATACGGCAGCAATCACAACTACTCAGAATAAGACGTTGAAAGAAACACGAGCAAATGATAAAACAGCATTGTACATGCTGTTCAGAGCAGTCGGCGAATCAATTTTCGAAAAGATTGTTGGTTCGACTACGTCGAAGGAAGCGTGGGACACGCTAGAAAAGGCTTTCAAAGGAGCAAATAGAGTCAAGCAAGTTCGCTTGCAGACTCTTCGAGGAGAAATGGGGAGAATGAAGATGAAGGAGAGAGTCCGTGTCGGACTACATCACTCGTGTGCAGACAATGACAAATCAACTCAATCGAAATGGAGAAGCAATGACTGATGCTCGTATTGTCGAAAAGATTTTGAGATCTTTGACAGATAAGTTCGAAAATATAGTATGCACAATAGAAGAGGCGAAGGATCTTTCGACAATCATTGTCGAAGAAGTCGCTGGTTCACTTGAGACACATGAACAACGCAAAATAAAGAAGAAGGAGGAGACACTTGAGGATGCAGAACCCAACAGAGACGAAAATGCATTTTTCTCTCAAAATTGGCGTGGGAGAGGACATGACCGTGGAGAACGTAATGGTGGTCGAAGTTATCAAAATAACAACTTCGATAGTGGACAATCAAGCCAACAAAACTGGTGTGACAGAGGACGTGGCCAGAGAGGTGGTAGGTTGAATTACAACAATATAGAATGTTACAAATGTAACAAACAGGGGCACTATGCGAAAGATTGCAACTCCTACAGTTGCTACAACTGTGGTAAAATGGGACACCTTACAAAAGATTGTCGACTCAGAAGAAAGATAGAAGAAACGACAAATCTTTCCCTAGAAACAGAATCGAATGAATGATTTCTGTTAACGACTCAAAAGGAAGCAGATGTAGAAAATGACACTATGTGGTACCTGGACTCGGGAGCAAGTAACCATATGTGTGGTTATAAGCACTTATTCAAAGAAATAAAGAAAATTGAGGATGATCATCTTTCCTTTGAAGATGCGTCGAAAGTAAGGGTCGAAGGAACAGGAACAATCAATTTCTTGCAGAAGGATGATTTGATAGGATCAATCCAAGATGTGTATTATGTACCAAACCTCAAAGCAAATATTTTGAGTCTGGGACAACTCACAAAAAGGTCTATTCGATACTCATGGAAGATCGAAGCTTGCACTTAAAAGACAAGTCAAAACGTCTGGTTGCTCAAGTCGAAATGAGGAGAAATCGAATGTACAAGTTGAATTTGAGAAGCATTCAAGAAAAGTGTTTGCAAGCCAATGTTGAAGACCAAGCATCCCTGTGGCATCTACATCAGGCTAGATAAGGAGGTTAGCAAAGAAAAATATGGTGCATGGACTGCCAGACGTAGAATTCGAAGGAAAGTTCTGTGAAGAATGTGTGTTTGACAAGCAGACGAGAACCTCATTTCAAAGGAAGGCAGAATATCAGGCTAAACAAATTCTAGAATTGATTCACACTGACATATGTGGACCAATTACCCCAGAATCCTTCAGTGGTAAAAAGTACTTTATATCCTTTATTGATGATTTCTCAAGGAAAACTTGGGTGTATTTTCTGAAAGAAAAGTCAGAAGCCTTCGGAGTATTCAAGAAGTTTAAGATAATGGTGGAGAAAGCAACAGACAGGCACATCAAAGCTCTTTGATTAGATAGAGGTGAGGGAGTATACTTCGACAACCTTTATGAAGTACTGTGAAGAGCAAGGCATAAGGAGATTTCTGACTGCAGCATACTTACCTCAACAAAATGGTGTGGCGGAAAGAAATAATCGAACAGTCCTCGACATGGTTCGATCAATGCTTAAGAGCTAGAACATGTCGAAGGAATTTTGGGGAGAAGATGTACAATTTGCAATCTACGTTCAGAATAGATGTCCATATTCGAAGTTGGGAGATTTAACACCTCAAGAAGCTTGGAGCGGCAGAAAGCCAATTGTGTCTCACTTCAAAGTGTTTGGAAGTGTGGCTTATGCACATGTACCTGATCAAAGAAGAACAAAGTTGAAAGATAAGAGTCAGAAATACATACTCATTGGGTATGATGAGAAAACGAAAGGTTACAGACTTTTCAACCCAATAAACAAAAAGGTGATAGTGAGTAGAGATGTTCGAGTAAACGAAGGAAGCAAGTGAGACTGGATAAATTCGACTGAAGTTATGGTTGAATTATCAGGTGCTATATCGAAAAACACTTCGACAGAACTAGAAGACTCTGATGGCGAAGATGGAATCTCACAGCCCAGACTGCGAAGTTTACAAAACTTGTATGAAAACATAGAAGAAGTGCATCTCATATGTTTGTTGGCAGACACTGAAGATGTCAGCTTCGACGAAGCAGTAAGAAACAAAAATTGGAAGGATGCTATGAATGAAGAAATTAAGGCCATCGAACACAATGATACTTGGGAACTAGCAGAGCCACCAAAAGGAAGTCAAACAATTGGTGTGAAGTGGGTGTTCAAGAAAAAGATAAATGCACAAGGTGAAATCAAAAGATACAAGGCGCGACTTGTGGTGAAAGGATACAAGCAGAAAGCAGAAATAGACTATGATGAAGTGTTTGCACCTGTTGCAAGAATGAAGACAATTAGACTGCTCATATCTCAAGCTGCTCAATACAAATGGAAAATATATCAGATGGATGTCAAGTCAGCTTTTTTGAATGGCATGCTTGAAGAAGAAGTTTATGTCGAACAACCACCTGGATACATGAAAGTCAAAAATGAAGGAAAAGTGCTAAAGCTAAAGAAGACACTTTATGGGCTGAAGCAGGCACCACGAGCATGGAATACACGAATTGACACATACTTCAAAGAAAATGGATTTCAGCAATGTCTCTACGAACATGCCCTATATGTGAAGAAGAAAAATGAGAAAACATTGCTTGTTGCCCTCTATGTCGATGAGTTAATTTTCTTGGGCAACAATAATCAGATGATAGAAGAATTCAAAGGCACAACGACACAAGAATTTGAGATGACTGACTTAGGCCTGACGACATACTTTCTTGGTCTAGAGGTTCGACAAGAAGAAACATGAATCTTTATCTCACAAGAAAAATATGCAAAAGATATCCTAAAAAGATTTAAAATGGAAAGCTGCAATCTAATTTTGACACCAATGGAACCATGAGCAAGACTTTCTAAATTTGATGGGGGAGAGCGTGTCGAAGAAAACAAATTTTGAAGCTTGGTGGGAAGTCTTCGATACCTCATATGCACAAGGCCAGATCTTTCGCTGAGTGTTGGAATTGTGAGTCATTTCATGGAAGAACCAATTTTTGCACACTGGAAAGCTCTAAAGAGAATCCTTCGATATGTCCAAGGAACTGTGTCACTTGAAATGTTTTATTCAAAAGAAGAAGAATACAAGTTGACTGTCTACTCTAACAGCAATTGGTGTGGTGACATAGATGATTGAAAGAGCACTTCAGGATATGTGTTCTTCACGGGAAGCACTGTATTCACCTGGCTGTCAAGGAAGCAACCCATAGTAACTCTTTCGACCTGTGAAGCAGAGTATATGGCAGCATCTTGGTGCGTATGTCATGCAATATGGCTAAGAAGATTGTTGAGCAGCATGGAGTCGAAATAGGAAGATGCAACAGTAATTCAAGTCGACAGCAAATCTGCAATCGAATTGGCGAAGAATCCAGTCAACCATGAAAGAAGCAAACACATTGATGTTCGATTCCATTTTATTCGAGAACATGTGAAGGATGAAAGCATCAAACTGAAGCACGTTGCGAGCAAGAATCAAGCAGCAAACATTCTTATAAAATCACTGTCGAAGGAGCTATTCGACAGAGGCAAGAAAATGTTAGGCATGATGGATCGAAGAAATATTTGAATTTATGGGGGAGTTTTGTCGGTTAAATTCAATTCTGCATTGGGTAATGCAAAAGACAAATTTTCTTTAGACAGTGAGAAGTTTATTCCTTTGGGACCTAGAAATAGTTAATGTTGTAACATTTAATATTCTATCTTATGATTTCTATATAAATCACTTTGTACTCATATCAAAAGTTAGTTGGACAATTTATAAAAAAAAACAAGTTTAAAGTGCACTCCCATTTCTCTTCAAATTGAAATAAAGCTTAATCCACCAATACCGCATCTACCACAAAATTTGCTATCAATGGCCCTGTTTCAACAGTGTGTCAACTTTATCTTCACTTATGTTATTGCACATGATTTTGTCTCAATGCTTTGTTATTTCAAGTAAGGTTTCTTCTTTTTCTTCTCTGGATGGATCATGATATTCTAAGAAGATGCAAGGGACAAACTGTATAATACACGTGAGCATGCTCGTGAGTTATTAGCTAATGGGAACTTTGACATCCCTGAAGAGTCATCCTTCACAAATATTGAGCATGTATTTTCCTCAAAACTGTCCAATACAGTGTTAAAAGAAGACGACAATGTTGAGCATGTATTTTCCTCAAAACTGTATGTATAATACACCTGAGCATGCTTGTGAGTTATTAGCTAATAGGCATGATGAAACTCTGTCATCAACTTCTGTATAGAGTCCTTGGATTATTGAAGATGAAAGGGAAGCATTTAGGCCAGGATATTTTGGATGCTCAACTTGGTTGCGGTTACCAAGCGAGATTGATTAATCTATAAAAGGGGTATGGGATTTGAACGGTGGTCTGTATGTCATTTTCACATAAAAGATGTGTTTTGTAACTTTATTTGCGTATTTGTTCTGCATAAATTTATTGAAGAAGTCCTTGAAACAATTGAGCTAGATGATATAAATGATAATTTAGTTGGTATCGCTGGTCAAAGTGGCTTATCTATCGAGCAACGTAAAAGGCTAATCATAGCAGCAGAGGTTGTATCCAATCGTTCAATAATTTTTATGGATGAACCTACATCATGTTTGGATGCTCGAGCTACTGTAGTTACGCGTGCAGTGAAGAATGTTGTGAATAATCTATGATCGTACACCTACGAGTGCAAGTCCAAGATTTAGTTTATGACAAAACTCATGAAGCATTGGTAATAAACTGTCACATGATGCTTCATTACAGAAGAAACTCTATATACAAGTATTGGCTTTCACACCATTTCTTGTCTCTCCATTTTTCTTTAGTAATTGCAAACTTTGTGTTTTTTAGAGTTCTGGAGGAATGCCATGCAACTTACTTGGATGTTTATTCCTATTGAATCAACTACTCCTGGTATATAATCTAACAACTACTCCTTTATTTCCATCATCTATGTCTTTTGGAATATTATACTACTTTGCAAATAAAGTGTTGATTAATTTTTCAGTATTCTCAATTAAGATGTCTCTTTAATTAATTTTATTCATAAGGTTTTACAATCAGTGTAAAATTTTGTTTCATCTATTTTTACTTCTGATTACTTGAAGCAACTTCATACAACTTATTTAGAAATTGATGCACTAACTTTTTCTCTGTTGATTAAATCAACTTCTAAATAGACAGCTTATGCACAACTTATTTTAACTTAGTAGATATAATCAATTATATAACTATATATCTACTGCAATTATATATCATCATAATACACATTTCTGATGATTTTTTGGTTCCTATATGTACTTAGGCTATGTATAATGGGGGTGTTGAATTTTTCCCCTCTAACAGTTGAATGCTTACAATGAGGTGTTGAACAGAGTGCTGAATGCGAGGTGAATTAATTTGTGTTGAAAACATTCAACATGTTAAATGAGAAAAGAGTGGATTCACATAAAATACTTTGACAAATTCTTATCGGTTATTGTGAATATTTAAAATTTTATCTCATCTTAATTATTTAGAGTCAATTATTTTATAGTAAATTAATTTTTTATTTATTTTCATTTTAACCAAAATTCATTATTTTTTTGTCTATAAATAAATACTTGGTTCATTTGATTTGGACATAGAAAAAAATTCACTTTTTTCTATTTAATTGTTTTATTTAGCCTCAAATAAATTCTTATTTATAACTCTAAACGTTTTTTAGTGAATATAAAATTAGAAAAAAAATCAGATAAGTTATTAAATTAGAAGAAAAAATTAGAAAAAATTATTTAACACTTAATTATTTTAATTTAATTTTAATTAATAATTAATATTAATATATAATCATTAAAAAAATATAAAAGAAAATAAAAATATGAAATAAAAGTAATAGAATAGGGTGTTGAATTTTATTAAACAAAACCATTGCAGTGATTAAAAGTTAAATAAATATTAAATTATTAGGTGAAAGAAAGAGAAGATGACTGAAATATAAAAAGTAAAAAAGAAAGGCGTTAATAATAAAACTATTGTAGATAGTCTTTCAATAACAAAAGTAATTCATTGGGAACTGTTTCATGCAACTTTTTTTGGATCATATTATATTCATCCAACAACTTTCATTCAATATAAAATCGTTTTCCTCCTAGGTATATAATCTATCGACTTTTTCCAATTTTATCCTGTCATCATCATTTTGTTTCTTCTGGACAGATATACCACCTATCAGTTTCTCTACGGATCCAACTTTTTCAAACCTTCAAATTTTCAAATTTTCTTTCTAGCTTTTTCAAACAGTTATGAGAAAAAAGAAATGAGGATTTCTTAATGTACCCCTTGAATCTCTTAGCCACCTGGCGAAATTTCAATTATGCCCCTGCTTCCGTAGATACATATCCAGAAGCACCTTGATTTGCAAAAAAAATTATTTTCTTCCGTAGATGCATCTACAAAACAGTCTGTTATATTTTCAAATCATATTCATTTCACTCCAAAACTGTTGGGAAGTAATAATAATGATATTACTTCTAAGAAAATGTACAGAGATATCATCAACCAGTTAGTGAAAATGTATCAGGAATCTCAGTTGGACAACCACATATCTGTTTACGATGGAAGAAAAAGCTTATTTACTACTAGGGTGTTACCTTTTAACTCCAAGGTTTTTGTGGTTAACTTGACTGATGAAAATAGAGGATCCACTTCTGATTCTTTTGATTGGTGAATTTGCTGCAATTGAGTTAGTAATGGGTTAATATGGATATAATTTAGTAATAGGTAGGAATGGATTGTTGATTTTGTCTCTGTCACAGGAAAAAGCGTGAGCGGGAGTTTAAGGTTACTATACAGTTTTCTTCCAAGACGGATCTCTACCACCTTACCCAGTTTCTCCGTCGTATGCAACCAGATTGTCCTTATGAAACCATTCAAGCTCTTGACATTGCTTTAAGGGCAACTCCATCTGAGTAGTAGAGTTTTTTTTTTGAGTAAGGTGGAATTGAGTATTATAAAGGCTTTTATCAAAGCATTAGGCCAACCCAAATGGGGTTTTTCCTTAACATAGATTTTAGCTCTAAACATTACTATTATTTATCTGATTGAATAATCTTCAATTGAATCTAATTTACAGTCTTTGACAAGTGATACATTCCATTATCAAAAGAACATCTTCAACTGTCAAAGAGGCCAAATTTGAGGATAATTTTAAATGCTCAATGACAACTTGATAACTTCTACTTACATCAACTATCACTCCTAGCAACTTGAGCTCTTCTTTGTAATTATATATTTCTCATCAAAATAAGAATGATCAATGAAAGGGATGTTACTAGTTTGTGACGCAACTTGCCATCCGGAATCATTCAAGACAGATCCCACAGGAGACTTAAATTTGATTTCATAATTTGAGTATAGCAAGATGAGTAAAGCATTAATTTAATTTACTCACTACGCCAAAAAGGGCTTTTAACAACGCACATTAGACAACGCTTTTATACAAAAGGGTTTCTATAAGTGAAATTTAAAAAAACACGGAAACTGTATACAATAATAAATAAAAGCGCTGCTAAAATATGACCTTAGACAGCGCTTTTAAAAAGTGCTACTAAAAGTGTTGCTTTATAAGACCACTTTAGACAACACTTTTCAAAAGCGCTGTTTAAAGTCATATAACTTAAAAATAATAATAATCTCAAAAGCGCTGCTAAAGGACCACATTAGCCAGCGCTTTTTAAAAGCACTGCTAAAGGCCCATATTAGTCAGCGCTTTTCTCAAAAGCGTTGTCTAAAGTCATATAATTAGAAATTAAAAATTAGAATAAGTATTGTTTCTCTTTTCACATATCGAATTCCCTCCTCACGCGAAACCCTTTTCAACGTCTCTCTCTCCACCACCGTCCGCCGTCCTCCACCGTCTCTCTGCAAAACAAGACTCTCTCTCCACCACTGACCGCCGTCCTCCACCGTCACTTTTAAGGTACTCTTCTCTTTCTCTCTGCGAAACCGTTGGTTTTATGTTTTAATTCATTTGTCCAGAAAATATAGTTTGATGATTCAAAATGGCAGGATTTATTTCTATTTCTCATGACTGGAAAATATTAACATCCAATTCAACATTACTGATTCTTGTTGTTTGTAGTATTTCAAATGTGCTTGCACACTACAAGATAAAGGCTCTCCAACCACGTGATTTTGCCACGTGATTTTCATGTGACTAAATAAAGCCAGTTGCGACGTGAAAATCACGTGGCAGCATGTTTTACTAATAAAATAAAGAAGTATGTAGTTTGTCAGTCTTTTTTTTTTTAAAAAAATGTTGCGACGTGGGATTCACGTCGCTACTAAAAATACAATAAAAAATAATTAAATTACTATAACGTTTAGATATTTGTCATTTTTAAATTTTGAAAAAGTAAGTTGTGACGTGTTTTTCACGTCGCAACATTTAAGAGGGAAAAATCACAGTTTTCCAGACTGACGTGTTCAGGTTTTGAAGGATGTGAAGAAAGAGAAAATAACTGTTGGGATTGTTGCGACGTGAAAATCACGTGGCAACGTTGCAGCGTGATTTTCACGTCGCTACATGCTTTATGTATTTCTCAAACACGCTCCACAAACAGACAGTAGCGTTAATATATTTCAAGAACTTCTTCTTCAACCCTCCTCCTTCCATCCCTCCATAACCATTTTCTTGTTTATAAAATTTGTTCTTCTCCAATATTAAATCCCTTCAATCTCCAATAATTATTGTTTTAAGGTAAATTCAATTCAATTTTTTCTGTATTTTGTTAACAGCTTTTTATTTATTGTATTATTGGATGTAATTTTTTTTTTCAATTTTTCTTTGAATAGAAGAAAATTGATAGAAGTAGATTGCAAAAAGGGACAAGAAGATTGAAGGAGTTACAAGATAAAAGGTATTTCTTGAATTTTTTTTTTTGAATTTAGTATATTTTCTGAACTTGATTAATTTTTAGGTTGAATTTGGGTTATATTTTCTGAATTTGGGTTAAATTTTAGGTTTAATTATTTAGTTTATAATAATTATTAATTATTAATTTGTGATGAATAACAATTATAATTATTAATTTATATAGTAACGTTAGAGATAAATTTTAAGTGTTTAAATTAAATTTTTAGGAGTTTATAAATTTTAAGTGTTTAAATTAAATTTTTAGGAGTTTAAGTGTTTAAATTTTTAAGAGTTTATAAATTTTAAGTTTTTAAATTAAATTTTAAGTGTTTAAAAATAAATAAACATTTTTAGGAGTTTATAAATTTTAAGTGTTTAAATTAAATTTTTAGGAGTTTAAGTGTTTAAATTTTTAGGAGTTTATAAATTTTAAGTGTTTAAAAATAAATAAATATTTTTAGGAGTTTATAAATTTTAAGTATTTAAATTAAATTTTTAGGAGTTTAAGTGTTTAAATTTTTAGGAGTTTATAAATTTTAAGTATTTAAATTAAATTTTAAGTGTTTAAAAATAAATAAATATTTTTAGGAGTTTATAAATTTTAAGTGTTTAAATTAAATTTTTAGGAGTTTAAGTGTTTAAATTTTTAGGAGTTTATAAATTTTAAGTGTTTAAATTTTTAGGAGTTTATAAATTTTAAGTGTTTAAATTAAATTTTAAGTGTTTAAAAATAAATAAATATTTTTAGGAGTTTATAAATTTTAAGTGTTTAAATTAAATTTCTAGGAGTTTAAGTGTTTAAATTTTTAGGAGTTTATAAATTTTAAGTGTTTAAATTAAATTTTTTTGTCTTAACTGAAAATATTTTTTTTTGGATGAACTATTTTAATAGAATGTTGTTAAGTCTAATAAGTTAGAATTAGAAAAAGTATAATATGTTTTTTGAAAGCATATATTTATCTTTAACAGTATATGTTTAGGATTATTATTAAGTTGATTAATTAATATTTCTAATTAAATAGGTTTTGATTATATAAATTTGCAGTAAATGGAATATTATAGGTATTATCGTAGTTGGATGTACGATAGACTATATCCAGGAAGACACGCACTTAAACCCAATTTTATAGACGGAGTTAATGGTTTTATCACGTGGACGTTTGCTCAAGAACGTTGTCGAAGTGAAGGAGGAGTTAAGTGTCCTTGTCTTAAATGTGGATGTAGATATATAATTAGTGACCCAGAGGAAATAACACGTCATTTGCATATAAAAGATTTCATTGAAAATGATTGGGTTTGGACGTATCATGGTGAACAATCAGAATAAAATCATCATATGGTCTTGAAAACAAAAGTAAATTAAGACTAAAAGAAAAAAGAGAAAAAATTATGGATTAGAAATTGAGTGAGTTGGAAGTGGTGAAAAATTGTTAGAATCGTTGATAAAAATATAAAAATTGAGGTCTATTTATAAAGGATTTTTAGGTAAAAAATAAAATGAGGTTTGTCTATTTTGGTATTATTTTGTGGATTGAGATTTGATTCATATCATGGTAAACAAGATTATGAATCTGAACAGATTTGTGACTTTTCCCAATATTGTGTCAATTTGAAATTGATTTGGTGATGAATGAAGATTGGATTCAAACGATTCTTGTATTTTTTTTAGTTTTCAAGCTATTTTGTGCATAAAATCAAAGGTTTAAAAATAAAAAATATATTTTTTAAAAATCTCAAAACTAAAAAATGAAAAATTATAATAAAAATTCCTTTTACTTTTTTGTGTTTTATTTCATAAATTAACTTATAAAAATAAAGGAGAATAATCCAAATCTAAATCTCTAAAAATGAATTCAAATTTTAATTTAAAATTAAATATACAGAATAAATTAAAAATAAAAGTAGTAATAAAATAGTGTCAAACAATTACTAATAAAATATAAAATTAACAATTAAAAATCTGACTATATTAATAATAATAATAAAATATATAATATTATAAAAAATCAAATCAAAGTCTAAAGCTAATAATAATAATAAAAAACATAAGTTAATATTTCCTAAATTCTAAAATAAAATAAAAAGAAATTAATAAACATCTAAAATTCTAAATAATGTAAAAAACATTAACAAAAAAATTGGGGAGGTAGGATTCAAACTCGAGACATCTTTCTCATATTCCTTACGCATGCTCCTTTATCAATTGTACCATATTATTTATTTAAAATAAAATGGAACTGGAAAATATATGAAAGATTGAGAAATTTTTGGGTATGTCACTTAATTTTACACGGAATAACCAATAACGTATCAGATTTTAATACTGGACTAATCTCAAACCAATCAACCTTTTGATATCAGGCTGAGCTTAAACCTATTCTTGATTTTATACTGGACTAACCAAGAACCTGACGAAAGATTTTATACAGGACGAACTTTCGCACCTAATCTTGGTTTTATATCGAGCTAACCAAGAACCTACAAAATTTTAGAACGGGCTCATCTCAAACCAAAACTAGAACTAAATCACATAATCCCAAACAATTACTTTTACGTGTTTAGCTTCTAACCAAAAAAAAAAAAATTAAATGTATATTATTCAACCAAGGTATAAAATAAACCCTTGGTGAATATCACAATTTCCCATTCCAGAATTACACTTATAGCCCCACTCACAAAATAAATTTTCTCCCAATAGCCCTTAGACTAAAATACTAGTGAGTGAAAGTTAAATAAAACTTTAGAGACGGAGAAAGATGTGTCTAAACACGATTCTGAATGAAATGAAATGAGAAAAAAAGACTTCTATTTATATGCTAGAGGTTGGCTCAAAAAAGAATTTCAAGTAAATGCGTTATATGGCAATATAATCGTTTGACACATGTTTCTAAGTGGTTAGAAGTTCAAAATGTAATGGATTGTAAGTTTATAAAAGGAAGGAAAAAATATCTAGCCATTACACATCATTAAGACATTGTCCTAATCGACTGGGAATCAATTTTAAGTTGATCTAAGTGGTTGGACAAATGCTCCAACTGATTAGAAAAGTCAAAATTCTGCCTATAGTTCTTTTGACTGCTCCTAATTTATCTAGCACAATTTCAATATATTTTTGAAGATATTTTATTTTGGTAGAAACATTTTAAAAATATTTTAGTGTGTGTGATTTTAGCCACATGCTTTTACGATAAAGCCATTATGCTTTACAATTGGTTCATTCACTACTTATTTTGGAGGGACTTTCACACTTCTAATCTTTTCCATATGATTTATCTTTTTTAGAATTTTTGTTAGTAGCTTGCTATGATGCTTTTGTTATACTCCTTTTGATTTCCATCATCTGATAGTCAAGTCTATCAAATCTTAATGCTAGGTTTGCATCTTTATCCATTTAACTGTTCATACTTGACTTATCATAAGATATTAGTTGTCATCATCAAAAGTTGATGTCCTTGTTAAACGTATATCACATGCAAAATAAGTTTTCACATCCTCTTCACCTATTCTCCTATCTTTTCCTCCACCCAATCTCACTCTAGGCCCTCTCTAAATTTGAGATTGCAAAGATGGAATGAATGAGGAAAATCAGAATTTCTCACAAAGTTTTAGTATAAAAACTTGGTCATGGAATATCTCAATTTCCCTCACTTATTAAGTCTCCCTCTCTAAATTTGAGATTGCAAAGATGGAATGAATGAGGAAAATCAGAATTTCTCACAAAGTTTTAGTATAAAAACTTGGTCATGGAATATCTCAATTTCCCTCACTTATTAAGTCTATTTACTAATCATACTATTATGTGAGATAAAAGCTTAATATAAATGCTTAATTTTAGAGATATACACCTAAAATTTTATAATAAATAAAGCATAAATAAGGTTTGGAGAATTGAGGACATTACAACATTAAAAGCTCCACCTTACCTAACAGATTACCATAACTTCTCTATATATACTACCTCACTACATCCCTTTAAACACATAACATATCTCATATACTGACCTATGACTATTGCTCACCCATATATAAATACTTTTTCTCCATTTCTTATCACAATGAACCAAAAACATTCTCTCGGGAAAATAAACTTAGATGTTGGAGGGATACCATGGCCATTGAACAATAAGCTTTTGTGTCAACCAAACTCGGAAAATTGTTTATTTTCCACCTAGAAAGGTTTCCATTGGATATAAAATTAAATATAATGATAATGGTTTTATTGATAAGTATAACTCTAGGTTGGTTTCTAAGGGATATACCCAACTAGAATGTATTGACTATGAAACCATTTTTTATCTATGATTCATTGTATAATTATTAAACTTGCACTATTACACAATCATTTGTCAAGTTTTACAATAGTGAAAAACAACTTACAATGAATGACATTGATAGTTTTATTGATCATAATTGAATTTAAAAATCTGCTAGCATTTAGTTCAAATTCCACTTGGTTTCTTTGTAATAACTGTCTTATTCATAATACACAAAGTACTTAAAATTCTATATAATCCTTCACAAACTTCTTTACGTTTGTACACATTGTAGAGAAGGTGAAACATTATCAACTATTATCCCATTAACATTGTTGCATATTGTTTTACTTGGTTTACTTGGATCAACTGCAATAAGGATGATTTGTCGCAAGGTAATATTGTCACACCCTATCTTGGCACAATCTAGCACAATTGGTTCTTCGCCAGTAAATGTTCCAGAAATATTACTAATTGTTACATTACTCACTTTAAGTGCCTGTTCCTGCAACAACAAAAAATTACATCTTATTAATACCATCAACAATCCATGAACAAAATCAATATGAGGCAAGTGAGAAAGAATATTAACCTTTTCTGGAGTTCTCATGTAATGTTGATCGAGATATATAGGGTTGTATACTTCATTAACTATGATATGATCAAAAATGATAGATTTGACGTATCCTTTTCCACCCTTAAAAAATAAATAGAAAATTTGTATATATTAAAAATAATATTCAAATATAAATATATAAAAAAAATTTATATAATTATATTTCTTTTCAATTAAATTTGTAGTATTACTGGCCATGTCTTGATTTTTACTGCACTAATAGCTCCATTAAAAGTACTATTTTTGACGTTTATATTTTCTGCAAATTCCTCAGATCCACCACCACCTAAGCTTCCCACACTGCATCAAAATATAAAGCATGCTAATTATATAGTTAATTAGTTGGCTGATTGGCACTTTAAAGTGTTTTGACATACCTAATACCATGAGTAGTAGGTCCACATGTAAGTTGAGTGACATTGATAAATTGTGAACCACCTTTAATAGCAATGCAATCATCACCTATATAGTAAAATTCAAGAGTAACCAACAATAAAAATCTTAAAATCATTAATATTCATATATAATATATATAATATATTTACCGCCTTGTATTGTGGAGTCGTAAATATTGACACGAATTGCATTTGTGAGATCAATTCCATCAGTGTTGTGACTATTGGCTGGCGTATTTATATTAATATGCGAGATTGTAACATCTTTGCTATGGACTACATATAAATGAAATCCTGGCCCGTTTAAATGAGTGATTCCACTTAATTGAAGTTCATCACATCTTTCAAATATTAAAGCCTGTCCGATATATATTAGAAGTTATTCGTATCGTAATTGATTTTGTTGTCTTGTAAATGCAAGATGATAAAAAATTGAAAAACACTTAATTTTCTTTTTGACAACTTTGAGAAGGAAATAATTAATTACCGTAGGTGATCCTACACATTGTGTAGTTGAATTATACTGCAAATTTATTTAAAAAGAATATATTGTTAGATTATTTTTTATCTACTAAACTATATTTAATTAGAAATTTAAAAATGTGTATGTCTATGTCATTACATCTTTCCACCAATCTTCTCCGTTACCATTGATCACTCCTGATCCATCAAATGTTATCCCATGCACATCAAGAAAATGAAGCCATTTTTTTGAGCACGGACCCCAATCTTTTCTATGAGGTGCTAGTATAGTTCCATCAAGCTGCGTTAATTAGATATATTAAATCCAATGCATACTTTTTCTTGTGTAAAAGTTAAACAATTATTTAATAGATAATATATATTTTTTAGTACCTTAATATGAAGATTTTGAGATTGGCAAGGACCTTTGAAAACATTTTGATGCACAAGAAATGTATGTGCAGCTGGTATCTCAAGGGTTGGAGTCCCTTCATTTGCTCCACATAAATCTTTCCATGCTTTCACAAAAGCCTTTAGAAAAAACAATGTATTAAGATTAATATTTAATTTATATAATATACAAAAACAAAGATTATTTATATAGCTAAGTATTGTAGAATGAAAAAAATATACATACATGTGTATCATCAGAAGTGCCATCTCCTTTGGCCCCATATTCAAGTACATTAAAGGTTTTTTCACCAAATCCAACCCATGAGTTACAAAATGCAATAGAAATTATCAAAAAGATAATTATGAACAAGTCCTGCAAAATGAATGTATTAATTAAATTGAAAAATTACTTGCTAGATGAAATGAACTATATATATTTTTACTAACCATGAGTGTTTATGCAAACTAATATTGTGTATAGTTAATTGCTTATAACTGTAATGACTATACGCCATATATATATAAAATGTCTTTTGTGCACTTTTAATAAAAGATAATTTTTTGTCAAAAAAATAAAAGATAATTTAATTGTTAGTTAGCTAATAAGAAAAAAATTAGCTAATGAGATTCTCTATAAAGTAAATAAAGTCGGAATCATTTTTATTAATTCATTGAAAATAAGAAATAATCATATGATATGGTCTAATACGTGTAGCTTTACACAAGATGTAAATAACATAAAACTATTGTTTTTAATTTGTTTTTTCTTTAACAAGCTCTTTTTTTTTAGTAAAGAAATAAATATTGCTTAAAAATTTTCATCCATTTTTATTCGTATTTGAACCTCTAAATTTTCATCCATTTTTATTCGTATTTTCCTCAAATATTTATCTTTATTAGTATATTATGAGAAAAGAAATATAAAAAAAAAGTTATTTATCATTGCTTTATAGCATTGAACGTGAATAGTTGAAAAAAGTTTATTGAATGGAATTAGATTCTCTCTCACTTTTTTTAATGCTCTCTGTCATGAGTAATTTTGAGTTGTTGGATTAATTCAACATTTTTTTTTACTAAAAACGACGATAATTTATTTAAATTGATAGAATACATCAAATAATATAAATTTAAAATTTTATTAAATTAAAACACTACAAAAAAGAAGCTTAGTTGCCACGTGAAAATCATGTGGCAAACATCAAAATCACGTGGCAAGTCAAAATTAGCGACGTGGTGAGTTATGTCGCTGGGGAGTAAGTGGCAAGCAAGTAGCGACGTGATTCCCACGTCACAAAGTTGTGACGTGGTATTCACGTCGCTACATATTTGTTAATGACAGCTTTATTAGCGACGTGAGAATCATGTCACTAATTTGTGACATGATTCCCACGTCGCTACAGGGGACGTTTATATTTTTTAAAAAATTGTTAATAATTAATTTTTATATTAATTCATTAATGTAATAAAATTTAAATAATAAAATTTATATAATAAAATTTAAATAATAAAATTTATATAATAAAATTTATATATTAAAATTTATATAATAAATTTTATATAATAAAATTTATATATTAAAATTATTAGAATAATAGTATTTTATTTTATATTTCGAATAATAGAATTTTATAAAATAAATTCACATAATTAAATGTTATATAATTTATTAATTTAAAATGATAAAAATAAATATATCTTACATAAATGCAAATATAAAAACGAAATAAAAAAAATGTTTTCACGGGGCATCTTCACCCGGAAAATTATCAAGATCAAAGTCATCAAGTCCGTCATCATCCGGTTGTGTATGATCAGGAACATTTTGATTTCGACCGCCTTGCATAAACTGTCTCATCTGCTCCTCCATATCAGATTGCCGCTTCCGCATGATCTCTAACTGACGCTCCTGCTCTTGCCTCATTGTCGTCATTTGGGCCTCCATTTCGCGTCTCACTTCACTGGCCGCCAATTGTCGTACTGTTTCAAGTTGAACCTGAGTCAGATTGGGTTGACGTGACCCCCCTTCTCCATCTCTAAGTCTTTGAAACAGATTACGATCACCAACTCTCAAGCCGGCGGCCAAATTTCCTCCCGCAAAAAAGCAAACATTAGGCCCTTTTCCATTAACAACCTCATTCCAAATATAGAAATCAACATCCCCATTAAGCGGCTCCCCCTCTGCTGGCCTGTATTGCGGATTGTGTTCCAGAAAACGTGCTAGCAATGTCTGATAATCATCCTACACATACATTAAATAATACAATTAAAAAAAAATTAAAACATTTATATATTAAATTATACTAAATTCAAATATATTAAAAATTTGTCACGTGATTTTCACAAATCAACTTATGAATTGCCACGTGAGTTTCCCGTGGCAATGTATCAGTTGCCATATGAAAATCAGTCACCTGGCAATTTATCAGTTGCCACATGATAATCACGCCACAACTTATAGATTGCCACGTGGAAATAACGTCACTATTTTTGTTATTAACTTAAAAAAAAAACATAAGTTTAATTACTTACAAAAGCTTTCTGGGTGCGGTCGTCGACAAAACCTCCCGATTTTTTTGTCCGAGTCCTCGTAATCAACTCAATGATCAACGGTGGTCTCCCCATCTCCTTAGTCTAAACAATAAAGTTAAAAATAATTAGTAAAAAATATTATGAATAAAAATATATATAACTTAAAAAATTAGTAATATTTACCATCCGCCGGACATGCTCTGCAGTGCTAATACTTCCAACAGTATTGACACATCCCCCCTTTTCGGATGCCCTCATCTTCTTAAAATTTTCGGATTTGGCCTTGAATTCAGGCGAACTCCAATATGTACGAAGTTCGCCAAAAACCTCTACGCCTATCCAGTTAGGACGGATACCATGCAGCTCATAATTCTCCCTAACCCGCCGCATGATATCAGAAAATCTTCTAGAAGTTCTGCTATAATATATTTTTTCCATTATTTTCTCATTCAACGGATCCCACACACATTTTTCCTGCAATGTTGTATGACATTAAAATAAAAAGTTAAGCAATTATCATTAAAATGTGACTTAAATAACAATACTAAAAAAATATAATAAATTTACAACTTAAATAAATAACAATACCTTAAATTTTTTAAACCATTCTTCTTTATTTGTAACCTCGCCAAAGTTCTTCCAAGAGGATTTATACATCTGCTGGATTATATAATTAATAACCTTGGCAGCCGTCCGACTCGGCGCGAAACTAAACAACAAGATTTTGAATAAACAATATTAATTATAAATTTATACAAAATATTAAAATGAATATGTACTTAAATAAAAGTTTATATAAGAAACTTACTTGCTTCCTTCGGGCCAAATCCAAAACCTCCCGTCAATTACATGAATCTCACTCGGATCATCTGATCTCTCACGACTATCAGCTCCATCTATATCATCAGCTACGACATCTGCATCACCGCCAGCCTGTGTAGGACGTGGGGTGCTGGATCCTGCAGCCTGTGTGGGATGAGGGGTGCGTGACCCTCCGGTCCGTCTAGGACGTGGGGCGCGGGATCCTGCAGCTGCAACCACATCATTAATTTGTTCAACGTCATCAACTTGGTAGGCAACATCTTCCACTAGATCTCCAGTTTCAATATGACCTAGCGGTTTTGTTTTTATTACAACACACCATCCTCTTTTACGTATTACAAATGAAGGATAAGGAACATAATAAACTTGCCTAACAATATGTGACATTATGAAAGGGTCATATTCTTTGTATCTCCGGTTCATTTGAATCTCGACAGAACCATATGACTTGTCTATCTTTGTGCCTCTAGTTGGATCATACCATTCACAATAAAACAAGACAACTTTATTTTCCGTGTCCAAGTAATTGTATACCAACTCGTAGATATGTTTAACAAATCCATAGAAGTCGTCTTCACCGCCATCTGTAACTCCTTTTACAAAAACACCACTATTTATGGTTTTTTTCCCTTCGGTCCATGCCTCAGTGTGAAATTTATATCCGTTCACGAAGTATGTGTGCCAATCATTTGCGCTTTGGATAGGGCCTTCTGCCAAGTTTCTCAAATGGAGTATTTCTGGAGTTAGTGCAGGAACGCTAGACAATGTTTGCTTGAACCATGAGGGAAATTGAGCATGAATGACACCTGATGTTGACTGTACCCCGGTACTATGAAAATAGGCATTGTTAAATTCCCTATAAAAAACACACAATAAGTTTAATAAGTTTGGTATACACACACCATAAGTTTAAAAAGTTTTGGTAAACTCACTCAAGATATGGTTTAACTTCAACGCAGTTGATCAAGACATGGACATGTGCAGATTGCATTTCTTTTTGGGTCAACCAATGCACACCCTTCTTTCCAAAAGGTCGACCTGGTAGCGCAAAGACTGATAAGGTGAATTGACTCCTCTGATTGACATTTACAGGATTCCGTATGATTCTAGGAGTTAACATCAAGTGATTGAAATAGTGACTGCAAAAATGTGATGTTTCCCGATGCAAGTAATGTGCACATATAGATCCTTCTACTCTAGCTTTATTTTTTACCGATCTCTTTGAATCACCCATGAACCTTTCAAACGGATACATCCACCTATATTGAACAGGTCCACCAAGATAAGCTTCATATGCAAGATGCACGGGTAAATGTTCCATGGAGTCAAAGAAACCAGGCGGAAATACTTGTTCCAACTTACAAAGAATGAGTGCAATGTTTTGGTCCAACTTAATGATGTCTTCCACTTTTAAAGCTGACGCACAAATATCTCTAAAAAATTGACTAATTTCAGTTAGTGGGTCAAGAACATGTTTGGGTAGCGATCCAAATGCAATTGGTAGCAACTGTTCCATAAAAATGTGACAATCATGACTTTTCATACCATGTAATTTTCCAGTGTTAGGGTCAGCACACCTTGCTAAATTTGATGAATACCCATCGGGCATTCTCAATTCTTTTAACCATCTACAAACCGCTTTAGCTTCTTGGGAAGTCAGACTGAAACAAGCCTTGGGTTTTAATAATTTTCCATTCGGTTGAGGCTTCAACTCCAACTCTCTTCGATTACACCAAATTCCCATGTCTTGTCTGGCCTTCTCATTATCTTTTGTTTTTCCTGTCACATCCATCACTGTGTTAAATACATTATCAAAAAAATTCTTCTCAATATGCATAACATCAAGATTATGGCGCAACAAATTATCTTTCCAATATGGAAGATCCCAAAATATACTTCTTTTTGTCCAATTGTGGGTGACGCCGTATCCTTCAATTCGGCATGCTTTCCCAGTATCTGTAAATTTTGGTAGTTCACATACTTGGTTCCATATAACCCCTGGTGGCAATCGAGGCGGAGGCAAATCTTTCTCTCGTACATCTTTTTTAAAATTTGTCTTGTTTCTTCTATACGGGTGATTTGCTGGTAGGAATCTGCGGTGACAGTCAAACCATGAGCTTTTCCCACCTTTATCCAACGTAAATGCTTTGGTGTATCCCATGCAATGCGGACAACCCATTTTTCCATGCGTACCCCAACCAGACAACATGCCATATGCTGGAAAGTCATTAACGGTCCACATCAAGGCAGCTCGTAATGTGAAGTTCTGTTTACGGGATATATCATAAGTCCATTCTCCAATCCACATCTTCTTCAAATCATCAATTAAAGGTTGTAAGTACACATCAATTCCGGCTTTTGGACTGTGCGGGCCTGGAATAACACACGTCAAAAACATGTATGGTTTTGTCATGCACATCTCAGGAGGGAGGTTGTAAGGTGTTACAATAACTGGCCAACAAGAGTACGCACTTCCTGACGCTTGCACGTATGGGGCAAATCCATCAGAGCATAATCCAAGCCTGACATTTCTAGGTTCTGCAGCAAAATCTGGATGTGTCCGATCAAAGTGCTTCCATGCCTCACCATCAGATGGATGTCGCATAGTGCCAGAACTTGTTTGGTTTGTATGATGCCATGTCATTTGACTTGCACTGTGCATTGAAGCAAACATTCTTTTTAACCTTGGTATTATAGGAAGATAAAACATGGATTTTACTGCTACACGCTTTTGCTTGCTGTTAACGGCTCTACTGCGAACTTGATATCTTGGACTATTACAAAACTTACACTCCTCTAACGATCCATCTTGAGTACCAAACTCATTGTCATAAAACAACATGCAACCGTTAATGCAACAGTCAATCTTTCTTACTTTTAAACCCAACTTCGACACCCACTTCTTTGCGTCATAATAACTTGTAGGAAAATTGTCTTTCGTAGCGGTGGAGTCCAACATCATTTTTGCAAAATGTTCCAAACATTGATCAGAAACATTCCAATTTGACTTGGCAGCCAATAATCTCACACACATTGATAGCTTCGAGTCTGACGACCCCTCAAACAACGGCGTATTCATCTCGTTCAATAATTGATAAAATCTTTGCGCTTCCTCATTCGGCAACTCTTCCCCGTCAAAATCTTCAGGTTCATCATATGTCACGTTCACACCAAAAGCATCCTCAACCATGTCACCGATCAAATTAAAGTTCTCCTCATACTCCATAACCGGTCGACTACTTGAAGCATGCGTGTTGCTAGTCTCTGGTACATTAACCGGTAGTTCTTCACCATTATACGTCCAAACCCAATAATTTTCAATGAATCCCCTTCTATGCAGATGACGTGTTACTTCCTCTGGGTCACTAATTATTGGTCTACATTCACACTTAAGACAGGGACATCTAACCCCTCCTTCGCTTCGACAACAATCCTGAGCAAACGCCCACTTAATAAACCCATCAACTCCTACTATAAAATTGGTTTTAAGTCCACTTCTTCCTGGATATGTTCTATCGTACATCCAACTGCGATAATACCGATAATATTCCATACTGCACATTTATACAATCATTGTCTTTTTCATTAGAAATATTCTTAAACTATATAATACTATTCTTAGAAATATAAATTTTACTTTTTTATATATATACTAACATATAAATAAATATTCAAATGTAAAATATATAATTTTTTATTACATAACAATAATATCAAAAAACAATAATATAACATATTTACTTTTTATTATATATACAACAATAATATTAGAAAACAAATAATGTAAGATACATACTATTTATTATTATATATATAACAATAATATTAAAATAATAATATAATATATATATTCTTTTTTTAAATATGTTTTTTATAAATTGTTATTCTAATATATAATTTTTTTTCCATATCTTTAACATATAAATAAAAAAATAAAACTATTATAATAAATACAATTTACATCTATAAAAAACATGTTATTAAATATGTTATTAAATTTATGTTTTCTAAAATTTTTAAAAAAATATATTAAATATGTTATTAAAAAATATGCAAATTACATATACACATATACTACTAAAAAATATATAAATCACATATGCAAAAAATATGCAAATTACATATACAAATTACATATGCAAAAAATATATTAAATATGTTATTAAATATGTTTTTAAAATTTTTTTTATTATCAGTAATTTTATACTACTAACAGTATATACATATATTCCTAATTACCACAAAATACATATACAAATCTAATCTATATAATACATATAAAATCTATAAAAAAATGCATAAATACCTCTATATAATTTCTTCAATAAATTTGCGTCTTCTAGTTCTTGGTGTTCTTCAAATTTCTCTACAAATAATAACGAACAATCGAACAAATACCATGTTAATTAAATACTTCATTCCAGTATAAAAACTAAAGAACAAACGAAATAAACATTTAACATCACATGCATACCTTAGATTTCTTCAACAAATTGGAATGGAAGAAAATTAATTCGCAAAAATGGGTTTGAGTTTGTGAGAGTTGCTGTAAATCAAAATTGGAATGGAAGCAAGCAAAGGCGAAGAAGAAGAAGCACGCTACTGTAAATCAAAACGTTAACATATGTAACTTCTAGTAGCGACGTGACTGTCACGTCGCAACGTTGCCACGTGATAATCACGTCGCTACAATGCAATCATAAATACTTTTCTCTGTCCAACACTGCGCAGCGAAATTATGTTTCCCCCCAAAAATTTAGCGACGTGGCTATCACGTCGCTACAAAATTTCAAACTTCCCTCTCAAAACCGTTCACCAGTTTCCATTAAATATCATTAAAATATATTAGCGACGTGGTTATCACGTCGCTACTACCCACGTGATAAGCACGTCGCTAATATATGTCGCTGGGGACATATATTTTTGTAGTGAAAATAATAAATTTAGGAAAAAAATTCAAAACACCCACGATAATAATATATAACGATAAAATACCTACAAATGTGATAAAATCTATAAATATATCTAAAGTTGAAAAGTAAAAGAGAGAGAATGACATTTAAAGATTAAAGGGAATTACTACATAATTAATTAATATATTATATATTTTTTGAAAACTTATATATAAATTAGATTTTCAAATTTGCTTTCATTGTTTTAAATTAAACTTTCAATATTTTGTTATTTTATTTTCAGACTTTAAACTTATTTTTCAAAAAAATAAAATAAAATAATAATAATAATTAATAGGAAAATCTTATAATGATAATTTTTAAATACAAATGCTGTTTTTTTTTAACATTTTTGGTCTCACTTAAAAGTAGGAGAAGGTAATCGGTCTGAGATTGATAATTTGACGTTTAAAACTCTTAGTGGATTGAAGGGGCTGAGCTTATTAAGCCTTTTTTCGATGGAAGAAGTGAAACAGACAGTGTGAGAATGTGATAGTTTTAAGAGTCCTGGGCCAGATGGTGTGAGTTTCTGGTTTATAAATGAATTTTCAGACATTCTAAAAGATGATGTGTTGAGATACATGGTGGAGTTTCATCATAATGGTAAGCTAACTAAATGTATTAATAACATGTTCATTACTATGATACCTAAAGTTGTTAGTCCACAACGGGTTGCGGATTTTCGTCCTATATCGTTAGTTGGGTGTTTGTACAAAGTTTTGACAAAAATTTTGACTAACATATTGAGAAAGGTAATTGGAGGACTTATTTCGGATACTCAATCCGCTTTTATTTCTGGTAAGACAAATTATTGATGGCATTCTAATAGCTAATGAGGTGGTAGATGAGCTTGAAAGAATAAGAAAGACTTACTATTATTTAAAGTGGATTTTGAAAAAACATATGATTATGTAGATTAGTGTTATTTGAAGAGAGTGATGGCAAGATTGCATTTTACTATTTTGTGGGTGAAATGGATTAATGAATGTGTCTCGACAACTACTATGTCGATTTTAGTGAATGGAAGTCCAACTAGTGAATTTAGGTTGGAGAGAGGTTTACGCCAGGGTAATCCGTTATCAAGCTTTCTCTTTTTAATTGTGGTAGAGGGGTTCAATATTTTGATGAATTCTATTGTTCAGGGAGGCATTTACAGGGTATAATGTGGGAAATGGTGTAGGGGACCCTATTACTCATTTACAGTTTGCGGATGACACTCTTTTGATGGGGTCTAAGAGTTTGGCTAATTATAGGGCTCTTAAAGCAGTGTTGCTGTTGTTTGAATTCATTTCAGGTTTAAGGTGAACTTTCATTAGGAGTATTTTTGTGGGAGTCAATATTTCTAATTCTTGGTTGAAAGAGGAAGCTATGGTGTTAAACTGTAAACTGGGAGTAATTCCTTTTGTGTATCCGAGCCTACCTATTGGGGGAATCCACGTAAGCTTAATTTTTGGCAACCGGTGTTGGAAACCATTAGAAAAAGGTTATCAGGGTGAAAGTGTCATAATCTTTTTTTGGGTGGTCGTTTGATTCTGTTGAAGTTTGTTATCCCGATTTACTTCCTTTCCTTCTTCAAAGCTCCCACATGACTTATTTCTTCTCTTGAGTATTTATTTAATGTTTTCTTTTGGGGAGGTATATAGGATAAGAGAAAGATATTATGGTTTGATCGGGATACTATATGTTTGAGTAAGGAGAATGGTGGGGTGGGTGTGAGAAGGTTAAGGGAGTTTAATGAGGATTTGTTGAGGAAATGGTGCTAGAGGATGTTGGAGGAGAGGGGAAGTCTTTGTTATAGGGTTTTAGTCCATCTTTATGAAGAGGAAGGGGGTGTTTGAGTTCAGGGTCTATATAGTGGCAGAATGTGAACAAGATCAAACAAGGGGTTAAAACGAGTGTAAGTGGGTGGCTGATCAATAATATTGAGCGATCAATTTGAAATGGGGTAAACTCTTTATTCTGGAGGGACCCTTGGTTATAAGGATGGGTATTGATGTCTAGATTCCATAGGCTTTATGATCTAGCTAACCATAAGGATGTCACTATAGCAGAGATGTTTGATTTAGGGTGAGGGTGAATGGAGAGACTTAGAGTTGGCGTATGAGGTTGTTTACGTGGGAGGAAGAGTTGGTGGGGAGTGTATTCGGTTGTTGGCTTTTGTTTTGTTTGCAGGTCGCACTTGATGATACTTGGGTGTGGCGTCTTAATTCTTCAAACTGATATAATATATTAGCAGTTTGTACCATTTATTGACGAAGACGGAGGATAATCAACATCTTGGTGGTTCTCAGGTTTGGTGGACAAAAGCGGTGCCGCTTAAGGTAAACCTTTTTCTTTGGCGGATGTATCTTAATAAACTATCTGCCAGGGATAATTTGGTTAGGCGACATATTATTTTAGCTAAGGTACAAATTTTCCCATTTGTGTGTAATAAGAATGAAAATAGGGACCATATTTTTGTTCAGTGATTATTTTGGTAAAATTTGGCCGATGTTGCCTGGTTGGCTAGGGATCACGTTGGTTTTTCAGGGTTAGTGCAGGGATTATCATGATCACTTTGTGGCGTTGGGTGGTTGGTCAAAAGAATGTCGTAACGTTTTTCATATCATTTGTGTAGCTGTTTTATGGGTAATCTGAAAATCGCAGAATCAACGCATTTTTCAAAATGTGAGTCTATATATGGAAATGTTAAACTTCAATCTTTCTGGTGGTTGAAAGTTCATTTTACGTTATTCAGTTTTGATTACCAGATTTGGAGGTTAAATCTTACACAATACATTATAGCTACCTTCGTTTAGTGTAACCTAATTTTAGGGTTCTAGTTTGTGTTGTTTGTGTTTTGGACCCGGATGATGTTATAACAACTTTTTGTAATTCTTGTAGTACGCCTTGTGCTTGAAGGAATTTTTAGTGGTTATTTATCATTTTAGTTTTCTTTTTTTTTTATAAAAATAAAATATTTTCTCCAAATTATTAAAGTTTTAAATTAATTAAAATGATACTTAAATAAATAAAAAAATTTCTTTTAAGATTTAATTTAATCGTTAAGGAATCTAAATTAAAATCATTTAAGTGAATTAATTTAAGGTTTCAAATTAAAATCAAGAATTATTAATTTAAGGTTAAAATTAATAATAAATTGTAATATTTTAATTTAACGTAAAATAAATTAATTTACCGTTTTAAACTAATAATAAAGTCTATATGTCCATGACATGGTTTAATACGCGTAACCTAACATAAGATGTAAAAAACATAAAACTATTGTTTTTATTTTGTTTTTTCTATAACAAACTCATTTTTCTATTAAGGAAATAACTATTGCTTAAAATTTTCCGTCCATTTTTATTCGAATTTGAACTTCTCAATTAGTTTTTTATATTGTTAATTTATACATATCAGTAATTCATTTTTAATAGTAAATTATAAAAAAAAATATAAAAAATATTACTCCCTCCAATCTCGAATGTAAGCAACAACTTATTTTTATATAATCTTAAATATATGCAAAAATTATTTATAATTATTATATTCAATATCATTATTTTAAATATAACTCTACTCCTTTTCACATTTCTATGTTTTTAACAATTTTCAAGATAAAAAGTAGAGATAAAATTAAAAAGAGTGTAAAATTTAAATGCATTTAAATATTTTTTTAAAGGTGAGTTATTTTGTAAAATTACTTACATATGATATCGGAGGGAGTATTTATCATTTCTTTATAGCAATTATGAACTCTATTGAATAGAATTAGATCATCATTGTAGCGGTAGAAATGTTTAAGACTAAGTCATTGAATTGACTAGACTTATACAAATCAAAATAAAAATCGTCATCGCGCTTTATTATTTCCAAAGGAATGGAAAAAGAGCGAGTAACCCAAAAAAATGGGGAAAGATTCAAGGTAAGGGGGTTGGTTATGCAAAGGGAACCTTTAGTGCCTACGTACCACCTTTCGTGCAATAAGGGATCAAGATACAAGTAGTTCCTCTTTAAAATTTTTAAAACACAAGTGTGTTGATTGATTTTATGAGATGAGACATCATCGTCATTGTCTGTGTGGAAAACATACTTACTACCCACAATTATGAGAAAGGATAATTTGCATCATCTCAAAGTGGAGGATATGACTTGGATTTTAAAATCAATAATGTCTCACTCAACACACAAGTGGAAAATATCTCACTTCACTATATATTGTAGAAGTATAGTTGTTTGCATCACTACAAGGATTGACAAGAGTCTAATCTTTAGAGAAAAGTTTTAAAATAAAAGCCAAAGTGGCAAAATGGTTTGAAATAAGATTGATTGACTTTTAGTCTTCTCACAAAAAAATGTCAAGGTATTATTAAGTTGATTGGAGTTTATTTATGAAAAGGTTTTGAAAATGCATGGACATAAATCCAAGTTTATTATGAAAGTAGTTCAAGTTTAAAAACAAGAAGAGTTTTCAAATGGAGGGAGAGGATTTTTGAAATTAAAGAAGATGGGAGGAGAATAAGAGACTATCCTAAAACATAAGGTAAAAGCTAGGGATAAGATCCATCTAACCAACAAGAAGCCAATACTTGACATTATGAGTAAAGATAGAATTCCCATTCTTTGGATTGAAACCAAACAAGCAAAGATACTAGACCTCTTGAGAGAAACAAACTTCAAGTGTATTAAGTCTTCACAACAATTGGACAGAGTAACAGTTGTATACAGGTGAATTCCAGATTACAAACAAAGTATATAACCACAATAACCTGCATACAAAACAAACAAACAACCAAATGTCTTGAAGTAAACCTCAAGAACTCCAGACAAAATATCAATTAAGGTCATAAGGTCTCCAACATAGGCCAAGGTTTCTAATCCTAAGTCCAAGAAGTCCAAAACTCCATAATGCCAAGGATAGTAACCAAGTAGTCCAAGTATCATTAAAGGTTTTTTATGATTCATGTTGATTATTAGGTGTCTTGAAAAAGAAAAGAAAAGCTCAAGTGAGCAAAATAAAAATGACATAAAAGTAAATGTTCAAGTGAGCAAAGATGAAAAATAGCATGAAATGTAAATGCAAAAGTAAATGGTACATAAAGCATAAAATAGCATGAAATAAAAGCACAAAATAAAGTCAACTATTAGAAATTGGTGGTTAGTTGGATGACTATCTTGAAACTTGCATTTGGAACTCATTAGAGGATTGGTAGAACCAAAGCCTCCACACAACAAGTTGCATTTTCTTTTTGTCAAGTATATAATCCATTTTGGAATCCTCAAAAGTACCATGTAATGATCAACAATGTTTAAGTGATCCGCGTTGACCAAAATTGATGAAGATCTGCCCCTGTTCAATCTTCTTGAACCTGAAGAGTTAGATTGGCGAGTTTTGCCGTTCGTGACTCGAAGGTAAAAGATGATTGGACACTAGAGTGCCCATAAATTTGCACTCGTCAAAGTGTAGTTGAGGAAATGGGCTTAAAGATGCCATTTGGGAAGGTGATAGAATCTTGTTAGAGATGGGCTTGTAGATGCCATCCAAGAATGTTTGTTGAATTGTAAGTTGTAAGTCAAAAGAATGAGTATCAGAATGGTGTCTGTGTCTGGAACGTATCTGAGCTGTATCTGGACTTGAATCTGAATAAGTGACAGAATGGCAACCGTGTCTGGAGCGTATCTGTATTGTGAGAATCTGAATAAGTGATCTGAATGAATGACGTAATGGCTTCCGTGTCTGGAGCGTATCTAAGCTGGGGAAAATCAGAATAAGTGACAGAATGACAACCGTGTCTGGAGCGTATCCGGACTGTATCTTGCTGGAAGTCTAAATAAGTAACAAAATGGCAACCATATCTGAAGCGTATATGTACTATATTTTGAAGTTGAAGTCTGAATGAGTATCAGAATAGCATCCTTGTTTGGAGTGTATCTGTACTGTATCTGAAAGTTGAAATCTGAATAAGTATCCGAACGACATCCTTGTCTGGAGCGTATCCGTACTGTATCTTGATGTTGAAATCTGAATGAGTATCAGAATGGCATCCTTGTCTAGAGCGTATTCGTACTGTATCTGAAATCTTTGAACATTTAAAGGTAACTGTTAATCTTATCCTGAAAAGGGTAAAATGTTAGCTGAAACACAAAGTTATGTTGCATGAAATGTATGATGCAATAAATGTTCTTTATCAATGTTTATGATATATGGATGTAATGTATGCGCATGTAAGCTGATTTGCTGTATCGCTGAGGAAAATAAATCCTTGACTGCTACCGGGGAAAAATAAATCCTTGACTGATGAGGATAAGAAATCCTTGGCGACTGTTTGGGGACTAAAAATCCTTGATGACTTCTCTGGGGATAAAGGGATCCTTCATGTCTTGAAGTTGAAGTATTTGACAAAAATGCTGATGCAAGCGATGCCATATACTGCTTGAATAATCTGCTTGGGGAATCCAGAGAATTTGATGATTTATACTGGGGATTACACAATGAGAATCCTTGTTCTGCTGGGGAATAGAGAAAACTCTGATGACTTCTGCGGGGAATTAAGAATGAGAATCTTTATTCTGTTGGGGAGTAATGAAAACTCTATGGGGAAGAAGGCTCACTGCTGGAGAGTAGGTTCAGGAGTTTGGATTGTCTGCCATTCTACTAGGGAGTTATCAGAAGTTGTTGTCTGGTTGGTTTTCAGGCTTCAAGATAACTTGCTGGGGAATTTAGAGAAACTGGATGGTTTCCGTTGGGGATCGATAGTTTGAAAGTTTTGGCTCCGCTGGGGATTGGGAATTTGAAGTTTTAACTTTGATGGGGATTAAGGGTTTGAAATTTTAGCTCTGCTAGGGATCTAGATGATGTACTGTAGGGATCGCTCATAGAATAGCCTAAAGATATTTTCCTATCCTTTCAATATGTCAGTAATTGTTCTTTTCCATCCTGTTTATTTGTAAACAGTAATTATGTTCAAATGCATATGTTCATTAATGAATCATTGGACGTTTTTTGCAAATAAAACACAAGTGTAAAAAGAAAAGGACAAATGGTTTTCTGCACTTTAAAGAGATATCTTTGTATTTACTTTGAATAAGTATTTTGTACAAAGGAGACAGACATCCTAGTAAGAGGATGGTGTCATAAAAAAAGTAAGAAAAATTTATACAAAGAAAGATAGCTATGTGTAAAAAATCCCATGGGGTTCCCATTCTGCTATAGCCTTCGTTTCTCCGAATATCTTATCCATTTGTTGCTTCGCTCGAAGATGATTGGATTGATCAGAAGTTTCAGGTTTGTTTACGAAGAGATTGTCCTTAAAGTGATCCGACGAGACATAGTCATACGCTTTAATTCCCTAAATTTTTCTTGAACCACCCTTTCGGGTTTTCGATTCACCGGGAAACCCTTTTTTGCCCAAGTCTCCCTTTAGGGTTTTCAACTTGCCGGGTGTACAGATTTTTTTATTTTTATCCCTAATTTTTGCCCGAAACTTTTTGGTTCGCCGGGGTGCCCTTGTTTTTCCTAGGTGTGTCAACCTAGCGGGTCTCTTATGCGTAGTATCTTTTGACTATGTCTGCGTTCGCAGGGTGCGGCAGGTCGTCGCCGTCCATGGTGGTTAAGATCATTTCCCCACCAGAAAAGATGTTTTTGATCACAAATGGTCCTTCATAGGTAGGAGTCCATTTGCCCCTGGGATCACTTTGTGGCAAGATAATGCGCTTGATTACTAGATCTCCAACTTGATATGTCTGGCGTCTGACTTTCTTGTTGAAAGCCTTGATCATCCGTTTTTGATATGTCTGACCATGGCAAACAGCAGTAAGTCTCTTCTCGTCAATTAAGTTCAACTGATTAAGTCGGGTTTGAATCCAATCGTCTTCACTCAAACCTGCATCCTTCATGATTCTTAAAGAGGGGATCTGGACCTCAATAGGTAAAACAGCCTCCATGCCATAAACTAAAGAATAGGGTGTTTCCCTAGTTGATGTGCGAGCCGTGGTACGGTACCCGTGGAGAGCAAACGGTAGCATCTCATGCCAGTCCTTGTAGGTGATTGTCATCTTCTGTATGATCTTTTTGATGTTTTTGTTCGCTGCTTCAACTGCACCATTCATCTTTGGCCGATAGGGGGATGAATTGTGGTGTTGAATCTTGAACTGCTCACACAAGGCGGTGATCATAGTACTGTTGAGGTTTGTACCGTTATCAGTGATGATCCTTTCGGGGATACCGTACCGACAAATAAGGTTCTGCTTGATGAAGCGGGCAACAACATTCTTAGTAACGGATGTGAAGGAAGCTGCTTCGACCCACTTTGTGAAATAATCAATGGCCACTAGAATGAAGCGGTGTCCATTGGAGGCTGTAGGCTTGATCTCTCCAATCATGTCGATTCCCCACATAGCGAAGGGCCAAGGAGCTGTTAATACATTTAGAGGAACCGGGGGTACGTGCACCTTGTCTGCATAGATTTGACATTTATGGCACGTCCGGGAGTGTTGATAGCAGTCTGCTTCCATGAAAGACCAGTAATAGCCTGCCCGTAGAATCTTCTTTGCCATCGTATGCCCGCTAGAGTGAGTGCCAAAGGTACCTTCATGCAATTCAGCCATAATCCTTTCAGCTTCAGCCTTGTCCACACAACGGAGTAGAATAAAATCATGATTACGCTTGTACAGGATGCCATTACTTAGGAAGAACTTAGCTGAGAATCTTCTTAAGAACTTTTTGTCATTGACTGAAGCTCCTTCAGGATATTCTTGAGCCTCGAGATACTTTTTGACTTCATGAAACTATGGTTGGTCCACTACTTCTTTGGTATTAATCTCGTGACAGTGTGCAGGTTCGTTTATCCGTTCAATGGTGATTTGGGGAGCCTCATTATCCCATTTAAGTTTAAACATGGATGACATTGTAGCTAGAGCATCTGCTAGCTGATTTTCTTCTCGTGGAAAGTGCTCGAAGGTAATCTTCTCTAAATGTGGTAACAATGTCAAGACATGTTCTTTGTAAGGGATGAAGTTTGGATGCTTAGTATCCCATTCTCCTTTGATCTGACTGATGACCAAAGCTGAATCCCAAAACACAACTAAAGATTTGATTCCCAAGTCTATGGCAGCCTTGAGTCCAAAGATGCATGCTTCGTATTCTGCCATGTTGTTCGTACAGTTGAAGCAAAGTCTGGCAGTGAAAGGAGTATGGCATCCTTCCGAAGATATAAGCACATCACCGATACCGTTACCAAGCGCATTGGATGCACCATCAAAGTACATGGTCCATCGGGATCCCTGTTCAGGTCTGTCATATGGTCTGAAATCTTCAACATTGTCCAATGTCATGATGTCTTTGTCAGGGAAGTCAAACTTCATGGATTGATAATCTTCTACAGCTTGATGGGCCAGATGATCAGCTAGCACACTTCCCTTTATAGCTTTTTGGGTAGTGTACTGTATATCATATTCTGTTAGGATCATCTGCCATCTAGCTATCCTTCCAGACAAAGCAGGCTTCTCGAAGATGTATTTTATCGGATCCATCTTAGATATCAGCAAAGTGGTATGAGTCAACATATATTGCCTTAGCCGGCGAGCAGCCCATACCAAAGTGCAGCAAGTTTTCTCGAGCAGTGAAAATCTGGTTTCACATTCGGTAAACTTTTTGCTAAGGTAATAAATGGCATGCTCTTTTCGGCCAAACTCGTCATGCTGCCCCAGTACGCACCCTATTGAATTCTCTAAGACAGTCAGATACATGATTAGCGGTCTTCCTTCGATGGGTGGCATCAAGATAGGAGGCTCTTGTAAATACTCCTTGATTTTATCGAAAGAAATTTGACAGTCATCATTCCATCTAACTACCTGATCTTTCTTCAACAGCTTGAAGATTGGTTCACAAGTATATGTTAGGTGAGAAATGAACCTAGCAATGTAGTTTAGGCGGCCCAAGAAACCTCTGACCTCCTTCTCAGTGCGAGGAGCAGGCATTTCTTGTATATCTTTGACTTTGGTAGGATCAACCTCGATGCCTTTGTTGCTGACAATGAAACCCAAGAGTTTACCAGACCGGACTCCGAATGTGCACTTGTTTGGATTCAATCTTAGCTTGTACTCCTTCAACCTAACAAACAGCTTTTGCAAGTGATCAAGGTGTTCTTCTTCAGTTTGTGATCGGGCTATCATGACATCTACGTAGACCTATATCTCATGATGTATCATATCATGAAACAGAGCTACCATGGCGCGTTGATAGGTTGCCCCGACATTCTTCAGTCTGAACGGCATCACTTTATAGTAGAACGTACCCCACTGTGTGACAAATGTAGTTTTCTCCATGTCCTCAGGTGCCATTTTGATCTGGTTATAGCCTGAGAATATGTCCATGAAAGAAAATACTTTGTGTTGAGCTGTGTTGTCAACCAGGATGTCGATGTGCGGAAGTGGAAAATCATCTTTAGGGCTGGCCCTGTTTAAATCTCTATAGTCCACGCACATTCTCACTTTGCCGTCCTTTTTAGGAACGGGAACAATGTTAGCAACCCATTGTGGATAGGAAGTAACAACAAGAAATCCAGCATTGAAATGCTTCATAACTTCTGCTTTGATCTTCTCTGACATGTCAGGTCTCATGCGGAGGACTTTTTGCTTCACTGGTGGACAGTCTTCTCTTGTGGGTAGACGGTGTACCATGATGTTTGTATCGAGTCCCGGCATGTCTTCGTATGACCAGGCAAAGATCTCAACATAATCATGCAACAGCTGAATTAGGCGCACTTTGACACTCGGCTCTAGGTTGGCACCCACTCTGATTTCCTTTTTATCGTCCTCAGTACCCAAGTTGATTGTATCCAACAGCTCCTCATGAGGTTGAATAGCCCTTTCTTCTTGTTGTAATAGTCTGGCCAATTCCCCTGGAACCTCACAATCTTCCTCACCTTCGTATTCGGCTTGGTAGATTAGATCTTCAGAGTCACTGAAGGCTATAGCAGTATCGTTACCCATGGGATCCGGAATGGAAGGGTACCTGCATTTGTGAGTGTGGGTGTGTGTAAGGGTATAGCCATCTTAAAACAGCAAAATGTAAAAGAAAGACAATGAGCATAAAAGGTTTATATGAAAAATCGTCCATGATTCATTGAAATGACATATGAAAATAAAATAAAAACCCTTACAAATGGACCTATGTGCCTCGGGTAAGACACAAGGTTGAAAATGTACGAATTGTTTGTGAATTATTACAGATCCAACAGAAATGTAAAAGATAAATTACTGAGATATGAAAGTAATCGAAACAAAGTCTTTTGCTTCCCAGTTGCACAGTCCTTCGCCGACAATAGGAAATATCCAGTCTTCCAAGCTGCCATCTTCTTCACTGTCCTCTAGTGCATTAACCCCTTGGTGGCTGATCTTCACAGGCGGCCCTCCAGCACGGGTGCGGCGCACGACCTTCTGAGCAGTCGAAGTAAATCCCAAGCCGAACTTGTCTGATTTGTAGGGAAAGTCTGGAAGCTGCCCCCAGATGGTGGATCCACCTTCTTCCACTACCGCCTTTGCATCTTTTAGAGAAGACATCTGAGGTGGAGGTCTTGTGATTATAAGAGTTGAGGATATCGCCTTGGTCGCCGCTATTTCCTGAGAGACTTCTTCAAAATGTTGGAAAAGGGTTTCGATGAACTCGCCATCTAACTCTACATATCAGAAAGAATTCAGATGACTAATCATGTATTCCTCTTCCCCATGGACAATTATGATCTTTCCTTGGATAGGGTACTTCAACATCTGATGCAAGGTGGAGGTGACAACACCGACATTTTGAATCCAGGGACGTCCCAACAGACAAGAGTAAGAAGGACGGATGTCCATCACGTAGAATGTTGAATTAAAGTTATGAGTTCCCACCTTGATCGGGATGTCCACCTCCCCAAGGACCATCCTTTTAGAGCCGTCAAATGCTCTCACAATGATGTTACTGGAGTTCAGGGTTAGGCCTTCATAATCCAACCTATCCAGGGCTTTCTTTGGAAAGACGTTCAGAAATGATCCCGTATCAACCAAGACATGGGCTAAGGTCGTTCCCCTACACTCCACTGAGACATGTAGTGCATCGTTGTGTTTTCTCCCTTTGGAGGTCAAGTCAGCATCGGAGAAACCCAGACCATTGTCAGCCGTCAAACTGGCCACACACTCTTGGAATTGATCCACAGATGTCTCTTGTGGCACATGAGCCGTCTTCAGAAATTTTACCAAAGCTTTAGCATGTGCCTCAGAGCAGAGCAACAATGCTAACATAGAGATTTTGGAGGGGGTCTGCCCCAGTTGTTCGACCACATCATAATCACTCTTCTTAATGATCCTCAAGATTTCTTCCATCTCCTTCTTGGATGTTTCAGGAATAACTAGTGACTGAGCTTTCATCAGGATAGGCTCCTCTTGAACATTATTTCCTTTATTCTCAGCAGTGGAAGTAGGGATAGGAATTGCATTATCATTGTTGGTGGGTGCGCTTGCAGGTACAATCATTGGTACAAATGTAATCTTCGGAACGACCATGGGTCCAAAGACTGCCGTTGGAGGGGCAATCTCTGGAGAGAAGATCCTCCCACTACGGGTAACTTTGCTTGTTTCGGCAATGTTACTGATGTCGGAATTGTCCTCTTCGGATCTCTCTTCTTCTGCAGTCTGTTCAATCTGGTTGACACCATGGTAGTAGATTTCTCCACCATAGTTCCATGGTACCGTTTTATCTGATTTGTATGGGGTTGGCCTGAGCATTGTTATCTTCAATGGAGTAGTCACTGGAGCAGATGTAATCCTAACGGGTCTTTTAGGGACCCTGGAAGAATTGGCGTAGATGGTTATTATAGAAACTTCTGGAACTGGAATGGGTGAAATAGGAGCTTTCTCAAACAAAATTTCTTGATTATCTATCAGTTGTTGGATACCTTTTTTCAACGGAGGGCAGTCAAATGATGAGGATAGGCAGACATGGCAATCTTTGTCACAACTTGGGAACACACCAGCCTTTAAAAAATTTAACTTGATGGTCGAGAGCGGAGTCAACAATTCATCCACGGTGTCAACAAATAAGTCTTCCTCAACAGCACTGGCATTGTGTCCATGCCTAGGCATCGGAGCAAAGATAACATTCGGTTTTTCAGGAGCTTTAAATTCAACTTCCTTTGCATCGATCAGATCTTGAATCTTGTTCTTCAGAGCCCAACAGTTGTCGGTGTCGTGCCCTGGACTTTCAGAATGGTAAGCGCACCTGGCATTCGGATGGTAGTGTGAAGATGTAGTATTGGGATTTTTAGGGGCCTCTTTCAGCATGGCCAAATTCAACTTCAGAATATGTGGTAGGACTTGAGCAGGAGTCATGTTAATCTTGGTGAATTGCCGTATAGGCCTCTCCACCCTTGGCTGATTGTTTCTCGGATGATTGTTTCTCGGCTGGTCTGATGCAGGCTTTTGAATCATAACGGCCCCCACCGTTGGTTGGCGCTCGGTTCTTCCCTGATTCCTCTGTGAATAGACAACAAACACTTCCTTCTTTCCAGTGAAGGGATTTTTTACAGCAGCAGAGGCAGACGTGTCTTTCTGAATTTTCCCGCTTCTTATACCGACTTCCACCCTCTCGTCAGTTAAAATCAATTCAGTGAATCCTGCAGAGGAGCTTCCAATCAGATGATTAAAGAAAGGACCTGACAGAGTTCCCAAGAACATGTCCACTAGCTCCCTTTCAGATAATGGTGGTTGCACCCTTCCGGCTAGATCCCTCCACTTTTGGGCGTAGTCTTTGAAGCCCTCATTGGATACCATAGCCATACTCTGAAGTTGAGTACATGTTGGTGCCAAATCAGAGTTGTATTGATACTGTTTATAGAAGGCGGCTGCCAAGTCTTCCAAATTATGGACATCAACCCTCTCCAACTGGTAGAACCAATCAAGCTGCGTTCTTGATAAACTGTCTTGGAAAAAGTGGACCCATAAGTCTTTGTCAGCAGAATGCGGTTGAATTTTCCTGACATAAGATCGTAGGTGCATTTTGGGACAAGACACCCCATCATACTTGGAAAATAGTGGCACTTTAAACTTAGGAGGGATTACAATTCCTGATACCAGCCCTAACTCCTCAAAATCCAGACCCGGTACTCTCTGTACTTCCATAGCAGCTAGTCGCTCTTCCAAGTGTTTGTATTTGTCATCGGCCGAAGGGTATTGTTGTTCGGAGTAGTCCTCTTCTTCCTCTTCTTCTGCTTCAGAATCTGATGGCACTGCCGTTTCTTTTCCTTTTCTTTCCCCCTCATCAGATGTTGTTTGAAATTCTAAGGTCCTCCTGGCTTGTCCTTCAAACCTTCTGCCCATGATAACCACACTAGCTGGCTTCTTCTTCTTTTTCTCGTTCTCTTTCTCTAGCAGAGTCTTGAGCTCCTCCTGCCCCTTGGCTAAGGTCATGAGTAACTGTTGAAATTGTGAATTCTGAGCTTGTAAGTCTTTGACCGTTTGTTCAAGATCCATCTTGCTGAAATAAACAACAGAGAGATGAGGAAACTTGGTGTGAAGACCTGTTTATCCTTATGATGAATGATATGTATTCATGCAATGCTTTCAAGGATTCATAAATTCAAATTTGTTTTAAACAAAAAAGAAACACACGTCATATTAATAAGATAGAATTGTTAGTACATCAATGCCCCTTGGGTAAAATAATACAAAATTCTAAGGTAAAAAGACGTTGCGCATCCTCTTTGGTGCAATGTAGGTGTTGAGAGTCTGCTCTTCATGAAGTAACTGAGTGAGTTCCAAAACCTTCTTCTCGCTTGCGTAGAATTGGGCTTCGAAAGTATCGCGTTCTCCCTTGAGCTGTATCCAACTCCTTTGTAGATCTTCGAGTGATGTTGGCATGTCAGGATGTAGGAGGGTGTATGGAACATCTCCTTCCTTAACAGGCTCTATAATCACTGGGAGAACAGAGGGGTAAGGCATCATAAGACTTTGGGCGCAAGTTCGTACCCACTTGAGGTAAGGCTCAAGAGGGATGGAATTCTTGTGTCCCAAAGTCTTACTGTCTACCTTGTTTGGCATCCTCCAAGCTCGGATGAACCTTTGTCGGAGTCCTTGATCGTTGTTGTCGAATTCAAAAACCAAACCTTGAACTAGCATGTCATGTGGGCCATCCCTTTGGGCATAACCAAACTGTCTCAGAGCCAAGAAGGGGTTGTAGGTGATGCCTACCCTAATGCCAAGTAGAGGGACATTAGGGAATTCCCCACAACGGTCGACAATGATAACATTCTCTTTGGATCGAGAACACCAATGAATGTCTGAATATGTAAGTGTCATCAATCGTTGTGACCACCTCAAATCTTTCTCATTCTTCAAGACTGATTGGGGAAGATGAGAAATAAACCATCTTGCCAGTAGAGGAGTGCAACACATGAGAACACCTCTTTTCCTCATTGTACGAGTGTGAAAAGAGTGCAAGACATCCCCAAGTAATGTAGGCACTGGATTGCGTGACATGAAGATTTTGACAGCACTCACATCTATGAGTTGGTCAGGATTAGGGAACAAGACCATCCCATAGATGAGAAGAGCCACAATCTCCTCAAAATCTTGTAAGTCCAAGGAGTTCCAGCAGCTTTGGGCCTTCTCAAACAAGAACTTTGCCAAGAAGCCTTTGACACCACTTCTAGTTTCCCAATGTGTTATGACATCAGATGAGTGCAAGTGCATGGCTTGAAAAATCTTTTCTGGCTTTGGATCTCTTTCTGTACCGTTGAAAGGTAGTTGATTGAGAATAGGAATCCTCAAGAGTTCAGAGAATTCTTCCAAAGTAGGCACAAACTGGTAGTCAGGAAATGTGAAGCAGTGATGTAAAGGGTCAAAGAACTGGAAGAGAACCTTCATCATGTCTTCCTCTGTGTTGGAAGTGACTAGGTTGAGTAGACGACCATGTCTATCGGTGAATGGAGAATTATCAGGAATCCTTGAAGCTAGCTCCTTGAGTTGTGGAGGAATTCTTACAAGGTTGACTTGGATAGTTTTCCTGCGAAGTGAATCCATAACCTACAAAACAAGAACAAAGATGAATTTCTAAAATCCTTGAAATGGTTAGTGGATGCAAATGATGCTTCATGATGTCCATGATGTTATGCATAAGTATATATGTACAAGCAAATCACACAAGTTCCTAGTTTAGGCTTGCATGGGTTTTCATAGGTAAGTACCCTCTTGAAGTTTAGTTGGCTCAACCTATCCTAGCAAATAGTAACCGGGTTCTAAGGAGCTCAATATCACTGGATTGTTTCCTTGTTCATTGTTTCAATTCAGCCTCTTTACTGGCGACCGAAATATTCCAAGGAACTAACCCTAAATGAGTGTAGTATCGAGTATCTACCAACTTCGGACTGCAACAAAGTCGGTCATCTCACTACATCCTAAAAGGCCAAGTTGGTCAAGTAAAGGTTCTAGAAGTTCGTTAGTGCTTCATGACATCACTCAGCGGCCCCTTATTCTCTTTGATTGACTCAAAGGCTATGGGTACCCACAAATATGTCACACTAACATAGCTATTGCTTAGACCGTGTCAGTATACCCCGCACAGTTTCCACAATGTATTGCTATTTACCTATTATGTTTCCCAAATCCAGGTAGAGGATTCAAATCCAAACAATAGAACCAAAGTGTAAAGCAATCAAGTCAAACAATTGTAAGCAAATAAAGGTGATCTAAACCCTAAGGTAACCCCACTTTTATTATTTTCCCCAGCAGAGTCGCCAGTTCTGTGATACGGTGAGAGAACTGACTTGAGGTTTTGCGTTTCGTCGCAAATGTCGCGGTTTAGAAAGAGTCGCCACCGACTTTTATTTTATCCAAAATGAAAGGTAAAAAAGCACAGGAAAGACCTTTGAGATGTTTTCTTGAGTTCGGGGGGTAGATTATGAAAAGGGAAGGTGCTAGCACCCTTTTCATCCATGGTTTCCCATGGGCTCTTAGTTACTTGCTTAGATCACTTGCTTTGCTTTTGAAATTGTTTGAAATGGTGCTTTGTGTGGTTTTGAAAGTATTTTGAAAATAGGCCATTGTTTTGGCTATCTTTGTAATGATTCTCGTTCGTAAGAATGTATACAAAGATGTTTGTCTTTTGAGAAATGTTTCAATGTTTTGAAAGATGTTTGGAAATGTTTTGAAATGTGTGTGTGTGTTTGAAAATAGCAAGGATTGTTTGAAAGAGAGCAAGTAACTAGGAACTATCTACCCTACTCAAATGTCTTTCCTATGCATTTTTATTCCTTTGACATTGTTGATTTACCATTGATTTGGTAAACAACCCTATCTTTGGATGTTAAACGAGACGGGCGTGGGTCATCGTATGACCATGATAGAAATATTGACAAGTATCTTAGCATATTTGGAGGGACCAAGATCATTTTGTTTTAGGCAACCTTTTGATAGCGTCATCGAGGGACTATGATCTTTTGTTTTGTTTTGTTTTGCCAAGATACTTCGCATGCGTAACATGGCCATTTTTGTTTAGGCAACCAAGTGGGTGAAACCCTAAGGGTGCTTGTGTACAATGTGTGTCATTTTCATGCATTTTGTTTATCTTGTATTAGGTCATTCTATTTGTTTGTTTTTGGTCTTATCATGCAAAACCCTAATTTACTACACAAGTATATAAAGCGATAAATTGCGTAAATGTAAACTAAGCTATTACAACAATTATTATGGGAGGGGGGATACAAGTTTTTGAATGGGGATATTGCACAAATATAAACCCTAAAATACTATTACAACCCAATTGAATTATGTGCAAATTAAATAAATATACAAATATTAAAAATGCAATAAAAATGTATTTATGCAAAATGTTTTGTATTTGATTTTTTTTTGTATGAGAAAATAAAATTAATTAACCCTAGAAAATGAGGAAAAATAATACTATTATTTTTGAAAGGGTGAAACCCTAGTTTTTGATTAAAGAAAATATATGTTTCTTATTATTTATTTTACCCATTTTTTTGTACAAGAAATAATAAATAATATTATTAACAAATATTAAAAATTAAAATATGTATGAAAATAATATTTTATGTGTATAAATGATAGAATAAAAATGTATAGTATTTTTTAAAATATATTTACAATTTATTATAAGAAAATAAGTTCTATTTATTTTAATAAGCCATTTTCTATGTAAAAATAATAATAAAAAATAACATAAAATTGCAAAAAATTAAGAAATTATTTTTTGTGATTTTTTAATGTTCAAAAAAATGATTAAAAACAAAAACATAAAAAATATGAGAAAATATGCAAAAATATAAAATAAGGAACATGGGTGCAAATAGTGGTCAGGGGGGTGTGGAAAACAAAACAGAAGGCCCAGGCGTGCCAAGGCCCAAGCCAGTCATCCCTGTCCTCTAGCTCCTCCTCTGCGTGCGCGTTTATGTCCAATCACGTAACTTTCTATTGCTTGCACAAAAACAAAAACCCATAACATAAAAAATGTAGCTTGTAATCTCACGATTCCAATGATATAAAATTTGTAACCTAACTCTCAAAGATCAGAGAGAATTTTAATGGCCCTAAATCGTGACCTAAATATTTCAGCAACTTCAAGGTTCAAATTCTCTTAGCTCAGTTAATATAAATGACAAGTATGCATATGTACAACTTCACCATGATAAAGGCTACATTTTTGCTTCACAAATCGTGGCTTGAGGATGCCTAAATAGAGAGATAGAGTTTTGAAAAATACATCCTTCAGTTGGAATTGGATATGACAATGTGGGGACTTTGAGTGAGGCCTGAGGATCGTGTGAGCTTCCTTGAAGTTCCCTGAAGCAAATCCAATGCCTAGCTTACTTTGTGGATGGTTGAAACTCTTTGTAGAAGTCAAGTTGCAAGCTTCCAAAGTGAAAATGGCAATGGCTGAAACAGAGCTTACAGAACCAGGACAAGGGCTTGGATAACTTTGGTAGGATATATGGAAGGTGTTTGAAGTGTTGAAACAAGAAACGCACGAGCCAAAAATGAAATGGCTAGAGTTTTGTAGCAACTGGCAGTTTTGGCAGAAAAATGAAGTTTTGGAGAGTTTTAGATGTTATGCATTCGTGTCCTGGCTTGTGATGAGTTTGTGAATATGTATATAATGATACCAAGTCCACTCTTTCTCAGCTTGTACAAGTTCTGAACTTTTGGCCAACTTTCTTGCATTTTAAGAAAAGTGAGATGACTTGTGCAACATTCTTGTATTGGCTAGTTTTAGGGCTGAAAAGAGTTGGTGTACATTTCTTGTGATCTATATAAATTTCCTGCACCAAAGGAAGAGGTCCATGGCTCAAGGTTGATAAAGTTGCAAAAAGCTTGCTTTATGGAAATGGCATTGTGAACTTTTGGCCATTTATGGAATTATTTCTTGTACAATGCTCCAAAAGCAAAGATAAAGCCCTTATCCTCTGAGTTTGCATTTAATTATGGAGTGTAGAATGAGTTTAGGACCTGTAATGCAAGGTACAAGCATCCTTGATCAGATTTGCAACTTGACACTTTGTAAAAATGGCTTGATCAAAAGTGACAAAATGCCAATTTCTCTTCTTCGATTCTCGCTAACCACAAATGATCTTGGAGAGTTCCTAGAAATTTTGGAAATCTTGAAACATGCTCTACAATCCATCTTTGAAATGCATTTTGAGATACCTCTTGGAACTAGGCGAAAATTGTCCATGAAGTTAGGTCAAAAACCTGCCTAAATTAGGGCAAATTTTCACTAAGTTATTTAGTTCATAGACCCCTATTCACAAATTCATAACTTGAGATCCAAGCATCTTTTGGGAAAACTTTGTGAATCAAAGTTGTAGATTTCATGGAGGGCTACAACTTTAATGTTGTAAGTTTTCTTTGAATCAAATTGCATCATGGTGAAAAAGTGGTGAAAAGTTGGGGAAAAAAAAGAAAATTTACATACTTAGAAAAATTCTAAGTTATGAAAATTTTCAAATTCAAAACCCTAATTTTAAAAATTGGTTTTCTTGGTCAACAAGTTTCATGTTTTGACATATCTTGATACTTTATTTTGACCAAAAAGTCAAAGTTTGACTTTTCAGTGTACAATTGACTTTTGATCAGTTGACTGCAAAATTCATCTGTCAATCCTATGAACTTGAGATCTTTTGAACCATGTAATTAGGTCAAGATGATGCCATTGAACTCTTGAAATCATGTTTGAACCCAATTGGTCACTAGCTAGGTTAAAAATCAGAAATTTCCCTTTCTCAATCAAAACCCTAATTTTGACCATTTTGCCCTTTTGATGATTTGATCAAATTTCTTGAGGAGTTGTGATCCAAACTTGATCAAATGGTACATAGGAGTCTAGAATGTTGTTATGGATCAAAAATTATGAAGTTTGACTGTAAATTGGCCAAGGTTGACTTTTTCCCCAATACAGTTGATTTTTAGGTCAACTGTCCAATTGACTGATCAAAAATGTGATTCAAGGCTTGAAACTTAACATGAGAAATCTTAGGGGTCCAAGATGATGTGTGAAAGTCACATGAAGCATTGATAGTCCAAAAATCCTTGTGCAAACTCAAACCCTAATTTTAGGTTATCAGTGTAAGATGCTGTCTTGAGCTGACTAAACCCTAATCTTGTCTTGAGTCTAAGAAGTCTTGTGAGGAAAATCTTGATAAATGAGAGGGCAAATTTTGGGGTACAACAAGATCCATTATAGGATTGGTAGAACCAAAGCCTCCACACATTAAATCTCAAGGTTATTGGATCAGAGAGATCAAATTAACATACTTGGGCTTGCAAACATAGGTTTAGATCACGAATGATCATTTATTCAAATCGGGACAAAATTTAGCATTGTGCTAAGCAATCGTAAGTGGACTTATATAGAAGTCACACCTATTTTGAGGCCGATCAATAGCAAACTATGCACCATTTGTTTTGAGACATGATATAGGGACCATGCTCTATTAACACTTAGTGCAATAAGAAGGGGATGGGATGAAGAGGATTAGGGTAAAAAAAGAATATAAAAACCATATTTGAATTAAATTTTAATCAAATTATTATTAAAATCATTCATCCATTTTTTGTGGAGTTAAACTCAACACCATGGATCCAATGATGTTAATAAAGTTCATGATCCAAAACCTAACCCAAGATTAGCCAGAAAATAACCACAAAATAATATCACATTTAATATATACATTAAAAAGTTAAAAAATGGTTAAACATATAAAATAATGAGGAAATTATCAATTATGTTCAAATTAATCAAGAAATGAAAAATAAGGCCATAGAAAAATCAGAAATGGATACAAATATTTTTATAAAAACTTTGGTAATTTTTAAAAGTCAGAAACTATTTTTAAACTATTTAAAATTGCTAAAAAAACATAAAATAGATCAAAAATAGTAAACCTCAATATAAAATTCCATAAAATTTTTAGAAATTCAAAAATATGCAAAATAATATTTATGAATTTTTCCAGAATTAAAAAATGTCAGAAAGTATTTTTTAAGTAATTAAAAGAAAGAAAATAATACAAAAAATATAAAAAATACCAAATTTTAAAATAAAAATGTGAAAAAATAGTCATGAGACCAGAAATAATTCAAAGTATTTTTGTGAATTTTTTCATAATTTTTGGATAAAAAATAAAAGAGTTATGAATTTTTGAAAATTTAATCAATAAAAATATAAAATCAGAAAATAAAATAAAACCAAAAAGATGTGGACCATCAAATCATAGTTAAAATGCGTTAGTAGGCTAATCCAATGGGCCAGACGCGCTGTGCTTGAAATGGACCCTAGTGAAACATACATGTGATCAGAAAAAGGGAAACCAATGAAATTAAAACGTTTGGCACGCTATCATTGGCTGAGACGAGACATGTCATCGTCTTCAACCTCCAGACACCTTGCAATAGGGATTTTGTGAGATCCTTCAAATATAAAAATTAGGATCCCAGGCTAGCATCATTGAACTCATCTCTTCAAGACGATTCTAACACAACCATCGCGCCAAATTTATATAAGGTATGGAGAAAGATATGAATCAAAAACCCAGAAAATAGCGAGCACCTTCAATTTGAGATTTCTCTCTCAATTCTCAATGGATTTAAAAATTGTAAGCAACATTAGAATCAGAAGAAGGAGTAGAATAGATTAGTGCTTGATTTGGATCCAAATGGTAGAGAATTCTACCTTTTCGAAGTTCAAGTAAGAAGCTCTGAAACTGGACTTCTGTAGCTTCAATTATGGCTCGTTTTGATTGGTTTAAGTGCTGGAGAGTTTGTATGATGCTCAAGGATGATGAATGCGCAAAGAATTTTGGAAAAGGAAGCTTAAATCTCAGAAACGGAATTCAAAAAAGTGGGTTTGTGTGAGGTTTTGGCAGGGTGTTCTTGGCTCTCTAAGCTTGGGAAAATGGATGGGGGATGACCCTCTATTTATAGGGAAGTGAATGGGAATGAAAATTTGAAGAAACAAGGAAGTTTGGAGGGAAATTAAGTGAAGGTCAAGCACGAGTGAAGTGTGACTTCATTTCCATCAAAACTCAGCCAAACCTTGCGTTTTGGGGTGCTAATCACTTCTGGCAAGTTTTCTAATCAAGTTTAAATAAAAAACGCGCATAAATCTTGTGTTTAGAAGACACATTATGGATTTCAAAATTCTGACTTTGTGAAAAATTCAGTTTCAAGTTACCAAATTCAAATCCATGGAATTTCCAACTCAAGGGGTCTTAGGGAATAATTCTTGATGCTTTGGAAAGATGAGGTAACAAGCTTTGCAATGGAAAAATAATGGAATCAAATGGATGCTTGAGATGAAAGTTACATGGAGTCAAAGTTGAAGAAAAAGAGTTGACTTTCCATACTTTGAAATATTTCAAATTCTTCTTCAAAAATGACCTATAATCTTTTGTATCCAAACATGGCCTTCCAATTAGAATTTGCTCTTGACCAAAAAAGATGGAATGAAGTAGATCTCCTGAATGACATTTTGAAATTTTAACCACTCAAAATCTGCAAAAAATGAGCAAGTTATGACTTGTTGAAGTTGGCCAAAAATCATGAAATGACTTATAATTGTTTGCATACTTAAGGAAACTTCCATCCATTTTCTCACTTTGCACATAAAAGAAGGAATAAAGTACACATCTTTAAGATCATCATGGAAAAATAATGGACTCAAGGTGATAAAAATTGACCAAGTTATGACCATTTGAAGTCACATATGGAAAATTGTGGATTCATCTAGATGACTTGTAATCTTTCTTCTTCACCAAGTTCCTTCCACATGAAAAGTCTTTGGAACTTTTGAAGTGATTTGTTGGTAACTATTTGAAGAGAAATATGTGTTTGGAATCACTCAAAAATACCAAAAGGTGAGCAAGATATGCTCCTTTGAAGTTCAAAACCCTAGCCTCTAGATCAAGAGAATGCTTTAAGGAACTTTGACAAGTTTGAACAAAATTCTTATGCCAATATTCTTTCTTTGTGAATAGAAGTTATTGAGGATGATGATGAGGAATCATAGCCACCAAAACCACTTCCATATCTTGAAATTTTAGAGAAATGTGCTCCTGTAACCAATAGGAACAAGACCTTGTCCAATCATGACAACTTCTTCGCTCAACCCCTTGTACTTTTGAATCAATTTTGATAATTTGAAATATGTTGAACCAAAATAAGCCTTGTCATGCCATTTCTTCCAAAACAACTTCAATGGTGAGGTTTGAATTTCTCAAGATTTATTGACTAGGGCATGGAAATAAACTTATGAACCCATGAAGCAACTTGCTAAACCTCATTGCCTTTACCTACATTATTAATAAGTAAGACAAACCAACATTGCTTTTTATTATTTAGAAAGAAAATCAAAGCAAAATATTCATGATAACCAAAGAAAACAAGTCAAGGTGCTTTGGGATTCCTCAAAGATCAAAGTTAAAGATAGGGAGAAGAACTAAAAGCCCTAATGTGATCTTGTTGTGATTGAATCATAATGGTATGATGAAGGGATCTTAGGGGAAAAATTGGGGTACAACAAAACCATAGAATTCTCATTTCCTCTTATATTATCAATGGATAAAGCTTGGAACTGGGTTCCAACAGCAGCTTCATCCGCCTTTACAATGCTGAAAGAGGACAAATGAGATATCAATAATGCATGCTCTCCATTTATAATTACCACTTTTCCTTCACGTACAAACTTTAACTTCTGGTGTAAAGTCGAAGTGACAACCCCTGCCTCATGTATCCACGACCTTCCTAGCAAACAACTATAAGCGGGTACAATATCCATGACCTGGAAAGTAATCTGAAACAAACGTGGGCCTATATGAATAGGCAAGTCCACTTCACCAATAACAGATTTCCTTGATCCATCAAACGCTTTCACAATAATGCCACTTGGGCGCATGGGCGTTCCTTGAAATTTCAACTTCATAAGTGTGCTCCTTGGTATAACGTTTAATGTGGATCCATTATCAATCAGCACATTGGGTAATGCATCATTCTTGCAGTTCATAGAGATGTGGAGAGCCAAATTATGATTCCTTCCTTCATTGGGCAGTTCATCGTCGCAAAAACTCAGGTTATTACATGATGTAATGTTCCCTACTACACTGCTGAATTGATCTATAGGCATATCACTTTCCACGAAAGCTTGGTCCAATACCCTAATCAAAGATTCTTTGTGAGAAGAGGAGTTCATCAATAAAGCCAAGCTAGATATCTTTGAAGGAGTCTTTATAGCTGATCTACAATTCTGTAGTCACTCATCTTGATTATCTTCAAAATATCGTCCACCTCCTTTTCTAGCGTAGCTCCACTAGATTCACCCGCTGCCTTCTTGGGTTCAACATTTTCAACAATTTTCTTTCCAGTATCTCCATGAACAACTGGTGCAAATACACGACTGCTGTGGGTCACTCTGCTAGTCTCACCAATATTTCCAACATTGGGCATTGGTTGGATGGGAACTTCCACACCATCCTCTAAGATTGTAGCATTATATTTGTAGGGTACAACCTTGTCTGACTCGTAGGGGACAAGACCCGACAAACTAATCATTAATAGAGTAATAGCTGGCTTGTTATGATATTCAACTTCAAAAAGGGTGGGTGCACCAAAACAAGGCACAATAACATTTACTCCCTCTTCAACACATTCAGTCATTACAGAGTCATCTTTAGAAAAATATCTTCATTTGAGGAGAAGAACTCATCCACAGAGGCATACTCATCATCTGACTCTTGTTCATCCAAACAAACCTCAATCTCATTAACCTCATGGTAATCATTCCTTTGGCCTGTAACCTTGATAGTTCCCTTATCCAACAACAATTAAACACCTTTTCTTACAATTGAACATCCTCGGGAGTCCCGACAGCAAATTCAGCAAGATCCATACTGATGTTCTACCTGACCAGCCATGTGACAGAAAGTAGCATGCAATTGTACAAGATCCTCATTCAAATATTCCACATCAAAGATTCTGAACTCTCCAGGACATCCAAAAACCATGTTTACTTCCTCTTCATACTCTGCCCTAGGCCTGATTATGTGGATGAGGCCCTCATCCATGATCTACTGCAAATCAACCTTTATCTTGTCACAACCCTGTATATCTGTACTGCAAATAGCACAACCGGCAAGGTCATGCGTATAATAGCTAAATTCACAGAGGTCTGCATGCATTTTTACCAAATCTCCTCTAGCCAATTTAATATCAAAAATCTGGAAGTCGCCTGGACAACCGACCACCATGTTCACAACATTTTCTCCTCCATGCTTTGGCAAAGGATTATCTTTCACATTAGGGCCAACGTCTTTGAAGGACAAGATACCAGAGTTCACCAATTTTTGTACTTCAGTTTTCAAAGGATAGCAGTTCTCAATATTGTTCCCTGGTGCTCCCTGATGAAAAGCACATGTTTGGTATGCGTTGTAATACCAAGGCAACAGTGATGGTACAATGGGAGGTTGTCTGATCTGAACCAACTTCTTCTAAATTAATGCCGGGAGTAATTATGTATAACTCATAGGGATATGGTCATAACTCTCCCTTCTCTGATTATACCCTTGATTCCCCTGATGGGATGGTCTCTGATAAGCAATAGTGGTTGGAGCCACACCAACAACTGGAGTTACTGAGGCGACTTGTTGATGACGCTGATAATTTCTTCTAGGAGGATTAACCTTCCTTTCTTGAATAATAACATTTGTGTCTCCTTCCTTCTTTTTGGAAAACCCATAGGATGACTTCTTTGTATTTCCGGAACTTTCTCTTTTCGTTAGACGGCCCTCTCTTACAGCCTCTTCCAAACGGATACCCATGCCTACCATTTCAGTAAAGTCACTTGGCGCACTCGCTACCATCCTCTCATAGTAGAAAGCACCCAGAGTCTTCAGGAAAATCTTAGTCATCTCCTTTTCTTCCATGAGAGGAATCACTTGGGCGGAAACCTCACGCCATCTCTGTGCATATTCTTTGAATGATTCCATATCCTTCTGTACCATGGCCCTGAGTTGATCACGGTCAGGCGCCATGTCCATGTTGTATTTGTATTGTCTGATAAATGCTTCTCCCAAGTCATTGAAAGTATGAATATTGACACTCTCCAAACTCATATATCACTTCAACGCAGCACCAGTCAAACTATCCTGAAAACGTGAATCAACAAACATTGATCATTAGTGTTGGTAGACATTCTTCTTATATACATCACAATATGAGCACGAGGGCAAGTGTTTCCCTTGTACTTCTCGAATTCCAGGACTTTAAACTTTGTAGGTATCTTGACCAAGTGTATCGCCGTGGGGAGCGTTTGTGTTGTTAGTAAAGAAGAAAGATAGAAGTATGAGACTTTGTGTTGATTATAGACAACTGAATAAAGTGACATTTAAGAACAAGTACCCGCTATCGAGAATTGATTACTTGATGGATCAATTGGTGGGTGCAAGTTTGTTTTCTAAGATTGATTTGAGGTCAGGATATCACCAGATTAGAGTGAAAGAAGATGATATTCAGAAGATCGCGTTCAGAACTCGGTATGGACACTATGAGTATTAGGTGTTGCCTTTCGGTGTGACCAATGCGCCGGGAGTATTCATGGAGTACATGAATCATATCTTTCATACCTATTTGGATCGATTTGTGGTGGTATTCATTGATGACATTCTGATTTACTCTAAATCGGAAGAAGAACATGTAAAGAACCTAAGAGTTGTATTGCAAGTTTTGAAAGAGAAGAAGTTGTATGCGAAGTTGTCCAAGTGAGAATTCTGGTTACAAAAGGTTAGTTTCCTTGGTCATGTCATTTCTGGTGGTGGCATTGCCGTGGATCTTTCTAAAGTCGATGTTGTGTTGCAATAGGAAGCTCCGAAGTCGGTTACTGAGATTAGAAGCTTCTTGGGATTAGCCGGTTACTATAGACGGTTTATCGAAGGTTTTTCTAAATTGGCACTTCCATTGACTAAGTTGACTTGTAAGGGTAAGGATTTTTGTGTGGGATACTCGATGTGAAGAATGTTTTACCGAGTTGAAGAAGAGATTGACGTTGGCTCCAATTTTGACTTTGCCTAATCCAGGAGAGCCTTTTGTTGTGTATTGTGATGCTTGTTTGATGGGGTTAGGTGGTGGGCTCATGCAGAATAGTAAGGTGGTTGCTTATGCATCGAGGCAATTGAGAACTCATGAAAAGAATTATCCTATGCATGATTTAGAATTAGATGCAGTTGTCTTTGTGTTGAAAATCTGGAGGCATTATCTTTATGGTTCTAGATTTGACATGTTTAGTGACCATAAGAGTTTGAAGTATCTTTTTGATCAGAAGGAGTTGAATATGAGGCAGCGAAGGTGGTTAGAATTGTTGAAGGATTATGATTTCAATTTGAATTATCATCCAGGAAAAGCTAATGTTGTGGCCGATGCTTTAAGTCGAAATAATTTGCACGTGTCGGCAATGATGGTTATGGAGTTGGAGTTGATTGAGCAATTCCGAGATTTGAGTTTGGTTTGTGAAGTGACACCACGAAGTGTTATGTTGGGAATGTTAAAGATTAATAATGAATTTCTGGATAGTACCAGAGAAGCTAAGAAGTTAGATGTGAAGTTGGTAGATTCGATGGTTAGGATCGATCAACCTAAGGACAGTGATTTTAAGTTAGATGCACAAGGTGTGTTGAGATTTCGTAATCGGATTTGTATTCCTGATGATGCAGAGATGAAGAAAGTGATTCTTGAAGAGAGTCATAGAAGCAAGTTGAGTATTTATCCAAGAGCTACAAAGATGTATCAAGATTTTAAGAATTTGTTTTGGTGGCCTGGAATGAAGAGTGATGTGGCTCGGTTTGTGTATGCATGTTTGACTTGTCAAAAATCGAAAGTTGAACATCAGAAGCCTGCAGGATTGATGCAACCGTTAGAGATTCTAGAATGGAAATGAGATAGCATTTCTATGGATTTTGTAACGGGATTACCTAGTACCTTGAGATGACATGATTCAATTTGGGTGATTGTTGACAAGTGTGATACGGTGGCCAGAACCGGGACGTGTTTCCCTCTTTTAAAGGAAATTTGCTGGTTTGCGTTTGTTTTCGCAAAATGTCACGGTAAGCAAGAGTCGCCACCGACTTTTATTTTATCCAACAAGGAAAGGAAAAAAGCATAGAAAAATTCCTTTTGCGAGATATTTCTGAGTACGGGGGGTAGATTATAGAAAGGGAAGGTATTAACACCCTTTCTATCCGTAGTTATCTACGGGCTCTTAGGTACTTGCTCATCATTTTCAAAATTGCTTCTTTGTGTTTGTGTGCTTTGAAAAGTTTTTGTTTTGACTTCAATTTAACTCTTGCTTCTGTCTTCAAGAGTGTAATGAAGTGTTATTAAAAACTTTGTTTAAAAAGGAGTGTAAGTGGGAAATTTTTGTTTTGGATTAAGCAAGTACTTAAGAGCTAATCTACCTACTCGAAAAAAGAATCGTTCTATATTAGTTTCATTTAGACAGAGCTATCCCACTATTAGTGAGTAGGTAACACCGTCGTTGGAGTTTTGAGGGTCAATTCGAAAAGGGACGTACAGTCACTAAAGCTATGTTAGGACGTCTTAGTAATAATCCTAATGTCTTAGATCAATTATCCGAGGCAACAATATCCGAGGCAACCTTTCCGAGGCAATTTTGATCTTTGGACAAAAGGACGACCACTAAATCACCCTATACTCGACCGTTTACCGAAGGCAACCAAGTGGGAGTGTACCCTAGGCGTGCGCATGTGCGAGTGATTCAATTTCAGTTTATTTATCTTTGCACATTTAGGGTGATCTAACTGTTTTAAAATTAATCATACATTCTTGTCATGCATCTTAATATCATACATCTAACAGTTAATAATTTGCAGAATTTAAAATGCGGAAATTAAACTAAGCTATTACAAGGCTTCAGGTATTTACAAGCCAAAAACAAACCCTTGAAAAGTAAAGCGGTAGATGAAAATAAAGTCCTAATTTAAACTATTACAACCTTGTGAGCAGTTACAATAATACGGTAAAAATAATAAAATAAAGCGCCCGATGAAAATTAGAACGAATGCGAACTAGGGTTTTGACTCTTCTATCCTAATTAAAAGAGAAAATGTTTTTGTTGTTTTTAATAAAAGAATTAAGTTTTCTAAACTAAGTACAAAAATTAATTAGTTAATTAATTAATTAATGAAAATAATGACATGGCCTTTTTTTGTGTTTTTGTTATTTTAAGAAAAATAAAATATAATTAAGTTAGTAATAAAACCTATTTGTTCTAATTATTTTTAATTATGTACACAAAGGATCATATTTATCTAAAATTAACAACCTAATTAAATAAATTAATTTAAAAAATAAAATCTAAACATAATTTGTGAAAAGCATTATTTTTTGGTTTTTTGATAAAAGAAAATAATTGATTGGTTAGTAAAATAAAAATAAATAAACTAAGTGAAATAAAATATAAAATAATAAAGAAAAGAATTTTGGGCCTGCAATAGTAATTCTGAAGGGGGTGTGAATAGCAAGCTTGGGCCCAAAAGATGGAGGTCCATTTGACTTTTTGGATCCAATGTTGCACGCTGACTGTGGCCTATGATGCTCCTCCAGATGATGGCCATCAGATTTGGCCATCTGGCCACTTGGCAGATTAGATGGTGAGAGTGCATGAGGGTCCTTGGCCCTTGGTGCACGCTGGATTTCCTGAAAGAAAAAAATATGAAGAAATTGGGGGACCTGGGATTCGAACCCAGGTCCTGAAGCGTTTTGCCTTCGCCTTGTAACCAACTGCGCCGTTTGCTTTTGTTGTGAAATAATACAAAACAATTATTATATTATAAACATGCATACTATGATAAACTCGCGCGGAAATTTGAACAGGCCAATGGTTGATTGCCAACTGGTCATCTTCTTCCTTGGATCCGTTGGTAAAAGTTCCAAACTTTTACCTACGGACACTTGGTCGTAGCTACAAGTCCTGCAAATCTTAAAATTCAACACAAGCGTGATAAATGAAAACGAAGGCCATGGACATCTTCGTCTTGATCTGCTGAATTCATTGGTAGCCCTTTCATGGCCCAATTTTTCCTGTAAACAAAACTCCTAAATCGAACCATAAAACCCTAGCTATGGTGAAATCCAATACAAGCCATGAAAATGCAATCAAATCTTACAGGAAGCTTGCAAACATGATGGTGATCAAGAATATACAATTATTTTATGCTATAAGTGCAAGAATGATGCTATTCAATTTCAAAAAAAGAAGTTATGTCGTGGGTGACTTACAGCGCGATGTAAGGCCTGGAAACACTTGTTCTGGGTGGCTTTTGCTTTCCTACACTCACAGGAATCGATTGGAATCGTCCAAGGGTCTTGAATTGGCCTCTAAGTAGGAATTCGATTCACCACTTTTTCTTGATTGTTCCAAGCTTTTGTTTCTGGTCCATGCGCCTCCTTCTAACCTAGTTTTTGGTCTGCACGCACTCTATATGTATTGAGGAATAAATTAGGGTTGATAACTGATCTCAATCTTCCTCCATTAATGAATTGGATTTTGATTTGATACACCTTGAATATCTTTCCAAAAATGGCCTAATTCAATCTTTTTGTGCACACCATGCTTTTACACGAATTTTATTTGATTTCTTCATAAAGACTTTCTATTTTTGATTCAATCACGTGCCAATCTGCTTTTATGCGTTACTGCCAGCCTGTTATGAGCTGTTTAGGCCTCCAACATGATAAAAATCGAAAGCTGACCTGCCCCTGCAGGTCCACTTCCCTTCAAATTTTCTTTCTTCGATGGCTTCAAAGTCCAATTAGAATTACTCCAGCTTCGATTGCATAGCCCCTTCGATTGCCTCCCTCTGCTTCGATTGCTTGATTCGAAAAGAATCCCCTGGTCGAATCAGCTCTTGTGGAATTATGGACAAACAAGGAAAGAATCTGGCCTGGACATGTTAGGATATGTGTTTTTGCTTAGTCATGCCAGCCTACTTCATTTCTTCGAATCTGCCTTCTTTGCCAGCTTCAAAGTCCCATTCAAGCCAACTTTCCCTAGTAGAACCTTGCTCTCCTTAATGGTTCTGAGTCGAATTGTGCCAGCTTCAATACTAGGGCTCCTTCAATTGAACCACCCTTTGCTTCGATCTCCTGTCCTTTTGAAGAAAATTCCCTATTAGGCATCTTCGACCAGCTCTTGGCCTTGTGATGAGTCTAAGTTCTGATTCGAAGTATTCAGAACTTCCTTTCTCAAAGCATCTTAGATTAAGGCAAACTCTAGACTGAAATACCACTCGAAGGTCATTTCATTCAGATGTTCCGATTGAGGGAAACTCTGAAGTTCCAGTCGAAGGACCTTTTGGAATGCTAATCAAAGGGCCTTTATCCATACCAATCGAAGGACCTTTATTAAAATGCCAATCGAAGGCCACTTCTACAGTGCCAATCGAAATATACTTGTTAAACTACCAATCGAATGCCACTGCTACAATGCCAATCGAAAGGTACTTGTTAAATTGCCAATCAAAGAGCCTTGTTAACAGGCCAATCGAAGGATCTTTGTCCATGCCAATCGAAAGGCGCTATGTAGATACCCATTGAAAGGCATTTTGGAGATGCCAATCGAAGGAAACTTAGAAACATCACTCACCAATTTTCCTTTTCTTTAGGCAAAGGTTTGTGACCAGCTAAGTAGGGAGAAATCTTGGGAAACATGAGAGGGGAAATTTTGGGGTACAACAGCTGCCCCTGTTCAATCTTCTTAAACCTGAGGATGTAGATTGGCTTTCGTTCCTTTCGTGATCCGAAGGTGGAAGAGGATTGAACACTAGAGTGCCCAGAAATTTGCACTCGCATGATGTGGTATCCGTCTTGCGATGTCGGGAATGGGCTTATAGACGCCATTTGGAAATTGCTGACGAGGGATGGGCTTAAAGATGCCACCCAAAGGAGCGTCGATCGCATAAGAGATTCCTTAGCGAGAGCTTGTATACCTGTTGTTGAGGAAGATTCCGTTGAGGAATGTTGATCTATGTCTTGAGAGAAATAGAATTTTAGGAGCTTCAGTCGTCCGTTATTCTACTGGGGTATCATCTTTGTTTTAATAAAGGTTGAATTTTAGGACCTTCGATCGTCCTTTATTCTTGTTGAGGAACCATCTCTGTTGAAATTTAGGACCTTTGGTCGTCCATTATTCTTGTTGAGGAACCATCTCTGATGAAATTTAGGAACTTCGGTCATCCATTATTCTTCTGAGGAATCATCTCTGTTGAAATTTAGAACCTTCGATCGTCCGTTATTCTATTGAGGCATCATCTCTGTTGAAATTTAGGACCTTCGATCATCCGTTATTCAACCGAGGAATCATCTCTGCTGACATTTAGGAACTTCGGTCGTCTGTTATTCAACCAAGGAATCATCTCTGCTGACATTTAGGAACTTCGGTCGTCCGTTATTCAACTGAGGAATCATCTCTGCTGACATTTAGGAACTTCGGTCGTCCGTTATTCAACTGAGGAATCATCTCTGCTGGAATTTAGGAACTTTGGTCGTCCGTTATTCAACAAAGGAATTATCTCTGCTGACATTTAGGAACTTCGGTCGTCCGTTATTCAACTGAGGAATCATCTCTGCTGACATTTAGGAACTTCGGTCGTCCGTTATTCAACTGAGGAATCATCTCTACTGACATTTAGGAACTTCGGTCGTCCGTTATCAACTGAGGAATCATCTCTGCTGACATTTAGGAACTTTGGCCGTCCGTTATTCAACTGAGGAATCATCTCTTAGTCGATGAGGTGAGAATGAACTACTATCTGGTCGTGGTCCAGGCTTCATAGCTTGAATTTTGTGAGAATTTGATTGTATTTTTCCTGAAAGGTAAAGGTTAGTTGTATGTAATGCATGATATGTATCAGGCAATGATGTTCTCAAAATAAATGAGATCGTGCTGTATGATGCGTATGCATGTCATTATGTATGGATGTGCAATGTTTTTATGATGTTCTCTAACTGGGGAAAATAAATTCCGGATTGCTTTTTGGAGAATATGAAGAGTTTCGCTCGCTGGTGATAACGACCGAAGATAACTGGGAGAGTAATCTGTTGGAGAATATAACTCCGTTGGGGATAACGACCGAAGACGATCTGAGAATAACTTGGCGGGAGAATAACTCTGCTGGAGAATAAACTGGTGAGAGAATGACTCTGTGGGGAAGAGATGCTCTACTGAGGATTTGCTGATTTTGGAGAAATACCTTCGGCTGTGGATGAATTATCGTTGCTGGCGATGATAAACTCTGTTGGGGATGAATTTCCGGTTTGTGAAAGGAATGAACTCCACTGGGGATGATTTTTCAGGGGCGACTTCACTGGGGATAATCTTTTAGACTCTACTGGGGACAATCTTCCAGACTCTACTGGGGATAATTCTCCGAACTTCACTGGGGATAATCTTCCAGTGCTGGTGATAGATAAACTCTGCTTGGGGAGAATATCATCGACTCATTCGCGAGTGCGAACCTCAGCTGAGGAGGGTTGACACCACTGTCTTTTGGGTGTATTTTACTCTGCGGGGAGTGTATGTTACTGGGATGCATGCTGAGATATGACAATGACTTCGTATCAAGACTCTTCTGCCCATGTATCTATTGGAGAAGGTGCCTACGGAGGCCTTGTGGATTGAGTGTTATCCCAACTTATGAGGTGTTTGGTAACTTTCGATCGAAATGACAAGTCTTCTTCTGGTAGGTAAGTGACGAGATGACGGGACATAGTCGTACGCTTTAATCCCTAACTTTTGCCTGGACTGCCTTTTTAGATTTTCAGTCCATCGAGATACCCTTTCTTGCCCAAGCCGCCTTTTCAGGTTTTCGACTTGCCGGGTGCACATATCTTTTTCTTCTTTTATCCCTAATTTTCCCCCGAACCCTTTTGGTTCACTGGGATGCCCTTATTTTTGCCTAGGCCAGTCAACCTATCGGGTCTTTGTTCATGCACAGTATTTTATGACTATGTCCACACTCTCAGGGTGTAGGGAGTTGTCACTGTTGGTAGTGTTGTGTTTCCATACTACCAGAAGATGTTCGTTTGATCATACAAGATTCGTTGCTGGAATTCATGTCCACTGCCCCAAGTGATTCAGATGGAGATTTACCCATGGCTATTTGACATCTTTGAGAGATTCCTTGAATTTGACTTGACTGCCCCAGATGATGGACAATGATCATGCCGTTCCCCTTGGTCGGAAGTGTTTTTCCACTTGAGGTGATCCTTTTTATTGAGAAGGTTTTTGTTCACTAGATATTCGTCGTGCGAATTTCTCTGTTGTTGAACAAATAGTCATATGCAAGCAATGTTATTTTAAGAATGCAAAGCTTATGTCTGTCTTGAAATTTTTGAAAATGCATTTTTCAGTAAAACAGGCAAATTAAAATGTGATGTCAACTCAGGATTTACAGCAAGTCCTACAGGAGTCAGGATACCTTTTGTAACAGTATGCTTTTGAACTAACCCATGCTTCAGCTAGGACTTTTAAGGGTTATAATGTGGTCTGGTTCACGGTTTAAGAAACAAAGGATAAAGGCTCAAAATTTATTTGTACCCACCCGCTCTTCGTGATGTTCTTTAGTCCTAAACTCAGCTAATTGTGTATTTAGATCCTGTTTGACTCTTTGCTCTGATACTTCAGTGATGGTTCAGACACTGACAATTTATTTTGAACAGGCAGTCATTTTTGTTGAGAGTTTGTAGGACCTCTTTCTTTTGGATTTTATTATCCCTGTCTTTTTCCTGAACTGTTTCTTTTGTGATTACAGTCAGCGAGATGCCCCAGTTTTTTTCTTAAGTCTCCTTCATAGGTTTTGACTTAATGGGCTTTTATTTCGAGAGATAATGATTGCCTGTCTTGACGCTTATAGGGAACCATCACTGTCTTTTGTTTTGGAAGGACCTCTTTGATGCCATTCATTGTGCACCTAGATTTACTGAGAAAACTACCCTGTCCCAGGTTGTGATTAATGGTTTTAATTTGTGTGAAAAGAAAAACTCCTACTTCTTTGGCTCAAAGGGGTTGACTAGGGATTATCTTCCTTATAACTCCACTGTTTAGGATTTGAAACAACGCCTATACATCGTCAGTGGGGTATGTTCAAAAGCATACTGTAGAGATTTTTGATATCATTTTCGTCATCCTCCCTCTAAAGGCTCAGAGCTTTTAATCAAGAGTTAAATATCACAAAAGGAAATAAGAACGCATTTTTGAAATAGTGAATACGAATGAATTGATTAAAGACAAACATATGCAATGCATTGATAAAGTAACAGAGTTTGACATGAATAGATGTTCGAACAATCAAAAGAGAATTGTAAATTGAAAATTCTAATGAACAAAAGCCTCTTTTGTCAGAATTTGTCACTTCAAATGGTGAGCCTTGGAGGATTGACAAAACATTCCAGTTGACCATCTTGTGTGAATTCCATTGCTCCTTCATCAATCAGGTCTTGAATTTTATTTCTCAATGCCCAACAGTCATCAGTATCATGCCCTGGGCTGTTGGAATGGTATGCACACCTTGCATCAGGATTGCAAAGCTTGAGACAGTGGTATGTTGAGCTTGGTAAACTGCCTCTTAGGCATATCCGGCTTACTCTGATTAACCTGTTGTTTTTGGCGAGGTTGTTGTTGGACCCGCGATGTAGTAGCAACTTGGAAAGGTCCACTCTTCACCAAACCAACCTTTTGTCTTCTTGGAGGTTAATCAATGATTTGTTCCCCGGCCTCGACTGTTTGCTTCATACTGTTGTATCTGTCTTGATGAAGCTGATTGATAATGGTTCTCAACTCTTCTTGTTCATGGGCTAAGCCTTGGATAAGATCCATCTGCCCCAGCATCTGGGTTCTTATTGCATCTACCTCATCTTGCAGTTGTTCCAGCCATTCGTCCTTATTGTCTTCAGGACTTTTCTTGACCAAGTTCCCAACGAGGAGTGTTTTCAACTCTTCCTGCCCCTTGTATAGGTTTAGGAATATGTCCTTGAACTGAGCTTCTTGAGTATGAAGATCTCTGTTTTCTTGTTTGAGAGCCATTGTTGAAATAAACAGCGAGAACATGAGAGACCTGTACTAGAAGACCTGTTATGCAATTATATGTATGATATATGTATGTGTGATCGGTGGATCTGGAACTGACTGTTTAACGCTGGTTCGCGAAATGTCGCGGAAGCAAGAGTCGCCACCGTCTTTTATTTTCTCCAAATGGAAAGGACAAAAGCACAGAAAAATTCCTTAAAGAGATTGCTCTCGGTTCGGGAGGTAGATTATAGAAAGGGAAGGTGTTAGCACCCTTTCTATCCATGGTTATCCATGGGCTCTTAGATACTTGCTCATTTGTGTTTTCAAAAAATGGTTTGTTTGCTTTTCAACGTGGGTTTTAAAAAGTTTCTTTGAAAATTCCAGTTCGACTCTTGTATCAGTCTCAAGAGTGTTTGAAAAATTGCTTTCGAAAGCTTTTTGAAAATGTGTTGGTGTGAAAAGTATTTTGTTTTGTTTTGAAATTAGAGCAAGTATCTACGAGAACCTACCTACCCTAAGGAATTTGTCTGTGTAAATGTCCTTTAAAGTAGTGCCATCCCACCATTGAGAGGTAGGTAGCACCACCATTGGAGGTGTTCGGGTCAATTCGAGGTTCGGGACATGGTGATCACCAGAGCAATGGGAAGACACCTTAGAAGCTACCCTCATGCCAGGTTCTCGGATCATGAGGACTTACTAAGACATCCTCTACTCGACGGTCACCTTTCGAGGCAAGGCAACAGTGAGGCGTACCCTAGGGGTGGTGTGTGCGATTCGTGTGTCGTTTTCGTTTGCATTTATCTTGTCATGTTATTGGTGTTCTATCGCTTGTTTTTATTTTGTTCATACATTCTTTCATGCTTTGATTAACAGTTAAAAGTTGCGAGGAAAAGTAAATCTAAAGCTATTACAAATGGCGCGGGTCCACATCGCCAAAATTTTCTCGAACCCGATTTGACAGAAAAATAAAGAAAGCAAAAAGAAAAGAATTAAAAGTGCGAGAAGTAATTTACATGGCTTCGAGAGAGGTACATAAGTATTATAATGAAATAAACTAAATACGCGAATTAATGAGAGATTTAAGAACGAAACGAGGGCGTTGGACCCTTTTGCAAAAATTGAATTAACGATGAAGTAATTAATTAAAAAGAAAGCAAGAAATTGTTTTTTGGGTATTTTTTAGTGTTTTAGGAATTTAATGAGAAAAAGAATTAATTAAACGCTAACCCTAATTCTATTTTATTTTAATTTATTAAGAAGACGTTAAAAATTAACCTAAATTAAACCTAATTTTTATATTCAAATTTAATTATGAAAATAAATAAAATAATATTATTGTAAAAAAAGAAAAAATTAAAAAGGAATAAAACATTAATTAAACCTAGTTCTATATTTTTTAGATTTTTGTTATGAAAGGAATTAAAATTAAAACCCTAATTTAAACTAATTAATTTACATGTATTTATCTACAAGAAATATTAAAATAAAATATTTATTATATTTTTTATCTTTTCTGATTTTTATGCATTTTTTATATTTATGAAAATAGGTAATTAATTTAAACAAATAATAATTAAAAGTAAAAGATTTAAATAAATAAAGAAAATAAGGAAGAATGAAAAATATGCAAACCTAGGGGGGTGGTAGTCCCCAAAGTGGAGGTCTGATTATGGAAATTCTGGCCCAACAACCTTGGCCTGTTTGACTTTTTTGAGTAGCATACTGAAGCGTGGACCAGGGTTTATGGTGCTCTCCAACTCTCAGCCTTTGATTTGAATCTGTTAGACGCGTGGACGCTTGATGGAGAAGGTGTATGGTGCGTCTGCAGCCTTGAAGCGCATGGGAATTGTTATTGAAAAATAATATGGAAACATGGAAGACCTGGGGCTCGAACCCAGGTTTTTAGCGTTGCCAACACACACACCTTGCCACTGAAGCGCTTTGTTCATCTGTAAACTAATATAACAAATAAATATTATAAAAGAAAATTGTCAATGACTTTGGAAACGCGCGCGAGATTTAAACAAGCCAATCGCTCCTTGCCACCTAGTTGTCTTTTTCTTCGTTCCTGAAAATATTAAAACAATGGCCACGGTTTTATACGCGCTCTTTTAGGCATGCTATTAGAAAATAGCGATTAGCCCTCAGTCATTCATAAATTGAGCGCGAGGGTTCCCTTATGACCGTCAGAGCGTCCTGAGTTGAATGGTGATGGTTTTGAGGGCTAATTTTTCTTTAAATAAAAACCCCCAATTTTGAGGTCCTGCAAACCCTAGAACACAAACATGGCATAATCGCGTACACAGCATAAAAATGCAATTAAATATATTGGTTAGCTTTAGAATTTCATAAGGAACATGAATCAATAAATAAAAGTTACAAAGGATGCGTGAATCATGATGCACGATTATGAATTTTCCATGAAATATCTTGAATGTTGTATACCAATTCCTTGCGTTTTGATGGTTGTTTCTGATTGGAATATGTCCAGTGACCTTCAAGGAAGCTAATGGAACAAGAATTAGGTCTTGAATCGCCCTGGAAGTGTACTTTCAGTTTTGACTTTTTTAGAGAAAATTTCAAGTTCTTTTGATGCCTTTCTGCGCAGCTCTGTGTGTGTTTTGATTAGGGTTGTATTCAGGCTTTTGTATTGAGTGCATTAGGTCAAAAAACTTGCTCCAAATCTCTTGCAATCATGGTTTTGAAGATTTGATTTTTCACCATGATTTCCATATCTTTTTCCATGTGTTTTTGGTTCAAATCATCTCCAATCTCTCCAAATCTTTCCTTATTTGCATATACACGAAATCTTGAGGCTAAAACATGTATAGAAAGATTTGTTAGGTTAAGTTAAATATTTTTCACATATTTAATTGATTTAAGTGAATTATTATAAATAAAAATTCAAATAAATAAATAAAAAATGAGAAAATACTTCCCTTTGGGCCAAGTGGTCGTGCACATGCCATGGATGATGATTTGTGGAAGAAAAATGGGCCCATTAGCAATTTTAGGTCATTTGGATCAATGTTGACTTTTCAAAATATCCAAAAATTTCCCAACTTCTACAAGGCATAACTTGCTCAATTTTTAAGCTTTTCTCATGTTCTTGGACATTTTGGAAAGGTCTTTGAGTCCTCTAACCAATGCCTTTGGTCCCATGTCATTTTGATTTACCAATCTCAAGTTATGGCCTTTGACTTAAAGTCCCTTTTTGTTGACTTTTGAAAATGACCTATAATGTTGAAATTGATAACTTTTTGTGAGAGCATTTCTTGGACTTGAAGTATGAAGATGAGTTGTAGGAAATGTCTTTCTCTTCAAAATGAGCTTTTGATGGAATTTTTCTGATAATCCATGTGAAAGTTATGCCCTGGTCAATTTCAGTTGACTTTTTTAGCTCTCCAAATAAGGAAACTTTTGCATCTTGATGATTTCTGAGCCAAATTTTGAGAATCATGATCAAGCATTGATCAAATGATGTTTGTGGCTTCAAAATGATATGTTGACCAAAAATTTGAACTTTTGACTGCCAAATGACCATTTTGCCCCTACAGTTGACTGTAGTGCAATTAGGGTTTTGACTGTGCAATTTTGTGCTGAAAGCCTTGAAACTTGATATGAGGATGCTTGACCATATTTGTAGGCATGTGAGACTTGATTGGACCTTTGGAAACTTCAATTTCTTGATCAGAACACAAACCCTAGTTTTGACTGTATAGGAGATCTTTGATTGTGCAACCCTTGGGGGAGATTTGAAGCTTGACTTGGTAATTTCTTGAAGAATATGGGAGGGAAAATTTTGGGGTACAACAATATGCAATGTTTTCAAGGATCTCGCGGGGTAAACAATAAACTGTTAGAATTTGAATTTTGCAGCTTTGATTGAAGAAACTTCGTGTCGTTAAGAGTCCTTCTTTAAGAGTCAAGCTCACCATATCGAGTGGGTCATAGCCACCGACTCAAGTTATCCTGTTTTGATCTCTAGACGACATTGGCTAGAGGAAAATAAATCCCCTTTTCCCCTTGCTGGACGTTTGATTTACCATAACCCGCATCAAAAACCCTTAAGATCCTTGAAATGGTTAAGGAAATGTTAAGGCATGATATTATGATGTGTATGATATGCGTTTAAGCAAAAGTGCGAGGTGAGGTAAACAAGTAAATTCGGCAAGAAATCCAAAGCATTGGATAAGGGCTGTAAACAAAACATGCAAGGAACTCATGTTGTCAGACGATAAAAATGTGCAAGTAGTTCAAGTTGAAGGCACACAAGTCACACAAATAGCCTTAGGTTTAGGCTTGCATGGGGTTTAGGTACTACCCTCTTGCAGTTTAGTTGGTTCAACCTGTCCTAGTAATAGTAACTGGGTTCTAGAGGTTCTCAATATTACTGACCATCCTCCATCGGTCATAATTCCAATCACGTAATCTTTTTTTGCAGCCGGAACCATCTCGAGAGTATGGTCTCAATGAGTGTAGCATACTGCTACTTTCTATGGCCAAGTTGGTCAATTATAGGTTCTAAGGTCAGTTGATGCTTAATGACCCATTAACATCCCCATACTCTCCTTGTTGCTCCACAAGGGATATCAATACCAACTAATGTGCCACATCAACGTAGCTACTGCTTCAACCGTATCGGTCTACGTCGTACAGTTCCCTCACAATCTATTGCTACTTACCTAAAAGGTGTCCCCAGATTCGGGTTAGGATCTATAGTAACTCCGATACAATACCCACAAGAGTAAAGCAATCAAATCAAACAATAGAAAACATTATGATGAACTAATCCTAAGGTACACCCACTTATTAACTCCCCAGCAGAGTCGCCAATTCTGTGATTAGGTGGCCAGAACCGGGACGTGTTTCCCTCTTTTAAAGGAAATTTGCTGGTTTGCGTTTTGCGTTTGTTTTCGCAAAATGCCGCGGTAAGCAAGAGTCTCCACCAAATTTTATTTTATCCAACAAGGAAAGGAAAAAAGCACAGAAAAATTCCTTTTTCGAGATATTTCTGAGTACGGGGGGTAGATTATAGAAAGGGAAGGTATTAGCACCCTTTCTATCTGTATTTATCTACGGGCTCTTAGGTACTTGCTCATCATTTTCAAAATTCCTTCTTTGTGTTTGTGTGCTTTGAAAAGTTTTTGTTTTGACTTCGATTTAACTCTTGCTTCTGTCTTCAAGAGTGTAATGAAGTGTTTTTGAAAACTTTGTTTGAAAAGGAGTGTAAGTGTGAAAAATTTGTTTTGGATTGAGCAAGTACTTAAGAGCTAATCTACCTACTCGAAAAAGAATCGTTTTGTATTCGTTTCCTTTAGACAGCGCTATCCCACTATTAGTGAGTAGGTAGCACCGTCGTTGGAGTTTTGAAGGTTAATTCGAAAAGGGACGTACGGTCACTAAAGCTATGTTAGGACGTCTTAGTAATAATCCTAATGTCTTAGATCAATTATCCGAGGCAATCATATCCGAGGTAACCTTTCCGAGGCAACTTTGATCTTTGGACAAAAGGACGACCACTAAATCACCCTATACTCAATGACCGTTTACCAAAGGCAACCAAGTGGGAGTGTACCCTAGGAGTGCGCATGTACGAGTGATTCAATTTCAGTTTATTTATCTTTGCACATTTAGGGTGATCTAACTGTTTTAAAATTAATCATACATTCTTGTCATGCATCTTAATATCATACATCTAACAGTTAATAATTTGCGGAATTTAAAATGCGGAAATTAAACTACGCTATTACAAGGCTTCGGGTATTTACATAGCCAAAAACAAACCCTTGAAAAGTAAAGCGGTAGATGAAAATAAAGTCCTAATTTAAACTATTACAACCTTGTGAGCAGTTACAATAATAGGGTAAAAATAATAAAATAAAGTGTGCGATGAAAATTAGAACGAATGCGAACTAGGGTTTTGACCCTTCTATCCTAATTAAAAGAGAAATTTTTTTTTGTTGTTTTTAATAAAAGAATTAAGTTTTCTAAACTAAGTACAAAAATTAATTAGTTAATTAATTAATTAATGAAAATAATGACATGGCCTTTTTTTGTGTTTTTGTTATTTTAAGAAAAATAAAATATAATTAAGTTAGTAATAAAACCTATTTGTTCTAATTATTTTTAATTATGTACAAAAAGGATCATAGTTATCTAAAATTACTTTTATGGTTTTTTGATAAAAGAAAATAATTGATTGCTTAGTAAAATAAAAATAAATAAACTAAGTGAAATAAAATATAAAAGAATAAAGAAAAGAATTTTGGGCCTGCAATAGCAATTCTGAAGGGGGTGTGAATAGCAAGCTTGGGCCCAAAAGATGGAGGTCCGTTTGACTTTTTGGATCCAATGTTGCACGCTGACTGTGGCTTATGATGCTCCTCCAGATGATGGCCATCAGATTTGGCCATCTGGCCACATGGCAGATTGGATGGTGAGAGTGCATGAGGGTCCTTGGTCCTTGGTGCATGCTGGATTGCCTGAAAGAAAAAATATGAAGAAATTGGGGGACCTGGGATTCGAACCCATGTCCTGAAGCGTTTTTCCTACGCCTTGTAACCAACTGCGCTGTTTTCTTTTGTTGTCAAATAATACAAAACATTTATTATATTATAAACAGGCATAATATGATAAACTCGCGCGAAAATTTGAACAGGCCAATGGTTGATTGCCAACTGGTCATCTTCTTCCTTGGATCCGTTGGTAAAAGTTCCAAACTTTTACCTACGGACACTTGGTCGTAGCTACAAGTCCTGCAAATCTTAAAATTCAACACAAGCGTGATAAATGAAAACGAAGGCCATGACATCTTCGTCTTGATCTGCTGAATTCATTGGTAGCCCTTTCATGGCCTAATTTTTCCTATAAACAAAACTCCTAAATCGAACCATAAAACCCTAGCTATGGTGAAATCCAATACAAGCCATGAAAATGCAATCAAATGTTACAGGAAGCTTGCAACCATTATGGTGATCAAGAATATACAATTATTTTATGCTACAAATGCAAGAATGATGCTATTCGATTTCAAAAAAGGAAGTTATGTCGTGGGTGACTTACAACGCGATATAAGGCCTGTAAACACTTGTTCCGGGTGGCTTTTGCTTGCCTACACTCACAGGAATCGATTGGAATCGTCCAAGGGTCTTGAATTGGCCTCTAAGTACGAATTCGATTCACCACTTTTTCTTGATTGTTCCAAGCTTTTGCTTCTGGTTCATGCGCCTCCTTCTAACCTAGTTTTTGGTCTGCACACACTCTATATGTATTGAGGAATAGATTAGGGTTGATAACTGATCTCAATCTTCCTCCATTAATAAATTGGATTTTGATTTGATACACCTTGAATATCTTTCCAAAAATGGCCTAATTCAATCTTTTTGTGCACACCATGCTTTTACACGAATTTGATTTGATTTCTTCATAAAGACTTTCTATTTTTGATTCAATCACGTGCCAATCTGCTTTCATGCGTTACTGCCAGCCTGTTATGAGCTGTTTAGGCCTCCAACATGATAAAAATTGAAAGCTAACCTGACCCTGCAAGTCCACTTCCCTTTGAATTTGCTTTCTTCGATGGCTTCAAAGTCCAATTAGAATTATTCCAGCTTCGATTGCATAGCCCATTCGATTGCCTCCCTCTGCTTCGATTGCTTGATTAGAAAAGAATCCCCTGGTCGAATTAGCTCTTATGGAATTGTGAACAAACAAGGAAAGAATATGGCCTAGACAGGTTAGGATATGTTTTTTTGCTTAGTCGTGCCAACCTACTCCATTTCTTCGAATTTGCCTTCTTTTCCCGCTTCAAAGTCCCATTCAAGCCAACTTTCCCTAGTAGAACCTTGCTCTCCTTAATGGTTCTGAGTCGAATTATGCTAGCTTCAATACTAGGGCTCCTTCGATTGAACCACCCTTTGCTTCGATCTCCTGTCCTTTTGAAGAAAATTCCCTATTAGGCAACTTCGACCAGCTCTTGGCCTTGTGATGAGTCTAAGTTCTGATTCGAAGTATTCAGAACTTCCTTTATCAGAGCATCTTAGATTAAGGCAAACTCTATACTGAAATGCCACTCGAAGGTCATTTCATTCAGATGTTCCGATTGAGGGAAACTATGAAGTTCTAGTCGAAGGACCTTTTGGAATGCTAATCAAAGGGCCTTTGTCCATACCAATCGAAGGACCTTTATTAAAATTCCAATCGAAGGCCACTGCTACAATGCCAATCGAAATATACTTGTTAAACTACCAATCGAATGCCACTGCTACAATGCCAGTCGAAAGGTACTTGTTAAATTACCAATCGAAGAGCCTTGTTAATAGGCCAATTGAAGGATCTTTGTCCATGCCAATCGAAAGGCGCTATGTAGATACCCATTGAAAGGAATTTTGGAGATGCCAATCGAAGGAAACTTAGAAACATCACTCACCAATTTTCCTTTTCTTTAGGCAAAGGTTTGTGACCAGCCATGTAGGGAGAAATCTTGGGAAACATGAGAGGGAAATTTTTTGGGTACAACAACAGGCTTACAAAGTCGGCACACTTTATACCTATTAACATCACATATCTGATTTTGAAGTTGGCAGAGATTTACACCAGTGTAATTGTGAAGTTGCATGGTGTTCCTTTGTGTATTGTGTTAGACAGGGATCCGAGGTTTACTTCTGATTTCTGGAAAAGTTTGCAAGAGGCGTTGGGGTCTAATTTGAGGTTGAGTTCGGCGTATCATCCTCAGACGGATGGTCAGACCGAGAGGACTATTCATTCATTGGAGGATCTGTTGAGAGCATGTGTTCTTGAGCAGGGAGGTTCATGGGATACTTATCTTCCGTTGATTGAGTTCACTTACAATAACAATTACCATTCTATTATTGGGATGGCACCTTTTGAGGAGTTATATGGTCGAAGATGTAGAACTCCATTATGTTGGCATGAATCTGGTGAAAGTGTAATACTTGGACTTGAACTTGTTCGGGAGACTACTGAGAAGGTGAAGTTGATTCGAGAAAAGATGAAAGCTTCACAAAGTAGACATAAGAGTTATCATGACAAGAGGATGAATGATTTGGAATTCCAAGTTGGTGATAATGTGTTTTTGAGAGTCACACCTGTGACTGGTGTTGGGCGAGCTCTGAAGTCTAAGAAGCTCACTCCTCGTTTTATTGGTCCATATCAGATTTCAGAAAGAGTGGGACATGTTGCTTATAGAGTGGCCTTACCGCTCGATCTTTCGAATTTGCATGATGTGTTTCATGTGTCACAACTCCAGAAGTATATTCCCAATCCGTCTCATGTGATTCAGATGGACGATGTGCAAGTACGGGATAATCTCACGATGGAGACGATGCCTGTGAGAATCGCAGATTGTGAGATGAAGATTCTAAGAGGAAAAGAGATTGCATTGGTGAAGGTTGTCTGGTTAGGTGCTGCTGGAGAGAGCATGACCTGGGAGTTGGAGAGTAAGATGCGAGACTCCTATCCCGAGTTATTTGAACCAGGTAAACTTTTATTTTCGAGGACGAAAATATTCTAAGTGGGGGAGTTGTAACGCCCCAATATTTAATTATTTATTTAATTAAATATTGTAGTTATTTAGTTATTGGCTTGCATTTTTGGTAAAACCCAAGTGTATGTGTGAATGTCATGACTGATGTCATAACATTCTAGTTTAGTTTGTACTGATTCATTAGGTACCTTTGCAGAAAAATATTGTCATACAGGTACTGATGTTTATAAGTGTGTTTCTGAGCATTTTGCAAAATGATCACATTTACCTAAATCAGTAGACAGGTTTTCAGATGTCATAACAGATGTTAAGACATCCTGTTCTGAACTAACAGGTATGCAGTTTGGTTAATTCTGAGTTTTTTCAGGAAAATGACTCAGTCTTTCCAGAACAGAATCCTGCGTTTTCTTTGGGTTAACCTAGCTCAACCTCAACCTGGTTGATAAAGTCCTGTGACCTAGTCTTAAGGTCAAATGGAATTAACCCTAGCTTTTTGTGGAAACCCTAACTGAAGTTGCAACTGCTATATATTCAACAGGGTTGCTGTTTTGAATGTAATCCCTTTTTTGACAGAAGATCATTTAGAAGTTGTATAGTTTTTACTATTGTAATCCAAGCAATTATCATTGTGATAAGTGACTTGGAATAGGTTTTAATTGTAAGGGTTGTGTAACACTCAAAGCTTTGAAGCAAGAGTGTTTGTATGTCTCTTGACTAAAGCTGTGAAGCAAAGTCAAGTTAGGTTTGTGTATCACTCAAAGTGTGAAGCAAGAGTGTTTGTGTTGCTTGATTAAAAAGCTGTGAAGCATAATCAAGTGTATGTTTTGAAGAGTGTCTTCAACAATTCATTAGTCAAATTGTTTTATGTATCACTGCTGTGATTGAGGGGGAGTGAGTAGGAACTCAGGTTTAAGTTGTACTTAGATTGAAGTTGCCTTGGGTAGGTCTTAAGTGAAGGAGATAAACTGGTTGGTTTATTCCTGAATTAACATCTCTTATAGTGGATTTCCTCCCTGGCTTGGTAGCCCTCAGAGTAGGTGTTTTTGCACACTGAACTGGGTAAACAATTGACTGTGTTCTTTACTGTTTTTGTATTTACTGTCTTATAGAAAGTCAGATACGGTGTCACAACATTGAACGTGACATTGAGTATCTGCAGCCAGAATTTCAATTGGCATCAGAGCAGGCACCCTGCCTGTATTATTGGGTGAGATCTAGGGATATCACTTTCTGGCACTATGGACAAAGAAGGAGTTTTTGGAAATAGACCACCCATTCTGGATGGAACTAATTATGACTACTGGAAACCTCGTATGATTGCCTTCTTAAAATCTCTGGACAAAAAGGCTTGGAGAGCTGCTGACAAAGGATGGAACCATCCCACCATAACTGAGAAAGATGGGACAATCAGTCTGAAGCCTGAGGAAGATTGGAGTAAAGAAGAAGATGAGTTAGCCCTGGGAAATTCCAAAGCTTTAAATTCCTTGTTCAATGGAATTGATAGAAACATTTTCAGACTAGTACATCAATATGAACTGGCCAAGGAAGTTTGGGACACTCTCAAAACTACTCATGAGGGCACTTCCAAAGTAAAAATGTCAAGGCTTCAGATGTTGACTACCAAGTTTGAGAATCTAAAAATGATGGAAGATGAAACCATTCATGAGTTCCACATGAACATCTTGGAGATTGCCAACACCTCAGGAGCACTGGGAGAAAAGATGTCAGAAGAAAAACTGGTGAGAAAGATTCTCAGATCCTTGCCTAAAAGATTTGCAATGAAGGTAACTGCCATAGAGGAAGCCCAGGACATCAGCAAGTTGAAAGTGGATGAACTTATTGGGTCTCTTCAGACTTTTGAGATGGGGATCACTGATAATGGTGACAAGAAGAACAAGAGCATAGCACTTGTATCCAACACTGATGTTGAAAACAAGGAGGATGAAGAAGAAAATATTTCAGAAGCTATAGCCATGCTTGGAAGACAGTTCAACAAACTCATCAAAAGAATAGATCCAAAGTCAAGGTCTAATGTTCATAACATTCCCTCTGACATTGACAGTTCCAGCAGAAGATCAAGGTCAGAAGAGAAGGGAAACCAAGGCAGAGGAATTCAATGCCATGGCTGTGAAGGATATGGACATATTCGAGCTGAATGTCCAACCTTTCTTAAGAAACAAAAGAAAGAAATGACCGTTACTTGGTCTGACTGTGATTCAGAAAGTAATTCTGAAGAAGAATCTGCCAAACTAGTTACTGCTCTAACTGGTGTTTGTACATCTGAAAGTGACACCAGTGATGAAGAAGTGAAATTTGAAGAACTGGATGATACCTACAAGAAATTGTGTATCAGAAGTGCTGAAGTCTGTGTGCAGAATGAGAAACAATCAAAACTCATTATAAAGCTGGAGGCTGGAAAAAGGGCAGATCTTGAAACTATAAGTCATCTAGAAAGGGAAGTTCAATTGCTGAACTCACAACTGAACCAAATGACCAAATCTGTCAAGATGCTGACCAATGGAACAGACAAATTGGAAGAGATTCTTCAAGTTGGACAAAATGTGGGAAATAAATATGGACTAGGATTTGTGGAAGCTAAGAAATCTGGTGCAGACAAGAAGATTAGGCCTGATAAACAATTGTCAAAGCAGATGTCTCAACACAACTCTCAACATCAGAAACAGAAATATATGAAGAAAAAATACCAAAGATGGAGATGTCATCATTGTGGGAGGTATGGACACATAAAGCCCTTCAGCTTCAAATTGCATGGATACCCTAATCAAAACTCAGGTGTTAAACCTAAGTCAAAAAGGGTACCATATACTCCTCAATGGAAGAAAAAGGCTACTGCCCTGATAGCCCACACTTCCCTGAGAGTGTCTGCAAAGGAAGGCTGGTACTTTGACAGTGGGTGTTCTAAACACATGACTGGAATAAAGAACATTCTCAATCATGTTAAACCTTACAACACTAGTTATGTGACCTTTGGAGATGGTGCTAAAGGTGAAATCAAAGGAGTTGGTAATTTGGACTGCCTTGAAGTTCCAAGTCTGAATGAAGTACTGCTGGTAAAAGGACTGACTGCTAATCTCATTAGTATCAGTCAATTGTGTGATCTAAGATTCAAGGTCAACTTCTCAAAATCTGAATGTCTATTAATTAATGAAAAACTAGAAGTTGTAATGAAAGGAATCAGATCCAAAGATAACTGTTACTTGTGGCAGCCTGAGAACTCTAATAACTCCACTATGTGTCCAATTACCAAAGAAGAAAAAGAGATGAAACTGTGGCACCATAAGCTTGGTCATCTTCATCTAAGAAGAATGAAAAGAGCTATCTCTATGGAAGCAGTCAGAAGGACTCCAAAACTACAGATTGATAAAAGAAGGGTTTGTGGTGAACTTAAAATTGAAAGGCTTGGTAAAAAGAAACATGTCTATGATGTGGTGAATAAACTTGAAGAAGGATGTGTTGTCAGAACCAGAAGTAATCATGACAAGGAAGTTGGAAACAACAAGTCTAATAAATTTTGTTTCCCTGAAGAAATGAGTCGTGAAGTCTCTTCTCCTATAACTCACCATCAAAATGGAGTTGACAAAAAGAAAAATAAGATCATTCAAGAATCAACCAGAACTATGATTCATGTCAAAAGAATGCCTTCCCAACTTTGTGCTGAAATGGTTGCAGCTAGGAGTAACTGTTCTCAAAATATCTGGACAAAACAGATGCTCACTGAGTATAATGTCTCACAAGATGTTGTGACATTATATTATGACAATCTGAATACAATCAATATTTCCATGAACCCTATTCATCATAGCAGGACCAAGCACATTTACTTTGTAGAGAAGAAGTCAATTAAACTGGAACATGGTATCATTAAGCTTCAACTGGCTGATTCTTCTACCAAGGCTCTTGTTGGAAATAAACTTGAAAACTTGAGGGGCAGGTTGGGTATTTGCCAACATGAGAAATTATAGCAATTAATTTTGCTTAAAACAAGGGTTGAAGGAGTTAATTTTGTTAAGTCTATTTTTAGTGGGTTAATCATATGTTTTCCCAATTCTTTCAAAATCTTTAAGAAGTTGAAAAGACTCTCTTTTGCCTCCTACCTCTCTCGACTTTGCAACCTGTTCCCTTCTCTCAATCAAAATTTTCTCTCAAATTGCTACTGGTGCTCTAAGTCAATCAAAATGTCTCAAACATCATCTTCAACCAAGGCGACTTCATCATCCTCATCATCTTCATCATCTGACCAAGTCTCTAGAGCAATCACCACATGCATAGAATCTGAAGTTCTTGAGGTCTCTCCTCTCAGAGAGATGGCAACTGACCCCGCCAAAGTCAAAAAGCTGAGAACTAGACATGCAGGAAGAGCTCAAGCTGCAGCCTCTGGTAATCCTTCTCATCCTTCTTCTTCTGTACCAAATAGAGAAGGATCAGTTCAAGTTCATCAAGCTATTGCTAGGCTTGTTACTAGTATACTAAGCGGAAACCAACCTGTACCGGGGATTTCTGTCCCTTTAAATCAATCAGGAAGCCCAAATATGGACGTCTCTGAGAATGTAGATGTCTCTGAGAATGTTGTGACACAAAATGACAACATTCAGAACCCTTCAGAAAAGACTGCTGATCCACCTATCATTGATGTGGATGAGGATTACTCAGATAATGATCTGATTGCCAATGTAAACCCTAGCATAGCTAGGAGGTTGATGAAAAGAAAGGGTAGTCAGAATGATGCAAAATGTGTGTCCAAAGATAAACCTGCTGTTAAGAAATCCAAGGTTGAAGGCAAGGCTGGGGTAGAATCTGTGAAAACTGGTCAGTCCAAAGGGAAGGTGAAAGCCCAGGTGTATACTGGTAGACAACCAATTACAAAGAAGAGAAAAGATCCTGAATATTCTGATTCTGATGAGGAATCAGAGTTTGAGATTGATGCTGAAGAAATTCCTATCAGAAGGAAACTGCCCTCCAGCAAAATTGCTAGAGTTCCTGAAGTCCCAACAGACAACATCTCTTTCCACCACCCTGACAATGCAAACAGATGGAAGTATGTTTGCTTGAAGAGGATAGCTTTAGAAAGAGAACTCAACAATGATGCCTTGGAGTGAAAAGACATCATGGACCTGATCAAGAATGCTGGACTGATGAAGACAGTGATAAAATTTAACAAGTGTTATGAAAATCTGGTCAAGGAGTTCATAGTTAACTTGTCTAATGATTGTGCTGATGGAAGGTCAGCTGACTTTGAAAGTGTTTTTGTTAGAGGAAGAAGGGTTAATTTCTCTCCATCAGAAATTAACAAATTTCTTGGAAGAACAAATGAGGACTGTCCTGATCAGGAAGTCACTGACAATGAAGTTTGTCAAACCATCACAGCAAGGCAAGTGAAGTGCTGGCCCTTGAAAGGCAAGCTGAATGCCAGTAAACTTAACATGAAATTTTCCATCCTGCACAAGATTGGTGCAGCCAACTGGGTGCCTACAAACCATAAATCAACTATCTCCACAGGATTGGGGAGATTTATTTATGCTGTGGGAACCAAGACTGCTTTTGACTATGGCAGGTATATTTTTGAACAAACTTTAAAACATGCTGGTAGTTATGCTGTCAAAGGACCAATTGCCTTTCCCTCCCTCCTTTGTGGAATTATCCTTGCACAATACCCTGATATCCTGGTGGCAAGAGATACTGCTTGCAAAAGAGCTCCTGCCCTTGGGTTGCACTACAAACTGTTTCAGGGATCTCATGCTCCTGATATTGTCATAACATCAGCTGAGACATCCTCTGTGAAGACCCAGTCCAAGACATCTGATGTCATAGCTGTGTTAAAAGAGACCTGCAAAGAACTGGAAGCTAGGAAAAAGTCCCTAGAAAACCTAATTGTCAGGTTAGAAAAGGAGGAAGCTGAAGGAAACAGAAGGGAAGAGGGTGTAGAAGCTGAAGGTCATCTCAATACTGAAGAAACTAGCTCCTCTGAGTCTGATGACAATGCTTAAAGGTTGGTGGAGTTGCTGTTTGGTGGAGTTGATGCTAGTACCTGGTAGAGTTTGGAAGGGTGTTCAGTTTTTTTAGTTCTGCTCTCATTACTTTTTCTGGATGACTGTATAACTTTTAAGGACATGTATCTTTGGCCCATTTGTGGCTAAAGAGGGGGAGATATATTTTGGTACTTAATTAGACATTCTATTTTTCTGCAGTCATTTCTTTCTGCTGCTATCTATCTCTGATTGCTTAGGGTCTTTAGCCAAAAATCTGCCAAAGGGGGAGTTTGTAGTTGTTTAGTTATTGGCTTGCATTTTTGGTAAAACCCAAGTGTATGTGTGAATGTCATGACTGATGTCATAACATTCTAGTTTAGTTTGTACTGATTCATTAGGTACCTTTGCAGAAAAATATTGTCATACAGGTACTGATGTTTATAAGTGTGTTTCTGAGCATTTTGCAAAATGATCACATTTACCTAAATCAGTAGACAGGTTTTCAGATGTCATAACAGATGTTAAGACATCCTGTTCTGAACTAACAGGTATGCAGTTTGGTTAATTCTGAGTTTTTTCAGGAAAATGACTCAGTCTTTCCAGAACAGAATCCTGCGTTTTCTTTGGGTTAACCTAGCTCAACCCCAACCTGGTTGATAAAGTCCTGTGACCTAGTCTTAAGGTCAAACGGAATTAACCCTAGCTTTTTTTGGAAACCCTAACTGAAGTTGCAACTGCTATATATTCAACAGGGCTGCTGTTTTGAATGTAATCCCTTTTTTGACAGAAGATCATTTAGAAGTTGTATAGTTTTTACTATTGTAATTCAAGCAATTATCATTGTGATAAGTGACTTGGAATAGGTTTTAATTGTAAGGGTTGTGTAACACTCAAAGCTTTGAAGCAAGAGTGTTTGTATGTCTCTTGACTAAAGCTGTGAAGCAAAGTCAAGTTAGGTTTGTGTATCACTTAAAGCTGTGAAGCAAGAGTGTTTGTGTTGCTTGATTAAAAAGCTGTGAAGCATAATCAAGTGTATGTTTTGAAGAGTGTCTTCAACAATTCATTAGTCAAATTGTTTTATGTATCACTGCTGTGATTGAGGGGGAGTGAGTAGGAACTCAGGTTTAAGTTGTACTTAGATTGAAGTTGCCTTGGGTAGGTCTTAAGTGAAGGAGATAAACTGGTTGGTTTATTCCTGAATTAACATCTCTTATAGTGGATTTCCTCCCTGGCTTGGTAGCCCCCAGAGTATGTGTTGTTGCACACTGAACTGGGTAAACAATTGACTGTGTTCTTTACTGTTTTTGTATTTACTGTCTTATAGAAAGTCAGATACAGTGTCACAACATTGAACGTGACATTGAGTATCTGCAGCCAGAATTTCAAATATTTTTTAATATTTTATTTTTATTAATTCAAATTTTTATCGTCGAAGTCGGAATTATTTTATTAAGTTGGAATAATAATTAATCAGATTTAATTTGGTGGAATTAAGTTAAAGTGTTATTTTATTATTAAGCTTAAATATGATATTGCGCTTAATTGGTGGTGTTGTGTAGTTAAAGTGGGGTGTAGCATTTAGGCCCAATTGGATTTATTTGAATTAATATAATGATATATTATATTAGAAATAGAATTAGAAGAATAGAAGGGAGTATTGTATCAGGAAGAAAAATAGCAAAGAGGAAAATAGGGTTTGTGAGGGGAGAAGAGAAAGAAGAGGAAAAATTGCTTCTAGTGCCAAATTCCCCAAAAATTTGGTTGAACTCTCTTAAAGTTGCTCTTAATCCAAAGTAAGGGCGGAGTTCTGACTCTATAATAGGGTGTATAATTAATAGTATGTGAATTTGGGTTATGAAAATTATTCCTAGTTGTGTTTGAAATTGGTATATTGATGAAATTGAGAGATGATTTAGGACCCAATATAATTAAATAATACATATATTTAAGTATATTAGTACCTCCCTTGCATAATTTCCATACTGATACTGTAGCGCAAATGAGGAATAGCGCTTAGGAATAGTGCTCGTTACTGTAGCGATGGAGTGACTTAATATTTGAGGCACTTGCTTGGCTTGCTGTAACGATACTAAATGAAGTAGCATTATGAAGTGAGTTTTTTTTAAAGCAATGGGTTACAATACTGTAGTGATATACTGGGAAGTAGCGTTGAAAGGCTTTTGGCTTGCATTAAAGTAGCATCTAAAAGGAATTTATTTTACAATACATTAACATAGAAATTAAAGTAGCAATATTTAATGAAGTAGCCTCTAAAAGACATTTGTTCTGTATACTGTAGCGGCGCAAGAAATGAAGTAGCATTGGTGACATTTGTTTTACAAAACTGTAGCATAGAATTAAGTAGCAATGAAAGGAATTAGTTTTGAGTACTGTAGTGCAATTTGATAAAGTAGTAATTGGAATCTTCTTTTGTATACTATAGCGGTACAAAAAAAAGTAGCACTTAGAAGTTATGCTTGCAATGCAGTAGCACTACATGAAGTGGCACTTGGAAGTGATGGCTTGCTACTGTAGCAATATTAGGAATTAGTATTAGAAGCATTTGTTTTGACAATCCACTAGCGCAAGAAAGGAGTAACATTTAATGGCATTGGCATACTGTAGCGCAAAGCTGAGGTGGTATATAGGAGAATTAATTGTTTTGCAATACTGTAGCGAATTTAAGAAGTAATTACGTCCCGGTTTACAAATACAATTATTTAATAATAATGATTTAATATTTTAAATAAATAATTTTGTAGGATTTATAAAGTAGAAATAATAGAATTTTTGGCCGATAATTAATTAACCGATTTTAGCCAAAATAGTTCGAATAATTATGCGGTTTATTATAGTAATTTTTGGTTGATCTGTTGGGTGGAATTTTTGTTGAAAAATGTGAATTTGTAGGTGATTTCATTGCCTCTATTTATGAGTAAAATATAAAGTTGCAGGCTTATGGCCAATGTTGAATTAAGTTGAATTATTATTATTGTTGTTGTTGTTATTATTACGTCAATGTCGTGAATGCATACATAGCATATCATGTTGGAGCTGATGCTCGTCAAGTTGGCCTGGATTGGCAAATATAAAGTTGAAGGCTTATGCCTTGTTGATGCCTATATTTATTGGCAGATTTCTAAGTTGGGAGTTCTGCTCCATTGGTACCACATGCATGTGCATAAAGACGAGTCGCATTTCATGTTGCATTCTGAGTTGTCGCGTGGATGAATTAATCATGTTGAATGTTGATAAAAAGCTGTGAAGTGGTGAATTATATGATCTAATACTAATATATTATTTATTGTATATCCGATTATATGGTTCGATATCTCACCCCTTCTGTTTGAATGTTGCCCTCTGTTGGTAACGTGCAGGTAATCAAGAAGGCTAGCTGTTACCCTCGCTAGTTCGAGTCGGTGTTGTCGCTCTGATACGTAGCACTCAGGGGAAATGAACGCTTGTTTTATTTATTGTTGATTTTCACTATATTGCTGAATGTTTAAGTTGTTTTCATTAAAGACTTGTTGTCTTAAAGTTGTTTTGAGTTGGATAAGATGTTATGGTGTTTTCAGTTGAATTTTGTGAATCCGCTGCGTAGTAATGAAAGTTGTTTTTATTTTTAAAGAGTAAGCAGGTTTTTATCGGTTCATCCGAAGTTCATGTGCTATGTATCTGAATTATAGCTGATTGAATGTCGTAGTTTTAAGTTGAAAGTGTAGCATTCCATTATTTTTTGGAAATTTTTATAACTCTGATTTTATTTAACTCGTTGGGTAGAAATGAGGTGTTACAGTAGTGGTGAGATAGCTTGCTGAACAAAGTAAAGAAGCTTGGTAAGACACCTGGATATGCATAACAAATGCAAGAAATATGTGTAATATAATGCATGATATGCAATTCACATGATTTATTTTATTAATATTTCAAGGGACTTAAAGATTTATAGATATATTGTGAATATCAAAGTAATAACACATTTGAAATACTGAAATTTTTTATTATAGTAACTTCAAAATGGATTACAAGTTTCAATAATCCCAATTACAAGATGAAAATAAAGTCTAAAACCCTAAGAAGCAAAACTGATGGAGATCACTCTATACGCCGACGCTTCCCTGTGAGCCTGACAATCTGAGCCTTCAACCTCTGGTTTTCTTCCGCATATCTGGTGGCAACCTCCTTCCAATCACCTAAATCAGGAAGTGAGCAACTAGCATCTGACTGAGGCTTAGGAGAAAATAAATCCCCTTGCCTCTCCATCATCTCTATAGCCCGACTCTTAAGAATCTCAATCAAGTTGTCTTTCTCCTTCAAGTCTGCTCTATAGGAAACCTCTAAAGTTTGACACTTATTCTTCTAAGTGTCCTTTTCCTGATGCATCCTAACCAAAGCAAGTTGTAGCTCTTCCATATCATCCAATAGGGGAGGAGTGGTCTTCACAAACAAATCAGGCATAGGTGCTTCCCGAGAATACGACATCTTCAACTGAATAGCTCTCGTTTGGATCCACTGAATATAAGTCTCCAAAGAAACAACCCCCATAGGCCCCAGGTCTTTCCTACTCTTCGTATGAATGTGACGCCAGGCCTTCGCAATCTACTCACTAGCTTCCCTGTGGTCTTCTCCCTCCTTCAGAAAGAATCTGCTCAAATGAATATTGTGATACGGTGGCCAGAACCGGGACGTGTTTCCCTATTTTTTTAAGGAATTTCTGGTTTGCGTTTTGCGTTTGTGTTCACAAAATGTCGCGGTAAGAAAGAGTCCCCACCGTCTTTTATTTTATCCAACAAGGAAAGGAAAAAAGAACAGAAAAATTCCTTTTTCGAGATATTTTTGAGTACGGAGGGTAGATTATAGAAAGGGAAGGTATTAGCACCCTTTCTGTCCATGGTTTTCCATGGGCTCTTAGGTACTTGCTCATCATTTTCAAAATTGTTTCCTTTATGTTTGTGGGCTTTGAAAAGTTTTTGTTTTAACTTCAATTTAACTCTTGCTTCTGTCTTCAAGAGTGTAATGAAGTGTTTTTGAAAACTTTGTTTGTAAAGGAGTGTAAGTGTGAAAAAAAATTTGTTTTGATTGAGCAAGTACTTAAGAACTAATCTACCTACTCGAAAAAAGAACAGTTATGTATTCGTTTCCTTTAGACAGTGCTATCCCACTATTAATGAATAGGTAGCACCGTCGTTGGAGTTTTGAGGGTCAATTCGAAAGGGACGTACGGTCAATAAAGAAATGTTAGGACGTCTTAGTAATAACCCTAATGTCTTAGATCATTTATCCGAGGCAACCTTTCCGAGACAACTTTGATATTTGGACAAAAGGACGACCACTAAAACATCCTATACTCAATGACCGTTTACCGAAGGTAACCAAGTGGGAGTGTACCCTAGGAGTGCACATGTGCGAATGATTCAATTTTAGTTTATTTATCTTTGCACATTTAGGGTGATCTAACCGTTTTAAAATTAGTCATACATTCTTGTCATGCGAACCCTAATTATTCATACATCTAACAGTTAATAATTTGCGGAATTAAAAATGCGGAAATTAAACTACGCTATTACAAGGCTTCGGGTATTTACATAGCCAAAAACAAACCCTTTGAAAATAAAGCGATAAAAATAAAAGTCCTAATTAAAACTATTAAACTGTAGTCAGTTACAATAATTGGGATACAAATAAAAATAAAGCGCGCGATGAAAATTAGATCGACGAGAAATTAGGGTTTTGACATATTTTTGAAAATAATTACATGACATAATTACATGACATATTAAGTTAATTTGGATTCTAAATTAAATATGCAATTAATTAGTTAATTAAGTTAATTAATGAAAATAATTACATGACATATTTTTGGGTTTTTGTTATTTTAGGAAAAAATAAAATGTAATTAAGTTAGTAATAAAACCTATTTATTCTAATTATTTTTTAATTATGTACAAAAGGAAATTAAAATTGTCTAACATTAATAACCTAATTAAATAAATTAATTTTTACTAAAAATAAATATCCTAAATTTAATTGGATAGAAAAATATTTTTGTGATTTTTGGTAAAAAGAAAATAATCTAATTGGTTAGTAAATAAATTAAATAAGATAATTAAATGAAACATAAAAATATAAAAGGATAAGAGATGGGCATGAAAAATGGGGGTGTGAAAAGAAATTTCCTGGGCCCAAAACAAAGAAATCCGTTTGACTTTGTGAATCCAGTGTGGCACGCTGACTATGGCTTTTGGTGTTCCTCCCATCATGGCCCTTAGATCTAGCCTCAGGGCACTTAGCATGATTGATGACGAGGGAGTATGGTGGTCGTTTGCTTCATGCACGTACTGAATTACCTGAAAGAAAATAGGAAAATAACAAATGCTTGAGGCAGGGGTCGAACCCCTGACCTCAAGCCTTCCAATGCCTTAACACCTGCCTGGCTACCATTGGGACATCTGTTTTTTGTTGTATGTAATATAAACAAGAAATATTATAAAATAAACAAGCGAAATACACAGATCTTGGTGCAAATTTTCAAACGAGCGAATGATGGTTGGCCACGTATTCGTCTTCTTCCTCTCTCCGTGGGTAAAAGTTTCAAACTTTTACCTACGGATGTTTGTCCGTAGCTATAAGTAATGCTCGTTCAAAAATCCTCCATGGGCCATATAAATGAAACCTAACGCCATGGTTGAGTTCGTCTCATCATCCTGAACATGATGGTACCCTTCATCAAGGCCAATTTTCCCTGCATACAAAAACCCTGATTCGAAGCTCCGAACCCTAAGAATGTTGAAATTCTCTACAGGCTATATAAATGAAATTAAATGATGCAGAAAGCTTGCATATGTTTCATAGATCAAGAATATGTGGTTAATTCATCCTAACAATGCCTAAATCATGCTATTCGAATTCAAGATTTCATGAGTTTCGTGATGGACCTACAGTGCAATACAGGGTCGGAATGGCTTGGTTCTTGATTGCTTTGGCTTGCTGAGAGTCCCATGAGTCGATTGAGATAGCTAGAAGGCCTTGAGGATGCCTGAAAATAGGATTTCAATTCACCACTTTTCTTGATTTTTTCAAATGTTGCTTTGCTTGCTACGCCTGTCTCTAACCTCTCCTTTAGGTCTGGCTTCATTCTATATGTATTAGTGAAGGGATTAGGGTTGATAACTGCTCTCAATCTTCCTTTATCTATGATTTGGATCTTTGATTTGATTCACTTTGAAAACTTTCCAAAATTGGCCTATTTCAATCTTTTTGTTCATACCATGCCTTGATATGATTTTTAATGTTTGCTAGCTGTATAATAGAACCTGAAACAAGCATAAAATCTCTTGCTTTCAATATTTTGGATTTTATATGATTTGTTTTGATTTAAATTGAATTAATTCAAATAAAAATCAAAATAAATAATAAAAATAAGATTTGGACAAGTGGCAAAGGCTAGAGCTCGTGGACTATGTTTCCAACTCAAAACAAGTGAAAAAGATTGGGCTCATTTGGCAAAATTTGAAGTTTTAGGGATAGTTGACTTTTGGCAATTTTGCAAAAAAGGTCAACTTCACCAATGCATAACTTTCTCAATTTTGAATCTTTAGAGGTGTTCTTGGACTTTTTAGAAAGATTTAGATATTCTCTAACCAACGCTTTTGGTCTCATCTCAAATTGATATTCCATGCTCAAGTATGAAGCTTTGACAAAAAAGGTGTTTTTGTCGACTTTTCAAAATGACCTATAATGTCCAAATTCTTAACTTCTTGTGAGTGCATATTTTGAACTTGGGAACTGAAGATGGATTGTAGATGATTTCATCCTCTTAAAAATGAGCTTTGGATGGGTCATTTATCATAAAGTATGAGAAAGTTATGCTTAGTCAAAATTGAGTTGACTTTTCCTACAAAACCCTAATTTAGCAACTTTTGAGTCTTGATGAATTATGAGTAATCCTTGATGAATCATGATCAAACCTTGATAAAATGATGAAATATACTTCAAAATGAGGATGTTGACTAAAAATATTGAAGTCTGACTGTATGTGGGCCACAATTGACTTTTGCCCTAGCACAGTCGATTTTTGGGCCTTTGAGCAATTGACTGAGCAAACTTCCTCTGTAAGGCTTGAAACTTGACATGGATGATCTTGAGAACATATTAGAAAATTGTTGAGAAGTTGGGATCACTTGGATTCAAGTATCTTGATGCAACATGAAACCCTAATTTGAGGTAGACTGTCTTAGGAGAGAGCTTGTCTGGCCAACCCTTGGACTACCTTGAGCAACTTGAGGATCTTTCTTGAAATGTTTTTGAGAAATATAGAAGGGAAAATTTTGGGGTACAACAGCTGCCCCTGTTCAATCTTCTTAAACCTGAGGATATAGATTGGCTTTCATGCCTTTCGTGATCCGAAGGTGGAAGATGATTGAACACTAGACTGCCCAAAAATTTGCACTCGCATGAAGTAGTACCCGTCTTGCGATGTCGGGAATGGGCTTAAAGGATGCCATCCAAAGGAGTGTCGATCACATAGGAGATTCCTTAGCGAGAGCTTGTATACCTGTCATTGAGGAAGATTCCGCTGGGGAAGGTTTATCTCTGTCTTGAGAGAAATAGAATTTTAGGAGCTTCGTCGTCCGTTATTCTGTTGGGGAATCATATTTGTTAAATTTTAGGAACTTCGGTCGTTTTTTATTCTACTGAGGAACTATCTCTTAGTCGAGGAGGTGAAAATGAACTGTCATCTGGTCGTGTTTCAGACTTCATAGTAACAAGACCGATTGTTATCTGGTCGTAATCCAGGCTTTTCAGACTTACTGGGGAGATGAGATTAAACTCGCTATCCGGTCGTAACCCAAGTTTCACAACTTCTTAATTCTTATCTGGTCGTAATCCAGGTTTCAGAAGGAATTCAAATGTTATCCGGTCACATCCGGGCATTAACTTGAATTTATGGCACACTAATATCCGGTCGACTCCGGGCTTCTTAGTAACTGTTCAGGTAAACTGCTATTCAGTCGAAATCCAAACTTCGCAGGGTTTTGTACTGCCATTTGGTTGCAACCTAGGCTTCAGTCCTTTTACCGTTATCCGGTCATAATCCAGGCTTCATGGTGTTCCATACTGCTGTCTGGTCGTAATCTAGTCTTCAGAACACTTTACTTCTTATCTGGTCGTAATCCAGTCTTCAGAACACTTTACTTCTTATTTGGCCGTAATCCAGTCTTTAGAAGAGATCAAATGGCTATCCGGTCGTAATTCCGGCTTCCCTTTGGTTTTGGGCCAACTAACATCCAGTCGTAATCTGAGCTTCATAGTATCTGGCCGGGTGAACTTCTATTTGGTCGTAATCCAAGCTGCACAGTATCCCTTACTGTTATCTGGTCGAAATCTAGGTTTCACAGGATCTTGTATTGTTGTCTGGTCGTAATCCAGGCTTCACAATAACTTGCTGAGTTGTTATCCAGTCGTAATCCGGGTTTCACGACTTGCTGAGGATTTAAACTATTGTCCGGTCGAATCCGGGCTTCATAGCTTGCTTTTAAGAGATACCACTATCTGGTCGTAATCCAGGCCTTGCGGTAGTCTGATACTATTATTCGGTCGTGATCCGGGCTTCGCTATATGCTGTAGGAATCAAGATATTATCTGGTCATACCCGAGCTTCATATCTTGAACTTTTGTGAAATTTTGATTGTATCTTTCCTGAAAGGTAAAGGTTAGCTATATGTAATGCATGACATGTATCAAGAAATGATGTTCTCAAAATAAATGATATTGTGTTGTATGATGCGTATGCATGTCATGATGTATGGAAATGGGATGTTTTTAGCTGGGGAAAAAAAATCCCGGATTGCTGCTGGAGAAAAGCGTTGAATTCTTCGTTTCCGCTGGGGATAATGAATGAAGATGATGGTGAGAATAAACCTGCGGGAAAGGATAACTCTGTTGGGGAATAAACTGATGAGGTAATGACTTTGTGGGGAGGACATACTCTGCCGGAGGATTTGTTGATTTGGAAGAATAACCTCAGCCGGGGATGAATTACCGTTGTTGGTGATAATAAAAACTGTTGGGAATGGAGTTTCTGTTTGTGAAAGGAATGAACTCTGCTGGGGATGATTTTCCAGTTGCGGCTCCACTGGGGATAACCTTTTAGGCTCTGTTGGGGACAAACCTCCAGCCTCCACTGGGGATAATTTTTTTGGTGCTGGTGGTAGATAAACTCTGTTTGGGGAGAATATTGCCGATTCATTCGCGGTTGCGAGCCTCAGCTGGGGAGAGTTAACACTACCGTCTTTTTCTTACTCTGCGGGGAGTGACTGTTCCTTGGTCATATTCTTCAGCTAAATCTATCCTTGTACCTGGTGGACAGAGCAACTGTAAGGTCTGGACGATTCTTATTTGCCCCCATTTCTAATATTACGAGTAATCGTCTTTTGTTTCGCATGTAAATATTTATGAGCAGTAATTAATGTCAAATGCATATATCCAAAATGAACATTTGGATGTTCTTGCAAAACAAAATAGAAAAAAAGAAAAACATTTTGAAATTTATTTGTAAAAATGAATTGTATTGACTTCGAAGTTTGGCCTGTAAATAAGCGTCTTTTGTACAAGAGGCTGACGTCCTAGTAAGAGAACGCCGCTAAACAAATAGAATTTATACAGTTTGTGAAAAAACAAAGAAAAATAGCTATGTGAATAATCCCACTGAGTTCCAACTCTGCTATTTCCCCTATGTCTTCGAGCATCTCATCACTTTGCTACTTGGTTGAAGGTAGATCAGATTGATTAGTGCCGTCCGAGCTTGATAGTCGATACTGAAGTCTGGTTGCAAGGTGATCCTAATGAGACATAGTGTTACGCTTTAATCCCTAATCTTTGCCTGGACCGCCCTTTCGGGTTTTCAGTCCACCGGGATACCCTTTTTTTCCCAAGTCGCCTTTTCAGGTTTTCTACTTGCCGGGTGCACATATTTTTTTATTTCATCCCTTATTTTTTCCCGAACCCTTTTGGTTCGCCGGGAAGCCTTTATTTTTGCCTAGGCCAGTCAACCTAGCGGGTTTTTGATTATGCATAGTATTTTTTCATTATGTCTGCATTGACGGGGTGAGTAAGGTCGTCACCATCTATGGTGGTTAGAATCATAGCTCTTCCTGAGAAAATGTTCTTAACCACAAATGGCCCTTCGTACATAGGGGTCCATTTGCCCCTGGGTTCACCTTGAGGTAGGATGATGTGTTTGATCACTAGATCCCCAACTTGATACTCTTGTCGTCTGACTTTCTTGTTAAATGCCTTGATCATCCGTTTTTGATACGTTTGACCATGAAAAATAGCAGTAAGTCTCTTTTCGTCGATTAAGTTCAGCTGATCAAGCCGGGTCTGGATCCAGTCATCTTCGCTCAAACCTGCATCCTTCATAATCCGAAGAGAGGGTATTGAAGTAGTGAAAAACACAAGAAGGGGGGGGGGGGTTGAATTGTAAAACTGAAATCTAATGCAATGAACAAGATATTTTTATCCTGGTTCGTTTGATCTCAAACTACTCCAGTCCACCCGTCAAGGTGATTTTGCCTCTCTCCAACGAGGTCTTAATCCACTATATTCAACTGAATATTACAGACTGCTTTAACAACTGCTAAAGCCTTCTTGATCCAAACCACAACCCGGTTTGTCAAGGTAACACTTTCTTACAAAGAGATAAAACTAAGTGTGTGAATGTTTTCTACAAAACTTTATCACAACTGTGATGTATACACAAATTGAAGCTTAGAAACTAGATTGCTAAACAATGATAGAATATCAGAGTGAGTGGTTTAGCAAAACTGAGAGAGAAGATTATAATGAGCTTTTGTGCGTGTAGAGATTTGGAGAGCATTAGCCATTTCAATCTTCAAAGCCTTGTTTATATAGCACTGAGATGATGAACGTTGAATGCAATATTCTTGATTCAATGCTAATAACAAGCTTTCCTTATTGAGCAGATCTTGTCTGGAATGAGGCCGTTGGAATTAATTTGCTTTCAATTCACAGTACCGTTGCTTACTTAATGCAAGTTCTGGCTTGGCTCATTCTGACTCTGCTTCGCTGCTGATGAACTATTGTGTTTCTTTATCAGAGTGTTGAGCGCAGTCTTGTTCATCAGGCTTCAGCATGTACGTGAGTTGATCATCTGATTTTGACATTCTGATATGGCAACTTCTGATGCTGGTGTCTGAAATCAAGTTCTGATGCTGAATAGATTGTGATCTTGCTTATGTTAATCAGAGTATCTGCAAGTCAGAACATAATAATTTTAGGCAGCAGATAGTTCATACAAGAAACTTATAAATACTATATCTTTTCACTTTGTTATCATCAAAACTTAAATATAGGGTAGTAGATTCAAACTTTGTTCTAACAATCTCCCCCTTTTTGATGATGACAAAAACTAGATATTTTAAATGAAAATAACGTGAAAAGGTATCTGGAATATGTATCAGAATGAGAAGTAAAAGGATAAGGAGTAAAGAGATATCAGAGTTGAGAGATACTCCCCCTGAGTTTATTACTTCCCTTTGATTACACGTGTTCTTCAGGATCAGATCTTTTTGCCTTTCTTTGAACATTAGAGTATCAGAATCTTTGACTTATCAGAAGCTTTATGTCAGAGCAGAGCTTCAGAGTTTTTCTTGTCAGAGCTTTGCTTTGGATCAGAATATCAGAGCGGGTCAGAACTTCATAGTGATCAGAGCTTCAGAGCTTCTAGTCTTCAGAATGTCCAGGAGCTTCCTTGTACCTGTAGACTTTAAGCAAAACAAAAAAATATTTTCAAGTAATAGAGTTAGAATGTTTGAGAATTTCTGTCTAGTTAGCCGTTATTGATTAAAATATCATTCTTGTTCTCCCCCTTTTTGTCAGCAATCAAAAAGTGTAGGTGATGTGCTAAAACAATTAAGATCAGAAAAACTAATCATATTGAGAGAGTTCAGAATCAAAACAACAAAATATTACAAAACATATTCAAACAGTACATCAGAAAATCAAGGAAAACATGAAAAAGGTCATGAATGAAAAAAGAGACTAAGGTTGAGGAGGCAAGCGTGTGAACAGGTTCTCCAGCATGGCTTGGATCTTTTCAGCAGTCTCATTCTGCTTGTGCACCATGCTGACAACAGTGTCAATCTTGCTATCCTGCACATCCATTCTCTCTTTCATCTTCTGATCGCTTTCATCCATTCGCTGCTGCAGACGCATGTCATTTAGCCTTAGTTCTTCCAGAGTCTGCCTGTCCAAGGCAGCTTGAGAAGCATCAGAAGCAGGAGGCTTCTGAGAACTTTCAGCAACATCCTCTGCTTGACTTTCTTCAGCTTGAATGGTCTTGTCTTCTGCTGATTGCACCTTTGCAGCTTGCTGTTTCTCAGACCAAGGTTCACTGTCCAGAGGGAGCACAGCTTCCTGAGGCAGCTGACTTTCAACTTCCTTCAGCAGCTTGCTGAAGTTCTGTTGTGCCTGCTCATAGTTGATATCCTGCAACTTGAGGGCTTCAGCATGTACCCAAAGTCTGAATTGTGACCAGAGCTGATCAGAAGCAGCTGGGTCAATCATTCCAGGACAGACTTGCTTCAAAGAAGCAATCCATTGCAGCACACCTGTTTCAAAATTCATAATACCAGAGCCAACATCTGGTTGCTTTGGTTTTGGGATGGCAATTTTATGTTTCAGATCAGCAAGACGGTCAAGACTGGTTAAGTCTATGAAAGTCCTGCTGGGGTTTTCGGAGGTTTTCTGAGTAGCTGTTTGTTTTGGAAATGGAGTATCAGTATCAGAAATTATGATTGGACTGGGTGGTGTTTTGGGAGTATTTGGTGGTGTAGATTCTGGTGAGGATGGTAACTGGGGCATGATAACAGTTGTTCCACATGGCAGCTGGATTGCCAGAGGTGATGGTTGAGGTGAATGAGGTTCAGATGGTTGAGGAGAAGGAGTTTCAGAGTGAGGAAACTCTGTTTGAGGTGATGGTGGATTAATTTCTGGTTGGGGAGAGGGAGACGGAATTTCTGATTGTTCAGGGATAATGGGTTCTTCTGGAATTGATGAGAGTGGTTATTGTTGTTCTGGTTCTTCAGCAGATTGCTGTTGTTCTGGTTGTGGAGGAGGAACAGTTTGTGGTTCAGAGATTGGTTGATCAGAGGTGTGTTGATCAATGTCAGACAACACTTGGTCAATTTATGATGTTGTTGTGATTGTTGGTTGTTTGGGATGTTTGGTTCTGGGTCTTCTGAGTTTTAATGCCTCAGAAGGGTCCTCTTCTTGTACAGTTTCATCTATGGTAGGGATGGGGATTGAGATTCTATGAGAGGTTTGAGGAGGAATAGATGCTGGAATAGTAGAAGAATTTAAAACAGGAGCAGCATATGAATTACCTCTTTTTCTGGGTGTCTGCTGGGATGATCCTTCTGATGGTGCCTTCCTCTTCTTCGTCTTCTTCAGAGTCACTTCTGGTTGAGGTTGATGCAGATCTCTGATATTCAGATTTGGATCTGTACCATCTGCCTTGCACGCATCCAAGTACCTGAGAATCACCTCTGGTTTGGATTCAATTTCAGAAAATAACGGAAAGTCACTCAGAGGCACTCTTCTGCTGGAGATATCAGCAATAGAAGTGGCTCTGGGTTCCTTCTGAATATTCTCTATCAGCTTCATCTTCTTCAAGTTCTTTGCATTCAGAGGTTTCCCAATTGTTGGTTCAATAGCGCTTAGCTCTTGAGCTTCTATCAGATGTTCAATCAGCCTATTCTCTGTCAGAATATCTGATATCAACCTTCCAAAAGGTATCCAATCCCTCTTGGTTCTTTCTTCTTCCCTTGTTTCCTTCACACTTGTTCTGAGGTGGTTGAACAGGAAGTGAGCCAGATTGATCTTTACCTTCTGATCAATAAAGTAGATCAGAAACTGCTGATCCACATTTATGTAATCAGGAGAACTGGTTGGTTTCCTGTGGTTGAAGCACCCCAGAATTATCTTAGCCCACACTCTGTAATGATCCTTCAGATCTTTAATCTTGCTGCTGGGCACCCCAAGAGTGAAAATCCTTGCAGCTATCACACCCACATCAGCACATCTTTCAGCCATGTCCACACAATGGACGCCACCGCCACTGTGACCGATTAGCCTTGCAATGTGATCCTCAGTGATCACAATCTTCTTCCCCAAAACAAAGGAGGTGACTAGATGTGTTGAAGCCTTGGCGTGAATCCAGAATTCCTTGACAAGCATTGGGAATGTTGGTCCAACCAACCTATCAAAGTACCTTTCCCACTTCTGAGCCCTAACTTCTTCAGTTAGGTCAAAACCGTTCTCCTTCAAGCTTTCAAAATCAATGATTAATTCAGAAAGCACTTCAAGATTCTTCACAGGAGTGAGGAGAGTTCTGAATGGTACTTGATATTGCTCAGATGATGCTTTCTTCTGAGGACCTGCAGAAGCGCTGCTGGAGGTTGCCATGTTCACACTAAAAGGGTTTTGAGAATAAACTGAGGAAAATAGGTTGCAAGAGATGAACACAGAAATATGCAGAAAAATGCTTGAGTGTTTGTGAGAAAGCGTAAAGAATGAGAATGAGAGATTAATGTGCTTAAATAGAGTTTTCAAAACTGTTTTGAAAAGATAAACGTTTTTTAAGAGAGAGAAAAATCATGATTGCATTTTAAAAGCATGATTACTTTTCATTAAATGCTTGCTGATTTTGGGGGATTTGAGAAAGATACTTAAAAACGGTTACCAGACATGTGTCTCAATGCACCCAATCAGCGCTTTGCCTTCTCAGAAGCGTGCACGCGTTCTGCTTCAGAGATGTGCTGATGATTGGATGACACTTGTTTGATGTAGTGATCAGCACGTCTGTCTTTGAGCTTAGACTCTCAGATCTTTAGACTTGCATCTGATACAATCTGCATGTTCTATCTTTCTGAAAGGAGATTGATCAGAAGTTCACAGTAAAACAATTACATTCTGAAGGTAAATATATGGAATTAAAACATTTTCACTCTGGACACACTTTCATGCTGAGATGATTCAGAATGAAATTACACCTATCTTCTGAAAGGGGTTTAGTAAAGATATCAGCCCATTGATGGTCTGTATCTATAAATTTTAAGTTCAAAATACCTTTCTGAATATAGTCCCTAATGAAGTGATGTTTTATTTCTATATGCTTAGCTCTAGAATGTAAAATGGGATTCTTACTTAAGCAAATAGCAGAAGTATTATCACAAAGTATAGGAATGTTACTCTCAAAAATATGGAAGTCTTCAAGCTGACTTTTCATCCAGAGCATTTGTGTGCTACATCCTGCTGCTGCTATGTACTCAGCTTCTGCTGTTGACAGAGCAATTGTTGATTGCCTTTTGCTGGACCAAGAGATCAGATTTTCTCCCAGAAACTGGCAGCTTCCAGAAGTACTTTTACGTTCCACTCTGTCTCCAGCAAAATCAGCATCACAGTAGCCTACTAAGCTGTAATCACTAGATTTTATATAAAACAAACCCAGATTAGTAGTACCTTTCAGATACTTGAAAATTCGCTTAACAGCTGTTAAGTGAGATTCTCTAGGATCTGATTGGAATCTAGCACAGATACAAACATTGAATAATATGTCAGGTCTTGAAGCAGTCAGATAGAGGAGAGAACCAATCATACCTCAGTAGACTTTCTGTTCTACATTTTTGCTTACCTCTTCTCTTTCCAGAATGCACGTGGGATGCATTGGAATCTTTGATGGCTTACATTCTGAGAGATCAAATTTCTTCAGAAGATCTCTGATGTATTTGCTCTGATGAATGTAAGTTCCTTCTGGAGTTTGATTGATCTGAATTCCTAGAAAGAATTTCAGTTCCCCCATGGGGCTCATCTCAAATTCTGCCTGCATACACTTAGCAAATTTTCTTCCAAGAGAAGGGTTAGTAGAACCAAAAATAATATCATCAACATAAATTTGACAGACTAAGATGTCACTCTTAACTGATTTACATAATAGAGTAGTGTCCACCTTCCCTCTGGTGAATTCATTTTCCAGCAGAAAGTTACTTAGCCTTTCATACCAAGCTCTGGGAGCTTGTTTCAGACCATACAGTGACTTCTTTAGTTTGAAAACATGTTCTGGATGTTTTGTATTTTCAAAACCTGGGGGTTGGTGTACATAAACTTCTTCTTCTATATAACCATTTAAGAATGCACTTTTGACATCCATCTGATACAAAGTGATGCCTCTATTAACAGCAAATGAAATTAAAAGTCTGATAGATTCTAACCTGGCGACTGGGGCAAAGGTTTCTGTGTAGTCCATCCCCTCTTGCTGACTATAACCTTGTGCAACCAGTCGTGCCTTGTTTCTGATGACTTCACCTTGTTCATTTAGCTTGTTTCTGAACACCCATCTTGTTCCAATGACGTTGAATCCTTTTGGTCTGGGAACGAGATCCCATACGTCGTTTCTGGTGAATTGATTCAGCTCTTCTTGCATTGCCAGAATCCAGTCATTATCCAGAAGTGCTTCATCAATAGAGGAAGGTTCAATCAGAGACACAAGTCCCATAAGTGTTTCTTCAGAGTTTCTGAAGCTTGCTCTTGTTCTGATTGGATCTTCCTTTCTTCCTAGGATAGTCTCTTCTGGGTGATCCAAGCTGCTTCTGGGCAATCTCTTCTGAGGTTGATCAGCAGCTGTTGTAGGATTGCTAGCAGTGCTCCTTTCAGACGTTGAAGGAATGTCTGTGTTGAGAGCTTCTGATGACTTGTCTTCAGAACCTGCAAATTCAATTTCTATACCTGCAAAAACTTCATTCTGCTTTGACTTTTCAGAGTCAAGCTTATCATCAAAACGAACACTGATTGATTCTTCCACAATCTGTGTTTCTGTATTGTATACTCTGTACCCTCTTGAGCGTTCAGAGTATCCTAACATAATACACTTCTGTGCTTTAGAGTCAAACTTGTTCAAATAATTCTTTGTATTTAATATAAAGCAAGTACATCCAAATGGATGAAAATATGAAATGTTGGGCTTTCTGTTCTTCCACAATTCATATGGAGTCTTTTCCAGAATAGGTCTTATTGAGATTCTATTCTGAATGTAGCACGCTGTGTTTATTGCCTCTGCCCAGAAAGTCTTAGCAACGTTTGTCTCATTGATCATGGTTCTGGCCATTTCTTGCAATGTTCTGTTCTTTCGTTCTACAACTCCATTTTGTTGGGGAGTTCTAGGACAAGAGAAATCATGCAGAATGCCTCTGTCATTAAAGAATGACTCAAAATCTTTGTTTTCAAATTCTCCACCATGATCACTTCTGACTTTAACGATTCTAAGATCCTTTTCATTCTGAACTTGGTTACAGAAGGTAACAAACACAGAGTGTGATTCGTCCTTGTGTCTTAAGAACTTTACCCATGTCCATCTGCTATAGTCATCTACGATTACTAACCCATACTTCTTACCACTGACTGAAGCAGTTTTAACTGGTCCAAATAAGTCAATGTGCAGAAGTTCTAATGGCTTAGAGGTAGAAACAACATTTTTGGATTTAAAAGAAGGTTTTGCAAATTTGCCTTTCTGACATGCTTCACACAGAGCATCTGAATTGAACTTCAAATTAGGAAGTCCTCTGACCAGATTGAGTTTGTTAATCTGAGATATTCTTCTCATACTAACATGTCCCAATCTTCTGTGCCAGATCCACTGCTCGTTGTTAACAGACAGAAGACATTTTACATTCTGACTCTTTAGTTCATAAAGTTTGATTTTGTAAATGTTGTTTTTCCTCTTACCATTAAACAGGATAGTCCCATCTTTCTGACTAACAGCTTTACATGATTTTTGATTAAAGATTATATCATAACCGTTATCACTTAATTGACTTATGGATAACAGATTATGCATCAATCCATGTACTAGCAGAACATTATTAATAGAGGGAAGATTTCCATTACCTACAGTTCCAGAGCCAATTATCTTTCCCCTCTGATTGCCTCCAAAGCCAACGTGGCCTCCAGGCTTAAGTTCCAGGCTTTGGAACATATGCCTTCTTCCCGTCATGTGTCGTGAGCAGCCAGAGTCCAGGTACCATGACTGGTGTTTCTGACTTGCTGCTAAAGATATCTGCAACATGTATTATTTTATCCTTAGGTACCCAGATTTTCTTGGGTCCTGATTTGTTAGTTTTACCAAAACTCTGGTTGAATTTTGGTTTCACAGAGTGCTTACTGCTAGTGTATTTGATATCATGTGTGTGACCATATACAAAATGTGAATTCAGAGGAGTGTGTTTAATGGTTAAGTCCATGACATTATTTGGTGTAGGAACCTTACCTTGGTATCCTATTCCTTTCCTGCCGTTTCTGCTAACTCCATAGATCATTGAAGCCCTTCTGCTTCTATCTATGCTTTTAGCAAGGAACTTCTGGAAACTGTGATCATACTCCTTGATGATCTCATCAGCGTTGCTGGGAGTTTCAGAAATTGGTTCCTTCTGAGAGTTTTGTAAAGTGTTTTCTAATTTTGAAATCTTATTTCTCAGCTCAGAGTTTTCCAATTTGAGACTCTCAGTCTTATTAGAGTCAGATTCAAGATTCCTTTTCAAGTCTCTGAATTTAGCTCTAATTTGCTGATAACGTTCCAGAATCTCATTAAGGCTTTCAGCAAGTTCAGCCTTTGTAAAGTTAATAGCAAAGTTAGGAAATACCTCTTCAATGTCTGATTCTGAGTCTGATTCAGAAGCTTCACTATCTTCTGAAATGTTAGCCATGAGAGCTATGTTTGCCCTTTCATCATCTGATTCTGAGTCAGCTTCAAACGAGTCAGAGTCATCCCATGTAGCCATGAGACTTTTCTTCTTCTCTCTTCCAAACTTCTTTTTGGGCTTTTCCCTCTGAAGCTTTGGGCAGTCACTCTTATAGTGTCCTTGCTCGTTGCACTCATAGCAGATGATGTCTTTGGTGTTTGGCTTTTTGCTACTGGAGGAGCCTTCAGATCTTCTGTATCCAGAGGAAGAATCTGTCCTTCTGTATCTGGAAGAAGACTCGTTCTGATCAGATCTTCTGGGATTCCTGAACTTCCTTTGTCTTTGCTTCCACAGTTGATTTACTCTTCTGGAGAGAAGGGAGAGTTCGTCTTCTTCTGATGAGGATCCATCAGATGTTTCTTCAACTGCCTGCAAAACTTTAGACTCAAATTTTCTGTTAGATTTTAATGCTAAAGGCTTACCTTGCTTCTGAGGCTCATCAGCTTCTAGCTCTATCTCATGACTTCTGAGGGAGCTGATAAGTTCCTCCAGAGTGATTTTGTTGAGATCTTTAGCTAGCTTCAGAGCTGTAACCATAGGTCTCCACTGCTTGGGTAAACTTCTGATGATTTTCTTGACATGGTCAGCAGTAGAGTATCCTTTGTCCAGAACTTTGAGACCAGCTACCAGAATCTGAAATCTAGAGAACATGGTTTCAATGGATTCAGATTCTTCCATTTTGAACGCCTCATACTTCTGAATGAGCGCCAGAGCTTTTGTTTCTTTGACCTGAACGTTGCCCTCATGCGTCATTCTGAGTGAATCAAAAATATTCTTTGCTGTGTCTCTGTTGGAGATCTTTTCATACTCAGTATAGGAGATGGCGCTGAGGAGGATGGTTCTGGCCTTGTGGTGATTCTTGAAGTCACGCTTTTGTTGATCAGACATTGTTTTTCTATCAATCTTCTGACCACTAGCATTCACAGGGTGCGTGTATCCGTCTGTCACCATATCCCACAGATCAGCATCATGTGCCAGAAAGAAGCTTTCAATTCTGTTTTTCCAGTAATCAAAGTTTTCTCCATCAAATACTGGAGGTTTGCCACTGAATCTGTCTCTATCCTCATTGTTGTCATTGCTGATGTGAGAATTGTTTCCTGCCATTGTGTTTTTCTGACGCTGGATCTTGTACTGACACGGTTAAGTGTTTTAGCTCAGAACCAGGCGCTCTGATACCAATTGAAGTGGTGAAAAACACAAGAAGGGGGGGTTGAATTGTAAAACTGAAATCTAATGCAATGAACAAGATATTTTTATCCTGGTTCGTTTGATCTCAAACTACTCCAGTCCACCCGTCAAGGTGATTTCGCCTCTCTCCAACGAGGTCTTAATCCACAATATTCAACTAAATATTACAGACTACTTTAACAACTGCTAAAGCCTTCTTGATCCAAACCACAACCCGGTTTGTCAAGGTAACACTTTCTTACAAAGAGATAAAACTAAGTGTGTGAATGTTTTCTACAAAACTTTATCACAACTGTGATGTATACACAAATTGAAGCTTAGAAACTAGATTGCTAAACAATGATAGAATATCAGAGTGAGTGGTTTAGAAAAACTGAGAGAGAAGATTATAATGAGCTTTTGTGCGTGTAGAGATTTGGAGAGCATTAGCCATTTCAATCTTCAAAGCCTTGTTTATATAGCACTGAGATGATGAACGTTGAATGCAATATTCTTGATTCAATGCTAATAACAAGCTTTCCTTATTGAGCAGATCTTGTCTGGAATGAGGCCGTTGGAATTAATTTGCTTTCAATGCACAGTACCGTTGCTTACTTAATGCAAGTTCTGGCTTGGCTCATTCTGACTCTGCTTCGCTGATGATGAACTGTTGTGTTTCTTTATCAGAGTGTTGAGCGCAGTCTTGTTCATCAGGCTTCAGCATGTACGTGAGTTGATCATCTGATTTTGACATTCTGATATGGCAACTTCTGATGCTGGTGTCTGAAATCAAGTTCTGATGCTGAATAGATTGTGATCTTGCTTATGTTAATCAGAGTATCTGCAAGTCAGAACATAATAATTTTAGGCAGCAGATAGTTCATACAAGAAACTTATAAATACTATATCTTTTCACTTTGTTATCATCAAAACTTAAATATAGGGTAGTAGATTCAAACTTTGTTCTAACAGGTATCTGAACTTCAATGGGCAAGACTGCCTCCATGCCATAAACCAAAGAATAAGGGGGTTGCCCCTGTTGATGTCCGTGCTGAGGTACGGTATCCATGAAGAGCAAATGGTAACATCTCGTGCCAGTCTTTATATGTCACCGTCATCTTCTACACAATCTTCTTGATGCTCTTATTAGCCACTTCAACAGCCCCATTCATCTTGGGCCGGTAGGGAGAAGAGTTGTGATGCTGTATCTTGAACTGCTTGTAGAGCTCGGTGATTATTTTATTGTTGAGATTTGTACCATTGTCCGTAATGATCCTCTCAGGTACACCATATCGACATATCAGATTGTGTCGAATAAATCGTGCCACGACGTTCTTGGTTACTATAGCAAAGGAAGCTTCTTCAACCTACTTTGTAAAGTAATCAATAGCTACCAGAATGAAACGATGCCCGTTAGATGCCGTAGGTCTGATCTCAACAATCATATCGATGCCCCACATTGCAAAAGGCCAAGGAGCTATCAAGACGTTTAGAGGGACTGGAGGTATGTGCACCTTATCAGCATAGACTTGGCACTTATGACAGGTCCGAGAATGCTAATAACAGTCGGCTTCCATAGTAGACTAATAATATCCTGCCCGTAGGATCTTCTTTGCCATTGTGCGTCCACTGGAATGAGTTCCGAAAGTACCTTCATGCAACTCTACCATAATCTTTTCTGCCCCGTTCTTATCCACACAACGCAGTAAGGTCAAATCATGGTTACACTTGTAAAGGATACCATTACTGATGAAGAACGTCGCTGCGAACCTCCTCAGAAACTTTTTATCATTAACAGACGCACCCTCGGGGTATTCCTAAGCCTCAAGATACTTCTTTACCTCGTGAAACCAGGGTTTATCTGCTACTTCTTCAGTCTCAATGTCACAACAATGTGCAGGTTCATCCAACCTTTCAATGGTAATCTGGGGAGCCTCGTTGTCCCATCTGACCTTGAACATAGAAGACATCATAGCTAGCGTGTCCGCTAACTGATTCTCCTCTCTGGGGAAGTGTTCAAAGGTTATCTCCTCGAAGTGTGGAAGCAACGTCAATACATACTCTTTGTAAGGAATAATATTTGGGTGCTTCATATCCCACTCGCCTTTGATCTGACTGATCACGAGAGTGGAATCTCCGAATACACTTAAGAACTTAATCCTTAAGTCAATAGCTTCTTGAAGACCCATAATGCACGCTTCATACTCCGCCATGTTGTTGGTGCAATTAAAACATAGTCGGTCGGTGAATGGAGTATGACAGCCTTCAGGAGATATGATCACGGCGCCAATGCCATTACCCAAGGCGTTTGAAGATCCATCAAAATACATAGACCATTGGGATCCTTCCTCAGGTCCTTCATCCGGTCCAGGTGTTTCACAGTCAGTCACCAACATGATGTTCTCATCCGGGAATTCAAAGTTCATAGACTGCTAATTGTCCACTGCCTGATGTGCCAAATGATCTGCCAACACACTTCCCTTGATTGCTTTTTGGGTCGTGTATTAGATGTCATACTCAGTCAAGATCATCTGCCATCTTGCTATTCTTCCGGACAAGGCAGGCTTTTCGAAGATATACTTGATTGGATCCATCTTTGATATCAATAGAGTAGTGTGAGTTAGCATATATTATCTCAGCTGGCGAGCAGACCATGCCAAAACGCAGCAAGTTTTCTCAAGCAGTGAGTATCGGCTCTCACAGTCGGTAAAATCTTTGCTAAGGTAATAAATAGCATGCTCTTTTCGGCCAGACTCGTCATGCTGCCCCAGCACACACCCCATCGTATTGTCGAGTACGGTCAAGTATAAGATCAGAGGTCTCCCTTCAACTAGAGGCATCATAATATGAGGCTTTTGGAGATATTCTTTGATCCTTTCGAAAGTGGTATGACATTTGTGATCGGTGGATCTGGAACTGACTGTTTAACGCTGGTTCGCGAAATGTCGCGGAAGCAAGAGTCGCCACCGTCTTTTATTTTCTCCAAATGGAAAGGACAAAAGCACAGAAAAATTCCTTAAAGAGATTGCTCTCGGTTCGGGAGGTAGGTTATAGAAAGGGAAGGTGTTAGCACCCTTTCTATCCATGGTTATCCATGGGCTCTTAGATACTTGCTCAATGTGTTTTCAAAAATGTTTGTTTGCTTTTCAATGTGGGTTTTAAAAAAAGTTTCTTTGAAAAATTTCAGTTCGACTCGTACGTCAGAGTGTTTGAAAAATTGCTTTGAAAGCTTTTGAAAAGTGTCGGTGTGAAAAGTATTTTTGTTTGTTTTTGAAGAGAGCAAGTATCTACGAGAACCTACCTACCCTAAGGAATTCGTCTGTGTAAATGTCCTTTAAAGTAGTGCCATCCCACCATTGAGAGGTAGGTAGCACCACCGTTGGAGGTGTTCGGGTCAATTCGTTTTTAGGGACAGTGTGGTCACCAGAGCAACAGTAGGACACCTTAGAAGCTACCCTTATGCCATTGACCCTTTTTAATCCGAGGCACCGTTTCGAGGCAACTGGATCATGGACATAAGGACTTACTAAAACGTCCTATACTCGACGACCACCTTTCGAGAGGCAAGGCAACAGTGAGGCGTACCCTAGGGGTGGTGTGTGATTTGTGTGTCGTTTTCAGATATTTTGTCTTGTTCATGTTATTGGTGATCTAAGCGTTTGTTTTTATTTTTGTCATTCATTCTTGCATGCATTTGTTAACAGTTAAAAAGTTGCGGAAATTAATCTAAACTATTACAAACGGCGCGGGTCCACATCGCCAAAATTAAACCGGACCCGATTTAGCGGAAAAAATAAATAATGCGAAGAAAATAAAGTGCGAAAAGTAAATTACAATGCTTTGGGGCAATTACATAATTATTTAAACGTTTGTAAGATAAAGGCGCAATTAGATGATTAATGACGGGCGTTGGACCCTTTTTGCAAATAATTAAAAGTTAATGAGAATTAAAAATTAAATGATTAAATGTTTTTTGGTATTTTGTATTTTTTAGATTTAATGAGAAAAAAGGGAATTAATTGAAATTAGATTAGACGGCAAACCCTAAATCTAGTATTTTTTATTTGTTATGAAAGATTTAAATTAAGATCTGAATTAAACCTAAGATTTATTATGTACAATTTAAATTATGAAAATAAATAAATAAGTAATTATTATTGTTAGAAATAAAAATTAAAAAAAAGGAAATCAACAAAGATATTAAACCTAATTCTACATTTTTTGGTTTTTATATTAAAAAGAAATTAATGTTGTAAATTAACTAAATTATATACTTACATGCTAAACAAAAATAACTAAAATAATATAGTTATTAACTTTTTATCTTTTCCTGAAATTTTTTATGATGTTTTTGTGTTTCGGTTAAAAAAGATTAGTTAAATAACAATAATTAAAATATAAATAACAATTAAGACAAGAATAGAAAAAATAAAATAAAAAGAGTATTGAAGGCAAACCAGGGGGGTATAGTCCCAATTTGGAAGGGCAGGCCTGGAACATTGGCCCATTATGCCTTGAATTCTGTTGACGTTTCCAATCGTGCATGATGCCTTGACTAGGGTACATGGTATACCTTTGATCCACGCCCTTGATCTGATGTTGAGACATACGTGGCTGGTTTGATGAAGAAGGCACATGATATTCCCACAAATCAAATGCTGCATGGGATTAGCTGATGAAAAATAATATGGAATATATGAAGGACCTGGGGTTCGAACCCAGGTCATGAGCATTACAAGTACTTCCCTCTACCGCTGAGCCACGTGATCTTCATTTAATATATATTAACAAACAAATATCAAAAAGCAAACGCGTTAATAGCCTGGAAAAGCGCGCGCGTTTTCAAATGCACCAACCGTTACGTGACACGGTCTCATCTTCCTCCTCTTCCCTGTAAAACAAAGCGAATGGGCAACGGTTTTGCAACCGTGGTGTTAGGCCACTTATAGGAAAATAGCGAATAGAGATATATGAGACATAAATTTATCGCGAGACACGTTTCTTGTTCATGGGAATACGCTGAGTATGGCTATCCTGGTCTTGAAGCTTAATTTTACTCCATGTCAAAAGCCCTAAAATTACAACCTGTAACCCTAGAAATCCGTCAATGGTGAATTCGCGTATGTTGTTCCAAAATGAAATTAAACACATTGGTTAGCACATAAACATCATGACAAACAATAATCTATAAAGAAAAATGCATGAGGATGCTTAAATCGTGCTATGCGAATTCAACATGTTCTTGGTTCAGTTTGACTCGTGTGTACCAATTCAGGGTCTTTTTGTTGTTGTTATTGATTGAGAAACACTCAGTGATGCCTCAGAATGCTATTGAAACAAAAATCCAAGCTTGAATCGCCTTAGAACCTTGAATTCAGTATTGAGTTTTTTGTCAAAAATTTCAATATGCCAAAGTATGTTATGCGCAGCTTTTCAGTCTAGGAACATTAGGGTTCTCATTCTGAGTATCTATAGAGGCTATTAGGTCAACAAACTTAGTACAAATCCCTTGCAATTATGGATTAAGATATTTGATTTGTTTAAAAATCTTTTTGAATCTTTTTCTATGGCTTTTGTACCAATTTGCATCCAATCACCCCAAATCTTTCCTCATTTGCCTTCACACGAAATATTGAGCCTATAATGTGTATAAAAAGATTTTTTAGATTAGGTTTGATATTTTTCATATATTAAAATCATTTAAATGAATATAAATTAATATTAATTCAAATAAATAATTAAAAAATATGAGAATACTTCCCTTTGGGCCTAGTGGTCGTGCATAGGCTTGGCATGAAGAAATTTGGAAGGAAAATAGGCCCATTTGCATTTTTAGGCCTTTTGCATCAATGTTGACTTTCAAAAATTTCCAAAAATTTCCCAACTTCCACAAGGCATAACTTGGTCAATTTTTAAGCTTTTAACATGTTTTTGGACATTTTGGAAAGGTCTTTGAGTCCTTTAACCAATGCCTTTGGTCCCATGTCATTTTGATTCACCAATCTCAAGTTATGGCCTTTGACTTAAAGTCACTTTTTGTTGACTTTTGAAAATGACCTATAATGTTGAAATTGATAACTTTTTGTGAGAGCATTTCTTGGACTTGGAACATGAAGATGAATTGTAGGAAATGTCTTTCTCTTCAAAATGAGCTTTGGATGGGAATTTTCTGATAATCCATGTGAAAGTTATGCCCTGGTCAATTTCAGTTGACTTTTTCAGCTGTCCAAATATAGCAACTTTTGCATCTTTGATGATTTCTGAGCCAAATTTTGAGAATCATGATCAAGCATTGATCAAATGATGTTTGTGGCTTCAAAATGATATATTGACCAAAAATTTGAACTTTTGACTGTCAAATGACCATTTTGCCCCTACAGTTGACTGTAGTGCAATCTAGGGTTTTGACTGTGCAATTTTGAGCTGAATGCCTTGAAACTTGACATGAAGATGCTTGACCATCTTTGTAGGCATATGAGACTTGATTGGGCCTTTGAGAAGTTCATTTGCTTGACCAGAACTCAAACCCTAGTTTTGACTGTCTAGGAGACAATTGAGCTGCACAACCCTGGGGGACTTTTGTGACCTTGACTTGACAATTCTTGATGAATATGGGAGGGCAAATTTTGGGGTACAACAGTTGCCCCTGTTCAATCTTCTTAGACCTGAGGATGCAGATTGGCTGACGCGCCTTTCGTAATCCGAGGGTAAAAGATGATTGAACACTAAAGTGCCCAGAAATTTGCGCTCACATAGTGACGGTGATGGGGGAATGGGCTTATAGATGCCATTTAGAGATCGCTGGATAGGATGATGGGCTTATAGATGCCATCTGGATGTTGATCGCATAGGAGATTCCTTAGCGAGAACCTGCATACCTGCAAAGCAAAAAATGAGTACCTGACACGTTGCAGGAGCTGATTTTAGATGCTTGGTATAGATGTGTCCTGACGGGTTACAGGAGCTGAGTCTGGAGCTTCAAACGTTGATGAAAGAACCAGGGATGATTACTGCCTTAGCATGAATGGTAAGAGAACCTTGGATGATTTTGTAAGATTAAGATTGCGCCTAAGAGGGGGGGTGAATTAGGTGATGGTCGATTTTTGACTTATTTTATACTTTCTGGTTTTGATTTAGTGCTTTGAAAACTGTAAAGTGCAGAAAGTAAAGAGACACGGAGAATTATCCTGGTTCCTTCCACAACCCGGAAGTACGTCCAGTCCCCTTGCAAACACGCAAGAGATTTTACTATATTGTTAGAACTTTTACAAGACTCTTCCTAGTCTTATCCACTAAAGAACCTAACAAATAACCAAGAACACCCTCTTGGATTTCCAATAAGTCTAATGAGAACAATCCTCTCAAAAGATACCTCTTGTTTCCAATAATGGACAACAAGGAAAAAATAATCTAATACTTAATTCCAACAATCCTGGAAATAAGTTACACTTTGTATGTTTTTATGAAGTATGATTTCTTGAAAGATGTTGATCACTTAGAGTGACTTCTTTGAAGTTTCTTCTTTCTTCTCTTGTAAGCAATTCAAACTGTAACACAATGGTTAGATAATGCTCAAAGATTTCTGTTCTTTATATGTGAAAGTGCAGAAAATCTTTGTTCTTAAAAGTTAAGAAATATGAAGTTTGAATATTTTACAAAGTTCAGATTTTATTGCAAGAGAAGAGTTGTTTTTGATTTGAAAATATTTTGCAATATATAGTAATCAAGATACCTTTCCAAAAGGACACTTTTCTGTTTGTAAAACTTGACAAGATGCAATGTTTGATCATGCAACCATTGGAGAAAAAGGTGTGAAGGATATCTTGAAACCATTTCAGATTTTTCAAAATTTTCAATGTGCAAATCGATTAACATAACATGCAAATCGATTGCACGTGTTTGTAACGTTCAGAATTTCAAAAAGTTTGAAGTGTAAATCGATTAGCATGTTGTGTCAATCGATTTACATGTGTTAAAAAATCAGTTTGTTCTGTGATCAATCGATTTACACAACATGTCAATCGATTGCTGGCAGGAGCAAACAGTTTTTGAAAAAGCATGTGTAAATCGATTTACACAAGATGTTAATCGATTTACAGCAGAGAAAAACTTAAAAATTGTTTTGAAATATAATTGAAGTGATGTGGCAAGTGTGTATATCATTTTTGAGCATTTCTAATCAATGTAGTTTAATTGAGAATTGATATACTTGATTGCTTGCCAAGTTCCTTGAAGCTTTGAGTGAATGATGCTTTAAGATGATTTCCACTTCTTTTCCTTCTTTCCATAATGCTTGTTTGTCTTTCATCAAACTAGCTTGTTTGTCTTTCATCAAAACTAAAGTTGAGTTGAGGCTTGAGATTACATTCTCCCCCTTTTTGATGATGACAAACCATTTTCCTTTATGTGTTGATCAGAATTTGAGCAAAAGGTGTTTTCTCCCCCTGAGAAGATTTCTCCCCCTATGGAGAAAAAGATTTGAAAATTTGCTCTGTAAAGACAATGAAAACAAACAACCATAAAGTGCTATTACATCCTTCTCCCCCTTTGACATTATCAAAAAGAAGGGAAAGATGCAACAAGAAAGTATACCAGAAAGAAATGTATAGGAACATGAATGATTTACACAGAACATTTTTCATAAAAAGTAATTTTCGTTCAGTGGTAAATCGATTTACATGTTGTGTAAATCGATTTACACACAAGATTTTATAAAAAAAATGATTTGCTTCAGTAGTAAATCGATTGACATATTGTGTAAATCGATTTACACAGAAGATTTTATTAAAAGAAATGATTTGCTTCAGTGGTAAATCGATTGACATATGGTGTAAATCGATTTACTTAAAGAGAAAATTTAAAAAATCATTATTTTTAACATTTGAAACAATGTCTAACCACATATATATGTACATTAAGGTATAGTCAAGGATTGAGTGCACCTTAAATATCTTGTTCATCGAGGATTCCAAGTTCACGACGAATTTTGAAAAATGCATCCTTTGCAAGTGGTTTTGTGAAGATGTCCGCGAGTTGATTTTGAGTGTCCACAAATGTGATCTCGACATCTCCTTTGAGTACATGGTCTCGGATAAAATGATGTCTGATGTCAATGTGTTTCGTCCGGGAATGCATAACTGGATTTTTCGTAATATTGATCGCGCTTGTGTTATCACATCGAAGAGGAATGCATCCAAGGTTTACTCCATAGTCAAGTAATTGTTGTTTTAGCCAAAGAATTTGAGCGCATCCACTTCCAGCCGCAATGTATTCTGCTTCGGCAGTGCTGAGAGCTACGCTTGCTTGCTTTTTGCATGACCATGAAACCAAGGCATTTCCAAGAATGTGACATGTTCCACTTGTACTTTTGCGATCAGTTTTGCAACCTGCATAGTCAGCATCAGAATAACCAACTAGATTGCACATACTACCTTTTGGATACCATAATCCGACGTTGGTTGTTCCTTTGAGATATTTTATTATGCGCTTGACTGCTGCAAAGTGAGACTCTTTAGGATTGGCTTGATATCTTGCACATAGGCAAACGCTGAACATAATGTCAGGTCTACTTGCTGTTAAATAAAGGAGTGAGCCAATCATTCCACGATACTTAGTTATGTCAATAGAATTTCCTGATTCATCTGGGTCAAGATAGGTGCCGGATCCCATAGGAATTGCACTTTCTTTGCTACTTTCCATCTCAAACTTCTTTATAAGGTCTTTGCAATATTTTGATTGGTTTACGAAGATACCATGTTTGAGTTGCTTAATTTGAAGACCAAGAAAGAAATTCAATCTTCCCATCATAGACATTTCAAACTCTCCTTGCATCATAGACGAAAATTCCTTGCACATATTTTGGTTAGTTGAACCGAAAACAATATCATCTACATAGATTTGTACAAGTAAGGTATGATGATTAACATTTTTTATGAAGAGAGTGGTATCAACTTTACCCTTTACAAACCCTTTTTCACATAGGAATGCGCTTAGTCTATCATACCAAGCCCTTGGTGCTTGCTTCAGCCCATAGAGAGCTTTCTTCAGTTTGAAGACATGATTAGGATGTTTGAAGTCTTCAAATCCGGGAGGTTGCTTTACATAGACTTCTTCATTTATGAATCCGTTGAGAAATGCGCTTTTTACATCCATTTGAAAAAGTTCAAAGTCCAATGAGCATGCATATGCAAGTAATAGTCTTATTGCTTCCAAACGTGCTACCGGAGCAAAAGTTTCTTCAAAATCAATTCCTTCCTCTTGGTTGTATCCTTGAGCAACTAGTCTTGCCTTGTTTCGAGTAATTATTCCATTTTCATCCATCTTGTTTTTGAAAACCCATTTGGTTCCAATGATACGTTTATTTCCTGGATTAGGAACAAGTTCCCAAACTTCATTCCGCTCGAATTGGTTTAACTCTTCTTGCATGGCAAGGATCCATTGATCATCTTCTAGTGCTTGAGCCACTTTAGTAGGTTCAACTTGAGATACAAACGCCATATTTAAGCATGCATCCTTAAGATTTAGTCGAGTAGATACTCCTTTGCTAATATCTCCAATTATATTGTCAATTGGATGATCACGATGAGTTCTCCATTCTTGAGGAAGATCATCATTTTCATTTTGATGTGAAAGTTCATGTGTTTGTTCCGGATTGACAATTTTGCCATCTCCGCAGGAAATCTCATGAGATAAATCTATAGAATCATCATCATCACAAATAGCAACTTCCTCCTTGGAGGTGTTAGATTCATCAAAAGAAACATGCATTGATTCTTCTATAGTTAAAGTTCTTTTATTGTAAATTCTAAAAGCTTTGCTAGAAAGGGAGTAACCAAGAAAGATACCTTCATCCGATTTTTCATCGAACTTACCGAGATTGTCTTTGTCGTTGTTAAGGACAAAACATTTGCACCCGAAAATATGAAAGTGAGAGATATTTGGTTTTCTTCCTTTGTAGATCTCATATGGAGTTTTCTTTAGTATAGGTCTTATGATCACGCGATTGCTTACATAACATGCCGTGCTTACCGCATCCGCCCAAAAATATTTAGGTAAACTTGAGTCACTTAGCATGGTTCTAGCAAGTTCCACCAAAGACCTATTTTTCCTTTCAACTACTCCATTTTGTTGTGGAGTTCTTGGTGCTGAAAAATTGTGGAAGATCCCATTTTCTTCACAAAATTCTTCAAATAGACTGTTTTGGAACTCTCCACCGTGATCACTTCGGATTGATGTTATCTTTGATGACTTCTCATTTTGAACTTGTTTTGCATATCTCTTGAATGCCTTGAATGCTTCATTCTTGTGTACTAAAAACAAAGTCCAAGTGAAGCGGGAAAAATCATCTACAATAACTAATGCATAAATGTTACCTCCGAAGCTTCTTGTTCTAGATGGACCAAAAAGATCCATGTGCAACAATTGAAGTGGTCTTGTTGTTGAAACCACATTCTTTGGTTTGAAAGTTGATTTGGTCTGTTTGCCCTTTTGGCATGCACTACATAATTTGTCTTTGATGAACTTCATCTTTGGTAGACCAATAACTAAGTCATGCTTAACCAATTTGTTCAAGTGCTCCATGTGAATGTGAGCAATCCTCTTATGCCATAACCAAGCGTCATTGTTGTTTACCATAAGACATTGTACCTTCATAGACAAATCATCTAGAGTAATCACAAAAATATTGTTAGATCTTATACCTTTGAGTTTTACCTCATTGGTTGCCTCATCCATAATAAGGCATTCTTCTTTGTTGAATTTGATCTTGAACCCTCTATCGCAAAGTTGACTTATGCTAAGAAGGTTGTGCTTTAATCCTTCAACATAGAGAACATCCTCAATTTGAATGGATGGAGGTGTGCCAACTATTCCAACGCCAAGAATCTTTCCTTTGGTGTTGTCTCCATAGGTGACATACCCTTTGGCTTTATGTACTAGATATGAAAATTGGTGTACATCTCCTGTCATATGCTTTGAACATCCACTGTCAAGATACCAAACATTTGAAGTGGATTTCAAGCATACCTACAAAAACAAATTATTTCTTGTTAGGTACCCAAGTTGCCTTGGGTCCTTCATAGTTAGTTCCCTTTTTCACCCATGCATAATGTCCACTAGCCATACTGAAATTTCTAATATAGCATGCATTTGGTGTGTGTCCAATAATACCACAGTAAAAACAATTTGGAACAAATTTACTCTTGTATCTAGGAATTTGTTTTCTTTTAGATACATTAGCCTTTTTCTTTTGATGATTATGAACAACTTGCTTCTTTTCTACTTTCTTGGGATTGGAACTATTACTAGCCTTTACAAAAACAGTGGGATTGTTACTTGGTTTCTTAGTATTCACATAACCAAGACCTCTTTTATCATTAGGATAACGTTGTTGGCTTAGTAATCCTTCCAATCCTATTTGTCCTTTTTCATATCGTTCAATGACTCTTTTCAATTGAACAATTTGAAAGACATTTGATTCACACTTGGAGCATGCAAAGTTTTCCTTTTCTTTTATAAAATTTTGTTTTTGAAGATCAAAATCTTTAGTCATGGTGTCAATTTTTTCTAGACAACTTAGAAGTTCTTTTTCTTGTTTTGACACCTTTTTGTATAAACTTTTGCATTCTTTCAAGAGTTCATCAATTGCACCTTGAACGTCATCATCAAAAGGATTAAATTCATTACTAACCTCTTCTTCATTGTCGGAGTGATGCGATGCCATTAAGGCTAAGTTTGCACATTCGTCGCTTTCCGATTCCGATGAACTGCTCATATCATTATCTTCCCATGCTATGTAGGCTTTCTTTTGTTTTGAGTCCTTTCCTTTGAATCCATTTTTCTTTGGGAGATTTGGACAGTTTGGCTTGATGTGTCCTTGCTTTCCACATTCATAACATGAGACATCTTGAGTTGATGTGGAGGCTTCTCTTTTCTTGAAGTGCTTTCTCTTATGTGCATGAGATCCGCCTTTGTCATTTCTGCCAAAAAACTTTCCAAGTCTTTTCACTAGAAGCATGAAATTTTCATCTTCTTCCGGATTGTCTTCTTTTACCACTTCTTTTGAATCAATTTTTAAGGCAATGTTTTTGGACTTCTTTTCTAGATTCTCATGTTTTTCAAGTCTACCAAGTTCCGTTTCGTATTCTTGAAGTTTGCCGAATAATGTAGCGGAAGTCATTGCGGAGAGACTCTTCTTTTCCGAGATTGCCGTTACCTTTGGTTGCCATTCCCTAGTCAATGATCTAAGGATTTTCAAGTCGAGTTCATCATTTGGCAGGGTTTTACCAAGAGCAATTAAGTGATTTGTCAAATGCACAAATCTCTTTTGTAAGTCAAGAATGGATTCTCCGGGCTGCATTCGAAATAGTTCATATTCTTGACTCAAGGTATTTAGCCTTGATCTTTTTACTTCAGCCGTTCCTTCATGAGTTTGAACCAAGGTATCCCAAATTTCCTTTGCTGTTGTGCAGTTTGAGACACGAAAAAATTCGTCCATACTGAGAGCACCTTGAAGAAGGTTTATTGCCTTTTTGTCATAGAGAACTTTCTTTTTATCATCGTCGTCCCATACAGTTTTGGGCTTTGCAGACCCAACGCCATTGATTACCGTTATTGGGATAAATGGACCATTTTCAACAGCATCCCATACTTCCTCTCCTTGTGCTTCTAAATGCGCCTTCATGCGTATTTTCCAAAAGTCAAAATATTCACCACAAAATAGAGGAGGCTTGTTGTTACTACCACCATCTCTGAAAACTGGTTGATGATTTGCGGAAGCCATACTGGATCTCTAGGAGCAGGTTACCTATAACCTGCTCTGATACCAATTGTAAGATTAAGATTGCGCCTAAGAGGGGGGGTGAATTAGGTGATGGTCGATTTTTGACTTATTTTATACTTTCTGGTTTTGATTTAGTGCTTTGAAAACTGTAAAGTGCAGAAAGTAAAGAGACACGGAGAATTATCCTGGTTCCTTCCACAACCCGGAAGTACGTCCAGTCCCCTTGCAAACACGCAAGAGATTTTACTATATTGTTAGAACTTTTACAAGACTCTTCCTAGTCTTATCCACTAAAGAACCTAACAAATAACCAAGAACACCCTCTTGGATTTCCAATAAGTCTAATGAGAACAATCCTCTCAAAAGATACCTCTTGTTTCCAATAATGGACAACAAGGAAAAAATAATCTAATACTTAATTCCAACAATCCTGGAAATAAGTTACACTTTGTATGTTTTTATGAAGTATGATTTCTTGAAAGATGTTGATCACTTAGAGTGACTTCTTTGAAGTTTCTTCTTTCTTCTCTTGTAAGCAATTCAAACTGTAACACAATGGTTAGATAATGCTCAAAGATTTCTGTTCTTTATATGTGAAAGTGCAGAAAATCTTTGTTCTTAAAAGTTAAGAAATATGAAGTTTGAATATTTTACAAAGTTCAGATTTTATTGCAAGAGAAGAGTTGTTTTTGATTTGAAAATATTTTGCAATATATAGTAATCAAGATACCTTTCCAAAAGGACACTTTTCTGTTTGTAAAACTTGACAAGATGCAATGTTTGATCATGCAACCATTGGAGAAAAAGGTGTGAAGGATATCTTGAAACCATTTCAGATTTTTCAAAATTTTCAATGTGCAAATCGATTAACATAACATGCAAATCGATTGCACGTGTTTGTAACGTTCAGAATTTCAAAAAGTTTGAAGTGTAAATCGATTAGCATGTTGTGTCAATCGATTTACATGTGTTAAAAAATCAGTTTGTTCTGTGATCAATCGATTTACACAACATGTCAATCGATTGCTGGCAGGAGCAAACAGTTTTTGAAAAAGCATGTGTAAATCGATTTACACAAGATGTTAATCGATTTACAGCAGAGAAAAACTTAAAAATTGTTTTGAAATATAATTGAAGTGATGTGGCAAGTGTGTATATCATTTTTGAGCATTTCTAATCAATGTAGTTTAATTGAGAATTGATATACTTGATTGCTTGCCAAGTTCCTTGAAGCTTTGAGTGAATGATGCTTTAAGATGATTTCCACTTCTTTTCCTTCTTTCCATAATGCTTGTTTGTCTTTCATCAAACTAGCTTGTTTGTCTTTCATCAAAACTAAAGTTGAGTTGAGGCTTGAGATTACAGATTTTACCTTCAACAACGCTCGTTGAGAAAAATCTTGGCGGGAATTACCATCTTTGCAATATCGGGAAGAAAACCATAGGCTACTATAATCTGAAAGGGAATCACCTCACACGCCGTCGGAGAGGAAAACATCTTGAAAAAGGAATTACCACCTCACGCTCACCGTTGGAGAGGGGACCACTTAAGACTATCTCCTCACGCTCACCGTCGGAGAGGAAAACATCTCGAAAAAAGGAATTACCACCTCACGCTCACCGTCGGAGAGGGAACCACAAAAGACTATCACCTCACGCTCACCGTCGGAGAGGAAAACATCTCGAAAAAAGGAATTACCACCTCACGCTCACCGTCGGAGAGGGGACCACAAAAGACTATCACCTCACGCTCACCGTCGGAGAGGAAAACATCTCGAAAAAAGGAATTACCACCTCACGCTCACCGCCGGAGAGGGGACCACAAAAGACTATCACCTCACGCTCACCGTCGGAGAGGAAAACATCTCGAAAAAAGGAATTACCACCTCACGCTCACCGTCGGAGAGGGGACCACAAAAGACTATCACCTCACGCTCACCGTCGGAGAGGAAAACATCTCGAAAAAAGGAATTACCACCTCACGCTCACCGTCGGAGAGGGGACCACAAAAGACTATCACCTCACGCTCACCGTCGGAGAGGAAAACATCTCGAAAAAAGGAATTACCACCTCACGCTCACCGTCGGAGAGGGGACCACAAAAGACTATCACCTCACGCTCACCGTCGGAGAGGAAAACATCTCGAAAAAAGGAATTACCACCTCACGCTCACCGCCGGAGAGGGGACCACAAAAGACTATCACCTCACGCTCACCGTCGGAGAGGAAAACATCTCGAAAAAAGGAATTACCACCTCACGCTCACCGTCGGAGAGGGGACCACAAAAGACTATCACCTCACGCTCACCGTCGGAGAGGAAAACATCTCGAAAAAGGAATTACCACCTCACGCTCACCGTCGGAGAGGGGACCACAAAAGAAACTTTAACTTCAACAACGCTTGTTGAGGAAAAATCTTGGTGACCTCAACAACGCTCGTTAAGGAAATCTTGGGCGACTTTATCTTCAACAACGCTCGTTGAGAAAAATCTTGGTAACCTCAACAACGCTCGTTAAGGAAATCTTGGGTGACTTTATCTTCAACAACGCTCGTTGAGAAAAATCTTGGGTGTCTTCTATTGGGATAAGAACCAGGGAGATCTTAGGGTCGATTGGACTGGACCGGTCTAGGTCTTGAAATGTGATTGAGAATTTAAACTGCATCTTTCCTGAAAGGTAAAAGTCAGTCATATGCAATGCATGATATGCAATGACGTTCTTGATGTAAATGAGACTTGTATGATATGATGTGTCTATGCATGCTATAATGATGTATGTGACGTTTTATGAATGTATATTTTTGTCTAGGAAAGTAAATCCTTGACAGGCGCTAGGAAGTCGTATCCTGGGCTGATGTTGAGGTATTGATTTCCCTTCCGCTGGGGATGGTAGTTGCAAGAATACTGGTAGGAGAAGATAACTCCGTTGAGGAATAAACTTGGCAAATGGAAGATTCTGCGGGGAGAAAAGATACTCTGACGACCATGCTAGGAAGCGGTACTTTGTGGGGAGAGAAATGCTTTGCTGAATTATTGAGAACGACTTGCTGAGGAAACCTTTGTTGTATAGGAAGCGTTGATAGACTTCGCTGGGGTAGGAAGGCTTTGTCGACGACGCTCTTCCCGTGGCTGCTGGCTGAGGATAACCCAGTTATATCCTGTTAAGGAAATAACTCTTTAAATAAAGCCGGGCGATACGTTCGTGCTCTGCGAGGGGATAAGCTTCCAGAATCTACTGGGGATAAGCTTATTGCTTGGGGATATGAATCCCAACTTCCTGGGGAAACTGGATTGGACTCCTGGGGAAGTTTTGTTATGCAGGGGAAGTGACTGAGATACCGCCGGGGAACAATCTTTAGGCCAAGACTGCCGGGGATGCTTGTATTGAATATGTGCTGCTGCTGGGGAGGTTGGGATCTACGGGAGGATACTCAATTTCCTTGACAATCTGATAATAGCTTGGAGAAGAAGGTATTGTTTTTACTGAACCACTCTCTGGGGATTTAAGATGTACCGGTTATGTTCTTTAGCTGAACCTATCTTGGCATCTTGGGGGATAGAACCATTAGATTGCTCTTAGGTGACTCCTTATTGCCCCTGTTTCTGAGGAGAGAAAGACCTATGAGGTGCTGATAGTTGTTGACGGACAAACCTTCCTCTGGTAGACAAGTGATATGAATGACAGGACATAGTCGTACGCTTTGATCCCTAACTTTTGCCTGGGCCGCCCTTTCGGGTTTTCAGTCCACCGGGATACCCATTTTTGCCCAAGCCGCCTTTTCAGGTTTTCGACTTGCCGGGTGTACAGATTTTTTTCATTTCATCCCTTCATTTTGCCCGAACCCTTTTGGTTCGCCGGGAAGCCCTTATTTTTGCCTAGGTATGTCAACCTAGCGGGTCTTTGATTATGCGCAGTATTTTTTTCCGACTATGTCCGTGTCCTCAGGATGTAGGGAATTGCCCCTGTCAGAAGTGTTTTGTCATGCCATCAAAGGGTGTTTGATCAGGCAAGATTTGTTGCTGGAATGCCCCCAAGTGACTCAGGCGGAGATTTGCCCCAGGCTTTTGGCCTTTTGAGAGATTCTCTGGATCTTGACTTAACTGCCCCAGATGATGGACAATAGTCATGCCATGCCCCTTGATTGGAGATACTCTCGTTCATTAGACTTTCATTATGCGAATTTCCCTGCTGTTCAAACAAAAAGTCATATGCAAACAAAGTTATGTTAAAAATGCAAAGCTTATGTCTGTCTTGAAGATTTTGAAAATGCATTCTTTTTTTCATAAAACAAGTGATTGTTTGTAAAACGTGATGTCAACACTGCATTTACCGTAGCCTTAAGGAGTCAGGATACCTTCGTAACAGTATGCTTTCGAACTAACCCATGCTTCAGCTAGGACTTTTAAGGGTTATAACGTGGCCTGGTTCACGGTTTAAGAAACAAAGGATAAAGGCTCAAATTTTATTTGTACCCACCCGCTCTTCGTGATGTTCTTCAAACCTAAACTCAGTTGATCATACGTTAGACCTCGTTCGAGTCTTTGCTTTGATTTTCGGTGATGGTTCGGATGTTTGACAATTTATTTTGAATAGGCAGTCATTCCTTTTTTGTTGAGGGTTTGTAAGACCTCTTTCTTGTCTGATTCTTGTTATCCCTTTCCTTTTTTTTTTTGAACTGTTTCCTTTTTTTGGAATTACAGTCAGCGGGATGCCCCAGTTTCACAAGTCCCCTTGGTAGGTTTAGACTTTTTGGGCTTTTCATTTATGAATTTTGATGATGACTGCTTTTCTTTTGATTGTTCTGAACCATCACTTTTTGTTTAAGGATCTCTTTGGTGCCATTCGCTATGCACTTGGATCAACCGAGAGAACTACCCTGCCCCAGGTTATGATTAAGGGTTTTGATTTTCGAAAATAAAAACTCCTACTTCTTTGGCTCTGATGGGTTGACGAGGGTTTATCATCCTTATAACTCCAGTGTTTAGGGATTGAAACAATGCCTGTACCTCATCAGCGGGGTCTGTTCAAAAGCATACTGTAATGATTGTGGTATCGTTTTCGTCATCCTCCCTCAAGAGGTTTAGAATTATTAATTGAGAGTTGACATCAGAAAAAATATGAAAATAATTTGCGTATAGTGAATACGAATATATTGGTTCAGAAATAGACATAAGCGATGTATTAATGGAATAACAATGTTTTAACATGAATAAATGTTTAAACGGTCAAAAGAAAGAAACACAGCTTGAACATTCGAATGAACAAAAAGTTTCCTAGTCTCGGAGTTTGTCACTTCAACTGATGAGCCTTGGAGGAATGGTAGAAAAATTCAACCTGTCCATCTTGTGTGAACTCCACTGTCCCTTCATCGATCAGGTTCTGGATTTTGTTCCTCAGCTCCCAACATTCATTGGTGTCATGTCCTGGGCTAGCAGAGTGGTAGGCACACCTCTTATTGGGGTCATAGGCAGGAGATGCTGTGTTGGGGTTCCGGGGATGAGCCTTTAATGTGATCAGATTCAGCCTCAATAGGTGTTGCAAAGCTTGAAACAGCGACATGTTGAGCTGGGTGAATTGCCTCCTGGGCTTGTCTGGCTGAACTCGGTGAGGTTGGCGTTGAATTTGTGGCACTGGAGTCATTTGAGGAACTTTCCCCTTATCCTCTTGTCTCGAGGATGATTGGATGATGAATGGCTTTTTACCCTCAGATGTTTGCCCCAGTAGGTTACCCTGAAGCAGTTGGTTGAAGAGAAACCAGAGCTCCTCTTGTCTTTGAACTAGGCAGTGAATGATATTCCTCTGTCCCAGCATCTGGGCTTTCATAGCATCCATCTCAGCTTGTAGGTGTTCCAACTTTCCATCCTCGGCATTGCCCCTGGCGGAGGTCCCTGTGAGAAGTGTCCTTAGCTCCTCCTGCCCCTTGGATAGATTCAGGGGGATTTCCCCGAACCGAGTCTCTTGAGCAAGAAAGTCCTGGTTGTCTTGTGGGCGAGCCATTGCTGAAATAAACAGCGAGAAGGGTGAGTGACCTGCAACAAGGGATACCTGCTATGCAATGATGGGTATGATATGCATGCAATGTTTTCAAGGACCTCGCGGGGTAAACAAGAAACTTGGTTAGCATTTGGGATCCGGCAGTTTGATTGAAAGAACTTCATATTTGTTGAGAGCCTTTCTTCCCAGGGTCAAAGGCTCACCATATCCAGTGGGTCATAGCCTCTGACTTTAGTCATCGTGTCTGGTTTAGATTTCCAAACAACCTTGGTTAAGGGGACCTTCTTCAGGAGTCAGAGCTCACCATATCAAGTGGGTCATAGCCTCTGACGACTTTAGCTGGAGGAAAATAAATCCTCTTTGCCCATTGCTGGGCAGTTGGTTCATCATGACCTGCATCACAAGCCCTTGAGATCCTTGAAATGGGTTAGGATGTATGCAATGGTATGCAATGGTATGATGTCATGCTATGCATGGGGTAATGTAGGTAACCCTGTTATGAGTCCCAATTAAGGACTGCGAACTAAAACCTGCAAGAGATTCAGTATACTAGTCATGAGTCCCTATTAAGGACTAGAACAAACCCTGCAAGAAATTTGGTTAACCCTGTCATGAGTCCTAGTTAAGGGCTATAAACAAGACCTGCAAGAAATTAGTTCACCCTGTTATAAGTCCCGATTAAGGACTATGAACAGAACCTGCAAGACATTCGGTAAACTTTGTTATGAGTCCTAATTAAGGACTATAAACCAAACCTGCAAGAACTCGAGGGTTAGACAACAAGCATGCGAATAGTCAAGTACGAAGGCACACAAGTCACACAAAGAGCCCTTAGAGTTTAGGCCAGCATGAAGTTTGGGGTACTACCCTCTTGAAGTTGGTGGGTTCATACCTGTCCTAATCAAAGTAACTGGGTTCTAAGGTTCCCAATATCACGGGATTGCTTTCATTGTTCATCGTTTCGATTTAGCCACTGAACTGGCGACCGAAATATTCCAGGAAAGCAACCCTCTATTGAGTGTAGTATCGAGTATCAACCAACCTCGGACTGCACCAAAGTCAGTTATCTCACTACCCTAAAGAGGCCAAGATAGTTCAATTAAGGTTCCTAAGGTCTGTTGATGCTTCATGACACCACGCGGAGGCCCCGTACTCTCCTTGACTGAACTCAAGGGTTACCGGTACACACCAAAGTGTCACATCAACGTAGCAGACTATTTCAACCATGTCGGTATACCCCGCACAGTTCCCTCACAGCCTTGTTGCTACTTTCTAAGAAGGTATCCCCAGATCCGGGTTAGGATCTATAGAACTCCCAAGACAGTCCCACAATAATAAAGCAAGCAAGGAAAGCAATTGAAAACACAGTTATGAACTAACCCTAAGGTACACCTCACTTTAAGTTAAGTCCCCAGCAGAGTCGCCAGTTCTGTGATCGGTGGATCTGGAACTGACTGTTTAACGCTGGTTCGCGAAATGTCGCGGAAGCAAGAGTCGCCACCGTCTTTTATTTTCTCCAAATGGAAAGGACAAAAGCACAGAAAAATTCCTTAAAGAGATTGCTCTCGGTTCGGGAGGTAGGTTATAGAAAGGGAAGGTGTTAGCACCTTTCTATCCATGGTTATCCATGGGCTCTTAGATACTTGCTCAATGTGTTTTCAAAAATGTTTGTTTGCTTTTCAATGTGGGTTTTAAAAAAAGTTTCTTTGAAAAATTTCAGTTCGACTCGTACGTCAGAGTGTTTGAAAAATTGCTTTGAAAGCTTTTGAAAAGTGTCGGTGTGAAAAGTATTTTTGTTTGTTTTTGAAGAGAGCAAGTATCTACGAGAACCTACCTACCCTAAGGAATTCGTCTGTGTAAATGTCCTTTAAAGTAGTGCCATCCCACCATTGAGAGGTAGGTAGCACCACCGTTGGAGGTGTTCGGGTCAATTCGTTTTTAGGGACAGTGTGGTCACCAGAGCAACAGTAGGACACCTTAGAAGCTACCCTTATGCCATTGACCCTTTTTAATCCGAGGCAACCGTTTCGAGGCAACTGGATCATGGACATAAGGACTTACTAAAACGTCCTATACTCGACGACCACCTTTCGAGAGGCAAGGCAACAGTGAGGCGTACCCTAGGGGTGGTGTGTGATTTGTGTGTCGTTTTCAGATATTTTGTCTTGTTCATGTTATTGGTGATCTAAGCGTTTGTTTTTATTTTTGTCATTCATTCTTGCATGCATTTGTTAACAGTTAAAAAGTTGCGGAAATTAATCTAAACTATTACAAACGGCGCGGGTCCACATCGCCAAAATTAAACCGGACCCGATTTAGCGGAAAAAATAAATAATGCGAAGAAAATAAAGTGCGAAAAGTAAATTACAATGCTTTGGGGCAATTACATAATTATTTAAACGTTTGTAAGATAAAGGCGCAATTAGATGATTAATGACGGGCGTTGGACCCTTTTTGCAAATAATTAAAAGTTAATGAGAATTAAAAATTAAATGATTAAATGTTTTTTGGTATTTTGTATTTTTTAGATTTAATGAGAAAAAAGGGAATTAATTGAAATTAGATTAGACGGCAAACCCTAAATCTAGTATTTTTTATTTGTTATGAAAGATTTAAATTAAGATCTGAATTAAACCTAAGATTTATTATGTACAATTTAAATTATGAAAATAAATAAATAAGTAATTATTATTGTTAGAAATAAAAATTAAAAAAAAGGAAATCAACAAAGATATTAAACCTAATTCTACATTTTTTGGTTTTTATATTAAAAAGAAATTAATGTTGTAAATTAACTAAATTATATACTTACATGCTAAACAAAAATAACTAAAATAATATAGTTATTAACTTTTTATCTTTTCCTGAAATTTTTTATGATGTTTTTGTGTTTCGGTTAAAAAAGATTAGTTAAATAACAATAATTAAAATATAAATAACAATTAAGACAAGAATAGAAAAAATAAAATAAAAAGAGTATTGAAGGCAAACCAGGGGGGTATAGTCCCAATTTGGAAGGGCAGGCCTGGAACATTGGCCCATTATGCCTTGAATTCTGTTGACGTTTCCAATCGTGCATGATGCCTTGACTAGGGTACATGGTATACCTTTGATCCACGCCCTTGATCTGATGTTGAGACATACGTGGCTGGTTTGATGAAGAAGGCACATGATATTCCCACAAATCAAATGCTGCATGGGATTAGCTGATGAAAAATAATATGGAATATATGAAGGACCTGGGGTTCGAACCCAGGTCATGAGCATTACAAGTACTTCCCTCTACCGCTGAGCCACGTGATCTTCATTTAATATATATTAACAAACAAATATCAAAAAGCAAACGCGTTAATAGCCTGGAAAAGCGCGCGCGTTTTCAAATGCACCAACCGTTACGTGACACGGTCTCATCTTCCTCCTCTTCCCTGTAAAACAAAGCGAATGGGCAACGGTTTTGCAACCGTGGTGTTAGGCCACTTATAGGAAAATAGCGAATAGAGATATATGAGACATAAATTTATCGCGAGACACGTTTCTTGTTCATGGGAATACGCTGAGTATGGCTATCCTGGTCTTGAAGCTTAATTTTACTCCATGTCAAAAGCCCTAAAATTACAACCTGTAACCCTAGAAATCCGTCAATGGTGAATTCGCGTATGTTGTTCCAAAATGAAATTAAACACATTGGTTAGCACATAAACATCATGACAAACAATAATCTATAAAGAAAAATGCATGAGGATGCTTAAATCGTGCTATGCGAATTCAACATGTTCTTGGTTCAGTTTGACTCGTGTGTACCAATTCAGGGTCTTTTTGTTGTTGTTATTGATTGAGAAACACTCAGTGATGCCTCAGAATGCTATTGAAACAAAAATCCAAGCTTGAATCGCCTTAGAACCTTGAATTCAGTATTGAGTTTTTTGTCAAAAATTTCAATATGCCAAAGTATGTTATGCGCAGCTTTTCAGTCTAGGAACATTAGGGTTCTCATTCTGAGTATCTATAGAGGCTATTAGGTCAACAAACTTAGTACAAATCCCTTGCAATTATGGATTAAGATATTTGATTTGTTTAAAAATCTTTTTGAATCTTTTTCTATGGCTTTTGTACCAATTTGCATCCAATCACCCCAAATCTTTCCTCATTTGCCTTCACACGAAATATTGAGCCTATAATGTGTATAAAAAGATTTTTTAGATTAGGTTTGATATTTTTCATATATTAAAATCATTTAAATGAATATAAATTAATATTAATTCAAATAAATAATTAAAAAATATGAGAATACTTCCCTTTGGGCCTAGTGGTCGTGCATAGGCTTGGCATGAAGAAATTTGGAAGGAAAATAGGCCCATTTGCATTTTTAGGCCTTTTGCATCAATGTTGACTTTCAAAAATTTCCAAAAATTTCCCAACTTCCACAAGGCATAACTTGGTCAATTTTTAAGCTTTTAACATGTTTTTGGACATTTTGGAAAGGTCTTTGAGTCCTTTAACCAATGCCTTTGGTCCCATGTCATTTTGATTCACCAATCTCAAGTTATGGCCTTTGACTTAAAGTCACTTTTTGTTGACTTTTGAAAATGACCTATAATGTTGAAATTGATAACTTTTTGTGAGAGCATTTCTTGGACTTGGAACATGAAGATGAATTGTAGGAAATGTCTTTCTCTTCAAAATGAGCTTTGGATGGGAATTTTCTGATAATCCATGTGAAAGTTATGCCCTGGTCAATTTCAGTTGACTTTTTCAGCTGTCCAAATATAGCAACTTTTGCATCTTTGATGATTTCTGAGCCAAATTTTGAGAATCATGATCAAGCATTGATCAAATGATGTTTGTGGCTTCAAAATGATATATTGACCAAAAATTTGAACTTTTGACTGTCAAATGACCATTTTGCCCCTACAGTTGACTGTAGTGCAATCTAGGGTTTTGACTGTGCAATTTTGAGCTGAATGCCTTGAAACTTGACATGAAGATGCTTGACCATCTTTGTAGGCATATGAGACTTGATTGGGCCTTTGAGAAGTTCATTTGCTTGACCAGAACTCAAACCCTAGTTTTGACTGTCTAGGAGACAATTGAGCTGCACAACCCTGGGGGACTTTTGTGACCTTGACTTGACAATTCTTGATGAATATGGGAGGGCAAATTTTGGGGTACAACAACATTCATCGTTCCATCTTACCACTTGATCTTTCTTCAGTAACTTGAAGATTGGCTCACAAGTAGTAGTCAAGTGTGAGATGAATCGGGAAATATAGTTCAGACATCCCAAAAAGCCTCTGACTTCTTTTTCTGTTCGGGGAGCTGGCATTTCCTTTATAGCCTTCACCTTTGCAGGATCCACTTGAATACCTTTATCACTAACGATGAAACCCAGCAGCTTACTAGATCTCACCCCGAAGGTGCACTTGTTCGGGTTTAACCTCAGCTTGTACAACTTCAACCTGTCAAATAGCTTTTGGAGGTGGTCAAGATGTTCCTCTTCAGTTTGGGATCTTACAATCATGTCATCAACATATACCTCAATCTCATGATGAATCATGTCGTGGAACAAAGCGACCATGGAGCGCTGATACGTTGCTCCGACATTCTTCAATCCGAACGGCATGACCTTGTAGCAAAAGGTACCCCACTGTGTAACAAAGGTTGTCTTCTCCATATCCTCGGGAGCCATCTTAATCTGATTGTAACCGGAGAAACCATCCATAAAGGAGAAGACCTTATGCTGTGCGGTGTTGTCAACCAGAACGTCGATATGAGGCAGAGGGAAATCATCCTTGGGGCTCGCCCTGTTCAGATCCCTATAGTCTACACACATACGAACCTTACCATCCTTCTTCGGCACCGGAACCACGTTGGCAACCCACTGCTGGTAAGAATTAACTGCTAGAAAACCGACATCAAACTGTTTCATAACCTCAGCCTTGATTTTCTCAGACATCTCTGGGCGCATTCGGCGAACTTTCTGTTTCACTGGAGGACAGTCTTCCTTAGTTGGCAAGCGGTGAACCACAATATCGGTATCCAACCCAGGCATATCTTCATAAGACCAAGCAAAGATCTCAACATAGTCATGTAGCATCTGAATCAATTGTTGCTTGACACTAGACTCCATATTTGCACCGATCTTGACCTCTTTCTTGTCTACCTTTGTACCCAGATTTACTGTTTCCACTGGCTCTTCATGCGGCTGTATGACCCTCTCTTCCTGAAGTAACAGTCTAACAAGTTCACCAGGCCCTTCGCAATCATCCTCACCTTCGTCCTCGGCTTGGTTGATCGGACTTTCGAAGTCATAACTGGCAGTAGCAGAGTCGTTATCAGTGGGATCCAGAGTGGATGTAGACCTGTATTATGTGAGTGTGTGTAAGACAAATAGCTGTTTTGCAAGATAGAAACGAAAAACAAGGAGCACAAAATTTGTAATGCAAGAAAGACGTCCAATGCTTTTATTGATGATATATGGAAATGACAAATATTAAGCCCTCACAAACAAAGCCACGGTGTCTCGGGAAAGGCACCGGGCCGTAAAAGTTTCAAATTGTCTGTTACAAATCCAAAACAAAATTCTATTACTGTGTAATAAAAGAGATTGGCATGAAGTCCTTTTCCATCCAATTGCTTAATCCTCCGTCGGTAGTCGGGTAAATCCAGCTTTCGAAATCTGACTCTTCATCATCATCTCCAATTGCATTGACTCCCACGTCATGTTTTGGCATAAGAGAATTTATGACATTAGGCTTTTCCGGTGCTTCAAATTCAATCTCTTTAGCTTCAATCAAATCTTGTACCTTATTCTTCAAGGCCCAGCAGTTATTCGTATCATGCCCCAGGCTATCTAAGTGAAAAGCACAACGGGCGTTCGGATTATACAACGGTGATGTAGTAATGGGATTCTTCGGAGCCTCCCTTAGAGTCACCAAATTGGTCTTCAACAACTGCGGCAGAATTTGAGATAGAGTCAAACTGAGCCGAGTAAACTGTCTCTGAGGCCTCTCTGCTCTTTGCTGAGTGTTACATTGTGGGGCAACAATTGGTCTTGATATTACCACCGCATTAACTGCTTGGCGGCGTTCGGGTCGATTTTGGCTCCTCGAGCTGTAAACTGCACTATATTCCTTCTTGAAAGGCTTCTTCTCTGTACTTGACGAAGCACCCTTCTGTATCTTGCCGCTCTTGATACCGGCCTCAACTCTCTCCCCAATCATAATCAATTAAGTGAACCCAGACGATGAACTACCGATCAAATGATTGAAGTACGGACCAGACAAAGTCCCAAGAAACATATCCACCAACTCCCTATCAGCCAGAGGGGGTTGTGCTCTTCCAGCGAGATCTCTCCATTTCTGAGCGTAGTCCTTGAAACCTTCGCTTGCACCCAGAGACATACCCTGAAGTTGGGTACGCGTGGGAGCAAGGTCGGCATTATACTGGTATTGCTTATAAAAAGCAGCAGCAAGGTCCTCCCAGTTGCAGACGTTAGCTCCTTCCAGTTGATTGAACCATTTAAGTTGAGTCTCTGACAGACTATCTTGAAAGAAATGAACCCAAAGGTTCATATCAGCAGTATATGGTTGAATCTTTCTGACATACGAGCGGAGGTGTAACTTCGGACAGAAGACCCCGTCGTACTTAGAAAAGACAGGAGCTTTAAACTTGTGTGGGATCACCACCCCAGATGCCAAACCCAAATCTCCGAAGTCCAGACCAGGAACCTTCTGGATCTCCATTGCGCTTAACCGGTCCTTAATTTGCTTATACCTATCCTCAGAAGGAGGATACTGGTCTTCATCAAAATCAGTGTCATTGTCTGAAACCACAGGGCTAGGACCCTTCCTTTCTTCTTGATTCTCTCCTCCTCCAGATGAGTAAGACAAATCAACTTCCTCTCGCAACCTGTTCCAAAATCTGTGACCCATATTCAGAAGGACCGTCTTCTTCTTCTTTTTCTTCTTGTCCTTCAAGATAAGAGTCTTCAAATCTTTCTGCCCCTTGGCCAGATTCAAGAACATCTCCTAGAACTGGGCATTCTGAGCTTGCAGAGCCTTGATGGCTTGATCAGTAGGAGTTTCAGAAGACATATTGTGCTGAAATAAACAGCGAAGAAGATAAGAAACCTGTAAGGGTACCTGTAATGAGGTGCATGGGAATGGAATGCGTATGAAATGATTTCATAGACTTAGGGAGATTCAAATTTGTAAACCAAAATAAAACACACTTTTATTAGATTAAAACTTGAAACAATGTTTAACAAATGCCTTTAAGGCGTTACAAAAGAAAAAAAAAGCAAATCTAAACTAGGAATAGTAAAAGACATCAGAATTCCCATGGTCGTTTTCCTTTTATGCTGACATAATCGTTGATTGTCCTCTCAGTATCTAGCTGCCTTGTAAGCTTCAGGATCTTCCGTTCCTGCTCATGATACTTCTCTCTGTAAGTATCCCTTTCTTCCCTTAGTTAGATTCAAGACCTCTTCAATGCCCCAATATCAGTAGGCATGTATGGATTGATGACCGTATAAGGAACCCCTTCTTCATCAGTACGATCCACAATTACCGGCAAAACAACTTCATATGGCATCCCCAGATTTTGAGCACAGGCTCAAACCCACTGGAGATACGGTTGCATTGGGAGAGAAGTCTTCATTCCTAGATCATGTGGATCATACCTGTTCACCCTGTCCCAAGCTCGTATAAATCTGCAGCGATGTCCCTCAACATCCCCCTTAAAGTCAAAGACAATGTCTGGAAGCAGCAGCTCATGAGGACCATCCCTTCGAGCTCGTCCAAACTGTCGTAAGGCCAAACAAGGATTATAGGTTATCCCTCCTCTAATTCCAAGCAATGGAACATTGGGGTATTCCCCACACCGATCAATGACAGCTACCTTTTCCATATCCTTAGTACTCCAAAGGATGTCCGTATGAGCAAGAGACATGATTCTGTAAGCCCAACCCATACCTTCCTCATTCTTCAATACAGATTTGGAGAGGTGAGAAATAAACCACCTTACCAGCAGTGGTGCACAACACATGAGAGTTCCCCTTTTCCGAACGGTACGGGTATAAAGAGCATGCAGAACATCACCCAAGAGAGTAGGCACTGGGTTACGGGACATGAAGATCTTGACTGCGTTCACATCGACAAAATAATCTGAGTTAGGGAACAGAACCAAGCCATAGATGAGGAGAGCCAGGATGTCTTCAAATGCTTGAAAGTACAAACTATCCCAGAACTGTTGAGCTTGATCAATCAGGAACTTAGCCAAGAAACCTTTCTCCCCACTCCGAGTCTCCCAGTTAGATACTACATCAGCCTTTATCAGATGGAGGGATGAAGCAATATCCTCTGGCCTAGGAGCTATCTCCAAACCTGTAAAGGGTGTCTTCTCTAGAATAGATATGCCAAGTAAATTAGAAAACTCCAACAAAGTAGGGACTAGCTGATAGTCCGAGAAGGTGAAACAGTGATGCAACGGGTCAAAGAACTGGAACAAGACGCTCATCATTTGCTCATCCAACTTGGAAGTGACCAAACTAAGGAGATGACCATGTCTTCTAACAAAGGAAGAAGTATCAGGAAACTTTGAAACCAACTCTCTAAGCTGAGCAGGGATCCGCACGAAGCTGACTCGAATGGTATTTCTGCGCATAGATGCCATGATCTGCAAAACAGAACAAAGATGAATCCCCTCGGTATTTGAAATGGTTAGTCTAATGAAATATGCATGCAATGTCATGATGCATGATGTTATAGTAAGAACACACCACAGGTATCACAGATAGCAAACATGGTAAGGGCAAACAAGGCACACAATAGCCCTTAAATTTCAGGCTGACATGGATTTTAGGTACTACCCTCTCTCAGTTTAGTTGGTTCAACCTGTCCTAGTAATATTAACCGGGTTCTAGAGGTTCTCAATATCACTGACCATCCTCGATCGGTCATAATTCCAGTTTAGCAACCTTTTCTTGCAGCCGGAATCATCGCGAGAGTATGGTCTCAATGAGTGTAGCATTCTGCTACTTTTCTATGGCCAAGTTGGTCAATTATAGGTTCTAAGGTCAGTTGATGCTTAATGACCCATTAGCAGCCCCATACTCTCCTTGTTCCACCACAAGGGATATCGGTACCAACTAATGTGTCACATCAACGTAGCTACTGCTTCAACCGTATCGGTTTATGCTGTACAGTTCCCTCACAGTCTATTGCTACTTACCTAAAAGGTGTCCCCAGATCCGAGTTAGGATCTATAGTAACTCCGATACAATGCCCACAAAGATAAAGCAATCAAATCAATCAATTGAAAACAGTATGATAAACTAATCCTAAGGTACACCCCACTTATGATTCCCCAGCAGAGTCGCAAGTTCTGTGATACGGTGGCCAGAACCGGGACGTGTTTCCCTATTTTTTTAAGGAATTGCTGGTTTGCGTTTTTCTTTTGTGTTCGCAAAATGTCGCGGTAAGCAAGAGTCGCCACCGTCTTTTATTTTATCCAACAAGGAAAGGAAAAAAGCTCAGAAAAATTCCTTTTTCAAGATATTTTTGAGTACGGGGGGTAGATTATAGAAAGGGAAGGTATTAGCACCCTTTCTATCCATGGTTTTCCATGGGCTCTTAGGTACTTACTCATCATTTTCAAAATTGTTTTCTTTGTGTTTGTGGGCTTTGCAAAGTTTTTGTTTTAACTTCGATTTAACTCTTGCTTCTGTCTTCAAGAGTGTAATGAAGTGTTTTTGAAAACTTTGTTTGTAAAGGAGTGTAAGTGTGAAAAAAAGTTTGTTTTGATTGAGCAAGTACTTAAGAACTAATCTACCTACTCGTAAAAAGAATCGTTCTGTATTCGTTTCCTTTAGACAGTGCTATCCCACTATTAATGAATAGGTAGCACCGTCGTTGGAGTTTTGAGGGTCAATTCGAAAGGGACGTACGGTTACTAAAGCAATGTTAGGACGTCTTAGTAATAACCCTAATGTCTTAGATCATTTATCTGAGGCAACAATATCCGAGGCAACCTTTCCGAGGCAACTTTGATCTTTGGACAAAAGGACGACCACTAAAACATCCTATACTCAATGACCGTTTACCGAAGGCAACCAAGTGGGAGTGTACCCTAGGAGTGCACATGTGCGAATGATTCAATTTCAGTTTATTTATCTTTGCACATTTAGGGTGATCTAACCGTTTTAAAATTAGTCATACATTCTTGTCATACGAACCCTAATTATTCATACATCTAACAGTTAATAATTTGCGGAATTAAAAATGTAGAAATTAAACTACGCTATTACAAGGCTTCGGGTATTTACATAGCTAGAAACAAACCCTTTGAAAATAAAGCGATAAAAGTAAAAGTCCTAAATAAAACTATTACAAACTGTAGGCAGTTACAATAATTGGGATAAAAACAAAAATAAAGCGCGCGATGAAAATTAGATCGACGAAAAATTAGGGTTTTGACCCTTCTATCCTAATGAAAATAGAAAATGTTTTTTGTTGTTTTTAATAAAAGAAATAAGTTTTTTATAAATTAAATATGCAATTAATTAGTTAATTAAGTTAATTAATGAAAATAATTACATGACATATTTTTGGGTTTTTGTTATTTTAGGAAAAAATAAAATGTAATTAAGTTAGTAATAAAACCTATTTATTCTAATTATTTTTTAATTATGTACAAAAGGAAATTAAAATTGTCTAACATTAATAACCTAATTAAATAAATTAATTTTTACTAAAAATAAATATCCTAAATTTAATTGGATAGAAAAATATTTTTGTGATTTTTGGTAAAAAGAAAATAATCTAATTGGTTAGTAAATAAATTAAATGAAACATAAAAATATAAAAGGATAAGAGATGGGCCTGAAAAATAGGGGTGGGAAAAGCAATTTCCTGAGCCCAAAACAAAGAAAACCGTTTGACTTTGTGAATCCAGTGTGGCACGCTGACTATGGCTTTTGGTGTTCCTCCCATCATGGCCCTTAGATCTAGCCTCAGGGCACTTGGCATGATTGATGACTAGGGAGTATGGTGGTCGTTTGCTTCATGCACGTACTGAATTACCTGAAAGAAAATAGGAAAATAACAAATGCTGGAGGCAGGGGTCGAACCCCTGGCCTCAAGCCTTCCAATGCCTTAACACCTGCCTAGCTACCACTGGGCCATCTGTTTTTTGTTGTATGTAATATAAACAAGAAATATTATAAAATAAACAAGCAAAATACACAGATCCTGGCGCGAATTTTCAAACGAGTGAATGATGGTTGGCCACGTATTCGTCTTCTTCCTCTCTTCGTGGGTAAAAGTTTCAAACTTTTACCTACAGACGTTTATCCGTAGCTATAAGCAATGCTCCTTCAAAAATCCTCCATGGGCCATATAAATGAAACCTAACGCCATGGTTGAGTTCGTCTCATCATCCTGAACATGATGGTACTCTTCATCAAGGCCAATTTTCCCTGGATACAAAAACCCTGATTCGAAGCTCCGAACCCTAACAATGGTAAAATTCACTACAGGCTATATAAATGAAATTAAATGATGCAGAAAGCTTGCATATGTTCCATAGATCAAGAATATGTGGTTAATTCATCCTAACAATGCCTAAATCATGCTATTCGAATTCAAGATTTCATGAGTTTCGTGATGGACTTACAGTGCAATACAGGGCCGGAATGGCTTGGTTCTTGATTGCTTTGGCTTGCTGAGAGTCCCAAGAGTCGATTGAGATAGCTAGAAGGCCTTGAGGATGCCTGAAAATAGGATTTCGATTCACCACTTTTCCAGATTTTTTTCAAATGTTGCTTTGCTTGCTGTGCCTGTCTCTAACCTCTCCTTTAGGCCTGGCTTCGTTCTATATGTATTAGTGAAGGGATTAGGGTTGATAACTGCTCTCAATCTTCCTTTATCAATGATTTAGATCTTTGATTTGATTCACTTTGAAAACTTTTCAAAATTGGCCTATTTCAATATTTTTCTTCCTACCATGCCTTGATACGATTTTGAATGTTTGCTAGCTGAATAATAGAACCTGAAACAAGCATAAAATCTCTTGCTTTCAATATTTTGGATTTTATATGATTTGTTTTGATTTAAATTGAATTAATTCAAATAAAAATCAAAATAAATAATAAAAATAAGATATGGACACGTGGCAAAGGCTAGAGCTCGTGGACTATGTTGCCAACTCAAAACAAGTGAAAAATAGTGGGCCCATTTGGCAAAATTTGAAGTTTTAGGGATAGTTGACTTTTGGCAATTTGGAAAAAAATGTCAACTTCACCAATGCATAACTTCCTCAATTTTGAATCTTTGGAGGTTTTCTTGGACTTTTTAGAAATCTTGATATGTACTCTAACCAACCCTTTTGGTCTCATCTCAAATTGATATTCCATGATCAAGTATGAAGCTTTGACAAAAAAGGTGTTTTTGTTGACTTTTCAAAATGACCTATAATGTCCAAATTCATAACTTCTTGTAAGTGCATATTTTGAACTTGGGATATGAATATGGATTGTATAGAATTGCATCCTATTCAAAATGAGCTTTGGATGGGTCATTTATCATAAAGTATGAGAATGTTATGCTTGGTCAAAGTTGAGTTGACTTTTCCTACAAAACCCTAATTTAGCAACTTTTGAGTCTTGATGAATTATGAGCAATCCTTGATGAATCATGATCAACCCTTGATCAAATGATGAAATATACTTCAAAATGAGGATGTTGACTAAAAATCTTGAAATTTGACTGTATGTGGGCCACAGTTGACTTTTGCCCTAGCATAGTCGATTTTTGGGCCTTTTAGCAATTGACTGAGCAAACTTCCTCTGTAAGGCTTGAAACTTGACATGGATGATCTTGAGAACATATTAGGACATTGATGATAATTTGGGATCACTTGGATTTAAGTATCTTGATGCAACATGAAACCCTAATTTGAGGTAGACTGTCATAGGAGAGAGCTTGTTTTGCCAACCCTTGGACTACCTTGAGCAACTTGAGGATCTTTCTTGAAATGTTTTTGAGAAATATGGGAGCGAAAAATTTTGGGTACAACAAATACTATTTGGTTTATCCCTCATCGGATAACCAAGTTGTCATCGTACAAGAACAGGGTTGTAGTTAATTCCTCCCTTTGTACCGAGAAGAGGTACATTGGGGAAACTACCACAACTATCGACAATCTCTACATTATGGTGAGCCCGATGATACCAATCAATATCTGAGTGAGTAAGTGCCATGATCTTAGGAGCCCAACGGGGTTCCTTCCTGACATCCCAGAAAGCACCAGACTGAGGCATATGAGAAATAAACCATCGGTACAACAGAGGCGTGCAACAGATAATCATCCCTCTATGATAATAATTCCGAAGATGAATAGAATAACATCACCCAACAATGTGGGAACTGGGTTTCCAATCATGAAGATCCTGATAGTATTAACATCAACAAAATTACCCACATTAGGAAATAAAAACAACCCGTAAGCAAGTAGAGCCAAGATGGCCTCAAAAGCAACTGTGCTCTTCATCCTGGCAAAGTAACGAGCTTTCTCCAATAAGAACTGAGCTGGTAATCCTCTAATCCCTCCTTTAGTAGTCATATGGGATTCAACCTCAGACTTCCCCAGATGGATCAAAGCATCAATCTCGTGTGGTTTTGGCTCACCCTCCAAACTAGTAAAAGGAACACGATCGGTAATAGGTAAATCCAACAGATAAGGATACTACTCTAGTGTAGGCATCAACTAATAGTCAGGGAAAGTAAATCAATGATAAATCGGATCATAGAACTAGACCAAGGTTGAGAGAATACCCTCCTTCATCCTAAGCTTCATGAGAGGAATGATGGATCCATACTTCTTCCGAAAATCTGCAGAACACCCAATCTCGGGAATTAGACTGATCAACTCATCTATCATGGGATCTTTGAAACTGTATTTTTCGGTCTTTCTTTTTCCAGAATTTATGGTCAAAAGGTACCTGCGATATTCACTAATGGTCAACTTTCAAGTCCCTTGAAATAAAATTTCTTCAAAAGATTCTTATGAGTGCATGGACGCATGATGCAACAATCACATACAAGATCACAAACATAGGGTTCATAGGTTCAACGTCACGAGCATGAGGTCAAAGGTACTACCCATAAGGTATGGTCTAAAAGTTATCACCTGCCGAACAAGGTTCTAGAGGTTCCCAGAGTCTACATCCTTCCTTTGGATAATACCAACTTCCTGATTAACTCGGTAATTAGTAATATTATGAAGAAAAACTCGTTCGAGCGTAGTATTGTGTGACAACTATTTCTGGATTACTCCGTCATAGCTTCCGCACTACACCTAAAAGGCAAAGATGGGTTAGGTAATCTACGGTCCTCAGATTCAACAGGCTCCCAAGTTGAAAGCAGTACGTCTTCCCGATTACTCGGTAAACGACACTACAGTCAAAGGGGCCTCCACTGAGTGGGGGATCTCATGCCTCCTTTTTTGGGATTACTCCCTCAAAGTTAACATGACTATACCACCCGTCCTACCTTAATGTTTGCCCAAGTCCGAGTATAGGACTTATAAGTAATCACCAAGCACCCTGACAAACAAGAAAAATCCAAGAAAACATATATAAAACATATAACACATAAACAACAATAGCACATATACAAATATAAACAACGATAGATTTAACCCACTTAGGGATTGTTGTACCCCAAAATTTTCCCTCTCATGTTTTCCAAGGTCTTCCCCTACATGGTTGGTCATGAACCCTTGCCTAAGAAAAAGGAAATTTGTGGGTAGTGTTTTCAAGTTCCCTTCGATTGGAATTTCAGCAAAGTCTTTCGATTGGCCTTGCAACAGGTTCCTTCGATTGGAGCATCCGAGGTTCCTTCGATTGGAGCATCAGAGGTTCCTTCGATTGGAGCATCAGAGCTTCCTTCAATTTGGAGCATCAGAGCTTCCTTCGATTTGGACCATCAGAGCTTCCTTTGATTTGGAGCATTAGAGCTTCCTTCGATTGGAACATCAGAACGAAGTGTCCTTTAATTGGCATTACTAAGGCATAATATTCTTCAAATAGCATGTTCTGATATGTTTTGATATATTCTGATTAATGCAGAGATGTCTTAATCTAACATGTTCTGATAGGGGAAGTTCTGAACACTTCGAATCTGAACCCGGAACCATTCGAGTGAACTGAATCAGACCCATTCGAGTGAACTGAATCAGACCCATTTGAAGGAAATGAATCATAGTCGTTTGAAGGAGCTGAATCAAGGCCATTCGAAGGAGGCCATCAGCCCATTCGAAATAGAGCATTCGAAGGCCAGTATGTCCACATTTATGCCAAATTCAAAAATGGATAAAATCCCTTAACTTTGCCCAAGGTTACATATTGGTATTCATGGAATTCAAATGGCTGTTACAAACATTACTTCTCTTGTCCCCTCCCTCCTACTCTATATAAGCAGCATGCTTGCAAGAAAAAAAGGACGGGAGATTAGAGATACGCTACCCACAAACCCATCAAAGGTTGTCAAAATTTTCATAAGTAATCCAAGCCAAAGCAACCCTTCAACAAAAGTATCCACGCCCAGAAGTCCCAGATCGAAGGTACCCACATCCAGAAAGTTCCAAATCGAAGGTTCCAACTACTGGTAAGAGAGGGTAAAATGTAAAACTTTGTATTTACATAACACATCCATATTTTTTGTTTCATTCGATTTGTCATTCTAGACAGAATCGAAGGGCCTGGGTTTGACACCCAGGTCATGTCTTTCGTTTGCTAGCATGTTTGCAGGTATAGCATCCTCACAAGGGACCCATCAAATAGTTTCCAGCAAGGACTTCTAGGAAGCATCTCCTTGGATCGAAGGATGGAACCCATCAGTCGAAAGGAAATCTCTCCCTGGATCGAAGGATGACACCCTTCAATCGAAAGACAACATTCCTTGGATTGAAGCCCCATTTTTCACTTCAATCGAAAGGCCCACTTATCCCTGCAATCGAAGGAGGCCTTTTATGTTCCTATTATTTGTTCTTTTTTTACTTTATCATTTGAATCAATGTTAAAATAAAAAATCACAAAAAATATTAGGTTATTATTTTATTAATCATATTAATTTATGAATAAATTAATTAATTATTTTAACATCTTTTTCTTAAAATTAAATTAGATAGACTTAGGCTTTATTTTCTTTTATACTAAAAATAACAAAAAGATTTTCTTTTGTTTACTTAGCATTTTCTTAGGTTTTTAGACGTTCATCTTTATCTCGCGCGCGTTTATCATTTTCTCATTTTCTTAATATTGTAACTGATCATGGATGTAATAGCTTTAAATTTAAAATTCTGCACTTTTATTTTCTTGCATCTCTTTTTTATGTAACTTTCCCAAAGCGTTGTAATAGTTTAGGGTTTATGTTTTTGCTTTTATTTTTCGTACTTTACATTTCCTGTACAATATTACTGTTAGTAACTAGGATTGCATGGAAAGATTGAAAATAAACGTTAGCAAACCTTAATGCAAAAGATAAATAACTGAAAAAACACACTTCTCACACTTGCATCCTTAGGGTATTCCTCACTCGATTCCCTCGAAAATGGTCATGTCCCTCGAACGTAGGGATATCTTAGCAAAGACCCTCAGTATAAAAGTCATCATAAAAGATCATGGTCCCTAAACGTCTCTCGAGTTGCCTTTCGGTAAATGATCTTGCCCCTCGATGTTGCCTATATGATGACAGTCCCTTCGAACACTAAGATATCCATACATTTTGACTTCGATGACCATAACATCCCTTTCGTTAGTCCCTCAATATTCGATGATAGGGCTACTTACTCACTAACAGTAGGATAGCACTATCTAAAGGATAGGAGGAAAAGAACATCCTTTTTCGAGTAGGTAGATAGTTCTTAAGTACTTGCTCAAAAACAAATTTTAACACTTACACACTTTTCAAAATACTTTTCAAAAACGCTTTATTACACTCTTGAGGACTGATACAAGAGTTACCATAATGCAAACAAAAACTTTCAAAACACACAAACACAAACAGTTTTAAAAAATGAGCAAGTACCTAAGAGCCCGTGGAAAACCACGGATGGAAAGGGTGCTAACACCTTCCCTTTCCATAATCTACCCCCTTATTAGAAAATCTCGAAAAATGTCTTTTTCTGTTCTTTTCACCCTTTTCTTTGTTGGATAAAAGAAAAGTCGGTGGCGACTCTTGCTTACCGCAACATTTGCGAACAAAAAATGCAAACCAGTATTAAACAGTCGGTTCTGCCACTGTATCACAGGGATGGACCAACAAAAGGTCAATCTTTCCCCAGTGAAGTCGCCATTTTTCTGTAGCGGTAAAAATGTTTAAGACTAAGCCACTGGATTGACTAGACTTATATAGATCAAAATAAAAATCTCCACCGCGCTTTAAGGTAAGGGGGTTGGTTATGCAAAGGGAAGTTATTAGCACGTTAAACATCTACAGTACTCCGCAAGAACCTCTTTGAAAAATATGTATATTTTGGCTATAAAGTGTTGTATTTAAAATAGATGGTGATGGTGAGAAAAGAAACATATTTTTTATAACTTTTGAACCCGCTGCGGTTGTGAACCTTTAGTGCCTACGTACTACCTTTCATGCAATAGGCGATCAGGGTACACGCAGTTCCTCTTTAAAATTTTTAAAACACAAGTGTGTTGATTGATTTTATGAGATAAGACATCATCGTCGTTGTCCGTGTGGAAAACATACTTACTACCAACAATCTTGAGAAAGGAGAATTTGCATCATCTCAAAGTGGAGGATATGGCTTGGATTTTAAAATCAACAATGTCTCACTCAATACCCAAGTGGAAAGTATCTCACTTCACTACATATTGTAGAAGTATAGTTGTTTGCATCACTATAAGGATTGACAAATGTCTAATCTTTATAGAAAAGTTTTAAAATAAAAGCCAAAGTGGCAAAATGGTTTGAAATGAGATTGATTGACTTTTAGTCTTCTCACAAAAAATGGCAAGGTATTATTAAGTTGATTGGAGTTTATTTATGAAAAGGTTTTGAAAATGCATGGACATAAATCCAAGTTTATTATGAAAGTAGTTCAAGTTTAAAAACAAGAAGAGTTTTCAAAAGGAGGGAGAAGATTTTTGAAATTAAAGAAGATGGGAGGAGAAGAAGAGACTATCCTAAAGCATGAGGTAAAGGCTAGGGATAAGAGCCATCTAACCAACAAGAAGCCAATAATTGACATTATGAGTCAGGATATAATTCTCATTCTTTGGATTAAATCCAAACAAGAAAAGATACTAGACTTCTTGAGAGAAACAAACTTCAAGTGTATTAAGTCTTCCCAAAAATTGGGCAGAGTAACAACTGTATACGGGTGAATTCTAGATTACAAACAAAGTATGTAACCACAATAACCTGCATACAAAACAAACAAACAACCCAATGTCTTGAGGTAAACCTCAAAAACTCCAGGAAAAATATCAATTAAGGTCATAAGGTCTCCAACATAGGCCAAGGTTTCTAATCCTAAGTCCAAGAAGTCCAATACTCTATAATGCCAAGGATAGTAACCAAGTAGTCCAAGTATCATTAAAGGTTTTTTATGGTTCATGTTGATTATTAGGTGTCTTGAAAAAGAAAAGTAAAGCTCAAGTGAGCAAAATAAAAATGACATAAAAGTAAATGCTCAAGTGACAAAGATGAAAAATAGCATGAAATGTAAATGCAAAAGTAAATGGTACATAAAGCATAAAAGAGCATGAAATAAAAGCACAAAATAAAGTCAATTATTAGAAATTGGTGGTTAGTTGGATGACCATATTGAAACTTGCATTTGGAACTCATTAGAGGATTGATAGAACCAAAGCCTCCACACAACAAGTTGCATTTGATTTTTGTCAAGTATATCATCCATTTTGGAATCCTCAAAAGTACCATGTAATGATAACCGATGTTTAAGTGATCCACGTTGAACAAAATTGATGAAGATCCATTAGAGGATTGGTAGAACCAAAGCCTCCACACAATGAATCTCAAGGTTATTGGATCAAAGAGATCAAATTAACATACTTGGGCTTGCAAACGTAGGTTTGGGCCACAAATGATCATTTATTCGAATCGGGACAAAATTTAGCACTATGTTAAGCAATCATAAGTGGACTTATATACAATTCGTACCTATTTTTAGGCCGGTCAATAGCAATCTATGCACCATTTGATTTGAGACATGATATAGAGATTATGCTCCAATAACACTTAGTGTAATAAGAAGGGGATGCGATGAAGAGGGAAGGGAAAAAAGAATGAATAAACCACATCTGAATCAAAATTTAATGAAACTATTATTAAAATCATTCATCCCATATTTATGGAGTTAAACTCAACACCATGGATCCAATGATGTTAATAAAATTCATGATAAAAAATTCAACCCAAGATCAGCCAGAAAATAATCACAAAACAATATTACATTTAATATATACATTAAAAAGTGTTTTAAAATGTTTTAAAATAGAAATAAGAGAGGGAAAATATCAACTATGCTCAAATTAATTAAGAAGTATTAAGTAAAACCATAGAAAAATCAGAAATGAACTCAAATAGTTTTATAAAAATTATGGTAATTTTTTAAAGTCAGAAACTATTTTTAAAATTAAAAGAAATGAGTAAAATAAACCAAAAATGATAAAAAATAACAAAGTCAGAAGTAAAAAATAAACGAGGTCACCAATATTTGTCACAATATCATTGGATCATTCCATTTTTTTTAGAATTTAAAAATGCATGAAAGTATTTTTAAACATTTAAAACAATTCAAAGAAAGTGAAAATTTATAAAAAATATCAAAACACAAAATAAAATTGAAAAAAATAAAAATCAGAAAGAGAAAAATCAAAAATATTTTTCATAATTTATTCAGATTTTTTGGACTTAAAATGAATTTTCTATGATTTTTTGAAGTTTAAAACAATTTAAATATAAAAATCAGAAAATAAAATAAATTCAAAAATATGTGGACCATTGGATGAGAGTCAAAACACATTAGTAATCAAATCCAAGGGATCTGGCGCACTGTGCATATCATGGTCATTTCTGAATAAAGCATAAGATTCAATATAAAATCAAAAATTCAAAAAAACAAATGGCGTTGTTTCATTGGTTGAAGGATGACACGTTGGTCATCTTCAACCTCCAGCCAGTCTCAAAACCAGGTCACTCAAACTGTAAAATTAGAGCACGAGACCTATGTCATTCGCTTCGTCTCATCAAGACGAAGGCAACCACACATTCGCGAATAATTTATATAAAATGTAGCTCAAGCAATTTGGAAGGAAAGTTTTGAAAAGGGATTTGAAATTTCATGGTCAATACGTGTTTCCAGTTAAAAGCAAGTTGTTGTACCCCAAAATTTGCCCTCCCATATTCTTCAAGAAATTGCAAAGTCAAACTTCAAAATTCCCCAAGGGTTGCACAGTGTAAGAGCCTCCTGAACAGTCAAAATTAGGGTTTTGGTTTTGATCAAGAAAATGAAGTTTCCAAGGGTCCAATCAAGTCCCCACATGCCTATAAATATGGTCAAGCATCCTCATATCAAGTTTCAAGACTTTCAGCACAAAATTGCAAAGTCAAAAACCCTAATTGCACTACAGTCAACTGTAGGGGCAAAATGGTCATTTGACAGTCAAAAGTTCAAATTTTTGGTCAACATCTCATTTTGAGGCCACAAACATCATTTGATCAATGCTTGATCATGATTCTCAAAGCTTGGCTCAAAAATCATCAAGATGCAAAAGTTTCCTTATTTGGACAACTGAAAAAGTCAACTGTAAATTGACCAGGGCATAACTTTCACATGGATTATCAGAAAAATTCCATCCAAAGCTCATTTTGAATAGAAAGACATTCCCTACAACTCCTCTTCATACTTCAAGTCCAAGAAATACTCTCACAAAAAGTTATCAATTTCAACATTATAGGTCATTTTCAAAAGTCAATAAAAAGGGACTTTAAGTAAAAGGCCATAACTTGAGATTGGTAAATCAAACTTACATGGGACCAAAGACATTGGTTAGAGGACTCAAAGTCCTTTCCAAAATGTCCAAGAACATGAGCAAAGCTTAAAAATTGAGCAAGTTATGCCTTGTGGAAGTTGGGAAATTTTTGGATATTTTGAAAAGTCAACATTGATTCAAATGACCTAAAATTGCTAATGGGCCTCTTTTTCTTCCACAATTCATCATCCAAGGCATGTGCACGACCACTTGGCCCAAAGGGAAGTTTTTATCATTTTTTATTTATTTATTTGGATTTTTATTATTAATAATTCATTTAAATTAAAATAAATACATGAAAAATACTAAACCTAGGTTTTAAATCTTTTTATGCATATTATATACTCAATATTTCATGCATAGCTAGATTTGGAAAGAATTGAAGAGAATTGGCCATGATTTGTACAAAATAGCATGAAAAAATATTGAAAAAGATTTTTGGAAATCAAATCTTGCAAGACATGAATGCCAAGGATTTTGATTGTTTTCTTTGACCTAATTCACTCCATACATAAGCTGGATCAAAACCCTGGTGCTCACTGACTCGAAGTTGCGCAGAAAAAGCACATGAACACTTGAAATTTCTCTTGAAAACTCAAAAACTGAAAACCATATTCCAGGGCTTTTCAAGGTGAAACAACGATTCTATCACATTCCTGGGACATCAAGGAACCTTCCTGGATCAAAAGCATCAATTCTAACACCTTGAAACGGTATACAGAAATCAAGTTTTCTCACTTTTTTCTCATGATCGTGTTTTACAATTCAGGCATTTTCACTACATAATTTTAATGGATTCTTACTAATTGAAGTGTTCTGAAGCTAACCATCTACTTTAATTGCGTTTTTATACACTGTATGCGAATTCACCATTGTTGCTTTTTAGGGTTCTTAAGTTTTCAAATTAGGGGTTCTTGAATAAGGAAAAATTGGCACTCAAAACCTGGACTATTGAATCAATCATGTTTGGACGAAGAGATACCAACCCTCGCGCCTACTTTATGAGGCCTTATGGCCTGTTCGCTATTTTTTTTGAAAGTGACTTTCTGGAACGGTGCAAAACCGTTGCCAGTTCTTTCTTTGTTTCAGAAAAAAAGAACAACGCAAGGAAGATGATGATGTGTAGAGCGATGATTGGAGCGTTTAAAAGTTCGCGCGAAAAGTAGCACTAACCCTTGTTTTGTTTTATTATATTTGTTTGTTATTTAATCTATAGATAAACGAGACAGCTCCACTGGCAAGCGCGTTGGTTGGTAATGTTCAGGACCTGGGTTCGAGCCCCAGGTCCTCATCCCCTTTCATATTTTTCTTCATGTAATGTTCATATGCAGATTCAATATAGTGGACCACTGTACGCCTTCAAAATCAAACGTCCACGCGTCCCACTGGGTTCAATCAAGGGCCACGATCTGAGGAACATGATGCACTCTAGTCAACGCGTATGCATGCTGGCATGAAAGTCTTACAGGCCAAGGTCTTGATGGGCCTAAAATGCTAAGTCTTACCTCCCAAATTAGGGGCAGAACCCCATGGTTTGCACTCTTAAATTCCTTTTTTTATATATTTTTCTATCTTTTGTTTTAATTAGTTTTCTTGATTTAATTCCTTAATTAATTATTTTCATAAAAAACACAAAAAAACAATTAAAAAAATCAGAAAAAAGAGAAAAAAATAATAAATATTTTTATTTTAGTATTTTTGTAAATAAATTACATTAATCAATTTTAATTATTAAATTAGGTTTAATTGTAATATTTTCATAATAAAAATCTAAAATTGGTAGAATTAGGTTTTAATTAATTTTCATCCCTTTTTATTTTCTTTTATAATAATTAAATATTATTTATTTTTATAATCAAATTGCATGTAAAATAATTAGGTTTAATTTTAGGTCAAAATTTGATCTTTTCTTAATAAATTAAAAACAACTAGAATTAGGGTTAGCATGTTATTTTAATTAATTCTTTTTTCATTAAAATCATAAAATACCAAAAAATACCAAACACAATTTCTTTTCTTTTTTTAATTAATTAATTCCATCATTTAATTTAATTTTGCAAAAAAAGGTCCAACGCCCTCGTTTTCATTCTTATTTAATTCGCATATTTATTTTTATTTCTTATAATATTTATGTATCTCTCCCAAGGCCGTGTAATATCTTTTATTTGTCGCACTTTTAATTCTTTATTTTTCTGTCAAATCGGGTTCTGGAAATTTTGGCGATGTGGACCCGCGCCTTTTGTAATAGCTTAGAATTTTTATTTCTCGCAATTTTTAACTGTTAAACAAATGCATGCAAGAATGAATGGACAAAAATAAAAACAAACGCTAGATCACCAATAACATGACAAGATAAAATATCTGAATCTGACACACAAATCACACACCACCCCTAGGGTACGCCTCACTGTTGCCTTGCCTCGAAAGGTGATCGTCGAGTAGAGGATGTCTTAGTAAGTCCTCATGATCCGGGAACCTGGCATGAGGGTAGCTTCTAAGGTGTCTTCCCATTGCTCTGGTGATCACCATGTCCTGAACCTCGAATTGACCCGAACACCTCCAACGGTGGTGCTACCTACCTCTCAATGGTGGGATGGCACTACTTTAAAGGACATTTACACAGACGAATTCCTTAGGGTAGGTAGACGACTCTAGATACTTGCTCTAACTTCAAAAACAAATCAAAAATACTTTTCACACCGACGCCTTGTCAAAAAGCTTTCGAAAGCAATTTTTCAAACACTCTTGAGGACCGATACAAGAGTCGAACTGGAATTTTCAAAGAAACTTTTTTAAAACCCACAGTTGAAAAGCAAACAAACCATTTTTGAAAACACAATGAGCAAGTATCTAAGAGCCCATGGATAACCATGGATAGAAAGGGTGCTAACACCTTCCCTTTCTATAATCTACCTCCCGAACCGAGAGCAATCTCTTTATGGAATTTTTCTGTGCTTTTGTCCTTTCCATTTGGAGAAAATAAAAGACGGTGGCGACTCTTGCTTCCGCGACATTTCGCGAACCAGCGTTAAACAGTCAGTTCCAGATCCACCGATCACAGAACTGGCGACTCTGCTGGGGAAATCTTTAAAGTGAGGTGTACCTTAGGATTAAGATCACTGTGTTTTCAATTGTATTGACATGTCTGCTTTAAATTTGTGGGTTGCATGGGAGTTACATAGATCCTAACCCGGATCTGGGGATACCCTATTTAGGTAGCATAAGCTGTGAGGGACCTGTCCGGCGTAGACCGACACGGGTGAAACAGTGGCTACGTTGGTGTGGCACCTTGGTCTGTACCGATATCCCTTGTGTTGCAACGTGGAGAATATGGGTCTTCTGAGGAGTCATTAAGCACCAACAACCTTAGAACCTTAAATGACACAACTTGGCCATTAGAACAGTAGCAGTATGCTACGCCCATTGAGGCTAAACTCTCGTGATGGTTCTGGCCGCAAGAAAAGATTGCGATGCTGGAGTTATGACCGGTTGAGGGTAGTCAATGATATTGGGATCCTCTAAGAACCCGGTTACTTTGATAGGACAGGTATGAACCAACAAACTGAAAAAGGGTAGTACCTAGACCTCATGTTGGCCTAAACTTTAGGGGCTTGCCTTGTGTGACTTGTGTGCCTTACCATGTTTGCCTTTGTATTTGTTTGTGGTGTGCTTTATCATAACATCATAACATCATGAGCATTGCATGCATCCTGCATAAGGACTGACCATTTCAAAGACAAGAGGGTTTCACCTTTGCTCTGTTTTGTAGGACATCATGATACCTGTGCGAAGGAATACTATCCGGTTCAACTTTGTTCGTTCACCTGAGTTGCTTGAAGAGTTGGTTAGCAGAATTCCAAATACCACTTCCTTCATTCAGAGGCATGGTTCTCTTCTCAGTTTAGTCACTGCAAAGCAGGATCAACAGTTGATGAGTGTTCTGACCCAGTTCTATGACCCCCTGTACCAGTGCTTCACCTTTCAAGACTTCCAGCTGGTCCCTACCCTGGAAGAGTTCTCTGATTTGCTTGGTATCCCTATCTTGGATCAGACTCCCTTTACTGGTTGGGAAAAGACCCTCAGGCTTGAGGATGTTGCTGCAACTCTTCCCTTGACACATCAAGAGGTAATGGACAATTGGGTGACTAAAAGCGGAGTTAAGGGTTTCTTGGCCAAGTTTCTGATCGGTAAAGCTAACAGTTTCTGGAATGACCTGGACTTTAGGGCATATGAAGACATCTTGGCTCTCTTAATCTATGGGTTAGTCTTGTTTCCTAATCCTGACAACTTCATCAATATCACTGCCATAAGGATCTTTATGTCTCAGAATCCTGTGCCCACTCTCTTGGGTGACATCTTGCAACAACTTCATGCTCGTACTACCCGAAGACGAGGAACCCTATGGTGTTGTATCCCTTTGTTGGTGAGGTGGTTTATTTCGCACCTCCCTAAGTTCGTACTGAAGAACCAAGAAGGAAGAGGTTGGGCTCACAGGTTAATGTCTCTCACCGACAAAGACATCATTTGGACTTGCAGAGGTTTGGATGAGATAGCTGTCATTGATCGATGCGGGGAATACCCTAATGTTCCACTGATTGGTACTCAAGGAGGGATCTCTTACAATCCATGTCTAGCACTCCGTCAGTTTGGAAGAGCCAGAAGAGCAGGCCCCCGTGAGATGTTGGTGCCTCACATCAGTTTTGAGTTTCAGGTGGATAGTGACGAGCTGCGTCGTAGGCTTGGGACAAAGTTCATAAAGCTGACCCACAAGAGTTAGGGCTAAAAACTTCTTTACCTATGGAAGCCTACTACAAATGGGTTCGCATCCGTGCTCAGAAGTTAGGTATGCCGTATGAAGCCGTCAGACCCGTCATTCTTGAGTGTCCTGACAAAGATGGTGTTCCTCCAACTGTCCTTCCTCCTCAGATACCTACTGATTATGAGACATTGAAGAGATCTTGGTCGAAACTGCGAGAAGAGCGGGATTCTTACCGGGAAAAGTTCAACGAACAGGAATTAAAGATCCAGAAGCTGACAAAGCAGTTGGAGAATGAGAGAGCTCTGAATGCCTACATCCGTACTGAGAAGAGGAGACCATGGGATCAATAAGGAGCTCCGGATGTTCTTTCACAGTTTTATTTCCCTTTCCAGTATTTCCTTTCCATGTAACGCCTAAGGGCAACCTGTTGAATAATTTCAGTTTCAAAGTTGAATCTAATGAAGTGTGTTCCTTTTTGTGTACAAAGTTGATTCCCGATTGTCTTTGAAAACATAAATCATACGCATTCCATTCATCATGTGCATAGCAGGTTTTCCTCTTTTCAGGTTGCTTACCGTTCTTCGCTGTTTATTTCAGCATCATGAATCCTGACTCATCATCAACTGAGATGTCCATCAAGGCTCTTCAGGTGCAGAATGCGCAATTTCAGGAATTAATCATGGGTCTGGCTCAAGGCCAAGAAGAGCTGAAGGCTCTGCTCCTGAAGAAGGAGAAGAAGAAGAAGAGGAGGACTGTTCTGTTCAGCTCGGGCCGAAGGTTTGGCAACACTCTGCAAAATGAAGAGGCTGGTTCTTCCATTGGCAAGAGTACTCCTCAGGCAGAAAAAGGTCCTAGTCCGGTAGTCTCCGACAACGAGACTGATTTTGATGAAGAGCAATATCCTCCGGCAGAAGACCTCTACAAGCAGTTGGAAGACAGGTTGAATGCTATGGAGATACAACAGGTACCTGGGCTGGATTTTGGAGATTTGGGTTTGTCTACTGGTGTGATTATTCCTCGCAAGTTCAAAGCACCATCTTTCACTAAGTACGACGGGGCGTCTTGTCCCAAGCTACACCTCAGGTCCTATGTTCGGAAGATTCAACCGTACTCAGTGGATAAGAACTTGTGGATCCACTTCTTCCAGGAGAGTCTTTCAGGGACTCATCTCAAATGGTTCTATCAGCTGGATGGGACCAAGGTTCGTAACTGGGAGGAGTTGGCTACTGCTTTCTATAAGCAGTATCAATATAATGCCGACCTTGCCCCTACACGTACCCAACTCCAGGGTATGTCGTTAGGTTCAAGTGAAGGTTTTAAAGAGTACGCTCAGAAGTGGAGGGACCTGGCTGGCAGGGTGCAGCCTCCGTTGACTGATCGGGAGTTGGTAGACATGTTCTTGGGGACCCTATCTGGGCCATTTTTCAACCATCTTATCGGGAATTCATCTGCAGGGTTCACTGATCTAATTCTGACTGGAGAGAGAATTGAGGCTGGGTTGAAGTCTGGTAAGATTCCGAAGGGTGTATCGTCTAGTTCTGAGAAGAAACCCTTCAAGAAGGAGGCTAGTGTTGTATATGGCTCTAGAAGACAAGAGAAATCTGAGCGCCGTCAATCTGTCAGTGCGGTAATGATTGCTACACCTGCTGCCGCTCCTCGGCCAAACAATCCTCAAAGGGCTGAAAGACCCCGGAGAGAGTTCACCCGTTTGAGCATGACTTTATCGCAGATCTTGCCACAGTTGTTATCCACTAATCTAGTGACTGTTAGAGAGGCACCCAAAGGTGTAAACACTGCCTCCCCCAAGTACAACCCGAATGCTCGTTGTGCTTACCATTCTGATAGCCCGGGGCACTCCACTGATGACTGTTGGGCATTAAGGAATAAGGTGCAAGACCTTATCGACGCGAAAGAGATACAGTTCGAAGCGCCTGAGAGGCCAAATGTGGTAACTGCTCCTATGCCTCAGCATGGGGTAAATGCTGTTGATGAAGAAGTGTATGCTGTTTCTGTGGATGATCTGGCTACTCCTCTGAAGACTGTCAAGAGGAACCTGCTGCTGGCCGGTTTATTTTCGGGTTGCAGTGAGGGTTGCCTATTTTGTGCTGTTTCCCTATCTGGTTGTCCCTTGCTGAAGTTAGGCATCCAAAGCCTAATGGATAACAAGGAGATTCTGTTTAAGAAGTCTACTGTTCAGTTGGTTCCAGTAGAAGAAGTTTCTGTGGTTACCATCTTCAATAATCCAATCAAGGCTCTCCCGAAGAAGCCTGTTCAAATCATGACTGTTGCACCTGTGGTTATTACTGTTCCGGGGCCTCTTCCCTACGTATCTGATAAAGCTGTCCCCTGGCACTATGGGGCAGACGTATATGTGAATGGGATCAAACAAGAGTTCAACACTGGCGCCAGTATCCGTGACATCACTGGCCCAGCCAAGGTTACCCGCAGTGGCAGGCTCTTCTCGCCTAACATTGCACCGCCCGCTACTCGAAGACCCCTCCTTATAACACCTACAAGTGTACCTGTTCCTGTTGCTGATCAAGTTGTTTCCCCTGCTGCCGAGTCATCCAATGCTCGGGGTAAGGGAGTTGAAGATGAGCCTGCCCGGATGGAGGCACTGATACCTGTAAATGCTGAGGCCTCCCAACAAGAGATGGAGGAAATCCTAAAAATAATAAAAAAGAGTGACTTCAATGTTGTGGAACATCTGGGGCATACGCCTTCCAAGATCTCCATTCTCTCCTTGTTGCTATGCTCCGAGGCCCACGCTAAGGCTTTGATCTCGTTTCTCAAGACGGCCCATGTGCCACAGGAAACATCTGCAGTCCAGTTCACTGATTGTGTAGCAAATCTGACAGCAGACAATAGCTTGGGTTTCTCAGATGCTGACCTGACTGCAAAGGGGAGAGACCACAATGATGCTCTGCATGTCTCTATCGAATGCAGGGGCACTACTCTGGCGCATGTATTGGTGGATACTGGTTCCTCCTTGAATGTTCTACCAAAGAAGGCTTTAGACCGTTTGGATTGTGAAGGCCTGGAATTAAAACCCAGCAATATCATCGTCAGGGCCTTTGACGGTTCCAAGAGGATGGTTCATGGAGAGGTTGACATCCCTATTCGTGTGGGCTCTCAGGTGTTTGACTCTACTTTTTATATGATGGATATCCGTCCATCGTACTCTTGTCTACTGGGTCAGCCTTGGATCCATAAAGCTGGGGCAGTGACCTCTACCTTGCACCAGAAGCTGAAGTACCCTGTCAGAGGGAAGATCGTCACTGTGCAGGGAGAGGAGGAGTATATGGTGAGCCATCTGAATTCCTTCAGATACATTGAGATGGATGGGGAGTTTATTGAAACCCCCTTTCAGCATTTCGAGGAGGTGCTTCCAATTTCAGCGGCAGCAGAAACAGCAGTAGAAGAGAATGTTCCTTTGAAGATGGCTTCCCTGAAGGATGCTCGGGCTGTGGTTCAAAAAGGTGAATGTGCTAACTGGGGCAGGCTTCCCGACTTTACACAGAAAACTGACAAATTTGGACTGGGTTTTACTGCAGAGGGTCAGAAAGCTATGCGGAAGGCGAAGACCAAAAGACCTCCTGTGTTCATTTCAAATCCAGGAGTGAATGCTGTTGGGGAAGACAATGAAGTGGACGAAGCTGAGTTCAATAGCTGGATCTATCCAACGACTGAAGGCGGATTGACCAATTGGATTGTCAAAGACCATACTCCTGTTACTTTTGTTACGCAATAATAAACTTCTTTGTTTTATTATTTGTAATAAACAATAAATAAACTCTATGGCCCGGTGTCTTACCCGAGGCACCGTGGTTTCATTTGTGAGGGCATATAAATTGTCATTTCATATATCATAAATGAAAATCTTGGACGTTTTCTCGCATTTCAAATTTTATGCTCCTTTTCTGTCTTCCCTCCCTTTACATATTTTTCAAAACAGCTGTATTTACACACACACTCACTCATACAGGTTTCAATCCACTCTGGATCTCACTGGTAACGACTCTGCTACTGCCAGTTATGACTTCGAAAATCCGATCAACTTAGCCGAAGACGAAGGGGAAGATGATTGCGAAGTGTCTGGCGAGCTTGCAAGACTGTTGCTTCAGGAAGAGAGGGCAATTCAACCACATGAAGAGCCAGTGGAGATAATAAACTTGGGTACTGAGGAAGACAGGAAAGAGGTAAAGATTGGTGCCAACCTAGAGCTCAGCGTGAAGCAACGGTTGACTAAGATGCTACATGATTATATGGAGATCTTTGCCTGGTCCTACGAAGACATGCCCGGGTTGGATACCGATATTGTGGTCCATCACTTGCCAACCAAGGAAGACTGCCCTCCGGTTAAGCAAAAGGTCCGCCGTATGCGTCCAGAGATGTCTGAGAAGATCAAAGCCGAGGTTATGAAACAGTTTGATGCTGGGTTCCTTGCAGTAGCTTCTTACCCTCAGTGGGTTGCTAATGTGGTGCCGGTACCAAAGAAGGACGGTAAGGTCAGAATGTGTGTCGACTACAGGGATCTGAACAGGGCCAGCCCCAAAGATGACTTCCCTTTACCTCACATTGATGTCCTTGTTGATAATACAGCTCAGCACAAGGTATTCTCTTTCATGGATGGCTTTTCAGGTTACAATCAGATCAAGATGGCACCTGAAGACATGGAAAAGACTACATTTGTTACTCAGTGGGGCACCTTCTGTTACAAGGTCATGCCTTTTGGACTAAAGAACGCTGGGGAAACCTACCAACGTGCCATGGTTGCTCTATTTCATGACATGATCCATCATGAGATAGAAGTGTATGTTGACGACATGATCGCAAGGTCCCAGACTGAGGAAGAGCACCTAGATCATCTGCAGAAGTTGTTTGACCGGTTGAAACTGTACAAGCTAAGGTTGAACCCAAACAAGTGCACCTTCGGGGTAAGATCTGGAAAGTTGCTAGGCTTCGTGGTCAGTGATAAAGGTATTCAAGTGGACCCTGCCAAGGTTAAAGCTATTCAAGAGATGCCAGTTCCTAAGACAGAGAAGGAAGTCAGAGGCTTTTTAGGACGCCTGAATTACATTGCTCGGTTCATCTCACACCTGACTGCTACCTGTGAGCCAATCTTTAAGCTGCTGAAGAAAGATCAGGTAGTACGTTGGAATGATGAATGTCAGGCTGCTTTTGACAGAATCAAAGAGTATCTCCAAGAACCACCCATCCTTATGCCACCGGTTGAAGGGAGACCTCTGATACTATACCTGACAGTACTTGACAACTCAATGGGGTGTGTGCTGGGGCAGCATGACGAGTCTGGCCGAAAAGAGCATGCCATTTATTACCTTAGCAAAAAGTTTACCGACTGTGAGACCCGATACTCACTGCTTGAGAAAACTTGCTGCGCTTTGGTATGGGCTGCTCGCCGGCTGAGACAGTATATGCTGACTCATACCACCTTGTTGATCTCAAAGATGGATCCTATAAAGTACATATTCGAGAAGCCTGCTCTGTCTGGGAGAATCGCAAGATGGCAAATGATCTTGACGGAATACGATATTCAGTACACGACCCAGAAAGCCATCAAGGGAAGTGTATTGGCAGACCACTTGGCACATCAGGCCGTAGATGATTATCAATCAATGAACTTCGAGTTTCCGGACGAAAGCATCATGATTGTGACTGATTGTGAAGTACCTGGACCGGATGAAGGACCTGAGGAAGGATCCCGATGGTCTATGCACTTTGACGGAGCCTCCAATGCTTTGGGAAACGGTATCGGCGCTGTAATCATATCACCTCAAGGCACTCATACTCCACTCACTGCCCGGCTATGTTTCAACTGTACCAACAACATGGCGGAGTATGAAGCGTGCATCATGGGTCTTCAAGCTGCGATCGACCTAAGGATCAAGTTTCTCAGTGTCTTCGGAGATTCCGCTCTTGTGATCAATCAGATCAAAGGAGAGTGGGATACGAAACATCCGAATCTTATTCCTTACAGAGAATGTGTGTTGACCTTGATCCCCCACTTCACGAAGATAACCTTTGAACACTTTCCAAGAGAAGAGAATCAGTTGGCGGACGCGTTAGCTACAATGTCTTCTATGTTCAAGGTCAAATGGGATAATGAGGCTCCCCGGATCATCATCTGGAAACTGGACGAACCGGCATACTGTTGCGATCTTGAGACTGAATTGGTGACTGAGAAGCCTTGGTACCATGAGGTGAAGAGATATTTGGAAGCTCAGGAATACCCTGAAGGTGCATCTGTCAACGATAAGAAGTTCCTGAGAAGGTTCGCGGCAAAGTTCTTCCTTAGCAACGACATCTTATACAAGCGAAACCATGATTCAACCTTACTGCGTTGTGTGGATAAGACTGAAGCAGAAAGGATCATGGAGGAGCTACATGAAGGGACCTTTGGTACACATTCCAGTGGACATACAATGGCAAAGAAGATCCTTCGGGCAGGGTATTACTGGTCCACAATGGAAGCTAACTGCTACCAACATTCTAGGACATGCCATAAGTGCCAGATTTATGCAGACAAGGTGCATGTTCCTCCAGTTCCCCTGAATGTTCTGACTGCGCCTTGGCCGTTTGCAATGTGGGGCATAGACATGATCGGTGAAATTAAACCTACGGCATCTAATGGGCATCGCTTCATCCTGGTAGCGATTGATTATTTTACAAAGTGGGTCGAAGCAGCGTCCTACGCTACGGTAACCAAGACTGTGGTGGCGCGGTTCATTCGACATAATCTGATCTGTCGGTACGGCGTCCCAGAGAGGATCATTACAGACAATGGTACCAATCTGAATAACAAGATGATCACTAAGCTCTGCGAGCAGTTCAAAATACAGCACCACAATTCTTCTCCTTACAGACCGAAGATGAATGGGGCTGTAGAAGCAGTAAATAAAAATATCAAGAAAATCGTGCAGAAGATGACAGTGACTTATAAAGATTGGCACGAGATGTTACCGTTCTCTCTACATGGGTACCGTACCTCAACCAGGACGTCAACCGGGGCAACTTCTTTCTCTATGGTTTATGGTATGGAGGCAGTCTTACCGATCGAAGTGCAAATACCCTCTCTCCGGATAATGAAGGATGCAAATCTGAACGAGGATGATTGGATCCAGACACGACTTGATCAGCTCAACCTTATTGATGAAAAGAGACTTACTGCTATCTGCCATGGTCAGACGTACTAGAAATGAATGATCAGGGCATTTAACAAAAAGGTCAGACCACAGGAATATCAAGTTGGGGATCTGGTAATCAAGCGAATCATCCTTCCTCAGAGTGATCCAAGGGGCAAGTGGACCCCTACGTATGAAGGGCCATTTGTGGTTAAACATGTGTTCTCAGGAGGAGCCATGATTCTAACCAATATGGATGGTGACGACCTTCCTCACCCCGCCAATGCAGACATAGTAAAAAGATACTACGCATGAAAAAAGACCCGCTAGGCTGACATGCCTAGGCAAAAATTAGGGCTTCCCGGCGAACCAAAAGGGTTCGGGCAAAATGAAGGGGAAATGAAAAAAACTGTACACCCGGCAAGTCGAAAACCTGGAAAGGCGGCTTGGGCAAAAATGGGTATCCCGGTGGACTGAAAACCCGAAAGGGCGGTCCAGGCAAAAGTTAGGGATAAAAGCGTAATACTATGTCTTATTGGATCACTTTGCATCCAGAATCCGGTATCTACACCAAGTTCAGACGGCATCGATCAGTCAGCTTCATTCTTCGTTTAGGTCATTAAGGGATGAGACGCTCGGGGATATAAAGGCAATAGCAGAGTTGAAACCCAGTGGGATCATTCATTTCACACAGCTGTTTTATTTTTCTTGTACAAAATTTGTATAAACTCTTTTGTTCGGCGGCGTTCTCTTACTAGGACGTCAGCCTCTTGTACAAAAACGCCTATTTTCAGGCCATTCAAAAATCAATACAAATATATTTTTCAGTTAAAAGTGCCAATTGTTTTTCCTTTTTCTGTTTTGTTTTGCGAAGAACGTCCAAGGTTCAATTTGTGATATATGCATTGATAATAATTTGCTAACTCATGAATATTTGCATACGAAACAAAGGATTAATTACAGGTAACATTAGAAACAGGGGCAATAAAAGAGTTGTCTAAGCAATCTAATTGTTCTATCCTCCAAGGTATCAAGGTAAGATCAGCCGAAAAACATAATCAGATATCCTAATTCCCCAGAGAGTGAGCCAGCAAGTCAATACACTCTCCTCAAACTATATTATCAAACCTTAAGGAAGTTGGGTATCCTCCCGCAGATCTCAACATTCCCCAGCAGCATATGTATTCTTAAACAAGCATCCCCGACAGTCTTGGTCTAAAGATTTATCCCCGACGGTATATCAAACATTCAAAGGAATCACTTCTCCTGCAGTTCAAAACTTCCCCAGGAGAGTCCAATCCAGTTTCCCTAGGAAAGTTGGAATTCATCTCCCCAGGCAGTAAGCTTATCCCCAGTAGATTCTGGAAGCTTATCCTCGCAGAGTACGAACGCGTCGCCCGACCTTATTCAAAGAGTTATTTCCCTACCAGGATATAACTGGGTTATCCTCAGCCAAAAGCCACGGAAAGGTCGTCGTCAACGCAATTCTCTCTTAGCCCCAGCGAAGTCTATCAACATTTCAAGGGTATCCCCAGCAAGTTATTATCAACAATTCAACAAAGTACCTCGCTCCCCACAGAGTTTTGTTTCCCAGCAAGATCGTTAGAGTACTTTTCTCCCCGCAGAATATTCCATTCGCCAAGATTATTCCCCAACGGAGTCATCTTCTCCTATCGGTATTCTTGCAATCATCATCCCCAGCGGAAGTAAAGGCTTATTCTTCAACATCAGCCCAGGAGTGACTTCCCGGCACCCGTCAAGGATTTACTTTCCTAGATGAAAAATACATTCATAAACATCGCACTTCCATACATCATTATAGTATGCATAGACGCATCATACAAATCACATTTATGTTGAGAACATCATTGCTTGGTCCATATCATGCATTGCATATGACTGACCTTTACCTTTCAGGAAAGATTCAGTTAAATTCTCAATCATATTTCAAGACTCTAAGACCTTATCTGGTTCAGTTAAATCGACTCCAAAGATTTCTCTGGTTATTATCCAATCAAAGGCCTTCTCTGGTTCGGTCAGATCGACTCCAAAGATCTCCCTGTCTCTTACCCAGTTGAAGACATTCAAGACCTAGACCGGTTCAGTTAATCGACTCCAAAGATTTCTTATCCAGTCAAAGGCCTTCTCTAGTCCAGCTAAATCGACCCCAAACAGGTTTTTCTGATGAAGACTCAGTAGAAGTTATCTAAGGTTTTCTCAATGATTGCTATTGAGATTGTAATTGCCTATGGTTCTCTCCCCGATACTGCGGAGACGATAATTCCACTCCAGGTTTTTCTCAATGATTGCTGTTGAGATTATAATTTCCTATGGTTCTCTCCCCAATGCTGCGGAGACGATAATTCCATTCCAGGTTTTTCTCAATAATTGCTATTGAGATTGTAATTGCCTATGGTTCTCTCCCCGATCCTGCGGAGATGGTAATTCCCACCAAGATTTCGCTCAATGATTGCTGTTGAAGTAAAGTTATCCAAGATTTTCTCAACGATTGCTGTTGAAATTAAAATCATCCAAGGTTCTCTCACCGTTCCTGTTGAGGTAGTAACCACCCCTGGTTCATTCATCACTATCTGAAGCTCTAGATTCAGCTCCAGTAACCAGTCAGGACACATCTATACCAAGCATCTGAAGACCAGCTCCTGTAACATGTCAGGTACTCATTTTTCTTTTGCAGGTACGCAAGTTCTCGCTAAGGAATCTCTTATGCGATCAACATCCAGATGGCATCTATAAGCCCATCCACCTTCCAGCATCTCTCAGCATGGCATCCGTAAGCCCATTCCACTACTACATCACTGCTACGATGTGAGCGCAAATTTCTGGGCACTCTAGTGTTCAATCATCTTCCACCCTCGGATTACGAAAGACACGTCAGCCAATCTGCATCCTCAGGCCTAAGAAGATTGAACAGGGGCAACTGTTATACCCCAAAATTTGCCCTCCCATATTCTTCAAGAAATTGCAAAGTCAAACTTCAAAATTCCCCAAGGGTTGCACAGTGTAAGAGCCTCCTGAACAGTCAAAATTAGGGTTTTGGTTTTGATCAAGAAAATGAAGTTTCCAAGGGTCCAATCAAGTCCCCACATGCCTATAAATATGGTCAAGCATCCTCATATCAAGTTTCAAGACTTTCAGCACAAAATTGCAAAGTCAAAAACCCTAATTGCACTACAGTCAACTGTAGGGGCAAAATGGTCATTTGACAGTCAAAAGTTCAAATTTTTGGTCAACATCTCATTTTGAGGCCACAAACATCATTTGATCAATGCTTGATCATGATTCTCAAAGCTTGGCTCAAAAATCATCAAGATGCAAAAGTTTCCTTATTTGGACAGTTGAAAAAGTCAACTGTAAATTGACCAGGGCATAAATTTCACATGGATTATCAGAAAAATTCCATCCAAATCTCATTTTGAAGAGAAAGACATTCCCTACAACTCCTCTTCATACTTCAAGTCCAAGAAATACTCTCACAAAAAGTTATCAATTTCAACATTATAGGTCATTTTCAAAAGTCAATAAAAAGGGACTTTAAGTCAAAGGCCATAACCTGAGATTGGTAAATCAAAATGACATGGGACCAAAGACATTGGTTAGAGGACTCAAAGACCTTTCCAAAATGTCCAAGAACATGAGCAAAGCTTAAAAATTGAGCAAGTTATGCCTTGTGGAAGTTGGGAAATTTTTGGATATTTTGAAAAGTCAACATTGATTCAAATAACCTAAAATTGCTAATGGGCCTCTTTTTCTTCCACAATTCATCATCCAAGGCATGTGCACGACCACTTGGCCCAAAGGGAAGTTTTTATCATTTTTTATTTATTTATTTGGATTTTTATTATTAATAATTCATTTAAATTAAAATAAATACATGAAAAATACTAAACCTAGGTTTTAAATCTTTTTATGCATATTATATACTCAATATTTCGTGCATAGCTAGATTTGGAAAGAATTGAAGAGAATTGGCCATGATTTGTACAAAATAGCATGAAAAAATATTGAAAAAGATTTTTGGAAATCAAATCTTGCAAGACATGAATGCCAAGGATTTTGATTGTTTTCTTTGACCTAATTCACTCCATACATAAGCTGGATCAAAACCCTGGTGCTCACTGACTCGAAGCTGCGCAGAAAAAGCACATGAACACTTGAAATTTCTCTTGAAAACTCAAAAACTGAAAACCATATTCCAGGGCTTTTCAAGGTGAAACAACGATTCTATCACATTCATGGGACATCAAGGAACCTTCCTGGATCAAAAGCATCAATTCTAACACCTTGAAACGGTATACAGAAATCAAGTTTTCTCACTTTTTTCTCATGATCGTGTTTTACAATTCAGGCATTTTCACTGCATAATTTTAATGGATTCTTACTAATTGAAGTGTTCTGAAGCTAACCATCTACTTTAATTGCGTTTTTATACACTGTATGCGAATTCACCATTGTTGCTTTTTAGGGTTCTTAAGTTTTCAAATTAGGGGTTCTTGAATAAGGAAAAATTGGCACTCAAAACCTGGACTATTGAATCAATCATGTTTGGACGAAGAGATACCAACCCTCGCGCCTACTTTATGAGGCCTTATGGCATGTTCGCTATTTTTTTTGAAAGTGACTTTCTGGAACGGTGCAAAACCGTTGCCAGTTCTTTCTTTGTTTCAGAAAAAAAGAACAACGCAAGGAAGATGATGATGTGTAGAGCGATGATTGGAGCGTTTAAAAGTTCGCGCGAAAAGTAGCACTAACCCTTGTTTTGTTTTATTATATTTGTTTGTTATTTAATCTACAGATAAACGAGACAGCTCCACTGGCAAGCGCGTTGGTTGGTAATGTTCAGGACCTGGGTTCGAGCCCCAGGTCCTCATCCCCTTTCATATTTTTCTTCATGTAATGTTCATATGCAGATTCAATATAGTGGACCACTGTACGCCTTCAAAATCAAACGTCCACGCGTCCCACTGGGTTCAATCAAGGGCCACGATCTGAGGAACATGATGCACTCTAGTCAACGCGTATGCATGCTGGCATGAAAGTCTTACAGGCCAAGGTCTTGATGGGCCTAAAATGCTAAGTCTTACCTCCCAAATTAGGGGCAGAACCCCATGGTTTGCACTCTTAAATTCCTTTTTTTATATATTTTTCTATCTTTTGTTTTAATTAGTTTTCTTGATTTAATTCCTTAATTAATTATTTTCATAAAAAACACAAAAAAACAATAAAAAAATCAGAAAAAAGAGAAAAAAATAATAAATATTTTTATTTTAGTATTTTTGTAAATAAATTACATTAATCAATTTTAATTATTAAATTAGGTTTAATTGTAATATTTTCATAATAAAAATCTAAAATTGGTAGAATTAGGGTTTAATTAATTTTCATCCCTTTTTATTTTCTTTTATAATAATTAAATATTATTTATTTTTATAATCAAATTGCATGTAAAATAATTAGGTTTAATTTTAGGTCAAAATTTGATCTTTTCTTAATAAATTAAAAACAACTAGAATTAGGGTTAGCATGTTATTTTAATTAATTCTTTTTTCATTAAAATCATAAAATACCAAACACAATTTCTTTTCTTTTTTTAATTAATTAATTCCATTATTTAATTTAATTTTGCAAAAAAAGGTCCAACGCCCTCGTTTTCATTCTTATTTAATTCGCATATTTATTTTTATTTCTTATAATATTTATGTATCTCTCCCAAGGCCGTGTAATATCTTTTATTTGTCGCACTTTTAATTCTTTATTTTTCTGTCAAATCGGGTTCTGGAAATTTTGGCGATGTGGACCCGCGCCTTTTGTAATAGCTTAGAATTTTTATTTCTCGCAATTTTTAACTGTTAAACAAATGCATGCAAGAATGAATGGACAAAAATAAAAACAAACGCTAGATCACCAATAACATGACAAGATAAAATATCTGAATCTGACACACAAATCACACACCACCCCTAGGGTACGCCTCACTGTTGCCTTGCCTCGAAAGGTGATCGTCGAGTAGAGGATGTCTTAGTAAGTCCTCATGATCCGGGAACCTGGCATGAGGGTAGCTTCTAAGGTGTCTTCCCATTGCTCTGGTGATCACCATGTCCCGAACCTCGAATTGACCCGAACACCTCCAACGGTGGTGCTACCTACCTCTCAATGGTGGGATGGCACTACTTTAAAGGACATTTACACAGACGAATTCCTTAGGGTAGGTAGACGACTCTAGATACTTGCTCTAACTTCAAAAACAAATCAAAAATACTTTTCACACCGACACCTTTTCAAAAAGCTTTCGAAAGCAATTTTTCAAACACTCTTGAGGACCGATACAAGAGTCGAACTGGAATTTTCAAAGAAACTTTTTTAAAACCCACAGTTGAAAAGCAAACAAACCATTTTTGAAAACACAATGAGCAAGTATCTAAGAGCCCATGGATAACCATGGATAGAAAGGGTGCTAACACCTTCCTTTCTATAATCTACCTCCCGAACCGAGAGCAATCTCTTTAAGGAATTTTTTTGTGCTTTTGTCCTTTCCATTTGGAGAAAATAAAAGACGGTGGCGACTCTTGCTTCCGCGACATTTCGCGAACCAGCGTTAAACAGTCAGTTCCAGATCCACCGATCACACAAGTGTTGCGACTAGAATCAGGGCAACGAGAGTTTTACAATGATATCAAAGTTTAAAAGAATTGATGGAGAAATCTACCTATTGAAATTAACTTGTAGAGCTCTGAAATTGGACTTCTATGGATCAATGTAGGTCACGATTCTTGAAGGTATTTGTATGGTTAGCTTCAGGGAAGATCAAGGAAGGTGAATTGATCGAAAAAATGGATTGAAAAAGGCTTGATCACTAATTTCGAAGTTGCAGAAAAAGTGAGTTATGGAATGAGTTTGGTAGGGTGATTTTGGCTGTTCAAGCTTGAGGAAATGAATGGGGGATGACCCTCTATTAATAGGAGAATGAATGGGATCCTTAAGCGTGTGAAATGATAAATTTTGGAGGGAAATCATGGGGGGTCTGCAGCATGAACAAAGTGTGACTTGTTTATCATCAAAACTCATCCAAATCGTGTGTTTTATGATTCTAAATGCCTTTGGAAAGTTGCTAAACATGATTAGAAGCAAAAACGCGTGGAAAACTTGTGATTAGAAGCCAAAACAAAGATTTCAAAATCTGACTTATGATGAAACTTCAGTTTCAAGTTACCAAATTCAAATCAATGGAATTTTAAACTCAAGGTGTCTTAGGGTCTGATTCTTTATGCTTTAGAAAGATGAGGTTACAAGCTTTGCAATGGGAAAAGAATGGAATCAAATGGATATTTGAGCTGAAAGTTGCAATGAGTCAAAGTTGGGAAAAAGAAGTTGACTTTCCATACTTAGAAATATTTCAATTTTTTCTTCAAAAGTGACCTATAATGTTTTGCATCCAAACATGGCTTTCCTCTTAGAATTTGTTCTTGACCAAAAACGATGGCATGAAGTAGATATCTTGAATGTAATTTTGAGACTTGAACCATTTAAAATATCCAAAAATTGAGAGAGTTATGACTTGTTGAAGTTGACAAAAATTCATGAAATGACCTATAATTTTTTGTATCCTTAGGGCATCTTCCATCCATTTTCTCACTTTGCACAAAAAGAAGGAATAAAGTTCACATCCTCAAGATCATTATGGAAAAAGAGTGGGCTCAAGGTGATAAGCATTGACCAAGTTATGATCATTTGAAGTCACACATGAGAAATTGAGGGTTCATCTGGAGGACTTGTAATCTTTCTTCATCATCAAGTTGCTTCCACATGAAAACTCCTTGAAACTTTGAAGTGATTTGTTAATACCATTTTAAGAGAAGGATGTTTTTGGAATCACTCAAAAATACCAAAAGATGAGCAAGATATACTTCTTTGAAGTTCAAAACCCTAACTCTTAGATCAAGAAAATGCTTTGAGGAACTTTGACAATTTTAAACAACCTTCTGATACCAGCACATTTTCTTTTTAGATAGAAGTTGTTAAGGATGATAATGAGAACTCATAGCAACCAAAACCACTTCCATATCTTGAGAATTGAGAGAAATATGCACTTGTAACCAATGGGAACAAGGCCTTTGTCCAACCATGACAACTTCTTCTATCAACCCCTTGTACTTTTGAATCAATCTTGATAACTTTGAAATATGGTGAACCAAAATAAACCTTTCCATGCCTTTTCTTCCAAAACAACTTCAATGCTGAAGTTTGAATTTCTCAAGTTTATTGACTAGGGCATGGAAATAAACTCATGAACCTATGGATCAACTTGCTAAGCCACATTGCCTTTACTTACATTATTAACAAGTAAGACAAACCAACATTGATTTTATTAATTAAAAGGAAATTCAAAACAAAACATGCATAATTACCAAAGAAAAACAAGTCAAGGTGCTTGGTGATTCCTCAAAGAGAAAATTTAAAGATAGGGAGGAGAACCAAAAGCCTTAATATGATCTTGTTGTGATTGAATCAATGTGGTCTGATGAAGGGATCTTAGGGAAAAAAATTGGGGTACAACAATCTCCAACTTTTTTCTTCATGCTCTCTGTCATGTGTGATTTTGTGTTGTTGGATTAATTCAACAATTAAGAAGTAAAAATGAGAGAATGGCATTTAAAGATGAAAGAGAATTATTATATAATTAATTACTATGTTATATTTTGTCAAAAACTTGTATATAAATTAGATTTCCAATTTGACTTTCATAGTTTTAAATTAAATTTTTAACTTTTTAATATTTTATTTTCCGACTTTAAATATTTTTTAAATAAATAATAATAATATTATAAAATGAGTTTAAAAATAATGCACAATCAGTGTAAAACAATTTTACACATACAACCAATCAAAACTCTTATATTTGACATATCATTTCAGTATTTTAAAAATAAAAATAAAATTTATTGTGAATCATGTCTCTCATTGATTGAAGTGTAAAAATATTTTACACTATAAATGCATCTCATTTTTTCTCATATAATATTAACTAATAGAAAAAAAAACTTATAATGATAATTTTTAAATAACAAATTGAGACCTCAACAAGGATCGTATTTTCAAATTTAATAATTTTAAAAATATTTTTCATCAAATTGTTAAAGTTTTAAATTAATTAAATTGATACTTAAATAAATATAAATTTGTCTTTTAAGATCTAATTTAATCATTAATGTTTTAATTAAAATATTTTATGTAAATTAATTTTATAAGGTTTTAAATTAAAATCAAGATTTATTAATTTAAGATTGAAAATTAATAATAAATCGTGATTTTAATTTAAGGTAACGTAAATTAATTTAGGCTTAATTCATCATTTGGTCTCTTAATTTAATTTCAAGTTTCAGTTCAGTCCCTTATATAATAAACATTACTTTCAGGTCCTCTATTTGTAATTCTGTTAGCCAACATTGTCCTTTATGTTAAAAGTTACGTATTTCCTTTAGTTTTTGCTAGAGTGGTGGTCCAACTTGGCATCCTTAAGTGACATGGATTTACGATTTACCATTTTGAATAATATTTAATTGTCTTCTAAATGTTTCATCTAAATCCATCATATTTCATTTTTATTTCACTTCTTCATCTGAGCTATTTGAGAAAACCCTAGCGTCATTATTTTCCATCCATCTTCATCATCGTTCACGAATCAATCATCCAACTCCATATTCGTTCACAAAGGTATCACAATATTTCTCCATTCTTAACTTAGTTCATTTCATCCATTTTAGTTCATCCTCTCTTCTAATACTTCAGTTATCTTCATTTTTGGGGTTTATGTAATCGTCATTACTGAGAAGAACACGAAGATCTTCCACCATCTGTGTTAAGGTATGAGTAATGCAAACTCTTTATAGTTTTATAACCCTAAACTGTATTTATCATGTAGGGTTTTTCATATTCTGTTTCTAGGTCATGGATAGTCGTTTCGTGTGCATTGTTCATCACGTGGGTGAGTTTTCTGAGTTCACGAAATTAGAGTATAATGGATTAGAGGAAACCTGGGATGTGGATCCTGATTATTGGAGTTACTTTGAAGTATTGGATGGGTTAAAGAAGTTAGGTTATCCAAGTATATAGAGTCTTTGGTATCATGACCAAATGGAGCGTAATCGCATAGTTGAGTTGAAAGATGACAATGGAACTAGGAGGATGCAGATAATAACTGAGTTGACTGGAGAAGTTCATCTATATGTTATGCATCATGTACTAGAAGTAGATGTTATTGAGGAACCTATACTATCACTTGAGGGAAGGGTGAGGGAAAAGGAAAAGGAAAAGGTAAACATAAGGGGAGTGGAATGGGGGAGGGAAAAATTAAAGGTAAATGGAAAGGTAAAGGAAAGGTTGGAAGACCTTGCAAGAAGAAAGCTAATGAAAGTGAAGCTTCTGGTGAAAGAAGTCTTTTAGATGATTGTGATGTAGATAAATAAGAAGCACAACTAAATTTGAAGGGTTTGAGTGATATTGAAGAGGAGAATAGTGAAGATAGATTTGAGGAGTATTTTAGTGAAGATGACTGTGTTGGCGAGGCATTATGGCAAAATTTCAAAATGTCTAAAAGGATGGATGACTATAAGTGGGAATTGAGGACATACTTTGCTAATAACCAAGATTTCAAGGATGCTATTAGTACATATGCCATACACAGTGGTAGGAACATGAAGTTCAAGAAAAATGACAAGAAAAGGATGCGAGTGATATGTAAAAAAGGTTTTCCATGGGAGGCATATTGTGCCAAAATCCAAAATGAAGATACATTACAGCACATGAAGATTGTTGACAAACATGCATGTATCAGAGATTACAAGGTGAATCTTCTCACATCTAAGTGGTTTAGTAGTAAGATACAGAACAATGTCAGAGAGAATCCTAGTTTAAAGCTAGCTGACATAATGGAGAAGACTTAACATAAGTGTAATGTGGAGATCAACAAAACTCTTGCATACAGAGAAAAGACTATGGCCATTACATTGTTTATAGATCATTTAGAGGGAAATACAAAAGGATACATGACTATGCACATGAATTATTGAGGTCAAATCCTGGTTCAACAGTCAAAGTTATCAGTCAACCATACCAAGGTGGAGAAGAAAGCATTGAGAATCCTCAGAGTCAATTGAATCCTTATTTTCAAAGAATGTACATCTGTTTAAAGGCATGCAATGACAATTTTTTCAAGTGCAACCTAATGATCAGATGATTCCAATTACATTTATTGTTATAGAAGGATAAATTAAAGATTCATGGAGTTGGTTCCTTGAGTTGTTGATATCTGATCTATGAGGTACAAGGATATGAAAAACATACACATTCATAAGTGACCAACAAAAGGCACTAAGTAGCTCTATATGAATTCCTTAAGTCATTGATACGTGTTATGTTTGAGACTGGTGCATTTATATATATTCATAGGGACTCTTACCAGCACTAGAAGAATTATTGCCTGAAGTGGATCAGGGATTCTGTGTCGGGTATATGACTAACTTAATGAATGTTTAATTTTCTATAAGAATGACTTAATGGATGATAATTTCATGTTCATTATTGGTCTGTAATTTAGGCATCTATACAATAATTTTAGGAAGAAATTCCCAGGAGTTAAACTCAAGGATTTAGTGTGGAAAGCTGCTACAACCAGTTATACAAATGCTTTTGAAAAAGCTCTGTTGGAGATGAAGGTTGCTAATGAGACTGCATTCAAGCATTTGTTAAAGTTGTCAACTAGATATTGGAGCAAGGCTTTCTTCAAAACATATCCTTTATGTGATACCTTGGTGAACAACATGTCAGAGGCTTTCAAATCTGTTTTTCACAGTCAGGGATAAGCCAATCTTAACAATTGTTGAATAAATTAGGGTATATCTCATGCAAAGGTGGGAGTCAAACAAACATTAAATTTCCAAGTATGAAGGTTATGTTTTGCCCAATATCAGAAAAAAGATTGCAAATGAATTTGGAAGAAAAAACAGTTGTATTGTGAGTTATTTGTTCTATTACATGTGTATTGTGTAAATAATCCATTAAGTTGTTTGACTGAAATGTTGTGCGACGTGCATGTGAGTTTTATTATGAGGTGAGGACCATCTCAAATAATGGAGAAAAGTATGATGCGAATCTGTTCACCAAGATGTTTTCTTGTAGGAGATGGATGATAACTGGTTTACCATGCTATCATGCAATATCTTGGATGAAATCACAACAATTGGATATTGAAAAATTTGTGCCTGACTGCTACAAAAACCAGTGTATGAGGCATGCTATGCATCTGTTATTTTTCCAATCAATGGGGAAAGTCTATGGAAGAAAAAGACTATGTTGAATAACAACCACCACCTATCAAAAGACAACCAGGAAGACCAAAGAAAAAGAGAACTAAAGATTCATCTGAGAGTATCAAGGATGAGACTCAGCTAAAGAGGGCTAACTTTGGCATCAAGCGTAGTAGATGTCACGTGACAGGGCAAAACAAATCAACCTGTAAACTTCTAGCACCAACTCAGACAACTTAACCTGAACCAGCTCAATCCACACAACCTGAATCAACTCAGCCTGAAGCAAGTCAGCCTGAAGCAAGTCAGCCTGAAGCAAGTCAGCCTGAGGCAACTACAACTTGAGTCATTTTCATGTTTTTATGTATGTCTAACTAAGTGTGAATGAACACAAAATTAGGCTTTTATGCCCTTTTTGTACCTTAGTGTCAATGAACACATAATTAGGCATTTTTATGCCCTTTTGTACCTTAGTGTCAATGAACACATAATTAGGATTTTATTCCCTTTGTAACTTAGTGTCAATGAAAACATGCTTTTATAATGCAAAGTCTTTTGTTAAAGAAATATTACTCAAATACTTATTTACAAGATTCTATATAAAGCTGCAACATTAGGTTTATATGTAACATAAAACTGCAACATTAGGTTTATCTGCAACATTACAAACCCTATTTTATTCCATTGTTTCAATTAATTCCCTTATGTAATAATATTGTTTCACTTTAATCATCCTTCTGCAACATGACATACCACTAAATAACACATAAAAGAGGAAATGGTAAATCACTGATATAACAATTCAATCATTTCATTTAAGCAACATAAATCTTACATACTTTCACAACATTGACCATAAATCTATCTCAAGTACATGGTTACAAAGACTAAATTAAACCCTAGACTAATAATGGCAAACACTATTTCATTTTTAAACAGTCCTCTAATGCTCAAAACATCATTCTTCAACTTTAATATTTTCTTCCTTTGCCTTTCAATCTTCAAGTCCCTTGCATCAACAACTTCATCATCTACCCACTTGAAAAAAGTGCATCCCTTCTCCAATTAATTCATGTAATTCCTACAGTCCAAAAACCTTTTCCCAATATTGACACTTTTGAGATCTGTAACAGTACGCATCACACACTCTTCTTGGCACCAACAATCCATCCTTTTGTTTCTTATAACTACATATCCAAATGACCCACAACTTTGGGTATTTGATTTTGAGTAGTTACTGGAGTTCATTGACATCTTTGCAGAATCTTCGATGGTTGTAGGAATAGAATCGTGAGCGTGAAGAATAATTGAAGGAGAAGAATGGGGGAAGGAGATGATAAACAGTTACCCTAGGAGCATGAACATGGAGACTAAGCATTTAAAAATGATACAATGTTAATATATTGCAAGATGTTGAGTCACAAATGCATACTAGTCCTTGATGTCAGGCCATATCACCCAACTTAACATTTTCACAACCAAATTAACGAATTGGACCAACTTAAGTAACAAAAGTTTTGTTAAGGGACTTAGTTGTAACAATTATTACATAAGGGACCAAACTGAAAAAGGAAACTAAGATATGGAACTTCAGGACTAATTAAGCCATTAATTTAAGGTTTTAAATTAAGATTTTTTTGAGTAATATTATCATACCACAAAAGAAACAGAACCACAAAAAGAAGGGGGGAATATACCAAAACCCCCTCAAGAAGAATTGAACCTAAAGAACGGAAAACTTAGTCTCCTCTTTACAAAATATGCCCTTAAAAAATTAGGAATTATATTGTAATTAGTATAATCTATAATCGTTAGCCCTTTATTAGCCAGTAAATCCGCACAACTATTTCCTTCCCTAAAAAATGAGATGCTACAAAAGACACAGAAGTCATAATATTAACACAGTTAATCCATCTGGAACATATTTTCCAAGGAACCATGAAAGGAGGGGAGAAAGCATGAACCACGACTAAAGAATCAGATTCTAACCAAATCTAACGCCAACCCTTCTCATAAGTGAACTCAATCGCTAAAATAGCACCCGTAAGTTTGGAAATGAGATGATTATAATCTCCAAGAAAACTAGCAAAAGCTCCAAGAAACCTACCCTCTAAGTCTCTAGCAATACTTCCACAAGAAGACGGACCAGGATTACCTGAAGAGGCCCCACCACAATTAATCTTAATCTAATGCCAAGGAGGTAGCTTCCAAATAACTTCAACAATTCTAGGGGCACTAGGATGCTGTATCGTGACCCTAAAACACATAAAGATCTGAAAGTCTTGAATATTTCAATGAGATGGAGAATTGAAATTGTTACCCGTTATCCCACAAGTAGAGATAATTCCGAAAATAGAAGAAGATGGAGAAATTCTAACATTTTTGAATCTGACATTATTCCGAGCAAACCAAATAGCATTAAATAGATAAATAACCGCAACATTAAAAATCATCTTACATTGCTCCGAACAAGACCGCTTTCGAATGCACAACATATCCTCACAACTCCTAATCCGTGAACTGAGATTCAAGGAATGAGACAACCAATTCCAAATTATCAAAGGATAAGAACAATCAAATAAAAGGTGATTAGCATCCTCTTCCTCCAAATGACACAGGCTGCAAATGGACGGGAAAGCAAAATTCCTTATTTTGAGCTATCATCAGTAGAAAGCTTAGACACCAATAATCTCAAAACCAAGAAGGATTTAGATGCTGAGATAAACTTCGACCAAACCCAGCTACACCATTCCAACCTAACATCCATATTTAGCTTAAAATCATAGGCCTCTTTTAGCGAAAACTCCCCCAAAATAGTATGGTTCCAAATTATTTTATTCGGATGAAGATCAAACAAAATATGACAGATTTTGATACGAACCATGTGATACGGTGCCAGAATCGACTGTTTAATATTGGCTTGCGTTTTTTTCCGCAAATTTTGTGGTAAGAAAGAGTCGCCACCAACTTTTCTTTTATCCAACAAAGGAAAGGGTGAAAAGAACATAAAAAGACATTTTTTCGAGATTTTCTGAGTAAGGGGGGTAGATAATGGAAAGATAAGGTGTTTGCACCCTTTCAATCTGTGGTTTTCCACGGGCTCTTAGGTACTTGCTCATTTTAAAAAATGTTTGTGTGTTTTGAAAGTTTTTGTTTACTTTATGGTAACTCTTGTATCAGTCATCAAGAGTGTGATAAAGCATTTTTGAAAATAGTTTTTGAAAAGTGTGTAAGTGTGAAAGGTTCAGATTTGAGAAAGTACTTAAGAACAGTCTACCTACTCGAAAATGATGTTCTTTTCCTCCTACCCTTTAGATAGTGATATCCTACTATTAGTGAGTAGTTAGCCCTATCGTTGGATGTTGAGGGACTATCGAAAGGGACGTTATGGTCATCGAAGGAAATAAGTAAAGATATCTTAGCATTCGAATGGACGGTCATCATATAAGCAACATCGAGGGATAAGATCATTTCTCGTAGGCAACTCGAGGGAAATTAGGGACCATGATCTTTTTGATGACTTTAGTACTGAGGGTCTTTGCTAAGATATCTCTACGTTCGAGGGACATGACCATTTCCAAAGGCAACCAAGTGAGGAATACCCTAAGGATGCAAGTGTGAGTGAAACAACCGGCTGAAAATCATCAAACAATGAAGTCGCCATCGAACGTCTTTTATCCCACATGTAGGGAAAGGTAAACATCGAGAAAACCTGAGAAGGGAGAAGTCACGGTCTTGCGACCGAGAGATCGGGTAAGGGAGTCTGTTACGCGAGGGGAAGGTATTAGCACCCCACACGCCCGTAGTACTCTACGGTATCCACTCTTGTTATCTATCTTATGGGTGTGTTTAATCTATGCTTACTGTTTACTATACTAAGGGAGAATGCATGCAAAAGAAAGGAGAAAAGAATGTAGGGAAAATAAAATTGTGCTCGCCTGGGCCCTACCCCAATGCCTACGTATCCTTTTTAAGGAATCAGAGCAGCCGTAGTTCAGCTTATATGTTTTTGTCGATTGGTATTTTTCTTAATGAACAACATTAATTTCGCCTTCTGCCGCAACTCGACCTTTGGATATTTACGCGTCAGCACAGAAGTGAATTAATACGCTCTTTTGGAAAGGGTTTGAAAGAAAGGCCCGAGGGTAAAAAGATTTTTATGTTTGTTGGTGTTTTTGCTTGTAGATAATAGCTAGTTAACCTCAAGAGAGAGATTTTAGCCATTTCTCTATTTATTCATGAAATGAGTCTTTGAGACTTGAATCATACCAAAGCTTAGAACAAGAGAATAATAATGTCGAGAAGAAACCCGCTCATCATCTCTCAAACTTAGCCAAGACATGGTTTTTGTCAGTAAATTTTTATGTATTTTTGAAGTTTGTAAAATTTTTTTTTTGTTTTAACTGCATATGCAAAGGAGGAAAGAAAGTCACAGGAAGACGAAAGTCACAGGAAGAAGAAAGTCACAGGAAGACGAAAGTCACAGGAAGACGAAAGTCACAGGAAGAAGAAAGTCACAGGAAGACGAAGTTCACAGGAAGACGAAAGTCACAGGAAGACGAAAGTCACAGGAAGACGAAAGTCACAGGAAGACGAAGTCACAGGAAGACGGAAGTCACAGGAAGACGAAGGTCACAGGAAGACGAAGGTCACAGGAAGACGAAGTTCACAGGAAGACGAAAGTCACAGGAAGACGAAAGTCACGGGAAGACGAAGGTCACAGGAAGACGAAAGTCACAGGAAGACGAAAGTCACAGGAAGACAAAAGTCACAGGAAGACGAAGGTCACAGGAAGACGAAGGTCACAGGAAGACGAAAGTCACAGGAAGACGAAGGTCACAGGAAGACTAGCCTATTTCTAAATCTAATGTTATCGTGCATTAGACCTAAAGTTAGAATCTTGAGGGAATTCTACCTAGAAAGTGGTAAAGTGCAGGAGTAAAAATAGAGTTGTGACGATATCGAACGGAAAAGGTCTGTCGCCTCTTCAAAATTGTGTAGCGGTAAGAAAATTCTATCAAAGTTCCCTTGGGCAAGTGATTGAAGATTAATCTCCAAATATTCCATATTGCAAGAGTTATGTCGATGCTACAAAAATCTTGACTAGAAAATGGCAATAAAAATGATTATCGAATATGAAAAATAAAATAAAAAAATTCTAATCGAAATTCTAAAAAGAAATTCTAAAGAATTCTAAAATATCCTATTGTTTTGTATCATTTTATTATCAATTGAGAGAAAAATTAAACTAGAAGAAACTGAAATAATAAAAAAAGAAAAATTAGAAGAGTCAGGGGGTACAAGCTGAATTCAGGGTATGCTGCAAGCAAAAATTAAAATGGCACCAGGCCCAACAAGAGTGAGTCCAATAAGCATTTTCAACATTTTATTTATTATTTACTTAGTTATTATTATTATTAATTTGAATTAAGTAAATAAAACAATAAGACAAAAACTAAAAAAGAAAGAACGTATGAAATTGGAAAAGGGTTAGGATTAGAGAAAAAAATGTTTCGTCCTTCTTCTCAAACAGAACAGCGGCGGCGCCTCCGCCTCTTCGTCCTCGCGTTGCTCCGTCTCAGTCTCCGCCGTCTTCTCTTCCACTCTGTATCGACTCCATTCACCACCTCTCATCAATCTTTGTCTGATTATGCCTTCTTGCGCCATCTCCGATTCACCTTCCAATTCGCTTTCGACACAAACAATAACAGAAAGCAAAAAATTATTGAAGTGAGGGGGACTCACCTACCGGAGCAGCTCTGGTGGCTTCTTAATCGCAACAGTGGCAGCGAGAAATCCAGAGAAATACGCTCCGGTATGTGTTTCATGTCCGATTCTTGTTCTACTTCTTTGTTCGATTTTCTGCGATGTTGTAATGTTGTGTGGTTCTGTGCGATTTTCTGTTGCCAGGTGTTGTTGATGTTGTGAATTCGGAGTTGCAGATTGTTGAAGTGCGCTATCGATGTTGACCGTGATGATTAATGTGATGAAGATGATGATGATGTGGATTTGATGTTGTTGATTGAAAGAGAGGAGTTGCTGCAATTCGTTGAAGGTTGAAGTATGAATCGCTGTGTTCTTGATGTTGCAGAGAGGAAGACAGTTATGGAGGCGAGAGAGTGATAAAGATGTGAAGAGGTTTTTTTCAGAATTTTCTTGGTGATTCTTCTCAAAAGTCAAGGAGGAATCATCGTAAAGGTGAGTTTCTTTCTTAATGTAAAATAAAATCCTCCCTCCTTTTCTGACTGTGGTCCTTTTTATTATGTATATGCTGGAGTTTTTGTTGTAAAATAAGCCATGAGTTGGTTATGTGGTTAGTTAATTCTGTTTATGCAGTTATAAGTGGTTAGAAGGTTTGAGAGTTTGTTATGAATTGGTTACTGAATGTTAGGTATGCTGTAACTGTTTTTGGGTTAGTTAAGTTGGTTAATTGAGATATGGTTTTGGATAGGAAGTTATGGTTAGAAAATTCTGTTAGGGAATTTAGTTGGGGAATAGGTTGTAAGAAAGCTGGAAATTTGTTGTTTAGAAATTCTACTTTGGAAGTTGGTTAAGAAACGGTTAGGAATCTGTGAATTAGAAAGGTTGGTTGAAATTGTGTTAGTTGTAAGTTAGAAGTCCTGTTTGGAATTGGTTGGAGTTAGAGGAGTTAGGCTGTTAGAGGAAGTTGTGTTACGGTAGTTAAGAGATGAGCTGGAAAATCGGTTAGAGGGGAGGTTATGTGTTAGTTTTGGAATGAAGAGTAGCTAGGATACTGTTTAGTTATTTTTCTGCTGGACAGTTAGGGAATATGACAGTTTAGTAGCAAATTAGTTAGAAATTCTATTGTGAAAGGAAGTTAATGGATTTAGCTAGGTTTGTTGAAGGCAATTTTGTTATTAAGAGGTAATATGCTATGTGAAGAAGTTAGTAGTTGAACGAAAATGTTAGTTGGAATTCGGTTATGGGAATTAGTAATTCAGTTTGCAGGTTAATTTTGGAATAGGCTATTTAGAATTCGGTTTAGAAAATTCTGTTATGTATGTTGGTAGAAGTGATGATGTGGATCGTCTTGCACAGGAACAGCTGCGTCAGCTGAATTGTCTAAAATGCTTCTATCAAATGAAGGCATGCCCATGAAAATCAAATTTTGCAACCTTCCCTTGTGCTTCTTTTGGTATAGCAACTCCCTTAAATCCCACTTTGTTATCAAGACTAGAATGCCAATCAGCCTTCATTTCTTTCAAAGCCATACGGTCATGAGGTCTCTTTGGTCCTGAGATACACGGTTCAACTTCGTCAAGATTTAATTCTAGATAGGATGGATAAGCTCTGTCTTCTTGAGGCTCTTTATAGTCGACAAACAATTTGTTTGCTCTGAGATAGGCCTCTATCATTGCCACAGTCTCGTCACTTCTTCCAGTTAGTTTGAGGTATTGTAATGTTACATGATCTACAGGGAAGAAACCCATGGTTGCTCCATATTCAGGAGACATATTGAAAATAGTGGCCCTGTCAGCTAATGATAATTCACCCATACCATTGCCAAAAAATTCAACAAATTTCCCTACAACACCGTGTTTCCTAAGAATTTGTGTGACAGTTAGAACCAAATCAGTTGCTGTAACACCATTGCGCAATTTTCCAGACAACTTGAACCCAACAACACCAGGTAACACCATACTCATAGGCTGGCCAAGCATTGCTGCCTCTGCTTCAATGCCCCCAACACCCCATCCAGCAACTTCAAGTCCATCAATCATAGTTGTATGTGAATCAGTCCCAACCACACTGTCAGGATAGAGTAATCCCTCATTGTTGAAAACAACTCGTCCAAGATATTCAAGATTGACCTGGTGTACTATACCAGAACCAGGAGGAACAACGAGCATATTACAGAAAGCAGTTGACCCCCATTTAAGAAAAGCAAATCTCTCCCTGTTTCTCTGGAACTCAAGCTCCATATTTGCCTGCACGACATTCTCTGACCTTGCTACATCAACTTGCACTGAATGATCAACAACAAGATCAACAGGAACCAAAGGGTTGATCTTATTAGAATCACTGCCAAGCTTATTCATAGCATCACGCATGCAAGCCAGATCAACAACAGCTGGTACTCCAGTAAAGTCCTGCAAGAGAACGCGAGCAGGCTTGAAAGGGATCTCAACTTGCTTTGAATAAGTGCTTTCCCAGTCAATAATATTTTCAACATCTGCTTTTGTAACTTGGAAAGTAGAAAGGAAATTGGGACGCTGGGTTTTAGTTTGTTAGGCTTGGTGGCTATTTTTTTGTATGAATGTGCAGGTCATGAACTGAAGATGAAGAACTTTGGCATGGCATGGAATTAGAAGTTTACTCATGGGATTTTAGCACCTTTAGGACTAAAGAATTTTGTTCAAGTGTATTTTGTAACAGTTTTTTTTTCTTTGTAGAATATTGGTGTAATGGGATTGTAATGATTTTATAATGAATGTTTGGTTTGGATGAACTTGAAATTTATAGTGTGAATTGTAAATGACCTTTGAGTTTGAAATGTTGGGTGATGAATTTTAAGGATGGAGTTTAAATGACAAAGTCTTGAGAAAATGCTTGAAGACATGAAAGCATCAAATTTTCTTGTAAGGTATTGTTACACTTGAATGAAATTGAATGGAATTGGATAGTATTTTCTTGAATAAATGTTTGAACGCATTGTGAACTTGAATCTGAAATAACGGTGAACATCTTTGTAATGCGTATGAACTCTGACTTGAAACAAAACCTCGCAGTCTGCACTTTACCATCCAAGAAAGCCATATGAACAATACTTAAGACTCTTTGCCGACTTTAATCCAATCAAACACTTTCGAACATCTTGAACTCAAATCAAAATTCAAATCCAAATCACACTTGCATTCTCAATGAACTCCTAACTTCAATCTTGAACCTAAATAAACTTGACTGACAAATGATTTGAATAGTCAATAAGATCTTGATCCTAAAAAATTCACAACCTTGCCTTTTGTATCATGCCTCATATTCCACGATTCAATCCACAAGCCTCTTATCTCGACGAGATCCTTCTCTAATTGACGACCTTTAATCATCAAACATGTACACAAATGATAATGAAAGAACATGATCGAGATTAACATGAAACCTTATTTCCCCTGATCTTCGATTACTTGAACATTTATCAATGAATAGAAATCCTGATTTTTAATGAAATCTTCCTTTTCTGAACCAATATTTCTTTTCCTTTACCATACCATTCTTCAAATGCAACTCGAATTCCCGACACATATTAGATGAAAATTCAAGGGAGACCTTGGTCCCAAAGTTAATTGTTCAAAGCTTACTTTAACCGAAGTCAGCAGATCTTATCCTCGTATCTTTGAACTTGGCCCATGATTATGCATCTCAAGGTCTCATAAGGGCTTGTAAGCCCATCAACCAGGTATGCCATGTTGAACAAAACCCTGCCTTGAATGCCTTGAACCTTTAATTACCTTGCATGAACTCTTCTATGGGAAACCTACTTCAATCCAAACCTACTCACATCGCAGATAACAAATGACAATGATGAAGACAATGATGGCCTTGGTTAAGGGGAAATCTATGAATTCATATCTTAGGTCATGAACCACACTTCACAATTCAATCCTCAGCCCTTAGCGATCGGTTATTTCAACTTGAGATTAGTGTCATAAGGAACATCTTACAGATGGATGATAAAGTCTGAATCACAGAAGAATTCCCTTGATGTGAAACCCTCACAATCTTGATTCCTCGTTCAGACGCACAGAGAAATATCTGGATAAAACATCTTTGAACCATGATTCAAAAAAAACCTAATTTGATTAACTGAGGAGTAGACGATTGTCATGTCACAGTCATTAATCCTAATCAAATGACAAGCATACTTATAGGAAAGGACGTCATGATTCGAAGCCCACATATGCTAGGTCACGTCCTAGAGTTCTCGACCAGAATGACCTACAATCGGTTGTTTATCAGAAGATAATAGCCTTGCTGCTTGAGGGAGAAGAAGTCCTTTATTGGATATGAGCGCCTTAACCACTATGAAACCCTAGTATCGCACAACCGCTGAACTTTGAACCTCAGAGCTATATTAAATGAAATGTATGCCATGTTAGTGACCTAATGAAAAAGATGCAGATGAATGCAAAAGTCTAAGCCAAAATAAAGGAAATTAGGAGGGCAAATTTTGGGGTGCAACAGCTGCTCCTATTTAATCGTCTTTAACCTGAAGGTGAGATTGGCACCAGCCTTTCAAACTTTCAAGGTGGAAGAAGATTAAATACTTAAAAGGACCCAAAAATTTGCGCTCCGGAGTCAGTCAAGTATTATTATTTTTCTTTTTTCGGAATCTATTTTTATTATATTATTTTGCTTTTTGGATTACATGGGTTATCGGGGTTAGATGTATGTTTAACCAGAGTTTGATACACAACAGAATAATTTGGTTATCAAGGAACATCTGTTGGGATTTAGTAACAAACACCTGTAAGAAAGGTATCAAAAGATATATGCCTGAAGCCTGTAGTAGACATACGAAAAAATATCAGAGACACATATCCGGGGTTGGTAGCGGATATACCAGAAAGAGACATCAAAAATACATATCCGTGGTCGGTATCGGACACGTAAGAAAGAGATATAAAAGATACATATCCGTGGTCGGTATCGGATACGCACAAAAGATATAGACAAGATACATATCCGTGGTCGGTATCGGATACGCACAAAAGAGATATCAAAGATACATATCCGTGGTCGGTATCGGATACGTACAAAAGAGACATCAAAGATACAAGAACATATGTCTGAGGTTGGTAGCAGATGTATGAAACAGGTATCGAAAATACATATCCGTGGTTGGTATCGGATATGTACGAAAGAGACAGACCGAAGAAAGCTCTTGCAAAGAAACACCAATCGAAGGCGGACTTACTGAGGAAGGAGACCAAACGAATGGGACTCCGGACAAATGATGTCAATCGAAGGTGGATTTAAAATAAATGACACCATCCGAAGCGGGATTTTGACAAAAGATACCAGGCGAAGCGGGGTTTTGAAAAATACAGGTATGCATGTCTGGTCAGAGTTAGATACACAAGAGCGAAGTTGATCATCAAGAAACAAATGTTTAGAATTGCCAGCGAACACAGAAACGAGACTAACCGAAGAAAGCCCCAATAAAAAGGGCGCATTCGCCTAAATAAGGATGCTAGACAACTAGACTTAGAAGAGACACTGAAAGACTCTTAACATAAAAGATTAGCTAGGCTAACGAAAGGAGGACCCGACTAACGTAAATAAACCAAAACAAGGAGCCGACTAAGCAGGACCTTCAAAGAGCACCGATCGAATGTGAACTCTGCAAGAGAAAGGGACTGGTCCAAGCAGACTCTAACAAAGAAAAACATGTTAGGCTTTCGATAGGTTGCAAATACGCAAGAACTAACAAATCCCTCAGGCCAAAGGCGGGGTATAATTCTTCAAGAGTGGCAATCATCTGAATTACCACACACCAAGTATGGACACTCAAATACTTGAGAAATAAGAAAGGCTATACGTCGACTCTTACTCGCACTCTAACGGCAAAGCGAACACGGGTAAAATAACCAAAGGCTTGCAAAGGCAAGCGCAAACCACAAACTTACTGGGGAGATGGAGGAATACCAAAGACCTGACTGATGGTGAATCAAAACAAACCCCGCTGGGGAAACATAATAGAGTCACCCTTAGGCTTGTTGTGGAGATAAATCAAATCTGAGCGCATAACAATCTGGTTACCACAAGTGGACATAATTGGCTTATACTTATGCATGTTTGAATTTTTTATAGCGTAATGCTCCATGCAATGGAAATGATATGCATTTTAGTAGATGCGATGTAATGATGCAATGTAATGATGCAATGGGGAGACCACGTCAATAATCGGATGTTGGGAAGATAATGAACTTTCAAATGATTATTCTTGCACATCTAATCTCCTGTAGAGGACATGCAATATGAACTTCAGTAGGAAATCGAGATTCGAAATCATCAACCTCGAATGATTGATAACATTGAAGAAATAACTTCCTGGGTAGTAATACTGCAAAAAATAAATTGCAGTTTGAGAGAAAATCTTGAATTCTGATCAAACTTCCAAATTCCTGGGGGATAGATACTTTATCTTCTGTTAGAACGGGGAGAGCTTCGCTGGGGATGGAAGCTTTCTCTTTCGCAGAACTTCTTTACGAAGATAGCTTCTACTGGGGAGTATATAAATTCTTAAATAAATAGAATTCTACTCAGACCACACTGGGGATAACAACGCCGGGGGATAAAAATCTTCACTTGGGGAAGAACCAAAACATCCTAGGACAGAAACTCCACCGCTGACATCTCAACAAAATCTTTCATATTCCGGGATGAAGGAGTTATAATTGGTGCTCCTATGTGCACCATACTGGGGAGAAGATGACGTTTGTTCTAGAAAGCATGCTCCACTAGGGAATGAAAACTCGCTTCACTGGGGAAAATACTGCAAAAATAAATTGCAGTTCATGGAAATTTTCGAACTCTGATCCAACTCCCAACTTCTTAGGGAAAAATCCAACATCTCTTTCCAAGGATAAAGAGAATCTTGCTAGGAATTGGGACCTTCCGATGTAAGTCTTCGATAGAAGTGACTTTGATTGGGGAATCGCAAAATTTTTTTTGTTTTTTTTTCATTTTTTTTTCTTTCAATAAAATAATTCTAACCAGGCCACACAGAGGATATTACTGTCGAGGGTAACAATCTTCACTTGAGGAAGAGAAGGTCATCTTTGAACCATAAGCTTGAGGTTTGGAACTCTTCCGAGGAAATATTTCATCCATATCCCATCACTGGGATACAAAAATTTTAAACGACATTTGTCCAAGTACTCTTCCCTAGAAAAAAAATATAGGAGACCTGCTCTGCTGGGCATAACAAACATGTTAATCAAACATCTCTTCAAGAAAACCTGACTTGGGCAAAATTTCCCTAGGGAGAAAAGATACGAACTTCAGAGAGACGATGACCAGCAACCTCCCTAGGGAGATAAGTACCTACCACGGAGATATATGGTACTGACTTCGAGAGGATATAACAAAGGTCTACAATCCAACGAAATGATCTTTTCAGGATTTATCGAAGCTGAGTCGACTATGCTGATGAAGAAGTTTATACAAAATTTGTTGAAATGCATTTATTCAGAGATAAGTCTTATGGGAGGGACAAACTCTTAAACAAACTCTCATTGAGAGTACTGACTTCAGTGGGGATTACGCACAGACATACTTTTAATGGAGATAAGGATTTATGTCTGGGAGAGAGTACGCCCTTATTGGGGATACATGATTCTGTCTTGAGAAGAAGTGAACATTCACTCGGGAGATTGAATCCCATTCTACAAAAATCCTCATGTTGGTCACATGCAGACCTTTCTTGATTCACTTGCTGGTATGCTTCTTGTCATGCAAGACCAACAAGTATTTGCAAAACAGAAATTGGGGTGACATGCCCCTGTTTGGAATGGAAAACCTTACTGAAGAATATACAACTTGAACGATCAATCACTGGGTAAAAACTGCGATGCAAGATTGCTACTTCAACATTTCGACTCCAAGGATGAATGCCACTAAATACTGGACTTTGGAGAAGATGCTGCAAACATAAATTGCTGTCCACTGAAAATAAATCATCTTGACTTTAAACAACTTTGCAATTCTAGGGAGAAGAACATTCTCCTCCTGCAGAGAAACGAGGATACTTCATTGGGGAGAAAATATCTTAGAAAAGAAACCTCCTGGTAGATAGGTCTAAGTAGCAAAAGGTCTTTTACTATGGAGAGGCGTCCTCCTAGGAAGCAGTATTTCCATCGTATCTTGTACGTGTAAACAATCTTCAAATGATCTTTACGTTACTGCTCATATCCTGCTGAGGATAACAATCCGAACTTCAACTGGGGATAATGACCTTAACTTAGGACAAAGGATATCAGTAAATGGTCTTGAGTCTCTGATAAGTTGAAGATAACAATCTTAACTTCTCGGCATGATTTTCAAATTCATAGGTCGTTTAGCCTATACATGGATGTGATCTGATCAACCACTCAAGAAGAGAGAAAGCCCTTACATGAATTCTTGCCCCAGTCTGTAAGGCTTTTGCAGAAAAATTGCCTCGAGAGGACTTTTTGAGGTATGTACCACCAAGATAAACTGCCCCAGTGTTATGAACTTCAGAATACTGCCCATGGCTGACCAAAGTTGGAAATAACTTCAACAATGCTTGATTGAATTCTCGTGCATCTCTGAATTCTGCAAAGATTCTCCCCTAATCAACAAATTCTTAGAGAGATTTATCAAATCTCGACATAATTGCCCCAGTGCTATGAACTTTGGAACATGATGTTCAGATAACCGAAATTGGAGAGGATTCCAACTATGTTTGAGCGAGTGCTCATACACCTTCAAATTCTGGGAAGATTCTCCTCTGATTAATGCATTCTTAGAGAGATTTGTCAAATCTCGACGTAACTGCCCTAGTTTGATTGTCCTTTGAGGGATGAAATCCCTACTTGAATGCCTCAGATTGGCTGAATACCTACTCGACGGAATATTCTACACACCTGCCCCTTGCTTAACAGAATCTCGACAAACCTTTTCCTTTACCTCATGCTCACAGATGGATGAGAAATTTGAGTATTTTCGAAGGCAACGTAACCTTAGAGTGGTTGGCTCTTGAATATAGGTTACCTCACAACCATACTCCTCGACTTGAACTGCTTCAATCTCTAATCAGATACTTGAAGAGATATGTCCCTTGGGACCAACTGAAAGTAATGCACCACTGCTTATCAGAAACTTTGGTCGACCAACTTTTACAATCTACTTCAGATCATTTCTCAAACTGGTATTCTTTTACTCGACGGAGTCGATAGAAGATTTGCCCCAGGTTAAGACCATTCCCACAAATGATTTACCTTTAAACGGTGTCCTGAAGCAATTTGTCCTTTGAGATAATTAAATTCTCATCTGATGCTCATTATGCAAACTTACTCGATATTTAAGCACTTACTCATATGCAAAGAATGTTTATTATAAGAATGATAATTGTAATGCAAAGCTCATGTTTGTCTTGAAGTTAAAAGATTTATATAAAAAAATATTTTGAAACATCAAAAATTTGCACAAAAGATAGTAAAAAGATAGAGTGATACCAACTCAAAAGTTTTTGCAAGCCTTCCTAGGAGTCAGATTACCGTATTTCTTGTTACAGTGTGCTTTCGAATTAACCCTTGCTTCAGTTAGGACTTTTCAGGGTTGTAACGTGGCCTAGTTCATGGTTTAAAAAAAAAATGAATTTAAGGCTCAAAATATTTGATGCCCACCCATTCTCCATGATGTTCTCCAATCCTAAATTCAGTTAAACTAATACGAGCACTCATCCCTCAAAAGAGTTTACCATGGTTGAGGAGGATGTGACAGTCACTCACCCTTTCATTCTTGGTATTTTGATCACACGACTTTATTTTTTTGTGGAGAATCTTTTTTTTTGGTAATCCCTTTTTTTCTCTTTTCGCTTTCTTTTTGTATTCCCTGGCTTTTGCCTGGACAAATTCCTTTTGAATTTGATTTTGAAGTCCAGCGGGATGCCCTGACTTTTTCCTAAGTGACTTGTTTTCCAAGTTTTGACTTAGCAAGGCTTTTTGTCTCTTTCTTTTACTATTTCTTTTAGTTTGAACCAGTCGTGTGATTTCGAGTCATTATTTGATTTGTTGAAAAAAGTGTGACTGCCTTGCTGTTTGGTTGACGAGAAATAGCCATCATGGTATCGTCACCTTTTAACCTTTCGATGTGCGAGAGATATCTATTAGGATATAATTATCATTGATACACACTGCTGATATATGAGAGTTTAACCACTGTGGTTTTGTTCTTTCTCAACCTTCTGAGAGATAACCTTTGTTATATCCTTTGATGCGCACTCTTAACGAGTTTTGAATGCCCAATCAGATTAACTGAACTCTACCCTGCCCCGGGTTAAATGTGAGGGTTTTTCTGAAAAGCAAAGAAACTCCTACTTCAAGGCTCAAAGGGGTTGACGAGGGTCTATCTCCCTTATATCTCCGGTGTTTGGGAATTTGAAACAAGGCCTGTACATCGTCAGCGGAGTCCTACTCAAAAGCACACCGTTTGAAATTTTTGGTATATTACTCATCATCCTCCCTTCAGATATTTTTTATTTAACAAGAGTTAAGTATAAAAAAGTAAAGAAAAAAAAACATTAATGAGTGAATACGAATGGATTAATTCAAGACAAACATATTCAATGCATTATGATTAATATTCAAGAATCAACAAGTTTTGCATACAAGAAAGTACTGAACCAAAGCAAGAAAGATTACAAATGAGAATTGAAAATGAAACTAGAAATTTTGAGGAGACCAGTCTCGGTATGGACTTGTTGCTTTAGATGATGGTCTGGCAATCTTGACATTTACTGAGTCGAAGGAGACCTCAAATTTAACTGACTGGCGCGAAATTGATAGCCTTTGCATCAAGCAGGTCTTGCACATTTTCTTTGAAAGCCCAGCAGCCTTCAATGGAATGACCTAGTGCCCCAGCATGGTAATCACACTGCACATTAGGATTGGAATCCATAGAACAAGGAGGAATGACATGCTTCAGTGGCTTGGGTTCCACCAAGGAAAGCTTGAGTAACTGAGAGAACAGCTGGCCATAAGTCAAAGGAACAATGTCGAACACCCTCTTTGGCTTCTTATCCTTTTGTTTACCTTGTTGCGTATGTCTTTGTTGATAGGTTTGTTTCCGAGTAGCACACTGAGCCAAGTGAACACGAGGAACATTCTGGTTTTGATTAACCAACCGATTTCCACAACTTACAAACGACTGCTGGTGAGAACTTTCCGGGATTATAGGTTGTGGATGACGTGACTCCGATCGTGAGATAGAACTTTGAAGAGGAGAAGGCGTAGCCCTATTCTTTGTAGTGGTTGGCATAAGATTGATTTGCACACTTAGACCTTCAGGAGTGAAGAGAATTGTCCCTGCATCAAGCAAGTCCTGGACTTGGTGCTTAAAAGCTACGCAATCTTCAGTATCATGACCAGGTGTCCTAGAATGAAAATCGCACCTAGCATTGTCGTCAAAGCCATGATGGCGTTTTTCATGTGTAGTGAAAATTCGGAGTTTAACCAAATGTAATTCTAGCAGGGGAGGAAGCAATTGTGCATACAACATTGGAATAAGATCAAATTTTCGTTCAGGCTGTTTTGGCCTCTGCTGACGGACTTTGCCTTTTGGGTCCTCTCGGGAAGTGACAACTTGTTGCGGATGGGAGGATCCTGGAATGCACGGTTGTGGAGGAGATACTCCCTGACCTACAAGAGTCCTCAGGTTATGGGGAGGAATAGTAACTCCTATTGTGGCAGGCATAGAAACATCTTCTTTCTTCAACATTGTCCCCAAAGTTTCCATAACCAAATTCAATTGAGTCTTCAACTGAGTGTTCTCTTCTTTTAGGAGTTCTTGTCCACGGACCAAATCCTGCATGTCTAGAACCACAAATCCCATCTGTTCTTTCATCTCGTCCAATTCCCCACGAAGTTGTTCCATATCTTGAATCTGACCACGAAGCGACGAGAAGTCAAGATTTGCAGCTCTGCAAAGAAAATACCGAGTCTGAATAAGGATTCCCCATTCTGAGTACCTTCGGAGTACCTGCTATGGATGCATGAGGTGAATGAGCGGATGCAATGCCATGTTCAAACATTTTTTTTTGCATATAATCTTTCACATTTCCTTTTTTGTGTAAAATAAACATGTTATGATGCAAGGTGCAATGACATAAGTTCAAAAGTTCAGCATAACAATTGTACAATCCTCTAGATAACTGCTGTATAAATCTGCTGAATAATATGGATATCATAGGATCAAATGTTCAGAACCAAATTCAGCATACAATGGAACCAAGTACCATGATTAACCGTTGTATAATCTCTGACCAAGTAAAATATATCAGGATCAAAGGTCCGGAATATAACTAGATAACCATCCTGAATACCGAATCCAGAAAAAAATAAAAATAAATCTGAGACCCATATAGTCATCAACAGAACACCATATGCATAAGTCAATGACAGAAGTCTATAACATGATCATTAGAACCACTAATCACCATCCGATCACAGTCTCCATCTGGGCATGAGTAACCATTTGAACATAGCACCAACTGTACCTGTAATGACAAATCCCTCCCCACTCACGGGTGAAGACTAGGTCAGGGTAAGACAATGGTAACTCGAAAATCATGGGTCCGCCTGAAAGTACTATGGGCTTACCCACAAACGTGGGTGCCGATAGTAATTCATTTGAACCTCATCCGAGCGTGGTATATGACAAGACTGCACTAATTGGACCAACTCCTATAGCCGTCATGCCCCCACTCTATTCCTAGTGTCCTAGTGCCCTCTGGCCTGGGTACTGGGCCTTTTACCTCAATAGTGACATCCCCACCCAACATGGAAAACAGAGTCCAGCATAATAGATAACAAATAGGGAAAGCAATAAAAATGCAATGCACTTATGCTCAGGTAAACATGTACAAATGAGTAAACTGAAAGCATAAAAATAGACACCCAAAGAAAGGAAAGCAAGAGCTAGGAGCGACTCCGGGATGGACCAGCATTTGGTCGACCAGTTCCCCAGTGAAGTCGCCAGCTGAAACAACCGACTGAAAATCATTAAACAATGAAGTCGCCATCGAACGTCTTTTATCCCACATGTAGGGAAAGGTAAACATCGAGAAAACCTGAGAAGGGAGAAGTCACGGTCTTGCGACTGAGAGATCGGGTAAGGGAGTCTGTTACGCGAGGGGAAGGTATTAGCACCCCACACGCCCGTAGTACTCTACGGTATCCACTCTTGTTATCTATCTTATGGGTGTGTTTAATCTATGCTTACTGTTTACTATACTAAGGGAGAATGCATGCAAAATAAAGGAGAAAAGAATGTAGGGAAAATAAAATTGTGCTCGCCTGGGCCCTACCCCAATGCCTACGTATCCTTTTTAAGGAATCAGAGCAGCCGTAGTTCGGCTTATATGTTTTTGTCGATTGGTATTTTTCTTAATGAACAACATTAATTTCGCCTTCTGCCGCAACCCGACCTTTGGAGATTTATGCGTCAGCACAGAAGTGAATTAATACGCTCTTTTGGAAAGGGTTTGAAAGAAAGGCCCGAGGGCAAAAAGATTTTTATGTTTGTTGGTGTTTTTGCTTGTAGATAATAGCTAGTTAACCTCAAGAGAGAGATTTTAGCCATTTCTCTATTTATTCATGAAATGAGTCTTTGAGACTTGAATCATACCAAAGCTTAGAACAAGAGAATAATAATGTCGAGAAGAAACCCGCTCATCATCTCTCAAACTTAGCCAAGACATGGTTTTTGTCAGTAAATTTTTATGTATTTTTGAAGTTTGTAAATTTTTTTTTTGTTTTAACTGCATATGCAAAGGAGGAAAGAAAGTCACAGGAAGACGAAAGTCACAGGAAGACGAAAGTCACAGGAAGACGAAAGTCACAGGAATACGAAAGTCACAGGAAGACGAAAGTCACATGAAGACGAAGGTCACAGGAAGACGAAAGTCACAGGAAGACGAAAGTCACAGGAAGACGAAAGTCACAGGAAGACGAATTCACAGGAAGACGAAAGTCACAGGAAGACGAAGGTCACAGGAAGACGAAGGTCACAGGAAGACGAAGGTCACATGAAGAAGAAAGTCACAGGAAGACGAAAGTCACAGGAAGACGAAAGTCACAGGAAGACGAAGGTCACAGGAAGACGAAAGTCACAGGAAGATGAAAGTCACAGGAAGACGAAAGTCACAGGAAGACGAAGGTCACAGGAAGACGAAGGTCACAGGAAGACGAAAGTCACAGGAAGACGAAGGTCACAGGAAGACTAGCCTATTTCTAAATCTAATGTTATCGTGCATTAGACCTAAAGTTAGAATCTTGAGGGAATTCTACCTAGAAAGTGGTAAAGTGCAGGAGTAAAAATAGAGTTGTGACGATACCGAACGGAGAAGGTTTGTCGCCTCTTCAAAATTGTGCAAGCGGTAAGAAAATTCTATCAAAGTTCCCTTGGGCAAGTGATTGAAGATTAATCTCCAAATATTCCATATTGCAAGAGTTATGTCGATGCTACAAAAATCTTGACTAGAAAATGGCAATAAAAATGATTATCGAATATGAAAAATAAAATAAAAAAATTCTAATCGAAATTCTAAAAGAAATTCTAAAGAATTCTAAAATATCCTATTGTTTTGTATCATTTTATTATCAATTGAGAGAAAAATTAAACTAGAAGAAACTGAAATAATAAAAAAAGAAAAATTAGAAGAGTCAGGGGGTACAAGCTGAATTCAGGGTATGCTGCAAGCAAAAATTAAAATGGCACAAGGCCCAACAAGAGTGAGTCCAATAAGCATTTTCAACATTTTATTTATTATTTACTTAGTTATTATTATTATTAATTTGAATTAAGTAAATAAAACAATAAGACAAAAACTAAAAAAGAAAGAACGTATGAAATTGGAAAAGGGTTAGGATTAGAGAAAAAATGTTTCGTCCTTCTTCTCAAACAGAACAGCGGCGGCGCCTCCGCCTCTTCGTCCTCGCGTTGCTCCGTCTCAGTCTCCACCGTCTTCTCTTCCACTCTGTATCGACTCCATTCACCACCTCTCATCAATCTTTGTCTGATTCCGCCTTCTTGTGCCATCTCCGATTCACCTTCCAATTCGCTTTCGACACAAACAATAACAGAAAGCAAAAAATTATTGAAGTGAGGGGGACTCACCTACCGGAGCAGCTCTGGTGGCTTCTTAATCGCAACAGTGGCGGCGAGAAATCCAGAGAAATACGCTCCGGTATGTGTTTCGTGTCCGATTCTTGTTCTACTTCTTCGTTCGATTTTCTGCGATGTTGTAATGTTGTGTGGTTCTGTGCGATTTTCTGTTGCCAGGTGTTGTTGATGTTGCGAATTCGGAGTTGCAGATTGTTGAAGTGCGCTATCGATGTTGACCGTGATGATTAATGTGATGAAGATGATGATGATGTGGATTTGATGTTGTTGATTGAAAGAGAGGAGTTGCTGCAATTCGTTGAAGGTTGAAGTATGATTCGCTGCGTTCTTAATGTTGCAGAGAGGAAGACAGATATGGAGGCGAGAGAGTGATAAAGATGTGAAGAGGTTTTTTTTCAGAATTTTCTTGGTGATTCTTCTCAAAAGTCAAGGAGGAATCATCGTAAAGGTGAGTTTCTTTCTTAATGTAAAATAAAATCCTCCCTCTTTTTCTGACTGTGGTCCTTTTTATTATGTATATGCTGGAGTTTTTGTTGTAAAATAAGCCATGAGTTGGTTATGTGGTTAGTTAATTCTGTTTAGGCAGTTATAAGTGGTTAGAAGGTTTGAGAGTTTGTTATGAATTGGTTACTGAATGTTAGGTATGCTGTAACTGTTTTTGGGTTAGTTAAGTTGGTTAATTGAGATATGGTTTTGGATAGGAAGTTATGGTTAGAAAATTCTGTTAGGGAATTTAGTTGGGGAATAGGTTGTAAGAAAGATGGAAATTTGTTGTTTAGAAATTCTACTTTGGAAGTTGGTTAAGAAACGGTTAGGAATCTGTGAATTAGAAAGGTTGGTTGAAATTGTGTTAGTTATAAGTTAGAAGTCCTGTTTGGAATTGGTTGGAGTTAGAGGAGTTAGGCTGTTAGAGGAAGTTGTGTTACGGTAGTTAAGAGATGAGCTGGAAAATCAGTTAGAGGGGAGGTTATGTGTTAGTTTTGGAATGAAGAGTAGCTAGGATACTGTTTAGTTATTTTTCTGCTGGACAGTTAGGGAATATGACAGTTTAGTAGCAAATTAGTTAGAAATTCTATTGTGAAAGGAGGTTAATGGATTTAGCTAGGTTTGTTGAAGGCAATTTTGTTATTAAGAGGTAATATGCTATGTGAAGAAGTTAGTAGTTGAACGAAAATGTTAGTTGGAATTCGGTTATGGGAATTAGTAATTCAGTTTGCAGGTTAATTTTGGAATAGGCTATTTAGAATTCGGTTTAGAAAATTCTGTTATGTATGTTGGTAGAAGTGATGATGTGGATCGTCTTGCACAGGAACAGCTGCGTCAGCTGAATTGTCTGAAATGCTTATATCAAATGAAGGCATGCCCATGAAAATCAAATTTTGTAACCTTCCCTTGTGCTTCTTTTGGTATAAACTCCCTTAAATCCCACTTTGTTATCAAGACTAGAATGCCAATCAGCCTTCATTTCTTTCAAAGCCACCCGGTCATGAGGTCTCTTTGGTCCTGAGATACACGGTTCAACTTCGTCAAGATTTAATTCAAGATAGGATGGATAAGCTCTGTCTTGTTAAGGCTCATTATATTCGACAAACAATTTGTTTGCTCTGAGATAGGCCTCTATCATTGCCACAGTCTCGTCACTTCTTCCAGTTAGTTTGAGGTATTGTAATGTTACATGATCTACAGGGAAGAAACCCATGGTTGCTCCATATTCAGGAGACATATTGGCAATAGTGGCCCTGTCAGTTAATGATAATTCACCCATGCCATTGCCAAAAAATTCAACAAATTTCCCTACAACACCGTGTTTCCTAAGAATTTGTGTGACAGTTAGAACCAAATTAGTTGCTGTAACACCATTGTGCAATTTTCCAGACAACTTGAACCCAACAACACCAGGTAACACCATACTCATAGGCTGGCCAAGCATTGCTGCCTCTGCTTCAATGCCCCCAACACCCCATCCAGCAACTTCAAGTCCATCAATCATAGTTGTATGTGAATCAGTCCCAACCACACTGTCAGGATAGAGTAATCCCTCATTGCTGAAAACAACTCGTCCAAGATATTCAAGATTGACCTGGTGTACTATACCAGAACCAGGAGGAACAACGAGCATATTACGGAAAGCAGTTGACCCCCATTTAAGAAAAGCAAATCTCTCCCCGTTTCTCTGGAACTCAAGCTCCATATTTGCCTGCACGGCATTCTCTGACCTTGCTACATCAACTTGCACTGAATGATCAACAACAAGATCAACAGGAACCAAAGGGTTGATCTTATTAGAATCACTGCCAAGCTTATTCATAGCATCACGCATGCAAGCCAGATCAACAACAGCTGGTACTCCAGTAAACTCCTGCAAGAGAACGCGAGCAGGCTTGAAAGGGATCTCAACTTGCTTTGAATAAGTGCTTTCCCAGTCAATAATCTTTTCAACATCTGCTTTTGTAACTTGGAAAGTAGAAAGGAAATTGGGACGCTGGGTTTTAGTTTGTTAGGCTTGGTGGCTATTTTTTTGTATGAATGTGCAGGTCATGAACTGAAGATGAAGAACTTTGGCATGGCATGGAATTAGAAGTTTACTCATGGGATTTTAGAACCTTTAGGACTAAAGAATTTTGTTCAAGTGTATTTTGTAACAGTTTTTTTTTCTTTGTAGAATATTGGTGTAATGGGATTGTAATGATTTTATAATGAATGTTTGGTTTGGATGAACTTGAAATTTATAGTGTGAATTGTAAATGACCTTTGAGTTTGAAATGTTGGGTGATGAATTTTAAGGATGGAGTTTAAATGACAAAGTCTTGAGAAAATGCTTGAAGACATGAAAGCATCAAATTTTCTTGTAAGGTATTGTTACACTTGAATGAAATTGAATGGAATTGGATAGTATTTTCTTGAATAAATGTTTGAACGCATTGTGAACTTGAATCTGAAATAACGGTGAACATCTTTGTAATGCGTATGAACTCTGACTTGAAACAAAACATCGCAGTCTGCACTTTACCTTCCAAGAAAGCCATATGAACAATACTTAAGACTCTTTGCCGACTTTAATCCAATCAAACACTTTCGAACATCTTGAACTCAAATCAAACTTCAAATCCAAATCACACTTGCATTCTCAATGAACTCCTAACTTCAATCTTGAACCCAAATCAACTTGAATGACAAATAATTTTAATAGTCAATAAGATCTTGATCCTAAAAAATTCACAACCTTGCCTTTCGTATCATGCCTCATATTCCACGATTCAATCCACAAGCCTCTTATCTCGACGAGATCCTTCTCTAATTGACGACCTTTAATCATCAAAGATGTACACAAATGATAATGAAAGAACATGATCGAGATTAACATGAAACCTTATTTCCCCTGATCTTCGATTACTTGAACATTTATCAATGAATAGAAATCCTGATTTTTAATGAAATCTTCCTTTTCTGAACCAATATTTATTTTCCTTTACCATACCATTCTTTAAATGCAACTCGAATTCCCGACACATATTAGATGAAAATTCAAGGGAGACCTTGGTCCCAAAGTTAATTGTTCAAAGCTTACTTTAACCGAAGTCAGCAGATCTTATCCTCGTATCTTTGAACTTGGCCCATGATTATGCATCTCAAGGTCTCATAAGGGCTTGTAAGCCCATCAATCAGGTATGCCATGTTGAACAAAACCCTGCCTTGAATGCCTTGAACCTTGAATTACCTTGCATGAATTCTTCTATGGGAAACCTACTTCAATCCAAACCTACTCACATCACAGATAACAAATGACAATGATGAAGACAATGATGGCCTTGGTTAAGGGGAAATCTATGAATTCATATCTTAGGTCATGAACCACGCTTCACAATTCAATCCTCAGCCCTTAGCGATCGGTTATTTCAACTTGAGATTAGTGTCATAAGGAACATCTTACAAATGGATGATAAAGTCTGAATCACAGAAGAATTCCCTTGATGTGAAACCCTCACAATCTTGATTCCTTGTTCAGACGCACAGAGAAATATCCGGATAAAACATCTTTGAACCATGATTCAACAAAAACCTAATTTGATTAACTGAGGAGTAGACGATTGTCATGTCACAGTCATTAATCCTAATCAAATGACAAGCATACTTATAGGAAAGGACGTCATGATTCGAAGCCCACATATGCTAGGTCACGTCCTAGAGTTCTCGACTAGAATGACCTACAATCGGTTGTTTATCAGAAGATAATAGCCTTGCTGCTTGAGGGAGAAGAAGTCCTTTATTGGATATGAGCGCCTTAACCACTATGAAACCCTAGTATCGCACAACCGCTGAACTTTGAACTTCAGAGCTATATTGAATGAAATGTATGCCATGTTAGTGACCTAATGAAAAAGATGCAGATGAATGCAAAAGTCTAAGCCAAAATAAAGGAAATTAGGAGGGCAAATTTTGGGGTGCAACAGTGAGAAGTGTTTTTTTTCCAGTTATATTATCTTGAGGTTAGTGATCTAACTGTTAATTAATTAATCTTGTCATGCACGCCTAATTTACTAGCAGTAATATATACAGAAAATAAAATGCAGAAAGTATGAATCTAGACTATTACATGGCTTCGGGGAGGGGGATTTACATTCCAAAGCAAATGGGGAAAAGAAAATAAAGCAATAAAAAGAGTCTACTTATCATCTATTACATCACATACAACAATTACAATAATAAAAACAATGCGAAAGGAAATAAACGCGCGAAAAGTTGAAAGTATGCCTGAAAACATTAAAGAAAATATTTTTGTTGGTGGTTTTTATTTTAAAAAAAAGTTAGATTAAGAAAAATAATTAAATTAATCATCCTAAAGTCTACTTAGATAATTAAGTTAAGAAAAATAAACTAAGCCCTTTTTGTGGTTTTTTTATTTTATGAAAAGAAAGTAATTAGACTTAAATTCTAATTCATTTTTAATTAAGAAAAAGGTTAAAGTTTTAATTAATTAATTAATTAATTAATTAAAGAAATTAATTATTTAATTAAAAAAATCTATTCCTAATTTTTTATGAGTTTTTTATTATTATTATTAAAAAAGATTAAGAAATGAAATAACTAAATAAAACAAAAAGAAAAGAGATTGAGCTTGATGGTTGAAGTAGAATGGGGGTTGCAATTGAAATTTTGCTAAGCCCAGATTGTGCAGCCCAGGTCCATCCTTGGATCCTGTGTGAGCAGTACTTGATGGTACATGGTATCTCATGTTCTAGACATCATGCATTCCATGTAATTCCCCTAACCTGCTTTAAGGATATCCAGGAACTCATATACACACATTAGAATATTCAACAAATTAATAAAAATAGAGATTCAAATTTGAGATAATACCAAAACGATGATAGCTTGGATCTGGTGATATGGGACCTTGCAAGCTTTTAGGATGGTTGGAACAAGTCCCTGGGAACCTCAAGAGCAATATATGAATACTAGTTCGGACAAAAAGTACATGCAGAGTGGGATTCAAATTTTTACCATTTTTGATAATTTTGAAAAAAATGGTAGAGCTCTCTCTAGGCTATGTAGGCGTCTTGAAATGCTTGTTAGATGCTTGTTTATATAGAGAGGAATGAGGAGGCAAGAAAACAAAGTTTTAAACAACCTTAAAGCAAACGTTTCAAAGCCATGAATGAAATTTGTAACTTTGGCCAAAAACAAGGAAACTTGTCATTTTTTGAATTTGAATGAATGTGGACACCTTTTCACGAAATTTTATGGGCCTAGACTGTCCAAACAATCAACCCAAAGCTCAAAGCCCATTTGCAATTATTTTATATATTTTATTTTATATTTATTTGAAATAAATTAAAATAAATATGAATAAAATAGTTAGCAAATACAAGGCATGGCAAGAATAATTTTATAGGTCCTCTATAAACTTAGGAAGATGCTTGAAGTCCAAGAAATTAAGCCCTTGCCTTAAAACTTCAAATTTGTTCAATTCATAACTATTGAAAATTCCCAAATTTTCCCAACTTGGGCAAGCCATAACTTGTTCAATATTTATCTCCTAATGATGATATTTAACTTTTTGGAAAGCCTAATGCGTCTTCTTCAATCCCCCTGTTGATTAATTTTGCATTTGAAGATGTTATCTTGATGTAAAAGGTTTTGGCAAAAAGTGGCTTTTGTTGACTTTTTGAAAATGACCTGTAGTTTTTGAGCTCATATATTTCAAATGGTGCATTGCTAGATCTTGGGGGCTGAAGAGAAGTTGTAGGGAATTGGATTCTCTTAAAAATGAGCTTTGGTTGGAGAAAAAGGGATTAAGTATGTGAAAGTTATGCTTGGTCAAAGTTTGGTTGACTTTTCCTATAGAAACCCTATCTTAGCAATTCTTGACTTTTGATGAATTAGGAGCATTTCTTGAGGAATAATGATCAATACTTGATCAAATTATGAGTATCACTTCAAAATGTTGATGTTGACCAAAAATCTTGAAGTTTAACTGTAGATGGACCATAGTTGACTTTTGACCTAACATAGTTGATTTTCCAATACTTGAGCAATTGACTGAGCAAACATATTGTGCAAGGCATTAAACTTGGCATGGACAATCTTGAATCCATATTAGGACTATGGAAAACATTTGAGACCTTTGGAGCTCACACATCTTGATGAAAATTGAAAACCTAGTTAGAGGTTCATTGCATTAGGAGGAGAATTTGTCTGGTCAATTCTTGGTCATCCTTGGGCAAGTTGGGGACCTCAATGGGCATGCCTTGACTAAAAATTGGAGGGAAAATTTTGGGGTGCAACAACTGCCCCTGTTCAATCTTCTTAAACCTGAAGATTTAGATTGGCATGTTTGCCTTTCGTGATCTGAAGGTGGAAGATGATTGAACACTAGAGTGCCCAGAAATTTGCACTCGCCCGAAGTGAGACTGTTGGTGAATAATATTGGGAATGGGATTACGGATGCCATTTGGAAAAGATGACAGAAGACTATCAGAGATGGGATTAAATATGCCATCCAAGGAATATGACGGAGAGTAGTCGTCGGAGATGGGCTTAAAGATGCGATCCAAGATAGATGCTGACTTCGTAAGGAGTCTCTTTATGGGGATTCGTGTTCCTGCTGTCCGAGGAGGAGTCTGTTGGGGAATGTTTTATAGGGGAATAGAGTCTAGGATATTCGGTTGTCCATTACTCTACTGGGGAGTCATCTCTTGACCGAAGAGATGGAAGTAAACTGCTATCTGGTCAAGATCCAGGCTTCATATTGATTTGTTGAGGATAATAAGGCTGACTGCTATTTGGTAGTATAGTAGGCTTCACAACGACTTACTTGGGAAATGAGATTAAACTTCTATCTGGTCGTACCCCAGACTTTGTAGTTTCTAAAACTGGAATAGAAATCAGAAAAAGATTAGTGTCAATTTAACCGAACCAGAGAAAGGATCTACCAGAAAAGAATCAGTAACAAATCAATGGTAGATTCCAAATGAACCAGCAGAGGTCTTGATTTATCTTTGACTGGATAAGAATCAGAAAAATATTAGTGTCGATTTAACTGAATCAGAAAAAGGTCTTGGATTACCTTCAACTGGAATAGGAATCAGAGAGATCTTAGTATCGATCTAACTGAACCAGAGGAAAATCTTGAATTAACTTTGACTGGATAAGAATCAGAAAAATATTAGTGTTGATTTAACTGAACCAGAAAAAAGTCTTGGATCATCTTCAACTGGAATAGGAATCAGAGAGATCTTAGTGTCGATCTGACTGAACCATAGAAAAAATCTTGAATTAACTTTGACTGGATAAGAATCAGAAAAATCTTAGTGTCGATTTAACTTAACCAGAAAAAAGTCTTGGCTCATCTTCAACTGGAATAGGAATCAAAGAGATCTTAGTGTCGATCTAACTGAACCAAAGAAGGTCTTTAATTAACTTTGACTAGAATGGAAATCAGAATAATCTTAGTATCGATTCAATTGAACCAGAAAAAAGTCTTGGAATATCTTCAACTAGAATAGGAATCAGAGAGATCTTAGTGTTGATCTAACTGAAACAGAGAAGGTCTTTAATTAACTTTGACTGGAATGGAAATCAGAAGAATCTTAATATCGATTAAACTGAACCAGACAAAAGTCTTGGAATATCTTCAACTGGAATAGAAATAAGAGATATCTTAGTGTCAATCTAACTGAACCAGAGAATGTCTTGGATTAACTTTGACTTGGAAATCAAAATAATCTTAGTATCGATTCAACTGAACTAGACAAAAGTCTTAGAATATCTTCAACTGGAATAGAAATCAGAGAGATCTTAGTGTCGATCTAACTGAACCAGAGAAGGTCTTAAATCAACTTTGACTAGAATGGAAATCAGAAGAATCTTAGTATCGGTTCAACTGAAATAGACAAAAGGCTTAGGATATCTTCAACTAGAATAGAAATCAGAGAGATCTTAGTGTCGATTTGACTGAACCAGAGAAGGTCTTGGATCAACTTTGATTGGAACAGAAATCAGAAGAATCTTAGTATCGACTCAACTGAACTAGACAAAAGTATTGGGATATCTTTAACTGGAATAGAAATCAGAGAGATCTTAGTGTCGATATTACTGAAATAGAGAAGGGATCTTTTGAGAACGTCTTTCTGAGGAAATTGCTGAAATAGCCCTTCATCAAACGTAGCTTTTGAGAAGACTACTAGGTCACATAAGTGGCGGTGTTTGTTGATTTGATCTTTTCCTGAAAAAGGTAAAGTGTTAGTCATATGAAATGTCATGATGTATGAAATGCATTGTGATGATGTTCTCAAAATAAATGAGATTGTGCTGTATGCGATGTGTATGTACATGCCATGATGTATGAATCTGGGATGCTATTGCGATATATCTTAGTCGGGGAAAGTAAATCTCGGACTGTTGCTGAAGAGTATTGGGAAGCTGAGTCCTTCATTTTCGCTGAAGATGATGAATGAAGATGATTTTCTAGGGATTTCCTCTTTCTGTCTAAGGATATTCTGCCCGGGACTCTTAACTCCTGTCTGAGAATAACTCTGTGGAGGGAGAATGATGCTTTGTTGGAAGGTTTTGTCGATGTAGAGACATAAACTCTATTGGGAATTGAGCTTCTGCAGTTGGAGAAATAAACTCTACCCGGGATGAGGTTTTATGAATTGTTTGAAATTATAAAACTCGGCTGGGGGATACAGATTTCAGCTGGAGCAGGTAATTCCTACTTGGGGAAGAAGGAGACCGGAACTTTGTTGTTTCTTCTCTATGGGGAACATAGACGTCACGGGGTCGTATGTAATGGTGACTTTGTATGAAACTGTCTTTGCCCCTGTACCTGCTGGAAGGAGTAACTGTCGGGACTACAAATTTCTTTTTTAGACTTTTCCCCGTTTCTTAAAGTCATTAGCAACTGTCTTTCTGTTTCTTATGCAAGTATTTGTGAACAGTGATCATATTTAAATGCATATGTCAAAAATAATCATTGGACGTTTTTATAAAACAAAATAGAAAAACAAAAACAAATAGTTTTGTACTTTGAAGGAAATAATTTGTATTGATTTTTGAAGTTCGCCTATAACAAGCATTTTGTACAAAGAGACCGGCGTTCTAGTAGGAGAACACCGTCGTGAAAAATGAAAATTACACAAAATAGTGTACAAAGAGAAAACAACTATGTGTAATAATCCCATTGAGTTTCAATTCTGCTATTGCCCCTATGTCCTTGAGCGTCTCATTACTTTGCTACTTGTCCGAAGATGATTGGGTTGATCGGTACCGTTTAAGTCCTGGTAGTTGATACTGAAGTTTGGTCGCAAGGTGATCCAATGGGACATAGTCGTACGCTTCAAATACCTAACTTTTTCTTGGACTTCCCTTTTGGGTTTTCAATCCACTAGGATATCCTTTTTTGCCCAAGCCGCCTTTTCAGGTTTTCGACTTGCCGAGTGTACAGTTTTTTTGTTGTATTCCTCCCTAAATTTTTCCCGAACCATTTTGGTTCGCCGGGATGCCCTTATTTTTGCCTAGGACAGTCAACCTAGCGGGTCTTTATTTACGCGTATTATCTTTTCACTATGTCTGCATTAACAGGGTGAGGAAGGTCGTCACCATCCATAGTGGTCAGAATCATGGCTCCACCAGAAAATGTGCTTTTGATCACAAATGGCCCTTCGTATGTGGGAGTCTATTTTCCCCTGGGATCACCTTGCAGCAGTATGATGCGCTTGATTACCAGATCACCCAATTGATACATTTGATGTCTGACCATTTTATTGAAAGCCTTGATCATCCGTTTTTGATACATTTGACCATGACAGACAACACTAAGCCTTTTCTCATCAATCATATTTAGTTGATCAAGTCGAGTTTGGATCCAATCATTTTCGTTCAAACCCGCATCCTTCATGATCCTCAAAGACGGGATCTTGACCTCAATGGGTAGGACAACCTCCATACCATATACCAGAGAATAAGGTGTTTCCCCTATCGACGTTCGTGCTGAGGTGTGATAACCATGAAGAGAAAATGGTAGCATCTCATGCCAATCTTTGTATGTCACCGTCATCTTTTGTATGATTTTCTTAATATTCTTGTTAGCAGCCTCCACAACGCCATTCATCTTCGACTGATAAGGGGAAGAATTATGATGCTGGATCTTGAATTGTTTACAGAGTTCGATAAACATTGTATTGTTGAGATGTGTACCATTGTCTGTGATGATTCTTTCTGGCACACTATACCGATAAATCAGGTTATGCTTGATAAATCACGCCACCACATTCTTGGTAACAGTAGCAAAAGAGGCAGCCTCAACCCACTTCGTGAAGTAATCAATGGCCACTAGGATAAAGCGATGCCCATTGGAAGCGGTAGGCCTAATCTCTCCAATCATGTCAATGCCCCACATTGCAAAGGGCTAGGGAGCCGTCAAGACATTCAAGGGTACCAGAGGTACATGTACTTTATCAGCGTAGATCTGGAATTTGTGACAAGTTCGGGAATGCTGATAACAGTCTGCTTCCATAGTGGCCCAATAGTATCCTGCCCGTGGGATCTTTTTTGCCATGGTGTGTCCACTAGAGTGGGTGCCAAATGTACCTTCGTGTAAATCTGTCATAATCACCTCTGCTTCGCTCTTGTCTATGCACCAGAGTTAAGTAGAGTCATGGTTGCGCTTGTAGAGGATTCCATTACTAAGGAAGAACTTTGCGGAGAACCTTCTCAGAAATTTCTTATCATTGACAGACGCCTCCTCAGGATAATCTTGAGCCTCAAGATACCTTTTCAATTCGTGGAACCAAGGTTTGTCTGCTACCTCTTTAGTGTCAATCTCATAGCAGTATGATGGTTCATCCAACCTCTCAATAGTGATCCGAGGAGCTTCGTTGTCCCACTTGACCTTGAACATAGATGACATAGTAGCTAGTGTGTCTGCTAACTGATTCTCTTCTCGTGGGAAATGTTCAAAGGTTACCTCTTCAAAGTGTGGAAGAAATGTCAGCACATGTTCTTCATAAGGGATGAGATTCGGGTGCTTCGTGTCCCACTCCCCTTTGATCTGACTTATTACCAAGGAAGAATCCCCGAAAACACTCAAGAACTTGATCCTTAGGTCAATAGCAGCTTTGAGACCCATGATGCATGCTTCATACTCCGCCATGTTATTGGTACAGTTGAAACATAATCTGGCCGTGAAAGAGTATGACGGCCCTCAAGGGATATGATTATAACACCGATGCCATTTCCGGGTGCATTGGAGGCTCCATCAAAAACCATGGTCCATCGGGATCCTTCCTAAGGTCCTTCATCCGGTCCAGGTTCTTCATAATCAATCACTAAGATAATGTTCTCATCCGGGAATTCAAAGTTCATGGATTGGTAGTCATCCCCAGCCTGATGAGCCAAATGATCAGTTGGTACACTTCCTTTAATTTCTTTCTGGGTCATGTATTGGATATTGTATTCGGTCAAGATCATTTTCCATCTTGCTATTCTTCCGGAGAGAGCGGGCTTCTCGAAGATGTACTTGATCGGATCCATCTTAGATATCAACAAAGTGGTGTGGGTCAACATATATTGTCTCAGTCGGTGAGAAGCCCATGCCAAAGTGCAGCAAGTTTTCTCGAGCAGTGAGTATCTTGTCTCACATTCGGTAAACTTTTTACTAAGGTAGTATATTGCATGCTCTTTTCGAACGGACTCGTCATGCTGCCCCAGCACACACCCTATTGGATTATCTAACACTGTTAAGTACATTATCAAAGGTCTTCCTTCAATCGGAGGCATCAGAATTGGAGGCTCTTGAAGGTATTCCTTGATTCTCTCGAAGGCGGTCTGGAATTTGTCATTCCACTTTACCACTTGATATTTCTTCAGGAGTTTGAAGATTGGCTCACAAGTAGCAGTTAAATGGGAAATGAACCTGTCAATGTAATTTAGGCGTCCTAAGAAGCCTCTGACCTCCTTCTTAGTGCGAGGAGACGGCATCTCTTGTATAGCCTTCACTTTTGCAGGGTCTACCTGAATGCCCTTGTCACTGACAATGAAACATAGCAGTTTACAAGACCTTACCCTGATGGTGCACTTGTTCGAATTTAACCTTAGCTTGTATGTCTTCAACCTATGAAACAACTTTTATAGATGATCAAGGTGTTCTTCCTCAGTTTGAGAACTGGCTATCATGTCATCAACATAGACCTCTATCTCTTGGTGAATCATGTCATGAAAAAAATTTACCATGGCTTGCTGATAGGTTTCCCTGGCATTCTTCAACCCAAACGACATCACTTTGTTGTAGAAAGTGCCCCATTGTGTGACGAAGGTTGTCTTCTCCATGTCTTTGGGTGCCATCTTGATCTGATTGTAACCAGAGAAACCGTCCATGAAGAAAAAGATCTTGTGTTGCGCGGTATTATCAACCAGAACATCAATGTGGGGAAGCGGAAAATCATCCTTGGGGCTTGCCCTGTTCAAATCTCGGTAATCCACGCACATCCGTACCTTGCCGTCCTTTTTAGGCACCGGGACTACGTTGGCAACCCATTGGGAATAAGAAGTGACAACTAAGAACCCAATGTTGAACTCTTTCATAACCTCTGCTTTGATCTTCTCTGACACTTCAAGAGGGTACTTACCTACAAACCCCATGCAAGCCTAAATCTAGGGCTGCTTGTGTGACTTGTTTGCCTTCATTGTCTAACAACTTGAATTCTTTGCAGGGTTGTGTTTGTCACCTTACATCTTTGCTTAATGCATAGCATACGCATCATAACATCATTCCACAACATTTCCTTAACCATTTAGAGGATCTCAAGGGTTTGTGATGCAGGTTATGGTGAATCAGACGTCTAGCAAGGGGCAAGGGGATTTATTTTCCTCTAGCCAATGCCATCAAAAGACCAAAACACGACAACTTGAGTCAGGGGCTATGACCCACTTGATATGGTGAGCTTGACTCTCGTAGAAGGACTCTCAATGATACAAAGCTGCAAAATTCAACTTCTGACATTTCTTGTTTACCCCGCGAGATCCTTGAAAACATTGCATACGAATATCATCCATGACATTGCATAAACAGGTTTCATAACAGGTTTCTCATGTTCTCGATGTTTATTTCAGCAATGGCTTTCCAACAAGACAACGGAGATCTTCAAGCTCAAGAGGCTCAGTTTAGGGAAATGTTCCTAAACCTATCTAAGGGGCAGGAAGAGTTGAAAACACTCCTCGCTGAGAACTTGGTCAAGAAAAGTTCTGAAGACAATAAGGACGAACGGATGGAACAACTGAAAGCTGAGGTAAAGGCAATGAGAACCCAGATGTTGGGGAAGGTGGCTCTTATCCAAGGCCTTGCCCGGGGACAAGAAGAGTTGAGAGCCATCATACCCAAATTCATCAAGACGGATACAACTGTATGAAGCAAACGGTTAAGGTTGGGGACCAGGTCATTGATCAACTTCCAATAAGATAAGAGGTTGGTTTGGTGAAGAGTGGACTTTTCCAAATTTCTACCACATCACGGGTCCAACAACAACCTCGCCAAAAAGAACGGGTTAGTCAGAGTAAGCCGGATATACCCAAAATGTAGTTTACCAAACTCAATGTGTCGTTGTCTCAAGCTTTGCAACACCTGTTGAGGATGAATCTGATTACGTTGATAGGACCTCATCCGAATCCCAAGACTTCCTCTCCTAACTACAATCCGGATGCAAGGTGTGCTTATCATTCTGGCAGCCCGGGGCACGATGCTAACGATTGTTGGGCGCTGAAATACAAGATTCAGAATATGATTGATGCCAAGGAGATCGAATTCGACCCTCCTGAGACTCCCAACGTGATCACTACTTCCTTGCCAAAACATGGCTAGGATTGAAAGAATTTTTGTTCATTTGAATTCTCAAGTTGTATTCTTTTTGTTTATTCGAACAATTATTGTCATATCAAAACTTTTCTATTTCATTAATGCATTACACATGTTTGTCCTGGATTAATTTGTTTTCATTATGCTTAAACTGCTTTATACTTCCTTTTCCTGATATTCAACTCTCGATTGAAAGCTCTAAGCCTCAGAGGGAGGATGACGAAAATGATACCACAATATCTACAGTATGCTTTTGAACAGACCCCACTGACGATGTACATGCATTGTTTCAAATCCCAAATAGTGGAGTTATAAGGAAGATAATCCCTAGTCAACCCCTTTCAAATCCCAAGCATCGAAGACGTCCTTCCAAAACAAAAGACAGTGATGGTTCTGCATAATCGTCAAGACAGGCAGTCATTATCTCTCAAAATAAAAACCCATTAAGTCAAAACCTATGAAGGAGACTTAAGAAAATAACTGGGGCATCCCGCTGACTGTAATCACAAAAGAAACAATTCATGCATAAGACAGGGCTAGTAAAATCACAAAAGAAACAATTCAGGGATAAGACAGGGATAGTAAAATCAAAAAGAAAGAGGTCATACAAATCCTTGACAAAAAAGATGACTGCCTATTCAAAATAAACTTTCAGTATCCGAACCATCACCGGAACGTCAAGGACAGTACCTTAGGACTCAACTAGGATTCTAAACACGCAATTAACTAAGCATAGGACTGAAGGACATCACGAAGAACAGGTGGGTGAAAATAAATTTTGAGCCTTTATCCTCTGTTTCTTAAACCGTGAACCAGGCCACGTTATAACCCTCAAAAGTCCTAGCTGAAGCATGGGTTAGTTTGAGAGCATACTGTTACAAAGGTATCCTGACTCCTGTAGGACTTGGTACAAATTCTTAGTTGATATCACATTCTTGCAGATTTTGTTTTACTACACAAAATACATTTTCAAAAAATTTTCAAGACAGACATGAGTTTTGCATTCTTTAAATGACAGTTTTTGCATATGACTAATTGTTTGACAACAGAGAAATTCCACAATAGATATTCAATAAACAGACATCCTCTCAATGTACAGAGTCACCTAAGAGGTAAAGACATTTCCAATAATAGGTCTTTCATAAGCAAGGGGCATGACGTGATGTCTAAACACACCTGAGGCAGTCTCCCCTAAAGTGCCAAATGACCAGAGGCAGATCTCCATCTGAATCACTTGGGGCATTACGCACGCATTCTAGCAACAAATCATGTGCCATCAAGAAAACATTTTTGACAGTACTACAACACAACACTAGGGACAGTGACAACTCCCCACAGAGTAGAGGCAACTAAACCTTTGACATCAGCTTCCCCAAATAGGATCTACTTTCCCCAGCAAAGTTCCTTCAGAGAACCGATATCTATGTTCCCCAGCCAATTTTATAAATCGCAAGCGATTCATAAAGTTTTCTCCCGAGCAAAGTTTATTTCTCTGAATACAGAAGCTCAATCCCCGATAGAGTTTATCCCTTCAGCTATGGAAGTTCATCCTCTAATAGAGTCATTCTCCCGCAGAGTTATTCTCAAACATAGTCTCTCCCCGGCAGACTATTCAAAAACAGGAGTAAATCTACAACATAGTCATCTCCGTTCACCATCCCCAGCGGGAGTAGAAGAACCACTTTTTCTACGACAGTCAGGAATTCAATTTCCAGTACTCTCCAACAGCAGCCAGGGATTTATTTTCCCAAACTCAGAAGGGTCTCAATAGCATTTCATGTTCATACATCATGACATGCGCACACATATTGCATACAGCATAATCTCATTTATATTGAGAACATCACCACACAATGCATTTCATGCATCGCATATAATTAACCGTATACCTTTTCAGGAAAGATGGTTATTATCAACAATTTCCAACATGTACTAGATTAGCTTCTGAAACTAAACAGAGTAATTATCTGCGCGACCAAATGCAGCTTTACACGGGTTCGTCACAAAGCAATCTTACATGGGTTTCTCCTAAATGCAGCTTCAAACGGGTTTATCCAAAAAAAAAATCTTACACGGGTCCCTTCTCATACATCTCCTCCTGAAGTTTTAACACATACTTATCCCAAAGTAACCTTACCCAAGTTCCTCCTGAATTTTTACACAGACTTAGCCCAAAGTAATCTTACCTAGGTTCCTTCTCGGTTCAGATGCAGTTTTACCCAAACTCAGCACGAGGCAACCTTACCCAGGTTCCTTCTCGGTTTCGATGTAGTTTTACCCAAACTCCTCACGAAGCAACCTTACCCAGGTTCCTTCCCGGTTCCGCTGTAGTTTTACCCAAACTCCTCACAAGGCAACCTTACATAGGTTCCTTCTCAGTTCAGATGCAGTTTTACCCAAACTCCTCTTGAAGTAACCTTACCTAGGTTCCTTCTCGGTTCCAATGTAGTTTTACCCAAACTCCTCACGAAGCCACTTTACCCAGGTTCCTTCTCGGTTCCGATGTATTTTTAACCAAACTCCTAACGAGGCAACGTTACCCAGGTTCCTACTCGGTTCCGATGTAGTTTTACCCAAACTCCTCTCGAAGCAACCTTACCTAGGTTCCTTCTCGGTTCAGATGCGGTTTTATCCAAACTCCTCTCGAAGCAACCTTAGCTAGGTTCCTTCTCGGTTCAGATGCAGTTTTACCCAAACTCCTCTTGAAGCAACCTTACCTAGGTTCCTTCTCGGTTCTGATGCAGTTTTACCCAAACTCCTCGCAAAGAAACCTTACCCGGGTCCCTTCTCGGTTCAGATGCAATTTTACCCAAACTCATCGCGAAGTAACCATACTATCCAGGTTCCTTCCTATAAGCCCTACTATCCAGGCTTTCATCTCGAAGTAACCCTACGACCTAGGTTCCTTCCCATAAGCCCTACTATCCAGGCTTTCATCTCGAAGTAACCCTACGACCCAGGTTCCTACCCATAAGCCCTACTATCTAGGCTTTCATCTCGAAGTAACCCTATGACACAGGTTCCTTCTCATAGCCCTACTATCCAGGCTTTCATCTCGAAGTACCCTACGACCCAGGTTCCTTCTCATAGCCCTACTATCCAGGCTTTCATCTCGAAGTAACCCTATGACCCAGATTCCTTCTCATAGCCCTACTATCCAGGATTTCATCTCGAAGTAACCCTACAACCCAGGTTCCTTCTCATAGCCCTACTATCCAGGCTTTCATCTCGAAGTAACCCTACGACCCAGGTTCCTTCTCATAGCCTTACTATCCAGGCTTTCATCTCGAAGTAACCCTACGATCCAGATTCCTTCTCATAGACCTACTATCCAGGCTTTCATTTCGAAGCAACCCTACTATCCAGGTTCCTTCTCTCGCATCTCCAGACAACAGTTTATAACATTGTAAGACCGGGACCCGACCAGACACGGACGATCTCACATTTCCCCAGTAAGTCGATGTGCAGCCTAAACCCTAACCAGATATGCAGCACACTTTTGTCTCATCAATCAATAGTTAATTCCCCAGTAGAGTAGCGGACAACTGAAGCTCCTAGCCTCTATTTCCCAAGACATAAATCAACATTCCCCGGTGAGGTTCTCTTCACCGGCAGTTACAGGAATTCTCGCAAAGGAATCTCTTATGTAACCAATATCTGTTCTGGATGGCATCTTTAATCCCATCTCCGACGATTCTTCGTCGCCCTCCAAATGGAATCTGTAAGCCCATTCTTGATATTATCGATCAATATTACTTCATGCGAGTGCAAATTTCTAGGCACTCTAGTGTTCAATCATCTTCCACCTCCAGATCACGAAAGGCAGAACAACCAATCTACATCCTCAGGTTTAAGAAGATTGAACAGGGGAAGTTGTTGCACCCCAAAAATTTCCCTCTCATTTCACTCAAAGACATGCATCTAGAGGTCCTTAACTTGCCCAAGGATGCCTAAGGATTGACCAGACAAATCCTCCTCCTAAGACAATGAGCCTCAGACTAGGGTTTCCATTTTCATCAAGATGTTTGAGTTCCAAGGGTCCCAATTTGTCTATATTTCCCTAATGTGTCCTCAAGATCAATCATGTCAAGTTTCATGCCTTGCACAAGAAGTTGGCTCAGTCAACTACTCAAATGCCTAAAAATCAACTATACTAGGTCAAAAGTCAACTGTGACCCTCATGCAGTCAAACTTCAATATTTGTGGTCAACATTAACATTTTTAAGTAAAATTCATCATTTGATCAGGGGTTGATCATGATTCCTCAAGGAATTCCCCAAATTCATCAAAACTCAAAAGTTGCTAAATTAGGGTTTCTATAGGAAAAGTCAACCAAACTTTGACTAGGCATAACTTTCTCATACTTTATCAGAAATTTCCCATCCAAGGCTCATTTTGAAGAGGATTCGGTTCCCTACAACTCATCTTAATCCCTCAAGTTCAAAAATTGCACTCATGAATAGATATGAATTCAGACATTATAGGTTATTTCAAAAAGTAAAAAAAAAAACCTTTTGGGTCAAAGCTCCTTACATGAACATGGAAGATCCAATTGAGATGAAACCAAAGAGGTTGCTTATGGGATATCCTATGCTTTCTAAAAAGTCAAAGAACACCCTCTTAGGGTAAAAATTGAGAGAGATGTGCATTGTCAAATTTGGCCATTTTTGGAAATTTGCACAAAGTCAACCATGCCTAAAATGCATTTTTTTTTCAAATGGGCCCAACTTTTTATGCTTGCATCTTACTCCTAGCCTGGTCCATGAACCCTGAGCTTATCCACCTATTATTTTTATTTTTATTATTTATTTTGATTTTTTATCCATTTAAATCAAAATAAATCAATTTAAATAGTAGAATAATCAAATAAAATCAAAGATTTAATTTTGTGAGCACATTATGATTCCATGAACAGCTAGCAAATCAGGTAAATCGTGCAAGGGATGATTGGAATGAAAATAGCATGTTTTGGCCAAGTTTAGAAATAAAAGAATCAAGTTGAAAATCAAATCTCTTTCTCATCAATCTCCAAGATTTGTTCCAGTTTTGTTGACCTATGTATTCTCACACATATAGACAAGAATGCCAACCCTAAGGGACAAAAAGGATGCCTCCACAATTCCAGAAAAACTCCAACTTTTGACCAAAAAAGTGGTGATCGAGTTCTGATTTAGAGACCAATTCAAGCAATTTCAAAGCCAGCAATTCGTTCCTGGACGTTTTCTAAAGCTATCCCAATCATCCTCAAGGCCTGAAACATCCAAAATCACGCTCATCAAGTCTCACGGTTTGCTCCCTTTTTGAAAATCGTTTTCATTGATTATGGCATCATAAACATGTTCTAAGTATATATTCATGCTTGTTATCATGTATTCAACGTATCTGGATTGTTTAATTTGAGTATGGATGCAGGAATCACACGATACCATTTTTAGGGTTTGAAGCTTCAATTTAGGATCTTTTGATACAGGCCAAATTGGCCCAAAATAAGGACACCATCGTGTTCAGGGCATCAAACCCAATTGAACCTTGGCCTCACCATGAATTTATATTGTATATTCTTGATTTTTTGAAAACGCAGGGGCTATAGTGACAGACTGTGTCGGTTGGTAAAAGTTGTTACCTAAAACAGCGGTTGCAGGAAGAAGACGATGAAGTGGCAGACTCCCATTGGGAGATTTGAATCTGCACGTGTTTTTGGCATAATGCTTAATATTTTCTTTATGTTTTATTTATGTTATTATATTAACAAACAAACCATCCAGCCCAGACGGTAAAGCCAAGCGCGTATGAGAGGAAGGGCCTGGGTTCGATCCCAGGTCCAGACATTTTTCTTATTTTCTAATCTTTATATGCAGGGTCTCATACATCATTTTTCTAAGCCTCCATCATGCGCTCCAAATCTCAGCCATTGGATCATCCTTTGATCAAAATCCAACATCTAGCCACAACAGCCCATGGTAGACTCTCAGAGGCCAACTACACTGAATCCACACACAAGTAGGTGGGCCAGCAATCTTGGGCCTAACAAATTCAACTCCTTACACCCCCAGATTGCTAACAACACCAGGCCCATTTTTTTTTTCTTTTTTTCAATTTATTTTGTTTTATTTATTTATTTATTTTATTTACATCAAAAAAACATTTTTATTTATTAAATCATAAAATCATAAAGTCATCAAACATTAGAATTAGGTTTTTTTTATAATTAATTTCATTAATTAATTAGATTAATTTAATTAGCGCAATTTAAATTCTTTTTCTATAATTAAAATCAATTAGAAAATTAGGTTTAATTTGCAAATATTTAATTTTATCAATCAAAAAATAACAAAAATATTTTCTTTGATTTCCTTCGAATTTAGACTTTAATTCCCGTATTTAATTCGTCTCACACGCATTTACTTATTTATAATTCCAATTATTGTAACTGTTTCGAGGTTTATAATAGTTTTTAATTAGGGTTTATTTTACCTCTTTTTACTTACTGTTTAATCCCCGGTTTGGTTATGTAACTTCCTCCCCGAATCCTTGTAATAGCGTAGATTTACTTTTATGCTTTTAAGTTCCGCAACTATAAACTATCTAGATGTGTGGATAATAGGCTTGCATGCAAAAGACAAATGAAATTAAAACAGTAGAAAACCCTAATTATGCAAAGATAAATAAACTGAAAAATAACACATGCACATGTTCACTCCTAGGGTTTATCCCACTCTGGTTGCCTTCGGTAAACGGTCATGAAACATAGGGAATTTTAGTGGTCATCCTCTAGTCCCAAAAGATCAAAATGACCCATTCGAATGTTGCCTCAGAAAGATCTTTAAGACTCTAGGGTAACTACTAATATTTCCTAATCATTGCTTTTGTGACTGTAATTGTCCCTTCAAATGTCCCTTAAAACTACAACGATGGGGCTACCTACTCCTTAATAGTAGGATATTGATGTCTAAAGGAAACGAGAATGAACAGTCTTTTTCGAGTAGGTAGAAACTCTTAAGTACTTGCTCAAAACAAAAAAAACTCTTTCACACAAACACTTTTAAAACAGTTTTCAAAAACAACTTCGTCACACTCTTGAGCACAGATACAAGGGTTATCACAAAGTTAAACAAAAACTTTTCAAAACACACACAAGCAATTTTAAAAGGAGCAAGTACCTAAGAGCCCAGGGAAAACCACGGATGAAAAGGGTGCTAACACCTTCCCTTTCTATAATCTACCCCCGTACTCAGAAACATCTCGAAAAAGGTTTTTTCTGTTCTTTTTCCTTTTCCTTTGTTGGATGAAATAAAAGTCGGTGGTGACTCTTGCTTACCGCAACATTTGCGAGGAAAAAATGCAAACCAGTATTAAATAGTCGGTTCTGCCACCGTATCACAGGTACAAAGTCCTTTGCCCTCCAGTTATTGGCTCCACCATTGGTAGTAGGGAAGATCCGGCTATCCACGTCATAGTCATTGTCAACATCTTCTGTGGCGTAGAAAACATTAATAACATTGATTCCTGGGCCATGCTTGGGCATGGGCGCAATTATGACGTTGGGAGATTCCAGAGCATCAAATTCAATCTCCTTTGCCTCAATCAGATCCTAGACCTTGTTCTTCAAAGCCCAACAGTCGTTCGTGTCATGCCCCTGAGTCTCAGAATGGTAGGTGCATCGAGCATTTGGATTGTAGCCGGGAGAGGCAGTGTTGGGATTCTTAGGATCTTCCCACTAGAGTTACCAAATTAGCTTTCAACAATTATGGTAAAACATGAGACAAACTCATATTTATCTGGGTAAACTTCCTTACAGGTCTTTCTGCTCTAGGTTGATTGTTCCTTTGTTGAGTAGGTGCAGGTTTAGATATCAAACAGCCCCTACCGCTGGACGATGTTCAGTTCTCTCCTGATTCCTTTGGTTGTACACATAAATAACCTCTTTTTTCCTAGAAAATGGCTTCCTTGCTGCACCGGAGGATGCATCCTTTTGGATCTTACCACTCATAATTCCAGCTTCCACCCTTTCTCCTGTCAAAATCAATTTGGTAAATCCAGCTGAGGAGCTTCCAATCAGGTGATTGAAAAATGGACCAGACAGGGTAGGTTTAACTCTTCGTGCTAAGTCCCTCCACTTCTGAGCATAGTCCTTAAATCCCTCGCTCAAACCCATAGACCTATTTTGGAGTTGTGTACAGGCGGGAGCAAGGTCTGCATTATACTGATACTGCTTGTAAAAATCAGCAGCCAGGTCTTCCCAATTATGGATGTTGGCCTCTTCCAGCTGGTAGAACCATTCTAGTTGAGTTCTGGACATACTATCCTGAAATAAGTGGACCCATAAGTCCTTGTCAGCAGTGTGAGGTTGGATTTTCCTCACATAAGATCAGAGGTGCATCTTGGGACATGAAACCCCATAATATTTGGCGAACACTGGCACCTTGATCTTTTGCGGGATGACAACCCCAGAGACCAAACCCAACTCTTCAAAATCCAGACCTGGTACCTTTCGTACCTCCATTGCATTCAAATGATCCTCCAACTATTTGTATTTTTCATTAGCAGGGGGATATTATTCCTCATCATAGTCAGATTCATCATCATATTATTTTGGACTAGAGTCTTCCTCTCTTGTTTCCTCCTCTTGATTGTCTCCTTTCTTTGATGAAGTTACCAGTTCAGAGGCTCGCCTCACTAGTCCTCTGATCCTTCTTCCCAAGTTCACCATAACAGCTGGTTTCCTTAGCTTCTTCTTTTCTTTAACAATCAGGGCTTTCAGTTCTTCTTGCCCCTTGGCCAGAGCCACGATCAGCTGTTGAAACTGAGCATTCTGAGTCTCTAGATCCTTCACTGTTTGTTCTAGAGCCATTGCTGAAATAAATAGCAAAGAAGATGAGAAACCTGCTTTGAAACCTGCTTATGCAATGATATGTATAATATATGTATGCAATGTTTTCAAGGATTTATAAGACTTAAAATTGCTTAAATAGAAAGGGAACAAACGTTAATTGCATTAAGAAGTTTTATCGATCACAATGATACATCTTGGGCTTACAAAGGAGGTAACAAAGCAAAAGTAAACTCCTAAAGCAAAGAGACTCAAGCTTCCCACGGGCGCATCCTCTTTGGTGCAATGTAGGCGTTTATATTCCTCTCTTTGTGAAGTAACCGGGTGAGCTCTAGAACCTTCTTCTCATTTGCGTAGAATTGGGCTTCGAAAGTATCTCGTTCTTCTTTAAGTTGGATCTAGGATTTTCGTAGCTCCTCAAAATCAGTTGGCATATTAGGATGAAGAACAACGTAAGGAGTGTCTCCTTCAGCAATTGGCTCCACAATCACAGGTAAGATGGCAGGGTAAGGCATCATAATAAATTAATCACGAGCTCACACCCATTTGAGGTAAGGCTCAAGAGGGGTGGAATTCTTGTTCCCAACGTCTTGCTATCAACCCTGTTTATCATGCCCCAAGCTCGAATGAACCTCTTGTGATAACCTTGAACATCATTCTCATAGTCAAAGATGATTCCTTGGACGAGTGCATCATGAGGACCATCCCTTCTAGCATAACCAAACTGTCGCAATGCTAAACATGGATTATAAGTGATTCCTCCCCTAATGCCTAAGAGAGGGATATTAGGGAATTCCCCACAGAGATCAATGATGGTAACATTCACTAAGGATCACGAACACCAATGAATATTTGAATGTGTAAGGGACATCAGCCTACGAGACCATTTCATACCCTGCTCATTTCTCAAAATAGACCGTGGTAGGTGCGAAATAAACCACCTAGCCAATAGAGGAGTGCAACACAGAAGGGTCCCTCTTATCTTTAGAGTGCGAGTATGCAGAGAGTGTAAAATATCCCTAAGTAAGGTAGGCACCAGATTATGTGAAATAAAAACCTTAACTGAATTCACATCTACGAGTTGGTCTGTGTTAGGGAATAGTACCATCCCATAGATGAGAAGGGCCAACACCTCTTCAAACGCTTGTAAATCCAGGTTATCCCAAAAATACTGAGCTTTCTGAAATAGAAACTTAGTTGGAAATCCTTGGACACTTTTTCTGGTTTCCTAATTTTCCACTACATCAGACCATTGTAAAGATAGAGCTTGAGAAATCTCTTCAGGCTTTGGGTCTCTTTCCGTACCATTGAATGGTAGCTGATTAAGGATAGGTACCCCCAATAACTGAGAAAACTCCTTCATAGTAGGCACTAACTGGTAATCAGGAAAAGTAAAGCAGTGGTGTAACGGGTCAAAGAACTGAAAGATCACCTTTAACATGTCTTCATCAGGGTTTGAAGTGACCAAGTTGAGAAGTCGACCATGTTTTTTAGTGAAGTGAGAGCTTTCAGGAATCCTTGATGCTAACTCCTTGAGTTGAGGAGGTACTTTCACAAGGATGATTGGATAGTGTTCTTGCGAGCGACTATCATGTCCTACAAAACAAGACAAAGATAAGCCCTAGAAGATCCTTGAAATGGTTAGTATGATATGCCATGTTATGATGTCATGATTATGCCAAGAAATCACATATATAGCAAGCACAAGAAAATCACACCAAAACCTTAGGTTTAAGGCTTGCATGGGTTTTAAGGTCATACCCTCTTGAAGTTGGATTGGTTCAACCTGTCCTATAAATATTATTTGGGTTCTAAGGGATCTCAATATCACTGATCTTTCCCACTATTTTCGTTCGATAGGCGACTGACTCGCAACCAAACAAAACTCAAGAGTCAAATCACAATGAATGTAGCATCGAGTATCTGCCAAATTTGGGAATACACCAAAGACGGTCATCTCACTACGTCCTAATGACCAAGTTGTTCATTTAAAGGTTCTAAGGTCAGTTGACGCTTTATGACACCATGCAGCGGGCCCGTATTCTCCTTGATTAACTCAAGGGCTACTGGTACCAACTAAAGTGTCGCATCAATGTAGCCATCACTTCAACCGTGTCAGTATAACCCACACAGTTTCCATGATCTATTGCTACTTACCTAACAGGTTTCCCCAGATCCGGGTGTAGGATCTATAGTAACCCAAACAATCCCTTAAAAGTAAAGGAAACAAACAAGCAAACAATTTAGAAATGATCTAGACCCTAAGGTAAACCCCACTTTTATAATATTCCCCAGCAGAGTCGCCAGTTCTGTTATACGGTGGCAGAACCGACTGTTTAATACAGGTGTGAATTTTTTGTTCGCAAATGTCGCGGTAAGCAAGAGTCGCCTCTGACTTTTCTTTTATCAAACAAAGGAAAGGGTGAAAAGAACAAAAAAAGAATTTTTTTCGAGATTTTCTGAGTAAGGGGGTAGATTATGGAAAGGGAAGGTGCTAGCACCCTTTCTATCCGTGGTTTTCCACGGGCTCTTAGGTACTTGCTCATTTTGAAAACTATTTGTGTGTTTGTGTGTTTTGAAAGTTTTTGTTTGCTTTATGGTAACTCTTGTATTAGTCCTCAAGAGTGTGATAAATCATTTTTGAAAATAGTTTTTGAAAAGTGTGTAAGTGTGAAAGATTCAGATTTGAGCAAGTACTTAAGAACAACCTACCTACTTGAAAAAGGATGTTCTTTTCCTCCTACCCTTTAGATAGTGTTATCCTACTATTAGTGAGTAGGTAGCCTTATCGTTAGATGTTGAGGGACTGTCGAAAGGGACGTTATGGTCATAAAAGGCAACATGTAAGGATATTGTTGTACCCCAAAATTTTCCCTCCCATTTCATCAACATTTTCTCATCACAAGACTCTTGGAACTCAAGATCAAGTTAGGGTTTGCTCTACTCAAGACCCCTCCTTGTACTGTTGACCCAAATTAGGGTTTGAGGTTGCACAAAGATGTTTTGACCTAAAATACCCAAAGTGACTTTCATGCTTCATGTTGGACTCACAAGTTTATCCATACCAAGTTTCAAGCCTTGATTTCAATCTTTGCCCAATCAGTTGGACAGTTGACCTGGAAATCAGCTGTATTGGGGAAAAAGTCAATTGTGGCCAATTGACAGTCAAACTTCATGAAATTTGACCCACATCAACATAATGAACTCATATGAACCATTTGATCAAGTTTGGATCACAATTCCACAAGAAATTTGATCAGATCACCAAAAGGGCAAAATGGTCATTTTTAGGGTTTTGACTGCACAAAGGCAAATTTTGACTGTTTGACCTAACCAATGGCAAACCAAGCTCACATATGGACTCAAGGACTCAATGGCATTGTCTTGACCCATTCAACAAATTCAAAAGATCTCAAATGCATAGGATTGACAGATGAATTTTCCAGTCAATTGATTAAAATTTGACTGTATACTGAAAAGTCAAAATTTGACTTTTTGGTTAAAATCAAGTGCCAAGATTCATTTTTCATCAAGACATGTCAAATTATGAAACTTGTTCATCAAGAAACCCAAATTTGCAAATTAGGGTTTAAAATGAAGAAATTTCATAACTTAGAAATTTTCTAAGTTATGAAATTCCCTTATTTTTCCCTAACTTTGTCCCATTTTTTCACCAAGATGCAAATGGATTCAAACAAAACTCAAAACATGAAAGTTGTAGTCCATTTCAAAATCTACAACTTTTATTCACAAAGTTTCCTCAAAAGAAGCTTGTAGCTCAAGTTATGATTTTTGGAACAAGGGTGCAAAACATTTTTTACTTAGAGAAATTTTGACCTATTCTAGGCAGGATTTTTGTCCAACTTCTTGGCCATTTTTCACATGCTTCCACTTGGAATTTCAATTTTCATTACAAAGATGGATTGTAGTACACATTCCAAGCTTTCCAAATTGTCTAAGAACTTCTCAAACACCCTTGTGGTTAGGGAGAATCGAATTTGCAAAGTTGGCCAAAACTCACTTTTGTTCATGGCCAAAGCTTGTTCATAATATTGGCATTTTCAAGTCAGCAGGGTTTGTGATAGTTTGCAGGCCTCTAAACCTCTTCAAACTCAATAATTAAATGCCTAACCATTGTGTTCAAGCATTATTTTGTGCATTTGGTCATTACACATGAAATTATCCCTTAAATAGAAAAAGTAAATTTGCCATTTTGGAAAAGATGCACTTTATGTCAAATACCATATCCAAGAGGTACAAGCCAGATCTTTGAGGCACAAGTTTGTAGACAAATCCCACTGATCTAGAGAGAGTGCTGCAGCATGCTTGAGAGCCTTGTACATGCCTATAACCCAACTTGAACTTTCTTACTTCAAAAAGAAGCAAGTTTGCAAAAGAGATAGAACACTCAATTCCTGTAAACACCAACCTAAGCAAACTTTGTTCTCATCTTACATACACCCTAACTGACCTAAAACATGATTCCTTCATCCTCAATCCATCCTCATATCCAAAATCACAGTTTTCCTGCAAAACAGAGTGCCTGCTGCAGATTGAGTTCCACAATCTATTCCACTCGTGCACTTTGGCTAAAAACCTCTCAAACACATTCCATATCATCCATACAAACTATCCCAAGCATAAAATCCAAGCTGTAACATCCCTAACATCACTTGCCATTTTCAGTTTTCAGTTTTGCAGGTGGACTTCCATAGCACGATTCAGAGAGATTCAAAGCAAGCTAGGTGTTGGAGAAGCATCCTTGGACTTCAGGCAAGCTGTACCAAAGCTCAAACTCCATTGAAGATACCTACATTGCTCTGTTCAAGTCAAGCTGAAACAGGTAAAAACATGAACTTCTATCTCTCAATCTAGGAAGAGTTAGGCTTAGGTTTGTGAATGAGACATGCTCTACTCATATCCCTGAAGCCATACATATGATTACTTTTCATTTATTTTATGCATGCTGTGAGAATTTTGGCCATGAACATTGAAGCAAAATTAGGTCAGAAATTAGGGATGAAGAAATTCTTCGTTTCTTAGAGTTAGGTCAAGTGTTTTATATGTCTGAATTCGTCTCTTGATGCTCTATAATGTTTGTGTTATGAGTTTTTGTTAAAAGTCAAAGAATCAGGAGTTTGGATGAAGCATGGAACGCGCGCGTTTTTCTGTTTGAACATTGCTGAAGGTTGAAGACAAAGCTGGCTTGGGCTGGGCCTGAGTGAGCTTGCTTCTTGCACCCCCTTTTCCAATTTACACCCCCTTGGCCCATTGTGTGATATATTGATCATTTTTTATTTTTTCTTTTTGATTCTGACTTATTATTTTTTGCTCAAATATAAAAAATATCAAAAATATTTTTCCACCCTTTTTTGCATTTATTTGGCATTTATTTGTTTTATTTAATATATGTATGTAAATAAATATAAAACCCTTTTATTTAAAACACTAGAAAATAATATAAAAATATTTTTTTTAGTTATTATTTATTGTTTACATTTTGAAAGCATTTTCTAAAATATAATTTTTTTTTGTAAATAATTAATATTGTATTCTTGTATATATTTAGTATATTTAATATAATATATAAATACTTGTATATTTTATTAGATATTTAGGACAAAAATATGAAAATAATACATTTTTATTTTTATTAGTATATGACACTAAAAAATACCTTTTTTTTACAATATACTTCTTTTTTTATTTTTGTATAAATAAATATATAAATATTGTATATAATTAATAAATAAACACTATTTGTTTAAAAACTAGGGTTTTGCCCTAAACCACAAAAATATTCAAAATTTGACCTTTTTATTTTTGTTTATATTTCACATTGAAAAATAATTTCTCATACATAAAAAATCCTTTTTGTGCATAATACATTTTTGCATATTTATCATATTTGTTTAAATATTGTACAATTTGATATTTGTATATTCAATATGGATGTAATAGTTTTAGATTTAATTTCTTGTTAAATATCCTCCCCATTCAAACATTTGTACCCCCATCCCCATAATCATGTTGTAATAATTTAGGACTTTAAATTTCCGCATTTTAAAGCTTTCAAATTATGCCATGATAGACCTAGGGTTTGTATGCAAATCAAATAACAAATAGCTTGACCTAATTCAAAGATAAACAAGCATGAAAATGGACAACACAATGCACACTTGCACCCCTAGGGTTCCTCCACTTGTTGCCTTCAAAAATGGGCCATGTTGCATGTTGAGTATCTTTGGCAAAACAAAAATGAATCAAGTGATCATAGTCCCTCGATGACGCTTCGAAGTTGCCTAAACAAAATGATCATAATCCCTCAAGAAAATTGCCAAAGACACTTGGCACTATTGCATTCATGGTCTAAACGATGACCCGCACCCGTCCTGTTAACATCCTAACACAAGATTGTCCACCAAATACAATGGTGGAACAATACTGTTAAAAGGGTTAAAACATAGGAATGATCTTTGAGAAATTTAGGGGTAGACAACTCTTAGTTACTTGATCAAACTTGCAAAACACACTTGCCTACTTTCAAAACACACTCCACAACACAATTTCCAAAAACAACTTTCAAAACCTTGAAACATCTTTTCAAAAAGACAAACACCTTTTGTAAAACATTCGAGTAAAGAATTGTTACAAGGGTTGCCTAGACAAAGGCATCTTTTTCAAAACATTTTCAAAACCACACACACAAAGCACCATTTCAAACAATTGAAAAGCAAAGGCAAGTGATCTAAGCAAGTAACTAAGAGCCCATGGATAACCATGGATAGAAAGGGTGCTAATACCTTCCCTTTCTATAATCTACTCCCCGAACCCACAAAAACATCTCAAAGGTTTTTCCTGTGCTTTATAACCTTTCCTTAGGATAAAATAAAAAGTCGGTGGCGACTCTTGCTAAACCGAAACATTTGCGAACACAAACGCAAAACCTCAAGTCAGTTCTCCCACCGTATCACTGAACTGGCGACTCTGTTGGGGAAAAAAATTAAAAGTGGAGTAACCTTAGGGCCTAGATCACCCTTTTGCATGACTAATTGTTTGCTTTGATTGCTTTACATCTTGGTTCTCTTGTTTGGGCTTGAAATCCGACACCCGAATTTGGGAAACATTCATAGATAGCAATACGTTGTGGAAACTGTGTGGGGTATACCGACACGGTTGAAGCAATAGATATATTAGTGCGACATATTTGTGAGTATCGGTAACCCTTGAGTTCAATCAAGAAGAGTACGGGGCCGCTGAGTGATGTCACCAAGCACTAATGACCTAGAACCTTACTTGACCATCTTGGACTTTTATTAGGGGTAGTGAGATGACCGGCTTTGGTGCAGTCCGAAGTTGGTAGATACTCGATACTACACTCATTGAGGGTTGTTTTCTTGGAATATTTTGGTCGCTAGTTAAGTGGCTAAACCAAAACAATGAACATGGAAAACAATCCAATGATATTGAGCTCCTTAGAACCCGGTTACTATTTATAGGACAGGTTTTTAAGCCAACTACACTCAAGAGGGTACTTACCTATGAAACCTCATGCAAGCCTGAAACTAGGGTTTTGTGTGACTTGCTTGTACATATGTTTGTGCATACATCATGAACATCATAAAGCATCATATGCATCCACTAACCATTTCAAGGGTTTGGATCTTCATCTTTGTTCTTGTTTTGTAGGTCATGGAAATTCTTCGCAGGAAAACCATCCAAGTCAACCTTGTGAGAATCCCTCCTTAACTCAAGGAGCTTACATCCAGAATTCCAGAAAGCTCTCTCTTCAGTGAAAGACATCGTAGACTACTCAGCCTAGTCAACACCAGCTTTGAAGAAGACATGGTGAAAGTGTTGTTCCAATACTTTGACCCTCTTCACCACTGTTTCACATTCCCCGACTACCAATTGGTGCCTACTTTGGAGGAATTTTCTCAACTCTTGAGAATTCCTATTCTTAATCAACTACCCTACAATGGTACGGAAAAAGAACCAAAGCCTGAAGATGTTGCTCAAGCACTACACTTGCAACCATCTGACATCATGGGGCATTGAGAGACTAGAAGTGGTGTCAAAGGCTTCTTGGAAAAATTCTTGTTTGAGAAGGCACAAGAGTGTTGGAATTCCTTGGATCTGCAAGCCTTTGAAGAGATTGTGGCACTCCTCATTTATGGGTTGGTCTTGTTCCCAAATCCTGACCAACTTATAGATGTCAATGCTGTCAAGCTTTTCCTATCCAGGAATCCCATACCTACATTGCTTGGGGACATCCTCCACTCATTTTACACACGAACAATGAGGAAGAGAGGTGTTCTCATATGCTGTACTCCTCTCCTTGCAAGGTGGTTTATTTCGCACCTTCCACAATCTGTTTTGAAGAATGAACAAGGCTTGAGGTGGTCACAACGGTTGTTGACCCTCACACATTCTGATGTACATTGGTGTTCTCGGTCCAGAGAAAATGTCATCATCGTCGATCGTTGTGGTGAGTTCCCTAATGTTCCATTACTTGGCATTAGGGGAGGCATTACCTACAACCCTTGTCTAGCTTTGAGACAATTTGGATATGCACGGAGGGATGGCCCTCATGACATGCTGATTCCTGACCTAGTTTTTGACTTCGATAACGATGCGCAAGGACTTCGCCAAAGATTCATCAGAGCTTGGAGGATGCCTAACAAGGTAGATAGCAAGACACTGGGGCACAAAAACTCCATCCCTCTTGAGCCTTACCTCAAGTGGGTACGAACCCGAGCCCAGAGTCTCATGATGCCTTACCCTCACATTCTCCCTTTGATTAAAGAGCTTTTTAAGGAAGGAGAGGTTCCATACACCATCCTACATCCTGACATGCCAACATCATGGGAGGAAATGCAAAAGAGTTGGATCCAACTCAAGGAGGAACAAAATACTTTTGAAGCCAACTTCTACGCCAGTGAGAAGAAGGTTTTAGAGCTTACCCGCCGACTTCACGAGGAGGAGACCCTCAACACCTACATCGCACCAAAGAGGATACGCAACGTCTTTTTACCTTAAGAAGTTTTTTGTAATATTTGGCCCATGAGGCATTTATGTACTGACAAAATTTCTTCTTATTAATATGACACGTGTTCTTTTTGTCTGCAACAATTTTGAATTTCTAAATCCTTGAATGCATTGCATGAATAAACATATCATTCATCAAATGCATAAACAGGTCTTCGCACCAGGTTTCCTTATCTTTCTGCTGTTTATTTCAGTAAGATGGATCTTGAACAGACGGTCAAAGATCTGTAGTCACAAAACTCGCAGTTTCAACAGCTCCTTATGACCTTGGCAAAGGGTCAGGAGGATCTAAAAGCACTGTTGGGGAACAGAGAGCAAGAAAAAGTAAAAAAGAAGAAGAAAAAAGTTGGGGTAGCTACACTAGGAAGAAGATTTGAGAAGGAAGCAAGGAGAGTTCTTGAATTCCCCTCCACGTCTGATGAGGGGACCGGTAAAGGAAAAGGGGTTGCATTACCTTCTGAGTCCGAGGCTGAAGAGGAAGAGGTTGAGGAATATGAAGATTATTCAGAGCAGCAATACCCACCAGTGGACGACAAATACAAAAACCTGGAGGATAGACTGGCAGCTATGGAGCTGCAAAGGGTTCCTGGGTTAGATTTTGAAGAATTGGGATTGATTGCTGGGATTGTGATCCCTCCAAAGTTTAAGGTGCCAATTTTTGCAAAATACGACGGTCTGTCTTGCCTGAAGATGCACCTGAGGTCGTACGTCAGAAGAATTCAACCTCACTCATCCGACAGAAATCTTTGGGTACACTTTTTTCAGGACAGCTTGTCCGGTACACAGCTTGATTGGTTTTATCAGCTTGAAAGGTCAGAGGTGCATATTTGGGAGGATTTGGCAGCTGCCTTTTATCGCCAGTATCAATATAACGCTGACTTGGCTCCAACCTGTACTCAGCTACAAAGTATGGGGATGGCCTCAAATGAGGGATTCAAAGAATACGCCCAGAAATGGCGCGACTTGGCCGGAAGAGTGCAGCCACCTCTTTCTGATAGGGAATTAGTTGATATGTTCTTGGGGACCCTATTTGGCCCTTTCTTCAACCATTTGATCGGGAGCTCTTCCGCAGGGTTTACTGAACTGATTCTGACTGGCGAACGGGTGGAAGCTGGTATTAAGAGTGGGAAGATTCAAAGGGATGCCTCTACCTCCGCAACTGTTAAGAAATCATTCCTGGCCAAGAAGGAAGCAGCTGTTATATACTCTCAGAAAAGATTGGGAAGAACGGAGCGTCGGCCGACTGTAGGGGCCGTGATGATACAAAATTCTTCAAATGATCAGCCTCGTAACAATCAGTCCAGACCTAACCAGCAACGGGTATAACGGACACAACGGCAGTTCACCCGCATCAACATGACGCCCTCACAAGTTCTTCCCCATTTGTTGAAGCTAAATCTCACCAGTATTAGAGAAGCGCCAAAGATTGTGAACACCACTTCCCCACATTATCATCCCAATGCTAAATGTTCCTATCATTCTGACAGTGTCGGGCATGACACCAACGATTGCTGGGCGCTGAAGAATAAAATTCAAGATTTGATAGATGCAAAAGAGGTTGAGTTCGACGCCCTAGAGAAGCCGAATGTAATATCCGCTCTGATGCCAAAGCATGGTAGCAATGTCCATGCTATTGAAGAAGATCTGTTTGTTTCTACTGTTGATGATCTGATGACCCCACTGTTGACAATCAAGTTGAATCTGTTGAAGGCTGGGATTTTCCCAGGATGTAAAGAAGATTGTTACCTTTGTCACTCTCTACCAATCGACTGTCCATTGCTGAAGATAGGCATCCAACGCCTAATGGACAACCAACAAATTCTTTTCGAAAAGACTCCCGTTACTCCAACTCCTATCAAAGATGTTTCAATAATCACCATTTCCACCAATCTTTCCAAGGTCCCCAAAAGGCCTGTTAAGATTACATCCGCTACGAAGATTGTTCCCTTGAAGATAACCATGCCTGGGTCTGTCCCCTACAAATCTGACAAATCAATACCATGAAATTATGGTGGAGAAATCTACTACCACGGTGTTAAGCAAATTGAGATAACTGAAGAGAGCTCTGACGAAGAAATTGCCGACATTGGAAACATTGTCGGTACGAGCAAGATTACCCGAAGTGGGAGAATTTTCTCTCCAGAGATTGCCCCTCCAAAGGCAATCTTTGGACCCTCAGTTGTTCCCAAGGTTACCCCTGCACCGATAAAACCTTCTGCAAAAACTTCATTGATTGAAGAAGCTGTTACTCCTGTGGTTGTCCCTCCTACTTCTGCTGATAAGGGGAAAGGGATCCAAGAAGAGCTCGTCAGGACGAGGGCTCAACCATTGGTCATCCCCAAAACCTCTAAGAAAGAAATGGAGGAGATTTTGAAAATAATAAAGAAAAGTGATTATGACGTTGTAGAGCAACTGGGGAAAACCCCCTCAAAGATTTCCATGTTAGCTTTGTTGCTTTGTTCGGAGGCTCATGCCAAGGCCTTGATAAGGTTTTTGAAGACAGCCCATGTACCCCAAGAAACCTCAGCCGATCAATTCCAGGATTGTGTAGCCAGCCTGACTGCCAACAACAGCCTGGGTTTCTCTGATGCTAACCTGACTCCGAAGGGAAGAAAGCACAATGACGCATTGCATGTGTCAGTTGAATGTCGAGGAACAACTCTCTCCCATGTCTTGGTCGACACTGGTTCTTCTCTAAACGTGCTGCCTAAGAAAGCTCTGGACCGGTTGGATTGTGAAGGCTTGGAGTTGAAACCGACTAATATCATTGTCAGGGCCTTTGACGGATCTAAAAGAATGGTGCATGGGGAGGTCGACAGCCCTATCAAGGTGGGCACTGAAGTGTTCCCCTCAACCTTCTATGTGATGGACATCCGCCCATCCTACTCTTGCTTGCTAGGAAGGCCGTGGATACATAATGCTGGGGCAGTCACTTCCTCCCTACATCAGATGCTGAAATACCCTGTTAAGGGAAAGATCATAACTGTGCACGGTGAGGAGGAGTATATGATCAGTCATCTGAACTCCTTTCGGTATGTGGAAGTGGACGGCGAATTCATTGAAACACCCTTTCAACACTTTGAGGAAGTCTCTCCCGAGGTGGCAGTAGCAAAGGCAGTAGCTGAGGTACCCAAGCAGGTGGCCAGGATGGCATCTCTGAAAGACGCACAGGCTGCAATGAAGGAAGGGAAGAGCTCAACATGGGGTCAGTTGCCTGACTTTCCCCACAAGACAGACAAGTTTGGGTTGGGATTTACCGCTGCGGGGCAAAAAGCTATGCGTTGCTCAAAAATTGAAAGGACACCCATCAAGATTTCTCCTCACGGAATCAATGCTTTGGAAGACGAAGATGAAGAGGGTAACATTGAAGATTGGATCTTCCCAACCATTGGAGAGGGACTACACAACTGGGAGGCGAAATACATTTTTCCCATTACTTTCATCAATCAGTAATTTATCTTTCAAACATTTTCTGTTGGTCTGTAATAATTACTCTTAAACAATCTGCACACTACTTTTTCACCTCATGCCTTGCCCGGGGCATGTAGGTCCATTTGTAAGGGTTTTGATTCTCTTCATATTCATATGCCATGTTTAATGAATCATTGGACGTTTTTCATTTATAAACTGCTGTGTTCATTTTCTTTCCTTTTGCATTTTTGTTTGTTTAAGGATGGCTATCCCTTACACACACCCACACTCACAAATGCAGGTACCCATCCACTCTGGATTCTATGGGTGACTATTCTGTTGTATCCTTCAATAACTCTGAAGATTTGGTCAATCAGTCTGAGTATGAAGATGACGAAGATTGTGAAGTACCAGGAGAGCTAGCCAGACTTCTACAACAAGAAGAGAGGGCCATCTTACCTCATGAAGAGTTGTTGGAAACAGTCAACTTAGGAACAGAGGAAGACAGGAAGGAAGTGCAAGTGGGTGCCAATCTGGAACCAAGTTTTAAGGGGCATTTAATACAGCTGTTGAATGAATACGGTTAAATCTTCGCCTGGTCTTATGAAGACATGCCGGGTTTAGACACAGATATCGTGGTTCACCGTCTCCCTACAAGAGAGGACTGTCCACCGATCAAGCAAAAAGTCCGCCGAATGAGGCCCGACATGTCTGAGAAGATTAAAGCTGAAGTAATGAAGCAATTCAACCCTGGCTTTCTGGCTGTTACAACCTATCCGCAATGGGTTGCTAACATTGTGCCCGTTCCCAAAAAAGACGGCAAGGTCAGGATGTGTGTGGACTACCGGGATTTGAACAGGGCTAGCCCTAAAGATGATTTTCCGCTACCGCATATCGACATTTTGATTGACAACACAGCTCAGCACAAGGTGTTTTCCTTCATGGACGGATTCTCGGGCTACAACCAGATCAAAATGGCCCCCGAGGACATGGAGAAAACAACCTTTGTTACACAATGGGGTACCTTCTGCTACAAGGTGATGCCGTTCGGACTGAAGAACGCAACGACAACTTATCAACGCGCCATGGTAGCTTTATTTCATGATATGATACATCATGAGATCGAAGTTTACGTAGACGACATGATAGCTCGATCACAAACAGAGGAGGAACACCTTGAGCATCTACAAAAGCTGTTTGCCAGGTTGAAGGAGTACAAACTCAGGCTGAATCCAAGTAAGTTCACTTTTGGAGTTAGGTCTGGTAAACTTCTAGGATTTATTGTCAGCAACAAGGGCATTGAGGTCGATCCAGCAAAAGTGAAAGCAATACAAGAAATGCCGGCCCCCCGTACTGAAAAGGAGGTTAGAGGGTTCTTGGGACGCTTGAACTATATTGCCAGATTCATCTCTCATCTGACGTCTACCTGTGAGCCAATCTTCAAACTATTAAAGAAGGATCAGGTAGTCGAATGGAACGATGATTGTCAAACTGCTTTCGATAAAATCAAGGAGTATTTGTTAGAACCTCCTATTCTGATGCCACCCGTCGAAGGAAGACCGTTGATCATGTATCTGACCATCTTGGATAACTCAATGGGGTGCGTACTGGGCCAGCATGACGAGTCTGGTCGAAAAGAGCATGCCATTTATTACCTTAGCAAAAAGTTTACCGATTGTGAGACTCGCTACTCATAGCTCGAGAAAACTTGCTGCGCTTTGGTATGTGCTGTTCGCCGACTAAGGCAGTATATGTTGACTCATACCACTTTGCTGATTTCTAAAATGGACCCAATCAAGTATATCTTCGAAAAGCCTGCTTTATTTGGAAGAATCGCTAGATGGCAAATGATCCTGACTGAGTATGACATCCAGTACACTACCCAAAAATCTATAAAAGGGAGTGTACTAGCTGACCATCTAGCTCATCAAGCTATCGAAGATTATCAACCCATGAGATTTGACTTCCTAGACGAGGACATCATGACATTGGACAACATTGAAGGTAACGGACCGTATGATAGACCTGAAAAAGGATCCCGATGGACCCTGTACTTTGATGGTGCTTCAAATGCACTTGGAAACGGTATCGGTGTGGTACTTATTTCCCCGGAAGGTTGCCACACACCTTTCACGGCCCGACTTTGCTTGAGCTGTACCAACAACATGGCTGAATATGAAGCTTGCATCTTTGGTGTCAAGGCTGCTATAGACTTGGGGATCAAATCTTTGATCGTATTTGGGGACTCGGCTTGGGTTATCAGTCAAATCAAAGGAGAGTGGGATACCAAACATCCTAATCTTATCCCATACAAAGAACATGTCCTGACATTGCTGCCTCATTTCGAGCAGATCACCTTCGAGCATTTCCTGCGAGAAGAAAATCAGCTAGCAGATGCTCTGGCAACAATGTCTTCCATGTTTAAACTCAACTGGGATAACGAGGCTCCACAAATTACCATCGAGAGAATGGATGAACCTACGCATTGTCATGAGATTAATACCGAAGAAGTAGTGGAACAACCCTGGTTCCATGAAATCAAAAGGTATCTCCAGACTAGAGAACATCCCTAAGGAGCTTCCGTCAATGACAAGAAGTTCTTAAGGAGATTTGCTGCCAAGTTCTTCCTAAGCAATGGCATCCTTTACAAACGCAGCCATGATTGTGTTTTACTCCGATGTGTAGACAAAGCTGAAGCAGAGTTGATCATGACCGAGATACACAATGGCATATTTGGCACCCACTTGAGCGGGCATACGATGGATAAGAAGATCCTAAGGGCAGGCTATTACTGGTCTACCATGGAAGCTGATTGCCATCAATATTCCCGTACTTGCCACAAATGTCAAGTCTACGCTGACAAGATTCATATTCCTCCTGTTCCTCTCAACGTTCTGACAGCTCCTTGGCCATTTGCAATGTGGGGCATTGACATGATTGGAGAGATCAAGCCCACGACATCCAATGGACATCGCTTCATCCTAGTTGCTATTGACTATTTCACCAAGTGGGTCGAAGAAGCTTCCTTTGCCTCTGTTACAAAAAATGTGGTTGCCCGCTTCATCAAGCAAAACCTCATATGCCGGTATGGTGTCCCCGACAGGATCATTACAGACAACGGTACAAATCTGAACAATACTATGATCACCGCTCTATGCAAGCAGTTCAAGATTTATCATTACAATTCATCTCCCTATCGGCCGAAGATGAACGGTGCTGTTGAAGCTGCAAACAGAAACATCAAGAAGATCATTCAGAAAATGACAGTCCCCTACAAGGACTGGCATGAGATGTTACTGTTTGCTCTGCATGGATACCGTACCACGGCACGTACTTCAACAGGGGCAACCCCATTTTCTTTAGTATATGGCATGGAAGCTGTCCTACCCATGGAAGTTCAGATTCCTTCTTTAAGGATCATGAAGGACGCTGGTTTGAATGAAGACGATTGGATTCAGACCCGACTTGATCAACTCAATCTAATCGACGAGAAGTGACTCACTGCTGTTTGCCATGGTCAGACGTACCAAAAGCGGATGATCAAGGCTTTCAACAAGAAAGTCAGACGTCAAGTATATCAAGTCGGAGATCTCGTAATCAAGCGGATGATCTTTCTGCAAAGTGATCCCAGGGGAAAATGGACTCCTACTTACGAAGGACCATTTGTGATCAAGAGCATATTTTCTGGTGGTGCAATGATTCTGACCACCATGGACGGTGACGATTTGCCACACCCTGCGAACGCAGACATAGTCAAAAGATACTACGCATAAAATAACCCGACAAGTCGAAAACCCGAAAGGGCGGCTTGGGCAAAAATGGGCATCCCGGTGAACCGAAAACCCGAAAGGGCGATTCAGGAAAAAATTAGGGATAAAACAAAAAAATCTGTACACCCGGCAAGTCGAAAACCCGAAAGGGTGGCTTGGGCAAAAAAGGGTTTCCCGGTGGATTGAAAACCCGAAAGGGCGATCCAGGCAAAAGTTATGGAATTAAAGCGTATGACTATGTCTCGTCGGATCACTTTAAAGAACAATCTATTCATCAACAAGCTCCGAGCTTCTGTTCAATCCAGTCATCGACGGACGAAGCATTTGAATGGACAAGATATTCAGAGTTGTGAAGGCTATAACAGAATGGGATCCCATAGAATTGTTACACATAGCCATCTTTCTTTTGTATAAAATTTTCAATTTTTTACGACAACATCCTCTTACTAGGATGGCTATTTCCTTTGTACAAAGATACTCACAAAAGATTAATACAAATACTTTTCCAAATACAGAAATTTGCTTTGTCTTCCTTTTGCTTTTTACACTTATGTTTTATTTGAGAAACGTCCAATGTTTTGTTAAATAGGCATATGCATTTGAACATAATCGTTCTCTTACAAACCAAGAAAGATGATTACTAATGGGTTGAAGGTACAGATAGGTATCTTGATGCCCTTGCATAAGGAATCCCCAGCGGAATTAAACTCCAAATTCCCCAAGCAGAATTGGACTTCAGGATCCTCAGCAGAACAAAAGCTTTCTCAAAACTGGTTCCCCAACTAAGAGAGCCTTCCAGAACTTAATTCCCCTCAGAGCTAAGTTTCAGTATCCCCAGCGGAGCCCTAAAATCTGAAAATCCTATCCCCAGCGAAGTCAAAGCTGTTAAACCCCAGCGGAGCTAAAACTTCCAACTATCAATCCCCAGCGGAACCAGATTAGTGAACATTCTCCCACAGAGATACTTCCCAGCAGATTGAAGATTCTCAGTCTTACTACTCCAGCATGAGTCTCCCAGGTTCTGGACTCCCCAGTAGAGATCATCAGATTTCTCATTTTTCACAGGTCACCAAGGATTTTCAATCCCCAGCAGTGGTCCTAAGATCCCTCAACAACTGAAGATCTTGCTCCCCAAGAAATCAGCAGTCAGCAAGGGTTCTCACCCTCAGTAATCAAAGGATTTTCAAGCCCCAGGTTCGGTTATTGGTTTATTTCCCCAACATTTGTCAAGGATTTATTCTCCAAAACAAATTACATTTCAAGTTGATCGATCATTCATAAGTTCCTTCATCACCTGTGGGAAGTTACGGTCGTCAAAGATCAAATTCTCACAAAGTTCAAGTTATGAAGCCCGGATTTTGACTGAATAGTATCTTGATCTCTACAACATATTGTGAAGCCCGGAGTACGACCGGATAACAATGTCAGACTACCGCCAAGCCTGGATTACGACCAGATAGTGATATCCCCTAAAAGCAAGCTATGAAGCCCGGATTCGATCGGATAATAGTTTAATCCCCAACAAATTTCTGTGAAGCCTGGATTACAACCAGACAGCAGTCAAGAATACTACGAAGCCTGGAGTCGACCAGATAGTGGTATATCTTTAACACAAGCCGTGAATCCCGGATTTGACCGGATAACAGCTTAGCAAGCTATTGTGAAGCCTAGATTACGACCAGATGACAATACAAGTTTCTGTGAAGCCTGGATTACGACCAGACAGCAGTCAAGAATACTACGAAACCTGGAGTCGACCGGATAGTGGTATATCTTTAACACAAGCCGTGAAGCCCGGATTTGACCGGATAACAGCTTAGCAAGCTATTGTGAAGCCTGGATTACGACCAGATGACAATACAAGGTTTTGTGAAGCTTGGATTACGACCAGACAACAATCAAGAATACTACGAAGCCTGGAGTCGACCAGATAGTGGTATGTCTTTAACATAAGTCGTGAAGCCCGGATTTGACCGGATAACAGCTTAGCAAGCTATTGTGAAGCCTGGAGATCGACCAGATAACAGTTAACCTTTAACAGAATGAAGACTCTCGTCCTGGAATCCCCAGTAGATTGTCATACAACCCAAGCTCCTGATCCCCCAACAATGGTTCCAGGACTTCTCATTTTCAACGATCAAAAGATTCTTGCAATCCCCTACAGCAGTCAAGGATTCGCTTTCCCCGACAGCAGTCAAAGATTGCATTACCTAGGATTCATCTTCCTCAGCAAGACAGTTCATCAGCTTACATGCGCATTCATTACATTCATATCATAAAAATTGATATAACATATATTGCATCATACATTTCATGCAACATGACTTTGTGTTTCAGCTAATATTTTGCCTTTTTCAGGATAAGATTAATGATCCAAGACTTTTGAAAATAGTTTACGGACGCTTCCCAACATGGATGCTGCTCTATTGCTTATTCAACTTCAAGACTTCTGAAAACAGTTTACAAGTTCTCCAGACACGGATGTCAACCTATCGCTTGTTTAGATTCTTCAACTTCTGAAAACAGTTTACGGATTCTCCAAACACGGATGTTAATCTATCGCTTGTTCAGACTCAACTTTTGAAAATAGTTTACGGACGCTTCCCAACATGGATGCTACTCTATTGCTTATTCAACTTCAAGACTTCTGAAAACAGTTTACAGGTTCTCCAGACACGGATGTCGACCTATCGCTTGTTCAGATTCTTCAACTTCTGAAAACAGTTTACGGATTCTCCAAACACGGATGTTAACCTATCGCTTGTTCAGATTCCAAGACTTCTGAAAACAGTTTACGGATTCTCCAAACACGAATGTTAATCTATCGCTTGTTCAGACTCAACTTTTGAAAACAGTTTACGGACGCTTCCCAACATGGATGCTACTCTATTGCTTATTCAACTTCAAGACTTCTGAAAACAGTTTACAGGTTCTCCAGACACGGATGTCAACCTATCGCTTGTACAGATTCTTCAACTTCTGAAAACAGTTTACGGATTCTCCAAACACGGATGTTAACCTATCGCTTGTTCAGATTCCAAGACTTCTGAAAACAGTTTACGGATTCTCCAAACATGGATGTCAATCTATTGCTTGTTCAGACCCTCCCCCAGTCCAGAGATGTTCCAAAACATGGACACCTTTCTGATACTCATTTCTTTCACCTACAACATACATTCCAGATGGCATCTTTAAGCCCATCCCCGACAAGATTCTGAAACCCCTCTAGATGGCATCTTAAATCCCAAATCCAAATGGCATCTCTAAGCCCATTCCCGCACCTATGTTTTGACGAGTGAAAATTTAAGGGCACTCTAGTGTCCAATCTCCTTTTACCTTCGAGACGCGAAAGGAAAACCTGCCAATCTAACTCTTCAGGTGCAAGAAGATTGAATAGGGGCAACTGTTGTACCCCAAAATTTGCCCTCCCATTTCATCAACATTTTCTCATCACAAGACTCTTGGAACTCAAGATCAAGTTAGGGTTTGCTCTGCTCAAGACCCCTCCTTGCACTATTGACCTAAATTAGGGTTTGAGTTTGCACAAAGATGTTTTGACCTAAAATACCCAAAGTGACTTTCATGCTTCATGTTGGACTCACAAGTTTATCCATACCAAGTTTCAAGCCTTGATTTCAATCTTTGCCCAGTCAATTGGACAGTTGACCTATAAATCAGCTGTATTGGGGAAAAAGTCACTTGTGGCCAATTGACAGTCAAACTTCATGAAATTTGACCCACATCAACATAATGAACTCATATGAACCATTTGATCATGTTTGGATCACAATTCCACAAGAAATTTGATCAGATCACCAAAAGGGCAAAATGGTCATTTTTAGGGTTTTGACTGCACAAAGGCAATTTTTGACTGTTTGACCTAACCAATGGAAAACCAAGCTCAGATATGGACTCAAGGACTCAATGGCATTGTCTTGACCCATTCAACAAATTCAAAAGATCTCAAATGCACAGGATTGACAGATGAATTTTCCAGTCAACTGATTAAAATTTGACTGTATACTGAAAACTCAAAATTTGACTTTTTGGTCAAAATCAAGTGCCAAGATTCATTTTTCATCAAGACATGTCAAATTATGAAACTTGTTCATCAAAAAACCCAAATTTGCAAATTAGCGTTTAAAATGAAGAAATTTCATAACTTAGAAATTTTCTAAGTTATGAAATTCCCTTATTTTTCCCTAACTTTGTCCCATTTTTTCACCAAGATGCAAATGGATTCAAACAAAACTCAAAACATTAAAGTTGTAGTACATTGCCAAATCTACAACTTTTATTCACAAAGTTTCCTCAAAAGACGCTTGTAGCTCAAGTTATGATTTTTGGAACAAGGGTGCAAAACATTTTTTACTTAGAGAAATTTTGACCTATTCTAGGCAGGATTTTTGTCCAACTTCTTGGCCTTTTTTCACATGCTTCCACTTGGAATTTCAATTTGCATTACAAAGATGGATTGTAGTACACATTCCAAGCTTTCCAAATTGTCCAAGAACTTCTCAAACACCCTTGTGGTTAGGGAGAATCGAATTTGCAAAGTTGGCCAAAACATACTTTTGTTCATGGCCAAAGCTTGTTCATAATATTGGCATTTTCAAGTCAGCAGGGTTTGTGATAGTTTGCAGGCCTCTAAACCTCTTCACACTCAATAATTAAATGCCTAACCATTGTGTTCAAGCATTATTTTGTGCATTTGGTCATTACATATGAAATTATCCCTTAAATAGAAAAAGTAAATTTGCCATTTTGGAAAAGATGCACTTTATGTCAAATACCATATCCAAGAGGTACAAGCCAGATCTTTGAGGCACAAGTTTGTAGACAAATCCCACTGATATAGAGAGAGTGCTGCAGCATGCTTGAGAGCCTTGTACAGGCCTATAACCCAACTTGAACTTTCTTATTTCAAAAAGAAGCAAGTTTGCAAAAGAGATAGAACACTCAATTCCTGTAAACACCAACCTAAGCAAACTTTGTTCTCATCTTACATACACCCTAACTGACCTAAAACATGATTCCTTCATCCTCAATCCATCCTCATATCCAAAATCACAGTTTTCCTGCAAAACAGAGTGCCTGCTGCAGATTGAGTTCCACAATCTATTCCACTCGTGCACTTTGGCTAAAAACCTCTCAAACACATTCCATATCATCCACACAAACTATCCCAAGCATAAAATCCAAGATATAACATCCCTAAAATCACTTGCCATTTTCAGTTTTCAGTTTTGCAGGTGGACTTCCATAGCACGATTCAGAGAGATTCAAAGCAAGCTAGGTGTTGGAGAAGCATCCTTGGACTTTAGGCAAGCTGTACCAAAGCTCAAACTCCATTGAAGATACCTACATTGCTCTGTTCAAGTCAAGCTAAAACAGGTAAAAACATGAACTTCTATCTCTCAATCTAGGAAGAGTTAGGCTTAGGTTTGTGAATGAGACATACTCTACTCATAGCCCTGAACCCATACATATGATTACTTTTCATTTATTTTATGCGTGCTGTGAGAATTTTGGCCATGAACATTGAAGAAAAATTAGGTCAGAAATTGGGGATGAAGAAATTCTCCCTCGTTTCTTAGAGTTAGGTCAAGTGTTTTATATGTCTGAATTCGTCTCTTGATGCTCTATAATGTTTGTGTTATGAGTTTTTGTTAAAAGTCAAAGAATCAGGAGTTTGGATGAAGCATGGAACGCGCACATTTTTCTGTTTGAACATTGCTGAAGGTTGAAGACAAAGCTGGCTTGGGCTGGGCCTGAGTCAGCTTGCTGCTTGCACCCCTTTTTCCAATTTACACCCCCTTGGCCCATTGTGTGATATATTGATCATTTTTAATTTTTTCTTTTTGATTCTGACTTATTATTTTTTGCTCAAATATAAAAAAGATAAAAAATATTTTTCCACCCTTTTTTGCATTTATTTGGCATTTATTTGTTTTATTTAATATATGTATGTAAATAAATATAAAAACCTTTTATTTAAAACACTAGAAAATAATATAAAAATATTTTTTTTAGTTATTATTTATTGTTTACATTTTGAAATCATTTTCTAAAATATACTTTTTTTTTTGTAAATAATTAATATTGTATTCTTGTATATATTTAGTATATTTAATATAATATATAAATACTTGTATATTTTATTAGATATTTAGGACAAAAATATGAAAATAATACATTTTTATTTTTATGAGTATATGACACTAAAAAATACCTTTTTTTTACAATATACTTCTTTTTTTATTTTTGTATAAATAAATATATAAATATTGTATATAATTAATAAATAAACACTATTTGTTTAAAAACTAGTGTTTTGCCCTAAACCATAAAAATATTCAAAATTTGACCTTTTTATTTTTGTTTATATTTCATATTGAAAAATACTTTCTCATACATAAAAAATCCTTTTTATGCATAATACATTTTTGCATATTTATCATATTTGTTTAAATATTGTACAATTTGATATTTGTATATTCAATATGGATGTAATAGTTTTAGATTTAATTTCTTGCTAAATATCCCCCCCATTCAAACATTTGTACCCCCATCCCCATAATCATGTTGTAATAATTTAGGACTTTAAATTTCCGCATTTTAAAGCTTTCAAATTATGCCATGATAGACCTAGGGTTTGTATGCAAATCAAATAACAAATAGCTTGACCTAATTCAAAGATAAACAAGCATGAAAATAGACAACACAATGCACACTTGCACCCCTAGGATTCCTCCACTCGTTGCCTTCAAAAATGGGCCATGTTGCATGTTGAGTATCTTTGGCAAAACAAAAACGAATCAAGTGATCATAGTCCCTCGATGACGCTTTCAAAGTTGCCTAAACAAAATGGACCATGATCTTTTTGATGACTTTATTACCGAGGGACTTTGCTAAGATATCCCTATGTTCGAGGGATATGACCATTTCCGAATGCAACCAAGTGAGGAATACCATAAGGATGCAAGTGTGAGAAGTGTTTTTTTCCTGTTATATTATCTTGAGGTTAGTGATCTAACGGTTAATTAATTAATCTTGTCATGCACGCCTAATTTACTAGCAGTAATATATACAGAAAAATAAAATGCGGAAAGTATGAATCTAGACTATTACATGGCTTCGGGGAGGGGGATTTACATTCTAAAGCAAATGGGGAAAAGAAAATAAATAAATAAAAAGAGTCTACTTATCATCTATTACATCCCATACAACAATTACAATAATATAAACAATGCAAAAGGAAATAAACGCGCGAAAAGTTGAAAGTACGCCTGAAAACATAAAAGAAAATATTTTTGTTGTTGGTTTTTATTTAAAAAAAGTTAGATTATGAAAAAAAATTAAATTAATTATCCTAAAGTCTACTTATAAAATTAAATTAAGAAAAATAAATTAAGCCTTTTCTGTGGTTTTTTTATATTATGAAAAGAAAATAATTAGACTTAAATTCTAATTCATTTTTAATTAAGAAAAAGGTTAAAGTTTTAATTAATTAATTAATTAAAGAAACTAATTATTTAATTAAAAAAATCTATGCCTAATTTTTTTGTGAGTTTTTTATTATTATTATTAAAAAAGATTAAGAAATGAAATAACTAAATAAAACAAAAAGAAAAGAGATTGGGCTTGATGGCTGAAGTAGAATGAGGGTTTCAATTGAAATTTCCTAAGCCCAGATTGTGAAGCCCAGGTCCATCCTTGGATCCAGTGTGAGCAGTACTTGATGGTACATGGTATCTCATGTTATAGACATCATGTATTCCATGTAATTCCCCTAACCTGCTCTAAGGATATCCAAGAACTCATATACACACATTAGAACATTCAACAAATTAATAAAAATAGAGATTTGAATTTGAGATTATACCAAAATGGTGATAGCTTGGATCCACTGATATGGGACCTTTCAAGCTTTGAGGATGGTTGGAACAATTCCTTGGGAACCTCAAGAGAAATGTATGATTACTAGTTTGGACGAAAAGTACCTGCAGAGTGGGTTTCGAATTTTTACCACTTTTGATAATTTTGCAAAAATGGTAGAGCTCTCTCTAGGCTATGTAGGCGTCTTGAAATGCTTGCTAGATGCTTGTTTATATAGAGAGGAATGAGGAGACAAGAAAAAAAAATGTTTAAACAACCTTAAAGCAAACGTTTCAAAGCCATGAATGAAATTTGTAACTTTGGAAAAAAAAAAGGAAACTTGTCATTTTTTGAATTTGAATGAATGTTGAGACCTTTGCACGAAATTTTATGAGCCTAGGCTATCCAAAACATCAACCCAAAGCTCAAAGCCCATTTCCAATTATTTTATACATTTTATTTTATATTTATTTGAAATAAATTAAAATAAATATGAATAAAGTAGTTAGAAAATGCAAGGCATGGCAAGAATAATTTTAGAGGTCCTCTATAAACTTAGGAAGATGCTTGAAGTCCGAGAAATTGAGCCCTTGCCTTAAAACTTCAAATTTGCTCAATGCATAACTCTTGAAAATTCCCAAATTTTCCCAACTTGGGCAAGCCATAACTTGCTCAATATTTATCTCATAATGATGATCTTTGACTTTTTGGAAAGCCAAAGATGTCTACTTCAATCCTTCTTTTGATCAATTTTGCATTTGAATATGTTATATTGATGTAAAAGGTCTTGGAAAAATTGGCTTTTGTTGACTTTTTGAAAATGACTTGTAATGTTTGAGCTCATATATTTCAAATCGTGCATTTCTAGATCTTGGGGGCTGAAGAGAAGTTGTAGGGAATTGGATTCTCTTTAAAATGAGCTTTGGTTGGGGAAAATGGATGAAGTATGTGAAAGTTATGCTTAGTCAAAGTTTGGTTGACTTTTCCTACAGAAACCATATCTTAGCAATTCTTGACTTTTGATGAATTAGGAGAATTTCTTGAAGAATCGTGATCAACCCTTGATCAAATGATGAGTATCAATTCAAAATGTTGATGTTGACAAAAAATATTGAAGTTTGATTGTACATGGGCCACAATTGAATTTTGACCTAACATAGTTGATTTTCCAATACTTGAGCAATTGACTGAGCAAACTTATTGTGCAAGGCATGAAACTTGGCATGGACAATATTGAAGAAATATTAGGACTATGGAAAACATTTGAGACCTTTGGAGCTCACACATCTTGATGAAAATTGAAACCCTAGTTAGAGGTTCATTGCCTTAGGAGGAGAATTTGTCTGGACAATTCTTGGTAATCCTTGGGCAAGTTGGGGACCTCAATGGGAATGCCTTGCGTAAAACTGGGAGGGATAATTTTGGGGTGCAACAAACCTGAAGGGAATCCGACATTTGGCCACGAAAAATTTGAAAATTCCAGCGCCCATCAATGATAAAAGCGCTGACCTACAAATCCTCAGGAAGCAAAATGTTCCTCATTTCCAAGTGCAACGGATCGCCACACCAATTATCAAACCAAAACCTTATGGATTTACCATTACCAAGCAGCCAAGACAAATTATCTGAATAATTGGAATCACAGATTTGATACCCGACCAAATAGATGAGAAAATATGATGATTTATGAATTTATTTTGCCTCAAAAATCGATTTCTCAGCACAATATCCTAAGTCTCATCCGAATTGAAAAACTCCAAGGCAAGCTTTAAATTAGTCGCCTCATTAAGCGCAACCAAAGATTTGAGTCCAAGACCTCCTTCTGAAATAGGACGACAAATATTTTTCTAAGCCTCGGTGACAGTTTTCCTTGTAGTCACATCACCACTCTAAATAAAGTTACGAGCCGCTTTTTCAATGCCTCTAAGTAACGAAACATACCGTTTATAAATCTCCATATATACAAGCAAAAGATTTAAATGGAATTATGAAAGAATAAAGATTAATGATGGAGGCTTTTGGGGTTTTAATTGTTGTTGTTCGTGAAGAGCAACAACTTCAGGAGAATGAATTTTGTAAATTGTAGATTGTTAATAATAAAAATTGGAAAAAAGGACCATTAGCATCATCATACGATCTGGAAAACAAGCTAAAACTAATTTTTTTTTGATGAAAAGCATGTGTGTATGTGAATGAGGGAGTGAATTGTGTAAAAAAATTGTTAGTGAGAGGTTTTAGTAACATCGTGATTGTTTTGATGACTTATATATCATCATATCAATTATAATGATTAGTGACAATGAGGAGGTAGACTTAGCCTATAAATTGTGGTTATTGAAATTAAACTATATGAGAAGATATTGATGTAATGAACAAGCCAGATCATTATACCATGTTCTATATGTTAAAGAGCTTGCGATGAATGATGAAACTGATGCAATTCAGAAAACATTGATTTATATAAATCAGTTTTCACATACAACTTAATTTTTAGATTATAAGTATCTATGATAATGTAAATGAATGTAATTTAAGTGAGGATTATTGAAACAAATTATCTACATAGAATATAATAAACTCAACTACAAAAACAACATACAAAAGCATTTATCAACAAAACAACATTATACTATATCATTCAGGACGTGTTAGGGGCAATTCCAAGAAGGGAGCATGTTAGTTTGGGACACACCTTTTCTTGAGAGACACACCACATAATTATCCAAACCTTAAGGTGATAGGTGTGTGGGTTATCTCACTTATATAGTGTTCAATCTTCCCTTTTCTAACCAATGTGGGACTTGTTCCTCACACTTGATTCTCAACACCCCCCTTCAAGTGTGAGTATTACAAAATGTTCCTCCTCATGTGGAAGCTCTCTCTTCCATATACACTTGTACCACCATTGACACTCAACGGAAAATCTTCTACCCACCACCTGCGGGAAGTGTTTCGATACAAGTAAGTCGGTCCCTTTCTCGAACCAAAGGCTCATGATACCATGTTGCGAGGAGTTACTAGGAGCATTGATACAAAGGTGTGTCGCTCAAAGGTGTCCACCACAAATGTATCAATGCTCCTAGTAACTCCCCCAACATCTGCAAAGTTTCTCTCTACCCACAAATTATGGAAAACTTTATTATTCACTTTTCAATTGTAAAATAATGTGAATGACTTGATTACAAAATTAGGGGTTACCCCCTCTATTTATAGATTTAGTTTAGTTTTCTCCCTAAGCCATAGCCCAAAACTATAAAAGCCCAAAATACTTATTTTGGAACTAAATCCAATCTATTCTATTTTAGATCTAAATCAAATCTATTCTATTTTAGATCTAAATAAAATCTATTTAAATCTAAAACAAATATGTGTGTAACAAACAGTTTCCACACTCTTAAATCAAATCTAATCAAATATTTTTGACACAATGAATTACTTTCAACACACCACCTAATTCATTGTGTCTAAGCTATCTACATTCATCATAGCTCTTAGTATTTGAAATACTTCGACTTGCACTCCCTTTGTCATGATGTTTGCAATCTAATTCTAAGTTCTATAGTGTTCCAAGTTCATCTTCCCATCTGCTACCCGCTCTCGAAGTTAATGGAACCTTGTTTCGATGTGCTCTCTTCGACCGTGTTCTATCACGTTCTTCGCCAAGTTGATAGCTGAGATGCTGTCAATATTGATGGTAATTACTTCATGATATTTACCTGTTATCTCTTCAACTAAGTTCACCATCCATGTTGCTTGACATGCACAAAGTGAAGCAGCTACAGATTCCTTTCTCGAACTCCAAGCAACTAGTGCACCACCTAACATAAACACATATCCTACTGTGGATTTTCGATCCTCAGCATCACTACACCAACTCGAATCAGTGTATCCCACTAACTTGCACTCTTTTCCTTTATCTTCTATAGGAAACAAGATTACATAGTCGAGTGTTCCTTTCAGATACCTCAATATCCTCTTAGTTGTTGCTAGGTGTGATACCTTTGGCTTCTGCATGAATCTACTTACCATACCTACATTGTATTCAAAGTCATGCCTCGTATGGAAAAGCTATTTTAATGACCCAATAAGTCTTCTGTATTGGGTTGGTCAGCATCATCCTCATCTGAATCTTTTGACAGTTACAATCTTGGTTCTACGGGTGTCGAAGTCGAGTTGCATTCTTCCATCTCAAATCTCTTGAGAATTTCTCCTGCATATTTTCTTTAATGCATCATCAAACCCCTACTAGTCTTGTAGAATTTGATTCCAAGGAAATATTAAATGTGACCCAGATCAGACATTCTGAATTCCTTTCTAAGATCACATTTGAAGTCTTCGATCTCTTTCTTGCAGCTACCTGTTATTAACAAGTTATCGACATAGAGACATAGTATAATTAATTCACTATTGCTTCTTCTTACATATTGTTGTACCCCAAAATTTGCCCTCCCATATTCTTCAAAGATTTGCCAAGACATGCTTCAAAATTCCCCAAGGGTTGCACAGTGCAAAGATCTCCTATACAGTCAAGATTAGGGTTTTTGTTCTGATCAAGAAAATGAAGTGTCCAAAGGTCCAATCAAGTCACACCTGCCTACAAATATGGTCAAGTATCCTCATATCAAGTTTCAAGGCATTCAGCACAAAATTGCACAGTCAAAAACCCTAATTGCACTACAGTCAACTGTAGGGGCAAAATGGTCATTTGACAGTCAAAAGTTCAAATTTTTGGTCAACATATCATTTTGAAGCCACAAACATCATTTGATCAATGCTTGATCATGATTCTCAAAATTTGGCTCAGAAATCATCAAGATGCAAAAGTTTCCTTATTTGGACAGTTGAAAAAGTCAACTGAAATTGACCAGGGCATAACTTTCACATGGATTATCAGAAAAATTCCATCCAAAGCTCATTTTGAAGAGAAAGACATTGCCTACAACGCATCTTCATACTTCAAGTCCAAGAAATGCTCTCACAAGAAGTTATCAATTTCAACATTATAGGTCATTTTCAAAAGTCAACAAAAAGGGACTTTAAGTCAAAGGCCAGAACTTGAGATTGGTAAATCAAAATGACATGGGACCAAAGGCATTGGTTAGAGGACTCAAATAACTTTCCAAAATGTCCAAGAACATGAGAAAAGCTTAAACATTGAGCAAGTTATACCTTGTAGAAGTTGGGAAATGTTTGGATATTTTGAAAAGTCAACATTGATCCAAATGACCTAAAATTGCTAATGGGCCCATTTTTCTTCCACAAATCATCATCCATGGCATGTGCACGACCACTTGGCCCAAAGGGAAGTATTTTCTCATTTTTTATTTATTTATTTGAATTTTTATTTATAATAATTCACTTAAATCAATTAAATATGTGAAAAATATTTAACTCAACCTAACAAATCTTTTTATACATGTTTTAGCCTCAAGATTTCGTGTATATGCAAATAAGGAAAGATTTGGAGAGATTGGAGATGATTTGAACCAAAAACACATGGAAAAAGATATGGAAATCATGGTGAAAAATCAAATCTTCAAAACCATGATTGCAAGAGATTTGGAGCAAGTTTTTTGACCTAATGCACTCAATACAAAAGCCTGAATACAACCCTAATCAAAATACACACGCAGCTGCTCAACAAAGCCATAACCAAACTTGAAAAAATTGTCAAAAAACTCAAATCTGAAAACCACTTTTTAGGGCGATTCAAGGCATAATTCTTATTTCAATAGCTTCCTCAAGCATCACTGGACCTATTCCGATCGCAAACATTCATCACAGCTTCAAGAATTGGTAACACGAGTGCCATCTGCATCAAGAAAAACTCATAATCGTACATCACGATTCATGCATCCTTTATAACTTTTAATGCTTGATTTACATTCCTTGTGAAGTTGTGAAGCTAACCAATATATTTAATTGTATTATTATGCGTTGTGTACGATTTCACCATGGTTAATTTCTAGGGTTCACAGGATTCCAAATTGGGGCTTTTCACCCAAGGAAAAATTAAGACTTATGACCACCATCATTCAAATCAACGCGTTGGGACGAACAAGAACCAACCCTCGCGCTCAATTTATGAGTGCCTGAGAGCTAATCGCTATTTTCTGGAAAGTTGCCTAGGAGAACGCTTGAAAACCGTGGCCAATGTGTTCTTGTTTCAAAAAAAATAAAACACGCGAGGAAGATGACCTCGTGGCAAAACATGATAGGCTGTTTTGAATTTCGCGCGCAGACCCACTAACATTGATTATTTTCTTTTATAATATTTGTTGTTTATTTATTAATCAGAACGTGCAATTGGCTCAGCTGGCAAGCAGAATTGGTGGTAAAGCATATGACCTGGGTTCGAGCCCCAGGTCTTCAATAATTTCTATATCATTTTTCCATTAATATTCATATGCAGCGCTTACGTTGAGGATCATGATACACCTATTAATCCAGCCGTCCACGCGTCCAAGGGACTCAAATCAAAGGCTCAGAATTGAGGCACACAATGCACGTGAGTCAACGCCTCTTCACGCGAATGAAAAAGTCCACAAAGCCAGGAATTGAATTGGGCTTAAACTGCTTGGGCTATACCTCCATATTGGGGTCTGAACCCCCAGGTTTGCATATTTTTGTTTCTTCTTTACTTTTTTTTGTATTATTATTTTTACTTATTTTTTTATTGTTGTTTTATTAATTAACTAATTATTTTCATAAATATAAAAATACACAATAAAAATCAGAAAAAGGGAAAAACATAATAAATATTTTATTTTAATATTTCTTGTAAATAAATGCATGTAAATTAATTAGTTTAAAATAGGGTTTTAATTTTAAATTCTTTCATAACAAAAATCCAAAAAAATATAGAATTAGGTTTAATAAATGTTTTATTCCTTTTAATTTTTCTTTTTCACAATAATATTATTTATTTTATTTATTTTCATAATTAAAATTGTATATAAAAATTAGGTTTAATTTAGGTTAAATTTTAACGTCTTCTTAATAAATTAAAATAAAATAGAATTAGGGTTAGCGTTTAATTGCAATTAATTTTTTCTATTAAATCCTAAAATATTAAAAATACCAAAAACATCTTTTTTTAATTAATTAACTTCATCATTAATTTTATTTTTTGCAAAAGGGTCCAACGCCCTCGTTTCGATTTAATTTCGCATATTTATTTTATTTTGCTTAAATAATTATGTACCTCTCCCGAAGCCATGTAAATTACTTCTCGCGCTTTTCAATTCTTTATTTACTTTGTTTATTTATTTTCTGTCAAATCGGGTCCTGGTGAATTTTGGCGATGTGGACCCGCGCCATTTGTAATAGCTTCAGATTTACTTTTCCTCGCAACTTTTAATTGTTAATCAAAAACATGAAAGCATGTATGGACAAAATAAAAACAAGCGTAGAACACCAATAACATGACAAGATAAATGCAAATGAAAACGACACTTGAATCGCACACACCACCCCTAGGGTACGCCTCACTGTTGCCTTGCCTCGAAAGGTGATCGTCGAGTAGAGGACGTCTTAGTAAGTCCTCATGATCCGGGAACCTGGCATGAGGGTAGCTTCTAAGGTGTCTTCCCATTGCTCTGGTGATCACCATGTCCCGAACTTCGAATTGACCCGAACACCTCCAACGGTGGTGCTACCTACCTCTCAATGGTGGGATGGCACTACTTTTAAGGACATTTACACAGACGAATTCCTTAGGGTAGGTAGACGACTCTAGATACTTGCTCTAATTTCAAAAACAAATAAAAAAATACTTTTCACACCGACACATTTTCAAAAAGCTTTCGAAAGCAATTTTTCAAACACTCTTGAGGACTGATACAAGAGTCGAACTGAAATTTTCAAAGAAACTTTTTAAAACCCACAGTTGAAAAGCAAACAAACCCTTTTTGAAAACACAAGTGAGCAAGTATCTAAGAGCCCATGGATGACCATGGATAGAAAGGGTGCTAACACCTTCCCTTTCTATAATCTACCTCCCGAACCGAGAGCAATCTCTTTAAGGAATTTTTCTGTGCTTTTGTCCTTTCCATTTGGAGAAAATAAAAGACGGTGGCGACTCTTGCTTCCGCGACATTTCGCGAACCAGCGTTAAACAGTCAGTTCCAGATCCACCGATCACAGAACTGGCGACTCTGCTGGGGATTTAACTTAAAGTGAGGTGTACCTTAGGGCTAGTTCATAACTGTGTTTTCAATTGTTTTCCTTGTGTGCTTTAAATTGTGGGTTGCTTGGGAGTTCTATAGATCCTAACCCGGATCTGGGGAATACCTTCTTAGAAAGTAGCAACAAGGCTGTGAGGGAACTGTGCGGGGTATACCGACATGGTTGAAGCAGTCTGCTACGTTGATGTGGCACTTTGGTGTGTACCGGTAACCCTTGAGTTCAGTCAAGGAGAGTACGGGGCCTCCGTGTGGTGTTATGAAGCATCAACAGACCTTAGGAACCTTAATTGAACTATCTTGGCCTCTTTAGGGTAGTGAGATAACTGACTTTGGTGCAGTCCGAGGTTGGTTGATACTCGATACTACACCCAATTGAGGGTTGCTTTCCTGGAATATTTCGGTCGCCAGTTCAGTGGCCAAATCGAAACGATGAATAATGAAAGCAATCCCGTGATATTGGGAACCTTAGAACCCGGTTACTTTGATTAGGACATGTTGAACCCACCAACTAAAAGAGGGTAACACCTAGACCTCATGCTGGCGTAAACTCTAAGGGCTTCTCTTGTGTGACTTGTGTGCCTTCGTACTTGACTACCTGCATGCTTGTTATCTGACACTTGAGTTTCTTGCAGGTTTTGTTTATAGTCCTTAATTGGGACTCATAACAGGGTTTACCTACATTACCCCATGCATAGCATAACATCATACCATTGCATGCATCCTGCATACATCCTAACCCATTTCAAGGATCTCAAGGGCTTGTGACGCAGGTCATGGTGAATCAGCTATCCCAACAAGGGGAAAAGAGGATTTATTTTCCTCTAGACAAAATTGTCAGGGGCTATGACCCACTGGATATGGTGAGCCTTTGACTCTTGAAGAAGGACTCTCAACAACATGAAATACCTTCAATCAAGTTGCCAGTTTCAAATTCTAACAATTTCTCTGTTTACCCCGCGAGGTCCTTGAAATCATTGCATGCACATCATACATATCATTGCATAACAGGTACCCTTTCTCTGCAGGCTACTTACCTTCTTCGCTGTTTATTTCAGCAGTCTCGTCATGAATCCTGAATCCTCAACCGAGCATACTATCAAGGCCCTCCAGGCTCAGAACGCCCAGTTCCAAGGGCTGATCATGAATTTGACCCAGGGGCAACAAGATCTGAAGGCTTTGCTTTTGAAGAAGGACAAGAAGAAGAAGAGGACTGTTTTGTTCAGCCCTAGACGCAGATCTGGGAACACCCTGCAGGATCAAGCTGAGAGGACAACTCCATCTGTGGGGAAAGGCAGTCATCAAGAGGAAAGGGTTCTCAGTCCAGTGGTCTCTGACAATGAGACAGATTTCAACGACGAACAGTACCCTCCGGCTGAGGATAGGTACAAACAGTTGGAAGACCGGCTAAGTGCTATGGAGATACAAAAAGTGCCTGGCCTGGACTTCGAGGATCTAGGTCTGTCTTCTGGAGTAGTGATCCCGCACAAGTTTAAGGCACCTGCCTTTGCTAAATACGATGGGGCATCCTGTCCTAAATTGCATCTCAGGGCTTACACAAGGAGGATCCAGCCCTATACAGCTGACAAAAACTTATGGATCCATTTCTTCCAAGAGAGTCTTTCAGGGACTCATCTCGAGTGGTTCTATCAATTGAATGGAGCCAACATCCATACCTGGGAAGACCTAGCCACTGCTTTCTACAAGCATTACCAGTACAATGCCGACCTTGCTCCTACACGTACCCAACTCCAGGGTATGTCGCTGGGGTCAAGTGAAGGTTTCAAGGAATACGCGCAGAGATGGAGAGACCTTGCTGGAAGGGTGCAACCTCCATTAACTGACCGGGAACTCGTTGATATGTTCTTGGGGACCCTATCCGGGCCATTCTTCAATCATCTCATTGGTAATTCATCTGCGGGATTTACCGACCTCATCCTGACTGGCGAAAGAATTGAAGCTGGTATCAAGAGTGGGAAAATCCAAGAGGCCACACCTTCTGACACTCACAAAAAGCCTTACACGGGAAGGAAAGAATCTAATGCTGCATACAGCCAAAAGAGTCGTCGTGACCAACATGCAGGGGCAGTCATGATCTCTGGTTCTGCACCACGCCGCCAACCACAAAAGGGAAACCAGCGAAGGCCGGACGAGCCTAAGAGACAATTCACCAACATTAACATGCCATGGTCACAAGCATTGCAGCACATGTTGAAGATGAACCTGATTGCAGTAATCAACCCTCCTGCAAACCCCAAGACCTCTTCTCCAAGCTACAACCCATAAGCAAGGTGTGCTTATCATTCTGATAGCCCGGGGCACGATACTGAGGACTGTTGGGCACTGAAGTACAAGATTCAGAACATGATCGATGCCAAAGAGATCGAGTTCGAGCCTGCCGAGACTCCCAACGTGAGCACTGCTCCATTGCCAAAACATGGCTAGAGTCGAGAGATTTTTGTTCATTTGAATTCAAGTTGTATTTTTCTTTTCTTGTTCAGATAAACAATTATCATGTTAAACTCTTTTATTTCATGAATGCATTACAATTGTCTGTCTTGATTTAATTATGTTCACTATGCTTAAAACTGCTTTCATATTTTTGTGATGATCAACTCTTGACTGAAAATTCTAAACCTCTTGAGGGAGGATGACGAAAACGATACCACAATCTTTACAGTATGCTTTTGAACAGACCCCGCTGATGAGGTACAGGCATTGTTTCAATCCCTAAACACTAGAGTTATAAGGAAGATAATCCCTCGTCAACCCTTCTGAGCCAAAGAAGTAGGAGTTTTTCTTTTCGAAATTTAAAACCCTTAATCATAACCTGGGGCAGGGTAGTTCTTTCAGTTGATCCAAGTGCATAACAAATGGCACCAAAAGATCTTTACAAGAAAACAAAGAAAGACAGTGATGGTTCAGAATAATCATAAGGACAGGCAGTCATTATCAAAAAAAAAATCATAAATGAAAAGCCCAAAAAGTCAAAACCTATAAAGGGGACTTACGAAACTGGGGCATCCCGCTGACTGTAATCACAAAAGAAACAGTTCAGGCAAAATTTAGGGATAACAAAAATCAGACAAGAAAGAGGTCTTACAAACCCTCAACAAAAAGGAATGACCGCCTACTCAAAATAAGTTATCAACATCCGAACCATCACTGGAAAATCAGAGCAAAGACTCAAACAAGGTCTAACGTATGATCAACTGAGTTTAGGTTTGGAGAACATCACGAAGAGCGGGTGGGTACAAATAATTTGAGCCTTTATCCTTTGTTTCTTAAACCGTGAACCAGGCCACGATATAACCCTTAAAAGTCCTAGATGAAGCATGGGTTAGTTCGAAAGCATACTGTTACGAAGGTATCCTGACTCCTGAGGGTTTGTTGTAAAATCTTGAGTTGACACCGCACTGTATTACAAAAAATGCATTTTCAAAATGCAAGACAGACATAGGCTTTTGCATTCTTAAAATAACCTTGTTTGCATATGACTATTTGTTTGAACAGCAGGGAAATTCGCACGATGAACACCTTGTGAACAGAAGTGCCTCCAATCAAGGGGCACAGTATGAGCATTGCCCATTATCTGGGGCATGGCAAAATACTTCCAACAGGGGCAACTCCCTACATTCTGAGAGCGTGGACATAGTCGAAAAAATACTACGCATAATCAAAGACCCGCTAGGTTGACACACCTAGGCAAAAATAAGGGCTTCCCGGCGAACCAAAAGGGTTCGGGCAAAAATAAGGGATGAAAACGGAAAAATATGTACACCCGGTAAGTCGAAAACCTGAAAAGGCGGCTTGTGCAAAAATGGGTATCCCGGTGGACTGAAAACCCGAAAGGGCGGTCCAGGCAAAAGTTAGGGATCAAAGCGTACGACTATGTCCCGGCATCTCGTCACTTGTCTACCCGAAGATTTGTCAATCACCCACACAGGTATCCTCTTCCCTCACCTCCGAAACAGGGGCAATAATGAGTCGTCCAGGCGATCTAGTTGCTCTGTCAACCAAAACACTAAGGTCAATATAAAGACGATTACCTTTTACCTTTACAAATCCCAGACCAACATTAAAAATCAGGTAGCCTTACCCCGGTTCCTCCAGAAGTCTTACATGGATTTATCTCAAGATGACCTTACCTCGGTTCGTCAAGAAGTTTTACACGAACTTATCCCAAAGCGACCTTACCCCGGTTCATCAAGAAGTTTTACACGAACTTATCCCGAAGTAACCTAACCCCGGTTTCCTCCAGAAATCTTACATGGATTTATCACAAATAACCTTACCCCGGTTCATCAAGAAGTTTTTACACAAACTTATCCAAGTAACCTAACCCCGGTTCCTCCAGAGTCTCACATGGACCTATCTCAAGATGACCTAACCCCGGTTCATCAAGAAGTTTTACACAAACTTATCCACGTAACCTAACCCCGGTTCCTCCAGAGTCTCACATGGACCTATCTCAAGATGACCTAACCCCGGTTCATCAAGAAGTTTTACACAAACTTATCCACGTAACCTAACCCCGGTTCATCAAGAAGTTTTTACACAAACTTATCCAAGTAACCGAACCCCGGTTCCTCCAAGAGTCTCACATGGACCTATCTCAAGATGACCTAACCCCGGTTCATCAAGAAGTTTTTACACAAACTTATCCAAGTAACCTAACCCCGGTTCCTCCAAGAGTCTCACATGGACCTATCTCAAGATGACCTTACCTCGGTTCGTCAAGAAGTTTTACACGAACTTATCCTGCGGCAACCTAACCTCGGTTCCCCCCAGAAGTCTTACATGGATTTAGCTCAAGATAACCTCACCCCGATTCATCAAGAAGTTTTACATGAACTTACCTCACCAAGAAACCCTACACCGGTTCCCTCTCTTCAAGATGCAATTTTACATGGACTCGTCATCCAGAAACCCTACACAGGTTCTCCCTTTCCAAGAACGAAGTTTTATACGAACTCATCATCAAAGTAACCCTACCCAGGTTCCTTCTCCATTTCAGATACGGTTTTACACGAGCTCATCAGCAGGCAACCCTACATAGGTTCCCTCCTTCAACTTACAAAATGACAGTTCAAAATCTCCCCAGGAGAGTCCAATCCAGCTCCCCCAGGAAAGATGGAATTCATCTCCCTCCAAGCAGTAAGCTTATCCCCAGTAGATTCTGGAAGCTTATCCTCGCAGAGCACGAACGCGTCGTCCGGCTTGATTTAAAGAGTTATTTCCCTAGCAGGATATAACTGGGTTATCCTCAGCCAAAAACCATGGAAAGATCGTCGTCGACAGAGTCTTCTTATCCCCAGCGAAGTCTATCAATACTTCCAATACAGCAAAGATATCCCCAGCAAATTATTATCAACACTCAGCAAGGCATCCCTCTTCCCACAGAGTATTGCTTCCCAACATGGTCGCTAGAGTATCTTTTCTCCCCGCAGAATCTTCCATTCGCCAAGTTTATTCCACAACGGAGTCATCTTCTCCTACTGGTATTCTTGCAGTTATCATCCCCAGCGAAAGCAAAATCTATTCTTCAACATCAGCCCAGGATATGACTTCCCGGCACCCGTCAAGGATTTACTTTCCTAGACGAAAACATACATTCATAAAACATCACATACATCATTATAGAATGCATAGACGCATTATATCATACAAATCTCATTTATGTTGAGAACATCATTGCTTGATCCATATCATGCATTGCATATGACTGACCTTTACCTTTCAGGAAAGATGCAGTTGAAATTCTCAATCATATTTCAAGACCTAGACTGGTTCAGTTAATCGACTCCAAAGATTTCTTATCCAGTCCAAGGCCTTCTCTAGTCCAGCTAAATCGACTCCCAATAGATTTTTATGATAAAGACTCAGTAGAAGTTATCCCAGGTTATAAGTTCCTATTGGTTCTCTCTCCGACGGTGCATGAGATTTCCATTATTATAATTTCCTATGGTTCCCTCTCCGACGGTGAGTGAGGTGATAAATCCATGATTATAATATGATGTTTCCCTCTCCGACGGTGAGTGAGGTGGTAATTCCTTTCCTTATGGTTCCCTCTCCGACGGTGAGTGAGGTGATAATTCCTTTTTAGATGGTTCCCTCTCCGACGGTGACTGAGGTGATAATTCCTTTTCAGATGGTTCCCTCTTCGACGGTGAGTGAGGTGATAATTCCTTTTCAGATGGTTCCCTCTCCGACGGTGAGTGAGGTGATAATTCCTTTTCAGATGGTTCCCTCTCCGACGGTGAGTGAGGTGATAATTCCTTTTCAGATGGTTCCCTCTCCGACGGTGAGTGAGGTGATAATTCCTTTCCTTATGGTTCCCTCTCCGACGGTGAGTGAGGTGATAATTCCTTTCCTTAGGGTTCCCTCTCCGACGGTGAGTGAGGTGATAATCTCTTTTCCCTATGGTTCCCTCTCCGACGGTGAGTGAGGTGATAATTCCTTTCAGATTATAATTTCCTATGGTTCTCTCCCCGACGGTGTGTGAGATGTAATTCCCTTTCAGATTATAATTGCCTATTGGTTCTCTTCCTGATACTGTGAAGATGGTAATTCCCACCAAGATTTTTCTCAACGAGCGTTGTTGAAGTTAAAGTCACTCAAGGTTCTCTTACCATTCATGCTAAGGCAGTAACCATCCCTGGTTCATTCATCATCTTTTGAAGCTCCAGACTCAGCTCCTGTAACCAGTCAGGACATATCTATGCCAAGCATCTGAATTCCAGTTCCTGCAACGTGTCAGGTACTCATTTTTTCTTTTGCACGTATACAGGTTCTCGCTAAGGAATCTCTTACGCGATCGACATCCAGATGGCATCTATAAGCCCATCTTCCTATCCAGCAACCTCTAAATGGCATCTGTAAGCCCATTCCACCACCACACTGCCACTATGTGAGCGCAAATTTCTGGGCACTCTAGTGTTCAATCATCTTCCACCTTCGGATTACGAAAGGCACGTCAGCCAATCTGCATCCTCAGGTCTAAGAAGATTGAACAGGGGCAACTGTTGTACCCCAAAATTTGCCCTCCCATATTCTTCAAAGATTTGCCAAGACATGCTTCAAAATTCCCCAAGGGTTGCACAGTGCAAAGATCTCCTATACAGTCAAGATTAGGGTTTTTGTTCTGATCAAGAAAATGAAGTGTCCAAAGGTCCAATCAAGTCACACCTGCCTACAAATATGGTCAAGTATCCTCATATCAAGTTTCAAGGCATTCAACACAAAATTGCACAGTCAAAAACCCTAATTGCACTACAGTCAACTGTAGGGGCAAAATGGTCATTTGACAGTCAAAAGTTCAAATTTTTGGTCAACATATCATTTTGAAGCCACAAACATCATTTGATCAATGCTTGATCATGATTCTCAAAATTTGGCTCAGAAATCATCAAGATTCAAAAGTTTCCTTATTTGGATAGTTGAAAAAGTCAACTGAAATTGACCAGGGCATAACTTTCACATGGATTATCAGAAAAATTCCATCCAAAGCTCATTTTGAAGAGAAAGACATTTCCTACAACTCATCTTCATACTTCAAGTCCAAGAAATGCTCTCACAAGAAGTTATCAATTTCAACATTATAGGTCATTTTCAAAAGTCAACAAAAAGGGACTTTAAGTCAAAGGCCATAACTTGAGATTGGTAAATCAAAATGACATGGGACCAAAGGCATTGGTTAGAGGGCTCAAAGACCTTTCCAAAATGTCCAAGAACATGAGAAAAGCTTAAAAATTGAGCAAGTTATACCTTGTAGAAGTTGGGAAATTTTTGGATATTTTGAAAAGTCAACATTGATCCAAATGACCTAAAATTGCTAATGGGCCCATTTTTCTTCCACAAATCATCATCCATGGCATGTGCACGACCACTTGGCCCAAAGGGAAGTATTTTCTCATTTTTTATTTATTTATTTGAATTTTTATTTATAATAATTCACTTAAATCAATTAAATATGTGAAAAATATTTAACTCAACCTAACAAATCTTTTTATACATGTTTTAGCCTCAAGATTTCGTGTATATGCAAATAAGGAAAGATTTGGAGAGATTGGAGATGATTTGAACCAAAAACACATGGAAAAAGATATGGAAATCATGGTGAAAAATCAAATCTTCAAAACCATGATTGCAAGAGATTTGGAGCAAGTTTTTTGACCTAATGCACTCAATACAAAAGCCTGACCCTAATCAAAATACACACGCAGCTGCTCAACAAAGCCATAACCAAACTTGAAAAAATTGTCAAAAAACTCAAATCTGAAAACCACTTTTTAGGGCGATTCAAGGCATAATTCTTATTTCAATAGCTTCCTCAAGCATCACTGGACCTATTCCGATCGCAAACATTCATCACAGCTTCGAGAATTGGTAACACGAGTGCCATCTGCATCAAGAAAAACTCATAATCGTACATCACGATTCATGCATCCTTTATAACTTTTAATGCTTGATTTACATTCCTTGTGAAGTTGTGAAGCTAACCAATATATTTAATTGTATTATTATGCGTTGTGTACGATTTCACCATGGTTAATTTCTAGGGTTCACAGGATTCCAAATTGGGGCTTTTCACCCAAGGAAAAATTAAGACTTATGACCACCATCATTCAAATCAACGCGTTGGGACGAACAAGAACCAACCCTCGCGCTCAATTTATGAGTGCCTGAGAGCTAATCGCTATTTTCTGGAAAGTTGCCTAGGAGAACGCTTGAAAACCGTGGCCAATGTGTTCTTGTTTAAAAAAAAATAAAACACGCGAGGAAGATGACCTCGTGGCAAAACATGATAGGCTGTTTTGAATTTCGCGCGCAGACCCACTAACATTGATTATTTTCTTTTATAATATTTGTTGTTTATTTATTAATCAGAACGTGCAATTGGCTCAGCTGGCAAGCAGAATTGGTGGTAAAGCATATGACCTGGGTTCGAGCCCCAGGTCTTCAATAATTTCTATATCATTTTTCCATTAATATTCATATGCAGCGCTTACGTTGAGGATCATGATACACCTATTTATCCAGCCGTCCACGCGTCCAAGGGACTCAAATCAAAGGCTCAGAATTGAGGCACACAATGCACGTGAGTCAACGCCTCTTCACGTGAATGAAAAAGTCCACAAAGCCAGGAATTGAATTGGGCTTAAACTGCTTGGGCTATACCTCCATATTGGGGTCTGAACCCCCAGGTTTGCATATTTTTGTTTCTTCTTTACTTTTTTTTGTATTATTATTTTTACTTATTTTTTTATTGTTGTTTTATTAATTAACTAATTATTTTCATAAATATAAAAATACACAATAAAAATCAGAAAAAGGGAAAAACATAATAAATATTTTATTTTAATATTTCTTGTAAATAAATGCATGTAAATTAATTAGTTTAAAATAGGGTTTTAATTTTAAATTCTTTCATAACAAAAATCCAAAAAAATATAGAATTAGGTTTAATAAATGTTTTATTCCTTTTAATTTTTCTTTTTCACAATAATATTATTTATTTTATTTATTTTCATAATTAAAATTGTATATAAAAATTAGGTTTAATTTAGGTTAAATTTTAACGTCTTCTTAATAAATTAAAATAAAATAGAATTAGGGTTAGCGTTTAATTGCAATTAATTTTTTCTATTAAATCCTAAAATATTAAAAATACCAAAAACATCTTTTTTTAATTAATTAACTTCATCATTAATTTGATTTTTTGCAAAAGGGTCCAACGCCCTCGTTTCGATTTAATTTCGCATATTTATTTTATTTTGCTTAAATAATTATGTACCTCTCCCGAAGCCATGTAAATTACTTCTCGCGCTTTTCAATTCTTTATTTACTTTGTTTATTTATTTTCTGTCAAATCGGGTCCTGGTGAATTTTGGCGATGTGGACCCGCGCCATTTGTAATAGCTTCAGATTTACTTTTCCTCGCAACTTTTAATTGTTAATCAAAAACATGAAAGAATGTATGGACAAAATAAAAACAAGCGTAGAACACCAATAACATGACAAGATAAATGCAAATGAAAACGACACACGAATCGCACACACCACCCCTAGGGTACGCCTCACTGTTGCCTTGCTTCGAAAGGTGATCGTCGAGTAGAGGACGTCTTAGTAAGTCCTCATGATCCGGGAACCTGGCATGAGGGTAGCTTCTAAGGTGTCTTCCCATTGCTCTGGTGATCACCATGTCCCGAACTTCGAATTGACCCGAACACCTCCAACGGTGGTGCTACCTACCTCTCAATGGTGGGATGGCACTACTTTTAAGGACATTTACACAGACGAATTCCTTAGGGTAGGTAGACGACTCTAGATACTTGCTCTAATTTCAAAAACAAATAAAAAAATACTTTTCACACCGACACATTTTCAAAAAGCTTTCGAAAGCAATTTTTCAAACACTCTTGAGGACTGATACAAGAGTCGAACTGAAATTTTCAAAGAAACTTTTTAAAACCCACAGTTGAAAAGCAAACAAACCCTTTTTGAAAACACAAGTGAGCAAGTATCTAAGAGCCCATGGATGACCATGGATAGAAAGGGTGCTAACACCTTCCCTTTCTATAATCTACCTCCCGAACCGAGAGCAATCTCTTTAAGGAATTTTTCTGTGCTTTTGTCCTTTCCATTTGGAGAAAATAAAAGACGGTGGCGACTCTTGCTTCCGCGACATTTCGCGAACCAGCGTTAAACAGTCAGTTCCAGATCCACCGATCACACATATACTCCATATTCAGTCGTGCACTTCACAAATTCCTTCTCCCTTAATAAACTATCAATCTTCTTATTACAAGCTCTTGGAACTTGTTTCAATCCATACAGGGCTTTATGAAGCCTATACACCTTTCTCTCTTCATTATGCTTCACAAATTCAACTGGTTATTTAACATAAACTTCTTTGTCTAAGGGTCCATTTAGGAATGCACATTTCACGTTCATCTAACATATGTGGCAACTCTTTATTTCTGCAAGACCAATAACTAACATGATTGTTTCGATTCTAGCCATAGGTGCAAAACCTTCATCGAATTCTATTCCTTCTTTCTGGAGAAATCCTTTCGCCACAAGCCTTGCTTTGTGTCGAGTTACTTCTCCTTTGGGATTCATATTCACTTTGTATACCCACTTGACATAAATTTCTTTATTTCCTTGAGGCAATTTGATAAGTGACCAAGTGTTGTTATCTTCGATGGACTTCACTTCTTCGTTCGTTGCTTTCACCCACTTCGAATCAGGACGTACCTTTTATTGAAACTAATAATTGAAATTCATCTAGTTTGTGAAGCTATTAAAAATAAATATAAGGAGTAAAAAGTTTAAACAACAACTTCATAATTCTTATATTTCTTCTTATAGATTCTCAAATTAGATGAAGTTTATTGCCGTTGTTGTTTCTTCATTTACTAAAATGTTTTTTTTCTTGTTGAGACCTATAATAACCATGAAAGTTATCAACATGTGTAACAGTAAACTTATTTGGCAACAAATTATGAAAATCATATAAAAACTTACATCATCAATGGATATTCATGAATTCATGGACTGTAACAAAGTACAAGGTGGATGAAATTTTCTCTGATAAGGTAATGAAGACAGATCTGAAAAAAGGAGTACAATCAACAAAAACAACATGCAACAAACGAGATAATGAAGAAATATCTAACAAGAATATGGAAGAACAAGCATACCTTAATTTATGAAGCACAAGATTCACGTCTAATGACGAAGAAGAAGGAAAAAAATGGGTGCTAGGGTTTCCTTGTGAAGGAAACGATGCTACTATCTATAAGTGAGAGTTATTTCGCTTATATATGGGTAAACTATTTCCTAACGATTAACACTACCAACCGTAGAGATATCCCTTTTATTTTTGAGTTGTAAAATAAATGTAAAGAAAATTTACGCCTTAACGTTAAAGGAATAAAATATTTTATAGCGCCGAGGTTCGAACCCATGATAGTTTGATTGTATCACCACAGTTGATACATCAACCGCTGTTATATACAAATAATTTTTAATCAATAAACAAAATAAATATGTCAGTGCCTCATTTTAGAGATGTCACCACGGTGTTGGCAAGAACCGTGGTAAATAGGGCATTGTTAAATGCGCATTTTATAGTAGTGGTAATATGTACAAGGTTCTTGGGTTGAGAATTGTTGATAAAAAAGTATAATTTTTCAAAGAAAACCATCAGAATAAAATCATCATATGGTCTTGAAAACAAAATTAAATTAAGACTAAAATAAAAAAGAGAAAAAATTATGGATTAGAAATTGAGTGAGTTGGAAGTGGTAAAAAATTGTTAGAATTGTTGATAAAAATGTGAAAACTGGGGTCTATTTATAATTAATTTTTAGGTCAAAAATAAAATGCGGTTTGTCTATTTTTGTATTATTTTGTGGATTGAGATTTACTTCATATCATGGTAAACAAGATTATAAACCTGAACAGATTTGTGACTTTTCCCAATTTTGTGTCAATTTGGGATTGATTTGGTGATGAATGAAGATTGGATTCAAATGATTCTTGTTCTTTTAGTTTTGAAGCTATTTTGTGCATAAAATAAAAGGTTTAAAAATAAAAAATATTGTTTTTAAATCTCAAAACTAAAAAATGAAAAATTATAATAAAAATGCCTTTTACCTTTTTTGTGTTTTATTTCATAAATTAACTTATTAAAATAAAGGAGAATAATCTAAATCTAAATCTCTACAAATGAATTCAAATTTTAATTTAAAATTAAATATACAAAATAAATTAAAAATAAAAATAGTAATAAAATAGTGTCAAACAATTACTAATAAAAATATAAAATGAACTATTAGAAATCTGACTATATTAATAATAAAAAAATATATAATATTATAAAAAATTAAATTAAATTCTAAAGCTATTATTAATAATAAAAAACTTAAGTTAACATTTGCTAAATTCTTAAATAAAATAAAATGCAAATTAATAAACATCTAAAATTCTAGTAATGTAAAACAAACATTAACAAAAAAACAGGGGAGGTGTGATTCAAACTCGAGACATCTTTCTCATATTCCTTACGCATGCTCCTTTATCAATTGTACCATATTGTTTATTCAAAATAAAATGGCACTAGAAAATATATGAAGGATGGGGAAATTTCGGGTATGGGACTTGGTTTTACACGTGATAACCAATAACGTATGAAATTTTAATACTGGACTTATCTCAACCCAATCAAGCTTTTGATATCAGGATGAGCTAAATCTATTCTTGGTTTTATACTGGGCTAACCAAGAACCTGACGAAAGATTTTATACAGGACGTACTTTCAAACCTTATCTTGGTTTTATATCGGGCTAACTAAGAACCTACAAAATTTTAGAATGGGCTGATCTCAAACAAAAACTGGAACTAAATCACACAATCACAAACAATTACTTTTAAGTGTTTAGCTTCTAACCCAAACAAAAATACCTAAATGTATATTATTCAACCAAGATATAAAATAAACCCTTGGTGAATATTACAATTTCCCATTCCAGAATTACACTTATAGCCCCACTCACAAAATAAATTATCTCCCAATAGCGCTTAGGCTAAAATACTAGTGAGTGAAAGTTAAATAAAACTTTAGAGATGGAGAAAGGTGTGTCTAAACACGATTCTGAATAAAATGAAATGAGAAAAAGGGACTTCTATTTATATGCTAGAGGTTGCCTCAAAAAGGAATTTCAAGTAAATGTGTTATATGGCAATATAATCGTTTGACACATCTTTCTAAGTGGTTAGAAGTTCGAAATGTAATAGATTGTAAGTTTATAAAAGGAAGAAAAAATATCTAGCCATTACACATCGTTAAGGCATTTTCCTAATAACCTGGGACCCAATTTTAAGCTGATCTAAGTGGTTGGACAAATGTTCCAACTGATTAGAAAAGTCAAAATTCTGTCAATAGTCATTTTGATTGCTCCCAATTCATCTGGCACAATTTCAATATGTTTTTGAAGATATTTTCTTTTGGTAGAAACATTTTAAAAATATTTTATTGTGTGTGATTTTAGCCACATGTTTTTATGATAAAGTAATTATGCTTTACAATTGGTTCATTCACTACTTATTTTGGAAGGACTTTAACACTTCAAGTCTTTTCCATATGCTTTATCTTTTGTAGAATTTTTGTTAGTAGCTTGATATGATGCTTTAGTTATACTCCTTTTGATTTCCATCAACTGATAGTCTATTCGATTAAATCTTAATGTTAGGTTTGCATCTTTATCCATTTAATTGTTCATACTTGACTTATCATAAGATATTAGTTATCATCATCAAAAGTTGATGTCCTTTTTAAAAGTATATCACATGCAAAACAAGTTTCCACATCCTCTTCACCTCTTCTTCTATCTTTTCCTCCTCCCAATCTCACTCTAGGCCCTCTCTAAATTTGAGATTACAAGGATGGAATGAATGGGGAAAATGAAAATTTCTCACAAAGTTTTAGTATAAAAACTTGGTCATGGAATATATCAATTTCCCTCTCTTCTTAAGTCTATTTACTAATTATACCATTATGTGAGATAAAAGCTTAATCTAAATCCTTAATTTTAGAGATATAGACTTAAAACATTATAATAAATAAAGCATAAATAAGGTTTGGAGAATTGAGAACATTACAACATTAAAAGCTCCATCTTATCTAGCAGAATACCACAACTTCTCTACATATACTACCTCACTACATCCCTTTTAACATATAACATATCTCATATATTCACTTATGACTATTTCTCACCCATATATAAATACATTTTCTCCATTTCTTATCACAATGAACCAAGAACAATCTCTCGGGAAAATAAACTTAGATGTTGGAGGGATACCATGGCCATTGAACAATAAGCTTTTGTGTCAACCAAACTCAGAAAATTGTTTATTTTCCACCTAGAAAGGTTTCTTTGGATATAAAATTAAATATAATGATAATGGTTGTATTGATAAGTATAACTCTAGGTTGTTTTCTAAGGGATATACCCAACTAGAATGCATTTGGCATCTTTTTTCATGTGGAATAATTAACCTCCATCAGAGTCCTCTAATCCATAGCAACAATTAAAGGTTGCATTTGGCACAATTGTATGTCAATAATTCTTTTGTACAAGGTGATCTACAAGAATAAGTGCACGTGACGCTCCCTTTTGGCCTTTCTGCATCCCCATCACAAGTTTGCAAGCTCTCCAAATCCCTATATGTCTTGAAGCAAACCGTAGATAATGGTATTCAAAAATCTCCTACTTCTTGATCCCATGTTGATCATTACCGCTATAATAAATCCATTTCAACAAGTTTTATAACCTTACTAGATTATCCAGATGACTGTGTTCTACCTGGAGATTCCAATGATGATATAACATATTCAAACAACAGTTAGACCAAAAATTCAAAATCAAATATTTGGGACAATTGAGATATTTTTTGGGCTTTGAAATTTCCAGATCCATTTAAGTAGTATTTTCATCCAAAGACAACATACTTGAGTTTTACCAATACATTAATCATCTTATTGAAAAACCTTCCTCAATACACTTTAATCCAACATTTAAATTGTCTACATCAGATAGTTCTCATTTACATGATCTTACCTCATACAGAAGACAAATTGACAAACTAATCTACCTGACAAATAATAGATCCAACATCTCATATGTTGTTTAACACCTAAGCTAGTTTGTCTCCAATCCTTTTATCCCTCACTACCATGTTACATTTTACACCTTAAGATACCTTAAATTCCTCTCATGCAAGAGGCATTCTCTTCAGAATAACAAAGAATACTATGTTTCCAAATCATTCTCTCTGTGAATATCATCATAAGTAAACTAACAATTATTGTTTCTTCCTTCTTTGATGTACATAATATGGCATCACTCTTTTCTTTTCCAAAATATAATTCTAACAATAATTATAGTACTAATATTATCTTCAAACTTGTTTATTTGCAAAATATTTCTGATGTGTGTATTTATAATTTTCTTATGAAATGGTTTCTATCTTGACTATGAAACCATTTTTTATCTATGATTCATTGTACAATTATTAAACTTGCACTATTACACAATCATTTGTCAACTTTTACAATAGTGAAAAACAACTTACAATGAATGTCATTGATAGTTTTATTGATCATAATTGAATTTAAAAATCTGCTAGCATTTAGTTCAAATCCCACTTGGTTTCTTTGTAATAACTGTCTTATTTATAATACACAAAGTACTTAAAATTCTATATAATCCTTCACAAACTTCTTTAAGTTTTGTACACATTGTAGATAAGGTGAAACATTATCAACTTTTATCCCATTAACATTGTTGCATATTGTTTTACTTGGTTTACTTGGATCAACTGCAATAAGGTTGATTTGTCGCAAGGTAATCTTGGAAAATTTGATGCAAAAGTAGATGAAGGTATATTTCTCGGATACTCACAATCAAGCAAAGCATATAGGGTAAACAATAAACATTTACTTACTGTTGAGGAGTCAGTTCATGTCTCTTTTGATGAATCTTGTCCGAAACATGTCGGAAAAGGTATTTCTCTTGATGGTGCAGGTGTATCTATTGAAGATATACTCAAAGAAACTGTTGAGGAAATTGATCAGTCCAAAACAGTTGACGATGAGGAAGAAAAAGATACAAGTCTTTCAAAAGATGAGTAAGAATAGCCAATGTAAGCTAATGATCTTCCACCATCTTGGAAGTCCTCTAAAGACCATCCTATTGACAACATATTGTGAGATATCTCAAAAGGAGTAATGACTCGCTCCAAGATAAGTAATTTTTCTTATCATTTTACTTTCGTTTCACAATTAGAACCTAAAAAATGCTAAAGAGGCATTGATTGATGAATTTTGGCTAATGGCCATGCAAGAAGAGCTAAATCAGTTTAAAAGAAATGACGTTTGGGAACTTGTCCCTCGTTCGTGAGACCATCATATCATAGGAACCAAGTGGTTTTTTTGAAATAAACTTGATGAAAACGGAATGATAACCCGCAATAAAGAATGCTTAGTAGTACAAGGGTATAACCAAGAGAAGGGAATTGATTATGAAGAGACTTACGCTCCAGTTGCTAGCCTTGAGGCTATATGTTTCTTGCTCGCTTATGCGTATGCAAAAGATTTTAAGCTTTATCAAATGGACGTAAAGAGTTCCTTTCTTAATAGAGTCATAAATGAATAGGTGTATGTCTCACAACCTCCTGGTTTTGAGAATAATGAATATTCAGATCATGTTTTCAAATTAAAACGAGCTTTATACAGTCTTAAACAGGCCCCTCGGGTCTAGTATGAAAGACTTAGTAAATTTCTACTTGATCATGGTTATTCAAGAGGTAAAGTGGATACTACTCTTTTCATTAAACGTAAAGGAAAGCACATACTTTTAGTTCAAATATATGTAGATGATATTATTTTTGGTTCAACTATCTACACTTGGTCGAAGAATTTTCCAAAGTTATGCAGGGTGAATTTGATATGAGTCTAATGTGGGAGCTAAACTACTTCCTCGGTCTCCAAATAAAGCAGCTCAATAAAGGCACAATTATATGACAAAATATTACAAAGAGTTGCTTAGACGATTTGGAATGGATAACTCAAAATCAATTGACACCCCTATGCCTACCAACGGGAATTTAGACAAGGATGAACATGGTAAGAATGTTGATGTCAAAAAATATAGAGGTATGATCAGATCCCTCTTGTATCTTACAGCATCTAGGCCTGACATCATGTTTAGTGTATGCATGTGTGCACGATATCAATTAGATCCTAAGGAATCCCACTTGAAAGTTGCCAAGCGTATACTTAGGTATCTGAATAGTACATCTAAGTATGGGCTATGGTATTCCAAGGGAAGTGATTGCAGTTTAGTAGGTTACTCTGATTCTGATTTTGCTGGCTACAAATCAGATAGGAAAAGCACTAGTGGAACATGTCACTTGTTTTCAAACTCTCTAGTAAGTTGGCATACAAAAAAGCAAGTTTATGTTGCTTTGTCAACTGTTGAGGCTGAATACGTTGCAGCCGGTAATTGTTGCACTCAGATCTTATGGCTGAAGCAACAATTAGAAGACTATGATATTCAATTAAAATGTATTCCAATAAAATGTGACAACACAAGTGCAATAAATCTCACTAAGAATCCAGTCTTACACTCAGGCACTAAACATAAAGAGATTAGGAATCACTTTCTTCATGGTCATATTGAAAAGGAAGATGTTACGTTTGAGCATGTTGATACTAAAAATCAACTTGCTGACATTTTTACAAAACCACTAGCAACGAAACTCTTCTTCAACATTCATCGTGAGCTAGGGATTTTAGATCTCTCTTACGTGATGTCTTAAGCATATATGTATTTTAAATATATCTATGTCTCACCATACTGTTGAGATATGTTTTTAGCTTTAGTACATTTGTCTTAACATCTCATCAAATGAGGTAATACCCTTTTTATCTACTTTATCTATAAGAACTCTCAATTACTTATAAGTTGACCGTAATGTTCCATTGATAATGTCTATATGTATACATCTTTTACATTAATTGTTTGAACTTGACATATGCAAATTGCATTACATCATTATGCATGCATAATACTCTTCATATGATTCATTTTTCATAATCATCTAAATTGGAATTGGGTACCATATCCATCTGTTAACAAGAAATTATGAAAAACTGCATTTCTGTCAAAATTTGTGTTATGAGTCGATACATACAGTTATGAGTCGACTCATACCAATTTTTTTTATAAAAATAGAAAAGATACTGGAACAAGGAGCATAAACAATTCCATGATGAGCATACATGAATGTACCAAAATCAACATTCGTGGCACTTAGATTTGGTCAAATGGCACCAGGTATTCTACAATGAAATGACAAGCTTCATGGATGACTGTCGTGAGAATCCTGGAATCATGGAAAATTTCAGAAATTTCGATATCCAAAACAGATTTCGACGATATCAATTCATGACTCAGAATCCTGGAATCAATCCACCTTCACCGCCTCCTCCACCCTACAACTATGACGTATCCTGTGATGGGCATAATCCCTAGTCTATGTCTCCATGTCATACATTTCATACCATTAGTTCATGCCTCTTTTTCTAATATTTGTATTAATGTCCCCTTCAAACAATATATTTTGCTTATGTAAACTGACTATTATCTGCATTAATTACTTTCAACCTAATTATTTCCTATTTACTCAATTATTTACTCAGCTATTAATATAATTATACCAAGACATTCTGTGCGAATGCCAAGATAATATTTGTTGAAATTGCATATCAATTTTCTTATGTGCTGAGATTGCTGAAAATATTTCTTATTCTCTTTTTGATGTGGTCAAAGGGGGAGAAGAAGATTGTGTTAGTGTTAGAAAGAAGATGCACAAACTGAGAGGGAGCAAACTTATTCATATACACTATATCACCACACATCATCAGATATTTTCCATCATCAAAAAGGGGGAGTTTGTGAGAAACTCATTCATAATTTGTTTATAATGATTGCAAATATATGTGAAATAATAAATACATGTGTGCATTACAAAAATATAGTATAACATGTTTAAAATAAGTTAAAAAATATGTTTTACTCATAAAGCATCATTATGAGTCGACACAACAGGTCTTGCATCGATTCATAACATACTGAAGTCCCTGGAATGCTATCTCAAACTATTATGCATTGATACAAAATCTTATGCATCGACACATAACACTTTGATGCCCATGTAATGCAAACTTAAACTTGTATGCATCGACATAAAACCTCATGCATCGACACATGACATTCTGATGCTCCTAGAAAACATTTTTGAACTTATATGCATCGATACATAATATCATGAATCGACACATGAAATTATGATTCTCCTGTAAAACATTCTTCTGAACTTATATGCATCGATACATAATATCATTCGTCGACTCATACCATGTTTCATGTTCAAAAATTGAAAATACAATCAGTATGCATCGACAAATACGTGTTATGCATCGGCAGATGTAAAATAGTTGGTTATGTAAAATGTTATGATATGTTCTTGCATCGACTTAAAACAACATGTATCGAACCATCCTGTTGTACCCCAAAATTTTCCCTCTCATATTTCCCAAGATATTGCAAGAAAAATCTCCAAGTGGCTCAAGATTGCTCAAGAGTTGGACAATCAAGCTACCTCCTAAGGCAGTTAACCTCAATTTAGGGTTTTGTGTTGCATCAAGGTCCATGCATCCAAATGACCTAAAGTGCTACCCATTGTCCTAATATGTTCTCAAGTTCATCCATGTCAAATTTCAAGCCTTACAGAGGAAGTTTGCTCAGTCAATTGCTCAAAGGGTCCAAAAATCGACTGTGCTAGGGCAAAAGTCAACTGTGACCCAAATACAGTCAAACTTCAAGATTTTTTGTCAACATTATCATTTTGAAGGATATTTCATCATTTGATCAATGTTTGATCATGATTCATCAAGGATTGCTCAAAATTCATCAAGACTCAAAAGTTGCTAAATTAGGGTTTTGTAGGAAAAGTCAACTCAAATTTGACCAAGCATAACTTTCTCATACTTTATGAGAAATGACTTATCCAAAGCTCATTTTGAAGAGGATTCAATTTCCCACAATCCATCTTCACACCACAATATCAAAAAATTCACTCACAAGAAGTTATAAATTTGGACATTATAGGTCATTTTTGAAAGTCAACAAAAACACCTTTTTTTTCCAAAGCTTATAACTTGAGCATGGAATATCAAAATAGGATGATACCAAAAGGGTTGGTTATAGGACATCTCAAGCTTTCTAAAAAGTCCAAGAAAACTTTCAAAAGTTTAAAATTGAAGAAGTTATGCATTGTTGAAATTGGGCATTTTTGCAAAATTGCCAAAAGTCAACTATCCCCAAAACATCAAATTTTGTCAAATGGGCCCATTCTTTTCCACTTGATTTGATCTTGTCACACTACACACGTGTCCTAGCTGCAGCCTTGAGATCATATTTCTTTTTTATTATTTTATTTGATATTTTATTGAATTATTTCATTTTTAATCAAATTAAATCAAATAAAATCCAAATATTGATTACTTAGGATCTTTTTTATTGTTATAGGTCTTAATTATCATCATGGTCAGCATCAAATTCGTATCTCACCATATCATGAACAAAAAGATGGAGTTTGGGCAAATTTGGAAAGTTATCAATAGAGGATCAAATCAAATCCTATAGCCATAATGTACAAAGATTCAGTCCACAAAACTTGACCTAATACATTGCATTATACATATACAAGTGAAAGGCACACGAATTAGAGGTTGGAGGCTGCAAGAACACCAAAAGCAAACTTGAAAAAATTGGCAAAAAGCTTGAAACTGAAATCGTGCATAGAGGTAAATTCAGGGACAAATCTCAACACCACTCCATTGTTGGGCAATCACTGAGTCAAAAGAAATCAAAATCACGCTCTCATAACCTCTCAATCATGTTGTAAGTCTTTCAAAAAACCGCCCTGTACTTGAAATCGAATCCTTATGTTCTTGCATTTTTTTACAAATTATTGGCATATTCATGATGCTTGTTCAATTTACAAACTTTCTGCATTACTTGATTGCATTAATATGGCCTGTAACCCCCTAGCCGAATCTAGGGTTCTTGAATTGTTTTTTTTGGGTTTTCTTGTACAGGCGAAATCAAGGTCCAAGAATGGTATAGGCTTACTCAGGACGCCCAGACGAATACAACCATGGTCTTGGGGTTCGTTTTCATGGCCTAGGTTTGATTTTTGGAACGATCTACGAATTTAGCTGCGGATATAAATCCGCGGGCAAATAACCAGGGTGAACGAAGAAGACGATGGCGCGTCTCCCTCCCATTGGTTGATTCAAATATACCGCGCTTTTATTTTTTCCTGATCCATTAATTTGTTTTTGTTTTATTATTATTAGTTTCTAACACTATAACAAATGAAGCGTAGTGGTGCAGTGGCAAAGGCGTGTCTCCAAATACCAACAGGGCCTGGGTTCGAATCCCAGGTCCACCATATATTTTTTATATTTTTCTTCCAGGTATTCTAATGCAAGCTCCAACGCGTGGTTCACCATACACCATCACCCAATCATCTGCCAGATGGCCCCAGGCCAGATCTGCTGGTCTAGAATGAAGGCCTATGGTGGGATCAAGTCAAAGGGCACGTGGAGGATTAACAAAGTCAAACGAGGCTTGCACACATGGGCCACAAAATTGCTATCAAAACCTCCTTTAAGGCCCAAATCTCTAACTCTCTCTATTTTCCATTTTACTTATTTATCTTGTTTAATTATTTTTATATTTACTAACCAATCAAACTTTTTTCTTAATAAAATTAAAAACCAAAAATATTTATTTTATAAATTAATTTCAGTATTTTTATTTTTGTAAATAAATATTAACTTAATTGATTTAGTTTAATTAGGAAATAACTTTAATCTTTTTGTAATAATTAAAATCAACTTAGATAATTAGTTTTTATTAACTTTGATCAAATTATTTTTATACCCAAAAACTCCAAAAATATCATTTTTATTAATTAATTAATTTGTTTATTAATTTAATTCTTAACTTAATCTAATTTCTTCCATAAGTTCAAAATAAACCAAAAAAATCTTTTCTTGAATAACGAAGGGTCAAAACCCTAGAACTCGCCCGATTTACTTTCTCGCACGCGATCTATTTTATCATATTATTGTATCTGTTTCCCGAAATGTAATAGTTCAATAGGACTTTAAATACTTTTATCTCTTTATTTATTTTCCGCATTTTAATTTCAAGGGTTGCTTTTGGAGATGTAAATACCCGATGCCTTGTAATAGTTAGTTTTAATTTCCGCAATTTAATTTCCTCAATTTAATTTCTGCAACTTATAAACTGTTAGATGTTTGATAATAGGGAATGCATGACAAGATCAAATGTTTAAACCTAAAATCAACATAGATAACCATTGACATGTACAAAGATAAAATTAACTGAAACAACACACTCACACATGCGCACTCTTAGGGTACACCTCACTTGGTTACCTTCGAACGTGGTCATTGAGTATAGGAAGTTTTAGAGGGTGCCCTCTTGTCCAAAGATCATAGTTTCCTCGAAACGGTTGCCTCGGAAAAATGATCTAAGACATTAGGGTTACCGCTAAGGCGTCCTAACATTGTTTTAGTGACCGCACGTCCCTTAATCGAATTGACCCTTAAACTCCAACGACGATGCTACCTACTCATCAATAGTGGGATAGCATTGTCTAAAGGACATTAGTATATATAAATTCCTTTTTCGAGTAGGTAGATGGTTCTTAAGTACTTGCTCTTTCAAAACAAAAACTTTTCGCACTTACACCTTTCAAACAAAAACTTCTTTCAAACCCACAAACACAAAGAAAAGCAATTTTAGAAAACACTTTGAGTAAGTACCTAAGAGCCCGTAGATAACCACGGATAGAAAGGGTGCTAACACCTTCCCTTTCTATAATGTACCCCCCGGACCCGAGAAACATCTCGAAAAAGGAATTTTTCTGTGCTTTTTTCCTTTCCTTGTTGGGTAAAATAAAAGATGGTGGCGACTCTTGCTTACCGCGACATTTTGTGAACAAACGCAAAATGCGAACCAACATTCCAAAAATAGTCAGTTCTCTCCCACCGTATCACATAACTGGCGACTCTGTTGGGGATTTCTTATAAGTGAGGTATACCTTAGGATTAGATCATTGTGTTTTCAATTGTTTGCTTTGTATGCTTTATATTTGTGGGCTTGTATCGGAGTTACTATAGATCCTAACCCGGATCTGGGGATACCCTTTAGGTAAGTAGCAATAAACTGTGAGGGAACTGTACGACATAGACCGATACGGTTGAAGCAGTAGCTACGTTGGTGTGGCACTTTAGATTGCACCGATATCCCGTGTGTTGGAACGAGGAGAATATGGGTCATCTAAGGGGTCATTAAGCCCCAACTGACCTTAGAACCTTTAAATTGACCAACTTGGCCATAGAACAGTAGCAGTATGCTACACTCATTGAGACTAAACTCTCGCGATGATTCTGGCTGCAAGAAAAGGTTGCTAAACTGGAATTATGACTGTGATCGGTGGAAATAGAAATGACTGTTTAAAACTGGTTTCGTGAAATGTCGCAGAAGCAAGAGTCGCCACCGTCTTTTATTTTCTCCAACATGGAAAGGACAAAAGCACAGCAAAATTCCTTATGAGAATGTTTCTCGGTTCGGGAGGTAGATTTATAGAAAGGGAAGGTGTTAGCACCCTTTCTATCCGTGGTTATCCACGGGATCTTATATACTTGCTCTTATGTTTTCAAAATGTTTGCTTTTCAAAATGTGAGTGGGTTTGAAAAAGTTTCATTGAAAGATTTCTGAATAACTCTTGTATCTGTCCTCAAGAGTGTTTGAAAAATTTGTTTTGAAAGCTTTTTGAAAGTGTCAGTGTGAAAAGATTTTTGATTTGTTTTTGAAGAGAGCAAGTATCCATGAGTCATCTACCTACCCTAAGGAATTAGGCTGTGTAAAAGTCCTTAAGGTGGTGCCATCCCACCATTGAGAGGTAGGTAGCACCACCGTTGGAGGTGTTCGGGTCAATTCGATTGAGGGACAGTGTGGTCACCGAAGAAATAGTAGGACACCTTAGAAGCAACCCTAATGTCCTAGATCCTTTTTAATCCGAGGCAACCGTTTCGAGGCAACTGGATCTTGGACATAAGAGCGACCGCTAAAACGTCCTATACTTGATGACCACGTTTTGAAGGCAAGAGTGAGGCGTACCCTAGAAGTGGTGTGTGTATTGTGTGTTATTTTCATGTTATGTTTTATCTTTGATCATGGCATTGTGAGCTACGAGTTGTTTTTAATTAACATACATTCTTTCATGCAATTTAGAATTTAAGAGTGCGGAAAGTAAAATATGGAAAGGTAAAAGCTACGCTATTACAAGGCGCGGGTTTATACATCGCCAAAATACAAAGACCCGTTTTTGATAAAAGATGCGGAAAGTAAAAGAAATAATAAACCTAATTACTATTACATCCGGAAAGCAGTTACATAATAATCAATAAGAAAACAGTGCGCGAAAGGAATTAAAATCAGGACGTCCGAGGGTGTTGGACCCTTTTGAGAAATTAAATTAAATTAAAGCCTAATTAATTATTTAATTAAAGAAAAGAAAGTGTGTTTTTTATGTTTTTGTATTTAATGAAATAAAGAAAATAAAATCAAGTGAAAACCCTAATTCTAAGTTTATTTTAATTATTAATGAAAATATTAAAGTTACCCTAATTTAAGCTAATTAATTAATTTACATGTTATTTACAAAAATAATAGTAATTAATAATAATAAATAATGATAATAATAATTAATTAAGAAAAAGATAAAAATGTCAAAACCTAATTCTATGTAATTTTTATTTATTAAGAAAAAGGATTAAAATTTAAACCTAAATTAACTAAATTAATTATTAATATTTATTTACAAAAAAAAGGGTTAATGATGCAATTAACAAATAATTAAAAAAACATTTTTGAGTTTCTGATTTTTATTAGGAAAAACTATTTTATGGTGAATTAATAAAAATAATTAAAGCAATTAAAAGAATTAGAAAAAAGAAAAGAAAATAAAATTATGCAAGGCAAACCAAGGGGGGTGTCAGGCCCAAAGTGGAGGTTTTTGCTGGAATTCAGGCCCAAGAGGAATCCAAGCCTCGTTGACTTTCAGGATCGTGTGCACGTTGGTTGACTAGAGCATACCATGGACTTCACCTTCTGGCCATTGGATGGGGCATCATGGCCACTTGGCAAGCTAGCGCGTGAGTACGTATGGTGGAGCGTTGAATGAGTGCTGCATGTGAACGTTTTAAAACAAAAATCAACAATTATATGGTGGACCTGGGAATCGAACCCAGGTCCCAGTACCTCTTGCCACTATGCCTTTGCCAACTGAGCTATCCAACGCGTTTGTTATGTGAATGGACAACAAATATAATATAAAAAAGCAAACATTAATGGTATAGAATAAAAGAAAGCGCACCAGATTTAAACTCTCCAATCACGTGATGCCATGCCCATCTTCTTCCTCGTTTTCACCTGTAACATGAATAAGATAGCAGGGGTTTTAAACCCCCACTAACTATAACTGTGAAAAATAGCGAATAGAAGTGGAGAAAATATAAAAAGGGTGCGATAGGCTGGTTGAATTCGTCTGGCCTTGACGAATTCAACCATGGCCATGACATGGTCCAATTTTTCCTGATGCCTAAAGCCCTAATTGCAAGCTTCAGAAACCCTAAATTTCGTCCATGGTATATTTTGATTCAGGCAGCGTTAGTTCAATTAACTTATGCCAATCACTTCAGAAGGTCCCTATTAGCATGAATCAATCCAAAAAATGGTTAAAAACGCATGAATGATGATATGTCAATTTGGAAAATAGAGCAAACCGTGTGACTTAGTGGGGATGATTCTGATGGTGTTAAGCCTCGTTCTTGATTGTAATGTATTCAGGAAACTCCCAGCAAGGTATTGGAACCAAGAAAAGGGCTCGAATTGGCCTGCAAATGGGAATTCAGTTTCCAAAATTCTTGACTTTTTTATCAATTTTGCAATGGTGTTTTTGTGGCAGCTTTTTCGTGTGTCCTTGAGTAGGGTTTCACTCAGCATATGTATGTGATGCAAATTAGGTCAAAACCTTGGCCCAAAAGTCCATGAATTAATGTTTCAAATCCTTGATTTTCAATCATGTAATTTTCAATCTTTTTTCAATGAAAACCTTGCCAATTTGGGAGATATTGTCCCCTTGGATGATGCACGAGATCTTTAGCATTTGTGGAGTGTATTTGCTTCATAAAAAGATTTGCCAACCATGCTTTGATATTTTTCTACAATTAAAACCAATTAAATGAATTAATAATAATAAAAATTCAATTAATTAATTAAAAATAAGAAAATAAATCATTTTAAGTTCAATGGGTCGTGCATAGGCCTTGGGTAATGATTCAAGAAAGAATTTGAGGCCCATTAGCAAAAATGAAGTGTTTTAGGCAAAGTTGACTTTTGAAAGTTCCCAAAAATTTCCCAACTTCTCCAATGCATATCTTGCTCAATTTTGAAGCTATGAACATGTTATTGGACATTTTGGAAAGTTCTTGAAGTCCTCTAACCAATGCCTTTGGTCCCATGTCATTTTGATTTACCAATCTCAAGTTATGGTCTTTGACTTAAAGTGCCTTTTTGTTGACTTTTGAAAATGACCTATAATGTTGAAATTGATAAATTTTTGTGAGAGAATTTGTTGGACTTGGAATGTGAAGATGAGTTGTAGGAAATGTCATCCCCTTCAAAATGAGCATTGGATGGGATTTTTCTGATGAACCATGAAAAAGTTATGCCTTGGTCAATTTGCAGTTGAATTTTCAACTGTCCAAAAATAGAAACTTTTGCATCTTGAGACTTTTTGAGCCATGCTTGTGGAATCATGATCAAGACTTGATCAAATGATGATTGTGGCTTCAAAATAAGACGTTGACCAAAAAATTTGACTTTTGACTGTCAAATGACCATTTTGCCCCTGCAGTTGACTGTGGAGCATTTAGGGTTTTTGACTGTGCAACTTGATGCTGTGAGTCTTGAAACTTGACATATGGATGTTTGACAATGTATATAGGCATATGGGACTTGATTGGACCCTTGAAAACCTCAATTTCTTTGCAAGAACCAAAACCCTAATTTTGACTGTGTTAGGAGACAATTGGACTGTGCAACCCTCTGAGAGATCTTGAAGCTTGATCTTGAGATTGACCTTGACAAATTTTGAAGAATATGGGAGGGCAAATTTTGGGGTACAACAATGACCGATTGAGGGTAGTCAGTGATATTGAGATCCTCTAGGACCCGGTTACTATTTTTAGGACAGGTTTAAACCAACTGAACTGAAAGAGGGTCGTACCTAAGCTCCTTGCCAGCCTGAAATCTAAGGGCTCTCTGTGTGACTTGTGTGCCTTTACCATGTTTGCTATTTATGGATACTTGTGGTGTGCTTTCTATCATGACATCATGACATCATAACATTGCATACATCTTGCATTAGACTAACCTATTTCAAAGACAGGAGGGCTTCATCTTTGTTCTGTTTTGTAGGTCATGATGCTTATGCGTAGGAATACCATCCGGATCAATTTTGTCCAGGTTCCCACCATGCTTAAAGAATTGATTGCAAAGATGCCTGATACTACCTCCTTCATCAGAATACATGGGTATCTTCTCAGTTTGGTCACCTCCAAATTGGACGAGCAGACGATGAGTGTTTTGGTCCAATTCTATAATCCGCTGTACCATTGCTTTACTTTTCAAGACTACCAGTTGGTTCCCACCTTATAGGAGTTCTCTGATCTGCTCGGTATCTCTATTCTGGAGAAGACCCCGTTTACTGGTTGGGAGAAGACCCATAGGCCAGAAGAGATTGCTTCAGCCCTTCATTTGACAAAGGATGAGATAATGGCTAATTGGGAGACTAGAAGTGGAGCAAAGGGCTTTCCGACTAAGTTATTGGTTGGTAAGGCTAATTATTTCTAGGATAGTCTAGACTTCAAGGCATTCGAAGATATTCTGGATCTTCTAATATATGGCTTGGTATTGTTTCTGAATCCTGACTCCTTTGTTGATGTGAATGCGGTGAAAATCTTCATCTCTCGTAATCCTGTACCCACTCTCTTAGGTGACATCCTTCATCATCTTTATGCCCGTACTGCCCGAAATCGGGGAACCTTGATGTGCTGTGCTCCATTATTGGCGAGGTGGTTTATTTCGCACCTCCCAAAATCAGTGCTGAAGAATAAAGAAGGCATAGGCTGGGCTTATAGGTTATGTCTCTCTCTCATAATGATATTATCTGGACTATCAAAGGTATGGACGAGGTGGCCATTATTGATCGTTGCAGGGAGTACCCCAATATTCCACTGATAGGAACCCATCGAGGAATTTCTTACAATCCGTGCTTGGCCTTACGTCAGTTTGGGCGAGCCAGAAGAGAAGGACCTCATGAGTTGCTAATGCCTAGTATCATCTTTGATTTTCAAGGGGATAGTGACGAGCAACGCCGCAGATTGATAAGGGCTTGGGATAGAGTTCACAGATCTGATCCACATGAGCTGGGTCCAAAGACTTCTCTTCCAATGGAGCCATATCTCAGATGGGTCCGTATCCGTGCCTAAAAGCTGGGTATGCCATATGAAGCCGTCCTGCCTATCATTGTTGAGGTTGCTAATGAAGAGGGGGTCCTTCCTACCATCCTCCACCCTCGCATGCCCATTGACACTGGGGCACTGAAAAGGTCTTGGATGCAGCTGAGAGAAGAGCGGGATGCTTACCGAGAGAACTTCAATGAGCAAGAACAGAAGATCCAGAAGTTGACTAGGCAGCTGGAGAACGAGCGGATTCTCAATGACTATGTCGGCACCGACAAGAAGAGACCATGGGAGCATTGATTGTCCTTTGTTTATTTCCTTTCTAGTTTTTATTTACTTCTCAGTATTTCCTTTCTTGTAACGCCTAAAAGGCAATTTGTTGAACAATTTGAATTTCAAGTTTTCTTAATAAAAGTGTGTTTCCTTTTTAGTTTACAAATTTGAATCTCTCGATTGTCTTTGAAATCATATCATACGCATTTCATCCCATGCACTCCATAACAGGTACCCATTACAGGTCTATTATCTTCTTCGCTGTTTATTTCAGCACTCATCATGTCTGCTGAACCATCAACTGAGCAAGCAATCAAGGCCCTACAGGCCCAGAATGCCCAATTCCAAGAGCTGTTCATGAATCTAGCTAAGGGTCAGAAAGATCTGAAGACCCTGATTCTGAAAGAGAAGAAGAAGAAGAAGAAGAGGACTGTCATGTTTAACACAGGTCACAAGTTTGGAAACAGGCTACGGGATGAAGTTGATTTGACCACCTCATTTGGAAGGAAAGATAATCAGGAAGAAAGAAGGGCTCCTAGCCCTATGGTCTCAGACAACGAGACGGACTTCGACCAATATCCTCCTGCTGAGGATAGATACAAACAACTGGAAGACCGTTTGAGTGTGATGGAAGTTCAGAAAGTGCCTGGTCTGGACTTTGGTGATCTGGGTCTTTCATCTGGGGTGGTAATTCCCCACAAATTCAAGGCACCAGCCTTTGCTAAGTATGACAGATTTTCTTGTCCGAAGCTGCACCTCCGGTCATATGTGAGGAAGATTCAGCCGTACACCGCTGATAAGAACCTATGGGTCCACTTCTTTCAAGACAGTCTCTCAAGGACTCAACTTGAATGGTTTTACCAGTTGGACGGAGCCAGTATCCGCAGTTGGGAAGATTTGGCTACTGCTTTCTATAGGCAATACCAATATAATTCCGACCTCGCTCCCACGCGTACCCAACTCCAGGGTATGTCAATGGGAACGGGCGAAGGTTTCAAAGATTATGCTCAGAAGTGGAGGGACCTCGCTGGAAGAGTACAACCACCCTTGGCTGATCGGGAGCTTGTGGATATGTTTCTGGGGACCTTGTCTTGTCCATTTTTCAACCATCTGATCGGAAGCTCTTCGTTTGGGTTTACAGAGCTTATTATGACTGGGGAAAGGATTGAAGCTGGTATTAAGGCTGGTAAGATACAAAAGGGTGCCTCGTCAAGCACCGAGAGAAAGCCTTTTAAGAAAGAGTCCAGTGCTGTCTAAAGTTCGAAAATCCAGAATAGACTTGAACGCTGCCAAGCTGTTAATGCGGTTGTTATTTCAAGACCTACTGGTGCTACTCAGCACAACAATCAACAAAAGGATGAGAGACCTCGAAGGTAATTCACCCATCTCAACATGACTTTATCTCAGATTCTACCGCAGTTATTGAAAACCAACCCAGAGATTCCAAGGGAAGCCCCAAAGAATCCAAATACAACATCACCGAAGTACAACCCTAATGCCCGCTGTGCTTTTCACTCTGATAGCCCGGGGCATAATACAGATGATTGGTGGTCTTTGAAGAACAAGGTACAGGGCTTAATTGATTCTAAGGAGATCGAGTTCGGAGCACCAAAAAAGTACAAACTAGATGCAGGGGTGAATGCTATCGGGGATGACGATGATAAAGAGTTTGACATTGACTGCTGGATATACCCAACTGCCGATGGTGGATTAAGCAACTGGACAACGAAGGATTCTATGCCCGTTTCTGTTATCACCCAGTAATGAAACTTTTTGTTTTGAATATGTAACAGACAATGTTTTAAACTTTATGGCCCAGTGTCTTACCCGGGGCACCGTGGCTTCATTTGTGAGGGATTTTTGTGTGTCATCTACATATATCATTAATAAAAGCATTGGACGTTTCTTGCATTTCAAATCTTACGCTCCTTGTTTTTCTTTTATTATATATTGCAAAAAAACTATTTTACACACACTCACATATATAGGTCTACATCCACTCTGGATCTCACTCGTAATGACTCTGCTACTGCCGGTTATGACTTCGAAAATCCGATCAGCTTAGCCGAAGACGAAGGCAAAGATGATTGCGAAGTGCCGGGTGAACTTGTAAGACTGTTACTCTAGGAAGAGAGGGTTATTCAGCCGCATGAAGAGCCGTTGGAATCCATGAATCTGGGTACAGAAGAGGACAAGAAAGAGGTCAGGATCGGTTCAAATCTGGAGCTTAGTGTGAAGCAATGGTTAATTCAGATGCTGCATGACTACATTGAGATCTTTTCCAGGTCTTACAAAGATATGCCTGGTTTGGATACTGATATTGTGGTTCATCGCCTGCCTACCAAGGAAGACTGTCGCCCAGTGAAACAGAAGGTCCTCCGAATGCGCCCAGAGATGTCTGAGAAAATCAAGGCTGAAGTTATGAAACATTTTGATGCCGGTTTCCTAGCAGTTACTTCTTACCCTCAGTGGGTTGCCAATGTGGTTCCTGTGCCGAAGAAGGATGGTAAGGTTCGAATGTGTGTTGACTATAGGGATCTGAATAGGGCAAGCCCCAAGGATTACTTCCCTCTACCTCATATCGACGTTCTGGTTAATAATACTGCTCAGCATAAGGTATTCTCCTTATCGATGGTTTCTCCGGTTATAATCAGATTAAAATGGCTCCCGAAGACATGGAGAAGACAACTTTTGTTACTCAGTGGGGTACCTTTTTCTATAAGATCATGCCTTTTGGATTGAAGAATGCTGGGGCAACGTACCAGCGTGCCATGGTTGCTTTGTTTCATGACATGATCCATCATGAGATTGAGGTATACGTCGACGATATGATTGCAAGGTCCCAAACTGAGGAGGAACACCTTGACCATCTGCAGAAGCTGTTTGACAGGTTGAAGTTGTACAAGCTGAGGTTGAACCTGAACAAGTGCACCTTTGGGGTGAGATCTGGTAAGCTACTGGGTTTCTTCATGAGCGACAAAGGTATTCAAGTGGATCCTGTAAAGGTGAAAGCTATACAGGAAATGCCAGCTCCCAGAACAGAAAAAGAAGTCATAAGCTTTCTGGGACGTCTGAACTACATTGCCCGATTCATCTCGCACCTGACTGCTACTTGTGAGCCAATCATCAAGTTACTGAAGAAAGATCAAGTAGTACGTTGGAACGATGAATGCCAGGCCGCTTTCGAAAGTATCAAAGAGTATCTCCAAGAGCCACCTATTCTGATGCCACTAGTTGAAGGGAGACCTCTGATCCTATACTTGACAGTACTCGACAATTTAATGGGGTGCGTGCTGGGGAAGCATGACGAGTCTGGCCGAAAAGAGCATGCTATTTATTACCTTAGAAAAAAAGTTTACCGACTGTGAGACCAAATACTCACTGCTCGAGAAAACTTATTGTGCTTTGGCATGGGCTGCTCGCCGACTGAGATAGTATATGCTGACTCACACTACTTTTTTGATATCAAAGATGGATCCAATCAATTATATCTTCGAGAAGCCTACATTGTCCGGAAGAATAGCAAGATGGCAGCTGATCTTGACTGAGTATGACATCCAATATACAACCCAAAAGACAATCAAGGGAAGTGTGTTGGCAGACCATTTGGCACATCAGGCAGTGGATGATTACCAGTCTATGAACTTTGAATTTTCGGATGAGAATATCATGCTAGTAACTGATTGGAGACACCTGCACCAGATGAAGGACCTGAGGAAGGATTCCGATGGTATATGTACTTTGATGGAGCTTCGAACGCTTTGGGCAATGGCATTGGCACCGTGATCATATCTCCTAAAGGCTCTCATACTCCGTTCACCGCTCGATTATGTGTCAACTGCACCAACAATGTGGCGGAGTATGAAGCATGCATCATGGGTCTTCGAGCAGCAATTGACCTAAGGATTAAGTTTCTAAGTGTCTTTGGAGATTCCGCTCTCGTGATCAGTCAGATCAAAGGGGAGTGGGATACGAAACAGCCAAATATTATTCCTTACAAGGAATATGTGTTGACATTACTTCCGCATTTCAAGGAGATAACCTTTGAACACTTCCCTAGAGAGGAGAATCAGTTGGTGGACGCGCTGGCTATCATGTCTTCTATGTTCAAGGTCAATTGGGACAACGAAACTCCCCGGATTATCATTGAAAGATTGGACGAACCTGCACATTGCTGTGATATTGAAACTGAAGAGGTAACAGAAAAGCCCTGGTTTCATGAGGTGAAGAGGTATCTTGAGGCTCAGGAGTACCCTGAGGGTGCATCTGTTAATGACAAGAAGTTTCTGAGGAGGTTCACAACGAAGTTTTTCATTAGCAATGACATTCTTTACAAGCGTAACCATGATTCAACCTTACTGCGTTATGTGGATAAGAACGAAGCAGAAAAGATCATGACGGAGTTGCATGAAGGTACTTTCAGGACTCATTCCAGTGGACACACCATGTCAAAGAAAATACTTCGGGAAGGATATTATTGGTCCATATTGGAAGCTGACTGTTATCAACATTCTCGGGCATGTCACAAGTGCCAAGTCTATGCTGATAAGGTGCACATACCTCCAGTTCCTCTGAACGTCTTGATGGAACCTTGGCCTTTTGCAATGTGGGGCATTGATATGATCGGCGAGATCAGACCTACAACATCCAACGGGCATCGTTTTATCCTGGTAGCTATTGATTACTTTACAAAGTGGGTTGAAGCAGCTTCCTTTGCTACCGTAACCAAGAACGTCGTGTCACGGTTCATTTGGCATAATCTGATCTGTCGATACGGTGTACCAGAGAGGATCATTATGGACAATGGTACCAATCTCAACAACAAGATGATCGCCGAGCTCTGCGATCAATTCAAAATACAGCATCATAACTCTTCTCCCTACCGACCGAAGATGAATGGGGCTGTCAAAGCGGCTAATAAAAACATTAAGAAGATTGTGCAGAAGATGACAGTGACATACAAAGATTGGCACGAGATGTTACCATTTGCTCTTCATGGGTATCGTACCTCAGCACGGACGTCAACAGGGGCAACACCCTACTCCTTGGTATATAGCATGGAGGCAGTCTTGCCCATTGAAGTTCAGATACCCTCTCTCCGAATCATGAAGGACGCAGGTTTGAGCGAAGATGACTGGATTCAGACCAGACTTGATCAGCTGAACCTAATCGACGAAAAGAGACTTAGTGCTATTTTTCATGGTCAGACGTATCAAAAACGGATGATCAAGGCATTTAACAAGAAAGTCCTACGACAAGAGTATCAAGTTAGGGACCTGGTTATCAAGCACATCATTCTACCTCAAGGTGATCCCAGGGGCAAATAGACCCCTACTTACGAAGGGCCATTTATGGTTAAGAACATTTTCTCAGGAGGAGCTATGATTCTAACCACCATGGATGGTGACGACCTTCCTCACCCCGTCAATGCAAACATAGTGAAAAGATACTACGCATGATCAAAGACCCGCTAGGTTTACTGACCTAGGAAAAAATAAGGGCTTCCCGGCGAACCAAAAGGGTTCGGGAAAAAATAAGGGATGAAAATGAAAATCTGTACACCCGGCAAGTCGAAAACCTGAAAAGGAAGCTTGGGCAAAAATGGGTATCCCGGTGGACTGAAAACCCGAAAGGGTGGTCTAGGAAAAAATTAGGGATCAAAGCATAACACTATGTCTCATTGATCACCTTGCATCCAGACTTCGGTATCGACTATCAAGCTCGGACGACACTAATCAATCTGATCGACCTTCAACCAACAGCAAATTGATGAGATGCTCGAGGATATAAAGACAATAATAGAGTGGGAACCCAGTGGGATATTCACATAGCTGTTTTGTTTTCTTTTCATAAATTGTGTAAATTCTATTTATTCGGCGGCGTTCTCTTACTAGGACGTCAGCCTCTTATACAAAAACGCCTATTTACAGGCCAAACATCAAAATTAATACAATTCATTTTCAAAGAAATTTCAAACTGTTTTTCCTTTATCTGTTTTGTTTTGTAAAGAACGTCCAATGTTCATTTTTGATATATGCATTTGACATTAATTGCTGCTCATGAATATTTACATGCGAAACAAAAGAGGAATTACGGGTAATATCAGAAGCAGGGGCAATAAGAATTGCCCAAGCTGTATAATTGCTCTGTCCACCAGGTACAAGGTAGATTCAGCTGAAGAATATGGCTCAGATACTTTCACTCCCCGCAGAGTAAGACAGTAATGATAGCTCTCCCCAAGCAAAGTTTATCTACCATCAACACTAAAAAGACTTGATATCCCCGGAAGTCTTAATATTCCCCAACGGAGTATAAGAATGTTCTCCGGCAGAATACAAGATACCCCCAGTGGAGTCAATATTTCCCCAGCACGGTCTGAAAAAGCTTCCCCAACAGAGTTGAAGCATCATCCCCAGTAGACTCTGGAAGTTTATCCCCAACGGAGTACAAAATAAATTTCCGCAGCCAAGCTCAAGGGATTATCCCCAGAAAAGTCTAACAGGTTTAGCCCCAGCAAATTGCAACTGAAAGATTATCCCCAGTGGAGTCCTTTCCTTTCACCAACAGGAATTAAATTCCTCAATAGATTCAATATCACCAGCAACGATAAATCATCCCGACATAATTTATCAATGGAATTCTCAGCAGAGCATCTCTTCCCCATAGAGTAATCTCCTCATCGATTTATTCCCCAACGGAGTTATCTTCTCCTACAGGTTTATTCTTGTAACCACCTTCGTTCGTCATCCCCAGCGGAAACCAAGAATTCAACTCTATTCTCTAGCAGCTACCCCGGATTTATTTTCCCCGACTGAAACATTACATTTCCATACATCATGATACATGCATATATGCATCATATAATGCAATCTCATTTATTTTGAGAACCTCATTGTTTGGTCCATATCATGCATTGCATATAACTGACCTTTACCTTTCAGGAAAGATGCAGTTAAGTTCTCAAGCTATATCCAAAACCTCCTTTGGTTCAGTTAGATTGTTGTGAAGATCTCCCTAATTCGTATTCCAGTTGAAGTTATTCCAAGATTCTTGTCTGGTCCAGTTAAATCGATTCGAAGATTTTGCTGATGCCGATCCAGTCAAAGTTAATCCAAGACCTCCTCTGGTTCAGTTAGATCACCGCGAAGATCTCCCTGATTCGTATTCCAGTTGAAGTTATTCCAAGACTCTTGTCTGGTCCAGTTAAATCATTTCGAAGATTTTCCTGACGCCGATCTAGTAAAAGTTAATCCAAAACCTCCTCTGGTTCAGTTAGATCGCCGCGAAGATCTCCCTGATTCATATTCCAATTGAAGTTATTACAAGATTTTGTCTGGTCCAGTTAAGTCGTTTCAAAGATTTTTCTGATGCCGATCCAGTCAAAGTTAATCCAAGACCTCCTCTGGTTCAGTTAGATCGCCGCGAAGATCTCCCTGATTCATATTCTAGTTGAAGTTATTCCAAGACTCTTGTCTGGTCCAGTTAAATCGATTCGAATATTTTTCTGATGCCGATCCAGTCAAAGTTAATCCAAGACCTCCTCTGGTTCAGTTAGATCGCCGCGAAGATCTCTCTGATTCGTATTCCAGTTGAAGTTATTCCAAGGCTCTTGTCTGGTCCAGTTAAATCGATTCGAAGATTTTGTTGATGCCGATCCAGTCAAAGATAATCCAAGACCTCCTCTGGTTCAGTTATATCGCCGTGAAGATCTCCCTGATTCGTATTCCAGTTGAAGTTATTCCAAGACCTTGTCTGGTCCAATTAAATCGTTTCGAAGATTTTTCTGATGCCGATCCAGTCAAAGTTGATTCAAGAACTCCTATGGTTCAGTCAGATCGACGATAAGATCTCCCTGATTCATATTCTAGTCGAAGTTCAGACCACCTACCAACAGTCTCCAAATGGCATCTGTAAGCCCATTCCCGACATCACAATGCTGATACCACTTCATGCGAGTGCAAATTTCTGGGCACTCTAGTGTTCAATCATCTTCCACCTTCGGATCACGAAAGGCCCGAAAGCCAATTTATATCCTCAATTTTAAGAAAATTGAACAGGGTCAGCTGTTGTACCCCAAAATTTCTCCTCTCATATTTCCCAAGACATTGCAAGAAAAATCTCCAAGTGGCTCAAGATTGCTCAAGAGTTGGACAGTCAAGCTACCTCCTAAGGCAGTCAACCTCAACTTAGGGTTTTGTGTTGCATCAAGGTCCTTGCATCAAAATGACATCACGTGCTACCCATTTTCCTAATATGTTCTCAAGTTCATCCATGTCAAATTTCAAGCCTTGCAGAGGAAGTTTGCTCAGTCAATTGCTCAAAGGGTCCAAAAATCGATTGTGCTAGGGCAAAAGTCAACTGTGACCCAAATACAGTCAAACTTCAAGATTTTTTTGTCAACATTATCATTTTGAAGGATATTTCATCATTTGATCAAGGTTTGATCATGATTCATCAAGGATTGCTCAAAATTCATCAAGACTCAAAAGTTGCTAAATTGGGGTTTTGTAGGAAAAGTTAACTCAACTTTGACCAAGCATAATGTTCTCATACTTTATGATAAATGACCCATCCAAAGCTCATTTTTAATAGGATTCAATTTCCCACAATCCATATTCACACCACAAGATCAAAAAATGCACTCACAAGAAGTTATAAATTTGGATATTATAGGTCATTTTTGAAAGTCAAGAAAAACACCTTTTATTCCAAAGCTTATAACTTGAGAATGGAATATCAAAATGAGATGAGACAAAAAGGGTTGGTTATAGGACATCTCAAGCTTTCTAAAAAGTCCAAGATAACTTTCAAAAGTTCAAAATTGAAGTTATGCATTGTTGAAGTTGGGCATTTTTGCAAAATTGCCAAAAGTCAACTATCCCCAAAACTTCAAATTTTGTCAAATGGGCCAATTCTTTTCCACTTGATTTGATCTTGTCACACTACACACGTGTCCTAGCTGCAGCCTTGAGATCATATTTTGTTTTTATTATTTTTTTGATTTTTTATTGAATTATTTCATTTTTAATCAAATTAAATCAAATAAAATCCAAATATTGATTACTTAGGATCTTTTTGATTGTTATAGGTCTTAATCATCATCATGGTCAGCATCAAATTCGTATCTCACCATATCATGAACAAAAAGATGGATTTTGGGCAAATTTGGAAAGTTATCAATGGAGGATCAAATCAAATCCTATAGCCATAATGTACAAAGATTCAGTCCACAAAACTTGACCTAATACATTGCATTATAAATATACAAATGAAAGGAACACGGATTAGAGGTTGGAGGCTGCAAGAACACCAAAAGCAAACTTGAAAAAATTGGCAAAAAGCTTGAAACTGATATCGTGCATAGAGGCAAATTCAGGGACAAATCTCAACACCACTCCATTGCTGGGCAACCACTGAGTCAAAAGCAATCAAAAGCACGCTCTCATACCCTCTCAATCACGCTGTAAGTCTTTCAAAAAACCGCCCTGCATTCGAAATCGTATCCTCATGTTCTTGCATTTTTTTTGACAAATTATTGGCATATTCATGATGCTTGTTCAATTTACAAACTTTCTGCATTACTTGATTGCATTAATATGGCCTGTAACCCCCTAGCGGAATCTAGGGTTCTTGGATCATTTTTTTTTTGGGTTTTCTTGTACAGGCAAAATCAAGGTCGAAGAATGGTATATGCTTACTCAGGATGCCCAGACGAATACAACCATGGTCTTGGGGTTCGTTTTCATGGCCTAGGTTTGATTTTTGGAACGATCTACGAATTTAGCTGCGGATATAAATCCGCAGGTAAATATCCAGGGTGAACGAAGAAGACGATGACGCGTCTCCCTCCCATTGGTTGATTCAAATATAGTGCGCTTTTATTTTTTTCTGATCCATTAATTTGTTTTTGTTTTATTATTATTAGTTTCTAACACTATAGCAAATGAAGCGTAGTGGTGCAGTGGCAAAGGCGTGTCTCCAAATACCAACAGGACCTGGGTTCGAATACCAGGTCCACCATATATTTGTTATATTTTTCTTCCAAGTATTCCAATGCAAGATCCAACGCGTGGTTCACCATACACCATCACCCAATCATCTTCCAGATGGCCCCAGGCCAGATCTGGTGGTCCAGAATGAAGGCCTATGGTGGGATCAAGTCAAAGGGCGCGTGGAGAATCAGCAAAGTCAAATGAGGCTTGCACACATGGGCCACAAAATTGCTATCCAAACCTCCTTTAAGGCCCAAATCTCTAACTCTCTCTATTTTCCATTTTACTTATTTATCTTGTTTAATTATTTTTATACTTACTAACCAATCAAACTTTTTTCTTAATAAAATTAAAAACCAAAAATAATTATTTTATAAATTAATTTTAGAATTTTTTTTTTTGTAAATAAATATTAACTTAATTGATTTAGTTTAATTAGGAAATAACTTTAATCTTTTTGTAATAATTAAAATCAACTTAGATAATTAGTTTTTATTAACTTTGATCAAATTATTTTTATACCCAAAAAACTCCAAAAATATCATTTTTATTAATTAATTAATTTGTTTATTAATTTAATTCTTAACTTAATCTAATTTCTTCCATAAGTTCAAAATAAACCAAAAAAATCTTTTCTTGAATAACGAAGGGTCAAAACCCTAGAACTCGCCCGATTTACTTTCTTGCACGTGATCCATTTTATCATATTATTGTATCTGTTTCCCGGAATGTAATAGTTCAATAGGACTTTAAATACTTTTATCGCTTTATTTATTTTCGGCATTTTAATTTCAAGGGTTGCTTTTGGCGATGTAAATACTCGACGCCTTGTAATAGTTAGTTTTAATTTCCGCAATTTAATTTCCGCAACTTATAAACTGTTAGATGTTTGATAATAGGGAATGCATGACAAGATCAAATGTTTAAACCTAAATCAACATAGGTAACCATTGACATGTACAAAGATAAAATTAAATGAAACAACACACTCGCACATGCGCACTCTTAGGGTACACCTCACTTGGTTACCTTCGAACGTGGTCATTGAGTATAGGAAGTTTTAGAGGTCTCCCTCTTGTCCAAAGATCATAGTTGCCTCGAAACGGTTGCCTCGGAAAAATGATCTAAGACATTAGGGTTACCGCTAAAGCGTCCTAACATTGCTTTAGTGACCGCACGTCCCTTAATCAAATTGACCCTTAAACTCCAACAATGATGCTACCTACTCATCAATAGTGGGATAGCATTGTCTAAAGGACATTAGTACAGATAAATTCCTTTTTCGAGTAGGTAGATGGTTCTTAAGTACTTTCTCTTTCAAAACAAAAACTTTTCGCACTTACACCTTTCAAACAAAAACTTCTTTCAAACCCACAAACACAAAGAAAAGAAATTTTTGAAAACACTTTGAGCAAGTACCTAAGAGCCCGTGGATAACCACAGATAAAAAGGGTGCTAACACCTTCCCTTTCTATAATCTACCCCCCGGACCCAAGAAACATCTCGAAAAAGGAATTTTTCTGTGCTTTTTTCCTTTCCTTGTTGGATAAAATAAAAGACGGTGGCGACTCTTGCTTACCGTGACATTTTGCGAAAACAAACGCAAAACGCGAACCAGCATTCTAAAAACAGTCAGTTCTCTCCCACCGTATCACACATCCTATAATTCATAACTAACATGAGTCGACTCATGACTAAGATGCATCGACTCATAATACTTTCTTTTGCCTAACCGTTTTCTGTTACATATATAAGCAAGTATTTCTCAGCAAACATAAGTAACATATCAGAATTGTGTGAAAAAATTTATGAGCAGCTAGAAGCCTGAAAGAAACTTCATCTTCATCACCTTCTCAATCATCTTCATTCAACAACAACAACAACAACAACGAAAATCAAACATCCTTATTGAATTGGATCAAGAGGTTAGAGATAACGTTCAATTGTGTATTGAAAGGATCTCAACTGAGTTGAAGAATGTAAAGGGGGCTTCCAGAAATAAACCAAGGGGTTTGTGCTTCAAGAACAGTTGCGTTCTTGAGGGTTTGTTAGTCACTGTCGCACAAGTCGGATTCAGCCGTAGCGAGGGGTTTGGAAATCAGATGGATTTTTGCAAACAGGTCGTGGAAGCGGAGGATCGATTGTGGATCTTGTAGGGAATCTTGATACATCTCATATCAAGTGGTGGTTCTTACAAGAAGAAGAAGATCATAGGGATTTCCATCTGTCTTAGTGTAACCTTGTTTTCAAACATTCAGCATATTGTTATAAGAGTTCTCAGTTTCAATTGTGAAATTGAGAGGGAGACATACCCACACGCGAGGACGACAGTGGGGAACTTCCTTACCAAACTTCCCGCATATCGTTCTTTCTTTCTCTTTATCTTTTTACATGTTCCATAATTTTGTGATGCAATTGGCTTGTTGAGTTTTTATATCTAGTGATAAAAATAGTGGTTCAAATACTTTCATCATACCACCACTATTAAATCATCAAACAAGCATATGCCAAGTTGTGATACGGTGGAAGAACCGACTGATTTTACTGGTTTTAGTTTTTCTTTTTTTGTTCGCAAAATGTCGCGATAAGCAAGAGTCGCCACCAACTTTTATTTCATCCAATCATGGAAAAGGGAAAAGAACAGAAAAAACCTTTTTTCGAAATATTCTGAGTACGGGGGGTAGATTATAGAAAGGGGAGGTGTTAGCACTCTTCCTATCCGTAGTTATCTACGGGATCTTAGGTACTTGCTCATTTTTTTCAAATTGCTTGTGTGTGTTTGTCTTGAAAATATTTACTTCGTGATAACCCTTGTATCAATCCTCAAGGATGTGACCGAGTTTGTTTTGAAAATCTGTTTTGACAGGTGTTTGTGTGAAAAGTTTTCATTGAGCAAGTACTTAATATTCTACCTACTCGAAAAAGATTGTTTGTTATCATTTCCTTTAGACAACGTTATCCTACCATTAAGGAGTAGGCAGCACCATCGTTGGAGTTGTAAGGGACATTTGAAAGGGACGTACAGTCACAAAAGCAATGTTAGGACACCTTAGTAACCATCCTAGAGTCCTAAAGATCTTTTCCGATGCAAAAGTTGAAAGGGTCATTTTTTGATCTTTTAGGACATAGAGGATAGCCACTAAAACATCCTATGCTTCATGACCGTTTATCGAAGGCAACCGGAGTGGGAGTATACCCTAAGAGTGAGCATGTGCAAGTGTGCTTTTTCAGTTAATGTTATCTTTGCACATTTGGGTTTTCTAATTGTTTTAATTTTTCATGCAAATTGTCTTTCGCATACAATCCTAGGCATACATCTAGCAGTTTGATAGTTGTGGAAATTAAAAGCGGAAAAGTAAATCTAATTATTACAAGGCTTCAGGGAATGGGTATTATATAACCAAAACTTGGGGGGAAATTAAACAATAAATAAAGCCCTAGTTTAAAAGACTATTACAACCTCGGAGCAATTACAAAAATATAATGAAAAGTACGTACGACAAACGTAAATGCGAGAAATTAGGGTTTTGACCCTTGACAACCAAATTGAATTTAATTAAAGAAAAAAAAATCATTTTTTGTCATTTTTATTTAAGGAAATAAAGAATAAATTGCAAAATATCCTAATCACTAATTAAGTTTTAATTATGAAAAATCATTAAATTAATGAAAAGAAAAAAAAACAATTAACCTATTTTTGTGTTTTTATTTTGAGAAGGAATTAAAATTAAGAATTAAACCTAATTTCTATTTGATTTTAATTATGAAAAAAAGATTCAAGTTAACCTAATTAAACTAATTAATGCAATTAAATATTTTATGAAAAAAAGACTAAACCTAATATTGTTTGTGATTTTCTGATTTTTATGTTTTGATTAAAAATGATTTTTGGAAAATAAATAAATTAAAACAATAAAAAGAATTGAAATAAAATAAAAAAGAAAAGATTGGGCCTGTGTGGTAAAATGAAGACTGGGGGATGCATTGCCAAATTGTTAGGCCCAAATTTGTTGCCTCATGTTCCTTGTGTGTAATCCCATGTGGATTAGCTTCAGAGAGTGCACTATGGGCTGCTGTGGTTGGACGTTGGATCTGGACAAAGGGATGATCCAAAGGGTAGGATTTGTGAGCGTATGATGGACGCATGGAATGGTGATGTACTGAATCCTTAGATACCTCAAGAATGATTTGTAATTGATGGCTTAGACTGAAAGTGGTTGGATCTTCGGTTTTGACTTTGCACTTGTTTTGACAGAATTTGAGGTTTTTAGAGAGCTTTCTTGGGCAGCAAATTTCGTGCTCCCTAGTGTATGAGGGTATTGTGTTTATATAGAGGAGGAATTTAGGTAAAAAATAATGTAAGAAATCTCACGGTATCTGTTGTACCCCAATTTTTGCCCCTAATATTTCTGCATCATACCATATTATTTTAATCACAACCAAATTACATTAGGGTTTTTGGTTCTTCTCCCTATCTTTAGCCTTGCTCTTTTGAGGAGTTACCAAGCACCTTGACTTGTTTTCTTTTGTGATCATGGATATTTTGCTTTGATTTTATCTCTAATTAACAAAATGCAATATTGGTTTGTCTTACATGTTAATAATGTAGGTAAAGGAAATGAGGTTTATCAAGTTGCTTCATGGGTTCATGAGTTTATTTCCATGCCCTAGTCAATAGCTTGAGAAATTTAAACCTCACCATTGAAGTTGTTTTGGAAGAATTGGTATGGAAGTGGTTTTGGTGGCCATGAGTCCTCATCATCATCCTCAACAATTTCTATTCACAAAGGAAGAATATTGGCACAAAAAGTTTGTTCAAATTTGGCAAAGTTCCTTAAAGCATTCTCTTGATCTAGAGGTTAGGGTTTTGAACTTCAAAGGAGCATATCTTGATCATCTTTTGGTATTTTTGAGTGATTCTAAAAACATCATTCTCTTCAAAAAGTTACCAACAAATCACTTCAAAATCTCCAAGGAGTTTTCATGTCGAAGGAACTTGGTGAAGAAGAAAGATTACAAGTCACCCAGATGAATCCCCAATTTTCCATATGTGACTTCAAATGGTCATAACTTGGTCAATTTTTATCACCTTGAGCCCATCCTTTTTTCATGATGATCCTAAGGATGTGTGCTTCATGCCTTCTTTTATATGCAAAGTAAGAAAATGGATGGAAGTTGCCTTAAGAATGCAAAAGATTATAGGTCATTTCATGATTTTTGGCCAACTTCAACAAGTCATAACTTGCTCAATTTTTGGATATTTTGGCTGGTTCAAATTGCAAAATGTCATTCAAGAGGTCTACTTCATTCCATATTTTTTGGTCAAGAGAAAATTCTAAGTGAAAGGCCATGTTTGGATGCAAAATATTATAGGTCATTTTTAAAGAAGAATTTGAAATATTTCTAAGTATGGAAAGTCAACTCTTTTTCTTCAACTTTGACTCCATGTAACTTTCATCTCAAGCATCCGTTTGATTCCATTCTTTTTCCATTGAAAAGCTTGTAACCTCATCTTTCCAAAGCATCAAGAATTATGCCCTAAGACCCCTTGAGGTGGAAATGCCATGGATTTAAGTTTGGTAGTTTGAAACTGAATTTTGCACAAAGTCAGAATTATGAAATCTTTAGTTTGGCTTCTAATCACAGGTTTTCCATGCGTTTTTGTTTCTAATCATGTTTAGCAACTTGCCGGAAGTGATTAGCATCATGAAACACATGATTTGGCTGAGTTTTGATCAAATTTGAGTCACACTTTCTTCATGATGCAAACCCACATGAAATCCCTCCAAAACGCATCATTTTCCATTCCTTTTGATCCCATTTGGTTCCCTATAAATAGAGGGTCATCCCCCATTCAATTTCCCAAGCTTAGATATCCAGAATCACCCTGCCAAACTTGCTTCACAACCCAGAATTCAACAACTTCGAAATCTATTCTCAAGCCTTTTTCAATCCATTTTTTCTCTCAATTCACCTTCCTTGGTCTTCCATGAAGCTAACCATATAATTACATTCAAGAATCGTGCCCTATATTGCTCCATAGAAGTCCAGTTTCAGAGCTCTGCAACTCAACTTCAATAGGTAGATTCATTCATCAATTCTTCAAAACTCTGATATCATTGTGTTGCTCTCATTGCCCTGGTTCTAGTCGCAACACTTACACCTTACTAGAAACACATTTTGACCATGAATTTTAAAATCCCTTTTCAAAACTTTCTTTCCAAATTGCTTGAGTTACAGTTTATATAAATTGGGTGCGAGGGTGTGGTTGTCATTGTCGTGAAGAGACGAAGCGAATGGCATAGGTCTGAGCTTCTGATTTTACAGTTTGAGAGACCCGCAATTTGTGATGGCTGGAGGTTGAAGATGACCAACGTGTCATCTTCTAACCAATGAAGGCGCGCCATCTGTATTTTTCAAATTCTGATTTTATTATTGATTCTGTACATTATTCATTAAAGACCATGATATGCACATCGCGCCAGATCCCTTAGATTTGATTACTAACGCGTTCTGACTCTCATACAATGGTCCACATCTTTTACTTTTATTTTCTTTTTCTGATTTTTATATTTTAATTGTTTTAAATTTCAAAAAATCATAGAAAATTCATTTTTAGTTCAAAAAAATCTGAAAAAATTATGAAAAATATTTTTGATTATTCTGTTTCTGACTTTTATTTTTTCACAATTTAATTTTGTGTTTTGGTATTTTTTACGAATTTTACACTTATTTGATTTGTTTAAAATATTTAAAAATACTTTTATACATTTTTAAATTCTGAAAAAATTATGGAATGATCCAATGATATTGTGACAAATATTGGTGATCTTTTTTTTTTCTTTTCTGACTTTACTATTTTTTACTATTTTTGTTTATTTTACCCATTTATTTTAATTTTTAGAAATAGTTTATGACTTTTAAAAATTATCAAAAAATTTTATAAAATTACTTGACCTCTTTTCTGATTTTTCCATGGTCTTATTTTTCATTTCTTGATTAATATGAATATAATTGATATTTTCCTCATTATTTTTTCATTTTTTAAACATTTTTAAACCTTTTAATGTATATATTAATTCTATTATTATTTTTGTGATTATTTTCTGGCTGTCTTGGGTTGATTTTTTTAATCGTGGCTTTATTGACATTATTGGATCCATGGTGTTGAGTTTAACTCCACAAAAATGGATGAATGATTTTAATAATAGTTTGATTAAATATTAATTCAAATGTGGTTTCTCTTTTTACCCTAATTCCTCTTCATCTCATCCCCTTCTCATTGCACTAAATGTTGTTTGAGCATGATCTCTATATCATGTCTCAAAACAAATGGTGCATAGATTGCTATTGACCGGCCTCAAAATAGGTATGACTTCTATATAAGTCCACTTACGATTTCTTAACATAGCGCTAAATTTTGTCCCGATTCGAATAAATGATCATTCGTGGCCTAAACTTGTGATTTCAAGCCCAAGTATGTTAATTTTATCTCTTTGATCCAATAACCTTGAGATCCATTGTTTGGAGGCTTTGGTTCTACCAATCCTCTAATGGATCTACAACACTTTTGGTCAACGCGGATCACTTAAACATTATTGATCATTAAATGGTACTTATGAGAATTCCAAATGGATGATATACTTGACAAAAAGCAAATGAAACTTATTGTGTGGAGGCTTTGGTTCTACCAATACTCTAATGAGTTCCAAATGCAAGTTTCAAGATGGTCATCCAACTAACCACTAATTATTGACTTGTTTATTTTATGCTTTTATTCTTTTATGCTTTATGTACTATTTATTTTTTAGCATTTTTCATTTCATGTCATTTTCATCTTTGCTCATTTGAGCATTTATCTTCTTGCCATTTTTATTTTGCTCACTTGATCTTTTCTTTTTCTTTTCCTAAGATACTTAATAATCAACATAGACCCTAAAAACCTCTTAATGGTACTTGGACTATTTGGTTACTATCCTTGGCATTATGGAGCATGGGACTTATTCTTGGACTTAGGATTAGAAACCTTGGCCTATCTTGGAGACCTTGTGATCTTATCTGATTATTTTGTCTAGTGCTCTTGAGGTTTACCTCAAGACATTGGGTTGCTTGTTTGTGTTTGTGTGCAGGTTTTTGTGTGCAGGTTTTTGTGATTACATCCTTTGTTTTTAATCTGGAATTCACCTATATACAGCTGTTACTCTGCCCAATTTTTATGAAGACTTAATACATTTGAAGAGGTCTAGTATCTTTGATTGCTTGGCTTCAATCCAAATCATGGGAATTTTATCTTGGCTCATAATGTCATGATTGGGATTCTTGTTGGTTAGATGGTTCTTATCCTTATCTTTTACCTTATGCTTTAGGATAGTCTCTTATTCTCCTGCCATCTTCTTTAATTTCAAAAAAATCTTCTCCCTCCTTTGAAAACCTTTCTTGTTTTGAAACTTAAACACTTCCATAATAAACTTGGACTTATGTCCATGCATTTTCAAAATCTTTTCATAAATAAACTCCAATCAATTTAATAATACCTTGACATTTTTTGTGAGAAGACTAAAAGTCAACCAATCTCATTTCAAACCATTTTTCCACTTTAGCTTTTATCTTTAAAACTTTTCTCAAAAGATTAGACTCTTGTCAATCCTTGTAGTGATGCAAAAAACTATACTTCTCTAATATGTAGTGAAGAGAGATATTTTCCACTTGGTTGTTGAGTGGGGCATTGTTGATTTTAAAATCCAAGCCATATCCTCCACTTTGAGATGATGCAAATTCTCCTCGTGATTGTGGGTAGTAAGTATGTTTTCCACACGGACAATGACGATGATTTCTTATCTCTTAAAATTAACCAACACACTTGTATTTCAAACTTTTAAAAGAGGAACTACGTGTACCCTGATCCTCTAGTACACGAAAGGTGGTACGTAGGAACTAAAGGTTCGCAACCGCGCCGGGTGCAAAAATCATAAAAAATATATTTCTTTTCTCACCTCCACCATCCATTTTATATACAACACATTTTATATAGCCAAAATATACAGATTTTTCAAAGAGGTTCCTGCAGAGTACCGTAGATGTTTAGGGTGCTAATACCTTCCCTTTGCATAACCAACCCCCTTACCTTAAATCTTTCCCCCTCTTTTGGGTTATTCGCTCTTTTCCCATTCCTTTGGAAACAGTAAAGCGCGGTGGTGATTTTTATTTTTGATTTGTATAAAGTCTAGTCAATCCAATGGCTTAGTCTTGAACATTTCTACCTCTACAGAAAAATGGAAACATCACTGGGGACAAATTGACCTTTTGTTGGTCCATCCCTAAGTGGGTTGATCATATCTTTGTTTATACCTATATATGTGCTTTTATTGTTTATGTGTTATATTTTGTATATATGTTTGTTTGGATTTTCCTGGTTTTCAGGGTGCTTGGTGATTACTCATAAGTCCTATACACGGACTTCGGAAAACTTTAAGATAGGACGGGCGGTATAGTCATGTTAACTTTAAGGGAGTAATCCCAAAAAAGGAGGCATGAGATCCCCCACTCAATGGAGGCCCCTTTGACTGTAGTGTCATTTACCGAGTAATCGGGAAGACGTACTGCTTTCGACCTGGGAGCCTACTGAAATAGAGGACCATAGAATACCAAACCCATCTTGGCCTTTTGGTGTAGTGCGGAAGCTATGACGGAGTAATCCGGAAATAGTTGTCATGCGATACTACGCTCGGACGAGTCTTTCTCAAGAATATTACTAATTACTGAGTTAATCGGGAAGTTGGTAATATCCGAAGGAAGGATGTAAACCCTGGGAACCTCTAGAACCTTGTTCGGCAGGTGATAACTTTTTAGACCAACACCTTATGGGTAGTACCTTTGTCCTCATGCTCATGACGTTGAACCTATGAACCCTATATGTGTGATCTTGTGTGTGATTGTTGCATCATGCATCCATGCACTCATAAACATATTTTGAAGAAAACAATATTTCAAGGGATTTAAAGGTTGACTATTTGTGAATATCTCAGGTACTATTAACCATGGATTCTTGAAAGAGAAAGACCGAGAAATACAGTTTCAATGATCCCAAGATAGATGAGTTGATCATTCTAATTCCAGAGATCCCAAGATTCAGATGATTGGAAGGAAGTTGCCATCAGGCATGTGGAAGAAAACCAGAGGTTGAGGGCTCAGATTTCCAGGCTCACAGGGAAGCGCCAGCGTACAGATTGATGTCCATCAATTCTTTTTCTCCGGATTTTTAGATTGTATTTTCATCTTGTACTTGGGATCATTGAAACTTGTAGTCCATTTTGAAGTTATTATAATAAAAAATTCTAGTATTTCAAATGCATTATTATTTTGATGTTTGCAATATGTCTATAAACGTTAAATCCCTTGAAATATTAAATGACAAAGTTAAAATAATCATATGCATTGTATATCATGCATAATATTGCACATATTTCTTGCACTTGTTATGCATACTCAGGTGCCTTACCCAGCTTCTTACTTCGTTCAGCAAACTGACTCATCACTACAACACTCGGGCTAATTTTAAAAAGAAGATGGACAACTTGGAACAGGAGAATCGCGAGCTACACGAAGAATTTTATGCTTTAAAGGCTGGCTTGGCCACCTTTACTACTCTGATGGAAGCTCTGGTGGTTGCTCAGAATCAGCCACCGAGTGTTCAACCGCAACCAACAAGGGCAAATGTTAAAGTTCCAATTGTTCCTGTATCCTCTACTCCGGCTGTTGTTCAAAATCGTGTGCCTCAGGGTTATCCGTGGGGAATGCCATAGAATTTTGCACCTGAAGGTTTCAATTTGGGCCCCCAAGATGCTCCAGTGGTTCAAAATGTTGTTACTCCAACACCTCCTGTGGTGCATACTATTCCTGCTGCACCTCCTTCGGTGAATTTGGTTCCATTTGTTAATGAAGATATGTGTCGTCCTTTCCCTCCGCCGATGAAGACTTGGGTCTTTATGACAGAATGGATGATTTCCAAGAGCAGTTTGATAGAATGCAAAGAGAGATGAAGGCTCTTAGGGGAAAAGAGCTATTTGGGCAGAATGTGAATGAGCTGTGTTTGGTCCTGAATTTTAAAGTGCCTGCTAAGTTCAAGGTCCCGGAGTTTGAGAAGTACAAGGGCAACACTTGCCCTCGTGCTCACTTGGGGATGTACGTGAGGAGAATGTCTACCCACACCGATGATCAGCATCTGCTGATTCACTTTTTCCAGGATAGTCTGACCGGTGTAGCATTGAAATGGTACATGAGTTTAGACAGTTCCAACATCCATACTTTTAATGATTTGGGAGAAGCATTCATTAAACAATACAAGTACAATATGGACATGGCGCCCGACCGCGACCAGCTTAGGGCCATGGTTCATAAAGACAGAGAATTGTTCAAAGAGTATGCACAGAGATGGCGTGAAGTGGCTACACAAGTGATTCCTCCCATGGAGGAGAAGGAAATGACTAAAATTTTTCTGAAGACGCTAAGCGCCTTCTACTATGAAAGAATGGTATCAAGTGCCCCAAGTGATTTTACAGAGATGGTAGGAATGGGTGTCCGCCTAGAAGAGGCAGTAAGATTAGGCCGTTTGATAAAGGGTGAAGGATCTGGAAGTGTGAAAAAGCTATCTTATGGGTTTACAAAGAAGAAAGAGGGGGATACAAATGCTGTTATACAAGAGAGGAGAGTAAACGCTCCTAGAAGGAATTATCAGCGTCACCAGCAAGTTGCCTCAGTTACTCCTATTATGAACATCGCTCCGACTACCGTTGCTTATCAAAGACATCCCCAGCAGGGAAACCAAGGGAATAATCAGAGAAGGGAGAACTATGACCCTATTCCCATGAGTTATGCAGAACTACTACCAGCATTGATTCAGAAGAAGTTGGTCCAGACACGACCACCTCCAGCCGTACCATCACCATTGCATTGGTATTACAAAGCAGACCAGATGTGTGCCTTTCATCATGGAGCACCAGGGCATAGTGTTGAGAATTGTTATCCTTTTAGGAATGAAGTGAAAAAGTTGTTGAATTCTAGAATTCTATCTTTCAAAGACATATGACCTAATGTGAAAGACAATCCTCTACCCAAGCACGGTGGAGTGAATGCTGTGAATATGGTGGCCGGCTGTCCAGGTGACTTCCGGATTGTTGACATTAATCTAGTTAGAGGAGATTTAGTAAAGATGCACGCAGACCTCTGTGAATTCAGTTATTATACGCATGACCATGCCGGTTGTGTTGTTTGCAGTACAAACATACAGGGCTACGAGAAGATAAAGGCTGATTTACAGGAGATGATGGATGAAGGTTTAATCCATACAATCAGGCCTAGGACAAAATATGAAGAGGAAGTGAATATGGTTTCTGGATGTCCAGGTGAATTCAGAATTTTTGATGTGAATCATTTGAATGAGGATCTCGTGCAGTTGCATGCTATCTTCTACCGTACTGCTGGTCAGGTGGAACACCAATATGGATCTTGCATAGTCTGCTGTCGAGATCCCCGAGGATGTTCTATTGTGAGAGAGGGTGTTCAATTGCTGTTAGACAATGGAGCTATCAAGATCACAGGTCAGAGAGATGATTATCATGAGATTGATATGGTTGAAGTTTGTTTGATGAAAGAAGAGCCAGAGGAAGAGTATGCCTCCGCTGATGAGTATTTCTCTTCAGACAAAGATTTGTTTGCCGAAAATGACCTTTTGATGGCTGATTGTGTTAAGGAAGGGGTAAATGTCATTGTACCTTATTTTGGTGCACCCGCTCATCTTGAGGTGGAGTACCATAACAAACCAACTGTTATCCCATTGGTAATTAGTCTGTAAGGACCTGTTCCCTATAAATCAGATAAGGTTGTGCCTTACAAATACAATGCTACAATCTTGGAAGATGGGGTGGAAGTTTCCATCTAGCCAATGCCATATATGGGAAATATAGCTGATAATAGCAGGGTGACCCATAGCGGTCGTGTGTTTGCGCCAGTTATTCGAAGAGATGTTGTTACTGGAAAGAAAATTGTTGAGAACGATGAGCCTAAGAATGCTGCAGGAGAGACTAGTGGAGCTACATTAAAGAAAGAAGTGGATGATATCCTGAAGATATTTAAGATGAGCAACTACAAAATTATAGATCAGCTACTGCATACTCCTTCAAAGATATCCATCCTAACTTTATTAATGAATTCCTCTGCTCATAAAGAATCACTGATGAGAGTACTAGACCAAGCTTTTGTGGAGAGTGACATGCCATTAGATCAATTCAGCAGCGTAATTGGAAACGTTACGTCATGTAACAACTTGAGTTTCTGCGATGATGAGTTACCAGATGAAGGGAGGAATCACAACCTGGCCCTCCACATATCCATGAACTGTAAGAATGACTCGATATCCAATGTGCTAATTGATAATGGATATGCGTTGAATGTTATACCGAAGAGCACTCTCATGAAGTTAAAGTATCAGGGAACACATATGCGCCCAAGTGGTATCATTGTGAAGGCTTTTGATGGGTCGAGGAAATCTGTCATCGGTGAAGTGGACTTACCCATCCATATAGCACCATATTTATTCTTGATAAATTTCCAGGTTATGGACATTATTCCCGCATATAGTTTCTTGCTAGGACGGCCATAGATACACAAAGAAGAGGCTATCACTTCAACTCTACATCAGAAGCTAAAATTTGTGCGTGTCGGGAAGGTAGTGATCATAAGTGGGGAGCATGCGTTGTTGATATCCCATCTATCCTCTTTCAGCATTGTAGAAGAGGATGAGACTGTTGTTGGAACCCAGTTCCAAGCTCTATCAATTGACAACATAAGGAGGAATGAGAATTTTGTGGTTTCTCTGAAGGACGCACAGCAGGTTGTGCGCAATGGTCATAATGCAGTTTGGGGATGACTTGTGGATCCACCCGTGAACAAAAACAGAGCTGGTTTAGGTTTCTCTTCGAGCAATGGCAAAGGAGAAAATTTGAAGTCAAAGTCTTCTGTGAACAGTTATCATGATGTTTTCTGCAGCTGGGGCTACCTCTATCCAATTGGTTCTGGGATTAATGCTGTTGAAGAGGATGAAGCAAAGCAGGAAGTACTGAATTATGTGACGCATCGAGTCCGAGTTCAGAACTGGGTCACCATTGATGTTCCTTCTTGCATACATGTTTCAAAGTAATTTGTTTTATTAATCTATTTCTTTTGTTTGAAAAGCTTTCACTCTGCCCAAGGTGGAAGTATTAATATTGAAGGGCTTATTTGTTTGCTATAACTTTTAAGATCATTAATAAAAGTTGTCTTTGCTTCCAAAATTATGTCTTTTATTTTCTTCTTTTTTCTTGGGAAATGGTAATAAAATATAAAATAAAAAAAATAAAAAACCCTTTCAAAATAAATAATAACTGAAAATTAATCTACATGATCACTTGTTATATGTGTCAGTTTCTAAAAACAATCATAAATCACATGTGCAGATTAATTAAAAAACCCGTTGAATACAATGACTCTGCACCCTCTCCCAACTTTGATTATCCTGTGTTTGGGGCTGAAGAAGAAGATTATGATGAGATTCCAGAAGTGGTCTTACGGTTGCTTGAGCACGAGAAAATACCATTCAGCCATATAAGGAGCCTTTGGAAGTGATTAATTTCGGTTCAGAAGAAGATCCGAAGGAAGTTAAGATTGGAGCATCGTTGCATCCTGATGTAAAGAGCGGGTTGATTGAGCTGTTGAAAGAGTATGTGGATATTTTTGTTTGGTCTTATCAAGATATTCCTGGTCTAGATACAGACATTATCGAGCATCGTTTGCCGTTGAAGCCAGAGTGTCCGCCAGTTAAACAAAAGTTGAGAAGAACGCACCTGGATATGGCAGTAAAGATCAAAGAGGAGGTCCTAAATCAGATTAATGCTGGTCTTCTTGTGACGTCAGTGTATCCTCAATGAATTTCCAATATTGTCCCAGTACATAAAAATACGGAAAAGTCTGCATGTGCGTAGATTACAGAGATCTAAATAAATCTAGTCCAAAAGATGATTTTCCATTGCCTGATATTGATATGTTATTGGATAGCACAACAAAATTCAAAGTATTCTCGTTCATGGACGGATTTTCCGGATATAATCAAATAAGAATGGCTCTAGAGGACATGGAAAAAACAACGTTTATCACACCCTGGGGAATATTCTATTACAGAGTGATGCCCTTCGGGTTGGAGAACGCTGGTGCAACGTACCAGAGGGCTATGAAAACCCTATTCCATGATCTGATGCACAAAGAAATCTAATTATATGTTGATGATATGATTTCCAAATCCCAGACTGAAGAAGGGCATATAGAAGATTTGTTGAAGTTGTTTCAGCATTTGAGGAAGTATCATCTCTGCTTGAATCCAAATAAATGCACCTTCAGTGTTTGATCGGGGAAATTGTTGGGTTTCATTGTTAGCCAGAAAGGAATTGAAGTTGACCCTGATAAAGTCAAAGCAATTCAAGAAATTCCATCACCAAGAACTGAAAAGCAAGTCAGGGGTTTCCTCGGGCGTTTGAACTATATCTCCAGATTTATTTCCCACATGACTGCAACGTGTGAACCGATCTTTAAGTTGTTAAAGAAAGATCAAGGTTTTGTATGGACGGATGACTGCCAAAGGGCATTTGAAAGTATTAAAGATTATCTGCTTGAACCTCCTATCTTGCTCCCTCCCGTAGAAGGAAGACCGTTGGTTATGTATCTAACAATGTTAGATAAATCCATGGGTTGTATTCTGGGACAACAGGGTGAAACGGGAAAGAAAGAGTTCGCCATTTATTATCTTAGTAAAATGTTCGCTGATTGTGAGTTACGGTATTCCATGCTAGAAAAAACTTTTTGTGCTTTGGCCTGGGTGGCAAAGCCTTTGCGGCAGTATATGTTGAATCATACCACTTGGTTGATCTCCAAAATGGATCCAATCAAGTATATTTTTGAGAAGCCTGCTCTTACAGGAAGAATTGCCCGATGGAATATGTTGTTATCTGAATATGATATTGAATACCGAACTCAAAAGGCTATTAAAAGTAGTGTGTTGGCAGATTACCTTGCTCACCAGCCGGTGGAGGATCATCAGTCTACAGAGTATGAATTCCCCGATGAGGATGTGATGTTCCTAAAAGTGAAAGATTGTGATGAACCATTGCCTGAGGAAGTCCCTGACCCTGAATCTCGTTGGAGTATGGTATTTGATGGAGCTGTGAATGCTTATGGTAAAGGAGTTGGTGCTGTGATTGTTACTCCTCATGGATCACATATTCCTTTTACCGTGAGGTTAACATTTGAATGCACTAATAATATGGCAGAATATGAGGCTTGCATAATGGGTCTTGAGGAAGCTATTGATCTCAGAATCAAAATTCTAGATGTGTATGGCGATTCAGCTTTAGTAATAAACCAGATTAAAGGAGAATGGGACACTCGTCACCCTGGCTTGATCCCTTACAAAGATTATGCTAGAATATTACCACCCTTCTTCAATAAAGTTGAATTCCATCACATTCTAGAGATGAAAATCAAATGAAGGATGCTCTGGAAACTTTTGCTTCCATGTAACAAGTGAATACTTGGAATGATATACCCTGAATTACAGTTCGACGGCTAGATAGGCCAGCTCATGTGATTGCAACAGAAGAGGTAGCAGATTAAAATCATTGGTATTATGATATCAAGCATTTTCTTCAGACTCAAGAATACCCGATTGGTGCGTCGAAGAAAGATAGAAAGACACTGAGAAGACTGGCAGGCAGTTTCTTCCTCAATGAAAATGTGTTATACAAGAGAAATTATGACATGGTCTTGCTCAGATGCGTGGATAGGCATGAAGCAGACATGTTGATGCATGAGATTGATGAAGGTTCATTTGGCACTCATGCTAATGAACATTCAATGGCTAAAAAGATGCTAAGGGCGGGTTATTACTGGTTGACAATGGAGTCTGATTGTTACAAATTTACAAAGAAGTGCCATAAATTCCAGATTTATGCAGATAAGATCGATGTGCCTCCGACACTTCTCAATGTGATTTCCTCCCCATGACCTTTATCTATGTGGGGTATTGACATGATCGGGATGATAGAACCTAAAGCTTCGAATGGACACTATTTTATCTTGGTAGCAATTGACAACTTTACCAAATGGGTAGAGGCTTCTTCATATGCCAATGTTACCAAACATGTGGTTGTGCGTTTCATCAAAAACAATCTTGTATGCTGGTATGGTGTGCCGAGCATAATCATCACTGATAATGGCTCGAATTTGAACAACAAGATGATGACAACTCTGTGCGAAGAATTCAAAATTGTACATCACAATTCATCTCCATACATGCCAAAGATGAATGGGGCTGTTGAAGCTGCTAATAAGAATATCAAGAGAATTATCCAGAAAATGGTTGTCACTTATAAGGATTGGCATGAGATGCTCCCTTTTTCTCTGCATGGATATCGAACATCAGTTCGCAGTTCAATAGGAGCAAACCCATTCTCCGTAGTGTATGGAATGGAAGTTGTACTCCCTGTCGAGGTAGATATTCCCTCATTGCGTGTGATAATGGAAGCCAAGTTGACAAAGGCTGAATGGGTCCAGAACATGTTTGACCAATTGAATTTGATTGAAGAGAAGAGGATGACAACTTTATGTCATGGGCAGTTGTATCGGAAAATAATGAAGAAAGCATTTGATAAAAGGGTGAAACCTCGTGCTTAGGAAGATCATGTCTTTCAACACTGATTCTAGGGGCAAGTGGACTCCCAATTTTGAAGGTCCGTATGTTGTTAAGAAAGCCTTCTCTGGTGGTGCATTAATTCTTGAAACTATGGATGGCGAGGAGTTCCCACGTCCCATGAATGATGATGCAGTCAAGAAATACTTCGCCTAAAGAAATAAAAGAACAACTCGCTAAGTTGAAAACTCAAAAGGGCGGCTTAGGAAAAAAGGAGTATCTCGGTAGGCCAAAAACCCAAAAGGGCGGTCTAGGAAAAAATAAGAGACATAAACATAATAAATTTCCCGCTAAGTTGAAAACCCGCAAGGGCAGCTTAGTCAAAATTTAGGTATTTTCTTAGTAGAAAGTAACTACGTCAGACAAGACTTGGTCGTTGAAGCAACAATCTTCTCGGATCCTCACCATACTTCGACAAAAGCTGTTGCTCAGGATTTCAAAAGTTGTTAGGGGGAATAGTGGTCATTGTATCTCAATGTATTTTTTCCATTATGTATTACCATTTCCCAAACTTTATAATCATCCATGGAGTCTCGCCATTCGCAGACTACCATTCTATTAATGAAATTCGAGCTTTTACCCAATTCTTTGTGTTCTTATTTTTATTTAACTTACAAAGACTTCATTTATTACTGATAATAACTATTAAAGCAAAAAGATTAAAAAAGCAAAATTAACTTTTCAAAAAAAAGAGATCTTTACAATTCAATTTACTTTGGGATTTGTGATGAAACAATGACAACAAGAATGGTAATCCCAAGAATTAACAAAATTCGGGTGTTCTAGAAAGATTTACTCCCTTCATGATGGTTTTCTCAGGACATTTTGCTGGTGTGCGCAATCTTTGTATGTTTCTCAGATAGTTAAAGACGATATCAGTGGGTGCAAGGTACATTATTGGGTTTGTGATCCAATTATCCCCAGTCAAGTCTTGGTTCGCTTTTGACTTTGGGTTTGCATGGTAAGAAGCCTCTGTCCCATATTCCCCTGCGAAGTCTTCCCTCATATAATGAAAGGTTTTATTCCCTTGGCATGCTGAGATGTCTCTCTTTTTGCAATATTGGCACTAATGTTGACTTCTTAATTTCCCGGGAAGGTTATCCCAGGACATCTCTTGTTGGAATAAGTATTCGTGATGAAAATTTTCAATCCGCAGTTTTTCTCCAGAAAGGTAGGCTTGAATCCCCCAGTGAGGTTTGGTTGTTTCAGCGTCAGTCTGCTTTATTTGAGGTTGGTCTTTCAATTTCCAATTGGCATGTTGCTTTTGGAAAACTGCTTCTCCGATGAAACCGGAAGAAGGATGTTCTATCCCGGTGTCTGTTTGATTTGGATACATCTGGATTATGTTTCTCCTCAGTGAAGTTAGGGTAGGCAATAGGTTTGGTTTCCGCAGTTGCTTTTAACTTTCTTGGATTGATCTCTCTAGTTGAAGTTTAGCCCAATGTTGTTAGTACCTGAGGCAGTTTTGTTTGATTGTACTAATCATGTGTCCTTTTACCAGCATATGCATGATATCACTCATACATTCATACATACATCATGCATTGCTAAAAATCATCGTTCATTGACACTGTGTTCTGACCATCCTGCAACGCTCTTTGCTTAGTTGAATTTGATCTTCCCTCTTGAGTTTATTTCTCAAAGGATGTATCTTCATTGGCCGTCTTGCTCTAGTTTATTTCTGAATTGGATTTGTGGTTGCATGACAATATTATTTATGTTGGACTTCTGAAAACTTTGAGTTTTGGTTTGTGCATTTATTTTGCACGGGAAGACTTTATCTCCTCAGCAGGAATATCGTGGCATTTCCCCGGGAAGTCATGTTTCTATCCCCAGGAAGTCATGTTTTTATCCCCAGAAAGTCATTTCTCTTTGAAATTCCCCTTGACAATGAGTAACAAGTCTCTTTATTTGAGACAGCTTATGTTTGATCCTTTCCAGGCAGATTTCCTTGGTTAAAGAAGAAGTTGAGACCTGTTCTAGGTGGAACGCCAGAATTTTGGGATAACTCGATATGATATTTTCTTTTTCTACCTTCAGTGAACGTTGGTAGTACATCCGCATTGAACGTCGGTGTTTGTTATCTTTTTGCTATCTTCAGTGAACGTTGATAGTTCATCGTCAGTGAACGGCGGTGATATGATATATTTTGTCTTTCTACCTTTAGTGAACATTGGAAGTACATCGGCAGTGAACGTTGGTGTTTGTAATCTTTTTGCCATCTTCAGTGAACATTGATAGTTCATCGTCAGTGAACGGCGGTGATATGATATATTTTCTCTTCCTACCTTCGGGGAACGTTGGTAGTACATCGGCAGTGAACGTCGGTGTTTATTTTCTCTTTCTACCTTCAGTGAATGTTGGTAGGACATCGAGAGTGAACGTTGATGCTTGTTATATTCCTCTCTGATTCTGTTCTTGTGGTATACCAATGATTTATTTTCCTAGTGGGGTTGCTCCTCTGTTTTTTCATTTTTGTTGCATCCCCAATGTTACTTTACGTCTCTTTGATACTGTTCATATGCATTCATATGGATAAGCATTTGCATGGCATCTTAGGGCCAAAATAGGGTTTGTTTTATATTTAAGTATCTTCGATCACGTTGATATGAAGAATCTTAAATAAGGGCAGCTGTTGTACCCCAATTTTCCCCCCTAATATTTCTGCATCATACCATATTGTTTCAATCACTACCAAATCACATTAGGGTTTTTGGTTCTTCTCCTTATCTTTAGCCTTTCTCTTTTGAGGAGTTACCAAGCACCTTGACTTGTTTTCTTTTGTGATCATGGATAATTTTCTTTGATTTTCTCTCTAATTAACAAAATGCAATATTAGTTTGTCTTACTTGTTAATAATGTAGGTAAAGGTAATGAGGTTTAGCAAGTTGCTTCATGGGTTCATGAGTTTATTTCCATGCCCTAGTCAATAGCTTGAGAAATTCAAACCTCACCATTGAAGTTGTCATGGAAGAATTGTTATGGAAGTGGTTTTGGTGGCCATGAGTCCTCATCATCATCCTCAACAATTTCTATTCACAAAGGAAGAATATTGGCACAAAAAGTTTGTTCAAATTTGGCAAAGTTCCTCAAAGCATTCTCTTGATCTAGAGGCTAGGGTTTTGAACTTCAAAGGAGCATATCTTGCTCATCTTTTGGTATTTTTGAGTGATTCCAAAAACACCCTTCTCTTCAAAAAGTTACCAACAAATCACTCCAAAAGTTCCAAGTAGTTTTCATGTGGAATGAACTTGGTGAAGAAGAAATATTACAAGTCACCCAGATGAATCCCAAATTTTCCATATGTGACTTCAAATGGTCCTAACTTGGTCAATTTGTATCACCTTGATCCAATTCTTTTTTCATGATGATCCTAAGGATGTGTGCTTCATGCCTTCTTTTATATGTAAAGTAAGAAAATGGATGGAAGTTGCCTTAAGAATGCAAAAGATTATAGGTCATTTTATGATTTTTGGCCAACTTCAACAAGTCATAACTTTCTAAATTTTTGGATATTTTGAGTGGTTAAAATTGAAAAATGTCATTCAAGATGTCTACTTAATTCCATCTTTTTTTGTCAAGAGAAAATTCTAAGTTGAAGGCCATGTTTGGACGCAAAAGATTATAGGTCATTTTTAAAGAAGAATTTGAAATATTTCTAAGTATGGAAAGTCAACTCTTTTTCTTCAACTTTGACTCTATGTAACTTTCAGATCAAGCATCCTTTTGATTCCATTCTTTTTCCATTGCAAAGCTTGTAACCTCATCTTTCTAAAGCATCAAGAATTATGCCCTAAGACCCCTTGAGGTGGAAATGCCATGGATTTGAATTTGGTAGTTTGAAACTGAATTTTGCACAGAGTCAGAATTTTGAAATCTTTGTTTTGGCTTCTAATCACAGGATTTCCACGCGTTTTTGTTTCAAATCATGTTTAGCAACTTGCCAGAAGTGATTAGCACCATGAAACGCATGATTTGGCTGAGTTTTGATCAAATTTGAGTCACACTTTCTTCATGATGCAAACCCACACGAATTCCCTCCAAAACGCATCATTTGCAATTCCTTTTGATCCCATTTGCTTCCCTATAAATAGAGGGTCATCTGCCATTCAATTTCCCAAGCTTAGATAGCCAGAATCACCCTGCCAAACTTGCTTCACAACCTAGAATTCAGAAACTTCAAAATCTATTCTCAAGCCTTTTTCAATCCATTTTTTCTCTCAATTCACCTTCCTTGATCTTCCCTGAAGCTAACCATATAATTACATTCAAGAATCATGCCCTATATTGCTCCATAGAAGTCCAGTTTCAGAGCTCTGCAACTCAACTTCAATAGGTAGATTCATTCATCAATTCTTCAAAACTCTGATATCATTGTGTTGCTCTCATTGCCCTGGTTCTATTCGCAACACTTACACCTTACTGGAAATAAGTTTTGACCATGAATTTTCAAATCCATTTTCAAAACATTCTTTCCAAATTGCTTGAGTTACAGTTTAAATAAATTGGGCGCGAGGGTGTGATTGTCTTCGTCTTGAAGAGACGAAGCGAATGGAATAGGTCTGAGCTTCTGATTTTATAGTTTGAAAGACCTGCAATTCGTGATGGCTGGAGGTTGAAGATGACCAACGTGTCATCTTCTAACCAATGAAGGCGCACCATCTGTATTTTTCAAATTCTGATTTTATTATTGATTTTGTACATTATTCATTAAAAACCATGATATGCACAGCGCGCCAGATCCCCTGGATTTGATTACCAATGCGTTTTGACTCTCATCCAATGGTCCACATCTTTTACTTTTATTTTCTTTTTCTGATTTTTATATTTTAATTGTTTTAAATTTCAAAAAATCATAGAAAATTCATTTTTAGTCCAAAAAAATATGAAAAAATTAATATTTTTGATTATTCTCTTTCTGATTTTTATTTTTTCACAATTTAAATTTTTTGTTTTGGTATTTTTTATGAATTTTACACTTATTTGATTTGTTTAAAATGTTTAAAAATACTTTTATACATTTTTAAATTCTGAAAAAATTATGGAATGATCCAATGATATTGTGACAAACATTGGTGACCTTATTTTATTTTTGTTTTTGACTTTACTATTTTTTACTATTTTTGTTTATTTTACCCATTTATTTTTATTTTTAAAAATAGTTTTTGACTTTTAAAAATTATCAAAATTTTTTATAAAATTACTTGACCTTTTTTCTGATTTTTCTTTGGTCTTATTTTTAATTTCTTGGGTTGATTCTTTAGATCATGGCTTTATTAACATCATTGGATCCATGGTGTTGAGTTTAACTCCACAAAAATGGATGAATGATTTTAATAATAGTTTGATTAAATATTAATTCAAAGGTGGTTTCTCTTTTTACCCTAATTCCTCTTCATGTCATCCCCTTCTCATTGCACTAAATGTTGTTTGAGCATGATCTCTATATCATGTCTCAAAACAAATGGTGCATAGATTGCTATTGACTGACCTCAAAATAGGTGCGACTTCTATATAAGTCCATTTACGATTGCTTAACATAGCGCTAAATTTTGTCCCGATTCGAATAAATGATCACTCGTGGCCCAAACTTATGATTGAAAGCCCAAGTATGTTAATTTGATCTCTTTGATCCAATAACCTTGAGATTCATTGTGTGGAGGCTTTGGTTCTACCAATCCTCTAATGGATCTACAACAATTTTGGTCAACGTGGATCACTTAAACATCGTTGATCATTAAATAGTACTTATGAGAATTCCAAATGGATGATATACTTGACAAAAAGCAAATGCAACTTGTTGTGTGGATGCTTTGGTTCTACCAATCCTCTAATGAGTTCCAAATGCAAGTTTCAAGATGGTCATCCAACTAACCACTAATTATTGACTTGTTTATTTTATACTTTTATTCTTTTATGCTTTATGTACTATTTTTTATACAATTTTTCATTTCATTTCATTTTCATCTTTTCTCATTTGAGCATTTATCTTCTTGCCATTTTTATTTTACTCACTTGAGCTTTTCTTTTTCTTTTCCTAAGATACTTAATAATCAACATAAACCCTAAAAAACTCTTAATGGTACTTGGACTATTTGGTTACTATCCTTGGCATTATGGAGCATGGGACTTTTTCTTGGACTTAGGATTAGAAACCTTGGCCTATCTTGGAGACCTTGTGATCTTATCTGATTATTTTGTCTGGAGCTCTTGAGGTTTACCTCAAGATATTGGGTTGCTTGTTTTTTTTTTTGTGCAGGTTTTTGTGATTACATCCTTTGTTTGTAATCTGGAATTCACCCGTATACAACCGTTACTCTACCCAATTTTTGTGAAGACTTAATACATTTGAAGAGGTCTAGTATCTTTGCTTGCTTGGTTTCAATCTAAAGCATGGGAATTTTATCTTGACTCATAATGTCAAGTTTTGGCTTCTTGTTGGTTAGATGGTTCTTATCCTTAGCTTTTACCTTATGCTTTAGGATAGTCTCTTCTTCTCCTCCCATCTTCTTTAATTTCAAAAAAATCTTCTCCCTCCTTTGAAAACCTTTCTTGTTTTGAAACTTAAACACTTTCATAATAAACTTGGACTTATGTCCATGCATTTTCAAAATCTTTTCATAAATAAACTCCAATAAATTTAATAATACCTTGACATTTTTTGTGAGAGGACTAAAAGTCAACCAATCTCATTTCAAATCATTTTTCCACTTTGGCTTTTATCTTTAAAACTTTTCTCAAAAGATTAGACTCTTGTCAATCCTTGTAGTGATGCAAACAACTATACTTCTACAATATATAGTGAAGAGAGATATTTTCCACTTGGTTGTTGAGTGAGACATTGTTGATTTTAAAATCCAAGCCATATCCTCCACTTTGAGATGATGCAAATTATCCTTTCTCATGATTGTGGGTAGTAAGTATGTTTTCCACACGGACAATGAGGATGATGTCTTATCTCTTAAAATTAACCAACACACTTGTGTTTCAAACTTTTAAAAGAGGAACTACGTGTACCCTGATCCCCTATTACACTAAAGATGGTACGTAGGAACTAAAGGTTCGCAACCGCTGCGGGTGCAAAAATCATAAAAAATATATTTCTTTTCTCACCTCCACCATCCATTTTATATACAACACATTTTATATAGCCAAAATATACAAATTTTTCAAAGAGGTTTCTGCGGAGTACCGTAGATGTTTAGGGTGCTAATACCTTCCCTTTGCATAACCAACCAGCTTACCTTGAATCTTTCCCCCTCTTTTTGGTTATTCACTCTTTTCCCATTCCTTTGGAAACAATAAAGCGCGGTGGCAATTTTTATTTTTGATTTGTATAAAGTCTAGTCAATCCAATAGCTTAGTCTTGAAAATTTCTACCGCTACAAAATCTTGATGAATTATGAAGATTTGATTTGATTTTGGCCTTGTATGATTTCTTTCCAAAATAGCTCCAATCATGAATTTTTCAATCTAAATCATCCTTGCACGAATTACATGCCATGCTAGCTGTATATGGACTCATAATGTGCACAAAAATCCCAAGATTTGATTTGCTTTTATTATTTTACCATTTAATTTGATTTATTTTGGTTTAAATGAATAAAAAATCCAAATAAATGATAAAAATAATAAAATAATAGGTGGAAAAGCTCAGGGATCGTGGGTCCAATTAGAAACATGTTTCAAACAAGAAAACATGGGCCCCTTGGGAAAAAATGCAAATTTGATCAATGTTGACTTTTCACAATTTTCCAAAAATTGCCAACTTTGACAATGCACAACTCTCTCAATTTTGACCCTAGGCAAAGGGTCGCGAAACCCCCACGAACGCAATAATAAAAACCATTCATTTCCCCTTAAGAAAGCATAGTTGTACATAAACACACCCTTTAAGACAAACAAACAAAATGGATCCCGTTGAGTACAACAGATGCGAGGGGTACTAATACCTTCCCCTCGCATAACCGAATCCCTTACCCTTTCTCTTGGTCGCAAGCCCATCTTATCCATTCCCTTGTGGTTTTATCGATATTTCCCCTTCCTTCGGGATAAATAAAGTTCGGTGGTGGCTCTGTGTTTTCAGTTGGTAGCTTCAGCTGGCGACTCTCCTGGGGACTTTTTGCGAGTCTCTCCTAGTTTTGTTTATTTGTCTTTTTGGGTGTTTATTTATTTGCTTTATTTTGCTTTACTGTTTTATTATTTCTTTATTTGTATATGTTGCATATATTGTCGCTACTCACATATTCTGGATACATTGTGATGTTGGGTTTGGTGATTACTTTTGATAAGTTCTATACCCGGACTTGGGTTACACATAGGATTAAGACGGGCGGTATAGTCATGTTAACTTTGAGGGAGTAATCCCGAAGAAAGAGGCATGAAAATCCCCCACTCAGTGGAGGTCCCCTTGATAGTAGTGATGTTTACCAAGTAATCAGGAAGACGTCATTGCTTTCGACCTGGGAACTCGGGAAGCTGAGGGCGGTAGAACCATTAACCCATCCTGGCCTTTTAGGTGCAGTGCAAAGACTATAACGGGGTAATCCAGAAGTAGTTGTCACGCGATATTGCACTCAGACGAGTTTTTCCTGCGAATATTACTGATTACCATATAATTGGGACGTCGGTAATATCCAAAGGAAGAGCGTAGACTTCGAGAACTCTTTAGAACCTTGTTCGGCAGGTGATAAACCCCTAGTACATACCTCACGGGTGGTTACTTTGACTTCATGCCTGTGACGTTGGACTTTTGGTCTTGTTACTTTCAGCCTATGCGACGGACTACGCAATGGTTATCCAGAATATGTGGAGTTGAGATTTCATGCCATAGCATACCATGACATCATATCATCATGTATATATATCTCATATCTAGGGAAATCCAAAGACTAGTCTCGTTGATTTTTATATTTTAATTGTTTTAAATTTCAAAAAATCATAGAAAATTCATTTTTAGTCCAAAAAAATCTGAAAAAATTAATATTTTTGATTATTCTCTTTCTGATTTTTATTTTTTCACAATTTAAATTTTTTGTTTTGGTATTTTTTATGAATTTTACACTTATTTGATTTGTTTAAAATGTTTAAAAATACTTTTATACATTTTTAAATTCTGAAAAAATTATGGAATGATCCAATGATATTGTGACAAACATTGGTGACCTTATTTTATTTTTGTTTTTGACTTTACTATTTTTTACTATTTTTGTTTATTTTACCCATTTATTTTTATTTTTAAAAATAGTTTTTGACTTTTAAAAATTATCAAAATTTTTTATAAAATTACTTGACCTTTTTTCTGATTTTTCTTTGGTCTTATTTTTCATTTCTTGGGTTGATTCTTTAGATCATGGCTTTATTAACATCATTGGATCCATGGTGTTGAGTTTAACTCCACAAAAATGGATGAATGATTTTAATAATAGTTTGATTAAATATGGTTTCTCTTTTTACCCTAATTCCTCTTCATGTCATCCCCTTCTCATTGCACTAAATGTTGTTTGAGCATGATCTCTATATCATGTCTCAAAACAAATGGTGCATAGATTGCTATTGACCGGCCTCAAAATAGGTGCGACTTCTATATAAGTCCATTTACGATTGCTTAACATAGCGCTAAATTTTGTCCCGATTCGAATAAATGATCACTCGTGGCCCAAACTTATGATTGAAAGCCCAAGTATGTTAATTTGATCTCTTTGATCCAATAACCTTGAGATTCATTGTGTGGAGGCTTTGGTTCTACCAATCCTCTAATGGATCTACAACAATTTTGGTCAACGTGGATCACTTAAACATCGTTGATCATTAAATGGTACTTATGAGAATTCCAAATGGATGATATACTTGACAAAAAGCAAATGCAACTTGTTGTGTGGATGCTTTGGTTCTACCAATCCTCTAATGAGTTCCAAATGCAAGTTTCAAGATGGTCAACCAACTAACCACTAATTATTGAATTGTTTATTTTATACTTTTATTCTTTTATGCTTTATGTACTATTTTTTATAGAATTTTTCATTTCATTTCATTTTCATCTTTTCTCATTTGAGCATTTATCTTCTTGCCATTTTTATTTTACTCACTTGAGCTTTTCTTTTTCTTTTCCTAAGATACTTAATAATCAACATAAACCCTAAAAAACTCTTAATGGTACTTGGACTATTTGGTTACTATCCTTGGCATTATGGAGCATGGGACTTTTTCTTGGACTTAGGATTAGAAACCTTGGCCTATCTTGGAGACCTTATGATCTTATCTGATTATTTTGTCTGGAGCTCTTGAGGTTTACCTCAAGACATTGGGTTGCTTGTTTTTTTTGTGTGCAGGTTTTTGTGATTACATCCTTTGTTTGTAATCTGGAATTCACCCGTATACAACCGTTACTCTACCCAATTTTTGTGAAGACTTAATACATTTGAAGAGGTCTAGTATCTTTGCTTGCTTGGTTTCAATCTAAAGCATGGGGATTTTATCTTGGCTCATAATGTCAAGTTTTGGCTTCTTGTTGGTTAGATGGTTCTTATCCTTAGCTTTTACCTTATGCTTTAGGATAGTCTCTTCTTCTCCTCCCATCTTCTTTAATTTCAAAAAAATCTTCTCCCTCCTTTGAAAACCTTTCTTGTTTTGAAACTTAAACACTTTCATAATAAACTTGGACTTATGTCCATGCATTTTCAAAATCTTTTCATAAATAAACTCCAATAAATTTAATAATACCTTGACATTTTTTGTGAGAGGACTAAAAGTCAACCAATCTCATTTCAAATCATTTTTCCACTTTGGCTTTTATCTTTAAAACTTTTCTCAAAAGATTAGACTCTTGTCAATCCTTGTATTGATGCAAACAACTATACTTCTACAATATATAGTGAAGAGAGATATTTTCCACTTGGTTGTTGAGTGAGGCATTGTTGATTTTAAAATCCAAGCCATATCCTCCACTTTGAGATGATGCAAATTATCCTTTCTCATGATTGTGGGTAGTAAGTATATTTTCCACACGGACAATGACGATGATGTCTTATCTCTTAAAATTAACCAACACACTTGTGTTTCAAACTTTTAAAAGAGGAACTACGTGTACCCTGATCCCCTATTACACTAAAGATGGTACGTAGGAACTAAAGATTCGCAACCGCTGCGGGTACAAAAATCATAAAAAATATATTTCTTTTCTCACCTCCACCATCCATTTTATATACAACACATTTTATATAGCCAAAATATACAAATTTTTCAAAGAGGTTTCTGCGGAGTACCGTAGATGTTTAGGGTGCTAATACCTTCCCTTTGCATAAACAACCAGCTTACCTTGAATCTTTCCCCCTCTTTTGGGTTATTCGCTCTTTTCCCATTCCTTTGGAAACAATAAAGCACGGTGGCAATTTTTATTTTTGATTTGTATAAAGTCTAGTCAATCCAATAGCTTAGTCTTGAAAATTTCTACCGCTACAAAATCTTAATGAATTATGAAGATTTGATTTGATTTTGGCCTTGTATGATTTCTTTCCAAAATAGCTCCAATCATGAATTTTTCAATCTAAATCATCCTTGCACGAATTACATGCCATGCTAGCTGTATATGGACTCATAATGTGCACAAAAATCCCAAGATTTGATTTGCTTTTATTATTTTACCATTTAATTTGATTTATTTTGGTTTAAATGAATAAAAAATCCAAATAAATGATAAAAATAATAAAATAATAGGTGGAAAAGCTCAGGGATCGTGGGTCCTATTAGAAACATGTTTCAAACAAGAAAACATGGGCCCCTTGGGAAAAAAAATGCAAATTTGATCAATGTTGACTTTTCACAATTTTCCAAAAATTGCCAACTTTGACAATGCACAACTCTCTCAATTTTGACCCTAGGCAAAGGGTCGCGAAACCCTCATGAACGCAATAATAAAAACCATTCATTTCCCCTTAAGCAAGCATAGTTGTACATAAACACACCCTTTAAGACAAACAAACAAAATGGATCCCGTTGAGTACAACGGATGCGAGGGGTGCTAATACCTTCCCCTCGCATAACCGAATCCCTTACCCTTTCTCTTGGTCGCAAGACTATCTTATCCATTCCCTTGTGATTTTATCGATATTTCCCCTTCCTTCTGGATAAATAAAGTTAGGTGGTGGCTCTGCATTTTCAGCCGGTAGCTTCAGCTGGCGACTCTCCTGGGGACTTTTTGCGAGTCTCTCCTAGTTTTGTTTATTTGTCTTTTTGGGTGTTTATTTATTTGCTTTATTTTGCTTTACTGTTTTATTATTGCGTTATTTGTATATCTTGCATATATTGTCGCTACTCACATATTCTGGATACATTGTGATGTTGGGTTTGGTGATTACTTTTGATAAGTTCTATACCCGGACTTGGGTTACACATAGGATTAAGACGGGCGGTATAGTCATGTTAACTTTGAGGGAGTAATCCCGAAGAAGGAGGCATGAAAATCCCCCACTCAGTGGAGGTCCCCTTGATAGTAGTGATGTTTACCAAGTAATCGGGAAGACGTCGTTGCTTTCAACCTGGGAACTCGGGAAGCTGAGGGCGGTAGAACCATTAACCCATCCTGGCCTTTTAGGTGCAGTGCGAAGACTATAACGGGGTAATCCGGAAGTAGTTGTCACGCGATATTGCACTCGGACGAGTTTTTCCTGCGAATATTACTGATTACCAAATAATTGGGACGTCGGTAATATCCAAAGGAAGAGCGTAGACTTCGAGAACTCTTTAGAACCTTGTACGGCAGGTGATAAACCCCTAGTACATACCTCACGAGTGGTTACTTTGACTTCATGCCTGTGACGTTGGACTTTTGGTCTTGTTACTTTCAGCCTATGCGACAGACTACGCAATGGTTATCCAGAATATGTGGAGCTGAGATTTCATGCCATAGAATACCATGACATCATATCATCATGTATATATATCTCATATCTAGGGAAATCCAAAGACTAGTCTCGTTGATATAGCTTTTCAAAAAAGGGAAATTTTTAAAGATAGACGAGTCTTTGGGTTTCCTCGGAAATGGAGATAAAGCATTCATCCATACTACCATGCATTCATTTTTCACAACTAAAACTCATTGGGGTCCCTTTTCAGAACTACAATAAACAACAAAGATAACTTCTCCACATCCTTACCGTACCAGAGGCAACCAGCAAAGGCTAATGGATCTTTTCAAAGAGAACCATAATGCACTCCGCCGAGATATGGACACCATGGGTACTCGCATGGATCAACTTATGGAAACCCTTCATGCTGTGATCAAGGGTCAAGAAGAACTACATCAAAGTGTTGTCAAGCTTACTACTGTTGCACCCTCCACTTCTGCTAATGGGAGGAATGACAATGCAAATGTTGATACTCCTACCGGCGCTCCTAGGAATGATGTCGACGATCATCATGATGTTATTGATCTTGATGAACCCCAAGTGAACCTTGCTTCCAGAGTTGCCGAAACTGCGAAAATGTATCATGCTCTCGAAGAGCGACTTAGAGCCATGGAGGGTATCAAGGCTTTCGGATTCAATACTGCTGCAATGTGCCTCGTGCCCGGGGTAGTTATTCCTCCCAAGTTCAAAGTCCCAGATTTTAACAAATACAAAGGCACTTCTTGCTCAGAGACTCATCTCTGTTCCTATTGTCGCAAAATGGCTGCCTATGCTGAAAACAAACCGTTACTCATGCACTTCTTTTAAGATAGCTTGACCGGGGCACCGTTGGATCGGTATATGAAATTGGAAAGATCTCACGTCAGTACTTGGGGAGAACTTACTGACGCTTTTTTGAAACATTACCATTACAATACTGCCATGGCTCCTAGCCGTACTCAGCTTCAAGGGATGGTACAGAAATCTAAAGAGTCATTCAAAGAGTACGCTCAGAGGTGGTGTGAACTAGCTGCAAGGGTCCAACCTCCTCTATTGGATCTTGAATTGATTGATCTGTTTATGGGTACTCTACGGGGCCCTTATCTCCAACATATGCTCAGTAGTACTTCTACTTATTTCTCTGATATGGTCATTATTGGTGAACACGTTGAGACGTGAATTAAGGCTGGAACGATTCAAGGTGTTCCTAACAATGCTAACAACAATGCGGGCATTAGTAGAAAAATGTTTTCTGGTTTTGTCAAGAAGAAAGAGGGCGAGACTAGTGCCATCACCATCAACAAAGGAAGAGCTCCCGCATTTCCTCAAGTCCGATTCCCTTATTTTCCTACACCTGCTGCTGTTCCTAACCAATTTGTTCCTCAAGTATATGCTGCTACAACTCCAGCACCCTGGATGGCCCAACAACGACATTTCGCTCTACAATCACATTATGTTCCACAACAACAATTTTCACCTCCTCCAACTTATCAACAACCGAATCAACAACCTCAAGGCCCGAGAGCTCCTCAAAGACAAAGAGCCCCTGAAAGAATATTTGATCTCATTCCTATGTCCTATGCTCAGCTTCTCTCACAGTCACTTGCTAGTCAATTGGTTCAATTGCGCGAACTTGGTCCACCGCCAAATCCTCTCCCTAGGGGGTATGATATTAATGCTCATTGTGAATTTCATTCTGGTTCCCCAGGCCATACAATTGAAAATTGTAGAGCATTCAAATACAAAGTTCAAGACCTCATCAATGCAAAAGCCATCAACTTCAACCTTGTTGGTCCGAATATTCAAAATAATCCCATGCCTCCTCATCAAGGGGGAACGGTCAATGCTATTGAAGAAGTTAATGAACGGGTTTTGGTATCCAAAGTTGACGAAATTATGATATCTTTAGAAACTGTCAGAGAACATTTGTTGAAGCATGACGTGTTACAAGAACTCCATGACTTCTGCTTAACGTGTTCCTCCAAACCAGAAGAGTGTACTGATTTGAAGACGGCCATCCAACAGTTGATCGATGAAGGTGTCCTACAGATAGATAAAATATTCCGAGAAGAAGAGATTTATGTCATGGAAATCCCATACTATCCGAGAATATTTTCGGTGACCCCTAGTATTCAGTTAACAATTCAGGTTCCTACTACCCCTACAGTGATTCAAGCTCTTATTCCTCCTACAAGCAACGACTCGAAGGAAGTCCCATGGGAGTATAATATGGTCTATATTCATGGAAAGAAGTATGAGTGTCCTCCAGTTGTTGACAAAAATGTTACCAACATTGCAGGAACCAGTAACATGACTCGTAGTGGTCAGATCTTTTCTCCTCCACCACCTCCTCCTAAGGAAACTAACAGTGAGGCTCTAGTTAAGGCCAGGGGAAAGCAAGTGATGGATAATCAACCCAAACCTTCTGTAGGACAAGAAGTGGAGAAAATGTTGAGAATTCTCAAGCGGTGATTACAGAGTAGTGGATCAACTCAACCAGACACCATCCAAGATTTCCATCTTGTCTCTCCTTTTGTGTTCAGAGGCCCACCACAACGCCTTATTGAAGACCTTATGTTTCGCTCATGTTACCCAAGAAATATCTGTGGTCCAGTTTGAAGGAATCGTCACCAATATTGCTGTGGGAAATTGTTTGGGTTTCTGTGATAATGAACTCCCAGTTGAAGGCAAATCCCACAATAAAGCGCTGCATGTTTCTATGAAGTGTTTGGGCATTGTTTTATCTCAAATTTTGGTGGATACAGGTTCTTCACTCAATGTGATGCCTAAGGCTACTTTGTTTAAGATGAATATGGATGGAGTAATGATGAGGCCCTCCACTCTAAATGTTCGAGTGTTTGATGGTTCGAGAAGACCTATGGATGGAGAAGTGGATTTGCCTGTCAAGATTGGTCCCCACACTTTCTATTTGTCATTCTATCTTATGGACATCCGTCCATCATATACTTTCCTTCTGGGTCGTCCATGGATTCATGTAGCAGGAGCTGTGACATCTACCCTTCATCAACGCCTGAAGTTCGTTGTGAATGACCAAGTCGTCATCGTTTGCAGGGAAGATGACATAGTGATTAATAATCTGACTACCTACCGTTATGTGGAAGTGGAAGGCGAGGTGCAAGAATTGCCCTTTCAAGCTCTGGAGATTGTTACTGTTGATAAATTCCCCGTCATGGAATGTAAGAAGTCTGAGATACCCCTGGCCTCTTTGAAGGATGCCAAAGCCCTCATAGAAGCTAGACCTCCCCATGACAGTTGGGGAAAATTAATTAAAGTTCCAGAGAAGAAAGATCGTTTCGGTCTTGGGTATCAACCATCATCCTCCGTGCAAGCTGGTTGGATTCCTCTCAAAGGACGGCTGGTTCCCCCAATTTCTGAAGTGTTCGTCAGTGCTGGTGTAGGCAAAGAAGGACAAGTGCTCTCCACTGATATTGAAGGTGACGATGAACATGTTTCAAGATTTATCTATCAAGTTGCGTCGGACCAGGAACTCAGCAATTGGACTTCCGTGGACATCCCTGAAGATGTTTTCCTTGATGTGTAATTTTTTGTTTCCATTTAAGTCGTATGTCCCGCCCAAGGCATACTGACAGCTTGTAGAATGGGACCTTTTATGTTTCAATCTTCGTTTAACATTGAATGAAAAATCGCACTTTCGCATACAATTTTGTTCCCTGTATTTTCTTTTACTTTTACTTTTTCAAAATAAAAATGGCAATACTTTTCTTTTCATATTCTAAATATTCTTTTGCACTTTCTAAAAATAAAAGATAAAATCATTGATCATGCAGATCCGTCTCGGACTCTGTTGGAAATGATAATGCTATGGCTCCTTATATCCTTGAGAATTCATTTGGTCATGCTAATGAGGATAGTGAGGAAGATTGTGAAGTCCCTGAAGAACTAGCCATGCTCTTGAGACAGGAAGAGAAGGTCATCTAGCTGTATCAAGAAGAAACAAAAGTCGTCAATCTCGGTACCGAAGAGGTAAAGAGAGAAGTCAAAATAGGGGCCGCTTTGCAAAGTGAAGAAAAGAATGGGTTGATTGAGTTACTTCGAGAGTATGATGAAATCTTCACCTAGTCGTATGAAGACATGCCCGACTTAGACACTGATATAGTAATGCATAGATTGCCACTCAAACCAGAATGTCCTCCTGTTAAGCAAAAGCCAAGAAGGACCAAACCCGACATGGCTTTTAAGATCAAAGAAGAGGTTCAGAAACAGCTCGAAGCAGGTTTCCTATCTGTGATAAATTACCCGCCTTGGATTTCTAACATTATGCCCATACCTAAAAAGGATGGTAAGGTACACATGTGTGTCGACTACCGAGACTTGAATAAAGCAAGCCCGAAGGATGATTTCCCGTTGCCTCATATTGATGTATTGGTTGATAACACTGCTCAGTCTTCGGTGTTCTCCTTTATGGATGGGTTCTCTGGCTACAATCAGATAAAGATGGCTCCGAAAGACATGGATAAAACAGCTTTCACAACTCCTTGGGGTACCTTTTGCTATAGAGTCATGCCTTTTGGTCTTAAAAATGCCGATGTGACATATCAACAAGCTATGGTGACTCTCTTTCACGACATGATTCATAAAGAGGTCGAGGTGTATGTGGACGACATGATTGCGAAGTCACAGACTGAGGAAGAACATTTGGTCCATTTGCAGAAGTTGTTTGATCGTTTATGAAAGTTCAGGTTAAGGCTTAATCCAAACAAATGCACCTTTGGGGTTCGATCGGGCAAGTTACTTGGTTTTATCGTGAGTCAACGAGGAATTGAAGTAGATCCAGACAAAGTAAAAGCAATACAGGATATGTCGGCGCCGAAAAATGAAAAGGAAGTACGAGGTTTCCTTGGAAGGTTGAATTATATAGCCAGGTTCATTTCCCATCTTACTGCTACCTGTGAACCCATCTTTAAATTGTTACGCAAGAATCAGGATGTCCATTGGGATGAAAGTTGTCAAGAAGCTTTCGAGAAGATTAAGCATTATCTTCAAGAACCACCAATACTCATACCACCAGTTCTCGGGAGACCTCTAAATATGTATTTGATTGTGCTTGAAGGATCTATGGGTTGTGTGCTCGGACAACATGATGATATTGGACGAAAAGAACACGCAATCTATTACCTGAGCAAGAAGTTTACTGATTGTGAATCAAGGTATTCCTTACTTGATAAGAGTTGTTGTGCTCTTACATTTGAGGCAGCTCAGATATTTCCCTTTCCTTCGGGATAAATAAAGTTCGGTGTCGGCTCTGTGTTTTCCGCCGGTAGCTTCAGGATGGAACTTAAAATTCGAGTTTGAAAACTTTGAACTTTTTTTTGTAAAATATGCAGCAATTCTCCAGGTTTTGTGTGCGTGAATTTGGCTTGCTCAGGGCTTGTACTTATAGTGGAGACGGAGGGGACACAATTACATGGAAAGAATCCATACCATAATGCCATGGTTTAAGAGCAAAATCAATTCTTGAAAGATTTCCATTTTTGTATATTCTTGCCCATTTTGATCAAGACAATGTACCTGGACACTTGTGATGAAGCTTGCACGAAAAATGGGTCCTCTTAATGGGCCAAGTCAGGCCTAAATGTCATGGCCTATATTTTCTAGTATTTCTTCCATTTTATTTAATTTAAATCAAATAAAATCAAAATAAAATACAAGAAAAACCACGGTCATGCCAAAATGGGGTGAGAGGTCCTTCACAAGGTCATGGAGAGTTTTAAACTCAAAAAGTTAGGCCATTGACCTAAAATTTTAGGTTTGCTCAATGTACAATTCTTGAAATTTCCCAAATTTCCCAACTTGAGCAAGCCATAACTTGCTCAATTTTTATCTCATGATGATGATATTTAACTTTTTGGAAAGCCCAAGATGTCTGCTTCAATATCTTTTTTGATCAATTTCTCATTTGAAAATTTTATCTTGATGTAAATGGTCTTGGCAAAAGTGGCTTTTGTTGAATTTTTGAAAATGACCTGTAAAGGTTGAGCTTATATCTTTCAAATGGTGAATCTCTTGAACTTGTGGACTAATGAGAAGTTGTAGGGAATTGGATTCTATTTAAAATGAGCTTTGGTTGGGGAAACATGGATGAAGTATGAGAAAGTTATGCCTGGTCAAAGTTTGGTTGGCTTTTCCTATAGAAACCCTAATTTAGCAATTCTTGACTTTTGATGAATTAGGAGCATTTCTTGAGGAATCATGATCAACCCTTTATCAAATGATGGATATCACTTCAAAATGTTGATGTTGACCAAAATTCTTGAAGTTTGATTGTACATGGGCCACAATTGAGTTTTGACCTAGCAGAGTTGATTTTCAAGCATTTAAGCAATTGACTGGGCAAACTTGTTATGCAAAGCATGAAATTTGGCATGGATAATCTTGAGGACATAGTAGGACCATGGAAAACATTTGAGACCATTGGTGCTCACACATCTTGATGAAAATTGAAACCCTAGTTAGAGGTTAATTGCCTTAAGAGGAGAATTTGTCTTGTCAATTCTTGGTCATCCTTGGGCAAGTTGGGGACCTCAATGGGCATGTGTTGAGTAAAAAGGGAGGGAAAATTTTGGGGTACAATAGCTGCCCATGTTCAATCTTTTTGGATCTGAGGATGTAGATTGGCTTGTCTGCCTTTCGTGATCTGAAGGTGGAAGATGATTGAACACTAGAGTGCCCAAAAATTTGCACTCGTCCAAAGTGATATTGTTGGTGAATAATATCGAGAATGGGATTACAGATTCCATTTGGAAAAGATGACATAAGACATTCAGAGATCGGCTTAAATATGCCAACCACAGAACATGACGGAGAGTCATCGAAGATGGGCTTAGAGATGCCATCCAAAGTAGATGTTGAATTCATAAGAATTCTCTTTGTGGGGATTCCTATTCCTGCTGTCTGAGGAGGAGGTCGCTGGGGAATGTTTTAGGGGAATAGAGTCTAGGAGCTTCGGTTGTCCATTACTCTACCGGGGAGTTATCTCTTGATTGGAGAGACGAAAGTGAGCTGTTATCTGGTCGGGATCCCGGCTTTACAGCGACTTGTTGAGGACAATAAGACTGATTGATATCTGGTCGTATTCCAGGCTTCACAGTGACCTATTGGGGAATATGAAATTAACTTCTATATGCACGATTCCAGGCTTCGCAGTAATTATAGACATTGAACTGTTATCGGGTCGTATCCAAGCTTCAGTGGTTTGAAGAAATTAAGCTGTTATCTAGTCGGGTCCAGGCTTTGACTTGAATCTGAGGTATATAGTTATCTTGTCGAGTCCAGGCTTCGGTGTCATAGGTTATACAATCATCTGGTCGGGTCCAAGGTTCATAGTAATTAATAAACTGCTATATGGTCAGACTTCAGGCTTTACAGTATCTTTAACTGGATAAGAATCAAAAAATCTTAGGGTCGATTTAACTGAACTAGAGAAAGTATCTACTGGAAAAGAATCAGAATAACTCATTGGTCAATTTAAACTTAACCAGTAGAGGTCTTGAGTTATCTTTGACTGGATAAGAATCAGAAAAATCTTAGTGTCGATTTAACTGAACCAGAGACAGTTTCTACCGAAAAAGAATCAGAATAAATCATTGATTAATTTCAATTGAACCAGCAGAGTTCTTGAATAATATTTAACTAGAAAAGAATCAGAATAAATCTTAGGGTCGAGTTGACTGAACCAGAGAAAGGTCTTGAATCATCTTTAACTGGAAAAGAATAATATTTGTTGATTCGATCTTTCCTGAAAAGGTAAAGAGTTAGTCGTATGCAATGTCATGATGTATGAAATGCATTGTGTAATGATGTTCTCAAAATAAATGAGATTATGTTGTATGCGACGGGTATGCACATGCCATGATGTATGAATATGGAATGTTGTTGCGATATCTCCTAGTCTAGGAAAATAAATCTCTGACTGCTGCTAGAGAATATTGGGAAGATGAATCCTGGACTACTGTTTAGTAGATGATGAAACTGATTCTTTCATCTTCGCTGGGGATGATGAATGGAGAATGCCAGGGATTTTTGACTCCTGCTTGAGAATGAATTTGTGGGGAGAAAGATGCTTTGTTGGAAGATTTTACCGATGTAGAGGAACAAACTCTGTTGGGGGATAAACTTCCGCATCTAGAGAAATAAACTCTACCAGGGGATAAGGCTATTTGAGATTTGTAAAAATTAGCTGGGGATCTTTGAGTTAACCTCTCTGAGGGAACTTTGCTGGAGGAGGTAATTCCTGTTTGGGGAAGAAGAGATTAAAATTTTGGTTGTTTCCACTATGTGGGGAACATAGACATCACTGGGTCGTATGCTAAGGATGTAGCGGTGACTTCGTCTCAAGAAGTCTCTGCCCCTTTACAAATGGCCTTTTTTAGACTTTTCCCCATTTCTTAAAGTTATTAGCAATTGTCTTTCTGTTTCTTATGCAAGTATTGTAAACAGTAATCATATTCAAATGCATATGTCAAAAATAGTCATTGGACGTTTTTGCAAAACAAAACAAAAAAAATAGAAAACAAATAGTTTTGAACTTTAAAAGAAATGATTTGCATTGATTTTGAAGTTTGCCTATAACAGGCATTTTTGTACAAAGAGACTGACGTTCTAGTAGGAGAATGCCGCCGTGAAAATGAAACTATACAAAATAGTGTACAAAGAAAAAAAACAGCTATGTGTAATAATCTCATTGAGATTCAATTCTGCTATTGCCCTTATGTCCTTAAGCGTCTCATCACTTTGCTATTTTTCCGAAGCCGACTAGATTGATTGGCACCGTTTGAGCTTGATAGTTGATAATGAGGTCTGGTCCCAAAGTGATCCAATGGGACATAGTTGTACGCTTCAAATCCCTAACATTTTCCTGGACCTTCCTTTCGGGTTTTCAGTCCACCGGGATACCCTTTTTTTCCCAAGCCGCCTTTTCAGGTTTTCGAATTACCGGGTGTACATTTAATTTTTTGTATTTATCCCTAAATTTTTCCTAAACCCTTTTGGTTCATCGGGATGCCCTTATTTTTGCCTAGGCCAGTCAACCTAGCAGGTCTTTATTCATGTGTAGTATCTTTTCACTATGTCTGCATTCACAGGGTGAGGAAGGTCGTCACCATCCATGGTGGTTAGAATCATGGCTCCACCAGAAAATATGCTCTTGATTACAAATGGCCCTTCGCACGTGGGAGTCCATTTTCCCCTGGGATCACCTTGTGGAAGTATGATGCGCTTGATTACTAGATCACCCACTTGATATAGCTAACGTCTGACCTTTTTTTTGAAAGCCTTGATCATTCGCTTTTGGTACATCTGACCATGACATACAACAACAAGCCTTTTCTCATCAATCAGATTCAGATGGTCAAGTCGAGTATGGATCCAATCATCTTCATTCAAACCTGCATCCTTCATGATTCTCAAAGAAGGGATCTAGACCTCAATAGGCAGGACAACCTCCATACCATACACCAGAGAGAAAGGTGTTGCTCCTGTTGACGTACATGCTGAGGCGCGGTAACCATGAAGAGAAAATGGCAACATCTCATGCAAGTCTTTGTACGTCATCGTCATCTTCTATATGATTTTCTTAATATTCTTGTTAGCAACTTCTATAACGCCATTCATCTTCAACCGGTAAGGGGAAGAATTATGATGCTGGATTTTGAATTGTTTACAGAGTTCGGTGATCATAGTGTTATTGAGATTTGTACCATTATCTGTAATGATTCTTTCGGAGATACCATACCGACAAATAAGGTTATTCTTTATGAACCACACCACAACATTTTTGGTAACAGAAGAAAATGAGGCAGCCTCAACCCACTTCATGAAGTAATCAATGGCGACTAAGATAAAACGATGCCTGTTTGAAGCGGTAGGTCTAATCTCTCGGATCATGTCAATGCCCCACATTGCAAAGGTCCAGGGAGCCGTCGAGAAGTTCAAAGGAACCAGAGGTACATGTACCTTATCAACATAGATATGGCATTTGTGACAAGTTCGGGAATGCTAATAACAGTCTGCTTCTATAGTGGACCAATAGTATCCTGCCCGTAGGATCTTTTTAGCCATGGTGTGTCCACTACAGTGGGTGCCAAAGGTACCTTCGTGTAAATCTGCCATAATCCTCTCTGCTTCTCTCTTGTCTACACACCAAAGTAAAGTAGAGTCATGGTTGCGTTTGTAGAGGATTCCATTACTGAGGAAGAACTTTTCAGAGAACCTTCTCAGAAACTTCTTATCATTGACAAATGCTCCCTCAGGATATTCTTGAGCCTCGAGATACCTTTTCACTTCACGGAACCAAGGTTTGTCTGTTACCCCTTCAGTATGAATCTCATAGCAATATGATGGTTTATCCAATCTCTCAATAGTGATCTGAGGAGCCTCATTCTCCCACCTGACCTTGAACATAGATGACATAGTAGCTAGCGCGTCTGCTAACTGATTCTCTTCTCGTGGAAAATGTTCCAAGGTAACTTCTTCAAATTGTGGAAGCAACGTCAACACATGTTCTTTGTAAGGGTGAGATTAGGGTGCTTCGTGTTCCACTCTCCTTTAATTTGACTAATTACCAAAGTCGAATCTCCGAAAACACTCAAGAGCTTGATCCTCAGGTCAATAGCAGCTTTGAGACCCATGATGCATGCTTCATACTCAGCCATATTGTTGGTACAATTGAAACATAGTCTGGCGGTGAAAGGAGTATGACAACCCTCGGGAGATATGATTATAACACCAATGCCATTGTCGAGTTTGTTGGAAGCTCCATCAAAAACCATAGTCCATCGGGAACGTTTCTCAGGCCCTTCATCCGGTCCAGGTTCTTCACAGTCAGTCACTAACATGATATTCTCATCCGGGAATTCAAATTTCATGGAGTGTTAGTCATCCACAGCCCGATGAGCCAAATGATCAGCTAATACACTTCCCTTGATTGCTTTTTGGGTCGTGTATTGATGTCGTATTTGGGATACGGTGGGAGAACTAACTTGAGGTTTTGTGTTTGTGTTTGCAAATGTTGTGGTTAGCAAGAGTCGCCACCGACTTTTCTTTTATCCAATAGGAAAGATAAAAAAGAACAGGAAAGACCTTTGAGATTGTTTTTGAGTTCCGGGGGTTGATTGTGAAAAGGGAAGGTTCTAGCACCCTTTTCATCCATGGTTTTCCATGGGCTCTTAGTTACTTATTTAGATCACTTGCTTTACTTTTGCAATTGTTTGAAATGGTTCTTTGTGTTGTTTTGAAAGTATTTTGAAAAGAGGTCGTCGTTTAGGCAATCTTTAAAATGATTCTCGTTCGTAAGAATGTATACAAAGATGTTTGTCTTTTGAAAAATGTTTCAAGGTTTTGAAAGTTGTTTGGAAATGTTTTGAATGTGTGTGTGTTTGTTTGAAAATATCAAGGATTGTTTGCAAATTGATCAAGTAACTAGAAACTATCTACCTACTCAAAAGTATTTTTTTGTACATTTTTATTCCTTTGACATTGTTGATTTACCATTGATTTGGTAAACAACCTTATCTTTGGATGTTAAACGGGACGGGCGTGGGTCATCGTATGACCATGATAGCAATGTTGCCAAGTATATTTAGCACTTTTAGGGACCAATATCATCTTTTTTTAGGCAACCTTTTGATAGCGTCATCGAGGGACTATGATCTTTTGTTTTGTATTGTTTTTGCCAAGATACCTAGCATGCATACCATGGCCATTTTATAAGGGAACCAAGTGGATGAAACCCTAGGGGTGCTTGTGTGCAATGTGCGTCATTTTACATGCATTTGTCTTGTATTAGGTCTTCCTATTTGTTTGATTTTTGTCTTATCATACAAACCCTAGTTTTACTAAACATGGATATAATGTGATAAATTACGTAAAGTAAATCTAAGTTATTACAACAATATTATGGGAAGGGGGATACAAGTTTTGAATGGGGAATATTGCTCAAAATAAAACCCTAAAAATTATTACAATCCAATTGAATTATTGTACAATAAATAAATAAAACAATTATTTAAATATGCAATAAAATGTATGGATGCAAAATGTTTTTGTATTTATTTTATGTATGAGAAAACAAAGTTATTTAAGTCCTAAAAAATAAAAAATAATAATAATATTGTTATTTTTGAAAGGGGTAAAACCCTAGTTTTTGATTAAAAGAAATATATATTCTATATTTATTTTATTTTGTCTATTTATGTACAAGAAATAATAAATAAAATTATTTACAAATATTAAAAATTAAAATATATGTATTAAAAATGATATTTTATGTGTATGAATGACAAAAATAAAAATGTATGATATTTTTTAAATTATTTACAAGTTAATTAGAAAAATAAAGTTCTATTTATTTGTATAAAACTATTTTTATATGTGGAAAAATAATAAAAATAAAATAAAATTGAAAAAAATTAAGAAAATAATTTTTGTGATTTTTTATGGTTCAGGAAAAATAAATGAAAATAATAAATATAAAAATAAAAAGAAAAATATGAAAAATAATCAAAATATGCAAGGGGGTGCAAAAGTAATATGGAGGGTGCAAACAACAAAACCAAAAAGGCCAAATGCAACAAAAAGCCCAAGACAGCTCAGCTTCGTCCCTGTCCTTCAGCTTGCGCGCGTTTCTTCTTCAAATCTGGAACTTGCTCATGCTTACATAGAATCAAAAACTAATAACACAAAAAATGTAGCTTATGATCTCACAATTCCAGTGATATAAAGTTTGTAAACTAACTCTCAAAGATCAGAGAGAATTTGTTCACCCCTAATTTCTGACCTAGTTTTTTCATGAAATTCAAGCTTCAAATTCTCACTACTCAGTTAATATAAATGACAACTATGCATATGTACAACTTTAGCAAGTTCAGGACTACATTTTTACTTCACAAATCAAAGCATAAGAATTCCTAAATAGAGAGATAGAGTTTTGAAAAATACCTTGTTCAGCTGAGTTTGGATATGGCAATGTGGGGACTTTGAGTGAGGCCTGAAGATCGTGTGAGCTTCCTTGAAGTTCCCTCAACCTTTTCCAATGCTTAGCTGGTCTTAAGGATGCTTGAAACTCCCTGTAGAAGTCAACCTGCAACCTTCAAAAATGAAAATGGTGATGTCTGAAACAAGGCTCACAGTAACAGGACAAGGGCTTGGATAGTTTAGGTAGGATGTATGTAAAGTGTTTTAAGTCTTGAGAGGCAAAACGCACGAGCCAAAATTGATTTGGCAAGGATTTTGCAGAAGCTGCCCTGTTTGGGAAAAAAATGTGTTTCCTGTGTTTGGGAAGGTTTGGGATCTTTTTCTTTCATGCTTAGGCTTGTAACAATTTTGTGAAGTTGTTTAGAATGAATCCAAGTTCACCCTTTAACAAATGTGCAAGTTCTGATCCCTTTTGCCTCTTTTCTTGCTTTTGAAGAAAGGTTGAAGTGACTATGCCAAAGTGCTGTACTTGCTAGTTCTACGGCTGATGATAGTTGGTAAACATTGCCTGATATTTGTGGATATTGCTTGCAACAAAAGGTCAGGTCCATGGCTCAAGAATTGTAAAGTTGGAAAAGCTTGCTTTATCAAAATGGCATTGTGAACTTTTGGCCATTTATGGAATTATTCTTTGTGCAATGCCTCAAAAGCCAAAACAAAACCATTATCCATTGAGTTAGAATTTAATTATGGAGTGTAGAAGGGATTTAGGACCTGTAATACAAGGTACAAGCATGCTTGATCAGATTTGCAACTTGGTGCATTGTGAAAAATGGCTTGACTAAAAGTGATAAAATACCATTTTCTCTTCTTAGATTCTCCCTAACCACAAATGATCTTGGAGAGTTATTTGACATTTTGGAAAGCTTGCAACATGCTCTACAATCCATATTTGAATTGAATTTTGAGATACCTCTTGGAACTAGGTGAAAAATGTCCATGAAGTTAGGTCAAAATCCTGCCTAAATTAGGGAAAATTTTCACTAAGTTAAAAAGTTTATGGACCCCTATTCACAAATTCATATCTTGAGATCCAAGAATATTTTGGGAAAACTTTGTGAGGAAAAGTTGTAGATTTCATGGAGGACTACAACTTTCATGTTGGAAGTTTTCTTTGAATCAAATTGCATCATGGTGTAAAAGTTGTGAAAAGTTGGGGGAAAAAAAGAAAATTTCCAAACTTAGAAAATTTCTAAGTTATGAAAAATTTTAAATTCAAAAACCTAAATTTCAAAATTGGTTTTCTTGATCAACAAGTTTCATATTTTGACATATCTTGATGAATTATGACCCTTGGCACTTGATTTTGACCAAAAAGTCAAAGTTTGACTTTTCAGTGTACAGTTGGCTTTTGATCAGTTGACTGCAAAATTCATCTGTCAATCCTATGCATTTGAGATATTTTGAACTATGTGATTAGGTCAAGATGATGCTATTGAGTCCTTGAAATCATGCTTGAACCCAATTGGTCATTGGCTAGGTTAAAAATTAGAAATTTCCCTTTCTTAGTCAAAACCCTAATTTTGACCATTTTGCCCTTTTGATGATCTGATCAAATTTCTTGAGGAGATGTGATCCAAACTTGATAAAATGGTACATATGATCCTATAATATTTTTGTGGATAAAAAATTATGATGTTTGACTGTAAATTGGCCATGGTTGACTTTTTCCCCAATACAGCTGATTTTTAGGTCAACTGACGAATTGATTGGGAAAAAATGTGATTCAAAGCTTGAAACTTGTCATGAACAATCTTAGGGGTCCAAGATGGTGTATAAAAGTCACATAAAGCATTGATAGTCCCAAAACCCTTGTGAAAACTTAAACCCTAATCTCAGGTTATCAGTGCATCAAGATGTGTTGAGCTGAGCAAACCCTAATCCTGTCTGGAGTCCAAGAAGTCTTATGAGGAAAATCTTGATAAATGAGAGGGAAAATTTTGGGGTACAAAAGTTGCCTATGTTCAATCTTCTTGAACCTGAAGAGTTAGATTGGCGAGTTTGTCATTCGTGACTCGAAGGTAAAAGATGATTGGACACTAGAGTGCCCGTAAATTTGCACTCGTCAAAGTGTAGTTGAGGAAATGGGCTTAAAGATGCCATTTGGAGATGAGATAGAATCTTGTTAGAGATGGGTTAGAGATGCCATCCAAGAATGTTTGCTGAGTTGTAAGTTGTAAGTCATAGGAATAAGTATCAGAATGGTATCCGCGTCTGGAACGTATCTGAACTGTATCTGGAGACTTGTAATGAGAAACAAAATAGCATCCGTGTCTGGAGCGTCTCTAAGCTGGAGAAAAACTGAATAAGTGACAGAATGGAAACCGTATCTGGAGCATATCCATACTGTATCTGAATGTCGAGGTCTAATGAGTATCAGAATGACTTCCGTGTTTGGAGTGTATCTGTACTGTATCTAGAAGTTTGATCTGAATGAGAAATAGAATGGCTTCCGTGTCCGGAGCGTATCCGAGTTGGGGAAAATCAGAATAAGTGATAGAATGGCTACCGTGTCTGGAGCGTATCCGTACTGTATCTTAATGTTGAATCTGAATGAGGGCCAGAATGGCATCCGTGTTTGGAGCGTATCTAAGTTGTATCTGAAATTTGTTATATGAGTAAGTGACAGAATAACATCCGTGTGTGGAGCGTCTCTGGGCTGGAATCTGAATAAGTAGCAGAATAACTTCCGTGTTTGGAGTGTATCTGAACTTGAAATTGAATAAGTGACAGAATGACTTCCGTGTCTGGAGTGTATCTCGACTATATCTGAAGTTGATATCCGAATGAGTATTAGAATGACTTCCGTGTCTGGAGCATATTCGAGTTGTATCTGCAATATTTAAACATTATTAATGATAGCTGTTAATATTATCCTGAGAAAGGGTAAAATGTTAGCTGAAACACAAAGTTATGTTGCATGAAATGTATGATGCAATATATGTGTTTTTTATGTTTATATGGATGTAATGTATGCGCATGTAAGCTGACGTGCGGTATTGCTGAGGAAAATAAATCCTTGACAGCTGGGGAATAATAAAACCCTTGACAGCTGCCGGGGAAAATGAATCCTTGACTGCTGAGGATAAGAAATCCTGGACGATTGTTGGGGATTAAAATCCTTGACAACTTCTGCGGGGATATAAGGATCTTTCATGTCTTGAAGTTGGAGTATTGACAAAAATTCTATTGCAAACAAAGCGGTATACTGCCTGAGAAATCTGCTTGGGGAATCCAGAGAATTTTGATGACTTCTACTGGGGATTACACAATGGGAAACTTTGATCTGTTGGAGAAAAGGGAAGACTCTGATGACTTCTACGGGGAATTAAGAATGAGGATCTTCATTCTGTTGGGGAACAATGAAAACTTTGGCGATTTCACTAGGGAATTGAGAATCTTCATTCTGTTGAGGAACAAGAACTCTGTGGGGAAGAAGGCTTACTACTAGAGAGTAAGTTCAGGAGTTTTCGGTTGTCTTCCACTCTACTGGGAAGTTATCCTAGGTTGGGGAGAGATAAAAGTTAACTGTTATCTGGTTGATTTCCAGGCTTCAAGATAACTTGCTGGGGAATTTGGAGAAACTCAAAGGTTTTCGTTGGGGATTGATACTTAGAAGTTTTGGCTCCGCTATGGATTGGGAGTTTGAAGTTCTAACTCTGGTGGGGATCAAGGGTTTGAAATTTAGCTCCGCTGGGGATCTAGATGATGTATTGTAGGGATTGCTTCTGGAATAGCTTAAAGATGTTTTCCTATCCTTTCAGTCTATCAGTAATTGTTCTTTTCTATCCTGTTTATTTGTAAACAGTAATTATGTTCATATGCATATGTTCATCAATGAATCATTGGACGTTTTTGCATATAAAAACACAAGTGTAAAAAGAAAAAGACAAATGGTTTTCAACACTTTGAAGAGATATCTTTGTATTAACTTTGAGTAAGTGTTTTGTACAAAGGAGACATACGTCCTAGTAAGAGGATGGTGTCATAAAAGTAAGAAATATTTATACAAATAATAGCTATGTGTGTAAAAAATCCCATGGGGTTCCCATTCCGCTATAGCCTTCGTGTCTCCGAATATCTTGTCCATCCGTTGCTTCATCCGAAGATGATTGGATTGATCAGAAGCTCAGAGTTTGTTAGTGAAGAGATTGTCCTTAAAGTGATCCGACGAGACATAGTCATATGCTTTAATTTCCTAACTTTTGCCTGGATCGCCCTTTCGGGTTTTCAGTCCACTGGGAAACCCTTTTTTACCCAAGTCTCCCTTTCGGGTTTTCAACTTGCCGGGTGTACAATTTTTTTTTATTTATCCCTAATTTTTGCTTGAACCGCCCTTTCGGGTTTTCGATTCACCGGGATGCCCGTGTTTTGCCTAGGTGTGTCAACCTAACGGGTCGATTATGCGTAGTATCTTTTGACTATGTCTGCGTTCGCAGGGTGCAGAAGATCGCCGTCGTCCATGGTAGTTAAGATCATTGCCCCACCAGAAAAGATGTTCTTGATCACAAATGGTCCTTCATAAGTAGGATTCCATTTGCCCCTGGGATCACTTTGTGGCAAGATGATGCCCTTGATTACCAGATCTCCAACTTGATATACATGTCATTTGACTTTCTTGTTGAAAGCATTAATCATCCATTTTTGATACATCTGACCGTGGCAAACAACAGTAAGTCTCTTTTCATCAATCAAGTTAAGTTGATTAAGTCGGGTCTGAATCTAATCGTCTTCACTCAAACCAGCATCTTTCATGATTCTCAAGTCGGGTCTGAATCCAATCATCTCCATGTCATATACCAAAGAATAGGGTGTTGCCCCAGTTGATGTGCGTGCCGCGGTACGGTACCTGTGAAGAGAAAACTGTAGCATCTCATGCCAGTCCTTGTAGGTGACTGTCATCTTTTGTATGATCTTCTTGATATTTTTGTTAGCAGCTTCGACTGCACCATTCATCTTTGGCCGGTAGGGAGATGAATTGTGATGTTGAATCTTGAACTGCTCGCACAAGGCAGTGATCATAGTATTGTTAAGGTTTGTACTGGTATCAGTGATGATCCTTTCGGGGATACCATACCGGTAAATAAGGTTCTACTTGATGAAGCGGGCAACCACATTCTTAGTAACAGATGCGAAGGAAGCTGCTTCGACCCACTTGGTGAAGTAGTCAATGGCCACCAGAATGAAGTGGTGTCCATTGGATGTTGTAGGCTTGATCTCTCCAATCATGTCGATTCCCCACATAGCGAAGGTCCAAGGAGCTGTTAGGACGTTTAGAGGAACTGGAGGCACGTGCACCTTGTCTGCATAGATTTGACACTTGTGACAAGTGCGGGAGTGTTGGTAACAGTCAGCTTCCATGGTAGACCAGTAGTAGCCTGCCCTTAGAATATTTTTAGCCATCATATGCCCGCTAGAGTGAGTGCCGAAGGAGCCCTCATGCAATTCAGCCATATTATTTTCAGCTTCAATCCTGTCCACACAACGAAGCAGAATAGAATCGTGATTGCGCTTGTACAGGATACCATTACTTAGGAAGAACTTAGCTGAGAATCTCCTTAAGAACTTTTTGTCGTTGATCGAAGCTCCTTCAGGGTATTCTTGAGCCTCGAGATACCTTTTGACATCATGAAACCACGGCTGGTCCACTACCTCTTTGATATTAATCTCGTGAGAATGTGCAGGTTCAACCATCTGTTCAATGGTGATTTGGGGAGCCTCATTGTCCCAATCAAGTTTAAACATAGATGACATTGTAGCTAGAGCACCTGCTAGCTGATTTTCTTCTCGCGGGAAGTGTTCGAAGGTAATCTGCTCGAAATGTGGTAACAATGTCAAAAGATGTTCTTTGTAAGGGATGAGGTTTGGATTTTTAGTATCCCAATCTCCTTTGATCTGACTGATGACCAAAGCTGAGTCCCCAAACACATCTAAGGATTTGATTCCCAAGTCTATGGCAGCCTTGAGTCCAAAGATGCACGCTTCATACTCGGCCATGTTGTTCGTACAGTTGAAGCAAAGTCTGGTGGTGAAAGGAGTATGGCAACCTTCTAGGGAGATGAGTATCGCGCCGATACCGTTTCCAAGTGCATTGGAGGCCCCATCAAAGTACAGGGTCCATCGGGATCCTTGTTCAGGTCCGTCATATGGTCTGAAATCTTCAACGTTGTCCAATGTCATGATGTCTTCGTCAGGGAAGTCAAACTTCATGGATTGGTAATCTTCAACGACTCGATGAGCCAGATGGTCAGCTAGAACACTCCCCTTTATAGCTTTTTGGGTCGTGTATTGTATATCGTATTCCGTTAGGATCATCTGCCATCTAGCTATTCTTCCAGACAAAGCAGGCTTCTCAAATATGTACTTGATCGGATCCATCTTAGATATCAGCAAAGTGGTATGAGTCAACATATACTGCCTTAGCCGACGAGCAACCCATACCAAAGCGCAACAAGTTTTCTCGAGCGGTGAATATCTGGTTTCGCAGTCGGTAAACTTTTTGCTAAGGTAATAAATGGCATGCTCTTTTCGGCCAGACTCGTCATGCTTCCCCAGTACGCACCCCATTGAATTTTCTAGGACGGTCAGATACATGATTAGCGGTCTTCCCTCGACGGGTGGCATCAAGATAAGAGGTTCTAGAAAATACTCCTTGATTTTATCGAAAGCAATTTGATAGTCATCATTCCATCGAACTACTTGATCTTTCTTCAACAGCTTGAAGATTGGTTCACAAGTAGATGTTAGGTGAGAAATGAACCTTGCAATGTAGATTAGGCATCCCAAGAAACCTCTAACCTCCTTCTCAGTGCGAGGAGCAGGAATTTCTTGTATAGCTTTGACTTTGGCAGGATCAACCTCGATGCCTTTGTTGCTGACAATGAAACCTAAGAGTTTACTAGACCGGACTCCGAAAGTACACTTGTTTGGGTTCAATCTGAGCTTGTACTCCTTCAACCTGACAAACAGCTTTTGCAAGTGATCAAGGTGTTCTTCTTCAGTTTGTGATCGGGCTATCATGTCATCTACGTAGACCTCTATCTCATGATGTATCATGTCATGAAACAAAGCTACCATGGCGCGTTGATAGGTTGCCCCGACATTCTTCAGTCTGAATGGCATCACTTTGTAGCAGAACGTACCCCACTGTGTAACAAATGTAGTTTTCTCCATGTCTTAAGGCGCCATTTTGATCTAGTTATAGCCTGAGAATCCGTCCATGAAAGGAAAAACATTGTGCTGAGCTGTGTTGTCAACCAGGATGTCGATGTGCGGAAGTGGAAAGTCATCTTTAGGTCTGGCCCTGTTTAAATCTCTATAATCCACGCTCATTCTCACTTTTCCGTCCTTCTTAGGCACAAGCACAATGTTAGCAACCCATTGTGGATAGGAAGTAACAGCCAGAAATCTAGCATTGAACTGCTTCATAACTTCTGCTTTGATCTTTTCTGACATGTCGGGTCTCATGCGACGGACCTTTTGTTTCACTGGTGGACAATCTTCTCTTGTGGGGAGACGGTATACGACAATGTCTGTATCCAGTCCCGGCATGTCTTCGTATGACCAGGCGAAGATTTCAACATAATCATGCAGTAACTGAATTAGGCGCTCCTTGACACTCGACTCTAGATTGACACCTATCTTGATTTCCTTTTTATCCTCCTCAGTACCCAATTTGATTGTATCCAACTGCTCCTAATGAGGATGAATTTATCTTTCCTCTTACTGTAATAATCTGGCCAATTCCCCTGGCACCTCACAATCTTCGTCACCTTCGTATTCGGCTTGTTTGATCAGATCTTTAGAGTCACTGAAGGCTATAGCACTATTGTTACCCATGGGTTCCGGAATGGAAGGGTACCTGCATTTGTGAGTGTGAGTGTGTGTAAGGGCATGGCCATCTTAAAACAAACAGAATGTAAAAGAAAGACAATGAGCACAAAAGTTTTATATATGAAAAGCGTCCATGATTCATTAAAATGACATATGAAATGAAATAAGAACCCTTACAAATGGACCTATGTGCCTCGGGTAAGACACAAGGTTGAAAAAGTATGAATTGTTTGTGAATTATTATAGTCCAACAGAAATGGAAAATATAAATTACTGCGGTATGAAAGTAATCAAAATAAAGTCTTTTGCTTCCCAGTTGCACAGTCCTCCGCCAACAGTAGGAAAAATCCAATCTTCCAAGCTGCCCTCTTCTTCACAGTCCTCTAGTGCATTAACCCCTCAGTGGATGATCTTCACAGGTGGCCCTCCGGCACGGGAGCGGCGTACAGCCTTTTGACTAGTCGAAGTGAATCCCAAGCCGAATTTGTCTGATTTGAAAGGAAAATCTGGAAGCTGCCCCCAGATTGTGGATCCGCCTTCTTCCACAACTGCCCTAGCATCCTTGAGAGATGACATCCGAGGCAGAGGTCTGGAAAACATGGGTACAGAGGACACCGTCTTGGTCGCCGCTATCTCATGAGCTACCTCTTCAAAATGCTGGAAAGGAGTTTCGATGAATTCGCCATCCAATTCTACATAACGGAAAGAATTCAGATGACTGATCATGTATTCCTCTTCGCCATGAACAATTATGATTTCCCCTGGACAGGGTACTTGAGCATTTGATGCAGATTAGAAGTGACAGCTCCAGCATGGTGGATCCAAGGTCTTACCAACATGCAAGAATAGGAAGGACGAATGTCCATCACGTAGAATGTTGAATTGAACGTCTAGGTACCCACCTTGATCGGGATGTCCACCTCTCCATGGACCATCCTCTTAGAACCATCAAAGGCTCTGACAATGATGTTGATGGGTTTCAGGGTTAGGCCTTCACTATCCAACCTATCCATGGCTTTCTTCGGCAAGAAATTTAAAGATGACCCAGTATCAACCAAGACATGAGCTAGGGTCGTCCCCCTACACTCCACCGAGACATGCAGTGCGTTGTTATGTTTTCTCCCTTTGGAGGTCAAGTCTGCATCGGAGAATCCCAGGCCATTGTCAGCTAATAAGCTGGCCACACACTCTTGGAATTGATCAGCCGAAGTCTCTTGCGGCACGTGCACTGTCTTCAAAAACATGACCAAAGCTTTAGCATGTGCCTCAGAGCACAACAACAGGGCTAACATAGAGACTTTGGAGGGGGTCTGCCCCAGTTGTTCCACCATATCATAATCAATTTTCTTAATGATCCTCAGAATTTCTTCCATCTCTTTCTGGGATGTTTCAGGAATGACTAGTGATTGAGCCTTCGTCAAGACAAGCTACTCTTGAACATTCTTTCCTTTTTTCTCAACAGCGGAAGTAGGGATGGGAGTTGTATTGTTTTTGTCAGTGAGTACACTTGCAGGTACTGTTACTAGTATAGGTGTAATCTTTGGAATGGTCGCGGGTCCAAAGAATGCTGTTGGAGGAGAAATCTATGGAGAAAAGATTCTTCCACTACGGGTAACCTTGCTTGTTCCAGAAATATTACCGATGTCAGGATTATCTTCCTCAGAGCTTTCTTCTTCTGCAATCTGTTCAATCTGTTTGACACCATGGTAGTAGATTTCTCCACCATAGTTCCATGGTACCATTTTATCGGTTTTGTATGGGGTTGGCCCGGGCATTGTTATCTTCAACGGAGTAGTCACTGGAGCAGATGTAATCCTAACGGGTTTTTTAGGAACCCTGGAAGGAATGGCATATATGGTTATTATAGAAACTTCTAGAACTGGAATGGGTGAAACACGAGCTTTCTCAAATAAAATTTCCTTGTTATCAATCAGTTGTTGGATTCCTTTCTTCAACAGAGGATAGTCAATTGGGGAGGACAGGAAAGTATGGAAATCTAGGTTAAACCCTGGGAACACCTCATCTTTTAAAAAATTCAACTTGATGGTTAGGAGAGGAGTTAACAGTTCATCCACAGTAGAAACAAACAGATCTTCTCCCACAGCATTGGCATTGTACCCATGCCCCGGCATTGTGGCGGAGATAACATTCGGCTTTTCAGGAGCTTCAGATTTAACTTCCTTTGCGTCAATCAGATCTTGAATCTTGTTCTTCATGGCCTAACAGTTGTTGGTGTCGTGCCCTGGACTTTCTGAATGGTACGCGTATCTGGCGTTGGGATGGTAATGTGGAGAAGTAGTGTTAGGATTTTTAGGTGCCTCTTTCAGCATGGCCAAATTCAACTTCAAGAGATGTGGTAGGACTTGAGAAGGAGTCATGTTTATCTTGGTGAACTGCCGTACGTGCCTTTCCACCCTTTGCTGGTTATTTCTCAACTGATCATTTCTCGGCTGGTTGTTTCTCGGTTGGTCTGATGCAGACTTTTGAATCATAACGGCCCTAACTGTTGGTCATCTTTTGGTTCTTCCCTGATTCCTCTGGGCATAGACAGCAGACACTTCCTTCTCTCCAGTGAAGGGCTTTTTTGCAACAGCAGAGGTAGACGCATCTTTCTGAATTTTCCCGCTTCTAATACCGGCTTCCACCCTCTCGCCAGTTAAAATTAACTCAGCTAAACCTGCAGAGGAGCTTCCAATCAGGTAATTAAAGAAAGGACCTGACAGAGTCCCCAAGAACATGTCCACTAGCTCTCTTTCAGATAATAGGGGTTGCACCCTTCCGGCTAAATCCCTCCATTTTTGGGTGTAGTCTTTGAAGCCCTCATTGGTAGCCATAGCCATACTCTGTAGCTGAGTATGGGTTGGTGCCAAGTCGGCGTTGTATTGATACTGTTTGTAGAAGGCGGATGCCAAGTCTTCCCAATTATGCACATCAGACCTGTCCAGCTGGTAGAACCAATCCAGCAGTGTCCCCGATAAACTGTCCTGGAAAAAGTGGACCCATAGGTCTTTGTCAGAAGAATGTGGTTGAATTTTCCTGACATAAGATCGTAAGTGCATCTTGGGACAAGACACCCCATCATACTTAGAAAACAGTGGCACTTTAAACTTAGGAGGGATTACTATTCCAGAAACCAACCCTAACTCCTCAAAATCCAGCCCCGTTACTCTCTGTATCTCCATAGCAGCTAGACGTTCTTCCAAGTTTTTGTATTTGTCATCGGCCAGAGGGTATTGCTGTTCAGAGTAGTCCTCTTCTTCCTCTTCCTCTGCTTCAGAATCTGATGGCACTGTCATTCCTTTTCCTTTTCCTTCCCCCTCTTCAGATGTTGATGGGAATTCCAAAGTCCGTCTGGCTTGTCCTTCAAACCTTCTACCCATGATAACCACACCGGCTCGCTTCTTCTTCTTTTTTTCTTTCTCTTTCTCTAGAAGAGTCTTGAGTTCCTCCTGTCCCTTATCTAAGGTCATGAGCAACTGTTGGAATTGTGAATTCTGAGCTTGCAAATCTTTGACCGTTTGTTCAATATCCATCTTGCTGAAATAAACATCAGAGAGATGAGGAAACTTGGTGTGAAGACCTGCTTATGCAAATGATGAATGATATGTATTCATGTAATGCTTTCAAGGATTCAGAAATTCAAATTTGTTTTAAACAAAAAAGAAACACACGTCATATTAATAAGATAGAATTTGTTAGTACATCAATGCCCCTTGGGCAAAATAATACAAAATTCTAAGGTAAAAAGGCGTTGCTTATCCTCTTTGGTGCAATGTAGGTGTTGAGAGTCCGCTCTTCCTGAAGTAGCTGAGTGAGTTCCAAAACCTTCTCGCTTGCGTAGAATTGGGCTTCGAAAGTATCGCGCTCTCCCTTGAGTTGTATCTAACTTCTTTGTAGATCTTCGAGTGATGTTGGCATGTCAGGATGTAGGAGGGTGTATGGAACCTCTCCTTCCATAACAGGCTCTATAATCACTGGGAGAATGGAGGGGTAAGGCATCATAAGACTTTGGGCGTGGGTTCGTACCCACTTGAGGTAAGGCTCAAGAGGGAGGGAATTCATGTGTCCCAAGATCTTACTGTCTACCTTGTTGGGCATCCTCCAAGCTCGGATGAACCTTTGACGGAGTCTTTAATTGTCATTGTCGAAGTTGAAAACCAAACCTTGAATCAGCATATCATGTGGGCCATCCCTTCGGGCATAACCAAACTGTCTCAGAGCCAAGCAGGGGTTGTAGGTGATGTCTCCCCTAATGCCAAGTAGAGGGACATTAGGGAATTCCCCACAACGGTCAATGATGATAACATTCTCTTTAGATCGAGAACACCAATGAATGTCTGAATGTGTAAGAGTCATCAATCATTGTGACCACCTAAAACCTTGCTCATTCTTCAAGACTGATTGGGGAAGATGAGAAATAAACCATCTTGCCAGGAGAGGAGTGCAACACATGAGAACACCTCTTTTCCTCATTGTACGAGTGTGAAAAGAGTGGAGGATATCCCCAAGCAATGTAGGCACCGGGTTGCGAGTCATGAAGATTTTGACAGCACTTACATCTATAAGTTGGTCAGGATTAGGAACAAGACCATCCCATAGATGAGAAGAGCTATAATCTCCTCAAAAGCTTGCAAGTCTAGAGAATTCCAATAGCTTTGGGCCTTCTCAAACAGAAACTTTGACAAGAAGCTTTTGACACCACTTCTAGTTTCCCAATGTGTTATGACATCAGAGGAGTTCAAGTGTAAGGCTTGAGCAATCTCTTCTGGATTTGGATCTCTTTCTGTACCATTGAAGGGTAGTTGATTGAGAATAGGAATCCTCAAGAGTTAAGAAAATTCCTCCAAAGTAGGCACAAGTTAGTAGTCGGGAAATGTGAAGCAATGATGCAAAGGGTCAAAGAACTGGAAGAGAACTTTCACCATATCCTCCTCGGTGTTGGTGGTGACTAAGTTGAGTAGACGACCATGTCTTTCGGTGAATGGAGAATTCTCAGGAATCCTTGAATCTAGCTCCTTGAGTTGTGGAGGAATTCTTACAAGGTTGATTTGGATAGTTTTCCTGTGAAGTGAATCCATAACCTACAAAACAGGAACAAAGATGAAATTCCAAAATCCTTGAAATGGTTAGTGGATGCATATGATGTTCATGATGTTATGCACAAGTATATATGTACAAGAAAATCAAACAAGTTCCTAGTTTAGGCTTGCATGGGGTTTCATAGGTAAGTACCCTCTTGAAGTTTAGTTGGCTCAACCTGTCCTAGAAATAGTAACCGGGTTCTAAGGAGCTCAATATCACTGGATTGTTTCTTTGTTCATTGTTTCAATTCAGCCTCTTTACTGGCGACCAAAATATTCCAAGGAACTAACGCTCAATGAGTGTAGTATCGAGTATCTACCAACTTCGGACTGCACCAAAGTCGGTCATCTCACTACATCCTAAAAGGCCAAGTTGGTCAAGTAAAGGTTCTAAAAGTCCATTAGTGCTTCATGACATCACTCAGCGGCCCCGTATTATCTTTGATTGACTCAAAGGCTACCGGTACCCACAAATATGTCGCACTAATATAGCTATTGCTTAGACCATGTCGGTATACCCCGCGCAGTTTCCACAATGTATTGCTATTTACCTATGAATGTTTCCCAAATCCGGGTAGAGGATTCAAACCCAAACAATAGAACCAAAATGTAAAGCAAACAAATCAAGCAAGATAAGCATGTAAAGGTGATCTAAAACCCTAAGGTAACCCCACTTTTATTATAATCCCCAGCAGAGTCGCCAGTTCTATGATACGGTGGGAGAACTGACTTGAGGTTTTGGGTTTGTGTTCTCAAATGTTGCAGTTAGCAAGAGTCGCTACCGACTTTTCTTTATCCAAAAGGAAAGGTAAAAAAGCACAGAAAAGACCTTTGAGATTGTTTTTGAGTTTGTGGGGTAGATTATGAAAAGGGAAGGTGCTAGCACCCTTTTCATCCATGGTTTTCCATGGGCTCTTAGTTACTTGTTTAGATCACTTGCTTTGCTTTTGCAATTGTTTAAAATGGTGCTTTGTGTGGTTTTGAAAAGAGGCCGTGGTTTAGGCAATATTTGTAATGATTCTCGTTCGTAAGAATGTATACAAAGATGTTTGTCTTTTGAAAAAAGTTTCAATGTTTTGAAAGTTGTTTGGAAATGTTTTGAATGTGTGTGTGTGTTTGTTTGAAAATAGCAAGGATTGTTTTGCAAATTGATCAAGTAACTAGAAGCTATCTACCTACTCAAAAGTCTTTTTTTGTACATTTTTATTCCTTTGACATTGTTGATTTACCATTGATTTGGTAAACAACCCTATCTTTGGATGTTAAACGGGACAGGCGTGGGTCATCGTATGACCATGATAGCAATGTTGCCAAGTATCTTTAGAACTTTTAGGGTCCAATATCATCTTTTTTAGGCAACCTTTTGATAGCGTCATCGAGGGACTATGATCTTTTGTTTTGTATTGTTTTGCCAAGATACCTAGCATGCATACCATGGCCATTTTATAAGGCAACCAAGTGGGTGAAACCCTAGGGGTGCTTGTGTGCAATGTGTGTCATTTTACATGCATTTGACTTGTATTAGGTCTTCCTATTTGTTTGATTTTTGTCTTATCATACAAACCCTAGTTTTACTAAACATGGATATAATGCGATAAATTGCGTAAAGTAAATCTAAGCTATTACAACAATATTATGGGAGGGGGGATACAAGTTTTGAATGGGGAATATTGCTCAAAATAAAACCCTAATAATTATTACAACCCAATAGAATTATTGTACAATAAATAAATAAAACAATTATTTAAATATGCAAAAAAATGTATGGATGCAAAATGTTTTTGTATTTATTTTATGTATGAGAAAACAAAGTTATTTAAGTCCTAAAAAATAAGAAAAAATAATATTGTTATTTTTGAAAGGGGTAAAACCCTAGTTTTTGATTAAAAGAAATATATATTCTATATTTATTTTATTTTGTCTATTTATGTAAAAGAAATAATAAATAAAATTATTTACAAATATTAAAAATTAAAATATATGTATTAAAAATGATATTTTATGTGTATGAATGATAAAAATAAAATTGTATGATATTTTTTAAATTATTTACAAGTTAATTAGAAAAATAAAGTTCTATTTATTTATATAAAACTATTTTTATATGTGGAAAAAATAATAAAAATAAAATAAAATTGCAAAAAATTAAGAAAATAATTTTTGTGATTTTTTATGGTTCAGAAAAAATAAATAAAAATAATAAATATAAAAATAAAAATAAAAATATGAAAAATAATCAAAATATGCAAAGGGGTGCAAAAGTAATATGGAGGGTGCAAACAACAAAACTAAAAAGGCCAAATGCAACAAAAAGCCCAAGACAACTCAGCTTCGTCCTTGTCCTTCAGCTTGCGCGCGTTTCTTCTTCAAATATGGAACTTGCTCATGCTTGCATAGAATCAAAAACTCATAACACAAAAAATGTAGCTTATGATATCACGATTCCAGTGATATAAAGTTTGTAAACTAACTCTCAAAGATCAGAGAGAGTTTGTTCACCCCTAATTTCTGACCTAGTTTTTTCAAGAACTTCAAGCTTCAAATTCTCACTACTCAGTTAATATAAATGACAACTATGCATATGTACAACTTCAGCAAGTTAAGAACTACATTTTTACTTCACAAATCAAAGCACAAGGATTCCTAAATAGAGAGATAGAGTTTTGAAAAATACCTTGCTCAGCTGAGTTTGGATATGGCAATGTGGGGACTTTGAGTGAGGCCTGAAGATCGTGTGAGCTTCCTTGAAGTTCCCTCAACCTTTTCCAATGCTTAGCTGGTCTTGAGGATGCTTGAAACTCCCTGTAGAAGTCAACCTGCAATCTTCAAAAATGAAAATGGTGATGTCTGAAACAGGGCTCACAGTAACAGGACAAGGGCTTGGATAGTTTAGGTAGGATGTATGTAAAGTGTTTGAAGTCTTGAGATGTAAAACGCACGAGCCAAAATGGAGTTGGCAAGGATTTTGCAGAAGCTACCCTGTTTGGGCAGAAAAATGTGTTTTTTGTGTTTGGGAAGGTTTGGGATCTTTTTCTTTCGTGCTTAGGCTTGTAATAAGTTTGTGAAGTTGTTTAGAATGAAGCCAAGTTCACCCTTTAACAAATGTGCAAGTTCTGATCCTTTTTGCCTCTTTTCTTGCTTTTGAAGAAAGGTTGAAGTGACTTTGCCAAAGTGTTGTACTTGCTAGTTCTAGGGCTGATGAGAGTTGGTAAAAATTGCCTGATATTTGTGGATATTGCTTGCAACAAAAGATTAGGTCCATGGCTCAAGAATTGTAAAGTTGGAAAAGCTTGCTTTATCAAAATGGCATTGTGAACTTTTGGCCATTTATGGAATTATTCTTTGTGCAATGCTTAAAAAGCCAAAACAAAACCATTAACCATTGAGTTAGCATTTAATTATGGAGTGTAGAAGGGATTTAGGACCTGTAATGCAAGGTACAAGCATGCTTGATCAGATTTGCAACTTGGTGCATTGTGAAAAATGGCTTGACCCAAAGTGATAAAATATCATTTTCTCTTCTTCAATTCTCCCTAACCACAAATGATCTTGGAGAGTTCTTAGACAAGTTGGAAAGCTTGCAACATGCTATACAATCCATATTTGAAATGCATTTTGATATGGCTCTTGGAACTAGGTGAAAAATGTCCATGAAGTTAGGTCAAAATCCTGCCTAAATTAGGGAAAATTTTCACTAAGTTAAAAAGTTTATGGACCCCTATTCACAAATTCATATCTTGAGATCCAAACATCTTTTGGGAAAACTTTGTGAAGAAAAGTTATATATTTCATGGAGGACTACAACTTTCATGTTGGATGTTTTCTTTGAATCCAATTGCATCATGGTGAAAAAGGTGTGAAAAGTTGGAAAAAAATAAGAAAATTTCCATACTTAGAAAAATTCTAAGTTATGAAAATTTTCAAATTCAAAACCCTAAATTTCAAAATTGGTTTTCTTGATCAACAAGGTTCATATTTTGACATATCTTGATGAATTATGACCCTTGGCACTTGATTTTGACCAAAAAGAAGTTTGACTTTTTAGTGTACAGTTGGATTTTGATCAGTTGACTGCAAAATTCATCTGTCAATCGTATGCATTTGAGATCTTTTGAACTATGTGATTAGTTCAAGATGGTGCTATTGAGTCCTTTAAATCATGCTTTAACCCAATTGGTCATTGGCTAGGTTAAAAATCAGAAATTGTCCTTTCTCAGTCAAAACCCTAATTTTGACCATTTTGCCCTTTTGATGATCTGATCAAATTTCTTGAGGAGTTGTGATCCAAACTTGATTAAATGGTACATAGGATCCTATAATGTTGTTTTGGATCAAAAATTATGAAGTTTGACTGTAAATTGTCCATGGTTGACTTTTTCCCCAATACAGTTGATTTTTAGGTCAACTGTCCAATTGATTGGGAAAAAATGTGATTCAAAGCTTGAAACTTGTCATGAGGAATCTTAGGGGTCCAAGATGGTGTATAAAAGTAACATGAAGAATTTATGGTCCCAAAACCCTTGTGAAAACTTAAACCCTAATTTCAGGTTATCAGTGCAAGGAGAAGTCTTGAGTTGAGCAAACCCTAATCCTGTCTGGAGTCCAAGAAGTCTTGTGAGAAAAATCTTGATAAATGAGAGGGAAAATTTTGGGGTACAACCGTATTCAGTCAGGATCATTTGCCATCTCTCTATTCTTCCGAAGAGAGTGGGCTTCTCGAAGATGTACTTGATCGGATCCATCTTAGATATCAACAAAGTAGTGTGGGTCAACATATATTGTCTCAGTCGGCGAGAAGTCCATACCAAAGAGAAGCAAGTTTTCTCAAGCAGTGAATATCTTGTCTCATAGTAGGTAAACTTTTTTCTAAGGTAGTATATTGCAAGCTCTTTTCGACCGGACCCGTCATGCTGCCCCAACACACACCCCATTGAATTATCTAACATTGTTAAGTACATTATCAAAGGTCTTCCTTCAATTGGCGGAATCAGAATCAGAGGCTCTTAAAGGTATTCCTTGATTCTCTCGAAGGCAGTCTGGCATTCGTCATTCCACTTTACCACTTGATCTTTCTTCAGGAGTTTGAATATTGGATCACAAGTAGTAGTTAGATGGGAAATGAACCTGGAAATGTAACTTAGGCGTCCCAAGAAACCTCTAAACTCCTTCTCAGTGCGAGGAGTCTACATCTCTTGTATAGCCTTCACCTTTGGATGGTCTACCTGAATACCCGTGTCACTGACAATGAAACCTAGGAGTTTACCAGACCTTACCCCGAAGGTGCACTTGTTCGGATTTAACCTCAGCTTATACGTCTTCAACCTATCAAACAACTTTTGTAGATGATCAAAGTGCTCTTCTTCAGTTTGAAACCTGGCTATCATGTCATCAACATAGACCTCTATCTCATGGTGAATCATGTCATGGAACAAAGCTACCATGGCTCGCTGATAGGTTTCCCCAGCGTTCTTCAATCCAAACGGCATCACTTTGTAACAGAAAATGCCCCATTGCATGATGAAGGTTGTCTTCTCCATGTCTTCGGGTGCCATCTTGATCTGATTGTAACCAGAGAAACAGTACATGAAGGAAAATATCTTATGTTGTGCGTTGTTGTCAACCAGAATGTTAATGTGGGGAAGCGGGAACTTATCCTTGGGGCTTGCCCTATTCAAATCTCTGTAGTCCACACACATTTGTACCTTGTCGTCCTTCTTAGGCACCAGAACTACGCTAGCAACTCATTACGGATAAGAGGTGACAGCTAAGAACCCACTATTGAATTGTTTCATCACTTTTGCCTTGATCTTCTTCGACATTTCAGGGCGCATACGACGAACCTTCTGCTTTACTGGAGGGAAATCTTCTTTAGTTGGAAGACGATGAACCACAATATCAGTGTCTAGCCCCGACATGTCCTCATATGACCAGGAAAATATCTCGATGTAATCATGTAACATCTGTATCAACCGCTGTTTGACACTAAGATCCAAATTTGAACATATTTTGACTTCTTTTCTTTCCTCTTTTGTGCCCAAATTCATTGTCTCAATTGGCTCTTCATGAGGTTGTATAGCCCTTTCTTCCTGCTGTAACATCCTGTCAAGTTCTCCAGGTACCTCACAATCTTTCTCACCTTCGTCCTCGGCTTGGTTGATCGGATTTTCAAAGTCATAACCAGCAATAGCAGAACCATTATCAATGGGATCATAGTGGATATGGATATGTAGTTTGATACGTGAGTGTGTGTAAGAGCATAGTTGTATTGACAAAGTAAAAAGCAGAAAACAAAAATAGAGAGCACACAATTTGTATGCAAAATTTCCAATGCTTTATTAATGACATATGAGATTGAAACATGATAACCCTCACAAATAAACCATTATGCCCCGGGTAAGACACATGGACATAGAATTTATATTGTTTAATTATTACATATCTGAAAACAAGAAATATAATTACTTCTGAATAAAAGTAATTGGTACGAAGTCTTTAGCCGTCCAGTCAGTGGGTCCACCATTGGTAGTAGGGAAGATCCATCTATCCAAGTCATAGTCACTATCACTGTCTTCTAAAGCGTTGACCCCATGGTTGTTGATACGTAGGGGAGGTCCTCCAGCACGATCACGATGAACAACCTTTTGACCCCCTAAAGAGAAACCCAAACCAAACTTATCAGATTTGTAAGGAATGTCAGGTAGTTGGCCTTAAATGATACACCCACATTCTTTAATCACTGCTTTGGTGTCCTTGAGAGAAGCCATTTTCAAAGGAGGTCTGGTGATCTTCAGCATATTGGTAACAGTCTCAGTTGCAGCCATGTTCTTGGGCACCTCTTCGAAGTTCTGACAAGGAGTCTCGATGAACTCGCAATCAATTTCCACATACCTGAAAGAGTTCAGGTGACTTACCATGTACTCTTCTTCACCATGTACCGTGACAATCTTTCCTTTCACCGGGTACTTCATTATCTGATTCAGAGTGGACACGATAGCTCCATCCCCATGGATCCAAGGGTGACCCAATAAACAAGAATAAGATGGTCTGATATCCATCACGTAGAAGGTGGAGTCAAAGGCATGAGAACCAACTTTGATGAGGTTGTTCACCTCCCTGTGCACCATTCTTTTTGAACCATCGAAAGCCCTCACTATAATGTTGTTGGGCTTCGGGGTCAAACCTTCCCAGTCTAATCTGTCCAGAGCCTTCTTTGGCAACACGTTCAATGATGACCTAGTATCTAGTACAACATGGGCCAAAGTAGTGCCCATACATTCGATGGAGACATGCAGCGCATCATTGTGTTTTCTTCCTCTGGGTGTCAGATCAACATAAAAAAAACCCAAACCATTATCAGCCATCAAACTGGCCACACAATCTTCAAATTGGTCAGCGGCGGTTTCATATGGCACATGGGCAATTTTGAGGAATTTCACAAAATCTTTTGCATGAGCTTCGGAGCATAATAGTAGGGCTAACATGGAAATATATTAGAAGGGGTATTCCCCAGCTGTTCGACCACATTCTAGTCACTTTTTTATTATCTTCAAGATTTCTTCCATTTCCTTCTTGGAAGCCTTTAGAATAGATTTTGAATGTGCCTTCGTCTGGACAGGCTCAATCAATATGTCTTTGCCCTGAGTCTCGGCCGAATCGGTGATAGGGGTGGTGTTGTACCCCAAAATTTGCCCTCTCATTTCATCAACATTTCTCATCACAAGAATCTTGGAACTCAAGATCAAGCTAGGGTTTGCTCTGCTCAAGACACCTCCTTGCACTGTTGACCTAAATTAGGGTTTGAGTTTGCACATGGATATTTTGACTTAAAATGCCCAAATTGACTTTCATAATTCATGTTGGGTTCACAAGTTTGCCCATACCAAGTTTCAAGCCTTGATTCAAATCTTTGCCCAATCAATTGGACAGTTGACCTAGAAATCAACTATATTGGGGAAAAAGTCAACTGTGTCCAATTGACAGTCAAACCTCATGAAATTTGACCCACATCAACATTATGAACTCATATGAACCATTTGATCAAGTTTGGATCACAATTCCACAAGAAATTTGATCAGATCATCAAAAGGGCAAAATGGTCATTTTTAGGGTTTTTGACTGCACAAAGGTAATTCTTGACTGTTTTACCTAACCAATGGCAAACCAAGCTCACATATGGACTCAAGAACTCAATGACCTTGTCTTTATCCATTCAACAAGTTCAAAAGATCTCAAATGCATAGGACTGACAGATGAATTTTTTCAGTCAATTGATCAAAATTTGACTGTGTACTGAAAAGTCAAACTTTGACTTTTTGGTCAAAATCAAGTGCCAAGAGTTATTTTTCATCAAGACATGTCAAATTATGAAACTTGTTCATCAAGAAACCCAAAAATACAAATTAGGGTTTGAAATGGAAAAATTTCATAACAGAAATTTTCTAAATTATGAAATTTTCTTATTTTTTCCTAACTTTGTCCCATTTTTTCACCAAGATTCAAGTGGATTCAAACAAAACTTGCAACATGAAAGTTGTATTCCATCACAAAGTCTACAACTTTGATTCACAAAGTTTTCTAAAAAGAAACTTGTATCTCAAGTTATGAATTTTGGAACAAGGGTACCTAAAACTTTTAACTTAGAGAAAATTTGCCCTAATCTAGGCAGGATTTTGAGCCATCTTCTTGGCCATTTTTCACATAGTTTCACTTGGAGTTTCAAGTTGCATTACAAAGATGGATTGTAGTACATGTTCCAAGCTTTCCAAATTATCCCAGAACTCCTCAAGCACCTTTGTGGTTAGAGAGAATCAAATGTTGGAAGTTGGCAAAAACTCACTTTTGTCCATGACCAATACATGTTCATACAAACTTACATTTTCAAATCAGCATGTTTGGTGCTAGCTTGCAGGCCTCAAAACCAACTTACACTTCATAAATTAATTCCTAACCATTGTGTTAAGGTATTATCTTATTCATATGGACATTACATGAAAAATTAAGCCCTAAATGGTAAAAGGCATATTGCCACTTTTGCAAAAGCTACTTTATGTCAAAACACCAAGCATTGAGCCTTGGACAAAATCTAAAAACTACAAACCAAATCCACAAATCAGAGGGGCCTAGAGCAATTTTTTCAAGCATGTTTGACAGCATATAGAGGCCTGTAACTCCACTTTCACATTAGAGCATCAAGTGGAGAAAACTTGCAAAACAGAACCAACTTCACATATCTGTTGATACAAGCTAAAAAAAACTTTGTGAACCAGTTCCATACATCAAAACAAACCTAAAGCACGACCCTTCCATCCATCATACCACCTAATACTCAGAATCCCTGTTTTTCTGCAAAACAGGGCAAGTTCTGCAGATTTCAAGCCATAACCAATTCCTATCGTGCGTTTTGTCCAAAAGAGCTTCAAACACCTTCCAATCAATCCACCTGAGCTATCCAGATCATCCATTGCAAGCTGTAACACCTCTAACACCCTTTGCCATTTTTATTTCCAAGCTCTGCAGATTGAGTTCTACAGCTCGATTCAAGTTGTTTCAAAGCAAGCCAAGCGTTAGAGAAGCTTCCTTGGACCTCAGGCAAGCTCAACAAAAGCTCAAACACCATTGAAGGTTGTTGCATTGCCCAATTCGATTCCAACTGAAACAGGTTTTTTATCACTTTCTATCTCTCTATTTAGGAACATTTAGCTCTAGGTTTATGAATGAAAAATGTAGTATTCAATGCCATGAAGCCATACATATGCTCAACTTTCATTTATATTAAGTGTGCTAGGAGAATTTCATCCATGAACATGTGAGAAAAGCTAGGTCAGATTTTAGGTCCAGAGAAATTCTCTCTGGTCTTTGAGAGTTAGATTTAATGCTTTATATGGTTGGATTCGTGTTTAAATTCTCTACAAGTTTGATGTTTTAAGTTTTGGCAAAAAGTCACGTTTCCAGGATGTAGCATTTTGAACCAGGCGCGCGCGTTTACAAGTTCAGAGGTTGAAGAAGAAGCTGGCTTGGGCTAGGCCTATACAGGCTTACTTTTGGCACCCCCAATATCCAGTTTACACCCCCTGGCCCATTTATTTGATATTTATCATTTTTGACATTTTCATTTTTATTCTGACTTTATTATTTTTTATATGAAATATAAAAAATGCCAAAAAATAATTTTCTATATTTTTCATATTTATTTGATATTTATTTTATTTTATTAAGTATATATATATATATATATATATATATATATATATATATATATATATATATATATATATATATATATATATATATATATATATATATATATATATATATATATATATATATATATATATATATATATATATATATATATATATATATATATATATATAAGTAAACTATTTTCTTTTTAAAACAAAACTCAAAAATAATACAAAAGATATATTTATTTTCATCCATTTCATTTATTTATATTTAAAAACATTTTCTTGAATATACACTTTTTTTGTAAATAATTAATTTTATTTTTATATATTTGATATGTTTAATACATTTATTTTATTAGATAATTAGGACAAAAAATACAGAAATAATACATTTTTATTTTTATTAATATTTGACACTAAAAATACTCTTTTTTACAATATACTTTTATTTTTGTATAAATTAATATATTATTGTATATAATTAATAAATAATGCTATTTATTTGAGAATTGGGGTTTTGCCCTAAATAACCAAAATAATTAAATTTGACTTTCTTTTATTTGTTTACATTTCATATTGAAAAATACATTTTTCACATACATAAAAAATCATTTTTGTACATAATACATTTTATTTATTTATTGTATTTATTTCAATTATTGCATAATTAAATATTGTATTCTATATATTCAATTTGGTTGTAATAGTAATCTAGGGTTTTATTTCTTGTCAAATATCCCCAATTCAAATTTGTATCCCCCTCCCTTTATCATGTTGTAATAGTGTAGCTTTTAAATTCTCGGACATTTAAAAAAGCTTTCAATTATGCCATGCTTAGACCTAGGGTTTGTATGCAAATAAAATTAACAAGTAGTTTGACCTAACCCAAAGATAAACATGCATGAAAAACAAGCACAATGCACACTTGCACCCCTAGGGTTTCATCCACTTGTTGCCTTCAAAAATGGGCCATGGTTGCATGTCAAGTACTTTGGCAAAACAAAAAAACAAAAAGATCATAGTACCTCGATGACGCTATCTGAGTTGCCTAAACAAAAATGATCAAGTCCCTCAAGAAAATTTCCAAAGATACTTGACACTATTGCTATCATGTTCTATACGATGACCCGCGCATGTCCCGTTAAAATCCTAACACAAGGTTGTTCACCAAATACAATGGTGAAGCAACACTGTTAAAAGGGTTAAAAACATAAGAAAGATCTTTGAGTAAAATAGGGTAGATAGATCTTAGTTACTTGATCAAGCTTGCAAACATATCCTTACTACTTTTCAAAACACACTCCATAACACAATTTTAAAACCCTACTTTCAAACATCGAAAACCTTTTCAAAAGACAAAACACCTTTGTATACATTCAAACAAGAATCATTACAAAGGTTGCCACAACGATGACCTCTTTTCAAAACATCTTCCAAAATCACACACAAAGCACCATTTCAAACAATTGAAAAGCACCATTTCAAACAATAAAAATGCAAAGCAAGTGATCTAAGCAAGTAACTAAGAGCCCATGGATAACCATGGATAGAAAGGGTGCTAATACATTCCCTTTCTATAATATACTCCCCGAACTCAAGAAAACATCTCAAAGGTCTTTCCTGTGCTTTTTGACCTTTCCTTAGGATAAAATAAAAAGTCGGTGGCGACTCTTGCTAAACCAAAACATTTGTGAACGCAGATGCAAAATCCCAAGTTAATTCTCCCACCGTATCACAGAACTGGCGACTCTGCTGGGTATAATTATAAAAGTGGAGTAACCTTAGGGATTATATCACCCTTTGCATGATTATTGTTTTCCTTGATTGCTTTACATTTTGGTTCTCTTTTTTGGGCTTGAAATCCTCCACCCGGATTTGGGAAACATTCATAGATAGCAATACGTTGTGGAAATTGTGCGGGGTATACCGACACGGTTGAAGCAATAGCTATATTAGTGCGACATATTTGTGAGTACCGGTAGCCTTTGACTCAATCAAAGAGAATACGGGGCTGCTGAGTGATGTCATTAAGCACTAATGAACTAGAACCTTACTTGACCATCTTGGCCTTTCATTAGGGGTAGTGAGATGACCGGCTTTGGTGCAGTCCGAAGTTGGTAGATACTCGATACTACACTCATTGAGGGTTGTTTTCTTGGAATATTTTGGTCGCTAGTTAAGTGGCTAAACCAAAACAATGAACATAGAAAACAATCCAATGATATTGAGCTCCTTAGAACCCGATTACTATTTATAGGACAGGTTTTGAGCCAACTAAACTCAAGAGGGTACTTACCTATGAAACCTCATGCAAGCCTGAAACTAGGGTTTTGTGTGACTTGCTTGTACATGTGCTTGTGCATACATCATGAACATCATAAAGCATCATATGCATCCACTAACCATTTCAAGGGTTTGGATCTTCATCTTTGTTCTTGTTTTGTAGGTCATGGAATCTCTTCGCAGGAAAACAGTTCAAGTCAACCTTGTGAGGATTCCTCCTCAACTCAAGGAGCTTACTTCCAGGATTCCTTAGAATTCTATCTTCAGTGAAAGACATGGTAGACTCCTCAACTTAGTCAACACCAGCATTGAAGAAGACATGGTGAAAGTTCTCTTCCAGTTCTTTGACCCCCTACACCACTGTTTCACATTCCCTGATTACCAATTGGTGCCTACTTTGGAGGAATTTTATCAACTCCTGAGAATTCCTATTCTTAATCAACTACCCTACAACAGTACGGAAAAAGAACCAAAGCCTGAAGATGTTGCTCAAGCATTACACTTGCAACCATCTGACATCAAGGGGCATTGGGAAACCAGAAGTGGTGTCAAGGGATTCTTGGCAAAGATTTTGTTTGAGAAGGCACAAGAATGCTGGAATTCTCTTGATCTACAAGCCTTTGAAGACATTGTGGCATTCCTTATTTATGGGTTGGTCTTGTTCCCAAACCCTGACCAACTTATAGATGTGAATGCTGTCAAGATTTTCATGTCCAAGAATCCCATACCTACATTGCTTGGGTACACTCATTTTACACACGAACAATGAGGAAAAGAGGTGTTCTCATGTGTTGTACTTCTCTCCTAGCAAGGTGGTTTATTTCTCACCTTCCACAATCAGTTTTGAAGAATGAGCAGGGTTTGATGTGGTCACAACGGTTGATGACCCTCACACATTCTGATGTACATTGGTGTTCTCGGTCCAGAGAAAATGTCATCATCATTGATCGATGTGCTGAATTCCATAATGTCCCATTACTTGGAATTAGGGGAGGCATTACCTACAACCCCTGTCTAGCTTTGAGACAATTTGGATATGCCCGGAGGGATGGCCCTCAGGACATGCTGATTCCTGACCTAGTTTTTGACTTCGACAACGATGCGCAAGGACTTCGACAAAGATTCATCAGAGCTTGGAGGATTCCTAACAAGGTGGATAGCAAGAAACTGGGGCACAAGAATTCCATCCCCCTTGAGCCTTACCTCAAGTGGGTACGAACCCGCTCTCAGAATCTTATGATGCCATATCCTCACATGCTCCCCTTGATTAAAGAGCCTGTTATGGAAGGAGAGGTTCCATACACCATCCTACATCCTAAAATGCCAACATCATGGGAGGAAATGAAAAAGAGTTGGATCCAACACAAAGAAGAACGGGATACTTTTGAAGCCAACTTCTATTCCAGTGAGAAGAAGGTTTTAGAGATCACCCGCCGACTTCACGAGGAGGAAACTCTCAACACCTACATCGCACCAAAAAGGATGCGCAACGTCTTTTTACATTAAGAATTTTGTAATATTTCGCCCATGGGGCACTCATGTACTAATAATTTCTTCTTAATATGACGTGCGTTCTTTTTTTTTTTACAACAAATTTGAATTTTTGAACCCTTGAGTGCATTACATGAATAACATACCATTCATCATATGCATAAATAGGTCTCCAAGCCATGTTTCCTTATCTTTCTACTTTTTATTTCAGCAAGATGGATTTGGAGCAAACAGTGAAGGATCTACAGGCACAAAATTCACAATTTCAGCAACTCCTCATGACCTTGGCAAAGGGTCAAGAGGATCTCAAAATTCTGCTAGAGAAGAATAAAGAGAAGAAAAAGAAAAAGAGACCGGGGGTAGCTACTTTCGGAAGAAGATTTGAGGGCGATGCTAGAAGGACTCTTGAGTTTCCTTCAACGTCTGACGAGGGGATTGGCAAGGGGAAAGGAGTTACTGTACCTTCTGAGTCTGAGGCAGAAGAGGAGTAAGAGGAAGCAGACGAAGACTATTCAAAACAACAGTATCCACCAGCGGATGACAAGTATAAGAACCTTGAAGATAGATTGGCAGCTATGGAGTTGCAGAGGGTGCCCGGATTGGATTTTGAGGAATTGGGGTTTGTAGCCGGGATTGTAATCCCTCCCAAGTTCAAGGTGCTGACATTTTCCAAGTACGAAGAAATGCCTTGCCCTAAGATGCACTTAAGGTCGTATGTTAGAAAGATCCAACCATATTCATCCGATAAAGACCTATGGGTGCACTTTTTCCAAGACAACTTGTCTGGCACTTAGTTAGATTGGTTTTATCAGCTCGAGAGATCAGAGGTCCACAATTGGGAAGACTTGGCAGCCGCTTTCTATCGTCAGTATCAGTACAATGCTGATTTGGCGCCTACCCGTACTCAGCTACAAAGTATGGGGATGGCTTCAAATGAAGGGTTTAAGGAGTACGCCCAGAAGTGGCGTGACCTGGCTGGAAGGGTGCAGCCACCGCTATCAGATAGGGAATTAGTTGACATGTTTTTGGGGACCCTATTTTGCCCTTTCTTCAACCATCTAATCGGAAGCTCTTCTGCGGGATTTACTGAACTGATTTTGACCGGCGAAAGGGTGGAGGCCGGTATCAAAAGTGGAAAGATTCAAAAGGATGCTTCCGCATCCACATCCGCTAGAAAACATTTCCCATCCAAGAAGGAAGCATCTGCTGTATACACCCAGAAAAATCGGGAAAGAGAGGAACGTCTGCCAATAGTAGGGGCCATATTAATACAGAAGTTCGCATCAGACCAGCTTAGAAATAGTCAACCAAGGAATGATCAGCCCAGAACTTATCAGCAAAGGCCACCACGACAGTTTACCCCAGTAAACATGACCCCTGCTCAAATCCTTCCACATCTACTGAAGTTGAACCTTGCTAATTTAAAAGAAGCGCCAAAGAATGTAAATACCACCTCTCCATCCTACAACTCAAAAGCCAAGTGTGGTTACCATTCTGACAATATTGGGCAGGATACCAATAATTGTTGGGCACTCAAGAACAAAATTCAGGACTTAATTGACGCCAAAGAGGTTGAATTTGACGCTCCTGAGAAGCCCAATGTTATATCCGCACCGATGCCCAAGCACGACCACAATGTGCACGCTGTTTTGGAAACTCTCCATGTTACCGATGTTGCCGATTTGCTGACACCTTTGTTTGTGATCAAATAAAATTTGTTGAAAGCCGGGATCTTTCCTGGTTGTGATGAAGACTGCTATTTTTGTTTGAACATTCAAGATGATTGTCCAATGTTGAAGTCGGGTGTCCAACGCTTGATGGATACTCAAGAAATACTTTTACAGAAACCCCTGTTAACACTTTCAATCCGATTACTCCTGATACTTGTAATACTTCAACCAACGATATTGCTATCATAACCATTTCCGACGATCCTCCCAAGGCTTGCAAAAGGCCGGATTACACCCAACTCTGAATGTGCACCTCTAAAGATCACCATGCCGGGACCTGTCCCGTACCAATCAAGCAAAATGATACTGTGGAACTATGGGGGAGAAATCTTCTACCACGGCATCAAACAAATCGAAACAGTCCAAGAAATATCTGAAGAAGACCCTGACATAGGGAACATCGCGGGTACAAGCAATATCACCCGCAGTGGCCGGATCTTTTCTCCGGAGATTGCTCCTCCCCGAGCAGTCTTCGGACCCTTAAAAGCTTCTGCACCTGTTGGACCCTCTGTGCAAGGCCATGTGATTGAAGAGTTAAACACTCCTGAAGAAAGACCATCCGCTGATAATACCGATAAAGGTAAGGGGATACGGGAAATTCCTATCAAGACGAAGGCTCATGCTGTGGTTATCCCCGAAACCACTCAGAAGGAGATGGATGAAATCCTGAAAATAATCAGAAAAAGTGACTATGACGTTGTGGAACAATTAGGGCAGACCCCTTCTAAGATTTCAATGTTAGCCCTCCTACTCTGTTCAGAGGCCCATGCTAAGGAACTGATTAAGTTCTTAAAGACGACACATGTTCCCCAAGAGACCTCGGCTGACCAATTTCAGGATTGTGTGGCCAGTCTTACTGCTGACAATGGCCTGGGCTTTTCCGACGTTGACTTAACTCCCAAAGAAAGGAAACACAATGATGCGTTACATGTTTCAGTTGAATGCCGAGGGACCACCCTCGCCCATGTCTTGGTTGATACTGGTTCTTCCCTGAATGTGCTGCCAAAGAAGGCCTTAGACCGTTTGAATTGTGAAGGTTTGACCCTCAAACCTAGTAACATCGTCGTCAGAGCTTTCGATGGTTCCAAAAGAATGGTTCATGGAGAGGTTGATATTCCCATCAAGGTAGGCACCGAAGTGTTCAAATCCACCTTCTACGTGATGGACATCCGTCTGTCATACTCGTGTTTGCTAGGAAAACCGTGGATCCATTATGCCGGGGCAGTTACCTCCTCTTTGCACCAGATGCTGAAATATCCTGTTAAGGGTAAAATCATAACTGTGCATGGCAAGGAAGAATACATGATTAGCCATCTCAATTCCTTTCCATATGTGGAGTTAGATGGCGAGTTCATCGAAACACCTTTTCAACATTTCGAGGAAGTTTCTCCCAAGATAGCAGTTGCGAAGACAACGGTTGAGGTACCTATCATTCCCAAGCATGTGGCTAGAATGGCATCTCTCAAGGACGCAGAGGCTGTGATTAAGGAGAGGAAGAGCACAATATGGGGACAATTGCCTGACTTTCCCTATAAGACGGACAAGTTTGGTTTAGGGTTTACTGCTGCAGGACAAAAGGCTATGCGTCGCTCTAAGATTGGAAGATCACCTGTCATGATTTCTCACCACAGAATCAATGCTGTAGAAGATGAAAATGAGGAGAGCCACTTTGAAGATTAGATTTTTCCGACTGTCGAAGGGGGTTTGAGCAATTGGGAAGCAAAGGATTTTGTTCCTATCACCTTTATCAACCAGTAATTTTATCTTTGAACAATTTCCTATTTTTATGGTCTATAATAACTAAAACAATTCACACACTATTTTCACCTCATGCCTTGCCCGGGTCATGTAGGTCCATTTGTAAGGGCTTGATTTTCTTCATAATCATATGCCATGTTTTAATGAGTCATTGGACGTTTTTCATCTATAAACTGTCGTGTTCATTTTCTTTCATTTTGCATTTTTGTTTGTTTAAGGATGGCTATCCCTTACACACACCCACACTCACGAATGCAGGTACCCATCCACTCCGGATTCCATGGGTGACTATTCTGTTTTAGCCTTCGATAACTCTGGAGATTTGGTCAATCACGCTATGTACGAAGTTGACGAAGATTGTGAAGTGCCGGGAGAGTTAGCCAGACTTCTACAACAAGAAGAGAGGGCCATCTTTCCTCATGAAGAGTTGCTAGAAACCGTCAACTTTGGGACAGAGGAAGACGGGAAGGAAGTAAAAGTGGGTGCCAACCTGGAACCAAGTGTCATGGAACGCTTAATACAGTTGTTGAACGAATACGTTGAAATCTTAGCTTTGTCTTATGAAGACATGCCTGGGCTAGACACCGATATTGTGGTTCACCGTCTCCCTACAAGAGAAGATTGTCCACCGATCAAGCAAAAGGTTCGCCGAATGAGGCCTGACATGTCTGAGAAGATTAAGGCTAAAGTAATGAAGCAATTCAACGCTGGTTTTCTGGATGTTACAACCTATCCACAATGGTTTGCTAACATCGTGCCCGTGCCTAAGAAGGACGACAAAGTCAGAATGTGCGTGGACTATCGGGATTTGAACAGGGCTAGCCCTAAAGACGATTTTTCTTTGCCACATATCAAAATCTTGGTTGACAACACAGCTCAGCACGAGGTATTTTCCTTCATGGACGGATTCTCGGGATACAATCAGATCAAAATGGCCCCCGAGGACATGGAGAAAACTACTTTCGTCACGCAATGGGGTACCTTCTGCTACAAAGTGATGTCGTTCGGACTGAAGAATGCAGGGGCAACTTATCAACGCGCCATGGTGGCTTTGTTTCATGATATGATACATCATGAGATCGAAGTTTACGTAGACGACATGATAGCTCGATCACAGACAGAAGAAGAACACCTTGAACATTTTCAGAAGTTGTTTGCCAGGTTGAAGGAGTATAAACTCAGACTGAATCCAAGCAAGTGCACTTTTGGAGTTAGATCTGGTAAACTTCTGAGATTTATTGTCAGCAACAAGGGCATTGAGGTTGACCCGGCTAAAGTAAAAGCTATACAAGAAATGCCTGCCCCCTGTACTGAAAAGGAGGTTAGAGGATTCTTAGGATGCTTGAACTATATCGCCAGGTTCATCTCTCACCTGACGTCTACCTGTGAGCCAATTTTCAAACTGTTAAAGAAAGATCAGGTAGTTGAATGGAACAACGATTGTCAAGTTGCTTTTTATAAGATCAAGGAGTACTTACTAGAACCTCCTATCCTGATGCCACCCGTCGAAGGAAGGCTGTTGATCATATATCTGACTGTTTTGGATAACTCAATGGGGTGCGTACTAGGCCAACATGACGAGTCTGGTCGAAAAGAGCATGCCATTTATTACCGTAGCAAAAAAGTTTACCGACTGTGAGACTCGCTACTCACTGCTCGAGAAAACTTGCCGCGCTTTGCTATGGGCTGCTCGCCGACTAAGGAAGTATATGTTGATTCATACCACTTTGCTGATTTCCAAGATGGATCTGATCAAGTACATCTTCGAGAAGCCTGCTTTGTCTGGAAGAATCGCTAGATGGTAAATGATCCTGACTGAGTATGACATCCAGTATACTACCCAAAAAGCTATAAAAGGGAGTGTACTAGCTGACCATCTAGCTCATCAAGCCGTCGAAGATTATCAATCTATGAGATTCGAATTCCCTGACGAGGACATCATGACTTTGAACAACATCGAAGGTGATGGACCGTATGACGGACCTGAACAAGGATCCCGATGGACCCTGTACTTTGATGGCGCTTCGAATGCACTTGGAAAAGGTATCGGTGCGGTACTCATTTACCCAGAAGGTTACCATACACCTTTCACTGCACGACTTTGTTTCAGCTGTACCAACAACATGGCCGAATATGAAGCTTGCATCTTTGGTCTTAAGGATGCTATAGACTTGGGAATCAAATCTTTGGTCGTATTTGGGGACTCAGCTTTGGTTATCAGTCAAGTAAAAGGAGAGTAGGACACCAAACATCCTAATCTTATCCCATACAAAGAACATGTCCTGACTTTGTTGCCTCATTTCGAGCAGATTACTTTCGAGCACTTCCCGCGAGAAGAAAATCAGCTAGCAGATGCTCTGGCTACAATGTCTTCCATGTTTAAACTCAACTGGGATAACGAGGCTCCCCAAATCACCATCGAGCGAATTAACGAACCTGCACACTGTCATGAGATTAATACCAAAGAAGTAGTTGAACAACCCTGGTTTCATGAAATCAAAAGGTATCTCCAGGCTAGAGAATACCCCGAAGGAGCTTCCGTCAATGACAAAAAGTTCTTAAGGAGGTTTGCTGCCAAATTCTTCCTAAGCAATGGCATCCTCTATAAGCGCAGCCATGATTGTGTTCTACTTCGTTGTGTGGACAAAGCTGAAGCAGAGTTAATCATGACTGAGATACACAGTGGTACATTTGGCACCCATTTGAGCGGGAATACGATGGCAAAGACGATTCTGAGGGCAGGCTACTACTGGTCTACCATGGAAGCTGATTGTCATCAACATTCCCCTACTTGCGACAAATGCCAAGTCTACGCCGACAAGGTACATATTCCTCCTGTTCCTCTCAACGTTCTAACAGCTCCTTGGCCTTTCTCAATGTGGGGCATTGACATGATTGGAGAGATCAAGCCCACGATGTCCAATGGACATCCCTTCATCTTGGTCACCATTGATTATTTTACCAAGTGGGTCGAAGCAGCTTCCTTTGCCTCTGTTACAAAGAATGTGGTTGCCCTCTTCATCAAACAGATTCTCGTATGCCAGTATGGTATCCCCGACAGGATCATCACAGACAACAGTACAAATCTGAACAATACTATGATCACCTCTCTATGAGAACAGTTCAAGATTTATCATCACAATTCATCTCCCTATCGGCCGAAGATGAACGGTGTTGTTGAAGCGGCGAACAAAAATATCAAGAAGATCATTCAGAAGATGACAGTCACCTACAAAGACTGGCATGAGATGTTACTGTTTTCTCTGCATGGATATCGTACCATGACACGTACTTCAACAGGGGCAACCCCATTTTCTTTGGTATATGGCATGGAGGCTGTTTTGCCTATGGAGGTTCAGATTCCTTCTTTAAGGATTATGAAGGACGCTAGTTTGAGTGAAGACGATTGGATTCAGACCCGTCTTGATCAACTCAATTTGATTGACGAGAAGCGACTTACTGCTGTTTGCCGTGGTCAGACATACCAAAAACGGATGATCAAGGCTTTCAACAAGAAAGTCAGGCGTCAGATATATCAAGTCGGAGATCTTGTAATCAAGCGGATCATCTTGCCGCAAAGTGATCCCAGGGGAAAATGGACTCCTACTTACGAAGGAACATTTGTGATTAAGAGCATCTTTTCTGGTGGGGCAATGATTCTGACCACCATGGACGGCGATGACTTTCCACACCCTGCGAACGCAGACATAGTCAAAAGATACTACGCATAAAATAACCCGACAAGTTGAAAACCCGAAAGGGCGACTTAGGCAAAAATGGGCATCCCGGTGAACCGAAAATCCGAAAGGGCGGTTCAGGCAAAAATTAGGGATAAAACAAAAAAATCTGTACACCCGGCAAGTTGAAAACCCGAAAGGGCGACTTGGGCAAAAAAGGGTTTCCCGGTGGATCGAAAACCCGAAAGGGCGATTCAGGAAAATGTTAGGGAATTAAAGCGTATGACTGTGTCTCGTCGGATCATTTTAAAAGAACAATCTCTTCATCGACAAGTTCCGAGCTTCTGATCAACCTAGTCATCGGCGGACGAAGCAGAGAATGGACAAGATATTCAGAGTTGTGAAAGCTATAGCAGAATAGGAATCCCATGGAATTGTCACACATAGCCATCTTTCTTTTGTATAAAAATTTTCCAATTTTTGCGACAACATTCTCTTACTAGGATGTCTGTCTCCTTTGTACAAAGATACTCATAAAAAGTTAATACAAATACACTTCCAAGTGCAGAAATTTGCTTGCCTTTCTTTTCTTTTTACACTTATGTTTTATTTGAAAACGTCCAATGTTTTGTTAAATAGGCATATGCATTTGAACATAATCACTGCTTACAAATAAAACGAAATTGAGAAAAGATGATTACTGATAGGTTGAAGGTGTAGGAAGATATCTTTATGCCATTTCAGAAGAAATCCCCTATGACACATCATTCGGATCCTCAACAAAGTTAAAATTTGGAATATATTTCCCCAACGGAGTTAAACTTCAGGATCCTCAGCAGAGCAAATGCTTTCTAAAGCTGGATTCCCCAGCTAAAAGTTGAATTTCAAAATTCCCATCAGAATCAAGTTTCAGGATCCCCAGTGGAGCCCTAAAACCCTGAAAATCCTATCCCCAACGGAACCGAAATAGTGAACATTCTCCCCAGTAGAGATTTCCAAAGTTTTCCTTATTCCCCAAGCAGTCAACAGTCAGCAAGGATTTCTCATCTTCAGTAATCAAAGATTTTTGGAATCCGCAGCTTCGGTCATGGATTTATTTTCCCCGGAAGTAGTCAAAGACTCTGTTATCTGCACCTACCATGATTTATCTTCCTCAGCAAGACGGCTACTCAGCTTACATGCATAACCATTACATTCATATATCATAAACATTGATGAAACGCAATTCATTGCATCATACATATCATGCAACATAACTTTGTGTTTTAGCTGACATTTTACCCTTTTCATGATAAGATTAAAAGGTTATCGTTAACAATTATTCAGATACAGTATGGATACACCCCAGATACGGCGGTCATTCTATTACTCATTCAGAACTTCAAGTCAAAATACAGTACAGATACACCCCAGACACGGCGGTCATTCTACTACTCATTCAGACTTCGGCAATCCGATACCGACTAGATACGCTCCAGACACGGCGACCATTCTATCTCTCATTCAGATTCAATTATCAACCTCAACTTCAGATACGCTCCAGACACGGATGCCATTCTGACCCTTACATCAGCAGTTTGATCCCCCCAGTGCAGTCGCCGTGGAGGTCATTCTGTCATTTATTCAGATCCCAGTCACAGTCCCAGATACACTCCAGACATGGAAGTCATTCTGCTACTCATACATATCTCAACTTTAGATACAGTCCAGATACGCTCCAGACGCGGTTTCCATTCTGTCACTCATTCAAAGTTTATCCCCAACACACAGTTGCTCCACACACAGATATTTCTCTGTTACCCGGATACAATACAGATACACTATAAACACGCCAGTCATTCTGATATTCATTCAACGTTCAAACACAGTTACAGCTTAGATATGCCCCAGACGTGAAGGCCATTCTTTTGCTCATACAAACTCAGTCTCCAGATACAGTTCAAATGCATTCCAGACACGGATACCATTTTGATGCTCATCCTTCTGACCTACAACATTGCGGTTCAACAAACATTCTTGGATGGCATCTTTAAGACCATCTCCAGCAAGATTATACCATCTCTAAATGGCATCTTTAAGCCCATTCCCGCACCTATGTTTTGACGAGTGCAAATTTACAGGCACTCTAGTGTCCAATCCCCTTTTACCTTCGAGTCGCGAAAGGCAAACTTGCCAATCTAACTCTTCAGGTTCAAGAAGATTGAACAGGGGAAACTATTGTACCCCAAAATTTGCCCTCTCATTTCATCAACATTTCTCATCACAAGACTCTTGGAACTCAAGATCAAGTTAGGGTTTGCTCTGCTCAAGACACCTCCTTGCACTGTTGACCTAAATTAGGGTTTGAGTTTGCACAAGGATATTTTGACTTACAATGCCCAAATTGACTTTCATACTTCATGTTGAGTTCACAAGTTTGCCCATACCAAGTGTGATCGGTGGATCTGGAACTGACTGTTTAACGCTGGTTCGCGAAATGTCGCGGAAGCAAGAGTCGCCACCGTCTTTTATTTTCTCCAATTGGAAAGGATAAAAGCACAGAAAAATTCCTTTAAAGAGATTGCTCTCGGTTCGGGAGGTAGGTTATAGAAAGGGAAGGTGTTAGCACCCTTTCTATCCATGGTTATCCATGGGCTCTTAGATACTTGCTCATTTGTGTTTTCAAAATTGGTTTGTTTGCTTTTCAACTGTGGGTTTAAAAAGTTTCTTTGAAAAATTTCAGTTCGACTCGTACGTCAGAGTGCTTGAAAAGTTTGCTTTGAAAGCTTTTGAAAATGTGTTGGTGTGAAAAGTCTTTTTGAGTTTGTTTTGAGATTAGAGCAAGTATCCTTGAGAACCTACCTACCCTAAGGAATTCGTCTGTGTAAATGTCCTTTAAAGTAGTGCCATCCCACTATTGAGAGGTAGGTAGCACCACCGTTGGAGGTGTTCGGGTCAATTCGAGTTTTAGGGACATGGTGATCACCGGAGCAATGGGAAGACACCTTAGAAGCTACCCTCATGCCAGGTTCCCGGATCATGAGGACTTACTAAGACGTCCTCTACTCGACGACCACCTTTCGAAAGGCAACAATGAGGCGTACCCTAGGGGTGGTGTGTGCGAATTTGTGTGTCAATTTCATTGATATTCGTCTTGTCATGTTCATTGTGATCTACGCTTGATTTTAATTAGGGCCATACATTCTTTCATGCTTATTTAACAGTTAATATTTGCGAGGAAAATAAATCTAAACTATTACAAATGGCGCGGGTCCACATCGCCAAAATTAAACCGGACCCGATTTGACGGAAAGTAAATAAAGCAATAAAATAAAAGTGCGAGCAATTAAAACTGTTACAAGGCTTTGGGATAATTACATAATTATAATAAACGAAATAAAATAAATATGCGGAATAAAATAAATTACGAACATGGGCGTTGGACCCTTTTGCAAAAAATTTAAAGTTAATGAAGGGTTGAAATTAAAATTGAAAAGAAAATGTTTTTTTTAGTATTTTTATGTTTTTTAAGATTTAAAAGAAAAAATAATTAATTAAATTAAAATGAAGCGTCAAACCCTAATTCTAATGGTTTTTAAGTTTATTGTGAAAATATTAAGTTTTAACCTAATTTAAATCTAAATTATTTATATACAATTTAATTATGAAAATAAATAAATAATAATATTATGATAAAAAGGAAAAATTAAAAGGAATGGAAATTGTTAATTAAACCTAATTCTACCCTTTTTTAGATTTATTAAAAAGAATTAAACTTGCAAAAATCCTAATTAAAACTAAATAATTACATGTTAATTTATTTACAAGAAAATAATTACAATCAAAATATTTATTATTTTTGGTCTTTTCTGATTTTTTAAGATGTTTTTGTATTTTATAAAAAAAAATAATTAATTAATTTATAACAATAAAGCAAATAAAAATAACAATTAAAAAAAATAAAATATAAAAAAAATGGAGAAGCAAACCAGGGGGGGTTCAGGCCCCAGATGGAGGTAAGGCCTTAGCAAACTGGCCCATTAAGTCTTGGTCTCGTTGGACTTTCTCAATCATGTGTGATGCGTTGACTATGGTTTGTTGTGTTCCTTGAATCCTGAGTCCTTGGCTTGATCTTAGTGCACACGTGGGTGGCCTGGATGTAGAGTGCACGATGGATGCTAGTTTGATAATCATATAGAAGCATTGTTAGAAAAATAGCATGGAAATTATTGAAGACCTGGGGATCGAACCCAGGTCTTGTTTATTGCCATCACGTTCGCTTGCCGTCTGTGCCAATTGCGCATTATTAATATATGATGACAAACAAATACAATAAAGAAATAAGCGTTAGTGGGAGCTATCACGCGCGAAATTCAAAAAGGAACCAATCCAACCACGCCACGAGATCATCTTCTTCCTTGTGTTTTCCTGAAACGAATTTAGTAAACATTTAACGGGGGTTTTGAACCCCCTCAATATACGCTTGTTTTAAAAATAGCGATTAGCACGCCTTAGTTCAGAAATTTGGCGCGAGCATTGCATCTCCTTCGTCCAAGCTTCCTGGTCATGATCATGGCATTATCGTGTTTCAATTTTACAGGATAAGAGAATCCCCAATTGAGAGCTCAAGAAACCCTAGAATGCATTCATGGCAATATCACGTATAGAGCATAAAAACGCAATCAAACTGCATGGTTAGCATCAGAGACTTATAACAAACATGAATCAATCAATCAAAATGACAAAATATGCATAAATTATGATGCACGATCCCAGAAATTTTTGGACACAGTTGAGGTTCAATCTACCAATTCTTGGAGCTTTTGTTGTTGTTTGTGATTGGCACACGTTCAGAGAACCACAATGAAGCTATTGGGATCAAGATTAGGGCTTGAATCGTCCTCTAAGGTTGATTTCAGAATTTGAGTTTTATGGAAAATTTTCAAGTTAGCAAAGTCTTTTTCTGCGCAGCTTAGGATGTCTAAGGATTAGGTTTGTGTTCTAGGTTATGTACTGAGGCAATTAGGTCAAAAACATGGATCAAATCTCTTGGAATTTATTATTTTGAATATTTGATTTCCTTAAGGATCTTCCATATCTTTTCCATGTGCATTTTTGTTCAATCATGCCAATCAGCTCCAAATCTTTCCCCATTTGTATTTACACGAAATATTGAGTATCAAACATGCATAAAAAGATTGATTAAGGCAATTTTGATATTTTTCATGTATTTAATTGATTTAATTGAATTAATATAAATAAAAATCCAAATAAATAAATAAAAAATGAGAAAATACTTCCCTTTGGGCCAAGTGGTCGTGCACATGTTTAGAATGATGAATCTTGGAAGAAAAATGGGCCCATTTGCAATTTTAGGTCATTTGGATCAAAGTTGACTTTTCAAAATTTCCAAAAATTCCCCAACTTCCACAAGGCATAACTTGCTCAATGTTTGAGCTTTTCACATGTTCTTGGACATTTTGGAAAGGTCTTTGAGTCCTCTAACCAATGCCTTTGGTCCCATGTCATTTTGATTTACCAATCTCAAGTTATGGCCTTTGACTTAAAGTCCCTTTTTGTTGACTTTTGAAAATGACCTATAATGTTGAAATTGATAACTTTTTGTGAGAGCATTTCTTGGACTTGGAATATGAAGATGAGTTGTAGGAAATGTCTTTCTCTTCAAAATGAGCTTTGGATGGAATTTTTCTGATAATCCATGTGAAAGTTATGCTCTGGTCAATTTCAGTTGACTTTTTCAATTGTCCAAATATAGTAACTTTTGCATCTTGATGATTTTCTGAGCCAAATTTTGAGAATCATGATCAAGCATTGATCAAATGATGTTTGTGGCTTCAAAATGATATGTTGACCAAAAATTTGAACTTTTGACTGTCAAATGACCATTTTGCCCCTACAGTTGACTATAGTGCAATCTAGGGTTTTGACTGTGCAATTTTGAACTGAATGCCTTGAAACTTGATGTGAGGATGCTTGACCATATTTGTAGGCATATGAGACTTGATTGGGCCTTTGAAAACTTTCAATTCTTGATCAGAACCCAAACCCTAGTTTTGACTGTATAGGAGACAGTTGAACTGCATAACCCTTGGGGAATTTTGTGACCTGACTTGGCAATTTCTTGAAGAATATGGGAGGGCAAATTTTGGGGTACAACAGTTGCCCCTGTTCAATCTTCTTAGACCTGAGGATGCAGATTGGCTGACGTGCCTTTCGTAATCCGAGGGTAGAAGATGATTGGACACTAGAGTGCCCAGAAATTTGCGCTCACATAGTAGCAGTGATGATGGGGGAATGGGCTTATAGATGCCATTTGGAGATTGCTGGATAGGATGATGGGCTTATAGATGCCATCTAGATGTTGATCGCGTAGGAGATTCCTTAGCGAGAACCTTCATACCTGCAAAAGAAAAAATGAGTACCTGACACGTTGCAGGAGCTGATTTTAGATGCTTGGCATAGATATGTCCTGACTGGTTACAGGAGCTGAGTCTGGAGTTTCAAAAGATGATGAATGAACCAGGTATGGTTACTGCCTTAGCATGAATGGTAAGAGAACCTTGGGTGATTTTAACTTCAACAACGCTCGTTGAGAAAATCTTGGCGGGAATTACCATCTTTGCAGTACCGGGAAGAGAACCATAGAAAATTATAATTTGAAAGGGAATCACCTCACTCGCCGTTGGAGAGGGAATTATAGGAAAAGGAATTGTCACCTCACACACCGTCGGAGAGGGATCCATAAGAGACTATCACCTCACACTCATCGTCGGAGAGGGAAACATCTGACTATCACCTCACACTCATCGTCGGAGAGGGAAACATCTGAAAAAGGGATTACTACCTCACACACCGTCGGAGAGGGAAACATAGGAGACTATCACCTCACACTCATCGTCGGAGAGGGAAACATCTGAAGAAGGAATTACCACCTCACGCACTTGTCGGAGAGGGGACCATAAGAGACTATCACCTCACACTCATCGTCGGAGAGGGAAACATCTAGAAAAAGGAATTACCACCTCACGCACTTGCCGGAGAGGGGACCATAGGAGACTATCACCTCACACTCATCGTCGGAGAGGGAAACATCTAAAAAAGGAATTACCACCTCACGCACTTGCCGGAGAGGGGACCATAGGAGACTATCACCTCACACTCATCTTCGGAGAGGGAAACATCTGAAAAAGGAATTACCACCTCACGCACTTGCCGGAGAGGGGACCATAGACTATCACCTCACACTCATCGTCGGAGAGGGAAACATCTTGAAAAAGGAATTACCACCTCACGCACTTGCCGGAGAGGGGACCATAGGAGACTATCACCTCACACTCATCGTCGGAGAGGGAAACATCTGAAAAAGGAATTACCACCTCACGCACTTGCCGGAGAGGGGACCATAGGGAGAAGGAATTACCACCTCACTCGCCGTTGGAGAGGGGACCATAACTTCTGCTGAGTCTTTATCAGAAAAATCTGTTGGGAGTCGATTTAACTGGATTAAAGAAGGCCTTGAAATCTGTTTGAACATTTTAACTGCGTCTTTCCTGAAAGGTAAAGGTCAGTCATATGCCATGCATGATATGAATCAAGCAATGATGTTCTCAACATAAATGAGATTTGTATGATATGATGCATCTATGCATGCTATAATGATGTATGTGATGTTTTATGAATGTTTTTGTCTAGGAAAGTAGATCCTTGACGGGCGCCGGGAAGTCATATCCTGGGCTGATGTTGAAGAATAGATTTTGCTTCCGCTGGGGATGATAACTGCAAGAATACCGGTAGGAGAAGATGACTCCGTTGCGGAATAAACTTGGCAAATGGAAGGTTCTGCGGGGAGAAAAGATACTCTAGCGCCCATGCTGGGATGCAATACTCTGTGGGAAGAGGGATGCCTTGCTGATTGTTGATAATGACTTGCTGAGGATATGCTTATTGTCGGAAGTGTTGATGGACTTCGCTGGGGTAAGAAGACTTCGTCGAGGACGCTCTTTCCGTGGCTTTTGGCTGAGGATAACCCAGTTATATCCTGTTAAGGAAATAACTCTTTAAATAAAGCCGGACGACGCGTTCGTGCTCTGCGAGGGGATAAGCTTCCAGAATCTACTGGGGATAAGCTTATTGCTTGGGGATACGGACTCCATCTTTCCTGGATTAGACTCTTCTGGGGAGTTTTGATATGCTGGGGAAAGTGATTCCTTTGAACGTTGGTATACCGCCGGGGAACAATCTTTAGACCAAGACTGCCGGGGATGCTTGTTTAAGGATATATGTATTGCTGCTGGGGAAGTATTGAGATCTGATAATTTTGCTTGGAGAAGAATGTACTGTTTTGCTGAACCACTCTCTGGGGAATTGAGATGTACTTGTCGCGTTCTTTAGCTGAACCTACCTTGGTGCCTTTGGAGGATAGAACAATTAGACTGCTCAGACAACTCTTTTATTGCCCCTGTTTCTAGTGTCACCTGCAATTAATTCCTTTGTTTCGTATGCAAATATTTATGAGTCAGCAAATTATTATCAATGCATATATCACAAATTGAACCTTGGACGTTCTTCGCAAAACAAAACAGAAAAGGAAAAACACTTGGCACATTTTAACTGAAAATATATTTGTGTTGATTTTTTGAATGGCCTGTGAATAGGCGTTTTGTGTACAAGAGGCTGACGTCCTAGTAAGAGGTACGTCGCCGATCAAAAGAGTTTATACAAGTTTTGTACAAAAGAAAATAAGACAGCTGTGTGAAATATGAATGATCCCACTGGGTTTCAACTCTGCTATCGCCTTTATAACTCTGAGCGTCTCATCACTTGATGACCTTGGTTGAAGGTGAAGCTGACTGATCGATGCCGTCTGAACTTGATGTAAATACCGGATTCTGGATGCAAAGTGATCAATGAGACATAGTATTACGCTTTTATCCCTAATTTTTGCCTGGACCGCCCTTTCGGGTTTTCAGTCCACCGGGATACCCATTTTTGCCCAAGCCGCCTTTTCAGGTTTTCGACTTGCCGGGTGTACAGATTTTTTCATTTTCATCCCTTCATTTTGCCCGAACCCTTTTGGTTCGACGGGAAGCCCTAATTTTTGCCTAGGCATGTCAGCCTAGCGGGTCTTTTTTCATGCGTAGTATTTTTTAACTATGTCTGCATTGGCGGGGTGAGGAAGGTCGTCACCATCCATGTTGGTTAAGATCATTGCTCCTCCTGAGAACACATGCTTAACCACAAATGGCCCTTCGTACGTAGGGGTCCATTTGCCCCTTGGATCACTCTGAGGAAGGATGATTCGCTTGATCACCAGATCCCCGACTTGATATTCCTGTGGTCTGACCTTCTTGTTAAATGCCCTGATCATCCGTTTCTGATACGTCTGACCATGACAGATAGCAGCAAGTCTCTTTTCGTCAATGAGGTTGAGTTGATCAAGTCGTGTCTGGATCCAATCATCTTCGTTTAGATTTGCATCCTTCATTATCCGGAGAGAGGGTATTTGCACTTCGATCGGCAAGACTGCTTCCATGCCATAAACCAGAGAGAAGGGAGTTGCCCCGGTTGACGTCCTGGCTGAAGTACGGTACCCATGCAGAGCGAACGGTAACATCTCGTGCCAATCTTTATAAGTTACTGTCATTTTCTGCACGATCTTCTTGATGTTCTTGTTAGCTGCTTCTACAGCCCCATTCATCTTCGGTCTGTAAGGAGAAGAATTGTGGTGCTGTATCTTGAACTGTTCGCAGAGCTCAGCGATCATCTTGTTGTTCAGGTTGGTACCGTTGTCTGTAATAATCCGCTCAGGGACGCCGTATCGACAGATCAGATTATGTCGAATGAACCGTGCCACAACAGTCTTGGTTACCGTAGCATAGGATGCTGCTTCAACCCACTTCGTAAAATAATCAATCGCCACTAGGATGAAGCGATGTCCATTAGATGCCGTAGGTTTTATCTCGCCGATCATGTCTATGCCCCACATTGCAAACGGCCAAGGCGCAGTCAGAACATTCAGGGGAACCGGAGGAACATGCACCTTGTCTGCATAGATCTGGCACTTGTGGCATGTCCTGGAATGTTGGTAGCAGTCAGCTTCCATTGTGGACCAATAATATCCTGCCCGTAGGATTTTCTTAGCCATAGTATGTCCACTGGAATGTGTACCAAAGGTCCCTTCATGTAGCTCTTCCATGATCCTTTCTGCTTCAGTCTTATCCACACAACGCAGTAAGGTTGAATCATGGTTTCGCTTATATAAGATGCCGTTGCTAAGGAAGAACTTGGCTGCGAACCTTCTCAGGAATTTCTTATCGTTGACAGAGGCACCTTCAGGGTATTCCTGAGCTTCCAGATATCTTTTCACTTCGTGGTACCAAGGCTTCTCAGTCACCAATTCAGTTTCGAGATCACAACAGTATGCCGGTTCGTCCAGTTTCCAGATGATGATCCGGGGAGCTTCATTATCCCATTTGACCTTGAACATTGAAGACATTGTAGCTAACGCGTCCGCTAACTGATTCTCTTCTCTTGGAAAGTGCTCAAAGGTTATCTCTGTGAAGTGGGGAATCAGGGTCAACACACATTCTTTGTAAGGAATCAAGTTTGGATGTTTCGTATCCCACTCTCCTTTGATCTGATTAATCACAAGAGAGGAATCTCCGAAGACACTTAGAAATTTGATCCTTAGGTCGATCGCAGCTTGAAGACCCATGATACACGCCTCATACTCTGCCATGTTGTTAGTACAGTTGAAACACAGCCGGGCAGTGAGTGGAGTATGAGTACCTTGAGGGGATATGATTATGGCGCCGATACCATTTCCCAAAGCATTGGAGGCTCCGTCAAAGTGCATAGACCATCGGGATCCTGGCTCAGGTCCTTCATCCGGTCCAGGTACTTCACAATCAGTTACTATCATAATGCTTTCATCCGGAAATTCGAAGTTCATTGATTGATAATCATCTACAGCTTGATGTGCTAGGTGGTCTGCCAATACACTCCCCTTGATGGCTTTCTGGGTCGTGTATTGAATGTCGTATTCCGTCAAGATCATTCGCCATCTTGCAATTCTCCCAGACAGAGCAGGCTTTTCGAATATGTACTTTATAGGATCCATTTTTGAGATCAACAAGGTAGTGTGAGTCAGCATATACTGTCTCAGCCGGCGAGCAGCCCATACCAAAGCGCAGCAAGTTTTCTCAAGCAGTGAGTATCGGGTCTCACAGTCGGTAAACTTTTTGCTAAGGTAATAAATGGCATGCTCTTTTCGGCCAGACTCGTCATGCTGCCCCAGCACACACCCCATTGAATTGTCTAGCACTGTCAGGTATAGGATCAGAGGTCTCCCTTCAACCGGTGGCATAAGGATAGGTGGTTCTTGGAGATACTCTTTGATTCTGTCGAAGGCAGCCTGACATTCATCGTTCCAACGTACTACCTGATCTTTCTTCAGCAGCTTGAAGATTGGCTCACAAGTAGCAGTCAGATGTGAGATGAACCGAGCAATATAATTCAGGCGTCCTAAAAAGCCTCTGACTTCCTTCTCTGTCTTAGGAACTGGCATCTCTTGAATAGCTTTGACCTTAGCAGGGTCCACTTGAATACCTTTATCACTGACCACGAAGCCTAGCAACTTCCCAGATCTTACCCCGAAGGTGCACTTGTTCGGGTTTAGTCTCAGCTTGTACAGTTTCAACCGGTCAAACAACTTCTGCAGATGATCTAGGTGCTCTTCCTCAGTCTGGGACCTAGCGATCATGTCGTCCACATACACTTCAATCTCATGATGGATCATGTCATGAAATAAGGCAACCATGGCACGTTGGTAGGTTGCCCCAGCATTCTTTAATCCGAACGGCATGACCTTGTAACAGAAGGTGCCCCACTGAGTAACAAATGTAGTCTTTTCCATGTCTTCAGGTGCCATCTTAATCTGATTGTACCCTGAAAAGCCATCCATGAAAGAGAATACCTTGTGCTGAGCTGTATTATCAACAAGGACATCAATGTGAGGTAAGGGGAAGTCATCTTTGGGGCTGGCCCTGTTTAGATCCCTGTAGTCGACACACATTCTGACCTTACCGTCCTTTTTAGGTACCGGCACCACATTAGCAACCCACTGAGGGTAAGAAGTCACTGCAAGAAACCCAGCATCAAACTGTTTCATGACTTCGGCTTTAATCTTCTCAGACATCTCTGGACGCATCCGACGGACCTTTTGTTTAATTGGAGGGCAGTCTTCCTTAGTCGGCAAGTGATAGACCACAATATCGGTATCCAACCCTGGCATGTCTTCATAGGACCAGGCAAAGATCTCCATATAATCATGCAGCATCTTGGTTAACCGTTGCTTCACGCTGAGCTCTAGGTTGGCACCAATCTTTACCTCTTTTCTGTCTGCCTCAGTACCCAGGTTTATGGTTTCCACTGGCTCTTCATGGGGTTGAATTGCCCGTTCTTCCTGAAGCAACAATCTTGCGAGCTCGCCAGGTACTTCGCAATCATCTTCACCTTCGTCTTCGGCTAAGTTGATCGGATTTTCGAAGTCATAACTGGCGGTAGCAGAGTTGTTATCAGTGAGATCCAGAGTGGATTGGAACCTGTATGAGTGAGTGTGTGTGTAAATACAGCTGTTTTGAAAATTATGTAAAGGAAAAGAAAGACAGGAAAGGAACACAATATTTGCAATGCGAAAAACGTCCAAAATTTTCATTCATGATGTATAAAATGACAGTTTGTATGCCCTCACAAATAGAACCACGGCGCCTCGGGTAAGACACCGGGCCATAGAGTTTATCATTGTTTATTACAAAATAACAAAACATAGGAATTCATTACTGCGTCACAAAGGTAACAGGGGTATGGTCCTTTGCGCTCCAATTGTTCAATCCGTCTTCGGCCGTCGGATAGATCCAGCTGTTGAATTCGGCTTCGCCCACTTCATGGTCTTCCCCAACAACATTCACTTCTGAACTTTTAATAAATACCGGAGGTCTTCCGATCTTTGCTTTCCTCATAGCTCTCTGACCTTCTGAGGTAAAACCCAGCCCAAGTTTATCAGTCTTCTGAGTAAAGTCTGGAAGTCTGCCCCAGTCGGCACATTCACCCTTCTGCACCACAGCCCTGGCATCCTTCAGGGAAGCCATCTTCAAAGGACCACTTGCTTCTGTTGTTTCTGCTGCAATTGGAAACACCTCCTCGAAATGTTGAAAGGGGGTCTCAATGAACTCCCCATCCATCTCAATGTATCTGAAAGAGTTTAGGTGACTCACCATATATTCTTCCTCTCCTTGCACGGTGACAATCTTCCCTCTGACGGGGTACTTCAACTTCTGATGCAAGGTAGAGGTCACTGCCCCAGCCTTATGTATCCAGGGTCGACCCAATAGACAAGAGTAAGATGGACGGATATCCATCACATAAAAAGTGGAGTCGAACACCTGAGAGCCCACACGAATCGGAATGTCAACCTCCCCATGGACCATCCTCTTTGAACCATCAAAGGCCCTGACGATGATGTTGCTGGGTTTCAATTCCAGGCCTTCACAATCTAGACGATCCAGAGCCTTCTTGGGTAGCACATTCAAAGATGACCCAGTATCAACCAACACATGTGCCAAGGTGGTGCCCCTGCATTCAATTGAGACATGCAGAGCGTCATTATGATCTCTCCCCTTTGCGGTCAAGTCAGCGTCTGAGAAACCCAAGCCATTATCGGCCGTTAGACTTGCCACGCAGTCAGTGAACTGGACTGCAGAGGTTTCATGTGGCACATGGGCCGTCTTGAGGAATGAGATTAGGGCCTTTGCATGGGCCTCGGAACACAGTAGTAAAGAGAGCATGGAGATCTTGGAGGGCGTATGCCCCAACTGTTCCACAACATTAAAATCGCTCTTCTTTATAATCTTCAGAATTTCCTCCATCTCTTGTGGGGAGGCCTCAGCAGCTATGGGTATGGGTGCCTCCATCTGGGCAGGCTCAACTTCAACTCCCTTGCCCCGAGCATTGGATGACTCGGCAGCAGGAGAAACAATCGGGTTAGCAGCAGGAACAACAACTTGATCAGTAACAGGAGTAGGTGTACTCGTAGGAATTATCAGGAGCGGTCTTCGGGCAGCAGGCGGTGCAATGTCAGGCGAGAAGAGCCTGCCACTGCGGGTAATTTTGGCTGGGCCAGTGATGTCACAGATGCTGGCGCCAGCGTTGAGCTCTTGTTTGATCCCGTTTATATATACATCTGCCCCATAGTGCCAAGGGACAGCTTTTTCAGATACATAGGGCAGGGGCCCTGGAACAGTGATAATAACGGGTGCAACGGTCATGATTTGAGTGGGCTTCTTCGGGAGAGCCGGAATTGGGTTATTGAAAATAGTCACTACAGAAACTTCTTCCATTGGAACCAACCGAACAGCAGACTTCTTGAATAGAATCTCCTTGCTATCCATTAAGCTTTGGATGCCTAACTTTAGCGAGGGACAACTAGATGGGGATACTGCACAGAATAGGCAACCCTCACTACAACCCGGAAATAAACCGGCCTGCAGTAGGTTCTTCTTGACGATCTTTAGAGGAGTGGCTAGATCATCCACGGAAACAGCATAAACGTCTTCATCGACAGCATTTACCCCGTGCTGAGGCATAGGGGCAGTAACTACATTCGGCTTTGTAGGCGCTTCGAATTGTATCTCCTTTGCATCGATAAGGTCTTGCACCTTATTCTTTAACGCCCAACAGTCATCAGTAGAGTGCCCCGGGCTTTCTGAATGGTAAGCACAACGAGCATTCGGGTTGTACTTGGGAGATGTTGTATTAGGGAACTTCGGAGCCTCCCTGACAGTCACCAAATTGGTTGCGAGCAACTGTGGCAGGATCTGTGATAGGGTCATGCTTAACCGGGTGAACTCTCGCCGGGGTCTTTCAGCCCTTTGAGAATTGTTTGGCCGAGGAGCGGCAGCAGGCTTAGCAATCATCACCGCGTTGACAGATTGGCGGCACTCAGGCTTCTCTGATTTCCTAGAACCATACACGGCGCTAGACTCCTTCTTGAATGGTTTCTTTTCCGAACTAGATGATGCACCCTTCGCAATCTTCCCGGATTTCAGCCCAGCTTCAATTCTCTCTCCAGTCAAGATCAAATCAGTGAACCCAGCAGAAGAATTCCCAATGAGATGGTTGAAGAATGGCCCAGATAGGGTCCCCAAGAACATGTCTACCAACTCCCGATCAGTCAATGGTGGCTGCACCCTGCCAGCCAGGTCTCTCCACTTCTGGGCGTACTCCTTAAAACCTTCGCTTGCACCTAACGCCATACCCTGGAGTTGGGTATGTGTGGGGGCAAGGTCGGCATTATATTGATACTGCTTGTAGAAAGCAGTAGCCAACTCCTCCCAGTTACGAACTTTGGTCCCATCCAGCTGATAGAACCATTCGAGATGAGTCCCTGAAAGACTCTCCTGGAAGAAGTGGATCCATAAATTCTTATCCGCAGAGTACGGCTGAATTTTCCGAACATAGGACCTTAAGTGCAGTTTGGGACAAGACGCCCCGTCATATTTGGAGAAGGATGGTGCTTTGAATTTATGCGGGATAATCACACCAGTCGACAAACCCAGATCTCCGAAATCCAGCCCAGGTGCCTGTTGCACCTCCATAGCCTTCAACCTGTCCTCCAGTTGCTTATACCTGTTATCTGCAGGAGGGTACTGCTCTTCATCAAAATCTGTCTCATTGTCGGAGACCACTGGAGTAGGAACCTTTACTTCTGCCTGAGACGGACTCTTGCCAACAGAAGAACCAGCCTCTTCATGTTGCAGAGTGTTGCCAAACCTTCGGCCTGAGTTGAACAGAACAGTTCTTCTCTTCTTCTTCTTCTCCTTCTTCAGGAGCATAGCCTTCAGTTCTTCTTGGCCTTTAGCCAGACCCTTGATTAGTTCTTGGAACTGCGCATTCTGCGCCTGGAGAGCCTTGATTGATGTCTCAGTTGATGCAGATTCGGGATTCATGATGCTGAAATAAACAGCGAAGAACTGTAAGCAACCTGAAAAGGAAAAAACCTGCTATGCACATGATGTATGAAATGCGTATGCAAATGCATTCAAGGGTTCGAAAGTTCAAATTTGTTGCAGACAAAAGGAACACACGTTATCATTAAAGAAATCATTGTTTAATACATCAAAGCCTCATGGGCAAAAGTACAAAAATCAAATCAATCCCAAAATACACTGCGCATCCTCTTCGGAGCTATGTAAGTGTTGAGATTCCTCTCCTCATGCAACAGGCGAGTGAGCTCCAAGACCTTCTTTTCGCTGGCATGCAGACTAGTCTCAAGAGAATTCCTTTCCTCCTTAAGCTGGATCCAGCTCTTCTGCATCTCTTCCCAGGATGTGGGCATATCAGGGTGCTGAATAACATGAGACACTTCCCCTTCCAAGACAGGCTCTTTGATTACTGGGAGCATATGGGGATAAGGCATCACTAACTTCTGGGAGCGGGCTCGTACCCACTTGAGATAGGGTTCCAAAGGGATGGAATTCCTATGCCCCAGTGTCTTGCTGTCTATCCTACTGGGCATCCTCCAAGCTCTGAAAAATCTCTGGCGAAGTCCTTGAGTGTCGTTGCCGAAGTCAAAAACTATGTCAGGAATTAACATGTCATGAGGACCATCCCTCCGAGCGTAACCAAACTGTCTCCAAGCCAGGCATGGGCTATAAGTAATACCTCCTCTGATTCCAAGTAAAGGAACATTAGGGTACTCCCCGCAACGATCAATGATGGTGACGTCTCCTCTGGACCTAGGACACCAATGTATATCTGCATGCGTAAGAGTCATCAACCGTTGTGACCATCTCAAACACCGCTCATTCTTCAAGACTGATTGGGGAAGTTGCGAAATAAACCACCTTCCCAGGAGAGGAGTGCAACACATAAGGACACCTCTTTTTCTCATGGTTCGAGTGTGACATGAGTGAAGGATGTCCCCCAGCAACGTAGGTATAGGATTCCTGGACATAAAGATCTGGACAACACTGATATCAATGAGCTGATCTGGGTTAGGGAACAACACCAAACCATAAACAAGGACGGCCACAACCTCTTCAAAAGCTTGCAAGTCAAGGGAGTTCCAAAATTCAAGGGCCTTTTCAAACAGAAACTTGGCTAAGAACCCTTTGATACCACTTCTAACTTCCCAATGTCCCTTGAGGTCAGATGACTGTAGGTGCAAGGCTTTAGCAATCTCTTCAAGCTTAGGTTCCTTTTCTGTACCGTTGAAAGGTAGCTGATCAAGGATTGGGATCTTTAGGAGCCGGGAGAACTCCTCCAATGTAGGTACCAACTGATAATCCAAGAAGGTAAAACAGTGATGCAGAGGGTCAAAGAATTGGAACAGGACCTTTATCATATCTTCCTCAATGTTGGTGTTGACCAAGCTGATGAGGCTTCCATGCCTTTCACTGAATGATGAGTTCTCAGGAATCCTGGATATAAGCTCCTTAAGCTGAGGAGGGACCCTTACAAGATTGACTTGAATGGTTTTTCTACGAACAGTTTCCATGTCCTACAAAACAAGAACAAAGATGAAAATCCGAACCCCTGCAATGGTTAGTCAATGCATATGATGCTGGATGATGTCATGATGCTATGATTAAACACACCACAGATATTTACAAAGACAAACATGTAAGGCACACAAGGCACACAAGACAAGCCCTTAAGGTTTAAGGCCAACATGGGGTCTGGGTATTACCCTCTTGAAGTTGGTGGGTTCAACCTGTCCTAATCAAAGTAACCGGGTTCTAAGGTTCCCAATATCACGAGATTGCTTTCATTGTTCATCGTTTCGATTTAGCCACTGAACTGGCGACCGAAATATTCCAGGAAAGCAACCCTCAATTGAGTGTAGTATCGAGTATCAACCAACCTCGGACTGCACCAAAGTCAGTTATCTCACTACCCTAAAGAGGCCAAGATAGTTCAATTAAGGTTCCTAAGGTCTGTTGATGCTTCATGACACCACGCGGAGGCCCCGTACTCTCCTTGACTGAACTCAAGGGTTACCGGTACACACCAAAGTGCCACATCAACGTAGCAGACTGTTTCAACCATGTCGGTATACCCCGCACAGTTCCCTCACAGCCTTGTTGCTACTTTCTAAGAAAGGTATCCCCAGATCCGGGTTAGGATCTATAGAACTCCCAAGCAACCCACAATTTAAAGCACACAAGGAAAACAATTGAAAACATAGTTATGAGCTAGCCCTAAGGTACACCCCACTTTAAGTTTAATCCCCAGCAGAGTCGCCAGTTCTGTGATCGGTGGATCTGGAACTGACTGTTTAACGCTGGTTCGCGAAATGTCGCGGAAGCAAGAGTCGCCACCGTCTTTTATTTTCTCCAATTGGAAAGGACAAAAGCACAGAAAAATTCCTTTAAAGAGATTGCTCTCGGTTCGGGAGGTAGGTTATAGAAAGGGAAGGTGTTAGCACCCTTTCTATCCATGGTTATCCATGGGCTCTTAGATACTTGCTCATTTGTGTTTTCAAAATTGGTTTGTTTGCTTTTCAACTGTGGGTTTAAAAAGTTTCTTTGAAAAATTTCAGTTCGACTCGTACGTCAGAGTGCTTGAAAAGTTTGCTTTGAAAGCTTTTGAAAATGTGTTGGTGTGAAAAGTCTCTTTGAGTTTGTTTTGAGATTAGAGCAAGTATCCTTGAGAACCTACCTACCCTAAGGAATTCGTCTGTGTAAATGTCCTTTAAAGTAGTGCCATCCCACTATTGAGAGGTAGGTAGCACCACCGTTGGAGGTGTTCGGGTCAATTCGAGTTTTAGGGACATGGTGATCACCGGAGCAATGGGAAGACACCTTAGAAGCTACCCTCATGCCAGGTTCCCGGATCATGAGGACTTACTAAGACGTCCTCTACTCGACGACCACCTTTCGAAAGGCAACAATGAGGCGTACCCTAGGGGTGGTGTGTGCGAATTTGTGTGTCAATTTCATTGATATTCGTCTTGTCATGTTCATTGTGATCTACGCTTGATTTTAATTAGGGCCATACATTCTTTCATGCTTATTTAACAGTTAATATTTGCGAGGAAAATAAATCTAAACTATTACAAATGGCGCGGGTCCACATCGCCAAAATTAAACCGGACCCGATTTGACGGAAAGTAAATAAAGCAATAAAATAAAAGTGCGAGCAATTAAAACTGTTACAAGGCTTTGGGATAATTACATAATTATAATAAACGAAATAAAATAAATATGCGGAATAAAATAAATTACGAACATGGGCGTTGGACCCTTTTGCAAAAAATTTAAAGTTAATGAAGGGTTGAAATTAAAATTGAAAAGAAAATGTTTTTTTTAGTATTTTTATGTTTTTTAAGATTTAAAAGAAAAAATAATTAATTAAATTAAAATGAAGCGTCAAACCCTAATTCTAATGGTTTTTAAGTTTATTGTGAAAATATTAAGTTTTAACCTAATTTAAATCTAAATTATTTATATACAATTTAATTATGAAAATAAATAAATAATAATATTATGATAAAAAGGAAAAATTAAAAGGAATGGAAATTGTTAATTAAACCTAATTCTACCCTTTTTTAGATTTATTAAAAAGAATTAAACTTGCAAAAATCCTAATTAAAACTAAATAATTACATGTTAATTTATTTACAAGAAAATAATTACAATCAAAATATTTATTATTTTTGGTCTTTTCTGATTTTTTAAGATGTTTTTGTATTTTATAAAAAAAAATAATTAATTAATTTATAACAATAAAGCAAATAAAAATAACAATTAAAAAAATAAAATATAAAAAAAATGGAGAAGCAAACCAGGGGGGGGTTCAGGCCCCAGATGGAGGTAAGGCCTTAGCAAACTGGCCCATTAAGTCTTGGTCTCGTTGGACTTTCTCAATCATGTGTGATGCGTTGACTATGGTTTGTTGTGTTCCTTGAATCCTGAGTCCTTGGCTTGATCTTAGTGCACACGTGGGTGGCCTGGATGTAGAGTGCACGATGGATGCTAGTTTGATAATCATATAGAAGCATTGTTAGAAAAATAGCATGGAAATTATTGAAGACCTGGGGATCGAACCCAGGTCTTGTTTATTGCCATCACGTTCGCTTGCCGTCTGTGCCAATTGCGCATTATTAATATATGATGACAAACAAATACAATAAAGAAATAAGCGTTAGTGGGAGCTATCACGCGCGAAATTCAAAAAGGAACCAATCCAACCACGCCACGAGATCATCTTCTTCCTTGTGTTTTCCTGAAACGAATTTAGTAAACATTTAACGGGGGTTTTGAACCCCCTCAATATACGCTTGTTTTAAAAATAGCGATTAGCACGCCTTAGTTCAGAAATTTGGCGCGAGCATTGCATCTCCTTCGTCCAAGCTTCCTGGTCATGATCATGGCATTATCGTGTTTCAATTTTACAGGATAAGAGAATCCCCAATTGAGAGCTCAAGAAACCCTAGAATGCATTCATGGCAATATCACGTATAGAGCATAAAAACGCAATCAAACTGCATGGTTAGCATCAGAGACTTATAACAAACATGAATCAATCAATCAAAATGACAAAATATGCATAAATTATGATGCACGATCCCAGAAATTTTTGGACACAGTTGAGGTTCAATCTACCAATTCTTGGAGCTTTTGTTGTTGTTTGTGATTGGCACACGTTCAGAGAACCACAATGAAGCTATTGGGATCAAGATTAGGGCTTGAATCGTCCTCTAAGGTTGATTTCAGAATTTGAGTTTTATGGAAAATTTTCAAGTTAGCAAAGTCTTTTTCTGCGCAGCTTAGGATGTCTAAGGATTAGGTTTGTGTTCTAGGTTATGTACTGAGGCAATTAGGTCAAAAACATGGATCAAATCTCTTGGAATTTATTGTTTTGAATATTTGATTTCCTTAAGGATCTTCCATATCTTTTCCATGTGCATTTTTGTTCAATCATGCCAATCAGCTCCAAATCTTTCCCCATTTGTATTTACACGAAATATTGAGTATGAAACATGCATAAAAAGATTGATTAAGGCAATTTTGATATTTTTCATGTATTTAATTGATTTAATTGAATTAATATAAATAAAAATCCAAATAAATAAATAAAAAATGAGAAAATACTTCCCTTTGGGCCAAGTGGTCGTGCACATGTTTAGAATGATGAATCTTGGAAGAAAAATGGGCCCATTTGCAATTTTAGGTCATTTGGATCAAAGTTGACTTTTCAAAATTTCCAAAAATTCCCCAACTTCCACAAGGCATAACTTGCTCAATTTTTGAGCTTTTCACATGTTCTTGGACATTTTGGAAAGGTCTTTGAGTCCTCTAACCAATGCCTTTGGTCCCATGTCATTTGGATTTACCAATCTCAAGTTATGGCCTTTGACTTAAAGTCCCTTTTTGTTGACTTTTGAAAATGACCTATAATGTTGAAATTGATAACTTTTTGTGAGAGCATTTCTTGGACTTGGAATATGAAGATGAGTTGTAGGAAATGTCTTTCTCTTCAAAATGAGCTTTGGATGGAATTTTTCTGATAATCCATGTGAAAGTTATGCTCTGGTCAATTTCAGTTGACTTTTTCAGCTGTCCAAATATAGTAACTTTTGCATCTTGATGATTTTCTGAGCCAAATTTTGAGAATCATGATCAAGCATTGATCAAATGATGTTTGTGGCTTCAAAATGATATGTTGACCAAAAATTTGAACTTTTGACTGTCAAATGACCATTTTGCCCCTACAGTTGACTGTAGTGCAATCTAGGGTTTTGACTGTGCAATTTTGAGCTGAATGCCTTGAAACTTGATGTGAGGATGCTTGACCATATTTGTAGGCATATGAGACTTGATTGGGCCTTTGAAAACTTTCAATTCTTGATCAGAACCCAAACCCTAGTTTTGACTGTATAGGAGACAGTTGAACTGCATAACCCTTGGGGAATTTTGTGACCTGACTTGGCAATTTCTTGAAGAATATGGGAGGGCAAATTTTGGGGTACAACACCAAGTTTCAAGCCTTGATTCAAATCTTTGCCCAGTCAACTGGACAGTTGACCTAGAAATCAGCTGTTTTGGGGAAAAAGTCAACTGTGGCCAATTGACAGTCAAACCTCATGAAATTTGACCCACGTCAACATTATGAAATCATATTAACCATTTGATCAAGTTTGGATCATAATTCCACAAGAAATTTGATCAGATCATCAAAAGGGCAAAATGGTCATTTTTAGGGTTTTTGACTGCACAAAGGTAATTCTTGACTGTTTGACCTAACCAATGGCAAACCAAGCTCACATATGGACTCAAGAACTCAATGACCTTGTCTTGATCCATTCAACAAGTTCAAAAGATCTCAAATGCATAGGACTGACAGATGAATTTTTTCAGTCAACTGATCAAAATTTGACTATGTACTGAAAAGTCAAACTTTGACTTTTTGGTCAAAATCAAGTGCCAAGAGTTATTTTTCATTAGGACATGTCAAATTATGAAACTTGTTCATCAAGAAACCCAAAAATACAAATTAGGGTTTGAAATGGAAAAATTTCATAACTTAGAAATTTTCTAAGTTATGAAATTTTCTTATTTTTTCCTAACTTTGTCCCATTTTTTCACCAAGATGCAAGTGGATTCAAACAAAACTTGCAACATGAAAGTTGTAGTCCATAACAAAATCTACAAATTTTATTCACAAAGTTTTCTCAAAAGAAGCTTGTATCTCAAGTTATGATTTTTGGAACAAGGGTACCTAAAACTTTTAACTTAGAGAAAATTTGTCCTAATCTAAACAGGATTTTGACCCATCTTCTTGGCCATTTTTCACATTGTTTCACTTGGAGTTTCAAGTTTCATTACAAAGATGTATTGTAGTAAATGTTCCAAGATTTCCAAATTGTCCAAGAACTCCTCAAGCACCTTTGTGGTTAGAGAGAATCGAATGTTGCAAGTTGGCAAAAACTCACTTTTGTCCATGACCAATACATGTTCATACAAACTTACATTTTCAAATCAGCATGTTTGGTGCTAGCTTGCAGGCCTCAAAACCAACTTACACTGCATAATTTAATGCCTGACCATTCTGTTAAGGTATTATCTTATTCATATGGACATTACATGCAAAATTAAGCCCTAAATGGTAAAAGGCATATTGCCATTTTTGCAAAAGCTACTTTATGTCAAAACACCAAGCATTGAGCCTTGGACAAAATCTAAAAACTGAAAACCAAATCCACAAATCAGAGGGGCCTAGAGCAATGTATGCAAGCATGTTTGACAGCATATAGAGGCCTGTAACTTCACTTTCACATTAGAGCATCAAGTGGAGAAAACTTGCAAAACAAAACCAACTTCACATATCTGTTGATACAAGCTAAAACAAACTTTGTGAACCAGTTCCATACATCAAAACAAACCTAAAGCATGACCCTTCCATCCCTCATACCACATAATACTCAGAATCCCTGTTTTGCTGCAAAACAGGGCAAGTTCTGCAGACTTCAAGCCATAACCAATTCCTATCGTGCGTTTTGTCCAAAAGAGCGTCAAACACCTTCCAATCAATCCACCTGAGCTATCCAGATCATCCATTGCAAGCTGTAACACCTCTAACACCCTTTGCCATTTTTATTTCCAAGCTCTACAGATTAAGTTCTACAGCACGATTCAAGTTGTTTCAAAGCAAGCCAAGCATTAGAGAAGCTTCGTTGGACCTCAGGCAAGCTCAACAGAAGCTCAAACACCATTGAAGGTTGTTGCATTGCCCTATTCGATTCCAACTGAAACAGGTTTTTTATCACTTTCTATCTCTCTATTTAGGAACATTTAGCTCTAGGTTTGTGAATGAAAAATGTAGTATTCAATGCCATGAAGCCATACATATGCTCAACTTTCATTTATATTAAGTGTGCTAGGAGAATTCCATCCATGAACATGTGAGAAAAGCTAGGTCAGATTTTAGGGCCAGAGAAATTCTCTCTGGTCTTTGAGAGTTAAATTTAATGCTTTATATGGTTGGATTCGTGTTTAAAGTCTCTACAAGTTTGATGTTGTAAGTTTTGGCAAAAAGTCATGTTTCCAGGATGTAGCATTTTGAACCAGGCGCGCGCGTTTACAAGTTCAGAAGTTGAAGAAGAAGCTGGCTTGGGCTGGGCCTGTATAGGCTTACTTTTGGCACCCCCGATATCCAGTTTACACCCCCTGGCCCATTTATTTGATATTTATCATTTTTGACATTTTCGTTTTTATTCTGACTTTATTATTTTTTATATGAAATATAAAAAATGCCAAAAAATAATTTTCTATATTTTTCATATTTATTTGATATTTATTTTATTTTATTAATATATTATTGTATTTTCTTTTTTAAAACAAAACTCAAAAATAATACAAAAGATATATTTATTTTCATCCATTTCATTTATTTATATTTAAAAACATTTTCTTGAATATACACTTTTTTTGTAAATAATTAATTTTATTTTTATATATTTGATATGTTTAATATATATATATATATATATATATATATATATATATATATATATATATATATATATATATATATATATATATATATATATATATATATATATATATATATATATATATATATATATATATATATATATATATATATATATATATATATATATATATATATATATATATATATATATATATATATATATATATATATATATATATATATATATATATATACTTTATTTTATTATATAATTAGGACAAAAAATACAGAAATAATACATTTTTGTTTTTATTAATATTTGACACTAAAAATACTCTTTTTTACAATATACTTTTATTTTTGTATAAATTAATATATTATTGTATATAATTAATAAATCATGCTATTTATTTGAGAATTAGGGTTTTGCCCTAAATAACCAAAATAATTAAATTTGACTTTCTTTTATTTGTTTACATTTCATATTGAAAAATACCTTTTTCACATACATAAAAAATCATTTTTGTACATAATACATTTTATTTATTTATTGTATTTATTTTAATTATTGCATAATTAAATATTGTATCATATACATTCAATTTGGTTGTAATAGTAATCTAGGGTTTTATTTCTTGTCAAATATCCCCAATTCAAATTTGTATCCCCTCCCTATATCATGTTGTAATAGTGTAGCTTTTAAATTCTCGCACATTTAAAAAAGCTTTCAATTATGCCATGCTTAGACCTAGGGTTTGTATGCAAATAAAATTAACAAGTAGTTTGACCTAACCCAAAGATAAACATGCATGAAAAACAAGCACAATGCACACTTGCACCCCTAGGGTTTCATCCACTTGTTGCCTTCAAAAATGGGCCATGGTTGCATGTCAAGTACTTTGGCAAAACAAAAAAACAAAAAGATCTTAGTCCCTCGATGACGCTATCTGAGTTTCCTAAACAAAACTGATCAAGTCCCTCAAGAAAATTGCCAAAGATACTTGACACTATTGCTATCATGGTCTATACGATGACCCGCGCCTGTCCTGTTAACATCCTAACACAAGGTTGTTCACCAAATACAATGGTGAAGCAACACTGTTAAAAGGGTTAAAAACATAAGAAAGATCTTTGAGTAAAATATGGTAGATAGATCTTAGTTACTTGATCAAGCTTGCAAAAATATCCTTACTACTTTTCAAAACACACTCCACAACACAATTTCAAAACCCTACTTTCAAACATCGAAAACCTTTTCAAAAGACAAAACACCTTTGTATACATTCAAACAAGAATCATTACAAAGTTTGCCACAACGATGGCTCTTTTCAAAACATCTTCCAAAATCACACACAAAGCACCATTTCAAACAATTGAAAAGCACCATTTCAAACAATAAAAATGTAAAGCAAGTGATCTAAGAAAGTAACTAAGAGCCCATGGATAACCATGGATAGAAAGGGTGCTAATACCTTCCCTTTCTATAATCTACTCCCCGAACTCAAGAAAATATATCAAAGGTCTTTCCTGTGCTTTTTGACCTTTCCTTAGGATAAAATAAAAAGTCGGTGGTGACTCTTGCTAAATCGAAACATTTGCGAACACAAATGCAAAATCCCAAGTCAGTTCTCCCATCGTATCACATGTGGCAACAGGGGTAATCACAGGAATCGTAGTGGTAGTATCAGCAGGAACAACAGTAGGAATGATCACAGGAATAATAACGAATTTTGGAGGAGAAATCTCAGGGGAGAACACTCTTCCACTTCTTGTTATTTTGCTGGTCCCAACGATGTTGCCAATGTCGGGATCAGTATTTCCAGAAACTTGGTCTTCAGTATCCAACAGGTATTGCTTGATGCCATGGTAATAGACGTCAACCCCATAGTTCTAGGGAACAGCCTTGTCCAAGGAGTATGGTATTGGCCCTAGCATAATGATGATCAGAGGAGCCAACTTTGGAGCAGGTGTGATCCTGACAAGTATTTTGGTGGAGACCCTTGGAGGATTGGTGGAAATGGTTATAATCTAAACATCCTTACAAGAAACAGTTGTGACGGGAGTCTTCTCAAATAGAATCTCTTTATCATCCATCAGGCGTTGAACACCCGCTTTCAACAAATAACAATAAGTCGGTAGAGATAAACATAAATGGCAATCTTCACCACAACCCAGAAATAAACTGGCTTGCAATAAATTCCACTTAATAGTCATGAGAGGAGTAACAAGTTCCTCAATAGAAGTAACAAATGTATCATCGTCGACAGCATTAACACCACGACCGCTCTTGGGCATGGGAGAAGTTATAAAATTGGAAATCTCAAGAGCGTCAAACTCAATCTCCTTCGCCTCAATGAGGTCTTGCACCTTGTTTTTCAAAGCCCAACAAACATTTTTATCATGGCCTGGACTTTCTGAATGGTAAGCACATCGAGCATTTGGGTTGTAGCAAGGAGATGCGGTGTTAGGATTCTTGGGAGCTTCCCTCAAGGTAACCAAATTGGATTTTAGTAGGTGAGGCAATACTTGAGACAAAGTCATATTTATCCGGGTGAATTATCTTATAGGTCTTTCTGCTCTAGACTGATTGTTTCGTTGTTGAGTAGCTGCAGGCTTGGATATCATAACAGCCCCTACCGTTAGACGACGCTCGGTTCTGCCCTGATTTCGTTCATTGTAAACAGAACTGACCTCCTTTTTCCTACGAAAGATCTCTTTCCCGCACTTGAAGAGGTATCCTTCTGAATCTTGCCACTTCTAATCCCAGCTTCCACTCTTTCTCCCGTCAAAATCAACTCAGTAAAGCCAACTGAGGAGCTTCCAATCAGATGATTGAAAAACGGACTAGATAGGGTACCCAAAAACATATTCACTAACTCCCTATCAGACAGTGGGGGTGGACTCTTCCTTCTAAGTCCCTCCACTTTTGAGCATAGTCTTTAAAACCCTCACTTAAACACATAGACATACTTTGGAGTTGTGTACGGGTGGAAGCAAGGTCTGTATTATACTGATACTACTTGTAGAAAGCAGCAGCCAGGTCTTTCCAGTTATGAATATTGGTCCCCTCCAGCTGATAGAACCACTATAGTTGAGTCCCAGATAGACTGCCTTGAAAGAAGTAGACCCATAAGTCCTTGTCTGCAGTGTGAGGCTGAATCTTCCTCACATAAGATCGGAGATGCATCTTGGGACATGAGACCCTATCATATTTAGCGCACACTGGAACCTTGAACTTCTGTGGGATGACAACCCCAGAAACCAAACCTAACTCTTCAAAATCCATCCCCAGTACCTTCTGGATTTCCATTACATTCAGACGATCCTCCAGTTGTTTGTATTTTTCATCAGTAGGAGGATACTGCTCCTCATTATAGTCAGATTCATCATCGGATTCCTTCGGGATGAGGTCTTCTTCTCTCGTCTCCTCTTCCTAATTGTATCCTTCTTTTGATGAAGTTACTAGTTCAGAAGCTCGCCGCACTGGTATTCTGATCCTTCTTCCCAGTTGGTTTCTTTGGCTTCTTCTTTTTGTCCTTCAGTATGAGGGCTTTTAGATCTTCTTTACCTTTAGCTAGAGCCACGATCATTTTCTTGAAATGGGCGTTTTGCGCCTGGAGATCCTTGATGTTTTGTTCAAGAGCCATTTCTTTACTTGCTGAAATAAACAGCGAAGAAGATAAGAACCCTTCTTTGAGACCTGCTTATGCAATGAGATGTATGATATGCTTATGCAATGTTTTCAAGGACCTTATTGAATTTAAGCTCTTTTAAACAATTAAAGAAACAAAACTTTTTATTAGCAAGTTTTTAAAGAAACAAAAAGATTACACAGGGATAAACATTGAAAGGAAATTCTAAACTCCTAAGTCCCCCATGGGCGCTTCCTCTTGGTGTTGAGGTTCATCTCTTCGTGAAGTTTATTTGTTAATTCCAACACCTTATTCTCACTTTCATAGAATAGAGCCTCAAAAGTATCTCGTTCTCCCTTGAGATGGATCCAAGACTTTTGCAACTCTTCGAAGTTAGTTGGCATATCAGGATGGAGAATAATACAGGAGTCGCCCCCTTGAACAACAACTTCCAAGATCACCGGTGAGATGGAATCGTATGGAATCATAAGACTTTATGCTCGAGATCGCACCCATTTGAGGTAAGGTTCCAAAGGGATGGAGTTCTTGCGCCCCAAAGTCTTACTATCAGTCTTCTTAATAATTCCCCAAACGCGGATGAACCTCCGACAATAATTTTTCATATCATCTGAGTAGTTGAACACAACACCCTGGATGAGCATATCTAGTGGACCATCTCTTCGTGCATAGCCAAACTGATGTAGTGCTAAAGAAGGATTGTAGGTGATACCCCCCCCCCTAATGCCCAGGAGTGGCACATTAGAAAATTCTCCGCAGCGATCAATAAAAGAGATGTCTTCTTGAGTGAGAGGACACCAACGAATGTCAGAGTGAGAGAGAGACATTAGTCTTTGACTCCACCTTTAGCCTAAATCATTCTGCATTACTAACCGAGGAAGGTGCGAAATAAACCACCTATATAGCAGAAGGGTGCAACACATGAGAGTACCTCGCTTCTTCAGAGTATGAGTATAGAGAGAATGTAGGATATCCCCGAGCAATGTAGGAACCGAATTATGGGCAAGAAAAATGTTGATGGAATTCACATCTATAAATTTATTTGAATTAGGAAACAGGACCAACCCATGGATCAAGAGGGCTAAGACATCTTCGAAGGCATGATAACTCATGTTACAAATGAATGTTGGGCTTTAAAGAATAAGGTACAGGATCTCATTGAGGAAAAGGAGATTGTGTTTGACCTTCTTGAGACACCTAACATATTAACTGCACCAATGCCCAAACATGGCCAAGGTGTCAATGTTGTTGATAACAATCAGTTTATTTCTTCTGTGGATGATTTAGCTACTCCTCTTCTGACTATTAAAAGGAATCTGTTGCGAGCCGATTTATTTCTGGGTTGTGGTGAAGGTTTCCACTTATGTATGTCTCTACCAGATGTTTATTTTTTATTGAAGATGGGCGTACAGCGCGTGATGGTTAACAAATAAATCTTGTTTGAGAAAGTTCCTATTGCAAGAAGTTCATGTGATGATGTCTCAATAATCACCATTTCAGACAATCCTCCCAGGGTCTCCACCAAAAGACCCGTCAGGATTACATCTGTTACAAAGTTTGCTCCCCTGATCATCACCATTCCTGGGCCAATACCATACTCCTCGGACAAAGTTGTTCCCTGGAATTATGGGGATGACGTCTATTACCATGTCGTCAAGCAAGACCTGTTGGATGTTGAAGACAAAGCTGCTGAAGGTATTGATCCTAACGTCGATAATATCGTTGGGACCAGTAAAATAATGAGAAGCGGAAGAGTTTCCTCTCCTTGTATCTCTCCAAAGACCATTGCTACTCCTGTGATCATTCCTGCTGCTACTCCTGCTAGTACTCCTATTGCTACTCCTGTGATCATTCTTGTTGCTGCTCCTGCTAGTGCTCCCATTACTACTCCTATAATTATTCCTGCTACTGCTCCTGTCAGTATTCCCATTGCTACTCCTACTGTTAGTTCTACTGTCATCCCTGCTATCGAGTCGGCCGAGACTAGGGGCAAAAATGTATTGGTTGAGCCTGTCCAAACGAAGGCACATAAAGAAGTCATCCCTGGGGCTTCTAAAAAGGAGATGAAAGAAATATTAAAGATAATCAATAAAAGTGATTATAAAGTCGTGGAGAAATTGGGGCAGACCCCTTCAAAAATATCAATATTGGCCATACTACTATGCTCTAAAGCCCATGCTAAGGCTTTAGTAAAATTCCTGAAGTCTGCCCATGTGCCTCAGGAGACCTCCGCTGATCAATTCGAGAATTACGTGTCTAGTTTGACAGCTGACAATGGCCTGGGATTCTCTGATGTAGACCTAAATCCCAAGGGAAGGAAACACAATGATGCTATGCATGTCTCCATTGAGTGCAGGGGCACTACATTAGCTCATGTTCTGGTGGATACGGGTTCGTCACTGAATGTCTTACCCAAGAATGCTCTAGACAGGTTAGATTACGAAGGAGTCACGCTAAAGCCCTGTAACATTATGATGAGGGCTTTTGACAGTTCTAAAATATTGGTGCACGGGGATGTGGACATCCCTATCAAAGTGGGTATTCATACTCTTAATTCCACTTTCTATGTGATGGACATCCGCCCGTCTTACTCCTGTTTATTGGGTCAACCCCGGATCCATGGGGCTGGTGCTGTTACTTCCACCCTACATCAGATGCTGAAGTACCTAGTCAATGGGATAATTATCATAGTCCATGGGGAGGAGGAATACATGGTGAGCCACCTGAACTCTTTCAGGTACATTGAAATGGACAGCGAGTTCATTGAGACCCCTGTCAAAACTTTGAGGAGGTTCCATAGACCGTTGTTGCAACCAAGACCACTTCCAAGGTCCCGATGATTACCAGAACGCCACTGAAGATGGCTTCTCTGAAGGATGCCAAGGCAGTAGTCGAAGAAGGTGGGTGTACCATTTGGGGCTAACTTCCAGATATTCCCTACAAATCTGAAAGATTTGGTTTGAGTTTTACTTCAGAAGCCCAGAGATCTGTTTGTCGTGCTCGCGCCGGAGGACCACCTTTGCGGATCAGAAACCATGGAGTCAATGCTCTAGAAGATAGTGATAGTGACTATGACCTAGACAAGTGGATCTTCCCAACCATCAGCGGTGGACTTAGCAATTCGGAGGCTAAAGACTTTGTGCCCATTACTTTTATTCAAGAGTAATTTGTATTTTTGTTTTTGAGGAAATGTAATATTTGAACAATTGAAACATTAAAGCCTTGTGTCCTACCCGAGGCATAATGATTTATTTGTGAGGGTCATTACTTCATTTTCATATGTCATCGATAAAACATTGGAGTTTCACATACAAATTTTACGCTCTTTGTTTTTCTTTTCTGCCTCTTTGCTTTATCAAAAAATATACAATTATGCTCTTACACACACACACATATCAAACTGCAGACCCACATCCACTCTGGATCCCATTGATAACGGTTCTGCTATTGCCAGTTATGACTTTGAAAATCCGATATACCAAGTCGAGGACGAAGGTGAGGAAGATTGTGAGGTACCAGAAGAACTTGCCAGACTGTTACAACAGGAAGAGAAGGAAATACAGCCTCATGAAGAGCCAGTTGAGACAGTGAACTTGGATACTTAAGAGGACAATAAAGAAGTCAAGATAGGTGCCGATCTAGAGCATAGTGTCAAAGAGCCGTTAATATAAATGCTACATGACTATGTTGAGGTTTTTTCCTGGTCATACAAAGACATGCCTAGACTTGACACTGATATTGCGGTTCATCGTCTGCCGACAAAAGAGGATTGCCCTCTAGTGAAACAGAAGGTTCTTCGTATGCGGCCAAAGATGTCAAAGAAGATCAAGGCTGAAGTCATGAAATAGTTCAACGTCGATTTATTAGATGTTACTTCTTATCCATAATGGGTTTCTAACGTGGTTCCAGTACCTAAGAAGGATGGTAAGGTACGTATGTGTATGGATTACAGAGACCTGAACAGGGCAAGCCCCAAGGATGACTTTCTGCTTCCCCATATTGATGTTCTAGTTCACAACACCGCACAACATAAGATATTCTCCTTCATGGATGGCTTCTCCGAATATAATCAGATCAAAATGGAACCTGAAGACATGGAGAAGACGACCTTTGTCACACTGTGGGGCACTTTCTGTTACAAAGTTATGCCATTTGGATTAAATAACACTGGGGCAACCTATCAGCATGCTATGGTAGCTTTGTTTCACGATATGATCCATCACGAGATAGAGGTTTATGTTGATGACATGATAGCCAGGTATCAGACTGAAGAAGAGCACCTCTATCACCTATAGACGCTATTTGAAAGGTTGAAGAAATACCAGTTGAGGTTGAACCCGAATAAGTGCACTTTCGAAGTAAGATCTGGTAAGCTCTTAGGTTTCATTTTCAGCGGAAAAGGCATTGAAGTGGACCCTGCAAAGGTTAAAGCTATACATGAAATTCCTACTCCTTGCATTGAGAAGGAAGTCATGGGATTCTTGGGATGCCTAAACTACATAGCCAGATTCATTTCACATCTGACCGCTACTTGTGAGCCAATCTTCAAGTTACTGAAGAAAGATCAAGCAGTAAAGTGGAAAGACGATTGCCAAAATGCTTTTGACAAAATCAAGGAATATATTTAAGAGCCTCCAATCTTGATTCCCTCAGTTGAAGGAAGACCTTTGATCACGTACTTAACAATATCAGAGAACTTAATAGGGTGTGTGCTGGGGAAGCATGACGAGTTTGGTCAAAAAGAGCATGTAATATACTACCTTAGCAAAAAGTTTACCGACTGTGAAACAAGATACTCACTGCTCGAGAAAAATTATTGTGCTTTGGCATGGGCTGCTCGCCGACTGAGGCCGTATATGTTGACTCACATTACCTTGTTGATATCTAAAATGGATCCTATCAAATACATCTTTGAGAAGCCCGCTCTCTTCGAAAGAATAGCAAGATGGCAAATGATCCTGACTGAATACGACATTCAATACACAACCCAGAAAGCAATTAAGGGAAGTGTACTAGCTGATCATTTGGCCCATCAGACTGTGGACAACTACCAATCCATGAATTTTGAGTTCCCGGATGAGAACATCATGCTAGTAACTGATTGTGAAGAACCTGGACCGGATGAAGGACCTGAAAAAGAATCTCGATGGACTATGGTTTTTGATGGAGCTTCCAACGCACTTGGCAATGGAATCAATGTCGTGATTATCTCTCCGAAGGATTTCATACTCCTTTCACTATCAGATTGTGTTTCAATTGCACCAACAATATGGTTGAGTATGAAGCATGTATTATGGGTCTCAAAGATGCTATCGACTTGAGGATCAAATTCTTGAGTGTATTTGGAGACTCGGCCTTAGTAATCAGTCAAATCAAAGGAGAATGGTACACGAGGCATCCTAATCTTATTCCTTACAAAGAGCATTGTGTTGACATTGATTCAATACTTTGAAGAAATTACCTTTGAACATTTTCCACGAGAGGAAAATCAACTAGAGAACGTGCTATCTACGATGTCTTCCATGTTCAAAGTCACGTGGGATAATGAAGCTCCTCAGATCACTATTGAGAGAATGGATGAACCCGCATACTGTCATGACATTGGTACTGAAGGAATAGTGGACAAGCCTTGGTTCCATGAAGTCAAGAGATATCTAGAAGCCCAAGAGTATCTTGAGGGAGCTTCAGTCAATGATAAGAAGTTTCTAAGAAGGATCTCTTCCAAATTCTTCTTCAGTAATGGAATCCTCTACAAGCGCAACCACGACTCTACCTTGCTTCGGTGTTTAGACAAGAGTGAGGCAGAAAAGATTATGGCTGATTTACATAAAGGTACCTTTGGCATCCATTCTAGTGGGCACACGATGGCTAAAAAGATCCTGCGGGCAGGATACTACTGGTCCACTATGAAAGCAGACTGTTATCAGCATTCACAAACTTATCACAAGTGCCATATCTATGTTGATAAAGTACATGTGCCTTTGGTTCCTCTAAACATCCTGACTGCTCCTTGGCCATTCGCAATGTGGGGGCATCAACATGATCAGAGATATTAGACCAACAACTTCTATTGGACACCGTTTCATCCTGGTCGCCATTGATTACTTTACGAAGTGGGATGAGGCATCTTCGTTTTCTTCTATTACCAAGAACGTTGTGGCCCGTTTCATCAGACATAACCTTATATGTCAGTATGGTATTCCAGAAAGAATCATTACAGATAATGGTATCAATATTAATAATACAATGATCACTGAGCTTTGCACGCAATTCAAGATCCAACATCATAACTCTTCTCCCTACCGACCGAAGATGAATGGCGCTGTAGAAGTTGCTAATAAAAACATCAAGAAATCATACAGAAGACGACGATGACATATAAATACTGGCACAAGATGTTACCATTTTATCTTCATGGTTACCGCACCATAATGCTCATATCAACAGGCGTATCTCCTTTATATTTGGTATACGGTATGGAAGTTGTCCTGGCCATAGAAGTCTGGATCCCTTCCTTGAGAATCATGAAGGATGCAGGGTTGAGCGAAGACGAATGGGTTCAGACTCGACTTGACCAATTGAACCTGGTTGAGGAAAAGAGGCTCATGGATGTCTGTCATGGCCAGATGTACCAAAAACGTATGATTAAGGCTTTTAATAAGAAGGTCAGACGTCAGGTATATCAGGCTGGTGACCTGGTAATCAAGTGCATTATCCTTCCACAAGGTGATCCTAGGGGAAAATGGACCCCCACATATGAAGGGCCATTTATGATCAAGAACATATTTTCTAATGGGGCCATGATCTTAACCACTATGGACTGTGACGACCTTCCGCACCCGGTAAATGCGGACATAGTTAAAAGATACTACGCATGAAAATTACGGCATCCTGGAGAACCAAAAGGGTTTGGGAAAAATTAGGGATATACAAAATAAATTTGTACACCCGTCAAGTCAAAAACCTGAAAAGGCGGCTTGGGCAAAAAAGGGTATCCCGGTTGACTGAAAACCCGAAAGGGCGGTCCAGGAAAAAGTTAGGGATTTAAAGCGTATAACTATGTCCCGTTAGATCATCTTACAGCCAATCTTCAGTATCAATTATCGAGCTCAAGTGGTACTAATAAATCCAGTCAACTTTGGACAAGCAGCAAAAGAGACGAGACCCTCAAATACATAAAGGAAATAGCAGAATGGGAACCCAATGGGATTATTTCACATAGTTGTTTTTCTTTGTACACTATTTTGTATATTTTCCATTCTTACAACTTAATTCTCTTACTAGGATGTCTGTCTCCTTGTACATAAACACTTGTTCATGTTAATACAAAGCTATTATGTTGAAAGTGCAAAACTATTTGTTTTTATTTTTTCTGTTTTATTTGCGAAAACGTCCAGTGACTATTTTTGAACATATTCATTTGAATGTGATTAATGGTTACAAATATACACATAAAAAACAGAAAGACAGTTACTAATGACTTTAAGAGATGGGACAATATCTAAGAGCCATCCACAAAATCCCCGCAGATATTTTCTCCCAAGGATACCTTCTACAGCAGACACAGAGGTAGAGACACCCTACTACAAAGGTTATTGCCATATTCTCAGCATGCAACCTAATAGTGACAGGTTCTCATATCCCTGGAGGAGCAAGAATCTCCAATTACCATTCCAACACAAGATCCCCAAGTGAAGTCGCTAAGTTTCTCAGGATTCCTCAATAGGATTTTTACAAAATCCACAGGGAGTTCACAGAGTTCCCCTTCCCCAACAGAGTTTATTTCTTTAACAATGGAAGTTCATCTTCCAGCGTTTCAACATCAAACGAAATCTGAAGACCTACATTCTTCGCCCCCAGCAACAGTCATGGATTTATTTTCCCTAATTCAACAATACATCAATGGAACAACTGACACGTTCATACATTGCATTCATACATCATTTCTACAAACATCATATCATATGCAACACAAACACGTATATCACAATCTCATATATTTTGAGAGCATCATGCAATTCATACATCATGACATTGCATGAAACTGACTTTACCTTTCCAGGTTGAGTTCGTAGAAATAAAAACACTGTCAACCTATACAGCAAGCCATAGATTAACGCCCGAAACCAGATGGGGAAACTATCTATGTGGCCAACATTTCCTAGTTCCATATTAATACCTGAAACCAGACAGGAAAACTATCTGAGAATTATCTGATTGTAGATTAATACCTGTAACAAGCCAGGAAAACTATCTACATGAAGAGATTGAAGATTAATACCTGTAACAAGCTAGGAAAACTACATTTCTCTCTAAGGTCAGAGATTAATACCTGTAACCAGCCAGGACAACTATCACAACGACCGACAAAAAAAAGTTCTAGATTAATACCTGTAACAAGCCAGGAAAACTATTTGTGGATGACTAATTGTATATTAATACCTGTAACAAGCCAGGAAAAATATCTACATGAAGAGATTTAAGATTAATACTTGTAAAAAGCCAGGAAAACTATCTTTCTTTCTCAGGTCATAGATTAATGCCTGAAACCAGCCAGGACAACTATCTCAAACAACCGGTAAAAGCAAGTTCCGGATTAATACCTGTAACCAGCCAGGAAAACTATCTGTGGACAACTAATTGTAGATTAATACCTGTAACAAGCCAGGAAAACAATCTACATGAAGATATTGAAGATTAATACCTGTAACAAGCCAGGAAAACTATCTTTCTTTCTTAGGTCAGAGATTAATACCTGAAACCATCCAGAACAACTATCTCAAACGACCGGTAAAAGCAAGTTTCAGATGAATACCTGAAACCAGACAAGACAACTATCGGTGAACAGCTGATTATAGATTAACACCTGAAACTAGACAGGAAAACTATCTACATGACCAGACGAAGCAATCTTACACGGGTTCCTTCTCTTCATCCAGATGCAGTCTAACACGGACTCATCCTGAAGTAATCTTACACGGATTCCTTCTCAACTTTCCAAATGCAGTCTAACACACACTCATCCTAAAGCAGCCACACACATGCTTCTTATCATATATCTCCAGATGCAGACTAACACGGATTCATCCTGAGGCATCCCTACACAGGCTCGTTCTAATGCATTTTCAGGTAATGATTAATTCCATTATCCCCAGCAAGTTACTGTGAAGCTTGGATTTCAACCAGAAAGCAGCGAACTTTCATCTCTCCAGTATAGAGATAACTCCTCAGTAGATCCTTAAACAACTGAAGTTCCTATTTTCTATTCCCCACAGAATTTTCCTCAAAAAGGAGAACAACAGAAACTGACATTTCCCAGCAGAGTCCTCCCCAGACAGTAGGAACAAGAACCCCCACAAAGGGACCATTTATGAAATCAGCATCTACTTTAGATGGCATATTTAAGCCCATCTCCAATTACTCTCTGTCATCTTCTTCAAATGGCATATGTAAGCCCATTCTTGACATCATCAACCATCAGTGTTACTTCATGCTAGTGCAAATTTCCGGACACTCTAGTGTTCAATCATCTTCCACCTTCAGATCACGAAAGGCAGACAACCCAACCTAAATCCTCAGGTCTAAGAAGATTGAACAAGGGCAGCTGTTGTACCCCAAAATTTTCCCTCCCACTTTTACTCAAGGCATGCTCATTGAGGTTCCCAATTTCTCAAGGATGACTAAGAATTAACCAGACAAATTCTCCTCCTAAGCAATGAATCTCTAACTAGGGTTTCACTTTTCATCAAAATGTGTGAGCTCCAAAGGTCTCAAATGTTTTCCATGCACTAGTATTCCTTCAAGGTTATCCATGACAAATTTCATGTCTTACACTACAAGTTTGCTCAATCAATTACTCAAATGCTGGAAAATCAACTATACTAGGTCAAAAGTCAATTGTGGCCAAAAACTGTCAAACTTCATGATTTTTGTTCAACATCAACATTTTGAATTTATATCCATCATTTGATAAAGAGTTAATCCTGATTCCTCAAGAAATACTCCTAAGCTATCAAAAGTCAAGAATTGCTAAATTAGGGTTTCTATAGGAAAAGTCAACTAAACTTTGACCAGGCATAACTTTCACATACTTCATCCATTTTCCCCAACCAAAGATCATTTTGAAGAAAATCGAATTCCCTACAACTTCTCTTTTTCCATGAAGTCCAAGAGATGCACCATTTGAAAGATACAAGTTCATACATTACAAGTCATTTAAGAAAGTCAATAAAAGGCACTTATTTTCAAGATCATTTACATCAAGATAAAGTCTTCAAATGCAAAATTGATCAAAAGAGAGATTGAACTAGACATCTTGGGCTTTCCAAAAAGTCCCAGATCATCATCATGAGATAAAAATTGGGAAAAGTTTATAAATTTCAAGGATTGTGCATTGAACAAATTTGAACTTTTAGGTCAATGGCTTAATTTCTTGGAGTTCAAACATGTTCTTAAACTTATAAGGGACCTCTAGTCTCATTCTTACCTTGCTTTGCAATTTTTATCTATTTTATTCATACTTATTTTGTTTTTATTCAAATAAATGCAAGATAAATTGTATAAAATGGTGAGTGATGGATCAAGACACTTGGGCGGGTGGTTTGGATTGATTTTAGGCCCATGAATTTGTGCAAGACTGTCCAGGTTCATCCAAATATGAAAATGACATGAAATCTCTATTTTAGGAAATTTTTCAAATTTTGAATGATGGATTTATCATGACCTTATTGCATTGATTTATTTCCTTCTTACCTTATCCCTTTCCTCTCCTATATATATACTATCTCCCTGCAAGCCAAACTCACGCATACACACTTCCTAAAAGAGCCACGAAAATTGCAAAAAATCCAACAAATTTGTGAAACTCAAACAGCCAATTTCGGCCCTCCTCATTGCAAACCAAGGATTCAAACATATCCCTGAGGCTTCCAGGAACTCAACCCAACCCTCTAGCACATAGTTCCACGCCCAGATCAAGAAGATCTTCACCATTCCGTTTTGGTATTTTTGATAATCTCAAACTCTCTCTACATGTAATATAAATTGATTCTCTTCACATATTCATGTTATTATAGTTGTTTGTTGATGTTCTAACATATTGCATATGAGCTATAGCGCTAGGATCGTAGGTCACCATTGTTAGAGAATTCAAATTTTCTACCTTCGAATCTCATGATAGAGGAACTTTCAGGCCAAGATAACCCCAGATTTGGAATCAGGGGAAGATTTTAAGGGGGGGTAGGTTAGGTTTTAAATCGTGAAGCATGCTAATTTTGCAGGTTCCCATTTGCTCCCACCAGAGAAGACAATCAGAGAGTTGACTCTAGTGGGCTGACTCTGGTTCCCAGAAGTCGCCTCCCTATAGGCCCATTTGAATCCTTGCTGGCGCGCACGTTGAATTTAGGAGTTTGATTGATTTTATTTTATATTATTTCCATTTTGTTATATTAACGATTGATCAGTTTGGTCCAGCGGCGAGAATGAAAGGGTGTTAAGGCATTATGTGTGTGGGAGGTTAGGGGTTCGACCCCTACCTCTTGCATTTTCATTTTTTTCCAAATTTTGTATGCAGATCCCATACTTCCAGTTACAAGGCGCGCACCCTGTGTCCTCAAATCACCACCATCAAAGGCCAACACATCCATATCCGAGAGCTTCAATGTGAGATTCACCATACACCCTTAAGGGTTCTCCCCCACTGGATCCTAATACATCCTCTGGACTCTCTCACTTATGGGCCCATCGAATTTCAAATCAGCACCCCCCCCCCCTTTGGCTGCATAACACCAATCCCAATCCCATTTGCATTTTTTTCTTTTTTTGTTTTATCATATTTATTTCATTTTAATCATCTTTTTTAACAAATCATAAAAAATCAAAAAATAATAATCATAGACTTAGGATTTTTCAATTAATTTAATTTTAATTAATTTAACTTATTTAATCATTTTGACATTATTTTATAATTTAAAAATAATTAGAACTAGGTTCATTTAACTAAAATATTTTCTTAGCAAAAAATACAAAAAAATGTTAGGTTTTGTTTAGAATTTAATTTTGATTAATAACTTTCTTTTTATTTTTAATAATTAAATTTATGTTTAATTTAGTTTAATATTTTTCTAAGTAAACAAAACAACAAAAAGATTTTTTTTATATTTTATTTAGAAACATTTTAGGGTCCTAGAAGTTTTCTCCATTTTGCGCGCGTTCATTATTTCCTATCTATTTTTTTCATATTTTTGTATCTGCTGATGGAATGTAATAGATAATTAACTAGGGCTTTAATGTTTTTCTTTATTTTCTTTCCCCCATTTGGACATGTAAATACCCCCCTCCCCTAAGCATTGTAATAGCGTAGGATTTACAATTCCTGCATTTTTTATTGCTTTCGTATTAACTGCTAGATGTATGACTATAGGATTGTATGGTAAAAATTAAAATCAAAACGCTAGGAAACCTAACAAAAAAGACAAAAAAAACTGAATATAAGACACATTGCACATATACACCTTTAGGGTACCCCACTTCAGTTGCCTTCAGAGAATAGTCATAATTCTCGAAATGTGAGAGGTTTTAGTGTCTGCCCTCTGGTTCAAAAAGAACATAAGTCCGTATATGACCCTCTCGATGTTGCCTCAGTAAAAATATGATCTTAGAACCCTAGGGTAGTTACTAAAGCTTCTTGCCCAGTTGCCTATGTGACTATAAAAACATCCCTTTGAATGACCCTCGTACATCCAACGATAGGGCTACCTACTCACTAATAGTAGGATAGCACTGTCTAAAGGATAGGAGGAAAAGAACAAACATTTCGAGTATAAGTAGATAGCTATTAGATGCTTGCTCAAATAAAACAAACTTTTTATACTTACACATTTTAAAAACAACTTACAAAAACATTTGCTATGCAACACTCTTGAGGACTGATACAAGAGTTATCATAAAGCGAATTGCCGCACTAAGGCATTCTCAAATACTTTTCAAAACCACAAAGAACGAGGTGTGTAAAAAATGAGCTAAGCATCTAAGAGCCCGTAGAAAACTATGGATGGAAAGGGTGCTAACACCTTCCATTTCCATAATCTATCCCCTTACTCAAAATTCTCAAAAAGGTCTTTTTATATTCTTTTCACCCTTTCCTTAATTTAGATAAAAGAAAAGTCGGTGGCGACTCTTGCTTACCGCAACATTTCCAAACAAAAAAGCAAAACCAGTATAAACAGTCAGTTCTATACGGTATCACATGGGCGCTCGTGGTTAGAGCGACACACAAAACTAAACTGTTATTGACTTTGGTAAGTGTATTTATGGGGAAGTATTGTGTCGACAACTTGTTTCCTCAGCAGTGTCGGGAACTAATCGAGTGGCCGGAGTTGGATTCCAGATGGATAGAGATAGTTAAAGATCTCGGTCGAGGTCTTCAACATCGCAGAGTGAACCTCCCATTGTGAGATGGGAATTCTTCCAATGTGGTATGACGATGGAAGAGCTCGGTTGAGGTGTCCTGTCAGGTCAAGAATCTGCTCGTCAAAAGGGAGGAAGCTTGCCTTTTTATTTAGGTTTGAGAAGTTGTGCTTGTACCTGAGCACACACATATGGTCGAGAGGCACCCTATCAATATGGAAGTGGTACCTCGAATGATTAGCCAAACTGTAGTATTGTTTTAGCTTTTCAGTGTCCCATAGTCAAACAAGTACTTCCCCGTGCATGTTTTTGAAGTAGTAGGCCTTGTTTTCTCTTTTAGCTCGAACTCAATAGGGGTCTTCCCAGTTTTCAGCAAGTTTGCCTTCTCGAGAATCTTTGTGATTTCTCCTTAAGACTAGGCTGCCAACTTCGAGTTCTTGTTTTATGACTCTGGAGTCATGTCATATGGCAAGTTTTTGTTTTAAGGCTACTTCGCAGAGGGAAACTCCTAATCTAATTTATTCGAAGAGCTCGAGCTCTTCTCATAGTGCCTCGTCATTCAACTTCTCATCAAGGGGAACTTCAGTTCGTCTAGAGGGCTCTCTGATTTCTACTAGGATTATCGCTTTAGTTCCATAGGTTAGTCAGAATAAAGTTTCCCCGGTGGTCGAGTGTGGTGTTGTTAGATAGGTCTAGTGCATATTGTGTAGCTCCTCGACCAATCTACCTTTGGCTTTTCCCAATATTCGTTTTAGACCGTGCATGATTATTATGTTCGTTGGTTCACCCTGCCTATTTGTTTGTGGGTGCTCAACCGATGTAAAATGTTTCTTGGTACCTAATTTTGTGACAAACTTCTGGAAAGTTTTGTTGGTGAACTATGTTTTGTTATCCGTGACGAGCACTTGAGGTATGCTGAACCGGGCTAGTATAATTCTCTTGTAGAAACGAAGTATATTATGAGCCGTAATTTTAGCGAGGGCTTCTGCCTATTTCCACTATGTAAAGTAATCGATACCGATAATCAGGTATTTATTATGGTTTAAACCTGTGGCAAATGACCCGAGGATGTCCATTCCCCACCAGGAAAATGACCGCGGGGAAGAGAGAGTTTTGAGCTCGTTGGGAGGTGCCAAGTGCATGTCTCAGTGGCGTTGGCACTTATCGTATTTTTTGAAGTGTCCTTGCGTATCGTGTTGCATGGTGGGCCAGTAGTATCCTAGTCATAGGGCCTTTCAGGCGAGGGACATGCGTCCAAGATGTTGGGCGTTTATTCCTTCGTGGATTTTGAGGAGGACATGGGGGAATATTGGATTCCTTGATACATTTGAGGAAAGGGATGGAGAATCTCCGTCTGTACGGCTTTCCCTCGATTAAGACGTAAGAGCATGCCAGGTTCCTGATCACGCTCAAGTTCTTCTAGTCGGGGGGAAGTTCCCATGTCGTGAGATAAATGTAAATTGGGGTCATCCAACAATCGCTATCCCCAATGGAGTTTACGTCGAGGGTTGTAGAGGTTTTCTCGATGCTTGGTCGAGAGAGTATTTCATGGATGACGGATTTGTTGCCTCCCCTTTTCTTCGTGCTCACGATTTTGGACGAAATGTCCGCCCGAGTGTTATGCTCGTGAGGTATGTGTTTTACTTCGGCGTAACTAAATCTCATTATCCTCTCTCGAACCAGAGAGACGACGAGCTGGGAGTCTGTGTATATTTATAGTTCTTAACTCCCAAGTCTTCGGCCAACCATAGCCATGTGATATAGGCTTCATATTCTACTAGTTTATTCAAGGTTGGGAAGGATAAGGCGAGGGAAACTTCGACTAGGGTTCCCTCCTCCTTCTCGAGGATGATGCTCGTTATACTTCCCGTCAAGCTGGATGCTCTATTTACGTAGATGGTCCACCTACGGGCTCCATCGATTGGGGAGATAGGTGTGGACATCTCTACCATGAAGTCAGAAAATACTTAGTCCTTGAGGGCTTTCCTACTCTCATATTGGATGTCGAGTTCTGACATCTCTAGTGACCATTTAAGCATCCTACCTGCCATGTTGGGGCGACCGAGCAACTGTTTTACGGGCTGGTAGGTGTGAACTATGATTATGTGAGCTAGAAGTAGTGTCTCACTCTCCTTGTCTCATTGATGAGGGCCAGAGCCACTTTCTCTATTTGCTAGTATCAGAGCTTTAGTCCTTGTAGGGCTTTTCTTGTAAAGTATATGGGCTTCTTTCCCTCGAGGGTCTTGCGGATAAGGGCGATACTGCAGCCTCAGTAGCAACAAAGGGGTAAAGATATAGAGTCTCAATATTGCCTAGTCGCAAGAGGACCGACAGTTACAAAATAGCTTGTTTGATATGGAGAAGGGCTTGCTCGCATTCCTTCGTCAACTCGAACTTTGCTTCTTTCCTAAGGAGTTTGAAAAGGGGAAGCGTGTACTAGGTAGACTTTTCCACGAAGCGGGATAACGAGGTGAGTATCCTGTTTAAGGATTGGATGAATTTATTCGATTTAGGTGTAGGGAATTCGTATAAAGCCCTTTATTTGTCGGGGTTCGCTTTGATTCCTCGTTATATCAAGTAAAAATTGAGGAACTTTCCTACTCGAATGATCAAGGTGCACTCTCTTTAAGTGGATTATATGGTCGTACTCCCCTTGGGATTTCAGGATCATGTCGTCCATGTACACTTTGAGCATGTCTGCAATTTCACCTCGAAAGACCTTGTTCGTCATCCGCTGATATGTAGCGCTGACGTTTTTTAGGCCGAAGGGTATTATGTTATAGTAGTAATTTCCCGACTCGGTCATGAAGACCGTGTATTTTTTATCTGTTATGGCCATGGGGATTTTATTGTATCCCGAATATGCGTCCATGAAAGAATGTAATTTAAAACCAGACGAATTATCGACCATCCTATCTATGTTAGGTAACGAGTATACATATTTTGGGTATGCCATATTAAGATCAGTGTAATTAATGCATATTCTCCACTTTCCATTAGATTTATTAACGAGTAAAACATTTGACAGCAAGGTTGAGTACTGGGCTTCAGAAATTAAATTTACCTCTAAGAGGTCTTTTACAACTTTTTCATCAATCTTCGCTTTCTCGGGAGACTGCCTACGCCTACATTGTGCTATGGCTCTAGCGGCGAGATCTATGGTCAGCTGGTGGCATGCAACCTTGGGGTCCAATTTGGGCATCTCAGTTGTGCTCCACGCGAACAAATTTGTGTTTTTTCTCAGCCAGGCTTTTAGTTGTTTCCTCGCCAGGTCGGGGAGGCAAGTGCCAATCTTCACTCCTTTGTAAAGGTCATTGTCGAGGAGGATGACCTCAAACTCGCCGTCTGGGATGGGGCGTATAGGATAGGGATGCTCCTCACCATCTTCTAGTGTTGTCAGTTGTGATTCCCGCTCTTTCTTCTTCTGTATCTTCAGATCGTCTTTGGTAAAGTGGTTGTCCAGATTGATCGAGTCGACACGAGGGATCGAATTTGGATCTTCTAAGCTGTTGGAATGAGCAGGCTTATCGATAGTCCTGGATAACGTGTTGATAGAGTTTTTCCCTTTTGCAACTGCTTTAAAACATCTCTGTGCAGCTTAAATGTCCCCGTAAAGAGTGGCGACGAGGCCCTTGGGGTGTAGTACTTCACCTTCAGGTGGACCATGGATGGGACGACTATCAGTTCAGATAGAGTTTGTCATCCCATGATGCACTAGAATAGAGAAGGAAGGTCTATCACCAGAAATTGGGTTTTGAATGCTCTGGCAATTAGTTTAACTTAACCCCGCGGTCTTGTGGTCACTTTGTTGAATCCCTATAGATCAGATCCAGCGTATGGTGTCATGTGAATTTCGTCCAACTGTAGAGTCTTGAGAATGTGAGAGTACATTATCTAACGATCTTCCCTAATCGACCAGAGTGCGGCGTACATCGAAGTTCACAATTCGCGCTCTCAGGAGCAGAGGGGTGCTGGAGGTCGGGGAGTGTAGCGGTGAAAATCGGAGATCAAGCTATTAATTAACTTGACTCACAAAAGCAAGAGTCGCCACCGCGCTTTATTATTTCCAAGGGAAAAGGGAAAAGAGCGAAATAAAACCCTAAAATATGCAATGTAAAATAATACTTAAAAGTAATAAAAATACAATGCATTTTTGAAAGAGATCGAGAGTTCGGGGGTTGGTTATACAGTGGGAAGGTATTAGCACCCAATGCATCTGCGGTACTCCGCAGGAACCTTTTGAAATATCCGTTTTTTGGTTAAAATTGTTTGTTTGATAAAAATGGGTATGGATGAGATTTTGAAGATACGACGACCTCGTGTCGAAGTTTTGACTTAAAAGATGTGAGTTTGAAAATGGGGTCTTTTGGGAAAATTATCTTGAGTTTAGCAAAATAGTAACCAAACAAAAAATGAAAAAGGGTATTCGCACGATCGGATGAGATGTATTTGATGACGTGAAGTCAACAAAGTTAAAATATTTCCCTTGGAGTTAAAACCACAGACAAATAAATAAGCTAAGAGTATACCAAACCTTAGGTGAAAATAAATCACAAGCCGACAGCATCAAAACCAGATGTAAGATATTACTCCGAGCAGCGAATAAAAATAGTGCAACACGTGAAAATAAATCACAGACAAGGAACGCATGGATAAAGCTCACGGTACCAGATAAGGCTCGAGATATTGAATAAAGCTCACGGTATAAGATTCCCTGCATCACATGAAATATACAGACAAAACTAACAGCATGAAAAAATTATATGCGTCCGTGCGATTTTTAGAAGTTAGTTGGAATTTAAAAAATAAAATCGCAATACGATGAAAATAGTATTTACATAACCTGAATTTATTTACAAATTAAGTGAATAAAATATATAGACAAAATATTATGAACAAGTATATATTTACAATACCAAATAAAATAAAATAATGAAATACAATAAAGAGGTAAAGGGAGAAAGAAAAAGTGTAAATGCGTTATGCGAGTATGAATACTTGAAATGAATTCTCGGAAACCTTCACAGTAACAAACACGTTAGTAGCATAAGCGGTATAAAAATTAAAATGAAACGAAATTGCAATGATTAAAATATGTGTCAGTAAGTATAAAATAAAAAAATGAAATTGTATGACGCATATGAATAAATGAATATTTACACAAATGAAAATCAAGGATTCATGACTCTATTCAATGTAAACACAAAAATCAGCGTTGCATTCATTATTTCAAGTGTTTTTCATCAAGTAAACTCAAAAGAAATCGTTATTTCAACCACAACGGAAGAAAAAAAAAGAATCAAAAGTTCACATTGAATTCAAAGTAGACTCAAAGATTATCATGGTTCTTAATTTACAAATGAAACAACGAAAAAAAAGAACTCATGCTATAATTCAATTGTAACTTCAAACATGGGAATCAATTTCGAAACAAGCTAAGATTAAACAAAACAAATCTGGGCAGTCGTGCACTTAACTATTAACACTCACTAAAAATCGTTTCAAGTATCTGCACACAACGTGAAGAAACAAAAGCAAGGTCATAGATGAGTTTACCAACCAAAACACAACCAAATTAAGCCACTTCCTTCACTCAGCTGAAACCAAGCAGAAAAAATGTATATAATTCCTTTCTTCAGATAAACCTTCTGTGAGAAACCATCCAATGCTAGTGTTCTGTTGCAAGAAACAATGAATTGATTGCCATCATTTTATACTTGTTCCTCAATTGTTCCATTTCCAACAACAGTCCAACCCTTTAAGTTATGTTCAGACCCTGGATTTACTATAATGCCTCCTCCATATTGTGCCCTATGAGGTTCTTTCACACACTTAGCAGTAGCAGAATAATCATAGGGTTTAGAATGGAGTTGAAACCCTAAAGAAAGAAATAGAAGGAAAAACGAAGAGAGCAAGAAAATGCATAGCTCTGCTGTAACAACAACCTTCATCTTGTGACTAATCAAACAACAATGCACCATCAAATTTATATAAAAAAATTATTTTAACATGTTCAATAATTCAACATCACAATCAAGATTCATTCAAGCTAAAATCAAACAACATGATGCTCAAATAAAAGTTTCAAACAAACCTAACAAGATATCAAGGTAATGGCATCGAACTTTATCACAAAAGTAACTTGCGGCTGGTTTGCTGTTGTTGAATCGAAAAGTTGAGCAGACTGTGAGGGTTGAATGGTAACTGGCGAAGGGAGTAGCAAGCTAGCGGTACGTAGTTGCTGAGATCGTATGTTGAAATTGAAGGGTGGAAGGAGAGGTGAGAATGGGTTCTGAAGGTAGCAGGTTGCGAGAGAGAGAGAGAGAGAGAGAGAGAGAGAGAGAGAGAGAGAGAGAGAGAGAGAGAGATGGAGATATGCGATGGAAATCAGTGAGTTATTGATGGTGTCCGGTGAGTGAAGGAGGGGTTACGGAGGTAGATGGCTGGTTGTGTTGTGAGGTGAATCAGATGGTGGCATGGAGTATAGGAGATTGTTGGTGGTTGAATGGATGAGGATTGGGTTTTGTGTGGGTATTTTGACGAGGAGGAGGGAGATGGTGCTATTTGAAGGTGATGAAAAAGAGATACATAGGGCGTAAGGTCCGCTAGCGGAATTGGAAGGGCGAGATGAAGGGAGTTAGCGGAAGAAGGTTATTAAATGGAAGGAGGAGAGGATGAATGGAAGAGTGAGAAAAGACTTGAGGTTGCTGAGATTGTGTGTTTCTGATTTTGAAGAGTGTTTGATTTGGGGTGTACGAGGTTGTTGTGGTGTTGTGGAGAAGGATGGAGTTGTTGGGAAAGGATGAGTGAGTAAATGGATTGTACGAGGTGGTCGTGTTGTGGAGAGAGATGCCATTGAGGGTTTTTGAGAGTGAGGGAGTTTTAGGGAGGAATGGATTTGAGTGTGTGTCTTTTTTGAACAGAGGAAAATGGGATCATAAAATGAATAGAGAGTTGAAGAGAATAAATGAGGAGCTACTGTAAGTTTTTTTGTTTTTTTTTTATCAATCCACCACTTTTGCTAACAGCCAATGAGAGCATAGTATAGTGTAATCAATATATTTTTGTGACAAAAACGCCCCTGAATGACAAAAATAAAATAAAACCTGAAAGTATAAAAAATAACTCAATTAAAAATAATTTTTTCTGAATTTTTTCTGAATTAAAAATAAAGACACAAAATGACCGAAAACGATAAAAAAACGGACGAAAATTTATTCGATAAAATAAAATGAACACATTAAAATAAACTACATGTCACGAAGATTAAAGAAAAAATATTCAAGAAGTCAAAAATCAAAAATAAAATAATAATAAAAATATCAGACTAAACAGACGTTTAAGGTTAAAAACGAGACCTCGAACTGTACCGAAAAAATAAAGCAAGCATACCGTCATAATCTACGCGAAGCGCAGATTCATAAAATGATCGGTAAAAAGGTGAAAACTTGAAATATTTTTCTCGCTAATTTTTCGTACATTGTTGAATCGCTTTTAACAGTTTGTCTATAAAACCAAAATATTTTTATTATCGACATATAAACAACTTGGAGCAATGCAAGAAACGAGTAAAGAGATAAAAATGCATGAAGGGAAATGTCAGGTATTTTTTTAACTAAAAGACGATGCGAACTTTGATTTAAACTGACTTTTCTGGTCAACTTAAATACGACTAATGATGCAAAATATGATGAATGAAGATATTTACTAATGATTGTAACCAAATGACAAAATATGATATGAAAGTGCGACTAAAACATATTAGGGGCGAAATTTAGGGTGCAACAATTGTGCCTTGATGAATCAGTCTTCGAGAATCCACAATCAACCGTACTTCTGGCTTGGGAGACTCAAAACCTTAATTGAGGCGTGACACCTGATGTTCTTGATTCAGACTTGTCTCTGCACATGAAGCAAAATAAAACATGAACATACACCTTTGTATGCGATTAGAAATTAGTGATACATATGCTAAAAATGTTCAAAACACTTGACAATCTTCGCATAGTCAAAGCTCGAAAGTGAGACGTTAAAACCGACCGTATTTCGTGACCTTGACTTTTGTATAAAAAATGCAAAAATGCAAGTGGGATCTTAGGTCAAAAATTGGGGTATGACAGCTGCCCCTATTTAAGTTTCTTCTATCTGGAGATATGAAGATTGGGATCTTCATTTTGACGAGATTGAAGGGACTTAAATATAGAATACACAATTTTTGGCCTTAAGATACTGCGATTATGTTCATGATATGATATGAATGTAATGCTCTGAATTTTATGGGGAATGACGCCATATGAGACAGACTATGCTGGAGAAACCAAGCGCATTATACAATAATCCCACAGAGGAAGAGGTTGTAACTCCAATGGGGAAACAAAATCATAGACTTCAAATGAGAGACTCTTGAATAATTTACATCAGTATTGGGACTGCAAAAGGTAATGATTTACAACAGTACTGTGACTGGAAAAGCATATGATTGACATCAGTACTGTGACTGGAAAACAAAATGATCGACATCAGCACTGTGGCTGGAAAACAAAATGATTGACATCAACACTGTGGCTGGAAAACAAAATGATTGACATCAGCACTGTGGCTGGAAAACAAAATGATTGACATCAGCACTGTGGCTGGAAAACAAAATGATTGACATCAGCACTGTGGCTGGAAAACAAAATGATTAACATCAGCACTGTGGCTGGAAAACAAAATGATTGACATCAGCACTGTGGCTGGAAAACAAAATGATTGACATCAACACTGTGGCTGGAAAACAAAATGATTGACATCAGCACTGTGGCTGGAAAACAAAATGATTGACATCAGCACTGTGGCTGGAAAACAAAATGATTGACATCAACACTGTGGCTGGAAAACAAAATGATTGACATCAACACTGTGGCTGGAAAACAAAATGATTGACATCAGCACTGTGGCTGGAGATAAACATCTCTGATTTCTGAATTTTACCAAGAACGGTAACACATTTCTTCTTTAACCAAGATATCGCTTGAAAAGGATAAAATAACAAACTTCCCCACGGGACTTTTCCGAAGGGGTGCCATTTGCTGAGTAGACAATATTGTTGGGGATACACAAGCTGCTCAAATAAAGAGGCCGCCACTTGCTTCCTTTCAAAGGTGTCAATAACATACAAGTTGCTCATGAAGAGACCGCCGCTTGCTGTTTTTTTCAGGAAAACAATAACACACAAGTTGCTCATGAAGAGACCGCCGCTTGCTGTTTTTCAAGAAAACAATAACATACAAGTTGCTCATGAAGAGACCGCCGCTTGCCGTTTTTCAAAGATAACAATAACACACAAGTTGCTCATGAAGAGACCGTCGCTTGCTGTTTTTTTCAAAGGTAACAATAACATACAAGTTGCTCATGAAGAGACCGCCGCTTGCTGTTTTCTCAAAGGTGTCAATAACATACAAGTTGCTCATGAAGAGACTGCCGCTTGATGTTTTCAAAGGTGACAATAACATACAAGTTGCTCATGAAGAGACCGCCGCTTGATGTTTTCAAAGGTGACAATAACATACAAGTTGCTCATGAAGAGATCGCCGCTTGATGTTTTCAAAGAACAATAACACACAAGTTGCTCATGAAGAGACCGCCACTTGCCGTTTTCAAGAAGTGTTGATAATATACAAGTTGTCCATGAAGAGACTGCCGCTTGATGTTTTCAAAGAACAATAACACACAAGTTGCTCATGAAGAGACCGCCGCTTGCTGTCTTCAAAGAATATTAAAGCACACAAGCTGCTCATGAAGAGTCCGCCACTTGTTGCCAAAACCCACAAGCTGCTCATAAAGAAGCTGCCACTTGCTGTCTTTAGAAGTGTTGATAACATACAAGTTGTCCATAAGGAGACTGCCGCTTGCTGTTTTTAAAAGTGTTGATAACATACAAGTTGCCCATGAAGAGACTGCCGCTTGCTGTTTTCTCAAAGATACCCATAAAATATCCTGAAGATATTGCTGGAGGTGAGAATCAATAATTTCATCGAGGATGGACAAACTGCTCATGAAGAGACCACCATTTGTCGTAGAGAAATCAGAAATAATCAAACTGCTCAAATAAAGAGTCAGTCACTTGTTGTCATGTCGATATTCCAGAAGAAGGTTGTGATAACACTGCTGGGGAATAAAGTTCATCCTCAATGGGGAACCATGAATAAATCCTTCTTGAGGAGACCAAGTATTTACGTTGCAAAATAAATGCACTCTCCATCTAGGTTTCACAGCCTAGAGAGATTCACAAGGTATCGTTCACAAGAGACAAAGCTCAATCCAGGAATAAACTGGAGAGAAAATAGTCAAACAAGACTCCACCCAATGAGGAAATAACTCAAAATGGGGATTTATCCTATCCAGAGATGGAAAAGGAAAGCTAAAGCAAGGTTCTTCCACGAGAGTTAACTCAGTGGGGAATTAGAAAAGAGGCGCACTTTCTGCTTAAGTTGACACTCTATTTGGAAAGATCAAATATGCTATTTGAATAGACATAACCAAGGTATACGAACTCAAAGATATCAACAAATACAAATGTGCGCGCATGATGCAAGTATGAACGAATGAATGAATGTCATATATATGTTGACAAGACAGACAGGGGAGATAGTCAGAAGATGATAAGACGTCCCAGTACAACTCGACGCTCAGCTAATCTCAACAAAAGGGGAACATTACTGGAGATAAAAACAAAAGCCATCATTGGAGCAAAGTCCTTTTACAAGGCTTAAATCTCTTTGGAGAGGAAGATATTTTTCGGTAGAAAGCCCAAAGTTCAGTCTTCTATCACTAACAATCCCTTGAAAGGAAGACAACACGAACACTGTTTCGGCTGGAAAAAAGTCATGCTTAGCTGGAGATACTGGGAACACCACCCTCTAATAATGTATGAAAAACATATCTTGGCAAATCTGGATTGCCCCTGGGATTAATTTTGGATGCCCCAAGTTTACTGCTGATAAGCTGCATGTTGCACGACATTTCTTGCGAATAACTTCACTTAAAATGCCCCAAGCTATATGGCTGATGATGAGAAATCGTCTCAAGAGGATTTTACAAAAGACCTGGCATTCACTATGCTCTGGTGTCTTCAAACTCTTAGAAAGATTAATCAAATCTCGATGTGATTTCCCCGGATTGACTGTAGTTGTCACAACAAAGTCTTCAAATTTTGCCCCAAAAGGGTAAACAAGTTGGAAAAGCATTAATTGGGAGAAGAAACATGTCCGTGCTTATGGTCTTCAGGTGACATGCCCCTGGATATGATTTTTTTGAAATGATTCTCCAATTACTCGACAGAGTTTCAGGCCTTAAAAGAATAAACTCATCACTGGTGCTTATGTGAGCTTCCTTGATATCAAACAAATGTTTTGCAGTTAGAAAAAGTTTACAATGAGAATGAAAATTCTAATGCAACAGTTATGTAAGTCTTGAAGATTTTGAAAGATATCGCACAAATTTTGCGAGTTAAAGCACCATTTATTTTTGTATAGGAAAAACATATGATACCAACATAACTATTTAGAACATTCATGGGAGTCAGGAACACTATCTCATTGAAGTATGCTTTCAAAATAACCTTGCTTCAATTAGGACTTTTGAAGGTTGTAACGTGGTCTGGTTCATGGTTTTTAGAAAAAAGATTTTAAGGCTCAAAATATTTGGTGCCCACCCATTCTTCATGATGTTCTCCAACCCTATGTTCAGTTAATTCAACATGAGTGTTCATCTCTCAAAAGGATTTTGTGACGGTCAAGGAAACGACGAGGCTTTCGGAGTAGAAACCACCCTCATGTCTTCGTGTTTGTAGTCACCAATTTGTTCTTTGCTGAGGACTTTTCTTTGCAGTCCTTTTCTTTGCGATTTTATTTTCCCTAACTTTTGCCTGAACTAATTCTTTTGAATTGATAGTCCAGCGGGATGCCTTAATTTTGCCTAAGTCACACGTTTTCATGTTTTTTGACTTAGCAGGCTTTTTCTTTTTCTCGATTTTTGACTTTTTGAACAAAATGTGTGACATTAGCTTGTATTTTCTTGTTGAGAAGATTGTGATTGCCTCATTTCTTGATGAATGAGGGATAACATTGTGATTCCACATCTTCTGGCTTCATTATACATGAAAGATAGCCCTCGTAGTTTCTCTTCAGAAATATCTTCCTAATGAATTTTGAACACTCAATCAGATTAACTGAAAACTACCCTGCCCCAGGTTAAAAGTTGAGGGTTTTTTCGTATAGAAAAGAAACTTCTACTTCAAGGCTCAAAAGGGGTTAGCAAGGGATTATCTTCCTTATATCTCCGGTGTTTAGGGATTAGAAACAATGCCTGTACATCATCAACAAGATCTTATTCAAAAGCATTCAACCAAAGATTTTGTGTTTTTTAGATCATCATCCTCCCCTCAATCTCTGCCTAGGCAAGAGAATGGGCAACAAGTTGGTACCATAATGCAAAAAGAAATTTAAACTTTTAAAACAAATATGAGTGAAACGAATGAATTTCTTCAAGACAAACATACTCATTGTATTAAGATAATCATTTAGATGCAAACAAATTCTTACATGCAAATAATGTTTTGATAAACAAGAAAAATTACAAAAGCAGAAATAAGTTAATAATTTGGGAAGGCTTTCCATCTGGACTTGAATTACCAAAAACATCCTTCAAAACTCAAAGTGACCGTCAATCGTTTTTACTCTTCGGCACATGCCTGATTTGAACTTCAAAACCAACGTCCTTGAATGACAAGATACCACTTTTGACCAACTTCTGAACCTCGATATTCAAAGCAAAGCAAACCTCCAAGTCATGCCCAGGAGCACCTTGATGAAAGGTACATGTCAAATCAGCTTGGTAGTACCAATATATCTTCTCAGGAACCTTCGGTGGAGGTCGGGTCTGAACCAAATTCCTCTGCATCAGGATAGGGAACAACTCTGTATAGGTAATTGGAATTGGATCAAGATGGGTTTTCCTCTGATTAGGGACTTGCTGATTCTGTTGATGAATAGGAGAAACATGATGATTCTGATGATGATTATTTCTTCCTCTGGTTCTCTTCTTGGAAAAGTCATTATCAAACTTCTTCACACCATTAGCTGAGCTACCATCTTCATATAAACATCCCTTTCAGACATCTTCTTCTAGACGCACTCCCATATTCACCTTGTCAGGAAAGTCACTAGGTGCATTAATCATCACTTTCTCATGAGAGAATGATTTTTCAGTGAAGGCTTTTATCATCGCTTCCTCCATCCTAGAAGGATTGACTTGGGCGGTAACCAAAATTTCAACCCAAAACAGTCGAGTGATCCATACCAGCTTTCAAAATAGTCATCTCTCTGCGGAGTTCAGAAACCTCTTGCTTGATATTCTCCATTGTTTTCTTAGCGCGAGTGTTGTACTGGTGAGACCAAAGGAAAAATAAGACTCGGAAAAAGACCTTTGAAAGTGAAACAAAAAATGTAGAATGATGTATGATATGCAAAAGAGAGTTTTTATTTGATTTTCAAGGAACTCAAGATATTAAGTTGTAAACATCAAAGTATGAAGATAGAAGATGAATTTTAAATTGGCTCCAAACATTGATCAAGTTATCATCAAGATCAATCATCCATTTTGGTGGATTAGGGTTTTCGCCCTATCAACACCCAAGATCCATTGAGCTTGACGAAACTTGTGATGTTTACAAAGAAAGACCTCCAAATTCCTTCAAAGCCAAGTGAAAAGGGTTTTATGGATGTATGAATGCATGGCTATGCAACAACCACAAGCAAGGTCACAAATAAAGTCGAAAGGTTCAATGTCACGAGCATGAAGTCAAGGGTAAAGAACATCCCCAAGGTATGTACTAACAGTTTAATCACACCTGTAGAACAAGGTTCTAAGAGTTCCCGAAGTCTACATTCCTCCTTCGGATATTACCAACGTCTTGATTACTCAATAATCAACAATATTCTCAAGAGAAACTCATCCGAGCGTAGCATCGCGTAACAATTACTTTTGGATTACTCCGTTATAATCTCCGCGCTACACCTAAAAGGCCGAGATGGGTTAGGGTTCTACGGTTCCCAGCTTCTCTGGCTCCCAGGTAAAAAATAATAATGTCTTCCCGATTACTCGGTAAACAAATATTACGTTCAAAAGGGCCTTCCACTGAGTGGGGGATCTCATGCCTCCTTCTTCGGGATTACTCCCTCAAAGTTAACATGACTATACCGCCCGTCCTATTCCTAAGTGTAACTTAGTCCGGGTATAGGACTTGTCCTTTGTAAATATTATCAACACCCAAATAATCATGATATATACATATGATCAAACAATCAAATAATGATAAAACAGATAAAACAAATTAGGCTTAACCCACTTAGGGATGGACCAGCAAGAGGTCAATCTTTCCCCAGCAGAGTCGCCAATTCTGTAGCGGTGAAAATCGGAGATCAAGCTATTAATTAACTTGACTCACAAAAGCAAGAGTCGCCACCGCGCTTTATTATTTCCAAGGGAAAAGGGAAAAGAGCGAAATAAAACCCTAAAATATGCAATGTAAAATAATACTTAAAAGTAATAAAAATACAATGCATTTTTGAAAGAGATCGAGAGTTCGGGGGTTGGTTATACAGTGGGAAGGTATTAGCACCCAATGCATCTGCGGTACTCCGCAGGAACCTTTTGAAATATCCGTTTTTTGGTTAAAATTGTTTGTTTGATAAAAATGGGTATGGATGAGATTTTGAAGATACGACGACCTCGTGTCGAAGTTTTGACTTAAAAGATGTGAGTTTGAAAATGGGGTCTTTTGGAAAAATTATCTTGAGTTTAGCAAAATAGTAACCAAACAAAAAATGAAAAAGGGTATTCGCACGATCGGATGAGATGTATTTGATGACGTGAAGTCAACAAAGTTAAAATATTTCCCTTGGAGTTAAAACCACAGACAAATAAATAAGCTAAGAGTATACCAAACCTTAGGTGAAAATAAATCACAAGTCGACAGCATCAAAACCAGATGTAAGATATTACTCCGAGCAGCGAATAAAAATAGTGCAACACGTGAAAATAAATCACAGACAAGGAACGCATGGATAAAGCTCACGGTACCAGATAAGGCTCGAGATATTGAATAAAGCTCACGGTATAAGATTCCCTGCATCACATGAAATATACAGACAAAACTAACAGCATGAAAAAATTATATGCGTCCGTGCGATTTTTAGAAGTTAGTTGGAATTTAAAAAATAAAATCGCAATACGATGAAAATAGTATTTACATAACCTGAATTTATTTACAAATTAAGTGAATAAAATATATAGACAAAATATTATGAACAAGTATATATTTACAATACCAAATAAAATAAAATAATGAAATACAATAAAGAGGTAAAGGGAGAAAGAAAAAGTGTAAATGCGTTATGCGAGTATGAATACTTGAAATGAATTCTCGGAAACCTTCACAGTAACAAACACGTTAGTAGCATAAGCGGTATAAAAATTAAAATGAAACGAAATTGCAATGATTAAAATATGTGTCAGTAAGTATAAAATAAAAAAAATGAAATTGTATGACGCATATGAATAAATGAATATTTACACAAATGAAAATCAAGGATTCATGACTCTATTCAATGTAAACACAAAAATCAGCGTTGCATTCATTATTTCAAGTGTTTTTCATCAAGTAAACTCAAAAGAAATCGTTATTTCAACCACAACGGAAGAAAAAAAAAGAATCAAAAGTTCACATTGAATTCAAAGTAGACTCAAAGATTATCATGGTTCTTAATTTACAAATGAAACAACGAAAAAAAAGAACTCATGCTATAATTCAATTGTAACTTCAAACATGGGAATCAATTTCGAAACAAGCTAAGATTAAACAAAACAAATCTGGGCAGTCGTGCACTTAACTATTAACACTCACTAAAAATCGTTTCAAGTATCTGCACACAACGTGAAGAAACAAAAGCAAGGTCATAGATGAGTTTACCAACCAAAACACAACCAAATTAAGCCACTTCCTTCACTCAGCTGAAACCAAGCAGAAAAAATGTATATAATTCCTTTCTTCAGATAAACCTTCTGTGAGAAACCATCCAATGCTAGTGTTCTGTTGCAAGAAACAATGAATTGATTGCCATCATTTTATACTTGTTCCTCAATTGTTCCATTTCCAACAACAGTCCAACCCTTTAAGTTATGTTCAGACCCTGGATTTACTATAATGCCTCCTCCATATTGTGCCCTATGAGGTTCTTTCACACACTTAGCAGTAGCAGAATAATCATAGGGTTTAGAATGGAGTTGAAACCCTAAAGAAAGAAATAGAAGGAAAAACGAAGAGAGCAAGAAAATGCATAGCTCTGCTGTAACAACAACCTTCATCTTGTGACTAATCAAACAACAATGCACCATCAAATTTATATAAAAAAATTATTTTAACATGTTCAATAATTCAACATCACAATCAAGATTCATTCAAGCTAAAATCAAACAACATGATGCTCAAATAAAAGTTTCAAACAAACCTAACAAGATATCAAGGTAATGGCATCGAACTTTATCACAAAAGTAACTTGCGGCTGGTTTGCTGTTGTTGAATCGAAAAGTTGAGCAGACTGTGAGGGTTGAATGGTAACTGGCGAAGGGAGTAGCAAGCTAGCGGTACGTAGTTGCTGAGATCGTATGTTGAAATTGAAGGGTGGAAGGAGAGGTGAGAATGGGTTCTGAAGGTAGCAGGTTGCGAGAGAGAGAGAGAGAGAGAGAGAGAGAGAGAGAGAGAGAGAGAGATGGAGATATGCGATGGAAATCAGTGAGTTATTGATGGTGTCCGGTGAGTGAAGGAGGGGTTACGGAGGTAGATGGCTGGTTGTGTTGTGAGGTGAATCAGATGGTGGCATGGAGTATAGGAGATTGTTGGTGGTTGAATGGATGAGGATTGGGTTTTGTGTGGGTATTTTGACGAGGAGGAGGGAGATGGTGCTATTTGAAGGTGATGAAAAAGAGATACATAGGGCGTAAGGTCCGCTAGCGGAATTGGAAGGGCGAGATGAAGGGAGTTAGCGGAAGAAGGTTATTGAATGGAAGGAGGAGAGGATGAATGGAAGAGTGAGAAAAGACTTGAGGTTGCTGAGATTGTGTGTTTCTGATTTTGAAGAGTGTTTGATTTGGGGTGTACGAGGTTGTTGTGGTGTTGTGGAGAAGGATGGAGTTGTTGGGAAAGGATGAGTGAGTAAATGGATTGTACGAGGTGGTCGTGTTGTGGAGAGAGATGCCATTGAGGGTTTTTGAGAGTGAGGGAGTTTTAGGGAGGAATGGATTTGAGTGTGTGTCTTTTTTGAACAGAGGAAAATGGGATCATAAAATGAATAGAGAGTTGGAGAGAATAAATGAGGAGCTACTGTAAGTTTTTTTGTTTTTTTTTGTATCAATCCACCACTTTTGCTAACAGCCAATGAGAGCATAGTATAGTGTAATCAATATATTTTTGTGACAAAAACGCCCCTGAATGACAAAAATAAAATAAAACCTGAAAGTATAAAAAATAACTCAATTAAAAATAATTTTTTCTGAATTTTTTCTGAATTAAAAATAAAGACACAAAATGACCGAAAACGATAAAAAAACGGACGAAAATTTATTCGATAAAATAAAATGAACACATTAAAATAAACTACATGTCACGAAGATTAAAGAAAAAATATTCAAGAAGTCAAAAATCAAAAATAAAATAATAATAAAAATATCAGACTAAACAGACGTTTAAGGTTAAAAACGAGACCTCGAACTGTACCGAAAAAATAAAGCAAGCATACCGTCATAATCTACGCGAAGCGCAGATTCATAAAATGATCGGTAAAAAGGTGAAAACTTGAAATATTTTTCTCGCTAATTTTTCGTACATTGTTGAATCGCTTTTAACAGTTTGTCTATAAAACCAAAATATTTTTATTATCGACATATAAACAACTTGGAGCAATGCAAGAAACGAGTAAAGAGATAAAAATGCATGAAGGGAAATGTCAGGTATTTTTTTAACTAAAAGACGATGCGAACTTTGATTTAAACTGACTTTTCTGGTCAACTTAAATACGACTAATGATGCAAAATATGATGAATGAAGATATTTACTAATGATTGTAACCAAATGACAAAATATGATATGAAAGTGCGACTAAAACATATTAGGGGCGAAATTTAGGGTGCAACAATTGTGCCTTGATGAATCAGTCTTCGAGAATCCACAATCAACCGTACTTCTGGCTTGGGAGACTCAAAACCTTAATTGAGGCGTGACACCTGATGTTCTTGATTCAGACTTGTCTCTGCACATGAAGCAAAATAAAACATGAACATACACCTTTGTATGCGATTAGAAATTAGTGATACATATGCTAAAAATGTTCAAAACACTTGACAATCTTCGCATAGTCAAAGCTCGAAAGTGAGACGTTAAAACCGACCGTATTTCGTGACCTTGACTTTTGTATAAAAAATGCAAAAATGCAAGTGGGATCTTAGGTCAAAAATTGGGGTATGACAGGGAGCCACAAGGAAGTTCCTCTTGGTAGAATGTGATGTGGTTGGATCTTCCCCGACACTTATCGAGGGTAGAATTCTGGCTCGATCTCGCATCGATATGTTCCTCGAACTTCCACTTCACTGAATCTACGGTGAGGTTGTTGAATCCTCGCCAGATATGAACATGGTGGAGGGGAAGGACTTCCACAGGCTATATGCGGTAGTGTAGAGGGAGAGTTGTTCCCCTTAGGGATGAAGAAGTCTTTTGTTCGGGAATCGCTCATTATGATCTAAAGATTGGCATTGTCATAGGATGGAAATTCCTCCTCGACCCTCTTTGCTTCTCAGGCCTCTGGTTGAGGAGCCTCCCTTTTCTAGTATTACTTCAAATTCCCATCTCTGATGAGGATCTTAATTGTGACCTTGAGATGGATGCAGTCCTCAGTGACGTGCCTGTGGCTTTTGTGGAAATGGAAGTACTTGGTTTTGTCCGTGTTAGGTTTGGGAGGCATTTGTTTGGAAAAATGTACCCTAGCCTAACGAAATTCTATGTTCGCATATTCAGAGAGGATCTGCTCAAGGGAAGCGATCAGCAGGGTGTATTCCATAAAGTGGCCAACGGGTCCTATAGAGTCCCTAGAGTCATGGGGTCTTTCCTCCTTTCTCCCCCCCCCCCCCCCACAACAAGGCGGTTGGTCGTCATTCTTTGGGACTTTGGGCTTGTCTTTATGAAGCGAGTCGTGAGTGTTATTTACGGATTCCCTCTCCTCATACTATATATAGAGTCGAGCCTTGGCTAGGAGGGTGCCTAATAACACGGGTGTCTCGATGCCTATTGCTTTGGTAAAGTCGCTGCGGGGGCGTAGTCCCCGCTCGAGCATATATTTCTTCATGTTGTTAGTCGTTGAGACTTGCACAGCTTCTTTAGTGAACCTCTCGATGTAGGCTCGGAGATCTTCCTCATTTCCATGTATGATTTCCTACAGTGTCACCTAAATATTGGAATATCGTCATTAAGCAGTAAAGTGTCTCAAGAATTGCTTCCTTAGGTCTTTCCAAGAAGTAATGGACTCTGCGGGGAGGATCTTGTACCATGACATGGCCTCTTTCCTAAAGGTGGTGGGAAATAGTCTACACTTGATGGCACCTCAGACACCTCGATATCGAGCAAGGCGTCCATGCTTTTGAGATGTTTGTTTGGATATGTCGTCTCGTTGTACGTTCCTAGATTTGGGGGGTTTCTCTAGTTCCGGGTGAAGGGGTTCCTCTAGGATGGTTCGAGATAATGCCCCCTGTGGACCATCATCGTCACTTTGGGACCGCAGGGGATATAAATCTTAGTTCTCCAGTCGGAGAATGTCTTCATGTCGTGTGTTGTACCTCGATTTTTGCCCCTAAGATTCCTCTATTATCCCATACCATTACAATGCAACAAGATCACACACTAGGGTTTGGTTCTTCTCCTTATCTCTAGCTTTGCTAATGAGGAATCACCAAGCATCTTGACTTGTATTTTGTGATCATCTATGTCTTGTATTCATTAACTTTTAACTAATAAATACAATGAATGTTTTCTCTAATTGTTGATATCATAGGTGAAAACAAAACCTACTCCATCAAGTTGCTCTATAGGTTCCTGAGTTTATTCCCATGACTTCTTCATACAAAGTTTCATTGATATTCAAGCCTCATCATTGAATATTTTTTGAAATAATATCATGACAAATTCTATTATGATTCATCATGTCTCAAATTGTCAAAAATAGTTCAAAGGTACAAGGGTTGATTGAAGAAGTTTGACCTAGTTGGACATGTCTTTGGTTTCATTGATAACAAGTGCATATCTCCCTCAATTATCAAGATTTGGAAGTGGTTTTGGTTTCTATGGTTTCTCCTTATCATCCTTAACAACTTCTATTTACATGACAAAAGTATTTGTACAAGGAAGTTTTTCCAAATTGCAAAGGTTTCCCAAGGCATTTTGTTGTTCTAGGAGCTAGGGTTTTGAACTTCAAAGGGGTATAGCTTGCTTATCTTTTGGTGTTTTTGGGTGATTCTAAATACATCCTTCTCTTAAAAGGGTTATCAACAAATTATTTCAAAATTTTCAAGAAAATTTTGTGTGAAAGGTAATTGATGATGAAGAAATATTACAAGTCCTCTAAACAGACCATCAAATTCCCATATGTGATTTCAAAAGATCATAACTTGTTAAATTTTTATCTCCTTGAGCCCATTCTTTTTCCATAATGATCTTGAAGATGTGAAATTTAACTCTTCTTTAATTTTCAAAGTTTGAAAATGGATGGAAGATGCCCTAAGGATGCAAAAGATGAGATCTAATGCTTCAAGAATCATGTCCTAAGACTCCTTGAGCTGAGAATGCCATTGATTTGAACTTGGTAACTTGAAATTGAAGTTTCTTCAAAAGCCAAAATTTAAAATCCTTGACTTAGCTTCTAAACACTTTTTTTCTGCACGCTTTTTCTTCTAAACATGTTTAGTGAACCTCCAGAAGTGATTAGCATATTAAAACGCAAGTTTTGGATGAGTTTTGATAAAATTGGAAGTCACACTTTTCTTGTTTGCAACTTCACATGATTTCCCTTCAAACTTCACCATTTCATACGCTTGAGCATTCAATCAGCTTCCCTATAAATAGAGGATCATACCTCACTCATTTTATCAAGCTTAGAGAGCCAGAATCACCCTGCCAAACTTCCTCTTGAACTCAATTTTCTGCTACTTCGAATTTTCTCTTAAAACCTTTCTCAATCACTTTTCTTTGTCAATTCACCTTCCTTAAACCTCGCTGAAGCTAACTGAAGAAGAATTAAGCTCTAAGACTTCCAAAATCGTGCTAGCCAAGTCCAGTTTCAGAGCTCTGCAACTTAACTTCAATAGGTAGATTCCTTCACCAATTCTCTCAAACTTTGATACTATTATGAAGCTCTCATCATCCTGATTCTAGTCGCAACACTTATTTTCATCTGGAAGTACATTTTGGCTATGAAATTTCAAATCCCTTTTCAGAACTTCTTTTCAAAAACGACTGAGTTATAGTTTATATAAATTTTTCGCAAAGGTACCATTGGAATCATCTTGAAGAGACGAAGCAAATGGTACCGGTCTCGTGTCCTAATTTTACAGTTTCTAGAACCTGCAGATTCGTTGGCTGGAGGTTGAAGATGACCAACGTGTCATCTATCAACCAATGAAGGCGTGCCACACATTTTTCAAAATCTGATTTAAATAATTGATTCCATGCATTATTCACAAAAGAATATGATATGTACAACGCTTTTGATCCATTGGATTAGCTTACTAACGCGTTTTGACTCTCATCCATTGGTCCATATTTTTTTGACTTTATTTTTATTTCTGAATTTTTATATTTACATTGTTTTAAACTTCAAAAATCATAGAAAATTCATTTAACTTCAAAAAATTTGAAAACATTTTGAAAAATACTTTTGATTTTTCTCTTTCTGGTTATTATTTTTTCTCAATTTTATTTTGTGTTCTGATTTTTTTAAATAATTTTTCACTTTATTTGAATTGTTTTAGATGTTTAAATATACTTTTCTTAATTTTTAAATTCTTAAAAAAATATGGAAGGATCCAATGACCTTGTGACAAATATTGGTGACCTCATTTAATTTTTGTTTCTAACTATACTATTTTTCATAATTTTTGGCTTTTTTGCCTATTTCTTTTAATTTTAAAAACAGTTTCCGATTTTAAAAAATTACCAAAAAAATTATATAAATATTTGAGCTCATTTTGATTTTTCTATGGTCTTGTTTGAGTTTTCTTGGATGTTTTGTATATAGTTGTTATTTTTTACCTTGATTCCCATTTTTAAACCTTTTTTATAAAAAAAATATTTTTCTTCATTTTTTAAATATATTTTATCTTGTATATATTCTGGCTGATCTTGGACTATGAGATTTTGATCATGAGCTTTATTAACATCATTGGATCCATGGTGTTGAGTTTAACTCCACAAAAAATGGATGAATGATTTTAATAATAGCTTGATTAAATTTTTGGTTCAAATGTGGTTTAATTCTTACCCCATCCCTCTTCATCTTATCCCCTTCTTATTGTACTAAATGTTATTGGAGAATAATTTCCATGTCATTTCTCAAAACATATGGTACATAGATTTCTATTGACCGGCCTCAAAATAGGTGCGACTTCTATATAAGTCCACTTACAATTGCTTAACATAGCGCTAAACTTTGTCTCGATTTGAGAAAATGATCATTCGTGGCCCAAACCCATGTTTGCAAGCCCAAATATGTTAATTTGAACTCTTTGATCCAATAACATTGATATTCATTGTTAGGAGGCTTTGGTCCTACCAATCCTCTAATGAATTTTCATCAACTTTGGTCAAATTAGATCACTTAAGAATCATTGATCATTTATTGTTCCCTTGAGATTTTGAAATGAATAATATACTTGACAAAAAGCAAATGAAACTTGTTGTTGAGAGGCTTTGATTTTATCAATCTTCTAATGAGTTTTCAAATGCAAGTTTCAAGATGGTCATTCAACTAACCTCTAATTTCTAACTCATTAACAATTGAATTTATTTTATGCTTTTACTCTAAGCACATTTATTTTGGCATTTACATTTCATGTTATTTTCATATTTGCTCATTTGAGCATTTACCTCTATGTCATTTTTATTCTTTGCTCATTTGAGCTTTCATTTTCTTTTTGAAGATACCTGATAATCAACTTGAACCATAAAAAAACATTAATGTTACTTGGACTACTTGGTTATTATCCTTGGCATTATGGAGATTGTGGACTTCTTGAACTTAGGATTAGAAGTTGTGACCTACTGTGAGACCTTGTGACCTCAACTATTATTTTGTCTGGAGTACTTTGGGTTTACCCCAAGATATTGGGTTGTTTGTTTGTTTGCTTTATGTGAAGGTTATTGTGATTACATGCTTTGTCTGTGATTAGGAATTCATCTGTATACAGCCATTACTCTGCCTAATTTTTGTGAAGACTTAATGCAATTGAAGCTTGGTTTTCTTAAGAGGTTTATTATCTTTGCTTGTTTGGTTTCAAATCCAAATGATGAGAATTCTACATTGACTCATTATGTCAAGTGTTGGCTTCTTGTTGGTTAGAAGGTTCTTTTCTCTAGATTTTATTCTTATGCTTTAGGATAGTCCCTTCATCTTCTCCTATCTTCTTTAATTTTAAAATTCTTTTCCCTCCTTTTGAAAACTCTTCTTGTTCCAAAACTTAAACCACTTTCATAATAAACTTGGACTTAGGTCCATGCCCTTTTCAAAAATATATTCTTAATCAAACTTTAATCAACTTAATAATATCTTGACATTTTTTGTTAGAAGACTAAAAGTCAATCAATCTCATTGAAACCATTTTGCTACTTTAGCTCTTTTACTTTAAAATTTTCTTAAAAGATAGACTCTCGTCAATTCTTGTAGTGATGCGAGCTACTATACTTCTATGATATGTAGTGAAGTGAGATTTTTTTCTACTTAGGTGTTGAGCGAGGCTTTGTTGATTTTAAAGTACAAGCCATATCCTCCACTTTGAGATGACGCAAATTCTCCTTTCCTATAATCGTGGGTAGTTAGTATGTTCTTCCACTCGGATAAGACGATGATGTCTCGTCTCTTAAAATTAACCAACACACTTGTGTTTTAAAATGTTTAAAGGTGCACTATATGTACCATGATCCCCTATTGCCCAAAAGGTGGTACGTAGGCACTAAAGGTTCGTAACTGCGGCAGGTGCAAAAATTATAAAAAATATTTCTTTTCTCATCCCCATAATCTATTTTTATATACAACATTTATAGCCAAAATAAAAATATTTACAAAGAGGTTCCTATGGAGTATCGTAGATGTTTAGGGCACTAATACCTTCCCTTTGCATAACCAACCCCTGAACTTAGATTCTCTCCCCCCCCCCCTTTTTTGGGTTACTCGCTCTTTTCCCATTCCTTTGGAAACAATAAAGCGCGGTGGCAATTTTTATTTTGATCTGTACAAGCCAAGTCAATCCAATGGGTTAGTCCCAACATTTCTACTACTACAAAAAAATGTCGACTTCACTGGGGACATATTGACCTCTTGTTGGTCCATTCCTGAATGGGTTGAGCCTATCTTTTTTTATCTGAATATGTGTTATTATGTGTTGTATCTTATATGTTGTATATATGTTTGTATGGATTTTTATGGTTTTTAGTGTGCTTGGTGATTTCTCATAAGTCCTCTACCCGTACTTGGGCAAACTTAAGATAGGACGGACGGTATAGTCATGTTAACTTTGAGGGAGTAATTCCAAAAAAGGAGACATGAGATCCCCCACTCAATGGAGGCCCCTTTGACTGTAGTGTCGTTTACCGAGTAATCGGGAAGACGTGCTACTTTCGACCTGGAAGCCTGCTGAAACTGAGGACCGTAGAACCTTTAACCCATCTTGGCATTTTAGGTGTAGTGCGGAAGCTATGACAAAGTAATCGGGAAATATTTGTGAGGCGATACTATGCTCAGACGAGTTTTTCTTGAGAATATTACTAATTGTAGAGTCAATCAAGATGTTGGTAATATTCGAAGGAAGGATGTAGACTCTAGGAATCTCTTAGAACCTTTTTCGGCAGGTGATAAACTTTTAGACCATACCTTATGGGTAGTACCTTCGACATCATGCTCGTGACATTGAACATATGAACTCTATGTTTGTGATCTTGTGTGTGATTGTTGCATCATGCATTAATGCACCCATGAGCATCCTTTAAAACATTTTTTTCAAGGGGCTTAAAGTTTACTCTTTGTGAATATCTCAGGTACTTTTTGACTATAGATTTTGGAAAAAGAAAGACTAAGAAGTACATTTTTAAAGATCCCAAGATAGATGAGTTGATGATTCTGTTACCCGAGATCGAGAGTTCTACAGATTTTTGGAGGAAGTATGGATCCATTATTTCTCTTATGAAGCTCGGGATAAAGGAGGGCATTCTCTCGACTTTGGTCCAGTTCTATGATCCGATGTAACAATGATTTACTTACCCTGATTATCAGTTGATTCCTACATTAGAGGAGTATTCTTATCTGTTGGGTTTACCTATTACGGATCGTGTTCCTTTTACTGGTTTATAGGGGGAGCCAAAATCCCATGAGATTGCTGCTTTGATCCATTTGGGGAAGTCTGAGGTTGAAGCACACATGACTACCAAATGAGGGATTAGAGGATTACCAGCTCAGTTCTTATTGGAGAAAGCTTGCTATTTTTCCAGAATGAAAAGTACGGTTGCTTTTAAGGTCATTTTTTCTCTACTTGCTTATGGGTTGTTCTTATTTCCCATTGTCGACAAATTTGTCGATATCAATTCCATCAGGATCTTTATGATTGGGAACCTAGTCCCTACATTATTAGGTGATGCTTATTACTCTATTCATCTTCAAGATTCTTATCATGGAGGGATGATCATTTGCTACAAGCCTTTGTTGTATCAGTGGTTTATTTCTCACCTAACTCAATCTAATGCTTTCTGGGATGTTAGGAAGGAACCTCGTTGGGCTCCAATGGTTATGGCCCTTACTTATTCAGATATGGTTTGGTATAATCAGGCTTACCGTGATGTAGATATTGTTGACATTTGTGGTAGTTTTCCCAATGTACCTCTTCTTGGTACAAAGGGAGGAATTAACTAGAACCCTGTTCTTGCATGGTGACAACTTGGATATCCGATGAGGGATAAACCAAATAGTATTCATTTGAATGGTTTCTTTCTTAAAGAGGGAGAGGTTCATAAGAAAGCTAAAGAGGATATTGCGAAGGCTTGGCGTCATATTCACAGGAAAAAGTAGCAAGGACCTAGGACCGAGATAGGCTGTTTCTTTGGAGCCTTATCTGCAGTGGGTACAAGAAAGAGCCATCCAATTGAAGATGTCGTATTAAAGGGAAGCACCCATTCCTGAAATTTTTGTGAAAACCACTCCTCCCTTGTTAGACGATGTGGAAATACTTCAGCTTGCCTTAGTCAGGATGCAGCAGGAAAAGGAAGCTTGGAAGAATAAGTGCCAGACTCTAGAGGTGTCCTACCGAGCAGACCTGAAGGAGAAAGACGATTTTATCGAGATTCTTAAAAGTCTTGCTGTAAAGACGATGGAGAGGAAATGGGATTTATTTTCCTCTAAGCCTCAGTCAGACCTTAGTTGCTCACTTCCTGGCTTTGATGATTGGAAAAAGGTTTCCAACAGGTATGCGCAAGAGAACCAGAGGTTGAAGGCTCAGGGTTGTACCCCAAAATTTTCCCTCTCATTTATCAAGTATTTCCTCACAAGATCTCCTTTGGTTCAAGACTTCACAAAGGTTGATCAACTCAAGACACCTCCTTAAACACTGATGATTGAAATTAGGGTTTGAGATTGCACAAGGGTAATTGAACTTTTAATGTTTCATATGACTTTCATGGATCATTATGGACCCTCAAGATTTCTCATGTCAAGTTTCAAGTCTTGGATCACATTTTTGCTCAATCAATTGATCAGTTGACCTAAAAATCAGTTGTATTGGGGAAAAGTCAACTGTGGTCAATTTACAGTCAAAATTCATAATTTTTTATCCATATCAACATTATGAACTCATATATGTCATTTGATCAAGTTTGGACTACAATTACTCAAGAAATTTGATCAGATCATCAAAAGGGCAAAACGGTCAAAATTAGGGTTTTGATTGAGAAAGGGAAATTTCTGGTTTTTGACCTAGCAAATGGTTATTTGGTTTGAGACATGATCTCAAGGTTTAAAATGCATAATTTTTAACTAATGGTATGACTCAACACTTCCCTCAAGATCAATTGATTGATAGTTGATTTTCAGTCAACTGATCAAAAGTCAATGTACACTGAAAAGTCAAACTTTGACTTTTTGGACAAAATCAAGTGTCAAAGATCACAATTCATCAAAACATGTAAAAATATGAAACTTTTTCATCAATAAATCAAAAAGTCAAGATTTCATTTTGAAAAGTCAAAGTTTCCAAACTTAGAAATTTTTCTAAGTGTTGAAAACATCATATTTTTTCACAACTTTGAGCCAATTTTTCACCATGATGAAAGATGACTCAAAGGAAACTTTCAACATAAAAGTTGTAGATCTCAATGAGATCTAAAACATTTCTTTACACAACTCCTCGTATAAATTCTTGGATTTCAAGTTATTAATCCATGAAATCATGGTCATGAAACTAAACACTTAATGAAAATTTTGCCCTGGTTAGGCAGATTTTTGGTACCAACTTCATAGAAACTTTTCACATAGATCCATTTGGAATTTGAAAAATTGATTCAAGTAGGGGTCATATAACATGTTACAAGTTTTCCAAAATGTCCAAGAACTCATTGAGATCATGTTTGAGTAGGGAGAATCGAAGAGATGAAGTTAGGGTTTTCAAACTTGAATTACAAGCCATTTCATGATGAGCAAGAATTCAAATCCAAGCCTAGGCTGCATAATCTTTTCTTTGTAGGCCTCAAACTTGTTTGTCACTCCATAATTAAATATTTACATAGCTGTTAGAGCTTTAATCCAAGCACTTGAATCCTTATCCAAGTTACATTTCCATTTATGGCACAAAGTAACCATTCCATTCTTGTAAAGAAGCTTTAATCACAAAGTCAATGCATAAAGCTTTGAAGTTGTTCCTTCTGATCAAAAGTAATGTCAAAGGCAAAAGCAACATGTCTAAAGCCTCCCATAAACTCAGGACATGCTTGTACTATGCCTTGAAACCATGTTTTCACTTTTCTTCAAAATCAAGTAACATAACCATAACTCTACATCTTGTGCTTCTGACCTCCTCAAGTACTCTATCCTTTTCCTTACTTGTGCACAAATGGTTTTCAAGATAACACACGAGTTCAAGTGCCCTCAGAACCTCCCAAGCACCTTTCTGCATAGAACTGCCCAAACTTGACAGTTTTGAGCAAAAACTCACCATCTTCATTTCCACTCGTTTGTTTTGAAAACTAATCATCCAAACACCTTCCATAAATCATATCAAAGTAATCCAGGCCCCTATTTCCTAACTGTAACTCCTCCATCACCATCCACCATTTTCAAAACTGAAGCTTGCAACTTGACTTGAGTTGGGAGTTTCGACCATCCTCAAAGCAAAGTAGGAGTTGGAATACACTCAAGGAGGTCCAGGCCATCTAAATAGATCATTGGGAAACCTCAAAGCTTGCTCAAACTCCATACACGAATCCAACTACAAGAGGTAAGTTTTCAAACTTCTATCTCTTCATACAAGCATCTTTTGTACATACATTCTGAAGTAGAAATGTAGATATCATTTCTATGAAGATGTACATGTCCATAGATTTCATTTATATTTATTGAGCTTAGAGAATTTTAGGTTTGAATCTCTAAAAAAAGTTAGGTCAAAATTTGGTACTTTTAGAAATTCTCATTCATCTTTGATTTATTACTTATGATATTTATATGGTTGGATTCATATGGAAAAATGGAGCAACTTCTATGTTTACATCTTTTATCTTTGTTGAGAAATGAGTAAGTTACAAGAACCATGGCTGGAGGTTGAAGATGAAGTCATTTTCAGAACTTATTTTGTGTTATGTATTTATTATTTCACTTATGTTCACGGATGTACAGTCACCCCAGTGTCAAAGGCAGCGCACGTTTATCTCAAGGTCACGGGTTCAAGTCCAAACGCTGCCTTGCCCACTCCCTTTTTATTTTGTTATTTTTTTGTTCTGATTTACAAAAATCTCATTTGGGCCAAACTCAAACAAAACTGTTTTTTTCTTACTAACCCCTTTAACTATTTTCAAACCCCCCTGACTTTTATATTTTATTTTATTTTTATTTATTGTTTTTTTATTACTATTATTATTATTATTATTATTATTTTTATTAATAAAAAATACAAAAAATATTTATTTTATTATTTTTGCACTCATATATTATTTTTCATTATAAAAAACTAAAAAGAATAAAAACAATTTTCTTAATAAATTAATTTCTCTTACTTGATTAATATTTAGATAATTAGGTTTAATTATTATATTATATTATTTTCTTGTAAATTTTAAAATTAATTTATAACTTACGTTTATTTTAATTAATTAATTATTTTTCCTATTATTTCTATTATTTAAAACCTTTTCATACAAAAACCTTACAAAACCATTCTTAACTTATTTTTCTTTGTTAATTAACTTAGGTTTTTATTTTAGTTAATTTCTATTAATTATTTTTTAATTAAGTCAAGACTAAAACCTTCCATAAAACCAATTGAAAATCTTTTTTTTTCATTTTTGCATTCTTGCATTTTTTTATCTTCATTTTTGTACAATATTCAATATGGTTGTAATAATTATTTAGATTTAATTTTATTGCAATTTCCCCATTTGTAAATTTGTACACCCCCTCCCCTAATGATGTAATAGCTTAGTATTTTTATTATTCGCAATTTAATGCTTTATATAAATACTAGTAAATTAGGGTTTGTATGGAAAGATAAAATCAATGCTTAGAAAATCCTAATTCAAAGTCAAAATAATGCATGTAAATCAATACACTTGCACACTTACACCCTTAGGGTAAATCCACTCTGTTGCCTTACAAAAATGGCCATGTTATGCATGTGAGGTATCTTAGCAAAAACAAATCAAAATACAAGATCATAGTCCCTCGATGACGCTATCAAAGTTGCCTTTCAAAAATGATCTTATTCCCTTAAAGAAAATGTTAAGGTATCTTACAACATTGTTAATCATGGCTATACGATAACCCATGCCCGTCCCTTTTATATCCAAAGATAAGGTTATTTACCAATCAATGGTAAGATAACAATGTCAAAGGAAAGAGGAAATAAACATGAAAGACTTTTGAGTTGGTAGAATATTTCGAGTTGCTTGATCATTTTCAAACCAAAACATCCTTGCTATTTTCAAAACAAACACCAACACTTTCAAAAACATCTTTCAAACTTGAAATTTTTTCAAAAGATCAACCCTTTGTATACATTCTTACGAACGAGAATCATTACAAAGTTTTCCAAAACGATGGCGCCTTTTCAAAATACTTTCAAAAACCACACAAATCATATTTTTCAAACAAAAGCAAGTTATTTAGCAAGCAACTAAGAGCCCGTAGATAACTACGGATGAAAAGGGTGCTAATACCTTCCCTTTTCATAATCTACCCCCCGAACTCAAGAAAACATCTCTAAAGGTTTTTCCTGTTCTTTTTATCCTTTCCTTTTGGATAAAAGAAAAGTCGGTGGCGACTCTTGCTAACCACAACATTTGCAATCAAACGCAAAACAACCAAATCAGTTCTCCCACCGTGTTACAGAACTGGAGACTCTGCTGGGGAATTACTTAAAAGTGGGGTTACCTTGGGGCTAGATCACATTTACTTGCTTTCTTTGTTTGTCTTGCATGGTTTACATTATAGTTCCTTGTTTGGGCTTGCTTTTATCCTCCATCGGATCTGGGGACACCTTGTTAGGTAAGTAGAAATAGATTGTGGAAATTGTACGACATAGACCGATATGGTTGAAATAATGGCTACATTAGTGTGAGCATTTGTGGGTACCCGTATCCCTTGTATTGAATTGAGGAGAATATGGGCCCGCTGAGTGGCGTCATGAAGCACTAACTAACTTTAGAACTTTAATTGAACAAACTTGCCCAATTAGGACGTAGTGAGATATCTGGTTTCGGTGGAAAGTTGAAAATTGGTTGATACTCAATACTAGACTTATTTAGACTAGACTTTTGGGATATCCCGGCCGTAAGAAAAGATTGATTGTGCTGGGACAATGCCTAAAAGAAAGGTCAATAATATTTAGATCCCTTGGAACCCGGTTACTAGGACAGGTTTGAGCCAACTAAACTTCAAGAGGGTACTTACCTACAAACTCCATGCAAGCCTAACCCTAAGGACTTGTTTTTGCTTTGTGTGTATATGTTTACTTGTACATAACATCATAAACATCATAACATCATACGCAATCTCACTAACCATTTCAAGGATTTAGGAATTTATCTTTGTTTTTGTTTTATAGGCCATGAACTCCGTCCGAAGAAACACCATCTGAATCAGCTTCGTGAAAGCACACCCTCAGCTCCAAGAGTTAGCATCAAGGGTGCCCAGAGATTCTCCTTTTACCAAGAAATATGGACGACTCCTCAGTTTGGCTACCTTCAATTACCAAGAGGAGATGATGTGTGTTCTATTCCAATTCTTTGATCCCAACATCATTGCTTCACCTTTCCTGACTATCAGTTGGTACCTATACTAGAAGAGTTCTCTCTACTATTAGGAGTTCCCGTGATTGATCAGATACTGTTCACCGGTCTAGAAGGGATCCTAAAACCTGAGGTCATGGCCGAAGCTCTACATCTGAAAAGAGCCGATATCATAGCAAATTGGGAGACTAGAAGCGGAGTCAAAGGGTTCCTAGCCAAATTTCTATTATAGAAATCCCGTTCATTCTGGGAAGATATAGATTTTCAAGCCTTTGAAGACGTCCTAGCCCTCCTCATTTATGGTCTAGTTCTTTTCCCCAACTTGGACTAATTCATAGATGTAAATGCCATCAAAGTCTTTCTCTCCCGTAATCTTATACCTACCTTGTTGGGAGACATCTTACGTTGCATCCATACCCGCACCATGAAGAAAAGAGGTACCATTTTGTGTTTTATTCCCCTACTCGCCAAGTGGTTCATTTCACACCTACCTCGATCAACATTGAAGAACGAGAAAAGATTGACATGGTCTCAAAGGATGATGTCCCTCACCCACTCTGATATTCATTGGGGTTCAAGATCCTCGGATGATATTTCTATTATTGACCGTTGTGGGGAATTCCCTAACATTTCTCTGCTTGGCATTAGGGGAGGTATCACTTACAAATCTTGCTTAGCTTTACGACAATTTGGATATTCCCGGAGAGATGGTCCTCATGATATGCTCATCAAAGGTTTGGTGTTCGACTACGAGAGTGACAATCAAGGCTATCGCCAGAGGTTTATGCAAGCTTGGAGGATGGTAAACAATGTGGATAGCAAGACACTGGGGCACAAGAATTCCATCCCTCTTGAGCCTTATCTCAAATGGGTATGAGCCCGTGCTCAAAATCTTATGATGCCTTACCCCTCTATTCTCCCAGTTATCATAGATCCTGTTGTGGAAGGAGATGTCCCATACACTATCCTTCATCCTAACATGCCCAACTCTTTATAAGACTTGCAAAGGGATTGGATACAACTTAAGGAAGACCGAGACACTTTCGAAGCCCAATTCTACGCCAGCGAGAAGAAGGTTCTGCAACTCACCAAGCAGCTTCATGAAGAGCGGAGTTTGAACGCCTACGTCGCACCAAATAGGATGCGTTCAACTTTTTTGTCTTAGAGTTTTGTATTTTATTTCTTTCATTGTAAGCCCAAAGAGGCATGATGTACTCGAACTTTAATTTATTAATATAACGTGTGCTCCCTTTTTGTCTAAAGAAAATTTAAATCTCTAATTTCCTTGAAATCATGTGCATATGCATCTTCATTCATCATAACACAAACAGGTTTCTTACAACATGTCTCCTTATCTTTCTACTGTTTATTTCAAAGTATTCTCGTTCATGGACGGATTTTCCGGATATAATCAAATAAGAATGGCTCCTGAGGACATGTAAAAAACAATGTTTATCACACTCTGGGGAACATTCTATTACAGAGTGATGCCCTTTGGGTTGAAGAACGCTGGTGCAACGTACCAGAGGGCTATGACAATCCTATTCCATGATCTGATATACAAAGAAATTGAGGTATATGTTGATGACATGATTTCTAAATCACAGACCGAAGAAGGGCATGTAGAAGATTTGTTGAAATTGTTTCAGCGTTTGAGGAAGTATCGTCTCCGCTTGACTCCAAACAAATGCGCCTTCGGTGTCCGAACAGGGAAATTTATAGGTTTCATTGTCAGCCAAAAAGGAATTGAAGTTTACCCTAAAAAAGTCAAAGAAATTCAAGAAATGTATGTGCCAAGAACTGAAAATCAAGTTAGAGGCTTCCTTGGGCTGTTGGATTATATTTCCAGATTCATCTCCCATATGACTGCAACATGTGAACCAGTCTTTAAGTTGTTAAAGAAAGATCATGGCTATGTATGGAAAGATGATTTCCAAAGGGAATTTGAAAGTATTAAATAGTATCTGCTTGAAGCTCCTATCTTGCTCCCTCCTGTTGAAGGAAGACCATTGATCATGTATCTGACAATATTAGATAATTCTATGGGCTGTATTTTGGGACAACAAGATGAAACAGGGAAGAAGGAATATGACATTTATTATAACAGCAAGAAGTTTAATGACTGTGAGTTGCGGTATTATATGTTGTAAAGGACATGTTAAGCTCTGTCCTGGGCGGCAAAGCGATTGCGGCAATATATGTTGAATCACACTAATTGGTTGATTTCCAAAATGGATCCAATCAAGTATATTTTTGAAAATCCTGCTCTTACTAGAAGAATTTCTTGTTGGCAGACGTTGTTGTCTAAATATGATATTGAATACCGTACTCATAAGGTTATAAAAAGAACTGTGCTGGTGGATTATCTTGCTCACCAACCAGTATATGATTATCAGTTTGTTAAATATGATTTCCCTGATAAAGATGTTATGTTTATGAAAGCAAAAGATTGTGATGAACCTTTGCCTAGGGAAGGTTCTAATCATGAATCCCGCTGGGCTATGGTATTTGATGGAGCTATGAGTACTTATGGAAAAGGAATCGGCACTGTGATTATCACTTCACATGGATCACACATTCCTTTTAATGAAAGGCTGACATTTGATTGTACCAATATTATGGCAGAGTATGAGGCTTGTGTCATGGGTCTCGAGGAAGCCATTGATCTCAGAATCAAATTTTTAGATGTATATGGTGATTCATCTTTGGTAGTTAACCAAATTAAAGGAGAATGGGATACTCGTCACCCTGGCTTGATCCTTTACAAAGATTATGCTAGAATATTTTACCCTTCTTTAACAAAGTTGAATTCCATCATATCCCCAGAGATGAAAATCAGATGGAGGTTTGGAAACTCTGGCTTCTATGTGTCAAGTGAATACTTGGAATGATGTGCCTCGTATCACAGTGAGACATTTGGATAGACCGTCTCATGTGTTTGTCGTAGAGGAAATAATAGATGAAAAGCCTTGGTATTATGATATCAATCATTTTCTCCAGACTCAGGAATACCTGGCTGGTGCATCAAATAAAGATAGAAATACATTGAGAAGGTTGGCAGGTAGCTTTTTCCTCAATGAAGATGTGTTGTATAAAAGAAATTATGACATGGTCTTGCTCAGATGCGTGGATAGACACAAAGCACACATGTTGATGCATGAAGTCCATGAAGGCTCCTTCGGTACTCATGCCAATGGACATTCGATGGATAAAAAGATACTTAGGGATGATTATTATTGGATGACAATAGAATATGGTTGTTATAAATTTGCAAAGAAGTGCCATAAAATCCATGTGCCTCTGACACTTCTCAATGTTATTTCTTCCTCATGGCCCTTCTCTATGCGGGGTATTGACATGATTGGAATGATCGAACCCAAGGCGTGAAATGGACATTGTTTCATCTTGGTGGCAACTAACTACTTCACCAAATGGGTGGAAGCAGCTTCATATGCTAATGTCACTAAGCAGGTGGTGGCGCACTTCATCAAAAACAATATCATATATCGGTATGGTGTGCCAAGCAGGATTATCATCGACAACGGCTCAAATCTGAATAATAAGATGATGACATAACTTTGCAAAGAATTTAACATTGTCTATCACAATTCATCTCCATACAAGCCAAAGATGAATGGGGTTGTTGAAGCTGTTAATAAGAACATCAAGAAGATCATCCAGAAAATGGTTGTCACTTATAAATAATGGAATGAGATGCTCCCTTTTTCTTTTCATGGGTATCTGTTGTACCCCAAAATTTTCCCTCTCACTTATCAAGGATTTCCTCACAAGATCTCTTAGACTCAAGACTGCATTAGGGTTTGACCAGCTCAAGACACCTCCTCATGCACAGACCAAAATTAGGGTTTGAGTTTGAACAAGGATTTTTGGACTATCAATGCTTCATATGACTTAAAATTAAAATTATGGACCCCCAAGATTATTCATGTCAAGTTTCAAGCCTTGGATCACACTTTTGATCAATCAATTGAACAATTGACCTAAAAATCAACTGTATTGGGGAAAAAGTCAACCATGGCCAATTTACAGTCAAAATTCATAATTTTTTATCCACATCAATATCTTAGACTCATATGTATCATTTTATCAAGTTTGGACCACAATTCCTCAAGAAATTTGATCAAATCATCAAAAGGGCAAAATGGTCAAAGCTAGAGTTTTGACTGAGAAAGGGCAATTTCTGATTTTTGACCTAGCAAATGGTCAATTGGTTTAAAGCATGATTTCAAGAGTTCAATTGCATCATCTTTACCTAATGACATGGTTCAAAATATTGCAAATCCATTGGATTGACAGATGAATTTTTCAGTCAACTGATCAAAAGTCAACTGTATACTGAAAAGTCAAACTTTGACTTTTTGGTCAAAATCAAACGCCAAAGATCATAATTAATCAAAACATGTCAAAATGAGAAAATTGTTCATCAAGAAATCAAGGGTTTAAGTTTTTGTTTTGAAAAGATGAAAATTTTAACTTGGAAAATTTTCCAAGTATGGAAAATTCTTTTTTTCTTCTCAACTTTGAGCCAAATTTTCACCATGATGTAAGATGATTCAAAGGAAACTTCCAACATGAAAGTTGTAGATCTCCATGAAATCTACAACATTTCTTCACACAATTTCTGCTAAAAATTCTTGGATCTCAAGATATAATTTTGTGAATACATGCTCATGAACTAAAATAACTTAATGAAATTTTGCCCTAGTTAGGCATATTTTTTACCTAACTTCATGCCAATTTTTCACATAGTTCTAAGGGGAATCTTAAAAAGAAATTCAAATATGGGTTATAGAGCACATTGCAAGCTTTCCAAAATGTCAAAGAACTCATTGATATCATTCTTGAGTTGGGATAATTGAAGAGATGAAGTTGGTGATTTATCACTTTGATTTCAAGCCATTTCATGAAGAACAAAAATTCAAATCCTCAAGCATGCTGGACAAATATTACTTTGCAGGCTCCTAACTTGACTTTAACTCCATAATTAAATGTTTTCACAGATGTTGGAAGCTTTAAGCCAAGCATTAAATTCATTGTACAAGAACAATTCCATTTTTTTCACAAAGGTGTCATTTCCATTTTGATAAAGCAGTACTTTTGCAATTTTCCACATCTTGAGCCTCTCAATTGTTTTCTCTGCACAAAAGCAAAGCCAAAACCAAAATCAACTTGCCTAAAGCCTCTCCCAAAACAGACCATGCTTGTACCACACTTAGGGACTTGTCTCCTCACTTTTCTTTAAAAGCATGTAATAGAGCCAAAAGGCTATAACTCAGAAATCTTGAGAAAGCTTGAAGTCTAACCTTTTCCATACTTATACACAAGTGTATTGCAACCTAACACACAAATTCTAAGACTCAGAAAAACTCCCAAACACTTTGCCATTGAAAATCTACCATAGCTTGACAGTTTTGAACCTTACTCAGCCATCTCTAAATCCACTAGTGCGTTTTGAGTTTTAACCACCTAAACACTTAATATACATCACACCTAAGTGATCCAGACCCATGTTCCTTTACTGTAACTCCTCCTCCTCCATCCACCATTTTCAAATATCAAGCTTGCAGGTTCACATGAGTAGGGAGATTCAGAGACTTTCAAGAAAAGATAAGGATTGGAATACACTCAGGGAGGTCCAGGCAAGCTAAACAGATCCTCAGGCCTTCTCAAAACTTGCTCAAACTCCATTCACGATCTCAACTTAAAGAGGTAAAAACTCAGACTTCTATCTCTTCATACAAGCATCCTTTGGTCCTGATTTGTGAAAGAAAAATGTATATATCCTTGCACTAAAGCTAACCATTTCATAGTTTTCATTTATATTAACTGTGTATAGAGAATTTTTTATTTAAAATTTCTATAAAAATTAGGTTTCAAATTAGGGCAAGTAAAATTAGCTTTGATCGTTGATTGTTAGTTTACATAAATTATATGGTTGAACTCGTGGGAAGAAACACCATAATTTTCACGTTTGGACTTTCCATTTTCATGGAGAAATGAGAGAGATATTGGTGGTTCGGTCATGGCTCAAGGTTGAAGATGAAGTTGCCTTCAGGGGGCGTTTTCTAATATATATTTATCTTTGTGTTTCTATAAACCGATGTACAGCCACCCCAGTGGTAAGGCAGTGCGCAAAAATGCTATAGGTCACGGGTTCGAGCCTTAGCGCCTGCCTTTTGCATTTTCTCACTTTTCTGCCATTTTTTGTCCCTTTGCAGCGTGGGCCTCTGAACTTTGGGCTTTGTGATTTTTTCTAAAACTCACCTCGTGATTGCTTATGACACCCCTGGCCCATAAAATTTTATTTATTTATTTTGTTTTCATTTTATTTTCTTAAATATATTTTTATTAATATTAAACATCATAAAAAATATAAAAATGATAGATTTATATTTTAGCTTATTTTATTTTATTTTTCTCAAAAAAAAATATTTTATTTAGTTATATATATTATCCATTTTTATTAATTAAATTTGTAAATTAAATTAGAACTAGTTTAATATTTATTTTTTCTTTATACCCATTAAATATTTATTTTAAAAGGACCAAAATACCTCATAATGCCATGTATTATTTTCAAGAAAAAAATACAAAAATACTTAATTTTTCTTAAAGAAATTTATTTTCTTTTAATCAAATAGAATTAGGGTTTATTCAAAAATCTTTTCAAAAAAATAATTTATTTTCTTAATTGATTTAAGTTAATCTTGATTTATTTATTAGGTTTAAGCTAAAACTTTTTTTTCATATAAAAAAAAACCAAACAAAATCTTCTTTGCATTTACATACCTTTGCATATTTAATTCATTTTTGTATATTATTTATTCCAATATCTGTACATATTCAATTTGGTTGTAATAGACTAATTAGGTTTAGATTATTGCAATCCCCATTCATAAATTGTATACCCCCCTCCCACAAGTGTTGTAATAGTGTAGGACATTTAAATTTCGCAATTTATCGCTTTTATATAACATGCTAGTAATTAGGGTTTGTATGGCAAGATAAAACCAATCAAATAGAAAACCCTAATCCAAGACAAAATCAAGCATGAAAATGACACACTTGCACACAAAACACCCCTAGGGTTATCCCATTTGGTTGCCTTATACAAAATGGCCATATTACGCATGTAAAGTGTCTTAGCAAAAACAAACAAATACAAGATCATAGTCCCTCAATGACGCTATTCAAAGTTGCATTACAAAAATGATCTTAGTCCCTCCAAAATGCTAAGATACTTTGCAACATTGCTAATCATGGCTATACGATGACCCACGCCCATCCCGTTTACATCCAAAGATAGGGTTGCTTACCAAATCAGTGGTAAGACAACAATGTCAAAGGAAATGAAAATGAACAAGAAAGACATTTGAGTAGGTAGATTGCTTCTAGTTACTTGCTCCATTTCAAAACAAATATCCTTGTTATTTTCAAAACAAACACACATATTTCCAAACATCTTACAAACATTAAAAACATTTTCAAAAAGATCAAACATCTTTGTATACATTCTTACGAACGAGAATCATTACAAAGATTTCCTAAACAATGGCCTCTATTACAAAATACTTTCAAAACCACACAAAGCACAATTTCAAACAAAAGCAAGTGATCTAGCAAGTAACTAAGAGCCCATGGAAAACCATGGATGAAAAGGGTTCTAATACCTTCCCTTTTCATAATCTACCCCCCGAACTCAAGAAACAATCTCAAAGGTGTTTCCTGTGCTTTTTCACCTTTCCTTTTGGATAAAAGAAAAGTCGGTGGCGAATTTTGCTAACCGCAACATTTGCGATCAAACGCAAAACAATCAAGTCAGTTCTCCCACCACATCACAGAACTGGCGACTCTGCTGGGGAAATTTCTAAAAGTGGGGTTACCTTAGGGTTTAGATCACATTTACTTGCTTACATTGTTTGACTTGTATGCTTTACATTATGGTTCTTTGTTTGGGTTTGAATCCTCTACCCGGATTTGGGATACATTATAGGTAAGTAGCAATATGTTGTGGAAACTGTGCAGGGTATACCGACATGGTCTAAGCAATAGCTACGTTAGTGCGACATATTTGTGGGTACCGGTAGCCTTTGAGTTAATCAAAGAGAATACGGGGCTGCTGAGTGATGTCATGAAGCACTAATGAACTTCTAGAACCTTTACTTGACCAACTTGGCCTTTAGGATGTAGTGAGATGACCGGCTTTGGTGCAGTCCGAACTTCGTAGATACTCGATATTACACTAATTGAGGTTTGGTTTCTTGGGATATTTCGGTTGCCATTAAAGAGGCTTGAGCTGAAACAATGACCAAGAAAACAATACAGTGATATTGAGCTCCTTAGAACCCGGTTACTATTACTAGGACAAGTTTAAGCCAACTAAACTTCAAGAGGGTACTTACCTATAAAACTCCATGCAAGCATAAACTAAGGACTTGTTTGTATATGCATACTTGTACATAACATCATGGACATCATGAACATCATATACATCAACTAACCATATCAAGGATTTTGGGATTCATCTTTGTTCTTGTTTTGTAGGATATGGATTCACTTCGTAGGAAAACTATTCAAGTCAACCTTGTGAGAATCCCTCCACAGCTTAAGGAGCTAGCTTCAAGGATTCCTGAAAACTCTCCATTCACTGAGAGACATGGTCGTCTACTTAACTTGGTCACCTCCAACACATATGAGGACATGATGAAGGTGCTCTTTCAGTTCTTTGATCCTTTGCACTATTGCTTCACATTTCCCGACTATTAACTTATGCCTACTTTGGAAGAATTATCCCAACTCTTTAGGATTCTCATTCTCAATCAACTACCTTTCAATGGAACGGAAAGAGACCCAAAGCCAGAAGAGATTGCTCAAGCTCTACACTTGCACTCATCTGATGTCACAACCCATTGGGAAACAAGGAGTGGTGTCAAAGGTTTCCTAGCAAAGTTCCTGTTTGAGAAAGCCCAAAGCTGTTGGAATTCCCTAGACTTGCAAGCCTTTGAGGAAATTTTGGCTCTCCTCATCTATGGAATGGTTTTATTTCTAAACCCTGACCAAGTCATAGATGTGAATGCCATCAAAATCTTCATATCTCGCAACCCGGTGCCTACATTGCTAGGGGATATCCTACACTCTTTTCACACTCGCACAATGAGGAAAAGAGGTGTCCTTATGTGTTGCACTCCTCTCTTGGAAAGATGGTTTATTTCTCATATTCCCCAATCAGTCTTAAAGAATGAGCAAGGTTCAAGGTGGTCACAAAGGTTGATGACGCTCAAGCATTCAGACATTCATTGGTGCTCCTGATCCAAAGAGAATGTTATCATTGTTGACCAATGTGGAGAATTTCCTAATGTCCCTTTACTTGGTATTAGGGGAGGAATCACCAAGAACCCTTGCTTAGCCTTAAGATAGTTTGGTTAGGCCCGGAGGGATGGCCCGCACGAGATGCTGATGCAAGGTTTGGTATTCGACTAAGACAACAACGATCAAGGTCTTTGCCAAAGATTTATCTGAGCTTGGAGGATGTTAAACAAGGTGGATAGCAAGATTTTGGGGCACAAGAATTCCATCCCTCTCAAGCCTTACCTCAAATGGGTACGAACTCGCGCTCAGAGTCTTATGATGCCTTACCCCTTCATTCTCTCGGTAATCATTGATCCTGTCATGGAGGGAGAAGTTCCATACACTATCCTACATCCTGACATGCCCACATATCTTGAAGACCTCCAAAGGGATTGGATACAACTCAAAGGGGAGCGAGATACTTTTGAAGCCCAATTCTACGCAAGCGAGAAGAAGGTTTTGGAACTCACTAGGCTACTTCATGAGGAGCAGACTTTGAATGCCTACATTGCACCAAAGAGGATGCGCACTACCTTTTTATCTTAGAGTTTTTGTATTATTTTTCCCAAGGGGCATTGGTGTACTCAAACTTTATCTTATTAATATAACGTGTGTTTCTTTTTTGTCTAAAACAAATTTGAATATTTGAAATCCTTGAAAACATTTCATATGCATATATCATTCATCATAACATAAAACAAGTCGTTTGCAACAAGTCTCCTCATCTCTCTACTGTTTATTTCATTAAGATGGATCTCGAGTAAACAGTGAAAGATCTCCAAGCTCAGAATACGCAGTTTCAACAGTTGCTCATGACCCTGGCCAAGGGGAAAGAAGAGTTGAAGGCTCTGCTGGATAAAGAGAGGAAGAAGAAAACAAAGAAGGTAACCAGAGTCTTAAACATGGGAAGAAGATTTCATGGGCAGACAAGAAGGACTTTGGATTTTGCAACAACATCCGGTGAAGGAGAAGGGAAGGGCAAGGAAATAGTTGTCCCGTCAGAATCGTAAGAAGAGGAAGAAGAAGAGGACTACTCTAAGGAACAGTGCCCTCCAGCTGATGACAAGTATAAACATATTGAAGAGCAGTTGAACACGATGGAAATCCAAAAGGTGCCAGGCTTGGACTTTGAGGAATTGGGACTAGTATCGGGGATTGTGATTCCTCCAAAATTCAAAATGCCTACATTTGCCAAATATGACGGAGTGTCATGTCCTAAAATGCATCTTCGATCATATGTGAGGAAAATCCAACCCCATACCGCTCACAAAGACTTATGGGTACATTTCTTCCAAGACAGTCTGTCTGGGACTCAACTTGACTGGTTCTACCAACTAGAAAGGGCTAATGTTCACATTTTGGAAGATCTTGCTGCAACTTTCTACAAGCAATATCAATACAATGATGATTTGGCGCCTACCCATACTCAACTCCAGATTATGGCCATGGTTTCCAATTAAGGTTTCAAGGACTATGCACAAAAATGGAGAGATTTGGCTGGAAGAGTTCAACGCCCTCTGTCTGAAAGAGAATTGGTAAACATGTTCTTAGGAACCTTATCTGGTCCCTTCTTTAATCATTTAATAGGAAGTTCATCTGCAGGCTTTACTGAACTAATATTAACTAGAGAGAGGATAGAAGCCGGTATAAAGAATGGAAAGATTCAAAAAGATTCATCTTCTTCTACAACTGTAAGGAAGCCCTTTATCAGAAAGAAAGAGGTGGCGGCCGTATATCCGCAAAGAAACCAAGATAGGGCTGAACGCCGACCAATGGTGGGGGCTGTTATGACCCCAAAGCCTATGTCTGATCAACAAAGAAATAATCAACCAAGGGTAGAGAGGCCAGTCAGGCAGTTTACCAGAATCAACATGACTCTGTCTCAAGTATTACCGCATCTTCTAAGATCTAATTTGGTAACCTTGAAAGAAGCTCCGAAAAACCCCAACACAACATCTCCTCATTATCATCCCAATGCCCATTGCGCATATCACTCTGAAAGTCCTGGTCACAATACTAATAACTGTTGGGCCTTGAAGAACAAAAGACAATACCTCATTGAAGCAAAATAAATTGAGTTTGATGCGCCTGAGAAGCCAAATGTCATTTCTGCTCCTATGCCCAAACATGGCCACAATACCAATGCCATTGAAGAAGATTTGTTTGTTACCTCAGTTGACGAGCTCATGACCCCACTTCTGACTGTTAAAATGACCTTGTTGAAAGCCGGTGTGTTCCCGGGATGTAATGAAGTTTGCCATCTCTGCTTTTCCTCACCAACGGGTTGTCCTTTGTTGAAAGTAGGCATTCAGTGCCTGATAGATAACAAAGAGATTTTGTTCGAAAAAACTCCAGTTCCACCTGTCCTCCTTGAAGATGTTTCTATCATTACCATTTCCGCCAATTCTTTCAGGGTCTCCACCAAAAGACTCGTTATAATTACATCAATTCTGAAAGCAGCTCCCTTAATAATCACAATGCTTGGGCCAGTCCCATATACATCAGACAAAACCATACCATGGAATTATGGACGGGATGTCTATTACCATGGTATTAAGCAAGACTGGCCGGCCGCCAAAGAGATAAATTACGAGAAAGAAGACTCCGACATCAGTAATATTGCAGGAACTAGCAAAATTACCCAAAGTGGTAGGATCTTTTCTTCAGAAATTGCTCCCCCAATAGCAGTTTCTGAACCTGTAATTATCCTTGTGGCTGCTCCAAAGGTTTCTCCTACACCCATAATCATCTCTGCAAGTACTCCAATTGACAAAGCCGTTACAACCCCTGTAATCATTCTTACTAACACTCCTGCTGCTGAGTTAACTGGGGCTCGAGGAAAAGGTGTTATTGTTGAGCCTGTCCGGACGAAGGCCCAGTCATTGGCTATCCCTGAGACCTCCAAGAAAGAAATGGAGGAGATCCTAAAAATTATAAAGAGGAGCGACTACAATGTAGTTGAACAACTGAGGCAAACTCCCTCTAAGATCTCCATGCTGGCATTACTACTGTAATCCGAGGCACGTGCAAAAGCCTTGGTGAAGTTCTTAAAAACCACCCATGTACCTCAAGAGACATCTGCTGATCCATTTCAAGACTGTGTGGTCAGGCTAACTGCAGACAATGGTTTAGGTTTTTCAGATGTTTATCTGACACCGAGAGGAAGAAAGCATAATGAGGCATTGCATGTCTCAGTGGAATGTAGGGGCACCACTCTGGCACATGTTCTGGTGGACACTGACTCATCTTTGAATATATTACCCAAAAAAGCTCTTGATAGACTTGACTGTGTGGGGTTGAGTTTGAAGCCAAGCAACATAGTGGTAAGGGCTTTTGCTGGCTCGAAGAGGATGGTACATGGGGAGGTGGACATTCCCATAAAGGTTGGAACCCAAAACTTCAATTCAACTTTTTATGTGATGGACATCCTCCCTTCATATTCTTGCTTGCTAGGCCGGCCATGGATCCACAATGTTGGCGTTGTTACCTCTACATTGCACCAGATGCTGAAGTATCCGGTTCAAGGGAAGATTATCACCATTCATGGAGAGGAAGAATACATGATCAACCATCTCAATTCCTTCAGATATGTAGAATTGGATGGTGAATTCATTGAAACTCCATTTCAAGAGTTTGAAGAGGTCCCTCAAGAGGTGGCAGTGACCAAGGTTATTCCCAAGATTACAAGGCCTCCACTCCGGATGTCATCGCTGAAAGATGCTAAAGCAGTGGTGGAAGAAGGAGGGTGCACTATCTGGGGATAACTTCCAAATATCCCATTTAAGTATGACAAGTTTGGCCTAGGTTTCACTTCAAGTGCTCAAAAGGTTGTTCGCCGTGCCCGTACTGGAGGGCTACCCTTGAAGATCAGCAACTGTAAGGTCAATGCGGTAGAAGATGGTGAAGATGATTGCAACCTGAAGGATTGGATCTTTCTGACTGTCAATGGAGGGCTCAACAATTGGGAGGCTAGAGACTTCGTCCCAATCACTTTCATCCCTCAGTAATTTATCTTTACATTTTGTTGGATCTGTAATATTCAAAACAATTCGCACTCTTAAAACCTTGTGTCTTACCCGAGGCACAATGGTCCATTTGTAAGGGTTATTATCTCATTTTTCATATAACATCAATGAATCATGGACGTTTTCGCATTCAAACTTTTGTGCTCATTGTTTTTCTTTTACATTTTACTTTCTTTCAAAGATAGCTATGCCCTTACACACACCCACACTCACAATGCAGGTATACATCCATTCTAGATCCCATGGGTAACGATACTGCTATAGCCTTTAGTGAATCTGTGAATCTGATCTACCAAGCCGAAGACGAAGGTGAGGAAGATTGTGAAGTACCAGGGGAACTTGCAATATTGCTACAACAAGAAGAGAGAACCATCCAGCCTCACGAGGAACCCGTGGATACGATCAACCTAGGTACCGAAGAAGATAAAAAGGAGGTCAAAGTGGGTGCCAATCTGGAACCCAGTATCAAGAAGCGTCTGATTTAGTTGTTGCATGATTATGTCAAAGTATTTTCCTTGTCATATGAAGACATGCCAGGACTTGATGAAGATATTGTGGTACATCGTCTGCCTACAAGAGAGGATTTTCCTCCAGTAAAGCAAAAAGTTCATCGAATGAGGCCGGATATGTCAGAAAAGATTAAAGCAGAAGTCATGAAGCAATTCAATGCTGGATTCTTGGCTGTCACCTCTTACCCACAATGGGTTGCCAATGATGTTCCCGTGCCCAAAAAATACGACAAAGTGCGAATGTGTATGGACTATAGAGATTTGAATAGGGCAAGCCCTAAGGATGATTTTCCACTCCCCCGCATCGATATTCTAGTTGACAATACGACATAACACAAAGTGTTTTCCTTCATGGACATATTTTCAGGTTACAACCAAAGTCAAAATGGCACCTGAGGATATGGAGAAAACAACATTTGTCACAGAATGGGGCACATTCTCTTACAAGGTGATGTCATTCGGGCTGAAAAATGTTGGGGAAACCTATCAACATGCAATGGTAGATTTATTTCACGACATGATACATCATGAAATAGAAGTCTACGTGGACGATATGATAGCCAGATCTCAAACAGAAGAAGAGCATCTTGATCACTTACAAAAACTGTTTGAGAGACTAAAGAAGTACAAGCTGAGGTTGAATCCAAACAAGTGCACATTTAGGGTACGATCTGGTAAGCTCCTAGGCTTTATCGTCAGCAACAAAGGTATCAAGGTCGATCATGCCAAAGTTAAAGAAATACAAGAGATGCCTGCTCCTCGTACGGAGAAGGAAGTCATAGGACTCTGGGGACGTTTGAACTATATTGCCAGATTCATTTCTCACCTAACAACTACTTGTGATCCAATCTTCAAGCTATTGAAGAAAGATCAAGTAGTCAAATGGAATGATGATTGCCAAGTTTCTTTTTGCAAAATCAAAGAATACGTACAAGAGCCTCCTATGTTGATGCCACAAGTCGAGGGAAGACCGTTGATCATGTATCTGACTGTTTTAGAAAACTCAATGGGGTGTGTATTGGGGCAACATGACGAGTCTGGCAGAAAAGAGCACGCTATTTACTACCTGAGCAAAAAGGTTACCGACTGTGAAACCAGATATTCACTGCTCGAGAAAACTTGCTGCGCTCTGGCATGGGCTGCTCACCGACTAAGAAAGTATATGCTGACTCATACTACCTTGTTGATATCTAAGATGGATCCGATAAAATACATCTTCGAGAAGCATGCCCTTTCTGGGAGAATAGCGAGATGGCAGATGATCCTGACAGAATATGACATACATTATACTACCCAGAAAGCTATAAAAGGTAGTGTACTAGCTAATCACCTTGCTCACCAAGCTGTAGAAGACTACCAGTCCATGAAGTTCGAATTCCCGGATGAAGACATCATGATATTAGACAACTGTGAAGAATTCAGGCTATATGACGGAACTGAACAAGGATCCCGATGGACCCTGTTCTTTGATGGAGCCTCCAATGCACTCGGCAATGGTATTGGTTCTGTACTCATATCTCCAGAAGGTTGTCATACTCCCTTTACTGCCAGACTTTGCTTCAATTGTACAAACAACATGGCGGAATACGAAGCATGCATCTTCGGTCTCAGAGCTGCCATAGACTTGGGAATTAAATCCTTAGATGTGTTTGGAGATTCAACTTTGGTCATCAGTCATATCAAAGGGGAATGGGACACCAAACACCCAAACCTTATCCCTTACAAAGAACATGTTCTGACATTGCTACCACATTTTGAAAAGATTACCTTCGAGCATTTCCCACGAGAATAAAATCAGCTAGCATACGCTCTACCCACAATGTCATCTATGTTTAAACTTAATTGGGATAACGAGGATCCCCAGATCACCATTGAACGAATGGAAGAACCAGCACACTGTCATGAGATTAATGCTGAAGAAGTAGTGGACCAACCTTGGTTTCACGAAGTCAAGAAATATCTCGAGGCTCAAGAATATCCAGAAGGAGCTTCAGTCAATGATAAGAAGTTCTTAAGGAGATTCTCTGCTAAATTCTTCCTTAGTAACGGCATCCTGTACAAACGCAATCATGACTCTGTGTTACTTCGGTGCGTAGATAAGGTTGAAGCTGAAAGTATCATGACTGAATTGCACGAAGGCACTTTTGGTACACATTCCAGCGGGCATATGATGGCAAAGAAAATCCTACGGGCAAGCTATTGTTGGTCGACCATGGAAGCAGATTATTATCAACACTCTCGAACCTGCCATAAGTGTTAAATTTATGTTGACAAAGTGCATGTACCTCCAGTTTCTCTGAATATCTTGTCAGCTCCTTGGCCCTTTGCTATGTGGGGGATTGATATGATTGGAGAAATCATGCCGACAGCCTCCAATGGACACCGTTTCATCCTATTGGCCATTGACTATTTTACAAAGTGGGTTGAGGAAGCTTCCTTCGCTTCTGTTACCAAGAATGTTGTTGCTTGTTTCATCAAGAAAAACCTTATTTTCCGGTACGATATCCCGGAAAGAATCATCACTGACAATGGTACAAATCTCAATAACACTATGATTACCGCATTGTGAGAACAATTCAAGATTCAACATCACAATTCTTCTCCCTAACAGCCAAAAATGAATGGTGTTGTAGAAGCTGCAAATAAGAACATTAAAAAGATCATACAGAAAATGACAGTCACATACAAAGACTGGCATGAGATGTTACCATTCGCTCTCCACGGATATCGTACCACGGCTCGCACATCAACTGGGGAAACACCCTATTATTTGGTTTACGACATGGAGGATTTCTTGCCTATTGAGGTCCAGATCCCCTCTTTGAGGATTATGAAGGATGCAGGGTTGAACGAAGACGATTGGATCCAGACTAGACTTGATCAACTGAATTTGATTGATGAAAAGAGACTTACTGTTGTTTGTCATTGTCAAATGTATCAAAAACGGATGATCAAGGCTTTCAACAAGAAGGTTAGACGCCAAGTATATCAAGTTGGGGATCTAGTGATCAAACGTATCATCTTTCCACAAGGTGATCCCAAGGGAAAATGGACTCCTACCTATGAAGGACCATTTGTAATCAAAAATATCTTCTCTGGTGAGGCAATGATCTTGACCACCATGGATGGCAACGACCTGCCACACCCTACAAACGCGGACATAGTCAAAAGATACTATGCATAAGAGACCCTCTAGGTTGACATACCTAGGATAAACAAGGGCATCCCGGTGAACAAAAAGGGTTCGGGCAAAAATTAGGGATAAAACAAAAAAAATCTGTACACCCGGCAAGTTGAAAACCCGAAAGGGTGACTTGGGCAAAAAAGGGTTTCCCAGTGGACTGAAAACCCGAAAGGGCGGTTCAGGCAAAAGTTAGGAAATTAAAGCTTATGACTATGTTCTATTGGATCACTTTACGGACGACCTTTAGCTTCAACTAACAAATTCAACGGTTCTGATCAATTCAATCAGCATCGGACAAGGCAATAAAATAGACAAGACGCTCAGAGATACGAAGGCTATAGCAGAATGGAAACCCCATGGGATTTTTGTACACATAGCTATCTTTTCTTTGTATCAAAATTTTCATTTTTTACGACAGCATTCTCTTACTAGAATGTTTGTCTCCTTGTACAAAAAACACTTATTCAAAGTCAATACAAAATATTCCTTTGAAAGTGAAAAAACTATTTGTCTTTTCTTTACGCTTGTTTTGTTTACAAATGCATCCAATGATTCATTGTTGAGCATATGCATTTGAACATAATTACTGTTTACAAATAAACGAAATGAAAAGAGGAAATTACTGATATGTTGAAAGGATAGGAAAATATCTCTAAGCCATTCCATAAGTAAACCCCTACAGTACGTCATTTAAATCCCCAGCGGAACAAAGTTTCAAATTATTGATCCCCAGTAGAAGTCGTCAAATTTCTCAGGATTCCCCAATAAGATTTTACAAGCAGTACATGGTACTACCCTTACAATAGAGTTTATTTCTCTTGGAAGAAATTCATTAATACTTCGACTTCGAGAAATGAATACTCACATATCCTCAGCAACAGTCAAGGATTTATTTTCCCCAGTTCAACAGCAGTTCAGTAAACTAGCTCATATACGCATACATTGCATCCATATATCATAAACATTGATAACACAAATGCATTATACTATGCATTTCATACAACATAAACATTATGTTCTAGCTAAAATTTTACCCATTTTAGGATAAGGTTAATAGATACCATTAACAAATATTCAAAATCTTTTGATACAGTTCAGATACGCTCTATGACACAGATGCCATTCTGATACTCATCCAAATTCAACCTCTTGATACAGTTTAGATACGCTCTATGACACGGATGCCATACTGATACTCATTCAGATCCAACCTTCAGATATAGTTCAGATACGCTCTAGACACAGATGCCATCCTGATACTCATTCAGATTCAACCTCTTGATACAGTTCAGATATGCTCCATGACACGGATGCCATCCTGATACTCATTCAGATTCAACCTTCAGATACAATTCAGATACGCTCCAGACACGAATTCCATCCTGATACTCAATCAGATTCAACTTTCAGATACATTTCATACACGCTCCAGACGCAGACGCCATTCTGATACTCATTCAAAATCAACTCTCAGATACAGTTCAGACACGCTCCAGACACTGACGCAATTCTGATACTCATTCTTTCAACTTACAAATTACAATTCAACAATCACTCTTGGATGGAATCTATAAGCCCATCTCTAACAGCTTTCTATCACCTCTCAAAATGGCATATATAAGCCCATTCCTTCTACCATCACATCGTCGAGTGCAAATTTCTGGGCACTCTAGTGTCCAATCATCTTCCACCTTCGAGTCACGAATGGCAAAACTCGCCAGTCTAACTCTTCATGTTTAAGAAGATTGAACATGGGAAGTTGTTGTACATTAAAATTTTCCCTCTCACTTATCAAGGATTTCCTCAAAAGATCTCTTGGACTCAAGACTGCATTAGGGTTTGACCAGCTCAAGACACCTCCTCATGTACTGATGACCAAAATTAGGGTTTGAGTTTGAACAAAGATTTTTGGACTATCAATGCTTCATATGACTTACAAGGACAATTATGGACCCCCAAGATTATTCATGTCAAGTTTCAAGCCTTGGATCACACTTTTGATCAGTCAATTGAACATTTGACCTAAAAATCAATTGTATTGGGGAAAAAGTCAACCATGGCCAATTTACAGTCAAACTTCATAATTTTTTATCCACGTCAACATCTTAGACTCATATGTATCATTTGATCAAGTTTGGATCACAATTCCTCAAGAAATTTGATCAAATCATCAAAAGGGCAAAATGGTCAAAATTAGTGTTTTGATTGAGAAAGGGCAATTTCTAATTTTTGACCTAGAAAATGGTCAATTGGTTTAAAGAATTATTTCAAGAGTTCAATTGAATCATCTTTACCTAATGACATGGTTCAAAATATTGCAAATCCATTGGATTGACAGATGAATTTTTCAATTAATTGATCAAAAGTCAACTGTATACTGAAAAGTAAAACTTTGACTTTTTGGTCAAAATCAAATGCCAAAGATCATAATTCATAAAAACATGTCAAAATGAGAAACTTGTTCATCAAGAAATAAAGGGTTTAAGTCTTTGTTTTGAAAAGTTGAAAATTTTAACTTAGAAAATTTTTTAAGTATAGAAAATTCTTTTTTTTCTCAACTTTGAGCCAAAGTTTAACCATGATGCAAGATGATTCAAAGGAAACATCCAACATGAAAGTTGTAGATCTCCATGAAATCTACAACTTTGAATCACACAATTTCTCCTAAAAATTCTTAGATCTGAAGATATAATTTTGTGAATACATGCTCATGAACTAAAATAACTTAGTGAATTTTGCCATAGTTAGGCAGATTTTTGACCTAACTTCATGCCAATTTTTCACATAGTTCCAAGGCGAATCTTCAAAAGAAATTCAAAAATGGGTTGTAAAGAACATTTCAAGCTTTCCAAAATGTCAAAGAACTACTTGAGATCATTCTTGAGTATGGATAATCGAAGAAATGAAGTTGGTGATTTATTACTTTGATTTCAAGTCATTTCATGAAAAACAAAAATTCAAATCCTCAAGCATGGTAGACAAATCTTACTTTGCAGGCTCCTAACTTGTCTTTAACTCCATAATTAAATTTTTTCACAGATGTTGGAAGCTTTAAGCCAAGAATTAAATGCATTGTACAAGAACAATTCCATTTTTCGCATAAAGGTGCTATTTCCATTTTGATAAAGCACTACTTTTGCAATTTTCCACTTCTTGAGCCTCTCAATTGTTTTCACTGCACACAAGCAAAGCCAAAACCAAAAACAACTTGCCTGAAGCCTCTCCCAACCCAGAACATGCTTGTACCACACTTAGGGACTTGTCTCCTCACATTTCTTCAAAAGCAGGTAATAGAGCCAAAAGGCTATAACTCAGAAATCTTGAGAAAGCTTGAAGTCTAACCTTTTCCATACTTATACACAAGTGTATTGTAACCTAATACACGGATTCTAAGACTCTAAAACACTCCCAAACACTTTGCCATTGAAAATCTGCCATAACTTGACAATTTTGAACCTTACTCAGCCATCTCCAAATCCACTCGTGCGTTTTGAGTTTTAACCACCTAAACACTTAATATACATCACACCTAAGTGATCCTGACCCCTATTCCTTTACTGTAAATCCTCCTCCTCCATCCACCATTTTCAAATATCAAGCTTGCAGGTTGACTTGAGTAGGGAGATTCAGAGACTTTCAAGACAAGATAGGGATTGGAATACACTCAGGGAGGTCCAAGCAAGCTAAACCGATCCTCAAGCCTTCTGAAAACTTGCTCAAACTCCATTCATGATCTCAACTAAAAGAGGTAAAAACTCAAACTTCTATCTCTTCATACAAGCATCCTTTGGTCCTGATTTGTGAAAGAAAAATGTAGATATCCTTGCACTAAAGCTAACCATGTTCATAATTTTCATTTATATTAACTCTATATAGAGAATTTTGGATTTGAAATTTCTGTAAAAATTAGGTTTCAAATTAGGGCAAGTAAAATTAGATTTGATCTTTGATTGTTAGTTAACATAAATTGTATGGTTGAACTCGTGGGAAGAAAAACCATAATTTTCACGTTTGGACTTTCCATTTTCATGGAGAAATGAGAGAGATACAAGTGGTCCGGCCATGGCTCAAGGTTGAAGATGAAGTTGACTTCAGGGGGCGTTTTCTAATATATATTTATCTTTGTGTTTCTATAAATGGATGTATAGCCACCCCAGTGGTAAGGCAACGCGCAAAAATGCTATATGTAATGGGTTCGAACCTTAGCGTTTTCCTTTTGCATTTTCTCACATTTTCTACCATTTTTTGTCCCTTTGCAGCGTGGGCCTCTGAACTTTGGGCTTTGTGATTTTTTCAAACACTCACCTCCTGATTGCTTATGACACCCCTGGCCCATATAATTTTATTTATTTATTTTGTTTTCATTTTATTTTCTTAAATATATTTTTCTTAATATTAAAAATCATAAAAAATATAAAAATGATAGATTTATATTTTAGCTTATTTTATTTTATTTTTCTCACAAAAAAATATTTTATTTAGTTATATACATTATCCATTTTTATTAATTAAATTTGTAAATTAAATTAGAACTAGTTTAATATTTATTTTTTCTTTATATCCATTAAATATTTATTTTAAAAGGACCAAAATACCTCATAATGCCATGTATTATTTTCAAGACAAAAAAATACTAAAATACCTACTTTTTCTTAATGAAATTTATTTTCTTTTAATCAAATAGAATTAGGGTTTATTCAATAATAATTTCTAAAAAATAATTTCTTTTCTTAATTGATTTAAGTTAATCTTGATTTATTTATTAAGTTTAGGTTAAAACTTTTTTTTCATATAAAAAAAACAAACAAAATCATCTTTGCATTTACATACCTTTGCATATTTAATTCATTTTTGTATATTATTTATTTCAATATTTGTACATATTCAATTTGGTTGTAATAGACTAATTAGGTTTATATTATTGCAATCCTCATTCATAAATTGTATACCCCCCTCCCACAAGTGTTGTAATAGCTTAGGACATTTAAATTTTGCAATTTATCGATTTTATATAACATGCTAGTAATTAGGGTTTGTATGGCAAGATAAAACCAATCAAATAGAAAACCCTCATCCAAGACAAAATCAAGCATGAAAATGACACTTGCACACAAAACACCCCTAGGGTTATTCCATTTGGTTGCCTTATACAAAATGGCCATATTACGCATGTATAGTGTCTTAGCAAAAACAAACAAATACAAGATCATAGTCCCTCGATGACGCTATTCAAAGTTGCCTTACAAAAATAATCTCAGTCCCTAAAAATGCTAAGATACTTTGCAACATTGCTAATCATGGCTATACGATGACCCACGCCCGTCCCGTTTACATCCAAAGATAGGGTTGCTTACCAAATCAATGGTAAGACAACAATGTCAAAGGAAAAGAAAATGAACAAGAAAGACATTTGAGTAGGTAGATTGCTTCTAGTTACTTGCTCCATTTCAAAACAAATATCCTTGTTATTTTCAAAACAAACACACACATTTCCAAACATCTTACAAACATTGAAAACATTTTCAAAAAGATCAAACATCTTTGTATACATTCTTACGAACGAGAATCATTACAAAGATTGCCTAAATAATGGCCTCTTTTACAAAATACTTTCAAAACCACACAAAGCACAATTTCAAACAAAAGCAAGTGATCTAGCAAGTAACTAAGAGCCCATGGAAAACCATGGATGAAAAGGGTGCTAATACCTTCCCTTTTCATAATCTACCCCCCGAACTCAAGAAACAATCCCAAAGGTCTTTCCTGTGCTTTTTCACCTTTCCTTTTGGATAAAAGAAAAGTCGGTGGCGACTCTTGCTAACCGCAACATTTGCGATCAAATGCAAAACAATCAAGTCAGTTCTCCCACTGCATCACATTATTGAACATTGGTCCTCACTTTAACAAGGGAAACCCCTTTCTCTTTTGTGTATGGAATGGATGTAGTGCTCCCCATTGAAGTTGAGATTCCCTCTTTACACGTGATAATGGAAACCAAATTGTCAGAGGCTGAATGGGTCGAGAATAGGTTTGACCAGTTGAATTTGATTGAAGAGAAAAGAATGACGGCCTTGTGTCATGGCCAGCTATACCAGAAGAGAATGAAGAAAGATTTTAATAAGAAAGTCAAGCCTTGTGAATTCAGAGAAGGTGACCTCGTGCTTAGAAAGATCGTGTCTTTCAACATTGATTCTAGGGGCAAGTGGACTCCCAATTTTGAAGGCCCATATGTTGTCAATAAAGCCTTCTCTGGAGGAGCATTTATTCTTGAAACAATGGATGGCGAGGAGTTCCCACGTCCTGTGAATGCTGATGCAGTTAAGAAATACTTCTCCTAGAATAATAAAAAGAACAGCTCGCTAAGACGAAAACCTGAAAGGGCGACTTAGGCAAAAAGAAGCGTCTCGGTAGGCCAAAAACCCGAAAGGGTGGTCTAGTAAAAAATTAGAGACATAAATAGAATAAATTTTCCCGCTAGTTTGAAAACCCGCAAGGGAAACCTAGGCCAAAGTTAGGGATTTCTTGGCAAGTAACTGCATTAAACAAGACTCGATCATTTGAAGCAACAATCTTCTTGAGTCCTCACCACTCTTCAACCAAAGTCGCTGCTCAAGAATTCAAAGTTGTTATGGAGAATAATTGTCATTTTATTTCATTGTATCTTATTCAATATATATTACCATTTTCCAAACTTCGTAATCATCTATGGAGTCTCGCCATTCGCAGACTACCATTCTATTAATAAAGTTTGAGCTTTTGTCCAATTCTTTGTAATTCTTATTTTATTCAGCTTACAAAGACTTCATTTTTTATTGATAGTAATTTTCAAATAAAACAAATTAAATAAAAAAATTATATTTTTGAAAAGAGTTTACAAATTACTTATTGCTTTAGATTTTGTGACTGAAGAAGAACAAAAATAGTGACTCTAAGGACGGACGAACACAAAAATTTTGGAAGTCTGATTTCCCCAGGAAGGTTCTCCCAAGGCACTTTTTTTGGATTGAATATGTTCTTCATGTTTTTCTTAGGTATTTTAAGATGATACCAATTGATGTATGGTGTGGTGTTGGTTTTGTGATCCAGTTTTCCCCGGTCAAGTCTTGGTTCATTTTGATTTCGGGCTAGCATGGTATGAAGTCTCTATCCCAGATTCCCTAATAAGGTCTTCGCTCCTATGATGAAAGCCCCTTTTCCATTTTGTATGCTGATATGGAATCATTTGCAAAACATCGCCCTTTTAAAGTGTTAGCATTATTGTTGTTGTTTGTTTCCCAGGCAACTAGACAAGGGCAATGCCTTTTCTAAGAAGTAACAATTGTCAACTTTTTGGGTTTTCTCCCGCCAAGTGCTAAGTTTGATTTAAAATCCCCATAAGTTTGATTTCTTACTGTAATGTTTGACTTCTTAAATCCCCAAGTAAAACGGAGATAAGATATTTCCCTGAAAATTGTTATCCCCGTGAGGTTTCGCAATTTCTCCCCAGAGAAGCTGGTGCAATCATCAATCTCAGTATTGAAGAATGTATCTTGGGGACCCCTTAATGATGTGTTGTTTCCCTCCTTATTAAAGACAATATGAGATCCCCCAACTGATTTCTCGACAATATAGTATTGTTTTCCCTAGTGAAGTCAATATTACAGTCTCTGGTATAAGTACAAACATGGAAACATTTGCTTTTCCCTACTGAAGTCTGTGTGTTTTTCCCCAGTGAAGCCTGGAAGAAGTTGTTATATCCCTATGTTTTCATTGATTTACTGTAATGATTTTGTTCCTTCCCAGTGAGGTTAAGCCGTGAGATAGGAATATGTTTCCTCAGTTGGTGCTTGCTTTCTTATGGAATTTTCATCTTGGATGTGTTTTAGCCGAGTATTAATTGTGCCCAAGTTGGTCTGGTCGGGTTATCCCCGGTGTTGTAAGTCTGTTTTGTCAGCTTATACATAATGACATTCATACATCACGCCTAGCTGAATTTAGAAAATCATGGCTCTTTAACATATTATTGTTGGCATATTACCCTGTTTTGTAGAGTTGTATTATCCTCTCTCCAATAGAGTGTCAACCTTAAGAAGAAAGTGTATATTCTTTCAATTTCCCCACTTAGTTGTCCCTCGTGGAAGAATTTTGCTTTAGCCTCCTTGTATAATTCTTTGTCTGGATAGAAAGTGGCCCCCTCTTGAGTTAATTTCTCATAAGGTGTTATTTTGGTTGACTGATTCATTCTAGTTTATTTCTGGATTAAATCTATGGTCCCCGGTAATATTATTATTTTGATTTCGCCAAGCTTTGAGCCTTGGTTTGAGAATATGTATTTATTTTGCACGTGAAGATTTTATCTCCTCAACAGGAATATATTGGTATTTCCCCAGGAATTCCTATTACTTTCCCCAAGAAATCATTACGGCATTTCCTTCTCATAACAGCAAGTTGCAGATCTCTTTATTTGAGCAACTTGTACTTCCCTAGTAAATTTTTCAGTTCCCAGAGAAGATTCAGATTTGTTACTCCAATGAATGGTAGCCTTGTCATTATGGAAGGTAGTTTGTTGTTAAGATTTATTACTCCAATGAATGGTAGCCTTGTCCTTATGGAAGGTAGTTCATTGTTAAGATTTGTTACTCAAATGGATGGTAGCCTTGTTTTTATGGAAGGTAGTTCATTATTGAGATTTGTTATTCTAACGAATGGTAGAATTGTCATTATGGAAGTTAGTTCGTTGTTGAGAGTTGTTACTCTAATGAATGGTATCCTTGTCATTATGGAAGTTAGTTCGTTGTTGAGAGTTGTTACTCCAATGAATCGTATCCTTGTCATTATGGAAGGTAGTTCGTTGTTGAGATTTGTTACTCTAATGAATGGTATTCTTGTCATTATGGAAGGTAGTTCGTTGTTGAGATTTGTTATTCCGATGAATGGTAGCCTTGTCATTATGGAAGGTAGTTCATTGTTGATATTTGTTACTCCAATGAGTGGTGGCCTTGTAATTATAGAAGGTAGTTAGTTGTTGAGATTTGTTACTCCAGCAAATGGTAGCCTTGTCATTATGGAAGGTAGTTCGTTATTTAGATTTGTTATTCCGATGAATGGTAGCCTGTTCATTATGGAAGGTAGTTAGTTGTTGAGATTTGTTACTCCAATGAACGGTAGACTTGTCATTATGGAAGGTAGTTCGTTTTTTAGATTTGTTATTCTGATGAATGTTATCCTTGTTATTAAGGAAGGTGGTTCGTCATTGAGATTATATTTCTCTAAAGAAGTTAGTTTATTCACAGTCGGGAGCACTGATGCTAATCATTTTTAACCACCCTAATATTGGTATTCACCAGTATTATCCTACCATTTCTTTCCCCGGTTGGTCGACGTTACTTTTTTTCTATCTCCTCAGTGAGTGGATAGTTCGCAGTCATTTGTCGATCACTAATATTCTTTACCTCCTCACCTCAATCTTTGAGTTGATAACTCTTTATCTCCTCTTTGGACATTACCCCAGTAGAGTAAGGTCTTTTGTTCACCAGTGATTTATTTTCCTGGTTGGCTTTTTTTCTTTTGATCCCTGTTTTCATTTGCTACATCCCCAGTTGGTTTGGTGTCACTTTTTGAATTTGTTCATTTGCATTCATAATCATAAACATTGCATAACATCTTAAGGCTAAAAATAGGGCTTGTTTTATATTTAAGTATCTTTAATCTCGTCGACACGAAGATTTTAACCTTCGCATCTCCAGATAAAAGACACTTAAATAAGGGCAACTGTTGCACCCCAATTTTTTCCCTTAAGATTCCTCTAGATTTTCTCATGGGGAATCACCAAGCACCTTGACTTGTATTTTGTGACCATCTATGTCTTGTATTGATTAAATTTTAACTAATAAATACAATGAATGTTTTCTCTAATTGTTGATATCATAGGTGAAAGCACAACCTACTCCATCAAGTTGATCTACAGGTTCATGAGCTTATTCCCATGCCTTCTTAAAACAAAGTTTCATTGAGATTCAAGTCCCATCATTGAAGATTTTGAAATAATATCATGACAAAGTATATTATGATTCATCATGTCTCAAGTTTTCAAAAATAGTTCAAAGGTACAAGGGTTGATTGAAGAAGTTTGACCTAGTTGGATAAGTCTTTGGTTTCATTGATCACAAGTGCATATATCCCTCAATTATCAATATTTGGAAGTGGTTTTAGTTTCTATGGTTTTTTCTTATTATCCTCAACAACTTCTATTTACATTACAAAAGTATTTGTACAAGGAGGTTTGTCCAAATTGCAAAGGTTTCCCAAGGCATTTTGTTGTTCTAGGAGCTAGGGTTTTGAACTTCAAAGGGGTATAGCTTGCTCATCTTTTGGTTTTTTTGGGTGATTCCAAAGAAATCCTTATCTTTAGAGTGTTATCAACAAATTATTTCAAAATATTTAAGGAAATTTTATGTGAAAGGTACTTGATGATGAAGAAAGATTACAAGTCCTATAAACAAACCATCAAATTCCCATATGTGATTTCAAAAGATCATAACTTGGTTAATTTTTATCTCCTTGATCCCATTATTTTTCCATAATGATCTTGAAGATGTGAAATTCAACTCTTCTTTTATGTGCAAAGTTTGAAAATGCATGGAAGATGCCCTAAGGATGCAAAAGATTATAGGTCATTTTATGAATTTTTTCCAATTTCAACAAGTCATAACATTCTCATTTTTTGGAGATTTTAAATGGTTCAAGTCTCAAAATGTAATTCAAGATATCTCATGCCATCTTTTTTTATCAAAAGCAAATTTCAAATGGAAATCCATGTTTGGATGCAAGACATTATAAGTCATTTTTTGAAGAAAAACTTAGAATTTTTCTAAGTACAAAAGTCAACCTCTTTTTCTCAACTTTGACTCATCATAATTTTTAGCTCAAATATCCATTTTATTCCATTCTTTGCACATTGTAAAGCTGGCGATCTCATCTTTCTAAAGCTTCAAGAATGATGTCCTAAGACTCATTGAGCTGATAATGCCATTGATTTGAACTTGGTAATTGGAAACTGAAGTTTCTTCAAAGGTCAGAATTTGAAATCCTTGATTTAGCTTCTAAACATATTTTTTCTGCGCGCTTTTCTTCTAAACATGTTTAGTGAACCTCCATAAGTGATTGTCATATTAAAACGCAAGGTTTGGATGAGTTTTGATCAAATTAGATGTCACACTTTTCTTGTTTGCAACTTCACACGATTTCCCTCCAAACTTCTTCATCTCACACGCTTGAGCATTCAATCATCTTCCCTATAAATAAAGGAATATACCTCATTCATTTTCTCAAGTTTAGAGAGCCAGAATCACCCTGCCAAACTTCCTCTTGAACTCAATTTTCTGCAACTTCGAATTTTCTCTTACAACCTTTCTCAATCATTTTTCTTTGTCAATTCACCTTCCTTAAACCTCATTGAAGCTAACAGAAGAAGAATTAAGCTCTAAGACTTCCAAAATCATGCTAGCCAAGTCCAGTTTCAGAGCTCTGCAACTTAACTTCAATAGGTAGATTCCTTCACCAATTCTCTAAAACTTTGATACTATTATGAAGCTCTCATTATCACGATTCTAGTCGCAACACTTGTTTTTCATCTGGAAGTACGTTTTGGCCATGAAATTTAAAATCCCTTTTCAGAACTTCTTTTCAAAAATGACTGAGCTACAGTTTATATAAATTTTTCGCGTAGGTACCATTGGAATCGTCTTGAAGAGATGAAGCGGATGGTACCGGTCTCGTGTCCTAATTTTACAGTTTCTAGAACCTGCAGATTCGTTGGCTGGAGGTTGAAGATGGCCAACATGCCATCTATCAACCAATGAATACGTGCCACACATATTTTCAAAATCTGATTTAAATAATTGATTCCATGATTTATTCACTAAAGACCATCATATGCACAGTGCATCTGATCCATTGGATTAGCTTACTGACGCGTTTTGACTCTCATCCATTGGTTCACATTTTTTTGACTTTATTTTTATTTTTGATTTTTATATTTAAATTGTTTTAAACTTCAAAAAATCATAGAAAATTCATTTAAACTTCAAAAAATCTGAAAAAATTATGAAAAAAACTTTTGATTTTTCTCTTTCTGATTATTATTTTTTCACAATTTTATTTTGTGTTCTAATTTTTTTAATAATTTTCACTTTATTTGAATTGTTTTAAATGTTTAAAAATAGTTTTCTTAATTTTTAAATTCTAAAAAAATATGGAAGGATCCAATGAACTTTTGACAAATATTGGTGACCTCATTTTATTTTTGTTTCTGACTTTACTATTTTTCACAATTTTTGGTTTTTTTGCCCATTTCTTTTAATTTCAAAAACAGTTTCTGACTTTAAAAAATTACCAAATAATTTATATAAATATTTGGGCTCATTTATGATTTATCTAGGTCTTGTTTGAGTTTTATTGGATATTTGGAATATAGTTGTTATTTTCTACTTTTATTCCCATTTTAAACCTTTTAAAAAAATATTTTTCTTCACTTTTTAAATATATTTTATCTTGTATAATTCTGGCTGATCTTGGACTATGAGATTTTGATCATGAGCTTTATTAAAATCATTGGATCTATGGTGTTGAGTTGAACTCCATAAAAAATGGATTAATGATTTTAATAATAGCTTGATTAAATTTTTGGTTCAAATGTGGTTTAATTCTTACACCACCCCTCTTCATCTTATCCCCTTCTTATTGTACTAAATGTTATTCGAGAATGATTTCCATATCATTTCTCAAAACATATGGTACATAGATTTCTATTGACCGGCCTCAAAATAGATGCGACTTCTATATAAGTCCACTTACGATTGCTTAACATAGCGCTAAATTTTGTCCCGATTTGAGAAAATGATCATTCGTGGCCCAAACCCATGTTTTCAAGCCCAAGTATGTTAATTTGAACCCTTTGATCCAATAACCTTGAGATTCATTGTTAGGAGGCTTTGGTCCTACTAATCCTCTAATGAATTTTCATCAACTTTGGTAAAATTTTATCACTTAAACATCATTGATCATTTATTGTTCCCTTGAGATTTTGAAATGAATGATATACTTGACAAAAAGCAAATGAAACTTGTTGTTAAGAGGCTTTGATTTTATCAATCTTCTAATGAGTTTTCAAATGCAAGTTTCAAGATGGTCATTCAACTAACCTCTAATTTCTAACTCATCAACAATTTACTTTATTTTATGCTTTTGTTTTATGCTTTTACTTTAAGCACATTCATTTTGGCATTTACATTTCATGCTATTTTAATCCTTGCTCATTTGAGCATTTACTTTTATGTCATTTTTATTTTTTGCTCATTTGAATTTTCATTTTCTTTTTGAAGATACCTAATAATCAACTTAAACCATAAAAAACTTTAATGTTACTTGGACTACTTGGTTACTATCCTTGGCATTATGGAGATTGTGGACTTCTTGGACTTAGGATTAGATGTTGTGACCTACTGTGAGACCTTGTGACCTCAACTGTTATTTTGTCTAGAGTTCTTGGGGTATACCGCAAGATATTGGGTTGTTTGTTTGTTTGTTTTCTGTGCAGGTTATTTTGATTACATACTTTGTCTATGATCGGGAATTCATTTGTATACAGCCGTTACTCTGCCCAATTTTTGTGAAGACTTAATGCAATTGAAGATTGGTTTTCTTAAGAGGTTTATTATCTTTGCTTGATTGGTTTCTAATCCAAAGGATGGAAATTCTACATTGAGTCATTATGTCAAGTGTTGGCTTCTTGTTGGTTAGACGGTTATTTTCTCTAGCTTTTACCCTTATGCTTTAGGATAGTCCCTTCATCTCCTCCTATCTTCTTTAATTTCAAAAATCTTCTCCCTCCTTTTGAAAACTCTTCTTGTTCCAAAACTTGAACCACTTTCATAATAAATTTGGACTTAGGTCCATGCCCTTTTCAAAATTATTTTCTTAATAAAACTTTAATCAACTTAATAATACCTTGACATTTTTTTGTGAGAAGGCTAAAAGTCAATCAATCTCATTCAAACCCTTTTTCCACTTTGGCTCTTTTATCTTAAAATTTTCTCAAAAGATAGACTCTTTTCAATTCTTTCAGTGATGCGAGCTACTATACTTCTATGATATGTAGTGAAGTGAGATATTTTCCACTTAGGTGTTGAGAAAGGTTTTGTTGATTATAAAATCCAAGCCATGTCCTCCATTTTGAGATGATGTAAATTCTCCTTTCTCATAATCGTGGGTAGTAAGTATGTTCTTCCACTTGGATAAGACGATGATGTCTCGTCTCTTAAAATTAACCAACACACTTGTGTTTTAAAAAATTTAAAGGTAAACTACGTTTAACCTGATCCCCTATTGCACGGAAGGTGGTACGTAGGAACTAAAGGTTCGCAACTGTGGTGGGTGCAAAAATTATAAAAAATATTTCTTTTCTCATCCCCATAATATATATTTATATACAACGTTTATATCCAAAATACAAAGATTTACAAAGGGGTTCCTACGGAGTACCGTAGATGTTTAGGGTGCTAATACCTCCCCTTTGCATGACAAACCCTCGAACTTAGATTCTCTCCCCCTCTTTTTGGATTATTCGATCTTTTCCCATTAATTTGGAAACAATAAAGCTCGATGGTGATTTTTATTTTTATCGATGTGAGTCAAGTCAATCCAATGGCTTAGTCCCTTTGACTTGCGTGGAGGTGAACGATGGTTCTCCGTTGGGCCTCCTTCTCTGCACTTCTTTGCACCTAGGAGCTCTAGGTCCTCGTGGGGAGGAGTTAGACCGTGCTTCTTGGTGATTGGGATTTTCTTCCTCTCTAGTGGTGGAAAGAGGCTTGGTCGTCGCAGGGACGAACTTTGGGACTCATATTACTTGTGTCTCTGCGGAGGAAGTGTGAGAGGAGGTCCCACTCTAGGGTGTTGATCCTCTGATTTTGATGGTGGATCAACAAATTCATTTTGTTGATTGGTGCGAAAAGAGCCTCCACCGTTGGGTCAATGTTGAGAGGCACTAGGATTGGTTGATACGTCTCCAGAGATGGCTCTTAGGTCTCTTGATTTATGCGGGTTTTCACGTATAGCGCGAGATCCTCCTAGGCATCCACAGAAAAAGTGGAACTCGTAAGCCCATATCTCCTTATTAGGGTGATGTCTTCTAGTTGAGAGATCTTGTCGCCATCATTGTTGATACAAGTAAGGGAGAGGAAGGTGTCCAGACTGTCGTTCTTTTCATTGCGACCAACCATGATTGGTTTTGAGTTTCATTTTGATATTTAGTTTAAAAGAAATAAATATGGAGAAATGAAGGTACCCACAGGTGGAGCCAGTGATTGTACTAGATCAAAAGGAATATATGTGGTCGGTTCAATTGTACATTGGTCCAAGATACTCCTTAGAAGAGGGTTACCTGCAAGGAACTCCGATGTTAATGTCAGAAAGAGTGAGAGGTAAGTGAGTATGAGAGTTGTGAGTGAGAAGTAAGTGATTATGAGAGTTCTGAGTGAGATATCTGACTCTCATATGGTGGAGAATATTTATAGAGCGCCCCGCACTTGGCCAGTGGCTTCCATTTTAGGCCTAATATCCAGGCCCATAATGGATGGCTTCCCGGATTCTCACGTGGAAGTAAGGATGAGCATCATGTCCCCATCATCCAGGGTCAAGTTCTCCTTGGATATCACGGATAGTGGGTTGACCACATCCGTAACGAAGGGCGTAATGGCTCCGAAGAGTGGGGAATTCGTTGATGACGTGTCTTCAGGTGAGGTACACGTGGTAAACATCAATCAGGTCATCCTTGACGTAAAGCTAATTTTGGTCGTGCTTGGGCCCAGCCCAAAATAGATAGAAACTATGATGTTTAGCAAATTAATTAATTAATTTTGAAATTCATCTATCATTTTTATTTTATTTTTATTTTTTAATAGAACAAACTCATATTATTTCAATAACAAAATATGTTTTACACAATACCTCTCATGATCATAATCATGGTCTCATAAGTGACATTTTCAGAAAATGAAGGAGGAACAAGGAAGGGTTTGTCGCAGGTTTATGAAAAAAAAGTGTCTAGAGATGCATATATGGACACCTCCCTGAATTTTATATGAACTTTAAATTAAGGGTTTTTACGTCGATGCATCTCTGAATTAACCTAATAGCATAAAGAGATGCATCTCTGAATTAAATATTGGAAAAATAAGTGTGCCACATTAATTTGTTCCGAGGAGTGTGTAAAAAAAGAGTTTGCAGATGCATCTTCTTACGCTAGGGAAATTTGTGACTATTCATAAAGGTGGGGGAGCACCCTATAGTATGGGATGAGTATTTTCCAAAAATAAACACGCTAGAATCAATTTCACATTGGAAAATTGTAATTAAAAGCATTTAACTTTGTAAATTTATGTTCAAATTTGAAAACAGGTGGTTGGTTGAAGATGGCATCACTGTGTAGCAACTGGTTTTTTTATCAAGAGTCTCCACTATTAGTTTTTATCCTAAGGAAGGGAACCTAACAGAAAACCTTAATGCACGGACAGAGATTCTAGGTTTCGGACTCAATTAGACGAAAGGAAGGTGTTGGGCACCTTTCATCCACCTTATTCACAAGGATATTAGCCCTAGGTTTAGGTTTGGGGTAAACAACGTTTTAAATTTAAATTAGCAAGACACACCATGATTTTAGATCGCGTGCCTATGTATCCTCTTATGAGGAATCACAATCCCAATTCGTAGTTCGTATAGGTTGGTGTCTTTTAGGGGTTTGCAAACCTACTTTGAATCAATTCGCACTCGATCGGGAGTAGTGATTGCGGAGATTTTGACTGAGAACGCAGTAAGCCAAAATTAGTTTGAAAACCATTTGTAAAAAAGACCGTTGATTAGCTTAATTAGTTCGCAAAAATAGTTCGAGATTTGTTTGTGTTTTTTAATAATATTAATTGCAAAAATTCTTGATTAATGCATGAAAAAAAAATATTTTTAATGCAATATATGAGAAAATAATATGTACATGAGTTTGAACAAAAAATATTTATGTGTAAATATATAAATAATAATATTTACATATAATAATTAATAATATATATAAATTAATAATAACAATAATTATAATTATTATAAAAATATGTCATAATAATATTTTATATAATTAAAATAATTGTAAAAAAATGTAAAATATAAATAATTACCAGGGGGGTGCAGCTTCTAAAGGGAAAGTAAAATAGGGGGTGTTAAAATTAAGTTAGGTTAAGCCCAAAGTACAGGCTGGATAGGGGGTACGCTGTATTTGAAATTGTAGTAATTGTTGATGGGGGGAGGTATGAATAACAACGAGCTTAAGCCCAACACATTTGCAAGGGTTGGCTGTGTAATCCAGTGTGGTGAGGGCATACGAAGCTTAAGATAGACCTGGCCTTATGGCCGTCCAATCAAGATCAAACGGTCATAGCTAAGGGGTGTACGATAATAGAAAGAAACACGCATGTATGGGAATGTTACAGATAACATATCTTGTTTTTTCATTTTTTTCTTCATTTTACAGAATATGTTCTTTCCTTTTCAACTAACTCTCTCTCTCTCTCTCTCTCTCTCTCTCTCTCTCTATCTCTCTCTCTCTCTCTCTCTCTCTCTCTCTCGTTCAAACCACATGACCCTTTCACTGTCCCTTTCTCGTTAACCCTAAAACGAAACACCCAATGGTGGCATAACCCAACCCTAATCGTCTACCCTAACCAAACCCATAATCAAGAACAACAAGATAGAGTTAAGTGATTCTTTACCACCTTTCACGATTTTCTGACTTTTGTGCTTCCGGTCAACTAATCCCTTTCCTTTGTTCTTATTTTTGATCCACATGCCTTAAAGGTGATGGAGAGAGCGATAATAGAAGCTCAAGCAAGGATGTTCAAGGGCGATTAGGGTTTCCGATCTGGAAACTCTAATCGCATTTCTTTTGGATTCAGCAACAGGGGTTCGTTCGAATTGTCGTCTCCGTCTTCAAGCTTTTTATCTGTAAAACCCAACCCCTGCTTGTGTTCTTTTAGTTTTCTATTCATAGGATTTAACAATTAGGGTTGTTGCAATTTGTTTAGCGTGGATTAGGATAGAAATTGATTGATCATGTTTATTGTTTCATGATTGTAATTGATTCTCAAATTTTGTTTAGGTTTTTAGATTTGACTATGTAATACGATTTGTTTGTTGCAGTACGCAATTCTGTGAAACTATTGATTCTGATTATTTGAATAAGGATTTTCTGGATTTAATTTACTGTGAGATATGAATTCGTTTTAGTTTTATTTGATTTGGTTTGATACATTTTAATTTACTGTGAGATATGAATTCGTTTTAGTTTTATTTGATTTGGTTTGATACATTTTAATTTTTCTCTGAGCTGTAGGAAATCTGGAATTGATCTTGGGATGAAGATTTGCAGATTTGATCAGTTACTATTAGTGGCAAAACAAGCATGAATCACAGACAATCTTCACAGTAGTAGTTAGTGATTTGGGCCCGCGCTCATTATTCCAAGTTGGGCCAGTAGTGATTTCTATATTTTTTTTGCAAGATTGATACAATATTAATTTCTGGCTACCTTGGGTCATGCGTTTTCAATTAGCCCAGTATGCCACTGTTTTTTCTTGGTTGCCACAAACAAACATTGCTTTCTTTTGGATACGGTATTTGGGCCCTTGACCCAACAACAATTTAAATAAAAATATTTAACACAATACCTTATAATAATAAATAAAAACATCATTATAATAAATCTCTCAAATATTTTTTTTTATAGAAAAAGTTTAACAGTAATAAAAATGAAAAATAGGCTAGCTTACTGTTTTTCCCAAACACAACAATCCCTTTTACATTTTTTTAAATCTTTTAATAAATATCTATAAAATAGTTGTAAATAAATCACTTAATAATCTGTAAAATGTTTAATAAATTAATTATACAAATGATAATGTTTTTTTCTTTAAGATTAAACAATAATTCCAACACCAAATGGGCTGGTAGCAGCCTCAATGGACCTGTAGTTCGTAACTATCCCCCCTCTTTATTATTCAAACCCCAAAATAGGTGGGCCAAATTCAATGGGCTCGTTTATTGAAACTTCACCTCCCATTTTACTAACAACCACTTGAATGTAAATGAGTTTAGGTACTTAACTTTAAATTAATAGCAAATTAAAGCTAAGTGGTTTTAATAAACTAATAATTTATTAACTACTCAGTCAATTTTTTATCTTCAAATTGCATGGGTCATTGGCCAATATGCCTCGCGAACGGGTTTATGAGTTTTTCCGACTTAGAAAGCCCCATTAAAATACGCCCCTAATCGTCTTTGATAGAGATGGGCCATCAGATACTGTTGTACCATCTTTAATTAAATATTTTTTCCTTTCTTAATTTCGAAAAATAAAATCATCGAGGTAGGGCAAATTTGGGGTACGACACACTGAAGTTGTGCAAGAAGGTTGGAAAATGGGGAAACAATGGATGTTCTAAACCGTATTATTTCGTGTGCGATTAACGTGACTACTTGGAGTAAAAAACGTGGAAGACATGAGAGATCGAAGTTTGTAAGGTGTAAGGAAACCATGGAGCGGTGCAGGGGAAGGTTTAATCATTCTGAAACTGCTATGTTTTTTTAGGCTCAAAATGAATATAATATGCTGCTTATTCAAGAAGATACGTACTGGCGTCAACGAGCGAAGATGCATTGGTTGAAATTCAGGGATCTTAATACCAAATTCATTCACCAATCTCCTACGGCGAGGAAGAAGTTCAATAAAATTGAGAAATTAATCAAGGATGGTGGGTGTGAAATTACCGACCAACAAGGAATTGGTAGTGCAGCACAAGGTTACTTTGAAAAACTCTTCTCGACTACAGAAGCCAGTTACGATCCAGTTCTGCATAGAGACTAAGCAATGGTTAACGAAGTAGATAATAATAGGCTTCTAGTGGAGTTTACGAAGGAAGAATTTCATATGGATTTAAAGGAAATGCACCCAGACAAATCTCCAGGTTCAAATGGTTTCATCCCGACATTTTATCAGAATTTTGGAGAGATTTATGGTGATGATATCTTTTCGGAAGCTAATCTATGGCTGGAACGAGGTTTCTTCCGGTCCTCCTTAATGGATACTAACATCAGCTTGACTCCTAAATGTTTGCAGCGTCACAATATGAAGTATTTTCACCCTATTTTCTTGTGCAATGTGATTTACAAAGTGATTTCAAAAGTCCTTGCTAATCGTATGAAGTTTGTTTTGGAGAAATGTGTGTCGGAGGAACAAGTGGCGTTTGTGGAGGGTCGACGGGTAATAAAGTGTACTTGGATCTGAAGATCAATATCAGTAAAGCTTACGACGGAGTTGATCAGGGTTTTCTGAAAGGGATTCTTCATAGAATGGATTTTGTATATAAGTGGATTCGTTGGTTTGATGTGTGTCACCTTGGTGCACTATAATGTCCTAGTAAATTCATAAAGTGTTGGACCAAATGAACCAAGAAGAGGATTGCGATAAGGAGACCGATTGCCTCCCTACCTGTTTATTCTTTTCCCAGGAGGTCTGTCGGCCCTTATTAAAGGATCTATGGATAAAAGTAACATTAATGGAGTTCAAATTTTCAGAGGGGCACCCAGTGTGTCCCGCTTGCTTTTTGCTGACAGTTGTTTTTTGTTTTGCATGGCCAATTTATCAGAGGTGCAAACTCTTATGAGTTTACTTAATACTTATGATTAGGCGCCAGGCCAAGAGATTAATATGACAAACTCAAAAGTTTTCTTTAGCAACAATTTGAGCAATCCGACCAAAGAGGATCTTGCAGGGATTATAGGAGTATGTCATATGTCGGGGACGGGTAATTACTTGGGGTTTCTATTCATGATTGGTAGAAGTAAGAAATCTAATTTCTCTTATGTCAAAGACCACATCTGGAATAGAATTAATTCTTGGAGAGGTCGTTCGTTATCCAAAGTTATGAAAGAAGTTATGATTAAATCGGTGTTACAGGAAATTTCGGTTTACATCATGAGCATTTATATTCTTCCTGATTCACTAGTTAATGAGATAAAAAAATTTAAGTTCACTTTGGTGGGGTGGTGGTAATAATAAAAGAGGTATAAGGTGGATGGTGTGAGATATGCTTACTAGTACCAAGAGGGATATAGGATTAAGTTTGCGTGATTTTAGAGCTTTTAACATGGCGATGGCACCTAAACAAGGGTGGTTCCTCTTATCTAAACCTCGTGCTCTTGTTTCCCAGATATTCAAAGCAAGGTATTTCCCTCGATCTTCTTTTCTTGATGCTAATCTAGGTTACAACCCAAGTTTTATATGGAGGAGTATTTGGAAAGCTAGAGAGATTCTAACATTAGGTTACAGGTAGAGTATTGGTAATGGAAGTTGTATCATGGTGATGAGCGAACCTTAGATTCGAGGGATTCCAGAGGGTTATTTACGGGGACCTCAAAAACAAGGTGCGTATAATATTACAATTGATAAACTAATGTTGACTAATATTAAACAATGGGATATGAGAGTTTTATGTGAAATGTTTGATTATGTAGCGGTAGAGGAAATTATTCATGTGTTTCTAGTAGAAGAAGTTACTGAAGATAAGTTGATTTGGAAGGAAGAGCAAAGTGGTAGTTATAGTATCAAATCAGGTTATCGAGTGTGGAGGAAGACTAGTAATAGAGGTTTAGAAATGGGTAATATGCGGCATTGGAATAGCCTTTGGAATATCAAAGCTCCATCTAGAGTTAAACATTTTCTATGGAGAATCAGTCAGGATTGTCTTCCCTCTCAAGTGAGACTCCATAAGCATCATGTTTCGTGTCCAGGAGAATGCCCCTTTTGTAACAATAATTTGAAAGATAAGTGGCATATCTTCTTTGGTTGCTCAGAAACAAACCAATGTTGGTGGGAAACAGACTTAAATAATATCATTGATCATCTTCTTCATGCTTTTGAAGATGTCAAGTCGATAATATTATACATTTGTAGCAAAGAAGATCGAAATACAACTAGTAGAGTTGTACTTATGCTGGAGGGTATATGGAAGAATAGGAATTACTTTATCTAGAATAATGAGCGGGATAGGCCTCCTAAACATCGGTGGCTGGTGTTTCATAGGTGGCAGAAGTGGTTCACGGCTCAGATAAATCTGGATGATGACCACGATTTTCAACATGTATTAACTTAGGCAGTTCCTTCTCTTGGTTGGCTCAAATGTAATGTGAATGTGGTTTTAATAAGAACTTTGGTACTGCAAACAGAGGTTGGTGCATCTGAGATAGCTTGGGTAATTTTCACACTGTAGGTACGGCTTGGGATGTGGGTAAGCCATCCATTATCAAAATGGAAGCATTAGTTCTCAAGGAAGCCATTCAAAGTGCTATTATTATGCATCTTGATCAAGTTATTTTTGAAAATAATTCGCTTCGTATGGTTCAAGCTTTACGAACTAAATCCTATGGAAATTCTGAGTTTTATGCTTGTATTAGAGTCATTTAATCGTTGCTACAAAATTTTCCTAACTTTAAAGTAAAATTTATCAAACGTCAAACGAATATGGTTGTCAATCGTTAGCGAAGATAACCAATTCCAGAACTAGGCGTAATGTTAATTTTGATTTATAATAAAATAAGTTAATTTTATTTTGTTAAAAAAAAATACTTGACTCATATTTTGATATTAATTTTCAACTTATAATAAAAGACAATAGCGATAACAAATATTTAAATAATAATAGAGTCTTTCGAGTGAAGATGGAGGCCATATTTTTCTTTTCTCTCGTTTTCTCCATTGGTAAGATAATTTTTGGAATTTATATCATTGTTGTTTTAGAGAAAAAAATACTCAATGATTTAGGTTACTTCTAATAACCACTATTGTTAAAAGTATAAAAGGGATTTTAAATTTTTTGAATAAAAAGAGCATAAGAAAGTCATTATAAACTATTACAGAATAGAAATAAATCTAATTATCTAAAAAATTATAGATAGATTGCATATCAATCATAAACTAATCTCTAATCCATTTCTATTTTGATAAAAAAAATTTAAATGGTATCCACTTTTCTTAAAACACTCAAACATTGAATATTATCATAATTTATTACAATTGATTATTCATAGAAAAGTTTGAGAATTAATACTATTATATTTTAATTGGCCAATAGATTACGACAAACATTTCTTAACAATTATGAATAATCATTCATAATAAATTCTAATAATATACATTATAAATCTAATGAAATTATATCATTGCTGTTTTAGAGAAAAAAATACACTGAATGATTTAGGTTACTTCTAATAACCAGTATTGTTAAAAGTATAAAAGAGATTTTAATTTTTTTGAATAAAAATAGCATAAGAAAGTCATTATAAACTATCAAAAATAGAAATAAATCTAAAAATAAAAATTATCTAAAAAGTTATAGAGAGATTGCATATCAATCATAAATTAATCTCTAATCCATTTCTATTTTTATTTAAAAAAATGGTGTCCACTTTTTTAAATCACTCAAATATTGAATATTATCATAATTTATTACAATTGATTATTAATGATGTTTGAGAATTAATATTATTATATTTTAATTGGCCAATCAATTTAGATTACGACAAACATTTTTTAACAATTATGAATAATCATTCCTAATAATTTTAATAAGATACAATATAAATCTAAATATGTTTTCCAAAAGATAGCTATGTCATTGTAAAATTTAAAGCCGTTAAAATGGAGTAGTTCATATAAGTCAACCTGCAAACTCCAAAAATAATAGGGCTTAATTCGATGCATCTCTGGAAATTCACATGGATGCTTTCAAGGTTGCAACATTATTTTAATAAAATTGTGATGACAACAACGTATTCACAAACATGAATTACTCAAAGAAAATTGACAAACACGACAGAAATCCTAAAAAGCCTCTTCAAAGAACAGATGTGAAAGTTCGTCAAGTTGTATCAGTCTGTCTTTGTGAATCAATTATTGTAAAAATAAAATAGTAGTTTAAAAATATTAAAACAACCCACACACATTAAACATGTTTTTCAAGAAGACAACATTTAAAAAATAACTTGAATGTTGTGTCAAATAACTTAAGAACTCTAAAATGACCATAAGGAAAATTTTGTCTAATTTAATCGATTAAAACTTTAGTATAATTGATTAGGAAAATCAAACTTACGCCCTAAGACATTTCTACAACACCTAAGCGATTGACAATGGATTTATATAACAACCTTCCATTTTAGGAATCATAAAGGCCATATTCATTTAAACTAATCGATTGGATTAATCGATTAAATAGTAAATGAGGCTCAATGATTATTTCCTCTTTGAGTGATTTCGACTACTATATAAAAGGGTGGATTTCGCTCTTTAAATCACGTCACTTTTTAACGTTTTCATATTTGTTTGAAATTTATCTCTCTAACCGCTCTCCTTCTCTCTCTAAAATTTTTCTTTCTTCACTACAACAAATAACGCTTTTCATGAAAAAACTTTCACGTCATAAAAAAAAATCGAGGTTTTATTCACTATACCAAACAAGCACACAGACCATGCTTTTTTTGGCCATAGACAGCGCTGCCTAAACCAGCGCTGCTATAAGTAAATGCAACACTTTAGATTAATGTAAAAGCGTTGCTATATGTCCCCTTTAGGCAGCGCTTTTACTTTAAAAGCGCTTTCTTATACACCCCTTTAGCAGCACTTTCTCTTTAGAGAGTGCTTTGATAAGTACCCCTTTAGCAGCGCTTTCTCTTTAGACAGCGCTTTTGAAGCGATTTCTTATGTACCCCTTTAGCAGCGCTTTCTCTTTAGACAACTCTCTTGGTTATCTTTTAGGCATCGCTTTAGACAACACTTTTATTTAAAAGTGTTGTCTTTTCCCACTTTCGGCAGCGCTTTCCCATTTTAGGCAACACTTTTCCCCACTTTAGGCAGCGCTTTTTCCCCACTTTAGACATCGCTTTTCTCATTAAGCGTTGTCTAATGGTTACCAAATTTTTTAAATATTAGACTTATTTTCAGTTACAGAAAGCGCTGTCCAATATCTACAATAAATTTTCACCATATTTTTCACCAGGTTTTCACCATATTTTGCATTAGATTTGGTACCTTCAATCCAATAAATATGCACCAAATTTGCATATACAAAATATGTACATATATATAATTGATGATATATACAACAACAACTTGAAAATTGATGATACAACTTGAAAATTCTAAAATTTAAAATTGATGTTTAATCGACATATTACTATCTTCGAGAATTTCTAAAAAATAACAACAATAAACTTGTTAGCTCTATCTTCTACATCTGCACCTATAACCTGAAACAAAACCAAAATATCGAAATTCATACCATGATAAAACAAAACTTTATTCTAATTTATACTCAAAACTCGAAAGTTATACTCAAAATTCTCATCAATGAAAGAAAGACAATATACCTTATAAAATTCTCAACTCTGTAATGAATTGACACTATTCCTCCATAAGTTCATCCAATTGATCTTTTGAGTAATGAGCATAATTGAATTCGTCAAAGTACTACATAATAATATAACATAGTATGTGATTTAGTTAAAACACTATGTCATTTTATGAGAAATATTAAAATAATTCCTAAGTTAGAAATCCATACTGCGGATGGAATCTCTATTCGGTCCAAAAGAAACGTTTCTTTCATAAACCTCAAGATGAAATAACCGTAATCTATACCATTACGTTGACGACGACACTACACACAGAAAGAAAATACAGATATATATCAGGATATACCCTTTAACTTGTTTTACCAAGTATCATCACTAATATAATCAAATTTGTTAATATATACTTGCACTCTGTTCCACGTAATGTTGTTTGATCTACTCTTTGGTACTTTAATAGCTCTTTGTGATCGAAAAGCTTGTAGAACACTATATTAAAATATAAACAACTATTTAGAACAATCTCACATAGATAAATAAATATACACACAAATATTTAGAATAATCCCACTTACGTATCAACCATCTCCTTCAAATCTGGGTATGTTGTCCAATCATTATACAATGAATCCAGATAGTATACAATTTCTCTTAGAGGATTAATCGCAAGCAACAACCAATGTCCACTGTAAGATTAAACAAATATTAGATGGAAAGTTTCTAAACAACGTAAAAATATGAAAAATTATAATAGATGAAGTTAGGATGAAAATCTAACATGTGGCCAATATTATATGGTAAAAAGAACAACTTTTATGTATCTTTGTTGGCCATAAATAAATCGAGCACATACGATATGACATCATCTGGTTTTGTTACGATTAACCCTGCATTGACAGTGTTGGGTGCTAAGAAAGCGAATCTTTCTTCCAATCCACGCGGGCACATCACTTTGTCATACAGAAACCTTAAATAAAAACATCATTAAAATTAGACTATATTCATTAAAATGAGGAAATAAATTGTTCATTTAATTAAACAAAGTTGATCGGAGTATACCTAATGTATGTATCAATAACACTGAGGCCTAAAGTCAAATGTTGAAAAACTTGATCCATATCTTCTCTACCAATTTCTTCCATGTATCCATAACCAAAAATGTTTGCCTTCATAGGTATAAGACGAGTACCACCAATTGGAATATATGTTATGTTGGCGATTTTGTATCATCAATGTATTTTAGTAGTAATGTGATTTCTAAAGGCCGATGCAATTATGCGTTAAGTTCGGAGACGAGTTAGGGAAGTGCGGAGTGCACGCTCGTCGAGCCAATGCATAATTAAATACGAATAATTGAAACGGGGTTCCAAGGGGCGAAGCCCCTGGCGGGGTGCGGGGCAGCGGCCCGCGGGGTCCAAGGGGCGGAAGGATGCGTTTTTGTGAATTTGCAAAACTCAACTTTCCCCAACGGACATAACTGTTCCCCAACGGACATAACTGTTTCCCAACGGACATAACTGTTTCGAACAAATATGTCTCTTCGTTTTCAATTACTGTTCTCCTATATAAGGAGTCGTTCGGCCTCGGTCTCGCATACAGGAAAAACGCATCCTTCTCTCTATAATTACAATTCGTTTTCTTTTGTCGGAAACAGAATTTCTTCGAGAATTATCCCCACAAAGATTTCGTGAACCCAGACAAGAATAGGGTCGAAATACTTTGTTCGGAAAGTGTACGAACATGATTCATCGAAGTTATCCAGGATTATCACACCCTAAATTTCTAACAAACGAACAAAGTAGTTTTTCTGATAATCATGGATGGAGGAAGCACCATCAAGGAGATGACAACAAAGTTCGGAAAGTTGGACAAGTTTCAAGGACAAGATTTCAGGCGTTGGCAGAAGAAGATGCACTTCATGTTGACAACGTTGAAAGTGGTACACGTCCTGTCTACACCGATTCCAGAACCTCGTGAGGATGAATCAGTCGAAGATATAAGACGCAGATCAAAGTGGGAGAACGACGACTACATATGCAGAGGGCACATTCTTAACGGTATGTCTGATCCCTTATTTGATATTTACCAAAACGTGGAATCTGCAAAAGAATTGTGGGATCAACTCGAATCCAAGTACATGGCAGAGGACTCATCCAGTAAAAAGTTTCTGGTAACCGATTTTAACAATTACAAAATGGTTGAATCAAGGTCTGTCATGGAACAATTCAATGAACTCCTTCGAATCCTTGGACAATTCACACAACATGGATTGAATATGGATGAAACAATATCTGTCTCAAGCATCATAGACAAATTGCCTCCTTCGTGGAAGGATTTCAAACACAATCTGAAACATGGAAAAGACGAACTGTCTTTGATCCAACTTGGAAGTCATTTGCGCATAGAAGAATCTCTAAGAGCGCAGGAAGATGACAAAGGAAAAGGCAAAGGAATTGTTGGACCCTCGGTTAATATGGTCGAAGAGGGTGGTAAGAACAATAACAACAAAAACAAAGGAAAGAAGCGTGCCTTCAAGAACAAACAGGGCGGTTTCGGTAATAATAAGAAACCAAAACTAGAATGCTGGAAGTGTGGCAAAACAGGCCACTTCAAGAGGGACTGCCATTTCGGTAAAAAGAACGACAACGCGAATGCAAGTGGTTCAGGAAAGGGGTCTAAGGACCACTCCGAAAACCAAGGTCAGAAATCATTTCGTGATTTGAATAGTTTGATTAAACATTCGGTTTCACTAAATTCTGAAGCATTTTATGTGCAGGATGATGCTGCCGCGTGGTGGATTGATTCTGGTGCCACAACACATGTTTGCAAGGATCGTTTCTGGTTCAAGACTCTTGTTCCAGTGGAAGATGGTTCTGTCCTCTACATGGGAGATGATCACTTCGCTCCCGTTGAAGGCAAAGGAAACGTGGTGCTAGAATTCAGTTCTGGAAAGACTATTACTTTGTTTAATGTATTGTATGTTCCTAAATTACGTAAGAATTTAATTTCTGGTCCTGTATTAAACAAGCTTGGATACAAGCAAGTGTGTGAATCCGATAAATATGTATTATCGAAGTCTGGTGTGTTTGTAGGATTTGGATATTATAATAATGGTATGTTTATGATGAATTTGAATGGAGTTCCTAATGAATCTGGTTCTGTTTTTATGTCCTCGTCAAATGTTATTAATTTTTCGTTATGGCATGCTCGTCTAGGACATGTACACTATAAAAGAATGCATGAAATGTCTAAAAATGATTTAATTCCTAATTTTAATGAAAATGTAGAAAAGTGTAAAACCTGTATGTTAACAAAGATCACTAGGCAACCTTTTAAAAGTATAACAAGGAAATCTATCATTCTTGAATTGGTACATAGTGATTTATGTGATTTGCATGCTACTCCTTCGTTAGGGCATAAAAAGTATTTTATCACCTTCATAGATGATGCGTCTAGATTCTGCTATGTTTATTTTTTGCATGCTAAGGATGAAGCCTTAGATAAATTTAGAATCTATAAAACTGAAGTTGAAGTTCAACAGAATGTACTGATTAAAACATTACGTACAGACAGAGGTGGTGAATATTATGATCCTGTGTTTTTCCAGTCCGTAGGAATCATTTATGAAACTACGACACCTTATACACCTCAACAAAATGGTGTGGCTGAAAGGAAAAATAGAGTTCTCAAGGAAATGGTGAACGCCATGTTATCCTACTCTGGTCTGAGTGAAGGGTTTTGGGGAGAAGCTATGTTAACGGCTTGCTATTTGTTAAATAGGGTTCCTAATAAAAGGAACAAGACTACCCCATATGAAATTTGGTATAAGAGACGACCCAACTTAACATTTCTACGTGTTTGGGGTTGTAGGGCCGTGGTTAGACTCCCGGACCCAAAAAGGAAAACTTTGGGTGAAAAGGGTATAGCTTGCATCTTTGTTGGATATGCTGAGCACTCCAAGGCCTATAGGTTTTATGTTATAGAGCCTAATGACTCGATTTCTATTAACACAATAATAGAATCAAGAGATGCCATACTTGATGAGAATTGTTTCTCTTCTATACCTAGGCCAAAGATTTCTATACCTAATTCAGATGAATCTCCAAGGGATGATCATTCAAATGATGTGCCAAGTGAGACACTTGAACCTCGTAGGAGCAAAAGATCTAGAAAATATAGAACTTATGGATCTGATTTTCAACTATATTTGGTTGAGGGATCAAAGGATCAGATTGATACTCAATACTATTATTGCTATAGTATAGAGGAAGATCCAAGAACATATGATGAAGCTGTGAAGTCTCGAGACTCTGTTTTTTGGAAAGAAGCAATTGATGAAGAGATTGGTTCTATCATGGAAAATAATACTTGGGTATTGTCTGATTTACCACCAGGTTGCAAACCATTGGGTTGCAAATGGATCTTCAAAAGGAAGATGAAAGTCGATGGTACAATTGACAAGTTTAAAGCTAGATTAGTTATCCAAGGCTTCAGACAAAAGGAAGGGATCGATTATTTCGATACCTATGCTCCAGTTGCTCGTATCACTACTATTAGACTGTTGATTGCCTTGGCGGCTATTCATAATCTAGTGATTCATCAAATGGATGTCAAAGCAGCATTTCAAAATGGTGATTTGGAAGAAGAAGTGTATATGAAGCAACCTGAAGGATTTGTTATACCTGGTAATGAGCATAAAGTGTGTAAGCTAGTTAAGTCATTGTATGGGCTGAAACAAGCTCCGAAGCAGTGGCATCAAACGTTTGATGAGTTTGTTTTGTCTAATGGTTTCATTCTAAACCAAGCTGACAAATGTGTATATAGCAAATTTGATACATCCGGTAAAGGAGTTTTCATTTTTCTATATGTTGATGACATGTTGATCTTTGGCACCGACCAAAATCAAATTGATAAAACAAAGAATTTTCTGTCATCAAAATTCTCCATGAAGGATATGGGAGAAGCGGACGCTATTCTTGGTATTAAGATTAAACGGGAGAATAAAGGGATTGTAATTACTCAATCCCATTACATTGAGAAAATACTCAAGAAGTTCAATTGTGAAAGTTGTTCTCCAGTAAGTACTCCCATGGATCCGGGAGAAAAACTCATGCCAAATACAGGTAAACCTGTGGATCAACTCGAATACTCAAGAGCTATAGGCTCTTTGATGTATGATATGATTAGCACTAGACCGGATATTGCTTATGCGGTTGGAAAGTTGAGTAGATTTACTAGTAATCCTAGTAGACACCATTGGCATGCAATAACTAGGGTATTCAAGTACTTGAAGGGTACTATGAATTATGGATTGTCGTATATGGGATTTCCTTCGGTGTTAGAAGGTTACTCAGATGCTAGTTGGATAAACAATGCTGAAGATTCGTCCTCAACAAGTGTATGGGTGTTCTTGCTTGGGGGAGGTGCCATTTCGTGGGCTTCCAAGAAGCAAACATGTATAACCAGTTCCACAATGGAATCTGAGTTTGTGGCATTAGCTACTGCTGGTAAAGAAGCGGAATGGCTAAGGAACTTGGTATATGAGATTCCGATATGGCCTAAACCAATATCACCAATATCTATTCGTTGTGACAGTACTGCCACATTGGCTAAGGCTTATAGTCAAATATACAATGGGAAGTCTAGACATTTGGGTGTTAGACATAGTATGATTAGGGAATTAATCATGAATGGGGTGATATCTATTGATTTTGTTCGGTCGCAACAAAACTTAGCTGACCACTTGACGAAGGGGTTAGCTAGAGACTTAGTGAAGAAGTCGGTAATTGGGATGGGATTAAAGTCCATTTAAATCCGTTAGCTATGGTATACCCAATTCCCTTCTAATACAACGTTAGAAGCAAAATTCAATGTGGAAAGATCATAGTTAGGGATTGGAGCACTCGTGTTTATCTTCCCAAGGTATGTGCTCAGACCTGCAAGTAATGACTAGGTTGAAGTATATCTTCTTAATGGTTCTCTTTGAAAAATTGCAAATGCAGGTGCAAGATTAAAGGGATCACCTATGTGAGCATGAAGTTTTGCCGCTTCAGGAAGCTTGGACTTGGCTTTCTATATGCTTATTAATGGATAAGGACACATGGCTTGTAAAAGTGTCAAGAATGAATAGTAGAGTATTGTAAGAAACATATGTGTACTGTATCTTCAGATGTTCAAATGGATTGACGGGTTCAATCATTATGACACCCCGATTTTCGAGTATTTTGGAATGTGTATTTGTACTAAAATGAAAATTCAATCGTAAGACATTTTCGTTTATGCATGTGTTTAATCGTTTTACCTGTAGATTGTACCCTTGTATATAACTATATATACTGAGTTAATCAAGGATTACACTAAAATGGGGGGATTTGTTGGCGATTTTGTATCACCAATATATTTTAGTAGTAATGTGATTTCTAAAGGCCGATGCAATTATGCGTTAAGTTCGGAGACGAGTTAGGGAAGTGCGGAGTGTACGCTCGTCGAGCCAATGCATAATTAAATACGAATAATTGAAACGGGGTTCCAAGGGGCGAAGCCCCTGGCGGGGTGTGGGGCAGCGCCCCGCGGGGTCCAAGGGGCGGAAGGATGCGTTTTTGTGAATTTGCAAAACTCAACTTTCCCCAACGGACATAACTGTTCCCCAACGGACATAACTGTTTCCCAATGGACATACCTGTTTCGAACAAATGTGTCTCTTCATTTTCAATTACTGTTCTCCTATATAAGGAGTCGTTCGGCCTCGGTCTTGCATACAGGAAAAACACATCCTTCTCTCTATAATTACAATTCGTTTTCTTTTGTCGGAAACAGAATTTCTTCGAGAATTATCCCCACAAAGATTTCGTGAACCCAGACAAGAATAGGGTCGAAATACTTTGTTCGGAAAGTGTACGAACACGATTCATCAAAGTTATCCAGGATTATCACACCCTAAATTTCTAACATGTTATTCCTATATATGTCCGAAGGCATGACCTATACTGAGAAGTATGTTTTTTTCTAGTCGCGGTCTTCTTATCCCTACTGACTTGTTCAATCTCTTTAGCATACCTCTAAATATCATATAATTAGTTAGGTGAAGTATAAGATCAAGAATTAACATTTTCTATGCATAAATATCATATAATTGTGTTATACCACCTTTTTTGATGCAACTGACTTGGTTTACCGCATAATCCCCGTATCTTTTGATTTGAGTTTTCTAGGAGTCTAACATTACCATGTAAAAAATGTACATGAAATGCTTGTAAAAACTTTGAATACTCAAAGGTTAATTGGTTTTAAGCATACCTCATCAACTACGCGAATGAGGCTTGACGGACATGCAACATATGCACCTACCGCCTCTCCCACCAATGTTGCATCTTAAACATCGTCTGGTATTGGTAATAACGCACCCCCTATAAAGCAATATCAATTGATACTTTCAAATATCCAACAGGGAATGGTTTATGGTGAAGTACTTCTCCCAAAGTATTATGCACTTTCCCCTTACCAACCATCCGATAAGTTGGTGACGATAGTTGATAGGGTGAAATGCCCTAAAACCAATAATAAATATGACATTGTTAATGTGTGTGTATATATATAAATATATATATATATATATATATATATATATATATATATATATATATATATATATATATATATATATATATATATATATATATGTGTGTGTGTGTGTGTGTGTGTGTGTGTGTGTGTGTGTGTGTGTGTGTGTGTGTGTGTGTGTGTGTGTGTGTGTGTGTGTGTGTGTGTGTGTGTGTGTGTGTGTGTGTGTGTGTGTGTATATATGGCAATTAAACAAATTACACTAATTTAATTTCATAATGATATATATAATTACCCCGGGAATATTCGGTTGAACATTAAAATTGACACTAGCTTTGTCACTAGTATCTTTAAAACGTGAAGCTTCCCTTTCTGATTGAACTCTTTCTTTTTCCTTTCTCAATTCACGAACTTCAGCTTCTAATTCTTGCAACTTTGCCTACAGTTCTTTATTGCTAGGAGATTTTATCTTTGGATTTTTCTTTTTCAAGGATGTTGGAGTGACCCTATGTCCTATACCCCTCACCCAATCGGAATACTCACGAACATCTAATGCTCGACTAAGTATGCTCCTGTAATCGTTGTAGTCATCTAGAGATATAGACTGAGACAGATTCTCTTGAAATTCATATGAATATAAAAAAAGCATGAATATTATATGTTAATAAATTGTTGATTTAATTAAACAATTAATTTTATACTTACACATTTCTCAAAAAAAATTTGAACCTCTTCTTTAACAACTCCATCCTTACTCACACGGGCAGCCTTCCACAAAACATGTTCCAAAACAGATGTTTCATAACTATTCTCCTCTTTTAACTACACATTAAGACAAAAAATAAGATTAATTATAACTCATGATGAAAAAGTATATCATTGCAATTTATAGATACTTACTATTTTTTGTTGTAAGCGTGCATATCTCATAGTCCTTTTCTGTATGGATACACGAGACCTGATGCTCGATGGCGATTTACGACACTCGTATTCTTAAATTTTTCAGTTCTTCTTTTGTCTTTAAAAGTGTCCCATTCTTTCGGTGAAATCAAGTCTGCATATTTATTTGGACGCTCGACATCAACAAAAACTTTTCGGCATCTCTTAGATACTTGTTTGATACATAAGATTTAAACTCTATATGTCTTTTTCCGGCCAATTGAAGACCATAATCTCTTATGGTATCGTCAATGTTGAAAGACCTCTACGAAAAACATACACATAATGTGTTAGTATAAGTAATTTAAAGACATAATCGTAATAAAAAACAAATAACATCACATATGGTACTTGTATCTTACTCCATATTTTGTCTTTAGCAGTATCCAACTTCTCGTTTCTCCAATTATCACAAGTAATTGGAACTTCTCTCCTTTCAAGTGAACTAATGTAACTTGTCAATTTAGAACCGTTAGGCTCAATTAGTTGCTCATTTGAATTCCAATGCACATCATATTTTATTCCTCTATTTCTATCATGAATGATTTTCTTCATAATAGTTAATCCTCTTCTAATTTCCCTTTCCTCTGCATTAACATATTTCATTCCATAATTAATAGAATCATCATATGGGTGATCCTCGTTACTAGCCATCATCATATGGGTGATCATCGTTATTGCGCTTCTTACTTTTTCTGGAAAAATAGAATGTATACCTATTGGTAGAAATTATTCCATTATGACATGGAAATCATGTGTATTTAAACTCTTTAACTTGAGGTCTTTCATAGACACAAGTCTTCTGATATCTGAGGAGTATCCTTCAAGAACTTTAACTTCACTTAGAAACTTACACAATAGTTTTTTCTCCTTTCTAGATAGAGTATGAGCAGTAGGTGGTAGATATGTTCGTCTCCCTTTCTTCACGGGTCCTAATTCAGTTCTTATTCCCATCTTTACCATGTCCTCCCTTGCTTTAAGGCCATCCTTAGACTTTCCTTTTATGTTGAGTAACGTACCAATAACACTTTCAAATACATTTTTTTCAATATGCATAACATCGAGAAAATGTCTCACATACAAAGAATTCCAATATGGCAATTAAAAAAATCGACCTCTTCTTCCACCCACCTTTGACAACTGTATATGCAAAAGGCTTGCCAAACTGAGTACACACATCTTTCACCTTTTCAAAAATTTGGTCACCTGACAATGCAGGTGGATATTTACGTTGTTCGATGTATATATTGAATGCTTATCTCCACCCACGATAGTGATGTTTAGAATTTAAGAATCTACGATGACCGAGAAAGACATTCTTCTAACAAAGGTCCAACCGCGTCGTATCAGTTCCATCTTCACAAACAGGACACACTTTTTCACCTATAATGCTATACCCTGATAGATTCCCGTATGCTGGAAAATTATTAATTGTGCCAAACAACATCGCCCTCAAATTGAAACTGTGTTTCCTATATCCATCATAAACCTTCACACCGTTCTCCCACAAAATCTTTAAATCTTCTATCAAAGGTGTCAAGTATACGTCTATGTCATTCCCTGGTTGTTTAGGCCCAGAAATCAACATAGATAATATCATGTACTTACACTTCATACATAGCCATGAAGGTAGGTTATAAATTATAAGAATCACAAGTCATATGGTATGTGAGATACTTTGAAGACCATGTGGATTCATTCCATCTGTAGATAATGCCAAGGGAAGGTTTCTCGCTTCTTCTCCAAAATCAGGAAAATCATTATCAATTTATGACTATTATGGTGAATCTTCCGGATGTCGATACTTTCCATCAATAATTCTTTCCTCTGCATGCCAAGACAAGTGTGTTGCATCGTTTTCACTATGAAAAATGCATCTAAATCTCGGAATTATAGGAAAATACCATAAGACTTTTATTGGAGACAATTTTTTCTTATATTGAGATAAACCGCATTTAGGGCACTAATTTAACAATGCATTTTCATTTCGAAAAAAATGAAATCATTTGGAGAAGCATGTATCTTATCAAAGCTCATGCCAATAGAGCACAACATTTTTTTGGCCTCATAGGTTTGATTAGGAATGTAAGTGTTTATTTGCAGCAATTTTGGTAAAACAATGACTTGTTAATGTTTTGTTAAATATTTTAAAATTTGGAGCAAAACTATTTTTGAATGATGTCAAAGCAGGTGTTTTGTTTCCCAAAATAAGTTAAGTCTTTTATTTCCTGATTTTCAGCACTCTATAACTCATGATTTGTGAACTACAGGTTGCGAAAAATATGGAGGAATATTTTTTAAATTGCATAATTATATCTTAGCCTGTTTTTATAGAAATATTCAAAACATTTGAATATTTGTTTTCAAGCCCAAGCCCAAAGCTACACATATATAAGGACTCGCTTCCTTATTCAAAGACAAGCAATTTTTGAAGAAGAATACTTTCTTTCTGATTAGAAGTTTAGGCTTTTTATTTGTAATACACTCTAGGTATTAGTTTAAGTACTTGAGTTGTTATTTGGGTTGTTAATTGTGTGTCATTCACAAGCTTTTAAGCATTGAATGATTGAAGTGTTTCAAACTTATTAATTTTGTAAGTGATTGAAGGGATTTGAGGATAGCCTCATACCTAGGTGAGTCTTAGGTAGAAGTTTAGCTTGGGTAGTGATTAAGTGATTAGATCCTAAACTGGTTATTTACTGAGGGTTTATGAATTGATAATATTTAGTTAACTTTTCCCTAGCTTGGTAGCCCCCAGAGTAGGTGTTGTTGTACACTGAACTGGGTGAATAATCTCTTGTGTTTTTACTGCTTTTGATTTTATTGCACCTTACTTGCAAACATATATTTGTGTCGTGACATCTCTTTCGACATCACATATTTGATACCAGAATTTCAATTGGTATCAGAGCAGGCATCCTGCTCTTTATCTGGGTCAGATCCAGGGAAGATACTTTTTGGTACTATGGACAAGGAAGGAGGATATGTAAACAGACCACCCATTTTGGATAGAAGCAATTATGACTACTGGAAACCACGTATGGTTGCCTTTTTAAAGTCCTTAGACAGCAGGGCCTGGAAAGCTGTTTTAAGAGGATGGAAACACCCTATCAAATTGGGAGAGAATGGAGAACCTACTACTGAACTAAAACTTGAAGAAGATTGTTCTAAGGAAGAAGATGAAATTAATATTGGAATTTCTAAATCCTTGAATGCAATATTCAATGGAATTGACAAGAATATTTTCAGATTGGTGAATATTTGTGAAGTTGCTAAGGTTGCATGGGGAATTCTTCAATCTACTAATGAAGGCACATCCAAAGTTAAGATGTCAAGACTACAGCTTCTCGCCACGAAATTTGAGAACTTAAGGATGAAAGATGATGAATGTATAAATGACTTCTATATGAACATCCTTGAAATTGATAATGCCTCCAGTGCTTTAGGAGAGAAAATACCTGGAGACAAATTGGTGAGAAAGATGCTCAGTTCTCTTACCAAGAGATTTGATATGAAGGTAACTTTTATAGAAGAAGCCCAATAAATTGACAAAATGAAAGTGGATGAACTTGTTGGATCCTTTCTAACATTTGAATTGAGCATAAATGAAAGATCTGAGAAGAAAAACAAATGCGTAGCCTTTGTATCCAATACTGAAGATGAAGAAGAGGACTATGATCTGGATTAAGGTTGTGGAATATCAAATGCCCTAGATATGCTTGGAAGACAATTTAATAAAGTGATGAAAAGAATGGACAGGAACCAAAGGTCAAATGTCAAGAACATCTCATCTCACATGGGAAGAAAACGGGCTGAAGAAAAAACTTCTCAAGGGAAGGGAATACAATGTCATGAATGTGAAGGCTTTAGTCACATTAGATATGAATGTCCTACATATCTAAAGAAACAAAAGAATAATCTATCTATTACTTGGTATGAAGAGGACTCAGAGAGTGATCTTGAAGAATCTGCCAAATATGTGAAAGCATTGACATGCAAATATGTATCTGATGAAGATTCTAGTGATGAGGAACTAACCTTTGATGAGTTAGCTGCTTCATACAAAGAATTATGTATCATAAGTGAAGAAGTATGTCTTGAAGGGGAGAAACAGAAAGCCCTTATAACTCAACTAAAAGAGGAAAGGGAAGAGCATCTTAAAACTATTTCTAATCTGGAAAGTGAAGTGTCCTCTCTAAATTAAAATCTTGATAGAATGGTCAACTGTCTCAAGATGCTGAATAATAGGTCTGACACATTAGATCAAATTGTCCAAGCAGGAAGAGTGACAGGAGATAAGAGTGGTTTAGGTTTCAACGAGAAAAAGGAACCTAACTCAGAAGAGCCTTCATCTGTTTCCACTCATTCCAAGCCTAGACCAAAGATGTCGAACCAAATGCCTCAACATCATGGTAAGAAAGGACATCATGGCAGGAATCATATAAAGAATGAACATCATGGCAAACAGTCTTCATCTGTCACGACACATGCCAAGGATAAACCAAAGATGTTAAATAAGATGTCTCAACATGTGGGAAAATATCATGATAAGAAAGGACATCTTGGGAAACCTCATTTGAATAAAGGATATTATGGGAAGAAAAAGATTAATCACACCAGAGAGAATCCCCAGCCCGAAAATGTAATCAATGTGGAAGACTTGGACATATAAGGCCCTTTTGTTTCAAGCTGTATGGGTATCCTAAAAATTCTCCTCCCCCCAAAAATGATAAGATTCCCCAAAACAACAAAAAGAAGAAACAATGGGTTCCCAAGTCCAATGTTAGAAGTCTCATTTCCCACACCTCTCTCAGAGTATCAACCAAAGATGACTGGTACTTTGATAGTTGTTTTTCTAGACACATGATATGTATCAAGAATCTGTTGGTAGATGTCAAATATCATTCCACCAGTTATGTGACTTTTGGTGATGGAGCAAAAGGAGAAATCAAAGGTGTTCGCAAGCTTGACTGTTTAGGAGTTCCTAAACTTGATAATGTGTTACTTGTAAAAGGGTTAACAATTAACCTGATAAGTATAAGCCAACTATGTGATCAAGGATTCAATATTAAATTCTCCAAAGAAGAATGTCTTGTGTGCAATGAAAAGAATGAAGTTGTCATGAAAGGAATTAGAATTAAAGACAACTGTTATCTATGGGTTCCTCAAGAGTTAAACCTCTCCTCAACATTTGTTTCAACCAAAGAGAATGAGGTTAAACTATGGCATCAAAAATTGGGGCACTTGCATATGAAAGGTATGAATAGAATTATATTTGAAGAATCAGTTAGAGGGATTCCTAAGCTCAAGATAGAAGAAGGAAGGGTATGTGGTGACTGTCAAATTAGAAAGCAGACTAAGATGTCACATCAGAAGATTCAACATCTTACCACATCAAAATTATTGGAACTTCTTCACATGGACTTGATGGGACCTATGCAAGTTGAAAGTCTTGGTGGTAAGAAGTATGCCTATGTTGTTGTAGATGACTTTTCTAGATACACATGGATAAGATTTATTAGAGAAAAGTCAGAACCTTTTGAAGTGTTCAAAGATCTTTGTCAAAGACTTCAAAGGGAAAAGGAAAGTCATGTCATAAGAATCAGGAGTGATCATGAAAAAGAATTTGAGAACAACAAATTTGTTGAGTTTTACTCCTCTGAAGGAATCAACCATGAATTCTCTTCTCCCATTACTCCTCAACAGAATGGGATTGTAGAATGCAAGAATATGACTCTCGAAGAATCTTCCAGATCCATGATTCATGCTAAAAAGCTACCCTACCATTTCTGGGCTGAAGCTATGAATACTGCATGTTATATTCATAACAGAGTCACTCTAAGGAAAGGCACTTCAGCTACTTTGTATGAAATATGGAGGGGAAGAAAACCAACCGTAAAATACTTTCATGTTTTTGGAAGTAAAATTTACATCTTAGTTTATTGCGAACAAAGAAGGAAGATGGATCCCAAGAGTGATGAAGGAATATTCCTAGGATACTCTACAAACAGCAGAGCATACATAGTGTTTAACTCCATAACCAAAGTAATGATGGGGTCAATAAATGTTACTATTGATGATAGAGGATGGAATGTTGAAGAAGATGTCTCGAAAGTTGTTAGAACATCTTTTCCTGATAGTCCAACTGAATCAAATGACACAAGTATTGATTCTAATCCTCCTCAAGAAGATCCCCGGCATAGTCAGCTCAATAAATAACCTTCAATCAGAACTCAGAAAGATCATCCTAAGGAGCTCATCATAGGAGATCCAAATAAGGGAGTTACTACCATATTAAGAGAATGGATTTATAACTCTTGCTTTGTATAAAAAATTGAGCCTAAGAATGTCAAAGAGGCACTAACTGACGAGTTCTGGATTAATGCTATGCAAGAGGAGCTGGAACAATTTAGTAGGAATGAAGTTTGGGATCTGGTCCCAAGACCTGAAGTGGCAAATGTGATTGGCACTAAATGGGTATACAATAATAAATCTGATGAAAAAGGGGTGGTCACTAGAAATAAGGCAAGGTTAGTTTCTCAAGGATACACTCAAATTTAAGGAGTGTACATTGATGAAACCTTTGCTCCTGTGGCTAGACTTGAATCAATCAGACTTCTGTTAGGAGTTGCATGCATTTTGAAATTTAAATTGTTTCAAATGGATGTAAAAGTTCCTTCTTGAATGGATACCTGGATGAAGAAGTTTTTGTTGAACAACCAAAAGAATTTGTTGATCCAAGTTGTCCTAAACATGTTATAAACTGAAGAAATCTCTGTATGGATTGAAGCAAGCTCCAAGAGCTTGGTATGAGAGACTGACAGTATTCCTTGGGGAAAATGGATATAGGAATTGTGGCATAGACAAGACTCTCTTTGTCAAAGAAGAAGAAGGGAAGATTACGATTGCTCAAATCTATGTTGATGATATTGTATTTGGTGGGATGTCAAATGAGATGGTTCAACATTTTATCAAGCAGTCGCAGTTTTAATTTTAGATGAGTCTTGTTGGTGAATTAACCTATTTTCTTGGTCAGCAAGTTAAGCAAATGGAAGAACCCATATTTTTATCTCATAGCAAGTATGCCAAGAATATAGTAAAGAAGTTTGGGATGGAGAATGCAAGTCACAAAAGAACCCCTGCTCCCTCACATATGAAGTTGACTAAAGATGAAAAAGGAGTGAGTGTAGATCAAAGTCTCTACAGAAGCATGATAGACAATCTTCTATATCTCACAGCTAGCAGACTAGACATTGCCTTTGTTGTAGGAGTGTGTGCAAGATATCAGGTTGATCCCAAAGTTAGCCATGCCAACCATGTAAAGAGGATTCTCAAATACGTGAATGGGACAAGTGACTATGGAATGTTGTACTCTCATGGATCAAATTCTGCCTTAACTGGCTTTTGTGAGGCTGATTGGGCATGGAATGCTGATGATAGAAAGAGTACATCAGGAGGATGCTTCTTTCTGGGAAATAACCTCATATCTTGGTTCAACAAGAAGCAAAATTGTGTGTCTCTATCCACTGCTGAGGCTGAGTACAAGTCTGCAGAAAGCAGTTGTTCTCAATTGGTTTGGATGAAACAAATGTTAACAGAATACAATGTCAAAAAATATGTCATGACATTATTATGTGACAATTTAAGCGCCATAAACATTTCAAAGAATCCTATTCAACATAGAAAGACCAAGCATGTTGACATCCATCATCACTTCATAAGAGAGCTTGTTGAAGAAAAAATTGTGGCCTTAGAACATGTAGCCATTGAATTGCAACTGGATGACATCTTCACTAAGGCTTTGGATGCTAATCAATTTGAGAATTTAAGAGGAAAATTAGGGATATTTTTATATGAGGGTTTGTAGCAATTAAAAGTCTGTGGGAATATCATTAAAGTGATATTATATTGTTTGTGTTTCCAACAAATAAATTTTAGAAAATAATCATTACAAGACTGCCTAAAGTTTTTTCCCACACGCTACTACATCTCTTCTTTCTGGTTTCACAAACTCTTCATTCTCCTCAACAGAAGAAGAACCCCTGACATTCCTCATCTCCTTGCTAGAAATTTTTCAAACATGTCTCAACATCACACATCATCTTCTTGAAAATCTATAAATGTAAATCTTTCTCTTGACAGAGTAGTAGATGTTACTCTTTTATCAACGACCCCTTCGCTTGATAAAAAGGTCAAGAAACCTAGATCATCACCAGCTAAGAAATCTAAAGATGATAAAGGTAACTCCTCTTCTGCTACTGACAATAGAACTGAAGAAGAAATTTTCAATGTTAAAAGAAGCATCAGAAGACTTGTGGACAGAGTTTTAAATGAAGGATTTGCTGTGCCTGGGATTTCTACTCCCCTTGCTTGCATTCCCCCTTCAGCTGAGAAAGGAAGTAATCCTAAAAATGATGCTGCTGAATCATCCAAAAATGCTGCTGCTGAATCATCCAAGAATGATGTTGCTAATAGAAAACATGAGAAGCTTGCTACCTATGCCCTAAAAGATATGGAAGAAGAAAATGTTGATCAAGATGTTGAGGAAAATGTTGATCAAAATGTTGAAGAAAATGCTGCTGCCTCCAAGGATGGAGAATATCACAATGTTGTGGATGTTGTCAATGTTGAAGAGCTCTATGATAATAAGCTTATCACTAATGTTGTACCTGGTATTGCTAGAAGGCTAAAGTCCAGGAGAGTGAAAGATGAAAGCATCACACCCCCTCCCAAGACTATCAAGAAGAAAACCATGTATGGACCCCCAAAAGCAGGAAGTAAAGTGGTCCCTCCTTCTAGCAAGAGAAAAGCTAGACTTGTTACTTCTACTAATGATGACGAGGATACTATAAAAAGGTCCAAGAGTAAGAAGAAAGTTGTTCTAATTGAAGAGACCGACTCTGAGTATGATGTCGAGCAATATGTCCAGGACATATCTCATATAAAAAAGTTTGCAAATAAGAAATTGTTTGTTAGGGTTCCTGATGCCCCCACTTTACAACATCTCCTTTCGCTCTTTTGGGAATGCTGAAAAGTGTAAGTATGTGTATCAAAGAAGGATTACCCTGGAGAGAGAACTAGGAGCTGTTACCTTGGAATGTAAGGAAATCATGGAGCTGATCTCTTATGCTGGTCTGATGAAAGCAGTTACCAGGTTTTCAAATTGCTATGAAACTCTTGTTAAGGAGTTTATTGTTAATATTCCTGTTGACTGTGCTGCCCATAAGAGTAAGGAATATAGAAAGGTATTTGTTAGAGGAAAGTGTGTTGAATATTATCCTGCCATTATAAACAAATTTCTATATAGGTCTTAAGATGTATGTTATGAGCTGGAAGTTACAGACAATCAAGTGTGTGGAGCCATTACTGTCAATCAAGTAAGTGACTGGCCAATGAAAAACGAACTTCCTGTCAGCAAACTGAGTGTGAAATATGAAATTCTACATAGGATTGGAGCTGTAAATTGGGTTCCCATTAATCACACTTCAACCATCTCCATTGGTTTAGGAAATTTCATCTATTCTATTGGAAACCATTTTTTTATATTATGGGACTTATATCTTTGATCAGACCATCAAACATGCAGGAACTTGTGCCATTAAGATTCCAATTGCTTTTACTTCCCTCCTCTATGGAATTATCCTAAATCATCACCCTGGAATTCTAAGTGGAAATGATGTTGTGTGTAAGAAGGAGTCTGCCTTGACTCTCCACTTTAAGCTCTTTTCAGGAAAACATGTCCCAGACATTGTTTTAACATCTGCTCCTGCTTAGAAGACCTCCACTAAGGATGAAATGATCAATGAACTAAAGGAAGCTTGCAAGGAATTAGATTATATGATCATAGTGAACTCTGAAGGTGAAGATTCCAGTGAGGAAAGAAGTTCTGGTTCAACCAAGTCAACTGGTCAGGATGACAATTAGACTATTTGATGTTTATCTGAACATTTTGTTTCTTTTTTGGCACTTGCATGTGCTTGACACTTGAATTTTATGGTATGTACCCTAATACTGATATTCCTTTGATTGCATCTTTTCTTTGGCATATTATGACTAAAAAGGGGGAGAGAAAGTGAGTGAGTGACTGACTAACCACTAACCACTGACTGACCACTGACCATTGATCGAGGGGGAGCTCAATACATGAGGGGGAGCCTCATGTCCCATAATATGTTTTGACATCTCCTTGTGCTAATAGCTAACTGCTAACTGAATGTATGTTTTGATTGCCTTGCTTACTACTGCCCTGATAATGCTCTGATAATTGTGCTGCTGCTCTAATAATATACTCTAACAATGTTTTATCCAAAATTTGCCAAAGGGGGGGGGGGGGGGGGGGTTTAAGTGTTTATTGGCAGCAATTTTGGTAAAATAATGAATTGTTAATGTTTTGCTAAATGTATTATTATTTGGAGCAAAACTGTTTTGAATGATGTCAAAGAAGATGTCTTGACATCTGCCTACTGATCAGATCTCAGCCCAAAATCAGTTAAGTCTTTTGTTTCCTAATTTACAGCACTCTATAACTCAGGATTTATGAACTACAGGTTGTGAAAAATATGGAGGAATATTTTTCAAATTGCATAATTATATCTTAGCCTGTTTTTATGGAAATATTCAAAATATTTGAATATTTGTTTTCAAGCCCAAGCCCAAAGTTGCGCATATATAAGGACTCGCTTCATTATTCAAAGACAAGCAATTTTTGAAGAAGAATACTTTTTTTCTGATTAGAAGTTTAGGATTTTTATTTATAATACACTCTAAGTATTAGTTTAAGTACTTGAGTTGTTATTTAGGTTTTTAATTATGTATCATTCATAAGCTTTTAAGCATTGAATGATTGAAGTGTTTCAAAATTGTTAATTCTGTAAGTGATTGAAGGTATTTGAGGATGGCCTCATACTTAGGTGAGTCTTAGGTAAAACTTTAGCCTGGGTAGTGATTAAGTGACTAGATCGTAAACTGGTTGTTTACTGAGGGTCTATGAATTGATACTATTTAGTGAACTTGTCCCTGGCTTGGTAGCCCCCAGAGTAGGTGTTATTGTACACTGAACTGGGTGAACAATCTCTTGTGTTTTTACTGCTTTTGATTTTACTGCACCTTACTTGCAAACAAATATTTGTGTCGTGACATCTCTTTAGACATCACATATCTGATACCAGAATTTCAAGGAAGAACATTATCCTCTGGAAGCATATCTCTCATAACTGTTAATAACTCTGAAACTTTTATCTGACCATCCATTGCCCACCTTTAAGTTGTACAACTTTAATACCGCAAATAGTCTAGTGAATTTAGTGCATCCTTTATACAATTTTTTCTCTGCATCACTTACCAACCTCTCAAACATTTTGGGACAATTATGAAGACCTTCTTCAAGTGCTTATGGAATTTGTTCGACTCGATCACAATCATATGTATCTGTGCCATTTTTGTCTGAAGCATATGTCGTACTATCCCCCGGTTCAACATTCTCTTTACTTTTATGACCGTGGAATATCTAACATGTGTAACTTCAATCAATTCCATGCCTCAATAAATGCGATTGCAACCCAACTGCATCAACCCGACCCACAAAACAACAACTTAAGCAAGGAAATTTCATTGGATTGGCATCTTCGGCGTGTTCAACAGCAAACTTAACAGATTCCAATACCCCATTCTCGTACTCTTTGGACAATCGATTGGAAGACTCCATCTTTTATCCATGGTTTTACTTAAGTAAGCTAAACAAAAACAATACTTAAAAAAAAGTATAGAGACTAAAAAGCTTAATACTAATTAGGAATATTCATAGAAAATCATAGGAGCGCAGGAGCACATTCTAATGGAATATAAAACATTGAAGGTTATCTAACCTTAGTGTAAAACAAGAATTTTGACTTATCCAACCAACTTAATTCAAAATCGATGGTCTTCAAGTATAATTTTTTCTCCAAAATGTGTAACCTGGATACAAAATGAAGCTCAAATGAGAATATTGCAAAAGTGAATATATAAGATACCAAAAGCCAACGCCTACAATTTGAGAAAACTCAAACATATTATGTAACAATCAATAATTTAGAGATGACACTAATAATTAATTCACACATAATCAATTCTCCTAACCAAAGAGACACTAAATATAGAGGCATTATTTAAAGATTTCAAATATTAAAAGTGATTTAGAATAATCAGTAAACAATACTTGACTTCATACAACATAATCAACACTTGATATCATGTGAACCAAGCCCAGTGCAATATTCTGGTACGTTATTGCTGGTCATATACATTTAATGTGCAACACATTCACTTTATTTGTCACTTCTGTGTTAAATGCAAAGTTCAGATCAAATGGTTCCTCAACTGTTGCATTATCCTACATTTCATCCAAATGGTACACCAATGTTCACCTGCTAGTACTTTAAGGCAAGGGATCTCTTTGAAAGAGAACTTACTACTACTGATTTTCATGTTTCCAAAGGCACTCAGATATGGGAAGCATTAGCACAAATCTATCTTGATGGTTTTTGTTAGAAATATACTATATAAAATCCTACCCATTTATATTTCTTCATCTAATAACTAAAGCTTCTTGAATTGTTGGTTATGACATTGTATGCCTCTGAATGATCAAAATCAATTCCCGTTACTCCTGTACTTGTAGTAAAAAGTTTAACTCAAGCACATAGTAAAAGAATTTCGGTATTATTCACTTTTCAATCTAGAGGTCTCTTACATGTGAGGCATGTTAGAAATGTAACATATATGAGAACATTCATGTGTCTTCTCTGATTATCTTAAGCTTTTGGATAGTTGGCTAATGTTAATGCTAGGTAGACAATTGCGATAGTGCAACGTAGAGTGGTTGTTGCTTACATCCATACTTCTAATAGGAAATTCAATCTATATGACCAACATCCTAATTGTTTAGGAAATTTTAACTTTTCGGGTTCCAAGTTATTTTGACTGTAATAATTACTTATGAACATTAGCACAAACCTATAGTGAAAACAATACAAAATTTTCCTAAAATATGTATTATGTATGTGTATGAAACTAACATCTATTGAAATAAATTAAAAATAAACATTCATGGTGAACAAATTTTAGGAATAAATTTACCGAACAACGACGTCAAGAAGTCCGAAGATGATGATGGTGAAGGTCAAGAAGATGAAGACGATGACAGTGAAGGTCGAGAAGATGAAGACGATGATTTAATCTCTGAACGGAGGCCGAACAACGGTAAACAGAGGTGAACGTCGTGAAATCGCTGAGAACTGTTGAGAGATGGAGGTTAGTAGCAGAAAGAATCGTGTTTTGTTATTTTAGGTTTTAAGAGTTTTAATTTTAGAATTTTGAAAAGGTAGCGCTTTCAGAAAGCGCTGCATAAAGTATAGGCATTGCCAGCGCTTTTAATGGCAAAAGTGCTTCCTAATATATGCCCTTTAGCAGCGCTCTCAATAAGCGTTTTCTTATCTGTGCCCTATAGCAGCGCTTTCGTATCTATGCCCTATAGCAGCGCTTTCAAGAAAGTGCTTTCTTTTCTATGCCCTTTAGCAGCGCTTTTTATTAATTTAGTTTATAGTTTTAATTTTATAACTTATAACAGCGCTTCCTGAAATGAGCGTTGTCTATGGTGCTCTGTTATTTTTAATTTTTGCAGTGCTTTCAGAAAGCGCTTTTTATCTGTGCCCTATAGTAGCGCTTTCAGAAAGCGCTTCCGTATCTATGCCCTATAATAGCACTTTCAAGAAAGCGCTTTCTTTTCTATTTCCTTTAGCAGCGCTTTTTATTAATTTACTTTATAGTTTTAATGTTTTAACTTATAGTAGCGCTTCCTGAAATGAGCGTTGTCTATGGTGCACTGTTATTTTTAGCTTTTGGCATAGCGATTCCAATGCGCGCTATATTTTATTTTATTTTTAAAAAATAAATTGTTCCCTCGATTATTTTAAAAACCAAGGTGATATACCATTCTGGACAACCTTCGAATCCCAGCTACTGCACTTTATTTTTTATTTGTTTACAAGTGTTAAATAAATTATCTAACCCTTCGGTTTCTTTGAATACCCGAGGAATAAAATAATCATATTTTACTATAAAAACACTCGTTGAACAGAATGCATCATTTTTTTGGGATGAATTGCAAAATTGAAAACAAAAATCTTATACCTTGAACAAAACATTTTTTTAGCTTTTGCAATCCATCTCAAACAATGGTGTTGATGTTGTTGTTGTTGAAGGTTTTGAACAACTATGATTTATTACTAAAAGTCTTTACCGGTTGATTGTAAGTGCAGAAAAAACATTTTCCAATTTTTAGAACAAACACCTTATTAGAAGTTGGATGCATTCAATGCATGGACATTATATACGCTAGTGAAGCCAGTGATAATGATAACATCAACAATCAATCTAGGATGCAAAGTTCTAATATTCAAACATCAACACCTATATGAAGAGTTGTAAGGGCAGAAAAATCATTGAAGAGATTTGTTGTAAACAATTTATTTTAATATTTTGTGTAGACAATGTAATAATAATAATAATAATAATAATAATAATAATAATAATAATAATAATAATAACTATCAACTTGGTTTTTAACCATAACCGATGTGATAGTTCAAAAAATAATAAATAACAATAACTATCACATCGGTTTTATAACCTTAACCGAAGTGATAATTAAAAATTAATAAATCATAATAATGTTACCTCAGTTTTATATTTAAACTGAGGGATATTTTCAGATTTTACTATAAAAGCTATCGTTAGATTTTACCCTAATTCGTGCTAATATGAAGCCGCCTCAAACTCGTATCATTATTTATGATAGATTGCAAGACAAAAAAAATCTTCAATGTTCTTCTATCTAGAACAAATTATTTTTTCTGTCCTTGAAATCTATCTCACAAAATAATGTTGTATTTTTTAAAGAAATATTATTGTTGTATTTTTTCTCATTTGATAGATTGCAAGTGCAGAAAATCATTCTTTCTCCAAGTTAACCAGAGAAGGAAGCTCAACCTTTGAAAGTTTAAATAAAGAAGAGAGCTAAACTTTTTAGAAGATGGATATCAGCAAAACAGATCTCTAGCTTCTTTTATGGGACCTGGACATGTTGTATTTTTAATATTCTGGGTAAACAATCTTGATATTCTGCAAAGATTTGTTACATACAATGTATTTTTAATATTCTGGGTAAACAATGTACCATTTATGAAAGAAAAATACTTAATTTACCCCTCGATTTTATTCCAAAATCGAGAGGATAGTTAAGTGTTATTTTTACAATTTTTAACAACCATAAACAAATATTTGTCGCTCATTTAAAGGTTATCAATGCTCAAGAATCTTCCATTAGTGATCTGTGTAAAACCTAAGGGACATCCATTATACAAGTTCTCTTATGATATTGAAAACCTAAATGAAACATATGAAGCACTTGAAAACTAAGGAGCTTGGAAAAGTTATCTACGATGGATTTCAAGAGCATAAAATCATCTGGATTCAAGGTTTGTTTTATTTAAAAAAAATTGTATCGAAAATATTTTTGATTATTGATATTAATTATATTTTCCTTTTTTTCACCAGAAACAAATTCATGCAAGATCCATAGAGAATATTCTTGCACTCAACATTTGATCTTCACCTATATTCAATAATTCAAATATCTATGATCTACGTCTTAAGAGAATTTGATTTTTATCTAGATCCCTAGGAAGTTTGATTTTAATTTTAATTTTAATATTCTAGATAAACAATGTAACAATTTTTTTAAAAAATAAATAAATAATCACACCCCTCGGTTATTTTGATAAACCGAGCTAAAATATATGTTAATTTTGAAAATAATAAAAGTTGTTGTTGTCGGGGTTCGAACCCATGCGTTGATAAACTTTTACATCCGTGTTTTAAACACCGAAGTGATAAGCCTTTACTTTTTATGATGATCTTATTCACTTCGCATCTAGTGACGAGGTAAAATTAATTTTTCATCTGACGTTACAAGCGTTATTTGTAGTAGTGCTTCACTCTTGGTACCTTAGTGTTTTGGAGTGAAACTTTATTTGTGAGAAGAATATTATTTTTTTAAGTGGTCGTGTTGGTTATTTATAGCTTCAAGGGTGCGATAACTTTAAGATATTGAGTTTTAATTCTTGAGATCAATCATAAATCTCTGTTATTAGTTTATTAAGCATATCCAGAATAAAAACTTTGTTCTTGGTTAAAGAAATGAACCATAATTCTCTAAACATTCTCACTAGAATAAGTTGGGATAAAAGATGTCAATAGGTTGGGAAAAAGTTTGTTTATTCAAAGATCATATTTTATTAAGGTTCGTGCGCATAACTGATAAAAGCTTACAAGTCTATAGTGAAAAATATCAAGAAAACCTCTTGGGGACAGGACTAGGTCAACTTTTGGCAAAAAGTGGATAACTCTATGTTGCAATTTTTCTATCCTTACTCTCTTTAAATTTCTACAACATATTTTATTTACTTCCGCTAAATTTTACTACTCAAAAACATTTCCAACACGATCTTAATCGAGAAAAAAAAAACTATCCACACTTTTCAAAAACCACAATTCACCCCCTCCCCCTTGTGTGCTAGATGTCACTTGTCCAACAAGTGACATTAGAGCCTAACTCGTGTCAAGGAATAATCGTATTAATAGGAAGGATGAATTCAAGGTATTCACTAAACAAACCTTCATCCTTTAGGGGAGAAGGGTATGGGCTATGGTAAGAGAAAATGAAATTCTTCATATAAGGAATGGATCGTGGTATTTGGAAAACTGTGGAAGATATATCATTTGTTCCCACGCACACAGTTGATGGTGTTGTAGTAAACATACTTGAAAAGGATTGGTCCAAAGAAGATAAGAGAATGTGCAATGTGGTTTGAAAGCTAAGGATATCATCCCTACCACACTAGGTCTTGATGAATTCTTGCGAGTTTCTCACTGCAAAACAACTAAAGAAATATGGGACATCCTACAAATAACCCATGAAGGTAATAATGAGGTGAATAGGGTAAGGTTGGGCACATTAACCTATGAGTATGAAATTTTCTGAATGAAACCTGAATAGAACATAAATCAAATGCAAACATGATTTACTCATATTGTAAGTCATATGAGGACTGTAGGAAAATCATTCTCGGAATAATAATTAGTCGTAAAAATTCTAAGATGCTTGAGTCGCGATTGGAAAACAATAGTCACTATGATTTAGAAGTCAAAGAATTTTGAGACTATGGACATACACACTGTATTTGGAAAATTGCAGGAACATGAGATGGAGCTAAAGAGTTTGGCCATGGATGAACAGGAAAACAAGAAAACCAAAAGTCTAGCACCAATAATAGGAGAGTCCATCTCATGCGATAACATAGCTATCATAGTGAAAATTTTCAAAATAGTTATGAAGAAAGTGAAAAAGGAAGCAGAAGAAGAAGAAGAAAAATATGAAGAAAAGTCATTTGTTCCAACCTGCTACGACCGTGGAAAGAAAGAACACATCAAACCTAACTGCTTCCTACTCAAAAGAGAAAATCAAAGACCAATAAAGAATCAAAAGGAAAATAAAGCATATGTTTCATGGGAAGACAATGATACAGAATCATCAAATGACGATGAAAAAAACAACATCTATCTAATGGAAAAACATCAAGATAACAAGATAACCTCCAAATTTTCTTATAGTGATTTATTCAAAATATGGAAAGAATTATCTAAAGAAACAAATAAACTTGAAAAAATCATTTCAAAATCAAATGATAAAATATCTCTTCTTGAAACAAAAAATAAAACCTTAGAAAGAGAATTAAATAATCTTAGGGTAAAGGAGAAGAACTAAGTCTTTCCACTTCCAATCCATGTAATGATTGTGATATCTTAAAAGAAAATGTTTTCAATAAAAAAACCTTGGTAAAATTCACCATTAGAAGATATAATTTGGAAGTGCTATTAGAAAATCAAAGAGCCTCCTATAATAATGCAGGTTTAGGATATGATCCAACAAACAATAGCAAGAAATTAGAAAATATGTGTAGCAATGAAATAACATCTCACTGCACAAAGTTTAGATCCAGCTATTATAAGAAGGAAGGCCATCTAGAAAAAGAATTATTTCTTAAAGAAAAGTCATGAAATCAAAGAAGGACACTCCCCTTCATTTTTTACAAGAAATATCTTGAACATAAAAATAAAATTTTATCCGAAGATACATATACATCTCAACCAAAAACAATAAATTTTTATGATAATAATAAAAAAGGACCTGAGATGATATGGGTACCTAAAGTTAGAAACTAACCCTCTTTATGCAGAAACTCTTTACTGTCTCAGATACTAAATGGTATCTTGATATGGGTTGTTCAAATTATATGACAGGTGACAAAAACTTAACCTCTAATTTCTTTCCAAAAGAAGGAGGATATGTCTCATATGGAGATAATAATAAGGGAAAATATTAGGTTATGGAACCATTGGTAAGAATCCTAATCCAAAGATTGGGGAAGTTCTCTTGGTAAAAGGACTAAAACATAATTTTATTAGCATTGGTCAATTATGTGACAAAGGTAACAATGTGTAATAACCGATAAAAATATGAGAGTCGCCACCACTACTTTTTGTCTTAAGGACGGGAATGGAACGGATAAACCCTAAATTTTCAGAGATTCTAGATTCGTGAGTTGATTAGATAAAGGGAAGGTGTTAGAACTTATAGGGAAATATTACTTAAATTATGTTTTTACCAAATGTATAGAAAATGGTTTAATTTTTTTAGTTAGGGGACCCGCATTGGTTTAAACTTGGGCCTACGTATCCTCTTGTGAAGAAATCAGAGTCCATTTTGTATTTTGTATGTGTTTGGTTAGTTTTTTCAAAGGATTGTGTAGAATTGCTTTTGAATTATCCTTGAACCGTCTGGGTTTGAAAAATGAGTAATCGTAGACATAGTTTGCAGTTTTGATTTGAACGCAATTCATCAATCCTTTTTTTTGAAACAATCTTGAATTTTTGTTAAGTTAGTGAAAAACGAAAAAGTTTGATGGGTTAGTTGTCTTAATATTTGATAAAATTTAAAAGGTAGAACTTAAAGTGATTTTCATAAATAAATAAAAATATATATTTGAAGTTAGTAGAAAAATGTTTGAATGAATTAATATAAAAAATGGTTAGAAATTTAGAAAATAATAACAATACAATAATTATATAAAAAGAAATATTCTTTAAGATATGTAATAGTTATAAAATATGTATTTAATTAGAAAAAATATTCTTTATTATTTTGATAAAAGAAATATAAATTAATTTAGAAAATAAAATAAAATGAGAAAATTGCTTCTGGATATCGCTTCCGTCGGTGGTGCCACTCCCTTCAACCCTCTAACCACAGTGAAATCCAGTTCTCAGGTTGAGCTTCTATCGGGAACATTAAACCAGAACCAAGAATAACATGTGAAATTATGGCTGTCAGATCCTGAATGTCCTAAGAGATGTGGAAACATCAGATCCGACTTCACACAGAACAACAAGATGAATATGCAAATAAAGCAGTGCTGAAAGTAAATAACACAATATGTTTACCCAGTTCGGAGACAACAAATCCTACTCTAGGGGCTACCAAGCCAGGGATGAATTTAACCAAATAGTATTAATTTGAAGACTTTACAGCAAACCTCTAGTTTATAGTCTACACACTTTATCACTACCCTCTGCTAAACTCTACCTAAGACACACCTAGGTATGAGGCCCTCCTCAAATCCCTCTTAAATTACACTCAGGAATTGGAGACACTCTAACACCAGTAGAGACAAAATGGAAGTCACTCTTCCAAGACACACAAAAATCAATGCTCAAAAGCTTATGAGAATTCACACATAAGTACTCAACGCTTCACATCTTGTGACTACCTGACACAAAAATGTTATATGCTTCAAAGCTTAAGAACACCGGACACGAAACTTAAACCCAACAATAAGGATTTCTAAAACCCTGACAAAATACACATATAAGTTCCACCTAAAACTAGTATAAACCAGTCTATTTATAGAATTAGTATAGATTGGGTTGGGCTTCAGAATTGCAGCAATGAGGTTGTACAAAGTATGCATATTAATCTCTGAGATTATTGGTCTTTAATCAAATGTTTCCTAAAATGTCTCCATTTATATAAACAATGTAAATCTTCAAAACCAACATAAAATATTCTGAGTTGTCAATCTTGGACGCCATATCAGCTAACTGAATATTCCACTTATATTCAGTAACTGATAAATCAGATGAAACTGTTACTAACAGCTGCTGCAGACACGATGTCCTATCTGCCTGGTTAGGATATCTTCTTCGACATGTTGAAAAACATCATGTTAGGACTTCTTTATTCAACATTTTGCTGCCAAGTTGCTTTTACCAAAAATGGTTTCCAATCACAAATTCAGATAAATAACAACATGAACCCTAGAATACCCCCTTATAACCCTAACTTTCCACCGCGGACGGCCGTTGAGGCTGCCGTCTGGGATGAGTGTTTGTCGGGAACACCATCCCAAACCCAGAAAATTAAGAACCCTAACACAAAACCTATGTACCAAACCGTTAACCATATAACACTAGGCATATCATGATGAAACCTAATTTTAGCCAAGCACCCTAACCCTAATTTTTCCATAAAAAATCATAATTCCCATGAAATCATCAAATTTACACTAATTCGCAGGGTTTCAACAACACAACAACATTTAATCCTAAGATAAGTTTCTCGGCTTACCTCTCCTGCCGTGATTCTCGTAGTAAATTTACTTATATCTTTTATCTGATATCCTCTGATTTCTTCTCCATTTTCTTTTTCGCAGGTACAAAGGTAGGATTTGTAGCAAGGAGACAAGAGCTTCAATTCTCCAATCTCCAACTCTTCTTCTCAATCTTCAATTCTCGGTCCCTTTCTCTGTATTAGCTTAGGGTTTATATAGTTTTAGGGATTAGATGAGTTAGGAAATAATTTAAGTTTGATTTGCTGTTATAATTCAATTAGGGATTAGATTGAATTTTTAATTGATTTGATTTGTACATTAGGAATAGATTCAATTGTATTTTAGAGTTAGAGTTTGAATCTGTAATGCATCTATACATTTCTGCTTGTAAATTCATTCTATCAATAAAATCAAACCTTTTGATTCTGATTTGATTCATAATTTTACAGGACTTTGGGCTTTTGTTGTTTTCTTAGGGAAGAAGGACATTCCCTGGGTGCCGTTTGGGATACAGGGTTCCAATCCTAGTTAACTTTTGATCAACTTAATAATAAAAATAAAAACAATAATAAAAATAATAATAATAATGATATTAATAAAACTAACTGAATAAATAAAAAATGTGAATTATTTTACATTTGACTTATGGTCAACTAAATTAAGTTTTAAATACAAATGATAAAAAAAAATGCCAAAAACGAATAAAATTGGAGAGAAGTATAAACTTCAATCTAAAAAATATATTTAAAGGGATTTTTATTCAAAAATAAATAATAAATCTATCATTAAATATTTATTTTAAAAAAATGTTTATATAAATAAAGTGTTATTTTTCTTAGAGAACAATTATAAAAATAATATATCACTTCAAAACACAAAATAGATTAAAAATGTATTAAAAGAAAAATTAAAATGTTAGTATGAACAAATAAAAATGGTAGAAATATGAATTTATATATATATATATATATATATATATATATATATATATATATATATATATATATATATATATATATATATATATATATATATATATATATATATATATATATATATATATATATATATATATATATATATATATATATATATATATATATATATATATATATATATATATATATATATATATATATATATTAAAGTTTAAACATTAGAAATAAATTAAAAATTAGTCCAAATAATTCAAGGAAAAATTCATTAAAAACCCAAGTAAAAATAACATTTGACTGTAGGACCCAAGCGGGCAAATTTTGGGTATGACACAATGTAATATTTAATTATTCTAGTTGCAGGGCTATAAAATCAAAATCGAATAAAATGTTATTTACCAGCTCAAGAAGTGGAAACACCTACATATTACATTTAAACAAAATTCCTTCAAATGATGTATGTCTCCTTAGCAACAGAGATTAATCTTGGATATGGCATGGGAGAGTAACACACATGCATATGGACAACTTAAATAAACTGGTCTGAAAAGAGCTTGTAGATGGTCTGCCAAACTTACGTTTTGAAAAGAATAGATTATGTGATGCGTGCCAAAGAGGAAACCAAGTGAGGGTCTCTTTTAAACCTAAAAACATAGTTTTTACTGATTGGCCCTTGCAACTGCTTCATATGGATCTTTTTGGCCCATCATAAAATGTAAGTTTAGGCGGAAACATTTACGCTCTAGTAATTGTGGGTGACTACTCTCGATATACTTGGAAAAATATCTTATCTCAGAAAAGAGACATGTTTGTTGCCTTTCAAAAATTAGGCAAAGTTATCCAAAACTAAAAAGGAACAAGCATTGCATCAATAAGAAGCGGCCATGGAGGAGAATTCCAAAATAAGGACTTAAAAAAATTCTGTAACGAGAATGGTATTCAGAAAACCTTCTCCGCTGCTAGAACTCCCTAACAAAATGGGGTAGAAGAAAGGAAAACTAGATCTTTAATAGAGCTAGCGAGGAGGATGCTCAATGAGACAAACCTTCCCAAATATCTATGGGTCGTGCAGTAAACACTTCTTGCTATGTAATGAATCGTGTATTGATACGACCCATTCTAAAGCGAACACCCTATGAATTATATAAGGGGAGAAAGTCGAATATCTCTCATTTTCATGTCTTTGGGTGCAAATTCTACATCCATAATAACGGGAAAGATAACTTAGAAAATTCGACGCAAAAGCTGATGAAGGCATATTTGAAATTTTGGCACATGCAACATACATACATGCCAACATCAGAATGATGTTGAAACAACCGGCTGAACCGTCATCAAACTAAAGTAAATAAAGTCGCCACCGAACGTCCACTATGCTAAAAATAAGATTAAGCAGCACACCTTAGGCAACACTTCTTATCAAAAGCGCTTCTAAAGATCCATTTTAAAAACACGGGAATTTGGTCGTATACCTTAGACAACACTTTCTAAAAAAGCACTGCCTAAAGGGGGTGAATATGGTTTTAAAAAGCGCTGCTAAAGGGGGTGTTAGAAAGCGCTTTGAAAAAGCGCTGCTAAATGGGGTAGGTATTGTAGCAATTTGGAAAAGTGCTGCCTAAAGGGTGGGCTTACGCAGCGCTTTGTAAGAGTGTTGTCTAAAGGGGGGGATGTGGTTTGAAAAAGCACTGCTAAAGGGGGTGTTAGAAAGCGCTTTGAAAAAGCCTTCTAAATGGGGTAGGTACTGTAGCGCTTTGGAAAGGTGTTGCCTAAAGGGTGGGCTTACGCAGCGCTTTGTAAGAGCACTGCCTAAAGGGGGGATTTCGTAGCGCTGGCTAAGGGTGGGATTACGTAGCGCTACCTAAAGTCCTATTATAAAAAAAAATAAAACACGCCCAGTATCACAATAACGTTATTATTTTTATAAAATAGGTTTTTTCTCTCTTCTTCTCACGCACACGCACAACAACCATTCTTCCATATAATCTTCCATTTTTTTCTTTGATTCTCAACGAGAATAGATTCTATTTGTTCCACAATCAAGGTTCTCATCCTTTCTTCCATTCAAGACCATTCTCATCCTTTCTTCCATTCACAACCAATGTTATCTTCTCCTCTATTTATGATTTTTGATATATTTGATAATGTTGATATATAATGTCGCATTTGGTTTAGTTGATAATGTTGATAGTGTTGATTTAGTGTTGATAATGTTGTATTGTGTTGTGTTTTGTGTGGCATGTGGTTTTTGCATGTAAGGTGTTTGTGAAAATGTCACAATGAGTTTTGCTTGTAAGGTGTTTGTGTAAATGTCACAATGAGTATTGCATGTATTGATTGAGAGAAAATATGTTCCTATACAATTGATCGAGCTATAAATTTTGGTTTTAGAGGTTGTCGTAATAACACTTATAGTGTTGAAATTGAAAGCACTTCACATAGAGTTTAAATTGAAATTGAAAGAACTCATATAGTTGATGGTTTAAAGTTGATAATATAAGTGATTATTTGATGATAATGTAAAGTTAAAATGATAATATAAATATTAGTGATAATATAGAATAGAAACCATAATATATATTCTTGAGGATGTATAAATATTAGTGATAATATGGATATAAATATTAGTGATGATTTTTGACGGTCATCGATAATATAAATATTCTTGATGCATGGTGTATAAATATTAGTGATTATTTAATATTTTTTGATTATTTTAATATTTTTTTATTAGTAAAATATATGTTAAAAAAAAATACAAGATACCCCGGTTCTTACATGCGTCAAACTAAATTACTTTATGATTTCACTTTTTTTTTAAAAAGTTTTAAAAAATATGAAAATTTTTAGAGTTAGTTATAACTATTAATTGCTAAATAATTAATATACATTTTTAGAAAAATAAATTTTTATTTTTTTGAAATAAGTAATAATAATATAATATTATTATATTATTATTGTTATTATATTATTATTATATTATTATATATATTAAAAAGGGTAGTCATAGTATTTATATTCTAATGTAATTCTTATTCTATAGATTTTTTTATTATCATAAAATTAATTGATCATTTATATAGGTTACTTGAGAAGTGTCGAGTTTCTGAGCGTTTCCAAGAATATTACACTATGTGGTTTCAGAAGTTGCTGACTTCTCTACAAGTATTTAGTTGTTCTTTTAATTTTCTATAGTTTCTTGAATAATTATAGTGTTTTTATTATCGATGAATAAAAAATGGATGATTGTTACATAATATATTTGAGTTTTCTCAGACTGTAGGCATTGGCTTTTGGTATCTTATATATTCACTTTTGCAATATTCTCATTTGAGCTTCATTTTGTATCCATGATACATATTTTGGAGACAAAATTATACTTGAAGAGCTTCGATTTTGAATTAAGTTGGTTGGACAAGTCAAAATTCTTGTTTTACACAAGGTTAGAGAACCTTCTATGTTTTATATTCCATTAGAATGTGCTCCTATGCTCCTATTATTTTCTACGAATATGCCTAATTGGTATTAAGCTTTTTAGTCTCTGTCCTTTTTTTTTAAGTATTATTTTTGCTTAGCTTACTTAATAGTAAGACCATGGATAAAAAATGGATGTCTGCTAATCGATTGTCCAAAGAGTACGAGAATGAGGTATTGGAATTCATTAAGTTTGTTGTTGAACACGCCGATGACGCTAATCGAATGAAATGTCCTTGCTTAAGTTGTTGTTTTGTTGGTCGGGTTGACACAGTTGGGTTGAAATCACATTTATTGAGGTGTGGAATTGATCAAAGTTACACTTGTTAGATATTCTATTGTGAGAAAAGTAACGAGAATGTTGAACAGGGGGATAGTACGACATATGCTTCAGACGACAATGGCACATATACATACGATTGTGATCGAGTCGAAGAGATTGCAGAAGCACTTGAAAAAGATCTTCAGGATTGTCCCAAAATGTTTGAGAGGTTGGTAAACGATGCAGAGAAACTATTGTATAAAGGTTTCACTAAATTCACAAGACTGTCTGCGGTATTAAAGTTGTACAACTTAAAGGCCGCAATGGATGGTCGGATAAAAGTTTCAGAGTTATTAGCCATTATGAGAGATATGCTTCAGGAGGATAATGTTCTTCCTAATCGAACCTATGAGGCCAAAAAAATGTTGTGCTCTATTGGCATGAGCTATGATAAGATACATGCTTGTCTAAATGATTGCATTTTGTTTCGAAACGAATATGCATCGTTAAATTAGTGCCCTAAATACGGTTTATCTCGATATAAGAAAAAATTATCTCCAACAAAACTCTTATGGTATTTTCCTATAATTCTGAGATTTAGACGCATGTTTCATAGAAAAACCGATGCTAGACACTTGACCTGGCATGCAGATGAAATAATTATTGATGGAAAGTATCGACATCCAGCAGATTCACCATAATGGTCAAAAATTGATAATGATTTCTTGATTTTGGAGAAGAACCAAGAAACCCTCGCTTGGCATTATCTACAGATGAAATGAACCCACATGATCTTCAAAGCATCTCACATACCACATGGCATGTGATTCTTATGATTTATAACCTACCTTCATGGCTATGTATGAAGTGTAAGTACATGATATTATCTATGTTAATTTCTAGGCCTAAACAACCAGGGAATGACATACACGTATACTTGAAACCTTTGATCGAAGATTTAAATATTTTGTGGGAGAACGGTGTGGAGGTTTATGATGGATATAGGAAACCAAGTTTCAATTTAAGGGAGATGTTGTTTGGCACAATTAATGATTTTCCAGCATACGAGAATCTACCAGGGTATAGCATTAAAGGTCAAAAAGCGTGTCCTGTTTGTGAAGATGGAACTGATACGACGTGATTAGACCTTTTTCAGAATAATGTCTTTCTCGGTCATCGTAGATTGTTAAATTCTAAACATCACTACCGTGGGTGGAGAAAAGTATTCAATAGAGACACCGAACAACGTAAAGCTCTACTTGCATTGTCAGGGACCAAATTTTTGAAAAGGTGAAAGATGTGTGTACTCAGTTTGGAAATCCTTTTGCATATACAGTTGTCAAAGGTGGGTGGAAGAAGAGGTCTATTTTTTTGAATTGCCATATTGGAAGTCTTTGTATGTGAGACATTTTCTCGATGTTATGCATATTGAAAAAATGTATTTGAAAGTGTTATTGATACGTTACTCAATATAAAAGGAAAGTCTAAGGATGGCCTTAAAGCAAGGCAGGACATGGTAAAGAAGGGAATAAGAACTGATTTAGGACCCGTGAAGAAAGGAAGACGAACATATCTATCACCTTCTGCTCATACTCTATACAGAAAGGAGAAAAAAACTATTGTGTAAGTTTATAAGTGAAGTTAAAGTTCCTAAAGGATACTCTTCATATATCAGAAGACTTGTGTCTATGAAAGACCACAAGTTAAAGAGTTTAAAGAAACATGATTTCCATGTCATAATGGAACAATTTCTACCAATAGGTATACATTCTATTTTTCCAGAAATAGTAAGAAGCGCAATAACTAAATTTTGTTTTTTCTTCAGGTCAATTTGTAGTAAGGTGATTGATCCTGAGATCTTACCGACATTGCAAAAAGAAATAGTTATTACTTTGTGTGAGCTTGAAATATTTTTTCCTCCCTCATTTTTTGACATAATGGTACAACTAGTTGTTCATCAGTCGTTTAGAGGGTTGTATTGTTGAACGATACATTGGTGAAGAAGCGGTTGAGTTTTGTATTGAATATTTGTCCAATGTGCAATCCATTGGACTCCCCAAATCTCATATTTTCGGAAAAAAATAAGGTAAAATAATTAATTGGAAATAAAATTATAACAATATCTAGGGATGAACGAGATCAAGTGTATTTGTATGTTCTGCATAATGACAATGAGGTTAAGCCGTATGTTGAAATGCACAAGGATGTACTCCGAGGTCAGAATCAGAATAGAAATGAAAATTGGATAGTACGAGATAAAAATAAGAGTTTTATACAATGGTTTAAGGATCATATTTATTCAAAGTTTTATTCAGATCCCGCTTCAATAACATAAAGGTTGAGATCTTTGGCATATGATCCAAGTTTGCATGTGTTTTCTCATAGCGCATACGCAATTAATGGATGCATATTTTATACTAAAGAACAAGATGATAAAAGGACTATGCAAAATAGTGGTGTCACCGTGGTAGTTGAAGCAATGCATATTTCAAGTATGAAGGACTTAAACCCCAAATATGAAAATCTGTCATATCTTGGGGTTATCGATCGCATTTGGGTGTTTGATCATGAGAAGTTTCAAATTCCTATCTTTGGTTGCAAATGGGTACATAATAGTGGCATACAAATGGATAAGTCATGATTTTTGCAAGTGGATCTTAATAGGATAGGGTACAAAGATCAGCCTTTTATTCTAGCCTCTCAAGCTAAACAAGTGTTATACGTCACTGGCCCGAAGAGTACGAAATGGTCTATAGTGCTTTTATCTAACAAAGTGATTAATTATAAAAGTGTAGATCAAGGTGATATTAATTTTAAGAATGAGAATATTAGAAACGAACGAGATGATAATATTATAGCATATGAATCATATATCAGAACATAATGAGGGAATTTGGATCAATCCATCTGTCCGCGTTCTTAAAAGACAAGTAATTCACAATCCAACCAAGAAAAAAAAGATATGTTAGTGAAAGAGGTAATATAGTAAAATGTTATATATTCCGTCATTCAATAAAATTATATATTTGTCATTTTATATACTCAATTTATTATGGAATTAGATATTTGGAATTATATATTTGGAATTATATATTTGTCATTAGATACTTTTGTTTTTCTTTATTACAGGTTAGATGGCTAGTAACGAGGATTACCCATATGATGATTCTATTAATGATGGAAAGAAATTTGTTAATGTAGAGGAAAGGGAAATTAGAAGAGGAAAAACTATTATGAAGAAAATCATTCATGATAGAAATAGAGGAATAAAATATGATGTGCATTAGAATTCAAATGAGCAACTAATTGAGCCTAACGTTTCTAAATTGACAAGTTACATTGGTTCAGTTGTAAGGAGAGAAGTTCCAATTACTTGTGATAATTGGAGAAGCGAGCAGTTGGATACCACTAAAGACAAAATATGGAGTGAGATATAGGTACCATATGTGATGTTATTGGTTTTTTATTACAATTATGTCTTTAAATTACTTATACTAACGCACTCTGTGTATATTTTTCGTAGAGTTCTTTCAACATTGATGATATTAGAAGAGATTATTGTCTTCAATTGGCCGAAAAAGACATAGAGGGTTTAGATCTTATTTATCAAACAAGTACCTAAGAGATTCTGAAAAAAGATTTGTTGATGTCGAGTGTCCAAATAAATACGCAGACTTGATTTCGCCGGAAGAATGGGACACTTTTAAAGACAAACAAAGAACCAAAAAATTTCAGGATATGAGTTTCGTAAATCGCTAACGAGCATCAGGTCTCGCGTATCCATACAGAAAAGGGCGTATGGGATATGTACGCTTACAACAAAAAATAGTAAGTATCTATAAATTGCAATGATATACTTGTTCATCATGAGTTATAATTGATCTTATTTTTTGTCTTAATGTGTAGTTAAAAGAGGAGAATAGTTTCGAAACATCTGTTCCGGAACGTGTTTTATGGAAGGTTGCCCGTGTGGGTAAGGATGGAGTTGTTAAAGAAGAGGTACAACAAATTTTTGAGAAATGTGTAAGTATAACATTAATTGTTTAATTAAATCAAAAGTTTATTAACATATAATATTCATGATTTTTTGATATTCATATGAATCTCAGGAGAATATGTCGCAATCTATATCTCCAGATGACTACAATGATTGCAAGAGCATACTTAGTCGAGCATTAGATGTCCGTGAGTATTATGGTCAGGTGAGGTGTATGGGACATGGGGTCACTCCAACATCCTTGAAAATGAAAAATCCAAAGACAAAATCTCCTACCAATAAAGAACTGCAGGCAAAGTTGCAAGCATTAGAAGCTGAAGTTCGTGAATTGAGAAAGGAAAAAGAAAGAGATCAATCCGAAAGGGAAGATTCGGGTTTTAAAGATACTAGTGACAAAGCTAGTGTCAATTGTAATGTTCAGCCGGATATTCTTGAGGTAATTATATATATATATATATATATATATATATATATATATAAACACATTAACAATGTCATATTTATTATTGGTTTTAGGGTATTTCACTCTGTCAACTCTATTTATCGTCAACGACTTATTGGATGGTTGGTAAGGGGAAAGTGAATAATACTTTGGGAGAAGTACTTCACAATAAACCGCTCCCTGCTGGATATTTGAAAGGATCAATTGATATTGCTTTAGAGGGGGTGCGTTATTACCAATACCAAATGATGTTTCAGATACAACATTAGTGGGAAAGGCAATAGGTGTTATAGCGGTAGAAATGTTGAGACTAAGCCATTGGATTGACTTATCTCGCAAAGATCAAAATAAAATCGCCATCGCGCTTTATTTCTTCCAGAGGAATGAGAAAAGAGCGAATAATCCAAAAAAGAGGGGGAGAGAATCTAAGTTCGGGGGTTGGTTATACAAAGGAAGGTATTAGCACCGAAACATCTATGGTACACCGTATGAACCACTTTTAAAATTTGTGTATTTTTTCTATAAGAGTTATATACAAAAATAGATTGTAGAGATGAGAAGAGAAGAAATTTTTATGATTTTTTCACCCGCCGTAGTTGCGAACCTTTAGTGCCTATGTACCACCTTCCGTGCAATAGGGGATCATGTTACTCGTAGTTCACCTTTAAAAATTTTAAAACACAAGTGTGTTGGTTAATTTTAAATGACGAGACATCATCGTCATATCTGAGTGAAAGAACATACTTACTACCCACATTTATGAGAAAGGAGAGTCTGCATCATCTTAAAGTGGAGGATATGGCTTGGATTTTAAAATCAACAAAGCCTTACTCAACATCCAAGTGGAAAATATCTCACTTCACTATATATCATAGAAGTATAGTAGCTCGCATCACTACAAGGATTGACAAGAGTCTAATCTGTTGAGAAATTTTTAAAGTAAAAATCGAAAATGACAAAATGATTTGAATGAGATTGATTAACTTTTAGTCTTCTAGCAAAAAATGTCAAAGTATTATTAATTTGGTTAAAGCTTGATTAAGAAAATGTTTTGAAAATACATGGACCTAAGTCCAAGATTATTGCGAAAGCGGTTCAAGTTTTAAAAACAAGAATAATTTACAAGAGAAGGCTGAAGATTTTGGAAATTAAAGAAGGTGGGAGGAGATGAAGGGACTATCCTAAAGCATAAGGTAAAAGCTAGGGAAAAAACATCTAACTAATAAGAAGCAAACACTTGACACAATGAGTTAATGTAGAATTCCCATCCTTTGGATTGAAACCAAACAAGAAAATATATTCAACCTCTTAAGAATACCAAACATAAAATGCATTATGTCTTCACAAAAATTGGGCAGAGTAACAATTGTATACTGATGAATTCCCAATTACAGACAAAGCATATAATCAGAATAACCTACACATAAAATAAACAAACCACCCAATTACCTGGGGTATACCCCAAGAACTCCAGAAAAAATAACAATAGAAGTCACAAGGTCTCAAGGTAGGTCAAGGTCTCTAATCCTAAGTCCAAGAAGCCCATAACTTAAAAATACCAAGGCTAGTAACAAAATAGTCCAAGTAACATTAAAGCTTTTTATTGTTCAAGATGGTTATTAATTATCTTCAAAAAGAAAATGAAAAGCTTAAGTGAGAAAAACAAAGTGACATAAATATAAATGCTCAAGTGAGCAAAGATGAAAATAGTAATGAAATGTAAATGCTAAAATAAATGATGCTTAAAGTAAAGGCATATAGTAAAAGCACAAAATAAAAGTCAATTGTTAATGATTTAGAAATTAGAGGTTAGTTGAATGACCATCTTGAAACATGCATTTGAAAAATCATTAGAAGATTGATAAAATCAAAGCCTCTCAATAACAAGTTTCATTTGCTTTTTGTCAAGTATACCATTCATTTCAAATTCTCAAGGCAACAACAAATGGTCAACGATGTTTAAATGATTCACTTAGTCTAAATTTTATGAAAGTCCATTAGAGGATTGATAAGACCAAAGCCTCCTAACAATGAACCTCAAGGTTATTGGATCAAAGATTTCAAATTAAACATCCTTGGGCTTGCAAATAATAGGTTTGGGCCACGAATGATCATTTCTCGAATCAGGATAAAATTTAGCGCTATGTTAAGCAATCGTAAGTGAACTTATATAGAAGTCGCACCTATTTTGAGGTCGGTCAATAGCAATCTATGTGCCATATGTTTGGAGATATGATGTGTAAATCATTCTCTAACAACATGCAACAAAATGAGAAAAGGGATAAGATGAAGAGGGAGGGGAAATATTTAAATTAAAGATTTAATCAAACTATCATTAAAATCATTTAACAATTTTGGTGGAGTTGTCCTCAACACCCAAGATCCAACGATGTTAATGAAGTTTATGATCAACCATCAAATAGTCAGAATATATACAAGAATAAAAATGCATTTAATGAATAAAATAAAAAGGAAAAATGATTTTTAAAATGTTTTTTAAAATGAAAATAAAAGGCAAAATAGCAAACTATATTCAAAATGTCAAAGAAAAATTAGAAAATACCATAGAAAAATCAGAAATGACTCCAAATATTTTTATATTTTTTTTGATATTTTTTTAAAAAAGAAAAATATTTTTAAACTATTTAAAACCAATAAAATAAATAAATAAAAATATTAAAAATAGTAAATATCAGAATAAAAATCTAAGAAAATTTCAGAAAGTCAGAAATAATAAAAATGATTTTTACAAAAAGTTTCAGAATTTAAAAATGTCAGAAAGTATTTTTAAAATAATTAAAATAAGGCAAAAAAAACAAAAATTATGAAAAATATCAAATATTAAAATAAAAATTTAAAAAAATATTCGCAAACTCAGAAATAATTCAAAGTATTTTTGTCTATTTTTTTCATAATTTTTGAATAAAAAATAGAAGAGTTATGAATTTTTAAAGATACAATGAATTTAAAAAAAGTTTTGTAAAATAAAAAATATCAGAAAAACCACATGCGTTGGATCTATCTCACTAATACACGTTGGAAGATCCAATGGCTCTGAGGTGAGGGAGTATCATGGATCCAAGCTGAAGCGCACGTATGTAACACAATAAAGTCCAACCAATCAAAATAAAACAATTGGCTCAGTGTCATTGGTTGAAGAACGACACCTAGGTCGTCTTCAACCTCCAGCCTCCTGCAAATAGGGCAAAACCAAGATCCTTGAATCTGTAAATTTACACGCTCATAGTGGTACTATCAGATGCGTCTCTTCAAGATGATCACAACCATATCCTCGCGCCAAATTTATATAAAACACAGCGTAGTCGATTTGGAAAAAACCAGAGATGTTTAAAAATGTTTGAAAGCGAAAACATAAGTATCAAATGCATTATTTCACCAAAATTGAGTTAAGAGCAAGCATCAGTGAACATCATAGACCACTCCAGTAATTTGAGTTAGAAGATTTGGTGCCTTAAACTACCTTAACGAAGTCAGATGAAGTTGCTCTGTAAATGGACTTGGCTAGTACGATTCCAGGCACCTCAAGGCTTGATTCTTCTCCTGTTAGCTTCAGGGAAGTCCAAGGATGAAGGATCAATGAAGAAACTGAATTGAAAAGTGAAGAAAATAGGAATTCGAAATCTCAAAAAAGGGTGTTATGGAAAGAGTTTGACAGAATGATTTTGGATATTCAAGCTTGAGAAAATTAGTGAGGTATAACCCTCTATTTATAGGGAAGCAAGTGGGATTCTCAAGCGTGTGGAATGATGAAGTTTGGAGGGAAATCGTGTGAAGTTGCAAGCATGAAAAGTGCGACTTCTATTTTGCTCAAAACTCAAACAAATCTTGCGTTTTAAGATAATAATCACTTATGGAAGGTTGTTAAACATGATTAGAAATAAAAACACGCAGAAATTTAGTGACTAGAAGCTGAATTGTGGATTTCAAATTCTAACTTGGAAGGAAACTTCAGTTTCAAGGTACCATTTTTGAATCCATGGTGTGCATGACTTAGGGAACCTTAGGACATGATTATTGATGCATTGGAAAGATGAGATCACAAACTTTACAATGTGAAAAGAATGTAATCAAATGGATGCTTGGGATAAAATTTGTGATGATTCAAAGTTGGGAAAAAGATGCTGACTTTTTGTACTTAGAAAAATTCTAAGTTTTTCTCAAAAAATGTCCTATAATGTTTTGCATCCAAACATGTCGTTCCACTCAAAAATTTCTCTTGAACAAAAAATGATGGAATGAAGTAGATCTCTTAAATGACATTTTGATATTTTAACCACTTAAAAACTCTAAGAATTGAGAAAGTTATGACCTTGTGAAGTTTGTGAAAATCCATGAAACGACCTATAATCTCTTGCATTCTTAGGGCATCTTCCATCCATTTTAAAGCTTTGAGCATAAAAGAAGAGTTGAATTACACACCCTTAAGATCATTATGGAAAAAGAAAGGGCCCCAGGAGATAACAATTGACCAAGTTATATTCTTTTGAAGTCACATGGGGGAATTTGATGGCATATATAGAGGACTCGTAATCTTTCCTCATCATTAAACATCTTCCACATAAGATTTCCTTGAAACTTTTGAAGTGATTTGTTGATAACCCTTTAAAGAGAAGCATGTCTTTGGAACCACACAAAAATATCAAAATATGAGCAAGATATAGCCCTTAGATGTTAAAAACCCTAACTCCTAGAGTACCAAAATGCCTTGGAAGCCCTTTTCAATTTTGACAAACTTTCTTGCACAAATACTTTTGTCATGTGAATAGAAGTTGTTGAGGATGATAACGAGAAAATATAGCAACCATAAACACTTCCAAATATTAAGAATTGATGGAATTATGCATTTGTGATCAAGAAATCAAGAACTTGTCCAATTAGGTCAAACTTCTTCAATCAACTCTTTGCATCCTTAGACTTTCTTTGACAACCTGAGGCATGATGAATCAAAGTAGACCTTGTTATGATATTACTTAAAAGCATATTTAATGATGAAGCTTGACTCTCAATGAATATTTATTGAAGAAGGCATGGAAATAAACTCATGAACCTATAGATCAACTTGATGAAATGTGTTGAGCTTTCACCTACAACATCATTGATTAGAGAAAATATTAATTGTATTTATTAGTTAAAATTTAATCAAAACAAAACATATACGATCACAAAATACAAGTCAATGTGCTTGGTGATTCCTCATGAGCAAACCTAAAGATAAGGAGAAGAACCAAACTCTAGTGTGATCTTGTTGTAATAAGTTTATATGAGATTATAGAGGGATCTTAGGGGAAACAATTGGGGTACAACAACTGCCCTTATTTAAGCGTCTTCTATCTGGAGATACGAAGGTTAAAGTCTTCATTTCCACGCGATTGAAGATACTTAAATATAAAACAAACCCTATTTTTGTCCCTAAGATGCCATGCAATGCTTATGATTGTGCATAGATCCAAAGGCTCCAAAGGACACCACTGGGGGAACAGGAAATAAAAGATCAAAAGAGAACTAGACCAGGAAAATAAATCACTTGTGAATAGAAGACTCAAATATAATGGGGTAAAGCCAAAGGAAGAGATAAAGTAACATCAACTCAAACATTAAGGAGAGAAAATAAAGGGTAACAGCGGTCGACAGATAACTGCGAACTATCCACTCTCAGAGAAGATAGCAAAAAATATACCGTTGACTCACAGGGGAAATAAAGAGGTGGTAGGATAACACCATCAAACATTAATATTAGGGGTGGTAACAATTGATTGGCATCTGTACTTATGACCGGAAACAAACAAACTTCTTCAGAGCAAAGTGAATCTCAATGACAAACTATCTCCCACAATAAAGAGACTACCATCCATAGGAAAAAGATCTCAACAACAAACTATCTCCCATAATGAAGAGACTACCATCCATCGGAAAAAGATCTCAACAACAAACTATCTCTCATAATGACGAGACTACCATTCATTGGACTAAAACCTCAACAATGAACTATCTCCCATAATGACGAGACTACCATTCATTGGAGTAACAAATCTCAACAATGAACTATCTCCCATAATGATGAGACTACCATTCATTGGAGTAACAAATCCCAGCAATGAACTATCTCCCATAATGATGAGACTACCATTTATTGGAGTAATAAATCTCAGTAATGAACTATCTCCCATAATGACGAGACTATCATTCATTGGAGTAACAAATCTCAACAACGAACTATCTCCCATAATGACGAGACTATAATTCATTGGAGTAACAAATCTCAGCAATGAACTATCTCACATAATGACGAGACTACCATCCATTAGATTAACAAATCTCAGCAAAGAACTATCTCCCATAATGATGACACTACCATTCATTGGGGTCACAAATCTCAGCAATGAACTATATCCCATAATGACGAGACTACCATTCATTGGAGTAACAAATCTCAACAACAAACTATCTCCCATAATGAATAGACTACCATTCATTGGAGTAAAAAATCTCAGCAATGACCTATCTCCCATAATGTTAAGACTACCATCAACTGGAGTAACAAATATTCTCTGGGAACTAACAGACTTACTGGTTGAGTATAGGTTGGTCAAATAAAGAGACATGCACTTTCTTTTATGAGAAGGAGTTGTAATAATGACTTCCCGGGGAAAGAAATATGGCTTCCTCAGGAAAAAATATGGCTTCCTGGGGAAACGCTAATATATTCTTGTTGAGGAGCTAAAATCTTCTTGTTCCAAAATAATTGCATATTCTCAAACCGGGGCTCAAAGCGTGCAGAAATCAAAATAATAATGTTGTAGGGAACCACTGATTTAAACCAGAAATAAAACGGAGTGAAACAGTCAACCGAGATAGCACCTGATGAGAAATAAACTCAAAAGAGGGTAACTTAGTAGGGAAATTGAAAGAATATACACTTTCTACTTAAGATTGACAATCTATTGAAGAGAGGGTAACATAACTCTACAAATGAGGGAATATGCCACAAAATATCAATGAATGCAAATGAATAATGAATTTTAACTCAACTATGCATGATGTATGTATGAATGTTATCATGTGTATGCTGACAAAACTAACACACCACAACTGGGGATAAAGCAGACAAAACCAACTTGGGTAAAGTCAACACTCGGCTAAATCACATCCATGATTAAGATTTATGAGAAAGTAAGCACCATCTGAGGAAACAAATTCCTATTTCACGGCTTAAATCCACTAGGAAGAAATATAATCTGAAAGTAATCAAATCAAAATAATAGAATTAGTGCAAATACATGGATCTAACATCCTCCTCCAAGCTTTACCGAGGAACATCACACAAACTTCAATAGGGAAAACAAATGTTTCATCATCTAGATGTTCACTGGAGATTACAATATTGACTTCATTGGGGAAGATGAAAACGACATCGTCGAGCTATCAACTGGGGGATCTTGTGCTAGCTTCATTGAGAGTACAACACCATATCGTTGAGAGGAGTCCAAAATACATTCTTTAATATCAAGAGTGATGATTACACATACTTCCCTGGGGAGAAATTATGAAAACTCATGGGGATAATAACTTTCAGAGAGAAGCAATATCTCCACTTCACTTGGGGATTTAAGAAGTTAAACAATACAAGAAGAAAGAAAAATTATGGGGATTTTAAATCAAACCCAGTGCTTAGATGGAGAAAACCCAAAAATTTGACAATTGTTTCAACATTTCTTAGAAACAATACTGCCTTTTTCTAGTTTCCTGGGAAACAAACAACAACAATAATGTCATTACTACAAATAACGATGCTTTGAAAATGATTCTACCTCAACACACAAAGGGAGAAGGAACTTCCGTCATATGAGCGAAGACCTTACTGGGGAATTTGGGATAGAAGCTTCAGACCATGCAAACCCGAAATCAAAATGAGCCAAGACTTAAGTAGGGAAAATGGGATCACAAACCCAACACCGCACCATACATCGATTGGTATCATTTCCAACTATCTTAGAAACACACAAAGATCATATGTGTGATACGGTGGAAGAACTGACTATTTTTGGAATGCTGGTTTGTGTTTTGCGTTTGTGTTTGCAAAATGTCGCGGTAAGCAAGAGTCTCCACCGACTTTTATTTTATCCAACAAGGAAAGGAAAAAAGCACAGAAAAATTCCTTTTTCGAGATATTTCTAAGTACGGGGGGTAGATTTATAGAAAGGGAAGGTATTAGCACCCTTTCTATCCGTAGTTATCTACGGGCTCTTAGGTACTTTCTCATCATTTTCAAAATTGTTTTCTTTGTGTTTGTGGGTTTTGAAAAGTTTTTGTTTTAACTTCAATTTAACTCTTTCGTCTGTCTTCAAGAGTGTAATAAAGTGATTTTGAAAACTTGTTCGTAAAAGAGTGTAAGTGTGAAAAGTTTATTTGGAATGAGCAAGTACTTAAGAACTAATCTACCTACTTGAAATAGGAATCGTTCTATGTTTGTTTCCTTTAGACAATGCTATCCCATTATTAGAGAGTAGGTAGCACTGTCGTTGGAGTTTGAGGGTCAATTCGAAAGAGGGACATACGGTCACTAAAGCAACGTTAGATTGTCTTAGTGGTAACCCTAATGTCTTAGATCATTTATCCGAGGAAACAACATCCGAGGCAACCTTTCTGAGGCAACTATGATCTTTTAGACAAGAGGATGACCTCTAAAACAACCTATAATCAATGACCGTTTACGAAGGCAACCAAGTGGGAGTGTACCCTAGGAGTGCGCATGTGCGAGTGTGTTGATTTCAGTTTTTTTATCTTTGCGCATTTAGGGTGATCTAACTGTTTTAAAATTAGTCATACATTCTTGTCATGCAAACCCTAATTATTCACATAACTAGCAGTTAATAATTTGCAGAATTAAAATGCGGAAAGTAAACTAAGCTATTACAAGGCTTCGGGTATTTACATAGCCAAAAACAAACCTTTTAAAATTAAAAGCGGTAAAAATAAATAAATGTCCTAATTTAATTATTACAGACCGGGAGCATATACAATAATTGGATAAAAATAAAGCACGCGAGAAAATTAGATCAAATGCGAAACTAGGGTTTTGACCCTTCTATCCTAATTAAAAGAGAAAATGTTTTTTTGTTGTTTTTATTATTAAAAAGAAATAGGTTTTTTCTAAATTAAAAATGCAATTAATTAGTTAATTAAGTTAATTAATGAAAAAATAATTAAATGGCATATTTTTGGATTTTTGATATTTTAGGAAAGAAATAAAATAATTAAGTTAGTAATAAAAACCTTTTGATTCTAATTAATTTTTATTTATTTGCAAAATAAATTAAAGTTATCTAACACAGATAACCTAATTAATTTATTGATGAAAAAAATAAAAATTCTAATTTTAAATTGGACATAAAATATTTTTTGGTGATTTTTGATAAAAAGAAAAAAAATTAAATTGATGATTAGTAAATAAATAATAAATAAATAAATGAAATAAATGAAATAAAAGAAAATATAAAAGATGAGAGATGGGCCTGAATTGGGCGGGTGTATAGCAAGAATCTGGGCCCATTTATGGAGTCCGTTTGACCTTAGTGTAATCCAGTATGATGCGTTGACTTGGCTTATGGCGCTCCTTCAGTAGTAGCCACCAGATTTGGCCATCTGGCCATCTGGCGCATTGATGATGAAGACTCGCGATAGATCTCATGGCTTTGCACGCATTGAATTACCTGGAAATAAACAGAAAAATAGCAAATGCTGGAGGCAAGGATCGAACCCCTGACCTCCAGCCTCTAACGCCTTAAGCACCTATGTGGCCACCACTACACCAATTGTTTTTATCTGTTCATAAAATACGCAATAATAATAATATATGAAACAAAGAAATATTGGAAAATTAAAACAAAACGCACGCTAATTGTTTGAACGGGTCAGTAGGGGAGCGACACTTCATCGTCTCCTTCCTCTCTCCATGGTTAAAGGTTCGTTCACCTATACCTACGGAAAAATGTCCGTTGCTACAGACTGTGCTCTCTCAAAATCCTCCACAGGCCATGGAAATAACATCCAATGCCATGGTTGTGTCTGTTTCGTCCTCCTGATCACAACCGTACCACTTACAAAGACCAATTGTTCCTAAAATAAAAAACCCTAAAACCAAGCTCGAAAACCTAGCAATGGTGATTAACGCTACAGGCCATATAAATGAAATCAAATAATGCAGAAAGTTTGCAAATGCTTCATAGGTCAACAATATGCCATTAATTCATGTTAACAATGCTTAAATTACAAGATGCGAATTCAAGAACAGGGGTGTATCGTGATGGACTTACAGCGCGTTTAGGGACCGGAACAGACTTGTTCTTGATAGCTTTAGGTTCCTGAGAGTGCCAGGAAGCGATTGGGATAGATAACAAACCTTGAGGATGCCTCTAACTATCAATTCGATCTCACACTTTTTTGCTTGTTTTTTCAAATCTGGTTCTCCTTCTCACGCCTCCTTCTAACCTGTTTTTAGGTCCGCACGCAGTCTATATGTATTAGTGAAGGAATTAGGGTTGCAAAACTGATCCAAATCCTTCTCTTTCAATGCTTTTTGATTTGATTTGATTTGCTTTTAAGATCTTTCCAAACATGGCTTTTTCAATCTTTTTGTTCACTCTAATGCCTTGGACGAATTTGAATGTTTGCTAGCTTTTCAATGAAGCCTGAAACAATCACAAAATCCCTTGTTATCAATGTTTTGGATTTTATTTGATTTATTTTGATTTAAATTAAATTAATTCAAATAAAAATAAAAATAAAAAATAAAAATAAGATATGAACAAGTGGCAAAGGCTAGTGCACGTGGGCTATGTTTCCAACCCAAAACAAGTGAAAAAGATTGGGCCCATTTGGCAAAATTTGAAGTTTTAGGGATAGTTGACTTTTGGCAATTTTGCAAAAAAGGCCAACTTCACCAATGCATAACTTCCTCAATTTTGACTCTTTGGAGGTGTTCTTGGACTTTTTAGAAAGCTTGAGATATCCTCTAATCAACCCTTTTGGTCACATATAATTTTGACATTCCATACTCATGTATGAAGCTTTGACAAAAAAGGTGTTTTTGTTGACTTTTCAAAATGACCTATAATGTCCAAATTCATAACTTCTTGTGAGTGCCTATTTTGAACTTGGGAGCTGAAGATTGATTTTAGGGAATTGCATCCTATTCAAAATGAGCTTTGGATGGGTCATTTCTCATAAAGTATGAGAAAGTTATGCTTGGTCAAAGTTGAGTTGACTTTTCCTACAAAACCATAATTTAGCAACTTTTGAGTCTTGATGAATTATGAGCAATCCTCGATGAATCATGATCAACCCTTGATAAAATGATGAAATATAATTCAAAATAAGGATGTTGACCAAAAATCTTGAAGTTTGACTGTATGTGGGCCACAATTGACTTTTGCCCTAGCATAGTCGATTTTCAGGCCTTTGAGCAATTGACTGAGCAAACTTCCTCTGCAAGGCTTGAAACTTGACATGGATGATCTTGAGAACATATTAGGACAATGTTGAGCATTTGGGTTCCGTTGGACTCAAGTATCTTGATGCAACATGAAACCCTAATTTGAGGTAGACTGCCTTAGGAGAGAGCTTGTCTGGCCAACCCTTGGACTTCCTTGAGAAAATTGGGGATCTTTCTTGAAATGTTTTGAGAAATATGGGAGGGAAAATTTTGAGGTACAACAGCTGCCCCTGTTCAATCTGCTTAAACCTGAGGATGTAGATTGGCTTTCGTGCCTTTCGTGATCCAAAGGTGGAAGAGGATTGAACACTAGAGTGCCCAGAAATTTGCACTCGCATGAAGTGGTAATTGTCTTGTAATGTCAGGAATGGGCTTACAGATTCCATTTGGAAATTGCTGACGGGAGATGGGCTTAAAGATGCCATCTGAAGGAGTGTCGATCGCATAAGAAATTCCTTAGCGAGAGCTTGTATACCTGTCGTTTGAGGAAAATGCCGTTGGGGAATGCTGATATTTGTTGAGAGAAGTGGAAATTTAGGGGCTTTGGCGTCCGTTATTCTGCTGGTGAATCATCTCCGTTGATATTTAGGAGCTTTGGTCATCCGTACTCAACTGAGGAATCATCTCTGTTGATATTTAGGAACTTCAATCGTCCGTACTCAACTGAGGAATCATCTCTGAGTCGAGGAGGTGAAAATGAACTTTGATCTAGTTGTGGTCCAGGCTTCATAGTAATAAGACCGACTGCTACCTGGTCATAATCCAGGCCTTACAGTGACTTACTGGGGGATGAAATTAAACTTGCTATCCAGTCATAATCTAGGTTTCGCAACTTCTCGATTCTTATCTGGTCGTAATCCAGGTTTCAGAAGGAATTCAAATGTTATTCAGTCGCATACGGGCTTTAACTTGAATTTATGGCACACTAATATCCGGTTGACACCGGGCTTCTTAGTAACTGTCCAGGTAAACTTCTATTTGGTCGAAATCCAAACATCACGAGGTCTTGTACTGCTATCTGGTCGCAATCCAGGTTTCAGTCCTTTTATCGTTATACGGTCGTAATCCAAGCTTCATGGTATTCCGTATTGCTGTCTAGTCGTAATCCAGGCTTCGCAATACTTTACTTCTCATCTAGTCGTAATCCAGTCTTTAGAACACTTTACTTCTTGTCTGGTCGTAATCCAGTCTTTAGAAGAGATCAAACGGCTATCTAGTTATAATCCGGCTTCCCTTTGGCTTTGGGCCTACTAACATCTGGTCGTAATCCGAGCTTCATAGTATCTGGTCGGGTGAACTGCTGTTTGGTTGTAATCCAAGCTGCACAGTATCCCTTATCTGTTATCTAGTCGAAATCCAGTCTTCACAATACTTTACTTCTTGTCTGGTCGTAATCCAGTCTTTAGAAGAGATCAAATGGTTATCCGGTCGTAATCCAGGATTCTCTTTGGCTTGGGGCCAACTAACATCCGGTCGTAATCCGAGCTTCATAGTATCTGGCCGGGTGAACTACTATTTGGTCGAAATCCAAGCTACACAGTATCCCTTATCTGTTATCTGGTCAAAATCCAGTCTTCACAATGTTTTTAACCTCTATCTGGTCGTAATCCAGGTTTCACAGGAACTTGTATTGTTGTATGGTCGAAATCCAGGCTTCACAATAACTTGTTGAGCTGTTATCCGGTCGAAATCCGGAATTCACGGCTTGCTGAGGACTTAAACTATTGTCCAGTCAAATCTGGGCTTCATAGCTTGCTTTTGTGAGAATTTGATTGTATATTTCCTGAAAGGTAAAGGTTAGCTGTATGTAATGCATGATATGTATCAAGCAATGATGTTCTCAAAATAAATGAGATTGTGTTGTATGATGCGTATATGCATGTGTCATGGTGTATGGAAATGTGATGTTTTTAGCTGGGAAAAATAAATCCCGGATTGCTGCTGGAGAAAAGAATTGAATTCTACGTTTCTGCTGGAGATAGTTGATGAAGATGTTTGTGAGAATAAACCTGTAGGAGAGGATAACTCCGCTGGAGAATAAACTGATGAGGAAATAACTTTGTGGGGAGGACATGCTCTGCTGAGAACTCCGCTGATAAATTCTGCTGGGGATGAATTACCGTTGCTGGAGATACTGAATCTTGTCGGGGATTGAGTTTCTGTTTGTGAAAGGAATGAACTCCGCGGGGGATGATCTTTCAGTTGCGACTTCACTGGGGATAAATTTTTTAGACTCTACTAGGGACGATCCTCTAGAGTCTACTTGGGATGATTCTCCAAACTCCACTGGGGAATATTTTCTGGACTCCGCTAGGGATAATTGTCTAGTGCTGATGATGGATAAACTCTGCTTGGGGAGAATATTGCCGACTCATTCGCGGTTGTGAGCCTCAGCTGGGGAGAATTAACATTACTGTCTATCTCTTACTCTGCGGTGAGTGAATGTGCCTCAGCCATATTCTTCAGCTGAATCTACCTTTGTACCTGGTGGATAGAGCAACTATCTGGACAATTCTTATTTGCCTTGTTTCTGATGTTACGAGTAATCGTCTTTTGTTTCGCATGTAAATATTTATGAGAAGCAATTGATGTCAAATGCATATATCAAAAATGAACATTGGACGTTCTTTGTAAAACAAAACAGAAAAAGGAAAAACAGTTTGAAATTTCTTTGAAAATGAATTGTATTGACTTTGAAGTTTGGCCTGTAAATAGGCATTTTTTGTACAAGAGGCTGGCGTCCTAGTAAGAGAATGCCGCCGAACAATAGAGTCTATACAATTTGTGTAAAAGAAAGAAAAATAGCTATGTGAGTAATCCCACTGGGTTCCAGCTCTGCTATTGCCTTTATATCCTCGAGCATCTCATCACTTTGCTACTTGGTTGAAGGTAGATCATATTGATTAGTGTCTTCCGAGCTTGATAGTCGATACCGAAGTCTGGTTGCCAGGTGATCTAATGAGACATAGTGTTACGCTTTGATCCCTAATTTTTTTCTGGACCGCCCTTTCGGGTTTTCAGTCCACCGGGATACCCTTTTTGGCCCAAGCCGCCTTTTCGGGTTTTCGACTTGCCGGGTGTACAAATTTTTTCATTTTCATCCCTTATTTTTGCCCGAACCCTTTTGGTTCGCCGGGAAGCCCTCATTTTTGCCTAGTCCAGTCGACCTAGCGGGTCTTTGATTATGCGTAGTATTTTTTCACTATGTCTGCATTGACAGGGTGAGAAAGGTCGTCACCATCCATGGTGGTTAGAATCATAGCTCCTCCTGAGAAAATGTTCCTAACCACAAATGGCCCTTTGTACGTAAGGATCCATTTGCCCCTGGGATCACCTTGAGGTAAGATAATGCGCTTGATTACCAGATCCCCAACTTGATACTCTTGTCGTCTAAATTTCTTGTTAAATACCTTGATCATCCGTTTTTGGTACGTTTGACCATGACAAATAGCAGTAAGTCTCTTTTTGTCGATTAAGTTCAGCTGATCAAGTCGGGTCTGAATCCAATCATCTTCGCTCAAACCTGCATCCTTCATAATCCGAAGAGAGGGTATCTGAACTTCAATGGGCAAGACTGCCTCCATGCCATAAACAAAGGAATAGTGTGTTTCCCCTGTTGACGTCCGCGCTGAGGTACGGTATCCATGAAGATCAAACGATAACATCTCGTGCCAATCTTTGTATGTCACCGTCATCTTCTGCACAATCTTCTTAATGTTCTTATTAGCCGCTTCAACAACCCCATTCATCTTCGGTCGGTAGGGAGAAGAGTTATGATGATGTATCTTGAACTATTTGCAGAGCTCGGTGATCATTGTATTATTGAGATTTGTACCATTGTCCGTAATAATCCTCTCTGGTACACCGTATCGACATATCAAATTGTGCCGAATAAACCGTGCCACGACGTTCTTGGTTACGGTAGCAAAGGAAGTCACTTCAACCCACTTTGTAAAGTAATCAATAGCTACCAGGATGAAAGGATTCCTATTGGATGCCGTAGGTCTGATCTCACCGATCATATCGATGCCCCACATTGCGAAAGGCCACGGAGCTGTCAAGACGTTCAGAGGAACTAGAGGTATGTGCACCTTATCAGAATAGACTTGGAACTTGTGACAGGTCCGAGAATGCTGATAACAGTCAGCTTCCATTGTAGACCAATAATATCCTACCCGAAGGATTTTCTTTGCCATGGTGTGTCCACTGGAATGAGTTTCAAAAGTACCTTCATGTAACTCCGCCATAATCCTTTCTGCCTAGTTCTTATCCACACATCGTAGTAAGGTCGAATCATGGTTATGCTTGTAAAGGATGTCGTTACTGATGAAGAACTTTTCCGCGAACCTCCTCAGAAACTTTTTATCATTAACAGATGCACCCTCGGGGTACTCTTAAGCCTCAAGATACCTCTTTACCTCGTGAAACCAGGGTTTATCTGTTACCTCTTCAGTCTCAATGTCACAGTAATGTGCAGGTTCGTACAACCTTTCAATGGTAATCTGGGGAGCCTCATTGTCCCACCTGACATTCTACATAGAAGACATCGTAGCCAGCGCGTTCGCCAACTGATTCTCCTCTCTAGGGAAGTGTTCAAAGGTTATCTCCTCGAAGTGTGGAAGCAACATCAGTACATACTCTTTGTAAGGAATAAGATTTGGGTGTTTCATATCCCACTCGCCTTTGATCTGACTGATCACGAGAGCGAAATCTCCGAATACACTTAAGAACTTAATCCTTAGGTCAATAGCTGCTCGAAGACCCATGATGCATGCTTCATACTCCGCCATGTTGTTGGTGCAGTTGTAACATAATCGGGCAGTAAACGGAGTTTAAGAGCCTTCAGGAGATATGATCATAATGCCAATGCCATTACCCAAAGCGTTTGAAGCTCCATCAAAGTACATAGACCATCGGGATCCCTCCTCAGGTCCTTCATCCGGTCCAGGTTCTTCACAGTCAGTCACTATCATGATATTCTCATCCGGGAATTCAAAGTTCATGGACTGGTAATCATCCACTGCCTCATGCGCCAAATGATCTGCCAACACACTTCCTTTGATTGCCTTTTGGGTCGTGTATTAGATGTCATACTCAGTCAAGATCATCTGCCATCTTGCTATTCTTTCGGACAAGGCAGGCTTTTCGAAGATATACTTGATTGGATCCATCTTTGATATCAATACTGTGGTATGAGTCAGCATATACTGTCTCAGCCGGCGAGCAGCCCATGCCAAAGCGCAACAAGTTTTCTCAAGCAACGAGTATCGGGTCTCGCAGTCGGTAAACTTTTTACTAAGGTAATAAATAGCATGCTCTTTTCGGCCAGACTCGTCATGCTGCCCCAGCACGCACCCCATCAAATTGTCGAGTACTGTCAAGTATAAGATCAAAGGTCTCCCTTCAAGTGGAGGCATCAGAATGGGTGGCTCTTGGAGATATTCCTTGATCCTTTCAAAAGCGGCCTAACATTCATCATTCCATCTTACCACTTGATCTTTCTTCAGCAGCTTGAAGATTGGCTCACAAGTAGCAGTTAGGTGTGAGATGAATCGGGCAATATAGTTCAGACGTCCCAGAAAGCCTCTGACTTCTTTCTCTGTTTGGGGAGCTGGCATTTCCTGTATAGCCTTCACCTTTGCAAGATCCACCTGAATACCTTTATCACTTACGACGAAACCCAGCAGCTTACCAGATCTCACCCCGAAGGTGCACTTGTTCGGGTTTAACCTCAGCTTGTACAACATCAACCTGTCAAATAACTTATGAAGGTGGTCAAGGTGTTCTTCTTCAGTCTGGGACCTCGCAATCATGTCGTCAACGTATACCTCAATCTCATGATGGATCATTTCGTGGAACAAAGCGACCATGGCGCGCTGATACGTTGCCCCAACATTCTTCAATTCGAAGGGCATGACTTTGTAGCAAAAGGTACCCCACTGTGTGACGAACGTTGTCTTCTCCATGTCCTCGGTAGCCATTTTAATCTGATTGTAACTGGAGAAACCATCCATAAACGAGAAGACCTTATGTTCTGCGGTGTTATCAACCAGAACATCGATATGAGGTAGAGGGAAATCATCCTTGGGGCTTGCCCTGTTCAGATCCCTATAGTCAACACACATACGAACCTTACCATATTTCTTTGGCACTAGAACCACGTTGGCAACCCACTGCGGGTAAGAAGTAACTGCTAGAAAACCGGCATCAAACTGTTTCATGACCTCAGCCTTGATTTTCTCAGACATCTCTGGGCGCATTCGACGAACTTTCTATTTTACTAGAGGACAATCTTCCTTGGTTGGAAAGCGGTGAACCACAATATCGGTATCCAACCCAGGCATATCTTCGTAGGACCAGGCAAAGATCTCAACATAGTCACGCAGCATCTGAATCAACCGTTGCTTAACACTAGGCTCCAGGTTTGCACCGATCTTGACCTCTTTCTTTTCTACCTCTGTACCCAGATTTACTGATTCCACTGGCTCTTCATGCGGCTGTATGGCCCTATCTTCCTGAAGTAACAGTCTAGCAAGTTCCCCAGGTACTTCACAATCATCCTCACCTTCGTCCTCGACTTGGTTGACCGGACTTTCAAAGTCATAATTGGTTGTAGCAGAGTCGTTATCAGTGGGATCCAGAGTGGATGTAGACCTGTATATGTGAGTGTGTGTAAGACAAATAGTTGTTTTGCACGATAGAAAATAAAAACAAGGAGCGCAAAATTCGTAATGCAAGAAAAACGTCCAATGCTTTTATTAATGATATATGGAGATGAAAAATATAAAGCCCTCACAAACAAAGCCACGGTGCCTCGGGTAAGACACCGGGCCATAAAGTTTAAAAATTGCCTGTTACAAACTCAAAACAAAAGTCTCATTACTGTGTAATAAAAGAAATAGGTACGAAGTACTTTGCCGTCCAATTGGTTAATCCACCGTTGGTAGTCGGGTAAATCCAGCTGTCAATGTCAAACTCTTCTTCATCATCCCCAACATTCATAGGACGTGGGAACTCCTCACCATCCATAGTTTTAAGAATCAATGTGCCGCCAAAGAAGGCTTTCTTAACAACATATGGGCCTTCAAATTTCAGAGTCCACTTGCCCCTAGAATCAGCGTTAAAATACATGATCTTCCTGAGCACAAGGTCGCCTTCCCTAAATTCACGAGGCTTGACCTTCTTATCGAAATATTTCTTCATACTCTTTTGGTACAACTGAACATGACACAAGGATGTCATTCTCTTTTCTTCTATCAAATTCAATTGGTCAAACCTGTTCTGGACCTAATCAGCCTCTGACAACTTGGTTTCCATTATCACACACAAAGAGGGAATCTCAACCTTGATTGGGAGCACTGCTTCCATACCATACACAAGAGAGAAAGGGGTTTCCCCTGTTGAAGTACAAATGGATGTACGATATCTGTGCAAAGAAAAAGGGAGCATCTCATGCCAATCTTTATAAGTTACAACCATCTTCTAGATGATCGTCTTGATATTTTTATTAGCAGCTTCAATAGCCCCATTCATCTTTAGCCTGTAAGGATATGTATTGTGATGGACAATCTTGAATTCTTTGCAAAGTTCTGTCATCATCTTGTTATTCAAATTTGAGCCGTTGTCAGTGATAATCCTGATTGGCACACCATACCGACATATAAGATTGTTCTTGATGAAATGCACTACCACCTGCTTAGTAACATTAGCATATGAAGCTGCTTCCACCCATTTGGTGTAGTAATTAATTTCTACCAAGATAAAACAATGTCCATTCGATTCTTGGGGTTCAATCATTCCAATCATGTCAATACCCCGCATAGGAAAAGGCCACGGGGAAGAAATAACATTGAGAAGCTTCGGAGGCACATGAATTTTGTCAGCATAATTCTGGAACTTATGGCACTTCTTTGCAAATTTGTAACAGTCAGATTCCATTGTCAGCCAATAGTAACCTTCCCTAAGCATATTCTTTGCCATCGAATGTCCATTGGCATGGGTACCAAAGGATCCTTCATGGATCTCATGAATCAACATGTATGCTTCATGTCTATCCACGCATTTAAGCAAGACCGTGTCATGATTTCTTTTTTTATAGCACATCTTCATTGAGGAAGAAGCTGCTTGCCAACCTTCTCAATGTCTTTTTATCTTTATTTGACGCACCAATCGGGTATTCCTGAATCTGGAGAAAATGCTTGATATCATAATACCAAGGTTTTTCATCTGAAATTTCTTCTGTTGCAAACACATGAGCCGACCTATCCAAACATCAAACTGTAATATGAGGTACATCGTTCCAAGTATTCACTTGATACATAAAAGCCAGAGTTGCCGAAGCATCCGCCATCTAATTTTCATCTCTGGGAATATGATAGAATTCAACTTTATTAAAGAAGGGTAATAATATTCTAGCATAATCTTTGTAGGGAATCAAGCCAGGATGACAGGTATCCCATTCTCCTTTAATCTGATTTATTACCAAAATTGAATCGCCATACACATCTAAAATTTTGATTCTGAGATCAATAGCCTCCTCGAGACCCATGATACAAGCTTTATACTCTACTATGTTATTGGTGCAATCAAATGTCAACCTTGCAGTAAAAGGTATATGCGATCCATGAGGAGTGACAATCACAACACCAATTCCTTTCCCATAAGCATCCACAGCTCCATCAAACACCATGCCCCAACGAGATTCGGAATGAGGACCTGTCTCGGGCAACAATTCATCACAATCTTTCACTTTCAGAAACATAACATCCTCATCAAGGAAATCATATTTAACAGACTGATAACCATCAACCAGTTGGTGAGCAAGATAATCTGCCAACACACTGCTTTTTATAGCCTTCTGAGTACGGTATTCAATATCATATTCAGACAACAACATCTCCCAACGGGAAATTCTCCCAGTAAGAGCAGGCTTTTCAAAAATGTACTTAATTGGATCCATCTTGGAAATAAACCAAGTAGTATGATTCAACATATATTGCTGCAATCGCTTTGCCGCCCAAGCCCGAGCACAACATGTCTTTTCTAGCATAGAATACTGCGACTCACTGTTAGTAAACTTCATGCTGAGATAATAGATGGTATATTCCTTCGTCACTGTTTCATCTTGTTGTCCCAAAATACAACCCATAGAATTATCTAACACTGTCAGATACATAATCAATGGTCTTCCTTCAACAGGAGGGAGCAAGATAGGAGGTTCAAGCAGATACTCTTTAATACTTTCAAGTGCCCATTTGGTAGTCATCTGTCCACACACAACCTTGATCTTTCTTTAACAACTTAAAGATTCGCTCGCACGTTGAAGTCATGTGGGAGATAAATCTGGAAATGTAATTCAAACTCCCAAGAAAACCTGTAACTTGTTTTTCAGTTCATGGCGCGGGAATTTCTTGAATTGCGTTAAATTTTATAGGGTCAACTTCAATCCCTTTTTGGCTGACAATGAAACCCAATAATTTCCCTGATCGAACATCAAAGGTACATTTATTTGGATTCAAACAGAGACGATACTTCCTCAAACGCTGAAACAATTTCAATAAATCTTCTACATGCCCTTCCTCAGTCTGGGACTTAGCAATCATATCATCAACATATACCTCAATTTCCTTGTGCATCAGGTCATGGAATATGGTTGTCATATCCCTCTGGTACGTTGCACCAGCGTTCTTCAACCCGAAAGGCATTGTAATACGGTGGAAGAACCGATTGTTTATACCAGTTTTGTATTTGTGTTTGCAAATATTGCAGTAAGCAAGAGTCACCACCGACTTTTCTTTTATCCAACAAATGAAAGGGTGAAAAGAACAGAAAAATACCTTTCAAGATTATTTCTTGAGTTCGGGGGTAGATTATGGAAAGGGAAGTTATTAGCACCCTTTCCATCTACAGTTTTCTATGGGCTCTTAGATGCTTAGCTCATTTTTGAAATACCTTGTGCTTTTTGTGGGTTTTAAAAAGTATTTTTAAAAAGTGCCTTAGTGCGGAGATTTTCTTTATGATAACTCTTGTATCAGTCCTCAAGAGTGTTGATAAAGCATTTGAAAATGTTTTTGAAATTTGTTTTGTGTAAGTGTAAAAATTGTTGGAGCAAGCATCTAACGGATATCTTCTTTACTCGAAAGTTTGTTCTTTTCCTCTTTTCCTTTAGACAGTGTTATCCTACTATTAGTGAGTAGATAGCCATAGTCGTTGAATGTTTGAGGGACATTTGAAGGTCATCGTACAATCATAAAGGCAACATGTAGAAACACTTTAGAAATTTGGTTTAAGGGACTAGATCATTTACTGAACGGCAACGCTGTAGGGTTGTCGAGGGACTATAATATTTTGATTTGAGGGTCTTTGCTAAAGCATTTCTACTTTCGAGGGACATGACTATTTTATTCCTGAAGGCAACCAAAGTGAGAGTACCCTAGAGGTGTATATGTGCAAGTGGATTGTATTCAATTATTTTTGTCTTTTTTGTTAGGTTTGCTAGCGTTTGATTTTAATCTTTGCCATACAATCCTATTAGTCATACATCTAGCAGTTAATATGTAAAGAAATTTAAAGTGCGAAAATGTAAATCCTACGCTATTATATGGATTTTGGGATTAATTACATGTCCAAGAATGAGGAGATAAAAGCAGTAAATGTCCTAGAAATTTTATTACAACCCTTGAGCAACTACAATAATATGAAAAGTTAGAAAATAATTAAATGCGGGCGAATTGAAAATAACGTCTAAGTCCTAAGAATAAAACCTTTTTGTTTGTTTTTATTTATAAAATAAAGCAAAGCCTAAGTCTACTTAATTTTAATTAAAAAAAAAGGTTAAAATAATTTATTAATTAATTAACAAAATTAATTTGGTTCATAAAACACTAGCCTAATATTTTTGTGATATTATTTATTTAATGTTCATTTAAAGAGGAAAACCATTAAGGGAAAATAAACAAAACAACAAAGAAAATAAAAATACAATAAAAAGAAGAGTTTTTCGATCCAGGGAAGGGGATTGCATTTCGATCCAGTGGAAGAAATTGTCCCTTCGATCCAGGGAAAGACAAGGTTTTTCGACCCGGATTTGCAAGACAAGCGTTAGAAAGAATAAAGATGCAGGACCTGGGTGTCGAACCCAGGTCCTTCGATCTTGTGCACGTTGGTCTATTCAGGCTTGATCTGTAGTACAAGCGTTAGGAAAAAAACAAATACAAACCTGTGTGTTGAACCCGGGTCCTTAGTCCTGAATACAAATCGAACTATAAATGTTAATATTTCATGCAAAAATCATAAATTAACTTCAGATTGAAGGTTTGTTACCAATGGGATGTTTTGTTTTGGATGGATATGACTTGAAAAGTGCTTGGGAACGCCTCCTACAAACTTCAAGGAGTGATTGGAGCATTGTTGAAGATTCCTTCGACTTGGATTGCTTAAGAGGTTTTTGATAACTTTGGTGTGGCTTAGGAGGCAACGTTTGCGTGTAAGGCAATATATGTGGGTAGTTCCTGGGTGTATGTATCAAGTGTGTACCTGTATGTATGTAGTATCCCCCCTTGGCTTTTGGAAATAGTGTGTATTTATAGGGGATGGAGAGAGGGTCATAGCACAGAAATGGCAAGGGACAGCCATTTAACTAGACTTTGAAGGCCAAATCTAACACATTAAGGGATTGCCTTTTTTGGTGAGTTCCCACCCCTTTGGGCTTTGGGGTGAACATGGACACATTTGGCTCCTTCGAATGCCCTCAATTTTTGTTTTTCGATTGACCCAGGGTTATCTCCTTCGAATGGCTCCAATTCTCATCGTTGGGGCCTCTTCGATTGAGCCCCTATTCTGCTAGCCCAAACGAAAGCTCTTTTTCTGGCCATTCGAAGCTTCCTTTGGCATGAATGTGCTTGTGCAAGAGGCTTGAGCATGGAAGTATGTGCAATTTTGGGCCAACAAGCATCTTTGAATTTTTCTTTTTCTTTTTGACTAACTAGATCCATTCTTCAACCAGACCCCTTTTTAGACAACAATATGTGTTTCCAATCAAATTGTCCTTCGAATGGGCCCTTTGTGTAACCTTAGTTTTGAACCAATTTGTGTGTTATTTTGAAGGGACCACATGCATCACTTCCAATTCCTTCAGATGGGCCAACAAGGTATATCCTTCGAATGGAACACCCATGTATGCCCCTTTAAATCCATCAATACATGTCCTTCGAATGGGGAAAGTATATGTCCTTCGAATGGACCATGTGCCTGTCCTTCGAATGCGCCAGTTATGTATCTTTTGAAAGGGGCATCCAAGTATGTCAATGCATGTCCTTCAAATGGGACACCCAGGTATATCATAGTGCAGAAACTATGTGTGTTGAAGGTTTTCAAGGGTGGAATCGAAGCTTGCATGCAAGAGGCCTAAATGCTCAAACGAGGCTTGCATGCAGGAGGTCCCTGCCTTGTGAATCAAAGGAAACTATCTTCAAAGGAAAACAATGCCCAACTGAAGCTAGTATGAAGAGAGCATACAAGAGGCCACGACCTCTATCGAAGCTTAGGATTTAAGTTTTCTCGAAAGAAACCAAATGCCCAATCGAACATAAGAGTTAATCTAGTTCAAAAGAAGTCAAATTCCCAATCGAAACATGGGAATCCATACAAACTTGCTCTTCTTCAATTTGATGATTGAGAGCCCTTAAATGATCCAATTGTACTTGTGCAACCTTGACCTAGTAGGAATTTTGTTGAGAAAAATCATGAGAATGAGAGGGTAAATTTTGGGGTACAACAACTGCTCCTGTTCAATCTTCTTAAATCTGAAGAGTTAGATTGGCGAGTCCGCCATTCGTGACTTGAAGGTGGAAGATGATTAAACACTAGAGTGCCCTAAAATTTGCACTCGATGATGTGGTGGTTGATTGTGTAGGGAATGGGCTTAAAGGTGCCATTTGTAGAGTTGTCGGAGATGGGCTTACAGATGCCATCCAAAATAGATGTTGACTTCATAAGAGGTCCCTTTCTGGGGAATTCCTGTTCCTGCTGTCTGAGGAGGAGCCAACTGGGGAAGGTTGATTTCTGTTGTTATCCTTCTTGAGCAAAACTCTATAGGGAATATAGTCTAGGAACTTTAGTTGTCCATGGCTCTACTGAGAAGATATCTCTGGACTGGAGAGATGAAAGTTTACTATTTTCTGGTTGAACTCCAAGCTTCATTGTAACTTGCTGGGGAGAGTGAAAGTAACTGCTGTCTGGAAATGTATTAGAAAGAGAATGTGTAGGGCTATTTCAGGATAAGTCTGTGTTATACTTCTTTTGGAGATATATGAGAAGGAGTCTGTATGGGGATGCTTCAGAATGAGTCCCGGTAAGACTGCATCTGGATGATGAGAAATAATTCGTGTAAGATTGCTTTAGGACGAGTCTGTGTTAGATTGCATCTGGAGATCATGAGAAGAAACCCGTGTAAGGTTGCTTCAGGATGAGTCTGTGATAGACTGCATCTGATTATATAGATAGTTTTCCTATCTGGTTTCAAGTATTAATCTACAATCAGTCATTCACAGATATTTGTCCTGTCTTGTTTCAGGTATTAATTTGGAACCTGCCTTTGTGGGTCGTTGAGATAGTTGTCTTGGCTGGTTTCAGGTATTAATCTCTGGCTTTAGAAAGAAAGATAGTTTTCCTGTCTTGTTACAGGTATTTATCTTCAATCTTCTCATATAGATAGTTTTCCTGTCTGGTTTCAGGTATTAATCTACAATCAGTCGTTCACAGATAGTTTTCCTGGCTTGTTACAGGTATTAATATGGAACTTGAAAATGTTGGTAAGTATGAAGCTTGACAGTGACGTATAATGAATGAGTCTTTGACGACTACTACTTCAGCTGATAATGAAGGAATCTTTGACGACTACTACCTCAACTGGAGATGAAGGAATCTTTGACGATTACTACTTCAATATATAATGAAGGAATCTTGGACAATTACTACCTCAGTAGGTGATGAAGGAATCTTGGACGATTACTACTTCAGTTGATAATGAAGGAATCTTGAACGATTACTACTTCAACAGATAATGAAGGAATCTTTTACGATTATTACCTCAGCAAGTGATGAAGGAATCTTGGACGATTACTACTTCAGTTGATAATGAAGGAATCTTGGACGATTACTACCTCAACAGGTGATGAAGGAATCTTGGATGATTACTACCTCAACAAATAATGAAGGAATCTTTGACGATTACTACCTCAGCAGGTGATGAAGGAATCTTGGACGATTACTACTTCAGTTGATAATGAAGGAATCTTGGATGATTACTACCTCAACAAATAATGAAGGAATCTTGGATGATTACTACCTCAACAGATAATGAAGGAATCTTGGACGATTACTACCTCAACAAATAATGAATGAATCTTGGACGATTACTACCTCAACAGATAATGAAGGAATCTTGGACGGTTACTACCTCAACAGGGTACCAAAAATTTGTCTGGTCATGTAAGTAGTTGATGATATTTGTCTATTTATAGACTTTTACATGAAAAGATATAGGGTTAGCTGTATGCAAAGTCATGATGCATGAAGTGAAAATACTGCTCTCAAAATAAATGAGATTGTAATATATGCATTCGTACTGCATATGATATGATACTTATAAAATGATGTATGAATGCAATGTACGAATGTGTCAGTCATTCCACTGCTGTATTATTGAACTAGGGAAAATGAATCCCTGATTGTTGTTGGGGAATGAAAAATGTAGGTCTTCAAATTTGTTGAAGTTGAAACGCTGTGAGATGAACTTCCGTTGTTAGAGAAATAAACTTTGTTGGGGAAGGAAAACTCCGTGAACTGCTTGGGGAATTTGTTGAAATCCTGTTGAGTAATCCTGAGAAGCATGGCGACTTCATTGGGGAATTTTTGTTGGAGCAGTAATTTAGATATTCTTTCTCCATCGGGGATATAAGAACACCTGTCACCATTAGGCTTCATGCTGAGGATATGGAAGTGACCTTGTAATAGGATGCCCTTACCTCTGTACTTGCCATAGAAAGTATCTGCTAGGATTCTGTGGATGGCCTGACTGTTATCCCAATTCCTGGAATCCTTGGTGAATGCAGATCAGGGTGGTCAACACTCTACTGATAGATAAGTGACGAGATGATGGTACATAGTCATACACTTTAATCCCTAACTTTTGCCTGGACTGTCCTTTAAGATTTCAAGTCCACTAGGATACCTTTTTTTTGCCCAAACCTCCTTTTCAGGTTTTCGACTTTCCGGGTGTATAGATTTTTCATATGTATATCCCTAATTTTTGCATGAACCCTTTTGGCTCACCGGGATGCCCTTATTTTTGCCTAGGCCAGCTGACCTAGCGAGTCTTTGTTTATGCGTAGTATTTTCCGACTATGTCCACGTTCGTCGGGTGCAGAGAATTGTCACTGTCTATAGTAGTAAGTGTTGCCACACTTCCAGAAGATGTTTTCTTGATCGTACATGATTCGTTTTTGGAATTCATGTCCAATTCCCCAAGTGATTTAGATGGAGATCTGCCCCTGACTCTTTTGACACTTTTGAGGGATTCCTTGACTCGACTGCCCCCAGATCAGTTTAGACACCATGTCATGTCTCTTGATTATGAAAGGCCTTTTATTGGAAATGTCTTTCCATCTGAGGTGATTCTGTTCATTGAGAGGATTTCTGTTCATCGAATATCTGTTGTGCGAATTTCTCTGTTGTTTGAACAAATAATCATAAGCAAACAATGGTATTTTAAGAATGCAAAGCTTATGGCTGTCTTGAATTTGAATAATTCATTTTTTAGTAAAACAAACAAATTTTGTAAGAGTGTGATATCAACTCAAGATTTGTAGCAAACCTTACAGGAGTCAGGATACCTTTTATAACAGTATGCTTTCGAACTAACCCATGCTTCAACTAGGACTTTTAAGGGTTATAACGTGGCCTGGTTCACGGTTTAAGAAACAAAGGATAAAGGATCAAATTTTACTTGTACCCAACCCGTTCTTCGTGATGTTCTTCGATCCTATGCTCAGCTAATTGTGCGTTTAGATCCCAATTGAGTCTGGAATCTTTGCTCTGATACTTGGTGACGGTTCAGAAATTGAACTTTTGTTGGAGAAGGCAGTCATTTTTGTAACCTTTTCTTTTTTGTTGAGGATTTGTAGGATCTCTTTTTTTGATTTTGTTATCATTACTTTTCCCTGAATTGTTTCTTATGATTACAGTCAGCGGGATGCCCCAGTTTTTCTTAAGTCTCCTTCATAGGTTTTTGACTTAACGGCCTTTTATTTTGAGAGGCAATGATTTCCTGTCTTGATGATTATGTGGAACCATCACCATCTTTTGGAGAGCATCTTCTACACCATTTTTCGTGTGTGAAGGTAGAGCTTACGACTGAATGCATATCTGAATTACCTGAGAAAACTACCCCGCCCCAGGTTATGATTAAGGGTTTTAATTTGTGTGAAAAAGAAAACTCCAACTTCTTAATCTCAAAGGGGTTGACTAAGGGTTATCTTCCTTATAAATTCAACTGTTTAGGATTTGAAATAACGCTTGTACATCGTTAGTAGGGTCTGTTCGAAAGCATACTGTAGAGACCGTGGTATCGTTTTTGTCATCCTCCCTCTAAAGGCTTATAACTTTTAACTGAGAGTTGAATATCACAAAAAGGAAGTAAGAAAGCAGTTTAAATGTAATGAATATGAATGAAATAGTTCAAGACAAAACATATGCGATGCATTAATATGAATAACCAAAGTCTGACATAAAGACAAATGTTTTAAGCAAACAAAGAAATTACAACTGATAATTCAAATGAAATAGACGCTTTCAAGTTTGGCCTTGATTTGGCATGGGTGCAGTGATCACATTAGGAGCCTTGGGAGGGTCAAATTCAATCTCCTTATTGTCGATCAAATCTTGAATCTTGTTCTTCAAAGTCCAACAACTGCCGGTGTCGTGTCTAGGACTGTCAGAATGGTAGGCATATCTTACATTTGGATTGTACTCAGGAGAAGAGGTATCCGGGTTTTGAGGAAGATCCTTTAGTGTAATCAGCTCCACTTTCAACAAATGTTGTAACTCTGGAGACAATGGCATATTAATCTTAGTGTACTGCCTTTCTTGGTACTTTACCCTACGCCTATTGCCCTGTCGTTGTTGAACAGGTGTAGGATTAGAGATTAGCACTGCTCCCACGGATTAATGGTGATCTTTTTTATTATGGCCCCTTTAACCATACACAACATTAGTTTCTTTTTTACCCCCAAATGGCCTCTTCTCAGCATTAGAAGATGCGTCCATCAGAATTTTCCCACTCTTGATACCGCTTTCGATCCTCTCCCTAGTCAGAACCATATCTGTAAAACCTGATGAAGAACTCCCAATCAGTAGATTGAAGAATGGGCCTGTCAGAGTGCCCATGAACATGTCTACCATTTCCCGATCAGCCAGAGGGAGTTAAACCCTGCCATATAAATCCCTCCATTTCTGCGCATATTCCTTGAACCCTTCTCTTGAGTCCATGGACATATTCTGCAATTGCACTCGAGTTGGTGAGAGGTTAGCATTGTATTGGTACTACTTGTAGAAAGCAATAGCCAAGTCTTCCCAGGTATGGATGTCAGTTCCTTCTACCTGATAGAACCACTCCAGTTAAGTGCCTTCTAAACTTTCTTGGAAGAAATGGACCCATAACTTCCGGTCAGCAGTGTGAGGCTGGATCTTTCTGATGTATGATCTGAAGTGAAGTTTAGGAAAAGAGACACTGTCATATTTAGCGAACATGGGAACCTTGAATTTTGGTGGGATGAACACTCCAAAAACCAACCCCAACTCTTCAAAGTCCAAGCAAGGTATCAGCTGAATCTCCATAGCATTGAGGCGATCCTTCAACTATTTATATTTATCATCAACGGGAGGATATTGCTCCTCAGAGTGGTCAGCTTCATCTTTATCAGTCCCCAGGTTATTATCTTCTTCATGATGGTCCCCCTCATTTGATTGAGTTGAAAGATCTAGAGATCTCTTGGCTGGTCCTTTAAGTCTTCTTCCCATATTCAAGACGCCAGCCGGTTTCTTTGCCTTTTTCTTCTTCTCTTTGATGATGAGAGCTTCCAGTTCTTCCTGCCCCTTAGCCAGAGTCAGGAACATTTGTTGAACTGAGCGTTTTGGGCTTGAAGGTGTTTTACTGTCTGTTCAAGAGCCATCTCTTTTTCAACAATAAACAATGAAAAGATAAGAAACATGTCTTGAAATACCTGCTATGCAATGACATGTATGATATGCTTATGCGATGTTTTCAAGGATCTCGCAAGGTAAACACAAGAAGCTGTTAGGAGTTGACTGCAACTTTTCTTGAAGAACTTCGTATCGTTGAAGGTACTTCTACTAGACTCAAGCTCACCGTGTCGAGTGGGTCATAGCCTCTGACTCAAGTTATCATGTTTTGACCTTTTGAGGACACTGGCTAGAGGAAAATAAATCCCCTTCCCCCTTTCTAGACGTCTAGTTCATCATAACCTACATCACATGCCCTTTGAGATCCTTGAAATTGTTAAGGAAATGCTATGGCATGATGCAATGATGTGTATGTTATACATCAAGCAAAAAAATAGGGTAATGAAGACAAGTGAGTCTTTCTAGAAATCCAAGTTATTGGATAATGACTCAGAGCATTGGATAATAAACAAAAATCTGCAAGGAATGAAAGCAAACAAGTCACACAAGCAGCCTAAGGTTCAGGCTTGCATGGGGTTCGTAAGTAAGTACCCTTTTGAAATTTAGTTGGCTTAATCTATCCTAGTAATAGTAATCGGGTTCTAGGAATCTCAATATCACTGATCTTTCTTTATCAGGCATTGTTTCATCTCAAGCGATATTTTCTCGCAGCTGAAACTCTCCCGAAAGTCCGATCTCGATGAGTTTAGCATCGAATATCAACCAACCCTCAGCTTTATACCGAGGCCGGCTATCTCACTACTTTCTAATGGTCAAGTTTGTTTAACTAAGGTTCTAAGGCCCGTTATTTCTTTATGAAACCATGCAGTGGCCCCATATTTTCCTAGATATAACACAAGGGATACCGATACCAACCAAAGTGTCACACCAACACATCTATTGCTTCAACCATATCCGTTTATGTCGTACAGTCTCCACGATCTATTGTTGTTTACCTAAAAATGTGCCCCAGATCCAGGTGTAGGATCTCTACAAGAATACCCCAACAAACCCTCAAAGATAAAGCAAGCAAAGCATACAAGGAAACCAATTTAAAATGATGAACTAAACTCTAAGTTAACCCCACTTTTTATTATTCCCAAGCAGAGTCGTCAGTTCTGTAATACGGTGGCAGAACCGATTGTTTATACTGGTTTTGCATTTGTGTTTGCAAATATTGTGGTAAGCAAGAGTCGCCATCGACTTTCTTTTATCCATCCGCAGTTTTCTACGGGCTCTTAGATTCTTAGCTCATTTTTTAAATTCCTTGTGCTTTTTGTGTGTTTTGAAAAGTATTTTTGAAAAGTTCCTTAGTGCAGCATTTTGCTTTATGATAACTCTTGTATCAGTCCTCAAGAGTGTTGATAAAGCATTTGAAAATGTTTTTGAAATTTGTTTTATGTAAGTCTAAAAATTGTTTGAGCAAGCATATAACGGTTATCTTCTTTACTCGAAAGGTTGTATTTTTTCCTCTTTTCCTTTAGACATTGCTACCCTACTATTAGTTAGTAGGTAGCCCTAGTCGTTGGATGTTTATGGGAAATTTAAAGGTCATCATACAATCATAAAGGCAACGTGTAGAAACGCTTTAGCAATTTTGTTTAAGGGACTAGATCATTTACCGAAAGGCAACACTGTAGGTTTATCGAGGGACTATGATCTTTTGATTTGAGGGTCTTTGCTAAAGAGTCCCTACTTTCGAGGGACATGACTGTTTTATTTTCGAAGGCAACCAAAGTGAGAGTACCCTAGAGGTGTATATGTACAAGTGGGTGGTATTCAGTTATTTTTGTCTTTTTTGTTAGGTTTGCTAGCGTTTAATTTTAATCTTTTCCATACAATCCTATTAATCATACATCTAGCAGTTAATATATACAGGAATTTAAAGTGCGGAAATGTAAATCCTACGCTATTACATGGCTTTGGGGACTAATTACATGTCCAAGAATGAGGAGATAAAATCGGTAAATGTCCTAGTTATTCTATTGCAACCCATGAGCAGTTACAATAATATGAAAAGTGCAAAAATAAATAAATGCGCGCGAATTGAAAGTAACATCTAATTCCTAAGAATAAAATCTTTTTGTTTGTTTTTATTTATAAAAGAAAGCAAAGCCTAAGTCTACTTAATTTTAATTAAAAAACAAGGTTAAAATAATTTATTAGTTAATTAACAAAATTAATTTGGTTAATAAAACACTAGCCTAATGTTTTTGTGATTTTATTTATTTAATATTGATTTAAAGAGGAAAACCATTAAGGGAAATAAACAAAACAACAAAGAAAATAAAAATACAATAAAAAGAAGAGTCCTTTGATCCAGGGAAGGGGATTGTCCTTTGATCCAGTGGAATAAATTGTCCCTTCGATCCAGGGAAAGACAAGGTTTTTCAACCCGGATCTGCAAGACAAGCGTTAGAAAGAATAAAGATGCAGGACCTGGGTGTCGAACCCAGGTCCTTCGATCTTGTGCGTGTTGGTCTATTCAGGCTTGATCTGCAGTACAAGCGTTAGGAAAAAACAAATACAAACCTGGGTGTCAAACCCAGATCCTTAGTCCTGAATACAAATCAAACTATAAATGTTAATATTTCATGCAACAATCATAAATTAACTTCAGATCGAAGTTTTGTTACCAATGGGATGTTTTGTTTTGGATGGAGATGACTTGCAAAGTGCTTGGAAACGCCTCCTACAAACTTCAAGGAGTGAGTGGAGAGTTGTTGAAGATTCCTTCGATTTGGATTGCTTAAGAGGTTTTTGATAACTTTGGTTTAGCTTAGGAGGCAACTTCTACGTGTAAGGAAATATATGTGTGTAGTTCATGGGCATATGTATCTAGTGTGTACCTGTATGTATGTAGTATCCCCTCTTGGCTTGTGGAAATAGTGTGTATTTATAGGGGATGGAGAGAGGGTTGTAGCACATAAATGGAAAGGGACAACCATTTAACTAGGCTTTGAAGGCTAAATCAAACACATTAAGGGATTGCCTTTTTTGGTGAGTTCCTACCCCTTTGGGCTTTGGGGTGAACCTGGACACATTTGGCTCCTTCGAATGCCCTCAAGTTTTTATTTTTGATCGACCCAGGGTTATCTCCTTCGAATGGCTCCAATTCTCATCATTGGGGCCTCTTCGGTTGAGCCCCTATTCAGCTAGCACAAAAGAAAACTCTTTTCTAGCTAGTCGAAGCTTCATTTGGCATGAATGTGCTTGTGCAGGAGGCTTGAGCATGACAGTGTGTGGGATTTTTGGCCAGCAAGCATCTTTGAATATTTGTCTTTTGTTTTGAGCAACTAGATTAATTCTTCTGCCAGACCCCTTTTTAGACAACAATATGTGTTTCCAATCAAAGTGTTATTCGAATGGGCCCTTTGTGTATCCTTCATTTTGAACCAATGTGTGTGTTCTTTTGAAGGGACCACATGTATCACTTGTGTGCTTCAGTTACAATTCCTTCAAATGGGCCAACAAGGTATATCCTTCAAACGGAACACCCACGTACGCCCCTTTAAATCCATTAATACATGTCCTTCGAATGGGGCAAATATATGTCCTTCGAATGGACTATGTGCCTATCCTTCGAATACGCCAGTTGTGTATCTTTTGAAAGGGGCATCCAGGTATGTCAATGCATGTCCTTCGAATGGGACACCCAGGTATATCATAGTGCAGAAATTATGTGTGTTGAAGGTTTGCAAGGGTGGAATCGAAGCTTGCATGCAGGAGGCCTAGTGCCCAAACGAGGCTTGCATGCAGGAGGTCCCTGCCTTGTGAATTGAAGGAAACTGTCTTCAAAGGAATATAATGCCCAATCGAAGCTAGTATGAAGAGAGCATACAAGAGGCCACTGCCTCAATCAAAGCTTGGGATTTAAGCTTGCTTGAAAGAAACCAAATGCCCAATCGCAACATAATAATTAATATAGTTCAAAAGAAGTCAAATGCCCAATCGAAACATAGGAATCCATACAAACTTGCTCTTCTTAGATTTGATGCTTGAGAGCCCCTAAATGATCCAATTGTACTTGTGCAGCCTTGACCCACTAGGAATTTTGTTGAGAAAAATCTTGAGAAATGAGAGAGCAAATTTTGGGATACAACAGGCATCACTCTGTAACAGAATGTTCCCCAGGGTGTGATTAACGTTGTTTTTCCATGTCCTCAGGAGCCATTCTTATTTGATTATATCCAGAAATTCCGTCCATGAACGAGTATACTTTGAATTTTGTTGTACTATCAACCAACATATCAATATGTGGCAAATCATCTTTTGGACTAGCTTTGTTTAAATCTCTATAATCAACGCACATGCGAAATTTTATGTCTTTCTTCGTTAATGGGACAATATTGGCAATCCACTGAGGGTACACTGACGTCACAAGAAAACCGACATTAATTTTCTTTAAAACTTCTTTTTTAGTTTTCATTTCCATATTAGGGTGAGTTCTTCGCAATTTCTGCTTGATTGGCGGGCATTCTGGATTTAGCGACAAATGATGTTCCATAATATCAGTATCCAAACCAGGCATGTCTTGGTATGACCAAGCAAATATGTCCACATACTCTTTCAACAATTCAATCAACCTGCTTATTACGTCGGGATGCAACAACGCTCCAATCTTGACTTCCTTCGGCACTTCCTCTGAACCCAAGTTAATCACTTCCAATGGCTCTTTATACGGTTGAATGACACTTTCCTTATGCTCAAGAAACTGTGAAACCTCTTCTGGAATTTCATTATATTCTTCTTCTTTGTCCCCATACACAGGATATTCAAAGTTGGGAGAGGGCACAGGGTCATTGTACTCAACATGTTTTTTAATTAATCTGCACATATGATTTATGATTGTTTTTAGAAACTGACACATATAACAAGTGATTATGTAGATTCAGTTAAATTATTATTTATTTTGAAAGGTTTTTTCTGATTACCATTTTCCAAGAAAAATAAGAAAGTAAAGACACAATTTGGGAATCAAATACAACTTTTATTATTGATTTTAAAGATCAAAGCAACAGATAAGCCCATACAATCATTAATACTTTCACCTTAGGCAGAGTGAAAGATTTTTGAAAAGATTAAGAAAAACAAATTACTTTGAAACATGAATGCAAGAGGGAACATCAATGGTGATCCAATATTGGATTCTAACTCCATGCGTCATGTAGTTAGGTATCTCTAGTTCTGCTTCATCTTCCATAATAACATTGATCTTGGGAACAGTTGGATGAAGATAACCCCCGCTAAAAAAAATATCTTGATATTTTCCCAAAGCATACTTCGACTTCATGCTCTTACCTTTATCATTCTTCTCAGAAAATCCTAAACCATCTCTATTCTTATTCACAGGTGGATCAACAATCTGCCCCCATACTTTACTAGGGCCATTATGCACTACCTGTTGAGCATCTTTAAATGAAGCTATAGAATTCCCATTTCCCCTTATATTATCAATGTGTAAAGCTTGGAACTGGGTTCCAACAGCATCTTCATCCGCTTCCACAACACTGAAAGAGGATAATGAGATATTAACAATGTATGTTCTCTATTTATGATGACCACCTTTCCTTCATGCACAAACTTCAGCTTCTGGTGCAAAGTCGAAGTGACAACTCCTACCTCGTGTATCCACGGTCGTCTTAATAAATAGCTGTAAGCGAGCACGATATCCATAACCTGGAAAGTAATTTGAAATAAGTGCAGGCCTATATGAATAGGCAAATCTACTTCCCCGACAACGTACTTCCTTGATCCATCGAAAGCTTTCACAATTATGCCACTTGGGCGTATGGGGGTTCCTTGATACTTCACCTGCATAAGCGTGCTCCTCGATATGAAATTTAAAGCCGATCCATTGTCAATCAGCACATTTGATAATGAATCGTTCTTACAGTTCACGGATATATGGAGAGCTAAATTATGATTCCTTCCTTTATCGGGCAGCTCGTCATCACAGAAACTTAGGTTATTACAGGATGTAATATTCTCTACCACACTGCTGAATTGGTCCAAAGGTATATCACTTTCCACGAAAGCTTGACCCAATACCCTCATCAAAGATTCCCTGTGGGCAGAGGAGTTCATTAGCAAGGCTAGAATAGACATCTTTGATGGGGTCTGCTACAATTAATATACGATCCTATAGTCACTCATCTTGATAATCTTCAATATATCTTCCACATCGTTTTCTAGAGTAGTACCACTAGATTCCCCCACAACATTCTTAGGTTCCACACTTTCAACAACCTTTTTATCAACATTAACATTCCCTCGAATAACATGTGCGAAAACACGACCATTGTGGGTCACTCGACTTGCTTCAGAAATATTCTTGACATCAGACAAAGGCTGGATAAGAACTTCTACACCATCCTCCAAGATTGTAGCATTGTATTTGTAGGGTACGACTTTGTCTGATTTGTAAGGAATAGGACCCGACAAGAAAATCACCACTGGAGAAACAACTGGCTTGCTATGGTACTCAATTTCTATAGGGGCGGGAACACCAAAACAAGGAAAAATAACATCCACCCCTCTTCAGAATATTTAGACATCACAAAATTATTGCTGGAAAACACATCATCATCTGAGGAAAAGAACTCATATGCAGAAGCATACTAATCACTGGACACAGTCTCAGCAAAGCAATCTTTAATTACATTAATTCCATTGTAATCATCTTTATTGCCAAAATTTTTGATAGTACCATTATCCAACAACAACTAAACACCCTTTCTCACGATGGAACAACCACGAGAATCTCAGCAGCAGATCCGGTAAGACCCATAATGGTTTTCTTCTTGACCATCCATGTGACAGAAGGTAGTGTGCAACTGCACCAAATCATCATTCATATGATTCACATAAAAAATCCGGAATTCTCCGGGACATCCAAAGACCATATTCCCATCTTCTTCGTACTCTACCCTAGGCCTGATTATATGAATGAGGCCTTCATCCATCATTTCCTGAAGATCAGCTTTTATCTTATCACATCCTTGTATATCTGTACTATAAATGCCACAACCAACATGATCATGCGTATAGTAACTAGACTCGTAGAGGTCAACATGCATCTTTACTAAATATCCTCTAACCAAATTGATGTCAAAAATCCAGAAGTCGCCAGGAACAACAATCGACCATGTTTACATCATTTGTTCCTCCATGTTTTGGCAAAGGATTATCTTTCACATTAGGGCCAACATCTTTAAAGGATAAAAGGCCCGATCTCACCATTTTTTGTACTTCAGATTTCAAAGCATAGCAGTTTTCAACATTGTGCTTTGGTGCTCCCTTATGAAAAGCACACGTCTAGTCTGCTTTACAATACCAAGGCAAAGGTGATGGTATAACAGGGGGTGGCCTGGTTTGAATAAACTTCTTCTGAATTATAGTCGGGAGTAACTCTGCATAGCTCATGGGAATAGGGTCAAAAGCCTCTCTCTTCTGATTCTGATCTTGATTTCCCTGAGGAGATGATCTCTGGTAGGAAACAGTGGTTGGAGCCACATTAACTACAGAAGTTACTGAAGCAACCCGTGGATGGCGCTGATGACTTCTTCATGGAGGATTAACCCTTCTCTCTTGAATGACAACATTTGTATCTCCTTCTTTCTTCTTAACAAACTCGTATGATGGTTTCTTCGTACTACCAGAATTTTCACTTCTTGTCAAGCCGCCCTCTCTCACAGCTTCTTCCAAATGAACACCCATGCTCACCATTTCGGTAAAATCACTTAGTGCACTCTCCACCATTATTTTATAGTAGAAGGCACCCAGAGTCTTTAGAAAAATCTTCGTCATCTCTTTCTCTTCCATTTGAGGGATCACCTGGGCGGCTACCTCACGCCATCTCTGTGCATATTCCTTAAACGACTCCTTGTCTTTCTGGACCATTGCCCTGAGTTGATCACGGTCAGGTGGCATGTCCATATTATACTTGTACTTTTTAATAAACGCTTCACCCAAGTCATTTAAAGTACGAATCTCGGCACTATCCAAGCTCATGTACCACTTCAATGCAGCACCAGTCAAACTGTCTTGGAAAAAGTGGATTAGCAGACGTTGATCATCGGTGTGAGTAGACATCCTTCTCACGTACATCACAAGGTGAGCATGAGGAATTCTGGTACTTTGAACTTTGCAGGTATTTTCACATTTGGAACCAAACACAGATCACTCACATTCTGCCTAAACAATTAATTTCCTCTGAGGGCCTTCATCTCTTTCTGCATCTTATCAAACTGATTCTAAAAATCATAGAAGCCCAAGCTTTCACTTGTTGGAGGAATAGGATGATAAACTTCATCATTAATAACACGAATCGTATTCACCATAGGAGGTGTAGCAACAACAACGGGTTGAACACGCGGAGAAACTTGAGCAGTTGGGTTGTAACCTTATGGTGTGTAATTCTCAAGCATTTCCCAAGGGAAACCTTGAGGCATGCGGTTTTGAGCAGCAGTGACCAGAGTAACAATAATGGGAACCATCGGAACTTCGGAAGCAACCATTGTTTATTGTGGCTGAGCAGTATGAGGAGACAGAGGAACAATTGGTGGCTGATTCTGAGCAACCACCAATGATTCCATCAAAGCATTCAAATTAGAAATACCTACCTTCAGAGTAGTAACCTCTTCACGCAGCTTACAATTCTATTGTTCAAGATTCTCCATTTTCTTCCTGGAATTAGCTCGAGTATTATACTGGTGAGACAACTTGCTGAACAAAGTCAGAGAAATTTAGTAACACACCTGGGTATGAACATAAATGCAAGAAATATGTGCAAGATGATGCATTATATGCAATGCACATGATTTATTTTATTATTATTAATAATTCAATGGACTCAAAGATTTATGAATCATTTGTGAATATTAAGGTACAAACATATTTGAAATACTGAAAATCTCTTTATAATTATTTCAAAATGGATTACAACTTTTTAGTATAAGTTTCAACAATCACAAGTACAAAAAGAAGATATAATCTAACATCCTAAGAAAGCAAAGCTGATGAAGATCAATCCACACATTGACGCTTTCCTGTGAGTCTTACAACCTGAGCCTTCAACTGCTTATTCTCTTCTACATACATGTCGGTAATCACTTTCCAATCACCAGAGTCAGGAAGTGAATGACTAAGTCCCGACTGAGCTCAAGAGGAAAATAAATCGTCTTACTTCTCCATCATCTCTACAGCACGAATCTCGAGTATCTCAATCAGTTCATCTTTCTCCTTCAAGTCTGCTCTGTAGGATATCTCTAAAGTCTGCACTTATTCTTCCAAGCCTCTTTCTCCTGCTGCATCCTAACTAGGGAAAGTTGAAGCTCTTCCACATCATATAAAAGGGGAGGTGTGATCTTCACAAACATATCAGGCATATATGCTTCACAGGAATACGACATCTTCAACAGAAAGGCCCTTGCTTGTACCCACTGAAGATAAGGCTCCAAATAAACAACTCCTCTAGGTCCCAAGTCTTTTCTACTCTTCCTGTGAATATGGCGCCAGGACTTTGCAATCTTCTCCTTAGCTTTCTTATGATCCTCTCCCTCTCAAAGAAAGAAACCACTCAGATGAATACTATTTGGCTTATCCGTCATCGGATATCCAAGCTGTCATCGTGCAAGAACAAGATTGTAGTTAATTCCCCCCTTTGTACTAAGAAGAGGTACATTGGTGAAACTACCACAACTATTGAAAATCTTCACATCATAGTAAGACATATGATACCAAACAATATTTGAATGAGTGAGATCCATAATCTTTGGTTCCCAACGAGGTTCCTTCCGGATATCCTAGAAAGCATTAGACCGAGGCGACTTAGAAATAAACCACTGATACAAAAAAGGCGTGCATCACATGATTATCCCTCCATGATAAGAATCTCGAAGATGAATGGAGTAATAAGCATATTCTAATAGCGTAGGGACTGGATTCCCTATCAAAAAGACCCTGATGGAATTAATATCCACAAAGTTGTCGACGTTCGGAAATAAGAACAACCCATAAGCAAGTAGAGAAAAGATGGACTCAAAAGCAATTGTGCTCTTCATCCTAGCAAAGTAGAGAGATTTCTCCAATAAGAACTAAGCGGGTAAACCTCTGATTCCTCCTTTGGTAGTCATGTGGTCCTCAATCTCAGACTTCCCCAAATGAACAAAAGCATCAATCTCATGAGATTTTGGCTCCCCCTTCAAACCGATGAAAGGAACACGACCGGTAATAGGTAAAAACCATTAGATAAGAATACTCCTCTAATGTAGGCATCAACTGATAATCAGGGAAAGTGAAACATCTATACATCGGATCATAGAACTGGACCAAAGTCGAGAGAATACCCTCCTTCATCCTTAGCTTCATAAGAGATGCGATGGATCCATACTTCTTCCAGAAATATGTAGAACTCTCGATCTCGGGAATTAGACTCATCAAATCTTCTATCTTGGGATTATTGAAACTGTACTTCTGAGTCTTTCTTTTTCCAGAATCCATGGTCAAAAGTACCTGAGATATTCACAAAGAGTTAACTTTAAGTCCCTTGAACCATAATGTCTTAAAAGATGCTCATGGATGCATGAATACATGATGCAATAATCACACACAAGATCACAAACATGGGGGTTTATAGGTTTGACGTCATAACCATGAGGTCAAAGGTACTACCCACAAGGTATGGTCTAATAGTTTATCACCTGCCGAATAAGGTTCTAAAAGGTTCCCAGAGTGTACATCCTTGCTTCGGATATTATCAATGTCCCAATTAACTCGATAATTATTAATATTCTCAGGAAAAACTCGTCTGAGTGCAGTATCGCATGACAACTATTTCCAGATTACTCCGTCATAGCTTCCACACTACACCTAAAAGGCCAAGATGGGTTAAAGGTTCTACGGTCCTCAGTTTCAGCAGGCTCCTAGGTCAAAGCAGCACGTCTTCCCGATTACTTGGTAAATGAAATAACAGTCAAAGGGGTCTCCACTGAGTAGGGGATATCATGTCTCATTTTTTGGGATTACTCCCTCAAAGTTAACATGACTATACCGCCCGTCCTATCTTAAGTTTTCCCAAGTCAGGGTAGAGGACTTATGAGAAATCACCAAGCATCCTGAAAATCAGGAAAATCTAGACAAACATATATACAACACATAATATACAACAAATAATAGCACATACACAGATAAACAAAGATAGGCTTAACCCACTTAGAGATGGACCAACAATAGCTCAATCTTTCCCCAGTGAAGTCTCCATTTTTTCAGTAGTGGTAGAAATGTTGTAACTAAGCCATTGGATTGACTTATCTCACCAATTTAAAAATAAAATCGCCACCGCGCTTTATTGTTTCCAGAGGAATGGGAAAATAGAAAATAACCCAAAAAAGATGGGGAGAGAATATAAGTTCGGGGGTTGGTTATGAAAAGGGAAGGTATTAACACCGTAAACATTTATGGTACTCTGCAGGAACCTCTTTGAAAATTTGTGTATTTTTGCTATAAGAGTTGTATATAAAAATAGATTGTAGAGATGAGAAGAGAAATAATTTTTATGATTTTTGCACCTGCCATGGTTGCGAACCTTTAGTGTCTACTTACCACCTTCCGTGTAATAGGGGATCAGGGTACTCGTAGTTCACCTTTAAAAATTTTAAAACACAAGTGTGTTCGTTAATTTTAAGAGACGAGATATCATCGTCACATCTGAGTGAAAGAACATACTTACTACCCACAATTATGAGAAAGGAGAATTTGCATCATCTAAAAGTGGAGGATATGGCTTGGATTTTAAAATCAACAAAGCCTCAATCAACACCGAAGTGGAAAATATCTTACTTCACTACATACCTTAGAAGTATAGTAGCTCGCATCACTACAAGGATTGACAAGAGTCTAATATTTTGAGAAAATTTTGAAGTAAAAAGACAAAATGAAAAAATGATTTGAATGAGATTGGTTGACTTTTAGTCTTCTCACAAAAAATGTCAAAGTATTATTAAGTTGGTTAATGTTTAATTAAGAAAATGTTTTGAAAATACATGGACCTAACTCCAAGTTATTGCGAAAGTGGTTCTAGTTTTAAAAACAAGAAGAATTTTCAAGAGGAGGAAGAAGATTTTTGAAATTAAAGAAGATGGGAGGAGATGAAGGGACTATTCTAAAGCATAAGGTAAAAGCTAGGGAAAATAACCATTTAACCAACAAGAAGCCAACACTTGACACAATGACTCAATGTAGAATTCTCATCCTTTGGATTGAAACCAAACAAACAAAGATATTAAACCTCTTAAGAATACCAAAATTCAAATGCATTAAGTCTTCACAAAAATTGGGCAGAGTAATAGTTATATATAGATGAATTCCCAATTAAAGATGAAGCATATAATCAGAATAACCTGCACACTAAATAAACAAATAACCCAATGTCTTGGGGTAGACCCCAAGAACTCCAGACAAAATAACAATAGAAGTCACAAGGTCTCAAGGTAGGTCAAAGTCTCTAATCCTAAGTCCAAGAAGACCATAACTCCAAAATGCCAAGGATAGTAATCAAATAGTCCAAGTAACTTTAAAGCTTTTTATTGTTCAAGTTAGTTATTAAGCATCTTTAAAAAAAATGAATAGCTCAAGTCAGCAAAATAAAGTGACATAAAGTTAAACTCTCAAGTTAGCAAATATGAAAATAGCAATGAAATATAAATGCTAAAATAAATGATGCTTAAAGTAAAGGCATAAAGTAAAAGCATAAAATAAAAGTCAACTGTTAATGAGTTAGAAATTAGAGGTTAGTTGAATGACCATCTTAAAACTTGCATTTGAAAACTCATTAGAAGATTGATAAAATCAAAGCCTCTTAACAACAAGTTTCATTTGCTTTTTGTCAAGTATACCATTCATTTCAAATTCTCATAGCAACAATAAATGGTCAACGATGTTTAAATGATCCACTTAGTCCAAAATTTATGAAAGTCCATTAGAGGATTGATAAGACCAAAGCCTCCTAACAACGAACCTCAATGTTATTGGATCAAAGGTTTAAAATTAAACATCCTTGGGTTTGCAAACAAAAGGTTTGGGCCACAAATGACCACTTCTCAAACCGAGAAAAAAATTTAGTGTTATGTTAAGCAATCGTAAGTAGACTTATATAGAAGTCACACCTATTTTGAGGTCGGTCAATAGTAATCTATGTGCCATATGTTCGAAGAGATGATATTTGAATTAAAGATTTAATCAAACTATCATTAAAATCATTCATCCATTTTGATGGAGTTGAACTCAACACACAAGATCCAATGATGTTAATGAAGTTTATGATCAACCATCAAATAGTCAAAATATATACAAGAATAAAAATGCATTTAATGAATAAAATAAAAAGGGAAAATGATTTTTAAAATGTTTTTTAAAATGAAAATAAAAGGCAAAATAGAAAACTATATTAAAAATGTCAAAGAAAAATTAAAAAAGACCCTAAAAAAATTAGAAATGACTCCAAATATTTTTATAATTTTTTTGATAATTTGTTCAAATAGAAAAGTATTTTTAAACTATTTAAAACCAATCAAATAAATAAAGAATTATTTAAAATAGTAAAAGTTAGAATAAAAAACTAAGAAAATTTCAGAAAGTCAGAAATAATGAAAATGATTTTTACTAAAAGTTTCAGAATTTAAAAATGTCAGAAAGTATTTTTAAAACAATTAAAATAAGGCAAACAAAACCGAAATTGTGAAAAATATCAAATAATAAAATAAAAATATGAAAAAATATTCACAAAATCAGAAATAATTCAAAGTATTTTTGTATATTTTTTCATAATTTTTGGATAAAAAATAAAAGAATTATGAATTTTTAAAGATAAAATGAATTTAAAAAATGTTTTGTAAAATTAAAACAAATAAAAAAAATCACACGCGTTGGATCTATCTCACTAATACACGTTGGCAGATCCAATGTCTCTGATTTGAGGGAGTATCATGGATCCAAGCTGAAGCGCGCGTATGTAACACAATAAAGTCCAAGCAATCAAAATAAAATAATTGGCTCAGTGTCATTGGTTGAAGAACGACACGTAGGTCGTCTTCAACCTCCAGCCTCATGCAAATATGGCAAAACCAAGATCCTTGAATCTGTAAATTTACACGCTCATAGTGGTACTATCAAATGCGTCTCTTTAAGATGATCACAACTATATCCTCGCGCAAAATTTATATAAAAACACAGCGTAGTCGATTTGAAAAAAACCAGAGATGTTTAAAAATGTTTGAAATAAAAAACAATGTATCAAATGCATTGTTTCACCAAAATTGACATAAGAGCAAGCATCAGTGAACATCATAGACCACTCCATTATTTTGAGTTAGAAGATTTGGTGCCTTAAACATCCTGAACGAATTCAGATGAAGTTGCTCTGTAAATGTGCTTGGCCAACACGATTCCAAGAACCTCAAGGCTTGATTCTTCTTTTGTTAGCTTCATGGAAGTTCAAGGATGAAGGATCAATGAAGAAATTGAATTGAAAAGTTGAGAAAATATGAATTTAAAATCTCAGAAAAAGGTGTTATGGAGAGAGTTTGACATAGTGATTTTGGCTCTTCAAGCTTGAGAAAATGAGTGAAGTATAACCCTCTATTTATAGGGAAGCAAATGGGATGCTCAAGCGCGTGGAATGACGAAGTTTGGAGGGAAATCGTGTGAAGTTGCAAGCATGAAAAGTGTGACTTATATTTTGCTAAAAACTCAAACAAATCTTGTGTTTTAAGGTGTTAATCACTTCTAGAAGGTTGTTAAACATGATTAGAAGTAAAAACATGCAAACATTTAGTGATTAGAAGCTAAATTGTGGATTTCAAATTCTGACTTGGAAGGAAACTTCAGTTTCAAGGTACCATTTTTGAGTCCATGGTGTGTATGATTTAGGGAACCTTAGGACCTTATTCTTGACACATTGGAAAGATGAGATCACAAACTTTACAATGTGAAAAGAATGGAATCAAATGGATTCTTGAGCTAAAAGTAGTGATGAGATCACAAACTCTATAATGTTTTGCATCCAAACATGGCCTTCCACTCAAAATTTGATCTTGAAAACAAAATGGCATGAAGTAGATATTTTAAATGACATTTGAGATTTGAACCATTTAAAAACTCCAAGAATTGAGAAAGTTATAACTTTTTGAAGTTGGTTAAAATCCATGAAATGACCTATAATCTCTTGCATTCTTAAGGAATCTTCCATCTAGTTTCAAGCTTTGCATATAAAAGAAGATCTGAAGTTCACACCCTTAAGATCATTATGGAAAATTAAAGGGCTCAAGGAGATAAAAATTGACCAAGTTATGATCTTTTGAAGTCACATGAGGAAATTTGATGGCATATCTAGAGGACTTGTAATCTTTCCTCATCATTAAGCATCTTCCACATAAAATTTCCTTGAAACTTTTGAAGTGATTTTTTGAAAACCCTTTAAAGAGAAGCATGCATTTGGAACCACTCTAAAATACCAAAATTAGAGAAAGATATATCCCTTAGAAGTTCAAAACCCTAGCTCCTAGAGTACCAAAATGCCTTAGAAGTCCTTTTCAATTTTGATAAACTTTCTTGCACAAATACTTTTTGTCATGTGAATAGAAGTTGTTGAGGATGATAATGAGAAACAATATCAACCATAACAACTTCCAAATATTAATAATTTAGGGAATTATTCACTTGTTATCAAGAAATCAAGAACTTGTCCAATTAGGTCAAACTTAATCAATCAACTTTTTGCATCCTTAGACTTTCTTTGACAACTTGAGGCATGATGAATCAAAGTAGACCTTGTCATGATATTACTTTAAAGCATATTAAGTTATGAAGCTTAAATTTCAATGAATATTTATTTAAGAAGGCATGGAAATAAACTCATGAACCTATAGATAACCTTGGTGAAATGTGTTGAGCTTTCACCTACAACATCATTGATTAGAGAAAATATTCATTGTATTGATTAGTTAAAAGTTAATCAAAATAAAACATATATGATCACAAAATACATTTCAAGGTGTTTGGTGATTCCTCATGAGCAAACCTAAAGATAAGGAGAAGAACCAAACTCTTGTCTGATCTTGTTGTAATTAGTTGATATGAGATGATAAAGGGATCTTAGGGGCAAAAATTAGGGTACAACAGGTGCATATCTTGCATTAACGTCAAGCCTCACTCACGTAGATGATGAGGTATGCTTAAAACCATTATAAACCTTTGAGTATTCAAAGTTTTTACGAGCATTTTACGTACATTTTTTTACATGGTAATGTTAGACTCCTACAAAACCCAAATCAAAATATAAGGGAATTATGCGGCAAACCAAGTCAGTTGCATCAAAAAAAGAGGTACAACACAATTATATGATATTTATGCATAGAAAATGTTAATTCTTGATCTTATACTTCACCTAACTAATTATATGATATTTAGATGCATGCTAAAGAGATTGAACAAATCAGTAGGGGTAAGAAGACCGCGGATAACAAAAAACATACTTCTCAGTATAGGTCGTTCCCTCGAATATATATAGGAATAACAAATATTCCAATTGGTTATGAATACATGGAAGCAATTGGTAGAGAAGATATGGATCAAGTTTTTCAACATTTGACTTTAGGCCTCAGTGTTATCGATACATACACCAGGTATACTCCGATCAACTTTGTTTAATTAAATGAACAATTTATTTAATCATTTCAATGAATATAGTCTAATTTTAATGATGTTTTTATTTAAGGTTTATGTATGACAAAGTGATGCGCCCGCGTGGATTGGAAGAAAGATTTGCTTTCTTAGCTACCAACACCGTCAATGCAAGGTTAATCGTAACAAGACCAAATGATGTCATATCAGATGTACTCGGTTTATTTGTGGCTAACAAAGATACATAAAATTTGTTCCTTTTACCATATAATACTTGCCACGAGTTAGATTTTCATCCTAACTTCATCTATTATAATTTTTCGTTTTTGACGTTGTGTAGAAACTTTCCATCTAACATTTGTTTAATCTTACAGTGGACATTGGTTGTTGCTTGCGATTAATCCTGTAAGATAAATTGTATACTATCTGGATTCATTATACATTGATTGGACAACATACCCAAATTTGAAGAAGATGAATGATATGTAAGTGAGATTATTATAAATATTCGTGTGTATATTTATTTATCTATGTGAGATTGTTCTAAATAGTCATTTATATTTTATTATAGAGTTCTACAAGCTTTTCGATCACAAAGAGGTATTCAAGTACCAAAGAGTAGAGCCAACAACATTACGTGGATCAGAGTGCATGTATATTTTCACAACTTTGATTATATTAGTGATGATAATTGATAAAACAAGTTAGGGGTATATCCTGATATATATATATATATATATATATATATATATATATATATATATATATATATATATATATATATATATATATATATATATATATATATATATATATATATATATATATATATATATATATATATATATATATATATATATATATATATATATATATATATATATATATATATATATTTCCTTTCCATGTTTAGTGTCCTCGCCAACGTAATGGTATAGATTGCGGTTATTTCATCTTGAGGTTTATGAAAGAAACGCTTCTTTTGGAACGAATAGAGATTCCATCCGCGATATAGATTTCTAACTTAGGAATTATTTTAATATTTCTCATAAAATAGCATAGTGTTTTAACTAAATCACATACTATATTATATTATCATGTTGTACTTTGACGAATTCAAATGTGCTCACTACTCAAAAGATCAATTTGATGAACTTATGGAGGAATGGTGTCAATTCATTATGAAGTTGAGAATTTTATAAGGTATATTATCTTTCTTTCATTGATGAGAATTTTGAGTATAAATTTTGAGTTTTAAGTATAAATTTGAATAATGTTTTCTTTTATCATTGTATGAATTTCGATCTTTTGGTTTTGTTTTAGGTTATAGGTGTAGATGTAGAACATAGAGCTAACAAGTTCATTGATGTTGTCTTTTAGAAAATCTCAAAGATAGTAATATGTAGATTAAACAACAATTTATAATTTTAGAATTTTCAAGTTGTATCATTAATTTTCAAGTTGTTGTTGTATATATCATCAATTATATATATGTAGGTTTTTTGTATATGCAAATTTGGTGCATATTTATTGGATTGAAGCTACCAAATCTGGTGCAAAATGTGGTGAAAACCTGGTGCAAAATATGGTGAAAATCTAGTGAAAGTTTATTGTAGATATTGGACAGCGCTTTCTGTAAGTGAAAATAAGTCTAATATTTAAAAAAAATTGTGAACTTTAGACAACTCTTAATGAGAAAAGCGTTGTCTAAAGTGGGGAAAAAGCACTGCCTAAAGTGGGAAAAAGCGCTGCCTAAAATGGGAAAGTGCTGCCTAAAGTGGGAAAAACACAACACTTTTAAAGAAATGCGCTGTCTAAATCGATGCCTAAAAGATAACCAAAAGCGCCGTCTAAAGAGAAAGTCTAAATTAGTTGGTGTTTTTTACCTTAGAAAAGGATTTAAATAATGTTAGCGTATTTTGAGAATTTGAAATAAAAAAAGGTTTAGTTTTAATGAGACGAGAAAGAAAAAGAAACTAAAGGGAGACTAACAAAATAGTCCTAAAGTTGTCATACAATTTAGCCCTAGAGTCTAGATTAAGGGAATTATACCTAATGTCGGCATACTTGAATAAACATCCTAAGGTCTACTTGGTTCAAACTTAAAGAAGTATGAACCAAAGATCCTACGGGAGCATGGAAAAAGAAGAAGCAAGCAAAAGGAGATGACGATACATCAAGCAAAGATGACAAAAAATCAAAGATAAAGATGATAAAACATCAAGACAAGATGACAATACATCATGTGAAGATGAGGAAAGAATGATGAAATATTAACATATAGGATGACAAAACATCAACAAGAAAGCACATAGGTAGAAACCTAGACCAATGATAGGGAAGATGGCAAAACATCATACAAATGAAGAGTATATAATTGAAGAATTATGGAATGTGTAACTTGTATAACAAGTTAACTCAAGATGAGGTTCGAGAGTAACTAAGTGAGAAGATGAAACTTCGATCACAAGAAATGTCACCTAATTGTTGAATACAATAATCTGAATATATATGACACTTATCTTAAATCAAATGAGATTGATTAAGATCAAGTGAGAGGGAAATGGTGTCTTGTATATCCTAGGGTAATTATAGACCCTCACAAGATACCAATCACGAACTTAAGACTTTAAGAAATGTTAACAAAATAACATTCTCAAATGTCATGATACAATGGCATAGTCCCTTAATGCATGTAAGCATTATGATTTAGATAAATCAAAGATAATAATCTTAGAAGTTGTGGGCAATGGCCAACATCAAGATACATTCATGGGACATGGCATAAAAGCTCGCGAGGAAATAACTAGATAGTGATGCTCAAAACACAAGTAAATAAAGGAATATAGCTTCTAATGTCTCACCATGATAATTAGCAATGAAGTTCTTAACCAAGGATCATAGAAGCATGAAGAAAGAAGATGAGAAGAGAGGTTGAGATTGAAACTCAAGCAAGTCATTGGACCATGGCCCTTAACAATCAATAAACACAAACATGTTATGATGACAAAACATCAATACCATACAATGATATCATATTATCAAAGTTGGATAGAATGTAACGATGAAACGTCCACACCAGAAAATAATATCGAGAATAAAAGTAGGATAAAAGAAACATGATAAAACATCAACACCTAACAATGATATTTAGAATCAAAGTAGGATAGAAAGATAAGAAACAATGACAAAACATCGACATCTAACAATGATATTGAGAATCAAAGTAGGATAAGAAAGAGAATAAACGATGATGGAACATCGACACCTAACAATGATATTGAGAATCAAAGTAGGATAAGAAAAGAGTGACGATAAAATGTCCACACCTAACAAAGATATGGATAATCAAAGTAGGATAATAAAAGAGTGATGATAAAACGTCCACACCTAACAATGATATTAAGAATTAAAGTAGGATAAGACAAGAGTGACGATAAAACATCCACATGAGAAGTGGAGACTTACTTACGGTATAAAGTACTTGGATAAGATATCTAAATAAAAACCTACTTAGAAAAGAAAGTAAGAAAGAAAGGGCATACACATAGTTAAACATCAATGCAAATATGAGATAGTAAGGAGATCTCAGATGATACCTGACGGAGAAGGTTCATAGCCTCTTCAATGTGTGTGCATCAAGGTTGCATCCACAATCGATCATAAAACCAAGGTACAAGTACTATCAATATGTTTAATATCATGGAGAGAATAAATGGAATTTTTGGTGTATGGATAAAAGGAATTTAATTGGGTTATGGTTATCCAAGGGCGATGCTTGATTAACATTGTGATAGTAGGTGCTCTTACCCCTTATGAGACCCTTTGTGCATGGAAACATTTGGTATAAGGACCAAAGTGGTTTAATTGGGTTATGATCAATCAAGGGCAAAAGTTGATCAATATCGTGAGAATGGTCATGCCCAAACTCAACTATGAGACCCTTTTGTGCATGGAACACTTGGTATATGGACCAAAGTGGTTGATTTGGGTTATGGTTAACCAAGGGCTATACTTGATTAACCTCTTGAGAATGGCCTTTCCCAAACTCAACTATGAAACACTTTAAGAAAATGCTTGGTACGTGGACCAAGAGGAGAGAAAGAAGTTGCTTCAAGGCACAAGATAAAACTCAAAAGCCCATACAAGGTGGCTATATGCATGCTCCTCAAAAGTGAGGACAAGCGTGGGGCTAGTGTTCTAAAAGACCAATTGGAACAATTGATCGAATAGTTGTCACCGTAGAAAGCCCAGGAGTAAGCTATGAAATGTGTGCAAGTGTGCATTTGTAGGTGGATACCTGTTCAATGATAAGGATCCCAAGAGGAGGCTAAGTGTTATAATTGAATAATTATGCATAATTAAGCAATAATTAAAATGCATAAAGAAATAAGATTCTAAGCTACAAAGAAATAAAATTCTAAGCTATTACAAACCATATGGAAATGGGGCTACAAGTTTATGAATGGGGATGTATCAAATAAAAAATTTAATTAAAATTTTAAATAAACAAACAATACAACTCAATCAAAATTAATTAAATAACTAATTAAACTAAATTATCTTACTTAATAAAATTAATTAACAAAATAGTTAATAATATTAAATAATATTTTTCAGTCTAATTATTTATTTAAAATAAGAAAATATATTTTTGTATTTTTAATTTGATAGAAATCAACATAAACCAAATAACACAAAAAATAATAGAAAATATAAAGAAATGAGTAGGCAAAAATGGGCCTGAATTGTAGTAATTTAAGGGGTGTTGGCAAAAGAAGCACTAAGCCTAGGCCCAAGATGAGGAGGTTGCGCTGATCCAGTGTGTTGCAGCTTTAGGGGTGCATCATGGAACAGGCGTTAGGAGTCCTTGATGAGGATCTGTTTGATGTGAAGGCTGGTCAAGCGAGGGTGCACGACAGAAATTCAGACGACGCGTATGGGATCCTGAGTGGGGTCCATGGAGATCCAGTGTGCTGCTCCGACGAAGGTACACTATGGAGAGGCGGATTCGGTTCGTCAGATCTGAATGTGAAGAGATTAGAGGATTGTTATGAGAGGGTGCATACTATGGGCAACGAGGTACCTGCATGGAATCAGGAAACAACCACAAGGGTGGTGACAAATGTCACTGTTGTATTAGCTTCTTCATTAATGTGTAAAATAACAAAACAAACAAAAGAAGACATTAAAATAAAGTTAACATGATAAGAGATTTTATAATCTCTCTCTTTCTCATATCTTATGCTCTCGCCTCTCATTAGAGTTCTTGTCAGAGCTCTTGCTAGAAATCGCCTATGGAGGTGATGACGGCGGCCGATGGCGTCTTGGATCTGATCTTCAATCTTCTATCATTTTCTGGATCACCTTCTTCTTCTAATCACTATTCTGGAACTGGATTTTGTAGCAACGAAACGATTAGGCGTAGATCTTGAAGGGGATTTTCGGAAACCATAAGCTCAGATTTACGATTCTTTGGCCTTTTCGGGTGAGATCTCTTCGATCTGTTACGAAACTCTTCTCCTCTTCTTCTTTCTCAGATTTTTGAAGGGTTGTTTACAGTGAAGATGATGATTCCGGTTAGGGTTTTCGGTTTTCTGTTAGCTTGATAGCTTGCCTTTTTATGATATTTTGTGTATTGGGTTTTTCGAATTCTGAAGGGTTGTTTTGAGGGAGATGATGAACTCGCTTTAGGGTTTTTTTCTGGGTTTGTTCTTATGCAACTTTTGTTTTCTATGAATAAATATTTCCCCCTCTCGAAATTTGTGCTTCAATGCTTTTATAATGCTGAGATTAGGGTTTCATCTATGTTGTTTATCTGATTTGCTTTACAGGCCTTGGAGAAATTTTGTTTGAGATTTACCAACCATGTTATTTTCTGATTGTTGTACTGCGATTCTGTTTGTGAAAACAATTATGATAATTTTGCTATTGGGCTCGTGATTTCTGACTGGTGATTTATTGAATGCTTGTTTTGCTGGGCTAGAATTGTGATGAGTCTTTTTCTGAGTTGGTAATTCTGATTTGGATCTCTTTGATTTTGTCTTATTGTGAACCAAATTAAATTTGTTATTTGTAGTAAAGATAGAATTAGTCCCATAATTAAACTTGAATTTGATTTACACTAGTTGAGCTTATGAGCATGACTGAATGCAACCCCCTATATTTTGATTCCTTTACAAACCCTTATGATGATATTGAAAACCTCTTTGAAAACTTTCTTTTTTATGTTTAAAGCTTTTGATGATTGCTAACCCATTCTTTCAATTATTTCATGTGCGAATATGGATTGGTGGCAAAGGCAAGGCCACAATGTGAAGAGGCAGCGGCTTAGAAAGACTTGGAAGAGTTTGGAGGGAGCTTAAAAGTGGGAGATGAAGATCTCATTAGCCTAGTAGTTCCAATTGAATTTATGTTGTGAAAAATTAGAACATGTGACTAGAAGGCTTAGGAATTTGAATAACGTTTGTAAAAGAAGCTTTGGAGAATTTAGGTATTTGAAAGTATAAGTTTCTTTGCAACATCTTGTAACCTTGTAAACTATCAATTTTAGAATTTGCAATTCAATCTTCCTTGCCAAAATTCTTGTTAAGAGTTACATCTTGAATGAATGAGATAAATGAATCTTTCAACAATTGATCTTGTAAAAAAAATTGCTAATTGAAATATCCCAATAACATCCTTCATAAGTCTCATATGTACTTTGAAATTTGATGATATGGACTTTTAGCTTAGGACACAATAAATCTTCAAATTTTTCTCACTTGAATATGCCTTGAAAATGATGCTTGAAAATAAAATTTCAACTTTCACCTTTCTTAATGAACAAATCCAAACACTCACATAATTTCAACGAACCATTAATTCAATTCAAGAGTCAAATTTACCAAAACTTGTGTGTCAAGCAACGGGTACTAGAAGGAATAAAATCTTTAGCACAGATAATTTTAAGAAAAATCCTGACACAGAGAAACAACGTCTCTTGAGGAGAAAAGATCCATGAAAGGTGGTTATATCACAAACCTTATTTTGGAACATGGTGAAGAATACTTTGAACAAAGAAATCTCATATGACAATGAGATGATGTTACTTCAAAAATTTGATTCACACAAGCTTCAAACACTTCAACTAGCCCAAACCCTAATATCAAGAGATGATTAGGAAAATAGAGATTCACCTTAATATTCAAACTTCTGTTGGATCAACAAGACAAATGAGATGTCTTGAGGTATAAAAAAGCCTTGGTAACTTAAGTAGACAGAAGAATGAGGACATGAAATCCATCTTGGACTAATTGACAATACAACCAAATTCCGCTGCTTGAAGAAAACCATAAAGATAAGAACACATTGATCCCATCTCAAATGCATGAATATATAAGATGAAACATAAGCCATAAAAAATTCTGAAATCAAGAGGGTAAATTTTGGGGTGCAACAGATGATAAGACTGATGTTACAATATCAGGTAGCATACTAGATTAGTCAAGCTATAAGTGATATAGAAATAAAATTGCAGAATGATAAATAACACATAGAGTTGTTAACCCAGTTCGGTGCAAACTCACCTACATTTGGGGGCTACCAAGTCAGGAAGGAAGTCCACTATCAGTAGTATTAGTTCAAACCTAAACTCTCGTGTTTAAAAATTCTCGCTTAATCCCTACCCAATGCAACTTATACCTAGAAACCTCCTAAATATAAGAAATTGTCATCCCACTTCCTAAATCACCTCAACGATATCTAACAGTCTCAATTCCAGTGACTGAAACAATTACAACTCAATTTAGAAGATTACACTTCAAATAAAAAAAACTCAAACTCTTTCTTAAAAGCTTCGAGTGAGAATAGTAACTTGACTAACAGTCAAGCAATAATCATTCGACCAGATAGTATCAAAAGATACACGGGTGACATACAAACTACACAAGAGACTCTCAAAACCTAAGAATTATGCTTCCCCTAATTTTACAATTGTTGGAAACTTAAATTACATTAGGTTAGGATTTTCCTTTAAATACAAATCTGCATTCCATGGGCTTCTATATTATGAGTCCAGAAGTTTCTTGATGTATAAGTTGAGTGATGCCCGAATTGTGTAGAAAATCCCCTTAAATCTTGGAATCACCAACACATAGTTTCCTAAATTGTTTAAAGTCCCAATTTAGTAGCTTTTGCACAAGTTAAGATACAAATATGTTCCTAAATAAATCTTCTTGACCAGCAAAAATTTCTGAAATACATCTAAAGTAAATAAAACAGATCAAATCAAATTTGTCAAGATTTAAAACACAGCAGCGTAAGCCTGCTGCATATCAGAACTAGATGTTATGACATCTTGTTTTGTTAGACGAAGGTAACGTATCTAGATGGGGGTGAATAGATACCCCTTTGTCAAATTCTAAATAAAATTTGGTTTTAAAAAAGTTATTTTATCAAAGTACGACGCGAAAGCTTTTTTTTAAACGTCGTCAATATGAACATTATTGAAAACATGGATATGCAAACCGTATAACAAAATCAATATGGAATATGAACTATAATTTGAATTAATAACCTTTAATCATTTTGCAACTTATTTACCGTTTACTCTACTTCACTTAGGAAGGCTATTTCCAATGGCAATATTAAAAGAACTAGTTTAATCAATTTATCAAACACTTTATGTGCAAGTGAATTTTCATATTTTTTCCTTTGTTTGTGTTGATACACAAAACTACTTATAATCAAAAGTGATTATAAGCTATATCAACACATGACTTAAAATCAAAATTGATTAGGAAAATTCTTACAATTCAATTGATAATGCAATGCTTTTTGAAAAATTGATCAATGAATATCAAAGCGAGTAAAAGCAAAAATGAAAGCGACACGAGGAATTTATCTTCACAGTTCCCCATTGTCGTCCTTGCGTGTGGGTATGAATGCACCTAATTCCAATGGAATTAGGATAGTTTTTACTATGCAAAATTGTTGATACAAGATAAGTGTTCAAGAGAAACTCCATAAACCCTAATGCTTGTTGTTGATTCAACCCCTTCTCCTCTTTTGATCTTGAGCAAGAACAAGACAAGATAGATACAAATTGACTATCAAGATGTTGCTACACCTTTGCATTTTTTGTAACACCCCATTTTCCCATTATCATTGTTATAAATAAAATACACGACAATTTTATCAAAGCTCACAATGGGATGTAACATAATTCATAAAATCCATAAAGTTTCGGAAATACTTTATTACTTTATTTCTCCAAAATAGTTATTCGACAGTAGAAAGATAAACATAAATGTAATTCGTTGGCATTCTAGCCTTAACAACAAATCAAATCCCACATTAAGTGGTGCATCATAGTTTTAAAAGAAAACGTGCAACAAATTAAATTTTTGCAAAACATAACAAGCCCCATAAATCCTGTGTTATATATCAGAGCGACTCCTAAGACTTGATCCGGTAACAACACTTCAAGCACTACTCATGTACCTGATTATATACTCCCTAAGAGAACATACATAACAACACAAAAGGGGTGAGAATATCATTCAATAATTACACGGTGAAATGAAACATGCTAAGGAGTAGTAAATCACATTATACAGAAAATGACATCATGAACATCCAATATTCACATCATACAACGTCAATTTAACATTTATACAATGCAAATAGACCTACATCAAGATTGATGTGGTACCATCAAGGCGTAAGCCTTCAACATAATGCCAATTGGGAAACAACTGAGCAAAATCCCTTAATTCAACGCCATTCTAGGCCAAAATCAGAACATAAGCCCTCACCAATGAATACATGCAACATGAATATGAAACAACATAAAAATCTTGCAACCACAAGGCATAAGCCTTAAACACAACAGAAATTTAGGCCATCCATATCATCATCATCACAATCATCAACATTTCCTCATAATGGTATCATAAGCAAAACAACGTCGCAAGAACAACTCACCGCTTTAGTGTGACAAGGGAAAACTATTCCTATCCTAATTTAGGTACTAGAATCATAATCCTTATCACTTATTTTTATTCTTCAAATCATAGTTCAAATCGGGTTCCTTCAAATCATAGTTCAGCTACTGGGTTCCTGAAACTAGAGTTATGGTCAATTCAAGAAAGTCCAAAATCATGTTCATCTACTTCCATCCATCTCCCGACGAATCCCTCTGTCGCCCGGCGAAATTGCTTTTGCCTCACCCATTGCCCGACGACTCTAGACACGATACCCTCTAGAGACTAGCTCCCATTCTACCTCTCTTCGCTTCCACATTCACCTCTACATTGTCCTGGGGAGACACCGTCGCCCGGTGACACTCCCTCCATCGCCCGACGATTCTCTATGAATAGGTTTTTCCTATTTAAGATTTTGCACTAAACCAGATCAATTTTCCAGCGATTTCACTATATTATAGGTCCCAAAAACCCGTCTAAACATCTTGTTTTACTATCTATCAATCTATTATAATGCAATACTTTTTGTACACCAATTATGGGTCCTTTTCCATCATCAAAACCCTTTAATCCTAATTTCTATTACTCATAGGTTTTAGGTTGAGGTTTCATTGTAACATCATCACAACAACTGAATTACCCAACAACAATCACAACCATAATATCACAATCATGTATAATCATCCATAACAACATCAATCAATTCAATAAACCCAAATCATGCATTAAATAAACAAAAACAACCTAAGAGGGAAAGGAATTCTCATTACCCTCTCATGTTAAATCACCAATTATAGAATCCAATTCACCCTCTTACCTTGATTTCTAAAGCTTGATTTCCTCATCAATGGTGGGAAATCCTTGACCTAGACTTCTCTTGTCTCTTCTATTTTCTCGTTCTATGATCTATTTTTTCGTGTTCTCTCTCTCTGTTTTTTATTATAACTCAAATAGACCCCTAATACTTCACCATAATTTTTCCCTCCCTTCATTTACCAATTATTTAGTTATCAATATTATAAAATACTATTTTATTTATAATAATTAATAACAAATAATATAATAATAATACTAATAGTAATAATAATAATAATAGTACTACACTAGTATTCTCAAATAACCCCTCATCATCTCGACCTCTAATTCCCACAATCGGTATCACATATACCATTAAAACTCATCAATGCAAACAATCGCGTATCATCATCAATTATTCATAATAAAATAATCTTAAATAAATCAAGGTGTTACAACTCTCCCCACTTATAATATTTTTGTTCTCGAAAATCACCTGACGTAAACAACTATGGATAAGCCTCTTGCATCTTGCTCTCTAACTCCCACATCACATTCTCTCCAGCAGCTCCTGCCCAAACCAATTTCACAAGAGCAATCTCTTTGCTTCTTAGTTTCTTCATCTCACGATCCTTGATTCTCAAAGGTACGGTCTCAATAGTAAGATTATCCTGCACTTGTACATCATCCACCGAGATCACATGTGATGGATTGGAAATGTACTTTTGGAGTTGTGACACATGGAACACATCATGAAAATTTGACATATTAGGTGGTAATGCTACTATATATGCAACATTTCCCACTTTCTCTAAAATTTTATAAGGGCCAATAAACAAAGGAGTCAATTTCTTTGACTTCAGAGCACGGCCTACACAGATTATCGGAGATACCCTCAAGGTTTTCTCGAATTAACTTCACTTTATCCAAGGTTTCTCGCACAATTTCTGGTCCGAGCACTACACTCTCGCCAGATTCGTACCAACATAAAGGTGTTCTGCACCTTCGACCATACAACGCCTCAAAAGGTTCCATACCAATTCTAGAATGAAAATTATTGTTATAAGTGAACTCGATCAATGGAAGGCAACTATCCCATATGCCTCCTTGCTCAAGAACACAAGCTCTCAATAGATCTTCTAACGACTAAATACTCCTCTCTGTCTGACCATCTGTCTACGGATGATAAATAAAACTCAACCTCAACTTAGAACCCAATGCATCTTACAAGCTCTTCCAAAAATCAGAAGTGAATCTTGGATCTCTATCAGATACCACACTTGACGGAACACCGTGCAACTTTACAATCATATAGAGATAACTCTTCGCCAACTTCGGTACAGGAAAACTGATATTAATCGGAATAAAATGAGCCGATTTTGTTAGTCTATCATCAATTACCCAAATCATATCATGTCCTCTTGGAGTATTAGGCAGCCCCGTCACGAAGTCCATCGATATACTATCCCACTTCCATTCTGGCGCCTCTAACGGTTCCAACAAAATTGTGGGTTTCTGATGTACAACTTTCGATTTCTGACAAATTAAACATGCATACACAAACTGTTCCATATCTTGTTTCAATCCAGACCACCAAAATAACTTCTTCAAATCATGGTACATCTTAGTAGCTCCCGGATGAATACTCAAACTACTACTATGACTTTCTTCAAGAATCATCTTTTTCATTTCTGCATTATCAGGAATACAAATCCTGTCTCGGAACCTTAACACACCATGCACATCTATTTTAAAGTCGTCAATCTCTAACTGATTACTCGCAACCATTAAGTCTACTAACTTCACATCTAGCTCCTGAGCTTCTTTAATATTATCTAGGAAATCATTATTAATTTTCAACATCCCTAACATCACACTTTGCGGCGTAACTTCACAAACCAAACTCATATATCTGAATTGTTCAATCATCTCCAATTCCTTAACCATCATAGCAGACATATGTATAGTCTTTTGACTCAATGCATCCGCTACAACATTAGCTTTACCTGGATGATAGTTCAAACCGAAATCGTAATCTTTTAACAGTTCTAACCACCTGCACTGCCTCATATTCAATTCCTTTTGATAAAATAAATATTTTAAGCTCTTATGATCACTAAATACCTCAAACTTGGAGCCATAGAGATAATGCCTCCAAATCTTTAGTACAAACACCATAACAACTAGTTCTAAATCACACGTAGGATAATTTATTTCATGAATCCTCAACTATCTTGAAGCATACTGTTGTACCCCAAAATTTTCCCTCCTATTTTTCCTCAAAGCATTCTTTCAAGGCTCTTCAAATAGTCAAGGCACTCAATGTTTGACTAGTCAAGATGCACCTCCTAGACCAAAGGCCCTAAACTAGGGTTTGGAGTTTCTCAAATGGCTTCCATGGTTCTTCAGAGGTCCCCAACAAGGTTCATGTCAAGTTTCAAGCCATACATCATAAGTTTGCATGGTCAATTATTCAAATGCTTGAAAATCAAATATATTGGTCAAAAAGTAAATTATGGTCAACATGCAATCAAACTTCAAGATTTTTGGTCAACATCAACATTTTCAAGTGATATTCATCATTTGATCAAAGTTTTGATCATGATTCCTCAAGGAAAATCCTCAGATCACCAAAAGTCAAGAATTGTCAAATTAGGGTTTCTTTAGGATAAGTCAACTGAACTTTGACCAGGCATAACTTTGACATGCTTCATCAACTTTTCCCCAACCAAAGCCTATTTTTAAGAAAATTCAATTCTCTACAACTTTTCTTTTATTCTAAAGTCCAAAAAATGCTTCATTTGGAAGATATAAGCTCATACATTATAGGCCATTTTCAAAAGTCAACAAAAGACACTTTTTGTCAAGGCAACTTAAATCAAGATAAATTCCTAAAAAGAAAAAATTACCAACATATAGATTGTAGAGGATATCTTGGGCTTTCCAAAAATTCCAAGATCTTCTTCAAAAGATGAAAATTGAGCAAGTTATGAGTTTCACAAGTTGGGGAATTTTGAGGAATTTCAAAAAGTACACATTGAGCAAAATTGTATTTTTAGTCCAATGGACCTACTTTTTGGACTTCAAGCATGCCCATAATGTCTTAAAGGACCTATAAGTTCATTTTTGCATGGCTTTTATTTTATTTGTATTTATTTTGATTTTTATTTAATTTAAAATTAAATAAATAAAGATAAAATGCATGAAAAATGGTCCATGACATTAGGGCTTGGTTTCATCTATTGAGAGGCCCATATTTTCATGAAAGATACATAAAAAAGGACCAGGTTCATTCAAGGGACCAAAATGGCAAGGATCTCACATTTTTGGCATCTTATTCAAGTCTTGATTTCTTGGTCTTAAAACAAGTTATTACTTGATTTCTTTCCATGATTTGTATGCCTCCCTACTCACTCTATATAAATGACAACAACTCAAGCCAAGACACGAGACCACTGCCTTGAAGGAGCCCTCACAAATTCTCAAAATTCTTCAAAAGTTGTAAACTTCGAAATCAAGGTTACTGCTTTCCTCCATCCAAACTCGTGCCAAATTTGCACTCCTGGGCTCCCCATGAATCATCTTCAGCCTTCACCTTAGCCTAAATCGCGCCTGAGTTGTCCATATAAGTTGCATCGTTTGGTATAGTTTATTTAAATTTAATCTTGTTAATCTGCATTTGTTGATCAATTTAACGTTTGCATACATGTTTGTAGTCATATATAGAGCAGGTGGGACGTGAAGCATGTAAGTTTTGGGGCCTGGTTCATGAGATGCCATTCTAAACCCCGATCAGAAGCTTGGCTTTTAAGTGCAAAATACAGGGATCTTCAGCCAAAATTAATATCGGATTCGGACTCAGGGCATCTTTTTAAGGAGGAAAGGATCATTTTGATTCATTTATCATGGTTTATTTTGCAGGTTAGGGTTTGGAACCCACCGGAGAAGACAACCGGAAAGTTGACTCCAGTGGGTTGACTCCCGTGGCAGCACATCACTCCCCCATTGGATCATTCAAATGATTATGTGCGTCTTTTTTTTATTCTCAAATATTTATGTTTTCGTAATATTAATGTTCGTTTGTGTTAGAAACACTGAATGAGTAGCTGGCCCAGTGGTAGAGTACACGCGTTTAAGGCATACCTCCCTCGTGTCCTGGGTTCGATCCTGGCCTGAGGGAGTTTTTTTTTGTTTTTTTCTAATATTTTCGTTTCAGATCCCGTGCAGCGCGTAATATCCAGCAACCATTCACCTTCAGCTACAACTCTTAGATTCAGATCAAATGCTCTTAAGTACGCAGCCTACGGTGGACTTTCCTTGGAGCGTAGCATGGGAGTATACAGAACCAAGCCATTTGTTGGGCTCAGTTCAATTTGGGCCTAATGTTTAATTTGTCTTCTCACCCCCACTTTCTTTTTCTAGCGGCCCATTATTATTTTTTATTTTATTCTTTTCTTTTCTTTAATAACTATTTTCTGTTTTTAATAAAAATCATAAAATCAAACAAAAATTAGACGTAGGATTTGATTAGTTAACTTTATTTTTTATAATAAAAATTCATTAATTTAATCATTTTGAGTTTATTTTTGAATTAAAATTCAATTAGAATTAGGTTTATAATTCAATTATATTTACAAAAACAAGCAAAAAATATTTTTTTCTTTTGTCACTTAGAAATTTTTAGGGCTTTCTCTGCTCCGCATAGTAATTTATTTTGTTCGCATTTTTATTTTCAAATATTATGTAATTGCCTATGGATTGTAATAGCTTAATCTAGGATCTTTACATTTTCTTATCCCCCAATTCTTTCTGGTTTGTAAATCCCCCACCCCAAAGCCTTGTAATAGCGTAGCTTAAATTTTTGCACTTTATTTTCTGTACATATATTAATTGCTAGATGAATGTTAATAGCGTGCATGATAAGACTAAAAACAAATGCTAGCAAAACCTAACATCCAAGGAAAATAAATGAAACACAACACACTTGCACACGCATACCTCTAGGGTACCTCCACTTGTTGGCTTCAGATAAATAAACAGTCATGACTCTCAAACGTGAGAAATTTTAGTGGCGACCCTTTGGTTTAAAGATCATAAGTCCCTCGATGACCTTTTCGACGTAGCCTCGGTATATGATCTCAAAACCTTAGGGTAATTACTAAAGTATCTTACTAATTTCTTTCGTGACTGCATGGTGACCCTTACCGGTCCCTCAAACATCCCACGATAAGGCTACCTGCTGACTAATAATAGGATAACACTGTCTAAAGGAAAATAAGAAAATAATAAAGATCATCCGAGTAGGTAGACCTCTTTTAGTTGCTTGCTCATAAAACAAATCAAATTCTCACGCATACACTCTATTTCTAAATATTTTAAAGAAAAAACACTTTGTATGTGTTCTCAACGATACAAGAAACATTACAAAGTCGCTGCACTAAGGCGTATTTTAAAAAATATTTTCAAATACACTTACACAAAAAAAGAAGCATTTTTAAAGTTACCTAGCAACTAAGAGCCCGTAGATAACTACAGATGGAAAGGGTGCTAACACCTTCCCTTTCCATAACCTACCCCCTTACTCAGAAAATAATCTTGAAAGTTATTTCCTATTCTTTTCACCCTTTCCTTTCTTGGATAAAAGAAAAGTCGGTGGCGACTCTTGGTAACCGCAACATTGCGATAAAACGCAAAACCAGTAAAGTCACTTCTCCCACCGTATTACAGAACTTGTGACTCTGCTGGGGATTCTAAAATTAAAAGTGGGGTTTACCTTAGAGCTAGATCACATTTAAAAAATTCTTTTCTTGTTTGACTTGTATGCTTTACCTTTCGGGTTTATGTTTGGGCTATTTTTAAAAGATCCTACACCCGAATCTGGGGCACTTTTAGGTAAGCAACAATAGATCATGGAGATTGTACGACATAGACCGATATAGTTGAAGCAATGGTTGCATTAGCTTGACACATTTGCTGGTACCGATATCCTTTATGTGGAATCAAGGGGAATACGGGGCCGTTGTGTGGTGTCATAAAACACTAACTGAACTTAGAACCTTAGTTGAACAAACTTGGCCATTATAAAGTAGTGAGATAGCCGGCTTCAGTATAAAACTGAGGATTTGTTGTTACTCGATACTACACTCATTAAGATCGGACTTTTGGGATATTTCGGCCGCGAGAAAAGATCGCTTGAGCTGAAACAATGCCCGGTAAAGAAAGACTAGTGATATTGAGATCCATTAGAACCCGATTACTTTCTTTGAAGATAGGTTGAACCAACTAAACTTAAAGAGGGTAATTACCTATAAACCCCATGCAAGCCTAAACCTAAGGCCTTGTGTGCTTTTATTGTGTGTGATTAAATTGTTTAAATATGACATCATGCATCATAACATCCATATTCATTTCACTAACCATTTGAAGGACCGAGGGAATTCATCTTTGTTCTATTTTGCAGACCATGGCTTCTGTTCATAGAAATACCATCCGAATAAGTGTTGTTAAAGTACCTCCCCAACTCAAAGGGTTAGCATCAAGGGTTCTTGAGAATTCCTCGTTCACCAAGAAATATGGTCGACTTCTCAACCTGGTCACCTCAAGCTTTGATGAGAAGATGATGGGTGTACTCTTTCAGTTCTTTGACCCCAAACACCATTGCTTCACCTTTCCCTATTATCAGTTGGTACCCACCATGGAAGAGTTCTCTCAATTACTGGGAGTACCTATTCTTGATCAGATGCCTTTCATCGGTTTAGTGGATTTTCCAAAGCCAAAGGTCATTGCAACAGCCTTGCATCTGAAACATTCTGACATTGTATCCAACTGGAAAACAAGAAGCAGAGTCAAGGGTTTCCTAGTTAAGTTCCAATTAGAAAAGGCTCAATTGTGTTGTGATGATTTGGATTTTCAAGCTTTCGAAGAAGTCCTGGCTCTTATAATCTATGGGTTATTATTTTTCCCTAATCCAGATCTACTTATATATGTGAATGCTGTCAAGGTTTTCCTCTCTCAAAACCCTATTCCTACTTTGCTCGGAGATATCTTGCATTCTCTTCACACTCGTACCATGAAGAGAAGAGGGGTTCTTACGTGTTGTATACCATTGTTGTCTAGGTGGTTTATTTCGCACCTTCCTCAATCAGTATTGAAGAACAAATAAGGTTTGGGTTGATCTCAAAGGATAATGCCACTTTCTCATTCAGATATTCTTTGGTATTCCTGATCTATGGAGGATGTCATTATCATCGACCGCTATGGAGAATTCCCTAATGTCCCACTCCTTGGCATTAGGGGAGGTATCACTTATAATCCTTCTATGGCTCTACGACAATTCAGTTATGCTCAAAAAGATAGTCCTCATGATATGCTTATCCAGGGCATTATTTTCAACTATGAGGATGATGTACAAGGGTATCGTCAAAGGTTCGTACGAGCTTGGGGCATGGTAAAAAAGGTGGATAAAAAGACTTAGGGGCATAGGAATTCCATTCCTATGGAGCCTTATTTCAAATGGGTACGAGCTCGCACCCAAAACCTTATGATGTCGTATACATCCATCTTACCAATAGTTGTGGAGCCTATCGCCGAAGGAGATGCTCCTTATACAGTTCTCCATCCTGACATGCCCACTGTTCTTGAAGAGTTGTAGAAGTCCTAGATTCAGATGAAGGAAGAACGGGATACCTTCACAGCTCAATTCTACACCAGCGAAAAGAAAGTGTTGGAGCTCACAAAGCAACTTCACGAAGAAAAGAGTCTTAATGCCTACCTTGGCATGGAAAGGAATCTCCCATGGGAGACTTGATTCTTAGATTTTAAGAGTTTTTAATTTTCAATTGTAAGCCTAAAACGCTGTTGTAGTTTGAATTTTTCTAATAAAATCTTTGTTTCATTTTTGTTCACAAATTTAAATTTCCCGGAGTCTTTGAAAACATTTGCATCTACATATCAGGCATCATTTCACAAACAGGTTTCCAGTACAGGTTTCTCATTTTTTCTCGTTGTTTATTTCAGCAAGAAAAAAAAGGCTCTTGAATAGACTGTTAAAGATATTCAGGCTCAACATGCTCTGTTCCAGGAGACTCTTCTGAATTTATCTAAAGGGAAACAAGATCTAATGGCACTCCTTGCTAAGAAAAAGAAGACCAAGAAGCATGTTGTTCTTAACTTGGGGAGGAGATTCAAGGGTCCCGCTCAACCAGTCCATATAAAAGATGACTCCTCTGAAGAAGATGACAACAATGATGAGGATTACAAAGACAGGCAGGATTATGAGGACACTCTTGAAGACGAAGATTTTGCTGATGAACAGTATCCTCCTGCGGATATTCAATATAAACAGTTAGAGGACAGGCTCAAAGCAATGGAAGTCCATAAGGTGCATGGACTAGATTTTTTAGGTCTGGTTCCAGGGGTGGTCATCCCACCTAAGTTTAAGATCCCTGTTTTTGCTAAGTACGACGGGGTCTCTTATCCTAAGCTCCACTTGAGGTTGTACGTTCGGAAAATACAACCTCACACTGCTGACTGGAAGTTATGGGTCCATTTCTTCTAAGAGAGTTTGGCCGACACACAACTGGAATGGTCCTACCAACTGGAGGGAACCAATATTCAGACTTAGGAGCACTTGATTGCTTCTTTCTACAAGCATTACCAATACAACACTGACCTGGAACCAACCCGAGTGCAATTATAAAACATGTCCATGGGCTCGAGAGAAGGATTCAAAGAATATGCATAGAAATGGAGGGATATAGCTGGTAGAGTGCAACCTCCTCTAAATAATCGGGAAATGATAGACATGTTTATGGGAACTTTGATTGGCCCGTTCTTCAATTTACTGATTGGGAGCTCCCATCTGGTTTTACAGAGATGATTTTGACTGGTGAAAGGATTGAGAGTGGTATAAAAAGTGGAAAAATCTTGGTGGCCGCATCTTCTAGTACTGCGAAGAAGCCATACGGAGGTAAGAAGGAAGTTGATGCTATCTATGGACAGAAAGGTCGTAGCAAAGTTAATCGTCGTGAGACTATGGGAGCAGTTTTGATTTCCAATCCGGCACCTACCAAACAATAACGACAGGGTAACCATTAAAGGTTGGATGTTCCGATAAGATAATTAACTAATCTCGGTATGCCTTGGTCTCAAGTATTGCAGCATTTACTTAAAGCTGAACTCATTTCTCTGTGGGATCCTCCTCAAAATCCCAACATGACGTCTCCTAAATACAATCCAAACACGAAGTGTGCCTTCCACTCTAATAGTCCCGGGCACGACCCCAATGACTGTTGGGCCTTGAATAATAAAATTCAAGATATGATTGACAAGAAGGAGATCAAGTTCGATCCTCTAGAGACTCCGAATGTAATTACAACACCTATGCCCAAACATCATAAAGGCATAAATGTTGTTGAAGATATTCTTTATGTTACTTCTGTGAATGACGTGGTTACTCCTCTTTCTACAATAAAGAAGAATTTGCTGCAAGTTGATTTACTCCCAGGTTGTGTTGAAGGTTGTTATTGTTGTGCGGCTGAACCCAATGACTGTGGGTTGCTGAAGATCTGTCTGTTATCTCCGGTACTCCTTTTTGGATCCCTTCCAAAGGTCCTATAAGGATTACCTCTAATCCAAAATCTGCTCCTCTGATTATTACAACACCTGGGCCAATTCTGTATTCCTCGGAGAAGGTTGTTCCTTGGAACTATGGGGAAGACGTCTATTACCATGGCATCAAGCAAGAGTTTTCCGACAAAGAAGATAAAGAGGCTGATCCCAATGCCATCAATATAGTCGGGACCAATAAACTCACTCGAAGTGGAAGGATTTTCTCTCCAGAAATCTCTCCGCCAGTTCTAATCACTACTACTAAGACGATTGCTGAGACTCGGGGCAAAGAGCCGATGGTAGAGCCTTCCCAGACGAAGGAAGAAAAAGAAGATATTGTCAGGAAACCTAGGGACATGACTTGAAAGAAGTGTTGAAGATCACCCGTAGGAGTGATTACAAGATCGTCGAACATTTGGGGAAAACCCCGTCAAAGATCTTTATGTTGTCCCTACTGCTGTGTTATGAGGCCCATGCAAAGGCTTTAGTTCAGTTATTGAAGACCACCCATGTGCCACAAGATATTTCGACAGATCAATTTGTAATCTATGTGGCAAATTTGACAACTGATAATGGTCTGGGTTTCTCCGATGTTGATCTGACTCCTGAAGGGAGAAACCACAACAGGGCCCGGTATGTCTCCATTGAATGCAGGGGCACTACATTGGCCCATGTTCTGATTGACACCAGCTCTTCCCTAAATGTTCTTCTGAAGGGTGCTCTCGATAGACTAGACTGTGAAGGGGTTGTGTTGAAGCCTAGTAAAATCATAGTCTGAGCATTAGACGGATCTAAGAGAATGGTACATGAAGAAGTGGACCTCCCGATCAAAGTGGGTTCATAGATCTTTGAATATACCTTTTACATGATGGACATCCAGCTGGCCTATTCTTGTCTGTTGGTACGTCCTTGGATCCATAAAGCAAGCGTTGTCACCTCCACCTTGCACCAAAAACTGAAGTATCTAGTAAAAGGGAAAGTTGTTACTATTTGTGGGGAAGAAGAATACATGGTCAGCCACCTTAACTCGTTCCGGAATGTGGAAATGGATGGAGAATTCATTCAGATACCTTGCCATACATTTGAAGTGATTTCCCCTACTATCGTCGAGGATGTTTCAGCCATTCCCAAGATCACCAAAGCTCCACACAAGATGGCCTCCTTGAAAGATGCCAAGGCTGCTATTGAAGAAGGTGATAGTACAATTTAGGGTTAGCTTCCAGACATCCCTTATAAATCTAACAATTTTTGTCTAGGTTTCATTGCAGAAGGTCAGAAGGTTATTCGATGCGCTAATGCTGGGAGAGCTCTGTCCCCATCAGCAACAACAGGGTTAATGCCATAGAGGATGCAGACAGTGATTGTGACTTCAACAACTAGATTTTCCTTACTATTAGTGACAGACTCGATAATTGGAGAGCGAAAGACATGTTCCTTATCTCTTTCAACCAGGAGTAATGGCTATTTTCCTTTTTTTATTGTTTAAAGAGTTTTGGTTATGTAAAATTTTAACAATTACTGTTAAACCTTGTGCCTTACCCGGGGCACAATGGTTCATTTGTTAAGGGTTTCTTGATTCATAAACATTTTCTCATTTCAATAAAAAACATTGGACGTTTTGCATACAAATTTTGTGATCTATGTCTTTCTTCTTATCTTATTGCATTTTCTCTCAAATAGCTATGTGTTCTCACAAACACCCACACACTACATTGCAGATACTCACCCACTCTGGATCTCGTTGATAACAATTATGCTATTGCCATATATGACTTCGAAAATCTAATCTACCAAGCCGAAGACGAAGGTGAGGAAGATAGTGAAATACTTGGAGATCTCGCCAGACTTCTGATGCAGGAGAAGAAAGCTATTCAACCACATGAAGAGCCGGTCGTAGTCATAAATCTGGGTACCGAGACAGACAGGAAAGAGGTCAAGATAGGTGCCAACTTAGAGGGTAGTGTCAAGAGTATATTGATCCAGATGCTACATGAATATGTTGAGATCTTCTCTTGGTCATACGAAGACATGCCAAGGCTTGATACCGATATTATGGTCCACCATCTATCAATGAAAGAAGGTTATGCTTTGATAAAACAGAAGGTTCGTCACATGTGTCCTGAAATGTCAGAAAAGATCAAAGCTGGAGTTATAAAGTAGTTCGACGCAGGGTTCTTGGCAGTGACATCATATCCTCAATGGGTTACTAATGTTTTCCGGTGCCTAAGAAAGACGGTAAGGTTCGTATGTGTGTAGACTATAGGGATCTGAACAAGGAAAGCCCCAAAGACAACTTCTCGCTGCCATATATTGATGTTTTGGTCGACAACACCGCTCAACACAAGGTATTCTCCTTCATGGATGGTTTCTTGGGGTACAATCAGATCAAGATGGCACCTGGAGATATGAAAAAGACTACCTTCGTCACATAGTGGGGAACTTTCTGTTATAAGTCATGCCTTTTGGGTTGAAAAATGAAGGGGCAACATATCAATGTGCCATGGTAACCTTATTTCATAATATGATTCATCACGAGATAGAGGTCTATGTTAATGATACATGATATCCTGGTCATAAACTAAGGAGGAGCACATTGATCATCTGCACAAATTATTTGAGAGACTAAAGAAGTACAAGCTGAGGTTGAATCCAAACAAATGCACCTTCAGGGTAAGGTATGGAAAGCTCTTGGGTTTCGTCGTCAGCAATAAAGGTTTTGAAGTCGATCCTGCAAAGGTCAAATCTATTCAAGAAATTACATCTCCCCTTACCGAGAAGGAAGTCAGAGGTTTCTTGAGACGTTCGAATTACATTGCCCGTTTCATTTCTCATCTAACTGCTACTTGTGAGCCAATCTTCAAACTATTGAAGAAAGATCAAGTGATGAAATGGATCGACGAATGTCAGGTATCTTTTGACAATATTAAAGAGTATCTACAAGAGCATCCAATTCTGATCCCACCGGTTGAAGAAAGACCTTTGATTATGTACCTAACAATGTTAGAAAGTTTAATGGGGTGTGTATTAGGGCAGCATGACGAGTCTAGTCGAAAAGAGCATGCAATATACTAACTTAGCAAAAAGTTTACCGACTTTGAAATAAGATATTCACTGCTCGAGAAAACTTGCTACGCTTTGGCATGGGCTGCTCGCTTACTAAGACAGTATATGTTGACCCATACCACTTTATTGATCTCTAAAATGGATCCCATCAAATATATATTTGAAAAGCCAGCTCTCTCCGGAATAATAGCTCGATGGCAGATGGTCTTAACATAATATGATATCTAATACACCACTCAAAAAGCCATCAAAGGAAGTGTATTGGTGGACCGTTTGGAACACCAAGTTGTAGACGACTATTAGTCTATGAACTTTGAATTCCTCGACGAGAACATTATGCAAGTAACAGATTGTGAGGAACCTGGACCTTATGAAGGACCCAGACCAGGATCCTGATGGACTATGGTTTTTGATGGGGCTTCCAATGCACTTGGAAATGGAATCGGTGTTGTGATCATCTCTCTCGCAGGTTTCCATACACCATTCACTGCTAGGTTGTGCTTTGACTGTACCAACAATATGACTGAATATGAAGCATGCATCATGGATCTTAATGCTACTATTGACCTGAGAATCAAATTCCTAAGTGTATATGGAGACTCAACCCTGGTAATCAGTAAAATCAAAGGAATGGGATATGAAGCATCCAAATTTAATCCCTTATCGATAATATGTGCTAACATTGATCCCGCATTTCAAGGAGATTACCTTTGAGCATATACCGAGAGATGAGAATCAGCTGGCGGACACTTTGGATACCATGTCCTCCATTTTCAAGGTCACATGGAACAATGTGGCTCCCAGAATTACCATTGAAAGATTCGACGAGCCAACACATTGTTATGGGATTGATACTGATGGATTAAATGTAAAACTTTGGTTTCATGAAGTCAAGAGATAACTTGAAACTCAAGAATACCTTGAAGGGACATCCATCAATAACAATAAGTTCCTACGAAGGTTCTCGACCAAATTCTTCCTGAACAATTGAATTCTTTATAAGCGTAATCATGATTCAATCCTGCTTCGTAGTATTGAAAAGAAGGAAGCAGAAGAAATTATGCAAGACATGCACGAAGGTGTCTTCGGTACTTATTCCAGTGGACATACTATGGCTAAAAAGATCTTAAGAGCTGGTTACTATTGGTCGACTATGGAAACTGACTGTCACCATCATTTGAGAACTTGTCATAAGTGACAGATCTATGCTGATAAAGTTCATGTGCCTCCAGTACCTTTGAATGTCATGACTACTCCTTGGCCATTCGCAATATGGGGAATTAATATGTTTGGAGAAATCAATCCTATTGCCTCTAATGGACACCGCTTCATCCTCGTCGCCATTGACTATTTTATAAAGTGGGTTGAAGCAGCTTCATTTGCCTCTGTTACCAAAAATGTGGTTTCCCGATTCATCAAGCACAACTTTATTTGTCGGTATGGTATCCCTAAAAGAATCATCACAGACAACGGTACCAATCTTAACAACACCATGATCACTGAACTCTGTACACAATTCAAAATCAAGCATCACAACTCGTCTCCGTATTGTCCAAAGATGAATGGCACAGTGGAAGCCGCCAATAAGAATATCAAAAAGATTATACAGAAGATGGTTGTGATATACAAAGATTATCACGAGATGTTACAACTGGCTCTCCATGGTTACTGCACTTCGGCTAGAACATCAACCGGGGCAACCCCATTCTCTCTGGTTTCTGGTATGGAAGTTGTCTTACCTATTGAAGATCAGATTCCCTCATTGAGAATCATGAAAAAAGCAGACCTAAACAAAGACGAATGGATTCAGACCAGGTTACATCAGCCAAATCTAATTAACTAGAAAATGTTGGCGGCGGTCTGTCATGGTCAGATGTATCAGAATTGCATGGTCAAAGCATTCAATAAATGGATCAAACATCGGGTATATCAGGTTGGTGAATTGGTAATAAAGCGCATCATTCTACCACAAGGTTATCCCAGGGGCAAATGGACTCCCACTTATGAAGGGCCATTTGTAATCAAGAAAATATTCTCTGGCGGTGCTATGATATTGACAACCATAGATGGTGAGCATTTCCCGCACCCTGTGAATACGGACATAGTCAAAAGATACTACGCATAAAAATGACTCGCTAGGTTGACAGGCCTAGGCAAAAATAATGGCATCCCGGCGAACCAAAAAGGCTTGGGAAAAAATAAGGATATATATCAAAAGATTGTACACCCGGCAAGTCGAAAACCTGAAAAGGCAGCTTGGGCAAAAAAGGGTATCCCGATGGACTGAAAACCAGAAAGGGAGGTCCATGCAAAAAATTAGGGATTAAAGCGTATGATTATGTCCTCATTGGATCACTATAGCGAGCTTTATTACTAATGTCGAAAGATTAAACGATACAGATCAGTTTAATCACCTTCTTCCGACAGCAAGGGATGATATGTTCGAAGGCATTGGGGCAATAGCTAAGTTGGAACCTGAAAATATTATTTCCACATAGCTATATGTTTCATTTTCACTTTGTAATCTTTTCTTCGACGACTTCCTCTTACAAGGATTTCCGTCTCTTTGTTCAAAATCGCCTGTTATGGGAAAAACTATCAATACAAAAACAACTTAAAAACCAAAAATTCTCTTTTTACTTTTTCTATTTTGTTTGCAAAATGTCCAATAAATAAAATTGAACAAGCATGTGCATATGAAAACAATTGACTGTTAACAAATATAGGCATAAGAAATAGGAATGGGCATTTACTCAAGACTGTAAGAGTTGTGATGACGTCTAAGCCACCCATGATTCCCCACAGAGCAACTTCCATGAGATTATTCTTACATGATAATCTTCACAAGTTCATACATTCCCCACAATCTTCCCAGCAGATCACTCTGGCAGATCAAAGAAGTGCAGGCTTCCTTCCGGTAATATTGCCTATCTACAAGATCTCAAACATTACAGCCCATGGGAATTCTTCTCCCCAGTTGAGTTTTCAAAACTATAAAAGCCCCTACAGATTACTTCTCTTCAATAGAACTCCTTCCTCCATTTCCAGGGTTTATTTCCCTAACAGGATTTATCTCCCCAGTGAGGCCCAATCTCCCCAGATTGAGTCTATTACCTAGATGACAATGAGTCAGCGGCAAAACTTTTCTTCCCTAGTGAAGTCATCACTATCCCCAGAGAGTTGCTACTGAATCTGAAATTGGATCAAATATTCTATCCTCCTAAGACGAGCCAGAAATTTATACATTAACGTTATCCCCGGTCAGGGTATACAAAGAATTATAACTCCCCAGTAGAGCAATAAACGACTAAAGTTTTGAACTCATCTCCCCCAAGCAGAAATTAACACTCTCCGGCAGAGTTTCGTCGGAAAGCAGAAATCAATCTTTCTCAGTGGAGTTATCCTCAAATAGAAAGCAAGAGTCCTCAGCAGGAAACATCTCCCACAAGATTGAAGATTACACTTACTCTTCATCCCCACCGACGGTCAGGGGGTTTATTTTCCCATGACAAAGATACTGCTCAAATTTCAAAAAAACATTGCACATTCATACATCATTTATAAAATATAATAGCATATGCATATGAAACGCATACAACATTATCTCGTTTATTTTGAGAATATCATTACGTAGTGCATTTCATACACCATGACATTACATCCAACTAATTCTTTACCTTTTCAGGAAAAGATCAATCAACAAATATCATCGACTACTTATATGACCTGACAATCTTCTCAAAGACTATATCTGACGAAAAGCTACTTCAACATTTTCCTCAGAAGGTCATTCTCAAAATATATCTGCTGGTTCATTTTAAATCGATCAATGATTTATCCTGATTTGTTTTCCAGTGGACTTCTTTCTCTGGTTCAATTAAATAGACTAGAAGATTTTGCTATTTTTTTTCCAGTTAAAGATAATTCGAGATCTCTGTTGGTTTAGTTTAAATCGATCAACGATTTATCCTGATTTGTTTTCTAGTAGACTTATGTCTCTGGTTCAGCTAGGTCTAATCGAAGATTTTACTGATTTGTTTTCCAGTTCAAGATAATTCAAGACCTCTGCTGGTTCAGTTTAAATTGATCAACGATTTATCCTGATTTTTTTCTGGTAGACTTCTTTCTCTAGTTCAGCTAGATCGACTCGAAGATTTCACTGATTTGTTCTCCAGTTAAAGATAATTCAAGACCTTTGCTGGTTTAGTTTAAATCGATCAATGATTTATCCTGATTTATTTTCCGGTCGACTTCTTTTTCTTGTTAAGCTAAATCGACTCGAAGATTTTAGTGATTTGTTTTCCAATTAATGATAATTCAAGACCTCTACTGGTTGAGTTTAAATCGATAAATGATTTATCTTGATTTTTTTTCCGATAGACTTCTTTCTCTGGTTCAGTTAAATCGACCCTAAGATTTTACTAATTTATTTTCCAGTTAAAGATAATTCAAGTCCTCTGCTGGTTCAGTTTAAATTGATCAACGATTTATCCTGATTTGTTTTTCGGTAGACTTCTTTCTGTGGTTCAGCTAAAATTAACCCTAAGATTTTTCTGATTTTTTTCCAGTTAAAGATAGTTCAAGACCTCTACTGGTTCAGTTTAAATCGATCAACGACTAATCCTGATTTATTTTCTGGTAGACTTCTTTCTCTGGTTCAGCTAGATCGACCCCAAGATTTTGCTGATTTGTTTTCCAGTTAAAGATAATTTAAGACCTCTGCTGGTTCAGTTTAAATCGATCAACGATTTATCCTAATTTATTTTCAGGTAGACTTCTTTCTCTGGTTCAGCTAAATCGACCCTAAGATTTCACTGATTTATTTTCCAGTTAAAGATAGTCCAAGACCTCTGCTGGTTCAGTTTAAATTGATCAATGATTTATCCCAATTTGTTTTCCAGTTGACTTCTTTCTCGGGTTCAGCTAAATCGACCCTAAGATTTTGCGGATCTGTTTCCAGTTAAAGATGATTCAAGACCTCTGCTGGTTAGGTTAAATCAGTCAACGATTTATCCTGATTTTTTTTCCGGTGGACGCTTCCTCTTGTTCAGTTAAAGTCACCCGAAGATTTTTCTGATATTTCTTCCAATTGAAGTCAGCAGCTATTTAGGATGGCATCTATAAGCCTGTTTCTGACGATTCTCCGTCACCCCTCCAAATGGAATCTCTAATCACATTCCCGTTACAATCGACTAATAGTGTTACCTCTTGCACATGTGAGTGCAAATTTCTGGGCACTTAAGTGTTCAATCCACTTCTACCTTCTAGTCACAAATGGCGTACAAGCCAATCTAACTCCTCGAGTTTAAGAAGATTAAACAGGGGAAGTTGTTGTACCCCAAAATTTAACCTCCCATTTTTCCTTAAAGAATTCTTTCAAGGCTCTTCAAATAGTCAAGGCACTCAAAGTTTGACTAGTCAAAATGCACCTCCTAGACCAAAGGCCCACAACTAGGGTTTGGTGTTTCTCAAGGAAATTTAATTTTAAAAGGTCTCAAATGGCTTTCATGGTTCTTCATACGTCCCCAACAATGTTCATGTCAAGTTTCAAGCCCTACATCATAAATTTTCTCGGTCAATGGTTCATATGCTTGAAAATCAACTATATTGGTCCAAAAGCAACTATGGTCAACATGTAGTCAAACTTCAAGATTTTTGGTCAACATCGATATTTTGAAGTTATATTCATCATTTGATCATGATTCCTCAAGGAAAGTCCTCAGATCATCAAAAGTCAAGAATTATCAAATAAGGGTTTCCTTAGGAGAAGTCAACTGAACTTTGACCAGGCATAACATTCACATGCTTCATCAACTTTTCCACAACCAAAGCCCATTTTGAAGAAAATTCAATTCTCTACAACTTTATTTTATTCTCAATTCCAAAAAATGCTTCATTTGGAATATATAAGCTTATACATTATAGGCCATTTTCAAAATTCAACAAAAGACACTTTTTGTCAAGGCAACTTACATCAAGATAAATTCTTCAAAAGAGAAAGTGACCAACATAGAGATTGTAAAGGACATCTTGGGCTTTCCATAAAGTCCAAAATCGTCTTCAAAAAGATGAGAATTGAGCAAGTTATGAGTTGCACAAGTTGGGGAATTTTTAGGAATTTCAAAAAGTACACATTGAGCAAAATTGTATTTTTAGACCAATGGGCCTACTTTTTGGACTTCAAGCATGCCCATAATGTCTTAAAGGACCTCTAAGTCCGTTTTTTATTTTATTTTTATTTATTTTGATTTTAAAATTAAATAAATGAAGATAAAATGCAATAAAAATGGGCCATGACATTTGGGCTTGGTTTGATCTATTGAGAGACCCATATTTTCGTGAAAGATACATCAAAATGGACCAGGTTCATGTAAGGGACCAAAATGGCAAGGATTTGACGTTTTTGGCATATTTTTCAAGTCTTGATTTCTTGGTTTTAAAACAAGTTATTACTTGATTTCTTTCCATGATTTGTATGCCTCTCTCATCACTTTATATAAAGGACAACAACTCAAGCCAAGACACGAGACCACTACCTTGAACGAGCCCTCACAAACTCTCAAAATTCTTCAAAAGTTTTAAACTTTAAAATCAAAGTTATAGCTTTCCTCCACCAAAACTCGTGCCATATTTGCACTCCTGGACTCCCCAGGAATCATCTCCAGCCATCACCTTGGCCTGAAGTGCTCCCGAGTCGTCTATACAAGTTACACCATTTGGTATAGTTTATTTAGATCTAATCTTGTTAATCTGCATTTGTTAATCAATTTAACGTTTGCATACATGTTTGTAGTCATATATAGAGCAGGTTGAACGTGAAGCATGAAAGTTTTGGGACCTAGTTCATGAGATTCTATTCTCAACCCTGATCAGAAGCTTGGCTTCGAGACGTAAATTCCAGGGATCTTTAGCCAATATTAATACCGAATTCGGACTCAGGGCATCTTTTTAAGTGGGATAGGGTCATTTTGATTAATTTATCATGGTTTATTTTACAGGTTAGGGTTTGGAACCCACTAGAGAAGACAACCGTAAAGTTGACTCCGGTGGCAGCGCGTCACTCCCCCATTGGATCATTCAAATGATTCAGCGCGTGTTTTTTTATTCTCAAATATTTATGTTTTCTTAATATTAATATTCATTTGTGTTTGAAATAATGAATGAGTAGCTGACCCAACGGTATAGTACACGCGTTTAAGGCATACCTCCCTCATGTCCTGGGTTCGATCCAGCGTGAGGGAGTTTTTTATTTTTTTCTAATATTTTCATTTGAGATCCTGTGCAGCGCGTAATATCCAGCAACCATGCACCTTCAGCTACAACTCTTGGATTCAGATCAAATGCTCTTAAGTACACAGCCTACGGTGGACTTTCCCTGGAGCGTAGCATGGGAGTACACAAAACCCAGCCAGTTGTTGGGTTCAGTTTAATTTGGGACTAATGTTTAATTTGTCTCCTCAACCCCCCCCCCCCCCCCCCCCCCAAGTTTCTTTTTGCAGCGGCCCATTAACATTTTTTTATTCTTTTCTTTTGTTTAATAAGTATTTTCTTTTTTAATAAAAATCATAAAATCAAAAAAAAAATTAGACTTAGGATTTAATTAGTTAACTTTATTTTTTATAATAAAATTAATTAATTTAATCGTTTTGAGTTTATTTTTGAATTAAAATTCAATTAGAATTAGGTTTATAATTCAATTATATTTACAAAACAAGCAAAAAATATTTCTTTCTTTTGTCACTTAAAATGTTTAGTGCTTTCTCTACTCCAGGTAGTAATTTATTTTATTCGCATTTTTATTTTCAAATATTATGTAATTGCCTATGGATTGTAATAGCTTAATCTAGGATCTTTACATTTTCTTATTCCCAAATTTTTTCTGATTTGTAAATCCCCCACCCGAAGCTATTTAATGGTGTAGCTTAAATTTACGCACTTTATTTTATGTACATATATTAATTGCTAGATGAATGTTAATAGGCGTGCAAGATAAGACTAAAAGCAAACGCTAGCAAAACCTAACCTCCACTTGTTGCCTTTAGATAAATAAACAGTCATGACTCTCGAACGTGAGAAATTTTAGTGGAGACCCTTTGGTTTAAAGATCATAAGTCCCTCGATGACCCTTTCAACATAGCCTCGGTATATGATCTTAAAACCTTAGGGTAATTACTAAAGTATCTTAATAGTTTCTTTCGTGATTGTACGATGACCCTCGCCCGTCCTTCAAACATCCCACGATAGGGCTACCTATTGACTAATAGTAGGATAACACTGTCTAAAGGGAAAGAGGAAAAGAACGAAGATCGCTCGAGTAGGTAGACCGCTTCTAGTTGCTTGCTCATAAAACAAATCAAATTCTCACATATACACTCTCTTTCTAAATATTTTAAAGACAAACCACTTTGTATGCATTCTAAACGATACGAGAAATATCAAAGTTCCCCGCACTAAGGTGTCTTTTAAAAAATATTTTCAAATACACTTACACAAAAAAAGAAGCATTTTTAAAGTGAGCTAGAAACTAAGATCCCGTAGATAACTATGGATGGAAAGGGTGCTAACGCCTTCCCTTTCCTTAACCTACCCCTTTACTCAGAAAATAATCTCGAAAGGGATTTCCTGTTCTTTTCACCCTTTCATTTGTTGGATAAAAGAAAAGTCGGTGGCGACTCTTGCTAACCACAACATTGCGATAAAACGCAAAACCATTAAAGTCAGTTCTCCCACCGTATTACACATACGCTACACTTTTTTCATTCTGCATGAGCACTCCACCTAAACCCAATTTAGAAGCATCGCAATACACCACAAATGATTCTTCAGAATTAGGTAATATCAAAATCGGATCCATCGTTAATATTTCCTTCAACTCAACAAAACTTTCTTCACATTGGATATCCCATACGAATGCCTTGCCTTTACAGGTCAACTGAGTTAGTGGAAGTGCTAACTTAGAAAACCCTCAATAAACATCCTATAATAACTAGCCAATCCCAAAAAACTTCTAATCTCTCTAACTGACTTCAGAGTCTCCCACTGCAATATTGCGTCTACTTTGGATGGATCTACAATGATTCCACCGCCTGAAATAACATGTCAAAGGAAACTGACTTTCTCTAACCAAAATTCACACTTGGAAAGCTTCATATATAACTTCCTCTCCTTTAACACTTACAATACAACTCGTAAATGTTTAGCATGTTCTTCTTCAAATTTAGAATATATCAAGATATCATCTATGAAGACTACTACAAATTGATCCAGATATGTATGAAATATACGGTTCATATACTCCATAAACGCACCCAACGCATTAGTAACACCAAAAGGAATCACTGAATATTCATAGTGTCCGTAAAGAGTTCGGAAGGCCGTCTTCTGAATATCTTAATCCTTCACATAAATTTGGTGATATACCGACCTCAAGTCAATCTTACTAAACACGCGTGCATCTACCAATTGTTCCATTAAATCATCTATTATCGGAAGTGGATACTTGTTTTTGATCATCACTTTGTTCAATTGCCGGTAATCCACACAGAGTCTCATATTACCATCCTTCTTTTTCACAAGCAACACTGCAGCTCCCCAAGGTGATACACATGGTCTAGCAAATATGTTTTCAAGCAATTCTTCCAGTTGTTTCTTCAATTGTTCTAATTCAAATGCTGACATTTGATAGGGTGCCATAGAAACAGGTTTGTTTCCTGGAACAAGGTCGATAGAAAATTCTACTTCCCTCTCTAGAAGCACATCTGTAACGTCATTAGGGAAAACTTCAGGAAATTCACGCACCACTTAAAACTCATCTATAGAAGCATGAATCTCAATGGATAAGGACGCCCTTAGTGAAAATACCAGAGGTTCATCTAGCATCAATTCCTTCAACTCTTTAACATATAATAATCCTACTTATTCTTCCTCATCAAGAGTATAAAACCACACCGATTTGTTATAACGATTAATATGAACATAATTATACTCTAACTAGTTCATACCTAAAATTACGTCCACACCACTCAGCGGTAGACAAACTGGATCAACGAAGAAGTCTTTGTCATAGATGGAAAAGGGACACTTCAAGCATACTAGAGAAGTAGTCACTGATCCCTTAGCTAGAGTATCGATAACCATTTCTCCATTCATGGAGGATAACTCAAGACCCAACCTTTTAGCACAATCAGCATAAATAAAATAATGTGTAGCACCAGTATCAATAATAGTAATTAAAGGAATACTATTAACGAAACAAATACCTCTAATCAAACGGTCTCCACTGGATGTCTGAGTTATAGATAAAGCAAAATCCTTTCCACCAGATTGAGCTTTCTTCGGTTTCTGACATTAAGTACTGATATGTCCTTCTTCGCTACAGTTGAAGCATACCACATCCTTGTGCCTATAATCAGTCATCTAATGCCCAGTCTTACCGCAGCGAAAACACCCCTTCACTTCCCAGTACATGCATTACTTTGATGTCTTGGCTTCCCACATCTACAACACACAACGTTAGCAGGAGAACCTCCCTCACTGGTTATTCTTCCATCAGCAAACCTTTGTTTTCCTTTATCATTTAGAGCATTGTAAGGCTTCCCACGATTTTGTTGCTGCTTGCCTCTCTTCGCAGTGACAACCTTGTAGTGAGCCTTACAATCCTGGTGCAACTATTCACCAAGTCTAGAAACTTATGGATTCGCTTATACCCAATTGCCTTCTTGATATCTGAACGTAACCCATTCTTAAATTTCACACATTTTGAAAACTCAAAAGTCTCCTCGCTAAAGTGAGGATAATAGTTCGCCAATTCCACGAACTTGGCAACATATTCTGTTATTATCAATTCTCCCTGTTTCAGTTCTAGAAACTTAATCTCCTTTTTCCCACGGACATCCTCTGGGTAATACTTCGCCAGGAATTCCCTACAAAATACAGCCCAAGTAATAGCCTCGCATGTGCCTTCCATCCTATGGTGAGTAGAAACCCACCATTCATCAGCCTCTCTTTCCAGCATACGCATACCAAAACGCACCTTTTGTGCATCAGAAAAGTCCATGACCCAAATGATTCTTTCAATATCCTTGAGCCACTCTTGTGCTCCTTCAGGATCATGCTTCCCTTTTAAACATAGGTGGATGCTTCCCTGCTCTGATACCAATTGTAACACCCCATTTCCCATAATAATATTTATAAATAAAATACACAAAAATTTCATCAGAGCCTGCAATGGGATGTCACATAATTCATAAAATCTATAAAGTTTCCAAAGTACTTTATTACTTCTTTTCTCCAAAATATTTATTCGGCAGCAGAAAGATCAACATAAAAGTAATTCGTTGGCATTCTAGCCTTAACAACAAATAAAATCCCACATTAAGTGGTCCATCATAGTTTTAAAAGAAAACATGCAACAAATGATATTTTTGAAAAACATAACAAGCCCCAAATATCCCATGTTACATATCAGAGCGACTCCTAAGACTCGATCTGGTAACAACTCTTGAAGCACTACTCAGGTACCTAATTATATGTACTTCCGAAGAGCACAGACACAACAACCCAAAAGGGGTGAGCATATCATTCAATAATTACACGGTGAAATGAAACATGTTAAGGAGTAGTAAATCACACTATACAAACAATTACATCATAAACAACCATCATTCACATCATACAACATCAATTTAACATTTATGCAGTGCAAATAGACCTGCACCAACATGCATGTGGTACCATCAAGGCGTAAGCCTTCAACATAATTCCAATTGGGCAATAATAGAGCATAAGCCCTCAACTCAACGCCATTCCAGGCCAACATCAGAGCATAAGCCCTCACCAATGAATACATGCAACATGAACATGAAACAACATAAAAATCATGCAACCACAAGGCATAATCCTCCAACACAATGGCAATTAGGCCATCCACATCATCATCATCACAATCATCAACATTACCTAATAATGGCATCATAAGTAAAACAACGTGGCAAGAACAACTCACCGCTTCAGTGTGACAAGGGGAATCTATTCCTATCCTAATTTAGGTTCTAGAATCATAATCCTTATCACTTATTTTTATCTTACAAATCATAGTTCATAGTGTTTGCTACATACTTCTTCGAACGAAACATCAATCGAGTTCCTGAAACTAGAGTTATGGTCAATGCAAGAAAGTCCAAAGTCATGTTCAGCTACTGCCATCCATCGCCCAGCGAAGCCCTCTGTCGCTCAATGAAATTGGTTTTTCTTCACCCATCGCCCAACGACTCTATGCGTGGCACACTCCAGAGAATAGCTCCCACTCTGCCTGCCTTCGCCTCCACAATCGCCTGGTGAGACACTGTTGCCCACCGACACTCCCTCCATCACCTGACGATTCTCTGCGAATAGGTTTTTCCTGTTTAAGATTCTGCACTAAACTAGATCAATTTTCCTGCGATTCACTACATTACAGATCCTAAAAATCAATCTAAACATCTTGTTTTACTATATATCAATCCATTACAATGCAATACTTTTTGTACACCAATTACGGGTCTTTTTCCATCATCAAAACCCTCTAATCATAATTTCTATTACACATAGGTTTTAGGTTGAGGTTTCATGGCATCATCATCACAACAACATAATTACACAACAACAATCACAATCATAATATCACAATCATTTATAATCATCCATAACAACATAAATCAGTTCAACAAAACCAAATCATGCATTAAAATACACAAAAACAACCTAAGAGGGAAAGGAACCCTCACTATCCTCTCTTGTCAAATCACCAATTATAGAATTCCATTCACCCACCATACCTTGGTTTCCAAAGCTTGATTGCTTCAACAATGGTAGGAAATCCTTGACTTATCCCTATCTTGCCTCTTTTCTTTTCTCGTTCTACGATCTGTTTTTATTCGTGTTCTCTCTCTCTGTTTTTCTTATAACTCAAATAGACCCCTAATATTTGATCCCAATTTTTCCCTCCTTTCATTTACTAATTATTTAGTTATTAATATTATAAAATACTATTTTATTTATAATAATTAATAACAAATAATATAATAATAATAATAGTACTATACTAGTATTCTCAAATCACCCCTCATTATCTTGACCTCTAATTCCCATAATTGGTATCTGATATACCATTAAAACTCATCAACATAAATAATCGCATCTCATCATCAATTATTCTGAATAAAATAATCTTAAATAAATCAGGGTGTTACATTTTTTATCTCCAAAGCTTTCATGCACCATCAATTTCGATTATTGCAACATAAGACTTCAATTGTAATCTGCCGCTCTCTCACTACTTCCTTTACGTTCTTTATCGCCAAAGGATCCATGGCGTTCCTTATCTCCAAAGGACTTCACTTAGCCACAAATACCTCTTGAGCGTCTCGCACGAAAACCCCCAAATCAACCAATGATCTTAGAGGACAAACACGTGGTTTTTCCTGGATGAAAACCCCTACAAAGCTCAAACCAATACACAATTGGACACTATCAATCCCCGTCTAGATGGCACCCCAATAGAACATCGTTACAATGTAATGTCAGTGTGTATGCATAGTTTGGAGATTGAAGATGAAGAGAGAAATAGGCTAATTTTATGGTTTCACCACGTTTTAAACGTATGTGTCGACCTATAAAAGGCCATGTGCCTACCGAACCAAGTAAGAGGCTACATGCTTTAAAACCATAGTAAATGTGTCGACCTGAAAAATGGATGTGTCGACACATAAAATAAGAATTTCTGCAATTTCAGAAATGCTTCAGTATGTGTCGACCTGAGTGATGGATGTTTCAACCTGAGACTTACAGAAGCTACATGCTTTAAAATTAGTTGCATGTGTCGACCTGAAAAGCAGATGTGTCGACACATGCATTAGAAATTTATGCAAAAAATTATTTTTAATGAATTAGATCAATTTCAAAAAGCTTTTTAATAATTCCTAAGACCTCTAATACAGAGGAGTGCAATAAGACATAAGGATAATATCGAATGTTCAAAAGTTCAATCTTTTCCAAATTTTGACGTCATTCAAAACCTTTGACGATGAAGTTTGTACTCACATGTTCGATATATGGTCATAACCATATTTTAGCAAAATGTTGCCAATCCACAAAATCATGGTATTAACAATCTCCCTCTTTAGCAAATTTTGGCTAAAACAACCAAAGAACAAATATCATGGGAATAGGAATAAAACCATAGAATGCCAACACAAGCTACATGCTAAACATGTATACTTTGTACATGAGGAAAAAGATACATGGTACTCCCCCTCAAACATAGAACACCAACACTACCCTGAATATTCTAGGTGAAGACCGACATGACCAGACCTAAATTATGGATATCTCATAGCACATGACACAACCATTCTCATAACTCAGACCACAAGACATAACATAAAGACTCAATACAAAGAAGACATAGACCTGTACAAGATGTTGAAACATCCTTTCAAAACAATTGCAAGAACGGACTAAAGACTCACATGATAGACAATCATGCTCCCCCTAAAGTGTTGCATACAACAAGAAACAACACTTGACTCAGACCTATACCTAATACTACTTTTCTCCCCCTTTTTAGCCAACAATTGACAATAACATGTTGAAAAGAACTTGATAACAAACAACAAAATAAAAAGAATCAAATCAAAATATGCAAGAATTGATTCAAGGAAAAAAAACCTGACTCAATAATAGAACCAAAAAAACAAATTGTATTAAGGGAACAAACTTCCTTCAACCAAGACAGACTTAACAGAGAAAAAAATCTCAAAGAAACAAAGAGTAATTCTAAGTTTCTCAACAAAAAAAAACTCAACATACACACAAGAATATATATACAAGATAGAAGTTACCAGCTACCCAATTCTCCCTCCTGAGTCAATGAGATTGACCCAGTCTTCATCAGCATTTAAATCTAAATCATGTATATAAACTTGATTCTTTTTCAAGGATTTCATCTTTTTCACATTGTCACGGATGTTCTCCCTGTCCATGATGCTCTAGTTGATGTTCCAACATTTGTTGCAATGTTGAACTCAGCCTTCTTAAGATCACAACTCTTATCCTTGTTGGATTTCAGCAGGTGAACCTTCTTAATACCAACATCTCTAGAAAATTTTCTCATTGTTGACACGTAGCAAAAAAGAATGTTGAGGTATACAATATCTAAAGCCAAGGGAAGTTACTTTGATTGTAACGAAACCTTATTCTTAACGATGATGCAGTCAACGTAAATGATGTTGGAAGGAGATAAAATCTTCTTGAGTAACAATGCACCTTTCACAATAAGAGAGATACATGTTCTTGTTCAACCTTTTATCTTTTCAAAACTTTGAATGTTGATAATGTTACAACATTTGAAATGACATTCTTCATGCTATTGAAAATGCTTTTTCTGAGACTGCACGCTTCACAAGGATAGTAGATAGAACTGTCCAAACAATTTTTAATAAAATTCTTTAGTAGTGAAATTCCAAAAATACCCCTTACTCTCTTAATATAACTTGCACCTTAATCTATAAGAATACTTCCTAGAGCTTCTCAGACGAACCAATTTAAGGAGAGTAAAAAAACTTGCTTTGAATCAAAGACCTTGGCACAACATTGACTTAAATCCATGACGTTATCTGAAAATAGAACAAAATCCTTGAGTATCTTGATTGTATTGCCTTTTGATATTGCAATGTTATGACATTTAGGTAGACATTGTACTTTTCTTAGTAACCATCTTAGTTGAAAACATATCTTTCTTCAGTAATGTACCTAATCTTCAAAATATATTAGGACTCAATTAATTCTAATCCAAGTGACAAGAATATCCTCAATAATACAATCTTCTTCAGACTTGGAAAATAGATTTTTACCCCAAGAGTCATAATCTTTTAATATTCCATCTCTGAAACATTTGATGATCACAAACTAAAACAATTTCCAAAAATAAATCCCTCTTAAATGATTTCTGGAGAGCTTCCTTATTCAGTGCCTCCTAGCCCTTGAGAATCTTTCACACACTTGAGTAACAAACTGATGTGATGATGTTCCAACATCTGGTTGAACATCAGTACCCTTCTCAATGAAAATATCACTGATTTTGATCTTGAAGTTACTCATCACCTAAAAGTAATTCTCTCAATAACTCAAAAACATACCTTGTTCTCATTCAAGGAGAATATAAGACCTTTTTGAAGACTTTATAGATAATAGATTAACTTTACAAAATAAAACAATATATACCCTTCTATCCACCAAGACCTTCACCTTGCATTGAACCAAACAGATCCATAAAATATGTTCTGAAGCTTTTGCAATTGTCTGATGTTGCACCTTCAGGTGTGACATCTTGACTTCTTCTTTCTTGAACAACAAGTAAAAGGATAAACAACTAAATACTTATGGAATTCACAAATATAAATTATTCTTAAATCCTTAGAGGAACTTCATACACCTCATTAGTGATAAAACATCCTTCCTTGATGACATATACCTTCAGACCTTGATCATAAAATTGACTTGTGTTTATTACAATATTCACCAGTCCTTGAATAAGAAGAAAACCAATTACCAAAACTTAGAGAATCCATCCTGAATTATATATTTATCCATTGCCCTTAACCATTCCTTTTGTGTGATCAACAATGATTAGAATGAGACTTAAACAAACCACCAATAACACTTTTGCTATAGATAAGTGTCTCAAATAGTTTGTGACGAAATGCCAATCATCTTAGTTGATGATTTTAAAATGGTATGAGAGATAAGGAAATAAAAACCTTTCCTGAATATTAACCACTGCCTGGTGATGCGGTGTATTCATAAGTGTACGAATCACGTCAGAGTAATATAAAAGATTATCGATCCACAGACACCAATTATCAATCTATCATTTCCTATTGTTGCGGTGTTTAGCTAAGTCAATATTAAATAGGGAATTTAGCATGCAATAAAGTAAAGTGCAGCGAAATAAACTTCGGATATAAAAAGCGGGGTCGAATCTAATTCACGTAGTCAGATGATATTCGCAATGCTTCGGAATAAAACTACTTATAGGGAAATATTTTCTACTAAAGAAAAGAACTAATTTAACAGGAATTATCGCTTTTGCGTAATCAGAACCGAGTTTACTCTCTAATCAGACCTTCTTATTGTCACTTATAAAAAGGCGCGCATTGCGTTAAAGTAATAAACCTATTTTTAAGGAATAGAGTACTTGACCAAGTTGAAAAGTATTTTGATCTGGAATTTCTAATAAAAATGGAACCTAACTTTAACCCTATAAATGCGTCCGAAAATAGTTTCAAAATTGATTTCTTTGATAATAAAAATCCCTAACTAACCAGAAAAAGCGCTTTCGCTTCCTTTGACCAGTTAGAACTAACCGAGTTTAACAAAGGGCTGGACGGCTTTCGATCTTACCCAACAACAATAAAGTACAGAAAACTCATATTAAAAACGAAAATAGCCCATAAGCATTTATTGACACATTATTTGGAATATCGATCTAACTAGATTCCTTACATTCTAGCCCAGTAAGGTTTAGCCTGACATGGGAATGTAAACATACATGTTAAAATAAATCATGCGAGAAAGTAAATAATTTAAAGTGCGGTGCGGGAAATAAATAAAGTAAAAGCAGGTGCGGGAAATAAATAAAGTAAAAGCAGGTGCGGGAAATAAACAAAGTAAAAGTAGTGCGGGAAATAAACAAAGTAAAAGCAGTGCGGGAAATAAACAAAGTAAAAGAAGTGCGGGATATAAACAAAGTAAAAGCAGTGCGGAATATATAAATAGAAACCTGCTCCAAACGGGGAGGTTTTAAATCTGGTAAAAACTGGAAGTAAAATGCGACTGGAAATAAACAGCAGTTGAAAATAAATGTGGCAAGATAAACTTCTGCCAAAGTGCTCCAAACTCGATTAAAGACTCAATCTACGAACTCGATCACAGACTCAATCAACAATGCAATTATTTCCCAATGTGAAGAATTATCGATTTACAATGGTGAAATTATATGGCTTAAGTTTGCAACTATGGTTGGATCAAGTTTGCAACTAAGCTTGGGTGAATTGAAATGAAATCAGGAACTTATATTTATAGAGGATGAGGAATGCAGGAAATCACAAGAAAGCCCCCCAACTCCTTTTGGGGGGGAAAATCGTCCAAAGGTGGCGCCCACCATGGAGGCCATGGCGCCCGCCATGAGTGTCAATGATAGGAAGTGGGGAACGTGGCAGTTAAGGTCAACAAAAGGTGGTCCACGTCATGGCCTACCCCATGGCTGGCGCCATGGTGGACGCCATGAGTGCAAATTTGACCTAAACTCCTATTTTTCAGCCTGTTTTCCTTCATTTCTTCAGGGGAGCTCTCGATATTTGAAATACCTGAAAAGAAAACAAAATATAGGCATAATACGAGAAAACAATAATAAAAAACCTAAATAACATGTGAAATCAGAGTAAAAAATAAGTGTAAAGTAAGTGTTATCAAATTCTCCCACACTTAAACCTTTGCTTGTCCTCAAGCAAGAACTCTAAATAGATTAAGAAAAAAAATGGTGTTAGTGAACAAGTTGGCAGTAAGGGGCCTCTGGAATTATAATAGGGATGTATTGATAGGTACTGACTGATTCAAACCAAGGATATCGTAGTGACACTCTTCCGTAAAATGGACATAAGCTTTGTTCTTTTACGAACCAATCCATATCATGCCACTATGCTTAGGCCTATATTTTTCCTTTCTTTCAAATCCTTTTTCATTCAGGAGCAATCATATTAAGCCCGTTATTCGTACATGCTCATAGTAAAGTGACCGGGTAGTGATTCTGATTATAAAACGCAGGGCTTTGGTACAAAAAGTTGGTGTAACCCCTTTTATTTATCCATTTATAGTTGTGGGGGATCAAATCATAATCCACCCTACAAAGTTCAACACCAGATACCTCTGAACCAACTAAAGATGGGTAAAAGTTTTTTTCTTTTTCTTTTTCTTCTTCTTTTGCTTTTGCTTTTGTTTTTCAACATACAACTTTTGTTGAGTTAAATGACTTTGTTAGGGTCACCTATCCCAGGGTTGTAGTTTATAATAAGAACATAGCATATAGATCATTCACTTCTCTTCGGTCCCCTACGTAGAGCATGCTTAGACCGGAGCTGACTGCTAGGATAAACTATTCAAGGATTTAAGAATGAAAATTTTAAGGCCACGACATAGGGGGTATCGGGATCGAATTCCTAAATTTACGAAGCTTAAGGTGTAAAAACGATGCCGATGCTTTGAAAGGGCTTTCCCAAGTCATAATACATCATATCTCAACCAGGTCTTATAGCCCAACTAAGTTCAAAACACAGTGTTTAACTTAGGAAAAATAATTTCAGTTAGGCTCAAGAAATGGGGGAGTGGACATAGACCATACAGATATAGATGACTCGTCAAACACATATATTATTTTGAAAAGAAAGAAAACAAGCAAAGTAAAGAAAATAAATAAGTAAAATAACAAGAAGGAAAATGCAGGAAAAGGGAAAAATAAAGCGAGAGAAAAAACAAAGCGAGAAAGCGAGTAAATCTCCTCCCACACTTAAATCGAACATTGTCCCCAATGTTACGAAATAAGAATAGGAAAGAGTCACCTGGTAAAGTACTAAGGCTGGCTGGGTCCCTCGCCATCCTGCGGTGAATGTGTAGGATGACGGGATCGACTGCAACGACGACTGCTCTGAGAAGCCTCGAACTGGTCGAATCTGGCGGACAAGGCAAGCTGTGAACTATGAATCTTGGTTACCAAGAAGGGAACCTTGAGTGGCCTCCATGAGGGTGGAGTGCCTCTGAAAATGGGCTTGTTGCCTATGTTTCTCGCCATATATCGCCAATTGAGATTCCATAAGACTTTGGAAAGAGCGGTCTGACTGCCGTCGTGACGCCTCCATGAAACTCATGTTATCTGCCAGCTCTTGTTGGATGGCAGAAAGTAAACCATCTCTTCTCTCCTCCTGGGCTAGTTGGTCATGCCACATCTCTTCAGTGATGTAGAAGCCAGGAGTCATACCTGCAAAAGTTTTAAAAGTAGAAGGTGCAGTGTGTGCGGGTGAAGCATGGTGGGGGGACACAGGTGGGGCATGAGGTTCATCCCTCTGCTCGTATTCTTCATCAGTCTCGTGTCCATCCCCAAGTGGAACATTAGGAGGTAATAGACCCATAAAAGGTGGAGCATCTAGATCGTAGGTCCAGTTCCTTGCAATTCGTACATCAGTACGTCTAGTGCAAGGCAAAACGACTGATGGGATAACGATAACCCGAATCATAAGTTCAAAACCACCCGCTCTCCTCACCTTGCAGAATTTCATATCTCAGCGTCAAGGTGCAGAGCTCTAGCAATAGATGTAACTAGTCCTCCAAAAGCTATGGTCCATGTGTGTCTCAAGACATCAATCATGTGACAAATCATAAACGAGACTGAATTAATTCTTCTATTAGTGAGACTACCCTGCAAAAATATAAGTTCTATAGCATTTACCTTGTTTGGATTCTCCCGGCCAAAAATATTACAAGCGAGCATATATCGAAAAAGTCGAATAGCCGGGTTATGGATCAATGATGCTAAAATTCCTTCAAAATAATTTATAGAAGAGTTTGACAATTGACGCCAGAAGGAAAATGCATCAGTGGACCATTCAGAATCCAAAGGGGTCTCACAAATAGCGCCATCACCATGAGGAATACCCAACAGAGCTGCTAGTTTGTCGGTGCTATATTCATATTCAACATTAAACATACGTAATTTAACCGTACCGATGATACTAGTAGTTTCGGGGTGAACCAAATAAATTAGGGAACTTAAGAATTCTCGAGTTAGCCTCTCAAAGGTGGGCTCTTTTCTAGTAAAAATCTCATGCAATCCTAGGATGTCAGCTAAATGAAAAAAACTATGATAAAGTCCTAAAGTATACAGACAATCTTCATCGACATACCTCGTTGAGACAATTTCTCGTCCTTGCAATTTTTCAAGGATTTTCTGTTGTCGGTCTCCGGGTTTGCCTTCACGAAGAATGTATCCGTTGAACTCCATTGTTGCTCCTTTGGAAGAAAATTGAAAAAAAAAATGGGTTTCAAAAATGGGTGTTGGAGATTGGGAGGAGAAAGTTTGAATTTTTATGATGATTTAGAAAAATGGATGTTGGAGTAGTTAATGGGGTAGTAGGTGGTTGAGAAAATGAGAGTTGTTGGGTGGTTAATGGGGTAGTAGGTGGCTTAGAAAATGAGAGGTTTTGGGGTTGAAAATGGAGAAAATGGGATGTTTTTGAAAATCTGCCCGTTATAGTCCCAGACCCCATGGCGGGCACCATGGTCTTGGTGGCGGGCGTCATGCTTGGAATTTGGGTTGGGCTCAAATTTCTTTGTTTTGTTGGTTTGGGCTTCTTATTCCAATGTCTTCTCATAGGTGCAAACAACAATTCTTCATTTGGTGCTTCCAAAGATTGGTGTATTGAATTTTTTTCCTTTATGTTTATAACTTGAAAATAATAAACTTATAAAAAATAAAATAAACAATTAATTAAAAAAAATAAAAATAAAAATAAAAAGAAATATACTTAATCATGGTAAGTCACAAAAAATAAAAAGAAAGTAGAATGCAAGAGTTAGGCATAAAAATAAGTCTCAAAAAGGAAACAACATGATAATAGAAACAAAAAAATAGAAAAACAGTGCAGATATGAATCAAGATCATCAAGGAGTGGTAGGGTCTGTGGTCGACTCAGGACCATGAGCTGCATCTAACTTACTGCGAAGATCATCAATTTCCTGTTGTAGGAGGTCTGCCTCAGTAGAGTGAGTAGCATCGGAAACCATAACCTGAAGAGAGAAGTCTTCAACTGTCTGATGAAGTTGGTCTACCTATCTATGCAGCTCAGCAACCTGTGCATAGATGTCGGGTTGCTGCAAAGATAAATTATTAGAGAATACAATGGTTCTTTCTGGCGATGGACATTGATGATACTCAAGTACCGGAGGTGATTTTCGCTCGTCCACGGTCTCTCCAAGACCTTCTAAGGCATATGTCCAATTGGTAGGGATATGGACATTGGTCATCATGGGATCAGGCAAGGTAAAATAGTGAACGGTTTCATTATCAATCAGGAGTCTATACTGGTTGGGATTAAAGTAGACTCTTCTCATCAGCCCACGATCTAAACATAAATCAATGTCCATTGTAGTATATCCACATTAGGAGGTAAGGTGAGATAACTTACTTGTATGACCCAAAGCAGAAGCAATCTGAGTCACTGTCCCTCCCACATGGAGGATACCTTCAGCAGACTTAGAAGTCATCATGAGATTCCACAGCAGAAAATTTCCACAGGCTACAGGGCGAGACTGGGTCGCACATTAGAGAAAAAAGATCTCCTCATTGCTAACATGGGTATCAGTGTCGGCCTTACCTAGGAAGGTGTGAGAAATAACCATCTGAAAATACCTGAAAGCGGGGTTGTGAATAACAGGGGATAGCTGAGTGGAAGGATCAAGGCTCCCTCCAGTAGTAATATCTCTCAAGAATTTCTCTATGTTCCTAGTCATGAAATAGCCAACTAGTAGCTCAGGTATAACATCGGGTGTGGTCTGGAAGCCTAGCAAGTCGCCAAACTCCTTCTGGGTAAAACAATATTCTATCCCGAATAGTGTGAAAGTGAGATATCCATCCTGGCCATTATAGGGCTCAAACTCGAATGAATTGAGGAATTCTAAGGTAAGGTTCCTGTAGGTCACATTTAGGTCATCTACATACTCATCCCACTTTAGCTGGTTGCATAGATACTCGATACTGGCTTCAAAGCCAAGAGCTTCCATGCAAATCTGGGCTGGATATCTGGTCGGTGACATGGGTCATGTGAAAGGACCGCATAGCATTGTCTCTGAGTGTCATCTCAGAAGGAAACATGCATGTCATCGAAATGCTCCATCCTGAAAAATGTAGTTAGCAAAGACGGCTAGCAGGTGATGTCTGAAATCATAAATTTTGTAACTGTTAGTATAAAGATAAATAAAATTTAATAAAGTAAAAAGTAAATAAATTCCAAAAAATAAAAATAAACTCATGGGTTTCCTCCCATGCAACGCTTGTTTAACGTCGTTAGCTTGACGAGTAAGCTTCATATATCGGAAACTGGTACTGATGGATCAATCAGAGTTTGGATGGAGTAGTTGGTGGGAATGTCACCTCCTTCATAGTGCTTTAACCTCTGCCCATTGACGATGAATGGGCTACAAGAATTGTTCTTGATCTCGACTGCTCCAGATCTTAGGATTCTACAGACCTCAAAAGGACCAGTTCATCTTGAACATAGCTTGCCAGGAAAAAGTCGCAACCTGGAATTGAAAAGGAGAACAAGGTCCCCCATATTGCAATCTGTTGTACCCCAAAATTTTCCCTCCCATATTTCTCAAAACATTGCAAGAAAGATCTCTAAATTGCTCAAGGTAGTCCAAGGGTTGGTCAGACAAGCTCTCTCCTAAGGCAGTCTACCCCAAATTAGGGTTTCATGTTGCATCAAGATCCTTGAGTCCAAGTGGTCCCAAATTCTCACCAATGTCCTAATATGTTCTCAAAACCACCCATGTCAAGTTTCAAGCCTTGTAGAGGAAGTTTTCTCAATCAAATTGCTCAAAGGTCCAAAAATCGATTGTGCTAGGGCAAAAGTCAATTGTGACCTACATACAGTTAAACTTCAAGATTTTTGGTCAACATCCTCATTTTGAAGTATATTTCATCATTTGATCAAGTTTTGATCATGATTCATCAAGGATTGCTCATAATTCTTCAAGACTCAAAAGTTGCTAAATTAGGGTTTTGTAGGAAAAGTCAACCCAACTTTGACCAAGCATAACTTTCTCATACTTTATGATAAATGACCCATCCAAAGCTCATTTTGAAGAGGATGCAATTCCCTACAATCCATCTTCAGCTCCCAAGTTCAAAATATGCACTCACAAGAAGTTATGAATTTGGACATTATAGGTCATTTTGAAAAGTCAACAAAAACACCTTTTTTTTCAAAGCTTCGTACATGAGCATCGAATATCAAAATGATATAATACCAAAAGGGTTGATTAGAGGACATCTCAATCTTTCTAAAAAGTCCTAGAACACATCCAAAGAGTTAAAATTGAGGAAGTTATGCATTGTTGAAGTTGGACTTTTTTGCAAAATCGCCAAAAGTCAACTATCCCCAAAACCTCAAATTTTGCCAAATGGCCCCATTCTTTTTCAATTGTTTTGAGTTGGCATCATGGCCCACGTGCTCTAGCCTTTGCCACTTGTCCATATCATATTATTATTAATTATTTTGATTTTTATTTGAATTAATTTGATTTAAATCAAAATAAATCAAATAATAATCCAAAACATTAATAACCAAGGATTTTGTGTTGTTTCAGGCTTCATTATACAGCTATCATCCTTCCAATTTGTGCCAAGCCCTAAAGTGAACAAAAAGATTTAAAATAAGCCATATTTGGAAAGATCTTCAAAGGGTATCAAATCAAATCCAAAGTCATCGAAAGAAGAAGATTTGGACTGAATAAACAACCCTAATGCATTATGTGATACATAAGGAGGCGAGGCAGATCAAAACAAGGGTTGGAAAACAGGCGAGAGAGAGCAAACAAAATCTAAAAAAATACCAAAAAAGTGTGAGTTCGAAATCACCATTAGAGGCATTCTCAAAGCTTTCTATTGATACCAATCTCTTCCTAGCACTCCCTAGAAGCTAAAGCAATCAAGAACCGGTCCATTCCAGTCCTTAATCGCGTTGTAAGTCATTCATAACCCTGCTCTATTCTTGAATTTGTATCTTGGAATTTACGCATTGTTAACCTGAATTAGTGGCATATTTTTAACATATGAAGCATTTGCAAGCTTTTGGCATTATTCAATTGCATTTATATGGTCTGTAACGAAATCCACCATTGTTAGGGTTTCAGATTTGTTTTTAGGTTTTTTGATTTCAGGAATAATTGGCCCTAGTAATGGGTATGGTTGTGATCAGAAGAAGGAGACGATCTCAACCATGGCCTTAGATATCATTTCCATGGCTTGTGGGAGATTTTGAGAATGGACAGGGTTATAGTGACGAACCTTTGTCCGTGGGTATAAGTGCTTCTGGTTTTAGCCACAGAGAGATGAAGAAGAAGCAGGCGTGTCACTCCTCCATTCGTCCATTCAAACATTGGCGCGTTTTTTCCTGATTTTTATCCACTAATATTTGTTTTGTATTTTATTATTTTCTTTTAATATTATAACAAACAGCAACAAGTGATCCAGTGGCAAGCGCGACATGGAATTCCCCTTGGGGCCTGGGTTCCAATCCCATGTCCCCCTATTTTCTCTATAATATTTTCTTACAGGAAATCTAGTGCACGCATGAGCTTGATGTCCACCGTATGCCTTCCTCATCAATGTGCCAGATGGCCAGATCTGGTGGCTACCACTGAGGGTGCACCAAAAGACCAAGTCAATGCACAGGCATGGGATCAGAAAAGTCAATTTGGATCAACATCTTTGGGCCAGCATTCTTGCTATTCACACCCCAATTGCAGGCCCATTCTCTACCTTTTTTATATTTTGTTTTATTTTCATTTAATTATTTATTTATTTATTTACTTAACCAAAATTATTTTCTTTTTATAAAAAAAAATCACAAAAATATTTTTATGTCCAAATATATCAGAATTTTTATTTTTTCATTAATAAATATTAATTAATTTAATTAGGTTAATTTTAGATAACTTTCATTTATTTTGTAAATATTTAAAATTAATTAGAATCAATAGGTTAACCCTAATTTAATTGTTTTATTTCTTTCTTAAAATAACAAAAATCCAAAAATATGTCATTTAGATTATTTTTCATTAATTAATTTAATAACCAATTAATTTAGCTTTTAATTTTAGGATTTAACTTCTTTTCTTAAAAATAATAAAAACAACAAAAAAAAACATTTTCTTTTTAAGTGGGTTAAAACCCTAGTTTCGCGTTCGATCCAATTGTCTTGCGCGCTTTATTTTTTATTCAATTATTGTATCTGCTCCCGGTTTGTAATAATTAATTAGGACAATTATTTATTTTACCGCTTTTATTTTCAAAGGGTTGTTTTTGGCGATGTAAATACCCGACGCCTTGCAATAATTTAGTTTAATTTTCGCACCTTTAGTTTATGCAAATATCCAACTGTTAGATGTTTGATAATAGGGCTTGCATGACAAGAATGAATGCTTAATCTTAAAATAGTTAGATCACCCGTAATTGTGCAAAGATAAAAATAACTGAAATCAACACACTCACACATGTGCACTCCTAGGGTACACCCCACTTGGTTTCCTTCGTAAACGGTCATTGAGTATAGGTTGTTTTAGAGGTCGCCCTCTTGTCTAAAAGATCATAGTTGCCTCGAAATGGTTGCCTCAGATATCGTTGCCTCGGATAAATGATCTAAGACATTAGGGTTACCACTAAGATATCCTAACATTGCTTTAGTGACCGTATGTCCCTCTTTCAAATTGACCCTCAAACTCCAACGACGGTGCTACCTAGTCACTAATAGAGGAATATCATTGTCTAAGGGAAACAAACATAGAATGATTCCTTTTTCGAGTAGGTAGATTAGTTCTTAAGTACTTGCTCATTCAAAACAAAACTTTTTCACACTTACACTTTTACAAACAAGTTTTCAAAAAACACTTCATTACACTCTTGAAGACAGAAGCAAGAGTTAAATCGAAGTTAAAACAAAAACTTTTTCAAACCCACAAACACAAAGAAAACAATTTTGAAAATGATGAGCAAGTACCTAAGAGCCCGTAGATAACTACGGATAGAAAGGGTGTTAATACCTTCCCTTTCTATAATCTACCCCCCGTACTCAGAAAATCTCGAAAAAGGAATTTTTTCTGTGCTTTTTTCCTTTCCTTGTTGGATAAAATAAAAGTCGGTGGTGACTCTTGCTTACCGCGACATTTTGCAAAAACAAACGCAAAATGCAAACCAGCATTCCAAAAACAGTCAGTTCTCTCACCGTATCACATAACATTTCTTTACAATTCTTCTGTCATGCCAAGTTTTGGTTCTTTCTTTATATATTATAGCATTCTCATAGGCAGACTGGCGGAATTCCTCCAATTTATGAATGTCAAGGATGCGTTTTTCACCAGCAGTCAAATATTCCAAATTCAGGGTCTTAATGACCTAATAGGCTTTATGTTCTAACTCGAAGGGTAAATGACAAGATTTTCCATAGACTAATTGGTAAGGGGTTGTTCCAATAGGGGTTTTAAAAGCTGTTATGTAGGCCCATAGTGCTTCATGTAGCTTCTGAGACCAATCTTTTCTGGAAATTGAAACGTTTTTTCTAAGATTTGTTTAATCTCCCTGTTAGACAGTTCTACTTGGCCGTTAGTCTGTGGGTGATAAGGTGTTGCTACTTTGTGCTTTACTCGATACTTACTCAAGAGCTTATCAAATATTCTGGATAGGAAATGTGATCCTCCATCACTTATAACGAGACGGGGTGTTCCAAACCTTGGAAAAATGATATTCTTAAATAACTTGACTACCACTCTTGTGTCGTTTATGGGTGATGCAATAGCTTCAATCCATTTAGACACGTAGTCCACACTACCAAAATGTACCTATTTCCCATTGAAGGTGGAAATGGTCCCATAAAGTCTATACCCCAAACATCAAAGAGTTCAACTTCCTGGATATTCCTCATTGGCATCTCGTCATGTCTCGATATGTTCCCGGTGTGTTGGCATCAGTCGCACTTGACAATGTAGAAATGAACATCGCTCCATAAAGTTGGCTAATAGAGGCCTGCTTGAAGAATCTTGGCGTGCATTTTAGATATACTTGCATGTCCACCATAAGGTGTAGAATGACAATGTCTGATGATGTCTTCTATTTCCTCTTCTGGGACGCAACGCCTGAAAATATTATCTATTCATCTCTTGAATAGGAGCGGTTCATCCCAGTAGAAATGTTTAACATCTCTGAAAGAACTTATTTTTCTGTTGGTAATTTAGATCAGGCGGTATGATATCTGCAACTAGGTAGTTTACAGAATCAGCGTACCAAGGTACGCTCTTCATTACTGAACTTTTTTCAAAATCTTTATCTCTGTAAGGCTCGAAATCATCAGTCTTAGCTATAAGTCTGTCGTAGGTGAAATCATCATTTATAGGCAATAAGTCAGGTTTTAAGTGTTCTAATCTAGAGAGGTGGTCAACGACAACATTCTCTGTGCCTTTCTTATCCTTAATGTCTAGATCAAACTCTTGGAGTAACATGATCCATCTAAGTAATCTAGGTTTAGAGTCCTTTTTATTTAATAGATAACGTATGGCAGCATGATCAGTGTAGACAATGATCTTTGCTCCAACTAGGTAGGACCTAAACTTATCTATCGCAAAAATTACTGCCAGTAATTCTTTCTCTATTGTTGCATAGTTGAGCTGGGTGGTATCTCGGGTTGTACTAGCATAATATATAACATGTAATTTCTTGTCTTTTCGTTGCCCTAGAACAGCACCAACTGCATAATTGCTGGCATCGCACATGATTTCAAAAGGTTGTGTCTAATATGGGGGTTGCATGATCGGAGCTGAAATCAGTGCTTGTTTCAAATATTTAAAAGCTTCGAGACATTTCTCGTCGAAAACCAATTCAACATCCTTCACTAGAAGATTAGTTAAAGGTTTTGTTATTTTAGAGAAGTCTTTTATAAAACGTCGATAAAAACCAGCATGTCTAAGAAAACTTCTAATCTCCCTAATGGTTTTAGGTGAGCTAAGGTTTTCTATAACTTCAATTTTGGCTCTATCGACCTCAATGCCTCTTTCGGAGACAGTGTGTCCTAACACTAAATCTTCATTAACCATAAAATGGCATTTTTCCCAGTTTAGCACTAGGTTCACCTCTACGCATCTTTCAAGGATTTTTTCGAGGTTGGAGAGACAATCTTTAAAATTGAATCCACACACCGAGAAATCGTCAATGAAAACTTCCATTATTCCATCTAGGTAATATGCAAATATAGACATCATACAACATTGAAAAAAGGCAGGGGCATTACAAAGTCCGAAGGGCATTCGTCTATAGGCGAACGCTCCATAAGGACAGGTAAAGGTTGTTTTCTCTTGATCCTCAGGGTGAATAGGTATTTGGAAAAATCCTGAGTATCCATCTAGATAACAAAAGTGCGAGTGTCTGGCTAGACGTTCGAGCATTTGATCTATAAATGGAAGAGGGAAATTATCCTTCCTGGTATCTTTGTTTAATTTTCTATAATCTATACACATACGCCAACCTCCTTCTGTTTGTTTAGCAATATGCTCACCTTTCTCATTTTCTATGACTGTGATGCCTCCTTTCTTTGGCACCACATGCACAAGGCTCACCCAATTACTATCTGATATTTGGTAAATTATACCAGCCTCTAGTAACTTAAGAACTTATCTTTTAAGAACATCACTCATTATAGGGTTTATTCTTCTTTGACGTTCTCTTGAGGGTTTTGAGTTTTCCTCTAACAAGATCCAGTGCATGCACACTGATGGACTTATTCCTTTTAAATCAGAGATGTTATACCCTAAAGCTGAGGTATATTTTCGTAAGATCTCTAAGAGTTGAGTTGTCTCGTCTTGACTTAAAATAGCGTTAACTATAACATGACGATTCATCTCTTTATCTAAGAACTCGTATCTGAGGTTTTTGGGAAGTTCCTTCAATTCTAAAGATGGTTTCAAAGGGCAAGGCATGGGATCGGGAGTAAGCGATAAACATTCATAGAGGTCGTCATCGATGTAAGGTTATAAACCTTTAAATCCATCGTCCTTCATAATGGGGGTCAAAGGTAACTTAATATTTTTGTTAGATTCCTCTTGCTTAAATTCTAATATACACTCGTCAATGACGTCGATGGCATAACAAGCATCTCCTATTACTGGTGCCATTAAGAACTTTGAAAGAATAAATTCTATCTTCTCATCACCCACCTCAAATGTTAATTTTCCTTTCTTTACGTCAATTATGGCTCCGGCTGTTGATAGGAATGGTCTACCTAAGAGGATTGGGATTTCTTCGTCTTCTTTAATATCCATAACCACGAAATCAGTTGGGATATATAGCTGACCGATATTAACTAGTATGTCTTCAAGAATGCCCATAGGATACTTAACTGATCTATCAGCCAACTGGAGAGACATTTTAGTCAACTGCAATTCTCCTAAGTTTAACTTTCTACAAACTGCTAAAGGCATAAGGCTGACGCTAGCTCCTAGATCTAAGAAGGCATTGTCAATAGTATGATTTCCTAAGATACAAGGAATGGATAAACTTCTTGGATCATTTTCTTTCTTGGCAAGTTTACTTTCTGAAATAAAATTGCATTTGATAGGTTTGGGATCATCAAGTCTACGCTTGTTGGTCAGGATTTCTTTTAGGAATTTAGCATAAGATGGTATCTGAGTGATGGCTCCGGTGAAAGGAATCTCTACATGGAGTTTTTCTATAACTTTAACGAATCTCTGGTATTGATTGTCAAGTTTGGTTTGTTTAAGTCTTTGCGGAAATGGGAATGGGGGTTTGTATGAGGGTGGTGATTTATTAGTTTTATCTTTTAATTTTGGTTCTTTTTGCTTTTCGGGTTCCTCTTGTTCCTCCACTTGGTCTGTAGGAAAAACATTTGTCTTAGGTTATGAGGGTGTACTCATGGCTGGATTCTTGGGTCCATCGTAAGTAGTCCCACTTCATAAGGAAATGGCATTAGCTCGCCCTTTAGGATTTGGTTGAGGTTGTCCAGGGAATTGTCTTCCAGGTGTAGTTTGTGGGGCTTGTGTTTGGGCTATCTGCGAGATCTGGGTTTCAAGCATCTTGTTATGCGTAATTATCTGATCAACCTTAGTTCCTAATTGCGTGATTAGTTCGTTTACGTGAATATTCTGATTTAGGAACTCTTTGTTTTGCTGGGTTTGAGCTAAAATGAATTTTTCCATGATTTTCTCAAGGTTTGGTTTGGGGGCCACAAATTGCATAGGTTGATTTGGTCTTTGGGCTTGGAAACCTGTAGGTCTCGGAGGTGCAGAGTTTTGTATTGGGCTATTGTTTTTATAAGAAACGTTTGGGTGATTCCTCCATCCGGGGTTGTAAGTGTTTGAAAATGGGTTTCCTTGGGTGTAATTTACTTGGTCTGAGCAAGGCTCATTCAACAAGTTACATTCTGCATGTTGATGTCCTTGGGCCCCACAGAGTTCGCATTTAGAAGCTACATTATTAGGGTTTTGAGACATGTTTTGAACTTTTAAGGCAAGATCGTCCATTTTAGCTTGCATCATGTCTAGAGAACTTATCTCATGTTTTCCTCCTTGGGTTTCCTTTTTCTCTATCGTAGCTCGTTCTGTTCCCCATTGGTAATGGTTTTGGGCCATGTCCTCAATGAGAGCGCAGGCTTCTAGGTAAGGTTTATTCATCAATACGCCACTAGCGGCAGCATCGATAGACATCTTTGTGTTGTAATGGAGTCCATTATAGAAGGTGTGGATGATTAGCCATTGTTCTAGGCCATGATGTGGACAAGCTCTTAACAGGTCCTTATATCTCTCTCAAGCTTCAAAAAGTGATTCTCCCAGCTTTTGGTTAAATCTAGTGATTTGGTTTCTAAGGACAGCAGTTTTGCTAGGCGGAAAATATCTTGCGAGAAATACTCTCCTAAGGTCTTCCCAGGGTGTTATTGAATTGTGTGGAAGGGAATCTAACCAATCTCGTGCTTTATCTCTGAGGGAAAAAGGGAATAATCTTAGTTGTATTGCCTCAGGTGAAGCAACATTTCATTTTAAAGTGTTTGCTAATTGTATAAAAGTTTTTAAGTGTTGATTCGGGTTCTCAGTAGCGAGACCACCGAATTGGTTTTGTTGCACCAATTGTAGAAATGAGGGTTTTAGTTCGAAATTATTTGTGGTTATAGCTGGGTTTACGATACTTGAACTAGGTTCCTCATATGACGGTTGGGCAAATTCCTTAAGAGGTCTTTGGTTACGATTCTCGGCCATAGTTTTTCTAATCCTACGGAGAAAATGGATGTAACGTTCAGGTTCTGCTAAAGGATTAAATAAGGTTCCGGTGCTGCGAGATCTTCGCATTAACTGGACTGCAAAACTTAGTCTAGACGGTGCGACTATAGGGTGCGAAATTTGACGAAATTGTCCCCCAGCGACGGTGCCAAAAACTTGATGCGGTGTATTCGCAAGTGCACGAATCGCGTCAGAGTAATATAAAAGATTATCGATCCATAGAGACCAATTGTCAATCTACCATTTCCTATTGTTGCGGTGTTTAGCTAAGTCAATATTAAACAGGGAATTTAGAATGCAAGAAAGTAAGGTGCAGCGAAATAAACTTCAGATATAAAAAGCGGGGTCGAATGTAATTCACGTAGTCAGATGATATTCGCAATGCTTCGGAATAGAACTACTTATAGGGTGTGATACGGTGGGAGAACTGACTTGAGGTTTTGCGTTTGTTTTCGCAAATGTTTTGGTTTAGCAAGAGTCGCCACCGACTGTTTATTTTATCCTAAGGAAAGGTTAAAAAGCACAGCAAAAACCTTTGAGATGTTTTCTTGGGTTCGAGGAGTAGATTATAGAAAGGGAAGGTATTAGCACCCTTTCTATCCATGGTTATCCATGGGCTCTTAGTTACTTGCTTAGATCACTTACCTTGCCTTTTCAATTGTTTGAAATGGTGCTTTCAATTGTTTGAAATGGTGCTTTGTGTGTGTTTTGAAAGATATTTTGAAAAGAGGCCATGGTGATGGCAACCTTTGTAATGATCCATGTTTGAATGTATACAAAGGTGTATTTGTCTTTTGAAAAGTTTTCAATGTTTTGAAAGTTGTGTTGTGATGTGTATTTTGAAAAATGGCAAGGATTTGTTTTGCAAGTTTGATCAAGTAACTAAGAGTTGTCTACCCCTAAATTTACTCAAAGATTTTTCCTATGTTTTAACCCTTTTAACAGTATTGTTCCACCATTGTATTTGGTGGGCAATCTTGCGTTAGGATGTTAACGGGACGGGCGCGGGTCATCGTTTATACCATGAATGCAATAACGCCAAGTGTCTTTGGAAAATTTTCCTTTAAGGGACTTGATCATTTTTAGGCAACTTGAGAAAGCGTCATCGAGGGACTATGATCATTTGATTTGTTTTGTTTTGCCAAAGATACTCAACATGCAAGCATGGCCCATTTTTGAAGGCAACAAGTGGAGTAACCCTAAGGGTGCAAGTGTGATTGGTGTTGTCCATTTTCATGCTTTTTGTCTTTGAATTAGGTCAAACTATTTGTTATTTGATTTTTGCATACAAACCCTAGGTCTATCATGGCATAATTAGAAAGCTTTTAAATGCGGAATTTTAAAACCCTAGACTATTACAACATGATTATGGGGATGGGGGTACAAATGTTTGAATGAGGGTATTTGACAAGAAATTTAAATCTAGGCTATTACATCCATATCGAATATACAAGTATTTAGATGTACAATATTTTAAACAAATATAAATGCAAAATGTATTATGCACAAAAATGGTTTTTTATGTATGTAAAAGTGTTTTTCAATGTAAAATATAAACAAAAAATAAAAAGTCAATTTTTTGGATATCTTCATGGTTTAGGGCAAAACCCTAGTTTTCTAAATAAATATTATTTATTAATTATATTATATACAATATTTGTTAATTATATACAAAAAATAAAAAAAAAATATATTGTGAAAAAAATTATTTTTGATGTCATATATTAATAAAAATAAAAAGGTATTATTTTTACATTTTTATCCTAAATATTTAATAAAATATGTATAGGTATTTATATTGTATATTAAATATACTAAATATATATAAAAATGAAATATTAATTATTTACAAAAAAGTATATTTTTTAGAAAATGTTTTCAAAATTTAAACAAAATAATAATAACTAAAAAAAATATATTTTTGTGTTATTTTTTTAGTATTTTAAATAAGAGTATATATACTATTTTACATGTATAAGTTAAAATAAAAACAAATAAATTCCAAATAAATGCAAAAATGGATGGAAAAATATTTTTAATATTTTTTATATTTGAGCAAAAAATAATAAGTCAGAATCAAAAAGAAAAAATCAAAAATGATCAAAATAACACACAATGGGCCCAGGGGGTGTAAGTGGAAAAAGATGGTGCAAAAAGCAGGTTGACTCAGGCCCAGCCCAAGTCAACTCTGTCTTCAACCTTCAGCCAGATTCAAACAAAAAAACGCGCGCTTCCTTCCATCTCTGCCATCTCTTGATTCCTTGACTTTTAACAAAAACTCACAACACAAACATTATAGAGCATCATGTCACGATTTCAAATATATAAAAAAGTTATTCTAACTCTCAGAAACGAGAGAGAATTTCTTCTCCCCCAATTTCTGACCTAGCTTTTCTTCTATGTTCAGGTCCAAAATTCTCATAGCACACACAATATAAATGAAAAATAAGTATATGGATAGCTTCAGGGCTATGAGTAGAGCATACTTTCTTCACAAACTTAAGCCTAAATATGCTTGGATAGAGAGATAGAAGTTCACATTTTACCTGTTTCAGCTTGACTCGAACAGAGTAATATGGCCAACTTCAATGGTGTTTGAGGACTTGTACAGCTTGCTTGAGGTCCCAGGAACCTTCTCCAACACTTAGCTTGCTTTGAATCTAACTGTATCAAGCTATGGAAGTCAACCTGCAAAAGAGAAAAGTGAAAATGGCACACTTGGCTACGGATGTTACAGCTTGTATCTAAGGCTTGGGACAGCTTCAATGGATGGTATGGAGTGTATTGGAACTTGTTTGGGCAAAAACGCACGAGTGAATGATGCTGGCCAAGTCAAAATGCAGAATGCCCTGTTTCTTGCAGAAAAATGGTGATTTTCTGTATGAGGAGGGATCAAGGGTGTTTTGGTCGTGCTTTAGGTCAGTTAGGGAGTATGAAATGTGTTTACAAAGTTTGTTTTAGTTGGTCTTTACAGGCATGAGAGTTATGGTTCAATATGCAAGTTTTCTTCTTATCTAAGCAAACAAAATGCAAGTTGGGTTATAGGCCAATGCAGGCCCCTCAAGCATGCTGCAAACTTGGTTCTTGATCAGTAGGATTTGTCCACAAACTTGTGCCTCAAAGATCTGCTTGTACTTCCAAGATATGGACTTGGACATAAAGCATTGCTTTTTCAAAATGGCAAACTTGCTTTTTCCATATATGGATTGATTTTGTGTGTATTGTCCAAATGAAAAAAATAACACTCTAACACAAAGGATATGCATTTAATTATTGAGTGTGAATGAGATTAGAGGCCTGTACTCTAGCTTGGACCATGCTGACTTGAAAATGGCAATGTTATGAACATGTATTTGGCTATGAACAAAGTGACTTTTGCCCATCTTTGCCAATTCGATTCTCCCTAACCACAAGGGTGTTTGAGAAGTTCTTGGACAATTTGGAAAGCTTGGAATTTGTACTACAATCCATCTTTGTAATGCAAATTGAAATTCCAAGTGGAAGCATGTGAAAAGTGGCAATGAAGTTGGGCAAAAATCCTGCCTAGAATAGGTCAAAATTTTTCTAAGTTAAGAATGTTTTGCACCCCTATTCCAAGAATCATAACTTGAGCTACAGGCTTCTTTTGAGGAAACTTTGTGAATCAAAGTTGTATATTTTGCAATGGACTACAACTTTCATGTTTTGAGTTTTGTTTGAATCCAAATATATCTTGATGAAAAAATGGGACAAAGTTAGGAAAAAATAAGGAATTTTCATAACTTAGAAAAATTCTAAGTTATGAAATTTTCTCATTCTAAACCCTAATTTGCAAATTTGGATTTCTTGATGAACAAGTTTCATAATTTGACATGTCTTGATGAAAAATGAATCTTGGCACTTGATTTTGACCAAAAAGTAAAAGTTTGACTTTTTAGTATACAGTCAAATTTTGATCAGTTGACTGGAAAATTCATCTGTCAATCTTGTGCATTTGGAACCTTTTGAACTTGTTGAATGTGTCAAGACCATGCCATTGAGTCCTTGAGTCCATATGTGAGCTTGGTTTTCCATTGGCTAGGTCAAACAGTCAAAAATTGCCTTTGTGCAGTCAAAACCCTAAAAATGACCATTTTGCCCTTTTGGTGATCTGATCAAATTTCTTGTGGAATTGTGATCCAAACTTGATCAAATGGTCCATATGAGTTCAATATATTGATGTGGGTCAAAAAATCATGAGGTTTGACTGTCAATTGGCCATAGTTGACTTTTTCTCCAATACAGCTGATTTCTAGGTCAACTATCCAATTGACTGGGCAAAGAATGGAATCAAGGCTTGAAACTTGGTATGGATACACTTGTGAGTCAAATATGAAGCATGAAAGTCACTTTGGGCATTTTAGGTCAAAACATATTTGTGCAAACTCAAACCCTAATTTGGGTCAACAGTGCAAGGAGGAGTCTTGAGCAGAGCAAACCCTAACTTGATCTGGAGCTCCAAGGGTCTTGTGGTGAGATAATATTGATGAAATGGGAGGGAAAATTTTGGGGTACAACATAGGGAAATATTTTCTACTAAAGAAAAGAACTAATTTAACAGGAACTGTCACTTTCGCGTAATCGGAACCGAGTTTACTCTCTAATCAGACCTTCTTATTGTCACTTATAAAAAGGCACGCATTGTGTTAAAGTAATAAACCTATTTTTAATAAATAGAGTACTTGAACAAGTTGAAAAGTATTTTGATATGGAATTTCTAATAAAAAGGGAACCTAACTTAAACCTATAAACGCGCCCGAAAATAGTTTCAAAATTGATTTCTTTGATAATAAAAATCCCTAACTAACCGGACAAAGCGCTTTCGCTTCCTTTGACCAGTTAGAACTAACCAAGTTTAACAAAGGGTTGGATGACTTTCGATCTTACCCAACAACAATAAATTACAAAAAACTCGTATTAAAAACTAAAATAGCCCATAAGTATTTCTATTGACACATTATTTGGAAAATCAATCTAACTAGATTCCTTACATTCTAGCCCAGTAAGGTTTAGCCTGACATGGGAATGTAAACAGACATGTTAAAATAAATCAAGCGAGAAAGTAAATAATTTAAAGTGCGGTGCAGGAAATAAATAAAGTAAAAGCAGGTGCGGGAAATAAATAAAGTAAAAGCAGGTGCGGAAAATAAACAAAGTAAAAGCAATGCAGGTAATAAACAAAGTAAAAGTAGTGCGGGAAATAAACAAAGTAAAAGCAGTGCGGGAAATAAACAAAGTAAAAGCCGTGAAGAATATATAAATAGAAACCTGCTCCAAACAGGGAGGTTTTAAATCTAGTATAAACTGGAAGTAAACTGCGATTGGAAATAAACATCAGTTGAAAATAAACGTGGCAAGATAAACTTCTGCCGAAGTGCTCCAAACTCGATTACAGACTCAATCTACAAACTCGATCACAGACTCAATCAACAATGCAATAATTCCCCGATGTGAAGAATTATCGCTTTACAATGGTGAAATTATATGGCTAAAGTTCGCAACTATGGTTGGATCAAGTTTGCAACTAAGCTTGGGTGAATTGAAATTAAATCAGGAACTTCTATTTATAGAGGATGAGGAATGCAGGAAATCACAAGAATGCAGGAAATCACAGGAATGCCCCCTAACTCCTTTTAGGGGGAAAATCGTCCAAAGGTGGCGCCCGCCATGGAGGCCATGGCGCCCGACATGGAGGCCATGGAGCCCGCCATGAGTGTCAATGATAGGAAGTGGGGAACGTGGTAGTTGATATCAGCAGGAGGTGGTCCACGTCATGGCCTACCATATGGTTGGCGCCATGGTGGATGCCATGAGTGTAAATTTGACCTATACTCCTATTTTTCAGCCTGTTTTCCTTCATTTCTTTAGGGGAGCTCTGGATATTTGAAATACCTGAAAAGAAAACAAAAGATAGGCATAATACGAGAAAACAATAATAAAAATCCTAAATAACATGTGAAATCAGAGTAAAAAACAAGTGTAAAGTAAGTGTTATCACCTGGTTAAAATGAAACAAAACTTGACCTTGCAAACGTAACCAAAACTATTAAGATCAACTTTTCACATAAGAGATAGTTATCCGTTTGGTATTGCACTATTTCCTTTCTTCTATTTTAATTTTGTATAGTTCTATGTTGCATGATGGGACCTCTGTTACTGATATATGTCAGGAGGCCCTCTGTTTTTGTTTGATACATATGTTTATGTTTGTTTCTTTAACTATTGATCGATGAGTCACTCAATTTAGAAATTGAGATCACGACTTCGCTCTCAGTGCATGTTCCCTATAGGATGTTTATTGTTTTGTTTCTTTAATTGTTGATCGATGAGTCACTCAATTTAGAAATTGAGATCACGACTTCGATCTCAGTGCATGTTCCCTATAGGATGTTTATTGTTTTCTTCTTTAATTGTTGATCAACGAGTCACTCAATTTAGAAATTGAGATCACGACTTTGCTCTCATTGACTGTTCCCTATAGTATAGTTTTGTTAAGCCTCCTTTGACATGTTAATTAAGGTAGGAATCCATGTATGCTAGCATAGGGTAGGAATTTCCTATATCCTCAACCTTAGGGTCAATCATTGTATGATAACACTAGGGATAGTGCTAGTCTAGTTTCCCTTAGTTGCTTTTTCCTTCCTTTGCATTTTGCATCTTAAAACAAAAATTGTTTTCTTGGCAAATCATAAAACACCTCTAATAAACTTAAACCCTTCTTCAAGGTAAAAGATACAAATCAATCTTATTTGTTTGTGCGCCCCTTGGATTTGTTTTTAAACCTAGTTTACCGATGTTTTTCCATCGCACATTTGTTTGAAGCCGATGTTTCGCCATCGCACATGTTTGTTATCCTACATTGATTCTCAATATCATTGTTAGGTGTGGTGTTTTATCATCCGTTTTATTGATGTTACGCCATCTTTGCCATGATATCTTGTTACCTTTTAGCCGATGTTTTGCCATCGCACATTTGTTTAAAGCCGATGTTTTTCCATCGCACATGTTTGTTATCCTACTTTGATTCTCAATATCATTGTTAGGTGTGATGTTTTGTCATCCGATTTATTGATGTTTTGCCATCTTTTCCATGATAACTTACTACCTTTTAGCCGATGTTTCGCCATCACACATTTGTTTGAAGATGATGTTTCGCCATCGCACATGTTTGTTATCCTACTTTGATTCTCAATATCATTGTTAGGTGTGATGTTCTGTCATCTTATTTATTGATGTTTCGCCATCTTCTCCATGATACCTTGTTATCTTTTAGCCGATGTTTCGCCATCGCATACTTGTTTGAAGCCTATGTTTCGCGATCGCACATGTTGGTTATCCTACTTTGATTCTCAATATCATTGTTAGGTGTGGTGTTTTATCATTCGGTGTTTCGCTATCTTTGACATGTTACTTTGTTATTATTTATTCGATGTTTTACCATCTCATTTGTTTGTTGTTTTATTTTATGTTTTGCCATCTTGACTGTTTTTGTTGTCGTAACTAAAAAACACAAACCAACCAGAATATATGATCTGAACTATGACTGCTCTGATTCCTTAAAAGGGATACGTAGGCATTGGGGTAGGGCCCAATCGTGAACAACTTTTATTTTCCCCACAATGTTTTCTTCTTTTCTTTTCGCATGCATTCCCTTTTTAGCTTTAAGCCATAGACATAGGTTTTGACTATAAACATTAGATTAGATAACAAGAGTGGATACCGTAGAGTACTACGGGCGTGTGGGGTGCTAATACCTTCCCCTCGCGTAACAGACTCCCTTACCCGATCTCTCGGTCGAAAGACCGTGATTTCTCCCTTTTCAGGTTTTCTCGATGTTTACCTTTCCCTTTCGGCGGGATAAAAGACGTTTGGTGGCGACTTTATTGATGTTTCATTACACCAGATGATAGGTTCGGCCAGGCGTGTTTCAGCTGGCGACTTCACTGGGGACAGATTGACCTCTTGCTGGTCCATCCCGAAGTCGATCCTAGCTCTTGTTTGTTTTCTTTTTGGGTGTTTATTTTACCGCTTTTTATATTTATCTATTTGCATTACATCCTATGTGCGCTTTACTTTCTGCATATTGAATTTGGTTGGACTGTTTGGATTCTGGATTTCTTGGTGGGTGGGTTGTTCCATGAGGTAAAAGGCCTCATACCTAGGCTATGAGTGAATTCCATAGGAACTAGGAATATAATGGCCATGGCAGCTATGAGGCAGATGCTTTGTAGACCTGACCATGAGACCCATGACTTCAGAGGTAGTTCAGATAGGTGTTATCGTATGATGATACCGATAGTCGAGCTCTCTTACTCTGATTTGGCTTTTAACCTTACCTATACCTAGACTACACCCGTGAGAGGGGCGGGAAAAGTTTTCTTACAGGTACAGGTAATGTTGGTGACTTTGTGTTGCGAAGGTGACTCATGTTCCCATGATAGTTTTGAAGCTTTGGGATTTTCTTTTGATCTTGAGTGGTACTGTTCTGTAATGGTCCAACCATGATCCAGTGTGAAACTTTGATCCTGTCATGTTGCATCATAGCATATTTATTTCTAAAAAATGATGTATAAAAAATAACTAGCATGCACATGTCATCTTCCAGGGACATTCGAGAGTCTTCTTTCCATAAAAAATGGCTGGCCTCCTGTCAGATGAGTTTGATTCAGCTCGTGTTAAAGAGCCCAATAGGAATACATTCGCTTATCAGATTCCTACTATTGATGTGTCTGAATGGAAGAGGTTGAGTTCTTATTTGAAGGGTGATGTTCTGAATAATTTCAACAAAAATTATGGCAATTTGTTACTAATCCTTAACACTCCAGTTGACCCAATGGCTTTGATCACCCTCTTCTAGTTCTATGACAAGGAATTACAGTGTTTTACTTTTCAAGATTATCAACTGGTTCCCACACTAGAATAGTACGTGTACCTACTTAATATCAAGTTGTCCGATGAAGTTCCTTTTGTCCAAGTGCCGGAGAAGCCGAAGTTCGAAGTTATTGCTGAAATTCTTCATTTGAGTTGGAAAGAGGTGAAAGACAATTGGAAATCAAGTGAGGATACTACAGGTTTTTATTTGGATTTCTTAGTGAAGAAAGCTGAAGACTGGGCAAAGAAAGGGAATTGGAATGACTTCAGCTCTTTGTTTGCTCTCATGATATACGGGATCATCCTCTTCCCTCGTAAGAGAAATTTTGTGGATTTGACGACTATTTATGTTTTTAGAAATAAGAACCCAGTACCGACACTCTTGGCAGATACTCTTTACACCATTCATTTCAGGCATGGAAAAGGAGGTAATGTAAGTTTATGTCATTCAATGTTGTATCAATGGTTTAAGTTGCACCTACCGGTAAGTGTCCCTTTCGTGGATACCAGACATTCTCTCCGATGGTCATCAAGACTTGTCAACCTTACTTCATTTGATATCTGGTGGAATTATGACATGGGGAAGTACAAAGTATTATCACTAGCTGCGGAGATTTCCTTAATGTTCCCCTCATAGGAACTACGGGGTGTATCAACTATAATCTTGTGCTTGCTTATCTTCAATTGGGATATGCAATGGATGGACCGTCAAAGGTTGAGGAGGTGTCTGAGTTAGTGTATTTTGTTAGAGGAAGTGATCCTGTGATGTTGAAAAGAGTGACAAGTGCTTGGAATGGAATTCACAAGAAGGATAGAACTACTTTGGGCAAGAAGGTTCCTATTGCTAGGGTTCCGTACTTGGAATGGATTAGAGCCAGGGTTAAGATTTTATGGTTACCATTTGCAAGGTCGGCTCTTATATGTGAGCAAGCTCCTACTGTTCTGAGTAACACGGTGCCTACCGAGGTGTTCACCCAGGTTCATGTTGAGAACATTCAACTTCATGCAAAATACCGTGAGGCAGGGATGAAACTTTATTGGGTGGATCAAGAAAGGTCCGACTTAGCTCGCAAACTCAAAGAAGCTCAAGGGGAAAATTATAATGTAACAAGTTTTAGGAAGAGATCTCATGCTGAAATGGAAGAAGAGTTGTGTAAGACCCAGCAAGAGTGCCACAAGCTCCAGGCATATGAGAATAGATACAAGAGGATGATTCAAAACTTGGAGAAACAGCTCAAAGGCAAAGATGCTCAGCTTAAGAAGGAAGTGGCCCAGAAGCGTGTCGCAGGGGTTCGGTTTCAAGAAAGTAAAGTAGTCGCATCACAACTTTTGAAAGAGAAATCCAGGCTTGAAGAGTATTGTCAACACCTTGAAGCGTGTCTTGTTCCGGAGATTTAGCTTTTGTTACTTACCTTTGGTGTATTTGGTCACCCCCAGGATTGTTGGAAGGGACCATTTGTTTGTTTTATTATTCAGTTTTTTGTTAAGATTACTTTGAAACACGTATTTTGTTGTTTATTGCTACACTCTTAAATGTCCGAAGTCACGCGAACATCGTTTCTTTTGTTTGTAAATAATTGAAGTGTTTGTATTTTTGTCCCTTTTTTTAATTGTATGTTTGATCTTTAGTTGCACGCCGTGATTGATGAATAAAAGGACTCCTGGATACCGGGAAATGACAAACATATCATGCACATCATGCATTTCATATCATTACAGGTTATCTCAAGACGGTATTCTTATTCTTCTGCTTATCTTATTCAGAATTCAAGACGACTACTCATTGGTATTCCACCAGAAACAATTTTCCAAGAGAGATGGAACAAGTTCAAGCTGAACTCGCTGAAATAAGCGCCCAGATGGCTACTCAGATGACCCAGTTCATGGAGGTCATCAACAAAGTGAATCACCGACAAGAGGAACTGGTTGGCATTGTCAACAACCAGTGCCGCTATCCAGGGGATGGTGGAAATCAAGGACTTTATCAGGACATTTTTGTAGGATTGGGGGATATGAGAGATCAGCCTGTTAGAAATTTTCATGGGATGCCCGGAAATCCTTTTGTGCGCAACGTAGGGCAGTTTCCCCCATCTCCAGGACCTTGTCTTGTGGGGAACAAAAGAGATAATCAGGGCGGTATAAGAGGTTATCAAGAGTAGGATTATTACTTTGACCAGGATGAAGATCAGTTTTTTATTCGGCGTTCAGAGCCGGAAGTTCAGGTTGAGGATAGGAAGTATCGGTTGTTGGAAGAATGTTTGAAGGCTGTGGAAGGGCAAGGAGCCCTTGGTATGGATGCTAATGATCTCGGGTTGGTGTATGGGGTGAAATTTCCTCCAAAGTTCAAGCCTCATGTATTTGAAAAGTACAACGGAACGTCATGTCCTGTTACTCATGCAACTGCTTATTTCTGAAAGATGTCGGTGCATACTGAGGATCAGGGGCTTTCAATTCACTTTTTATAGGATAGCCTATCTGGGGCATCCCTGGAGTGGTACATGAAGTTGTATAAAACCTATATTCGTTGCTAGAATGATCTTGCTCGGGCTTTTGTCAAACATTATCAGTACAATATGGATATGGCGCCTAATTGCACTCAGTTATAGAATATGTCACAAGGACCAAGAGAATCTTTCAAGGAATACACTCAGAAGTGGCGTGAGTTGGCTGCGAGGGTTCAACCTCCACTCATGGAGAGAGAACTCATTGATATGTTTATGAGTACCCTGCAAGGGCCATTCTATGAGCACATGATAGGAAGTACTTCGGCAGGATTTGCATACTTGGTTATGGCTGGTGAAAGAATTGAGGTAGGTTTGAAATTGGGGAAAATTCAGATTGGAGGTTCTAGTGGCTCATCAGGGGGAAGTAAGAAACCATTCAACACTTACCCTAAGAAAAGGGAAGGCGACGCAAGCGCGGTTTACTCTCATAGAGGAAGAAGAGAGGATCATCAACACCAACAAATCAATGCTGTTTCTATTCCTATTAATGCTCCTCCGCAGCAGAGACCAAATACAGTGCCTCAACAACAAAGACAACAAGGTGCTCTGCGTTAGTATAATAATCAACAACAGAGAAAGTTGAGAAAATTTGATCCTTTTCCGGTATCTCTTACTAAAGCACTCCACCATTTGCTCGATTTGAATTTAATCGGTTTGTGAAATATGCCACCACTACCCGCAAGATTTCCTCCTAACTATGATGCTAACGTAAGATGTGAATTCCATTCAGGCGGAGTTGGTCATTCTACTGACAATTGCTTTGCGTTGAAGTGCAAAATACAAGACTTGTTGGATGCTAAGGCAATTGAGTTTACTCCAGTGACTGGTCCGAATGTTACTCAGAACCCAATGCCTAGGCATGGAGGGGGTGTTTTTAATATGATTGGTGATAATGGTGAAGTGTTGAATTTAATCATGGATGTGGAACAAGTAATTACTCCGTTGTGGTATGTTAAGAGGTATTTGCTTGACAATTATATTTTCCCGGGTTGTACTTCAGAGTGTGCCAAGTGTAGAGAGCAACCGAAGGGCTGTGATGATTTAAAAGCCGGCATCCAGTTGATGATAAAGGAGGGTTCCCTGCAGTTCAATAGAAAGCCGAGCTACCGTAAGGTTACCGAAGAAGATGTTGCTGTGGTATCTATTCCTTACACCCTTGTGCGCATTCCTGCCCCATCTAGGGCACCTCTTTTGATGATTACGGTACCTGGTCCCATGCCGTATACTAGTGAGAAGGCCATCCCATGGCATTATGGTGCTGATGTTTATTACCATGGGGTGAAGCAGGAAGTAAGCACTCGTTTGTATGAGGAAGAACACGCTGAAGATAATGAAGGAGAAGTTCATAATTTTTCTAGTGTGGGTCGAATGACTAGAAGCGGGAGAATATTTGGTCCTTCCAATTTGCAAGATGCGGTAGATGCTTCTGTAAGAGAAAAAGGAAAACATCAGGCGATGATTGGTAATCCAAGGGTTACGCCAGCCAATGTGACTCAACCAATTCCGATACTAGAAGCTTCTTCAGTTCTCGATGAGGTTGAAAAGTTAATGCGAATTATCAGAAAGAGTGATTATAGCATAATTGATCATCTGAGCCATACTCCTTCTAAGATGTCTATCTTGTCTCTGTTGATTTATTCAGAACCTCACATAACTACTTTGATGAAGTTGTTAAAGAATGCATTTGTGCCACATGAGATAACAGTCAATCAGTTTGAGAATGTTTGTGTTAACATATCTGTCGGGAACGGTCTGGGCTTCACAGATTTTGATCTTCCTCCAGAAGGGAAAGACCATAACAAAGTGTTGCATATTTCAATGGAGTTCAGGGGCACTACTTTATCCCGGGTTTTGGTGGACACATGATCGTCTTTGAAGGTATTACCTAAGTCAGCATTGATGAAGATTGATTATTCTGGACTGGAGCTGCGCCCTAGTGATTTGATGGTGAAGGCGTTTGATGGGTCTCGGAGGTCAGTGTTTGGGGAGGTGGAGTTACCAATCAAGGTTTGTCCTTGCACCTTCACGGCTACTTATTTTGTGATGGATATACAGCCAGCGTATTGTTGTTTGTTGGGGCGGCCATGGATTCATAGAGCAGGGGCAGTCATTTCTACTCTTCATCAGAAACTCAAGTATCCTGCGGAGGGAAAGGTGATAACTGTGTGCAGCGAGGAAGAGTACATCGTGAGTCATTTGACATCATTCCGCTATGTTGACGTTGAAGGCGAGATACATGAGACTCCATTTCAGGCGTTTGAGACAGTTCATGCTGTCAATTTTCCTCCTCCAGAGCAGAAAAGGAAACCTGAAACTGTTATGTCTTCTCTCAAGGATGCGAGAGCTGTGGTGGAAAATGGCAACCCTGAAGGTTGGGGTCAGGTGCTAGACGTTACCCCAAAATTTAATAAATTTGGTCTTGGTTTTAGCCCAAGTCAGCAGAGTGAAACTCCCAAAGCATCTAGTTTATCTACTCCTGTGAAGTTTTCCCGCCCTTGTGCTACTCAAGAAGGGCACGTCAATGTAGTTGGCGACGATAGGATTGATGGCTACAATATTGAAGATTAGATTCGTCCGAGTATTCCAGGCCAGACACTCAACAATTGGACTTTTATGGATGTTATCCAAGTTTCAAGCGCTGAGGAGTAATTTTCTTGTTTTCTTTTATTATCATATCATAATTCCTACGCTCTTCCCAAGGCGTGGTGAATCATTTGTGTAGGGCCACCATGTTTATTTTCAAAAGTTTATCATGAAATAAAGGACGTTTTTTGCATTCAAAATTTTGCTCCATTTCTTTTTTATTTGAATGGCAATGTTTCTCTTTTCACACACTGTCACTAAAAAACGCCAAAATGTCATTCATGCAGATGCACTTCCACCACCGATTATATCGATAACGACTCTGCTATGGCTCATTATGACTTTGATACTCCTATTTATCAAGCTGAAGAAAAAGCATATGAGGATTGTGATCTTCCTGAGGAATTAACAAGGTTGTTAAAACAAGAGGAGAAGTTTATCCAGCCGAATCAGGATTCAATTGAGGTGGTGAATATTGGCACATAAGAGGTAAGAAGAGAAGTCAAGATAGGGGCAGATCTCGAGGAAAGTATAAAGGTCAGATTGATTGAGCTACTCTGTGAGTATTCTGATATCTTCGCTCGGTCTTATGAGGATATGCCTGGGTTGGATACATAAATAGTGGTGCATCGACTACCACTCAAAGAAGGTTGTTCCCCTATCAAGCAAAAGCTCTGAAGAACTCATCCTGAGATGTCCAAGAAGATCAAGGAGTCCAGAAGCAGTTGGACGCGAATTTCTTAAAGGTCATCAATTATCCGCCATGGATTACAAATATTGTGCCTATGCCCAAGAAGTATGGTAAGGTCAGGATATGAATGGATTATAGGTGTTGTACCCAAAAATTTTCCCTCCCATATTTCTCAAAACATGGCAAGAAAAATCTCCAAATGGCTCAAGATTGCTCAAGAGTTGGGCAGTCAAGCTATCTCCTAAGGCAGTCAACCTCAAATTAGGGTTTTGTGTTGCATCAAGGTCCTTGCATCCAAATGACCTCAAGTGCTCTCTAATGTCCTAATATGCTCTCAAGTTCATCCATGCCATATTTCAAGTCTTGCATAGGATGTTTGGTCAGTCAATTTCTCAAAGGGTCCAAAAATCGATTGTGTTAGGGCAAAAGTCAACTGTGACCTATAAACAGTCAAACTTCAAGATTTTTTTTCAACATTCTCATTTTGAAGTATATTTCATCATTTGATCAATGGTTGATCATGATTCATCAAGGATTGCTCAAAATTCATCAAGACTCAAAAGTTGCTAAATTAGGGTTTTGTAGGAAAAGTCAACTCAACTTTGACCAAGCATAACTTTCTCATGATTTATGAGAAATGACCCATCCAAAGCTCATTTTGAATAGGATGCAATTTCCTACAATCCATCTTCATACCCAAAGATCAAGAAATGCACTCACAAAAAGTTACAAATTTGGACATTATAGGTCATTTTTGAAAGTCAACAAAAACGCCTTTTTTGTCAAAGCTTATAACTTGAGCATCGAATATCAAAATGAGATGATACAAAAAGGGTTGGTTATAGGACAGCTCAAGATTTCTAAAAAATCCTAGAACACTTCGAAAAGTTCAAAATTGAAGAAGTTATGCATTGTTGAAGTTGGGCATTTTTGCAAAATTGCCAAAAGTCAACTATCCCCAAAATATCAAATTTTGTCAAATGGGCCCATTCTTTTCCACTTGATTTGATATTGTCACACTACACACGTGTCCTAGCTTCAGCCTTGTGTCCATTTATCAAATTTTCTATTTTTATTTGATTTTTATTGAATTATTTCATTTTAAATCAATTTAAATCAAATAAAATCCCAAAACATGATTACATGAGATCTTTTTCTATTTTCAGGACTTAATCATCATCAATGTCATGATCAAATTCGTATCAACCATTCCATGTGCAAAAAGATTGGATTTTTGGCAAATTAAGCAAGTTTTCAATGGAGGATCAAATCCAATCTCAAAGCATGGATGTGCAAAGATTCAAGACCAATTTGTTGACCTAATACATTGCAGCATACATATACAAGTGAAAGGACACGAATTTGAGGGCTAGAGGCTGCAAGAACACCAAAAGCAAAACTTGAAAAAAGGCAAAAAAGTGTGAAACTGAAATCATTCTTAGAGGCAAATTCAGGACCAAAACTCAACACTAATCCATTGTTGGACAATCATTGAAGCAAAACCAACCCAAAGCCAGTCTCCATACACGCGCAAAAGCTCTGTAAGTGTCTCAAAAAAATGCTTTTCGTTTGAATTCATAGATCCTTATTCTTGCACTTTTCTTACAAACTCTTTGCATATTCATGATTATCGTCCAATTTACAAGCATTATGCATTAGCCAATTGCATTTATCTGGCCTGTAACCCCATAGCCGAATCTAGGGTTCGTGGTTTGTGTTTTTTGGGCATTTCTTTTACAGGCGAAATCAAGACTCAAGAGGGATATAGGTTTGTTCAGGAGGCCTGGACGAATTCAAACATATGCTTGGAATAAATTTCCATGGACTAGAATGGATTTTATGATGCACATACGAATTTAGCTACGAATATAAATCCGCAAGTAAATTTACAGGGTTGAAAGAAGAAGACGATGACGCGTCTCCCCCTAGTTGGACTGTTCAAATATTCGCGCTTTATTTTTTATATTTTCTGGCATTTGATTGTTTTCCCATATTATTATTATTATTCAATATGATAACAGATGAAGCACAATGGTTGAGTGGCAAAGGCGTGTCTCCAAATACCAACAGGACCTGGGTTCGAATCCCAGGTCCCCTATGCATTTGTTATTATTTTTCAACAGGTCATTCAGTGTAAACTCAAGCGCGTGGCCTATCATGCAGCCTCACTCAATCAAGCGCCAGATGGCCCCAGGCCAGATCTGGTGGTCCAGATGGGATGTCCACCTTGGGATTGAGTCAATGGGTGCATAGAGAATCAGGAAAATCAACACAGGACAATTCAATTGGGCCTTGGAAATTGCTGAATAAACCTCCAAAAACAGGCCCAAACCCTAACTCTTTCTATTTTCTTTTTATTTTGCTTAATTATTTATTGTTATTATTTTTAACTATTAACTAACCAATCAAACTTTTTTCTTCATAAAGTTCAAACCAAAAAATATATTTTGTTTATTAAATTAATTTTCAGTATTTTATTTTGTTAATAAATATTAATTTAATTAATTTAGTTTTAATTAGGAATAACTTTTAATATATTTTGCAATAATTAAAATTAACTTAGACAATTAGGTTTTATCAACATTGATATAATTTATTTTTATTTCTTTAAATACCAAAAACCCAAAAATATTTTACTAATTAATTAATTAATTAATTTAATAATTAACCTAGTTTAATTTCTTTCTTTACTTAAAAAATAACCAAAAAAATATTTTCTTTAATAATCAAAGGGTTAAAACCCTAAGAACTCGCCCGATTTGATTTCCCGCACGCGATCCATTTTATTTTATTATTGTACCTATTTCCGGAATGTAATAGATAATTAGGAATATTTTTATCGCTTTATTTATTTTCCGCATTTTAATTTCAAGGGTTTCTTTTGGCGATGTAAATACCCGACGCCTTGTAATAGTTAGTTTAATTTCCGCCATTTAATTTTCGCAGCTTATAAACTGTTAGATGTTTGATAATAGGGAATGCATGACAAGATCAAATGTTTAACCTAAAATCAACATAGATAACCACTAACATGTACAAAGATAAAATTAACTGAAAACAACACACTCGCACATGCGCACTCTTAGGGTACACCTCACTCGGTTACCTTCGAACGTGGTCATTGAGTATAGGATGTTTTAGAGGTCGCCCTCTTGTCCAAAGATCATAGTTGCCTCGAAATTGTTGCCTCGAAAAAATGATCAACGACATTAGGGTTACCGCTAAGGCGTCCTAACATTGCTTTAGTGACCACACATCCCTTAATCGAATTGACCCTTAAACTCCAACGACGGTGCTACCTACTCATTCATAGTGGGATAACATTGTCTAAAGGATATTAGCACAGATTGATTGCTCTTTCGAGTAGGTAGATGGTTCTTAAGTACTTGCTCTTTCAAAAACAAAAACTTTTCGCACTTACACCTTTCAAACAAAAAACTTCTTCAAACCCACAAACACAAACAAAAGCAATTTTGTAAACAATTTGAGCAAGTACCTAAGAGCCCGTGGATAACCACGAATAGAAAGGGTGCTAACACCTTCCCTTTCTATAATGTACCCCCCGAACCCAAGAAACATCTCGAAAAAGGAATTTTTTCTGTGCTTTTTTCCTTTCCTTGTTGGATAAAATAAAAGACGGTGGAGACTCTTGCTTACCGCGACATTCCAGCATTCCAAAAAACAGTCAGTTCTCTCCCACCGTATCACAATAGGGATTTGAACAGGGCCAACCCTAAAGATGATTTCCCACTTCCGCATATTGATGTGTTAGTCGATAATACTGCTCATTCCAAAGTGTTTTTGTTCATGGATGGTTTTTCGGGTTACAATCAAATTAAGATGGCTCCGGAGGATATGGAGAAGAAAATATTTATCACGCCTTGGGGAACTTTCTGTTATAAAGTGATGTCGTTTGGTTTGAAAAATGCCGAGGCAACATATCAGCGCGCCATGGTTACCCTCTTTCATGATTTGATTCACAAAGAGATTGAGGTATATGTGGACGATAATATTGCTAAGTCTGACACAGAAGAGGAACATCTTGTTCATCTGGAAAAATTGTTCAAGAGACTGAGGCAGTTCCTGCTAAGGTTGAATCTGAATAAGTGCACCTTCGGGGTGAGATCCGACAAGTTGTTGGGTTTTATTGTAAGTGAAAAAGGTATCGAGGTGGACCCGGCCAAGGTAAAAGCGATACAGGAAATGCCTGGGCCAAGGACAGAGAAGGAAGTACGTGGTTTCTTGGGAAGGTTAAACTACATTTCTAGATTTATTTCTCATCTCACAGCCACCTGTGAACCTTTGTTCAAGTTGTTGAAGAAAAGTCAGACAGTGAAATGCAATGAGGATTGTCAGAAGGCCTTTGAAAAAATAAAGTTGTATTTGCAGGAACCTCCGATACTCATGCCGCCAGTGGAAGGAAGGCCATTAATCATGTATCTAAATGTGTTGGAGAGCTTAATGGGTTGTGTCCTCGGTCAGCACGACGAGACATGGAAGAAAGAGCAGGCTATTTACTACTAGAGGAAGAAGTTTACAGAATGCGAGTCGAGGTACGCATTGCTGGAAAAGACTTATTGTGCGCTTTCTTGGGCCGCCAAACGTTTGAGGCAGTACATGTTAACTCAAACCACCTACTTGATATCCAAAATGGATCTAATCAAGTACATTTTTGAGAAGCCAACTCTTATAGGCAGGGTAGTCCGTTGGCAGATGATACTCACCGAATATGATATCCAATACACTACTCAAAAAGCAATTAAGGGTAGTGTACTGGCCGACCATCTTGCTCATCAGACCTTGAACGATTATGAACCGATGAAGTTTGATTTTCCAGATGAGGAAATTATGTATATTCGGGATTGTAACATGCCAGACCCAGACGAAGGACCCGATGCCGGGATCACGTTGGACGCTTGTTTTTGATGGTGCCTCCAATTCCATGGGCAATGGCGTCAAAGATGTTATCACTTCCCCTGGGGGATACAACATTCCTTTCACGGCTCGTATTTGTTTCGATTGCACTAACAACATGGCCGAATATGAGGCTTGCATTTATGGCATTGAAGCGGCGATCGACCTGCGCATAAATTTTTTGAAAGTTTACGGGGATTCCAATCTTGTTATCATCCAGATTAATGGAGATTGGGAGACTCGCCATCAGAACCTAATTCCCTATCGTGCGCATGTTATGAAGTTGATTCCGTACTTCGAAGAGATCACGTTTGAGCACATTCCCAGAGAAGAAAACAATCTAGCTGATGCACTGGAAACTTTGTCCTCCATGTTCAAGGTTAAGTGGGCTAATGAGGCACCTTCCATTACCATCAGAAGTTAGAGTGAGCAAGCTTTCTTTTTTGAGGCTAGTTTGGAATCAGATGGTAATCCTTGGTTTTATGATGTTAAACGATATCTTGAAACACAAGAGTACCCTGAAGAGGCATCCGTCACAGATAAGAAGTTCATGAGAAGATTTTAAGCCAAGTTCTTTCTCAGTGGTGGTGTGTTATATAGAAGGCATTATGACGGCTTACTGCTCAGATGTGTTAACAAGAAAGAAGCAGCTAGAATCATTGAGGAGATACATGAAGGGGATTTCAGGACCCATTCCAACGGGCATACCATGGCTTAAAAGATTTTGTGAGCAGGTTATTATTGGTCCACCATGGAGACTGACTATTACAATCATGCACGGGTTTGCCACAAATGTCAAGTCTATGCTAATAAGGTGCATGTGCCGCCAGTACCTTTGAATTTCTTGACTTCCCCTTGGCCGTTTGCAATGTGGGGAATTGATATGATCGGAAAAATTAAACTGATTGCATCCAACGGGCACCGTTTCATTCTGGTTGCCATTGATTATTTTACAAAATGGGTCGAAGCTGCATCCTATGCCAATGTCACCAAGCAGGTGGTAACTCGGTTCATTAAGCACAATATTATCTGTCGCTACAGAGTTCCTGAGAAGATCATTACTGATAATGGGTCTAATTTGAACAACAAAATGATGAAGGAGATTTGTGAGTCCTTCAAAATCAAACATCATAACTCTTCCCCATACCGACCAAAGATGAACGGTGCTGTCGAAGCGACCAATAAGAATATTAAGAAGATCGTACAGAAGATGGTGGTAACCTATAAAGATTTGCATGAGATGCTGCCTTTCGCTTTGCATGGTTATCGAACCACTGTGCGTACATCGACTGGGGCAACCCCATTTTCATTGGTTTACAGCATGGAAGCAGTATTGCCGGTAGAATTCGAGATTCCTTCTCTTAGGATCATGAGATATGTTGAGCTGGATGAAAGTGAATGGGTAAAAAATCGGATGGATCATTTGGAACTTATTGACGAGAAGAGGTTGACGGTTGTATGTCATGGTCAGGTATATCAGCAAAGGATGAGGAAAGCTTTTAATAAGAGGGTACGACCTCAGTGTTACAAGCCATGTGACCTTGTGCTAAAAAGGATAATTCTCCCCCAGGGAGATCTCAGGGGAAAGTGGGTTCCGACTTATGAAGGTCCTTTCGTGGTCAGAAAATTTTCTCTGGAGGAGCGATGATGCTCACGACTATGGATGGAGAGCACTTCCCTCTTCCTGTGAATGCTGACGTAGTTAAAAAATACTTTGCATAAAAAAAATAATAATAAAAAAAAACCCGCTAAACTGAAAACCCGAAAGGGTGGTTTAGGCAAAAAAAAAGAGGGTGTCCTGGTGAATCAAAGACTACGCTCAACATGAGATCCTGTGTTTCTTTCCTTTGTTCTGTCACCTAGCATAAGCTCGAAGCTAATCCAAGAATGATCTGTCTGAAAGCAGGAAGATGAAAGCGTGAGAGTCATAAGAGTCATAACGGAGTCGGGGCTTGATGGATATTCACATTCACAGTTCCATTTGTAAACACTTGTTTGCTTTGATTTAGTAATTTCTTGCTTCCAAATGTAAATGCCTTTTTCACAGTCTGATTTCTCAAAATCAATAGAATATCTTCTTTCAAGTATACGTATACGTTCCTTTTCTCCTTTTTTTACTATTTTGTTTGCAAAAACGTCCAATATTTTTGATAACCATGTGCATATAAACTTTGTGGACCTTACACAGAAATGGTAATCTAAGTCATGGTTAGTTGATCGCTTGAAGTGCGGATAACAAACACAACTACTACTGTGCAAGGGGCGTGTTTGGTTCTATGTTTGGTGAGATTCTCATTCACTTTACTGGCGGATGCCTTGCCATTTTGTTTCACCACTCCGTGCTGTTGGTAAAGGTCATGGGTTAGGGTAATATCAAGATTACGGCAGGTCGGCGAGATCGGCGAACCTAGTTGGAGATATTTCTTCCCCATAATGGCTTTTATTATGTTTCTTTTCTGCACTTTCATGTGTCATCTTGATTGATTGTTTTAGCATTGTCTGCATATAGGATTTTCTTTATGGCTGAATGTCAGTCTTGATGCGTTGAATATTTTTGCCTTGAAGAAATTGGCTTAGCCAAGAGTTTGGAAGAAAAAGTTTAGCTAAAAATGATGAATGTAGTGGTATGCTTTTGAGTAGAACCCCGTTGATGATGTACATTCATTGTTTCAATCCCCAAACACCAGAGATATAAGGGAGTTAGACCCTCGTTAACCCCTATGAGCCTTAGAAGTATGAGTTTATTTTTCGTTCAAAAAAAACCTTTTTTGTTTTTTAACTCGGGGCAGGGTAGATGTTCAGTTGATTTGACCAAGCATTCAAATCTCAGAAGGAATGTCCCATCTGAGGATCACCACATTTTATCTTTCGCATCATGAGATCAGGAAAAATGTCTAAACCACGATGGTCATTTCCTCACAAAGTCCTGAGGTCGAGATCGAATCGATATAATAATGGCTATCCCTCGCCGACCAAGGAATGAGGCATTTGTTTTCTTCAAAAAAAAGGAGAGAAAGAAAGAAAAAGTTCAAAGACCTAAAGTCACATTGACTTGTTCGAAGTGGAAAGTATGAATAAGAAAGAAACAAAAAGTCCCGCTAAGTCGAAACTTGAAAACAAGTCGCTTAGGCAGAAGTTAGGGCGTCCCGCTGGACTCCCAAAATTGAAATTCAAATGATTTTGTCCAGGAAAAAGTTAGGGAAAAGAGAGCCTAAAAGGCCAAAAAAAAGATTATTCAATGAAGTTTTCATCAAAAGAAGAGGAACAATAATATCAAAAACAAAAGTAGCAAAAGTTAAGTGACAATCATGTTGGATAATTTGTCGTGATCACTCAACCATTATAAATCCTTTTGAAAGATGAATGCTTGTGATAAGTCAGCTGAACTTAGGACAGGATAATATCACGAAGGGGGTGGGCACCAAATAACTTGAGCCTTGAAAAACCTTTTTTCTAAAAAACCTCGAACCAGGCCATGTTACAAACTTTAAAAGTCCTAACTGAAAAAAGGTTTTAACTCGAAAGCATACTACAGCAGGATAACGTTTCCTAAACTCCCAAATATGTGTTGCATATTCATGTTGGTATCTTATCACCCACATCTTGACTCATTTTTTTTGAAAAAAATTAGAAGGGGAAGAAAAGTTTTGAAATTTTTGCACTCTAGCCAGTGATTCATTCACAACAGAGATGTGACACTTTGTTAAGGTTTTCAACTTTGAGGCTTGAATAACCATCGCATCAGATCTGTCATTCCCAAAATAAACATCTTTCTGCATGCAAAACATTTGTTTAACATCAAAAAAGAGTTTACACGTTGAACACGTGTAAAGAGCTTAATGATTGTCAGGAAGGGAATATTTGGCTTTCTTCTGTTAGACAGAGCCCATGTATGAATAGGACTTTACCTATCCCCAGTAAAGTTTCATTTCCGCAGCGAAGTTTTGTTGCCCCAGGAATCTTCTTTTAAAGGCTTCATTCTGAGACCCCAGATTTGAGGATGTCGCATATCCCCAACGCAGTTGCCAACAGAGACCCCTCGCCATGACTTCTCATTTCCCAACCGATCTGTTGATTGGGGAATCCTTATGTTAAGATCTTTACTTATCCCCAGTAAGGTCGATACTGTGTGACTATCTGCATGGTCTATCCAATGGTTTCATTCCAAAAAAAAAATCTCTCCAACAAAAATATTCAACAGAGTTATGTATCCCCGGTGAAGTCCCGTCTCCTCAGTAGAGCTTTGTTCCCCCAGCAAAGGTTTTCACCTCTCACGTCGGGATTGTTGTCTTGGTGTCATCCTTACGACGATCGCGCGCTGTCTTTTCCATAGATTACAGTTTTTCCCTGATCTTCTCCCTCAATGTCTAATCTTCAGACGGGCGTCCCTCTTCAGAAGCTACAGTGTCGATCTGATCTTCTCTAGGAGTTTGCAATTTATTTTTGCAGCTCCCTTCAATGTTTGTGGCCCGCTTCTACTGGTTGCTCGATTGTTATTCCCCGCGAAGCTTCATCTCTTCGAGGATCCCTCTCCAGCGGTTACCCATATTTTCTCCTTTTTTTTGAATTTTGGAATTTATTTTTGCAAGTCATGTCAGATTCTGACTTGGTTATTGGCTTCTCAATTGGCCATTCCCCAGTGAAACTTTTAAACATGCATCATTACATTGCATCTACCAAAACGCGTAGCATTTCCATTATATGGAGCATTGCGCTATATAAAAAGAATTCAAACATGCATCGGAACATAAGCCATTATTGTTTCTATTGTCCCTAGTAAATTTGCTAATACTTCGGATTAAATCCCCAACGAGGTCTTCGTCCTCATTATCTCAGTTTCCCCCCCCCCATACCAATATCTTTTTTATGTCAATCATTTGTTTGTTTGAGTGTCTACTCTTGACTGTAGTTCAGTTTCGCCCTGGCGCAGTCTTCTCGGGTTTAGTCTTCACTACCCTCTCCGGTTCATTCCAATGTCTATTGATGCACCTTTCGAATACCAGTTTCGTCCTGATATTCGCTTTCAGCAGGTTTATAGGTGTATGCCCTAATCTCCTTGCTTTGGGTTGAGCTTAGAGTTCCATCTCCTCACATTGCGCATGAAATCCAGTTTCGTCCTGGTACTCATCTAGTTTAGTTTCACCTAACTAGTTATTGAGTTGAGTTTCGTCTCGTTTTTTCTTTCATACCTTGGACCCTTTGACAGTGTTCGTTTATCGAGTGGAGTGTTCGTACTGCATCCCAGGATTGAAATCAGTCTCCTTTGTTCCTTGGATTCTTCTATCAGTTTTTGTCACTGTTTATCCATTGATCTGAGACCAGTAGGTACTCTGAGAAACATGCGCTCTCATCACTCTCGCTTTGGGTCGAGTTTCACCTCATCGCCTGTGCATGAAATCCATTTTCGTCCTGGTGCTCATCTATTTTAGTTTCGCCTAACTAGTTTTTTGAGTCGAGCTTCGTCTCGTTCTTGCTTTCATACCTTGGATCCTTTGACGGTGTTCGTTTATCGAGTGCAGTGTTCGTACTGCGTCCCTGGTTTGAGATTAGTCTCTTTTTTTCTTTGGATTCTTCTATCAGTTTTCGTCACTGTTTATCCATTGATCTGAGACCAGCAGCTTCTCTGAGAAACATGCACTCTCATCACTTTGCTATGGGTCGAGTTTCGCCTCGTTACCCGTGCGTGAAATCCAGTTTCGTCCTGGTACTCATCTAGTTTAGTTTCGTCTAACTAGTTTTTGAGTCGAGTTTCATCTCGCTTGTGTTCCTCTTTTCTGGGATTCTTTTAGTTCCTTCATACTGTCTATCTTAGTTGAGATTAGCAAGTGCTCCTAGAATCACGCACTCTAGCCACTTTGCTTTGGGTCGAGCTCAGAGTTTCGCCTCCTCACCCGTGTACATTTTCTTTTCCAGAGCTTAGTTTCGCCTATACTCCGTGGTTTGAGTTTTATCTCACCCTTTTTGAAGCCCAGTTTTGTCCTGGCACATTTGTCCGGAAGTTTAGTTGCATCTACTCTCTTTTGTTTTCATTCTGTTTCAACCTGCGTTATAGCTTCATTCTGACGCATGTCTTTGGGGTTTTCTTCTTCTGTTTCTTTCTTCTTCAAGAGTGGAAATTTTCGGGTTCTTTTGTATTCAACCATCTTAAACTCTGAACGCTCAAAAGTTGTCACTTTTCTCACTTATCATGTTGAAGATATTTGAATAGGGGCAGCTGTTGCACCCCAAATTTTACCCTCTTGATTTAGGATTATGTTTCATCATGAATATCATATTGCATTGCATTCATACATTGTGATGGGATCAAAATACTTTGGTTATCAAGTATTCCTCAAGCTTTGAAGGTTGATTGCATTGACCAGTTGCTCAAGTAGAACCTTATCATCTAAACCTCTGGATCTTTCAAGCTTAAAAGTTATTGCATGTCTCAAGATATTTTTATCCGTCTCTTTGGATTATTAGAGGATTAAAGTTTGAGATTGATTATAAGAGGAATCACTTTTTTGATTCACCAGGAAAATTAGGGTTTTGTTTGATCAAGGATATTGATCAATGTACAAGTCTTGATTTGGAAGCTACAACATCTCATTGGTATCTGAAAAGTCTTTGTACAAGAAATTGGTCAAGATGCCCAGAGGATTTGAAATTTTGGAGATGATTCATTAGCCTCCTAAGGTGTTAACAAAAACTAGGGTTTGGGATTTCATCAAGATTTCTTGAGAATTTTGAAGTGAAACTTTGTACATGGCCTCTATATATTTGGAAGATCATATGTTTGAAGTTTTGATCATCAATTTTGAAGGGAAGTGGATCAATTGATTCAAAGGGGAAAAATGGTCATTTTGGTCAAAATCAGTCAAAGTCAAGGTTGACCAAGTGAACTTTTGGTCAACCATCAATTCAACGGTGTAATTTTCATATTTCAAGTTTATTTTGATCATTGGATCAAATAAAGATTGAGGTTTGGGTTGAAACTTGTTCATGAAGAAACCCTAAAAGTTTCTAATTTTGGAAAATGAGGACTTAACTTCAAAAATTCATATTTTATTCACCTTTGATCAAAAAAATGCAAATGAAATATGCTTGGAAAGTTAATAGGGTGATATTTCATCTCCTTTTGGTTTCATGTCCAAATTGGAAAAGAGTCAAGAGTTATGGTCTTTGGAAGTTCATGCCTCAAGTTAAAATTATAGGTCATTTTCCAAATTTAGTGAATTTCATGTCAAATTTTGAGGACCTTAATGGATTCAATTGCAAAAACACAAAACTAATGGATTGTATATCTTTTAAATACCTTTCCAAATTGTACTCATTTGTGTCCAAATTAAAAAATATGAGCAAGTTATGAGCTTTGGAATTTTGAGGCATTTCATTGAATTTTGACCAAGCAAGCAAAATGCGAAAACTTGAGAACTTCATTTTCAGCCATTCTCTTCACTTCTAATCAGGCCCATGACCCATTTTTGACTTGTGGAAACCCAGGATGCCAGCCATTTCATGCCCATGTGCTTGGTGTACTTGCTTGATTGAAAAAATCACAAAGATGCTCAATTTGGCAAATTCATCCATACTCTCTCATTTCAAATAATCATGACCTGGCACTTTGAGGATTGGTTTCTGAGGTTATTTGGCTCATGAAATGAAAAATAAATGAGGAAATGCACGAGCAAATGGGCTGATCCTATGCACACCTCATTTTCTGCACAAACTTCCAATCCTGCCCTCCAACGGCTTTGAGGTTGCATTTCCACTTCTATGCTCCTCTATTAACTCTATATAAGAAGAGGCAAGCCTTGTTTTACACAGGACACACTCCCGTTACAAGAATTTCAGATCTGAGTTTTCCACCATTCTTTTGCAATTTGCTTCAATTCTCTCAATTCCTTGGTGTTTTCTTCAAAATTCTTGTGTATTCAGCTTCAGTGAAGGGAGGAGATCAAGTTAGCACCATTTGTTTGAACCTGGAGTGAAGGAGACAATAGAACACTTTTTGCCTTGAGGTAATAATCCTAAACTTTGATTTTCGAGATGTATTTGTTTATTGATGTGTTTGAGCTTGGATTAGTGTTCACTGATGTTGTTTGAATGTTTCTGAAGCTTTATAATGTTTGATTCGGTGAATTATGCATGATTGAGTGCTCTAAAATTTCTAATTCAGGATGTTTTTGCTCATTTTCGTGGCTTGATTGTGAATGATATAGTTGATGTTTCGATTTGATTTGAAAGGCACGATGTAGTTTGTTATCTGAGCTTTAATTTACACTTGATTTCATTAATTTTGGTGGAGAAATGAGTATGTATGATGGATCCGAACATGAGCCCTAGGACCGAGTCTTGAGCGCGTTTTTGAGTTTGTCCGGAGGTTAAAGATGATATGGTGGCGCAATATGATTGGTCCATTTGAATATTGTCTTATTTGAATTATTTGTTTTATTCGGTATTATGTCTGATTTTATTTTTGTGATCAAAACATTTTCCAAAATAATAAAAAAATTACCATAAGCTAATAATAATTTCTAGTATTTGTCATTTTTTTTTTGGAATTTTTTAAAAATGTTTTGATTGGTTTAAAATTTCATAAGTTTAATTAATTGTTTGTTCAAATATTATTTTTATTTTAATAATTTTTTTGATCTAAAAATTCCACAAAAATTATCTTTGACTCATAAAATAATTTAGAAATTAATTCTGATTTTGGTTTAGCATTTTTTCTATTTTTGATTAAAAATTTAATTTGAGAAGTTTATTTGAAATGTTTGCTTCATAATTTTGTTTTAATATTTCCTTTAATTCAAAAATCCTCAAAAAATCATATAAGTTTGTTTTTAATCATAGAGTCTGAATATAATTTTATTTTGACCTTTTTATGACTTTTGGCTAGGGTTTGCATTTTTGTCATTTAATAATAGTTTAATTATTTAATTATTTGTTTAATTTAATTTTAATATTTCCTTTAATTCAAAAATTCCACAAAAAATCACGGATGTGTGTTTTTAATTCTAATATTTGAATATAATTTTGGGTGGATATTTTTCTTATTTTTGATTAGAATTTTGTTTTGAGATGTGATTATTTGTTTAATTGATTAATTGTTTGAATTTGATTTTATTTTTTACTTTTCTTTAATTCAAAAAAAATATGGAAAAATAGGTATTCTGACCTCTTGAGTTTTGTCGTGTTTAATGTATATTTGTTCTGAATTTTTTTGAATTTTGATCTTATCTAATTAATATTTAAGTTTAAAAGTCAAATAATTAGGGTTTTGTTGCTTATTGTGTAAGTTTCAATTCAAAAACCATTATGCCCTGGATTTTCAATGGAATTTAGGTCTTGATTATGGTTCATGGATGTATTGAGGATCTGAAAACCATTTTTCTTGAATTATTTGACTTGGTTTGATATTTTTCCATAAATTATTTTGAAAACTTGTCTAGTTTTGATAGTTTGGCCAACTAGTTTTGATCTTTGGGCTTCATTAGATCCTCTCCTCTACTATTCATGAACTTAAGACTTGCTTTCTGACTTCTACACACTTCAAAGATGCTAAGAATTTTTTCGTGTGAATTATTGAAATCCTTTTCTTTTTTTGATGCATTTTTGAAGTGAAGGTACCCAATTAATGTTGCATATCTTGTTGCAATTTTCTTGATGGCCAATGAACTTGAGTGAGGCCTATAATTGTCCACCTAATGATCATGTTGGTTCTGTTTATCCACATAAACTCAATTCATTTCACTTAGAGCCCCATGTTTGAATGATTGAACCTTTTGATGTATAATGTGGGATTCCTCTTCTATTATGCTTGTGAGCTGTGATTAAGTAATTCAGTATGATTGAATTGTGGTTGCTACTGACCTTCAAGGTCTTTGATTGTATTCTTCTCAAGCTCCCATTATCCTTGATTGATATTCAATTGTCAATTCAATATGGTGATAGAAAGGAGTAACATTCCTCTAATTTTTTACCAAATTGTGCATATGCCTGTTTCTTTTTGTATATCATACCTAATGTTTTGATAGTTGATATCATGTTTTCTCACTTCATTATGGTGTCATTATCCATCCCTTATGAGAGTCATCATTCTATTTATAAGAATACTAACTTGGCTGTTGAATATGCGAGGTACTTTGAGAAAGGTTTTCCATTTTTGACTTGAGGCTACTGTGTTTCACTTTATTTGTGGAACACAATTTATTATGTTGCCACAACTCTTGTGCTTCGCATATTTGATAGTCTATGCAGGATATATGTATGTGATTATGAATGTTATACATTGCCCATGGGATCTGTTCATATATGAAAATCTCAATACTTACATCCTGATGGTGTAATTTCTGACTTGATTTGTATGTTGATGCCAGTTTGCTTGAAGTTCTCTGGGTTTCTTTTATTCTTGCTCAGTTGCTACGAATAGTTATCCGTTTGGTATTGCACTATTAACTTTCTTCTATTTTCATTTTGTATAGTTCTATGTTGCATGATGGGACCTCTGTTGCTGATATATGTCAGGAGGCCCTCTATAGATCCTAACCCGAATCTGGGGGATACCCTTTAGGTAAGTAGCAATAAACTGTGAGGGAACTGTACGGCATAGACCGATACGGCTGAAGCAGTAGCTACGTTGGTGTGGCACTTTAGTCTGTACCGATATCCCTTGTGTTGGAACAAGGAGAATATGGGTCTTCTAAGGGGTCATTAAGCACCAACTGACCTTAGAACCTTTAAATTGACCAACTTGGCCATAGAACAGTAGCAGTATTCTACACTCATTGAGACTAAACTCTCGCGATGATTCCGGCCGCAAGAAAAGGTTGCTAAAATGGAATTATGACCGATCGAGGGTAGTCAGTGATATTGAGATCCTCTAGAACTCGGTTACTATTTTTAGGACAGGTTTAAACTAACTGAACTGAAAGAGGGTAGTACCTAAGCTCCTTGCCAGCCTGAAACCTAAGGGCTCTCTGTACGACTTGTGTGCCTTTACCATGTTTGCTATTTGTGGATACTTATGGTGTGCTTTCTATCATGACATCATGACATCATAACATTGCATACATCTTGCATTGGACTAACCTATTTCAAAGACAGGAGGGATTCATCTTTGTTCTGTTTTATAGGTCATGATGCCCATGCGTAGGAACACCATCCGGATCAACTTTGTCCAGGTTCCCACCATGCTTAAAGAATTGGTTGCGAAGATGCCTGATACTACCTCCTTCATCAGAAGACATGGGTATCTTCTCAGTTTGGTCACCTCCAAATTGGACGAGCAGATGATGAATGTCCTAGTCCAGTTCTATGATCCGCTGTACCATTGCTTCACTTTCCAGGACTACCAGTTGGTTCCCACCTTAGAAGAGTTCTTTGATCTGATCGGTATCTCTATTCTGGAGCAGACCCCGTTTACTGGTTGGGAGAAGATCCTTAGGCCAGAAGAGATTTCTTCAGCCCTTCATATGACAAAGGATGAGGTAATGGCTAATTGGGAGACTAGAAGTGGAGAAAATGGCTTTCTGACTAAGTTATTGGTTGGTAAGGCTAATTATTTCTGGGATAGTCTAGACTTCAAGGCATTCGAAGATATTCTGGCTCTGCTGATATATGGCTTGGTATTGTTTCCGAATCCTGTCTCCTTTGTTGATGTGAATGCAGTGAAAATCTTCATCTCTCGTAATCCTGTACCCGCCCTCTTGGGTGACATTCTTCATCAGCTTTATGCCCGTACTGCCCGAAAGCGGGGAACCTTGATGTGTTGTGCTCCATTATTGGAGAGGTGGTTATTTCGCACCTCCCCAAATCAGTGATGAAGAACAAAGAAGGCATGGACTAGGCCTATAGGGTTATGTCTCTCTCGCATAATGACATCATCTGGACTATCAAGGGTATGGACGAGGTGGCTATTATTGATCGATGTGGGGAGTACCCCAATGTTCCCCTGATAGGAACCAATGGAGGAATTTCTTACAATCCATGCTTGGCCTTACGTCAGTTCGGGAGAGCCAGAAGAGAAGGACCTCATGAGCTGTTAATGCCTAGTATCATCTTTGATTTTCAAGGGGATAGCAATGAGCAACACCGCAGATTCATAAGGGCTTGGGATAGAGTTCATAGATCTGATCCACATGAGCTGGGTCCAAAGACTTCTCTTCTGATGGAGCCATATCTCATATGGGTTCGTATCCGTGCCCAAAAGCTGGGTATGCCGTATGAAGCCGTCCTGCCTATCATTGTTGAAGTTGCTAATGAAGAGGGGGTTCTTCCTACCATCCTCCATCCTCACATGCCCACTGACATTGGGGCACTGAAAAGGTCTTGGATGCAGCTGAGAGAAGAGCGGGATTCTTACCGAGAAATGTTTAACGAGCAAGAACAGAAGATCTAGAAGTTGACTAGGCAGTTGGAGAACGAGCGGATTCTCAATGACTATGTCCGCACCGACAAGAAGCGACCATGGGAGCACTGATTGTCCTTTGATTATTTCCTTTCCAGTTTTTATTTACTTTTCAGTATTTCCTTTCTTGTAACGCCTTAAAGGCATCTGTTGAACAATTTGAATTTCAAAGTTTATCTAATAAAGGTGTTTCATTTCTTGTTTACAAATTTGAATCTCTCGATGTCTTTGAAATCATATCATACACATTTCATCCCATGCGCTTCATAACAGGTACCCATTACATGTCTCTTATCTTCTTCGCTGTTTATTTTAGCACTCATCATGTCTGCTGAACCATCAACTGAGCAAGCGATCAAGGCCCTACAGGCCTAGAATGCCCAATTCCAAGAGCTGTTCATGAATCTAGCTAAGGGTCAGCAAGATCTGAAGACCCTGATTTTGAAAGAGAAGAAAAAGAAGAAGAAGAGGACAGTCCTGTTCAATACAGGTCACAGGTTTGGAAACAGACTACGGGATGAAGTTGATTTGACCACCTCATCTGGAGGGAAAGATAGTCAGGGAGAAAGGAGGGCTCCTAGCCCTGTGGTCTCAGACAATGAGACGGACTTTGACGAAGACCAGTATCCTCCTGCTGAGGATAAATACAAACAACTAGAAGACCGGTTGAGTGCGATGGAAGTTCAGAAAGTGCCTGGTCTAGACTTTGGTGATCTGGGTCTATCATATGGGGTGGTGATTCCCCGCAAATTCAAAGCACCAGCCTTTGCTAAGTATGACAGAGTTTCTTGCCCGAAGCTGCACCTCCGGTCATATGTAAGGAAGATTCAGCCGTACACCGCTTATAAGAACCTATGGATCTATTTCTTTCAAGACATTCTCTCAGGGACTCATCTTGAATGGTTTTACCAGTTCGACGGAGCCAGTATCCGCAGTTGGGAGGATTTGGCTACTGCTTTCTACAGGCAGTACCAATACAATTCCGACCTCGCTCCTACGCGTACCCAACTCCAGGGTATGTCTATGGGAACGGGCTAAGGTTTCAAAGATTATGCTCAGAAGTGGAGGGACCTCGCCGGAAGAGTGCAACCACCCCTGGCTGATCGGGAGATTATGGATATGTTTCTGGGGACCTTGTCTGGTCCGTTTTTCAACCATCTGATTGGGAGCTCTTCGTCTGGGTTTATAGAGCTAATTATGACCGGTGAAAGGATTGAGGCTGGTATTAAGGCTGGTAAGATACAAAAGGGTGCTTCATTGAGCACCAAGAAAAAGTCTTTTAAGAAGGAGTCCATTGTTGTTTACAGTTCGAAAGGCCAGAATAGACCTGAACACCGCCAAGCTGTTAATGCAGTTGTTATTTCAAGACCTGCTGGTGCTACTCAGCACAACAATCAACAAAAGTCCGAGAGACCTCAAAGGCAATTCACCCGTCTCAGCATGACTTTGTCTCAGATTCTGCCACATCTATTGAAAACCAATATGGTGATTCCAAGGGAGGCCCCGAAGAATCCAAATACAACATCACCAAAGTACAACCCTAATGCCCGCTGTTCTTTTCACTCTGATAGCTCGGGGCATAATACAGATGATTATTGGGATTTGAAGAACAAAATACAGGACTTGATTGATGCAAAGGAGATCGAATTCGGAGCACCAGAAAAGCCTAAACATGACGCAGGGGTGAATGCTATCGGGGATGATGATGATGAAGAGTTTGATATTGACAGCTGGATATACCCAACTGCCGATGGTGGACCAAGCAACTGGACAGCAAAGGACTTCATCCCTATTTCTTTTGTTACCCAGTAATGAAACTTTTTGTTTTGAATTTTTAACAGACAATGTTTTAAACTTTACGGCCCGGGGCACCGTGACTTCATTTGTGAGGGTTTTATGCGTGTCATCTACATATATCATTAATAAAAGCATTGGACATTCTTGCATTTCAAATTTTGCGCTCCTTGTTTTTCTTATTATATATTGCAGAACAGCTATTTTACACACACTCACATATACAAGTCTACATCCACTCTGGATCTCACTGGTAACGACTCTGCTACTGCCAGTTATGACTTCGAAAATCCGATCAACTTAGCCAAAGACGAAGGTGAAGATGATTGTGAAGTGCCTGGTGAACTTGCAAGACTGTTACTTCAAGAAGAGAGGGCTATACAGCCGCATGAAGAGCCGGTGGAATCAGTAAATCTGGGTACAGAGATAGAAAGAAAGAGGTCAAGATCGGGGCACATTTGGAGCTTAGTGTGAAGCAACGGTTGATTCAGATGCTGCGTGACTATGTTGAGATCTTTGCTTGGTCTTATGAAGATATGCCTGGTCTGGATACTGATATTGTGGTTCACCGCCTGCCTACCAAGGAAGACTGTCCTCCAGTGAAACAGAAAGTCCGCCGAATGCCCCCAGAGATGTCTGAGAAAATCAAGGTTGAAGTGATGAAACAATTTGACGCCGGTTTTCTAGAAGTTACTTCTTACCCTCAGTTGGTGGCCAATGTGGTTCCTGTGCCGAAGAAGGATGGTAAGGTACGAATGTGTGTTGACTACAGGGATTTGAACAGGGCAAGCCCTAAGGATGACTTCCCTCTACCTCATATCGACATTCTGGTTGACAACACCGCTCAGCACAAGGTATTCTCCTTTATGGATGGTTTCTCCGGTTATAATCAGATTAAAATGGCTCCCGAAGACATGGAGAAGACGACCTTTGTTATTCAGTGGGGTACCTTTTGCTACAAGGTCATGCCTTTTGGATTGAAGAATGTTGGGGCAACGTATCAGCGTGCCATGGTTGCTTTGTTTCATGACATGATCCATCACGAGATTTAGGTATACGTCGACGACATGATTGCAAGATCTCAAACTGAGAAAGAACACCTTGACCACCTTCAGAAGCTGTTTGACAAGTTGAAGTTGTACAAGCTGAGGTTAAACCCTAACAAGTGCACCTTCAGGGTGAGATCTGGTAAACTGCTGGGTTTCGTCGTAAGCGATAAAGGTATTCAAGTGGACCCTGCAAAGGTGAAAGCCATACAGGAGATGCTAGCTCCCAGAACAGAGAAAGAAGTCAGAGGCTTTCTGGGACGACTGAATTACATTTCCCGATTCATCTCGCACCTGACTGCTACTTGTGAGCCAATCTTCAAGCTGCTGAAGAAAGATCAAGTAGTCTGTTGGAACGATGAATGTCAGGCCGCTTTCGAAAGGATCAAAGAGTATCTCCAAGAGCCACCTATTCTGATGCCACCAGTTGACGAGAGACCTCTGATCTTATACTTGATAGTACTCGACAACTCAATGGGGTGTGTGCTAGGTCAGCATGACGAGTCTAGCCGAAAAGAGCATGCTATTTATTACCTTAGCAAAAAGTTTACCGACTGCAAGACCCGATACTCTTTGCTCGAGAAAACTTGATGCGCTTTGGCATGGGCTTCTCGTCGGCTGAGACAGTATATGTTGACTCACACTACTCTGTTGATATCAAAGATGGATCCAATCAAGTATATCTTCGAAAAGCCTGCCTTGTCCGGAAGAATAGCGAGATGGAAGATGATATTGACTGAGTATGACATCCAATATACGACCCAAAAGGCAATTAAGGGAAGTGTGTTGGCAGACCATTTGGCACATCAGGCAGTGGATGATTACCAGTCTATGAACTTTGAATTCCCGGACGAGAACATCATGATAGTGACTAATTGTGAGACACCTGGACCAGATGAAGGACCTGAGGAAGGATCCCGATGGTCTATGTACTTTGATGGAGCCTCGAACGCTTTGGGTAATGGCATTGGCGTCGTGATCATATCTCCTAAAGGCTCTCATACTCTGTTCACCGCCCGACTATGTTTTAATTGCACCAACAACATGGCGGAGTATGAAGCATGCATCATGGGTCTTCGAGCAGCCATTGACCTAAGGATTAAGTTTCTGAGTGTCTTCGGAAATTCCTCTCTCGTGATCATTCAGATCAAAGGCGAGTGGGACATGAAACAACCAAATCTTATTCCTTACAAGGAGTATGTATTGACGTTGCTTCCCCATTTCGAGGAGATAACCTTTGAACACTTCCCTAGAGAGGAGAATCAGTTGGCGGACGTGCTGGCTACGATGTCTTCTATGTTCAAAGTCAATTGAGACAACGAGGCTCCCCGAATTATCATTGAAAGATTGGACGAACCTGCACATTGATGTGACATTGAGACTGAAGAGGTAACAGAAAAGCCCTGGTTTCATGAGGTAAAAAGGTATCTTGAGGCTCAGGAATACCCCGAGGGTGCATCTGTTAATGACAAGAAGTTTCTGAGGAGGTTCGCGGTGAAGTTCTTCATCAGCAATGGTACCCTTTACAAGCATAACCATGATTCCACCTTACTGCGATGTGTGGATAAGAATGAAGCAGAAAGGATCATGGCGGAGTTACACAAAGGTACTTTCATAACTCATTCCAGTGGACACACCATGGCAAAGAAAATCCTTTGGGCAAGATATTATTGGTCCATAATGGAAGCCGACTGTTATCAGCATTCTCGGATATGTCACAAGTGCCAAGTCTATGCTGATAAAGTGCACATACCTCCAGTTCATCTGAACGTCTTGACAGATCCTTGGCCTTTTGCAATGTGGGGAATTGATATGATCGACGAGATCAGACCTACAGCGTCCAACGGCCATCGTTTCATCCTGGTAGCGATTGATTACTTTACAAAGTGGGTTGAAGCAGCTTCCTTTGCTACTGTAACCAAGAACTTCGTGGCACGATTCATTCGGAATAATCTGATCTGTCGATACGGTGTACCAGAGAGGATCATTACGGACAATGGTACCAATCTCAACAACAAGATGATTACCGAGCTCTACGAGTAATTCAAGATACATCATCATAACTCTTCTCCCTACCGGCCGAAGATGAATGGGGCTGTAGAAGCGGCTAATAAGAACATTAAAAAGATTGTGCAGAAGATGACAGTGACATACAAAGACTGGCACGAGATGTTACCATTTGCTCTTCATGGGTACCGTACCTCATCACAGACGTCAATAGGGGCAACACCTTATTCCTTGGTATATGGTATAAAGGCAGTCTTTCCCATTGAAGTTCAGATACCATCTCTTCGGATTATGAAGGATGCAAGTTTGAGTGAAGATGACTGGATTCAGACCTGGCTTGATCAGCTGAACCTAATCGACAAAAGGAGACTTACTGCTATTTGTCATGGTCAGACGTACCAAAAACGGATGATCAAGGCATTTAACAAGAAAGTTAGACGACAAGAGTATCAAGTTGGGGACCTGGTTATCAAGCGCATTAGTCTACCTCAAGGTGATCCCAGGGGCAAATGGACCCCTACTTACGAAGGGCCATTTGTGGTTAGGAATATTTTCTCAGGAGGAGCTATGATTCTAACCACCATGGATGGTGACGACCTTCCTCACCCCGTCAATGCAGACATAGTGAAAAGATACTACGCATAATCAAAGACCCGCTAGGTTGACTGGCCTAGGAAAAAATAAGGGCTTCCCGACGAACCAAAAGGGTTCGGGAAAAAATAAGGGATGAAAATGGAAAAATCTGTACACCCGGCAAGTCGAAAACCTGAAAAGGCGACTTGGGAAAAAAAGGGTATCCCGGTGGACTGAAAACCCGAAAGGGAGGTCCAAGAAAAAATTAGGGATCAAAGCGTAACACTATGTCTCATTGGATCACCTTATATCCAGACTTCGGTATCAACTATCAAGCTCGGACGACACTAATCAATCTGATCTACCTTCAACCAAGTGGCAAAGTGATGAGATGCTCGAGGATATAAAGGCAATAGCAGAGTTGGAACCCAGTGGGATCATTCACATAGATGTTTTGTTTTGTTTTCACCAAATTGTATAAATTCTATTTGCTCGGCGGCGTTCTCTTACTAGGACGTCAGCCTCTTGTACAAAAACGCCTATTTATAGGCCAAACTTCAAAATCAATACAAATTCATTTTCAGACAAATTTCAAATTGTTCTTCTTTATCTGTTTTGTTTTGCAAAGAACATCCAATGTTCATTTTTGATATATGCATTTGACATTAATTGCTGCTCATAAATATTTACATGCGAAACAAAAGATGAATTATTGGTAATAGCAGAAACAGGGGCAATAAGAAGTGTCCAAGTTGTATAGTTGCTCTGTCCACCAGGTACAAGGTAGATCCAGCTGAAGAATATGGCTAAGATACCTTCAGAGTAAGACAGTAATGGTAGCTCTCCCCCAACTAGAATTTGCAACTATGAACGAATCAGCAATGCTCTCCCCAAGCAGAGTTGATCTACCATTAACACTAAAAAGGCTTGATATCCCCGGCAGTCTTAATATTCCCCAGCAAAGTATAAGAATGTTCCCCGGCAGAACATAAGATACCCCCAGTGGAGTTAAAATTTACCCAGCGCAGTCTGAAAAAGCTTCCCCAACGGAGTTGAAGCATCTTCCCCAGTAGACTCTGGAAGTTTATCCCCAGTAGAGTACAAAGATAAATCCCCCCAACCAAGTTCAAAGGATCATTCCCAGCAGAATTCAGAGGATTATCCGCACAAAAGTCTAACGGGTTATCCCTAGTAAAGTCGCAACTGAAAGATCATCCCCAACGAAGTTCTTTCCTTTCACAAACAGAAATTCAATCCTCAACAGATTCAATATCACCAGCAACGATAGATCATCTCCAACAGAATTTATTGGTGGAATCCTCAACAGAGCATCTCTTCCCCACAGAGTAATCTCCTCATCAGTCTATTCTCCAACGGAGTTATATTCCCTTGCAGGTTTATTCTCGCAATAACCTTCGTTCACCATCCCCAGCGGAAGCGAAGAATTCAACTCTATTCTCCAATAGCTATCCGGGATTTATTTCCCCCATCTAAAACATTACATTTTCATACATCATGATACAAGCATATACGCATCATACCACACAATCTCATTTATTTTGAGAGCATCATTGCTTGATATATATCATGCATCATGACATTGCATATGACTAACTCTTTACCTTTTCAGGGAAAGACGAATCAGTAAACATCATTGACTACTCATATGACTTAGTAGTCCCCTCAAAAAGAAACTACAGCTATGGAAGACTTTTGTCTGGTCCAGTTAAATCGATCCTAAGATTTTTCTTATGCCGATCCAGTCAAAGTTAATCCAAGACCTTCTCTGGTTCAGTCAGATCGACCCTAAGATCTCCCTGATTCGTATTCCAGTTGAAGATATTCTAAGACTTTTGTCTGGTCCAGTTAAATCGATCCTAAGATTTTTTTGATGCCGATCCAGTCAAAGTTAATCCAAGACCTTCTCTGGTTCAGTCAGATTGACCCTAAGATCTCCCTGATTCGTATTCCAGTTGAAGATATTCCAAGACTTCTGTCTGGTCCAGTTAAATCGATCCTAAGATTTTTCTGATGCCGATCCAGTCAAAGTTAATCTAAGACCTTCTCTAGTTCAGTCAGATCGACCCTAAGATCTCCCTGATTCGTATTCCAGTTGAAGATATTCCAAGACTTTTGTCTGGTCCAGTTAAATCGATCCTAAGATTTTTCTGATGCCGATCCAGTCAAAGTTAATCCAAGACCTTCTCTGGTTCAGTCAGATCGACCCTAAGATCTCCCTGATTCGTATACCATTTGAAGATATTCCAAGACTTTTGTCTGGTCCAGTTAAATCGATCCTAAGATTTTTCTGATGCCGATCCAGTCAAAGTTAATCCAAGACCTTCTTTGGTTCAGTCAGATCGACCCTAAGATCTCCCTAATTCGTATTCCAGTTGAAGATATTTCAAGAATTTTGTCTGGTCCAGTTAAATCGATCCTAATATTTTTCTGATGCCGATCCAGTCAAAGTTAATCCAAGACCTTCTCTGGTTCAGTCAGATCGACCCTAAGATCTCCCTGATTCCTATTACAGTCGAAGTTCAGACCACCTATCAATAGTCTCCAAATGGCATCTATAAGCCCATTCCCGACATCACCAGGATGATACCACTTCATGCAAGTGCAAATTTCTGGGCACTCTAGTGTTCAATCATCTTCCACCTTCGGATCATGAAAGGCCCGAAAGCCAATCTATATCCTCAGGTTTAAGAAGATTGAACAGGGGCAGTTGTTGTACCGCAAAATTTTCCCTCCCATATTTCTCAAAACATGGCAAGAAAAATCTCCAAGTGGCTCAAGATTGCTCAAGAGTTGGGCAGTCAAGCTATCTCCTAAGGCAGTCAACCTCAAATTAGGATTTTGTGTTTCATCAAGGTCCTTGCATCCAAATGACCTCAAGTGCTCCCTAATGTCCTAATATGTTATCAAGTTCATCCATTCCAAATTTCAAGCCTTGCAGAGGAAGTTTGGTCAGTCAATTGCTCAAAGGGTCCAAAAATCGACTATGTTAGGGCAAAAGTCAACTGTGACCTATAAATAGTAAAACTTCAAGATTTTTTGTCAACATTCTCATTTTGAAGTATATTTCATCATTTGATCAAGTTTTGATCATGATTCATCAAGGATTTCTCAAAATTCATCAAGACTCAAAAGTTGCTAAATTAGGGTTTTGTAGGAAAAGTTAACTCAACTTTGACCAAGCATAACTTTCTCATGATTTATGAGAAATGACCCATCCAAAGCTCATTTTGAATAGGATGTAATTTCCTACAATCCATCTTCATACCCAAAGATCAAGAAATGCACTCACAAAAGTTACAAATTTGGATATTATAGGTCATTTTTGAAAGTCAACAAAAACGCTTTTTTTGTCAAAGCTTATAACTTGAGCATGGAATATCAAAATGAGATGAGACAAAAATGGTTGGTTATAGGACAGCTCAAGCTTTCTAAAAAATCCTAGAACACTTCGAAAAGTTCAAAATTGAAGAAGTTATGCATTGTTGAAAATGGCATTTTTGCAAAATTGCCAAAAGTCAACTCTCCCCAAAACTTCAAATTTTGTCAAATTGGCCCATTCTTTTCCACTTGATTTGATCTTGTAACACTACACACGTGTCCTAGCTTCAGCCTTGTGTCCATTTATCAAATTTTCTATTTTTATTTGACTTTTATTGAATTATTTCATTTTAAATCAATTTAAATCAAATAAAATCCCAAAACTTGATTACATGAGATCTTTTTCTATTTTCAGGACTTAATCATCATCAATGTCATGATAAAATTCGTATCAATCATTCCATGTGCAAAAAGATTAGATTTTTGGCAAATTAAGGAAGTTTTCAATACAGGATCAAATCCAATCTCAAAGCATTGATGTGCAAAGATTCAAGACCAATTTGTTGACCTAATACATTGCAACATACATATACAAGTGAAAGGACACGAATTTGAGGGCTAGAGGCTGCAAGAACACCAAAATCAAAACATGAAAAAAGGCAAAAAAGTGTGAAACTGAAATCATTCTTAGAGGCAAATTCAGGAGCAAAACTCAACACTAATCCATTGCTGGACAATCACTGAAGCAAAACCAACCCAAAGCCAGTCTCCATACATGCGCAAAAGCTCTGTAAGTGTCTCAAAAAAATGCTTTTCGTTTGAATTCATAGATCCTTATTCTTGCACTATTCTTACAAACTCTTTGCATATTCATGATTATCGTCCAATTTACAAGCATTCTGCATTAGGCAATTGCATTTATCTGGCCGGTAACCCCATAGCCGAATCTAGGGTTCATGGTTTGTGTTTTTTGGGCATTTCTTTTATAGGAGAAATCAAGACTCAAGAGGGATATAGGTTTGTTCAGGAGGCCTGGATGAATTCAACCATATGCTTGGAATCAATTTCCATGGACTAGAATGGATTTTAGGATACACATACGAATTTAGCTATGGATATAAATCTGCAGGTAAATTTACAGGGTTGAAAGAAGAAGACGATGACGCGTCTCCCTCTGGTTGGACGGTTCAAATATTCGCGCTTTATTTTTTATATTTTCTAGCATTTGATTGTTTTCCCATATTATTATTATTATTCAATATGATAATAGATGAAGCACAATGGTTGAGTGGCAAAGGCGTGTCTCCAAATACCAACAGGACCTGGGTTTGAATCCCAGGTCCCCCATGCATTTGTTATTATTTTTCAACAGGTCATCCAGTATAAACTCAAGCGCCTGGCCTATCATGCAGCCTCACTCAATCAAGCGCCAGATGGCCCCAGGCCAGATCTGGTGGTCCAGATGGGATGTCCACCATGGGATTGAGCCAATGGGCGCATAGAGAATCAGGAAAATCAACACAGGACAATTCAATTGGGCCTTGGAAATTGCTTAATAAACCTCCAAAAACAGGCCCAAACCCTAACTCTTTCTATTTTCTTTTTATTTTGCTTAATTATTTATTGTTATTATTTTTAACTATTAACTAACCAATCAAACTTTTTTCTTCATAAAGTTAAAACCAAAAAATATATTTTGTTTATTAAATTAATTTTCAGTATTTTATTTTGTTAATAAATATTAATTTAATTAATTTAGTTTTAATTAGGAATAACTTTTAATATATTTTGCAATAATTGAAATTAACTTAGACAATTAGGTTTTATCAACATTGATATAATTTATTTTTATTTCTTTAAATACCAAAAACCCAAAAATATTTTATTAATTTATTTATTTATTAATTTAATAATTAACCTAGTTTAATTTCTTTCTTTACTTAAAAAATAACCAAAAAAAATCTTTTCTTTAATAATCAAAGGGTCAAAACCCTAATAACTCGCCCGATTTGATTTCCCGCATGCGATCCATTTTATTTTATTATTGTATCTTTTTCCGGAATGCAATAGATAATTAGGAATATTTTTATCGCTTTATTTATTTTCCGCATTTTAATTTCAAGGGCTGCTTTTGGCGATGTAAATACCCGACGCCTTGTAATAGTTAGTTTAATTTCCGCCATTTAATTTCCGCAGCTTATAAACTGTTAGATGTTTGATAATAGGGAATGCATGACAAGATCGAATGTTTAACCTAAAATCAACATAGATAACCACTAACATGTACAAAGATAAAATTAACTGAAAACAATACACTCGCACATGCACACTCTTAGGGTACGCCTCACTTGGTTGCCTTCGAACGTGGTCATTGAGTATAGGAAGTTTTAGAGGTTTCCCTCTTGTCCAAAGATCATAGTTGCCTCGAAACAGTTGCCTCAGAAAAATGATCAAAGACATTAGGGTTACCGCTAAGGCGTCCTAACATTACTTTAGTGACCACACGTCCCTTAATCGAATTGACCCTTAAACTCCAACGACCGTGCTACCTACTCATTCATAGTGGGATAGCATTGTCTAAAGGACATTAGCACAAATCGATTCCTCTTTCGAGTAGGTAGATGGTTCTTAAGTACTTGCTTTTTCAAAAACAAAAACTTTTCGCACTTACACCTTTCAAACAAAAAACTTCTTCAAACCCACAAACTCAAAGAAAAGCAATTTTGAAAACACTTTGAGCAAATACCTAAGAGCCCGTGGATAACCACGGATAGAAAGGGTGCTAACACCTTCCCTTTCTATAATCTACCCCCCGAACCCGAGAAACATCTCGAAAAAGGATTTTTTTCTGTGCTTTTTTCCTTTCCTTGTTGGATAAAATAAAAGACGGTAGCGACTCTTGCTTACCGCGACATTTTGCGAAAACAAACACAAAACGCAAACCAGCATTCCAAAAAACAGTCAATTCTCTCCCACCGTATCACAATAGGGATTTAAACAGGGCCAGCCCTAAAGATGATTTCCCTATTCCTCATATTGATGTGTTAGTCGATAATACTGCTCATTCCAAAGTGTTTTCGTTCATGGATGGTTTTTCGGGTTACAATCAAATTAAGATGGTTCCGGAGGATATGGAGAAGAAAACATTTATCAGTCCTTGGGGAACTTTATGTTATCAGTCCTTGGGCTACTGACGTTCAAGGTCTTTGATTGTATTCTTCTCAAGCTCCCATTATCCTTGATTGATATTCAATTGTCAATTCAATATGGTGATAGAAAGGAGTAACATTCCTCTAATTTTTGACCAAATTGTGCATATGCCTGTTTCTTTTTGTCTATCATACCTAATGTTTTGATAGTTGTTACCATGTTTTCTCACTTCATTACAGTGTCATTATCCATCCCTTATGAGAGTCATCATTCTATTTATAGGAATACTAACTTGGTTGTTGAATGTGCGAGGTACTTTGAGAAAAGTTTTCCATTTTTAACTTGAGGCTACTGTGTTTCACTTTATTTGTGGAACACAATTTATTATGTTGCCACTACTCTTGTGCTTGGCATATTTGATAGTCTATGCAGGATATATGTATGTGATTATTAATGCTATACATTTCCCATGGGATCTGTTCATATCTGAAAATCTCAATACTTACATCCTGATGGTGTAATTTCTGACTTGATTTGTCTACTGATGCCAGTTTGCTTGAAGTTCTCTGGGTTTCTTTTATTCTTGCTCAGTTGCTACAGATAGTTATCTGTTTGGTATTGCACTATTTCCTTTCTTCTATTTTCATTTTGTATAGTTCTATGTTGCATGATGGGACCTCTGTTGCTGATATATGTCAGGAGGCCCTCTGTTTTTGTTTGATACATATGTTTGTGTTTGTTTCTTTAACTATTGATCGATGAGTCACTCAATTTAGAAATTGAGATTACGACTTCGCTCTCAGTGCATGTTCCCTATAGGATGTTTACTGTTTTGTTTCTTTAATTATTGATCAATGAGTCACTCAATTTAGAAATTGAGATCACGACTTCGCTCTCAGTGCATGTTCCCTATAGGATGTTTATTGTTTTCTTCTTTAATTGTTGATCAATGAGTCACTCAATTTAGAAATTGAGATCACGACTTCGCTCTCATTTCCTGTTCCCTATAGGATAGTTTTGTTAAGCTTCCTTTGACATGTTAATTAAGGTAGGAATCCATGTATGCTAGCATAGGGTAGGAATTTCCTTTATCCTCAACCTTAGGGTCAATCATTGTATGATAACACTAGGGATAATGCTAGGCTAGTTCCCCTTAATTGTTTTTTCCTTCCTTTGCATTTCGCATCTTAAAACAAAAATTAATTTCTTGGCAAATCATAAAACACCTCTAATAAACTTAAACCCTTCTTCAAGGTAAAAGATACAAATCAATCTTATTTGTTTGTGCGCCCCTTGGATTAGTTTTTAAACCTAGTTTACCGATGTTTCGCCATCACACATTTGTTTGAAGCCGATGTTTCGCCATCACACATGTTTGTTATCCTACTTTGATTCTCAATATCATTGTTAGGTGTGATGTTTTGTCATCCGTTTTATTGATGTTCCGCCATCTTTGTCATGATATCTTCTTACCTTTTAGCCGATGTTTCGCCATCGCACATTTGTTTGAAGCCGATGTTTCGCCATCGCACATGTTTGTAATCCTACTTTGATTCTCAATATCATTGTTAGGTGTGATGTTTTATCATCCAATTTGTTGATGTTTTTCCATCTTTGCCATGATACCTTACTACCTTTTAGCCGATGTTTTGCCATCGCACATTTGTTTGAAGCCGATGTTTCGACATCGCACATGTTTGTTATCCTACTTTTATTCTCAATATCATTGTTTGGTGTGATTTTTTGTCATCCGATTTATTGATGTTTCGCCATCTTCGCCGTGATACCTTGTTATCTTTTAGCCGATGTTTCGCCACCGCATACTTGTTTGAAGCCGATGTTTCGCCATCACACTTGTTGGTTATCCTACTTTGATTCTTAATATCATTGTTAGGTGCGGTGTTTTATCATTTAGTGTTTCGCTATCTTTGACATGTTACTTTGTTATTATTTAGTCGATGTTTTACCATCTCATTTGTTTGTTGTTTTATTTGATGTTTTGCCATCTTGATTGTTTTTGTTGTCATAACTAAAAAATACAAACCAACCAGAATATATGAGCCAAACTACGGCTGCTCTGATTCCTTAAAAGGGATACGTAGGCATTGGGGTAGGGTCCAATCGAGCACAACTTTTATTTTCCCCACATTGTTTTCTTCTTTTCTTTTCGCACGCATTCCCTTTTTAGCTTTAAGCCATAGACATAGGTTTTGACCACACCCATTAGATTAGACAAGAAGAGTGGATACCGTAGAGTACTACAGGCGTGTGGGGTGCTAATACCTTCCCCTCGCGTAACAAACTCCCTTACCCGGTCTCTCGGTCGAAAGACCGTGATTTCTCCCTTTTCAGGTTTTCTCGATGTTTACCTTTCCCTTTCGGAGGGATAAAAGACGTTCGGTGGAGACTTCATTGATGTTTCATTACACCAGATGACAGGTTCGGTCAAGCGTGTTTCAAGCCCTATCATTGGATGTTTGAGGGACAAGCGCTGAAGGGTCATCGAGGGACTACGATCTTTTTAATCGAGGGTCTTTGCTAAAGTGTCCCACGTTCAAGGGACGTGACTGTTTTTCTAAAGCAAATAAGTGGAGGTACCTTAGAGGTACGTATGTGCGAAGTGTGTTATTTTTCAGTTATTTGTCTTGAAATTAAGTTATCTAGAATTTTCTTTTAATCTTTCCATACAAGCCTATTAGCATACATCTAGCAGTTAAATATATACAAGTGCGGAAAATAAAATGAAGAAAATAATCTATGCTATTACATCGCTTCGGGATGGGAAATATTACAAACCAAAAATGGGGGAAATAAAATGTAAAAGGTCCTAATTTAAACTATTATATCCCTTGTACAGTTACAAAATTCATGAAATTAATAATACAAAAGAAAAAATGAGCGCACAGAGGAGAAAAGGGAAACATGTAAAAACCCTAAAAAATTCTAACTAGAAAGATGTTTTTTTTTGTTTTTTTTTTTAGTTTTTGTGTAGAAAAATAATTAAGTTATGAGAACCTAATTCTAATTAGTTAATTATTAATAATAAAAAAAGGTTATTAAATGATTGATTAATTTAATTAATAAAAACTTAAATCTACTATTTTTTGTGATTTTGTGATTTTTTTATGTTTATAAAAAGAAAAAAATATTTAAATAAAATTAAATAAATAAAACAAAAAAAAGGAAATGGGCCAGGCACTGCAAAAATTAGTTAGAGGGTTTGAAATAACAAAAAATTCCAAGGTCCATTATCAAAAGAAAATGAAAATGGGCCCAGGCGCCTTGAGATTCAATGAGGGACGCTTCTTGGGGTTCATCATGGGGACACGACTTTGAGGCTTTGGATCTAGCCTGATGAAATCTGGTGGTCAGGAACTGGAGGTGCACGGTGCACATATTTGGTCTCACGCATACCTGATCTATAGATTCAAATAAACTCAAACAAATGTTAGCATGCCATGAAATGTGACTAAAATAAGAGATTTGGAATTTTAAACATTACCAAACTGGTGTTATTAAACAGGGGCGTTCTAGGCTTGTAATGGACTGATCTTGGGCCTTGTAAAAACTCCTGGAGACTTCAGGAGGATGGCTTAAGGCTTGGTTTTAATCGAGAGAGGCTGGAACTTTGAGATATGACTTGCATCAATTCTTTGATTTTTTTGTAGAGTTTTTGGAGAGCTTTTGGAGAGCTTTTTTACAGAGCTTTTGGAGAGCTTTTGCATGTATACATTTTGTGGTCCCTTGATCTACTTTGACTTTCCTTTATATAGAGAGAGTGAGTGGCTTACTAACATGGAAAGGAATTAAGCTTTGATGGCCTTAACAAAACAAGATAAAACATATTCAAAACTTGTCAAAAATGAGATATCTCTTTCCATTTTCGAATTTGCATGAACCTAGACAGATTGTATGTATCTTGCACAAATTAATGGGCTCCAAAGTGGATCAAATCCAGCCCATATGCGTAGCCCATGATTTTCTTGTGTTATTCAATTTATTTGATCTTAAATTAAATAAAATCAAGATAAATATGAATAAAAATTCAAATCCATGTATAAATGGACTTAGAGGTCCTCTATGATGTTATGGAGATGTCTGAAGTCCAAAAAGTAGGCTCACTGGTTCAAAAATGCAATTTTGCTAAATTTGCACTTCATGAATTTCTTCAAAATTCCTCAATTTGTACAACTCATAACTTGCTCAATTTTCAACCTTTGAAGATGATCTTTGACTTTTTGGAAATCTCAAGGTGTCCTCTACAATCTCTATGTTTATCATTTTCTCTTTTGAAGATACTATCATGATGTAAGTTGCCTTGACAAAGAGTGTCTTTTGTTGACTTTTGAAAATGACCTATAATGTATGAGTTCATATCTTCCAAATGAAGCATTTTTTGGACTTGAGAATAAAATAAAAGCTATAGAGAATTGAATTTTCTTAAAATTGAGCTTTTGTTAGGGAAAACTTGATGAAGCTTGTGAAAGTTATGTCTGGTCAAAGTTTAGTTGACTTCTCCTAAGGAAACCCTAATTTAGCAATTCTTGTCTTTTGATGATCTGAGGACTTTCCTTGGGGAATAATGATCAACCATTGATCAAATGATGAATATGACTTCAAATTGTTGATGTTGACAAAAAATCTTGAAGTTTGATTGTATGTTGACCATAGTTGACTTTTCGACCAATATAGTTGATTTTCAAACATTTGACCTATTGACTGAGCAAACTTGTGATATAGGGCTTGAAACTAGACATGAAACTTGTTGAGGACCTATTAAGAACCATGGAAACCACTTGGTACCTTTGTAAACCACATTTCCTTGAGAAACTACAAACCCTAGTTATAGGCCTTTGGTTTAGGAGGTGCATCTTGACTATTCAACCCTTGATTGTCTTGACTACTTGAAGAGCCTTGAAAGAATGCTTTGAGAAAAATGAGAGGGAAAATTTTGGGGTAAAACAGATACCCCTGTTCAATCTTCTTAAACCTGAAGAGTTATATTGGCCCGCCCGCCATTCGTGACTTGGAGGTAGAAGATGATTGAACACCTAAGTGCCCAAAAATTTGCACTCGCTTGTACAAGAAGTAATATTGTTGGTTGAGTATACCGGGAATTGGATTATAGATGCCATTTGGAGAAGTTATAGAGAGTTGTCATAGATGGGCTTATAGATGCCATCCAAAATCATTATTGACTTCAATTGGAAGAAATATCGGAATAAATCTTTGGTCAATTTAATCTGAAATAGAAGAGGTATTTTTTCTGTTTTTAACTGAAAGGATAAATCTACACCAGAAGAGGCCTTTCACCTGTGATTAACTGCAAGAGATGAACCCATACTAGAAGAGGTCTTTTTCCTGTCATTAAATGGAAGAGATGAACCCATACCAAAAGATGTCTTTCGCCTGTGATTAACTGGAAGAGATGAACCCATACCAGAAGAGATCTTTCGTCTGTGATTAACTGGAAGAATAAATCCATGCCAGAAGAGGTCTTTCGCCTGTCCTTAACTAGAAGAATAAATCCATGCCAGAAGAGGCCTTTCGCCTGTGATTAACTGCAAGAGATGAACCCATACCAGAAGAGGTCTTTCGCCTGCATTAACTAGAAGAGATGAACCCATACCAGAAGAGGTCTTTCGCCTGTGATTAACTGGAAGAGATAAACCCATACCAGAAGAGGTTTTCGCCTGTCATTAACTGGAAGAGATGAACCCATACCAGAAGAGATCTTTTGTCTGTCATTAACTGGAAGAGATGAACCCATACCATAAGAGATCTTTCGTCGGTCATTAACTGGAAGAGTTGAACCCATACCAAAATAGGTCTTTCTCCTGTGATTAACTTGAAGAGATGAACCCATACCAGAAGATGTCTTTATTTTGTCATTAATTGGAAGAGATGAACCCATACTAGAAGAGGTCTTTCGCTTGTGATTAACTGGAATAGATGAACCCATACCAGAAGAGGTTTTTAACATGTGATTAACTGGAAGAATAAATCCATTCTAGAAGAGGTCTTTCGCCTGTCCTTAACTGGAAGAATAAATCCATTCCAGAAGAGGTCTTTCGCCTAAAATTAACTGGACGAATAAATCTATTCCAGACGAGGTCTTTCGCCTGTCATTAACTAGAAGAGATGAACCCATACTAGAAGAGGTCTTTCGCCTGTGATTAACTGGAAGAGATAAACGCATACCAGAAGAGGTCTTTTGCCTTCCATTAATTGGAAGAGATGAACCCATACCAGAAGAGATCTTTTGTCTGTCATTAACTAGAAGAGATGAACCCATACCAGAAGAGGTCTTTCGCTTGTGATTAACTGGAAGAGATGAACCCATACCAGAAGAGGTCTTTTTCCTGTCATTAATTGGAAGATATGAACCCATACCAGAAGAGGTCTTTCGAGAATGAAATTCTAAGGAAACGACTGAAATAGCTCTTCGTTAGATGTAGCCTTTGAGAAGACTGTCAAACAATATAAGAGGTTGATGATATTTGCCTGTTGATTGATTTTTCCTGAAAAGGTAAAGAGTTAACTATATGCAATGTCATGATGTATGAAATGCATGGCGTAATGATGTTCTCAAAATAAATGAGATCGTGTTATATGTGTTTCGTATGCATATGCTATGATGTATGAATGTGTAATATTGTCGAAGTGCATTTGTAAATTCGAGTAGCATCTTTGTTTGGGGAAAATAAATCCCTGACTGTCGCTGGGGATGAAGAGTATGTGTAGTCTTCAATCGTCTGGGGATTGTTTCTGCTGGGGACCCCTGCATTGAGGAAAATCTGCTAGGGAACATTGATTTCTGCTTTTTTCTTGAGGAAATTCTACTGGAGAATGTTAATTCCTGCTTAGGGAGAAGAGTTTAAGAACATAGGTTGTTCATTTCTCTACTGGGGAGTTTAAACCCTGACTGGGGATAGAAGAGGTAGGCAAACTTTTGGCTTATTTAAGGAGGATAAAGTTGACTGATATCTGGGCCAATTTTAGATTCAGTAGCAAATCTCTGGGGATAGTGGCAACTTCATTGGGGAGAGGATTCTAGGCGACGATTTATGGTAAAAGCATACTCAAGCTAGGGAGTGTTAGAATAAATCTATGCCTTGATTGTATTTGAAGATGTATTAAATGGGTATCAGAATGATATCCATATATGGATTGTATCTGAACCGTATCTGAAAGATATACTGAATGAGTATTAGAATGGATCTGTATATTTATCGTATCTAAACTGTATCCGGAAGATGTACTGAATGAGTATCAGAATGAATTTTTATCTTGATCGTATCTGAACTGTATCTAGAAGATAAATCTGGAATGAGTGCTAGAATTAATTTGTATATTGATTGTATATGCATTGTATTTAGAAGAGAAATCTGGAATAAGTTCCAGAATGAATCTGTATCTTAATTGTATCTGCAGTATATCTAGAAGTGGATCTGGAATGAGTGTCAGAATGAATCTGTATCTTTATTATATCTACACTGTATCTAGAAATGGATCTGGAATGAGTGTTCGAATGAATATGTATCTTGATTGTATCTGCACTGTATCTAGAAATGGATCTTGAATGAGTTTCTGAACGAATCTGTATCTTGATTGTATCTGCACTATATCTAGAAATGGATCTGGAATGAGTGTTAGAATGAATTTGTATCTTGATTGTATCAGCACTGTATCTAGAAATTGATTTGGAATGAGTGTCAGAATGAATCTATATCTTGAAGAGAATCTAGAATGAGTTTCAGAATGAATCTATATCTAGATTGTATCTGAACTGTATCTAGAAGATGATAAATTATTGGAGAAATAAACCCTATTGGGAAAATACTCTTGTTGAGGAAACACCCTTGTTAAGGAAATGAACTCTGTTGGATAATAGAAGTCTGAAAGGGGGATTTTACAACCTTGGAGGAACAAGATCGGCTGGGGAAGTGAAACTCCATGAACTGTACTAATTGGAACTCCATAAGTTTGTGACATTTCTGTGGAGAAATTCATACTCTTTTATCAGCCAGAGTGATCTTCTGTGGCAATTGCGGGGAATGTATGAACTTGTAAAGATTACTCTTTGGGGATAATCTCATGGAAGTGGCTCTGTGGGGATCCGTGGAGACTTGAACATACCTCTACTTCTAGAGCCCTTGGTGAATTTTGATTAGGGCGATAATTCTTCTACTGATAAACAAATGACGAGATAACGGGACATAGTCGTACGCTTTAATTCCTAACTTTTGCCTAGACTGTCCTTTCATATTTTTCAGTCCACCAGGATACCCTTTTTTGTCCAAGTTGCCTTTTCAGGATTTCGACTTACTAGGTGTACAATTTTATTTATATATCCCTAATTTTTTACTGAACTCTTTTGTTTTGCCGGGATGCCCTTATTTTTGCCTAGGCCTGTCAACCTAGCAAGTCTTTTTTTCATGCGTAGTATTTTCTGACTATGTCCACGTTTACAGGGTGCAGACAATTGTCACTGTATATAGTAGTAAGTGTTGCAGCATTTCCAGAAAATGTTTTCTTGATCGTACATGACCCTTTGCTGGAACTCATGTTCAATGCCCAAAGTGATTCACATGGAGGTCTCCCCCTAGCTATTCGGCACTTTTGAGAGGTTCCTTGAATCTTGACTCGATTGCCCCCTAGATCAGTTAGACACCATGTCATGCCCCTTGATTATGAAAGGCCTGTTACTGTTCATTGAGAGAATTTTCGTTCATTGAATATTTGTCATGCGAATTTCTCTGCTGTCGAAAAATTAGTCATATGCAAATAATGGAATTTAAGAATGCAAAGCTTATGTCTTTCTTGAAGTTTTTAAAAGTGCATTTTTAATAAATAAAAATTTGCAAGAATGTGATATCAACTCAGGATTTTTAGCAAGCCTTACAGGAGTCAGGATACCTTGTTGTAATAGTATGCTTTCGAACTAACCCATGCTTCAGTTAGGACTTTTAAGGGTTGTAGCGTGGCCTGGTTCACGATTTAAGAAGCAAAGGATAAAGGCTCAAACTTTATTTGTACATACCCGCTCTTCGTTATGTTCTTCAGTCATATACTTAGTTAATTGTGTGTTTAGATCCCAATCGAGTGTGGGATTTTTGCCCTAATATTCTGGTGATGGTTCGAATACTGAAAATTTATTTTTGTAATATATCTTTTTGGTTGAGGATTTGTAGCGACCTCTTTTTATCATCCATACCTTTTCCATGAACTGCTTATTTTGTGATTACAGTCAGCGGGATGCCTTAGTTTTTTTTCTTAAGTCTCCTTCATAGGTTGTGAGTTAGCGAGCTTTTCTTTTGAGAGATAATGACTGCCTATTTTAGTGATTACAGAGAACCATCACTGTTTTTTGATTTAGAAGAGTATCTTCGAAACTACTGGTCGTGTACGAGGGTAAAGATTGTGTTTGAATGCATCACTGAATTAAATGAGATATTACCATGCCCCAGGTTATGATTAAAGGTTTCAATTTGTGTGAAAAAGAAAACTCCTACTTCTTAGGATCAAAGGGGTTGACTAGGGATTATCTTCCTTATAATTCCACTGTTAAGGATTTGAAAGAATGCATGTACATCGTCAAAAGGGTCTGTTCAAAAGCATATTGTATGAGATTATGGTATTGTTTTCGTCATCCTCCCTCTAAAGGCTTGTAGATTTTAATCGAGAGTTGAATATTATAACGAGGAAGTAAAAGCATTGTTTAAATACATTCAAAACAAATGGGTTACTTCAAGCCAAACATATGCAATGCATTAACGGAATAATCAAAGTTTTCCATAAAATAAGTGTTCAAATAATCAAAATAAATTATAATTTGAAAATTCAAAAGACCAAAAAGCCTCTCTGTCTGAACTTGTCACTTCAGATTGTGTGCCTTTGAGGAATGGTAGAAGAATTCAGTCTGACCATATTGTGTGAATTCCAACACTCCTTTGTCGATCAAGTCGTGCATCTTATTTTTCAATGCATAACAACTATTAGTGTCATGCCAAGGACTATTGGAATGATAAGTGCATCTCACATTAGGATTAAACCGAGGAGAGGCGGTGTTAGGATTTTGAGGAGGACCCTTCAATGTCATCAACCCCATCTTCAGCATGTGTTGTAATACTTAAGCCGAGGACATGTTGATTTTTGTGAATTGCCTTTTGGGTGTGTCCTACTTACACTGATCTCCTTGTCGTTGTTGTTGCACCGGTGCTGGATTAGAGATCCGCACTACCCCCACAGATTGGTTGAGATCACTCTTATTACGATCCTTCTGGTCGTACAGAGTATTGGACTCCTTCTTTCCATTGTATGGTCTCTTCTGAGTACTTGAAGATGCAGTCCCCTGAATTTCACTTCTCCCGAGTTTATTTTCAATACATTCTCGCATAAACATGTCACCTGATTCCTTGTCTGCTAAGAGAGGTTGATAATTAAATAGGCCTCAAATCCTAGCAGTTTTCCCCAGACAATCATATCTGTCTTGATGAAGCTTGATGATGAGAATCCTCAAATCTTCTTTTCCCCGAGCTAAATTTTGGATAAGAGCCATCTGACTACTCATATGGATTCTCATAATTTCCATCTCAACTTGCAGTTGTTCCAACTGGTCATCCTTGTTATCTTCAGGATTTTTCTTGGTCATGTTCCCAACGAGGGGTGCTTTCAATTCTTATTTTCCCTTTGATAGATTTAGGAACATTTCCTTGAACTGAGCATCTTTACTTTTGAAGTCTCTGTTATTCTGTTCTAGAGCCATCTTCCTTGCTAAAATAAATAGCAAGAAAATGAGAAACCTGTCTTGAGAATACCTGTTATGTAATGACATGTATGCAATGTTTCCAAGGATCTCGCGAGGTAAACACAAGAAAATGTTTGAATTTTGATTGCAACTTTGATTGAAGAACTTCTCCTCGTTGAGTTTCCTTCTACAAGAATCAAGCTCACCATGTCGAGTGGGTTATAGCCTCTAACTCAAGACATCGTGCTTCGTTCTTTGACGGCATTTGGTTAGAGGAAAATAAATCCTCTTGCCCCTTGCTAGACGTCTGGTTGATCATACTTTGGCTTCCTTTGGTTATAGGAAAATAAATCCTCTTTCCCCTTTCTAGGCATCTAGTTCATGTGAACCTGCATCACAGGCCCTTGAGATCGTTGAAATGGTTAACGGCATGCTATGGTATGATGTTATGATGTGTATGCTATGCATCAAGCAAAAGTATAAGGTGACCTAAACAAGTAAGTCTTACAAGAAATCCAGGTTATTGGATAATTACTGTTGTACACCAAAATTTGCCCTCCCATATTTCTCAAGACATGTCAAGAATAATCTCCAAGTGGCTCAAATTGCTCAAGAGTTGGACAGTCAAATCATCTCCTAAGGCAATCAACTTCAAATTAGGGTTTTGTGTTGCATCAAGGTCCTTACATCCAAATGACCTCAAGTGCTCCCCAATTTCCTAATATGTTCTTAAGATCATCCATGTCAAATTTCAAGCCTTGCAGAGGAAGTTTGGTCAGTAAATTGCTCAAGAAGCCCAAGAATCGACTGTGCTAGGGCAAAAGTCAACTGTGACCTACAAATAGTCAAACCTCAAGAATTTTTGTCAACATTCTCATTTTGAAGGATAATTCATCATTTGATCGAGGGTTGATCATGATTCATCAAGGATTGCTCAAAATTCATCAAGATTCAAAAGTTGCTAAATTAGGGTTTTGCAGGAAAAGTCAACTCAACTTTGACCAAGCATAACTTTCTCATACTTTATGATAAATGACCCATACAAAGCTAATTTTTAATAGGATGCAATTTCCTACAATCCATCTTCAGACCCCAAGATCAATAAATGCACTCACAAAAAGTTACAAATTTGGACATTATAGGTCATTTTTGAAAGTCAACAAAAACACCTTTTTTGCCAAAGCTTATAACTTGAGCATGGCATATCAAAATGAGATGATACCAAACGGGTTGGTTAGAAGACATATCAAGGTTTCTAAAAAGTCCAAGAACACCTCCAAAAGTTCAAAATTGAAGAAGTTATGCATTGTTGAAGTTGGGCATTTTTCCAAAATTGCCAAAAGTCAACTATCCCCAAAACTCCAATTTTTGACAAAAGGGCCCACTTTTTTCCACTTGATTTGATCTTGTAACACCACAAACGTTCCCTATCTTCAATTTCATGACCAATTATTAATTTTCTATTTTATTTGATTTTTATTAATTTAATTCATTTTTAATCAATTTAAATCAAAATAAAATCTCAATATTAATAACTTGTGATATTTTTGATTGATACAGCTTTCAATTAACATCATGAACACAATCAAATTCGTGCCAAGCCATATCATGCACAAAATCTTGGATTTGGAAAGAATTTGAAAGATTTTAATGGAGGAATCAAATCAAATCTTGATTCATCAATTCATATGGATTCAAGCCCAAGTTTTTAACCTAATTGCTTCTATGATACATATACAACATGAAGCATACAAGAACACGACCAAAAAGATGCCAAATCACAAAACCAAACTTGAAAAAAAGCTTGAAAAGCTTGAACCTGAAATCAATATTGGAGGCCAATTCAATCCAAAATCTCAACGTGTTTCAATTGCCAGGAGTCCACTGAAGCTATTGGAATCAAAACCAAGCCTTGAAACGTCACCAAACTCACTGTAAGTCGTCCTGAACATAGCCCTGTACATGAAATCGTGAATCCATATTCCTGCATCCTTTGAGCAATTGTTTTGTACAATCATGCTTAACGATCAATTTCCAGTCTTTCTGCATCATTTGATTTTGTTTTCGTGAGCTATAGCACCATACCCGAATCTAGGGTTTTGGAGGTTCGTTTTTGGGCATTTGCTTTACAGGTAAAATTGGAACAAACCATGGACATGGTTATATTCAGGGAGGAGAGACAAGCATGGTGATGGTCTCCGTTTGCATTTACATGGCCTATAGCGCAGTTTAGGACGAACCTAGGAATTTAGCTGCGGATAAAATCTGCAGGTAAATATCCAGGCTTTTCAGCGAAGAAGACGACTATGTGTCTTCTCCCTATTGGTTGATTTAAATCTCGCGCCTTTTTTTTTATTTCCAACATATTGTTTGATTCCTCCATATAATAATTATTACTTATTCTAATAACAAACAGGCGCATTAGTTGAGTTGGCAACCACGCTAGTGGATTGTCTCATGGGACCTGGGTTTGAATCCTAGGTCCCCCAAATGCTTATTGTTATTTTGTTATAGGTATTCCAATGCATTTCCATAACGTAGACCACCATGTGCCTCCAAAGATCCAGGCGCCTGATGGCCTTCAGGCCAAATCCAAGGGCCAAAATTGAATGATCATCCTACACCCTAGTCAAACGTACCATGGAGAATTGGAAAAGTCAGCCCAGGCCAGCGCCTGTTGGGCCTTGAAAATGCTATTTTCACACTCAAATCAGGCCCAGCACCCCCTTCATTGGTTTATTTCTTTTCTTTTCTATATTTCTTTTATTTAATTGTTTTTGTTAATTATTTTGATTATTTAATTAACCAATTAACATTTTTCTTAATAAAATCAAAACACAAAAAATATTATTTTTATTTATTAAAATTAATTTCATCATTTTATTTTTGTAAATAAATATTAATTAATTAACTTAGTTTTAAATAGGTTTAACATTTAATATTTTTTGCAATAAATTAAAATTAATTTAGAATTAGGTTTTTAATAACTTTTAACCATTTTTAATTTATTTCCTTAAATATAAAAAATCCAAAAAAATATTTTTATTAATTAATTAATTTAATTGTTAGCTTAATTTAATTTCCATTTAATTCAAAAAATAACAAAAAAAATCTCATTCTTTCAAAAAAGGGTCAAAACCCTAAAAACTCGCCCGATTTAATTTCTTGCACGCGTATCATTTTATCCAATATTGTAATTGCTTTCGGTTTGTAATAGCTTTTAATTAGGACATTTTTATCGCTTTATTTTATTTTCCGCAATTTAAATTTCAAGGGTTGTTTTTGGCGATGTAAATACCCGACACCTTGTAATAGTTTAGATTTAATTTCCACAATTTAAATTCGGCAACTATACATTGTTAGATGTTTGATAATAGGGAATGCATGACAAGATCAAATGTATGAACTTAAAATCAACATAGCTCACCCATGACATGTACAAAGATTATTTAACCGAAACAACACACTCGTATATGCGCACTCTTAGGGTACACCTCACTTGGTTACTTTCGAATGTGGTCATTGAGTATAGGAAGTTTTAGAGGTCACCCTCTTGTCCAAAGATCATAAGTTGCCTCGAAACGGTTGCCTCGGAAAAATGATCTAAGACATTAGGGTTACCGCTAAGGCGTCCTAACATTGCTTTAGTGACCACACATCCCTTAATCGAATTGACCCGAAAACTCCAGCGACGATGCTACCTACTCATTCATAGTGGGATAGCATTGTCTAAAGGAAATTTGTACAGATTAATTCCTTTTTCGAGTAGGTAGATGGTTCTTAAGTACTTGCTCCTTTTAAAACAAAACAAAACTTTTCGCACTTACACCTTTTCAAACAAAAACTTCTTTTAAACCCACAAACACAAAGAAAAGCAATTTTGAAAACACAATGAGCAAGTACCTAAGAGCCCATGGATAACCATGGATAGAAAGGGTGCTAACACCTTCCCTTTCTATAATCTACCTCCCGAACCCGAGAAACATCTCGAAAAAGGAATTTTTCTGTGCATTTTTCCTTTCCTTATTGGATAAAATAAAAGACGGTGGCGACTCTTGCTTACCACGACATTTTGCGAAAACAAACGCAAAACGCAAACCAGCATTTCCAAAACAGTCAGTTCTCATTCCCACCGTATCACAGAACTGGCGACTTTGCTAGGGACATTAATAAGTGAGGTGTACCTTAGGATTAGATCATTGTGTTTTCAATTGTATGCTTTGTATGCTTTAATTTTGTGGGCTTTGTTGTATCCCAAAATTTTCCCTCCCATTTCCTCAACATTTTCCCATCACAAAACCCTTGGAGCTCAACATCCAGTTAGGGTTTCCTCTGCTCAAGACTTCTCCTTGCACTGTTGACCCAAATTAGGGTTTGTGTTTGCACAAAGATGTTTTGACCTAAAAAGCCTAAGATTACTTTCATGCTTCATGTTGGACTCCCAAGTTTATCCATACAAAGTTTCAAGTCTTGATTCCAAATTTTGCCCAGTCAATTGGACAGTTGACCTAGAAATCAACTGTATTGGGGAAAAAGTCAACTGTGGCCAATTGACAGTCAAATCTCATGAAAATTGACCCACATCAACATTATGAACTCACATGGATCATTTGATCAAGTTTGGATCACAATTCCACAAGAAATTTAATCAGATCATCAAAAGGGCAAAATGGTCATTTTTAGGGTTTTGACTGCACCAAGGCAATTTTTGAATGTTTGACCTAGCCAATGGCAAACCAAGCTCACATATGGACTCAAGGGCCCAATGGAATTATCTTGACATGCTCAACAATTTCAAAAGATCCCAAGTACACAAGATTGACAATTGAATTTCCCAGTCAATTGATCAATTTTGACTGTATGCTGAAAAGTCAAACTTTGACTTTTTGGTCAAAATCAAGGGTCAAGATTCATTTTTCATCAAAACATGCCAAATCATGAAACTTGTTCACCAAGAAATCAAAAAATGCAAATTTAGGTTTGAAATGGAAATTTTTTATAACTTAGAATTTTTCTAAGTTATGGAAAACCCTAATTTTTTCCCAACTTTGCCCCACTTTCTCACCAAGATTCATTTGGATTCAAACAAAAGTCAAAACATGAAAGTTGTAGCTTGTTGCATAATCTACAACTTTTATTCACAAAGTTTTCCCAAATGAGGCTTGTATCTCAAGTTACAATTTTTGGAATAAGGGTACTAAACCATTCTTAACTTAGTGAAATTTTAACCTATTTTGGCAAGGTTTTCTACCTAACTTCAAGGCCATTTTCCATACACTTCCACTTGGAATTTCACTTTGCATTTCAAAGATGGATTGTAGTACACATTCCAAGCTTTCCAAAATATCCAAGAACTTCTCAAACAACCTCATGGTTGGGGAGAATCGAATTTTGCAATATGGCAAAAACTCACTTTTGATTAGGCCAAGTTACATGTTCATAGCACTATGCATTTCAATCTCAGCTTGCACAACTTGATTACAAGCCTTTTATCTCAATTACACTCATAAATTTAATGCATATTCATTGTGCCAAGACCATGTTCTTTGTGTTCTAGCATTGCATAGTGGATTAATCCCAAAATAGATAAAGTACTTTATCCATTTTTGCAAAAAGCAAGCTTTATGTCAAATTGAAAATCCAAGCAAGTACAGATACAATCTGATTGGCACAAGATTATGAGCATAACACACTGATCAAGGAGGAGTTTTGCAGCATGATTAGGGGCCCTCTACATGCCTAGAACACAACTTGGCTTTTCTTGCTTAAGTGTTAAGAAACATCCCATATCACAACAGAACTTTCATCTCAGCATTAGTAACCTTAAGCAAATGTTGTAGACACATTCCAAACATCCTAACCAAGCTGAAGCACGACCCTAAGACCATCAACACCTCCCCATTGCCAAAATCACTCTCAAACTGCAAAAACAGAGTTGCCTCTGCAGATTGAGTTCCAACTCTCAATCCTTTCAAGCATTCTTGCCCAAACCACTTCAGACACCTTCCCTACCATCAATCCAAACTATCCAAAGCCTTAGAAGCAACCTGTAACTCCTCTAACCCTTTTGGCCATTTTCACTTTTCTGATTTGCAGGTGAAGAGCTCTAGCACGATTCAAAAGGTTTCAAGACAAAGTAAAGCTTGGAATAGCATCCCTGGACATCAAGGAAGCTATACCAATCATCACCTTGCACTGAAAGCTTCTCCATTGCCAGATAGAACCTCAACTGAACAGGTAAGTTCATGAACTCGTATCTCTCTTATTAGGCATTGTTAGCTTTAGGTTTGTGAAGATAATATGTCACATTCATAGCCCTGAACATGCCCATGTAATTAGATTTCATTTATGTTATGTGTGCTGCAAGAATTTTGAGTCTGAACATGGCAGAAAACTTAGGTCAGGATTTGGGAATGTCAAAATTCTCTCTCATTTCTGAGAGTTAGGATGAGTTTTTTATATATTTGGAATCGTGATTCAATGCTTAACATTTCTTATGTTGGAAGTTTGTGCAAAAGATCAAGGAATCAGGATGTTTGAACTTGGTCACAGGCGCGCGTTTTTGTGAACGTTTTTGGCTGGAGGTTGAAGAAGGGTTATCTGGGCTGGGCTTGCTTCTGAGTTACTTTTCACACCACATTTCTAATTTCACACCCCCTGAGCCCAATTTGTGTATTTTATTGATTTCTTGATTTTTCTTTTTTCATTTTGGTTTATTTATTTTTCCTAATGATATTAAAAACATAAAAAAACATTTTTACACCATTTTTCTATTTTTTAGGCATTTATTTGTTTATATGGACATTTATACATAAATATATATATATATATATACTATTATTTAAGAAAACTAAAAAAATAGTGCAAATATACTTTATTTCTGATTTTTGTTTCATTTTTCTTTTGAAAATATTTTATACAAAATATACTTTTTTTTTATAAATATTAAATATTATCATTTTTATATATATAGTACTTATTTAATAAACAATAAAGATATATATATATATATATATATATATATATATATATATATATATATATATATATATATATATATATATATATATATATATATATATATATATATATATATATATATATATATATATATATATATATATATATATATATATATATATATATATATATATATTAATATACTTAGGGTTAAAAATGCAAAATACATACACTTTTTATTTTTTTTATTAATATTTAATATAAAAATACTTTTTGTAAATATATTTCATTTTATTTTATTTTTGTACATAATAAACAAATACTTGTATTAAATTAAATAATATATATGTTACTTAATGAAAATTAGGGTTTTATCCTAAATATGAAAATATTCCAAAAATAATCCTTTTTTTATATTTATTTATTTGACATAAATAATACCTTTTTTTTCATATACATAAAAACCTTTTTGCATTTTTTGCATCTTTATTTTATTTTCCATTTACTTTATACAACCAATTACTTGTAAATATGACAAAAATGATGTAATAGCTAGGTTTAATTTATTTGTCTAAATATCCCCCCATTTGAACATTTGTACCCCCCTTCCCATATTGTGTTGTAATAGTGTAGGAATTTTGCTTTTCGCATTTTAAACGCTTCATAAATATACCATGCTAGAATTAGGGTTTGTATGCAAATAAAAAGAACAAAATAGCTTGACCTAATTTCAAGATAATCAAAGCATGAAAAATGGACAACACATATCACACTTGCACCCCCTAGGGTATTCCACTTTGTTACCTTCAAATAAATGGGCCATATTGCATGTTAGGTCTCTTTGGGAAAAACAAACACAATTCAAATGATCATAGTCCCTCGATGACGCTTTCAAAATGTTGCCTAAACAAATGATCAAGTCCCTTAAAGAAAATTGCCAAAAGATACTTATCACCATTGCAATTATGGTCTAAACGATGACCCGCGCCCGTCCCTTTCACATCCTAACATGAGATTGTCCACCAAATACAATGGTGGAACAAACTTATTAAAAGGGTTAAAACATAGCAATAAACTTTGAGAAATTTAGGAGTAGATAACCTCTTAGTTACTTGAATCAAAACTTGCAAAAAACAAAACACTTGCCTATTTTCTAAAACCACACCTCACAACACTTTCAAAACAACTTTCAAAAAACAAATGAAAACCTTTTCGAAAGACATACATCTTTGTATACATCCCCACATGGATCATTACAAAGGTTGCCACCACATTGGCTTCTTTTCAAAACATTTTCAAACCCACACACACGAGCACCATTTCAAACAATTTAAAACAAAAGGCAAGTGATCTAAGCAAGTAAGTAAGAGCCCATGGATAACCATGGATAGAAAGGGTGCTAATACCTTCCCTTTCTATAATCTACTCCCCGAACCCAAGAAAACATCTCAAAGGTTTTTGCTGTGCTTTTTAAAACTTTCCTTAGGATAAAATAAAAAGTCGGTGGCGACTCTTGCTCAACCGAAACATTTGCGAAAACAAACGCAAAACCATAGTCAGTTCTCCTACCGTATCACAGAACTTGCGACTCTGCTGGGGATAATGTTTAAAGTGGAGTAACCTTAGGGCTTAGATCACCCTCTTGCATGACTAATTGTTTGAATTGTTTGCTTTACATCTTGGTTCTATTGTTTGGGTTTGCAAATCCTACACCCGGATTTTGGGAAACATTCATAGATAGCAATACGTTGTGGAAACTGTGCAGGGTATACCGACACGGTCGAAGCAATAGCTATATTAGTGCGACATATTTGTGAGTACCGGTAACCCTTGAGTTCAATCAAGGAGAGTACGGGGCCGCTGAGTGATGTCACTAAGCACTAATGACCTAGAACCTTACTTGACCATCTTGGCCTTTTATTAGGGGTAGTGAGATGACCGGCTTTGGTGCAGTCCGAAGTTGGTAGATACTCGATACTACACTCATTGAGGGTTGTTTTCTTGGAATATTTTGGTCGCTAGTTAAGTGGCTAAACCAAAACAATGAACAATGAAAACAATTCAATGATATTGAGCTCCTTAGAACCCGGTTACTATTTATAGGACAGGTTTTTAAGCCAACTACACTCAAGAGGGTACCTACCTATGAAACCCCATGCAAGCCTGAAACTAGGGTTTTGTGTGATTTGCTTGTACATATGTTTTGTGCATACATCATAAACATCATAAACATCATATGCATTTACTAACCATTTCAAGGGTTTGGATCTTCATCTTTGTTCTTGTTTTGTAGGTCATGGAAATTCCTCGCAGAAACACCATTCAAGTCAACCTTGTGAGAATCTCTCCTCAACTCAAGGAGCTCACCTCAAGAATTCCGGAAAATTCATCATTCAGTGAAAGACATGGTAGACTGCTCAGCCTAGTCAACACCAACATTGAAGAAGACATGATGAAAGTGCTATTCCAGTTCTTTGACCCTCTTCACCACTGTTTCACTTTCCCCGATTACCAGTTGGTGCCCACTTTGGAGGAGTTTTCTCAACTCCTGAGAATTCCTATCCTTAATTAACTACCCTTCAACGGTACGGAAAAGGAACCAAAGCCGGAAGATGTTGCTCGAGCATTACATCTACAACCATCTGAAATCAAGGGGCATTGGGAAACCAGAAGCGGCGTCAAGGGATTGTTAGCAAAATTATTGTTAGAGAAGGCACAAGAATGTTGGAACTCATTGGACCTACAAGCCTTTGAAGAAATTGTGGCACTCCTTATCTATGGGTTGGTCTTGTTCCCAAATCCTGACCAATTGGTAGATGTCAACGCCGTCAAAATCTTCTTGTCCAGAAATCCAATACCAACATTGCTTGGGGACATCCTTCACTCATTTTACACACGAACAATGAGAAAGAGGGGTGTTCTCATGTGCTGTACTCCTCTCCTTGCAAGGTGGTTTATTTCGCACCTTCCACAATCTGTCCTGAAGAATGACCAAGGCTCAAGGTGGTCTCGGTCCAGAGAAAATGTCATCATCGTCGATCGTTGCGGAGAATTTCCTAATGTTCCTTTACTTGGAATTAGAGGAGGTATCACCTACAACCCTTGCCTAGCTTTGAGACAATTTGGATATGCACGGAGGGATGGCCCTCATGACATGTTGATTCCTGACCTAGTTTTTGACTTCGACAACGATGCGCAAGGACTTCGCCAAAGATTCATCAGAGCTTGGGGAAAACTCAACAAGGTTGATAGCAAGACTTTGGGACACAAGAACTCCATCCCTCTTGAGCCTTATCTCAAGTGGGTACGAGCCCGAGCCCGAAGTATGATGATGCCTTATCCTCATGTTCTCCCTGTGATTAAAGAGCCCATCAAGGAAGGAGAGGTTCCCTACACCATCCTACATCCAGACATGCCTACATCGTGGGAGGAAATGCAGAAAAGTTGGATTCAGCTCAAGGAAGAAGGTTCTAGAGCTTACCCGCCGACTCCATGAGCAAGAGGCCCTCAACACCTACATCGCACCAAAAAGGATGCGCAATGTCTTTTTGCCTTAAGAAGTTTATTTTGTAATATTTGGCCCATGGGGCATTTATGTACTGACAAATTTCTTCTTATTAATATGACGTGCGTTCTTCTTTGTCTGAAACAATTTTGAATGTCCTAAATCCTTGGATGCATTGCATACATAAGCATACCATTCATCATGTGCATAAGCAGGTCTCATTCCAGGTTTCCTTATCTGTCTGCTGTTTATTTCAGTAGGATGGATCTCGAGCAAACAGTCAAAGACCTACAAGCTCAAAATGCACAGTTCCAGCAGCTCCTGATGACCTTGGCTAAGGGTCAGGAGGATATCAAGACTCAATTGGGGAACAAAGACCCAGTGAAAAAGAAGAAAAAGAGACTCGGGGTGGCTACTTTGGGGAGAAGATTTGACGGAGAAGCTCGGAGAGTGCTTGAATTTCCTCCTACTTCTGATGAAGGAACCAGCAAAGGAGGTGGAGCTGCGGTACCTTCCGAGTCTGATGCGGAAGAAGAAGAGGTCCAAGAGGATGAAGATTATACTGATCAACAATACCCTCCAGCTGATGATAAATACAAAGGGCTAGAAGACAGGTTGGCCGCCATGGAACTACAAAGAGTACCGGGTTTGGATTTTGAAGACTTGGGTTTGGTTGCCGGGATTGTGATTCCCCCAAAATTCAAAGTGCCAGTGTTTGTAAGGTATGATGGGCTGTCCTGTCCAAAAATGCATCTTAGGTCCTACGTGAGAAAGATCCAGCCCTATACGGCAGATAAAAACCTTTGGATTCATTTCTTTCAAGACAGCCTTTCTGGAGCTCAATTGGAGTGGTTTTATCAGCTAGAGGGAACCAGCGTTCGAAATTGGGAAGATTTGGCCACCGCTTTCTACAAACAATACCAATACAATTCTGACCTTGCCCCTACTCGTACCCAACTTCAGGGTATGTCGTTAGGAACAGGCGAAGGATTCAAAGAATACGCACAAAAATGGAGGGATTTGGCTGGCAGGGTGCAGCCTCCTTTAACCGACCGTGAGCTTTTTGATATGTTTCTAGGGACCCTATATGGGCCATTTTTCAATCATCTGATTGGTAACTCTTCCGCGGGATTTACCGATTTGATCTTAACAGGAGAAAGAATAGAAGCTGGCATCAAGTCAGGAAAGATTCAGAAGGGTGTTGCTGCAAGTTCTGAGAAGAGGCCTTTTAAGAAAGAAGCAAGTGCCGTCTATGGTCCTAGAAGACAAGTTAAGCCAGAAAGTCGCCAAGCTGTCAATGCTTTGGTCATTTCCAAACCTGTTGCTGCTTCTCAGCAGTACAATCAACAAAGAGGTGAAAGGCCCAAGAGACAGTATACTCGGTTGAGCATGACCTTGTCACAAATTTTACCCCAACTGTTATCAACCAACTTGGTGACCATCAACGAAGCTCCTAAAGTCGTGAATACTGCATCTCCTAAGTATAACCTAAATGCCCGTTGTGCTTATCATTCCGATAGCCCCGGGCATACTACTGATGATTGTTGGGCCTTGAGAAACAAAGTGCAAGATCTTATCGACGCGAAGGAAATTCAGTTTGAAGCGCCTGAGAGGCCGAATGTTGTAACTGCTCCTATGCCCCAGCATAGAGTAAATGCCATTGAGGAAGAGTTGTATGCTGTTTCAGTGAATGATGTTGCTACCCCTCTGTTGACTGTTAAGAGGAACTTACTACTAGCCGGTCTATTTCCGGGTTGTAGCAAGGGTTGTCTCTTATGTGCTGTTATCCCTACCGGTTGTCCGCTGCTGAAATCAGGCATCCAAAGCCTGATGGATAACAAGGAAATTTTGTTCAAGAAAACTGCTGTTTCGTTTGTTTCCGTTGAAGAAATATTTGTTGTCACAATTTACAATCCTACCAAGGCTCCCATGAAGAAACCAATCCAAATTATGTCTGTTGCACCCATTACTATTACTGTTCCGGGGCCTCTCCCATATGAGTCTGATAAAGCGGTCCCCTAGCATTATGGGGCCGACGTATATGTGCTTGGGGTGAAGCAGGAGTTCAACACCAATACCAGTATCAGTAACATCACTGGTCCCGCCAAGATTACCCGCAGTGGCAGGCTCTTCTCGCCTGACATTGCACCGCCAGTTATCCAAAAACCTCTCACCATCACACCCGCAAGTGTGCATGTTCCAATTCAAGTTCCTGTGTCTACTACTGCCGCCGAGTCCTCTGATACTCGGGGCAAAGAAGTTGCTACCGATTTGCCTGCCAGGACGGAGGCACCAAAAAAGACTGCTGTGGAAGCCTCCCAACAAGAAATGGAGGAAATTCTTAAAATCATCAAAAGGAGTGACTTTAACGTTGTTGAACAGTTGGGGCATACTCCCTCCAAAATCTCTATGCTATCATTGCTGCTATGCTTAGAGGCCCATGCAAAAGCCCTGATTTCATTTCTAAAAGCGGCCCATGTGCCGCAAGAGACCTCCGCGGATCAATTCACTGACTGTGTGGCTAATTTGACGGCTGACAATGGCTTGGGGTTCTCAGATGATGACCTTACCGCCAAAGGGAAAATTCACAATGATGCCCTGCATGTTTCCATAGAATGCATGGGCACTACTCTCGCGCACGTGTTAGTGGACACCGACTCTTCCCTGAATGTTTTACCCAAGAAGGCATTGGACCGCTTAGATTGTGAGGGTCTGGAGTTGAAACCTAGTAACATCATTGTTAGATCCTTCGACGGTTCTAAAAGGATGGTGCACGGTGAGGTAGACATCCCTATTCGTGTGGGTTCCCAGGTTTTCGACTCAACAGTCTATGTAATGGATATTCGTCCATCTTACTCCTGCTTGTTGGGTCGACCCTGGATTCACAAAGCTGGGGCAGTAACCTCCACTCTACACCAAAAGCTCAAATACCCTGTCAAAGGGAAAATTGTTACCGTACAGGGTGAGGAGGAATACATGGTTAGTCACTTGAATTCATTCCGGTATATCGAGATGGACGGGGAGTTTATTGAAACCCCCTTTCAGCATTTTGAGGAAGTACCTCCAATTTTGGCATCAGCTGAAGCAGTGGTTGAAGAAGACTTTCCGTTGAAGATGGCATCCTTGAAGGATGCCCGGGCTGTAATCGAGAAAGGCAATTGTGCAAACTGGGGTCCGCTTCCTGACTTCACTCAAAAGAACGACAAGTTTGGGCTGGGCTTTACTGCAGAGGCTCAGAGGGCTGAGCGCAAGGAAAAAATCAGAAAGGCTCCAGTGTTTATCACCAGTCCAAGGGTGAATGCTATTGAGGAGGATGTAGAGGAAGAAGAGTTTGACAGTTGGATCTACCCGACTACCAGCAACGGACCAAGCAACTGGACGACAAAGGATTTTACACCTATCACATTTGTCACGCAGTAATTAATTCTTTTGATTTTCAATTTGTAACAAACAATGTGTTAAAACTTTTATTGGCTCGGTGTCCTACCCGGGGCATCGTAGCTCCATTTGTGAGGGCTTTTTGTATGACATTTCCATATATCATCAATCAAAACATTGGACGTTTGTTGCATTTCAAATCTTGTGCTCTTTTTCTTTCTGTGTTATATATTGCAAAACAGCTATATTTACACACACTCACTTATACAGGTTTCAATCCACTCTGGATCTCACTGGTAACAGCTCTGCTACCGCCAGTTATGACTTCGAGAATCCGATCAACTTGGCCGAAGACGAAGGTGAAGATGATTGCGAAGTGCCTGGTGAACTCGCAAGACTGCTACTCCAGGAAGAGAGGGTTATTCAACCACATGAAGAGCTGGTGGAAACAATTAACCTGGGTACGGAGACAGATAGGAAAGAGGTCAAGATTGGGGCTAATCTAGAGCTCAGCGTGAAGCAACGATTGATCCAGATGCTACATGATTACATGGAGATCTTTTCTTGGTCATATGAAGATATGCCTGGTTTGGATGCCGACATTGTAGTTCATCACCTGCCAACTAAGGAAGACTGCCCTCTGGTAAAGCAAAAGGTTCGCCGCATGCGCCCAGAGATGTCCGAAAAGATCAAGGCTGAGGTTATGAAGCAATTCGATGCCGGATTTCTAGCAGTAACTTCTTACCCTCAGTGGGTTGCCAATGTGGTTCCAGTGCCGAAGAAGGACGGTAAAGTCAGAATGTGTGTTGACTACAGGGATTTAAACAGGGCAAGCCCCAAGGATGATTTTCCTCTACCTCACATTGACGTTCTCATTGACAATACTGCTCAACACAAGGTTTTCTCCTTCATGGATGGTTTTTCAGGGTATAATCAGATCAAGATGGGTCCGGAGGATATGGAGAAGACTACCTTTCTGACTCAGTGGGGCACCTTCTGTTACAAGGTCATGCCATTCGGATTGAAAAATGCTGGGGCAACCTATCAACATGCCATGGTTGCTTTATTTCATGATATGATCCATCATGAGATTGAGGTATACGTTGATGACATGATTGCAAGGTCTCAAACTGAGGAGGAGCACCTTGATCATCTGAGGAAGCTATTTGACCGACTGAAGTTATATAAGCTGAGGTTGAATCCCAACAAATGCACCTTTGGGGTGAGGTCCGGAAAATTGCTAGGTTTCATTGTAAGTGATAAAGGTATTCAGGTGGACCCTGCCAAGGTAAAATCCATACAAGAGATGCCAACTCCAAAGACAGAGAAAGAAGTCAGAGGCTTCCTGGGACGACTGAATTACATTTCCCGATTCATCTCACATCTGACTGCTACTTGTGAGCCAATCTTCAAATTACTGAAGAAAGATCAAGTAGTACGCTGGAACGATGAATGTCAGGCTGCCTTTGAAAAGATAAAGGAATATCTCCAAGAGCCACCCATTCTTATGCCGCCAGTGGAAGGAAGACCTCTGATACTATATTTGACAGTACTTGACAATTCAATGGAGTGTGTGCTGGGACAGCATGACGAGTCTGGCCGAAAAGAGCACGCTATTTATTACTTGAGCAAAAAGTTTACCGACTGTGAGTCTCGTTACTCACTGCTTAAGAAAACTTGTTGCGCTCTAGTATGGGCTGCTCGCCGGCTGAGACAGTATATGCTGACTCACACTACTCTGTTAATTTCAAAGATGGATCCCATCAAGTACATATTTGAAAAGCCCGCTCTGTCTGGAAGAATAGCGAGATGGCAAATGATCTTAACAGAATATGATATCCAGTATACAACTCAGAAAGCAATCAAAGGAAGTGTACTGGCAGATCATTTGGCACACCAACCTGTGGACGATTACCAATCATTGAACTTTGATTTTCCGGACGAAGACATCATGGTGGTAACTGACTGTGAAATACCTGGACCGGATGAAGGACCTGAGGAAGGATCCCGATGGTCTATGCATTTTGACGGAGCCTCCAATGATTTGGGTAACGGCGTCGGCGCTGTAATCATATCTCCCAAAGGAACTCATACTCCACTCACCGCCCGATTGTGTTTCAACTGCACCAAGAACATGGCAGAATATGAGGCATGTATCATGGGTCTACAAGCTGCAATCGACTTAAGGATCAAATTTCTGAGTGTCTTCGGAGATTCCGCTCTCGTGATCAATCAGATCAAAGGCGAGTGGGATACGAAACACCCAAATCTTATTCCTTACAAGGAGTATGTGTTGACCTTGCTTCCCCACTTTGAAGAGATAACTTTTGAGCACTTCCCGAGAGAGGAGAATCAGCTAGCGGACACACTGGCTACGATGTCTTCAATGTTCAAAGTTAAATGGGACAATGAGGCCCCCCAGATCATTATCTGGAAGTTGGACGAACCGGCATACTGCTGCGATCTCGAGGCCGAGAAGGTGACTGAAAAACCCTGGTATCATGAGGTAAAGAGGTATTTGGAAGCTCAGGAATACCCTGAAGGTGCATCTGTCAATGACAAGAAGTTCATGAGGAGGTTTGCGGCAAAATTCTTCCTCAGCAACGGCATCCTCTACAAACGGAATCGTGATTCAACTCTACTACGTTGTGTGGATAAGGCTGAAGCAGAGAAAATCATGATAGAACTGCATGAAGGTACATTCGGAACACATTCCAGTGGACACACCATGGCAAAGAAAATCCTTAGGGCAGGATATTTCTGGTCCACCATGGAAGCCGATTGTTACCAACACTCTCGAACTTGTCACAAATGCCAGATCTATGCTGACAAGATGCATATTCCTCCAGTTCCTCTGAACGTCCTGACGGCACCTTGGCCTTTTGCAATGTGGGGCATTGATATGATCGGTGAGATCCGACCGACGGCATCCAATGGGCATCGCTTCATCTTAGTGGCGATCGATTACTTCACAAAGTGGGTTGAGGCAGCTTCCTACGCAACGGTAACTAAGAGCGTCGTGGCATGTTTTATCCGGCATAATCTGATCTGTCGATACGGTGTCCCAGAAAGGATCATTACGGACAATGGTACCAATCTCAACAACAAGATGATCACTGAGCTCTGCGAACAATTCAGGATACAGCACCACAATTCTTCTCCCTACCGGCCGAAGATGAATGGGGCTGTAGAGGCAGCCAATAAGAATATCAAGAAAATTGTGCAGAAGATGACAGTGACCTATAAATATTGGCACGAGATGTTACTGTTCGCCCTTCATGGGTACCGTACCTCAGCAAGGACGTCAACCGGGGCAACTCCTTTCTCCTTTGTCTATGGCATGGAGGCAGTCCTGCCAATTGAAGTCCAGATACCCTCTCTCCAGATAATGAAGGATGCAGACTTGAATGAAGATGACTGGATACAGACTCGACTTGATCAATTAAACCTGATTGACGAAAAGAGGCTCACTGCTATCTGCCATGGTCAGACGTATCAAAAACGGATGATCAGGGCATTTAACAAGAAAGTCAGACCACAAGAGTATCAAGTTGGGGACCTGGTAATCAAACGCATCATCCTTCCTCAAAGTGATCCCCGGGGCAAATGGACCCCTACTTACGAAGGGCCATTTGTGGTTAAACATGTGTTCTCAGGAGGAGCCATGATCCTAACCACCATGGATGGTGACGACCTTCCTCACCCCGCCAATGCAGACATAGTGAAAAGATACTACGCATGAATAAAAGACCCGCTAGGTTGACATACCTAGGCAAGAATAAGGGCTTCCCGGCGAACCAAAAGGGTTCGGGCAAAAATAAGGGATGAAATGAAAAATATGTACACCCGGCAAGTCGAAAACCTGAAAAGGCGGCTTGGGCAAAAATGGGTATCCCGGTGGACTGAAAACCCGAAAGGGCGGTCCAGGCAAAAGTCAGGGATAAAGAGTAACACTATGTCTCATTGGATCACTTCGCATCCGGAATTCAGCGTCAACTATCTGGCTCAGATTTCGGCATCGACCAATCAGCTTCATCTTCAACTAGGCAGCAAAGCGATGAGACGCTTGGAGACATAAAGGCGATAGCAGAGTTGGAACCCAGTGGGATTGTTCACATAGCTGTTTTGTTTTCTTTTCAAAATTGTAAATTCTGTGTTATTCGGCGGCGTCCTCTTACTAGGATGTCAGCCTCTTGTACAAAAACGCCTATTCACAGGCAAAATTCAAACCAATACAAATTCACTTGTCCATACAAATTGCCATTGCTTTTCCTTTTTCTGTTTTGTCTTGCGAAGAACGTCTAATGTTCATTTTTGATATATGCATTTGATATTAAATTGCTGATTCATAAATATTTGCATATGAAACAAAAGATTAATTACAGGTGACATCAGAAACAGGGGCAATGTAAGGTTGTCTGATGCAGTCTGGTTGCTTTGTCCCCCAAGGTACCAAGGTAGATTCGACTGAAGAATGTGACCAAATCATCTCAACGCCCCGCGGAATAAGACAAGATTCAGCAATGCTTTCCCCAAGCGGGGTTGACTCCCCGTCAATCCTGAAAAGGCACAACTTTCCCCGGCAGGTCTTAAAGCTTATCCCTAGTAGATTCTGGAAGCTTGTTCCCTGCAGAATACGGACGTCTCTCCCGAGCTTTATTCAGAGTTATTCCTCACAAGGGCTTATAACTGGGTTATCCTCAGCTAATTGCCACGGAAGATCGCCATCAACAAAGTTCTTTCAATCCTCAACGGAGTTTATCTTTGGTATCCCCAGCGGAGTTTATCATCATTATCCCCAGCGGAATCCATCATTGAAGTCCTCAGCAGGCCTCTCATCAAAAACTTCAGTACAATATCTCTTCCACAGAGCAATTCCCCGGCCGATCGTCAAGGATTTATTTTCCTAAGACGAAAATACATTCATAAACATTTCACGTTTTCATACATCCTGCTTACATACATGATAAAGTGCATACAACACTATCTCATGTTAAAACATCATGCATATCATACATCACGACATTGCATACAACTTATGTTTTTCCTTTTCAGGGAAAAAAGACAATCCCAAAGACAACTACCTTCAACTGTCACAATTCCAGATTCGATACCTGTATCTAGCCAGGGCATATCTGAGAGTGATCATTTCCAGACTCGATTCCTGTATCTAGCCAGGGCACGTCTGAAGAGTTCAAAGATTCGATTCCTGTATCCAGCTAGGGCACATCTATCAACTACAACATTTCCAGATTCGATTCTTGTATCCAGCCAGGGCATATCTGTTGACCACATTTCCAGACTCTATTCCTGTATCTAGCCAGGGCACGTCTGAAGAGTTCGAAGATTCGATTCCTGTATCCAGCCAGGGCATATCTATTGACGACTATTTCTAGATTCGACTCCTGTATCCAGCCAGGGCACATCTGTGAGCAACCGATTGTAGATTCGATACCTGTATCCAGCCAGGGCATATCTGCATAAGGAGATTGAAGATCAAACACCTGTAACAAGCCAGGAAAACATCTGTCTTTCTCAATTACACAAAGTTCTCGCTAAGGAATCTCTTGTGCGATCAACACTTCCAAATGGCATCTATAAGCCCATTCCCGACAAGGTTCTGTCACATCTCCAGATGGCATCTATAAGCCCATCTCCCTATCCACCACCTATCCAAATGGCATCTATAAGCCCGTTCCCGACATCACATTGTTGATACTCCAACATGCGAGTGCAAATTTCCGGGCACTCTAGTGTCCAATCTCCTTTTACCCTCGAGTCACGAAAGGCAAACTTGCCAATCTAACTCTTCAGATTCAAGAAGATTGAACAGGGGCAACTGTTGTACCCCAAAATTTTCCCTCCCATTTCCTCAACATTTTCCCATCACAAAACCCTTGGAGCTCAAGATCCAGTTAGGGTTTCCTCTGCTCAAGACTTCTCCTTGCACTGTTGACCCAAATTAGGGTTTGTGTTTGCAAAAAGATGTTTTGACCTAAAAAGCCTAAGATGACTTTCATGCTTCATGTTGGACTCCCAAGTTTATCCATACAAAGTTTCAAGTCTTGATTCCAAATTTTGCCCAGTCAATTGGACAGTTGACCTAAAAATCAACTGTATTGGGGAAAAAGTCAACTGTGGCCAATTGACAGTCAAATCTCATGAAAATTGACCCACATCAACATTATGAACTCACATGGATCATTTGATCAAGTTTGGATCACAATTCCACAAGAAATTTGATCAGATCATCAAAAGGGCAAAATGGTCATTTTTAGGGTTTTGACTGCACCAAGGCAATTTTTGACTGTTTGACCTAGCCAATGGCAAACCAAGCTCACATATGGACCCAAGGGCCCCATGGAATTATCTTGACATGCTCAACAAGTTCAAAAGATCCCAAGTACACAAGATTGACAGTTGAATTTCCCAGTCAATTGATCAATTTTGACTGTATGCTGAAAAGTCAAACTTTGACTTTTTGGTCAAAATCAAGGGTCAAGATTCATTTTTCATCAAAACATGCCAAATCATGAAACTTGTTCACCAAGAAATCAAAAAATGCAAATTAGGATTTGAAATGGAAATTTTTCATAACTTAGAATTTTTATAAGTTATAGAAAACCCTAATTTTTTCCCAACTTTGCCCCACTTTCTCACCAAGATTCATTTGGATTCAAACAAAAGTCAAAACATTAAAGTTGTAGATTGTTGCATAATCTACAACTTTGATTCACAAAGTTTTCCCAAATGAGGCTTGTATCTCAAGTTACAATTTTTGGAATAAGGGTACTAAACCATTCTTAACTTAGTGAAATTTTAACCTATTTTGGCTAGGTTTTCTACCTAACTTCAAGGCCATTTTCCATACACTTCCACTTGGAATTTCACTTTGCATTTCAAAGATGGATTGTAGTACACATTCCAAGCTTTCCAAAATATCCAAGAACTTCTCAAACAACCTCATGGTTAGGGAGAATCGAATTTTGCAATATGGCAAAAACTCACTTTTGATTAGGCCAAGTTACATGTTCATAGCACTATGAATTTCAATCTCAGCTTGCACAACTTGATTACAGGCCTTTTATCTCAATTACACTCATAAATTTAATGCATATTCATTGTGCCAAGACCATGTTCTTTGTGTTCTAGCATTGCATAGTGGATTAATCCCAAAATAGATAAAGTACTTTATCCATTTTTGCAAAAAGCAAGCTTTATGTCAAATTGAAAATCCAAGCAAGTACAGATACAATCTGATTGGCACAAGATTATGAGCATAACACACTGATCAAGGAGGAGTTTTGCAGCATGATTAGGGGCCCTCTACATGCCTAGAACACAACTTGGCTTTTCTTGCTTAAGTGTTAAGAAACATCCCATATCACAACAGAACTTTCATCTCAGCATTAGTAACCTTAAGCAAATGTTGTAGACACATTCCAAACATCCTAACCAAGCTGAAGCACGACCCTAAGACCATCAACACCTCCCCATTGCCAAAATCACTCTCAAACTGCAAAAACAGAGTTGCCTCTGCAGATTGAGTTCCAACTCTCAATCCTTTCAAGCATTCTTGCCCAAACCACTTCAGACACCTTCCCTACCATCAATCCAAACTATCCAAAGCCTTAGAAGCAACCTGTAACTCCTCTAACCCTTTTGGCCATTTTCACTTTTCTGATTTGCAGGTGAAGAGCTCTAGCACGATTCAAAAGGTTTCAAGACAAAGTAAAGCTTGGAATAGCATCCCTGGACATCAAGGAAGCTATACCAATCATCACCTTGCACTGAAAGCTTCTCCATTGCCAGATAGAACCTCAACTGAACAGGTAAGTTCATGAACTCGTATCTCTCTTATTAGGCATTGTTAGCTTTAGGTTTGTGAAGATAATATGTCACATTCATAGCCCTGAACATGCCCATGTAATTAGATTTCATTTATGTTATGTGTGCTGCAAGAATTTTGAGTCTGAACATGGCAGAAAACTTAGGTCAGGATTTGGGAATGTCAAAATTCTCTCTCATTTCTGAGAGTTAGGATGAGTTTTTTATATATTTGGAATCGTGATTCAATGCTTAACATTTCTTATGTTGGAAGTTTGTGCAAAAGATCAAGGAATCAGGATGTTTGAACTTGGTCACAGGCGCGCGTTTTTGTGAATGTTTTTGGCTGGAGGTTGAAGAAGGGTTATCTGGGCTGGACTTGCTTCTGAGTTACTTTTCACACCACATTTCTAATTTCACACCCCCTGAGCCCAATTTGTGTATTTTATTGATTTCTTGATTTTTCTTTTTTCATTTTGGTTTATTTATTTTTCCTAATGATATTAAAAACATAAAAAAAACATTTTTACACCATTTTTCTATTTTTTAGGCATTTATTTGTTTATATGGACATTTATACATAAATATATATATATACTATTATTTAAGAAAACTAAAAAAATAGTGCAAATATACTTTATTTCTGATTTTTGTTTCATTTTTCTTTTGAAAATATTTTATACAAAATATACTTTTTTTTTATAAATATTAAATATTATCATTTTTATATATATAGTACTTATTTAATAAACAATAAAGATATATATATATATATATATATATATATATATATATATATATATATATATATATATATATATATATATATATATATATATATATATATATATATATATATATATATATATATATATATATATATATATATATATATATATATATATATATATATATATATATATATATATATTAATATACTTAGGGTTAAAAATGCAAAATACATACACTTTTTATTTTTTTAATTAATATTTAATATAAAAATACTTTTTGTAAATATATTTCATTTTATTTTATTTTTGTACATAATAAACAAATACTTGTATTAAATTAAATAATATATATGTTACTTAATGAAAATTAGGGTTTTACCCTAAATATGAAAATATTCCAAAAATAATCCTTTTTTTATATTTATTTATTTGACATAAATAATACCTTTTTTTTTCATATACATAAAAACCTTTTTGCATTTTTTGCATCTTTATTTTATTTTCCATTTAATTTATACAACCAATTACTTGTAAATATGACAAAAATGATGTAATAGCTAGGTTTAATTTCTTTGTCTAAATATCCCCCCATTTGAACATTTGTACCCCCCTTCCCATATTGTGTTGTAATAGTGTAGGAATTTTGCTTTTCGCATTTTAAACGCTTCATAAATATACCATGCTAGAATTAGGGTTTGTATGCAAATAAAAAGAACAAAATAGCTTGACCTAATTTCAAGATAATCAAAGCATGAAAAATGGACAACATATATCACACTTGCACCCCCTAGGGTATTCCACTTTGTTGCCTTCAAATAAATGGGCCATATTGCATGTTAGGTCTCTTTGGGCAAAACAAACACAATTCAAATGATCATAGTCCCTCGATGACGCTTTCAAAATGTTGCCTAAACAAATGATCAAGTCCCTTAAAGAAAATTGCCCAAAGATACTTAGCACCATTGCAATTATGGTCTAAACGATGACCCGCGCCCGTCCCTTTCACATCCTAACATGAGATTGTCCACCAAATACAATGGTGGAACAAACTTATTAAAAGGGTTAAAACATAGCAATAAACTTTGAGAAATTTAAGAGTAGATAACCTCTTAGTTACTTGAATCAAAACTTGCAAAAAACAAAACACTTGCCTATTTTCTAAAACCACACCTCACAACACTTTCAAAACAACTTTCAAAAAACAAATGAAAACCTTTTCGAAAGACATACATCTTTGTATACATCCCCACATGGATCATTACAAAGGTTGCAACCACATTGGCTTCTTTTCAAAACATTTTCAAACCCACACACACGAGCACCATTTCAAACAATTGAAAACAAAAAGCAAGTGATCTAAGCAAGTAACTAAGAGCCCATGGATAACCATGGATAGAAAGAGTACTAATACCTTCCCTTTCTATAATCTACTCCCCGAACCCAAGAAAACATCTCAAAGGTTTTTGCTGTGCTTTTTAAACCTTTCCTTAGGATAAAATAAAAAGTCGGTGGCGACTCTTGCTCAACCGAAACATTTGCGAAAACAAACGCAAAACCATAGTCAGTTCTCCCACCGTATCACAGGATTGTATTGGAGTTTCTATAGATCCTAACCCGGATCTGGGGGTACCCTTTAGGTAAGTAGAAATAAACTGTGAGGGAACTGTCTGACGTAGACCGACACGGTTGAAGCAGTAGCTACGTTGGTGTGGCACTTTAGTCTGTACCGATATCCCTTGTGTTGGAACGAGGAGAATATGGGTCTTCTAAGGGTTCATTAAGCACCAACTGACCTTAGAACTTTAAATTGACCAACTTGGCCATAGAACAGTAGCAGTATGCTACACTCATTGAGACTAAACTCTCGCGATGATTCCGGCCGCAAGAAAAGGTTGCTAAACTGGAATTATGACCGATTGAGGGTAGTCAGTGATATTGAGATCCTCTAGAACCCGGTTACTATTTTTAGGACAGGTTTAAACCAACTGAACTGAAAGAGGTTAGTACCTAAGCTCCTTGCCAGCCTGAAATCTAAGGGCTCTCTGTGTGACTTGTGTGCCTTTACCATGTTTGCTGTTTGTGGATACTTCTGGTGTGCCTTTATCATGACATCATAACATTGCATACATCTTGCATTGGACTAACCTATTTCAAATACAGGAGGGATTCATCTTTGCTCTATTTTGTAGGTCATCATGATGCCCATGCGTACGAATACCATTCGGATCAACTTTGTCCAAGTTCCTACCTTGCTTAAAGAGTTGGTTGCCAAGATGCCTGACATTACTTCCTTCATCCGGATGCATGGTTCTCTTCTCAGTTTGGTCACCTCCAAATTGGATGAGCAGATGATGAGTGTCCTAGTCCAGTTTTATGATCCGCTGTACCATTGCTTCACTTTTCAAGACTATCAGTTGGTTCCCACCCTAGAAGAGTTCTCTGAGCTGCTCGGTATCTCTGTTCTGGAGCAGACCCCGTTTACTGGTTGGGAAAAGACTCTTAAGCCCGAAGAGATTGCTGCAGCCCTTCATTTGACCAAAGAGGAGGTAATGGCTAATTGTGAGACTAGAGGTGGAGCAAAGGGCTTTCTGACTAAGATTTTGGTTGGTAAGGCTAACTATTTCTGGGATAATCTAGACTTCAAGGCCTTCGAGGATATTCTGGCTCTTTTGATATATGGCTTGGTGTTGTTTCCGAATCCCGACACTTTTGTTGATGTTAATGCGGTAACGATCTTCATCTCTCAGAACCCTGTACCCACTCTCTTGGGTGACATCCTTCATCAGCTCTATACTCGTACTGCCCGAAAGCGGGGAACCTTAATGTGTTGTGCTCCATTATTGTCGAAGTGGTTTATTTCGCACCTCCCCAAGTCAGTGTTGAAGAACAAAGAAAGAATTGGCTGGGCTTATAGGGTGATATCTCTCTCTCATAATGACATTATCTGGACTCTCAAAGGTATGGACGAGGTGATTGTTATTGATCGATATGGGGAGTACCCCAATGTTCCCCTGATAGGAACCTATGGAGGAATTTCTTACAACCCATGCTTAGCTCTCCGTCAGTTTGGAAGAGCCAGAAGAGAAGGACCTCATGAGCTGTTAATGCCTCATATCATCTTTGATTTTCAAGGGGATAGCAACGAGCAACGTCGTAGATTCATAAGGGCTTGGGATAGAGTTCACCAATCCGATCCACATGAGTTGGGCCCAAAGACTTCACTTCCGATGGAGCCATATCTCAGATGGGTCCGTATCCGTGCCCAAAAGCTGGGTATGCCTTATGAAGCTGTCCGACCTGTCACTCTTGAAGTTGCTAATGAAGAAGGGGTTATTCCAACCATCCTCCATCCTTATATGCCCACTGACATTGGGGCACTGAAAAGGTCTTGGATGCAGCTGAGGGATGAACAAGATTCTTACCGAGAGAAGTTCAACGAGCAAGAGCAGAAGATCCAGAAGTTGACTAGGCAGTTAGAGAACGAGCGGATTCTCAACGACTATGTCCGCACTGAGAAGAAGAGACCATGGAAGCATTGATAGGCCTTTGATGACTTCCTTTCCAGTTTTATTTTTACTTTTCAGTATTTCTTTTCATGTAACGCCTTAATGGCATCAATTGAACGATTTGAATTTTAAAGCTTATCTACTAAAGTGTGTTTCCTTTCTTGTTTACAAATTTGAATCTCTCATTTGTCTTTGAAATCATAAATCATACGCATTTCATCCCATGCACTTCATAAACAAGTACCCTTTACAGGTCTTTTATCGTCTTCGCTATTTATTTCAGCACTCACTCGCTCATCATGTCTGTCGAACCTTTAACTGAGCAAGCTATGAAGTCCCTTCAGGCCCAGAATGCCCAATTTCAAGAGTTGTTCATGAGTCTAGCTAAGGGTCAGCAAGACCTGAAGACCATGATCCTGAAAGAGAAGAAGAAGAAGAAGAAAAAGAGGACCATCCTGTTCAACACAGAGCACAGGTTTGGAAACAGGCTACAGAATGAAGTTGATCTGACCACCTCATCTGGAGGGAAAGATAGTCCACAAGAAAGGAGGGATCCTAGCCCTGTGGTCTCCGACAACGAGACGGACTTCGATGAAGAACAATATCCTCCTACCGAGGATAGATATAAGCAATTGGAAGACCAGTTGAGTTCTATGGAGGTTCAAAAGGTGCATGGTCTGGACTTCGGTGATCTAGGTCTATCATATGGGGTAGTCATTCCCCACAAATTCAAGGCACCAACCTTCGATAAGTATGATGGAGTTTCTTGTCCGAAGCTGCACCTCGGGTCATATGTGAGGAAGATTCAGCCGTACACAGCTGATTAGAACCTATGGATCCACTTCTTCCAAGACAGTCTCTCAGGGACTCAGCTTGAATGGTTCTATCAATTGGACGGAGCCAGTATCCGCAGTTGGGAAGGTTTGGCTACTGCATTCTATAGGCAGTATCAGTATAACTCCGACCTCGCTCCTACGCGTACCCAACTCCAGAGTATGTCAATGGGAACGGGTGAAGGATTCAAAGATTATGCTCAAAAGTGGAGAGACCTCGCCGGAAGAGTACAACCACCCTTAGCTGATAGGGAACTTGTTGACATGTTTTTGGGGACCCTGTTTGGTCCATTTTTCAACCATCTAATTGGAAGCTCTTCGTCTGGGTTTATAGAGCTTATTTTGACCGGTGAAAGGATAGAAGCTGGTATTAAGGCTGGTAAGATACAGAAGGGTGCTTCATTAAGCACCGAGAAGAATCCGTTTAAAAAAGAGTCCAGTGCTGTCTACAGTTCGAAAAGACAGAATAGACCTGAACACCGCCAAGCTGTTAATGCGGTTGTAATTTCAAAACCTGATGGTGCTCCTCAGTACAACAATCAACAGAAGGATGAGAGACCTCAAAGGCAATTCACCCATCTCAACATGACCTTATCTCAGATTCTGCCACAGTTGTTGAAGACTAATCTGGTGATTCTAAAGGAAGCCCCGAAGAATCCAAATACAACATCACCAAAGTACAACCCCAATGCCCGCTGTGCTTTTCATTCTGATAGCCCGGGGCATAATACAGATGATTGTTGGGTTTTGAAGAACAAGGTACGGGATTTGATTGATGCAAAAGAGATCGAGTTCGGAGCACCAGAGAAGCCTAAACAAGATGCAGGGGTGAATGCTATCAGGGATGACGATGATGAAGAGTTTAACATTGATAGTTGGATCTACCCGACTACCAACAGTGGATTAAGCAAATGGACAGTGAAGGATTCTATTCCCATTTCCGTTATCATCCAGTAATGAAACTTTTTGTTTTGAATTTGTAACAGACGAGGTTTTAGACTTTACAGCCCAATGTCTTACCCGGGGCACTGTGGCTTCATTTGTGAGGGCTTTATGTGTGTCATTTTCATATATCATTAATAAAAGCATTGGACGTTTTTTGCATTTCAAATCTTGAGCTCCTTGTATTTCTTTATTATATATTGCAAAACAACTATTTTACACACACTCACATATACAGGTCCACATCCACTCTGGACCTCACTGGTGACGACTCTGCTACTGCCAGTTATGACTTCGAGAATCCGATCAACTTAGCCAAAGACGAAGGTGAAGATAATTGTGAAGTGCCTGGTGAACTTGCAAGACTGTTACTCCAGGAAGAGAGGGTTATTCAGCCGCATCAAGAGCCAGTGGAATCAGTGAATCTGGGTACAGAAATAGACAAGAAAGAGGTCAAGATAGGTGCAAATATGAAGCTTAGTGTGAAACAGCGGTTGACTCAGATGCTGCTTGACTATGTTGAGATCTTTGCCTGGTCTTATAAAGATATGCCTGAGTTGGATACTGATATTGTGGTTCATCGCCTGCCTACCAAGGAAGACTGTCCTCCAGTAAAACAGAAGGTTCGCCGTATGCGCCCAGAGATGTCTGAGAAAATCAAGGCTGAAGTTATGAAACAGTTTGACGCCGGTTTTCTAGCAGTTACTTCTTACCCTCAGTGGGTGGCCAACGTAGTTCCAGTGCCGAAGAAGGATAGTAAGGTCCGAATGTGTGTTGACTACAAGGATTTGAACAGGGCGAGCCCCAAGGGTGATTTCCCTCTGCCTCATATCGATGTTCTGGTTGATAACACCGCTCAGCACAAGGTATTCTCCTTTATGGATGGTTTCTCCGGTTATAATCAGATCAAAATGGCTCCCGAAGACATGGAGAAGACAACCTTTGTTACTCAGTGGGGGACCTTTTGCTACAAGGTCATGCCTTTTAGACTGAAGAATGATGGGGCAACGTATCAGCGTGCCATGGTTGCCTTGTTTCATGACATGATCCATCATGAGATTGAAGTATACGTCGACGACATGATTGCAAGGTCCCAGACTGAGGAAGAACACCTTGACCATCTACAGATGTTGTTTGACAGGTTGAAGATGTACAAGCTGAGGTTAAACCCGAACAAGTGCACCTTCGGGGTGAGATCTGGTAAGCTGCTGTGTTTCGTCGTAAGCGACAAAGGTATTCAAGTGGACCCTGCAAAAGTGAAAGCTATACAGGAGATGCCAGCTCCCAGAACAGAGAAAGAAGTCAGAGGCTTTCTGGTACGTCTAAATTACATTGCCCGATTCATCTCACACCTAACTGCTACTTGTGAGCCAATCTTCAAGCTACTGAAGAAAGATCAAGTGGTATGTTAGAACGATGAATGTCAGGCCGCTTTCGAAAGGATCAAAGAGTATCTCCAAGAGCCACCTATTCTGATGCCACCAGTTGAAGGGAGACCTCTGATCTTATACTTGACAGTACTCGACAACTCAATGGGGTGTGTACTGGGTCAGCATGACGAGTCTGGCCGAAAAGAGCATGCTATTTATTACCTTAGATAAAAGTTTACCGACTGTGAGACCCGATACTCACTGCTTGAGAAAACTTGCTGCGCTTTGGCATGGGTTGCTCGCTGGCTGAGACAGTATATGTTGACTCACACTACTCTGGTGATGTCAAAGATGGATCCAATAAAGTATATCTTCGAAAAGCCTGCCTTGTCCTGAAGAATAGCAAGATGGCAGATGATCTTGACTGAGTATGACATCCAGTATACGACCCAAAAGGCAATTAAGGGAAGTGTATTGGCAGACCATTTGGCACATCAGGAAGTGGATGATTACCAGTCTATGAACTTTGAATTTCCAGATGAGAATATCATGTTGGTAACTGATTGTGAGACACCTGGACCAGATAAAGGACCTGAGGAAGGATCCCGATGGTCTATGTACTTCGATAGAGATTTAAACACTTTTGGTAATGCATTGGAGCCTTGATCATATCTCCTAAAGGCTCTCATACTCCGTTTACCGCCCGACTATGTTTCAACTGCACCAACAATATGGCGGAGTATGAAGCATGCATTATGGGTCTTCGAGCAGCAATTGACCTAAGGATTAAGTTTCTAAGTGTCTTCGTAGATTCCGCTCTCGTGATCAGTCAGATCAAAGGCGAGTGGGATACGAAACACCCAAATCTTATTCCTTACAAGGAGTATGTATTGACGTTGCTTCCCAATTTTGAAGAAATAACCTTTGAACACTTCCCAAGAGAGGAGAATCAGTTAGCGGACGCGCTGGCTACGATGTCTTCTATGTTCAAAGTCAATTGGAACAACGAAGCTCCTCGGATCATCATTGAAAGATTGGACGAACCTGCACATTGCTGTGATCTTGAGACTGAAGAAGTAACAGAAAAGCCCTGGTATCATGAGGTGAAGAGGTATCTTGAAGCTCAAGAATACCCCGAGGGTGCATCTGTTAATGACAAGAAGTTTCTGAGGAGGTTCGCGGCGAAATTCTTCATCAGCAATGGCATTCTTTACAAGTGTAACCATGATCCGACCTTACTGCGTTGCATGGATAAGAATGAAGCAGAAAGGATCATGGAGGAGTTACATGAAGGTACCTTCGGAACCCATTCCAGTGGACATACCATGGACAAGAAGATCCTACGGGCAGGATACTACTGGTCCACAATGGAGTCCGACTGTTACCAGCATTCTCGGACATGTCACAATTTCTAGGTCTATGCTGATAAGGTGCACATACCTCCAGTGCCTCTGAACGTCTTGACGACACCTTGGCCTTTTGCAATGTGGGGCATTGATATGATCAGTGAGATCAGACCTACAGCGTCCAACGGGCATCGTTTCATCCTGGTAGCGATTGATTACTTTACAAAATGGGTTGAAGCCGCTTCCTTCGCTACAGTAACCAAGAACGTCGTGGCGCGGTTTATTCGGCACAATCTGATTTGTCAATACGGTGTACCAGAGAGGATCATTACGGACAATGGTACCAATCTCAACAACAAGATGATCACCGAGCTCTGCGAGCAATTCAAGATACAACATCACAACTCTTCTCCCTACCGGCCGAAGATAAATGGGGCTGTCAAAGTGGATAATAAGAACATTAAGAAGATCGTGCAGAAGATGACAGTGACATACAAAGACTGGCACGAGATGTTACCATTTTCTCTTCATGGGTATCGTACCTCAGCACGGACGTCAACAGGGGCAACACCTTATTCCTTGGTATATGGCATGGAGGCAGTCTTGCCCATTGAAGTTTAGGTACCCTATCTTTGGATCATGAAGGATGCAGGTTTGAGCGAAGATGACTGGATTCAGACCCGGCTTGATCAACTGAACCTAATCGACGAAAAGAGGCTTACTGCTATTTGTCATGGTCAAACGTATCAAAAATGGATGATCAAGGCATTTAACAAGAAATTTAGACGACAAGAGTATCAAATTGGGGATCTGGTAATCAAGCGTATTATCCTACCTCAAGGTGATCCCAGGGGCAAATGGACCCCTACCTACGAAGGGCCATTTGTGGTTAAGAATATTTTCTCAGGAGGAGCTATGATTCTAACCACCATGGATGGTGACGACCTTCCTCACCCTGTCAATGCATACATAGTGAAAAGATACTACGCATGATCAAAGACCCGCTAGGTTGATTGGCCTAGGCAAAAATATGGGCTTCCCGGCGAACCAAAAGGGTTCGGGCAAAAATAAGGGATGAAAATGAAAATAATCTGTACACCCGGCAAGTCGAAAACCTGAAAAGGCGGCTTGGGCAAAAATGGGTATCCCGGTGGACTGAAAATCCGAAAGGGCGGTCCAGGAAAAATAAATTAGGGATCAAAGCGTAACACTGTGTCTCATTGGATCACCTTGCATCCTGACTTCGGTATTGACTATCAAGCTCAGACGACACTAATCAATCTGATTCATCTTCAACCAGTAGCAAAGTGATGAGATGCTAGAGGATATAAAGGCAATAGCAAAGTTGGAACCCAGTGGGATTATTCACATAGCTATTTGTTTTCTTTTCACAAATTGTAAATTCTATCTGTGCGGCGGCGTTCTCTTACTAGGACGTCATCCTCTTGTACAAAAAATGCCTATTTACAGGCCAAACTTCAAAATCAATACAATTCATTTTCAAAGAAATTTCAAACTGTTTTTCCTTTATCTGTTTTGTTTTGCAAAGAACGTCCAATGTTCATTTTTGATATATGCATTTGACATTAATTGCTGCTCAAAAATACTTACATGTGAAACAAAAGATGAATTACGGGTAATATCAGAAGCAGGGGCAATAAGAATTGTCCGAACTGTCTGGTTGCTCTGTCCACCAGGTATAAAGGTAGATTCAGCCAAAGAATATGGCTAAGATACCTTCACTCCCTACAGAATAAGACAGTAATAGTAGCTATCCCAGCTGGGACTTGCAACTATGAACAAATCAACAATACTCTACGCAAGCAGAGTTCATCCACCATCAGCGCTAAAAAGGTTTGGTATCCCCAGAAGGTCTTAATATTCCCCAGCGGAGTATAAAGATATTCCCCACCAAGCATAAGAGTATCCCCGGCAGTCTTAATATTCCTCAATGGAGTATAAGAATGTTCCCCGGCAGAATACAATATACCCCCAGTGGACCCATTTCCCCAGCGCAGTCTAAAAAAGCTTCCCCAACGGAGTTGAGTCATCATCCCCAGTAGACTTTGGAAGTTTATCCCCAGCGGAGCGCAAAAATAAATCTCCCCAGCCGAGTTCAAAGGATCATTCCCAGCAGATCTCAGAGGCTTATCCCCACAAGAGTCTAACTGGGTTATCCCCAGCAAGTTGCAACTGAAAGATCATCCCCAGCGAAGTTCTTTCTTTCCCCAAACAGGAGTTCAATCCTCAACAGATTCAATATCACCAGCAACGGTAATCCATCCCCAGCGGAGTTTATCAGCGGAATCCCCAGCGGAGTTTATCATTAAAATCCTCAGCAGAACATCTCTCCCCCACAGAGTAATTCCCCTCGAAGTAATCTCTTCATCAGATTATTCCCCAACGGAGTTCTTTTCTCCTACAGGTTTATTCTCACAATCATCTTCGTCCATCATCCCCAGCGGAAACGAAGAACTCAACTATATTCTCCAGCAGCTCCTAGATTTATTTCCCCAGCTAAAACATTATATTCCCATACATCATAATACATGCATGTACGCATCATACGAATATAATCTCATTTATTTTGAGAATATCATTGCCTGATCCATATCATGCATTGCATATGACTGACCTTTACCTTTCAGGAAAGATATAGTTAAAGTTCTCAGTTACGTCGAAGACCTGACCAGTTCTTAAATCTCAATTGAATTATCCTCGGTTGAATTTCAGATAACGTTCTCAATCTCGACAGTTTCCCTACGTCAAAGTGTGGACGAGTGTTATAACCTCAAAGGTATACTACGTTGAATACTAGTAAGTTCCTAGATCTTGATGTTTTCCTCCGACATAGTGTGGACGAGTTCTCTAATTTCAATAGTATACTACGTTGAAGACCAGACAGTTCCTAGATCTTGATGAAGATGTTTCCCTACGTCATAGTGTGGACGAGTTCTATAACCTCAACGGTATACTACATTGAATACTAGTCAGTTCCTAGATCTTGATGTTTTCCTCCATAAAAGTGTGGACGAGTTCTCTAATTTCAACGGTATACCACGTTGAAGACCAGACAAGTCCTAGATCTTGATGAATATGATTCCCTACGTCATAGTGTGTACGAGTGCTATAACCTCAATGGTATACTACGTTGAGCACTAGTCAGTTCCTAGATCTTGATGTTTTCCTCCGTCAAAGTGTGGATGAGTTCTCTAATTTCAAGGGTATACTACGTTGAAGACCAGACAGTTCCTAGATCTTGATGAAGATGTTTCCCTACGTCATAGTGTGGACGGGTACTATAACCTCAATGGTATACTACGTTGAGCACTAGTCAGTTCCTAGATCTTGATGTTTTCCTCCGTCATAGTATGGACGAGTTCTGTAATTTCAATAGTATACTATATTGAAGACCAGACAGTTCCTAGATCTTGATGAAGATGTTTCCCTACATCATAGTGTGGAAGAGTGCTATAACCTCAATGGTATACTATGTTGAGCACTTGTCAGTTCCTAGATCTTGATGTTTTCCTCCGTCATAGTGTGGACGTGTTCTCTAATTTCAACGGTATACTACGTTGAAGACCAGACAGTTCCTAGATCTTGATGAAGATGTTTCCCTACGTCATAGTATGGACGAGTGCTATAACCTCAACGGTATACTACGTTGATCACTAGTCAGTTCCTAGATCTTGATGTTTTCCTCCGTCATAGTATGGACGAGTTCTCTAATTTCAACGGTATACTACGTTGAAGACCAGACAGTTCCTAGATCTTGATGAAGATGTTTCCCTACGTCATAGTGTGGACAAGTGTTATAACCTCAACAGTATACTACGTTGAATACTAGTCAGTTCCTAGATCTTGATGTTTTCCTCCGTCAAAGTGTGGACGAGTTCTACAATCTCAATGGTATACTACGTTGAAGACTAGACAGTTCCTAGATCTTGATGAAGATGTTTCCCCTAATTGAATTATGGACAGGTTCTTAAGAATCAGCCGAGGCATTCTCTCAGTTGAAGTACAAGCAGGTTCCTAAATCTCAACAAAAGTTAGACTTCCCCGGCGGAATCTTCTACAAACCACAAGTATGCAAGTTCTCGCTAAGGAATCTCTTATGCTGTCGACACTGCTGCAGATGGCATCTGTAAGCCCATCCTCCTACCAACAATCTCCAAATGGCATCTGTAAGCCCATTCCCGACATCACAATACTGATACTACACCATGCGAGTGCAAATTTCTGGGCATTCTAGTGTTTAATTATCTTCCACCTTCGGATCACGAAAGGCTCGAAAGCCAATCTATATCCTCAGGTTTAAGAAAATTTAACAGGGGAAACTGTTGTACCCCAAAATTTTCCCTCCCATATTTCTCAAGACATGTCAAGAATAATCTCCAAGTGGCTCAAATTGCTCAAGACTTGGACAGTCAAATCATCTCCCAAGGCAGTCAACCTCAAATTAGGGTTTTGTGTTGCATCAAGGTCCTTACATCCAAATGACGTCAAGTGCTCCCAAATTTCCTAATATGTTCTTAAGATCATCCATGTCAAATTTCAAGCCTTGCGGAGGAAGTTTGGTCAGTAAATTGCTCAAGAAGCCCAAGAATCGACTGTGCTAGGGCAAAAGTCAACTGTGACCTACAAACAGTCAAACCTCAAGATTTTTTGTCAACATTCTCATTTTGAAGGATAATTCATCATTTCATCAAGGGTTTATCATGATTCATCAAGGATTGCTCAAAATTCATCAAGATTTAAAAGTTGCTAAATTAGGGTTTTGTAGGAAAAGTCAACTCAACTTTGACCAAGCATAACTTTCTCATACTTTATGAGAAATGACCCATACAAAGCTCATTTTGAAGCGGATGCAATTTCCTATAATCCATCTTCATACCCCAAGATCAAGAAATTCACTCACAAAAAGTTACAAATTTGGACATTATAGGTCATTTTTGAAAGTCAACAAAAACACCTTTTTTCCAAAGCTTATAACTTGAGCGTGGAATATCAAAATGAGATGAGATCAAAAGGGTTGGTTAGAATACATATCAAGGTTTCTAAAAAGTCCAAGAACACCTCCAAAAGTTCAAAATTAAAGAAGCTATGCATTGTTGAAGTTAGGCATTTTTCCAAAATTGCCAAAAGTCAATTATCCCCAAAACTCCAATTTTTGACAAAAGGGCCCACTTTTTTACACTTGATTTGATCTTGTCACACCACACACGTGTCCTATCTTCAATTTCATGACCAATTATTACTTTTTCTATTTTATTTGATTTTTATTGATTTAATTCATTTTTAATCAATTTAAATCAAAATAAAATCTCAATATTAATAACTTGTGATCTTTTTTATTGATACAGCTTTCAATTAACATCATGAACACAATCAAATTCGTGCCAAGCCATATCATGCACAAAATCTTGGATTTGGAAAGAATTTGAAAGCCTTTAATAGAGGAATCAAATCAAATCTTGATTCATCAATTCACATGGATTCAAGCCCATGTTTTTAACCTAATTGCTTCTATGATACATATACAACATGAAGCATACAAGAACACGACCAAAAAGCTGCCAAATCACAAAACCAAACTTGAAAAAAAGCTTGAATCTGAAATCGATATTGGAGGCCAATTCAATCCAAAATCTCAACGTGGTTCAATTGCCAGGAGTCCACTAAAGCTATTGGAATCAAAACCAAGCCTTGAAACGTCATCAAACTCACTGTAAGTCGTCCTGAACATAGCCCTGTACATGAAATTGTGAATCCATATTCCTGCATCCTTTGAGCAATTTTTTTGTACAATCATGCTTAACGATCAATTTCCAGTCTTTCTGCATCATTTGATTTTGTTTTCGTGAGCTATAGCACCATACCCGAATCTAGGGTTTGGGAGGTTTGTTTTTGGGCATTTGCTTTACATGTAAAATTGGAACAAACCATGGACATGGTTGTAGTCAGGGAGGAGAGACAAGCATGGTGATGGTCTCCGTTTGCATTTACATGGCCTATAGCGCATTTTAGGACGAACCTAGGAATTTAGCTGCGGATAAAATCCGTAGGTAAATATCCAGGATTTTCAGCGAAGAAGACGACTATGTATCTTCTCCCTATTGGTTGATTTAAATCTCGCGCCTTTTTTTTTATTTCCAGCATATTGTTTGATTCCTCCATATAATAATTATTACTTATTCTAATAACAAACAGGCGCATTAGTTGAGTTGGCAAGCACGCTAGTGGATTGTCTCATGGGACCTGGGTTCGAATCCCAGGTCCCCCAAATGCTTATTGTTATTTTGTTACAGGTATTCCAATGCATTTCCATAACGTAGACCACCATGTGCCTCCAAAGATCCAGGCGCCTGATGGCCTTCAGTCCAAATCCAAGGGCCAAGATTGAATGATCATCCTACACCCTAGTCAAACGTACCATGGAGAATTGGAAAAGTCGGCCCAGGCCAGCGCCTGTTGGGCCTTGAAAATGCTATTTTCACACTCAAATCAGGCCCAACACCCCCTTCATTGGTTTATTTCTTTTCTTTTCTATATTTCTTTTATTTAATTGTTTTTGTTAATTATTTTGATTATTTAATTAACCAATTAACATTTTTCTTAATAAAATCAAAACACAAAAAATATTATTTTTATTTATTAAAATTAATTTCATCATTTTATTTTTGTAAATGAATATTAATTAATTAACTTAGTTTTAAATATGTTTAACATTTAATATTTTTTGCAATAAATTAAAATTAATGTAGAATTAGGTTTTTAATAACTTTTAACCAGTTTTATTTTATTTCCTTAAATATAAAAAATCCAAAAAATATTTTTATTAATTAATTAATTTAATTGTTAGCTTAATTTAATTTCCATTTAATTCAAAAAATAACAAAAAAATCTCATTCTTTCAAAAAAGGGTCAAAACCCTAAAAACTCGCCCGATTTAATTTCTCGCACGCGTATCATTTTATCCAATATTGTAATTGCTTCCGGTTTGTAAAAGTTTTTAATTAGGACATTTTTATCGCTTTATTTTATTTTCCGCAATTTAAATTTCAAGGGTTGTTTTTGGCGATAAAATACCCGACGCCTTATAATAGTTTAGATTTAATTTCCGCAATTTAAATTCTGAAACTATACACTGTTAGATGTTTGATAATAGGGAATGCATGACAAGATCAAATGTATGAACTTAAAATCAACATAGCTCACCCATGACATGTACAAAGATAATTTAACCGAAACAACACACTCGCACATGCGCACTCTTAGGGTACACCTCACTTGGTTGCCTTCGACTGTGGTCATTGAGTATAGGAAGTTTTAGAGGTCGCCCTCTTGTCCAAAGATCATAAGTTGCCTCGGAAAAATGATCTAAGACATTAGGATTACCGCTAAGGCGCCCTACCATTGCTTTAGTGACCACACGTCCCTTAATCGAATTGACCCGAGAACTCCAGCGACGATGCTACCTACTCATTCATAGTGGGATAACATTGTCTAAAGGAAATTTGTACAGATTAATTCCTTTTTCGAGTAGGTAAATGGTTCTTAAGTACTTGCTCCTTTTAAAACAAAACAAAACTTTTCGCACTTACACCTTTTCAAACAAAAACTTCTTTTAAACCCACAAACACAAAGAAAAGCAATTTTAAAAACACAATAAGCAAGTACCTAAGAGCCCATGGATAACCATGGATAGAAAGGGTGCTAACACCTTCCCTCTCTATAATCTACCTCCCGAACCCGAGAAACATCTCGAAAAAGGAATTTTTATGTGCTTTTTTCCTTTCCTTGTTGGATAAAATAAAAGACGGTGGCGACTCTTGCTTTCCGCGACATTTTGAAAAAACAAACGTAAACTGAAAACCAGCATTTCCAAAACAGTCAGTTCTCATTCCCACCGTATCACAATGACTACAAACAAGTCCTACAAGGAATTCACGTCGTTATATAATGAAAACAAACAAGCCTTGCAAGGAGTTCAAGTTGTTAGATAATGAAAGCAAACAAGTAACACAAGTAGCCTTAGGTCCAGGCTTGCATGGAGTTTGTAGGTATGTACCCTCTTGAAGTTTTAGTTGGTTCAACCTGTCCTAAAAGAAGTAACTGGGTTCTAAGGAATCTCAATATCACTGATCTTTCTTCATCGGGCATTGTTTCAACACAAGCTTCTTTATTAGTGAACGAAATATCCTGAAAGTATGATCTCAATGAGTGTAGTATTGAGTATCAACCAACTTTAGTCTTGCACTAAAGTTGGCTATCTCACTACTTTCTAATGGCTAAGTTGTTCAACTAAGGTTCTACGGTCAGTTAGTGCTTTATGACACCATACAACGTCCCCGTATTCTCCTCGATTGGACTCAAGGGATACCGGTACCAATAAATGTGTCACACTAACGTAGCCATTGCTTCAACTATGTCGGTATTATGCCGCATAGTCCCCACGATATATTGCTCCTTACCTAATATGCCCCAGATCCGGGTATAGGATCTATACAAGAATACCCAAACAACCCTTCAAGAATAAATCAATTAATTCAAACAAGGAAAACATTTTAAAATATGAACTATCTATAAGGTAACCCCACTTTTAGTCTTCCCCACCAAATTCGTCAGTTCTGTAATACGGTGGGAGAACTGACTTTACTAGTTTTGCATTTTATCGCAAATGTTGCGGTTAGCAAGAGTCGCCGCCGACTTTTCTTTTATCTAATAAAGGAAAGGGTGAAAAGAACAAGAAAGACCCTTTGATAATTTTTCTGAGTAAGGGGGTAGGTTATGGAAAGGGAAGGTGTTAGCACCCTTTCCATTCGTAGTTATCTACGGGCTCTTAGTTGCTAGCTCACTTTGAAAATGCTTTTTTGTGCAAGCGTATTTGAAAATATTTTTGAAAAGACGCCTTAGTTGTTGCACCCCAAAATTTACCCTCTTGATTTAGGCTTATGTTTCATCATGAACATCATAGTGCATTGCATTCATACATTGTGATGGGATCAAAGTACTTTGGTTATCAAGTCTTCCTCAAGCTTTGAAGGTTGGTTGCACTGATAAGTTGTTCAAGTAGAATCTTATTATCTAAACCTCTGGATCTTTTAAGCTCAAAGGTTATGGCATATCTCAAGATATTTTATTCATCTCTTTGGATCACCATAGGATTGAAGTTTGTGTTTGATTACAAGGGGAATCACTCTTTGGATTCACCAGTCAAATTAGGGTTTTGTTTGAGCAAGGCTATTGGCCAATGTACAAGTCTTGATTTATGGAGCTATAACATCTCTTTGGTATCAAAGAGGTCTTTGCACAAGGAATTGGTCATGATGCCCAAAGTATTTGAAGTTTTGAAGATGATTCATCAGTCTCCTGAGGTGTTGACCAAAACTATGGTTTGAGTTTTTATCAGGTTTCTTTGAGAATTTTTAAGTAAAACTTTGTACATGGCCTCTATATATTTGGAGATCATATGTTTGAAGTTTTGATCATCAATTTTGAAGGGAAGTGGATCAATTGATTCAGAGGGGAAAAATGGTCATTTTGGTAAAAATCAGTCAAAGTCAAGGTTGACCAAGTGAACCTTTGGCCAACCATCAATTCAAGGATGTACTTTTCATATTTCAAGTCCATTTTGGTCATTAGATCAAAGAGATTGAGGTTTGGGTTGAAACTTGTTCTTGAAGAAACCCTAAAAGTTACTAATTTTGGAAAATAAGGAGTTAATTTTAAAAATTCATATTTTATCCACCCTTGATCAAGAAGATGCAAATGAAATATGCTTGGAAAGCTAAGAGAATGATCTTTCGCCTACTTTTGGTCTCATGTCCTACTGGAGAAGGTTAATTCCTGCTTAGGGAGAAGAGTTTAAGAACATAGGTTGTTCATTTCTCTACTGGGGAGTTTAAACCCTGACTGGGGATAGAAGAGGTAGGCAACCTTCTGGCTTGTTTAAGGAGGATAAAGTTGACTGATATCTGGGCCAATTTTAGATTCAGTAGCAACTCTCTGATGATAGTGGCAACTTCATTGGGGAGAGGATTTTAGGCGACAGTTTATGGTAAAAGCATACTCAAGCTAGGGAGTGTTAGAATAAATCTATGCCTTGATTGTATTTGAAGATGTATTAAATGGGTATCAGAATGATATCCATATATGGACTGTATCTGAACCGTATCTGAAAGATATACTAAATGAGTATTAGAATGGATCTGTATATTTATCGTATCTAAATTGTATCTGGAAGATGTACTGAATGAGTATCAGAATGAATTTGTATCTTGATCGTATCTGAACTGTATCTAGAAGATAAATCTGGAATGAGTGCTAGAATTAATTTGTATATTGATTGTATATGCATTGTATCTAGAAGAGAAATCTGGAATGAGTTCCAGAATGAATCTATATCTTGATTGTATCTGCACTATATCTAGAAGTGGATCTGGAATGAGTGTCAGAATGAATCTGTATCTTTATTGTATCTACACTGTATCTAGAAATGGATCTGGAATGAGTGTTCGAATGAATATGTATCTTGATTGTATCTACACTGTATCTAGAAATGGATCTGGAATGAGTGTCCGAACGAATCTGTATCTTGATTGTATCTGCACTATATCTAGAAATGGATCTGGAATGAGTGTTAGAATGAATCTGTATCTTGATTGTATCTGCACTGTATCTAGAAATTGATTTGGAATGAGTGTCAGAATGAATCTATATCTTGAAGAGAATCTAGAATGAGTGTCAGAATGAATCTATATCTAGAAGATGATAAATTGTTTGAGAAATAAACCCTATTGGGAAAATACTCTTGTTGAGGAAACACCCTTGTTAAGGAAATGAACTCTGTTGGAGAATAGAAGTCTGAAAGGGGGTTTTACAACCTTGGAGGAACAAGATCGGCTGGGGAAGTGAAACTCCATGAACTGTACTAATTAGAACTCCATAGGCTGGTGATATTTCTGTGGAGAAATTCATACTCTTTTATTAGCCAGAGTGATCTGCCGTGGCAATTGCGGGGAATGTATGAACTTGTGAAGATTACTCTTTGGGGATAATCTCATGGAAGTGGCTCTGTGGGGATCCGTGGAGACTTGAACATACCTCTACTTCTAGAGCCCTTGGTGAATGTTGATTAGGGCGATAATTCTTCTACTGATAGACAAATGACGAGATGACAGGACATAGTCGTACGCTTTAATTCCTAACTTTTTCCTAGACTGTCCTTTAAGATTTTTCAGTCCACCAGGATACCCTTTTTAGTCCAAGTTGCCTTTTTAGGATTTCGACTTACTGGGTGTACAGTTTTATTTATATATCCCTAATTTTTTCCTGAACTCTTTTGTTTTGTCAGGATGCCCTTATTTTTGCCTAGGCCAGTCAACCTAGCGAGTCTTTTTTTCACGCGTAGTATTTTCTGACTATGTCCGCGTTTACAGGGTGCAGACAATTGTCACTGTATATAGTAGTAAGTGTTGCAGCATTTCCAGAAAATGTTTTCTTGATCGTACATGGCCCTTTGCTGGAACTCATGTTCAATGCCCAAAGTGATTCACATGGAGGTCTCCCCCTAGCTATTCAGCACTTTTGAGAGGTTCCTTGAATCTTGACTCGATTGCCCCCTAGATCAGTTAGACACCATGTCATGCCCCTAGATTATGAAAGGCCTGTTACTGGAAATGTATTTTCATCTGAGGTGATTCTGTTCATTGAGAGGATTTTCGTTCATTGAATATCTGTCATGCGAATTTCTCTGCTGTCGAAAAATTAGTCATATGCAAATAATGGAATTTAAGAATGCAAAGCTTATGTCTTTCTTGAAGTTTTTAAAAGTGCATTTTTAATAAAACAAAATTTGCAAGAATGTGATATCAACTCAGGATTTTTAGCAAGCCTTACAGGAGTCAGGATACCTTTTTGTAATAGTATGCTTTCGAACTAACCCATGCTTCAGTTAGGACTTTTAAGGGTTGTAGCGTGGCCTGGTTCACGATTTAAGAAGCAAAGGATAAAGGCTCAAACTTTATTTATACATACCCTCTCTTCGTGATGTTCTTCAGTCATATACTTAGTTAATTGTGCGTTTAGATCCCAATCGAGTCTGGGATTTTTTCCCTAATATTCTGGTGATGGTTCGAATACTGAAAATTTATTTTTGTAATATATCTTTTTGGTTGAGGATTTGTAGCGACCTCTTTTTATCATCCCTACCTTTTGTCTGAATTGCTTCTTTTGTGATTACAGTCAGCTGGATGCCTTAGTTTTTTTTCTTAAGTCTCCTTCATAGGTTTTGACTTAGCGAGCTTTTCTTTTGAGAGATAATGACTGCCTATTTTAGTGATTACAGAGAACCATCACTGTTTTTTGATTTAGAAGAGTATCTTCGAAACTACTGGTCGTGTACGAGGGTAAAGATTGTGTTTAAATGCATCACTAAATTAACTGAGATATTACCCTGCCCCAGGTTATGATTAAAGGTTTCAATTTGTGTGAAAAAGAAAACTCCTACTTCTTAGGATCAAAGGGGTTGACTAGGGATTATCTTCCTTATAATTCCACTGTTAAGGATTTGAAAGAACGCATGTAAATCGTCAACAGGGTATGTTCAAAAGCATATTGTATGAGATTATGGTATTGTTTTCGTCATCCTCCCTCTAAAGGCTTACAGATTTTAATCGAGAGTTGAATATCATAACGAGGAAGTAAAAGCATAGTTTAAATACATTCAAAACGAATGGGTTACTTCAAGCCAAACATATGCAATGCATTAACGGAATAATCAAAGTATTCCATAAAATAAGTGTTCAAATAATCAAAACAAATTACAATTTGAAAACTCAAAAGACCAAAAAGCCTCTCTGTCTGAACTTGTCACTTAAGATGGTGTGCCTTTGAGGAATGGTAGAAGAATTCAGTCTGACCATCTTGTGTGAATTCCAACACTCCTTTGTCGATCAAGTCGTGCATCTTATTTTTCAATGCATAACAACTATTAGTGTCATGCCAAGGACTATTGGAATGATAAGTGCATCTCACATTAGGATTAAACCGAGGAGAGGCGGTGTTAGGATTTGGAGGAGGACCCTTCAATGTCATCAACCCCATCTTCAGCATGTGTTGTAATACTTAAGCCGAGGACATGTTGATTTTTGTGAATTGCCTTTTGGGTGTGTCCTACTTACGTTGATCTCCTTGTCGTTGTTATTGCACCGGTGCTGGATTAGAGATCCGCACTGCCCCCACAGATTGGTTGAGATCACTCTTATTACGATCCTTTTGGTCGTACAGAGTACTGGACTCCTTCTTTCCATTGTATGGTCTCTTCTGAGTACTTGAAGATGCATTCCCCTGAATTTCACTTCTCCCAAGTATATTTTCAATACGTTCTCTCATAAACAGTCACCTGATTCCTTGTCTGCCAAGAGAGGTTGATAATTAAATAGGCCTCAAATCCTAGCAGTTTTCCCCAGACGATCGTATCTGTCATGATGAAGCTTGATGATGAGAATCCTCAAATCTTCTTTTCCCCGAGCTAAATTTTGGATAAGAGCCATCTGACTACTCATATGGATTCTCATAATTTCCATCTCAACTTGCAGTTGTTCCAACTGGTCATCCTTGTTATCTTTAGGATTTTTCCTGGTCATGTTCCCAACGAGGGGTGCTTTCAATTCTTATTTCCCCTTGGATAGATTTATGAGCATTTCCTTGAACTGAGCATCTTTACTTTTAAAGTCTCTGTTATTATGTTCTAGAGCCATCTTCCTTGCTAAAATAAACAGCAAGAAAATGAGAAACCTGTCTTGAGAATACCTGTTATGTAATGACATATATGCAATGTTTCCAAGGATCTCACGGGGTAAACACAAGAAAATGTTTAAATTTTGATTTCAACTTTGATTGAAGAACTTCGCCTCGTTGAATTTCCTTCTACAGGAATCAAGCTCACCATGTCGAGTGGGTTATAGCCTCTAACTCAAGACATCGTGCTTCGTTCTTTGACGACATTTGGTTAGAGGAAAATAAATCCTCTTGCCCCTTGCTAGACGTCTGGTTGATCATACTTTGGCAGCCTTTAGTTATAGGAAAATAAATCCTCTTTCCCCTTTCTAGGCGTCTAGTTCATGTTAACCTGCATCACATGCCCTTGAGATCGTTGAAATGGTTAACGACATGCTATGGTATGATGTTATGATGTGTATGTTATGCATCAAGTAAAAGTATAAGGTGATCTAAACAAGTAAGTCTTGCAAGAAATCCAGGTTATTGGATAATGACTACAAACAAGTCCTACAAGGAATTCACGTCGTTATATAATGAAAACAAACAAGCCTTGCAAGGAGTTCAAGTTGTTAGATAATGAAAGAAAACAAGTAACACAAGTAGCCTTAGGTCCAAGCTTTCATGGAGTTTGTAGGTATGTACCCTCTTGAAGTTTTAGTTGGTTCAACCTGTCCTAAAAGAAGTAACTGGGTTCTAAGGAATCTCAATATCACTGATCTTTCTTCATCGGGCATTGTTTCAACACAAGCTTCTTTATTAGTGAACGAAATATCCTGAAAGTATGATCTCAATGAGTGTAGTATTGAGTATCAACCAACTTTAGTCTTTCACTAAAGCTGGCTATCTCACTACTTTCTAATGGCTAAGTTGTTCAACTAAGGTTCTACGGTCAGTTAGTGCTTTACGGCACCACACAGCGGCCCCGTATTCTCCTCGATTGGACTCAAGGGATACCGGTACCAATAAATGTGTCACACTAACGTAGCCATCACTTTAACTATGTCAATATTATGCCGCATAGTCCCCACGATATATTTCTCCTTACCTAATATGCCCCAGATCCGGGTATAGGATCTATACAAGAATACCCAAACAACCCTTCAAGAATAAATCAATTAATTCAAACCGGGAAAACATTTTAAAATATGAACTATCTCTAAGGTAACCCCACTTTTAGTCTTCCCCAGCAGAGTCGTCAGTTCTGTAATATGGTGGGAGAACTGACTTTACTAGTTTTGCATTTTATCGCAAATGTTGCGGTTAGCAAGAGTCGCCATCGAAATTTCTTTTCTCTAATAAAGGAAAGGTTGAAAAGAACAGGAAATACCTTTCGATAATTTTTCTGAGTAAGGGGGTAGGTTATGGAAAGGGAAGGTGTTAGCACCCTTTCCATTCGTAGTTATCTACGAGCTCTTAGTTGCTAGCTCACTTTGAAAATGCTTTTTTGTGCAAGCGTATTTGAAAATATTTTTGAAAAGACGCCTTAGTTTTTGCATCCCAAAATTTACCCTCTTGATTTAGGCTTATGTTTCATCATGAACATCATAGTGCATTGCATTCATACATTGTGATGGGATCAAAGTACTTTGGTTATCAAGTCTTCCTCAAGCTTTGAAGGTTGGTTGCATTGACAAGTTGTTCAAGTAGAATCTTATTATCTAAACCTCTGGATCTTTTAAGCTCAAAGGTTATGGCATATCTCAAGATATTTTATCCATCTCTTTGGATCACCTGAGGATTGAAGTTTGTGTTTGATTACAAGGGGAATCACTCTTTCTATTCACCATTAAAATTAGGGTTTTGTTTGAGCAAGGCTATTGGCCAATGTACAAGTCTTGATTTATGGAGCTATAACATCTCTTTGGTATCTAAGAGGTCTTTGCACAAGGAATTGGTCATGATGCCCAAAGGATTTGAAGTTTTGAAGATGATTCATAAGTCTCCTTAGGTGTTGACCAAAACTAGGGTTTGAGTTTTTATCAGGTTTCTTTGAGAATTTTTAAGTAAAACTTTGTACATGGCCTCTATATATTTGGAGATCATATGTTTGAAGTTTTGATCATCAATTTTGAAGGGAAGTGGATCAATTGATTCAGAGGGGCAAAATGGTCATTTTGGTCAAAATTAGTCAAAGTCAAGGTTGACCAAGTGAACCTTTGGCAAACCATCAATTCAAGGATGTACTTTTCATATTTCAAGTCCATTTTTGTCATTATATCAAAGAGATTGAGGTTTGGGGTGAAACTTGTTCTTGAAGAAACCCTAAAAGTTACTAATTTTCGAAAATAAGGACTTAATTTAAAAAATTCATATTTTATCCACCCTTGATCAAGAAGATGCAAATGAAATATGCTTGGAAAGCTAAGAGAATGATCTTTCACCTCCTTTTGGTCTCATGTCCAAATTGGCAAGGAATCAAGAGTTATGGTCTTTTGAAGTCACAAAATTATAGGTCATTTTTTAAAATTAGTGCATTTCAAGCCAAATTTTGAGGACCTTAATGGATTCAATTGCAAAAACTCAAAACTAAGGGTGTGTATATCTTTTCAATAACTTTCCAAATTGTGCTCATTTGTGCTAAAATTCAAAAGTATGAGCAAGTTATGGGTTTTGAAATTTTGTAGCATTTTATTGAAATTTTGCAAATATGCAAAATGGCCAATTCATGAAAACTCAGGTTTCAGCCATTCTCTTTGTTCCTAATCCAGCCCATGACCTATTTGTGACTTGTTAAGGACCATAATATCATCCATCTCGTGTTCCATGGACCTTGGTGCTTGCTTGAATGAAAAATGCAAAAATTGCCCAAAGTTACAAAAACTCCAACACTCTCTGATCAGATGGAATTAAGGGACAAGATTCTAATAATGATCTTCTAAAGTAATTTGGCCCACAAAATGCATAGGAAGCCAAAGAATGCACGAGCAAAACAGCCAATTCTGTGCACACTTCATTTTTTCCAAAATTTTCCAATCAAGCCCTTGGACAGCTTGGAAGACCAAATTCCTTTTCTAACCTTATCTACAAACTCTATATAAGAGGAAGCAAGCAAAGAGAGAGAAGGAGAACGCGCCATTTGCAAGAAATTCAGATCTGAGATTTACTCCAAATTCCTTGGTGTTTTCTTCAAAATTCTTGTGGATACAGCTTCAGCAAAGGGAGTAGATCAAGCTAGGACCATTTGTTTGCATCTGGAGTGAAGGAGACAGTAGAACACTTTTCTCCTTGAGGTAATGATTCCAAACTTCAATTTCTGAGATGCGCTTGTTTATTGAGGTGTTTGAGCTTGGATTTGTGTTCAATGATGTTAATGGAATGTTTTTGAAGCTTTATAGCATTTGACTTGGTGAATTAGCATGATTGGATACTCTGAAACTCGCGATTCAGAATGTTTTTCCTCATATTCCTGACTTGATTGTGAACAATGTGGTTGATGTTTTGATTTGATTCCAATTGCAATGTGAAGTATGAAATGCTAGCTTTGATTTGCCCTTGATTTCATGAAAAACGATGCGAAATTGAGTATGTTATGCTAGTCTGAACATGAGCCCTAAACCAAAGAGTTGCGCGCGTTTTTGAATTGTTCAAAGGTTGAAGATGATGTGGTGGCGCTTTCTCATTGGTCCGTTTGAATTTTTAGCTTATTTGAATTATTTGTTTTATTTGACATTTTGTTTGATTTTATTTTCTGACCAAAACACTTTCAAAAATCACAAAAAAATTACCATAGGTTAATAATATTTTCTAGTATTTTTCATAATTTTTTTGGATTGTTTTAGAAAAATTCTTATTGGTTCAAAATTTTATAGGTTTAAATAATTGTTTATTTGAAGATAATTTTTATTTTAATATTTCTTTGATCCAAAAAATTCCACAAAAATTGTTCTAGACTAACAAAATAATGGAAAAATTGATTCTGACTTTGGTTTATCATTTTCTTTATTTTTGATTTAAAATTTAATTTCAAAGGTTATTTGTAATATTTGTTTGTTTGATTTTTAATTCAATATTTCCCTTAATAAAAAAAATTCAAAAAAAAAAATCATGTAAGCTTGTTTTTAGTCATGGAGTCAGAATATAATTTCATTTTTGACCTTTTGTTGATTTTTGGCTAAGGTTTGCATTTTTCCATTTAAATATTAGTTTAATTGATGATTGTTTATTTATTTATTTTTTTTAATATTTCCTATAATTCAAAATTTCTACAAAAATTCAGGGATGTGTGTTTTTAGTTCTAATATTTGAATATAATTTTTGTTGGCCATTTTTCTGAGTTTTTGATTTAAATGTTATTTTGAGATATGAATAATTGTTAATGGACTAATTGTTTGAATTTAATTTCATTTTGGCTCTTTCTTAATTCAAAAATAATATGAAAAATATATTTTCTGAAATTTAGGGTTTCTTGATGATTTGTATGATCTTGGTTTAATTTGTTTGAATTTTGATCTCACTTAATCAATATTTGAGATTAAAAGTCAAAAATTAGGGTTTTGTTGCTTATGGTGCAAGTTTCATTTTTAAAACCACCATGCCCTAGATTTTCTATGGGATTCAGATCTTGATTAGGGTTCATGAATGTATTAACGATCTTAAGATCATTTATCTTGATTTTTTTAACTTGGTTTGACATTTTCCCACAAATTATTTTGAAAACTTGTCTAGTTTGGTAGTTTTGCCAACTAGTCTTGAACTTTGGATTTCATTTGGTCTCCTCCTCAACCATTCATGAACTTAGGGATTGCATTATGACTTCTATACCATTCAAAGATGCCAATATTTTTTTTGGTTTGAATTATGGACCCTTATTTCCATTTTTGATGTAATTTTGAAGTGAAGGTACCCAATTATGTTTGCATGTTTTGTTGCAATTTGTTTGATGGCCAATGAACTTGAGTGAGGCCTATAATTGGGAACCTAATGATCATGTTGATTCTGATTGTCCATGTTAGCTCAAGCCATTTCATTTAAAAGCCTCATGTTTGAATGTTTTGAACCTTCTAATGCATTATGTAGGTTTCATCTCCTAATGTGTTCACACAGTTGTGATTGAATTAATGGTGCATGATTAAAATATGTTTTCTACTGACCTTCATGGTATTTGTTCATATTATTCTCAAGCTCTTATGATCCTTGATTGATATTCAATTGTCAATTCAACATGGTGATGGAAAGGAGCAACATTCCTCTAATTCTTTTGACCTAATCTGTGCATATGCTTGTTTCCTCTTGCCTATCCTGTCTAATGTTTGATAATTGCCACCATGTTGTTATTTTTTTACTTTATGGAATACTAACTTGGTTGTTGAATATGCGAGGTACTCTGAGAAAGTTGCCACTTTTGGGCTTGAGGCTTTTGTGTTTCACTTTATTTGTGGAACACAATTCATCATATTAGCATTATTTTTGTGTTTGGCATGTTTGATGGTTTATGCAGGATATACATACATATGATTGTGAATGCCATACATTGCCCATGGGATTTGTTCATATTTGATAAATTACTTACATCCTGATGGTGTAATTTCTGACTCGATTTGTCTACTGATGCCAGCTTGCTTGAAGTTTCTTTGGGTTTCTTTCATTCTTGCTTAATTGCTACAAATAGTTATCTGTTTGGTATTGTACTACTTCCTTTATCCCATTTTCATTTTGCATAATTCTCTGACTGTATGATGGGACCTCTATTGCTGATATATGTTAGGAGGCCCTCTGGTTTTTGTCTGATGCATGTGTTGTGTTTGTTTTTGATCGATGAGTCACTCAATTTAGAAATTGAGATCACGACTTCGCTCTCATTGCATGCTCCCTATAGGATGTTTATTGCTTTCCTTCTTTAATTATTGATCGATGAGTCACTCAATTTAGAAATTGAGATCACGACTTCGCTCTCATTGCATGTTCCCTATAGGATGTTTATTGCTTTTCTTCTTTAATTGTTGATCGATGAGTCACTCAATTTAGAAATTGAGATCATGACTTCGCTCTCATTGCTTATTCCCTATATGATAGTTTTGTTGAGTTCCCTTTAACATGTGAATTAGGGTATGATTTTCCCTTATCCTCAACCTTAGGATCAACCATTGTATGATAACACTAGGGATAGTGCTAGCCTAGTTTCCCTTAGTCGTTTTTTTCCTTTCTTTACATTTTGCATCTTAAAACAAAAAATTGTTTCTTGGCAAATCATAAGACATTTCTAATGAACTCAAACCCTTCTTCAAAGTAAAAGATACAAACCGATCTTTCCTGGTCTGTGTTATCTTGAAGCCGATGTTTCGCCATCGCACATGTCTGATTATCCTACTTTGATTCTCAATATCATTGTTAGGTGTGATGTTTCGTCATCCGATTTATTGATGTTTTGCCATCTTTGCCATGATATCTTTGTTACCTCTTAGCCGATGTTTCGTCATCGCACATTTGCTTGAAGTCGATGTTTCGCCATCGCACATGTTTGATTAACCTACTTTGATTCTCAATATCATTGTTAGGTGTAATGTTTTGTCATTCAATTTATTGATGTTTCATTATCTTTACCATGATATCTTTGTTACCTCTTAGCCGATGTTTCGCCATCGCACGTTTGTTTGAAGTCGGTGTTTCGCCACCGCACATGTTTGATTATCTAACTTTGACTCTCAATGTCACTGTTAGGTGTGTTTTTTTACCATTTGATGTCTCTCCATCTTTGACATGTTACTTTGTTATTATTTAATCGATGTTCGATCGCCTCATTTGTTTGTTATTTCATTCGATGTTTTTCCATCTTGACTATTTGTTTTTTGTCTTAATTAAAAAACACAAACCAACCAAAACACATAAGCCGAACGACGGCTGCTCTGATTCCTTAAAAGGGATACGTAGGCATTGGGGTAGGTCCCAACCGATCACATCTTTTATTTTCCCTACATTATTTTCCTTTTCTTTCTCATGCATTCCCTTTTCAGTGATAAACCATAGACATAGGATTTGACCACAACCATTAGATTAGACAACAAGAGTGGATACCGTAGAGTACTACGGGCGTGCGGGGTGCTAACACCTTCCCCTCGCATAACAGACTCCCTTACCCGATCTCTCGGTCGAAAGACCGTGATTTCTCCCTTTTCAGGTTTTCTCGATGTTTACCTTTCCCTCTCGGTGGGTTAAAAGACGTTTGGTGGTGACTTCATTGATGTTTCATTAAAATCCAGATGACAGGTTCCGACCGCGTAGTTTCAGCTGGCGACTTCACTGGGGACATATTAACCTTTTGCTGGTCCATCTCGGAGTCGATCCTAGCTCTTGTTCATTTTCTTTTTGGGTGTTTATTCTACCGCTTTGCATATTTATCTGTTTGCATTTCATCCTATGTGCGCTTTACTTTCTGCATACTGGATTTGGCTGGACTGTTTGGATTCTGGATTTCTTGGTGGGTGGGTTGTTCCATGAGGTAAAAGGCCTCATACCCAGGCTATGAGTAAATTCCATAGGAACTAGGAATAGAGTGGCCATGGCAGCTACGAGGCGGATGCTTTGTAGACCTGACCATGAGACCCATGACTTCGGAGGTAGTTCAGATAGGTGTTATCGTATGATAATACCGACATTCGAGCTCTCGTACTCTAATTTGGCTTTTAACCTTACCTTGGCCTAGACTACACCCGTGAGAGGGGCGGGAAAACTTTTCTTACATGTACAGGTACTGTTGGTGACTTTGTGTTATGAAGGTGACTCAGGTTCCCATGATAGTTTTGAAGCTGTGGGATTTTCTTTTGATCTTGAGTGGTGCTGTTCTGTAATGGTCCAGCCATGATCCAATGTGAAACTTTGATCCTGTCATGTTGCATCATAGCATATTTATTTCTAAAAAATAATGTAAAGAAAATAACTAGCATGCGCATGTCATTTTCCATGGACATTCAAGAGTTTTCTTTCCATCAGAAATGGATGGTCTCCCTCCAGTTGAGTTTGATTCAGTTCGTGTTAAAGAGCTCACTAGGCATACTTTCTCTTATCAGATTCCTACCATTGATGTGTCCGAATTGAAGAGGTTGAGTTCTTATCTGAAGGGTGATGTTCTGAATAATTTCAACAAAAATTATGGCAACTTGTTACTAGTCCTTAACACTCCAGTTGACCCGATGGCTTTGATCACTCTCTTCCAGTTCTATGACAAGGAATTACGGTGTTTTACTTTTCAAGATTATCAACTGGTTCCCACCCTAGAAGAGTACGTGCACCTGCTTAATATCAAGTTGTCCGATGAAGTTCCTTTTGTCCAAGTGCCGGAGAAGCCGAAGTTTGAAATTGTTGCTGAAATTCTTCGTTTGAGTTGAAAAGAGGTGAAAGACAATTGGAAGTCGAGTGAAGGTAATACAGGGGTTTATTTGAATTTCTTAGTGAAGAAAGCTGAAGACTGGGCAAAGAAAGGCAATTGGAGTGATTTCGGTTCTCTGTTCGCTCTAATGATATACGGGATCGTCCTTTTCGCTTGCAAGAGAAATTTTGTGGATTTGGCGGCTATTTGTGTTTTTAGAAACAAGAACCCGATACCTACACTCTTGGCAGATACTCTTTATACCATCCATTCCAGGCATGGAAAAGGTGGTAATGTAAGTTTATGTCATTCGATGTTGTATCAATGGCTTAAGTTGCATCTACCAGTAAGTGGCCCTTTCGTGGATACCAGGCATTCTCTCTGATGGTCATCAAGGCTTGTCAACCTTACTTCATTTGATATCCGGTGGAATTATGACATGGGGAAGTACGAAGTATTATCACTAGCTGCGGAGATTTCCCTAATGTCCCCCTCATAGGAACTAAGGGATGTATCAACTATAATCCTGTGCTTGATTATCATCAATTGGGATATGCAATGGATGGGCCGCCAAAGGTTAAGGAGGTGTCTGAATCAGTGTATTTCTCTAGAGGAAGTGATCCTGAGATGTTAAAAAGAGTGACAAGTGCTTGGAAGAGAATTCACAAAAAGGATATAACTTCTTTGGGCAAGAAGGTTCCTATTGCTAGGGTTCCTTACCTGGAGTGGGTTAAGGCCAGGGTTAAGATCTTACGGTTACCATTTGAAAGGTCGGCTGCTCTATACGAGCAACCTCCTACTGTTCTAAGTAACACGGTATCAACCGAGATGTTCACCCAAGTTCATGTTGAGAACATTCAGCTTCGTGCAAAAGACCGTGAGGCGGGGATGAAACTTTATTGGGCAGATCAAGAAAGGGCCGACTTAGCTCGCAAACTCAAAGAAGCTCAAGGGGAAACTTCTGATGCAACCAGTTTTAGGAAGAGATCTTATGCTGAAATGGAAGAAGAATTGAGTAAGACTCAGTAAGAATGTTGGAAGCTTCAGGTATCTGAGAATAGCTATAGAAAGAAGATTCAGAACTTAGAAAAATAGCTCAAAGAGAAAGATGCTCAGCTTGAGAAGGAAGTAGCCCAGAAGTGTGTCGCAGAAGATCGGTTCCAAGAAAGTAAAATAGTCGCATCTTAACTTTTGAAGGAGAAAGCCAGACTTGAAGAGTACTGTCAACATCTTGAAGCATGTTTAGTTCCGGAGATTTAGTTCTGTTATTTACTTTTGGTGTATTTGGTCACCCCCAGAATTGTTGGAGGGGACCAATTGATTGTTGTTATTATTCAGTTCTTTTTGCTTTATTGTTAAGACATGTATTTAGTTGTTTATCATTTTACTCTTAATTGTTTGAAGTCACTTAGACATCGTTTCTTTTGTTTAAAAATAATTGAAGTGTTCATCTTATTATCCTTTCCCTTTTGATTGTATGGTCGCACGCCATGACTGATGAATAAAAGGACTCTTGGATACCTGGAAATGACAAACATATCATGCACATCATACATTTCATAACATTACAGGTTATCTCAAGACGTTTTCCTTATTCTGTTACTTTTCTTATTCAGAATTCAAGACGACTACTCATCGGTATTCCACCAGAAACAACTTGCCAAGACAGATGGAACAGGTTCAAGATGAACTCGCTGAAATGAGGGCCCAGATGGCTACTCAAATGACTCAGTTCATGGAGGTCATCACCAATGTGAATCGCCGACAGGAGGAACTAGCTGCCATTATCAACAACCAGCACCGCTATCCAGGGGATGGTGGAAATCAAGGGCTCTATCAGGACATTTCTGTAGGATTGGGGGATGTGCAAGATCAGCCTGCTGGAAATTTTCATGGGATTCCCGGAAACCCTTTTGTGCGCAACGTAGGGAAGTTTCCCCCGTCTCCTGGACCTCGTCTTGTGGGGAAAAAAAGAGCTAATCAGGGCAGTGTAAGGAATTATCAGGAGCGGGATTATGACTTTGACCAGGATGAAGATCAGTTTTCTGTTCGTCGTTCAGAGCCAGGGTTTCAGATTGAGGATATGAAGTATCGTTTATTGGAAGAGCGTCTGAAGGCTGTGGACGGGAAAGGAGTCCTTGGTATGGATGCTAATGATCTCGGGTTGGTGTCTGGGGTGAAAGTTCCTCCAAATTTCAAGCCTCCTACATTTGAAAAGTACAACAGAATGTCGTGTCCTATTACTCATGCAACTGCTTATTTCCGGAAGATGTCAGTACATACTGAGGATTAAGGGCTTTTGATTCACTTTTTCCAAGATAGCCTATCTAGGGCATCCCTGGAGTGGTACATGAAGTGGGAGAAAACTCATATTCGTTGCTGGAATGATCTTGCTCGGGCTTTTGTCAAACATTATCAGTACAATATGGATATGGCTCCTAATCGCACTCAGTTACAGAATATGTCACAAGGACCAAAAGAATCTTTCAAGGAATACGCTCAGAAGTGGTGTGAGTTGGCTGCAAGGGTTCAACCTCCACTCATGGAGAGGGAACTCATTGATATGTTTATGAGTACCCTGCAAGGGCCATTCTATGAGCACATGATATGAAGTACTTCAGCAGGATTTGCAGACTTGGTTATGGCTGGTGAAAGAATTGAAGTGGGTTTGAAATTGGGAAAAATTCAGATTGGAGGTTCCAGTGGCTCATCAAGGGGCAGTAAGAAACCATTCAACACTTACCCTAAGAAAAGGGAAGGCGATACAAGTGTGGTTTACTCTCATAGAGGAAGAAGGGAGGATCGTCAATACCAACAAATCAATGTTGTTTCTATTCCTGTTAATGCTCCTCCGCAGCAGAGACCAAATACAATGCCTCAGCAACAAAGACAGCAAGATGCTCCCCGTCAGTATAATAACCAACAACCGAGACAGCCAAGGAAATTTTATCCCTTGCCAGTAACTCTTACTGAAGCGCTCCACCATTTGCTTGATTTGAAGTTGATCAGTTTGAGAAATATGCCGCCATCACCCGCAAGGTTTCCTCCTAACTATGATGCTAATGCAAGATGCAAATTCCATTCAGGCGGAGTTGGTCACTCTATTGACTATTGTTTTGCGTTGAAGTGCAAGGTATAAGACTTATTGGACGCTAAGGAAATTGAGTTTACCCCGGTAACTGGTCCGAATGTTACTCAGAACCCAATGCCGAGGCATGGAGGGGGTGTTGTTAATATGATTGATGATAATGGTGAAGTGTTGAATTTGATCATGAATGTGGAACAAGTAAATACTCCGTTGAGCTATGTTAAGAGGTATTTGCTTGACAATTCTATTTTCCCGGGTTGTACTTCAGAGTGTGCCAAGTGTAGAGAGCAACTGAAGGGCTGTGATGATTTAAAAGCCGACATCCAGTGGATGATAAAGGAGGGTTTCCTACAGTTTGATAGAAAACCGATCTACCGCAAGGTCACCGAAAAAGATGTTGATGTGATATATATTCCTTACACCCCTGCGCGCATTCCTGCCCCATCAAGGGCGCCCCTTCTAATGATCACGGTACTTGGTCCCATGTCGTACACCAGTGAGAAGGCCATCCCATGGAATTATGGTACCGATGTTTATTACCATGGGATAAAGCAGGAGGTTAATGCTCGTTTGTCTGAGGAAGAACGTGCTGAAGGTGATGAAGAGGAAATCCATAACTTTTCTGGTGTGGGTCGAATGACTAGAAGCGGGAGAGTATTTGGTCCTACCAATGTGCAAGATGCGGCAGATTCTTCTGCAAGAGAAAAAGGAAAACAACAGGTGATGATTGGTAATCCCAGGGTTATGCCAGCCAATGTGAATCAACCAATTCCAATACCAGAAGCTTCTTCAGTTCCCGATGAGGTTGAAGAGTTAATGCGAGTTAGCAGAAAGAGTGATTATAGAATAATTGATCATCTGAGCCATACTCCTTCTAAGATGTCTATCTTATCTCTGTTGATTTATTCAGAACCTCACAGAAATGATTTGATGAAGTTATTAAAGAATGCGTTCGTACCACATGAGATAATAGTCAATCAGTTCGAGAATGTCTGTGCTAATATATCTGTCGGGAATGGTTTGGGCTTCACAGATTTTGATCTTCCTCCGGAGGGACCAGACCATAACAAAGTGTTGCATATTTCAATGGAGTGCAGGGGCACTACTTTATCCTGAGTTTTGGTGGACACAGGATCGTCTTTGAATGTATTGCCAAGTCAGCATTGATGAAGATTGATTATTCTGGACTAGAACTGCGCCCTAGCGATTTGATGGGTCTCGAAGGTCAGTATTTGTGGAGGTAGAGTTACCAATTAAGGTTGGTCCTCGAACCTTCACGGCTACCTTTTTATGGATATACAGTCAGCATACTGTTGCTTGTTGGGGAGGTCGTGGATTCATAGAGCGAGGGCAGTCACTTCTACTCTTAATCAGAAACTCAAGTATCCGGTAGAGGGAAAGGTAATAACTGTATGTAGTGAGGAAGAGTACAGCAAGAGTCATTTGACGTCATTCCGCTATGTTGAAGTTGAAGGCGAGACACATGAAACATCGTTCCAGGCATTTGAGACAGTTCATGCTGTCAACTTTCCTCCTCCAGAGCAGAAAAGGAAATCAGAAACTGTTATGTCTTCTCTCAAAGATGCAAAAGCTGTAGTGGAAGGTGGTAACCCTGAAGGTTGGGGTCAGGTGCTGGATGTTACTCTGAAGTTTGATAAATTTGGTCTTGGTTTTAGCCCAGGTCAGCAAAGTGCAGCTCCTAGAGCATCCAGTTTATCTACTCCTGTGAAGTTTTCCCGCCCTTGTGCTACTCAAGAAGGACATGTCAATGCAATTGGTGACGATAGGGCTGATGGCTGCAATATCGAAGATTGGATTCATCCGAGTATTCCAGGCCAGACACTCAAAAATTGGACTTCTGTAGACTTTATCCAAGTTTCAAGCGCCGAGGAGTAATTTTCTTGTTTCTTTTATTGTCATATCATAATTCCTACGCTCTGCCCAAGGCGTAGTGGATCATTTGTGTAGGGCCACCATGTTTATTTTTCAAGTTTATCATGAAATAAAGGACGTTTTTGCATTTAAAATTTTGCTTCTTTTTTCTTTTTCTTTTTACTTTTAAATGGAAATGTTTTTCTTTTCACACACCGTCACTAAAAAACGCAAAAATGTCATTCATGCAGATGCACTTCCACCACCGATTCTATCGATAACGACTCTGCTATGGCTCATTATGAATTTGATACTCCTATTTATCAAGCTGAAGAAGAAGCATATGAGGAGTGCAATCTTCCTAAGGAATTAGAAAGACTGTTGAAAAAAGAGGAGAAGGTTATCCAGCCGAATCAGGATTCGATTGAGGTGGTGAATATTGGCACAGAAGAGGTAAGAAGAGAAGTCACGATATGGGCCGATCTCGAAGAAAGTATAAAGGCCTGATTGATTGAGTTACTTCGTAAGTATTCTGATATCTTCGCTTGGTCTTATGAAGATATGCCGGAGTTGGATACAAACATAGTGGTGCACTGACTACCGCTCAAAGAAGGTTGTTCTCCTGTCAAGCAGAAGCTCCGAAGAACTCATCCTGAGATGTCCAAAAAGATCAAGGAGGAGGTCCAGAAGTAGTTGGATGCAAATTTCTTAAAGGTTGTCAATTATTCGCCATGGATTGCAAATATTGTGCCTGTGCCCAAGAAAGATGGTAAAGTCAGGATGTGCGTGGATTATAGGGATTTGAACAGGGCCAGCCCTAAAGATGATTTCCCTCTTCCGCATATTGATGTGTTGGTCGATAATACTGCTCATTCCAAGGTGTTCTCATTCATGGATGGCTTTTCGGGTTACAATCAAATTAATATGGCTCCGGAAGATATGGAGAAGATGAAATTCATCACACCTTGGGGAACTTTCTGTTATAAAGTAATGTCGTTTGGTTTGAAAAATGTCGGGGCAACATATCAGCGCACCATGGTCACTCTCTTTCATGACTTGATTCACAAAGAGATTGAGGTATATGTAGACGATATGATTGCTAAGTCTGACACAGAAGAGGAACATCTTATTCATCTGGAAAAATTATTCGAGAGACTGAGGCAGTTCTTGCTAAGGTTGAATCCGAATAAGTGCACCTTCGGGGTGAGATCCGGTAAGTTGTTGGGCTTTATTGTAAGTGAGAAAGGTATCGAGGTGGACCCAGCCAAGGTAAAAGCGATACAGGAAATGCCTGAGCCAAGGACAGAGAAGGAAGTACGTGGCTTCTTGGGAAGGTTAAACTATATTTCTAGATTTATTTCTCATCTCACAGCCACCTGTGAACCTATGTTCAAGTTGTTGAAGAAAAGTCAGACAGTGAAATGGAATGAGGATTGTCAGAAGGCCTTTGAAAAAATAAAAGAATATTTGCAAGAACCTTTGGTACTCATGCCTCCAATGGAAGGGAGGCCACTAATCATGTATCTAACTGTGTTGGAAACCTCAATGGGTTGTGTCCTTGGTCAGCACGACGAAACAGGGAAGAAAGAACATGCTTTTTACTACTTGAGTAAGAAGTTTATGGAATGCGAGTCGAGGTACTCATTGCTGGAAAGGACTTGTTGTGCACTTGCCTGGACCGCCAAACATTTGAGGCAATACATGGTAACTCACACCACCTACTTGATATCCAAAATGGATCCAATCAAATACATTTTTGAGAAGCCAGCTCTTACAGGCAGGGTAGCCCGTTGGCAGATGATACTCACCGAATATGATATCCAATACACTACTCAAAAAGAAATTAAGGGTAGTGTACTGGACGACCATCTTGCTCATCAGCCCATGAATGATTATGAACCGATGAAGTTTGATTTTCCATATGAGGAAATTGTGTATATTCGGGATTGTAATATGCCAGACCCAGACGAAGGACCCGAGCCAGGATCACGTTGGACGCTTGTTTTTGATGGTGCCTCTAATGCCATGGGTAACGGCATCGGAGCTATTATCACTTCTCCTGAGGTATTTGTTCCGATTGCACTAACAACATGGCCGAGTATGAGGCTTGCATTTATGGCATTGAAGCGGCAATTGACCTGCGCATCAAATTTTTGAAAGTATACGGGGATTCCAATCTTGTTATCAGCCAAATTAAGGGAGATTGGGAGACTCGCCATCATAACCTAATTCTGTATCGTGAGCATGTTATGAAGCTGATTCCGTACTTCGAAGAGATCACGTTTAAACATATACCTAGAGAAGAAAACAATCTAGCTGATGCACTGGCAACTTTGTCCTCCATGTTCAAGGTTAAGTGGGCTAATGAGGCACCTTCCATTACCATCAGAAGTTTGAGTGAGCCAGTTTTCTGTTTTGAGGCCAGTTTGGAACCAGATGGTAACCTTTGGTTTTATGATGTTAAGCGATATCTGGAAACACAAGAGTACCCTGAGGAGGCATCCGTCACAGATAAGAAGTTGTTGAGAAGATTTTCAGCCAAGTTCTTTCTCAGTGGTGGTGTGTTGTATAGAAGGCATCATGACGGATTACTGCTCAGATGTGTTGACAAGAAAGAAGCAGCTAGAATCATTGAGGAGATACATGAAGGTAACTTCCAGACCTAATCCAACGGGCATACCATGGCTAAAAAGATCTTACGAGCAGGTTATTATTGGTCCACCATGGAGATTAACTGTTACAATCATGCACGGGTTTGCCACAAATGTCAAGTCTATACTGACAAGGTGCATGTACCGCCAGTACCTTTGAATGTCTTGACCTCCCCTTGGCCGTTTGCGATGTGGGGAATTGATATGATTGGCAAAATTGAACCGATTGCATCCAACGGGCAACGTTTCATTCTGGTTGCAATCGATTAATTTACAAAATGGGTCGAAGCTGCATCCTATGCCAATGTCACCAAGCAGGTGGTAACTCGGTTCATTAAGCATAATATTATTTGTCGCTATGGAGTGCCTGAGAAGATTATTACTGATAATGGGTGTAATCTGAACAACAAAATGATGAAGGAGCTTTGTGAGTCCTTCAAAATCAAGCATCATAACTCTTCCCCATACCGACCAAAGATGAATAGTGTCGTCGAAGCGGCCAATAAGAATATCAAGAAAATTGTGCAGAAGATGGTGGTAACCTATAAATATTGGCATGAGATGCTGCCTTTCGCTTTGCATGGTTATCACACCACTGTGCGTACTTCGACTAGGGCAACCCCATTTTCATTGGTTTACGGCATGGAAGCAGTACTGCCGGTAGAAGTCGAGATTCCTTCTCTTAGGGTCATGAGAGATGTTGATCTAGATGAAAGTGAATGGATACAAAATCGTATGTCATGGTCAGGTATATCAGCAAAGGATGAGAAAAGCTTTTGATAAGAGGGTACGGCCCTAGTGTTACAAGCTAGGTGACCTTGTGCTCAAGAGGATAATTCTTCCACAGGGAGATCCCAGGGGAAGGTGGGTTCCAACTTATGAAGGTCCTTTCGTGGTCAGAAAAGTTTTCTCTGGAGGGGCGATGATGCTCACGACTATGGATGGAGAGTACATCCCACTCCTTGTGAATGCTGACGTAGTTAAAAATACTTTGCATAAAAAAATATAATAATAAAAACCCGCTAAACTGAAAACCCAAAAGGGCGGTGTAGGCAAAAAAAAGGGTGTCCTGGTGAATCGAAAACCCGAAAGGGCGATTCAGGCAAAAGTTAGGGACTTAAAGCAAATGACTACACTCAACATGAGATCCTTTGTTTCTTTCCTTTGTTCTGTCACCTGGCATAAGTTCTAAGCCAATCTAAGTTTGATCTATCCGAAAGCAGGAAGATGAGAGTCATCAGAGTCATAGCAAAGTTGGGACTCGATGGATATCCACATTCACATTGCCATTTGTAAACACTTGTTTGCTTTGACTTTGTAATTTCTTGATTCCAAATGTAAATGCCTTTTTCAAAGGCTGATTTCTCAAAATCAATAAAATATCTTCTTTCAAGTATACGCATACTTTTCTTTTCTCCCTTTTTACTATTTTGTTTGCAAAAACGTCCAATATTTTTGATAAGCATGAGCATATAAACTTCATGGACCTTACACGGATATGGTAATTTAAGTCATGGTTGGTTGATTGCTTGAAATACAGATAACAAACACAACCACTGCTGCGCAAGAGGCATGTTTGGTGCCATGTTTGATGAATCTCTCTTTCTCTTTGTTGGCATTTTGCCTTTCCGTTTTGTTTCACAGCTTCAGGCTATTGGTAAAGCTCATGGGTTGGGGTAATATCAAGGTTACGGCGGGTCAGCGGGACCGGTGAACCTGGTTGGAGATACTTCTTCCCCATAATGGCTTTTATTACGTTTCTTTGTCGCACTCTTATGTGTCATCTTGATTGATTGTTTTAGCATTGTCTGCATATTGGATTTTGTTTATAGCTGAATGTCAGTCTTGATGCGTTGAATGTTTTTGCCTTGAAATTTTTTCTTCATACAATATCACTCTTTAATCGTTTTTCGGGCATTTTGATACCAACTGTGCCAATTCTTTTGCATGGCCAAGAATTTGGAGGAAGGAGTTTAGCTAAAAAATAGTGACTGTGGTGGTATGATTTTGAGTAGAACCCTGTTGATAATGTACATGCATTGTTTCAATCCCTAAACACCGGAGATATAAGGGAGTTAGACCTTTGTTAACCCCTCTGAGCCTTCAAAGTAGGAGTTTCTTTTCCGTTAAAAAAAAACCCTTTTTTTTAACCAGGGGCGGGGTAGATGTTCAGTTGATTTTCCCAAGCATTCAAATTTCAGAAGGAATGTCTCATCTAAGGATCACCACATTTTATCTTTCGTATCATGAGAGCAGGAAAAATGTCGAAACCATGATTTTCATTTCCTCACAAAATCCTGAGGTCGAGATTGAATCGATACAATAATGGCTATCCCCCGCTGACCAAGGAATAAGGCATTTGTTTTCTTCAAAAAGGAAAGAAAGAAAGAAATAGTTCAAAAAAAAATATCTAAAGTCATATTGACTTGTTCAAAGTGGAAAGTATGAATAAGAAAGAAACAAAAAGCCCTGCTAAGTCGAAACTTGAAAACAAGTCGCTTAGGCAAAAGTTAGGGCGTCCTGCTGGACTCAAAAAAAGGGGAATTGAAATTCAAAAGAGTTTATCCATGAAAAAGTTAGGGAAAAGAGAGCCTAAAAGGCCAAAAAAAAAGAAGAGAGATTGTTCAAATAAAACTTTCATCAAAATAAGAGGAACAATAATATCAAAAACCAAAGCAGCAAAAGTTAAGTGATAATCATGTTGGAGATCTTGTCGTGATCGCTCAACCATTATAAATCCTTTTGAAAGGTGAATGCTTGTGATAAGTCATCTGAACTTAGGACAGGAGAATATCACGAAGGGGGTGGGCACCAAATAACTTGAGCCTTGAAAAACTTTTTTTCAAAAGAACCTTGAACCAGGCCACGTTACAACCTCTAAAAGTCCTAACTGAAACAAGGATTTAACTCGAAAGCATACTACAACAGGATAACATTTCCTAAACTCCCCAAATACGTGTTGTATAGCTGTGTTGGTATCTTATCACCCGCATCTTGACTCGTTTTTTTCAAAGAGGGGAAGAAAAGTTTTATAACCTTTTTGCACTCTAGCCAGTGATTCATTCACAACAGAGATGCGACACTTTGTTAAGTTTTTCCAACTTCAAGGCTTAAATAATCATCGCATTAGGTCTGTCGTTCTCAAAATAAACATTTTCTGTATGGAAAACAGTTGCTTGACATCAAAAAGAGTTTACACATTGAACAACTGTAAAGAGCTTAATTATTGTCAAGAGGGGGAATGTTTGGTTTTCTCCTTTTTGGACGGAGACCGTGTATGATTAGGACTCTTCTTATCCCCTGTGAAGCTTCTTATCCCTAGTGAAGTTTAGCATCCCCAGTAAGGTTTCATATTCCCAGTGGAATTTCGTTTCCGCAGCGAAGTTTTGTTGCCCAAGGAATCTTCTTTCAAAAGCTTCATTCTAAGACTTCGAGTTTGGATATGTAGCACATTCCCAGTGGAGTTTGTTTAAATGGGAACTCACATTTTGAAGAAGTTTCAACTCCCCAATGGAATTGCCAATAGAGATCCCTCGCTTTTACCTCTCGTTTCCCAACCGATTTGTTGACTGGGGAATCTTTATGTTAAGGATCTTCTCTTATTCTGCAGTAAGTTCGTTACTGTGTGACTATCTGCAGGATTCATCCATTGGTTGCATTCCAAGAGAACATTGTTAGAACATAGTTTGATTCTACAACCCTTGGTTAAAGTTTTGATGATAACAAAATACATAGAATAATATTATTTCTAAAGTATATACAAAGAACAATTATGCTCCTTAAAATTATGCTTTGTATATGCAGAAGTTCTGATGGAATCAGCATCAGAAGATCAGCAACCTATGTTACACTCTGAAACACTAAAGTTTGATGACTAGAATCTGCGCCTTAACAAATACACTCTGACTCTGATCAAAGACATCTTTACCAAGTCATCAACACTCTGAAGCATTATCAACAGATACAACAAAGAAGATTCTGAAGCGTTACTGGTTATTCAAGTCTGAATTAAATGCTAACGGCTTTCTTCAGACAAAGATCTTCTACAAAAGGAAAGTGGATTATTATCATTAAACCTGCTTTATGGACAACGTATCTTTGCTTGCCTATATAAACAGGATTGCTTGTGAAAAGAAGCACGTACGTACACACCCAATTTTGCTAAGTTATTCAAACCATGCTCATTCAAAGATTTAGCAAAGTCATTTTATTCCAATCTTATTTTGTGTAATTATCACAGTTGTGATATACAGTTTTGTAAGAAAACAACAATACACACTTGTTCAATTTATTTGTAAAAGAAGTTCCTTGAGATTAACCGGATTGTGGTTGTACTCAAGAAGACTTTAACAGTTGTTAAAGTAGCTATTGTAATCCTTTGAAAATAGTGGATTAAGACCTCGTTGGAGAGAGGCGAAATCACCTTGATGGGTGGACTGGAGTAGTTTGAGATCAAACGAACCAGGATAAAAATATTGCATTGTCAAGCCATTTGTTTTAAGTTTTACAATTCAACCCCCCCTTCTTGTGTTTTTCACATCTTCAAACATCTCTTCAACAAAAATCTTCAATAGAGTTTTGTATCCCCGGTGAAGTCCCGTCTCCTCAGTAGAGTTCGGTATCCCCGGTGAAGTCCCGCTTCCTCAGCAGAATTTCGCTCCCTCAGCAAAGGTTTTAATCCCTTTCCGGAAGCTGTAGTGTCGACCTGATCTTCCCTAAGAATTCGCAATTTATTTTTGCAGCTCCTCTCAATGTTTTTGGCCCATTTCTACTGTTTCCCTTCTGTTATTCGAGCTCTCGTACTCTAATTTGGCTTTTAACCTTACCTTGGCCTAGACTACACCCGTGAGAGGGGCGGGAAAACTTTTCTTACATGTACAGGTACTGTTGGTGACTTTGTGTTATGAAGGTGACTCAGGTTCCCATGATAGTTTTGAAGCTGTGGGATTTTCTTTTGATCTTGAGTGGTGCTGTTCTGTAATGGTCCAGCCATGATCCAATGTGAAACTTTGATCCTGTCATGTTGCATCATAGCATATTTATTTCTAAAAAATAATGTAAAGAAAATAACTAGCATGCGCATGTCATTTTCCAGGGACATTCAAGAGTTTTCTTTCCATCAGAAATGGCTGGTCTCCCTCCAGTTGAGTTTGATTCAGTTCGTGTTAAAGAGCTCACTAGGCATACTTTCTCTTATCAGATTCCTACCATTGATGTGTCCGAATTGAAGAGGTTGAGTTATTATCTGAAGGGTGATGTTCTGAATAATTTCAACAAAAATTATGGCAACTTGTTACTAGTCCTTAACACTCCAGTTGACCCGATGGCTTTGATCACTCTCTTCCAGTTCTATGACAAGGAATTACGGTGTTTTACTTTTCAAGATTATCAACTGGTTCCCACCCTAGAAGAGTACGTGCACCTGCTTAATATCAAGTTGTCCGATGAAGTTCCTTTTGTCCAAGTGCCGGAGAAGCCGAAGTTTGAAATTGTTGCTGAAATTCTTCGTTTGAGTTGAAAAGAGGTGAAAGACAATTGGAAGTCGAGTGAAGGTAATACAGGGGTTTATTTGAATTTCTTAGTGAAGAAAACTGAAGACTGGGCAAAGAAAGGCAATTGGAGTGATTTCGGTTCTCTGTTCGCTCTAATGATATACGGGATCGTCCTTTTCGCTTGCAAGAGAAATTTTGTGGATTTGGCGGCTATTTGTGTTTTTAGAAACAAGAACCCGATACCTACACTCTTGGCAGATACTCTTTATACCATCCATTCCAGGCATGGAAAAGGTGGTAATGTAAGTTTATGTCATTCGATGTTGTATCAATGGCTTAAGTTGCATCTACCAGTAAGTGGCCCTTTCGTGGATACCAGGCATTCTCTCTGATGGTCATCAAGGCTTGTCAACCTTACTTCATTTGATATCCGGTGGAATTATGACATGGGGAAGTACGAAGTATTATCACTAGCTGCGGAGATTTCCCTAATGTCCCCCTCATAGGAACTAAGGGATGTATCAACTATAATCCTGTGCTTGATTATCATCAATTGGGATATGCAATGGATGGACCGCCAAAGGTTAAGGAGGTGTCTGAATCAGTGTATTTCTCTAGAGGAAGTGATCCTGAGATGTTAAAAAGAGTGACAAGTGCTTGGAAGAGAATTCACAAAAAGGATATAACTTCTTTGGGCAAGAAGGTTCCTATTGCTAGGGTTCCTTACCTGGAGTGGGTTAAGGCCAGGGTTAAGATCTTACGGTTACCATTTGAAAGGTCGGCTGCTCTATACGAGCAACCTCCTACTATTCTAAGTAACACGGTATCAACCGAGATGTTCACCCAAGTTCATGTTGAGAACATTCAGCTTCGTGCAAAAGACCGTGAGGCGGGGATGAAACTTTATTGGGCAGATCAAGAAAGGGCCGACTTAGCTCGCAAACTCAAAGAAGCTCAAGGGGAAACTTCTGATGCAACCAGTTTTAGGAAGAGATCTTATGCTTAAATGGAAGAAGAATTGAGTAAGACTCAGTAAGAATGTTGGAAGCTTCAGGTATCTGAGAATAGCTATAGAAAGAAGATTCAGAACTTAGAAAAATAGCTCAAAGAGAAAGATGCTCAGCTTGAGAAGGAAGTAGCCCAGAAGTGTGTCGCAGAAGATCGGTTCCAAGAAAGTAAAATAGTCGCATCTTAACTTTTGAAGGAGAAAGCCAGACTTGAAGAGTACTGTCAACATCTTGAAGCATGTTTAGTTCCGGAGATTTAGTTCTGTTATTTACTTTTGGTGTATTTGGTCACCCCCAGAATTGTTGGAGGGGACCAATTGATTGTTGTTATTATTCAGTTCTTTTTGCTTTATTGTTAAGACATGTATTTAGTTGTTTATCATTTTACTCTTAATTGTTTGAAGTCACTTAGACATCGTTTCTTTTGTTTAAAAATAATTGAAGTGTTCATCTTATTATCCTTTCCCTTTTGATTGTATGGTCGCACGCCATGACTGATGAATAAAAGGACTCTTGGATACCTGGAAATGACAAACATATCATGCACATCATGCATTTCATAACATTACAGGTTATCTCAAGACGTTTTCCTTATTCTGTTACTTTTCTTATTCAGAATTCAAGACGACTACTCATCGGTATTCCACCAGAAATAACTTGCCAAGACAGATGGAACAGGTTCAAGATGAACTCGCTGAAATGAGGGCCCAGATGGCTACTCAAATGACTCAGTTCATGGAGGTCATCACCAATGTGAATCGCCGACAGGAGGAACTAGCTGCCATTATCAACAACCAGCACCGCTATCCAGGGGATGGTGGAAATCAAGGGCTCTATCAGGACATTTCTGTAGGATTGGGGGATGTGCAAGATCAGCCTGCTGGAAATTTTCATGGGATTCCCGGAAACCCTTTTGTGCGCAACGTAGGGAAGTTTCCCCCGTCTCCTGGACCTCGTCTTGTGGGGAAAAAAAGAGCTAATCAGGGCAGTGTAAGGAATTATCAGGAGCGGGATTATGACTTTGACCAGGATGAAGATCAGTTTTCTGTTCGTCGTTCAGAGCCAGGGTTTCAGATTGAGGATATGAAGTATCGTTTATTGGAAGAGCGTCTGAAGGTTGTGGACGGAAAAGGAGTCCTTGGTATGGATGCTAATGATCTCGGGTTGGTGTCTGGGGTGAAAGTTCCTCCAAATTTCAAGCCTCCTACATTTGAAAAGTACAACAGAATGTCGTGTCCTATTACTCATGCAACTGCTTATTTCCGGAAGATGTCAGTACATACTGAGGATTAAGGGCTTTTGATTCACTTTTTCCAAGATAGCCTATCTGGGGCATCCCTGGAGTGGTACATGAAGTGGGAGAAAACTCATATTCGTTGCTGGAATGATCTTGCTCGGGCTTTTGTCAAACATTATCAGTACAATATGGATATGGCTCCTAATCGCACTCAGTTACAGAATATGTCACAAGGACCAAAAGAATCTTTCAAGGAATACGCTCAGAAGTGGTGTGAGTTGGCTGCAAGGGTTCAACCTCCACTCATGGAGAGGGAACTCATTGATATGTTTATGAGTACCCTGCAAGGGCCATTCTATGAGCACATGATATGAAGTACTTCAGCAGGATTTGCAGACTTGGTTATGGCTGGTGAAAGAATTGAAGTGGGTTTGAAATTGGGAAAAATTCAGATTGGAGGTTCTAGTGGCTCATCAAGGGGCAGTAAGAAACCATTCAACACTTACCCTAAGAAAAGGGAAGGCGATACAAGTGTGGTTTACTCTCATAGAGGAAGAAGGGAGGATCGTCAATACCAACAAATCAATGTTGTTTCTATTCCTGTTAATGCTCCTCCGCAGCAGAGACCAAATACAATGCCTCAGCAACAAAGACAGCAAGATGCTCCCCGTCAGTATAATAACCAACAACCGAGACAGCCAAGGAAATTTTATCCCTTGCCAGTAACTCTTACTGAAGCGCTCCACCATTTGCTTGATTTGAAGTTGATCAGTTTGAGAAATATGCCGCCATCACCCGCAAGGTTTCCTCCTAACTATGATGCTAATGCAAGATGCAAATTCCATTCAGGCGGAGTTGGTCACTCTATTGACTATTGTTTTGCGTTGAAGTGCAAGGTATAAGACTTATTGGACGCTAAGGAAATTGAGTTTACCCCGGTAACTGGTCCGAATGTTACTCAGAACCCAATGCCGAGGCATGGAGGGGGTGTTGTTAATATGATTGATGATAATGGTGAAGTGTTGAATTTGATCATGAATGTGGAACAAGTAAATACTCCGTTGAGCTATGTTAAGAGGTATTTGCTTGACAATTCTATTTTCCCGGGTTGTACTTCAGAGTGTGCCAAGTGTAGAGAGCAACTGAAGGGCTGTGATGATTTAAAAGCCGACATCCAGTTGATGATAAAGGAGGGTTTCCTACAGTTTGATAGAAAACCGATCTACCGCAAGGTCACCGAAAAAGATGTTGATGTGATATATATTCCTTACACCCCTGCGCGCATTCCTGCCCCATCAAGGGCGCCCCTTCTAATGATCACGGTACTTGGTCCCATGTCGTACACCAGTGAGAAGGCCATCCCATGGAATTATGGTACCGATGTTTATTACCATGGGATAAAGCAGGAGGTTAATGCTCGTTTGTCTGAGGAAGAACGTGCTGAAGGTGATGAAGAGGAAATCCATAACTTTTCTGGTGTGGGTCGAATGACTAGAAGCGGGAGAGTATTTGGTCCTACCAATGTGCAAGATGCGGCAGATTCTTCTGCAAGAGAAAAAGGAAAACAACAGGTGATGATTGGTAATCCCAGGGTTACGCCAGCCAATGTGAATCAACCAATTCCAATACCAGAAGCTTCTTCAGTTCCCGATGAGGTTGAAGAGTTAATGCGAGTTAGCAGAAAGAGTGATTATAGAATAATTGATCATCTGAGCCATACTCCTTCTAAGATGTCTATCTTATCTCTGTTGATTTATTCAGAACCTCACAGAAATGATTTGATGAAGTTATTAAAGAATGCGTTCGTACCACATGAGATAATAGTCAATCAGTTCGAGAATGTCTGTGCTAATATATCTGTCGGGAATGGTTTGGGCTTCACAGATTTTGATCTTCCTCCGGAGGGACCAGACCATAACAAAGTGTTGCATATTTCAATGGAGTGCAGGGGCACTACTTTATCCCGAGTTTTGGTGGACACAGGATCGTCTTTGAATGTATTGCCAAGTCAGCATTGATGAAGATTGATTATTCTGGACTAGAACTGCGCCCTAGCGATTTGATGGGTCTCGAAGGTCAGTATTTGGGGAGGTAGAGTTACCAATTAAGGTTGGTCCTCGAACCTTCACGGCTACCTTTTTATGGATATACAGTCAGCATACTGTTGCTTGTTGGGGAGGTCGTGGATTCATAGAGCGAGGGCAGTCACTTCTACTCTTAATCAGAAACTCAAGTATCCGGTAGAGGGAAAGGTAATAACTGTATGTAGTGAGGAAGAGTACAGCAAGAGTCATTTGACGTCATTCCGCTATGTTGAAGTTGAAGGCGAGACACATGAAACATCGTTCCAGGCATTTGAGACAGTTCATGCTGTCAACTTTCCTCCTCCAGAGCAGAAAAGGAAATCAGAAACTGTTATGTCTTCTCTCAAAGATGCAAAAGCTGTAGTGGAAGGTGGTAACCCTGAAGGTTGGGGTCAGGTGCTGGATGTTACTCTGAAGTTTGATAAATTTGGTCTTGGTTTTAGCCCAGGTCAGCAAAGTGCAGCTCCTAGAGCATCCAGTTTATCTACTCCTGTGAAGTTTTCCCGCCCTTGTGCTACTCAAGAAGGACATGTCAATGCAATTGGTGACGATAGGGCTGATGGCTGCAATATCGAAGATTGGATTCATCCGAGTATTCCAGGCCAGACACTCAAAAATTGGACTTCTGTAGACTTTATCCAAGTTTCAAGCGCCGAGGAGTAATTTTCTTGTTTCTTTTATTGTCATATCATAATTCCTACGCTCTGCCCAAGGCGTAGTGGATCATTTGTGTAGGGCCACCATGTTTATTTTTCAAGTTTATCATGAAATAAAGGACGTTTTTGCATTTAAAATTTTGCTTCTTTTTTCTTTTTCTTTTTACTTTTAAATGGAAATGTTTTTCTTTTCACACACCGTCACTAAAAAACGCAAAAATGTCATTCATGCAGATGCACTTCCACCACCGATTATATCGATAACGACTCTGCTATGGCTCATTATGAATTTGATACTCCTATTTATCAAGCTGAAGAAGAAGCATATGAGGAGTGCAATCTTCCTGAGGAATTAGAAAGACTGTTGAAAAAAGAGGAGAAGGTTATCCAGCCGAATCAGGATTCGATTGAGGTGGTGAATATTGGCACAGAAGAGGTAAGAAGAGAAGTCACGATATGGGCCGATCTCGAAGAAAGTATAAAGGCCTGATTGATTGAGTTACTTCGTAAGTATTCTGATATCTTCGCTTGGTCTTATGAAGATATGCCGGAGTTGGATACAAACATAGTGGTGCACTGACTACCGCTCAAAGAAGGTTGTTCTCCTGTCAAGCAGAAGCTCCGAAGAACTCATCCTGAGATGTCCAAAAAGATCAAGGAGGAGGTCCAGAAGTAGTTGGATGCAAATTTCTTAAAGGTTGTCAATTATTCGCCATGGATTGCAAATATTGTGCCTGTTCCCAAGAAAGATGGTAAAGTCAGGATGTGCGTGGATTATAGGGATTTGAACAGGGCCAGCCCTAAAGATGATTTCCCTCTTCCGCATATTAATGTGTTGGTCGATAATACTGCTCATTCCAAGGTGTTCTCATTCATGGATGGCTTTTCGGGTTACAATCAAATTAATATGGCTCCGGAGGATATGGAGAAGATGACATTCATCACACCTTGGGGAACTTTCTGTTATAAAGTAATGTCGTTTGGTTTGAAAAATGTCGGGGCAACATATCAGCGCACCATGGTCACTCTCTTTCATGACTTGATTCACAAAGAGATTGAGGTATATGTAGACGATATGATTGCTAAGTCTGACACAGAAGAGGAACATCTTATTCATCTGGAAAAATTATTCGAGAGACTGAGGCAGTTCTTGCTAAGGTTGAATCCGAATAAGTGCACCTTCGGGGTGAGATCCGGTAAGCTGTTGGGCTTTATTGTAAGTGAGAAAGGTATCGAGGTGGACCCAGCCAAGGTAAAAGCGATACAGGAAATGCCTGAGCCAAGGACAGAGAAGGAAGTACGTGGCTTCTTGGGAAGGTTAAACTATATTTCTAGATTTATTTCTCATCTCACAGCCACCTGTGAACCTATGTTCAAGTTGTTGAAGAAAAGTCAGACAGTGAAATGGAATGAGGATTGTCAGAAGGCCTTTGAAAAAATAAAAGAATATTTGCAATAACCTTTGGTACTCATGCCTCCAATGGAAGGGAGGCCACTAATCATGTATCTAACTGTGTTGGAAACCTCAATGGGTTGTGTCCTTGGTCAGCACGACGAAACAGGGAAGAAAGAACATGCTATTTACTACTTGAGTAAGAAGTTTATGGAATGCGAGTCGAGGTACTCATTGCTGGAAAGGACTTGTTGTGCACTTTCCTGGACCGCCAAACATTTGAGGCAATACATGTTAACTCACACCACCTACTTGATATCCAAAATGGATCCAATCAAATACATTTTTGAGAAGCCAGCTCTTACAGGCAGGGTAGCCCGTTGGCAGATGATACTCACCGAATATGATATCCAATACACTACTCAAAAAGAAATTAAGGGTAGTGTACTGGACGACCATCTTGCTCATCAGCCCATGAATGATTATGAACCGATGAAGTTTGATTTTCCATATGAGGAAATTGTGTATATTCGGGATTGTAATATGCCAGACCCAGACGAAGGACCCGAGCCAGGATCACGTTGGACGCTTGTTTTTGATGGTGCCTCTAATGCCATGGGTAACGGCATCGGAGCTATTATCACTTCTCCTGAGGTATTTGTTTCGATTGCACTAACAACATGGCCGAGTATGAGGCTTGCATTTATGGCATTGAAGCGGCAATTGACCTGCGCATCAAATTTTTGAAAGTATACGGGGATTCCAATCTTGTTATCAGCCAAATTAAGGGAGATTGGGAGACTCGCCATCATAACCTAATTTTGTATCGTGAGCATGTTATGAAGCTGATTCCGTACTTCGAAGAGATCACGTTTAAACATATACCTAGAGAAGAAAACAATCTAGCTGATGCACTGGCAACTTTGTCCTCCATGTTCAAGGTTAAGTGGGCTAATGAGGCACCTTCCATTACCATCAGAAGTTTGAGTGAGCCAGTTTTCTGTTTTGAGGCCAGTTTGGAACCAGATGGTAACCTTTGGTTTTATGATGTTAAGCGATATCTGGAAACACAAGAGTACCCTGAGGAGGCATCCGTCACAGATAAGAAGTTGTTGAGAAGATTTTCAGCCAAGTTCTTTCTCAGTGGTGGTGTGTTGTATAGAAGGCATCATGACGGATTACTGCTCAGATGTGTTGACAAGAAAGAAGCAGCTAGAATCATTGAGGAGATACATGAAGGTAACTTCCAGACCTAATCCAACGGGCATACCATGGCTAAAAAGATCTTACGAGCAGGTTATTATTGGTCCACCATGGAGATTAACTGTTACAATCATGCACGGGTTTGCCACAAATGTCAAGTCTATACTGACAAGGTGCATGTACCGCCAGTACCTTTGAATGTCTTGACCTCCCCTTGGCTGTTTGCGATGTGGGGAATTGATATGATTGGCAAAATTGAACCGACTGCATCCAACGGGCAACGTTTCATTCTGGTTGCAATCGATTAATTTACAAAATGGGTCGAAGCTGCATCCTATGCCAATGTCACCAAGCAGGTGGTAACTCGGTTCATTAAGCATAATATTATCTGTCGCTATGGAGTGCCTGAGAAGATTATTACTGATAATGGTTCTAATCTGAACAACAAAATGATGAAGGAGCTTTGTGAGTCCTTCAAAATCAAGCATCATAACTCTTCCCCATACCGACCAAAGATGAATAGTGTCGTCGAAGCGGCCAATAAGAATATCAAGAAAATTGTGCAGAAGATGGTGGTAACCTATAAATATTGGCATGAGATGCTGCCTTTCGCTTTGCATGGTTATCACACCACTGTGCGTACTTCGACTGGGGCAACCCCATTTTCATTGGTTTACGGCATGGAAGCAGTACTGCCGGTAGAAGTCGAGATTCCTTCTCTTAGGGTCATGAGAGATGTTGATCTAGATGAAAGTGAATGGATACAAAATCGTATGTCATGGTCAGGTATATCAGCAAAGGATGAGAAAAGCTTTTGATAAGAGGGTACGGCCCTAGTGTTACAAGCTAGGTGACCTTGTGCTCAAGAGGATAATTCTTCCACAGGGAGATCCCAGGGGAAGGTGGGTTCCAACTTATGAAGGTCCTTTCGTGGTCAGAAAAGTTTTCTCTGGAGGGGCGATGATGCTCACGACTATGGATGGAGAGTACATCCCACTCCTTGTGAATGCTGACGTAGTTAAAAATACTTTGCATAAAAAAATATAATAATAAAAACCCGCTAAACTGAAAACCCAAAAGGGCGGTGTAGGCAAAAAAAAGGGTGTCCTGGTGAATCGAAAACCCGAAAGGGCGATTCAGGCAAAAGTTAGGGACTTAAAGCAAATGACTACACTCAACATGAGATCCTTTGTTTCTTTCCTTTGTTCTGTCACCTGGCATAAGTTCTAAGCCAATCTAAGTTTGATCTATCCGAAAGCAGGAAGATGAGAGTCATCAGAGTCATAGCAAAGTTGGGACTCGATGGATATCCACATTCACATTGCCATTTGTAAACACTTGTTTGCTTTGACTTTGTAATTTCTTGATTCCAAATGTAAATGCCTTTTTCAAAGGCTGATTTCTCAAAATCAATAAAATATCTTCTTTCAAGTATACGCATACTTTTCTTTTCTCCCTTTTTACTATTTTGTTTGCAAAAACGTCCAATATTTTTGATAAGCATGAGCATATAAACTTCATGGACCTTACACGGATATGGTAATTTAAGTCATGGTTGGTTGATTGCTTGAAATACAGATAACAAACACAACCACTGCTGCGCAAGAGGCATGTTTGGTGCCATGTTTGATGAATCTCTCTTTCTCTTTGTTGGCATTTTGCCTTGCCGTTTTGTTTCACAGCTTCAGGCTATTGGTAAAGCTCATGGGTTGGGGTAATATCAAGGTTACGGCGGGTCAGCGGGACCGGTGAACCTGGTTGGAGATACTTCTTCCCCATAATGGCTTTTATTACGTTTCTTTGTCGCACTCTTATGTGTCATCTTGATTGATTGTTTTAGCATTGTCTGCATATTGGATTTTGTTTATAGCTGAATGTCAGTCTTGATGCGTTGAATGTTTTTGCCTTGAAATTTTTTCTTCATACAATATCACTCTTTAATCGTTTTTCGGGCATTTTGATACCAACTGTGCCAATTCTTTTGCATGGCCAAGAATTTGGAGGAAGGAGTTTAGCTAAAAAATAGTGACTGTGGTGGTATGATTTTGAGTAGAACCCTGTTGATAATGTACATGCATTGTTTCAATCCCTAAACACCGGAGATATAAGGGAGTTAGACCTTTGTTAACCCCTCTGAGCCTTCAAAGTAGGAGTTTCTTTTCCGTTAAAAAAAAACCCTTTTTTTTAACCAGGGGCGGGGTAGATGTTCAGTTGATTTTCCCAAGCATTCAAATTTCAGAAGGAATGTCTCATCTAAGGATCACCACATTTTATCTTTCGTATCATGAGAGCAGGAAAAATGTCGAAACCATGATTTTCATTTCCTCACAAAATCCTGAGGTCGAGATTGAATCGATACAATAATGGCTATCCCCCGCTGACCAAGGAATAAGGCATCTGTTTTCTTCAAAAAGGAAAGAAAGAAAGAAATAGTTCAAAAAAAAAAATCTAAAGTCATATTGACTTGTTCAAAGTGGAAAGTATGAATAAGAAAGAAACAAAAAGCCCTGCTAAGTCGAAACTTGAAAACAAGTCGCTTAGGCAAAAGTTAGGGCGTCCTGCTGGACTCAAAAAAAGGGGAATTGAAATTCAAAAGAGTTTATCCAGGAAAAAGTTAGGGAAAAGAGAGCCTAAAAGGCCAAAAAAAAAGAAGAGAGATTGTTCAAATAAAACTTTCATCAAAATAAGAGGAACAATAATATCAAAAACCAAAGCAGCAAAAGTTAAGTGATAATCATGTTGGAGATCTTGTCGTGATCGCTCAACCATTATAAATCCTTTTGAAAGGTGAATGCTTGTGATAAGTCATCTGAACTTAGGACAGGAGAATATCACGAAGGGGGTGGGCACCAAATAACTTGAGCCTTGAAAAACTTTTTTTCAAAAGAACCTCGAACCAGGCCACGTTACAACCTCTAAAAGTCCTAACTGAAACAAGGATTTAACTCGAAAGCATACTACAACAGGATAACATTTCCTAAACTCCCCAAATACGTGTTGTATAGCTGTGTTGGTATCTTATCACCCGCATCTTGACTCGTTTTTTTCAAAGAGGGGAAGAAAAGTTTTATAACCTTTTTGCACTCTAGCCAGTGATTCATTCACAACAGAGATGCGACACTTTGTTAAGTTTTTCCAACTTCAAGGCTTAAATAATCATCGCATTAGGTCTGTCGTTCTCAAAATAAACATTTTCTGTATGGAAAACAGTTGCTTGACATCAAAAAGAGTTTACACATTGAACAACTGTAAAGAGCTTAATTATTGTCAAGAGGGGGAATGTTTGGTTTTCTCCTTTTCGGACGGAGACCGTGTATGATTAGGACTCTTCTTATCCCCTGTGAAGCTTCTTATTCCTAGTGAAGTTTAGCATCCCCAGTAAGGTTTCATATTCCCAGTGGAATTTCGTTTCCGCAGCGAAGTTTTGTTGCCCAAGGAATCTTCTTTCAAAAGCTTCATTCTAAGACTTCGAGTTTGGATATGTAGCACATTCCCAGTGGAGTTTGTTTAAATGGGAACTCACATTTTGAAGAAGTTTCAACTCCCCAATGGAATTGCCAATAGAGATCCCTCGCTTTTACCTCTCGTTTCCCAACCGATTTGTTGACTGGGGCATCTTTATGTTAAGGATCTTCTCTTATTCTGCAGTAAGTTCGTTACTGTGTGACTATCTGCAGGATTCATCCATTGGTTGCATTCCAAGAGAACATTGTTAGAACATAGTTTGATTCTACAACCCTTGGTTAAAGTTTTGATGATAACAAAATACATAGAATAATATTATTTCTAAAGTATATACAAAGAACAATTATGCTCCTTAAAATTATGCTTTGTATATGCAGAAGTTCTGATGGAATCAGCATCAGAAGATCAGCAACCTATGTTACACTCTGAAACACTAAAGTTTGATGACTAGAATCTGCGCCTTAACAAATACACTCTGACTCTGATCAAAGACATCTTTACCAAGTCATCAACACTCTGAAGCATTATCAACAGATACAACAAAGAAGATTCTGAAGCGTTACTGGTTATTCAAGTCTGAATTAAATGCTAACGGCTTTCTTCAGACAAAGATCTTCTACAAAAGGAAAGTGGATTATTATCATTAAACCTGCTTTATGGACAACGTATCTTTGCTTGCCTATATAAACAGGATTGCTTGTGAAAAGAAGCACGTACGTACGCACCCAATTTTGCTAAGTTATTCAAACCATGCTCATTCAAAGATTTAGCAAAGTCATTTTATTCCAATCTTATTTTGTGTAATTATCACAGTTGTGATATACAGTTTTGTAAGAAAACAACAATACACACTTGTTCAATTTATTTGTAAAAGAAGTTCCTTGAGATTAACCGGATTGTGGTTGTACTCAAGAAGACTTTAACAGTTGTTAAAGTAGCTATTGTAATCCTTTGAAAATAGTGGATTAAGACCTCGTTGGAGAGAGGCGAAATCACCTTGATGGGTGGACTGGAGTAGTTTGAGATCAAACGAACCAGGATAAAAATATTGCATTGTCAAGCCATTTGTTTTAAGTTTTACAATTCAACCCCCCCTTCTTGTGTTTTTCACATCTTCAAACATCTCTTCAACAAAAATCTTCAATAGAGTTTTGTATCCCCGGTGAAGTCCCGTCTCCTCAGTAGAGTTCGGTATCCCCGGTGAAGTCCCGCTTCCTCAGCAGAATTTCGCTCCCTCAGCAAAGGTTTTAATCCCTTTCCGGAAGCTGTAGTGTCGACCTGATCTTCCCTAAGAATTCGCAATTTATTTTTGCAGCTCCTCTCAATGTTTTTGGCCCATTTCTACTGTTTCCCTTCTGTTATTCTCTGCAAAGCTTCGTCTCTTAGAGGTTCCCCCTCTAGCGGTTCCCCGTATTCTCTCCTCTCCTTTGGATTTTGAAATTTATTTTTGCAAGTCATGTCAGATGCTGACTCCTTGATTATTGACTTCTCAATTGGCCATTCCCCAGAGGAACTTTTAAACATGCATCATTACATTGCATCTACCAAAACGCATAGCATTTCCATTATATGGAGCATTGTGCTATATAAAAAGAATTCAAACATGCATCAGAACATAAGCCATTATTATTTCCGACATCCCCAGTGATTTGCTAATACTTCAGATTTAATCCCCAGCGAGGTCTTCATCCTCATTATCCACCCCATACCAATATCCTTCTAACGTTAATCTTTTGTTTGAGTGTCTACTATTGACTATAGTTCAGTTTCGCCCTCGCTCGGCCATCTCGGGTTTAGTCTTCACTACCCTCTCCGGTTCATTCCAATGACTATTGATGCACCTTTCGAATACCAGTTTTGTCCTGATATTCACTTTCAGCAGGTTTTTAGGTGTACGCCCTAATCTCCTTGCTTTGGGTTGAGCTCAGAGCTTCGTCTCCTCACCTTGTGCATGAAATCTGGTTTCGTCCTAGTACTCATCTTGTTTAGTTTCGCCTAACTAGTTATTGAGTCGAGTTTCATCTCGTTTTTGCTTTCCTACCTTGGACTCTTTGACGGTGTTCGTTTACCGAGTGCAGTGTTCGTACTGCTTCCCTGGTTTGAAATCAGTCTCCTTTGTTCCTTAGATTCTCCTATCAGTTTTCGTCACTGTTTATCCATTGATCTGAGACCAGTAGGTGCTCTGAGAAACATGCACTCTCATCACTTTGCTTTGGGTCGAGTTTCGCCTCGTTACCCGTGCGTGAAATCCAGTTTCGTCCTGGTACTCATCTAGTCTGGTTTCGTCTGACTAGTCGTTGGGTCGAGTTTCACCTCGCTTTTGTTCCTCATTTCTGGGATTCGCTCAGTTCTTTCATACTGTCTATCCTAGTTGAGATTGGCAAGTGTTCCTAGAATCACGCACTCTAGTCACTTTTGCTTCGGGTCGAGCTCAAAGTTTCATCTCCTCACCCGCGTACGTTTTCTTTTCCAGAGTTTAGTTTCGCCCATACTCTGTGGATTGAATTTTGTCTCACCCCTTTTTGAAGCCCAGTGTTGCTCTGGCACATTTGTCCGGAATTTTAGTTGCGCTTACTCTTCTTTTGTTTTCGTTCTGTCTCAACATGCGTTGCAGCTTCATTCTGGCGCATGTCTTGGGAGTTTTCTATTTCTGTTTCTTTCAAGAGTGTAAATTTTCGGGTTCTTTCGTATTCAAACATCTTTAACCCTGAACACTCGAAAGTTATCACTTTTCTCGCTTATCATGTTGAAGATATTTGAATACGGGCAGCTGTTGCACCCCAAAATTTACCCTCTTGATTTAGGCTTATGTTTCATCATGAACATCATAGTGCATTGCATTCATACATTATGATGGGATCAAAGTACTTTGGTTATCAAGTCTTCCTCAAGCTTTGAAGGTTGGTTGCATTGACAAGTTGTTCAAGTAGAATCTTATTATCTAAACCTCTGGATCTTTTAAGCTCAAAGGTTATGGCATATCTCAAGATATTTTATCCATCTCTTTGGATCACCATAGGATTGAAGTTTGTGTTTGATTACAAGGGGAATCACTCTTTGGATTCACCAGTCAAATTAGGGTTTTGTTTGAACAAGGCTATTGGCCAATGTACAAGTCTTGATTTAGGGAGCTATAACATCTCTTTGGTATCTAAGAGGTCTTTGCACAAGGAATTGGTCATGATGCCCAAAGGATTTGAAGTTTTGAAGATGATTCATCAGTCTCCTGAGGTGTTGACCAAAACTAGGGTTTGAGTTTTTATCAGGTTTCTTTGAGAATTTTGAAGTAAAACTTTGTACATGGCCTCTATATATTTGGAAGATCATATGTTTGAAGTTTTGATCATCAATTTTGAAGGGAAGTGGATCAATTGATTCAGAGGGGAAAAATGGTCATTTTGGTCAAAATCAGTCAAAGTCAAGGTTGACCAAGTGAACCTTTGGCCAACAATCAATTCAAGGATTTACTTTTCATATTTCAAGTCCATTTTGGTCATTGGATCAAAGAGATTGAGGTTTGGGGTGAAACTTGTTCTTGAAGAAACCCTAAAAGTTACTTATTTTGGAAAATAAGGACTTAATTTAAATAATTCATATTTTATCCACCCTTGATCAAGAAGATGCAAATGAAATATTCTTGGAAAGCTAAGAGAATGATCTTTCACCTCCTTTTGGTCTCATGTCCAAATTGGCAAGGAATCAAGAGTTATGGTCTTTTGAAGTCACAAAATTATAGGTCATTTTTTAAAATTAGTGCATTTCAAGCCAAATTTTGAGGACCTTAATGGATTCAATTGCAAAAACTCAAAACTAAGGGTTTGTATATCTTTTCAATACCTTTCCAAATTGTACTCATTTGTTCCACAATTCAAAAGTATGAGCAAGTTATGGGTTTTGGAATTTTGTAGCATTTTATTGAAATTTGGCAAATATGCAAAATGGCCAATTCATGAAAACTCTGGTTTCAGCCATTCTCTTTGTTCCTAATCCATCCCATGACCTATTTGTGACTTGTTAAGGCCTATAATATCATCCATCTCGTGTTCCATGGACCTTGGTGCTTGCTTGAATGAAAAATGCAAAAATTGCCCAAAGTTGCAAAAACTCCAACACTCTTTGATCAGATGGAATTAAGGGACAAGATTCTAATCATGATCTTCTAAAGTAATTTGGCCCACAAAATGCATAGGAAGCCAAAGAATGCACTAGCAAAACAGCCAATTCTGTGCACACTTCATTTTCCCCAAAATTTTCCAATCAAGCCATTGGACAGCTTGGAAGACCAAATTCCTTTTCTAACCTTCTCTACAAACTCTATATAAGAGGAAGCAAGCAAAGAGAGAGAAGGAGAACGCGCCATTTGCAAGAAATTCATATTTGAGATTTACTTTTTTCTTCTGCAACTTGATTCGATTCTCTCAATTCCTTGGTGTTTTCTTCAAAATTCTTGTGGATCCAGCTTCAGCAAAGGGAGTAGATCAAGCTAGCACCATTTGTTTGCATCTGGAGTGAAGGAGACAGTAGAACACTTTTCGCCTTGAGGTAATGATTCCAAACTTCAATTTCTGAGATGCGCTTGTTTATTGAGGTGTTTGAGCTTGGATTTGTGTTCAATGATGTTAATGGAATGTTTTTGAAGCTTTATAGCATTTGATTTGGTGAATTATGCATTACTCTGAAACTCGCGATTCAGAATGTTTTTCCTCATATTCCTGACTTGATTGTGAACAATGTGGTTGATGTTTTGATTTTATTCCAATTGCAATGTGAAGTATGAAATGCTAGCTTTGATTTGCCCTTGATTTCATGAAAAACGATGCGAAATTGAGTATGTTATGCTGGTCTGAACATGAGCCCTAAACCTGAGAGTTGCACGCGTTTTTGAATTGTCCAAAGGTTGAAGATGATGTGATGGCGCTTTCTCATTGGTCCGTTTGAATTTTTAGCTTATTTGAATTATTTGTTTTATTTGACATTTTGTTTGATTTTATTTTCTGACCAAAACACTTTCAAAAATCACAAAAAATTACCATAGGTCAATAATATTTTCTAGTATTTGTCATAATTTTTTTGGATTTTTTTAGAAAAATTCTGATTGGTTCAAAATTTTATAGGTTTAAATAATTGTTTATTTGAAGATAATTTTTATTTTAATATTCCTTTGATCCAAAAAATTCCACAAAAATTGTTCTAGACTCACAAAATAATGAAAAAATTGATTCTGACTTTGGTTTATCATTTTCTTTATTTTTGATTTAAAATTTAATTTCAAAGGTTATTTGTAATATTTGTTTGTTTGATTTTTAATTCAATATTTCCCTTAATAAAAAAAAATAAATAAAAAATCATGTAAGCTTGTTTTTAGTCATGGAGTTAGAATATAATTTCATTTTTAACCTTTTGTTGATTTTTGGCTAAGGTTTGCATTTTGACATTTAAATATTAGTTTAATTGATGATTGCTTATTTTATTTATTTATTTAATATTTCCTATAATTCAAAAATTCTACATAAATTCAGGGACGTGTGTTTTTAGTTCTAATATTTGAATATAATTTTGGTTGGCCATTTTTCTGACTTTTTGATTTAAATGTTATTTTGAGATGTGAATAATTGTTAATGGACTAATTGTTTGAATTTAATTTCATTTTGGCTCTTCCTTAATTCAAAAAAAAATATGAAAAATATATTTTCTGACATTTAGGGTTTCTTGATGATTTGTATGATCTTGGTTAAATTTGTTTGAATTTTGATCTCACTTAATCAATATTTGAGATTAAAAGTCAAAAATTAGGGTTTTGTTGCTTATGGTGCAAGTTTCATTTTTAAAACCACCATGCCCTGGATTTTCTATGGGATTCAGGTCTTGATTAGGGTTCATGAATGTATTAAGGATCTTAAAACCATTTATCTTGATTTTTTAAACTTGTTTTGACATTTTCCCACAAATTATTTTGAAAACTTGTCTAGTTTGGTAGTTTTGCCAACTAGTCTTGAACTTTGGATTTCATTTGGTCTCCTCCTCAACCATTCATGAACTTAGGGCTTGCATTCTGACTTCTATACCTTTCAAAGATGCCAATATTTTTTTGGTTTGAATCATGGACCCTTATTTCCATTTTTGATGTAATTTTGAAGTGAAGGTACCCAATTATGTTTGCATGTCTTGTTGCAATTTGTTTGATGGCCAATGAACTTGAGTGAGGCCTATAATTGGGAACCTAATGATCATGTGGATTCTGATTTTCCATGTTAGCTCAAGCCATTTCATTTAAAAGCCTCATGTTTGAATGTTTTGAACCTTCTAATGCATTATGTAGGTTTCATCTCCTAATGTGTTCACACAGTTGTGATTGAATTAATGGTGCATGATTAAAATATTTTTGCTACTGACCTTCATGGTCTTTGTTCATATTATTCTCAAGCTCTTATGATCCTTGATTGATATTCAATTGTCAATTAAACATGGTGATGGAAAGGAGCAACATTCCTCTAATTCTTTTGACCTAATCTGTGCATATGCTTGTTTCCTCTTGCCTATCCTGTCTAATGTTTGATAATTTCCACCATGTTGTTCTTTTTTTTACTTTATGGAATACTAAATTGGTTGTTGAATATGCGAGGTACTCTGAGAAAGTTGCCACTTTTGGGCTTGAGGCTTTTGTGTTTCACTTTATTTGTGGAACATAATTCATCATATTAGCATTATTTTTGTGTTTGGCATGTTTGATGGTTTATGCAGGATATACATATATATGATTGTGAATTCCATACATTGCCCATGGGATTTGTTCATATCTGATAAATTACTTACATCCTGATGGTGTAATTTCTGACTCGATTTGTCTACTAATGACAGCTTGCTTAAAGTTTCTCTGGGTTTCTTTTATTCTTGCTTGATTGCTACAAATAGTTATCTGTTTGGTATTGTACTACTTCCTTTCTCCCATTTTCAATTTGCATAATTCTCTGACTGCATGATTGGACCTCTGTTGCTGATATATGCCAGGAGGCCCTTTGGTTTTTGTCTGATGCATGTGTTGTGTTTGTTTTTTATCGATGAGTCACTCAATTTAGAAATTGAGATCACGACTTCGCTCTCATTGCATGCTCCCTATAGGATGTTTATTGCTTTCCTTCTTTAATTATTGATCGATGAGTCACTCAATTTAGAAATTGAGATCACGACTTCGCTCTCATTGTATGTTCCCTATAGGATGTTTATTTCTTTTCTTCTTTAATTGTTGATCGATAAGTCACTCAATTTACAAATTGAGATCACGACTTCGCTCTCATTGCTTGTTCCCTATAGGATAGTTTTGTTGAGTTCCCTTTAACATGTGAATTAGGGTAGGATTTTCCCTTATCCTCAACCTTAGGATCAACGATTGTATGATAACACTAGGGATAGTGCTAGGCTAGTTTCCCTTAGTCGTTTTTTTTCCTTTCTTTGCATTTTGCATCTTAAAACAAAAATTTGTTTCTTGGAAAATCATAAGACATTTTTAATGAACTCAAACCCTTCTTCAAAGTAAACGATACAAACCGATCTTGCCTTATCTGTGTTATCTTGAAGCCGATGTTTCGCCATCGCACATGTCTGATTATCCTACTTTGATTCTCAATATCATTGTTAGGTGTGATGTTTCTTCATCCTATTTATTGGTGTTTTGCTATCTTTGCCATGATATCTTTTTTACCTCTTAGCCGATGTTTTGCCATCGCACATTTGCTTGAAGCCGATGTTTCGCCATCGCACATGTCTGATTATCCTACTTTGATTCTCAATATCATTGTTAGGTGTAATGTTTTGTCATTTAATTTATTGATGTTTTGTTATCTTTACCATGATATCTTTGTTACCTCTTAGCCGATGTTTCGCCATCGCACGTTTGTTTGAAGCCGGTGTTTCGCCACCGCACATGTTTAATTATCTAACTTTGACTCTCAATGTCACTGTTAGGTGTGTTTTTTTACCATTTGATGTCTCGCCATCTTTGACATGTTACTTTGTTATTATTTAATCGATGTTTGATCGCCTCATTTGTTTGTTATTTCATTCGATGTTTTGCCATCTTGACTGTTTTTTTTTGTTTGCCTTAATTAAAAAACACAAACCAACCAAAACACATAAGTCGAACTACGACTGCTCTGATTCCTTAAAAGGGATACGTAGGCATTGGGGTAGGGCCCAACCGAGCACATATTTTATTTTCCCTACATTACTTATCCTTTTCTTTCGCATGCATTCCCTTTTCAGTGATAAAACATAGACATAGGATTTGACAACACCCATTAGATTAGACAACAAGAGTGGTTACCGTAGAGTACTACGGGCGTGCGGGGTGCTAACACCTTCCCCTCGCGTAACAGACTCCCTTACCCGATCTCTCATTCGAAAGACCGTGATTTCTCCCTTTTCAGGTTTTCTCGATGTTTACCTTTCCCTCTCGGTGAGATAAAAGACGTTCGGTGGCGACTTCATTGATTTTTGGGTACAACACACAACATCTAAAGTAATTTTATCCATTGGGAGGATTTTTATTCATTGAATATTCGTCATGCAAATTTCTCTACTGTCAAACACTTAGTCATATGCAAACAGTGGTATTAAAATGCAAAGCTTATGTCTGTCTTGAAGTTTAAAAATGCATTTTTAGTAAAACTAAATTTGTAAGAATGTGATATCAACTCAAGATTTATAGTAAGCCTTACAGGAGTCAGGATACCTTTTTATAACAGTATGCTTTCGAACTAACACATGCTTTAGTTAGGACTTTTAAGGGTTGTAACTTGGTCTGGTTCACAATTTAAGAAACAAAGGATAAAGGCTCAAAGTTTATTTGCACCCAACCCATTTTTAATGATTTTCTTCAGTCCTATACTCATTTAATTATGCAATTAGGTTCCAAGAGAATTTGGAGTTGCAACACTGATATTTGTTGATGGTTCAGAAATCGAAAGTTTATTTGAGGAGGCAGTCATTTTTCTTGTACCATTTTTCATTTGTTAAGGATTTATAGTGACCTATTTTTGACTCTATTATCCCTAACTTTTGCCTGAACTATTTCCTTTGAGATTACAGTCAGCGGGATGCCCCAAGTATTACTAAGTCTCCATCCTAGATTTTGACTTAGCGGGCTTTTCTTTTGATATATATATTTTTTGGAAAAATAAAGACTGTCTGACTTAATGATTACAGGGAAGCATCACCAACTTTTGATTTGGAAGGATGTCTTTGACACTACTTGTTGTGGTCGAAGGAAAAGCTTGCGATTGAATGCACAATTAAATTAACTAAGAAACTACCCTGCCCCAAGTTATGATTAAGGGTTTCAATTAGCGTGAAAATGAAACTCCTACTTCTTAGGCTTAAAGGGGTTGACTAGGGATTAACTTCCTTATATCTCCATTGTTTAGGAATTGAAGCAAGATCTATACATCATCCGTAAGTTCTGTTCAATAGCATACTGTATGAGATTATGGTATCATTTTCGCCATCCTCCCTCTAAAGGCTTATAGCTTTAACGAGAGTTGAATATCACAAAAAGGAAGTAATAAGCACAATTTAAATGTTGTGAAATGAATGGGTTAATTCAAAATAAACATATGCAATGCATTAATGGGAAAAACCAAAGTTTGACATAGAGATAATTGTTTTAACAAACAAAAGAAATTCCAAATAAAAATTGTAATGAACTAAAAACTTCCATTGTTGGTGGCTAAGTCGTTGTTGCTATCAGCGTCTTCCACATCATTAATTCTCTTATCATGATAGGAGCATTATTGCATTAGGACCTTCAGGAAAATAAAAATCAATTTCTTTAACTTCAATCAAGTCTTGAATCTGGTATTTGAACGCCAAACAACTGTTAGTGTCATGTCCAGGACTGTTGGAGTGATAAGCACACCTTGCATTGGGATTGTAACGGGGAAAGGGAGTATTAAGATTCTGAGGAGGGTCCTTCAATGTAATAAGATCTGTTTTCAACATGAGTTGCAAAACTTGACCCAATGACATGTTGATTTTAGTAAATTGTCTTTTGGGTGTCTGTTGACGCTGATTACCACGTTGTTGTTGACGAGGTCTTTGTTGAGCTTGTGATGCAATAACAATTTGGAAAGGACCTTGTTGTAACCCAAAATTTTATTACCATTTCCAAGACAAATTGATTCAAGACGTATCCTCATGCTCATGGAAGTCTCAAGTACTCAAGACAACTCAATGGTTAACCAGACAAACCCTCCTCCTAAACAATTGACCCACAACTAGGGTTTTGCTTTTCTCAAAGGAAATTGAGTTTTTAATGCCCCAAGTAGACTTCATGGTTCCTCATATGTCTCAAGGTACCCTCATGCCAATTTTCAAGCCTTGCATCACAAGTTTGCTCAGTCAATTTCTCAGATGATTGAAAATCAGTTGTATTGGACAAAAAGTCCATTGTGGTCAACATACAGTCAAACTTCAAGATTTTTGGTCAACATGATGATTTTGAAGTCACATTCATGATTTGATCAAAAGATGATCACGATTCATCAAGAAAACTCAAAAGTAAAAATTTACCAAATTAGGGTTTTCTTATGGAGAAGTCAACTGAACTTTGTCCAGGCATAACTTTCATATGCTTCATTAGCAATTCCTCAACCACAAACCATTTTGAAGGAAATTCAATTCGCAAACAACTTTGTATCTCTAAGCTCAAATCCAAAAAATGCTTCATTTGAGAGATATGAGCCAAAACTTTACAGGTCATTTTAAAAGTCAACAAAAATGCATTTTTTGTCAAAGCAATTTACATGAAGATAAAGGCTTCAAATGAAAAAATGATCAACATGCAAGTTGTAGGAGACATCTTAAGGTTTCATTGATTTTTGGTAACACCATGATCACTTAATTTTTTCCTTCTTTGGTGACTTAAATCTCCTCCTCTATAAATACTTAAGCCCTCACACTATAGTATGACACAAAGTGGCTGCCATAGAAGCAAGGTTTCAAAATCATAAATTTTCAAAGAAAAGGTGCAAACTTGTACCAATATTCCAACCACTCCCAATCAAAAACAAGCCTAAAAGCGTGTACCTAAAGCTCCCAGGAATCTCACCAAGTCCAGAAACAAATTTATTCACGTCTGGAATAGCTTACACAAGCCCACCAGTTTTTGTAATTTTCTTGAATTCTAATCTTTTAATCTATGCATATTTAACTAATTTTGTGTGCACATATGAGTTCATCATTGTGTTTATAACAATCTTAAATGCAAGCTTTAATGCAGGGATGATGATTTACCATGGCTAGGGCACGATGGTATTCTCTCTTCGAAACTCCATTTCCACTAATTTATTTCTTTTTTACAATTAAAATCAAAACATATAAAAAAATCATAATATTACATACAATAAAAAAAATAGTCTTTTAGGTTTTCTTAATTAACCTTTTTCATTTAATTAAATTTTAGGTCTTATTTTTTAATTTTTAAAATTAATTAGAATAATTAGGTTTTTAATAATTATTAACTTAAACTATTTTCTACCAAAATACACAAAAAAATTAATTTCTAACGTTTTAGATTTTAGGACTTTAAAACATATTTTCTAACATTTTCTTATTTATTTGCCCCTTTACTTTCTTAGAGAAATTGTATAGGTTGCACAATTTTTTGTAATAGCCGTAGTTTACTTTCTAGCGTTTTTTCTATAATTATGCAACTGCTCCAAGGTTCTAATATCATAGATTTACCTTCTTGCATTTTTTACTATAATTATGTAACTCTCCCAAAGCCGTGTAATAACGTAGATTTACATTCTCTCTTTATATTTTGCGTTTATATGTTGTATATATATAACTTCTAGTAAATAGGCTTGTATGCTAAGAATAAAATCAATCGGTAGATAACTCCTAAATAATAAGATAAGTACTTGAACTCAACACACTTTGCACACTTCACCTCTAGGGTTACCTCTCTCTGTTGCCTTACGATACAATTAGTCATGTCCCTGGAACGTAGGGATACTTTAGCAAAAGACCCTCGATTCAACAATATCATCATGGTCCCTTCGAATAAAGATCATAATCTCTCGATGACCCTTTTGAATTTCCTACAAAATGATCTAGTCCCTTAGATGACCCTACGAGCAAAATGATGATAGTACCTTCAATACAATTGCTAAAGTATCCTTACATGTTGCCTTCTATGACCATACGACGACCCTACGCATGTCCCTTCACATCAAAAAGATAGGGCTACCTACAAACTAATGGTATGGATAGTACTATCTAAAGGAGAATGAAAATAACAAAAAAGACTTTAGTGGGTAAGAACTCTTGAATGCTTGCTCACAACATTTCTCACAAACAAACAACATTTTGAAACATCAGTTTCAAAGAAAATATTTTCAAAACACTTTGTAAACATTATTGAGGACCGATATAAGGATTATTACAAAGTTAGCCTTCCATTGTCGTTTTTCAAAATATTTTCAAACAAATCACACACACACACACACAAAGCAAGTTTAAAGTGGGCAAGCAATTAAGATCCCGTAGATAACTACGAATGAAAAGGGTGTTAATACCTTCCCTTTTCATAACTTACCCCCCGAACTCAAAATCTATCAAAGGTCTTTCCTATTCTTTTCACCTTTCCTAAATATTGGATAAAAGAAAATTTGGTGGTGACTCTTGCTTACTGCAACATTTGCGATAAAATGCTGAAAAAGTCAGTTCTCCTACCATATTACAGAATTGGAGACTCTGCTATGGAGAAATCTAAAAGTGGGGTTACCTTAAGAGTTTAGATCACTTTACTTACTTTAATTGTATGCTTTGTCTGCTTTAATTTTAAGGGTTCATGCTTGGGTATTATTGCTTGTGTGAAAGATCCCACACCTGGATCTAGTGATTCCTTAGGTAAGTAGAAATAGATTATAAAGACTGTACGATGTATACCGATACGGTTAACATGATGGATATAATTAGTGTGACACTTTGGTTTGTACTGATGTTCCTTGAGTCAGTCAAGGATAACATTAGGCTTCCACGTGGTGTCGTTAACACTAACTCGATTTTAGAACCTTAATTGACCCATCTTGGCCATTAGAAAGTAGTAAGATAGCCGACTTTGGTGCAGTCTGAAGATGGTTGATACTCGAAGCTATGCTCATTGCGATTTGACTTTCGAGATTTATTGGTTGACAAGTTAGCTGTCGTACTAAATAAAGCATGTGAGAAAGATCAGTGATATGAGATTCTTAGAACCCGATTACTAATTTAGGATAAGATGAACCAACTAAACTTCAGTTGTGGGAGGGTACTTACCTATGGGCTTCATGCAAGCCTTTTAAACCTAGGGCTACTTGTGTGACTTGTTTGTATTCATTATCTAACAATTTTAACTCCTTGCAGGGTTTGTTTGTATTCATCATCTAACAACTTGAACTCCTTGGAGGATTTGTTTGTGTTCATTATCCAATAACTTGGACTTCTTGCAAGACTTACTTGTTTTCACAACCTTATACTTTTTACCTAACGCATAGCATACACATCACATCATTTTATAACATAGCATTTTTACTAACCACTTCAAGGATATTAGGGATTTACAATGCACTATTTGTAGGTGATATTATTGAAGGACTATTAAAATCCAAATTTCTATCAAGGGGCAAGAGGATTTATTTTCCTCCAGCCAGATGCCTTCAAGACCAAAGTACATTATCCTGAATCAGAGGCTATGACCCACTTGATATGGTGAGCTTGATTCTTATAGAAGGGCGTTCAAAGATGAAACTCAAAGTTCTTCAGATAAAGATGCAACCAAATTCAATTTCAAATGTTTCAAACTAGATTCCATAAATATCCTTGAAAACATTGCATACACACTTGCATCACATATCATTGCATAACAAGTATTCTAAAAAGCAGGTTTTCTCACCTTCTTGCTATGTTACTCCTCAGAAAATGGCTCTTGAACCAGCAATGAAGAATCTTCAGTCTCAAAATGATCACTCTCAAGAATTGGTTCTAAACATATCCAAGGGGCCAGAAGGATTCAAAACACTCCGTGCTGAGAACATGACCAAGAAGAATCCTGAAGACAATAAGGATGACCAGTTGGAACAACTGCAAGCTGAGATGGCGAAAATGAAAATCCAAATAATTGGTTAGATGACTCTTATCCAAAACTTAGCTTAGGGACAAGAAGAGTTGAGAGTCCTCATCAGCGAGCTTCATAAGTTTGAAGACAACCGTATGGGACGAACTGCTAGAATTGGGGATCCAATCATTAACCAGCCTCAGATGAGACAGGAAACTAACTTGGTTGAAAGTATGAGGAGGATAAAAGAAGGAAAGAGACAAGTTGACATTGTTAATCCTTTAATTAATGGAAGAGGACCTTTCCAGATTGTTATTACATCGCAAGCTCAACAACAACCTCGCAACAACAACGAGGTAATCAGCGTCAACAGGAGCCTAAAAAATAATTTACCAAAATCAACATGCCGATGTCGCAAGCTCTACAACACATCCTGAAGATGAATTTGGTCACATTGAAGGACCCTCTTCAAAAACCCAATACTTCTTCTCCTAATTACAATCCTAATGCACGATGTGCATATCACTCCAACAGTCCTGGACATAACACTAACAATTGTTGGGTGTTGAAAAATAAGATTCAAGACTTGATTGAAGCTAAAGTAATTGATTTTGAAAGAGTTAAAGATGGTGATAGAGACAATGACTCGGCCGCCAACAATGGAAGTTTCTAGTTCATTGGATTTTTATTTGCAAATTATCTTGTTTGTTCAAACAATTATTTTCATGTAAAACTTTGGTTTTTCCCATTAATGCATTGCATATGTTTGTCTTGAATTAATCCATTCATTTCACTACATTTAAATTGTGCTTCTTACTTCCTTTTTGTGATATTCAACTCTTGTTAAATCTATAAGCCTTTAGAGGGAGGATACAAAAATGATACCATAATCTCATGTAGTATACTTTTGAATAGACCTTGCTGACGATGTACAGTCCTTGCTTCAATTCCTAAACAGTGGAGATATAAGGAAGTTAATATGTAGTCAACCCCTTTGACCCTAATAAGTAGGAGTTTTATTTTTCATGCAAATTGAAACCCTTAATCATAACCTGGGGCAGTGTAGTTTCTCAGTTAATTCAATTGTTCATTCACAAGATTTACCTTCATATACGACGAGTAGTGTCGATGATATTCTTCCAAATCAAAAGATGGTGATGGTTCCCCATAATCATTATGTAGGGCAGTCATTATTTTTCCAATATATATATATATATATATATATATATATATATATATATATATATATATATATATATATATATATATATATATATATATATATATATATATATATATATATATATCAAAAGAAAAGTCTGCTAAGTCAAAACCTATGAAGGAGACTTAGTAAAGCTTGGGGCATCCCGCTGTCTCTAATCTCAAAGGAAACTTTTCAGGAAAAAAGGTAGGGATAATAAAGTCAAAACAAGGTCAATACAAATCCTCACAAAAGAAAAATGTTACAATAAAAATGATTGCCTTCCAAAATAAACTTCTGGTTTCTGAACCATCACCAAAGTATCAGTTCTATAATTCCAAACTCTATTGGAACCTAAATGCATAATTAACTGATTATAAGACTGAAGAAAATCATGGAGAATGGATTGGATACAAATAAACTTTGAGCCTTTATCCTTTGTGTCTTAAACCGTGAACAAGGCCATGTTACAACCCTTAAAAGTCCTAACTCAAGCATGGGTTAGTTCAAAAGCATACTGTTACAAAAAGGCACCCTGACTCCTGTAAGGCTTACTATAAATTATGAGTTGGTATCATGTTTTTACAAATTTTATTTTACTAAAAAAATGCATTTTTAAACTTCAAGAAAGACATAAGCTTTGCATTTTAATACCACTGTTTGCATATGACTAAGTGTTTGACATCAGAGAAATTCACATGACGAATATTCAATGAATGAAAATCCTCTCGCTGGACAAAATTTCTACAGATGATGCGTCAAAGAAAAAGACAGTTCCAGTAACAGGTCTTTCATGGACACAATTGGTTACAAATCAAGGCGCATGACATGTTATTGTCCAACTCATTTGTGGCAGTCAAGTAAAGATTCAAAGAATCTCTCAAAGGAGCTGAATAGCCAGGGATAGGCCTACCCATCTAAATTACCATGAGCATATCTCCTCCTTTGGAATTACTAGGGACAAGTTTCCTCCTTCGTCCAATCAGGGGAAATATTACAAAGTTCATGATGCCAAGGGCATATTACTAAGGGGCATCTATGTTATTTCTCTTAAGGCGGACCTCTTCAAACATTTTCATTCTGGGGAAAATCATCCTTAACCAGGTACCACACTTTCTTTTCATGACTGTCAAATCAAATTCGTTCACAATTCCTGCAACAGTCACTTGAGGCATGTTACATTGATCACGAGTTTCAACAAAAGCCACTGTGAAAATTGAATCTTCGATATCACCAAACTGCTTGTCTATGTTAGTAGTATCAGATGGTGTCATTATGCCGTGATAGTTTTTAGAAAAATACCGAGGAAGGTAAAGACTATCAAAAAGCTGGCAATCAATAGTTGATAAATAACTTCAAGCATCAGGTGCACCAGATTTTTGATCCTAGGGGAAAATGGACTCCTGCATGCGAAGGGCCACGTATGATCAAGAAAATATTTTCTGGCAGTGCTACAACACTTACTACCATCGACAACAAAAACTCTTCGCACCCTCTGAATGCAGACATAGTCAAAAAAATACTACGCATGAAAAAGAGACCTACTAGGTTGATTGGCCTAGGCAAAAATAAGGGCATCCCGATGAACTAAAAGAGTTTAGGAATAAATTAGGGATATATAAATAAAATTGTACACCCAGTAAGTCAAAAACCTAAAAAGGCGGCTTGGGAAAAAAATGATATCCCAGTGCATTGAAAATTTGAAAAGGCAGTCCAGGAAAAAGTTAGGGATTAAAGCGTACAACTATGTCCCGTGATCTCATCACTTGTTTATCAGTAGAAGATTTATCACTCTGATCAGCATTTACTAAAGACTCTAGGAGTTGGGATAATTTTCAAGTTATCCACAAATCCCCACAGAGCAATCTCAATGGAACTATCTCTATAGAGCTATCTTCACAAGCTCATACCCAACAGAGATATATCCCCCAGCAAGTCTAATATGCCCTCAGACAGAAATTTGGGCATATTCCACCAGTGCACCACCATATCTCTGATGGATAGTTTGACATGATCATCTTCCCCAATAGGTTCCCTAGCAGATAAGGAAGTTTGATCATTTCCCCAGCATACAGTGGAAACTTCCTCAGCGCAGCCTATGAAATTCCAATCCCCATCAGATATTATTTCCTCAGCGTAGTCTGTAGGATTTAATTCCCACATGGAGTTTATTTCTCCAATATTGCAAATTCTCTGACAGAATTCTCTTCTCCAGCCAGATGTCATTCAACGTTGTCCTCCCCAGAAGAGATGATACCCATATCTGAAACCTAGTGAGATAGCACATCGGAGGAATATCTATCTCTTTCATCCCCAGTCAGGGTACATAAGAATCAAATTCCCCAGTAAAAAGAACGACGAACAACCGACACTCCTTGAATGCTTCTATCCCCAAGCAGTGGTCGAAGATCTTCATCGGAGTATCCACAAATAGAAAGCGAGAATCCCCAGTAAAGTCATTCTAAACAAAATTGAAAAATTACTTTCTTCATCCCCAACAACAATCAAGTATTTATTTTCCCCAGCTAGACATTGTTTTGCGAAGCTACTGATATGCTTCAATAACATATTGCACCCATACATCATTTCCAAAATTTCATGGCATATTCATACCTAACGTATATAACATTATCATTTACTTTTGAGAACATCACTACAAAATACATTTCATACATTATGACATTGCATGAAGCTAACTTTATTTTCAGGTTAAGTTCAGAAACAGATGAATATTATCAGCGATTTATAGACAAGTCGTAGATCAATTCTCGAAACAGGACAGGGAAACCTATATATTTGTCCAAGCGATATGAATTTCCGAAATAGGATGGGTTTACCAATGAAATACAGGTCGTAGATCAATTCCTGAAACAAGACAGGATAACTATCTATATGACCAGGCATTATGAATTCCCGAAACAAGACGAGTTTACCAACAAAAACCAAGTCACAAATTAATTCACGAAACAAGACGTGGAAACTATATATGACCAGGAGGTATGAATTCCTGAAATAGGACGAGTTTACCAACGAAATACAGGTCGTAGATCAATTCCCAAAATAAGACGGGGCGACTATCTATATGACCTAGCGGTATGAATTCCCGAAATAGGATGAGCTTACCAATGAAAGACAGGTCATAGATCAATTCCCGAAATAGGACAAGGCGACTATCTACATGACCAAGCGGTATAAATTCTCGAAACAAGACATGTTTACCAATGAAATACAGGTCATAGAACAATTCGGAAACACGACGGGGCGACTATCTACATGACCACATGATTCTGACGAGCATTTCCCTCAGATAAAATCAGATAGATTCATTTGAAAAACATCAGCCAGATAAAACAAAAAGAAGGTTCATTCTAATACTCCTTTGGATAAAGTCGAGCGTAGACTCATTCCAATACATCTTCTAGATAAAGTTAGGCGTAGACTCATTTTAGTACATCATTCAGATAAAATCAGGCGTAGATTCATTCTGGTACTCTTTTGGATAAAGTCGAGCGTAGACTCATTCCAATACATCTTCTAGATAAAGTCAGGCGTAGACTCATTCTAGTACATCATTCAGAAAAAATCAGGCCTAGATTCATTCTGATACTCTTCTGGATAAAGTCGAACAAATACTCATTCCAATAAATCGTCTAGATAAAGTCGGGCGTAGAGTCATTCTAGTACATCATTCAGATAAAATCAGGCGTAGATTCATTCTGATACTCTTTTGGATAAAGTCGAACAAAGACTCATTCCAATATTTTTTCTAGATAAAGTCATAGACTCATTCTATTACATCATTCAGATAAAACGAGACGAAGGTTCATTCTGATACTCCTTTAGATAAAGTCGAACGTAGACTCATTCCAATATATTTTCTATATAAAGTCATATATAGACTCATTCTAGTACTGTCATTCAGATAAAATCGAGTGCAGATTCATTCTGGTATTTGTTTGGATAAAGTCAGGCGCATACTCATTCCAACACTCTTCTAGATAAAGTTTCACGTAGACTCATTCTAGTACACCAGACAGATAAAATCAAACATAGATTCATTTTGACACTCCCCAACATATCTGCAAATCCACTCAGATATAGATTCATTTTGGTACACTTCTCAGATATCTGCTAAAGTCAAGCATAGATTAATTCTGATACACCTATCATACAAAGTCAAGTATAGGATCATTTTGATACTCTTATCAACAATTACTTTAGAGGGCATCTATAAGCCCATCTCAACGATACTCTGTTAACTTTCCGAATGGCATATTTAAGCCCATTCAAGCAATATAATCAATCAAGAGTGTTACTTCGTACACCAGTGGGTGCAAATTTCTGGGCACTTAAGTGTTCAATCCTATTCCACCTTCATATCAGGAATGGCGTACATGCTAATCTGACTCCTCAGATTTAAGAAGATTGAATAGGGGAAGCTGTTATCCCCTAGAAGTTTCCCTCCTATTTCCCAGAAAAATTGATTCAAGATGTCTCCTCATGCTTATAGAAGTCTCAAGTACTCAAGACAACTTAAGGGTTAACGAGACAAACCCTCCTCCTAAACAATTGACCCATAACTAGGGTTTTGCTTTTCTCAAAGGAAATTTGGTTTGTAATGCCCCAAGTGGACTTCATGGTTCCTCATATGTCTCAAGTTACCCTCATGCCAAGTTTCAAGCTTTGCATCATAAGTTTTCTCAGTCAATTCCTCAGATGATTGAGAATCGGTTGTATAGGACAAAAAGTCAGATGTGGTCAACATAAAGTAAAACCTCAAGATTTTTGGTCAACATCAAGATTTTGAAGCTACATTCATCATTTGATCAAGAGTTGATCACGATTCATAAAGAAAACTCAAGATTACTGAAAAGTCAAAAGTTACCAAATTAGGGTTTTCTTAAGGAGAAGTCAACTGAACATTGACCATGCATAACTTTCACATGCTTCATCAGTAATTCCTCAACCACAACCCATTTTGAAGGAAATTAAATTCTCTACAACTTTGTATCTCTAAGCTCAAATCCAAAAAAATCTTCATTTGGGTGATATGAACCAACATATTACAGGTCATTTTAAAAGTCAACAAAAAGACATTTTTTGTGAAAGCAATTCACATGAAGATAAAGGCTTCAAATGGAAAAATGACCAACATGCAAGTTGTAGGAGACATATTCAGGTTTCCAAAAAGTCCAAGATCACCTTCATATGATAAAATTTGAGAGAGTCACGATTGGTGCAAGTTGAGCAAATTTTGAGAAATGTATGAAACTTCAATTCAGCTATTTTGAACTTGTGGACTAATGGGCCTAATTTTTGAGGTTTAAACATGTTTATAACATGTTAGAGGACCTCTAAGTCCATTTATACATAATTTGATTTTTTATTTTATTTATTTTGATTTTATTCAAATTAATTCAAAATAAATCAAATAAAATATGAGTTGATGGACCAAAGGGTGTGTGGGCTTCATTTGGATATCTTCTAGAAGGCCTAAGACCTCATAAAAGCTTTCCAAACCCTTGACAGACATGTTTGAGACAAGGATCTTCAAAAATGGCAAGTTAGTAAACATGTTTCATTGATTTTTGGTAACCCCATGATCACTTGATTCTTTCCTTATTTGGTGACTTAAATCTCCTCCTCTATAAATATTCAACCCCTCACACTATAGTATGACACAAAGTGGCTGCCATAGAAGTAGGGCTTCAAAATCACAAATTTTCAAAGAAAGGTGAAAAATCATATCAAAATTTCCAGACACTCAATTAAAACCAAGCCTCAAATCATGTTCCTGAAGCTCCCAAGAATCTCACCAAATCTAGAAACAAATCTATTCACGTCTGGAATAGCTTACACAAGCCCACCGATTTTGGTAATTTTCTTGAATTCGAATATTTTAATCTATGCATATTTAACTAATTCCGTGTGCACAGATGAGTTCATCATGGTGTTTAGAACAGGTTTGAATGCAAGATTTAACACAAGAATGATGAGTTACCATGGCTAGGGCATGATCGGATTCTCTCATCGAAACTCCATTTCCACTAATTTATTTCTTTTGTACAATAAAAATTAAAACATATAAAAATCAGAATATTATATAAAATAAAAAAAATAGTCTTTTAGGTTTTCTTAATTAACCTTTTTCATTTAATTAGATTTTAGGTCTTATTTTATAATTTATTCAATTAATTAGAATAATTAGGTTTTTATTAGATAATGAATACAAACAAGGTCATGTGAAGCGTTCAAGTTGTTGTAGTACAAACAAGTTCTGCAAGGAGTTCAAGTTGTTAGATAATGAATACAAACAAGTCATGTAAAGAGTTTGTAGCACAAATAAATGCTGCAAGGAGTTCAATTTTTTAGATAATGAATACAAGCAAGTCCTGCAAGGAGTTCAAGTTGTTAGATAATGAATACAAACAAGTCACACAAGTAGCCATAGGTTTAGAAGGCTTGCATGGAGTTAAAGGTAAGTACCCTCCCACAACTGAAGTTTATTTGGTTCATCCTATCCTAAATTAGTAAACGGGTTCTAAGAATCTCAATATCACCGATCTCTCTCGTAGGGTTTATTTAGAATGATAGTTGACCTGTCAACCAATAAATCCTAAGAGCTGAATCTCAATGAGCATAGCATCGAGTATCAACTAACTTCGGACAACATCAAAGTTGGTTATCTCGCTACCTTCTAATGGCCAAGATGTGTCGACTAGGGTTCTAAAAGCAATTTAATGTTAACGACACCACGTGGAAGCCAAATGTTATCCTCAACTGACATAAGGAACATCAGGACAACCAAAGTGTCTACACTAATTGTAGCTATCATATTAACCATATCGGTATACGTCGTACAGTCGTTATGACCTATGCTACTTACCTAAGGTATCTCTAGATCCAGGTGTAGGATCTTTCACACAAGCAATAATACCCAAGCATAACCCTTAAAATTAAATCAGACAAAATATACAATTTAAAGCAAGTAAAGTGATCTAAACTCTTAAGGTAACTCCTCTATTTAAGTATGTCCCCAATAGAGTCGCCAATTGGGTAATACGGTGGGAGAACTAACTTCTTTGTTTTGTATCACAAATGTTACAGTTAACAAGAGTCACCACTGAATTTTCTTTTATCCAACAATTAGGAAAGGTGAAAATAATAGGAAATACATTTGATAGATTTTCAGTTCGGGGGGTAAGTTATTGAAAGGGAAGGTGTTATCACCCTTTTTATCCGTAGTTATCTACGGGCTCTTAATTGCTTGCTCACTTTAAACTTGCTTTTTGTGTGTGTGTGTGTGTGTGTGTGTGTGTGATTTGTTTGAAAATATTTTGAAAAATGCCAATGGATAGGTAACTTTGTAATAATCCTTGTGTCGTTCCTCAAGAAAGTTTACAAAGTGTTTTGGAAATATTTTTTTTGAAAGTGATGTTTAAAAATGTTGTTTGTTTGTGAGAAATGTTGTGAGCAAGCATTCAATAGTTCTTACCCACTAAAGTCTTTCTTGTTAATTTCCTTATCCTTTAAATAGTACTATCCATACCATTAGTTTGTAGGTAGCCCTATATGTTGGATGTAAAGGGACAGGCGTAGGGTCATCGTATGGTCATAGAAGGCAATATGCAAGGATACTTTAGGAATTGTATCAAAGAGACTATCATCATTTTGCTCGTAGGGTCATCGAGGGACTAGATCATTTTGTAGGAAACTCAAAGGGTCATTGAGGGATTATGATCTTTATTCGAAGGGACCATGATAATATTGTTAAATCGAGGGTCTTTTGCTAAAGTATCCCCACTTTCGAGGGACATGACCAATTGTTTCCGAAGGCAACAAAGAGAGGTTACCCTAGAGGTGTGAGTGTGAAAAATGTATTTGATTCAATTATTTTATCTTGAGAATTAGGTCATTCTATGTCAAATTTAGATCTTTCCATACATGCCTAATTACTAGCCGTTAAATATAAGCATAAGGTATACAATATAAAGTGCGAGGAAAGTAAATCCTAAAGCTATTACATGGCTTTGGGAGAGGTACATAAGTATAAAGATACGAAAAAATGTAAACTATGGCTATTACAAAACCATTGTGAAACCTATACAATTGATCTAAGAAAGTAAACAGCAAAAGATAAATAAAAGTGTTGTAAAAGATGTTTTAAAGTCCTAAAATATAAAATGTTAGAAATTAGTTTTTTGGGTATTTTTGGTTTAATTAAAAGGTTATGTAAAATAATTCATTAATTAATAAAAACCTAAAAAAACTATTTTTATTTTATTTTATGTAATATTCTAATTTTTATATGCTTTGATTTTAATTGTAAAAAAGAAATAAATTAGTGGAAATGGAGATTCGAAGGGAGAATCCGATCGTACCCTAGCCATTGTAACTCATCATCCATGCGTTAAAGCTTGCATTTTATTATTCAAACATGTTCTAAACAACATGATGAACTCATATGTGCACATGAAGTTAGTTAAATATGCATAGATAAAAATATTTGAATTCAAGAAAATTACCAAAACGGGTGGGCTTGTGTAAGCTATTCCAGACGTTAATAGATTTGTTTCTGGACTTGGTGAGATTCCTGAGAGCTTCAGGAACACTACTTGAGCCTTGGTTTTGATTGAGAGTGGTTGGAAATTTTGATACGAGTTTTCACCTTTCTTTGAAAATTTGTGATTTTGAAACCTTGTTTCTATGGCAGCCACTTTATGTTGTACTGTAGTGTGACACCTTGAGTATTTATAGAGGAGGAGATTTAAGTCACCAAAGAAGGAAAGAATCAAGTGATCATGATGTTACCAAAAATCAATGAAACATGTTTCATAACTTGCCATTTTTGAAGATCCTTGTCTCAAACATGTCTCTCATGGTTTTGGAAAGCTTTTATGAGGTCTTGGGCCTTCTAGAAGATATCCAAATGAAGCCCATGTGCCCTTTGGTCCATCAATTCATATTTTATTTGATTTATTTTGAATTAATTTGAATAAAATAAAAATAAAAAAATAAAAATAAAAGTAATGTATAAATGTACTTAGAGGTCCTCTAACATTTTATAAACATGTTTAAACCTTAAAACTTAGACCCATTAGTCCAAAAATTCAAAATTGATCAATTAAAATTTCATACATTTCTCAAAATTTGCTCAACTTGCACCAATCATGACTCTCTCAAATGTTATCATATGAAGGTGATCTTGGACTTTTTGGAAACCTTAAGATGTCTCCTACAACTTTCATGTTGGTCATGTTATCATTTGAAGCCTTTATCTTCATGTAAATTGCTTTGACAAAAAATGTCTTTTTGTTGACTTTTAAAATAACCTGTAATGTTTTGGCTCATGTCTCTCAAATGAAGCATTTTTTTGATTTGATCATAGAGAGATAAAGTTTCAGAGAATTGAATTTCCTTCAAAATGGGCTTTGGTTGAGAAATTTCTGATGAAGCATGTGAAAGTTATGTTTGGTCAAAGTTCAGTTGACTTTTCCTTAAGAAAACCCTAATTTAGTAATTTTTGACTTTTGAAAAATCTTGAGTTTTCTTTATGAATCATGATCAACCCTTGATCAAAATATGAATGTGAATTCAAAATCTTGATTTTGACTATCAATTGTTCAAAGTTGACTTTTTGTCCAATACAATTGATTTTAAACATCTGGCTAATTGATTGAGCAAACATGGGGTGCAAGTTTTGAAACTTGACATGAGGGTACCTTGATACATATGAGAAACCATGAAAACCAATTGAGGCATATGAGGTTTAATTTCCCTTGAGCAAAGTAAAATCCTAGTTATAAGTTAATTGCTTAGGAGGGGGTTTGTCTGATCAACCCTTGAGTAGTCTTGAGTACTTGAGAACCCTAGGAGCATGATGAGGTATTTTTAATCAATTGACTTCAAACATGGGAGGGAAGATTTTAGGGTACAACAACTACCTTAGTAAAAATTTTACCGACTGTGAAATAAGATACTCACTGCTCGAGAAAACTTGATGCGCTTTGGCATGGGCTGCTCGCCGACTGAGACAGTATATGTTGACTCATACTACCTTTTTTTCTCTAATATGGATCCAATAAAGTACATATTTGAAAAACCAGCTCTCTCTGGAAGAATAGCGAGATTGAAAATGGTCTTGACAGAATACGACATTCAGTATACTACACAGAAAGAAATCAAAGAGAGTGTACTGGTAGATCATTTGGTTCATCAATCTGTAGATGACTATCAGTCTATGAATTTTGAGTTCCTGGACGAAAATATTATGCTAGTTACTGATTGTGAAGAACATGGAACGTATGAAGGACCTGAACTAGGATCCTGATGGACTATGGTTTTTGGTGGGGCTTCTAACCCGCTCGAAAACGGCATTGGTGTTGTGGTTATCTCTCCCGAGGGTTTCCCTACGCCCTTCACCGCAAGATTATGTTTTGACTGTACCAACAATATGGATGAATACGAAGCGTGCATCATGGGTATCAAAGTGGCCATTGATATGAGAATCAAGTTCTTAGAGGTATATGGGGACTCAACCTTAGTAGTCAGTCAGATCAAGGGAGATAGGGACACGAATCATCCAAACCTCATTCCTTATTGAGAGCATGTGTTGACATTAATTCCCTACTTTGAAGAAATCACTTTCGAGCATATTCCACGGAAAGAGAATCAATTGGCAGATGCAATGGCTACCATTTCATCTATGTTCAAAGTCAAATGGGATGATGAAGCTCCTCAAATTACTATTATATGGATAGACTAATTGACACATTGCTATAAAGTTGATACTGATGGAGTGGAAGAAAAGCCTTGGTTCCATGAAGTAAAGAGATACATCTAGGATCAAGAGTCCCCTGAGGAAGCGTCTATCAACGATAAGAAGTTTCTAACGAGGTTCTCCGTCAAATTCTTTCCGAGTAATGGAATATTGTACAAGCGCAACCACGATTCAACCTTGCTTCATTGTATATACAAAAAGGAAGCCGATAAAATCATGGAAGATATGCACGAAGGTGTCTTTAGTACCCACTCCAATGGGTATACGATGGCTAAGAAGATTCTGAGAGCAGGATACTACTGCTCTACCATGGAAACGAATTGTCATCATCACTTCAAAACTTGTCATAAATGCCATATTTATGCTGACAGAGTACATGTGCCTCTGGTTCCTTTGAATGTTTTGACTGCTCATTGGCTATTCACAATGTGAGGCATTAAAATTAATAGAGAGATTAAGCCTACGACTTCTGATGGGCATCATTTCATCCTTGTTGCTATCGATTACTTCACGAAGTGGGTAGAGGCAACCTCGTTCGCTTTTGTTACCAATAATTTCGTGGATTGGTTCATCAAGCATAACCTTATATGTCGTTATGTCATCCTTGAAAGAATTATCACATATAATGGTACCAATCTGAACCATACTATGATCAGTGAACTCTGCACGCAGTTTAAGATAAAGCACCACAATTCTTCTCCGTATCGATTGAAGATGAATGGGGCAGTGGAAGTCGCCAACAAGAACATCAAGAAAATTATACAAAAGATGACGGTGACATATAAAGATTGGCATGAGATATTACCATTTTCTCTTCATGGTTATCTCACTTCAGTACGTACGTCAACCGGGGCAACCCCATTCTCTCTAGTATACGGTATGGAGGTTGTCTTGCCCATTAAAGTCCAGATTCCTTCACTAAGGATTATGAAATATGCAGGATTAAATGAAGACGAGTGGATTTATACTCGGCTTGATCAAATAAATTTGATTGATGAAAAGAGGCTTGCGGCTGTTTCTCATGGTCATATGTACCAGAAGCACATGATCAAGGCTTTTAACAAGAAAGTCGGACATCAAGTGTACCAGGCTGGTGATTTGGTAATCAAACACGTCATCCTACCACAAGGTGATCCCAGAGGCAAATGGAATCCCACACATGAAGGGCCATTTGTAATCAAGAGGATATTTTCTAGCGGTTCTATGATACATACTATTGTACCCCAAAATTTACCCTCTCATTTTACTTAACACATGCCCATTGAGATCCTCAATTTGCTCAAGGATGCCCAAGAGTTGATCAGATAAACTATCTCCTAAGACAATGTACCTCAAACTAGGGTTTCCATTTTTATTAAGATGTGTGAACTCCCAAAGGTCCCAAATTCCTTCCATGGTCCCAATATGTTCTCAAGATCATCCATGTCAAATTTCAAGCCTTTCACAAGAAGTTTTCTCAGTCAATTGCTCAAATGCTTGAGAATCGACTGTATTAGGTCAAAAGTCAACTGTGGCCCACATACATTCAAAATTCAAGATTTTTGGTCAACATCAACATTTTGAAGTGATATTCATCATTTAATCAAGGGTTGATCATGATTCCTCAAGGAATGCTCCTAATTCATCAAAACTTAAAAGTTGCTAAATTAGGGTTTCTTAAGAAAAGTCAACCAAACTTTGACCAAGCATAACTTTCTCATACTTTATCAGAAATTTCTCATCCAAAGCTAATTTTGAAGGGAATACAATTTCCTACAACTCAACTTCAGCCCTCAAGTTCAAGAAGTGCACTCATAAAAATATATGAATTTCTACATTAAAGGTCCTTTTGAAAAGTCAACAAAAACACCTTTTGGGTCAAAGCTTCTTACATGAACATGGAAGACCCAATTGAGATGAGACCAAAAGGGTTGTTTAGGGGACATCCTAAGCTTTCTAAAAAGTCGAAGAACATCTCTTTAGTGTCAAAATTGGAAGAGTTATGCATTGTCAAAGTTAACCATTTTTGGAAAATTGCCAAAAGTCAAATATGCTCACAAATGCATTTTTGCCAAATGGGCCCAACTTTTTAAGCTTGCATTATGCTTCCAACATGATCCACGACCCAAACACTCTACCATATATTATTGACTTTATTTATTTAATTTATTTTTATTTTTTATCATTTAAAAGTCAAATTAAATCAAATAAATGATATAAAATATGGAAGATTTGTTTTTGATCTAATTTTGAATGGAATTATAATGCAAATAAGCTGGCAAACCAAATCAAATCATTCCAAGCATGATTGGGATGAAAATGGTATGATTTGGCTTGATATAGAAAGAAATAATGCAAAGATGGAATCAAATCAAATCTTAATAATTGGCAAAGATGTGCATGTTTTTTTGTTAACCTAATGTTGTCTAATACATATACATAACAAAGGCAAGGAACAAGGAGGCAGAAAAATCGTGTGAAACGGCCAATAACATAGTGCACTTTTTGTTAAAAAATCTCAGACCAAATTCCATATCACATCCATCCTCAAGGAGATTTAAGGGTTGCAACACGTTACTAGAAATCTCCTGAAGCTAACTACACCAAAGCGCCTTGAATCGTAAAATTCGCAACCCTGTTATTCAATTATTTTCGATTTTTGATTACGTTCATACATGGTCTTTTGATGAAATTCAATCATACATTCTTGTTTATTACAATGTCTCGATGCTTGCTGGATCATTTAATTGAGTTTTAAGTGCAGGAATCACGGTTTGCCATTCTTAGGGTTTGAGTTTGTTTTAGGGCTTCTTCCTACATGCAAAATTAGGGCTAGGCATGGACACTATGATGTTCAGAGCTTCAAGCCCAGTCGATTCATGGTATTCAATGAAATTTATATTGCTTGTGCTAGATTTTTGAATAACGCAGGGTTGTAGTTACAGGCATGAGACCGTAGGTAAAAGTCCCTAGGCTAAAACGACAGCCAGCGGATGAAGATGGAGGCGTGGCACCATCTGGTTGGCTCATTTGAAATTGCGCGCATTTTCATTTACACCGACTTTCTTTTATATATAATATATTATTATTGTTATATATATGAATGACTTGGCAGCTCAGTTGGTGTTGATGCACGTTGGTAAAGGAGAGGACCTGGGTTCGAATCCCAGGTCCAATGTTTTTCTATTTTCCAAATGAATTCTTATGGATCCAGTGCTTGCAGCTATGGAAGTGCACCATACAACTTCATATCATCATCATCATCAGATCATGCATCACTCAGATCCAACGCTCCTGGATGCAGTCCCATGGTGGACGTCCCCCAATCCAGCCACGCCAGATCCAACACTTGCGATGGGCCAACCAGATCTGGGCCTTGGTAAATTTAACCAGCACCCCTCCAATTTGGATTTCACACCCCCCAGTCCCATTTTTCTAACCTTTTCATTTTTTAATTGATTTTGTTTATTCAGTATTTAATTTAATTATCTTTTTTAAACAATTATTTATTTATAAAATCATAAAATCAAAACCACAAAAATAGAACTTAGTTTCCTTTTTTTAGTAAATTAATTTTTTGTAAATAAATTAATTCCATCAACTTTAATTTACTTTTCATTAATTGAAATTAATTAGAAAAATTAGGTTAAATTCAAAATTCTCTTTAATAAAAAATCCAAAAAAAATGTTAATGAGCAAATTAGTTTTTTTTAGGTCTTGAACCCTTTTCCAGCTTTAATTCTCACGTGTTATTATTTTTCCGTATGATTATTTTATTTTTTATTGATGTAACTGTGCCCGATTTGTAATAGCTTAATTAGGGTTTTATTTCCGCATTTTTGCTTTCAGTCAATTCTTTGTGTATCTACCCCAAAGCCTTGTAATAGCGTAGGACTTTTACTTTCTCCTTTTTTATATGCTTGTATATAATTGTTAGCAACCTAGGCATGTATGATTAATGAATCAATCTTATCACTAAACTACAAAGATAAATATAACTGAAATCAAACAGTTTTGCACACTTGCACCCCTAGGGTATTACCTCACTTGGTTGCCTCGGAAATAATGTAGTGTTCCTCGAACGTAGGGATACCTTAGCAATGACCCGCGATTTAAAGTCTTCATAAAGATTACAGTCCCTACTTGTCCCTCGAGTTGCCTACAAATTGATCTTATGATAATAGTCCCTTCGAAACGCTAAGGTATCCTTACTTGTTGCCTTCAATGACCATTTTGTCCCTTCGAACGTCCCTTTAAACTCCAAAGACGGTGCTGCCTTTCTTTAATAATAGGACAATGCTGTCTAAAGGAAAACGAACAGACTTTTTTTCGAGTAGGTAGATTAGTTCTTAGGTACTTGCTCAAACAAACAAATTTTACAAACACTTTTCAAAACAGTTTTCAAAACAACTTTGTCACACTCTTGAGGACCGATACAAGGGTTATCACGAAGTAAAACTTTTTTTCAAAACAAGCACACACAAGCAATTTTAAAAATGAGCGAGTACCTAAGAGCCCATGGAAAACCATGGATAGAAAGGGTGCTAACACCTTCCCTTTATATAATCTACCCCCCGTACTCAGAAACATCTCGAAAAAAGGTTTTTTCTATTCTTTTTCCTTTTCCTTGTTGGATAAAATAAAATTCGGTGGCGACTCTTGATTACCGCGACATTTGCAAATATAAAATGCAAACCAGTATAATAGTCGGTTCTGCCACCGTATCACACTTACTACTATGGACGATGATGATTTTCTGCATCCTGTGAACACGGACATAGTTCAAAGATACTACGCATAAAAGACACCCGCTAGGTTGACAGGCCTAGGCCAAAATAAGGGCATCCCGGTGAACCAAAAGGGTTCGGGAAAAAATTAGGTATATATATATAAACGTTTACACCCGGTAAGTCGAAAACCTGAAAAGGCAGCTTGGACAAAAAAGGGTATCCTGGTGGACTGAAAACCCATAAGGGAGGTCCAGGAAAAAGTTAGGGATTAAAGCGTATGACTATGTCCCTTTGGATCATCTACTTAACAAACAACATTGTTATCAACGCCAAGTTTAAAAGGTACAGATCAATCCAATCATTTTCCTCCGACAAAAAGGGATTAGATGCTTGAAGACATATGGGCAAAAACAGATTTGAAACTTGATGGGATCATTTGCACACAGTTGTTTCCTTTGTTTATCTCTTTGTACATTTTTCAATTTTATGACGATTTCCTCTTACTAGGATTTCTGTCTCTTTGTAAAAATTGCTTGTTCATAGGAAAGCTTTCTCAATCAATACAAATCAGTTTGTTTCAAAATCCAAAACTATTTTCACTTTCTCTATTTTTTTGCAAAAACTTCCAGTTATTACTTTTAATGAACATATGCATTTGAATGTGATTACTGTCTACAAATATATGCATAAAAATAGGATTAACAGTTATTAAAGACTCTAGGAGTTGGGATAATGTTTAAGCCATCCACAAATCCCCACTGATCAACTTCCATGGAATTATCTCTACAAAGCTACCCCCACAAAGCTTATCCCCAACAGAGATAGATTCCCCAACTAGTCTAACACGCCCTTAGATAGAAATTGGGGAATTTTCCAGTGGTTCATCTTCAATATCCCCGACAAATAGCTTGACGTGATCAACCTCGCCAATAGGTCCTCTAGAGGATAAAGAAGTTTGATCATTTCCCCAACGTTTGGAAGAAACTTCCCCGATAGAATTCTCTTCCCCAACAGGGTTTATTCAAAATGACTATCCCCAGAAGAGATGACACCCATATTTGAAACATGGTCAGATAGCGCATCGGAAATATATCTGTGATGCGGTGGCATAACAAACTATTGTAGTGGTTTTACGTTTGTGATTACAAATGTTGCGATAAGCAAGAGTCGCCACCGACTTTTCTTTTATCGAACCAAGGAAAGGGAGAAAAGAAGAGAAAAAGACCTTTCGATAGTTTTCTGAGTAAGGGGGGTAGATTATGGAAAGGGAAGGTGTTAGCAACCTTTCCATCCTCAGTTTTCTACGGGCTCTTAGATGCTTAGCTCATTTGAAAAATACCTTGTGCTTTGTGTGTTTTGAAAACGTTTTTGAAATGCCAATAGTAAGGCGATTTGCTTTATGATAACTCTTGTATAAGTCCTCAAGAGTGTTGATAAAGCGTTTTGAAAATGTTTTTGAAAGTGTTTTGTGTATGTGTAAAAGTTGTTTTTTGAGCAAGCATCTAACAACTATCTACTTTTTCTCGAAAGGGTCATTTTTTCCCTCTTTTCCTTTAGACAATGCTATCCTACTATTAGTGAGTAGGTAGCCCTATTGTTGGATGTTTGAGGGATATTCAAAGGAACGTTTATAGTCACAAAGGCAACTGGGCAAGAAATCTTAGTAACTACCCTAGGGTTTTAAGATCATTTTTACCGAGGCAACATCGAGAGGGTCATCGAGGGACTTATAATCTTTAAAACCGGAGGGTAGCCACTAAAATCTCTCACGTTTCAAGAGTTGTGACTATTTTCCGAAGGCAACCAAAGTGGGGATACCCTAGAGGTGTGCATGTGCAATTGTATTGTGTTTTAGTTATTTATCATTGCATTTAGGTTTGCTAACATTTTGTTCTTAATTTCTTTCCATGCAATCTTATTACCATACATCTAAACAGTTAATATATGTACAGGAAATATAAAGTGCGGAAATTAAATCCTACACTATTACATGGCTTTAGGGAGGGGGAATTATTTACATGTCCAAAATTTGGGGGAAAGATAAAAGTAGTAAATGTCCTAGTTTTTATCTATTACATCCTAGTAGGAAGTTACAGAAAATATGAAAATAAAAATGCGAAAGGTAAAAACGCGCGTGAATTGGAATGACGTCTAATCCTCAACTCATTCTAATTTAAAAAGAAAACTCTTTTTTTTTGTTTTTTTTTGTTTATTAAACTAAATTAAGTCTAATTATTAGAATAAAATAAAACTAAAAGAAAATTATTAATTAGAAAAAATAATTCTAATACAACCTAATATTTTTGGTATTTGTTTGAGAAATAGAACTAAAATTGATTAGAATCTTAAGTATATTGATTTTAAATTAAACAAAATATTAAAGTAGTTAATTAATTTATTTACAAAATTAGCTTAATTAATTAAAATACTAACCTAATGTTTTTTTGTTATTTTTATTTATTTTATATTAATTAAACAAATTAAAACAAATTAGAAAAGTGATAAAACTAAAAACAAAAATTGGGCGGGTGTGAAAAAAAACGCTACGCCCAAGTTGTTGAAGCCCAAGTTTCTTGTGAATCCAGTGAGGAATGCCTTGGAGAGTGCATGGTGGTCTACGCGTTTGGGTACATTGGATCTGAATCAGCTGTGATCTGATGGCTTAGATTGATGGTTCATGATGCACAAGAGGGACATGCCAGCACTGGATCTGCAAATGAAACATTGGAAAAACAAAATGCATAACCTAGGTATCGAACCCAGGTTTCCTCCTTGCACACTCACCTCCTTTACCACTCAGCCACTTGTTCATTCGTTTATATAAACAACATCATAACATTATATTAGAAAACATAAGTCAAATATATTTGAAAACATAAAACGTGCGCGCTGACCAAAAGGGCCAATGGGAGAGAGACATGTGCAGCGCCGGAGTCAGCGTTTTGGACCATGCTGGAGTAAAAACTCTGTCTATCTTCTCAGATGGCTTAAAAATTGAATCCTGCATAAATCAATGAAAACAAGCAAACTAATAACCCTGCTAGACTAAATGGACCCTTGCGAATCCGATGGCAGGGTTAGTTTGGTCTGAAACTTATTATATCAATGAGAATAAAACTCAACGGCCATGGACGCCCTAACAATGGTAGTTTGTGTTTTACACGTCAAAACTTGCATACAATACCTCAAACCTGTTCTAATGGTTCCCCTAAACATGAATCAAACCATTATATGTATTAACAAAGCGTGTATATGAGATTTCGATTCTAACAAACCTTACCAAACGATGATACACGATTCAACTGTTTGAGGATGCTATGGGCTTTGGAAATGGCAGGGATATGCTCTTGATATTCCCAGGAACATGATGAAGGCTTTGAATTGGATCAAAAGAAGCTGGAAATATGTTTTTGGATTTTACAACTTTGATTTTTTTTTTTGTAATTTTCGTGTGGCTCTTTGGGGTGATTTGTGCGTCTCTAGAGGCAATGTTTTCGTCTTTGGAGGTAGTGTTTCGTCTGGCTAATGCATGTGTCCTTCTGCTTGCGCTTTAGCTCTGCATTTGTAGGGGCGCAATGGTGAATAAAAATGGCATGAATCAGCCATTAACCAAGGCATTGAAGGCAGAATCGAAAGCCTTAAAAGGTTGCTTTTTTTGATGATTTTCTAGCCTTTTGGGTTTTGAATGAACATGGACAGGTTTCTCATCTTGACTCTTTCGAATTCCTTCAAGCCTTGTTCTTCGATGGCTATGAGTGGCTCCCTTCGATGGTTATGAGCTTCAATTCAATTTTCTCACAGTTTCATCTTCATGGCTTCTTCGATTGAGTCCATATGCATTGGGTGTTTGACCTGGAAAATTCTCCTAGTCGAACTCCATTCTTATTCTCTTCGATTTCCTTTTCTTGATGTTTCATTTTGTTCACCTCCTTCGAACATAGTTTTGACTCTAATCTTACCTTTTGTTTTCTGTTTACAAGGCCATCCTTATTGATCCTTAGTTCACCTTCGATTGGTGAATACATCTTGTATGCACCAATCGAAAGATAACCTATGAGAACCTTCGATCACCCAACTCCCTTGTACGTTCAGGCACATGCCTGAAACATATTGATCCTAAAACTACAAGATGACTCATATCTGGCAGACTCGTCTCTAGCTGTCCTTCGATCACGCCATGTTTGAAGGTTGCATGTTATTCTAATCATTAGCCTTCCACATGTTTTTTGGATAAATAAAAGCTTTTTGATTCCAAAATATTCGTCTTTTTAAAATGCCCATTCAAATAACGTGTCAATCGAATGTTTTTTTTCTTGTAGTGCTTCGAATAGCTTTCATTTCAGTGTTTCGAAAGCGAACCTTTCGATGGCGCCCATTACCAGCTTTTCTAATCGAAGGCTTCAAAAAAAGCCTCCTCACCCTTTCTTTCGATCTAGCCTTCCTTGGATGTTTCGAACAACTTATATTTCAGTGGTTCGAAAACGAACCCTTCGAAGCTCATGATTAGCTCTTCCAATCTAAGACTTCTTAAAAGCCTCCTCATATTTCCTTCGAATTAGCCTTCCTTCGATCCTTCAAATTATCCTGCATGCTGTTGTCGAAGCTGCTTCGACCCAAAAGCCCTTAGGCATATTTTTAGCCTTCGACCTACACTTTGTCATGCACACTTCTTCTCTTTCTTTCAGCTATGCCATTATGCTGAGACATAGGGGGTGTCATGGAAATCAATGAGGCTTTGGAACTCACACATCTTGGTGAAAAGTGAAATTAGTTGAAAGGCCATTTCTTAGGAGGAGGATTTATCTGATCAATTCTTGGTCAACCTTGAGCAATTGGGGACCTTAATGAGCGTGCCATGAATAAAATGGGAGGGAAAATTTTGGGGTACAACAGTTGTCCCTGTTCAGTCTTCTTAAACCTGAAGATTTAGATTGGCTTGTCTGCCTTTCATGATCTAAAGGTGGAAGATGATTGAACACTAGAGTGCCTAGAAATTTGCACTCGTATGAAGTAACGTCAATGGTTGATGATATTAGGAATGGGCTTACATATGCAATTTGGAGAATATGACTGAGAGTTTTCAGAGATGGGCTTAAAGATGTCATCCAAAGTAGATGCTGACTTCATAAGAGGTCTCTTTATAGAAATTCCTGTGCCTGTTGTCTGAAGAGGACTCCACTGGGGAATGTAAATTTCTGTTGTTTTGTTTAAGGAAAACTATATGGGGAATAGAGTCTAAGAGCTTTAGTTGTCCATGGATCTACTGAGGAGTTATCCCGGGACTGGAGAGATAAAAGTTAGGTTTTTTCTGGTTGAAATCCAGGCTTAACAGTAACTTGTTGGGGAGAATGAAATTAACTGTTATCTGGAAACGTATTAGAAGGAACTTGCATAGGGATGCTTCAGGATGAGTCTGTGTTAAACTTCATTTGGAGATATATGAGAAGGAGCCTGTGTAGGGCTGCTTTAGGATGAGTTCGTGTTAGACTGCATCCAAGAATTGCGAGAAGGAATCCGTGTAAGATTGCTTCAGGATGAGCCCGTGTAAGGCTGCATCTAGAGATTAAGAGAAGAAACCCGTTTAAGATTGCTTCTTTTGGCTGTGTAGATAGTCACCCCGTCTTGTTTCGGGAATTGATCCATAATCAGCCATTTACATATAGTTGCCCTGTCTGGTTTCACGTATTAATCTAGAACTTTCTTTTGTTGGTCGTTGAGATAGTTGCCCTGTCTGGTTTCAGGAATTAATCTATGACCTTAGAGAAAGAAAGATAGTTTCCCCGTCTTGTCTTGGGAGTTAATCTTCAATATGCTCATGTAGATAGTTGTCTTGTCTTGTTCCAAGTATTAATCTAAAATCTGTCATTCATAAATAGTTGCCCTGTCTTGTTTCAGGTATTAATCCGGAACTTGTTTTTGTTGGTTGTTGAGATAGTTGCCCTGTCTGGTTTCAGGAATTAATCTCTAACCTTAGAGAAAGAAAGATCGTTTCCCCGTCCTGTTTCAAGAGTTAATCTTTAATATGCTCATGTAGATAGTTGTCCCGTCTGGTTTTAGGTATTAATCTACAATCAGTCGCTCATAGATAGTTGTCCTGTCTTGTTTCAGGTATTAATCTGGAACTTGTTTTGTTGGTCATTGAGATAGTTGTCATGTCTGGTTTCAGGAATTAATATCTGACCTTAGAGAAAGAAATATAGTTTCCCCGTCTTGTTTCGGGAGTTAATCTTCAATCTGCTCATGTAGATAGTTTTCATGTCTGGTTCCAGGTATTAATCTATAATCGGTTATTCACAGATAGTTGTCTTGTCTTGTTTCAGGTATTAATTCGGAACTTGCTTTTGTTGGTCGTTGAGATAGTTGTCTTGTCTAGTTTCAGGTATTAATATCTGATCTTAGAGAAAGAAAGATAGTTTCCCTGTCTTGTTTAGGGAGTTAATCTTCAGTCTACTCAACTAGATAGTTGTCCTGTTTGGTTTCAGGTATTAATCTACAATCGGTTTTTCACAGATAATTGTCCTGTCTTGTTTCAGGTATTAATCTGGAACTTTTGAAAATTGTTGATGATATTCATCAGTCGATCTTTACTTAAAAGGTAAAGAGTTAGTTGTATGTAATATCATGATGCATGAAGTGCATTGGATAATGATGCTATGAAAATAAATGAGATTGTGATATATGCATTTGTGTTGCATATGCTATGATATTTGTAGAATGATGTATGAATGCAATGCATGAATGTATCAGTTGTTCTACTGCAGTGTTGCTGAACTGGGGAAAATAAATCACTGACTGTTGTTGGGGATGAAGAGTGTAAGTCTTCAAATTTTGTTGAAGTTGAAATGCTGAGAGACGGATTTCCGTTGTTACAGAAATAAACTCTGTTTAAGAAGGGAAACTTCGTAATCCGCTTGGGGATTTTTAGGAAACCCTTATTGGGAGACCCAAGAAGCTTGTGAACCAGGATAAGGAATTCTTTGAGATGTCGGGTAAGTAATTGGAAATTTTTGCTCCGCCGAGGATATAAGAACACCTGACATCATTGGGCTATATGCTTAGGATATGGAAACGACTTTATAGTAGGATGCCCCTGCCTTTGTATCTGCAGGAGAAAGTATCTCAGCTCCTAGAGACCGTGGTGAATGCTGATCAGGATGATGAGTCTTATACTGATAGACAAGTGAAGAGATGATGGGACATAGTTATACGCTTTAATCTGTAACATTTTCCATGAGTGTCCTTTCAGATTTTCAGTCCACCAGGATACCCTTTTTTTCCCAAGCCGCCTTTTCAGGTTTTTATATTGCCGGGTGTACATTTTTATTTATATATCCCTAATTTTTTCCCGAACTCATTTGGTTCATTGGGATGCCCTTACTTTTTCCTAGGCCAGCCAACCTAGCAGGTCTTTTTTATGCGTAGTATTTTCCGACTACGTCCACGTTCACAGGGTGTGCAAAATTGTCATTTTCCACAGTAGTAAGTGTTGTAGAACTTCTAGAAAGATGTTCAATTGATCGCACATGGCCCTTTGCTGGAATTCATGTCCAATGCCCCAACTAATTCAGATGGAGATCTGCCCTTGGCTTGAGTGGTCCTTTGAATCTTGACTCGCCTGCCCCAGATAAGCTGGACACCATGCCATACCCCTTGATCATGAATGGCTTGTTACTAGAAATGTCTTTCCATCTGAGGTGATTTTGTTCATTGAGAGGATTTTCGTTCATCGAATATCCGTTGTGTGGATTTCTCTGCTGTTGAACAAATAGTTATATGCAAACAATTGTATTTTAAAAAAGAATGCAAAGCTTATGTCTGTCTTGAAGTTTAAAAAGTTCATTTTTTAGTAAAACAAACAAATTTTGTAAGAATGTGATATCAACTCAAGATTTATAGCAAATCTTACAGGAGTCAGGATACCTTTTGTAAAAGTATGCTTTCGAACTAACCCATTCTTCAGCTAGGACTTTTAAGGGTTGTACCGTGGCCTAGTTCACGGTTCAAGAAACAAAATATAAGGGCTCAAACTTTATTTGTACCCAACCCATTCTTCATGATTTTATTCAGTCCTATACTCAGTTAATTATGCTTTTAGATCCCAATTGGGTTCTAGAATCTTGGCCCTGATATTCTAATGATGGTTCAGATATTGAAAGTTTATTTGAGAAGGCAATGATTTTTGTTACTTTTTCCTTTTGTTGAGGATTTGTAGCGACCTTTTTTTTATTTTACTATCCCTACCTTTTTCTCGAACTGTTTCTTTTGTGATTACAGTCAGCGGGATGCCCAAGTTTTTTTTCTTTCTTATGTCTCCTTCATAGGTTTTGACTTATCGGGCTTTTCTTTTGAGAGATAATGACTGCTTGTTTTAATGATTATGTGGAACCATCACCATCTTTTGTTTTGGAAGGGCGTCTTCAACACCATTTGTAATGTATGAAGAGAAAGCTTGCGATTGAATACACCTTTGAATCAACTGAGAAACTACCCTGCCGCAGGTTATGATTAAAGGTTTCAATTTGTGTGAAAAAGAAAACTCCTACTTCTTAGGCTCAAAGGGGTTGACTAGGGATTATCTTCCTTATAACTCCATTGTTTAGGATTTGAAACAACGCTTGTACATCATCAACAAGATCTGTTCAAAAGCATACTGTAGAGATTATGGTATCATTTTCGTAATCCTCCCTGGAAAGGCTTATAGCTTTTAATCAGGAGTTGAATATCACAAAAGAAGTAAAAGCACAGTTTAATTATAGTGAAAACGAATGGATAATTCAAGACAAACATATGAAATGCATTGATGAAATAAAAAAGTTTGACATAAATAAGTGTTCGAACAATAAAAAGAAGATTAGAATTTGAAAATTCTAATGAACAAAAGCCTCTTTGCCTGAACTTGTCACTTTAGATGGCGTGCCTTTGAGGGATGGCAGAAGAATTTAGTCTGACCATCTTGTGTGAACTCCAGCAATCCTTAGTTGATTAAGTTCTGAGTCTTATTTTTCAATGCCCAACAGCCATTCGTATCATGTCCAGGACTATTGGAATGGTATGCACACATTGCATCAGGACGATAGCTAGGAGCAGAGACATTGGGATTCCGAGGAGGGTCCCTTAATGTAATCAACTCCATATTCAACATGTGTTGCAATACCTGAGCCAAGGACATGTTGATTTTGGTGAATTTCCTTTTGGGCATGTCCTACCTATGATGATTGCCTTGTCGTTGTTTTTGCATTGGTGCTGGAATAGAGGTCCGCACTACCCTCATAGATTGGTTGAGATTACTCTTATTGTGGCCCTTCTGATTGTACACAACATTGGACTCTTTCTTCCCATTGTATGGCTTATTCTAAGCACTTGAAGATGCGGTCCTCTGAACTTCACCGCTCCTGATCCTATTTTCAACATGCTCCTGCATGAACATGTCACCCAATTTCCTATCTTCTAGGAGAGATTGATCATTGATTAGGCCCCAAGCTCTAGCAATTTTCCCTAGACTATCGTATCTGTCTTGATGAAGCTTGCTGATGAGAATCCTCAACTTTTCTTGTTCCCAAGCTAAACTTTGTATAAGGACCATCTGACTACTCATCTGGATTCTCATCCCTCCCATCTCAGCCTATAGTTGTTTCAACTGGTCATCCTTGGTTTTGTCAGGATGTTTCTTGGTCGACCTCCCGGCGAGGAGTGCCTTCAATTCTTCCTGCCCCTCGGATAGGTTTAGGAACATTTCCTTGAACTTAGCATCTTGAGTTTGGAGATCCCTGTCGTTGTGTTTGAGATCCATTTTCCTTGCTGAAATAAACAACAAGAAAATGAGAAACCTGTATTGGAAGACATGTTATGTAATGTCATGCATGCAATGTTTTCAAGGATCTCGTGAGGTAAACACAAGAAGCTGTTAGAATCTGACTGCAGCTTTGATTGAAGAACTTCGTATCGTTGGAGGTCCTTCTACGAGAATAAAGCTCACCATGTCGAGTGGGTCATAGCCTCTGACTCAAGTTATCGTGCTTTGGTCTTTTGATGACATTGGCTAGAGGAAAATAAATCCCCTTGCCCCTTGCTATACGTCTAGTTCGTCATAACCTGCATCACAGGCCCTTGAGATCCTAGAAATTGTTAAGGAAATACAATGGTATGATGTTATGATGTGTATGATATGCAACAAGCAAACGTGTAAGGTGACAAAGACAAGTGAGTCTTGCAAGAAGTTATTGGATAATACAAATAAGTCATGCAAGGAATACAAACAAAGCCCTGCAATAAGTTCAAGTTGTTAGATAATGAACGCAAACATGTCACACAGATAGCCTTAGGTTCAAAGGCTTGCATGGATTCCATAGGTAATTACCCCCTTGATGTATAGTTGGTTCAACCTGTCCTAGAAAGTAACCGGGTTCTAGGGAATCTCAATATCACTGATCTTTCTTCACTAGGCATTGTTTCAGCGCATACCTCTTTATTGGCGGCAAAAATATCCCGGAAGTCCGATCTCAATGAGCGTAGTATCGAGTATCAACCAACTTCGGATTGCACAAAAGTTGGCTATCTCACTACTTCCTAATGGCCAATTTGTTCAATTAAAGGTTCTATGGTCAGTTGGTGCTTCATGACACCATACAGAGGCCTCGTATTCTCCTTGACTACTCAAGGGCTACCGGTACCAACAAATGTGTCACACCAACATAGCTATTGTTTCAACCGTGTCAGTATACCCCGCACAGTCCCCACGATCTATTGCTACTTATCTAAAAGGTGCCCCAGATCCGGGTGTAGGATCTTTAGTAACAACCCAAACAAACCCTCAAAAGTAAAGCATACAAAACACACAATGAAAGCAATTTTAAAATGAACTAAGCTTTAGGGTAACCAAACTTTTATATAAGTATATCTCCAGCAGAGTCGCCAGTTTTGTGATACGCTGGCAGAACCGACTGTTGTACTGGTTTTGCGTTTGTATTTGCAAATGTTACAGTAAGCAAGAGTCACCATCGAATTTTCTTTTATCCTACCAAGGAAAGGGTGAAAAGAACATAAAAATACCTTTTTGATAGTTTTTTGAGTAAGAGGGGTAGATTATGAAAAGGAAATGTGTTAGCACCCTTTCCATCCGTAGTTTTCTACAGGCTCTTAGATGCTTAGCTCATTTGAAAAATACCTTGTGCGTTGTGTGTTTTGAAAAGTTTTCTAAGATGCCAATAGTAAGGCGATTTGATTTATGATAACTCTTGTATTAGTCCTCAAGAGTGTTGATAAAGCATTTTTAAAATGTTTTTGAAAGTGTTTTGTGTATGTGTAAAAGTTTGTTTTTTGAGCAAGCATCTAACAGCTATCTACTTTTACTCGAAATGGTCGTTCTTTTTCTCTTTATCTTTAGACAGTGTTATCCTACTATTAGTGAGTAGGTATCCCTATAGTTGGATGTTTGAGGGACATTCGATGGGACGTTTATAGCCACAAAGGCAAATGGGAAAGAAATCTTAGTAACTACCCTAGGGTTTTAAGATCATTTTAACTGAGGCAACATCGAGAGGGTCATCAAGGGACTTATGATCTTTTGAACTGGAGGGTAGCCGCTAAAATCTCTCACGTTTCGAGAGTTGTGACTATTTTCCGAAGGCAACCAAAGTGGGGTTACCCTAGAGGTGCGCATGTGCAATTGTATTGTGTTTCAGTTATTTATCTTTGCATTTAGGTTTGCTAACGTTTTGTTCTTAATTTCTTTCCATGCAATCCTATTACCATATGTGATACGGTGGCAGAACCGACTGTTTAATACTGGTTTTATGTGTTTTGTTCGCAAATGTTGCGGTAAGAAACAGTCGCCACCGTCTTTTTTTTATCCAACAAAGGAAAGGGTGAAAAGAATAGAAAAATACCTTTTTTCGAGATTTTATGAGTAAGGGGGTAGATTGTGGAAAGAGAAGGTGTTCGCACCCTTTCCATCTGTAGTTATCTACAGGCTCTTAGTTACTTGCTCATTTTTTGAAAACTATTTGTGTTTGTGTGTTTTGAAAGATTTTTGCTTGCTTTATGGTAACTCTTGTATCAGTTCTCAAGAGTGTGATAAAGCTTTTTTTGAAAATAGTTATTGAAAAGTGTGTAAGTGTGAAAACTTAGGTTTGAGCAAGTACTTAAGAGTTATCTACCTACTCGAAAAAGGATGTTCTTTTCCTCCTACCCTTTAGATAGTGCTATCCTACTATTAGTGAGTAGGTAGCCCTATCGTTGGATGTTGAGGGACTATCAAAAGGGACGCTATGGTCATTGAAGGCAATAGGTAAGGATATCTTAGCATTCGAAGGGATTGTCATCATATAGGCAACATCGAGGGACAAGACCATTTCTCGTAGGCAACTCGAGGGACGTTAAGGGACCATGATCTTTATGATGACTTTAGAGTTGAGGGCCTTTGCTAAGATATCCCTACATTTGAGGGACATGACCATTTCCGAAAGTAACCAAGTGGGGAATACCCTAAGGGTGCAAGTGTGAAATAGTGCCTTTTTCAGATATTTGTCTTGAGATTAGTGATCTAATAGTTAATTGATTAATCTTGTCATGCGCGCCTAAGTTACTAACAATTATATATACAGAAAAATAAAATGCGGAAAGTATAAATCTAGACTATTACATGTCTTCGGGGAGGGGGACATTTACATTCCAAACCAAATGGGGAAAGGAAAATAAAGCAATAAAGTAAATTCCTATTAACTATTACATCTTGTATAACAGTTACGTGAATATAAAATGCAAAAGGAAATAAATGCGTGATAAATGAAAACACGTTCTAAAACCTAGAGGAAAAATCTTTTTGGTTGTTTTTGTTTAAAAAAAAAAGAAAATAATTAAATTAAACATCCTAAAGTCTATTTATAAAAATGAAAATTAATTAAGAAAAATAGTCTAAGCTTTTTTTGTTTAGTTTTTATTATGAAGAAGAAATGATTAAACCTAAATTAAATCCTAAGTTCTAATTCAATTTTAATTAAAGAGAAAAAATGGTTCAAATAATTATTAATTAATTCAAGCAATTAATTATTTAATAAAAAATCTAATACTAATTTTTTGTGATTTTTTTATTATTTGTTAAATTAAATAAAGAAATTAAAACAAAATAAAAAAAGAAATAAAATAACACAAAAAAAAAAACAAAATGGGCCTGGCCATCAAAAGCAAAAATGGGGGGTGTTGTTGTAAAAAACGCTTGGCCCAAATATGAATTTTGTATTGGGATCCAGTGAGGAACGTTTGTGATAGCTCATGGTGCACCTGCATGTGGGAAGCATTTGATTTAGATCAAACAAGATCCAATGATGGTGATCTGGAGGTGCATGATGGACTAGCGTATCTAACATGTACTGAATTTGCAGTTGACAATGTTGGAAAAATAAAATGCTGGACCTGGGACTCAAACCCAGGTCCTCTCCCTCACATCCACGCTTCTTTGCTAGCTGAGCCATCCATTCATTCATTATATAAAATGAAACAAAAATATTATATATAACAAAAAGTCAATATCTAAAAAATATAAAAAAGACGCGTGCTTATTTGAATGGGCCAATGGGACAATGCCACGCTTCGTCTTCTTCACCCTCCGTCGTCTTAGGTACTGCAACCTATAGTGACAGTTTTCGTTTGTCACTATAGCACCTACGCTCAGCAAAATTCATGATACGCAACATAAATTGAATGTGAGGCCATAGATCAATTGGCCACATCCTCCCGAGCACGATGGTGCCCTTGGTTTGGGCTAATTTTGGCCAATACAAAAAAAAAATCCAATTTGGAGGTTCTAACCCTAGCCATGGAAACCTGTTATACATGCACTCAAAATTCAATCCAACTATGCAATAAGCTTGCAAACACTCCAATAATCTGTAGTGTATGATCAAAATTCATTTATGTTACATGAATCAAGAAAAATGAAATTGTAAGAAAATACAAACCGTGCGAATTGGTTGATGCGTTTGGTAATGTTTCAAAGCTTAGTAATGGTTGCAAATGCTTCTGGGGACCTCCAGGAGTGTGTTTTGATCTTTGTTTGGGACTAAAATAGGATGGAGTTTGAAATTCGAAGTTGACAAATTTGGTGTTTTTTTGCAAAACTTTCAGGGGTTCCCTAGGCTCTGTGTGCATGCTTGGAGCTGGCCAATGGCTTGCTTATATAGAGAATGATGAGGAGGCACGAAAAAACAAGTTTGTAATAGCCATAATCAATTGCTTGAATACCATGAATATCCATTTGTAACCTTGGCCAAAAGTGTGGGATCTCGTCCATTTTTTTAATTTTGCATGAATGTAGACAGGCTGGTCTTGCTTCACACAAAATTTGGGACCCCTCCATGTATCAAAACAAGCCCAAATGATAATGGCCCATATATTTTGCAATAATTTTGATTTATTTGATTTTTAATTAAATAAAATTAATATAAAATGCAAATAAAATCAAGACTATGCAAAAATTGTTTTAAGGGTCCTCTATAATCTTAGGAAGATATTTGAAGTCCAAAAAAAATGAGCCATTACATTAAAAGCTCAAATTTGCTCAATGCATATTTCTTGAAATTTCCCAAATTTCCAAACTTGGGCAAGCCATAACTTGCTCAATTTTCATCTCATGATGATTATCTTAGACTTTTTATAAAGCCGAAGATGTCTACTTCAATCCCTCTTTTGATCAATTTAACATTTGAAGATGTTATCTTGATGTTAAAGATCTTTGCAAAAAGTGGCTTTTATTAACTTTCTAAAAATGACCTGTAATGTATGAACTTGTATCTTTCAAATGGTGCATTTCTTGAACTTGACAGATGAAGAGAAGTTGTAGGGAATTGGATTCTCTTCAAAATGAGCCTTGGTTAGAAAATTTCTGATAAAGTATGAGAAAGTTATGCTTGGTCAAAGTTTGGTTAACTTTTCCTATAGAAACCCTAACTTGCCCTTTTTGACTTTTGATGGGTTAGGAGAATTTCTTGAGGAATCATGATCAACCCTGGATCAAATGATGGATATCACTTCAAAATATTGATGTTGACCAAAAATCTTGAAGTTTGACTGTACATGGGCCACATTTGACTTTTGACCTAACATAGTTGATTTTCCAATACTTGAGCAATTGACTGAGCAAACATATTGAGCAAGGTATGAAACTTGGCATGGATGATCTTGAAGACATATTACAACAATGGAGAACATTTGGGATCCTTGGAGCTCAACCATCTTGATGAAAATTGAAACCCTAGTTGGGGGTTCATGGCCTTAGGAGGAGAATTTGTCTGGTCAATTCTTAGTCATCATAGGGCAAGTTGGGAACCTCTAGGAGTATGTCTTGTGTGAAAAGGGGAGGGCAAATTTTGGGGTACAACACCATACATCTAAACAGTTAATATATGTACAGGAAATATAAAGTGTGGAAATTAAATCCTACGTTATTACATGGCTTCGGGGAGGGGGAATTATTTACATGTCCAAAATCTGGGGGAAAGATAAAAGCAGTAAATGACCTAGTTTTTATCTATTATACCCCAGTAGGCAGTTACAGAAAATATGAAAAGAAAAATGTGAAAGGTAAAAACGCGCGTGAATTGGAATGTCGTTTAATCCTAAACTCATTCTAAGTTAAAAAGAGACTCTTTTGTTGTTTTTTGGTTTATTAAACTAAATTAAGTCTAATTATTAGATTAAAATAAAACTAAAAGAAAATTATTAATTAGAAAAAATAATTCTAATACAACCTAATATTTTTTGCATTTGTTTGAAAAAGAGAACAAAAATTGATTAGAATCTTAAGTCTATTGATTTTAAATTAAACAAAATATTAAAGTAATTAATTAATTTATTTACAAAATTAGCTTAATTAATAAAAATATTAACCTAATGTTTTCTTGTGATTTTTATTTATTTTATACTAATTAAACAAATTAAAACAAATTAAGAAAAGCGATAAAAGTAAAAACAAAAACTGGGGGGTGTAGCGGTAGAAAAGTTCAAGACTAAGCCATTGGATTGACTAGATATTATACAAATCAAAATAAAAAAATCGCCACCACGCTTTATTGTTTCCAAAGGAATGGGAAAAGAGAGAATAACCCAAAAAGAGGAGGAAAGATTCAAGGTAAGGGGGTTGGTTATGCAAAGGGAAGGTATTAGCACCCTAAATATCTACGGTACTCCGTAGGAACCACTTTGAAAAATCTGTATATTTTGGCTATAAAAGGTGTTGTATATAAAATGGATGGTGGAGGTGAGAAAAGAAATATATTTTTTATGATTTTTGCACCCGCCGCGGTTGCGAACCTTTGGTGCCTACGTACCACCTTTCGTGCAATAGGGGATCAGGGTACACGTATTTCATCTTTTAAAAATTTGAAACACAAGTGTGTTGGTTAATTTTAAGAGGTAAGACATCATCGTCATTGTCTGTGTGGAAAACATACTTACTACCCACAATCATGAGAAAGGAGAATTTGCATCATCTCAAAGTGGAGGATATGGCTTGGATTTTAAAATCAACAATGCCTCACTCAACACCCAAGCGAAAAATATCTCACTTCACTACATATTATAGAAGTATAGTTGTTTGCATCACTACAAGGATTGACAAGAGTCTAACCTTTTGAGATTGATTGACTTTTAGTCTTCTCACAAAAAAAATGTCAAGGTATTATTAAGTTGATTGAAGTTTATTTATGAAAATTATTTTTTTGAAAATGCATGGTCATACGTCCAAGTTTATTATGAAAGTGTTTAAGTTTCAAAACAAGAAGGGTTTTCAAAAGGAGGGAGAAGATTTTTGAAATTAAAGAAGATGGGAGGAGAAGAAGAGGCTATCCTAAAGCATAAGGTAAAAGCTAAGTATAAGGACCATCTAACCAACAAGAAGCCAAAACTTGATATTATGAGCCAAGATAGAATTTCCATTCTTTGGATTGAAACCACGCAAGCAAAGATACTAGACCTCTTCAAGTGTATTAAGTCTTCATAAAAATTGGGCAGAGTAACGGCTGTATACGGGTGAATTCCAAATTACAAACAGAGAATGTAATCACAAAAACCTGCACACAAAAACACACAAGCAACCCAATGTCTTGAGGTAAACCTCAAGAACTCCAAACAAAATAATAAGATCACAAGGTCTCCAAAATAGTTCAAGGTTTCTAATCCTAAGTCCAAGAAAAAGTCCCATGCTCCATAATGCCAAGGATAGTAACCAAATAGTCCAAGTACCATTAAATATTTTTAGGGTTTATGTTGATTATTAACTATCTTAAGAAAGGAAAAGAAAAGCTCAAGTGTGAAAAGTAAATATGGCAAGAAAAATAAATGCTCAAATGAGCAAAGATGAAAATGGCATGGAATGTAAATGCTAAAAAAAATTAAATAGTACATAAAGCATAAAAAATAATAAAAGCATAAGATAAACAAGTCAATAATTAGTGGTTAGTTGGATGACCATCTTGAAACTTGTATTTGGAACTCATTAGAGGATTGGTAGAACCAAAGCCTCCACACGACAAGTTGAATTTGCTTTTTGTCAAGTATATCATCCATTTGGAATTCTCACAAGTACCATTTAATGATCAACGATGTTTAAGTGATTCGCGTTGACCAAAGGTGTTGTAGATCCATTAGAGGATTGGTAGAACCAAAGCCTCCACACAATGAATCTCAAGGCTATTGGATCAAAGAGATCAAATTAACATACATGGGCTTGCAATCATAAGTTTGGGCCACGAATGATCATTTATTCGAATCAGGACAAAATTTAGCGCTACGTTAAGAAATCGTAAGTGGGCTTATATAGAAGTCACACCTATTTTGAGGCCGGTCAATAGCAATATATGCACCATTTGTTTTGAGACATGATATAGAGATCATGCTCCAACAACATTTAGTGCAATAAGAAGGGGATGAGATGAAGAGGATTAGGGCAAAAAGATGAATAAACCTCTTTTGAATTAAAAATTTAATCCAAACTATTATTAAAATCATTCATCTATTTTTATGGAGTTAAACTCAACACCATAGATCCAATGATGTTAATAAAGTCATGATCAAAAAATCAACTCAAGACAGCCAGAAAATAATCACAAAATAATAATATATTTAATATATACATTAAAAGGATTAAAAAATGTTTTAAAAAAAAGAAAATAATGAGGAAAATATCAATTATGTTCAAATTAATCAAGAAATAAAAAATAAGGCCATAAAAAAAATCAGAAATGGATCCAAATATTTTTATAAAAATTTTGGAGATTTTTAAAAGTCAAACTATTTTAAAACTATTTAAAATTGCTAAAACAAACATAAAATAGATCAAAAATAGTAAACCTCAATATAAAATTCCATAAAATTTCCAGAAAGTCAAAAATATGCAAAATAATATTTATGAATTTTTTCAGAATTAAAAAAAGTCAGAAAGTATTTTTTAAGTAATTAAAAGAAAGCAAATAATACAAAAAATATATAAAATACCAAATGTTAAAATAAAAATGTGAAAAAATATTCATGAGATCAGAAATAATTCAAAGTATTTTTGTGATTTTTTCCATGATTTTTGAATAAAAAATAAAAGACTTATGAATTTTTGAAAATTTAATCAAATAAAATATAAAATCAGAAAATAAAATAAAACCAAAAAGATGTGGACCATCAGATCAAAGTCAAAACGCGTTAGTAAGCTAATCCAATGGACCAGATGCGATGTGCTTGATATGGACCTTAGTGAAACACGCATGTGATCAGAAAAAGGGAAACCAATGAAATTAAAACGCTTGGCACGCTATCATTGGCTGAGACGACACATGTCATCATCTTCAACCTCCAAAAACCCTGCAATGGGGATTTTGTGAGATCCTTCAAATGGAAAAATTAGGATCCCTGGATAGCATCATTGAACTCGTCTCTTCAAGACGATTCTAACACAACCATCGCGCCAAATTTATATAAAGTATGGAGAGAGATATGAATCAAAAACTCAGAAAATAGCGAGCACCTTCAATTTGGGATTTCTATCTCAATTCTCAATGGATTTAAAAATTGTAAGCAGCATTAGAATCAGACAAAGGAGTAGAATAGATTAGTGCTTGATTTGGAATCAATTGATGGAGAATTATACCTTTTCGAAGTTCAAGTAAGACGAAGTTCTGAAAGTGGACTTTTGTAGCTTGAATTATGGGTCGTTTTGATTGGTTTAAGTGCTGGAGAGTTTGTATGAAGTTCAAGGATGATGAATGCGCAAAGAATTTTGGAAAAGGAAGCTTAAATTTCAAAAACTGAATCCAGAAAAAGTGGGTTCGTGTGAGGTTTTGGGAGGGTGTTCTTGGCTCTCTAAGCTTAGGAAATGGATGGGGGATAACCCTCTATTTATAGGGAAGCAAATGGGATCAAAAGGGAGAGTGAATGATGCGTTTTGGAGGTAATTCGTGTGGGTCTACATCATGAAGAAAGTGTGACTCAAACTTGATCAAAACTCAGCCAAATCTCGCGTTTCATGATGCTAATCAGTTATGGCAAGTTGCTAATCATGATTAGAAACAAAAACGTGTGGAAAACTTGTGATTAGAATCCAAAATAAAGATTTCATAATTCTGATTTTGTGAAAAATTCAGTTTCAAATTACCAAATTCAGATTCATGGCATTTCCAACTCAAGGGGTCTTAGGGCATAATTCTTGATGCTTTGGAAAGATGAGGTTACAAGCTTTGCAATGGAAAAATAATGGAATCAAATGGATGCTTGAGCAAAAAGTTACATGGAGTCAAAGTTGAAGAAAAAGAGTTGACTTTCCATACTTAGAAATATTTCAAGTTTTTCTTTAAAAATGACCTATAATCTTTTGCATCCAAACATGGCCTTCCACTTAGAATTTTCTCTTGACCAAAAAATATGGAATGAAGTAGATCTCTTTAATCACATTTTGGAATTTGAACCACTCAAAATCTCCAAAAAATGAGCAAGTTATGACTTGTTGAAGTTGGCCAAAAATCATGAAATGACCTATAATCTTTTTCATATTTAAGGCAACTTCCATCCATTTTCTCACTTTGCACATAAAAGAAGGCATAAAGTAAACATCTTTAAAATCATCATGGAAAAATAATGGACTCAAGGTGATAATAATTGACCAAGTTATGACCATTTGAAGTCACATATGGAAAATTGTGGATTCATCTGGATGACTTGTAATCTTTCTTCTTCACCAAGTTCCTTCCACATGAAAACTCCTTTAAACTTTTGAAGTGATTTGTTGATAACTCTTTGAAGAGAAAGATGTATTTGGAAGCACTCAAAAATACAAAAAGGTGAGCAAGATATGCTCCTTTGAAGTTCAAAACCCTAGCCTCTAGATCAAGAGAATGCTTTGAGGAACTTTGAAAAGTTTGAACAAACTTCTTGTGCCAATATACTTTCTTTGTGAATAAAAGTTGTTGAGGATGATGATGAGGACTCATAGCCACCAAAAACACTTCCATATCTTGAAATTTGAGAGAAATATTCTCTTGTGACCAACAGGAACAAGACCTTGTCCAATCATGACAACTTCTTCCCTTAACCCTTTGTACTTTTGAATCAATTTTGATAACTTTGGAATATGTTGAACCAAAGTAAGACTTGTCATACCATCCCTTCCAAAGCCACTCCAATAGTGAAGTTTGAACTCCTCAAGCTATGTTGACTAGGGCATGGAAATAAACTCATGAACCCATGAAGCAACCTGCTAAACCTCATTGCCTTTACCTACATTATTAACAAGTAAGGCAAACCAACATTGAATTTTATTAATTAAAAAGAAAATCAAAGAAAAATGTTCATGATCACAAATGAAAACAAGTCAAGGTGCTTGGTAACTCCTCAAAAGAGAAAAGCAAAAGATAGTGACAAAAACCAAAAGCCCTATTGTGATCTTGTTGTGATTGAAACAATATGGTATGATGAAGGGATCTTAGGTGCAAAAATTGGGGTACAACAGCTGCCCTTATTTAAGTTTCTTCTATCCGGAGATACGAAGGTTAAAAATCTTCATGTCAACGTGATCAAAGATACTTAAATATAAAATAAACCCTATTTTTGGCCCTAAGACGCCATGCAAATGCTTATGCATATGAATGCATATGAACAGTACCAAAGAGACACAAAGTATCACTAGGGATGCAACAAAAATGAAGAAACAAAAGAGCAACCCCAACATGAAAATAAATGACTGGTGGACCAAAAGAATTAAATCAGAGAGTAAGATAACAAGCATCGGCGTTCACTGTCGATGGTCTACTAATTTTCACTGAAGGTAGAAAGAGAAAAAATATATCATATCATTGCTGTTCACTGAAGATGAACTATCAACGTTCACTGAAGATAGAAAAAAGATAATAAGCACCAACGTTCACTGTTGATGTCCTACCAACGTTCACTGAAGGTAGAAAGAGAAAATATATCATATCACCGTTGTTCACTGACGATGAACTATCAACGTTCACTGAAGATAGCAAAAAGATAACAAACACCGACGTTCACTGCCAATGTCCTACCAACGTTCACTGAAGGTAGAAAGAGAAAATATATCATATCATCGTCGTTCACTAATGATGAACTATCAACGTTCACTAAATATAGAAAAAAGATAACAAACACCGACGTTCACTGCTGATGTCCTACCAACATTCACTGAAGGTAGAAAGAGAAAATATATCATATCACTGCCGTTCACTGACGATGAACTATCAACATTCACTAAAGATAGCAAAAAGATAACAAAACACCAACGTTCACTGCCGATGTCCTACCAACATTCACTGAAGGTAGAAAGAGAAAAAAAAAATTTCCCCAAAATTATGGCGTTTCACCTAGAACGGGTCCCAACTTCTTCTTTAACCAAGGAAATCTGCCTGGAAAGGATCAAACATAAGTTGTCTCAAATAAAGAGACTTGTTACTTGTTGTCATGGAGAATTGCAATAAGAAATGATTTTCTAGGGATAGAACGATGACTTCCCGGGAAAAAGCCATGATATTCCTGCTGAGGAGACAAAGTCTTCTCGTGCAAAATAAATGCACAAACTAAAACTCAAAGTTTTCAGAAGTCCAAAGTAAATATTATTGTCATGCAACCACAAATCCAAATCAGAAATAAACTCGAGCAAAACAGCCAACGAAGATACATCCTTTGAGAAATAAACTCAAGAGGGAAAACCGAATCCATCTAAGAAAGGAGCGTTGCATGAAGACCAGAGAAAAATGTCAATGAACAATTATTTGTCAATCTTAGCCATGCATGATATATGTATGAATGTATGAGTGATATCCTGCATATGCTGGTAAAACAGATACACAATCAGTAGGAACAAACGGACAAAACCGCCTTAGGTACTAACAACATTAGGCTAAACTTCAACCAGAAAGATCATTCCAAGAAAGGTAAAAGCCAACTGCGGAAACCAAACCTATTGCCCGCCTTTAACTTTAATGAAGAGGAACATAACCCGAAGGTAGACAAATCAAACAGATACCGGGATAGAACATCCTTCTTCCAGCTTCATCGGAAAAAAATCAGTTTTTTCTAAAAACAACATGCCTACTGGAGATTGCAAGACCAAACTCAAATAAAGCAGACTGACGCCGAAACAACCAAACCTCACTGGGGAATTCAAGCCTACCTCCCTGGAGAAAAATGCGAATTTAAACTTTACATCATGAACACTTTTTCTAACAAAAGATGCCCTGGGATAGCCTTCTCGGGGAATCAAGAAGTCGACATTAGTGCCAATACTACAAAAAGAGCGACATCTCAGCACACCAATGGAATAGAACCTTTCATCATATGAGGGAAGACTTCGCTGGGGAATCTGGAACAGAGGCTTCTGACCATGCAAACCCAAAATCAAAAGTGAACCAAGACTTGACTGGGGATAATGGGATCACAAACCCAATACTGCACCTTACACTGATTGGTATCGTCTTTAACTATCTGAGAAACATATAAAGATCGCACACATACCAGCAAAATGACCTGAGAAAACCTTCATGAAGGAAATAAATCTTCCTAAAACAACCAAAGTTTGTTCATTCCTAGGATCACCATTTTTGTTGTCATTGTTTCATCACAAATCTCAAAGTAAAAGTAAATTGTAAAAATCTCTCTTTTTTTTTTTAAAATCAATTTTGTTTTTTAATCTTTTTGCTTTGAAAGTTATCATCAATAATAAATGGAGTCTTTGCAAGCTAAATAAATAACAACACAAAGAATTGGGCAAAAGCTCGAATTTCATTAATAGAATGGTAGTCTGCGAATGGCGAGACTCCATGGATGATTACAAAGTTTTGGAAATGGTAATACATAATGGAAAAGATACATTGAAATACAATGACCACTATTCCCCCTAACAACTTTTGAAATGCTGAGTCGCAGCTTTTGTTGAAGTATGGTGAGGATCCGAGAAGATTGTTGCTTCAACGATCAAGTCTTGTCTAACGTAGTTACTTGCCAAGAAAAATCCCTAACTTTTGCCTAAGCTGCCCTTGCGGGTTTTAAACTTAGCGGGAAATTTATTCTATTTATGTCTCTAATTTTTGCCTAGACCGCCCTTTCGGGTTTTCGGCCTACCGAGACGCTCCTTTTTGTCTAAGCCGCCCTTTCGGGTTTTCAACTTAGCAAGCTGTTCTTTTATTTCTTTTAGGCAAAGTATTTCTTGACTACGTCAGCATTCATGGGACGTGGGAACTCCTTGCCATCCATAATTTCAAGAATTAATGCACCACCAGAGAAGGCTTTCTTGACAACATACTGGCCTTAAAAATTGGGAGTCCACTTTCCCCTAGAATCAGTGTTGAAAGACATGATCTTCCTGAGCACGAGGTCTCCTTCTCTGAATTCATGAGGTTTGACCTTTTTATCAAATTCTTTCTTCATTCTTCTCTGATATAACTGCCCATGACACAAAGCTGTCATTCTCTTCTCTTCAATCAAATTCAATTGGTCAAACCTGTTTTGGACCCATTCAGCCTCTGTCAACTTGGTTTCCATTATCACATGTAACGAGGGAATCTCTACTTCGACAGGGAGTACAACTTCCATTCCATACACCAGGGAGAACGGGGTTGCTCCTATTGAAGTGCGAACAGATGCTCGATATCCATGCAGAGCAAAAGGGAGAATTTCATGCCAATCCTTATAAGTAAGAACCATGTTCTGGATAATTCTATTGATATTCTTATTAGCAACTTCAACACCCCCATTCATATTTGGCCTGTATGGAGATGAATTGTGATGGACAGTCTTGAATTATTCGCACAGTTTTGTCATCATCTTGTTGTTCAAACTCGAGCCATTGTCGGTGATGATTTTGCTCGGCACACCATACCGGCATATAAGATTATTCTTGATGAAGCGCACAACCACCTGTTTGGTAACATTGGCATATGAAGCAGCCTCTACCCATTTGGTAAAGTAGTCAATTGCTACCAAGATAAAACGGTGCCCATCCTAAGCTTTGGGTTCTATCATCCCGATCAAGTCTATACCCCACATAGAGAAACGCCATGGGGAGGAAATCACATTGAGAAGTGTCGGAGGCACATGGACTTTATCTGCATAAACTTGGCATTTATGGCACTTCTTAGCAAATTTGTAACAGTCAGATTCCATTGTTAACCAATAATAACTTGCCCTTAGCATCTTTTTAGCCATCGAATGTCCATTAGCATGAGTGCTAAATGAACGTTCATGAATCTCATGCATCAACATGTTTGCTTCGTGTCTATCCACGCATCTGAGTAAGACCATGTCATAATTTCTCTTGTATAACACATTTTCACTAAGGAAGAAACTGCCTGCCAATCTTCTCAGTGTCTTTCTATCTTTCCTCGATGCACCAATCGGGTATTCCTGAGTTTGAATAAAATGCTTGATATCATAATACCAAGGTTTTTCATCTGCTACCTCCTTTGTCGCAAACACATGAGCCGACCTATCTAGTCGTTGAACTGTAATTCAGGGTATATCATTCCAAGTATTCACTTGGTACATGGAAGCCATAGTTTCCAGAGCATCCGCCATTTGATTTTCATCTCTAGGAATGTAATGGAATTCAACTTTATTGAAGAAGGGTAATAATCTTCTAGCATAATCTTTATAAGGGATCAAGCCAGGGTGACGAGTGTCCCATTCTCCTTTAATCTAATTTATTACCAAGGCTGAATCACCATACACATCTAGAATTTTGATTCTGAGATCAATTGCTTCCTCAAGATCCATGATGCAAGCCTCATACTCTGCCATATTATTAGTGCAATCAAATGTTAACCTTGCATTAAAAGGAATATGTGATCCATGAGGAGTGACAATCACAGCACCAATACCTTTACCATAAGCATTCACAGCTCTATCAAATACCATACTCCAACGAGATTCAGGGTCAGGGCCTTCCTCATGCAATGGTTCATCAGAATCTTTCACTTTCAGGAACATCACATCCTTATAGGGGAATTCATATTCTACAGACTGATGATCTTCAATCGGCTGGTGAGCAAGGTAATCTGCCAACGCACTAATTTTAATAGCCTTTTGAGTGCGGTATTCGATATCATATTCAGATAACAACATCTTCCAGCGGGTAATTCTCCCAGTAAGAGCAGACATCTCAAAAATATACTTGATTGGATCCATTTTGGAGATCAACCAAGTGGTATGATTCAACATATACTGCCGCAAACGCTTTGCCGCCCAGGCCAAAGCACAATATGTCTTTTCCAGCATGGAATACCGCGACTCACAATCAGTGAACTTTTTGCTGAGATAATAAATGGCGAACTCCTTCTTTCCGGTTTCATCCTGTTGTCCCAGAATACAACCCATGGATTTATCTAACATTGTTAGATACATAATCAATTGTCTTCCTTCTACGGGAGGGAGCAAGATAGAAGGTTCAAACAGATATTCTTTAATACTCTCAAATGCCCTTTGGCAGTCATCCGTCCACACACAACCTTGATCTTTCTTTAACAACTTAAAGATCAGTTCACATGTTGCAGTCATGTGGGAAATAAATCTGGAAATATAATTCAAACGCCGGAGGAAACCTATGACTTGCTTTTCAGTTCTTGGTGCTGGCATTTCTTGAATTTCTTTGACTTTATCAGGGTCAACTTCGATTCCTTTCTGACTAACAATGAAACCCAACAATTTCCCGGATCGAACACCGAAGGTGCATTTATTTGGATTTAAGCGGAGACGATACTTCCTTAAACGTTAAAACAACTTCAACAAATCTTCTATATGCCCTTCTTCAGTTTGGGTTTTGGAAATCATATCATCAACATATACTTCGATTTCTTTGTGCATCAGATCATGGAGTAGGGTTGTCATAGCCCTCTGGTACGTTACACCGGTGTTCTTCAACCCGAAGGGCATCACTCTGTAACAGAATGTTCCCCAGGGTGTGATAAATGTTGTTTTTCCATGTCCTCTGGAGCCATTCTTATTTGATTATACCCGGAAAATCTATCCATGAACGAGAATACTTTGAATTTTGCAGTGCTGTCCACTAACATGTCGATGTGAGGCAATGGAAAATCATCTTTTGGACTAGCTTTATTTAGATCTCTATAATCTACGTACATGCGGACTTTTCCGTCTTTTTTCGGTACTGGGACAATATTGGCAATCCATTGAGGATACACTGACGTCACAAGAAAACCAACATTAATCTGCTTTAGGACCTCTTCTTGATCTTTACTGCCATATCTGGGTAGGCTCTTCTCAACTTTTGTTTAACTGGCGGTCACTTTGGCTTCAACGGCAAACGATGCTCAACAATATATGTATTTAGACCAGGCATATCTTGATAAGACCAAGCAAAAATATCCGCATACTCTTTCAACAACTCAATCAACCCGCTCTTCACATCTGGATGCAACGATGCTCCAATCTTGACTTCCTTCGGATCTTCTTCTGAACCCAAATTGATCACTTCCAAAGGCTCCTTATATGGTTGAATGGTATTTTCCTCGTGCTCAAGAAACCGTGAGACCTCTTCTGGAATATCATCATAATATTCTTCTTCAGCCCCAAACACAGGACATTAAAAGTTGGGAGAGGGTGCAGGGTCATTGTATTCAACGGGTTTTTTAATTAATCTGCATATATGATTTATGATTTCTTTTAGAAGCTAACACATATAACAAGTGACCATGCAGATTAATTTTCAGTTATTATTTATTTTGAAAGGTTTTTTTTCTTCTGATTACCATTTTCCAAGAAAAAGCGGAAAATAAAAGACATAATTTGGGAAGCAAGGACAACTTTTATTAATGATCTTAAAAGTCATAGCAAACAGATAAGCCCTACAACATTAATACTTCCACCTTGGGCAGAGTGAAAGCTTTTCAGGAAAATAAAGATTAACAAAACAAATTACTTTGAAACATGTATGTAAAAAGGAACATCAATAGTGACCCAGTTCTGAACTCGGACTCCATGCATCACATAATTCGGTAATTCCTGCGCTGCTTCATCCTCTTCAACAACATTAATTCCAGAACCAATTTGGTGGAGGTAGCCTCCGCTGCGGAAAACATCCTGATAACTGTTCATAGAAGATTTTGACTTCAAACTTTCTCTTTTGCCATTCTTCGAAGAGAAACCCAAACCACTTCTATTTTTGTTCACGGGTGGATCCACAAGCCGTCCCCAAACTGTAGTATGACCATTACGCACGACCTGCTGCGCGTCCTTTAGCGAAACCACAAAATTCTCATTTCTCCTTATGTTATCAATGGATAGGGCTTGGAACTGGGTTCCAACAGAAGCCTCATCCGCGTATACGATACTGAAAGAGGATAGACGGGATATCAACAACCCCTGCTTCCCATTTATGATCACTACCTTCCCTTCACGCACAAACTTTAGCTTCTGATGCAGAGTTAAAATGACAACCCTCTCTTCGTGTATCCATGGTCGTCCTGGAAAACAACTATATGCGGGAATAATGTCCATGACCTGGAAATTTATCAGGAACATATGTGTTCCTATATGGATGGGTAAGTCCACTTCATCAATGACAGATTTCCTCGACCCATCAAAAGCCTTCACAATGATGCCACTCGGGCGCATATGTGCTCCTTGATACTTTAACTTCATGAGAGTACTCCTTGGTATAACATTCAACGCGAATCCATTATCAATTAGCCCATTGGACAGCGAATCATTCTTGCAGTTCATAGATATGTGGAGGGCCAGGTTGTGATTCCTCCCTTCATCTGGTAACTCATCATCGCAGAAACTCAAGTTGTTACATGACGTAATGTTTCCAATTACGCTACTGAATTGATCTAATGGCATGTCACTCTCCACAAAAGCTTGGTCTAGTACTCTCATCAATGATTCTCTTTGAGCAGAGGAGTTCATCAATAAAGCTAGGATAGATATCTTTGAAGGAGTCTGCAGTAGCTGATCTATAATTTTGTAGTCGCTCATCTTAATTATCTTCAAAATATCATCCACTTCTTTTTCTAATGTAGCTCCACTAGTCTCTCATGTAGCCTTCTTAGACTCATCATTCTCAGAAATTTTATTTCCAACAACAAAATCTCTTCGTACAACCGACACAAACACATGATCGCTACGGGCCACCCTTCTATTTTCAACTATATTTCCAACATCAGGCATTGGCTGGATGGGAACTTCCACCCCCATCTTCTAAGATTTTAGCGTTGTATTTGTAAGTCACAACCTTATCTGATTTATAGGGAATAGGACCTCGCAAACTAATTACTAATGGGGTGACAACTGGTTTGCTACGGTACTCTGCTTCAAGATGAGCGGGTGCACCAAAACAAGGCACAATGATGTTTACCCCTTTCTCAACACAATCAGGCATCAAAAAGTCATTTCTAGCAAACAAAGCTTCATCTGAAGAGAAATACTCATCCGTGGAGGCATACTCTTCTTCTGACTCTTCTTCCATTAAACAAACTTCTACCATATCAATCTCATGATAATCATCTCTCTGACCTGTGATCTTGATAGTTCCATTGTCTAACAATAACTGAACACCCTCCCTCACAATAGAACATCCTCGGTGGTCTCGACAGCAAACTATGCAAGACCCATCTTAGTGTTCCACCTGACCAGCAGTACGCAGAAAGTAGCATGCAACTGCACGAGATCCTCATTCAAATACTCCACATCAAAAATTCTGAATTCACCTGGACATCCAGAAACCATATTCACTTCCTCTTCATACTCTGCCTTAGGCCTGATTATATAGATTAAACCCTCATCCATCATCTCCTGTAAATCAGCCATTATCTTCTCGCAACCCTGTATATATGTACTGCAAATAGCACAACCAGCATGGTCATGCATATAGTAGCTGAATTCACAGAGGTCGGTGTGCATCTTCACCAAATTTCCTCTAACCAGATTAATGTCAAAAATCTGAAATTCACCTGGACAACCAGCCACCATATTTACAGCATTCACTCCCCCATGCTTGGGTAGAGGATTATCTTTCACATTAGGTCCCATGTCCTTGAAAGATAGAATTCCATACTTAACCAACCTTTGCACTTCAGTCCTCAAAGGATAACAATTCTCAACACTATGCCCTGGTTCTCCCTGATGAAAAGCACATGTTTGGTCTGCCTTGTAATACAAAGGCAATGGTGATGGCACGGCGGGAGGCGGTCGTGTCTGGACCAACTTCTTCTGAATCAATGCCTGTAGCAGTTCTGCGTAGCTCATGGGAATAGGGTCATAGTTCTCCCTTCTCTGATTATTCCCTTGGTTCCCCTGCTAGGACGGTCTTTGGTAAGCCACAGTAGTCGGAGCGGCACTCATTACAGGAATAACTGAGGCGACTTACTGGTGACGCTGATAATTCCTTCTAGGAGCGTTTACCCTCCTCTATTGTATAACAACATTGGTATCCCCTTCTTTCTTCTTGGTAAACCTATAAGATGGCTTCTTCACACCTCCGAATCCTTTACTCTTCGTCAAACGGCCTTCTCTTACATCCTCTTCTAGGCAGACACCCATTCCTACCATCTTTGTAAAGTCACTCGGTGCGCTTGCTACCATACTTTCGTAGTAGAAAGCACCCAGCGTCTTCAGAAAATTTTTAGTCATTTCCTTCTCTTCCATGGGAGGAATCACTTGGGCCGCTACTTCGCGCCATCTCTGTGCATACTCTTTGAATGATTCCTTCTCTTTCTGAACCATGGCCCTAAGTTGGTCACGGTCGGGTGCCATGTCCACATTGTACTTGTATTGTTTGATGAATGCTTCTCCCAAATCATTAAAAGTATGGATGTTGGCACTGTCTAAACTCATATACCATTTCAACGCTGTGCCAGTCAAACTATCCTGAAAAAAGTGAATCAGCAGACGTTGATCATCAGTGTGGGCAGACATTCTCCTCACGTACATTACCAAATGAGCACGAGGGCAAGTGTTTCCCTTGTACTTCTCAAATTCCGGGACCTTGAACTTAGCAGGTATCTTAACATTCGGGACCAAACACAGCTCATTCACATTCTGCCTAAATAGCTCTTTTCCCCTAAGAGCCTTCATCTCTCTTTTCATTCTATCAAACTGCTCTTGAAAATCATCCATTCTGTCATAAAGACCCAAGTCTTCACTCGGTGGAGGGAAAGGACGACACACATCTTCATTAACAAATGGAACCAAATTCACCGAAGGAGGTGCAACAGGAATAGTATGCACCACAGGAGGTGCAGGAGTAACAACAGTCTGAACCACCGGAGCATCTTGAGGGCCAGGATTGAATCCTTCAGATGAAAAATTCTCTGGCATTCCCCACGGATAATCTTGAGGCATACGGTTTTCAACAACAGACAGAGTAGCGGATACAGGAACAATCAGAACTTCAGTATTTTCCCTTGTTGGTTGAGGTTGAACACTCGGTGGCTGATTCTAAGAAACCACCAGAGCTTCCATCAGAGTAGTCAAATTGGCCAAGCCGGCCTTCAAAGCAGAAACTTCTTCGCACAGCTCGCGATTCTCCTGTTCTAAGTTGCCCATCTTCTTTTTGAAGTTAGCCCGAGTGTTGTAGTGATGAGTTAGCTTGCTGAATGAAGTAAAAAGCTGGGTAAGGCACCTGGATATGCATAATAAATGCAAGAAATATGTGCAATATGATGCATGATATGCAATGCATATGATTATTTTGACTTTATTATTTAATATTTCAAGGGATTTAAGATTTATAGGCATATTGCAAACATCAAAGTAATAAAGCTTTTGAAATACTGAATTTTTTTATTATAATAACTTCAAAATGGATTACAAGTTTCAATGATCCCAAGTACAATATGAAAATACAATCTAAAATCCTGAGAAAAAGAACTGATAGAGATCAATCTGTACGCTGGCGCTTCCCTGTGAGCCTTCCAATCTGAGCCCTCAACCTCTGGTTTTCTTCCACATGTCTAATGGCAACCTCTTTCCAATCATCTGGATCGGGAAGTGAGTAATCAGCACCTGTTTGAGGCTTAGGGGAAAATAAATCCCCTTTCCTCTCCATAGACTCCACCGCTCGACTCTCGAGGATCTCGATCAAATCATCTTTCTCCTTCAGGTCTGCTCTGTAGGAACTCTCTAAAGTCTGGAACTTGTTCTTCCAAGCATCCATTTACTAATGCATCCTAACCAAAGCAAGTTGCAGCTCTTCCAGGTCATCTAATAAGGGAGGAGTGGTCTTCACAAATAGATCAGGCATGGGTGTCTCCCGAGTATACGGCATCTTCAACTGAATGGCTCTTGATCGGACCCACTGAAGATATGGCTCCAAAGAAACAGCACCCCTAGGTCCCAAATCCTTCCTACTTTTCTTATGAATGTGATTCCAGGCCTTCACAATCTGCTCCCTAGCTTCCCTGTGGTCTTCTCCTTCCTTCAGAAAGAAACTACTCAAATGAATATTGTTCGGTTTATCCCTCATCGGATAACCAAGTTGTCGCCGTGCAAGAATAGGGTTATAGTTAATTCCTCCCTTTGTACCAAGAAGAGGTACATTGGGGAAACTACCACAACTGTCAATAATCTCCACATCCTGGTAAGCTCGATGATACCAATCATTATCCAAGTGAGTAAGTGCCATGATCTTAGGATCCCAACGGGGTTCCTTCTTGACATCCCAAAAAGCATCAGACTGAGGCATATGAGAGATGAACCACCGGTACAACAAAGGCGTGCAATAGATAATCATTCCCCCATGATAAGAACTCCAAAGATGAACAGAGTAATAAGCATCACCCAACAGTGTAGGAACTGGGTTTCCGATCATGAAAATCCTGATAGCGTTAATGTCGACAAACTTGTCCACATTAGGAAATAAGAACAATCCGTCAGCAAGTAAAGCAAAGATGGCCTCAAAAGAAACCGTACTCTTCATTCTGGAAAAGTAACGAGCTTTCTCCAATAAGAATTGAGTTGGTAATCCTCTAATCCCTCCTTTGGTAGTCATATGGGCTTCCACCTCAGACTTCGCCAAATGAATCTAAGCAGCAATCTCATGTGGTTTTGGCTCACCCTCCAAACCAGTAAAAGGAACACGATCAGTAACGGGTAAATTAAATAGATAAGAACACTCCTCTAGTGTAGGCATCAACTGATAATCGGGAAAAGTAAAGCGGTGGTACATCGGATCATAGAACTGGATCAAGGTCGAGAGAATACCCTCCTTCATCTTCAGCTTCATGAGAGGAATAATGGATCCATACTTCTTCCGAAATTCTGCAGAACACTCGATCTATGGAATTAGACTGATCAACTCATCTATCTTAGGATCCTTGAAACTGTATTTCCCGGTCTTTCTCTTTCCATAATCCATGGTTAAAAGTACCTGGGATATTCACAAATAGTCAACCTTTAAATCCCTTGAAATATTGTTTTCTTCAAAAGATGCTTATGAGTGCATGTATGCATGATGCAACAATCACACACAAGATCACACATATAGGGTTCATAGGTTTAACGTCACGAGCATGAGGTCGAAGGTACTACCAATAATGTGTAGTTCTAAAAAGTTATCACATGCCGAACAAGGTTCTAGAGGTTCCTAGAGTCTACATCCTTCCTTCAGATATTACCAACTTCCTGATTAACTCGGTAATTAGTAATATTCTCAAGAAAGACTCATCCGAGCGTAGTATCGCGTGACAACTATTTCTGGATTACTCCGTCATAGCTTCCGCACTACACCTAAAAGGCCAAGATGGGTTTGGTATTCTACGGTCCTCATTTTTAGCAGGCTCCCAGGTCGAAAGCAATACGTCTTCCCGATTACTCGGTAAACGACACTACAGTCAAAGGGGCCTCCACTGAGTGGGGGATCTCATGCCTCCTTTTTTGGGATTACTCCCTCAAAGTTAACATGACTATACCGCCCGTGCTATCTTAAAGTTTTCCCAAGTCCGGGTATAAGACTTATGAGTAATCACCAAGCACCCTGAAAACCAGGAAAATCCAAACAAACATATATACAAAACATAACATATAAACACAACAACACATATACATATATAAACAAAGATAGGCTCAACCCACTTAGGGATGGAACAACAAGAGGTTAATCTTTCCCCAGCGAAGTCGCCATTTTTCTGTAGCGGTAGAAATGTTCAAGACTAAGCCATTGAATTGACTAAACTTTATACAAATCAAAATTAAAAAATCACCACCGCGCTTTATTGTTTCCAAAGGAATGGGAAAAGAGCGAATAACCCAAAAAGAGGGGGAAAGATTCAAGGTAAGGGGGTTGTTTATGCAAAGGGAAGGTATTAGCACCCTAAACATCTATGGTACTCTGTAGGAACCTCTTTGAAAAATCTGTATATTTTGGCTATAAAATCTGTTGTATATAAAATGGATGGAGGAGGTGAGAAAAGAAATATATTTTTTATGACTTTTGCACCCGCCGCAGTTGCGAATCTTCAGTGCCTACGTACCACCTTTCGTGCAATAGGGGATTAGGGTACACGTAGTTCATCTTTTAAAAATTTGAAACACAACTGTGTTGGTTAATTTTAAGAGGTAAGATATTATCGTCATTGTCTGTGTGGAAAACATACTTACTACCCACAATCATGAGAAAGGAGAATTTGCATCATCTCAAAGTAGAGGATATGGCTTGGATTTTAAAATCAACAATGCCTCAATCAACACCCAAGCGAAAAATATCTCACTTCACTACATATTGTAGAAGTATAGTTGTTTGCATCACTACAAGGATTGACAAGAGTCTAACCTTTTGAGAAAAGTTTAAAGATAAAAGCCAAAGTGGCAAAATGATTTGAAATGAGATTGATTGATTTTAGTCTTCTCACAAAAAAAAGTCAAGGTATTATTAAATTGATTGAAGTTTATTTATATAAATGCTTTTTTTTTTGAAAATGCATGGACATAAGTCCAAGTTTATTATGAAAGTGTTTAAGTTTCAAAACAATACGGGTTTTCAAAAGAAGGGAGAATATTTTTGAAATTAAAATAGATGGGAGGAGAAGAAGAGGCTATCCTAAAGCATAAGGTAAAAGCTAAGGATAAGGACCATATAACCAATAAGAAGCCAAAACTTGACATTATGAGCCAAGATAGAATTCCCATTCTTTGAATTGAAACCAAGCAAGCAAAGATACTAGACCTCATCAAGTGTATTAAGTCTTCACAAAAATTGGGCAGAGTAACGACTGTATACGGGTGAATTCCAGATTACAAACAGAGAATGTAATCACAAAAACCTGCACACAAAAACAAACAAGCAACCCAATGTCTTGAGGTAAACCTCAAGAACTCCAGACAAAATAATAAGATCACAAGGTCTCCAAAATAGGCCAAAGTTTCTAATCCTAAGTCCAAGAAAAAGTCCCATGCTCCATAATGCCAAGGATAGTAACCAAATAGTCCAAGTACCATTAAATATTTTTAGGGTTTATGTTGATTATTAAGTATCTTAAGAAAGGAAAAGAAAAGCTCAAGTGAGCAAAGTAAAAATGGCAAGAAAAATAAATGCTCAAATGAGCAAAGATGAAAATGGCATGGAACGTAAATGCTAAAAAAAGTAAATAGTACATAAAGCATAAAAAATAATAAAAGCATAAGATAAACTAGTCAATAATTAGTGGTTAGTTGGATGACCATCTTGAAACTTGCATTTGGAACTCATTAGAGGATTGGTAGAACCAAAGCCTCCACACAATGTATCTCAAGGTTATTCGATCAAAGAGATCAAATTAACATACTTGGGCTTGCAATCATAAGTTTGGGCCACAAATGATCATTTATTCGAATCGGGACAAAATTTAGCGCTATGTTAAGCAATCGTAAGTGGACTTATATAGAAGTCGCACCTATTTTGAGGCTGGTCAATAGCAATCTATGCACCATTTGTTTTGAGACATGATATAGAGATCATGCTCCAACAATATTTAGTGCAATAAGAAGGGGGTGAGATGAAGAGGATTAGGGCAAAAAGATGAATAAACCTCTTTTGAATTAAAAATTTAATCCAAACTATTATTAAAATCATTCATCCATTTTTATGGAGTTAAACTCAACACCATGGATACAATGATGTTAATAAAGTCATGGTCAAAAAATCAACTCAAGACAGCCAGAAAATAATCACAAAATAATAATATATTTAATATATACATTAAAAGGATTAAAAAATGTTTAAAAAAAAGAAAATAATGAGGAAAATATCAATTATGTTCAAATTAATCAAGAAATGAAAAATAAGGCCATAAAAAAATCAGAAATGGATCCAAATATTTTTATAAAAATTTTGGTGATTTTTAAAAGTCAGAAACTATATAAAATTGCTAAAACAAACATAAAATAGATCAAAAATAGTAAACCTCAACAAAAAATTCCATAAAATTTCCAGAAAGTCAAAAATATGCAAAATAATATTTATGAATTTTTTCAGAATTACAAAATTTCAGAAAGTATTTTTTAAGTAATTAAAAGAAAGCAAATAATATAAAATATATATAAAATACCAAATATTAAAATAAAAATGTGAAAAAATATTCATGAGATCAGAAATAATTCAAATTATTTTTGTGAATTTTTTCATAATTTTTGAATAAAAAATAAAAGAGTTATGAATTTTTGAAAATTTAATCAAATAAAATATAAAATCAGAAAATAAAATAAAACCAAAAAGATGTGGACCATCAGATCAAAGTCAAAACACGTTAGTAAGCTAATCCAGTGGACCAAACGCATTGTGCTTGATATGGACCTTAGTGAAACACGCATGTGATCAGAAAAAGGGCAACCAATGAAATTAAAAGGCTTGGCACACTATCATTGGCTGAGACGACACATGTCATCATCTTCAACCTCCATATACCCTGCAATGGGGATTTTGTGAGATCCTTCAAATGGAAATATTAGGATCCCTGGCTAGCATCATTGAACTCGTCTCTTCAAGACGATTCTAACACAACCATCGCGCCAAATTTATATAAAGTATGGAGAGAGATATGAATCAAAAACTCAGAAAATAACGAGCACCTTCAATTTGGTATTTCTCTCTCAATTCTCAATGGATTTAAAAATTGTAAGCAGCATTAGAATCAGACAAAGGAGTAGAATAGATTAGTGCTTGATTTGGATTCAATTGATGGAGAATTCTACCTTTTTGAAGTTCAAGTAAGAAGCTCTGAAACTGGACTTCTGTAGCTTGAATTATGGGTCGTTTTGATTGGTTTAAGTGCTTGAGAGTTTGTATGAAGTTCAAGGATGATGAATGCGCAAAGAATTTAGGAAAAGGAAGCTTAAATTTCAAAAATTTAATTCAGAAAAAGTGGGTTCGTGTGAGGTTTTGGCAGGGTGTTATTGGCTCTCTAAGCTTAGGAAAATGGATGGGGGATAACCCTATATTTATAGGGAAGCAAATGGGATCAAAAGGGAGAGTGAATGATGCGTTTTGGAGGGAATTCATGTGGGTCTGCATCATGAAGAAAGTGTGACTCAAACTTGATCAAAACTCAGCCAAATCGTGCGTTTCATGATGCTAATCACTTCTGGCAAGTTGCTAATCATGATTAGAAACAAAAACGCGTGGAAAACTTGTGATTAGAAGCCAAAATAAATATTTCAAAATTCTGATTTTGTGAAAAATTCAATTTCAATTTACCAAATTCAAATCCACGACATTTCCAACTCAAGGGGTCTTAGGGCATAATTCTTGATGCTTTGGAAAGATGAGGTTACAAGCTTTGTAATGGAAAAAGAATGGAATCAAATGGATGCTTGAGCTGAAAGTTACATGGAGTCAAAGTTGAAGAAAAAGAGTTGACTTTCCATACTTAGAAATATTTCAAGTTTTTCTTCAAAAATGACCTATAATATTTTGCATCCAAACATGGCCTTCCACTTAGAATTTGCTCTTGGCCAAAAAAGATGGAATGAAGTAGATCTCTTGAATCACATTTTGGAATTTGAACCACTCAAAATATCCAAAAAATGAGCAAGTATGACTTGTTGAAGTTGGCCAAAAATCATGAAATGACCTATAATCGTTTGCATATTTAAGGCAACCTCCATCCAGTTTCTCACTTTGCACATAAAAGAAGGCATAAAGTACACATCTTTAATATCATCATGGAAAAAGAATGGACTCAAGGTGATAAAAATTGACCAAAGTTATGACCATTTGAAGTCACATATAGAAAATTGTGGATTCATCTGGATGACTTGTAATCTTTCTTCTTCACCAAGTTCCTTCCACATGAAAACTCCTTGGAACTTTTGAAGTGATTTGTTGATAACTCTTTGAAGAGAAATATGTCTTTGGAATCACTCAAAAATACCAAAAGGTGAGCAAGATATGCTCCTTTGAAGTTCAAAACCCTAGCCTCTAGATCAAGAGAATGCTTTGAGGAACTTTGACAAGTTTGAACAAACTTCTTGTGCCAATATACTTTCTTTGTGAATAAAAGTTGTTAAGGATGATGATGAGGACTCATAGCCACCAAAACCACTTCCATATCTTGAAATTTGAGAGAAATGTGCTCTTGTGACCAACAGGAACAAGACCTTGTCCAATCATGACAACTTCTTCCCTCAAACCTTTGTACTTTTGAATCAATTTTGATAACTTTGGAATATGTTGAACCAAAGTAAGCCTTGTCATATCATTCCTTCAAAAGCCACTCCAATAGTGAAGTTTGAACTCCTCAAGCTATGTTGACTAGGGCATGGAAATAAACTCATGAACCCATGAAGCAACCTACTAAACCTCATTGCCTTTACCTACATTATTAACAAGTAAGGCAAACCAACATTGAATTTTATTAATTAGAAAGAAAATCAAAGAAAAATATTCATGATCACAAAAGAAAACAAGTCAAGGTGCTTGGTAACTCCTCAAAAGAGCAAAGCAAAAGATAGGGAGAAAAACCAAAAGCCCTATTGTGATCTTGTTGTGATTGAAATAATATGGTATGATGAAGGGATCTTAGGGGCAAAAATTGGGGTACAACAGGGGGCGTGAAAAAAAATGCTAGGCCCAAGTTGTTGAAGCCCATGTTTCTTGTGAATCCAGTGAGGAATGCCTTGGAGAGTGCATGGTGGTATGCGCGTTTGGGTACATTGGATCTGGATCAGCTGTGATCTGATGGCTTAAATTGATGGTTCATGATGCACACGTGGGACATGCCAACACTGGATCTGCAAATGAAATGTTAGAAAAACAAAATGCATAACCTGGGTATTGAACCAAGGTTTCCTCCTTGCACAGTCACCTGCTTTACTACTCAGGCACTTGTTCACTCGTTTATATAAACAACATCATAACATTATATTAGAAAACATAAATCAAATATATTTGAAAACATAAAATGCGCGCGCTGACCAAAAGGGCCAATGGGAGAGAGACATGTGAAGCACCGGAGTCAGCATTTTGGACCAGGCCAGAGTCATTACTCTGTTTATCTTCTCTTATGGCTTAAAAAATTGAATCCTGCATAAATCAATGAAAGCAAGCAAACTAATAACCCTACTAGACTAAATGGACCCTTGGGAATCCGATGGCAGGGTTAGTTTGGTCTGAAACTTATTGTATTAATGAGAATAAAACTCAACAGCCATGGACGCACTAACAATGGCGGTTTGTGTTTTACATGTCAAAACTTGCATACAATACTTCAAACTTGTTCTAATGGTTCCCCCAAACATGAATCAATCCATTAAATATATCAACAAAGTGCGCATATGAGATTTCAATTCTAACAAACCTTACCAAACGGTGATACACGATCCATATGTTTAAGGATGCTATGGGCTTTAAAAATAGCAGAGATATGCTCCATCTATTCTCAGGAACGTGATAGAGCCTTTGAATTGGATCAAAAGAAGTTCGAAATATGTTTTTGGATTTTACAACTTTGATGTATTTTTTGAAATTTTCATGTGGCTCTTTAGGGTGATATGTGCGTCGCTGGAGGCAATGTTTTCGTCTGTGGAGGCAGTGTTTCGTCTCGCTAATGTGAGTTTCCTTCTGCTTGCGCTTTAGATCTATATTTATAGGGGCACAGTGGTGAACGAAAATGGCAAGAATTAGCCATTAACCATGGCTTTGAAGGCATAATCGAAAGCCTTAAAAGGTTGCCTTTTTTTGATGATTTTCTACCCTTTTGGGTTTTGAATGAACCTGGACAGGTTTCTCATCTTGACTCTTTCAAATTCCTTCAAGCCTTGTTCTTCCATGGCTCTGAGTGGCTCCCTTCGATGGCTTTGGGCTTCAATTCGATTTGCTCACGGTTTCATCCTCATGGCTTCTTTGATTGAGTCCATCTGCATTGGTTGTTTGACCTTGAAAATTCTCCTAGTTGAACTCCATTCTTATTCTCTTCGATTTACTTTTCTTGGTGTTTTATTCTACTCAACTCCTTCAAACACAGTTTTGACTCCAATTTTACATTTCGTTTTTTGTTTACAAGGCCATCCTTATTGATCCTTAGTTCACCTTCGATTGGTGAATACAACTTGTATGCACCAATCGAAGGATAACCTATGAGCACCTTCGATCACCCAACTCCCTTGTATGTTCAGGCACATGCCTGAAACATATTAATCCTAAAACTACAAGATGACTCATATTTGTTTGACTCATTTATAGCTGTTCTTCGATCACGCCATGTTTGAAGGTTGCATGTTCTTCGAATCATTAGCCTTCCACATATTTCTTTGGATAAAATAAAAGCTTTTTGATTTTAAAATATTCTTGTTTTCAAAGTGCCCATTCAAACAACGTGTCAATCAAACCGTTTTTTCTTTCTTGTAGTTCTTCGAATAACCTCCATTTTAATGGTTCAAAAACGAACCTATCGATGGCACCCATTACCAACTTTTCCAATCGAAGGCTTCAGAAAAAGCCTCCTCACGCTTTCTTTCGATCTAGCCTTCCTTGGATGTTTCGAACAACTTATATTTCAGTGGTTCAAAAACGAACCCTTCGAAGCTTCTGATTAGCTCTTCCAATCGAATACTTCTTAAAAGCCTCCTCACATTTTCCTTCGTATTAGCCTTCCTTCAACCCTTTAAATTATCCTGCATACTATTGTCGAAGCTGCTTTGACCCAAAAGCCCTTAGGCATATGTTCAGCCTTCGACCTACACTTTGTCATGCACAATGCTTCTCTTTCTTTCAGCTATGCCACTATGCTGAGGCATTTGGGGTGTCATGGAAATTAATTGAAGCTTTGGAACTCACACATCTTGGTGAAAAGTGAAATTAGTTGAAAGGCCATTGCTTAGGAGGAGGATTTATCTGATCAATTCTTGGTCAACCTTGAGAAATTAGGGACCTTAATGAGCATGCTCTGAATAAAATGGGAGGGAAAATTTTGGGGTACAACAATATCCATCTCTTTCATCCCCAATCAGGGTGCATAAGAATCAAATCCTTCAACAAAAAGAACAACATATTACTGACTCTTCTTGAATTCTTCTATCCTCAAGCAGAAGTCGGAGATCCCCATCGAAATATCCTCAAATAGAAAGCAGGAATCTCTAGCAAAGTCATTCCCAGCAGAAATTGAAGAATCACTTTCTTTATCTCTAGCAAACAGTCAGGGATTTATTTTTCCCAGATAAACTTTGTTACAAGGAGTTATCAATACACTCCAACGACATAGTACACCCATTCATCATTTTACAATGCATAATATCATATACATACAACATTCTCATTTTGAGAGAATCATTACGCAATGTATTGCATACATCATGACAATGCATAAAGCTAACTTTGTCTATTCAGGTCAAGTTCGCGAACTGACAAATATTATCATCAATTTTTACACAACAGGTCGAAGATTAATTCCCGAAACTAGACGTGGAAACTATCTATATGACCAAGTGGTATGAATTCCCGAAACAGGACGGGTTTACCAACAAAAACAGGTCACTAATTAATTCCCGAAACAAGATGGGGAAACTATCTACATGACCAAGCGGTATGAATTCCTGAAATAAGACATGTTTACCAACTAAAAACAGGTCGAAGATTAATTCTCGATATAGGACGGGGCATCTATCTATATGACTAAGCGGTATGAATTCCTGAAACAGGATGAGTTTACCAACAAAAGATAGGTCGCAGATTATTTCCCGAAATAGGACGGGGCGACTATCTACATGACAAGAACTTCCATCAGAGACTGAATTCTGAAAAGCCTTTCCCTCAGAAATTAATTATGAAAAGCATTTCTATCAGAGACCGAATTCCGAAAATCATATCCCTCAGATGAAACCAGATGAGATAACTATCTATATGACTAGCCGATATGCGTTCCCAAAACAGGACGAGTTTACCAAAAAAAATTGTAGATCAATTCGATAAATAAGACGGGGCGATTATCTACATGGCAAGCACTTCCATCAGAGACTGAATTCTGACAAGCACTCCCTCCAGAGACTAAACCTTAAAAAGCTTATCATTCAGATACAATCAAGACATAGATTCATTCTAACACTCCCCAGCGTGTCTACTAGATACAGTCAGACACAGACTCATTCTAGCATACTTCTTAGATACAGTCAAACGTAGACTCATTCTGATACACTTATAAACAGATAGTTTGGATGACATCTATAAGCCCATCTCTGACAACTCTGTCATCTCTTCGAATCGCATCTTTAAGCCCATTCAATCAATATCATCAACAAATAGTGTTGCTTTGTGCACCAGCGAGTGAAAATTTCCGGGCACTTAAGTGTTCAATTATCTTCCACCTTCAGATCACGAATGGCAGACATGCCAATCTAACTCCTCAAGTTTAAGAAGATTGAACAGGGGTAGTTGTTGTACCCCATATTTTTCCTCCCTCATTTAAAAGAATTTAAGACACTTCATCATGATCATAGGGTTCTCAAATACTCAATACTACTCAAGGTTTGGCCAGATGAACACCCCTCATGTAAAATTTCAAGTCTTGCATCACAAGTTTGCTCGGTTAACTGCTCAGATGATTGAAAATCAACTGTATTGGACAAAAAGTCAATTATGGTCAACATACAGTCAGACTTCAAGATTTTTGGGCAACGTCAAGATTTTGAGGTCATATTCATCATTTGATCAAGGGTTGATCATGATTCACCAAGAAATGCTCAAAAATTCAAAATTTTCTAAATTAGGGTTTTGACCATTTCCTTAGGAGAAGTCAACTGAACTTTGACCAAGCATAACTTTCACATGCTTCATCAGAAATTTCTCAACCAAAGCCCATCTTGAAGGAAATTCAATTCCCTATAACTTTTCAGATCTAAGCTAAAGTCCAAAATATGCTTCATTAGAGAGATATGAGTCAAAACATTATAGGTCATTTTAAAAGTCAACAAAAAGTCATCTTTTGTCAAAGCAACTTACATGATGATAAAATGACCAGCATGATAGTTTTAGGGGATATCTTAAGCTTTCGAAAAAGTCAAAGATCACCATCATATGATGAAAATTGAATGAGTTGTGATTGGTGCAAGTTGGGAAATTTTTGAAGAATGCATGAAACTTAAATTGGAAAATGTTGATTTTTTTGGGCTATTGGACCTAAGTTTTAGAGCTCGAACGTGTTCATGATAGCTTAAGGGACCTCTAAGTCCATTCATACCTTACCATACTTTTTATTCCTATTTATTTTTACTTTTACTCAATTAAATTCAAAATAAATTAGATAAATAAAAGATTAATGGGCTCGACGTGTAAGGCTTGTGATTTAATCATGTTGGAGGCCCAAGATTTTACATACAGGATGGCAAAACCGTGTGAGGTGAATTAGTGCAAGATTGATCAAATATAGAAAGTTTTCATACAAATTTTAAATCAAATCTTTTGTCATGAAGTACAAATATTTATCTCACACATGTTGACGTAATCTCCTCCTCTATATAAACCTAACAACACCAGATGCAAAGGACATGATTTGCTGCCTCCAAAGAGCAACAAAAAAATTGTCAAAATTTCAAAGATTAGGGAAAAGACAAACCCTTATATCCAGTGGTTTTCAATCAAAACCAAGTACCAAGTCAGCCTCCTGAGATCTCCAAGAGTCATTCCCAACCCTTAGGCAGTCTCAAAGCATCCCAGAACTCTCTCACTCAGCAACACCGGAGTTGGTAAATTATTCAATTTCAAACTCTTAATTTATGCATTATTGAATCATTTAATGCACATGTATATGTTCATAATGTTGTTTAGAATAGGTTGTATTCATTACAAGGAGTTTATGATGTCTAAATCTTGTTTTGCCATTATTGAACTGAGCTAGGGTTTCTTCTTCGAAACTCATGATACAGAAACTGTTAGCCAAAACAAAGGGCACCATTAGATTCCTGTGTAAATTTTAAGGGGGATATGATGTTTTACTTGCTTTGATTTTGCATGTTTCGCAGGTTTAAAAAATCTTCTCACTGGAGAAGACAGTGGAAAACACCACAGGTGGTGGTTTCAAAGGTTGACCCGGGCGTGCCACCATCTGATTTGTTGATTCAAATAACTCTGGGACCCATGCGTTGATTTTTGTTTTAATTTAAAATAAAAAATTTGTTTTATTATATAATCATTTATTTGTATTTCAAGAACCAGATGTAACAGCCACCCCAGTGGAAGGAGCGTGTGTTTTCAAGGCTTTGCGTGTATAAGGGCGTGGATTAGAACTATCCTTTTGCCATTTATTTGTTTTATTTTTCGGGATAACGCACAAGAATAATATGTGATGATTTTTAGCCATTCTTCATACACAACAAGCACAATGGCCTTGTGGATAGGAGGCACGCTGATAACCTAGGGGACGTGGGTTCAGCACCCACCCCATGCAGTTTCCTTTTGTTTTTTCTTATTTTTTGGTTCATTCTTTTACTTTTACATTTTCCTTTAAACCATTAACCCTAAATATTCTTTAAAATCATAACCTAATTAATTTTAGGGTTTTATTAACCAAATACATTTTTTATTATTAATTAAGATTAATTAGACTTAGGGTTTTATTAATTAATTTGTAAATTAATTTATAATTAGGTTAATTTATTTCTTTTAAACCCAGAAAAATCATTTAACAAAAAATACTAAAAATATCAAATTAGGTTTTTTTGGATCTTTAAAAAATATTTTTCCTAACATTTATTTTCTTTGTCATTTAATTTCTTAGACCAAATGTATAGGAGTGCGTAACTTTGTAATAGTTTAGATTTACATTTTTGCAATTTTTCCCCTATTATAAAACTGCTCACGGGATGTAACAGCCTAGGTTTATTTTCCCGCATTTTACTTTCCGCGCCTATACTATGTATGTATGTATATATAGTTTCTAGTAACTAAGCATGTATGGTAAAATCTAAAACCAAAACGTAGAAAACCCTAATCAAGATAAATAACTGAATTGAATCACCCTTGCACACATGCACCTCTAGGGTAACCTCCCTCTCTTGCCTTTCAGAAATAATGGTCATGTCCCTCAAACATAGGGATACTTTAGCAAAGATCCTCGGTTAAATCATCATAAAGATCATACGCTCACGATGTCCCTCGAGTTGCCTACGAAAAATGATCTTGTCCCTTGATGTTGCCTATGAATAATATGATGATAGTCCCTTCAAATTGCTAAAGTATCCTTACAAGTTTCCTTCTATGAACATAACGACGACCCTACGCCTGTCCCTTCACATCCAATGGATGTGGCTACCTATCAACTAATGGTATGGATAGCACTATTCCTAACGAAGAAGGAAAAGAACGAAGAAATACCTTTAGTGGGTAAGACTCTCAATTGCTTTGCTCAAAACATTTTCAAAATAATCTTTACACCTCACAACTTCAAAACAACTACTTTCAAAAACTTTGTATACATTCTTGAGGACCGATACAAGAATCGTTACAAACTAGACTACGTTACATTTGCATTTTCAAAACATTTTCAAACAAATCACATACATAAAGAAAGTTTTCAAAAGTGAGCTAAGAAATTAAGATCCCGTAGATAACTACGAATGAAAAGGTTGCTAACACCTTCCCTTTTCATAACTTACCCCCCAAACTCAAAATTTATCAAAGATATTTCCTATTATTTTCACCTTTCCTTATTGGATAAAAGAAAAGTCGGTGGCTACTCTTGCTATCCGCAACATTTGCAATGAAACGCAAAACAAACAAAAAGTCAGTTCTCCCACCGTATTACACCATCCTATACAAAATGTAACTGGGGACATATCTAATGAAGTCACCACTAGACGATCACTCAAAAAGGTATGTAATTTTATGGATTTTGTTTTATAAATTGAGCCAAAGAAAGTCGATGAAGCTATTTTGGATGAACATTGGTATCTTTATATGCAAGAAGAGTTAAATAAATTTGAGTAAAACAACGTTTGGAAACTTGTTCCCAAAGATTCAGCTATTCTGGTAATTATAACCCGATGGGTCTTTTGCAACAAGCTAGATGAAGAAGGGTATGTTTAAATAAATAAATTTAGGATAGTTGCGAAAGGATATAATCAATAGGAGGGAATATATTTCATTGAAACCTATGCTCTTGTAGCCAGATTAGAAGCCATAAGAATGTTATTAGCTTTTTCATGCATCATGGATTTCAAACTATTTAAAATGGATGTAAAAAGAGATTTTCTAAATGGATACATTCAAGATGGGGTATTTGTTGACCAGCTTCCTGGATTTATTAATCCTTCTTTTCCATACCACATGTTTAAACTTAAGAAGACACTATATGGTTTAAAACAAGTTCCTAGAGCATGGTATGATCACCTAAGTTTTTACTTGAAAATAAATTTGAATGAGGACAAATTGATAAAACACTTTTTATTAAGAAAATAGAACATGGCATGTTACTAGTGCAAATATATGTTAATGATATCATTTTCGGTGCTACTAACGGATCCTTGTACAAGGAATTTTCCGAAATAATGCAAAATGAATTTGTAATGTCTATGATGGGATAGTTAAAGTACTTTCTAGGACTTCATATCTATCAAACCAAAGGAGGAACATTAATAATCCAAGCTAAATATTGCAAATAATTACTTAAAAGGTTTGATATGGAAAGATCAATAGTACTAGCAACACCAATGTCAACATCATGCTCCCTAGACAAAGATGAAAACGGAAAAAACTATCGATGAAATATAATATTGAGGTATGGTCGAGTCACTATTATATTTAACTGCATCTAGACTTGATATAATTTTTTGTATGTGTGCACGTTTTTTAAACATATCCTAATGAGACACATCTCCGCACCGTAAAGCACGTAATGAGATATATCACCGACAAACAAAAAATTGGTTTATAGAACCCAAAGGAACCGAATATAACTTGGTAGGATACTAAGATTCTAATATTGAAGGATGTAGATTAGGTAGAAAAAGTACCAGTGGTACATGTCACCTACTTGGAACCTCACTTGTTTCTTGGCACAGTAAAAACAAGCTAGTGTAGCTCTACCTACAACTGAGGCAGAATATGTCATTGCCGGAAGCTGTTTTGCCCAAATCATATGGATGAAACAACAATAAAATGGCTATGGGCTAAAACTAGGATATGTACAAATAATATGTGACAACACAAGTGCAATAAAACTAACCAATACTTCATTCTCGTTGCAAACATATTGACATTAGACACCACTTTATTAGGGATCACATTGAAAAAAGTGAATGCATGCTTAATTTTATAGATTCACAAAATCAACTTACAAATATATTCATTAAACAACTTCCTAAAGAAAACTTCTTCTTTATAAGAGCTGAACTAGGAATCTTGAATCAATCATGCATAAATGACTACATGTGAATCTATGTGCTTTTTCTTGTTCACCTTTTTTATTATGACAAAAAGGGGAGAATTATACTCTTAGGGAGAGGTCATATCTTCTATCTAACTCAGGGGGGCTTAAAAAACTCCAAAAATATATTCTCTTCATAGATTTATACCACACTTTCTAAGAGAGGTGTTGTCATAAACAAAAAGGGGAAGAATGTAGATATATGTGCTTGCAGGTAACAACTAAGTTTTAGTGACAACAACGCATCCACAAACATGAAGTACTAAAAGAAAATTGAAAAACACAACATGTGTGCTAAACAGCCTCCTCAAAGGAAAGATGTGAAAGCTCACCAAATCGTGTCAGTCAGTCTGAGCAAATCAAGTATTGTAAAAATAAAATAGTAGCTTAAAAATTATAAGGCAAATTACATATACACTAAAAATAATTTCCAAAAAGAAAACATTTAAAAAAATAACTTAGATGTTGTGCCAAATAACTTTGGAACCCTAGAAATGACCAGAGGGAAAATTTGTCTAATTTAATCGATTAAAACTTTAGTCTAATCGATTAGAAAAGATAAAACTTACGCCCCAAGACATTTCTACAACACCTATACGATTGGCAATGGATCTATATCACAACCTTCCATTTTAGGAATTATAACGGCCATATTAAATTAAACTAATTGATTGGATCAATCGATTAAATAGTTAGTAATGCCCATGGATTATTTCCTTTTTGAGTGATCTTGACTACTATATAAAAGGGTGACTTCCTCCCTTGAAATCACACAACTTTCTAACGTTTTCATATTTGTTTGGAATTTATCTCTCTAAGCTTTTTCCTTCTCTTTCTACAAATTTTATTTCTTCACTCTTGGTTGCCTTAGTGTTTTGGAGTGAAACTTTATTTTTTAGGAGAATACTATTTTTGTGAGTGGTCATGCTGGTAGTTTATAGTCTTAAGGGTGCATAACTTTAAGATATTAATTTTTTCTTCTTGAGATCAACCATAAACCTCTGTTATTGGTTTATTAAGCTTCGTCTGGAAAAAAATTTATTGGTTAAAGATAGCAGCCATAAATCTCTAAACAGACTCACTAGAATAAGTTGGGATAAAAGTCTTAAGTAGGTTGGGAAAAAGCTTGTTAGTTCAAATATCAAATTCTATTAAGGTTCATGGGCATAACCGGTAAAATCTCACAAGTATATAGTGAAAAATCTCAAGAAAACCTCTTGGGGACAAGACTAAGCAAACGTTCGACCAAACCTAGATAACTCTCTAGTGCAATATAAAAATCCTTACTCTCTTTAAATTTTAGTAACATATTTTATTTACTTTCGCTATGCTTTACTACTTAAAAACATTACTAACACGATCATAATCGAGAAATGGAAAAAATTCTCCACACTTTTCAAAAAACACAATTTGCCCCCCCCCCCCCCTCTCTCTTGTGCTTGATGTCACTTTTCCATCATTAGTGTCATGCAATACTTCTCATATACTAAATGACTTTCGAAATCCTCAAATATTACATCAAGATCTCTACAACGAATGGTGGGAGCATCGGACTCTGAGGGGTGTCTCAGAATAATCTGCAAACACTACTACAAATAACTCTTTTTATGACGAAACATTCACCTCACTTAATAAATTTTAAGTTTAAACAAGAGACACGTCACTTTTTTTATTTTAAAAAAATGTCATATATTCTCTCGGTTTTACTGAAAACTGAGGGGTAAAGTAGTTTATTTTTTAATTTTTATTTATGACCCGTTTGATGAAAAAATTAAGTAACTAATATTTGATGTCCATTTATAAAGTAACAATGTTCAAGTTATTATTAACTCATCAGTCCATATTAAGCATTAGTGATCCGCGTGAAACTCTCACTAGCCAATCAAAATGTGAATGCCACAATTATTCATCTTGGATGCAAAGTGCTGGAATTTAAACTTAACATATTGAAAACAATGACAATGAAAGCAAGAGCAGGAAAATATTTCAAGGTTAGTTTCTTAATGTTTAATATTTTCCCTAGTTAGGAAAGCATGAAAGTAACTTATTAATGTTAGTTTTAGTTGTATCAAGTAAAATGATTAATATTGTTATTATTGTTGTTGTAGTTGTTGTTATTGTTGAAATTTAGTATTTAACAATTCTATTGATTTTATTTATTTTTTGTTGTTGTTGAGATTTAATGTTTAAATAATTCATGGATTTTGTTGTTGTTGGTGTTGTTTTTGGTGTTGAGATTTAATGTTTAAGGATTCTATTGATTTTGTTTTCGTTGTTGTTATTGTTGTTGTTGTTGTTGTTGAGGAAGATTTAGAATTTGTCAACATATTTGATGTTTTGCATATTAAAACAAGATAAAAAAACAGGTTAAATTTTTTTGTAAATAGGACTTTACCCCTCTGTTATTGTTATAAATATCGAGGTAAAAAGTAGCGTAGATTTGAAAATGCAAAAAATGTAGTTGTTGGGGATCAAACCCATGACCATTGCCACTTTTCCCCTCTGTTATTTAATAACCATGGTGTAAAGTGGTAGCTTTTTATGTTGCCCTTCGTTACCTCACTTCCATAGCCGAGGTCAAATGCATTTCACATCCGACATTAGGTGTGTTTTTTGTAGTAGTGAAATACCCAAACTGGCGCATCACTCGCTCAGGAAAAAACAGATGCATCAGACCTAAACCACATGTCATCCATTCGGAGCATAAAGAAATGAGGTTCAACTGACGCGTCTAGAGGTGACTTCCACATGGGCATAAGGTAATGTTATTTTCTACATGACGGTCAAGAAACACATGGAATAACTTGATTGCCTAATTATTTCTAAGCGGGGAAAAGGCGGAAGCATGTGACCAATCCTTAATATAGTTAGGATCATGATCCCACCTGGTGATGCGAGAAAAATGGGAGATAACCATCCCTAAAAAATGGTTCAGGTAAATTATTAATAACAAGTGTAATAAAATAGTTATGAAAATATTAGTAACATTAAATTACCATAAGCAGCGTGAAGCTTCCTATCATGTACTTTATATTCCAAAGTAAACCCTCACCAAACTTTGAGTATAGATAGACCAAATAGGAAGCCCATCAGTTGTACTCATGAATCATTGTTAAGTCGATGGAGTATTTAAGGTAAATCACATCAATGTAGGTCTTTTTCCATAAAATGGACGTGACAACCAGGAACAAAAGGTAACACCTCAATGCACACACCCATTGGTACTCAACTTTCATATCATCACCATCGACATCCACAGCATTCTAGAGTTGGGTTTTATAAAGTTTTTCCAAGATTTTAAATCTAGCATGTGCACCTCATTTGCATCCTCAGTTGGCTCAACCTCCAAATATGCAACTTGCATCTTGTTGGATTTCTCTCGACAAAGCCTTTGTGGACCAGTAATTTTCCTCTAATTGGAAGATGTGGGAGGCATGAGACATCATCCATTGTGATGGTCATCTCTCCAAGAGGAAGGTGGAAAGATGAGACCTCTAAATGTCATCTCTCTATAAATGTCGTATGCATGCCATGGTTTATGGTCATTTATGCAACACCATATAAATTGGAAATATCGTAATAACATATAACATTTTTGAGCCAGTCATCATCTAGTTATTCCAAATCCAATATCTTCTTATTGTAGTTTTCTGGTTTTAAACATGGACGCTCTTGTAAAAAAATACTTCACCATCAGTTGTGATTTAATTAGTTTAAAATATAGGTAATGAAAAAGTAAATAAATATACCTCTTCTTCCCAAACATGCCTAAAAGCATGGTCTTCCTAGAGATGAAGAAAGGAGGTATCAAATGGGCCTCCTGGATAAATCTCTACAGTGGAATTAACATTGGGTTCCTCCTGGGTTTTCGGGGCTTCAGGTGCTTCCTCATCTTGTGACACATGGCCCCGTGAAGTAGATGCTTGAGAAAGACAACTACGATAAGTAGAACCAGGTAGTTGTAAACCTTGACTTTGTGAACCATCTGTTGTATCCCAAAATTTACACTCTTTATTTCGACCTCATTTTGCTTATAATTCATTTGCATATGCATACATACATTGGTTCTATGGTCATGGGATCAATGTATTTCTTTCAAGCTTCGATAAGCTACAAAAGGCATTTATTTCATCAGTCGGAGAGTTTTAAAGGTTCTTCAAGCCCTTCTCCAGGGAATAATCATACCTTCGTAATGTCAAGTTCTCGTGTTCTTCAACATGTTTTGAGCAGTGAAAGATATCAGACGTTCTGGTCGCTGCAGAACTGCTGGAACTGAAAATCAGTATTTTGTGATTTCTGGTAAAAAATTCATGACTTGAAGCCAGATGGTTATCCAAGGTTGATTTTCCAGTCATTATAATCTTCTCAACATTCTCTAATTTTCATTTGTTCAGACCTAAAGCTATTTTTTGAGGCTGGCCTCCGGATATTTTTATTACCAGAATTTCAGTTGTCTAATGCACAGTGTTTCGAATATTCAGAAAATCATATCTCTGATTTGGTTTGCCATCTCTGATTGGCGCTTTTCCATTAGATCCTTGATGATGTTTTTTCAAATGTATATTCGTCTCTAGAGTCGATAACTTGTATAAGATCTCCGAATGTGCGATTTTCTCCAAGGTATACAGTGAAAAATATGAAGAAAAAGTGTGCTGAACATGCAGTTTTTGTACACTAAAAAATTCATAACTTGATATTCGTTTGTCGTTTGACGTCCATTCTGGTGGAAAAAAATATGTTTGACATTATCTACATTTCGACAGTTGAAGCCGAGAGCTGATCCCTTAGGGAAGATGTCGGAAATTTTGGATTATTGAGGAATTTCGCAGTGAAAAAATAGTGACAGGTATTTATTTTGACGGTGTTTAAAAAATCATATCTCAATGGATTTTTACCGTATCATGTTGATTTCGATGGAATTGGTTCATAAATTTCATTAGCTTTGTTTCGGTTACATATTTCGTGCATGTACGGTACCCGAAACACTTCAGTTTTTTATCTGTTTCATCTGTGACGCACCAAAAATCCTGAACCCCGTTAATTTAATTTCACATGACACAGCATCAGTGAAACTTCAAAAATTCATAACTCACTCAATTTTTATCAGATTAAGCCCGTTCTTTTGGCCGCGCGTCAGATATTTTATTATCTGCATTTTTTATGATGGTTCTGGCCCAAGATTTCGCTCTGGGAACCAATTTTCGTTTTTGTACTCGAGTTAGAAGCTACGCTATCAAATTGCAAGGCCCAAACTCAAGTTTCAAGGCCCAAATTGCTTCCACTATATAAAGAAAATTCTGAAAATTTTCTAGGGGGAATCACAATTTACAAATCATACAAACACTCTTCAACATTCACTCTACTCTCTCAAGAATCAAATCAAGCTTTTTCTCTCAATTGCTCTAGAACACAACAACAACTTTTTGAAGAAAATTTCTCCCTCCTCTCAAGCTATGGCGCGCCACTCTCCCTCTCTATCCTCTTCTTAGATTTTCGATCCGACACTTGTGATCACTTTTCCTCAACCTGATCTTCGTTTCTAGGATAATCTTTCTCGAATTAAGCACTTTTCATAATTGATTCTTGAATAAGCACTTTTCTAGAATTGATAATTGAAATAATATTTTGATTAAAAAATTGAATTGAGGTTGTGAATTCAATTGTGGAATAGTAATTGAATTGATCATGTTGTCGAGTTCCAGAATTGGATGATCAAAAATCACGTAATCAATTAAGTGATTCCTCATGAAAAGTGCTTATTTGAGATGCTAAATGTTGTTGCTATTGAAAACTTGATGTGAAACCTTGAGTTGCATGTGAATTGATGTAGATTTGAGCCTTGAATTATGAAAGAATAATTATGTGCTAAAAGGTAGTTTAGGTGTTTGACATAATGCTTGAACCATGTTACTTCTTGAAAAATGCAAAGAAAAGCCATTGTTTCAGCAGAGTAATCGGTTACCTCACTATGGTAACCGGTTACCTCACTATGGTAACCGGTTACCTCGTCTATTTTCAAGGCAATTTTTCAAAATCTTCAGTGAAGTAACAGGTTACCTCACTATGGTAACAGATTACCTAGTCAAGCCAGTGGCTAATCCTTTGCAATTTTGGATGAAGTAACTGGTTACCTCATTACGGTAACTAGTTACCTCGTCAAGTCAGTAACTAATAACTTCAATTTTTGGGTGAAGTAACTGGTTACCAACCAGAGGTAACTGGTTACCTCACTAAAGCAAAAATATTTTTTTTAGTTTCTTTATGCAATGCCATGTTTTCTTCAAGAATTCTTCTACTCATTCATTCTTATACTCTCCTTTTTATTTCTAACTCATTTGTTGATGATACAAGGTATTTCGAGATATTTTTCTATCACGTAATTATCGCTTGATTATGTGATCGAAAAACATGCTTGTACAACTAATTTGTAGTTCGCTTTTTGCGTTAGCCACACATGCTATTATTTTGTGGCTACACTGTCAAATTGCAAGGCCCAAACACAAGTTTGAAGGCCCAAATTGCATCCACTATATAGAGAAAATTCTGAAAATCTTCTTGGGGGAATCACAATTTACAAATCACACAAACAATCTTCAACATTCTCTCTACTCTCTCAAGAATCAAATCAATATTTTTTCTCTCAATTGCTCTAGAACACAACAACAACTTTTTGAAGAAAATGTCTCCCTCCTCTCAACCTAGGGCATGCCACTCTCCCTCTCTCTCCTCTTCTGCTATTTTTTATCAGACACTTGTGGTCTCTTTTCCTCAACCTCCTCTTTGTTTCTACGGTAATCTTTCTCGAATTAAGCACTTTTCATAATTGATTCATGAATAAGAACTTTTCTAGAATTGATAATTGAAATTAGATTTTTATTAAAAATTGAATTGAGGTTGGGAATCTAATTGTGGAATAGTAAATTGAATTGATCATGTTGTCGATATCTGGAATTGGATGATCAAAAATCACTTAATCAATTAAGTTATTCCTCATGAAAAGTGCATATTCAAGATGCTAAATGTTGTTGCTATTGAAAACTTGATGTGAAACCTTGAGTTTCATGTGAATTGATGTAGATTTGAGCCTTGAAATATGCAAGAAAAATTATGTTCTAATAGCTAGTTTAGGTGTTTGACATAATGCTTGAACTAAGTTACTTCTTGAAAAATGCAAAGAAAAGCCATTGTTTCAGAGAAGTAATCGGTTATCTCAATAAGGTAACCGGTTACCTTGTCTATTTCCAAGGAAATTTTTCAAAATCTTCAGTGAAGTAACCGGTTACCTCACTATGGTAACAGATTACCTAGTCAAGCAAGTGGCTAATCCCTTGCAATTTTGGATGAAGTAACCGGTTACCTCATTACGGTAATGGGTTGCCACGTCAAGTCAGTAACTAATAACTTCAGTTTTTGGGTGAAGTAACCGGTTACCAACCTGAGGTAACTAGTTACCTCACTGAAGCAAAAACTTTTCTTTTTAGTTTCTTTATGCAATGCCATGTTTTCTTCAAGCATTCTTCTACTCATTCATTCTTATACTCTCCTTGTTATTTCTAACTCATTTGTTGATGATACAAGGTATTTCGAGATAGTTTTTGATCGCTTGATTATGTGATCGGAAAACATGCTTGTACCACTAATTTGTAGTTCGTTTTTTGCGTTAGCCACACATGTTATTACTTTGTACTCCGGATTTTTGCATGATTTGATTTTTTGCAGGTACTTTATTATACATATGTGGATGATACACATTATGTTTTGTTTTCCATGGTACATTGGTTAATGTATTTTATGCAGGTGTTTTATTTGACTCGGATGTGTACAACACACATCTGTGCTTTGTGTACATGTTGTTGTACACATTATTTGCTTACATTGTCTGTATGGTTATCTGGTGCAGGTTTCTTATTGATATTTAAATGTGTACGACACATATTTCGATCATGCTTATTAATGCTTCAACGCATATTCTTACCGGATTTTATTTGTTGATGCTAGCAGCTCACGGAGTTTTCCGGGTTTCTTTTCTATTGCTTAGCATATAAGGATTTGTATCCGTTTGGTATTTTCTCGTTCCTTCTTACCGCATTCTCTTACCGCTTTCTAGATATCAAGAGAAGTAGGAATTTTACCGTTTTCCTTGCCATGAGAATTAGGAATAGAGATGTATGATTGGGAGATTCGTTGTGGATATATGTCAAGATTCCCTCTGGTTTATTTAAATTCCTTGGTTAAGGCAATTCTACGTTATTTGCATTGTTTGCTACTTGTGTTTGTTTAAAATCCTACCTTTGAAGTAGGTATTCCGCATGTGTGTTTACATTTGTGCTCGCATATATCCCCAATCCCCTATTGAAGTCCTCAAAGAAAAGCGCGCGAAAATTGTTTACAATCAACCCCCGCACATTCCAGTCTGTGTAATCCTTATCTCATGTGTATTGAGTCCGCCAGTGGAAAAGGGATTTCTGCCATCCCCCACACTTTATCAGGATTTCACATTTTTCAATGCTGATACTCTGTGATTGTTCATGCTATCTCCTACCTCGATCTCCTATATTTTGGTTAGGTGTTTTGTCGCTTTGAGCATCACATTTTTCTTTCTTTATCATATGATTCCACTCACGTTTGTTTGCTTCGGGTGATACGCTCCCCTTAGCTAAAGCATTTCGTTCCTTTTCTTTATTATCCCATTCTCGCTTGTTAGCTTCGAGTGATTTTCTCCCCTTAGCTAAAGCATTTCATTTGTTTTCCCCATGCTTCCAACCTTGATTTTCTATATATTGGTTAAGCTTTTTTACATGACCTAGTGGTCACTACTCATGCCATGTGTGTGTTCTCTTTGAGATTGATTTTTTGAGTGTTTACTCGCTTTCTATGCCATATTCCCCATAGGATTCTTGTTTCTTTATTGGTTAACATTGATTCAAGTAGACCCTAGGATGTGTTAGAACAAGATTTGTGTCTACAATGATATCTATGAGTTTTGATGATAACAAAGGAGTATGTTTGTATGAATAATTTTGATACTCTAATGTTTGTTATTTTTGAGTATTTAACAAACAAGTTCTACTTCTGATAGATGGCGCGGCCAAGACATTAAAAGAGAATTGATTCCGCTTATGTGCTACACAAGTTCTGATGAACAGTAGAAAGACACTCCAGAAGGCTGTGAAGGGTAGGATCTGATATGAAGTCTAAAGAAACCAGTCAGAAGATATGAAGACAAAAGTGTTACTTATGTCCAGATGTTAAAGACTCATGTTTCTGAAGGTAACATGTTCCAAAGAAACCAGTCATAAGATGTGAAGACAAAAGTGTTACTTATGTACAGATGCTAAAGACTCATATTTCTAAAGACAAAAGAGGTTCTCAAGACCAAGTGCTAAAGACTCTAAATACAAAAGTTCTGAATACTATGAAGACTTGAAGTTCTAAATACCCAAGGTTCTAGAAAAGGTTCTCACAACCAAGTGCTGAAGACTCTGAAGACGCAGTTCGAAAGACTATGAAGACTTGAAGTTCGGATGACCTTATGTTATGTTATCCTCTTCCAAACTCGTGCTCGCAGAAGCCTCTGAAGTGCAGAAGTAAAAAAGATAAGGTTAACATGGTAAAATAATACATGGTACAATCAAAATGTTTCATTCCACTACCATGAAGAACGGACGCGTTGCACAATCCTGTCCCCAACGTGATTGCTCAAGCCGCCAAAGTTTCTGAAAATCCCAAGAGTACCCCTCAATAGATATATTATTTTATTGGCTATATAAAGACTTGAAGACCAAGAGAGAAAGCTGTGAATTCATTGATTATCCATGCACAAGTGTTGTTAATAGCTTTTATACTTTCTCTTGTATATTGTACTTAAAATATATTTTCATATTAGCTTGTGTAGAAGAATTTTCATTGTAAACGAATATTTCAAACATGTGTTTGATTGCTTCCTTGAGAGACCAGTTAGGTCAGAATTATTGCAAGGTCTAATACTAGTGGGTCTTAGAAGTTGTTAGTCACATACATTTGGTATTTGCAAGTGTAATAATCAGTTTGATTATTGGATTAAGTCCATGTTGGAGAGAGGCAAAATCACCTTGGTAGGTGGACTAGACTAGCAGGAGGGTTACTCAAGTGAACGAGTATACACATTGTTGTTATTTATTTCAAGCATCTTATTTCATTTATCACCAAGTGAAGTTATCTATTTCAAGCAAAGGGTTTTCAAAATAAAAGTTTTTGGTTTATAAAACACAATTCAAACCCCCTTTTCTTGTGTTTTTCACACCTTCAGGTTTTATCAGAGCTTCGATTCTAAGGAGTTGATAAAAAGTTTGAGTTTTTATCAAGCATCTAACAGTGCCCAGTAACAATCCAGTTTGTGTGACAAATCATGGAAGAAAAAGATAACAATGATAAGGGAACTGGTGATAAACGAGATAACAATAAAGACCATTATAGTGCAAAATCGCTTATGTTTGATGGTGAAAATTTTGAATATTGGAAAGATAGAATTGAAAGTTACTTTATATCTTGTGACCTAGATCTATGGGATTTGGAAGTTGATGGCTACACTCAGCCAGTAGATGAAAAATGTGTACAAATTGCCAGAAGCGCAATGACAGATGCATAGAAGAAGATCTACATAAATCATTACAAAGCAAGAACTATTCTTCTAAGTTCTAACTTATACAATGAATATGAGAAGATCACAGATAGAGAGACTGCAAAGTCTATCTTTGGTTATCTTTAGATGACGCATGAAGGCAATGCTCAAGTAAAGGAGACTAATGCTCTAGTCTTAATTCAAAAATATGAATCCTTCAAGATGGAAGATGACGAATCTGTGGAAATGATGTTTTCAAGATTTCAGACTCTTATGGCAGGACTTAAGGTTCTAAATAAAGGATACTCTACAGAAGATCATGTTAAGAAGATTATCATAAGTCTACCTAATAAATGGAGACTAATGGTAATTTCTTTGAAACTTTCAAAGGATCTGAATAACACCTCTCTTGAGAAGCTAATTATCTCTTTGAGAAGTCATGAAATAGAGCTTGATCAAGAAGAACCCCAAAGAAGAGTCAAGTCTATGGCTCTAAAGTCAAAGTCTGGATAGACTAAGGCTTATCAAGCTAAGGAAGAATCACACAAATCATAAGAAGATTCAGATGATGAGTAAATTTCGTTGATATCCAGAAGAATCGGTCAAATCTGGAAGCATAGACAAAGTTCAGAGGTCAGTGAAGAACATATGGAAGAGGTGAATCTACTTCTAGTCAAAAGAAATCTTATCAAGAAGTCATATTCTATGATTGCAAGGAGCCTGGACATTACATAAATGAATGCCCAATGCTCAAGAAAGAAAAGAAGCCCAAGAAGGTCTTCAAAGCAAAGCAAGGTCTCATGGCAACATGGGATGACTCAGACTCAGAAGAAAAAGAATCTGATGAAGAACATGAAAATGTGGCACTTATGGAAAAAACAAATCTTAATGAAGTTGTCTTAAACGATGAGAAAATAGCTGATGAAGAATTAGACTCTGATGACGATGAAGTAGTAATTGCTTCTCTTCCACGTTCTGAATTAAAAACGTGTTTATCTGAAATTATGAAAAGATATCAGCTTCTTCTAAGTAAACACAAAACCCTGAAAAAGATTTTTGTAATTACTTATGAGAACTCTACTATAGACGAGCAAAATGTTTCTAACTTAAATGAAATATTAATTGTTTTAGAAATATCAAACATTGCTCTGAAAAGGAAAGTGCCTAGATTAGAAGAAGAGATTTATATGTTACTAATGAAGTAATCATATATGATAGAGATTTTCACCTCAGGCTGTGCATACAAAGGTAAACAATAGGTGGCAGCAGATTCCCCGATTCAGGATTTGAGTCCCGATGCAACCAAAGATATTACAGAAATTATGAGGTACATTTGGAAGAGTGATTATCGAGTGATTGATCAGATTGGTCAGACACTGGCTAAGATCTCCATTTTATCTCTACTTCGTGATTCTGATGCACATAGGAATGCTCTGATGAAATTGTTGAATAATGAATTTGTGCCTCAAGAGATTTCCGTTAATCAGTTTGAGAATGTTTGTGCAAGTATCATCGCCAGCAACGACCTGGGCTTTACTGATTTTGATCTTCCTCCTGGGGGAAGAAATCATAACAAGGCGTTTCATATCTCGATGGAGTGCAAGGGGACTACGTTGTTTGGTGTTTTGGTTGATATTGGATCCTGTCTGAATGTAATTCCCAAAACAGATTTGATGAAGATTGATTACTCTGGGCTCGAGTTGCGTCTGAGTGATCTGGTGGTCAAAGCGTTTGATGGGTCGTAGAGTATTGTGTTTGGCGATGTGGGTCTTCCAGTCAATATTGGTCCTCAGATTTTCACTTCCACTTTCTTTGTGATGGACATTCAACCTTCTTATTATTTTTTGTTGGGTCGCCCGTGGATTTAAGAGGCTGGAGCCGTGACATCCACTTTGCATCAGAAAATCAAATATCTGGTTAATGGAAAGATTGTTACCGTCTTTGGAGAGGAAGAGTATAGTGTGAGCCATCTAACCTCTTTTCAGATAAGTTAAGGTGGACAGAGAATTTATTGAGACCCTGTTTCAAGGTTCTGAAACTGTCCAGATGGTCAAGACTCCTCGTGCTAAGGAAAGGAAGAAGCCGGAGACTTCTATGGCTTCTTTGAAAGATGACCAACCAGTGCTTGAAGTTAGTCGCCCTGAAGGTTGGGGCAGTGTGTTGGAGGTTATCCCCAAGTTTAACAAGTTTTGTCTGGGTTTTAGTCCCAGTAATCTAGGCATGGATCCCCGAGCTCCAAATTTGACTACTCCCGTGAAGTTTTCATGTGCTGGTCCGAGCAATGGAGAAGTCAATGTTATTGATAATGCCGACAGTGATTATGATATCGACAACTGGATCTTACCAAGTGGACCAGGGGTTGAGCTCAACAATTGGACTTTTGAGGATGCCATTCTGGTTATGCTTGTTCAAGAATAATTTTCTTTCTATTTTCTTATCATGCAATAATTCATGCGTTATGCCCAAGGTTTATCATTTTGTGTCTAAAAGAAACATAAAAGGTGCAGATTTAATTCCACTATTATCATGTATCCCTTCGATAACGATTCTGCTATCACTAATTATGATTTCGATAATCTGATCAACCAAGTCAAAGAAGAAGATGAGGAAGATTATGAACTCCCTGATGAGTTATCTGGATTGTTAGAACAGGAGGAAAGGGCCATTCAATCGCATGAAGAGCCGATTGAGGTCATAAATTTGGGCACCGAGGATGCCAAAAGATAAGTCAAGATAAGGGCTTCATTAGAAGACAGTGTAAAGCAGAGATTGATTGATATGCTCTGGGAGTATTCAAACATATTTGCCTGGTCTTATAAAGACATGCCCGGGTTGGATACCAATATTGTTGTGCACAAGCTGCCACTAATGGAGGAATGTCCTCCAGTTAAACAAAAGCTTATAAGAACTCACCCTGAGATGTCTAAGAAGATTAAAGAGGAAGTGCAAAAATAGCTTGATGTAGGGTTTTCGAATGTGATTTATTATCCTCTATGGATTGCCAATATCGTGCTCGTTCCCAAGAAGGACGGTAAAGTCAGAATTTGTGTTGACTATGGGGACTTGAACAGAGCATTCCCGAAAGACGGTTTTGTAATTCCACATATTGATGGTGTTGGTTGACAATACAACTCATGCTAAAGTCTTCTCATTCATGGACGGTTTTTCTAGCTACAATCAGATCAAGATGGCGCCAGAGGACATGGCAAAAGCAACATTCATTACTTCATGGGGGACTTTCTATTATTAGGTGATTCCTTTTTGTTTGAAGAATGTAGGGGCAACTTATCAACATGCAATGGTGACTCTTTTACATGACATGATTCATAAAGAAATTGAAGTGTATGTCGATGAAATGATTGCAAAATCTCAGACAGAAGAAAAGCATCTTGTTCACCTACAGAAGTTATTTGAGAGGTTAAGGAAATAGGTTGAGGTTGAATCCAAATAAGTGCACCTTCGGGGTGAGGTATGGAAAATTGTTAGGCTTTATTGTAAGCAAAAGAGGTATCGATGTTGATCCTGCTAAAGTAAAAGCAATCCGAGAAATGCTTGAACCAAGAACTAAAAAAGAGGTCAGTGGTTTCCTTGGGAGGTTAAACTACATTTCTATATTTATATTTCATCTTACAACCATGTGTGAACCTATTTTCAAGTTGCTAAGAAAAGACCAAGTGGTCAAGTGGAATGCTAATTTCCAGGAGGCGTTTGACAAGATAAAAGAATATTTGCAAGAACTTCCAATTCTCATGCCTCCAATGGAGGTTAAGCCTCTAATCATTTACTTGACAGTGCTTGAAAATTCCATGGGTTGTATGCTCAATCAGCATGATGATACGGGAAAGAAAGAACAAGCAATTTATTACTTGAGCAAGAAGTTCACTGAATGTGAGTCGAGATACTCATTGCTTGAGAAAACTTGTTATGCATTAGCCTGGGCTGCTAAGCGTCTAAGGTAGTATACGTTGACACATACCACCTACTTGATATCCAAAATGGATCCCATCAAGTACGTTTTTGAGAAGCCAACTCTTATAGGCAGAGTGGCCCGATGGAAAATGATCTTGACTGAATATGATAGATATCCAGTACACCACTCAGAAAGCTATCGAGGGTAGTGTATTGGAAGATTGTCTTGCTCATCAACCCATGGATAATTATCAATCGATGAAGTTTGAATTTCCATATGAGGACATCATGTATATCAGGGATTGCAACATCCATGGCCCTGATGAAGGACCTGAACCAAGATCGCGATGGACGCTCGTGTTCGATGGTGCTTCCAATTCTTTGGGAAATGGTGTCAGAGTTGTTATTACTTCCCCTACATGTTTTCATATTCCATTTACTGCCAGAATTTATTTTGATTGCACCAATAACATGGCAGAATATGAAGCTTCTATCTATGGCATATAAGTTGCGATTGACTTAAGAATCAAGTACTTGAAAGTTTATGGGGATTCTAATCTCGTTATCAGTCAGATCAACAAAGATTGGGAAACTCTCCATAAGAATTTGATCCCTTATCGTGAGCATGTCATGAAATTGATCTCGTACTTTGAGTTGATCACGTTTGAGCACATCTCGAGGGAGGAGAATAACCTTGCTGATGTTTTGGCTACTCTATCATCCATGTTCAAGGTCAAGTGAGATAATGAAGCACCTCAAATTACAATCATGAGGTTGGATGAGCCAGCATTTTGTTATGAAACTGAAGTGGAGTTGAATGGTAATCCATGGTTCCATGACATCAAGAAGTGTCTTGAAACTCAGGAGTAACCTGAAGATGCATTTGTTACTGACAAAAAATTCTTGAGAAAGTATTCTGCCAAATTCTTCCTCAGTAACAAGGTGTTGTACAGAAGAAATCTTAATGGTTTGTTGCTCAGATGTGTTTACAAGAACAAAGCAGCAAAGATCATTGAAGAAATGCATGAAGGTTCCTTCAGGATTCATTCCAGTGGACACGCCATGGCCAAGAAGATCTATGAGTTGGTTAATACTGGTCTACCATGGAAAATGATTGTTACAACCATGCCAGCATTTGTTATAAGTGCCAAGTGTATGCTGACAAGGTGCACGTGCCGCCTGTGCCTCTGAATATCTTGACTTCTCCGTGGCCTTTTGCAATGTGGGGAATTGATATGATCAAAAATATTGAGTCAAATGCTTCCTATGGTCATCGTTCCATTCTTGTTGCCATTGATTATTCACCAAGTGGGTCGATGTTGCATCATATGCAAATGTCACAAGATAAGTGGTTACTCAGTTTATCAAGCACAATATCTTTTGTCGTTATGTAATGCCTGAAAATATCATTACTGATAATGGATCTAATCTCAATAACAAGATGATGAAGGAGCCTTGTGAGTCCTTCAAGATCAAGCATCATAGTTTGTCTCTTTATCTCCCGAAGATGAACACACAATTGAAGCCGCCAATAAGAATATTAAGAAGATTGTTCAGAAAATGGTGGTCACCTGTAAGGATTGGCATGAGATATTTCCTTTTGCTTTGCATGGTTACCGTACCATAGCTTGTAGTTCGACCAGGGCAACCCCGTTCTCACTTGTTTATGGCATGGAAGCAGTTTTACCTGTGGAAGTGGAGATTCCTTCATTAAGGATTATGAAAGATGCAAAACTTGAAGAAAATGAATAGATTCAAAATCGGTTGGATTAGTTAAATCTCATAGATGAGAAGAGGATGGAGGCAGTTTTTTACGGTCAGGTTTACCAGAAGATAATGAAGAGGTATTATGACCAGAGGGTACACCCACAGTATTACAAGGCTGGTGACCGAGTGTTGAAGAGGATAATCCTTCCTCAAGGTGATCCCAGGGGTAAGTGGACTCCAAATTATGAAAGATTGTTTGTCATCAATAAAGTTTTCTGTAGAGGTGCCATGATGGTTACGGAAATGGACGGAGAAGACTTCCCACTCCCTGTGAATGTAGACGTAGTTAAAAAATACTTCGCATAAAAGACTGCCGAGTTGATTGGCTCGGGAAAAAAAGGCATCCCATCAAACCTAGTGAGTAAGGTTCGGGAAAAAGTTAGGGACAAAAAAAGAGTGTTAGAGTGAAAAATATGTATACCCGCTATAATGAACCTATCAAAGGTGACTTAGGCAAAAAGGGTATTCCGGTGGATCGAAAACTTGAAAGGGAGGTCCAAGCAAAAGAGGGATTAAAGCGAATAACTACACCCAACGTCAGATATTTGATTTCATTTCACTACTACAGTTGGTAACTCTGAAAGGTAGGAATCAAACTAATCATCTTCAACGGGAAATAAATGGATGGGATAATTGAGGTTATAAAGGTGATAGTTGGATAAGAACCCAGAGGGAATCCGTTGTCGCATTTCCATGCGTGTATCACTCTTTTATTTTCAACTTTTCGCAATTACCTCTTTTTAGGGATTGCTTCTTGATGTACTTTCCTATTTATAGGCCAATTTCCAGTCAATAAAAATTTCCTATCACTCAAAAGCTTGTTTTTATTTTTACTGTTTTGTTTCCATTAAAGACGTCCAATTTTGATAAATGTTGCATTTAAAAATTTGGAGGCCTTGCACATGATATGAAACAATTTGAAAATTTCTTTGAAAGCTTGCATACCCGGTTGGCAGACAAACTTATCGTGCTATACCTGAGGCATTTTGTATTTGTTGTCTTGCATGAACGTCCATTTGCTTCTTTAAACATATGTTTCTCCGATGATCATCCAGCTGCTCGAACCAAGAGCCGCACATCTGAAATCATACGCATTCCCAGAGGTGGATTGTATTGTTGAGATTCTTTCCAAGGATCCTCTCACTCCCAAGTGAATTCCCCAATGAATTCCCCGGTGAAGGCTCGTAAATACGAGAAGTTCCCAGCAAATATCCCCTGATGGAGTTTATGTTATTTCTAGTGACGCCATGATTAAATGGAGTTCATTTTCCCTAGTGCGGTCAACCTTCTAATCTACTTAAGCGAAGATGTTCTCCCTAGCAAAGTGTTACAAACCAATTTTCCCTTTGCAGAATTTACATCGAAATTTTTAGGTTGAGATCGTGGGTCCGAGAATTTTTCATTTCTCCAGTGAAACAGCCTTTCGGGACTAGTTGTTCAGGTTTCTCATTTCCCCTGTGTACTCTCTTCAGATAGAGCATCCCCTCAGGATTCCCATATCCCAAGTGAAATGTGCACTAATAGGGTATGTTGTGGCCGCAACATCTCTAGTTTACTGGTGTTTGTTGAGACATCTTTTGTGGAGTCTCATTTCCCCGGGAAGTTCTCTAATTCATCTCAGTGAAGGCCACTGCTTCCTGGTGATTCATACATATTCTTCTATTGCCCGTGATGCTTATACGGATTATTGAAATAACTTCCCCAGTAAAGTCGGTGCGTTGGTGGATATCTGGTAAGGTTCCTTTTCCCATTGAAAGTCCGGTTCCCAAGTGGAATTTTCAATCCCCAATTGAAGTCTGTGCACCGGTAAACGGATTGTTAGGTGTGGATTTCTTTCTTTATCCATCAGCGGATTTTTTTCGACCCCCATGGAAGATTCAGTTTCTCAGTGAAGATGTTCTAATACCTAATAAGTTGTGGAACTATTTAACAACCTAATTCTACCCAAAAATATATATAAAATATGAGTTACAAAAATTCGACAACCGAATCAGGATGCTACAAATTCAACTTTAAAACAATGGCATTCATCAATGATACATAACACATTAAACTTGGATGAACCAACAGCAACATAAATTAATCTTTTAAAGCCAACAACTTTCATAAGTACACAACAGAAACATAATATTCAACTTGTAATAATATAACATCTTTGTCCAACTAAAAAAACTTCGAATAACAGTTATTTAACGAACAACAACTTAAAGTGCAACAACTGAATAATAAAAATAAAATAGCAAGCGTTCATCCCCCCCCCCCCCCCCCCCCCGCGAGTGTTACATATCAGAGCAATGACACCGACTCAAACTACTAAAGGTAAACCTCCTTCACTCTAGATTACCTGCACGTTACCAACATAGGGGTAACATTAAAACAGAAGGGGTGACATATCGAACAGTATAATAGAACATATGATAAGTAAAACCATAGAATGAGTTCATACATATTCACCACTTCTCATATTTTAACAACATTTAACATAATTAATTCAACCCCACAATAACTCAGAATGCAACGTGTATTTATGCAAATGCATGTGGTACAAATGGAACAGAACTCCCAACTTAAAAATATGCTAATAAATAGAGGCATCAACAAGGCATATGCCTTCAACTTTATATTTTCCAATCCAGGCCAACTTAATGAGCATCATCTCCAACTTTATATGCGATGTATGCAACACAACTTGAATGTAGCAACAACAACAACTTAACATAAATCAACTTTTGCCATAAATCTACAACATCAATAATAATTCAACACAAATTCAACATAAATCAACGTATGCCATAAGTCTACAACTTAATATCTGCCCATAATTAGAGGCATCTCAACATAAATTATCAACCTGCAATTTCTCAACTCAGAACAACTTACACATCACTGATATCGACCAAAACAACATGCTGGGCAATAGGGATAGGGAGACTACGTGGCCCTCGAAGGGCACAATAACAAAGATAGAATAACAACTAATTTGTGCTCCTCGACATAGCCTGCAAATCCGTGCATCTCAACAACAATATTGTGCTCCTCAGCACGCCTTGCAGCCTAATGTCGCTCAACATCCAACACATATATTCCCCGACAAACCTCGCAGCTTAAATGTCTCTCGGCAGCTAACACCATCAACATCCTCCTCGACCACTCATTCCAGCCAACATTATGGAACAATACAACTTCATAACGACCACATCAATATAACCCATAATTTCTGGCCAACCGCTCGGAATACCACAACAACATGCAACTATATTTCCTATCAACAGATTCATTAATTGTACAAGAAAGTCATGCAGAAACCTTCCTAAAACGATCACAAAAACAATTTACTAATTTCCTGCCAACCGCTCAAAATACCACAACTTCATAAAAACCATAACAACGAGTGATAAACTACCCTAACATATCCACGAGTGATTTTCATCTCTAGGGATGTGATGGAATTTAACTTTATTGAAGAATGGTAATAATCTTCTAGCATAATATTTGTAAGGGATCAAGCCGGGGTGACGAGTATCCCATTCTCCTTTAATCTAATTTATTACCAAAGTTGAATCACCATACACATCTAGAATTTTAATTCTGAGATCAATAGCTTCTTCGAGACCCATGATGCAAGCCTCGTATTCTTCCATATTGTTAGTACAATCGAATGTTAACCTTTCCGTAAAAGGAATATGCGATCCATGAGGAGTGACAATCACAACACCAATTCCTTTACCATAAGCATTCACAGCTCCATCAAATATCATACTCCAACGAGATTCAGGGTCAGAACCTTCTTCAAGCAATGGTTCGTCACAATCCTTCACTTTCAGGAACATCACATCCTCATCGGGGAATTCATATTCTACAGACTGGTGATCCTCCACTGGTTAGTGAGTAAGATAATCTGCCAACACACTACTTTTAATAGCCTTTTGAGTGTGGTATTCGATATCATATTCAGATAACAACATCTGCCAGCGGGAAATTCTCCCAGTAAGAGCAGGCTTTTCAAAAATGTACTTGATTGAATCCATTTTGGAGATCAACCAAGTAGTGTGATTCAACATATACTGTCGCAAACGCTTTGTCGCCCAGGCCAAAGCACAACATGTTTTTCCAGCATGGAATACCGCGACTCATAATCAATGAATTATTTACTGAGATGATAAATGGTGAACTCCTTCTTCCATGTTTCATCCCGTTGTCCCATAATATAACCCGTGGATTTATCTAACAATGTCAGATACATAATCAACGGTCTTCCTTCTATAGGAGGGAGCAAGATAGGAGGTTCAAGAAGATATTCTTTAATAATTTCAAATGCCCTTTGGCAGTCATCCGTCCACACACAACCTTGATATTTCTTTAACAACTTAAAGATCGGTTCACGTGTTGCAGTCATGTGGGAAATGAATCTGGAAATATAATTCAAACGCATGAGGAAACCTATGACTTGCTTTTCAGCTCTTGGTGCTGGCATTTCTTGAATTGCTTTGACTTTATCAGGGTCAACTTCAATTGTTTTCTGGCTAACGATGAAACCCAACAATTTCCCTGATCGAACACCAAAGGTGCATTTATTTGGATTCAAGCGGAGACGATACTTCCTCAAACGTTGAAACAACTTCAACAAATCTTCTATATGACCTTCTTCAGTATGGGATTTGGCGATCATATCATCAACATATACTTCAATTTCCTTGTGAATCAGATCATGGAATAGGGTTTTCATAGCCCTCTGGTACCTCGCACCAGTGTTCTTCAACCCGAAGGGCATCACTCTATAACAGAATGTTCCCCAAGGTGTGATAAACGTTGTTTTTTACATTTCCTCTGGAGCCATTCTTATTTGATTATACCCGGAAAATCCGTTCATGAACGAGAATACTTTGAATTATGATGTGCTATACACTAACATATCAATGTGTGGTAACGGAAAATCATCTTTTGGACTAGCTTTATTTAGATCTCTGTAATCTACGCACATGCGGACTTTTCCGTCTTTTTTCAATACTGGGACAATATTAGAAATCAATTGAGGATACAATGACATCACGAGAAAACCAGCATTAATCTGCTTTAGAACCTCCTCTTTGATTTTTACTGCCATATTTGGGTGAGTTCTTCTCATTTTTTGTTTAATTGGCGGATACTCTAGCTTCAACGGCAAACGGTGCTCTACAATATTTGTATCTAGACCAGGCATATCTTGATAAGACCAAGCAAAAATATCCACATACTCTTTCAATAACTCAATCAACCTTCTCTTCACATCGGGATGCAGCAATGCTCCGATCTTGACTTCCTTCGGATCTTCTTCTGAACCCAAATTGATCAACTCCAATGGCTCTTTATATGGATGAATAGTATTTTCCTCGTGCTCAAGCAACCGTGAGACCTCTTCTAGAATCTCATCATAATCTTATTCTTCAGTCCCATACACAGGACATTCAAAGTTGGGAGAGGGTGCAGGGTCATTGTATTCAACGGGTTTTTTAATTAATCTGCACATATGATTTGTGATTGCATTTAGAAACTGACACATATAACAAGTGATCATGCAGATTGAATTTCAGTTATCATTTATTTTGAAAGGTTTTTTCTGATTACCATTTTCCAAGAAAAAGCAGAAAATAAAGACATAATTCGGGAAGCAAAGACAACTTTTATTATTGATTTTAAAAGTCACAGCAAACAGATAAGCCCTACAACATTAATACTTCCACCTTGGGCAGAGTGAAAGCTTTTTCAAAATGATTAACAAATCAAATTACTTCGAAACATGTATGCAAGAGGGAACATCAATGGTGATCCAGTTTTGAACCCTAACTCCGTGCGTGACATAATTCGGCATTTCCTGCTCTGCTTCACCTTCCATAATGGTGTTAATCCTGGAAACAGTTGGATGAAGATAACCCCCGCTATAAAAGATGTCTTGATACTTGCTCACCGCAGACTTCGGCTTCATGCCCTTACCTTTGTCATTCTTCAAAGAGAACCCCAAGTCGGCTCTGTTCTTGTTCACAGGTGGTTCCACGATTTGTCCCCATACCTCACTATGACCATTACGCACAAACTGTTGTGCATCCTTCAGCGAAACCATGGAATTCTCATTTCCTCTTATGTTGTCAATGGATAAGGCTTGGAACTGGGTTCCAACAGAAGCTTCATCCGCTTCTACAATGCTGAAAGAAGACAAATGAGATATCAACAATGCCTGCTCCCCATTTATGATCACTACTTTCCCTTCACGTACAAACTTTAGCTTCTGGTGTAAAGTTGAAGTGACAGCCCCAACCTCATGTATCCATGGCCGTCCTAGCAAACAACTATAAGCGAGAACAATGTCCATGACCTGGAAAGTTATTTGAAACAAATGTGGTCCTATATAAATAGGCAGGTCCACTTCACCAATGACAGATTTCCTTGACCCATCAAACGCTTTCACAATGATGCCACTAGGGTGCATAGGCGTTCCATGATATTTCAACTTCATAAGCATACTCATAGGTATAACATTCAACGCGGATCCATTATCAATCAACATATTGGATAGTGAATCATTCTTGCAGTTCATAGAGATGTGGAGGGCCAAGTTGTGATTCAACCCTTCATCTGGTAATTCATCATCACAGAAACTCAAGTTATTACATGAAGTAATGTTTCCTATTACGCTGCTGAATTGGTCTATTGGCATATTACTTGGTCCAGTACCCTCATCATGGATTCTCTGTGAGCAGAGGAGTTCATCAATAAAGCTAAGATAGATATTTTTGAAGGAGTCTGCAGTAGCTGATCTACAATTTTGTAGTCGCTCATCTTAATTATCTTGAAAATATCATCCACTTATTTCTCTAATGTAGCTCCACTAGTCTCATCCGTAGCCTTCTTAGGTTCATCATTCTCAGCAATTTTCTTTCCAGGACCAACATCTCTTCGAACAATTGGCACAAACACACGACCGCTACGGTTCACCCTGCTATTTTCAGCTATATTTCCAACATCAGGCATTGGCTGGATGGGAACTTCCACACCATCCTCCATGATTGTAGCGTTGTATTTGTAAGACACAACCTTATTTGACTTGTAGGGGATAGGACCCGGAAAACTAATCACCAATGGGGTAACAGCTGGCTTGCTATGATACTCAACTTCAAAATGGGCGGGGGCACCAAAACAAGGCACAATGACGTTTACCCCTTCTTCAACACAATCAGTCATTAATAAGTCATTTATGGAAAACAAATCTTCGTCTGAAGAGAAATACTCATCTGTAGAGGCATACTCTTCATCTGACTCTTCTTCAGTCAAACAAACCTCAACCATATCAACTTCATGGTAATCATTCCTCTGACATGTGACCTTGATAGTTCCATTGTATAATAACATCTGAACACCCTTCTTCACGATTGAACATCCTCAGGGGTCTCAATAGCAAACTAGGCAAGATCCATATTGGTGTTCCACCTGACAAGCCGTATGGAAGAAGGTAGCATGCAACTGCACGAGGTCCTCATTCATATACTCTACATTAAAAATTTTGAATTCACCAGGACATCCAGAAACCATATTCACTTCCTCTTCATACTCTGCCCTAGGCCTGATTATATGGATTAGGCCCCCATCCATCATCTCCTGTAAATCAGCCTTTATCTTATCGCAACTCTGTATGTTTGTATTGCAAATAGCACAACCGGAATGTACATGCGTATAGTAGCTAAATTCACAGAGGTCTGCATGAATTTTCACCAAATCTCCTCTAACCAGATTAACATTAAAAATCCGGAAGTCTCCTAGACAACTGGACACCATATTTACAGCATTAACTCCCCCGTGCTTTGGTAGAGGATTATCTTTCACATTAGGTCCCACGTCCTTGAAAGATATAACACCAGACTTTACCAATTTATGTACCTCAGTATTCAAAGGATAACAATTCTCAACATTATGCCCTGGTGCTCCCTAATGAAAATCACATGTTTGGTCTGCCTTGTAATACAAAGGCAATGGTGACGGTATGGCGGGAGGTGGTCGGGTTTGAACCAACTTCTTTTGAATCAATGTCGGTAGTAGCTCTGTATAGCTCATGGGAATAGGGTCATAACTCTCCCTTCTCTGATTATACCCTTGATTCCCCTGTTGGGACGTCTCTGATAAGCAACGGTAGTTGGAGCGACATTCATAACGGGAGTAACTAAGGCGACTTGCTGATGGCGCTGATAATTCCTTCTAGAAGTGTTTACCCTCCTCTCTTGTATAACAACATTTTCATCTCCTTATTTCTTCTTGGTAAACCCATAACATGGCTTCTTCACACTTCCGGATCCTTCACTCTTCGTCAAACGACCTTCTCTTACAGCCTCTTCTAAGCAGATACCCATTCCTACCATTTCAGTAAAATCACTTGGCGCACTTGCTACCATCCTCTCGTAGTAGAAAGCATCCAGCGTCTTCAAGAAAATCTTAGTCATCTCCTTCTCTTCCATGGGATGAATCACCTGGGCGGGTACCTCACGCCATCTTTGCGCATATTCTTTGAATGATTCCCTGTCTTTCTGAACCATGGCCCTGAGTTGATCACGGTCAGGCGCCATATCCACGTTGTACTTGTATTGTTTGATGAATTCTTCTCCCAAATCATTAAAAGTATGGATATTGGCATTGTCCAAACTCATATACCACTTCAGCGCAACACCGGTCAAACTATCCTGAAAAAAGTGAATCAACAGACGTTGATCATCAGTTTGGGTAGACATTCTCCTCACGTACATCACCAGATGAGCACGAGGGCAAGTGTTCTCCTTATACTTCTCAAACTCCGGGACCTTAAACTTAGCAGGTATCTTAACATTCGGGACCAAACATAGCTCATTCACATTCTTCCCAAGTAGCTCTTTTCCGCTGAGGGCCTTCATCTCTCTTTGCATCTTGTCAAACTGCTCTTGAAAATCACCCATTCTGTCATAAAGACCCAAGTCTTCACTCGGTGGAGGGAAAGGACGACACATATCACCATTAACAAACAGAATGATATTTATCGAAGGAGGTGCGACAGGAACAACATGCACCACAGGAGGTGTCGGAGTAACAATAGTCTGACCAATCGGAGTATCTTGAGGACCAAGATTGAAACCTTCAGGTGCAAAATTCTCTGGTATTCCCCATGGATAACCTTGAGGCATGCGATTCTGAACAACAGTTGGAGTAGCAGATACGGGAACAATCAGAGCTTCAGTAGTTTCCCTTGTTGGTTGAGGTTGAACACTTGGTGGCTGATTCTGAGCAGCCACCAGAGTTTCCATCAGAGTAGTCATATTGGCCAAGCCGGCCTTCCAAGAATAAACTTGCTCGCGCAGCTCGCGATTCTCTTGTTCTAAGTTGTCCATCTTCTTTCAGAAATTAGCCCGAGTGTTGTAGTGGTGAGTCAGCTTGCTGAACAAAGTAAAGAAGCTTGGTAAGACACCTGGATATGCATAACAAATGCAAGAAATATGTGCAATATGATGCATGATATGCAATGCACAAGATTATTTTTACTTTTTTATTTAATATTTCAAGGGATTTGTAGATTTATAGACATATTGCAAACATCAAAGTAATAACGCATTTGAAATACTGAAAATTTTTATTATAATAACTCCAAAATGGGTTACAAGTTTCAATGATCCCAAGTACAAGATGAAAATAAAATCTGAAACCCTGAGAAATAGAACTGATGGAGATCACTCTGTACGCTGGCGCTTCCTCGTGAGCCTGGCAATCTAAGCCTTCAACCTCTGGTTTTCTTCCGTATATCTGGTGGCAACCTCCTTCCAATCATCTGAATCAGGAACTGAGTTATCCGCACCTGATTGAGGCTTAGGAGAAAATAAATCCCCTTGCCTCTCCATAGATTCTACCGCTCGACTCTCAAGGATCTCAATCAAGTCGTCTTTCTCCTTCAGGTCTGCTCTGTAGGAACTCTCTAAAGTTTGGAACTTGTTCTTCCAAGCATCCCTTTCCTGTTGCATCCTAACCAAAGCAAGTTGCAGCTCTTCCAGATCATCTAATAAGGGAGGAGTGGTCTTCACAAATAGATCATTCATGGGTGTCTCTCGGGTATATAGCATATTTAACTGAATGGCTCTCGATCGGACCCACTGAAGATATGGCTCCAAAGACACAGCACCCCTAGGTCCCAAATCCTTCATACTCTTCTTATGAATGTGACGCCAGGCCTTTGCAATCTTCTCCCTGGATTCCCTATGGTCTTCACCTTCCTTCAGAAATAAACTACTCAAATGGATACTATTCGGTTTATCCCTCATCGGATAACCTAGTTGTCATCGTGCAAGAACAGGGTTATAGTTGATTCCTCCCTTTCCACCAAGAAGAGGTACATTGGGGAAACTACCACAACTGTCAATAATATCTATATCCTGGTAAGCTCGGTGATACCAATCAATATCCGAGTTAGTAAGTGCCATGACCTTAGAAGCCCAACGGGGTTCCTTCTTTACATCCCAAAAAGCATCAGACTGAGGCATATGAGAGATAAACCACCGGTACAACAGAGGCGTGCAACAGATAATCATCCCCCCATGATAAGAATTCCTAAGATGAATAGAGTAATAAGCATCACCCAACAATGTAGGATCTGGGTTTCCAATCATGAAGATTCTGATAGCGTTAATGTCAACAAACTTGTCCATATTAGGAAATAAGAACAACCCATAAGCAAGTAGAGCAAAGACGGCCTCAAAAGCAAATGTACTCTCCATTCAGGAAAAATAACGAGCTTTATCCAATAAGAAATGAGTTGGTAATCCTCTAATCCCTCCTTTAGTAGTCATATGGGCTTCCACCTCAGACTTCCCCAGATGAATCAAGGCAGCAATCTCATGTGGTTTTGGCTCACCCTCTAAACCAGTAAAAGGAACATGATCGGTAACAGGTAAATCCAATAGATAAGAATACTCCTCCAGTGTAGGCATCAACTGATAGTCGGGAAAAGTAAAGCAATGATACATCATATCATAGAACTGGACCAAGGTCGAGAGAATACCCTCCTTCATCTTCAACTTCATGAGAGAAATAATGGATCCATACTTCTTCGGAAAGTCTGCAGAAGACTCGATCTCGGGAATTAGACTGATCAACTCATCTATCTTGGGATCCTTGAAACTGTATTTCTTGGTCTTTCTCTTTCCAGAATCCATGGTTAGAAAGTACCTGAGATATTCACAAATAGTCAACCTTTAAATCTCTTGAAATATGGTTTCTTCAAAAGATGCTTATGAGTGCATGGATGCATGATGCAGCAATCACACACAAGATCACACATATAGGGTTCATAGGTTCAACGTCACGAGCATGAGGTCGAAGGTACTACCCATAAGGTGTTGGTCTAAAAGTTATCACCTGCCAAACAAGGTTCTAGAGGTTCCCAGAGTTTATATCCTTCCTTCGAATATTACCAACTTCCTGATTAACTCGGTAATTAGTAATATTCTCAAGAAAGACTCATCCGAGCGCAGTATCGCGTGACAACTATTTCCGGATTACTCCGTCATAACTTCTGCACTACACCTAAAAGGCCAAGATGGGTTTGGTATTCTAAGTTCCTCAGTTTCAGCAGGCTCACAGGTCGAAAGTAGTACGTCTTCCCGATTACTCAGTAAACGACACTACAGTCAAAGGGGCCTCCACTGAGTGGGGGATCTCATGCCTCCTTTTTTGGGATTACTCCCTCAAAGTTAACATGACCATACCGCTCGTCATATCTTAATATTTGCCCAAGTCCGGGTATAGGACTTATGAGTAATCACCAAGCACCCTGAAAACCAGGAAAATCCAGACAAACATATATACAACATATAACACAGAAAACAGTAATAACACATATACAAATATAAACAAAGATAGGCTTAACCCACTTAGGGATGGACCAACAAGAGGTTAATCTTTCCCCAGTGAATTCGCCATTTTTCTGTAGCGGTAGAAATGTTTAAGACTAAGCCATTGGATTGACTAGACTTATACAGATCAAAAATAAAAAATCGCCACTGCGCTTTATTGTTTCAGAAGGAATGAGAAAAGAGCGAATAACCCAAAAAGAGGGGGAAAGATTCAATGTAAGGGGGTTGGTTGTGCAAAGGGAAGGTATTAGCACCCTAAACATCTATGGTACTCCGCAGGAGCCTCTTTGTAAAATTTGTATATTTTGGCTATAAAAAATGGATGGTGGAGGTGAGAAAATAAATATATTTATTTTATAATTTTTGCACCCGCCGCGGTTGCGAACCTTTAGTGCCTACGTACCATCTTTTCGTGCAATAGGGGATCGGGGTAGACGTAGTTCCTCTTTTTTTTAAAATTTTAAGACACAAATGTGTTGGTTAATTTTATGAGATAAAACATCATCGTCATTGTCCGTGTGGAAAACATACCTACTACCCACAATTATGAGAAAGGAGAATTTACATCATCTCAAAGTGGAGGATATGGCTTGGATTTTAAAATCAACAATGCCTCGCTCAACACCCAAGTGGAAAATATCTCTCTTCACCACATATTGTATAAGTATAGTTGTTTGCATCACTACAAGGATTGACAAGAGTTCAATCTTTTTTTGAGAAAAGTTTAAAGATAAAATCCAAAGTGGAAAAATGGTTTGAAATGAGATTGATTGACTTTTAGTCTTCTCACAAAAAATGTTAAGGTATTATTAAGTTGATTGGAGTTTACTTATGAAAATGTTTTGAAAATGCATGGACATAAGTCCAAGTTTATTATGAAAGTGGTTCAAGTTTAAAAACAAGAAGAGTTTTCAAAAGGAGGAAGAAGAATTTTGAAATTAAAGAATATGGTAGGAGAAGAAGGGACTATCCTAAAGCATAAGGTAAAAGCTAGGGATAAGAAAAATCTAACCAACAAGAAGCCAATACTTGACATTATGAGCCAAGATAGAATTCCCATTCCTTGGATTGAAACCAATCAAGCAAAAAATTCTAGACCTCTTAAGAGAACCAAACTTCAAGTGTATTAATTCTTCACAAAAATTGGGAAGAGTAACGACCGTATACGAGGGAATTCTAGATTACAAGCAAAAGGTGTAATCACAAAAACCTGCACACCAAAACAAACAAGCAACCCAATGTCTTGAGGTAATTCTCAAGAACTCCAGACAGAATAATCAGATAAGATCACAAGGTCTCCAAGATAGGCCAAGGTTCCTAATCCTAAGTCCAAGAAAATCCCATGCTCCACAATGCCAAGGATAGTAACCAAATAGTCCAAGTACTATTAAAGATTTTTTAGGGTTTATGTTAATTATTAAGTATCTTAAGAAAGGAAAAGAAAAGCTCAAGTGAGCAAAGTAAAAATCGCAAGAAAGTAAATGCTCAAATGAGAAATGATGAAAATGGCATGAAATTTAAATGCTAAAAGTAAATGGTACATAAAGCATAAAAAAGAATAAAATCATAAAGTAAGACAAGTCAATAATTAATGGTTAGTTGGATTACCATCTTGAAGCTTGCATTTGGAACTCATTAGAGGATTGGTAGAACCAAAGCCTCCACACAACAAGTTGCATTTGCTTTTTGTCAAGTATATCACCCATTTGGAATTCTCATAAGTGCTATTTAATGATCAACGATGTTTAAGTGATCCGCGTTGACCAAAGGTGTTGTAGATCCATTAGAGGATTGTTTGAACCAAAGCCTCCACACAATGAATCTCAAGGTTATTGGATCAAAGAGATCAAATTAACATACTTGGGCTTGCAATCACAAGTTTGGGCCACGAATGATCATTTATTCGAATCGGGACAAAATTTAGCGCTATGTTAAGCAATCGTAAGTGGACTTATATAGAAGTCGCACATATTTTTAGGTCGGTCAATAGCAATCTATGCACCATTTGTTTTGAGACATGATATAGAGATCATGCTCTAACAACATTTAATGCAATAAGAAAGGGATGAGATGAAGAGGGATGGGGAGAAAATATACAAACCACATTTGAATTAAATTTTAATCAAACTATTATTAAAATCATTCATCCATTTTTGTGGAGTTAAACTCAACACCATGGATCCAATGATGTTAATAAAGTTCATGATCCAAAATCTAACCCAAGATCAGCCAGAAATAGTCACAAAATAATATCACATTTTAATATACACAAAAGGGTTTAAAAATAATGTTTAAAAATAGAAAATAAAGATAAAAATATCAACTATGTTCAAATTAATCAAGAAATAAAAATTAAGACCATAGAAAAATCAGAAAAGGGCTCAAATAACTTTACAAATTTTTTGGTAATTTTTTTAAAGTCAGAAACTATTTTTAAAATTAAAATAAATGGGTAAAATAAACAAAAAATGATAAAAAAATAGTAAAGTTAGAAATAAAAAAATAAGGTCACCAATATTTGTCACAATATCATTGGATCATTCCATAATTTTTTCAAAATTTAAAAATCTATATAATTATTTTTAAACATTTAAAACAAATAAAATAAAGTGTAAATCTATAAAAAATACCAAAACACAAAATTAAATTGTGAAAAAATAAAAATCAGAAAGAGAATAATCAAAAATATTTTCCATAATTTTTTCAGATTTTTTGGACTGAAAATGAATTTTCTATAATTTTTTGAAATTTAAAACAATTAAAATATAAAAATTTTAAAAAGAAAATAAAAGTAAAATATGTGGACCATTGGATGAGAGTTAAAACGCGTTAGTAATAAAATCCAAGGGATCTGGCACGCTGTGCATATCATGGTCATTGATGAATAATGTATAAAATCATTAATTAAATCAAATTTAAAAAAAAAATAGATGGCGTGCCATCATTAGTTGGAAGATGACAAGTTGGTCATCTTCAACCTCCAGCCAACACGAATTGCAGGTCTCTCAAACTGTAAAATCAGAAGCTCAGACCTATGCCATTCGCTTTGTCTCTTCAAGACGAAGACAACCACACCCTCGCGCCAAATTTATATAAATTGTAGCTCAAGCAATTTGGAAGGAAAGTTTTGAAAAGGAATTTGAAATTTCATGGTCAAAACGTGTTTCCCGTAAAAGGTAAGTGTTACAACTAGAACCAGGGCAATGAGAGCAACACAATGATATCATAGTTTTGAAGAATTGATGAAGGAATCTACCTATCGAAGTTGAGTTGCAGAGCTCTGAAACTGGACTTCTATGGAGCAGTATAGGGCACGATTCTTGAATATAATTATGTGGTTAGCTTCAGGGAAGATCAAGGAAGGTGAATTAATGGAAAAATTGGATTGAAAAAGGCTCGAGAATGGATTTTGAAGTTACTGAATTCTGAGTTATGAAACAAGTTTGGCAGGATGATTCTGGCTATCCAAGCTTGAGAAAATGAATGGGATAGTTCATGTATTTATAGGATAAGCCAATGAGATCAAAAGGAATAGTGAATGATACGTTTTGGAGGGAATTCGTGCAAACCTGATGCACGAGTAAAGTGTGATCCAAACTTCACTAAAACTCATCCAATTCATGCATTTTGATGCGCTAATCCACTTGGGAAAGTTGGCTAATCATGTTTAGACCCAAAACACGTGCTACTTTTAGGTTTAGAGGTTCTAACATGAAATTCAAATTCTGGCTTGCAATGAAACTTCAATTCCAAGTTACCACTTTTGAAACAATGGTATTCTCATCTCAAGGGGTCTTAAGGCGTGATTTTTTATGCTTTAGAAAGATGAAGTTACAAGCTTTTCAATGGAAAATGAATGGAGTTAAATGGATGCTTGAGCTGAAAGTCGTATTGAGTCAAAGTTGAAGAAAAAGGGTTGACTTTCCATACTTAGAAATATTTCAAATTCTTCTTCAAAAATTACCTATAATGTCTTGCATCCAAACATGGCTTTCCACTTGGAATTTTCTCTTGACCAAAAATGATGGCATGAAATAGATCTCTTGAATGACATTTTGAAACTTGAATCATTCAAAATCTCCAAAATTTGAGAGAGTTATGAATTGTTGAAGTTGGCAAAAATCATGAAATGACCTATAATCTTTTGCATCTTTAAGGAAACTTTCATCCATTTTCTTACTTTGCACATAAAAAAAGGCATAAAATTCACATATTCAAGATCATTATGGAAAAAATGGACTTGAGGTGATAAAAATTGACCAAGTTATGGCCATTTGAACTCACACATGGAAAATTGGGGATTCATCTGGAGGACTTGTAATCTTTCTTCCTCATCAAGTCTCTTCCTCATGAAAAATCCTTGGAAATTTTGAAGTGATTTGTTGATAACTCTTTGAATAGAAGTATGTCTTTGGAATCACTCAAAAATAACAAAAGATGAGCAAGATATATTCCTTTGAAGTTAAAAACCCTAGCTCCTTAGATCAAGAGAATGTTTTGAGGAACTTTGACAAGCTTGAACAAACTTCTTGTACCAACATTCTTGATTTGTGAATAGAAGTTGTTGAGGATGATAATGAGAAGTCTTAGCAACCAAAACCACTTCCATATCTTGAAAATTGAGAGAAATATGCTCTTGTGACCAATAGGAACAAGGCCTTGTCCAAACATGACAACTTCTTCAATCAACCCCTTGTACTTTTGAGTCAAATCTAATAACCTTGAAATGTGATGAACCAAAACAACCTTGCCATGCCAATTCTTCCAAAACCAATCCAATAGTGAGGTTTGAACTTCTCAAGCTTTATTGACTAGGGCATGGACATAAACTCATGAACCCATGGGGTATCTTGTTAAATCTCATTGCCTTTACCTACATGGACAACAAGCAAGACAAACCAACATTTCATTTTATTAGTTAAAAGAAGCAATCAAGAAAAAAAAATATTCATGATCACAAAAGGAACATAAGTCAAGGTGCTTGGTAATCCCTCAAAAGGGCAAAACTAAATATAGGGAGGGGAGCCAAGAATCCTAGTGTGATCTTGTTGCGAATGAAACAACATGGTATGATGAAGGGATCTTAGGGGAAAAATTGGGGTACAACACTATGCTTGCACTAAACAATGCAAAATCTATGCATGTCTATTCCTACATCTACAATATAGATTCCATACATGTGTCCATGTCTACGCCTAAGTCTACGCTCGCGATGCAAAAAAAAGACTACATCCGCACCTGCGCCTATGCTTGCCCTCAGCAATACCAAGTCTATGCCTACATCCCTACGTAAAGTCTACGTCCATGTCAGCACCTACGCCTACGCTTGAAACACAAAGTATACGTCCGCACAGGCGTCCATGCACAGGTGTACTCCTGCCAATTCTACACATGCCTACGCTTACGCATGCGCCTACAATGTACGAATTTACGTACATCTACGCTTACGCCTGCGCCTATAACGTACGAATCTACATACATCTACGCTTATGCCTGCACCTATAACGTATGAATCTACATGCATCTACGCCTGCGCCTGCGCCTACAACGTACGAATCTACATACGTCTATGCTTACGTCTGCGCTTATAGAGACCATATGAATATGTATACACTGGCATATTAAACTACGCATAGGCCATTACCTACGTTTGTGTCTACGTCCACGGCTGCATATAAATTTACGCATAGGCCATCATCTACGTCTATGTTTACGTCTACGCCCCAGTACAAAATCAATGTTCAAGTTTGGCTAACTTTTTCCACCGCATTCAAGTTCAACAAGGCAACGACGACACAACATACAACGCCAGGAATTGGTAACTCTAAGCCAATGGTTTAAAGGAGAGAATGCCGGAAATAGTCTACATATTTTGAGGCATACGCGCATCTTACACACATTTCATACATACACACGTCTTGCATATCTCAAGCATACGTATGCATTCTTGCATACAATACGCATATAGTCAGGGTTCAATACCAATGTCAAACATCACACATTTCGCATACACACAACATTCAATACGCATGCATACACATGTATCACATAACAAACAAATAATTTCACCCTCGATACAACTATCTAAGGGTCAACCGATGCAATGTTTCTCCTACAATTCAACCTGTCACTTAAGTCTTCCTGTATTGATGAGCTCCTTACAAACTCAATATGTTGCCTTTAAGCCGCAACATATCTCCAAGCCAACACTTTGCTTCTAAGCCGCAATGTAGTTGCAAAACTCAGTATGTAGCCTCTAAGCCGCAACATATCTGCAAAACCCATTACGTTGCCTCTAAGCTGCAGTGTATCTTTCCAGATTATTATATTGCCTCTAAGCCGCAATATATCGTCCGACTCAAACACATTGCCTCTGAGCCGCAATGTATGTGCAAAACTCACCACATTGCCCCTAAGCCACAATGTATTCATAAAACTCAGCATGTTGCCTCTAAGCCGCATCATATCTTCAAATTCCATTACCTCGCCTCCAGGCCGCAACATATTATCCAAGCCCAATACGTTGCCTCTAAGCCGCAATGTATTTGCAAAACTCAACACATTGCCTCTAGGCCGTAATGTATTTCTCCAGATCAACCTATTGCCTCTAAGCGGAAATATATTATCCAAACCAACACATTGCCTCTAAGCCGCAATGCATTACCAAAACTCATACCATCGTCTCATACTTCAGGCCGTGATGTTCGAAACCAAATTTAGCTTATCACATCAGACTTCATACAGTGATTTGTGAACCTAACCCATTGCCTCATACTTCATGCAGCAATGAATTCCAAACTCCCGACCATCGTCTCAGACTTCACGCAATGATGTTCGAAAACTAAATCCAGCTTATCACATCAGACTTTACGTAGTGATTCACGAACCTAACCCTTTGCCTCAGCCTTCATGCTGCAATGCGTTTCTTCATTCCACAAAATCCAGCCTATCGCATCAGACTTCATGCAGCGATGTCCGAAAACCAAACCTAGCTTATCGTCTCAGACTTCACGCAACGATTTGCAAAACGATAACCCATTGCATCAGACTTCATGCAGCAATATCCGAAAACCAAACCTTGCTTATCGTCTCAGACTTCACGCAGCGGTTTGCAAAATGGTAACCCATTGCATCAGACTTCATGCAGCAATATATTTTATTATTCCATAAACATCGATCATCGCCTCAGACTTCATGTTGCGATGCTCAAAAGAAAACAAAACTCAACACATTGCCTCTAAGCCACAATGTACTCGCAAGCCTAACACATTGCCTTTAAGCCGCAATGCGTTTTACCAACTCAAACACATTGCCTCTGAGCCGCAATGCGTTATTCTAACCCAAACACATTTCCTCTAAGCTGCAATGCGTTCTTCCAACTCAAACACATTGCCTCTAAGCCGCAATGTATTATCCAAACTCAAACACATTGCCTCTAAGCCGCAATGCGTTCTTCTGACTCAAATGCATATCCTCTGAGTCGCAATGTATTCATACTCAAAACATCACCTCAGACGTCATGCAGCGATTCATAAATGTAACCCATGGCCTCAGTCTTCAAGCAGCCATGCATCATCGATCATTGCTATACTCACGCTCCAAATGGGTGAATAAGCCAAGACATACATAATTGCGCTATTTGCCTCGTTATCAAACCCGGGTAAGCGATATATCATTAGCTTTGCCTACTTCTTTGGGACTCATAAGGGTATGCTACATCAGCGTAACCTTATGTTTTTCGGACAAATTTTATGATACTTCAAGTATTAAATAAACTTCCAATTCAAAAGCACGAGACTCGAGTCTTCTCGTGTTATTCGATTGGAAGATAATTGAATAGGGGCAACTGTCGTATCCTAAATTTGTCCTACCGCGATGATTTCATCTTTCAAGATCAAAAGAAAAGAAATATTTAATTAAAGATGGTACACCAGTACCCGATGGCCTATCATTATCCGAGACTAGGGGGTGTACCTTAATCCGCGAGAGTGGGGCTTTCTAGATCAGAAAGACTTATAAACCGATTCGCGAAGCATGTTGGCCCATGGCCCATGCAATTCGAAAATAGAGGATTATTTTAAAACAAAATAATAATTACTAGGTTATTAAATCCACTTATGAAATTTACTAGTAATTAATAATTAACCTTTAATTAAGGAAACTCACTTTAGTGTTATTAGTAAAAGAAAGGGGTTGAAATGAAATAATCCCATTAAGGTTTCTGTAGTTGGCGCATCTGCTGTTTTTGGAAAAAAAAAGTCTTATTATTAAAAAGGAAAAAAATTGTCTATTATTATTAATAAAGGAAAAACGTAGCATTGAGCTCTAAACATTGTTTTCATTGATTGAGTATTGTTATTGTCTTTAATAAAAAAAAAGAGAAAAAGACATATAAAATATTAATATTGATGTTAAATGATTATTTCATTATTAAACAAACATGGTATTTAATTTATAAATTGTATTTATAATAAAAAGATTTGTAACGGCGCATAAAGGCTAATTGGGCCAACTATACTAAAAAAATGTGTGCTGTAACAAAAAAATGTTGTTTTTGGGCTAAGCAAAAATAGCAGCGCAAGGGAAAAAAAATAGCCAACAGATACTGTAAGCAATTGATGTGGAAGATCGCGCGTGTCTTGGCCACTAACACCTACTGTTCAGATTGCACTAAATCAAGCGCATGATTCTTGCAAAAAACAGCTACTGTGCAGATCTAACCCAAATCAAATTATACAGAAATAAATCATAATGAAATTTGTAAATCAAATCTGGATACCAATTCAAATCCTAAGCAATTACAATTACTCAGAAAATCATTATACAAGCTAGATCCGGAAAATTAACAAATCCAATCTTCATCAAATCCAATTACAATAAATGATGAATCAATTACAATCCACACTTTCACTAAATCCCTAAGTCAGAACGATCTGTAACTGAAAAAACTAAAATTACTAAACCCTAAAAATTAAACTATATATACAGAAGGAGAAAGGTACAGAATGGGGGCTGGCTAACAGAAAAAGGGACAGAACAAGAACAAGGGAGAAAAGAAGGAAAGCTGGAAGACGGAGGTTGGTACAAACCCGTGCACTAAAGATCTAGAGGAAAAAGTGATTAGAGTTTCCAGATCGGAAACCCTAATCACTCTTGAATAGCACCGCCGCTGATAACCTCGCTACCCTCCGTCGCTTCTCCATCCGCCATCGCCGTCGTTGAGCACCCAAACCTACAAAATCGGAGGAGAAAAAGGGTTAGTGTCGAGCTGGATTCATAATCTCAAATTACAGAGGGGTGAGTACGCTTAGATTTTATTGATGTTCTTTTATTTGTGGTCGCGAGGAGGGTTTTCATTTACAACAGAGGAGGTGGTACGCTGTTAGGGTTAGGGGAGAGACAGAGGATTGAGGGTAGTAAGAGGAAGAAGAAGATGAAATGAGAGAGGCAAAGCATAGGACGAAAAACCGAATGGGATAAAATGAATAAATAAATAATCTTGTATGTTATCCAGTGTGCGCACACCCATTCTAATTAATACATTCCCTCGCCTATCATCCAGGTGATTTCAATCAAACGACCTTTAGGCCAAGTATGATGATAAATTCCATGCGCCCTCGCCCTACTGGAACATCCGGACCCCTCCTTAATTCTCCTATGCGCCAAGCCCATTGCTCTTCACACTCCCCCTTCCATGTCAATTACTAAACTGCAAACCAAGCACACCCCCCTGTCCAGAATTATTTTGGGCCTAAACCCAGATTGCTAAACAACACCCCCCTGTTTTAATGATTAATTAAGAAATGCACCCCCAGGTTTATTCAAAAATTATTTTTTTATTACTTTTATATTTTTTATATACTATATTTTATTTATATTACATTTTATAAATTATTAATAATTATGATTATTATTATTATTATTATTATTATTAATTTCTATTTCCATATTTTGAATATTATTTATTATATGTAAATATTACTATAAAAATAAATCGTTTTCATGTAAAAATTGCATTTATTATTTTCCATATTATTTGCATTGAAATATCTTTATCATGCACTAATCAAAACTTTTCGCAATTAATAAAATAAAAAACACCAACAAATCTCAAACTATTTTCAAGAACAAATTAAGCTAATCAACAGTCTTTTTTGCAAATAGGGTTTTAAACCGATTTTGGATTACTGCGTACTCAGTCAAAATCTCTACAATCACTACTCCCAACCGAGTGCGAAGTGAATCAAAGTATGTTTACAAACCCTCTAAAAGACACCAACCCATACGAACTATGAATTGGGACTCTGATTCATCATAAGAGGATACGTAGGCACGCGATCCAAAATCGTGGCGAGTCTTTCTAATTAAAACTTAAAACCCTGTTTACCCTCAAACCTAAACCTAGAGCTTAATATCCTTGTGAACAAGGTAAATGAAAGGCGCCTAACATCTTCCTTTTGTTTAATTGAGTCTGAAACCTAGAATCTCTGTCTGCGAATTAGGGTTTTCTGTTAGGTTCCCTTCCCTAGGATAAAAACTAATAGTGGCGACTCTTGACTAAAAAACCAGTTGTGACACATACATCACCAGATGAGAACAAGGGCAAGTGATTCCCTTGTATTTCTCAAACTCCTAGACTTTAAACTTAGCAGGTATCTTAACATTTAGGACCAAGTATAATTCATTCACATTCTGCCCAAATAACTTATTTCCCCTGAGGGCCTTCATCTCTCTCTGCATCTTGTCAAACTGCTCTTGGAAATCATCCATTATGTCATAAAGACCCAAGTCTTCACTTGGTGGAGGGAAAGGACGACACACAACATTATAAACAAACAGAACCATATTCATCGAAGGAGGTGCAGGAGGAGCAACATGTACCAGAGGAGGTGCAGGAGTAACAATAGTCTAAACAACTGGAGTATCTTGAGGACCAAGGTTGAAACCTTCAGGCACAAAATTCTCTGGCATTCCCCATGGGTAACCTTGAGGCATGCAATTCTTAACAAAAGGGAGAGTAGCAGAAGTAGGAACAGTCGGAGCTTCAGTACTAACCCTTGTTGGTTGAGGTTAAACACTCGGTGGTTGATTCTAAGCAGTCACCAAAGATTCCATCAGAGCAGTGAGATTGGCCATGCCGGCCTTCAAAGCATAAACCTCCTCGCGCAGCTCGCGATTCTCTTGTTCTAAGTTGTCCATCTTCTTTCTGAGATTAGCCCGAGTGTTGTAGTGATGAGTCAGCTTGCTAAACGAAGTAAAGAAGCTTGGTAAGACACCTGGATATGCATAACAAATGCAAGAAATATGTGCAATATGATGCATGATGTGCAACGCACATGATTTTATTTTGTTATTTAAAATTTCAAGGGATTTAAAATTTATATACATATTGAAAATATCAAAGTAATAACGCATTTAAAAATACTGAAAATTTTATTATAACAACTTCAAAATGGATTACAAGTTTTAATGATCCCAAGTACAAGATGAAAATATAATCTAAAACCCTGAAAAGCGAAGCTGATGGATATCACTCTATACATTGGCGCTTCCCTGTGAGCCTGGCAATCTGAGCCTTCAACCTCTGGTTTTCTTCCACATATCTGGTAGAAACCTCCTTCCAATCACCTGAATCAGGGAGTGAGAAAATAGAATCTGATTGAGGCTTAGGAGAAAATAAATCCCCTTGCCTCTCCATTGTCTCTACAGCCCGACTCTCAAGGATCTCAATCATGTCGTCTTTCTCCTTCAAATTTGCTCTATAGGAAATCTCTCGAGTTTGGCACTTATTCTTCCAAGTGTCCTTTTCCTGTTGCATCCTGACCAAAGCAAGCTGCAACTCTTCTAGATCATGTAATAGGGGAGGAGTGGTCTTCATAAATAAATCAGGCATAGGTGTTTCCCGGGAATACGACATCTTCAACTGAATAGCTCTCGTTTGGACCCACTGAAGATATGGCTCCAACGAAGCATCACCCCTAGGTCCCAAGTCTTTCCTACTCTTCTTATGAATGTGACTCCAGGCCTTCGCAATCTGCTCCCTAGCTTCCCTATGATCTTCTCCCTCCTATAGAAAGAAACTACTCAAATGAGTACTATTTGGTTTATCCCTCATCGGATAACCAACCTGCCATCGTGCAAGAACAGGGTTATAGTTAATTCCTCCCTTTATACCAAGAAGAGGTACATTGGGGAAACTACCACAACTGTCAACAATCTATATATCCTGGTAAGCTCGATGATACCAATCAATATCCGAGTGAGTAAGTGCCATGATATTAGGAGCCCAACGGGGTTCCTTCTTGACATCCCAAAAAGCATCAGACTGAGGCATATGAGAGATAAACCACCGGTACAACAAAGGCATGTAACAAATAATCATCCCCCCGTGGTAAGAATTCCTAAGATGAATAGAATAATAGGTATCTCCCAGCAATGTAGGAATTGGGTTTCCAATCATGAAGATCCTGATAGCATTAATGTCAACAAACTTATCCACATTAGGAAATAAGACAGCCCGTAAGCAAGTAGAGTAACGATGGCCTCAAAAGCGACTGTACTCTTCATCCTGGCAAAGTAACGAGCTTTCTCCAATAAGAATTGAGCTGGTAATCCTTTAATCCCTCCTTTAGTAGTAATATGGGCTTCAACCTCAGACTTCCCCAGATGGATTAAAGCAGCAATCTCATGTGATTTTGGCTTATCCTCCAAGCCAGTAAAAGGAACACGATCGGTAACAGGTAAATCCAACAGATAAGAATACTCCTCCAGTGTAGGAATCAACTAATAGTCGGGAAAAGTAAAGAAATGATACATCTGATCATAGAATTGGACCATGGTTGGGAGGAAACCCTCCTTCATCATAAGCTTCATGAGAGGAATGATTGATCCATACTTCTTCTGAAAATCTGCAGAACACTCGATCTCGGGAACTAGACTGATCAACTCATCTACCTTGGGATCCTCGAAACTGTATTTCCCGGTCTTTCTTTTCCCATAATCCATGGTTACCAGAGACATTCACAAATGGTCAACTTTTAAATCTCTTGAAATAAGATTTCTTCAAAAGATGCTTATAACTGCATGGATGCATGATGCAACAATCACACACAAGATCACAAACATATAGGGTTCATAGGTTCAATGTCATGAGCATGAGGTCGAAGGTACTACGCATAAGGCATTGGTCTAAAGTTATCACCTATCGAACAAGGTTCTAGAGGTTCCCAAAGTCTACATCCTTCCTTCAGATATTACCAACTTCTCGATTAACTCGGTAATTAGTAATATTCTCAAGAAAAACTCGTTCGAGCATAGTATCGTGTGACAACTATTTCCGGATTACTCTGTCATAGCTTTTGCACTACACCTAAAAGGCCATAATGGGTTAGGTATTCTACGGTCCACAGCTTCAGCAGGCTCCTATGTCAAAAGCAGTATGTCTTCTCGATTACTCGGTAAACGACACTACAGTTAAAGGGGCTCCACTGAGTGGGGGATCTCATGCCTCCTTTTTTGGGATTACTAACATGACTATACCACCCTTCCTATCTTAAAGTTTTCCCAAGTCCGGGTATATGACTTATGAGTAATCACCAAGCACCCTGAAAACCAGGAAAATCCAGGACAACATATATACAACATATAACACATAAACAACAATAGCATATACACATATATAAGCAAAGATAGGCTCAACACACTTAGGGATTGACCAGCAAGAGGTCAATCTGTCCCCAATGAAGTCGCCATTTTTCTGTAGCAGTAGAAATGTTTAAGACTAAGCCATTGGATTGACTAGAGTTATACAGATCAAAATAAAAATCGCCATCGCGCTTTATTGTTTCCAAAGGAATGGGAAAAGAGCGAATAACCCAAAAAAAGAGGGGGAAAGATTCAAGGTAAGGGGGTCGTTATGCCAAGCGAAGGTATTAACACCCTAAACATCTACGGTACTCCGCGGGAACCTCTTTGTAAAATCTGTATATTTTGGCTATGAAAATGTTGTATAAAAGTAGATGGTGGAGGTTGCGAACCTTTAGTGCCTATGTACCACCTTCCGTGCAATAGGGGATTAGGGTACACGTAGTTCCTCTTTAAAAAACTTTAAAATAAAAGTGTGTTGGTTAATTTTATGAGATAAGACATCATTGTCATTGTCCGTGTTGAAAACATACTTACTACCCACAATCATGAGAAAGGAGAATTAGCATCATCTCAAAGTGGAGGATATGGCTTGGATTTTAAAATCAACAATGCCTCACTCAACACCCAAGTGGAAAATATCTCTCTTTACTACGTATTGTAGAACTATAGTTGTTTGCATCACTACAAGGGTTGACAAGAGTCTAATATTTTTTGAGATTTTTTTTTAAAAATAAAAGAGCCAAAGTGGCAAAATGGTTTGAAATGAGATTGTTTGACTTTTAGTCTTCTCACAAAAAATACCAAGGTATTATTAAGTTGATTGAAGTTTATTTATGATTTTTTTTTGAAAATGCATGGACCTAAGTCCAAGTTTATTATGAAAGTGGTTCAAGTTAAAAAACAAGAAGAGTTTTCAAAAGGAGGAAGGAGATTTTTGAAATTAAAGAAGGTGGGAGAAAAAGAAGAGACTATCCTAAAGGCATAAGATAAAAGGTAGGGATAAGAACCATCTAACCGACAAAAAGCCAATACTTGACATTATGATCCAAGATAGAATTCTCATTCTTTGGATTGAAACCAAGCAAGAAAAGATACTAGACCTCTTGTGAGAACCAAACTTCGAGTGTATTAAGTCTTCATAAAAAATTGGGCAGAGTAACGGTTGCATACGGGTGAATTCCATATTACAAATAAAGAATGTAATTACAATAACTTACACACAAAACAAACAAACAACCCAATGTCTTAAGGTAAACCTCAAGAGCTCCAGACAAAATATCAATTAAGGTCACAAGGTCTCCAACATAGGCCAAGGTTTTTAATCCTAAGTCCAAGAAGTCCAATACTCCATAATGCTAAGGATAGTAACCAAATTGTCCAAGTATCATTAAAGTTTTTTATTAGGTGTCTTAGAAGAGAAAAGAAAAGGCTCAAGTGAGCAAAGATGAAGGTAGCATGAAATGTAAATGCTAAAAGTAAATGGTGCATAAAGCATAAAAAAATAAAAGGGCATAAAGTAAAAAAAAACAAAAGATAAAGTAAATTATTAGTGATTACTGGTTAGTTGGATGATCATCTTGAAACTTACATTTGGAACTCATTAGAGGATTGGTAGAACCAAATCCTCCACACAACAAGTTGCATTTGCTTTTTGTCAAGTATATCACCCATTTGGAATCCTCACAAGTTCCATTTAACAATCAACGATGTTTAAGTGAACAGCGTTGACCAAAAGTGATGTAGATCCATTAGAGGATTGGTAGAACCAAAGCCTCCACACAATGAATCTCAAGGTTATTGGATCAAAGAGATCAAATTAACATACTTGGGCTTGCAAACATAGGTTTGGGCCAAGAATGATCATTTATTCGAATCAGGACAAAATTTAGCGCTATATTAAGCAATCGTAAGTGGACTTATATAGAAGTCACACCTATTTTGAGGCCGGTCAATAGCAATCTATGCACCATTTGTTTTTAGACATGATATAGAGATCATGCTCCAATAACACTTAGTGCAATAAGAAAGGGATGAGATGGGGAGGGGTGGGGAAGAATATACAAACCACATTAGAATTAAATTTTAATCAAACTATTATTAAAATCGTTCATCCATTTTTATGGAGTTAGACTCAACACCATGGATCCAATGAGGTTAATAAAGTCCATGATCAAAAATTTAACCCAAGATCAACTAGAAAATAATCACAAAATAATATTGCATTTAATATATATATTTAAAGGGTTTTAAATGTTTTAAAATAGAAATAAGAGATAAAAATATCAACTATGTTCAAATTAATCAAGAAATAAAAAAGTAAGACCATATAAAAAATCAGAAAAGGACTCAAATATTTTTATGAAAATTTTGGTAAGTTTTTAAAGTCAAAAACTATTTTTAAAATTAAAAGAAATTAGTAAAATAAACCAAAAATGATAAAAAAAATAACAAAGTCAGAAATAAAAATAAAATGAGGTCACCAATATTTGTCACAATGTCATTGGATCATTCCATAATTTTTTCAGAATTTAAAAATGTAGGGTTAATACCTATTTTCACCCCTGACATATGGGGTGTATTTGAAAAACCCCCCTGCCAAAAAAAAAGTTTCAATTGTTACCTTGACAAATTTTAAAAGTTTCAGTTTTTACCTTGAGGATGTCACATCACCTAAAAAGTTCCAATTGTTACCTTGACAAATTTTAAAAGTTTCAGTTTTTACCTTTACAAATTTAAAAGTTTCAGTTTTTACCTTGAGGATGCCACAAAAATATAAGCCACATCAGCCTTTTAGGTGATGTGGCATCCTCAAGGTAAAAACTGAAACTTTTAAAATTTGTCAAGGTAACAATTGGAACTTTTTTTTTGGCAGGGGGGTTTTTCAAATACACCCCATATGTCAGGGGTGAAAATAGGTATTAACCCAAAAATGTATAAAAGTATTTTTAAACATTTAAAACAATTCAAATAAAGTGAAAATTTATTAAAAAAAAACCAAAACACAAAATTAAATTATTAAAAAATAAAAATAAGAATGAGAATAATCAAAAATATTTTTCATAATTTTTTCAAATTTTTTGGACTAAAAATGAATTTTCTATGATTTTTTGAAATTTAAAACAATTAAATGTAAAAATTAGAAAAGAAAATAAAAACCAAAAAGATGTGGACCAATGGATGAGAGTCAAAACGCGTTAGTAATCAGATCCAAGGGATCTGACGCACTATGCATATCATGGTCATTCCTAAATATCACACCGGATCCATCATTTTAAAAATAAAACAACTTAAAATATGGCGCGTTGGATGGAGTCTGACTCACAAAATTAATCAGATCCAACGGTTCTTGAGACACGCGCATTGTAAGGCAAGCACATTGTATCCATTTCAAAAAAAATAACGTGGCTTCATGTCATTGGTTGAAGACGGATATGTCATCGTCTTCAACCTCCAGCCATCCCCAAATTGAATCTTCCAAATTGTAAAATTAGCAAACCAGACCGGTACCATTAGATTCATCTCTTCAAGACGATTCTAATGGTACCATCGCGCCAAATTTATATAAATTATGCAAGGCTGTGTTTGAAGAAAACCAGAAAAAATAACGAGCACGAAAATTTGGGATATCTTGCTCAATTCTCAATGAAATTGCAAAGTATGAAGAGCACGAGGATCAGAAGACACAAGGAGTGGGTTAGTCTTTTATTTGAATCAATTTGGCCAAGAAATCTACCTGAACGAAGTAGTGAGAAATTAATCTGAAACTGATCTTCCACAGATCAATATTGGTCACAATTCTTGAAAGTAACCGTATGGTTGGCTTTAGAGACGTTCAATGGAGCTAACAAAATGGAGCTTTTGGTGTTTTAAGGTGAGAATGTAAGAAATCAGAATTTCAAATTCAGAGTTTGTGTGCGATCTGAACAGGGATCAATTGGCTATCAAAATCTTGAAAAAAGAGTGAGGGATGATCCTTATTTATAGCTAATTATGATGCAAGGTTCAAGCGTGTGAATTGGAGGCAAAATGAGTGAAATCGTGTGGACCTGCTAAATGTGAAAAGTGTGACTTCACATGGCTCAAAACACAACAAATTGGATGGTTTAAGGATCGTTTCTTGTTATGGCAAGTTCCTAAACATGATTAGACACGAAATTGATCCTTAAACGGGCTTGTAATTGGATTTAAACTAATTTTCAAATCTGACTGAACTTGGAATTTCCATTTCATGATGCCACTTTCATAACCATGGTGCCAACAATGTAAGGCACCTTATGATGTGATTATTGAAGCATTTGAAAGATGAAGTCACAAGATTTTAAATGTGCAAGGAATGAGATCAAATGGATGTTTTAGAAAGAAGTTGCATTGAGTCAAAGTTGGAGAAAAAGGGTTGACTTTCCATACTTAGAAATATTTCAAATTTTTCTTCAAAAGTGAGCTATAATGTTTTGCATCCAAACATGGCCTTCCACTTGGAATTTTCTCTTGACCAAAACATATGGCATGAAATAGACCCTTTTAATGACATTTTGAAACTTGAACCATTCAAAATCTCCAAAAATTGAGAGAGTTATGATTTGTTGAAGTTGGCAAAAAAATCATGAAATGACCTATAATCTTTTGTATCCTTAGGGAATCTTCCATCCATTTTCTCACTTTGCATATAAAAGAAGGCATAAATCTCACATCTTCAAGATCATTGTGGAAAAGAGTGGGATCAGGGTGATAAAAATTGACCAAGTTATGATTATTTGAAGTCACACATGATAAATTAGGGGTTCATCTGGAGGACTTGTAATCTTTATTCATCATCAAGCTTCTTCCACATGAAAACACCTTGAAAATTTTGAAGTGATTTGTTGATAACCCTTTGAAGAGATATATGTCTTTTGAATCACTCAAAAATACCAAAATATGAGCAATATATGCTTCTTTAAATTTTAAAACCCTAGCTCCTAGATCAAGAAAATGCCTTGAGGAACTTTGACAATTTTGAACAAACTTCTTGTACCAACACAAATGCTTTGTATATAGAAGTTGTTGAGGATGAAAATGAGAACTCATAGTCACCAAAACAACTTTCATATCTTGGTAATTGAGATAAATATGCACTTGTGACCAATGGGAACAAAGCCTTGTCCAAGCATGACAACTTCTCCAATCAACCCCTTGTACTTTTGAACCAAATTTGATAATCTTGAAATGTGGTGAACCAAAATAACCTTGCCATGCCATTTCTTCCAAAACAACCCCAATGGTGAGGTTTGAACTTATCAAGCTTTATTTACTAGGGCATGAAAATAAACTCATGAACCCATGGAGCAACTTGCTAAGCCTCATTGACTTTACCTACATTAGTAACAAGCAAGACAAACCAAAATTTCATTTTATTCATTCAAAGGAAAAAATAAGATAAAATACTCATGATCACAAAAGAAAACAAGTCAAGTTTCTTGGTGATCCCTCAAAGAGAAAAACTAAAGATAGGGAGAAAAACCAAAAGCCCTAATGTGATCTTGTTGTGATTGAATCAACATGGTATGATGAAGGGATCTTAGGGGCAAAAATTGGGGTACAACACCGGGATGCCCTTATTTTTCCTAGGCCAATCAACCTAGTGGGTCTTTATTCATGCGTAGTATCTTTTCACTATGTCCGCATTCACAGGGTGAGGAAGGTCGTCACCATCCATGGTGGTTAGAATCATGGCTCCGCCAGAAAATATGCTTTTGATTACAAATGGCCCTTCGTACGTGGGAGTCCATTTTCCCATGGGATCACCTTGTGTAACTACGATGCGCTTGATTACTAGATCACTGACTTGATATACCTGACGTCTGACCTTTTTGTTGAAAGCCTTGATCATTCGTTTTTGGTATATCTGACCATGACAGACAGCAACAAGCCTTTTCTCATCAATCAGATTCAGTTGGTCAAGTCGAGTTTAGATCCAATCATCTTCATTCAAACCTGCATCATTCATGATTCTCAAAGAAGGGATTTGGACCTCAATAGGTAGGACAGCCTCCATACCATACACCAGAGAGTAAGGTGTTTCCCCTATTGATGTTTGTTCTGAGGTGCAGTAACCATGAAGAGCAAATGGTAACATCTCATGCCAATCTTTGTATGTCACCGTCATCTTTTGTATGATTTTCTTAATGTTCTAGTTAGCAGCCTCCACAGTGCCATTCATCTTCGGCCGGTAAGGGGAAGAATTATGATGTTGGATTTTGAATTGTTTACAAAGTTCGGTGATCATAGTATTGTTGATATTTGTACCATTATCTGTGATGATTCTCTCTGGAACTCCATATCGACAGATAACATTATGCTTGATGAAGCGCGCCACAACATTCCTTGTAACAGTAGCAAAAGAGGCAGCCTTAACCCATTTCATGAAGTAATCAATGGCCACTAGGATAAGGCGATGCCCATTGGAAAAGGTAGGTATAATCTCCCCGATCATGTCAATACCCCACATTGAAAAGGGCCAGGGAGAAGTCAAGACGTTCAAGGGAATCAGAGGTACATGTAGTTTATCACCATAGATCTAGCATTTGTGACAAGTTCGGGAACCCTGATAACAGTCAGCTTCCATAGTGGACCAATAGTATCCTGCCTGCAGGATCTTTTTAGCCATGGTGTGGCCACTAGAGTGGGTGCAAAAGGTACCTTCGTGTAAATCTTCCATAATTCTCTTTGCTTCACTCTTGTCTACACACCGAAGTAAAGTAGAGTCATGATTACGCTTGTAGAGGATTCCATTATTGAGGAAGAACTTTGCGGAGAACCTTCTCAGAAACTTTTTATCATTGACAGATGCCCCCTCAGGATATTCTTGAGCCTCGAGATACCTTTTCACTTCATAGAACCAAGGTTTGTCTGTTACCTCTTCAGTATCAATCTCATAGCAGTATGATGGTTCATCCAATCTATCAATAGTAATATGAGGAGATTCGTTATCCTATTTGACCTTAAACATAAATGACATGGTAGCTAGCGCGTCTGCTAATTGATTCTCTTCTCGTGGAAAATGTTCAAAGGTAACTTCTTCAAATTGTGGAAGCAACGTCAACACATGTTCTTTGTAAGGGGTGAGATTTGGGTGCTTCGTGTCCCACTCTCCTTTGATTTGACTTATTATCAAAGTCAAATCTCCGAAAACACTCAAGAGCTTGATCCTCATGTCAATAGCAGTTTTGAGACCCATGATACACGCTTCATACTCAGCCATATTGTTAGTACAATTGAAACATAGTTTGGCGGTGAAAGGAGTATGACAGCCCTCGGGAGATATGATTACAGCACCAATGTCATTGCCGAGTGCGTTGGAAGCTCCTTCAAAAACCATAGTCCATCGAGATCCTTTCTCAGGCCCTTCATCCGGTCCAGATTCTTCACAGTCAGTCACTAACATAATATTCTCATCCGGGAATTTAATGTTCATGGATTGGTAGTCATCCACATCCTGATGAACCAAATGGTCAGCTAATACACTTCCCTTGATTACTTTCTAGGTTGTGTATTGAATATCGTATTCAGTCAGGATCATTTACCATCTCGCTATTCTTCTGGAGAGAGTGGGCTTCTCGAAGATGTACTTGATATGATTCATCTTAGATATCAACAAGGTAGTGTGAGTCAACATATACTATCTTTGTCGGCGAGCAGCCCATGCCAAAGCGCAACAAGTTTTCTTGAGCAGTGAGTATCTTGTTTCACAGTCGATAAACTTTTTGCTAAGGTAGTATATTGCATGCCCTTTTTGACCAGACTCATCATGCTGCCCCAGTACACACCCCATTAAATTATCTAACACTATTAAATACATTATCAAAGGTCTTCCTTCAATCGGAGGCATCAGAATTGGAGGCTCTTGAAGGTATTCCTTGATTCTATCGAAGGAATTCGGGCATTCATCATTGCACTTTAACACTTGATCTTTCTTTAGGAGTTTGAATATTTGCTCACAAGTAGAAGTTAAATGGAAAATGACCCTGGCAATGTAATTTAGGCGTCTTAAAAACCCTTTAACCTCTTTCTCAGTGCGAGGAGCCGACATCTCTTGTATAGACTTCACCTTTGCAGGGTCTACCTGAATACCCTAGTCACTGACAATGAAACCTATGAGTTTACCAAACCTTACCCCGAAGTTACAGTTGTTCGGATTTAACCTCAGCTTGTACGTCTTCGACCTATCAAATAGATTTTGTAGATGATCAAGGTGCTCTTACTCAGTTTGACACATTGATATCATGTCATCAACATAGACCTCTATCTCATGGTGAATCATGTCATGGAATAAAGCCATCATGGCTCGCTGATAGGTTGCCCTAGCATTCTTCAATCCAAATGGCATCACTTTATAATAGAAAGTGCCCCATTATGTGACAAAGGTTGTCTTCTCCATGTCTTCGGGTGCCATCTTGATTTGATTGTAGCCAGAGAAATCGTCCATGAAGGAAAAGACTTTATTATGTGCAGTGTTTTCAACCAGAACATCAATGTGGGGAAGCAGGAAGTCATATTTGGGGCTCACCCTATTTAAATCTCTGTAATCCACACACATTTGTATCTTTCCGTCCTTCTTAGGCACCGGAACTATGTTAGCAATCCATTGTGGATAAGAGGTGACAGCTAAGAACCCAGTGTTGAACTGTTTCATAACTTCTGCTTTGATCTTCTCTGACATTTTAGGGCACATACGACGGACCTTCTGCTTTACTGGAGGGCAGTCCTCTTTTGTCGGTAGACAATGAACCACAATATATGTGTCTAGTCCTGGCATGTCTTCATATGACCAGGAAAAGATCTCGACATAATCATGCAACATCTGTATCAACCGTTGTTTGACACTAAGCTCCAAATTTGCACCTATCTTGACTTCTTTTCTGTCCTCTTATGTGCCCAAGTTTATCATCTCAATTGGCTCTTCATGAGGCTGTATAGCCCTTTCTTCTTGCTGTAACATTCAGGCAAGTTCTCTGGGTACCTCACAATCTTCCTCACCTTCGTCCTCGGCTTGGTTGATCGAATTTTCAAAGTCATAACCGGCAATAGCAGAACCTTTATCAATGGGATCCAGGGTGGATATGGATCTACAGTTTGATACGTGAGTGCGTGTAAGAGCATAGTTGTATTGACAAAGTAAAAAGCAGAAAAGAAAAACAGAGAGCGCAAAATTTGTATGCAAAACGTCCAATGCTTTATTAATGACATATGAGATTGAAACATGATAACCCTCTGATACGGTGGAAGAACCGACTGTTATAATGGTTTTTCATTTTGTATTCGCAAATGTCGCAGTAAGCAAGATTCACCACCGACTTTTCTTTTATCCAACATAGGAAAGGGTGAAAAGAACAGAAAAAGACCTTTTTCGAGATTTTCTGAGTAAGGGGGGTAGATTATGGAAAGGGAAGGTGTTAGCACCCTTTCCATCTGGGGTTTTCAACGGGCTCTTAGGTACTTGGGCATTTTTTAAATTTGTTTTCGTGTTTGTGTGTTTTGAAAGATTTTGTTTGCTTTATGATAACTCTTGTATCAGTCCTCAATAGTGTGATAAAACATTTTTTGAAAAGAAGTTTGAAAGTGTGTAAGTCTAAAAAATTGGGTTTGAGCAAGTACTTAAGAACTGTCTACCTACTCTAGAAGGATGTTCTTTTCCTCCTTTCCTTTATATAGTGCTATCCTACTATTAGTGAGTAGGTAGCCCTATCGTTGGATGTTGAGGGACTACCGAAAGGGACGTTTATGGTCATTGAAGGCAACAAGTAAGGATACCTTAGCATTTCGAAGGGAATGTCATCATATAGGCAACATCGAGGGACAAGATCATATCTCGTAGGCAACTCGAGGGAAATTAAGGGACCATGATCTTTTGTGATGACTTTTGAACTGAGGGTCTTTGCTAAGATATCCTTAGGTTCGAGGGAGATGACCATTGTTTTCCGAGGCAACCAAGTGAGGAGTACCCTAAGGGTGCAAGTGTGCAACAATGTGTTTTTTTAGAGATTTATCTTGAAGTTAGTGACCTAATAATTAATTGATTTAATCTTGTCATGCACGCCTAAGTTACTAACAATTTACATACAAGCATATAAGGAATATAAAAGCGAGAAATAAAAGTTCCTACGCTATTACAAGGCTTTGGTGTAGATACATAAATAATGTACAAAAAGTAAAATGCGAGAATTGAAAACCCTAATTAACTATTACAAACTGGGCGCAGTTACCTAAATAAATAATAAAAAATAATCGTATGGAAAAATAATAACGCGCAAAAATTAAGACTGGCCTATGTTTGAAACCCTAAAGTCTAATTGCTTATTAAAAATATTATTGGTATTTTATGAAAAAAATTAGAAGTTTAACCTAATTCTCTAATTAATTTTAAATTAAAGGAAAATGGTTAAAATGTAATTAAATTAATTTGCAAAAAATTAATTTTATAAAAAAAAACTCTAAGTCCTAAAATTTTTATGATTTTTTTTTATTTTATGATTTTATGATTTTTAAAAAAAGTGAATAAACAAAAAATAAACTAATTAAAAAAAATAGAATAAGGAAGTTAGAATAAATGGGCGTGAGGGGGTGAGAAAGAAAATTGGGGGTATATTGCTGGAATTTGTCAAGGCCCAAATCATGTTGGCCCACAGCCTGCGTGTGATTTGGTGTGGCTGTGTTAGGGAGGTCCACCATGGTAAAGTGTTTCCAGGGCGTTGGATCTGGAGGATGAGTGATATTATGGTGATGACCAACTGACACATGGTATGCGTGGATGTCCTGGCTGCACTGGATTTGGAAGAAATTCTTTAGAAAAAATAACGTCAAGACTTGGGAATCGAACCTAGGTCTCTCCCTTTGCAAGCGTCCCTTCTACCACCACGCCAATCAGTCATTCGTTATATAAACTAAACACAAAATAATATATTTGAACAATAGTCAGCATTTAAAACAAAACGCACACAATTTCAAATTAGCCAACCAGGCTATGCCACACAGTCGTCTTCCCCAGCCCTCCTTCGTGTTAGCCTATGGACTTTTACCTACGGACAATGTCCATCACTAAATCACCTACAATTTTCCAAAATCTTCAACAAGCAATATAAATTCAATTCAAAACCATGGATCAATTGGGTTTGATCTCGTGAGCATGATGGTGCTCCTCTTTTGGCCTAATCTCACCTGTATCTGAAAACCCTAAATCAAAGGTCAAAACCCTAACAATGGCATATTATCATATATTCATCAAAACAGGCAATTAATGATTCAAACATGTTCTAATCAATCATACAAACAAGAATGCATGATCCGAATCCATTTATAATGCATTTAAGACCATAATCATTTTCAAATAAAGAAGGAAAAACTGTGACTGTACTGGGCACGATTCTTGGAGCCTTGGCGCTTGGGAGTGATACAACTAGCTTTAGAAGGACTCCAGGAGTTGATTGCAAGCTTCATAATCCCTTGCATCTTTTTGTAATCCAAAATCCGATTAACACTTTTTCTTGAGAAGTTGGAGTTTTTTATGTCAGTTTCGCGCGACCAACCCTTGTTCTTTTTGTCTGGAAATGTCGTGTTTATATATCTGGATGTATTATGGTAACAAAAGTGGATTGAATCTTGAAGATTTGTGTAGAAAATATTTGATTTTCATTTGTAATTTTATGTTTCTAATTTGGCCAAAACTTGCTCAAATGACTTCCAGGCGTTTCCTTTGATTTGCCAGCATGTTTTACTCTTCATATGATGAAAAAAATATTCTCAAATCATATCTTACATATTTTCTATTATTTCTTTATTTAATTTTGAATTTTAATGAATAAAAATCAAAATAAATAATAAAAATAATGAAATAAAGTATGATTGGGTTCAAAGGTTGTGGGACATGTTAGGAACAAGTTTCAGGCATGAAAACATGGGCCCATTTGGAAAAAATCCAAGTTAGGTCAATATTGGCTTCATGCATTTTTTAAAAAAATTGGTCAACTTTAGTAATGCATCACTCTCAATTTTAACCGTAAGAGGGTGTTCTTGGACTTTTTAGAGAGCTTAGTATGTCCGCTAAACAACCTTTTTGGTTTCATCTCAATTGGATCTTCCATGTTCATGTAAGGAGCTTTGACCCAAAAGGTGTTTTTGTTGACTTTTTGAAAGGACCTATAATATATGAACTTGTATCTTTTGATTGAGGCATTTCTTGAACTTGAGGACTGAAGAGAAGTTTTAGGGAATTGGATTCTCTTCAAATGAGCCTTGGTGGAAAACTTTCTGATAAATTATGAGAATGTTATGCCTGGTCAAAGTTTGGTTGACTTTTCCTATAGAAACCCTAATTTGCCATTTTTGACTATTGATGAGCTAGGAGCATTTCTTGTGGAATCATGATCAAACCTTGATAAAATGATGGATAATACTTCAAAATGTTGATGTTGACAAAAAATCTTGAAGTTTGACTATATTTGGGACACAGTTGACTTTTGACCTAGTATAGTTGATTTCTAAGCATTTGAGCAGTTGACTGAGCAAACTTGTTGTTCAAGGCATGAAATTTGGCATGGGTGATCTTGAGGACATATTAGGACAATGGATAACATTTGGGATCCTTGGGACTCACACATCTTGCTTAAAATTGAAACCCTAGTTAGAGGTTTATTGCCTTAGGAGGAGAATTTGTCTGGTCAATTCTTGATCATCCTTGAGCAATTGAGGACCTCTAGAGCTATGTCTTGAGTGAAATGAGAGGGCAAATTTTTGGGTAAAACACCCTCACAAATAAACCATTGTGCTCCGGGTAAGACACATGGCCATAGAGTTTATATTGTTTAATTATTACATATCCGAAAACAATAAAGGCAATTACTTCTGAATAAAAGTAATTGGTACAAAGTCTTTAGCCGTCCAGCTACTGGGTCCACCGTTGGTAGTAGGGAAGATCCAAATATCCACATCATACTCACCATCATTGTCTTATAAAGCATTGATCCCATGATTGTTGATCCGTAGGGTAGGTCCTACAACACGAGCACGACGAACAGCCCTTTGAGCCCCTGAAGAGAAACCCAAGCCAAACTTATCAGATTTGTATGGAATGTCAGGGAGTTGGCCCTAAATGGTACACCCACCTTCTTCAATAACTGCTTTGGTGTCCTTGAGAGAAGCCATTTTCAAGGGAGGTCTGGTGATCTTCGGCAGATTGGTAACAGTCTCAGTTGTAGCCATGGTCTGGGGCACCTCTTCGAAGTTCTGACAAGGAGTTTCGATGAACTCGCCATCCATTTCCACATACCTGGAAGAGTTCAGGTGACTTACCATGTATTCCTCTTCACCATGTACCGTGACAATCTTTCCTTTCACCGGGTACTTCATCATCTGATGCAGAGTGGATATGATAGCTCCTGCCCCATGGATCCAAGGGCGACCCAACAAACAAGAATAAGATGGTCTAATATCCATCACATAGAAGGTGGAGTCAAAGGTATGAGAACCAACTTTGTTGGGGATGTCCACCTCCCCATGCACCATCCTTTTTGAACGATTGAAAGCCCTCACTATAATGTTTCTAGGCTTCAGGGTCAAACCTTCGCAGTCTAATATGTCCAGAGCCTTCTTGGGAAGCACGTTCAATGATGAACCAGTATCTACTAGAACATGGGCCAAAGTAGTGCCCCTACATTCGATGGAGACATGAAACACATCATTGTATTTTCTTCCTCTGGGTTTCAGATCAGCATCAGAAAAACCCAAACCATTATCAGTCGTCAAACTGGCCACACAATCTTCAAATTGGTCAACAGAGGTTTCTTGTGCACATGGGCAGTTTTTAGGAATTTCACCAAAGCTCTCGCAAGAGCTTCGGAGCATATTGTAGTCGCTCTTTTTTATTATCTTCAAGATTTCTTCCATTTCCTTCTTGGAAGCCTCTGGAATGGATTCTGAATGTGCCTTCATCTGGACAGGCTCAATCAATATGTCTTTTCCCCAAGTCTCGGCCGACTTGGTGATAGGGGTGGCAACAGGGGTAATCACAGGAATTGTGATGGTAGTATCAGCAGGAACATCAGTAGGAATTATCACAGGAATAGTAAAAGCTTTTGGAGGAGAAATCTCATGGGAGAACACTCTTCCACTTCTTTTTATTTTGTTGGTCCCAACGATGTTGCCAATGTCGGAATCAGTATTTCTAGAAACTCGGTCTTCAGTAGCCAAGAGGTCTTGCTTGATGCCATGATAGTAGACGTTATCCCCATAGTTCTAGGAAACAGGCTTGCCTGAGGAGTATGGGATTGGTCGTGGCATAGTGATAATCAGGGGAGCGAACTTTGGAGCAGATGTAATCCTGACGGGTGTTTTGGTGGAGACCCTGGGAGGATTGGCGGAAATGGTTATAATCGAAACATACTTACAAGAAACAGTTACAACGGGAGTCTTCTCAAATAGAATCTCTTTATCATCCATCAGGCGTTGAACACCTGCTTTTAACAAATAGCAACCAGTCGGTAGAGATAAACACAAGCGGCAATCTTCACCACATCCCAAAAATAAACCGGCTTGCACCAAATTCCACTTAACAGTCATGAGAGGAGTAACAAGTTCCTCAACAGAAGTAACGAATGTATCATCATAAACAGCATTAACACCACGATCGTGCTTAGGCATGGGAGCAATTATAACATTCGGAATCTCAGGAGTATCAAATTCAATCTCCTTCGTCTCGATAAGGTCTTGCACCTTGTTTTTCAAAGCCCAACAGTCGTTTGTATCATGACCTGGACTTTCTGAGTGGTAAGCACAGCGAGCATTTGGGTTATAGCAAGGAGATTTCGTGTTGGGATTCTTGGGAGATTCCATCAAGGTAACCATATTGGATTTCAGTAGATGAGGAAAAACTTGAGACAAAGTCATATTTATCCGGGTGAATTGCCTTACAGGTCTTTCTGCTCTAGGATGATTGTTTCGTTGTTGAGTAGGTGCAAGCTTGGATATCATAACAGCCCCTACCGTTGGACAGCGCTCGGTTCTACCCTGATTTCGTTGATTGTAAACAACACTGGCCTCCTTTTTTCCTACGAAAGGTCCCTTTCATGTACTTGAAGAGGCATCCTTCTGAATCTTGCCACTTCTGATCCCAACTTCCACTCTTTCTCCTGTCAAAATCAACTCAGTAAAGCTAGCTGAGGAGCTTCCAATTAGATGATTGAAAATAGACCAGATAGGGTACCTAAAAACATGTCCACTAACTCCCTATCAGACAGGGGGGTTGGACTTTTCCTTCTAAGTCCCTCCAGTTCTGAGCATAGTCTTTAAAACCTTCGCTCGAACCCATAGACATACTTTGGAGTTGTGTACGGGTGGGAGCAAGGTCTGCATTATACTGATACTGCTTGTAGAAAGTAGCAGCCAGGTCTTCCCAGTTACGAATATTGGTCCCCTCCAGCTGATAGAACCACTCTAGTTGAGTCCCAGATAGACTGTCTTGAAAGAAGTGGACCCATAAGTCCTTGTCTATAATGTGAGGCTGAATCTTCCTCACATAAGATCGAAGATGCATCTTGGGACATGAGACCCCGTCATATTTAGAGAACACTGGAACCTTGAACTTCTGCGGGATGACAACCCCAGAAACCAAACCTAGATCTTCAAAATCCAACCCTGGTACCTTCTGGATTTCCATTGCATTCAAATGATCCTCCATCTATTTGTATTTTTCATCAGCAGGAGGATATTGCTCCTCATTATAGTCAGATTCATCATCGGATTCCTTTGGACTGAAGTCTTCCTCTCTTGTTTCCTCTTCTTCATTTTCTCCTTCTTTTGATGAAGTTACCAGTTCAGAAGCTCGTTGCACTGGTCTTCTGATCCTTCTTCCCATATTCACTACCCCAGTTGGTTTACTTGGCTTCTTCTTTTTATCTTTCAGTATGAGGGCTTTCAGATCTTTTTGCCCTTTAGCTAGAGCCATGAGATCCTTGATGTTTTGTTTAAGAGCAATTTCTTTACTTGTTGAAATAAACAGCGAAGAAGATAAGAACTCTGCTTTGAGACTTGCTTATGCAATGAGATGCATGATATGCTTATGCAATGTTTTCAAGGACCTTATTGGATTTAAGCTCTTTTAAACAAAACAAGAAACAAAACCTTTTATTAGCAAGTTTTTAAATAAACAAAAGATTACACAGGGATAAGCAATGAAAGAAAATTCCTAAGTCTCCCATGGGATCTTCCTCTTGGTGTTAAGGTAGGTGTTGAGGTTCCTCTCTTCATGAAGTTGTTTTGTTAATTCTAGCACCTTCTTCTCAGTTGCATATAATTGAGCCTTAAAAGTATCCCGTTCTTTCTTGAGCTGGATCCAATACTTTTGCAACTCCTCAAAGTTGGTTGGCATATCAGGATGGTGAATAATACGGGACTCGCCCCCTTGAACAACAGATTCTAAGATCACCGATAATATGGAATCGTATGGAATCATAAAGCTTTGGGCTCGAGCTCGCACCCATTTGGAGATCTTGTGCCCCAAAGTATTACTATCAGTCTTCTTAATAATTCCCCAAGCGCGGATGAACCTCTGACGACTATTTTACAAATCATTTGAGTAGTTGAACATAATACCCTGGATGAGCATATCAGGTGGACCATCTCTCCGTGCGTAACCAAACTGACATAGTGCTAAAGAAGGATTGTAGGTGATGCCTCCCCTAATGTCCAGGAGTGGCACATTAGGAAATTCTCTACAGCAATCAATAAAAGATATGTCTTCTTGAGAGCGAGGACACCAATGGATGTAGGAGTGAGAGAGAGACATTAACCTTTGACTCCACTTTAAGCCTAAATCATTCTGCATTAATGACTGAGGAAGGTGAGAAATAAACCACCTATATAGCAGAGGGGTGCAAAACATGAGAGTTCCTTGCTTCTTCAGAGTACGAGTATAGAGAGAATGTAGGATGTCCCCAAGCAATGTAGGAACCGTATTATGATCAAGATAAATGTTGATTGCATTCACATCTATAAATTAATCTGAATTACGAAACAGGACCAACCCATGGATCAAGAGGTATAAGACATCTTCGAAGGCATGATAACTCATAGCATCCAGGAAATTTGAGCTTTCTTCATCAAAAAATTTGCAAGGATACCCTTAACTTCCCTTCTTTTTTCCCAATTGGACTCAATGTCAGATGGTTTCAAGTGCAAAGCTACGTCAACATCTTCAGAAGTTGGGTCTTGTTGTAAACCAGTGAAAGGCACTCGCTCCAATATAGGTAAACCAAGTAACTTAGAGAATTATTCTAGTGTAGTCACCAGTTGATAATCGGGGAACGTGAAGCAATGGTGCTTAGGGTCGAAGAATTGGAATAAGACACTCATCAAACCTTCGTCAAATCTGGTGGTAACCAAACTGAGTAAGTGACCATGTCTTTTATGGAATGATGAGTCCTCGGGAAATTTCAAGACTAATTCCTTGAGTTTGGGAGGAACTTCTGTGAAGTGAATCCAGATGGTTTTTCTACGACCTGAGTTCATATCCTATAAAACAGCACAGAGATAAATCCAACAGGTCCTTGAAATGATTAGTATATATGAATGTCATGATGTTTATGATGTCATGATTATGCTTAAAATCACAGATAAACACAAGCAAATCACACAATAAACCATAGGTTCAAAGGCTTGCATGAGGTTTTAAGGTAAGTACCCTCTTGAATGCTCAGTTGGCTCAACCTGTCCTATTAATAGTAACAGGTTTCTAAGGAGCCTCAATATCATTGACCTTCCCTTTAGAAATTGTTTAAGCTCAGCACTGAAGTATTGCAGCCAAAAAATCCCGAAAGTCTAGTATCAATGAGTGTAGTATTGATTATCAACCAATCTTCGGTCAGAACCAAAGTCGGTTATCTCACTACTTCCTAATGGCTAGGATGAGTCAATTAAAGGTTCTAAAGGTCAGTTAGCACTTAGTGACACTATAAGGAAGCCTAATGTTATCCTCGACTTACTCAAGGAACATTAGTACAATCCAGAGTATCGCGCTAACGTAGCCACCACTTTGTCTGTATCGGTCTATGTCGTATAACCTCCATGATTTACTTCTACTTACCTAATAAGTTACCCTAGATTCGGGTGTAGGATCTTTTAGTAACAACCCAAACAAACCCTCAAAAGTAAAGAAAACAAAGCACAAAAAAAGCAATTTAAAAATGAACTAACTCTAAGGTAAACCCCACTTTTATTTAATTTCCCCAGTAGAGTCGCCAGTTCTGTGATACGGTGGAAGAACCGACTGGTATACACTATACTGGTTTTGTGTTTTGTATTTGAAAATGTGCGGTAAGCAAGAGTCGCCACCGACTTTTCTTTTATCTAACAAAGGAAAGGGTGAAAAGAACAAAAAAAGACCTTTTCGAGATGTTTTCTGAGTAAGGGGGTAGATTATGGAAAGGGAAGGTGCTAAAACCCTTTCCATATGTGGTTTTCCACATGCTCTTAGAGGTTTTCTCATTTTTAAAATACCTTTTTGCTTTGTGTTTGAAAATGTTTTGAAAACGCCTTAGTACGACGGACTTTGTAATGTTTCTCGGGATACTAGAGAAAGTGTACAAAGTGTTTTGAAATTGTTTTTGAAAAGTAGTTTTTTGTGTGAGTGCAAGATGTTTTAGCAAACTTCTAATAGCTATCTACTTTATTACTCGAAAAGGGTCGTTCTTTTACTCTTTTCCTTTAGACAATGCTATGTTACTATTAGTGAGTAGGTAGCCTTGTCGTTGGATGTTGAGGGACATTTGAAGGGACGTTTTACAATCATAATGGCAACATATGGAGACGCTTTAGCAACTTTTGTTATAGGGACGAGATCATTTACCGAAAGGCAACACTATAGGGTCATCGAGGGACTATGATCTTTTTATTTAGGGGTCTTTGCTAAAGCGTCCCCATTCTCGAGGGACATGACTGCTTTATTTTCTGAAAGGAAACCGAAGCGGGGATGCCCTAGAGGTGCATATGTGCATATGTGTTGAGATTAAATTATTTTTTTGTCTTTTTGTTAGGTTAGCTAACATTTTAATTTAGAGTCTTTCCATACATGCCTATTTACTAACAGTTATATAGCAAAATGATAAAGCAGTAAATATGCTGAAAATAATATGCAGAAAAATAAATCCTAAACTATTACACGGCTTCAGGAGAGATACATTATAAGTGTAAAAGGTAAAGTGCGGAAATTTAAATCTAAAACTATTACATCCATAATCAGTTACAATATTGAAAACATGCGAAAGCAATAAACGCGTGCAAGATAAAGGCGGACGTCTAAAATCCTAAGAAAGCGCTAAGTAAACAAAAGAAAATATTTGTTGGTTTTTGTTTAATTTTGATAAAAAAAGATGCTTAAAATAAAATAACCCTAAATTTAATTGAGAAGAATAAATATTAAAAAGGAAATTAACCTAGTTCTAAAGTTTTTTTTGTATTTTTATTTAAGAAAATATTTGGATGAAGATAACCTAAGTCTAATTTATTTTAAAATTGATAAAATAAAGTTGAAATAACTAATCTAATTAAATTACAAAATTAAACATAATTTAAGAAACACAACTAAGTCTATTATATATTTTGGTTTTTATTAAGAAAAATATTTGAATTAAATTAATCTACGTCTAGTTGGTTTTAAATTGATAAAAATAAGTCAAGATAATTAAATTAATTAATTTAAAAATCTAAATAAATAATCCTAAATCTAATTAGTATTATTATTTTTATTATTATTTAAAAGAAAAAAAAAACAAATAAAACAAGTCAAAAGAAAAAAGAGGTTGGGTCGGTTGTCAGAAATAAATAGGGGGTGTGCTATCTGAAAAAACGTTAGGCCCAATAGATAGCCCAGGCCATCTTGGGATCCTGTGGAGGCAGCTTCTGAGTGTCCATGGTGGTCCGCGCATTTGGATGTCTTAGACTTGATCTCTTATTCATCAACTGGATGGAGTTGGAGGGTGTATGGTAAGTGCTTGAAAGGGAAAGCACCAGATCTGCAATCAACAAATGTTAATAAAACAAAACGCTGGACCTCGGATTCGAACCCAGGTCCCTTCCCTCATAAGCGCGCATCTTTACCAGTTGTGTTGCTTGGTCATTCTTTAATCCATATAACAAAATAATATTATATACCAAAAATGGTTAGAAGCATTAAAAAAATGAAAACGTGCGCTGGATTTGAATGAGCCAATGGAGGGGTGCCAACGCGTCGTCTTCTTCCTCCCTCCATCATTTTAGACCTAGACCTATAGTGACACTTTTTGTCTGCCACTATAGCACCTGCAACTAAAAACAACAACAATGCACAAGATAAATTCATGGTGAGGCCATGGGTGAATTGGACTCAACCTCCTGAGCACAAAGAGACCCTTGGTTAAGCCTAATTTTGGTTATTTCCAGAAACCCCAATTCTAAGCTTGGAACCCTAAAAATGGTGATACTCGATCCTTGCATCAAAAACCCAATCCAACCATATAGATAGCTTGCAAATACAAGAATAGTCAGTAATGCATGATTAGAATGTGCTTATATTACATAAATCAAACAAATTAAGATGGAGCAAAAAGTGAAAACTGTGAGATGTTGGTGATGTGTTTTAGGCTGTTTTAGGACTTGGTGACGGTTGGAAACATTCCAGGGGACTTCCAGGGACGTGTTTTAGCCTTTGTTTGGGACTAAAATAAGCTGGAACTTGAAATTCGAGTTTGACAACTTTAAATTTTTTTGTAAAATATGCAGCAATTCTCCATGCTCTGTGTGCATGGATTTGGCTTTAGAATGTTGTACTTATAGTGTAGATGGAGGAGACACAATTGAATGGAAAAGATTAGCCCATATTCCATGGTTTAAAGCCATCGTCACAAAATTGAAAAGTTACCAAAATGAAGGTTCCATGCCATTTTTGATGTTCAATGAATCTGGACACTTGTGCACGAATCTTTGAGCCTTTAAGAAAGCCAAAGCATCAGCCCAAATGCCTAAGCCCATCTCCATTTATTTTATATAATTTATTTTGTATTTATTTGAAATAAATCAAAATAAATAAGCATAAAATAGATGAAAATGGTAAGGCAGTGAAAAAATTATATTAGGGGTCCTTTATAAGCTTAATAAAATATTTGAACTTTAAAAAGTTAGGCCATAGACTCAAAAATTCAAATTTTCTCAATGCACCATTCTTGAAATTTACAAATTTTTCCCAACTTGGGAAAGACATAACTTGCTCAATTTTTATCTCATCATGATGATCTTGGACTTTTTCGAAAGCTCGAGATGTCTACTTCAATCTCTCTTTTTATCAATTTTGCATTTGAATAAGTTATCTTGATTTAAAAGGTCTTGGAAAAAAGTGGCTTTTGTTGACTTTTTGAAAATAACTTGTAATGTCTGAGCTTATATCTTTCAAATGGCGAATCTCTTGAAGTTGTGGTTTGAAGAGAAGTTGTAGGGAATTGGAGTCTATTCAAAATGAGCTTTGGTGGGAAATTTTTTGATAAAGTATGAGAAAGTTATGACTAGTCAAAGTTTTGTTTACTTCTCATATAGAAACGTTAATTTAGCAATTCTTGACTTTTGATGAATTAGGAGCATTTCTTGAGGAATTATGATCAACCCTTGATCAAATGATTGATATCACTTCAAAATTTTGATGTTGACCAAAAATCTTGAAGTTTGACTGTACATGGGCCACAATTGACTTTTGACCTAGCATAGTTGATTTTCCAATACTTGAGCCATTGATTGAGCAAACTTGTAGTACAAGGCATGCAAGTTGTCATGGACAATCTTTAAGGCATATTAGGACCATGGAAATAATTTGAGACCTTTGGAGCTCAACCATCTTGATGAAAATTGAAACCCTAGATGGGGGTTCATTTCCTTATGAGGAGAATTTGTCTGGTCAATTCTTGGTCATCCTTGGGCAAGTTGGGGACCTCTATGGGCATATGTTAAGCATAAAGGGAGAGAAAATTTTAGGGTACAACAACAGGAATTACAACTCTCCCCCACTTAGAATATTTTCTTCCTCGAAAATTTACGTCATTTGAACAACTCAGGATACGAGTCCCGCATCTTTCTTTCCAACTCCCAAGTCATACTTTCTCTGGTAGCTCCTAGCCAGACTACTTTCACCAAATCAATCTATTTGCATCTTAAAGTCTTTATTTCACTATCCGCGATTCGTACAGGCATCGTCTCCACAGTAAGATTATCTCGTACTTTTACATCATCCATATGAATCACATGAGATGGATCTGAAATATACTTCCAAAGTTGTGACACATAAAACACATCATGCAAATTCGAAAGATTAGGCGGTAAAGCCACTCTATAAGCAACATTTTGAACTCTGTTCAAAATCTGATATGGACCAATAAAATGGGGAGTGAGCTTCTTATACTTCAACGCTCGCCCAATACCAGTCACAGGTGTAACTCTCACAAACACATGGTCACCTGCTTGAAATTCCAAATCTTTCCTTTGTTTGTCATGATAATTTTCTGTCTACTTTGGGAAGCTTTCATCTTTTCTCGAATCAGCTTCACCTTTTCAGTAGTCTCACGAACAAGTTCGGGTTCAAGTACTATACTTTCTCCAGACTCATGCCAACATAAAGGAGTTCTACATCTCCGACCACAAAACTCTTCAAAAAGTGCCATTCCAATACTAGAATGGTAACTTTTATTATAAGTGAACTCTATTAATGGAAGATAAGTGTCCCACGAACCTCTCTGCTCAAGTACACATGCTCTCAATAAATCTTCTAACGACTGAATAGTCCTCTCTGTCTGACCATCCGTCTAAGGATGATACGCCGAACTCAACCTCAACTTAAAACCCAACGCCTCTTGCAAACTCTTCCAAAAATATGAATTAAACCTCGAATCTCTATCTGAAAAAATACACAAAGGAACACCATGCACCTTCACAGTTACACTAGTATAAATCTCTACCAACTTTGATACTGGAAAATTGATGTTAATAGGAATAAAATGAGCCGACTTCTTAAGCCTATCAATAATCACCCAAATCTAATCATGTCCTCTTCAATTATTAGGTAGTCCTGTTACAAAGTCCATCGAAATGCTATCCCATTTCCATTATGGAACTTTTAACGGTTGCATCAACCCTGCAGGCTTCAGATGTTCAACTTTCAAATTCTGACAAGTCAAACACGTATACACAAACCGAGCCACATCCCTCTTCATTCCAGGCCACCAAAACAAATTCTTCAAATCCTGATACATTTTTGTAGCTCCAGGATGAATGCTGAACTTGCTTCTATGACTTTCCTCAAGAATGACTTTCTTCATCTCCGCATCATCGGGAATACAAATTTGTTTACGGAATCTCAACACACCTTGAGCATCTAACTTAAAATCATTATTCTCAGACTGATCGATCCCAACCATCGAATCTACCAGTTTTACATCCAACTTCTGAGCTTCTTTGATATTATCCAGAAAATCATTATTAATCTTCAACATCCTCAACCTATCATTTTGCGGTGTCACCTCGCAAACTAAGCTCATATCTCTGAACTGTTCAATCAATTCCAACTCTTTAACCATCATTGCTGGTGTGATACGGTGGCCGAACCGGACTATTTTAGGAAAATGCTGGTTTGCGTTTTGCGTTTGTGTTTGCAAAATGTCGCGGTAAGCAAGATTCTCCACCGACTTTTATTTTATCCAACTGGAAAGGAAAAGAGCACAGAAAAATTCCTTTTTAGAGATTTTGAGTACGGGGGGTAGATTATAGAAAGGGAAGGTATTATCACCCTTTCTATCCGTGGTTTTCCACGGGCTCTTAGGTAGTTGCTCATCATTTTTAAAATTGCTTATTTGTTTGTGTGATTTTAAAAGTTTTTGTTTTACTTTGATTTAACTCTTGATTTTGTCTTCAAGAGTGTTACAAAGTATTTTTGAAAAGCTTGTTTGAAAAGAGTGTAAGTGTGGAAAAATTTGTTTTGAGCAAGTACCTACTAGCATTAACCTACTCGAAAAAAGAATTGTTCTATGTTCGTTTCCTTTAGACAGCGCTATCCTACTATTAGTGAGTAGGTAGCACCATCGTTGGAGTTTTATGGGTCAATTCGAAAAGGGACGTACGATCACTAAAGAAATGTTAAGACGTCTTAGTAATGACCCTAATGTCTTAAGATCAATATTCGAGGCAACTATTCTGAGGCAACTATTCCGAGGCAACTTTGATCTTTTGAGACAGAAGGGCGACCACTAAAATACCCTATACTTAATGACCGTTTACCGAAGGCAACCAAAGTGGGAGTATACCCTAGGAGTGCGCATGTGCGAGTGATTCAATTTCAAGTTATTTATCTTTGCACATTTAGGGTTTGCTAACTGTTTTAAAGTTTACATACATTCTTGTCATGCATCCCTATTATTCATACATCTAATAGTTAATATTTGCGGAATTTAAAGTGCGTAAAGTAAAGCTACGTTATTACAAGGCTTCGGGTATTAATTACATAGCCAAAAACAACCCGTAAAACAAAACGATAAATGAAAAGAAGAAAAATCCTAATTAATCTATTACAACTTGTGAGCAATTACATCAATATGGTAAAAAAATAAAGCACGCGCGATGAGTCGAGAACGCGAGAGAACTAGGGTTTTGACCCCGTCTAACCTAATCGAAAGAAAAATATTTTTTGGTTGTTTTTAATTATTTTGAAGGAAAATAAAGTTTAAATTAAATATGTACAAAATTACCAATTAAATTAAATTAAAGAAAATAATTTATACTTGACCTATTTTTGTATTTTTGTTATTTTTTGAGAAAAAGAAAATAGAATTAAATTAAACTAAACCCTAATTTTCTAATTGTTTTTAATTTATTTACAAAATAATTAAAGTTAGCCTAAAATTAACTAAACTAATTAAATTAATTTTTGTATATAAAAAAATAAATTCTAAACCTAATTGGATGAAATATTATTTTTGTGATTTTATTAAAAAGAATTAATTTTTTAGGTTAGTAAAAATAATTAAAACAATTAATAAAAGGAAAATTATAAAAGGAAAAAGAAGAGGAATTGGGCCTGAGAAAGTAATTTTGGAGGGTGCTGATAGCAAGTCTTGGGCTCAACAGAAATTGATCCATGTTGACTTGCTCGTTCCAATGCTACACGTTGACCAAGGCCTATGATGTTCCTTCATCTGATGGCCTTTAGATCTGGCCTCCTGGACACATGGCTGGTTAGATGATGATGGACCATGGTGGTCATCCCACCTATGCACGTGCTTGATTATTGAAGGAAAAAATATGTGAAATAATGGGGGGACCTGGGATTCGAACCCAGGCCCCAAAGCCTTTTTCCAATGCCTCTTCACCAATTGAGCTGCGTGCGTTAGTTGTATACAATATAAACAATAATCATTATATTAAAAACAAGCGAAATAAATAAAATTCGTGCGAAAATTCCAATGGACGAGTAGGGTGATGCCACGCCTTCATCCCTGTCCTCTCTCCATTGGTAAAAGTCAAAGACTTTTACCTACGGACATATGTTGTAGTTACAGCCCTGGCTTGTTTCAAATTAAATACAAGCATGATAAACAAAATCTAATGCCATGAAACAACTCGTCTTGGCCTGCTGAGCATGATGGTGCCCTTCTTGTGGCCCAATTTTACCTGTGTGAAAAGATCCTAAAACGAAGCATAAAACCCTAATAATGGCAAATCCTGATATAGTCCAAAAAAATGCAATTGAAAGTTATAGATAGATTGAAAATGTTTCAAGGAGCGAGAATATACAAATATTTCATGCTATAGATGCAAAAATCATGCAATTCGATTTCAAGAAGAAGCCATTGGCGTGGCTGACTTACAGTGAGTTCTAGCGCTGGAAACTCCTTGTTCTTGATTGGTATAGCTTGCTCGTGATCCCAGGAAGTGAATGATATGGCTAGAGGGTCTTGAAAATGCCTGGACGTAGCAAAACGAATTACCACTTTTCTTTGTTTTTTTTAAGTTTTGTTTTGACTTGTGCGCCTCCAAAACCTTGGGTTTTAGGTTTGCAAATGTTCACTATATACTGAGGAATGAATTAGGGTTGCAAAAGCATTTTCAATCTTTATCCATTATTGCTTTTGATCTTGATTTGATTCACTTGAAAATCATTCTAAAAATAGGCCAAAACCTATCTTTTTGTGCCCACCTATGCCTTGCACGAGTTGGTTCACTTGCAAGCTGGATATAGGACCTGAAACATGCACAAGATCTTGAGGTTTCAATGATTTGTATTTTTCATGATTTGTTTTGATTTAAATTGATTTAATTGCAATAAAAATCAAAATAAATAGAAAAAATAGGATAAAGACAAATGGGAAGATCTAGGGCTCGTGTACCATGCTACCAACTCAACACAAGTGCAAAAAGTTAGGCCCATTTAGCAAAATTGTAATTTGAGGCACTTTTGACTTTTGGCAATTTTGCAAAAAAGGTCAACTTCACCAATGCATAAATTCCTCATTTTTGACTCTTTGAAGGTTTTCTTGGACTTTTTAGAAATCTTGAGATGTCCTCTAAGCAACCCTTTTTGTCTCATCTCAATTGAGTCTTCCATGTTCATGTATGAATCTTTTACAAAAAAGGTGTTTTTGTTGACTTTTCAAAATGACCTATAATGTCAAAATTCATAACTTCTTGTGAGTGCATATTTTGAACTTGGGAGATGAAGATGAATTGTGGGGAATTACATCCTCTTCAAAATGAGCTTTATATGGGTCATTTCTCATAAAGTATGAGAAAGTTATGCTTGGTCAAAGTTGAGTTGACTTTTCCTACAAAACCTTAATTTAGCAACTTTTGAGTTTTGATGAATTATGAGCAATCCTTGAGGAATCATGATCAACCCTTGATAAAATTATTTATAATACTTCAAAATGAGAATGTTGACAAAAAATCTTGAAGTTTGACTGTATGTGGGCCACAGTTGACTTTTGCCCTAGCATAGTCGATTTTCAGGCCTTTGAACCATTGACTGAGCAAACTTTCTCTGCAAGGCTTGAAACTTGACATGGATGATATTGAGAACATATTAGGACAATAATGAGCGTTTGGGACCCTTTGGACTCAAGCATCTTGATGCAAACTGAAACCCTAATTTTGAGGTAGACTGCCTTAGGAGAGAGTTTGTCTAGTCAACTCTTGGACTTCCTTGAGCAATTTGAGAACCTCACTTGAAATGTATTGAGAAATATGGAGGGAAAATTTTGGGGTACAACAGCTGCCCCTGCTCAATCTTCTTAAACCTGAGGATGTAGATTGGCTTGTCTGCCTTTCGTGATCCGAAGGTGGAAAATGATTGAACATTAGAGTGCCCAAAAATTTGCACTCGCATGCGGTGATATCTGTCTTGTAATGTCGAGAATGGGCTTATAGATGCCATTTGGAAGTTGAAGTCGGAAGATGGGCTTAAAGATGCCATGTGAATAAGTGTGTATCGCATAAGAGATTCCTTAGCGAGAGCTTGTATACCTGTTGTTAAGGAGGATTCCGCTGGGGAATGTTGGTCTCTGTCTTGAGAGAAAGTCGAATTTTAGGATCTTCGGTCGTCCGTTATTCTACTGGGGAATAGTCTCTTGGTTTAAGAGGTGAAGATGAACTATTATCTGGTCGAGATCCAGGCTTCATAGTGATAAGATTGACTGCTATCTGGTCGTAATCCAGGCTTTATAATGATCTACTGGGGAGATGAGATTAAACTTGCTATCTGATCGTAATTCAGGCTTTGCAATTTCTCAATTCTTATCTGGTCGTAATCCAGGATTCAGAATGAATTAAGTTGTTATCCAGTCGCATCCGGGCTTCAACTTGACTTTAGGGCAAACTAATATCCGGTCGACTCCGGGCTTCTTAGTAATTGTCCAGGTAAAACTGCTATTTGGTCGAAATCCAAGCTTCACAGTGTCTTGTATCGCTATCTGGTCGTAGTCCAGGCTTCACGATGTAATATACCATTATTTGGTCGAATCCAGGCTTCATGGTGTTCGGGGAAATCAAGGTATTATTCGGTCGAATCCAGGCTTCATAACTTGAATTAAAGATATACCACTATTTGGTCGTAATACAGGCTTCGCGGTACTCGTATACTTTTATTCGGTCGTTCTCCGGGCTTCACAATATGATGGAGAGATCAAGATACTATTCGGTCGTACCCGGGCTTCATAGCTTGAACTTTGTGAGAATTTGGTTGTATCTTTTCCTAAAAGGTAAAGGGTTAGTCATATGTAATGTCATGATGCATGACATGTATTGAGTAATGATGTTCTCAAAATAAATGAGACTGTGTTGTATGATGTGTGTGCGCATGTCATGATGTATGCAATGTATTGTGATGTTTTCTAGTTGGGGAAAATAAATCCAGGACTGTTGCTGGAGGAGCTTCGCTCGCTGAGGATAACGACCGAAGATGATTTGAGAATACGTTGGCAGGAGAATAATTCTGCTGGAGAATAAACTGCTGAAAGAATGACTCTGTGGGGTAGAGAGACTCTGTCAGAAGACCTGCTGAGTTGGAGAAGTAATCCCGGTTGTGGATGAATTACCGTTGCTGGCGATGATGAACTCTGTCGGGGATAAAATTTCTGTTTGTGGAAGAAATAAACTCCACTGGGGATGGTCTTCCATTGCTGGTGGTAGATGAACTCTGCTTGGGGAGAACTAAACACCACTGCTTTTAGATACCTTTTACTCTGCGGGGAGTGTATGTGTCTTTCAGTCTTATTCTTCAGCTGGGTCTATCCCTATACCTGGTGAATATAGCAACTGTAAGGTTTGGACATTTCGTGTTTTCCCCTGTTCCTAGTATTACGAGTCATCGTCTTTTGTTTCGCATGTACATATTTATGAGCAGCAGTTATTGTCAAATGTATATATCAAAAATGAATCATTGGACGTTCTTGCAGAACAAAACAGGAAAAGAAAAACAATTTTGAAATTTATTGTAAAAATGAATTATATTGATTTTGAAGTTGGCCTGTGATAGGCATTTTCGTACAAGAGGCTGACGTCCTTGTAAGAGAACACCGCTGAAATGATAGAATTTATACAATTTGTGAAAAATAAAGAAAAACAGCTATGTGAACAATCCCACTGGGTTCCAACTCTGCTATTGCCTTTATGTCTTCGAGCGTCTCATCACTTTGCTACTTGATTGCAGGTGAGTCAGGTTGATTGGCGCCGTCCGAGCTTGGTAGCCGATACTGAAGTCTGGTTGCAAGGTGATCCAATGAGACATAGTGTTACGCTTTGATCCCTAATTTTGCCTAGACTACCCTTTCGGGTTTTCAGTCCTCCGGGATACCCTTTTTTGCCCAAGTCGCCTTTTCAGGTTTTTGACTTTCCAGGTGTACAATTTTTTTCAATTTCATCCCTTACTTTTGCCCGAACCCTTTTGGTTCGCCGGGAAGCCCTTATTTTTTCCTAGGCCAGTCGACCTAGCAGGTATTTGCTTATGCGTAGTATTTTTTCAATATGTCTGCATTGACGAGGTGAGGAAGGTCATCACCATCCATGGTGGTTAGAATCATAGCTCCTCCCGAGAAAATGTTCTTAACCACAAATTGCCCTTCGTATGTGGGGGTCCATTTTCCCCTGAGATCACTTTGCGACAGTATGATGCATTTGATCACCGGATCCCCGACTTGATACTCTTGTCGTCAGACTTTCTTGTTAAATGCCTTGATCATTCGCTTTTGATACGTTTGACCATGACAAATAGCAGTAAGTCTCTTCTCATCGATTAAATTCAACTGATCAAGTCGGGTCTGGATCCAGTCGTCTTCGTTCAAACCTACATCCTTCATAATTCGAAGAGAGGGTATCTGGACTTCAATGGGTAAGACTGCCTCCATGCCATACACCAAAGAGTAGGGTGTTTCCCCTGTTGACGTCCACGCTGAGGTACGGTACCCATGAAGAGCGAATGGTAACATCTCATGCCAGTCTTTATATGTCACCGTCATCTTCTACACAATCTTCTTGATGTTCTTATTAGCCGCTTCAACAACCCCATTCATCTTTGGCCGGTAAGGAGAAGAGTTGTGATGTTGTATCTTAAACTGTTTGTAGAGCTTGGTGATCATTTTATTGTTGATATTTGTACCATTTTCCGTAATGATCCTCTCTGGTATACCATATCGACATATCATATTGTGTCGGATGAACCGCGCCACGATGTTCTTGGTCACTGTAGAAAAATAAGCTGCTTCAACATACTTCGTGAATTAATCAATTGCTACTAGAATGAAACGATGCCCGTTGGACACAGTAGGTCTGATCTCGCCAATCATATCGATGCCCCACATTGAGAAATTCCAAGGAGCTGTCAAAACATTCAGAGGGACTGGAGGTATGTGCACATTATCACCATAGACTTGGCACTTGTGACAAGTCCGAGAATGCTGATAACAATCGGCTTCCATAGTAGACCAATAATATCCAGCCCGCAGGATTTTCTTCGCCATGGTATGTCCACTGGAGTGAGTCCTGAAGGTACCTTTATGTAACTCTGCCATAATCCTTTCTGCTTCGTTCTTGTCCACACACCGCAATAAGGTTGAGTCATGGTTACGCTTGTAAAGGATACCATTACTGATGAAGAACTTCGACGCAAACCTCCTCAGAAACTTCTTATCATTAACAGATGCACCCTCTGGGTATTCCTGAGCCTCAAGATACCTCTTTACCTCGTGAAACTAGGGTTCATATGCTACCTCTTCAGTCTCGATGTCATAGCAATGTGCGGGTTCGTTCAACCTTTCAATGGTAATCCGGGGAGCTTCATTATCCCACCTTACCTTGAACATAGAAGACATAGTAGCTAGTGCGTCTGCTAACTGGTTCTCCTCTCTTGGGAAATGTTCAAAGGTTATCTCCTCGAAGTGCGGAAGCAATGTCAATACATACTCTTTGTAAGGAATAATATTTGGGTGTTTCGTATCCCACTCGCCTTTGATCTGACTGATCACGAGAGCGGAATCTCCGAACACACTCAAGAACTTAATCCTCAGGTCAATAGCTGCTCGAAGACCCATGATGCATGCTTCATACTCCGCCATATTGTTGGTGCAGTTAAAACATAATCGGGCGGTGAACGGAGTATGACAGCCTTCAGGAGATATGACCACAGTGCCAATGCCATTACCTCACGCGTTTGAGGCTCCGTTAAAATACATAGACCATCGGGATCCTTCCTCAGGTCCTTCACCCGGTCCAGGTTCTTCACAGTTGGTCAGCAACATGATGTTCTCATCCGGGAATTCGAAGTACAAAGACTGGTAATCATCCATGGCCTGATGCGCCAAATGATCTGCCAACACACTCCCCTTGATTGCTTTTTGGGTCGTATATTGGATATCATACTCAGTTAAGATCATCTGCCATCTTGCTATTCTTCTGGACAAGGCGGGCTTTTCGAAGATATACTTGATTGGATCCATCTTTGATATCAATAGGGTAGTGTGATTCAGCATATTTTGTCTTAGCTGGCGAGCTGCCCATGCCAAAGTGCAGCAAGTTTTCTCAAGCAGCGAGTATCGGGTCTCATAGTAGGTAAACGTTTTGCTAAGGTAGTCAATAGCATGCTCTTTTCGTCCAGACTCGTCATGCTGCCCTTGCACGTACCCCATTGAGTTGTCCAACACTGTCAAGAATAAGATCAAAGGTTTTCCTTGGACTGGAGGCATCAGAATTGGTGGCTCTTGGAGATATTCTTTGATCCTTTCGAAGGCGGCTTGACACTCATCATTCCACTTTACCACTTGATCTTTCTTTAGCATCTTGAAGATCGGCTCACAAGTAGCAGTCATATGTGAAATGAATCGGGCAATGTAGTTCAGACGTCCCAAGAAGCCTCTAACTTCTTTTTCTATGCGGGGAGCCGGCATCTCCTGTATAGCCTTCACCTTTGTAGGATCCACTTGAATACCTTTATCACTAACGACGAAACCCAACAGCTTACCAGATCTTACCCCGTAGCTTCTGTAGATGGTCGAGGTGTTCTTCTTCGGTCTGGGACCTTGCAATCATGTCATCAACGTAAACCTCAATCTCATGGTGAATCATGTCATGGAACAAGGCGACCATGGCGCGCTGATATGTTGCCCCGGTATTCTTCAACCCGAAAGGCATCACCTTGTAACAGAAAGTACCCCACTGTGTAACAAAAGTTGTATTTTCCATATCCTCGGGAGCCATCTTAATCTAATTGTAACCAGAAAAACCATCCATAAAGGAGAATACTTTATGTTGTGCGGTGTTGTCAACCAAAACATCGATATGAGGCAGTGGGAAATCATCTTTGGGGCTCGCCCTATTCAGATCTCTATAGTCCACACACATTCGTACCTTACCATCCTTCTTCGGCACCGGAACAACGTTGGCAACCCACTACGGGTAAGAAGTAACAACTAGAAACCCAGTGTCAAACTGTTTCATGACCTCAGCTTTGATTTTCTCAGACATCTCAGGGCGCATATGGTGAACCTTCTATTTTACCGGAGGACAGTCTTCTTTGGTTGGCAAGCGGTGAACCACAATATCAGTATCCAAACCAGGAATATCTTCATAAGACCAGGCGAAGATCTCAACATATTCGCGTAGCATCTGTATCAACTGTTGCTTGACATTAGGCTCTAGATTCGCACCTATCTTGACCTCTTTCTTGTCTTCCTCCGTACCCAAATTTACTGATTCCACTGGCTCTTCATGAGGCTGTATGGCCCTTTCTTCCTGTAGCAGCAATCTAGCAAGCTCCCTAGGCACTTCACAATCATCCTCACCCTCGTCCTCGGCTTGGTTGATCAGATTCTCAAAGTCATAACTGGCAGTAGTAGAGTCGTTATCAATGGGATCCATAGTGGATGTGGATCTGCATTATGATATGTGAGTGTGTGTATAACAATAGCTATTTTGATAAAGTACAAGATAGAAAAGAAAAACAAGGAGCGCAAAATTTGTAATGCAAGAAAAGTCCAATGCTTTATTGATGATATATGAAAATGACAGACAATAAGCCCTCACAAACAAAGCCAAGGTGCCTCGGGCAAGGCACCAGGCCTTAGAGTTTCAAATTATCTGTTACAAATCTCAAAATAAAAGTCTATTACTGTGTAATAAAAGAAACGGGCACGAGTCCTTCTCCGTCCAATTGTTCAAGCCACTGTTGGCAGTCAGGTAAATCCAGCTGTCAATATCAGACTCTTCTTCATCATCTTCAATTGCATTCACTCCCGGATTGCGGATGCGCAGAGGAGGTCTTCCAATCCGCGCGCGCCGAACAGCCCTTTGAGCCTCTACAGTAAAGCCCAAACCAAACTTGTCAGTTTTGTGTGTGAAGTCAGGGAATTGTCCCCAATTTGCACACCCACCTTGATTAATAACAGCCCTGGCATTATTGAGGGAATCCATCTTCATCGGAGGTTTGTCAGCAGCAACTTCAGTCGACGCCAAAGTCTGAGGGACCTCTTCAAAGTTCTGACACGGGGTTTCAATGAACTCTCCATCCATCTCCACATACCGGAAGGAGTTAATGTGACTCACCATGTACTCCTCTTCCCCTTGTACCATAACAATCTTCCCTTTCACTGGATATTTCAGCTTTTGATGGAGCGTTGAAGTCACTGCCCTAACCTTATGAATCCAAGGGCGACCCAACAAGCAAGAATAAGATGGTCGGATATCCATCACATAGAAAGTAGATGCAAAAGTCTGAGAGCCAACTTTAACAGGGACATCCACCTCCCCATGCACCATCCTTTTCGACCCATCGAAAGCCCTAACCACAATATTACTTGGTTTCAGAGTCAAACCTTCACAGTCCAGACGGTCTAATGCTTTCTTTGGTAAAACATTTAATGAGGACCTAGTATCCACCAGTACGTGAGTCAGAGTAGTGCCCCTACACTCGATTGAGACGTGCAGAGCATCATTGTGATTTCTTCCTTTAGCAGTCAGATATGCGCCTGAGAAACCCAAACCATTGTCGGCGGTCAGACTAGCTACACATTCTTTGAATTGATCAGCAGAGGTTTCCTGCGGCACGTGCGCAGTCTTGAGGAAAGCAATTAAAGCCTTTTCATGGGCTTCCGAGCATAATAACAAGGATAACATGGAGATTTTTGACGGGGTCTGCCCCAGCTGCTCGACTATATTGTAGTCGCTCTTCTTGATAATCTTCAGAATTTCCTCTATCTCCTACTTAGAGGCTTCTACAACAATCTTCTTAGGTGCCTCTGTCCGGGCAGGCTCACCTGTAACTTCTTTGCCCCGAGTGTCAGATGACTCAGCTACAGGAGTGATAACTGGAGTAAGAATTGGAGCAGTAGCTGATGTATTGGCAGATGGAATGATAACATGTTTTTGAACAGTCAGAGGGGAAATCTCAGGAGAAAAGAGTCTTCCACTTATGGTGACTTTGCTAGACCCGACAATATTGTCGATATTAGCATTAACTTCTTCATCTTCAAAGTCCTGTTTAACTCCATGGTAATACACATCAGCACCGTAGTGCCATGGGACAGCCTTGTCTGAAGTGTAAGGGATGGGACCAGGAATAGTAATGATCAACTGAGCGATTCTTGGAACAGATGTAATCCTAACAGGAGTTCTCGAGGAAGCCTTGGAAGGATTGGTAGAAATGGTTATGATGGTTTTGTACCCCAAAATTTTCCCTCCCATATTCCTCAAGATTTGTCAAGAATGATCTTCAAATTGTTCAAGATTGCTCAAGAGGTTGCACAATCCAACCATCTCCTAAGCCAGCTGAAATTAGGGTTTTGGTTCTTTCAAGGAATTTAGGGTTCTCAATGGTTCAATCAAGTCTCATAGGCCCATATACATTCTCAAGCACCTACATGCCAAGTCTCAAGACTCATAGTGCCAATTTGCACAGTCAAAAGCTCCATTTGCTCTACAGTCAACTGCAGGGGCAAAATGGTCATTTTGCAGTCAAAGGTCATAATTTTTGGTCAACATCTTATTTTGAGCTCACAATCATCATTTGATCAAGTCTTGATCATGATTCCACAAGGATAGCTCAAAAATCATCAAGATGTAAAAGTTACTATTTTTGGACAGTTGAAAAGTCAACTGTATCTTGACCAGGGCATAACTTTTTCATGGTTCATCATAAAAATCCCATCCAATGCTCATTTTGAAGGGGATGACATTTCCTACAATCCATATTCACATTCCAAGTCCAAGAAATGCTCTCACAAAAAGTTATCAATTTCTACATTATAGGTCAATTTCAAAAGTCAACAAAAAGGCACTCTAAGTCAAAGCCCATAACTTGAGATTGGTAAATCCAAATGACATGGGACCAAAGGCATTGGTTAGAGGACTTCAGTACCTTTCCAAAATGTCCAAGAACATGTTCATATGATCAAAATTGAGCAAGATATGCATTGGAGAAGTTGGGAAATTTTTGTGAATTTGCAAAAGTCAACTTTGCTCAAAACGCCTTGTTTTTGCTAATGGGCCTCAAATCTCTTCTTGAAACTTTATCCATGACTTATGCACGACCCATCAAGCTTAATTGAATTTATTTTCTTATTTTTATTAATTAATTGGAATTTTAATCAATATTAATTCATTTAATTAATTTAAATTGTAGGAAAATATAAAGATATGGTTTTTCAATCTTTTTGTGAAGCAAGAATGACCTAAAAAGGCTGGAAATTTCGTGCACCAAGTCAAAGATGCAATATCTCCAAATTTGGCAACTTTTTCCAATCATGAAGATTCAAAAATATATGATTTCCAATCAAATATTCAAATCATCATTCCATGGATTTTTGCTCAAGATTCTGACCTAATCTCATTCTCCTATAAATACACAAGCAAACCCTGATCATGCACACGTGAGAGAGCTGCAGAAAAAGCCATAACCAATTCAAGAAAATTCAAAGAAAATTGCAAAACTGTTTTCTATATTCCAGGCCAATTCAAAGCAATTGGTTGATTCTAACACCTTGCAGGGGTTTCCAGGAACGTGTAGCGATTGAATTCACACGCTAAAGCTTCAGAAATCATCACATACAGTCTCACGGTTTGACATTTTTTTTCATAATCTTAACTCTTAATTCATGAGCATTTAACGTGATTTTTTGATTGTTTTGCATTGCTTGAGTCTATATGAAGCTAATGGCATAAGTTAATTGAATTATAGTGCACAGAATCAGAAGTTGCCATGGACGAATCCTAGGGTTCCTGAGCTTTGAATTTGGGGATTCCTAAACCAGGAAAAATTAGGACTTGTAAGGCATATGACTAGATTCGTGAGAACCAGACGAACATAACTGAGTATTCGCGAAATATTTATATTAATCACAGGGCTAATCGTTATTTTTCGCCACTGCAGTTTGTGGGGGTTAAAAACCCCCGCTATCTAATGTTGTTTTTTGCAGGCACAGCGAGGACGATGATGATGTGTTGATACATCATTGGTCAATTCAAAAAACACACACGTTTTATTTTGGTTTCAGCATATTGTTTATTTGTCATATATAATAATTGCCCTCTATACTAATAATGACTGAAGCGCGATGGTGTAGTGGTTGATGTGCTGGCTTGGAATCATTGGGACCTGGGTTCGAATCCCAGGTCCCCCAAAATAATTGTTTATTCTTTTTCCTAACATGTTCTTGTGCAGCCTTCCCAAAAGATGTCCACCATGCACTTTCAAGTCCCAGGCGCCAAGTGGCCACAGTCACAAATCCAATGGCCATGAGATGATGATCATTGTACTCCCTAGTCAAAGCACGCGTGGATGATCTCAAGAGTCAAAGCAGGCTTGAATTGTCAATGGGCTTCAGAAAATTGCTAGCATACCTCCTAATTGGGCCAACACCCCCCCTAGTTCATTCATTCTTTTTTTTTCTTCTTTTCTTTTACATTTTTTCATTTAATCTTTTTATTAATTATTATTATTATTATTTAATTAACATAATTAATTATTTTTCATAATAAATTCAGAAAACTAAAATAAAATATTTTTATTATTAGTAATTTCACCTTTAATTTATTATTTTTGTAAATAAATGTAATTAATTAATTTAGTTGTTTTAATTAGGTTAACTTTAATTATTTTCATAACAACTAAAATAAATTAGAATTAGGGATTTCTTGACAATTTTAATTTCTTTTCTTTTATTTCCTTAACACATAAAAAACCAAAAAAAAAACATTCTTTTTAATTAATTAATTAGTTTTAGGTTTAATATTAATTTAATTCAAAATAACCAAAATCTCATTCTTTCTCAAAAAAGGGTCAAAACCCTAAGGACTTCTCCGATTCAATTTTTGTTCGCGCATATAATTTTTGATCACATTTATGTAATTGTTCCGAGGATGTAATAGCTTTAATTAGGACTTTTTATCGCTTTCTTTAATTTCCCGCAATTTACTTTTTCCAAGGGTTTGTTTTTGGCGATGTAAATACCCGACGCCTTGTAATAGCGTAGCTTTACTTTCCGCAATTTTCTTTCCGCAACTATTAAATGCTAGATGTATGTTAATTAGGCTATGCATGACAAGAACTGTTCTCAAAATAAAATCAAAACGTAGCTCACCATAACATGTGCAAAGATAACTTAAATGAATCCTGACACACTCTCACATGCCACTCCTAGGGTACGCCTCACTTGGTTGCCTCGACGTGATCATTAAGTATAGGGTGTTTTAGAGGTTGCCCTCCTGTCTAAAGATCCAAGTTGCCTCAAAACGGTTGCCTCGATAAAAAATAATCTGAGACACTAGGGTTACCGCTAAGGCGTCCTACCATTGCTTTGGTGACCACATGTCCCTATAATTGAATTGACCCAAAAAACTCCAACGACGGTGCTACCTACTTCTCAATAGTGGGATAGTACTGTCTAAAAGACATTTACACAGCTTAATTTCTTTTGAGTAGGTAGAGATTCTTAGATACTTGCTCTTTCAAAACAAAAATACTTTTTGCACCTACACTTTTCTGACAAAATTTTTCAAACAAACACTTCATACACTCTTGAGGACAAATACAAGAGTCAAAACGAAGTTTTCAAACAAAACTCTTTTCAAAACCCACAAACACAAGAAAAGAAAAACATTTTTGAAAACATAGTGAGCAAGTACCTAAGAGCCCGTGAATAACCACGGATAGAAAGGGTGCTAACACCTTCCCTTTCTATAATCTACCTCCCGAACCGAGAAACATCTCGAAAAGGAATTTTGCTGTGCTTTTGTCCTTTCCTTGTTGGAGAAAATAAAAGACGGTGGCGACTCTTGCTTACCGCGACATTTCGCGAACCAGCATTCCAAAACAGTTAGTTCTATTTCCACCAATCACAGAACTGGCGACTCTGTTGGGGAATATCTTATAAGTGAGGTGTACCTTAGGATTAGATCACCATGTTTTCAATTGTATGCCTTGAATGCTTTAATATTGTGGGCTTGTATCAGAGTTTTATAGATCCTAACCCAGATCTGGGGATACCCTTTAGGAGTAGCAACAAACTGTGAGGGAACTGCGCGGGGTATACCGACATGATTGAAGCAGTTGCTACGTTGATGTGGTACTTTGGTGAGTACCGGTAACCCTTGAGTCAAGTCAAGGAGAGTACGGGGCCGCCGCGTGGTGTCGTGAAGCATCCTGACCTTAGAACCTTACTTGACCATCCTGGCCTCTTTAGGGGTAGTGAGATGACCGACTTTGGTGCAGTCCGAAGTTGGTAGATACTCGATACTACACTCATTGGGGGTTGTTTTATTGGAATATTTTGGTCGCCAGTTAAGTGGCTAAATCAAAACAATGAACATAGAAAACAATCCAATGATATTGAGCTCCTTAGAACCCGGTTACTATTTCTAGGATAGGTTTTGAGCCAACTAACTTCAAGAGGGTAATACCTAAACTCCATGCTAGCCTAAAATCTAAGGGCTCTTTGTGTGACTTGTGTGCTTTCCAACTTGAACTACTTGCACATTCTTGTTATCTGACAACATGAGTTCCTTGCAGGTTCTGCTTACAGTCCTTATCCAATAATTTGGACTCATTGCAGGGTTTACTTACATCACCTCACACCATTGCTTAAACGCGTAGCATAACATCATAACATCATAACATTGCATACATCCTGCATAAGGAGTAATCCATTTCAAGGATCTCAAGGGTTTGTGATGCAGGTCATGATGAACCAACTGTCTAGCAAGGGGCAAAGGGGATTTATTTTCCTCTAGTCAAGGTTGTCCAGAAATCCAAGCATGATGACTTGAGTCAGTGGCTATGACCCACTCGATATGGTGAGCCTGACTCTTGAAGAAGGACTCTCAGCAACCTGAATTTCCTTCAATCAAGCTCAAAGTTCAAATTCTAACAAGTTTCTTTGTTTACCCCAAGAGATCCTTGAAAACATTGCATACATACATATCATTGCATAACAGGTCACCCTTTACAGGTTTCTCATGTTCTCGCTGTTTATTTCAGCAATGGCTCTCCAACAAGACAACCAGGATCTCCATACTCAAGAGACTCGGTTCAGGGAGATCTTCCTAAACCTATCCAAGGGGCAGGAAGAGTTGAGAACACTCCTCATGGGGAATTTGGTCGAGAAGAGTCCAGAAGACAGTAAGGATGAACGGCTGAAACATCTGCAAGCTGAGGCAGATACAATGAAAACCCATATGTTGGGGCAGATGGCTCTCATCCAAGGCTTAGCTCGGGAGCAAGAAGAGTTGAGAACCATAGTCAACCACCTTCATCAAGACAGATACAACAGTATAAAGCAAACGGTCCAGGCTGGGGATCAAATCATTAATCAACTTCTGAGAAGTCAAAGGTCTGGTTTGACGAAGAATAGACCTCTCCAAGTTGTTACTACCTCACAGGTCCAACAAAGACCTCGCCAAGAACAACGGGTTGATCAGAGCAAGCCAAACAAGCCTAGGAGGCAATTCACCAAGCTCAACATGTCACCGTCTCAAGCTTTACAACGCCTGTTGAGATTGAATCTGGTGACGTTAAGGGACCCTCCTAAGAATCCCAACACAGCCTCCCCAAAGTATAACCCTGATGAAAGATGTGCATACCACTCTGACAGTCCAGGACACGACACCGACGACTGTTGGGCTCTGAAGAACAAGATCCAAGACCTGATTAATGAAGGAGCATTGGAATTCACCCAAGGTGGTCAGGCTGAGTTTTTCTACCATCCCTCCAAGGTTCACCACTTGAAGTGACAAGTCCTGAGACGAGAAGACTTTTTGTCCATTGGAATTTTCAACTTGTAATTTTATTTTTGATTGTTCAAACATTTATTCATGTCAAACTTTATTACTTTATCAATGCATTGCATATGTCTGTTTTGAATCAATCCATTCGTATTCACTATATTCAAATTGCTTTCATTTTTTGTGATGTTCAACTCTCGAAAAAAAATTCTAAGCCTTTTGAGGGAGGATGACGAAAACGATACTACGATCGTTACAGTATGCTTTTGAACAGACCCCGCTGATGAGGTACATGCATTGTTTCAAATCCTAAATAGTGGAGTTATAAGGAAGATAATCCCTAGTCAACCCCTTTGAGCCAAAGAAGTTGGAGTTTTTCTTTTCACAAAAATTAAAACCCTTAATCATAACCTGGGGCAGGGTAGTCTTCTCAGTTGATCCAGGTGCACAATGAATGGCATCAAAGAAGTCCTTTTGAAACAAAAGAACAGTGATGGTTCCCTATAATCGTCAAGACAGGCAGTCATTATCTCGCAAAATAAAAGCCTAATAAGTCAAAACCTATGAAGGAGACTTACAAAACTGGGGCATCCCGCTGACTATAATCACAAAAGAAACAGTTCAGGCAAAAAAACAGGGATAATAAAATCAAAAGAACGAGGTCGCTACAAATCCTCGACAACATGAAAAATGTTGCAAAAAATGATGATTGCCTTTAAAAATCAAATTTGTGTGAACCATCACCGGAATATCAGAGCAAAGACTCAAACAAGATCTAATGCACGATTAGCTGAGTTTAGGATCGGAGAACATCACGAAGAGCGGGTGGATACAAATAAAATTTGAGCCTTTATCCTTTGTTTCTTAAACCGTGAACCAGGCCACGTTATAACCCTTAAAAAGTCCTAGCTGAAGCACGGGTTAGTTCGAAAGCATATTGTTACCAAAGGTATCCTGACTCCTATAGGGCTTGCTGTAAAATCCTGAGTTGACATCACATTTTACAAAACTTCACTTGTTTCATTGCAAACTGCATTTTCAAAAAAAAAACTTCAAGACAGACATAAGCTTTGCATTCTTAAAATAACATTGTTTGCATATGACTATTTGTTTGAACAGCAGAGAAATTCGCACGATGAATATCTTGTGAACAAAAATCTTCTCAACAAAAAGGATCACCTCAAGTGGAAAAACACTTCCAATCAAGGGGCAGACATGATCAGTTTCCATCATCTGGGGCAGTCAAGTCAAGATTCAAGGAATCTCTCAAGACGCCAAATAGCCAGGGGCAAATCTTCGCCTGGGTCACTTGGGGCATTGGACATGAATTCCAGCAACGAATCTTGCATGATCAACGAAGATCTTTTGGTAGCATGGCAACACAACACTACTGACAGTGACAACTCCCTACATCCTGAGAGCATGGACATAGTCAGAAAAATACTACGCATAATCAAAAACCCGCTAGGTCGGCTGGCCTAGGCAAAAATAAGGGCTTCCCGGCGAACCAAAAGGGTTCGGGCAAAAATAAGGGATAAAAAATGAAAAAATTTATACACCCGGTAAGTCGAAAACCTGAAAAGGCGGCTTGGGCAAAAAAGGGTATCCCGATGGACTGAAAACCCGAAAGGGAGATCCAGGCAAAAGTTAGGGATCAAAAGCGTACGATTATGTCCCATCATCTTATCACTTACCTACTAGAAGAAGATTTGTCAATCAGCGGTTATCAAGCTCCCCATAGGCCTTCTTCTCCCGCAGAAACTGGGGCAATAAGAATTGTCTAAGCGATTTAGTTGCTCTGTCCACCAAGGTACCAAGGTAAGTTCAGCTGAAGAATTTGACCAAGATACCTCCACTCCCCGCAGAGTAAGACAAGATTCAGCAATACTCTCCCCAAGCAGAGTTGGGCTCCCATCAACCCTAAAAAGGCACAGTATCCCCAGCAAGTCAGCAATACTCTCCCCCAAGCAGAGTTAGTCTACCATCAGTCCTGGAAAAGTTGGGTATCCCCAGTAAATCTTAATATTCCCTAGCAGAGTATAAAGATATTCCTCAGCAAGCATCCCCGGCAGTCTTAATATTCCTCGACGGAAATATAAGATAGTTCCCCGGCGGAATACAGACACCCCAGTGGAGCCATTTCCCCAATGTAGTCCAAAAAGTTTCCCCAGGAGAGTTGAATCACCTCCCCAGTAGATTCTGGAAGCTTGTCCCCTGCAGAGTACAAATATATCTCTCCAGCCATATTCAGAGGTTATCCCCCACCAGAGTCTAACTGGGTTACCATCAGCAAGTTGCAACAGAAAGATCGTCCCCAACGAAGTTCTTTCTATCCCCCAGCAGAGTTCATCAAAATTCCCCAACAGAGCTTACCAACGGAGTCCCCAGCGGAGTTATCGTCAAAATCTCAGCAAAGCATCTCTTCCCACAGAGCAATTCCCTGCAGAGTAATCTCTTCACCAGTTTATTCCCCAACGGAGTCATCCTCTCCTGCAAGTTTAGCATCTTCGAAGAACTCAACACTATTCTCCAACAGCTCCAGGATTTATTTTCCCCAGATAAAAACATCACATCTTCATACATCATGACATGCATACGTATCATACAACACAAATCTCATTTATTCTTGAGAACACCTTGATATCATGCAGTTCATGCATCATGACATTGCATACAGCTAACGTTTTGCCTTTTCAGGAAAAGGTCAATCAAAAGATGATTACCATCTACCTTTGCAGTTCCAGATCAACCCCTGTAACAAGCCAGGAAAATTCCGTGGACGACTGATCATGGGTTAATACCTGAAACCAGACAGGACAATTATCTACTTGATCATCATGAGGCAACCCTACACCGGTTCCTTCTCAATCTCAGATGAAGTTTTACACGGACTCATCATCAGGCAACCCTACACCGGTTCCTTCTCAACTTCAGATGCAGTTTTACACGGACTCATCATCAGGAAACCCTACACTAGTTCCTTCTCAATTTCAGATGAAGTTTTACACGGACTCATCATCAGGAAACCCTACACCGGTTCCTTCTCAATTTCAGATGAAGTTTTACACGAACTCATCATGAAGCAACCCTACACCGGTTCCTTCTCTGTCAGATGAAGTTTTACACGGACTCATCATCAGGAAACCCTACACTGGTTCCTTCTCAATTTCAGATGAAGTTTTACACTGACTCATCATGAAGCAACCCTACACCGGTTCCTTCTCTGTCAGATGAAGTTTTACACGGACTCATCCTCAGGCAACCCTACACCAGTTCCTTCTCATTTCCAAGATGAAGTTTTACACGGACTCATCATCAAAGTAACCCTACACAGGTTCCTCCTCCCTTGCAAGATGAATTTTTACACGGACTCATCCTCAGGAAACCCTACACCGGTTCCTTCTCATTTCCAAGATGAAGTTTTACACGGACTCATCATCAAAGTAACCCTACACAGGTTCCTCCTCCCTTCCAAGATGAAGTTTTACACTGACTCGTCCTCAGGCAACCCTACATCGGTTCCTTCTCAGTTCCAAGACGAAGTTTTACACGAACTCATCGTCAAGATAACCTTACCCCGGTTCATCCAGAAGTTTTACATGACCTTATCTCACAGTAACCTTACCCCGGTTCATCCAGAAGTTTTACACGAACTTATCTCACAGTAACCTTACCCCGGTTCATCTAGAAGTTTTACACGAACTTATCTCACAGTAACCTTACCCCGGTTCATCCAAAAGTTTTACACGAACTTATCTCAAAGTAACCTTACCCCGGTTCCTCCAGAAGTTTTACACGAACTTATGTCACAGTAACCTTACCCCGGTTCCTCCTGAAGTTTTACACGAACTTATCTCAAAGTAACCTTACCCCAGTTCATCCAGAAGTTTTACACGAACTTATCTCACAGTAACCTTACCCCGGTTCCTCCTGAAGTTTCACACGAACTTATCTCAAAATAACCTTACCCCGGTTCATCCAGAAGTTTTACACGAACTTATCCCGAAGTAACCTTCCACCGGTTCCTTCTCAACTCCAGACGTAGTTTTACATGGACTCATCATCAAGAAACCCTACACAGGTTCTCTCTTTCCAAGGATGCAGTTTTACACGGACTCGTCATTAAGAAACCCTACACAGGTTTCCTTCTCAGCTCCAGATGAAGTTTTACACGGACTCGTCATCAAGAAACCCTACATAGGTTCTCTCTTTCCAAAGACGTAGTTTTATACGGACTCGTCACCAAGAAACCCTACACAGGTTCTCTCTTTCCAAGGATGCAGTTTTACACGGACTCGTCATCAAGAAACCCTACACAGGTTTCCTTCTCAACTCCGGACGCAGTTTTACACGGACTCGTCATCAAGAAACCCTACACAGGTTTCCTTCTCAACTCCAGATGAAGTTTTACACGGACTCGTCATCAAGAAACCCTACACAGGTTTCCTTACTTCCAGATACAGTTTTACACTGACTCATCATCAGTCAACCCTACACAGGTTTCCTTCCTTCAAAGATGCAGTTTACATGGACTCATCGTCAGGCAACTCTACACAGGTTCCTTCTTTCAACTTACGAAGTTACAATTCAACCAACAATCTCCAGGTGGCATCTATAAGCCCATCCTCATATCCATCATCTCTACAAATGGCATCTGTAAGCCCATTCCCGGCATCACATTGTTGATACTACGCCATGCGAGTGCAAATTTCTCGGCACTCTAGTGTTCAATCATCTTCCACCTTCGGATCACGAAAGGCACGCAAGCCAATCTACATCCTCAGGTCTAAGAAGATTGAACAGGGGCAACTGTTGTACCCCAAAATTTTCCCTCCCATATTCCTCAAGATTTGTCAAGAATGATCTTCAAATTGTTCAAGATTGCTCAAGAGGTTGCACAGTCCAACCATCTCCTAAGCCAGCTGAAATTAGGGTTTTGGTTCTTTCAAGGAATTTGGGGTTCTCAATGGTTCAATCAAGTCTCATAGGCCCATATACATTCTCAAGCACCTACATGCCAAGTCTCAAGACTCATAGTGCCAATTTGCACAGTCAAAAGCTCCATTTGCTCTACAGTCAACTGCAACGGCAAAATGGTCATTTTGCAGTCAAAGGTCAGAATTTCTGGTCAACATCTTATTTTGAGCTCACAATCATCATTTGATCAAGTCTTGATCATGATTCCACAAGGATAGCTCAAAAATCATCAAGATGCAAAAGTTATTATTTTTGGATAGTAGAAAAGTCAATTGTATCTTGACCAGGGCATAACTTTTTCATGGTTCATCAGAAAAATCCCATCCAATGCTCATTTTTAAGGGGATGACATTTCCTACAATCCATCTTCACATTCCAAGTCCAAGAAATGCTCTCACAAAAAGTTATCAATTTCTACATTATAGGTCAATTTCAAAAGTCAACAAAAAGGCACTCTAAGTCAAAGACCATAACTTGAGATTGGTAAATCCAAATGACATGGGACCAAAGGCATTGGTTAGAGGACTTCAAGACCTTTCCAAAATGTCCAAGAACATGTTCATATGATCAAAATTGAGCAAGATATGCATTGGAGAAGTTGGGAAAGTTTTGTGAATTTGCAAAAGTCAACTTTGCTCAAAACACCTTGTTTTTGCTAATGGGCCTCAAATCTCTTCTTGAAACTTTATCCGTGACTTATGCACGACCCATCAAGCTTAATTGAATTTATTTTCTTATTTTTATTAATTAATTGGATTTTTAATCAATATTAATTCATTTAATTAATTTAAATTGTAGGAAAATATAAAGATATGGTTTTTCAATCTTTTTGTGAAGCAAGAATGACCTAAAAAGGCTGGCAATTTCGTGCACCAAGTCAAAGATGCAATATCTCCAAATTTGGCAACTTTTTCCAATCATGAAGATTCAAAAATATATGATTTCCAATCAAATATTCAAATCATCATTCCATGGATTTTTGCTCAAGATTCTGACCTAATATCATTCTCCTATAAATACACAAGCAAACCCTGATCATGCACACGTGAGAGAGCTGCAGAAAAATCCATAACCAATTCAAGAAAATTCAAAGAAAATTGAAAAACTGTTTTCTATATTCCAGGCCAATTCAAAGCAATTGGTTGATTCTAACACCTTGCAGGGGTTCCCAGGAACGTGTAGCGATTGAATTCACACGCTAAAGCTTCAGAAATCATCACTTACAGTCTCACGGTTTGACATTTTTTTTCATAATCATAACTCTTAATTCATGAGCATCTAACGTGATTTTTTGATTCTTTTGCATTGCTTGAGTCCATATGAAGCTAATGGCATAAGTTAATTGAATTATAGTGCACGGAATCAGAAGTTGCCATGGACGAATCCTAGGGTTCCTGAGCTTTGAATTTGGGGATTCCTAAACCAGGAAAAATTAGGACTTGCAAGGCATATGACTAGATTCGTGAGAACCAGACGAACATAACTGACTATTCGCGAAATATTTATATTAATCACAGGGCTAATCGTTATTTTTCGCCGCTGCAGTTTGTGGGGGTTAAAAACCCCCGCTATCTAATGTTGTTTTTTGCAGGCACAGCGAGGACGATGATGATATGTTGATACATCATTGGTCAATTCAAAAAACACGCGCGTTTTATTTTGGTTTCAGCATATTGTTTATTTGTCATATATAATAATTGCCCTTTATACTAATAATGACTGAAGCGCGATGGTGTAGTGGTTGATGTGCTGGCTTGGAATCATTGGGACCTGGGTTCGAATCCCAGGTCCCCCAAAATAATTGTTTATTCTTTTTCCTAACATGTTCTTGTGCAGCCTTCCCAAAAGATGTCCACCATGCACTTTCAAGTCCCAGGCGCCAAGTGGCCACAGTCACAAATCCAATGGCCATGAGATGATGATCATTGTACTCCCTAGTCAAAGCACGCGTGGATGATCTCAAGAGTCAAAGCAGACTTGAATTGTCAATGGGCTTCAGAAAATTGCTAGCATACCTCCTAATTGGGCCAACACCACCCCTGGTTCATTCATTCTTTTTTTTTTCTTCTTTTCTTTTACATTTTTTCATTTAATCTTTTTATTAATTATTATTATTATTATTTAATTAACATAATTAATTATTTTTCATAATAAATTCAGAAAACTAAAACAAAATATTTTTATTATTATTAATTTCACCTTTAATTTATTATTTTTGTAAATAAATGTAATTAATTAATTTAGTTGTTTTAATTAGGTTAACTTTAATTATTTTCATAACAAATAAAATAAATTAGAATTAGGGTTTTCTTGACAATTTTAATTTCTTTTCTTTTATTTCCTTAACACATAAAAAACCAAAAAAAAAACATTCTTTTTAATTAATTAATTAGTTTTAGGTTTAATATTAATTTAATTCAAAATAACCAAAATCTCATTCTTTCTCAAAAAAGGGTCAAAACCCTAAGGACTTCTCCGATTCAATTTTTGTTCGCGCATATAATTTTTGATCACATTTATGTAATTGTTCCGAGGATGTAATAGCTTTAATTAGGACTTTTTATCGCTTTCTTTAATTTCCCGCAATTTACTTTTTCCAAGGGTTTGTTTTTGGCGATGTAAATACCCGACGCCTTGTAATAGCGTAGTTTTACTTTCCGCAATTTTCTTTCCGCAACTATTAAATGCTAGATGTATGTTAATTAGGTTATGCATGACAAGAATTATTCTCAAAATAAAATCAAAACGTAGCTCACCATAACATGTGCAAAGATAACTTAACTGAATCTTGACACACTCGCACATGCCACTCCTAGGATACGCCTCACTTGGTTGCCTCGACGTGATCATTGAGTATAGGGTGTTTTAGAGGTCGCCCTCCTGTCTAAAGATCCAAGTTGCCTCGAAACGGTTGCCTCGATAAAAAATGATCTGAGACACTAGGGTTACCGCTAAGGCGTCCTACCATTGCTTTGGTGACCACATATCCCTATAATCGAATTGACCCGAAAAACTCCAACGACGGTGCTACCTACTTCTCAATAGTGGGATAGTACTGTCTAAAGGACATTTACACAGCTTAATTTCTTTTGAGTAGGTAGAGGTTCTTAGATACTTGCTCTTTCAAAACAAAAATACTTTTCGCACCTACACTTTTCTGACAAAAGTTTTCAAACAAACACTTCATACACTCTTGAGGACAGATACAAGAGTCAAAACGAAGTTTTCAAACAAAACTCTTTTCAAAACCCACAAACAAAAGAAAAGCAAAACATTTTTGAAAACATAGTGAGCAAGTACCTAAGAGCCCGTGGATAACCACGGATAGAAAGGGTGCTAACACCTTCCCTTTCTATAATCTACCTCCCGAACCGAGAAACATCTCGAAAAGGAATTTTGCTGTGCTTTTGTCCTTTCCTTGTTGGAGAAAATATAAGACGGTGGCGACTCTTACTTACCGCGATATTTCGCGAACCAGCATTCCAAAACAGTCAGTTCTATTTCCACCGATCACAGATGGCAACATCTTCAACTGGAATCAATGGAGTCAAAGTCTTCTCAATTAGGATCTCTTTGTTATTAATCAGGCGCTGAACACCTGACTTCAATAAATGGCAACCAGCAGGTAAAATTGAACATAGGTGGCAACCTTCGCCACAGCCCAGAAATAAACCGGCCAACAAAATATTCTTCTTCACTATCATCAAAGGAGTAGAGATATCTTCCACAGAGGTCACAAACAAATCATCGTCCACAGCATTTACTCCATGACCAGCAGTTATAACATTGGGTATCGGAGCAGTTATAACATTGGGTTTCTCTAGAGTGTCAAACTCGATCTCTTTAGCTTCAATCAAATCTTGCACTTTATTCCTTAAAGCCCAGCAGTTATTCGTATCATGGCTCGGGCTATCGGAGTGATAGGCACAGCGGGCGTTTGGATTATATAGCGGAGATGTAGTGCTGGGATTCTTTGGAGTTTCCCTCAGAGTTGCCAGATTGGTTTTCAGCAATTATGGTAGAATCTGAGACAAAGTCATGTTAAGCCGAGTGTACTGTCTTTGGGGACTATCCATTCTTTGTTGATTGTTGTGTTGTGGGGCAACAGTGGGTCTTGATATTACTACCGCATTCATTGTTTGACGGTGTTCAGGTTGGTTTTGGCTCCTCGAACTGTAGACTGCACTAGCTTCTTTCTTACCAACGAAAGGCTTCTTTACTGTACTGGATGACGCATCTTTCTGTATCTTACCACTTCTGATACCAGCTTCTACTCTCTCCCCAGTCAGAATCAATTTAGTAAACCTAGATGACAAACTACCGATCAGATGATTGAAAAATGGACCAGACAACGTGCCAAGAAACATGTCAACCAACTCCCTGTCAGACAAAAAGGGTTGGACTCTTCCATCCAGATCTCTCCACTTTTGAGCATAGTCCTTAAAACCTTCGCTTGCACCTATAGACATGCCCTGAAGCTGAGTACGAGTGGGAGAAAGGTCGGCATTATACTGGTACTGCTTGTAGAAATCAGCAGCAAGGTCCTCCCAGTTGCAGACATTAGCTCCTTCAAATTGATAGAACCGTTCAAGTTGAGTCCCTGACAGACTGTCTTGAAAGAAGTGTACCCACAGATTCCTATCAGCAGTGTAAGGTTGAATTTTTCTAACGTACGAGCAGAGATGGAGTTTTGGACAGGATACTCCACCGTACTTAGCAAAAACTGGAGCTTTGAACTTGTGAGGGATCACCACCCCCGATGCTTGTCCCAAATCTCTGAAGTCCAACCCAGGAACCTTCTGAATCTCCATAGCACTTAGACGGTCCTCCAGTTGTCTGTACCTATCCTCAGTAGGAGGGTATTGTTCCTCATCAAAGTCAGTGTCATTATCCGAGACCACGGGACTAGGACCCTTTTCTTCTTCTTGATTTCCTCCTCCTTTGGATGAATGAGACAGATCAGCCTCCTCTCGCAACCTATTCCTAAACCGGTGACCCATATTCAGAAGAACCACCTTCTTCTTCTTCTTCTTTTCCTTCTTCATGATGAGAGTCTTCAGATCTTGTTTCCCTTTATCCAGGTTCAAGAACATCTCCTGGAATTGAGCATTATGAGCCTGAAGAGCTTTGATGGCTTGATTAGTAGGCATTTCAGAAGACATCTTGTGCTGAAATAAACAGCGAAGAAGATGAGAAACTTGTAATGGTACCTGTAATGAGGTGCATGATAATGGAATGCGTATGAAATGATTTCAAATACTTTTGGAGATTTAAATTTGCAAGACAAAAATAAAACACACTTTATTAGATTAACTTGTAATAATGTTTAACAAATGCCTTTAACGCGTTACAAAAGAAATAACTGAAAAGCAAATCTAAACTAGAAACAATAAAAGACATCAGAAATCCCATGGTCGTTTCCTCTTCGTGCTGACGTAGTCATTGATTGTCCTTTCATTCTCAAGTTTCCTCGTGAGCTTCAAGATCTTCCTCTCTTGCTCATGATACTTCTCCCGGTAGGTATCCCTTTCTTCCCTCAACTAAATCCAAGATCTCTTTAATTTCCCAAGATCAGTAGGCATGTATGGATAAAGGACCGTATAAGGAACACCTTCTTCATTGGTATGTTCCACAATCACTGGTAGCACAGCTTCATAGGGCATCCCAAGATTCTGGGCTCGAGCTCGGACCCACTGGAGATAAGGTTGCATAGGGAGAGAAGTATTTGGTCCTAGCTCGTGAGGGTCAGACCTGTTCACCATGTCCCAAGCTCGTATGAACCTTCGGCGATGCTCATTAGTGTCTTCCTTGTAGTCAAAGTCAATGTCCTCAAGAAGTAGCTCATGGGGACCGTCTCTCCGAGCGCAACCAAATTGTCGTAAATCCAAACAAGGACTGTAGGTTATACCTCTTCTAATTCCGAGCAACGGGACATTAGGGTATCCTCCACATCGATCAATGACAGCAACCTTTTCCATATCTTTAGAACTCCAAAGAATGTCTGTATGGGCAAGGGACATTATCCTGTAGGACCAACCTAAACCTTCATCATTCTTCAATACAGACTTGGGGATGTGCGAAATAAACCACCTCGCCAGCAGCGGCATACAACACATGAGGGTCCCCCTTCTTCGCACAGTACAAGTGTAGAGGGCATGTAGGATATCACCAAGAAGAGTAGGCACAAGATTGCGGGACAGGAAGATCTTAACCGCATTCACATCTATGAAAGAATCTGGATTCGGGAAAAGAACCAAGCCGTAGATGAGGAGAGCCTGAAAATCCAATTTATACCAAAACTGTTGAGCTTGATCCATCAGAAACTTGGCCAAGAAACCTTTAACCCCGCTTTGTGTCTCCCAGTTGGATACTACATCATCCCTTTTTAGATGTAAGGCTGAAGCAATGTCCTCAGGTCTAGGAGTCTCTTCCAAACCTGTGAAGGGTGTCTGCTCGAGGATGGATATGCCCAGAAAATAAGAAAACTCCTCCAAAGTGGGAACTAGCTGATAATCCGGGAAAGTGAAGCAATGATGCACCGGGTCAAAGAACTGGAAAAGCACACTCATCATTTGCTCATCAAACTTTGAGGTAACCAAGATAAGAAGCTGACCATGTCTCCTAATGAATGGTGAAGTATCATAAATCTTCGAGGCTAAATCTTTGAGTTGAGCAGGTATTTGCACAAAGTTAACTCGGATGGTGTTTCTGCGCATGGAAGCCATAATCTGTAAAATAGAACAAAGATAAATCCCCTCGGTCTTTGAAATGGTTAGTGCAATGAAGTATGCATGCTATGTTATGATGCATGATGTCATGGTAAAGCACACAACAGGTATAGCAGATAACAGACATGGCAAAGGCAAACAAGTCACACATAAGAGCCCTTAAGTTTCAGGCTTTCATGGGGTCTAGGTACTACCCTCTTGAAGTTCAGTTGGTTCAACCTGTCCTAATAATAGTAACCGGGTTCTAGAAGTTCTCAATATCACTGACCATCCTCCATCGGCCATGGTTTCAGCTCACGCAATCTTTTCTTGCGGACGGAACTATCTCGAGAGTATGGTCTCAATGAGTGTAGTATTGAGTATCAACCAGTTCTCAGCTCTATACCGAGGCCGGCTATCTCACTACTTCCTATGGCCAAGTTGGTCAATTATAGGTTCTAAGGTTAGTTGATGCTTAACGACACACATAGCAGCCCCATATTCTCCTCGTTTCTCCATAAGGGATACCGGAACCAACCAATGTGCCACATCAACGTAGCTACTGCTTCAACCGTATCGGTCTACACCGTACAGTTCCCTCACAGTTTATTGCTACTTACCTACAAGGTGTCCCCCAGATCCGGGTTAGGATCTATAGTAACTCCAATATAAAACCCATAAAAATAAAGCAATCAAATCAAACAATAGAAGCAATATGATGAACTAATCCTAAGGTATACCCCACATATTTCACTCCCCAGCAGAGTCGCCAGTTCTGTGATACGGTGGCAGAACCAGACTGTTTTAGGAAAATGATGCTTTGCGTTTTGCGTTCGTGTTTGCAAAATGTCGCGGTAAGCAAGAGTCGCCACCGACTTTTATTTTATCCAACAGGAAAGGAAAAAAGCACAAAAAAATCCTTTTTCTAGATTTTGAGTACGGGGGGTAGATTATAGAAAGGGAAGGTATTAGCACCCTTTCTATCCGTGGTTTTCCACGGGCTCTTAGGTACTTGCTCATCATTTTAAAAATTTCTTCTGGGTTTGTGTGATTTGAAAAGTTTTTGTTTTACTTCGATTTAACTCTTGCTTTTGTCTTCAAGAGTGTTACGAAGTATTTTTGAAAAGCTTGTTTGAAAAGAGTGTAAGTGTGGAAAAATTTGTTTTGAGCAAGTACCTACTAGCATTTACCTACTCGAAAAAATAATTGTTCTATGTTCGCTTCCTTTAGACAGCGCTATCCTACTATTAGTGAGTAGGTAGCACCATCGTTGGAGTTTTATGGGTCAATTCGAAAAGGAACGTACGATCACTAAAGCAATGTTAGGACGTCTTAGTAATAACCCTAATGTCTTAAGATCAATATTCGAGGCAACTATTCCGAGGAAACTATTCCGAGGCAACTTTGATCTTTTGAGACAGAAGGGCGACCACTAAAATACCCTATACTTAATGACCGTTTACTGAAGGCAACCAAAGTGGGAGTATACCCTAGGAGTGCACATGTGCGAGTGATTCAATTTCAAGTTATTTATCTTTGCACATTTAGGGTTTGCTAACTGTTTTAAGTTTACATATATTCTTGTCATGCATCCCTATTATTCATACATCTAACAGTTAATATTTGCGGAATTTAAAGTGTGGAAAGTAAAGCTACGCTATTACAAGGCTTCGGGTATTAATTACATAGCCAAAAACAACCCGTAAAATAAAACGATAAATGAAAAGGAGAAAAATCCTAATTAATCTATTACAACTTGTGAACAATTACATCAATATGGTAAAAAATAAAGCGCGCGCGATGAATCGAGAACGCGAGAGAACTAGGGTTTTGACCCCGTCTAACCTAATCGAAAGAAAAATATTTTTTGGTTGTTTTTAATTATTTTTAAGGAAAATAAAGTTTGAATTAAATATGTACAAAATTACCAATTAAATTAAATTAAAGAAAATAATTTATACTTGACCTATTTTTGTATTTTTGTTATTTTTTGAGAAAAAGAAAATAGAATTAATTTAAACTAAACCCTAATTTTCTAATTGTTTTTAATTTATTTACAAAATAATTAAAGCTACCCTAAAATTAACTAAACTAATTAAATTAATTTTTGTATATAAAAAAAATAAATTCTAAACCTAATTGGATGAAATATTATTTTTGTGATTTTATTAAAAAGAATTAATTTTTTAGGTTAGTAAAAATAATTAAAACAATTAATAAAATAAAAATTATAAAAGGAAAAAGAAGAGGAATTGGGCCTGAGAAAGTAATTTTGGAGGGTGCTGATAGCAAGTCCTGGGCCCAACAGAAATTGATCCATGTTGACTTGCCCGTTCCAGTGCTACACGTTGACCAAGGCCTATGATGCTCCTTCATCTGATGGCCTTTAGATCTGGCCTCCTGGACACATGGCTGGTTAGATGATGATGGACCATGGTGGTCATCCCACCTATGCACGCGCGTGATTATTGAAGGAAAAACATGTGAAATAATGGGGGGACCTGGGATTCGAACCCAGGGCCCAAAGCCTTTTTCCAATGCCTCTTCACCAACTGAGTTGCGTGGGTTAATTGTATACATTATAAACAATAATCATTATATTAAAAACAAGCGAAATAAAGAAATATTCGCGCGAAAATTCAAATGGACGAGTAGGGTGATGCCACGCCTTCATCCATGTCCTCTCTCCATTGGTAAAAGTCAAAGACATTTACCTACAGACATATGTTCGTAGCTACAACCCTGGCTTGTTTCAAAATTAAACACAGGCATGATAAACAAAATCTAATTCCATGAAACAACTCGTCTTCGCCTGCTGAGCATGATGGTGCCCTTCTTGTGGCCCAATTTTACCTGTGTGAAAAGATCCTAAAACGAAGCATAAAACCCTTATAATGGCAAATCCTGATATAGTCCACAAAAATGCAATTGAATGTTATAGATAGCTTGAAAATGTTTCAAGGAGCGAGAATATACAAATATTTCATGCTATAGATGCCAAAATCATGCAATTCGATTTCAACAAGAAGCCATTGTCGTGGCTGACTTACAGTGAGTTCTAGCGCTGGAAACTCCTTGTTCTTGATTGGTATAGCTTGCTCGTGATCCCAGGAAGTGAATCATATGGCTAGAGGGTCTTTAAAATGCCTGGAAGTAGCAAAATGGATTACCACTTTTCTTTGTTTTTTTTAAGTTTTGTTCTGACTTGTGCGCCTCCAAAACCTTGTGTTTTAGGTCTGCAAATGTTCACTATATACTGAGGAATGAATTAGGTTTGCAAAAGCATTCTCAATCTTTATCCATTATGGCTTTTAATCTTGATTTGATTCACTTGAAAATAATTCTAAAAATAGGCCAAAACCAATCTTTTTGTGCCCACCTATGACTTGCGCGAGTTGGTTCACTTGCTAGCTGGATATAGGACCTGGAACATGCACAAGATCTTGAGGTTTCAATGATTTGGATTTTTCATGATTTGTTTTGATTTAAATTGATTTAATTGCAATAAAAATCAAAATAAGTAGCAAAAATAGGATAAAGACAAATGGGAAGATCTGGGGATCGTGGACCATTCTACCAACTCAAAACAAGTGCAAAAAGTTATGCCCATTTAGCAAAAATTGCAATTTGAGGCACTTTTGACTTTTGGCAATTTTGCAAAAAAGGTCAACTTCACCAATGCATAACTTCCTCAATTTTGACTCTTTGAAGGTGTTCTTGGACTTTTTAGAAAGCTTGAGATGTATTCTAAGCAATCCTTTTGTTCTCATCTCAATTGATTCTTCCATGTTCATGTATGAAGCTTTTACAAAAAAGGTGTTTTTGTTGACTTTTCAAAATGACCTATAATGTCAAAATTCATAACTTCTTGTGAGTGCATATTTTGAACTTGGGAGATGAAGATGAATTGTATGTAATTGCATCCTCTTCAAAATGAGATTTGGATGGGTTATTTCTCATAAAGTATGAGAAATTTATGCTTGGTCAAAGTTGAGTTGACTTTTCCTGCAAAACCATAATTTAGCAACTTTTGGGTTTTGATGAATTGTGAGCAATCCTTGAGGAATAATGATCAACCCTTGATAAAATTATGAATAATGCTTCAAAATGATAATGTTGACAAAAAATCTTGAAGTTTGACTGTATGTGGGCCACAGTTGACTTTTGCCCTAGCACAGTCGATTTTAAGGCCTTTGAACCATTGACTGAGCAAACTTTCTCTGCAAGGCTTAAAACTTGACATGGATGATATTGAGAACATATTAGGACAATAATGAGAATTTGGGACCCTTTGGACTCAAGAATCTTGATGCAAACTGAAACCCTAATTTTGAGGTAGACTGCCTTAGGAGAGAGTTTGTCTAGTCAACTCTTGGACTTCCTTGAGCAATTTGAGAACCTCACTTGAAATGTATTAATAAATATGGGAGGGAAAATTTTGGGGTAAAACAGTTGGCATATGTAATGTCTTTCAACTTAACGCATCAGCCACCACATTCTCTTTTCCTGGATGATAATTCAAACTGAACTCGTAATCCTTTAATAACTCCAACCACCTTCGTTGTCTCATATTCAATTCCCTCTGATCAAATAAATACATTAAGCTCTTATGGTCGCTAAATACTACAAATCTAGAACCATAAAGATAATGCCTCCAAATATTCAATGCAAAAACAACTACATCAAGCTCTAAATCATGCGTAGGATGTTCTTCTCATGAGTCCTCAATTGCCTTAACGCATAAGCAACTACATTATCATTCTGCATAAGCACAGCTCCTAAACCCATCTTGGAAGCATCACAATATACCACAAATGGTTCTTCTGGATTAGGTAATGTTAAAATCGGAGCCGACGTTAATCTCTTCTTTAATTCCGTACAACTTTATTCACATTAGACATCTCATACAAAAGCTCTACCTTTACAAGTTAACTTAGTTAACGGAAGTGCCAACTTAGAGAAACCTTAGATAAACCTTTTATAATAACCAGCTAATCCCAAAAAGCTTCTAATCTCGGTAGCCGACTTTGGAGTTTCCCACTACAACACAACATCTACCTTAGATGGATCTACAGCAATGCCACTACCTGAGATAACATGACCAAGAAAACTAACCTCCTTTAACCAAAATTCACACTTTGACAACTTTGCATACAAATTCTTCTCTTTCAAAACATGCAATACTATTCTTAAGTGTTATGCATGCACTTCTTTCGATTTAGAGTAAATCAAGATGTCATCAATGAACACCACTACAAATCGATCCAAATAAGTATGAAAGGTACGGTTCATGTATTCCATGAATACTCCCGGTGCATTAATAACACCGAAAGGCATCACCGAATAATCATAATGTCCATATCGCGTTCTGAAAGTTGTCTTCTTGATATCTTCATCCTTCACATTAATCTGATGATAACCCGACCTCAAATCGATCTTACTAAACACACGAGCACCCACCAATTGATCCATCAAATCGTCTATTCTTGGGAGTGGATACTTGTTCTTAATCGTCACTTTATTCAATTGTCTATAATCAACACAAAATATCATTCTTCCATATTTCTTCTTTACTAGCAACATTGGAGCTCCCCACGGTGATACACTTGGTCTTAAAAACTTCTTTTCAAGCAACTCTTACAACTGCTTCTTTAGTTCTGACAATTCAGATGGAAACATCATGTATGGTGCCATAGAAACTGGTCTGGTACCAGGTACAAGATCAATAGCAAATTCGACTTCTCTCTCTGGCGGTACATCAGGAATTTCATTAGGGAAAACTTCAGGAAATTCACGCACCACTCGCAACTCCTCAATTACAACTTGATTCTCGACATATAGTGATGCCATCAACGAGAACATATGAGCATCTCCTTGCATCAATTGCTTCAACTGTCTAGCAGACAACAGACCAACTTCCTCATCCTCATGAGTAGAAAACCTCACAGACTTGTTATAACAATTAATATGAACATAGTTACGCTCTAACCAGTTCATACCTAAGATCACATCTAACCCACTTAAAGGCAAACAAACCAAATACACAACAAAGTCTATGTCGAAGATCGATAAAGGACACTTTAAACACACAAGAGAAGTAGTCACTGATCCCTTGGCTGGAGTATCGACGACCATCTCTCCATCCATAAAAGATAACATAAGACCCAATCTTTCAACATAATCAACAGCAATAAAATAATGAGTAGCACCAGTATCAATAATAGTAATTAAAGGAGTATTATTAATTAAACATGTACCTCTGATGAGTCTATCCTCATTAGCCATCTGATTCTTAGCCAAAGTGAACACCTTTCCACTAGTTTGTGCCTTATTTGGTTTCTGACACTGACTACCAATGTGTCCTTCTTCACCACAATTCAAGAACATTATCTCCTTATGCTTGCACTCAGATACAACATGTCTAGTCTTACCACAACGGGAACACCTCTTCACCTCAGCAGTACACACATTGCTATTATGACCAGGTTTTCCATATTTGAAATAAACCACACCAGCAGGAGCATCTCCCCCACTAGTCCTCTGACCCTGAGCAACTTTCTATTTACCTTTACCAACCGGGGCATCATAAGGATTACCACGATTCACTTTATGCTTACCCCTCTTCTCACTAATAATCTTTTAGTGAGCATTATTATCCTCTTCATAAATCCTGCAACTATTAATCAAGTCAGCAAAGATACAAATCTTCTTGTATCTAATGGCCTTCTTGATCTCTGGACACAACCCATTCTCAAATTTGATGCACTTTGAAATCTCAGCATTTGCCTCGCTATAGTGCAGATAAAACTTAGCCAACTCAACAAACTTTGCATCATATTCAACAACCGACATACTCCCTTACTTTAGCTCAAGAAACTCAATTTCCTTCTTGCCACGAACATCTTCAGGGAAATATTTCCTCATGAATTCCTTGTGAAACACACCCTAAGTTACATTTTCACCAGCAGCTTCCAACCTCTGACATGTCTCTAGCCACCAGTCATCAGCTTCGACTTCTAGCATATGAATTCCATATAAAACCTTATACGCTGGAGTGAAATCCATCACACTGAAGATTCTCTCAATATCTTTCAACCAATCCAATGCTCTGTTAGGATCATACTTACCCTTGAAGGTAGGCAGATTCTCCCTTTGGAAGGTCGCCAAGCTATAAGATCCAGCATTCTTGTCAGCATCCGGCTGATTCTCCATAGCATGCACCATTTCTTCTAAAGCAGCAACGAGTGCATCATTATTCCTTCCAGCCATCTCAAATTATCACTACAACAGAAACAATGGTTAGAACTCAAGTTAACAATACTTGATTGTTAAACAAACTACGACTCGACAACTTGGTCGGACGGACCGACTAGCTCTAATACCAACTTTGTAACACCCCAATTCTACCCAACAATATATATAAAATCAGAGTTACAAAAATTCGACAATCGAATCATGATGCTACAAATTCAACTTTAAAATAACGGCATTCACAAAGATACATAACACATTAAACTTGGATGAACCAACAACCACATAAATTAATCTTTTAAAGCCAGCAACTTTCATAACTACGCAGCAGAATCATAATGTTCAACTTGTAATAATATAACATCTTTGTCCAACTAAAACAACTTCGAATAACAGTTATTTAACGAACAACAACTTAAAGTGCAACAACTGAATAATAATAATAATAAAATAGCAAGCGTTCATCCCTCCGAGTGTTACATATCAGAGCAATGACACTGACTCGAACTACTGAAGGTGAACTTCCTTCATTCTGGATTACCTGCACGTTACCAACACAGGGGTAACATTCAAATAGAAGGGGTGAGATATCGAACAATATAATAGAATGTATGATAAGTAAATTGTTAGAATCAGTTCCTACATATTCACCACTTCTCAGATTTTAACAACATTTAACATAATTAATTCAACCACACAACGACTCAGAATACAACATAGAATGCAACGTGCCTTTATGCAAATGCATGTGGCACCAATGGAGAAGAACTCCCAACTTAAAAATCTGCCAACAAATAGAGACATCAACAAGGCATAAGCCTTCAACTTTATATTTGCCAATCCAGGCCAACTTAACGAGCATTAGCTCCAACTTGATATGCGATGTATGCGACACAACATGAATGTAGCAACAACAGCAACAAACAACAACTTAACATAAATCAAAGTTGGCCATAAGCCTACAACATCAACAATAATTCAATACAAATTCAACATAAATCAACATTGGCCATAAGCCTACAAGTTAATATATGCCCATAATTAGAGGCATCTTAACATAAATTATCAACCTACAATTTCTTAACTCATAACAACTTACACAACACTGTTACCGACCAAAACAACATGCACGGGAAACAGGGATAGGGAGAATATGTACCCCTCTACATGCACGGCAACCAAGACAGGATAACAACTAATTTGTGCTCCTTGACACAGCTTGCAACATCGTACAGCTCGAAAACAATATTGTGCTCCTCAGCACGCCTTGCAGCCTAATTCCACTCGATATCAAACATATATATTCCCAGACACACCTCGCATCCTAAATGCCATTCGGAACCTAACACCATCAGCATCCTCCTCGACCACTCATTCCGGCCAACAACATGGAACAATACAACATCATAACGACTGAAGAAGTGAAAAACACAAGAAGGGGGGTTGAATTGAAAACTTGAAATCAAATGCGCAATGACACACTATTTTTATCCTGGTTCGTTTGATCTCAAACTACTCCAGTCCACCCGTCAAGGTGATTTCGCCTCTCTCCAACGAGGACTTAATCCACTAATTCACAAACAAATTTCAATCACTACTTTGACAACAGTCAAAGTCCTCTTGAGTACAACCACAATCTGGTTAATCTCAAGGAAAGTTGTCTTAAACAAATATACAAGAATGTGTGTACAGTTAATTTTCGTTACAAAAACAGTTATCACAACTGTGATAGTTTACACAAATTTAGAGCGTGGAATAGAGATGAGTAAGCTTGTAGCATTTTGAATTCTCGTACATTAATATTGGCAAATCATAAACGATTTGATCAATTAGATTGTTTATATAGGCGATGGATTCCTATTGATCATTAAGTGTGATAAATGTCATTAAATCAATTTCCATTTGGAGAAGATCATGTCTGAATGAAGCCGTTGTAATTGATGTTGTCTTAATTGAATAATAACGCTTCAGAATCTTACATCCTTGCCTGCTGCCGATGCTTCAGAACATTGATGACTTAGATTATAATGCTTCTATTCAGAATCAGAGTTTACTTCACTTAAGCGCAGGTTCTGGTCATCAATCTTCAGCGCAAATTCTGATTACTTCAGCGTGTAGCTTCTATAGCTTAACTTCTGATGCTACTTTGGTCAGAACTTCTGCATACACAATAACATAATTTTTAGGGTGCATATTTGTTCTTTGTATTTGTTATCATCAAAACTCTAACTAAGGGTTGTAGAATCAAACTATGTTCTAACAATCTCCCCCTTTTTGATGATGACAAAAACTAGAATTTTCAATGAAAAATAAAGAACAAAAGGTTTAAGAGAAACTCCCCTTGGGTTGATTACTTCCCTGAAGTTCCTTCTCATCAGAGCTTTTGCTGCATATCCTATCAGAATTTGTTCCTGTTCAAACTTTTCAGAAAGTAGAGGTTAAATAATTCAGAATGTTTGAGACTTTTGTCCCGGTAAACCATTATTGAAAATATCTTACTTTCTTCACCTTTTTGTCAGGTATCAAAAAGGCAATATAATCATAGCCAAAATAGATGAATTATATTTAAAACATAATGCAATGACAAGTTTCAGAATAAGGAGGTAAGGATAAAAGTTACAGATAAACAATTTTAAAAGAAAATCTAAGACGAAGGGGGAAGACGTGTGAACAGCGCTACCAACAAGCTCTTGATCTGAGTGCTTGACTCTTCCTGCTTGCCCAAAATGTTTTTGATTTACTTTGTAGTGTCTTCTTGTTTATCTAGAATACCTTTGATCTCTTTTTTCGTATCCTCTTGCTTATCCAGTCTTGCATGGATTAAAGCATTCTATTTCTTTAACTCTTCAAGAGTTTACATGACTAAGGAGGAAGCTGGTATCTCTTTAGGGGTTGGATGTTGCTCAGAACATTCTGCGGCCTCTTTTGAGTGAACCATTTCTTCTGCTACAATCATATCTTCTGGAGCAGTAGTCAGAGAGAGACTTTCTGATTCTGGTTCAGCTACTTCTGAAGGATGATGCTTTTTCCAGGGAGCATTATCCAGCGAGAGGATATCTTTCTTGAACAGTTGGCTCAGAACTTGATCTTGGAAAGCCTTCAGATGATCATTGAAGTTCTGTTAAGCCTTTTCATAACCCAATTCCTTCAGCTTCAGAGTTTCAGAGTTGAGCCAATTTCAGAATCTTTCCCATAACATAAGAAGTAACTTGGTGGTTGGATGAGGAAGCATGTATCCATAATTCTTTGACGAGAATGGGAAACGTTGGACCCAACAAATGATCAAAATACATGTTCCATCCATGTGCAGTAACGTCTTCATAGAGGTTGAAACCATTTTCTTGCAAGCTCTCTGTGATACGGTGGGAAAGAACTGACTGTTTTTTGGAATGCTGGTTTGCGTTTTGCGTTTGTTTTTGCAAAATGTCGCGGTAAGCAAGAGTCGCCACCGACTTTTATTTTATCCAACAAGGAAAGGAAAAAAGCACAGAAAAATTCCTTTTTGAGATATTTCTCGGGTTCGGGGGGTAGATTATAGAAAGGGAAGGTGTTAGCACCCTTTCTATCCGTGGTTATCCACGGGCTCTTAGGTACTTGCTCATATTGTTTTCAAAATTGCTTTTCTTTGTGCTTGTGGGTTTGAAAAAGTTTTTGTTTGAAACTTCGTTTTAACTCTTGCTTCTGTCCTCAAGAGCGTATGAAGTATTTTTGAAAACTTTGTTCGAAAAGTGTAAGTGTGAGAAGTTTTTGTTTTTTGAAAGAGCAAGTACTTAAGAACCATCTACCTACTCGAAAAAGGAATCGTTCTATGCTATCTTCCTTTAGACAGTGATATCCTACTATTGATGAGTAGGTAGCACCGTCGTTGGAGTTTAAGGGTCAATTCGAATTTAGGGACTCACGGTCACCAAAGCAATGTTAGGACGCCTTAGCGGTAACCCTAATGTCTTAGATCATTTGTTTGAGGCAAAAATATCCGAGGAAACTGTTTCGAGGCGACTATGATCTTTAGACAAGAGGACGAACTCTAAAGTGACCTATACTTAATGACCGTGTACGAAGGCAACCAAGTGGGGTGTACCCTAAGAGTGCGCATGTGCGGGTGTGTCATTTTCAGTTAATTTTATCTTTGTACATGTTAATGGTGATCTAGGTTGATTTTAGGTTTAAACGTTCAATCTTGTCATGTATCCCTATTATCAAACATCTAACAGTTATATTTTGCGGAAAATAAATTGCGGAAATTAAATTACAAGGCGTTGGGTATTTACATCGCCAAAAACAACTCTTTGAAATTTAAATGCGGAAAATAAATAAAGCAATAAAAATAATTAAATGGTCCTAATTATCTATTACATTCCGGGAACAAATACAAATATGATATAAAATGGATCGCGTGTGGGAAATTAAGTCGAGTGCGAGTTCTAGGGTTTTAACCCTTTGTTATTTAAAGAAAAGATTTTTTTTCGTTTTGAATTAAGAACTAAACTATCCTAAATTAATTATTAAATTAAATTAATTAAAATAATTAATAAAATAAATAAATATTTTTGGGTTTTTGTGTTATTTAAAGAAAGAAACTAAAATTGATCAATGTTAATAAAAACCAAATTATGTCTAAGTTAATTTGATTATTTACAAAATATATTAAAGTTATCCTAATTAAAACTAAATTAATATAATTAGTATTTATTAATAAAAATTAAAATTTGGTTTTAATGAAGAAAAATATTTTTTGGTTTTATTTTTATAAAGAAAAAATTTGATTGGTTAATTGATTAAATAAAAATAAAAAATAATAATAAAACAAATAAAATAAAATAAAAGAAATAAAAAGAGATAGGAGGTTTGGGCCTGATTTGGAGGTTTGATCAGCAATTCCAAGGCCCATTAAGCGCTGGCCTGGTGGACTTTTTGGATCCCCTGTGCGCTGGTTGACTTGGTCCATGGTATACCATCAATCTGAATCACCAGATCTGGCTTTTGGCCATCTGGCGCTTTGACTTATGAAGGCATATGGTGAGCTACAAGCATTGGTTTGTACCTGATTGCATGACAAAATAAAGGAAAATACAAAGCGATAGAGGCAGGGATCGAACCCCTGACCTCCAGCCAACAACGCCTTGGGAGCACTCACACTGACCACTGGACCACTTCACTTGAATTGTTAATAAAACACAAACAAAATATAATATATTAAAACACGTTAATATGCCAGAAAATAAAAAAAAGTGCACGAACATTTGAATGGCCCACTGGGGAATTGCCACGTCTCCGTCCCCTACCTCCAGCCCCTCTAACTTTACCTGCGGATTTAGATCCGCAGCTAAATTCGTAGGTCGATCCCAAAATTAATTCTAGGCCATAAAAACGACCCCCGGAGACATGGTTAGGTTCGTCTCCCTCTCCTGAGTACAACCATGTCCATCACGAGATTCAATTTCACCTAAAACGCAAATCCCTAAAATCCAACACGAAACCCTAGCCATGCTATTATGAGATTACAGTCCATATAAATGAAATTAAATATTTCCAAAAGCTCAGAAATGTCATGAGAGTCACAAATGTATCAATGATTTGCCAGAATGATGCAGAAATAGAGAGCCACGATTTTGAAAACAGTGCCAAGAAACGTGACACTTACAGCAAGTTTTGATGTGTATGAGAGCTTGCTTTGGATTGGTTCTGACTCAATGAACCTCCAGCAATCGATTGGTGTCAAGCTTTGCTTCTGAAAACGCCTCCAAGTAGGATTTTGGTTTCACACTTTTTACCACTTTTTCAAGTTTTGTTTGGTTGGTTCTTGCAGCCTCTCCATCCTTGATTTTGTGCCCTCTAGCTTCCTTATGTATGATAGAATGCATTAGGTTAACAAATATGTATTGAATCCTTCCACATCAATGCCATGAGATTTGATTTGATTCACTTTTGAAAGCTTGCCTAATTTGTCAAAAATCCATCTTTTTGTACATGATATGGTGAGATACGAATTTGATGCTGATCATGATGATGATTAAGTCCTAAAATAGCCAAAAGGATATCAAGCAATCAATATTTGGATTTTATTTGATTTAATTTGATTAAAAATGAAATAATTCAATAAAAAATCAAATAAAATAATAAAATTGATAAATGGACACAAGGCTGAATCTAGGACACGTGTGCAATGTGGCAAGTTCAAATCAAGTGGAAAACAATGGGCCCATTTGACAAAATTTGAAGTTTTGTAGATAGTTGACTTTTGGCAATTTTGCAAAAATGCCCAACTTCAACAATGCATAACTTATTCAATTTTGAACTTTTGGAAGTGTTCTTGGACTTTTTAGAAAGCTTGAGATGTCCTCTAACCAATCCTTTTGGTGTCATCTCATTTTGATATTTCATGCTCAAGTTATAAGCTTTGGAAAAAAAGGTGTTTTTGTTGACTTTCAAAAATGACCTATAATGTCCAAATTTATAACTTCTTGTGAGTGCATTTTCCAATCTTGGGGTGTGAAGATGGATTATAGGAAATTGCATCCTCTTAAAAATGAGATTTGTATGGGTAATTTCTCATAAAGTATGAGAACGTTATGCTTGGTCAAAGTTGAGTTGACTTTTCCTACAAAACCCTAATTTAGCAACTTTTGAGTCTTGATGAATTTTGAGCAATCCTTGATGAATCATGATCAACCCTTGATAAAATGATGAAATATCCTTAAAAATGAGAATTTTGATAAAAAAATCTTGAGGTTTGACTCTATTTGGGTCACAATTGACTTTTGCCCTAGCACAGTCGATTTTTGGACCCTTTGAGCGATTGACTGAGCAAACTTCCTCTGCAAGGCTTGAAATTTGACATGGATGACCTTGAGAACATATTATGACATTAGGGAGCATTTGAGGTCATTTGGACTCAAGGATCTTGATGCAACACAAAACCCTAATTTGGGGTTGACTGCCTTAGGAGATGATTTGTCTGACCCACTCTTGAGCAAACTTGAGCAACTTGGAGATTTTTCTTGCAATGTTTTGAGAAATATGAGAGGGCAAATTTTGGGGTACAACACTCTCAAAATCAATAATCAGTTCAGAGAGAACTTCCAGGATGTCAACAGGAGTGAGAAGCGTTCTAAAGGGTTCTTCATATTGTTCCGTTGATGAAGATTCAGGAGCACTGAGATTTTTGAGACTTGATGATGATGCCATTGTTCACACGGGTTTTTAAGGAAGATGAAAAGGATTTTTGAAAGCAAGAACTTGAAACAAGAGAAAATATTGAGGAGAGTAAAAGTGAATGAATGAAATAGTAATTTTGAGTTTAAATAGGTTTCTTGAAAATGTAAACAGTAAGCAAGAAAAAAATAGTAATGATTATATGCATTAATGACACCTGAAATTAGGGGATTTAGAAAGATACTGAACGGTTACCACTGACAAGTGTCTCAATGCATCCAATCAGAGCCTTGGACCCTTCAGAATTTGAATGTGTGTTCAGCCTCAGAAGGTAGCTGGTGAGAGGATGACAAGTGTTTGATGATGTGAACTGCATGCCTCTATCCTTGAAATGAAACATTCAAATCTTCATGGATTGATTCTGAGGCAATCTGTACTTCTAAACTCTGAAGACAGGTTGATCATTTGTTCACAGAAAATAATAAAGTTATGAGGGTTAATATATGTAAATAAAACATTATATTCTGGGCATAACTTCATGCTGAGATGTTTCAGAATGAAGTTGAACCTATCTTCAGAAAGAGGTTTTGTAAATACATCAGCCCATTGATGGTTTGTGTCAATAAATTTTAAGGTAAGAATTCCTTTCTGAATATAGTCCCTAATAAAATGATGTTTTATTTATATATGCTTAGCCCTAGAATGTAAAATAGGATTCTTACTGAGACATATAGATGAAGTGTTATCACAGAAGATAGGAATGTTACTCTCAAATATGTTGAAGTCTTCAAGTTGAATTTTCATCTTGAGCATTTGCGTGCTACATCCAGCAGCTGCTATGTATTCAGCTTCTGCTGTTGATAGTGCTATTGTGGACTATCTCTTGCTGGTCCATGAGATCAGATTTTCTCCCAGAAACTGGAAGCTTCCAGAAGTGCTTTTACGTTCTACTCTGTCTCCAGCAAAATCAGCGTCACAATATCCTACTAAGCTGTAATCATTTGATTTTCTATAAAACAAGCCCAGATTAGTAGTACCTTTCAGATACTTGAAAATTTGCTTAACTGTTGTTAAGTGAGACTCTCTAAGATCTGATTGGAATCTAGCACATAAGTAAACACTAAATAAAATGTCAGGCCTTGAAGCCGTCAGATAAAGGAGAGAACCAATCATACCTTTGTAGACTTTCTTTTCTACCTTTTTACTTACCTCTTCCTTTTCTAGATTGCACGTGGGGTGCATTGGAGTCTTTGAGGGATTACATTCTGAGAGATCAAATTTCTTCAGAAGTTCTCTAACATATTTGCCCTGATGAATGTAAGTTCCTTCTGGAGTTAGGTTTATCTGAATGCCCAGAAAGAATTTGAGTTCCCCCATTAAGCTCATCTCAAACTCTGCCTGCATGCATTTAGCAAACTCTCTTCCCATAGAGGGTTTAGTAGATCCAAATATGATGTCATCAAAATAAATTTGACATACTAAAATGTCATTCTTAAATGTCTTACAGAACAAAGTTGTGTCCACTTTCCCTCTGGTGAAGTCCTTTTCTAACAGGAAGTTACTCAGTCTTTCATACCAAGCTCTGGGAGCTTGTTTCAGACCATAGAGTGACTTCTTTAGTTTGAAAACATATTATGGGTGTTTGGAATTCTCAAACCCAGGGGGTTCATGCACATATACCTCTTCATCTATATAGCCATTTAGGAATGCACTTTTGACATCCATCTGATACAGGGTGATGCCATTGTTTACAGCAAATGAGATTAAAAGTATGATAGATTCTAACCTGGAAAATGGAGCAAAGGTTTCTGTATAGTCTATCCCCTCTTGCTGACTATAACCTTGTGCCACCAGTCGTGCTTTGTTTCTGATGACTTCTCCTTGCTCGTTCAGTTTTTTTCTAAACACCCACTTTGTTCCAATGACGTTGAATACTTTTGGTTTGGGAACCAGATCCCATACGTCATTTCTGGTGAACTGATTCAATTCCTCCTGCATTTCCAGAATCCAGTCATTGTCCATAAGTGCTTCATCAATTGTTGTTGGTTCAATCAGAGAGACCAGTCCCAAGAGGGATTCTTCAGAGTTTCTGAATGTTGATCTTGTCCTGATTAGATCATCCTTCTTTCCCAGTATTTTATCTTCTGGGTGAGCAATGCTGTTTATGGATAGCCTTTTCTGGAGTTGATCAACTGAAGGTGCTGGATTGCTTGCAATATTTCTTTCTGAGGTTGTGGGAGCATCTCTGTTGAGAACTTCTGACGAGTTGTCTTCAGTACCTGTGAATTCAACTTCTATATCTGCAAAGAATTCATTCTGCTTTGACTTTTAAGGATCAAGCTTATCATCAAATCTAACACTGATTGACTCTTCAACAATCTGTGTTTCTGTATTGTATACTCTGTACCCTCTTGAGCATTCAGAGTATCCTAACATGATACACTTTTGTGCTTTAGAGTCAAACTTGTTCAGATAATTTTTTGTATTCAGAATAAAGCAAGTGCATCCAAAAGGATGGAAATAAGAAATGTTGGGCTTTCTATTCTTCCACAATTCATATGGAGTCTTTTCCAGAATAGGTCTTATAGAGATTCTATTCTGAATGTAACACGCTGTGTTGATTGCCTCTGCCCAGAAGATATTAGCAATGTTAGTCTCATTGATCATGGTTCTGGCCATTTCTTGCAATGTTCTGTTCTTTCGTTCTACAACTCCATTTTGTTGGGGAGTTCTAGGACAAGAGAAGTCATGCAAGATGCCTTTTTCATTAAAAAATGATTCAAAATTTTTATTTTCAAACTCCCCACCATGATCACTTCTGAATTTAACAATTCTAAGATCCTTTTCATTCTGAACTTGGTTACAGAAGGTAACAAACATAGAGTGTGACTCGTCCTTGTGTATTAAGAACTTTACCCATGTCCATCTGCTATAGTCATCTACGATCACTAACCCATACTTCTTGCCGCTGACAGACGTAGTTTTTACTGGTCCAAATAAGTCTATGTGCAGAAGTTCTAATGACTTAGAGGTGGAAACAACATTTTTGGATTTAAAAGCAGGTTTTGCAAATTTTCCTTTCTGACATGCTTCACACAGAGCATCTAAGCTGAACTTCAAATTAGGAAGTCCTCTGACCAGATTGAGTTTGTTAATCTGAGATATTCTTCTCATACTTACATGCCCCAATCTTCTGTGCCAGACCCATTACTCGTTGTTAATAGAAAGAATGCATTTTACATTCTGACTCTTTAGTTCAGAAATTTTTATTTTATATGTTGTTTTTCCTCTTTCCATTAAACATGATAGTTCCATCTTTCTGACTAATAGCTTTGCATGAATTTTGATTAAAGATTATATCATAATCGTTATCACTTAATTGAATTATGGATAATAGGTTATGCATTAATCCATCAACTAACAACACATTATTTATAGAGGGAAAATTTCCATTACCTACTGTTCCAGAGCCAATGATCTTTCCTCTTTGGTTTCCTCCAAAGTCCATGTAGCCTCCAGGTTTAAGTTCCAGGCTTTGGAACATATGACTTCTTCCCGTCATGTGTCGAGAGCAGCCAGAGTCCAGGTACTATGACTGGTGTTTTAGCCTTGCTGCTAAAGATCTCTGCTACATATATAATTTTGTCCTTAGGTACCCATATCTTCTTGGGTCCTGGGTTGTTAGTTTTACCAAAATTCTTGTTGAATTTTGATTTGACAGAATAATCACTACTAGTGTATTTTATGTCATGTGTGTGCCCATATATAAAATGTGATTTAAGTGGTGTGCATTTTATGAATAAGTCCATGGCCTGTTTATGTGTAGATACCTTACCTTGATATCATATCCCTTTTCTTCCATTTCTGCTAACTCCATAGATCATTGAAGCCATCTTGCTTCTATCTATGTTTCTAGCCAGAAACTTCTGAAAGCTATGATCATACTCTTTGATGATCTCATCAGCATTACTGGGAGTCTCTGAGATTATTTCCTTCTGAGAATTTTGCAAATCATTTTCTAATTTTGACACTTTTTCTTTTAACTCAGAATTTTCTAATCTGAGACTCTCAGTCTTTTCAGAGTCAGAGACAAGATCCCTTTTCAGGTTCTTGAATTTGACTCTGATTTGCTGATACCTTTCCAGAATTTCATTTAGACTTTCTGCAAGTTCAACCTTAGTAAAGTTTAAAGTGAAGTCAGGGAATACCTCTTCAGTGTCTGATTCTGAGTCTGAACTAGAAGCTTCACTTTCTTCTGACACGTTTGCCATAAGACCTATGTTTGCTCTTTCATCATCTGACTCTGATTCAGCTTCAGAGGTGTCTGAATCGTCCCATGTTGCCATGAGGCTTTTCTTCTTTTCCTTGAAGAACTTCTTTTTGGGCTTCTCCTTCTGAAGCCTTGGGCATTCACTTTTGTAGTGCCCTTGCTCATTGCACTCATAGCAGATGATGTCCTTGTTATTTGGCTTTCTGTATCCTGAAGAACCTTCAGATCTTGTGTGTCCAGAGGAAGACTCAAACTTTCTGTATCTGGAGGAGGATTCATTTTGATTCTCTGATCTTCTGGGATTTCTGAATTTCCTTTGTCTCTACTTCCATAGTTGATTCACCCTTCTGGAGAGGAGAGACGGTTCATCTTCTTCTGATGAGGATCCATCAGAAGTTTCTTCTATAACCTGCAAAACCATAGAATCATATTTTTTTGTTAGATTTTAAAGTTAGTGGCTTACCTTGCTTTTGAGGCTCATCTTCTTCTAGCTATATCTCGTGACTTCTGAGGGAGCTAACAAGTTCCTCCAGAGATATCTTGTTGAGAGATTTGGCTAGCTTAAGTGCTGTGACCATTGGCCTCAATTGCTTGGGTAGGCTTCTGATGATCTTCTTAACGTGATCAACAGTAGAATATCCTTTATCAAGAACCTTCAGCCCAGTAACAAGGATTTGGAATCTTGAGAACATAGCTTATATGGATTCACTATCTTCCATCTTGAATGCCTCATAATTCTGAATGAGCGCAAGGGCCTTAGTTTCTTTGACTTGAATGTTGCCTTCATGCGTCATTCTCAGAGAGTCAAACATGTTCTTGGCTGCCTCTCTGTTTGATATTTTCTCATATTTTGAGTATAAGATAGCACTGAGGAGTATTGTTCTGGCTTTGTGGTGGTTTCTGAAATCACGTTTTTGCTGGTCAGACATCATTTTTCTGTCTATCTTCTGACCACTTCCATCCACTGGGTGTGTGTATCCATCAGTTACCATGTCCCACATATCAACATCATCAGCCAGAAAGAAACTCTCAATTTTATCTTTCTAGTAGTCAAAATTTTCTCCATCAAAGACTGGAGGTTTACCACTGATTTTGTCCTAGTCTTCATGGTAGTCATTGCTGATGTTTTGGCTTGGTCCCACCATAGTGTTTTTCTGAAGCTTGGATCTTGTACTGACACGGTTAAGTGTTTTAACTCAGAACCAGGCGCTCTGATGCCAATTGAAGAAGTGAAAAACACAAGAAGGGAGGGGGGGGGGGGGGGGGTGGGGTTAAATTGAAAAATTGAAATCAAATGCGCAATGACACAGTATTTTTATCCTGGTTCGTTTGATCTCAAACTACTCCAGTCCATCCATCAAGGTTATTTCGCCTCTCTCCAACGAGGACTTAATCCACTAATTCATAAACAGATTACAATCACTACTTTGACAACTGTCAAAGTCCTCTTGAGTACAACCACAATCCGGTTAATCTCAAGGAAAGCTGTCTTAAACAAAGATACAATAATGTATGTACAGTTGTTTTTCGTTACAAAAACAGTTATCACAACTGTGATAGTTTACACAAATTTAGAGCGTGAAATAGAGATGAGTAAGCTTGCAGCGTTTTGAATTCTCGTACAATAATATTGGCAAATCATAAACAATTTGATCACTTAGCTTGTTTATATAGGTAATGGATTCCTGTTGATCATTAAGCGTGATAAATGTCATTAACTCAGTTTCCATTTGGAGAAGATCCTGTCTGAATGAAGCAGTTGTAATTGATGTTGTCTTGATTGAATAATAACGCTTTAGAATCTTACATCCTTACCTGCTGCTGATGCTTCAGAACATTGATGACTTAGATTATAATGCTTCTATTCAGAATCAGAGTTTACTTCACTTAAGCACAGATTCTGGTCATCAATCTTCAGCATAAATTCTGATTACTTCAGTGTTTAGCTTCTATAGCTTAACTTCTGATGCTGCTTTGGTCAGAACTTCTGCATACACAATAACATAATTTTTAGGGTGCATATTTGTTCTTTGTATTTGTTATCATCAAAACTCTAACTAAGGGTTGTAGAATCAAACTATGTTCTAATAACGACCACATCAATACAACCCATAATTTTCGGCCAACCGCTCAGAATACCATATCAACGCGTAAATATATTTCCTATCAACAGATTCATTAATTGTACAATACAGTCACGCAGGAAGCTTCCTAAAACGACCACAGAAACAATTTACTAATTTCCTGCCAACCGCTCAGAATACAACAACTTCATAACAACCATAACAACGAGTGATAACCTACCCAAACCTATCCATCGATTATACCGGGGAGCCATAAAGACAACTCAAAACGTCCATAACAAGGCTAGAGGCCAACATCAATAACAGGTTCATTAATCATGTGATACAGTCTTACGGTGACTCCCTAACGACCACAACATAGAGAAACTGGCAACTTCGATAACAAATCCAGAAAAATCAACGCACACAGTCATAAAAACGACCAATTCATACATAATACACATCATAAATCCCATTATATGGTCAGAACCCCACCCTTACCTGGATTGAAGGTTGCTCTACAAAAATTCCAGCCGACAACCTTGTTTTTCTCTGCTCGACACCGGCAAACTTGCTCCTCTCTCTGCGCAGCTCTTCTGGTCAACGCACAAACCCTTAATCACCAACTAAATCAAATCATTGTGTCAGCTTAACCTTATATCATCAATTCTATTAGGCCTAACTTACACACCCCCACTTTACTACTTCCAACCTATAACATGAGCCCAACACAATTGTTCTATTAAATCCAACATTATTATTATTATTAATCAACTAATTACTTAATTAATAATAATCTAACAACTTATACCAACAATTCTCAACATCTAACAACTTTTCAAAAAATAATCCAAAAATAAATAAATTAAATAATTAATTAAATTAACGGTCATTACAAACTACGTTTGAATTGGTAAGGTCTATTAAGACTTGCAAATCCCTTGTGAAACTTGTGGATCCCCGAATAAGTTGCTTGTCAGTGATTATCCCCAGTTTTTTCGCTTCTCCAGCCATGTAGTGGAGTATGATCTTATCCCCAGTAGGTTCATATTTGCGAAATCGCTTTTCCTCCCCAGTGGACTCTTTTTATGAATCGGTAGAAGCGCATGGATGCACGTTTGTCACGAAGATCTTTCCATGTTCCCGCATATGAAGAGGTTGTTGGGTTGTTTCCTGCAGTTCCAATGGTTATTGGTACTCATCAACTTAAATTCCCAATGCACCATCTATAATGTGCAACACTTTTGCTCTCCCCAGTGAGATTGGAAATTTATATTTGCAAGTTCTATCAGAATGTGTCGACCTATGGTTACCAGTTATTCATTCGTCATTCGCCAGTTAAGTGCATAGGCATGCATCATTACATTTCATCTACATAAATGTGTAGTGCTTCCATTATTTTTGGGACACTACTCCATATCGAATTATGAGCCAATTTACCATATTATTCCATGTGAGTTTTTTCAAATTCCTGGTATGTCCAATGAAATGTTGACATTTGAAGATTCCCCAGTAAGTCTATTTAAAAACTGTTTATCATCTGATGATGCCCCTTTCTTGTGATCGGTGTTCACCGACATCCTTTTGGTTTGAGGATAGTTGCTACTAATCTTCTTTGTGGAGTGGTTACTCTTCGCTTTGTTACGGGCCAGTAACTTCTTGGCGTAACAGCTTCAGTCTGATGGTTATCGGTCTCCTTTAAGATCAAGTTTGATACTTGTCTCCTCTTCTAGAATACAGCTGTAACGCGGTGGGAGAACTGACTTGGTTGTTTTGCATTTGATCGCAAATGTTGCGGTTAGCAAGAGTCGCCATCGACTTTTCTTTTATCCAAAAGGAAAGGCTGAAAAGAACAGGAAAGACCTTTAGAGATGTTTTTTTGAGTTCGGGGGTAGATTATGAAAAGGGAAAGTATTAGCATCCTTTTCATCTGTAGTTACCTACGGGCTCTTAGTTGCTTGCTAGATCACTTGCTTTTGTTTGAAAATGTGCTTTGTATGGTTTTTTGAAAGTATTTTTGAAAAGGCGCCATCGTTTAGGAAAACTTTGTAATAATTCTCGTTCCTAAGAATGTATACAAAGCGTTGATCTTTTGAAAATGTTTCAAGTTTTGAAAGATGTTTTAAAAGTGTTGGTGTTTCTTTTGAAAATAGCAAGGATATTTTGATTTAAAAATAAGCAAGCAACAAGGAACATTCTACCTACTCAAAAAGTCTTTCTTTTTTATTTCCTCTTTCCTTTGACATTGTTATTTTACCATGGATTGGTAAGTAACTTTATCTTTGGATGTAAAGGGACAGGCATGGGTCATCGTATAGCCATGATAGCAATGTTGTGAGATATCTTAGAAATTCTCTTTAAGGGACTAAGATCATTTTTGAAAGGAAACTTTGGATAGCGTCATCAAGGGACTATGATCTTATATTTTTTATTTGTTTTTGCTAAGATACCCCACATGCATAACATGGCTATTTTATAAGGCAACAAAGTGGATTTACCCTAAGGGTGTAAGTATGCAAGTGTGTTGATTTACATGCATTGTTTTGTCTTAATTAGGGTTTGCTAACTTGTTGATTTTAATATTTCCATACAAACCCTAATTTACTAGCATTTATATAAAGCATTAAATGGCGGAAAATAAAAATACTAAGTTATTACATCAATAGGGGAGGGGGTGTCTTGAACTGATCAACCCTTGTGCAGTCTTGAACCAAAAGAGATCTTGTAAGAAAATATTTGATAAATGAGAGGGAAAATTTTGGGGTACAATAGTTGCCCCTGTTTAATCTTCTTAAACCTGAAGAGTTAGATTGGCGGATCTGCCATTCGTGACTTGAAGGTGGAAGATGATTGGACACTAGAGTGCCCATAAATTTGCACTCGAAGATGAATTGTGAATGGGCTTATAGATTCCATTTGCAGGAATGATGGAGATTTGCCGAAGATGGGCTTGTAGACGCCATCCAAAGGTGCCTATTGACAGAAAATGGACTAAGTCTGAACTTGATTTCAACTGGAAAAGAATCAGAATAAATCTTTGGAGCAATTTATCTGAAACTAGCAGAAGTATTGTATGTTGTTTGACTGGGAAGAATCAGAAAAAATCTTGGAGCGATTTATCTGAACTAGAAATGTTCATTTGGAAAGTATCAGGATAAATTGTTGAGAGGTTTAAACTGAACCAAAAGAGGTCTTGAATATTCTTTAACTGGAGAGAATCAGAGTAGATCTTTGAGCGATTTATCTGAACCAGAGAAAGTGCCTACTAGGAAAGGATTAGAATAAATCATTGAGAGATTTATCTAAACTAGCAGGTGTTTGGAGAAGAATCAGAATAAATCATTGAGAGATTTATTTGAACCAGAGAAAACGTCTGCGGGAAAGAATCAGAATAAACTGTTGAGAGATCTAAACTGAACCGGCAGGGATCTGGAGAAGAATCAGAACAAATCATTGAGAGATTTATCTGAACCAGAGAAAACATCTACGAGAAAGAATCAAAATAAACTTTTGAGAGATTTAAACTGAACCAGCAGGGGTCTGGAGAAGAATCAGAATATATATTGAAGCGGCTTATCTAAACCAGAGAATATGTCTGCGGGAAAGAATCATAATAAACTGTTGAGAGATTTACATTAAACCAGCAGGGGTTTGGAGAAGAATCAGAATAAATCTTGAAGCGATTTATCTTAACCAAAGAAGGTCTTGAATTATCTTCAACTGGAATAGAAATCAGAGAGATCTTAGTGTCGATCTGACTGAACTAGAGAAAAATCTTGAATTAACTTTGACTGGAATGGAAATCAGAAGAATCTTAGGATTGATTCAACTGAACCAGACAAAAGAGAAAATGTCCACCTGAAAGAATCAGGATAAATCATTGAGAGATTTAAACTGAACCAGCAGAGGTCTTTGATGAGCATTAGAATAATATTCATAAATGAATTATATCTGACTCGTATCTAAGAGAGGTACTGAATGAGCGTCAGAAAGTCATCCGTATATGGATCGTATCCGAACTATATTTGAAAGGTATGCTGAAAGAAGTATCAGAATGATATACGTATCTGGATCGTATTTTGACTGTATTTGAATGAGTGACAGAATGACATCCGAATTTGGATCGTATCTGGGCTGTATTTTCAAGAGAATCTGGAGTAAGTATCGGAATGTCAGCCATATGTGGGTCGCGTCTGAACTATTTCTATAAGGAAATATGGAATAAGTATCAGAATGTCAGCCATATATGGATTACATTTGAATTGTTTCTAGAAGACTGTATGGGAAGGAGCCCATGTAGGATTGCTTTAGCTGGTCGTGTAGATAATTTCCCTGGCTTTTTACAGGTATTAATTTCTGACCTTTTAAAGATTATTGGTGATATCCATCTATTGATTTGATCTTTCCTGAAAAGATAAAGAGTTAGATGCATGCAATGTCATGATGTATGAAATTCATGGTGCAATGATGTTCTCAAAACAAATGAGATTGTGTCGTATGCACTTATCATTTATGTAATATGATGTATGAAATGTGAGATGTTTATTGACGTGTATCTTTGTTTGGAAAATAAATCCTCGACAAATGTTGGGGAGTCATTAAATCCAAGACAGTTGTTAAAGAGTATGAGAGTCTTCAAATTTTGCTTAGAATATTTCCACCAAGGATTCCTATTTTGTTGTTTGAGGAGATCTCCGCTAGGGAATGTTGAAAACTCTTGTGGAGAGTGTTGATTCTTCCTTGGGGGAAAAGAGTTCAGGAGTTTCAGTTGTCCGTTGCTCTACTAGGGAGTCGAAGTTGAACTGATATCTGGTCAGCTCCAGGCTTTACAGTAACTTGCTGGGGATTGTAGAGTAGTCTACTGGGGAAGAGGAGTTGTGATCCTTTGATTTGTAGTAGTCGGAGAGGAAAACTCAAGCTGGTGAATTTGTAGTTTGTTGGGAAAATAAACCAGGTTGTCGGTCTTTTGGAGAGGTTTCTTCTTCACTTGGGAAAATCCTTGAGGGTTCTTGAGGTCAACTCAGCTGGTGAGAAGTTTTCATAGATTGAAAATCTGGCTGGGAGTCATCCTATGAGAAGGATCTTGGGGAGATTTGTCATTGCCCCTAGTAGTGAATGTTGTAGTAATGCCAGGAAATGTTTGCTTGGTCGCACATGACCCTTTATGTGGGAGCCTGTTTGCCCCCAGAGTTAATCTGGTGCACCTTGACACTTTAGATTTTGATCACATTTCTGGTAGCCCTGGACTTCCTAGAGATATTTTCTAAGACTGTTTTGGAAGAAACCGAAGACCTAATACTGACACCATCTGATACTACTGGCATAGACGAACAAATTGGTGGTACCCAATATCTTTGGTCAAGTCTCAGAATTTTCTAAGAACTGTCATAGAAGGATCTGAAGACATGATACTGACACCATCTGATATTGACACCATCTGATACTATTGGTACAGACAAGCAATTTGATGGTACCGGGAGTCTTCATAATGGATATTGTTCAAACTCATGATCAACATAACATTGCCCCTTGAGTGACTCAGATGGAAATTTTCCCTTGGTTATTCAACAATTCTTTGATAGATTCTTTGAATCTCGACTTGACTGCCCAGATGTGTTGGACAATGGTCATGCCGTGCCCCTTAATTATGAGATATTTGTCATTGGAAGTGTATTTCCGTTTGAAGTGATTATGTTTATTGAGAGAGCTTTCATTTGCTGAATATTCATCGTGTGAATTTCTCTGTTGTCAAACAATTAGCCATATGCAAACAGCAATATTCAAAATAATTCAAAGTTTATGCTTGTCTTGAAGTTTTGAAAATGCGTTTTAGAAGATAAAAGAATTTTGCAAGTATGTGAATTTAAATCAGGATTTAGAGTAAGCCTTACAGGAGTCAGGATACCTTTTGTAACAGTATGCTTTCAGACTAACCCATGCTTCAATTAGGACTTTGTAAGGTTGTATTGTGGCTTGGTTCACAGTTTAAGAAACAAAGGATAAAGGCTCAAAGTGTATTTGTACCCACCCGCTCTTCGTGATGTTCTTCAGTCCTGAACTTAATTAATTGTGCGTTTGAACTCCAATTGAGTCTGGAATGACGTTTTGGTGATGGTTCAGACAAGTTTAGTTTGTCGGAAGGCAGTCATTTTTTGCCATATTTTCCATGTTGTAGAGGGTTTGTAGTGACCTCTTTTTTTTTATTATCCCTGATTTTTCCCGACTGTTCTTGTTTTTGAGATTACAGTCAGTGGGACGCCCCAGTTTTCTTTAAGTCTCCTTCGTAGGTTTTGACTTAGTGGGGTTTTCTTTTGAGAGATAATGAATGCATATTTGATAGGGAACCATCACCATCTTTTGGTTCAAAAGGAATGTTTTTGATGTCATTCGTTGTATTACGGGATGAGAGTTTGCGGCTAAACGCGCCTTTGAATTAATTGAGAGAGTACTCGGCCCCAGGTTTTGATTAAATGTTTCAATTTGTGTAAGAAAGAAAACTTCTACTTCTTTGGCTCAAAGGGGTTGACTAGGGATTATTCTCCTTATAACTCCAGTGTTTAGGAATTGATAGAACACCTGTACATCGTCAGCAAGGTCTGTCCCAAAAGCATACTGTATGAGATTATGGCATTGTTTTTGTCATCCTCCCTCTAAAGGCTTGCATCTTTTTGAAACAAGAGTTGAATATCATAAAGGGAGTAAAAATCATAATGAAAACGAGTGGATTAAATCAAGACAAACATATGCAATGCATTAATGAAACAAAGTTTAACATTAATAGATAAGTGTTTGAACAATGAAAGAGATTACAACTTGAAAATTCAAATGAACAAAAACTTTCAATGATTCGTCATAGGAGTAGTGATCACGTTTGGAGTCTCCGGAGGGTCAAACTCGATCTCCTTGGCATCAATCATGTCTTGGACCTTGTTCTTCAGAGCCCAACAATTGTTTGTGTCGTGTCCCGGACTATCAGAGTGGTATGCACACCTTTCATTGGAATGATAGGTAGGAGCGGAAGTGTTTGGGTTCCGGAGAGGAGCCTTTAACATAATCAGCTATGCCTTCAACATGTGTTGTAGCGCTTGAGCGAGCGACATGTTGATATTAGTGAATTGTCTTTTAGGCGCGACCTCCTTACACTGATGCCCCTATCTTTGTTGAGCAGGCGTAGGATTAGAGATCAAGATTGCTCCTACGTGTTGGTCATGACGAATCCTTTGACCATACATAACATTGGACTCTTTCTTCCCATTGTATGGATTTTTCTGAGCATCAGAGGGTGTAGCTCCTTGGATCTTTCCACTTTTGATGCCAGCTTCGACTCTTTCTCCAGTCAGTATTAGCTCGGTGAACCTGGCCGAGGAGCTTCTGATTAGGTGTTTGAAGAAAGGTCCCATCAAAGTTCCCATGAAGATGTCAATCAGCTCCCTATCAGTTAAAGAGGGTTGCACCCTACTAGCCAGATCTCTCCACCTTTGGGCGTATACTTTGAAGCTCTCATTGGAACCCATGGTCATGTTCTGCAATTGCACACGAGTTGGTGCAAGATCAGCGTTGTACTGGTACTGCTTGTAGAAAGTAGCAGCTAAATCCTCCTAGGTGCGGATGCGAGAACTCTCCAATTTATAGAACCATTCAAGTTGAGTCCCTACTAGGCTCTCTTTGAAGAAATGGATCCAAAGCTTTGGATCAGTTGTGTATGGTTGAATCTTGCGTACATAAGAATTTAAGTGCATCTTAGGGCAAGAGACTCCATCGTACAGGGCAAAAGCATGGATTTTGAACTTTGGCAGGATGACCACCCCAGAAACCAAACCCATGTCTCCTAAATCCAAGCCAGGTATCTCTTGAATCTCTATAGCATTGAGGCAATCCTCTAACTATTTGTACTTGTCATCAGTGGGAGGAAATTGTTCCTCAGAGTAGTCAGCTTCGACTTCATTAATCTCCAGACTATTGTCTTCTTCATGACTATCCCCCATGTTGGATGGAGTTGGAAGATCTAGAGCTCCATTGACTGGTCCTTTAAGTCTTCTTCCCAAGTTCAGGATGCCTACTGACTTCTTGGACTTTTTCTTCTTGTCTTTGAGAAGAAGAGTCTTCAGGTCCTCTTGCCCCTTAGCCAAAGCCAGGAACATTTGTCGGAATTGAGCATTTGAGCTTGGAGATCTTTCACTGTTTATTCCATATCCATCTTACTGAAATAAACAGTAGGAAGATAAGGAGGCATTTATGGGAGAAACCTGTTATGATATGATGCATGATATGTGGATCCATGTTTTCAAGGATCTCGCGGGGTAAATGTTAGTAGTCACTTACAACTTTGATTGGAGAAATTTGTATCAATGGATGTCCTTCCGCGAGAATTAAGCTCACCATATCAAGTGGGTTGTATCCCTTGACTCAAGTTGTTGTACTTGATCTTTGACGCGTTTGGTTAGAGGAAAATAAATCTTCTTGTCCCTTGATAGACGTCTGGTTCAACGTGACCTTGCATCATAGGCCCTTGATATCCTTGAAATGGTTATTGAAAATGCCATGGTATGATGTTATGTACAAGTATGCAAAGTAAGCAAGTACAAATAATCATATTCACACAATGCAGAAAAGTCCTTAGGTTTAGGCTGGCATGGAGTTTGTAGGTAAGTACCCTCTTGAAGTTTAGTTGGCTCAACCTGTCCTAGTAATAGTAATCGGGTTCTAAGGGAGCTCAATATCACTGGGTTTTTTTCTCATGCATTGTTTCAGCGCAAGCCTCTTTAATAGTGACCGAAATATCCCAAAAAACCAAGCCTCAATAAGTGTAGTATCGAGTATCTACCAACTTCGGATTGCACCAAAGACGGTCATCTCACTACGTCCAAATGGCCAAGTTGGTCAAGTAGAGGTTCTAGAAGTCAGTTAGTGTTTCATGACATCACTCAGCGGCCACGTATTCTCCTTGACTACTTAAGGGTTACCGGTACCCACAAATATGTCATAATAACGTAGCTATTTCTTAGACCATGTCAGTATACCCTGCATAGTTTCCACAACATATTGCTACTTACCTATAAGGTATCCCAAATCCGGGTAGAGGATTCAAGCACAAACAAAGAAACAAAATGTAAATCATACAAGTCAAACAAAGAAAGCAAGTAAAGGTGATATAGCCCTAAGGTAACCCCACTTTTAAGTTACTCCCTATCAGAGTCGCCAGTTCTGTAACACGGTGGGAGAACTGACTTGGTTGTTTTGCGTTTGATCGCAAATGTTGCAGTTAGCAAGAGTCGCCACCTATTTTTCTTTTATCCAAAAGGAAAGGCTGAAAAGAATAGGAAAGACCTTTAGAGATGTTTTTTTGAGTTCGGGGGGTAGATTATGAAAGGGGAAGGTATTAGCATCCATTTCATCCGTAGTTATCTATGGGCTCTTAGTTGCTTGCTAGATCACTTGCTTTTATTTGAAAATATGTTTTGTGTGGTTTTTTGAAATTATTTTAAAAAGGCGTCATCGTTTAGGTAAACTTTGTAATATTTCTCGTTCGTAAGAATGTATACAAAGCATTGATCTACTGAAAATGTTTCAAGTTTTGAAAGATGTTTTGAAAGTGTTGGTGTTTCTTTTGAAAATAGCAAGGATGTTTTGATTTGAAAATGAGCAAGCAACTAGAAACATTCTACCTACTCAAAAAGTCTTTCTTGTTTATTTCCTCTTTCCTTTGACATTGTTATTTTACCATGGATTGATAAGTAACCTTATCTTTTGATGTAAAGGGACGGACATGGGTCATCGTATAGCCATGATAGCAATGTTGTGAGATATCTTAGCAATTATCTTTGAGGGACTAAGATCATTTTTGAAATGCAACTTTGGATAGCTTCATCGAGGGACTATGATCTTGTATTTTTTATTTGTTTTTGCTAAGATACCCCACATGCATAACATGGCTATTTTATAAGGCAACAAAGTGGATTTACTCTAAGGGTGTAAGTGTGCAAGTGTGTTGATTTACATGCATTATTTTGTCTTGATTAGGGTTTGCTAACTTGTTGATTTTAATATTTCCATACAAACCCTAATTTACTAGCATTTATATAAAGCATTAAATGGCAGAAAATAAAAATACTAAGCTATTACATCAATAGGGGAGGGGGTTTCTTGAACTGATCAACCCTTGTGCAGTCTTGAACCAAAGGAGATCTTGTGAGAAAATACTTGATAAATGAGAGGGAAAATTTTGGGGTACAACAACAGCGTCCTTGTATTCTATAGGGTCCAATGTTTACTAGGTCTCTTTACCGTGTGGTTACGCATTTGCCTTGTTGGTGGTCCAGTTCTTCCCTAGCGCAACATTTGTAGGGTTGGTGTTCACCAGTCCCTATTAAAGTCAAGTTTGTTACTTGTCACCTAATTTCGAATACATTGTCCTGTTATTGTTTTAGATCTAGTGGTTACTAGATGTTTCGGATTCAAGTTGTTACTTGTTTCTCGGCCTCTTTAATTCCTTGGCCAGTTTTAGTTGTTACTTTTTCTCCTGGGTTCGAGACTATCAGGTGTTTTCCTTCTTTTGGATACAATGGTTATTGATATCGTGTTGAGTACTCTTATAGTCTAGTGGTTACTTGTACCTTTTAAGCTGAGTGGTTACTCCTTGCTTAGTATGTGATCTAGTGGTTTTGACCCCCCGGCGTTTCGATAATGTTTTTATGTTTTTGGTTCATAAAAGGCACTGTTCTGATTTGGTCGAGATTACTGGTATATCCATTAAATCCAACATTCATTGGTATCTTCGTAAATCTAGTGTTTACTAGTCCCCTTTGACCGAGTTGAATGGTTATTGATCTCGCGCTCCGTGTCTAGTGGTTATTAGCCGTTTGAGATGGAATTTAGTGTTTACTATCCTTCTCTGATCGTAATTATGTTTATTTCGGTTTGACACCGTGAAGTTATCCAGAAAGCATTGTGGTTAGACTTTGTCTCAATTTAGAGAGCAAATTTTTGAGTTCATTTTTGTATTCAATCCACTTGTACCTTATCGCTCAAAAGGCTGGAGCCAATCTCGCGATAGGTCTAAGAAGATTGAATAGGGCAACTGTTGTACCCCCAAAATTTACCCTCTTTATTTCGACCTCATTTGGCTTATAATTCATTTGCATATGCATACATACATTGGTTCTATGATCATGGGGTCAAGGTATTTCTTTCAAACTTCGATAAGCTACAAAAGGAGTTTATTTTGTCAGTCGGCGAGTTTTAAAGGTTCGTCAATCCCTTCTCAAGGGAATAATCATACCTTCGTAATGTCAAGTTCCCGTGTTCTTCAACACGTTTTGAGCAGTGAAAGATATCAGGCGTTTCAGTCGCTGCGGAACTGTTGGAACTGAAAATCGGTATTTTGTGATTTCTGGTCAGAAATTCATGACTTGAAGCCAGAAGGTTATCTGAGGATGATTTTCCAGTCATTATAATCTCTCAGCATTCTCTACTTTTCGTCTGTTCAGACCCAAATCTATTTTGTTAGGTTGGCCTCCAGATATTTTTATTACCATAATTTCAACTATCTCATGCACGGTGTTTCGAATATTCGGAAATTCATATCTCTGATTTGGTTTGCCGTCTCTTATTGGAGCTTTTTCCATTAGATCTGTGGTGATGTTTTCTAAAATGTATATTCAGCTCGAGAGTGGATCCTTTGTAGAAGATCTCCGAATGTGCGATTTTCTCCAAGGTGTACGGTGAAAAATATGAAGAAAAAGTGTGTTGAACATGCAGTTTTTGTACACCAAAAAATTCATAACTTGAGCTTCGTTCGTTATTTGATATTCGTTCTGGTGGCTAAAATTTCGTCTTGAAATTATCTATATTTCTTCAGTTTAAGCAGAGAGTTGATTCCTTAGGGAAGATGTTGCAAAGTTTGGATTACTGAGGAATTTCGCAGTGAAAAAATAGTGATAGATATTTATTTTAACGGCGTTCAAAAAACCATATCTCGATCGATTTTTATCCTATCATGCTGCTTCCAACGGTATTGGTTCAAAAATTTCATTAGCTTTATTTCGGTTTCATATTCCGTGCATGTATGTGTTGTACCCCAAAATTTGCCCTCCCATATTCTTCAAGGTTTGCTAAAGATCATGCTTCAAAATCTCCCAAGGGTTGCACAGTCCAATTGCCTCCTAACAGTCAAAAATTAGGGTTTTGGTTCTGGCAAAGAAATTGAAGTTTCCAAGGGTCCAATCAAGTCCAACATGCCCATATACATTGTCAAACATCCATATGCCAAGTTTCAAGACTCACAGCATCAAATTGCACAGTCAAAAACCCTAAATGCTTCACAGTCAACTGTAGGGGCAAAATGGTCATTTGACAGTCAAAAGTCAAAATTTTTGGTCAACATCTTATTTTGAAGCCACAAACATCATTTGATCAATTCCTGATCATGATTCTCAAAGCATGGCTCAAAAAGTCTCAAGATGCAAAAGTTTCTATTTTTGGACAGCTGAAAAAGTCAACTGCAAATTGACCAGGGCATAACTTCCACATGGTTTATCAGAAAAATTCCATCCAAAGCTCATTTTGAAGATAATGACATTTCCTACAACCCATCTTCACACTTCAAGTCCAAGAAATACTCTCACAAAAAGTTATCAATTCCAACATTATAGGTCATTTTCAAAAGTCAACAAAAAGGCACTTTAAGTCAAAGACCATAACTTGAGATTGGAAAATCAAAATGACATGGGACCAAAGACATTGGTTAGAGGACTTCAAGATCTTTCCAAAATGTCCAAGAAAATTATCAAAGCTTAAAAATTGAGCAAGATATGCCTTGTGGACGTTGGGAAATTTTTGGGAATTTTGAAAAGTCAACTTTGCTTCAAATGCCTCAAAATTGCTAATGGGCCTCAATTTCTTCCATGAACCATTACCCAAAGGCCATGCACGACCCATTAAGCTAAAAGGGAGTTATTTTCTTATTTTTAATTAATTAATTGAATTTTTAATCCTATTAATTCATTTAGTTAAAATTAATTATGAGAAAAATACTAAACAAAGGTTTTTGAATCTTTTTGTGCAGCATTTCTTCCATTTATGAACCAAATATCTCGTGTACTACCTCAAGGGAACAAAAATCTTCCATAATTGGCATAATTGGCATAAAAAAGGATTGGAAAAGATTTGACAAAATCAAATATTCAAAAGCATTAAATCAATGGATCATGGGCTGGTTTTTTAACCTAATTCCCTTCATATACTTATGCACAAGTGAAACCAATGAGGTTAAACACAGAAGCTGCGCAGAAACTTCAAGAACAACATTGCATTTTTTGACAAAAAAGTTGAAAACTGTTTTGGTATCTAGAGGATAATTCAAGGCTACAAAAGTATTCAAAAAGCTTGCCAAGACATTCAGGAAGGGATTGCAATCAAGAACATAGCCCCTGACCTCAAGAATTGGTAGAACCACGTTGCATTTTTTCATAAAATTTTCATAATCGTGTTTCCATTTACATGCATTATTTGTGATTTTTAACCATTGATTTATACTAACATGAACATTCTGAAGCTAATGGTATCCTCGAATTGAAATAACCATGCCTGTATAAGAATCCACCATGAACATATTTTAGGGTTTCATGAGCTTTGAATTAGGGATTCCTTCATCTGGCAAAATTGGCCGTTCAAACTGGCACCATTGAAATCAGGACATCAAAACGAAGCAAAGCCACTACTCGCGCCCTTTTTATATTTGCCCAGGAGCTAATCGCTATTTTTCTTGTTTGAGTTTAGTGGGGGTTCAAAACCCCCGCTATCTGTTTGGTAATTGCAGGAAAGATGAGGAAGAAGATAGACGTGTCTCATGATGACTGGCGCATTTGAATTTTGGCGCGTTGTATATCACTAAGCGTTGTTTTGCATTATATTGTTTGTTTGCTAATTCCTATATAACGCACGCGCATGGCTCAACTGGCAATTGACACATCTGGTAAACACTGGGACTTGGGTTCGATTCCCAGGTCCCCTTGCATATTTCATGATTTTTTCTATAATATACTTCCATGCAGTGCAAGTCCCCAGGGCTCATCATACAACTCCACCATCTAGCTTGCCACGCGCCCAGGAAGTCTCATCCAAAGGTCAGAACGTGGAGATCACCATACGCGTTGGTCAACTGCTTCCCACGTGATCACTGAAAGTCAAAAGGGCCTGGAATCTGTTGGGCCAAATTTCTCAAATAACACCTCCAAAATTGGGTCTGAATTCCCATGGTTTGCACATTTTTCTCACTTATTTTTATTTGATTTTCTTTCTTAAATTCTTTTAATTATTTTCTTTAATCTACCAAAATTAATTTTCATAATAGGATAAAACCAGAAAAATCAAAACTAAAAAATATGTTCATTTAATATTTAATGTATTAATATTTTTGTAAATAAAACTTTTAATAATCAATTTAGTAAAATTAGGTTTAAATTTAAATGTTTTTTTTCTTAATAACTAAAATATGTAGAAATTAGGTTTTTAGCATTTTTATTCTTTTTCCTAATAAATAATTTCTTCCTATCATTATTATTATTAATTATTAATTATTTTGTAAATACCCACGTAATTAAATAATTAGTATAAATTAGGTTAAAACTTAAATAGTTTTCTTTAACAATTAAAAATAATTTAGATCTAGGGTTTTATTTAATTTCTAATTTTAATTAATTTTCTTTATTTCATAAATACCAAAAACCATAAAAAAAACATTTCTTTTCTTATTAAATAATTAATTAGCCTTTTTAATTTCATTTAATTTCTTTAAAGGGTCCAACGCCCTCGCACACTCGATTCTAATTTCTTTTCGCACGTTTATTCTTATGTAATTTCCCAAGCTTTGTAATAGTAATTAGGAATTTATTTATTTTCCGCATTTTTATTCAAATCAGGTCTTTGTTAATTTGGCGATGTATAGACCCGCGCCTTGTAATAGCGTAGGACTTTATTTTCCGCACTTTAATTTCCGTACCCTTAACTGCTAAATTTTGCATGAAAGAATGAATGGCCCAAATAAAATCAAAGCGTAGCTCACCCAATGCATGATCAAGATAAAACATAACTGAAAACAATACACAAATTCACACACCACTCTTAGGGTACGCCTCACTGTTGCCTTGCCCCTCGAAACGTGGTCGTCGAGTATAGGACGCCTTAGTGAGTCCTTATGTCCGTTGATCTAGTTGCCTCGAACAAGTTGCCTCGAAACGGTTGCCTCGGAACAAGTTGCCTCGAAACGGCTGCCTCGGAATAAAAAAAGATCAATGGCATAAGGGTAGCTTCTAAGGTGTCCTACTGTTACTCTAGTGACCACATTGTCCCTACAAACGAATTGACCCGAACACCTCCAACGGTGGTGCTACCTACCTCTCAATGGTGGGATGGCACTACCTTAAGGACATTTACACAGCCTAATTCCTTAGGGTAGGTAGATGACTCGTAGATACTTGCTCTAATTCAAAACAAATCAAAAAAACTCTTTTCACACTGACACTTTCTAAAAGATTTCAAAACAAACGCTTCACAACACTCTTGAGGACTGATACAAGAGTAGAATTGAAGTTTTCAATGAAACTTTTTTCAAACCCACGCACTTTTGAAAAGCAAACAAACATTTTGAAAACACAATGAGCAAGTATCTAAGAGCCCATGGATAACCATGGATAGAAAGGGTGCTAACACCTTCCCTTTCTATAAATCTACCTCCCGAACCGAGAAACTATCTCAATCAGGAATTTTGCTGTGCTTTTGTCCTGTACATGTTGGAGAACATAAAAGACGGTGGCGACTCTTGCTTACCGCGATATTTCGCGAACCAGCGTTAAACAGTCAGTTCCAGATCCACCGATCACAAAACTGGCGACTCTGCTGGTGAATCTTATAAAGTGAGGTGTACCTTAGGACTAAGATCACTTGTGTTTTCAATTGTTGTGCTTGTTTGCTTTATATTGTGGGTTGTTTCGGAGTTACATAGATCCTAACCCGGATCCGGGGATACCCTATTAGGTAGCATAAGTTGTGAGGGACCTGTCCGGCGTAGACCGACATGGGTGAAGCAGTGGCTACGTTGGTGTGGCACCTTGGTCTGTACCGATATCCCTTGTGTCGCAACGAGGAGAATATGGGTCTTCTGAGGAGTCATTAAGCACCAACCGACCTTAGAACCTTAAATGACCCAACTTGGCCAATAGAACAGTAGCAGTATGCTACGCTCATTGAGGCTAAACTCTCGTGATGGTTCTGGCTGCAAGAAAAGATTGCGATGCTGGAGTTATGACCGATTGAGGGTAGTCAGTGATATTGGGATCCTCTAGAACCCGGTTACTTTTGATAGGACAGGTCTTAACCAACCAACTGAAAGAGGGTAATACCTGAACTCCATGCGGGCCTAAACTCTAAGGGCTCTCTGTGTGACTTGTGTGCCTTAAAACTTGACTACTTGCATGCTTGTTATCTGACCTATGAGTTCGTTGCAGGTTTTGTTTACAGTCCTTAATTGGGACTCATAACAGGGTCTACTTACATCACTCCATGCATAGCATACCATCATACCATTGCATACATCCTGCATAAAGACTAATCCATTTCAAGGATCTTAAGGGCTTGTGATGCAGGTCATGATGAATCAAACGTCTAGCAAGGGGCAGAGAGGATTTATTTTCCTCTAGCCGAGGTTGTCAGAGGCTATGACCCACTTGATATGGTGAGCTTTGACTCCTGAAGAAGGTTCCTCTAGCCAAGGTGATCTAGAAATTCAAACATGATAACTCGAGTCAGGGGCTATGACCCACTCGATATGGTGAGCCTTGACTCTTGAAGAAGGACTCTCAATAATATGCAGTTCCTTCAATCAAGCTACAAAATTCAAAATGCTAACAATCTTCTTGTTTACCCTGCGAGGTCCTTGAAAACATTGCATGCATATCATACATATCATTGCATAAAAGGTACCCTTTTTTCTGCAGGTTGCTTACCTTCTTTGTTGTTTATTTCAGCAGTCTCATCATGAATCAGGAAACATCTACTGAGCAATCCATCCAGGCCCTCCAGGCCCAGAATGCCCAATTCCAGGAGCTGATTAAGAGTCTAGCCCAGGGCCAACAAGATTTGAAGACTCTACTTTTGAAAAAGAAGAAGAAGAGGACTGTGTTGTTCAACCCTAGGCGTAAATCTGGGAATGTATCACAAAATGATGTTGATCAAGCTGCTTCCTCTGTTGGGAAAGACAGTCCCCAAGGGAGAGAGGTTCCTAGTCCAGTGGTCTCCGACAACGAGACTGATTTTGATGATGAGCAGTACCCCCCAGCTGAGGACCGGTACAGGCAACTAGAGGATCGTCTGAATGCCATGGAAATTCAACAAGTGCCTGGGTTGGATTTCGGAGACCTGGGTCTATCTTCGGGTGTGGTGATCCCACACAAATTCAAAGCTCCTTATTTTGCTAAATATGATGGGGCATCCTGTCCCAGGCTGCATCTCAGGTCTTATGTGCGGAAGATTCAGCCGTATACAGTGGACAAGAACTTGTGGATCCATTTCTTCCAGGAGAGTCTTTCAGGGACTCATCTCGAATGGTTCTATCAGCTGGATGGAACCAAGGTTCGTAACTGGGAGGAGTTGGCTACTGCTTTTTACAAGCAGTATCAATATAATGCCGACCTCGCTCCTACACGTACCCAACTCTAGGGTATGTCGCTAGGATCGGGAGAAGGTTTTAAAGAGTATGCGCAGAAGTGGAGAGACCTGGCTGGTAGGGTACAACCACCGCTGACCGACCGTGAACTTGTGGACATGTTCTTGGGGACCCGGTCTGGTCCATTCTTCAACCACCTGATTGGGAATTCCGCTGCGGGGTTTACAGATTTGGTCTTGACCGGGGAAAGAATAGAAGCTGGCATCAAGTCAGGGAAAATACAGAATGGGGACTCCTCGAACACTAAGAAGAAACCATCCAAGAGAGAATCTAGTGCTGTCAACGCAGTAGCTATTGCAAAGCCGGCCGGTGCTCCTCAGCATCACCATCAACAAAGGGAAGAGAGACCTAAAAGGCAATTTACTCCCCTCGGCATGACCTTGTCACAGATATTGCCACAGCTGTTGGAAACTAAGTTGGTAACTCTCATGGATCCCCCGAAGAATCCTAACAGGACACCTTCAAGGTATAACCCCAATGCTCGCTGCGCCTATCATTCTGACAGCCCGGGGCATGCTACAGATGACTGTTGGACTTTGAGAAACAAGGTTCAAGATCTGATTGACGCAAAGGAAGTCCAGCTTGACTCTCCAGAGACTCCGAATGTGATCACTGCTCCCCTGCCAAAGCATGGCTAGGATTGGAAATTTTTTGTTCATTCGAATGTTCAATTTGTAATTTTCTTTTGATTGTTCAAACATTCTATGTCAAACGTTGTTATTTCATTAATGCATTACACATGTCTGTTTTGAAGTAATTATTTCGTATTCACTATATGCAAACTATTTTCATATTTTTTGATGTCAACTCTTGATCTGAAATTCTAAGCCTCTTGAGGGAGGATGACGAAAACAATACCATAATCTACAGTATGCTTTTGAATAGACCCCGCTGATGAGGTGCAGGCATTGTTTCAATTCCTAAACACTGGAGTTATAAGGATGATAATCCCCCGTCAACCCCTCTGAGCCAAAGAAGCAGGAGTTTTTCTTTTCGAAAATTAAAACACTTAATCATAACCTGGGGCAGGGTAGTTCTCTTAGTTGATCCCGGTGCACAATAAACGGCATCAAAGAAGTCCTTCTGAGACAAAAGACAGTGATGGTTCTGAATAATCATAAAGACAGGCAGTCATTATTTCCCAAAAATAAAAGCCCAATAAGTCAAAACCTATGAAGGAGACTTACAAAACTGGGGCATCCCGCTGACTGTAATCACAAAAGAGACAGTTCAGGCAAAAAAATAGGGATAACAAAATCAAAAAGAAAGAGGTCCTACAAACCCTCAACAAAAAAAAAAGAAATGACTGCCTAATCAAAATAAATCGTCAGTATCCGAATCATCACTGGTATATCAAAGCAAAGACTCAACAAGGTCTAACGCATGATCAACTGAGTTTAGGTTTGAAGAACATCACGAAGAGTGGGTGGGTACAAATAAAATTTGAGCCTCTATCCTTTGTTTCTTAAACCATGAACCAGGCCACGTTATAACCCTCAAAAGTCCTAGCTGAAGCATGGGTTAGTTCGAAAGCATATTGTTACGAAAGGTATCCTGACTCCTTAAGGCTTGCGGTAAAATAACGAGTTGACATCACGAGTTACAAAATTCACTTGTTTTTTTTTATGAAAAATGCATTTTCAAAATCTTCAAGACAGACATAAGCTTTGCATTTTTGAAATAACATTGCTTGCACATATGACTATTTGTTTGAACGGCAAAGAAATTTGCACGAAGAATATCTTATGAACAAAAGTACTCCCAACCAAGGGGCAGGCCTGATCATAGTCCATTATCTGGGGCAGTTAAGTCAAGATTCGGAGAATCCCTCAAAAGGCCAACCAACCTGGGGCAAATCTCCATCTGGATCACTTGGAGCGTTGGACAATCAAGCAAAGATCTTCTGGTAGTATGGCAACACTACACTACTGACAGGGGCACCTCCCTACATCCTGAGAGCATGGACATAGTCGAGAAAAGTACTACGCATAATCAAAGACCCGCTAGGTTGACACGCCTAGGAAAAAATAAGGGCTTCCCAGCGAACCAAAAGGGGTCCGGCAAAAATAAGGGATGAAATGAAAAAAATATGTACACCCGGAAAGCTGAAAACCTGAAAAGGCGGCTTGGGCAAAAAAAGGTATCCCGGTGGACTGAAAACCCGAAAGGGCGGTCCAGGAAAAAATTAGGGATCAAAGCGTACGACTATGTCCTGGCATCTCGTCACCTGTCTACCAGAAGATTTGTCAAGTACCCCCACAGGTGCCCTCTCCCACTGAAACTGGGGCAATAATGAGTTGTCTAAGCGATCTAATTTCTCTATCCACCAAGGTACCAAGGTAAGTTCAGCTGAAGAACATAACCAAGATATCTTAATTCCCCAGAGAGTGAGCCAGCAGATCTCAACATTCCCCAAGCAGAGTTAGCCTACCCTATCAGCCTTATGGAAGTTGGATTATCCCCAGTACATCTCAAAGTTCCCCCAGGAGAGTCCAGTCCAAAGGTTCCCCAGGAAAGTGGAATCAAACTCCCCAGCAGGAAGCTTATCCCCAGTAGATTCTGGAAGCTTGTCACCTGCAGAGCACGAACGCTCCCCCGGCTTTATTCAGAAGGTTATTTCCCTACCAGGATATAACTGGGTTATCCTCAGCTAAAAGCCACGGAAAGATCGTCCGCGGCAAAGTCCTTCTTATTCCCCAGCGGAGTTCATCAATTCCTTCAACATAACACATCAATGGTATCCCCAGCGGAGTCATCCTCATCAACCTCAGCAAAGTACCTCTCTTTCCCCACAGAGTTACCTCCCCGTAGAGTAATCTATTCGCCAAGTTTATTCCCCAACGGAGTCTTTTTCTCCTACCGGTATTCTTGCAATCATCATCCCCAACGGAAACGAAGAATCTCGCTCTTCAACATCAGCCCAGGATTTGACTTCCCGGCATCCGTCAAGGATCTATTTTCCCAGACGAAGATACATTCATAAACATCACATTGTTATACATCATGATACATGCATATACGCATCATATCATACAATCTCATGTGTTGAGAACACCATTGCTTGATTCATATCATGCATTGCATATGACTGACCTTTACCTTTCAGGAAGGATACAGTTAAATGATCAGCTATGTAGACGAATACAGTCAAAAGAGACCAACCCAGTCAAAGAATACAAATCCAGTTAAATCAATGCCTAAAGATTTCTCTGATACAACCCGTCGTTATAGACACTCGTCGTCATAGACACTCGTCGTTATAGACACTCGTCGTCATAGACACTCGTCGTCATAGACACTCGTCATCATAGACACTCGTCGTTATAGACACTCGTCGTTATAGACACTCGGCGTCATAGACACTCATCGTTATAGACACCCGTCGTTATAGACACTCGTCGTTATAGACACTCGTCGTTATAGACACTCGTTGTTATAGACACTCGTCGTCATAGACACTCGTCGTCATAGACACTCGTCGTCATAGACACCCTTCGTCATAGACACTCGTCGTTTAGACACCCGTCGTTATAGACACCCGTCGTCATAGACACCCGTCGTTATAGACACTCGTCGTTATAGACACTCGTCGTTATAGACACTCGTCGTTATAGACACTCGTCGTCATAGACACCCGTCGTATAGACACTCGTCGTTATAGACACCCGTCGTCATAGACACCCGTCGTTATAGACACTCGTCGTTATAGACACTCGTCGTTATAGACACTCGTCGTCATAGACACTTGTCGTTATAGACACTCGTCGTCATAGACACTTGTCGTTATAGACACTCGTCGTTATAGACACTCGTCGTTATAGACACTCGTCGTTATAGACACACGTCGTTATAGACACTCATTGTTATAGACACTCGTCGTTATAGACACCCATCGTTATAGACACTCGTCGTGATAGACACTCGTCGTTATAGACACTCGTCGTCATAAACACTCGTCGTCATAGACACTCGTCGTCATAGAAACTCGTCGTCATAGACACTCGTCGTCATAGACACTCGTCGTCATAGACACTCGTTGTATAGACACTCGTCGTTATAGACACTCGTCGTATAGACACTCGTCGTTATAGACACTCGTCGTATAGACACTCGTCGTTATAGACACTCGTCGTTAAAGACCACCCGTCCATGGAAATAACCTGTCAGTAGAGACAACTCACCAACCTTTCTGAATTCCATACTCGATTCCTGTATCCTGCCAGGGCACGTCTGAAGAGTTGGAAGATCAATTCCTGTAACAGGCCAGGTAATTATTTTCCTTTCTCAGGTACGCAAGTTCCCGCTAAGGATTCTCTTACGCGATCAACAACCTCCCGATGGCATCTATAAGCCCATCTCTCCCATCCATCAGTCTCCAAATGGCATCTGTAAGCCCATTCCCCGCATCATACTGCTGACACTCTACTATGTGAGTGCAAATTTCTGGGCACTCTAGTGTTCAATCATCTTCCACCTTCGGATTACGAAAGGCACGCCAACCAATCTACATCCTCAGGTTTAAGAAGATTGAACAGGGGCAACTGTTGTACCCCAAAATTTGCCCTCCCATATTCTTCAAGGTTTGCTAAAGATCATGCTTCAAAATCTCCCAAGGGTTGCACAGTCCAATTGCCTCCTAACAGTCAAAAATTAGGGTTTTGGTTCTGGCAAAGAAATTGAAGTTTCCAAGGGTCCAATCAAGTCCCACATGCCCATATACATTGTCAAACATCCATATGCCAAGTTTCAAGACTCACAGCATCAAATTGCACAATCAAAAACCCTAAATGCTTCACAGTCAACTGCAGGGGCAAAATGGTCATTTGACAGTCAAAAGTCAAACTTTTTGGTCAACATCTTATTTTGAAGCCACAAACATCATTTGATCAATTCTTGATCATGATTCTCAAAGCATGGCTCAAAAAGTCTCAAGATGCAAAAGTTTCTATTTTTGGACAGTTGAATAAGTCAACTGCAAATTGCCCAGGGCATAACTTCCACATGGTTTATCAGAAAAATTCCATCCAAAGCTCATTTTGAAGAGAATGACATTTCCTACAACCCATCTTCACACTTCAAGTCCAAGAAATGCTCTCACAAAAAGTTAACAATTCCAACATTATAGGTCATTTTCAAAAGTCAACAAAAAGGCACTTTAAGTCAAAGACCATAACTTGAGATTGGTAAATCAAAATGACATGGGACCAAAGACATTGGTTAGAGGACTTCAAGACCTTTCCAAAATGTCCAAGAACATGATCAAAGCTTAAAAATTGAGCAAGATATGCCTTGTGGAAGTTGGGAAATTTTTGGGAATTTTAAAAAGTCAACTTTGCTTCAAATGCCTCAAAATTGCTAATGGGCCTCAATTTATTCCATGAACCATTACCCAAAGGCCATGAACGACCCATTAAGCTAAAAGGGAGTTATTTTCTTATTTTTAATTAATTAATTGAATTTTTAATCCTATTAATTCATTTAATTAAAATTAATTATGAGAAAAATACTAAACAAAGGTTTTTGAATCTTTTTGTGCAGCATTTCTTCCATTTATGAACCAAATATCTCGTGTACTACCTCAAGGGAACAAAAATCTTCCATAATTGGCATAATTGGCATAAAAAAGGATTGGAAAAGATTTGACAAAATCAAATATTCAAAAGCATTAAATCAATGGATCATGGGCTGGTTTTTTACCTAACTCCCTTCATATACTTATGCACAAGTGAAACCAATGAGGTTAGACACAGAAGCTGCGCAGAAACTTCAAGAACAACATTGCATTTTTTGACAAAAAAGTTGAAAATTGTTTTGGTATCTAGAGGACAATTCAAGGCTGCAAAAGTATTCAAAAAGCTTGCCAAGACATTCAGGAAGGGATTGCAATCAAGAACATAGCCCCTGACCTCAAGAATTGGTAGAACCACGTTGCATTTTTTCATAAAATTTTCATAATCGTGTTTCCATTTACATGCATTATTTGTGATTTTTAACCATTGATTTATACTAACATGAACATTCTGAAGCTAATGGTATCCTCGAATTGAAATAACCATGCCTGTATAAGAATCCACCATGAACATATTTTAGGGTGTCAGGAGCTTTGAATTAGGGATTCCTTCATCTGGCAAAATTGGCCGTTCAAACTGGCACCATTGAAATCAGGACATCAAAATGAAGCAAAGCCACTACTCGCGCCCTTTTTATATTTGCCCAGGAGCTAATCGCTATTTTTCTTGTTTGAGTTTAGTGGGGGTTCAAAACTCCCGCTATCTGTTTGGTAATTGCAGGAAAGATGAGGAAGAAGATAGACGTGTCTCATGATGACTGGCGCATTTGAATTTTGGCGCGTTGTATATCACTAAGCGTTGTTTTGCATTATATTGTTTGTTTGCTAATTCCTATATAACGCGCGCGCATGGCTCAACTGGCAATTGACACATCTGGTAAACGCTGGGACCTGGGTTCGATTCCCAGGTCCCCTTGCATATTTCATGATTTTTTCTATAATATACTTCCATGCAGTGCAAGTCCCCAGGGCTCATCATACAACTCCACCATCTAGCTTGCCACGCGCCCAGGAAGTCTCATCCAAAGGTCAGAACGTGGAGATCACCATACGCGTTGGTCAACTGCTTCCCACGTGATCACTGAAAGTCAAAAGGGCCTGGAATCTGTTGGGCCAAATTTCTCAAATAACACCTCCAAAATTGGGTCTGAATACCCCATGGTTTGCACATTTTTCTCACTTATTTTTATTTGATTTTCTTTCTTAAATTCTTTTAATTATTTTCTTTAATCTACCAAAATTAATTTTCATAATAGGATAAAACCAGAAAAATCAAAACTAAAAAATATGTTCATTTAATATTTAATGTATTAATATTTTTGTAAATAAAACTTTTAATAATCAATTTAGTAAAATTAGGTTTAAATTTAAATGTTTTTTTTCTTAATAACTAAAATATGTAGAAATTAGGTTTTTAGCATTTTTATTCTTTTTCCTAATAAATAATTTCTTCCTATCATTATTATTATTAATTATTAATTATTTTGTAAATACCCACGTAATTAAATAATTAGTATAAATTAGGTTAAAACTTAAATAGTTTTCTTTAACAATTAAAAATAATTTAGAACTAGGGTTTTATTTAATTTCTAATTTTAATTAATTTTCTTTATTTCATAAATACCAAAAACCATAAAAAAAACATTTCTTTTCTTATTAAATAATTAATTAGCCTTTTTAATTTCATGTAATTTCTTTAAAGGGTCCAACGCCCTCGCACACTCGATTCTAATTTCTTTTCGCACGTTTATTCTTATGTAATTGCCCAAGCTTTGTAATAGTAATTAGGAATTTATTTATTTTCCGCATTTTTATTCAAATCGGGTCTTTGTTAATTTGGCGATGTATAGACCCGCGCCTTGTAATAGCGTAGGACTTTATTTTCCGCACTTTAATTTTCGTACCCTTAACTGCTAAATTTTGCATGAAAGAATGAATGGCCCAAATAAAATCAAAGCGTAGCTCACCCAATGCATGATCAAGATAAAACATAACTGAAAACAATACACAAATTCACACACCACTCTTAGGGTACGCCTCACTGTTGCCTTGCCCCTCGAAACGTGGTCGTCGAGTATAGGACGTCTTAGTGAGTCCTTATGTCCGTTGATCTAGTTGCCTCGAACAAGTTGCCTCGAAACGGTTGCCTCGGAACAAGTTGCCTCGAAACGGCTGCTTCGGAATAAAAAAAGATCAATGGCATAAGGGTAGCTTCTAAGGTGTCCTACTGTTACTCTGGTGACCACACTATCCCTACAAACGAATTGACCCGAACACCTCCAACGGTGGTGCTACCTACCTCTCAATGGTGGGATGGCACTACCTTAAGGACATTTACACAGCCTAATTCCTTAGGGTAGGTAGATGACTCGTAGATACTTGCTCTAATTCAAAACAAATCAAAAAAACTCTTTTCACACTGACACTTTCTAAAAGATTTCAAAACAAACGCTTCACAACACTCTTGAGGACTGATACAAGAGTCGAATTGAAGTTTTCAATGAAACTTTTTTCAAACCCACGCACTTTTGAAAAGCAAACAAACATTTTGAAAACACAATGAGCAAGTATCTAAGAGCCCATGGATAACCATGGATAGAAAGGGTGCTAACACCTTCCCTTTCTATAAATCTACCTCCCGAACCAAGAAACTATCTCAATCAGGAATTTTGCTGTGCTTTTGTCCTGTCCATGTTGGAGAACATAAAAGACGGTGGCGACTCTTGCTTACCGCGACATTTCGCGAACCAGCGTTAAACAGTCAGTTCCGGATCCACCGATCACAGTATGGTACCCGGAAGACTTCCATTTTTCGTCCATTTCGTCTGTGACGCACCAAAAGTCCTGAACCTTTAATTTAATTCCATCTGACACAACATCAGTGAAACTTCAAAAATTCATAACTTTCTCAATATTTATCCGATTAAGCCCGTTCTTTTGGCCATACATCACATATTTTATTATCTTCATTTTTGATGATGGTTCTGGGACAGGATTTCGCTCCAATTTCTAATTTTATTTTTACTATTTGAGTTAGAAGCTGGTGATATCAAGTTGCAAGGCCCAAACTCAAGTTTCAAGGCCCAAGTTGCATCCATTATATAAAGAAAATTTTGAATATTTTCTAGGGGGGAATCACAATTTACAAATCACACAAACACTCTTCAATATTCTCTCTACTCTCTCAAGATTCAAATCAAGCTTTTTTCTCGATTGCTCAAGAACACAACAACAACTTTTTGAAGAAAATTTCTCTCTCCCTCTCAAGCTAGGGCGCACCACTCTCCCTCTCTCTCTCTCCACTTCTCCGATTTTTGATCTGACACTTGCGATCTCTTCTCCTTAACCTCCTCCTCGTTTCTACGGTAAGCTTTCTCGAATTAAGCACTTTTTCATAATTGATTCTTGAATAAGCACTTTTCTAGAATTAATAATTGAAACAAGATTTTGATTAAGAAATTGAATTGAGGTTGTGAATCCAATTGTAGAATAGTAAATTGAATTGATCATGCTGTCGAGATCCGGAATTGGATGATCAAAAAGCACCTAATCAATTAAGTGATTCCTCATGAAAAGTGCTTATTCAAGATGCTAAATGTTGTTGCTATTAAAAACTTTATGTGAAACCTTGAGTTGCATGTGAGTTGATGTATATTTGAGCCTTGAATTATGCAAGAAAATCATGTGCTAATAGGTAGTTTAGGTGTTTGACATAATGCTTGAATCATGTTACTTTTTGAAAAATGCAAAGAAAAGCCAATTTTCAGCGAAGTAACTGGTTACCTCACTATGGTAACCGGTTACCTCGTCCATTTTAAAGGAAATTTTTCAAAATCTTTAGTGAAGTAATATGGTAACCGGTGACCTCGTCAACTTAGTGGCTAATCCTTTTCAATTTTGGTTGAAGTAATCGGTTACCTCATTACAGTAACCGATTACCTCGTCAAGTCAATAACTAATAACTTCAATTTTTGGAGGAAGTAACAGGTTACCAACCTGAGATAACTGGTTACCTCACTGAAGCAAAAACTTTTTTTTAGTTTCTTTATACAATGCCCTACTTTCTTCAAGCATTCTTTTACTCATTCATTATTATATTCTCCTTGTTATTTCTAACTCATTTGTTGATGATGCAAGGTATTTCGAGATAGTTTTCGATCACGTAATTATCGCTTGATTATGTAATCGGAAAACATGCTTGTACCACTAATTTGTGGTTCACTTTTTGCGTTAGCCCCGCATGCTATTATTTTATGCTCCATATTTTTGCATGATTTGATTTTGTGCATGTACTTTATTAAAAGGATGTGTAGGATACACATTCCATGTTGTTTGCCATGGTACATTGGTTATTTTATTTTGTGCAGGTGTTATATTTGACTCGGATGTGTACAACACACATCCGTGCTTTATGTACATGTCATTGTACATATTATTTGCGTGCATTGTCTGGATGGTTATTTGGTGTAGGTTTCTTGTTGATATTCGGATGTGTAAAACACACATTCCCATCATGCTTATTGATGCTTCGACGCATATTCTTACCGTATTTTGTTTGTTGATGCTAGCAGCTCACGATGTTTTCCGGATTTCTTTGCTATTGATTAGCATATACGGATTTGTATCCGTTTGGTATTTTCTCGTGCCTTTTTACCGCATTCTCTTACCGCTTTTTAGATATCATGATAAGTAGGAATTTTACCACTTTTCTTGCCATGAGAAGTAGGAATAGAGATGTATGACGGGGACATCCATTGTGGATATATGTTAGGATTCCCTCTTGTTTATTTAAAGACCTTGGTTAAGGAAATTTCGCATTATTTACATTTTTTGCTACCTGTGTTTCTTTAAATTCCTACCTTTGAAGTAGGTATTCTACACGCATGTTTACATTTGTGCCCGCATATATCCCCATCCCCTTTTGAAGTTATCAAAGAAAGGTACGCGGAAAGGTTTCACAATCAACCCCGCACATTCTAGTTTGTGTCATCCTTAGCTCACGTTGTACTTCGACGCTTCGAAGTTGTGCATATCATGTGTATCGAGTTCGTCAGTGGAAAAGGGATTTGTGCCATCCCCTACACTTTTTCACAAGTTTGCATTGGTCAATGCTGACACTCTGTGATTGTTCATGCTATCTCCTACCTCGATCTCCTATATCTTGGTTAGGTGTTTAGTCGCTTTGAGCATCACATTTTTCTTTTTTCATCATATGATTCCACTCCCGCTTGTTTGCTTTGGGTGATGCGCTCCCCTTAGCTAAAGCATTTCTTTTCTTTTCCTTATTATCCCATTCCTGCTTGTTTGCTTCGGGTGATTCGCTCCCCTTAGCTAAAGAATTTTGTTTTCCCCATGCTTCCTACATCGATCTTCTATATCTTGGTTAGGCTTTTTTATATGAGCTAGTGGTCACTACTCATGCCATATGTGTGTGCTCTTTGAGCTTGATTTTTTTAGTGTTTACTCGCTTTCTATTCCATGTTCCCCATAGGATTCTTGTTTGTTTCTTGGTTAAGATTGATTCAAGTAGACCCTAGGATGTTTATCCGTGCATGCTAACATTAGGTAGATGTTTCCCTTTTGTTAATCCAAACCTTAGGTCCACCATTGTATGATAACATTAGGATAGAAATTAGGATAGTCTCCATTAGACTTTTTCTTCCCCATTTGCATGTTTTCATACTTAAAACTAAAGCCCTTTCTTTGCCAAGTGCATAAAATACTCTAACAAAACTTAAATCATTTTTCAAGGTAAAAAACACCAAACCAATTCAAATTATTTTTTCTCCTTCAGGCCTTTCAAACTAAAAAGGATGTGTTATTTTCACTTTAGGAAATACAACACATAATTCCCCAAGGGTCGGGTTGTATCCTGTCTATTTTCTTGAAGTCGCGAACATGGAACCATCCGCCTTCAGGCACTTTTCTTTTGCAAATACCTGGTTAGGTAGAACATGTTAGTTCCTTTCTGCTCCAAATGCGTGAGTCTCCAATGGTCGAGCTACAGGTGGAATGCGAAACTTAACATTGTTCAATTAAAAAATACAAACAAACTAAAACATGTGAGCTGAACTACGATGCTCTGATTCCTTGAAAGGAATACGTAGGCAGCAGATCGTGGGGACTAGTCGAGCATAATTTGTAAATATTTCCTTCTTTTCCCCGCATTTTATCATCTTTTGCATGCATTCCCATTGCATTTTTCTTTTAAGCCTTAGATTTAGATTGTTATACTCATTAATTATATAGATAACAAGAGTGGATACAATGGAATACCATGAGCGTGAGGGGTGCTAATACCTTCCCCTCGTGTAACCGACTCCCTTACCCGACCCCTATGATCGAAAGACCGTGATTTCACCCCTTCAGGTTTACTCGACATTCACCTTTCTCTTTTAGAGGGCTAAAAGACGTTAGATTACGGCTTTATTAATTTTCATTTTCGGATGATCTTCAGTCGGTTGTTTCACCATCAAATTAGTTATCATCGATATGTGGCCTCATGGTCTTGGCTGCAACCTTATCACGTTGTACAGATGCATCTTGGAACACACGGCCAAACCTAATTCTGTCAGGATTATTTTCATCCAGTGCACCTGTGTTAAAACAAGGAAGTCACATAAAAATTCAACTAAAGTGCATTGAGGTACAAATCTTGAGATACATCTTCGCAAATAGTTCAAACATAATTCAGAGATTCATCTCCAGATGAAGTCATAATTTTCGTCTATGACAGATACCCCGTTGTTGCGCTAAACTCCAACCAAATGGAAATGGATTCCCATATAAGCTACCTATTTCAATTGCACTACTAATTAATGTAGCTTAAACAACTTATGTTACCTAAAACATCATTTAAAACATACAAAAATGAAATGATAAACTGACCAAATCAAAGTTATGGATTAGAAGCTTTAATGAGGTGAGTAACTTTGTAGTAAATGAAGTAGAATGAAGTAAGTGAACTTGATAAAACTTCCTCAAATAGGTTTTGAATATGGTTTGAATCAAAAGAGCTAAAATGAAGTTTTTTCATTGACTTTTCAGAAAATGGAGGAGGAATAGGGAAGGGTGTGGCGTGGGTATATGAAACAAAAGCGTTCGGAGTTGCATCTCCAGACACCTTCCTAAATTTTAAATGAATTTTAAATTAAGGTTATTTACAGAGATGCATCTCCAAATTAAATTAATATGCATACAAAGATGCATCTCCGATTTAAATGTTGTCAAAATTAGCGTGTCTCATCAATTTGTGTTGATGAGTTTGTTAAAAAAGTGTATCTGAAGATGTATCTTGTGACGTTAAGAGAATTTGTGTCTTTTCACGATGGTAGGGAACACCCTATGAGGTGGGATGAGTATTTCCAAAAAATAAACATGCTATAATCAATTTCACATTTTGAAGAAAAAAAATTTGAAAAGCATTTAACTTTGCTAACATTTTGATATTAGTTTTCAAATTATAATATAGCACAATAGCCATAACAAATATTTTATCCAAGAACACTTAGATGAGATGGTAAGAAATATATTATATCTTAACCAAAAATTATGGGTTTGATCTCAATCCTAGACACGCAACAACGTTAAATTCTTTTTAGAGAGCTTTTCCGCTCAAAATATAATACTATCTATGAATTAATAGAGAGGTTGCATATCAAACTTAAACTAATCTCAGATTCTATTCTGTTTTGATAAATTTTTTAAATGGTTTCCAATTTTTTTTAAATCACTCAAACAACGAGTATTATCATAATTTATTATAATTGATTACTCGTGATGTTTGGGAATTAATATTAGAGAAAATGGTTGATGCACTGACGGTATAAAAAAATTTTAAAAAATTATATGACATGAAAAAATTATATGTTTCTATTGGATGACAGTGTAAAAAAATTGTACACTGATGGTACATCTCTTTTAAACTATTAATATTATTATATTTGAATTGACAAATCTATGTAGATTAAGACAAACATTTATTTCCATTTATGAATAGAGAAAAAAGAATATGCACTATCGATGTAAATTAATTTTACAGTGATAACTAATCAACGACATGTATTTTGCCACAACACTAAAATTTAAAAATACTTTAATAATTTGGAAATTTGTTTACTTTTCAGTGGACGAAAGAGTAAAATTAATTTATATTGTCAATACATATCTATTACACTCTTATGAATAATAATTCATAATAAATTCTAATAATACATGTTGGGAACTTAATGTGAATTTGAAAGGGTCATCCTATTTTAATGGGCGTTAATTCTAAGTGATTATGTGGAATTCAATTATTAATATTAATTAATTGTTAATTAATAATGTATCCCTCATCAAAACCTAATTTTGACTGAGTAACTTCATCCCATTGTTTTCTCTCCACTCTCCCACTGTTTTCTGTCCACTAAGTTGAATCTTTTACCTATTAATAGGGTTCCTAAGTTCAGTGCTTAGATATGCTATATTTCTAAATTTTTGGAATCTCTCTTCTCCCTCTATTCTCTTCATCTCAAAACTATTTCTTTCTTTTGATTTTTTCGAGTGGCCTTGTGTGCCATCAATGGCTGGAATTTTCAGATAGTACGAGGGGTTTAAACACCATCTGAAGGTGTATTTCTTCGAATGATTCATCACAGTGCAAGTGATAATCATAACCCTTTTGTGAACGAGTTGTTTTATCCTGAAGGCGTTGTGGTTATTAAGACTTGTTTTATCCTTCTGCGACTCAGCCGATAACTTCCTCTATGGAAGTTTTGTTTAAACAACCGAAAACAAAAATTTTAAGCATTTTTTCTTTAACTTTCATGGCTACTGAGGAAATTATATGTACTAATGTGGTCGCTGCTATCTCAGATAAACCATTTAAGTTTGAGGGCTCTCACTTCAAATATTGGAAAACAAATATGGAATTTTTCTTGACCTTAAAGAAGGTTGCCTATGTTCTGAATGAGTATAAGCTTGTTTCTCCTTCTTGATCAACTAAACAGACTAGTGGTAAGACTGTTGTGATTTTAGACGATACTACTTCTGAATCACTTCCTTTTGTGAAAGCTAAAGCAGATGATTTGTAGCTCAAAAAGGAAATATTCATATGGAAAGATAATGATAATGTTTGCAAGAACCACATTTTGAACAGTATCTCAGACGACATGTATGATTAATAATGGTAATTATGAGACTGCTAAACATGTATGGGAAGCTCTGCAGAAGAAATATGATACTGAGGAAGAAGGTGCAAAGAAATATGTTGTCAACTGTTAATTGAACTATAAGATGGTGGATGAAAAGTCTGTAAAATCTCAAAGCCACGAATTTCATAGATTTCTCATGAAATCATAACTGAAGGTATGTCCCTCGATGAACAATTTGATATTGTTGTTATAATTGTCAAAAATTTGCTTCGACATAAAACAAAAGAGTTTTCAATCGAGAGTATGATCACTCGCCTCCGAATTATAGAGGAAGCTAGAAGACAAGATCTGAAGGATGAAGTCTTAGTTGTTTCTAACAACAAAAAGAGATCTGGTGTGGTTCTGAAGCCTACAAGCAAACCATTAAAGAATCAGAATCGCAATGATGTTAACTACATTAAGAATGGGAATCCCTCAAGGGGGCCATCTGGTCCAATTCTAGACAGCAACCACCAAATCAAAGAAATGACACTCCGGTTTTCACTTACTTTAATTGTGGAAAACTGGGTCATATGGCTAAAAGTTGTAAGAACAGGCCCATACCTATTGGCTCAAATGCACAGGTTAACCTGTCTGATGAGTAATCCATTGCTATGATCACTGAAATCAATATGGTTGGTGGAAGTGATGGTTGGTGGGTAGACAGTGGCGCCTCTCGCCATGTCTGCTATGGTCGTGCTATGATCAAGACATAAACGAATACTAAAAATAAGAAAGTGTTATTGGGAGATGCTCACACCACTAATGTTGATGGAATTGGAGACATTGAGTTGAACTCCGCCTCAGGAAATAATTTAATCTTAAAGGATGCCATGCATGTTTCTGAAGAATCTTGTTTCTATTTTTCTTTTGAATAAGGCAGGGTTTAGTCAGTCTATAGGGGCAGATTTATACACCATCACTAAGAATGGTATTTTTGTTGAAAAAGGGTATGCCACTGATGACATGTTTAAGTTGAATGTTAATTTGAATAAAATTACTCCTTCTATTTACTGTTTGTGTGATTTTAATATTTGGCATGCTAGACTTTGTCACGATAATAAGCTAGTTATTTCTAATGTAAGCAACTTAGGCCTAATCCCTAAATTAAATGTCAATGATACAAATAAATGTGAATATTGTAGTCAAGCTAAAATCACTAATAATTCTCATAAATCTATTATTAAAGAATCTAGTCCTTTAGATGTTATACACTCTGATATATGTGAATTAGATGGAACTTTAAATAGAATTAGTAAACGTTATTTTATCACCTTTATTGACGATTGCTCTAATTATACTTTTTATACTTAATGGAGAATAAAAGTGAAGCACTTGACATATTTAAGATGTATGTAAATGAAATTGAGAATTAACTTAGTAAGAAGATTAAGAGACTTCATAATGATAGGGGGGCAGAATATGATTTTGGGTTATTTAATAATTTTTATATTAAACCTGGAATTATACATGAAACGACTGCTCCATATTCTCCTGAAATGAATGGTAAAGTAAAAAAGAAAGAATAGAACTCTTACTGAACTTGTTGTTGCAATCATGATGAATTCTGGTGTTGCACCTCCCTGGTGGGGGGAATTTTATTGACTATTTGCTATGTTCGGAATAGAATTCTCAAGTCAAAAAGTAAGATCACACCTTATGAGATATTAAAGAAAAGACAACCAAACTTGTCTTAAGTGAGAACTTAGGGTTGTCTGGCTTATGTCAGGATTCCGGATCCGAAACGAGTTAAACTCGCTAGTAGAGCCTATGAATGTGTATTCATTGGGCATGTAACAAACAATAAGACATATAGGTTTTATGAACTAAATGTAAAAGTGATCATAGAATCAAACGGTGTTGAATTCTATGAAGATAAATTTCCTTTCAAATCAAGAAATAGTGAGGCCACTAAATCGAGTCACATCCTATGATAAGAACCACAGAAAGCAACGACAATGTAGAAATAAAACTTCGATGAAGTAAAAGAGTAAGAGTTGCTAAAGATTATGGGCTTGATTATGCGGCTTATAATATAGAAGAAGATCCAATAAACCTTCAAGAAGACTTGTCATCTCTAGATACATATTTATGGCAAGAAGCTATAAATGATGAGATAGAATCTCTAGAATCTAACGAGACTTGGAACTTAGTAAACTTGCCTCCTAGTTGCAGACCAATCGATTGTAAATGGGTTTTGAAAAAGAAACTAAAACTGGATAGAACTATTGATAAATACAAGTCTCCCCTTGTAGCCAAGGGTTTTAGACAAAGAGCAAAAATAGATTTCTTCGACACCTTCTCTTCATTCACTAGAATTACATCCATTGGGGTACTTATTTCAATAGCTGTTATTTATAACTTAATAGTACATCAAATGGATGTTAAAATAACTTTTTTAAATGGTAACTTAGAAGAAGAAATCTATAAACAACGGGAAGGGTTTGTGATCCGTGGACAAGAAAGCAAGGTCTATAAGTTGAACAAGTCTTTGTATGGACTAAAACAAGCTCCTAAGAAATGACATAAAAAGTTTGATAACTTAATGATATCGAATGGATATAAAGTGAATGAAAGTGAAAAATGCGTTTATTACAAATCTGAGAATCGCATTTGCACTATCATATGTCTTTATGTAGACGATCTACTCATATTTGGATCAAACATTCAGACCATTAATGATGTGAAATCAATGTTGTGCAACAACCTTAATATGAAAGAACTCAGAGAAGCAAGCATGACCCTTGGTACCAAGATCACAAGATTAGATCATGGAATTTCTTTGGATCAATCACACTATATGGAGAAGATCTTAAAGAAATATAATTACTTTGACTGTAAATCTGCAAGCACACCATATGATCTAAGTATGAAACTGTTTAAAAACACTCGTGAAAGTGTCAGACAAACATAATATGCTAGCATCATTGGTAGTCTTAGGTATGCCACTAATTGCACTAGAACCGATATTGCATATGTTGTAGGGTTGTTGTGTAGATTTACTAGTAGACCGAGTAATGAGCATAGGCAAGCTATTGAGCGAGTCATACGGTACCTAAAAAGACCATGAATCTCGAGTTACACTATCAGATATTTCCTATTGTACTTGAAGGATACATTGATGTACATTGGAACACATTATCAGATGATTCCAAAGCAACTAGTGGCTATGTATTTAGTATAGTTGGAGGAGTTGTATGTTGGAAATCAAAGAAACAGACTATTCTAGCTCAGTCCACGATGGAATCTGAGATGATAGCATTAACTACTGCTAGTGAAGAAACAAGTTGGTTAAGATGCTTACTAGATGAGATCCCTTAATGGAAAAAAAACATGTGAAAATTGTGTTGATCCACTGCGATAGTACTGCGACTATTGCAAAAATTGAGAATCATTATTATAATGGTAAAAGACATAAAATTAGAAGAAAGCATAACATCGTTAGAGACTCCATCTTCAAAGGAGCTGTAAAAGTGAATCATGTACGCACTGATGAAAATTAACAGATCCTTTGACCAAAAGGATTAGCTAGAGAGAAAGTCCCCAATACATCCTAAAAGATGGGACTAATGCTTATAAATAAATGATTTTCTCATGATAGTAACTCGACCTAAATGAATGGAGATCCCAAGAAATAGGTTCAATGGGTAATAACAAGTTGTGAGCAATATAAGATGATAATGCATGTGAAGCTTGAATCCCAAAGTGATGAGAGGATAAGATAATCGAAATTCTTAATGAGATCTATACTCTATATGAGGGAGTACCTAGGCTACATGAGTACTCTTGATAGACTCTCCTGTATGATTGTGAAACTCAGGCCGGTTCTTATGGAATTTTGAGGCAGAATTCCTAAAGCTTTAACTAAACCAGGATACACGTGCACGGCCATTAAATCACGAGCTATTATAATACACCTTAAGAAAAGTTATGTGCGAGTATGGTGTCTAGAATAGAGTTTAAGACATTTGTATCACTCTTGTTGAATCGGAATCATATTTGCTACGCAAAGGTTCAAGTCGTAGACACCTTTGCTTATGCACTATCTTAGAAACGTTTAACGTTACTTTTAAAATCACCTTTAAATTCAAGTGGGGGATTGTTGGAAACTTAGTGTGAATTTGAAAGGGTCTTCCTATTTTAATGGGAGTTAATTCTAAGTGATTATGTGGAATTAAGTTATTAATATTAATTAATTGTTAATTAACAATGTATCACTAGTAACTCCCTCCCACTATTTTCTCCCCACTCTACAACTATTTTCTCTCTACTCAATTGAATCTTTTACCTATTAATAAGGTTCCTAAATTCAGTGGTTAGATACGTTAAATTTCTAAATTTTTGGAATCTCTCTTCTCTCTATTCTCTTTATCTCAAAACTATTTATTTCTTCTGTATTTTTTGAGTGGTCTTGTGTGCCATCAACGATTGAAATTTTTAGATACTACGAGTTGTTTAAACACCATCTGAAGGTGTATTTCTTCGAACGATTCATCACAGTACAAGTGATAATCGTAACCCTTTTGTAAACGAGTTATTTTATCATGGAGGCGCCATGATTATTAAAAGATGCTTTGCATAAATTTTAGCAGTCGTGGTTATTAAGGCGTCGTGGTTATTATAAAAAGGGTATCTTTCCGCGACTTATCCAATAACTTTCTCCGTGGAAATTTTGTTTCAAAAACCGAAAACAAGATCTAAATATAGTTTCCAAAAGATAATTATACCATTGTAAAATTTAAAGCAGTCAAAATGGACTATAAATTAACAAATTAACAAAGTAAGGAAATTGGAAGCAAAAGTCTTAACTAAAAACTTGAAAATAGTCTATGACAACTTGACATGTCAACTTTTTTTATGAAGAGAACAAAAAAAAAAGTATCTCCTTTATAAACAGTCATAGATTATTCATAATACATGAAGTATGCAATAACTGCTCAAGAAGTTATACATAAATTCTCTGAGTATAATCTTTCACAGAGTTGATTATAATAAAATACATAAAATCACAAACTGCTTTATGTTTGTACACAGTGTAAGGGAGGTGAAACATTAGTATTTGTTGTTCCTTTAACATTATTGCATATTGTTTTACTTGGCTTCTTTGGATTAACTTGTGTAATGCTGATTTGTGACAAGTTAACATTGTCACACCCTATCTTGGCACAATCTAGCACAATAGGATTTTCTCCACCGCATGTTCCATGAATATTACTAAATGTTACACCACTCACTTTAAGTGCCTCTTTCTGCATTAAAAAAAATCATCTTATTAATACTATCTATATTCTATGAACAAAATTAATATGAGGTAAATGTGAAAGAATATGAACCTTTTCTGGAGTTTTCATGTAATGTTGATCAATTTGTATGGGATTCTTTACATTATTGACTATGATCTGATCGTAAATAACAGATTTAACGTATCCTCTTCCCCCCTTAAAAAATACAAAGAATTTTCGCCGATTAAATTTAAGATTCAAATGAAAAGCACATAGAATTTTTATTTTTTCAATAAAATTTGTAGCATTACCGGCCATGTCTTGATTCTAGCTGCACTAGAAGCTCCGTTGAATATGCAATTCTTGACGTTTATAATTTCTGCAAATTCTTCATCTTGACCATTTCCTAAACTCCCCACACTACATCAAAATATTAAGCATACAAATAATATAATTATGTAATTGGTTGGTTTGCATTTAAGAATTTTTTGACATACCTAATGCCATGAGTGGTAGGCCCACATGTAACTTGAGTGACATTAATGAATTGTGAACCACCTTTAATAGCAATGCAATCATCACCTATATAGTAAGTTTCATGAATAATCAAAGATTGAAATTCTAAAATAATTATTTAAAAAAACATACTAACAATTAAGATTAATGTTAAATGCATAACATATTTACCACTTTGTATTACAGAGTCGTGAACATTTACCCTAACTGAATTTGAGATATCAATTCCATCAGTATTATGACTATATGTTGGAGCACTTATATTAATACGTGAGATTGTTACATCTTTGCTATGGACTACATATACATGAAATCCTGGACCATTTATATGTGTGAGCCCGTTTAGTTGAAGTCTATCACATCTTTCAAATAGTAAAGCCTGCTCATACGAGTCAAGTGTTAGTGTTTGGAAATAGAAGAAATAACATAATTTTCTATTTAACAATTTTGAAAAGAAAAGACTTTCTAACCGTAGGTGATCCAATACATCCTTTGGTTGCATTATACTGAAAATTAAAAAATAATAATTTAATGTAAGATTATTTGTGTATCTACTAAATTATATTAAATAAGAAATTTAAAAATTTTATAATTCAATATATAATTAATGTGTTTGTTTATGTCATTACATTTCTCCACCAATCTTCACCTCTGCCATTGATCACTCCTGATCCATCAACTGTCATACCAGGCACAGTATGAAAATGAAGCCATCTTTTTGAACATGAACCCCAGTCATTTCTCAATGGTGCTAGTATATTTCCATCAATCTACATAATTACCAAATTAAATTTATCAAAATTTAATCTGATTCATAAAAAAATTATGTAAAAAATAATCAATCATTTGATAGATAGTACTTGTGTACCTGAATATGAAGATTTTGAGATTTACAAGGACCTTTGAATCTTGTTTGATGCACAAGAAATGTATGTTTAGCTGGTACAACAAGGGTTGGAGTCACTTGATTTGTTCCACATAAATCTTTCCATGCTTTCTCAAATGCCTTTAGAAAATATAATGTATTAAAGTTAATTAATTTAGATAATACACTAAAATACAGATTATTTATGAGAAAAAAAATCATGCACTTACTTGTGTGTCATCAAATTTGCCATCTCCTTTGGCACCATATTTTAGTACATCATAGGTATTTTCACCAAATGCAAACCATGAGTTGCAAAACACAATAGAAATTATCAAAGGGATAGCTATAAGCAAGTCCTGCAAAAATAATATATTAATTAATTTAAAAAAAAAATTACAACAAAGAAATGAAGTATTATACATGTTTTACTAACCATGATGTATACAAACCAATAAACACTTGCTTATAATTATGATGGCTATACCTATGTATATATACAACAACTTTTCGGCACTTTTATAAAAATAGTTAAATTATTGTTTAGTAAATAAAGAAAATTTTAATGAAGAATATTCTCTTTAAAATAAGAGTTAAAAAGTAATGTATTTATAATATTATCTAATAAAAATTTATTATTTAATCATGTCATATAATTTATTTAAAAATAATCGTATGACTTAACACTTATCATAATTGTAATTGATTGATAATATAAATTTATTTTAGATTATCAATACGTATTCTTTTTTCTCTTAAAATAAAGAATGAATAACTTTTATAATCCATTAAAAAAAGTAATTATATAACATGGTTTAATATGGTAACTTACATAAAATGTAAAATCATTGTGTCAAGTAGAAATAGTTATTAAAGATTTTACTTCTGGAAATTAAGGAGAAATTTCACGACAATTATATGTCATGACTTCATGACAATTATTATAGAGTGAGGTTTAGGCTATCCCTTATAAAATTTTACATTTAAAATAAATTTTTTAAATCACATATTAACTCAAAATTTTAAGGCATTGGATCCATGTCTCTTTTTAGTTAAAAAGTGTTCAACATCCTATTTTACATCCAATATGAGAATTATTACTCTCGCTTCACATTCAAACATCTTACTAGACAAAGACAAGTCATATATTATTTTTTTGATTTAATTTTGATTCTTTAAAGTTTTTGATTAATATGTGATTTTAAAATTTTATTTATGTGATAAAATTTCATTGGTACATGTCATTTGAGATAAATTACTCTCAACTTTACAAGGGGTAACCAAAATTTTACCTTATTCTAGATAGTGATTGTACTTGATCAGAAGGAAAATATGTGACCAGTTCAATTGTACATTGGTCCAAGATGCTCCTCGGATGAGGGGTTACATGCAAGACAATCTGATGCTAAAGTCAAAAAGAGTGAGAGGTAAGTGAATATGAGAGTTGTGAGTGAGAGATAAGTGAGTATGAGAGTTGTGAGTAAGATTCATGACTCTCTTATAGAGGAGAGTATTTATAGAGCTCGCGGTGCTGGACCACTGGCCTCCATTATGGGCTGAGTATCCAAGCCCATAATGGATGGCTGCCAGCATTCTCACGTGTAAGTGAGGATGAATAACATGTGTCCATCATCCTGGATCAAGTGCTATGTGGATCTCGCAGATAGTGGGTTTACCACATCCATTACGAAGGGCGTAACAACTCAGAAGAGTGTGAGACATGATGATGACATGTCCTCAGGTGAGGGGCACGTGGATAATGCACTTCTAGCTTCCTCTCCAATGGATTGGGCCATCAACCGGGCCGTCCTTGACGCAAAGATAATGATCCCCCTAAGTCGTTGCTCCTAGACAATGGAGTAATGACTTAGAGCCATCCTGTGCAGCGAGGAAGATAAATAGGATTTATGCAAGGTGAAATTTCGTTTGTGCTCGTGCTTATATGCCCGTGAGGGCGGTGTTTACCTTCGATAATTTTCATTTGTGAGCTAGCGCGCATGAGGATGGTATTTTTCCCGCAGCCGATATTGTCTCGTTTGCATGGGTGAGACAACACGAGGGGGTCATGGTTGTCATTTTCATCTCCCCGTGCCATGTGTTGTAAACTCGGCCCAACTCGCGAATTTCCACGATGCTCGTAAGATCTCTTTGTTGTTTCCCCGGGGACGTGCTTGCTTGATGTGAAGGAACTTGGTTTGTGTCTGACATTCGGGGAGTTGAATGAATTTGAGGGTCTTAGGAAGACAAAAGATTTTTTTCTTGAGCCACGTGTCATATCATTTAATGTGCAATGATGGCCTAGGTGTAGAGTTAATGATGTGTCATTTCGACAACACGCCTTCTCATGCGCTGTTATGTTTCCCACATAAAGGGACTTGGTTATAAGTATTTGGAAATGGGTGTCATTCCCAAGTTTTGCTTCCTTCGCGAAATATGTACGCTCTCTCCTTTCCTACCAGATCCCTAAATTTCAGAAATTTCCTCCATCGTCACCGGAACTCCACCAGTCTTTAACATTCTTTTTATTCCAGTAAGTTTTCTCTCCTCTTGGCTTCTTTTACACTTCAGTTTAGACTCTTAGTCTGTTAAGCTTTGATTAGATTCTGCCGTGTGTTGGTGTTTGATGGTGACCCAGCTATCCTCAGACGCCGGGTGTCGGTGATAAATGATAGGACTTAATCTAAGAAAATTTAGGATATGCTTGATTTCTGGTGAATTTCATGTGACGTGGGGGCTTTTCCTCGTGAAACTCGTGAATTCATGTTGAAGTTCATGTGACGGGGAGGATTTTCCCCATGAAACTCAGGAATCCGTGATGAAGTTCATACGACGAGGACGCTTTTCCCCGCGAAACACATGAATTCATGATGAAGTTCCTGGGACGGGAAGGCTTTACCCCGCGAAACTCATGAATTCGTGATGAAGTTCTTATGTCGGGTGGCTTCTTCCTGCAAAATTCATGAACTTGCGAGTGTCGAGGGGATCCTCACTTCGATTTAGCGGACCCATCAAACCATGGGTCAAGGAAGGTTTGTCACGACTTCCCTTTTTTTGCCATTGATTTATGGTGGAATGGTGGATTTGAGGCGGGATGAAAACCTTACAATTCTACCAAGTACTGAAGGATCTGCTCGTACTACTCGAGGAACCGCTTTTCCATGTACAACTTTATCTTCAAGGAGATAGGACTTCGCCGGCCCTTCAACGATTTTTAGATTGGGATTTTTGCTCATTTGGAGTTGGTGCCATCCTAGCTTCACCCAAACGTGATTACCTTTATTCGAGCGTTCGAGATCGTGTGTCGATATCTCAAGCTCGGCGCCACGATCCCCCTATTCTTCCGCAACTTCCATCTCCAATGATAGTATTTAAACAGAGAACACAGTTGGGTCTCCCTAAAGGAGTCGAAGAGGTTGTTTAAGACATTCCTGGACTCTGTCTGTGACTTCAAGGACATGTATTACCTTATTAAACTTATGTCATTGGAAGTCTTTGACTCAGTGTTTAAGAGGGAAATTGTAGTTGACGAGGACATGAATGTGTTTTAGGATGACGACGGGAACGAGGAGTCAGAATTAGTCTCGAAGTTTCCTCTTCATTGGTGTGAGAGTCATTTCCAGAAGGGGACAGATCACTACCTCACCAGGCCTGGTAATTTAGACATCGAGGATGAAGAGTTATATGGCAAACTTACTAAGTTTGTTGACGGCTTCTTTCCTACCAAGTGGGAGACGAGAAATGGGAAGGAGTTCCTTGACGATAAGGGTCAACCCGTATTCGAAACTCGACACATCAATACCAATGAGCTCCTCAATTATAAAACTTTTGAGGAAGATGTATTGATTTTAGGTAGTCGTGCTTTATTGTCTTTTAGCATGCTCATATACTTTTCTCCTCGACGTATTAACTTGTGTTTTTCATTTGATGATTGATTGTTGTTGTGTTTCTTTTGATTTTTGTTGTTTATGGCTCTATGAGGTTAAATTCCCAGACATATTTTGTGCACCTTGTGTGCTACTTGACCTCATGTGCTATTGTGGCTCTTTTGGGTGATATACTTATCTTTGTCATATTCTGGCTAAAAAGGGAGAGTAGTATAATCACTAACTGTTTATCGGTGCTTTTGAGGGGGGGGGGGGGGGGGGGGGGGGGAGGGATTGTGATTCTCTATTGATTGATTCTGTGTTGGCTGTTTTGAGGAGGGAGAATTGTGATTTTCTACTGATTGATTATGTGATGGATGCTTTGAGGGGAGAATTCTGATTTTCTGAGCCGTGTCTTAGCAAGATTGGGTTGTTGTGAACAGATGTCTGACATGATGTCCTGGGATATCTGACTGACTGAGAATTTATTTTTCTTAATGTTGTTGTGTGTGCAGATTCCACTAACTGATACTTTGATGTTTTACTCTGCTGCTCATTGCTATGATATCTGTGTGCGTTTGATTTATTTTCAAACCTTTGTTTTTGTTGCAATCTGATATGTGGTGTGTGAATTTGTTTTAGCTAAAATTTGTCAAAGGGGAAGATTGCTAATTCTCTAATTTTATGGTTGGCTTTAATTATGGTAAAACTAATTTGGCAGCATCATGTTAAATGTGATGTTTTAAACTTGCAGAGAGAATATGTTGGACATGATGTCTTATCCAGTTTATCCGACATATTGTCTGTTACAGTTGTACACTTGGAGTTATTATGTTTTAATAGATCTTCAATATTCTGAGAATATTAGAATATTCTATGTGTTGTCCGAGACTGAGAAATCAATGATTCTAATTGATTTTAGAAGATTAAAATTATTTTTTAAATGTTGAGACATTTTAGGAAACATATGATTGAAGTCCTAATTTTATGCAGAAGTTTCATTAGATTTTTAGCATCTGTCCAGCTACATTTTTGAAGCCTAAATCCAGTTCATTCAAGGTTATAAAAAGAAGGCTTCAATCCTAATACATGTGTGGAATTATTATATAGTAAGATTTTTGGGTTTGTGTTCTTATGAATTGTGAGTCTCTCTAATATCATCTTGATATAAGAGTTGGATTGTCCCTTCGAGTTGTAAGTTCTGTAATCATTCTTAAAATTTTAAGTATTGAATTATTTTATGTCATTGAAGAGTGTCTTCTGAAACTTTTTAAGTGTTAGTGTTTTTAATCACTGTTGTGATTGAAAGAAATTTAAGAAAGGTCTCATACATAGGTGAGTCTTAGGTAGAAGTTAAGCACATGTAGTGATTATGTGAGTAGATTGTAAACTAGTGATAGTTTATTGTGGGTCTACAAATTAATACTATTTAGTGAATTTCCTCAATAACTTGATATCTCCAAGAATAGGTGTTGTTGTACACTAAAACTGGGTTAACAACTCTGCATGTTCATTTATTTACAATAATGTTTATTAACTTGTATCATTGTGTCTCAATGAGATATCAGTATCTCGACATCTCTTATGACATCTGAAAACTACATCCTAGAATTTTAGAGGAAATGTACCTTCCAATGAAGAATGGAAATGCATGACTGAGAATCTTTAACGGATTGACTCCCACATTCAATACATCTCACGTTGTGACTAATGTTTCTTGCCCGAGCATCTACTATTAGCGTTTCTTCCACAACATCGTCCTTACTTTCCATTTAAACCTTCCCGAACAATAAATATTAGTATTACTATTATGCTATCCTATCTTGTTGAGTTCAAAAATATGACAAATTAAGTTTTGTTTTACTAAAAGTCATAAAACAGAGCAGAAAATGAATAGTGTGATTTTATGTTTAACTTTAATACCCAATGATTATATTCATATTCATATGTTATTTAATTTCTTAAGTATAACTCTTTTTTCTATTTATTTTAGATTTATATTCATATTCATATGTAATTTAATTTCTTAAATATAACTCTTTTTTTCTATTTTTTTAGATTTATATTCATATTCATATGTTATTTAATTTCTTAAGTATAACTCTTTTTATATCTTTTTTAGGTTTATATTCATATTCATATGTTATTTAATTTCTTATGTATAACTCTTTTTTCTATTTATTTTAGATTTATGTTCATATTCATATGTTATTTAATTTCTTAAGTATAACTCTTTTTCTATTTTTTAAAATTTATATTCATATTCATATGTTATTTAATTTCTTAAGTATAACTCTTTTTTCTATTTAATTTAGATTTATGTTCATATTCATATGTTATTTAATTCCTTAAGTATAACTCTTTTTCTATTTTTTAAAATTTATATTCATATTCATATGTTATTTAATTTTTTAAGTATAACTCTTTTTTTCTATTTTTTTTAGATTCATATTCATATTCATATGTTATTTAATTTCTTAAGTATAACTCTTTTTCTTTTTTTTTTTTAGATTTATATTCATATTCATATGTTATTTAGTTTCTTAAGTATAACATTTTTTTTCGATTTTTTTATATTTATATTCATATTCATATGTTATTTAATTTTTTAAGTATAACTTTCATATAATTTCAACAATAATAAAAAGTACAAGTTTCTATAAAAGAATGTCACGTGACATATAATTTTTTTAAATGAAAAAGGTTAAATTTATATATATGTAGATTTATATTATGTATATTATATTTCCAAAGATTTTAAATTTAAATGAAAATATAATATTATTTATTATATCATATTATATTACTAAATGAAAATATAATATTATATATTATATCACATTATATTATTAAATGAAAAGTTATTTAATTATTTCAGTATATTCCTACTTTCTAAAGATTACTTTAATTATTCAATATAAATTAGTGAGATCTACTTTGAAAAGAGAATTGGTAAAAACTATTTGAAATGTGAGGAATCTTTTTTAAAATAATTAAGTTTTGAATTTTTAATACCAAACTAACAAATCTTCTCTAATATTTTCAATTTAAATAATCAAGAAAGAGAATTAAAGAGGACGCGTTTGAATTTGTACTTTTTATATTTTTATTCAATTTTTCTCATTTATAGTAGATTTGAAGTTTCTTGCGGATTTACTCGTGAATTTACCTATAGATTTTTTTTGTATGTAACTCTATAAGAAAATTCGTAAGTAATTAGAAAAATTTTAAAAATAAATATAGGAGACGCCAATTCAAGTGACGTCTCCTCTTTAATTCTTTTTTTTAAACATGATTAAATTCAGAATTACGAAGAAAGATTAGTTAGTTTGACATTAAAAATTTAAAACTTAATTATTTTTAAAAAAAATTCAAAATGTGACTTTAAATAAATTTCAGAGTTTAGAAAAACAATATTAAAATATAAATACAAAATAATTCAAAGCAAAACTCGCAGAAAGTTTTCCTACGAAATTACTAGCGGATATTATAATGTAGTTTTGTTTTTTATTTAAAACACAAATTCTCTATAGGTATTTCTACGGAATTTTCTACATATAGTCAAAGGAAAGGCTGCAAGTATACCTGCAGATTTTTTCTCACAGAAAATTCCGCAAGTAATCTGTGTGTTTCTAATAGAACTTTACCCCTATTATAGACAAAAGAATATATATATATATATATATATATATATATATATATATATATATATATATATATATATATATATATATATATCCACTACTACAAATAACGTTTGTAATGTCAGACGCGAAATACATTTTATCTCGGCAATTCAGTCGAGGTTAGTTAGGTCGTCATGAGAAGTCTGCACTTAACACCACGGTATTTTTAACACCGATGTTATTATTGAAAAGGCCGTGTGTTCGATCCCTAGAAAATGCATATTTTTTATTTTTTTTCATTTTATTGCGGGCTTCAAATAACTATCGATTTTATTTATAATCTGATGTAAAATTAATGGTATTCGTTTTACCTCGGTTTTAGAGAATAACCGAGGGGTTTATTATTTAACTTTTTGGCTATAATTATCAATTTTATTGACCACTGTATAATTTTTTGCTTGTATCATTTCCACTGGCATGTATCATATGATTATAATAAATTTATTAGCTTGTCAGTATTATTTTACACAAAAACTATAAAATATGTAAAATACTTGGAATAATATCATATATCATTTCAAACCTCTTTTCATATACAAAATAACATTTTTATCATCAAGACAAAATAAGAAAACCTATGTTCATATACAAAATAACATTGTTAGCAACCAACAAAAATTATTGTTCTTGTTCTCGAGCTTCATAAAGAGATATGAAGACACTGGCCCAACGAAATCGGTTGTCATCAATTTCCTCTGTTGAGTACGGTTTTTAGTTGCTAAGCTCCTACAATTAGAATAAAATTTAAGCTGAAAACAACAAAATTAGTTTAAAAAGTATACATAACATGGATTAAACTAATACCTTATTCTTCATAAATTCTTGTGTAATACCATCCAAGATAATATGGAGCATATCTCATGACATAATATCCACAAGAATGAGAATCGGTTTGTTTACGCTACTACAAATAATTTTCATTTATTAATGTCACTAATACACACAATTAATTTAATGCCGAATAACACAATTATTATACTTACTATTGGGTAATGAAAGTTTGGCTTTCTACCGATAAGATTTTTTCTTCGCGCATTATATTCCTCTATCGCTCTACATGTGTAGGCTAAAAGTAAACATGAATAAAAAATATTCAATTCTAAAGTTAAATTTGAGTATAATAAATAATACAACTTACTCATTCAAAGCGGTAATCACAATTTTAGGCAGTATCGAGTGAATCGAGCAAATGTCGGCCGCATAAACATTCAGAATAATTAATAATATGGATAAAATTAATTTATAAATGAAAACACAAATTAATATATACTTACTCGCGGTAAAAAGAATCCAAATAACAATATTTAATGCTCCCTCTCTCCATCAACTTATCTTGTACGTAATTTCGGACTTCGTGACCTGGAGAATCGCGAGTAAGAGCAATCTTCGCAACATCTAAGATACAATACTTTTTTAGAAGATTCCTTTCTAAACAGAAATCATGGGCGTACCTGCAAGGTCAAATATTTATGTTAAAGTACAAGAATGTACATATATAAATAGAAATCAACATAAGACTACTAACGAGCACCAATATTGCATTATTGACTCATCTAGTTCCTCATCTCCCTTCAAAAATTCATTTAACGAATTCTTGTTAAGAAACAACGGACAAAGTGAATCATGACTTAATTTGAAACCCATAGTAATGGATTCAATACTCGACATCATCATCTCTAGTCTCTGAAGGCTATCTTGATTGGGTGTTGAGGGTTTAACACTGCCCTGGTTGGCAGAAAAACTATATATGCGTCACGCTTGTACCACTCGTAACATTCTAAACTGTATTCTCTCGAATTTCCATCTGATTTGAATTTGTAAGGCTATGTATACCCAACGAACTCAATGTCTGTATCATAAAAAAAACATAAATACAATCCAAACTGAAATACGGTGACAATAATAACAACAAAATCCATCTTATAGCTCAATAACATCTCATGGTACACTTCTTGATCCTCTTCTTCTCATTCATCGTCTCTCGCTCCTCTTGCTCCTTCTGGACATTCTCCCGCACCTCCTGCAACAACTTCTCCCTCTCCTCCTCCAAAAACTTCTCCTGCACCATTTGCAATAACTTCTCTCTCTCCTCCTCAATGAACTTCTCCTGCACAGTCTACCACAACCTCTCTCTCTCTCTCTCTCTCTCTCTCTCTCTCTCTCTCTCTTCTCATCCAAGAACTTTTCATGCACCATCTGCCATAACCCCTCCCTTTCCTCTTCCAAGAACCTTTCCCACAACTTATCCCTTTTCTCCCCAAACTTAACAGCAATAATCTCTTCAACCTCTCTCTTACTCATTTTCTCTATAGATGATTGACAACGTCCAAAATATTCCTTGAAGCCAATGCCTCTACCAAGACCACAGACACGCCCAGAATGCTCCTCCATTCCAATTGCTTCTACCAAGGTGTCATGACGACCTTGTGAAGTGAAGAGGTCATCTTTGGTTTGTTCAACAAGATCATCCTACAACACATTAAATTTTATCTTTTCCAAATTGATTTAACTAAGATAAATATTCTTGAAAAAAATATCTACTTACAATCCTTTGAGCCACTTCGTGCGTAACTTCTGATGGTGGAGATGGACTTCGATCAATACTTATTGAATCTCCCAGCTCTTCTTCCTTTTTTTTTCTTTTTTCATCCCTCATTTTTTTTTCCAGTTCTTCGATATCCTCTACGAGACATCCTATATGGATAGATACTTCTAACTCGATTTTCCTTTCCTTTTGGCTCTTTTCCAAGAACTCAGGAGTTTTGCGAGACTCTACAAATTTCTCCCAAGTAGCTTTATCAATAAATGAATATACCTCGTATGGATGTTTTTCTTTATCTTTTCCATGTTTAATATAATCATGAGTAAGTTATGTCTTAAACCCCCTCCGACACTCACCATAATAAGCAAGCATTTTATTTTTTACGTAGTCATTATCTGGAGTAACAATGAAGTGATCATATGTTTACACAATAGAGATGTTATTAGTATTGCACAAAAAATATACTTGTAAAACAAATGATAGGATACAAGATAAATACCTTAATATCAGACCATATGTCATTTTTTAATTTATCGTCAATGTCATGCCAACTATTTATCAAAATACTCTCTTTACTTCTACCTTGTAATGCAATGTAACCTAAAAAATCATCAGATTTTTCACCTTCAACCATGCCAGTTACTGCATCAACTCTAATTGGGTATCAAATACCAAATTCATTAGCTTTTTTCACCTTTGTATTAATCTTGGAACCTCTAGTTTTTCTTTTACGACTTTGTGTATAAACATAGTTTGCAGCAGATATTGTATGAGAGGTGTTTGTCGAATCAGCCATGGCTATTAACAGTAACATTTCAGTCAACATAAATGGAAAATAAATATGAAACAAAATGATCAATAGACAAAGTAACGAAGAAACCCTTAACAAAATAATCAATAGACAAAGTGAAAAACTAACATTTTGATGAATATATATACAAACTAACATTTCAGTGAAGAACAAACCTGTTGCAAAAATGATGTTTGATGAATATCTTTTGAAAGAGTTTTGATGAATATCGCCTAGGGTTTTTTTACGAAATGAGAGCGTCGAACTGACGTTTGAGTGTTGATAGGGTAAATAAAAAGTTAGAAACTAGCTAGATATTTCTATGAAGTATCTCATACAAAATAAGTGTCATTTCGGTTTTACACAAAAACCGACGTGGTAGTGTTATTAAAAACATAAAATTATAAAAATAACTTCATAGCGCCTATTATGGGAATTCATTTAAAAGATAAATCATGTAAGATATTTAAGAAAACCGAGGGGTTAAAATTTATCAAATAAAGTATCAAAATAATATTTTAAAATTAATATTATGAAAATGTTAATGCAAAATATATTACGTCTAAGTTGGATCCTGTAGCCGAGGTAAATACTAATGGAACAAATAGAAAAAAACGAAAAATGGAAATTAGAAAGGTGCCAAGTGAGAAATGCCTACTATCAATTGAAAAAAAACCTAAAATACAACAACTGGGTGTCAAAGCGAGTTCCCTTATTGATATCTTACCTCAGTTATAATAAATAACTGAGGTCTAATGTTTTTTATTAAAAAAAATTAATACAACATAGCACTCCAGGACTTATACCCTCGTTTTTTCATTGTTCGAGGTGTAATCTTCGTCATGAAAAACATTATTTATTGTAGTGTGTGTATATATATATATATATATATATATATATATATATATATATATATATATATATATATATATATATATATATATATATATATATATATATATATATATATATATATATATATATATATATATATATATATATTGTTGTGAAAAGGATGCCTTGGAAACAAAGTATAATAGGTTTCCTTATTAGAGGGAAACCTTCAAGGGTAGAAAAGATGATAAAAAAGTTACCAACAAGGATTGGTTATAAAAATAACAAATAACACTCTCACCCTCTTAAATAAAGATTACAAGTGTTCCAAGAATAACAAATAACTCTTTCACCCAAAATTAGGATTTGCAGTATACAATGATGAGAGACTAGTATGCTATTTATAATAAACCTAACATACTAAACTAATGGGATTTTTCACAAATACCCATTACAAGCTAACTTAGGGTACAAGCTAACTTAAGCAATTGGACATAACAAACAGGCACAATTTGATGTTAACAATCATAGCATCCTTCGACAACTACACACTAGAACATACTTGAACTACAACATGTAAGGATCTTCGACACTAGCATGTGAGCAACCTTCGACTGCATGCTACAAATTTGTCGAACTATCAAAACCAAGAAGTTACCTTCGACTCAATAGAGTTCGATCAAATATCTCACAAATCTCCACCTTGGAACAAACTCTATAACATCAACGAATAAACTAGCTTTCTTCATGCAGCTTTATCAACTACATACAATGGAAAAACTTTCCATTTGGCAATGTCTTGGTGATCATATCGAAAAGATTATGATCTGTCAAAACCTTCAGCACTTGGACTTCTCCATGCTCGATTACCCCTCTGACAAAATGCAACCTCACATCAATTTGCTTAGTTAGATCATGATAGGCTGAGTTCTTCGATAGGTGTATTTCACTTTGACTATCACATTTAACAGTGATAACTTTACCTTGAAGTTTCAACTCCTTGGAAAAACCGTCAAGCCACAATGTTTCTTTCACAACTTCAGTTAAAGCAATATATTCCTCTTCAGTGGTTGATAATGAAACAACCTTATGAAGTGTTTCTTTCCAACTCATTGTTGTACTAAACATATAGAAAATATATCCATAAATAGATTTTATGGAATCCACACAACCTGCATAATCAGAGTCGACATATCCTCCGATTGCTGCTTTAATATTTTCACCGAAGGCTCCACCATAAATTAAGACTATGTTTAGAGACCCATTTATGTACCTTAGAATCCACTTCAATGCTTTCTAGTGAGCCTTTCCAGGATTTTACATGTACCTGCTTACAAGACTTAATGCATATGCTATATCAGGTCTAGTGCAGACCATAACTTACATCAAAGAACCTACTATGTTAGGATATGGGATGCTATCCATATAAATTCTTTCTACATGGACACTGATCTATACTTAGCTTTAATTGAGGATTTGTTGGAGTCACAACGGGCTTCGAATTCGACATACCGAAATTTTCAAGATTCTTCTATAGGTATGCCTCTTGAGATAAGCATAACTTTAATTGCTTTCTATCTCTTCAAATGTCAATCCCAATAATCCTAGATGCAACAGACAGATCCTTCATTTCGAACTCCTTATTGAGTTCAAACTTCACCCTCATTACATCTTCAACATTGTTGCTTGCTATGAGAATATCATCAACATAAAGCAACAAAATATCAAATGAATTACTAGGTCAAAATCTGAAGTAAACATAGTGGTCGAACTGACTTCTAATTAAACTTATGTGTTCCACGAACTTGTCGAATCTCCTATTCCACTATCGAGGAGATTGTTTTAGCCCATATAAAGATCTATTCAACTTGTACACATATTTTTCCTTTCCTTTTTCGACAAACCCTTCAGGTTGCCTCGTCAGAATTGTTTCATCTAGATCACCATTCAAGAAAGCCATCTTCATATCCATTTGTTCCATTTCAAGATCAAATCGTGCCACCATGGAAAGCAACATTCGAATGGACCTATGATTTACAACATGAGAAAACACATCATTAAATTCAACACCTCCTTTTTGAGTGAAACCACTTGAAACTAACCTTGCCTTGTATCTTTTCGACGCCACTCCTTTGATTCCTTACTTAACTTTGAAAATCCATTTACAGCTTACTAACCTGGCTCTATCAGGTTTCTTGATCAGTTCCCAAGTTTTGTTATCATGAAGAGATTTCATCTTATCATCCATGTCCTTCAGCCATTCAGTCTTATTTCGACTCCTCATAAATTCCTTATAATCTCTGGGTTCTTCGTCTAGAACCTCACTTGCAGAGATTAAGGCATAAGCTATAATATCTGCATACCCAAATCTACGAGGTGGCTTGATGACTCTTTTAGTCCTATCTCTTTCCAATAGGTAGTCATCGAAAATTTCATCAACTTCCTTAGCATCTTCTGCTTCTTCTTCGACTTCATCTGGGATACGCAATTGGGCATCAACATGCTCCACCTCAACAGGAATCTCTACATGTTTCAGCTCTTCGTCAGATGTTTCTGCACTTAGACCAACATCATTAGTTTTCTTGAAAGCCATTTCAGCTTCATCGAAAACTACATCTTGACTGGTGATAATCCTTTTGTGACCTAGCTCTAAGTACCATAGCCTATAAGCTTTGACTCCTTCAGGGTATCCCATGAACATGCATTTAAGAGCTCTAGGTTCGACCTAGTCTTGCCTAATGTGAGCATAGGCTACGTAGCCAAATACTCTCAGTTTTTCGAGATCTGGTGGATTTCCCGACCAAACTTCTTCTGGTGTTTTCATATCTAACATAGTCGAATGACATCTATTTATCAGATATGTAGTTATCGAAACAGCCTCAGCCCAAAACACCTTCTTTAACCTAGCACTAGTCAAGATGCATATAACTCTTTCCAAAATAGTTCGATTAAACCTTTCAGCCAAAACATTTTGTTATGGAGTACCTGCAGTAGTTTTGTGCCTTGCAATACTAGAGGCATCACAATAATTGTCGAAAGCCTCATTGCAAAATTCAAGGCCATTGTCTGTTCTCAACCTCTTGACCTTTTTGCCGATTTGATTTTCGACCAGAGTCTTCCAACTTTTGAAATTGCCAAAAGTTTCATCCTTAGTCTTCTGGATGAATACCTATAACTTTCTGGAATAATCATCAACTATGGATAGAAAATACCTTGCTCCTGAATATGATGGACACCTTGTAGGCCCCTAAAGATCAACATGAATATAATTAAGGGATCCGTGTGTTCTTTGTTTGCCTTTGTTGAACTTCACTCTACAATATTTTCCAAGTACAAAGGGTTCATAAAATTTCAACTTTTTGACTTTGTCTCCACCAAGCAAATTTTGATTCCCTAATTCGACCAGACCCCTTTCACTGATATGGCCCAATCTCATGTGCCAAATTTCTGTCTTTGACAAAGGTTTCGTGGATGCAACATTTGTCGAACCACTTACAACTTCATCCTCAAGGATATACAAGCCTTGTTTCTTAAGGCCTCTCAAGAATTCCTTCAAACCTTTCATGACTCTAAGGATACTTTTCTCACCTTAGAAAACATATCCCTTACTCTCGAATTCACCAAGAGAAATCAAAGTTCTCTTCAAATCAGGTACATACCTGACTTCAGTCAATAACTTAATTGACTCATCATGGAGCTTGAATACCACAGATCCAACACCTGCAATCTGGCAAGCTTTGTTGTTTCCCAGCAATACATATCCACCAACTTGATCACATAATTCCTCAAACAAGTCTTTGTTTGGAGTCATATGCCAAGTGCATCCAGAATCCAAAATCCACTTCTTCGACGGGATGCTTCTCGAAACCCCAAGAACATCAGATGAGTCAAAATCATCTTGAACAATACTTGCATTGCCATTATCCTTACCTTCATGAAATTTCAGGCATTCAGGGCACACCTTTCTTGTGTGACCCTCCTTCTTACAATGATAGCATTGAATACCAGATACTTCGCCACTGTAAAATTTCTGCCGACTTTTACCTTTCTTCTTGTCGAACTTACTATCCTTTGCAAGAATTTTCCTTTAATGGCCAAACCTTCACCAACCGTCGAAGGTTTATGCTCATTTCGTTCGTTCAAGTCCTTTGAATACAAGGCTGATTGAACTTCTTCAAAGGTCAGGGACTCTCTTCCATACAAGAGAGACTCTTTGATGTGAGCATGTGATCTGGGCAATGCACACACCAGCAACAACGCTTGATCTTCATAATCAATCTTCACATTAATATTTTCAAGATCAAGAACCAGCTTGTGGAACATATCCAACTGCTCAATCAACACTTTGTCTCCAATTATCTTGAATGAATACAAAGCATGCTTCAGGTAGAGTTGATTTACCAGAGATTTGGACATATACAAACTTTCAAGTTTCACCCATAACTGTGATGTCGTCGTCTTGTTTGATACCTGTCGAAGAACCTTATCACCAAGGCTCAACAAAATTACATTGTAGGCTTTCTCTATCATCATTTTTTTCTCAGATGTCGTTAACACTACGTTCATGGCTACTTCCCCCTTCAACGCTTCCAAACAACCCTACTGAACAAGGTACATAGCTGGCACTTATGGAAAATTTTTTTTAATGAAGTTATATTAAAGGATGAGCAAATAGCTTATGAAGAATCAGGCTCTGATGATGATGAAGAGGTAATTTCTTCTCTTTCACATTTTGAATTAGAAACTTGTTTATCTAAAATTATGAAAAGATATCAGCTTCTTCTAAGTAAACATAAAACCTTGAAAAAGAGTTTTGTAATTACTTATGAGAACTCTACTATAGACGAGCAAAATATTTCTAACTTAAATGAAATATTAATTGTTTTAGAAAAATCAAGCATTGCTCTGAAAAGTAAAGTTTCTATATTAGAAGAAGATTTTTATCTAGCACATATGTTACTAATGAAGTAATCAGATATGATAGAGATTTTTGCCTCAGGTTGTGCAAGAAAAAGGTAAACAACAGGTAGCAGCAAATGCCCCAATTCAGGATTTGAGTCCCGATGAGACCAAAGATGTTGAGGAAATTATGAGGTACATCCAAAAGAGTTACTATCGAGTGATTGATCAGCTTGGTCAGACACCGGCTAAGATCTCTATTTTATCTCTACTCTATGATTCTGATGCACATAGGAATGCTCTGATGAAATTGTTGAATACTGCATTTGTGCCTCAAGAGAATTTTGTTAATCAGTTTGAGAATGTTTTTGCAAGTATCACTTCCAGCAATGGCATGGGCTTTACTGATTTTGATCTTCCTCCTAAGGGAAGAAATCATAACAAGGTGTTGCATATCTCGATGGAGTGCAAGGGGACTACACTGTTTCATGTTCTGGTTGATATTGTATCCTCATTGAATGTAATTCCCAAAATATATTTGATGAAGATTGATTATTCTGGGCTCGAGTTGCATCCGAGTGATCTGGTGGTTAAACAGTTTAAAGGGTCGCAAAGTACCGTGTTTGGCGAAGTGGATCTTCCAGTCAAGATTGGTCCTCATATTTTCACTTCCACTTTCATTGTGATGGACATTCAACCTGCTTATTATTGTTTGTTGGGTCGCCCGTGGATTCACAAGGCTGGAGTCGTGACATCCACTTTGCATCAGAAAATCAAATATCTGGTTAATGGCAAGATTGGTACCATCTGTTGCAAGAAATAGTATATTGTGAGCCATCTAACCTCTTTCAAATATGTTGAGGTGGAAGGAGAATTTATTGAGACCCCGTTTCAAGGTTTTGAAACTGTCCAGATGGTCAAGACTCCTCATGCTGAAGAAGGGAAGAAGTCGGAGACCTCCATGGCTTCTTTAAAAGATGCCCAAGTAGTTCTTAAAGTTGGTCGCCCTGAAGGTTGGGGCAGTGTGATGGAGGTTATCCCCAAGTTTAACAAGTTTGGTCTGGGTTTCAGTCCGAGTAATCTAGGCATGGATCCCCGAGCTCCAAATTTGACTGCTCCCGTGAAGTTTGCCCGTGCTGGTCTGAGCAATGGACAAATCAATGCTAATTATAATACCGACAGTGATTATGATATCGACAACTGGATCCTACCAAGTGTACCAGGGTTTTTTCAAGAGTAATTTTATTTATGTTTTCTTATCATGCAATAATTCATGCGATATGCCCAAGGCGTCAGTGAATCATATGTAGGGCCTCCTTGTTTTCATTTCAATTTTTCATCAAATAAAGGACGTCTTTTTGCATTCAAATTTTTTGCTCCATGTCTTTCATTTTATACTTTTTTATTACGCAAATAAAAAATGTAAATTCTTTTTGTTTTTCTTTTTACCATTTTGTGTCTAAAATAAACATAAAAACATGCCGATTTAATCCCACTATTATCATGGATTCCTTCGATGATGATTCTTCTATCACTCATTATGATTTTGACAATCTGATCAACCAAGTCGAAGAAGAAGATGAGGAAGATTGTGAACTCCCTGATGAGTTAGCCAGATTGTTAGAACAAGAGGAAAGTGCCATTCAGCCGGATGAAGAGCCGATTGAGGTCATAAATTTGGGCACCGAGGATGCAAAAAGAGAAGTCAAGATGAGGGTTGTATTAGAAGACAGTGTAAAGCAAATATTAATTTATATGCTCTCAGAGTATTCAAACATCTTTGCCTGGTCTTATGAAGACATACCCGGGTTGGATACCGATATTGTTATGCACAAACAACCACTAAAGGAGGAATGTCCTCCAGTTAAACAAAAGCTTCGAAGAACTCACCCTGAGATGTCTAACAAGATTAAAGAGGAAGTGCAAAAATAGCTTGATGTAGGGTTTCTGAATGTGATTTCTTATCCTGCGTGGTTGCCAATATTGTTCCCATTCCCAAGAAGGATGGTAAAGTCAGAATGTGTGTTGACTACAGGGACTTGAACAGAGCATGCCCGAAAGATGATTTTGCACTTCCACATATTGATGTGTTGGTTGGAAAAACAGCTCATGCTAAAGTCTTCTCATTCATGGACGGTTTTTATAGCTACAATCAGATCAAGATGGTTCAAGAAGACATGGCAAAACCAATATTCATTACTCCATGGGGGACTTTCTGTTATAAGGTGATGCCTTTTGGTTTGAGAATGCAGGGGCAACTTATCAATGTGCAATAGTGACTCTTTTACATGACATGATTCATAAAGAGATTGATGTGTATGTCGATGACATGATTTCAAAATCTCAAACGGGAGAAGAGCATCTTGTCACCTACAGAAGTTATTTGAGAGGTTAAGGAAATAGGCTGAGGTTGAATCCTAATAAGTGCACCTTCGGGGTGAGTTCTGGAAAATTGTTAGGCTTTATTGTAAGCAAAAGAGGTATCGAGGTTGATCCTGCTAAAGTAAAAGCGATCTGAGAAATGCTTGAACCAAGAACTAAAGAAGAGGTCAGTGGTTTCCTTGGGAGGTTAAACTACATTTCTATATTTATCTCTCATCTTACAGCTACATGTGAACCTATTTTCAAGTTGCTAAGAAAAGACCAAGTGGTCAGGTGCAATGATAATTTCCAAGAGGCATTTGACAAGATAAAAGAATATTTGCAAGAACCTACAATTCTCATGCCTCTAATAGAGGTCAAGCCTTTGATCATGTACTTGACAGTACTTGAAAATTCCATGGGTTGCATGCTCGGTCAGCATGACGAGACGAGAAAGAAATAATAATCAATTTATTACTTTAGGAAGAAGTTCACTGAATGTGAGTGTAATACGGTGGGAGAACTGACTTAGGATGTTTTGCGTTTGATCGCAATTGTTGCGGTTATCAAGAGTCGCCACCGACTTTTCTTTTATCCAAAAGGAAAGGTTGAAAAGAACAGGAAAGACCTTTGAGATTATTTCTTGAGTTCGAGGGGTAGATTATGAAAAGGGAAGGTGTTAACACCCTTTTCATCCATAGTTATCTATGGGCTCTTAGTTGCTTTCTAGATCACTTGCTTTTGTTTGAAAATGTGCTTTGTGGTGGTTTTTGAAAGTATTTTTGTAAAGGTGCCTTCGTTTAGGCAACTTTGTAATGGTTCTCGTTTCGTAAGAACGTATACAAAGTGTTGGACTTTTGAAAATATTTCATGTTCTGAAAGTGTTTGGTATGTGTTTGTTTTGAAAGTGTTTGGTGTTTGTTTTGAAAGTGAGCAAGCAACTAAGAACGTTTCTACCTACTCAAAAGTATTTTGTTCATTTCTTCCTTTCCTTTGATATTGCTATCTTACCGTTGATTGGTAAGAAGCCTTATCTTTGGATGCAAAGGGACGGGTGTGGGTCATCGTATAGTCATGATAGCAATGTTGTAAGATGTCTTAGCATTTCTCTTTGAGGTACTAAGATCATTTGAAAGGCAACATTTGTAGCGTCATCAAGGGACTATGATCTTGTATTTCGATTATTTTTGCTAAGACATCTCACATGCATAACATGACCATTTTTTTAGGCAACAAGTGGAGTTAACCTTAAGGGTGCATGTGTGAATAATGTGTTTGATTTGCATGCATTTAATCTTTGATTAGGGTTATCTACTTGTTGATTTTTATCTTTCCATATAAACCCTAATTACTAGCATTTATATGAAAGCGATAAATTGCGGAAAGTAAATTTACTACGCTATTACATCATTTGGGGATGGGGTATACAAATTTACAAATGGGGATTGCAAGAAATTAAATCTAATTATCTATTACAACCATATTGAATAATGTACAAGAAATGAATAAATATAGTGTGCAAGGATGTAAATGGAAAAGAAATGGATTTTTGTTTGGTTTTTGAGGAAAGGGTTTGGTTTTGACCTAATTAACTAAAAGAAGTAATTAATTAAACCTAAACTAATTAAGAAAAGAAATTAAATTAGAAAGCATTTTTAGGTTTTTTTTAGAAAAGGGTTTAAGTTTAATCAAAATAATATGGAAATTAATTAATTAAAAGAAACCTAAATCCTAAGTTAATTTTAAATAAAAAAGAAAATAACTAAACCTAAATCTAATTATTAATTTATTAAGAAAAATAAATTAGGTTTGTTTAAGAAAATATTTTTGTGTTTTTTTATTAATAAAAATAATATTTATAATAATATTAATAATAATATTTAAAGTAAAGAAAATAAGAAAATAAAATAAAATAAAGAAATAAAATCAGGGGGGGTAAAAATTAGATTTGAGTGTTTGTTTGTGTAAAACAGTTCTTGTTTGAAGCCTGGCCCATTAATGATTTTTGTAAGTCAGAATAAGAAAAGAGAAAGAAAAAAACATTGGGCCTGCTGTAAAACCTGCAAAGAGGGGGGTTAGGAGAAGTAAAAATGGGAAGGCCCAGTGGTGGAGGCCCAGACGCGCTGTTGTGTGACAAAAAAGAAGAAAATGTTGAAAAAATGAAAAGGTGGCAGCGCTGGGGCTTGATCCCACGCCATTGACATGATACGCGCGCTGCCTTACCACTGTGGTGGCTATACATCCGTTAACTTAAACAAAACCATAAATTAATATTACAAATCCATTCCTAGAAATGAACTTCATCTTCAACCTCCAGCCAGGGTCCCTGTAACTCATTCATTTCTCATCCATTCTCAAAACTTCCAACATCAAACTTGTTAGAAATTTTACCAGGATTCCAGAAATGTAAACAATTTAGACTAACAATCAAAGATGAGCATGTTTTTCTAAAATTACCAAATCCTGACCTAACTTTTTTCAGATATTCAAACTTAAAATTCTCTAAGCTCGGGCCATATAAATGAAAACTATGGATATGTACAGCTTCAGGGCAATGATATCTACATTTTTACTTTAGAATGTATGCACACAAAAATGCTTGTATCAAGATATTAAAGTTTGAAAACTTACCTCTTCCAACTGGGTTCGTGTATGGAGTTTGAGCAAAATTTGAGATGGCCTGATGATCTCTTTAGCTTGCCTGGACCTCCTTGAGTGTGTTCCAACTCCTACTTTTCTTTGAGGATGGCTGAAACTCTCTACTCAAGTCAAGTTGCAAGCTTGAGTTTTGAAAATGGTGAATGGTGCAAAGGGAGTTACAGTCAAGAAACAAGGGCCTGGGTCACTTTGATATGATGTATATTAAGTGTTTGGATGGTTAAAACTCAATACGCACAATTGGATTTGGAGATGGCTATGTGAAACTCAAAACTGTCAAGTTATGGAAGATTTTAAGTTGCAAAATGCTTGGGAGTGTTTTGAGGTGCTTGAGCTCACGTGTTATGTTGCAATAGACTTGTGTATATGTATGGAAAAGGTTAGAGATCAAATGCACTCAAGGTTTCTGAGTTCTAGCCTTTTGGCTCTATAACTTGCTTTTGAAGAAAAGTTAGAAGACAAGTCTCAAAGTGTTATACAAGCATGGTTTGATTTGGTAGAGGCCTTAGACATGTTGCTTTTGGTTTTGACTCTACTTGTGTGCAGAGAAAACAATTGAGAGGCTCAAGAAGTTGACAATTTCAAAAGTGAAGATTTATCAAAATGGAAATGGCAACTTTGTGCCATAAAGGGAAAATCATTTTGGACAAACTTAAACCAAGTGGATAAGGGCCTAAACATTTGTGTAAACCATTAATTATGGAGTGAAAAACAAGTTTGAGGCCTTCAAAGTGAGGATTATGCAACATGGCTATGGTTTGGATCAAATGTTCATCATGAAAATGACTTGAAAAATAAGTTTGAAACCCTAAATTATTGCCTTCGATTCTCTTAGCTCAAGTATTATCTCAATGAGTTCTTGGACATTTTGGAAATCTTGTAACATCCTATACAACCTTTATGTTGGACATTTTTGAAGATTCAATTTGGAACTAGGTAAAAATTTTCCATGACGTTAGGTCAAAATCCTGCCTAACTAGGGCAAAATTTCACCAAGTCTTTTTAGTTTCATGGACATGTCTTCATAAATTCATAACTTGAAATCCAAGCATTTATAAAAAATATTCTGCCCTACAATGTTTTAGATCTCATTGAGATCTACAACTTTCATGTTGGAAGTTTTGCTTGAATCATCTTGCAGCATGGTGAAAATTTGGCACAAATTTATGAAAAAATATGAACTTTCTAACACTTAGAAAAAAATTCTAAGTCTTAAAATTTTGACTTTTCAAAGATAATTTTGAATTTTGAATTTCTTGATCAACAAGTTTCATATTTTGACATGTCTTGATGAAATATGATTTTTGAAACTTGATTTTTATCAAAAAGTCAAAGTTTGACCTTTCAGTGTACAGTTGACTTTTCATCAGTTGACTGAAATTCATCTGTCAATCCAATGATCTTGAGAGGTGATTTGAACTATGCAATTTGGTCAAGATGGTGAATTTGAATCATTGAGATCATGTTTTAAACCAATAAGTCAATTTCTTGGTCAAAAGTCAAGAACTGAGCCTTCTCAATCAAAACCCTAATTTTGACCATTTTGCCCTTTTGGTGTTCTGATTAAATTTCTTTGAGGAATTATGATCCAAACTTGATCAAATGACATATATGAGTTCATAATGTTGACATGGATCCAAAATCTTGAAGTTTGACAGTAGTTTGACCATAGTTGACTTTTTATCCAATACAATTGATTTTAGGTCATCTGATCAAATGACTGAGCAAAAATGTCATCCAAGACTTGAAACTTGACATGAGCAATCTTGAGGGTTCCTAATGATCCATGAAAGTCATATGGGGCATTAAAATTCCATTTGTACTTGTGCAAACTCAAACCCTAATTTTGAGTTGTCAGTGTTTGAGGAGGTGTCTTGAGGTGACCAAACCTTATGTAGTCTTGAATCAATGGAGATCTTATGAGAGATTTCTTGAGAAATGAGAGGGGGAAATTTTGTGGTACAACAGTGAGTCTAGATACTCATTGCTTGAGAAAACTTGTTGTGCATTAGCATGGGTTGCTAAGCGTCTGAGGTAGTATATGTTGACACATACCACCTACTTGATATCTAAAATGGATCCCATCAAGTACGTTTTTGAGAAGCCAGCTCTTACAGGTAGAGTGGCCAGATGGAAAATGATCTTGACTGAATATGATAGATATCTAGTACATCACTCAGAAAGATATCAAGGGTAGTGTATTGACAAATTATCTTGCTCATCAACCCTTGGATAATTATCAACCGATGAAGTTTGAATTTCCAGATGAGGACATCATGTATATCACGGATTGCAACATCCCTGGCCCTGATGAAGGACCTGAAACAAGATCGCAATGGACGCTCGTGTTCGATGGTGCTTCCAATGCTTTGGGAAAGGGTGTCGGAGTTGTTATTACTCCCCCTACAGGTTTTCATATTCTATTTACTTCCAGAGTTTATTTTGATTGCACCAATAACATGGCTGAATATGAAGCTTGTATCTATGGCATATAAGTTGCGATTGACTTAAGAATCAAGTACTTGAAAGTTTATGGGGATTCTAATCTTGTTATCAGTCAGATCAATGGAGATTGGTAAACTCTCCATCAAAATTTAATCCCTTATCGTGAGCATGTGTTGTACCCCAAAATTTTCCCTCTCATTTCACAAGAAATTTCTCACAAGATCTTCAATTGCTCAAAATTTCACAAGGATTGATCAGCTCAAGACACTTCCTCAACATTGATGACTCAAATTAGGGTTTGAGTTTGCACAAGGACAAATGTAATTTTAATGCCTCATATGACTTTCATGGGTGATTTTATACCCTTAATATTTCTCATGTCAAGTTTCATGTCTTGCAGTTCAAGTTTGCTCAATCAATTGATCAGATGACCTAAAATCAGCTGTATTGGTTAAAAAGTCAATTGTGGCCAAATTACAGTCAAACTTCAAGTTTTTTGGTCCATATCAAAATTTTGAACTCATATGTATCAATTGATCAAGTTTGGATCATAATTCCCCAATAAATTGAGCAGATCAATCAAAAGGGCAAAATGGTCAAAATTAGGGTTTTGGTTGAGGAGGCTTGATTTTTTGACTTTTGACCTAATACATGACTTATTGGCTTGAAACATGATATCAAGGATTCAAATGCATCATCTTGACCTAATTTCATGATTCAAATCATTTCTCAAGATCAATTGATTGATAGTTGAAATTTGATTAACTGATGAAATAGTCAATTGTACATTGAAAAGTCAAACTTTGACTTTTTGATCAAAATTTGGTTTCAAAGAACACATTTCAAACAAAGCATACTCAAAAGTTATCTAGCAAGCAACTAAGATCCCATAGATAACTTTGGACGAAAAGGGTGCTAACACCTTCTCTTTTCATAACCTACCCCCAGAACTCAAGAAGATATCTCAAAGGTCTTTCCTGTTCTTTTCACCCTTCCTTATTGGATAAAAGAAAAGTCGGTGGCGACTCTTGCTATCCACAACAATTGTGATAAAACGCAAAACACCCAAGTCAGTTCTCCCATCGTAATAAAGAACTAGCGACTCTGCTGGGGAATTACTTAAAAGTGGGGTTACCTTAGAGCTAGATCACATTTAATTGCTTTCATTGTTTGATTTGTTTGCTTTACATTTAAGGGTCCTTGTTTGGGTTTGTATTGATCCGATACGCGGATCTGGGAACATCATTAGGTAAGCAGCAATAGATTGTGGTAACTGTACGGCATAGACGAATATGGTTGAAGCAATGGCTATGTTAGTGTGACGCATTGTTGGTACCGGTATCCCTTGTGTTGATCGAGGAGAATACGGGGCCACTGAGCGATGTCATGAAGCACTAACTAACCATAGAACCTTTAATTGAACAACTTTGCCATTAGGAATTAGTGATATAGCCGACATTGGTGCAAAGCTGAAGATTGGTTGATACTAGATACTACGCTCATTGAGATTAGACTTTTGGGATATTTTGGCCGCAAGAAAAGATTGATTGTGCTAAAATAATTCCCAATGAAGAAAGATCAATGATATTAAGATTCCCTAGAACCCGATTACTTTGTAGGACAGGTTGAACCATCTAAACTTCAAGAGGGTACATACCTATGAAACCCATGGAAGCCTAAACCTAAGGTATTTGTGTGCTTTGTTTGTGATTATTATTCATGTCATCATAAACATCATAACATCATAAGCATTCTCACTAACCATTTCAAGGATTTAGGAATTTATCTTTATTCTATTTTGTAGGTCATGACTTCCACTCGTAAGAATACCATCCGAATCAACTTCATGAAAGCGCCTCCTCAACTTCAAGAGTTAGCATCAAGAGTGCCTGGAGATTCTCCCTTCACCAAAAAATATGGCTGAATTTTCAACTTGGCTACCTCAAACTTCCAAGAAGAAATAATGTTTGTGCTTTTCCAATTCTTTGATCCTATGCATCATTCCTTCACCTTCCCCGACTACCAATTGGTGCCTACATTAGAAGAGTTCTCTAAATTGTTAGGAGTTCTTGTGCTTGATCAAATACCATTCACCGGTTTAGAAGAGACTCCAAAACCTGAAGTTATTGCCAAAGCCTTGCATTTGAGGAGATCTGACATTGTAGTAAATTGGGAGACAAGAAGTGGATTCAAGGGTTTCTTAGCCAAATTTATGTTGGAAAAGGCTCGTTTGTTCTAGGAAGATATGGATTTTCAAGCTTTTGAGGATGTCTTGGCCCTTCTAATATATGGTTTGGTTCTATTTCCAAATCTGGACCAACTCATAGATGAGAATGCCATCAAAGTTTTCCTCTCTCGTAATCTCGTACCTACTTTGCTTGGAGACATTCTACATTGTTTCCACACTCGCGCCATGAAGAAAAGGGGTACTCTTTTGTGTTGCATTCCATTACTATCTAGGTAGTTTATTTCGCACCTACCTCGATCAACATTGAAGAATGAGCAAGGCATGACATGGTCTTAAAGGATGATGTCAGTCTTGCACTCGGATATCCATTGGTGTTCTGGATCTTTGGAGGATATTACCATCACTGACCATTATGGGGAATTACCTAATGTCCCACTATTAGGCATTAAGGTAGGTATCACCTATAACCCATCTCTTGCATTACAGCAGTTTGTGTATGTATGAAGAGATGGTTCTCATAATACGCTCATTCAAGGTTTGGTATTCGACTACGAGGGCGACGACCAAGGCTATTGTCAAAGGTTCATACGAGATTGGAGAATGGTAAACAAAGTGGATAGTATGACATTGGGACATAAAAATTCCACCCCCCTTGAGCCTTACCATAAGTGGGTACGAACTCGTGCTCAAAGTCTCGTGATGCCTTACCCCGCCATCCTACCTATCATCATGGAACCTATTGTCGAGGGGGATGTTCCTTACACTATTCTCCATCCTAACATGCCGACTACTCTCGAGGAGTTGCAAAATATCTTGGATTCAACTCAAAGGGGAGCGAGACACCTTCAAAACTCAGTTCTATGCAAGCGAGAAGAAGGGTTTGAAGCTTACAAGATAACTTCATGAAGAGCGAAGTTTGAACGCCTACATTGCACCAAAGAGGACGCGCTCATGGGAAGCCTGATTCTTTTTGTTGTTTTTTGGAGTTTATTTTGTATTATTTTTTCTTCCTCCATTGTAAGCCCAAGAGGCATGTTGTAATCAATCTGAACTTATTAATGCAATTAATGTACGTTCCTTCTTTGTCTAAAAAAATTTAAATCTTCTAAGTTCTTGAAATCATTTGCATACGCATTTCATGCATCATAACATAAGCAAGCTTTGCACAATGGGTTTCCTAATTTTTCTACTATTTATTTCAGTAAGATGGATATTGAGCAGACCGTGAAAGATTTGCAAGCACAGAATTCCCAGTTCCAAGAGACTTTGCTGACCCTGGCCAAGGGACAACAAGAGCTGATGACACTGCTAGCAGCCAAAAAGAAGACTAAGAAGAAGGCCCTCATCAACATGGGAAAAGGTTTAAAGGCTCAGTCCGTCAGGTGCAGATAGTTGAAGAGTCATCCGAGGAAGACGAGAACCAAGTGGAAGAGGCAAGGAGCACCCGTGCTAGGGGTGCAAATGATCAAGCTTCTGAGGACAAGGATTACTTTGATGAACATTATCCACCAGCCGAGGATAAATACAAGCAGTTAGAGGATAGACTAAGAGCTATTGAAATTCAAGCCATACCTGGTTTGGATTTGGAGATTTGGGCTTAGTACCCGGGGTCGTAATTCCTAATAAGTTAAAAATACCAGTCTTTGCTAAGTATGACAAAGTTTCGTGCCCAAAACTTCATCTGAGTTTGTTGTACCCCAAAATTTGCCCTCCCATATTCTTCAAAGATTTGCCAAGTCAAGCTGCAAAATTCTCCAAGGGTTGCACAGTGCAAAGGCCTCCTAAACAGTCAGAATTAGGGTTTTTGTTCTGATCAAGAAAAGGAAGATTCCAAAGGTCCAATCAAGTCTCACATGCCTACAAATATGGTCAAGCATCCTCCTACCAAGTTTCAAGACTTTCAGCACAAAACTGCACAGTCAAAACCCTAATTGCACTACAGTCAACTGCAGGGGCAAAATGGTCATTTGACAGTCAAAAGTTCAAATTTTTGATCAACATGTCATTTTGAAGCCACAAACATCATTTGATCAATGCTTGATCATGATTCTCAAAGCTTGGCTCAAAAATCATCAAGATGCAAAAGTTTCCTTATTTGGACAGCTGAAAAAGTCAACTGTAAATTGACCAGGGCATAACTTCCACATGGATTATCATAAAAATTCCATCCAAAGCTCATTTTGAAGAGGAAGACATTTCCTACAACTCATCTTCATACTTAAAGTCCAAGAAATGCTCTCACAAAAAGTTATCAATTTCAACATTATAGGTCATTTTCAAAAGTCAACAAAAAGGGACTTTAAGTCAAAGGCCATAACTTGAGATTGGTAAATCAAAATGACATGGTACCAAAGGCATTGGTTAGAGGACTCAAAGACCTTTCCAAAATGTCCAAGAACATGAGCAAAGCTTAAAAATTGAGCAAGTTATGCCTTGTGGAAGTTGGGAAATTTTTGGATATTTTGAAAAGTCAACATTGATTCAAATGACCTAAAATTGCTAATGGGCCCATTTTTCTTCCACAATTCATTGTCCCAAGCATGCACACGACCACTTGGCCCAAAGGGAAGTTTTTATTCATTTTTTATTTATTTATTTGAATTTTTATTAATAATAATTCATTTAAATCAATTAAATATATGAAAAATACTTAACCTAACTTACCAAATCTTTTTGTACATGTAATAGGCTCAATGATTCGTGCATGATCAGATTTGGAAGGAATTGGATTGATTGGATCATGATTGGTACAAAATTGCATGAAAAAGATTGAGAAAAATATGATTGAAAATCAAATCTCATAAACCATCAATTCAAAGATTTGGATCAAATTTCTTAACCTAATTCATTCCTACATAAGCATAGAACGAAAACCTAATGCCTGGAACCACTCAGCTGCGCCTCAAACTCAGAACCACATTGAAATTTTTTGCTAAAAAGCTTGAAACTGTTTTCACATCAAAAGCATTTTTCCAGGCCAAAGAATCATTCCATTACGTCCCTGACATATCCAGGAAGCTTTCCCAATCAAGATCACATCATCTAACCTCAAGAATCGGTATACAAAACTCAAAATATTTCATGAAAAATGCATATTCGTGTTTTGATTTGCAGGCATCCTCATGACATTTTGTTCATGGATTCTTACTAATCGATGGATTCTGAAACTAACTGCATATTTTAATTGAATTTTTATGTGCTATACACGATTTCGCCATTGATAATATTTAGGGTTCAGGAAGCTCCAAATTGGGGGTTTTTAAATGAGGAAAAATTAGAGTGTGAAACCACCACCATTGGAATCAGCGTGTCTGGACGAAGAAGAAGCTATACTCGCGCTCAATTTATGAGCGTTCCTGGGCTATTCGTTATTTTCCTAAAAGTGGCCAAGAAGAACACTTGAAAACCGTTGCTTATTCTGTTTATATTTCAGGAAAATAAAAAACCAACGAAGAAGAAGAGTACGTGGCCAGCCATGACTGGATACTTTGAATCTTGGCGCGCGCTTTTCTGATTTAGGCCACTAGCGTTTGTTTTGTTTTATAATAATTCTTATTCATATGATATACAAAGTAAACAATTGGTTCAGTGGTAGGTGCAGCTGTTGATAACGTACATGACCTGGGTTCGAGCCCCAGGTCTTCATGCTTTCAATATTATTTTTCAACTCATATTCATATGCAGTTCAAGCCTTGAAGCGCAACATACACCTTCCTAATCAAGCGTCCACGCGTCCAATGGAATTCAATCAAAGGCCAAGAATTGAGGAACATGATAAGTCCTAGTCAACGCACATGCACGTGTCCTGCCAAAGTCAACAAGGCCAGGCTTGTTTGGGCCCAAATTCCTGGGCTACACCTCCACATTGGGGACTGATACCCCCTGGGTTTGCCATTTTAAATATTTTCTTTTGCATTATTTCTATTTTAATTATTGTGTTTAATTAATTTATTATTTCCACAAAAATATAAAAAACATAAAAAATCAGAAAAGAGAAAAAATAATAAATATTTTTTTTTTAGTATTTTTATAAATAATTGCATATAAGTAAATTTAGTTTTAAATTAGGTTTTAATTTTAATTCTTTTAATAAAAATCTAAAAAACATAGAACTAGGGTTCATATTAAATTTTTTATCCTTTTTATTTTTATTCCATGATAATTAAAATAATTAAATATTTATTTTTATAATTAAATTTGCATGTAAATTAATTAGGGTTAATATTAGGTTTTAATCTTCTTTTCTTAATAAATTAAAAAACAAATAGAATTAGGGTTAGCATTTAATTTCAATTAATTCCTTTTTTTCATATTAAATCCTAAAATACTAAAAAAAAATACCAAAAACATCTCCTTTTCTTTTTTCTTTATTAATTAATTCCATGTAATTTTAATTTTGCAAAAAGGGTCCAACGCCCTCGTTTTTAATTCCCATTTAATTCGCATATTTATTTTATTTCTTTATAATATTTATGTATCTCTCCCAAGGCCATGTAACCTTTTAATTTTCTCGCACTTTTCTTTACTTTCTTTATTTTTCTGTCAAATCGGGTTCGAGAAATTTTGGCGATGTGGACCCGCGCCTTTTGTAATAGCTTAGAATTTTTACTTTCCCGCAATATTTTTAACTGTTAACAAATGGCATGAAAGAATGTATGGACAAAAATAAAAACAAGCGTAGAACACCAATAACATGACAAGATAAAATATCTGAATCTGACACACAAATCACATACCACCCCTAGGGTACGCCTCACTGTTGCCTTGCCTCGAAAGGTGATCGTCGAGTAGAGGATGTCTTAGTAAGTCCTCATGATCCGGGAACCTGGCATGAGGGTAGCTTCTAAGGTGTCTTCCCATTGCTCTGGTGATCACCATGTCCCGAACCTCGAATTGACCCGAACACCTCCAACGGTGGTGCTGCCTACCTCTCAATGGTGGGATGGCACTACTTTAAAGGACATCTACACAGACGAATTCCTTAGGGTAGGTAGACGACTCTAGATACTTGCTCTAATTTCAAAACAAATTCAAAAATACTTTTCACACCAACACATTTTCAAAAAAAGCTTTCGAAAGCATTTTTTCAAACACTCTTGAGGACCGATACAAGAGTCGAACTGGAATTTTCAAAGAAACTTTTTAAAACCCACGTTGAAAAGCAAACAAACCACTTTTGAAAACACAATGAGCAAGTATCTAAGAGCCCATGGATAACCATGGATAGAAAGGGTGCTAACACCTTCCCTTTCTATAACCTACCTCCCGAACCGAGAGCAATCTCTTTAAGGAATTTTTCTGTGCTTTTGTCCTTTCCATTTGGAGAAAATAAAAGACGGTGGCGACTCTTGCTTCCGCGACATTTCGCGAACCAGCATTAAACAGTCAGTTCCAGATCCACCGATCACAGAACTGGCGACTCTGCTGGGGATTTAACTTATAAAGTGAGGTGTACCTTAGGGTTAGTTCGTAACTGTGTTTTCAATTGTATTGACTTATCTGCTTTAAAATTGTGGGTTGCATGGGAGTTATATAGATCCTAACCCGGATCTGGGGATACCCTGTTTAGGTAGCATAAGCTGTGAGGGACCTGTCCGGCGTAGACCGACACAGGTGAAACAGTGGCTACGTTGGTGTGGCACCTTGGTCTGTACTGATATCCCTTGTGTTGCAACGAGGAGAATATGGGTCTTCTGAGAAGTCATTAAGCACCAACAACCTTAGAACCTTAAATGACACAACTTGGCCATTAGAACAGTAGCAGTATGCTACGCCCATTGAGGCTAAACTCTCGTTATGGTTCTGGCCGCAAGAAAAGATTGCGATGCTGGAGTTATGACCGATTAAGGGTAGTCAATGATATTGGGATCCTCTAAGAACCCGGTTACTTTTGATAAGACAGGTTGAACCAACAAACTTCAAGAGGGTAATACCCAGACCCCATGCTGGCCTAAACTCTAAGGGCTTTCTCTTGCGTGACTTGTGTGCCTTCGTACTTGACTACTTACATGCTTGTTATCTGACACATAAGCTACTTGCAGGTTTTGTTTATAGTCCTTAACTAGGACTCATAACAGGGTACTGAGTTTCTTGCAGGTTATGTTTGTAGTCCTTAATTGGGACTCATGACAAGTCTTACCTAAGTTGCTTGCAGGTTTTGTTTATAGTCCTTGATGGGGACTCATAACAGGGTTTACCCACATTACCCCATGCATACCATAACATCATACCATTGCATACATCCTAACCCATTTCAAGGATCTCAAGGGCTTGTGATGCAGGTCATGATGAATCAAACATCTAGCAAGGGGCAAAGAGGATTTATTTTCCTCTAGCCAAAGTTGTCAGGGGCTATGACCCACTTGATATGGTGAGCTTTGACTCTTGAAGAAGGTTCCCATAACCAAGGTTGTTTGAAAACCAAAACCAGACATGATGACTAAAGTCAGGGGCTATGACCCACTGGATATGGTGAGCCTTTGACCCTTGGAGGAAAGACTCTCAACAAATACGAAGTTCTTTCAATCAAGCTACCGGATCCCAATTCTAACAAATTTTCTTGTTTATCCCGCGAGGTCCTTGAAAACATTGCATGCATACATCCATATCATTACATAACAGGTATCTTTGTTGCAGGTCACTTACCTTTCTCGCTGTTTATTTCAGCAATGGCCTTCCAACCAGATAACCAGGACCTTCCCGCTCAAGAGACTCAGTTCAGGGAGATCCTCCTGAATCTATCTGAGGGGCAGGAAGAGCTAAGGACACTTCTCATGGAGACCTTTGTCAGAAACAGTGCTGAGGATGGAAGGCTGAAACACCTACAAGCTGAGGTGGATGCTTTGAAAGTCCAGATGCTGGGGCAGGTGACTGCCATTCAAGGGTTAGCTCAAAGACAAGATGAGCTCTGGTTTCTCGTCAACCAACTGCTTCAGGGTAACCAACTGGGGCAAAAGTCTAAGGGCAAAAAGCCAGTCATCGTTCAACCACCTTTGAGACAAGGAGGTAAAGGGAGAGCTCCTCAGATGGCTCCAGTGTCACAAATTCAACATCACAACCAACAAAATAGCGAGAGGAGCCAGTTCACTCGGCTCAGCATGACCTTATCCTAGATATTGCCACAGTTGCTGGAGACCAAGCTGGTAACTCTAAAAGAGGCTCCGAAGTTTCAAAATACAATGTCACCAAAGTATAACCCCAACGCTCGCTGCGCTTATCATTCTGATAGCCCGGGGCATGATACAAATGAATGTTGGGCTCTGAAGAACAAGATCCAGGACCTGATTGATGAAGGGGCATTAGAGTTCACACAAGATGGTCAGGCAGAATTTTTCTACCATCCTTCCAAGGCTCACCATTTGAAGTGACAAGCCCTGAGATGAAAAGACTTTTGTTCAAGTTGCAACTTTCTTTTGTTCAAACATTTACTCATTGTTAAACATTGTTATTTCATTAATGCATCGCATATGTCTGTTTTGAAGCAATATATTCGTATTCACTATACGCAAATTATTTTCATATTTTTTCTGATGATCAACTCTTAAATAATAATTCTAAGCCTCTTGAGGGAGGATGACAAAAACGATACCACGATCTTTACAGTATGCTTTTGAACAGACCCCGCTGACGAGGCACAGGCATTGTTTCAATCCCTAAACACTGGAGTTATAAGGATGATAATCCCTCGTCAACCCCTCTGAGCCAAAGAAGTAGGAGTTTTTCTTTTCGAAATTTAAAACCCTTAATCATAACCTGGGGCAGGGTAGTTCCCTCAGTTGATCCAAGTGCAGAACGAATGGCACCAAAGAGGTCCTTACAAAAAATAAGACAGTGATGGTTCTGAATAATCAATAAAGAAAGGCAGTCATTCTCTCAAAAAATAAAAAAAAACCCATTAAGTCAAAACCCATGAAGGAGACTTACGAAACTGGGGCATCCCGCTGACTGTAATTCCAAAAAAGGAAACAGTTCAGGCAAAAAAAGAAAGGGATAACAAAAATCAGACAAGAAAGAGGTATTACAAACCCTCAACAAAAAAGGAATGACTGCCTATCCAAAATAAATTGTCAACATCTGAATCATCACCGGAAAATCAGAGCAAAGACTCAAACAAGGTCTAACGTATGATCAACTGAGTTTAGGTTTGGAGAACATCACGAAGAGCGGGTGGGTACAAATAATTTGAGCCTTTATCCTTTGTTTCTTAAACCGTGAACCAGGCCACATTATAACCCTTAAAAGTCCTAGCTGAAGCATGGGTTAGTTCGAAAGCATACTGTTACAAAGGTATCCTGACTCCTTAAGGCTCGCAGTAAAATAACGAGTTTGACATCACAGTTTACAAAAGAACTCACTTGTTTTGTTAAAAAACTGCATTTCCAAAAACTTCGAAACAGACATAAGCTTTGCATTTTTAACATAACTTTGTTTGCATACAACTATTTGTTTGAACAGCATAGAAGCTCGCACGACGAATATCGGATGAACAAAAGCAATCCCAAACAAGGGGCATGACATGATCATTGTCCGTCATCTGGGGCAATCCAATCAAGATTCGGAGAATCTCTCAAAGGCCAAACAACCTGGGGCAAATCTCCGCCTGAGTCATTTGGGGCATTTCAATAACGAATCTGACCTGATCAAACACCTTCTGGTGGCATGACAAAACACTTTTAACAGGGGCAACTCCCTACATTCTGAAAGCATAGTCGGAAAAAATACTACGCAAAGTCAAAGACCCGCTAGGTTGACACACCTAGGCAAAAATAAGGGCTTCCCGGCGAACCAAAAGGGTTTGGGCAAAATAAGGGATGAAATAAAAAAAAAATCTGTACACCCGACAAGTCGAAAACCTGAAAAGGCGGCTTGGGCAAAAATGGGTATCCCGATGGACTGAAAACCCGAAAGGGCGGTCCAGGCAAAAGTTAGGGATTAAAGCGTACGACTATGTCCTGTTATCTTCTCACCTGTCTACCAGAAGAAGGGCTGTCCATCAACAACTATCAGCACCTCACAGGTCTTCTTCTCCAATCTCCGAAACAGGGGCAATAAAGAGTTGTCTCAGCAATCTAATCGTTCTGTCCTCCAAGGTCTCAAGGTGAGCTCAGCTGAAGAACATAACCGGCATATCTCAATTCCCTAGAGAGTGAGCCAGCAAGACAATATACTCTCCTCAGGCAGTCAAGTTATCAAAACTCAAGGAAGTTGAGTATCCTTCAGTAGATCTCAACATTCCCCAGCAGCACATACTCATAACAAGCATCCCCGGCAGTCTTGGCCTAAAGATTGTTCCCCGGCGGTATATCAAACATTCGAAGGAATCATTTCCCCCAATACAGTTCAAACTTCCCCAGGAGAGTCCAATCCAGTTCCCCAGGAAAATTGGAATCCATCTCCCCAAGCAGCAAGCTCATCCCCAGTAGATTCTGGAAGCTTATCCTTCGCAGAGCACAAACGCGTCGCCCGGCTTTATTTAAAGAGTTATTTCCTTAACAGGATATAACTGGGTTATCCTCAGCCAAAAGCCATGGAAAGAGCGTCCCCGACGAAGTTCTCTTACCCCCAGCGAAGCCTGTTAGCACTTCCAATACAACAAGGATATCCCCAGCAAGTTATTATCAACATTTCAACAAAGTACCCCTCTTCCCACAGAGTATTGCTCCCCAGCAAGATCGTCAGAGTACTTTTTCTCCCCACAGAATATTCCATTCGCCAAGTTTATTCCTCAACGGAGTCATTTTCTCCTACCGGTATTCTTGCAATTATCATCCCCAGCGGAAGCAAAAGCTTATTCTTCAACATCAGCCCAGGATATGACTTCCCGGCACCCGTCAAGGATTTACTTTCCTAGACGAAAACATATGTTCCTAAACATCACATACATCATTATAGCATGCATAGATGCATCATATCATACAAATCTCATTTATGTTGAGAACATCATTGCTTGATCCATATCATGCATTGCCTATGACTGACCTCTACCTTTCAGGAAAGATTCAGTTAAATTCTCAGCTATTTCAAGACCTAGACCGGTTCAGTTAATCGACTCCAAAGATTTCTTATCCAGTCCAAGGCCTTCTCTAGTCCAGCTAAATCGACTCCCAACAGATTTTTCTAATGAAGACTCAGTAGAAGTTATCAGGTTTTTCTCAGACGTTCGCTTTTGAGATTATAATTTCCTATGGTTCTCTCCCCGACGGTGCGTGAGATGATAATTCCATTTCGGGTTATAATTTCCTATGGTTCTCTCCCCGAAGGTGCGTGAGATGATAATTCCATTTCGGGTTATAATTTCCTATGGTTCTCTCCCCGACGGTGCGTGAGATGATAATTCCATTTTAGGTTATAATTTCCTATGGTTCTCTCCCCGACGGTGCGTGAGATGATAATTCCATTTTAGGTTATAATTTCCTATGGTTCTCTCCCCGACGGTGCATGAGATGATAATTCCATTTTAGGTTATAATTTCCTATGGTTCTCTCCCCGACGGTGCGTGAGATGATAATTCCATTTCAGGTTATAATTTCCTATGGTTCTCTCCCCGACGGTGCGTGAGATGATAATTCCATTTTAGGTTATAATTTCCTATGGTTCTCTCCCCGACGGTGCGTGAGATGATAATTCCATTTTAGGTTATAATTTCCTATGGTTCTCTCCCCGACGGTGCGTGAGATGATAATTCCATTTTAGGTTATAATTTCCTATGGTTCTCTCCCCGACGGTGCGTGAGATGATAATTCCATTTTAGGTTATAATTTCCTATGGTTCTCTCCCCGACGGTGCGTGAGATGATAATTCCATTTTAGGTTATAATTTCCTATGGTTCTCTCCCCGACGGTGCGTGAGATGATAATTCCATTTTAGGTTATAATTTCCTATGGTTCTCTCCCCGACGGTGCGTGAGATGATAATTCCATTTCAGGTTATAATTTCCTATGGTTCTCTCCCCGACGGTGCGTGAGATGATAATTCCATTTCAGGTTATAATTTCCTATGGTTCTCTCCCCGACGGTGCGTGAGATGATAATTCCATTTTAGGTTATAATTTCCTATGGTTCTCTCCCCGACGGTGCGTGAGATGATAATTCCAGCCCAGGTTTTTCTCAGACGTCCGCTCTTGAGATTATAATTTCCTATGGTTCTCTCCCCGACGGTGCGTGAGATGATAATTCCATTCCAGGTTCTTCTCAAACGTCCGCTTTTGAGATTATAATTGCCTATTGGTTCTCTTCCTGATACTGCGAAGATGGTAATTCCCACCAAGATTTTCTCAACGAGCGTTGTTGAGGTTAAAGTCACCCAAGGTTCTCTCACTGTTCATGCTGAGGTAGTAACCATCCCTGGTTCATTCATCATCTTGTGAAGCTCCAGACTCAACTCCTGTAACCAGTCAGGACACATTTATACAAAGCATCTGAAAACCAGCTCCTGCAACATGTCAGGTACTCATTTTTCTTTTGCAGGTATGCAGGTTCTCGCTAAGGAATCTCTTACGCGATCAACATCCAGATGGAATCTATAAGCCCATCATCCTATTCATCAACCTCTAAATGGCATCTGTAAGCCCATTCCCACCATCACTGCTACTATGTGAGCGCAAATTTCTGGGCACTCTAGTGTTCAATCATCTTCTACCCTCGGATTACGAAAGGCACGTCAGCCAATCTGCATCCTCAGGTCTAAGAAGATTGAACAGGGGCAACTGTTGTACCCCAAAATTTGCCCTCCCATATTCTTCAAAGATTTGCCAAGTCAAGCTGCAAAATTCTCCAAGGGTTGCACAGTGCAAAGGCCTCCTAAACAGTCAGAATTAGGGTTTTTGTTCTGATCAAGAAAAGGAAGATTCCAAAGGTCCAATCAAGTCTCACATGCCTACAAATATGGTCAAGCATCCTCCTACCAAGTTTCAAGACTTTCAGCACAAAACTGCACAGTCAAAACCCTAATTGCACTACAGTCAACTGCAGGGGCAAAATGGTCATTTGACAGTCAAAAGTTCAAATTTTTGATCAACATGTCATTTTGAAGCCACAAACATCATTTGATCAATGCTTGATCATGATTCTCAAAGCTTGGCTCAAAAATCATCAAGATGCAAAAGTTTCCTTATTTGGATAGTTGAAAAAGTCAACTGTAAATTGACCAGGGCATAACTTCCACATGGATTATCAGAAAAATTCCATCCAAAGCTCATTTTGAAGAGGAAGACATTTCCTACAACTCATCTTCATACTTCAAGTCCAAGAAATTCTCTCACAAAAAGTTATCAATTTCAACATTATAGGTCATTTTCAAAAGTCAACAAAAAGGGACTTTAAGTCAAAGGCCATAACTTGAGATTGGTAAATCAAAATGACATGGTACCAAAGGCATTGGTTAGAGGACTCAAATACCTTTCCAAAATGTCCAAGAACATGAGCAAAGCTTACAAATTGAGCAAGTTATGCCTTGTGGAAGTTGGGAAATTTTTGGATATTTTGAAAAGTCAACATTGATTCAAATGACCTAAAATTGCTAATGGGCCCATTTTTCTTCCATAATTCATTGTCCCAAGCATGCACACGACCACTTGGCCCAAAGGGAAGTTTTTATTCAGTTTTTATTTATTTATTTGAATTTTTATTAATAATAATTCATTTAAATCAATTAAATATATGAAAAATACTTAACCTAACTTACCAAATCTTTTTGTACATGTAATAGGCTCAATGATTCGTGCATGATCAGATTTGGAAGGAATTGGATTGATTGGATCATGATTGGTACAAAATTGCATGAAAAAGATTGAGAAAAATATGATTGAAAATCAAATCTCATAAACCATCAATTCAAAGATTTGGATCAAATTTCTTAACCTAATTCATTCCTACATAAGCATAGAACGAAAACCTAATGCCTGGAACCACTCAGCTGCGCCTCAAACTCAGAACCAAATTGAAATTTTTTGCTAAAAAGCTTGAAACTGTTTTCACATCAAAAGCATTTTTCCAGGCCAAAGAATCATTCCATTACGTCTCTGACATATCCAGGAAGCTTTCCCAATCAAGATCACATCATCTAACCTCAAGAATCGGTATACAGAACTCAAAATATTTCATGAAAAATGCATATTCGTGTTTTGATTTGCAGGCATCCTCATGACATTTTGTTCATGGATTCTTACTAATCGATGGATTCTGAAACTAACTGCATATTTTAATTGAATTTTTATGTGCTATACACGATTTCGCCATTGATAATATTTAGGGTTCAGGAAGCTCCAAATTGGGGGTTTTTAAATGAGGAAAAATTAGAGTGTGAAACCACCACCATTGGAATCAGCGTGTCTGGACGAAGAAGAAGCTATACTCGCGCTCAATTTATGAGCGTTCCTGGGCTATTCGTTATTTTCCTAAAAGTGGCCAAGAAGAACACTTGAAAACCGTTGCTTATTCTGTTTATATTTCAGGAAAATAAAAAACCAACGAAGAAGAAGAGTACGTGGCCAGCCATGACTGGATACTTTGAATCTTGGCGCGCGCTTTTCTGATTTAGGCCACTAGCGTTTGTTTTGTTTTATAATAATTCTTATTCATATGATATACAAAGTAAACAATTGGTTCAGTGGTAGGTGCAGTTGTTGATAACGTACATGACCTGGGTTCGAGCCCCAGGTCTTCATGCTTTCAATATTATTTTTCAACTCATATTCATATGCAGTTCAAGCCTTGAAGCGCACCATACACCTTCCTAATCAAGCGTCCACGCGTCCAATGGAATTCAATCAAAGGCCAAGAATTGAGGAACATGATAAGTCCTAGTCAACGCACATGCACGTGTCCTGCCAAAGTCAACAAGGCCAGGCTTGTTTGGGCCCAAATTCCTGGGCTACACCTCCACATTGGGGACTGATACCCCCTAGGTTTGCCATTTTAAATATTTTCTTTTGCATTATTTCTATTTTAATTATTGTGTTTAATTAATTTATTATTTCCACAAAAATATAAAAAACATAAAAAATCAGAAAAGAGAAAAAATAATAAATATATATATTTTTTTTAGTATTTTTATAAATAATTGCATATAAGTAAATTTAGTTTTAAATTAGGTTTTAATTTTAATTCTTTTAATAAAAATCTAAAAAACATAGAACTAGGGTTCATATTAAATTTTTTATCCTTTTTATTTTTATTCCATGATAATTAAAATAATTAAATGTTTATTTTTATAATTAAATTTGCATGTAAATTAATTAGGGTTAATATTAGGTTTTAATCTTCTTTTCTTAATAAATTAAAAAACAAATAGAATTAGGGTTAGCATTTAATTTCAATTAATTCCTTTTTTTCATATTAAATCCTAAAATACTAAAAAAAATACCAAAAACATCTCCTTTTCTTTTTTCTTTATTAATTAATTCCATGTAATTTTAATTTTGCAAAAAGGGTCCAACGCCCTCGTTTTTAATTCCCATTTAATTCGCATATTTATTTTATTTCTTTATAATATTTATGTATCTCTCCCAAGGCCATGTAACCTTTTAATTTTCTCGCACTTTTCTTTACTTTCTTTATTTTTCTGTCAAATCGGGTTCGAGAAATTTTGGCGATGTGGACCCGCGCCTTTTGTAATAGCTTAGAATTTTTACTTTCCCGCAATATTTTTAACTGTTAACAAATGGCATGAAAGAATGTATGGACAAAAATAAAAACAAGCGTAGAACACCAATAACATGACAAGATAAAATATCTGAATCTGACACACAAATCACATACCACCCCTAGGGTACGCCTCACTGTTGCCTTGCCTCGAAAGGTGATCGTCGAGTAGAGGATGTCTTAGTAAGTCCTCATGATCCGGGAACCTGGCATGAGGGTAGCTTCTAAGGTGTCTTCCCATTGCTCTGGTGATCACCATGTCCCGAACCTCGAATTGACCCTAACACCTCCAACGGTGGTGCTGCCTATCTCTCAATGGTGGGATGGCACTACTTTAAAGGACATCTACACAGACGAATTCCTTAGGGTAGGTAGACGACTCTAGATACTTGCTCTAATTTCAAAACAAATTCAAAAATACTTTTCACACCAACACATTTTCAAAAAAAGCTTTCGAAAGCATTTTTTCAAACACTCTTGAGGACCGATACAAGAGTCGAACTGGAATTTTCAAAGAAACTTTTTAAAACCCACGTTGAAAAGCAAACAAACCACTTTTGAAAACACAATGAGCAAGTATCTAAGAGCCCATGGATAACCATGGATAGAAAGGGTGCTAACACCTTCCCTTTCTATAACCTACCTCCCGAACCGAGAGCAATCTCTTTAAGGAATTTTTCTGTGCTTTTGTCCTTTCCATTTGGAGAAAATAAAAGACGGTGGCGAATCTTGATTCCGCGACATTTCACGAACCAGCATTAAACAGTCAGTTCCAGATCCACCGATCACAGAGTTCCTACGTCCGCAAGATATAATCACATATTATTGACAAGAAGCTTTGGGTCCATTTCTTCCAAGAGAGTCTGGATGGGACTCAGTTAGAATGGTTTTACCAATTGGAGGGTTCCCGCATTCACACATGGGAAGATCTGGCCACTGCTTATTATCATCAATATCAGTACAATGCTGATTTAGCACCGACAAGAGTTCAATTTCAAGGAATTACAATGGGTACTAATGAAGGGTTTAAAGAGTATGCAAAAAAATGGAGGGATCTTGCTGGTAGAGTTCAACCACCACTGACTGATAAGAAGCGGGTAGACATGTTCATGGGAACACTAACGAGACCATATTTCAACTTACTAATTGGTAGCTCATCTTCTGGTTTCACTGAGTTAATTCTGAATGGTGAAAGGTTCGAAAGTGGAATCAAGAGTGGAAAAATTCCCATGGCATCTGCTTCTACATCAAGCACTATAAAGAAACCCTTTACTGGCAAGAAAGAAGCCAATGTTGTTTATGGATTAAGGGCCCATACCAATAAGGTTCACCGTCCATCTGTTAATGTTGTTTTGATCTCCAACCCTCAATCTACTCAAAGATAATCATCCAACCATCAACGATCCAAAATTCCTCGAAGACAGTTCACAAGGATTAGCATGTCATTGTCCCAAGACTTGCAACATCTATTGAAGGCCAACTTGGTGACATTGCGTGATCCGCCATCAAATCCAAATATTACATCACCAAAGTACAATCCAAATTCCAAGTGCGCGTATCATTCCAATAGCCCTGGGCATGAAACTGATCAATGTTGGGCTCTGAAGAATAAGATTCAAGACCTGATAGAAACAAAACTATTGAGTTTGATCCACCTATAACTCCGAATGTGATAACTGCACCAATTCTAAACCATGGCAAAGGTGTCAATGCGATTGATGACACTACTTTTGTTTCCTTCGTTGAGGATTTGACTACTTCATTGACTACTGTGAAGGGAAATTTGTTGAGAGTTAGGGTGTTCCCTGGATTTTTAAAAGACTGTGATTGCTGTGTTGAACAAATAAATGGATGCAAGTGGCAGAAAGAAGGTGTTTAATGCCTGATAGATAGTCATGAGATCCTGTTCAAAAAAATTCCTACCATCAAGAGTTTGACCAACAAAGCTGAATGCCTTTCCATAATAACAATCTCCAACAAGCCTCTTAGGATCTCCTCAAAAGGTCCTATTAGGATTTCAAATGAATCAACGATTTCTCCTTTAATAATCACTGCCCCTAGGCCAATTCCTTACTCCTCCGACAAAGCGGTTCCATGGAACTATGGTGCCAAAGTTTACTATAATGGAATAAAGAAAGATTCATGGATCAATGAAGACAAGAACAACAATGTTACAAATATTGCAGGTTCTAGTAAGGTAACAAGAACAAGGAGGATCTTCTCCCCTAACATCTCACCTCCGACTACTACAACAAATCCTATTCACATAACCAATAAAAAGCCTAATGCCAACACTAGAGGCAAATAAAAAGTAAATGAGCATGCTGAGATAGAGACACCTGCCAAAGACATTGATGCTGAAGAGCCCTCCACTCGAGAGATGGAGGAAATCCTGAAAATTATAAAGAAGAGTGATTTAAAAACAGTCGAACAATTGGGGAAAACACCCTTCAAAATATCCATGATGTCATTACTACTCTGTTCCAATGCTCATGCACAAGCTTTAATTAAGTTCTTGAAGAAACTCATATGCCCCAAGAGACTACAGCTGACCAAATCGAGAATTATGTGGCGAGTTTAACGACTGACAACGGGTCAGGTTTCTCTGACATTAACTTGACACCGGTTGGGAGGAATCATAATAGGGCCTTGCATGTCTCTATTGAATGCAAGGGAACTACCCTGGCTCATGTCCTGATTGATATTGGTTCCTGTCTAAATGTTCTACCTAAAGGATCTTTGGACCGACTACATTGTGAAGGCCTGGTGTTGGAACCAAGTGATATAGTTGTAAGGGGTTTCGATGGGTCTAGAAGGATGGTGCATGGAGAGGTGGATCTCCCTATTAAAGTGGGATCACAAATTTTAAACTCCATATTTTATATAATGGACATACATTCCATCTACTCTTGTTTTCTTGGGTGCCCATGGATCCATGGGGCAGGGGCAGTAACATCCACCCTTCATCAAAATTTAAAATATCCGGTCAAAGGAAAGATCATTACTATTTGTGGAGAAGAAGAATTTATGGTGAGCCACCTCAATTCCTTAAAGCATGTGGAAATGGATGGTGAATTCATAGAAACTCCATTCCAGGCTTTTGAAGTTGTTCATCCTATAGTTGCCGCCACAAAAGTCTCCTCTTACATATCAAAAGATGATGAAGTTGTACCAGGAATGGTTTCACTTAAAAATGCATGTGCCAAGGTCGAAGATGGAAGCTGTACTATTTAGAGACAACTCCCCGACATTCCGTTTAAAGCAGAAAAATTCAGTTTGGGTTTCACCATCAAAGCTCAGAAAGAAGTCAGGCACGCTCACGTAGGAAAGCCACATCTTCGCATCGTAAATCATGAGGTAAACACTATGGAAGAATCTGATAATGAATGTGCTTTTGAAGAATGAATCTACCCTACTGCCCGAGAAAACTCAACAACTGGCATGCAAAGGATTTCACTCCTGTCTCCTTCATTGAGGAGTAATTACTGTTTACTGTTTTTTGTCAATTCAAGAACTTTTGTCTGTAATTTTAATTTCAAACAATGACTTTTAAAGCCATGTGCCTTGCCCGGGGCACCATAGTCCATTTGTTAAGGGTTTTGTTCATTTTCATTTATCATATGATCATTTAATGGAAAACATTGGACCTTTTCATTCAAATTTTGTGCTCATTATCTTTCTTTTTCTTTGTTGCATCTTTTAAATAGCCATGTATATTACATGCACACACACACATACACACTTACAATTCCTCATCCACTCTTGATCTCATTGCCAACAACTCTACTATTGCCGATTATAACTTCGAACATCTAATTAACAAAGCCAAAGATGAAGGCGAGGAAGATTGTGAAATACTAGGGGAACTAGCCATACTTCTAATACAAGAGGAGAAAGCTATTCAACCTCATGAAGAGCCAATCCAAGTTATCAATTTAGGTACTGAGAAAGACAAGAAAGAGGTCAAGATCGGCGTCAGCTTAGAAGACGGTATCAAGAGAAAGTTGGTTTAGATGCTACATGACTATGTTGAAGTGTTTTCCTGGTCGTATGAAGACATGCCGGAGTTGGATACTAATATTGTGGTTCATCGTCTACCAACAAAATAAGATTGTCCTCCTATCAAACAAAAGGTTCGTCGGATGCAGCCTGAGATGTCTAAAAATATAAAAGAGGAAGTCATGAAGCAATTTGATACAGGATTCTTGGCTGTGACATCTTATCCTCAATGGGTTACAAACGTGGTCCCCGTACCAAAGAAGTATGGGAAGGTTCATATGTGTATAGACTATATTGATTTAAATAGGGCAAGCCCCAAAGATGATTTCCCTCTACCTCATATTGATGTTTTGGTTGACAACACCGCTCAACATAAAGTCTTCTCCTTTATGGATGGATTTTCTGGCTACAACCAAATCAAGATAGCTCCCGAAGACATGGAGAAGACCACCTTTGTTACACAATGGAGAACCTTTTGTTACAAAGTTATGCCATTCAGATTGAAGAATGCAGGGGCAACATATCAAAGAGCTATGGTAGCTTTATTTCATGATATGATCCATCATGAAATATAGGTATATGTGGATGATATGATTGCAAGGTCGCAAACTGAATAAGTGCATCTCGATCACTTACACATGTTTTTTGAAAGGTTGAAGAAGTACAAGCTAAGGATAAATCCTAACAAGTGAACCTTTGGGGTAAGATCTGGAAAGCTCCTAGGTTTTGTTGTCAGTGGCAGAGGTATTGAACTGGATCCTGTAAAGGTCAAAGTCATTCAAGAAATGCCAGTTTCCCGTTCTAAGAAGGAAGTCTGATGCTTATTGGGTAGACTTAACTACATTGCTCGCTTCATATCTCACTTAACTGCTACTTGTGAGCCAATATTCAAACTCTTAAAGAAAGATCAAGTAATCAAATGGAACAATGGCTACCAAGTTACCTTTGACAAGATCAAGGAATATTTACAAGAACCTCCTATCTTGATGCCTCCAGTTGAAGGAAGACCCTTGATCATGTACTTGACTGTATTAGAGAATTCCATGGGGTGTGTGTTGGGCCAACATGATAAGTCTGGCCAAAAAGAGCATGCAATATACTATATGAGCAAAAAGTTTACCGACTGTGAAACTAGATATTCGCTGCTCGAAAAAACTTGTTGCGCTCTGGCATGGGCTGCTCACCGGCTAAGACAGTATATGTCGACTCACACCACTTTATTGATTTCTAATATGGACCCTATCAAGTAAATATTCGAGAAGCCATCTCTCTTCAGACGAATAGCTTGATGGAAAATGATTCTGGACGAATATGATATCCAATATACAATACAAAAGGCCATCAAAGGAAGTGTATTGGCAGATCATTTGGCCTATCAAGCTGTTAATGATTACCAATCCATGAGCTTTGACTTCCCATATGAGAATATTATGTTAGTAACTGACTGTGAAGAACCTGAACCATATGACGGACCTGAACAAATATCCCGATGGACTATGGTTTTCGATGGAGCTTCCAACGCTTTGGGTAATAAAATTAGTATTGTGATGATTTCTTCTGAGGGTTGCAATACTCCTTTCACTGCTACATTGTGCTTCGATTGTACGAATAACATGGCTGAGTACGAAGCATGCATCATGGGTCTAAAGGCTGCCATTGACATAAGAATCAAGTTCTTAAACGTATTCAAAGATTCGGCCCCACTGATCAGTCAGGTTAAAGGAGAATGAGATACCAAGCACCCTAATATGATTCCTTACAAAGAGTTTATGCTGAATTTGATACCATACTTCGAGGTGATCACCTTTGAACATTTCCCTAGAGAAGAAAATCAGTTGGCTGCCGCCTTGGCAACCATGTATTCCATGTTGAAGGTCAAATGGGACAATGAAGTTCCTATGATTACAATCGAAAGATTTGACGAACCTTCACACTGCTATGAGCTTGACACTAACGAAGAGAAACCATGGTACCATGAAGTAAGGAGATATCTCGAAGCACAAGAGTATCCTGAAGGAGCTTCCATTAACGATAAGAAATTCTTTCGAAGATTCTCAGCCAAATTCTTCCTAAGCAATGGAATCCTGTATAAGCGAAATCATGATTCTACTCTACTCCAGTGTGTGGACAAGAAGGAGGAAGATAAAATTATGGAAGACATGCATGATGGAACCTTTAGGACTCACCCTAGTGGGTACACTATGGCCAAGAAAATCCTGAGGGCTGGTTACTATTAGTCCACAATAGAAACCGATTGTCATTATCACTCAAGGGTTTGTCCAAGTGTCAAATTTATGCTGACAGGGTCCATGTACCCCCAATTCCTCTAAATGTCATGACCGCTCTATGGCCGTTTGTGTGATACAGTGGCAGAACCGATTGTTATACTGGTTTGCATTTTTTGTTCGCAAAATTTTGCGGTAAGCAAGAGTCGCCACTGACTTTTATTTTATCCAATAAGGAAAAGGAAAAAGAACAGAAAAAACCTTTTTCAAGACATTTCTGAGTTCGGGGGGTAGATTATAGAAAGGGAAGGTGTTAGCACCCTTTCTATCCATGGTTTTCCATGGGCTCTTAGGTACTTGCTCATTTTGAAAACTGCTTGTGTGTGATTTGTTTTGAAAAGCTTTGTTTTACTTCGTTTTAACCCTTGTTTTTGTCCTCAAGAGTGTTACGAAGTTGTTTTCGAAAAGTTTGTTTGAAAAGTGTTTGTGTTAAAAAGATTTGTTTGTTTGAGCAAGTACTTAAGAGTTTTCTACCTACTCGAAAAAGATTGTTCATTTTCCTTTTAGATAATGTTATCCCATTATTGAAAAATAGGTAGCATCGTTGTTGGAGTTTTTAAGGGACGTTCGAAGGGACGAAATGGTCTCTGAAGGAAACAAGTCAGGATACCTTAGCATTTCGAAGGGACTATCGTCATAAGATCAATTCGTAGGCAACTCGAGGGACAAGAAGGGACTATGATCTTTATGACGACTTTGAATCGCGGGTCATTACTAAGGTATCCCTGCGTTCGAGGGACACAACCATTATTTCTGAGGCAACCAAGTGAGGAAAACCCTAGGAGTGAGCATGTGCATGTGTTTGATTTCAGTTATTTATCTTTGCACAATTAGGGTTTTCTACTGTATTAATTTTCAGTTTGTCTTTCCATACAATCCTATTAACATACATCTAAGCAGTTTATAGTTTGTGGAAATTAAAATGCGAGAAAGTTACATGTCCTAGCTATTACAGGGCTTTCGCAGTTACATAATTATCTTGACTGTAAATAAAGATACAGAAATTTAAAACCCTAATTAAATCTATTACAACCCGAAGAAGATACAATAATAGAAAAAAGAATTAAAATGCGAGCGGCGAATTAAATACGAGAATGAATTAAGAAACCTAAAAATCTAATTAAAAAAATATTTAAGTTATTTTTTGAGAAAAAAATAATTAGGTTATGTACAAAATTAAAACCCTAATTTCTAATTAATTTAAATTATATAAAAAAGAATTAAATTGACCTAAATTAAATTAATCTAATTAATTAAGGAAATAAAATATTTTTTATGAAAACAAGATTTTTTAGGTTATTATGTGATTTTTTGATTTAATAAAAAACATGATTTTGTGTTATTTTGTAAAAAAGATAATTAATAAAGCAATTAAAAAAAAGAAATAAAATAGAAAAGAAAAGAGATTGGGCCTGTTTGTGAAAGCAATCCAGGGGGGTGTATTGCTGAATTTGCAAGCCCATTATGCTCAGCCCAATCCTAGCATGTGATCTTGTGCTGGTCAGGCCTGAAGAGTGTACCATGGTCCTTGACATGTGGGACGTTGGATTGGATTGATGAGGAATCCATTGGCTAGATTGATGGATGTATGGTAGGCGCCTGGAACGTGTATGCACATGATCTGTTGAAACAAAGTTAGAAAATAAAGAAAATGCTGGGACCTGGGATCGAACCCAGGTCCTTTCCCTCTCAAACGCGCGCCTTGGCTATCTGGGCTATCATGTTTAGTTGTTACTACAGTAGAAATAATAAATAATATATAAAAAAACATGGATAATCTGAATAAAAGAAAAACGCGCGCTAGATTTCTAATGGGCCAATGGGGTGGTGACAAATCACCGTCTTGTTCCCTGTCCATCGTCTTAGGCCAGGATACTTATACCTACAGACAAGTTACCATAACTACAACACTGCAAGTTTCAAAAATCAATAGCACGCAATATAAATGCAATGTAAAACCACAAATCAATTTGTTTTGACCTCACGAGTACGATGGCACCCTTTTTTGGCCCTAATTTTACCTGTACAATAAAGCCCTAAAACACAAGCATGAACCCTAATAATGGAAATTCATCATTTATGCATTAAAACACAAAATTACGTAAGCCAAAACATTCCAAATGATGATACAAATATCATGTTATGCTTAAAAGTTGTTAACCATGCGTAAATAACCAAAATAAAATTCAAGAAATATGCCAAACCGTGAAAGAAGTGTAGGCAGATTCTGGGCTTATGGAGGCGTGCAACCGGTCGTGTTAGCTCCAGAGAGGCTCCAGGAAATGATTGAGAGTGTTGGAACGGCTTGAATTGCCTTCTAGGTCCAAAACCGATCTAGCACTTTTGTCCAATTTTTTGAGTTTTGGTATGGCGTTTTTCCACTGCAAATCCTTTTTTTCTTGGCTTGGTTATGTTCTGTATTTGTACTAGAACACATTAGGTCAACAAAAATGCATTGTATCTTGGTGAATTAAGGAGATTGGATTTGATTTTTTCCTTGTATGATATCTTTCCAAAATAGGCCTAATCATGCCATCTTTGATTCAATTTGCTTTGCACGTTTTGATCTGATATGCCAGCTTGATTAGATTGTAATTCCTACAAAAAATAAGATTAAAAATCAATCTTTTGTATTTTTTGCAATTTATTTGATTTAATTTTAATTTTAAATAATAAAAAATCAAAATAAAATAAATAATGAAGCAAATAAAGTGTAAATGCTGATTTGGGTCGTGGACCATGTCACAAACAAGATTCAATCATGAAAAACTAGGCCCATTTGACAAAAAATGCATTTTTGAGCACATTTGACTTTTGGCAATTTTGCAAAAATGGTCAACTTTCACAAGGAATATCTCCTCCAATTTTAACCCTAGAGAGGTGTTCTTGGACTTTTTAGAAAGGTTAGGATGTCCCCTAAACAACCCTTTTGGTTTCATCTCCATTGGGTCTTCCATGTTCATGTAAGAAGCTTTGACCCAAAAGGTGTTTTTGTTGACTTTTCAAAAGGACCTATAATGTAGAAATTCATATCTTTTGATGAGTGCATATTTTGAACTTGTGGGATGAATATTAGTTATAGGTAATTGCATCCTCTTCAAAATGAGCCTTGGATGGAAATTTTCTGATAAAGTATGAAGAAGTTATGCTTGGTCGAAGTTTGGTTGACTTTTCCTAAGAAACCCTAATTTAGCAACTTTTGGGTTTTGATGAATTTGGGGAATTCCTTGAGGAATCATGATCATCACTTGATAAAATGATGGATATCACTTCAAAATGTTTATGTTGACCAAAAATCTTGAAGTTTGACTGTATGTGGGCCACAATTGACTTTTGACCTAGTACAGTTGATTTTCAGGCATCTGGGCAGTTGACTGAGCAAACTTCTTGTGCAAGGCATGAAACTTAACATAGATGATCTTGAGAACATATTAGGACCATGGAAAGCATTTGCGACCCTTGGACTTCCCACACCCTGATGAAAATGGAAACCCTAGTTTGAGGTACATTGCCTTAAGAGAGAGTTTGTCTGGTCAACTCTTGGGCATCCTTGAGCAAGTTGAGAACCTCAATGGGTATGTGTTGAGTAAAATGAGAGGGGAAATTTTGGGGTACAATAGCTGCCCCTGTTTAATCTTCTTAAACCAGAGGATGTAGATTGGATGTCTGCCTTTCGTAATCTGAATGTGGAAGATGATTGAACACTAGAGTGCCCAGAAATTTGCACTCGTCTAAGATGGTGCTGGACTGTGTAGGTAGTATTGGGAATGGGATTACAGATGCATTTTAGAGGAGATGAAGGAAGTTCACCGGAGATGGGCTTAAAGAAGCCATCTGAAAGATATGATGGAGAATCGTCGGAGATGGACTTAAAGATGCCATCTAGAGGATGTTGATTTCCCGAGATATTCCTTTGATGAGAATTCCTGTTCCCGTCGTTGAGGAGGAATTTGCTGAGGAATGTTGGTCTCTGTCTTGGGAGAAATAGAATTTTAGGAGCTTCAGTTATTCGTTACTCTACTGGGGAATCGTCTCTTAGTCGAGGAGGTGAAAGTGAACTACTATTTGGTCTTGCTCCAAGCTTCACAGTGACTTATTGGGAAGATGAGATTACACTTGCTATCTGGTAGTGCTCCATGCTTTACAATTTCTCAATTCTTATCTGGTCGTGCTCCAGGCTTCAGAAGGAATCAAGTGGTTATCCGATCGCATCCGGGTTTCAACTTGAATTTAAGGCATACTAACATCTAGCCGTTTCCAGGATTAAATAGTAATTGGCCGAGTAAACTTCTATCTGGTTGAATTCCAAGCTTCGCAGTACCTCATACTGTTATCTGGTCGTGCTCCAGGTTTCACAATGTCTCTTGCCGCTATCTGGTCGTGCTCTAGTCTTCACAACATCTTATACCATTATCTGTTCATGCGCCAGGCTTCACGGTGTCTTATACCACTATCTGGTCGATTCCAGGCTTCATAGTATTTTGGAGAAAATAAAGATATTATTCGGTCGATTTCCGGGCTTCATAGCTTGAATTTGAGATACATCACTATCTGGTCGATTCCAGGCTTCATAGTATTTTGGAGAAATCAAGATATTATCCGGTTGATTTCCGGGCTTCATAGCTTGAATTTGAGATATACCTTTATCTGGTCGATTCCAGGCTTCATAGTATTTTGGAGAAATCAAGATATTATCGGGTCGATTTTCAGGCTTCATAGCTTAAATTTGAGATATACCACTATCTGGTCGATTCCAAGCTTCGTGGTATTTTGGTACTATTATCTGGTCGTTCTCCAGGCTTCACAGTATGATGTATTGTTGGTTGACTATTATCCGGTCGATCTCCGGGCTTCATAGCTTTTTTAACTAGAATAGAAATCTTAGTATCTATTTGACTGAACCAGGGAGAGGTCTCGAGTTGTCTTCAACTGGGAGAGAAATCTTAGTATCGATTTGACTGAACCCATGAGAGGTCTCAGAATAACTTTGACTGGCATATAAATCAGGGGAATCTTGGCGGCGATTCGGCTGACCCAGACGAAAGTCTTAAAACGTCTTCAATTAGAATAGAAACCTTAGTGTCGGTTTGACTGAACCAGAGAAAAGTTGTGAGAACTTCAACTGGGAGAGAAATCTTAGTATCGATTTGACTGATCCCGGGAGAGGTCTCGGATTAACTTTGACTGGCATAGTAATCATGGGAATCTTGGCGGCGATTCGACTGAGCCAGACAAAAGTCTTAAAACATCTTTAACTAGAATAGAAACCTTAGTGTCGGTTTGACTTAACCAGAGAAAATTTGTGAGAACTTCAACTGGGAGAGAAATCTTAGTATCGATTTGACTGATTCCGGGAGAGGTCTCGGATTAACTTTGACTGGCATAGAAATCAGGGGAATCTTAGCGGCGATTCAGCTGACCCAGACGAAAGTCTTAAATCCTCTTCAACTAGAATAGAAACCTTGGTATCGGTTTGACTGAACCAGAGAAAATGTTGGAATATCTGCAACTGGAATAGAAACCTTGGTGTCGGTTTGACTGAACCAGAGAGAACCCGTGAGAACTTGATTACATCTTTCCCTGAAAGGTAAAGAGTTAGTTGTATGTAATGTCATGATGTATGAAATGTATTGAGTAATGATGTTCTCAAAATAAATGAGATTGTACTGTATAATATGTATGCACATGCCATGATGTATGGATATGCAATGCTACTGTGATATTCTCTAACTGGGGAAAATAAATCCTGGACTGCTGCTGGAGAGTATAAGGAGTTGACTTCTTCGTTTCCACTGGGGATAGTGACCTAAGATGATTAGATGGGGATTTACATCCATTCTGATTGAGAACATTCTTCCGGAGGAGACTTTGTCTGAGAATAATCCTGTGGGGGAATGAGTATGTGGGGAAGAGAGATACTCTGTTGGCAGATCTGCTGATTTAGAGAAATAAACTCAGTTGGGGATGAACATCCATTGCTGGAGAGAAGAGCTCTGTTGGAGATCGAGCTTCCGCCGTCAGAGAAATAAACTCTGCTCAGGAGAAAAAATTTATAAACTGTTTATGGTTATAAAGCTCGGTTGGGGAATGCAGACATTAGCTTTCTGAAGGAACCTGCTGGGGAAGGAATTCCTGCTTGGGGATACGGAGGTCGGACCTTGGTTTTCTCGGCTCTGCGGGGAGTATAGGTATCACTAGCTTATACGTGATAGTGACTTTGCTTCCAACTGTATCTTCCCCTTGTACCATGAAGGACGGGGTAACTGTCGGTATTCAGGTTTTATGCCAGTTTCTTTAAGTTCTTAGTAACTGTCTTTCCGTTTTATATGCAGATATTTTTGAACAGTAATCATATTCAAATGCATATGTCAAGAATAAAACATTGGGCTTTTTTTTTCAAAACAAAACAGAAAACAGAAAAAACAAATAAACACAGAGTTTGGTACTCAAAAGATGCTTTGTATTGATTTGAAATTTGCCTATAACAAGCTTTTTTTTATAAGGAGGCTGGCGCTCTAGTAAGAGAACGGCGCCGTAAGAACAGAAATTATTACATAAATTGTGTACAAAAAGAAAACATCCATGTGTAGTGATCCCATTGGGTTTTAATTCTGATATTACCCCTATGTCTTCGAGCATCTCATCACTTTGCTGCTTTTCCGAAGCTGACTGGATTGATCGGTACCATTTGAGCTTGATATCTGATTATTGAGGTCTGATCGCAAGGTGATCCAATGGGACATAGTGATACGCCTTAATCCCTAACTTTCGCCTGGACCTCCCTTTTGGGTTTTCAGTCCATCGGGATACCCTTTTTTGCCCAAGCCGCCCTTTCGGGTTTTCGACTTGCCGGGTGTACAGATTTTTTCATTTTTTATCCCTAATTTTTACCCGAACCCTTTTGGTTCGACGGGATGCCCTTATTTTTTCCTAGGTATGTCAAGCTAACGGGTCTTTATTATGCGTAATATCTTTTCACTATGTCCGCATTGATAGGGTGTGGAAGGTCGTCACCATCCGTGGTGGTCAGAATCATGGCCCCACCGGAAAATATGTTCTTGACTACAAATGGTCCCTCATAGGTGGGGGTCCATTTTCCCCTGGGATCACCTTGCGGCAGTATGATGCGCTTGATTACCAGATCCCCTATGTGATACACTTGTTGTCTGACTTTCTTGTTGAAGGCCTTGATCATCCGTTTCAGATACATTTGACGATGGCAGACAACAGTAAGTCTTTTCTCGTCGATTAAGTTCAATTGATCAAGTCGAGTCTGGATCCAATCGTCTTCGCTCAAACCCGCATCCTTCATAATCCGTAGAGAAGGGATCTGGAACTCTATGGGTCGGACAACCTCCATGCCATATACCAGAGAATAGGGTGTTACCCCTGTCAACGTACATGCTGAAGTACGGTACCCGTGAAGAGCTAACGATAACATCTCGTGCCAGTCTTTGTACGTCACTATCATCTTCTGTATGATATTTTTGATATTCTTATTAGCAGCTTCGACATCCCCATTCATCTTCGGCCAGTAAGGAGAAGAGTTGTGATGCTGAATCTTGAACTGTCTATAGAGTTCAGTGATCATCGAGTTGTTGAGATTAGTACTGTTGTCCGTGATGATTCTATCAGGGATACCACAACAACAAACCAGGTTATGTTTGATGAATCATGCCACCACATTCTTAGTAACCGTAGCAAAGGAGGCAACCTCAACCCACTTTATGAAGTAATCAATGACTACTAGGATGAAGCGATGCCCGTTGGACGTGGTAGGTCTGATCTCGCCGATCATGTCAATGCCCCACATTGCAAAGGGTCAGGGAGCCGTCAAAACATTCAAGGGAACTGGAGGTGCATGCACCTTATCAGCGTAGATTTGGCACTTGTAACATGTTCGAGAATGTTGATAACAGTCGGCTTCCATAGTGGACCAGTAGTATCCTTCCCGTAGGATCTTCTTTGCTATGGTATGTCCACTGGAATGAGTGTCGAAGGTACCTTCGTGTAGGTCTGCCATGATCCTCTCTGCTTCGCTCTTGTCTACACACTGTAATAAGGTGGAGTCATGATTGCGCTTATAGAAGATTCCATTGCTGAGGAAGAACTTTGCAGCAAACCTTCTCAGGAATTTCTTGTCATTGACAGATGCCCCCTCAGAGTATTCTTGAGCCTCGAGATACCTTTTCACCTCATGAAACCAGGGTTTGTCGGCTACCTCCTCAGTATCGATCTCACAGCAGTATGCCGGTTCATCCAACCTCACAATAGCGATTTGGGGAGCCTCATTGTCCCACCTTACCTTGAACATTGACGACATAGTAGCTAGCGCGTCCGCTAGCTAATTCTCTTCTCGTGGAAAATGTTCGAAGGTGATCTCTTCAAAATGTGGTAGCAATGTCAGTACATACTCTTTGTAAGGGATAAGATTTGGGTGTTTCGTATCCCACTCGCCTTTGATCTGACTTATCACCAAAGAGGAATCCCCGAATACTCTCAAGAACTTGATCCTTAGGTCAATAGCAGCTCTAAGACCCATAATACATGCTTCATACTCCGCCATGTTGTTGGTACAGTTGAAACATAATCGGGCAGTGAACGGAGTATGACAGTCCTCGGGAGATATGATTACAACACTAATGTCGTTACCCAGTGCGTTTGAGGCTCCATCAAAAAACATAGACCATTGGGATCCTTCCTCAGGTCCTTCATCCGGTCCAAGTTCTTCACAGTTGGTTACTAACATGATATTCTCATCTGGGAACTCAAAATTCATGGACTGATAGTCATTCACGGCCTGATGCACCAAATGATCAGCTAACACACTTCTCTTGATTTCTTTTTGGGTTGTGTATTGGATATTGTACTTGGTTAAGATCATTTTCCATCTTGATATTCTTCCGGAGAGAGTGGGCTTCTCGAAAGTGTACTTGATTGGATCCATCTTAGATATCAACAAAGTAGTGTGGGTCAAAATATATTGTCTCAGTCGGCGAGCAGCCCATGCCAAAGCGCAACAAGTTTTCTCGAGCAGTGAGTATCGTGTTTCACAGTCGATAAACTTTTTGCTAAGGTAGTATATTGCGTGCTCTTTTCGACCGGACTCGTCATGCTGCCCCAACACACACCCCATTAGATTATCTAGCACTATTAAGTACATTATTAAAGGTCTTCCTTCAGTCAGATTCATCAGAATAGGAGGTTCTTAGAGGTATTGCTTGATTCTGTCTAAGGCGAACTGACATTCGTCATTCCACTTTACCACTTGATCTTTCTTCAGAAGCTTGAAGATCGGCTCACAAGTAGCAGTCATATGTGAAATGAACCTGACAATGTAATTCAGGCATCCCAGGAAACCTCTAACTTCCTTCTCAGTGCGGGGAGCCAGCATCTCTTGTATGGCCTTCACCTTTGTAGGGTCTACTTGAATACCTTTGTCACTGGCAATGAATACCAAAAGCTTTCCAGACCTTACCCCGAAGGTGCACTTGTTCGGATTTAACCTCATCTAGTACGTCTTCAACCTATCAAACAACTTTTGTAGGTGATCAAGATGTTCTTCCTGAGTTTGAGACCTGGCTATCATGTCATCGACATAAACCTTTATCTCATGGTGAGTCATGTCATGGAACAGAGCTACCATAGCTCGCTGATAAGTTGCCCCAGCATTCTTCAACCCAAACGGCATCACCTTGTAGTAGAAAGTGCCCCACTTTGTAACAAAGGTTGTCTTCTCCATGTCTTCAGGTGCCATCTTGATCTGATTGTAGCTAGAGAATCTGTCAATGAAGGAAAAGACTTTGTGTTGTGCGGTGTTGTCAACCAGAACATCGATATGGGGAAGCAGGAAGTCATCCTTGGGGCTTGCCCTATTCATGTCTCAGTAATCCACACACATTCGTACTTTACCATCTTTCTTAGGTACTGGAACCACATTAGCAACCCATTGCGGATAGGAGGTGACAGCTAAGAACCCTATGTTGAACTGCTTCATAACCTCTGCTTTAATATTTTCTGACATCTCAGGGCGCGTACAACGGACCTTTTACTTTACCGGAGGGCAGTCTTCTTTAGTTGGAAGACGATGAACCACTATATCCGTGTCTAGTCCCGACATGTCATTGTTAGAACATAGTTTGATTCTACAACCCTCAGTTAGAGTTTTGATGATAACAAAATACAAGATTAAATAAATTGTAAGATTTATAAGACATATATGCTACTTAAAATTATGTTTTGTATTTACAGAAACTCTGATGGAATCAGCATCAGAATATCAGTATCAACATCAGCATCATAAGATATGTCAGCATCAGAAGATCAAACAACATGTGCTATACGCTGAAGCCTGATGAACAGAATTTGTGCATAACATACTCTGACTCTGATCAAGATCCTAACCATGTCATCAGCACTCAGAAGCGTCAGAATAAGCTAAATCCAAGAACACTCTGATTATCATTAGCAGAACACTCTGAAGTGTCAACGTTACTATGCATTCAAGACAGATTAATTACCAACGACTTTATTCCAAGACAAAGATCTTCTCAAAAAGGAAAGAACGTTATGAGAATTGAAATGGATTTATGGACAGCAACGTATCTATTCCTAGGCTACTTAAACAAGTCAGTGAGAAAAGAAATGGCTAATACTCTACAGGCATATACACGCCTAAGCTAATCATTCTCAAGCACGCTCTCACTTTTGCTAAAGCTTTCAATAACGCTTACTCTATAGCTCTAGCAATCTAGTTTCATCTAAGCTTCATATTGTGTATTATCACAGTTGTGATATATAGTTTTGTAAGAAAACATCAAACACACATTTGTTCATTTATCTGTAAGAGAAATTCCTTGAGATAAACCGGTCTGTGGTTAGACTCAAGAAGGCTTTAACAGTTGTTAAAGCAGTTGTGTATTTAGTTGAATATAGTGGATTAAGACCTCGTTGGAGAGAGGCGAAATCACCTTGACGGGTGGACTGGAGTAGTTTGAGATCAAACGAACCAGGATAAAAATAACGTGTTGTCTGCATTTGATTTCAAGTTTTACAATTCAACCCTCCTTCTTGTGTTTTTCACATCTTCAATTGGCATCAGAGCGCCTGGTTCTGAGCTTATAACACTTAACCGTGTCAGTACAAGATCCAGCGTTAGAAAAACACAATGGCAGGACCACATCAAAACATCAGCAATGACAACAATAAAGAAAAAGACAGATTCAGTGGCAAACCTCCAGTCTTTGATGGAGAGAACTTTGATTACTGGAAAGACAGAATTGAAAGCTTCTTTCTGGCCCACGATGCTGATCTGTGGGATATGGTGACTGATGGATACACGCACCCAGTGAATGCAAGTGGTCAGAAGATTGACAGGAAAGCAACGTCTGATCAACAAAAGCGTGATTTCAGAAATCATCACAAAGCCAGAACAATTCTTCTCAGCGCCATCTCTTACTCTGAATATGAAAAGATATCAAACAGAGACACTGCAAAGAATATGTTTGACTCTCTGAGAATGACGCATGAAGGCAACATTCAAGTTAAAGAAACTAAAGCTCTTGCGCTCATTCAGAGGTATGAGGCATTCAAGATGGAAGAAAGTGAATCAATTGAAACGATGTTCTCAAGATTTCAAATTCTGGTGGCTGGTCTCAAAGTTCTGGACAAAGGTTATTCTACTGCTGATCATGTTAAGAAGATCATCGGAAGCTTGCCAAAACAGTGGAGGCCAATGGTCACAGCGCTGAAGCTAGCTAAGGATCTCAACAAAATCTCTCTGGAGGAACTTGTCAGCTCCCTCAGAAGTCACGAGATAGAGCTAGAAGCAGATGAACCTCAAAATCAAGGTAAGCCATTAGCTTTAAAATCTAACAGAAAATATGACTCCAAAGTTTTGCAGGCTGTTGAAGAAACCTCTGATGGGTCCTCATCAGAAGAAGATGAACTATCTATCCTCTCCATAAGGGTGAACCAACTGTGGAAGCAGAGGAAAAGAAAGTTCAGGAATCCAAGAAGATCAAAGAATCAGAATGAATCCTCCTCCAGATACAGAAGGTCAGAATCCTCCTCTGGACACAGAAGATCTGAAGGCTCTTCAGGAAGCAGAAAGCCAAACAACAAAGACATCATCTGCTATGAATGTAACGAGCAAGGACACTACAAGAGTGACTGCCCAATGCTTCAGAGGGAAAAGCCCAAAAAGAAGTTTGGCAAGGAAAAGAAGAAAAGTCTCATGGCTACATGGGATGACTCTGACACATCTGAAGTTGACTCAGAATCAGATGATGAGAGAGCAAACATAGCTCTCATGGCAAACATAACAGAAGACAGTGAAGCTTCTGAATCAGACTCTGAATCAGACACAGAAGAGGTATTTCCTTACTTTTCTATTAACTTTACTAAGGCTGAACTAGCTAAAAGCCTTAATGAAATTCTGGAAAGATATCAGCAGATCAGAGTCAAATTCAGAAACCTGAAAAGGAATCTTGCTTCTGACTCTGATAAAACTAAGAGTCTCAAATTGGAGAATTCTGAGTTGAAAGATAAAGTTTCAAAATTAGAAAATCTATTGCAAAACTCTCAGAATGAAACAATTCCTGAAACTCCCAGCAGTGCTGATGAGATCATCAAGGAGTATGATCACAACTTTCAGAAGTTTCTAGCTAAAAACATAGATAGAAGCAAAATGGCTTCAATGATGTATGGAGTTAGCAGAAATGGCAGAAAAGGAATATGATACCAAGGTAAGGTACCTACACCAAAGAATGCCATGGATTTAGTTATAAAACGAACTCCACTTAACTCACACTTTGTATATGGGCACACACACGACATCAAATATACTAGTAGTAATTATTCTGTCAAACCAAAATTCAACCAGAGTTTTGGTAAAACTAACAAATCCGGACCCAAGAAAATAAGGGTACCTAAGGATAAAATAATACATGTTGGAGATATCTTTAGCAGCAAAGCAGAAACACCAGTCATGGTACCTGGACTCTGGCTGCTCACGACACATGACGGGAAGAAAGCATATGTTCCAAAGCCTGGAACTTAAGCCTGGAGGCCACGTAGGCTTTGGAGGCAATCAGAGGTGAAAGATCATTGACTCTGGAACAATAGTTTGACTCTAAAGCACAAAAGTGTATTATGTTAGGATACTCTGAACGCTCAAGAGGGTACAGAGTATACAATACAGAAACACAGATTGTTGAAGAATCAATTAATGTTCATTTTGATGATAAGCTTGACTCTCAAAAGTCAAAGCAAAATGAATTACTTGCAGGTATGGAAGTTAAATTCACAGGTACTGAAGACAAGTCATCAGAAGCTCTCAACAAAGACACTCCCTCAACATCAGAAAGAGACACTGCAAGCAATCCAGCACCTTCTGTTGATCAACTTCAGAAAAGACCATCCAGAAGCAGCATGGATCACCCAGAAGAAACAATCTTAGGAAGAAAGTAAGATCCAATCAGAACAAGATCTAGCTTCAGAAACTCTAAAGAATCCCTCATGGGACTTGTCTCTCTGATTGAACCATCTTCAGTTGATGAAGCACTTCTGGACAATGACTGGATTCTAGCAATGCAAGAAGAGCTGAATCAATTCACAAGGAATGACGTATGGGATCTAGTTCCCAAACCAAAAGGATTCAACGTTATTGGAACAAAATGGGCGTTCAGAAACAAACTGAATGAACAAGGTGAAGTCATCAGAAACAAGGCACGATTGGTAGCACAAGGTTATAGTCAGCAAGAGGGGATAGACTATACAGAAACCTTTACTCCAGTCGCCAGGTTAGAATCTATCAGACTTTTAATTTCATTTATTGTAAATAATGGCATCACTCTGTATCAGATGGATGTTAAGAGTGCATTCTTAAATGACTATATAGAAGAAGAGGTATATGTGCACCAACCCCTTGCTTTTGAAAGTTCAAAAAATCCAGAATATGTTTTCAAACTAAAGAAGTCACTGTATGGTCTGAAACAAGCTCCCAGAGCTTGGTACGAAAGACTGAGTAACTTCCTGTTAGAAAAGGAATTCACCAGAGGGAAAGTGGACACAACCTTATTCTGTAAGAAAGTTAAGAATGACATCTTGGTATGTCAGATTTATGTTGATGATATCATTTTTGGATCTACTAAACCTTCTCTGGGAAGAAAGTTTGCTAAGTGTATGCAGGCAGAATTTGAGATGAGCCTAATGGGGGAACTGAAATTCTTTCTGGGCATTCAGATCAATCAAACCCCAGAAGGAACTTACATTCATCAGAGCAAATATGTCAGAGAACTTCTGAAGAAATTTGATCTCTCAGAATGTAAGCCATCAAAGATTCCAATGCATCCCACGTGCATTCTGGAAAGAGAAGAGGTAAGTAAAAAGGTAGAACAGAAGGTCTACAGAGGTATGATTGGTTCTCTTCTTTATCTGACAGCTTCAAGGCCTGATATTTTATTCAGTGTATGCATTTGTGCAAGATTCTAATCAGATCCTAGAGAATCTCACTTAACAGCTGTTAAGCGAATTTTCAAGTATCTGAAAGGTACTACTAATCTGGGTCTGTTTTATAGAAAATCAAGTGATTACAGCTTAGTAGGATAATGTGATGCTGACTTTGCTGGAGGCAGAGTAGAGCGTAAAAGCACTTCTGGAAGCTGCCAGTTTCTGGGAGAAAATCTGATCTCTTGGTCCAGCAAAAGGCAATCCACAATTGCGCTATCAATAGCAGAAGCTGAGTACATAGCAGCAGCAGGATGTAGCACACAAATGCTCTGGATGAAAAGTCAACTTGAGGACTTCCAGATATTTGAGAGTAACATTCCTATCCTCTGTGACAACACTTCTTCTATTTGCTTAAGTAAAAATCCAATTTTGCATTCTAGGGCTAAGCATATAGAAATAAAACATCATTTTATTAGGGACTATATTCAGAAAGGGATTTTAAATTTAAAATTTATTGACACAGACCATCAATGGGATGATATTTTCACAAAACCACTTTCTGAAGATAGGTTCAACTTCATTCTGAAACATCTCAGCATGAAGCTCTGTCCAGAATAAAACTGTTTTAATTTTATATATTAACCTTCAGAATTGTGTTTATTTCTCTGTGAACTTCTGATCAATCCTCTTTCAGAATTTTAGAAATGCAGATTATATCAGAGTCTATCCATGAAGATCTGAGCACTTCATTTCAAGGATAGAAGTGCTGTTCACTGAAGCAAACAAGTGTCATCCAGTCATCAGTTGTTTTCTGAGGCTGAACACGCATTCACGTTTCTGAAAAGGCAAAGCGCTGATTGGATGCATTGAGACACATGTCATGGGTAACCGTTCAAGTATCTTTCTGAATCCCCTAAAATCAGCTATCATTAAATGCTAATACTCATTATTTATCTCTCTCTCTTAAACGTTTATGTTTTCAAAAAATTTTTAGAAATCTATTTAAACACTTCACACCATCCACACTTTTTACCCCTACTTTCGTTTTCTCTCAATATTTATGTTTTCTGTGTTCTTACTTTCTCAAGAAAACCTTTCAATCTTTTTCAAAAAAACCTCGTGTGAACATGGCTTCTTCCAGCCATCCTTCTTCAGGTTCCTAGAAAACTGCTTCTTCTGAACAATATGAAGTACCTCTCAGAACGCTTCTCACTCCAATCAAGAACCTTGAAGTTCTGTCTGAAATAATAGTGGATTTCAACAGTCTCAAGGAGAATGGTTTTGATTTATCTGAAGAGATTAAAGCTCAAGGTTGGGAAAATTACTTTGACAGGCTGGTGGGTCCAACATTTCCTATTCTGGTAAAGGAATTTTGGATTCACGCTTCTTCTTCAAATCACCAAGTTACATCCTACATTATGGGGAAGAAGATTGTGATTACTGAAGACTTGATTGCAAGACTGATAGGGTACAATGGAGGTGGTATTCGCTTCATTGATATGGCAGAAAGGTGTCAAGATGTTGCCCTAATTGCAAGGGAAATTTTCACGCTGGGGCTTCCCTCTAGCAAGATAACGGATTTAAAGGACAAGCACAAAATTTGGGCCAAGATCATTCTGGGCTGTTTCAACCACAGGAAGCCTACCAACTCTCCTGATTACATAAACATTGACCAGCAGTTTCTGCTCTATTTCATCTCTCAGAAGGTGAAGATAAATCTAGATCATCTTCTGTTCAACCATCTCAGAACAAGTGTCAAAGAAACAAGGGAATAGGAACGTACAAAAAGGGATTGGATACCCTTGGGAAGACTGATATCAGATATTCTTACAGAGAATAGGCTGATTGAACATTTGACAGAGGCACAAGAAATCAACACTCTGGAACCATCTGTTGGCAAGCAGCTGAATGCCAAAAATCTGAAGAAAATGAAGTTGATAGAGAACATTAAGAAGGATCCCAACGTTACTCCCTTTGCTGAAATCTCCAGCAGAAGAGTCCCTCTGGACAACTTCCCTATGTTCACAGAAATTGACTCTAAGCCTCAAATCATTCTGAGATATTTGGATGCTTGTAAAGCTGATGGTACAACACCAAATATGAATATTCAAGATCATCAGCAGAAGGCACCAGAGGTTGTTCTGAAGAAGACGAAGAAAAGAAAAGCTGCTACAGAAGGATCATCTCAACAGACTCCAAAGAAAAGAGATAATCTTGTTTCTGTAACTGTTTCAGATTCAACTGCTATTTCCACATCTATCCCTATTCCAACTCCATCTGAAAACCCAACTCCTCAAACTTTCGATGATTTTGACTTAGACTTTTACCCTTCTGAATCTCTAACCCTCAGAAGATCTCGCTCCCAACCACAAAATCCAAATACTGCAACCATACCAGAACCAGAACTTGCACAAGTTCTTTATGATATAGACCAACACAGTTCCGTTCCCGAACCAGAAAATCCAAATCTAAACACAGAAATTCCCATCTCTCCACAACCTGACATTCCACTCTCACCAATACCAGAAACTCTACTCTCTCCAGAACCAGAAATCCCTCAACCTTCATCCTCTCAACCAGATATTAATCCACCCTCTCCTCAACATGAACAATCTCCACAACCTGAGACTCAAACCTTTGAGGATCAAACCTATGAATCCCCTGAACCACAACCTTTGGCCATTCAATTGCCCTGTGGTACCACTGTGAATATTCCTCAACTTCCCTCTTCACCAGAAATAACTCCACCAAATACCCCATCAAGTACAATCGTAATTTCTGACTCTCCCACTCCCTCACCTAAGAAAAATTCAGATGACCACAACAAGACTGTCATTGATCTAACAGTCTTTGAACGCCTTGCTGCAATAAACCATAAAACTGCTATCCCCAAACCAAAATAACCAGAAGTTGGTTCCATCATATTGAACTTTGAAACAGATATACAGAAGTGGATCACTTCTTTGAAACAAGCAAGTCTGGAACTGGTGGATCCTGCTGTATCAGACCTCCTCTGGACTCAATTCAGAAGATGGGTATGCGCTGAAACCTTTAAGTTGCAAGACCAGAGCTATGGACAGGCTCAACAGAACTTCAGCAATCTGCTGAAGGAAATGGAAGGTCCAGTTCTGAGCAAGCTGCTGAAGGAAGAAGTTCTCCATCTGGACATTGCACCTTGGTCTGAAAAGCGTCCAGCATCTAAAGTTCAACCTGCAGAAGAATAGACGATTCCAGCTGAAGACTTGGGTCAAGAAGAAGTTATTGCAGAAAGCTCTGAGAAGCAGCCTGTATCTGAAGATCCTCAAGCTTCCTCTCTTGACAGGCAGACTCTGGAGGATTTGAAAAGATCTGATATACTGATGAATGAAAGGATGGATAAGAAGGATATCAAGATTGATTCTATAGCAAACATGGTATCTAAGCAACAGTAAACCAGCAATCAAATCAAGAGCATGTTGGAAGCTCTGTTCACACGTCTTCCACCTTCTTCTTAGAATTTTCTTGTGTTTTCTTTACATGTTTGTCTGTAATATTTTACGTGTTCTAAACTTAATCATTGCTTCTGTTTTTAATACAAATGCTTTTTGCTCTGATCATTTTAACTCTGATTATTTGTGCTTTTTGATAACTGACTAAAAGGGGGAGAAAGAATGATATTTTTCAATAACGGATTACTGAGACATAAGTCTCAAACATTCTGATCTATTTGAATCTTTTTTTCTGAAAAGCTTACAGGTACAAGAATCTGATGGACTCTGATAAAGTAAAGTTCTGATGCTCAAAGAAAGTTCAATAAAGTTCTGATGCTCAAGGTCTCATGTAATTAAAGGGAAGTAATAAACTCAGGGGGAGTTTTTCTCTTCATTACTCTGATACCTTTTATTCCTTATCTTCTTATCTCTGATACCTTTTATTCGTTATTTGATTATCTCTGATAATGTTTCCTCTCTATCCTTAAACTCTGATACCTTTCATCATTTTATTTTAATTGAAAAAAATCTGGTTTTTGTCATCATCAAAAAGGGGGAGATTGTTAGAACATAGTTTGATTCTACAACCCTCAGTTAGAGTTTTGATGATAACAAAATACAAGATTAAATAAATTGTAAGATTTATAAGACATATATGCTACTTAAAATTATGTTTTGTATTTACAGAAACTCTGATGGAATCAGCATCAGAATATCAGTATCAACATCAGCATCAGAAGATATGTCAGCATCAAAAGATCAAATAACATGTGCTATACGCTGAAGCCTGATGAACAGAATCTGCGCATAACATACTTTGACTCTGATCAAGATCCTAACCATGTCATCAGCACTCAGAAGCGTCAGAATAAGCTAAAGCCAAGAACACTCTGATTATCATTAGCAGAACACTCTGAAGTGTCAACGTTACTATGCATTCAAGACAGATTAATTACCAACGGATTTATTCCAAGACAAAGATCTTCTCAAAAAGGAAAGAACGTTATGAGCATTGAAATGGATTTATGGACAACAACGTATCTATTCCTAGGCTACTTAAACAAGTCAGTGAGAAAAGAAATGGCTAATACTCTACACGCATATACACGCCTAAGCTAATCATTCTCAAGCACGCTCTCACTTTTGCTAAAGCTTTCAATCACACTTACTCTATAGCTCTAGCAATCTAGTTTCATCTAAGCTTCATATTGTGTATTATCACAGTTGTGATATATAGTTTTGTAAGAAAACATCAAACACACATTTGTTCATTTATCTGTAAGAGAAATTCCTTGAGATAAACCGGTCTGTGGTTAGACTCAAGAAGGCTTTAACAGTTGTTAAAGCAGTTGTGTATTCAGTTGAATATAGTGGATTAAGACCTCGTTGGAGAGAGGCGAAATCACCTTGACGGGTGGACTGGAGTAGTTTGAGATCAAACGAACCAGGATAAAAATAACGTGTTGTCTGCATTTGATTTCAAGTTTTACAATTCAACCCCCCTTCTTGTGTTTTTCACATCTTCAGTCTTCATATGACCAGGCAAAGATTTCAACATACTCATGCAACATCTGTACCAACCGTTATTTGACACTAAGCACCATATTTGCACCTATCTTAACCTCTTTTCTGTCTTCCTCTGTACCCAAGTTCACTGTCTCAACCGGCTCTTCATGAGGCTTTATGGCCCTTTCTTCCTGCTGTAATAGTCTAGCAAGTTCTCCGGGTACCTCACAATCTTCCTCACCTTCGTCCTCGGCTTGGTTGATCGGATTTCCAAAGTCATAATGAGCAGTAGCAGAACTGTTATCAATAGTATCCATAGTGGATATGGATATGCATGTGGATACGTGAGTGTGTGTAAGAGCATAGCTGTATAGATAGAATAAAAGAAAAAGAAAGACAAAGAGCGCAAAATTTGTATGCAAACGTCCAATGCTTTATTAATGTCATACGAAAATGAAACATGATAATCCTCACAAATAGAACCATTGTGCCCTGGGTAAGACACATGGCTATATAGTTTAAATTGTTCTTAAATTACTTATCCAAAAAATCAAAAAGAAAATTACTCCTGGACAAAAGTAATTGGTACAAAGTCCTTGGCAGTCCAGTTACTGAGTCCACCGTTGGTAGTCGGGAAGATCCAACTGTCAATGTCAGAATCACCATCACTGTCTTCAAGTGCATTGACCCCAGAGTTGTTGATGCATATTGGAGGTCCTCCAGCCCGAGCGCGACGAACATCCCTTTGAGCACCTGTAGTGAAGCCCAAACCATATTTTTCAGACTTGTAATGAATAACTAGGAGCTGACCCCAAATGGTAGATCCACCTTCTTCAACCACTACTCGTGCATCCTTGAGAGAAGCCATCTTCAAGGGAGATTTGGTGACCTTTGGAGGACTGTCGGTAGTTTCTGCCGTAGCCATAATTTGAGGTACCTCTTCAAAGTTCTGGAAAGGAGTCTCAATGAACTCGCCATCCATCTCTACGTACCTGAAAGAGTTCAAGTGACTGATCATGTACTCCTCTTCACCATGCACCATGAGAATCTTTCCTCTTACTGGGTACTTCAACATTTGGTGGAGGGTAGAAGTAACAAGTCCATCCCCATGTATCCAAGGGCATCCTAACAAGCAAGAATATGATGGTTTGATATCCATTACATAGAAAGTGGAATCGAAGGTCTGGGAACCAACTTTGATAGGGACATCCACTTCCACGTGCACCATCCTCTTCAAACCATCGAAATATCTCACTACTATATTGCTAGGCTTCAAGGTCAAGCCTTCACAGTCCAATCTTTCCAGAGCTTTTTTAGGTAGCACATTCAACGAGGAGCCAATATCTGCCAAAACATAGGCCAGAGTCATGCCCCTGCATTCAACAGAAACATGAAGAGCATCATTATGTTTCCTCCCCTTTGGTGTCAGATCCGCGTCATAAAAACCCAAACCATTATCAGCAGTCAGACTTGCCACACAATCTTCAAACTGATCAGCAGATGTCGCTTGTGGTACCCGAGCCGTCTTTAGAAACTTAACCAAAGCCTTCGCATGGGCCTCCGAACACAACAACAAAGCCAACATAAAATTTTTGGATGGGGTCTGCCCCAGCTGCTCGACCACATTGTAGTCGCTCTTCTTTATTATCTTCAAAGTCTCTTCCATTTCTTTTTTGGAAGCTTCTAGTATGGTTACTGAATTGTCCCTTGTCAGGGCAGGCTCAATTAGTATGTCTTTGCCTTGAGTCTCGGCCGACTCGGTGATGGGAGGGTCAACATGAGTAATTACTGGAATTGCAGTAGTAGTCTTGGGTGGAACCACAACAGGAATGATCACAGGTCTGGTAACAGTCTTCGGGGGAGAAATCTCAGGGGAGAACACTCTTCCACTTCTTGTTATTTTACTGGTTCCAGCAATATTGACGATGTCGGAATCAACATTTTCAGCAATCTTGTCTTTAATGGCTAGCATGTCCTGCTTTACGCCGTAGTAATAGACGTCGGCCCCATAGTTCCAAGGAACAACTTTGTCCGAGGAGTATGGGATTGGGCCTGGCATGGTTATGATCAACGGAGTCACCTTCGAAACTAATGTTATCCTAACGGGTCTCTTAGCGGAGGCCCTGGGAGGATTGGCGGAAATGGTTATGATAGCAATGTCTTCACAGGAAACAGTCGGAACATGAGTCTTCTCAAACTGAATATCTTGGTCATCCATCAGGCGTTGAAAACATGTCTTTAACAAAGGGCAACCAGTCGGTAGAAATGAACAAAAGTGGCAACCTTCAACGCAGCCCGGGAATAAACCGGACTTCAACAAACTCTATTTGATATTCATGAGTGGGGTCACCAATTCTTCCACAGAGGTCACAAACACATCTTCTTCAACGACATTAACATCCCGACCATGTTTCAGCATAGGAGAAGTGATAACGTTGGGAGTCTCCGAGGGATCAAATTTAATCTCCTTAACATTAATTAAATCCTGTACTTTGTTCTTCAAAGTCCAGCTGTCATTGGTGTCATGGCCTGGACTTTCCGAATGGTAAGCACAACGAGCATTCGGTTTATAGTAGGGAGAGGTGGTGTTTGGATTCTTCGGAGCTTCCCTCAGAGTAACCAGATTAGACTTCAGCAACTAAGGTAGAACCTGAGGCAGCGTCATGTTAATCTGAGTGAACTGTCTAACTGGCCTTTCTGCTCTTGGCTGATTGTTTCTTTGTTGAGCAGGTGCAGGGTTGGGAATCATAACAGCCCCTACCGCCAGACGGTGCTCGGTTCGATTCTTATTCTTTTGGTTATAGACAGTACTGACTTCCTTTTACCTGCAAACAACTTCCTTGCAGCACTAGAAGAGGCATCATACCTAGCAAATACGGGTGCCTTGAATTTTGGGGGGATGACAGCCCCGGAGACCAGACCTAACTCTTCAAAATCCTGCCCAGGAACCTTATGGATTTCCATAGCACTCAAACACTCTTCTAACTTCTTATACTTTTCACCAACTAGAGGGTACTACTCCTCATTATAATCAGTTTCATTGTCATACTCTTTAGGACTAGGGTCCTCTACTCTGTCTTCAACTTCTTGATTCTCTCCCTCTTTAGACGAAGAAGCTAACTCAACAACCCGTCTTGGCGGGCCTTTGAACCTTCTGCTCATATGTACCACACCGACTGTCCTCTTGGTCTTCTTAACAATCAGAGCCTTCAGCTCTTCATGTCCTTTGGCCAAAGCCACAATCATTTGCTAGAACTGCGTGTTCTGAGTCTGAAGACCCTTCACAGTTTGTTCAAGAGCCATTTCTGAAATAAACAGCAGAGGAGATGAGAAACTTGTTATGAATCCTGTTATGCAATGATATGTATGATATGTATGCAATGTTTTCAAGGATCTCGCGGGGTAAACACAAGAGACTGTTAGAATTTAATTGCAGCTTTGATTGAAGAACTTCGTATCATTGAATGTCCTTCTACAAGAGTCAAGCTCACCATATCAAGTGGGTCATAGCCTCTGGCTCAAGTTGTTGAGTTTTGATCTTCTGACTACAATAGCTAGAGAAAAATAAATCCCCTTGCCCCTTGCTAGACGTCTGATTTATCATAACCTGCATCACAGGCCCTCGAGATCCTTGAAATGGTTAGTCATGATATGCTATGGTATGATGTTTATGATGTCATGATAAATCACAAGTATGACAAACACAGACAAATCACACCAAGTCATTAGGTTTAAGGCTTGCTTGAGTTTTAAGGCCATACCCTCTTGAAGCTTGATTGGTTCAACCTGTCCTATAAATATGTAACCAGATTCTAAAGGGATCTCAATATCGCCGATCTTTCCCCCAACTTCGTTCAATTGGCGATTGACTCGCTACCAAACAAAACTCAAGAGTCAAACCTCAATAAGTGTAGCATCGAGTATCTGTCGACCTTGGGCATACACCAAAGTCGGCCATCTCGTTACGTCCTACTGGCCAAGTTGTGCAATTAAAGGTTCTAAGGTCAGTTGATGCTTTATGACACCATGCGGCAGCCCCGTACAACTCCTTGATTGACTCAAGGGTTATGGGTACCAACCAAAGTGCCACAACAACGTAGCTACTACTTCAACTGCGTTGGTATACCCCATCACAACTCCCTCACAGTTTATAGCTACTTACCTAAAAGGTGTTCCCCGATCCGGGTGTAGGATCAAATAACCCAAACAGTTCCCATAAATATAAAGCACGCAAGACAATCAAGAGAAAACAATTAAATATGACCTAGATCCTAAGGTTTACCCCACTTTATATTTTATTCCTCAGCAGAGTTGTCAGTTCTGTGATACGGTGGCAGAACCGACTGTTAATACTGGTTTGTGTTTTTTGTTTGCAAAATGTCGCGGTAAGCAAGAGTCTCCACCGAATTTTATTTTATCCAATAAGGAAAAGGAAAAAGAACAGAAAAAACCTTTTTCGAGATATTTCTGAGTACGTGGGGTAGATTATAGAAAGGGAAGGTGTTAGCACCCTTTCTATCCATGGTTTTCCACGAGCTCTTAGGTACTTGCTCATTTTGAAAACTGCTTGTGTGTGCTTTGTTTTGAAAAGTTTTATTTTACTTTGTTTTAACCCTTGTTTCTGTCCTCAAGAGTGTTACGAAGTTGTTTTCGAAAACTTTGTTTTAAAAGTGTTTGTGTGAAAAAGATTTGTTTGTTTGAGCAAGTACTTAAGATTTTTCTACCTAGTCGAAAAAGGGTGTTCGTTTTCCTTTTAGACAATGCTATCCCATATTGAGAAATAAGTAGTATCGTCATTGGAGTTTTAAAGGGACGTTCGAAGGGACAAAATGGTCTCTGAAGGCAACAAGTAAGGATACCTTAGCATTTCGAAGGGGCTATCGTCATAAGATCAATTCGTAGGAAACTCGAGGGACAAGTAGGGACTATGATCTTTATGACGACTTTGAATCACGGGTCATTGCTAAGTTATCCCTGCGTTCGAGGGACACGACCATTATTTCCGAGGCAACCAAGTGAGGCAAACCCTAGGAATGAGCATGTGCATGTGTTTGATTTCAGTTATTTATCTTTGCATAATTAGGGTTTTCTACTGTATTAATTTTCAGTTTGTCTTTCCATACAATCCTATTAACATACATCTAAGATGTTTATAGTTTGCGAAAATTAAAATGCGAGAAAGTTACAGGTCCTAGCTATTACAAGGCTTTTGCAATACATAATTATCTTGACTTTAAATAAAAATGCAGAAATTTAAAACCCTAATTAAATCTATTACAACGCGAAGGAGATACAATAATAGAAAAAAGAATTAAGATGCGCGCGGCGAATTAAATGCGAGAATGAATTAAGAAACCTAAAAATCTAATTGAAAAAACATTTAAGTTATTTTTTGAGAAAAAATTAATTAGGTTATGTACAAAATTAAAACCCTAATTTCTAATTAATTTAAATTATATAAAAAAGGAATTAAATGGCCCTAAATTAAATTAATCTAATTAATTAAGGAAATAAAATATTTTTTATAAAAAGAAGATTTTTTAGGTTTTTATGTGATTTTTTGATTTAATAAAAAAACATGATTTTGTGTTATTTTGTAAAAAAGATAATTAAAAAAAAGAAATAAAATAGAAAAGAAAATAGATTGGGTTTGTTTGTGAAAGCAATCCAGGGGGTGTATGGATGAATTTGCAAGCCCATTATGCTTAGCCCAATCCTAACGTGTGATCCTGTGCTGATCAGGCCTGGAGAGTGTACCATGGTCCTTGACACGTGGGACGTTGGATTTGATTGATGAGGAATCCATTGGCTGGATTATTGGATGTATGGTAGGCGCCTGGGACGTGTATGCACATGATCTGTTGAAACAAAGTTAGAAAATAAAGAAAATGCTGGGACCTGGGATCGAACCCAGGTCCTTTCCCTCTCAAACGCACGCCTTGGCCATCTGGGCTATCATGTTTAGTTGTTACTATAGTAGAACTAATAAATAATATATACAAAAATGTGGATAATATGAATAAAAGAAAAACGCGCGCCGAATTTCAAATGGACTAATGTGGTGATGACAAATTACCGTCTTCTTCCCAGTCTGTCGTCTTAGGCAAGGATACTTATACCTACAGACAAGTTGCCATAGCTACAAAACTTTAAGTTTCAAAAATTAATAGCACGCAATATAAATGCAATGTAAGACCACAGATCAATTTATTTTGACCTCACGAGTACGATGGCACCCTTTTTTGGCCCTAATTTTACCTGTACAATAAAGCCCTAAAACGCAAGCATGAACCCTAATAATGACAATTCATCATTTCTGCATCAAAACACAAAATTACATAAACCAAAACATTCTAAATGATGATACAAATATCATGCTATGCTTAAAAGTTGTTAACCATGCGTAAATAACCAAAATCAAATTCAAGAAATATGCCAAACCGTGAGAGACGTGTAGGCGGATTATGGGCTTATGGAGGCGTGCAACCGGTCGTGTTAGCTCCAGAGAGGCTCCAGGAAACGATTGGGAGTGTTGGAACGGATTGAATTGCCTTCTAGGTCCAAAAACGATCCAACACTTTTGTCCAATTTTTTGAGTTTTGGTATGCCGTTTTTCCACTGCAAATCCTTTTTTTCTTGGCTTGGTTATGTTCTGTATTTGTACTAGAACACATTAGGTTAACAAAAACACATTGTATCTTGGTGAATTAAGGAGATTTGATTTGATTTTATCCTTGTATGATATATTTCCAAATCATGCCTAATCATGCCATCTTTGATTTAATTTTCTTTGCATATTTCGGTCTGATATGCCAGCTTGATTAGATTGGAATTCCAAAAAAAAATCAGATCAAAAATCAATCTTTTGTATTTTTTGCAATTTATTTGATTTAATTTGAATTTTAAATAATAAAAAATCAAAATAAAATAAATAATGAAGCAAATAAAGTGTAGATGCTGATTTGGGTCATGGACCATGTCACAAACAATATTCAATCATGAAAAACTAGGCCCATTTGACAAAAAAAATGCATTTTTGAGCACATTTGACTTTTGGCAATTTTGCAAAAATGGTCAACTTTGACAAGGAATATCTCCTCCAATTTTAACCCTAGAGAGGTGTTCTTGGACGTTTTAGAAATCTTAGGATGTTCCATAAACAACCCTTTTGGTTTCATCTCAATTTGGTCTTCCATGTTCATGTAAGAAGCTTTGACCCAAAATGTGTTTTTGTTGACTTTTCAAAAGGACCTATAATATAGAAATTCATATATTTTGATGAATTCATATTTTGAACTTATGGGCTGAAGATGAGATGTGGGGAATTGCATCCTCTTCAAAATGAGAGCTGGATGGAAAATTTCTGATATAGTATGAAGAAGTTATGCTTGGTCAAAGTTTTGTTGACTTTTCCTGAGAAACCCTAATTTAGCAACTTTTGGGTTTTGATGAATTTGGGGAATTCCTTGAGGAATCATGATCAACCCTTGATCAAATGATGGATATCACTTCAAAATGTTGATGTTGACCAAAAATCTTGAAGTTTGACTGTATGTGGGCCACCGTTGACTTTTGACCTAGTAGAGTTGATTTTCAGGCATCTGGGCAGTTGACTGAGAAAACTTCGTGTGCAAGGCATGAAACTTGACATAGATGATCTTGAGAACATATTAGGACCATGGAAATCATTTGGGACCCTTGGACTTCCCACACCCTGATGAAAATGGAAACCCTAGTTTGAGGTACATTGCCTTAGGAGAGATTTTGTCTGATCAACTCTTGGGCATCCTTGAGCAAGTTGAGAACCTCAATGGGCATGTGTTGAGTAAAATGAGAGGGAAAATTTTGGGGTACAACAGTTTGCAATGTGGGTCATTGACATGATTGGAGATATAAAACCTACCGCTTCCAATGGACATTGTTTCATCCTTGTTGCCATTTATTATTTTACCAAGTGGGTCGAAGCTGCCTCATATGCCTCAGTTAGCAAGAATGTTGTAGCCAGGTTTATCAAGCATAACCTCATCTACCGTTACGGTATCCCCGAAAGGATCATCACTGACAATGGAACCAACCTGAATAATGCTATGCTTACAGAGCTTTGTACTCGGTTCAAAATCAAGCATCACAATTCTTCTCCTTACAGATCTAAGATGAATGGCGCAATGGAACATCAATTGAGGCAACCCCGTTCTCCTTGGTCTATGGTGTTGTACCCCAATTTTTCCCCCTAGGATCCCTTCATCATACCACATTGATTCAATCACAACAAGATCACATTAGGGCTTTTAGTTCTCCTCCCTATCTTTAGCTTTACTCTTTGAGGAATCACAAAGCACCTTGACTTGGTTTTTCCTTTGTGATCATGCATGTTTTGCTTTGACTTTCCTTTTAACTAATAAAATGCAATGTTGGTTTGTCTTACTTGTTAATGATGTAGGTAAAGGCAATGTGGCTTAGCAAGTTGATCCATGGGTTCATGAGTTAATTTCCATGCCCTAGCCAATAAAGCTTGAGAAGTTCAAACATCACCATTGAAGTTGTTTTGGAATAAATGGCATGCAAAGGTTTATTTTGGTTTACCACATTTCAAAGTTATCAAGTTTAATTCAAAAGTACAAGGGGTTGATTGAAGAAGTTGTCATGGTTGGACAAGGCCTTGTTCCCATTGGTCACAAGTGCATATTTCTCTAAATTCTCAAGATATGAAAGTGGTTTTGGTTGCTATGAGTTCTCATTATCATCCTCAACAACTTTTATCTACAAAGCAAAAGTGTTGGTACAAGAAGGTTGTTTAAAATTGTCAAAGTTCCTCAAAGCATTTTCTTGATCTAGGAGCTAGGGTTTTGAACTTCAAGGAAGTATTTCTTGCTTATCTTTTGGTATTTTTGAGTGATTCAAAAAACACCCTTCTCTTCAAAGGGTTATTAACAAATCACTTCAAAAGTTTCAAGGAGTTTTCATGTGGAAGAAACTTGATGATGAAGAAAGATTACAAGTCCTCCAGATGAACCCCCAATTTCCCATGTCTGACTTTAAATGATCATAACTTGGTCAATTTTTATCACCTTGAGCCAAATCTATTTTCACAATGATCTTTAGGATTTTAAATTTATTCCTTGTTTTATGTGCAAAGTGAGAAAATGGATGGAAGATTCCCTAAGGATACAAAAGATTATAGGTCATTTCATGATTTTTTTTGCCAAGTTCAACAATTCATAACTCTCTCAATTTTTGGATATTTTGAATGGTTCAAGTTTCAAAATGTCATTAAAGAGTTCTATTTCATGCCATATTTTTTGGTTAAGAGAAAATTCAAAGAGGAAGGCCATGTTTGGATGCAAAACATTATAGGTCACTTTTCAAGAAAAATTTGAAATATTTCTAAGTATGGAAAGTCAACTTCTTTTTCCCAACTTTGACTCATTGCAACTTTTAGCTCAAACATCCATTTTATTCCATTCTTTTTACATTGAAAAGCTTGTAATCTCATATTTCTAAAGCTTCAAGAATCATGTCCTAAGACCCCTTGAGCTGAAAATGCCATTGTTTTAAAATTGGTAACTTGAAACTGAATTTCTCACCAAGTCAAAATTTTGAAATCCATAATGTAGCCTTTAATCACAATATTTGTGCGTGTTTTTGATTTAAACTTGATTAACAAACTTGCCATAAGTGTTTAGCACCTCAAAACGCAAAGATTGGATAAGTTTTGGTGAAAATGAGATCACACTTCACTCGTGTCCAAACTCCACATGAATTCCCTACAAAATGCATCATTCACTCTTCCTTTTGATCCCATTTTCTTCTCCTATAAATACATGAGCTATCCCATTCATTTACTCAAGCTTGAACAACCAGAATCACCCTACCAAACTCATTCCATAACTCACTTTTCTGCAACTTAGAAATCAATGTTCAAGCCTTTTTCAATCCATTTTTTTCTATCAATTCACCTTTTTTGATCTTCCCTGAAGCTAACCATACAATTACCTTCAAGAATCATGACCTATATTGACCCATAGAAGTCCAGTTTTAGAGCTCTGCAACTCAACTTCAATAGGTAGATTTCTCGATCAATTCTTCCAAACTTTGATATCAATGTGAAGCTCTCATTGCCCTGGTTCTAGTCACAACACTTGCTTTTAACTGGAAACATATTTTGACCTTGAAATTTAAAATTCATTTTCAAAACTTTCCTTCCAAATTGCTTGAGCTACAATTTATATAAATTTTTCACGAAGGTGTGGTTTTCTTCGTCTTGATGAGACGAAGCGAATGGCATATGTCTAAGCTTCTGATTTTATAGTTTGAGAGACCTGGATTTCATGTTGGCTGGAGGTTGAAGATGACCAACGTGTCATCTTCCAACCAATGATGGCGTGCCATTTGTTCTTTTAGGATTTCTGATTTAATTAGTGATCTAGTGTTTTATTTATTAAAGTCCATAACATGCATAGCGCGCCAGGTCCACTTGATATGTTTACTAACGCGTTTTGACAATGATCAGATGGCCCATATTTTTTTTGTTTTATATTTTATTTTATTATTTTTATTTTAATTGATTTAAATTTAAAAAAATCATAGAAAATTTAATTTCAGTCCAAAAAATCTGAAAAAATTATGAAAAATATTTATGATTTTTCTCTTTCTGACTTTTATTTTTTTACAATTTTATTTTTTGTTTTGATATTTTTTTTTATAAATTTTCACTTTATTTGAATTCTTTTAAATGTTTAAAAATACTTTTATGCATTTTTAAATTCTGAAAAAAATTTGGGATGATCCAATGATATTGTGACAAATATTGGTGACTTCATTTATTTTTTATTTCTGACTTTTTTATTTTTTATCATTTTTTATTTATTTTACTCATTTCTTTTAATTTTAAAAATAATTTATGACTTTAAAAAATTATCAAAAATTTTATAAAAATATTTGAGTTTATTTCTTATTTTTCTATGATCTTACTTAATATTTCTTGATTAATTTGAACATAGTTGATATTTTTCTCTTTTATTTCTATTTTAAAACATTTTAAAACCTTTTTTAATGTATATATTAAATGCAATATTATTTTGTGATTATTTTCTGGCTGATCTTGAGTTAAATTTTTTATTATGAACTTTATTAACATTATTGGATCCATGGTGTTGAGTCTAACTCCATAAAAATGGATGAATAATTTTAATAATAGTTTGATTAAATTTTAATTCAAATGTGGTTTGTATATTCTTTATCACCCCTCTTCATCTTGTCCCTTTCTTATTGCACTAAGTGTTATTGGAGCATGATCTCTATATCATGTCTCAAAACAAATGGTGCATAGATTGCTATTGACCGACCTCAAAATAGGTGCGAATTTTATATAAGTCCACTTACGATTTCTTAACATAACGCTAAATTTTGTTCCGATTCGAATAAATGATCATTCGTGGCCCAAACCTGTGTTTGCAAGCCCAAGTATGTTAATTTGATCTCTTTGATCCAATAACTTTGAGATTCATTGTGTGGAGGCTTTGGTTCTACCAATCCTCTAATGGATCTACAACACTTTTGTTCAACGCGGATCACTTAAATATCGTTGATCATTAAATGGTACTTTTGAGGATTCCAAAATGGATGATATACTTGACAAAAAGAAAATTCAACTTGTTGTGTGGAGGTTTTGGTTCTACCAATCCTCTAATGAGTTTCAAATGCAAGTTTCAAGATGGTCACCCAACTAACTACTAATTACTAATAATTGACTTTATTTTGTGTTTTTATTTTATGCACTTTTATTTTATGCACCATTTACTTTAGCATTTACATTTCATGCTATTTTTCATCTTTGATCACTTGAGCCCCTTTATATTCTTGTTATTTTTATTTTGCTTACTTGAGCTTTTATTTTTTTGTTAAGACACCTAATAATCAACATAAACCATAAAAAACTTTAGTGATACTTAGACTGTTTGGTCACTATCCTTGGCATTATGGAGTATTGGACTTCTTGGACTTCTTGGACTTAGGATTAGAGACCTTGGCCTATGTTGGAGACCTTGTGACCTTAATTGATATTTTGTCTGGAGTTCTTGAGGTTTACCTCAAGACATTGGGTTGTTTGTTTGTTTTGTGTGCAGGTTATTGTGGTTACATTCTTTGTTTGTAATATGGAATTCACCCGTATACAGCCGTTACTCTGCCTATTTTTTGTGAAGACTTAATACGCTTAAAGTTTAGTTCTCTCTAGAGGTCTAGTATCTTTGCTTTCTTAGTTTCAATCCAAAGAATGGGAATTATATCTTGACTCATAATGTTAAGTTTTAGCTTCATGTTGGTTAGATAGTTCTTATACCTAGCTTTTACCTTATGCTTTAGCATAATCTCTTCTTCTCCTCCCATCTTCTTTAATTTCAAAAAATCTTCTCCCTCCTTTTGGAAAATCTTCTTGTTTTTAAACTTGAACCACTTTCATAATAAACTTGGACCTAGCTCCATGTATTTTCAAAACCTTTTCTTAAATAAACTTAAATCAATTTAATAATACCTTGACATTTTTTGTGAGAAGACTAAAAGTCAATCAATCTCATTTCAAACCATTTTGCCACTTTGGCTGTCTACTTTAAAACTTTTCTCAAAAGATTAGACTCTTGTCAATCCTTGTAGTGATGCAAATAACTATACTTCTATAATATGTAGTGAAGAGAGATATTTTCCACTTGTGTGTTAAGTGAGGCATTGTTGATTTTAAAATCCAAGTCGTATCCTCCACTTTGAGATGATGCAAATTCTCCTTTCTCATAAAATTAACCAACACACTTGTGTTTTAAAATTTTTAAAAGAGAAACTACGGGTACCCTGATCCCCTATTGCACGGAAGGTGGTATGTAGGCACTAAAGGTTCGCAACCGCGACGGGTGCAAAAATCATAAAAAATATGTTTCTTTTCTCACCTCCACCATCTATTTTTTATACAATATTTTATAGCCAAAATATACAGATTTTTACAAAGAGGTTCATGCGGAGTACCGTAGATGTTTAGGGTGCTAATACCTTCCTTTTGCATAACCAACCCCCTTACCAAGAATCTTTCCCCCTCTTTTTAGGTTATTCGCTCTTTTCCCATTCCTTTGGAAACAATAAAGCGTGGTGGTGATTTTTATTTTGATCTGTATAAGTCTAGTCAATCCAATGGTTAGTCTTAAACATTTCTACCGCTGTAGAAATAAATGGCGACTTCACTGGGGATAGATTGACCTCTTGTTGGTCCATCCCTAAGTGGGTTGAGCCTATCTTTGTTATATCTGTATATGTGCTATTGTTGTTTATGTGTTATATGTTTTATATATGTTTTATTGGATTTTCCTGGTTTTCAGGGTGCTTGGTGATTACTTATAAGTCCTATACCCGGACTTGGGAAAACTTTAAGATAGGACGAGCGGTATAGTCATTTAACTTTGAGGGAGTAATCCCAAAAAAGGAGGCATGAGATCCCCCACTCAATGGAGGCCCCTTTGACTGTAGTGTCGTTTACCGAGTAATCAGGAAGACGTACTACTTTCGACCTGGGAGCCTGCTGAAGCAGAGGACCGTAGAATACCTAACCCATCTTGTCCTTTTAGGTGTAGTGCGGAAGCTATGACGGAGTAATCCGGAAATAGTTGTCACGTGATACTACGCTCAAACGAGTTTTTCTTGAGAATATTACTAATTACTGAGTTAATCGGGAAGTTGGTAATATCCCAAGGAAGAATGTAGACTCTGGGAACCTCTAGAACCTTGTTTGGCAGGTGATAACTTTTAGACCATATCTTATGGGTAGTACCTTCAACCTCATGCTCGTGACGTTGAACATATGAACCCTATACTTGTGATCTTGTGTGTGATTGTTGCATCATGCATCCATGCACTCATAAGTATCTTTTGAAGAAGTTTTATTTCAAGGGACTTGAAAGTTGACCATTTGTGAATATCTCAGGTACCTTTTGACCATGGATTCTGGAAAAATAAGGAACGGAAAATACAGTTTCAAAGATCCAAAATAGATGAGTTGATCAGTCTAATTCCCGAGATTGAGTATTCTGCATATTTTCGGAAGAAGTATGGATCCATCATTCCTCTCATGAAGCTTAGGATGAAGGAGGGTATTCTCTCGACCTTGGTCCAGTTCTATGATCTGATGTATCATTTCTTTACTTTCCCTGATTATCAGTTGATACCTACACTAGAGGAGTATTATTATCTGTTGGATTTACCTATTACCGATCGTGTTCCTTTTACTGGTTTGGAGGGTGAGCCAAAACCACACGAGATTGCTGCTTTGATCCATCTGGGGAAGTCTGAGGTTGAAGCCTATATGACTACTAAAGGAGGGATTAAAGGATTACCAGCTCAGTTCTTATTGGAGAAAGCTCGTTACTTTTCCAGGATGAAGAGTACAGTCGCTTTTGAGGCCATCTTTGCTCTACTTGCTTATGGGTTATTTTTATTTCCTAATATGGATAAGTTTGTTGACGTTAATGCTATCAGGATCTTCATGATTAGAAACCAAGTTCCTACATTGTTGGGTGATTCTTATTACTCTATTCATCTTTGGAATTCTTATCATGGGGGGATGATTATCTGTTGCACGCCTCTATTGTACCGGTGGTTTATTTCTCATATGCCTCAATCTGATGCTTTCTGGGATGTCAGGAAAGAACCCTGTTAGGCTCCTAAGGTCATGGCACTTACTCACTCAGATATTGATTGGTATCATCGGGCTTACCATGATGTAGAGATTATCGACAGTTGTGGTAGTTTCCCCAATGTACCTATGCTTGGTACAAATGGAGGAATTAACTACAACCATATTCTTGCATGACGGCAACTTAGTTATCCGATGAGGGATAAATCAAATAGTATTCATTTGAGTAGTTTCTTCTTGAAGGAGGGAGAAGACCATAAGGAAGCTAGGGAGAAGATTGAAAAGGCCTGGTGTCACATTCATAGGAAGAGTGGGAAACACTTGGGAACTAGGGGGGATGTTTCTTTGGAGCCATATCTTCAGTGGGTCCAAGCGAGAGCTATTCAGTTGAAGATGTCGTATTCCCGGGAAGCACCTATGCCTGACTTGTTTGTGAAGACCACTCCTCCCTTATTGGATGATGTGGAAGAGCTACAACTTTCTTTGGTCAGGATGCAGTAGGAAAAGGATGCTTGGAAGAATAAGTGCCAAACTTTAGAGATTTCCTATAGAGCAGACTTGAAGGAGAAAGACGACTTGATCGAGATTCTTGAGATTCGGGCTGTAGAGACCATGGAGAGGCAAGGGGATTTATTTTCTCCTAAGCCTCATCTAAATGCTAGTTGCTCACTTCATGATTCAGGTGATTGGAAGGAGGTTGCCACCAGATATGCGGAAGAAAACCAGAGTTTGAAGGCTCAGATTGTCAGGCTTACAGGGAAGCACCACCGTATAGAGTGATCTCCATCAGCTTTACTTCTTAGGGTTTTAGACTTTATTTTCATCTTGTACTTGGGATTATTGAAACTTTTAATCCATTTTGAAGTTATTATAATAAAAAATTTCAGTATTTTGAATGTGTTATTACTTTGATATTTGCAATGTGTCTATAAATATTTAAGTCCCTTGAAATATTAATAAAATAAATCATGTGCATTGGATATCATGCATCATATTGCACATATTTCTTGCATTTTGTTACGCATATCCAGGTGTCTTACCAAGCTTCTTTACTTCGTTCAACAAGCTGTCTCACCAATACAATACTCGAGCTAATTTTGGAAGAAAGATAGACAACTTAGAACAAGAGAATTGTGAGCTGCGCGAGGAAGTTTCTACTCTGAAGGACAACATGACCAATCTCACTGCTTTGATGGAATATCTGGTGGCTGCTCAGAATCAGTCGTCGAGTGTTCAGCCTCAACAAACAAGGGTTACTACTGAAGCTCCGACTGTTCTTGTGTCTGCTACTCCAGTTGTTGTTCAAAAGCGCATGCCTCAAGGTTGTCCATGGGGAATGCCAGAGAACTTTGTGCCTGAAGGTTTCAATCTTGAACCTCAAGTTACTCCAGTTGTTCAGACTACTATTACTCCTGCACCTCCTGTGGTGCATGCTACTCCTACTGCACCTCCTTCGGTGAATATGGTCCCATTTGCTAAAGATGATTTGTGTCGTCCTTTTCCTCCACCAAGTGAAGGCGTGGGTCTCTATGATAGAATGGATGATTTTCAAGATCAGTTTGACAAGATGCAGAGGGACAAGAAGGCCCCCAGGGGAAAGGAATTATTGAGGCAGAATGTGAATGATTTATGCTTGGTCCCGAATGTCAAGATACCAGCGAAGTTTAAGGTCCCAGAATTCGAGAAGTACAAGGGCAACACTTGTCCTCATGCTCATCTTGTGATGTATGTAAGAAGAATGTCTACCCACACTGAAGATCAACATTTGTTGATTCACTTTTTCAGGATAATTTGACTGGTGCTGTGTTGAAGTGGTATATGAGTTTGGACAGCGTCAATATCTATACTTTCAATGACTTGGGAGAATCATTTATCAGACAGTACAAGTACAACATGGAGATGGTGCCTGACCGTGATCAACTCAGGGTCATGGTCTAGAAGGACAGGGAACCATTCAAAGAATATGCACAGAGATGGCGTGAGGTAGCCGCCCAAGTGATTCCTCCCATGGAAGAGAAGGAGATGACTAATATTTTCCTGAAGACTCTGGGTGCTTTCTACTATGAGACAATTGTAGTGAGTGTGCCAAGTGACTTTACTGAAATGGTGGGCATGGGTATCCGTTTAGAAGAGGCTTTAAGAGAGGGCCGTTTAACAAAAAGAAGGAATGAGATATAAATGCTATTATGCTAGAGAGGAAGGTTAATCCCCCTAGAAGAAATTATCAGTGTCATCAACAAGTCTCCGCAGTAACTCCAGTTGTTGGTGTAGCTCCAACCACCGTTGCTTATCAGAGACCATCCCATCAGGGGAATCAAGGGTATAATCAGAGAAGGGGGAGTTATGACCCTAACCCTATGAGCTATACATAATTACTCCCAGCGTTAATTCAGAAGAAGTTGGTTCAGACCAGACTACCTCCCGCTATACCATCACCATTGCCTTGGTATTACAAGGCAGACTAAACATGTGCTTTTCATCAGGGAGCACCAGGGCACAATGTTGAGAACTTCTATCCTTTGAATACTTAAGTACAAAAATTGGTGAAGTCTGGTATCTTATCTTTCAAGGATGTTGGCCCTAATGTGAAAGATAATCCTTTGCCAAAACATGGAGGAGAAAATGTTGTGAATATGGTGGCCGGTTGTCCAGGCGACTTTCGGATTTTTGATGTTAAATTGGTTAGAGGAGATTTGGTGAAAATGCATGAATACCTATGTGAATTTAGCTACTATATGCATTACCATGCTGGTTGTGCTATTTGCAGCACGAATATACAGGGTTGTGACAAGATAAAGGCGGATTTGCAGGAGATGATGGATGAGGGCCTCAACCATATAATCAGGCCTAAGGTAGAGTATTAAGAGGAAGTAAACATGGTTTCTAGATGTCCTGGAGAGTTCAGAATCTTTGATGTGGAATATATGAATGAGGATCTTGTACAATTGCATGCTACTTTCTGCCACATGGCTGGTCAGGTAGAACATCAGTATGGATCTTGCCGAATTTGCTGCCGGGACTCCCGAGGATGTTCAGTTGTAAGGGAAGGTGTTCAATTATTGTTGGATAATGGAACTATCAAGGTTACAGGCCAAAGGGATGATTACCATGAAGTTAATGGGATTGGGGTTTGTTTGGATGAAGAAGGGTCAGATGATGAGTATGCCTCTGCGGATGAGTTCTTCTCCTCAGATGAAGATATGTTTTCCAGAGATGACTCTGTATTGACTGAATGTGTTGAAGATGGAGTAAATGTTATCGTGCCTTGTTTTGGTGCACCCACCCCTTTTTAAGTTGAATATCATAGCAAGCCAGTTATTACTCCATTGGTGATTAGTTTTACGGGTCATGTCCCCTATAAGTCAGACAAGGTTGTACCCTATAAATATAATGCTACAGTTTTGGAGAATGGTGTGGAAGTTCCCATCCAGCCAATGCCTAATGTTGGAAATATTGCTGAGACTAGCAGAGTGACCCGCAGTGGTCGTGTATTTGCACCATTTATTCGTGAAGATGTTAGTACTGGAAAGAAAATTGTTGAAAATTGTTGAGCCCAAGAAGGCAGTGGGGGAATCTAGTGTAGCTACGCTAGAAAAATAGATGGATGATATTTTGAAGATAATCAAGATGAGCGACTATAGAATTGAAGATCAACTACTACACACTCCTTCAAAAATATCTATCTTGGCTTTATTGATGAACTCCTCTACTCACAGAATCTTTGATGAGGGTATTGGACCAAGCTTTCTTGGAAAGTGATATGCCTGTAGACCAATTCAACAATGTGGTAGGGAATATTGCATCATGTAATAACCTGGGTTTTTGAAACGATGAACTACCTGATGAAGGAAGGAATCACAATCTTGCCCTTCACATCTCTATGAACCTCAAGAATGATTCATTATCCAATGTGTTGATTGATAATGGATCTGCTTTGAACGTTATACCAAGGAGCACACTTATGAAGTTGAAATATCAAGGAACGCCCATGCGCCCAAGTGGAATTATTGTGAAAGCGTTTGATGGATCAAGGAAATCTGTTATTGGTGAAGTGGACTTGCCTATTCATATATGCCCACATTTGTTTCAGATTACTTTCCAGGTGATGGATATTGTACCCGCTTATAGCTTCTTGCTGGGACGGTCGTGGATACATGAGGCAGGGGCTGTAACTTCGACTTTACACCAAAAGTTGAAGTTTGTGCGTGAAGGAAAAGTGGTAATTATAAATGGAGAACAGGCATTATTGATATCTCATTTGTCCTCTTTCAACATTGTGGAGGCGGATGAAGTTGTTGTTGGAACCCAGTTCCAAGCTTTGTTTATTCATAATATAAGAGGAAATGAGAATTTTATGGCTTCGTTTAAGGATGCTTAGCAGGTTGTTTGTAATGGCCATAATGAAGTATGGGGCCAGATTGTTGATCCACCTGTAAACAAGATTAGAGCTGACTTGGGGTTCTCTGTGAGGAATGATAAAGGTAAGAGCATGAAGCCGAAGTCTTCTGCGGGAAAGTATCAAGACATCTTTCGTAGCGGGGGTTATCTTTATCCAACTATTTCCGGGATTAATGCCATTGTGGAAGATGAAGTAGAGCCAGAAATGCCAAATTATGTGACGCATGGAGTTAGGGTTCATAACTGGATCACCATTGATGTTCCCTCTTACATACATGTTTCAAAGTAATTTGTTTTGTTAATCTTTTTGAAAAGCTTTCACTCTGTCCAAGGTGAAAGTATTAATATTGTATGGGCTTATCAGTTTGCTTTGATTTTTAAAATCAATAATAAAAGTTGTCTTTGTTTCCCAAATTGTGTTTTTATTTTTTGCTTTTTTCTTGGAAAATGGTAATCAGAAAAAAAAAACCTTTCAAAATGTTGCACCCCAAAATTTACCCTCTTGATTCAGACTTATGTTTCATCATAAACATCACATTTCATTGCATTCATACATGGTGTAGGGATCAAGGTATTTTGTCTCAATGTATCTTATCCACCTCATTGGATCATCAGAAGATTGAGTATTGTGTTGTTATAAGGAGAATCACTTCTTTTTTATTCATCAGCCAAAACTGGGGTTGGAGTTTTAATCATGGATTCTTTGGAATTTTGAGTGGAAACTCTTTCCAAAGCCTCTATGTGTTTGGAATGTCATATGTTTGAAGTTTTGGTTCACTGATTTTGAAGAAAGTGGTTCAATTGGATTAAAGGGGCAAAATAGTCATTTTACTCAAAGGCAACAAAGTCAAAGTTGACCAAGTGGACTTTTGGTCATCATGAAGCATTTGGCATGTATTTTCACGTAGGATGATCATTGATGATTTATTTTGATGAGAATTGCAACTTTAAGAGGTTACTTGGATTTGAAGTTATCTTGGTGATTGAAAATTTCAGTAAGTGTCATTGATTTTTGGCCTGACTTTGCAAGGGCATAACTTTCTCATTTTTCGAGGGATTTTGGTGGTTCTTTTTGCCAATTGAAGAGGAGAAAGAGATCTACAAGGCCCCACAGAGGACAAAAAACACACTTCTTACTCAAAATCAAAAGTTATGACCTTTTGAAGTTCTGGGCAAGTTGGTCAAGCGTTGGGCATCATGGGCGAGCCACACGGCCATCCAAAGGCATCTTGCCCAGGCATTTCATCAAACAGATGGCACACCAAATATGCAATCCAGTTTCTTATAACTCAAGCTAGGTTTTGATTTGATTTTGGGTTTAATTAGAAGTATTACATGTTGGCTTTCCATTGTGAGAAGAATTATTGGAGATGGTTAGGGTTTGATCAAGTTATGAATGCTGAAAGTGGGCATCCTCAGCTGATCACGCAAGATGCAAGGCATGGCCAAGCCAGCTACACATCAGCACCAAATTTAATACAAAATTCACTTTTTTGATTTGATTTCATCACACACGAGTGTCTCACGTGTGCACTCAGCTCCCACATCACTTCTTACCTCATTTGGCTAAACATTCTCACTCACCATGCCTCACATCACTTTGTAAGTCTCAGAGTGCCTAAGAGGGGGGGGGGGGGGTGAATTAGGTCTTATAAAAATTTATTCGGTTTTATGAGAATGCTTGGTAGTAATTTTTGGTTAAGTGTTTGAAGGTTTTGATTATATCTTTATCTTTTCCTGATTATGGTGATGAAAGCGATAAATGCGGAAAAGTAAAGAACACGGTGATATATCCTGGTTCCTCTCACAATCCGAGAGTACTCCAGTCCCCTTTCCAACACGAAAGAGATTTCACTATGGTTAGAATGATTGTACAACCTATGCTTACTATCTAACCTATAGGGTGATCAAAGGTTCTTAACACCTTTAAGACCAAACAAACACTAATGTGAATGAAGAACAATCCTCTTCAAATCACAACACTTACTTCCAACAATCCTAGATAGTAAGGGAATAATTTCTTTAATGTAATACAATGATTTATTTGAAGTATATGGAGAGCTTTATCAATCTTCAATTGATCTTCTTCTTCAAGATAAAAACAATTCTCAACAATGCATATAAATGTTCACAATGTATGTATGAAACTTGTAATGATAATGAAAGTGTATATGGCAAGTTTCACAAAATTATGAACACATGAAAGTTTATGTGCAAATTTGAATGAATGAGAAAATTGTTAATATGAAGAAGGTTTTTTGTTGTTTGAAAATTTTATATGTGTTCTTTTTTTTTTAAGATAAGAAAATCTAAAAAAATCTGCATTTTATAAAGTTAGAAGAACCTCTTCATTCATGCCAATTCATATGAAAAGTTGCAATGCATTCATGAAAAGATACCACTTGAAAAATGTTTAAAAACCAAAATAAAAGCTGCACTGGTTCGCTAGGAACCGGTTCCGACACTGATAGAACCCGGTTCTTAGTGAACGTTATAAGTTAGAATTCAAAAATATCACACAGGAACCGGTTCCCCTATTGGTACAACCCGGTTCCTCGTACAAAAACCAGGGACATGTTTTTTGAGCAAGGTTTGGAACCCGGTTCCCTGTTAGGGAGGAACCGGTTCCTAAAGGGTTATTTTCAAAAATTCTTTTTGAAAAATATTTCAAACAAAGTTTTTCTTGATGTTAAAATTATGGAATATGTATATGTTGATGAATGCATATTATGAACATCTATATTCAAGATTTTAAGAATTATTTATACCGTTTGACATTTGATGATTCTTCAATAATTCTTCAATAATCTTCAAGACTTTTATATGATGTTGATAAGATTTTTGCACATCCTTTGAATGTTGATGTCCATGTTGTCTTCATCAAAACAAATGCTTTAAATATGACTTGAGAAGCTTGCAATTACATTCTCCCCCTTTTTGATGATGACAACCAAGTCTTGAAAACGATTCCTTGAAATGTTTATGTTTTTTTGTATATCAAACATGTTGAGCAAATGCAAGGCTCCTTCTAAATTGTATGCTCCCCCTAAGTCCATGATTCCTTGAATTTTGGAGTGAGTATGATAGATATTTGGGCCTGCAATTTCTTTGAAACATAACAACACATATATGCATATTCTTCTCCCCCTTTGTTAACATAAAAAAGGATGGGGGAAAAAAGAGTGAAATAAGTACATATAAAAGAATTAAGACGTGCATAAACACAATCATACAACGAACATAACACATTGTACGATTTCAAACATACTAAAATACGAACAATGAATTGTACGATTACATTAAATAACAATAAAACAAAAGATGCCTAAACATCACGAAACATAAAATAGAACATTGTCTAAACATTACAAAGTAAAACACATTAAAAAGAAATGACATAGAAATTTAAAAAAAAAATCTTTTAATCTTCATCTTCATTCATCTCATCATTATCTTCATCACTTCCACTACCACTTCCGGATACCTCTTCCTTTGAAAAGTTCATATGGAGTCTTCTTTATTATAGGTCTAATGATAACTCGATTTCCAACATAACATGCCGTACTAACCGCATCCGCCCAAAAATATTTAGGAAGATTTGCATCACTAAGCATTGTTCTTGCAAGTTCCACTAGAAACCTATTCTTTCTTTCAACTACTCCATTTTGTTGTGTTGTTCTTGGTGCTGAAAAATTATGAGAGATACCATATTCTTCACAAAATTCTTCAAATTGTGCATTTTGGAATTCTCCACCATGATCACTTCTTATGGATACAATCTTTAGTGATTTTTCATTTTGGATTTGCTTAACATACTTCTTAAAGGCTTTAAAAGCATCACTTTTCTGCACAAGAAACAAAGTCCAAGAATATCTAGAAAAATCATCAATAATGACTAAAGCGTATACATTACCTCCGAAGCTTTTTTTTCTTGATGGACCAAAGAGATCCATGTGTAACAATTGTAGTGGCCTTGTAGTAGACACCACATTTTTAGATTTGAAAGTTGTTTTGGTCTGTTTGCCCTTTTGGCATGCAATACATAATTTGTCTTTGATGAACTTCATCTTTGGTAGACCAATAACTAAGTCATGCTTAACCAATTTGTTCAAGTGCTCCATGTGAATGTGAGCAATCCTCTTGTGCCATAACCAAGCGTCATTGTTGTTTACCATAAGACATTGTACCTTCAGAGACAAATCATCTAAAGTAATCATAAAAATATTGTTAGATATTATACCTTTGAGTTTTACCTCATTGGTTGCCTCATCCATAATAAGGCATTCATCTTTGTTGAATTTGATCTTGAACCCTCTATCGCAAAGTTGACTTATGCTAAGAAGATTGTGCTTTAATCCTTCAACATAGAGAACATCCTCAATTTGAATGGATGGAGGTGTGCCAACTATTCCAACGCCAAGAATCTTTCCTTTGGTGTTGTCTCCATAGGTGACATACCCTTTGGCTTTATGTACTAGATATGAAAATTGGTGTACATCTCCTGTCATATGCTTTGAACATCCACTATCAAGATACCAAACATTTGATGTGGATTTCAAGCATACCTACAAAAACAAATTATTCTTTGTTAGGTACCCAAGTTGCCTTGGGTCCTTCATAGTTAGTTCCCTTTTTCACCCACACATAATGCCCACTTGCTATACTAAAGTTTCTAATATAGCAAGCATTAGATGTATGGCCTTTAATACCATAATAAAAACAAGTAGGTTCAAAGTTACTTCTATATCTAGAAGGATAAGATTTCTTCTTAGGAAATGTTTTCTTTTTCGATACATTAGCCTTTTTCTTTTGATGATTATGAACAACTTGCTTCTTTTCTACTTTCTTGGGATTGGAACTATTACTAGCCTTTACCAAAACAGTGGGATTGTTACTTGGTTTCTTAGAATTCACATAACTAAGACCCCTTTTATCATTTGGATAACGTTGTTGGCTTAGTAATCCTTCCAATCCTATTTGTCCTTTTTCATATCGTTCAATGACTCTTTTCAATTGAACAATTTGGAAGACATTTGATTCACACTTGGAGCATGCAAAGTTTTCCTTTTCTTTAATAAAATTTTGTTTTTGAAGATCAAAATCTTTAGTCATGGTGTCAATTTTTTCTAAACAACTTAGAAGTTATTTTTCTTGATTTGACACCTTTTTGTATAAACTTTTGCATTCTTTCAAGAGTTCATCAATAGCATCTTGAACATCATCATCAAAAAGATTAAATTCATTACTAACCTCTTCTTCATTGTCGGAGTGATGTGAAGCCATTAATGCTAGATTTGCACATTCGTCGTTTTCCGAATCAGATGAAGAACTTATCTCATTATCTTCCCATGCAACATAAGCCTTTTTGTTCTTGAACTCCTTTTTGCCTTTGAATCCATTTTTCTTGGAGAGTTTTGGACAATCCGGCTTTATGTGACCTTGCTTTCCACATTCATAACATGTGACATCTTGTGTTGATGTGGAGGCTTCTTTATCTTTATGATTATAAAATTTCTTCCTTTTGACAAAGTTAGCATTATGAAGATTATTTTTATGACCAAAATATTTTCCTAACCTTTTTACAAGAAGCAAGAAGATTTCATCTTCCTCCGATGCATCTTTATCTTGACTTTCTTTTGAATCAACTTTCAAAGCAATGCCTTTGGATTTCTTCTCTAAATTTTCATGTTTTTCAAGTCTACCGAGTTCCATTTCGTATTCTTGAAGTTTGCCAAATAATGTAGCGGAAGTCATTGTGGAGAGACTCTTCTTTTCCGAGATTGCCGTTACCTTTGGTTGCCATTCCCTAGTCAATGATCTAAGGATTTTCAAGTTGAGTTCATCATTTGTCAAGGTTTTACCAAGAGCATTTAAGTGATTTGTTAAATGCACAAATCTCTTTTATAAGTCAAGAATGGATTCTCCGGGCTGCATTCGAAATAGTTCATATTCTTGACTCAAGCTATTTAGCCTTGATCTTTTTACTTCAACCGTTCCTTCATGAGTTTGAACCAGGGTATCCCATATTTCTTTTGCTGTTTTGCAGTTCGAGACACGGAAAAATTCGTCCATACTGAGTGCACCTTGAAGAAGGTTTATTGCCTTTTTGTCATAGAGAATTTTCTTTTTATCATCGTCGTCCCATGCAGTTTTGGGCTTTGCAGAACCAATGCCATTGATTACTGATATTGGGATAAATGGACCATTTTCAACAGCATCCCATACTTCCTCTCCTTGCGCTTCTAAATGCGCCTTCATGCGTATTTTCCAGAAGTCAAAATATTTACCACAGAATAGAGGAGGCTTGTTGTTACTACCACCATCTCTGAAAAATGGTTGATGATTTGCGGAAGCCATTCTGGATCTTTAGGAACAAGTTACCTATAACTTGCTCTGATACCAATTGTAAGTCTCAGAGTGCCTAAGAGGGGGGGGGGGGGGGGGGGGTGAATTAGGTCTTATAAAAATTTATTCGGTTTTATGAGAATGCTTGGTAGTAATTTTTGGTTAAGTGTTAGAAGGTTTTGATTATATCTTTATCTTTTTCTGATTATGGTGATGAAAGCGATAAATGCGGAAAAGTAAAGAACACGGTGATATATCCTGGTTCCCCTTACAATCCGAGAGTACTCCAGTCCCCTTTCCAACACGAAAGAGATTTCACTATAGTTAGAATGATTGTACAACCTATGCTTACTATCTAACCTATAGGGTGATCAAAGGTTCTTAACACCTTTAAGACCAAACAAACACTAATGTGAATGAAGAACAATCCTCTTCAAATCACAACACTTACTTCCAATAATCCTGGATAGTAAGGGAATAATTTCTTTAATGTAATACAATGATTTATTTGAAGTATATAGAGAGCTTTATCAATCTTCAATTGATCTTCTTCTTCAAGATAAAAACAATTCTCAACAATGTATATAAATGTTCACAATGTATGTATGAAACTTGTAATGATAATGAAAGTGTATATGGCAAGTTTCACAAAATTATGAACACATGAAAGTTTATGTGCAAATTTGAATGAATGAGAAAATTGTTAATATGAAGAAGGTTTTTTGTTGTTTGAAAATGTTATATGTGTTCTTTTTTTTTAAGATAAGAAAATCTGAAAAAATCTGCATTTTATAAAGTTACAAGAACCTCTTCATTCATGCCAATTCATATGAAAAGTTGCAATGCATTCATGAAAAGATACCACTTGAAAAATGTTTAAAAACCAAAATAAAAGCTGCACTGGTTCACTAGGAACCGGTTCCGACACTGATAGAACCCGGTTCTTAGTGAACGTTATAAGTTAGAATTCAAAAATATCACGCAGGAACCGGTTCCCCTATTGGTACAACCCGGTTCCTGGTACAAAAACCAGGGACATGATTTTTGAGCAAGGTTTGGAACCCGGTTCCCTGTTAGGGAGGAACCGGTTCCTAAAGGGTTATTTTCAAAAATTCTTTTTGAAAAATATTTCAAACAAAGTTTTTCTTGATGTTAAAATTATGGAATATGTATATGTTGATGAATGCATATTGTGAACATCTATATTCAAGATTTTAAGAATTATTTATACCATTTGACATTTGATGATTCTTCAATCATTCTTCAATAATCTTCAAGACTTTTATATGATGTTGATAAGCTTTTTGCACATCCTTTGAATGTTGATGTCCATGTTGTCTTCATCAAAACAAATGCTTTAAATATGACTTGAGAAGCTTGCAATTACACACTTCCCTCGTGCCTTGCCATTTTTGGAAAATTTATCTCAAGAATATCACATATTCCATGCTCATCAGTTGGAAACCTCAGCATTCACACTTATTTCCTCTCATTTCCATTATTTGGATTTTGGATGAAATCAGAGAAAACAAAAAAATATCAAACGAACCTCAAATTTATTTTGAACTTCACCATCCATTTTCCAGCTGGATTTTCTAATTTAAAGGCCAAGATCACTTCAACTATAACAAACTTTTGCTTCTATATAACAAAATTTCTCTTTCAATCTCATTCATTCTAGAGTCGTTGGAAGAATTACCAAAAGGAGCTCGCATCTTCTCTCTTATTTTTTTCTTCAATCTTCAACCAAGAATTCTCTCTGCAACTGCTTCAACCTCCTAAAACCTTCACCATCCTCGCATCAATCTTCAACGACATTTTTCACACCGCTGCAACTTCTTCAATCTTCTAGAATCTTCATCATCATCACAAGCAACAACAACATCATGGTTTTGTTCATCTCAGAATGCATCATCTACTTCACTGCTTCGTTCATCACACTATAATCAACTTGTAGACAAACTGGAATTGATTCACGAGTAACAACGTCAAGAACTTGAAGCAACTCTTCTCCTCAATTCTACATCCGCAGTCAAAAGGGAGCAGCATTGGCCAAAGAATTTCAGATCTGAAGTTCAATTTTCTCTCAAAAATTCAGTTTTAGAATTCTCTCATTTCTTTGATTTATTTTTCCATTTTTCTTGCTGATTCATTTTCATTGAAGTGAGTAGATCATAGCGGAAGCATTGGTTCGCATCTGGAGCAGAGGATTCGAGTTTCCAAATTTTGCATCAAGGTGAGTTTTCTTGAACTTCGATTTGGTGTGAGCTTCTTGTACTTCGATTTGGTGTGAGCTTCTTGGAATTCGATTTGGCATGAGTTTTCTTGGACTTTGATTTGGTTTGAGTTGTCTTGTATTTCGATTTATGTGATTCAAATTGAATTAGTGATGTAGCTCTTGTGCATTGTGGTTTAGCTGGCCAGACTATAAGTCTGATGTATATATTTTCCTTTGTTAGATGCTTGAATTGTGTTGTGGATTTACTGAAAATCTTTGTTCTTGATATGTGGTTAATGATTTAAGATGATTCGAGTTGTATGATGTAGAGTATTTTGCTAGCTTTCGATTGCACTTGATTTTACTAAATCTGATGGAGAATTGAGTTTGTTTGAATGATCTGAACATGAGCCCTTGCACTGAGTTTTCGCGCAAGTTTTGATTTGTTCTGGAGGTTAGAGTCATTGAAGTTTCGTTCGAATAAAGTTGAAGCTTCGTTTGAAGAAGGATGAGTCGAAGCATTGAAATTCAAAGTCACTAAAGTTTCGTTTGAATGAGGTTGAGTCAAAGCTTCAAAATCCAGAGCCTGAGGAGCTTTGTTCAAAGAAAGAACTGAATCAAATCAAATGAGGATGCTGCAAGGTTGAGGCCAATCGAAGAAGGCTGCTGCTGCAGATTTTAGGCCAGTCGAAGAAGGAAGAAGTGAAGCCAATCGAAGAAGGCAGAAATGAGGCAAATCGAAGAAGGTTGCTACTGCTAGGTTCAGGCCAATCGAAGAAGGCAACACTAAAGCCAATCGAAGAAGGTAGAAATGAGGAAAATCGAAGAAGGTTGCTACTGCTAGGTTCAGGCCAATCAAAGAAGGCAACATTAAATCCAATCGAAGAAGGCAGAGCTTTGTCATTTGTTTTCTCATGGAAATTTTTTTTCCATAGTTTGATGATAAAAATGATACAAAAATGATAAAATATTTTTTAGACTTGATTTTTTAGGACTTTAGAATTAATTGAAGTTCCCAAATTATTATTTCCATGTTAATACTCACTTTGTTATTACTTTATTTCCATGAGTTCGTGGTAAGAGTTTGGTTTGTGACATTGAGCGCTTAAGGATTAGTCCGGTTGATTATTGGTGAAGCTCTCGCGAAGATCATCGGGTTTCTTTGTTTAAAACGCTATGCTACGGATTAATATATGTTTGGTATTTTATCTTGTTCATCTCATTTCGTACTTTATTGCTTTCTAGAAATCATGTGAAGTAGGAAGTAGGAAATAAAGAGCGTGGCTCAAAGTCGCTGTTTAAAGACCTGTAACAGGCATTACGCACTTCATTTGCTATATGTGTTGTACTTGTGTTTGTTTCTTTGTTGATTGATCGATGAGTCACTCAATTTAGATATTGAGATCACGACTTCGCTCTCATTGCATGTTCCCTATAGGATGTTTATTGCTTTTCATCTTTAATTGTTGATCGATGAGTCACTCAATTTAGATATTAAGATCATGACTTCGCTCTTATTGCATGTTCCCTATAGGATGTTTATTGCTTTTCATCTTTAATTGTCGATCGATGAGTCACTCAATTTAAATATTGAGATCACGACTCCGCTCTCATTGCATGTTCCCTATAGGATAGTTTTGTTAAGCTTTCTTTGACATGCTGATTAAGGTAGGAATCCATGTATGCTAACATAGAATATAATTTTCCTTTATCCTCAACCTTAGGGTCAACCATTGTATGATAACACTAGGGATGGTACTAGGTTAGTTTCCCTTAGTGGTTTTCCCTTTCTTTGCATCTTGCATCTTAAAACAAAAACTTGTTTTTCTTGGCAAATCATAAGACATTTCTAATAAACCCAAACTCTTCTTCAGAGTAAAAGATACAAACCAATCTTACTTTGTCTATGTTATCTTGAAGCCGATGTCTCGCCATCGCACATGCTTGTTATCCTACTTTGATTCTCAATATCATTGTTAGATGTGATGTTTCATCATCTATTTTATTGATGTTTCGCCATCTTTGCCATGATCTCTTGTTACCTCTTAGCCGATGTTTCGCCATCACACATTTGTTTGAAGATGATGTTTCGCCATCACACATGTTTGTTATCCTACTTTGATTCTCAATATCATTGTTAGGTGTGATGTTTTGTCATCTATGTTATCGATGTTTCTCCATCTTTACCATGATACCTTTGTTATCTTTTAGCCAATGTTTTGCCATCACACATTTGTTTGAAGCCGATGTTACGCCATCACACATGTTTGTTATTCTACCTTGATTCTCAATATCATTGTTAGGTGTGATGTTTTGTCATCTATTTTATCGATGTTTCGCCATCTTTGCCATGATACCTTTGTTATCTTTAGCCGATGTTTCGCCATCGCACATTTGTTTGAAGCCGATGTTTCTCCATCGCACATGTTTGTTATCCTACCTTGATTCTCAATATCATTGTTAGGTGTGATGTTTTGTCATCCGTTTTATCATTTGATGTTTCACCATCTTTGCCATGTTAGCTCTTAGCCGATGTTTCGCCATCGCACATTTGTTTGAAGCCGATGTTTCGCCATTGCACATGCTTGTTATCCTACTTTGATTCTCAATATCATTGTTAGGTGTGATGTTTTGTCATCTATTTTATCGATGTTTCACCATCTTTGCCATGATCTCTTGTTATCTTTTAGCCGATGTTTCGTCATCGCACATTTGTTTGAAGCCGATGTTTCGCCATCACACATGTTTGTTATCCTACCTTGATTCTCAATATCATTGTTAGGTGTGATGTTTTGTCATCCGTTTTATCATTTGATGTTTCGCCATCTTTGCCATGTTAGCTCTTAGCCGATGTTTCGCCATCGCACATGTTTGTTATCCTACTTTGATTCTCAATATAATTGTTAGGTGTGATGTTTCGTCATCTATTTTATCGATGTTTCACCATCTTTTCCATGATTTCTTGTTATCTTTTAGCCGATGTTCCGCCATCGCACATTTGTTTAAAGTCGATGTTTTGCCATCGCACATGTTTGTTATCCTACTTTGATTCTCAATATCATTGATAGGTGTGATATTTTTCTATCTGTTTCATTGATGTTTTGCCATCTTTGCCTTGATATCTTGTTATCCTGAAGTCGATGTTTCGCCATCGCACATTTTGTTATCCTACTTTGATTCCCAATATCATTGCTAGGTGTGATGTTTTATCATTCATTTACCATTTGATGTTTCGCCATCTTTGACATGTTACTTTGCTATTACTTAACCGATGTTTTGCCATCTCATTTGTTTGTTGTTTTATTCGATGTTTTGCGATCTTGATTGTTCTTGTCTATCTTAATAAAAAAAACACAAACCAACCAAAACACATAAGCCGAACTACAATTGCTCTGATTCCTTTAAAGGGATATGTAGGCATTGGGGTAGGTCCCAACTGAGCACAACTTTTTATTTTCCCTACATTATTTTCTTCTTCCTTTTACATGCATTCCCTTTTCAGTTTTAAGCCATATACATAGGATTTGACCACACCCATTTAGATTAGACAACAAGAGTGGATACTGTAGAGTACTACGAGCGTGTGGGGTGGTAACACCTTCCCCTCACGTAACAGACTCCCTTACCCGATCTCTCTGTCGAAAGACCGTGATTTCTCCCTTTTCAGGTTTTCTCGATGTTTACCTTTCCCTTTCGGCGGGATAAAAGACGTTCGGTGGCGACTTTATTGTTCGATGATTTTCAGCCGGCAGTTTCAGCTGGCGACTTCACTGGGGACAGATTGACCTTTTGCTGGTCCATCCCGGAGTCGATCCTAGCTCTTGTTTGTTTTCTTTATGGGTGTTTATTTTACCACTATGCATATTTATCTGTTTGCATTGCATCCTATGTGTGCTTTACTTTTTGCATACTGGATTTGGCTGGACTATTTGGATTCTGGATTTCTTGGTGGGTGGGTTGTTCCATGAGATAAAAGGCCTCGTACCTAGGCTATAAGTGAATTCCATAGGAACTAGGAATAAAGTGGCCATGGCAGCTATGAGGCGGATGCTTTGTATACCTGACCATGAGATCCATGACTTCAGAGGTAGTTCGGATATGTGTTACCGTATGATGATACCGACATTTGAGCTCTTGTACTCTGATTTGGCTTTTAACCTTACCTTGACCTAGACTACACCCGTGAGAGGGGCGGGAAAACTTTTCTTACAGGTACAGGTACTGTTGGTGACTTTGTGTTGTGACGGTGACTCTAGTTCTGACGGTGACTTTGATTATGTTGCTGACTTGAGTTTTGTTGATGACCATGTTCTGATAGTTACTGTGTGTTTTGATGGTGACTTGATACTGTCGGTGACCGTGTGTTCTCTCAGTTTTTCGCTAGATTTTGCACCTGGGAATGGCTGTTTATTTCGGTAGTTCAACAGCTACATTTTTTTGTGATAGGGAGATTTTGATCTCATACAGTTGCTGATCTGTTTGGTACTTGGCTCTTTTGTGTTCCAGGGTGATGTCGTACCTTTGATCTGGTGATGTTCATCATTCAGTCTAGAGATAGTGCAGTCATTTTCCATGTTTATGGAACCTTGATCCCGTGTTCTTGCACACATAATCTGTTAACCTCATTTTAACACACGTGTTCTTTTCATTTCTAAGGAACCATGCTTGTGAACTTTGTGCTGCACTTTTTCATCTTTTACTGGTTTAAAATCAAATTTAAAAGCATGTGATTTCCTTGGAAATGATCGAACATGGAATTGCATCTACTCACGCGCTTCATGCATATTCATGCATTTATAACGGGTACTGAGAGTTGGAGATTCTTATTCAGACCTGGTATTCTCTTCAGATATACAAACTTGAACTCTTACTGTCACGTGTTCGGAGGTCAGTTATGGAAAAACTTCGTGGGGTATTCGCTGGGATGAAAATTCAGATGGAGTTGTTTGGGATACATGCAAGCCATGTCCCGTGATTGGGAACTCTTTGAGAAAGAAGACATTCAGTTGAAGACCCAATTGAGTCAGGTCATGGAAGTCTTGATGATAGCGTCAACAATCCCACACCGACTATTGCAGCGCGAGTTATTCTTTTCTGCTCATCTTTTGGGATTTCTTTCAAACCATGGAGTGCCTTGTGGATTTCATCCACTGCTTAAGCGCTTGGAACTTCTTATCAGCAGATGGTTCCTATTTTCCAGTTGAATTCAAGAGGTTTATTTTATCAACAAGGGTAGAATAGGTTTGGAGATTGATTTTGATCCCATCCTAGTGCTTTATTTCTCGTTTGTTTCCACGCTTGTTTGAGCTTCAGTGGTTTGGGCTATGTACTTCAGTACCGTCTACAAATTCCATTCCTGATCATGATACCAACAACAGATATGGTTACCACAATGGGGCAGCCAATTATTCAATCAGGCACACTCTCTACAGCTTTGGGCCACCTGATCTTCTCTTTAGCAATCAGTGTTTGTTCCCCAAGTGAGTCCATGGGGCAAAGCTTTTAAGCAGAAAAGATAGAAGAAGATTGAGAATTATGTTGATACCATCTCAATGTCTTACATCCTGGAACTTCCTCGTCTGTTGGGAATTCATCTGATTAAGCTTCGTGCTTTGGGACTATCCAGTCGATTATTCTCTCTTCCGATGCAAATGCTAGACGTGTCTCTCATTCTGGGGAATTTAGTCGTGATGTTGAAGATTGCAAGAGGTTTGAGTAAAGCCTAGCTCTGGCCTGGCGTCTTTTCCAAATTCCAATTTCTAATATGGCGGACAATTTCGAGCTTTTCGTTTGGTACAACGTTCACCCTCCCTTTTAAGAAATCTTTGGTGAGTATATTCTAGGGAACTCGGATATTCAATTGAAGACAGTTTATCATCCAGAAATAAAATCCAAGCTTGGAACATTTCAGAGACTGTTGTGTCCATATCGGATGGGGAATCTCTTATCCAAGTGAGCCTCGAGGTTGCGGAAGATCGTTTGAAGCAATCAGTCCATACGGAGACTAGTCTCCTCAACATGGAAATTTCAAATTTCATTTGCATTCTCATTTGCAATCTTAATTGTTTTGTTCGGAACTTTCTTGTATGCAAAATTGCTCATCTTTTTGAAAGTTAATCATAATGCATTGAATATGTTTGTCTTGAATTAATCCATTCATTATCACTCTTATTTGTTTTACTATGTTTTTGATACTCAACTATTGTTTAAAAACAATAACTCTGGAGGGAGGATGATGAAAATTTACCTGAAATCTCAAATGGTATGCTTTCAAGTAAAAACCTTTCTGACGATGTACAGACCTTGTTTCAATCCCCAAACATCAGAGATATAAGGGAGTTAGACCCTCGTTAACCCCTCTGAGCCTTCGAAGGAGGAGTTTCTTTTCTGTTCAAGAAAAAACCCTTACTTTTAACCCGGGGCAGGGTAGATGTTCAGTTAATTTGATCAAGCATTCAAATTTCAGGAGTGTCCCGTCTGAGGATCAACGCACCTTATCCCTCACATTATGAGGTCGAGAAAAGATCAATACAACAATGGTTATTTCCTCACAAAATCCCAAGGTCGAGATTGAATCGATACAATAATGGTTATCCCTCGCCGACCAAAGAATGAGACAACCACTTTCCTCCAAAAAAAATTTTTCAAAGACTTAGGGTCATACGACTTGTTCAAAAGGGAAATTATGAATGAGAAAGAAACAAAAATCCCCGCTAAGTCAAAACTTGAAAACAAGTCGCTTAGGCAAAAGTTAGGCCATCCCGCTGGACTTCCAAATTGAAATTCAAAAAAAAAAAAGAATTTGTCCAGGAAAAAGTTAGGGAAAGTGAAAAAAAATTTAAGGCAAAAAAGGATTATCCAATAAAAATCCTCATCAAAAGAAAAGTCGTGTGACCAAACACCCAAAAACCAAAGGTTAAGTGATTGTCGTGTCCAAAAAAATTGTTGCGGTTCCTCAACCATATCAAAGTTCCTTTTGAGAGATGAATGATCGTGTCAAGTTAACTGGATTTAGGACTGGAGAACATCACGAAGGGGGTGGGCACCAAATAACTTGAGCCTTAAATCCTTTTTTCTAAAAACCGTGAACCAGGCCACGTTACAACCCTTAAAATTCCTAATTGAAGCATGGGTTAATTCGAAAGCAAAACTGTTACGAGAATACGGTAACCTGACTCCTAGGAGACTTGCTTAAAACTTTTAAGTTGGTATCACTCCCTCTTATATTTTCTTTATACATAAAAATTTCGATGTTTCAACATATTTTCAATAAAAAGTTTTCTAACTTCAAGACAACTATATGATTTGCATTAGATTTATCATTCATAGGATAAAACATTCTTTGCATATGAAAAAGTGATTAAACATCAAGCGAGCTTTCATAATGAGCATCGGATAAAGAGTTTGATTATCCCGAGGGATGAATTGCTTCAGGGATATGTTGAAAAGAACGATCTTAATCTGAGGCATGCTTTCTAGCTATTCCTTTGAATTGAAGAAGTCTGGTATGAGAGATTGATAAAAGCTTTTTGTTTGATGATTGTGTGGAAGTTTTGTCTATCCCCAAACCTTTGATTAAGCAATGTTATATCGTTCCCAGTTGGTCCCAAAGGACAATTGTTGTCAAGCATCTACTTGCGCGTAAAGCAGTTCGAGTTGAGAAGTATGATTGTGTACTAGCTGGTTTTGAGGATGTAAGTCAATCATCCTGAGAAGGTGTTATCTTTCAAACTCCATGAACTTCTCATTCCTCTGTGAGCATGAGGTAAAGAAATGGTTTGCCAAGATTCTGCTAATCTGGAGAAATCAAGTCAGGATCCATTGACTCTCAAAACTTCGTCAATCTGGGGGAAGTGATGTCGAGATTCGACGAATCTCTCAAAGTGCCGAGTGATCAGGGTCCGTTACCCAAGACTTATTGATGCCACTTCTAATTTTGATTAGTCAGAGGCCGTATTTCAAAGTTTGGAACACTAGGGCAGTTTATTTGGGTGGTACAAATCTCAGGAAGTCCTTTCAGGGCAAGTTCTTTAATAACCCTATAGATTGGGCAAAGACAGAATACATGGGCATTCCTCCACCTCAGAGTTGAATAGGTTAAGTCCAGTCGCATGCTAAACAACTGAATTTGAAGAGCATGACAAGAAGTCGGGATTGTTATCCTTAGCTCATCAGAATTTGAAGTCTCGGTATTGTTGTTCCTTCACCAGAAGTTGAGATCTTTATCTATAATTAAAGTCAGGAGTGTTATTCTCAGCACAAATCTCGGGAAGTCCTCTCGAGGAGAATCTCTTCAAAGGTTGGTCAAACTGAAGGGGTTACGTCGAAGTTCAACGAATCTCTCCATAGACCCGTTGTGTCAGAGAATTATCCAGAGCTCGAATAATCTGGGGAAGATTATCTCAAGATAAAAGGACCCCTCTCCAGAGAAGTTGTCACACTAACTGGGGCACGTTCAATGATCTGTTTCGCATAAAATTCTCATGTGCTTTGTTTATCTGCATAATTCTCTGTCACCAGAGCAACATCTTTCAAGAGGATTAAGGTAACCCTAACCTGGATCGTTTCCCCCAAAGCGACACTGAAGTTTCTACTTCTCCCAAGAGAATATCTATTCCTCGGAGCACATCATCATTACCCTGACTAAAGATTTGATTGAATATCTTCTTATTCACCGATGATGTCATTTTAGGAAGATCAAATTTATTTGAGATTAATTGAGGGTTTCTACAAAGATCTGAAGCTTCTATTGCTCCCCAGGGAATCTCCCAAAGCATATAGTTTTAAGGATCGACTAGTTGGAATTTCAGACTAAGAGAGTCGTATCCCCCAAGTGCTTAAAGTTTCTTGTTCCCGGTCGCCTAGTAAAAATGGAGTGTTCTCATCCCCAACTGAAGTCGAGAGTTCCTTCGAAAATTTATCTTGTTCCCCGATGAAGTCAATTCATAAAGATTTCTTGTTCAAGAATTCTCTAATCTCCCCATGGCATAAGCATGGTTTGAAGTTAGCTATGTTGAGAATCTTTTGTTATCCCCAGTAAAGACTATTCAAGTCTGTTCTGTTTCCTAGCAAAGTCATGGGAGCATCATCTCACTCCCTTAGAGGAGGTTGTTCATGAGGATCTGTTGTCCAAAATTTCTCATTCCCCAATGAAGCTGCCTTATTAGAGATCTGAAGAAGTGAAAAACACAAGAAGGGGGGTTGAATTGTAAAAACTGGAAATCAATTGCAATGAACACGATATTTTTATCCTGGTTCGTTTGATCTCAAACTACTCCAGTCCACCCGTCAAGGTGATTTCGCCTCTCTCTAACGAGGTCTTAATTCACTATATTCAACTGAATATTACAATCTGCTTTAACAACTGCTAAAGCCTTCTTGAAGCAAACCACAAACCGGTTTCTCAAGGAATCACTTTCTTACAAAGAATTGAAATCTAGGTGTGTGAATGTTTTCTACAAAACTGTTTATCACAACTGTGATATTACACAACTTAAGCTTATGGAAACTAGATTGCTAAAATAATTGAGTAAGGAAATATGGAGCTTTTAGCAAACTGAGAGTAAGGAAGATTATGATTAGCTTTTAGGCGTGTAAATTGATGTAGAGCATTAGCCAATTCAATCTTCATTGACTTGTCTATATAACATTGGAATTGGTGAACGTTGGAGCAATAAGTCTGATTCAATGCCAATAACAATCTTTCCTTATTAAGCAGATCTTGTCTGGAATGATGCCGTTGGTAATAACTCGTCTTGAATGCACAGTGCCGTTGCTACTTAAGCATGTTCTGGCTTGGGCTCATTCTGACGCTGCTTAAGTGCTGATGAACTATTGTTGTCTCTATCAGAGTTCAGAGTGTTGAGCGCAGATCTGTTCATCAAGCTTCAGCATAAGCGTGAGTTGTTCTTCTGATTCTGGTATCTGTGATCGGTGGATCTGGAACTGACTGTTTAACGCTGGTTCGCGAAATGTCGCGGAAGCAAGAGTCGCCACCGTCTTTTATTTTCTCCAAATGGAAAGGACAAAAGCACAGAAAAATTCCTTAAAGAGATTGCTCTTGGTTCGGGAGGTAGATTATAGAAAGGGAAGGTGTTAGCACCCTTTCTATCCATGGTTATCCATGGGCTCTTAGATACTTGCTCATTTGTGTTTTCAAAAATGTTTGTTTGCTTTTCAACTGTGGGTTTAAAAAGTTTCTTTGAAAATTCCAGTTCGACTCTTGTATCAGTCCTCAAGAGTGTTTGAAAAATTGCTTTCGAAAGCTTTTTGAAAATGTGTTGGTGTGAAAAGTATTTTGTTTTGTTTTGAAATTTAGAGCAAGTATCTAGAGTCGTCTACCTACCCTAAGGAATTCGTCTGTGTAAATGTCCTTTAAAGTAGTGCCATGCCACCATTGAGAGGTAGGTAGCACCACCATTGGAGGTGTTCGGGTCAATTCGAGGTTCGGGACATGGTGATCACCAGAGCAATGGGAAGATACCTTAGAAGCTACCCTCATGCCAGGTTCCCGGATCATGAGGACTTACTAAGACATCCTCTACTCGACGATCACCTTTCGAAGCAAGGCAAGAGTGAGGCGTACCCTAGGGGTGGTGTGTGCGATTTGTGTGTCGTTTTCATTTGCATTTATCTTGTCATGTTATTGGTGTTCTACGCTTGTTTTTATTTTGTCCATACATTCTTTCATGTCTTTTGATTAACAGTTAAAATATTTGCGAGAAAGTAAATTCTAAGCTATTACAAATGGCGCGGGTCCACATCGCCAAAATTAACCAGGACCCGATTTGACAGAAAGTAAATGAAGAATTGAAAAGTGCGAGAAGTAGTATACATGGCTTCGGGAGAGGTACATAATTATTTAAGCAAAATAAAATAAATATGCGAATTAGAATAAAAATTAAGAACATGGGCGTTGGACCCTTTTGCAAAAATTAAAATTAATGAGGAATTAAAATTAAAATTAAAAGAAAGCAAGAATTTGTTTTTTGGTGTTTTTTAGTGTTTTAAGATTTAATAGAAAAAGAATTAATCAAAATACGACGCAAACCCTAATTCTAGTTATTTTAATTTATTAAGAAAACATTAGAATTTAACCTAATTTAAACCTAATTTTTATATACAATTTTAATTATGAAAATAAATAAAATAAATAATATTATTGTGAAAAAGAAAAATTAAAAGGAATAAAACATTTATTAAACCTAGTTCTATATTTTTTAGATTTTGTTATGAAAGGAATTAAAATTAAAACCCTAATTTAAACTAATTAATTTACATGCATTTATTTACAAGAAATATTAAAATAAAAATATTTATTATATTTTTTATCTTTTCTGATTTTTATGCATTTTTTTTTATATTTTGTAGAAATAATTAATTAAATCAAAACAATAAAGAAAATAAAATAATAATTGAAAATATAGAGAATTGCAAACCAGGGGGGGTGGTAGTCCCCAAATAGGAGGTCTCTTGTTAGCAATTCAGGCCCATTTGACTGAGGCCTTGTTGGACTTTTTTACTCACGTGCTGGCATGTTGACTCAAGCTTAGGGTGTTCATCAATTCTCAGCCTTTGGTTTGATTCTGATGGACGCGTGGATGGTTTGGTGGAGAAGGTGCATGGTACGCTTTATTATTGAAACTGCATATGATTGGAAATTGAAAAATAATATGGAAACATGAAAGACCTGGGGCTCGAACCCAGGTCATGTACCTTTCCAACCAACACGTTTGCCACTGAAGCGCTTTGTTTATCTGTATATTAATATAACAAATAAATATTATAAAAGAAAATGGTCAATGGCTTTGGAAACGCGCGCGAGATTTTGAATCAACCTATCATCGTGTGCCACGGACTCATCTTCTTCATCATCCCTGAAATATAAAACATTAGGCAACGATTTCTTATATGTTCTCTTAGGCCTGCTATTAGAAAATAGCGATTAGGCCTATAGTGTTCATAAATTGATCGCGAGTGTTGCATCTTCTTCGTCCAGTCATGATGATTCTAATGGTAGTGGCCAAAGGTTCCAATTTTTCCTCGTTTCAAAATCCCCAATTTCAAACTCTACAAACCCTAAAAACTCAAACATGGCGTAATCGCGTATAGCAAATAAAAAGACAATTAAATGCATTGGTTAGCTTCAGAATCAAATGAGGAATAAGAATCCATGAATAAAATGTTATGAAAATGCCTAAATTTGAGAACACGATTATGAGTTTTTCATGAAATATTTGGAATGCTGTATACCAATTCCTTGCGTTTTGATTGTTGTTTTTGATTGGAATATGTCCAATGACCTTTGAGCAAGCTAATGGAACAAGAATTAGGTCTTGAATCGCCCTGGAAGTGAGTTTGCAGTTTTGAGTTTTTGGAGAAAAATTTCAAGTTTGATTATGGCCTTCTTGCGCAGCTTAGTGTGTATCCTCATTAGGGTTATGATCCTGGCATATGTAGTAGTGAATTAGGTCAAAAAGAATCAATCAAATCCATTGCATTCATTGATTTTGGAAATTTGATTTTCTAAGATTTTTCATATCTTTTTCCATGTGTTTTTGGTTCAAAATCAAGCCAATCAACCCAAATCTTTCCATATTGGTACAAGCACGAAATCTTGAGGCTAAAACATGTACAAAAAGATTTGTTAGGTTAAGTTAAATATTTTTCACATATTTAATTGATTTAAGTGAATTATTATAAATAAAAATTCAAATAAATAAATAAAAAATGAGAAAATACTTCCCTTTGGGCCAAGTGGTCGTGCACATGCTTGGAATGATGAATTGTGGAAGAAAAATGGGCCCATTAGCAATTTTAGGTCATTTGGATCAATGTTGATTTTTCAAAGTATCCAAACATTTCCCAACTTCTACAAGGCATAACTTGCTCAATTTTTAAGCTTTTCTCATGTTCTTGGACATTTTGGAAAGGTCTTTGAGTCCTATAACCAATGTCTTTGGTCCCATGTCATTTTGATTTACCAATCTCAAGTTATGGCCTTTGACTTAAAGTCCCTTTTTGTTGACTTTTGAAAATGACCTATAATGTTGAAATTGATAACTTTTTGTGAGAGCATTTCTTGGACTTGAAGTATGAAGATGAGTTGTAGGAAATGTCTTTCTATTCAAAATGAGCTTTGGATGGAATTTTTCTGATAATCCATGTGAAAGTTATGCCCTGGTCAATTTCAGTTGACTTTTTCAGCTGTCCAAATAAGGAAACTTTTGCATCTTGATGATTTTTGAGCCAAACTTTGAGAATCATGATCAAGCATTGATCAAATGATGTTTGTGGCTTCAAAATGATATATTGGCCAAAAATTTGAACTTTTGACTGTCAAATGACCATTTTGCCCCTACAGTTGACTGTAGTGCAATTAGGGTTTTTGACTGTGCAATTTTGAGCTGAATGCCTTGAAATTTGATATGAGGATGCTTGACCATATTTGTAGGCATGTGAGACTTGATTGGACCTTTGGAAACTTCATTTTCTTGGTCAGAACACAAACCCTAATTTTGACTGTATGGGAGACCTTTTGCACTGTGCAACCCTTGGGGAATTTTGCAGCTTGGGTTTGGCAATTTCTTGAAGAATATGGGAGGGCAAATTTTGGGGTACAACAGTTGCCCCTGTTCAATCTTCTTAGACCTGAGGATGCAGATTGGCTGACGTGCCTTTCGTAATCCGAGGGTGGAAGATGATTGAACACTAGAGTGCCCAGAAATTTGCGCTCACATAGTAGCAATGATGGTGGAAATGGGCTTACAGATGCCATTTAGAGGTTGCTGGAGAGGATGACGGGCTTATAGATGCCATCTGGATGTTGATCGCGTAAGAGATTCCTTAGCGAGAACCTGTATACCTGCAAAAGAAACATGAGTACCTGACGCGTTGCAGGAGTTGATTTCAGATGCTTGGCATAGATATGTCCTGACTGGTTTCAGGAGCTGAATCTGGAGCTTCAAACGACGATGAATGAACCAGGGATGGTTGCTACCTTAGCATGAATGGTAAGAGAACCTTGGGTGATTTTAACTTCAACAACGCTCGTTGAGAAAATCTTGATGGGAAATACCATCTTCGCAGGATCGGGAAGAGAACCATAGGTCATTATAATCTGAAAGGGAATCACCTCACTCACCGTCGGAGAGGGGACTATAGGAAATTATAATCTGAAAGGAATTATCACCTCACTCACCGTCGGAGAGGGAACTATCTGGAAATGAATTATCACCTCACTCACCGTCGGAGAGGGAACCATAGGAGATTATCACCTCACTCACCGTCGGAGAGGGAAACATCTGAAAAGGACTTACCACCTCACTCACCGTCGGAGAGGGAACCATAGGAGATTATCACCTCACTCACCGTCGGAGAGGGAAACATCTGAAAAGGACTTACCACCTCACTCACCGTCAGAGAGGGAACCATAGGAGATTATCACCTCACTCACCGTCGGAGAGGGAAACATCTGAAAAGGACTTACCACCTCACTCACCGTCGGAGAGGGAACCATAAGAGAGGAATGATCGCCTCACTCACCGTCGGAGAGGGAACCATCTGGGATAACTTCTACTGAGTCTTCATCAGGAAAATCTGTTGGGAGTCGATTTAGCTGGACTAGAGAAGGCCTGGGACTGGATAAGAAATCTTTGGAGTCGATTAACTGAACCGGTCTAGGTCTTGAAATATGATTGAGAATTTAACTGCATCTTTCCTGAAAGGTAAAGGTCAGTCATATGCAATGCATGATATGGACCAAGCAATGATGTTCTCACCATAAATGAGATTTGTATGATATGATGCGTCTATGCATGCTATAATGATGTATGTGATGTTTTATGAATGTATGTTTTCGTCTGAGGAAAATAAATCCTTGACGGGTGCCGGGAAGTCGCTCCTGGGCTGATGTTGAAGAATAGATTTTTGCTTCCGCTGGGGATGATAGCTGCAAGAATACCGGTAGGAGAAGATGACTCCGTTGCGGAATAAACTTGGCAAATGGAAGATTCTGCGGGGAGAAAAGATACTCTAGCGACCATGTTGGGAAGCAATACTCTGTGGGAAAAGGGATGCCTTGCTGAGTGTTGATAATAATTTGCTGGGGATACCCTTGCTGTATTGGGAGTATTGATAGACTTCGCTGGGGATAGGAAGACTTTGTCGACGATGCTCTTTCCGTGGCTTTTGGCTGAGGATAACCCAGTTATATCCTGTTAAGGAAATAACTCTTTGAATAAAGCCGGGAGACGCGTTCGTGCTCTGCGAGGGGATAAGCTTCCAGAATCTACTGGGGATAAGCTTACTGCTTGGAGAGATGGATTCCAATTTTCCTGGGGGAAACTGGGTTGGACTTTCCTGGGGAAGTTTTGGACTGTAATTTTGTAAGTTGAAAGAGGGCACATATGTAGGGTTGCCTGCTGATGAGTTTGTATCTGAAATGGAGAAGGAACCTGGGTAGGGTTACTTTGATGATGAGTTCGTGTAAAACTTCGTTCTTGGAAAGGGAGAACCTGTGTAGGGTGTCCGGGTGACGAGTCCATGTAACACTGCATCTTGAAGAGAGGGAACCGGTGTAGGGTTGTTTGGTGAGGTAAGTTCATGTAAAACTTCTTGATGAACCGGGGTGAGGTTATCTTGAGCTAAATCCATGTAAGACTTCTGGGGGGAACCGGGGTTAGGTTGCCGCAGGATAAATTTGTGTAAAACTTCTTGACGAACCGAGGTAAGGTCATCTTGAGGTAGGTCCATGTGAGACTCTGGAGGAACCGGGGTTAGGTTACTTGGATAAGTTTGTGTAAAAACTTCTTGATGCACCGAGGTAGGGTCATCTTGAGATAGGTCCATGTAAGACTTCTAGGGGAACCGGGGTTAGGTTACTTGGATAAGTTTGTGTAAAAACTTCTTGATGAACCGGGGTTAGGTTACTTGGATAAGTTTGTGTAAAAACTTCTTGATGAACCGGGGTTAGGTCATCTTGAGATAGGTCCATGTGAGACTTCTGGAGGAACCGGGGTTAGGTTACTTGGGATAAATCCATGTAAGATTTCTGGAGGAACCGGGGTAAGGTTGCTTCGGGATAAATCCATGTAAGATTTCTGGAGGAACCGGGGTTAGGTTACCTGATTTTGATTAAGGGGATGATTGTCCTGTTTGGTTTCGGATGTTAACCCACGATCTGGGATTTGTAAAGGTAGATGGTAATCATCCTTATGTTGATCTTTCCTTTGTACCTTGTTTGACGGAGCAATTGGATCGTCTGGATAACTCATTATTGCCCCTGTTTCGGAGGTGAGGGAAGAGGATACCTGTGTGGGTGATTGATAAATCTTCGGGTAGACAAGTGATGAGATATCGGAACATAGTCGTACGCTTTGATCCCTAACTTTTGCCTGGACCGCCCTTTCGGGTTTTCAGTCCACCGGGATACCCATTTTTGCTCAAGCCGCCTTTTCAGGTTTTCGACTTGCTGGGTGTACTGATTTTTCATTTTCATCCCTTATTTTTGCCCGAACCCTTTTGGTTCGCCGGGAAGCCCTTATTTTTGCCTAGGTACGTCGACCTAGCGGGTCTTTGATTTCGCGTAGTATTCTTTCGACTATGTCCACGCTCTCAGAATGTAGGGAGTTGCCCCTGTTGGAAGTATTTTGTCATGCCTCAGATAATGGGCAATGCTCCTACTGTGCCCCTTGATTGGAGGTACTTCTGTTCACAAGGTGTTCATCGTGCGAATTTCCCTGCTGTTCAAACAAATAGTCATATGCAAACAAGGTTATTTTAAGAATGCAAAAGCCTATGTCTGTCTTGAATTTTGAAAATGCATTTTTTGTAATACAGTGCGGTGTCAACTCAAGATTTTACAGCAAACCTTCAGGAGTCAGGATACCTTCGTAACAGTATGCTTTCGAACTAACCCATGCTTCAGCTAGGACTTTTAAGGGTTATATCGTGGCCTGGTTCACGGTTTAAGAAACAAAGGATAAAGGCTCAAATTATTTGTACCCACCCGCTCTTCGTGATGTTCTCCAAACCTAAACTCAGTTGATCATACGTTAGACCTTGTTTGAGTCTTTGCTCTGATTTTCCAGTGATGGTTCGGACATTGATGATTTATTCTGATTAGGCAGTCGTTTTTTTGTTTTTGTTGAGGGTTTGTAAGACCTCTTTCTTGATTTTTGTTATCCCTTTCCTTTTTTTTTTATTTATTTTTTTTTTTTTGCCTGAACTGTTTCCCTTTTTTTTTTGGAATTACAGTCAGCGGGATGCCCCAGTTTTGTAAGTTTCCTTCATGGGTTTTGACTTAATGGGCTTTTTTATTTTGAGAGATATAATGACTGCCTGTCCTTCTTGATTATTCGGAACCATCACTGTCTTTTGTTTATTTAAGGACCTCTTTGGTGCCATTCGTTATGCACTTGGATCAACTGAGAGACTACCCTGCCCCAGGCTATGATTAAGGGTTTTTAAATTTCGAAAAGAAAAACTCCTACTTCTTTGGCTCAGAGGGGTTGACGAGGGATTATCTTCCTTATAACTCCAGTGTTTAGGGATTTGAAACAATGCCTGTACTTCATCAGCAAGGTCTGTTCAAAAGCATACTGTAAAGATAGCGGTATCGTTTTCGTCATCCTCCCTCAAGAGGCTTAGAATTATTAATTAAGAGTTGATCATCAAGAAAAATATGAAAATAATTTGCATTTAGTGAATACGAATATATTGTTTCAGAACAGACATATGCGATGCATTAATGAAATAACAATGTTTGACATGAGTAAATGTTTGAACAAAAGAAAATTGCAACTTGAACATTCGAATGAACAAAAATTTCCTAATCTCAGGGTTTGTCAGTTCAAATAGTGCCTCCTGTAGGGATGGTAGAAGCACTCAGCCTGGCCATCTTGGGTGAATTCCACAGTTCCTTCCTCAATCAGGTCCTGGATTTTATTCTTCAAAGTCCAACAATCCTCTGTAGCATGCCCCGGGCTGTCAGAATGATAAGCGCAATGAGCGTTGGGGTCATACCTTGAAGGTGTCCTGTTGGGATTCTTCGGAGGATCCTTTAGAGTTACCAAGTTCAAACTCAGCAGTTGTTGTAAGGCTTGAGGCAGCGACACGTTGAGCTTGGTGAATTGTCTTTTGGGCTTGTCTGGCTGAAGCTGGTGAGGTTGATACTGAATTGGTGATACTTGAGCCATATGAGGAACTTTCTCCTTGCCTCTTTGTCTCAAAGATGGTCGAACGATGACTGGCCTTTTACCCTTAGATGTTTGCCCCAGTTGATTACCCTGAAGCAGTTGGTTGACGAGAAACCGGAGCTCATCTTGTCTTTGAGCTAAACCTTGAATGATATTCCTCTGCCCCAGCATTTGGGCTTTCATTGCATCCATCTCAGCTTGTAGGTGTTTCAACCTTTCATCCTCAGCACTGTTCCTGACAAAGGTCCCCATGAGAAGTGTCCTTAGCTCTTCCTGCCCCTTGGATAGATTCAGGAGGATTTCCCCGAACCGAGTCTCTTGAGCAAGAAGGTCCTGGTTATCTGGTTGGGAGGCCATTGCTGAAATAAACAGCGAGAAAGGTAAGTGACCTGCAACAAAGATACCTGTTATGTAATGATGTGTATGACATGCATGCAATGTTTTCAAGGACCTCGCGGGGTAGACAAGAAAATTAGCTAGCATTTGGATCCGGTAGCTTGATTGAAAGAAACTTCATATTTATTGAGAGCTTTTCTTCCAAGGGTCAAAGGCTCACCATATCCAGTGGGTCATAGCCCCTGACAACCTTGGCTAGAGGAAAATAAATCCTCTTTGCCCCTTGCTAGACAGTTTGATTCATCGTGACCTGCATCACAAGCCCTTGAGATCCTTGAAATGGGTTAGGATATATGCAATGGTATGATGTCATGATGCATGGGGTAGTATAGATAAACCCTGTTATGAGCCCTTATTAAGGACTGCAAACCAAAACCTGCAAGCAGCTCAAGTAAAACCTATCATGAGTCCCAGTTAAGGACTATAAACAAACCCTGCAAGGACTCAGTAAACCTTGTTATGAGTCCTAATTAAGGACTAAAGCAAACCCTGCCAGAACTCAGTAAACCTTGTTATGAGTCCTAATTAAGGACTACAAACAAACCCTGCAAGAAACTCAAGTAAAACCTTGTTATGAGTCCCAATTAAGGACTATAAACAAAACCTGCAAGTAGTTCATGTGTCAGATAAAACATGCAAGTAGTCAAGTACGAAGGCACACAAGTCACACAAAAGAGTCCTTAGAGTTTAGGCCAACATGGGGTCTGGGTATTACCCTCTTTCAGTTTGTTGGTTAAGACCTGTCCTATCAGAAGTAACCGGGTTCTAGAGGATCCCAATATCACTGACTACCCTCAATCGGTCATAACTCCAGCATCGCAATCTTTTCTTGCAGCCAGAACCATCACGAGAGTTTAGCCTCAATGGGTGTAGCATACTGCTACTGTTCTATTGGCCAAGTTGGGTCATTTAAGGTTCTAAGGTTGTTGGTGCTTAATGACTCCTCAGAAGACCCATATTCTCCTCGTTGCAACACAAGGGATATCGGTACAGACCAAGGTGCCACACCAACGTAGCCACTGCTTCACCTGTGTCGGTCTACGCCGGACAGGTCCCTCACAGCTTATGCTACCTAAACAGGGTATCCCCAGATCCGGGTTAGGATCCATGTAACTCCGATGCAACCCACAATAGTAAAGCAAGCAAATCAATACAATTGAAAACACAGTTTATGAACTAGCCCTAAGGTACACCTCACTTTAAGTTTAAGTGTCCCCAGCAGAGTCGCCAGTTCTGTGATCGGTAGATCTGGAACTGACTGTTTAACGCTGGTTCGCGAAATGTCGCGGAAGCAAGAGTCGCCACCGTCTTTTATTTTCTCCAAATGGAAAGGACAAAAGCACAGAAAAATTCCTTAAAGAGATTGCTCTTGGTTCGGGAGGTAGATTATAGAAAGGGAAGGTGTTAGCACCCTTTCTATCCATGGTTATCCATGGGCTCTTAGATACTTGCTCATTTGTGTTTTCAAAAATGTTTGTTTGCTTTTCAACTGTGGGTTTAAAAAGTTTCTTTGAAAATTCCAGTTTGACTCTTGTATCAGTCCTCAAGAGTGTTTGAAAAATTGCTTTCGAAAGCTTTTTGAAAATGTGTTGGTGTGAAAAGTATTTTGTTTTGTTTTGAAATTTAGAGCAAGTATCTAGAGTCGTCTACCTACCCTAAGGAATTCTTCTGTGTAAATGTCCTTTAAAGTAGTGCCATCCCACCATTGAGAGGTAGGTAGCACCACCATTGGAGGTGTTCGGGTCAATTCGAGGTTCGGGACATGGTGATCACCAGAGCAATGGGAAGATACCTTAGAAGCTACCCTCATGCCAGGTTCCCGGATCATGAGGACTTACTAAGACATCCTCTACTCGACGATCACCTTTCGAAGCAAGGCAACAGTGAGGCGTACCCTAGGGGTGGTGTGTGCGATTTGTGTGTCGTTTTCATTTGCATTTATCTTGTCATGTTATTGGTGTTTTACGCTTGTTTTTATTTTGTCCATACATTCTTTCATGTCTTTTGATTAACAGTTAAAATATTTGCGAGAAAAGTAAATTCTAAGCTATTACAAATGGCGCGGGTCCACATCGCCAAAATTAACCAGGACCCGATTTGACAGAAAGTAAATGAAGAATTGAAAAGTGCGAGAAGTAGTATACATGGCTTCGGGAGAGGTACATAATTATTTAAGCAAAATAAAATAAATATGCGAATTAGAATAAAAATTAAGAACATGGGCGTTGGACCCTTTTGCAAAAATTAAAATTAATGAGGAATTAAAATTAAAATTAAAAGAAAGCAAGAATTTGTTTTTTGGTGTTTTTTAGTGTTTTAAGATTTAATAGAAAAAGAATTAATCAAAATACGACGCAAACCCTAATTATAGTTATTTTAATTTATTAAGAAAACATTAGAATTTAACCTAATTTAAACCTAATTTTTATATACAATTTTAATTATGAAAATAAATAAAATAAATAATATTATTGTGAAAAAGAAAAATTAAAAGGAATAAAACATTTATTAAACCTAGTTCTATATTTTTTAGATTTTGTTATAAAAGGAATTAAAATTAAAACCCTAATTTAAACTAATTAATTTACATGCATTTATTTACAAGAAATATTAAAATAAAAATATTTATTATATTTTTTATCTTTTCTGATTTTTATGCATTTTTTTATATATTTTGTAGAAATAATTAATTAAATCAAAACAATAAAGAAAATAAAATAATAATTGAAAATATAGAGAATTGCAAACCAGGGGGGGTGGTAGTCCCCAAATAGGAGGTCTCTTGTTAGCAATTCAGGCCCATTTGACTGAGGCCTTGTTGGACTTTTTTACTCACGTGCTGGCATGTTGACTCAAGCTTAGGGTGTTCATCAATTCTCAGCCTTTGGTTTGATTCTGATGGACGCGTGGATGGTTTGGTGGAGAAGGTGCATGGTACGCTTTATTATTGAAACTGCATATGATTGGAAATTGAAAAATAATATGGAAACATGAAAGACCTGGGGCTCGAACCCAGGTCATGTACCTTTCCAACCAACACGTTTGCCACTGAAGCGCTTTGTTTATCTGTATATTAATATAACAAATAAATATTATAAAAGAAAATGGTCAATGGCTTTGGAAACGCGCGCGAGATTTTGAATCAACCTATCATCGTGTGCCACGGACTCATCTTCTTCATCATCCCTAAAATATAAAACATTAGGCAACGGTTTCTTATATGTTCTCTTAGGCCTGCTATTAGAAAATAGCGATTAGGCCTATAGTGTTCATAAATTGATCGCGAGTGTTGCATCTTCTTCGTCCAGTCATGATGATTCTAATGGTAGTGGCCAAAGGTTCCAATTTTTCCTCGTTTCAAAATCCCCAATTTCAAACTCTACAAACCCTAAAAACTCAAACATGGCGTAATCGCGTATAGCAAATAAAAAGACAATTAAATGCATTGGTTAGCTTCAGAATCAAATGAGGAATAAGAATCCATGAATAAAATGTTATGAAAATGCCTAAATTTGAGAACACGATTATGAGTTTTTCATGAAATATTTGGAATGCTGTATACCAATTCCTTGCGTTTTGATTGTTGTTTTTGATTGGAATATGTCCAATGACCTTTGAGCAAGCTAATGGAACAAGAATTAGGTCTTGAATCGCCCTGGAAGTGAGTTTGCAGTTTTGAGTTTTTGGAGAAAAATTTCAAGTTTGATTATGGCCTTCTTGCGCAGCTTAGTGTGTATCCTCATTAGGGTTATGATCCTGGCATATGTAGTAGTGAATTAGGTCAAAAAGAATCAATCAAATCCATTGCATTCATTGATTTTGGAAATTTGATTTTCTAAGATTTTTCATATCTTTTTCCATGTGTTTTTGGTTCAAAATCAAGCCAATCAACCCAAATCTTTCCATATTGGTACAAGCACGAAATCTTGAGGCTAAAACATGTACAAAAAGATTTGTTAGGTTAAGTTAAATATTTTTCACATATTTAATTGATTTAAGTGAATTATTATAAATAAAAATTCAAATAAATAAATAAAAAATGAGAAAATACTTCCCTTTGGGCCAAGTGGTCGTGCACATGCTTGGAATGATGAATTGTGGAAGAAAAATGGGCCCATTAGCAATTTTAGGTCATTTGGATCAATGTTGATTTTTCAAAGTATCCAAAAATTTCCCAACTTCTACAAGACATAACTTGCTCATGTTTTAAGCTTTTCTCATGTTCTTGGACATTTTGGAAAGGTCTTTGAGTCCTCTAACCAATGTCTTTGGTCCCATGTCATTTTTATTTACCAATCTCAAGTTATGGCCTTTGACTTAAAGTCCCTTTTTGTTGACTTTTGAAAATAACCTATAATGTTGAAATTGATAACTTTTTGTGAGAGCATTTATTGGACTTGAAGTATGAAGATGAGTTGTAGGAAATGTCTTTCTCTTCAAAATGAGCTTTGGATGGAATTTTTCTGATAATCCATGTGAAAGTTATGACCTGGTCAATTTCAGTTGACTTTTTCAACTGTCCAAATAAGGAAACTTTTGCATCTTGATGATTTTTGAGCCAAACTTTGAGAATCATGATCAAGCATTGATCAAATGATGTTTGTGGCTTCAAAATGATATATTGGCCAAAAATTTGAACTTTTGACTGTCAAATGACCATTTTGCCCCTACAGTTGACTGTAGTGCAATTAGGGTTTTTGACTGTGCAATTTTGAGCTGAATGCCTTGAAATTTGATATGAGGATGCTTGACCATATTTGTAGGCATGTGAGACTTGATTGGACCTTTGGAAACTTCATTTTCTTGGTCAGAACCCAAACCCTAATTTTGACTGTATGGGAGACCTTTTGCACTGTGCAACCCTTGGGGAATTTTGCAGCTTGGGTTTGGCAATTTCTTGAAGAATATGGGAGGGCAAATTTTGGGGTACAACAGTATCTGATATAGCATCTTCTGATGCTGATGTTGATATCCAATATTTTGATGCTGATACCTATCAGAGTTTCTGCAAAACAGAAAGTAATATTTTAGGTAGCAAATAGTTCTTACATGAATCACATAATTTATATATCTTTTCATTTTGTTATCATCAAAACTTAAACTTAGGGTAGTAGATTCAAACTTTGTTCTAACAATCTCCCCCTTTTTGATGATGACAAAAACTAGATATTTTTTAATTGAAAATAGCGTGAAAAAGTATCAGAGATAACTAAATGATAAGTTGCATTAGAATTAAATAAGGAGTTATCAAGGATAAGGGATAAAGAGATATCAGAGTTGGGATCAGAGATACTCCCCCTGAATTTATTACTTCCCTTTTTAATTCCAAGAGTTCTTTAGGATCAGATCTTTATTGAATTCTTGAACATCAGAATGTTAGAGCTTTGACTATCAGAACTTCAGATCAGAATATCAGAGCTTTATCAGAGCTTTGATTTGGATCAGAGTATCAGGGCTTTGGGCTTCAGTGTATCAGAGAGCATTCTTGTACCTGCAGACTTATGCAAAAAACAGAAAACATTCAAGTATATCAGAGTTAGAATGTTTGAGACTTTTTGTCTCAGTAATCCGTTATTGAAAAATATCATTCTTGTTCTCCCCCTTTTTGTCAGCAATCAAAAAGTGTAAGTGATGTGCTAAAACGATCAGAGCAGAAAAACTTGTTATATTAAAATATTCAGAGCAAGACAAAACAGTACAAAAGATATGCAAAGAAAAACATTGAAAATATCATGACTGAAAAGCTAAGGTTGGGGAGGAAAGCGTGTGAACAGAGTCTCCAGCATTGCCTTAATCTGATCAGCAGTTTCAGTCTGCTTGTGCACCATGCTGACTACTGTATCTATCTTGCTGTCCTGTACATCCATCCTTTCCTTCATCTTCTGATCATTTTCATCCATTCTTTGCTGCAGACAAATATCATTCAGCTTCAGCTCTTCCAGAGTCTGCCTGTCCAAGGCAGCTTGAGAAACATCAGAAGCAGGGAGCTTCTGAGAGCTTTCTGCAACATCTTCAGCTTGATTGACTTCAGCTTGAATAGTCTGATCTTCTTCTGGCAGCACTTTTGAAGCTGGGCGCTTCTCAGACCATGGCTCACTATCCAGAAGGAGCACGTCTTCCTGTGGCAGCTGACTTTCAACTTCCTTCAGCAGCTTGCTGAAGTTCTGTTGTGCCTGCTCATAGTTGATATCTTGAAACTTGAGGGCTTCAGCATGTACCCATATTCTGAAACGTGACCAGAGCTGGTATGAGGCAGCAGGATCAATCATTCCAGGACAGACTTGCTTCAGAGAAGCAATCCATTACTGCAAACCTGTTTCAAAATTCACAATGCCAGAGCCAACATCTGGCTGTTTTGGTTTTGGAATGGCTATTTTATGTTTGAGATCAGCAAGACGGTCAAGGATTGTTAAATCGATGAAGGTCCTGCTGGGGTCTTATGTAGTTTGTTTGGGAGATGTTTGTTTGGGAGATGGAGTGGGAGAGTCAGAAATAATAATTGGACTGTGGGGAGTCTTTGGAGTGTTTGGAGGGGTAGTTTCTGGCGAGGATGGTAGTTGGGCCATGGTTACATTTGTTCCACATGGAAGCTGAATTGCCAGAGGTTGTGGCTCAGAGGATTGAGGAGAATGAGGTTCAGGAGATGGAGTTTCAGAATGATGAAACTCAGGTTGAGGAGGTGATGGTGGAGGTGATGGTGGATGAATTTCTGGTTGAGGAGAGGGAGAAGGAATTGTTGGTTGTGGAGAAGGAGGAGGAATCTCTGGTTGTTCTGGGATTTGAGGTTCTTCTGGTATGGGTGAGAGAGGTTGTTCTGGTTGAGCAGAGTGGGTAATTTCTGGTTCAGTGTTTGGATTATTTGAGAGGTGATCAGAAACACGTTGATCAATGTCAGACAGAACTTTGTCAAGTTCTGATGCTGTTGAAGTTGTGGGTTTTGGATGTTTGGTGTGGGGTCTTCTGAGAGTCAGTGACTCAGAAGGGTCATCTTCTGGTTCGGTTTCATCAATAGTTGGTATGGGGATTGGAATTTCATGTGAAGCAGGGGTTGGGATTGATGTTGGAATAGCAGAAGAATTTAAAACAGAAGCAGCAGATAAATTACCTCTTTTCTTGGGTGTCTGCTGGGATGATCCTTCTGAAGTGGCCTTTCTTTTCTTCGTCTTCTTCAGTGTAACTTCTAGTTGAGGTTGGTGCAGATCTTTGATATTCAGCTTGGGATCTGTACCATCAGCCTTGCACGCGTCCAAGTATTTGAGAACCACCACTGGTTTAGATTCTATCTCAGAAAATAAAGGAAAGTCGTCCAGAGGGACTCTTCTGCTGGTGATGTCAGCAAGAGGAGTAACGCTGGGCTCCTTTCTGATATTCTCTATCAGTTTCATTTTCTTCAGATTCTTCGCGTTCAGAGGCTTGCCAACAGTTGGTTCAATAGTACTTAACTCCTGAGCTTCTATGAGGTGCTCTATCAGCCTATTCTCAGTCAGAATATCTGATATTAACCTTCCAAAGGGTATCCAATCCCTCTTGGTTCTTTCTTCTTCCCTGGTCTCCTTGACGCTGGTCCTGAGGTGATTAAACAGAAGATGATCCAAGTTGATTTTTACCTTCTGATTAATAAAGTAGATCAGAAACTGCTGATCTATATTTATATAATCAGGGGAACTTGTTGGCTTCCTGTGATTAAAACACCCCAGAATGATCTTCGCCCATACTCTGTGGTGATCCTTTAAGTCTCTGATCTTGCTGCTGGGCACCCCAAGGGTGAAAATCTGTTCTGCTATGACACCAACGTCAGAGCATCTTTCAGCCATATCAATACAGCGGACGCCATCGCCACTGTAACCAATCAATTTTGCTATGTGATCCTCAGTGATCACAATCTTCTTTCCCATTATGTAGGAGGTGACTTGATGCATTGATGAGGATGCATGAATCCATAACTCCTTGACCAAAACTGGGAACGTTGGCCCAACCAACCTATCAAAATATCTCTCCCATTTCTGTGCCCTAACTTCTTCTGTCAAGTCAAATCCATTTTCTTTCAGACTGCCAAAGTCAATAATCAGTTCAGACAACACTTCCAAATTCTTCACTGGAGTAAGGAGTGTTCTGAATGGAACTTGGTACTGTTCAGAGGAATCCTTCTTCTGAGAACCTGCAGAAGCATTGCTGGAGGTTTCCATGTTCACACTTAGGGTTTTTCTGAGAAAACTGAGAAAATGGGTTTAAGTTTGAAAGAGATGAACACACAGAGAAAATGCAAAAAATATTTGAGAGATTATGAGAAACGGTAAAGGATTAATATGAGAAGTTAACGTGCTTAAATAGATTTCAAAATACTTTTTGAAAGTGTAAACGGTTTCAAGAAAGAGAAATAAAATCATGATTACGTTTTAAAAACATGATTACTTTCATTTAATGCTTGCTGATTTTGGGGGATTTGAGAAAGATACTTGAAACGGTTACCAGACATGTGTCTCAATGCACCCAATCAGCGTTTTGCCTTCTCAGAAGCGTGCACGCGTTCTACTTCAGAGATTTGCTGATGATTGGATGACACTTGTTTGATTTAGTGAGCAACACGTCTATCCTTAAGCTGAAACGCTCAGATCTTTAAGACTAGCATCTGATACAATCTGCATGTTCTATCTTTCTGAAAGGAGATTGATCAGAAGTTCACAGTATAACAAATACATTCTGAAAGATAATATATGGAATTAAAACATTTTCACTCTGGGCATATTTTCATGCTGAGATGTTTCAGAATGAAATTGAATCTATCTTCAAAAAGGGGTTTAGTGAAGATATCAGCCCATTGATGGTCTGTATCAATAAATTTTAAGTTCAAAATTCCTTTCTGAATGTAGTCCCTAATAAAGTGATGTTTTATTTCTATATGCTTAGCTCTAGAATGTAAAATGGGATTCTTACTTAAGCAAATAGCAGAAGTATTGTCACAGAGTATAGGGATGTTACTCTCAAAAATCTGGAAGTCTTCAAGCTGACTTTTCATCCAGAGAATTTGTGTGCTACATCCTGCTGCTGCTATGTACTCAGCTTCTGTTGTTGATAGCGCAATTGTGGATTGCCTTTTGCTGGACCAAGAGATCAGATTTTCTCCCAGAAATTGGCAGCTTCCAGAAGTACTTTTACGCTCTACTCTGTCTCCAGCAAAGTCAGCATCGCAGTAGCCTACTAAGCTGTAATCACTAGATTTTCTATAAAATAAACCCAGATTAGTAGTACCTTTCTGATACTTGAAAATTCGCTTAACAGCTGTTAAGTGAGATTCTCTAGGATCTAATTGGAATCTAGCACAAATACATACCATGAATAAGATATCAGGTCTTGAAGTTGTCAGGTAAAGGAGAGAACCAATCATACCTCTGTAGACCTTCTGTTCTACCTTTTTGCTTACCTCTTCTCTTTCCAGAATGCACGTGGGATGCATTGGAATCCTTGATGGCTTACATTCTGAGAGGTCAAATTTCTTCAGAAGATCTCTGACATATTTGCTCTGATGAATGTAAGTTCCCTCTGGAGTTTGATTGATCTGAATTCCTAGAAAGAATTTCAGTTCCCCCATGAGGCTCATCTCAAATTCTGCCTGCATACACTTAGCAAATTTTCTTCCAAGAGAAGGATTAGTAGATCCAAAAATAATATCATCAACATAAATTTGACAGACTAATATGTCATTCTTAACTGACTTACAGAATAAGGTAGTGTCCACCTTCCCTCTGGTGAATTCATTTTCTAACAGAAAGTTACTTAGTATTTCATACCAAGCTCTGGGAGCTTGTTTCAGACCATATAGTGACTTCTTTAGTTTGAAAACATGTTCTGGATGTTTTGTATTTTCAAAACCAGGGGGTTGGTGCACATAAACCTCTTCTTCTATATAACCATTTAAGAATGCACTCTTGACATCCATCTGATACAGAGTGATGCCTCTATTAACAGCAAATGAAATTAAAAGTCTGATAGATTCTAACCTGGAGACTGGGGCAAAGGTTTCTGTATAGTCTATCCCCTCTTGCTGACTATAACCTTGTGCTACCAGTCGTGCTTTGTTTCTGATGACTTCACCTTGTTCATTTAGCTTGTTTCTGAACACCCATCTTGTTCCAATGACGTTGAATCCTTTTGGTCTGGGAACAAGATCCCATACGTCATTTCTGGTGAATTGGTTCATCTCTTCTTGCATTGCTAGAATCCAGTCGTTGTCCAGAAGTGCTTCATCAATAGAAGAAGGTTCAATCAGAGACACAAGTCCCATGAGGGTTTCTTCAGAGTTTCTGAAGCTTGCTCTTGTTCTGATTGGATCTTCCTTTCTTCCTAAGATAGTTTCTTATGGGTGATCCAAGCTGCTTCTGGGTAGTCTCTTCTGAGGTTGATCAGCAGCTGTTGTAGGATTGCTAGCAGTGCTCCTTTCAGATGTTGAAGGAATGTCTGTGTTGAGAGCTTTTGATGACTTGTCTTCAGAACCTGTAAATTCAATTTCCATACCTGCAAAAACTTCATTCTGCTTTGACTTTTCAGAGTCAAGCTTATCATCAAAATGAACACTGATTGATTCTTCCACAATCTGTGTTTCTGTATTGTATACTCTGTACCCTCTTGAGCATTCAGAGTATCCTAACATAATACACTTCTGTGCTTTAGAGTCAAACTTGTTCAAATAATTCTTTGTATTTAACATAAAACAAGTACATCCAAATGGATGAAAATATGAAATGTTGGGCTTTCTGTTCTTCCACAATTCATATGGAGTCTTTTCCAGAATAGGTCTTATTGAGATTCTATTCTGAATGTAGCACGCTGTGTTTATTGCTTCTGCCCAGAAGATCTTAGCAACGTTTGTCTCATTGATCATTGTTCTGGCCATTTCTTGCAATGTTCTGTTCTTTTGTTCTACAACTCCATTTTGTTGGGGAGTTCTAGGACAAGAGAAATCATGCAGAATGCCTCTGTCATAAAAGAATGACTCAAAATCTTTGTTTTCAAACTCTCCACCATGATCACTTCTGACTTTAACGATTCTAAGATCCTTTTCATTCTGAACTTGGTTACAGAAGGTAACAAACACAGTGTGACTCGTCCTTGTGTCTTAAGAACTTTACCCATGTCCATCTGCTATAGTCATCTACGATTACTAACCCATACTTCTTGCCACTGACTGAAGCAGTTTTAACTGGTCCAAATAGGTCAATGTGCAGAAGTTCTAATGGCTTAGAGGTAGAAACAACATTTTTAGATTTGAAAGAAGGTTTTGCAAACTTGCCTTTCTGACATGCTTCACACAGAGTATCTGAATTGAACTTCAAATTAGGAAGTCCTCTGACCATATTGAGTTTGTTAATCTGAGATATTCTTCTCATACTAACATGCCCCAATCTTCTGTGTCAGATCCACTGCTCATTGTTAACAGACAGAAGACACTTTACATTCTGACTTTTCAGTTCAGAAAGTTTGATTTTATAGATGTTGTTTTTCCTCTTTCCATTAAACAGGATAGTCCCATCTTTCTGACTAACAGCTTTACATGATTTTTGATTAAAGATTATATCATAACCGTTATCACTTAATTGACTTATGGATAACAGATTATGCATTAATCCATCTACTAGCAGAACATTATTAATAGAGGGAAGATTTCCATTACCTACAGTTCCAGAGCCAATTATCTTTCCCCTCTGATTGCCTCCAAAGCCAACGTGGCCTCCAGGCTTAAGTTCCAGGCTTTGGAACATATTCCTTCTTCCCGTCATGTGTCGCGAGCAGCCAGAGTCTAGGTACCATGACTGGTGTTTCTGATTTGCTGCTAAAGATATCTGCAACATGTATTATTTTATCCTTAGGCACCCTGATTTTCTTGGGTCCTGATTTGTTAGATTTACCAAAACTCTGGTTGAATTTTGGTTTCACAGAATACTTACTGCTAGTGTATTTAATATCATGTGTGTGACCATACACAAAATGTAAGTTCAGAGGAGTGTGTTTAATGGTTAAATCCATGACATTCTTTGGTGTAGGAACCTTACCTTGGTATCCTATTCCCTTCCTGTCGTTTCTGCTAACTCCATAGATCATTGAAGCCATTTTGCTTCTATCTATGCTTTTAGCAAGGAACTTCTGGAAACTGTGATCATACTCCTTGATGATCTCATCAGCACTGCTGGGAGTTTCAGAAATTGGTTCCTTCTGAGAGTTTTGTAAAACATTTTCTAATTTTGAAATTTTATTTCTCAGCTCAGAATTTTCCAATTTAAGACTCTCAGTCTTATCAGAGTCAGATTCAAGATTCCTTTTCAGGTTTCTGAATTTAACTCTAATCTGCTGGTGCCTTCCAGAATTTCATTAAGGCTTTCAGCAAGTTCAGCCTTAGTAAAATTAATTGCAAAGTCAGGAAATACCTCTTCTGTGTCTGATTCTGAGTCTGATTCAGAAGCTTCACTATCTTCTGAAATGTTGGCCATGAGAGCTATGTTTGCTCTCTCATCATCTGATTCCAAGTCAGCTTCAGACGAGTCAGAGTCATCCCATGTAGCCATGAGACTTTTCTTCTTTTCTCTTCCAAACTTCTTTTTGGGCTTTTCCCTCTGAAGCTTTGGGCAGTCACTCTTGTAGTGTCCTTGCTCATTGCACTCATAGCAGATGATGTCCTTGGTGTTTGGATTTCTGCTTCTTGAGGAGCCTTCAGATCTTTTGTATCCAGAGGAAGAATTTGTCCTTCTGTATCTGGAAGAAGACTCGTTCTGATCAGATCTTCTGGGATTCCTGAACTTCCTTTGCCTCTGCTTCCACAGTTGATTCACTCTTCTGGAGAGGAGAGAAAGTTCGTCTTCTTCTGATGAGGATCCATCAGATGTTTCTTCAACTGCCTACAAAACTTTAGACTCATATTTTTTGTTAGATTTTAATGCTAAAGGCTTACCTTTCTTCTGGGGTTCATCAGCTTCTAGCTCTATCTCATGACTTCTGAGGGAGCTGATAAGTTCCTCCAGAGAAATTTTATTGAGATCTTTTGCTAGCTTCAGAGCTATAACCATTGGCCTCCACTGCTTAGGTAAGCTTCTGATGATCTTCTTGACGTGATCAGCAGTAGAGTAACCTTTGTCCAGAACCTTGAGACCAGCTACCAGAATCTGGAATCTTGAGAACATTGTTTCAATGGATTCACTTTCTTCCATTTTGAATGCCTCATACTTTTGAATAAGCGCCAGAGCTTTAGTTTCTTTGACCTGAACGTTGCCCTCATGCGTCATTCTGAGTGAGTCAAACATGTTCTTAGCTGTGTCTCTGTTAGAGATCTTTTCATATTCAGCATAGGAGATGGCACTGAGAAGGATGGTTCTGGTCTTGTGGTGATTTTTGAAGTCATGCTTTTGTTGGTCAGACATTGTTTTCCTATCAATCTTCTGACCGCTTGCATTCACAGGGTGCGTGTATCCATCTGTCACCATGTCCCACAGATCAACATCATGTGCCAGAAAGAAGCTTTCAATTCTGTCTTTCCAGTAATCAAAATTTTCTCCATCAAAGACTGGAGGTTTGCCGCTGAATCTGTCTCTGTCTTCATTGTTATCATTGCTGGTGTGTGAATAAGTTCCTGCCATTGTATTTTTCTGACGCTGGATCTTGTACTGACACGGTTAAGTGTTTTAGCTCAGAACCAGGCGCTCTAATACCAATTGAAGAAGTGAAAAACACAAGAAGGGGGGTTGAATTGTAAAAACTGGAAATCAATTGCAATGAACATGATATTTTTATCCTGGTTCGTTTGATCTCAAACTACTCCAGTCCACCCGTCAAGGTGATTTCGCCTCTCTCCAACGAGGTCTTAATTCACTATATTCAACTGAATATTACAATCTTCTTTAACAACTGCTAAAGCCTTCTTAAAGAAAACCACAAACCGGTTTCTCAAGGAATCACTTTCTTACAAAGAATTGAAATCTAGGTGTGTGAATGTTTTCTACAAAATTGTTTATCACAACTATGATATTACACAACTTAAGCTTATGGAAACTAGATTGCTAAAATAATTGAGTAAGGAAATATGGAGCTTTTAGCAAACTGAGAGTAAGGAAGATTATGATTAGCTTTTAGGCGTGTAAATTGATGTAGAGCATTAGCCAATTCAATCTTCATTGACTTGTCTATATAGCATTGGAATTGGTGAACGTTGGAGCAATAAGTCTGATTCAATGCCAATAACAATCTTTCCTTATTAAGCAGATCTTGTCTGGAATGATGTCGTTGGTAATAACTCGTCTTGAATGCACAGTGCCGTTGCTACTTAAGCATGTTCTGGCTTGGGCTCATTCTGACGCTGCTTAAGTGCTGATGAACTATTGTTGTCTCTATCAGAGTTCAGAGTGTTGAGCGCAGATCTGTTCATCAAGCTTCAGCATAAGCGTGAGTTGTTCTTCTGATTCTGGTATCTGATATAGCATCTTCTGATGCTGATGTTGATATCCAATATTCTGATGCTGATACCTATCAGAGTTTCTGCAAAACAGAAAGTAATATTTTAGATAGCAAATAGTTCTTACATGAATCACATAATTTATATATCTTTTCATTTTGTTATCATCAAAACATAAACATAGGGTAGTAGATTCAAACTATGTTCTAACAAGATCTCGTTCACAAGAATTTTTATTCCTCCAGCTGATTTATGTTGAGGTTTATTTTATCTCTCCAGTGAAGACCATTGGCTAAGATCTCTTATGCAAAATTTCTCATTTCCCCCAACGGATCTGCTTTCATAAATCCCTTACTCGGAAATCCTCATTTCCCCTTGGAAGTTGCCTTATCAAGAAATCTACTATTCAGGAATGCTCATTTCTCCAATAAAGTCGTTTCATCGAAAGTGTTATTCACAGATGCTCTCTTTTCCTAGTAGATCTCAATCCTGGATGTCGATAAGTGTTGCTTCCCCAAGATTGTACACTATTGTGGTTCCTAGCCCCAGGATAAGTGGAGCTGAAGATTTTCTTACTTTCAGCAATAGCATATCTTGTTGAGTCTCTCCTACAAAAGCGCCTTATTCTCCACCAGAGTTCTTTTTGTAAGGACCTGACTTCCAGCAATGTTCTCTTTATCCATGGAAGGAGATACTGAATCTTTTCCCCAGAAGGTTAAGAGGTGAGACATAGGTCAAGATTTCTTCTGCAGTGTAATTTATTTTTGCATTTTTCTCCCCAAGAAGTTATCCCCAATGATAAATTGACAACTTATCGAACAAAAGTCAGTTCTGATATGATCTTCTCTAGCAGAATTTGCAATTTATTTTGCGAATTTTTATCAGGGTTCGGCCTGTGGTTACTGGTCTTTTCATTTTGCCATGCTGGGGCAGACAAGTTGAGGATCGATTTCTTAAAATTCCACTATTCCGGGGAAGCATGTTAATGATGGAAATCCCCCGCAGGGTTGCTTCTCCTCAGCATTGTCATGTGAGGAATTCTCGAGGCGGATAAGGTTCTGGATACCTTCATTATCCAACCAAGTCTGGATGAGCATTATCTCGTTTCCTAACAGAGATTATTCCTAGTGGAGTTTATCTTCCGATTTGAGGTATCATTGAAGTTCGCGTTCTGAAGTTCTCATTTTTCCCATTTAATTTGTGACTTGGGGCATTTCAATATCAAAAAAAAAACTTTTATTATCCTCAGTAGGGTTGATGTTGGCTGAGATTTCCATTTCCCCAGTAAAGTGATACTGTTTGACTATCTTCATAGTCTATTTTACGGTTGAATACCGAAGGTTCAAGGATCTTTTCCCTATCCCCAGTGAAGTTTCATTTCCCCAGTGAAGTTTCCTTTCCCCGGTGAAGTTTCGTTTCCCCAGTGAAGTTTCGTTTCCCCTGTGAAGTTTTGTTTCCGCAACAAAGTTTTGTTGCCCTAAGAATATTCTTTCAAAAGCTTCATTCTAAGACTTCAAGTTTGGATACGTCACATATCCCCAGTGGAGTCGTTTAAATAGGAACTCACATTATGAAGAGATTTTAACTCCCCAACATAATTGCCAACAGAGGTCCCCCTCCATGACCTCTCACTTCCCAGCCGATTTGCTGACCGAGGCATCTTTATGTTAAGATCTTCCCTTATCCCCAGTAAGGTCGATACTGTGTGATTAGTTGCATTCAAAAAATCTCTCTCCAACAACAATCTTCAACATAGTTCTGTATCCCCGGTGAAGTCTCGTATCCTCAGTAGAACTTTGTTCCCCCAGCAAAGGTTTTCACCCCTCACGTCGGTTTTGTTGTCTTGGTGTCGTCCTCAACACGGCCGAGCGCCGTCTTTTCCAGAGATTAGAGTCTTGCCCTGATCTTCTCCCTCAATGTCTAATCTTCTCCAGAAGCTACAGTGTCGATCTGATCTTCTCTAGGAGTTTGCAATTTATTTTTGCAGCTCCCCTCAATGTTTGTTGCCCGTTTCTAGTAGTTGCTCAGTTGTTATTCCCCGCGAAGCTTTATCTCTTCAAGGTTCCCTCTCTAGTGGTTCCCCGTATTTTCTCCTCTCCTTTGGATTTTGCAATTTATTTTTTCAAATCATGTCAGATCCCTACTTCTTAGTTATTGGCTTCTCAATTGGCCATTCACCAGTGAAACTTTTAAACATGCATCATTACGTTGCATCTACCAAAACGTGTAGCATTTCCATTATATGGAGCATTGCGTTATATAAAAAGAATTCGAAACATGCATCGGAACATAAGCCATTATTATTTCCGTCATCCCCAGTAATTTGCTAATATTTTGGATTAAATCCCCAGCGAGGTCTTCGTCCTCATTATCTCAGTTTCCTCCCCATACCAATATCCTTTTGACGTCAATCATTTGTTTGTCCGAGTGTCTACTCTTGACTGTAGTTCAGTTTCACCCTGGCGTGGTCTTCTCGGGTTTAGTCTTCACTACCCTCTCTGGTTTATTCCAATGTCTATTAATGCACCTTTCGAATACCAGTTTCGTCCTGATATTCGCTTTCAGCAGGTTTTTAGGTGTACGCCCTAATCTCCTTGCTTTGGGTCGAGTTTCACCTCGTCGCCTGTGCATGAAATCCCGTTTCTCCCTGGTAATCATCTAGTTTAGTTTCACCTAACTAGTTATTGAGTCGGGTTTTGTCTCGTTTTTGCTTTCGTACCTTGGACCCTTTGACGGTGTTCGTTTACCGAGTATAGTGTTCGTACTGCGTCCCTGGTTTGAAATCAGTCTCTTTGTTTCTTGGATTCTTTTATCAGTTTTTCGTCACTGTTTATCCATCGATCTGAGACCAACAGGTGCTATGAGAAACATGCACTCTCATCGCTTTGCTTTGGGTCGAGTTTCGCCTCATTACCCGTGCGTGAAATCCAGTTTCGTCCTGGTACTCATCTAGTTTAGTTTCGTCTAACTGGTTATTGAGTCGAGTTTCGTCTCGCTTTTGTTCCTCATTTTTGAGATTCTTTCAGTTCCTTAATACTGTCTATCTTAGTTGAGATTAGCAAGTGCTCCTAGAATCACGCACTCTAGCCACTTTTGCTTTGGGTCGAGCTCAGAGTTTCTCCTCCTCACCCGCGTACGCTTTCTTGTCTGGAGTTTAGTTTCGCCTATACTCTGTGGTTTGAGTTTTATCCCCTTTCTTTTGAAGCCCAGTTTTTCCCGGGCACGTTTGTCCGAAAATTTAGTTGCAAATACTTTTCTTTGTTTTTGCTCTGTTTCAACCTACATTATGGCTTCATTCTGACGCATGTCTTGGGAGTTTTGTCTCTGTTTCTTTCAAGAGTGTAAATTTTCGGGTTCTTTCGTATTCAAACATCTTCAACCCTGAACGCTCGAAAGTTATCACTTTTCTCACTTATCATGATGAAGATATTTGAATAGGGGCAGCTGTTGCACCCCAAAATTTACCCTTTTGATTCAGGCTTATGTTTCATCATAAACATCACATTGCATTGCGTTCATACAAGGTGTAGGGATCAAGGTATTTTGTCTCAATGTATCTTATCCACCTCATTGGATCATCAGAAGATTGAGTATTGTGCTGTTATAAGGAGAATCACTTCTTTTTTATTCATTAGCCAAAACTGGGGTTGGAGTTTTAATCAGGGATTCTTTGGAATTTTGAGTGGAAACTCTTTCCAAAGCCTCTATGTGTTTGGAATGTCATATGTTTGAAGTTTTGGTTCACTAATTTTGAAGAAAGTGGTTCAATTGGATCAAAGGGGCAAAATAGTCATTTTACTCAAAAGCAACAAAGTCAAAGTTTACCAAGTGGACTTTTGGTCATCATGAAGAATTTGGCGTGTATTTTCACGTGGGATGATCATTGATGATTTATTTTGATGAGAATTGAAACTTTAAGAGGTTACTTGGATTTGAAGTTATCTTGGTGATTGAAAATTTCACTAAGTGTCCTTGATTTTTGGCTTGACTTTGGAAGGGCATAACATTCTCATTTTTCGAGGGATTTTGGTGGTTCTTTTTGCCAATTGAAGAGGAGAAAGAGATCTACAAGGCCCCACAGAGGACAAAAAACACACTTCTTACTCAAAATCAAAAGTTATGACCCTTTGAAGTTCTGGGCAAGTTGGTCAAGCGTTGGGCATCATGGGCGAGCCACACGGCCATCGAGAGGCATCTTGCCCAGACATTTCATCAAACAGATGGCACACCAAATGTGCAAACCAGTTTCTTATAACTCAAGCTAGGTTTTTATTTGATTTTGGGTTTAATTAGAAGTATTACATGTTGGCTTTCCATTGTGAGAAGAATTATTGGAGATGTTTAGGGTTTGATCAAGTTATGAATGCTGAAAGTGGGCATCCTCGGCTGATCACGCATGGAACGCAAGATGCAAGGCATGGCCAAGTCAGCTACACATCAACACCAGATTTAACACAAAATTCATTTTTGTGATTTGATTTCATCACACACGAGTGTCTCACGTGTGCACTCAGCTCCCACATCACTTCTTACCTCATTTTGCTAAACATTCTCACACACTATGCCTCACATCACTTCCCTCGTGCCTTGCCATTTTTGGCAAATTTCTCTCAAGAATATCACATATTCCATGCGCATCAGTTGGAAACCTCATCATTCACACTTATTTCCTCTCATTTCCATTATTTAGATTTTGGATGAAATCAGAGAAAACAAAAAAATATCAAACGAACCTCAAATTTATTTTGATCTTCACCATCCATTTTCCAGCTGGATTTTATAATTCAAAGGCCAAGATCACTTCAACTATAACAAACTTTTGCTGCTATATAACAAAATTTCTCTTTCAATCTCATTCATTCTAGAGTCGTTGGAAGAATTACCAAAAGGAGCTCGCATCTTCTCTCTTATTTTTTTATTCAATCTTCAACCAAGAATTCTCTCCACAACTGCTTCAACCTCCTAAAACTTTCATCATCCTCACATCAATCTTCAACGACATTTTTCACACCGCTGCAACTTCTTCAATCTTCTGGAATCTTCATCATCATCGGAAGCAACAACAACATCACGGTTTTGTTCATCTCAGAACGCATCATCTACTTCATTGCTTCGTTCATCACACTATAATCAACTTGTAGACAAAACTGGAATTTATTCACGCGCAACAACGTCAAGAACTTGAAGCAACTCTTCTCCTCAATTCTACATCCTCAGTCGAAAGGGAGCAACATTGGTCAAATAATTTCAGATCTGAAGTTCAATTTTCTCTCAAAAATTTAGTTCTAGAGTTCTCTCATTTCTCTGATTTATTTTTCCATTTTTCTTGCTGATTCATTTCCAGTGAAGTGAGTAGATCATAGCGGAAGAATTGGTTCGCATCAGGAGCAGAGGATTCGAGTTTCCAGATTTTGCATCAAGGTGAGTTTTCTTGAACTTCGATTTGGTGTGAGCTTCTTGGACTTCCATTTGGTGTGATCTTCTTGGACTTCGATTTGGCATGACTTTTCTTGGACTTCGATTTATGTGATTCGGCTTGAATTAGTGATGTAGCTCTTGTGCATTGTGGTTTAGCTTGCCAGACTATAGGTCTGATGTATATATTTGCCTTTGTTAGATGCTTGAATTGTGTTGTGGATTTACTGAAAATCTTTGTTCTTGATATGTGGTTAATGATTTAAGATGATTCGAGTTGTATGATGTAAAGTATTTTGCTAGCTTTCGATTGCACTTGATTTTACAAAATCTGATGGAGAATTGAGTTTGTTTGAATGATCTGAACATGAGCCCTTGCACTGAGTTTTCGCGTAAGTTTTGATTTGTGCTGGAGGTTAGAGTCATTGAAGTTTCGTTCGAAGAAAGTTGAAGCTTCGTTTGAAGAAGGATGAGTCGAAGCATTGAAATTCAAAGTCACTAAAGTTTCGTTTGAATGAGGTTGAGTCAAAGCTTCAAAATTCAGAGCCTGGGGAGTTTTGTTCGAAGAAAGAACTGAATCAAATCGAATGAGGATGCTGCTGCAAGGTTAAGGCCAATTGAAAAAGGCTGCTACTGCAGATTTTAGGCCAATCGAAGAAGGAATAAGTGAAGCCAATCGAAGGAGGCAGAAATGAGGCAAATCGAAGAAGGTTGCCACTGCTAGGTTCAGGCCAATCGAAGAAGGCAGCATTAAAGCCAATCGAAGAAGGAAAAAATGAGGCAAATCGAAGAAGGTTACTACTGCTAGGTTCAGGCCAATCGAAGAAGGCGGCATTAAAGCCAATCAAAGAAGGCAGAGCTTTGTCATTTGTTTTCTCATGGAAATTTCTTTTTCATAGTTTGATGATAAAAATGATAAAATATTTTTTAGACTTGATTTTTTAGGACTTTAGAATTAATTGAAGTTCCCAAATTATTATTTCCATGTTAATACTCACATTGCTATTACTTTATTTCCATGAGTTCGTGGTAAGAGTTTGGTTTGTGACATTGAGCGCTTGAGGATTAGTCCGGTTGATTATTGGTGAAGCTCTCGCGAAGATCGTCGGGTTTCTTTGTTTAAAACGCTCTGCTACGGATTAATATCCGTTTGGTATTTTCTCTTGTTCATCTCATTTCGTACTTTATTGCTTTCTAGAAATCATGTGAAGTAGGAAGCAGGAAATAAAGAGCGTGCGCTCGAAGTCGCTGTTTAAAGACCTGTAGCAGGCATTCCGCACTTCATTTGCTATATGTGTTGTGCTTGTGTTTATTTCTTTGTTGATTGATCGATGAGTCACTCAATTTAGATATTGAGATCACGACTTCGCTCTCATTGCATGTTCCCTATAGGATGTTTATTGCTTTTCATCTTTAATTATCGATCGATGAGTCACTCAATTTAGATATTGAGATCACGACTTCGCTCTTATTGCATGTTCCCTATAGGATAGTTTTGTTAAGCTTTCTTTGACATGCTGATTAAGGTAGGAATCCATGTATGCTAACATAGAATATGATTTTCCTTTATCCTCAACCTTAGGGTCAACCATTGTATGATAACACTAGGGATGGTACTAGGTTAGTTTCCCTTAGTGGTTTTCCCTTTCTTTGCATCTTGCATCTTAAAACAAAAACTTGTTTTTCTTGGAAAATCATAAGACATTTCTAATAAACCCAAACTCTTCTTCAGAGTAAAAGATACAAACCAATCTTACTTTTTCTATGTTATCTTGAAGCTGATGTCTCGCCATCGCACATGCTTGTTATCCGACTTTGATTCTCAATATCATTGTTAGGTGTGATGTTTCATCATCTATTTTATCGATGTTTCGCCATCTTTGCCATGATATCTTGTTATCTTTTTGCTGATGTTTCGCCATCGCACATTTGTTTGAAGCCGATGTTTCGCCATCGCACATGATTGTTATCCTACCTTGATTCTTAATATCATTGTTAGGTGTGTTGTTTTGTGATCCGTTTTATCATTTGATGTTTCTCCATCTTTGCCATGTTAGCTCTTAGCCGATGTTTCGCCATCGCACATTTGTTTGAAGTCGATGTTTCGCCATCGCACATGTTTGTTATCCTACTTTGATTCTCAATATCATTGTTAGGTGTGATGTTTCGTCATATATTTTATCGATGTTTCGCCATCTTTGCCATGATTTCTTGTTATCTTTTAGCCGATGTTTCGCCATCGCACATTTGTTTAAAGCCGATGTTTCACCATCGCACATGTTTGTTATCCTACTTTGATTCTCAATATCATTGATAGGTGTGATATTTTGCTATCTATTTCATTGATGTTTTGCCATCTTTGCCTTGATATCTTGTTATCCTGAAGCCGTTGTTTCACCATCGCAGATTTTGTTATCCTACTTTGATTCCCAATATCATTGCTAGGTGTGATGTTTTGTCATTCATTTACCATTTGATGTTTCGCCATCATTGACATGTTACTTTGCTATTACTTAACCGATGTTTTGCCATCTCATTTGTTTGTTGTTTTATTCGATGTTTTGCCATCTTGATTGTTCTTGTCTGTCTTAATAAAAAAAAAACACAAACCAACCAAAACACATAAGCCGAACTACGGCTGCTCTGATTCCTTAAAAGGGATACATAGGCATTGGGGTAGGGCTCAACCGAGCACAACTTTTTATTTTCCCTACATTATTTTCTTCTTCCTTTTGCATGCATTCCCTTTTCAGTTTTAAGCCATAGACATAGGATTTGACCACACCCATTTAGATTAGACAATAAGAGTGGATACCGTAGAGTACTATGGGCGTGTGGGGTGCTAACACCTTCCCCTCACGTAACAGACTCCCTTACCCAGTCTCTCGGTCAAAAGACCGTGATTTCTCCCTTTTCAGGTTTTCTCTATGTTTACCTTTCCCTTTCTGTGGGATAAAAGACGTTCGATGGCGACTTCATTGTTCTATGATTTTCAGCCGGCAGTTTCACAAATAAATAATAACTGAAATTCAATTTGCACGATCACTTGTTATATGTGTCAGTTACTAAAAGAAATCATAAATCATATGTGCATATTAATTAAAAAAACTTGTTGAATACACTGACCCTGCACCCTCTCCCAACATTGAATGTCCTGTGTATGGGGCCGAAGAAGAAGACTATGATGAGATTCTAGAAGAGGTCTCATGTTTGCTTGAGCGCGAGGAGAATTCCATTCATTCATATAAAGAGCCATTGGAAGTAAACAATTTAGGTTCAGAAGAAGATCTGAAGGAAGTCAAGATTAGAGCATTACTGCATCCTTATGTGAAGAGCAGGTTGATTGAGATGTTGGAAGGGTATGTGGATATTTTTTCTTGGTCTTACTAAGATATGCCTGGTCTAGATACAGATATTGTAGAGCACCATTTTCCGCTGAAGCCAGAGTGCCCGCCAATCAAACAGAAGTTGCGAAGAACTCACCCAGATATGACAGTGAAGATCAAAGAAGAAGTTCTAAAGAAGATTAATGTCGGTTTTCTTGTGATATCAGTGTACCCTCAATGGATTGCCAATATTGTCCCAGTACCGAAGAAATACGGAAAAGTTTGCATGTGCGTAGATTATAGAGATCTAAATAAAGCTAGTCCAAAAGATGATTTTCCATTGCCACACATTGATATGTTACTGGATAGCATAGAAAATTAAAATTTTTCTCGTTCATGGACGGATTTTCTGGGTATAATCAAATAAGGATGGCTCCTGAAGACATGGAAAAAACAATGTTTATCACACCCTGGGGAAGATTTTGTTATAGAGTTGAAGAACACTGGTGCAACGTACCAGAGGGCTATGACAACCCTATTCCATGATCTGATGCACAAGGAAATTGAAGTATATGTTAATGATATGATCTTTAAATCCCATACTGAAGAAGGGCATGTAGAAGATTTGTTGAAGTTGTTTCAGTGTTTGAGAAAGTATCGTCTCTGCTTGAATCCAAATAAATGTACCTTCAATGTTCGGTCAGGAAAATTGTTGGGTTTCATTGTTATCCAGAGAGGGATTGAAGTTGACCCTAATAAAGTCAAAGTAATTCAAGAAATTCCAGCACTGAGAATTGAAAAGCAAGTCAGAGGGTTCCTCGGGCGTTTGAATTATATTTCCAGATTCATTTCCCACATGACTGCAACGTGTGAACCGATCTTTAAGTTGTTAAAGAAATATCAAGGTTGTGTGTGGACAGATGACTGCCAAAGGGCATTTGAAAGTATTAAAGAATATTTTCTTGAACCTCCTATATTGCTTCCTCCTGTTGAAGGAATACCATTGATTATGTATCTGACAGTGTTGGATAATTCCATGGGCTGTATCCTGGGACAACAAGATGAAACAGGGAAGAAAGAGTATGTCGTTTATTATCTCAGTAAAAAGTTTACTGATTTTGAGTCGCGCTATTCCATGCTAGAGAAGACATGTTATGCTCTGGCCTGGGCGGCAAAACGTTTGCCGCAGTATATGTTGAATTACACTACTTGGTTGATCTCCAAAATGGATCCAATCAAGTACATTTTTGAAAATCCTGATCTTACTGGGAGAATTTACCGTTGGCAGATGCTGTTATCTGAATATGACATTGAATACCACACTCAAAAACTATTAAAAGCAATGTGTTGGTAGATTATCTTGCTCACCAGTCAGTTGATGATTATCAGCCTGTGAAGTATGATTTCCTCGATGAGGATGTGATGTTTTTGAAAGTGAAATATTGTGATGAGTCATTTCCTGATGAAGGTCCTGATCCTAAATCTCGCTAGAGTATGATATTTGATAGAGCTGTGAATGCTTATGGTAAAGGAATTGGTGTTGTGTTTTTCACTCCACGTGGATCACACATTCTTTTTACTGCAAGGTTGATGTTTGATTGTACTAATAATATGGCAGAATATGAGGCTTGCATCATGGGTCTCTGTTGTACCCCAAAATTTTCCCTCTCATGTTTTTTCAAGATTTCCTCTTGCATAGGTGGTTACAAACCTTTGCCTAAAGACAAGGAATTTTTTTAAATGATGGTTAAGTATCCTTTGATTGGCATCTCCAAAGTTCCTTTTGATTGGCATCTCCAAAGGGCCTTTCGATTGGAATATCCAAAATTCCTGTCGATTGGCATCTCTAAAATGCCTTTCGATTGGCATCTCCAAAATGCCTTTCGATTGACATCTCCAAAATGCTTTTCGATTGACATCTACATAGCGTCCTTCCATTGGCATCTGCAAAAGTTCCTTCAATTGGCATATGCAAAAATCCTTTCGATTAGCCTTATGACAAGCCTTTCGATGGGCATTATGTCAAGGCCTTTCGATTGGCATGGCAAGGGATCCTTCGATTTAGCATTGTGTCAAAGCCCTTCGATTGGTATTTGGACAAGGGCCCTTCGAATAATTTCTTCTAGGCCATTCGAAAGAGGCCATCAAGAGGGAACTCAGAAAATATATCCAGGCCAGATTCTTTCCTTGTTTGTTCACAATTCCACAAGATCTGATTCGACCAGGGAATTCTCTTCAAAAGGACAGGAAATCGAAGAAAAGGGTGTTCCACTCAAAGGGCCCCTAGTATTGAAGCTAGCACAATTCTACTAAGAACCATTAAGGAGAACAAGGTTCTAATAAGGAAAGTCTTGATTGGTTCGAATTGGAGTTTAAGGCTGGAAAGGAAGGCAGATTCGAAGGAAGGAAGGGGGTTTGTTCCAAAACAAGCCAGAAACCTCACGATCGAAAGAATCTTCTCTCAATCAAATAAGGAATGAATATGCTGGAAAATCAAAGGGAAAACGCGTTGGAATAAAAATAGCAAGATTTGGCCTATTTTAGAAACAAAAAATACAAGACCCAAATCAAATATTTTCTCACTCAATCTTCAAGATTCAGTTCAGTTTTGTTGACCTAATTCATTCTACTATATATGCATAACAAACCTTGATCATAAAAAAAGAGGATTGGCCGTGTAGAACACCCACAAGAATCTCAAAATTTTGACAAAAAAAGTGGTGGTCGAGTTTTGCTTTAGAGGGAGATTCAAGGCGTTTCAAAGGTTGCAATCAATTCCTGGGCATATTTGGAAGCTATCTAGACCACTCTCGCGCGTCAACACATCCAGAAATAGCCTATACAAGTATCACAGTTTGATCCTGTTCTTGAAATTGGTTTTTCAAATATACGCATGATAAATGATTTTTAATTATACAGTCATGTTTATATGATCATTCAGAACATGTTTGCATATTTAATTGTGTGTTTTGATGCATATTTGACTGGATGCCATTGCTAGGGTTTGAAGCTTCATTTTAGAATTTTTCGTTTCAGGCAAAATCAGGGCAAAAGATGAGTACCATTGTACTCATGAGATCAAACCCAGTCGATTTTTATAATTAGATTTAATTTATATTTCCTGGTGTTTATTCTTGAGAATTGCAGGTTTGTAGCTACAACACTGTCTGTAGGTAAAGGCCTTAGTCTAAAACGACAGTCCCAACGAAGAAGATGATTGCGTGTCAAAACCTGGTTGGGTAGTTTAAATGGCGCATGTTTTATTTATTACACTGACCTCTCATTACATATAATATTTTATATTTGTTTATATTAACGATTGAACAATTGGCTCATTGGTACAAGTGAAGGCTTTTCAGTGCGCGTGTGTAGAAGGTCAGGGGTTCGATCCCTGCCTCCTACATGTTATTTTTCTTAATAATCCTTTGCAGATCCCATGCTATCCTTCCAAGCACGCAAACCATAGGCCTCCAGATCCTCATCCTTCGATCAATCAGCGCCCAGATCTAATGTTTCCAATGAAGCTCCCCATAGTGGACACTCCTGGCACGATCACATTGGATCTCACGTTGCCTTGGGCCAACAGGATTGGGCTTGGGCAGAATTTCAGTAACACAACCCCCAATTTGGGTTCATACCCCTTCAGGCTTATTCTATTTCCCTTTAAACTTTGTTATTTTTATTTTATTTGAATGTTTATTTGTTTTGTTTAAATCAATTTTTTTCATAAATTCATAAAATCAACATCACAAAAAATAGGATTTAGTTTTTCTTTCAATAAATTACTTTTGGTAAATTAATTAATTTCATCAACTTTAATTTGTTTCATTAATTAAAATTAAGTAGAATTACGTCAAACTAAAATCTCTTATTTTCACGTAAAATCTCAAATATTTTTCAATGATCAAATTATATTTATAGGGTTTTGAACCTTTTTTTTCCAGTTAATTCTCGCGCGTTATTCTTTCGTCGTACGATTAATTTTTACTATTGATGTAACTGCGCCCGGTTTGTAATAACTTAATTAGGATTTTATTTCCGCACTTTATTTTTTCTCAGTAATTATTTATGTATCTACACCAAAGCCTTGTAATACCGTAGGACCTTTATTTCTCGCTTTTATATTTTATATGCTTGTATATAATTGATAGCAATCTAGGCATGTATGCTTAATCAACCAATCAGTAGATCACTAATTTGCAATACAAAATATCTGAAATAGCACAATATTGCACACTTGCACCCCTAGGGTATTTCCCACTTGGTTTCCTCGGAAACAATGGTCATGTCCCTCGAACGTAGGGATACTCTTAGCAAAGACCCTCCGTTTAAAGTCATCATAAAGATCATAGTCCGTAAATGTCCCTCGAGTTGCGTACGAGAAATGATCTTATTATGATAGTCCCTTCAAAATGCTAAGGTATCCTTACATGTTGCCTTCAATGACCATTACGTCCCTTTCGATAGTCCCTCAACATCCAACGACTAGGGTTACCTACTCACTAATAGTAGGATAACACAGTCTAAAGGAAAGGAGGAAAAGAACAGTCTTTTTCGAGTAGGTAGATTACTGTTAGGTACTTAATCAAACAAATTTTCACACCACACTTTCAAACACTTTTCAAGCAAAGTTTTCAAAACGCTTTATCACACTCTTGGGACTGATACAAGAGTTACCATAAAGTTAATCACCGCACTAAGGCATTTTCAAAACTTTTTCACACAAACACGAAAGCAATTTTAAAAAATGAGCAAGTACCTAAGAGCCCATGAAAAACCGTAGATGGAAAGGGTGCTAACACCTTCCCTTTCCATAATCTACCCCTCTTACTCAGGAATCTCTAAAAAGGTCTTTTTATGTTCTTTTCACCCCCTTTCTTATTTGGATAAAAGAAAAGTCGATGGCGAATCTTGCTTACCGCGACATTTGTGAACAAAAAACACAAACTAGTATTAAACAGTCAGTTCTGTCACCGTATCACAGAATTGGCGACTCTGCTGGGGAATAATAAAAAGTGGGGTTACCTTAGGGACTAGATCATTTTAAAATTGCTTCTCTGTATGTTTGATTACTTTACTTTTAAGGGTACTATTTGGGTTACTAAAAGATCCTACACCCGGATCCGGGGGCACCTTATTAGGTAAGTAGCAATAAATCATGGAGGTTGTACGGTGTAGACTGATACATTAGGCTTCCTCATAGTGTCACTAAGCGCTAACTGACTTTAGAACCTTTAATTGAATCATCCTAGCCATTAGGAAGTAGTGAGATAACCGGCTTTGGTTCCGACTGAAGATTGGTTGATACTCGATACTACACTCATTGAGGCTGGACTTTCAGGATTTTTTGGCCGCAATACTTTGGTGCGGAGCTGAAACAATTTCTGAAGGGAAGGTCAGTGATATTGAGGCTCCTTAGAACTTGGTTACTATTAATAGGACATGTTGAGCCAACTGAACATTCAAGAGGGTACTAACCTACAAACCTCATGCAAGCCTAAACCTAAGGTTGCTTCTGTGATTTGTTTGCTTTCAACTTGAACTACTTGCAGGGTTTTTATCTGACAACATGATTTCCTTGCAGAATTTGTTTACAGTCATAATCCAATAACTTGGATTTCTTGCAGGGTTTACTTGCTTACATCACCTTACACTTTTGTTTAACGCATATCATCTCATTAACCATTTCAAGGGTCTCAAGGGTTTGTGATGCAGGATATGATGAACCAGACGTCTAGCAAGGGGCAAGAGGATTTATTTTCCTCTAGCTAATACCGTCAAAAGATCAAAACACAACAACTCGAGTCAGGGGCTATGACCCACTTGATATGGTGAGCTTGACTCTCGTAGAAGGACACTCAATGATACAAATTTCTTCAATCAAAGCTACAAATGTCAACTACCGACATCTTCTTGTTTACCCCGTGAGATCCTTGAAAACATTTGCATATCATACATGTCATGGCATAACAGGTAATATCCAGTACAGGTCTCTCATGTTCTCGCTGTTTATTTCAGCAATGACTTTCAAACAAGACACCAGAGATATCCAAACTCAAGAGGCTCAGTTCATGGAAATGTTCCTAAACCTATCCAAGGGGCAGGAAGAGTTGAAAGCACTCCTTGCTGGGGACCTGGCTAAGAAAAGTCCTGAGGACAATAAGGACGAGCGGTTGGAACAACTACAAGCTGAGGTGGAAGCAATGAGAAATCAAATGTTGGGGCAGATGGCTCTTATCCAAGGCCTAGCCCGTGGACAAGAAGAGTTGATAGCCATTATCAACAAACTTCATCAAGACGGATACAACCGTATGAAGAAAGCAGTCGAGGCTGGGGACCAAGTCATTGATCACCTCTGAGAAGACAAGAGGTTGGTGGACCTCTCCAAATTGCTACTACCTCACGGGTCCAACAACAACCTCGCCAAAAACAACGGGTTAATGAGAGTAAGCCGGATACACCCAAGAGGCATTTTACCAAACTCAACATGCCGCTGTCACAAGTCTTGCAACACATGTTAAAGTTGAATTTGGTCACATTGAAGGATCCTCCTCAGAATCCTAATACTTCCGCTCCTACTTACAATCCTGATGCAATATGTGCATATCACTCCAACAGTCCGGGGCATGACACTGATAGCTGTTGGACGTTGAAATACAAAATTCAAAACCTGATCGATGAAGGAGTACTGGAGTTTACACAAGATGTCCAGGCTGAGTTCTTTTGCCATCCCTCTAAGGCACGCTATCTGAAGTGACAAGATCATACGAAGAAGCTTTTCGTTCATTAGAATTTTCAATTTGTAATTTTCTTTTGATTGTTCGAACATTTATTCATGTCAAACTTTGTTACTTTATCAATGCACTGCATATGTATGTTTTGAATCAATTCATTTGTATTCACTATATTTAAACTTCTTTCCTTTTTGTGATATTCAACTCCCGGTCAAAAGATCTGAGCGTTTAGAGGGAGAATGACGAAAATGATACCACAATCTCTACAATATGCTTTTGAATAGACCCCACTAATGATGTACAGGCATTGTTTCAAATTCTAAATAATGGAGTTATAAGGAAGATAATCCCTAGTCTACCACTTAGAGCCAAAGAAGTAGGAGTTTTTCTTTTCACGTAAATTAAAACCCTTTAATCGTAACCTGGGGAAGGGTAGTTTTCTCAGTTAATTCAGGTGTGTATTCAGTCACAATCTTCCGCTTTGTACACAATGAATGGTATGGAAGACGTCCTTCCAAATCAGAAGATGGTGATGGTTCCGCATAATCATTAAAACCGACAGTCATTACCTCTCAAAATAAAAGCCCATTAAGTAAAAACTTATGAAGGAACTTAAGAAAAAAACTAGGGCATCCTGCTGGCTGTTATCACAAAGGAAACAGTTCAGGCAAAAGAAGGGATAACAATAAAAAAAAGAAGTCCTACAAATCCTAAAAAAAAAAGAGATTACAAAATGACTGCCTTTTCCAAATAAATGTTCAATCTCTGAACCATCACCGGAATATCAAGGAAATTCCAAAACTCATATGGGATTCAAAATGCACAATTAACTGACCATAGGACTGAAGAACATCACGAAGAATGGGTGGGTACAAATAAAATTTGAGCCTTTATCCTGTGTTTCCTAAACCGTGAACCAGACCATGTTATAACCCTTAAAAGTCCTAGCTGAAGCATGGGTTAGTTCGAAAGCATATTGTTACAAAAAGTATCCTGACTCTTGTGAGGTTTGCTATAAATCATGAGTCAATATCACTCTCTTCCAAAATTTGTTTTACTAAAAAATGCATTTTTAAAATTTTTTTTTCAAGACAAACATAAGCTTTGCATTCTTAAAATACCATTGTTTGCATATGACTACTTGTTCAACATCAGAGAAATTCGCAAGACGAATATCTAGTGAACAAAAACCTTCTCAATAAAAAGGATCACCTCAAGTGGAAAAACACTTCCAACCAAGGGGTATGACATGATCATTGTCCATCATCTGGGGCAGTCAAGTCAAGATTCAAGGAATCTCTCAAGGATGCCAAATAGCCAGCGGAAGATCTCCATCTGAATCACTTGGGGCATTGGGCATGAATTCCAGCAAGGAATCCTATACGATCAAACAAACATCTTCTAGCAGTGTGGCAACACTTACTACTATGGACAGTGACAATTCACCGTACCCGGTGAACTTAGACATAGTCGGAAAATACTACGTATGAACAAAGACCCGCTAGGTTGACTGGCCTAGGAAAAAATAAGGGCATCCTGGCGAACCAAAAGGGTTCGGGAAAAAATTAGGGATAAAAACAAAATCTGTACACCCGGCAAGTCGAAAACTTGAAAAGGTGGCTTGGGCAAAAAAGGGTATCCCGGTGGACTGAAAATCTGAAAAGACAGTCCAGGAAAAAGTTAGGGATTAAAGCGTACGACTACGTCCTGTCATCTTGTCACTTGTCTAATCAGTAGAAGGTTTATTACCCTGATCTACATTCACCAATGACTCTAAGAGTTGGGATAATAGTTAAACCATCTATAAAATCCCCGGTTGATATTTTCTAGAACAGGTATCGAGACAGGGGTATTATACTACAAGGTCACGGCTATATTCTCAACTTACAACCTATTGATGTCAGGTATTCTCATACCCTCGGCAGAGAAAAATATCCAAATTACTGCTCCAACAAAAATTCCCCAATGAAGTCGCCAAGCTTCCTGGGATTCCCCAAGCGGATTACAGAGTTTCCCTTCCCCAATGGAAACATTCTGAATAAAGCAGATTATCATCTAGAAACGGTTCAGGTACGATCCAAATACGGTTATCATCCTGACACCTACTCCAAATTCTCATCTAGAAATGGTTCAGGTACGATCCAAAGATGGATGTCATCCTGACACTTATTTCATATTCTCTTCTAGAAACAGTTCAGGTACGATCCAAAGACGGATGTCATCCTGATACTTAGTCCAGACTATCTTCTAGAAACAGTTTAGGTACGATCCATAGATGAATATCATCCTGATACTTATTCAGATCATCTTCTAGCAACAGTTCAGTTTATATACGATCCAGAGATGGATGTCATTCTGATACTTATTTCAACATATAGATCCATCCACAAAGCCTCCGTAGGTACTTTATCCAACATGTATAGGGGCAGAAACGTCTTGATGCGAAGTCACCACTATGTCCTCAGCATACGTCCCAGTGACATCTACACTCCCCATAGAGTAGAAACAACCAAAGTTTTGATCTCTGCTTCCCCAAACAGGAGTTACTTTCCCCAGCAAAGTTCCTTCAAAGAGCCGATATCTATATTCCCCAGCCGAGTTTTATAATCGCAAATGGTTTATAAAGATTTCTTCCGAGCAGAGTTTATTTCTATGACTACATAACCTCCTCTCGAGCAGAGTTTATTTCTCTGAATGCGAAAGCTCAATCCCCAACAAAGTTTATTTCTTTAGTTACGAAAGATCATCCCCTAATGGAGTTTATTTCTCCAAGTTGACAAAATATTCCAGCAAAGCATCTCCTCTCTCAAACAGAGTTATTCCCCCGCAGAGTTGTTCTTAGGCAGAGTCTCTCCCTAACAAAATATTTGCAAACAGAAAGGAGTAAATCCCCAGCATAGTCATCTCCATTCACCATCCCCAATGGAAATGAAGAATTCAGCTTCCCAATACTTTTCAGCAGCAGTACAGTTTTTATTTTCACCGACTAAGAAATATCGCAATAGCATCCCATATTCATACATCATGCCAAGCGCATACATATTGCATACAACACAATCTCATGTATTCTGAGAACATCATCACAATGCATTTCATACATCACAATATTGCATACGAATAGTTCTTTACCTTTCAGGGAAATGATCAAATCAATAAGCTATGTCTAAAAAAGGGCTATTCTAGGATTTTCCTCAGAAAGATGTCCTCACAAGACTTTCCCTAGGTCAGACAGGTCGATACTAAGATCTCTCTGATTACTATTCTAGTGGAAGAGGTTCCAAGAGTTTCGTCTGGGTCAGTTGAATCACTATTAAGATTCTCCTGATTACTATGCCAGTCAAAGTTAACCCAAGATTTTCCCTGGGTTAGACAGGTCGACGCTAAGGTCTTTCTGATTACTATGCCAGTGGAAGATGTTCTAAGACTTTCATCTAGATCAGTTGAATCTCTACTAAGATTCTCCTAATCACTATGCCAGTCAAAGTCAACCCAAGATTTTATCTGGATCAGCCAGGTCGACACTAAGATCTCTCTGATTACCATTCCAGTGGAAGATATTCCAAGACTTTCGTCTTGGTCAGTTGAATCGTTACTAAAATTCTCCTAATTACTATGCCAGTCAAAGTTAACCCAAGATTTTCTCTGGATCAGCCAGATCGACACTAAGATCTCCCTGATTACTATACCAGTTGAAGATGTTCCAAGAATTTCGTCTGGGTCAGTCGAATCGCTACTAAGATTCTTATGATTACTATGCCAGTCAAAGTTAACCCAATATTTTCTCAAGATCAGCTAGATCGACACTAAGATCTCCCTAATTATTATGCCAGTTGAAGATGTTCCAAGACTTTCGTCTATGTCAGTTGAATCGCTACTAAGATTCTCCTGATTACTATGCCAGTCAAAGTTAGCGCAAGATTTCCCCTGAGTCAGATAGGTCTACACTAAGATCTCTCTTATTACTATGCCAGTCAAAGTTAGCCCAAGATTTTCCTGATTACTATGCCATTCAAAACTAATTCAAGGCCTTCCCCTAGTTCAGTCAAATTGATACTAAGATTTCTATTCTAGTTAAAGAAGCTATGAAGCCCGAAATCCGACCGGATAATAGTCAATCAACAATTTAAGCCAATGTGAAGCCTGGATTTCGACCAGATAACAGTATAAAGCACTATGAAGCTTGGAATCCGACCATATAGCAATTTAATATGTCAATTAGTATAAATCCCAAAACTCGACCAGATAATAGTCAATCAACAACTTAAGACACTGTGAAGCATGGATCTCGACCAGATAATAGTATAAGGTGCTGCGAAGCCTGGAATTCGACCAAATAGTAGTTCACTTCTTCAGACACTATGAAGCCTGGATTTCAACCAGATAACAGTATAAAGCACAGCGAAGCCTGGAATCCGACCAGATACCAGTTTACTCTATCAGTTACTATGAAGCCTGGATTCGACCAGATAGTAGTATACCTCCCATTCAAGTTGAAGCCTAGACCCGGCCAGATAACAGCTTAATTTCTTCAAATCACTGAAGCCTGGATATGACCAGATAACAATACACCTCTGATTCAAGTTGAAGCCTGGACCCGACCAGATAACATCTTAATTTTTTATTATCACTGAAGCCTGGATACGACCAGATAATAGTTTAATCTCATTTCCCCAGTAAGTCACGGTGAAGCCTGGAATACGACCAGATAGCAGTCAACCTTATGATCCTCAGCAAGTCACTGTGGAGCCTAGAGTACGACCAGATAACAGTTTAATCTCATTTCCCCAGTAAGTCATTGTGAATACTAGAGCACGACCAGATAACAGTTAGCCTTATTATCCTCAGCAAGCCACTGTAAAGTCTGGATCCTGACCAGATAGCAATTCACCTCCATCTCTTCAATCAAGTGATGACTCCCCATTAGAGTAACGGACAACTGAAGCTCCTAAAAATCTATGTTCCAAGACAGAGACCAATATTCCTCAGCAGAGTCCTCTCTAACAGCAAGAGCATGAATTCCCATAAAGGGATATCTCATGAAATCATCATTGTTATGGATGCCATCTCTAAGCCCATATCCGATGACTCTCCGTCACATTCTGATGGCATCTTTAAGCCCATCTCCGTCATCTTTTCCAAATGGAATCTATAAGCCCATTACCAATACTATCTACACAGTCAAGTATCATCTGAGACGAGTGCAAATTTCGGGGCACTCTAGTGTTCAATCATCTTCCACCTTCAGATCACAAAAGGCAGACCAGCCAATCTATATCCTCAGGTTTAAGAAGATTGAACAGGGGCAGTTGTTGTACCCCAAAATTTTCCCTCTCATGTTTTTCCAAGATTTCCTCTTGCATAGGTGGTTATAAACCTTTGCCTAAAGACAAGGAAATTTTTCAAATGATGGTTAAGTATCCTTCGATTGGCATCTCAAAAGTGCCTTTCGATTGGCATCTCCAAAGTGCCTTTCGATTGGCATCTCCAAAATGCCTTTCGATTGGCATCTCCATGTAATTGCAAGCTTCTCAAGTCATATTTAAATCATGTGTTTTGATGAAGACAACATGGACATCAACATTCAAAGGATGTGCAAAAAGCTTATCAACATCAAATAAAAGTCTTGAAGATTATTGAAGATTATTGAAGAATTATTGAAGAATCATCAAATGTCAAATATGGTATAAATAATTCTTAAAATCTTGAATATAGATGTTCACAATATGCATTCATCAACATATACATATTCCATAACTTTAACATCAAGAAAACTTTGTTTGAAATATCTTTCAAAAAGTATTTTTGAAAATAACCCTTTAGGAACCGGTTCCTCCCTAACAGGGAACCGGGTTCCAGAATTTCTCAAAAATCATGTCCCTGGTTTTTGTACCAGGAACCGGGTTGTACCAATAGGGGAACCGGTTCCTGCGTGATATTTTTGAAATCTGACTTATAACGTTCACTAAGAACCGGGTTCTGTCAGTGTCGGAACCGGTTCCTAGCGAACCAGTGTAACTTTTATTTTGTTTTTTAAACATTTTTCAAGTGGTATCTTTTCATGAATGCATTGCAACTTTTCATATGAATTGGCATGAATGAAGAGGTTCTTATGACTTTATAAAATGCAGATTTTTCAGTTTTTAAAAAAGAACACATATAACATTTTCAAACAACAAAAACCTTCTTCATATTAACAATTTTCTCATTCATTCAAATTTGCACATAAACTTTCATGTGTTAATAATTTTGTAAAACTTGCCATATACACTTTCATTATCATTACAAGTTTCATTCATACATTGTGAACATTTATATACATTGTTGAGAATTGTTTTATCTTGAAGAAGAAAATCAATTGAAGATTGATAAAGCTCTCCATATACTTCAAACTAAATCATTGTATTACTTAAAGAAATTATTCCCTTACTATCCAGGATTTTTGGAAGTAAGTGTTGTGATTTGAAGAGGATTGTTCTTCATTCACATTAGTGTTTGTTTGGTCTTAAAGGTGTTAAGAATCTTTGATCACCCTATAAGTTAGATAGTAAGCATAGGCTGTACAATCATTCTAACTATAGTGAAATCTCTTTCGTGTTGGAAAGGGGACTGGAGTACTCTCGGATTGTGAGGGGAACCAGGATATATCACTGTGTTCTTTACTTTTCCGCATTTATCGCTTTCATCACCATAATCAGGAAAAGATAAAGATATAAACAAAACCTTCAAACACTTAACCAAAATTACTACCAAGCATTCTCATAAAACCGAATAAATTTTTATAAGACCTAATTCACCCCCCCCCCCCCCCCCCTCTTAGGCACTCTGAGACTTACAATTGGCATCAGAGCAAGTTATAGGTAACTTGTTCCTAAAGATCCAGAATGACTTCCGCAAATCATCAACCAGTTTTCAGAGATGGTGGTAGTAACAACAAGCCTCCTCTATTCTGTGGTGAATATTTTGACTTCTGGAAAATACGCATGAAGGCGCATTTAGAAGCACAATGAGAGGAAGTATGGGATGCTGTTGAAAATGGTCCATTTATCCCAATATCGGTAATCAATGGCATTGGTTCTGCAAAGCCCAAAACTGCATGGGACGACGATGATAAAAAGAAAGTTCTCTATGACAAAAAGGCAATAAACCTTCTTCAAGGTGCACTCAGTATGGACGAATTTTTCTGTGTCTCGAACTGCAAGACAGCAAAAGAAATATGGGATACCCTGGTTCAAACTCATGAAGGAACGGCTGAAGTAAAAAGATCAAGGCTAAATACCTTGAGTCAAGAATATGAACTATTTCGAATGCAGCCCGGAGAATCCATTCTTGACTTACAAAAGAGATTTGTGCATTTGACAAATCACTTAAATGCTCTTGGTAAAACCTTGACAAATGATGAACTCAACTTGAAAATCCTTAGATCATTGACTAGGGAATGGCAACCAAAGGTAACGGCAATCTCGGAAAAGAAGAGTCTCTCCGCAATGACTTCCGCTACATTATTTGGCAAACTTCAAGAATATGAAACGGAACTCGATAGACTTGAAAAACATGAAAATTTAGAGAAGAAATCCAAAGGCATTGCCTTGAAAGTTGATTCAAAGGAAAGTCAAGATAAAGATGCATCGGAGGAAGATGAAAACTTATTGCTTCTTGTAAAAAGGTTAGGAAAATATTTTGGTCATAAAAATAATCTTCATAATGCTAACTTTGTCAAGAGGAAGAAATTTTATAATCATAAAGATAAAGAAGCCTCCATATCAACACAAGATGTCATATGTTATGAATGTGGAAAGCAAGGTCACATAAAGCCGGATTGTCCAAAACTCTCCAAGAAAAATGGATTCAAAGGAAAAAAGGAGTTCAAGAACAAAAAGGCTTATGTTACATGGGAAGATAATGAGATAAGTTCTTCATCCGATTCGGAAAGCGAGGAATGTGCAAATCTAGCATTAATGGCTTCACATCACTCCGACGATGAAGAAGAGGTTAGTAATGAATTTAATCTTTTTGATGATGATGTTCAAGACGCTATTGATGAACTCTTGAAAGAATGCAAAAGTTTATACAAAAAGGTGTCAAATCAAGAAAAAGAACTCCTAAGTTGTTTAGAAAAAATTGACACCATGACTAAAGATTTTGAACTTCAAAAACAGAATTTTATTAAAGAAAAAGAAAACTTTGCATGCTCCAAGTGTGAATCAAATGTCTTTCAAATTGTTCAATTGAAAAGAGTCATTGAACGATATGAAAAAGGACAAATAGGATTGGAAGGATTACTAAGCCAACAACGTTATCCAAATGATAAAAGGGGTCTTGGTTATGTGAATTCTAAGAAACCAAGTAACAATCCCACTGTTTTTGTAAAGGCTAGTAATAGTTCCAAACCCAAGAAAGTAGAAAAGAAGCAAGTTGTTCATAATCATCAAAAGAAAAAGACTAATGTATCGAAAAAGAAAACATTTCCTAAGAAGAAATCTTATCCTTCTAGATATAGAAGTAACTTTGAACCTACTTGTTTTTATTATGGTATTAAAGGCCATACACCTAATGCTTGCTATGTTAGAAACTTTAGTATAGCAAGTGGGCATTATGTGTGGGTGAAAAAGGGAACTAACTATGAAGGACCCAAGGCAACTTGGGTACCTAACAAAGAATAATTTGTTTGTGTAGGTATGCTTGAAATCCACATCAAAAGTTTGGTATCTTGATAGTGGATGTTCAAAGCATATGACAGGAGATGTACACCAATTTTAATATCTAGTACATAAAGCCAAAGGGTATGTCACCTATGGAGACAACACCAAAGGAAAGATTCTTGGCGTTGGAATAGTTGGCACACCTCCATCCATTCAAATTGAGGATGTTCTCTATGTTGAAGGATTAAAGCACAATCTTCTTAGCATAAGTCAACTTTGCGATAGAGGGTTCAAGATCAAATTCAACAAAGATGAATGTCTCATTATGGATGAGGCAACCAATGAGGTAAAACTCAAAGGTATAAGAACTAACAATATTTTTATAATTACTTTAGATGATTTGTCTCTGAAGGTACAATGTCTTATGGTAAACAACAATGACGCTTGGTTATGGCACAAGAGGATCGCTCACATTCACATGGAGCACTTGAACAAATTGGTTAAGCATGACTTAGTTATTGGTCTACCAAAGATGAAGTTCATCAAAGAAAAATTACGTAATGCATGCCAAAAGGGTAAACAGACCAAAACAACTTTCATATCTAAGAATGTGGTGTCTACTACAAGGCTACTACAATTGTTACACATGGATCTCTTTGGTCCATCAAGAACAAAAAGCTTGGAAAAGAACTTGGTATTTTGGAAGAAGGTGATCACTAAATGTTTCTCATAAGGTGCACTCCTTCTTTTGTATATGTTTTTATAAAATATGTGTGTATATATTGTTTGTACAAAACTTTTTCTTTCACAACAATTTTTCAAGTTTTTGGAAATATTTGCATGTGGAACCCGGTTCCCATAATGGTAGGAACCGGTTCCTGGTTCATTTTCCAGAAACGCTATTTTTTCAAAAGCCAGGAACCGGGTTCACTATAGTGCAGAACCGGTTCCCAGCATGCAGACCGGCCACACGCCCCTTTTTATGCTTAAGTGCTTTTTAATGTGTTTTATGTCATAGTCAACATTCATCTCTCAAAACCCTTCCACCTCCATTGACACACCTCATAAAAGCTCCAACATCTCTTTTTCTTCACCAATTTTTTTAATACCCACTACTCCAAATCACTATATAATCACTTCTCCTTCAATATTTCATACTCAAATATCCAAATCTCTCATCTATTCCGAAAATCCCAAATCAAAACCCCAACTTTCAGATTTATCACAAATCTCCATGGGTCCTAAGAGAGCTACCAGATCCAGCAAGGGAAAGGCTTAGGTTGAAGAAGAGACTTCCAACATTCATCCTCAGACCATCAAATCCAGAAGGCTCACCTTCAAATCTCGCAATCGGAAGGTTCTTAAAGCTAAGTTTTGTAGACTTCATACATTTCCTGCTCATAGCTTTTTATTTCCTGCTCAGTTGGCCTCTGCTGGGGTTGCTAGATTTGTAGGTAACAATGGTGAAGTGTTTCCTGACCTTGTTAGAGAATTTTATCACAACTTAAAACTTGTACTTGATGAATTTGGTGATATTACTCTAACCTCTCATGTTCTGTCAAAGAGTATCTGTTTAACTGTTGAGGAATTTGGTGAATTGTTGGGTGTTCCACATGAAGGTTTGGTTCTTGTTAATGGTGTTATTCCACATGATTGTCTACCTTTCAATAAGGAAGAAATTTTTATTAACATGTGTAGGCCAAATCAACAAAATACTTCTCGTCAACAACTTCTCTCATCATCAAATTTGTTTGGTTCAAATCTCTCTGTAAGTGACAGAATGCTCCATCTTATTATTGCATATATCCTCTTTCCAAAGAATTCTAACCACTCGCGTATCAATGAGTTTGAATTAATGGTCCTTTATGCATTGAGACGCCGTTGTTCGGTAAATTGGGCACTTTCCATTATGTACCATATGCAACTTATGGAATCTCTTGATGGTGGTTTACCATATGCTCGAGCCATTTCTCACATTTTGGAAAATGCACATGTTAACCTTCAACGAGAAGTGACAAGAATTCAAGGAGATAAAGAGGCAATTACAGATGCAACTGCACTTAAAAACACAGGGATCATTCTAGATGCAAGAGGTCACTTTCACTACAAAGAAGACTTTGAACCAACTGTCCAATATGTGGCTCAACCTCCCGAAGGCGGCTACACCTTAGACATGCTGTTTAATCAGATGAAAATCTTCCAAAGACATGTGGATGATCGCTTCGATGTGCTCCAACAAGAAAATGCTTCAGCACGGCGACAACTACGAAATGTCCAAAGAACTCAAAAGCTTATTCTTGATCACTTTGACAGAAAAGAAGTTCTAGAGGAAGAGGTATCCGGAAGTGGTAGTTGAAGTGATGAAGATGATGATGAGATGAATGAAGATGAAGATTAAAAGATTTTTTTTTTAAATTTATATGTCATTTCTTTTTAATGTGTTTTACTTTGTAATGTTTAGACAATGTTCTATTTTTATGCTTCATGATGTTTAGGCATTTTTGTTTTATTGTTATGTAATCGTACAATTCGTTGTTCGTATTTTAGTATGTTTGAAATCGTACAATGTGTTATGTTCATACTTTAATGTATGGTTGTGTTTTATGCACGTCTTAATTTTTATATGTATCTATTTCACTCTTTTTCCCCATCCTTTTTGATGTTAACAAAGGGGGAGAAGAATATGCATGTGTGTTGTTTTGTTTCAACGAAATTGCAGGCCCAAATAAATATCTATTATACTCACTCCAAAATTCAAGGAATCATGGACTTAGGGGGAGCATACAATTTAGGGGGAGCCTTGCATTTGCTCAACATGTTTGATATACAAAACAACATAAACGTTTCAAGAAATCGTTTTCAAGACTTGGTTGTCATCATCAAAAAGGGGGAGAATGTAATTGCAAGCTTCTCAAGTCATATTTAAAGCATGTGTTTTGATGAAGACAACATGGACATCAATATTAAAAGGATGTGCAAAAAGCTTATCAACATCAAATAAAAGTCTTGAAGATTATTGAAGATTATTGAAGAATTATTGAAGAATTATTGAAGAATCATCAAATGTCAAATATGGTATAAATAATTCTTAAAATCTTGAATATAGATGTTCACAATATGCATTCATCAACATATACATATTCCATAACTTTAACATCAAGAAAACTTTGTTTGAAATATCTTTCAAAAAGTATTTTTGAAAATAACCCTTTAGGAACCGGTTCCTCCCTAACAGGGAACCGGGTTCCAGAATTTCTCAAAAATCATGTCCCTGGTTTTTGTACCAGGAACCGGGTTGTACCAATAGGGGAACCGGTTCCTGCGTGATATTTTTGAAATCTGACTTATAACGTTCACTAAGAACCGGGTTCTGTCAGTGTCGGAACCGGTTCCTAGCGAACCAGTGCGGCTTTTATTTTGTTTTTTAAACATTTTTCAAGTGGTATATTTTCATGAATGCATTGCAACTTTTCATATGAATTGGGATGAATGAAGAGGTTCTTATGACTTTATAAAATGCAGATTTTTCAGTTTTTAAAAAAGAACACATATAACATTTTCAAACAACAAAAACCTTCTTCATATTAACAATTTTCTCATTCATTCAAATTTGCACATAAAGTTTCATGTGCTCATAATTTTGTGAAACTTGCCATATACACTTTCATTATCATTACAAGTTTCATTCATACATTGTGAACATTTATATACATTGTTGAGAATTGTTTTATCTTGAAGAAGAAGATCAATTGAAGATTGATAAAGCTCTCCATATACTTCAAACTAAATCATTGTATTACTTAAAGAAATTATTCCCTTACTATCCAGGATTTTTGGAAGTAAGTGTTGTGATTTGAAGAGGATTGTTCTTCATTCACATTAGTGTTTGTTTGGTCTTAAAGGTGTTAAGAATCTTTGATCACCCTATAAGTTAGATAGTAAGCATAGGCTGTACAATCATTCTAACTATAGTGAAATATCTTTCGTGTTGGAAAGGGGACTGGAGTACTCTCGGATTGTGAGGGGAACCAGGATATATCACTGTGTTCTTTACTTTTCCGTATTTATCGCTTTCATCACCATAATCAGGAAAAGATAAAGATATAAAAAAAACCTTCAAACACTTAACCAAAATTACTACCAAGCATTCTCATAAAACCGAATAAATTTTTATAAGACCTAATTCACCCCCCCTCTTAGGCACTCTGAGACTTACACTCCAAAATGACTTTCGATTGGCATCTCCAAAATGACTTTCAATTGGAATCTCCAAAATTCTTTTTGATTGACATCTACATAGCGTCCTTCGATTGGCATCTGCTAAAGGTCCTTCGATTGGCATATGCAAAAGGCCTTTCTATTGGCCTCATGACAAGCCTTTCGATGGGCATTGTGTTAAAGCCTTTCGATTGGCATGGCAAGGGATCCTTCGATTTAGCATTGTGTCAAAGCCCTTCGATTGGTATTTGGAAAAGGGCCCTTCGAAGAATTCCTTCCAGGCCATTCGAAAGAGGCCATCAAGAGGGCACTCGGAAAATATGTCCAGGCCAGATTCTTGCCTTGTTTGTTCACAATTCCATAAGAGCTGATTCGACCAGGGAATTCTCTTCAAAAGGAAAGGAAATCGAAGCAAAGGGTGTTCTAATTGAAGGGGCCCTAGTATTGAAGCTGGCACAATTCTACTCAGAACCATTAAGGAGAACAAGGTTCTAATAAGGAAAGTCTTGATTAGTTTGAAGTGGAGTTTAAGGCTGGCAAGGAAGGCAGATTCGAAGGAATGAAGGGGGTTTGTTCCAAAACAATCCAGAAACCTCACAATCAAAAGAATCTTCTCTCAAACAAATAAGGAATGAATGTGTTGGCAAATCAAAGGGAAAACGCGTTGGAATAAAAATAGCAAGATTTGCCCTATTTCAGAAACAAAAAATACAAGACCCAAATCAAATCTTTTCTCACTAAATCTTCAAGATTCAGTTCAGTTTTTTTGACCTAATTCATTCTACTATATATGCATAACAAACCTTGATCATGAAAAATGAGGATTGGCCGTGTAGAACACCCACAAGAATCTCAAAATTTTGACCAAAAAATTGGTGGTCGAGTTTTTCTTTAGAGGTAGATTCAAGGCATTTCAAAGGTTTCAATCCATTCCTAGGCGTATTTGGAAGCTATCTGGACCACTCTCGTGCGTCAACACATCCATAAACAGCATATACAAGTATCACGGTTTGCTCCTGTTCTTGAAATTGGTTTTTGAAATATACGCATGATAAATGATTTTTTTAAATATACAGTCATGCTTATATGGTCATTCAAAACATTTTTGCATATTTAATTGTGTGTTTAGATGCATATTTGAATGGATTCCATTGCAAGGGTTTAAAGCTTCGTTATAGGGTTTTTCGTTTCAGGAAAAATCAGGGCAAAAGATGAGTACCGTTGTACTCACGAGATCAAACCCAGTTGATCTGTATAATTAGATTTAATTTATGTTGCCTGGTGTTGATTTTTGATAATTGTAGGTTTGTAGCTACACTGTTGTCTGTAGGTAAAGGCCTTAGTCTAAAACGACAGTCCCAATGAAGAAGATGACTGTGTGTCAAAACCAGGTTGGGTAGTTTGAATGGCGCGCATTTTATTTATTACATTGACCTATCATTACATATAATATATATTATTTTTTATATTAACGATTGAACAATTGTCTCAGTGGTACAAGTGAAGGCTTTTCAGCGCGCGTGTGTAGGAGGTCTGGGGTTCAATCCCTGCCTCCTACTTGTTATTTTTCTTAACAATCCTTTGTAGATCCCATGCTATCTGTGATACGGTGGCAGAACCGTCTGTTTTAGAAAATGTTGGTTTGGATTTTGCGTTTTGTATTCGCAAAATGTCACGGTAAGCAAGAGTCGCCACCGACTTTTATTTTATCCAACTGGAAAGGAAAAAAGCACAGAAAAATTCCTTTTTCGAGATTTTGAGTATGGGGGTAGATTATAGAAAGGGAAGGTGTTAGCACCCTATCTATCCATTGTTTTCCATGGGCTCTTAGGTACTTGCTCATCTTTTAAATTGCTTGTGTGTGTTTGTTTTGAAAAGTTTTTTGTTTTACTTCGTTTTAACCCTTGTATCAGTCCTCAAGAGTGTTACGAAGTGTTTTTGAAAACTTTATTTAAAAAGTGTAAGTGTGAAAAGTTTGTTATGAGCAAGTACCTACTAGCATCTACCTACTCGAAAAAAGAATGTTTATGTTCTTGTTTCCTTTAGACAGCTCCATCCTACTATTGAGAAATAGGTAGCACCGTCGTTGGAATTGTAAGGGTCAATTCGAAAATGGACGTACGATCACTAAAGCAATGTTAGGACGTCTTAGTAATTACCCTAATGTCTTAAGATCATATTCGAGGCAACATTTCCGAGGAAACCTTTCCGAATGGGACATTTGATCTTTGTTTAGACAAAATAACGACCACTAAAACACGCTATACTTAATGATCATTTACCGAAGGCAACCGAAGTGAGAGTATACCCTAAGAGTGCGCATGTGAGGGTGATTCAATTTCAAGTTATTATCTTTTCACATTTAGGGTTTGCTAACCGTTTTAAAACTAACATACATTCTTGTCATGCAATCCTATTATCATACATCTAACAGTTAATCTTTGCGAAAATTAAAATGCGGAAAATAAAACTACGCTATTACAAAGCTTAGGGAAGGGGGATTAATTACATAGCCAAAAACCCGCAAAATGATAAATAAGCAAAAAGTCCTAATTAAACTATTACATTCCATGAACAGTTACATTAATATTTGCAAAAAATAATAAACGCGCGATGAATCGAGAACGAGAAGAAATTAGGGTTTTGACCCCGTCTAACCTAATTAAAAGAAAAATCATATTTTTCATTGTTTTTGAGAAAAGAATAAGGTTTTAATTAAATATGATACAAACCTAATTACTAATTAAATTATATTGAGAAAAATAATTAATTTTGACCTATTTTGTATTTTGGTTATTTTAAGAAAAAGAAAATAAAAATTAAATCAAATAAAACCTAATTTTCTAATTTGTTTTAATTTATTTACAAAATGTTAAAATTTCCTTAGAATTAAATTAAACTAATTAAATTAATTTTGACAAAATATATAAAAACCTAAATTTGATGAAATTGATTTTTATGAGTTTTTTGATTGGTTCATTTTAAAAAAATAATTTTAGTATTGATAAAGAAAAGAATAATAATAATAATAAAAAGAAATTGAAAAGGTAAAAAGAAATAACCCAAGGGCCTGCTGTCAGCGGCTCTGATCAGAGGATGATGGTCCAGAGGATTGTGGTCCAGAGGATGGTGGTCCAGAGGATGGTGGTCCAGAGGATGGTGATATTGGGCCTGCTCTTGGCTAGTGGATCCAGCAGATTATGACCATCAGAAGATGGGGTGCACTGGATCTGGCTCGGACTGATGGATCCAGAGGATAATGCCCAGGGGATGCTTGATCTGGTCCTGGTTGATGAAATCAGAAGATGACCCTCAGAAGATGTAGGCGCTGGATCTGGTGAAAACAAAGGGGGAAAATGCCAAAAGGTCACGCTTGAGATCAAACCCAAAATCATGAACTTCTAACTTCTTTCTTCTGACCAACTGCGCTGGGTGTTAGTTTATCAATACAATAGAAACAAACAAATAGATCAGAACTATAGGCTTCTAGCCAGAATAAACGCACCAGAATTTAAACCGGCCAATAAAGTTGTGACACATTATCGTCTTCTTCCCTAGATCTGTCATTTAAAACTCTGAACTTTTACCTACGGACATGGCATTGTGGCTATAACCCTGTGCATTTCAGAAATTGCATACAAGCAATATAAATAAAATTCAAGATCATGAATCAACTGGGTTTGACCCGCTGATCACAATGATCTCCTCCATTTGGGCCAATTATTCATGTGTGAAGAATCCCTAAAAACAAAACTTAAACCCTAACAATGGTGGATTTCAGTAGGGCTAACAAAAATGCAATTGAACATTCTCATTAGCTTGAAAATGTTTCAATGAACAAGCATACATAGAGAATTCATGCTACAAATACCAAAATCATGATATTGAATTTCAAGAAAGTAAAGATATCGTGAGGTGCTTACAATGAGTTTCTGGGCACGAACGCGCTTGCTAATGATTGGGATAGATTCCTTGAATGTCCAGCAAGTGAATTGCGTGTTTGGAATGGCTTGAAAACGCCTGGAACTATGAAATCTGATTACCACTTTTCTTGAGTTTTTGCAAGTTTTTCCTCAGTTCTCACGCGTCTCAAAAGCTTCTGCATTTGGTCTAGATTTGTTCTATATGTAGCCTTGAGTGAATTAGGTTTACAAATTTGCATCCAATCTTCTTTAATAATGATCATTGATCAAGATTTGTTTCTCATATAAATCTTTCCAAATCAAGCCAAAATCCAATATTTTTGTGTACAAACAAGCCTTGCACGATTTGATCTCATTGCCAGCTATTCATGGACCTGAAATATGCACAAAATCTCAAGGTTTAAATGATTTTGATATTTTGATGATTTTATTTTGATTTAATTGAAATAAATATCAAAATAAATGACAAAAATAAAATAAAGGCAAGTGTGAAGGATCATGGGTCCTGGACCATGTTACAAACTTAGAACAAACACAAAAAGTTGGGCCCATTTGATAAAAATTACAATTTTAGGCATATTTGACTTTTGGCAATTTTACAAAAAAGGTCAACTTCACCAATGCATAACTCCTTCAATTTTGACCCTAGAGATGTGTTATATGACTTTTTTGAAAGCTCAAGATGTCCTCTAAGCAACCCTTTTGGTATCATCTCAATTGAGTCTTCCATGTTCATGCACGAAGCTTTGACAAAAAAGGTGTTTTTGTTGACTTTTCAAAATGACCTATAATGTCCAAATTTATATCTTTTTGTGAGTGTATTTTTTGAACTTTGGAGATGAAGATGGATTGTAGGGAATTGCATCCTATTTAAAATGAGATTTGGATGGGTCATTTTTGATAAAGTATGAGAGAGTTATGCTTGGTCAAAGTTGAGTTGACTTTTCCTATAAAACCCTAATTTGACAACTTTTGGGTTTTGATGAATCGTGAGCAATCCTTGGGGAATCATGATCAACCCTTGATCAAATGATGAATAATACTCCAAAATGAGGATGTTGACAAAAAATCTTGAAGTTTAACTGTATGTGGGCCACAGTTGACTTTTGCCCTAGCACAGTCGATTTTCAAGCTTTCGAGCGATTGATTGAGCAAACTTTCTCTGCAAGGCTTGAAACTTGATATGGATAATCTTGAGAGCATATTAGGACAATGGTGAGCATTTGAGACCCTTTGGACTCAAGCATCTTGATGCAAACTGAAACCCTAATTTGAGGTAGACTGCCTTAGGAGAGAGTTTGTCTGGTCAACCCTTGGACTTCCTTGAGCAATTTGAGGACCCCACTCGAAATGTACTGAAAAATATTGGAGGGAAAATTTTGGGGTACAACACTATCCTTCCAAGCGCGCACACCATAGGCCTCCAGATCCTCATCCTTGGATCAATCAGCGCTCAGATCTAATGCTTCCAATGAAGCTCCCCATAGTGGACACTCCTGTCACGATCACACTGGATCTCACGTTGCCTTAGGCCAACAGGATTGGGCTTGGGCAAAATTTGAGAAACACAACCCCCAATTTGGGTTCATACCCCCTCAGGCTTATTCTATTTCCCTTTTAATTTTGTTATTTTTATTTTATTTGAATTAGTTTATTTATTTTGTTTAAATCAAATTTTTTCCTCATAAAATCATAAAATTAACATCACAAAAAATAGGATTTAGTTTTTCTTTCAATAAATTAATTTTTGTAAATTAATTAATTTCATCAACTTTAATTTGTTTCATTAATTAAAATTAAGTAGAATTAGGTCAAACTAAAATCTCTTTTTTTAACATAAAATCTCAAAAATATTTTTCAATGATCAAATTAGATTTTTAGGGTTTTGAACCTTTTTTTCAGTTAATTCTCGCGCGTTATTCTTTCGTTGTACGATTAATTTTTACTATTGATGTAACTGCGCCCGGTTTGTAATAGCTTAATTAGGATTTTATTTCCGCACTTTAATTTTTCTCAGTAATTATTTATGTATCTACACCAAAGCCTTGTAATAGCGTAGGACCTTTATTTCTCGCTTTTATATTTCATACGCTTGTATATAATTGCTAGAAACCTAGGCCTGTATTCTTAATCAACCAATCAGTAGATCACTAATTTCAAGATAAAATATCTGAAATAGCACACTATTACACACTTGCACCCATAGGGTATTTCCCACTTGGTTTCCTCGGAAACAATGTTTATGCCCCTTGAACGTAGGGATACTCTTAGCAAAGACCCTCAGTTTAAAGTCATCATAAAGATCATAATCCCTAAATGTCCCTCGAGTTGCCTACGAGAAATGATCTTATGATGATAGTCCCTTCGAAATGCTAAGGTATCCTTACATGTTGCCTTCAATGACCATTACGTCCCTTTCGATAGTCCCTCAACATCCAACGACTAGGGTTACCTACTCACTAATAGTAGGATAACACAGTCTAAAGGAAAGGAGGAAAAAAACAGTCTTTTTCGAGTAGGTAGATTACTGTTAGGTACTTGCTCAAACAAATTTTCACACCACACTTTCAAACACTTTTCAAGCAAAGTTTCCAAAACACTTTATCACAATCTTGAGGATTGATACAAGAGTTACCATAAAGTGAATCGCCGCACTAAGGAGTTTTTAAAACTTTTTCACACAAACACAAAAGCAATTTTCAAAAATGAGAAAGTACCTAAGAGCCCATGGAAAACCATGGATGGAAAGGGTGCTAACACCTTCCCTTTCCATAATCTACCCCCTTACTCAGGAATCTAAAAAAGGGTCTTTTTCTGTTCTTTTCACCCTTTCCTTCTTTGGATAAAATAAAAGTCGGTGGAGAATCTTGCTTACCGCGACATTTGCAAACAAAAAATGCAAACCAGTATTAAACAGTTGGTTTTGCCATGGTATCACAGTCTCGAGGAAGCTATTGATCTCAGAATTAAAACTCTAGATGTGTATAGAAATTCGGCTTTGGTAATAAATCAGAGTAAAGGAGAGTGGGATACTCGTCAACCCGACTTGATCCCTTACAAAGATTATGCTAGAAAATGGTTACCCTTCTTTAATCTTGTTGAACTCCATCACATCCCCAGAGACAAAAATTAAATGGCGGATGCTCTAGAAACTCTGGCTTTTATGTATCAAGTGAATACTTGGAATGATATACCTCTAATTATAGTTTGGCGACTGGATAGGCCCACTCATGTGTTTTCAATAGTAGAGGTAGCAGATGAGAAACATTGGTATTACGATATCAAGCATTTTCTCCAGACTCAAGAATACCCGATTGGTGCTTCGAATAAAGATAGAAAGACATTGAGAAGATTGTTTGGCAGCTTCTTCCTCAGTGAAAATGTGTTGTACAAGAGAAATTATGACATGATCTTGCTCAGATGCGTGGATAGACACGAAGCAGACATGTTGATGCATGAGATTCATGAAGGTTAATTTGGCACTCATGCCAATGGACATTTAATGGCTAAGAAGATGCTAAGGGCAGGTAACTATTAGCTGACAATGGAATCTGACTGTTACAAATTTGCAAAGAAGTGTCATAAATGTCAGTTTTATGTGGACAAGATTTGTGTGCCTCTGACACTTCTCAATGTTATTTCTTCCCCGTGGCCTTTCTCTATATGGGGCATTGACATGATTGGAATGATAGAACCCAAAGCTTTGAATGGACACCGTTTTATCTTGGTAGCAATTGATTACTTCACCAAATGGGTGGAAGCTGCTTCCTATGCTAATGTTACTAACCAGGTGGTTCTGCGCTTCATTAAGAATAATCTTATATGTCAGCATGGTCTGTCGAGCAGAATTATCACTGATAATGGCTCGAATTTGTACAACAAGATGATGGCAGAACTTTGTGAATAATTCAAGATTGTCCATCATAATTCATATCCGTACAGGCCGAAGATGAATGGGGATATTGAAGCTGCTAATAAGAATATCAAGAAGATCATCCAGAAGATGGTTGTTACTTATAAAGATTGGCATGAAATTCTCCCTTTTGCTTTACATGGATATCAGACATATGTCTGAACTTCAACAGGAGCAACTCCATTCTCCCTTGTGTATGGAATGGAAGCGGTGCTCCCAATCGAGGTTGATATTCCCTCCTTCTGTGTGATAATGGAATCCAAGTTGTCAGAGGCTGAATGGGTCCAGAACATGTTTGACCAATTGAATTTGATCGAAGAGAAGAGAATGACGACTTTGTGTCATGGGCAATTATATCAAAAGAGAATGAAGAAATTATTTGATAAGAAGGTTAAACCTCGTGAATTTAGAGAAGGCGACCTCGTGCCCAGGAAGATCATGTCTTTTAACGCTGATTCTAGGGGCAAGTGGACTCCCAATTTTGAAGGCCCACATGTTTTTAAGAAAGCCTTCTCTGGAGGTGCATTAATTCTTGAAACTATGGATGGTGAGGAGTTCCCACGTTTCATGAATGCTGATGCAGTCATGAAATACTTCTCCTAAAGAAATAAAAGAACAGCTCGCTAAGTTGAAAACCCGGAAGGGCGGCTTAGGCAAAAAGGAGCGTCTCGATAGGCTGAAAACTTGAAAGGGAGGTCCAGGAAAAAATTAGAGACATAAATAGAATAAAATTTCCCGCTAAGTTGAAAACCCGCAAGGGCAGCTTAGGCAAAACTTAGGGACTTTCTTGGCAAGTAACTATATCACACAAGACTCGATCATTGAAGCAACAATCTTCTTGGATTCTCACCATACTTAAACGGAAGTTGCTGCTGTGAATTTCAAAGTTGTTAGAGGGAATAATGGTCATTGTATCTCAATGTATCTTTTCCATTATATATTACCATTTTCTGAACTTTGTAATCATTCGTGGAGTCTCGCCATTCGCAGACTACCATTCTATTAATAAAATTTGAGCTTTTACCCAATGCTTTGTGTTTCTTATGTTTATTTAGCTTACAAAGATTCCATTTATTATTGATAATAATTTTTAAACAAAAAGATTAAATAACAAAATTATTTTTCAAAAAGAATTTACAACTTACTCTTACTTTGGATTTTGTGATTCAAGAGGAAAACAAAAGTGGTGATCCCAGGAATTGACGAACTCTAGTAATTTTGGGAAGTTTTGTTTCCCCAGGAAGGTTTTATCAGGTCATTTTCGCTGGTATGCATGTGGTTTTTGTATATTGAAGATGATACCAATTGGCGTAATGTGAAGTATTGGGTTTGTGATCCCAGTGTCCCCAATCAAGTCTTGGTTCATTTTTGATTTTGGGTTTGCATGGTATGACGCCTCTATCCGGAATTCCCCAACAAAGTCTTCCCTAATATGACGAAAGGTCTTGTTCCCTTGGTGTGCTGAGATTGAACTATTTACAAAATATCGCAGTTTCTGCAGTATTGGCATTATTGTTGGTATTTATTTTCCAGGCAACTAGACCAGGGCAATATGTTTTCTAAGAAATGTTGAGACAGTTGTCAACCCTTTGGGTTTTCACCCTCCAAGTGTTGGGTTTGATTTAAAATCCCCATGAGTTTGACCTTTTTTCTATAATGTTGACTTCTTGATTCCCCAAGAAGGCTATCCCAGGGCATTTTTTTGTTGGAATAGGTTTGCATGATATGAAGGCTCAATCCAAGATTTCCCAGTGAAGGCTTTGTTATTTTATAGAAGTCTTTTCTCCCCGTGCATGCTGAGATTTGACTCATTTACGAAGCATCTCTTATTCGGAAGTACTTGCATTTTGTTTGATTGCCCGAGAATCAGGCAAGGGCAATGTTTTTTATTTGAGAGGTGTTGAGGTATTTGTCAGTTTTTTGGGTTTTCACCCGCCAAGTGCTGGTATTGATTTAAAATCCCCATAAGATTGATTTCTTGCTATAATGTTTGACTTAGCTCCCGGAGCTGTTATCCACATGAGGTTTCATACTTTTTGCCCAAAGAAGTTGGTGCAATACTTACTCTCAACATTGAAGAACGTATCATGGTTTCCCCTCTTCGATATGGTGTTGGCCTCCCCAATGAAGTCAGCACGAGGTTCCAAGTTGATGTCTCGATGATGAGGCACTATCTCCTCTAGTGAAGTCTGTCTGATGTACCCCTAATGAAGTCAACATGAGATCCTCAGTTGATGTTTTAAAGGATATGGTTTCCATATTCCTTATTAGAAATCAGTATAGCAATACCCAGTAGGAGTGCGGACCATGAAAACATTTGTTTCCCCATTGAAGTCTGAGTACTATTCCCCGGTGAAGCCTGGAGAAGGATGTTATATCCTTGTATCTGTATTGTTTTGTCGCTATGATTTGTTTACTTACAGATTATGTTCTTTCCCAGTGAAGTTAAGCCGTGAAATAGGATTTTGTTTCCTCGTTTGGTGCTTATTTTCTTATGCAATGTTCATCTTGGATGTGATTTAGCCGAGTGTTGTTTGTGCCCGAGTTGGTTTTTCCTGGTTACTCCCAGTGTTATTTGTCTGTTTTGTCAGCATATACATGATAACACTCATACATTCATGCATACATCATGCATAGTTAAATTTAGCAAATCATTGCTCATTCAATATTTTGTTGGCATATTACCCTGTTTTACAGAGTTGTGTTGTCCTCTCTCCAATAAAGGTCGGCCTTAAGCAGAAAATGTATATTCTTTCAATTTCCCCATTGAGTTATCCCTCATGGAAGATTTTTGCTTTATCCTTCCTGTACAGCTCTTTGTCTGGCTGAATTGGGTTTCCCTCTTGAGTTTATTTCTCAAAGGATGTATTTTGGTTGACTGTTTCACTCCAGTTTATTTCTGGTTTGAATCTTTGTTTCCCAGTAATATTATTACTTTGGATTTCTACAAGCTTCGAGCATTGGTTTGAGAATGTGCATTTATTTTGCACGAGAAGACTTTTATCTCCTCAGTAGGAATATATTGGCATTTCCCCAAGAAGTCGTATTTCATTCCCCAGGAAGTCATATTTCTTTCCCCAGGAAGCCATAATGCTTTCCCCAGGAAATTATTTTTACAAATCCTTCCCATAACAGCGAGTAGCAGGTCTCTTTATTTGAGCAACTTGTACGTCCCCGTAAAGGTCAGCGTTACTTTTTTGCTATCTTCTCTATGAGTGGATAGTTTGCAGTTTGTTGTCAAATTACTCCAGTGGATGGCAAGTCTTTCAATATCGCAGAGACAATTCGTTGTGAAATCTTTGTAAGTGGTAGTCTCTTTATTTGAGACATCTTATATATTACCCTTTCCGGGAAGAATGCCTTTGTTAAGGAATAAGTTGAGACTCGTTCTAGGTGAAACGACATAAATTTAGGGAAACTTGTTATCTTTTTGCTACCCTTAGTAAATGTTGGTAGTTCATCATCAGTGAACGTCGGTGCTATGATATTTTCTCTTACTACCTTCAATGAAAGTTGATAGTTCACCATCAGTGAACGTTGGTGATTATTATCTTTTTGCTGCCTTCAGTGAACGTTGGTAGTTCACCGTTAGTGAACGTCGGTGCTATGACATTTTTTTCTCTCTACATTCAGTGAAAGTTGGTAGTTCACCATCAGTGAATGTTGGTGATTGTTATCTTTTTGCTGCTTTCAGTGAATGTTGGTAGTTCACTGTCAGTGAACGTCGATGCTATGATATTTTCTCTTACTACCTTCAGTGAAAGTTGGTAGTTCACCATTAGTGAACGTTGGTGATTGTTATCTTTTTGCTGCCTTCAATGAATGTTGGTAGTTCATCATAAGTGAACATCGATGCTATGATATTTCTTTTCTCTCTACCTTCAGTGAAAGTTGGTAGTTCACCATCAGTGAATGTTGGTGATTGTTAGCTTTTTGCTGCCTTCAGTGAACGTTGGTAGTTCACTATCAGTGAACGTCAGTGCTATGATATTTTCTCTTACTACCTTCAGTGAAAGTTGGTAGTTCACCATCAGTAAACGTTGGTGATTGTCATCTTTTTGCTGCCTTCAGTGAACGTTGGTAGTTCACCGTCAGTGAACGTCGGTGCTATGATATTTTCTCTTACTACCTTCAGTGAAAGTTGGTAGTTCACCATCAGTGAACGTTGGTGATTGTTATCTTTTTGTTGCCTTCAGTGAACGTTGGTAGTTCACCGTCAATGAACGTCGGTGCTATGATATCTCTTTTCACTCTACCTTCAGTGAAAGTTGGTATTTCATCATCAATGAATGTCGATGTTTGTCTCTTTACCTTCAGTGAATGCTGGTATCTCACTGGAAGTGAACTTCGGTGTTGTTATTCTTTTCTCTTTCTACCTTCGGTGAACGTTGGTAATTCCACCTTTAGTAAAAGTTGGTGTATCTTTTTGATCTTCTATCTCCTCTTTAGCTGAGTTGATGCTACCTTATATCTTCTTTGGGTGTTACACCAATAGAGTCGGGTCTTTTTGATTCACCAATGATTTATTTTCCTGGTCGGGTTTCTCTTTTCATCCTTATTTCCTTTTCTACGTCCCTAGTGGTGTTTTGTGTCCCTTTGAAGTTTTTCATATGCATTCATACTCATAAGCATTGTATGGCATCTTAGGCCCAAAAATAGGGTTTGTTTTATATTTAAGTATCTTTGATCACGTCGATACAAAGAGTTTTAACCTTCGTATCTCCGGATAAAAGAAACTTAAATAAGGGCAACTGTTGTACCCCATTTTTTGCCCCTACGATCCCTTCATCATACCACATTGATTCAATCACAACAAGATCACATTAGGGATTTTGGTTCTCCTCCTTATCTTTAGCTTTAATATTTGAGGAATCACCAAGAACCTTGACTTGTTTTTTCCTTTGTGATCATGCATGTTTCGCTTTGACTTTCCTTTTAACTGATAAAATGCAATGTTGGTTTGTATTACTTGTTAATGATGTAGGTAAAGGCAATGTGGCTTAGCAAGTTGATCCATGGGTTCATGAGTTTATTTCCATGCCCTAGCCAATAAAGCTTGAGAATTTCGAACCTCACCATTGAAGTTGTTTTGGAAGAAATGGCATGGCAAGGTTTATTTTGGTTCACCATATTTCAAAGTTATCAATATTGATTCAAAAGTACAAGGGGTTGATTGAAGAAGTTGTCATGGTTGGAAAAGGCCTTGTTCCCATTGGTCACAAGTGCATATTTCTCTCAATTATCAAGATATGGAAGTGGTTTTGGTTTCTATGAGTTATCATTATCATCCTCAACAACTTCTATCTACAAAGCAAAAGTGTTGGTACAAGAAGATTGTTTAAAATTGTCAAAGTTCCTCAAAGCATTTTCTTGATCTAGGAGCTAGGGTTTTAAACTTCAAGGAAGTATATCTTGCTTATATTTTGGTATTTTTGAGTGATTCCAAAAACATCCTTCTCTTAAAAGGGTTATTAACAAATCACTTTAAAAGTTTCAAGGAGTTTTCATGTGGAAGAAACATGATGATGAAGAAAGATTACAAGTCCTCTAGATGAACCCCCAATTTCCCATGTGTGACTTCAAATGATCATAACTTGGTCAATTTTTATCACCTTGAGGCCACTCTTTTTCCACAATTATCTTGAGGATGTGAAACTTATTCCTTCTTTTATGTTCAAATTGAGAAAATGGATGGAAGATGCCCTAAGGATACAAAAGATTATAGGTAATTTTATGATTTTTTGCCAAGTTCAACAATTCATAACTCTCTCAATTTTTGGAGATTTTGAATGGTTCAAGTTTCAAAATGTCATTCAAGAGGTCTATTTCATGCCATATTTTTTGGTCAAGAGTAAATTCCCAGAGGAAGGCCATGTTTGGATGCAAAACATTATAGGTCACTTTTGAAGAAAATTTTGAAATATTTCTAAGTATGGAAAGTCAACTTCTTTTTCCCAACTTTGACTCATTGCAACTTTCAGCTCAAACATCCATTTGATTCCATTCTTTTCCCATTGCAAAGCTTGTAATCTCATTTTTCTAAAGCTTCAAGAATCATGTCCTAAGACCCCTTGAGCTGAAAATGCCATTGTTTTGAAATTGATAACTTGAAACTGAATTTCTCACCAAGTCAGAATTTTGAAATCCATGACATGGCCTTTAATCACAAGATTTGTGCGTGTTTTTGATTTAAACGTAATTAACAAACTTGCCAGAATTTTTTAGCACCTCAAAACGCAAAGATTGGATGAGTTTTGGTGAAAATGAGATCACACTTCACTCGTGTCCAGACTCCACACGAATTCCCTCCAAAATGCATCATTCACTCTTCCTTTTGATCCCATTTGCTTCTCCTATAAATACATGAGCTATCCTATTCATTTCCTCAAGCTTGAACAGCCAAAATGACCCTGCCAAACTCATTCCATAACTCACTTTTCTGCAACTTTGAAATCAGTGTTCAAGCCTTTTTCAATCCATTTTTTCTATCAATTCACATTCCTTGATCTTCCCTGAAGCTAACCATACAATTACCTTCAAGATTCATGACCTATATTGATCCATAGAAATCCAGTTTCAGAGCTCTGCAACTCAACTTCAATAGGTAGATTTCTCCATCAATTCGTCCAAACTTTGATATCATTGTGAAGCTCTCATTGCCCTGGTTCTAGTTGCAACACTTGCTTTTAACTGGAAACACGTTTTGACCTTGAAATTTCAAATTCCTTTTCAAAACTTTCCTACCAAATTGCTTGAGCTACAGTTTATATAAATTTTTCGCGAAGGTGTGGATGTCTTCGTCTTGATGAGACGAAGCGAATGGTATAGGTCTGAGCTTCTGATTTTACAGTTTGAGAGACATGTATTTCACATTGGCTAGAGGTTGAAGATGACCAACGTGTCATCTTCCAACCAATGATGGTGTGCCATTTGTTCTTTTGGAATTTCTGATTTAATTAGTGATCTAGTGTTTTATTCATTAAAGTCCATAACAGGCATAACGCGCCAGGTCCACTTGATCTGTTTACTAACGCATTTTGACATTGATCAGATGGCCCATATTTTTTTGGTTTGATATTTTATTTTCTGGTTTTTATTTTAAATGATTTAAATTTCAAAAAATCATAGAAAATTCATTTTAAGTCCAAAAAATTTGAATAAATTATGAAAAATATTTTTGATTTTTCTCTTTCTGACTTTTAATTTTTTACAATTTTATTTTGTGTTTTGATATTTTATTATAAATTTTCACTTTATTTGATTTGTTTTAAATGTTTAAAAACACTTTTATGCATTTTGAAATTCTGAAAAAAAATATGGGATGATCCAATGATATTGTGACAAATATTGGTGACCTCATTTATTTTTTATTTCTGACTTTGTTATTTTTTTATCATTTTTGGTTTATTTTACTCATTTCTTTTAATTTTAAAAATAGTTTCTGACTTTAAAAAATTACCAAAAATTTTATAAAAATATTTGAGTTCATTTCTGATTTTTCTATGGTCTTACTTAATATTTCTTGATTAATTTGAACATAGTTGATATTTTTCTCTTTTATTTCTATTTTAAAACATCTTTAAACCTTTTTTAATGTATATATTAAATTTAATATTATTTTGTGATTATTTTCTGGATGATCTTGGGTTGAACTTTTGATTATGAACTTTATTAACATCATTGGATCCATGGTGTTGAGTCTAACTCCATAAAAATGGATGAATGATTTTAATAATAGTTTGATTAAATTTTAATTCAAATGCGGTTTGTATATTCTTTCCCACTCCTCTTCATGTTGTCCATTTCTTATTGCACTAAGTGTTATTGGAGCATGATCTTTATATCATGTCTCAAAACAAATGGTGCATAGATTGCTATTGACCGGCCTCAAAATAGGTGCAACTTCTATATAAGTTCACTTACGATTGCTTAACATAGCGCTAAATTTTGTCTAGATTTGAATAAATAATCATTCGTGGCCCAAACCTATGTTTGCAAGCCCAAGTATGTTAATTTGATCTCTTTGATCCAATAACCTTGAGATTCATTGTGTGGAGGCTTTGGTTCTACCAATAATCTAATGGATCTACAACACTTTTGGCCAACGCGGATCACTTAAACATCGTTGATCATTAAATGGTACTTTTGAGGATTCCAAAATAGATGATATACTTGACAAAAAGCAAATGCAACTTGTTGTGTGGAGGCTTTGGTTCTAACAATCCTCTAATGAGTTCCAAATGCATGTTTCAAGATGGTTATCCAACTAACCACTAATTACTAATAATTGACTTTATTTTGTGTTTTTATTTTATGCAATTTTATTTTATGCACCATTTACTTTAGCATTTACATTTCATGCTATTTTTCATCTTTGCTCACTTGAGCCCCTTTATATTCTTGTCATTTTTATTTTTCTCACATGAGCTTTTCTTTTTTTGTTAAGACACCTAATAATCAACATAAACCATAAAAAACTTTAATGATATTTGGACTGTTTGGTCATTATCCTTGGCATTATGGGGTATTGGACTTCTTGGACTTAGGATTAGAGACCTTGGCCTATGTTGGAGACCTTGTGACCTTAATTGATATTTTGTCTGGAGTTCTTGAGGTTTACCTCAAGACATTGGGTTGTTTGTATGTTTTATGTGCAGGTTATTGTGGTTAGATTCTTTATTTGTAATCTGGAATTCACCCGTATACAGCGGTTACTCTGCCTAATTTTTGTGAAGACTTAATATGCTTGAAGTTTGATTCTCTCAAGAGGTCTAGCATCTTTGCTTGCTTGGTTTCAATCCAAAGAATGGGAATTATATCTTGACTCATAATGTTAAGTTTTGGCTTCATGTTGGTTAGATAGTTCTTATCCCTAGCTTTTACCTTATGCTTTAGGATAGTCTCTTCTTCTCCTCCCATCTTCTTTAATTTCAAAAAATCTTCTCCCTCCTTTTGGAAACTCTTCTTGTTTTTAAACTTGAACCACTTTCATTATAAACTTGGACCTAGGTCCATGTATTTTCAAAACCTTTTCTTAAATAAACTTCAATCAATTGAATAATACCTTGACATTTTTTGTGAGAAGACTAAAATTCAATCAATCTCATTTCAAACCATTTTTCCACTTTGGCTTTCTACTTTAAAACTTTTCTCAAAAGATTATACTCTTGTCAATCCTTGTAGTGATGCAAACAACTATAATTCTACAATATATAGTAAAGAGAGATATTTTCCACTTGGGTGTTAAGTGAGGCATTGTTGATTTTAAAATCCAAGTCGTATCCTCCACTTTGAGATGATGCAAATTCTCCTTTCTCATGATTATGGGTAGTAAGTATGTTTTCGACACGAACAATGACGATGATGTCTTATCTCATAAAATTAACCAACGCACTTGTGTTTTAAAATTTTTAAAAGAGGAACTACGTGTACCCTGATCCCCTATTGCACGGAAGGTGGTACTTAGGCACTAAAGGTTCGCAACCGCGGCGGGTGCAAAAATCATAAAAAATATGTTTCTTTTCTCACCTCCACCATCTATTTTTTATACAATATTTTATAGCCAAAATATATAGATTTTTACAAAGAGGTTCCTGCGGAGTACCGTAGATGTTTAGGGTGCTAATACCTTCCCTTCGCATAACCAACCCCCTTACCTAGTATCTTTCCCCCACTTTTTGCGTTATTCGTTCTTTTCCCATTCCTTTGGAAACAATAAAGCGCGGTGGTGATTTTTATTTTGATATGTATAAGTCTAGTCAATTCAATGGCTTAGTCTTAAACATTTCTACCGCTATATATGGCATGGAATCCGTCCTCCATGTCGAAGTTCGGATTCCTTCTCTAAGGATTATGAAGGAAGCAGACTTAGGCAAAGACGAATGGCTGCTGTTTGTCATGGTCAAATGTATCAAAAACGTATGATCAAAGCTTTCAACAAAAAGATTAAGCCTCGAGTATATTAGATTGGTGACCTGGTAATAAAGCACATCATATTACAATAAGGAAATCCTAGGGGCAAATGGACTCCCACATACGAAGGGCCGATTATTGTTAAAAAAGTTTTCTCTGGTGGTGCCATGATGCTGACTACTATGGATGGTGAAGATTTCCCATATTCTGTGAATGCAGACATAGTTAAAAAATACTACGCATAAAACGACCCGCTAGGTTGACATACCAAGGAAAAAATAAGGGCATCCTGGCAAACCCGAAGTGGTTCGGGCAAAAATTAGGGATATATGCAAAAGATTGTACATCCGGAAAGTCGTAAACCAGAAAGGGCGGTGTTGAAGGAAAATTGCAATCAAAAGCGCAGCGGAATTTAAAATTTTCCTTTAGCGATCCTTACGAATGAGCATGGTCAGTGATAGAAATATTTACCTCTTATGGCGATTCAGACCTTTGATGTTGTGATCACGAGCGTTGATGAAGAACAACGCCTCTACTCATTCCACACGAACAGATCGCTTTCGGTCACAGTGCTAGCTGATCACGAACGGAAACCTTGAGTAAGAGAGAGAATCAAAAACGAAATTGCATCAAGTGAAATTGCTTCATCACAAGGGATCTATTTATAGAATCACTCGTGTCGGCTACAAGCTACAAGCCCAATTAAGGCTATAAGATAAAAGCCCAATTAAGCTTATGGACATCATACCTTATGATGTACCATATATCACTTATCCACGTGGTACCTTACCACTTCCCGTATTACACTTAAGTGCACCGTACCTTACGATGTTCCTTATTTATTCTATCTCTCATCAACCTGTCCTTATGTGTGTGACCCTGTAGGTTTTCGCGACATTGGCAATTATATTAAATCACACATTTAATATAATAAACAGTGAGCGGTATCTAGCAACACATCACTGTTACCCAAGTCACGAAAATATCATGTGATCTGACCAAACCTTTTCCGTGATAATATTTGTGTTGTATAATTACCCTTTTGCCCTCATGTCTATATTGAACACAAGGCATACACTGTGTCACCCTTGTCCAGTTCAATATTGGGCCCTTAGACATTTATCCTGTTATGCAGGATGAGAAAATTCCATCTAGGTCACTCATGTCCCTTAGCATGCTTTGTGAAGTACCCATCAACCGTCTTTATAGTCATCCAGTTACGGATGACGTTTGATCAGCAATAAAGTACTTGACTCTACATCTAGGGTCCATAGTGGTTTCAGGTCGAAGGGTGGTATACACCATTATCATCATGAGAATAACTTATGACACTTTGCATAACATTCTATGTAGTATTCTCATAGCGGGTCAATCCAGTATAAATATTACTCCTAATATTCATACCTATGTCAAGACTTGATAACTCCTTATCTATGATCCATGAGATGTGATCATCAATCTATCTTCATAATAATCTTAATGCTTTAATGTTATCCCACTTCACATTAAAGCTTGACTACGGATACTTTAAGAATAGTGTCTTATGTTTAATGGGATCTCATGATTAAGTTACACTTAACATTTCATTAAACCAATAAACCATTCTAGGGATTTTATTATTTTGGAAAGCAAACATAATAAAGAAATGCCTTTTATTATTAATAAATAATTCGATACAAGTACCAAAAGTGTTGGCCTCTAGGGCTTACACCAACAGGTGTTGTACCCCAAAATTTGCCCTCAGTTTTCTCAAGACATTTTCTCACAAGGATTTTCAAAAGTCCAAGTTTTCACAAATACAATTGGATTTTTGATGCCCCATTTGGTCTCTAGGGATCACATTGGGCCTTCAGACATCAAATTGAAGAAAAACCAAGTTTGCTTCAAGTTCCCAAGTTTCGACTGGACTTTGGCCTCCTTTAAGTTTGTTTCAATTTCCCAAACTTCGATTGGACTTTGGCCTCCTTCAACTTGATTTAGATCCACAAGGAAAAGACTTCCTTTGGAATTGCTTTGGATCCACAAGGAAAAGACTTCCTCTGGACTTGCTTTCGATCCACAAGGAAAATACTTCCTCTGGACTTGCTTTTGATTCACAAGGCAAGTATGTCCTTCAAACTTGCTTTCTATCCACAAGGAAAAGACTTCCTCTGGACCTGCTTTCAATTCACAAGGCAAGTACATCCTTCAAACTTGCTTTTAATTCACAAAGAAAAAGGATTTCTTCGAAGCGACTTGCTTTCGATTCACAAGGAAAATACTTCCTTCGTGCCTGATTAGATTCACTAGACAATGGCATCCTTTGTGCCTGCTTTGATCCATAAATCAATGGCCTCCCTCATGCAAGCATCCATAAGGCATTGACTTCCTTTGTGCTAGCTTCGACTGGGCAATGGCTCCCTTTGAAATGACTTGCTTCAATTCCACCTCTGAAACCTTCAACACATAATTTCTACACACATTGGTGGCCCATTCGAAGAATGCACAAGGAATTCACATGGGTTATTCGAAGAATACACAAGTGGTGCCTTCGAAGGACATACATTGGTGGCCCATTAGAAGTACACACAAGTGGTGCGTTCTAAGGACATACAATTGGTCCATTCGAAGGATACATAATTGTTGGAAACAAGTTTGTTTTGTCTTTTGATGAGTCTTGGTTCAAGATGCTTGCTGGCCAAAGTCCTACATACTGCCAAGCCTAAGCCTCCTGCACAATTATATTCGAAGGAAATAACAAAAGAAGCTTCGATTGGCCATAATGAAGTGTTTTATTGGGCTTGTTGGATAGTTTCAAATCAAGTAACTAAGGCAGAAAGTGGCTCAATCGAAGAGGCCACAATGATGAGGCCTGGATCCATTTGAATTGTAAATTAGAGCCAATCGAAGAACAAAGTTTGGAGAGCTTGTCGAAAGACTCATGCAAGTCAAAACAAAAACCAATGGGATGAAGTGGACTTCGATTGGTTAGCTTCAGGCTCAAGTTCGAGTAGGATACCTCTCATGACTTGTCTAAGTTCACTCAATATTTCAAAACGGCATGAATAATTCAAAATGGCAATCCTTTAGTTTGCCTGATTTTGTTTTCAAAGCCATGTTTAATGGCTGGTCCTTAATGCCAAGTTTCTTTCCCAATTTCCTTGTCTCCTCCACCTCCTATAAATATAGAGCTAAAGACACATTTCCCAGGGAACGAACATGATAAAAAAGTAACACATTGCCTACACACGCATTGCCCAGACACACACAGACGCATTGCACACACACAAGAAATTGCCTCAGGAAATAGTTCAAAAATTTCTTAAGTTGCCTAAATACCAAACCATCTTTGCAAACTCCCAGGAAGTCACCAGTCCCTCACGCTAGCAATTCCACTCCCAAGTTCACAGATCGAAGCATCTGTGGTTGGTAAGGATTTACAAAATCAAAATTGTATTTCTAGGCCATTTAAATACATATTGTATGCTTATTTGCACTGCTAATGTTGTTTGCGTTTATATGAACATACCACATGTAAGATAACATGCAGGAATAAGATCGTACCATCGAAAGGCATGATCTGAATTTGCCTTCGAAGCTCATGATACAGGAAATTTCAAGCTAAAACAAACTAGATTCAAACACAAGGGGTTTGAATTAGGGGAAGGTTTGAATTAAGGGGAAAGATATGGGTTCGATACCCAGGTCTGGCATCTTTATTGTTCCTAACATTTGTCTTGCAGATCCAGATTAAAAAATAAAATCCCTCCCTGAATCGAAAAACAACATCCCTCCCTGGATCGAAAAACAACATCCTCCCCTGGATCAAAGGATAACATCCCTCCCTGGATCGAAGGATAACCTCCTTCCCTGGATCGAAGGACAATCTCCTTCCCTGGATCGAAGGACCATTTGCATTTTTTTTATTTTTTATTTTGTTTTATTCATTTATTTTATTGGCTTTACTCTCTAAATCAACATTAAATAAAAAAATCACAAAAAACATTAGGTTAGTATTTTTATTAATTAAGCTAATTTTGTAAATAAATTAATTAATTATTTCAACATTTTTGTTTAACTTAAATCAATAGACTTAAGGTTCTAATCAACTTTAGTTCTATTTCTCAAAAAATACCAAAAAAATCTTTCTTCTTAATGCTTAAGGTTTCAAGGCATTTTTTGTATTTTTTTATCTTATGATTTTTCTATTTATTTACCATTTAAATTCTAGAAAGAATGTATAGGTTGCATGGGAAATTTTGTACTCGTTTAGTTTATTTTTCCGTATTTTTTCTAAATTTGTAACTGGTCATGGGATGTAATTGTGTAGGATTTACTTTCCACCCTTTATGTTTCCTGTACAAATATAAATTGTTAGATGTATATTAATAGGATTGCATGATAAGATTTAAAACAAGACGTTAGCAAACCTAACACAAAGATAAATAACTGAAACAAACACACTCTAACATGCGCACCTTTAGGGTATTCCCACTTTGGTTGCCTTCGATAAATAGTCACAACTCTCGAAACGTAATAGATTTTAGTGGCCACCCTCCAGTTTAAAAAGATCATAAGTCCCTCGACGACCCTCTCGATGTTGCCTCGATAAAAATGATCTTAAAACCCTAGGGTAGTTACTAAGATTTCATGCCAAGTCGTATTCGTGACTATAAACGTCCCTTCGAATGGCCCTCAAACATCCAACGATAGGGCTACCTACTCACTAATAGTAGGTTAGCACTGTCTAAAAGAAAGGAGGAAAAGAACGACCCTTTCGAGTAAAAGTAGATAGCTGTTAGAGGCTTGCTCAAAAACAAACTTTTACACATACACAAAATTCTTTCAAAAACATTTTCAAAAATGCTTTATCAACACTCTTGAAGACTGATACAAGAGTTATCATTGAGAAAACTGCCTCACTATTGGAATTTCAAAATACTTTTCAAAAACACACAAAAGCACAAGGTATTTCAAAAAATGAGCTAAGCATCTAAGAGCCCGTAGAAAACTACGGATGGAAAGGATGCTAACACCTTCCCTTTCCATAATCTACCCCCCTTACTCAGAAAAATCTAGAAAGGTCTTTTATGTTCTTTTTGCCCTTTCCTTTGTTGGATAAAAGAAAAGTCGATGGCTACTCTTGCTTACCACAACATTTGCGAACACAAACGCAAAACCAGTATAACAGTCAGTTCTGCCACCATATCACAGAACTGGCGACATTGTTGGGGAGAAAAATAAAAGTGGGGTTACCTTAGAGTTTAGTTCATTCTATATTTTCTTTCATTGTGTGTTTTGTTTTATTTAACTTTAAGGGCTTTCTTGGGTTTACTTGTAAAGATCCTACACCCAGATCTGGGGCACATTTTTAGGTAAGCAGCAATAGATCATGGAGACTGTATGGCATAAACCGATATGGTTTAAACGATAGTTGCATTAGTGTGACACATTTGTTTTTACCGGTATCCCTTATGTTAAATCGAGGAGAATACGGGGGCCCTGTGTGGTGTCATAAAGCACTAACGGACCTTAGAACCTTAGTTAAACAAACTTGGCCATTAGAAAGTAGTGAGATAGCCGGCCTCAGTATAAAGCTGAGGATTGGTTGATACTTGATGCTACACTCATTGAGATCAGACTTTCGAGATATTTTGGCCGCGAGAAAAGATCGCTCGAGCTGAAACAATGCATGATAAAGAAAGATCAGTGATATTGATACTCCTTAGAATCCGGTTAATTTTCTAATATAGGTTGAATCAACTATACTTCCAGAGGGTATTTTCCAATAAACCCCATGCAAGGCTAAACCTAAGGACTTGTGTGTGTGCTTGTGTGTGATTAAATTGTTCAAAAATAAAATCATGCATCATAACATCCATATTCATTTCATTAACCATTTCAAGGATTAGGGGAATTTATCTTTGTTCTATTTTGAAGATCATGGCTTCTGTTCATAGAAATACCATCTGAATCAGCTTTGTGAGAATACCTCTCCAACTCAAAGAGCTAGTATCGAGGGTTCCAGAGAATTCCTCTGGAACCAAGAAATATGGTCGACTTCTCAACCTGGTTACCTCAAGCTTTGATGAGAAGATGATGGGGGTACTCTTTCAGTTCTTTGACCCCAAACACCATTGCTTCACATTTCTCGATTATTAGTTGGTACCCACCATTGAAGAGTTCTGTCAAATATTGGGTGTACCCATTCTAGATCAGATGCCTTTCACCGATTTAGAGGATGCTCCAAAGCCAGAGGTCATTGCAGCAGCCTTGCATCTGAAACAGTCCGACATTATATCCAACTGGGAAACGAGAAGCGGAGTCAAGGGTTTCCTATTCAAGTTTCTACTAGAAAAGTCTCAACTGTTTTGGGATGATTTGGATTTCCAAGCTTTCGTAGAAGTCCTAGATCTTCTAATTTATGGGTTAGTCATGTTCCCTAATCTGGACTTACTCATAGATGTGAATGTTGTCAAGGTTTTTCTCTCCCGTAATCATGTGCCTACTTTGCTCGGAGATATCTTGCTTTCCCTTCACACTCGTACCATAAAGAGAAGAGGGGTTCTTATGTGTTGCATGCCATTGTTGTCTAGGTGGTTTATTTCACACTTTCCTCAATCAGTATTGAAGAATGAACAAGGTTTGGGTTGGTCACAAACTTTCTCACTCAGATATTCTTTGGTACTCCTGATCTGCGAGAGATATTTCTATCATTGACCGCTATGGGGAATTCCCTAATGTCCCACTCCTTGGCATTAGTGGAGGTATCACTTATAATCCTTCCATGGCTCTAAGACAGTTCAATTATGCTCGGAGGGATGGTCCCTATGATATGATTGTCCAAGGCATTATGTTCAACTACCAGGATGATGTTCAATGGTATCGTCAAATGTTCATATGAGCCTGGGGCATGGTAAATAAGGTGGATAGCAAGGCTTTGGGGCACAAGAATTCCATCCCTATGGAGCCTTATCTTAGATGGGTAAGAGCTCGCACAAAAAACCTTATGATGCCATATACAACCATCTTAGCAGTGATTGTTGAACCTGTCACCGAAGAAGATGTTTCTTATACAGTTCGCCATCCTGACATGCCCACTGATCTTGAAGAGCTGCAGAGGTCTTGGATCCAGCTGAAGGAAGAACGAGATACTTTTAGAGATCAATTCTACACCAGTGAGAAGAAAGTGTTGGAGCTCACGAAGCAACTTCACAAAGAAGATAGTCTTAATGTCTACCTCGACACGAAGAGGAAGCACCCATGGGAGATTTGATTCTTAGATTTTAAGAGTTTTTAATTTTCAATTGTAAGCCTAAAAGGAAATTGTAATTTTAATCTTATTAATAAAATCTTTGTTTCATTTTGGCTAGAAAATTTAAATTTCCTGAAGTCCTTGAAAACATTGCATAAACATTAACTTGCATATCATTACATAAGCAGGTATTTCGAGACAGGTTTCTTATTCTTTTCGCTATTTATTTCAGCAAAAGAAATGGCTCTTAAACAAATAGTAAAGGACCTTCAAGCTCAAAATGCCCAGTTCCAACAAATGTTTCTGGCTCTGGCTAAGGGGCAAGAAGATATGAGATCTCTTATCATCAAGGAGAAGACCAAGAAGGCAAAGAAACCAACTGGTGTCTTGAATTTGGGAATAAGGTTCAGAGGACCGGCTAAGCGAGCTCTAGATTTCGCAACCCCATCAAATGAGGGGGTAATCAAGAAGATAAGCCAATAGAAGAAAATAATAACCCCGAAATTGATGAAGAAGAGACTGACTACTCTGAAGAATAGTATCCTCCTCTGATGATAAATACAAACAACTGGAGGATCGTCTCAATGCTATGGAGATTTAGAGGGTACCCGTGCTATATTTTGAAGAGATAGGATTGGTCTCAGGGGTGGTCATCCCGCAGAAACTCAAGGTCCCCACATTTGCTAAGTACGACGGCGTCTCCTGTCCTAAGCTGAACTTAAGATCACATGTCAGGAAGATTCAACCCCACACCACTAATAGGAATATGTGGGTACATTTCTTCCAGGAAAGTTTGTCAGGGACGCAGTTAGAATGGTTCAATCAATTGGAGGGAACCAACATTCGTAATTGGGAAGACCTGGCTGCTGCTTTTTACAAATAGTACTAATATAATGCTGACCTCGCTCAAACCCGTAACAATTGCAAAGTATGCCTATGGGTTCTGGCGAGGGTTTCAAAGATTATGCCCAAAAGTGGAGAGACCATAAGGGAAGAGTCCAGCCTCCTCTGTCTGATAGAGAGCTAGTAGACATGTTCTTAGGCACTTTATCTGGTCCATTTTTCAACCATCAGATTGGAAGCTCTTCAACTGGGTTTACTAGGCTAATTTTGAATGGTGAACAAGTAGAAGCCGATATTAAGAGTGGTAAGATTCAGAGGGATGCATCCTTAAGCACAATGAATAAACCATTTTCTGGGAATAAGGAGGTCAGTTCTCCTTATGGCCAGAGAAGTAAAATCAAAACTGAACACCGTCCAATAGTGGGGGCTGTTATAATCTCCAATCCTGCATCAAATCAACAACAAAACAATCAATGCAGGCCGGAGGCGCCCAGAAGACAGTTCACCCGGATCAACATGACCTTATCCCAGGTTTTGCCACATTTACTGAAGTCCAATCTGGTGACTCTAAAGGAAGCTCCTAAGAATCCCAATACTGAATCTCCCCGCTACAACCCAAATGCTCGATGTGCCTACCACTCTGATAGTTTAGGGCATGATACAAATGATTGTTGGGCTCTGAAGAACAAAGTTCAAGATCTCATTGAGGAAAAGGAGATTGAGTTTGATCCACCTAAGACCCCCCAACAGCATAACTGCACCAATGCCCAAGCATGAACCGAGAATCAATGTTATTGATGTAGTTTCCGCTATAGAAGATGCTGACAATGACTGTGACATGGACAAGTGGATCTTCCCAACTATCAGCGGTGGACTCAACAATTTGGGAGACCAAGGATTTTGTTCATATTACTTTTGTTCAAGAGTAATTGTCTTTTTTTTATATGTAATATTTGAACAATTGAAACTCTAAAGCCTTGTATCTTACCCGAGGCACAATGGTATATATGTGAGGGTTATTACTTCATCTTCATATGTCATTAATAAATCATTGGACGTTTTGCATGCAAATTTTACGCTCCTTGTTTTTCTTTTCTACTCTTTACTTTATCAAAAATAGACATGCTCCCTCACACACACCCACATATCAAACTGCAAATCCACATCCACTCTGGATCCCATTGATAATGGTTATGCTATTACCAATTATGACTTTGAAAATTCGATCTACCAAGCCAAGAATGAAGGTGAGGAAGATTTTGAAGTACCAGGAGAACTTACCAGACTGTTACAATAGGAGGACAGGGAAATACAGCCTCATGAAGAGTCGGTTGAGACAGTAAACTTGGGTACTGAGGAGGATAAGAAGGAAGTCAAGATAGGTGCCAATCTGGAGTATAGCGTCAAAAAGTGTTTAATTCAGATGTTGCATAACTATGTTGAGGTCTTCGCGTGGTCATACGAAGACATGTTGGGACTTGACACTGATATTGTGGTTCATCGCCTACCAAAAAAAGAAGACTTCCCTCTAGTAAAATAGAAGGTTCGTCGTATGCGTCTTGAGATGTCAGAAAAGATCAAGGCTGAAGTCATGAAACAATTCAACGCATGCTTCTTAGTCATTACCTCTTATCCACAATGGGTTGCTAATGTTGTTCTGGTACCTAAGAAGGATGGAAAAGTACGTATATGTGTGGATTACAAAGACCTGAATAGGGAAATCCCCAAGGATAACTTTCTGCTTCCCCATATTGATGTTCTGGTTGACAACACCGCACAACATAAGGTATTCTCCTTCTTGGATGGTTTCTCCGGGTATAATAAGATCAAAATGGCACCTGAGGACATGGAGAAAATAACTTTCGTCACATAGTGGGGCACTTTCTGCTACAAAGTTATGCCATTTGGATTAATGAACACCGGGGCAACCTATCAGCGTGCCATGCTAACTCTGTTTCACGACATGATCCACCACTAGATAGAGGTCTACCTTGATGATATGATAGCCAGGTCTCAGACTAAAGAGGATCACCTTGATCACCTGCAGGAGTTGTTTGAAAGGATGAAGAAATAGAAACTGAGGCTAAACCCGAATAAGTGAACCTTTGGAGTAAGATCCGGTAAGCTCTTAGGCTTCATTGTCAGCAGCAAAGATATTGAAGTAGACCCTGTAAAGGTTAAATCTATACAAGAAATGACAACTCCTCGCACTGAGAAGGAGGTTAGGGGATTCTTGGGACATATAAACTATATTGCCAGATTCATTTCCCATTTAACCGCTACTTGTGAGCCAATCTTTAAATTATTGAAGAAAGATCAAGCAGTGAAATAGAATGATAATTGCCAGACCTCCTTTGACAAAATCAAGGAATATCTTCAAGAGCCTCCAATATTGATGCTTCCAGTTGAAGGAAGATCCCTGATCATGTACTTAACAGTGTTAGAGAACTCAATGGGGTGTGTGTTAGGGTAACATGACGAGTCTAGTCAAAAATAGCATGTAATATACTACCTTAGCAAAAAGTTTACCGACTGTGAAATAAGATACTCACTGCTCGATAAAACTTGTTGTGCTTTGGCATGGGCTTCTCGCCGACTAAGACAATATATGTTGACTTACACTACCTTATTGATATCTAAAATGGATCCTATCAAATTCATCTTTAAGAAATTAAGGGAAGTGTATTAACTGATGATTTGGCTCATCAGGCTGTGGACGACTACCAATCCATGAATTTTGAGTTTCCATATGAGAGCATCATGTTAGTAACTGATTGTAAAGAACTTGGACCGGATGAAGGACCTGAAAGAGGTTCCCGATGGACTATGGTTTTTGACAGAGCTTCAAACGCACTTGGAAATGGAATCGGTACTGTGATCATATCTCCCAAAGGATGTCATACTTCTTTCACTTCCAGACTATGTTTCAATTGTACCAACAATATGGCTGAATATGAAGCATGCATTATGGGTCTCAAAGCTGCTATTGACTTAAGGAATAAATTCTTGAGTGTATTTGGAGACTCGTCCCTAGCAATCAGTCAAATCATGGGAGAATGGGACACAAAGCATCCTAATCTCATCCCTTACAGAGAGCATGCGTTGACGCTGATTCCACACTTTGAAGAAGTTACTTTTGAGCATTTTCCACGAGAGGAAAATGAACTAGAGGATGCTCTAGCTACTATGTCATCCATGTTCAAGGTCAGGTGGGATAATGAAGCTCCTCGGATCACTATTCAGAGAATGGACGAACCAGCCTACTGTCATGAGATTGATACTGAAGAAGTAGTGGACAAACCTTGGTTCCATGAAGTCAAAAGACATCTTGAAGCCCAAGAGTATCCTGAGGGAGCTTCAGTCAATGATAAGAAGTTCCTAAGACGGTTCTCTGCCAAGTTCTTCCTCAGTAACAGGATCCACTACAAGCACAACCACGTTTCTACTTTGCTCCGGTGTGTGGATAAAAGTGAAGAAGAAAAGAGCATGACATATTTGCACGAAGGTACCTTTGGCACCCATTCTAGTGGGAACACAATGGCCAAAAAGATCCTACGAGCAGGATACTACTGGTCCACTACAGAAGCAGACTGTTATTAGCATTCACGAACTTGTCACAAGTGCCAGATCTATGCTGATGAAGTACATGTGCCTCCGGTTCCCTTGAACGTTTTGACTGCTCCTTGGACATTCGAAATTTGGGGTATCGATATTATTGGGGAGATTAGACCTACAGCTTCTAATGGGCACCGCTTCATCCCCGTCGCCATTGATTACTTCACAAAGTGGGTTGAGGCAGACTCATTTGCCTCTGTTACCAAGAACATTATGGCCCGATTCATCATACATAACCTTATCTGTAGGTATGGTATTCCAGAAAGAATCATTATGGATAATGGCACCAATCTCAATAATACTATGATCACCAAGCTCTGTATGCAATTCAAGATCCAACATCATAACTCTTCTCCTTTCCGCCGAAGATGAATGGCGTTGTAGAAGCTGCTAATAAAATATCAAAAAGATCATACAAAAGATGACAGTGACATACAAAGACTGGCATGAGATGTTACCATTTTCTCTTCATGGTTACCGTGCCACAATGTGTACATCAACAGGGGCAACTCCTTTCTCTTTGGTATACAGTATGGAAGTTGTCCTACCCATCGAAGTCCAGATCCCTTCCTTGAGAATCATGGAGGATGCAGGTTTGAATGAAGACAAAAGGGTTCAGACTCGAGTTGACCAATTAAACCTGATTGACGAGAAGACCCTCTCCGCTGTCTGCCATGGTCAGATGTACCAAAAACGCATGATTGAAGCTTTTAACAAGAAGGTCAGACATCAGGTATATTAGGCTGGTGACCTAGTAATCAAGCGCATCATATTGCTGCAAGGTGATCCCAGGGGAAAATGGACTTCCACATACGAAGGGTCATTTGTGAACAAGAACATATTTTTTGGTGGAGCCATGATCTTAACAACTATGGATGGTGACGACCTTCCGCACCCTATAAACGCGAACATAGTTAAAAGATACTACGCATAAACAAAGACCCGCTAGGTTGACTGGCCTAGGTAAAAATAAGGGCGTCCCAGTGAACCAAAAGGGTTCGGGCAAAAATTGGGGATATACACATGAAAAAAATCTGTACACCAGGCAAGTCAAAAACCTTAAAATACGGCTTAGGCAAAAAGGGTATCCCGGTGGACTAAAAACCTGAAAGGGTGGTCCAGGAAAAAGTTAGGGATTTTAAGCATATAACTATGTCCCGATGGATCACCTTACAACCAATCTTTGGTAACAACTATCAAGCTCATATGGTACTAATCAATCCAGTCAGCTTTGGACAAGCAGCAAAAGAGATGAGACGCTCAAAGACATAAAGGCAATAGCATAATGGGAACCCAATGGGATCATTTCACAAAGCTGTTTTTCTTTGTATACTTTTTTGTATAATTTTCATTCTTACGACGACATTCTCTTACTAGGATGTTCGTCTCCTTATACAAAAACAATTTCTTCAAATTAATACAAAGCTATCTCTTTGAAAGTGCAAAACTATTTTTTTTCTTTCTGTTTTGTTTGCAAAAACGTCCAGTGATTTATTTTGAACATATGCATTTGAATGTGATTACTGTTTACAAATATACACACATAAAAAATAGAAAAACAGTTACTAATGGCTTTAAGAAATGGGACAATGTCTAAAGGCCATCCACAAAATCCCTGCAGATACTTCCTCCAGCAGGTACGGAGGCAGGGAAATCCTACTATAAAGTCACGGCCATATCCTCAGCATACAACCTAATGATGTCAGGTGTTCTTATATCCCCGGCGGAGCAAGAATCTCCAGTTACTTCCCAGGCATCTTAAAGAATTCCCCAACTTGGTTCATAAGCTTTTCATGATTCCCCAGCGGGATTTCATAAAAATCCCCAAGCAGTTCATGGAGCTTCCCTTCCTCAACAGAGTTTATTTCTCTAAACAACGAAAATCCATCTCGCAGCATCTCAACTTCAACAAAATTTGAATACTTACACTCTTCATCCCCAACAACAATCAGGGATTTATTTTCCCTAGTTAAATAATACGATAATAGAATGACTAACACGTTCATACATTGCATACATACACCATTTTACAAGCGTCATAGAATATGCAAGATGATTACATATATCACAATCTCATTTATTTTGAGAACATCATTTGCACTTCATGTATCATGATATTGCATGCAGCTGATTCTTTACCTTTTCAGGAAAGATCGACAGATGAATATCGTCAACAATTTTCAAAAGTTCCAAATTAATACCTGAAACAAGACAGGATAACTATCTATGAATGACTAATTGTAGATTAATACCTGAAACCAGACAGGACAATTATCTACATGAGTAGATTAAAGATTAATACCCGAAACTAGACAGGAAAACTATCTTTCTTTCTCTTAGGTCAGAGATTAATACCTGAAACTAGACAAGACAACTATCTCAATGACCGACAAAAACAAGTTCCAGATTAATACCTGAAACATGACAGGACATCTATCTGTGAATGACTGATTGTAGATTAATACCTAAAACCAGACAAGACAACTATCTACATAAGCACATTAAATATTAATACACAAAACCAGACGGGAAAACTATCTTTCTTTCTCTTAGATTAGAGATTAATACCTGAAACCAGACAGGATAATTATCTCAATGACCGACAAAAACAAGTTCCAAATTAATACCTAAAATAAGACAAGACAGCTATCTGTGAACGACTGATTGTAGATTAATACGTGAAACCAGACAAGACAACTATCTTCACGAGCAAATTGAAGATTTACTCCCGAAACAAGAAGGGGAAACTATCTTCCTTTCTCTTAGGTTAGAGATTAATACCTGAAACCAGACAGGATAACTATCTCAACGACCGACAAAAACAAGTTCCCGATTAATACCTGAAATAAGACATGACAACTATCTGTGGATGACTGATTGCAGATTAATACCTGAAACTAGACAGGAAAACTATCTACACGAGCAAATTGAAGATTAACTCCCGAAGCAAGACGGGTAAACTATCTTCCTTTCTCTTAGGTCAGATATTAATACTTGAAACCAAACAGGACAACTATCTCAACGACCGACAAAAACAAGTTCCATATTAATACCTAAAACAAGACAAGACAACTATCTATGGACGACTGATTGTAGATTAATACCTGGAACCAGATAGGAAAACTATCTACATGAGAAAATTTAAGATTAACTCCCGAAACAAGACGGGAAAACTATCTTCCTTTCTCTAAGGTCAGAGATTAATTCCTGAAACCAGAAAGGGCAACTATCTCAACGACCAACAAAAGCAAGTTTCAGATTAATACCTGAAACAAGACAGGACAACTATCTGTGAATAGTTGATTATAGATCAATTCCTGAAACAAGATATAGTGACTATCTACACGACCAGATGAAGCAATATTACATGGGTTCCTTCTCTCCAGATTCAGCTTTACATTGGCTCATCCTGAAGCAGTCTTACACAAATTCCTTCTCAATTTCCAGATGCAGCTTTACACGAGGTCATCCTGAAGCAATCTTACACTGATTCCTTTTCAATTTCCAGATGCAGCTTTACACGAGCTCATCCTGAAGCAATCTTACACGGATTCCTTCTCATTTTCCAGATGCAGCTTTACACGGGCTCACCCTGGAGCAATCTTACACGGGTTCCTTCTCATATATTTTCAAATGCAGTCTAACACAGACTCAACCTAAAGCGGCCCTACACAGGCTCCTTCTCATATATCTCCAGATGAAGTTTAACAATGGCTAATCCTGAAGAAGCCTTACACAGGCTCCTCCTAATACATTTTCAGGAAGCAGTTAATTTCATTCTCACCAGCAAGTTACTGTGAAGCCTGGATTTTAACCAGAAAACAACAAACTTTCATCTCCCCAGTGTAGAGATAACTCCTAAGTAGAGCCATGGATAATTGAAACTCCTAGACTTTATTCCCCACAGAGTTTTCCTCAAGCAGGAGGACAACAGAAATCAACTTCCCTAGTGGAGTCCTCCCCAGACAATAGGAACAGTAATCCCCCACAAAGAGACCTCTTATGAAGTCAGTATCTACTTTGGATGGCATCTTTGAGCCCATCCCCGACAACTCTCAGTTATCTTCTCCAAATGGCATCTTTAAGCCCATTACCTACACAATTAACCATCACGTCGTCGAGTGCAAATTTCTGGGCACTCTAGTGTTCAATCATCTTCCACCTTCAGATCATGAAAGGCAAACAAGCCAATCTAAATCTTCAGGTTTAAGAAGATTGAACAGGGGCAGCTATTGTACCCCAAAATTTTCCCTCACTTTTCTCAAGACATTTTATCACAAGGATTTTCAAAAGTCCAAGTTTGCAAAAATACAATTGTATTTTTGATGCCCCATATGGTCTCCATGGATCACATTGGGCCTTTAGAAATCAAATCAAAGAAAATTCAAGTTTGCTTCAAGTTTTCAAGTTTCGAATGGAATTTGGCATCCTTCAAGTTTGTTTCAATTTCCCAAGCTTCGATTGGACTTTGGCATCCTTCAACTTGCTTTCGATCCACAAGGAAAAGACTTCCTCTGGACTTGCTTTAGATCCACAAGGAAAAGACTTCATCTGGACTTGCTTTCGGTCCACAAGGAAAAGACTTCCTCTAGACTTGCTTTCGATTCACAAGGCAAGTATGTCCTCCAAACATGCTTTTGATCCACAAGGAAAAGACTTCCTCTGGACTTGCTTTCAATTCACAAGGAAAGTACATCCTTCAAACTTGCTTTCGATTCACAAAGAAAAAGGATTCCTTCGAAGCGACTTGCTTTCGGTTCACAAGGAAAATACTTCCTTCATGCCTGATTCGATTTACTAGACAATGGACTCCTTTGTGCCTGCTTTGATCCACATATCAATGGCCTCCCTCATGCTAGCATCCACAAGGCAATGGCTTCCTTTGTGCTAGCTTCGACTAGGCAATGGCTCCCTTCGAAACGACTTGCTTCGATTCCACCACTGAACCCTTCAACACACAGTCTCTACACACATTGGTGGCCCATTCGAAGAACATACAAGGAATTCATGTGGGATATTCGAAGAACACACAAGTGATTCCTTCAAAGGACATACATTGGTGGACCATTCAAAGAACACACAAGTGGTGCCTTCGAAGGACATACAATTGGTCCATTCGAAGGACACATAATTGTTGGAAACAAGTTTGTTTTGTCTTTTGATGAGTCTTGGTTCAAGATGCTTGCTGGCCAAAGTCCTACATGCTGCCAAGCCCAAGCCTCCTGCACAATTACATTAAAAGAAAATAACAAAAGAAGCTTTGACTGGCCAGAATGAATTGTTCGATTGGGCTTATTGGACAATTTCAGATCAAGTAACTAAGGAAGATAACAACTCAATCGAAGAGGCCACAATGATGAGGCCTGGAGCCATTCGAATTAGAATTCAGGGCCAATCAAAGAACAAAGTTTGTGGACCTTGTCGAAAGACTCATGCAAGTCAAAACAAAAACCAATGGGATGAAGTGGACTTCGATTTGTTAGCTTGAGGCTCAAGTTCGAGCAAGATACCAACCATGACTTTTCCAGGTTCACTCAAAATTTCAAAAGGGCATGAATAATTCAAAATGGCAATCCTTTAATTTGTCTGATTTTGTTTTCAAAGCCATGTTTAATGGCTGGTCATTAATGCCATGTTTCTTTCCCCATTTTCTTGTCTCCTCCACCTCCTATAAATACAAAGCTTAAGACACAATGCCAAAGGAACAAACACGGAGAAAAAAAGAAACACATTGCCTACACACGCATTGCCCAAACACACACACGCATTACACACACACAAGAAATTGCCTCAAGAAAAAGCTCAAAAATTTCATAAGTAGCCTAAATACCATACCAGCTTTGCAAACTCCCAGGAAGTTGCCCAGGCCCCCACGCTAGCAATTCCACGCCCAGGTTCACAGATCAAAGCATCTCTGATTGGTAAGGATTTACAAAATCAAAATTGTATTTCCAGGCCATTTAAATACATATTGTTTGCTTATTTGCACTGCTAATGTTGTTTGTGTTTATATGAACATACCACATGTAAGATAACATGCAGGAATAAGATCGTACCATCAAAAGGCATGATCTGAATTTGCCTTCGAAGCTCGTGATACAAGCAGTTTCAAGATAAAACAACCCAAATTCGAACACAGGGGGTTCGAATTAGGGGAAGGTTCAAATTAAGGGGAAAGATCTGGGTTTGATACCCAGGTCCTGCATCTTTATTATTGCTAACATTTGTCTTACAGATCCAGATCGAAAAACAACATCCCTCATTAGATCGAAAAACAACATCCCTCCCTGGATCAAAAAATAACATCCTCCCCTGGATCGAAGGATAACCTCCCTCTCTGAATCGAAGGATAACCTCCTTCCCTAGACCGAAGGAAAATCTCCTTCCCTGGATCGAAGGACCATTTGCATTTTTTTACTTTTTATTTTTTTATTTATTTCTTTTATTGACTTTTCTCTCTAGATCAACATTAAATCAAAAAAATCACAAAAAACATTAGGTTAGTATTTTTATTAATTAAGCTAATTTTGTAAATAAATAAATAAATTATTTCAACATTTTTGTTTAACTAAAATCAAAAGACTTAAGGTTCTAATCGACTTTAGTTCTATTTCTCAAAAAATACCAAAAAAATCTTTCTTCTTAATGCTTAAGGTTTCAAGACATTTTTTGTATTTTTTTTCTCTTATCATTTTTCTATTTATTTACCATTTAAATTCTAGAAAGAATGTATAGGTTGCATGGGAAATTTTGTACTCGTTTAGTTTATTTTTCCGTATTTTTTCTAAATATTGTAACTGCTCATGGGATGTAATAGCGTAGGATTTACTTTCCTCCCTTTATGTTTCCTGTACAGATATAAATTGTTAGATGCATGTTTATAGGATTTCATGATAAGATTTAAAACAAGACGTTAGCAAACCTAACACATAGATAAATAACTGAAACAAACACACTCTCACATGCGCACTTTGGTTTCCTTCGGAAAATAGTCACAAATCTCAAAACGTGAGAGATTTTAGTGGCTCCACTCCGGTTTAAAAAGATCATAAGTCCCTCAATGACCCTCTCGATGTTGCCTCGGTAAAAATGATCTTAAAACCCTAGGGTAGTTACTATGATTTCTTGCTAAGTCGCCTTCGTGACTATAAACGTCCCTTCGAATGTCCCACAAACATCCAATGATAGGGCTACCTACTCTCTAATAGTAGGATAGCATTTTCTAAAGGAAAGGAGGAAAAGAACGAATCTTTCGAGTAAAAGTAGATAGTTGTTAGAGGCTTGCTCAAAAACAAAGTTTTACACATACACCAAATTCTTTCAAAAACGCTTTATCAACACTCTTGAGGAATGATACAAGAGTTATCATAAAGCAAACTGCCTCACTATTGGAATTTTAAAATACTTTTTAAAAACACACAAAAGCACATTATATTTCAAAAATTGAGCTAAGCATCTAAGAGCCCGTAGAAAACTACGGATGAAAAGGATGCTAATACCTTCCCTTCCCATAATCTACCGCCCTTACTTAGAAAACTCTCGAAAGGTCTTTTTCTGTTCTTTTCACCCTTTCCTTTTTTGGATAAAAGAAAAGTCGATGGAGACTCTTGCTTACCATAACTTTTGTAAACACAAATGCAAAACCAGTATAACAATTAATTATGCCACCATATCACAGGCGGCTTGGGCAAAAATGGGTATCCTGGTGCGCTGAAAACCCGAGAAGGCAGTCCAGGCAAAAGTTAAGGATTAAAGCATATGACTATGTCCCGTTGTATCCCTACAGCTAGTTTATTACCAAGGACTAAATTCAATGGTACAAGATCAATTCAATCAATTTCTTTCAATGGCAAGGGATTATGTTCGAAGACATAGGGGAAATAACAGAGTTGGAACACAATGAGATCACTTCCACATGGTTATTAATTTTTATTTCACTTTGTACTCTTTTCATTTCTTTCAACGATTTCCTCTTACTAGGATATATGTTTTCTTTGTATGAAAACACCTACTTACGGGCAAAACACCAATACAAATATATTTTGAAGTGCAAACTTTTTTTTTGTTTTTATGTTTTGAGTGCAAAAGCGTCCAATGGATAAAATTGAATGAACATATGCATATGAACATGATTAAATTTTAACAAGTATATGAAAACAATAATAAGTATCTCCTTAAGGATTTGAATCGTCCCCACAGACTTGGATTCATGAAATCCCCAGCCAGAGTTTCAATCTCCGGAAAATACTCTCCCCAGTTGAGTTTGGCGGAGTTCGTCCTAAAGAATTCATTTCACCAAGTAGGTCGTCAATTTTTCTTTTCAACAGTGTTTATTTCCCCAACAAACTACAAATTCTCCAGCTTGATCCTAGTTCTCAAAATATTACAAATCAACAGACGAAACTCCTTAATCCCCAACAGAGTCATTGACATCCTAGTAAGTTACTAAGGAACCTGGACCCGACCAGATACAATTCAATTTCATCCTTTCAAGCAAGTTACTACGAAGCTTGGACCCGACCAGATACTAGTTCAACTTCATCCCATCCGAACGAATTACTGTGAAACATGGACCGACCAGATAACAATTAATTCAAAGCCTAGAGCCGACCAGATAACATTTTAAGTTACTTAAGTTTGGACCCGACCAGATAATAGTTTAACTTCTTCAATTTCTGAAACCTAGACCCGACCAGATAACAGCTCGAGTTGCTGAAACCTAGACCCGACCAGATACCAGTTAACCTCAAGACCAAATTGCTAAAACCTGGACCCGACTAGATAACAGTTTAAGTTGCTGAAACCTGGACACGACCAGATACCAGTTAACCTCAAGATCAAATTGCTGAAACCTGGACCCGACCAGATAACAGTTCAAGTTGTTGAAACCTGGACCCGGCCAGATAACAGTTAACCCCAAACTCAAATTGCTCAAACCTAGAATCTGACCAGATAACAGTTAATTTCATACTCCCCGGTAAATCGCTGCAAATCCTGGAATACGACCAAATAACATTTAACTTTACTACCCCCAGGAAGTTGTTGTGAAACCTGGAATCCGATTAGATAACAGCTAAACTTTCAGATAGCTCCCCAGTAGAGCAATAACTCCTAAATTGTATTCCCCAAGCAGAAAATCAACACTCTCCGCAAAGTTTCCTGAAAGCAAAGAGCCAAAATCATTACCCCAGTGGAGTTGTCCTTAAAAATCAGAAATTCCCAATAGGAAGCACTTTGAACAAAGTTTGAAGATACACATGTTGTAACACCCCATTTTTACCCGGCGAATAATATTAAAGTCAGAGTTCAACATAAATAGGATGCTACATTTTCAACTTAAAATAAAACTTCATTTAATCACATATAAAACAAATACATAACACTTAATTCGGATGAACCGATAACAACATGATTTATTCTTAAAAATCAAACTACTTTTATTGATAAGCAGCGGAATCTACATACTCAACTCCAATTCACTTAACATATTTTATTCAACTAAAAAACCTCAAGACAACTATTCTTTCATGTAATCAACTTAAAAATTCAACGACTGAAATAGATATCAACAACTAAACATCAAGCGTTCATCCCCCTAAGTGCTACGTATCAGAGCGATAACACCGACTCGAACTAACATGGTAACAATTATCCTTCTTGATTACCTGCATGTTACCAACAGAGGGAAACATTCAAACAGAAGGGGTAAGATATCGAACTATATAATTGAATATATGATAATTAATATATTAGAATCAGTTCAAATAAAATCACCACTTCACAACTTATACACAACAACTATTACCACAAAGCATCAACACGACATAACGACTAATTCACAGCTTTTAAATAATACCCGTCACAACAAATCAACAACATAAAGCAACAACAAATACATCATCACCACAACTCAAGATGCAACATCGGATGCGACTTAATTACAATGCACATGCATGTGGTACCATTGGAGCAGAACTCCCATCTTAAAAACGAAGCAGAACTCCCATCTTACAAATGGAGCAAAACTCCCATCTTATAAATTTCCAATTAATAGAGGCATTAACAAGGCATAAGCCTTCTTTGCAGTTTGCCAATCCAGGCCATCATAGAGTATGCAAATGTATGTGACCCAATGAATGCGCTATCACATACTCACAACAATCATCATTCATCGTAAGGCATAAGCACACATTTCCATTATTACCAGTAATTAGAGGTAATTCATCATCATCTAAAATTCCCTGCAACTTCACATTATCAACAAGAATTCACAGAGACAATCACAACAACATAACATATCAACATTAGCCATAGGCCTACAACTTTATATTGCCAATAAATAGAGGCAACATAACAACAACAACAAATATTAACAACAATATAACCACAACTATTCACCACCTACAATTTGATTCTTGCTGATAGTTAGAGGCAATGCAATAAAATTCACCACCTGCAACTTCATAATTAACCACAACAATTATTCTGTATAATTATTCGAACAAATAGACCAAATCCTACAAATTAATTACCGGTTAATCATCCCATTATTTCTACTCTGTATCACTGTGTCTTATTATGCTTATGTGAAGTAATATCACACGGATACTAAATTCTATACTATTAACACTATTATACTGCCAAATAATACTAGTTTGCTATTGATATATTACTTCTGCTAAATATTCTTCTATTACTACGGAATAACGCTAACTCTTCATTTTTAATAAATTAAGCTATTGTCTTATATATATATGTTAAGCCTTAAGTTAAGCCTTAAGTTAATAAGCTACTACTGAAATGCAATTGTTGAAAACCATTTTTCTAAAGAACCTTATGTGCCTATTGGCATATTGCCATGCATATCATCAACAAATTCCATGCCAATCATTTAGTAAGTGTGTCTACCATTAAAACACGAACTAATCCTATAGTCACTAATATACTCAAATTAATTAAGTTTCTAAAGATGATAATATATATACATGCAGTGCCTAACGGCACCTTTCCTATTTTTCCATACCTATCGGCATATGTTCATGTGCCTAGCGGAACCCTTTCCATACTTCATGTGTCGATCGGCACCCACCTTGCCACCATCCCTGTCGATTGGCAGGGCCCTTCCCATTACATGTGCCGCTCGGCACAGGCTTTTCGTGGGGCCCGTCACACTTTGGTGTGCTCCAGCACACCTTCTTCAACGTAGTTTTATGTAATTTTCTATGTTCCTCCATAATTCCTTCAATTAGCAGTATTTCAATCCAACCAACGCAATATATAATTATAATAATACCATAATTACACCAACATCAACATATAATAATTCTCCAAAAACAGAGTCATCAATTGAATTTCTGCAATTTATCAGGAAACACAACATTGCAGTAACAATAAAATAGCAACCTTTCACACAGAATCACACACGATAATTTCATATAACCAACTCCACATATCATTTATCATATACCCAGTTATAGAGCAAGAACCCCACCCTTACCTTGGATTGGAGACCGTCCTATAATTCTTCGATCGAACCTAGTCTTGCTAAAGTTTCCAACTTTTTCCTCTTTTCCTCTTTTCCTCTTTTCTGCAATTCTGCCACTTCTCACGTTCACCACAAAATACTCAAAGACTTGTTCAATAACCTAATTCCTTATAATTATCTTAACTTTATAAATATTAATATTATTATTGGGCCTAACTTTTATACTCCATTTTTACAACATACGACCATATAATTAAGCCCAACAATAAATCTTATAACCATTCTAATGTTATTATTAATATTATTACTAATATTAATCAACTAAATAATAACTTAGCAACTTAAATCAATATTTCTCGACATTTTGCAACTTCGACAATTTCAACAATATTATCGACCATTAATCCATAATTTATTTAATTAAATAATTAATTAATCTAACGGGCGTTACACATACTCTTCATCTCCAGCAGTAGTCCGGGATTTAATTTCCCAAAACTCCCCAGCAATTTGTCAAGGATTCATTTTCAGACAAAGATACACTTTAGTGTTTCACATTTATACATCATATCACATACATAACAAATACATATAGCATAATCTCATTTATTTTGAGAACATTATTACACCATGCATACATCTGCATGCAATTAACCCCCTTCCTTGCTGGAAGAAATCAATCATCAGGAAAATCCTCTTCGGGATCATATTTATTTCTCCTAGTTAAAAACAGGCAAAGGGCATCTACAATTTAAACCAACAGTCACTCTAGATGGCATCTATAAGCCCATCTCAGACCAACTTTTCATTATTTCTCCAAATGGCATATTTAAGCCCATTCTTACAATAATTAACTAATATGTCATCATCAAGTGCAAATTTATGGGCACTCTAGTGTTCAATCATCTTTCACCTTCAAGTCATGAATAGCGGATCCGCCAATCTAACTCTTCAGGATTAAGAAGATTAAACATGGGTAGTTGTTGTACCCTAAAATTTTCCCTCTCATTTCTCAATAAATTTCTCACAATATCTTCAATTGCTCAAAATTGCACAAGGATTGATCAGCTCAAGACACTTCCTCAAAACTGATGACTGAAATTAAGGTTTGAGTTTGCACAAGGACAAATGGACTTTTAATGCCTCATATGACTTTCATGGATCATTTTAGACCCTAAAGATTTCTCATGTCATGTTTCATGTCTTGTAGTTCAAGTTTGCTAAGTCAATTGATCAGATGACCTAAAATCAGCTATATTGGTTAAAAAGTAATATGTGGCCAAAACAGGACAGGGTAACTATCTACATGAACAGGTCGAAGATTAACTCCCAAAACAGGACGGGGAAACTATCTTTCTTTCTTTATGGTCAGATAAAGATCAATTCCCAAAACAGGACAGGGCGACTATATTTATCACCATTTGTATGAACTCCCGAAACAGGACGGGTTTACCAACAAAACAAATTTTAGATCAACTCCCGAAACAGGATGGGGAAACTATCTTTCTTTCTTTATGGTCAGATAAAGACAATTCTCGAAACAGGATGGGGCGACTATATTTATCACCATTGGTATGAACTCCTGAAACAAGACGAGTTTACCAACAAAACCAGATTAAAGATTAACTCCTGAAATAAGACGGGAAAACTATCTTTCTTTCTTTATGGTCAGATAAAGATCAATTCCCGAAATAGGACGGGGCGACTATCTTTATCACCAATATAGGACGATTTTACCAACCAACTGATTGTAGATCAATTCTTGAAATAGGACGGGCGACTATCTACATGGCAAACACTTCCTTTAAAGACATCTACTGGCTCAGTTTAAATCGACCAAGGATTTATTCTGATACTTCTTCCAGTAGACACTTTTTCTGGCTCAGATTAAATTAACCAAAGATTTATTCTGATACTTCTCCCAGTTAAAGACAGGCGTAGATATCCTCTGGCTCAAATTAAATCAAGCATAAATTTATTCTGATACTTCTTCCAATTGAAATCAAGCTTAGACTTAGTCTAATTTATATCAACAGTTAACTTGGATGGCATGTATAAGCCCATCTCCAACAACTCTTCATCACCTCTCCAAATGGCATCTTTAAGCCTATTCCCGATATAATCAACCAACAGCATTACTTCGTGCACCAGCGAGTGCAAATTTCTGGGCACTTAAGTGTCCAATCATCTTCTACCTTCAAGTCACAAATGGCAGACATGCCAATCTAACTCTTCAGGTCTAAGAAGATTGAATAGGGGCAGTTGTTGTACCCGAAAATTTTCCCTCCCATTTTTATTCAAGATATCTCCTCATGCTTCTAAGATTTTCAATGACTCAAGTTTGCTCAAGTGTTGACTGGTTAAACCTCCTTCTAAGAAAATGGCCTGCAAATTAGGGTTTTACTTTTCTCAAAGAAAATTGAACTTATAATGCCTCAATTTGACTTCATGAGTCCTCATTGGTCTTCAATAATTCTCATGTAAAATTTCAAACCTTGCATCACAAATTTTCTCAGTCAATTGCTCAGATGACTAAAAATCAATTGTATTGGACAAAAAGTCAATTGTGGCCAATATATAGTCAAACTTCAAGATTTTTTGTAAACATCAACATTTTGAAGTGATATTCATCATTTGATCAATGTTTGACCATAATTCCTCAAGGAAAGTATTCAGATCATCAAAGGGGCAAAATTGACCAAATTGGGGTTTTTACTGAAAATGAATGATCATCGATTTTTGACCTAGTGAATGACCTAATGGCTCAAGGAATGATATCAAGGGCTCAAATACAAAAATTTTACCTAGTCATATAGCTCAAAACATTTTCAAGGATACAAGTGATTGATAGTTGAAAAATTAAGATCAACTGATGAAAAGTCAACTGTCACCCAAAAGACAAACTTTGACTTTTTGGTCAACATTGAATTTCAAAATTAAGAATCATCAAACCATTCAAAATTATCAAGCTTGATTAAAAATAATCAACAAAGTCAAAGAAAGTCAATAAAAATTCAAAATTTCCAACACTTAGAGAAATTCTAAGTGTTTTGTGCTTAATAAATTCACTACTTCATGACCAATTTTCACCAGGATGCAAGATGATTCGAAGAAAACTTTCAACATGAAAGTTGTAGAGAATTATGAATTATAAAACTTTGTATTTGAGGGTTGATGTCCAAAAAATGCTTGGATTAGGAGATATAGGCTCATGAAGTCATGGCGTTTTTATCTAACACTTAGAGAAATTTTCAACTAATTCTGGTCAGTTTTTCATCACCATCTCTTGGTCAATTTTCACAAACTTACTTGTTGATTTAGCCAAAGTGATTAACATGAAAGTTGTAGAAAATGTTTCAAGCTTTCCAAAACATCCAAGAGCATGAATTTATCATACTTGAGCTAGGAGATTCGAAGAGATGAAGAGGTCATGACAAACTTGAATTATAGGTTATTTTTGTGACAAATACATGATCCAATTTTCAAGCATGTTGCACAATCTCACTTTTCAGGCCTTTAAAACCCTAAATATATCCATAATTAAGTGTTTACACAACTTATTCGGTTATTGTCCAAGTGATTCAAGCTTTGTCCAAGTTGACTTACCATTTAGAGAAGAAAGTTAACACTTCCATTTTGGAAAAGAAAGCTTTATACAATGTCAACTCTCCTTGAGCCTATCACTTGTTCCCTATTCACACACTCAACCTAAAGGCTCAAAATCAACATGTCCAATTCCTCTAGCCACTCTAAATACTTTTTTACTATGCATTGGAACTATGTTCTTCAAAGTTACTTCAAAACTACGCAACCAAGCCATAACATGATATCTTGCAAACTTGGTCACTCCAAGTCCTAAAACCTTTTCTCTATAAATAGAGAGTTTACTTGCAAGCTAACACAAGAGTTCACATGCCCTGAAAACTTCATTGTTGCACATTTGAAGTTTCCAACACCCAACTTCAAATCCACTCGTGCGTTTTGTTTTTCTATCATTCAAACATCATTTATACATCATATAAAAGCCATCCACATCCCTGTTTCATCACTATAATACCCCCACCATCATTGTCCAAAACTCACTTTACACCTTTGCAGATTGACTTGTCCAGAAGCGTTGAGGCACTCTCAATCCAAAACAAGCATTGCAAAAGCTTTCTGGGAGTTCAGTGAAGCTAACCAAATCATCATTTCACCTCTAGAAGTCGTGTAGGGAGCATTCAGATTTCGTATCAAGAGGTAAGTTTTTAAAACTTTGAAGTCTCTTTACAAGCATCATTTTCCTTCCATTTCAAAAGAAAAAATGTAGATATCAATGCCCTGAAACTAACCATGTCTTTAGTTTTCATTTATATTGACTGTGTGAGAAGAATTTTGGAACTAGAGTTTCTGAAAAATTAGGTTTCAGTTTGGTACCAAACAAAATTCTTCCTAACCTTTGATTTACAGCTTTCAAAAGTTATATGGTTGGATTCATATTTAAATTTCAAGCAGGTTTGATGTTTCCATTTTTTAATTTTGTTGAGAAATGAACATTTTAAAAAAAAATCAAAAATGGTGTTAGAGCCTGTGCGCGCGACGAAGAAGAAGATGGCATGTTCAAATTTTCAAAACTTGGTTAATTTAATGTTTAATGCAACTTGTTTTATAAACAGATGAAATAGCCACCCCAGTGGTAAACAACGCGCGCGCTAAGTCACTTGTTGCCAAGGGCGAGGGTTCGAACCAATGTGAACCCCCCTTTTGCATTTTATTTGTTATTTTTCAAACTAACGTGCATGTTTATTATATTTTGTGTGATGCCTGATTCTGAGATACAAGCAAACGCTTGGCCCAGTGGTAAGAGGCGTGTGCTGAGGTGTTAGGGGGTGCGGGTTCAACACCCACCCCATGCAACTTTTTTCCATTTTCCTTTTTAACTTCATTTATTTTTATCATTTTCATATAATTCTTTTTGCATCCAAATTTAATCCTTTCAAGCTGATTTTTTGCACACTATTAGTTTATTACCTCTATTTTATGAATATAAAAAGATATCACAAAATATACTTTTTATTTCATTATTTTTTCAATTAAATCAAAACCATCATTTTTAGGGTTTTGTAAAAGGACTTTTGGATACCTTTTGATTACTTCAAACATTCACATTAATTCATTTTTCTTTTCTATCTTTTATTACTTTCCTAGATAAATTGTATAGGCTTGCACCCTCAAATGTAATAGCATAAATTTATATTTTCTCGCATTTTTATATTATATAACTGTCAAAGCGTTGTAATAGATGATTAGGGTTTATTGCTTTCTTCTGCCATTTATAAATTTGTACCCCCATCCCCGAAGCATTGTAATAGCATAGGACTTTACTTTCCGCCCCTTTAAATTTATGCTATATTTTATAGCTGTATAGTAATTAGGGTATGTATGGAAAGACTAAAATCAACATAGAAAACCCTAATCAGAAGATAGATACTTGAAATCAAAACACTTCGCACACGCGCACCTCTAAGGTAACCTCACTAGTTGCCTCGAATTAAAACAGTCATGTCCCTCGAATGTGGAATGCTTTAGCAAAGACCCTCGGTTAAAAGATCGTAGTCCCTCGATGACCCTTCGATGCTGCCTTCGGTAAAAAATCTTAGTCCCTTATGACAATTGCTAAAGCATCTCACAAGTTGCCTTCTATGACTGTACGATAACCCACGCATGTCCCTCACATCCAATGATAAGGCTTCCTACTAATTAATGATAAGATAACACTTTCTAAAGGAGGAGGAAAAGAAGACATACTTTTTGAGTAGGTTGATCGCTCGTAATCGCTTGTTCACAAACTAAAACAATATTCACACCTCACACTTTCAAAACAAACAAACCATCTTCAAAATGCTTTATACACACTCTTGAGGACTGATACAAGGGTTATTATAAAGAAAACTACCTTACATTGGCATTTTCAAAACATCTTTCCACAAAACAACATTTCTTGACAAATATTTTCGACAAAAAAACATTTGTATACATTCTCAACGATACGAGGATCATTACAAAATTGTCGCACTTAGGCATTTTCAAAATATTTTCAAACATACACAAAAAGAAAACATTTCAAAACAAGTGAGCTAGATATTAAGAGCCCATAGACAACTACAGATGAAAAGGGTGCTAACACCTTCCCTTTTCATAACCTACCACCCTGTTGTACCCCAAAATTTTCCCTCCCATTTTCACACAAGACATACTTCTAGAGGTCCTCAATGGCTCAAGTTGACTAAGGATTGACCAGACAAATCCTCCTCTTAAAACAATAAGCCCCAAACTAGGGTTGCAATTTCAAGCAAGATGGTTGAGTCCCAAGGGTCCCAAATGGTGTCCAATGTCCTAATATGTCCTCAAGATCATCTATTCCAAGTTTCATGCCTTGCACAACAAGTTTGCTCAGTCAACTGTTCAAATGTCTGAAAATCAACTATACTAGGTCAAAAGTCAATTGTGGCCTATATACAGTCAAACTTCAAGATTTTTGGCCAACATCAACATTTTCAAGTAATATCCATCATTTGGTCATGGGTTGATCATGATTCCGCAAGAAATGCTCCCAACTCATCAAAAGTCAAAAATGGCAATTTATGGTTTCTATAGAAAAAGTCAACCTAACTTTGACCAAGCATAACATTCTCATGCGTTATCAGATATTTTCCAACCAAGGTTCATCTTGAAGAGAATCCAATTCCCTACGACTCCTCTTCAGCCCTCAAAGTCAAGAAATGCCTCAATCAAAAGATACAAGTTCATACATTATAGGTCATTTCAAAAAGTCAACAAAAACACCTTTTGGGTCAAAGCTTCTTACATGAACATGGAAGATCCAATTGAAATGAAACTAAAAGGGTTGTTTAGACGACATCCTAAGATTTCTAAAAAGTCCAATAACACCCTCCTAGGGTTAAAAATGAGAGAGATATGCTTTGCTAAAGTTTACCAATTTTTGGAAATGTGCATGAAGTCAATATTGATCAAAATGACTTTTTTTCCAAATTGGCCCATGTTTTCTTGTTTGAAACTCGTCCCTAAGATGTCCCACGACCCCTGAGCTTATCCATCTATTATTTTATTATTTTTATTATTTATTTTGAATTTTTTATCCATTTAAATCAAAATAAATCAATTTAAATAGTGGAATAATCAAATAAAATCAAAGATTGGATTTTATGAGCACATCATGAGTCCATGAACAGCTAGAAAATCAGAAAAAATTCGTGTAAAGGCTAATTGATTGGAAAAGATCATAATTTGGCTTGTTTAAGAAACAAATAATGCAAGGAACAAAATCAAATCAAATCTCAACAATTTGTGAAGATACAGTCCAATTTTGTTAACCTAAATCAGCCTATTATAAGTACACAACATTACCAAAGCACAAAAAGGAGGATTGGTCGTGTAAACTGCAAGAACAAAAACTCAATTTTTGGACAAAAAGTGAGGATCAGATTCTGTTCTACAGGGCGATTCAATGTGTTTCAAGGCCAGCAATCCATTCCTGGAAATCTCCTGAAACTAACAGCATCATTTGCACACATCAAAACACCCAGAATCACTCTTTACAGATTCACGGTTATAGCTACAAACAATGCCCGTAGGTAAAAGTCTTTGCCTAAGATAACAGTCTCAGCCAAGAAGACGATTGCATGGTAAGGCGTGAGTGGCCCATTTGAATCTCGCGCGTTTTAATTATTGCACTGGCTTTTCATTTTATATAATATATTTTTTGCGTTATATAAACGATTGAAACAAATGGTCCAGTGGCAAGAGGCAGGGATTTGCAAGGTGCACGTGTAGGAGGTCAGGGGTTCGATCCCTGCCTCCTACATGTTATTTTTCTCAATATTTCTTGACAGATTCTATGTTTCCATCACATGCACGCACACCATACGCTTCCAGGTCACCATCATTGGATCGTTCACTATCCAGATCCAACACTTTCAAGCATGCAGGCGCATGGTGGATACTCTTGATCCCAACACACAGGATCCAACGTTGCTTGGGCCAACCAATATGGGCCTGGAACAGAATTCAGCAGCATCACCTCCTTTTTAGGCCTACACCCCCTCAGGATATTTATTTCTACTTTTTTTAATTTAATTATTTTATTTTGTTTAGATTAGTTTAATTATTTTTTTATTAATCAATTTTTTATGAAATCCTAAAATTAAAAAGTCACAAAAAAATAGGATTTAGTTTGTTTTTATATAAATTAATTTTTTTGTAAATAATTAATTTTCTCAACTTTAATTTATTTATTTATTAAAATCAATTAGAAAATTAGGTTAAATTCAAATTTTTTTACAAAAAAATCCAAAAATATTCTCCATGATCAAATTAGGTTTTCTTAGGGTTTTCAAACTTGTTTTCAATTTTTATTCTCGCGCTGAATTATTTTTGTCGTACGATACTTTTTCAATATTGATGTAATTGCGCCTGGTTTGTAATAGATTAATTAGGGTTTTATTTCCGCACTTTATTTTCAGTCAAATATTTATGTATCTTCCCAAAAGCCTTGTAATAGCGTAGGACTCTTTTATTTTCTCTCTTTTATATCTTATGCTTGTATATAATGGTTAGCAACCTAGGCTTGTATGGTTAATTAATTAATCAGTAGATCACTTAATTACAAGATAAATATCTGAAAACAAACACGGTTGCACACTTGCACCCTTAAGGTATACCTCACATGGTTGACTCGGAAACAATGGTCATGTCCCTCGAACGTAGGAATATCTTAGCAAAGACCCACAATTTAAAAAAATCATCATAAAAGATCATAGTCCCTTATTATCCCTCGAGTTACCTACGAGAAATAATCTTATGATGATAGTCCCTTCGAAATGCTAAGGTATCCTTACATGTTGCCTTCAATGACCATTTTGTCCCTTTCGATAGTCCATCAACATCCAACGGCTAAGGTTACCTATTCAATAATAGTAGGATAACACGGTCTAAAGGATAGGAGGAAAAGAACGCCTTTTTTCGAGTAGGTAGATAACTGTTATGTACTTGCTCAAATAAATTTTCACACCACACTTTCAAACATATTTTTCAAACAAAAGTTTTCAAAACACTTTATCACACTATTGAGGACTGATACAAGAGTTACCAAAAAGTGAATCGCTGCACTAAGGAAATTTTCAAAGCTTTTCAAACCACACAAACACGAAAGAAATTTTAAAAATGAGCAAGTACCTAAGAGCCCATGGAAAACCATGTATGGAAAGGGTTCTAACACCTTCCCTTTCCATAATCTACCCGCCGTACTCAGAAATCTCGAAAAAAGGTCTTTTTCTGTTCTTTTTACCCTTTCCTTATTGGATAAAAGAAAAGTCGGTGGCGACTCTTGCTTACCGCGACATTTGCAAACAAAAAACTCAAACCAGTATTAACAGTCGGTTCTTACATCGTATCACACCCCCTTACTCAGAAAATTCTAAAAGGTCTTTCTTGTTCTTTTCACCCTTTCCTTTATTGGATAAAAGAAAAGTCGGTGGTGACTCTTGCTATCTGCAAAATTTGCGATAAAACACCAAGTCAGTTATCCCACCGTATTACACATGGGTTTGACCCCTGACCCTGGTATTTTGATATTTTTCACATGTTTTTCCATGTTCACAGATCCAATGCAGGCAGGCCCATCGCGCTCACCCTGCGCCCTCAACCATCACCATCTGATTCAGATCCAACAGTCCAGATCTGATTTCCACGCAGCACCCTCAAAAGCTTCCTACACGGGATCAAGCACTGGAGCTTATTGTGATTTTGACTCAGATTTCTTCTGATACCCCTCCAAATTACTCATTCAGGCCCATCACTTCCTTTTTGTCATTTTGTTTCAATTTCTTTTTTTATTAACCTTTTTTAATTAATTAAATCAATTTCACTTTTTCTCATTAATATCAAGACTAACTTAACCTTTTTAATTAAATTAATTAAATTAATGTTTTTTTAATCAGATTAATTGAAATAATTAACTTAGTTTCTTTAGGGTTTTTATTATTAATAATCAAACTCTTTTCTAAATTAAAATCAATTAGGTTAGATTAATCATCAATTTCCATCAAGACAGTTTTTCCATATGTTCCTCTTTTTTGTAATCTACACACGCTCTTTTATTTTCGCATTCATTTTTTTTATATAATCATATAATTGTTGATGGTTTGTAATATCTTAAGCTAAGATTTACTACTTTTCCCCGTTTTATGGTTTTGTACCCCCTTCCCAGAGCTGTGTAATAGCGTAGGACATTTATCTTCTGCTTTTACTTCTTTCCTTATTATTGTCTAGTTAATACGATTGTATGGAAAAAATCTAAAAAATAAACGTTAAATAACCTTAAACAACCAAGATAAATAACTGAGTTGAATCACTATTCGCATATGCACCTCTAGGGTAACCTCCCTTCTTGCCTTCGGAAAAACAATGGTCATGTCTCTCGAATGTAGGGATATCATTAGTAAAGTCCCTCAATTAAAATCATCATAAAGATCATAGTCCCTTGATATCCCTCGAAGTTACCTATGGTAAATGATCTTGTCCCTCGATGTTGACTACGAATATACAATGATAGTCCCTACGAATTGCTAAGGTATCCTTACGAGTTGCCTTCTATGACCATAACGACAATCCTACGCATGTCCCTTCACATCCAATGGATGGGGATACCTACCAATTAAGGGTATGGATAGCACTATCCCTAACAGAGAAGGAAAATAATTACAAAAGACCTTTTCGGTGCGTAAGATACTCTTAATTGCTTGCTCACAAATAAAATACTTTTCACAATAAAATTTCAAAAAAAAACATTTTTCACAAACACTTTCTAAAATATTTTCAAAACAAAAACACTTTGTATACACCCTCAATGATACAAGAGTTATTACAAAGTCTTGTCGTATTTAGGCATTATTCAAAATATTTTCAAACATACACACATAAAGCATTTCAAAACAAGTGAGCTAGCGATTAAGAGCCTGTAGATAACTACGGATGAAAAGGGTGCTAACACCTTCCCTTTTCATAACCTATCCCCCGAACTCAGAAAAATATCAAAGGTCTTTCCTATTCTTTTCACCCTTTCCTTATTGGATAAAAGAAAATTCGGTGGCGACTCTTGCTATCTGCAACATTTACGATAAAATGCAAAACCAAAAGTCAATTCTCCCACAGTATTACAGAACTGGAGACTCTTGGGGAGTACTAAAAATGTGGGGTTAACTTTAGAGCTAGATCACTTTTATTTCTTTACTTGTTTGCCTTGTATGCTTTATATTTCGGGATATGCTTGGGTTTATTTTTGTATATATCCTATACCCGGATCTGGGGGCATTTTAGGTAAGTAGCAACATATCATAGATATTGTATGACGTATACTGATATGGTTGAAATGATGGCTACGTTAGTGCGACACATTGGTTTGTGTCGGTGTCCCTTGAGTTAGTCAAGGAGAATGATGGGCAACTGTGTGGTGTCATAAGCACTAACTAACCTTAGAACCTTAGTTGACATAACCTAGCCATTCTAAGGTAGTTAGATGGTTGGCTTTTGCAGTCCGAAGTTGGTTGATACTCGATACTATACTCATTGAGATCGAACTCTCTGGATATTTCGGTCGCAAATCAGATGCTTGTGTTGAAACAATGCCTGAGAGAAAGATCAATGATATTGAGACTCCTAGAACCCGATTACTATTTTTAGAACAGGTTGAGCCAACTAAACTTCAAGAGGGTACTTACCTATGAACCTCATGCAAGCCTTTAAACCTAAGGCTCTTGTGTGATTTGTTTGTGTTTGCTACTTGTTTAAACATGAACATAACTTGTATGACTTGTTTATATTCATTACCTAACAACTTGAACTACTTGTAGGGTTTGTGCGTATAAACTCACACGTTCTATTCACCTTAGGATTTTTTGCTTGACGCATAGCATACTGTTGCACCCCAAAATTTGCCCTCCCATATTCTCCAAGATTTGTCAAGTCAAGGTCACAAAGTTCTCCAAGGGCTATGCAGTTCAACTGTCTCCTATACAGTCAAAACTAGGGTTTGTGTTCTGATCAAAGAAAGGAAGTTTTCAAATGCCCAATCAAGTCTCATATGCCTACAAAGATGGTCAAGTATCCTCATATCAAGTTTCAAGGCATTCAGCTCAAAATTGCACAGTCAAAACCCTAAATTGCACTACAGTCAACTGTAGGGGCAAAATGGTCATTTGACAGTCAAAAGTTCAAATTTTTGGTCAACATATCATTTTGAAGCCACAAACATCATTTGATCAATGCTTGATCATGATTCTCAAAATTTGGCTCAGAAATCATCAAAGATGCAAAAGTTGCTATATTTGGACAGCTGAAAAAGTCAACTGAAATTGACCAGGGCATAACTTTCACATGGATTATCAGAAAAATTCCATCCAAAGCTCATTTTGAAGAGAAAGACATTTCCTACAACTCATCTTCATATTCCAAGTCCAAGAAATGCTCTCACAAAAAGTTATCAATTTCAACATTATAGGTCATTTTCAAAAGTCAACAAAAAGGGACTTTAAGTCAAAGGCCATAACTTGAGATTGGTAAATCAAAATGACATGGGACCAAAGGAATTGGTTAAAGGACTCAAAGACCTTTCCAAAATGTCCAAGAACATGTGAAAAGCTTAAAAATTGAGCAAGTTATGCCCTGTGGAAGTTGGGAAATTTTTGGAAATTTTGAAAAGTCAACAATGGTTCAAATGACCTAAAAATGCAAATGGGCCCATTTTTCTTCCAAGTTTCTTCATGCCAAGCCTATGCACGACCATTAAGCCCAAGGGGAAGTATTTTCTAAATTTTTAATTATTTATTTGAATTTATATTAATATTAATTCACTTAAATCATTTAAATATGTAGAAAATATAAGTTTGACCTAGAAAAATCTTTTTATGCACATTCTAGCCTCAAGATCTCATGCACATTCTAATTAGGCAAGTTTTGGTTTGATTTGAGCTGATTGAACAAAAGTAACATGAAAAAAGATATGAAAAGATTTTTACAAAATCAAATATGCAAAACAATGAATTCAAAAGATTTTGTACAATTTTCTTAACCTAATATGCTCTATACATATTCAGGAATCAAAACCTAATTGCCTTGGACAAAAAGCTGCGCAAAATACCATTGAAAAAACTTGGAGTTTTTGGCAAAAAGTGCAAAACTGATTTCAAGGTTATAGGGGGATTCAAGCTTCCATTCCTTTTCCATTAGCTTCCTTGGGTAATTCTGAACGTGTGCCAATCCCTACCATCAACCAAAACGCAAAGAAGTGGTATCAAGAACTCAGACTGTACCTCAAAACTTTTGAAATCGCATAGCATAATTCAAGCATCCTTTTGCATTTTTCTTTATGGATTCTTGCTCATAATGATGTTTCTAAGCTAACCAACATATTCAATTGTGTTTTTGTGCCATATATGCGTTTTTGCCATTGTTAAATATTAGGGTTGCAGGTTTTCTGAATTAGGGCTTTTGCGTAGAGGAAAAATTAGGACTCATGAATGCCATGGTTGTAGACAGCAGGTCTGGACGAAGAAGACCCTATACTCGCGATGGATTTATGATTCACATAGCGCTAATCGCTATTTTTCCATAGCCTACTTTCTGCAACGCTTCATAAACCGTTGCCTATGCGTTTGAAGTTACAGGGGACGTGAAGACGAAGATATCGTGGCGAAGCGTGATTCGTCCATTTGAATCTCGCGCGTTTTTAACCCACTAACATCATGTCTTATTTATTATGTTTATATGTTATTATATGTTAAATGAAATTCAAGTGGCACAGATGGCAGGCGAAGGCATGGACAATCCACAAGACCTGGGTTCGAATCCCAGGTCTGAACAAATTCCATATTATTTTTCATTCACAATTCCTATGCGCTTCAGTGACGTAGGCATACCATGCATCCTCAATGATCAAGCCTACACGCGTCCCAGAGTATCCACATCAAAGGCTAGGATTGAAGAACATGCTACGCCTTAGTCAAACGTGTCACACATGATTCAAAAAGTCCAACAAATTTCCAGCTTAATGGGCCAGAATTCTGGGGCCTGCACCTCCTAATCTGGGGTTACCCCCCCCCCCCCCCCCCTGGTTTGCTTCCTTTCTTTTTATTATTTTATTTTTGATTGTTATTTTATTTTTTAATTTAGTTAATTATCTTTTTTTTACAAAATATTAAAATATCATAAAATCAGAAAAGGCAAAAAATATAATATTTATTTATTTCAATTATTTTTTGTATAAACTAATATGTAAATTATTTAGTTTAATTAGGTTTTTAACTTTAATTCCTTTTAATAAAAATCAAAAAAAATATAGAATTAGGTTAATTGATAATTTTTATACCTTTTTAATTTTCTTTTTTTTTATCACAACATTATTTATTTATTTATTTTATTTTTATAATTAAATGTACATAAGTAAAAATTAGGGTTTAATTTAGATTAATATAACATTTTTACAATAAACTTAAAAAACAATAGAATTAGGGTTAGTCAATTATAATTAATTCCTTATTTTTTTCTTTTAAATCTAAAAAACACAAAATACCAAAAAATATTTAATTTTTAATTTTAATTCTGATTAACTTTAAATATTTTGCAAAAGGGTCCAACGCCCATTGTTTTTAATTATTTAATTTGCGCATTTATTTTATATTGCTTATTATAATTTTGTATCTCTCCCAAAGCATTGTAATTTAAATTTCTCGCACTTTTATTCGCTTTCTTTATTTTTCCGCTAAATCGGGTCCGGTTTAATTTTGGCGATGTGGACCCGCGCCATTTGTAATAGCCTTAGATTTATTTTCCCGCAAACTTTATAACTGTTAAAAAGCATGCAAGAATGAATGGCCCTAATTAAAATCAAGCGTAGAACACAAATAAACATGACAAGACAAATAACTGAAATATGACACACAATTCGCACACACCACCCCTAGGGTACGCCTCACTGTTGCCTTTCGAAAGGTGGTCGTCGAGTAGAGGACGTCTTAGTAAGTCCTCATGATCCGGGAACCTGGCATGAGGGTAGCTTCTAAGGTGTCTTCCCATTGCTCTGGTGATCACCATGTCCCTAAAACTCGAATTGACCCGAACACCTCCAACGGTGGTGCTACCTACCTCTCAATGGTGGGATGGCACTACTTTAAAGGACATTTACACAGACGAATTCCTTAGGGTAGGTAGGTTCTCAAGGATACTTGCTCTAATCTCAAAACAAACTCAAAAAGACTTTTCACACCAACACTTTTCAAAAGCTTTCAAAGCAAATTTTTCAAACACTCTGACGTACGAGTCGATCTGAAATTTTTCAAAGAAACTTTTTAAACCCACATTGAAAAGCAAACAAACAATTTTGAAAACACATTGAGCAAGTATCTAAGAGCCCATGGATAACCATGGATAGAAAGGGTGCTAACACCTTCCCTTTCTATAACCTACCTCCCGAACCGAGAGCAATCTCTTTAAAGGAATTTTTCTGTGCTTTTGTCCTTTCCATTTGGAGAAAATAAAAGACGGTGGCGACTCTTGCTTCCGCGACATTTCGCGAACCAGCGTTAAACAGTCAGTTCCAGATCCACCGATCACAGAACTGGCGACTCTGCTGGGGATTTAATACTTGAAGTGAGGTGTACCTTAGGGTTAGTTCATAACTATGTTTTCAATTGTCTTCATTGCTTGCTTTATTATTGTGGGTTGCTTGGGAGTTCTATAGATCCTAACCCAGATCTGGGGGACACCTTTCTTAGAAAGTAGCAACAAGGCTGTGAGGGAACTGTGCGGGGTATACCGACATGGTTGAAACAGTCTGCTACGTTGATGTGGCACTTTGGTGTGTACCGGTAACCCTTGAGTTCAGTCAAGGAGAGTACGGGGCCTCCGCATGGTGTCGTGAAGCATCAACAGACCTTAGGAACCTTAATTGAACAATCTTGGCCTCTTTAGGGTAGTGAGATAACTGACTTTGGTGCAGTCCGAGGTTGGTTGATACTCGATACTACACTCAATTGAGGGTTGCTTTCCTGGGATATTTCGGTCGCCAGTTCAGTGGCTAAATCGAAACGATGAACAATGAAAGCGATCCCGTGATATTGGGAACCTTAGAACCCGGTTACTTTGATTAGGACAGGTTGAACCCACCAACTTCAAGAGGGTAATACCTAGACCCCCATGCTGGCTTAAACCCTAAGGGTTTCTCTTGTGTGACTTGTGTGCCTTTGTACTTGCCTACTTGCATGCTTGTTAGCTGACACATGAACTACTTGCAGGTTTTGTTTATAGTCCTTAACTAGGACTCATGACAAGGTTAACCAAATTTCTTGCAGGTTTTGTTTATAGTCCTTAACTGGGACTCATAACAGGGTTACTAGATCTCTTGCAGGTTTCGTTTATAGTCCTTAATTGGGACTCATAACAAATTATACTGAATTTCTTGCAGGGTTTGTTTATAGTCCTTAATTGGGACTCATAACAGGGTTTACCTACTTCACCCCATGCATAGCATGACATCATACCATTGCATACCCTTGCATACATCCTAACCCATTTCAAGGATCTCAAGGGCTTGTGATGCAGGTCATGATAAATCAAACATCTAGCCAGGGGCAAAGAGGATTTATTTTCCTCTAGCCAAGGGTGTCAGGGGCTATGACCCACTGGATATGGTGAGCCTTTGACCCTTGAAGAAGGACTCTCAACAATATGCAGTGCCTTCAGTCAAGCTACCGGTTCCAAATGCTAACAAAGTTTCTCTGTTTACCCCGCGAGGTCCTTGAAAACATTGCATGCATATCATACATCTCATTGCATTGCAGGTATCCCTTTGACAGGTTGCTTACCCTTCTCCGCTGTTTATTTCAGCCGATCGTCATGAATCCTGAATCATCAGCCGAGCAGACTATCAAGGACCTCCAGGCTCAGAACGCCCAGTTCCAAGAGCTGATCATGAATTTGACTCAGGGGCAACAAGATCTGAAGGCTCTGCTCTTGAAGAAGGACAAGAAAAAGAAGAGGACTGTTTTGTTCAGCCCTAGACGCAGATCTGGGAATACACCGCAGATTGAAACTGAGAGGACTACCCCATCTGTGAGGGAAAGCAGTCATCCAGAGGAAAGGGTGCCCAGTCCAGAGGTCTCTGACAATGAAACAGATTTCGACGACGAACAGTACCCTCCGGCTGAGGACAAGTACAAACAGTTGGAGGATAGGTTGAAGGCTATGGAGGTTCAACAGCTACCTGGGCTGGATTTCGGAGATCTGGGTTTGTCAACTGGTGTGGTTATTCCTCGGAAGTTCAAAGTACCACCCTTCTCTAAGTATGACGGGGCGTCTTGTCCCAAGCTGCATCTAAGGTCCTATGTTCGGAAGATCCAACCATATACGGTGGACAAAAACTTGTGGATCCACTTCTTCCAGGAAAGTCTTTCAGGGACTCACCTCGAATGGTTCTATCAACTGGATGGGACCAAAATTCGTAACTGGGAGGAGTTGGCAACTGCTTTCTATAAGCAGTACCAGTATAATGCCGACCTTGCCCCTACGCGTACCCAACTCCAGGGTATGTCGTTAGGGTCAAGTGAAGGTTTTAAAGAATATGCGCAGAAATGGAGGGATCTTGCTGGAAGGGTACAACCACCTCTGACTGATCGGGAACTTGTGGACATGTTCTTGGGGACCTTGTCTGGTCCATTTTATAACCACCTGATTGGGAATTCGTCTGCTGAATTCACAGATCTTATCTTGACTGGAGAGCGAATAGAAGCTGGTATCCGGTCTGGGAAAATTCAAGAGGCTGCACCTTCTGATAAAAAACCTCATCATGGAAAGAAAGAATCCAATGCTGTGCACGGTAAAAAGAGCCGTCATGAGGTAGGGGCAATCCAGATCTCTAATCCTGGACCTGCTCAACAAGGACAGGGGCAGCAGCGCAAGGAGAAACGGCAGTATACCAAACTTAACATGTCGTTGGATCAAGCACTGCAACAAATGTTGAAGGCAGGGATGATCACCTTAAGGGCCCCTCTTCGGAATCCGAACACTTCTGCACCCAACTATCATCCCAACGATAGGTGCGCATATCATTCAGATAGCCCGGGGCATACTACAGACAACTGCTGGCCTCTCAAGAACAAGATCCAAGATATGATTGACGCCGGAGAGATTCAGTTTGAAGTGCCAGAGACTCCGAACATAATCACTGCTCCATTGCCCAATCCTTGAAGCCTTTTGTTTATTTGAATTTTTGAGTTGTATTTTTCTTTGCTTATACAAACAATTAATGTCATAGCAAACTCTTTTATTCTATTAATGCATCGCATATGTCTGTTTTGGAAATTAATACAATTATTTTCATTATGTTCAAATATCTTTTCATATTTTTTCTGATGATCCACTCTTGGTTAATAATTCTGAGCCTCTTGAGGGAGGATGACGAAAACGATACCATGATCTACAGTATGCTTTTGAACAGACCCCGCTGATGAGGTACAGGCATTGTTTCAAATCCTAAACACTGGAGTTATAAGGATGATAATCCCTCGTCAACCCCTCTGAGCCAAAGAAGTAGGAGTTTTTCTTTTCAAAATTTAAAACCCTTTATCATAACCTGGGGCAGGGTAGTTCTCTCAGTTGATCCAAGTGCATGACGAATGGCACCGAAGAGATCTTTACAAAACGAACAAAGACAGTGATGGTTCAGAACAGTCATAAGGACAGGCAGTCATCATCAAAATTCATAAACGAAAAGCCCGAAAAGTCTAAACCTACAAAGGAGACTTACAAAACTGGGGCATCCCGCTGACTGTAATTCCAAAAAGGAAACAGTTCAGGCAAAAAGAAAGGGATAACAAAAATCAAAAAGAAAGAGGTCATACAAACCCTCAACAAAAACAAAGATGACTGCCTATTTGAAATAAATTGTCAACATTCGAACCATCACTGGTATACCAAGAGCAAAGACTCAACAAGGTCTAACGTATGATCAACTGAGTTTAGGTTTGGAGAACATCACGAAGAGCGGGTGGGTACAAATAATTTGAGCCTTTATCCTTTGTTTCTTAAACCGTGAACCAGGCCACGTTATAACCCTTAAAAGTCCTAGCTGAAGCATGGGTTAGTTCGAAAGCATACTGTTACGAAAAGGTATCCTGACTCCTTAAGGCCTATGGTAAATACGGAGTTGACATCACGTTTTACAAACTATCACTTGTTTTATGAAAAGAATGCATTTTCAAAATCTTCAAGACAGACATAGGCTTTGCATTTTTAACATAACTTTGTTTGCATATGACTTTTTGTTTGAACAGCATAGAAATTCGCATGACGAAAGTCTAATGAACGAGAGTATCTCCAATCAAGGGGCAGACATGAGCATTGTCCATTATCTGGGGCAATCCAGTCAAGATCCAGAGAATCTCTCAAAAGGCCAGAAAGCCTGGGGCAAATCTCTGCCTGAGTCACTTGGGGCATTCCAGCAACAAACTTTGCACGATCAGACATCTTCTGGTAATATGGCAACACAAACAGCCAGGGGCAACTCCCTACATTCTAAGAGAACGGACATAGTCGAAAAGAATACTACGCAAAATCAAAGACCCGCTAGGTTGACATACCTAGGCAAAAATAAGGGCTTCCCGGCGAACCAAAAGGGTTCGGGCAACATGAGGGATGAAATGAAAAAATCTGTACACCCGGCAAGTCGAAAACCTGAAAAGGCGGCTTGGGCAAAAATGGGTATCCCGGTGGACTGAAAACCCGAAAGGGCGGTCCAGGCAAAAGTTAGGGATCAAAGCGTACGACTATGTCCTGTCATCTTATCACCTGCCTACCAGAAGAAGGTTTGTCCATCAACCACTATCAGCGCCTCACAGGCCTTCCTCTCCCACCTCAGAAACAGGGGCAATGATGAGCGGTCCAAACGATCTAATGGCTCTGTCCACCAAGGCACTAAAGGTACCAAGATAGGTTCAGCTAAAGAACACGACCAAGTACATATTAAATCCCCAGAGAGTGGTGCAGCAAAACAGTACATTCCTCTCCAAGCAAATCATCAAATCTCAAGGAAATTGAGCATCCTCCCGTAGATCTCAATACTTCCCCAGCAGCGCGCATTCTTAACAAGCATCCCCGGAAGTCTTGGTCTAAAGATTGTTCCCCGGTGGTACATCAACATTCAAAGGAATCACTTCCCTGCAATTCAAACTTCCCCAGAAGAGTCCAACCCAAGTTCCCCAGGAAAGTTGGAATTCATATCCCCAAGCAATAAACTTATCCCCAGTAGATTCTGGAAGCTTATCCCCTAGCAGGGCACGAACGCGTCGTCCGGCTTGATTTAAAGAGTTATTTCCTTAACAGGATATAACTGGGTTATCCTCAGCCAAAAGCCACGGAAAGAGCGTCGTTGACAGAATCTTCTTATCCCCAGCGAAGTCCATCCATACTTCCAATACAGCAAGGTATCCTCAGCGAGTCATCCTCAATAAATCAGCAAAAGCATCTCCCCACAGAGTATTCCTTCCCAGCATGGTCGCTAGAATAACTTTTTCTCCCCGCAGAATCCTCCATTCGCCAAGTTTATTCCCCAACGGAGTTATCTTCGTCTATTGGAATTCTTGCAACTATTCTTCAACATCAGCCCAGGATACGACTTCCCGGCACCCGTCAAGGATTTATTTTCCTGAGACGAAAACATATGTTCATAAACATCATATCTTCGTACATCATAGCATGCATATGCATCATATGGCACGAATCTCATTAATTTTAAAGACATACAGTTCATGCATCATGATTTTGCATACAATTATGTTTTGCCTTTTCAGGAAAAAGATTGATACAAAAATGATTACTACCAACTATCGCAATTCTTTCTAGATATAGTTTCGGATATGATCCAGAGATGGTGACGTTCTGATACTGCTTCCAGATATCCTTCTAGATATAGTTTCAGATATGACCCAGAGATGGTGACGTTCTGATACTGCTTCCAGATATCCTTCTAGATATAGTTTCAGATGTAAACCCAGCGATGGTGACGTTCTGATACTGCTTCCAGATTTCCTTCTAGATATAGTTTCAGATGTAAACCCAGCGATGGTGACGTTCTGATACTGCTTCCAGAGTTCCTTCTAGATATAGTTTCAGATATGACCCAGATATGGTGACGTTCTGATGCTGCTTCCAGATTTCCTTCTAGATATAGTTTCAGATATGACCCAGATATGGCGACGTTCTGATACTGCTTCCAGATATCCTTCTAGATATAGTTTCAGATATGACCCAGAGATGGTGACGTTCTGATACTGCTTCCAGATATCCTTCTAGATATAGTTTCAGATGTAAACCCAGCGATGGTGACGTTCTGATACTGCTTCCAGATTTCCTTCTAGATATAGTTTCAGATGTAAACCCAGCGATGGTGACGTTCTGATACTGCTTCCAGAGTTCCTTCTAGATATAGTTTCAGATATGACCCAGATATGGTGACGTTCTGATGCTGCTTCCAGATTTCCTTCTAGATATAGTTTCAGATATGACCCAGATATGGCGACGTTCTGATACTGCTTCCAGATATCCTTCTAGATATAGTTTCTGATATGACCCAGAGATGGTGACGTTCTGATACTGCTTCCAGATTTCCTTCCAGATATAGTTTCAGATGTAAACCCAGCGATGGTGACGTTCTGATACTGCTTCCAGAATTCCTTCTAGATATAGTTTCAGATGTAAACCCAGCGATGGTGACGTTCTGATACTGCTTCCAGATTTCCTTCTAGATATAGTTTCAGATGTAAACCCAGCGATGGTGACGTTCTGATGCTGCTTCCAGAATTCCTTCTAGATATAGTTTCAGATGTAAACCCAGCGATGGTGACGTTCTGATGCTGCTTCCAGATTTCCTTCCAGATATAGTTTCAGATGTAAACCAGATATGGTAACGTTCTGATACTGCTTCCAGAAGTCCTTTTTTGATGTTTCCCTCTCCGACGATGAGTGTGAGGTGATATTCTCCCTATGGTTCCCTCTCCAGCAATGTGTGAGGTAGTAATACCTTTTTTGATGTTTCCCTCTCCGACGATGAGTGTGAGGTGATATTCTCCCTATGGTTCCCTCTCCAGCGGTGTGTGAGGTAGTAATCCCTTTTTCAGATGTTTCCCTCTCCGACGTTGAGTGAGGTGATGATTCCCTTTCAGATTATAATAGCTTATGGTTCTCTTCCCGATATTGCAAAAATGGTAATTCCCGCCAAGATTTTTCTCAACGAGCGTTGTTGAAGTTAAAATCACCCAAGGTCCTCTTACCATTCATGCTAAAGCAGTAACCATCTCTGGTTCATTCATCAGCGTTTGAAGCTCCAGACTCAACTCCTGTAACCAGTCAGGACACATCTATACCAAGCATCTAAAATTAGCTCCTGCAACGTGTCAGGTACTCATTCTCTCTTTTGCAGGTATGCAGGTTCTCGCTAAGGAATCTCCTATGCGATCAACATCCCGATGGCATCTATAAGCCCATCATCCTATCCAGCAATCTCCAAATGGCATCTATAAGCCCATTCCCATCATCACTGCTACTATGTGAGCGCAAATTTCTGGGCACTCTAGTGTCCAATCATCTTCTACCCTCGGATTACGAAAGGCACGTCAGCCAATCTGCATCCTCAGGTCTAAGAAGATTGAACAGGGGCAACTGTTGCACCCCAAAATTTGCCCTCCCATATTCTCCAAGATTTGTCAAGTCAAGGTCACAAAGTTCTCCAAGGGCTATGCAGTTCAACTGTCTCCTATACAGTCAAAACTAGGGTTTGTGTTCTGATCAAAGAAAGGAAGTTTTCAAATGCCCAATCAAGTCTCATATGCCTACAAAGATGGTCAAGTATCCTCATATCAAGTTTCAAGGCATTCAGCTCAAAATTGCACAGTCAAAACCCTAAATTGCACTACAGTCAACTGTAGGGGCAAAATGGTCATTTGACAGTCAAAAGTTCAAATTTTTGGTCAACATATCATTTTGAAGCCACAAACATCATTTGATCAATGCTTGATCATGATTCTCAAAATTTGGCTCAGAAATCATCAAAGATGCAAAAGTTGCTATATTTAGACAGCTGAAAAAGTCAACTGAAATTGACCAGGGCATAACTTTCACATGGATTATCATAAAAATTCCATCCAAAGCTCATTTTGAAGAGAAAGACATTTCCTACAACTCATCTTCATATTCCAAGTCCAAGAAATGCTCTCACAAAAAGTTATCAATTTCAACATTATAGGTCATTTTCAAAAGTCAACAAAAAGGGACTTTAAGTCAAAGGCCATAACTTGAGATTGGTAAATCAAAATGACATGGGACCAAAGGCATTGGTTAAAGGACTCAAAGACCTTTCCAAAATGTCCAAGAACATGTGAAAAGCTTAAAAATTGAGCAAGTTATGCCCTGTGGAAGTTGGGAAAGTTTTGGAAATTTTGAAAAGTCAACAATGGTTCAAATGACCTAAAAATGCAAATGGGCCCATTTTTCTTCCAAGTTTCTTCATGCCAAGCCTATGCACGACCATTAAGCCCAAGGGGAAGTATTTTCTAAATTTTTAATTATTTATTTGAATTTATATTAATATTAATTCACTTAAATCATTTAAATATGTAGAAAATATAAGTTTGACCTAGAAAAATCTTTTTATGCACATTCTAGCCTCAAGATCTCATGCACATTCTAATTAGGCAAGTTTTGGTTTGATTTGAGCTGATTGAACAAAAGTAACATGAAAAAAGATATGAAAAGATTTTTACAAAATCAAATATGCAAAACAATGAATTCAAAAGATTTTGTACAATTTTCTTAACCTAATATGCTCTATACATATTCAGGAATCAAAACCTAATTGCCTTGGACAAAAAGCTGCGCAAAATACCATTGAAAAAACTTGGAGTTTTTGGCAAAAAGTGCAAAACTGATTTCAAGGTTATAGGGGGATTCAAGCTTCCATTCCTTTTCCATTAGCTTCCTTGGGTAATTCTGAACGTGTGCCAATCCCTACCATCAACCAAAACGCAAAGAAGTGGTATCAAGAACTCAGACTGTACCTCAAAACTTTTGAAATCGCATAGCATAATTCAAGCATCCTTTTGCATTTTTCTTTATGGATTCTTGCTCATAATGATGTTTCTAAGCTAACCAACATATTCAATTGTGTTTTTGTGCCATATATGCGTTTTTGCCATTGTTAAATATTAGGGTTGCAGGTTTTCTGAATTAGGGCTTTTGCGTAGAGGAAAAATTAGGACTCATGAATGCCATGGTTGTAGACAGCAGGTCTGGACGAAGAAGACCCTATACTCGCGATGGATTTATGATTCACATAGCGCTAATCGCTATTTTTCCATAGCCTACTTTCTGCAACGCTTCATAAACCGTTGCCTATGCGTTTGAAGTTACAGGGGACGTGAAGACGAAGATATCGTGGCGAAGCGTGATTCGTCCATTTGAATCTCGCGCGTTTTTAACCCACTAACATCATGTCTTATTTATTATGTTTATATGTTATTATATGTTAAATGAAATTCAAGTGGCACAGATGGCAGGCGAAGGCATGGACAATCCACAAGACCTGGGTTCGAATCCCAGGTCTGAACAAATTCCATATTATTTTTCATTCACAATTCCTATGCGCTTCAGTGACGTAGGCATACCATGCATCCTCAATGATCAAGCCTACACGCGTCCCAGAGTATCCACATCAAAGGCTAGGATTGAAGAACATGCTACGCCTTAGTCAAACGTGTCACACATGATTCAAAAAGTCCAACAAATTTCCAGCTTAATGGGCCAGAATTCTGGGGCCTGCACCTCCTAATCTGGGGTTACCCCCCCCCCCCCCCCCCCCCTGGTTTGCTTCCTTTCTTTTTATTATTTTATTTTTGATTGTTATTTTATTTTTTAATTTAGTTAATTATCTTTTTTTTACAAAATATTAAAATATCATAAAATCAGAAAAGGCAAAAAATATAATATTTATTTATTTCAATTATTTTTTGTATAAACTAATATGTAAATTATTTAGTTTAATTAGGTTTTTAACTTTAATTCCTTTTAATAAAAATCAAAAAAAATATAGAATTAGGTTAATTGATAATTTTTATACCTTTTTAATTTTCTTTTTTTTTTATCACAACATTATTTATTTATTTATTTTATTTTTATAATTAAATGTACATAAGTAAAAATTAGGGTTTAATTTAGATTAATATAACATTTTTACAATAAACTTAAAAAACAATAGAATTAGGGTTAGTCAATTATAATTAATTCCTTATTTTTTTCTTTTAAATCTAAAAAACACAAAATACCAAAAAATATTTAATTTTTAATTTTAATTCTCATTAACTTTAAATATTTTGCAAAAGGGTCCAACGCCCATTGTTTTTAATTATTTAATTTGCGCATTTATTTTATATTGCTTATTATAATTTTGTATCTCTCCCAAAGCATTGTAATTTAAATTTCTCGCACTTTTATTCGCTTTCTTTATTTTTCCGCTAAATCGGGTCCGGTTTAATTTTGGCGATGTGGACCCGCGCCATTTGTAATAGCCTTAGATTTATTTTCCCGCAAACTTTATAACTGTTAAAAAGCATGCAAGAATGAATGGCCCTAATTAAAATCAAGCGTAGAACACAAATAAACATGACAAGACAAATAACTGAAATATGACACACAATTCGCACACACCACCCCTAGGGTACGCCTCACTGTTGCCTTTCGAAAGGTGGTCGTCGAGTAGAGGACGTCTTAGTAAGTCCTCATGATCCGGGAACCTGGCATGAGGGTAGCTTCTAAGGTGTCTTCCCATTGCTCTGGTGATCACCATGTCCCTAAAACTCGAATTGACCCGAACACCTCCAACGGTGGTGCTACCTACCTCTCAATGGTGGGATGGCACTACTTTAAAGGACATTTACACAGACGAATTCCTTAGGGTAGGTAGGTTCTCAAGGATACTTGCTCTAATCTCAAAACAAACTCAAAAAGACTTTTCACACCAACACTTTTCAAAAGCTTTCAAAGCAAATTTTTCAAACACTCTGACGTACGAGTCGATCTGAAATTTTTCAAAGAAACTTTTTAAACCCACATTGAAAAGCAAACAAACAATTTTGAAAACACATTGAGCAAGTATCTAAGAGCCCATGGATAACCATGGATAGAAAGGGTGCTAACACCTTCCCTTTCTATAACCTACCTCCCGAACCGAGAGCAATCTCTTTAAAGGAATTTTTCTGTGCTTTTGTCCTTTCCATTTGGAGAAAATAAAAGACGGTGGCGACTCTTGCTTCCGCGACATTTCGCGAACCAGCGTTAAACAGTCAGTTCCAGATCCACCGATCACACATACACATCATGACATCATACCATGGCTTTTTCTTAACCATTTCAAGGATCTCAAGGGCCTGCGATGCAGGTTATCATGAACCAGACGCCTAAAAAGGGGCAAGAGGATTTATTTTCCCCTAACCAAATGCCATCAAAGATCAAATTACTTTCGCTTGAATCAAAGGCTAGGACCCACTTAATATGGTAATCTTAATTCTCACGAAAGGACGTGCAAAGATGCAAAGTTCTTCAGTCAAAGCTACAGCCAGACTCAACTTCTAACATTTCCTTTTGTTTACCCCGCGGGATCCTTGAAAACATTACATCTACATATCATGCATGTCATACATAATAGGTATTTCTCAGGATAAGTTTTCTCATCTCCTTGCTGTTTATTTCAGTAAAACATGGCTCTCGAACAAACTGTCAAAGATCTTCAAGCTCAAAACGCTCAGTTTCAACAAATGTTCCTGAATTAGCCAAAGGGCAGGAAGAACTGAAGCCCCTCATCACCAAAAAGGGGAAGAAGAAGACTAAGAAGCCAGCTGGTATCCTTAACATGGGAAGAAGACTCAAAGGGCCAGTCAAGAAGGCTTTAGATTTTGAGGTCCCATCAAACGAGGAGGACAACCAAGAGGAAGACGATAATAGTGAGAAAGCTAAAGAACATAACAACCAGGTTTCTAGGAAAAGTTCTGATGAAGAGGAAGACTATTCAGATGAACAATATCTTCCCACTGATGAAAAAAACAAACAGCTGGAAGATCGTCTCAACGATATGGAAATCTAAAAAGTGTCTGGATTAGATTTTGAAGAGCTAGAATTAGTCTTGGGGGTTGTCATTCCTCATTAATTCAAGGTCCCCACCTTTTCAAAATATGACGGTGTTTCTTGACCTAAGCTTCATTTGAGGTCTTAGGTTCGGAAGATCCAACCCCATACTTTTGACAAAAGTTTATGGGTTTACTTATTTCAAGAGACCTTATTTGGGATGCAAATGGAATGGTTGTATCAGCTGGAAGGAACCAATATTCATACTTAGGAAGACCTGGCTACTGATTTTTACAAAAAATACCAATACAATGCTGATCTTGCACCAACTCGTGTGCAACTACAGAATATGACTATGGGCCCGAACGAAGGTTTCAAAGAGTATGCCCAAAAATGAAGAGACCTAGTCGAAAGGGTTCAACCTCCTTTGTCTGACAAGGAGTTGGTTGATATCTTTATTGGAACTTTGACATGACCTTTCTTCAATCATCTAATCGGAAGCTCTTCAGTCGGGTTCACTGAACTGATACTAACATGGGAACATGTTTAAAGTGGAATTAGAAGCGGAAAGATTCAAGTGGCTACATCTTCAAATGTTGTGAAGAAGCCTTTCGACAGAAAGAAAGAAACTAATGTTTTGTATAGACAAAAGGGTCATGCTAGAGGTGACCGCAACCAATCTGTGGGAGCTATGTTAATCTCTAATCCTGCACCAGTGCAACGATAATAACGGGGTAATCAGTGAAGGCAAGACGAGCCAAAGAGACAGTTTACCAAAATTAACATGCTGTTGTCACAATCATTGCAACACATGTTAAGGATGAATTTAATTACGTTGATAGAGCCTCATCCAAACCCAAAAACTTATTCTCCTAACTACAATCCTAATGCAAGCTGTGCCTATCATTCCGGTAGTCATGGGCATGATACTAGCGATTTTTGGGCACTGAAATGCAAGATTGAAAATTTTATTGACGCCAAGGAGATTAAGTTCGACCCTCCTGAGGCACCCAATGTGATCACTTCTCCCATGTCAAACCATGGATAAGATTGATAGCATCTAGTTCATTCGAATTTTTATTTCAGTTGTAATTTCTTTTATATGTCCGAACATTTATCTTTATATCAAACTTTGGTTATTCCCATTAATGCATTGCATATATTTATCTTGAAATAATCCATTTCATTTTCAATATATTTAAACTATGCTTCTTATCTTGTTTTATGATATTCAACTCTCGTTAAAAGCTCGTTAAAAGCTCCAATCAGGTTTACTATAAGGTATCCTGACTCCTATAAGGTTTACTATAAATCCTGAGTTGAATTCATATTCTTACAACATTCTATTTTTACTAAAATACATTTTTCAAAACTTCAAGACAGACATAAGCTTTGCATTTTACTACCACTATTTGCATATGACTATTTGTTTGACAACAAAGAAATTTGCACGGAGAATATTCAACAAATGAAAATTCTCTCAATGAGACAGAATTACTTCAAATGGAAAGACACTTCCAGTAACACGCTTTCGTAATCAAGAGGCATGACATGTTGTCTAACTCATCTGGGGCAGTCAAGCCAAGATTCAAGCAATCTCTCAAAAGGGTTAAATAGCTTGGGGAAGATCTCCATCTGAATCACTTGGGGCATTGAACATGAACTCCAGCAAAAAAGTCATGTACTACCAAGCAAACATTTTCTAGAAGTGCTACAACACTTACTACTATGGACAGTGACGATTCTCCACACCCTGTGAACGTGAACATAGTCGAAAAAATACTACGCATAAAAAAATACCCACTAGGTCGACAGGCCTAGGCAAAAATAAGGGCATCCCGATGAAACCAAAGAGGTTCGGGCAAAAATTAGGGACGTATAAATAAAAACCTGTACACCCGGAAAATCGAAAACCTGAAAAGGCGGCTTGGGAAAAAATGGGTATCCCGGTGGACTGAAAATCTAAAAATACAGTCCAGGCAAAAGTTAGGGATTAAAGTATACGACTATGTCCTATTATCTCAGCACTTGGCTATCAGTAGAAGATTTATCACTCCAATCAGCACTTACCAAAGACTCTAGGAGTTGAGATGACGTTCAAGTCATCCATAAATCCCCATATAGCAGTTTCCATGGAAGTATCTCTATAAGACCTGCCTTCACAAGCTCATCTTCAGCAGAGATACTTTCCCCAGCAAGTCTAATATATAAGTCAGAAAGAAACTGGGGCATCTTCAAAAATTCACCTCGATACCCCTAATGGATAGCTTAACAGGGGCATCTTTCCCAAAAGATCCCCAGTAAATAAGGAAGTTTGATCATTCCCCAACAAACAGCGAAAACTTCCTCAGCACAACCCGTGAAATTTCAATCCTCGTCAAGGTTCGTCTTCTTAACACAAATCCCAAGAATTCAATTCCCCAACGGAGTTTACACAGAAAAGTTCCCCGCAAAATTCTTTTCTCTAGCATGGTTTATTTCCCCAACAGAGGTTATGTCTCCAATGTTGTAAGCCCCCAGCAAATTTCTCTTCTCCAGCAAAGTTTAATCAAGGTTGCTATCCCTAGAGAGTTGCTACGGTATCTGAAACCTGGTTAGGTATCGCGTCAAAAGTATATCCATATCTTTTATCCCCAGTCAGGGTATATAAGAACTAAATTCTACATTAAAGTGATGAGCGACCAATGGTACTGGATTTCTTTCATCCCCAAGTGTAAGTACGAAGTGCGCCTAAGAGGGGATGGGGGGGGGGGGGGGGTGAATCTGGTTTTTAGTGATGATGGTTCTTATTTTTCTGGTTAATGATGATTTGAGGAAAGCATAAAATGCAGAAAAATAAAAGACACGGGCGATATATCCTGGTTCCCCTCACAGTCCGGGAGTACTCCAGTCCCCTTTCAACATGAAAGAGATTTCCTTATTGTGGCAAACTTAAACAAGAAATGCCAAACAACCAAGAACAGTCCTCTTCGACCAAGAACAATCCACTTGGATTTTCACTATGTTAACTATGAGAACAATCCTCTCAAAGTAACTACACTTGTATCCAACAACTTTGGAAAGACAAGATTTCAAAAAACACTTAAACTTATTTCCAACAATCTTGGAAAAATAAGTAAGTAATTATCAATTTTGAGTTTGAGTGAGTAGAGTAGTATTGATCACTTAGAGTGATTTAACAATGTATGATCTTCTCTTTCAATAATATTATTGTACAATGACTCAAGATATAATTTCTCAAAGTTTTTTGTTTGTTAATGTATGAAAATGTGCAGAAAACTTATGCATGAAAGTGAAGGAATGCTTGAGTTTGTATTTTGAAAGTTCAGAAAATATTTATTGAAGAGGTGTTGAAATAGATTTTGAAAAAGAATATTTATATGTTCATAACACCCTTTTGAAACATCATGAAGTTATGAAAATGTATCATAAACAAATGCCAAGTTTGAGTGAAAAGTTTCAATGAAAAGGCATGATGAACAGGAATGTGAAAAGTTGTTGTTTTTCAAAATCATTCAGCATGCAATCGATTGCACCCTTTGTGTAAATCGATTGCACAAGGTTTCAACAGCTATTTTTCAAAACTTTTAAGAGTGCAATCGATTGCACTAGCAATGCAAATCGATTGCATGTAAAGTCAGTAGCAAAAAGTAAGTGAGTGCAATCGATTGCACTAGCAATGTAAATCTATTGCACTGAGAAACAGAAGCAAATTATCTGAAAATTTGAAGTATGCAATCGATTGCACAAGCAATGTAAATTGATTGCATAGAGAAACAAAAGCAAAAGATCTGAAATTTTGAAGTGTGCAATCGATTGCACTAAAATGCAAATCGATTGCACTCAAGTGAAAAAAGAATATTTAACTTTGAAAAACTTGAGTAATGATTTTTAAATATTTCTTTTTCATTTTTGAGCGTCTATATCTTAAGATCAAAGTAAATAATATTATTATACCTTGAAAGTTGTTGAGAGCTTTGAACTGAAGATATTATCCTTAGATGCTTTGAGCTTGATCAGAAATATTTGCCTTCTTTGTTAGCCATGGTTTGTCTTCATCAAAACAAAAGCTCATTTGAGAAGCTTGATTTTACATTCTCCCCCTTTTTGATGATGACAAACTATCTTGCTTTATGAGATGTACTTTTCGGAAGAGCTCCCCCCCCTATGTAGGAGAGGGTTGGAATCCTATGCGTTTCTTTATCTTGATTGGAGAGTACCTTAAAAATTAAGGCAAAGAAAATACAAGCATAAAGTACCACACCTCTTTCTCCCCCTTTGACATTATCAAAAAGAAGGGAAAGATGCACAAAACAAATAATAATAGAGCAATATATTGAGAAAGTTTAGAATTTAAACGAGTAACACAAATTGTTTAAGGATTACATAGAGTTTTAAACAAACACAACAAAGAATAACAGGACAAGAACATAACAGAAAAAAAAACAGTTAGCCAAAACTTTAAGGGTGATGCATGTCCGGATGGTTATAAGACCATGAGCCTTGATTCGGGAATTGTTGTTGAAGTGGGGGTTTTGTGTAGTGTTGAGGAGGTGCAGCTGGATTATTTGGATCGTATGGTGGAATATGAAGATGAGCGTAAAGGTGCAAAAATTGTTGATTCACATTCGTGCGGAAGTCATTAATTCGGGTTATAGTGGAATCATTGATTGCACTCCATTGATTATTGATGTTGGTGTTCATGGAAGCAAACTGTTGAGACATGTAATCCATAAGCTCTTGATTGCTTGGACCAGAGGGAGCAGTAGGAGGAGGAGGCACAACTTCACCGCCTTCGACTTCTTGGTCATTTCCTTCATCGCTAACAACATCTTCACCAATTTAGCTGATGGTTTTTGTTTCCGGATTGTAATGCACGCCCATTCTGGAGTCAACATTCTTAATGGAAATCTTGTTTAGATCAGGATCCATATTCACCTTTTCAAACCCAGCAAAATCCACACCAAATTCCTCCATAATCAAAGTGACAAAATAAGCATATGGAAGAAATTTAGATTTTGCATCCACTCTCAGCATATGCACCATGATCAACCTTGCCCAATTTACACTTATCCCTTTCTTCCTTGCATAAATAAGCTGCATTTCTAAGTCGGTAATAGTGCAGTGGTTTCCAGCTCTTGGAAACATAATATAGACCAGAAAATAATGATATAAACTATAGTCTATATGGAGGTTACCTGCACTCCATGAGTCTCTGGATGGAATTACTCCGCCAAGACCACGAATCTGTTTGGCGCGAAATTCAGCTTCACTTAACCGCCCAATGTTGTAAAAGAACTCTTTTTTCCGGTAGTCATCCCATATCTCGTTTTCAGGGTCATATAGGGAACTTCCAGTGAAAGGAATATGAAGGATCTCACCAACAACCTGAGGAGTTAGAGAGATACGAGTGCCCAGCACATATGTGACCAGTTTGCCTTTTTGGGGTGTTAGATTGCTGAAAAACATTCTTACCAAATCCGGGTAATATGGACCGAACGAAGAAATCAAGGGTTCTAGACCATAAGCAGCTAGATCATTTTGAAAGTAAAAGAATTCTTGAGGAAAGGAGGATAGTATTCCATATTTAGGGTTGGATACTATTTTCCTTTGAAAGTCTTTGACAAATCTGGCTTTTTGCTCTTTGGTGAGAGTTGAAAGCAATGGATTGGATGTTGAACCAACCTTCTTCTTCCCTTTTTCTAAAGTTGAAGCCTTTATCTTTTGTCTTGAACCCATGGGTATGGAGTTTTATGGTTTTTGGTTGTTTAGGTTTTGAGAGAGAAAGGTATTTGTGAGCTAAGATTTGGAAATGATTTGGGTAGATAGGGAATGAGTGTATGTATTAAAGTGTATTTGGCTTGGGAATATGAGAGAGAGGAATTCTGACCAACACAATTTTTCTGTCATAAAAGCAAGTTGCAGTACGTGCAATCGATTTGCATACCAGGTGCAATCGATTTGCACACAAACAGAATTAAAAATAAAACAGAAACACACAGAGTGCAATCGATTTGCATTGAAGGTGCAATCGATTTGCACTTGAAACAGAATGGACAGAACTGAAAATAGTCAGGGAGCAATCGATTGACACTCTTTGTGCAATCGATTTTCATCAATAAAAAATGTCCAAAACCAAATTTTTCTTAAAAATTTAGATAACAAACAACATAGATTCTCATATAGCATGTATAAAATGTATATAAAATTATAGCAGGGGTAGAATGATCCTTATAAGTCGTGTTCGTCAAGTATGCCAAGCTCTCGTCGAATTTTTTAGAAAGGTTCTTTTGCCAAAGGTTTGTTGAAGATATCGGCAAGCTGATTATGAGTAACTACAAAGGTTACCTCGACATCTCCTTGAAGAACATGATCATGGAGAAAATGATGTCGAATGTCTATGTGTTTAGTTCTTGAAAGCATGACGGGATTCTTTGTAATGTTAATTGCACTGGTGTTGTTGCATCATAGAGGAATGCACCCTAGATCGAGTTCGTAGTCACGAAGTTGTTATTTTAGCCACAAAATTTGAGCGCAACTACTACCCGCTGCAATATATTCAACTTCGGCCGTGCTTAGAGCAACACATGCTTGTTTCTTAGGGTCCATGATACTAATGAATTACCAAGAATGTGACAAGTACCACTTGTGCTCTTTCTATCCATTTTACAACCTGCATAATCCGCGTCAGAATAACCAATTAAGTTGCAGACACTACCTTTAGGATACCATAATCCGACATTTGTTGTCCCTTTGAGATACTTCATGATCCTCTTTACCTCCGTGAGATGAGATTCCTTTGGGCTATCCTGAAAGCGGGCACAGAGACAAACACTAAACATTATGTCAGGACAGCTTGCTGTCAAATACAATAAGGAGCCAATCATACCTCGATATTTAGTGATGTCGATGGAAACACCTAATTCATCTTGATCAACATAAGAACCAGAACCCATTGGTGTAGACATTGCCTTACAGTTATCCATGTCAAACCTTTTCAAGAGTTCCTTGCAATATTTGTATTGGTTGATGAAGATGCCATCTTTTAGTTGTTTCATTTGAAGTCCAAGGAAATAGTTCATTTTACCCATCATGGACATTTCAAATTCTCCTTGCATCATTGATGAGAATTTTTCACACATTTCTTGGTTTGAAGAACCGAAAATGATGTCATTAAAATAGACTTGTGCTAGCAAAGTGTCATCTTTGATTTTCTTGATAAACAGAGTCTTGTCAACTTTGCCCTTTTTGAAACCTTTTTCGCATAAGAAGTTGCTTAAACGATCATACCATGCCCTTGGTGCTAGTTTCAGTCCATAGAGAGCTTTTCTCAATTTAAATACATGAGATGGATTCTTGAAATCTTTGAACCCCGGGGTTTGCTTAATATAGACTTCTTCAGTGATATATCCATTCAAGAATGCGCTTTTGACATCCATTTGGAAAAGCTGAAAATTTAATGAACAAGCATAGGCAAGTAAGATACGAATAGCTTCTAACCTTGCAACTGGAGCGAAAGTTTATTCAAAGTCTATTCCTTCTTCTTGATTGTAGCCTTGTGCTACCAATCTTGCTTTGTTGCGAACAATTATTCCATTCTCGTCAAAGTTTGTTTTTGAACACCCATCTTGCTCCAATAATGTGTTTGTTGCTTGGCCTAGGGACGAGTTCCCAAACTTGATTCCTTTCAAATTGATTCAATTCTTCTTGCATAGCGATAATCCATTGGTCATCGCCTAAGGCTTCATCAACTTTGGAAGGTTCAATTTGAGAGACAAACGCCATGTTTAGGCAAGCATCCTTGAGATTTGATCTTGTAGACACACCTTGACTTATATCACCAATTACTTTATTAATAGGATGATCTCTATGAGTTCTCCATTCTTTTGCTAGATCATTGAGATTTGATTCTTGTTGAGGTGATTCTTCTAGTTGAATGGGTTGATCCTTGGAAGAATTTTCTTGAGGACCTTCTAGTATTTCATCATCATTATCACAAACAATATTATCCTCCTTGTAGGGGTTAGTTTCATCAAAAGAAACATGAATAGATTCTTAAATAGTCAAAGTTCTTTTGTTTTATATTCTATATGCTTTACTAGAGAGAGAGTAACCAAGAAAAATACCTTCATCGGATTTCTCATCAAACTTACCAAGATTATTTTTGTCATTGTTTAGGACAAAGCATTTACATTCGAAGATATGAAAGAAAGAAATGTTTGGTTTTCTCCCCTTGAAGAGTTCATATGGAGTTTTCTTTAAGATTGGTCTAATGTTAACTCTATTGCTAACAAAGCATGTTGTGCTTACCGCATCCGCCCAAAAGTATTTTGGAAGATTTGAGTCGCTAAGCATTGTTCTAGCAAGTTCCACAAGAGACCTATTCTTTCTTTCAACCACTCCATTTTTTTGAGGAGTCCTTGGTGCCGAGAAGTTGTGAGATATTCCATGTTCTCCATAAAATTCTTCAAATAGAGCATTTTGGAATTCTCCGCCATGGTCACTCCTTATTGAGGCAATAGTTAGAGACTTCTCATTCTGAATTTGTTTAGCATACTTCTTGAACTCCTTGAATGCATCATTTTTCTGCACTAAAAAGAATGTCCAAGTATATCTAGAGAAATCATCAACAATAACCAAGGAATACACATTACCTCCAAAATTCCTTGTTCTCGATGGACCAAATAAGTTCATATGTAACAATCGTAGTGGCCTTGTAGTGGACACCACATTCTTAGATTTGAAAGTTGATATAGTTTGTTTCCCTTTTTGACAAGCATCGCACAGTCTATCTTTGACGAAATTTCTCTTAGGCAATCCAATGACAAGATCATGCTTGATTAATTTATTCAAGTGTTCCATATGAATATGAGCAATTCTTTTGTGCCATAGCCATGAATCATCATTGTTCGCCATGAGACATTTAACCTTCAAAAATGGATCATCAAGGGAAATCATGATTATGTTATTGATTCTTTTACCTTTAAGTATAACTTCATGAGTGACTTCGTCTTCTATCAAACGTTCATCCTTAGTGAACTTGATTTTGAAGCCTTTGTCACACAGTTGGCTAATATTAAGAATATTGTGCTTTAGTCCTTCAACATAAAGAACATCTTCAATGGATGTGAAAGGTGGAGCACCAACTTTGCCTTTGCCTAGGATTCTTCCCTTATTATTATCTCCATAAGTGACAAAACCCTTGGCCTTTAGCGCTAGATTTGAAAATTGGTTTATGTCTCCTGTCATATGTTCTGAATAACCACTATCAAGATACCAAAGATTGCATATGGTCTTCAAGCATACCTGCAAAACAAATTAGGTTTTGTTAGGTACCCAAGTTGCTTTGGGTCCTTCATAATTAGTACCTTTCTTCACCCATACATAATGCCCACTTGCCACACTGAAGTTTCTAACATAGAAAGCATTAGGTGTATGGCCTTTAATACCACAATAAAAACAAGTAGGTTCAAAGTTACTTCTACATCTAGAAGGATAAGATTTCTTCTTAGGAAATGTTTTCTTTTTAGGATAGTGACGAACTATTTTAGGTTTGTTCACTTTCTCTTTGGATGATTGGTCACTAGCCTTAACAAAGATAGTTTTGTTAGAACTTGGTTTTGAAAACTTTGAATATTCAAGTCCACTTTTATCATTGGAGTATCTTTGTTGGCTAAGAACATCTTCCAATCCAATTTGGCCTTTTACATATCTTTCAATGACTCTTTTTAATTGGACAATTTGGAAAGAGAGTGAACCACAGTTTTTGCATACAAAATTTTGTTTTTGTTCATCACTTGATTTTTGTTTTTCTTCTTTGAAATCTTTTTTCTATCGAAACATATTTTTCTTCTAAGGATGAAATTTTTTTCTTTTGTGATGAAATGGTTTTATACATAATTTTGCATTCATCCAATAGTTCATCTATAGAACCTTGTGCATCACTATCAAAAAGAGAAAATTCATTACTAACCTCATTGTCTTCATCATCGGAATGGTGTGAGGCCATTAATGCTAGATTTGCACTTCCATCACTATCGGAATCGGATGAGGAACTTATTTCATTGTCCTCCTATGTGATATAATCCTTTTTGTTCTTGAATCCCTTCTTGCTTTTGAAGCAACTTTTCTTAGAGAGTTTTGGACAATCTGGCTTGATATGACCTTTCTTACCACATTCATAACATGTGATTTCTTGTGTTGATGTGGAAGCTTCTCTTTTCTTAAATTGTTTCTTTCCTTTTGAATGAGAGAAAGGTTTGTCATTTCTACCGAAGAACTTACCAAGCCTTTTAACAAGAAGCATGAAGTTTTCATCTTCTTCCGGGTTGTCTTCCTTTTCAACTTCCTTGGAGTCTATCTTCAAAGCAATATTCTTGGATTTCTTCTCTTGATTTTCATGCTTTTCAAGTCTTCCGAGTTTCGTTTCATATTCTTGAAGTTTTCCAAATAATGTTGCGGATGTCATGTTGGAGAGACTTTTCTTTTCTGAAATTGTCGTTACCTTTGGTTGTCATTCCCTAGTTAAGGATCTAAGTACTTTTAGATTTAGTTCATCATTTGTCAAAGTTTTACCAAGAGCACTTAGATGATTTGTCAAGTGCACAAATCTCTTTTGTAAGTCAAGAATCGTTTCTCCGGGCTGCATTCGAAATAATTTGTATTCTTGACTTAGGGAATTTAGTCTTGATCTTTTTACTTCAACCGTTCCTTCATGAGTTTGTACCAAGGTATCCCATATTTCTTTTGTTGTCTTACACGCCGAGACACGGAAGAATTCATCCATTCTAAGTGCACCTTGAAGAAGGTTTATTGCCTTTTTATCATAGAGAACTTTCTTCTTACCATCATCGTCCCATGTAGTCTTAGGCTTTGATGAGCCAACACCATTGATTACCGTTATAGGGATAAATGGACCATTTTCAACGGCATCCCATATCTCTTCTCCTTGTGCTTCTAGATGTGCCTTCATGCGTATTTTCCAGAAGTCAAAATATTCACCGCAAAATAGAGGAGGCTTGTTGTTACTACCACCATCTCTGAAAACGGGAATTTGATTTGCGGAAGCCATTCTGGATCTTTTAGGAACAGGTTACCTATAACCTGCTCTGATGCCAATTGTAAGTACGAAGTGAACCTAAGAGGGGGGTGAATTAGGTACTTTAAAAAATTCTGGTTTTTTGTGATGATGGTTCTTATTTTTCTGGTTAATGATGATTTTAGGAAAGCGTAAAATGCAGAAAAATAAAAGACATGGGTGATATATCATGGTTCCCCTCACAGTCTGAGAGTACTCCAGTCCCCTTTCAACATGAAAGAGATTTCCTTATTGTGGCAAACTTAAACAAGAACTACCAAACAACCAAGAACAATCCTCTTGGACCAAGAAAAATCTTCTTAGATTTTCACTATGTTAACTATGATAACAATCCTCTCAAAGTAAATACAATTTTATCCAACAACTTTGGAAAGACAAGATTTCAAAAAACACTTAAACTTATTTCCAACAATCCTGGAAAACTAAGTAAGTAATTATCAATTTTGAGTTTGAGTGAGTAGAGTAGTATTGATCACTTAGAGTGATTTAACAATGTATGATCTTCTCTTTCAATAATATTATTGTGCAATGACTCAAGATATAATTACTCAAAGTTTTCTGTTTGTTAATGTATGAAAATGTGCAGAAAACGTATGCATGAAAGTGAAGGAATGCTTGAGTTTGTATTTTAAAAGTTCAGAAAATATTTATTGAAGAGGTGTTGAAATAGATTTTGAAAAATAATATTTATATGTTCATAACACCCTTTTGAAAAATCATGAAGTTCTGAAAATGTATCATGAACAAATGCCAAGTTTGAGTGAAAAGTTTCAATGAAAAGGCATGATGAACAGGCATGTGAAAAGCTGTTGTTTTTCAAAATCGTGCAGCATGAAATCGATTGAACCCTTTGTGTAAATCGATTGCACAAGGTTTCAACAGCTATTTTTTTAAAACTTTAAAGAGTGCAATCGATTGCACTAGCAATGAAAATTGATTGCATGTAAAGTCAGTAGCAAAAAGTAAGTGAGTGAAATCGATTGCACTAGCAATGTAAATCGATTACACTGAGAAACAGAAGCAAACAATCTGAAAATTTGAAGTATGCAATCGATTTCACAAGAAATATAAATCGATTGCACAGAGAAATAGAAGCAAAAGATCTGAAAGTTTGAAGTGTGCAATCGATTGCACTAAAATGCAAATCAATTGCACTCAATTGAAAAAAGAATTTTTAACTTTGAAAAACTTGAGTAATGATTTTTAAACATTTCTTTTTCATTTTTGAGCATCTATATCTTAAGACCAAAGTAAATAATATTATTATACCTTAAAAGTTGTTGAGAGCTTTGAACTGAAGATATTATCCTTAGATGCTTTGAGCTTGATCAGAAATCTTTGCCTTCTTTGTTAGCCATGGTTTGTCTTCATCAAAATAAAAGCTCATTTGATAAGCTTGATTTTACACCAAGTTAAAGTCAAACGTCACCGGCGGAGTATCCTCAAACAAAAAGCGGGAATCCCTAGCAAGTTTACTCCCAGCAGAAATTGAATAATCATTCTTCTTCATCTCCAGCAACATCGTGGGATTTATTTTCCCCAACTATACATTGCTACAAGGAGCTCCCGATACGCTTCAGCAACATATTACACTCATACATCATTTCACAATACATCATAGCATATGCATATTGAAACGCATATAACATTCTCATTTACTTTGAAAGCATCATTACACAATACATTATATTGCATAAAGCTAATTTTGTCTTTTAAGGTAAAGTTCGTAAACAGACGAATATCATCGACAATGTTCAAACAGGTCCCAGATCAATTCCCGAAACAAGAAGGGCCAACTATCTACACGAACAAATGAAGCTTTACATGGGCTCATCCTGAAGAGGCCTTACATGAGTTCCTTCTATTATATGTCTAGATGAAGCTTAAAACGGACTCGTCCCGAAGCAGCCTTACACGAGTTCCTTCTATTATATTTCCAAAAGAAGCTTAACACAGGCTCATCCCGAAGCGACCTTACCCGGATTCCTTCTAATATATTTCTGGATGAAGCTTCACACGGGTTCATCTTGGAGCATCTTTACATGGTCTCCTCCTAATATATTTCCAAATGAGGCTTAACACGGACTCATCTTGAAGCAGCCTTACACGGGTTCGTTCTAATATATCTCATGATGAAGCTTCACACGGGCTCATCTTAAAGCAACCCTACCCAAGTTGTTTCTCATGCATTTTCAGATGAAGCTTCACATGGGCTCATCCTAAAGTAACCTTACCCAGGTTCCTTCTCATATATTTCCAAATACAGCTTCACACGGGCTCATCTTGAAGCAGCTTTACGCGGGCTCCTTCTCATATATTTCAAGATGCAGCTTCACACGGGTTCATCTTAAAGCGGCTTTACATGAGTTCCTTCTAATTTCCAGATGCAGCTTCACATGGGTTAATCTTGAAGCAGCTTTACACGAGTTCCTTCTAATTTCCGGATGCAGCTTCACATGAGTTCATCCTGAAGCAGCCTTACCCGGGTTCCTTCTAATATTTCTAGATGAAGCTTAACACGAGCTCATCCTTAAGAAATTTTACACAGGTTCCTTCTAAGACATTTCCAGGTGTAGTCTAATACAGGCTCATCCCGAAGCATCCTTACACAGTTTCCTTCTAATACATTTCGGGACACAACTTAACACGGGCTCATTCCAGCATTTCATTCAGATAAAAGAAGATGCGGGTTCATTCTGATACTCCTATCAACAGTTAATTTGGATGGCATCTATAAGCCCGTCTCTAAAGATACTCCATCAACTTTCCAAATGGCATCTTTAAGTCCATTCCCGACATAATCAACCAACAATGTTACTTCATTCACTGGCGAGTGCAAATTTCTGGGCACTTAAGTGTTCAATCCTCTTCCACCTTTAGATCACGAATGGAGTACATGCCAATCTAACTCTTCAAGTTTAAGAAGATTGAACAAGGGCAGATGTCATACCCCAAAAGTTTCCCTCCCATTTCCTCAAGACATTCTCCTAGGGTTCTCAAATACTCAAGGTTGCTCAAGAATTTATCAGACAAATTCTCATTATAAGCAATGGGCTTACAACTAGGGTTTTGTGTTTCTAAAAGGAAATTGGGTTTATAATGCCTCAAGTGATTTTCATGACTCCTCATATGCTTCATAGAATCTTCATGTCAAGTTTTAATCCTTGCATCACAAGTTTTCTCAATCAATGGCTCAGATGATTGAAAATCAACTGTATTGGGTAAAAAGTCAACTATGGTTAACATACAATCAAACTTTAAGATTTATGATCAACATCAACATTTTGAAGTGATATTCATTATTTGATCAAAGGTTAATCATGATTCCTCAAGAGAAGCCCTCAAATCATTAAAAGTCCAAAGTTTTCAAATTAGGGCTTCCTTAGGAGAAGTCAATTGAACTTTGACCAAGCATAAATTTAACATGATTCATCAACTTTTCCCCAACCAAAGCCCATCTTAAATGAAATTTAATTCTCTACATCATTGTCCTTGTGAGCTCAAGTCCAAAAAATGCATCATTTGAGAGATATGAGTCAATACATTATAGGTCATTTCAAAAGTCAATAAAAAGACACTTTTTGATAAGGCAACTTACATCAAGATAAAGTCTTTAAATTAAAAAATGATCAATAAAATAATTTGTAGAGGAACTCTTGAGCATTCCAAAAATTCCAAGATCATCTCCAAATGACAAAAATTGAGCAAGTTATGGATTGTAGAAGTTGGGCAATTTTTTAGAAATACATGAAATCTCAATTAAGCAAATTTGTGATTTTTTTGCTATGGGGCCTAACTTTCTAGAGGTCAAACATGCTCATGACACATCCAAGAGCCTCTAAACATATCCATGCATTATTTTGATTTTTTTACTCTATTTATTTGAAGTTTTATTCATTTAAATACAAATTAAATCAAATTAAATACAAAATAATGGACTAATGCATATGGGCTTGGTTTTTGGATCAGTTGGAGGCCCAAGACAACTCATGAAAACCATGCAAACCGTGTGAGATCATATGGAAAGGATCTCTCAAAATGGAAGTTTGTAAATATGTTTGATTCTTGTCTAAACTTGGTCATGATTGCATGAGATTCTTCCCATATTTGTTGATCTTTCCCTTCCTCTATAAAAGCACAACAAGACCAGATGCAATGCACATATTGTTTGCCTCACAAATTGCAAGAAATTATCTAAATTTTTCAAGAATCCAAACTTTTTTCAAACCCTTGTCACACCATCTTTCACCACGAGTTTGCAATTCCAATCGATTATATTCCTTCCCAGAGTAAGATTGGATCAGTTTCAATGATCCAAAGCGCATGAAAATGACATATCATGCATATCCAATCATATAATGTTTTGAAATTCATATCTTAATTTTTGCATCATTCTAAATCTTGTTATTATTACTAATGTGCTTCTGAGTTCCCTCTGAATAGGTTTCGATCACTATCATGATTCCATGCAGTCAAAATTGCATTATGTTAGAACAAAGTTTGAATCTACTACCCTATGTTTAAGTTTTGATGATAACAAAGTGAAAAGATATATTATTTATATGATTCATGTATGAACTATCTGCTGCCTAAATTATTACATTCTGATTTGCAGATACTCTGATTGGTATAAGCAAGATCACACCTAATCAGCATCAGAAATTTGGTTCCTGACATCAGCATCAGAAGTTGCCATATCAGAATGTCAGAATCAGAAGATTAACTCACGTGTATGCTGAAGTCTGATGAACAAGAACTGCGCTCAACACTCTGATAAAGAAACACAACAGTTCATCAGCAGCTAAGCAGAGTCAGAATGAGCCAAGCCAGAACTTGCATTAAGTAAGCAACGGTACTGTGCATTGAAAGCAAATTAATACCAACGGCCTCATTCCAGACAAGATCTGCTCAATAAGGAAAGTTTGTTATTAGCATTGAATCAAGAATATTGCTCCAATGTTCAACATCTCAGTGCTATATAAACAAGACTTTGAAGATTGAATTGGCTAATGCTCTCCAAATCTTTACACGCCAAAAAGCTGATCATAATCTTCCTTCTCTCAGTTTGCTAAACACTACACATCCTCTTACTCAATCTTTGTTTTAGCAATCTTGTTTCTAAGCTTAAAGTTGTGTATACATCACAGTTGTGATACAGTTTTGTAGAAAACATTCACACACTTAGATTTATCTTCTTTGTAAGAAAGTGTTTCCTTGACAAACCGGGTTGTGGTTTGCATCAAGAAGGCTATAGCAGTTGTTAAAGCAGTCTGTAATATTCAGTTGAATATAGTGGATTAAGACCTCGTTGGAGAGAGGCGAAATCACCTTGACGGGTGGACTGGAGTAGTTTGAGATCAAATGAACCAGGATAAAAATATCTTATTCATTGCATTGATTTTCAGTTTTACAATTCAACCCCCCCTTCTTGTGTTTTTCACTACTTCACATTACACCATGCTTTCTCTGATCTGTTTTGTTTTCACAATAGTGGCCAAACAATGGATTTTTAGCCTTCAAAAACAATGACATTGGAGTCGCATCCCTCAACTTAGGGGGGTAGGGTATAATTGGCTGCCTAACAATGTTTATTTGGAAAAAAGGATAGCCGGAGAAGACGACCAGGGCTAGGGCTCTGGCGCCTCTCCGGCCAATAGCATCATGTTATATATTTAATTTTATGGTTTGTTTTATATGAACAGATGTAAAAACCTCCCTAGCACTAGAAGCGAGCATTGCAAAGGCATTATTGTACCAGGTGAAACAACCGACTGAAAATTATCAAACAATAAAGTCGCCATCAAACGTCTTTTATCTCACATTAAGGGTAAGGTAAACATCGAGAAAACCTGAGAAGGGATAAGTTATGGTCTTGCGACCAATATATCGGGTAAGGGAGTCTGTTACGCGAGGGGAAGGTGTTTGGGCGCACAAAAAGGTTTGAGTTGGTTTGTATTTTGTTACCTTGAAAAAGGGTTTAAGTATGATTAGCATGTTTTTTATTTGCTAAGAAAAGAGGTTTTAGTTTTGAATGCAAGGATGCAAAAGGGGAATAAAAGTGTCTAAGGGAGACTAGCCTATTTCTAACCTAATGTTATCATACAATGGTATTCCTAAGGTTTAGATTAACTAAAAGGGAAACGTCTACCTAATGTTAGCATGCATGGCTTACAACTTAAGGTATAACTTCCATCTGAAAGGTACAAGCGCATCCTAAGGGAACATGGTATGTATAAGGATAAAGAAAGCAAGCTCGAAATAGCACACACATAAAAGAGTAAGGAAAAGAAACGAAATGCTTTAGCCAAGGGGAGCGTATCACCTGAGACAAACAAGCGGGAGTGAGACATGAAACAAAAATGTGATGTCCAAAGCGACTGAACACCTAACCAAGATATAGAAGATCGAGGCAGGCGACAGAAGACAATATGAATGATCATGGAGTATCATCATCGGCCAATGCGAACTCCTGACAAAGTGTAGGGGTTCAATTGCAGAACCCTTCCCCACTTGACGACTCTATACACAAGAGCAGGCACAACTCCGAAGCATCATGGTGCATCACGAGCTAAGGATGACACAGACGAAATTGCGGGGGTTGATTGCTAACCCTCCCCGCTCTCCTCCTTTTGAGGACTTATCATCTGTACATATGCGGGCACAAATATAAACACAATTGCAGAATACCTACTCAAAGGTAGGGTTTTAAACAAACCACACACAAGTAGCAAATAAAATGCACACAATGTAGAATTTCCCTAAACGGGTTTTTAAATAAACCAGAGGGGTTACTGACAAGATCAGCAACGAAGACCCCCTTCATATATCTCTACCCTACTTCTCATGGAATCAGATAGAAGTAAAGCCCTACTTCTCATGATTTCTAGAAAAGCGATAAAGAAGTACGATAAAGGGTGGGAATGAGGAATAAAATGAAGTCACGATGATACCGAACGGAGAAGGTCCGTTGCCTCTTCAAAACCATGCAAGGGATAAGAAAACTCTACCGAAGCTGCTTCACACAAGTGATCAAAGAATTAATCTCCAAGCATTCCCCATTGCGAAAGTTACATCAACATACTATCACAAAATTTTAGCTAAAAATGACAATGAAAATGATTATTAAACATAAAATAATAGAAAACTCTAAGAAAATTCTAAAGAGAAAACCTAAAAAATTCTAAAATATTCTACTATTTTTCATTGTTTTTTTATCATAACAAAAATATAAAAAAAAAAACTAAAAAAGTCCTAAATCTTAATATGAAAATATGAGCTCAGGGGGGGTGAAAACTTGAAGTCAGGAGGTGATGCAGCAATCTGGGTGCTAGGGCCCATACAGAAATAATACATAGCCAATCTTTTGTTCCAATGCTACAAATATACCAAAAAATTATGTAACACGCCCATGTGGAGGTTTTGGGCATGAACAACACTGAATCACAAGCCCAGGGAATGCAATCGGTCCAAATGCTTTATGACCCAATAGAAACCCTCATCACCGTTTCACACAATTTTGAATATTTATTTCAATAACAGAAATAATAAAATAAGAAATTTAAAATAATAAAAAAAATGAAGTAATAGGAATGGTAATATACAGTGTATAGTAGGGTTACATCTTCTTTTTCCCTTTATTTTGTGAACACAAGCGGCACAACCCAACTGTAATCTTATCTCGGTCTTCTTCAATCGCCGCAAATTGACACCTTCCGCCCTTCTTCAAGTGGCGTCTCCATAACCATTCATCATTATTGTTCGCTTACCATCGAATAGACATCCGAAAACTTTCATCCTCAATCATCCTTCTGTCTCGCTCTCACATGAGCTTCGCCTTACGTTCTTCTTCAATCGCTCTCAAATTCTCCGTCTAATTTTCAGGTTCACGCATAAGATTATCTAAACCTAACAAGATCCACATACCCTAGAAACCCGAAGACAGAGATGTTGATGGAAAACCGTGAATCCGATGAACAACTTCAGGTAATTCGCTTCTTCTCTTTCTATATTCCTGCTCCTCTTCTTTTGTGCTTCTTCCGATTCCTTTTTGCATTTCTGAATTTGTGCGTTTTTGTGTTATTGTTATGAATTATGATACTGCACAAATTGATGAAAGCAGGAGCAGTGAAGTGTTGATGTTGATGAATTCGTTGTTGTTGAAGAAATGTTGTTGCGTTTACTTGATAAAGATGAAGATGAATCAAAAGCTGCAGCGAATCCGATTGAATCTGTGAGATGATGATGATGAAACGTGAGGGACGAATATGCAAAAGAAGCTTGGTTCAGGGATGATGCTTGAAGTTTCTTGCAGAGTTGTGCGATGAAAATGGTGGAAGATTACAAAATGGTGAAGATTGAATACTTGATGAAGGTGGTGATGGAGGTTCAAAGAAGATGAAGGTGAAGATCTAATTCAGAGAGAAAGATTGAAGAGGAGCTTTTGGTTTTTCTGGTGAGTTTTTGTAACTTTTCTTTTAGAAATTTGTTATCTCCCTTCCTCTTCTTCCGTTGAAAGTTATACCTATCTCTTCTACTATTACCTTCTGTTAAATTCTCTGCTGGAAGTTTGTTGTAGAATTGGTTAGAAGGTTATGGTTAGAAAAAATCTGTTATGGAATGTTAGTTACAGTTGACAGTAACAGATTGGTTAGAAGAAGTTATGTTGGGAAATTGGTTATAGGTTGGTTGGAAATTGGTTAGCCATGAGCTTTTATAATTCTGTTAGTGAACTCTGTTTTTTGACAGTTAAGAGTGAGGTTAAGGGTAGTTACAGGCTAAAGTAGTTAGGATATGGTTAGAGGTTTAAAATTTTGTTACGGTAATTTTTAGGAGTCAGTTACAGGTTAGAAAATTTTGTTTTGGACTGCTGTAACTTCTTCTTTCTTTTTTTCTTCTGTTTTTCATGGTTCCCTTATCCTGGTATTCTGAACTACCTTTGTAGTGAATTGATTTCATCTGGTCTGAAGCATTTCCTGGTTTTCTGACAAGTTTCATTTATATTTTCATATTTATGTTGAAGCTAAACAGGAAGCTGTGAGAGCTTTAGGTAGGGACTGATTTGGAATTCTGAATTAGAGTTGAACTGCTGATTGGTTAATTGCAGGGCTGCTTTTGTATGAATTGCTATGGGTACAAAGCAATTGGTACATGGTCATAATGGCAAAGCACGGTTCATAGTTATGAAGGCAAAGCATGGTTCATGGTTACAAATGAGTGAAGATTCAAAACATGTCATGAAGATGAAGATGAACGGCACATAGGTTTAGGACAATGTTTTTTTTGTGAAATTTGCAATCCTTCCCATTGATGTAATGTAATAGTGTCAAATGATGTAATAGTAATCAAACTTGTATTTATGTGATTTTGTAATATTTGGAACTTGGATGAATTTTAATGAGATCTTGGTATTTTATTTTTGATATATTATGTTTTTCCGAAACATGAATCCAAAAACTCTATTAGAAGCTTGCATCAATTTTACACGCCACACTTTCAATTTTAAGAGACTTCAATCTCCATGTTTCAATCTCAAATTCTCACTAACTCTCCTTTGAAGAAAACTCTTAGTTGAAGAATCATGCACAAAACTTTGAGTTTGAGTTACTTGGACTTTGAATCAAACTCGACCTTTGAATTATCCTTTGAACGTATCATTGCGCTTTGATTATCCCAAAATGACTGAATGATAATTATTATAAGCACTTTAACCCTTAACTCAGAATCTTAATCCTTCATAATAAGCATTAATTCTATGGCTTAATGCAATTCGGAATGAACTCAAAAGAATCTCGTAACACAAGTAAACCAAGCATTCAGATGAAATATCTTGCATTAAGATATCCATGAACCCTAATTTGCCATGGATGGGATCCTTTGAAGATATTGTTTCCTTGTGTTGCATATTGAAACTTCTTGAACCAAAACCCTAGCATACCATAAGTACACTAAGATCTCTCCATGTCCTGTGCTTTTTGAATCATGAGTTGAATCCTGAACTAGTAACCTTTAGGCGACCTTATAGGACGACTTATGTAGTAAGCATTCCCAACCACCTTATATGTTGAAGAAAGCAACAAGAATATTGAGGAAGTGGAGCTCCAGATGATGTGAGCAAGCCTTGTAATTTGATATTAAGAAGAGGAGAATAACCCCATAGCTTGGTGATAAAGAAATCCATGAATTGAAACCCTAGCTTCAAACAAAACCTGATCGATGAAAGCATATAGAGATCCTTATTCCTCAATATCTTTGATCACATGCCATGTTTTATTTATTAATGAATGGATGATATGTTAGATGACCTAATGGGAGTCATATACATGAAAAAAGTGCCAAATACATAAGCCAGAAAAAAGTGAAAGGGTAGGACAAATTTGGGGTATTACAGCTGCCCCTATTTAATCGTCTTAAACCTAAAAGCACGATTTGTGTGTGCCTTTCAGAAGTTCGAGGTAGAAGATGATTAAATACCAATGCCTAAAATTTATTCTGAAAGAAAGTGTGAGTGTTTATTTATTTTTGTGATATATGCTGGGGAAAGGACTTTTTGTTTTCTTGGTGAGAAGGGTTTATGGATGAACCTGGAAGGTGATTGCTCGTAACATGGCAATGGTGCCGAAACGGGGCTTAAAAACCGATACGAAGAGTACTTGAAAACTGACACGACGGGCGTTGGAAGGTGGCACGACGAGTGTTTAGAAATTGACACGACGAGTGTTGGAAGGAAGCACAATGTTGATACAAGGGAAGAGAAGACTTCTTACGTGGCGTGATTCCAATACAAGGAAGAGATCAGACTTGTAACTTAGCATGATGCCAATACAAGGAAAGGATCTGACTTGTAACGTAGCGTGATGCCAATACAAGGAAGAGATCTGACTTGTAACATAGCATGATGTCGATACAAGGGAAGAGAAGACTTATTACTTGGCATGATGCTAATACAAGGAAGATATCGGATTTTTAACGTAGCATGATGCCAATACAAGGAAGGGATCTGAGTTGTAATGTAGCATGATGCTAATACAACGAATAGATCGGACTTGTAACGTAGCATGATGCCAATACAAGAAAGAGATCAGACTTGTAACGTAGCATGATGCCAATACAAGGAAGGGATATGACTTATAATGTAGCATTATGCCAATACAAGGAAGAGATCAAACTTGTAACGTAGTGTGATGCCAATACAAGGAAGAGATTCGACTTGTAACGTAGTGTGATGCCAATATAAGGAAGGTATCTGACTTGTAACATAGCATGATGCCAATACAAGGAAGAGATCGGACTTATAATGTAGCGTGATGCCAATTGAAGGAAGGGATTTGACTTGTAACGTAGCCTGATGCTAATACAAGGAAGAGATCGGACTTGTAACGTAGCATGATGCCAATACAAGGAAGGTGAAGAATTGAAAAACACAAGAAAGGGGGGTTGAATTGGAATCTTAAAAATCAATGGAAAGAACACGTTGATTTTTGTCCTGGTTCGTTTTAACTCAAACTACTCCAGTCCACCCGTCAAGGTGATTTCGCCTCTCTCCAACGAGGTCTTAATCCACGAATCATTCTTGATGACAAATCTACTTTGACTACTGCCAAAGTCTTCTTGAGTATAATCACAACCCAGTTTTTCTCAAGGAAATGCACTAAATAAAATAATAATAATAATAATAATATAGTGTACAGTATTGTTTTCCTACAAAACAGTATCACAGTATGTGATGTTTTACATAATTGAAAGTATTGTATGTATGAGGATTAGAAAAGATTACAGCATTGTTGAGAGTTGTGAAATCGTAAATGATTTATCTTCACATCTTGTTTAAATAGGCGCAACATGGATGATCATTTGGAAACTTGATTAATGACAGTTAAAGTGCTTTCCAAAAATAAAGATCCTTGTTCCCTTCCAGCCGTTACTCTTGAAATGGAAATATTTGATTTGTAACGCTTCAGAACATTGAGGTATACGTTGTTGCTTACTTCAGAAATTTTTAAGGTTAGAGCCATAAGATCTTGTTTGAAGCGTTAGACTTACTTTCCCAGAGTTGTGTAATCAGAGTTAAAACATCTTTCTCTTAGTGCAACTTCTGATCTTCTTTCATCAGAGCTTTTTGAGACTTGTCTACATTCACATCAGGAACAGCCGTGTAGCTTATCTTCTGATCTTGTTCCATCAGAACTTCTCTACAAAACAGAATATAATTTTAGAGTGCATAATTGTTCTTTGTGTTTGTTATCATCAAAACTCTTACTAGGGTTGTAGAATCAAACCATGTTCTAACAATCTCCCCCTTTTTGATGATGACAAAAACTAGGATATTTCAATCAGAATAAATAGAACATAAATCATTATAGAGTCTCCCACTGAGCTGAGTACTGAGATAGAGATAAAATACTTCCCTGAAGTCCATTCTGATCAGAGCTTTTGATGCATCTACTTCTGTCTTCGTCAGAGTTTTGTTCTTGTTTTACTTTCAGAAAAAGAAACGAGAAGTTATGATATTCAAAATGTTTGAGAATGTGTCTCGATATACTGTTATTAGAAATATCTTACGTTCTCCCCATTTTTGTCAAGAATCAAAAAGAAATATAAACATTAATATTCAGATTTAAAAGATGAGTTATATTAAACTTGATTGCAATAACATGTTCAGAGGCAAACAAAACAAGAAAAATGAATACAGTAAAGAAAACAAGTTTTAAAAACTAAGATTGGGGTGGGGGAAGTCGTGTGAACAACGCTTCCAGCAAGTTCTTAATCTGAGTGTTTGATTCCTCTTGTTTTCCCATCATTCCTTTGATTTCTTTGCATGTGTCATCTTGCTTGTCTAATATTTCCTTGATCACTGCATTTTCTTTCTTCAACTCTTCCAGAGTTTGCATAACCAGAGATGAAGAAGGTATATCCATAGAAGGTGTAAGTTTTCAGAACACTCTGTAGCAGTTTCTGACTTAGTGGCTTCTTCAGTCACTTTGCCTTTGTCTTGAACAATAACCAGAGGAAGCTTATCAGAGCATGGTTCATCAACTTCTGAAGGCTAGTACTCTTTCCAGGGAGCATTATCCAACTGAAGAATAGGTTTCTTTTCTCAGTGACTCAGAACTTGAACCATGAAAACATTCAGCTGATCACAAAAGTTATGTTGGGCCATTTCATAGCTTACCTCCTTGAGTTTTTGGGATTCAGAATTGAACCATTTTCTGAACCGGTTCCAATGAGAATCAGAAGCAACAGGATTCAGATTTTCTAAGCATGCTTGCTTCAAAGAGTTAACCCATTCAATTATCTTTGTTTCAAAAATCAGTAAATTTCTACCAACATCTGCCTTGGTGATAGTTGGTTTTGGTTTGGGGATAGCAATTTTGTAAGAGTTAGAGGAAAGGTGATCCATTACTTCTAAGTCTATTACAGTTCTTAGGTGATCTTTTGGAGGATTAATAGGAGAGGGAGAAGGAGAATCAGAAATGATAATTGGTGTTGGGGGTGTGTTTGGTGGAGTGGAATGGTAAGGAGGTGGAATTTCTGGAATGTCGTGGATTGAGAGAGGTTGTCGAACCATGAGAGGTTCTGTTATTCCAGGAATTGGTGTGGTGGTATCAGAGTCAGTGTTTGGATTTTCTGGTTGGGAAGCGTTAGCATTTGGATTTTCTGGTTGTGTAGCTTGGAAATTTGGATTTTCTATGTGAGGAGCTTGAAATTCTGGATCAAATTGATCAATATCAAAAATAACTTGAGCAAGTTCTGGCTGATTTTGTTCAAGATGTGGGTTAGGAGAGTGTGGTTCATTCAGAATATTTTCTAGTGTGACTGAAGGGTCAAATTCTATATCAAAATTATCAAAGGTTTATGGTGAGGGGTCTTCTATTGGTTTTGGAGAAGAGGGTGTTTCAGATGTTGGAAAAATCATTGATTCTACAATACAAATAAAAGAAGAATTACCTTTCTTCTTAGCAGCTTTTGGTGAATTTTGAAAAGATCCTTCTCCTGTAGCTTTCCTTTTTCTAGACTTCTTGAGGACAACTTTTGGAGCCTGTTGATGCAAATCACGAATGTTTAACTCTGGATTAGTCCCATCCATCTTGCATGCTTCCAGATATCTGACAATGATTTCTGGGGAAGCATCTATTTGAGAGAACAGAGGGAAATCTTTTAGAGGCACTCTTCTTGATGTGATGACTTCTTTGGTTTCAACAGTTGGATCCTTCTTAATTATATCAATGATCTTCATCTTCTTCATATTCTTAGCATTGAGAGGTTTTCCAGCACATGCCTCCAGAGTGCTAATCTGCTGAGCTTCAGTTAGATATTCTACTAATTTGTTTTCAGTCAGAACATCTGAAATTAGCCTACCCAGAGGTATCCAATCCCTCTTGGTTCTTTCATCTTCTCTGGTTTCCTTCACACTTGTTCTCAGATGGTTGAATAGCAGGTGAGAAAGGTTTATTTTTTCCTTGGTTGCAATGAAGTATAACAGAAATTGTTGATCAATGTTCATGTAATCAGGAGAGCTTGTTGGCTTCATGTGGTTGATACAGTCCAGAATAATTTTTCCCATATTCTGAAGTAGTCCTTCAGATCTTTTATTTTTTTAGATGGCTTCCCAGAGGTGAAAATTTCTCTCGAGATTATTGTTAGGTCAGAACATTTCTCAGCCATGTCGCTTCAACAGATTCCTCCACCGTTATGACCAATCAACTTTGCAATCAGTTCTTCAGTGATAGCAATCTTCTTCCCCATTACATATGAAGTTACTTGATAATTTGAAGAGGATGTGTGAATCTAGAATTCCTTGACCAATTTTGGGAAAACTGGACCCAAAAGACGATGAAAATATTTGTTTCATCCTTGAGATTCCACATCTGCTCTAAGATCAAAGCCGTTTTCCTTCATGCTTTCAAAATCAATGATGAGTTCGCAGAGAACCTCTAGTGAATCAATGGGGGTCAATAAGGTTCTTGACGGTTCTTTGTATCTCTCTGAAGTTGACGAAGATGAACCAGGAGCACATTGAGGATTCTGAGCACTTGAAGATGAAGCCATTTTTCACACTGACTGTTTAGGATTTTTGAAAGATGGTTTTGCAAACGAAAAACTTAGAGAGAAAACAGTAGCGAGAAGAAGTGAGAGTGAGAGTGAATGTGTATTTATAAGCAATTTGAAAACTTAATCAGTAAGAGAGAGAAAAAAAATAATGATTACACAACATTTATGAATCCTAAAAATAGGGAGATGGCGTGGAGATATGAAACAATTACCAATAACACGCGTCTCAATGCATCCAATCAAAGCTTTAATCCCTTAAGAATTTGAACAGGTGTTCAGCCTTAGAAGGACGCTTGTGAGAGGATGACAGATGTTGATGATGTGAACTGCATGCTTCTATCTTTGAAATGAATCGTTTAGATCTTCTTAGATAGATCCTGATGTAACTGTCCTTCTAACGTTTGAAGAATTGTTGATCAGATGTTCACAAAAAACATAAAATTTTGAGGGTTAAAGAATATATAAATAAAACTCTTATTATGGACATAATTTCATGCTGAGATGTTTCAGAATGAAATTAAACCTATCTTCAGAAAGTGGTTTAGTAAAGACATCAGCCCATTGATGGTCTATGTCAATAAATTTTAAGGAAAGAATTCCTTTCTGAATATACTCCCTAATAAAGTGATGTTTTATTTCTATATGCTTAGCCCTAGAATGTAAAATAGGATTCCTATATAAATAAATTGCAGAAGTGTTATCACAGAATATAGGAATATTACTCTCAAATATATTGAAGTCTTCAAGCCGACTCTTCATCCAGAGCATATGTGCGCTGCATCCAATAGCTGTTATGTATTCATCTTCAGTAGTTGACAGTGCAATTGTGGATTGCCTCTTGCTGGTCCATGAGATCATATTTTCTCCCAGAAACTGGTAGCTTCCAGAAGTTTTTTTTCTTTCTACTCTGTCTCCAGCAAAGTCAGCATCACAGCACCCTACTAATTTGTATTCACTGGTTTTTCTATAAAACAAACTAATATTAGTAGTACCTTTCATAAACTTGAAATTCGCTTAACAGCTGTTAAGTGAGATTCTCTAGGATCTGATTGGAATCTAGCACAAAAACATACACTGTATAGAATATTAGGTCTTGAAGCTGTAAGATATAAGAGAGAACCAATCATACCTTTGTAGATCTTCTGTTCTACCTTTTTACTTACCTCTTCCTTTTCCAGAATGCATGTAGGATGTATTGGAGTCTTGGTTGTCTTACATTCTGATAAGTCGAATTTCTTCAGAAGTTCTTTGACGTATTTTCTCTAGTGTATGTAGGTTCCTTCTGGAATTTGATTGATCTGAATTCCCAGAAAGAATTTGAGTTCTCCCATCAAGCTCATTTCAAACTCTACCTGCATAGACTTAGCAAATTCTCTTCTCAGAGAGGCTTTAGTAGATCCAAAAATAATATCATCTACAAAAATTTGACAAACTAGAATTTCATTCTTAAATGGATTACAAAATAAGGTTGTGTCCACTTTCCCTCTGGTGAAATCATTTTCTAACAAAAAGCTACTTAGTCTTTCATACCAAGCTCCGGGATCTTGTTTCAGACCATATAATGATTTCTTTAGTTTGAAAACATATTATGGATGTTTGGAATTTTCAAAACCAGGGGGTTGGTGCACATAAACTTCTTCATCAATGTATCCATTTAAGAATGCACTTTTGACATCCATCTGATAGAGAGTGATGCCATTATTCACGGCGAAGGAAATTAAAAGTCTGATAGATTATAACCTGGCGATTGGAGCAAATGTTTCTGTATAGTCTATCCCCTCTTGATGACTATAACCTTGTGTGACCAGCCGTGCTTTTTTTCTGATGACTTCTCCTTGTTCATTCAACTTGTTTCTGAATACCCATTTTGTTCCAATGACGTTGAACCCTTTTGGTTTGGGAACTAGATCCCACACATCATTTATGGTGAATTGATTTAATTCCTCCTGCATAGCCAATATCCAATCATTATCCAGAAGAGCTTCATCAATGGAAGTTGGCTCAATCAAAGATACTAATCCCATGAGAGATTATTCAGAGTTTCTGAATGTGGATCTTGTTCTGATTGGGTCTTCCTTCTTTCCCAAAATTTTGTCTTTAGGATGAGCTAGACTGCTTATGGATAGTAGTTTCTAGAGAGGTTCTTCAGATGTTGTTGTAATGTTTGTGATATCTCCTTCTGATGTTGTTTGTGATTCTTTGTTGGAAACTTCTGATGCAGTGTCTTCAGTACTTGTAAATTGGACTTCTATATCTGCAAGAGATTCATTTTGCTTTGACTTTTGAGAGCCAAGCTTGTTATCAAATCTAACATCGATTGGCTCTTCTATAATTTTTGTTTCTGTTTTGTATACTTTGTAGCCTCTTGAGCGTTCAAAGTATCCTAACATAATACAATTATGCGCTTTAGAGTCAAACTTGTTCAGATGTTCTTTGGTGTTAAGAATAAAACAAATACATCCAAATGGATGGAAATACGAGATGTTGGGCTTTCTTTTCTTCCACAGTTCATATGGAGTCTTATTCGGAATAGATCTTATGTAGATTCTATTTTGAATGTAACACGCTGTGTTAATTGCTTCTGCCCAGAAGTTCTTAGTAATGTTAGTCTCATTGATCATGGTTCTGGCTATTTCTTGTAAAGTTCTGTTCTTTCGTTCTACAACTCCATTTTGCTGGGGAGTTCTAGGACAAGAGAAATCATGAGAGATGCCATTCTCATTAAAAAATATTTCAAATTTTTTGTTTTCAAATTCTCCACCATGATTACTTCTGACTTTAACAATTCTAAGATCTTTCTCATTTTGGACTTGGTTACAGAAAGCGAAGAACACAGAGTGTGACTCGTCCTTGTGTCTTAAGAAATTTACCCATGTCCATCTGTTATAGTCATCTATGATCACTAATCCATACTTCTTACCACTAATGGATGTAGTTTTCACTGGTCCAAATAGATCTATGTGCAGAAGTTCTAATGGTCTAGAGGTAGAAACAACATTTTTTTCTTTAAAAGGGGGTTTTGAAAACTTTCCTTTTTGACATGCTTCACACAGAGCATCTGAGCTAAACTTCAGGTTAGGAAGTCCTCTGACCAGATTGAGTTTGTTAATCTGAGATATTCTTCTCATACTAACATGCCCCAATCTTCTGTGCCAGACCCATTACTCATCGTTAACAGACAATAGACATTCTACATTCTGACTTTTCAGTTCAGAAAGTTTTATTTTGTAAATTTTGTTCTTTCTCTTTCCATTAAAGAGGATAGGTCCATCTTTCTGACTAACAGCTTTACAAGATTTTTGATTAAAGATTATATCATAACCGTTATCACTTAATTGACTTATGGATAACAAGTTATGCATTAATCCATCTACTAATAGAACATTAGTAATAGAAGGAAGATTATTGTTACCTACTGTTCCAGAGCCAATGACCTTCCCTTTCTGATTGCATCTGAAACCTACGTAGCCTCCAGTTTAAGTTCCATGCTTTGGAACATATGCCTTCTTCCTGTCATGTGTCGAGAGCATCCAGAGTCCAGGTACCAGGATTGATGTTTTAGTCTTGTTGTCAAAGATATCTGCTACATATACAATTTTATCCTTAGGTAGCCATATCTTTTGGGGTCCTTGTTTGTTAGAGTTACCAAAATTCTGTTTGAATTTTAGTTTAGCATAGAAATCATTAATGGTATAATTTAAATCATGTGTGTGCCCATAGGTAAAGTGAGAATTCATAGGAGTGTGTTTAATAACCAGATCCTTGACTTTCTTAGGTTGGGATATTTTACCATTGTATCCTATACCTTTTCTGCCATTTCTGCTAACTCCGTAGATCATTGAAGCCATCTTTCTTCTATCTATGTTTTAGCGAGGAATTTATGAAAGCTATGATCATATTCCTTTATGATCTTATCAGAGTTACTAGGAACTTTTGAGATAGTTTCCTTCTGAGTGTTTTGTAAGTCATTTTCAAGTTTTGAAATTTTTTCTTTCAGATCAGAATTTTCCAATCTCAGATTCTTAGTTTCTTTAGAGTCAGAAACTAGATCCTTTTTCAGGTTCTTGAATTTGACTCGAAGTTGCTGATATCTTTCAAGAATTTCACTTAGACTTTCTCCTAATTCATCTTTAGTAAAATTTATAGTAAAGTCAGGAAATACCTCTTCTGTCTGAATCTGATTCTGATCCAGATGATTCAGTATCTTCTGACACGTTGGCCATAAGAGCAATGTTGGCTCTTTCATATTTTGATTTTGTGTCTGCTTTAGAAGAGTCTGAGTCATCCCATGTTGCCATGAGACTTTTCTTTTTCTCCTTAAAGAACTTCTTTTTGGGTTTCTCCTTTTGAAGCCTTGGACAGTCGCTTTTGTAGTGCCCTTGTTCATTGTACTCGTAGCAAACAATGTCCCTGTTGCTTGACTTTTTGTGTCCAGAAGATGATTCAGATTGATTCTCTGTTCTTCTGGAATTTCTGAACTTCCTTTTCCTTGGCTTCCACAGTTGATTGACTCTTCTGGAGAGAAGAGACAATTCATCTTCTTCTTATGAGGATCCACCAGAGATTTCTTCCATTGCCTGCAAAACTTTAGAATCATACTTTTTTTAGATTTAAGGTCTAAAGGCTTACCTTGCTTCTGGGTCTCATCATCTTCTAACTTTATCTCACGACTTCTGAGAGAGGTGACAAGTTCTTCTAGAGATATTTTGTTCAGATCTTTTGCTAGTTTGAGAGAAGTGACCATGGGTCTCCATTGCTTTGGTAAATTTTTGATGATCTTCTTTACATGATCAACAATTGAGTACCCTTTGTCCAGAACTTTCAGCCCAGCAACCAGAATTTGAAATCTTGAGAACATTGATTTGATGTTTTCACTTTCTTCCATTTTGAAGGCTTCATACTTCTGAATGAGCGCAAGGGCTTTGGTTTCTTATACTTGCGTGTTGCCTTCATGCATCATTCTCAGAGAATCAAACATGTTCTTTGCTGTCTCTCTGTTTGTGATCTTCTCATACTCTGAATATAAGATGGCACTCTAGAGAATAGTTATGGCCTTGTGATGATTTCTGAAGTCTCACTTTTGATGATCTGACATTATTTTTCCGTCAATCTTCTGACCACTTTCATCAGCAGGATGTATGTACCCATCAATCACCATATCCCATAGATCAGCATCATGAGCCAGAAAGAAGCTTTCAATTCTGCCTTTCCAGTAATCAAAGTTCTCTCCATCAAATATTGGAGGTTTGCCGCTGATTCTGTCTTTATCATCATGGTAGTCATTGTTGATGTTCTGACTTAGTCCCATCATAGTGTTTTTCTTAGCTTGGATCTTGGTATTTGCATTTTGATATAGTATGCTTTTCTGAAACTTGAATCCAAAAACTCTATTAGAAGCTTGCATCAATTTTACACGCCACACTTGTAAGTTTAAGAGACTTAAATCTCCATGTTCCAATCTCAAATTCTCACTAACTCGCCTTTGAAGCAAACTCTTAGTTGAAGAATCATGCACAAAACTTTGAGTTTTAGTTACTTGGACTTTGAATCAAACTCGACCTTTGAATTATCCCTTGAACGTATCACTGCACTTTGATTATCCCAAAATGACTGAATGATAATTATTATAAGCACTTTAATCCTTAACTCAGAATCTTAATCCTTCATAATAAGAATTGAGTCTATGGCTTAATGTAATTCAGAATGAACTCAAAAGAATCTCGTAACACAAGTAAACCAAGCATTTAGATGAAATATCTTGCATTAAGATATCCATGAACCCTAATTTGCCATGGATGGAATCCTCTAAAGATATTGTTGCCTTGTGTTGCATATTGAAACTTCTTGAACCAAAACCCTAGCATACCATAAGTATACAAAGATATCTCCATGTCCTGTGCTTTTTGAATCATGAGTTGAATCCTGAACTGGTAACCTTTAGGTGACCTTATAGGACGACTTATGTAGTAAGCAATCATAACTACCTTATATGTTGAAGAACGCAACAAGAATATTGAGGAAGTGGAGCTCCAGATGATGTGAGCAAGCCTTGCAATTTGATATTAGGAAGAGGAGAATAACCTCATAGCTTGGTGATAAAGAAATCCATGAATTGAAACCCTAGCTTCAAACAAAACCTAATCGATGAAAGAACCAATTAATTTAAACCTGGGTGAAGATAAGAGCTTAAAAGCATATAGAGATCCTTATTCCTCAATATCTTTGATCACATGCCATGTTTTATTTATTAATGAATGAATGATATGTTAGATGACCTAATGGGAGTCATATACATGAAAAAAGTGCCAAATGCATAAGCCAGATAAAAGTGAAAGGGTAGGACAAATTTGGGGTATTACAGTTGCCCCTATTTAATCATCTTAAACCTGAAAGTACGATTGGTGCGTGCCTTTCGGAAGTTCGAGGTAGAAGATGATTAAATACCAATGCCTAAAATGTGTTCTGAAAGAAAGTGTGAGTGTTTATTTTTTTTTTTCTGATATCCTTTGGGGAAATGATTTTTTGTTTTCTTGGTGAGAAGGGTTTATGGATGAACCTGGAATGCGATTCCTCGTAACATGGCAACGGTGCCGAAACAAGGTTTAAAAACTGATATGAAGAGTACTTGAAAACTGACACGACGAGCGTTGGAAGGTGGCACGACGAGTGTTTAGAAATTGACACGATGAGTATTAGAAGGTAGCACGATGTCGATACAAGGGAAGAGAAGACTTGTTACGTGGCGTGATACCAATACCAGGAAGAGATCAGACTTGTAACATAGCATGATGCCAATACAAGGAAAGTATCTAACTTGTAACGTAGAGTGATACCAATACAAGGAAGAGATTTGACTTGTAACATAGCATGATGTCGATACAATGGAAGAGAAGACTTGTTACGTGACGTGATGCCAATACAAGGAAGAGATCGGATTTGTAACGTAGCATGATTCCAATACAAGGAAGGGATCTGAGTTGTAATGTAGCATGATGCCAATACAAGGAAGAGATTGAATTTGTAACATAGCGTGATGCCAATACAAGGAAGAGATCAGACTTGTAACGTAGCATGATGCCAATACAAGGAAGGGATCTGACTTGTAACGTATCATGATTCCAATACAAGGAAGGGATCAAACTTGTAACGTAGCGTGATGCAAATACAAGGAAGAGATCAGACTTGTAACGTAGCATGATGCCAATACAAGGAAGGGATCTGATTTGTAACGTAGCATGATGCCAATACAAGGAAGAGATTGGACTTGTAACGTAGCGTGATGCCAATACAAGGAAGGGATCTGACTTGTAACTTCGCATGATGCTAATATAAGGAAGAGATCGGACTTGTAACGTAGCATGATGCCAATTGAATTGGAATCTTAAAAATCAATGAAAAGAACACGTTGATTTTTATCCTGGTTCGTTTGAACTCAAACTACTCCAGTCCACCCGTCAAGGTGATTTCGCCTCTCTCCAAGGAGGTCTTAATCCACTAATCAATCTTGATGACAAATCTACTTTGACTACTTCTAAAGTCTTCTTGAGTATAACCATAATCCGGTTTTTCTCAAGGAAATGCACTAAATAAAATAATAATAATAATAATAAGACAATGTACAATATTGTTTTCCTACAAAATAGTATCACAGTATGTGATGTTTTACACAGTTGAAAGTATTGTATGTATGGGGATTAGAAAAGATTGCAGTGTTGTTGAGAGTTGTGAAATCATAAACGATTTATCCTCACGTCTTGTTTAAATAGGCGCAGCATGGATGATCATTTGGAAACTTGATTAATGACAGTTAAAGTGCTTTCCAATAAATAAATATCCTTGTTCCCTTCCAGCCTTACTCTTGAAATGGAAATATTTGATTTGTAACGCTTCAGAATATTGAGGTATACGTTGCTGCTTGCTTCAGAACTTTTAAAGGTCAGAGCTATAAGATCTTGTTTGCAGCGTTATACTTACTTCCCAGAGATCTGTAATAAGAGTTAAAACATATTTCTCTTAGCATAACTTCTGATCTTCTTTCATCATAGCTTTTTGAGAATTGTCTACATTCACAGCTGGAACAACCTTGTAGCTTATCTTCTGATCTTGTTCCATCAGAACTTCTCTACAAAACAGAATATAATTTTAGAGTGCATAATTTTTCTTTGTGTTTGTTATCATCAAAACTCTTACTAAGGTTGTAGAATCAAACTATGTTCTAACAGAAGGGATCTGACTTGTAATGTAGGATGATGCCAATACAAGGAAAGTATAACACAGACGAGTGTTTGAATCAATAGGGACGAGTATTGAAAGAAGATACAGACAAGTATCAAGGGAAGGTTAAATGCGGACGAGTGTTTGAATCCATACGGACGGGTATTGAAAGAAGATACCGGCGAGTATCAAGGGAAGGTTAAACACGAACGAGTGTTTGAATCAATATGGACGGGTATTTAAAGAAGATACGGACGAGTATCGATAAAGTTAAAATACGGACGAGTGTTTGAATCAATACGAATGGGTATTGAAAGAAGATACAGATGAGTATCAAGGAAAGGTTAAACACGGACGAGTGTTTGAATCAATACGGACGGGTATTGAAATGAGATACAGACGGGTATCAAAGAGAGGTTTAAATATGGACAAGTGTTTGGGGGACTAACACAGATGAGTGTTTAAGAGTTAACACACACGAGTGTTTGGAAATTAACACAGACGAGAACTGGGTTTTGAATTGATCGTCAGATGGGAACTGACTACCAGATGGGAACTAGGTTTAGGCTTGATTATTAGACGGGAAATGACTACCAGATGAGGACTGGGTTTAGAATGACAAAGTGTATTGATTTTACTGGGAATTCAGGTGTACAAGGTACTGGCACCGTTATCTGGGCATTGTGAAAGTGAAAGTTATCAGCTGGGGATTTTGGAAGCGATACCCTCTTATGGGGATGTATTATTGTCCTTGAATGATTCAGGTCTTTTTTGTAAGGTACCTGATCTGGCTTATGCTTCGTATGCATGTTTGAATTTCTTTTGCCGCAAAGATCCATTCTGATGGATCGGCTATGCACTTTTGAAGATGCAGTGTTATGTAATGATAACTATATGCAATGCAAAGAAATAGACTTCATGAGGATAGGCGAAGGCTCATTGGAAGGTGTTTTTCATCACTGGGGGTGCCAATACATACCGGCGCCGGAAGCCATCAATATCAGAGACCACTGGGGATATTGGTAAGAATTTGCACTGGAGAGCTCATGATACCGAAGATCATCGGTGACTCCTGCTGGAGATTGGGTTGCTGACGAAACGAGTTCAGGTACACCACTGAATTCTAAAATGTATTGTTAGGGAAGAGATAATGAACACCATGTGAATCTCTCCAAATACTTTCCCCAAGTTTACGCCACACTGGGGAATTACCGAATTACCTCTTGAATCACTTGGGGACAAAAGATAGGCATCGAAACCTGTGGATGCCCCGGTTTAGCTCTGTGAATGCCCCGGTTTAGCTCCACTGGGGATGCACTTGATTAAGCTCTGTGAATGCCCCACTTAAGCTCTTGGGGTGTGAACTTGCATGTGCCAGTCAAACGATGACTTCGTACTTTCTAAATTCACTTGGGAATTATGTTTAAAGTTGTTTGTAGCAGATGAAGGAGGCTTCGCGAGCTGGCTGGGTCAGGGTGACCGTTATGATGCTTTTAGTCTGATTGTACTCGTCTCGTGTAACATAATTGTCTTGAACAACTTTGCGAGTATGGATACAGAATGCCCTTGTCTAGAGGATTTCTGGAAGAATCTGTGCTGAATAGAAGACCATAATATTCGCGCCACAATACGACATGAGGTGGCCTGCTCCAATATCTTGAGTCATGAAATAAATTGCTCTTGATTATAGCTTTCTTGGAGAGATTTATCGAATCTCGTGTAACTTCCCCAGGTTGAACGAATTTTGAATAGATCTATCGATGTGATAGCCCATGATCGACGATAACTTGAAGTGATTTACCAACGTGATAGCCTCTGATTGATATTAGCTTGAAGAGATTTATCGACGTGATAGCCTCTGATTTATATTAGCTTGAGGAGATTTATCAACGTGATAGCCTCTGATTGATAGCTTTGAGGGAATGCCCTAGATTTAGCTGAACTCGGAGAGATCGACTCTCGACTTGTTTGCCCCAGATTGGCGAAATCTCCTAACTTCATCCCTAAAGGATACTCAGACTATGAAGCACCAAGATACTTTCTCTTGACAGAATCACTAGTTAACTTGCCCCTGGATAAATCATATCTCTTGTGACAGATGACTCTTGCTTTAATAGAGTATTCAATCCTCTCTTCTCTAACAAGATTGAGCTCTTTGCTGATGTTCATTGTGTAAACTTACTTGATGTCAATCAGTTGCTTTGTATGCAGAAGAATGTTTATTATGAGAATGATAATTCTAATGCAACACGTATGTAAGTCTTGAAGTTTGAAAACCTTTAAATGAAATGATGTCGCAACTCTGTTGTGAACGAGTCACTAGCTAGAGAGTAACATTTGAAAATTCTTTTTTATGAAAGGTAATGCAAGCACATGATGCCAAAACAGATATTTAAACATACCTCTTAGGAGTCAGTTAGACGTTATCTCGTTGAAGCATACTTTTGAATTGACCCATGCTTCAGTTAGGACTTTTAAAGGTTGTAACATGGTCTGGTTCATGGTTTTAGAAAAAAGGATTTAAGGCTCAAAATTATTTGGTGCCCACCCATTCTCCATGCTCCATTCCTACATTCAGTTAACCCGACACATGCGTTCATCTCTCGAGAAGAGTTCGTGATGGTTGAGGAACCACTGAGGCCTCTTAGACACGACAATCACAAACTTCTGATTTTGGTGTCTGATCACACGACCTCGTTCTCTCGATAGGGGTTTTTATTGGTAATCCTTTACTTGCCTTTTAGGCTTTTCAATTTCTTTCTTGCTTTTTCCTGGACAAATTCTTTTGAATTTCGATTTGGAAGTCCAGCGGGACTTTTTGTTTCTTTCTTATTCATAATTTCTATTCTAAACAAGTCGTTGATCTTTACATTGTCTTTGATTTGTTAGAAGTGACAATGATTGTCTGAGTCTTTGGCAGATGAGGGATAACCATTGTTGTATCATCATTTGTTGACCTCCTCATGTGCGGGAGATACTCATTGGGATATCGTTAGTTAATGCACGTTGCTGATAGATGAGGGTTAACCATTGTGGTTTTGACTTTCCACAACCTTTTGATGGATAACCATTGTTGTATCCTTGGATGCACACTCTCGATGAGTTCTGAATGTCTGATCAGATTGACTGAACACTACCCGCCCCAGGGTTAAAATGAGGGTTTTTCCTGAACAGAAAAGAAACACCTACTACAAAGGCTCAGAGGGGTTAACGAGGGTCTATCTCCCTTATTTCTCCGGTGTTTAGGAATTGAAACAAGTTATGTACATCGTCAGCAGGGTCTTACTCAAAAGCATACCAACCAGAGATTTTTTGCGTTTTTAGATCATCATCTTCCTCCTTCCAATCTTTACCTAAGCATAAGACTTGGAGACTTGGCATCAATATGCAAGTAAAACATTTAAAGAGTGATAACGAATGAATGAATAAAAACAAAAGGAGCACTTCAAGACAAGCATACTTATTGCATTAAGATTTTCATTCAAAAATAGACAAGTTTCTATATACAAGCAATGTTTACACAAACAAGCAAGAATGCAAATGAAAATGCAGTAAAGAAACCAATGATTGTCATTGTTGAGGAGACTTGACTCCATATGTATTTCTTGATTCTGACGACTTTCTGCAGTCTTGATGCTTAAATGGGTGAGATAATTCCCCTTCTGATCTGATGTGAACACAGTCTTTGCATTGATCTAGTCTTGGACTTTGTCTTTGGATGACATACCATCTTCAATCGAATGGCCAGGTGTCCCAGAATATATGCGTAGAATATTATTTTAGGATAGAGAATGAATTCTTTACCAAGAGAATCAGTATAAACTGCATCAGCAAATGTCTTATGCCACAAAGAAATAATACAATTCGTCTTCTATCAGAACAATAACAGAGACATCCACCTGGTTAGAAAGAGTCCAACAATTGGCCAAATTGGAACTCGACTTTTGGAAGAGATGCCAGACAGGTGTTGGGCTTTATACTTCAACCCCTTTATAGTCTTTTGTTTGAACAAAGTTTGGTTCTAATCATATCTTATAGTTTTGATGATAACAATGAAATAAATTTTAGATAATATATTTTATACTCTGATGTGCATGTTTTCTAATTCATATGATGTTCTAACTCAAGCATTCTCAAAAGTGAAACATCATTCTACGCTGAGGAAAGGATAAAGAAGTTCCTAAGGAATTTTATGTAAATGCAAGTCTGAAGTGAACTCTGAAGGAAGCACTCCAAGGCAAACTCTGATAAAAAGTAATCTTAAGCAACCTCTGATAAAGCTAGCTGAAGCAAAGATTTGAAAGAAGCACGCTGAAAGCAATATCTGATAATGCAAGCTGAAGCAAACTTTGATGAACATAAAAATGAAGAAAAATCTGACAAAAGGAGTGATATAGAAAACTCTGATAGAAGAAAAGTTAAAGCAAACTCTGATGTTGCAACGCTGCAAGCAAACTCTTAAACTTCCAGAGACAATCTCTGACAGTACCGTTGATCATTTAATGCTAAGATGGCTAACGCACTCAAGTGGTACTACGCACGAGAGCATTGGAAACATAAAGGTCAAGATAACACGCACAATTAATGCATACTCTCTCTTCAAGATAGTAACGGTCAAAATTTGATGCTATATATAGAAGACCATTTGTTTCAAAGTAATGTTACTGATCCACGCAAAATATACTGAAGCTCACTATTTTCATTCTTGTAAACTCTTTGTATATAGTGGGTAATTCTTAAGTGTTGGGCTAAAATCTTAATGATAAATCATAGTTTGTGATATAGCTTATTAGAAGAATTCTAATTCACTACTGTTAAGATATAACCTTTGTAATTGTTTCTTGAAAGACCAGTTCGGTCAGATTTCTCAAGAGGGCTAGGACTAGTTGAGTCTTCGAGGTGTTAGTCACTTGCAGTTGGCTTGTGCATTGTATTGTTAGTCACTTGCAGTTGGCTTATGCATTGTATTATTAGTCACAACAGTTTGGTTGTGAATTTGTAATCAGTTTTGATTATAGTGGATTAAGTCCTCGTTGAGAGAGGCGAAATCACCTTGGCGGGTGGACTTGAGTAGTTTAAGTTTCAAATGAACCAAGATAAAATTACCTGTGTCCTTCCATTATTATTGCGCGAGAAAAAGGAAAAACTTATTCAACCCCCCCCTCCCTTCTAAGTGTTTTCTCACCCTTCATCTTTAATATCAAAATCGGGTGCCCCAAAATAGGGGATACATCTAGCATGTGTATCGCAATCAGAAGAGATATTCACAGAAGGAGGACCCGAAAGATTAAAGCATTATCAATATAACTTCCACTGGGCGAGGAATTAACTGGATGTGGTGCATTAGGATCACATCAACATGCTCATCAGGCTTCTTCTGCTTTTTCTTAAAAGCTTTTTTCCATGAATTCACTAGGGGAACAAAGACTGGTTGATGTAGAATAGATCAGGGAACGCAAACTTGTGGAGAGTGCCCCTGATTGAATAGTCGGATACCCCAGTGTGGTAACCACATCTGACATTTGTCAACAAGAATGAAGCACTGATATAATATCTCACAGTGAATGGGAACCATCTACTGATAAGATATTCCAAGAACTCAAGATTGTGTAGCACTCCATGGTTGAAAGTAATTCCCAAAAGATGGGGAGAAGAGAGAACTTGTTGCGATAGTAAGTGTAAGACTGTTGACATCATCATCAGAGCTTCCATGACCCGGTTCATCTGAGTCTTAAATCAATTATCTTCCTTCTCGAAGAATTCCCGACCATAGGACAAAGCTTGCATGTATACCACAATTAACCCTCTCGATATCTTCATATTAGTCAATCCTCTATGGAGTCATCCCATACTGATCTCTGAACATGTGTAGTAAGAAATCAAGTCTGAACCTCTGAAGAGAGCACCAGGTCTGAATAAGAATCCCCAATCTTCGAGTACATGTGATGGATGCATGAATATGCATGGGGTGCATGAATGGATGCCATGCCATGTTCTGTCATTTCCAAATACTTTGCGTGCTTTGATTTTGATTTTACGCAAGTAAGGACGAAAAAGTTCAACGCAAGACTTGAATATACGATTCCCTGGAAATAACAGAACATGTATGTTAAGCATGTGGTTAACCATGTTATGTATGCAAAGACATGGGATCAAAGGTCCATCATTCCTTAATATGATTGTGGCACTCTTGTGAATCATATGAATATCACCAGATCAAAGGTCTGGCGTAGCTTCTGCACATATAAGAACCAAGTATCATGTGGATTATCAATTGTACGGGATCAAGGCTTTTGAAACACCGGATATTGCTGAGCCTTTTCTGAATATGTTGGGAATATCAAGATTAGGGGCCCGAGTGAACCTCCAAATATACCAATCAGGAACTCAGAAAATAAATCTGAGAACCATACGGTCACCAACAGAATATAATATATGAATAAGTCACCAGCATAAATCCAGAACATAACCATTAGAACCAATAGTCATTGTATGATCATAGTCACCATCTATACATGAGTAACCATCTGAACATAGTCACCATCTGTACCTGTGATAAAGATACCCTCCCCACTCACAGGTAAAGACTGGGTCTAGGTAAAGCCAAAGGTCTAATCAGATTCAAAGAGTTCGCTTGTTAGTATCATCATACGATAACACTCCTTATAACCTCCTATGAAGTCATTGGTCTCATGGTCAGGTCTACAAGACATATGCCTCGTAGCCGCCATGTCCACTCTATTCCTAGCTCCTATAGAATTCACTCATAGCCTGGGTACGGGGCCTTTTACCTCTTGTAACACCCACCCAATCAAGAAGCAGATCCAGTACAACAGTAGTATATGGAAAACAGTAAAATGTGATGCATACATATGCTCATGTAAACATCTATGAATGAATAAACAGAAAGCATAAAAATAAATACCTAAAGAAAATAAACAAGAGCTAGGAGCGACTCTAGGATGGACCAGTATTTGGTCGACCTGTCCCCAGTGAAGTCGCTAGCTGAAATAACCGGCTGAAAATCATCAAACAATAAAGTCGCCATCGAACGTCTTTTATCCCACATGAAGGGAAAGGTAAACATCGAGAAAACCTAAGAAGGGAGAAGTCACGGTCTTGCGACCGAGATATCAGGTAAGGGAATATGTTACGCGAGGGGAAGGTATTAGCACCCCACACGCCCGTAGTACTTTATGGTATCCACTCTTGTTATCTATTTTATGGGCGTGTTTAATCTATGCTTACTGTTTATTGCTAAGGAAGAATACATGCAAAAGGAAAGGATAAAAGAATGTAGGGTAAATAAAATTGTACTCGCTTGGGCCCTACCCCAATGCCTACGTATCCTTTTTGAGGAATCAGAGCTACCATAGTTTGGATCACATGTTTTTGTTTGTTTTGTGTTTTTAATGGACAACGTCAATTCCTCCTTCTGCCGCAACTCGACCTTTGGAGACTCACGCGTTAGCACATAAGTAAATTAATCATATTCTTACCTGAAAAGGGTTTTAGAGAAAAGGTGTTTGGGCGCACAAAAAGGTTTGAGTTGGTTTGTATTTTGTTACCTTGAAAAAGGGTTTAAGTATGATTAGCATGTTTTTGATTTGCTAAGAAAAGAGGTTTTAGTTTTGAATGCAAGGATACAAAAGGGGAATAAAAGAGTCTAAGGGAGACTAGCCTATTTCTAACATAATGTTATCATACAATGGTATTCCTAAGGTTTGGATTAACCAAAAGGGAAACGTCTACCTAATGTTAGCATGCATGGCTTGCAACTTAAGGTCTAACTTGCATTTGAAAGGTACAAGCACATCCTAAGGGAACATGGTATGTACAAGGATAAAGAAAGAAAGCTCGAAAGAGCACACACATAAAAGATTAAAGAAAATAAACAAAATGCTTTAGCCAATGGGAGTGTATCACACGAGACAAACAAGCGGGAGTGAGACGAGAAACAAAAATGTGATGTCCAAAGCGACTGAACACCTAACCAAGATATAGGAGATCGATGCAGGTGACAGAAGACAATATGAACGATCAGAGTATCAGCATCGTCCAATGCAAACTTCTGACAAAGCGTGGGGGTTAGATTGCGGAACCCTTCCCCACTTGACGACTCTATACACAAGAGCAGACACAACTCCGAAGCATCATTGTGCTAACCCTCCCTACTCGCCTCCTTTTGAGGACTTATCATCTGTATATATGCGAGCACAAATATAAACATACCTGCAGAAGACCTACTCAAAGGTATGGTTTTAAACAAACCACATGATCAGCAACAAAGACCCCCGTCATACATCTCTACCCTACTTCTCATGGCATTAGAAAGCAGTAAAGCCCTACTTCTCATGATTTCTAGAAAAGCGGTAAAGAAGTACGATAAAGCGTGGGAATGAGGAATAAAATGAAGTCACGACGATACCGAATGGAGAATGCTCATTGCCTCTTCAAAACCACGTAAGCGATAATAAAACTCTACCGAAGCTGCTTCACACAAGTGATCAAAGAATTAATCTCCAAGCATTCCCCATTGCGAAAGTTACATCAACATACTATCACAAAATTTTAGCTAAAAATGACAATGAAAATGATTATTAAGCATAAAATAATAGAAAACTCTAAGAAAATTCTAAAGAGAAAACCTAAAAAATTCTACTATTTTTCATTGTTTTTTTTATCGTAACAAAAATATAAAAAAACTAAAAAAGTATTAAATCTTAATATGAAAATATGAGCTCAGGGGGGGTGAAAACTTGAAGTCAGGAGGTGATGCAGCAATCTGAGCGCTAGGGCCCATACAAAAATAATCCATAGCCAATTTTTTGTTCCAATGCTACAAATATACCAGAAATTTATATAACATGCCCATGTGGAGGTTTTGGGCATGAACAACACTGAATCACAAGCCCAGGGAATGCAATCAGTCTAAATGCTTCATGACCCAATAGAAACCCTCATCACCATTTCACACAATTTTGAATATTTATTTCATTAATAGAAATAATAAAATAAGAAATTTAAAATAATAAAAAAATTAAGTAATAGGAATGGTAATATACGGTGTATAGTAGGGTTACAATTTCTTCTTCCCTTTTTTTTGTGAACACAAGTGGTGCAGCCCAACCGTAATCTTATCTCCGTCTTCTTCAATCACCATAAATTGACACCTTTTTCCCTTCTTCAAGCGGCGCCTCCATAACCATTCATCATCATTGTTCGCTTACCATCAAATAGACATCCGGAAACTTTCATCCTCAATCATCCTTCCGTCTCGCACTCACATGAGCTTCGCCTTATGTTCTTCTTCAATCGCTCTCAAATTCACTGTCTAATTTGCAGGTTCACGCATAAGATTATCTAAACCTAACAAGATCCCCAAACCCTAGAAACCTGAAGACAGAGATACCGACGGCAAACGGTGAATCTGATGAACAACTTCAGGTAATTCACTTCTTCTCTTTTTATATTCCTGCTCCTCTTCTTCTGCGCTTCTTCCAATTCCTTTTTTCATTTATGAATTTGTGCATTTTGTGTTATTATTATGAATTATGATATTGCACAAATTGATGAAAGCATGAGTAGTGAAGTGTTGTTGATGATAAATTTGTTGTTGTTGAAGAAATGTTGTTGCATTTACATGATAAAGATAAAGATGAATAGAAAGATGCGGCGAATCCGATTGAATCTGTGAGATGATGATGATGATGAAACTTGAGGGATGAATATGCAAAAGAAGCTTGGTTCAGGGATGATGCTTAAAGTTTCTTGCATAGTTGTGCGATGAAAATGGTGGAAGATTACAGAATGGTGAAGATTGAGTACTTGATGAAGGTGGTGATGGAGGTTCAAAGAAGATGAAGGTGAAGATCGAATTCAGAGAGAAAGATTGAAGAGGAGCTTTTGGTTTTTCTGGTGAGTTTTTGTAACTTTTTTGTTAGAAATCTGTTATCTCCCTTCCTCTTCTTTCGTTGAAATTCATACCTCTCTCTTCTTCTATTACCTTCTATTGAATTCTTTGCTGGAAGTTTGTTGTAGAATTGGTTAGAAGCTTATGGTTAGAAAAATTCTATTAGGAAATGTTAGCTACAGTTGACAGTAACAAATTGATTAGAAGATGTTCTAGTGGGAAATTTGTTATAGGTTGGTTGGAAATTGGATAGCAATTAGTTTTTATAATTCTGTTAGTGAACTCTATTTTTTTACAGTTGTTGTACCCCAAATTTGCCCTGCCTCTTTTTACTTTTGTTTGTATTTGAACTTTGCATCCCATTTGCATCATTTTTACTAAGTCATTTGCATATCCTGCATCTCATGGAATCAGGCGCCTTGGATTAAGGTATTATGGTTGTGCCCTCTTTATGTCTAATTTTGTTTTGAAGTTCTCTTATCAGGTAAAAGGGAAACTCATCTGGTTCTCGATTAGTGTATCGTGGGGTGGATTCTTGAGGCATCATGGATTGCTTTCTTATCAAGTTACAAGGCTATTTCTCGCTCAAATTCATCAGAGCTGGGATTAGGGTTTATTTCCCTATTTGTTTTTCAAGATGCTAAGGTTTTGGATCCTTGGTTTTTGTGAACTGTTTCTTTCACCTGCCTCAAAGATACCTCGATGTCAAGTACCTTTGGTTAAGGTTTTAATGTCTAATATCTCCTCGCACTTCAAGTTTTCTTTTTAAGATCTCTAAGTCACTAAGTCAGGAGTTTGAAGTTTAAATTGATGAACAAGGAATCCGAGTGTAAGAAATAAGGTAAGAGGTTCATGACGATCAAGGCGTGTTTTTTTTTTGCTTAAGTTACAAGCTACTTGTGGTTTGGATATCAAAGTTAAAATTATTATTGAGAGTGCAAGTTTGGCTTAGGCGTGATATGAAGATTGAGGATTGAAAGATAAGGTGTAAGGTTCTTGGAATACAAGTTAAAACAGTTGTTTGTGATTTCTTGAAATTCCAAGTTACAAAGTGAAGAGTGTTATTAAACCATTCAATTGGGAATTTCCATTTTTCAATCAAGATTCAAGAGTTGTTTGGTTTCCATACAACGAATTTATCATTCAAAAAATATATCATTCAAGTTTTGTGTTTATTACATTTTTGGGACAAGTTATGAAGCATGTTACAAATGTTAAAATACAAGCTACACATATTTTGTTTACAAAGAAAATGTTTGTTCTTCAAGTCTTCTTTGCTTTATCTTCAAGCAACTCATCCACATCTTGCTAGCCACAGTCTTCTCTTCGTCTTTTAACCTTGCCTCGCTTTCCATTCACTCCTCGTGTTCATAAAACAAGAAAAGGAAAAATTAGCAAACAATCAACATGTGAAAAATTCAAGCAAGAATGATTTGTTAAACAAGAAAGCTCATCATTAGGATTTGCATTTGGAATCAGAACTAAAAGGTTTTGTTTTTAATCATGGACTATCTCCTACTTTTGAAAATCACAAAAAGTTTGATATTTTTGGTTCACAAAAGGGAACAGAAATTCGCAAGTGTTTTCCTACTGCAAAAGAAAACTTAAAACTGTCAAGTACAAAAACAGATGCAGTAAAGCACCAAGGCAGCAGCAGGCCAGCAAGCATAGAAACAACAGCTAATGTAACAGCAGTTGCAAGCTGCCAAATAACAAGAAAAAGGAAATAACAAACAGCAGCCAAATAAATCCAAAACTGCAACACAACAGCAAGGCAGCCTAAACAAAACAACAAGACAGCAGCGCAAAAGCAAAAACAACAGCCTAAACAAAAGCAAAAACAGTAGGCTACTAAAGCAGCCCAAGACAGTACAAAAGCAAGGCAGCCAAGCAACATGTAACCATAGGCAGTAGCATCAAACAAGAACAAATGATATAGCAACGCAAGCTAGCATTGGTTCATAGCTCTTATGTCATTATTTTCCTTAAAATGAAAACCCTTCATAATTTTCAAAAAGGCAAAACAGTTTGCATCATGAAAAGATAAAAGAGGAAAAGAGGTAGGGTTAGAGAGATGTCACCCTATGCATAAGCATGCCCCAGCCTACTGCAAAATAGTCCAAATTTGAGTCAAACCAAACAGAACATGCCAAAACATGTGCCAAACCTGTTGTAAGCCTCCAAAAAAAACCAGTTGCATCAAATAGACATAACCCAAACCTGTACACAAATGTTCAAGGCCAGCTTCCCAAATATGTTCCAAATTTCACCAATTTCCCCCCTTATTTCCACCTCTATTTCACTATAAAGAAAAGCCAATGTTTCATTGAAAGGGGTGGATTTTAAAAAGAACAAAGCCAGCATAAAAACACACAGCAAACCAAGAGATTTTTCATACATCCAAAAAATCAAAAGAGAGAACACAAGGGCCAGCATAAGAAATCCGAGAGAGAGAACACCCTGCTAGAAAGAGAACCAAGAAAAAGTAAGAGTGACAATACACAGCCAGCAAAACCAAAAACCAATAACGCAATAGCCAGAAAACCAAAAGTGAGATAACATAGACAAAAACTCACTAAAAAATCTCTTCGACTCCACCTGGTAACATCTATTCCATACACAATAACAGTATCACTTCATCAACAACCACAAGACTCTGTAACCTCACTCTCCATTAACCCTGTAGCAACTCAAACAACACAAGAAATCCCATGAAGAAATTTTTAAAAAGGGAAATTATGAACCAGAAGGAAAAGAAGCGGAAAGAAGTCTGAAACAAAAGGCTAAAGAATGTGTACCTGAGCTGTTGGAACCTCTTCTCTGCTCTTCTATGTGCGTATCTCCAATCGGCTTCGTAGGTAAGTTGCATCAAACTCCATAGTGTCTCCCACTTTTCATTTCATTTTGATATTGTGGCAAATAGAAATTGAAGCGAATATATCGCGACGAGATTGAAGTTGCGAAGAGAAGAACAAAGCTCGATGAAGATGAAGAATCCATGGCGTCTCACAGTGGTGTTATGTTGAATGAGAGATATCGAAGATGATGGAGCCACGAGCGAAATCGAAAGAGCAAAATCGCAACAACGCGCTATGATGATGATTCGTTGGAGAAGAAGAATTCGAAGGCGGTGAAGAAGAGTACCGCGACATCAAAACTGAGAGAATGAAGGTTGATTTGCAACTGCAAACGGAAAAGCAAGTCACAGTTGAGGGAGAGGAGAAAGCTTCTTCTGTGTTTGACAGAGCTGAATTGTCCCATAGTTTTGAACCCTAGCCCCTTTCATGATAACACCCCTTTTCTCTTTTGTTTTGTTTATTAAATAAAAATTTGATACAATAATTTGCTGAAAAATAAGTAATGGATGTGGGCCTTGAACTTTCTCGTCATACCCCCGCTAATCCCAGGCCGCACACCATTTATTTAGCATATTACCTTGCAAACAAAACTTCTACTGGACCTCACTATTGGGATTTTGTGCCAATTTTTCTCGCCATACCCCTCTTCAGAACTTAGTCCCCCCTCTATCTTCTCATATCTTTTAATATTTCTCTCCTTTTCTAATTTTTTTAGTTTTAATTTCTTTTATTGATTTTATGTATTAAAATAATAATAATAATAATATATATATATATATATATATATATATATATATATATATATATATATATATATATATATATATATATATATATATATATATATATATATATATATATATATATATATATATATATATATATATATATATATATATATATATATATATATATATATATATATATATATATATATATATATATATATATTTAGAATTAATTGTTAATTTTATTTTAATATTTTATTTATTTAAAAAATCATGAAAATAACCAAGATATTTTAGAATTAGGTTCTAATTTACTTTTAAATTCATCATTTATTTAACTTGATAAAAAACCATAAAAAACATTTCAAAGTTGAGTTTCTTTATTTGTCCAAACCTTGATACCTCACTCCCTTAGGTAGCTCCATGAGGCAATTAAATCCCGTTTCGATCGCTTTATGTCGAGGTAGACTCTTAGCCCATTGTACATAATAAACAATTAGGATATTTCTTAGTCTCCCTCTTAAAACTTTTTATTCTTTTGTAATTAAAACTTCTCATTCACAAATCAAAAATCCAAAAAAAATACTTTTTAATCACTACTTGAATTTATTTTAAAACTTGCAAAGCACCCAAACAATCAAAACTCCCCCAAAAGGGTATGTTATCTCTGTTCTATTGTGATATCGGCCGTGCCTATTGCTAGAATGTGTGTGTTAACGTCGCCCACTAAAAAACACAAATAGACCAACGTTTTCTAGAGGAACTACGGTATTCTGATTCCTTCATTAGATACATAGGCAAAGGGTCGTGAAACCCTCACGAACGCAATAATAAAAAACCAATTCCTTTCCCCTTAAGCAAATATAGTTGTAGATAAACACACCCTTAAAGACAAACAAACAAAATGGATCCCGTTGAGTACAACGGATGTGAGGGGTGCTAATACCTTCCCCTCGCATAACTAACTCCCTTACCCTTTCTATTGGTCGCAAGACCATCTTATCCATTCTCTTGTGGTTTTATCGATATTTCCCCTTCCTTCGGGATAAATAAAGTTCGATGGTGGCTCTGTGTTTTCTGTCGGTAGCTTCAGCTGGCGACTCTGCTGGGGACACATTTAGTGAGTCTCTCCTAGTTTTGTTTATTTGTATTTTTGGGTGTTTATTTATTTTCTTTATCTTGCTTTACTGTTTATTTATTGCTTTATTCTTTTGTATATATTGCATATATTGTTGCTACTCACATATTCTGGATACATTGTGATGTTGGGTTGGGTGATTACATTTGATAAGTCCTATACCCAGACTTGGGTTACACTTAGGATTAGGACGGGAGGTATAGTCATGTCAACTTTGATGGAGTAATCCCGAAGAAGGAGGTATGAAAATCCCCCACTCAGTGGAGGTCTCCTTGAAAGTAGTGATGTTTATCGGGTAATTGGGAAGACGTGTTGCTTTCAACCTGGGAACTCGAGAAGTTGAGGGCCGTAGAACCATGAACCCATCCTGACCTTTTTAGGTGCAGTGCGGAGACTATAACGGAGTAATTTGGAAGTAGTTTTGACGCAATATTGCACTCGGATGAGTTTTTCCTTCGAATATTACTGATTACCAAGTAATTGGGACGTCGGTAATATCCAAAGGAAGAGCGTAGAATCTGAGGTCTCTTTAGAACCTTGTTCGGAAGGTGATAAACCCTTAGTACATACCTTATGGGTGGTTACTTTGACTCCTTGCCTGTGACGTCGGACTTTTGATCTTGTTACTTTCAGCCTGTGCAACGGACTACGCAGTGGTTATCTAGAATATGTGGAGCTGAGACTTCATACCATAGCATACCATGACATCATATCATCATGTATATATATATATATATATATATATATATATATATATATATCATATCTAGGGAAATCCAAAGACAAGTCTCGTTGGTGTATATTTTCAAAAAAGGAAAATTTTAAAAGATAGACGAGTCTTTGGAATTCCTCAGAAATGAAGATAAAGCATTCATTCATACTATTATACATTCATTTTTCACAACAAAAACTCATTGGGGTCCCTTTCCGACAAACTTCAATAAACAACAAAGACGACTTCTCCACATCCTTACCGTACAAGAGGCAACCAACGACGACTTATGGATCTTTTTGAAGAAAATCATAATGCACTCCGCCGAGATATGGACACCATGGGCACTCGCATGGATCAGCTTATGGAAACCCCTCATGCCGTGATAAAGGATCAAGAAGAGTTACATCAAAGTGTTGCCAAGCTTACTACTGCTGCTCCCTCCACTTATGCTAATGGGATGAATGAAAATGCAAATGTTGAGACCCCTACTAGAGCTCCTAGGAATGATGTTGGTGATCATCTCGATGTTATTGATCTTGATGAACCCCAAGTGAACCTTTCCGCCGGAGTTGCCAAAATTTCGAAAATGTACCATGCTCTCGAAGAGCGTCTTAAAGCCATGGAGGGTATCAAGGCTTCTGGATTCAATACTGCTGCAATGTGCCTCGTGCTTGGGGTAGTTATTCCTCCCAAGTTCAAAGTTCCGGATTTTGACAAATACAAAGGCACTTCATGCCCAAAGACTCATCTTTGTTCCCACTGTCGCAAGGTGGCTTCCTATGCTGAAAATGAACTGTTACTCATGCACTTCTTCCAAGATAGCTTGACCGGGGCACCATTGGATTGGTATATGCAATTGGAAAGATCTCATGCCAGTACTTGAGGAGAACTTGCTGACACCTTTTTGAAACATTACCATTACAATACTGTCATGGCTCATAGTCGTACTCAGCTCCAAGGGATGATACAGAAATCTGAAGAGTCATTCAAAGAGTACGCTCAGAGGTGGCGTGAACTGGATACAGGGGTCCAACCTCATCTCTTGGATCATGAATCGATTGATCTGTTTATGGGTACTCTACGAGGCCCTTATCTCCAACATATGCTCAGTAGTACCTCTACTTCTTTCTTTGATATGGTCATTATTGGTGAACATGTTGAGACTTGCATTAAGGCTGGAATGATCCAAGGTGTCCCTAACAATACTAACAACAGTGCGGGCATTGGTAGAAATTCGTTTTCTGGTATTGTCAATAAGAAAGAAGGTGAGACTAGTGTTATCACCATCAACCAAGGAAAAGCTCCTACATTTCCTCAAGTCCGATTTCCTTATTTTCCTACGCCTGCTGCTGTTCCCAACCAATTTGTTCCTCAAGTGTATGCTACTACAACTCCAGCACCCTGGATGGCCCAAAAACGGTGTTGTACCCTAAAATTTGCCCTCTCATTTTTCTCAAAACATACTCCTAGAGATCCTCAAGTTGCTCATGTTTGCCCAAAAGTTGACCAGACAAACTCTCTCCTAAGGCAGGGTGTCTCAAATTAGGTTTTCCATTTTCATCAAGATAGGTGGACTCCAAAGACCTCATATGATCTCCATGGTCTTAATATGTTCTCAAGACCCTACATGTCAAGTTTCATGCCTTGCACAAGAAGTTTGCTCAGCCAACTGCTCAGATGCTTGAGAATCGACTATATTAGGTCAAAAGCCAACTGTGACCCACACATAGTCAAACTTCAAGATTTTTGGTCAACATTAACATTTTGAAGTGAATTTCATCATTTGATCAAGGGTTGATCATTATTCCTCAAGGAATGCTCCAAATTCATCAAAACCCAAAAGTTGTAAAATTAGGGTTTCTTAGTAAAAGTCAACCAAACTTTGACAAAGCATAACTTCCACATGCTTCATCATAAATTTTCCATCCAAAGCTAATTTTGAAGAGGATGCAATTACCTACAACTCATATTCATCCCCCAAGTTCAAAATACGCACCCACAAAATATGTGAATTTCTACATTATGGGTCCTTTTGAAAAGTAAACAAAAACACCTTTTAGGTCAAAGTTTCTTACATGAACATGGAAGACTCAATTGATATGAGACTAAAAAGGTTGCTTAGGGGAAATCCTAAGCTTTCTAAAAAGTCAAAGAACACCTCTCTAAGGTTAAAATTGCAGGAGATATGCCTTGTCAAAGTTGACCTTTTTTGCAAAATTGCCAAAAGGCAAATAGGCTCAAAATTACATTTTTTTGCCAAATGGGCCTAACTTTTTATGCTTGCACCTCACTTATAATATAGTCCATGACCCAAATATTCACCCACACATTATTTGCTTCATTTTTCAATTTATTTTGATTTTTTATTAATTAAAAATTGAATTAAATCAAATAATTGGTGAATAATAGCAAACATATGTTTTGATTTAGTTTTTGGATAGGTTGGCAATCAAAATATGTTGAAATATCAAGAAAAAATAGCATCAAGCATAATTGGTACAAGAAAGGGATGATTTGGCTCAAAATAGAAAGTTTACATGTAGCATGGAAATCAAATCAAATCTCTCATAATTGAAAAGATTCAGTCCAATTTTATAACCCTAATTCATTCTTAGATATATATATTGGACGTGTGCAAGGAATGAGACAAGGTTTTGCAGTCGTAGAAGAGAAAGAACAAACTCAAAAAAGTGGACAAAAAGTGTGACTCGGTTTTCACTCCACAGGGCCTTTCAGAGAAATTCAAAGCCAGCAATAATATCATGGAGCATCCCTGAAGCCAACTAGATCATTTGCAAGTCTTATCTCGCCTAGAAACGCACGCAATCACTCCCACGGTTTGCTTATTTTTTCCAAATCGATTATTGAATTTCCTGCATCATTAGCATATTTAAGTGATATATTTGTGATCATGGATGTGATTGCAACCTGACTGGATGATTTAATTGTGTTTTTGACGCATATTCGTGCCTTTGCCATTATTAGGGTTTTCGTGTGCGTTTTAGGGGTTTGTCACACAGGTTAAATTGGGCCAAAAGAAGAACACCATGATGTTTACGAGATCAAGACGGATTGATCCACATCATTGGAAGTAATTTATCATGTGTCTTGTGCATTTTGGAAATTCACAGTGCTATAGCTACAAACACATGACTGTAGGTAAAAGGTATGTAGCTAAGACAACGAAGAAAGGTAGAAGAAGATTAGGTATCAGCCAATCAGTGGACCATTTGAATCTCGCGTGCGTTTCCCACTAACTCAGATATTTTGTTATATTATATTTTGTTTTTATTCTATATATAACAAATCAGATTGGCCTGGTGGTAAGCGTGCTAGTGGTAAGTGTGAGGACTTGGGTTCGATCCCAGGTCCAAGCATTTTCTTATTTTCTCAATTTCTATTCACAGATCTAGTGCATCAACCTTGCATGCGCCTCCCATACTCCTTAAGTCATCACCAATGGATCACAGCCTCTCCAGATCTAACGCATAAGCAGTGAGGGACCATGATGCACCCCAAGGTCAACGCCACATGGAACCATGCACTGACTGGGCTTGGAGGACTATCGGGCCTGGAAATTTCAGGATCACACCCCCCATTTGCTAACAACATACAGGCCCAGTTTGCTTTTCTTTCTATTTCATTTTAATTTCTTTAATCAATTTCTTTAATTGTTTTATATTAATTAACACAATAATTATTTTTTTTTATAAAACTAAAAAATCATAAAATACAGAATTAAATATTATTTATTCAAATTAATATTTTTGTAGATAAATTAGGTTAATTAGTTTATTTGATTATTTGTTTTAATTAAAATTAAATAGAAATAAGGTTTAAATTTTGCAATTAAAATGTTTCTTTTCTCAAATAAAAAACCACAAAAAAAAACATAAAATCTCTTTTACAAAATATTTTATTGGATTATTTAATTTAGGTTAAATTAGGTTAATGTCAATTTCTTTTTATAATTAAAAAATGATTAGAATTAGGGTTTTAATTGTACATAACCTAATTAAGTCTTTTCTCAAAAAATAATTTAAAATTTTTTTTTCAATTAGATTTTTAGGGTTCTCAATTTTTCTCGCATTTAATTTTCCGCGCGTATTTTAGTTGGTTTTATTATTATTGTATCTGTTCCGAGTTTGTAATAGTTTTAATTAGGGTTTTAAGCTTCCGCATTTTTATTTTCCGTCAAGATAATTATGTAACTGTCAAAGCCTTGTAATAGCTAGATTTATTTTTCGCACTTTAAATTCCTGCAAATATTTAACTGTCTAGATGTATGCTAATAGGATTATATGGCAAGAATATCTTGAAATTAAACGGTAGATCACCTAATGTGCAAAGACTAATTAACTGAAACAATTCACATGCACATATTCACTCCTAGGGTTTACCTTACTTCGGTTGCCTTCGGTAAACAGTCATTAAGCATAGGAGATTTTAGTGGTTGCCCTCTAGTCTAAAAGATCAAATTTTCCCATTCGAATGTTGCCTTGGAAATGTTGCCTCGGAAATGTTGCCTCATAAATGTTGCCTCAAAAAGATCTTAAGACTCCAGGGTTACTACTAAATTTTTCTAACTGTTGCTTTAGTGATTGTACTTGTCCCTTTTGAATGTCCCTTACAAACTCCAACGACGGTGCTACCTACTCCTTAATAGTGGGATAGAGCTGTCTAAAAGAAACGAGAACGAACAATCTTTTTTTGAGTAGGTAGATTAGTTCCTAGGTACTTGCTCAAACAATGAAAACTTTTCACACAAACACCTTTCAAAACAAATTTTCAAAACAAACTTCGTCACATCCTTGAGGACTGATACAAGGGTTATCACGAAGTAAATTTTTTTCAAAACAAGCACACACAAGCAATTTGAAAAATGAGCAAGTACCTAAGAGCCCATGGAAAACCATGGATAGAAAGGGTGCTAACACCTTCCCTTTCTATAATCTACCCCCCGTACTCAGAACATCTTGAAAAAAGGTTTTTTCTGTTCTTTTTCCTTTTCCATGATTGGATGAAATAAAAGTCGGTGGCGACTCTTGCTTACCGCGACATTTTGCAGAAAAAAAACGCAAAACGCAAACCAATATTAACAGTCGGTTCTGCCACTGTATCACAGAACTGGCGACTCTGTTGGGGAAATAAATAAGTGGGGTATACCTTAGGATCTAGGTCATTAAATTGCTTCTCTTGATTGTCTTGATTGCTTTACTTTTGAGGTTTTGTTTGGGCATTGTTAAAGATCCTACACCCGGATCTGGGGACACTCTTTAGGTAAACAACAATAGATCGTGGAATCTGTATAACATAGACCGATATGGTTTAAGTGATGGCTGTGTTGGTGTGACACTTTGCTTGGTACCAGTATCCTTCATGGGGAAACAAGGAGAATATGGGGCTGCTGCATGGTGTCGTGAAGCACTAACGTACCTTAGAACCTTAGTTGAACAAACTTGGCCATTAGAAAGTAGTGAGATAGCCGGCCTCGGTGTAGATCTGAGGTTTGGTTGATACTCGATGCTACACTCATTGAGATCAGACTTTTGGGATATTTCATCCGCAAAAAAATATTTCTTGAGCTGAGACAATGCCCGATAAAGGATGGTCAGTGATATTGAGATCCTTTAGAACCCGGTTACTTTTTAAGACAGGTTTGAAACCAACTAAACTTTAAGAGGGTACTACCTTTAACCTCATGCATGCCTTAAACCTAAGGACTTTGTGTGATTTTATTGTGTTTGTTATACCTGTGTTTGATATACTTGTGTTTTATCATGACATCATGCATCACAACATAGCATCCATTCTTATTGCACTAACCATTTCAAAGACCAAGGGAATTTATATTTGTTCCGTTTTGTAGATCATGGCTTCCGTTTGCAGAAACACTATCTGAATCAGCTTTGTGAAGATACCTTCCCAACTCAAAGAGCTAGCATCAAGGGTTTCTGAAACTTCTGCGTTCACTAAGAGACATGGTCGACTTCTCAACCTGGTTACTTTAAATTTTGATGAAAAGATGTTGAGTGTACTCTTTCAATTCTTTGATCCCAAGCACCACTGCTTCACCTTTCCAGACTATCAGTTGGTACCTACCTTGGAAGAATACTCTCAACTGTTGGATATACCCATTCTTGAACAGTTACCCTTCACAGGTCTAGAAGAAGTTCCTAAGCCAGAAGTCATTGCCTCAGCTTTGCACCTGAAACGGGCCGACGTGGTATCCAATTGGGAAACAAGAAGCGAAGTCAAGGGTTTTCTAGCTAAGTTCCTGGTAGACAAGGCCCAGCTGTTTTGGGATGATATGGATTTTCAGGCTTTTGAGGAGGTCTTGGCTCTTCTAATCTATGGGTTAGTCCTATTCCCTAATCTGGACTCATTCATAGATGTGAATGTTATCAAGATCTTCCTCTCTCGCAATCTTGTGTCCACCTTACTCGGAGATATTTTGCACACTCTCCATACTCGTACCATGAAGAGAAGAGGGGTTCTTATGTGTTGCATGCTATTGATGTCGAGGTGGTTTATTTCTCACCTCCCTAAGTCCGTACTGAAGAATGAAGAAGGTTTGGGTTGGTCACAAAGGATAATGTCACTCGCTCACATGAATGTTCTCTGGTGTTCCCGAGCTATGGAAAACACTGTGTTGTACCCCAAAATTTTTCCTCCCATATTCTTCAAGATTTGTCAAGATCAATCTCTAAATGGTTCAGATTTGCTCAAGGATTGCACAGTTCAAATACCTCCTAAGCCAGTCAAAATTAGGGTTTTGGTTCTTGCAAGGAAGTTGAGGTTTTCAAGGGCTCAATCAAGTCCCATAGGCCCATATACATTGTTAAGCATCCACATGTCAAGTTTCAAGTCTCACAGCATCAAATTGCACAGTCAAAAGCCTTATTTGCTCCACAATCAACTGCATGGGCAAAATGGTCATTTTACAGTCAAAAGTCAAGATTTTTGGTCAACATCTTATTTTGAAGCCACAATCATCATTTGATCAGGTCTTGATCATGATTCCACAAGAATGGCTCAAAATTCATCAAGATGCAAAAGTTTCCATTTTGGGACAGTTGAAAAGTCAACTGTAACTTGACTAGGCCATAACTTTTTCATGGTTCATCAGAAAAATCCCATCCAATTCTCATTTTGAAGGGGATGACATTTCCTACAACTCATCTTCACATTCCAAGTCCTAGAAATGCTCTCACAAAAAGTTATCAATTTCAACATTATAGGTCAATTTCAAAAGTCAACAAAAAGGCATGTTAAGTCAAAGACCATAACTTGAGATTGGTAAATCCAAATGACATGGGACCAAAGGCATTGGTTAGAGGACTTCAATACCTTTCCAAAATGTCCAAGAACATGTTCATATGATCAAAATTGAGCAAGATATGCATTGGAGAAGTTGGGAAATTTTTGTAAAATGGCAAAAGTCAACTATCCTTAAAACTTCAATTTTTGACAAAAGGGCCCACTTTCTTCCACTTGATTCAGCCTTGTCATGCCACCCACGTGTCCCATGATTAATTTCAAGATCAAACATTTATTTTTCCATTTTTATTTAATTTTTATTGATTTAATTCATTTTAAATCCATAATAATTCAAATAAAATCTAAAAATTAATGGAATGACATCTTTTGGATTTGAACAACTTTCATATACCACATGCCAGCTACCAAATTCGTGCCAAGCCTTTTTGTGCATAAAATCTTGAATTTGAACCAAAAATGGAAAGTTCTTTAATGGTGGTCAACCAAAATCCCAAACTTAATTACACAAGGATACAAGCCCATCTGCTGACCTAATTTCGTTCATACATACATAAGCAAGCAGTAGCAACAACATTTATGACCCACGCCTTGCTAAAACGGCCAGAGCAAAATTCAAAAATTGTCAAAAAAGTGTGAGATCAAAAAGAGTGTTGCAAGCATTTTCATATCAAAAGGAGAACGTGACATCCTTCCTTGCCATCCCCTGAAGCCAAAGCGACCACAAACGCATCCTAAGACCACCTATCAAGCACTGTAAGTACTCAGGAAGTCACCTCTGAACATGGAATCGTGTTTCTCCATTCTTGCATTTTTTTCTCAAAAATATTAGCATACTCATACTCCTTGCTTGATTTCTAACCTAACTGCTATATTCAATTTCGTTTTTAGGCCTTATATGACAATTCCCGTGCCTAGGGTTTGTTTGTATTGTTTTTAGGTATTTCGTTTCCAGGTGAAATTAGAGCAAACCATAAGCATGGATGGACTCAGGGGACATGGACGATCCTGACCATGGGCTTGGATGGCATTTTTGTAGCCTAGGGATGGTTTTAGGAAAAGCCTGCGAAGCTTCCTGCGGATAGAAATCCGCAGGTAAAAAACCAGTATCAAAGGAAGAAGACGCTGACACGTCCCTCACTCATTCGTTCGTTTAAAATAACGCGCGTTATTTTTTTTTCCAGGGCATTGTTTGATTCACCAATATATTATTTGCTTATTATTATTATTTCAATTGAACAAGGCAGTTGGGTTGGTTAAGGCGTGCAGGCATTGAACGTTGGGACCTGGGTTCGAATCCCAGGTCCCCCATAATATTTGTTTGTTCTTTTCATAACATGATCCTATGCAGATTCCTAATGACGTCCTACCATGCACTCCCAGCAACATCATGCCATGTGTCCCACTAACACCCATCTAATGGCCAAGCGTTAATATTCATGGTGCTCCCTAGTCAACAGGCATGTGGTGGATCAGAAAAGTCAAAAAGGCTGGCAGGTTAATGGGCTTCACAATTCCAAATTCACCCCCTTCTGGGCCCAGAACCCCCTTGGTTCATTCCTTTTTCCTTTTTATTTTATATTTTCTAGTTTATTTGTTAATTATTTTTCTAATTATTATTATTATCACTAAAATTAACATAATTAATTTTTTCACAATAAAATTCAGAAAACAAATAAAAAACATTTTTATTAATTTCAATTACTTTTTGTAAATAAATGCAAATCAATTAATTTAGTCTTTTGTTAATTAGGTTTAATTTTAATCTTTTTTACAATAAATAAAACAAACTTAGAATTAGGTTTTTTTTTCTTTCTTTTAACTTTTAATTCCTTTTATTTTTATTTTCATTAAAAAATATAAAAAAAAAACACAAAAATACTTTTTCTTGTAAATAATTAATTAATTAGTAAATTAGGTTTAATAATTAATTTAATTGCAAAAAAGGGTCAAAACCCTAAGGACATCCCGATTCAATCTTTCGCGCGCATATTATTTTTAATTCGTTATTTTGATTATTTATGTATCTGCTCAGAAATGTAATAGTTAATTAGAACTTTATCGCTTTCTTTTAATTTCTCGCATTTTTATTTTCCAAACGGGTTATGTTTTTGGCGATGTATATACCCGCGCCTTGTAATAGCTAGGTTTACCATTTCCGCACTTTATTTTCCGCACTCTTAACTGTTAAAAAATGCCTGCAAGACTTGTATGACAAATAAAATCAAAGCGTAGCTCACAAATAACATGTACAAGATAAACATAAACTAAAACAACGCACATGCACATGCCACTCTTAGGGTACTCCTCACTGGTTGCCTCGATGTGGTCATCAAGTATAGGGTGTCTTAGAGGTCGCCCTCCTATCTAAGATCCAGTTGCCTCGAAACAGTTGCCTCGGATAAAAGGATCTAGGACATTAGGGTTACCGCTAAGGCGTCCTACCATTGCTTTGGTGACCACATTGTCCCTAATAATCGAATTGACCCAAATAACTCCAATGATGGTGCTACCTACCTCTCAATGGTGGGATAGCACTATCTAAAGGACTCTTACACAGCCTAATTCCTTAGAGTAGGTAGATTCTCCTGGGTACTTTCTCTTTCAAACAAACAAAACAACTTTTCGCACCTACACTTTCAAAAGGTTTTCAAACAAATATTTCATACACTCTTGAGGACAGATACAAGAGTTACTTAGAAATTTTTCAAACGAAACTTTTTCAAAACCCACATACACTTGAAAAGCAAACAATTTTTTTGAAAACATAAGAGCAAGTACCTAAGAGCCCATGGATAACCATGGATAGAAAGGGTGCTAACACCTTCCCTTTCTATAAATCTACCTCCCGAACCGAGAGACATCTCGAAAAAGGAATGTTGTTGTGCTTTTTTCCTTTCCATGTTGGAGAATATAAAATACGGTGGCGACTCTTGCTTACCGTGACATTTCGCGAACCAGCTTAAAAAACAGTCAGTTCTATTTCCACCGATCACACACTGCTATTATTGACCGCTGCGGGGAGTACCCTAATGTCCCACTACTTGGCATCAGAGGGGGTATAACCTGCAATCCTTGTTTAGCCATGCGACAATTTGGTTATGCTCGAAGAGATGGTCTCCATGAGTTACTTATCGAAGGCATTATGTTCAACTACGAGGATGATGTTCAAGAGTATCGTCGGAGTTTCATACAAGCTTGGGGCATGGTAAACAGATCTGGCGCCAGGGCTTTGGGGCCAAATGCTTCCATTCTTATGGAACCTTACCTCCAATGGGTACGAGCTCGTGCCCAGAAGCTTATGATGCCCTATGTGGGCGTTTTACCAGTGATTGTGGAACCCACTACTGAAGGGGGTATTCCTTACACGGTTCTCTATCCTTACATGCCCACTGATCTCGGAGAATTACAGAGGTCGTGGATTCAGTTGAAAGAGGAGCGGGATACTTACAGGGATCAGTTCCATGCTCAGGAGAGGAAGGTGTTACAGCTAACAAAGCAACTCCATGAAGAAAGAGGACTCAATGACTATCTGGGCACAAAAAGGAAGCATCCATGGGAATTTTGATTTCTTTTGTAGTCTTAGATTTGTTTTTAATTGTAACACCTAAAAGGCATTTTGAACCTTCAAATTAAGCTAATAAAATCTTTGTTGATTTTGGTTTGCAAATTTAAATTTCCCGAAGTCTTTGAAATCATTGCATGTGCATCCCATTTATAACATTGCATGTGCAGGTACCATTACAGGTTTCTCATCTTCTTCGCTGTTTATTTCAGCACGAAATGTCTTCCGAGCAAACCATCAAGGAACTTCAGGAACAGAACGCCCAGTTCCAACAAATGTTCATAAGTCTGGCAAAAGGGCAGGAGGATCTGAAAGCCCTCATCTTGAAAGAGAAAAAGAAAAAGAAGAAGGTTGTCGGTATTCTGAATATGGGAAGAAGGTTTAGAGAGCAGTTGAAGCGACAAGTCGATCTGACCTCTTCATCCAAGGAAGGGGAGAATCAAGAAGAAGAGAAGGATCCCAGTCCTGCAGTTTCGGACAATGATACCGATTACAATGATGAGCAATATCCTCCTGCTGAGGATAGATACAAGTAGTTGGAAGATCGACTGAGTTCCATGGAAGTTCAGAGGATACTTGGGATGGATTTCGAAGAATTGGGGTTGTGTCGGGAGTGGTCATCCCGCAGAAGTTCAAAGCTCTAGTTTTTGCTAAGTATGATGGGGTGTCCTGCCCAAAACTCCATCTCCATTCTTATGTCAGAAAGATCCAGCCCCACACCGCTGATAGAAATATGTGGGTTCATTTCTTTCAAGATAGTCTGTCAGGGACTCAGCTTGAATGGTTCTACCAGCTGGAGGGAGCAAATGTTCGAAACTAGGAAGATATGGCTGCTGCTTTCTACAAACAGTATCAGTATAATGTCGACCTTGCTCCTACTCGTACTCAACTCCAGAGTATGTCCATGGGTGCAAGTGAAGGCTTTAAAGATTATGCACAAAAATGGAGAGACTTGGTTGGGAGAGTTCAACCCTCGTTGTCTGATAGGGAGTTGATTGATATGTTTCTGGGGACGCTATCTGGTCCATTTTTCAATCATTTGATCGGTAGCTCGTCAGCTGGTTTCATCGAGCTGATTCTAACTGGAGAGAGAGTAGAAGCTGGGATTCAAAGCGGAAAAATACAGAAGGATGCCTCTTCAAGTTCAGTAAAGAAGCCTTTTACTGGTAAGAAGGAAGCCAGTGCCATCTATAGCCTGAGGGGCCAAAACAGGACTGGACATCGTCAGACAGTAAGTGTCATGATGATACCTAGACCTGCAGTTGCTCCACAACGCAACAATCAACAAAGGGTGGAAAGACCACAACGGCAGTTTACCCGAATAAATATGACATTAGTTGAATTTCTACCTCATTTGCTGAGATCCAACTTGGCAACCTTGAAAGAGGCTCCAAAGAATCCAAATACTACATCTCCCCGATATAATCTGAATGCTCGGTGTGCCTATCATTCTGAGAGTCCTGGCCACGATAAAATGACTGTTGCTCTCTGAGGAACAAAGTACAAGACTTAATTGAAGCCAAGGAAATAGAGTTTGATGCTCCGGAGAAGCCAAATGTCATAACTGCTCCCATGCCTAAACACGATCGTGGAGTTAATGCTGTTGACACTGATTTGTTCGTTACCTCTGTTGATGAAGTTTCTACTCCTCTCATGACTGTCAAGAAAAATTTGTTGTTGGTCGGTTTATTTCCGGGTTGTGGTAAAGGTTTCCGCATGTGTTCGCTTCTACCTTCTGGTTGCCGTGTGCTGAAATTAGGTGTTCAACGCGTGATAGATAGCAAAGAAATTTTGTTTGAAAAAACTTTGGTTCCCGTTGTTCCATCTGAGGACGTTGCCATTATAACCATTTTCTCCAATCCTTCAAAGGTTTCCTCGAGAAGACCTGTTAGTATTACATCTGCTCCAAGAATTGCTTTGTTGATAATCATTGTTCCTGGTCCTGTCCCGTATGTCTCGGACAAAGTTGTCCCATGGCATTATGGTGTCGATGTGTAATATCATGGCATCAAACAAGATTTGAAAGATGAAGAAGTTGATCCTGATATTGGTAACATTGTCGGAACCAGCAAAGTTACCCGAAGTGGAAGGGTCTTCTCTCCCAAGATTTCCCCTAAGACTGTCAACAAGCCTATTGTCATTCCATATGTTGTTCCTTCTAGTACATCAACTACTGCTCTTGTTCTTACTCCAGTTATTACCCCTGTCAGCGAATCGTCTGATACCCGCGGCAAGGAAATTATAGGTGAGCCTGCTCGGACAGAGGCACCTAGGAAAATCGTTGTGGAAGCCTCTAAGCAAGAAATGGAGGAAATATTGAAAATCATTAAGAAGAGCGACTACAATGTGGTCAAGCAGCTGGGGCAGACCCCATCAAAGATATCCATGTTATCCCTGCTGTTATGCTCCGAGGCCCATGCGAAGGCTTTGATTACATTCTTCAAAATTGCGCATGTGCCGCAAGAGACTTCAGTTGACCAGTTCAAAGATTGTGTGGCCAGCCTGACTGCTGATAATGGGCTGGGTTTTTCATATGCGGATTTGACACTGAAGGGAAGGAAGCATAATGATGCTCTGCATGTCTCAATCGAATGCAGGGGCACCACTATGGCTCATGTGCGTGTAGATATTGGGTCTTCACTGAATGTTCTGCCGAAGAAGGCGTTGGACCGGTTGGATTGCGAGGGTTTAACTTTAAATCCTAGTGACATTGTGGTAAGGACTTTTGACGGATCGAAGAGAATGGTGCACGGGGAGATGGACATACCTGTCAAAGTGGGTTCTCAGACTTTTGGGTCCACCTTCTATGTGATGGATATCAGGCCGTCGTATTCTTGTTTGCTGGGTCGTCCTTGGATCCACGAGACTGGGGCGGTCACTTCCACACTCCACCAAATGCTGAAGTATCTGGTGAAAGGAAAGATTGTCATAGTGCGGGGTGAAGAAGAATATATGGTGAGCCACCTCAATTCCTTCTGCTACATAGAGATGGACGGGGAATTCATAGAAACTCCTTGTCAGAACTTCGAAGAGCTCCCTCAGATCTTGGCCTTGATTGAAACTACCACCAACAAACCTCCTTTGAAGATGGCTTATCTCAAGGACGTCAGGGCCGTGGTTGAAGAAGGTGGGTGTACCAATTGGGGTCAGCTCCCTGATTTCACTCACAAAACTGACAAATTTGGTTTAGGCTTTACTACAGGGGCTTAAAGGGTTGTTCGACGCGCTCGGGCTGGAGGACCTCCCCTACGCATCAGTAATTGGGGGGTTAATGTCATTGAAGACAACGAGGAAGACTCAGACATGGACAGCTGGATCTACCTAACTACCAACGGTGGACTGAGTAACTGGACGGCTAGGGACTTTATACCAGTTTCTTTTATTCCGCAGTAATTGACTCATTTGTTTTAAGATTTGTAATAAACAATTTAAAACTTTACGACCTGGTGCCTTGCCCGAGGCTCCTTGGTTTTGCTTGTGAGGGATATTATTTGTCATTTCATATATCATTAATAAAGCATTGGACATTTCTTGCATAAAAATTTTGCGCTATCTATTTTTCTTTCCTGCTTTCACTTTATCAAAACAGCTATTCTCTTACACACACTCACGTATCATAATGCAGATCCATATCCACTCTGGATCCCATTGATAACAGCTCTGTTATTGCCAATTATGACTTCAAAAATCCGATCAACCAAGCCGAAGACGAAGGTGAAGATGATTGTGAGGTGCTTGGAGAACTTGCTAGACTATTACAGCAGGAAGAAAGGGCCATACAACCTCATGAAGATCTAGTTGAGATAGTGAATTTGGGTACTGAGGAAGATAGGAAAGAGGTTAAAATAGGTGCAAATCTGGAGTTTAACGTCAAACATAGGTTGATACAGATGTTGCACGACTATGTTGAAATCTTCGCCTGGTCCTATGAAGACATGCATGGTTTGGACACTGATATTGTGGTACATCGCCTGCCGACTAAAGAAGACTGTCCTTCGGTTAAACAGAAGGTACGTCGTATGCGCCCTGAAATGTCAGAGAAGATCAAGGCAGAGGTCATGAAACAGTTCGACGCAGGATTCTTAGCTGTCACTTCATATCCACAGTGGGTTGCCAACGTCGTCCCGGTACCTAAGAAGGACGGTAAGGTATGGATGTGTGTTGATTACAGATATCTGAATTGGGAAAGCCCCAAGGATGACTTCCCACTTCCTCACATTGATGTTCTGGTCTACAATACAGTGCAACACAAAATATTCTCCTTCATGGATGGTTTCTCTGGCTACAACCAGATCAAGATGGCTCTTGAAGACATGGAGAAGACAACCTTCATTACACAGTGGGGCACCTTCAGCTACAAGGTGATGCCTTTTGGATTGAAGAATGCTGGGGCAACTTATCAGCGTGCCATGATCTCTTTGCTCCATGATATGATTCACCATGAGATCGAAGTTTATGTTGATGACATGATAGCCAGGTCTCAGACTGAGGAAGAGCACCTGGACCATCTCCAAAAGTTGTTCAACGGGTTAAAGATGTATAAGCTGAGGTTGAATCCGAACAAGTGCACCTTCAGGGTAAGGTCTGGTAAGCTTCTGGGCTTCATTGTCAGTGACCAGGGTATTCAGGTAGACCCTGTAAAGGTAAAGGCCATACAAGAGATGTCGGCTCCCCGCACAGAGAAAGAGGTTAGAGGTTTTTTGGGACGTCTGAATTACATCGCCAGGTTCATTTCACATCTGACTGCTACTTGTGAGCCAATCTTCAAGCTTCTGAAGAAAGATCAAGTGGTAAAGTGGAATGATGAATGCCAGACCGCTTTCGAAAGAATCAAGGAATACCTTCAAGAACCACCAATTCTGATGCCTCCAGTTGAAGGAAGACCTTTGATATTATACTTGACAGTGTTAGACAATTCAATAGGGTGTGTGTTGGGGTAGCATGATGAGTCTGGTCGAAAAGAGCATGCAATGTACTACCTTAGCAAAACGTTTACCGACTGTGAGACACAATACTCATTTCTCGAGAAAACTTGTTGTGCTTTGGCATGGGTTGCTTGTCGACTGAGGCAGTATATGCTGACTCACACTACCTTATTGATATCAAAGATGGATCCGATCAAGTACATTTTCGAGAAGCCCGCTCTCTCCGGAAGGATAGCAAGGTGGAAAATGATCTTAACTGAATACGACATACAATATACAACCCAAAAAGCGATAAAGGGGAGTGTATTGGCTGATCATTTGGCTCATTAGGCCATGGATGACTATCAGTCCATGTATTTTGAGTTCCCAGATGAGAATATTATGTTGGTGACTGACTACGAAGAACCTGGACAGGATGAAGGACCTGAGGAGGGATCTCGATGGTCTATGTATTTTGATGGAGCCTCAAACACGCTGGGTAACAGCATTGGCGTTGTAATCATATCTCCTGAGGGCTATCATACTTCATTCACCGCCCGATTATGTTTCAACTGCACCAACAACATGGCGGAGTATGAAGCATGTATTATGGGTCTTCGGGCTGCTATAGACCTAAGGTTCAAGTTCTTAAGTGTATTCGGGGATTCCCCTCTGGTGATAAGTCAGATCAAAGTCAAGTGGGATACGAAGCACCCGAATCTCATTCCTTACAAAGAGTATGTACTGACATTGCTCCCACACTTTGAGGAGGTAACCTTCGAACATTTCCCACAAGAGGAGAACCAGTTAGCGGATGCGCTAGCTACCATGTCTTCTATGTTAAAGGTTAGGTGGGACAATGAAGCTCCCCAAATCACCATTGAGAGGTTGGATGAACCAGCACACTACTATGAAATCGATACCGAAGAAGTGGCAGACAAACCCTGGTTTCAAGAAGTCAAAAGGTATCTCGAGGCTCAAGAGTATCCTGAAGGGGCATCTATCAATGATAAGAAGTTTCTGAGAAGGTTCGCTGCAAAGTTCTTCCTCAGTAATTGGATCCTCTATAAACGCAACCATGACTCCACACTATTACGGTGTGTAGACAAGAGCGAAGCAGAGAGGATCATGACAGATCTACATGAAGGCACCTTCGGAACCCATTCTAGTGGACATACCATGGCTAAGAAGATCCTACGGGCAGGATACTACTGGTCCACTATAGAATCCGGTTGTTATCATCACTCTCGAACCTGTCATAAGTTCCAAATCTACACTGATAAGGTGCATGTGCCTCCGGTCCCCTTAAACCTCTTGATAGCTCCGTGGCCCTTTGTAATGTGGGGCATCGACATGATCGGCGAGATCAGACCCACCGCTTCCAATGGACATTGCTTCATCTTAGTAGCCATTGATTACTTTATGAAGTGGCTTGAGGCAGCTTCCTTTGCTACAGTAACCAAGAACGTCGTGGCGCGGTTTATCCGACACAACCTGATCTGTCGATATGGTGTACCAGAGAGAATTATCACTGACAATGGTACGAATCTCAACAACACAATGATCACCGAGCTCTGTAAACAGTTCAAGATACAACACCATAATTCTTCTCCCTATCGGCCGAAGATGAATGGCGATGTTGAAGCAGCTAACAAGAACATCAAGAAGATTGTGCAGAAGATGATGGTGACATATAAAGACTGGCACGAGATGTTACCATTCGCTCTTCATGGGTACCGTACCTCAGCACGGACATCGACAGGGGAAACCCCCTACTCTCTGGTATATGGCATGGAGGCAGTCCTACCCATCGAAGTTTAGATACCCTCTCTCAGGATTATGAAAGATGCGAGTTTGAACAAAGACGACTAGATCCAAACCCGACTTGATCAGTTAAATCTAATCGATGAAAAGAGACTTACTGCTATCTTCCATGGTCATACGTATCAAAAGCGAATGATCAAGGCTTTTTAACAAGAAAGTCAGGCGTCAAGAATATCAAGTCGGGGATCTAGTGATCAAACGCATCATACTGCCGCAAGGTGATCCCATGGGAAAATGGACCCCCACGTACGAAGGGCCATTTGTGGTTAAGAATATTTTTTCAGGTGGAGCCATGATTCTAACCACCATGGATGGTGACGACCTTCCTCACCCTGTCAATGCAGACATGGTGAAAAGATACTACACCTAATCAAAGACCCACTAGGTTGACTGGCCTAGGCAAAAATAAGGGCTTCCCGGAGAACCAAAAGGGTTCGGGCAAAAGTAAGGGATGAAAATGAAAAAAATCTATACACCCGGCAAGTCGAAAACCCGAAAGGGAGGCTTGGGCAAAAAAGGGTATCCCAGTGGACCGAAAACCCGAAAGGGCGGTCCAGGAAAAAGTTAGGGATTGAAGCGTATCACTATGTCTCATTGGATAACCTTGCGACCAGACTTCGGCATCGACCATCAGGCTCGGACGGCACCAATCAATCTGATCAACCTTCGGCCAAGTAGAAAAGTGATGAGACACTTGAAGACATAAAGGAAATAGCAGATTTGGAACTCAAGGGGGTCGTTTCACATAGCTGTTTTTCTTTCTTTTACACAAATTGTATAATTTATGTCTTTCGGCAGCATTCTCTTACTAGAGCGTCAGCCTCTTTGTACAAAAACGCCTATTACAGGCCAACTTCAAAAATCAATACAAATCATTTTCACAAGAAACTTCAATCTATTTTTTCTTTTTTTGTTTTGTTTTGCAAGAACGTCCAATGATTTATTCTTGATATATGGATTTGAAAATGATTGTTGCTCATAAATATTTACATAAGAAACAAAAGACAATTACTCGTAATTCCAGAAACAGGGGAAAAACAAGAAGTACCAAGCCCTATAGTTACTCTGCCCAGCAGGTACCGGGATAGAGCCAGCTTGGGAACATAATTATTGGTACATACGCTCCCCACAAAGTAAAAGTATCTAAAGGCATTGATGTTAGCTTTCCCGAAACAGGATGTAACCACCCCGGCCGAGGTTCATAATCGCGGGCGAGTCAGTAAATTTCATCCCCCAAGCGGAGTTTATTTCTCCAGATATAGAAGCTCAATCTCCAACAGGGCTCATTATCTCCAGCAACGGAATTTCATCCCCAGTTGAGTTTATTCCTCCAGATCAGCAGGTCTGCCAACAGAGTATCTCTTCCCCCTAAGTTTGGTCCCCGTAGAGTTATTCTCCAGCATCTTTTCCCGATAGACTATTTAAAAATCTCCAGCAACCGTCAAGGATTTATTTTCCCAGACGCGAGCATACCTTAATAGCATTTCATGAACATACATCATGACATACGCATACATATCATACACAACATAATCTCATTTATTTTGAGAACATCATCTCACCCTGCATTTCATGCATCGCATATAACTAACCCTGATATCTTTTCAGGAAAAGAGGATTAGCTTCAACAAATTCAGCAGCTATACAGATCACATCTACAAACGACTAATGGAAACTCAGTTCCTGAAATCAAACGGGTTAGCTAATCTACACTACCGCTCTGAAGTAACCCTACTATCCAGGTTTCTTCCCACCAGCCCTATATCCAGGCTTTCATATCGAAATAACCCTACGACCCAGGTTCCTTCTCACAACCCTACTATCCAGGCTTTCATATCGAAATTACCCTACTATCCAGGTTCCTTCTCACAGCCCTACTATCCAGGATTTCATATCGAAGTAACCCTACTACCCAGGTTCCTTCTCACAGCCCTATTATCCAGGCTTTCATATCAAAGTAACCCTATTATCCAGGTTCCTTCTCACAGCCCTACTATCCAGGCTTTCATATCAAAGTAATCCTACTATCCAGGTTCCTTCTCACATCCCTACTATCCAGGATTTCATATCGAAGTAACCCTACTATCCAGGTTCCTTCTCACATCCCTACTATCCAGGCTTTCATATCGAAGTAACCCTACTATCCAGGTTCCTTCTCACATCCCTATTATCTAGGCTTTCATATCGAAGTAACCCTACTATCCATGTTCCTTCTCACAGCCCTACCATTCAGGCTTACATATCGAAGCAACCTTACTATCCAGGTTCCTTCTCACAACCCTACTATCCAGGCTTTCATATCGAAGAAACCCTACTATCCAGGTTCCTTCTCACAGCCCTACCATCCAGGCTTTCATATCGAAGTAACCCTACTATCCAGGTTCCTTTTCATAGCCCTACTATCCAGGCTTTCATATCGAAGTAAACCTACTATCCAGGTTCCTTCTCACAACCCTACTATCCAGGCTTTCATATCGAAGTAACCCTGCTATCCAGGTTCCTTCTCACAGCCCTACTATCTAGGTTTTCATATCGAAGTAACCCTACTATCCAGGTTCCTTCTCACAGCCCCACTATCCAGGCTTTCATATCGAAGTAACCCTACTATCCAGGTTCCTTCTCACAGCCCTACTACCCAGGCTTTCATATCGAAGCAACCCTACAACCCAGGTTCCTTCTCACAGCCCTACTATCTAGGCTTTCATATCGAAGTAACCCTACTATCTAGATTCCTTCTCACAGCCCTACTATCCAGGCTTTCATATCGAAGTAACCATACTATCCAGGTTCCTTCTCACAGCCCTACTATCCAGGCTTTCATATCGAAGTAACCCTACTATCCAGGTTTCTTCTCACAACCCTATTATCCAGGCTTTCATATCGAAGTAACCCTACTATCCAGGTTCCTTCTCATAACCATACTATCCAGGTTTTCATATCGAAGTAATCCTACTATCCAGGTTCCTTCTCATAACCTTACTATCCAAGTTCCTCCTCGCTTATCTCCAGACAACAATTCACAACACTGTAAGACTGGGACCTGATCAAACACGTTTGGTTTCGCACTTCCCCAGTAAGTCGCGGTGCAGCCTATACCCAATCGAGGCTCCTAAAATTCTATTTCTCCCAAGACAGATACCAACAATCCTCAGCAGATTCCTCCTCAATGACAAGAGCATGGACTCTCCTCAAAGGGATATCTCAGGAAATCAACATCCTCTATATGGCATCTCTAAGCCCATCTCCGATGATACTCCGTCAAATCTTGGATGTCATCATTAAGCCCATCTCCGACAATTCTCTAGAAACTTCCAAATGCCATCTATAAGCACATTCCCGATATCACAAATCAAGTATCACTTCATGCGAGTGCAACTTTCTGGGCACTCTAGTGTTCAATCATCTTCCACCTTCAGATCACGAAAGGCAGACGGGCCAATCTACATCCTCAGGTTTAAGAAGTTTGAACAGGGGCAGCTATTGTACCCCAAAATTTTCCCTCTCACTTTTCTCAAAACATACTTCTAGAGATCCTCAAGTTGCGCATGTTTGCCCAAAAGTTGGCCAGACAAACTCTCTCCTAAGGCAGGGTGTCTCAAATTAGGATTTCCATTTTCATCAAGATAGGTGGACTCCAAAGACCTCATATGCTCTCCATGGTCTTAATATGTTCTCAAGACCCAACATGTCAAGTTTCATTCCTTTCACAAGAAGTTTGCTCAGTCAACTGCTCAGATGCTTGAGAATCGATTGTATTAGGTTAAAAGCCAACTGTGACCCACACACAGTCAAACTTCAAGATTTTTGGTCAACATTAACATTTTGAAGCGACTTTCATCATTTGATCAAGGGTTGATCATGATTCCATAAGGAATGCTCCAAATTCATCAAAACCCAAAAGTTGCTAAATTAGGGTTTCTCAATAAAAGTCAACCAAACTTTGACCAAGCATAACTTCCACATGCTTCATCATAAATTTTTCATCCAAAGCTTATTTTTAAGAGGATGCAATTCACTACAACTCATATGCATCTCACAAGTTCAAAATATGCACCCACAAAAAGATAGGAATTTCTACATTATGGGTCCTTTTGAAAAGTCAACAAAAACACCTTTTGGGTCAAAGCTTATTACATGAACATGGAAGACTCAATTGAGATGAGACCAAAAAGTTTGCTTAGGATAGATCCTAAGCTTTCTAAAAAGTCCAAGAACGCCTCTCTAGGGTTAAAATTGGAGGAGATATGCCTTGTCAAAGTTGACATTTTTTGCAAAATTGCCAAAAGGCAAATAGGCTCAAAATTACATTTTTTTGCCAAATGGGCCTAACTTTTTATGCTTGCACCTCACTTATAATATGGTCCACGGCGCAAATATTCACCCACACATTATTTGCTTCATTTTTCAATTTATTTTAATTTTTTATTAATTAAAAATCGAATTAAATCAAATAATTGGTGAATAATAGCACATATATGTTTTGATTTGGTTTTTGGACAGGTTAGCAATCAAAATATGCTAAAATATCAAGACAAAATCCACATCAAACATAATTGGTACAAGAAAGGGATGATTTGGCTCAAAATAGCAAGTTTACATGTAGCATGGAAATCAAATCAAATCTCTCATAATTGCAAAGATTCAGTCCAATTTTATAACCCTAATTCAATCTTAGATATATATTGGACATGTACAAGGAATGAGACAAGGTTTTGCAGTCGTAGAAGAGAAAGAACAAACTCAAAAAAGTGGACAAAAAGTGTGACTCGGTTTTCACTCCACAGGACCTTTCAAAGCAATTCAAAGCCAACAATCGTATCCTGGAGCATCCCTTAAGCCAACTGGATCATTTACAAGTCTTATCTCGCCCAGAAACGCACGCAATCACTCCCATGGTTTGCTTATTTTTTCCAAATCGATTATTGAATTTCCTACATCATTAGCATATTTAAGTGTTATATTTGTGATCATGGATGTGTTTGCAACCTGACTGGATGATTCAATTGTGTTTTTGACGCATATCCGTGCCTTTGCCATTATTAGGGTTTTCGTGTGCGTCTTAGGGGTTTGTCACACAGGTTAAATTGGGCCAAAAGAAGAACACCATGATGTTCACGAGATCAAGACAGATTGATCCACATAATCGAAAGTAATTTATCATGTGTTTTGTGCATTTCGGAAATTCACAAGGCTATAGCTACAAACACATGACTGTAGGTAAAAGGTACGCATCTAAGACGACGGAGAAAGGTAAAAGAAGATTAGGTGTTAGCCAATCAGTGGACCATTTGAATCTCGCGCGCGTTTCCCACTAACTCAGTTATTTTGTTATATTATATTTTGTTTTTATTCTATATACAACAAAGCAGATTGGCCTGGTGGTAAGCGCGCTAGTGGTAAGTGTGGGGACCTGGGTTCGATCCCAGGTCCAAGCATTTTCTTATTTTCTCAATTTCTGTTCACAGATCTAGTGCATTAACCTTGCATGCGCCTTCCATACTCCTCAAGTCATCACCAATGGATCACATCCTCTTCAGATCTAACGCATAAGCAGTGAGGGACCATGATGCACCCTCAGGTCAACGCCACATGGAACCAGGCGCTGACTGGGCTTGGAGGACTATTGGGCCTGGAAATTTCAGGATCACACCCCCCATTTTCTAACAACATACAGGCCCAGTTTGCTTTTCTTTCTATTTCTTTTTTATTTCTTTAATTAATTTCTTTAATTGTTTTAATTAATTAACACAATTATTATTATTTTTTTATAAAACTAAAAAATCACAAAACACAATTAAATATTATTTATTCAAATTAATATTTTTGAAGATAAATTAGGTTAATTAGTTTATTTGATTATTTGTTTTAATTAAAATTAAATAGAAATTAGGTTTAAATTTTGTAATTAAATTGTTTCTTTTCTCAAATAAAAAACCACAAAAATACATAAAATCTCTTTTACAAAATATTTTATTGAATTATTTAATTTAGTTTAAATTAGGTTAATTTCAATTTCTTTTTATAATTAAAAAATGTTTAGAATTAGGGTTTTAATTGTACATAACCTAATTAAGTCTTTTCTCAAAAAATAACTTACATTTTTTTTCAATTAGATTTTTAGGGTTTTTAATTTTTCTCGCATTTAATTTGCCGCGCGCATTTTAATTGGTTTTATTATTATTGTAATTGTTCCGAGTTTGTAATAGTTTTAATTAGGGTTTTAAGCTTCCGTGTTTTTATTTTCTGTCTAGATAATTATGTAACTGTCAAAGCCTTGTAATAGCTAGGTTTATTTTTCGCACTTTAAATTCCTGCAAATATTTAACTGTCTAGATGTATGCTAATAGGATTGTATGGAAAGAATATCTTGAAATTAAACGGTAGATCACCTAATGTGCGCAGATTAATTAACTGAAACAATTCACATGCACATATTCACTCCTAGGGTTTACCTCACTTCAGTTGCCTTCGGTAAACAGTCATTAAGCATAGGAGATTTTAGTGGTTTACCTCTAGTCTAAAAGATCAAATTGTCCCATTCGAATGTTGCCTTGGAAATGTTTCCTCGGAAATGTTGCCTCGGAAATGTTGCCTCGAAAATATCTTAAGACTCTAGGGTTACTACTAAAGTTTTCTAACTGTTGCTTTAGTGATTGTACTTGTCCCTTTCGAATGTACCTTACAAACTCCAACGACGGTGCTACCTACTCCTTAATAGTGGGATAGCATTGTCTAAAGGAAACGAGAACGAACAATCTTTTTTTGAGTAGATAGATTAGTTCCTAGGTACTTGCTCAAACAATGAAAACTTTTCACACAAACACCTTTCAGAATAAACTTTGTCACATCCTTGATGACTGATACAAGGGTTATCACGTGAAATTCTGGCTGCAGATACTCAATGTCACGTTCAATGTTATGACACCGTATCTGACTTTCTATAAGACAGTAAATACAAAAACAGTAAAGAACACAGTCAATTGTTTACCCAGTTCAATGTGCAACAACACCTACTCTGGGGGCTACCAAGCCAGGGAGGAAATCCACTATAAGAGATATTAATTCAGGAATAAACCAACCAGTTTATCTCCTTCACTTAAGACCTACCCAATGCAACTTCAATCTAAGTACAACTTAAACCTGAGTTCCTGCTCACTCCCCCTCAATCACAGCAGTGATACTTAAAACAATTTGACTAATGAATTGATGAAGACACTCTTCAAAACATACACTTGACTATGCTTCACAGCTTTTTAATCAAGCAACACAAACACTCTTGCTTCACAGCTTTGAGTGATACATAAACCTAACTTGACTTTGCTTCAAAGCTTTAGTCAAGAGACACAAAAACACTCTTGCTTCAAAGCTTTGAGTGGTACACAACCCTTACAATTAAAACCTATTCCAAGTCACTTATCACAATGATACTTGCTTGGATTACAATAGTTAAAACTATACAGCTTCTAAATGATCTTCTGTCAGAAAGGGGTTGATTCCAAACAGCAGCCCTGTTGAATATATAACAGCTGCATCTTCAGTTAGGGTTTCCACAAAAAGCTAGGGTTAATTCCGTTTGACCTTAAGACTTGGTCACAGGACTTTATCAACCAGGTTAGGGTTGAGCTAGGTTAACCCCAAGTCCACGAGATTTTCTGTTCTGGAAAGACTGAGTTATTTTCCTGAAAAAACTCAGAATTACCCAAACTGCATAACTGTTAGTTCAGAACAGGATGTCTTAACATTTGTTATGACATCTGAAATCCTGTCTACTGATTTTGGTAAATGTGATCTTTTTGCAAAATGCTCAGATACACACTCATGAACAACAGCACCTGTATGACAATATTTTTCTGCAAAGGTACCTAATGAATCAGTACCTAATAAACTAGAATGTTATGACATCAGTCATGACATTCACACACCTGGTTTTACCAAAAATGCATGCCAATAACTAAACAACTACAAACTCCCCCTTTGGCAGATTTTTGGCTAAAGACCCTAAGCAATCAGAGATAGATAGCAGCAGAATAAATATGACTGCAGAAAAATAGAATGTCTAATAGAGTCTACCAAAATATATCTCCCCCTCTTTAGCCACAAATGGGCCAAAGATACATGTTCTTAAAAGTTATACAGTCATCCCAAAAGAAAAAGCAACAAAACAAAAAAAACTGAACACACTTGCAAACTCCATCAGGGACCAGCATCAACTCCACCAACCTTCAAGCACTGTCCCCTTCAGAGGAGCTAGTTTCTTCAGTATTGAGTTGATCTTCAGCTTCTGCACCCTCTTCCCTTCTGTTTCCTTCAGCTTCCTCCTTTTCTAACCTGGTGTTGTACCCCAAAATTTGCCCTCCCATTTCTCATTGATTTCTCATCACAAAGCCCTTGAAGCTCAGGATCCAGTTAGGGTTTCATCTGCTCAAGACCTCTCCTTGCACTGTGGACTCAAAATTAGGGTTTGTGTTTGCATAAAGATGTTTTGACCCAAAATGCCCAAGATGACTTTCATGCCTCATATTGGACTCCCAAGCTTACCCATATCAAGTTTCAAGCCTTGATTCCAAGTTTTGCCCAGTCAATTGGACAGTTGACCTAGAAATCAACTGTATTGGGGAAAAAGTCAACTGTGGCCAATTGACAGTCAAACCTCATGAAATTTGACCCACATCAACATTATGAACTCATATGAACCATTTGATCAAGTTTGGATCACAATTCCACAAGAAAATTGATCAGATCACCAAAAGGGCAAAATGGTCATTTTTAGGGTTTTGACTGTACAAAGGCAATTTTTGACTGTTTGACCTAGCCAATGGCAAACCAAGCTCACACATGGACTCAAGGACCCTATGGAATTATCTTGACATGATCAACAATCTCAAAAGATCCCAAGTACACAAGATTGACAGTTGAATTTCCCAGTCAATTGATCAGTTTTGACTGTATACTGAAAAGTCAAACTTTGACTTTTTGGTCAAAATCAAGAGTCAAGATTCATTTTTCATCAAAACATGCCAAATCATGAAACTTGTTCACCAAGAAATCACAAAATGCAAATTAGGGTTAGAAATGGAATTTTTCATAACTTAGAATTTTTCTAAGTTATAAAAAACCCTAATTTTTTCCCAACTTTGCCCCACTTTTTCACCATGATCCATTTGGATTAAAACAAAAGTCCAAACATGAATGTTGTAGCTTGTTGCATAATCTACAACTTTGATTCACAAAGTTTTCTCATTTGAAGCTTGTATCTCAAGTTACAATTTTTTGAATAAGGGCACTAAACCATTTTTAACTTAGTGAAGTTTTAACCTATTTTGACAAGGTTTTCTACCCCACTTCAAGGCCATTTTCCATACACTTACACTTGAAATTTCAATTTGCATTTCAAATATGGATTGTATTACACATTCCAAGCTTTCCAAAATGTCCAATAACTTCTCAAACAACCTCATGGTTAGAGAGAATCGAATTTCACAATATAGCAAAAAACCACTTTGTTCATGACCAAGTTCCATGCCCATAACTTTGCAATTTGAACTCAGCATGCTTTAGGTTAGATTACAGGTCCTTAAACCAAGTTACACTACATAATTTAATGCATATTCATTGTGTTAAGGTGTTGTTCTATGAGTTTGGACATTGTATGCAAGATTAATCCCAAATTAGATAAAGTGAACTATCCATTTTTGCTAAAATTCACTTTATGTCAATTTAGAATCCAACAAGTACATTGCAAATCTGAATGGCACAAGTTTATGAGCATAACACACTGATCAAGGAGGGATTATGCAGCACATTAGGGGCCCTCTACATGCCTAGAAACTCAAGTTGCATTTTGTTGCTTAAGTGTGAAGAAGAGTTCCATAACTCACAACAACTCTCATCTCAGCAGGAGAACACAAGAACAAACTTATCAAACACACTCAAGACAACATAACCAAGCTAATACACGACCCTTGCACCTCTAAAATACCCTCCATCTCAGAATCATCCTCAAACTGCAAAAACAGAGTTGCCTCTGCAGTTTGAGTACCAACTCCCATTTCTCTCGAGCATTCTTGCCAAAACCTGTTCCTCTACCTTCCTTACAACCTATGCAAACTATCCAGAAGCTAAGACACAACCTGTAACACCTCTAAGCCACTTCACCATTTTTGTTTTTCTGTTTTGCAGTTGAAGTTCTCTAGCTTGATTCAGAAACTCTCAAGACAAAGTAAGCATTGAAACAGCATCCCTGGACCTCAAGGAAACTTTTCCAATCATCACCTTGCACTGAAGGTTCCTACACCTCCAGATAGAAGTTCAACTGAATAGGTAAAATTTTGAATTCGTATCTCTCTTATTATGCATCATTAGTCTTAAGTTTGTGAAGAAATAATGTCATACTCATGCCACTGAACATGTCCATGTCTTTACTTTTCATTTCTTTTGCCTGAGTAGAGAGAATTTGGAGTTTGAAAATGACAGAAAAATTAGGTTAGGATTTGGGGGAGGAGAAATTCTCCTTCATCTTAGAGAGTTAGGTCAAGTTCTATACATGGTTAGAATCGTCTCTTCATGCTGAACACTTTTTATGTTATGAGTTTTTGTTAAAAAGCCAGGAATCAGGAGTTAGCAGCTGGAGTACAGGGCGCGCGTTTTTGAATGTTGTTGAACGAAGGTTGAAGATGAAGCCACATGGGCTGGGCCTGTGTGGTTTCTTCTTTTTACACCCTGTTTCCATTTTCTTACCCCCCAAGCCCATTTGCTTCATTTTTCATGATTTTTGACTTTTTCTTTTCTCATTTGACTCATTTATTTTTTCTCAGCATATTAAAATTTTGAAAATATTTTTCTCATCATTTTTTGATTTTTATTTGATTTTATTTGATTTTCTTTTGTTTATACATAAATAAATACATATTATTATTTAGGATAAATAGAAAAATATGTAAAAACACTTCTATTTTTATTTTTATTTTATATTACCCTCTGAAAACATTTTATATAAAAAATACTATTTTCTAAAAAATTTAATTATTATTATTATTTATATATATAGTACCTATTTAAAATAATATAAATATACATATATATATATATATATATATATATATATATATATATATATATATATATATATATATATATATATATATATATATATATATATATATATATATATATATATATATATATATATATATATATATATATATATATATATATATATATATATATATATATATATATATATATATATATATATATATATATATATATATATATATATATATTAATGCATTTAGAGTAAAAACACCAAAAAAATGTACATATTTTATTTTTTAATATTTAATACTAAAAATGCCTTTTTTACAAATATATCATATTTTATTTTATTTTTGTAAGTAAATAATGAATATTATATGAATTAATTAATTAATATACATTTTGATTAAAATTAGGGTTTTTTGCCCTAAATTTGAAAATACTCTAAAAATAATACCTTTTTATTTTTTCTTTTAGTTTACATGAACAATACTTTTTTTCATATACATAAAAACTCCTTTTATATTTTGCATATTTATGTCAATTTCCATTTAATTATGCAATTATTTATCTTGTAAATATTCTTAAAAATGATGTAATAGTTTAGATTTAAATTCTTGCCCAAATAAACCCCATTTGAAACATTGTACCCCCTCCCCATATTATTGTGATGTAATAGCCTAGGAATTTAAATTTCGCACTTTTAATGCTTTCTAAACATACTATGCTAGAATTAGGGTTTTGTATGCGAATAAAAACGAACAAAAATAGTTGGACCTAATACAAGATAAATGAGCATGAAAATAAACAACACATCTCACACTTGCACCCCCTAGGGTATTCCACTTTGTTGCCTTTCAAAAAAGGGCCATATTGCATGTTGAATTTCTTTGGGTAAAACAAACAATCAAGTGATCATAGTCCCTCAAAATGTTGCCTAAATAAAATGATCAAGTCCCTTTTAAAGAAAATTGCCCAAAGACATTTAACACTATTGCAACTATGGTCTAAACGATGACCCGCACCCGTCCCTTTCATCTCCTAAGACAAGATTGTCCACCAAATGCAATGGTGGAACAAAATTGTCAAAAGGCTTAAAACATGACAAAAATCTTTGAGAAAATTTTAGGGTAGATGAACTCTTAAGTACTTGTCAACTTTACAAGAAAAACACTTGCCTTATTTCAAAAACCCACTTCACAAACACTTTCAAAATCAACTTTTCAAACCCTTGAAACATCTTTTCAAAAAGACAAACACCTTTGTAAAACATTCGAGTAAAGAATTGTTACAAGGGTAGCCTATGCAAGGCATCTTTTTTAAAACCTTTTCAAAGCCGCACACAAAGCACCATTTTAAACAATTGAAAACTAAGGCAAGTTGATCTAAGCAAGTATCTAAGAGCCCATGGATAACCATGGATAGGAGGGGTGCTAATACCTTCCCCTTCTATAATCTACTCCCCGAACCCCAAGAAAAAAAAATCTCAAAGGTTTTTGCTGTGCTTTTTAAACCTTTCCTTAGGATAAAATAAAAAGTCGGTGGCGACTCTTGCTCAACCGAAAAATTTGCGAAAACAAACGCAAAACCCTAGTCAGTTCTCCCACCATATCACAGAACTGGCGACTCTGCTGGGGATAATATTGATAGTGGAGTAACCTTAGGGCTTAGATCACCCTCTTGCATGACTAATTGTTTGATTTGCTTGCTTTATACTTTGGCTCTATTGTTTGGGTTTACAATCCTCCACCCGGATTTTGGGAAACATTCATAGATAGCAATACGTTGTGGAAACTGTGCGGGGTATACCGACACGGTCTAAGCAATAGCTATATTAGTGCGTCATATTTGTGAGTACCGGTAACCCTTGAGTTCAATCAAGGAGAGTACGGGGCCGCTGAGTGATGTCACTAAGCACTAATGACCTAGAACCTTACTTGACCATCTTGGCCTTTTATTAGGGGTAGTGAGATGACCGGCTTTGGTGCAGTCCGAAGTTGGTAGATACTCGATACTACACTCATTGAGGTTTGTTTTCTTGGAATATTTTGGTCGCTAGTTAAGTGGCTAAACCAAAACAATGAACAATGAAAACAATCCAGTGATATTGAGCTCCTTAGAACTCGGTTACTATTTATAGGACAGGTTTTTAAGCCAACTACACTCAAGAGGGTACTTACCTATGAAACCCCATGCAAGCCTGAAATTAGGGTTTGGTGTGATTTGCTTGTACATATGTTTTGTGCATACATCATAAACATCATAAAACATCATATGCATTCACTAACCATTTCAAGGGTGTTGGATCTTCAACTTTGTTCTTGTTTTGTAGGACATGGAAATTCCTCGCAGAAACACCATTCAAGTCAACCTTGTGAGAATCTCTCCTCAACTCAAGGAGATCACTTCAAGAATTCCGGAAAATTCATCCTTCAATGAAAGACATGGTAGACTGCTCAGCCTAGTCAACACCAACATTGAAGAAGACATGATGAAAGTGCTATTCCATTTCTTTGACCCTCTTCACCACTGCTTCACTTTCCCTGATTATCAGTTGGTTCCCACTTTGGAGGAGTTTTCTCAACTCCTAAGAATCCCTATCCTTAATCAACTACCCTTCAACGGTACGGAGAAGGAACCAAAGCCTGAAGATGTTGCTCGAGCACTACATCTACAACCATCTGAAATCAAGGGGCATTGGGAAACCAGAAGCGGCGTCAAAGGATTCTTAGCAAAATTCTTGTTCGAGAAGGCACAAGAATGTTGGAACTCATTGGACCTACAAGCCTTTGAAGAGATTGTGGCACTCCTTATCTATGGGTTGGTCTTGTTCCCAAATCCTGACCAATTGGTAGATGTCAACGCTGTCAAAATCTTCTTGTCCAGAAATCCAATACCGACATTGCTTGGGGACATTCTTCACTCATTTTACACACGAACAATGAGAAAGAGGGGTGTTCTCATGTGATGTACTCCTATCCTCGCAAGGTGGTTTATTTCGCACCTTCCACAATCTATCTTGAAGAATGACCAAAGTACAAGGTGGTCCCAACGATTGATGACTCTTACTCATTCTGATGTGCATTGGTGTTCTCGGTCCAGAGAAAATGTCATCATCGTCGATCGTTGCGGAGAGTTTCCTAATGTTCCTTTACTTGGAATCAGGGGAGGTATCACCTACAATCCTTTCCTAGCTTTGAGACAATTTGGATATGCACGGAGGGATGGCCCTCATGACATGTTGATTCCTAGCCTAGTTTTTGACTTCGACAACGATGCGCAAGGACTTCGCCAGAGATTCATCAGAGCTTGGGGAAGACTCAACAAGGTTGATAGCAAGACTCTGGGACACAAGAACTCCATCCCTCTTGAGCCCTATCTCAAGTGGGTACGAGCCCGAGCCCAAAGTCTAATGATGCCTTATCCTCATGTACTCCCAGTGATTAAAGAGCCCGTCAATGAAGGAGAGGTTCCCTACACCATCCTGCATCCAGACATGCCTACATCGTGGGAGGAAATGCAGAAAAGTTGGATTCAGCTCAAGGAGGAACGGAACACTTTTGAAGCTAGCTACTACGCCAGTGAAAAGAAGGTTCTAGAGCTTACCCGCCGACTCCACGAGCAAGAGGCCCTCAACACCTACATCGCGCCAAAGAGGATGCGCAATGTCTTTCTGCCTTGAGAAGTTTATGTTGTAACATTTGGCCCATGGGGCATTTATGTACTAACAAATTTCTTCTTATTAATATGACGTGCGTTCTTCTTTGTCTGAAACAACTTTGAATATCCTAAATCCTTGAATGCATTGCATACATCAGCATACCATTCATCATGTGCATAAGCAGGTCTCACTCCAGGTTTCCTTATCTATCTGCTGTTTATTTCAGTAGGATGGATCTCGAGCAAACAGTCAAAGACCTACAAGCCCAGAATGCACAGTTCCAGCAACTCTTGATGACCTTGGTCAAGAGTCAAGAGGATATCAAGGCTCATCTGGAGAGTAAGGACCCAGTGAAGAAGAAAAAGAGAGTCGGAGTGGCTACTTTGGGGAGAAGATTTGACAGAGAAGCTCGGAGGGTGCTCGAATTTCCTCCTACTTCTGATGAAGGAACTAGTAAAAGAGATCGGGTTGCGGTGCCTTCCGAGTCTGATGCAGAGGAGGAAGAGGTTGAAGAGGATGAAGATTATTCTGACCAGCAGTATCCTCCAGCTGATGACAAATATAAGGGTTTAGAAGACAGATTGGCTGCCATGGAATTGCAAAGGGTACCGGGTCTGGATTTTGAAGACATGGGCCTGGTGGCCGGAATTGTGATTCCCCCAAAATTCAAGGTGCCAGTGTTTGTAAGGTATGACGGGCTGTCCTGCCCCAAAATGCATCTCAGGTCCTATGTGAGAAAGATTCAACCCTATACAGCAGATAAAAATCTCTGGATTCATTTCTTTCAAGACAGCATGTCGGGAGCTCAGTTGGAATGGTTTTATCAGTTAGAAGGAACCAGTGTCAGAAATTGGGAAGATTTGGCCACCGCTTTCTATAAACAATACCAGTATAATTCTGATCTTGCTCCTACTCGTACCCAACTTCAGGGTATGTCACTAGGAACAAGTGAGGGATTCAAGGAATATGCACAAAAATGGAGGGATTTGGCTGGCAGGGTGCAGCCTCCTTTAACCGATCGTGAGCTCGTTGATATGTTTCTTGGGACCCTGTCTGGGCCGTTTTTCAATCATCTAATTGGTAACTCTTCCGCGGGGTTTACCGATTTGATCTTAACAGGCGAAAGAATAGAGGCTGGCATCAAGTCAGGAAAGATTCAGAAGGGTGTTGCTGCAAGTGTTGAGAAGAAGCCTTTTAAGAAGGAGACAGCTATGGTATATTCTCAAAGAAGAGCAGGGAAGATGGAGCGTCGGCCAACTGTGGGGGCCGTAATGATTCAAAACACTCCAAGTGAGCAGCCTCGCTACAACCAATCCAGACCAAACCAGCAACGGGTGGAAAGGCCACAACGGCAGTTCACCCGTATTAATATGACTCCAGCGCAGGTGCTTCCCCATCTATTGAAGTTGAATCTTGCCACCATCAAGGAGGCGCCAAAAATTGTAAATACGTCCTCCCCGCATTATCATGCCAATGCTAAGTGTGCCTATCATTCAGACAGTGTTGGACACGACACCAATGATTGTTGGGCACTCAAGCATAAGATCCAGGACCTGATAGAGGCTAAGGAGGTAGAGTTTGACGCTCCAGAAAAACCCAATGTGATATCTGCACCTATGCCGAAGCACGGTCGGAATGTCAATGCCATTGAAGAGGATCTGTATGTTGCTGACGTTAGTGATCTGACTACTCCACTGCTAACCATTAAGTTGAATTTGTTAAGGGCCGGGATCTTCCCGGGATGTAAAGAAGACTGCTACTGTTGCCACTCTCTGCCGTTTGATTGTCCGCTATTGAAGAAAGGCATCCAAGGCCTCATGGATAGCCGACAAATTTTGTTCGAAAAAGTTCCTGCTGTCCCAGTTCATGTTGAAAATATCTCAATCATAACCATTCACGCCAATCTTTCCAAGGCCGTCAAAAAGCCTGTTAAGATTACACCAGCTGCAAAGTCTATACCTTTGAAGATAACAATGCCAGGGCCTATTCCCTTTGTTTCTGAGAAGTCGATACCTTGGAACTATGGTGGTGACATCTATTACCATGGTATCAAGCAAGTTGAAATAATTGAAGAAAATTCAGATGATGAAGAAGCCAGCATTAGTAACATTGCGGGCACCAGCAAAATCACCAGGAGCGGGAGAATATTTTCTCCAGAGATTGCCCCTCCAAGAGCAGTCTTTGGACCCTCATCAGCTAAAGAAGTCATCCCTGCACCAGTAAAACTCTCCGCTAGAACTCCTTGGATTGAGGAAATCGTCGTTCCTAGTGCTGCCTCTCCTACCATTGCTGATAAAGGAAAGGGAATACAAGATGAGCCCGTCAGGACGAGGGTTCAGCCCTTGGTGATCCCGGAAGCCTCCAAGAAAGAAATGGACGAGATTTTGAGGATAATCAAGAGAAGTGATTACGATATGGTGGAACAGTTGGGGCAAACCCCCTCCAAGATCTCCATGCTGGCACTATTGCTTTGCTCAGAAGCGCACGCTCAAGCTTTGATTAAGTTTCTAAAGGCAGCTCATGTGCCCCAGGAAACCTCTGCAGATCAATTTCAACATTGCGTGGCTAGTCTGACTGCAGACAATGGATTAGGTTTTTCTGATGCCGACCTGACCCCTAAGGGCCGAAACCACAATGATGCGTTGCATATTTCAATCGAGTGTCGCGGAACCACCCTTGCACATGTTTTGGTTGATACCGGTTCATCGCTGAATGTTTTGCCTAAGAAGGCCTTGGACCGGCTAGATTGCGAAGGTTTGGAATTAAAGCCTAGTGATATTGTCGTCAGAGCTTTCGATGGGTCGAAAAGAATGGTCCATGGAGAAGTTGAAATTCCTGTCAAGATAGGTACTGAGGTGTTTAAATCCACTTTCTATGTAATGGACATCCGTCCATCATACTCCTGCCTGCTGGGTAGACCTTGGATACACCATGCTGGGGCAGTCACCTCCTCCTTGCATCAGATGCTGAAGTATCCTGTAAAGGGAAAGATCACTACTGTCCACGGTGAAGAAGAGTACATGATTAGCCATTTAAATTCTTTCCGGTATGTGGAGGTTGAAGGAGAGTTCATTGAGACACCATTTCAACATTTCGAAGAAGTGCTTCCTGAGATAGCAGTGGCGAAGTTGGCAGCTGAGACACCAAGACAGATGGCCAGGATGGCATCTCTGGAGGATGCAAAGGCTGCAGTTAAAGAAGGGAAGAATTCAGCATGGGGGCAGTTACCCGATTTTCCGCATAAAACTGATAAGTTTGGGTTAGGTTTCACCGCTGCTGGCCAGAAGGCCATGCGCCAGTCAAAGATTGAAAGAGCGCCGATCAAAATTTCTCCTTACCGAATCAACGCCCTGGAAGATGAAGACAAGGAAAGCAACTTTGAAGAATGGATTCATCCAACAGTCAAAGGAGGATTGAGCAATTGGGAGGCTAAAGACTTTGTCCCCATCACTTTTATTCATCAGTAATTTATCTATTAAACATTTCCTATTTGGTCTGTAATATTTTACTTTCAAACAATCCGTACACTATCTTTTCACCTCCTGCCTTGCCCGGGGCATGTAGGTCCACTTGTAAGGGTTTTGACTATTTTTCATATTCATATGCCATGTTTAACGATTCATTGGACGTTTTTCATTTGATAAACTGCTTATGTCCATTTTCTTTCTTTTTGCATTTTTGTTTAAGGATGGCTATCCCTTACACACACCCACACTCACCAATGCAGGTACCCATCCACTCCGGATTCCATGGGCGACTATTCTGCTGTATCTTTCTATAACTCTGAAGATCTGGTCAATCTAGCCGAGTATGAGGATGACGACGGTTGTGAAGTACCCGGGGAACTAGCCAGACTCCTGCAACAAGAGGAAAGGGCCATCTTACCGCATGAAGAGCCATTGGAAGTTGTCAACTTGGGAACCGAAGAGAATCGGAAGGAGGTGCAAGTGGGTGCCAACCTGGAACCAGAAGTCAAGGAACGCTTGGTACAGTTACTGAATGAGTATGTTGAAATCTTCGCTTGGTCCTATGAAGACATGCCGGGTCTAGACACAGACATCGTGGTTCACCGTCTCCCCACAAGAGAAGACTGTCCACCAATCAAGCAAAAAGTTCGCCGAATGAGGCCTGACATGTCCGAAAAGATCAAAGCAGAAGTAATGAAGCAATTCGATGCTGGCTTCCTAGCTGTTACGTCCTATCCTCAATGGGTCGCTAACATCGTACCGGTACCAAAGAAAGATGGCAAAGTCAGAATGTGCGTGGACTACCGGGATTTGAACAGGGCCAGCCCTAAAGATGATTTCCCGCTACCTCATATTGACATCTTGATCGACAATACAGCTCAGCATAAGGTGTTTTCCTTCATGGACGGATTCTCGGGCTACAATCAAATCAAAATGGCCCCCGAGGATATGGAGAAAACGACTTTTGTCACACAATAGGGCACTTTCTGTTATAAAGTGATGCCGTTCGGGCTGAAGAACACAGGGGCAACTTATCAACGCGCCATGGTAGCTTTATTTCATGACATGATACATCATGAGATTGAAGTTTACGTAGACGATATGATAGCTTGGTCACAAACAGAGGAAGAGCACCTTGAACATCTGGAAAAGCTGTTTGCCAGATTAAAAGAGTACAAGCTCAGGCTGAATCCAAGTAAATGCACTTTTGGAGTTAGGTCTGGTAAGCTCCTGGGATTTATTGTAAGCAACAAAGGCATTGAAGTCGATCCGGCAAAAGTAAAAGCAATTCAAGAGATGCCTGCTCCCCGTACTGAAAAGGAGGTCAGAGGATTCTTAGGACGCATAAACTATATTGCCAGATTCATCTCACATCTGACTTCTACCTGTGAGCCAATTTTCAAACTCTTGAAGAAAGATCAGGTAGTTGAATGGAACGACGACTGCCAAGCCGCTTTTGATAGAATCAAGGAGTATTTGCTAGAACCTCCTATTCTAATGCCACCTGTCGAAGGAAGACCATTGATCATGTACTTAACTGTCTTGGATAACTCAATGGGGTGTGTGTTGGGCCAGCATGACGAGTCTGGTCGAAAAGAGCATGCTATTTATTACCTTAGCAAAAAGTTTACCGACTGCGAGACTCGCTACTCACTGCTCGAGAAAACTTGCTGCGCTTTGGTATGGGCTGCTCGCCGACTAAGACAGTATATGCTGACTCATACTACCTTGTTGATATCCAAAATGGACCCTATCAAGTATATCTTCGAGAAGCCCGCTTTATCTGGAAGGATAGCTAGATGGAAAATGATCTTGACCGAGTATGACATCCAGTACACCACCCAAAAAGCTATAAAAGGGAGCGTACTAGCTGACCATCTGGCTCATCAGGCTATTGAAGACTATCAACCCATGAGATTTGACTTCCCAGACGAGGACATCATGAATTTGGACAACATCGAAAGTGACGGACCATATGACGGACCCGAAAAGGGATCCCGATGGACCCTGTACTTTGATGGTGCTTCGAATGCACTTGGAAATGGTATTGGCGCAGTACTCATTTCTCCGGAAGGTTGTCACACTCCTTTCACAGCCCGACTTTGTTTCAGCTGCACAAACAACATGGCTGAGTATGAAGCTTGCATCTTTGGTCTCGAAGCTGCTATAGACTTGGGGATCAAATCTTTGATCGTATTCGGGGACTCGGCTTTGGTCATCAGCCAAATCAAAGGAGACTGGGACACCAAGCATCCTAATCTTATCCCATACAAAGAACATGTCCTGACATGGTTGCCTCATTTCGAGCAAATTACCTTCGAGCACTTCCCGCGAGAAGAGAATCAACTAGCCGATGCTCTGGCCACAATGTCCTCCATGATTAAACTCAACTGGGATAACGAGGCTCCCCAAATCACCATCAAGCGAATGGATGAACCGGCACATTGCCACGAGATTAATACTGAAGAAGTAGTGGAACAGCCTTGGTTCCATGAAATCAAAAGGTATCTCAAGACTAGGGATTACCCTGAAGGAGCTTCCGTGAATGACAAGAAGTTCTTAAGGAAATTCGCCGCTAAGTTTTTCCTGAGCAACGGCATCCTTTACAAACGAAGCCATGATTGTGTACTACTCCGATGTGTGGATAAAGTTGAAGCAGAGTTGATCATGACTGATATACACAGCGGCACATTTGGCACTCACTTGAGCGGGCACACAATGGCTAAGAAGATCCTAAGGGCAGGCTATTATTGGTCTACTATGGAGGCTGACTGCCATCAACATTCCCGTACTTGTCACAAGTGTCAAGTCTATGCTGACAAAGTTCATATCCCTCCGGTTCCCCTCAATGTCCTGACTGCTCCATGGCCCTTTGCAATGTGGGGCATTGATATGATTGGAGAGATCAAGCCCACGGCTTCCAACGGACATCGCTTCATCCTGGTTGCCATTGACTACTTCACTAAATGGGTCGAAGCAGCTTCCTTCGCCTCTGTTACTAAAAATGTGGTTGCCCGCTTTATCAAGCAAAATCTCATATGTCGGTATGGTGTTCCAGACAGAATCATCACGGACAACGGTACCAATCTGAATAATACAATGATCACTGCATTATGCGAACAGTTCAAGATTTATCATCACAATTCATCTCCCTATCGGCCGAAGATGAACGGTGTTGTTGAAGCTGTGAACAAAAACATTAAGAAGATCATTCAGAAAATGACAGTCACTTATAAAGATTGGCATGAGATGTTACCGTTTGCTCTGCATGGATACCGTACGACGACACGTACTTCAACTGGGGCAACCCCATTTTCTTTGGTTTATGGCATGGAAGCTGTCTTGCCTATGGAAGTCCAAATCCCATCTCTGAGGATTATGAAGGATGCAGGTTTGAATGAAGATGATTGGATGCAGACCCGACTTGATCAACTCAATCTGATCGACGAGAAGCGACTTGCTGCTATATGCCATGGTCAGACGTATCAAAAGCGGATGATCAAGGCCTTCAATAAGAAAGTCAGACGTCAAGTGTATCGAGTCGGGGATCTCGTAATCAAGCGGATTATCTTGCCGCAAAGTGATCCCAGGGGCAAATGGACTCCTACATATGAAGGACCATTTGTGATCAAGAGCATATTTTCTGGTGGTGCAATGATTCTGACCACCATGGACGGCGACGATTTGCCGCACCCTGCAAACGCAAACATAGTCAAAAGATACTACGCATAAAATAACCCGGCAAGTCGAAAACCCGAAAGGGCGGCTTGGGCAAAAATGGGCATCCCGGTGAACCGAAAACCCGAAAGGGCGGTTCAGGCAAAAATTAGGGATAAAAACAAAAAAAAATCTGTACACCCGACAAGTCGAAAACCCGAAGGGGCGGCTTGGGCAAAAAGGGGTTTCCCGGTGGATCGAAAACCCGAAAGGGCGATCCAGGCAAAAGTTAGGGAATTAAAGCGTATGACTACGTCTCGTCGGATCACTTCAAAGACAATCTCTTCATCAACCAGTTCCAGACTTCTGATTAATCCAGTCATCGTCAAACGAGGCACTGAACGGGCAGATATTCAGAGTTGTGAAAGCTATAGCAGAATGGAATCCCATGGAATTATTTCACATAGCCATCCTTTATTTTGTATAAAATCTTTCAATGTTTTCGACAAAGTCCTCTTACTAGGATGATTGTCTCCTTTGTACAAATATACCCAAGGAAAATCAATACAAATACTTTTCCCAGAAATTTGTGTCATTTCCCTTTTCTTTTTTTTCTCTTGCACTATTTGTTTTATTTTGAGAAACGTCCAATGTTTTGTTAAATAGGCATATGCATTTGAAATGTAATCACTTCCTAAATGAACCTAAAAAGGATTACTGATAGGATGAAGGTACAGATGAATACCTTGATACCCTTTTAAAGGAAACCCCCAGGAGATTTGGAATCCATATCCCTAACAAGTCTTGAAGCTCATCCCTAGTAGGTTCTGGAAGGTATTTCCCCGCAGAACACGAACGTCTCCCCCGAGTTTTATTCAAAGTTATTCCTCACAAGGGCTTATAACTGGGTTATCCTCAGCTAACAGCCACAGAAGATCGCACTCACCAGAATTCTTCCTATCCCCGGCGGAGTTCATCGAAATTCCCCAGCCTAACTTATCAATATGATCCCCGGAGAAGCTTATCTTTGTTATCCCCAGCCGAGTTAAAATTTCGAATTATCAACCCCCAGCGGAGCCAGACTAATGAGCCTTCTCTCCACAGAGTCTTAGAAAGAGAAATCTTGAGTTCCCCAGTGAGATCGCCAGAATTACTTCCCATCAAATTGAAGGTTCTCAATCTTACCTCCTCAGCATGAGTCTACTAGTTTGATACTCCCCAGTAGAGGTCATCAGGAATTTTCTTCCCCAGTAGTAGCCAAGGATTTATTTTCCCCAGCAACAGTCAAGATGCTTTTATCTTCAGCCACCTCGAATTCATTTATCCTCAGCAAGTTAGCTCGTCAGCTTACATGCGCATTCATCACATTCATGTCATAAAACATTGATGTCACATATATCGCATCATGCATCATAACATTGCATGCAACTAACTCTTTACCTTTTCAGGAAAGATCAGTCGACAGACTAAAAATCATTCAACTTCAAGATTTCTGAAAACAGTTCACGGGTTCCCCAAGTAAACGGATGTTAACCTGTCACTTGTTCAGATTCTTCTTCAAGACCTTCTGAAAACAGCTTATGGATTCTTCCCAACAACGGATGTTAATCTATCAACTTGTTCAGATACAACTTTTTGAAAACAGTTTACAGACGCTTCCCAACAACAGATGCTGCTCTATTGCTTATTCAACTTCAAGATTTCTGAAAACAGTTCACGGGTTCCCCAAGTAAACGGATGTTAACCTGTCACTTGTTCAGATTCTTCTTCAAGACCTTCTGAAAACAGCTTATGGATTCTTCCCAACAATGGATGTTAATCTATCAACTTGTTCAGATACAACTTTTTGAAAACAGTTTACAGACGCTTCCCAACAACGGATGCTGCTCTATTGCTTATTCAACTTCAAGATTTCTGAAAACAGTTCACGGGTTCTCCAAGTAAACGGATGTTAACCTATCGCTTGTTCAGTTTCTTCTCCAAACCACTGAAAACAGTTTACAGATTCCTCCCAACAACGGATGTCAATCTATTGCTTGTTCAGACCCCCCAGTTCAGAGATGGTCCCAAGCCTGGACACCTTCCTGATATTCCCTTCCAGATGGCATCTCTAAGCCCATCCCCGACAAGATTTTTGTCACTCTCCCAGATGGCATCATTAAGCCCATCTCCAAATGGCATCTCTAAGCCCATTCCCGTATCCATTGCTTTGACAAGTGCAAATTTCCGGGCACTCTAGTGTCCAATCTCCTTTTACCCTCGAGTCACGAAAGGCAAGCTTGCCAATCTAACTCTTCGGATTCAAGAAGATTGAACAGGGGCAACTGTTGTACCCCAAAATTTGCCCTCCCATTTCTCATTGATTTCTCATCACAAAGCCCTTGAAGCTCAGGATCCAGTTAGGGTTTCATCTGCTCAAGACCTCTCCTTGCACTGTGGACTCAAAATTAGGGTTTGTGTTTGCATAAAGATGTTTTGACCCAAAATGCCCAAGATGACTTTCATGCCTCATATTGGACTCCCAAGCTTACCCATATCAAGTTTCAAGCCTTGATTCCAAGTTTTGCCCAGTCAATTGGACAGTTGACCTAGAAATCAACTGTATTGGGGAAAAAGTCAACTGTGGCCAATTGACAGTCAAACCTCATGAAATTTGACCCACATCAACATTATGAACTCATATGAACCATTTGATCAAGTTTGGATCACAATTCCACAAGAAAATTGATCAGATCACCAAAAGGGCAAAATGGTCATTTTTAGGGTTTTGACTGTACAAAGGCAATTTTTGACTGTTTGACCTAGCCAATGGCAAATCAAGCTCACACATGGACTCAAGGACCCTATGGAATTATCTTGACATGATCAACAAGCTCAAAAGATCCCAAGTACACAAGATTGACAGTTGAATTTCCCAGTCAATTGATCAGTTTTGACTGTATACTGAAAAGTCAAACTTTGACTTTTTGGTCAAAATCAAGAGTCAAGATTCATTTTTCATCAAAACATGCCAAATCATGAAACTTGTTCACCAAGAAATCACAAAATGCAAATTAGGGTTAGAAATGGAATTTTTCATAACTTAGAATTTTTCTAAGTTATAAAAAACCCTAATTTTTTCCCAACTTTGCCCCACTTTTTCACCATGATCCATTTGGATTCAAACAAAAGTCCAAACATGAAAGTTGTAGCTTGTTGCATAATCTACAACTTTGATTCACAAAGTTTTCTCATTTGAAGCTTTTATCTCAAGTTACAATTTTTTGAATAAGGGCACTAAACCATTTTTAACTTAGTGAAGTTTTAACCTATTTTGACAAGGTTTTCTACCCCACTTCAAGGCCATTTTCCATACACTTCCACTTGAAATTTCAATTTGCATTTCAAAGATGGATTGTATTACACATTCCAAGCTTTCCAAAATGTCCAAGAACTTCTCAAACAACCTCATGGTTAGAGAGAATCGAATTTCACAATATAGCAAAAAACCACTTTGTTCATGACCAAGTTCCATGCCCATAACTTTGCAATTTGAACTCAGCATGCTTTAGGTTAGATTACAGGTCCTTAAACCAAGTTACACTCCATAATTTAATGCATATTCATTGTGTTAAGGTGTTGTTCTATGAGTTTGGACATTGTATGCAAGATTAATCCCAAATTAGATAAAGTGAACTATCCATTTTTGCTAAAATTCACTTTATGTCAATTTAGAATCCAACAAGTACATTGCAAATCTGAATGGCACAAGTTTATGAGCATAACACACTGATCAAGGAGGGATTATGAAGCACATTAGGGGCCCTCTACATGCCTAGAAACTCAAGTTGCATTTTGTTGCTTAAGTGTGAAGAAAAGTTCCATAACTCACAACAACTCTCATCTCAGCAGGAGAACACAAGAACAAACTTATCAAACACACTCAAGACAACATAACCAAGCTAATACACGACCCTTGCACCTCTAAAATACCCTCCATCTCAGAATCATCCTCAAACTGCAAAAACAGAGTTGCCTCTGCAGTTTGAGTACCAACTCCCATTTCTCTCGAGCATTCTTGCCAAAACCTGTTCCTCTACCTTCCTTACAACCTATGCAAACTATCCAGAAGCTAAGACACAACCTGTAACACCTCTAAGCCACTTCACCATTTTTGTTTTTCTGTTTTGCAGTTGAAGTTCTCTAGCTTGATTCAGAAACTCTCAAGACAAAGTAAGCATTGAAACAGCATCCCTGGACCTCAAGGAAGCTTTTCCAATCATCACCTTGCACTGAAGGTTCCTACACCTCCAGATAGAAGTTCAACTGAATAGGTAAAATTTTGAATTCGTATCTCTCTTATTATGCATCATTAGTCTTAAGTTTGTGAAGAAATAATGTTATACTCATGCCACTGAACATGTCCATGTCTTTACTTTTCATTTCTTTTGCCTGAGTAGAGAGAATTTGGAGTTTGAAAATGACAGAAAAATTAGGTTAGGATTTGGGGGAGGAGAAATTCTCCTTCATCTTAGAGAGTTAGGTCAAGTTCTATACATGGTTAGAATCATCTCTTCATGCTGAACACTTTTTATGTTATGAGTTTTTGTTAAAAAGCCAGGAATCAGGAGTTAGCAGCTGGAGTACAGGGCGCGCGTTTTTGAATGTTGTTGAACGAAGGTTGAAGATGAAGCCACATGGGCTGGGCCTGTGTGGTTTCTTCTTTTTACACCCTGTTTCCATTTTCTTACCCCCCAAGCCCATTTGCTTCATTTTTCATGATTTTTGACTTTTTCTTTTCTCATTTGACTCATTTATTTTTTCTCAGCATATTAAAATTTTGAAAATATTTTTCTCATCACTTTTTGATTTTTATTTGATTTTATTTGATTTTCTTTTGTTTATACATAAATAAATACATATTATTATTTAGGATAAATAGAAAAATATGTAAAAACACTTCTATTTTTATTTTTATTTTATATTACCCTCTGAAAACATTTTATATAAAAAAAACTATTTTCTAAAAAATTTAATTATTATTATTATTAATATATATATAGTACCTATTTAAAATAATATAAATATACATATATATATATATATATATATATATATATATATATATATATATATATATATATTAATGCATTTAGAGTAAAAACACCAAAAAAATGTACATATTTTATTTTTTAATATTTAATACTAAAAATGCCTTTTTTACAAATATATCATATTTTATTTTATTTTTGTAAGTAAATAATGAATATTATATGAATTAATTAATTAATATACATTTTGATTAAAATTAGGGTTTTTTGCCCTAAATTTGAAAATACTCTAAAAATAATACCTTTTTATTTTTTCTTTTAGTTTACATGAACAATACTTTTTTTCATATACATAAAAACTCCTTTTATATTTTGCATATTTATGTCAATTTCCATTTAATTATGCAATTATTTATCTTGTAAATATTCCTAAAAATGATGTAATAGTTTAGATTTAAATTCTTGCCCAAATAAACCCCATTTGAAACATTGTACCCCCCTCCCCATATTATTGTGATGTAATAGCCTAGGAATTTAAATTTCGCACTTTTAATGCTTTCTAAACATACTATGCTAGAATTAGGGTTTTGTATGCGAATAAAAACGAACAAAAATAGTTGGACCTAATACAAGATAAATGAGCATGAAAATAAACAACACATCTCACACTTGCACCCCCTAGGGTATTCCACTTTGTTGCCTTTCAAAAAAGGGCCATATTGCATGTTGAATTTCTTTGGGTAAAACAAACAATCAAGTGATCATAGTCCCTCAAAATGTTGCCTAAATAAAATGATCAAGTCCCTTTTAAAGAAAATTGCCCAAAGACATTTAACACTATTGCAACTATGGTCTAAACGATGACCCGCACCCGTCCCTTTCATCTCCTAAGACAAGATTGTCCACCAAATGCAATGGTGGAATAAAATTGTCAAAAGGCTTAAAACATGACAAAAATCTTTGAGAAATTTTTTGGGTAGATGAACTCTTAAGTACTTGTCAACTTTACAAGAAAAACACTTGCCTTATTTCAAAAACCCACTTCACAAACACTTTCAAAATCAACTTTTCAAACCCTTGAAACATCTTTTCAAAAAGACAAACACCTTTGTAAAACATTCGAGTAAAGAATTGTTACAAGGGTAGCCTATGCAAGGCATCTTTTTTAAAACCTTTTCAAAGCCGCACATAAAGCACCATTTCAAACAATTGAAAACTAAGGCAAGTTGATCTAAGCAAGTATCTAAGAGCCCATGGATAACCATGGATATGAGGGGTGCTAATACCTTCCCCTTCTATAATCTACTCCCCGAACCCCAAGAAAAAAAAAATCTCAAAGGTTTTTGCTGTGCTTTTTAAACCTTTCCTTAGGATAAAATAAAAAGTCGGTGGCGACTCTTGCTCAACCGAAACATTTGCGAAAACAAACGCAAAACCCTAGTCAGTTCTCCCACCGTATCACACCTGGCAATTAGGTTTTCTAGGGTCTTTTTCCTAGTCTCCAGCTCTTTGCAGGTCTCTTTTAATACAGCTATAACATCAGATGTTTTGGATTGAGTCTTCACAGAAGATGTCTCAGCTGATGTTATGACAATATCAGGAGCATGAGATCCCTGAAACAGCTTGTAGTGTAACCCAAGAGCAGGAGCTCTTTTGCAAGCAGTATCTCTTGCCACCAGGATATCAGGGTACTGTGCAAGGATAATTCCACATAGGAGGGAGGGAAAGGCAATAGGGCCTTTGACAGCAAAGCTACCAGCATGTTTTAGAGTTTGTTCAAAAATGTACCTGCCATAGTCAAATTCAGTCTTGGTTCCCACAGCATAAATAAATCTCCCCAATCCTGTGGAGATAGTAGATTTATGGTTTATAGGGACCCAGTTGGCTGCACCAATCTTGTGCAGGATGGCAAATTTCATGCTTAGCTTACTGGCATTCAGCTTGCCTTTCAAGGGCCAGCACTTGACTTGATAAACTTCATTGTCAGTGACTTCCAGTTCAGGGCAATCCTCATTTGATCTTCCAAGAAATTTGTTAATTTCTGATGGAGAGAAATTAACCCTTCTTCCTCTAACATAAACACATTCAAAGTCAGCTGACCTTCCATCAGCACATTCATCAAACAAGTTTACTATAAATTCCTTGACCAGATTTTCATAGCACTTGGTAAATTTTACCACTGTCTTCATCAGTCCAGCATTTTTAATCAGGTCCATGATTTCCTTGCACTCCATGGCATCATTGTTCAGCTCTCTTTCTAAAGCTATTCTCTTCAAGCAAACATACTTCCATCTGTTGGCATTGTCAGGATGATGAAAAGAGATGTTGTCTGTTGGGACTTCAGGAACTCTAGCCATTTTGCTGGAGGGGAGTTTCCTTCTGATAGGAATTTCTTCAGCATCAATCTGAAACTCTGATTCCTCATCAGAATCAGAAGATTCAGGTTCTTTTCTCTTCTTTGTAATTGGTTGTCTACCAGTATGCACCTGGCCTTTCACCTTCCCTTTGGACTGACCAGTTTTCACAGATTCTACCCCAGTCTTGCCTTCAGCCTTGGATTTCTTATCAGCAGGTTTATCTTTGGTCATACATTTTGCAGCATTCTGATTACCCTTTCTTTTCATCATTCTCCTAGCTATGCTAGGGTTTACATTGGCAATCAGATCATTGTCTGAGTATTCCTCATCCATATCAATGATAGGTGGATCAACAGTCTTCTCTGAAGGGTTCTGAATGTTGTCATTTTGTGTCACAACATTCTCAGAGACATCTACATTTGCTTCAACATTTGGGCTTGTTGATTCTTGATTTAATGGGACAGAAATCCCCGGTACAGATTGGTTTCCGCTTAGTATTCTTGTAACAAGCCTAGCAATTACTTGATGTACTTGAGCTGATCCTTCCCTATTTGGTACAGAGGAAGAAGGATGAGAAGGATTACCAGAAGCAGTAGCTTGAGCTCTTCCTGCATGCCTAGTTCTCAGCTTTTTGACTTTGGAGGGGTCAGTTGCCATTTCTCTGAGAGGAGTGATCTCCAGGACTTCAGAATCTATGCATGTGGTGATTGCTCGAGAATCTCGGTCAGATGATGAAGATGAAGAGGTCGCCTTGGTTGAGGATGATGTTTGAGACATTTTGATTGACTTAGAGCACCAGTGGCAATTTGAGAGAAAACTTTGATTGAGAGAAAGGAATAGGTTGCAAAGACGAGAGAGGTAGGAGGCAAATGAGAGTCTATTCAACTTCTTAATAATTTTGAAAGTATTGGAAAAACATATGATTAACCCACTAAAAATAGACTTAACACAAATAACTCCTTCAACCCTTGTTTTAAGCAAAATTAATTGCTATAATTTCTCATGTTGGCAAATACCCATCTTGCCCTTCAAGTTTTCAGGTTGATTTCCATCAAGAGCCTTGGTAGAAAAATCAGCCAGCTGAAGCTTAATGATACCATGTTCCAGTTTAATTGTCTTCTTCTCTACAAGGTCAATGTGCTTGGTCCTGCTATGCTGAATAGGATTCTTGGAAATATTGATTGTATTCAGATTGTCATAATACAATGTCACAACATCTTGTGAGACATTATACTCAGTGAGCATCTGTTTTGTCCAGATATTTTGAGAACAGCTACCACCAGCTGTAACTATTTCAGCACAGACTTGAGAAGGCATTCTTTTGACATGAATCATAGCTCTGGCAGATTCCTGTATGATCCTATTTTTCCTTCTGCCAACTCCATTTTGATGAGGAGTTATAGGAGAAGAGAATTCATGACTCATTCCTTCTGAGAAACAGAATTTCTTAAACTTGTTGTTTCCAAATTCCTTGTCATGATCACTTCTGATTCTAACAATACATCTTTCTTTTTTAGTTCTTTTGCACAGTTCTCTAGAAACTTCAAGGTTATTCTCCACATCATAGACATATCTCTTTTTACCAAGCCTTTCCATTTGATGTTCACCACAAACCCTCCTTTTATCAATTTGCAGTCTTGGAATCCTTCTGACTGCTTCTATAGAGATAGTTCTTTTCATTCTTCTTAGATGAAGATGGCCAAGTTTTTGGTGCCACAGTTTCACCTCTTTTTCTTCTTTGGTAATAGAACACATAGTAGAGTTATTAGTGTTCTCAGGCTGCCACAAGTAACAATTGTCTTTAGATCTGATTCCTTTCATCACAACTTCTTGTTTTTCATTTAATACAAGACATTCAGATTTTGAGAAGATGACTTTGAATCCTAGATCACACAATTGACTGATACTAATGAGATTAGCAGTCAGGCCTTTTACCAATAGTACTTCATTCAGATTTGGAACTTCAGGATAGTCCAAATTACCAACTCCTTTGATTTCACCTTTGGCACCACTTCCAAAGGTCACATAACTAGTGGTGTGAGGTTTAACATGATTGAGAATGTTCTTGATTCCAGTCATGTGCCTAGAACACCCACTGTCAAAGTACCAGCCTTCCTTTGCAGAGACTCTTAGGGAAGTGTGGGCTATCAGGGCAGTAGCCTTTTTCTTCCATTGAGGAGTATGTGGTACCTTTTTTGACTTAGGTTTAACACTTGGGCTTTGATTAGGGTATCCATACAATCTGAAGCAGAAAGGCTTAATGTGACCATACCTCCCACAATGATGACATCTCTATCTTTGGTACTTTTTCTTCATATATCTCTGTTTCTGATGTTGAGAGTTGTGTTGAGACATCTGCTTTGACATTTGTTTAACAGGCCTGATCTTCTTGTCTGCATCAGATTTCTTAGCTTCCACAAATCCTAGTCCATATTTGTTTCCCATATTTTGTCCAACCTGAAGGATCTCTTCCAATTTGTCTGTTCCATTTGTCAGCATCTTGACAGATTTGGTCATTTGATTCAGTTGTGAGTTCAGCAATTGAACTTCCCCTTCTAGATGACTTATAGTTTCAAGGTCTGCCCTTTTTTCAGCCTCCAGCTTTATGATGAGTTTTGATTGTTTCTCATTCTGCACACAGACTTCAGCACTTCTGATACACAATTTTTTGTAAGTATCAGCCAGTTCTTCAAATGTCACTTCTTCATCACTAGTGTCACTTTCAGAGGTACAAACACCAGTTAGAGCAGTAACTAGTTTGGCAGATTCTTCTTCAGAATTACTTTCTGAATCACAGTCAGACCAGGTAACAGTCATTCCTTTCTTTTGTTTCTTAAGAAAGGTAGGACATTCAGCTCGAATATGCCCATATCCTTCACAACCATGGCATTGAATTCCTCTGCCTTGATTTCCCTTCTCTTCTGACCTTGGTCTTCTGCTGGAACTGTCAATGTCAGAGGAAATGTTATGAACATTAGACCTTGACTTTGGATCTATTCTTTTGATGAGTTTGTTGAATTGTCTTCCAAGCATGGCTATAGCTTCTGAAATATTTTCTTCTTCATCCTCCTTGTTTTCAACATCAGTGTTGGATACAAGTGCTATGCTCTTGTTCTTCTTGTCACCATTTTCAGTGATCCTCATCTCAAAAGTCTGAAGAGACCCAATAAGTTCATCCACTTTCAACTTGCTGATGTCCTGGGCTTCCTCTATGGCAGTTACCTTCATTGCAAATCTTTTAGGCAAGGATCTGAGAATCTTTCTCACCAATTTTTCTTCTGACATCTTTTCTCCCAGTGCTCCTGAGGTGTTGGCAATCTCCAAGATGTTCATGTGAAACTCATGAATGGTTTCATCTTCCATCATTTTTAGATTCTCAAACTTGGTAGTCAACATCTGAAGCCTTGACATTTTTACTTTGGAAGTGCCCTCATGGGTAGTTTTGAGAGTGTCCCAAACTTCCTTGGCCAGTTCATATTGATGTACTAGTCTGAAAATGTTTCTATCAATTCCATTGAACAAGGCATTTAAAGCTTTGGAATTTCCCAGGGCTAACTCATCTTCTTCTTTACTCCAATCTTCCTCAGGCTTCAGACTGATTGTCCCATCTTTCTCAGTTATGGTGGGATGGTTCCATCCTTTGTCAGCAGCTCTCCAAGCCTTTTTGTCCAGAGATTTTAAGAAGGCAATCATACGAGGTTTCCAGTAGTCATAATTTGTTCCATCCAGAATGGGTGGTCTATTTCCAAAAACTCCTTCTTTGTCCATAGTGCCATAAAGTGATATCCCTAGATCTCACCCAGTAATACAGGCAGGGTGCCTGCTCTTATACCAATTGAAATTCTGGCTACAGATACTCAATGTCACGTTCAATGTTATGACACCGTATCTGACTTTCTATAAGACAGTAAATACAAAAACAGTAAAGAACACAGTCAATTGTTTACCCAGTTCAGTGTGCAACAACACCTACTCTGGGGGCTACCAAGCCAGGGAGGAAATCCACTATAAGAGATATTAATTCAGGAATAAACCAACCAGTTTATCTCCTTCACTTAAGACCTACCCAATGCAACTTCAATCTAAGTACAACTTAAACCTGAGTTCCTGCTCACTCCCCCTCAATCACAGCAGTGATACTTAAAACAATTTGACTAATGAATTGATGAAGACACTCTTCAAAACATACACTTGACTATGCTTCACAGCTTTTTAATCAAGCAACACAAACACTCTTGCTTCACAGCTTTGAGTGATACATAAACCTAACTTGACTTTGCTTCAAAGCTTTAGTCAAGAGACACAAAAACACTCTTGCTTCAAAGCTTTGAGTGGTACACAACCCTTACAATTAAAACCTATTCCAAGTCACTTATCACAATGATACTTGCTTGGATTACAATAGTTAAAACTATACAGCTTATAAATGATCTTCTGTCAGAAAGGGGTTGATTCCAAACAGCAGCCCTGTTGAATATATAGCAGCTGCATCTTCAGTTAGGGTTTCCACAAAAAGCTAGGGTTAATTCCGTTTGACCTTAAGACTTGGTCACAGGACTTTATCAACCAGGTTAGGGTTGAGCTAGGTTAACCCCAAGTCCACGAGATTTTCTGTTCTGGAAAGACTGAGTTATTTTCCTGAAAAAACTCAGAATTACCCAAACTGCATAACTGTTAGTTCAGAACAGGATGTCTTAACATTTGTTATGACATCTAAAATCCTGTCTACTGATTTTGGTAAATGTGATCTTTTTGCAAAATGCTCAGATACACACTCATGAACAGCAGCACCTGTATGACAATATTTTTCTGCAAAGGTACCTAATGAATCAGTACCTAATAAACTAGAATGTTATGACATCAGTCATGACATTCACACACCCGGTTTTACCAAAAATGCATGCCAATAACTAAACAACTACATCACGAAGTAAAACATTTTCAAAACAAGCACACACAAGCAATTTGAAAAATGAGCAAGTACCTAAGAGCCCATGGAAAACCATGGATAGAAAGGGTGATAACACCTCCCTTTCTATAATCTACCCCTCGTACTCAAAACATATCGAAAAAAGGTTTTTTCTGTTCTTTTTCCTTTTCCATGATTGGATGAAATAAAAGTCGGTGGCGACTCTTGCTTACCGCTACATTTTGCAAACAAAAAGCGCAAAACGCAAACCAGTATTAATAGTCCGTTCAGCCACCGTATCACAAACGGCCTTTCACTCCACAACCACAGTATCTTCTACAACAACAATTTTAACCTCCTCCAATTTATCAACAACCGAATCAACAACCTCAAGGTCCGAGAGCTCCTCAAAGAGAAAGAGCGTATGAAATAAGATTTGACCTCATTCCTATGTCCTACGCTTAGCTTCTCCCTTGGTTACTTTCAAATCAGTTGGTTCAATTACGTGAACTTGGTCCACCGCCAAATCCCCTCCCTAGGGGGTATGACATTAATGCTCATTGTGATTTTCATTCTGGTTCCCCAGGCCATACAATTGAGAATTGTAGAGCATTCAAATGTAAAGTTCAAGACCTCCTTGATGCAAAGGCCATCAATTTCAACCCTGTTGGTCCAAATATTTAGAATAATCACATGCCTCCTAACCCAGGGGCAACGGTCAATGCTATTGAAGAAGGTAGTGAACAGATTCAGGTAACCAAGGTCGACGAGATCAAGATATCATTAAGAATTGTTAGAGAACATTTGTTGGAGCATGAGGTGCTACAAGAACTCCATGATTTATGCTTAACATGTTCTTCTAGACCTAAAGAGTGTATTGTTTTGAAGATGGTTATCTAACAATTGATCGATGAAGGTGTCCTACAGATAGAGAAGATATTTCGAGAAGAAGAGATTGATGTCTTGGAAATTCCCTACTATCCGAGAAGCTTTTCAGAAACACCAAGTATTCCGTTGACAACTCAGGTTCCTACTACCCTAGTAATGATTCAAGCTCCCGCTACCCCTGCAACGGTTCAAGCTCTTATTCCTCCTACAAATAACGACTCGAAGGCAGTTCCATGGGAGTATAATATGGTCTATATTCATGGGAAGAAGTACGAGTGTCCTCTGGTGGTTGACAAGAATATTACCAACATTGCAGGAACCAGTAACATGACTCACAGTGGCCAGATCTTTTCTCCTCCACCACCGCCTCCTAAAGAAACTAACGGTGAAGCTCTAGCCAAGTCTAGGGGCAAGCAAGTGATGGATAATCAGCCCGAACCTTTTGTAGGACAAGAAGAGGAGAAGCTTTTAAGGATTCTTAAGCGAAGTGATTACAAAGTGGTGGATCAACTCAACCAGACGTCGTCCAAGATTTCTATCTTGTCTCTCCTTTTCTGTTCAGAGACCCACTGCAATGCCTTATTGAAGACTTTATGTTCCGCTCATGTTACCCAAGACATCTTTGTGGCCCAGTTTGAAGGAATCGTCACCAATTTTGTTGTGGGAAATTGTTTGGGTTTCTGCGATGATGAACTCCCAGTTGAAGGTAGAGCCCACAACAAAGCGCTGCATGTTTCTATGAAATGTTTGGACATGGTCTTATCTCGAGTTCTGGTAGATACAAGTTCTTCACTCAATGTGATGCCTAAAGCTACTATGTTTAAGATGAATATGGACGGGGTAATGATGAGTCCTTCCACTCTGAATGTTAGAGCGTTTGATGGTTCAAGAAGGTCTGTGGATGGAGAAGTGGACTTGCCTGTCAATATTGGTCCCCACACTTTCTATTTGTCATGGACATTCGCCCATCCTATACTTTCCTTTTGGGTCGTCCATGGATCCACGTAGCAGGAGCTGTGACATCTACTCTTTATCAACGCCTGAAGTTCATTGTAAATGACCAAGTTGTCATCGTTTATGGAGAAGAAGATATAGTGATTAACAATCTGACTACCTACTGTTATGTGGAAGTGGAAGGCGAGGTGCAGGAGTTACCCTTTCAAGCTCTAGAGATTGTTATTGTTGATAAGTTCCCCGTCATGGAATGTAAGAAGTTTGAAGCACCCCTGGCCTCTTTTAAGGATGCCAAAGCCCTCATAGAAGCTAGACCTCCCCATGACAGTTGGGGAAAATTGATTGAAGTGCCAGAGAAGAAAGATCACTTTGGTCTTGGGTATCATCCATCGTCCTCCGTGCAAGCTGGTTGGGTTCCTCTCAGAGGAAAGCAGGTTCCCCCAATTTCTGAAGTGTTTGTCAGTGATGGTGTAAGCAAAGAATGACAAGTGCTCTCCACATATGATGAAGGTGACGATGAAGATGTTTCAAGATTTATCTATCAAATTACGCTGAACTAGGACCTCAGCAATTGGACTGCCGTGGACATCCTTGAAGTTGTTTTCCTTTATGTGTAATTTTATGTTTCCATTTAAGTCATATATCCTGCCCAAGGCATAGTGGCAGCTTGTAGAAGGGGCCCCTTGTGTTTCAAATCTTTGTTTAACATTGAATGAAAAATCTCACTTTCGCATAGAATTTTATTCCTTGTCTTTTCTTTTACTTTTACTTTTTCAAAATAAAAATGGCAATAATTTTCTTTTCATATTCTAAATATTCTCTTGCACTTTCTAAAAATAAAACATAAAATCATCGATCATGCAGATCCGTCTCGGACTCCGTTGGAAATGATAGTGTTATGGTTCCTTATATCCTTGAGAATTCAGTTGATCATGCTAATGAAGATAGTGAGGAAGATTGTAAAGTCCCTGAAGAACTAGCCAGACTCTTGAGACAGGAAGAGAAGGTCATCCATCCATATCAGGAAGAAATAGAAGTCGTCAATCTCGGTATTGAAGAGGTAAAGAGAGAAGTCAAAATAGGTGCTGCCTTGCAAAGTGAAGAAAAGAAGGGGTTGATTGAGTTACTTTGAGAGTGTGCTGATATCTTCGCCTGGTCGTATGGAGACATGTCTGGTTTAGACACTGATATAGTGATGCACAGATTGCCACTCAAGCCAGAATGTCCTCCTGTAAAGTAGAAGCCGAGAAGTACCAGACCCGACATGGCTTTGAAGATCAAAGAAGAAGTTCAGGAAAAGCTTGAGGCAGGTTTCCTATCTGTGATAAATTATCTGCCTTGGATTGCTAACATTTTTCCTATACCTAAAAAGAATGGTAAGGTACGCATGTGTGTTGACTACCGAGACTTGAATAGAGCAAGCCCAGAGGATGACTTCCCGTTGCCTCATATTGATTATTGGTTGATAATACTGCTCAGTCTTCAGTGTTCTCCTTCATGGATGGGTTCTCGGGCTCCAATTAGATAAAAATGGCTCCGGAAGACATGGATAAAACAGCTTTCACAACTCCTTGGGGTACCTTTTGCTATAGATCCATGCCTTTTGGTCTCAAAAATTGTTGGTGCGACATATCAGCGAGCTATGGTGACTCTCTTTCACGACATAATTCATAAAGAGATCGAGGTTTATTTGGACGACATGATTGCAAAATCACAAACTGAGGAAGAACATTTGGTCCATTTGCAGAAGTTGTTTGATTGTTTACGAAAGTTCAAGTTAAGGCTTAATCCCAGCAAATTCACCTTTGGGGTTCGATCAGGCAAGTTACTTGGTTTTATCGTGAGTCAACGAGGAATTGAAGTAGATCTAGACAAAGTGAGAGCAATACAGGATATGCCGGAACCGAAAAATGAAAAGACACTATGAGGTTTCCTTGGAAGGTTGAATTACATAGCCAGGTTCATTTCTCACCTTACTGCCACCTGTGAACCCATCTTTAAATTGTTACGCAAGAATCAGGATATCTGTTGGGATGAAAGTTGTCAAGAAGCCTTTGAGAAGATTAAGCAGTATCTTCAAGAACCACCAATACTCATACCACCAGTTCCAGGGAGACCTCTCATTATGTATTTGACTATGCTTGAAGGATCTATGGGTTGTGTGCTCGGACAACATGATGATACTAGACGAAAAGAACACGTTATTTATTACCTGAGCAAGAAGTTTACTGATTGTGAATCAAGGTATTCCTTACTTGAAAAGACTTGTTGTGCTCTTACGTGGGTGGCTCGACGTTTGAGGCAGTATATGTTGACACATTCTACACTTCTGATATCTAAGATAGATCCGATAAAGTACATCTTTGAGAAACCAGCACTTACATGCAGATTGGCCCAGTGGAAAATGCTTCTATCTGAGTATGACATCAAGTACGTCACACAAAAGGCTATCAAAGGTAGCATTCTTGCTGATCATATTGCTCACGATCCATTGGAAGAATATCAGTCCATGAAGTTCGATTTTCCAGACGAGGACGTTATGAAACTTGATGATAATGAAGGACCCGAACCAGGGGAGCGATGGACTCTCATGTTCGACGGTGCATCAAATGATATGGGCCACGGCATTGGGGAAGTTCTGACCTCTCCATGCAATACTCGCATACCTTTCACTGCTAGATTATGTTTTGATTGTATGAATAATGTTGTTGAATATGAAGCTTGTGTGATGGGTCTTGAAGCAGCCATTGATTTGAAGATTAAGATTCTTGAAGTTTATAGGGACTCTGCCTTAGTGATACATCAAGTACGAGGTGATTGGGATACACGACACCCTAATTTAGTTCAATATCGGGATTACATATTAGAGTTGTTGCCCACTTTCGATGAGGTCACCTTTTAGAACATTCCTAGAGAAGAAAATCAACTGGCAGATGCTTTGGCCACTTTAGCAGCAATGTTCAAAGTCAGTTACCCGAATCATGCAGCCAATATAAGGATATGTCGTTACAAGGAGCCAGTGCACATTTTCCCTACTTGTTGTCTCACAATTGAAGATGTATTGGGCAAAAAGCCGTGGTACATCGACGTCAAAAGATATATTGATAAGCAAGAGTACCCCGAAGGTGCTACAATTTGTGATAAGCAAACTCTTAGAAGGTTGGCGTCTATGTTTTTACTATCAGGAGACGTTCTGTACAAGAGAAACTATGATTCGGTTTTGCTCAGATGCGTGGATAGACACGAAGCAGAATCCATTATACAAGAGATACACGGGGGATCTTTTGGGACTCACGCTAGTGGATATTCCATGGCCAAGAAAATCCTACGAGCAGGTTATTTCTGGATGACGATGGAAAGTGACTGTTGTGTATATGCAAAAATGTGCCACAAATTTCAGGTTTATGCAGACAGGATACATATTCCTCCCACTACTTTGAATGTGATGACTTCACCATGGCCCTTTGCAATGTGGGGCATTGATATGATTGGACGAATCGAGCCAAGCGCTTTAAATGGACATAGGTTTATTCTTGTTGCTATTGATTACTTCACCAAGTGGGTGAAAGCGGCTTCATACAAGAATGTGACCAAGCAAGTTGTTACCCGCTTCATCAAAAGAGAAATCATATACCGATATTGAACTCCTAACAAGATCATCACTGATAATGGGTCGAATCTTAACAATAAGATGATGAAGGAAATGTGTGAAGAATTCAAGATTGAGCACCATAATTCATCACCTTATCGGTCGAAGATGAATGGGGCGGTCGACGCTGCTAACAAGAATATAAAGAAGATTGTCCAAAAAATGGTTAGAACATACAAAGATTGGCATGAGATGTTACCTTTTTCCCTGCATGGCTATTGAACTTCAGTGCGTACTTCTACTGGGGCAACTTCGTTTTCCCTAGTCTATGGTATGGACACGGTGCTCCCGGTCGAAGTGGAGATTCCTTCCTTGAGGGTTCTGATGGATACTAAACTTGATGAAGTTGAATGGATTCAAATGAGACTCGACCAACTCAATATCCTCGAAGAAAAACGCCTAGTAGCCATTTGTAACGGTCAGTTATACCAACGGCGTCTAAAGAGAGCATTTGACAAGAAGATTCGGCCTCGAGAGTTTCACACAGGTGACCTGGTCTTATGGAGGATTCTCCCAATCTACACTGATCCAAGAGGCAAGTGGACTCCCAACTATGAGGGACCGTACATCGTGAAGAAAGCTTTCTTAGGAGGTGCTCTAATCCTGACAAACATGGATGAGAAAGACGTTCCACTTCCAGTCAATTCAGACTTAGTCAAAAAATACTACGCATAAAAGCACCCGCTAAGTCGAAAATCCGAAAGGGAGGATTAGGCAAAAGTTAGGGCTAAAAAAGAAAATAATAAAAATAACCTGCTAAGTTGAAAACCCGAAAGGGCGGCTTAGGAAAAAATGGGTGTCCCGGTGGATTGAAAACTCAAAAGGGCGATCCAGGCAAAAATTAGGGACAAAAAGCGAGAGACTGCAGTCTGAAGACTCTTCACGTACACCCTCCTAATACAGGATGGATCAATTCAGCTATTATCCTTTGGAAGCACGACACTAGGGTGACCGAGGATATGGGAACTATAACAATATCAGTTTTAACGGAAGTTCGAAATTTTCTTATTGCCATTTTACTCATTGTATTTTGTATTTTTCCTTGCAACTTCCTCATTTAGGAGTTGCCTCAATGTACGAATGCTTATTCACAGGCCAAACTTATTAATAAAAAATTTCCCTTCCACTAAAAAGTTTTTGTCTCTGATACGGTGGGAGAACTGACTTGGGTGTTCTATGTTTGATCGCAAATGTTGCGGTTAGCAAGAGTCGCCACCGACTTTTCTTTTATCCAAAAGGAAAGGTGAAAAAGCACAGGAAAGACCTTTGAGATTGTTCTTGAGTTCGGGGGGTAGATTATGAAAAGGGAAGGTATCAGCACCCCTTTCATCCATGGTTTTCCATGGGCTCTTAGTTACTTGCTAAATCACTTGCTTTTGTTTGAAATTGTGCTTTTTGTGGTTTTTGAAAGTATTTTGTAAAGAGGCCATTGTTTAGGCAATCTTTGTAATGATTATCATTCGTAAGAATGTATACAAAGATGTTGATCTTTTGAAAAAATTTCAAGTTTGTAAGATGTTTGAAAGAGTAGGTGTTTGTTTTGAAAATAGCAAGGATGTTTTGTTTGAAATTAAGCAAGTAATTAAGAGCAATCTACCTACTCAAATGTCTTTCTTGTTCATTTTCTTTTCCTTTGACATTGTTGTCTTACCGTTGATTTGGTAAGCAACCCTATCTTTGGATGTAAACGGGACGGGCGTGGGTCATTGTATAGCCATGATTAGCAATGTTGCAAGGTATCTTAGCATTCTTTTTGAGGGACTAAGATCATTTGTAAGGTAACTTAGATAGCGTCATCGAGGGACTATGATCTTGTATTTTCTTGTTTTTACTAAGATACCTTACATGCGTAATATGGCCATTTTGTATAAGGCAACCAAGTGGAATAACCCTAGGGGTGCTTGTGTGCAAGTGTATCATTTTCATACTTGTTTTTGTCTTGAATTAGGGTTTTCTAAGTGTTGGATTTTATTCTTTCCATACAAACCCTAATTACTAGCATGTGAATATAAAGCATTTAAATTGCAAAAAATAAAAATACTAAGCTATTACATGAATTGTGGGGATTGCAAGAATTTAAACCTAATTAGTCTATTACAACCATATTGAATTGGTATGAAATATACAAGGAATTTAAATAAATACAAAGTATAAAAATGAATAAATGTATAAGGATGCAAAATGTAAACAAAATCATTTTTGTTTTATTTTTTGTAAAAAAAAAAATTTGTCTTAACCTAATTTAAATAAAGAAAAATGGTTAATTAAGTTTGAATTTATTAAGAAAAAGATTTTAAAAGAAAGTCTAGTTCTATTAATTAATCAAAAGAAACAAGTTTAAGAAAAGTATTTTTTAGCATTTTTTATCTTGAAAATAATTATAGCATTATAAAATATATTTTTTAGTCTTTTTGGTATTAAAATAATATATTTTAAATGGTGTGAAGAAAAATAAATAAATAATACAATATTAATTAATTTTATAAGATTTACTTAAATAAATAGATAAAGTATGAATAATAAAAATATTTTTATTTATGGAAAAATAAAATAAAATAAATCAAAATATAAAAATATCATTTTTTTCATTTTATGATTTTTTTTGTATTTAAAAAATAAATATATTTAAGAAAAAAAATAAATGAAACAAATAAATAAATAGATTAATTGGGCCAGTGGGTGCCAAAAGCCAGTATGGAGGTTAGTCAGCAAAAACAAAAACAAAAGCTAAGCCCAAAAGTCCCAACGCCTGTTTGCTAAAAAATGACCAAAAAAAGTGTAAAACAAATGCAAAAAGGCAGCGTTGAGGTTCGAACCCATGACCTCTACCAATAACGCGCGCTGCCTTACCACTGGGGTGGCTGTACATCCGTTAACTTAAATGAAAGAATAAATACATAAGGTAAAACGCATCCATGACCTGTGCTTCATCTTCAACCTTCAGCCAGCCGGACCACCTGTATCTCATTCATTTCTCAACAAAAATAGAAAATGCAAACATGAAAGTTGTGTTATTTTTCCTCACGAATCCAACCATATAACTTATGTAAGCTAAAAGTTAAAGATGAATATTAATTTTGCAGGCCCTAAATTGAATCCTAATTTTTTCAGAAAGTTCAAATCTAAAATTCTCTAAGCTCAAGCCATATAAATGTAAACTATGGATATGTACAGCTTCGTGGCAATGGTATCTACATTTTATCTTCACAAACCAAACCCAAATGATGCCTGTATGAAGAGATAGAAGTTTGAAAACTTACCTCTTGCAGCTGGAGTCGTGTATGGAGTTTGAGCAGCCTTTGTGAGGGCCTGGTGATTTCTGTAGCTTGTCTAGACCTCATTGAGTGTATTCCAACTCCTACTTTGCTTTGAAAGTCCCTGAATCTCCCTACTCAAGTCAACTTGCAAGCTTGATGTTTGAAAATGGTGAATGGCGAATGGTGATGGAGGGGTTACAGTCTTGAAACAGGGGCTTGGATCACTTGTGTATGATGTATGTCAGGTGTTTGAATGATTAAGAATCAAAACGCACGAGTGGAAATGGAGATGGAAAGTTTTGGCTCAAAATTGTCAAGTTGAGTAGTCTTGTGCAGCAAGGGTATTTAGGAGAGTTTTAGGATGCTTGAAATCGTGCCTTAGCTTTCAATAAACTTGTTAATATGTATGGAAAATATTAGAGCACAAAATCACTCCAGGTTTCTGAGTTATAGGGTTATGGCTCTATAACTTGCTTTTGAAGAAAAGTGAAATGACAAATCTCAAGTATTGTACAAGCATGTTCTAATCTTTATTAGGTCTTAGACACATCGCTTTTGGTTTATAGGAGTTATGTATGTAGAAAGAACAAGTTAGAAGCTCATGACAAGTTGACTTTGTGATTAAAGCAACTTTTCAAGAATGGAATGGTAGCTTTCTTCCAAAAATGGCAAATTGGCTTGGACAATGCTTGTAACACTTGGATAATAGCTAAAAAGAAAGTGTAATCTTCTGATTATGGAGAGATCTTAAGGTTTAGAATCCTGCAAAACAAGATTGTGCGACATAGGTTTGAAATTGGATTCTTGTTCATCACAAAATGCCTTGTAATTCAAGTGACAAAACACCAACTTCATCTCTTCGATTCTCCCTACTCAAGAATGATCTCAAGGAGTTCTTAGACATTTTGGAAAGCTTGCAGTGTGATATACAACCCATCTTTGAATTGATTTTGAAGATTCCCCTTTGAACTATATGAAAAAGTGCCACGAAGTTGGGTCAAAATCCTGACCAAATTAAGGCAAAATTTCACTAAGTGTTTAGTTTCATGATCCTATGTTCTTGAAATTATAACTTGAGATCCAAGAACTTTTGGAAGAAGTTGTGTGAAGAAAAGTTGTAGATTTCATGGATATCTACAACTTTTATGTTGGAAGTTTCTCTTGAATCATCTTGCATCATGGTGAAAATTTGGCTCAAAGTTATGAAAAAAACATGAATTTTCAACACTTCGAAAAATTTCTAAGTTTAGAAATTTTGACTTTTCAAAATGAAATCTTGAATTTTTGATTTCTTGATGAATAAGTTTCATATTATGACATGTTTTGATGAATTGTGATCTTTGGCACTTGAATTTGACCAAAAAGTCAAAGTTTGACTTTTCAATATACATTTGACTTTTGATGAGTTGACTGTAAAATTCATCTGTCAATCTAATGGACTTGCAATGTTTTGAATCATGTCATTAGTTCAAATGGTGAAATTTGACTCTTGAGGTCATGCCTTAAACCAATTGACCAATTTCTAGGTTAAAAATCAGAAATTACCCTTTCCCAGTCAAAACCCTAATTTTGACCATTTTGCCCTTTTGGAGATTTGATCAAATTTTTTGAGGAGTTGTGGTCCAAACTTGATCTAATGGTTCATATTACTTAACAATGTTGATGTGGATCAAAATTATGATGTTTGACTGTAAATTGGCCATGGTTGACTTTTTCCCTAATACAACTGACTTTTTAGGTCAACTATTCAATTGAGTGATCAAAAGTGTGATCCAAGGCTTGAAACTTGACATGAGTAATCTTGGGAGTCCATAATAATCCATAAAAGTCATATGAAGCATTGAAAGTTCAATTATCCTTGTGAAATCTCAAACCCTAATTTGAGTCACCAGTGCTTAAGGAGGTGTCTTGAGTTGATCAACCCTAGTGTAGTCTTGAACCAAGAGATCTTGTGAGCAAATTATTGACAAGTGAGAGGGAAATTTTTGGGGTACAAAATTATCCTATTTACTTTATTCTCGTATGTGAATTGTGATTTAAATTCTCTGTTAAGCATTGCATTGAAAACAATAAGTCAATAATAATCACAAGCTAAGATGAGAAACACTACATTACACGGATATGAAGGCATCCCAAAAGGAAAGCCATGGAATTCAAGTGTTTGTTTTTATGTGCAGGTAGCAAGTCTTAATGGTCACCTTGTCTAAGCTTTCATCCTCGTCTCCTTCTTACAGTTGACCGAGCGCCCGATTCTCCAACACCGAGAAACTTTGGGGCATTTGATAAGATCCACGTCTCTTTTAAGTTATTCACAAGAAGTCCATCATATAAAGAAAGTCAGATCAAGCTACTTCTCCTCAGCAAGATTTAATCCCCAATGAACTCGACAAGGCTAACTCTTTTCTCTCATATTTCAGGCACCAATCCATATTGGTATCTCAAGACGACGAGCAACAGACCCCAATGAGCCTCATCGCTCGCATTTTGCATATAATAATCATCACTGCATATTGCATTGCATCCTCAAATGTATAGCATATCCATGGATCATCATGCCACACTTCAAATGCATATGAAGCATGAGTCAGATTTGGTACCTTGCTCGAAAGCCCCAAATCAATCTCAAATTAACAAAACATCCACAAAAATATCATCCTCATAATTCCCATTTAAACATATGTTATTACACTACCGACTAAAATAAACCATGGTGTCAATATATTGTACTCCCCAATTCTCAATACTCTCTTTATCTCTCTTAGGGTCGTAGGTCGTCCGTAGACTTTACCATCTCCTTATCTTTTCTAAGGTCGTCCATAGATCTTACCTTCACTTTATCTCTCTTAGGGTCGTAGGTCGTCCGTAGACTCTACCCTCCCCTCATCTTGTTTTTAGGGTCGTAGATCGTCCGTAGATCTTACCATCGCGCTATCTTTTTTAAGGTTGTAGGCCGTCCATAGATCTTACCTTCACTTTATCTCTCTTAGGGTCGTAGGTCGTTCGTAGACGTTACCCTCTCCTCATCTTGTTTTTAGGGTCGTAGATCGTCCGCAGATCTTACGATCGTGCTATCTTTTCTAAGGTCGTAGGTTGTCCCTAGATCTTACCTTCACTTTATCTCTCTTAGGGTCGTAGGTCGTCCGTAGACTTTACCCTCTCCTCATCTTTTAAGTTCATGGGTCATCCATAGATCTTACCTCCATTTTATCTCTCTTAGGGTCGTAGGTCGTCCGTAGACGTTACCCTCTCCTCATCTTGTTTTTAGGGTCGTAGATCTTCCGTAGATCTTACCATCGCGCTATCTTTTCTAAGGTCGTAGGTCGTCCATAGATCTTACCTTCACTTTATCTCTCTTAGGGTCGTAGGTCGTCCGTAGACTTTACCCTCTCCTTATCTTTTAAGGTCGTAGGTCGTCCATAGATCTTACCTTCATTTTATCTCTCTTAGGGTCGTAGGTCGTCCATAGACTTTACCCTCTCCTCATCTTGTTTTTAAGGTCGTAGGCCGCTCATAGGTCTTACCCTCACATTATCTTTTCTAGGGTCGTAGGTCACTCGCAGGTCTTACCCTCATGTTATCTTTCTTGGGTCATAGATCATACACTGATCTTTACCCATTGTATTTACCTTTATTTTTTGGGTCGTGAATCTCACACGATAGATTCTCTGTTGTTGTCAAATTCTACCCGTCATCTTTAAGTTATTATGTTATTAGTAATCCTACTTCCAGTCACCACGACATCGTCAACCATATCCTTTTAGCCACTTTACCTCCCACTCCCTCGAGAACCTTGTATTGGCACTGTTACCCCAGTATGAGCTACCATTATTCAACCATGTTCATCCATCATGACCAGTCCACCAGAAGACCAATTTGTCTTTCCCCAGCAAGCACTCTCACCAGCTCTTCAGGACAAATTTCGGGTCCTGGTATTTAATCATCTTCCACCTTGAACTTTCGAAAGGCTGACGCCAATCTCACCTTCAGGTTTAAGACGATTAAATAGTGACAGCTGTCGTACCCCAAATTTTCCCTACCTCTTTTTACTTTTGTTCAGCTTTGAACTTTGCATCCCATTTGCATCATTTTTACTAAGTCATTTGCATATCCTACATCTCATGGAATCAGGTGCCTTGGATTAAGGTATTAGGGTTGTGCCCTCTTTATGTCTAATTTTGTTTTGAAGTTATCTTATCAGGTAAAAGGGAAACTCACCTAGTTCTCGATTAGTGGATCGTGGGGTGGATTATTAAGGTATTATGGATTGCTTTCTTATCAAGTTACAAGGCTGTTTCTCGCTCTGATTCATCAGAGCTGCGATTAGGGTTTATTTCCCTATTTGTTGGTCAAGATCCTAAGGTTTTGGATCCCTGGGTTTAGTGAACTGTTTCTTTCACCTGCCTCAAAGATAACTCGAAATCAAGTACCTTTGGTTAGGGGTTTCATGTCTAATATCTCCTCGCACTTCAAGTTTTCTTTTTAAGATCTCTAAGTCACTGAGTCAGGAGTTTGAAGTTTAAATTGATGAACATGGAATCCGGGTGTAAGAAATAAGGTTAGAGGTTCATGACGATCAAGGCGTGTTTTTGTTGCTTAAGTTACATGTTACTTGTGGTTTGGATATCAAAGTTAAAGTTCTTGTTGAGAGTGCAAGTTTGGTTTAGGCGTGATATGAAGATTGAGGATTGAAAGATAAGGTGTAAGGTTCTTGGAATACAAGTTACAACAGTTGTTTGTGATTTCTTGAAATTCCAAGTTACAAAGTGAAGAGTGTTATTTAAATAATTCAATTGGGAATTTCCATTTTTCAATCAAGATTCAAGAGTTGTATGGTTTCCATACAACAAATTCATCATTCAAAAAATATATCATTCAAGTTTTATGTTCATTACATTTTTGGGACAAGTTACGAAGCATGTTACAAATGTTGAAATACAAGCTACACATATTTTGTTTAAAAATAAAATGTTTGTTCTTCAAGTCTTCTTTGCTTCATCTTCAAGCAACTCATCCACTCCTTTCTAGCCACAGTCGTCTCTTCGCCTTTTAACCTTGCCTCGCTTGCCATCCACTCCTCGTGTTCATGAAACAAGAAAAGGAAAAAATAGCAAACAATCAACATGTGAAAAATTCAAGCAAGAATGATTTGGTAAACAAGAAAGCTCATCATTAGGATTTGCATTTGGAATCAGAACTAAAAGGTTTTGTTTTTAATCATGGACTATCTCCTACTTTTGCAAATCATAAAAAGTTTGATCTTTTTGGTTCACAAAAGGGAACAGAAATTTGCAAATGTTTTCCTACTGCAAAAGCAAAGTTAAAACTGCTAAGTACAAAAACAGATGCAGCAAAGCACCAAGGCAGTAGTAGGCCAGCAAGCACAGAAACAACAGCTAATGTAACAGTAGCTGCAAGCTGCCAAATAACAAGAAAAGGGAAATAACAAACAACATCCAAATAAAGCCAAAACTGCAACACAACAACAAGGCAGCCTAAACAAAACAACAAGACTGCAGTGCAAAAGCAAAAACAGCAGTCTAAATAAAAGCAAAAACAACAGGCTACTAAAGCAATCCAAGACAGTACAAAAGCAAGGCATCCAGCAACATGTAACAACAGGCAGTAGCATCATACAAGAACAAATAATATAGCAACGCAAGCTAGCATTGGTTCATATCCCTTATGTCATCATTTTCCCTAAAATGCAAACCCTTCAGAATTTTCAAAAAGGCAAAACAGTTTGCATCATGAAAAGATAAAAGAGGAAAAGAGGTAAGGTTAGAGAGATGCCACCCTGTGCATAAGCCTGCCCCAACCTACTACAAAACAGCCCAAATTTGCTTCAAACCAAACAGAACTTGCCAAAACCTGTGCCAAACCTGTTGCAAGCCTCCAAAAAAAATCAGTTGCACCAAATAGACATAACCCAAACCTGTACTCAAATGTTTAAGGTCAGCTTTCCAAATATGTTCAAAATTTCACCAATCCCCCCCCTAATTTCCACCTCTATTTCACTATAAAGAAAAGCCACTGTTTCATTGAAAGGGTGGATTTTGAAAAGAACAGATCCAGCATAAAAACACACAGCAAACTAAGAGATTTTTCATACAACCAAAAAATCAAAAGAGAGAACATGAGGGCCAGCATAAGAAAACCAAGAGAGAGAACACACTGCCAGCAAGAGAACCAAGAAAAATAAAGAGTGACAATACACAACCAGCAAAACCAAAAACCAACAACGCAATAGCCAAAAAACCAAAAGTGAGATAACAGAGACAAAAACTCACTAAAAAATATCTTCGACTCCACCTGGTAACATCTATTCCATATGCAATAACAGTATCACTTCATCAACAACCACAAGACTATGTAACCTCACTCTCCATTAACCATGTAGCAACTCAAACAACACAAGAAATCCCATGAAGAAATTTTAAAAAAAGGAAATTTTGAACCAGAAGGAAAAGAAGCGGAAAAAAGTATGAAAAAAAGGCTAAAGAATGTGTACCTGAGCTGTTGGAACCTCTTCTCTGGTCTTCTATGTGTGTATCTCCAATCGGCTTTGCAAGTAAGCGGTATCAAACTCCATAGTCTCTCCCAATTTTCATTTCATTTTGATATTGTGGCAAATAGAAATTGAAGCGAATATATCGCGACGTGATTGAAGTTGCAAAGAGCTGAACAAAGCTCGATGAAGATGAAGAATCCATGGAGTCTCACAGTGGTGCTATGTTGAATGAGAGATATCGAAGATGATGGAGCCACGAGCGGAATCGAAAGATCCAAATCGCAACAGCGTTCTATGTTGATGATTCGTTGGAGAAGAAGAATTCGAAGGCGGTGAAGAAGAGTATAGTGACATCAAAATAGAGAGAATGAAGGTTAATTTGCAACTGCAAACGGAAAAGCAAGTCACGGTTGAGGGAGAGGAGAAAGCTTCTTCTGTTTTTGAGAGAGCTGGATTGTCCCATGGTTTTGAACCCTAGCCCCTTTCATGATAACACCCCCTTTCTCTTTTTTTTGTTTATTAAATAAAAATTTGATACAATAATTTGCTGAAAAATAAGTAATGGATGTGGGCCTTGAACTTTCTCGTCATACCCCCGCTAATCCCAGGTTGCACACCATTTTTTTTAATCCATTACCTTGCAAACAAAACTTCTGTTGGACCTCACTATTGGGCTTTTGTGCCAGGTTTTCTCGCCATACCCCTCTTCAGAACTTCGTCCCCCCCTCTATCTTCTCATATTTTTTTAATATTTCTCTCCTTTTCTAATTTTTTTAGTTTTAATTTCTTTTATTGATTTTAGGTATTAAAATATATATATTTAGAATTAATTGTTAATTTTCTTTTAATATTTTCTTTTAATATTTTCTTTATTTAAAAAATCATGAAAATAACCAAGATATTTTAGAATTCGGTTCTAATTTACTTTTAAATTCATCATTTATTTAACTTGATAAAAAAACCATAAAAAACATTTCAAATTTGAGTTTCTTTATTCGTTCAAACCTTGATACCTCACTTCCTTAGGTAGGTCCATGAGGCAATTAAATCCCTTTTTGATCACTTTATGTCGAGGTAGACTCTTAGCCCATTGTACATAATAAACAATTAGGATATTTCTTAGTCTCCCTCTTAAAACTTTTTATTCTTTTGTAATTAAAACTTCTCATTGACAAATCAAAAATCTAAAAAAAATACTTTTTAATCACTACTTAAATTTATTTTAAAACTCGCAAAGCACTCAACCAATCAAAACTCCCCCCAAAAGGGCATGTTATCTCCATTCTACCGCGATACCGGCCTTGCCTATTGCTAGAATGTGTGTGTTAACGTCGACCACTAAAAACACAAACAAACCAACATTTTCTAGAGGAACTACGGTGTTCTGATTCCTTCATTGGATACGTAGGCAATGGGTCGTGAAACCCTCACGAACACAATAATAAAAAACCAATCCCTTTCCCCTTAAGCAAGTATAGTTGTAGATAAACACACCCTTAAAGACAAACAAACAAAATGGATCTCGTTGAGTACAATGGATGTGAGAGGTGCTAATACCTTCCCCTCACATAACTGACTCCCTTAACCTTTCTCTTGGTCGCAAGACCATCTTATCCATTTCCTTGTGGTTTTATCGATATTTCCCCTTCCTTCGGGATAAATAAAGTTCGGTGGCGACTCTGTGTTTTCTGCCGGTAGCTTCAACAGCTAAGAGAGGTTAAGGGTAGTTACAGGATAAAGCGGTTAGGATATGGTTAGAGGTTCAAAATTTTGTTACGTTAATTTTTAGGAGTCAGTTACATGTTAGAAAATTCTGTTTTGGAGTGCTGTAACTTCTCTCTTTTTTTTCTTCTGTTTTTCATGGTTTCCTTATCTTGGTATTGTGAACTACCTATATAGTGAACTGATTTCATCTGGTTTGAAGCATTTCCTGGTTTTCTGACATGTTTCTTTTATATTTTCTTATTTATGTTGAAGCTAAACAGGAAGCTGTGAGAGCTTTAGGTAGGGACTGATTTGGATTTCTGAATTAGAGCTGAACTACTGATTGGTTAATTGCAGGGCTGCTTTTGTGTGAATTGCTACGGGTACAAAGTACTTGGTACATGGTCATAATGGAAAAGCATGGTTCATGGTTATGAAGGCAAAGCATGATTCATGGTTACAAATGAGTGAAGATTCAAAACATGTCATGAATATGAAGATGAACGACGCATAGGTTTAGGACAGTGTTTTTTGTGAAATTTGTAATCCTTCCCGTTGATGTAATGTAATACTGTCAAATGATGTAATAGTAACCGAACTTGTATTTATGTGATTTTGTAATATTTGGAACTTGGATGAATTTTAATGATATCTTGGTATTTTCTTTTTGATATATTATGCTTTTCTGAAACTTGAATCCAAAAACTCCATTAGAAGCTTGCATCAATTTTACATGCCACGCTTGCAATTTTAAGAGACTTTAATCTCCATGTTCTAATCTCAAATTCTCACTAACTTTCCTTTGAAGCAAACTCTTAGTTGAAGAATTATGCATAAAACTTTGAGTTTGAGTTACTTGGACTTTGAATCAAACCCGACCTTTGAATTATCCCTTGAACGTATCATTGCGCTTTGATTATCCCAAAATGACTGAATGATCATTATTATAAGCACTTTAACCCTTAACTTAGAATCTTAACCCTTAATAATAAGCATTGAGACTATGGCTTAATTTAATTCAGAATGAACTCAAAAGAATCTCGTAACACAAGTAAACCAAGCATTCAGATGAAATATCTTGGATTAAGATATCCACGAACCCTAATTTGCCATGGATGGGATCCTCTGAAGATATTGTTGCCTTGTGTTGCATATTGAAACTTCTTGAACCAAAACCCTAGCATACCATAAGTACACTAATATCTCTCCATATCCTGTGCTTTTTGAATCATGAGTTGAATCTTGAATTGGTAACCTTTAGGCGACCTTATAGGACAACTTATGTAGTAAGCAATCACAACCACCTTATATGTTGAAGAACGCAACAAGAATATTGAGGAAGTGGAGATCTAGATGATGTAAGCAAGCCTTGCAATTTTATATTAGTAATAGGAGAATAACCCCCATAGCTTGGTGATAAAGAAATTCATGAATTGAAACCCTAGCTTCAAACAAAACCCGATCGATGAAAGAACCAGTTGATTTAAACCTGAGTGAAGATAAGATATTAAAAGCATATAGAGACCTTAATTCTTTAATATATTTGATCACATTCCATGTTTTATTTATTAATGAATGAATGATATGTTAGATGACCTAATGGGAGTCATGTACATGAAAAAAGTGCCAAATGCATAAGCCAGATAAAAGTGAAAGGGTAGGACAAATTTGGAGTATTACACTAGGGCACGGGTTCGACCCCTGCCCCTGGTATTTTGATATTTTTTCACATGTTTTTCCTTGTTCAAAGATCCAATGCAGGCAGGCCCAGTGCGCTCACCCTGCTCCCTCAACCATCACCATCTGATCCAGATCCAACAGTCTAGATTTGATTTCTACACGGCACCTTCAAGAGCTTCCTACACAGGACCAAGCGTTGGAGCCTATTGGGCTTTGGACTCAGATTTATGCTCATACCCCCCCCCCCCCCCCCAATTACTCATTTAGTCCCATCACTTCCTTTTGTCATTTTGTTTCAATTTCTTTTATTATTAACCTTTTTTAATTAATTAAATCAATTTGACTTTTTCTAATTAAAATCAAGACTAACTTAACCTTTTTAATTAAATAAATTTTTTTAATCAGATTAATTGAAATAATTAACTTAGTTTCTTAAGGGTTTTTATTATTAATAATCAAACTCTTTTCTAAATTAAAATCAATTAGGTTAGGTTAATCATCAATTTCCATCAAGACAATTTTTTCCATATCTTCCTCTTTTTCGCAATCTCCACGCGCTCTTTTATTTTCGCATTCGTGTTTTTCTATAATCATGTAAATGTTGATGGTTTATAATAGCTTAAGCTAGGATTTACTACTTTTCCCCCGTTTTGTGATTTTGTACCCCCTTCCAGAAGCTGTGTAACAGCGTAGGACATTTATCTTATGTTTTTACTCCTTTCCTTATTACTGTCTAGTTAATAGGATTGTATGGCAAAGATCTAAAAAATAAATGTTAGATAACCTTAAACAACCAAGATAAATAACTGAATTGAATCATTATTCACACATGCATCTCTAGGGTAACCTCCCTTGTTTCCTTCGTAAAAACAATGGTCATGTCCCTCGAATGTAGGGATATCATTAGTAAAGTCCCTCGATTAAAATTATCATAAAGATCATAGTCCCTTGATGTCCCTTGAAGTTACCTACGGTATATGATCTTGTCCCTCGATGTTGCCTATGAATATACGATGATAGTTCCTACGAATTGCTAAGGTGTCCTTACGAGTTTCCTTCTATGACCATAACGACGACCATACGCCTGTCCCTTCACATCCAATGGATGGGGATACTGAAACAACCGGCTGAAAATCATCAAAACAATGAAGTCGCCATCGAACGTCTTTTATCCCACATGTAGGGAAAGGTAAACGTCGAGAAAACCTGATGAGGGAGAAGTCACGGTCTTGCGACCGAGAGATCGGGTAAGGGAGTCTGTTACACGAGGGGAAGGTATTAGCACCCCACACGCCCGTAGTACTCTATGGTATCCACTCTTGTTGTTTATCTTATGGGTGTGTTTAATTTATGCTTACTGTTTATTATACTACTGAAGGGAAAATGCATGCAAAAGAAAGGAGAAAAGAATGTAGGGAAAATAAAATTGTGCTCGCTTGGGCCTTACCCCAATGCCTACGTATCCTTTTTAAGGAATCAGAGCTACTGTAGTTCGGCTCTAATATTTTTGTTTGTTTGTGTTTTTTATGGACGAAGTTAATTCCGCCTTCTGCCGCAGCTCGACCTTTGGAGACTTATGCGTTGGCACAGAAGTAAACTAATTGTGTCCTTACCTGAAAAGGGTTTTTTTTTAGAAAGGTGCTTGAACGCACAAAAGATTTAAGTTGGTTTGTATTTTGTTGCAGATAATGACTAGTTGACCTCAAGAGAGAGATATTAGTCGCTTTTCTACTTAGTCATGAAAGGAGTCTTTAAGAATTGAACCACACCTAAACTTGAGATGAAGAACGATAAGATCGAGAAGGGACCCGCTTATCATTTCCCATACTAAGCGAAGGCGTGATTCTCATCAGTAATTTTAAAGTGTTTTGAATTTTGAAAAGAAAAAGAAGTTTTAGTTTTAGACGCGTAAGCGAAAAGGGAAAGAAAAGCCACAGTGAGACTAGTCTATTTCTAAACCTAATGTTATCGTGCATTAGTAGACCTAAAGTTAGAATTTTGAGGGAATTCCACCTAATGTTAGTATGCATATGGATTACGGTAAAGTACGGAAATGAAGAATAAAATAGGGTTGTGACGATACCGAACGGAGGAGGTCCGTCGCCTCTTCGAAACTATGCAAGCGGTAAGAAAATTCTACCAAAGTTTCCTTGAACGAGTGATCGAAGAATTAATCCCCGAACATTCCACATTGTGAAAATTATGCCAATTATTCTATCACAAAATCTAGGCTAAAAATGGCAATAAAAATGATTACCAATTATGAAAAATAAAATAGTAAAAAAATTCTAAACGAAATTCTAAAAAGAAATTCTAAAGAGTTCTAAAATATTCTATTATTTTGTATCATTCTACCACCAATTAATCAACAATTAATAGGAGAAAAAAATTAAACCAAATAATTAAATGAGAGGTGAAGTCAGGGGGTGCAAGCTGGTTCAGGGAGTGTTGGAAGGTAAATGCTAGGTGCAAAGGCCCAACTGGTTGAGTCCATGACCAGTTTTTTTGTTTGCAAATTAGTTCCAAAAAGATAGTAAAACGGGCCTAGAGAGTATTCGGCCCATTCATCAGCAGTCCATAACATATTTTTATCTTTTTCATTGTTTTGCTAGAAAGAAATAATAATTAAAAAAACAAAAGAAATAGAAAATTGGAAAGAGGAGTGAAATTAGGGTTAGGACGAGTTATCTTCTTCTCTTTCACTTAGCGGCGCCGCTTCCTTTCTCACCCTTACCTTCTCCGATCGGTGCTTCATCTGATTCTAACTTCTCTCAATTCTTCAATTTCGTGCCTTCATCAACTTCAGTTCGCGTTTCCATTTTTTTGTTCGCGTTTCGTTTATCTTTGACACGACTTCGAGCTTCAGTTCACGGATTCAACTTCGATGCTCATGGATCCGAGACGCTCTGATGGCGTTTTCGCAGTCGTCAAAAGAGAAACAGAAATCTAGAGATTCTTTCAGGTATGCAATTTCTTTATCTTCTTATATTTTCAATTCTTCTTCTTCATTTCTCTGACTCCGTGCATTTTTATGTTGTATATGTGTTATCTCTGTATCTGTGATGTTGTTGTTGATTACAGAAGGTGCGAGGAAGATGAAGTGATGAAGCTCAAAGAGGCTTTGAGCGGTTGAATCTTGAAGCAATCACATAATTGTTGATGAAGATGATGTGTGATTTCTGAGATAAAAATGGAGATTTGGTTGCAGAAAATTGTTGAAGTTGATAGTAGTGAGATATTTCAGAGTTGGAGTTATGGAGATGGATCAGAGAGAAGAGAATAGTTCTTAATATTTTCGGTCAGTTTTTTGTGGATAATTTCTGTTATTTCTATTGGAGTTTGTTAGGAAAATTGGTTAGGGGTTGGTTGGATTGTTAGTTGGTTAGGGAATTTGTTAGCTGTTATGACAGTTTTTGTTAAATTCTGTTGAAGTTAGTTACTAGTTCTGTTTGACAGTTAAGGGTTGTTATGAATTAGTTAGAGGTTTGAGGAATGGGAAAAATGGTTTTGACAATTGGAAGTTGGTTACTTTATTTGTGAATTATGTTTTGGTTTTGTTAGTGAAGTTATGTGGCAGTTGGTTAGGAGATTGGGTATAGGTTGGTTACAGTTACAGCAGTTAGGTTGTTAGTTTTTTTCTGTTATTGAGAGGTCCTGTATAGTTATTGGAGTTGCATGTATTATTGTGGATAGTTTTTGTGACAGGGACTCAACAAGCCCATCGATCCCTTTTTTAGAAGAATGGACACTTACAGAAGAACTGTAGTCTATGCATATAAGATCGGCCAAAAATTCTGCAGGATTTACATGATCTGGGCAGTGGTACTTCTTTTGCTTCTATTAAGATATTAACAATAAATTAACAGCATGGAGAAAGATATGACGTGGTAGGGTGGAATGAACAAATACATTTGGATTTTCAGTTATGCTCTTTTTAGGCTTGTGGTTTTGTTAAAGACTGTGTATGTGTTATGAATGCTTTAGAAAATGGTTAGAGAATGGAAAAATGGTTAGGAGATTGGAAATGGTTAGGAGGTGTTATGGTTAAGGAGTTTCTGTTACAGGCTTGGTTATATGGCAGTTAGAGTTTGTTATTCTGTTAACAGTTACAGCAGGACTGTTTTGGAATTGATAATAATTGTTTCTTTTTGTTGTGTAAATGTTCAGGATTGCTTTGGATTGAAACAAAAGGCATAGATCATGGAAAGTTACAATACGCCGGTTTGGTCATGAAGAAGGTAATGAAGATGGAAGCAACAAGGTTGCATTTCAAACACGACAAGACCACACAAAAAGCGATGATGAGAATCAATATATGCACCTTTAAGTGTATTTCTCATTTTTGTAGTATATTTTTGGATATTGTAAATGGTGTTGGGTATTTGTAATGTATGATTCAATGTAACATAAAATATGAATTCTCTTGCTTTGTAAAGAAGCTTGGTTCCACTTTCATGATGAATATTCTAAAGAAATGGCTTTGAACCCTCTTTTAATACTTGGTGGAAATTTGAATGAAACTTGAATGTTCTTGAATGCAATATTAATTTGGCAATTCCAAATCTTCAATCTCCTATCCAAAATCAAGTTCTCTTCAAATAGAACTAAGAGCTCCCAATGCTTCTCTTTATTTGCGACTTGAAAGAAACATATGATATCGAACCTTTTTTATGGATGACTTACGAGATAAACTCAAAGATGACATAAAGAAAGACTTTTATTTGAAATCCAAAATCTTGATCATGGATGAACATGGTGTGCTTTCTTCTTCGAAGTGACTTGAATTCCAAGGAATCCACATGGGTGGACTTTCCAAACTCAATACGCTTTGCCTCTTAAAATATTGGTCCAATTTAACAAATTCGAATCCACTTGAACTCATGACCCAAAATAATCACTTGAACGAATACTTTTACCATAATGAAAACAAGAAATGAGAGAACCAATAATGCCTTAATCTTGGTGAATTCGTAACATCATCCTAGCATTACGTCTTTACTTGATGATCGACAAAATTAATGCTTTGAATCCCTAATTCTCTGGCATTGGATACTCAATGAGGAGAAAGATAGCTTAAGCCAAAATCCTGGTTCAAAATAACCTCAACTACAACCTTGATGAGACACCAAATACCATAAGTAAAAACCCTAATGTACTTTGCTCTGGATGAATTCTTGATGGAGGATGACCTTGTAGCTTGATGAAGAAAAGATCCACAATATCCATGAACACAAATTCCTATCTCCAACCATGAATATTGAAGAAGCAGCTTGAATCTCTTGAATGAAGATAAGAGCCTCAAAGCCATACAGGAACCCTAATTTTCAAGATCCTTGATCACGTGCCAAAAAATGTTGTTAGAGAATGTATGCAATGTTAAATGACCTAATGGAAATATGTACATGAGAAAAGTGCGACAATGCGTAACCAGATAAAAGTAGAAGGGTAGGACAAATTTAGGGTATTACAGCTTCCCCTATTTAATCGTCTTAAACCTGAAAGTACGATTGGCGCGTGCCTTTTGGAAGTTCGAGGTGGAAGATGATTAAATACCAATGCTGAAAATTTGTTCTGGGAGGAAGAGTAAGTGTTTTCTTCATTTATTTTGGTATCTGCTGGGGAAAAGAAATTTGTTTTTTTTTGTGGAGAGATGCCAATACAAGACAAATGGTTGGTATGAAAAGATAGTGGACGAGGTCTACGGGTGACCTATGATCCTGAGGTGAAACAATGAGAGTGATTTGACAGAGGACCTAGGCAAAGGGCGATCTCAGGTTCTAAGACAAAGTATATGGAAAGAACCTAGCCAAGAGGCGATCCCAGGTTCGACGATGATTTGAGGGAAGAACCTAGCCAAGAGGCAATCTCAGGTTCGACGATGATTTGAGGGAAGAACCTAGCCAAGAGGCAATCTCAAGTTCGACGGTGACGGTATGGGAAGAACCTAGCCTACGGGAGATCTCAGGTTCGACGATGATCTATGGGAAGAACCTAGCCTACGGGCGATCTCAGGTTCTAAGATGATCTGAGGAAGAACCTAGCCTACGGGCGATCTCAGGTTCGACGATGATCTAAGGAAGAACCTAGCCTACGGGCGATCTCAGGTTCCAAGAAGGTGATCTATGGGAAGAACCTATCTTACGGGCGATCTCAGGTTCTAAGATGATCTAAGTAAGAACCTAGCCTACGGGCGATCTCAGGTTCAACGATGATCTAAGGAAGAACCTAGCCTACGGGCGATCTCAGGTTCTAAGAAGGAAACATGGGTTATGACATGATGATTGTTTAGATAAGCGACACGGACGAGCATCAAGAAAGGTTAAACACGGACGAGCGTTTGAATCAATACGGATGAGTATTGAAAGAAGATACGGACGAGTATCAAAGGTTAAACACGGACGAGTGTTTGAATCAATACGGACGAGTATTGAAAGAAGATACAGACGAGTATCAAAGGTTGAACACGGACGAGTGTTTGAATCAATACGGACGAGTATTGAAAGAAGATACAGACGAGTATCAAAAGTTTAAACACGGACGAGTGTTTGAATCAATACGGACGAGTATTGAAAGAAGATACAGGCGAGTATCAAAAGGTTAAACACGGACGAGTGTTTGAATCAATACGGACGAGTATTGAAAGGAGATACAGGTGAGTATCAAAAAGTTAAACACGAATGAGTGTTTGAATCAATACGGACGAGTATTGAAAGAAGATACGGACGAGTATCAAAAGGTTAAACACGATCGAGTGTTTGAATCAATACGGACGAGTATTGAAAGAAGATACAGGCGAGTATCAAAAGGGTAAACACGGAAGAGTGTTTGAATCAATACGGACGAGTATTGAAAGAAGATACAGGCGAATATCAAAAGTTAAACATGGACGAGTGTTTGAATAACTGACCCGGGTGGGTGTTTAGGAAACTTGACACATACGAGTGTTTAGGAATGGACACGGACGAGTGTTTAGGAATGGACACGGACGAGTGTTTAGGGAACTGACTACCAGACAGGAATTGGGTTTAGAACGGCAAAGTGTATTGATTTTGTTTGGCATTGAAAAGGCGAAGGTTACCGATTGGGGACTTTGGGCATGATACCCTCCTGTAGGGATGTATTGTTGTCCTTGAATAATTCAGGTCTTTCGCGTAAGGCACCTGATCTGGCTTATGCTTCGTATGCATGTTTGAATTTCTTTTGCTGCAAAGATCCACTCTGGTGGATCAGCTACGCGCTTTTGAGGATGCAATGTTATGTAATGATAACTATATGCAATGCGAAGAAATAAACTTCATGGGGATAAGAGAAGGCTTGCTGGGAACCAATACTCATCACTGGGGATGTCAATACATATCGACGCTGGAAGTCTGCAGTACCAAAGATCGATGGGGATACCGATAAAAATTTGCACTGGGAGCCCATGATACCGAAGATTGTTGATGACTCTGCTGAAGACTGAATTGTTGACGAAGCGAGTCTTTAGGTACGCTGCTGAGTCCTGAATCGTACCATTGGGGAAGAGATAATTTGGCCAGACTCCCATACATCTTGAACCGTTGAGAGGATGATAGAACTGAATATGTCGAAGAATGGATACTGAACACCATGTGGATCCCTTTGAATACATGTCCCGAGTTTACGCACACTGGGGAATTATCTCTTGAATCACTTAGGGATAAGAGATGGGCATGGACACTTACGAGTTCCCCGGTTTAGCTCTGCAAATGCCCCGGTCGAGCTCTGTGAATGCCTCGGTCTGGCTCTCCGAATGCCCCGGTTTAGCTTTGCGAATGCCCCGGTTTAGCTCTGCGAATGCCCCGATTTAGCTCTGCGAATGCCCCGGTTTAGCTCTACTGGGGATGTTCTTGATTAACTCCACTGAGGATGTATTTGCGTGTGCTGAGTCAAACAACGATTCTGAACTTTCTGAACTCACTTGGGGAATCAGATTTGAAATTGTCTACAGCAGATAAAGGCAGCTTCGTGCGCTGGCGAGGTCAGAGCGATCGTTATGATGCTTTTAGCTGATTGTAGTCTTGTGCAACATAATTGACTTAAGCAACTAAGTATGGATGAGGAATGCCCCTGTATGGAGGGTCTCTGAGAAGATCTATGTTGAATAGAAGACCAGAATATTTGTGCCACAATACGATATGAGGTGGCCTGCCCCGATGTCTTGAGCAACGAAATAAACTGCTCTTGATTACAGCTTTCATGGAGAGATTTGTCGAATCTCGACGTAACTGCCCCAGGTTGAATGAATTCTGAATAGATTTCTTGATGTGATAGCCTTTGATTGATCGAACTTGAAGATATTTATCGACGTGATAACCTCTGATTGACAGCTTTGAGGGAATGCCCCAGATTTGGATGAACTTGGAGAGATCGACTCTCGACTTGATTGCCCCAGGTTGGCAGGCTCTGCTAACTTCATCCCTGAATTGTACTCAGACTGTGAAGTACTAAGATGATTTTTCTTGACAGAATCTCTGGTTTAACATGCCTCTGGATAAGTCATTTCTCTTGTGGCAGCTGACTCTTGCTTCAACAGAGTATTCAAGCCTCTCTTCTTTGACAAGATTGTGCTCTTTACCGATTGTTCAATGTGTAAACTTACTTGATGTCAATCAGTTTTTTTGTATGCAGAAGAATGTTTATTACGAGAATGATAATTCTAATGCAACACATATGTAAGTCTTGAAGTTTGAAAAAACTTTGAATGAAATGACGTCACAACTCTGTTGTGAATGAGTCACTAGCTAGAGAGAAACATTTGCAAATTCTTTTTTACGAAAGATAATGCAAGCATATGATTCCAAAACAGATATTGGAACGTACCTCTTAGGAGTCAGTTAAATGCTATCTCTTTGTAGCATGCTTTCAAATTGACCCATGCTTCAGTTAGGACTTTTATGGGTTGTAACGTGGCCTGGTTCACGGTTTTAGAAAAAGGATTTAAGGCTCAAAATTATTTGGTGCCCACCCATTCTCCATGATGTTCTCCATTCCTATGTTCAGTTGACCCGATACAAGCGTTCATCTCTCGAGAAGAGTTTGCGATAATTGAGGAACCACTGTGGTTTCTTGGACACGACAGTCGCTAACTTCTTTGCCATTGGTGTCTGATCATACGACTTTGTTCTTTTATGAGGATTTCCGTTGGTAATCCTTTTCTCACCTTTTAGGCTTTATTCAATTTCTTTCTTGCTTTCCCTAATTTTTGCCTGGACAAATTCTTTTGAATTTCGATTTGGAAGTCCAGCGGGATGCCCCAACTTTTTCCTAAGCGACTTGTTTTCAAGTTTTGACTTAGCGGGGATTTTTGTTTCTTTCTCATTCGTATTTTCTATTTTGAACAAGTCGTTGATCTTTGCGTTGTCTTTGATTGGTCGGAAGTGATCGTGACTGCCTGAGTCTTTAGTAGATGATGGATAGCCATTAGTATCGTCATTCGTCGACCTCCTGATGTGCTAGAGATACCCATTGGGGTATAGTCAATAGACACATGTTGTTGTTAGATGAGGGTTAACCATTGTGGTTTTGACTTCCCTCAACCTTTTGATGGATAACCATTGTTGTATCCTTGGATGCACACTCTTGATGAGTTATGAATGCTTGATCAGATTAGCTGAACACTACCCGCCCCAGGGTTGAAATGAGGGTTTTTTCTGAATGGAAATAAAACTCCTACTTCGAAGGCTCAGAGGGGTTAACAAGGGTCTATCTTCCTTATATCTCCGGTGTTTAGGAATAGAAACAAGGCATGTACATCATCAGCAGGGTCTTACTCAAAAGCGTGCCAACCAGAGATTTTTGCATTTTAAGATTGTCGTCATCCTCCTTTGAATCTTTACCTAAGCATGAGACTAGGACATTTGGCATCAATATGTAAGTAAAACATTTAAAGAGTGATAACGAATGGATGAGTAAAAATGAAAGGAACACTTCAAGACAAGCATACTTATTGCATTAAGATTTCCGTTCAAAAATAGACAAGTTTCCATATACAAGCAATGTTTAAACAAACAAGCAAGAATGCAAATGAAAATGCAGTTAAAGAAACCAATGATTGCCATTGTTGAGGAGACTTGACTTCGTATGGACTTCTTGATTCTGACGACTTTCTATAGTCTTGATGCTCGAGTGTGCGAGAGAATCCCCTTTCAGATCTGATGTGAGCATGACAATTTTTGAATTGATTCAGTCTTGGACTTGGTCTCTGGATGACATATCTTCAATCGAATGGCCAGGTGCCCCAGTATAAGATGCATAGAAGATCCTTTCAGGAGAACGAATGAATGATTTACCAAGCGAATCAGTATAAATTGCATCACCAAGCACATCATGTCTTAAAGAAATAATAGATATCATCATCGGAGTTTCCATGACCTGGCTTATCTGAGTCTTTAATCCATTATCTTCTTGAAGAAGTTTCTGACTACAAGCCAAAGCTTGCATGTATATCGCTCGGATTTATTCCATAACTGATCTCTGAGCATGTGCGGTGAGAAATCAGGTTGAACCTTTGAAGAGAACCCGGGGTCTGAATAAGAATCCCCAATCTTCGGGTACCTGGCATGAATGCATGAATATGCATGGGGTGCGTGAATGAATGCCATGTCATGTTCTGTCATTTCCAAGGAATTTGCGTGCTTTGATTTTGATTTTACGCAAGTAAGGGATGTAAGAGTTTAGCACAAGACTTGCAAATATGATTCCTTGGAAATAATAGAACATGCATGTTAAGCATGTGGTTAGCCATGTTATGTATGCAAAGGCATGAGATCAAAGAGGATAAAGGTTCCATCATTCCTGAATATGATTGTTGCACTGTTCTGAACCATGTGAGTATCATCAGATCAAAGGTCCGACATAGCTTCTGCATATATAAGAACCAAATACCATGTAGACCTCCCATTGTATGGGATCAAGGCTTCTAGAACATCAGATGTTGTTGAGAATTTTCTGAATATGCTGGGAATACCAAGATTGAAGGCTTGAATGAACCTCCAGGTAAACAAGTCAGGAACTCAGAAAATAAATCTGAGAACCATACGGTCACCAACAAGATATAGCATCTGCATCAAGTCATAATAGAAATCCAAAACATAGCCATTAGAACCAATAGCCACTGTCTGAGCATAGTCATCATCTGTACATGAATAACCATCTGAACACAGTCACCATCTGTACCTGTAATAATGATCCCCTTCCCACTCACAGGTGAATACTAGGGCAGGGTAAGGCAATGGTAACTCGAAAATCACGGGTCCGCCTAAAAGTGCTATGGGCTTACCCATAGACGTGGATGCCGATAGTAATTCATTTGAACCTCATCCGAGCGTGGTATATGACATGACTGCACTAATCGGACCACGTCTTATAGCCTTCATGCCTCCACTCTATTCCTAGGTGTCTTAGTGCACTCTGGCCTGGGTACTGGGCCTTTTACCTCAATAGCGACATCCCAACCCAAACAAGAAGCAAATCCTGTACAGCAGTAGTATATGGAAAATAGTAAAATGCAATGCATACGTATGCTCAAGAATGAGTGAATAAACTGAAAGCATGTAAAAATAAACACCCAAATGAAAGAAAGCAAGAGCTAGGAGCGACTCCGGGATGGACCAGCATTTGTCGACCTGTCCCCAGTGAAGTCGCCAGTTGAAACAACCGGCTGAAAATCATCAAAACAATGAATTCGCCATCGAACGTCTTTTATCCCACATGTAGGGAAAGGTAAACATCGAGAAAACCTGATGAGGGAGAAGTCACGGTCTTGCGACCGAGAGATCGGGTAAGGGAGTCTGTTACGCGAGGGGAAGGTATTAGCACCCCACACGCCCGTAGTACTCTATGGTATCCATTCTTGTTGTCTATCTTATGGGTGTGTTTAATCTATGCTTACTGTTTATTATACTACTGAAGGGAAAATGCATGCAAAATAAAGGAGAAAAGAATGTAGGGAAAATAAAATTATGCTCACTTGGGCCCTACCCCAATGCCTACGTATCCTTTTTGAGGAATCAGAGCTACCGTAGTTCGGCTCTAATGTTTTTGTTTGTTTGTGTTTTTTATGGACGAAGTTAATTCCGCCTTCTGCCGCAGCTCGACCTTTGGAGACTTATGCGTTGGCATAGAAATAAACTAATCGTGTCCTTACCTAAAAAGGGTTTTTTTTAGAAAGGTGCTTGAACGCACAAAAGATTTAAGTTGGTTTGTATTTTTTTGCAGATAATGACTAGTTGACCTCAAGAGAGAGATATTAGTCGCTTTTCTACTTAGTCATGAAAGGAGTCTTTGAGAATTGAACCATACCTAAACTTGAGATGAAGAACGATAAGATCGAGAAGGGACCCGCTTATCATTTCCCATACTAAGAGAAGGCGTGATTCTCATCAGTAGTTTTAAAGTGTTTTGAATTTTGAAAAGAAAAAGAAGTTTTAGTTTTAGATGCGTAAGCAAAAAGGGAAAGAAAAGCCACAGGGAGACTAGTCTATTTCTAAACCTAATGTTATCGTGCATTAGTAGACCTAAAGTTAGAATTTTGAGGGAATTCTACCTAATGTTAGCATGCATATGGCTTACGGTAAAGTACGGAAATGAAGAATAAAATAGGGTTGTGACGATACCGAACGGAGGAGGTCCGTCGCCTCTTCGAAACTATGCAAGCGGTAAGAAAATTCTACCAAAGTTTCCTTGAACGAGTGATTGAAGAATTAATCCCCGAACATTCCACATTGTGAAAATTATGCCAATTATTCTATCACAAAATCTAGGCTAAAAATGGCAATAAAAATGATTACCAAATATGAAAAATAAAATAGTAAAAAAATTCTAAACGAAATTCTAAAAAGAAATTCTAAAGAGTTCTAAAATATTCTATTATTTTGTATCATTCTACCACCAATTAATCAACAATTAATAGGAGAAAAAAATTAAACCAAATAATTAAATGAGAGGTGAAGTCAGGGGGGTGCAAGCTGATTCAGGGAGTGTTGGAAGGTAAATGCTAGGTGCAAAGGCCCAACTGGTTGAGTCCATGACCAGTTTTTTTGTTTGCAAATTAGTTCCAAAAAGATAGTAAAACGGGCCTAGAGAGTATTCGGCCCATTCATCAGCAGTCCATAACACATTTTTATCTTTTTCATTGTTTTGCTAGAAAGAAATAATAATTAAAAAAACAAAAGAAACAGAAAATTGGAAAGAGGCTTGAAATTAGGGTTAGGACGAGTTATCTTCTTCTCTTTCACTTAGCGGCACCGCTTCCTTTCTCACCCTTTCCTTCTTCGATCGGTGCTTCATCTGATTCTAACTTCTCTCAATTCTTCGATTTCGTGCCTTCATCAACTTCAGTTTGCGTTTCCATTTTTTTGTTCGCGTTTCGTTCATCTTTGACGCGACTTCGAGCTTCAGTACACGGATTCAACTTCGATGCTCATGGATCCGAGACGCTCTGATGGCATTTTCGCAGTCGTCAAAAGAGAAACAGAAATCCAGAGATTCTTTCAGGTATGCAATTTCTTTATCTTCTTAGATCTTCAATTCTTCTTCTTCATTTCTCTGACTCCGTGCATTTTTATGTTGTCTATGTGTTATCTCTGCATCTGTGATGTTGTTGTTGATTACAGAAAGTGCGAGGAAGATGAAGTGATGAAGCTCAGAGAGGATTTGAGCGGTTGAATCTTGAAGAAATCACATAATTATTGATGAAGATGATGTGTGATTTCTGAGATAAAAATGGAGATTTGGTTGCAGAAAATTGTTGAAGTTGATAGTAGTGAGATATTTCAGAGATGGAGTTATGGAGATGGATCAGAGAGAAGAGAATAGTTCTTAATATTTTCGGTCAGTTTTTTGTGGATAATTTCTGTTATTTCTATTGGAGTTTGTTAGGAAAATTGGTTAGGGGTTGGTTGGACTGTTAGTTGGTTAGGGAATTTGTTAGCTGTTATGACAATTTTTGTTAAATTCTGTTGAAGTTAGTTACTAGTTCTGTTTAACAGTTAAGGGTTGTTATGAATTAGTTAGAGGTTTGAGGAATGGGGAAAATGGTTTTGAAAATTGGAAGTTGGTTACTTTATTTGTGAATTCTGTTTTGGTTTTGTTAGTGAAGTTATGTGGCAGTTGGTTAGGAGATTGGGTATAGGTTGGTTACAGTTACAGCAGTTCGGCTGTTAGTTTTTTTTTTGTTATTGAGAGGTCCTCTATAGTTATTGGAGTTGTATATATTATTGTGGATAGTTTTTGTGACATGGACTCAATAAGCCCATCAATCCTATTTTTAGAAGAATGGACACTTACAAAAGAACTGTAGTCTATGCATATAAGATCGGCCAAAAATTCTGCAGGATTTACATGATCTGGGCAGTGGTACTTCTTTTACTTCTATTAAGATATTAACAATAAATTAACAGCATGGAGAAAGATATGATGTGGTAGGGTGGAATAAACAAATACATTTGGATTTTCAGTTATGCTCTTTTTAGGCTTGTGGTTTTGTTAAAGACTGTGTATGTGTTATGAATGCTTTAGAAAATGGTTAGAGAATGGAAAAATGGTTAGGAGATTGGAAATGGTTAGGAGGTGTTATGGTTAAGGAGTTTATGTTACAGGCTTGGTTATATGGCAGTTAGAGTTTGTTATTCCGTTAACAGTTACAGCAGGACTGTTTTGGAATTGATAATAATTGTTTCTTTTTGTTGTGTAAATGTTCAGGATTGCTTTGGATTGAAACAAAAGGCATAGATCATGGCAAGTTACAATACGCCGGTTTGGTCATGAAGAAGGTAATGAAGATGGAAGCAATAAGGTTGCATTTCAAACACGACAAGGCCACACAAAAAGCGATGATGAGAATCAATATATGCACCTTTAAGTGTATTTCTCATTTTTGTAGTATATTTTTGGATATTGTAAATGGTGTTGGGTATTTGTAATGTATGATTCAATGTAACATAAAATATGAATTCTCTTGCTTTGTAAAGAAGCTTGGTTCCACTTTCATGATGAATATTCTAAAGAAATGGCTTTGAACCCTCTTTTAATACTTGGTGGAAATTTGAATGAAACTTGAATGTTCTTGAATGCAATATTAATTTGGCAATTCCAAATCTTCAATCTCCTATCCAAAATCAAGTTCTCTTCAAATAGAACTAAGAGCTCCCAATGCTTCTCTTTATTTGCGACTTGAAAGAAACATGTGATATCGAACCTTTTTTATGGATGACTTACGAGATAAACTCAAAGATGACATAAAGAAAGACTTTTATTTGAAATCCAAAATCTTGATCATGGATGAACATGGTGTGCTTTCTTCTTCAAAGTGACTTGAATTCCAAGGAATCCACATGGATGGACTTTCCAAACTCAATACGCTTTGCCTCTTAAAATATTGGTCCAATTTAACAAATTTGAATCCACTTGAACTCATGACCCAAAATAATCACTTGAACGAATACTTTTACCATAATGAAAACAAGAAATGAGAGAACCAATAATGCCTTAATCTTGGTGAATTCGTAACATCATCCTAGCATTACGTCTTTACTTGATGATCGACAAAATTAATGCTTTGAATCCCTAATTCTCTGGCATTGGATACTCAATGAGGAGAAAGATAGCTTAAGCCAAAATCCCGGTTCAAAATAACCTCAACTACAACCTTGATGAGACACCAAATACCATAAGTAAAAACCCTAATGTACTTTGCTCTGGATGAATTCTTGATGGAGGATGACCTTGTAGCTTGATGAAGAAAAGATCCATAATATCCATGAACACAAATTCCTATCTCCAACCATGAATATTGAAGAAGCAACTTGAATCTCTTGAATGAAGATAAGAGCCTCAAAGCCATACAGGAACCCTAATTTTCAAGATCCTTAATCACGTGCCAAAAAATGTTGTTAGCGAATGTATGCAATGTTAAATGACCTAATGGAAATATGTACATGAGAAAAGTGCGACAATGCGTAAACTAGATAAAAGTAGAAGGGTGGGACAAATTTAGGGTATACAACTACCTACCAATTAAGGGTATGGATAGCACTATCTATAACGGATAAGGAAAAGAATAACAAAAGACCTTTTCGGTGGATAAGATACTTTTAATTGCTTGCTCACAAACAAAATACTTTTCACAACAAAATTTCAAAACAAAACATTTTTCACAAACATTTTCTAAAATATTTTCAAAACAAAAACACTTTGTATACACCCTCAATGAAACAAGAGTTATTACAAAGTCTTGTCATATTTAGGCATTATTCAAAATATTTTCAAACATACACACTGTTGTACCCTAATTTTTTCCCCTAAGATTCCTCGATCATCTCATACCATCACAATGCAATCAGATCACAAATTAGGGTTTGAGTTTATCTTATATTGCATCCTGTCTTAGGGTTTGCCTATGGAATCACCAAGAACCTTTAAGCACTTGTATTTGTATATCTTGTACTTGTATGCTTCTAACTAACCTCAAAGTGTGTATATTTTGTCTCTTGGAATATCATCTTGTAGGTCATGGCACAATTGCAGTCATCTCACCATCTCCTAGCACAAATGATCAAAACTATGGTTTGGAGTTTAATCAGGAGATCTCTAGATTTTTAGGCAATTCTTGATCCCATACTTCTCTACATAGTCAAGAGCATCTACCATTGGATGTTTGATCATCAATTTCATCTTGAAAGGGTTCAATTGATGAAAAGGGGTAAAATGGTCATTTTGTCAAAAGACAGTCAAAATCAGTTGTTGACCAAGTGAACTTTTGGTCAACCATCAATTCAATATCACTGTTCTCATATTTCATGGTCAATAGTGCAAAAATATCAAGAGGAAGTGTGAATTGGAGATAACTTGTCAAGGAAGTTATTTGAAGTTTTGAAATTTTTCCAAGTATCCTTAGGGATGAATTTTGACTGGCTACAACTTTCTCATTTTTTATTGAAAATGTGCAAACTTTATATGCCTAGAAATAGGATGAAAAATTCTCCAACTTTGTAGGAGTGGCCACAAGTCCAAAAAATGAAAGGAAAAAAAGTTATGAAGCTTGGAAGATTTTGACACTTAGTGAAATTTTGGTTAAAAATACAAACATTTGACTTCTTCATGTCCATTTTTGAATGACCATTTGGACTCAAATCAAAAAGTTGGAAACATGAAAGTTGTATATTGGAATTTTCTCTTCATTTTTCATTCAAGAATCATCTCAAATGGTTCTTTTCATCAAACATGTTGTGGGCGCGCATTCATCATCATTTTTCTATGTGAAATATTCATTATTTTGAAAAATGTCCAACATAAAAGTTGAAGCCCTAAATATGAGGAACAACTTTACTTCAGAAAGTTTCTCCAAATGCTTTCTACATTTTGAGATATAATTGTGAGAATTAGGAACCATGCATGCTGAATTTCCTGCCCAGCCAGCAAGTCACGCGTGCAGCAAGCCCAGGCAGGCAAGGCATTTTGTCAAACAGTTTGTAAGCACATGTTCATGGCCAAATATCTCATTGATTCAAGCCTCATTTTGAAAACTTTTGAACATGAAAGTTGGAGTATGAAGTGTCCTCTATATTTTTTATTCAAAGTTTGTGACGTTTCATGCACCATAGAGAGAGATATAAGGGAGCAAAGAGGTGTTCATGAAATAGCATATTTGAATGAAAATGCATGGAATTTTTTTTATGCAACCAAGCCAATTGCAGCTCATCACCCCAGCCTTTGTTCACTTATTCAAGCACGTGATTTACACCCTCATTTGCATACAAAAATGCAGCACATCACTCTCTCTCTCATTCTTTCCATTTCTCTCACTTTCCATTTCTCTCTTTCTTCACTCTATATAAAGCCATCAAATTCAACAAGCAAAGGGTGAAAAAAAAATAAACAATTAGTAGCAAGCTATTCTTTTCCTCTCTCACACGAAATCCACTCTCTCTCCAAATATCAAACTTCCTCCATTGTTTAAAAAGCAAGCTTCCATAATTTTTAAAATTTCTTCACATCTCTCTCCATTTATTATCTTTGTACATTCAAGCAAGCTTCTCTCCATTACTAGCTCTTTATTTGAGCTCCAACATCATCAAACTCATTGCAAGGTAGTAGATCCAATTTCTCTCTCCTATTGCAACCTTGCATAGTTCTTTGAATCCATGAGTTTTTTTGAAAATCTAAGAGTATATTGATAATCCTTGCATTTTTCTAATCAATTTTCATTCTTTGATCGTTTAATTTGGTGGATAATTGATGGAGAAAATCAAGTTTGAAAATTGTTTGATGTAATGTGCAAATTAAAAAAGTGTTAATTTAGCATTTTCACACGCGATTTTCTCAATCATCCATGCATCATTTCATGAATTTTTTGATCCTATTATGTTCTACTAATTTTAATCTTGAACTTTGGTGTTGGAAGTTTTGGATTTCATCAAGAAATGAGTGAGTTATAGTGATCTGAAAATGAGGTTGCAAAGCTGAAAAAACGTGAACAGCATGGTTGTTTGGTAGGGATGATGATGTGTCATGTTTTAATTGAACATGGCTTCAGTTCTTTTTACAGTGCGTTTTTGCAAAAACAGGTGTAATAGCCTTTGAATATCAATTTTTCTTTTTTTTTCTCAAATTTTATTTTAATATTTTTTCACTTCAGAAATTATGAAAAAATTATTTTAAACTTATTTTTCAATATATTTTCATATTTTTATTTTTATTTCATTTTTTAATCATTTTTCTTGATTAAATAAAATCATGTAAATAATTAGGGTTTTAATATTTCTTTTAAATCTTGAATTTTATTTTTATTAAGTAAAAAAATCCATAAAAAATATTTTTGGACTCCTCTCTGAGTTTATTACTTGAAAATATTTTTTGTCCAATTTTATAAAAATTTTGGTTACATTTTAAAAATCATTTGGACATAATATCTTTTATTTGCATTAATTTTGTTAGTTTGTGTAAATAATTTTCTATTTCTTTTTTCCTTTTGAGATAAAATCCAAGAAAAATACGACTTCTGATCCTTAGAGTTTTCTTAATATTTAGGTTATTTTACATCAAATTTATTTAACCTTTGGATCTAATTGATTATTTTGTGAACTTAATTTCCTCTTTTAGGATTTTTGCTTGATCATGCACATTAATGGATTTAAATTTATAACTTCCTATACCTATAAAATCAGAGATGAAGTTGTTTGGAGTGCTTGAACATGTTGAGGCCATAAAAATCATTTTTATGGAATTTAACAATGTGATTTCATATTTTTCACAAATTATTTTCCAAAACCATCTAGTTTAAGGCTTAAACTTACTAGTTTCCAAGTTTGCATTTCTAAATCAAATTTCCACCTTAATCCAGGGACTCCAAATTTTATTTTTGACTTTTATAGGACCTTAGGAAGTTAGGGTTTTAATTTAGTAATTTTTCAAGTCATTTTCATATTTTAAAACTATTTTTGACTTAAGATTGCATTTAGGGTTTTCCCTTTGAACAATGTTTGTAAATGGAAACGTTTTGTACATGATTCTTGTTTGATTCTTGAAATAGCATGTGGTACTGACTTGGAGCATATATTAAGGACAAATTCTTCAACATAATTGGGTCTTGGGTGTTGATTGGTTGATAAACCAAATCCATCAAAATGGACGAATGATATTGATGATATTTGAAGCTTTAATCCCTTCCCTCTTCATCTTATTCCCCTTTCTTATTGTATTACATGTTATGGGATAATGATCTCTATATCATTTATCCAAACATGAAATACATAAATTTCTATTGACCGGCCTCAAAATAGGTGCGACTTCTATATAAGTCCACTTACGATTGCTTAACATAGCGCTAAATTTTGTCCCGATTAGTGTAAGTGTTTGGTTGTTGGCATGTTTTTTGGTAAAACCAATTGTGTGAATGTCATGACTGATGTCATAACATTCTGGGATACAAGGTACATTCTGCAGAAAAATAATGTCATACAGGAGCTGCTCAATATGAGTGTTTAGCTGATCATTATGCAATGATCATATTTATTGCATTCTACCAAAATCAGTAAACAAGATTCTTGTTGTCATAACCAATGTTAAGACATCCTGTACTGAACTAACATTTGTGCAGATTTATTATTTCTGAGATTTTTCAGGAATCTGGTTTATTTAGTCCAGATCAGATTCTCACGTGGACTTAGGTTAACTTTGCTTAACCCTAATCTGGTTGTTAAAGTCCTATGACCAAGTCTTGAGGTTAACCCTAATTAACCTTAGCTATTTTCGTGGAAGCCCTAACTGAAGAATAGATGCCTATATATTCCTCATGAAGACTGTTGGTGAAAGACAACTTTTTGACAGAAGATCAATAAGGGACTGTATAGTAGTAACTACTGTAATCCAAGCAATTATCATTGTGATAAGTGACTTGGAGTAGGATTTGATTGTAAGGGTTGTGTATCACTCAAAGCTTTGAAGCACGAGTGTTTATGTCACTTGATTAAAGCTTTGAAGCAAAGTTAAGTTAGGGTTGTGTATCACTCAAAGCTTTGAAGCACGAGTGTTTGTGTTACTTGATTAAAAGCTGTGAAGCAAAATCAAGTGTATGTACTGAAGAGTGTCTTCATAATTTCATTAGTCAATTGTTTAGTATCACTGCTGTGATTGAGGGGGGGTGAGTAGGAACTCAGGTTTAAGTTGAACTTAGATTGAAGTTGCATTGGGTAGGTCTTAAGTGAAGGAGATAAAGGTTGGTTTATTCCTGAATTAATATCTCTTATAGTGAATTTCCTCCCTGGCTTGGTAGCCCCCAGAGTAGGTGTTGGTACACACTGAACTGGGTAAACAATTGACTGTGTTATTTACTGCTTTTAGATTTACTGTCTTGAAGAGTGTCAGATACGGTGTCATAACATTCACTGTGACATTAAGTATCTGCTGCCAGAATTTCAATTGGCATCAGAGCAGGCACCCTGCCTGTCTTACTGGGTGAGATCTAGGGATATTATTTTCTGGCGCTATGGACAAAGAAGGAGGATTTGGAAACAGACCACCCATTCTGGATGGATCAAATTATGACTACTGGAAACCTCGTATGATTGCCTTCTTAAAATCACTGGACAAAAAGGCTTGGAGAGCTGCTGACAAAGGATGGAACCATCCAACCATAACTGGGAAAGATGGGACAACCAGTCTGAAACCTGAGGAAGAATGGAGCAAAGAAGAAGATGAGTTAGCCCTGGGTAACTCCAAAGCATTAAATGCCTTGTTCAATGGAATTGATAGAAACATATTCAGACTAGTACATCAATGTGAACTGGCCAAGGAGGTTTGGGACACTCTCAAAACTACCCATGAGGGCACATCCAAAGTAAAAATGTCAAGGCTTCAGATGCTGACTACCAAATTTGAGAACCTAAGGATGATGGAAGATGAGACCATTCATGAGTTTCACATGAACATCTTGGAAATTTCCAACACCTCAGGAGCATTGGGAGAAAAGATGTCAGAAGAAAAGCTGGTGAGAAAGATTCTCAGATCCTTGCCTAAAAGATTTGCAATGAAGGTGACTGCTATAGAGGAAGCTCAGGATATCTGCAACTTGAAGGTGGATGAACTCATTGGGTCACTTTAGACCTTTGAGATGGGGATCAGTGACAATGTCGACAAGAAAAACAAGAGCATAGCACTTGTATCTAATACTGAAGATGAAAACAAGGAGGATGAAGAAGAAAATATTTCAGAAGCTATAGCCATGCTTGGAAGACATTTCAACAAACTCATCAAGAGAATGGACCCAAAGTCAAGGTCAAATGTTAAGAACATTCCTTCTGACATTAACAGATCCTATGACTCCACCAGAAGACCAAAGTCTGAAGAGAAGGGAAATCAAAGCAAAGGAATTCAATGCCATGGATGTGAAGGATATGGGCACATTCGAGCTGAATGTCCTACCTTTCTTAAGAAACAAAAGAAAGGAATGTCTGTTACTTGGTCTGACTGTGACTCAGAAAGTAATTCTGAAGAAGAATCTGCCAAACTAGTTACTGCGCTAACTGGTATTTGTGACTCCGATAGTGACTCTAGTGATGAGGAAGTGACATTTGAAGAACTGGATGACTCCTACAAGAAGTTATGTATCAGAAGTGTTGAATTCTGCCAGCAAAATGAGAGACAAACAAAACTCATAGTAAAGTTGGAGGCTGAGAAGAAGGCAGGCATTGATACTATAAGTCATCTAGAAGGGGAAGTTCAAATGCTAAACTCAAAACTTGACCAGATGACCAAATCTGTCAAGATGCTGACAAATGGAACTGACAAATTAGAAGAAATCTTTCAGGTTGGACAAACTGTGGGAAACAAGTCTGGTCTAGGATTTGTGGCAGGAAAGAAATCTATTGTAGACAAGAAGAAGATCAGGTCTGATAAACAAATGTCAAAGCAGATGTCACAACATAGCACTCAACATCGAGAACGGAGAAATATGAAGAAAAAGTATCAAAGATGGAGATGTCATCATTGTGGGAGGTTTGGTCACATAAAGCCATTCTGCTTCAGATTATATGGATATCCTAATCAGACCCCAGTTGTCAAACCTAAGTCTAACAAGGCACCATATACTCAACATTGGAAGAAAAAGGCTACTGCCCTGATAGCTCACACCTCCCTTAGAGTCTCTGCAAAGGAAGACTGGTACTTTGACAGTGGATGCTCTAAACACATGACTGGAATCAAGAATCTTCTCAATAATGTTAAACCTCACACTACTAGTTATGTGACTTTTGGAGATGGTTCTAGAGGAGAAATCAAAGGAGTTGGAAACTTGGACTGCCCTAGAGTTCCAAACCTAAATAAAGTATTGCTGGTAAAAGCCTTGACTGCTAATCTCATAAGTATCAGTCAATTATGTGATCTAGGATTCAAGGTCAACTTCACCAAGTCTGAATGTCTTGTAACTAATGAGAAACAAGAAGTTGTAATGAGAGGAGTCAGATCTAAAGACAACTGCTACTTATGGGAGTCTGAGAACACTAATTATTCTTCTGTGTGCTCTATTGCCAAAGAAGAAAAAGAAGTGAAACTGTGGCTGTTGTACCCCAAAATTTGCCCTCTCAATTTTCAAGGCCTTTCTCACAAGGATTCTCAAGGTTCAAGCTTAAACAAGTGCATTGGGATTTTCCAATACCAAAAGGAAACTGTCAAAAAGGGGGAAAACAGATAAAATTAATGTTTTGGCAAATTTGGATAAAAACAAGTGTTTTTCGATTCAGCTCTTTCGATTGACTCTTGGCCTCCTTCGATTGCTCAAAATGGCTACTAGCGTGCCTCTTTCGAATCTGGATATTTTGCCTCATGTATGCCTCTTTCGAATCTGGACATTTTGCCTCCTGTATGCCTCTTTCGAATCTGGACAGTTCACTACCTACAAGCCTGCTTCGACTGGACAAGATTGCTGCTTGCATGCTTGCCATCAAAGGCCATTACCTACTGGCCACACATGCCCCCTGCAAGGAAACCCTTTTCGATTCATCAAGCATACTGCCTACAAACCTGTTTCGATTTGGATAAGTAGCTGCCTGTAAGCCTGCTTCGATTTGGACAGACGTACTGCCTACAAACCTGTTTCGATTTGGACAAGTAGCTGCCTGCAAGCCTGCTTCAATTTGGCAACATTGCTTCCTTCGAACACGGACTTTCGATTGGAAAATAGGCTTCCTTCGAGCATGAGCTTTCGACTGGGCAATAACTTCATGCGCTTTAGCTTGTTTCGACCACAAGCTTCGACTGAGGCAAACGCTTCCTTCGAACAGGTGTGCTTCGATCTCGCTCTTGCCTTTGACTCAAGACCAAATCTTGTTTGCCAGGCTGTGTTGCATCCAGATCTTTATATAGTCAGAAGTTTGCATAAGGGTTTCAAAATTTGTCTGTTGGATACTGCTATTCTAGGTTAAAGGCTACATACTTTTTCTTCAAGCAGAGAGTACTTTATCACAAAAGCAGCTGTCCATCTGATTTTAGTCTGAGCACAAGCAACGTCAGAGGCATAAGTCACATCTCCTGCACCCCACTGCTGTTGCTGCTAACAGGCCCCTCCACTTGTACTGTCACGTTACCCATTATTTTTATAATTCTTTGCAAGGCTGGCTGTTGAAGACATGTTCATTATTTCTCTATAAATAGAGGGATTTTTTACAAAGCTGAGGAGGATTTTTTAACCAGACGAACCTCTCCCAAATTTTCTCAAACACAGTAAAATTCTCAAAGTTCTTAAACACTTTAGAAAATCACAAAAAATCCAAAGAGGACTTTTTGGGCCAGACGAACGAATCTGCAAAGTTTCTCAAACACAGAAAAACTCTCAAGTTCATCAACACTTGAGAAATCAAAACACAGAATCCCAAACACTTGCTTCCTTTGATTCTGAAGAACAAATACTCTTCAGTATCCTTCGAATCCAGTTTTGGAAAGAAACACAAGACTTGTTTTTGTCCTTCCTTCGAATCCATCAGTCCAAGCATAGTTGTTGGCCCCCTCTGTCAAATCCAGAACCTTGGACCTCCACTCAAGGTCCCACACCCATTCAACGCCTCCAGCAAGGTAAGTTATTCTTACCTTTGAACTTTTCGTTTCATGACATAACATGTAAATAATCTTTACATTTGTTTGAAACATGTACATACCACTGCTCTTTTCGTTTCCACTCTTTTAACATGTTTTCAGAGCTAAACCCTTTCGTTTTTGCTTGCTGTTTGCCTGAACTAGCTTTAGTTATTAAACTGTTTGAAAGATAAGTACTAGCATGGCCTCAGGCCATGTTGTCATTTAATGCTTGAAATGAAAGAAACAGGAAACAGGAAATAGGGAACGAAGCTTCTAGCTTCTACCCTCTTTCTCCAGGTCAAACGAAAGAGACAACCAGGAGGAAAACCATGTTGACTTCTAGGCCCAAACGAAAAGCATGCCTTCACTGACTTCAGCCCCTAATCGAAAGGCATTCCCTCACTGCTTTCAACCCCCGGTCGAAGAAGGCAACAAGGCAGAACGAAAGGCATTCGCTCACTGACTTCCAGGCCCCAGTCGAAGGATACAACTTGCTGCTGCCTTTGCCCAATCGAAGGACAGGACTTCGTCCCTGCCAAGGCCCAATCGAAATACGTGACTTCACTGGCGCTGGCCCCAATCGAAGGAGGCCAACAAAATGCAGATCGAAGGCTGCTACTGCCTGGGTCGAAAGACACTCATTTTACTTCTTTTTTATCTTTTTTTTTCCTTTACATTTCTATGCACTTCAATATGGTTGTAATAGTGTAGGATTTATTTTTTGCACTTTTTATTGTTTTTGTACAAATGCTAGTAAATAGGTGTGTATGGCAAGATAAAACCAACAAGTAGACAACCTAAAAATCAAAGACAAATGCATGCAAAATAACACACTTTACACACATGCACCCTTAGGGTAATCTCACTTGTTGCCTCAGAATATAGTCATGTCCCTCGAGCATGGGCGTTTTAGCAAAGACCCTCGGTAAACGATCTAGTCCCCAAAAACGACATTGTTAAAATGTCTCATATGTTGCCTTCTATGACTATACAAACGTCCCATACCCGTCCCGTTCAACATCCTAACGCAAGGTTGTTCACCAAATACAATGGTGAAACAACACTGTTAAAAGGGTTAAAACATAAGAAAGATCTTTGAGTAAAATAGGGTAGATAGCTCTTAGTTACTTGATCAAACTTGCAAAACATCCTTGCCATCTTTCAAAACACACTCCACAACACAATTCCAAAACAACTTTCAAAAACATTGAATTATCTTTTCAAAAAGACAAACACCTTTGTAAAACATTCAAACAAGAATTGTTACAAAGGTTTCCAAGACAAGGCATCTTTTTCAAAACATTTTCAAAACCACACACACCACAAGCACATTCAAACAAAGGCAAGTGATCTAAAACAAGTAACTAAGAGCCCATGGATAACCATGGATAGAAATGGTGCTAATACCTTCCCTTTCTATAATCTACCCCCCGAACCCACGAAAACATCTCAAAGGTCTTTCCTGTGCTTTTTGACCTTTCCTTAGGATAAAATAAAAATTCAGTGGCGACTCTTGCTAAACCGAACATTTGCGCACACAAATTCAAACCTCAAGTCAGTTCTCCCACCGTATCACAGAACTGGCGACTCTGCTGGGGAACTTCTAAAAGTGGGGTTACCTTAGGGTTTTAGATAACCTTTACATGCTTGCTTTGATTGCTTTACTTTTTGGGTTCCTTGTTTGGGTTTGTTGTAAATCCTACACTCGGATTTGGGGGCACCTTTTTAGGTAAATAGCAATAAACTGTGAGGGAACTGTGCGGGGTATACCGACATGGTTGAAGCAGTAGCTATGTTAGTGTGACATATTTGTGGGTACCGGTAGCCCTTGAGTAGTCAAGGAGAATATGGGGCCGCTGAGCAATGTCATGAAGCACTAACGAACTCTTAGAACTTTACTTGACCATCTTGGCCTCTTTTAGGGGTAGTGAGATGACCGACTTTGGTGCAGTCTGAAGTTGGTAAATACTCGATACTACACTCATTGAGGATTGTTTTCTTGGAATATTTTGGTCGCCAGTTAAGTGGCTAAACCAAAACAATGAACATAGAAAATAATCCAGTGATATTGAGCTCCTTAGAACCCGGTTTCTATTTTAGGACAGGTTGAGCCAACTTCAAGAGGGTACTTACCTACAAACCCCATGCAAGCCTAAACCTAAGGACTTGTCTTCTTTGTGTGAATATGATTATCTGTATGTACACTTGCTTACTTTTGCATACATGTGCATAACATCATAACATCATACCATAGCATTTTCAATAACCATTTCAAGGATCTCGAGGGTCTTTTGATACAGGGGCACGTTGAACCAGACGTCTACCAAAGAGCAAGAGGATTCATTTTCCTTTAAACAAACGCCGTCAAAGATCAAGTGTAACAACTTGAATCGGGGGCTATGACCCACTTGACATGGTGAGCTTGATTCTCGTGGAAAGACATCCACCGATACGAAGTTCTCCAATCAAAGATGTTGACCAAAGTTCAACCTCTAACATTTTTTTGTGTTGTGTTTACCCCGAGAGATCCTTGAAAACATGCATCCACATATCATGCATCATATCATGACAGGTTTCTCCCACACAGGTCTCCTTATCTTCCTATTGTTTATTTCAGTAGAGATGGCTCTAGAGCAGACTATCAAGGACATCCAGGCTCAAAACTCTCAACTTCAAGAGATGTTCTTGAACCTATCCAAGGGACAAGAAGAGGTCAAGGCGCTCCTCACCAGGGGCATGATCGTGGGAAATCCTGGGGACAACAAAGATGACCAGTTGGAAAGGCTACAAACTGAGATAGCCATAACGAAGGGACAGTTGGTGAGCCAGATGGCTCTTATCCAAAATATGGCACAAGGACAAGAGGAGCTAAGGGTTCTCATCAGCAAGCTTCGTCAAGATGAATGTAACCAAATGGGGCAAACATCTAAGGTTGAAGATCAAGTCATCACTCAACCTCCTTCGAACCAAGAAAACAAGGGAAAATCTCCTCAACTTGTTTCAGGGTCACAAGCCCAACAACAACCTCACCAGCGTCAACAGGGGCATCAGCGTAAGGAGGTCGCGCCTAAAAGACAATTCACTAAGATCAACATGTCACTGACTCAAGCACTACAACACATGTTGAAGGCATAGCTGATTACATTAAAGGCTCCTCCCCGGAACCCAAATACTTCCTCTCTTACCTATCATCCCAATGAAAGGTGTGCATACCACTCTGACAGCCCAGGGCATGACACAAACAACTGTTGGGCTCTGAAGAACAAGGTCCAAGACATGATTGATGCCTCGAGTTCGACCCTCCGGAGACTCTAGCATAATCACTGCTCCTTTGACGAATCATTGAGAGCGTCTTTGTTTCATTTGAATTTTAAAGTTGTAATTTCTTTTGTTATTCAAACATTTATCTATTAATGTCAAACTCTGTTTCATTAATGCATTGCATATGTTTGTCTTGATTTGATCCACTCATTTCCATTACATTTAAACTATGTTTTCTACTTTCTTTATGATATTTCAACTCTTGCTAAAAGTAACAAGCCTTTAGTGGGAGGATGACGAAACAATGCCATAATCTCATACAGTATGCTTTTGGACAGACCTTGTTGACGATGTACAGGCGTTTCTTTCAAATCCTAAACACGGGAGTTATAAGGAAGATAAACCCTAGTCAACCCCTTAGAGCCAAAGAAGTAGAAGTTTTCTATTTTAACACAAATTGAAACCTTTAATCAAAACCTGGGGCAGGGTAGTCTCTCAGTTAATTCAAAAAAAAAAGATGCACATTGAAGTCGCAAACTCTCAGTTCATAATACAACGAACGACATCAAAAGCATTCCTCTGGAATTAAAAGACAGTGGTGGTTCCTTATCTCAAAGGCAGTCATTATCTCTCAAAAAAGAAAATCCCACTAAGCCAAAACCTATAAAGGAGGCTTAAGAAATTTGGGGCATCCCGCTGACTGTAATCTCGAAAACAGGAACAGTCAGGCAAAAATTAGGGATGATAAATCAAAAGAACGAGGTCGCTACAAATCCTCAACAACATGAAAAATGTTGCAAAAATGACTGCCTTCCAAAATTCAACTTGTGTGAACCATCACCAAAAACGTCGTTCCAGACTCATTTGGAGTTCAAGTGCACAATTAACTGAGTTTAGGATTGAAGAACATCACGAAGAGCGGGTGGGTACAAATATACTTTGAGCCTTTATCCTTTGTTTCTTAAACCGTGAACCAAGCCACGTTACAACCCTTCAAAATCCCTAATTGAAGCATGGGTTAGTTCGAAAGCATACTGTTACAAAAGGTATCCTAACTCCTGTAAGGCTTTGCCCTAAATCTTGTGTTGAATTTGTCTTATAAAAAGTTTTCTGCTAAAAAACGCATTTTTCAAAACTTCGAGACAAACATAAACTTTGCATCACTTGAATATCACTGTTTGCATTTGGCTATTTGTTTGACAGCGGAGAAATTCACACAATGAATATCCAGTGAACGAAAGCCCTCTCAGTGAACAAAATCACTTCAAAAAGGATGACACTTCCATAGACAAATCTCCTATCAACAAGGGGGTATGACATGTCACTATCCAGCACACCTGGGGCAGTCCAGTCAAGATTCCAGGAAATCTCTCAAAGAAGTGCAGAGTAACCAGGGGCAGGTCTCCATCTCCATCACTTGGGACATTGAACATCAACCCCGACAAAGGGTTACATACAATCAAACTTTTTGGCAATGCCACAAACATTCGCTACTAGGGGCAATGACAAGTCTCCCCAAAGTCCTTTTCATAGGATGATTCCCCAGCAAGAGTATAATCTCTGACCCCTTTTCACCAGCTGAATCAACCTCAAGAATCCTCGAGAACTTCCCCCAACAAAGATGTCACCTCTCTAGCGGACTGACGACAGGGTTTATTTCCCCAACAACACCAGGATTCCCCAGCTTGAGTTTACCTCTCCGACTACTACAAATCAAAGGACCACAACTCCTCTTCCCCAGTAGACTACTCTACAATCCCCAGCAAGTTACTGCGAAACTTGGACCCGACCAGATATCAGTTCAACTTCGACTCCCCAGTAGAGCAACGGGTGACTAAGACTCCTAAACTCCTTTTCCAAGCAGAAGTAAACATACTCCCCACAGAGTTTTCAACTTCCCCCAACGGAGTTCTCCTCAAACAACAAAACAGGAATCCATTGGAAATATTCTAAGCAAAGTTTGAAGACACACATACTCTTCAACAGCAGTCCAAGATTTAGTGACTCCCCAGCTTTTGTCAAGGATTTATTTTCCCAGACAAAAATACATTCATTAACATTTCACATTTCATACATCCTATTTACATACATGATAAGTGCATACAACGCGATCTCATTTATTTTGAGAACATCATGACATCGTGCATTTCATACATCATGACATTGCATACAACTAACGTTTTACCTTTTTCAGAAAAAAGGTCAATCAACAGATGGCTACCATCAACCTTTTCAAGTTCCATATTAATACATGTAGCAAGCCAGGAAAACCATCTGTGGACGACTGATTGTAGATTAATACCTGTAGCAAGCCAGGAAAACTATCTACATGAAGAGATTGAAGATTAATACCTGAAACAAGCCAGGAAACCATCTTTCTTTCTCAGGTTAGAGATTAATACCTGAAACCAGACAGGACAAATATCTACCCGACCAACTCATGCTTATTCAACTTCAAGACTTCTGAAAAAAGTTTACAGGTGCTTCCAGATATGGATGTCAATCTATCACTTGTTCAGACTCAACTTCTGAAAACAGTTTACGGGTGCTTCCAGATATGGATGTCAATTTATCGCTTGTTCAGACTCAACTTCTGAAAACAGTTTACGGGTGCTTCCAGATATGGATGTCAATCTATCGCTTGTTCAGACTCAACTTCTGAAAACAGTTTACGGGTGCTTCCAGATATGGATTTCAATCTATCGCTTGTTCAGACTCAACTTCTGAAAACAGTTTACGGGTGCTTCCAGATATGGATGTCAATCTATCGCTAGTTCAGACTCAACTTCTGAAAACAGTTTACGGGTGCTTCCAGATATGGATGTCAATCTATCGCTTGTTCAGACTCAACTTCTGAAAACAGTTTACGGGTGCTTCCAGATATGGATGTCAATCTATCGCTTGTTCAGACTCAACTTCTGAAAACAGTTTACGGGTGCTTCCAGATATGGATGTCAATCTATCGCTTGTTCAGACTCAACTTCTGAAAACAGTTTACGGGTGCTTCCAGATATGGATGTCAATCTATCGCTTGTTCAGACTCAACTTCTGAAAATAATTTACGGGTGCTTCCAGATATGGATGTCAATCTATCGCTTGTTCAGACTCAACTTCTGAAAACAGTTTACGGGTGCTTCCAGATATGGATGTCAATCTATCGCTTGTTCAGACTCAACTTCTGAAAACAGTTTACGGGTGCTTCCAGATATGGATGTCAATCTATCGCTTGTTCAGACTCAACTTCTGAAAACAGTTTACGGGTGCTTCCAGATATGGATGTCAATCTATCACTTGTTCAGACTCAACTTCTGAAAACAGTTTACGGGTGCTTCCAGATATGGATGTCAATCTATCGCTTGTTCAGACTCGACTTTTAAAAACAGTTTATGGGTGCTTCTAGATATAGATGTCAATCTATCGCTTGTTCAGACTCAAGTTCTGAAAACAGTTTACGGGTGCTTCCAGATATGGATGTCAATCTATCGCTTGTTCAGATTCAACATCTGAAAACAGTTTACGGATTCTCCAAATACGGATGTTAATCTATCGCTTGTTCAGATTCCAGACTTCTGAAAACAGTTTACGGGTTCTCCAAATACGGATGTTAATCTATCGCTTGTTCAGATTCAACTTCTGAAAACAGTTTACGGGTTCTCCAAATACGGATGTTAACCTATCGCTTGTTCAGATTCAAGACTTCTGAAAATAGTTTACGGGTGCTTCCAGATATGGATGTCAATCTATCACTTGTTCAGACTCAACTTCTGACAACAGTTTACGGGTGCTTCCAGATATGGATGTCAATCTATTGCTTGTTCATACTCAACATCTGAAAACAGTTTACGGGTGCTTCCAGATATGGATGTCAATCTATCGCTTGTTCAGACTCAACTTCTGAAAATAGTTTACGGATGCTTCCCAACATGGATGTTAAACTATTGCTTATTCAGACCCCCAGCTCATAGATGTTCCAAACATGGATACCTTCTGATACTCACCCACTCATCTCCGACATACAATTCAACAAATATTCTTGGATGGCATCTTTAAGCCCACCCCCGACAAGATTTTGTCATATCTTCGGATGGCATCTTTAAGCCTATCTCCAACAAACTTTCTATCACCTCTCCAAATGGCATCTTTAAGCCCATTCCCTCTACCATCACATCACCGAGTGCAAATTTCTGGGCACTCTAGTGTTCAATCATCTTCCACCTTCAAGTCAAAAATGGCAGATTCTCCAATCTAACTCTTCAGGTGTAAGAAGATTGAACAGGGGCAGTTGTTGTACCCCAAAATTTGCCCTCTCAATTTTCAAGGCCTTTCTCACAAGGATTCTCAAGGTTAAAGCTTAAACAAGTGCATTGGGATTTTCCAATACCAAAAGGAAACTGTCAAAAAGGGGGAAAACAGATAAAATTAATATTTTGGCAAATTTGGATAAAAACAAGTGTTTTTCGATTCAGCTCTTTCGATTGACTCTTGGCCTCCTTCGATTGCTCAAAATGTCTACTAGCGTGCCTCTTTTGAATCTGGATATTTTGCCTCATGTATGCCTCTTTCGAATCTGGACATTTTGCCTCATGTATGCCTCTTTCGAATCTGGACAGTTCACTGCCTACAAGCCTGCTTCGACTGGACAAGATTGCTGCATGCATGCTTGCAATCGAAGGCCATGACCTACTGGCCACACATGCCCCCTGCAAGGAAACCCTTTTCGATTCACCAAGCGTACTGCCTACAAACCTGTTTGATTTGGACAAGTAGATTCCTGCAAGCCTGCTTCGATTTGGACAGGCGTACTGCCTACAAACCTGTTTTGATTTGGACAAGTAGCTTCCTGCAAGCCTGCTTCGATTTGGCAACATTGCTTCCTTTGAACACTGACTTTCGATTGGAAAATAGGCTTCCTTCGTGAAGGAAAATTGCGAACAAAACGCAGCGGAATATAAAAAAATTTCCTTTAGCGATCCTTACGAATGAGCATGGTCAGTGATAGAAATATTTACCTCTTGTGGCGATTCAGAACTTTGATGTTGTGATCACGAGTGTTGATGAAGAACAACGCCTCTACTCAGTCCACACGAACAGATCGCTTCCGGTCACAGTGCTAGCTGATCACGAACGGAAACCTTGAGTGAGAGAGAGAGTCAAAAACGAAAATGCATCAAGTGAAATTGCTTCATCACAAGGGATCTATTTATAGAATCACTTGTGTGGGCTACAAGCTAAAAGACCAATTGAGGCTATAAGATAAAAGCCCAATTAAGCTTATGGATATCATACCTTATGATGTACCATATATCACTTATCCACGTGGTACCTTACCACTTTCCGTATTACACTTAAGTGCACTGTACCTTACGGTGTTCCTTATTTATTCTATCTCTCATCAACCTGTCCTTATGTGTGTGACCCTGTAGGTTTTCACGATGTTGGCAATTATATTAAATCACACATTTAATATAATAAACAGTGAGCGGTATCTAGCAACACATCACTGTTACCCAAGTCACGAAAATGTCATGTGATCTGACCAAACCTTTTCCGTGATAATATTTGTGTTGTACAATTACCCTTTTGCCCTCATGTCTATATTGAACACAAGGCATACACTGTGTCACCCTTGTCCAGTTCAATATTGGGCCCTTAGACATTTATCCTGTTATGCAGGATGAGCAAATTCCATCTAGGTCACTCATGTCCCTCAGCATGCTTTGTGAAGTACCCATCAACCATCTTTATAGTCATCCAGTTACGGATGACGTTTGATCAGCAATAAAGTACTTGACTCTACATCTAGGGTCCATAGTGGTTTCAGGTCGAAGGGTGGTATACACCATTATCATCATGAGAATAACTTATGACACTTTGCATAACATTCTATGTAGTATTCTCATAACGGTTCAATCCAGTATAAATATTACTCCTAATATTCATACCTATGTCAAGACTTGATAACTCCTTATCTATGATCCATGAGATGTGATCATCAATCTATCTTCATAATAATCTTAATGCTTTAATGTTATCCCACTTCACATTAAAGCTTGACTACGGATACTTTAAGAATAGTGTCTTATGTTTAATGGGATCTCATGATTAAGTCACACTTAACATTTCATTAAACAAATAAACCATTCTAGGGACTTTATTATTTTGGAAAGCAAACATAATAAATAAATTCCTTTTATTATTAATAAATAATTCAATACAAGTACCAAAAGTATTGGCCTCTAGGGCTTACACCAACAATCTCCCACTAGCACTAGAGCCAATCAGGCATACCCCTAATACCCATAGATCTAGTATGTCCATCATGCTTCAGCTGCGCAAGAGGCTTTGTTAATGGGTCAGCAACATTGTCAAGTGTAGGTACTCTGCATATTTTCACATCTCCCCGATCGATTATCTCTCGAATGAGATGATAACGCCTAAGTATGTGTTTGGATCGTTCGTGAGATCTAGGCTCCTTAGCTTGTGCGATAGCACCATTGTTATCACAATAGAGATCAATGGGATCCACAATGCTATGGACTATGCCAAGTTCACTAATGAACTTCTTGATCCAAACAGCTTCCTTTGCTGCAGTTGAGGCAGCAATATACTCAGCCTCGGTTGTAGAATCAGCAACTGTATCTTGCTTTGAACTTTTCCAGCTCACAGCGCCACCATTTAAACAAAATACATAACCAGATTGCGATCTAAAGTCATCCTTATCTGTCTGGAAGCTAGCATCGGTGTATCCAATTACAGCAAGCTCTTCCTGACCTCCATATATCAAGAATGAATCCTTAGTCCTTCTCAAGTACTTAAGGATATTCTTGACAGCTACCCAATGAGCATCACCGGGATTAGACTGGTACCTACTCGTTGCACTTAAAGAATACGAGACATTTGGTCGAGTACATAGCATGGCATACATGATAGATCCTATTGCAGATGCATATGGAATCTTATCCATGCGATCCCTTTCTTCCTTACTTGAAGGGGATTGTGTTTTTGACAGACACATGCCATGTTGCATAGGTATGAATCCTTTCTTGGAATCATGCATATTAAAGCGTCTCAACACTTTTTCTATGTATGTACTCTGACTTAGGCCAAGCAGTTTTTGTGACCTATCTCTATAGATCTTGATTCCTAATATATAGGCTGCTTCACCTAGGTCCTTCATTGAAAAGCATTTCCCTAACCAAGTCTTCACTTGTTGCAAGGTAGGGACATCGTTTCCAATGAGTAATATGTCATCTACATATAATACCAAGAATACGATCATGCTCCCACTAACCTTCTTGTAGACACAAGGCTCATCTTCATTCTTGATGAATCCATATTGTTTTACTGTTTCATCAAAACGAAGATTCCAGCTTCTAGAAGCTTGCTTCAATCCATAAATTGATCGTTGTAACTTACATATCTTTTGGGCTTCCTCTGGTATGTCAAATCCTTCAGGTTGTGTCATGTACACATCCTCAAGAAGATTCCCATTAAGGAAAGCAGTTTTGACATCCATCTGCCATATTTCATAATCATGATATGCAGCGATAGCAAGTAAAATCCGAACAGATTTAAGCATTGCAACTGGTGAAAAGGTTTCATCATAGTCCACCCCATGAATTTGTTTATAGCCTTTTGCAACCAGTCTTGCCTTATAGGTATATACCTTACCATCCATGCCAGTCTTCTTTTTGAAGACCCACTTGCATCCTATAGGGTTAACTCCTATAGGAGGCTCTACCAAGGTCCAAACCTGGTTTGTGTACATGGAATCCATTTCAGATTTCATGGCTTCTAGCCACTTCTCAGACTCAGGACCAGTTATGGCCTCTTGGTAGGTCACAGGCTCATCTTGATTCATGAGTAATACATCACCCTGATCACTTATGAGATATCCATATCTCTCAGGTTGTTGACGTATCCTGCTTGACCTACGCTGGTCTTGTTCTACTTGAGCAGGTTGCTCTTCCACAACTACTTGTGTTTCCTGCTCTAATTCCTCCATAGGTGTATCAATGCTTTGTGGTTCTTGAATTTCTTCAAGCTCTATTTTCCTCCCACTGATTCTTTTGGAAATAAAATCCTTTTCCAGAAAAACTCCAGTTCGAGCGACAAACACTTTGCCCTCAGAAGGATTGTAGAAGTAATACCCTCTTGTTTCTTTAGGATACCCCACAAATAAGCATTTGTCAGATTTGGGCTCAAGCTTAGTTGAAATTTGTCGTTTCACATAAACTTCGCAACCGCAAATCTTCATGTAAGACATATGTGGTTTCTTACCACTCCATATCTCATATGGTGTCTTCTCAACCTTTTTGGATGGAACCCGGTTAAGTGTGTAAGCTGCAGTCAATAGTGCATGTCCCTAAAAGGAGTTCGGAAGATCGGCGTGACTCATCATGGATCGGACCATGTCTAACAAGGTTCGATTTCTTCTCTCAGATACACCATTCCACTGTGGTGTTCCAGGAGGAGTAAGTTGGGATAAAATCCCACATTCCTTTAGATGGTCATCAAACTCTAGGCTTAAATATTCACCGCCTCGATCTGATCGAAGAACTTTAATATTCTTACCTAGTTGGTTTTGTACTTCATTCTTGAATTCCTTGAATTTTTCAAAGGTTTCAGATTTGTGTTTCATTAAATACACATAACCATATCTACTGAAATCATCAGTAAATGTGATGAAGTATTGAAAACCTCCTCTGGCTGGTATGTTTAGTGGTCCACATACATCAGTATGTATGAGGGCCAAAAGATCATTAGCCCTTTCACCTTTTCCTGTGAATGGGGACTTTGTCATCTTTCCAATTAAACAAGATCTGCATGTATCATATGATTCATAATCAAAAGAGTCCAAGAGTCCATCTTTATGGAGTTTGGAAATGCGTTTCTCATTTATGTGGCCTAAGCGACAGTGCCAAAGGTAGCTTGGATTTAACTCATTAGGTTTAATCCGTTTAGTATTAATGTTATAAATTGGCATTTCAAGATCAAGGACATATAGCCCATTGTTCATTTGTGCAGAAGCATAGAATATATCATTCAAATAAATAGAGCAACAATTGTTCTTTATTATAAATGAAAAACCAAACTTGTCCAAACAAGAAACGGAAATAATATTCCTACTAATTGCAGGTACATAATAACAGTTCTCTAACTGAATTATTAAACCACTAGGTAAAGTCAAAACATAAGTTCCTACGGCTAAAGCAGCAACCTTTGCTCCATTTCCAACTCGTAGGTCAACTTCACCTTTTGCCAAATCTCTACTCCTTTTTAGCCCCTGCACATTAGTACAAATGTGAGAACCGCATCCAGTATCTAATACCCATGATGCAGAAGTAGATAAATTAATTTCAATAACAAAAATACCTGAATTTGAAGTCCCTACTCCATTTTTCATATCTTCCAGGTACTTTGGGCAGTTTCTCTTCCAATGTCCGGTCTTACCGCAATGGAAGCAAGTGCCCTCCTTTGCTATGCCTCCACTAGGCTTCAAAGCAGGAACAGTAGGTTTAGGCTTGGCAAATTCCTTGCCTTTCCCTTTACCAACCTGCTTGGTAGGCCTCTTGTTCAGCTTCTTTCCATTACTGACCATCAGAATGGACTTCCCTTTTATCTTCATATTTTGCTCAGCAGTTTTCAACATGCTTAGCAATTCTAGAAGACTCTTATCCATGTCATTCATGTTGAAATTCATGACAAACTGATTAAAGCTATCTGGCAACGATTGCAAGATAAAATCAGTTGCAAGTTCCTTTCCAAGCGGAAACCCTAACCTTTCAAGGTTCTCCACATACCCAATCATTTTGAGTACATGGGGACCTACAGGGTTTCCCTCAGATAACTTGCTGTTAAAAAGGGCCTTTGAAACCTGAAACCTCTCATTTCTTGCCTGCTCTTGATAGAGCATTTTCAGATGTCCGATCATATCGAACGCTGACATGTTCTCGTGTTGCTTTTGCAACTCCGAGTTCATAGTAGCTAGCATGAGACAAGCGGCTTCGTTAGCATCATCAAGATGCTTCTTATAAGCATCTCTTTCTGCCTTAGGTGCCGAACTAGGCGGTTCTTGTTCAGGAACAGGTGTCTCCAAGACATACAACTTCTTATCGTGCTTGAGGACAATCCTCAGATTTCGGTGCCAATCCAGGAAATTTGTCCCAGACAATTTTTCCTTATCTAGGATTGATCGCAAAATATGGTTGTTTGTTGTCATGGTAATCTACAAAAAAAAATGAAAATATAAGTATCATTAAAACAACATATTTAATTAGGCCTTTAATCAAATATGCTCCCACTATTTTACTCAAACCAAATGACCCTCATCATTTGATTCGGAAAATCCCGTTGGATAACTTTCTAGTGGGTCGAGATCCACATTTCACTTCGTTCTAAGTCAGTGTTAGGCTGATTACACAAAACTAGGTTATTTAGGTAGGAACTCCTTCCAATTGTATCTCATACAACTCTCGAATATTTTCAGTTGGGTGAATAACTCCTTATTCTAATTCATCATATGAATCATTCCCAACTCTTGCTTCTAAACATGTATAATCTTATTATAATATGTTTAGTTAAGTTTGACCCATTGTTTTAGCAGTTGGATATTACAATTATCCCATCGCACCTTACTAATATAGAACATGCACCTCGCGTAGGCGAAACCTACATTGTTCGATACTAGTCTTGATGAGTGCTAAAACTTGGAAAGCATGAACTTAATATTTAACTTGAGGGATTTTGTTATTAGTTTGATCTCACCGGCTTAACATGCAATTCGTCTCTCTCATGCATCAACATACAAACACATGCATCAATATACATAAAAGGATACAGTTATGGCCCCTAGCGCAATTGTTCTCCCAAGCCAATGAGAGAACCTAAGCTAACCTAATAATGATCTAAACTTCTCCAAGCAAGATCTCCAAGGTTATCCTCCTTTGATATTGTATTCTTCTCTTTCTTCATAACATTACATTACATAAAAGAAACTCGTTTTACATACGAGGGAGTGAGATGAGAAAAGAAGTTACATCAAGAATTTTAGAGAGAGGCACGACACGCAGGCCGTATTTTACAATCCCAAAACAAAATAAAGGAAAAAACTAAGGCCATAACTGATCACCACAAGACAATAATAATAAACACACTTTTATTATTAGTTTAAATTTTGTTAATTAAAAAAAGGCAAATTAAATTTTGATGATTGATCACACTACGCAGAGTTAGTCGGGGCAGCGCCCCTTTGCGGGGTTGTCAGGGGCAGCGCCCCGGCGCAAAATTTTAATGAACAATTCATTTGAAATCGGCGTCATTTTCGCACAACTCTTGTGCATTCACAACCCTAATCGCATAGCTCTGCAACAACACAACCCTTGTGCCGTCATGAACCCTAATGCAACAGTTTCATGCTGTCAAACACATTTCGATTGATAATTCAGTATGATTAATCACATGCCATTGCTTCACCATACTAATGTCGGATTCCGAAGCATATGAACAGTGATCGATCAAAGGAATAACAATCATCAAGTGTTTGAATGAACGAAACAGAAACAGTATATCCCATATACCATCGTTGCATCAGATTTACTTATATCATATATAAAAGTGATCGATCTTACTTGTGTAACCTATGGACGATTGATGTATCGCTGCTTCACCATACTAATGTCGGATTCCGAAGCATAGTCAACATCAATCATCCAAATCGTACACAACAGATGCCAAATTTAATTACTCGTTTATTATTCAATTCATTCTGGTTTTAATCGAATCAAAACAGAAAATATAGAACATAAACAACTATCAGATCCATGATTTCGTAAGTGGCTCTGATACCACTGAAGGAAAATTGCGAACAAAATGCAGCGGAATATAAAAAATTTTCCTTTAGCGATCCTTACGAATGAGCATGGTCAGTGATAGAAATATTTACCTCTTGTGGCGATTCAGAACTTTGATGTTGTGATCACGAGCGTTGATGAAGAACAACGCCTCTACTCAGTCCACACGAACAGATCGCTTCCGGTCACAGTGCTAGCTGATCACGAACAGAAACCTTGAGTGAGAGAGAGAGTCAAAAACGAAAATGCATCAAGTGAAATTGCTTCATCACAAGGGATCTATTTATAGAATCACTCGTGTGGGCTACAAGCTAAAAGCCCAATTGAGGCTATAAGTTAAAAGCCCAATTAAGCTTATGGACATCATACCTTATGATGTACCATATATCACTTATCCACGTGGTACCTTACCACTTTCCGTATTACACTTAAGTGCACCGTACCTTACGGTGTTCCTTATTTACTCTATCTCTCATCAACCTGTCCTTATGTGTGTGACCCTGTAGGTTTTCGCGACATTGGCAATTATATTAAATCACACATTTAATATAATAAACAGTGAGCGGTATCTAGCAACACATCACTGTTACCCAAGTCACGAAAATGTCATGTGATATGACCAAACCTTTTCCGTGATAATATTTGTGTTATACAATTACCCTTTTTCCCTCATGTCTATATTGAACACAAGGCATACACTGTGTCACCCTTGTCCAGTTCAATATTGGGCCCTTAGACATTTATCCTGTTATGCAGGATGAGCAAATTCCATCTAGGTCACTCATGTCCCTCAGCATGCTTTGTGAAGTACCCATCAACCATCTTTATAGTCATCCAGTTACGGATGACGTTTGATCAGCAATAAAGTACTTGACTCTACATCTAGGGTCCATAGTGGTTTCAGGTCGAAGGGTGGTATACACCATTATCATCATGAGAATAACTTATGACACTTTGCATAACATTCTATGTAGTATTCTCATAACGGGTCAATCCAGTATAAATATTACTCCTAATATTCATACCTATGTTAAGACTTGATAACTCCTTATCTATGATCCATGAGATGTGATCATCAATCTATCTTCATAATAATCTTAATGCTTTAAAGTTATCCCACTTCACATTAAAGCTTGACTACGGATACTTTAAGAATAGTGTCTTATGTTTAATGGGATCTCATGATTAAGTCACACTTAACATTTCATTAAACAAATAAACCATTCTAGGGACTTTATTATTTTGGAAAGAAAACATAATAAAGAAATGCCTTTTATTATTAATAAATAATTCGATACAAGTACCAAAAGTATTGGCCTCTAGGGCTTACACCAACACTTCGAGCATGAGCTTTCGACTGGGCAATAACTTCCTGCGCTTTAGCTTGTTTCGACCACAAGCTTCGACTGAGGCAAACGCTTCCTTCGAACAGGTGTGCTTCGATCTCACTCTTGCCTTTGACTCAAGACCAAATCTCGTTTGCCAGGCTGTGTTGCATCCAGATCTTTATATAGTCAGAAGTTTGCACAAGGGTTTCAAACTTTGTCTGTTGGATACTGCTATTCTGGGTTAAAGGCTACATACTTTTTCTTCAAGACGAGAGTACTTTATCACAAAAGAAGCTGTCCATCTGATTTCAGTCTGAGCACAAGCAACGTCAGAGGCATAAGTCACATCTCCTGCACCCCACTGCTGCTGCTGCCAACAGGCCCCCCCACTTGTACTGTCACGTTACCCATTATTTTTATAATTCTTTGCAAGGCTGGCTGTTGAAGACATGTTCATTATTTCTCTATAAATAGAGGGATTTTTTACAAAGCTGAGGAGGATTTTTTGACCAGGCGAACCTCTCCTAAATTTTCTCAAACACAGAAAAATTCTCAAAGTTCTTAAACACTTTAGAAAATCACAAAAAAATCCAAAGAGGACTTTTTGGGCCAGACGAACGAATCTGCAAAGTTTCTCAAACATAGAAAAACTCTCAAGTTCATCAACACTTGAGAAATCAAAACCCAGAATCCCAAACACTTGCTTCCTTTGATTCTGAAGAACAAATACTCTTCAGTATCCTTCGAATCCAGTTTTGGAAAGAAACACAAGACTTGTTTCTGTCCTTCCTTCGAATCCATCAGTCCAAGCACAGCTGTTGGCCCCCTCTGTCAAATCCAGAACCTTGGACCTCCACTCAAGGTCCCACACCCATTCAACGCCTCCAGCAAGGTAAGTTATTCTTACCTTTGAACTTTTCGTTTCATGACATAACATGTAAATAATCTTTACGTTTGTTTGAAACATGTACATACCACTGCTCTTTTCGTTTCCACTCTTTTAACATGTTTTCAGAGCCAAACCCTTTCGTTTTTGCTTGTTGTTTGCCTGAACTAGCTTTAGTTATTAAACTGTTTGAAAGATAAGTACTAGCATGGCCTCAGGCCATGTTGTCATTTAATGCTTGAAATGAAAGAAACAGGAAACAGGAAATAGGGAACGAAGCTTCTGGCTTCTACCCTCTTTCTCCAGGTCAAACGAAAGAGACAACCAGGAGGAAAACTATGTTGACTTCTAGGCCCAAACGTAAAGCATGCCTTCACTGACTTCAGCCCCTAATCGAAAGGCATTCCCTCACTGCTTTCAACCCCCAGTCGAAGAAGGCAACAAGGCAGAACGAAAGGCATTCCCTCACTGACTTCCAGGCCCCAGTCGAAGGAAACAACTTGCTGCTGCCTTTGCCCAATCGAAGGACAGGACTTCGTCCCTGCCAAGGCCCAATCGAAATACGTGACTTCACTGGCGCTGGCCCCAATCGAAGGAGGCCAACAGAATGTAGATCCAAGGTTGCTACTGCCTGGGTCAAAAGACACTCATTTTACTTCTTTTTTATCTTCTTTTTTTTTCCTTTACATTTCTATGCACTTCAATATGGTTGTAATAGTGTAGGATTTATTTTTTGCACTTTTTATTACTTTTGTACAAATTCTAGTAAATAGGTTGTATGGCAAGATAAAACCAACAAGTAGACAACCTAAAAATCAAAGACAAATGCATGCAAAATAACACACTTTGCACACATGCACCCTTAGGGTAATCTCACTTGTTGCCTCGGAATATAGTCATGTCCCTCGAGCATGGGCGTTTTAGCAAAGACCCTCGGTAAACGATCTAGTCCCCAAAAACGACATTGCTAAAACGTCCTATATGTTGCCTTCTATGACTATACAAACGTCCCGTGCCCATCCCGTGCAACATCCTAACGCAAGGTTGTTCACCAAATACAATGGTGAAACAACACTGTTAAAAGGGTTAAAACATAAGAAAGATCTTTGAGTAAAATAGGGTAGATAGCTCTTAGTTACTTGATCAAACTTGCAAAACATCCTTGCCATCTTTCAAAACACACTCCACAACACAATTCCAAAACAACTTTCAAAAACATTGAATTATCTTTTCAAAAAGACAAACACCTTTGTAAAACATTCAAACAAGAATTGTTACAAAGGTTGCCAAGACAAGGCATATTTTTCAAAACATTTTCAAAACCACACACACCACAAGCACATTTAAACAAAGGCAAGTGATCTAAAACAAGTAACTAAGAGCCCATGGATAACCATGGATAGAAAGGGTGCTAATACCTTCCCTTTCTATAATCTACCCCCCGAACCCATGAAAACATCTCAAAGGTCTTTCCTGTGCTTTTTGACCTTTCCTTAGGATAAAATAAAAAGTTGGTGGCGACTCTTGCTAAACCGAACATTTGCACACATAAACGCAAACCTCAAGTCAGTTCTCCCACCGTATCATAGTGGCACCAAAAACTTGGTCATTTATATCTAAGAGGAATGAAAAGGATTATATCCATGGAAGCAGTCAGAGGGATTCCAAGGCTGCAAATTGATGAAGGGAGAGTCTGTGGTGACTGTCAGGTTGGAAAGCAGACTAGAATGTCACATCCAAAGTCAAGACATCTGACCACCTCTAAAGTGTTAGAACTTCTACATATGGATCTGATGGGACCAATGCAGGTGGAAAGTCTTGGTGGAAAAAGATATGCCTATGTTGTTGTGGATGATTTTTCCAGATTCACCTGGATTAACTTCATTAGGGAAAAGTCTGATGTATTTGAAGTATTTAAGGAACTGTGCAAAAGAATTCAAAGATAAAAAGAAGGATGCATTATCAGAATCAGAAGTGATCATGGCAAGGAATTTGAAAACAGTAAGTTTGATGAGTTCTTCTCCTCAGAAGGAATTAATCATGAATTCTCTTCACCCATAACTCCTCAACAAAATGGAGTTGTGGAAAGGAAAAACAAAACTATACAGGAATCTTCCAGAGCAATGATACATGCCAAAAGACTTCCTATTCATTTTTGGGCTGAAGCTATGAATACAGCCTGTTATGTCCATAACAGGGTCACCTTGAGAAAGGGAACATCATCCACCATTTACGAACTTTGGAAAGGAAGGAAGCCTACAGTGAAGTACTTCCATGTATTTGGAAGCAAATGCTACATTCTGACAGATCGTGAACAAAGGAGAAAAATGGACCCTAAAAGTGATGAAGGAATATTCCTAGGATACTCTACCAACAGCAGAGCTTATAGGGTATTCAATTCCAGGACCAAATTTATGATGGAATCTATAAATGTCATAGTTGATGATTACCATGAGGAAACAAATGTCCCATATGATGTTGAGACATTCTTTGAGACTTCAACTCAAAAGGATGATATTCCTAAAACTACTTCATCAGAATCTGAATCAAAGGAAGCTAAGAAAGACCCTTCCATCAGAATTCAGAAAGATCATCCTAAGGAACTCATCATAGGAGATCCTAACAGTGGAATCATTACAAGATCTAGAGAAATCATCTCAAACTCTTGCTGGATGAATTGAACCAATTCAAGCAACATGAAGTATGGGAGTTAGTTCCTAGACCAGGAGGAACAAACATCATTGGCACAAAATGGATTTACAAGAACAAATCAGATGCTGAAGGAGTTGTCACCAGGAATAAGGCAAGACTTGTTGCTCAAGGATACACTCAAGTTGAAGGGGTTGATTTTGATGAGACTTTTGCTCCTGTAGCCAGACTGGAATCAATCAGACTCCTATTGGGAATTGCTTGTCTCCTTAAGTTCAAGTTATTTCAGATGGATGTAAAGAGTGCCTTCCTAAATGGGTACTTAAATGAGGAAGTTTATGTGGAACAGCCTAAAGGATTTGTGGATCCAAACTGCCCTGATCATGTCTACAAATTGAGGAAAGCTTTATATGGCCTGAAACAAGCTTTTAGAGAATGGTATGACAGGTTGACAAAATTCCTCTCTGACAAAGGATACAGGAAAGGAGGCTTGGATAAAACTCTTTTTGTCAAAAATGAAGGAGGAAAGATAATGGTAGCTCAAATCTATGTTGATGACATAGTGTTTGGGGGAATGTCAGATAAAATGGTTAAACATTTTGCTGACCAGATGCAAGCTGAATTTGAAATGAGCCTCATGGGAGAATTGACCTACTTTCTTGGACTGCAAGTCACACAGATGGAAGACTCAATTTTTCTGTCTCAAAGCAAGTATGCAAAGAACATTGTCAAGAAGTTTGGGATGGAGAATGCCAGTCACAAAAGGACTCCTGCACCTACTCACTTAAAGCTGTCCAAAGATTCAAGTGGGGTTAAGGTGGACCAAAGCTTGTATAGAAGCATGATAGGAAGTCTGCTATACTTAACAGCCAGCAGACCTGACATTGCTTTTGCAGTTGGAGTATGTGCAAGATACCAGGCTGAACCCAAAGTAAGCCATATCAACCAAGTGAAGAGAATTCTGAAGTATGTGAGTGGAACCTACAACTATGGCTTGCTGTACTCTCATGGATGTGAACCAACTCTGACTGGTTACTGTGATGCTGATTGGGCTGGAAGTGCTGATGATAGAAAGAGCACCTCTGGAGGATGTTTCTTCTTAGGAAATAATCTTGTCTCCTGGTTCAGCAAGAAACAAAACTGTGTGTCTCTATCTACTGCTGAAGCTGAATACATAGCAGCTGGTAGTAGTTGTTCTCAAATGATCTGGATGAAACAGATGCTTACTGAGTATAATGTCACACAAGATGTTATGACATTGTATTGTGACAATCTGAGTACTATCAACATTTCCAAGAATCCTATTCAGCATAGCAGGACCAAGCATATTGACATTAGACATCACTTCATCAGAGATCTTGTAGAGGAGAAGACGATTAAACTGGAACATGTTGCCACTGAACTACAACTAGCTGACATTTTTACCAAGGCACTTGATGCAAATCAATTTGAAAATTTGAGGGGCAAGTTGGGTATTTGCCAACATGAAGAAATGTAGCAATTAATTTTGCTTAAAACAAGGGATGAGAGAGATATTTTAGTTAAGTCTACTCTGATTGTGCTAACCATCTGCTTCTCTATTTCTTTCCAAAATTTTAAGAAGTTGAATAGACATTCATATATCTCCCTCCTCTCGCGGTTCTGCAACAATCTTCAATCTCTCAAACGAAGACTTCACTATCACTGCTACCTGTTTTCTAAAACACTCAAAATGTCTCAACTATCCATGTCATCATCCTCTTCAAAGGCGACTGCTTCTTCCGCATCCTTTGATCGAGAACCTAGGGCAATCACAAACTGCATGGATTCTAATGTTCTGGAGATAACTCCTTTTCGTGAACTGGCAGCTGACCCCACTAAGGTCAAGAAGCTGTGAACCATACATGCAAGAAGGTCACAAGCCTCTTCATCTGGTAAACCCTTTCAACCATCATCTACTGTTCCTCCAGAAATAGCAAATAGGGAAGGTTCAGTTTATGTTCATCAAGCTATAGCTAGACTTGTCACTAGGATTCTAAATGAGAATCACTCTGTACCTGGCATTTCTGTACCTTTGAATCAAGAATCTGCTAGTCCAAATGTTGAAATGAATCCAGATGTCACTCAGAATGTTGAGACACCTGATGACAACATTAGGAAATCTCCTGAAATTCGTGATGATCACCAGAACCCTACTGAGAAGGATGTTGAACCCTCGGTTATTGATGTTGACGAAGAATACTCTGACAATGACTTAATTGCCAATATCAACCCTAGCATAGCTAGAAGGATGATGAACAGAAAAGGAAAGCAGGATGCTGCCAAAAGCCTCTCCAAAGAGAAGACTGCTGATGTTGTTCATAAGAAAACCAGGTTTGAGAATAAGACTGGAGTAGAAGCTGTGAAGGCTGGATTGTCAAAAGAGAAAGGGAAGGTGAAAACTCGAGTACCTGCTGGTAGTCTCTCAAAACCTTTGAGACAACCAATAGCAAAGAAAAGGAAGGAGCCTGAACCCTCTGAATCTGATGAGGAATCAGAATTTGAGTTTGAAGACATTCCTCTCAAAAGGAAACTCTCTTCAAGCAAAATGTCTAAAGTCCCTGAAGTTGCCACTGACAACATCTCCTTTCACCATCCTGAGAATGCAAACAGATGGAAGTATGTATGTTTGAAAAGGATCGCCTTGGAAAGAGAGCTGAACAACAGTGCCATGGAATGTAAGGAGATCATGGATCTAATCAAAACTGCTGGTCTAATAAATACTGTGGTAAAGTTTACCAACTGCTATGAAGTTCTTGTCAAAGAATTCATAGTGAATTTATTTGATGGTTGTGCTGATGGAAAGTCAGCTGATTTTAAGTGTGTATATGTGAGAGGAAGGAAGGTAAATTTCTCTCCCTCTGAAATAAACAAATTCCTAGGAAGACCTGATGATGCTTGCCCTGAGCTAGAGGTTACTGACAACCAAGTGTGTCAAACCATCACTGCAAATCAAGTCAAGAGCTGGCCCTTAAAAGGGAAGCTGAATGCAAGCAAGCTGAGCATGAAATTTGCCATTCTGCACAAAATTGGTGTAGCTAACTGGGTTCCCACCAACCATAAATCAACCATCTCCACAGGCTTGGGAAGATTTATTTATGCTGTTGGAACCAGGACAAACTTTTACTATGGCAAGTATATCTTTGATCAAACATTAAAACATGCTGGAAGCTGTGCTATTAAAGGCCCTATTGCCTTTCCCTCTCTCCTATGTGGTATAGTCCTTGCTCAGTATCCTGACATTCTAGTTGAAAAAGATACTGTATGCAAAAGAGCCCCTGCTCTTGGGTTGCACTATAAGCTATTTCAGGGAACACATGTTCCTGACATTGTCATGACATCAGCTGAGACATCAACTGTCAAGTCTCATTCCAAGAAAACTGATGTTATAGTTGTGCTGAAGGAAACCTGCAAAGAGCTTGATACAAGGAAAAGGACTCTTGAGGACCTGATTGCTAGACTAGAACAGGAGGAGATTGAAGGACAAAGAAGGGAAGAGGATACTGCTGAAGACCAGCTTAATGCTGAAGATAGTGCCTCCTCTGAAGATGACAGTGCTTGAAGATCAGTGCAGTTGAAAAGTTTGTTGCTGGTACCTGATGCTGCAAATGACATTTGATTTTTTTCTCTCTGTGTTTTTTATTCCTTTTGGATGACTGTTAACCTAAAAGTACAATTATCTTTGGCCTATTTATGGCTAAAGAGGGGGAGAAGATTTTGTGATGATTTTGGTAGAATTAGACTTGGTAGATATTATTAATTCTGCTGCTTTCTAATCTCTGATTGTTTAGGGGTTTTAGCCAAAAAATTGCGAAAGGGGAAGTTTGTAAGTGTTTGGTTGTTGGCATGTTTTTTGGTAAAACCAGTTGTGTGAATATCATGACTGATGTCATAACATTCTGGGATATAAGGTACATTCTGTAGAAAAAGAATGTCATACAGGAGCTGCTCAATATGAGTGTTTAGCTGATCATTATGCAATGATCATATTTATTGCATTCTACCAAAATCAGTAAACAGGATTCTTGTTGTCATAACCAATGTTAAGACATCCTGTACTGAACTAACATTTGTGCAGATTTATTATTTCTGAGATTTTTCAGGAATCTGGTTTATTCAGTCCAGATCAGATTCTCACGTGGACTTAGGTTAACTTTGCTTAACCCTAATCTGGTTGTTAAAGTCCTATGACCAAGTCTTGAGGTTAACCCTAATTAACCCTAGCTATTTTCGTGGAAGCCCTAACTGAAGAATAGCTGCCTATATATTCCTCATGAAGACTGTTAGTGAAAGACAACTTTTTAACAGAAGATCAATAAGGGGCTATATAGTAGTAACTACTGTAATCCAAGCAATTATCATTATGATAAGTGACTTGGAGTAGGATTTGATTGTAAGGGTTGTGTATCACTCAAAACTTTGAAGCACGAGTGTTTGTGTCACTTGATTAAAGCTTTGAAGCAAAGTCAAGTTAGGGTTGTGTATCACTCAAAGCTTTGAAGCACGAGTGTTTGTGTTACTTGATTAAAATTTGTGAAGCAAAATCAAGTGTATGTACTGAAGAGTGTCTTCATAATTTCATTAGTCAATTGTTTAGTATCACTACTGTGATTGAGGGGGAGTGAGTAGGAACTCAGGTTTAAGTTGAACTTAGATTGAAGTTGCATTGGGTAGGTCTTAAGTGAAGGAGATAAATTGGTCGGTTTATTCCTGAATTAATATCTCTGATAGTGAATTCCCTCCCTGGCTTGGTAGCCCCCAGAGTAGGTGTTGGTACACACTGAACTGGGTAAACAATTGACTGTGTTATTTACTGCTTTTAGATTTACTATCTTGAAGAGTGTCAGATACGGTGTCATAACATTCACTGTGACATTAAGTATCTGCTGCCAGAATTTCAATTAGAATAAATGATCATTTGTGGCCCAAACTTATGATTGCAAGCCCAAGTATGTTAATTTGATCTCTTTTATCCAATAACCTTGAGATTCATTGTATGGAGGCTTTGGTTCTACCAATTCTTTAATGGATCTATAACACCTTTGGTCAACGCGGATCACTTAAACATCGTTGATCATTAATTAGTACTTATGAGAATTCCAAATGGATGATATACTTGACAAAAAGCAAATGCAACTTGTTGTGTGGAGGCTTTGGTTCTACCAATCCTCTAATGAGTTCCAAATGCAAGTTTCAAGATGGTCATCCAACTAACCACTAATTATTGACTTGTTTTATCTTATGCTTTTATTCTTTTTTATGCTTTATGTACTATTTACTTTTAGCATTTACATTTCATGCCATTTTCATCTTTGCTCATTTGAGCATTTATTTTCTTTCCATTTTTACTTTGCTCACTTGAGCTTTACTTTTCCTTTCTTAAGATACTTAATAATCAACATAAACCCTAAAAAAACGTTTAATGGCACTTGGACTATTTGGTTACTATCCTTGGCATTATGGAGCATGGGACTTTTTCTTGGACTTAGGATTAGAAACCTTAGCCTATCTTGGAGACCTTGTGATCTTATCTGATTATTTTGTCTGGAGTTCTTGAGGTTTACCTCAAGACATTGAGTTGCTTGTTTGTTTTTGTGTGCAGGTTTTTGTGATTACTTTCTCTATTTGTAATCTGGAATTCGCCCGTATACAGCCGTTACTCTGCCCAATTTTTGTGAAGACTTAATACACTTGAAGTTTGGTTCTCTCAAGAGGTCTAGTATCTTTGCTTGCTTGGTTTCAATCCAAAGAATGGTAATTCTATCTTGACACATAATGTCAAGTATTGGCTTCTTGTTGGTTAGATGATTCTTCTCCTTAGCTTTTACCTTATGTTTTAGGATAGTCTCTTCTTCTCCTCCCATCTTCTTTAATTTCAAAAATCTTCTCCCTCCTTTTGAAAACTCTTCTTGTTTCTAAACTTGAAACACTTTCACAATAAACTTGGACCTAGGTCCATGCATTTTCAAAATATTTTCATAAATAAACTTCAATCAACTTAACAATACCTTGACATTTTTTGTGATAAGACTAAAAGTCGGTCAATCTCATTTCAAACTATTTTGCCACTTTGGCTTCTACTTTAAAACTTTTCTCAAAATATTGGACTCTTGTCATTCCTTGTAGTGATGCAACAACTATACTTCTACAATATGTAGTGAAGTGAGATATTTTCCACTTGGATGTTGAGTGAGGCATTGTTGATTTTAAAATCCAAGCCATATCCTCCACTTTGAGATGATGAAAATTCTCCTTTCTCATGATTGTGGGTAGTAAGTATGTTTTCCACACGGACAATGATGATGATGTCTTATCTCTTAAAATCAACCAACACACTTGTGTTTCAAATTTTTAAAAGAGGAACTATGTGTACCCTGATCCCCTATTGCACGAAAGGTGGTACATAGGCACTAAAGGTTCGCAACCGCGGCGGGTGCAAAAATCATTAAAAAAATACTTATCTTCTCACCTCCACCTTCTATTTCTATACAACATATTTTATAGCCAAAATATACAGATTTTTCAAAGAGGTTCCTGCGGAGTACCATAGATGTTTAGGGTGCTAATACCTTCCCTTTGCATAACCAACCCCCTTACCTTGAATCTTTCCCCCTCTTTTTGGGTTATTCTCTCTTTTCCAATTCCTTTGGAAACAATAAAGCGTGGTGGCGATTTTTATTTTTGATTTGTATAAAGTCTAGTTAATCAAATGGCTTAGTCTTGAACATTTCTACCGCTACAGAAAAATGGAGACTTCACTGGGGAAATATTGACCTCTTGCTGGTCCATCCCTAAGTGGGTTAAGCCTATCTTTGTTTATATCTGTATATGTGCTATTGTTGTTTATGTGTTATATTTTGTATATATGTTTGTTTGGATTTTCCTGGTTTTCAGGGTGCTTGGTGATTACTTATAAGTCCTATACCCGGACTTGGGCAAACTTTAAGATAGGACTGGAGGTATAGTCATGTTAACTTTGAGGGAGTAATCCAAAAAAAGGAGGCATGAGATCCCCCACTCAGTGGAGGCCCCTTTAACTGTAGTGTCATTTACCGAGTAATCAAGAAGACGTACTGCTTTTGACCTAGGAGCCTGCTGAAACTGAGGACCGTAGAATACCAAACCCATCTTGGCCTCTTAGGTGTAGTGCGGAAGCTATGACGGAGTAATCCGGAAATAGTTGTCACGCGATACTATGCTCGGACGAGTCTTTCTTGAGAATATTAATAATTACCGAGTTAATCAGGAAGTTGGTAATATCCGAAGGAAGGATGTAGACTCTGGGAACCTCTAGAACCTTGTTCAGCAGGTGATAACTTTTTAGACCAACACCTTATGGGTAGTACCTTCAACCTCATGCTCGTGACGTTGAACCTATGAATCCTATATGTGTGATCTTGTGTGTGATTGTTGCATCCTGCATCCATGCACCCATAAGCATCTTTTGAAGAAAACAATATTTCAAGGGATTTAAAGGTTGACTATTTGTGAATATGTCAGGTACTTTTAACCATGAATTCTGGAAAGAGAAAGACCGGGAAATACAGTTTCAAGGATCCCAAGATAGATGAGTTGGTCAGTCTAATTCCAGAGATCGAGTGTTCTGTAAACTTTTAGAAGAAGTATGGATCCATTATTCCTCTCATGAAGCTGAATATGAAGGAGGGTATTCTCTCGACCTTGGTCAAGTTATATGATCTGATGTATCACTGCTTTACTTTTCCCAATTGTCAGATGATGCCTACACTGGAGGAGTATTCTTATCTATTGGATTTACCCGTTACCGATCGTGTTCCTTTTACTGGTTTGGAGGGTGAGCCAAAACCACATGAGATTGCTGCTTTGATTCATCTAGGGAAGTATGAGGTGGAAGCCCATATGACTACTAAAGGATGGATTAGAGGATTACCAGCTCAGTTCTTATTGGAGAAAGCTCGTTACTTTACCAGAATGAAGAGTATAGTTGCTTTTGAGGCCATCTTTGCTCTACTTGCTTACGGATTGTTCTTATTTCCTAATGTGGACAAGTTTGTCGACATTAACGCTATCAGGATTTTCATGATTGGAAACCCAGTTCCTACACTGTTGGGTGATGCTTATTACTCTATTCATCATCGGAATTCTTATCATGGGGGAATGATTATCCGTTGCACGGCTTTGTTGTACTGGTGGTTCATCTCTCATATGCCTCAGTTTGATGCTTTTTAGGATGTCAATAAGGAACCCCATTGGGCTCCTAAGATCATGGCACTTACTCACTCGAATATTGATTGGTATCATCGAGCTTATCAGGATGTGGAGATTATTGACAGTTGTGGTAGTTTCCCCAATGTACCGCTTCTTGGTACAAAGGGAGGAATTAACTATAACCATGTTCTTGCACGGCGACAGCTTGGTTATCCGATGAGGGATAAACCGAATAGTATTCATTTGAGTAGTTTCTTTCTGAAGGAAGGAGAAGACCATAAGGAAGCTAGGGAGAAGATTTCGAAAGCCTGGCGTCACATTCATAAGAAGAGTAGGAAGAATTTGGGACCTAAGTGTGTTGTTTCTTTTGAGCCATATCTCCAATGGATTCGATTGAGGTCTATTCAGTTAAAGATGTTGTATACTCGGGAGACACCCATGCCTGATCTATTTATGAAGACCACCCCTCCCTTATTAGATGATCTAGAAGAGCTGCAACTCACTTTGGTTAGGATGCAACAGGAAAGGGATGCTTAGAAGAACAAGTTCCAGACTTTAGAGAGTTACTATAAAGCAGACTTGAAGGAGAAAGACGATTTGATTGAGATCCTTGAGAGTCGAGCGGTGTATTTTATGGAGAGGCAAGGGGATTTATTTTCCCATAAGCCTCAAACAGGTGCTGATTACTCAATTCCTGATTCATATGATTGGAAGGAGGTTGCCATCAGACATGTGGAAGAAAACCAGAGGTTGATGGCTCAGATTGCCAGGCTCACTGGGAAGCGCCAGCGTACAGATTGATCTCCATCGGTTCTTTTTCTCAGGATTTTAGATTGTATTTTCATCTTGTACTTGAGATCATTGAAACTTGTAATCCATTTTGGAGTTATTATAATAAAAATTTTCAGTATTTCAAAAGCTTTATTACTTTGATGTTTGCAATATGTCTATAAATCTTAAATCCCTTGAAATATTAAATAATAAAGCAAAAATAATCATATGTATTGCACATCACGCATCATATTGCACATATTTCTTGCATTTATTATGCATATCCAGGTATCCTACACAGCTTCTTTACTTTGTTCAGCAAGTTGTCTCACCACTACAATACTCGAGCTAATTTCAGAAGGAAGATGCACAAATTAGAACAGGAGAATCACGAGTTGTGCGAAGAATTTTCTGCTTTGAAGTCTGGCTTGGCCAATTTGACTACTCTGATGGAAGCTCTGGTGGTTGCTCAGAATCAGCCACCGAGTGTTCAACCTCAACCAACAAGGGCAAATACTGAAGTTCCGACTGTTCCCGTATCTGCTACTCCGGCTGTTATTCAGAATCGCATGCCTCAAGGTTATCCATGGGGAATGCCATAGAATTTTGTACCTGAGGGTTTCAATCTTGGTCCTCAAGATACTCTAGTGGTTCAGACTATTGTTACTCTGGTACCTCCTATGGTGCATGTTGTTCCTACTGCACCTCCTTTGGTAAACGTGGTTCTGTTTGTTAATGATGATGTGTGCCGTCATTTCCCTCCACCAAGTGAAGACTTGGGTCTTTATGACAAAATGGATGATTTTCAAGAGCAGATTGATAAGATGCAAAGAGAGGTGAAGGCCCCCAGGGGAAAAGAGTTATTTGGGCAGAATGTGAATGAGCTATGTTTTGTCCCGAATGTTAAGATACCTGCTAAGTTCAAGGTCCCGGAATTTGAGAAGTATAAGGGCAACACTTGCCCTCGTGCTCACCTGGTGATGTACGTAAGAAGAATGTCTACCCACACTGATGATCAGCGTCTGCTGATTCACTTTTTTCAGGATAGTTTGACCGGTGTGGCACTGAAATGGTATATGAGTTTGGACAGCGCCAACATCCATACTTTTAATGATTTGGGAGAAGCATTCATCAAACAATACAAGTACAATATGGACATGGCGCCCGACCGTGACCAACTTAGGGCCATGGTTCAGAAAGACGGGGAGTCGTCAAATGGTTCTAAGAAGTATGGTGATAGTTCTTCCAAAAAGAAAGAGAAAGACTCCTACGCTATACTTCGTGGTAGGCAAGGGAGATCTCATATTAGGAATAAACAAGTTTCTTTTGTGACTCCATTCGTCAATGTGACTCCGACTGCTGTTGCATATCAGAGGGAACCTCAACAAGGAAATCAAGGGCAAGGTCATCAGAGGAAAATAAGCTTTGATCCAATTCCAATGACATACACCGAGTTGTATCCTTCTTTGTTGAAGAAGAATCTGGTTCAAACCAGAGCTCGATCAGTTGTTCTTGAAAAATTGCCAAGAGGATATAAGGTTGAAGCTTCCTGTTCCTTTCATCAGGATGCTCCTGGGCACAATTTAGAAGATTGTTTTGCTTTAAAGGTCGAAGTTTAGAGGTTGGTTCGAAGCAGTATCTTTTCATTTAAGGACATTGGCCCTAATGTTCAAAACAATTCCTTAGCAGAGCATGAATGAATCTCTGTTGGTGGTAGATCCAAAGTTTGGGAAATGTTTCCTTCAGTGCAAGTCCAGATAAGAGAGTCATCTTAGTTATTAGCACTTTTACTACTTTCTCATTTGTAATTTTTCTTGTTTATCATTGCATTGTTTGCATGTAAGAACTTGTTTGCATTTGAATGTTTAATCTTAATACAATGAGTATGTTTGTCTTGAAGAAATTCATTTGTTTCACTCGTATTTGTTTTCAATTTTAAATTACCTTATGATACAAACTTGTTACCCATTCTCTCGCCTAGGTAGAGATTGGAGGGAGGATGATGATATTAAAACACAAATTTTCTGGTTGTATGCTTTTGGATAAAACCATGTTGACGATGTACAGGCATTGTTTCAAATCCTCAAACACTGGAGATATAAGGGAGTGAAACCCTCGTTAACCCCTTTGAGCCTTGAAGTAGGAGTTTCTTTTTCTATTAAAAAAAACCCTCATTTTTTAACCCGGGGCAGGGTAGTGTTCAGTTGATCTGATTGAGTATTCAAATCTCATCAAGAGTGTGCATCTAAGGATACAATAATGGTTATCCTTCAAGAGGTTGAGGGAATTCAAAACCGCAATGATTAATCTTCGCATATCAATAGTGTGCATCAAAAGAAGAAGTTATCCCAATGGGTATCTATCACACATCATGAGATCAACAGATGACGATACAATAATGGTTATCCTTCATCTACTCAGAAATAGGGAAGTCATAATTCTTTCGACAAGTCACGAACGACTCGAAGTCACGCGACTTGTTCAAAAAGAAAAAAGAAAAAGATGATACGAATAAAAAAAATAATGATGAAAAAGAAAGCCCCGCTAAGTCGGAACTTGGAAAAATAAGTCGCTTAGGCAAAAGTCAGGGCATCCCGCTGCACTTCAGAGTCAAAGTCAAAAGGAATTTGTCCAGAAAGCAAGGAAGAAATGGAAAGCCTGAAATGTGATAAAGGATTACAGCGTGAAATCCTTAGTAAAGAACAGAGTCGTGTGACAATAAACCCAAAAGAAGCAGGAATGAGTGACTTGCATGTCCAAAGAAAACCTTATTTGATTCCTCAACCATCTCGAAATTTCTTTTGAGAGATGAATGTTCGTGTCAGGTTAACTGAACTTAGGACTGAAGAACATCATGAAGGGGGTGGGCACCAAATATTTTTTAGCCTTAAAACTTTTTTCTAAAACCGTGAACCAGGCCATGTTACAACCCTCAAAAGTCCTAATTGAAACAAGGTTTATCTCGAAAGCATACTCCAATGAGATAGTGTTTCCTAACTCCCATTAATTTTGCTAAATTATTGTGATTGGTATCATACGCTTTTGTTATCATTCATACAAAAAAATCCATGTCCCATCCTGGCTAGTGATTCGTTCACAAGGTTTTGCGACATCTTTTCAAATAAAATATTCAAGACTTACATAATTGTTGCATTAGAATTTTCATTCTTAGAATAAACATCTTCTGCTTGTAAAACAACTGCTTGATATCATGGAAGTTTACATTTGAGTATCAGTGAAAGGCATGTTGCTGAGAAGAGTTGTGGAACAAAGAGGATGCAACATTTAGCCAATCTAGGGCAGTTACGTCGAGATTCGACAAATCTCTAAAATCCATTTGATCAGAAAGGTTATCTTAAAAGCATGCAGCCAAAGGCAAGTTATGAAAGATACCTTGATCAGCACGGTAACCTTGGGACACCAGATTGGTTTCCAAGGGCATATCCAAATTTCGTCAAGATAGTTGCGATGTCTACCCCAAGCCAAGAATCTCCCTCAAGCAGGATTGTTTCTTATGATCTATTTTATAGATGTGTGTCTGGCTTCCTCTAACAGTTGTTGATCAATTAAAGGGTTTCCTACAGGTTGTATTATGGTGTTGGGTTTATAATCCCATTTTTCCAGTCTTGTTGCAGACTTCTCCAGCTGAGTGTGATTCTTTACCCAGCCAGGTGGTGATCAAACAGAGGTTAAAAAGATCTATGAAGCCTTTGCTCATTTGATGGAGTTCTTTCTCCCTTTTGTGTATTTATAATTGATATGAAATCTCTTGTAGAGTATTTCTCCCTCCAATTACGACATTATTGTTGTTATGTGCTCCCTAAGTAGCTAGACAAGAGAAATATCTTTTCTAAGTAGTGTTGAGAAAGTTGTCAACTTTTCAGGAAGGTTTTCTCAGGTCGTTTTCGCTGGTATGCACGTGATTTTTATATATTGAAGATGATACCAATTGGCGTAAGGTGTAGTATTGGTTTTGTGATCCCGTTGTTCCCAGTCGGGTCTTGGTTCACTTTTTTTATTTTGGGTTTGCATGGTCTGAAGCCTCTATCCCAGATTCCCCCAGTGATGTCTTCACTCATATGACAAAAGGTCATGTTCCCTTGGTGTGTTGAGATGGAACTATTTGCAAAATGTCGCTCTTTTTGGCAGTATTGGCATTATTGTTGGTACTTATTTCCCAAGTAACTAGACCAAGGCAATATCTTTTCTGAGAAGTGTTAAAATGATTATCAAACTTTGGGTTTTCACCCGCCAAGTGCTGGGTTTGATTTAAAATACCCATGAGTTTGACCTCTTTCTATAATGTTGACTTCTTGATTCCCCAGGAAGGCTATCCCAGAGCATCTTTTGTTGGAATAAGTTTGCATGATATGAAGACTCAATCCGAGATTCCCCAGTGAAGGCCTCACTTATTTAATAGAAGTCTTTTCTCCCCGTGCATTCTAAGTTGGACTCATTTGTGAAGTATCTCCCTTTCGGCAGTACTTGCATTTTGTTTGATTGCCCGATAATCAGGCAAGGGCAATGTTTTATTTAAGAAGTGTTGAGACATTTGTCTTTTTTTTTGGGGTTTTCACCCGCCAAGTGCGGGGTTTGATTTAAAATCCCCATAATTTTGATTTCTTACTGTTATGTTTGACTTCTTAACTCTCCAAGTTGTTTTCCCCATGAGGTTTCATACTTTCTCCCCAGAGAATTTGGTGCAAAACTCATGCTCAACATTGAAGAATGCATTTTGGTTTCCCCTCAATGATGTGGTGGTGTCCTCCCCAATGAAGTTAGCACGAGGTCCCCAGTTGATATCTCGATGATGAGACATTATCTCCCCTAGTGAAGTCTATATGATATTTCCCCAATGAAGTCAGCACAAGATCCTCAATTGATGTTTTGATGATATGGTTTTCATCTGCCTTATTGAAATCAGTTTTGAAATCCCCAGTATAAGTATGGACCATGAAACATGTGTCTTCCCCATTGAAGTCTGTGTGTTATTCCCCGGTGAAGCCTGGAGAAGGATGTTATATCCCTGTATCTGTACTGATTTTTTGCTATGATGTGGTTATTTTTGGATTATATTCTTTCCCAATGAAGTTAAGCCGCGAAATAGGATTTTGTTTCCTTAGTTTGTGCTTATCTTTCTTATGGAATTTTTATCTTGGATGTGATTTAGCCGAGTATTGACTGTACCCACATTGGTTTTGTCTTTTTATCCCCAGTGTTATATGTATGTTTTGTCAGCATATACATAATAACGCTCATACATTCATACATACATCATGCATAATTGAATTTAGCAAATCATTGCTCATTCGCATTCATTGATATTTTGTTGGCATGTTACCCTGTTTTGCAGAGTTGTGTTGCCCTCTCTCCAATAGAGTGTCAACCTTAAGTAGAAAGTGTATATTCTTTCATTTTTCCCACTGTGCTATCCCTCGTGGAAGATTTTTGCTTTAGCTTTCATGTACAACTCTTTGTCTGGATGATTGGGTTTCCCTCTTGAGCTTATTTCTCAAAGGATGTATTTTGGTTGACTGATTCATTCCGGTTTATTTCTGGTTTGAATCTTTGGATCCCAACAATACTGTTACTTATGATCTCTGCAAGCTTCGAGCCTTGGTTTGAGAATGTGCATTTATTTTGCACGAGAAGACTTTATCTCCTCAGCAGGAATATATTGGCATTTCCCCAGGAAGCCATAATTCATTCCCCAGGAAGTCATATTCCATTCCCCAGGAAGTCATATTGCTTTCCCCATGAAGTCATTTTTACAATCCTTCACAACAGCAAGTAGCATGTCTCTTTATTTGAGCAACTTGTACTTCCCCGTAAAAGTCGACGTTACTTTTTTCTATTTTCTCTTACTACCTTCAGTAAACGTTGGTAGTTCACCATCAGTGAACGTTGGTGATTGTTATCTTTTTTCTACCTTCAGTGAACGTTGGTAGTTCACCGTCAGTGAACGTCGGTGCTATGATATTTTCTCTCTACCTTCAGTGAAATTTGGTAGTTCATCGTTAGTGAACGTCGATGATATTTTCTCTTACTACCTTCAGTAAACATTGGTAGTTCACCATCAGTGAATGTTAGTGATTGTTATCTTTTTTCTACCTTCATTAAACGTTGGTAGTTCACCGTCAGTGAACGTTGGTGCTATGATATTTTCTCTCTACCTTCAGTGAAAGTTGGTAGTTCATCGTCAGTGAACATCGATGATATTTTCTCTTACTACCTTCAGTAAACGTTGGTAGTTCACCATCAGTGAGCGTTGGTGATTGTTATATTTTTTCTACCTTCAGTGAAAGTTGGTAGTTCATCGTCAGTGAACGTCGATGATATTTTCTCTTACTACCTTCAGTAAATATTGGTAGTTCACCATCAGTGAACGTTGGTGATTGTTATCTTTTTTCTACCTTTAGTGAATGTTGGTAGTTCACCGTCAGTGAACGTCGGTGCTATGATATTTTCTCTCTACCTTCAGTGAAAGTTGGTAGTTCATCGTCAGTGAACGTCGATGATATTTTCTCTCTACCTTTAGTGAATGTTGGTAGTTCACCATCGGTGAACGTCGGTGCTATATTTATTTTCTTTCTACCTTCAGTGAATGTTGGTAGCTCACCGTCAGTGAACGTCGGTGTTGTTATTCTTTTCTCTTTCTACCTTCAATGAACATTGGTAGTTTCGCCTTGAGTAAAAGTTGGTGTATCCTTTGATATTTTACCATCATCTATGAGTCAGTATCTTTTTGATCTTCTACCTTCGACTATTGAGTTGGTAGTTCACATTTAGTTGTCAATCACTTTTATCTTGTACTATCTCCTATTTAGCTGAGTTGATGCTACCTTATCTCTTATTTGGGTGTTACTCCAATAGAGTCGGGTCTTTTAATTCACTAGTGATTTATTTTCCTGATCAGGTTTCTCTTTTGATCCTTATTTACTTTGCTACATCCCCAATGGCGTCTTGCGTCCCTTTGAAGTTGTTCATATGCATTCATATGCATAAGCATTTGCATGGCATCTTAGGGCCAAAAATAGGGTTTGTTTTATATTTAAGTATCTTCGATTGCATCGACACGAAGATTTTTAACCTTCGTATCTCCTGATAGAAGAAACTTAAATAAGGGCAGTTGTGTACACCAATTTTCCCCCCTAAGATTCCTCTATCATCTCATACCATCACAATGCAATCAGATCACAAAATAGGGTTTGAGTTTATCTTCTACTGAATCCTGTCTTAGGGTTTGCCTATGGAATCACCAAGCATCTTGAATCACTTGTATTTGTATATCTTGTAATTGTATGCTTCTAACTAACCTCAAAGTGTGTATATTTTGTCTCTTGGAATATCATCTTGTAGGTCATGGCACAATTGCAGTCATCTCACCATCTCCTATCACAAATGATCAAAACTAGGGTTTGGAGTTTAATCAAGAGATCTCTGGATTTTTGGGCAATTCTTGATCCCATACTTTTCTACATAGTCATTAGCATCTATCATTGGATGTTTGATCATCAATTTTGGCTTGAAAGGGTTCAATTGATGAAAAGGGGTAAAATGGTCATTTTGTCAGAAGATAGTCAAAATCAGTTGTTGACCAAGTGAAATTTTGGTCAACCATCAATTCAATATCCCTGTTCTCATATTTCATGGTCAATAGTGCAAAAATATCAAGAGGAAGTGTGAATTGGAGATAACTTGTCAAGGAAGTTATTTGAAGTTTTGAAATTTTTCCAAGTATCCTTAGGGGTGAATTTTGACTGGCTACAACTTTCTCATTTTTTATTGAAAACGTACAAACTTTATATGCCTAGAAAGAGGATGAAAAATTCTCCAACTTTGTAGGAGTGGCCACAAGTCCAAAAAATGAAAGGAAAAAATTTATGAAGCTTGGAAGATTTTGACACTTAGTGAAATTTTGGTTAAAAATGCAAAATTTTGACTTCTTCGTGTCCATTTTTGAATGACCATTTGGACTCAAATAAAAAAGTTGGCAACATGAAAGTTGTATATTGGAATTTTCTCTTCATTTTTCATTCAAGAATCATCTCAAATGGTTAAGTGTAGAGAAAGATATGATGATTAGGATTTTGGGCTGAAAATTGAATTTTTGCCCAGCACAAGGCAAGGCACGCCCAGGCAGGTAAGGCATTTCATCAAACATGTTGTGGGCGCGCATTCATCATCATTGTTTTATGTGAAATATTAATTATTTTGAAAAATGTCCAACATCAAAGTTGAAGTCCTAAATGTGATGAACAACTTTGCTTCAGAAAGTTTCTCCAAATTCTTTCTATATTTTTAGATATAATTGTGAGAAGTAGGCACCATGTATGCTGAATTTTATACCCAGCCAGCAAGTCACGCGTGCAGCAAGCCCAGGCAGGCAAGGCATTTTGTCAAACAGTTTGTGAGCACATGTTCATGGTCAAATATCTAATTGATTCAAGCCTCATTTTGAAAAAAATTGAACATGAAAGTTAGAGTATGAAGTGTCCTCTACATTTTTTATTCAAAGTTTGTGACGTTTCATGCACCATAGAGATAGATATAAGGGAGCAAAGAGGTGTTCATGAAATAGCATATTTGCATGAAAATGCATGGAATTTTTTTATGCAACCAAGCCAATTGCCAGCTCATCACCCCAGCCTTTGTTCACTTACTCAAGCACGTGATTTTCACTCTCATTTGCACACAAAAATACAGCACATCACTCCCTCTCTCATTCTTTCCATTTCTCTCACTTTTCATTTCTCTCTTTCTTCACTCTATATAAAGCCATCAAATTCAACAAGCAAAGGGTGAAAAAAAATAAACAATCAGTAGCAAGCTATTCTCTCCCTCTCTCACACGAAATCCACTCTCTCTCTTCAAATATCAAACTTCCTCCATTGTTTAAAAAGTAAGCTTCCATAATTTTTCAAATTTCTTCACATCTCTCTCCATTTATTATCTCTGCACATTCAAGAAAGCTTCTCTTCATTACTAGCTCTTTATTTAAGCTCCAACATTATCAAACTCATTGCAAGGTAGTAGATCCAATTTCTCTCTCCTATTGCAACCTTGCATCGTTCTTGGAATCCATGAGTTGTTTTGAAAATCTAAGAGCATATTCATAATCCTTGCATTTTTCTAATCAATTTTCATTCTTGGATCGTTTAATTTGGTGGATAATTGATGGAGAAAATCAAGTTTGAAAATTGTTTGATGTAATGTGCAAATTAAAAAAGTGTTAATTTAGCATTTTCACGCGCGATTTTCTCAATCATCCATGCATCATTTCATGAATTTTTTGATCCTATTATGTTCTACTAATTTCAATCTTGAACTTTGGTGTTGGAATTTTTGGATTTCATCAAGAAATGAGTGAGTTATAGTGATCTGAAAATGAGGTTGCAAAGCTGAAAAAACGTGAACAGCATGGTTGTTTGGTAGGGATGATGATGTGTCATGTTTTAATTGAACATGGCTTCAGTTCTTTTTACAGTGCGTTTTTGCAAAAACAGGTGTAATAGCCTTTTAATATCAATTTTTCTTTTTTTTTCTCAAATTTTATTTTAATACTTTTTTCACTTCAGAAATTATGAAAAAATTATTTTAAACTTCTTTTTCAATATATTTTCATATTTTGATTTTTATTTCATTTTTTTAATCATTTTTCTTGATTAAATAAAATCATGTAAATAATTAGGGTTTTAATATTTCTTTTAAATCTTGAATTTTATTTTTATTAAGTAAAAAAATCCATAAAAAATATTTTTGGACTCCTCTCTGAGTTTATTACTTGAAAATATTTTTTGTCCAATTTTATAAAAATTTTGGTTACATTTTAAAAATCATTTGGACATAATATCTTTTATTTGCATTAATTTTGTTAGTTTGTGTAAATAATTTTCTATTTCTTTTTTCCTTTTGAGATAAAATCCAAGAAAAATACGAATTCTGATCCTTAGAGTTTTCTTAATATTTAGGTTGTTTTACATCAAATTTATTTAACCTTTGGATCTAATTGATTATTTTGTGAACTTAATTTCCTCTTTTAGGATTTTTGCTTGATCATGCACCTTAATGGATTTAAATTTATAACTTCCTATACCTATAAAATCAGATATGAAGTTGTTTGGAGTGCTTGAACATGTTGAGGCCATAAAAATCATTTTTATAGAATTTTACAATGTGATTTCATATTTTTCACAAATTATTTTCCAAAACCATCTAGTTTAAGGCTTAAACTTACTAGTTTCCAAGTTTTCATTTCTAAAGCAAATTTCCACCTTAATCCAGGGACTCCAAATTTTATTTTTGACTTTTATAGGACCTTAGGAAGTTAGGGTTTTAATTTAGTAATTTTTCAAGTCATTTTCATATTTTAAAACTATTTTTGACTTAAGATTGCATTTAGGGTTTTCTCTTTGAACAATGTTTGTAAATGGAAACGTTTTGTACATGATTCTTGTTTGATTCTTGAAATAGCATGTGGTACTGACTTGGAGCATATATTAAGGACAAATTCTTCAACATAATTGGGTCTTGGGTGTTGATTGGTTGATAAACCAAATCCATCAAAATGGACGAATGATATTGATGATATTTGAAGCTTTAATCCCTTCCCTCTTCATCTTATTCCCCTTTCTTATTGTATTACATGTTATGGGATAATGATCTCTATATCATTTATCCAAACATGAAATACATAAATTTCTATTGACCGGCCTCAAAATAGGTGTGACTTCTATATAAGTCCACTTACGATTGCTTAACATAGCGCTAAATTTTGTCCTGATTAGTGTAAGTGTTTGGTTGTTGGCATGTTTTTTGGTAAAACCAATTGTGTGAATGTCATGACTGATGTCATAACATTCTGGGATACAAGGTACATTCTACAGAAAAATAATGTCATACAGGAGCTGCTCAATATGAGTGTTTAGCTGATCATTATGCAATGATCATATTTATTGCATTCTACCAAAATCAGTAAACAGGATTCTTGTTGTCATAACCAATGTTAAGACATCCTGTACTGAACTAACATTTGTGCAGATTTATTATTTCTGAGATTTTTCAGGAATCTGGTTTATTCAATCCAGATCAGATTCTCACGTGGACTTAGGTTAACTTTGCTTAACCCTAATCTGGTTGTTAAAGTCCTATGACCAAGTCTTGAGGTTAACCCTAATTAACCCTAGCTATTTTCGTGGAAGCCCTAACTGAAGAATAGCTGCCTATATATTCCTCATGAAGACTGTTGGTGAAAGACAACTTTTTGACAAAAGATCAATAAGGGACTGTATAGTAGTAACTACTGTAATCCAAAGCAATTATCATTGTGATAAGTGACTTGGAGTAGGATTTGATTGTAAGGGTTGTGTATCACTCAAAGCTTTGAAGCACGAGTGTTTATGTCACTTGATTAAAACTTTGAAGCAAAGTTAAGTTAGGGTTGTGTATCACTCAAAGCTTTGAAGCACGAGTGTTTGTGTTACTTGATTAAAAGCTGTGAAGCAAAATCAAGTGTATGTACTGAAGAGTGTCTTCATAATTTCATTAGTCAATTGTTTAGTATCACTGCTGTGATTGAGGGGGGGTGAGTAGGAACTCAGGTTTAAGTTGAACTTAGATTGAAGTTGCATTGGGTAGGTCTTAAGTGAAGGAGATAAACTGGTTGGTTTATTCCTGAATTAATATCTCTTATAGTGAATTTCCTCCCTGGCTTGGTAGCCCCCAGAGTAGGTGTTGGTACACACTGAACTGGGTAAACAATTGACTGTGTTATTTACTGCTTTTAGATTTACTGTCTTGAAGAGTGTCAGATACGGTGTCATAACATTCACTGTGACATTAAGTATCTGCTGCCAGAATTTCAATTGGCATCAGAGCAGGCACCCTGCGTGTCTTACTGGGTGAGATCTAGGGATATTATTTTCTGGCGCTATGGACAAAGAAGGAGGATTTGGAAACAGACCACCCATTCTGGATGGATCAAATTATGACTACTGGAAACCTCGTATTATTTCCTTCTTAAAATCACTGGACAAAAAGGCTTGGAGAGCTGCTGACAAAGGATGGAACCATCCCAACATAACTGGGAAAGATGGGACAACCAGTCTGAAACCTGAGGAAGAATGGAGCAAAGAAGAAGATGAGTTAGCCCGGGGTAACTCCAAAGCATTAAATGCCTTGTTCAATGGAATTGATAGAAACATATTCAGACTAGTACATCAATGTGAACTGGCCAAGGAGGTTTGGGACACTCTCAAAACTACCCATGAGGGCACATCCAAAGTAAAAATGTCAAGGCTTCAGATGCTGACTACCAAATTTGAGAACCTAAGGATGATGGAAGATGAGACCATTCATGAGTTTCACATGAACATCTTGGAAATTTCCAACACCTCAGGAGCATTGGGAGAAAAGATGTCAGAAGAAAAGCTGGTGAGAAAGATTCTCAGATCCTTGCCTAAAAGATTTGCAATGAAGGTGACTGCTATAGAGGAAGCTCAGGATATCTGCAACTTGAAGGTGGATGAACTCATTGGGTCACTTTAGACCTTTGAGATGGGGATCAGTGACAATTTCGACAAGAAAAACAAGAGCATAGCACTTGTATCTAATACTGAAGATGAAAACAAGGAGGATGAAGAAGAAAATATTTCAGAAGCTATAGCCATGCTTGGAAGACAGTTCAACAAACTCATCAAGAGAATGGACCCAAAGTCAAGGTCAAATGTTAAGAACATTCCTTCTGACATTAACAGATCCTATGACTCCAGCAGAAGACCAAAGTCTGAAGAGAAGGGAAATCAAAGCAAAGGAATTCAATGCCATGGATGTGAAGGATATGGGCACATTCGAGCTGAATGTCCTACCTTTCTTAAGAAACAAAAGAAAGGAATGTCTGTTACTTGGTCTGACTGTGACTCAGAAAGTAATTCTGAAGAAGAATCTTCCAAACTAGTTACTGCGCTAACTGGTATTTGTGACTCTGATAGTGACTCTAGTGATGAGGAAGTGACATTTGAAGAACTGGATGACTCCTACAAGAAGTTATGTATCAGAAGTGCTGAATTCTGCCAGCAAAATGAGAGACAAACAAAACTCATAGTAAAGTTGGAGGCTGAGAAGAAGGCAGGCATTGATACTATAAGTCATCTAGAAGGGGAAGTTCAAATGCTAAACTCAAAACTTGACCAGATGACCAAATCTGTCAAGATGCTGACAAATGGAACTGACAAATTAGAAGAAATCTTTCAGGTTGGACAAACTGTGGGAAACAAGTCTGGTCTAGGATTTGTGGCAGGAAAGAAATCTATTGTAGACAAGAAGAAGATCAGGCCTGATAAACAAATGTCAAAGCAGATGTCACAACATAGCACTCAACATCGAGAACAGAGAAATATGAAGAAAAAGTATCAAAGATGGAGATGTCATCATTGTGGGAGGTTTGGTCACATAAAGCCATTTTGCTTCAGATTATATGGATATCCTAATCAGACCCCAGTTGTCAAACCTAAGTCTAACAAGGCACCATATACTCAACATTGTAAGAAAAAGGCTACTGCCCTGATAGCTCACACCTCCCTTAGAGTCTCTACAAAGGAAGACTGGTACTTTGACAGTGGATGTTCTAAACACATGACTGGAATCAAGAATCTTCTCAATAATGTTAAACCTCACACTACTAGTTATGTGACTTTTGGAGATGGTGCTAGAGGAGAAATCAAAGGAGTTGGAAACTTGGACTGCCCTAGAGTTCTAAACCTAAATGAAGTATTGCTGGTAAAAGGCTTGACTGCTAATCTCATAAGTATCAGTCAATTATGTGATCTAGGATTCAAGGTCAACTTCACCAAGTCTGAATGTCTTGTAACTAATGAGAAACAAGAAGTTGTAATGAGAGGAGTCAGATCTAAAGACAACTGCTACTTATGGGAGTCTGAGAACACTAATTATTCTTTTGTGTGCTCTATTGCCAAGAAGAAAAAGAAGTTAAACTGTGGTTGTTGTACCCCAAAATTTTCCCTCTCAATTTTCAAGGCCTTTCTCACAAGGATTCTCAAGGTTCAAGCTTAAACAAGTGCATTGGGATTTTCCAATACCAAAAGGAAATTGCCAAAAGGGGGGAAAACAGATAAAGTTAATGTTTTGGCAAATTTGGATAAAAACAAGTGTTTTTTGATTCAGCTCTTTCGATTGACTCTTGGCCTCCTTCGATTGCTCAAAATGGCTACTAGCGTGCCTCTTTCGAATCTGGATATTTTGCCTCATGTATGCCTCTTTTGAATCTGGACATTTTGCCTCCTGTATGCCTCTTTCGAATCTGGACAGTTCACTGCCTACAAGCCTGATTCGACTGGACAAGATTGCTGCTTGCATGCTTGCAATCAAAGGCCATGACCTACTGGCCACACATGCCCCCTGCAAGGAAACCCTTTTCGATTCACCAAGCGTACTGCCTACAAACCTGTTTTGATTTGGACAAGTAGCTGCCTGCAAGCCTGCTTCGATTTGGACAGACGTACTGCCTACAAACCTGTTTCGATTTGGACAAGTAGCTTCCTGCAAGCCTGCTTCAATTTGGCAACATTGCTTCCTTCGAACACGGACTTTCGATTGGAAAATAGGCTTCCTTCGAGCATGAGCTTTCGACTGGGCAATAACTTCATGCGCTTTAGCTTGTTTCAACCACAAGCTTCGACTGAGGCAAACGCTTCCTTCGAACAGGTGTGCTTCGATCTCGCTCTTGCCTTTGACTCAAGACCAAATCTCGTTTGCCAGGCTGTGTTGCATCCAGATCTTTATATAGTCAGAAGTTTGCACAAGGGTTTCAAACTTTGTCTGTTGGATACTGCTATTCTGGGTTAAAGGCTACATACTTTTTCTTCAAGCAGAGAGTACTTTATCACAAAAGCAGTTGTCCATCTGATTTCAGTCTGAGCACAAGCAACGTCAGAGGCATAAGTCACATCTCCTGCACCCCACTGCTGCTGCTGCCAACAGGCCCCCCCACTTGTACTGTCACGTTACCCATTATTTTTATAATTCTTTGCAAGGCTGGCTGTTGAAGACATGTTCATTATTTCTCTATAAATAGAGGGATTTTTTACAAAGCTGAGGAGGATTTTTTAACCCGACGAACCTCTCCCAAATTTTCTCAAACACAGTAAAATTCTCAAAGTTCTTAAACACTTTAGAAAATCACAAAAAATCCAAAGAGGACTTTTTGGGCCAGACGAACGAATCTGCAAAGTTTCTCAAACACAGAAAAACTCTCAAGTTCATCAACACTTGAGAAATCAAAACACAGAATCCCAAACACTTGCTTCCTTTGATTCTGAAGAATAAATACTCTTCAGTATCCTTCGAATCTAGTTTTGGAAAGAAACACAAGACTTGTTTTTGTCCTTCCTTCGAATCCATCAGTCCAAGCATAGTTGTTGGCCCCCTCTGTCAAATCCAGAACCTTGGACCTCCACTCAAGGTCCCACACCCATTCAACGCCTCCAGCAAGGTAAGTTATTCTTACCTTTGAACTTTTCGTTTCATGACATAACATGTAAATAATCTTTACGTTTGTTTGAAACATGTACATACCACTGCTCTTTTCGTTTCCACTCTTTTAACATGTTTTCAGAGCTAAACCCTTTCGTTTTTGCTTGCTGTTTGCCTGAACTAGCTTTAGTTATTAAACTGTTTGAAAGATAAGTACTAGCATGGCCTCAGGCCATGTTGTCATTTAATGCTTGAAATGAAAGAAACAGGAAACAGGAAATAGGGAACGAAGCTTCTGGCTTCTACCCTCTTTCTCCAGGTCAAACGAAAGAGACAACCAGGAGGAAAACCATGTTGACTTCTAGGCCCAAACGAAAAGCATGCCTTCACTGACTTCAGCCCCTAATCGAAAGGCATTCCCTCACTGCTTTCAACCCCCAGTCGAAGAAGGCAACAAGACAAAACGAAAGGCATTCGCTCACTGACTTCCAGGCCCCAGTCGAAGGATACAACTTGCTGCTGCCTTTGCCCAATCGAAGGACAGGACTTCGTCCCTGCCAAGGCCCAATCGAAATACGTGACTTCACTGGCGCTGGCCCCAATCGAAGGAGGCCAACATAATGCAGATTGAAGGCTGCTACTGCCTGGGTCGAAAGACACTCATTTTACTTCTTTTTTATCTTTTTTTTTCCTTTACATTTCTATGTACTTCAATATGGTTGTATTAGTGTAGGATTTATTTTTTGCACTTTTTATTGTTTTTGTACAAATGCTAGTAAATAGGTGTGTATGGCAAGATAAAACCAACAAGTAGACAACCTAAAAATCAAAGACAAATGCATGCAAAATAACACACTTTACACACATGCACCCTTAGGGTAATCTCACTTGTTGCCTCAGAATATAGTCATGTCCCTCGAGCATGGGCGTTTTAGCAAAGACCCTCGATAAACGATCTAGTCCCCAAAAACGACATTGCTAAAACGTCCCATATGTTGCCTTCTATGACTATACAAACGTCCCGTGCCCGTCCCGTTCAACATCCTAACGCAAGGTTGTTCACCAAATACAATGGTGAAACAACACTGTTAAAAGGGTTAAAACATAAGAAAGATCTTTGAGTAAAATAGGATAGATAGCTCTTAGTTACTTGATCAAACTTGCAAAACATCCTTGCCATCTTTCAAAACACACTCCACAACACAATTCCAAAACAACTTTCAAAAACATTGAATTATCTTTTCAAAAAGACAAACACCTTTGTAAAACATTCAAACAAGAATTGTTACAAAGGTTGCCAAGACAAGGCATCTTTTTCAAAACCACACACACCACAAGCACATTCAAACAAAGGCAAGTGATCTAAAACAAGTAACTAAGAGCCCATGGATAACCATGGATAGAAAGGGTGCTAATACCTTCCCTTTCTATAATCTACCCCCCGAACCCACGAAAACATCTCAAAGGTCTTTCCTGTGCTTTTTGACCTTTCCTTAGGATAAAATAAAAAGTCGGTGGCGACTCTTGCTAAACCGAACATTTGCGCACACAAACGCAAACCTCAAGTCAGTTCTCCCACCGTATCACAGAACTGGCGACTCTGCTGGGGAACTTCTAAAAGTGGGGTTACCTTAGGGTTTTAGATCACCTTTACATGCTTGCTTTGATTGCTTTGATTGCTTTACTTTTTGGGTTCCTTGTTTGGGTTTGTTGTAAATCCTACACCCGGATTTGGGGGCACCTTTTTAGGTAAATAGCAATAAACTGTGAGGGAACTATGCGGGGTATACCGACATGGTTGAAGCAGTAGCTATGTTAGTGTGACATATTTGCGGGTACCGGTAGCCCTTGAGTAGTCAAGGAGAATATGGGGCCGTTGAGCAATGTCATGAAGCACTAACGAACTCTTAGAACTTTACTTGACCATCTTGGCCTCTTTTAGGGGTAGTGAGATGACTGACTTTGGTGCAGTCTAAAGTTGGTAAATACTCGATACTACACTCATTGAGGATTGTTTTCTTGGAATATTTTGGTCGCCAGTTAAGTGGCTAAACCAAAACAATGAACATAGAAAATAATCCAGTGATATTGAGCTCCTTAGAACCCGGTTTCTATTTTAGGACAGGTTGAGCCAACTTCAAGAGGGTACTTACCTACAAACCCCATGCAAGCCTAAACCTAAGGACTTGTCTGCTTTGTGTGAATATGATTATCTGTATGTACACTTGCTTACTTTTGCATACATGTGCATAACATCATAACATCATACCATAGCATTTTCAATAACCATTTCAAGGATCTCGAGGGTCTTTTGATACAGGGGCACGTTGAACCAGACGTCTACCAAAGAGCAAGAGGATTCATTTTCCTCTAAACAAACGCCGTCAAAGATCAAGTGTAACAACTTGAATCAGGGGCTATGACCCACTTGACATGGTGAGCTTGATTCTCGTGGAAAGACATCCACCGATACGAAGTTCTCCAATCAAAGATGTTGACCAAAGTTCAACCTCTAACATTTTTTTTGTGTTGTGTTTACCCTGAGAGATCCTTGAAAACATGCATCCACATATCATGCATCATATCATGACAGGTTTCTCCCACACAGGTCTCCTTATCTTCCTACTGTTTATTTCAGTAGAGATGGCTCTAGAGCAGACTATCAAGGACATCCAGGCTCAAAACTCTCAACTTCAAGAGATGTTCTTGAACCTATCCAAGGGACAAGAAGAGGTCAAGGCGCTCCTCACCAGGGGCATGATCGTGGGAAATCCTGGGGACAACAAAGATGACCAGTTGGAAAGGCTACAAACTGAGATAGCCATAACGAAGGGACAGTTGGTGAGCCAGATGGCTCTTATCCAAAATATGGCACAAGGACAAGAGGAGCTGAGGGTTCTCATCAGCAAGCTTCGTCAAGATGGATGTAACCAAATGGGGCAAACATCTAAGGTTGAAGATCAAGTCATCACTCAACCTCCTTCGAACCAAGAAAACAAGGGAAAATCTCCTCAACTTGCTTCAGGGTCACAAGCCCAACAACAACCTCACCAGCGTCAACAGGGGCATCAGCGTAAGGAGGTCGCGCCTAAAAGACAATTCACTAAGATCAACATGTCACTGACTCAAGCACTACAACACATGTTGAAGGCATAGCTGATTACATTAAAGGCTCCTCCCCGGAACCCAAATACTTCCTCTCTTACCTATCATCCCAATGAAAGATGTGCATACCACTCTAACAGCCCAGGGCATGACACAAACAAATGTTGGGCTCTGAAGAACAAGGTCCAAGACATGATTGATGCCTCGAGTTCGACCCTCCGGACTCTAGCATAATCACTGCTCCTTTGACGAATCATTGAGAGCGTCTTTGTTTCATTTGAATTTTAAAGTTGTAATTTCTTTTGTTATTCAAACATTTATCTATTAATGTCAAACTCTGTTTCATTAATGCATTGCATATGTTTGTCTTGATTTGATCCACTCATTTCCATTACATTTAAACTATGCTTTCTACTTTCTTTATGATATTTCAACTCTTGCTAAAAGTTACAAGCCTTTAGTGGGAGGATGATGAAACAATGCCATAATCTCATACAGTATGCTTTTGGACAGACCTTGCTGACGATGTACAGGCGTTTCTTTCAAATCCTAAACACTGGAGTTATAAGGAAGATAAACTCTAGTCAACCCCTTAGAGCCAAAGAAGTAGAAGTTTTCTATTTTAACACAAATTGAAACCTTTAATCAAAACCTGGGGCAGGGTAGTCTCTCAGTTAATTCAAAAAAAAAGATGCGCATTGAAGTCGCAAACTCTCAGTTCATAATACAACGAACGACATCAAAAGCATTCCTCTGGAATCAAAAGACAGTGGTGGTTCCTTATCTCAAAGGCAGTCATTATCTCTCAAAAAAGAAAAGCCCACTAAGCCAAAACCTATAAAGGAGGCTCAAGAAATTTGGGGCATCCCGCTGACTGTAATCTCGAAAACAGGAACAGTCAGGCAAAAATTAGGGATAATAAATCAAAAGAACGAGGTCGCTACAAATCCTCAACAACATGAAAAATGTTGCAAAAATGACTGCCTTCCAAAATTCAACTTGTGTGAACCATCACCAAAAACGTCGTTCCAGGCTCATTTGGAGTTCAAGTGCACAATTAACTGAGTTTAGGATTGAAGAACATCACGAAGAGCAGGTGGGTACAAATATACTTTGAGCCTTTATCCTTTGTTTCTTAAACCGTGAACCAAGCCACGTTACAACCCTTCAAAAGCCCTAATTGAAGCATGGGTTAGTTCGAAAGCATACTGTTACAAAAGGTATCCTTACTCCTGTAAGGCTTTGCCCTAAATCTTGTGTTGAATTTGTCTTATAAAAAGTTTTCTGCTAAAAAACGCATTTTTCAAAACTTCGAGACAAACATAAACTTTGCATCACTTGAATATCACTGTTTGCATTTGGCTATTTGTTTGACAGCGGAGAAATTCACACAATGAATATCCAGTGAACGAAAGCCCTCTCAGTGAACAAAATCACTTCAAAAAGGATGACACTTCCATCGACAAATCTCCTATCAACAAGGGGGTATGACATGTCACTATCCAGCACACCTGGGGCAGTCCAGTCAAGATTCCAGGAAATCTCTCAAAGAAGTGCAGAGTAACCAGGGGCAGGTCTCCATCTCCGTCACTTGGGACATTGAACGTCAACCCCGACAAAGGGTTACATACAATCAAACTTTTTGGCAATGCCACAAACATTCGCTACTAGGGGCAATGACAAGTCTCCCCAAAGTCCTTTTCATAGGATGATTCCCCAGCAAGAGTTAAATCTCTGACCCCTTTTCACCAGCTGAATCAACCTCAAGAATCCTCGAGAACTTCCCCCAACAAAGATGTCACCTCTCTAGCGGACTGACGACAGGGTTTATTTCCCCAACAACACCAGGATTCCCCAGCTTGAGTTTGCCTCTCCGACTACTACAAATCAAAGGACCACAACTCCTCTTCCCCAGTAGACTACTCTACAATCCCCAGCAAGTTACTGCGAAACTTGGACCCGACCAGATATCAGTTCAACTTCGACTCCCCAATAGAGCAACGGGCGACTAAGACTCCTAAACTCCTTTTCCAAGCAGAAGTAAACATACTCCCCACAGAGTTTTCAACTTCCCCCAGCGGAGTTCTCCTCAAACAACAAAACAGGAATCCATTAGAAATATTCTAAGCAAAGTTTGAAGACACACATACTCTTCAACAGCAGTCCGGGATTTAGTGACTCCCCAGCTTTTGTCAAGGATTTATTTTCCCAGACAAAAATACATTCATTAACATTTCACATTTCATACATCATATTTACATACATGATAAGTGCATACAACGCGATCTCATTTATTTTGAGAACATCATGACATCGTGCATTTCATACATCATGACATTGCAATCTCAGCTTCAGACATTTCCTGACTTTTCAAATTGGCACGAGAATCGGACAAACGGATTTTTCTTGACAGTCAAGCAAAATTAGGGTTTTACTGATTTTCAGAGCTCTGATTTGTCTCATACAGTTGGCTTAGGGTTTGGATGATTTTTGGTTCGATTTTGATCAGGCAAGCGTTATTTAGCATTTAATCAGGAATTAAGGTTTTATGGGCATATTCTCAGAAGAATTTAAATTCTACCGCGCCTTGCAGTTTATTCCGAGATTCGGGTTAAAATTCGCGTTATCTTGATTTTAATCAGTAAAAGAGGCAGTTGGTTTGAATTCACCAGTCAAAAGGGATGTGTGCAATGTGGAATTACAGTGCTTGGCAAAAGAATCAGTGAAAGAATTACATCTGATTAAGTTTTTGTGTTCGACTGTGCGTTGCTTTGAATAATGGATACGTCGAATTCATTTATTTTGATCATCAAAGGTTTAGTTGATTATTTATGGTTCTAAGAATTAAAATATTTGAAATTTAAACTTTCATTTTATTTTATTTAAGGAACTATAAATAACAAATAAACAATTAAAGAAAAGGAATTGAAAGAGAATTAAATATCAATGGAATTTTTATTTCGCATTTAATAATTGTTACAATTGTTATTATTTGGATACTAATATTTATTACAAAGTATTTAAAATAATAATAATGTACAAGAATTAAACTGAAAATAAAAATTCTATCCTATTTCTAATTCTTCATTCTTCACTTCATTCCGGTGCTCCATTTTTTATCTGCAAAAAGAAAAAAAAAGAAAAGTCATAAAGCATTAAATTGGAAAAGATAGTTAAAAAAAATTTCGCTCATCATTAGGGGCCACTGACTGGGATCAGTTGACCCTCTCTGCAAATCACGGGATTTCTCCCGGTTCACAAAGAGGGAAGATTTTTATTCATGAATGCAAATGTCAAATGCATAAGTTCCAAAATTCAAGCTGCATAGAATCTCAAATCCAAAGTTCAAACTACATAGTTCAAATCTAATTCCACTTTCCACCAAAAGCAAAAAGGCAATTTACTGTCAAAACAGAAAATCTATCCAAACTGTCAAAAAAGAGATAAAGAGGATGCAGTCAAGAAAGGTGTTATGCAAGCTAAAACCTTAAATCATCATTTCCCACCAGTAGGGCCCCTTCAGAACCAAAAGGTACAAAAGAATCATATAATATATTCAAAATTGTACCATAGAAAATGAGAAGAAGAGAGATAAAGCAGCATAGGCAGGTTTTAGGCTCAGGCAGGGAAGACAGAAAAGATATACAAAAAAGAGAATACAATTCAGCATTATTCAAAACTGGGCAGAAGTACACAGCATAGACAATTGCCAAAAATAGAAAAGTTCCAAGAAACCTTGTGAAACTACCCAGCAAACTTGGGTCAAAGAGAATACCAAGGTTTGAATGAAGGTTGGGCGCCAAAGACCAATAGAAAGAGGACAAAAGAACACAAGAAAACATACTGTCAAACCTGATTGAGCCAAGCACCAATATCACAAGAAAAATATATAATCCAAAAACACAGTTCAGCAGGCAGGATAGAGAGAAGAGAAATATACAAACTCAAAAAGTCTGAAGCCCCACTACTGTCCAGTCTCACGAAAAACCATCAAACCTGAGCGACCATCAAACACAACCTCAAGCTTCAAACTGATAACCTGCTAGGCCATCAAAACACCTTTCAAAAAACTCAAAACTGAGATACAAACACGTAACCTGAAAATGCCTTAATCTGCCTACTGTCCAGAATAACCAAAAACTGTGTTAAACCCAAGCCTCAAAACCTGAAAACACAACTCAAAAGAGAGAACAGAAGCTCAACCTCAAAAAACATAAAACACACTGCAAGCTCTAGACCAAAAGGCAAAAACTTACTGTCACAACCATGAACTCATAAACCATACTGTCAAACTAAACCAGCATAGGCCACAACAGAACCTTGTTAAGTCCAAGCATCACCCTGTTGAAGCTTCACCCTCAAAGCCGTCAAACACAACAAAAACTCAGAACATGCACCAGAAACTGAACTACCAGAACCCCTGTCTCAAAACACCAACTAGAAACCAACTCACAAGCGTAAAAGTTCAAGGCAATGCAGGTGAGGCAACCTAGGCCCTCAGTATGAACATCACTGGGCAATAAGGCAATCAAACAAGAAGCATACAAATACTCAGGCAACAATACATAGGCAACAGTGGCATGGAAGAAGAAGATAAAGAAGTGAATTAGAAAGAAGGGTTTTCAGGCAAATCTAAAATCATCATAAAACCCTCACACAGCAAGAGGTAAGAACGAAAATACCAGGAAAGCATTAGAAGCAAAGCAAGCATCCAGCTTCGTCACTGAATCGCCGTTCCGGCCTCCTAAAGCGTCTCCACCCCTCTTCTCTCCTCCTTCTCCAAGGTCAGGTAACGAGCTTTCTACCTCTTCTCCTTCACTTCATAATAACGAAAGATCAAGTAAGAAATCAAAACAAAACACGCAAGTTCGTAAAAGGAAAAGAGATAAGAACATAACAACTAAAAGCTAACCTTGTTTCAAGAAGATGTGGAGCTCTTGCCTTGGAGGGAAGAGAGTTCGGGAGTGACGTTGGTGGCCGGAAAGAGAAGCATTCAGGGAGATGAGGAAGGGAACGTTGAACGAATACGCGCCGCCGCTGCCTCGCCTAAACCTGATGCTTTCCCCAAACTGAACTAACAAAACCTAACCCTAAATTTGTTTCCAGATTAACATGGGCCTTGCCCACTCCGTTTTGCCCTAAGCCCATAAGATTTCCACTTCTAACCTCACATTATTTTACAAACACCATGTTAATACTAATACTTAAAAATACAAATATATTTTATCTAATTAAAGCTTTCTTTTCTATACTTAATTTAACTAATTTTAAAACACTAACCTCTTTTCTTTATAATTATATAAACACTCTTTTTTTTTTACAAAACCATACAAATAATAAAATACTCATTTTTTATCATATATTAAAATTGAAAATACTTGTTTCCTCTTATTTATTTACTCCTTTATTTAAAATATTTGTACATATTATACATTTTTATCATATATAGTTAAAATATCTTTTTAAGTATATATTTGCATAAAAATAACAAAATACTTTTTTATACATAATTAACTTGAATACATTTTTAATGCACGTTCAAATACATATTTGTACATGACAGTTTAAATACATTTTTTCTCTAATATTAAAATTCACAAATATTTGATTAAAATACTTTCTTTTTTATACATAATACATCTAATTAAAAACTTGAACATTTAAATCAAAACACTTTCTTTTTCTTTTATACATAATTAAACATATAAATCAAAGATTCATTAAAATACACTTCTCTAGGTCAAACCCTAATACGCTTCAATTTCACATATCGCACTTGTACATAATTACACAATTCATATACATATACACTTGTACACTTACACAAATACATTCACATTGCCCCATACACATTTGTTTATATTATATCTGTATATTCGATATTTACATTTGATTGCGCATTCGATTTGGTTGTAACTTATTGGATACTATAAGTCTCATCCCCTCTTGTACATTTATACCCCCACTCCCGGACACTACTTTGTAATAGCGTAGATTTTACATTCCGCAATTTACAGTTTTCCAATTATACCATGGTTAGACCTAGGGTTTGTATGTACATAAAATCAAACGCTAGATAACCTAATACAAGACTGTGATCGGTGGATCTGGAACTGACTGTTTAATGCTGGTTCGCGAAATGTCGCAGAAGCAAGAGTCGCCACCGTCTTTTATTTTCTCCAAATGGAAAGGACAAAAGCACAGAAAAATTCCTTATAGAGATTGCTCTTGGTTCGGGAGGTAGATTATAGAAAGGGAAGGTGTTAGCACCCTTTCTATCCATGGTTATCCATGGGCTCTTAGATACTTGCTCATTGTGTTTTCAAAAATGTTTTGTTTGCTTTTCAACTGTGGGTTTAAAAAAAGTTTCTTTGAAAATTTCAGTTCGACTCTTGTATCGGTCCTCAAAAGTGTTTGAAAAATTGCTTTCGAAAGCTTTTTGAAAAGGTGTCGGTGTGAAAAGTATTTTTGATTTGTTTTGAAATTTAGAGCAAGTATCTAGAGTCATCTACCTACCCTAAGGAATTCGTCTGTGTAAATGTCCTTAAAGTAGTGCCATCCCACCATTGAGAGGTAGGTAGCACCACCGTTGGAGGTGTTCGGGTCAATTCGATGTTCGGGACATGGTGATCACCAGAGCAATGGGAAGACACCTTAGAAGCTACCCTCATGCCAGGTTCCCGGATCATGAGGACTTACTAAGACATCCTCTACTCGACGATCACCTTTCGAGGCAAGGCAACGGTGAGACGTACCCTAGGGGTGGTGTGTGATTCGTGTGTCAGATTCGTTTATTTTTGTCTTTTGTCAAAGTGATCTATGCGTTTGTTTTTATTTTATCATTCATTCTTGCATGTCATTATTAATAGTTAAAAATTGCGAGAAATATAAAGTTCCTAAACTATTACAAAGGCGCGGGTCCACATCGCCAAATTAAACCAGGACCCGATTTGACATAAAATAAAGAAATAAAATGCGGGAAATATAAAATGTCCGAATTACATGGCTTGAGCAATTACATAATATTTGAAAGAAAATAAATGTGCGAAAGAAATAAAAATAGAACGTTCGAGGGCGTTGGACCCTTTAAAGAAATTAAATGAAATTAAAAAGCTAATTAATTATTTAATAAAAGGAAAGAAATGTTTTTTAGTTTTTTTGTATTTATGAAATAAAGAAAATTAAAATTAAAGAGAAACCCTAATTCTAAGTTGTTTTTAATTATTAATGAAAATGTTAAAGTTTAACTTAATTTACTAAAGAATTTATGTACATGTTTATTTACAAAATAAATTAGTAATTAATAATAATAATAATGATGAGAAAATTATTTATTAAAAAAAATGATGAAAAAGTTAAAAAAACCTAATTTCTACATATTTAATTTATTAAGAAAAATATTAAAGTTTTGAAACCTAAATTAATCTAATTAATTGTTTAAAGTTTATTTACAAAATAAATTAATAGTGAAATAATAATAATTAAATATATTTTAGTTTCTGATTTTTTATCTTATGAAAATTAATTTATGAAATTAAAGAAAACAATTGAAAACAATTAAAAGAATAAAAAGGAAAATCAAATAAAAAAATAAAAATGTGCAAACCATGGAGGGTATTCAGACCCAAAGGAAGGTTTTTTTGTGAGAAATCTGGTCCATTAGACAAAAAGCCTTGTTTGACTTTCTGGCATCACGTGCGTGTTCATTGACTCCTGAGTACCGTGGTCTGCATTCTTTGGCCATTGGATTGGGTTTCATGGCCATTTGTGTTCTGGCTGTTGGCCATTTGGCTTTTGGCCTCAACGTTCCTTAATGAACCTGCCTGGGATCCTGTCTAAATCTGCAGTGTTGAATCTCACAAACACATCAAATAAAATCATAAAATGCAAATAAAAGCAATATATGAAGAAATTTAATGTTTAGGCACAATATGGCATGTATGAATGATTATACCCTTTTGATCATGGAGATCAAATCAACCTTACCCTTACTGGAAAAGTAGTGACATGAATGCTTTTATGCCCTTTGGATCATGGAGATCAAGTCAGCCTTACCCTTACTGAATAAGTAATAAGATGTTGGTTTGTAGCTGAGATGGCTTTGTTTGTAGTGAGAGAGGGATTTGTAATAAGGATTTCAAGGTTTTAGGGTTCTTGAAAGAGTTTGATATTCCAACAGTGTTGTGGCAAGGTTTTTTCTCTCTTTTTTTCTTCCCTCTTTTTTCTTTTTTTTCTCCCCTTTGGTTTGTGTGACAAGAAGGTGATTATATAGTGGAAATTAGGGTAAAGAAAATGGGCTTTGAATGTGCAATTGGGCCTCCAATATTCACTTGAATTCGTCACTTTCCAGGCTAAATCGCAGGGACTTAAGTGCATTTTTTGAAGTTGAAATGTGAAAACAAAATGTAGCCGACATCGAGAACTAACTCCTGTCCGAAAATCGACTCAATCGGATAAACGGTGAATTAGTTATGAATTTTTGAAGTTTCAGCTCAGACAAACTTATTTTGGGCTCCAGTGTCGGCTCTGACACGTTCTTCAATAAAAAACTGGTATTGATCGGTGCATAATTTGGTCTCGACTTTTGAAGCAAAGTTGTAGATCTATGAGTCAGTAACCTTGTGTAAAAATACGAGTCCAATCCGATAAAAATTGACCGAGTTATGAATTTTCGAAGTTTCGGCTCAGATGAAATAATATTCAGCATTCAGGATTTTCAGCGTGTCACACACTCTGAGCAAAAAACGAAGGCCTTTTGAATACCGTTTGAACTCAATACCTTCTGTGAAAATGTAGCCAACTCAATTTTTGAAATTTTGGCACCGGAACCAGCTCGATACGATGAAAATCGACCAAGTTATGATTTTTTGAACATGACGCAAATAAACTTCTGTCACAAATTTCTGCACGAAAATACTTGATAAATCCACATTTTTGAAGACCTTCTGATCGAAATTGGCTTCCAGCCGTGAGAGATGAAAACGTAGATAATGTCAAGACGGAATTTTGGCCACCGGAACGGGTTCAAAACGAGCCACGATCTTCAAGTTATGAATTTTTTAGCGCGTAAAAACTGCACTTTCAGCACACTTTTTCACCATATTTCTTCAAGAAAACTCACACATTCGGATACCTTCTTTAAAGAATTAACCCTTGAGCCGAACCTGAATTTGAGAATATGTTATCAAAGATATCTTGGCGAAAGAATACCTGAATATGACGCGCCGGGTTGGACTTGTGAATTTTTCTTGAAATATTTTGAGAAATATGGGAGGGCAAATTTTGGGGTACAACAGTTGCCCCTGTTCAATCTTCTTAGACCTGAGGATGCAGATTGGCTGACGTGCCTTCCGTAATCCGAGGATGGAAGATGATTGAACACTAGAGTGCCCAGAAATTTGCGCTCACATAGTAGCAGTGATGATGGGAATGGGCTTACAGATGCCATTTGGAGATTGATGAATAGGGTGATGGGCTTATAGATGCCATCTGGATGTTGATCGCATAAGAGATTCCTTAGCGAGAACCTGCATATCTGCAAAAGAAAAATGAGTACCTGACACGTTGCAGGAGTTGGTTTTCAGATGCTTGGTATAGATGTGTCCTGACTGGTTACAGGAGCTGAGTCTGGAGCTTCACAAGATGATGGCTGAACCAGGGACGGTTACTACCTTAGCATGAATGGTAAGAGAACCTTGGGTGACTTTAACTTCAACAACGCTCGTTGAGAAAATCTTAGTGGGAATTACCGTCTTCGCAGTATCGGGAAGAGAACCATAGGCAATTATAATCTGAAAGGGAATTGTCACCTCACTCACCGTCGGAGAGGGGACCAATAGAAAAGAAATTATCACCTCACTCACCGTCGGAGAGGGAACCATCTGAAAAGGAATTATTACCTCACTCACCGTCGGAAAGGGAACCATAGGAGATTATCACCTCACTCACCGTCGGAGGGGGAAACATCTGAAAAGGACTTACCACCTCACTCACCGTCGGAGAGGGAACCATAGGAGACTATCACCTCACTCACCGTCGGAGAGGGAAACATCTGAAAAGGAATTACCACCTCACTCACCGTCGGAGAGGGAACCATAAGAGACTATCACCTCACTCACCGTCGGAGAGGGAAACATCTGAAAAGGACTTACCACCTCACTCACCGTCGGAGAGGGGACCATAGGAGACTATCACCTCACACTCACCGTCGGAGAGGGAAACATCTGAAAAGGAATTACCACCTCACTCACCGTCGGAGAGGGGACCATAGGAGACTATCACCTCACACTCACCGTCGGAGAGGGAAACATCTGAAAAGGAATTACCACCTCACTCACCGTCGGAGAGGGGACCATAGGAGACTATCACCTCACACTCACCGTCGGAGAGGGAAACATCTGAAAAGGAATTACCACCTCACTCACCGTCGGAGAGGGGACCATAGGAGACTATCACCTCACACTCACCGTCGGAGAGGGAAACATCTGAAAAGGAATTACCACCTCACTCACCGTCGGAGAGGGGAATATCTGGGATAACTTCTACTGAGTCTTCATCAAGAAAATCTGTTGGGAGTCGATTTAGCTAGACTAGAGAAGGCCTGGGACTGGATAAGAAAATTTTTGAGTTAATTAACTGAACCGGTCTAAGTCTTGAAATATGATTGAGAATTTAACTGCATCTTTCCTGAAAGGTAAAGGTCAGTCATATGCAATGCATGATATGGACCCAGCAATGATGTTCTCAACATAAATGAGATTTGTATGATATGATGTGTCTATGCATGCTATAATGATGTACGTGATGTTTTATGTATGTTTTTGTCTGGGAAAGTGAATCCTTGACGGGTTCCGGGAAGTCGTATCCTGGGCTGATATTGAAGGACAGATTTTGCTTCCGCTGGGGATGATAGTTGTAAGAATACCGGTAGGAGAAGGTAACTCTGTTGCGGAATAAACTTGGCAAATGGAAGATTCTGCGGGGAGAAAAAATACTCTAGCGATCATGCTGGGAAGCAATACTCTGTGGGAAGAGGGATGCCTTGCTGAGTGTTGATGATAATTTGCTGGGGATACCCTTGTTGTTGGAAGTGTTGATAGACTTCGCTGGGGATAAGAGAGTTTCGTCGAGGACGATCTTTCCATGGCTTTGGCTGAGGATAACCCAGTTATATCCTAGTAAGGAAATAACTCTTTGAATAAAGCCGGGAGACGCGTTCGTGCTCTGCGAGGATAAGCTTCCAGAATCTACTGGGGATAAGCTTACTGCTTGGAGAGATGGATTCCAACTTTCTTGGGGAAACTGGATTGGACTCTCTTGGGGGAGTATTGAACTGTATTGGTTATGTTCTTCAACGGAACTTACCTTGATACCTTGGAGGACAGAACAATCAGATTGCTTAGACCACCCATTATTGCCCCTGTTTCTATGGGGGAGGCACCTGTGGGATGCTGATAATTGTTGAGGGTCAAACCTTCTTCAGGTAGGCAGGTGACAAGATGACAGGACATAGTCGTACGCTTTGATCCCTAACTTTTGCCTGGACCGCCCTTTCGGGTTTTCAGTCCACCGGGATACCCATTTTTGCCCAAGCCGCCTTTTCAGGTTTTCGACTTGCCGGGTGTACATATTTTTTTCATTTCATCCCTTCATTTTGCCTGAACCCTTTTGGTTCGCCGGGAAGCCCTAATTTTTGCCTAGGTATGTCAACCTAGCGGGACTTTGATTATGCGTAGTATTTTTTTGACTATGTCCACGCTTTCAGAATATAGGGAGTTGCCCCTGTTAGAAATGTTTTGTCATGCCACCACAAGGTATTTGATCAGGCAAGATTCGTTATTGGAATGCCCCAAGTGACTTAGGCGGAGATTTGCCCCTGGTTGTTTGGCCTTTGAGAGATTCTCCGAATCTTGATTGGATTGCCCCAGATAATAGGCCATGATTATACCGCCCCCTTGATTGGAGGTACTTCTGTTCATTAGGTATTCATCGTGCGAATTTCCCCGCTGTTCAAACAAAAAGTCATATGCAAACAAAGTTATGTCAAAAATGCAAAGCTTATGTCTGTCTTGAAGATTTTGAAAATGCATTGTTTTTCATAAAACAAGTGAATATTTGTAAAACGTGATGTCAACTCCGTATTTTACCGTGAGCCTTAAGGAGTCAGGATACCTTTCGTAACAGTATGCTTTCGAACTAACCCATGCTTCAGCTAGGACTTTTAAGGGTTATAACGTGGCCTGGTTCACGGTTTAAGAAACAAAGGATAAAGGCTCAAATTATTTGTACCCACCCACTCTTCGTGATGTTCTCCAAACCTAAACTCAGTTGATCATACGTTAGACCTTGTTTGAGTCTTTGCTCTGATTTTCCGGTGATGATTCGGATATTGAACGTTTATTTGAATAGGCAATCATCTCCTTTTTTGCTGAGGGTTTGTAGGACCTCTTTCTTTTTTGATTTTTGTTATCCCTTTCTTTTTTTGCCTGAACTGTTTCCTTTTTTGGAATTACAGTCAGCGGGATGCCCCAGTTTTGTAAGTCTCCTTCATGGGTTTTAACTTAATGGGTTCTTATTTTGAAAGATAATGACTGCCTTTCTTTGTTGATTGTTCGGAACCATCACTGTCTTTTGTTTTGTAAGGACCTCTTTGGTGCCATTCGTTATGCACTTGGATCAACTGAGATAACTACCCTGCCCCAGGTTATGATTAAGGGTTTTAAATTTCGAAAAGAAAAACTCCTACTTCTTTGGCTCAGAGGGGTTGACGAGGGATTATCTTCCTTATAACTCCAGTGTTTAGGAATTGAAACAATGCCTGTACCTCATCAGCGGGGTCTGTTCAAAAGCATACTGTAGATTGTGGTATCGTTTTCGTCATCCTCCCTCAAGAGGCTTAGAATTATTATTTAAGAGTTGATCATCAGAAAAAAAATATGAAAATAATTTGCATTTAGTGAATACGAATATATTGTTTCAGAACAGACATATGCGATGCATTAATGAAATAACAACGTTTAACATGAGTAAATGTTTGAACAATCAAAGCACAACACAACTTGAACATTCGAATGAACAAAAGTTTCGTAGTCTCAGAGCTTGTCACTTCAAATGGGGAGCTTTGGAGGGATGGTAGAAAAATTCAGCCTGACCATCTTGTGTGAATTCCAGTGCTCCTTCATCAATCAGGTCCTGAATCTTACTCTTCAAAGCCCAACAATCCTCTGTAGCATGCCCCGGGCTATCAGAATGATAAGCGCAGCGAGCGTTGGGGTTATACTTTGGTGACGTTGTATTTTGAAACTTCGGAGCCTCTTTTAGAGTTACCAGCTTGGTCTCCAGCAACTGTGGCAATATCTGGGATAAGGTCATGCTGAGCCGAGTGAACTGCCTCCTCTCGCTCTTTTGTTGGTTGCGATGTTGAATTTGTGACACTGGAGCCGTTTGGGGAGCTCTCTCCTTGCCTCTTTGTCTCAAAGATGGTCGAACGATGACTGGCTTTTTGCCCTTAGACTTTTGCCCCAGTTGGTTACCCTGAAGCAGTTGGTTGACGAGAAACCAGAGCTCATCTTGTCTTTGAGCTAACCCTTGAATGGCAGTCACCTTCCCCAGCATCTGGACCCTCAATGCATCCACCTCAGCTTGTAGGTGTTTCAGCCTTTCATCCTCAGCACTGTTCCTGAAAAAGGTCTCCATGAGAAGTGTCCTTAGCTCCTCCTGCCCCTTGGATAGATTCAGGAGGATTTCCCTGAACCGAGTCTCTTGAGCAAGAAAGTCCTGGTTATCTTGTGGGCAAGCCATTGCTGAAATAAACAGCGAGAAAGGTAAGTGACCTGCAACAAGGATACCTGTTATGCAATGATGAGTATGACATGCATGTAATGTTTTCAAGGACCTCGCGGGGTAAACAAGAAAAAATTTGTCAGAGTTTGAATCCGGTAGCTTGATTGAAGGAAACCCATGCTGTTGAGGATTCTTCTTTAAGGGCCAAAGGCTCACCATGTCCAGTGGGTCATAGCCCCTGACTTTGGTCATCATGTTTGGTTTTGATTTCCAAACAACCTTGGTTAGGGGAACCTTCTTCAAGAGTCAGAGCTCACCATATCAAGTGGGTCATAGCCCCTGACAACTTTGGCTAGAGGAAATAAATCCTCTTTGCCCCTTGCTAGATGTTTGATTTATCATGACCTGCATCACAAGCCCTTGAGATCCTTGAAATGGGTTAGGATGTATGCAATGGTATGATGTCATGATGCATGGGGTAATATGAATAATCCCTGTTATGAGTCCTTATTAAGGACTATACACAGAAACCTGCAAGAAAATCAAGTAAAACCTGTCATGAGTCCCAATTGAGGACTATAAACAAAACCTGCGAGAAACTTGGTAAACTTTGTTATGAGTCCTAATTAAGGACTATGACAAAAAACTGCAAGAAGCTTAGTAAGCCCTGTCATGGGTCCCAATTAAGGACTAAAATAAAACCTGCAAATAGTTCATGTGTCAGATAAAGCATGCAAGTAGTCAAGTACGAAGGCACACAAGTCACACAAAAGAGCCCTTAGAGTTTAGGCCGGCATGGGGTCTGGGTAGTACCCTCTTGAAGTTGGTGGGTTCAACCTGTCCTATCAAAGTAACCGGGTTCTAAGGGTCCCAATATCACGGGATTGCTTTCATTGTTCATCGTTTCGATTTAGCCACTGAACTGGCGACCGAAATATTCCAGGAAAGCAATCCTCAATTGAGCGTAGTATCGAGTATCAACCAACCTCGGACTGCACCAAAGTCAGTTATCTCACTACCCTAAAGAGGCCAAGATAGTTCAATTAAGGTTCCTAAGGTCTGTTGATGCTTCGCGACACCACGCGGAGGCCCCGTACTCTCCTTGACTGAACTCAAGGGTTACCGGTACACACCAAAGTGCCACATCAACGTAGCAGACTGTTTCAACCATGTCGGTATACCCCGCACAGTTCCCTCATAGCCTTGTTGCTACTTTCTAAGAAGGTATCCCCAGATCCGGGTTAGGATCTATAGAACTTCCAAGACAGTCCCACAATTTAAAGAAAGCAAAGAAAACAATTGAAAACACATTTATGAACTATCCCTAAGGTACACCCCACTTTATAAGATTATCCCCAGCAGAGTCGCCAGTTCTGTGATCGGTGGATCTGGAACTGACTGTTTAACGCTGGTTCACGAAATGTCGCAGAAGCAAGAGTCGCCACCGTCTTTTATTTTCTCCAAATGGAAAGGACAAAAGCACAGAAAAATTCCTTATAGAGATTGCTCTTGGTTCGGGAGGTAGATTATAGAAAGGGAAGGTGTTAGCACCCTTTCTATCCATGGTTATCCATGGGCTCTTAGATACTTGCTCATTGTGTTTTCAAAAATGTTTTGTTTGCTTTTCAACTGTGGGTTTAAAAAAAGTTTCTTTGAAAATTTCAGTTCGACTCTTGTATCGGTCCTCAAAAGTGTTTGAAAAATTGTTTTCGAAAGCTTTTTGAAAAGGTGTCGGTGTGAAAAATATTTTTGATTTGTTTTGAAATTTAGAGCAAGTATCTAGAGTCATCTACCTACCCTAAGGAATTCGTCTGTGTAAATGTCCTTAAAGTAGTGCCATCCCACCATTGAGAGGTAGGTAGCACCACCGTTGGAGGTGTTCGGGTCAATTCGATGTTCGGGACATGGTGATCACCAGAGCAATGGGAAGACACCTTAGAAGCTACCCTCATGCCAGGTTCCCGGATCATGAGGACTTACTAAGACATCCTCTACTCGACGATCACCTTTCGAGGCAAGGCAACGGTGAGACGTACCCTAGGGGTGGTGTGTGATTCGTGTGTCAGATTCGTTTATTTTTGTCTTTTGTCAAAGTGATCTATGCGTTTGTTTTTATTTTATCATTCATTCTTGCATGTCATTATTAATAGTTAAAAATTGCGAGAAATATAAAGTTCCTAAACTATTACAAAGGCGCGGGTCCACATCGCCAAATTAAACCAGGACCCGATTTGACATAAAATAAAGAAATAAAATGCGGGAAATATAAAATGTCCGAATTACATGGCTTGAGCAATTACATAATATTTGAAAGAAAATAAATGTGCGAAAGAAATAAAAATAGAACGTTCGAGGGCGTTGGACCCTTTAAAGAAATTAAATGAAATTAAAAAGCTAATTAATTATTTAATAAAAGGAAAGAAATGTTTTTTAGTTTTTTTGTATTTATGAAATAAAGAAAATTAAAATTAAAGAGAAACCCTAATTCTAAGTTGTTTTTAATTATTAATGAAAATGTTAAAGTTTAACTTAATTTACTAAAGAATTTATGTACATGTTTATTTACAAAATAAATTAGTAATTAATAATAATAATAATGATGAGAAAATTATTTATTAAAAAAAATGATGAAAAAGTTAAAAAAACCTAATTTCTACATATTTAATTTATTAAGAAAAATATTAAAGTTTTGAAACCTAAATTAATCTAATTAATTGTTTAAAGTTTATTTACAAAATAAATTAATAGTGAAATAATAATAATTAAATATATTTTAGTTTCTGATTTTTTATCTTATGAAAATTAATTTATGAAATTAAAGAAAACAATTGAAAACAATTAAAAGAATAAAAAGGAAAATCAAATAAAAAAATAAAAATGTGCAAACCATGGAGGGTATTCAGACCCAAAGGGAGGTTTTTTTGTGAGAAATCTGGTCCATTAGACAAAAAGCCTTGTTTGACTTTCTGGCATCACGTGCGTGTTCATTGACTCCTGAGTACCGTGGTCTGCATTCTTTGGCCATTGGATTGGGTTTCATGGCCATTTGTGTTCTGGCTGTTGGCCATTTGGCTTTTGGCCTCAACGTTCCTTAATGAACCTGCCTGGGATCCTGTCTAAATCTGCAGTGTTGAATCTCACAAACACATCAAATAAAATCATAAAATGCAAATAAAAGCAATATATGAAGAAATTTAATGTTTAGGCACAATATGGCATGTATGAATGATTATACCCTTTTGATCATGGAGATCAAATCAACCTTACCCTTACTGGAAAAGTAGTGACATGAATGCTTTTATGCCCTTTGGATCATGAAGATCAAGTCAGCCTTACCCTTACTGAAGAAGTAATAAGATGTTGGTTTGTAGCTGAGATGGCTTTGTTTGTAGTGAGAGAGGGATTTGTAATAAGGATTTCAAGGTTTTAGGGTTCTTGAAAGAGTTTGATATTCCAACAGTGTTGTGGCAAGGTTTTTTCTCTCTTTTTTTCTTCCCTCTTTTTTCTTTTTTTTCTCCCCTTTGGTTTGTGTGACAAGAAGGTGATTATATAGTGGAAATTAGGGTAAAGAAAATGGGCTTTGAATGTGCAATTGGGCCTCCAATATTCACTTGAATTCGTCACTTTCCAGGCTAAATCGCAGGGACTTAAGTGCATATTTTGAAGTTGAAATGTGAAAACAAAATGTAGCCGACATCGAGAACTAACTCCTGTCCGAAAATCGACTCAATCGGATAAACGGTGAATTAGTTATTAATTTTTGAAGTTTCAGCTCAGACAAACTTATTTTGGGCTCCAGTGTCGGCTCTGACACGTTCTTCAATAAAAAACTGGTATTGATCGGTGCATAATTTGGTCTCGACTTTTGAAGCAAAGTTGTAGATCTATGAGTCAGTAACCTTGTGTAAAAATATGAGTCCAATCCGATAAAAAATTGACCGAGTTATGAATTTTCGAAGTTTCGGCTCAGATGAAATAATATTCAGCATTCAGGATTTTCAGCGTGTCACACACTCTGAGCAAAAAACGAAGGCCTTTTGAATACCGTTTGAACTCAATACCTTCTGTGAAAATGTAGCCAACTCAATTTGTGAAATTTTGGCACCGGAACCAGCTCGATACGATGAAAATCGACCAAGTTATGATTTTTTGAACATGACGCAAATAAACTTCTGTCACAAATTTCTGCACGAAAATACTTGATAAATCCACATTTTTGAAGACCTTCTGATCGAAATTGGCTTCCAGCCGTGAGAGATGAAAACGTAGATAATGTCAAGACGGAATTTTGGCCACCGGAACGGGTTCAAAACGAGCCACGATCTTCAAGTTATGAATTTTTTAGCGCGTAAAAACTGCACTTTCAGCACACTTTTTCACCATATTTCTTCAAGAAAACTCACACATTCGGATACCTTCTTTAAAGAATTAACCCTTGAGCCGAACCTGAATTTGAGAATATGTTATCAAAGATATCTTGGCGAAAGAATACCTGAATATGACGCGCCGGGTTGGACTTGTGAATTTTTCTTGAAATATTTTGAGAAATATGGGAGGGCAAATTTTGGGGTACAACAAAGACAAATACATGTAATCAATACACAATCACACTTGCACCCCCTAGGGTAATCCTACATGTTGCCTTCCAAAATGGGCCATGCTTGCACGTCGAGTATCTTTGGCAAAACAAAATCAAATGATCATAAGTCCCTCGATGACGCTTTCGAATGTTGCCTAAAACGGAATGATCATAGTCCCTTCAAAGCAAATTGCCAAAGACACTTGGCATCATTGCATTCATGGTCCATACGATGACCCGCGCCCGTCCCGAATAAACTTCCTAAACGCAAGATTGTCTACCAATTTCAATGGTAGAACAAAATTGTTAAAAGGGGTTAAAACATGACAAAAACTTTTGAGTACAATAGGGTAGACAAAACTCTTAGTTACTTGAGATCAAAATTACAAAAACACTTGCCTTCTTTTCAAAAACCACAATCCACAACACTTTCAAACAAACTCTCAAAAACATTTGAAAACATCTTTTCGAAAAGATTCACACTTTTGTAAAACACTCGAACACGAGTCAAATACATTAGTTGCCTCAGACAAGGCATTTTTTTCCAAAACATTTTCAAAAGCACCCACATACACACACCATCTTCAAAGCAATCGAAAAACAAGGCAAGTGATCTAAAAAACCAAGTAACTAAGAGCCCATGGATAACCATGGATGAAAAGGGTGCTAATACCTTCCCTTTTCATAATCTATCCCCCGAACCCACGAAATATCTCAAAAGATTTTTGCTGTGCTTTTTTTAACCTTTCCTTTAGGATAAAATAAAAAGTCGGTGGCGACTCTTGCTCAACCGCACAAGTGCGAATACGAACGCAAAACACTAGTCAGTTCTCCCACCGTATCACAGAACTGGCGACTCTGTTGGGGACACTTTAAAGTGGGGTTACCTTAGGGTTTAGATCACCTTTACTTTCAATTGATTGCTTTGTTTGCTTTACATTTGTGGGCTTTGTATCGGAGTTTTATAGATCCTAAACCGGATCTGGGGAAACCCTTTTAGGTAGCAACAAGGCTGTGAGGGAACTGTGCGGGGTATACCGACATGGTTGAAGCAGTCTGCTACGTTGATGTGGCACTTTGGTGTGTACCGGTAACCCTTGAGTTCAGTCAAGGAGAGTACGGGGCCGCCGCGTGGTGTCGCGAAGCATCAACTGACCTTAGGAACCTTAATCGAACCATCTTGGCCTTTTTAGGGTAGTGAGATAACTGACTTTGGTGCAGTCCGAGGTTGGTTGATACTCGATACTACACTCAATTGAGGGTGCTTTCCTGGAATATTTCGGTCGCCAGTTCAGTGGCTAAATCGAAACGATGAACAATGAAAGCAATCCAGTGATATTGGGACCCTTAGAACCCGGTCACTTCTGGTAGGACAGGTTTTAACCAACAAACTGAAAGAGGGTAGTACCTGGACCTCATGCAAGCCTAAACCTAAGGCCTTGTGTGCTTTGTGTGAATATGTTTGCCTGTATATACACTCACTTGCTTGTACATACATGCACATAACATCATGACATCATACCATAGCATTTTGGCATTTTCAATAACCATTTCAAGGATCTCGAGGGTTCTGTTGATGCAGGGTTACGTTGAACCAGACATCTATCAAGGGGCAAGAGGTTTCTCCTCTAACAAATGCCAATCAAAATTCAAGTGCAACAACTTGAATCAGTGGCTATGACCCACTCGACATGGTGAGCTTGATTCTCGTGGAAAGACGTCCACCGGTACAGAGATCTCCAATCCAAGAGCAGAGTTCAACCTCTAACATTTTCTTGTGTTTACCCCAAGAGATCCTTGAAAGCATGCATCTACATATCATGCATTACATTTTGACAATCTTTCCTTTTTCAGGTTTCCTTACTCTCCTGCTGTTTATTTCAGCAAGAGATGGCTCTAGAACGGTCTGTCAAAGACATTCAAGACCAGACTGCTCAGCTGCAGGAGATGTTCCTGAACTTGTCTCTGGGGCAAGAAGAGATGAAAGCTCTCCTCACCAAGGGCCTGGGGAATTCCAACAATGCCAGGAATGATCAGATTGCGGAGCTGCAGTTTGATCTGACAACACTGAGGACCCAAGTGATGGGACAGTTGGTGGGCCAGATGGCTCTCATCCAAGACCTATCCCAAAGACAGGAGGAACTCAGAGTTCTTGTCCGCCAACTGCTTCCAAACAACCAACTGGGGCAAACATCTGAGGTCGAAGAGCAAGTCACCGCTCAGCCTCCATCCACTCAAGAAGACAAGGGGAAAGCTCCTTTACTTGCTTCAGGGTCACAAACCCATTAACAACCTCGCCAGCGTCAACGGGGGAATCGGCGTAAACAAGAAAAGTCGGGAAGACAGTTTACGGAGACTGAAATACCATCATTCTTCATACTGAAACGCCTGTTGGAAGTCAATTTGCTCACCGTAAAGGACCCTCCTCAGAAGCTCAATATCTTCTCTCCTCACTTTAATCCCGACGCATTCTGTGTTTACCACTCCTACAGCCCGGGACACAGCACCAACGACTGTTGGGCCTTGAAGAACAAGATTCAAGATCTGATTGACATTGGGGTGCTGGAATTCATGCCAGACGGTGAGATGAAGATCTTCCGTTAAAGGATTCTCCGCTTGAAGTGACGAAGCTCGAAGCTGAAAGACTTTTGCTTCTTTTTGAATTTTCAAAGTTGTAATTTCTTTTGCTATTAAACAATTATCTGTTGATGTTAAACTCTGTTTTCATTAATGCATTGCATATGTTTGTCTTGAATTCATCCATTCGTTTCACTACTCTTATGCTTTTCTTTATGATATTTGACTCTTGATAAAAAGCTGTAAGCCTTTAGAGGGAGGATGACGAAACAATACCATAATCTCATACAGTATGCTTTTGAACAGACCTTGCTGATGATGTACAGGCATTTCTTTCAAATCCCAAACACTGGAGTTATAAGGAAGTTAATCCCTAGTCAACCCCTTCGAGCCAAAGAAGTAGGAGTTTCCTGTTCTAAACAATCGAAACCTTTTGATATAAACCTGGGGCAGGGTAGTCTCTCAATTAATTCAAAAGAAAATGCGCATTGAAGTCGCAAACTCTTAGTTCGTAACACAACGAACGACGTCAAAAAAGAGAAAGCATTCCTTTGGAATCAAAAGACAAAGGTGGTTCCCTATCACATAGACAGTCAATCTCTCAAAAGAAAAAAGCCCACCAAGCCAAAACCTATAAAGGAGGCTTAAGAAAGTTGGGGCATCCCGCTGACAGTAATCCCGAAAACGGTAACAGTCAGGCAAAAGTTAGGGATAACAAATCAAAATCAAAATAGTGAGGTCATTACAAAACCCTCAACAACATGAAAAGTGTTGTAAAAGAAAGAGGAGATGATGACTGTCTCCCCAAAATTCAACTGGTGAACCATCACCCAAAAGTCGTTCCAAACTCAAAACAGAGTGTGACGCACAATTAACTGAGCTTAGGTTGAAGAACATCACGAAGAGCGGGTGGGTACAAATATACTTTGAGCCTATATCCTTTGTTTCTTAAACCGTGAACCAGGCCACGTTACAACCCTTCAAAAGTCCTAATTGAAGCATGGGTTAGTTCGAAAGCATACTGTTACAAAAGGTATCCTGACTCCTGTAGGGCTTTGCTCTAAATCTTGTGTTAACTTGTCTTATGAAAAGTTTTCTGCTAAAAACGCATTTTTCAAAACTTCGAGACAAACATAAACTTTGCATTATTCGAATATCACTGTCTGCATTTGACCCTTTTGTTTGACAGCGAAGAAATTCATACAGCGAATGTTCGGAGGAACGAAAACTCTCTCAATGAGCAAAATCACTTCAAGAGGATAACACTTCCATCAAATCCCCTTATCAACAAGGGGCATGACATGTCACAAATCAATTAACCTGGGGCAGTCCAGTCAAGGTCCAACAGATCTTTCAAAGTACAGTTAACCTGGGGCAGTCCAGTCAAGGTCCAACGGATCTTTCAAAGTACAGTTAACCTGGGGCAGTCCAGTCAAGATTTCAAGAAATCTCTCAATATGCAGAGTAATCTGATTTAGGACTCTTTCTTCACCACTTGGGGCATTCGAATGTCAAAAGTGTTCAACAAATCGACTACAACATTTCCAGACTCGATTCCTGTATCTAGCCAGGGCATGTCTGAAGAGTTTGAAGATTCGATTCCTGTATCCAGCCAGGGCACATCTATCAACTACAACATTTCCAGACTCGATTCCTATATCTAGCCAGGGCACGTCTGAAGAGTTTGAAGATTCGATTCCTGTATCCAGCCAGGGCATATCTACCAACTATTACATTTCCAGACTCGATTCCTGTATCCAGCCAGGGCATGTCTGAAGAATTCCAGATCAACACCTGCAACGACCCAGGAAACATCTGTGAACGACCGATTGTAGACCAACACCTGTAATAAGCCAGGATTTATCTACATCACCACTTGGGGCATTCGAATGTCAAAAGTGTTCAAAACCCGATGCAGTTTTACACAAGCTCATCTTCAGGGAGCCCTACACCGGTCCCTCTTCAAGACTTCTGAAACAAGTTTACGGATTCTTCCCAACAACGGATGTTAATCTACCGACTTGTTCAGACTCTTCTCAAACCTTTGAAATTAGTTTACGGACGCTTCCCAACAACGGATGCGGCTCTATTGCTGATTCAACTTCAAGATTTCTGAAAATAGTTCACGGGTTCTCCAAGTAAACGGATGTTAACCTATCACTTGTTCAGATTCTTCTCAAGACTTCTGAAAACAGTTCATAGATTCTTCCCAAGTAACGGATGTTAATCTATCAGCTTGTTCAGATGCAACCTTTGAAATTAGTTTACGGACGCTTCCCAACAACGGATGCGGCTCTATTGCTTATTCAATCTCAAGACTTCTGAAAACAGTTCATGGATTCTTCCCAAGTAACGGATGTTAATCTATCAATTTGTTCAGATGCAACTTTTTGAAGACAGTTTACGGAGGCTTCCCAACAACGGATGCTGCTCTATTGTTGATTCAATCTCAAGATTTCTGAAAACAGTTTACGGGTTCTCCAAGTAAACGGATGTTAACTTATCGCTTGTTCAGATTCTTCTCAAGCTAACAACCACGGAAGATCGCGCTCGCCGAAATTCTCCCTATCCCCAGCGGAGTTCATCAAAATCGCCAGCCAGAGAATCCTCCGGAGTTCAATCCCAGCAAAGTTCCTTCGATCCCCAGCGGAATCCATCATCAAAGTCCTCAGCAGGTCTCTCATCAAACCTCGGCCCAGTATCTCTTCCACAGAGCAACTCCCCGACCGGTCGTCAAGGATTTACTTTCCTAAGACGAAAATTACATTCATAAACATTTCACATTCTCATACATCTTGTTTATATACATGATAAAGCGCATACAACACAATCTCATGCCAAACATCATGACATCGTGCATATCATACATCATGACATCGCATACGTCTTATGTTTTTGCCTTTTTAGGTAAAAGGCAATCCAAAAGACAATTACCTTCAACAACCACATTTCTAGACTCGATTCCTGTATCTAGCCAGGGCACGTCTGAAGAGTTTGAAGATTCGAATCCTGTATCCAGCCAGGGCATATCTATCAACTATCATTTCCAGATTCGATTCCTGTATCCAGCCAGTGCATATCTGTTGACGACTATTCTAGACTCGATTCCTGTATCTAGCCAGGGCACGTCTGAAGAGTTTGAAGATTCGACTCCTGTATCCAGCCAGGGCATATCTATCAACGATCATTTCCAGATTCGATTCCTGTATCCAGCCAGGGCATATCTGTTGACGACTATTCTAGACTCGATTCCTGTATCTAGCCAGGGCACGTCTGAAGAGTTTGAAGATTCGACTCCTGTATCCAGCCAGGGCATATCTATCAACTATCATTCCAGATTCGATTCCTGTATCTAGCCAGGGCACGTCTGAAGAGTTTGAAGATTCGACTCCTGTATCCAGCCAGGGCATATCTATCAACTATCATTTCCAGATTCGATTCCTGTATCCAGCCAGGGCATATCTGTTGACGACTATTCTAGACTCGATTCCTGTATCTAGCCAGGGCACGTCTGAAGAGTTTGAAGATTCGACTCCTGTATCCAGCCAGGGCATATCTATCAACTATCATTTCCAGATTCGATTCCTGTATCCAGCCAGGGCATATCTGTTGACGACTATTCTAGACTCGATTCCTGTATCTAGCCAGGGCACGTCTGAAGAGTTTGAAGATTCGACTCCCTTATCCAGCCAGGGCATATCTATCAACTATCATTCCAGATTCGATTCCTGTATCTAGCCAGGGCATGTCTGAAGAGTTTGAAGATTCGATTCCTGTATCCAGCCAGGGCATATCCACCCAAAGAGTTTGAATATCAATGCCTGTAACGAGCCAGGAAAACATCTTCCTTTCTCAAAATACAGAAGTTCTCGCTAAGGAATCTCTTACGCGATCAACACTTCCAAATGGCATCTATAAGCCCATTCCCGACAAGATTCTGTCACATCTTCAGATGGCATCTATAAGCCCATCCTCCTGTCCACTACCTCTCCAAATGGCATCTATAAGCCCATTCCCGACATCACATCGCTAATACTTCAACATGCGAGTGCAAATTTCCGGGCACTCTAGTGTCCAATCTTCTTTTACCTTCAAGTCGCGAAAGGCAAACTTGCCAATCTAACTCTTCAGGTCTAAGAAGATTGAACAGGGGCAACTGTTGTACCCCAAAATTTGCCCTTGCATTTTTTCTACAAGCAATCTCAGCTTCAGACATTTCCTGACTTTTCAAATTGGCACGAGAATCGGACAAACGGATTTTTCTTGACAGTCAAGCAAAATTAGGGTTTTACTGATTTTCAGAGCTCTGATTTGTCTCATACAGTTGGCTTAGGGTTTGGATGATTTTTGGTTCGATTTTGATCAGGCAAGCGTTATTTAGCATTTAATCAGGAATTAAGGTTTTATGGGCATATTCTCAGAAGAATTTAAATTCTACCGCGCCTTGCAGTTTATTCCGAGATTCGGGTTAAAATTCGCGTTATCTTGATTTTAATCAGTAAAAGAGGCAGTTGGTTTGAATTCACCAGTCAAAAGGGATGTGTGCAATGTGGAATTACAGTGCTTGGCAAAAGAATCAGTGAAAGAATTACATCTGATTAAGTTTTTGTGTTCGACTGTGCGTTGCTTTGAATAATGGATACGTCGAATTCATTTATTTTGATCATCAAAGGTTTAGTTGATTATTTATGGTTCTAAGAATTAAAATATTTGAAATTTAAACTTTCATTTTATTTTATTTAAGGAACTATAAATAACAAATAAACAATTAAAGAAAAGGAATTGAAAGAGAATTAAATATCAATGGAATTTTTATTTCGCATTTAATAATTGTTACAATTGTTATTATTTGGATACTAATATTTATTACAAAGTATTTAAAATAATAATAATGTACAAGAATTAAACTGAAAATAAAAATTCTATCCTATTTCTAATTCTTCATTCTTCACTTCATTCCGGTGCTCCATTTTTTATCTGCAAAAAGAAAAAAAAAAGAAAAGTCAGAAAGCATTAAATTGGAAAAGACAGTTAAAAAAAATTTCGCTCATCATTAGGGGCCACTGACTGGGATCAGTTGACCCTCTCTGCAAATCACGGGATTTCTCCCGGTTCACAAAGAGGGAAGATTTTTATTCATGAATGCAAATGTCAAATGCATAAGTTCCAAAATTCAAGCTGCATAGAATCTCAAATCCAAAGTTCAAACTACATAGTTCAAATCTAATTCCACTTTCCACCAAAAGCAAAAAGGCAATTTACTGTCAAAACAGAAAATCTATCCAAACTGTCAAAAAAGAGATAAAGAGGATGCAGTCAAGAAAGGTGTTATGCAAGCTAAAACCTTAAATCATCATTTCCCACCAGTAGGGCCCCTTCAGAACCAAAAGGTACAAAAGAATCATATAATATATTCAAAACTGTACCATAGAAAATGAGAAGAAGAGAGATAAAGCAGCATAGGCAGGTTTTAGGCTCAGGCAGGGAAGACAGAAAATATATACAAAAAAGAGAATACAATTCAGCATTATTCAAAACTGGGCAGAAGTACACAGCATAGACAATTGCCAAAAATAGAAAAGTTCCAAGAAACCTTGTGAAACTACCCAGCAAACTTGGGTCAAAGAGAATACCAAGGTTTGAATGAAGGTTGGGCGCCAAAGACCAATAGAAAGAGGACAAAAGAACACAAGAAAACATACTGTCAAACCTGATTGAGCCAAGCACCAATATCACAAGAAAAATATATAATCCAAAAACACAGTTCAGCAGGCAGGATAGAGAGAAGAGAAATATACAAACTCAAAAAGTCTGAAGCCCCACTACTGTCCAGTCTCACGAAAAACCATCAAACCTGAGCGACCATCAAACACAACCTCAAGCTTCAAACTGATAACCTGCTAGGCCATCAAAACACCTTTCAAAAAACTCAAAACTGAGATACAAACACGTAACCTGAAAATGCCTTAATCTGCCTACTGTCCAGAATAACCAAAAACTGTGTTAAACCCAAGCCTCAAAACCTGAAAACACAACTCAAAAGAGAGAACAGAAGCTCAACCTCAAAAAACATAAAACACACTGCAAGCTCTAGACCAAAAGGCAAAAACTTACTGTCACAACCATGAACTCATAAACCATACTGTCAAACTAAACCAGCATAGGCCACAACAGAACCTTGTTAAGTCCAAGCATCACCCTGTTGAAGCTTCACCCTCAAAGCCGTCAAACACAACAAAAACTCAGAACCTGCACCAGAAACTGAACTACCAGAACCCCTGTCTCAAAACACCAACTAGAAACCAACTCACAAGCGTAAAAGTTCAAGGCAATGCAGGTGAGGCAACCTAGGCCCTCAGTATGAACATCACTGGGCAATAAGGCAATCAAACAAGAAGCATACAAATACTCAGGCAACAATACATAGGCAACAGTGGCATGGAAGAAGAAGATAAAGAAGTGAATTAGAAAGAAGGGTTTTCAGGCAAATCTAAAATCATCATAAAACCCTCACACAGCAAGAGGTAAGAACGAAAATACCAGGAAAGCATTAGAAGCAAAGCAAGCATCCAGCTTCGTCACCGAATCGCCGTTCCGGCCTCCTAAAGCGTCTCCACCCCTCTTCTCTCCTCCTTCTCCAAGGTCAGGTAACGAGATTTCTACCTCTTCTCCTTCACTTCATAATAACGAAAGATCAAGTAAGAAATCAAAACAAAACACGCAAGTTCGTAAAAGGAAAAGAGATAAGAACATAACAACTAAAAGCTAACCTTGTTTCAAGAAGATGTGGAGCTCTTGCCTTGGAGGGAAGAGAGTTCGGGAGTGACGTTGGTGGCCAGAAAGAGAAGCATTCAGGGAGATGAGGAAGGGAATGTTGAACGAATACGCGCCGCCGCTGCCTCGCCTAAACCTGATGCTTTCCCCAAACTGAACTAACAAAACCTAACCCTAAATTTGTTTCCAGATTAACATGGGCCTTGCCCACTCCGTTTTGCCCTAAGCCCATAAGATTTCCACTTCTAACCTCACATTATTTTACAAACACCATGTTAATACTAATACTTAAAAATACAAATATATTTTATCTAATTAAAGCTTTCTTTTCTATACTTAATTTAACTAATTTTAAAACACTAGCCTCTTTTCTTTATAATTATATAAACACTCTTTTTTTTTTACAAAACCATACAAATAATAAAATACTCATTTTTTATCATATATTAAAATTGAAAATACTTGTTTCCTCTTATTTATTTACTCCTTTATTTAAAATATTTGTACATATTATACATTTTTATCATATATAGTTAAAATATCTTTTTAAGTATATATTTGCATAAAAATAACAAAATACTTTTTTATACATAATTAACTTGAATACATTTTTACTGCACGTTCAAATACATATTTGTACATGACAGTTTAAATACATTTTTTCTCTAATATTAAAATTCACAAATATTTGATTAAAATACTTTCTTTTTTATACATAATACATCTAATTAAAAACTTGAACATTTAAATCAAAACACTTTCTTTTTCTTTTATACATAATTAAACATATAAATCAAAGATTCATTAAAATACACTTCTCTAGGTCAAACCCTAATACGCTTCAATTTCACATATCGCACTTGTACATAATTACACAATTCATATACATATACACTTGTACACTTACACAAATACATTCACATTGCCCCATACACATTTGTTTATATTATATCTGTATATTCGATATTTACATTTGATTGCGCATTCGATTTGGTTGTAACTTATTGGATACTATAAGTCTCATCCCCTCTTGTACATTTATACCCCCACTCCCGGACACTACTTTGTAATAGCGTAGATTTTACATTCCGCAATTTACAGTTTTCCAATTATACCATGGTTAGACCTAGGGTTTGTATGTACATAAAATCAAACGCTAGATAACCTAATACAAGACAAATACATGTAATCAATACACAATCACACTTGCACCCCCTAGGGTAATCCTACATGTTGCCTTCCAAAATGGGTCATGCTTGCACGTCGAGTATCTTTGGCAAAACAAAATCAAATGATCACAAGTCCCTCGATGACGCTTTCGAATGTTGCCTAAAACGGAATGATCATAGTCCCTTCAAAGCAAATTGCCAAAGACACTTGGCATCATTGCATTCATGGTCCATACGATGACCCGCGCCCGTCCCGAATAAACTTCCTAAACGCAAGATTGTCTACCAATTTCAATGGTAGAACAAAATTGTTAAAAGGGGTTAAAACATGACAAAAACTTTTGAGTACAATAGGGTAGACAAAACTCTTAGTTACTTGAGATCAAAATTACAAAAACACTTGCCTTCTTTTCAAAAACCACAATCCACAACACTTTCAAACAAACTCTCAAAAACATTTGAAAACATCTTTTCGAAAAGATTCACACTTTTGTAAAACACTCGAACACGAGTCAAATACATTAGTTGCCTCAGACAAGGAATTTTTTTCCAAAACATTTTCAAAAGCACCCACATACTACACCATCTTTAAAGCAATCGAAAAACAAGGCAAGTGATCTAAAAAACCAAGTAACTAAGATCCCATGGATAACCATGGATGAAAAGGGTGCTAATACCTTCCCTTTTCATAATCTACCCCCCGAACCCACGAAATATCTCAAAAGGTTTTTGCTGTGCTTTTTTTAACCTTTCCTTTAGGATAAAATAAAAAGTCGGTGGCGACTCTTGCTCAACCGCACAAGTGCGAATACGAACGCAAAACACTAGTCAGTTCTCCCACCGTATCACAGCTACCATCAACCTTTTCAAGTTCCAGATTAATACCTGTAGCAAGCCAGGAAAACCATCTGTGGACGACTGATTGTAGATTAATACCTGTAGCAAGCCAGGAAAACTATCTACATGAAGAGATTGAAGATTAATACCTGAAACAAGCCAGGAAACCATCTTTCTTTCTCAGGTCAGAGATTAATACCTGAAACCAGACAGGACAAATATCTACTCGACCAACTCATGCTTATTCAACTTCAAGACTTCTGAAAACAGTTTACGGGTGCTTCCAGATATGGATGTCAATCTATCACTTGTTCAGACTCAACTTCTGAAAACAGTTTACGGGTGCTTCCAGATATGGATGTCAATTTATCGCTTGTTCAGACTCAACTTCTGAAAACAGTTTACGGGTGCTTCTAGATATGGATGTCAATCTATCGCTTGTTCAGACTCAACTTCTGAAAACAGTTTACGGGTGCTTCTAGATATGGATGTCAATCTATCGCTTATTCAGACTCAACTTCTGAAAATAGTTTACGGGTGCTTCCAGATATGGATGTCAATCTATCGCTAGTTCAGACTCAACTTCTGAAAACAGTTTACGGGTGCTTCCAGATATGGATGTCAATCTATCGCTTGTTCAGACTCAACTTCTGAAAACAGTTTACGGGTGCTTCCAGATATGGATGTCAATCTATCGCTTGTTCAGACTCAACTTCTGAAAACAGTTTACGAGTGCTTCCAGATATGGATGTCAATCTATCGCTTGTTCAGACTCAACTTCTGAAAACAGTTTACGGGTGCTTCCAGATATGGATATCAATCTATCGCTTGTTCAGACTCAACTTCTGAAAATAGTTTACGGGTGCTTCCAGATATGGATGTCAGTCTATCGCTTGTTCAGACTCAACTTCTGAAAACAGTTTACGGGTGCTTCCAGATATGGATGTCAATCTATCGCTTGTTCAGACTCAACTTCTGAAAACAGTTTACGGGTGCTTCCAGATATGGATGTCAATCTATCGCTTGTTCAGACTCAACTTCTGAAAACAGTTTACGGGTGCTTCCAGATATGGATGTCAATCTATCACTTGTTCAGACTCAACTTCTAAAAACAGTTTACGGGTGCTTCCAGATATGGATGTCAATCTATCGCTTGTTCAGACTCTACTTCTGAAAACAGTATACGGGTGCTTCTAGATATGGATGTCAATCTATCGCTTGTTCAGACTCAAGTTCTGAAAACAGTTTACGGGTGCTTCCAGATATGGATGTCAATCTATCGCTTGTTCAGATTCAACATCTGAAAACAGTTTACGGATTCTCCAAATACGGATGTTAATCTATCGCTTGTTCAGATTCCAGACTTCTGAAAACAGTTTACGGGTTCTCCAAATACGGATGTTAATCTATCGCTTGTTCAGATTCAACTTCTGAAAACAGTTTACGGGTTCTCCAAATACGGATGTTAACCTATCGCTTGTTTAGATTCAAGACTTCTGAAAACAGTTTACGGGTGCTTCCAGATATGGATGTCAATCTATCACTTGTTCAGACTCAACTTCTGAAAACAGTTTACGGGTGCTTCCAGATATGGATGTCAATCTATTGCTTGTTCAGACTCAACATCTGAAAACAGTTTACGGGTGCTTCCAGATATGGATGTCAATCTATCGCTTGTTCAAACTCAACTTCTGAAAACAGTTTACGGATGCTTCCCAACATGGATGTTAATCTATTGCTTATTCAGACCCCCAGCTCAGAGATGTTCCAAACATGGATACCTTTCTGATACTCACCCACTCATCTCCGACATACAATTCAACAAATATTCTTGGATGGCATCTTTAAGCCCACCCCCGACAAGATTTTGTCATATCTTCGGATGGCATCTTTAAGCCCATCTCCAACAAACTTTCTATCACCTCTCCAAATGGCATCTTTAAGCCCATTCCCTCTACCATCACATCACCGAGTGCAAATTTCTGGGCACTCTAGTGTTCAATCATCTTCCACCTTCAAGTCAAAAATGGCAGATTCGCCAATCTAACTCTTCAGGTGTAAGAAGATTGAACAGGGGCAGTTGTTGTACCCCAAAATTTGCCCTCTCAATTTTCAAGGCCTTTCTCACAAGGATTCTCAAGGTTCAAGCTTAAACAAGTGCATTGGGATTTTCCAATACCAAAAGGAAACTGTCAAAAAGGGGGAAAACAGATAAAATTAATATTTTGGCAAATTTGGATAAAAACAAGTGTTTTTCGATTCAGCTCTTTCGATTGACTCTTGGCCTCCTTCGATTGCTCAAAATGGCTACTAGCGTGCCTCTTTCGAATCTGGATATTTTGCCTCATGTATGCCTCTTTCGAATCTGGACATTTTGCCTCATGTATGCCTCTTTCGAATCTGGACAGTTCACTGCCTACAAGCCTGCTTCGACTGGACAAGATTGCTGCCTGCATGCTTGCAATCGAAGGCCATGACCTACTGGCCACACATGCCCCCTGCAAGGAAACCCTTTTCGATTCACCAAGCGTACTGCCTACAAACCTGTTTGATTTGGACAAGTAGCTTCCTGCAAGCCTGCTTCCATTTGGACAGGCGTACTGCCTACAAACCTGTTTTGATTTGGACAAGTAGCTGCCTGCAAGCCTGCTTCGATTTGGCAACATTGCTTCCTTCGAACACGGACTTTCGATTAGAAAATAGGCTTCCTTCGAGCATGAGCTTTCGACTGGGCAATAACTTCCTGCGCTTTAGCTTGTTTCGACCACAAGCTTCGACTGAGGCAAACGCTTCCTTCGAACAGGTGTGCTTCGATCTCACTCTTGCCTTTGACTCAAGACCAAATCTCGTTTTTCAGGTTGTGTTGCATCCAGATCTTTATATAGTCAGAAGTTTGCACAAGGGTTTCAAACTTTGTCTGTTGGATACTGCTATTCTGGGTTAAAGGCTACATACTTTTTATTCAAGCAGAGAGTACTTTATCACAAAAGCAGCTGTCCATTTGATTTCAGTCTGAGCACAAGCAACGTCAGAGGCATAAGTCACATCTCCTGCACCCCACTGCTGATGCTGCCAACAGGCCCCCCCACTTGTACTGTCACGTTACCCATTATTTTTATAATTCTTTGCAAGGCTGGCTGTTGAAGACATGTTCATTATTTCTCTATAAATAGAGGGATTTTTTACAAAGCTGAGGAGGATTTTTTGACCAGACGAACCTCTCCCAAATTTTCTCAAACACAGTAAAATTCTCAAAGTTCTTAAACACTTTAGAAAATCACAAAAAAATCCAAAGAGGACTTTTTGGGCCAGACGAACGAATATGCAAAGTTTCTCATACACAGAAAAACTCTCAAGTTCATCAACACTTGAGAAATCAAAACCCAGAATCCCAAACACTTGCTTCCTTTGATTCTGAAGAACAAATACTCTTCAGTATCCTTCGAATCCAGTTTTGGAAAGAAACACAAGACTTGTTTCTGTCCTTCCTTCGAATCCATCAGTCCAAGCACAACTGTTGGCCCCCTCTGTCAAATCCAGAACCTTGGACCTCCACTCAAGGTCCCACACCCATTCAACGCCTCCAGCAAGGTAAGTTATTCTTACCTTTGAACTTTTCGTTTCATGACATAACATGTAAATAATCTTTACGTTTGTTTGAAACATGTACATACCACTGCTCTTTTCGTTTCCACTCTTTTAACATGTTTTCAGAGCCAAACCCTTTCGTTTTTGCTTGTTGTTTGCCTGAACTAGCTTTAGTTATTAAACTGTTTGAAAGATAAGTACTAGCATGGCCTCAGGCCATGTTGTCATTTAATGCTTGAAATGAAAGAAACAGGAAACAGGAAATAGGGAACGAAGCTTCTGGCTTCTACCCTCTTTCTCCAGGTCAAACGAAAGAGACAACCAGGAGGAAAACTATGTTGACTTCTAGGCCCAAACGAAAAGCATGCCTTCACTGACTTCAGCCCCTAATCGAAAGGCATTCCCTCACTTCTTTCAACCCCCAGTCGAAGAAGGCAACAAGGCAGAACGAAAGGCATTCCCTCACTGACTTCCAGGCCCCAGTCGAAGGATACAACTTACTGCTGCCTTTGCCCAATCGAAGGACAGGACTTCGTCCCTGCCAAGGCCCAATCGAAATACGTGACTTCACTGGCGCTGGCCCCAATCGAAGGAGGCCAACAGAATGCAGATCCAAGGCTGCTACTGCCTGGGTCGAAAGACACTCATTTTACTTCTTTTTTATCTTCTTTTTTTTTCCTTTACATTTCTATGCACTTCAATATGGTTGTAATAGTGTAGGATTTATTTTTTGCACTTTTTATTACTTTTGTACAAATGCTAGTAAATAGGTGTGTATGGCAAGACAAAACCAACAAGTAGACAACCTAAAAATCAAAGACAAATGCATGCAAAATAACACACTTTGCACACATGCACCCTTAGGGTAATCTCACTTGTTGCCTCGGAATATAGTCATGTCCCTCGAGCATGGGCGTTTTAGCAAAGACCCTCGGTAAACGATCTAGTCCCCAAAAACGGCATTGCTAAAACGTCCCATATGTTGCCTTCTATGACTATACAAATGTCCCGTGCCCATCCTGTGCAACATCCTAACGCAAGGTTGTTCACCAAATACAATGGTGAAACAACACTGTTAAAAGGGTTAAAACATAAGAAAGATCTTTGAGTAAAATAGGGTAGATAGCTCTTAGTTACTTGATCAAACTTGCAAAACATCCTTGCCATCTTTCAAAACACACTCCACAACACAATTCCAAAACAACTTTCAAAAACATTGAATTATCTTTTCAAAAAGACAAACACCTTTGTAAAACATTCAAACAAGAATTGTTACAAAGGTTGCCAAGACAAGGCATCTTTTTCAAAACATTTTCAAAACCACACACACCACAAGCACATTTAAACAAAGGCAAGTGATCTAAAACAAGTAACTAAGAGCCCATGGATAACCATGGATAGAAAGGGTGCTAATACCTTCCCTTTCTATAATCTACCCCCCGAACCCATGAAAACATCTCAAAGGTCTTTCCTGTGCTTTTTGACCTTTCCTTAGGATAAAATAAAAAGTTGGTGGCGACTCTTGCTAAACCGAACATTTGCACACACAAACACAAACCTCAAGTCAGTTCTCCCACCGTATCATAGTGGCACCAAAAACTTGGTCATTTACATCTAAGAGGAATGAAAAGGATTATATCCATGGAAGCAGTCAGAGGGATTCCAAGGCTGCAAATTGATGAAGGGAGAGTCTGTGGTGACTGTCGGGTTGGAAAGCAGACTAGAATGTCACATCTAAAGTCAAGACATCTGACCACCTCTAAAGTGTTAGAACTTCTACATATGGATCTGATGGGACCAATGCAGGTGGAAAGTCTTGGTGGAAAAAGATATGCTTATGTTGTTGTGGATGATTTTTCCAGATTCACCTGGATTAACTTCATTAGGGAAAAGTATGATGTATTTGAAGTATTTAAGGAACTGTGCAAAAGAATTCAAAGATAAAAAGAAGGATGCATTGTCAGAATCAGAAGTGATCATGGCAAGGAATTTGAAAACAGTAAGTTTGATGAGTTCTTCTCCTCAGAAGGAATTAATCATGAATTCTCTTCACCCATAACTCCTCAACAAAATGGAGTTGTGGAAAGGAAAAACAAAACTATACAGGAATCTTCCAGAGCAATGATACATGCCAAAAGACTTCCTATTCATTTTTGGGCTGAAGCTATGAATACAGCCTGTTATGTCCATAACAGGGTCACCTTGAGAAAGGGAACATCATCCACCATTTACGAACTTTGGAAAGGAAGGAAGCCTACAGTGAAGTACTTCCATGTATTTGGAAGCAAATGCTACATTCTGACAGATCGTGAACAGAGGAGAAAAATGGACCCTAAAAGTGATGAAGGAATATTCCTAGGATACTCTACCAACAGCAGAGCTTATAGGGTATTCAATTCCAGGACCAAAGTTATGATGGAATCTATAAATGTCATAGTTGATGATTACCATGAGGAAACAAATGTCCCATATGATGTTGAGACATTCTTTGAGACTTCAACTCAAAAGGATGATATTCCTAAAACTACTTCATCAGAATCTGAATCAAAGGAAGCTAAGAAAGACCCTTCCATCAGAATTCAGAAAGATCATCCTAAGGAACTCATCATAGGAGATCATAACAGTGGAATCATTACAAGATCTAGAGAAATCATCTCAAACTCTTGTTGGATGAATTGAACCAATTCAAGCAACATGAAGTATGGGAGTTAGTTCCTAGACCAGGAGGAACAAACATCATTGGCACAAAATGGATTTACAAGAACAAATCAGATGTTGAAGGAGTTGTCACCGGGAATAAGGCAAGACTTGTTGCTCAAGGATACACTCAAGTTGAAGGGGTTGATTTTGATGAGACTTTTGCTCCTGTAGCCAGACTGGAATCAATCAGACTCCTATTGGGAATTGCTAGTCTCCTTAAGTTCAAGTTATTTCAGATGGATGTAAAGAGTTCCTTCCTAAATGGGTACTTAAATGAGGAAGTTTATGTGGAACAGCCTAAAGGATTTGTGGATCCAAACTGCCCTGATCATGTCTACAAATTGAGGAAAGCTTTATATGGCCTGAAACAAGCTCCTAGAGCATGGTATGACAGGTTGATAAAATTCCTCTCTGACAAAGGATATAGGAAAGGAGGCTTGGATAAAACTCTTTTTGTCAAAAATGAAGGAGGAAAGATAATGGTAGCTCAAATCTATGTTGATGACATAGTGTTTGGGGGAATGTCAGATAAAATGGTTAAACATTTTGCTGACCAGATGCAAGCTGAATTTGAAATGAGCCTCATGGGAGAATTGACCTACTTTCTTGGACTGCAAGTCACACAGATGGAAGACTCAATTTTTCTGTCTCAAAGCAAGTATGCAAAGAACATTGTCAAGAAGTTTGGGATGGAGAATTCCAGTCACAAAAGGACTCCTGCACCTACTCACTTAAAGTTGTCCAAAGATTCAAGTGGGGTTAAGGTGGACCAAAGCTTGTATAGAAGCATGATAGGAAGTCTGCTATACTTAACAGCCAGCAAACCTGACATTGCTTTTGCAGTTGGAGTATGTGCAAGATACCAGGCTGAACCCAAAGTAAGCCATATCAACCAAGTGAAGAGAATTCTGAAGTATGTGAGTGGAACCTACAACTATGGCTTGCTGTACTATCATGGATGTGAACCAACTCTGACTGGTTACTGTGATGCTGATTGGGCTGGAAGTGCTGATGATAGAAAGAGCACCTCTGGAGGATGTTTCTTCTTAGGAAATAATCTTGTCTCCTGGTTCAGCAAGAAACAAAACTGTGTGTCTCTATCTACTGCTGAAGTTGAATACATAGCAGCTGGTAGTAGTTGTTCTCAAATGATCTGGATGAAACAGATGCTTACTGAGTATAATGTCACACAAGATGTTATGACATTATATTGTGACAATCTGAGTACTATCAACATTTCCAAGAATCCTATTCAGCATAGCAGGACCAAGCATATTGACATTAGACATCACTTCATCAGAGATCTTGTAGAGGAGAAGACGATTAAACTGGAACATGTTGCCACTGAACTACAACTAGCTGACATTTTTACCAAGGCACTTGATGCAAATCAATTTGAAAATTTGAGGGGCAAGTTGGGTATTTGCCAACATGAAGAAATGTAGCAATTAATTTTGCTTAAAACAAGGGATGAGAGAGATATTTTAGTTAAGTCTACTCTGATTGGGCTAACCATCTGCTTCTCTATTTCTTTCCAAAATTTTAAGAAGTTGAATAGACATTCATATCTCCCTCCTCTCGCGGTTCTGCAACAATCTTCAATCTCTCAAACGAAGACTTCACTATCACTGCTACCTGTTTTCTAAAACACTCAAAATGTCTCAACTATCCATGTCATCATCCTCTTCAAAGGCGACTGCTTCTTCCGCATCCTCTGATCGAGAACCTAGGGCAATCACAAACTGCATGGATTCTGATGTTCTGGAGATAACTCCTTTTCGTGAACTGGCAGCTGACCCCACTAAGGTCAAGAAGCTGTGAACCATACATGCAAGAAGGTCACAAGCCTCTTCATCTGGTAAACCCTCTCAACCATCATCTTCTGTTCCTCCAGAAATAGCAAATAGGGAAGGTTCAGTTTATGTTCATCAAGTTATAGCTAGACTTGTCACTAGGATTCTAAATGAGAATCACTCTGTACCTGGCATTTCTGTACCTTTGAATCAAGAATCTGCTAGTCCAAATGTTGAAATGAATCCAGATGTCACTCAGAATGTTGAGACACCTGATGACAACATTAGGAAATCTCCTGAAATTCGTGATGATCACCAGAACCCTACTGAGAAGGATGTTGAACCCCCGGTTATTGATGTTGATGAAGAATACTCTGACAATGACTTAATTGCCAATATCAACCCTAGCATAGCTAGAAGGATGATGAACAGAAAAGGAAAGTAGGATGCTGCCAAAAGCCTCTCCAAAGAGAAGACTGCTGATGTTGTTCATAAGAAAACCAGGTTTGAGAATAAGACTGGAGTAGAAGCTGTGAAGGCTGGATTGTCAAAAGAGAAAGGGAAGGTGAAAACTCGAGTACCTGCTGGTAGTCTCTCAAAACCTTTGAGACAACCAATAGCAAAGAAAAGGAAGGAGCCTGAACCCTCTGAATCTGATGAGGAATCAGAATTTGAGTTTGAAGACATTCCTCTCAAAAGGAAACTCTCTTCAAGCAAAATGTCTAAAGTCCCTGAAGTTGCCACTGACAACATCTCCTTTCACCATCCTGAGAATGCAAACAGATGGAAGTATGTATGTTTGAAAAGGATCGCCTTGGAAAGAGAGCTGAACAACAGTGTCATGGAATGTAAGGAGATCATGGATCTAATCAGAACTGCTGGTCTAATAAATATTGTGGTAAAGTTTACCAACTACTATGAAGTTCTTGTCAAAGAATTCATAGTGAATTTATTTGATGGGTGTGCTGATGGAAAGTCAGCTGATTTTAAGTGTGTATATGTGAGAGGAAGGAAGGTAAATTTCTCTCCCTCTGAAATAAACAAATTCCTAGGAAGACCTGATGATGCTTGCCCTGAGCTAGAGGTTACTGACAACCAAGTGTGTCAAACCATCACTGCAAATCAAGTCAAGAGCTGGCCCTTAAAAGGGAAGCTGAATGCAAGCAAGCTGAGCATGAAATTTGCCATTCTGCACAAAATTGGTGTAGCTAACTGGGTTCCCACCAACTATAAATCAACCATCTCCACAGGCTTGGGAAGATTTATTTATGCTGTTGGAACCAGGACAAACTTTTACTATGGCAAGTATATCTTTGATCAAACATTAAAACATGTTGGAAGCTGTGCTATTAAAGGCCCTATTGCCTTTCCCTCTCTCCTATGTGGTATAGTCCTTGCTCAGTATCCTGACATTCTAGTTGAAAAAGACACTGTATGCAAAAGAGCCCCTGCTCTTGGGTTGCACTATAAGCTATTTCAGGGAACACATGTTCCTGACATTGTCATGACATCAGCTGAGACATCAACTGTCAAGTCTCATTCCAAGAAAACTGATGTTATAGTTGTGCTGAAGGAAACCTACAAAGAGCTTGATACAAGGAAAAGGACTCTTGAGGACCTGATTGCTAGACTAGAACAGGAGGAGATTGAAGGACAAAGAAGGGAAGAGGATGCTGCTGAAGACCAGCTTAATGCTGAAGATAGTGCCTCCTCTGAAGATGACAGTGCTTGAAGATCAGTGCAGTTGAAAAGTTTGTTGCTGGTACCTGATGCTGCAAATGACATTTGATTTTTTTATCTCTGTGTTTTTTATTCCTTTTGGATGACTGTATAACCTAAAAGTACAATTATCTTTGGCCTATTTATGGCTAAAGAGGGGGAGAAGATTTTGTGATGATTTTGGTAGAATTAGACTTGGTAGATATTATTAATTCTGCTGCTTTCTAATCTCTGATTGTTTAGGGGTTTTAGCCAAAAATTTGCCAAAGGGGGAGTTTGTAAGTGTTTGGTTGTTGGCATGTTTTTTGGTAAAACCAGTTGTGTGAATATCATGATTGATGTCATAACATTCTGGGATACAAGGTACATTCTGCAGAAAAATAATGTCATACAGGAGCTGCTCAATATGAGTGTTTAGTTGATCATTATGCAATGATCATATTTATTGCATTCTACCAAAATCAGTAAACAGGATTCTTGTTGTCATAACCAATGTTAAGACATCCTGTACTGAACTAACATTTGTGCAGATTTATTATTTCTGAGATTTTTCAGGAATCTGGTTTATTCAGTCCAGATCAGATTCTCACGTGGACTTAGGTTAACTTTGCTTAACCCTAATCTGGTTGTTAAAGTCCTATGACCAAGTCTTGAGGTTAACCCTAATTAACCCTAGCTATTTTCGTGGAAGCCCTAACTGAAGAATAGCTGCCTATATATTCCTCATGAAGACTGTTAGTGAAAGACAACTTTTTGATAGAAGATCAATAAGGGGCTGTATAGTAGTAACTACTGTAATCCAAGCAATTATCATTATGATAAGTGACTTGGAGTAGGATTTGATTGTAAGGGTTGTGTATCACTCAAAGCTTTGAAGCACGAGTGTTTGTGTCACTTGACTAAAGCTTTGAAGCAAAGTCAAGTTAGGGTTGTGTATCACTCAAAGCTTTGAAGCACGAGTGTTTGTGTTACTTGATTAAAAGTTGTGAAGCAAAATCAAGTGTATGTACTGAAGAGTGTCTTCATAATTTCATTAGTCAATTGTTTAGTATCACTGCTGTGATTGAGGGGGAGTGAGTAGGAACTCAGGTTTAAGTTGAACTTAGATTGAAGTTGCATTGGGTAGGTCTTAAGTGAAGGAGATAAACTGGTTGGTTTATTCCTGAATTAATATCTCTTATAGTGAATTCCCTCCCTGGCTTGGTAGCCCCCAGAGTAGGTGTTGGTACACACTGAACTGGGTAAACAATTGACTGTGTTATTTACTGCTTTTAGATTTACTATCTTAAAGAGTGTCAGATACAGTGTCATAACATTCACTGTGACATTAAGTATCTGCTGCCAGAATTTCAATTAGAATAAATGATCATTTGTGGCCCAAACTTATGATTGCAAGCCCAAGTATGTTAATTTGATCTCTTTTATCCAATAACCTTGAGATTCATTGTATGGAGGCTTTGGTTCTACCAATCCTTTAATGGATCTATAACACCTTTGGTCAACGCGGATCACTTAAACATCGTTGATCATTAATTAGTACTTATGAGAATTCCAAATGGATGATATACTTGACAAAAATCAAATGCAACTTGTTGTGTGGAGGCTTTGGTTCTACCAATCCTCTAATGAGTTCCAAATGCAAGTTTCAAGATGGTCATCCAACTAACCACTAATTATTGACTTGTTTTATCTTATGCTTTTATTCTTTTTTATGCTTTATGTACTATTTACTTTTAGCATTTACATTTCATGCCATTTTCATATTTGCTCATTTGAGCATTTATTTTCTTTCCATTTTTACTTTGCTCACTTGAGCTTTTCTTTTCCTTTCTTAAGATACTTAATAATCAACATAAACCCTAAAAAAACGTTTAATGGCACTTGGACTATTTGGTTACTATCCTTGGCATTATGGAGCATGGGACTTTTTCTTGAACTTAGGATTAGAAACCTTGGCCTATCTTGGAGACCTTGTGATCTTATCTGATTATTTTGTCTGGAGTTCTTGAGGTTTACCTCAAGACATTGAGTTGCTTGTTTGTTTTTGTGTGCAGGTTTTTGTGATTACTTTCTCTATTTGTAATCTGGAATTCACCCGTATACAGCCGTTACTCTGCCCAATTTTTGTGAAGACTTAATACACTTGAAGTTTGGTTCTATCAAGAGGTCTAGTATCTTTGCTTGCTTGGTTTCAATCCAAAGAATGGTAATTCTATCTTGACACATAATGTCAAGTATTGGCTTCTTGTTGGTTAGATGATTCTTCTCCTTAGCTTTTACCTTATGTTTTAGGATAGTCTCTTCTTCTCCTCCCATCTTCTTTAATTTCAAAAATCTTCTCCCTCCTTTTGAAAACTCTTCTTGTTTCTAAACTTGAAACACTTTCACAATAAACTTGGACCTAGGTCCATGCATTTTCAAAATATTTTCATAAATAAACTTCAATCAACTTAACAATACCTTGACATTTTTTGTGATAAGACTAAAAGTCGGTCAATCTCATTTCAAACTATTTTGCCACTTTGGCTTCTACTTTAAAACTTTTCTCAAAATATTGGACTCTTGTCATTCCTTGTAGTGATGCAACAACTATACTTCTACAATATGTAGTGAAGTGAGATATTTTCCACTTGGATGTTGAGTGAGGCATTGTTGATTTTAAAATCCAAGCCATATCCTCCACTTTGAGATGATGAAAATTCTCCTTTCTCATGATTGTGGGTAGTAAGTATGTTTTCCACACGGACAATGATGATGATGTCTTATCTCTTAAAATCGACCAACACACTTGTGTTTCAAATTTTTAAAAGAGGAACTACGTGTACCCTGATCCCCTATTGCATGAAAGGTGGTATGTAGGCACTAAAGGTTCGCAACCTCGGCGGGTGCAAAAATCATAAAAAAATACTTATCTTCTCACCTCCACCTTCTATTTCTATACAACATATTTTATAGCCAAAATATACAGATTTTTCAAAGAGGTTCCTGCGGAGTACCATAGATGTTTAGGGTGCTAATACCTTCCCTTTGCATAACCAACCCCCTTACCTTGAATCTTTTCCCCTCTTTTTGGGTTATTCTCTCTTTTCCAATTCCTTTGGAAACAATAAAGCATGGTGGCGATTTTTATTTTTGATTTGTATAAAGTCTAGTTAATCAAATGGCTTAGTCTTGAACATTTCTACCGCTACAGAAAAATGGAGACTTCACTGGGGAAAGATTGACCTCTTGCTAGTCCATCCCTAAGTGGGTTAAGCCTATCTTTGTTTATATCTGTATATGTGCTATTGTTGTTTATGTGTTATATTTTGTATATATGTTTGTTTGGATTTTCCTGGTTTTCAGGGTGCTTGGTGATTACTTATAAGTCCTATACCCGAACTTGGGCAAACTTTAAGATAGGACTGGAGGTATAGTCATGTTAAATTTGAGGGAGTAATCCCAAAAAAGGAGGCATGAGATCCCCCACTCAGTGGAGGCCCCTTTAACTGTAGTGTCATTTACCGAGTAATCAAGAAGACGTACTGCTTTTGACATGGGAGCCTGCTGAAACTGAGAACCGTAGAATACCAAACCCATCTTGGCCTCTTAGGTGTAGTGCGGAAGCTATGACGGAGTAATCCGGAAATAGTTGTCACGCGATACTATGCTCGAACGAGTCTTTCTTGAGAATATTAATAATTACCGAGTTAATCAGGAAGTTGGTAATTTCCGAAGGAAGGATGTAGACTCTGGGAACCTCTAGAACCTTGTTCAGCAGGTGATAACTTTTTAGACCAACACCTTATGGGTAGTACCTTCAACCTCATGCTTGTGCCGTTGAACCTATGAATCCTATATGTGTGATCTTGTGTGTGATTGTTGCATCCTGCATCCATGCACCCATAAGCATCTTTTGAAGAAAACAATATTTCAAGGGATTTAAAGGTTGACTATTTGTGAGTATGTCAGGTACTTTTAACCATGAATTCTGGAAAGAGAAAGACCGGGAAATACAGTTTCAAGGATCCCAAGATAGATGAGTTGGTCAGTCTAATTCCAGAGATCGAGTGTTCTGTAAACTTTCAGAAGAAGTATGGATCCATTATTCCTCTCATGAAGCTGAAGATGAAGGAGGGTATTCTCTCGACCTTGGTCAAGTTATATGATCCGATGTATCACTGCTTTACTTTTCCCAATTGTCAGATGATGCCTACACTGGAAGAGTATTCTTATCTATTGGATTTACCCGTTACCGATCATGTTCCTTTTACTGGTTTGGAGGGTGAGCCAAAACCACATGAGATTGCTGCTTTGATTCATCTAGGGAAGTATGAGGTGGAAGCCCATATGACTACTAAAGGATGGATTAGAGGATTACCAGCTCAGTTCTTATTGGAGAAAGCTCGTTACTTTACCAGAATGAAGAGTATAGTTGCTTTTGAGGCCATCTTTGCTCTACTTGCTTACGGATTGTTCTTATTTCCTAATGTGGACAAGTTTGTCGACATTAACGCTATCAGGATTTTCATGATTGGAAACCCAGTTCCTACACTGTTGGGTGATGCTTATTACTCTATTCATCGTCGGAATTCTTATCATGGGGGAATGATTATCTGTTGCACGCCTTTGTTGTACTGGTGGTTCATCTCTCATATACCTCAGTCTGATGCTTTTTAGGATGTCAATAAGGAACCCCATTGGGCTCCTAAGATCATGGCACTTACTCACTCGAATATTGATTGGTATCATCGAGCTTATCAGGATGTGGAGATTATTGACAGTTGTGGTAGTTTCCCCAATGTACCGCTTCTTGGTACAAAGGGAGGAATTAACTATAACCATGTTCTTGCACGGCGACAGCTTGGTTATCCGATGAGGGATAAACCGAATAGTATTCATTTGAGTAGTTTCTTTCTGAAGGAAGGAGAAGACCATAAGGAAGCTAGGGAGCAGATTTCGAAAGCCTGGCGTCACATTCATAAGAAGAGTAGGAAGGATTTGGGACCTAAGTGTGTTGTTTCTTTTGAGCCATATCTCCAATGGATTCGATTGAGATCTATTCAGTTAAAGATGTTGTATACTCGGGAGACACCCATGCCTGATCTATTTGTGAAGACCACCCCTCCCTTATTAGATGATCTAGAAGAGTTGCAACTCACTTTGGTTAGGATGCAACAGGAAAGGGATGCTTAGAAGAACAAGTTCCAGACTTTAGAGAGTTACTATAAAGCAGACTTGAAGGAGAAAGACGATTTGATTGAGATCCTTGAGAGTCGAGCGGTGTATTTTATGGAGAGGCAAGGGGATTTATTTTCCCCTAAGCCTCAAACAGGTGCTGATTACTCAATTCCTGATTCATATGATTGGAAGGAGGTTGCCATCAGACATGTGGAAGAAAACCAGAGGTTGATGGCTCAGATTGCCAGGCTCACTGGGAAGCGCCAGCGTACAGATTGATCTCCATCGGTTCTTTTTCTCAGGATTTTAGATTGTATTTTCATCTTGTACTTGAGATCATTGAAACTTGTAATCCATTTTGGAGTTATTATAATAAAAATTTTCAGTATTTCAAAAGCTTTATTACTTTGATGTTTGCAATATGTCTATAAATCTTAAATCCCTTGAAATATTAAATAATAAAGTAAAAATAATCATATGTATTGCACATCACGCATCATATTGCACATATTTCTTGCATTTATTATGCATATCCAGGTATCCTACCCAGCTTCTTTACTTTGTTCAGCAAGTTGTCTCACCACTACAATACTCGAGCTAATTTCAGAAGGAAGATGCACAAATTAGAACATGAGAATCATGAGCTGTGCGAAGAATTTTCTGCTTTGAAGTCTGGCTTGGCCAATTTGACTACTCTGATGGAAGCTCTGGTGGTTGCTCAGAATCAGCCACCGAGTGTTCAACCTCAACCAACAAGGGAAAATACTGAAGTTCCGACTGTTCCCGTATTTGCTACTCCGACTATTATTCAGAATCGCATGCCTCAAGGTTATCCATGGGGAATGCCATAGAATTTTGTACCTGAGGGTTTCAATCTTGGTCCTCAAGATACTCTAGTGGTTCAGACTATTGTTACTCCGGTACCTCCTATGGTGCATGTTGTTCCTACTGCACCTCCTTTGGTAAACGTGGTTCTGTTTGTTAATGATGATGTGTGCCGTCATTTCCCTCCACCAAGTGAAGACTTGGGTCTTTATGACAAAATGGATGATTTTCAAGAGCAGTTTGATAAGATGCAAAGAGAGGTGAAGGCCCCCAGGGGAAAAGAGTTATTTGGGCAGAATGTGAATGAGCTATGTTTTGTCCCGAATGTTAAGATACCTGCTAAGTTCAAGGTCCCGGAATTTGAGAAGTATAAGGGCAACACTTGCCCTCGTGCTAACCTGGTGATGTACGTAAGAAGAATGTCTACCCACACTGATGATCAGCGTCTGCTGATTCACTTTTTTCAGGATAGTTTGACCGGTGCGGCACTGAAATGGTATATGAGTTTGGACAGCGCCAACATCCATACTTTTAATGATTTGGGAGAAGCATTCATCAAACAATACAAGTACAATATGAACATGGCGCCCGACCGTGACCAACTTAGGGCCATGGTTCAGAAAGACGGGGAGTCGTCAAATGGTTCTAAGAAGTATGGTGATAGTTCTTCCAAAAAGAAAGAGAAAGACTCCTACGCTATACTTCGTGGTAGGCAAGGGAGATCTCATATTAGGAATCAACAAGTTTCTTTTGTGACTCCATTCGTCAATGTGACTCCGACTGCTGTTGCATATCAGAGGGCACCTCAACAAGGAAATCAAGGGCAAGGTCATCAGAGGAAAATAAGCTTTGATCCAATTCCAATGACATACACCGAGTTGTATCCTTCTTTGTTGAAGAAGAATCTGGTTCAAACCAGAGCTCGACCAGTTGTTCTTGAAAAATTGCCAAGAGGATATAAGGTTGAAGCTTCCTGTTCCTTTCATCAGGATGCTCCTGGGCACAATTTAGAAGATTGTTTTGCTTTAAAGGTCGAAGTTTAGAGGTTGGTTCGAAGCGGTATCTTTTCATTTAAGGACATTGGCCCTAATGTTCAAAACAATTCCTTAGCAGAGCATGAATGAATCTCTGTTGGTGGTAGATCCAAAGTTTGGGAAATGTTTCCTTCAGTGCAAGTCCAGATAAGAGAGTCATCTTAGTTATTAGCACTTTTACTACTTTCTCATTTGTAATTTTTCTTGTTTATCATTGCACTGTTTGCATGTAAGAACTTGTTTGCATTTGAATGTTTAATGTTAATACAATGAGTATGTTTGTCTTGAAGAAATTCATTTGTTTCACTCGTATTTGTTTTCAATTTTAAATTACCTTATGATACAAACTTGTTACCCATTCTCTCGCCTAGGTAGAGATTGGAGGGAGGATGATGATATTAAAACACAAATTTTCTGGTTGTATGCTTTTGGATAAAACCATGTTGACAATGTACAGGCATTGTTTCAAATCCTCAAACACTGGAGATATAAGGGAGTGAAACCCTCGTTAACCCCTTTGAGCCTTGAAGTAGGAGTTTCTTTTTCTATTAAAAAAACCCCTCATTTTTTAACCCGGGGCAGGGTAGTGTTCAGTTGATCTGATTGAGTATTCAAATCTCATTAAGAGTGTGCATCTAAGGATACAATAATGGTTATCCTTCAAGAGGTTGAGGGAATTCAAAACCGCAATGATTAATCTTCGCATATCAATAGTGTGCATCAAAAGAAGAAGTTATCCCAATGGGTATCTATCACACATCAGGAGATCAACAGATGACGATACAATAATGGTTATCCTTCATCTACTCAGAAATAGGGAAGTCATAATTCTTTCGACAAGTCACGAACGACTCGAAGTCACGCGACATGTTCAAAAAGAAAAAAGAAAAAGATGATACGAATAAAAAAAATAATGATGAAAAAGAAAGCCCCGCTAAGTCGGAACTTGGAAAAATAAGTCGCTTAGGCAAAAGTCAGGGCATCCCGCTGCACTTCAGAGTCAAAGTCAAAAGGAATTTGTCCAGAAAGCAAGGAAGAAATGGAAAGCCTGAAATGTGATAAAGGATTACAGCGTGAAATCCTTAGTAAAGAACAGAGTCGTGTGATAATAAACCCAAAAGAAGCAGGAATGAGTGACTTGCATGTCCAAAGAAAACCTTATTTGATTCCTCAACCATCTCGAAATTTCTTTTGAGAGATGAATGTTCGTGTCAGGTTAACTGAACTTAGGACTGAAGAACATCATGAAGGGGGTGGGCACCAAATATTTTTTAGCCTTAAAACTTTTTTCTAAAACCGTGAACCAGGCCATGTTACAACCCTCAAAAGTCCTAATTGAAACAAGGTTTATCTCGAAAGCATACTCCAATGAGATAGTGTTTCCTAACTCCCATTAATTTTGCTAAATTATTGTGATTGGTATCATACGCTTTTGTTATCATTCATACAAAAAAATCCATGTCCCATCCTGGCTAGTGATTCGTTCACAAGGTTTTGCGACATCTTTTCAAATAAAATATTCAATACTTACATAATTGTTGCATTAGAATTTTCATTCTTAGAATAAACATCTTCTGCTTGTAAAACAACTGCTTGATATCATGGAAGTTTACATTTGAGTATCAGTGAAAGGCATGTTGCTGAGAAGAGTTGTGGAACAAAGAGGATGCAACATTTAGCCAATCTAGGGCAGTTACGTCGAGATTCGACAAATCTCTAAAATCCATTTGATCAGAAAGGTTATCTTAAAAGCATGCAGCCAAAGGCAAGTTATGAAAGATACCTTGATCAGCACGGTAACCTTGGGACACCAGATTGGTTTCCAAGGGCATATCCAAATTTCGTCAAGATAGTTGTGATGTCTACCCCAAGCCAAGAATCTCCCTCAAGCAGGATTGTTTCTTATGATCTATTTTATAGATGTGTGTCTGGCTTCCTCTAACAGTTGTTGATCAATTAAAGGGTTTCCTACAGGTTGTATTAAGGTGTTGGGTTTATAATCCCATTTTTCCAGTCTTGTTGCAGACTTCTCCAGCTGAGTGTGATTCTTTACCCAGCCAGGTGGTGATCAAACAGAGGTTAAAAAGATCTATGAAGCCTTTGCTCATTTGATGGAGTTCTTTCTCCCTTTTGTGTATTTATAATTGATATGAAATCTCTTGTAGAGTATTTCTCCCTCCAGTTACGACATTATTGTTGTTATGTGCTTCCTAAGTAGCTAGACAAGGGAAATATCTTTTCTAAGTAGTGTTGAGAAAGTTGTCAACTTTTCAGGAAGGTTTTCTCAGGTCGTTTTCGCTGGTATGCACGTGATTTTTATATATTGAAGATGATACCAATTGGCGTAAGGTGTAGTATTGGTTTTGTGATCCCGTTGTCCCCAGTCGGGTCTTGGTTCACTTTTTTTATTTTGGGTTTGCATGGTCTGAAGCCTCTATCCCAGATTCCCCCAGTGATGTCTTCACTCATATGACAAAAGGTCATGTTCCCTTGGTGTGTTGAGATGGAACTATTTGCAAAATGTCGCTCTTTTTGGCAGTATTGGTATTATTGTTGGTACTTATTTCCCAAGTAACTAGACCAAGGCAATATCTTTTCTGAGAAGTGTTAAAATGATTATCAAACTTTGGGTTTTCATCCGCCAAGTGCTAGGTTTGATTTAAAATACCCATGAGTTTGACCTCTTTCTATAATGTTGACTTCTTGATTCCCCAGGAAGGCTATCCCAGAGCATCTTTTGTTGGAATAAGTTTGCATGATATGAAGACTCAATCCGAGATTCCCCAGTGAAGGCCTCACTTATTTAATAGAAGTCTTTTCTCCCCGTGCATTCTAAGTTGGACTCATTTGTGAAGTATCTCCCTTTCGGCAGTACTTGCATTTTGTTTGATTGCCCGATAATCAGGCAAGGGCAATGTTTTATTTAAGAAGTGTTGAGACATTTGTCTTTTTTTTTGGGTTTTCACCCGCCAAGTGCGGGGTTTGATTTAAAATCCCCATAATTTTGATTTCTTACTGTTATGTTTGACTTCTTAACTCTCCAAGTTGTTTTCCCCATGAGGTTTCATACTTTCTCCCCAGAGAATTTGGTGCAAAACTCATGCTCAACATTGAAGAATGCATTTTGGTTTCCCCTCAATGATGTGGTGGTGTCCTCCCCAATGAAGTTAGCACGAGGTCCCCAGTTGATATCTCGATGATGAGACACTATCTCCCCTAGTGAAGTCTATATGATATTTCCCCAATGAAGTCAGCACAAGATCCTCAATTGATGTTTTGATGATATGGTTTTCATATGCCTTATTGAAATCAGTTTTGAAATCCCCAGTATAAGTATGGACCATGAAACATGTGTCTTCCCCATTGAAGTCTGTGTGTTATTCCCCGGTGAAGCCTGGAGAAGGATGTTATATCCCTGTATATGTACTGATTTTTTGCTATGATGTGATTATTTTTGGATTATATTCTTTCCCAATGAAGTTAAGCCGCGAAATAGGATTTTGTTTCCTTAGTTTGTGCTTATCTTTCTTATGGAATTTTTATCTTGGATGTGATTTAGCCGAGTATTGACTGTACCCACGTTGGTTTTGTCTTTTTATCCCCAGTGTTATATGTATGTTTTGTCAGCATATACATAATAACGCTCATACATTCATACATACATCATGCATAATTGAATTTAGCAAATCATTGCTCATTCGCATTCATTGATATTTTATTGGCATGTTACCCTGTTTTGCAGAGTTGTGTTGTCCTCTCTCCAATAGAGTGTCAACCTTAAGTAGAAAGTGTATATTCTTTCATTTTTCCCACTGTGCTATCCCTCATGGAAGATTTTTGCTTTAGCTTTCATGTACAACTCTTTGTCTGGATGATTGGGTTTCCCTCTTGAGCTTATTTCTCAAAGGATGTATTTTGGTTGACTGATTCATTCCGGTTTATTTCTGGTTTGAATCTTTGGATCCCAACAATACTGTTACTTATGATCTCTGCAAGCTTCGAGCCTTGGTTTGAGAATGTGCATTTATTTTGCACGAGAAGACTTTATCTCCTCAGCAGGAATATATTGGCATTTCCCCAGGAAGCCATAATTCATTCCCCAGGAAGTCATATTCCATTCCCCAGGAAGTCATATTGCTTTCCCCAGGAAGTCATTTTTACAATCCTTCACAACAGCAAGTAGCATGTCTCTTTATTTGAGCAACTTGTACTTCCCCGTAAAAGTCGACGTTACTTTTTTCTATTTTCTCTTACTACCTTCAGTAAACGTTGGTAGTTCACCATCAGTGAATGTTGGTGATTGTTATCTTTTTTCTACCTTCAGTGAACATTGGTAGTTCACCGTCAGTGAACGTCGGTGCTATGATATTTTCTCTCTACCTTCAGTGAAAGTTGGTAGTTCATCGTTAGTGAACGTCGATGATATTTTCTCTTACTACCTTCAGTAAACATTGGTAGTTCACTGTTGTACCCCAAAATTTGCCCTCCCATATTCTTCAAGATTTGTCAAAAGCATGCTTCAAAATTCTCCAAGGGTTGCACAGTTCAAGGGCCTCCTAACAGTCAAAAATTAGGGTTTTGGTTCTGACAAAGAAAATGAAGTTTCCAAGGGTCCAATCAAGTCCCACATGCCTATAAACATGGTCAAGCATCCTCATATCAAGTTTCAAGACTTACAGTACAAGATTGCACAGTCAAAAACCCTAATTGCACTACAGTCAACTGTAGGGGCAAAATGGTCATTTGACAGTCAAAAGTTCAAATTTTTGGTCAACATCTCATTTTGGAGCCACAAACATCATTTGATCAATGCTTGATCATGATTCTCAAAGCCTGGTTCAAAAATCATCAAGATGCAAAAGTTTCCATATTTGGACAGTTGAAAAAGTCAACTGTAAATTGACCAGGGCATAACTTCCACATGGATTATCAGAAAAATTCCATCCAAAGCTCATTTTGAAGAGAAATACATTTCCTATAACTCCTCTTCATACTTCAAGTCCAAGAAATTCTCCCACAAAAAGTTATCAATTTCAACATTATAGGTCATTTTCAAAAGTCAACAAAAAGGGACTTTAAGTCAAAGGCCATAACTTGAGATTGGTAAATCAAAATGACATGGGACCAAGGGGATTGGTTAGAGAACTCAAAGACCTTTCCAAAATGTCCAAGAACATGAGCAAAGCTTAAAAATTGAGCAAGATATGCCTTGTGGAAGTTGGGAAATTTTTGGATATTTTGAAAAGTCAACATTGATTCAAATGACCTAAAATTGCTAATGGGCCTCTTTTTCTTCCACAATTCATCATCCAAGGCATGTGCACGACCATTTGGCCCAAAGGGAAGTTTTTATCATTTTTATTTTATTTATTTGAATTTGTTATTATTAATAATTCATTTAATTAAATAAAATACATGAAAAATACCAAACCTAATGTTTTGAATCTTTTTGTGCATAGAATAGGATCAATATTTCGTGTACAATCAAATATGGAAAGAATCAAAGGTGATTGGATGTGATTGAAGCCAAAAAGCATGAAAAAGATTTGGAAAATTATGGCTTGAAAATCAAATATCCTTTTCATTAATTCATGGATTTTTGATCAATTTCTTTGACCTAAATCATTGATACATATATATGCAAGCTAACCCTATTCAAAAAAACCTCCCAGCTGCGCAGAAGAGCCATAAGCAAACTTGAATTTTTTCAAGAAAACTCCAATACTGAAAACTGAGTTGGAGGGCGATTCAAGTCAAAATACCTATTCCATTGGCTTGCTGAGGCTTCAAGGAAGGAGATTGAATCAATAGCATAACCTGAAACCTTGAAAATTGGTAGATATAAGTCAAACTGTATCACTCTTTTGGCATAATCGTGTTTTGTTATTTAAGCCATATCCATGCATTTTTGTTCTTGATTTGTGTTAATTAGACGATTCTGGAACTAACCATATGATTTAATTGAATTTTTATGCACTATATGAAGAATCACCATGAATGATTTTTAGGGTTCTTCAGGTTTCAATTTGGGAACTTTCACATACTGTAAAATTGAGACTCCTGAATATCACCATTGAAACAAGCGTGCTTGGACGAAAAGAACCCAACCCTCGCGCCTAATTTATATGGCCATATGGCCTAATCGTTATTTTCTATAATGATGCTTTTGGGGACGGTTCAAAACCGTTTCCCATTCTTTTTGTGTTTCAGGAAAAAAAACAAGCGAGGAAGAAGATGCTTAGGTGGCCATCAGTGGTTGGTTCGTTTGAAAATTCGCGCGGAAACAGGCACTAACTTTTGTTTTATTTTATAACGTTTGTTGTTTATACAATATACAAAAAGACAAAGCATCGTGATTGGCAAGCATAGGCGTTGGTAATCTTCAGGACCTGGGTTCGATCCCAGGTCCCCACCCCTTTCCAATATTATTTTTCCAATTGTTATTCTATGCAGATTCAATACAAGGTTCCACCATACGCTCCTCAATCCAATGCGCCACATGTCCCACTGCACTCAATCAAGGGACCAGATCTGATGGACACCGTACACCCCAGTCAATGCACTCACGCGCTAGCACAAAAAAGTCAGATAGGGCCTTGCAATAAGTGGGCCTAATTGCCAAGTACACCTCCAATTGGGGTCTGAATACCCCCCAAGGTTTTGATTTTTATTCTATTCTTATTTTATTTATTTTCATTATTCCTTATTCTTATTTAATTCTTTAATTTAGTTAATTTTCATAAAAATATAAAAACAATAAAAAATCACAAAAAGATAAAAATAAGTATTTTTATTTAATATTATTTTTTGTAAATAAAACCTTTATTAATTAATTAGTTTTAATCTAGGGTTAATCTTAACATTTTTTTTAATAAACTTAAAACTTGGTAGAATTAGGGTTGGTAATAATTTTTATCCTTTTTTTTCTTTTCTTTCATAATAATTAAAGTATTATTTATTTTCATAAATCAAAGTTGCATGTAAATAATTAGGTTAATTTAGGTTTAACTTTAATATTTTTTCTTAATAAACTAAAAACAATTAGAATTAGGGTTAGCATTTCTCATGAAAATCAAAAAATACAAAAATACCAAAAATAATTCTCTCTCATGTTAATTTTTATTAATTTAATCTAATCATTTAATTTCATTAAAAAGGGTCCAACGCCCTCGTTTCTAATTTCAATTCAATTCGCGTATTTATTTCTTTTCCTTTTAATATTTATGTACCTCTCCCAAAGCCGTGTAAATATTTATCTCTCGCACTTTTACTTTAATTCTTTATTTTTCTGTCAAATCGGGTCCAGGAAATTTTGGCGATGTGGACCCGCGCCTTTTGTAATAGTTTAGAACTTTACCTTTCTCGCACTTTTAACTGTTAAATAAATGCATGCAAGAATGAATGACAATAAATAAAAACAAACGCATAGATCACTTTGACAAAAGACAAAAATAAATGAAAACGACACACAAATCACACACCACCCCTAGGGTACGCCTCACTGTTGCCTTGCCTCGAAAGGTGATCGTCGAGTAGAGGACGTCTTAGTAAGTCCTCATAATCCGAGAACCTGGCATGAGGGTAGCTTCTAAGGTGTCTTCCCATTGCTCTGGTGATCACCATGTCCCGAACCCTCGAATTGACCCGAACACCTCCAACGGTGGTGCTACCTACCTCTCAATGGTGGGATGGCACTACTTCAAGGACATCTACACAGACGAATTCCTTAGGGTAGGTAGAGAACTCGTAGATACTTGCTCTAATTTCAAAACAAATCAAGAAATACTTTTCACACCGACACCTTTTCAAAAAAGCTTTCGAAAGCAATTTTTCAAACACTCTTGAGGACCGATACAAGAGTCGAACTGGAATTTTCAAAGAAACTTTTTTTAAAACCCACAGTTGAAAAGCAAACAAACCATTTTTTGAAAACACAAGTGAGCAAGTATCTAAGAGCCCATGGATAACCATGGATAGAAAGGGTGCTAACACCTTCCCTTTCTATAATCTACCTCCCGAACCGAGAGCAATCTCAATAAGGAATTTTTCTGTGCTTTTGTCCTTTCCATTTGGAGAAAATAAAAGACGGTGGCGACTCTTGCTTCCGCGACATTTCGCGAACCAGCGTTAAACAGTCAGTTCCAGATCCACCGATCACAGAACTGGCGACTCTGCTGGGGACTTAAACTTAAAGTGAGGTGTACCTTAGGGTTAGTTCATAACTGTGTTTTCAATTGTATTGCTTTGCTTGCTTTAAATTGTGGGACTGTCTTGGGAGTTCTATAGATCCTAACCCGGATCTGGGGATACCTTCTTAGAAAGTAGCAACAAGGCTGTGAGGGAACTGTGTGGGGTATACCGACATGGTTGAAACAGTCTGCTACGTTGATGTGGCACTTTGGTGTGTACCGGTAACCCTTGAGTTCAGTCAAGGAGAGTACGGGGCCTCCGCGTGGTGCCGTGAAGCATCAACTGACTTTAGGAACCTTAATTGAACCATCTTGGCCTCTTTAGGGTAGTGAGATAACTGACTTTGGTGCAGTCCGAGGTTGGTTGATACTCGATACTACACTCAATTGAGGGTTGCTTTCCTGGAATATTTCGGTCGCCAGTTCAGTGGCTAAATCGAAACGATGAACAATGAAAGCAATCTCGTGATATTGGGACCCTTAGAACCCGGTTACTTCTAATAGGACAGGTTGAACCCACCAACTTCAAGAGGGTAATACCCAGACCCCATGCTGGCCTGAACTCTAAGGGCTTCTCTTGTGTGACTTGTATGCCTTCCAACTTGACTACCTGCATGCTTGTTATCTGACACTTGAGTTTCTTGCAGGTTTTGTTTATAGTCCTTAACTGGGACTCATAACATGGTTTACTGAGTGTTTTGCAGGTTTTATTTGGTCCTTAATTAGGACTCATAACAAGGTTTACCGAATTTCTTGCAGGTTTTGTTTTAGTCCTTAATTGGGACTCATAACAAGGTTTACCAAGTTTCTTGCAGGTTTTGTTTATAGTCCTTAACTGGGACTCATGACAGGTTTTACTTGAGTTTCTTGCAGGTTTTGGTTTGCAGTCCTTAATAAGGGCTCATAACAGGGTTTATTCATATTACCCCATGCATCATGACATCATACCATTGCATACATCCTAACCCATTTCAAGGATCTCAAGGGCTTGTGATGCAGGTCATGATGAATCAAACATCTAGCAAGGGGCAAAGAGGATTTATTTTCCTCTAGCCAAAGTTGTCAGAGGCTATGACCCACTTGATATGGTGAGCTTTGACTCCTGAAGAAGGTTCCCCTAGCCAAGGTTGTTTGGAAAGCAAAATAAGGTTGATGACTTGAGTCAGGGGCCATGACCCACTTGATATGGTGAGCCTTTGACCCTTGGAAGAAAGACTCTCAACAAGTATGAAGTCCTTTCAATCAAGCTACCGGATCCAAATGCTAACAAATTTTCTTGTTTACCCCGCGAGGTCCTTGAAAACATTACATGCATGTCATACACATCATTGCATAACAGGTACCCTTGTTGCAGGTCACTTACCTTTCTCCGTTGTTTATTTCAGCAATGGTTTCCCAACAAAGTAACCAGGACCCTCACGTTCAAGAGACTCAGTTCAGGGAAATCTTCCTAGGCCTATCCAAGGGGCAGGAAGAGTTGAGGACACTCCTCATGGGGAATCTGATCAGAAAGAGTCCCAAAGATGACAAGAACGAACAGCTGAGACGTCTACAAGCTGAGGTGGACACATTGAAAACCCAGATACTGGGGCAAAGGGCTCTCATCCAAAGTTTAGCTCAGGAGCAAGGAGAGCTGAGGGCCATGATCAGTCAGCTTCATCAAGACACGGAGCAACCAGCCCAAGTCAGGGACCCGGTCATTAATCAACTTCCAAGAAGTCAAAGGTTTGGGCCTCTCCAAGCTGCTATTACTTCACAGGTCCAACAACGACCTTGCCCAGGACAACGGACTGATCAGAGCAAACCAGACAAGCCCAAGAGGCAGTTCACCTAGCTCAACATGCCGTTGTTTCAAGCTCTACAACACCTGCTGAGGTTGAATCTGATTACAATAAGGGCTCCTCCCGGGAACCCCAACACCTCTGCTCCTAACTATCATCCCAATAGGAGGTGTGCATACCACTCTGATAGTCCTGGACATGACACTACCGACTGTTGGGCTCTGAGGAACAAGGTCCAGGATCTGATTAATGAAGGAGTAGTGGATTTCACTCAAGTGGGTCAGGCTGAATGCTCCTGCCATCCCTACAAGATTCACCATGTGAAGTGACAAGCCCTGAGACTAGAAAATTTTTGTTCATTCGAATGTTCAAGTTGAAATTTTCTTTTGTTCAAACATTTATTCATGTTAAACATTGTTATTCCATTAATGCATCGCTTATGTCTATTTCAAAGCAATATATTCGTATTCACTATATGCAAATTATTTTCATATTTTTTCTGATGATCAACTCTCAATTCTAAGCCTCTTGAGGGAGGATGACGAAAACAATACCATAATCTACAGTATGTGTGATACGGTGGGAGAACTGACTTGAGGTTTGCGTTTGTATTCGCAAATGTTGCGGTTAGCAAGAGTCGCCACCGACTTTTTATTTTATCCTAAGGAAAGGTTAAAAAGCACAGCAAAAACCTTTTGAGATGTTTTCTTGGGTTCGGGGAGTAGATTATAGAAAGGGAAGGTATTAGCACCCGTTCTATCCATGGTTATCCATGGGCTCTTAGTTACTTGCTTAGATCACTTGCCTTTTGTTTTCAATTGTTTTAAATGGTGCTTGAGTGTGTGGGTTTTGAAAATGTTTTGAAAAGAGGCCAATGTGGTGGCAACCTTTGCAATGATCCATGTGGGGATGTATACAAAGATGTATGTCTTTTGAAAAGGTTTTCATTTGTTTTTGAAAGTTGTTTTGAAAGTGTAGTGTTGTGTGGTTTTGAAATTAGGCAAATGTTTTGTTTTGCAAGTTGATTCAAGTAACTAAGAGGTTATCTACTCCTAAATTTCTCAAAAGATTATTGCTATACTTTAACCCTTTTAACAAGTTTGCACCACCATTGTATTTGGTGGGCAACCTTGTGTTAGGATGTGAAAAGGGACAGGCGCGGGTCATCGTTTAGACCATAATTGTAACGACGTTAAATGTCTTTGGGCAATTTCTCTAAGGGACTTGATCATTTATTTTGTTTGTTTTGAAAAGTTTTATCGAGGGACTATGATCATTCAAACTGTTTGCTTTGCCCAAAGATGTTCAACATACAATATGGCCCATTTATTTGAAGGCAACAAGTGGAATACCCTAGGGGGTGCAAGTGTGATTTGTGTGTTCATTTTCATGCTTGCTTATCTTGCATTAGGTCAAACTATTTTTTTCGTTTTTCGCATACAAAACCTAATTCTAGCATGTTATTATTAGAAAGCAATAAAGTGCGAAATTTAAAATTACTAAGCTATTACACAACCAAATATGGGAAGGGGGGTACAAATGTTCAAATGGGGATATTGACAAGAATTTAAATCTAAATTATTACAACAATTGGATATTTTGCAATGCATAATTAAATGTAAATTAAATAAATATGTGAAATGTAAAAAGAAAGTTTCTATGTGTATGAGAAAATATTATTTATGTAAAAGGAAAAAGAAAATAAAAATGTATTTATTTTTTAGTATTTTGAACTTAGGGTGAAAAACCCTAATTTTTAAATAAAAGGTATTATTATCTAATTTAATTCTACTATTTATTTATTATTTATAAAAAATAAAATAAAATGAAGTGTATTGTGAAAAAGGTATTTTTGTATCAAATATTAAATAAAAATGAAAAAAATCAAATATTTTTATATTTTTGTCTTAAATATATTAATAATCATATATATATATTTTATTAAACCCTAGATATGTATTATACAAAAATAAATATTTATTTAATATTTTAATAAAATAAATAAAAGAGTATTTTTTGTGTGAAATATTTTCAGAAAGTAAATAAAAAATAAAAAGTGTATTTATATTATTTTTACGTTTATTCTAATAATCAAATATATATATTTATGTACAAACTAAGAAAATAAACAAATAAATATGCAATAAATGCAAAAAATGATGGAAAAAATATTTTTAATTTTTTAATGACATGAGAAAAAATAAACAAAGTCAGCCAAAAAAGAAAAAGTCAAAAATGTTAAAAAATGAGCAAATGGGCTCAGGGGGGTGTAAACATGAAAATGGGGTGCAAAAAGAAAACAAATCCAGGCCCAGCCCAGACCACTCCTTCTTCAACCTCTGTACAGCCTCCTTCAAGCTAAAACACGCGTTTTTTATCTCTGGATTCCTGGCTTTTTAGCAAAAACTCATAACATGAAAAATGTAGAGCATTAAGAGACGGTTTCAACCATATAAAGAACATGTCCTATCTCTCTAAGATGAGGGAGAATTTCTCTCCCCCTCTTTCCTGACCTAGTTTTTCTACCATTTTCAGAGCTCAAATTCTCTTCACTCAGATAAAAGAAATGAAAAGTAAAGCTATGTACATGTTCAGGGCTATGAGTAGGACTTTGTTTCTTCACAAACTTAAGACTAAAGATGCCTAATAAGAGAGATACGAATTCAAACTTTTACCTGTGCAGTTGAACTTCTATGTGGAGAATGAGAGACTTTCAGTGCAATGTAATGATTGGAAAAGCTTCCTTGAGGTCCAGGGATGCTTTTTCAATGCTCACTTTGTCTTGAACCTTCTTGTATCAAGCTATAGAACTTCACCTGCAAGTCAAAGATGTGAAAATGGTGGAAGTGGTTAGAGCAACTACAGATCGTGCCTTAGCTTCTGGATAGCTTGCATATGTTGTAAGGAAGGTAGAGGAACAGGTTTGGACAGAAATGCTTGAAGGGATTGAGAGATTGCACTCAAACTGCAGGGGCACCCCTGTTTGTGCAGTTTGAGGATGATTCTGAGATGGAGGGTGTTTTGGAGGTCAAGAGCTCGTGTGTTAGCTTGGATATGTTATGTGTAATGTGTTTGACAACTTTGTTCTTCTGTTTGTATGCTGGTATGAGAGATAGCATAAGTTATGGATGTTACTTCTAAGTGAAGCAAGCAAATGTCAACTTGGTTTCTAGGCCAGTACAATGCCTCAATCTATGCTGCACATTTGAGTCTTGATCAGTGGGAAATGTCCATGCCTTTTTGCCTCAAAGATCTGCATTGTACCTCATAGATTTGCAAAGTTGCCATAAAGTAGCACTTTACAAGAATGGATAATATGCTTTTTCTAGTTTAGGCTTGATTTTATGTGTATTGTCCAAATGAGCAAGATAATGCTAGAGCACAAAGGATATGCATTGAATTATTGAGTGAAAATGGGATTAGAGGCCTGCAATGTAGCTTAAGCATGCTGAATTCAAATTTGCCAAGTTTATGAACATGCTTTGATGAAGAACAAAAAGTGAATTTTTGCCAACTTGTGAAATTCGAATCTCTCAAGTTATGAGGTTGTTTGATGAGTTCTTGGACATTTTGGAAAGCTTGGAATGTGTACTACAATCCATCTTTGAAATGCAAATCAAAATTCCAAATGGAAGGGTATGAAAAGTGGCCTTGAAGTAGGGTAGAAAACCTTGTCAAAATAGGTCAAATTTCACTAAGTTAAAAGATGGTTTAGTGCCCTTATTCAAAAAATCATAACTTGAGATACAAGCTTCAAATGAGAAAACTTTGTGAATCAAAGTTGTAGATTATGCAACAAGCTACAACTTTCATGTTTTGACTTTTGTTTGAATCCAAATAGATCATGGTGAAAAGATGGGGCAAAGTTGGAAAAAAATTAGGGTTTTTCATAACTTAGAAAAATTCTAAGTTATGAAAAATTCCATTTTCAAACCCTAATTTGCATTTTGTGATTTCTTGGTGAACAAGTTTCATGATTTGGCATGTTTTGATGAAAAATGAATCTTGACTCTTGATTTTGACCAAAAAGTCAAAGTTTGACTTTTCAGTATACAGTCAAAATTGATCAATTGACTGGGAAATTCAACTGTCAATCTTGTGTACTTGGGATCTTTTGAGCTTGATGAACATGTCAAGATAATTCCATGGGGTCCTTGAGTCCATATGTGAGCTTGGTTTGCCATTGGCTAGGTCAAACAGTCAAAAATTGCCCTTGTGCAGTCAAAACCCTAAAAATGACCATTTTGCCCTTTTGGTGATCTGATCAAATTTCTTGGGGAATTATGATTCAAACTTGATCAAATGGTCCATGTGAGTTCATAATGTTGATGTGGATCAAATTTCATGAGATTTGACTGTCAATTGGCCACAGTTGACTTTTTCCCCAATACAGCTGATTTCTAGGTCAACTGTCCAATTGACTGGGTAAAACTTGGAATCAAGACTTGAAACTTGGTATAGGTAAACTTGGGAGTCCAACATGAAGCATGAAAGTCATCTTAGGCATCTTAGGTCAAAACATCTTTGTGCAAACACAAACCCTAATTTGAGTCCACAGTACAAGGAGAAGTCTTGAGCAGAGGAAACCCTAACTGGATCTTGATCCTCAAAGGTCTTGTGATGAGAAAATGTTGAGGAAATGGGAGGGCAAATTTTGGGGTACAACAGTTGCCCCTGTTCAATCTTCTTGGACCTGAAGAGTTAGATTGGCAAGTTTGCCTTTCGTGACTCGAGGGTAAAAGGAGATTGGACACTAGAGTGCCCGGAAATTTGCACTCGCATGTTGAAGTATCAGCAATGTGGTGTCGGGAATGGGCTTATAGATGCCATTTGGAAAGGTGGTTGATAGGGAGATGGGCTTATAGATGCCATCTGGAGACGTGACAGAACTTTGTCGGGAATGGGCTTATAGATGCCATTTGGAAGTGTTGATCGCCTAAGAGATTCCTTAGCGAGAACTTGTGTATTTAAGAAAGACAGATGTTTTCCTGGCTTGTTACAGGTGTTTGATCTTCAGTCTCCTTATGCAGATATGCCCTGGCTAGATACAGGTATCGAATCTACAATCGGTTGCTCACAGATGTGCCCTGGCTAGATACAGGAGTCGAATCTGGAAATAGTCGTCAATAGATATGCCCTGGCTGGATACAGGAATCGAATCTTTGAACTCTGCAGACGTGCCCTGGCTAGATACAGGAATTGAGTCTGGAAATGTGGTCAACAGATATGCCCTGGCCGGATACAGGAATCGAATCTGGAACTGTTGTAGTTGATAGATGTGCCCTGGCTGGATACAGGAGTCGAATCTTTGAACTCTTCAGACGTGCCCTGGCTAGATACAGGAATCGAGTCTGGAAACTGATCACTCTCAGATGTGCCCTGGCTAGATACAGGTATCGAATCTGGAATTGTGACAGTTGAAGGTAGTCGTTTTTGAGATTGTCTTTTTCCTGAAAAGGCAAAGACGTAAGCTGTATGCAATGTCATGATGTATGATATGCAGGATGTCATGATGTTCAACATTTGATGTTGTATGTGTTTCATCATGTATGTAAGCAGGATGTATGAAAATGTGAAATGTTTATGAGTGTAATTTCATCTTAGGAAAATAAATCCTTGACGAATGGCCGGGAAGCTGCTTTGCGGAAGAGATACTTGGCCGAAGCTCTGATGAGAGGCCTGCTGAGGACTTTAACGATGGATTCCGCTGAGGATAATGATGATAAACTCCGCTGGGGAACTCCAAAGATAAACTCTGCTTGGGAATACCAAAGATAGACTTCGCTGGGGATTGAAGGAACTTTTGCCGAGAACGGTCTTCCGTGGCTTTTAGCTGAGGATAACCCAGTTATAAGTCCTTGTGAGGAAATAACTCTAAATAAAACTTGGGCGAGACGTTCGTACTTCGTCGGGGATAAGCTCGCAGAATCTACTGGGGATGAGCTTTTAAGACCTGCCGGGGGAGGTTGTGCCTTTTTCAGGATCGACGGGGAATCGACTCCTGCTTGGGGAAAGTGCTACTGAACCTTGTTTTACTCCGCGGGGAGCTAAGATGATTTGGCCACATTTTCAGTTGAACCTACCTTGGTGCCTTGGTGGGCAAAACAACTAGACCGCATTAGACAACTCCACATTGCCCCTGTCTTTGATGTCACTTGTAATTAATCTCTTTTTTCATATGCAAACATTTATGAATCAGCAATTTAATGTCAAATGCATATATCAAAAATGAACATTGGACGTTCTTCGCAAGACAAAACAGAAAAAGAAAAACAATGGCCATTTGTATGGACAAGTGAATTTGTATTGATTTAAACTTTGCCTGTGAATAGGCGTTTTTTGTACAAGAGGCTGACATCCTAGTAAGAGGTCATCGCCAAAAGTATAGAATTTACAATTTGAAAAAGAAAACAAAACAGCTATGTGAACAATCCCACTGGGTTCCAACTCTGCTATTGCCTTTATGTCTTCGAATGTCTCATCGCTTTGCTGCTTAGTTGAAGATGAAGCTGATTGGTCAACGCCGAAATCTGGAGCCAGATAGTTGGTACCGAATTCCGGACGCGAAGTGATCCAATGAGACATAGTGTTACGCTTTTATCCCTAACTTTTGCCTGGACCGCCCTTTCGGGTTTTCGGTCCACCGGGATACCCATTTTTGCCCAAGCCGCCCTTTCAGGTTTTCGACTTGCCGGGTGTACAGATTTTTCATTTCATCCCTTATTTTTGCCCGAACCCTTTTGGTTCGCCGGGAAGCCCTTATTTTTGCCTAGGTATGTCAACCTAGCGGGTCTTTTATTTATGCGTAGTATTTTTTCACTATGTCTGCATTGGCGGGGTGAGGAAGGTCGTCACCATCCATGGTGGTTAGGATCATGGCTCCTCCTGAGAACACACGCTTAACCACAAATGGCCCTTCGTAAGTAGGGGTCCATTTTCCCCGGGGATCACTTTGAGGAAGGATGATGCGTTTGATTACCAGGTCCCCAACTTGATACTCTTGCGGTCTGACTTTCTTGTTAAATGCCCTGATCATCCGTTTCTGATACGTTTGACCGTGACAGATAGCAGTGAGCCTCTTTTCGTCAATCAGATTTAGTTGATCAAGTCGAGTCTGGATCCAATCATCTTCATTCAAGTCTGCATCCTTCATTATCCGAAGAGAGGGTATCTGGATTTCAATCGGCAAGACTGCCTCCATGCCGTAGACCAAGGAGAAAGGAGTTGCCCCGGTTGATGTCCTTGCTGAGGTGCGGTACCCATGAAGAGCGAACGGTAACATTTCGTGCCAATCTTTATAGGTCACTGTCATCTTCTGCACAATTTTCTTGATATTTTTATTGGCTGCCTCTACAGCCCCATTCATCTTCGGCCGATAGGGGGAAGAATTGTGGTGCTGTATCTTGAATTGTTCACAGAGTTCAGTGATCATTTTGTTATTGAGATTGGTACCATTGTCCGTAATGATTCTTTCTGGGACACCGTACCGACATATCAGATTATGCCGGATGAAACGCGCCACGACGCTCTTGGTTACCGTGGCATATGAAGCTGCCTCAACCCATTTCGTGAAGTAATCGATCGCCACCAAGATGAAACGATGCCCATTGGATGCCGTTGGTCGGATCTCACCGATCATATCGATGCCCCACATTGCGAAAGGCCAAGGTGCCGTCAGGACATTCAAAGGAACCGGAGGGATATGCACCTTGTCAGCATAGATTTGGCACTTATGACAAGTCCGGGAGTGTTGGTAACAATCGGCTTCCATCGTGGACCAGAAATATCCTGCCCGAAGGATTTTCTTAGCCATGGTGTGTCCACTGGAATGGGTTCCAAATGTTCCTTCATGCAGTTCCATCATAATTTTCTCTGCTTCAGCCTTATCCACACAACGTAACAGAGTTGAATCATGATTCCGTTTGTAGAGAACGCTGTTGCTGAGGAAGAATTTTGCAGCAAACCTCCTCATGAACTTCTTGTCGTTGACAGATGCACCCTCAGGGTATTCCTGAGCTTCCAAGTACCTCTTCACCTCGTGATACCAGGGTTTTTCAGTCACCTTCTCGGCCTCGAGCTCGCAGCAGTATGCCGGTTCATCCAACTTCCAGATCATGACTTGGGGAGCCTCATTGTCCCATTTAACTTTGAACATCGAAGACATCGTGGCTAGTGCGTCCGCTAGCTGATTCTCTTTTCTGGGGAAATGCTCAAAAGTTATCTCTTCAAAGTGAGGGAGCAAGGTCGACACATACTCCTTGTAAGGCATGAGATTCGGGTGTTTCGTATCCCACTCGCCTTTGATCTGATTGATCACAAGAGCGGAATCTCCGAAGACACTTAGAAACTTGATCCTCAAATCGATCGCAGCTTGTAAACCCATGATACATGCCTCATATTCTGCCATGTTGTTGGTGCAGCTCAAACATAATCGGGCGGTGAGTGGAGTATGAGTCCCCTTGGGAGATATGATTACAGCGCCGACGCCGTTACCCAAAGCATTGGAGGCTCCGTCAAAATGCATAGACCATCGGGATCCTTCCTCAGGTCCTTCATCCGGTCCAGGTACTTCACAGTCAGTTACCACCATGATGTCTTCGTCCGGAAAATCAAAGTTCAATGATTGATAATCGTCCACAGGTTGGTGTGCCAAATGATCAGCCAGTACACTTCCCTTAATTGCTTTTTGAGTTGTATACTGGATATCATATTCTGTTAAGATCATTTGCCATCTCGCTATTCTCCCAGACAGAGCGGGCTTTTCAAATATGTACTTGATGGGATCCATCTTTGAAATCAATAAAGTAGTGTGAGTCAGCATATACTGTCTCAGCCGGCGAGCAGCCCATACAAGAGCGCAGCAAGTTTTCTCAAGCAGTGAGTAACGAGACTCACAGTCGGTAAACTTTTTGCTCAAGTAATAAATAGCGTGCTCTTTTCGGCCAGACTCGTCATGCTGCCCCAGCACACATCCCATTGAGTTATCCAGCACTGTCAAGTAAAGTATCAGAGGTCTTCCTTCCACCGGTGGCATAAGAATGGGTGGCTCTTGGAGATATTCCTTTATCCTTTCAAAGGCGGCCTGACATTCATCATTCCAGCGTACCACTTGATCTTTCTTCAGTAATTTGAAGATTGGCTCACAAGTAGCAGTCAGATGTGAGATGAATCGGGCAATGTAATTCAGTCGTCCTAGGAAACCTCTGACTTCTTTCTCTGTTTTTGGAGTCGGCATCTCTTGTATGGCTTTTACCTTGGCAGGGTCCACCTGAATACCTTTATCACTTACAATGAAACCTAGCAATTTTCCGGACCTCACCCCGAAGGTGCATTTGTTGGGATTCAATCTCAGCTTGTACAACTTGAGTCGGTCAAACAACTTCCTCAGATGATCAAGGTGCTCCTCCTCAGTTTGAGACCTTGCAATCATGTCATCAACGTATACTTCAATCTCATGATGGATCATATCATGAAATAAAGCAACCATGGCACGCTGATAGGTTGCCCCAGCATTTTTCAATCCGAATGGCATAACCTTATAACAGAAGGTCCCCCACTGAGTTACAAATGTAGTCTTTTCCATATCTTCTGGAGCCATCTTGATCTGATTATACCCTGAAAAACCATCCATGAAGGAGAACACCTTGTGTTGTGCAGTATTGTCAACGAGAACGTCAATGTGAGGTAGAGGAAAATCATCCTTGGGGCTTGCCCTGTTTAAATCCCTGTAGTCAACGCACATTCTGACTTTACCGTCCTTCTTCGGCACTGGCACAACATTGGCAACCCACTGAGGGTAAGAAGTTACTGCAAGGAAACCCGCATCAAACTGTTTCATCACCTCAGCTTTAATCTTCTCAGACATCTCTGGACGCATTCGTCGAACTTTTTGCTTTACTGGAGGGCAATCTTCCTTGGTTGGTAGATGGTGAACTACAATGTCGGCGTCCAAACCAGGCATATCCTCATAGGACCAAGCAAAAATCTCCATGTAGTCTTGCAGCATCTGGATCAATCGTTGCTTCACGCTGAGCTCTAGATTGGCACCAATCTTGACCTCTTTCCTATCTGTCTCAGTACCCAGGTTAATTGTCTCCACAGGCTCTTCATGTGGTTGAATAGCCCTCTCTTCCTGTAGTAGCAGTCTTGCGAGTTCACCAGGCACTTCGCAATCATCTTCACCTTCGTCTTCGGCCAAGTTGATCGGATTTTCGAAGTCATAACTGGCGGTAGCAGAGCTGTTGCCAGTGAGATCCAGAGTGGATTGAAACCTGTATAAGTGAGTGTGTGTAAATATAGCTGTTTTGCAATATGTATAACACAAAAAGAAAAGGAGCACAAGATTTGAAATGCAACAAACGTCCAATGTTTTGATTGATGATATATGAAAATGTCATACAAAAAGCCCTCACAAATGGAGCTACGATGCCCCGGGCAGGACACCGAGCCAACAGAGTTTTAACATATTGTTTGTTACAAATTTGGAAATCAAAAGAAATCAATTACTGCGTGACAAATGTGATAGGGGTAAAATCCTTTGCTGTCCAGTTGCTTGGTCCGTCGCTGGCAGTCGGGTAGATCCAATTATCAAACTCAGCTTCCTCCACATCCTCCTCGATAGCATTCACCCTTGAGCTGGAAATAAACACCGGAGCCTTTCCAATCTTCTCTTTGCGCACTGCCTTCTGAGCCTCTGCAGTAAAGCCTAGCCCAAACTTGTCGTTCTTCTGAGGGAAGTCAGGAAGCTGACCCCAGTGTGCACCATTGCCTTTCTGAACCACAGCCCGGGCATCCCTTAGGGAAACCATCTTCAAGGAATCATTCTCTTCGGCCATTGTCTCCGCAGCTGCTGAAATTGGATGTACCTCCTCGAAATGTTGGAAGGGGGTTTCAATGAACTCCCCGTCCATCTCGATGTACCTGAAGGAATTCACATGGCTCACCATATACTCCTCTTCTCCTTGCACAGTGACGATCTTCCCTCTGACGGGATACTTCAGCTTTTGGTGCAAGGTGGAGGTTACTGCCCCAGCTTTATGGATCCAAGGTCGACCCAACAAACAAGAGTATGATGGACGTATATCCATCACGTAAAAGGTAGAGTCAAACACTTGAGAGCCCACACGAATAGGGATGTTAACCTCTCCATGAACCATCCTCTTGGAACCGTCAAAGGCTCTGACGATGATATTGCTGGGTTTCAACTCCAGGCCTTCATAATCCAGACGATCCAAAGCCTTTTTCGGAAGAACATTCAAAGAAGAACCAGTGTCCACCAATACATGTGCCAGAGTAGTGCCCCTGCATTCAATAGAGACATGCAGGGCATCATTGTGGTTTCTCCCTTTTGCGGTTAGGTCAGCATCTGAAAAGCCCAAGCCGTTGTCCGCCGTCAGATTTGCTATGCAGTCAGTGAACTGAACCGCAGACGTCTCCTGCGGCACATGGGCCGTCTTGAGAAATGAGATTAATGCCTTAGCGTGGGCCTCGGAACATAGCAATAGGGAGAGCAGGGAGATCTTGGAGGGTGTATGCCCTAACTGCTCAACAACATTAAAATCACTTTTCTTTATTATTTTCAGAATCTCCTCCATTTCTTGTCGGGAGGCCTCAGCATTCACGGGTATCGGTGCCTCCATCCGGGCAGGCTCTTCTTCAATCCCTTTGCCCCGAGCATTTGATGACTCGGCAGCAGGGGACACAATTTGATCAGCAACAGGACTTGGTAAACTTGCAGGTTTTATGAGGAGGGGTTTTCGAATAGCGGGCGGCGCAATGTCAGGCGAGAAGAGCCTGCCACTGCGGGTGACTTTAGCTGGACCGGTGATATCGCAGATACTGGCACTAGCATTAAATTCTTGCTTGATTCCATTTACATATACGTCCGCCCCATAATGCCAGGGGACAGCTTTATCAGACACGTAGGAGAGGGGTCCTGGAACAGTAATGATCACAGGCGCAATTGTCAAGATTTGAATAGGCTTCTTTGGGGGAGCCTTGATTGGATTTTTGAAGATGGTAATCACGGAAACTTCTTTCATTGGAACCAATTGAACAGCAGTCTTTTTGAATAGAATCTCCTTGCTATCCATTAGGCCTTGGATGCCTAACCTTAGCAAGGGACAATCAGATGGGGAAATAGCACAGAATGGGCAACCTTCGCCGCAACCCGGAAATAAACCGGCCCGCAGTAGGTTCTTCTTAACAGTCTTCAAAGGGGTAACAACTTCATCTACCGACACAGCGTACACTTCTTCCTCAATGGCATTTACCCTATGCTGGGGCATAGGAGCCGTTACAACATTCGGTCTTTCCGGCGCTTCAAACTGAATTTCTTTTGCGTCAACTAGATCTTGCACTTTGTTTCTCAAGGCCCAACAATCATCAGTAGTGTGCCCGGGACTATCAGAATGATAAGCACACCGGGCATTCGGGTTGTATTTAGGGGACGCAGTGTTGACGACCTTAGGAGCTTCTTTGAGGGTCACCAGGTTGGTGGATAACAGTTGGGGTAAAATTTGAGATAATGTCATACTCAATCGGGTATACTGCCTCTTGGGCCTTTCACTTCTCTGCTGATTGTACTGCTGAGGAGCAGCAACAGGTTTAGAGATGACCAAAGCGTTGACGGCTTGGCGACTTTCGGGCTTGACTTGTCTTCTAGGGCCATAAACGGCGCTTGCTTCTTTCTTAAATGGCCTCTTCTCAGCACTTGTAGAGGCAGCCTTCTGTATCTTGCCTGACCTGATGCCAGCTTCAATTCTTTCTCCCGTTAATATTAAATCTGTAAATCCAGCGGAGGAGTTACCAACCAAATGATTGAAAAACGGACCAGACAAATTCCCAAGGAACATATCAACCAGCTCTCGATCAGTTAATGGAGGCTGCACCCTGCCAGCCAAATCTCTCCATTTTTGAGCGTACTCTTTGAACCCTTCACCCGTCCCTAGAGACATACCCTGAAGTTGGGTACGCGTAGGAGCGAGATCAGAATTGTATTGGTATTGTCTGTAGAATGCAGTTGCCAAATCCTCCCAGTGCCGGATGCTAGTTCCGTCCAATTGGTAGAACCATTCAAGTTGTGACCCCGAGAGGCTGTCTTGGAAGAAGTGAATCCAGAGGTTCTTATCCGCCGTGTAAGGTTGGATTTTCCTTACATACGACCTCAGATGCAGCTTTGGGCAAGAGACCCCATCATACTTGGCGAAGGCAGGCGCCTTAAACTTGTGTGGAATGACTACCCCAGAAGATAACCCCAAATCTCCGAAATCCAGTCCCGGCACATTCTGAATCTCCATGGCGCTCAAGCGGTCCTCCAATTGTTTGTATCTGTCAGCAGCAGGTGGGTATTGTTCATCGTTATAGTCCGTCTCGTTGTCGGAGACCGCGGGACTAGGAGCTCCTCCCCCTTGGGGACTATTTTTCTCAGCAGAAGAAGTGGTTGGATCAGCTTCATTGTGGAGTGTGTTCCCAAATCTGCGTCCGGTGTTGAACATCGCTGTTCTCTTTTTCTTCTTCTTCTTCAGGAGTAGAGTCTTCAACTCTTGCTGACCCTGGGCTAGGCTTAGGACCATCTCTTGAAACTGTGCACTTTGGGCCTGAAGGGCCTTGATTGCTTGCTCACTGGATGATTCCGGATTCATGATGACTGTGCAAACAAACAGCGAAGAAGATTAAGCAACCTGTGAAATAGGGTACCTGCTATGCATATGGTGCAATGGAATGCGTATGTATGCAATGCATTCAAGGATTTAGAACATTCAAACTTTGTTGTAGACAAAAAGGAACGCACATCATATTAATAAGGCGAAATTCGTTAGTACATAAATGCCTCATGGGCCAAATATTACAAAATAACTCCTTAAGGTAAAAAGACATTGCGCATCCTTTTTGGCGCGATGTAGGTGTTGAGATTCCTTTCCTCGTGCAGCAGGCGGGTGAGTTCCAGGACCTTCTTTTCACTAGCATGTAGACTGGTCTCAAGAGAATTCCGTTCTTCCTTAAGTTGGATCCAGCTCTTCTGCATCTCTTCCCAGGAGGTGGGCATGTCGGGATGTTGAATGGTGTAGGATGCTTCTCCTTCCAAGACTGGCTCTTTGATTACAGGTAGCATGTGAGGGTAAGGCATTACCAACTTCTGGGAGCGGGCTCGTACCCACTTGAGGTAAGGTTCCAACGGGGTGGAGTTCCGGTGCCCCAATGTCTTGCTGTCTATCCTACTTGGCATCCTCCAAGCTCTGATAAATCTCTGACGAAGTCCTTGAGTATCGTTGTCGAAGTCGAAGACTATGTCAGGAATTAACATGTCATGAGGGCCATCCTTCCGAGCATAACCAAACTGTCTCCAAGCCAGGCATGGGTTGTAGGTAATACCTCCTTTGATTCCAAATAAAGGAACATTAGGGTACTCCCCACAACGATCAATGATAGTGACGTCTTCCCTGGACCTAGGACACCAATGTATATCTGCATGCGTGAGAGCCATTAATCGTTGTGACCATCTCAAACCCCGCTCGTTCTTCAAAACTGATTGCGGAAGATGCGAAATAAACCACCTTCCCAGGAGAGGAGTGCAACACATAAGGACACCCCTTCTTCTCATGGTTCGAGTGTAACATGAGTGAAGGATATCCCCCAACAGTGTAGGTATAGGATTCCTGGTCATAAAGATCTGGACAGCACTGATATTAATAAGCTGATCTGGGTTAGGGAACAACACCAAACCATAGACAATGAGGGCTACAACTTCTTCAAAAGCTCGTAGGTCAAGAGAGTTCCAACATTCTTGGGCCTTTTCAAACAGAAACCTAGCTAAGAACCCTTTGATACCACTTCTAACCTCCCAATGTCCTTTGAGGTCGGATGTCTGTAGGTGCAAGGCTTTAGCAATCTCTTCAAGTCTGGGTTCCTCTTCCGTACCGTTGTAGGGTAGTTGATCGAGGATAGGGACCTTCAGAAGCCGGGAGAATTCTTCCAATGTAGGCACCAACTGATAATCCGGGAAGGTGAAGCAGTGATACAGAGGGTCAAAGAATTGGAACAGGACCTTTATCAAGTCCTCCTCAATGTTGGTGTTAACCAAGTTGATGAGTCTTCCATGTCTCTCACTGAATGAAGAACTCTCGGGGATTCTGGACAGAAGCTCCTTAAGCTGAGGAGGGATCTTTACAAGGCTAATCTGAATTGTCTTTCTGCGGGCAGTTTCCATGTCCTATAAAACAAGAACAAAGATGAAGATTCGAAACCCTTGAAATGGTTAGTCAATGCTCATGATGTTTGTATGATGTAATGATGTGGTGATCAAATGCATTATAAACATTCACAAAGGCAAACATAGTAAGGCACACAAGTCACACAAACCCTTAGAGTTTAGGCCTGCATGAAGTCTGGGTGTTACCCTCTTGAAGTTTTGTGGGCTCAACCTGTCCTATCAAAAGTAACCGGGTTCTAAAGGTCCCAATATCACTGGATTGCTTTCATTGTTCATCGTTTCGATTTAGCCACTGAACTGGCGACCGAAATATTCCAGGAAAGCAAACCTCAATTGAGTGTAGTATCGAGTATCAACCAACCTCGGACTGCACCAAAGTCAGTTATCTCACTACCCCTAAAAGGCCAAGATGGTTCAATTAAGGTTCCTAAGGTCAGTTGATGCTTCATGACACCACGCGGCGGCCCCGTACTCTCCTTGACTGAACTCAAGGGTTACCGGTACACACCAAAGTGCCACATCAACGTAGCAGACTGCTTCAACCATGTCGGTATACCCCGCACAGTTCCCTCACAGCCTTGTTGCTACCTAAAAGGGTTTCCCCAGATCCGGGTTAGGATCTATAAAACTCCGATACAAAGCCCACAATATGTAAAAGCAAACAAATCAAGCAATTGAAAACAAAGGTGATCTAAACCCTAAGGTTACTCCACTTTAAAAGTAATTCCCCAGCAGAGTCGCCAGTTCTGTGATACGGTGGGAGAACTGACTTGAGGTTTGCGTTTGTATTCGCAAATGTTGCGGTTAGCAAGAGTCGCCACCGACTTTTTATTTTATCCTAAGGAAAGGTTAAAAAGCACAGCAAAAACCTTTTGAGATGTTTTCTTGGGTTCGGGGAGTAGATTATAGAAAGGGAAGGTATTAGCACCCGTTCTATCCATGGTTATCCATGGGCTCTTAGTTACTTGCTTAGATCACTTGCCTTTTGTTTTCAATTGTTTTAAATGGTGCTTGAGTGTGTGGGTTTTGAAAATGTTTTGAAAAGAGGCCAATGTGGTGGCAACCTTTGCAATGATCCATGTGGGGATGTATACAAAGATGTATGTCTTTTGAAAAGGTTTTCATTTGTTTTTGAAAGTTGTTTTGAAAGTGTAGTGTTGTGTGGTTTTGAAATTAGGCAAATGTTTTGTTTTGCAAGTTGATTCAAGTAACTAAGAGGTTATCTACTCCTAAATTTCTCAAAAGATTATTGCTATACTTTAACCCTTTTAACAAGTTTGCACCACCATTGTATTTGGTGGGCAACCTTGTGTTAGGATGTGAAAAGGGACAGGCGCGGGTCATCGTTTAGACCATAATTGTAACGACGTTAAATGTCTTTGGGCAATTTCTCTAAGGGACTTGATCATTTATTTTGTTTGTTTTGAAAAGTTTTATCGAGGGACTATGATCATTCAAACTGTTTGCTTTGCCCAAAGATGTTCAACATACAATATGGCCCATTTATTTGAAGGCAACAAGTGGAATACCCTAGGGGGTGCAAGTGTGATTTGTGTGTTCATTTTCATGCTTGCTTATCTTGCATTAGGTCAAACTATTTTTTTCGTTTTTCGCATACAAAACCTAATTCTAGCATGTTATTATTAGAAAGCAATAAAGTGCGAAATTTAAAATTACTAAGCTATTACACAACCAAATATGGGAAGGGGGGTACAAATGTTCAAATGGGGATATTGACAAGAATTTAAATCTAAATTATTACAACAATTGGATATTTTGCAATGCATAATTAAATGTAAATTAAATAAATATGTGAAATGTAAAAAGAAAGTTTCTATGTGTATGAGAAAATATTATTTATGTAAAAGGAAAAAGAAAATAAAAATGTATTTATTTTTTAGTATTTTGAACTTAGGGTGAAAAACCCTAATTTTTAAATAAAAGGTATTATTATCTAATTTAATTCTACTATTTATTTATTATTTATAAAAAATAAAATAAAATGAAGTGTATTGTGAAAAAGGTATTTTTGTATCAAATATTAAATAAAAATGAAAAAAATCAAATATTTTTATATTTTTGTCTTAAATATATTAATAATCATATATATATATTTTATTAAACCCTAGATATGTATTATACAAAAATAAATATTTATTTAATATTTTAATAAAATAAATAAAAGAGTATTTTTTGTGTGAAATATTTTCAGAAAGTAAATAAAAAATAAAAAGTGTATTTATATTATTTTTACGTTTATTCTAATAATCAAATATATATATTTATGTACAAACTAAGAAAATAAACAAATAAATATGCAATAAATGCAAAAAATGATGGAAAAAATATTTTTAATTTTTTAATGACATGAGAAAAAATAAACAAAGTCAGCCAAAAAAGAAAAAGTCAAAAATGTTAAAAAATGAGCAAATGGGCTCAGGGGGGTGTAAACATGAAAATGGGGTGCAAAAAGAAAACAAATCCAGGCCCAGCCCAGACCACTCCTTCTTCAACCTCTGTACAGCCTCCTTCAAGCTAAAACACGCGTTTTTTATCTCTGGATTCCTGGCTTTTTAGCAAAAACTCATAACATGAAAAATGTAGAGCATTAAGAGACGGTTTCAACCATATAAAGAACATGTCCTATCTCTCTAAGATGAGGGAGAATTTCTCTCCCCCTCTTTCCTGACCTAGTTTTTCTACCATTTTCAGAGCTCAAATTCTCTTCACTCAGATAAAAGAAATGAAAAGTAAAGCTATGTACATGTTCAGGGCTATGAGTAGGACTTTGTTTCTTCACAAACTTAAGACTAAAGATGCCTAATAAGAGAGATACGAATTCAAACTTTTACCTGTGCAGTTGAACTTCTATGTGGAGAATGAGAGACTTTCAGTGCAATGTAATGATTGGAAAAGCTTCCTTGAGGTCCAGGGATGCTTTTTCAATGCTCACTTTGTCTTGAACCTTCTTGTATCAAGCTATAGAACTTCACCTGCAAGTCAAAGATGTGAAAATGGTGGAAGTGGTTAGAGCAACTACAGATCGTGCCTTAGCTTCTGGATAGCTTGCATATGTTGTAAGGAAGGTAGAGGAACAGGTTTGGACATAAATGCTTGAAGGGATTGAGAGATTGCACTCAAACTGCAGGGGCACCCCTGTTTGTGCAGTTTGAGGATGATTCTGAGATGGAGGGTGTTTTGGAGGTCAAGAGCTCGTGTGTTAGCTTGGATATGTTATGTGTAATGTGTTTGACAACTTTGTTCTTCTGTTTGTATGCTGGTATGAGAGATAGCATAAGTTATGGATGTTACTTCTAAGTGAAGCAAGCAAATGTCAACTTGGTTTCTAGGCCAGTACAATGCCTCAATCTATGCTGCACATTTGAGTCTTGATCAGTGAGAAATGTCCATGCCTTTTTGCCTCAAAGATCTGCATTGTACCTCATAGATTTGCAAAGTTGCCATAAAGTAGCACTTTACAAGAATGGATAATATGCTTTTTCTAGTTTAGGCTTGATTTTGTGTGTATTGTCCAAATGAGCAAGATAATGCTAGAGCACAAAGGATATGCATTGAATTATTGAGTGAAAATGGGATTAGAGGCCTGCAATGTAGCTTAAGCATGCTGAATTCAAATTTGCCAAGTTTATGAACATGCTTTGATGAAGAACAAAAAGTGAATTTTTGCCAACTTGTGAAATTCGAATCTCTCAAGTTATGAGGTTGTTTGATGAGTTCTTGGACATTTTGGAAAGCTTGGAATGTGTACTACAATCCATCTTTGAAATGAAAATCAAAATTCCAAATGGAAGGGTATGAAAAGTGGCCTTGAAGTAGGGTAGAAAACCTTGTCAAAATAGGTCAAATTTCACTAAGTTAAAAGATGGTTTAGTGCCCTTATTCAAAAAATCATAACTTGAGATACAAGCTTCAAATGAGAAAACTTTGTGAATCAAAGTTGTAGATTATGCAACAAGCTACAACTTTCATGTTTTGACTTTTGTTTGAATCCAAATAGATCATGGTGAAAAGATGGGGCAAAGTTGGAAAAAAATTAGGGTTTTTCATAACTTAGAAAAATTCTAAGTTATGAAAAATTCCATTTTCAAACCCTAATTTGCATTTTGTGATTTCTTGGTGAACAAGTTTCATGATTTGGCATGTTTTGATGAAAAATGAATCTTGACTCTTGATTTTGACCAAAAAGTCAAAGTTTGACTTTTCAGTATACAGTCAAAATTGATCAATTGACTGGGAAATTCAACTGTCAATCTTCTGTACTTGGGATCTTTTGAGCTTGATGAACATGTCAAGATAATTCCATGGGGTCCTTGAGTCCATATGTGAGCTTGGTTTGCCATTGGCTAGGTCAAACAGTCAAAAATTGCCCTTGTGCAGTCAAAACCCTAAAAATGACCATTTTGCCCTTTTGGTGATCTGATCAAATTTCTTGGGGAATTATGATTCAAACTTGATCAAATGGTCCATGTGAGTTCATAATGTTGATGTGGATCAAATTTCATGAGATTTGACTGTCAATTGGCCACATTTGACTTTTTCCCCAATACAGCTGATTTCTAGGTCAACTGTCCAATTGACTGGGTAAAACTTGGAATCAAGACTTGAAACTTGGTATAGGTAAACTTGGGAGTCCAACATGAAGCATGAAAGTCATCTTAGGCATCTTAGGTCAAAACATCTTTGTGCAAACACAAACCCTAATTTGAGTCCACAGTACAAGGAGAAGTCTTGAGCAGAGGAAACCCTAACTGGATCTTGATCCTCAAAGGTCTTGTGATGAGAAAATGTTGAGGAAATGGGAGGGCAAATTTTGGGGTACAACAGTATGCTTTCGAACAGACCCCGCTGATGAGGTACAGGCATTGTTTCAATCCCCAAACACTGGAGTTATAAGGATGATAATCCCTCGTCAACCCCTCTGAGCCAAAGAAGTAGGAGTTTTTCTTTTCGAAATTTAAAACCCTTAATCATAACCTGGGGCAGGGTAGTCTCTCAGTTGATCCAAGTGCATAACGAATGGCACCAAGGAGGTCCTTACAAAACAAAGAAAGACAGTGATGGTTCCGAATAATCAATAAAGAAAGGCAGTCATTATCTCAAAAAATAAAAAACCATTAAGTCAAAACCCATGAAGGAGACTTACAAAACTGGGGCATCCCGCTGACTGTAATTCCAAAAAAAAAAAAAAGGAAACAGTTCAGGCAAAAAAAGAAAGGGATAACAAAAATCAAAAAAAGAAAGAGGTCCTACAAACCCTCAGCAAAAAAGGAGATGACTGCCTATTCAAATAAATCATCAATACCCGGAACCATCACCAGAATATCAGAGCAAAGACTCAAACAAGGTCTAACGCATGATCAACTGAGTTTAGGTTTGAAGAACATCACGAAGAGCGGGTGGGTACAAATAATTTGAGCCTTTATCCTTTGTTTCTTAAACCGTGAACCAGACCACGTTATAACCCTTAAAAGTCCTAGCTGAAGCATGGGTTAGTTCGAAAGCATACTGTTACGAAAGGAATCCTGACTCCTTAAGGCCTACGGTAAATACGGAGTTGACATCACGTTTTACAAACATTCACTTGTTTTATGAAAGAGAATGCATTTTCAAAATCTTCAAGACAGACATAAGCTTTGCATTTTTAACATAACTTTGTTTGCATATGACTTTTTGTTTGAACAGTAGGAAAATTTGCACGACGAATGCCCAATGAACAGAAGCACTTCCAATCAAGGGGCATGACCTGATCATGGTCTATCATCTGGGGCAGTCCAATCAATATTCGGAGAATCTCTCAAAGACCAAATAGCCTGGGGCAAATCTCCGCCTGAGTCACTTGGGGCATTCCAACAACGATCTTGCCTAATCAGACATCTTCTGGTAGCAGGGCAACAAAACACTTCTAACAGGGGCAACTCCCTACTTTCTGAGAACGGACATAGTCGAAAAATACTACGCATAATCAAAGACCCGCTAGGTTGACACACCTAGGCAAAAATAAGGGCTTCCCGGCGAACCAAAAGGGTTCGGGCAAAATGAAGGGATGAAATGAAAAAAATCTGTACACCCGGCAAGTCGAAAACCTGAAAAGGCGGCTTGGGCAAAAATGGGTATCCCGGTGGACTGAAAACCCGAAAGGGCGGTCCAGGCAAAAGTTAGGGATCAAAGCGTATGACTATGCCCTGTCATCTTGTCATCTGCCTACCTGAAGAAGGTTTGACCCTCAACAATTATCAGCATCCCACAGGTGCCTCCCCCATAGAAACAGGGGCAATAAAGAGTTGTCTAAGCAACCTAATCGTTCTGTCCTCCAAGGTACCAAGATAGATTCAGCTAAAGAACATAACCAGTATATCTTAATCCCCCAGAGAGTGAGCCAACAAGTCAATGCACTCTCCCCAAGCGAAGCTATATTATCAAACCTTAAGGAAGTTGAGTATCCTCCAGCAGATCTCAACATTCCCCAGCAGCATATATGCATTCTTAACAGGCATCCCCGGCAGTCTTGGTCTAAAGATTGTTCCCCGGCGGTATATCAAACATTCAGCAGAGTCACTTCCCCAGTACAGTTCAAAACTTCCCCAAGAGAGTCCAACCCAGTCTCCCCAAGAAAGTTGGAATTCATCTCCCCAAGCAGCAAGCTTATCCCCAGTAGATTCTGGAAGCTTGCCCCCCGCAAAGCACAAACGCGTCCCCCGGTTTTATTCAAAGAGTTATTTCCTTACCAGGATATAACTGGGTTATCCTCAGCCAAAAGCCACGGAAAGGTCGTCGTCAACACAGTTCTTTCTTATCCCCAGCGAAGTCTATCACCACTTCCAACACAACAAGGGTATCCCCAGCAAGTTATTACCAGCATTCAGCAAAGTATCTCTCTCCCCACAGAGTTTTGCTTCCCAGCAAGATCGTTAGAGTACTTTTCTCCCCGCAGAGTAGTTCATTCACCAAGTTTATTCCCCAACGGAGTTATCCTCTCCTACCGGTATTCTTGCAACTATCATCCCCAGCGGAAGCAAAATCTATTCTTCAACATCAGCCCAGGAGTGACTTCCCGGCACCCGTCAAGGATTTACTTTCCTAGACGAAAACATGCATACATCATTGTAGCATGCATATACGCATCATATCTTACAAATCTCATTTATGTTGAGAATATCCTTGCTTGATCCATATCACGCATTGCATATGACTGACCTTTACCTTTCAGGAAAAGATTCAGTTAATTTCTCGGCTATATTTCAAGACCTAGACCGGTTCAGTTAAATCGACTCCAAAGATTTCTCTGTTTCTTATCCAGTCACAGGCCTTCTCTGGTTCAGTCAGATCGACCCTAAGATCTCCCTGTTGCTTATCCAGTTGAAGACATTTCAAGACCTAGACCGGTTCAGTTAATCGACTCCAAAGATTTCTCTGTTTCTTATCCAGTCCAAGGCCTTCTCTAGTCCAGTTAAATCGACCCCGGACAGATTTTCCTGATAAAGACTCAGTAGAAGTTATCCAAGATTCTCTCAATGATTGCTATTGAGGTTGTAGTCGCCTATGGTTCTCTCCCCGATACTGCGGAGGTGGTAATCCCAGATTTCGCTCAATGATTGCTGTTGAAGTGAAATTATCCAAGATTCTCTCAATGATTGCTATTGAGGTTGTAGTCGCCTATGGTTCTCTCCCCGATACTGCGGAGGTGGTAATCCCAGATTTCGCTCAATGATTGCTGTTGAAGTGAAATTATCCAAGATTCTCTCAATGATTGCTATTGAGGTTGTAGTCGCCTATGGTTCTCTCCCCGATACTGCGGAGGTGGTAACCCCAGATTTCGCTCAATGATTGCTGTTGAAGTGAAGTTATCCAAGATTCTCTCAATGATTGCTGTTGAGGTTGTAGTCGCCTATGGTTCTCTCCTCGATACTGCGGAGGTGGTAATCCCAGATTTCGCTCAATGATTGCTGTTGAAGTGAAATTATCCAAGATTCTCTCAATGATTGCTATTGAGGTTGTACTCGCCTATGGTTCTCTCCCCGATACTGCGGAGGTGGTAATCCCAGATTTCGCTCAATGATTGCTGTTGAAGTGAAGTTATCCAAGATTCTCTCAATGATTGCTATTGAGGTTGTAGTCGCCTATGGTTCTCTCCCCGATACTGCGGAGGTGGTAATCCCAGATTTCGCTCAATGATTGCTGTTGAAGTGAAATTATCCAAGATTCTCTCAATGATTGCTATTGAGGTTGTAGTCGCCTATGGTTCTCTCCCCGATACTGCGGAGGTGGTAATCCCAGATTTCGCTCAATGATTGCTGTTGAAGTGAAATTATCCAAGATTCTCTCAATGATTGCTATTGAGGTTGTAGTCGCCTATGGTTATCTCCCCGATACTGCGGAGGTGGTAATCCCAGATTTCGCTCAATGATTGCTGTTGAAGTGAAGTTATCCAAGATTCTCTCAATGATTGCTATTGAGGTTGTAGTCGCCTATGGTTCTCTCCCCGATACTGCGGAGGTGGTAATCCCAAGATTCGCTCAACGATTGTTGTTGAGGTTGAAGTTATCCAAGATTCTCTCAATGATTGCTATTGAGGTTGTAGTCGCCTATGGTTCTCTCCCCGATCCTGCGGAGGTAGTAATCATCCCAAGATTTTCTCAACGATTGCTGTTGAGGTTAAAGTCACCCAGGGTTCTCTCACCGTTCCTGTTAAGGTAGTAACCATCCCTGGTTCATTCATCATCGTTTGAAGCTCCAGATTCAACTCCTGTAACCAGTCAGGACACATCTATACAAAGAATTTGAAGACCAGCTCCTGTAACAGGTCAGGTAATCTTTTTTCTTTTGCAGGTATGCAAGTTCTCGCTAAGGAATCTCTTACGCGATCAACATCCAGATGGCATCTATAAGCCCATCCACCTTCCATCATCTCTTAGCATGGCATCTATAAGCCCATCATGCTATCCATCAATCTCCAAATGGCATCTATAAGCCCATTCCCATCATCACACTGCTACTATGTGAGCGCAAATTTCTGGGCACTCTAGTGTTCAATCATCTTCCACCCTCGGATTACGAAAGGCACGTCAGCCAATCTGCATCCTCAGGTCTAAGAAGATTGAACAGGGGAAACTGTTGTACCCCAAAATTTGCCCTCCCATATTCTTCAAGATTTGTCAAAAGCATGCTTCAAAATTCCCCAAGGGTTGCACAGTTCAAGGGCCTCCTAACAGTCAAAAATTAGGGTTTTGGTTCTGACAAAGAAAATGAAGTTTCCAAGGGTCCAATCAAGTCCCACATGCCTATAAACATGGTCAAGCATCCTCATATCAAGTTTCAAGACTTACAGTACAAGATTGCACAGTCAAAAACCCTAATTGCACTACAGTCAACTGTAGGGGCAAAATGGTCATTTGACAGTCAAAAGTTCAAATTTTTGGTCAACATCTCATTTTGGAGCCACAAACATCATTTGATCAATTCTTGATCATGATTCTCAAAGCTTGGTTCAAAAATCATCAAGATGCAAAAGTTTCCATATTTGGACAGTTGAAAAAGTCAACTGTAAATTGACCAGGGCATAACTTCCACATGGATTATCAGAAAAATTCCATCCAAAGCTCATTTTGAAGAGAAAGACATTTCCTATAACTCCTCTTCATACTTCAAGTCCAAGAAATTCTCCCACAAAAAGTTATCAATTTCAACATTATAGGTCATTTTCAAAAGTCAACAAAAAGGGACTTTAAGTCAAAGGCCATAACTTGAGATTGGTAAATCAAAATGACATGGGACCAAGGGGATTGGTTAGAGAACTCAAAGACCTTTCCAAAATGTCCAAGAACATGAGCAAAGCTTAAAAATGGAGCAAGATATGCCTTGTGGAAGTTGGGAAATTTTTGGATATTTTGAAAAGTCAACATTGATTCAAATGACCTAAAATTGCTAATGGGCCTCTTTTTCTTCCACAATTCATCATCCAAGGCATGTGCACGACCATTTGGCCCAAAGGGAAGTTTTTATCATTTTTATTTTATTTATTTGAATTTGTTATTATTAATAATTCATTTAATTAAATAAAATACATGAAAAATACCAAACCTAATGTTTTGAATCTTTTTGTGCATAGAATAGGATCAATATTTCGTGTACAATCAAATATGGAAAGAATCAAAGGTGATTGGATGTGATTGAAGCCAAAAAGCATGAAAAAGATTTGGAAAATTATGGCTTGAAAATCAAATATCCTTTTCATTAATTCATGGATTTTTGATCAATTTCTTTGACCTAAATCATTGATACATATATATGCAAGCTAACCCTATTCAAAAAAACCTCCCAGCTGCGCAGAAGAGCCATAAGCAAACTTGAATTTTTTCAAGAAAACTCCAATACTGAAAACTGAGTTGGAGGGCGATTCAAGTCAAAATACCTATTCCATTGGCTTGCTGAGGCTTCAAGGAAGGAGATTGAATCAATAGCATAGCCTGAAACCTTGAGAATTGGTAGATATAAGTCAAACTGTATCACTCTTTTGGCATAATCGTGTTTTGTTATTTAAGCCATATCCATGCATTTTTGTTCTTGATTTGTGTTAATTAGACGATTCTGGAACTAACCATATGATTTAATTGAATTTTTATGCACTATATGAAGAATCACCATGAATGATTTTTAGGGTTCTTCAGGTTTCAATTTGGGAACTTTCACATACTGTAAAATTGAGACTCCTGAATATCACCATTGAAACAAGCGTGCTTGGACGAAAAGAACCCAACCCTCGCGCCTAATTTATATGGCCATATGGCCTAATCGTTATTTTCTATAATGATGCTTTTGGGGACGGTTCAAAACCGTTGCCCATTCTTTTTGTGTTTCAGGAAAAAAAACAAGCGAGGAAGAAGATGCTTAGGTGGCCATCAGTGGTTGGTTCGTTTGAAAATTCGCGCGGAAACAGGCACTAACTTTTGTTTTATTTTATAACGTTTGTTGTTTATACAGTATACAAAAAGACAAAGGAGCGTGATTGGCAAGCATAGGCGTTGGTAATCTTCAGGACCTGGGTTCGATCCCAGGTCCCCACCCCTTTCCAATATTATTTTTCCAATTGTTATTCTATGCAGATTCAGTACAAGGTTCCACCATACGCTCCTCAATCCAATGCGCCACATGTCCCACTGCACTCAATCAAGGGACCAGATCTGATGGACACCGTACACCCCAGTCAATGCACTCACGCGCTAGCACAAAAAAGTCAGATAGGGCCTTGCAATAAGTGGGCCTAATTGCCAAGTACACCTCCAATTGGGGTCTGAATACCCCCCAAGGTTTTGATTTTTATTCTATTCTTATTTTATTTATTTTCATTATTCCTTATTCTTATTTAATTCTTTAATTTAGTTAATTTTCATAAAAATATAAAAACAATAAAAAATCACAAAAAGATAAAAATAAGTATTTTTATTTAATATTATTTTTTGTAAATAAAACCTTTATTAATTAATTAGTTTTAATCTAGGGTTAATCTTAACATTTTTTTTAATAAACTTAAAACTTGGTAGAATTAGGGTTGGTAATAATTTTTATCCTTTTTTTTCTTTTCTTTCATAATAATTAAAGTATTATTTATTTTCATAAATCAAAGTTGCATGTAAATAATTAGGTTAATTTAGGTTTAACTTTAATATTTTTTCTTAATAAACTAAAAACAATTAGAATTAGGGTTAGCATTTCTCATGAAAATCAAAAAATACAAAAATACCAAAAATAATTCTCTCTCATGTTAATTTTTATTAATTTAATCTAATAATTTAATTTCATTAAAAAGGGTCCAACGCCCTCGTTTCTAATTTCAATTCAATTCGCGTATTTATTTCTTTTCCTTTTAATATTTATGTACCTCTCCCAAAGCCGTGTAAATATTTATCTCTCGCACTTTTACTTTAATTCTTTATTTTTCTGTCAAATCGGGTCCAGGAAATTTTGGCAATGTGGACCCGCGCCTTTTGTAATAGTTTAGAACTTTACCTTTCTCGCACTTTTAACTGTTAAATAAATGCATGCAAGAATGAATGACAATAAATAAAAACAAACGCATAGATCACTTTGACAAAAGACAAAAATAAATGAAAACGACACACAAATCACACACCACCCCTAGGGTACGCCTCACTGTTGCCTTGCCTCGAAAGGTGACCGTCGAGTAGAGGACGTCTTAGTAAGTCCTCATGATCCGGGAACCTGGCATGAGGGTAGCTTCTAAGGTGTCTTCCCATTGCTCTGGTGATCACCATGTCCCGAACCCTCGAATTGACCCGAACACCTCCAACGGTGGTGCTACCTACCTCTCAATGGTGGGATGGCACTACTTCAAGGACATCTACACAGACGAATTCCTTAGGGTAGGTAGAGAACTCGTAGATACTTGCTCTAATTTCAAAACAAATCAAGAAATACTTTTCACACCGACACTTTTTCAAAAACGCTTTCGAAAGCAATTTTTCAAACACTCTTGAGGACCGATACAAGAGTCGAACTGGAATTTTCAAAGAAACTTTTTTTAAAACCCACAGTTGAAAAGCAAACAAACCATTTTTTGAAAACACAAGTGAGCAAGTATCTAAGAGCCCATGGATAACCATGGATAGAAAGGGTGCTAACACCTTCCCTTTCTATAATCTACCTCCCGAACCGAGAGCAATCTCAATAAGGAATTTTTCTGTGCTTTTGTCCTTTCCATTTGGAGAAAATAAAAGACGGTGGCGACTCTTGCTTCCGCGACATTTCGCGAACCAGCGTTAAACAGTCAGTTCCAGATCCACCGATCACATTCACCATCAGTGAATGTTAGTGATTGTTATCTTTTTTCTACCTTCATTAAACGTTGGTAGTTCACCGTCAGTGAACGTTGGTGCTATGATATTTTCTCTCTACCTTCAGTGAAAGTTGGTAGTTCATCGTCAGTGAACATCGATGATATTTTCTCTTACTACCTTCAGTAAACGTTGGTAGTTCACCATCAGTGAGCGTTGGTGATTGTTATATTTTTTCTACCTTCAGTGAAAGTTGGTAGTTCATCGTCAGTGAACGTCGATGATATTTTCTCTTACTACCTTCAGTAAATATTGGTAGTTCACCATCAGCGAACGTTGGTGATTGTTATCTTTTTTCTACCTTTAGTGAATGTTGGTATTTCACCGTCAGTGAACGTCGGTGCTATGATATTTTCTCTCTACCTTCAGTGAAAGTTGGTAGTTCATCATCAGTGAACGTCGATGATATTTTCTCTCTACCTTTAGTGAACGTTGGTAGTTCACCATCGGTGAACGTCGGTGCTATATTTATTTTCTTTCTACCTTCAGTGAATGTTGGTAGCTCATCGTCAGTGAACGTCGGTGTTGTTATTCTTTTCTCTTTCTACCTTCAATGAACATTGGTAGTTTCGCCTTCAGTAAAAGTTGGTGTATCCTTTGATATTTTACCATCATCTATGAGTCAGTATCTTTTTGATCTTCTACCTTCGACTATTGAGTTGGTAGTTCACATTTAGTTGTCAATCACTTTTATCTTGTACTATCTCCTATTTAGCTGAGTTGATGCTACCTTATCTCTTATTTGGGTGTTACTCCAATAGAGTCGGGTCTTTTAATTCACTAGTGATTTATTTTCCTGATCAGGTTTCTCTTTTGATCCTTATTTACTTTGCTACATCCCCAATAGCGTCTTGCGTCCCTTTGAAGTTGTTCATATGCATTCATATGCATAAGCATTTGCATGGCATCTTAGGGCCAAAAATAGGGTTTGTTTTATATTTAAGTATCTTCGATTGCATCGACACAAAGATTTTTAACCTTCGTATATCCTGATAGAAGAAACTTAAATAAGGGAAGTTGTGTACACCAATTTTTCCCCTAAGATTCCTCTATCATCTCATACCATCACAATGCAATCAGATCACAAAATAGGGTTTGCGTTTATCTTCTACTGAATCATGTCTTAGGGTTTGCCTATGGAATCACCAAGCACCTTGAATCACTTGTATTTGTATATCTTGTAATTGTATGCTTCTAACTAACCTCAAAGTGTGTATATTTTGTCTCTTGGAATATCATCTTGTAGGTCATGGCACAATTGCAGTCATCTCACCATCTCCTAGCACAAATGATCAAAACTAGGGTTTGGAGTTTAATCAAGAGATCTCTGGATTTTTGGGCAATTCTTGATCCCATACTTTTCTACATAGTCATTAGCATCTATCATTGGATGTTTGATCATCAATTTTGGCTTGAAAGGGTTCAATTGATGAAAAGGGGTAAAATGGTCATTTTGTCAGAAGATAGTCAAAATCAGTTGTTGACCAAGTGAAATTTTGGTCAACCATCAATTCAATATCCCTGTTCTCATATTTCATGGTCAATAGTGCAAAAATATCAAGAGGAAGTGTGAATTGGAGATAACTTGTCAAGGAAGTTATTTGAAGTTTTGAAATTTTTCCAAGTATCCTTAGGGGTGAATTTTGACTGGCTACAACTTTCTCATTTTTTATTGAAAACGTACAAACTTTATATGCCTAGAAAGAGGATGAAAAATTCTCCAACTTTGTAGGAGTGGCCACAAGTCCAAAAAATGAAAGGAAAAAATTTATGAAGCTTGGAAGATTTTGACACTTAGTGAAATTTTGGTTAAAAATGCAAAATTTTGACTTCTTCGTGTCCATTTTTGAATGACCATTTGGACTCAAATAAAAAAGTTGGCAACATGGAAGTTGTAGATTGGAATTTTCTCTTCATTTTTCATTCAAGAATCATCTCAAATGGTTAAGTGTAGAGAAAGATATGATGATTAGGATTTTGGGCTGAAAATTGAATTTTTGCCCAGCACAAGGCAAGGCACGCCCAGGCAGGTAAGGCATTTCATCAAACATGTTGTGGGCGCGCATTCATCATCATTGTTTTATGTGAAATATTAATTATTTTGAAAAATGTCCAACATCAAAGTTGAAGTCCTAAATGTGATGAACAACTTTGCTTCAGAAAGTTTCTCCAAATTCTTTCTATATTTTTAGATATAATTGTGAGAAGTAGGCACCATGTATGCTTAATTTTATACCCAGCCAGCAAGTCACGCGTGCAGCAAGCTCAGGCAGGCAAGGCATTTTGTCAAACAGTTTGTAAGCACATGTTCATGGTCAAATATCTCATTGATTCAAGCCTCATTTTGAAAAAAATTGAACATGAAAGTTAGAGTATGAAGTGTCCTCTACATTTTTTATTCAAAGTTTGTGACATTTCATGCACCATAGAGATAGATATAAGGGAGCAAAGAGGTGTTCATGAAATAGCATATTTGCATGAAAATGCATGGAATTTTTTTATGCAACCAAGCCAATTGCCATCTCATCAGCCCAGCCTTTGTTCACTTACTCAAGCACGTGATTTTCACTCCCTGTCTCATTCTTTCCATTTCTCTCACTTTTCATTTCTCTCTTTCTTCACTCTATATAAAGCCATCAAATTCAACACGCAAAGGGTGAAAAAAAATAAACAATCAGTAGCAAGCTATTCTCTCCCTCTCTCACACGAAATCCACTCTCTCTCTCTTCAAATATCAAACTTCCTCCATTGTTTAAAAAGTAAGCTTCCATAATTTTTCAAATTTCTTCACATCTCTCTCCATTTATTATCTCTGCACATTCAAGAAAGCTTCTCTTCATTACCAGCTCTTTATTTAAGCTCCAACATCATCAAACTCATTGCAAGGTAGTAGATCCAATTTCTCTCTCCTATTGCAACCTTGCATCGTTCTTGGAATCCATGAGTTGTTTTGAAAATCTAAGAGCATATTCATAATCCTTGCATTTTTCTGATCAATTTTAATTCTTGGATCGTTTAATTTGGTGGAGAATTGAGGGAGAAAATCAAGTTTGAAAACTGTTTGATGTAATGTGCAAATTAAAAAAAGTGTTAATTTAGCATTTTCACGCGCGATTTTCTCAATAATACATGCATCATTTCATGAATTTTTTGATCCTAGTATGTTCTACTAATTTCAATCTTGAACTTTGGTGTTGGAATTTTTGGATTTCATCAAGAAATGAGTGAGTTATGGTGATCTGAAAATGAGGTTGCAAAGCTGAAAAAACGTGAACAGCATGGTTGTTTGGTAGGGATGATGATGTGTCATGTTTTAATTAAACATGGCTTCAGTTCTTTTTACAGCGCATTTTTGAAAAACAGGTGTAATAGCCTTTGAATATCAATTTTTCTTTTTTTTTTCTAAAATTTTATTTTAATATTTCTTTCACTTCAGAAATTATGAAAAAAATATTTTAAACTTTTTTTTCAATATATTTTCATATTTTGATTTTTATTTCATTTTTTAATCATTTTTATTGATTAAATAAAATCATGTAAATAATTAGGGTTTTAATATTTCTTTAAAATCTTGAATTTTATTCTTCTATTTTTATTAAGTAAAAAAATCCATAAAAAATATTTTTGGATTACTCTCTGAGTTTATTACTTGAAAATATTTTTTGTCCAATTTTATAAAAAATTTGGTTACATTTTAAAAATCATTTGGACATAATATCTTTTATTTGCATTAATTTTGTTAGTTTGTGTAAATAATTTTCTATTTCTTTTTTCCTTTTGAGATAAAATCCAAGAAAAATACGACTTCTGATACTTAGAGTTTTCTTAATATTTAGATTATTTTACATCAAATTTATTTAACCTTTGGATCTAATTGATTATTTTGTGAACTTAATTTCCTCTTTTAGGGTTTTTGCTTGATCATGCACATTAATGGATTTAAATTTATAACTTCCTATACCTATAAAATCAGAGATGAAGTTGTTTGAAGTGCTTGAACATGTTGAGGCTATAAAAATCATTTTTCTGGAATTTTACAATGTGATTTCATATTTTTCACAAATTATTTTCCAAAACCATCTAGTTTAAGGCTTAAACTTACTAGTTTCCAAGTTTGCATTTCTAAAGCAAATTTACACCTTAATCCAGGGACTCCAAATTTTATTTCTGACTTTTATAGGATCTTAGGAAGTTAATGTTTTAATTTCGTAATTTTTCAAGTCATTTTCATATTTTAAAACTATTTTTGACTTAAGATTGCATTTAGGGTTTTCCCTTTGAACAATGTTTGTAAATGGAAAAGTTTTGTACATGATTCTTGTTTGATTCTTGAAATAGCATGTGGTACTGACTTGGAGCATATATTGAGTACAAATTCTTCAACATCATTGGGTCTTGGATGTTGATAGGTTGATAAACCAAATCCATCAAAATGGACGAATGATATTGATGATATTTGAAGCTTTAATCCCTTCCCTCTTCATCTTATTCCCCTTTATTATTGTATTACATGTTATGGGATAATGACTATATATCATTTATCCAAACATGAAATACATAAATTTCTATTGACCGGCCTCAAAATAAGTGCGACTTCTATATAAGTCCACTTACGATTGCTTAACATAGTGCTAAATTTTGTCCCGATTAGAATAAATGATCATTCGTGGCCCAAACTTATGATTGCAAGCCCAAGTATGTTAATTTGATCTCTTTGATCCAATAACCTTGAGATTCATTGTGTGGAGGCTTTAGTTCTACCAATCCTCTAATGGATCTACAACACCTTTGGTTAACGCGGATCACTTAAACATCGTTGATCATTAATTAGTACTTATGAGAATTCCAAATGGATGAAATACTTGACAAAAAGCAAATGCAACTTGTTGTGTGGAGGCTTTGGTTCTACAAATCCTCTAATGAGTTCCAAATGCAAGTTTCAAGATGGTCATCCAACTAACCACTAATTATTGACTTGTTTTATCTTATGCTTTTATTCTTTTTTATGCTTTATGTATTATTTACTTTTAGCATTTACATTTCATGCCATTTTCATCTTTGCTCATTTGAGCATTTATTTTCTTGCCATTTTTACTTTGCTCACTTGAGCTTTTCTTTTCCTTTCTTAAGATACTTAATAATCAACATAAACCCTAAAAAAACGTTTAATGGCACTTGGACTATTTGGTTACTATCCTTGGCATTATGGAGCGTGGGACTTTTTCTTGGACTTAGGATTAGAAACATTGGCCTATCTTGGAGACCTTGTGATCTTATTTGATTATTTTGTCTGGAGTTCTTGCGGTTTACCTCAAGACATTGGGTTGCTTGTTTGTTTTTATGTGCAGGTTTTTGTGATTATATTCTTTGTTTGTAATCTGGAATTCACCCGTATACAGCTGTTACTCTGCCCAATTTTGATGAAGACTTAATACACTTGAAGTTTGGTTCTCTCAAGAGGTCTAGTATCTTTGCTTACTTGGTTTCAATCCAAAGAATGGGAATTCTATCTTGACATATAATGTCAAGTATTGGCTTCTTGTTGGTTAGATGATTCTTCTCCATAGCTTTTACCTTATACTTTAGGATAGTCTCTTCTTCTCCTCCCATCTTCTTTAATTTCAAAAATCTTCTCCCTCCTTTTGAAAACTCTTCTTGTTTCTAAACTTGAAACACTTTCACAATAAACTTGGACCTAGGTCCATGCATTTTCAAAATCTTTTCATAAATAAACTTCAATCAACTTAACAATACCTTGACATCTTTTGTGAGAAGACTAAAAGTCAATCAATCTTATTTTAAACTATTTTGCCACTTTGGCTTCTACTTTAAAACTTTTCTCAAAATATTGGACTCTTGTCAATCCTTGTAGTGATGCAACAACTATACTTCTACAATATATAGTGAAGTGAGATATTTTCCACTTGGGTGTTGAGTGAGGCATTCTTGATTTTAAAATCCAAGCCATATCCTTCACTTTGAGATGATGAAAATTCTTCTTTCTCATGATTGTGGGTAGTAAGTATGTTTTCCACACGGATAATGACGATGATGTCTTATCTCTTAAAATCAACCAACACACTTGTGTTTCAAATTTTTAAAAGAGGAACTACGTGTACCCTGATCCCCTATTGCATGAAAGTTGGTACGTAGGCACTAAAGGTTCGCAACCGCGGCGGGTGCAAAAATCATAAAAAAAATACTTCTCTTCTCACCTTCACCCTCTATTTCTATACAATATATTTTATAACCAAAATATACAAATTTTTTAAAGAGGTTCTTGCAGAGTACTGTAGATGTTTATGGTGCTAATACCTTCCCTTTGCATAACCAACCCCCTTACCTTGAATCTTTACCCCTCTTTTTGGGTTATTCTCTCTTTTCCCATTCCTTTGGAAACAATAAAGCGTGGTGGCGATTTTTATTTTTGATTTGTATAAAGTCTAGTCAATCCAATGGCTTAGTCTTGAACATTTCTACCGCTACACACACACAAAGCATTTTAAAACAAGTGAGCTAGTGATTAAGAGCTCGTAGATAACTACAGATGAAAAGGGTGCTAACATGTTCCCTTTTTATAACCTACCCCCCGAGCTCAGAAAAACCTCAAAGGTCTTTCCTATTCTTTTCACCCTTTCCTTATTGGATAAAAGAAAATTTAGTGGCGACTCTTGCTATCCGTAACATTTGCGATAAAACACAAAACCAAAAGTCAGTTCTCCCACCGTATTACAACATGTAATTCCATACTCGTATTTTTCCCATCAACTTGTAACAACGCAAACATTGCGAACATCAAGGCTTCATCTTCTAAAAGCTCATTCACTTGCCTAGCGGTCAACAACATCAATTCTCCATTATCTCCAAACTTAGGTAACCTCAAAGTCTTATTATAATAATTGATATGAACATAGTTGAACTCCAACCAGTTCATTCCAAGGATCACATCGACTTGGTGTAAGGGAAGACACACAAAATCCATCATAAAACTCTTGCCATAAATAGTCAAGGGACACTTCAAACAAACGTAAGTAGTATTAACAAAACCACTAGCAGGAGTATCTATTACCATACTACCATTCATGTCAGACAATTTAAATCCTAACATGTTAGCACATTCATGTGAAATAAACGAATGAGTAACACTGGTATCAATAATAGCAACCAATTCAACATCGTTAATAAAGCAAGTACCTCGAATCAAGTTGTCCTTCTTAGAATCCTCTGATCCACTCAGGGTGAACACTGTAACACCCGAAAATTCATTAAATTATTTAAATGAATTACTGAGGATTTAAATTGTTGGAATTTAGTCGAAGAAGGAATTATAGGAATAATTATAAGGAGCATTATTGGATTAAATATATATTGTTAGAATTGATAATCGAATAATTAGTCAGTTTAGTCAAGAGAAATTAATATTGGAAATAATGTTGATTTTAATAGAATATTATTTTATTAGTTGGGTCAAGTTGGGTGTGTGAAATAGCAAGATTAGGAATAGCATTATCAGGCCTATTAAAGTTACTAGTAGACCTGTTATTATTATATTAGGTTATGAGATATAGAATCTAGCATCCAAAAACCAAAAAGAAAAACAATTATCACGTAGCAGTAGAAGAAACAAGGTTTTGGAGGCACCAAGTGGGAGGCAAGAAAATTTAGAGAAGTTATCATCAAACCAATTGCAGTTTCAACCGGAGAATTCGACCGACCGGAAAACCAAAAGGTAAGGGTGGGGTTCGGATTTTATAATTGGGGATATGATGGTTAGTATGTGGGGATTTAGGGCGTGAATTTATTATTGTTGTGTTTTTTTATGGCAATGATGCTAGGAATTAATTAGTGTTGATTATTGGTGAAATTTCATGTTCCTGTATTATGCGTTGGTTAGTCTGTGAATCGTTATACGTTGGTTCTGTGAATAGAATGAAACTAACAGGAAGTTGCAGAAAATTATTCATAATGGGGCATGCCGATCGTCGAGCTATTTATTGTTGTTGGATGTCGGTCGGCAAGGTAGGTATGGAGAGTGATGATCGGCAAGGTGTGTGGGTAGAGGATGTCGGTCGAAAGCCTTGAGAGGGAAAAAGAGTGTCGTTCGGCACTGTCTGTTAGGTGAAAAGGCACTTGTTTCCTTCTGTAGCAATATATTATATAAATTTTTATGGTATCAGTATGGAATTCATTGATACAAAAGCAAAGCAGTTAGGGAACAAATTGAACCATTCTTATCAGTAGTATGTTATAGTAGAAAAATATTAATAGAAATAGCCCTTATGTCAGTAATCTTAAGCTAGTGGTTATAATATAATTTTAACAGTCTGTAGTAATAAGACAGAGTTAGAAATAATCAGTAAAGTTGCAGTAACTGTTTTGGAGGATTAATTAAAATGGCAGAAGAAAATATATTTCCATGTAGTGGATTTTAGAAGTGAATATTAGGAGAATAATTAAATAATAAAGAACTAATACATAGAGATTTATGGGAGCATTTTGGAAACGACTATCATGTTTGTGTTTTCCTTTATGATGTACGTTGATGTTATGATGTTGCGAATATTTTTGTAAGTTGCAGGAATGGTTATGACAGATATTTACCTCTATTAATTGGTAATATTAGTGATATAGGCGTATGCCTCATGAAGTGTTTAATGATATTATTGTATGTGTTGTACATTCATACATTTGGATTTGTGAAGGCATGTATTGGCGGATTTGTGAAGTAGGCTTATGCCTTGTGCCTCTATTAATTGGCAATTAGTGAAGAGGGTTAAATCCCTGTTGGTACCACATGCATATGCACAATTGTGTCGCGTTCTAATTGCATTTTGAATCGCTAATGATAATTGTGAATGTTTATTGATTGTTGTGTGTTGTTGAGAAGCGGTGAAATTCATAATGTTCTTGTCTAATATATTAATTATCATAATCTTATTTATATTATTCTATATCTCACCCCTTTATTTGTTTTGTCGTTGCCTTTATACTGGTAACATGCAGGTAACGAGGAGTAGAGACTTAGTAGCTTGTTGGTGTCATCGCTCTGATACGTAGCACTCGGGGGGATGAATGCTTATTTGATTTTATGATGTTTTCAGTTTAATCTAAGTTGTTATTTTAAGAAGTTGTTTTCTTTGAATTAAGTTGTTTAAAAGATGTTATGTTTCTTTTGAAGTTTTAAAGTTGTGAATCTGTTGCGTATTTATGGAATCAAGTTGAAATATTTTGGAAGACTAATTAATTGTTATAAGTTCTTTGGATTAATACGTGCTATGTATCTATTATGATAGGTTTTTATGTAGTTGGTTTTTGAAATGAGAATGTAATGCCTCATGCTGCGGAAATTTTGGCACTCTGATTTTAATATAATTGTGGGGTAGATTTGGGGTGTTACAAACACTCTACCATTGGTCTGGGCAATAGCATCCTTCCTTGGCTTCTAGCAATGGGTACTAATATGACCCTGCTCTCTACAATTAAAACAAGTTGGACCATTATTCTTGCATTCAAGAGCATGATGACGAACTTACCACACTTGTAACACCTCAGCACCTTATTCTCACATTCATTGGATTGATGACCTTGTTCACCATACCTATAGCATTTTATAAAACCGGGAGCTCCTTCCCCACTAGTCTTCTTCCCATTATATGCCTTTTGTTTCCCTTTATCAGTTGGGGAATCATAAGGCTTTTTACGATCTTGATATTGCTTTCCTTTTTTCTCATTCAAACTCTTGTAGTGAGACGAATGAGCTTTGCTATCCTCTTCATAGATTCTACAGTTGTTCACCAATTCTGAAAACACACGGATCTGCTGATATCCAATCGCTCGCTTGATCTCTGGACGCAAACCGTTCTCAAAATTGATACATTTTGAGAACTCAGCAGTTGCCTCACTATAATGTGGATAATACTTTGTCAGTTCCATAAACCTTGAAGCATACTCAGTCAAAGTCAAACTTTATTGCTTCAACTCTAGATACTCGATCTTTTTCTTCCCACACACATGCTCAAGAAAATACTTCCTCAGAAATTTCCTGCTGAACACAGCCTAAGCAATCACTTCACCTAATGTTGTCAGTCTCTGACGAGACCCACCCACCAGTCATCATCCTCCTTTGCCAGATGATGCGTACCAAACTGCACCTTCTGCGCCTCTGATTAATCTATGACTCAGAAGATTCTCTCAATCTCATTGAGCCAAACTTCTTCTCCATCAAGATTGAATCTACCCTTGAAGACAGACGGATGATTCCTCTGGAACGTCTCCAAAACACGGGTTCCATCATTAGGATGATGTTGCACATCTTGAGCAACATCCTGCAAAACAGCAGCAAGTGTCGTATCATTCCTTCCATCCATTCATCTGTTTCATACAAAAGCAGTAACAAAGGTTAGAAACTATCTTGATAGTATTCCACTGTCACACACTACAGACTCAATAATCTGGCCAGACGGACCTACCTGCTATGATACCACTAATGTAACACCCTTATAACTCATATGTATTTCACATATAATACTACGAAAATAAAATCAAATAAAGACCATAGAAGGGCATCACATATTCATAGAACATCAATTAACAATTTATCCTACTTCGTAACACGGGTTGCAAAACACTTCAGATTACATTATACTTTGGTCTCATCACATAAACAAAACAAAAGTCGCAGCGGAATCATAGTCTCAAAACAATCCTTAATATCAAGGTACTTCATAAGATAAATACTCATCATAGTTCATCAATTAACTTCGTAGTTCAAAAATGGTTCACATTTCCAAGAGAGGCAGTTCATAAATTTCAAAATAAATCAAATGCATAAGGTTCTCAAACAATTAATCCAAATCTCAATGTTACATATCAGAGCAAGACTCCCTTTACTCAACAAAAGTAAATAAAACGCACTCTGAAGCTATCCTCTAATGTTTCAACAGCTAATCTTAATTATATGTATGTTACCCACGTAGAGGCAACATTTAAGCAGAAAGTGTGAGTAAATAATAATCATTATAAAAGACATAAGAAATAAATATAGTAGACATGCATATAGGCAAGGCACCAAACATCATAATAACCTCATGTTATACTCACACCTTCACAACATCACCAATTCATAATCACATATTGTCAAAACGCCATTTATTCACAATTATCATTTAATCACATCATTGTGCAATGTCACTTAAAATGTAATGCATCATTATAGACTTATGCATGTGGTACCAAAACTTTGCTAATGACTCGTCATCATTATCTCTAAAGATCCCCACCAATAGGATCGATTCTCACTTAGAACCAGAGCACTTCACAATTTTGCACTCAGTCCACACTATGGGATTGAGCCCTTCACTGAACAGTTTTCCTATCATCATTCACTAGATCGAAGTCCTAATCACCATCACCAGACCGAAGTCCTAAATATGCCATGAATGCAATGATACATAACAACATAATTAATACGACCACGACTAGTAAAAACGCATCACATTCATGATTCATCATAAACATCGCCATATCATCATAGTAATAAACACAACATCATATCATCATCATAAGCAAAGCAACATCATAATAAACAAATCATCATTGTGATTCAGCGCGGGGAACCTATTTCTATTCTAACTTAGGTACTAAAAATGTACTCCTTAGTTCTCATTTATTCTGTCAAACTAAAGTCCATCGCGTTAGCTATCCAACGCTTCGAACGACACCTTAATCCGAGCTCTAGAACTAAAGTTATGTCATTTTAGGAAAGTCCAAAATAGCCATCCAAATCTGCCATCCATCGCCTGGTGGCACACTTCCGTCGCCCGACAACGCTACCTTCGCATCACACTTCGCTCGACAACGCTAGGAGCGACGCATTCCAGAAGTGTCATGTTTTCTACCTCCCGTCACCCTTGCCCTTGCCTGGCAACGTTCCATCGCCCGCCGACACTACCTACATCGCCCGACGACACAACGCAAACATGGTTTTCCTGTTGTGATTTCTTGCATAAGAATCAGTCCAAATCTTGCGATTTCTGCGTATTATAGGTCTTAAAACATCATCTAATCACAGTTTTTTCACCAAACATCAATAATCCATTGCATTCTACATTATGGGTACATTTTGGTTCCAATCTAACACTACAAACATCATCTACTTCATCAAATCATCACATGTTCATCACCACCAAAACCTATCACAAATCCACAACTACCTAAACCTTAAATTAATTATAATAATCAAGATAAACATCCCTTACCTTGACATTATTCTAGCTATCAAACCCTCTTCATGCTCTACCGAAATTCATATGCTCTTCTTGCCTCTTTGTGCCCTAGGTTTCTTTCTCCATAGTGTTCTTCCAATTCCACGATCACACAGAATGATCGTATAAAACTTCCAACCTTTCCTTATACCAATTTCCCCTCTTATACCCCTAATAATGAAATTACCATCATGTCCCTACTTATCTTTCACTAATGACCACAATGCCCTTATTTTCTCTACACCACTATTCTATTTATTTAAATCCAAATAATTCTAAATAAATACAATTAAATCTAAAGAATTCTAAACTAATTATTTAAATTCTAAACCTTCTACTTATCTCATCCTACACCATACAAATCATTATTATAAATATATTCATTCTTGACATCATAGGATACCTCATATTCATCAAATCATATTAGTATCTCACAAATACACATCATAAATTGTCACAAAGACGCACACAAAACTCCAAAACATCATATATATATATATATATATATATATATATATATATATATATATATATATATATATATATATATATATATATATATATATATATATATATATATATATATATATACCAAACACTTTATAGTGACTCATATATTCACTCTAAATTAATCAAGTAATAATTAATCTAAAATTTGGGGTGTTACATGTATCCTCATACCATTTTTTAAAGGATGAATCTCACTTAGGACATGTTTTAGTGTGAAAATGGTGCGTATGAAAATGCACTTCCAAATTCTCAAAGACATTTTCGAATTTACTTAGGGTGATTCTCCACCACATAGGGTGGAAGAAGTAATTCCCTAATTTATCTAACACCTCATAGTTTCATGGGACACTTCTCTATTTTGGATAAAATAATCATATTGCTTTTATATAAAGAAAAATGTAAAATTGTCAAACTTAACTTTTCTTGAGTTTTTTAAATTATTGTAAAATTTCGGACTTCTATAGACTTGGATGTATATTCACAAGTAAGTCTATTTTTTTCTTGCATTTATAACAAATATTTCTCAAGTTTGACACAAATTTGGTGATAATGCAACTATTGTTTACATTTATACTAGATTTTTAATAAAATTGGTATAAAAAGTTTGAATTTTCATTTGATGTTTGATAAAATCTAGTGTAATGTATGGGAATGATACTGGGATTTTAGAAAATCTGGTGCAAATGCATGGGTTTCTACCAGATTATTTTTTATATCCAGTTTAAATGCAAATAAGATATAAAATTTTCTAAAAACTTGGTATATTATTTTCATTGCTATTGGACTTTACAAAATCAGCAGTTTGGGTGGGGATGGGACCAATTTTTTATAAAATCCGGTAAGATTTTTTTAATTATTATTAATTATTATTTATTTGTTTATAAATGAGACAAAGAGAAAGAGAGAGTAGTATCATGCCCATGTTGAGTGACAGACAAGTCAGTGCTGCTACTAAGAGATATGGGATGACACAAATAATATAGGTGGTGACATTTCACATATTATGGTGGGTAAGATAGCTCCCATTAATTCTCACCATATAAGGACTGAAGAGATATATGGACCATACATTATCTATCTATGAGGAGGTAAAGGTGGACGCTCAAGAGGAAATGATGATGACATGTATGATGAGATGCCCGGTCTTGATCATCTTGATATAGAGGCACGTCCTGATGTGCCTGGTCATGATCATGTTGATACATCAGCATATCTCGAGGTTCCATACCATATAGTGATTCCTAAGTATGACTCATTTTATGATCACCAGAGTCCCTTAATAGAAGATTTCTCATAAGGTCCCTCAAACCTCATAGTGTTGATTGGGTACCCTAATTGTGTTATCACGATTATGGTAGAGAAATGTATCAATGTTATAACTTAATTTGATTTTATGTATATTGGTTAATTTAAAATAACCAATATTATATGAATTATTTATGATAAGATCGCATTCCATTAAAGTTCCCTATATGTGGCATGTAGGTGAAGAAATTTTGAGATGTGCAAATGCCTGGTGAGGTTGTGATTTGTGGATGATGTTGGCTTCCTTCCATTGGTGCAATGTTCTTTCACCTTACTTGAAGCTTATTTGCTATCTTTTTTAGGGTGATGGCATAAGGATACATATTCATTTTATATTACATTAGGGGAGATGATGATCACCGCAAATAATGCCTCTATCCTATTCCATATCTCATTCATTACATATAACTTTTTTTCCTATATGATGACGAGTGTTAAGATGACTACTATGAGTGTGGAGACATGTTTGAGTGTTACACGGGGAAAAATCTAGAGAAGTTTGAGTTTAATGATGCTTCTCATCTTTTGTTTCTTTGTATCTATGACTTTTATGTATCACTAGTTGAACATATTATGTACCAGGAAGACGTCATAATATACATGATGCACCTGGTTGGAAGCACTATTTTTATAGATAAGTTACATGTCTTAATTGATGCGATGTTTGTATCCCTGCTCATCAAACTTATTCTTTATCATGCCCTTAGACAGGTTACTGCATTTCAAATGAGGCATCTTGTTGGTTATATAATCCTATTTCAAGTATATATGTTTTGTCATTTTTTACAAGTATTAATGTAAATTTGTGTTGTTTTAAATTGTATTTTTAACTACAACGTTGGATCTATAAGCATTTTATCTCCCTTTATGATAGGTGTGATAAGGGTTCTATAACAGATGCTTCCCCATATGAGACAATATGGAGATATGAGCATGCTCACTCAGATGGTCTTCAAGATTATCAATGCATGATTGGAAGATTCACCCTTAATAACTTCATATGGACACCATACACTGACCATTTGATGCATTGGGAATTTGATGAAACTGCATTATTCTAGGGTTATCTATGTTAGGAAATCTCAATGACTGTATACCATTCTGAGTAGTGTCTTTGCTGATTTGGCTATGTGCAGTGCATACCATACCCAGCCTGTGGGATACCATTTAGCTTTGACATATGGTTTTGTGGAACATGATGAGTAGTTTCAGCGCGATTAAACAAAATTCAGTGGCTGCGACTTTTCATGGGTAGTGTATGGATGGGTGCTTAGAATGGTACTATAGAGTATATCATCCTTCTATTATCCATTCTAGTTCAATTTATCCTTATTATGTTATTGGAACTTTAGATGTTAGAGGACCTTTAGATGATATCCCATTATTTCCTTGACCATCTAGTATGACTAATCGATAAAGGTTGCAGACGATTGCTCTTATTTATAATAACCTTATGTGTTTGATAAATCCGCATGATAAGGCTTATGCTTTAGCAGCACGAATTGCACACCTTGAATATGGTAGGCCAATATAGATGTATTACTAGTACTACTACTACTACTACTACTACTACTACTACTACTACTACTACTACTACTACTTATTATTGCATGACTTTTTGTTTTATGATTTTTTATCGGTGTATTGTTACTTGTTATTGACTTATTGTTTCCTAAACTTAACATAAACTTAACAACATTTTGACATAGCATAACACGACATAAACTTAACAAAATATTGGCATGACATATCATAACAAAACATAAATCTAAAATAACATACGTTATCACCATTTATGTAGGGAAGTTTTAGCATTTCCAGAATATCATATATTGATCTTTCAAGTATTGCATCCACCTCAATTTACCCCTTTTGTTTTATAACGGTGGAATGTACTCCACATAAATCTTACACCATTCTACATCTTGAGGTAAAAAATTATTGAACCTTATCTTTTTGTCAAAGTCAATCGTGAGTGAATGGTAAACAACCTTAACCATTATTCGATTGTGGTTGTGGTGTAAGAGATTCTCGAGTTTGGAATTCATATCCAGTAAAGTGGTATTCTCAATAACCCCAAATTCAAATAAAGGGCACATACAATTAAAGTAAACAAATGTAAGAAAAAATATTGGTTCATTTTTTAATGATTTTCAAACATGGTCAATGTAGCATCTATAATAATATGGTATAAGACTGGCTAGATGCAGTTATGCATTAAACTGCTTTTATAACAATATGGCATAAGATCGGATAGATGCAACTATTCTTTGAACTACGCTTATAATAATATGTCATAAGACCGACTAAGCTTTGAAATGTGATCCGCGTAATAGAGGATCATTCCCCGACCAAGGGTACAGGATCCTCGTCTCTGCTCTCGAGGTATAACTCAGATTAAGGTGGACGACTCTGGGATCCACCTCTGACGTTCCTTGGATGGGCTAGATCCTAAAGGGGGGGGTGCGCAAGCTATGTAGAGATGCATGTATCATTTGACTATGGGTTATTTGATTGTTATAGTTAGACATGTAAAGCGTCTTCGATATCACCCATAAGGGAATTGGTTATTGTAGTCAAATGTATAAAGCATCTTTGATAGCTCCCTTGAATTTTTTAAGAGGTTTAGGCATTATGAGGTATTGATTGTTGTAGTTTGATGTGAAAAGCGTCTCTGAATGCACCCCAAAATCTTTAAGCATGCTTGGCGCTATGGGGTATCGATTGTTGTCATCACACGTGCAAAATTCCACTCATAACACTCTGAAATCTTTAACCGTGCTTAGCATTGTGGGGAACTATTTCCTATAGTCAAACGTGTAAAGCGTCTCTGACAGCACCCCGAAATATTTATTTAGGGCCTCAACTGCATCAGTTGTACCTTAATTTCATCATTGGTTTATATAATCACAAAGGAACAAGCGTTCCAAACTTTGTCTAATTTCATCTATAACAAACTATTGTTCATATAAGCTATGTAGAAGTTTACATAGATATACACATATGGACGTGAAAATAAAAAATATATAAAGCAAAATAGAGCAGATTTTCCGTCTCTTATTTATATTGTTGGCCTGCCCTTTGTTTAGCCACGTCTGGGCATGCAAAGGTTCATGCTTTGAAGTTGACAGGTGAGGGGATGCCACATTAAATTCCATTGCAAATCCTTCTGCTTGGTCCTTCTAAAGCTCATGATGCATCTTTTGGCCGCTTCAAGGTTGGCATGCATAATAACTGGTTCTCTATAGAGATTGTGGTATTTGAGATTCAACTGCACATTCGAGGCTAGGACGTCCAATGTTGCTGTGAAGGGCCTACCCATAATACATTTCTAGAGGCTTCTACACGAGATAACCAGAAACTAAGTGTTGATTGAACAAAGGTCTTTTCCTCCCCTACATGTACCATTAGCTCCACATATCCCCAGAGACGAGTAGTTGTCCCGTTAAATGCTTGCAAATCTGAGCCGTTGTATGGTATTAGGCTTCCCCTCCAGGCCCATTTTTTCAAACAACAACAAATATAGGATATTGCACGGACTTCCTCCATCAATGAAAATCAGTGAAACATCAAATTTTCCTACAATAGCCGTGATTACCAGGGTAAAAAATTCATTAGAAATTCATCAACCTTCTTAGAGTCTTGAAACCCTAAAATAGGTCGGTCGGGGATCTTTGATGATGAACTTCCTTTGTTTATGTATACGACCATTATCTCAGCTACTTTCACTTTGATTATTCCTTTGGAAGAGAGGTTTTCCTAGGGTGCATTGCCAATGATGGTAGCGATATACATGTGTTTCCCTTGCTAGTTTATCTATTTTTGCTGTTGGGAACGACTTCACAAACCTTGGTAGGGGACTTGGTCTTTAAATATTATTCTCGGTCTGCTTATCGCCCTTGACATACTCGAACAATCGGCCTTTCTTAATTAACGCTTCAATCACATCCTTAAGTTGGACACATTTATCCGTATTATGGTCGTGTCCTCCGTAGAAGTGGTAGTACTCTAATTTATATGTCTGAGAAGACTCATGGATTGTAAATCTTATCCTGCTAAGTATTAAAAGGTGTGTACTTATCATACCAACAATATATCCCCCTGTGAATATCCTCTTTCTGCCAACGAGATTCCTTCTTAGATGGTCGGTCGGAGCTTGCATCGAGGGCCAAGGTCTGGTTTTCAAAGCGAGTATTCAACCTATCTTCCAACGCAGTGTATGGGTGGGCTAAGTTCATCATCTCATGAGTTGTCTTTACCTTCTTCTTTCCCAGTTTGGTGCAGAAAGAATGGTCGCAGAGGAGGCCATTCTCGAAGATCCAGCATTGGAGGGCTTCTTCAGTTTCGTCTACTTTTACTATAACCTGGCTGAATTGATTGATGTACGACCATAGGCTCTCCTTTGCTCCTTGCATAATGCTGCTCAAGGCAACTATAGTAATCGATTGCCTCTTTTGGGCGATAAAGTGGGCAGTGAGGCGGTCGCAAAAGTCCGCCCATGACTCAATTCAATTGTTGGGGAGACTATCAAACCAAAATCTAGCTGGTCTGACCAGTGTTAATGCTAGTAGCTTGCACTTGGAAGCTTCGTCGATAGTGTAGTAGTTGAGCCGATTATTGACGAGTTGAACGTGTTTGTCAGGGTCTTCTTTTCCATTGCACTCTCCATAATTTGGGAGACTTTTGCATTGACTTAGGGATCTTGCTTTCTAATATCTGGGCACATAAGGAATGTTTAGGCTGCACCCTAGTCGACTGGTGTTCTCATTGATTCGGGGATGGAGCATGACTGTCTCGGTATTTGCTCAGGCTCCGAGGAGGGGAATTATGTTTTTCTCCTTTTGAATAGTCTTTCAACTTCTGGACTTTTCTTTGCTTGGTCACAGACGGCTCCTGCTTGATGAAACAATTTATCCTAGACACGACCTCTTGAATTGAGTTTGCTCAGGGTTGAACATGATGGAGGCTTTCCTCTAAACGAAGGAATATTTCCTCCATTGCCTCTGAGTTTTGTTGCTAAACAATGTTGTAGATACCATTGAGAAACTTGTTCGCGCGTCAAGCGCATAGGTTTGCTTAGAGAATGTTGAAACCATGCGATATCTCATGTCGCTCAATATGAAGAGGAGATGAAACTCCAAGAGGTGATGCTTAAACAATTATTATTCTTGAAGAAGGAAATAATAGATATGGCCACAGAGGAATGTCAATGTCGAAATTCATTTTTCCAGGAGGAGGAGTGGTGTTTAGTTGATTGATGATTTTCGGTACTACGTCGGTAGCAGTTAGAGCGACTTTGTGCATAGTAGCAGAACAAATAGCTCTATATCCAACCATTTTCAAGGGTTGAAGAGGTAAGAGATACGAAGAATCGGAGATTTAGAAAATCGGTAAGTCGTAATTAGCGTGTAGTTCTAATTGATCGAACACGACTAAGTTTTGTGTTCGATTTGTTAGATCTCCGTTCAGAGGTTGAAGAGAACTTCACACAAAAACTGAATACATAGATGGAGAGTCATAGAGGGCGTGAGAATAAAAACTTATTCCCAAAGACGACGCTATTGTTCTGTTCTAGAACCAGAAATAGAGGAAGATACAAAAGTTGTGGTGGAGTAGGGTTGCGGTGGAGTGGGTGTGTAACGTGGAATGCGAATGACCTTTAAATGTACCTTAAGTGTGAGTCATACGTCAAAGTATATGATAGTCCTATAATAAGGAGAATTCTAGAAACATGCCAGCATAGTCGATCAAGAGATTTTAATTCGAACGAATTATCTCAAAGTAACCGGTCCAAAAAAAATATGACCGATTCAAAACACCTTCACCATTTTCTTCGTTCATCACTTGTTTTCTCCTCTAAATTTGTATTTTTAACTTTTTCATGATGAGATTTATAAGAATCTGAATCAACAAATTCAAATTCAAAAAAATAAAATAATTATGATTTAAAAGAACAAATTTAAATTTTTAATCTAATCAAACATGTCACATCACAAAATATGTATACTTCAATAAAATATTTAAATCTGAGATTAAATTAAAAATGTTGAATTTATAGAAAAGTATCCTTTGATTGAAATTTTTGTTGATTTAACTTCTACTTTAAAGCAGAAGTATAGCCCAAAAAAAACTGTTTATAAAAAAAGTAACTTTTCTATTAAGAATAAAAATATAATTTAAGGAGCTTCAAAAATATAATATAGTTTATAAAAACTTTCAAAAATATTTTCTTTTATATATATATATATATATATATATATATATATATATATATATATATATATATATATATATATATATATATATATATATATATATATATATATATATATATATATATATATATATATATATATATATATATATATATATATATATATATATATATATATATATATATATATATATATATATATATATATATATATATATATATATATATATATATATATATATATATACTTTTACAAAAATAAATACATTAAATAAAATTTTGTTATATCACTAAAAGATATTTTAAAAGTATGAATCGAAATCAATATTTTCACTCTCAAATATTTTACATCAAACACTATATTAAAATTTGATAAAAAATTATATTTTATTATTTTCTTAATTTTTTATATTAATTCATCTATATATTAAAAAAAAATTTATAGATACATATTCAACCATTTTTAATTTAAAATTAATTTTAAAATTAGAAATTAGAAATATTACCAAACAACTTTAACTTTATATATAAACTCTTATTTTTAACTTTAACTTAAAAGTAACTTTTACAATAAAATAAATCCGGCCAAACGATACCTTATTTAAAAAGAACTTTTTACAAACACAAATCAAAATAACCTTAATTTGCAAAGATATTTTACATAATTAAACTTTGTTTAATAATCACGAATGTGAATATGATTAATCATATTTTAAAGTGTCAATAAATCCTTATTTTAAGAAAAGAGTCTCAATAAATAGTCTTTGTTTTATATACAAAAATAGTTATAAAATTCATATAATATTTATAATAATTTTTGTGTATCAAACCGACTTAGATATAGACATAGTGACATGGTATCTCAAAATATTTCAAACAAACTCTTGTTAGAAAATCCTTACCCACACAATTGAACTTGGACAACAAGGTGGCAACATGACATGGGTCCAAGCCAAAAAACCCTAGCCTCTTTTTCTTCCTTTTCTCGTCCTATGATAATAACCTCTACAAGATAAATACAATATTATAATAATAATAATAATAATAATAATAATAATAATAATAATAATAATAATAATAATAATAATAATAATAATAATAATAATAATAATAATAATAATAATGCTTAGTTATATCTATATATCCAAAAACAATCCATATCCACAGTGGTTCAATTTCAGCCACTAGAAAAAACCCAAGTGTAGAGCAAGCCAAACCAACGTGAACGAATTGGTCGAAACATTTACACGTGTTACAACTCTATTTCTCATTTACGTCGACCAATTTCCACAGCTCATTTCCAAAATGCATTGGCCTATTAATGAATTAAAATAATTATTTGACGTGACAAAAAGGTAGCGTAAATATGACAAAACAATTAAATTTAATAAATTATTTATTTGCTTAAATAAAACGAATAGGGTATTGCTTTTTCTTGACCAGAAGGAACACGAAAACTTTTCCTTTTTCTTTTTTTTCTTATTATCAAGCTTTTGCTAATAATCCTTCGCCATTACTTTTCCCTCTGCGTTGAAAATTTGAAGTCACCAAAACGACTGTCGTTTTAACCAATCCAACGCTATTGTTTCTGGAACCTTCTTCTTCCGGCTACCGAATGCTATGACTTTCTCTGCATCTTCTCTCCGTCCTACCTCATCTCCTTCGTACTCACAGGTTCCTTCTTCTCTTCCTATTTTTTTTTTTACGTTCTATATAGTCCTAGATGTAACACTTTTGTTAAGATTTATGCAACAAAAAAATCGTTAAGATTTATGCAAAAAAAAAATCGTTAAGATTTATGCAAAAAAAAAAAGTGGATAAAAAAAAAAAGAAAATTAATGATACGTATTAAAAAAAATTAAGGAAAATTTGATTCTCTATTTCCTTCCTTTTGTAGATTCATTAATAGTCAGGTTAGGATTTGCGGAAAAAGGAAACTAGAAAATAAAAACATGCAAATTAATACTATTTCGTGTTCGGGAGTGGTTAATCAAATTTTAAAGCAAAAGTGGTGAATTGTGAGATGTGGAATGTTTGTTCATTTTTTGTGTGAATTTATTGTGCTTTTAGGTTCTATATTTTTCTAGATAAGAGAAAGTTAGATTGTTTTTGTTTTAGTTATAAGATGTTTTATAAGTTATTTTAGGGAATTTATGAAAATAAGTTAAAAATTTAGGCTATATTTGATAAAAATAGCAGTTAACTGACAATTAGTTTATCACTTAGAGATGATGAATGATGACTGCTACTTTATAACTTATAATAATTATTGGCTGTTAAATTAATTGAAGAATTTGATAAAATTAGTAGTGTTGATATCGGTAAAATGACATAATTGTTTGGTATTCTTTGCATTAATACATAATTATTTTATTTTAAATTAAAATATATATATAAAGGGTAAAAATGAGTTTTAGTTAAAATAATAAGGGTAAAAGTGAATTTTAATTAAAATAATAAGGATAAAAGTGGAAGAAAAAATATAAGCTATAAAGTAAAACACTGTTTGAAATAGTGTTTAGAAAATAAGTTATAAACTAGTAAAATAAGTTATAATTTCGTGATGAAAATGAATCAAATAAGTCTTGTGTTGTCATATGAGCTTATAAACTATAAGTCATAAGCCCAAAAATATGTCAAATTAAACAGAGCCTATACTAATATATAAATTCAAATAAGTCAATAAAAACAGGCCTTAAGTGTAACTTGTGAAAATTTGACGGATTAGTGACTAATAAATTTTTTAATAGCAACTTTGATGTATCAGTTTGGAATATGAATAATGAATATTGATTGAATCATGATTTGGAATGTGTGTGTGCAGTTGTTGTGCTCTCTAAGGTACAATAGGAAGCTTCGTAGCAGAATAGGTTTTGTTGTGACTCAAGGAAGAAAAGATCGCTGGTTAAGGAATGGTGTTTGTGTTAGGTCAGTGTTGAGTGATAATAGACCTAGTTTTAACAGTTATGGTGCGCCGGAATCTGCAAGGCTTCTTGAGAGGTTGTTTGAGCAGACGCACAAGCTGGAGGACCGGACAATGGCAGGAGAGGATCCGTATCTTCGTGATTTTGAGTCTGATCTTTTATCGGCGCTCATGGAATTGAAGGAGAAGGAGGATCATTTACAGGAAGTTGAGAGAACTGTTATATTGGAGAATGGGAAATTGAAGCATGCTAAAGAGGAATTAGAGCGTCAAGAGAGTGAAATTGAGGCTGCTCGCGAGAAGTATAAAAGGCTTGAAGAGGAGATGAAGGAGGCGACGGCTAGTTTGGTTTCTCAAACTGGACAGATTGAGGAATTGAAGATCCAGCTTAGGGATCGTGATAGTGAGATTGGTGGTTTACATGATGCGTTGTCTTTGAAGGAAGAAGAGGTGGAGAAAATGAGGGTTGCTTTGGCTAAGAAGAGTGAAGAAGCTGCTAATGTTGATTCTGAGCTTAGACATAAGGTTCAGCTTCTGAGTGAAGCAAACGAAGTTGTGTACAAACAAGAAATCGAGCTTCAAGAGCTTCGGCAACTTGTACGACAAAGAGAAGATGAACTGCGTGTTACTGTGGCTGAGAGAGAATTAGAAGGAGAAAAGCTCAAGGTTGCGGAGGCCTCTTTAGAAAAGCAAGCGATGGAGTGGTTGTTAACACAGGAGGAACTTAAGAGACTTGAAGAGGAAGCTTCAAAGCATGCGCGTGAGAGTAGTGAAACACTTGAGGATTTCAGAAGGGTGAAAAAGCTTCTCAGTAATGTGAAGTCTGAGTTAGTTTCATCTCAGCAATCGTTGGCGTCTTCTAGGAACAAAATGGAAGTACAGGAAAGGTTGATGGAACAGCAGCTGGCTGACCTTGCAGACCAAAGAACGAGTGTCATGTTGTACATGGAAAATTTAAAAAATGCCCAAGTAGAAGTGGAGAGTGAAAGAACGAAACTTAGGGTTGCTGAGGCTTTGAATAAAAAACTCGAACTGGATCTGTCCACAGAGAAGAAGCTCATGAACGAGTTACAGGAGGAGCTGAAGAAAGAGCGAGCTTCTTTGGAGCAGGCTGTCCAAGAAACATCCTTGCTTCAACAGGAATTAGATATAAAACGCGCCGAGTTTAAGAAAACAAGTTCTCTTCTTGATATCAAAGAGGTAGAGCTTGTTGATGCTAAGCTAGAAATCCAGCAATTGAAATCTGAAAAGGCTTCTCTTCAGATTCTTTTAGAGGAGAAAGACTTGGAACTTTCCAGTGCTAGGAAGATGCTGGTGGAACTAAACCAGGAAATCTCTGATCTTAAGATGCTTATGAACAACAAAGAAACACAGCTTATTGAAGCAACCAATATGTTAAGGGAGAAAGATGAGCATGTGAAGGTAATCGAGAATAAGCTGAATAATACAACCCTGAAGGCTTTTGAAGCCGAAACTGTAGTAGAACGAGTTTTAGATCTAACAAACAAACTGGTTGCTTCCATTAAGAATGAAGCAGACATCATCAATTCATCAAGACCACTAGATGAATTGAGCGGTCAACTAACCATGCAACTTTCCGAGGAGCCTACTAATGAATTGAGTTTAAAACAAAAACGGCTTGAGAATGTGCTCGAGCTGACCAAGGAAAGCTTAAAAACAAAGGAGATGGAAATTCTTGCAGTACAGAAGGCTCTAACAATAAAAGATGAGGAGCTTAAAATGACTATTGCAAGATTGGAAGCGAAAGAGAAAGAGTTAAGAGGAGCAAGGGACAAGGTGATAGAAGATGCTAATGATCATAAAATGCCGCATGCTTTGGCGCAGACGAGAATCGATGAGAAAAATATGGATGACTTGGCAATAGAGAAGCTTCAGCTTGAGGTTAAAGCTGCTACTAGTGCTCTGCAGAAACTTGCTGAAATGAGTCAACAACTTTTGAATAAAACCATCCCGAGTGTTGAAGCTGATAGCTATATCAGTGCCATGCAAAATAACAATGACATTAAACTCGATTTAATCTCAAATATCAATTGCATAGACTGTTTAGCTGTGGTGAAAGCAGGAGTTGCTCGACTCTCGGCATTGACGGAGCAACTTGTGTCGGATGCTGGTCTTATAGCTGCAAGCTAGAAGATATGTCAAATGGATGACTCATTGTAGAAGGACATTGTTATTTTTGTGGCTATAAGCCATTGCAAGGTTAACCACAAAAAGTAGGTTACAAGATATTCACTTTGCTTGCAAGATAATTAATGTATAGCGATTGTATCTGTTGTGTATTTGTGCAGGTGGAAACTCTATTCTGTTGTAATAGTTACATCCAAAGTGTATTTGTTGTGTAATTGTGCAGGTGGAAACTCTATTCTGTTGTAATAGCTACATCCAAAGTGTATTTGTTTTGATGACAAATATTTTATCAGTTTTGCATGGTTGCTCTCCATCAAACTAGTGTATATGAAAGAATAATAAGCCCCATTTTCTGGCCTTTTGCATTCAACTATTGTGGTTTCTATTGCAATGGTTTCTTCCAACTGAAAATTGTGTATTCCCGAATCAATACACAAATGTATCTTAATTCATAGCATACTTCACACTCACTTTTCCCTTAATAATAAAATCCAATATAAGCAGAACATGAAATTTTCAATAAACATTGCAAAGTATTTGTTTAAACTGTATATACATAGCTAGTCCATTAAAGGATATGTACAACTTCTACATTCAGAATCAGAACTAACATAACTTATGTATATTGTTCAACTTCAAACTAGCATCTAAGTACAGATGATGTAATTGCTTCACCAGTCCAAAGACTAGCTAATGCCAAGATGTATGCATTAGTTACTTAATTTTGTATACAAGAGTAAGTGTTAAGCACCATCTTTAAAAAGGATATTAGCAACTGAAGGAACCCAGGTTGTGTTGCCATGACTTATTATATTCCTTGTAGGACTATTGGGGTTTTGACCTTCAAGATGTGGGTTTTTGCTTTCTATTATTGCATTAAACTTCTTGCACCTCCTTACTTTGTTTCCAGCTAATATACCTAGTTTCAAAGCTGTTAATATGCCAAGTGCAACTAGAACAGGTCTAACTGCCCAGTGATGATCCTCGACATGTTGATACTTTTCTATAATCCCAGGACAAGCCTTGAAATCAACCACTTCAACTTCAGAAGGATCAGCCAAAAAGGTGTTTGATTCGTTTCCAAAAGTCAGCAACCCTGGGAACTTGATTACCAAACACCCATTTGGAAGAATCCACGAAATCCGACCGGTAGCTGAGGCCCCTCCCCTTTTACGACGCCATTCGAATCGAGGGCTTAAGATATTCTCTTTTGGCCTAACGAACTGTCCTACACAGAGTGATTCTGACATTTCGAGGTCAGAAGGGTTTCCGTTCCAGAGAGTTTGCAGCCCGATAAATCCAACAGCAGCTCTACCATCATCACGATTGATGGTATGTAGAATGCCAACTGGCGAGTGCTTCTGGTTTTTGTCTTTAACACGTACCCAATCACCAGCTGCCAAGCCATCAGTGACCCGTTCGAGAGTTGACACATGAATTCTTATAGGGTCGTGAATACCGTGGACCCTCACAAGAACGAATCCGTGATCTGCAGTACGTTCTAGACCAACAACAGTTCCTTCTGGGACATCCATGTTTTGAGCTTTGCATGAGTTGGGAGACTTTCTGGATCGGACCATGTCGCCCACCTGCAGGTGATCCTTTGAGAGGAACCATTCGGTGTACTCAGTGCTGCCTGATTTTGCAATTACTTTCATATTTCCTTGATATCTCCATCCTCCGTCATTGCCCAGTTTACTCAGCGAGCTGCAGCATAGGACGAACGTTAACAATAGATTAATATGCAATATAAAGCATTTCTTATCTGCATGAAGACAAATAGAAATTAACCGAAAATATTATCATGCTCATGTACATACAAGTCCATGCTAAATCAAACAAGAATCGGAAATATTACCAGAAAAGAAAAAAAAGGTTTCAAGTTATCACATCTGGATACAAACCTTTTAAAGACGTGCAGAATATCTACCATCAAAGGGCGGTTTCTTAAATCATACTCAAAACAGCCACTAAGGATATTCTCGATGGGAGAAGGAAGGCCACTTGGGATAAGCGGCTTTTCATGCTTTTCAACAACTGATCCATAAATTCCACCAACAGGGCATCCGTACCAAGGCTGATTACCAGTCAACATTTCAACAATGGTGCAACCAAATCCCCATGAATCCGTTTCAATTGATATAGGACCTCCAACTTCTGGTTTCCATTGTTCTGGAGCCATGTAGTTAGGAGTTCCAAGCCTCTGAGCGATATCTGAGCTAACGAATGAGGAACCAAGCAAAAGATTTGGAATACCAACATCTCCTAAAATCGCTTGACCATTGTCATTGAGAAGAACATTGCAAGGTTTAAGGTTCAGAACAAGGATCCCCTTAGAGTGAAGCTCCAGAATACCTTGAGCCAGATTGATCCCATACCTGCAACAAGCAGCATGCTCTTAGTATTGATCAGTAGTTTTCCCCTACGATATCAATGTCAAAGATATGTACTACTTAGTCCCTAAATATAAAACTCTCTAGAAATTTCGGTGTCACTTTTTATAGGACATCTTTCGAATTTCAGTGAGGATGGACCTTGCTAGCAAGATGCTATGGACAAGGCCCTGCAGGTGTATAGGTAGGTAATGGGAAGTTATGCTAGCTATGTACTATAGAACTAGGTGTTTTAGAGTTATGATTGGATGATTAGAGCTGATGTCTTATTTATAGAGCAACTCGGTTAAGGTTGCTAGTAAAACCGATGATCGCTGGTCGCAATTGCTAACACCTTCTCCCGTGATGGGCAAGAGAGTGGAGGCAGTGGTCGAACATATCCTTATGCTAGGGTGACCATAATAGAGTTTATAGATACTAGTATGTTTGGGCCCATAATCCCATTTGGAGGTGGCAGACACTCTCTTAATCTTAAGTCGAGATGGCCGTGTTTAGGGTTATTCACGCACTGGCGTGTTGGACTTAAGTGGTGAGCTTGGATGTTCAGTATAATATCATAGGCCCATCATGTCTATATGAGGCCGAATCCATGGCCTTCGAGTTCTATATCAGTCCAAAAAGTAAACTTGTAAATTACTATCAAATATTAATATTACCATCAACCTTCTTAATTCCCTAATTTAGTCAATCAGGGTCCTATATTTAGGGACGAATATAACATATTTCTCTGAAAACACATCACCTCAAAACATCATGTAATGAAATCCATCCTTCTCTTAATCTAGCCATCTTGTCACCAATTGAACCTTCATACAACTTCATAATGATGCAGATCTGCGAATACAAACCAACGCATATAAGCCTGATATAAGTCAAAGGGTAGTATCATCTAACAATATCCTATATGTTAAAACAAATGCAATTCCAAATCTAACCCTTCCATTGATCATTGAAACTCCATGTATCCACGAAACACTAGAAACTCCTCGGCACTTAAAGTACAAATCACTAAACTTCTCCAGTACAATCTTCACATGATCCTCTCTAACCGGATACAACATCTTAGCAGCAACTTCATGATGTTCATCATAATCCTCAGTTGACTGATGAAGAGTTGCAAGCCAAACATCACCAAAGGGTCCTCGACCAATCCGATGCTGAAGTTTCAAAGTTTCAGGCTCAATCCACGGATTCGTCCGATTGGATTGAACCACAGCTGCTCTAGGGGTCTCAGGATCTTTATCCAAGATCTCATAATCAAAAGGAGCAGCAGATGAAGTAGCCATGACTTCTCTAGACATTCCTGAATGTGAAGCTGTAAGACTCATTATATAATTCAGAAAATTTCAAAGATCGAAGAAAGTACAATTATTCAAATAATTAGAAACATGGAAACTATAAACAGAAAAAACCACTCACTCATAAATCACTAAGAAAGTCAAAACATATAAGTTATCATCAGCAAAAGCAAACTCAACTTTTCAGAATCATAAAATATAACAAAAACATGTAAATTAAATCAACAATATATTTATCTAATCAATCAAAGTTCAAAATATATGAATACTGAGGAGCAAATAGAAAACACTAAAAAAACATCATAGCAACTGAATATAATAAGAACTTGAGAGAAAAAAAAATCAGAAAAATAAGAGTGAGTGAGAGGTGAGAAATAATATAAAAAAACAGGAAGAACAAGATAGAAGAAATTTTTATTACACAAGTTTATTGAAAGAGACAGAGAAAGGAAAGAAAAGGTGTTGTGTTGGAAAAACAACCTTTGGTTTCGGAAGAACCGAATATCTGAGAAAAGAAGAACGAGGAATCCAATTTTTTGAGAAACAAAGTAAAATGAAAAGGGTAATGTGGTCAATTTGTTTAGATGGTTACTGTTTTGGTGACGCGGCTATTTAATTCATCTGCCACGTAGATTTAACGGATTTACCAAAGAATTTTTCATTATTTAATTGCAATTTGTTTTAATTTATTATAAATATATAAAAATTAAAGTATCTTGATAAATCAATATTAACCTTCTAATTAAACACTTAAAAGGAATATAGAGGGTTGTACATATTTTTTTGTTGTAATTGGAAAAAGGAATGTGAATTGTCTAATTAATTTTCTCGAGTAATGAAAAAATGACAACCGAAGTTTTATGTGGGATTTGAAAAGGCCTAAAATTGACAACCGAAGTAATACTATAAGTAGAGATAAACTCTAAAGGTGAATAACTAAAGGAAAGGAAAATTGTTGTTCTTATTTGTATTTTCTCATGTATAATTCTTATTTATTAATTAATATGCTCATAACACTAATTATATATGCATTATTGTTTTGTTTGCAGAAAGAAAACAATTGAAATCCACGAGAAAAAAATAAGTCTCATATTAGACAAATAATAATTATTGAAAAAAATTAATTAATTATCTTGATTTTATTAATAAATTAAATTATGTTACTTAAAATAATTTTCTAATTAAATAACTTAAATAATCTAAGTAAAAATATATCAGAATAATTAAGTTTTTTTTTTATTGTATAATGACAATTATTTGGAAAATATATAAGAATAATTAAGTTGTTTTTTATATTATCATGAAGGTTTTTTTAGTAGATTTGTTTTTTAATTTTCAATTTACTTCAATCTATTCATAACATGTTTCAAATACTTGTGTGTAATCAAAAGTTTATGGTAATGAATATTTTTGGAGGCACAGATTGACGGATAAATATGAAACATATCTATGAGATAATAATTGATAGACTTTTTATCATAATGAAGGTCTTTAAAATTGTAGATTGACGAGTAAATGTGAATGTATCTATGAGATACTAGTTGTAGACTGTTCATTTTAATATCTATCTCTTAAATCTTTCTTTCTTGCTGTTTTATATTATTAAAGTTAGAAAATTGGTTGTACGATTTATTATAAGTACATATCAATGTTTAAAAGTTGATGCATATTATTAACCTATATTTGTAATAATATGAATGTTAACTAACCAAATAAACGAAGACAAACTTTACAAATTATGGTTTAGTAGATGTGTAATGTGAATTCAGGACCCGTGCGATAGCACGGGTTCCTTACTAGTTTTGGTATTAAAAAATGAGTTTTAAGACACTGTTTTAAAAATAGGGACAAATCAGTCGGTCGAATCCGAAACAATAAGAATTACCCTTTTGATTTGACGGTTGAATTGAATAAGGTATTAAATAAGTGAAAATTGACCAGAATTGATCTAAATCGATTTTGAAAAAAGCGGCATATAAAATTCTTTTTTTTTCCCCACCATTTTGATAATTTTAAAAAATGAAATATAAATACATTTTGTTCAAAATTTATATTTAAAAAGTTTGGATAAATTATTTTCTTATTCAATTTATGTTATAATAAGACTAATGTTTAAAATTTATTTGAATTTATATTTTGTACTATTTGTTGTGTGATGATTATGCTTAGAATTTGAATTTAAGATATCAACTTGTGAAATTATAATTATAATATTTTGAAATCTTGAAAGTTCGTAGGTGATGTGATTTTTTTAAAGATCAAATGAGCCGATTCAACAGGTTTAATAACAATATAATTTTGATATATAAATTGGTTTATTCAATCGAGTTATCTAATTTAGTCATGCAGTTTGACCAATGATTCAATGGTTCGATCAATGAACTAGTGACCCAATACCCTCACCAGTTTGATGATCAATCTGATTTTTAAAACATTTTTTAAGAGCATTTATTTACTGGAAGATTTTTTTTTTTTAAGAAATAAATTTCTCAACAACTTAAAATGAGATTTTGTTTCATAGAGCTAGAAGCGATTCCAGTTTTTTACCTTAGGGGTTTTGTTAGTAAATGTATTGCCCCTCCTAAAACATAGCATGTCCTAAAACATAGCATGTTTTGGCGAATTCTCTTTTTAGTAAAAATATTCAAGAAATAGATATAAAGTTTGACATGATTGCAAGGTAAAAAACATTTTTTTATTGTTTGCAAGCAACACATGCTCAAGATTTCTCTTTCATATTCCTACCGATGGCCTAGGCTAACATATGTCCACGGTAGAGTATCGTATCCTCTTTAAATATAGCGCTATGATTCCTATTTTCTGTTGATGAGGTTTGCCCTATTTTCTGCAAGGTGTACTTGGATACATTTGGAGAACACGCCATTCATTTTAAGGAGCTTCAAAAATTCAAATATCGACATGCCTTTGTTATGGATGTCTTATTTGATATATTTCGGCGTGTCGAAGTATTTGTGAAAAAAATGTGTTTGTTAATTTATTGATTGATCCACGGGAGGGGAAATCAATGCTTAAACCAGCAGATGTTCTAGTGTATGGGTGGATAGAAGGAAACATGCATGTGTAGACTTGACTGGGGTTTCCCCACTGATGGGACTAGGAATTAGATATTTTACTGTGAGACATGTAGCTCTCAAAGCCGCTTCAAGTGAAGTGCTTAAGCATGAGAAATCATGTTCCCATAATCAACATACTTTCATACTATTTTCCTTTGACACTTTTGATTTTCTAGCACCAGAAGCAGGGAAATTTTTACAAAGAGTGCAAAGGCTCATGCATAACAATGTTGTGTTTCCTAGGACAATAAATGTAGTTTTTAAGAGAATTGGTGTAACAGCCTCTAATCCCCCACACAAATATATGAATAACCAGAGTAATTAACATGTATATAGTGAGGGTATCACATTTCCTCACGACAATAACAATTATGCTCAATGATCATGTATCGATAACACACGTTCAAATTCGTGTTTCATATGCACATCGCAGCAGAATAAAACTCATCTCGTATCAGAGGCCAGCATACATTACCAACACAGAGGCCATCATACATTACCAACACAGAAAATATACACACAAAAATATACAACACACACAAAAACTCTGCAGGAGAATACACAACGAAAATCACACAACAGGAGAACAAAAGACATTGGAGTTACGCTGCCCAAAAGTCATCAGCATTTTCATAAGTAGCCAAGCCCAGAAGCCCAGATCGAAGGTGCCTACATCCAGGAAGCGCCCAAATCGAAAGTCCAATCTGTTGGTAAGAAAGGGTAAATTATCCAACCTTGTTTTTCACATAACATATCATTACTCGTTGTTACTTTCGATTTGCCATCCTAGACAGGATCAAAGGGCCTGGGTTTGGAACCCAGGCCATGTCCATCATTTGCTAATATTTACTGCAGACATAGCCTGAAGAGACCCAGCAAGCGCAGGATCGAAGGGCCTGGGGTTCAATACCCAGGCCCTGTATTTTATTTTGCTAACATGCTTTTGCAGGTATAACATCCCAGATCGAAGGAGAGCCCTTCTCTGGATCGAACCCATTAGCATGCTGGATCGAAGGAGGCATCTCATTCCTGGATCGAAAGCCATGACCTCCATGATCGAAATACAATCATCTTCCCTGGATCGAAGGCTACTCACGCCTTACTGTCTGGCCCAATCGAAAGGACCATTTCCCTCCCTGGGTCGAAACTCCTTTTTTCCCTGGATCGAAGGATCCCCCCCTTGTATTTTATTTTTGTTTTCATTGACATCTTTTTATCTTTTTTTTAATTAACATTAAAATAAAATAAAAAAACACAAAGAACATTAGGCTAGTTTTTTCTATTAAAATTAACTTTGTTAATTAATCTCTTAATTATCTTAACATTTTCTCAAAAAAAACTAAAATTAAATAGATTTAGATCATTTTCCCAAAATAAAATAAAACAACAAAAAGATTTCATTCTTAGGATTTTTAGAGTTTATTTTCAGATTCGTGCGCGTTTATTTTATTGTAATTGCCTACTGGGATGTAATAGCTTAACTAAGACCCTTTACTGCTTTTATTTCCCCAATTTTTGGACATGTAAATAATCCCCCTCCCCAAAAGCCTTGTAATAGCGTAGGATTTACAATTCCCGCACTTTAAATTCCTGCGCATATATTAATTGCTTAGATGTATGCTAACTAGGATTGCATGACAAGATTAACTCTTAACTTAAAATCAACAATAGCTCACCATGACATGCAAGAGTAAAATAACTGAAAATTGACACACTTGCACATGCCACTCTTAGGGTACACCTCACTTGGTTGCCTCGAACGTGGTCATTAAGTATATGATGTTTTAGAGGTCGTTCTTTGTCCCAAGATCATAAGTTGCCTCGAAATGGTCGCCTCGATAAAAATGATCTAAGACATTAGGATTACCACTAAAGCGTCCTAACGTTGCTTTAGTGACCATACGTCCCTAAAATCGAATTGACCCGAAAACTCCAACGACGGTGCTACCTACTCCTCAATAGTAGGATAGTACTGTCTAAAGGACATTTGCACAATTAAATTCCTTTTTGAGTAGGTAGAGGTTCTTAAGTACTTGCTCTCTTTTAAAAACAAAAGAAAAACTTTTCGCACTTACACTTTCTTCAAAAACAAAATTCTTTTCAAAACCCACAATCACAAAGAAAAGCAAACCTTTTGAAAACATAGTGAGCAAGTACCTAAGAGCTCGTGGATAACCACGGATATAAAGGGTACTAACACCTTCCCTTTCTATAATCTACCTCCCGAACCCGAGAAACATCTTGAAAAGGAATTTTTCTGTGCTTTTGTCCTTTCCCTTGTTGGATAAAATAAAAGATGGTGGCGACTCTTGCTTACCGCGACACTTTGCAAAAACAAACGCAAACGCGAACCAGCATTCCAAAAACAATCAGTTCTCGTTCCCACCGATCACAAAACTGGCAACTCTACTGGGAATATTTATAAGTGAGGTGTACCTTAGGATTAGATCACTTGTGTTTTCAATTGTATGCTTTAAATTTTGTGGGTTTGTATCGGAGTTCTATAGATCCTAACCTGGATCTGGGGATACCCTTTAGGTAAGTAGCAACAAACTGTGAGGGAACTGTGCGGGGTATACCCACATGGTTGAAACAATAGCTACGTTAATGTGGCACTTTGGTGAGTACCGGTAACCCTTGAGTTAAGTCAAGGAGAGTACGGGGCCGCCGCGTGGTGTCGTGAAGCATCAATTGACCTTAGAACCTTACTTGACCATCTTGGCCTTTTTTAGGGGTAGTGAGATGACCGACTTTGGTGCAGTCTGAAGTTGGTAGATACTCGATACTACACTCATTGAGGATTGTTTTCTTGGAATATTTTGGTTGCTAGTTCATTGGCTAAACCAAAACGATGAACATAGAAAACAATCCAATGATATTGAGCTCCTTAGAACCCGATTACTATTTATAGGACAGGTTTTTGAGCCAACTACACTCAAGAGGGTACTTACCTATGAAACTCCATGCCAGCCTAAACTTAAGGCTGTTTTTGTGACTTGTATGCCTTCAAACTTGAACTACTTGCACATTCTTGTTATCTGACAACATGAGTTCCTTGCAGGTTTTGTTTATAGTCCTTATCCAATAACTTGGATTTATTGCAGGGTTTACTTACACCACTTCACACTTTTGCTTAAACGCATAGCATACACATCATAACATCATGCCTTAACATTTCTTTAACCATTTCAAGGATCTCAAGGGTCTATGATGCAGGTTATGGTAAATCAAATGGCTACCAAGGGGCAAAGGATATTTATTTTCCTCTAGCCAAGGTTGTCTAGAAATCCAAGCACGACAATTTGAGTCAGGGGCGATGACCCACTCGATATGGTGAACTTGACTCTTGAAGAAGGACTCTCAGCAACATGAAGTTACTTCAATCAAGCTACCGGATGCAAATTCTAACAAGTTTCTTGTTTACCCTGCGAGATCCTTGAAAACATTGCATACATATATCATACATATCATTGCATAGCAGGTCTCCCAATACAGGTCTCTCATGTTCTCGCTGTTTATTTCAGCAATGGCTTTACCACAAGACAACCAGGATCTTCATACTCAAGAGACTCAGTTCAGGGAAATCTTCCTAAACCTATCCAAGGGGCAGGAAGAGTTGAGAACACTCCTCATGGGGAACTTGGTCAAGAAAAATCCTGAAGACAATAAGGACGAACGGCTGAAACATCTGCAAGCTGAGGTAGATGCATTGAGAACCCAGATGCTGGGGCAGATGGCTCTTATCCAAGGCTTAGCTCGGGAACAAGAAGAGTTGAGAACCGTGATCAACCAGCTTCATCAAGACAGATACAACAACATGAAGCAAACGGTCAAGGTTGGTGGTCAAGTTATTGATCAGCCTCCAAGAAGACAAGGGTTTGGCTTGGTAAATAATGGACCTCTCCAAGTTGCAACTACCTCAAGGGTCCAACAATAACCTCACCAAAAGCAACGGGTTGACCAAAGGCCGTTTACCAAGATCAACATGCCGCTGTCCCAAGCTTTGCAACATCTGTTGAGACTGAATCTGGTGACATTAGTAGGACCTTATTCGAATCCTAAGACTTCTTCACCCAACTACAATCCTGATGCAAGGTGTGCGTACCATTCTAACAGTCCGGGGCACGATACTGACGACTGTTGGAAGTTGAGGTACAAAATTCAAAACCTGATTGATGAAGGAGCATTGGAATTCACACAAGATGGTCAGGCTGAGTTTTTCTACCATCCCTCCAAGGTTCACCATTTGAAGTGATCAGTACTGAGACGAGAAGACTTTTGTTCATTTGAATTTTCAAGTTGTAATCTCTTTGCTATTCAAACATTTATCTATTAATGTCAAACTCTGTTTCACTAATGCATTGCATATGTTTGTCTTGAATTCATCCTTTAATTACATTTAAACTATGCTTTTTACTCACTTTATGACATTCAACTCTTGCTAAAAGTTACAAGCCTTTAGAGGGAGGATGACGAAACAATGCCATAATCTCATACAGTATGCTTTTGGACAGACCTTGCTAACGATGTACAGGCATTTCTTTCAAATCCTAAATACTGGAGTTATAAGGAAGATAATCCCTAGTCAACCCCTTCGAGCCAAAGAAGTAGGAGTTTTATGTTTTTAAACAAATTGAAACCTTTGATTTAAACCTGGGGCAGGGTAGTCTCTCAGTTAATTCAAAAGATATGCATTGAAGTCGCAAAACTCTCAGTTCATAATACAACGAATGGCATCAAAAGCATTCCTCTGGAATCAAAAGACAGTGGTGGTTCCTTATTTCATAGGCAGTCAATCTCTCAAAAAAAAAAGGCCACTGAGCCAAAACCTATAAAGGAGGTTTAAGAAAGCCGGGGCATCCCGCTGACTGTAATCTCGAAAACAGGAACAGTCAGGAAAAAATTAGGGATAACAAATCAAAAGAACGAGGTCATTACAAATCCTCGACAACATGAAAAATGTTGCAAAAATGACTGCCTTCAAAAATTCAACTTGTGTGAACCATCACCAAAAACGTCGTTCCAGACTCATTTGGAGTTCAAATGCACAATTAACTGAGTTTAGGATTGAAGAACATCACGAAGAGCGGGTGGGTACAAATATACTTTGAGCCTTTATCCTTTGTTTCTTAAACCGTGAACCAAGCCACATTACAACCCTTCAAAAGTCCTAACTGAAGCATGGGTTAGTTCGAAAGCATACTGTTACAAAAGGTATCCTGACTCTTGTAAGGCTTTGCCCTAAATCTTGTGTTGAATTTGTCTTATAAAGAGTTTTCTGCTAAAAAACGCATTTTTCAAAAACTTCGAGACAAGCATAAACTTTGCATTATCTGAATATCACTGTTTGCATTTGGCTATTTGTTTGACAACGGAGAAATTCACACAACGAATATCCGATGAACGAAAGCCCTCTCAGTGAACAAAATCACTTCAAAAAGGATGACGCTTCCATTGGCAAATCTCCTATAAACAAGGGGGGATGACATGTCACTATCTAGCACACCTGGGGCAGTCCAGTCAAGATTCCAGGAAATCTCTGAAGAAGTGCAGAGTAACCAGGGGCAAGTCTCCATCTCCATCACCTGGGGCATGGGACATGAATTCCAGCCACGAATCTTGCATGATCAAACATCTTCTGGTAGTATGGCAACACGACACTACTGGCAGTGACACCTCCCTACACTCTGAGAGCGTGGACATAGTCAAAAAAGTACTACGCATAATCAAAGACCCGCTAGGTTGACTGGCCTATGCAAAAATAAGGGCTTCCCGGCGAACCAAAAGGGTTCAGGCAAAAATAAGGGATGAAAATGAAAATTTGTACACCCGGCAAGTCGAAAACCTGAAAAGGCGGCTTGGGAAAAAATGGGTATCCCGATGGACTGAAAACCCGAAAGGGCGGTCCAGGCAAAAAATTAGGGATCAAAGCGTACGACTATGTCCCGTCATCTCGTCACTTGCCTACCAGAAGAAGATTTGTCACTTCAATCGGCAATTACCAAGCACCTCATAGGTGGGGATAATACCAGATCCACAGGGCCGCCGCAGGCACCTTGTCTCGCAAAAACAGGGGCAAATAAGAATTGTCCGAACTGTACAAATTGCTCTGTCCACCAGGTACCAAGGTATATTCAGCTGAAGAATATGGCTAAGATACTATCACTCCCCACAGAGTAAAATAGTAATGATAGATCTCTCAGCTGAGACTTGCAGCTATGTACAAATCATTAATACTCTCCCCAAGCAGAGTTAGTCTACCGTCAGCCCCGAAAAGGTTTGGTATCCCCAGAAGATCTTAATATTCCCCAGCGGAGTATAAGGATATTCTCCAGCAAGCGTAAGAGTATCCCCGACAATCTTAATATTCCTCAACAGAGTATAAGAATGTTTCCCGGAGGAATACAAGATACCCTCAGTGGAGCCATTTCCCCAGCGCAATCTATAAAAAAAAGTTTCCCCAATGGAGTTGAATCATCTTCCCCAGTAGATTCTGGAAGCTTATCCCCTGCGAAGCACAAATAAGTCTCCCCAGCCAATTTCAGAAGGTTATCCTCTCCAAGTTGCAACTGAAAGATCATCCCTAGCGAAGTTCTTTCTTTCCCCAAGCAGGACTTCTATCCTCAACAGATTCAATATCACCAGCAACGGTAATCCATCCCCAGCGGAGTTTATCATCAAAATCCCCAACAGAGCTTATCAACGGAATCCCCAGCGCAGTTTATCGTTAAAATCCTCAGCAGAGTATATCTTCCCCAGCGGAGTTCATCGTTAAAATCTCCGCAAAGTATCTCTTCCCCACAGAGTATTTCCCCTCGGAGTAATCTCTTCATCCTGTTTATCCCCCACCGGAGTTCTTTTCTCCTAACAGGTTTATCCTTGCAATCATCTTCGTTCTTCATCCCCAGCGGAAATGAAGAATTCAACTCTATTCTCCAGCAAGCTATCCGAGATTAATTTCCCCCAGCTAAAACATCACACTTCCATACATCATGATACATGCATATACACATCATACCATCTCATTTATGTTGAGAACATCATTGCTTGATCCATATCATGCATTGCATATGACTGACCTTTACCTTTCAGGAAAGATCCAGTTAAGTTCTCAGCCATTTCCAAGACTTTCTCTGGTCTAGTTAAATCGATTCCTAAAGATTTTTCTGATGCCGATCCAGTTGAAGATATTTCCAAGACTTTCTCTGGTCCAGTTAAATTGATTCCTAAAGATTTTTCTGATGCCGATCCAGTTGAAGATATTTCCAAGACTTTCTCTGGTCCAGTTAAATCGATTCCTAAAGATTTTTCTGATGCCGATCTAGTCAAAGACCTTCTATGATCCAGTTAAATCGATTCCTAAAGATTTTTCTGATGCCGATCCAGTTAAAGATAGTCAAAGACTTTCTCTGGTCCAGTTAAATCCATTCCTAAAGATTTTTCTGATGTCGATCCAGTTGAAGATATCCCAAGACCTTCTCTAGTCCAGTTAAATCGATTCTTAAAGATTTTTCTGAGGCGAAGCCAGTCAATGGAGGCGTAATCAGTTAAATCGATTCCTAAAGATTTTTCTGAGGCGAAGCCAGTCAATGGAGACATAATCAGTTAAATCGATTCCTAAAGATTTTTCTGAGGCGAAGCCAGTTAATGGAGACAAAATCAGTTAAATCGATTCTTAAAGATTTTTCTGAGGTGAAGCCAGTCAATGGAGACAAAAATCAGTTAAATCGATTCCTAAAGATTTTTCTGAGGCAAAGCCTATCAATAGAGACAACCTGTCAATAGAGACAACCTGTCAATGGAGACAACTTGTCAAAGGAGACACCCCTGTCAATAGAGACAACCTGTCAATAGAGACAACCTGTCAATGGAGACAACTCGTCAAAGGAGACACCCCTGTCAATAGAGATATCCTGTCAATGGAGACAAATCGTCAAAGGAGACACCCCTGTCAATAGAGACATCCTGTCAATGGAGACAACTTGTCAAAGGAGACACCCCTGTCAATAGAGACAACCTGTCAATGGAGACAACTTATCAATAGAGACAACCTGTCAATAGAGACAACCTGTCAATGGAGACAACTCGTCAAAGGAGACACCCCGTCAAAAGAGACAACCCGTCAATGAAGACAAAACTACCTACCAACAATCTCCAAATGGCATCTGTAAGCCCATTCCTGACATCACAATGCTGATACTACACCATGCGAGTGCAAATTTCTGGGCACTCTAGTGTTCAATTATCTTCCACCTTCGGATCACGAAAGGCTAGAAAGCCAATCTATATCCTCAGGTTTAAGAAAATTGAACAGGGGTAACTGTTGCACCCCAAAATTTTCCCTCTCATGTTTTCCAAAGTCTTCCCCCTGCATGGTTGATCATAAACTCTTGCCTAAGGAAAAAGAAAATTTTTGAGTGGTACTTTAAGTATCTTCCGATTGGAATTCTGAAAGACCCTTCGATTGGCATTCTGAAGGAGTCTTTCGATTGGCATTATAGACAAGCATTCGATTGGAATTATGTCAAGGCAATTTCGACAGGCATGTCAACCATGTCCTTTAATTGGCATGAACAACACCTTTTGATTGGCCTGTTAACAGAGCCTTTCGATTGGAATCCTTCGATTGATATTTGGGCAAGGCCCATTCGAAGGGTACGCAGGGAGTCCATTCGAAAGAGGCAAATCAGGACTAATCGAAGAGCATGGCCTGAAAGCATTCGAAATCCAAAAGCGTCCAGGTTCATTCAAGGGACACGAATGTTTCAAAAAAGGAAATTATTTAATGTGTCTTATTCTTGTCTCATGGATTTAATGGCCTGTTTAATGGCTGTCCCTTGCCATTACTGCACCCTCACACCCCTATAAATACAGAGGCCAACATACATTACCAACACAGAGAATATACACACGAAAATATACAACACACACAAAAACTCTGCAGGAGAATACACAACGAAAATCACACAACAGGAGAACAAAAGACATTGGAGTTACGCTGCCCAAAAGTCATCAGCATTTTCATAAGTAGCCAAGCCCAGAAGCCCAGATCGAAGGTGCCTACATCCAGGAAGCGCCCAAATCGAAAGTCCAATTTGTTGGTAAGAAAGGGTAAATTATCCAACCTTGTTTTTCGCATAACATATCATTACTCGTTGTTACTTTCGATTTGCCATCCTAGACAGGATCAAAGGGCCTGGGTTTGGCACCCAGGCCATGTCCATCATTTGCTAATATTTGCTGCAGACATAGCCTGAAGAGACCCAGCAAGCGTAGGATCGAAGGGCCTGAGGTTCAATACCCAGGCCTTGCATTTTATTTCGCTAATATGCTTTTGCAGGTATAACATCCCAGATCGAAGGAGAGCCCTTCTTTGGATCGAACCCATTAGCATGCTGGATTGAAAGAGGCATCTCATTCCTGGATCGAAAGCCATGACCTCCATGATCGAAAGACAATCCTCTTCCCTGGATCGAAGGCTACTCACGCCTTACTGTCTGGCCCAATCGAAAGGACCATTTCCCTCCCTGGGTCGAAACTCCTTTTTTCCCTGGATCGAAGGATCCCCCCTTGTATTTTATTTTTGTTTTCATTGACATCTTTTTATCTTTTTTTTAATTAACATTAAAATAAAATAAAAAAACACAAAGAACATTAGGCTAGTTTTTTCTATTAAAATTAACTTTGTTAATTAATCTCTTAATTATCTTAACATTTTCTCAAAAAAAAAAAACTAAAATTAAATAGATTTAGATCATTTTCCCAAAATAAAATAAAACAACAAAAAGATTTCATTCTTAGGATTTTTAGAGTTTATTTTCATATCCGTGCGCGTTTATTTTATTGTAATTGCCTACTGGGATGTAATAGCTTAACTAAGATCCTTTACTGCTTTTATTTCCCCAATTTTTGGACATGTAAATAATCCCCCTCCCCGAAAGCCTTGTAATAGCGTAGGATTTACAATTCACGCAATTTAAATTCCTGTGCATATATTAATTGCTTAGATGTATGCTAACTAGGATTGCATGACAAGATTAACTCTTAACTTAAAATCAACAATAGCTCACCATGACATGCAAGAGTAAAATAACTGAAAATTGACACACTTACACATGCCACTCTTAGGGTACACCTCACTTGGTTGCCTCGAACGTGGTCATTAAGTATAAGATGTTTTAGAGGTCGTCCTTTGTCCCAAGATCATAAGTGGCCTCGAAATGGTCGCCTCGATAAAAATGATCTAAGACATTAGGATTACCACTAAAGCGTCCTAACATTGCTTTAGTGACCACACGTCCCTAAAATCGAATTGACCCGAAAACTCCAACGATGGTGCTACCTACTCCTCAATAGTAGGATAGTACTGTCTAAAGGATATTTGCACAATTAAATTCCTTTTTGAGTAGGTAGAGGTTCTTAAGTACTTGCTCTCTTTTAAAAACAAAACAAAAACTTTTCGCACTTACACTTTCTTCAAAAACAAAATTCTTTTCAAAACCCACAATCACAAAGAAAAGAAAACCTTTTGAAAACATAGTGAGCAAGTACCTAAGAGCCCATGGATAACCACAGATAGAAAGGGTGCTAACACCTTCCCTTTCTATAATCTACCTCCTGAACCCGAGAGACATCTCGAAAAGGAATTTTTCTGTGCTTTTGTCCTTTCCCTTGTTGGATAAAATAAAAGACGGTGGCGACTCTTGCTTACCGTGACACTTTGCAAAAACAAACGCAAACGCGAACCAGCATTCCAAAAACAGTCAGTTCTCGTTCCCACCGATCACATTAAGCAATCGTAAGTGGACTTATATAGAAGTCACACCTATTTTGAGGCCGGTCAATAGTAATCTATGCACCATTTGTTTTGAGACATGATATAGAGATCATGCTCCAATAACAATTAGTGCAATAAGAAAGGGATGAGATGAAGAAGGGTGGGAGAAAATATACAAACCACATTTGAATTAAAATTTTAATCAAACTATTATTAAAATCATTCATCCATTTTTATGGAGTTAAACTCAACACCGTGGATCCAATGATGTTAACAAAGTTCATGATAAAAAATACAACCCAAGATCAGCTAGAAAATAATCACAAAATAATAATACATTTATTATATACATTAAAAAAGGTTTTAAAATGTTTTAAAATAGAAAATAAAAGAGAAAAATATCAACCATGTTTAAATTAATCAAGAAATATTAAGTAAGACCATAGAAAAATCAGAGATGAACTCAAATATTTTTGTAAAATTTTTGGTAATTTTTTTAAGTCAGAAACTATTTTTAAACTAATTAAAATTTCTCAAACAAATAGAAAATAGATCAAAAATAGTAAACATCAATATAAAATTCCATAAATTTTTCAAAAAGTCAGAAATATGTAAAATGATATTTATGATTTTTTTTTGAATTAATAAATGTCAAAAAATATTTTTAAAGTAATTAAAAGGAAGAAAATAATGCAAAAAAATATCAAATTTCAAAATAAAAATGTGAAAAAATAGTCATGAGATCGGGAATAATTCAAAGTATTTTTGTGAATTTTTTCATAATTTTTGGATAAAAAAAATAAGAGTTATAAATTTTTGAAAATTAAATCAATTAAAATATAAAATCAGAAAATAAAATAAAAACCAAAAAGATGTGGACCATCAGATCATAGTCAAAACGCGTTAGTAAGCTGATCCAATGGACCAGACGCGCTGTGCTTGATATGGACCTTCATGAGATACGCATATGATCAGAAAAAAGGCAACCAATAAAATTAAAACGTTTGGCACACTATCATTGGATGAGGCGAGACATGTCATTGTCTTCAACCTCCAGACACCCTGCAATGGAGATGTTGTGAGATCCTTCAAATAGAAAAATTAGGATTCTAGACTAGTATCATTGGATTCGTCTCTTCAAGACGATCCTAACACCACCGTCGCACCAAATTTATATAAGGTATGCAAAGAGATATGAATCAAAAATCCAGAAAATAGCGAGCACCTTCAATTTGAGATTTCTCTCTCAATTCTCAATGGATTTCAAAATTGTAAGAAGCACAAGAATCAGGAGAAAGAGTAGAATATGTTAGTACTTTATTTGGATCCAAATGGTGGAGAACTATACCTTTTCGAAGTTCAAGAAAGAAGCTCTAAAATTGGACTTCTATAGCTTGAATTATGGCTTGTTTTGCTTGGTTTAAGTGCTTGAGAGTTTGTAGGATGCTGAAGGATGATGAATGTGACAAGAATTTTGGAAGAAAAGGCTTGAATCTCAGAAACTGATTTAAAAAATTTGAAGTTCGTGTGAGGTTTTGACAGAGTGTATTTGGCTCTCAAAGCTTGAGGAAATTAATGTGGGATGACCCTCTTTTTATAGGGAATCAAATGGAATGTTCAAGCGTGTGAAATGATGAAGTTTAGAGGGAAATCGTGTGAACCTGATACACGAGCAAGGTGTGATCTGTTTTGCATCAAAACTCATCAAATCCTTGCGTTTTAAGGCTCTAATCCACTTTGGAAACTTGGTTAAACATGTTTAGATCACAAACGTGTGCTAATTTGATGTTTAGAAGCCAAAACATGAATTTCAAATTCCGACTTATGAAGAAACTTCAGTTCCAAGTTACCAAGTTCAATCCAATGGCATTCTCAGCTCAAGGAGTCTTAAGGCATGATTCTTGATGCCTTAGAAAGATGAGATTACAAGCTTTGCAATGGAAAAATAATGGAATCAAATGGATGTTTGAGCTGAAAGTTGCAATGAGTCAAAGTTGGGGAAAAAGGGTTGACTTTCCATACTTAGAAATATTTCAAAATTTTCTTCAAAAGTGACCTATAATGTTTTGCATCCAAACATGGCATTCCACTTAGAAATTTCTATTGACCAAAAAAGATGGCATAAAATAGACCTCTCGAATGACATTTTGAGACTTGAACCATTCAAAATCTCCAAAAATTGAGAGAGTTATGAATTGTTGAAGTTGACAAAAAATTATGAAATGACCTATAATCTTTTGTATCCTTAGGGCATCTTCAATCCATTTTATCACTTTGCACATAAAAGAAGGCATAAAGTTCACATCCTCAAGATAATTATGGAAAAATAATCGATTAAAAGTGATAAAAATTGACCAAGTTATGATCATTTGAAGTTACACTTGAGAAATTGGGGGCTCATCTAGAGGACTTGTAATCTTTCTTCAACATTAAGTTTCTTCCACATGAAAAATCCTTGAAGCTTTTGAAGTGATTAGTTGATAACCTATTAAATAGAAGTATGTCTTTATAATCACTCAAAAATACCAAAAAATGAGCAATATATACTTCTTTGAAGTTCAAAACCCTAACTCATAGATCAAGAAAATGCTTTGAGGAACTTTGAAAATTTTGGACAAACTTCTTGTACCAACACTTTTTCTTTGTTAATAGAAGTTTTGAGGATGATAATGAGAAGTCATAGCAACCAAAACAACTTTCATATCTTGAGAATTAAGATAAATGTGCACTTGTGACCAATGGGAACAAGGCCTTGTCTAACCATGACAACTTCTTTAATCAACCACTTGTACTTTTGAATCAATCTTTATAACTTTGAAATTTGGTGAACCAAAATGAACCTTGCCATGCCATTTATTCCAAAATAACTTCAATGGTGAGGATTGAACATCTCAAGCTTTATTGACTAGGGCATGGAAATAAACTCATGAACCCATGGATCAACTTGCTAAGCCTTAATGCCCTTACCTATATTATTAACAAGTAAGACAAACCAACATTGCATTTTATTAATTAAAAGGAAATTAAAAAACAAGACATGCATAATCACAAAAGAAAAACAAGTCAAGGTGCTTGGTGATTCCTCAAAGAGCAAAGCTAAAGATAGGGAGGAGAACCAAAAGCCCTAATGTGGTCTTGTTGTGATTGAATCAATATGGTATGACGAAGGGATCTTAGGGGCAAAAATTGGGGTACAACAACTGCCCTTATTTAAGTTTCTTCTATCCGGAGATACAAAGGTTAAAAATCTTCGTGTCGACGCAATCGAAGATACTTAAATATAAAACAAACCCTATTTTTGGCCCTAAGATGCCATGCAATGCTTATGAGCATGAATGCATATGAACAAATTCAAAGAGACGCAAAACACCATTGGGGATGTAGCAAAGGAAATAAGGATCAAAAGAGATACCCGACCAGGAAAATAAATCACTGGTGAATCAAAAAGACCCGACTCATAGAGGATGGTAAAAGGTCGAGGGATACACCAACTTTTACTGAAGGCGATACTACTGACGTTTACTGAAGGTAGAAAGAGGAGCGAAAGAATATCACCGATGTTCACTGATGGTGAGCTACCAACGTTTACTGAAGGTAGAAAAAAAAATTATCGATGTTCACTAACGATGAACTACCAACTTTCACTGAAGGTAGAGAGAGAATATCATAGCATCGCCATTCACTGACGATGAACTATTAACGTTCACTGAAGGTAGCAAAAAGATAACAATCACCAAATTTCACTGAAGGTGACCTACCAACTTTTACTGAAGGTAGAGAGAAAATATATCATAGCATCGCCGTTCACTGACGATGAACTACCAACATTCACTGAAGGTAGAAAAAAGATAACAATCACAAACTTTCACTTAAGGTGACCTACCAACTTTCACTTAAGGTAGATAGAAAATATATCATAACACCGCCGTTTACTGCGTTCATTGAAGGTAGCAAAGAGATGGCAATCACCAACTTTCACTGAAGGTGACCTACCAAATTTCACTGAAGGTAGAGAGAAAATATATCATAGCATCGACGTTCAATGACGATGAACTACCAACGTTCATTGAAGGTAGCAAAAAGATAACAATCACCGACTTTAACTGAAGGTGCACTACGCCAAAAAAGACCTAAGAAAGCGCTTTTTTTTTGCCCTTTAGCAGCGCTTAAAAGCGCTGCCTATGGTGGCACTGCCGTAGGTCTAGACAATGCTTTTTTTTACGAAAAAGCGCTGCCATATGTATTCTTTGGCAGCACTTTTTTATGAAGAAGCGCTTTCATAGGTCTACCTAAGGCAACGTTTTTTTTCTGGAAAAGCGCTCTCATAAGTTTTCTTTTAGCAACATTTTTTTTCTGGAAACGCGCTGTCATATGTTTACCTTAGACAACGCTTTTTGTGAAAAAGCGCTTTCATAGGTTACCTAAGTCAGCATTTTTCTTGAAAAAGCGCTTTCATATGGTGTTTTTTTTAGAGGTATAATTTATATAATTCATATACCTGCATTGTTTGCAGCATATTATTTATATAAACCAGTTGCCATAACCTGTAATTCATAAACCGCGGTAATGCATTGTATACCATTGTAATCCAAAATATATATACACCATTTTTGTACCTCAAAATATATAAAAACCATTGTTATCAGCATTGTAACTCAAAATCAGTCTTACAAAATCAACCCTAACAACAACTAAACCAGTCCTAATGTATGAAAGAAACAAGGTCAATTATGTATTAAAGATAACTGATACACTTACAAAACCTTCCTCAAATATAACAATAATTAAGGACGTACAAGAGTTTCTGCAATAACTTTGAAAACAAAAAATAACAAAATTGTAATACTGCTTCCTTTCTAACTCTTAGTCTGCTCCCTCAACCTTCGGATGGTACTCCGAACAGTCACAACACTGGCAGTACTGTCAAAATAATAAGCACAAAGAAAATCACAAGGTTAGCAACTATATACAAGCAATTAATCAATTGAGAAAACATGTTTTTTGAGCAAGATTCTTACTTCAAAGTGTAAGCACCACCAGCCTTGACCTTCCCACAATCTTTGCAGCCCCAAATACCAATAACCTTTCTCTTAACAGCATACTACATACAAAAAATTGAGAACATAATCAACCAATGCAGATCGAAAAAACTCGTCACAAAACACCTTAAAAAAAACTACCTTTCCACAAAACTCGCAGAAGAATTTACTGTGCTGACTGACTTCCATCTTCTTAATTTGCTTCCTCAAACTAGCACCATATCGGGTGCCTGAAATTAGAACACAAACCTATCAGTTATCACCATTTACAACACAAAAACCATAAACTCATCTTAGTTGAGAATTTCATTTAAATTAGAAGCAAATAAATCTAAGTTAAACCTAATTGAAATTAAAAAACCCACAAAGTTTTTAGGGTTAGAACAAACACATTTATAGTGAATTGAAATGAAATAAATATCTACAAAACAAACAAATCTGAAACCAAAAAGCACAACAAACAAGACAAAATGTTGAAAAGTAAGAAAATTGATAGAACGTACCGTATTTTCCAACAATACCGGCCTTCTTGGTTCTCTTAGTCTGTAACCAAAATCACAAACAATAATCACATAAGAATGAAATTAGAATAACAGTTTAAAATTCAACAAGCTGTGAAAACGAATGAACCATTTTGGGATGCTGTGAGAAACGAAGATGAGCGGCTATACTGCAAATGGTTTCCAACAAGGGTTTCTGTTGAATAACTTATAATAATAATTCGGGTATGGGCTTAACTAATGGGCCACAATAACTACCTACGAAAGCGCTTTTAAAACCGCTTTCTAAAGGTCATCTATAACAGCGCTTTTACATCAAAAAAGCGCTTTCGTAGCATATCCTATAGCAGCGCTTTTAAAAGCGCTTTCTAAAGGCCAGCTTTAGCAGTGCTTTGGAAAAGCGCTTTCTAAGGCTGACCTTTAGCAGCGCTTTTGAAAAGCGCTTTCTTAAGGTACCCTCTGAAAGGCCAGCTTTAGCAGCGCTTCCCAAAAAGCGCTTTCTAAGGGTGACCTTTAGAAGCGCTTTTGAAAAGCGCTTTCTTAAGGCACCCTTTGAAAGCGCTTTTTTAAGCGAATTTTTTTTAAAACCTACATCAGCGCTTTTTCCAAAAGCGCTTTCTTTTATGTGCTGCTAAAACTTATTTTTGGCGTAGTGGTGACCTACTAACTTTCACTGAAGGTAGAGAGAAAATATATCATAGCATCGCCGTTCACTGATGATGAACTACCAACGTTCACTGAAGGTAGCAATAAGATAAAAATCACCAACTTTCACTGAAGGTGACCTACCAACTTTCACTGAAGGTGGAGAGAAAATATCATAGCATTGCCGTTCACTGACGATGAACTACCAACGTTCACTAAAGGTAGCAAAAAGATAACAATCACCAACTTTCACTAAAGGTGACCTACCAACTTTCACTGAAGGTGGAGAGAAAATATATCATAGCATCACCGTTCATTGACGATGAACTACCAATGTTCACTGAAGGTAGAAAAAAGATAACAATCACCAACTTTAACTGAAGGTGACCTACCAACTTTCATTGAAGGTAGAGAGAAAATATATCATAACATCGCTGTTCACTGACGATGAACTACCAACATTCACTGAAGGTAGAAAAAAGATAACAATCACCAACTTTAACTGAAGGTGACCTACCAACTTTCACTGAAGGTAGAGAGAAAATATATCATAGCATCGCCGTTCACTGACGATGAACTACCAACATTCACTGAAGGTAGCAAAAAGATAACAATCACCAACTTTCACTGAAGGTGACCTACCAAATTTCACTAAAGGTAGAGAGAAAATATATCATAGCATCATCGTTCACTGATAATGAACTACCAACGTTCACTGAAGGTAGAAAAAAGATGACAAGTCTTTTCCCAAAAATTCCTGCGTTTCGCCTAGAACAGGTCTCAACTTCTTTAACCGAGGTATTCTGCCTGGAAAGGGTAATATATAAGTTGTCTCAAATAAAGAGTATCCACTTGCAAAGATTTCACAATGAATTGTCTCTGCGATATTGTAGAGACTAGCCATCCACTGGAGTAATTTGACAATGAACTGCAAACTATCCACTTATAGAGAAGATAGCAAAAACGTAACATCGACTTTTATGGGGAAATACAAGTTGCTCAAATAAAGAGACCTGCTAGTTGCTGTTATGAAGGATTGTAAAATGAATTCCTGGGTAAAATGTCATGACTTCCTAGGGAATGAATCATGACTTCACGGGGAAGGCAGTATAGCTTCCCAGGGAGAACAAAATGGCTTCATGGGGAAAAAATGGCTTCCTGGGGAAATGCCAACATATTCTTGCTGAGGAGATAAAGTCTTCTCGTGCAAAATAAATGTACACTCAAACCAAGGCTCGAAGCTTGCATAGATCAAAAGTAATAATATTGCTGGGAAGCAAAGATTCAAACCAGAAATAAAGTTGAGTGAAACAGTCAACCAAAATACATCTTTTGAGAAATAAACTCAAGAGGGAAACCCAATCTATCCAGACGAAGAGCTGTACAGGAAGGCTAAAGCAAAAATCTTCCACGAGGGATAACTTAGTGGGGAAATTGAAAGAATATACACTTTCTGCGTAAGGCTGACACTCTATTGGAGAGAGGACAACATAACTCTGCAAAACAAGGTAATATGTCAACAAGATATTGATGAATATGAATGAGCAATGATTTGCTAAATTTAACAATGCATGATGTATGTATGAATGTATGAGTGTTATCACGTATATGCTGACAAAACAAACATATAATACTTGGGATAAACAAACAAAACCAACTCGGGCACAACCAACACTCGGCTAAATCACACCCAAGATGAACATTACATAAGAAAATAAGCACCAACTGAGGAAACAAAGTCCTACTGCATGGCTTAACTTCACTGGGGAGAAACATAATCCGGAAGTAAACAAAACATAGCAATAAAACAGTATATATACAGGGATATAACATCCTTCTCCAGGCTTCACCGGGGAATAACACTCAGACTTCAATGGGGAAACAAATGTTTTCATGCGTAGCACTTCTATTGGGGATTGCAGTACTGATTCCGAATAAGGCAGATGGAAGTTATATTGTCAAAACATGCACTGAGGAATTCAAGTTGACTTCAATGGAGAAATATCATACAGACTTCACTAGGGGAGATAATGCTTCATCATCGAGATATCAACGGGGGACCTCGTGCCGACTCCATTGGGGAGGTCAACACCAGATTGAAGAGAGGAAACTAAGGTACGCTCTTCACTGGGGAAACCAGATACGCTCTCAATATTGAGAGTAGGTTTTGCACCAACTTCTCTGGGGAGAAAGTATGAAACCTTATGGGGACAACAACTTGGAGAGTTAAGAATTCAAACATTATAGCAGGAAATCAATCTTATGGGGATTTTGAATCAAACCTAACACTTGGCGAGTGAAAACCCAAAAGGTTGATAACCAATTCAATGCTTCTTAAATAAAACACTGCCCTTGCCTAATTATCGGGCAATCGAACAAAATGCAAATACCGCGGAGAGGAGATGCTTCACAAATGAGTCAAATCTTAGCATGCACGGGGAGGAAAAACTTCTATGAACTAAGAGAGACCTTCACTGGGGAATTTCAAATTGAGTCTTCATATCACACAAACCTATTCCAACAAAAGGTGCCCTAGGATAACCTTCCCGGGTGTGATACGGTGGCAGAACTGACTGTTAATACTGGTTTGCGTTTTTTGTTCGCAAAATGTCACGATAAGCAAGAGTTGCCACCGAATTTTATTTTATCCAATCAGGAAAAGGAAAAAGAACAGAAAAAACCTTTTTCGAGATGTTTCTGAGTACGGGGGGTAGATTATAGAAAGGGAAGGTGTTAGTACCCTTTCTATCCGTGGTTTTCCACGAGCTCTTAGGTAATTGCTCATTTTGAAAACTCCTTGTGTGTGCTTGCTTTGAAAAGTTTTGTATTACTTTGTTTTAACCCTTGCTTCTGTCCTTAAGAGTATTACGAAGTTGTTTTGAAAACTTTGTTTGAAAGTGTTTGTGTGAAAAAAGTTTTTGTTTGTTTGAGCAAGTACCTATGAACTAATCCACCTACTCGAAAAAAGTCTGTTCGTTTTCCTTTTAGACAATGTTATCCCATTATTGAGAAATAGGTAACATCGTCGTTGGAGTTTTTTAGGGACATTCGAAGGGACAAGTACGATCACAAAAGCAATGTTAGGAAATGTTAGTAATCATCCTAAAGCCTTAAAGATCTTTTTCCGAGGCAACATCCGAGTGGGTCATTTTAGATCTTTCAGGGCTAGAGGACAACCACTAACAAACCCTATACTTCATGACCGTTTACCGAAGGCAACCGGAGTGGAGTAAACCCTAGGAGTGAGCATGTGCGAGTGTATTTTTTCAGTTAATTTATCTTTGCACATTTAGGGTTTTCTACTGTTTTAATTTTCAGTTAGTATTTCCATACAATCCTATTAACATACATCTAAGCAGTTTATAGTTTGCAGAAATAAAATGCGGAAAGTTAAAGTCCTAGCTATTACAGGGTTTTTGCAGATACATAATTATCTTAGACTGAAAATAAAGATGCGGAATTGAAATCCTAATTACTATTACAAACTCGGAGCAGTTACAATAATAATAAAAAGGAAATTAAAATGCGCGCGGCGAATTAAATGCGAGAATAATTTAGGAAACCTAAAAAATCTACTTGAAAAATATTTAGGTTATTTTTGAGAAAAAATTCATTTATGTACAAAATTAAATCCTATTTCTAATTATTTTTAATTATGAAAAGGATTAAATTGCCCTAAATAATTAAACTAATTAATTATGGAAATAAAATAGTTTTATGAAAAAAATGATTTTTATGTTTTTTATGATTTTTGATTTAATGATAAAAAATAATTTTTGTGTTATTTGTAAAAAGAAAATAATTAATGAAATAATTAAAATAAAGGAAATAAAATAAAAAAGAAAAGAAATTGGGCCTGTATGAGCTGAATGAGGGGGTTGTACGCTGAACTTATCCAGGCCCATGAAGCTAAGGCCCAGTCAACGCGTTGATTCTGTACAGCCATGCTTGGAGGGTGTACCATGGACTTCCCTTTGATTGAGCATTGGATATGGATTAGTGACGATCCAGTGGCTAGATGGTTGGAGTGCATAGTGGACGTCTGGCTGTGTAAAGTATGGAATCTGTAATTAAACATTGTGAAAATAACAAAATACTGGGACCTGGGATCGAACCCAGGTCCTTTCACTCTCAAACCTGCGCCCTTGCCATGTGTACTGCATGTTTTATTTGTTACTATGATAATAACAATATATAATATATGAAAAACAAGTGGATAACTGAAAAATAAAAACGCGCGCCAGCCATTCAAATGGTCCAATACTATGGTGCCAAGTCATCGTCTCCTTCGTTGAGACTGTCGTTTTAGGCCAAGACTTTTACCTATAGACAAACTTCTGTGGCTATAACCCTGTGAATTTCCAAAATTCATATCAAGCATGATAAATCAATTGTGAGTACATAGATCAACTCGTCTTGATGCCACGAGCATCATGGTACCCTTTTCTTGGGCCAATTTAACCTGTGCAAGGAAACCCTAAAACGACCAAACAAACCCTAGCCATGGCGTTAATCAATATATGCACCCAAACGCAAAATTAAATAAACCAAAACAATCCAAATAATGATACAAACACAATGCTATGCTCAAAAGTGAACAATTATGCGTAAACTGTAAAATCAAAGTCAAGTTTGGATATGCAAACCGTGGGTCTGTAACTCGCAATTCTGGACGTGAAAATGCTTGCAATTGATTGAGACACATTCTGGAGATGTCCAGGAGTCTATTGGTAGTCTTAGAATGGCTTGAATTTTCCTCTAAGCTTGAAATCGATCCACACCTTTTTGCCAAAATTTTGAGTTTTCTTGCTAGCTTTCACGACCTCCAATCCTTGTTGTTTTGGCTTGAGTATGTTCAGTATATGTAGTGGAACGAATTAGGGCAACAAAAACACTTTGTATCTTTGATAATCATGGAGATTTAATTTGATTTTTCTCTTGTATGATATGTTTCCAAAATAGGCCTAATCATGCCAATTTGCTCCAATTATCACTTGATCTGATTTGATATGATTTGGCCAGCCTAGTTGGATTGTGATTCCTACAAAAATCAGATAAAAACCAATCTTTTTATATTTTTTTTGCAATTTATTTGATTTAATCTAACTTTTAATAAATAAAAATCAAAATAAAATAAATAAATAAACAAATAAAGTGTGGATGCTGATTTGGGTCGTGGACCATGTCACAAGCAAGATGCAATCATGAGAAGCTAGGCCCATTTGACAAAAATGCACTTTTGAGCATATTTGACTTTTTGGCAATTTTCCAAAAATGGTCAACTTTGACAAGGCATATCTCCTCCAATTTTAACCATAGAGAGGTGTTCTTGTACTTTTTATAAAGCTTAGGATGTCCCCTAAACAACCCTTTTGGTTTCATCTCAATTGGGTCTTCCATGTTCATGTAAAAAGCTTTGACCCAAAAGGTGCTTTTGTTGACTTTTCAAAAGGACCTATAATGTAGAAATTCATATCTTTTGATGAGTGCATATTTTGAACTTGGGTGATGAAGATGAGTTGTATGGAATTGCATCCTCTTCAAAATGAGCCTTGGATGGAAAATTTATGATAAAGTATGGAGAAGTTATGCCTGGTCAAAGTTTGGTTGACTTTTCCTGAGAAACCCTAATTTAGCAACTTTTGGGTTTTGATGAATTTGGGGAATTCCTTGGGGAATCATGATCAACCATTGATCAAATGATGTATATCACTTCACAATGTTGATGTTGAACAAAAATATTGAAGTTTGACTGTATGTGGGCCACAATTGACTTTTGACCTAATACAGTTGATTTCCAAGCATCTGAGCAGTTGACTGAGCAAACTTCTTGTGCAAGGCATGAAACTTGACATGGATGATATTGAGAACATATTAGGACCATGTAAATAATTTGGGACCTTTGGACTTCAACCATCTTGATGAGGAGTGAAACCCTAGTTTGAAGCTTGTTGCCTTAGGAGGAGGATTTGTCTGGTCAATCCTTAGTCATCCTTGAGCAATTGAGGACCTCAATGGGCATGTATTGAGTAAAATGAGAGGAAATTTTTTGGGGTACAACACTGGGGAATCAAGAAGTCAACATATAGAAATAGGTCAAACTCTTTGGGATTTTAAATCAAACTCCACACTGGACAGGTGAAAACCCAAAAGATGACAACTGTCTCAACACTTCTTAGAAAATATACTGCCCTGCTCCAGTTACCTAGGAAAATAAATACCAACAATAATGCCAACACTGCCAAAAAGAGCAACATTTTTTAAATAATCCCATCTCAGCACACCAAGGGGACGAGACCTTTCATCATATGAGAGAATACTTCACTGGGGAATCCAGAATAGAGACCTCATACCAAGCAAACCCAAAAATCAGAAAATGAAACAACACTTGATTGGGGACACCAGGATGACAAACCTGATATTGCACCTTATGCCAATTGGTATCGTCTTCAATATACAAAAATCACATGCATACCAGCGAAAACGACCTGAGAAAACCTTCTCTAGGGAAACAAAACTTCTCAAAATTTACTAGAGTTCGTCCATTCCTGGGATCACTACTTTTGTTTTCCTCTTGAATCACAAAATCTAAAGTAAAAGTAAGTTGTAAATTCCTTTAGAAAAACAATTTTGTTATTTAATCTTTTTGCTTTAAAAATTATTATCAATAATAAATGGAGTCTTTGTAAGCTGAATAAAACAAGAAATACAAAGAATTGGGTAAAAGCTAAAATTTTATTGATAGAATGGTAGTCTGTGAATGGAGAGACTCCATGGATAATTACAAAATTCGAAAATGGTAATATACAATGGAAAAGATACATTGAGATACAATGACCAGTATTCCCTCTAACAACTTTGAAATCCTGAGCAGCAGCTTATGTTGAAGTATGTTGAGGACCCAAGAAGATTGTTGCTTAAATGATCAAGTCTTGTTTGATGCAGTTACTTGCCAAGAAAGTCCATAACTTTTGCCTAAGCTGCCCTTGCGGGTTTTCAACTTAGCGGGGAATTTTATTCTATTTATGTCTCTAATTTTTGCCTAGACCGCCCTTTCGGGTTTTTGACCTACCGAGATGCTCTTTTTTGCCTAAGCCACCCTGTCCGATTTTCAACTTAGCAAGTTGTTCTTTTATTTCTTGAGGCAAAGTATTTCTTGACTGCATAAGCATTCATGGGACGTGGGAACTCCTCGCCATCCATAGTTTCAATAATTAATGCACCTCCAAAGAAGGCTTTCCTGACAACATATGGGGCTTCAAAATTGGGAGTCCACTTTCCCCTAGAATCAGCGTTAAAAGACATGATCTTCCTGAGCACGAGGTCGCCTTCTCTGAACTCACGAGGTTTGACTTTCTTATCAAAATCTTTCTTCATTCTCTTCTGATATAACTACCCATGACACAAACCGTCATTCTCTTCTCTTCGATCAAATTCAATTGGTCAAACCTTTTCTGGACCCATTCAGCCTTTGACAACTTGGTTTCCATTATCACACGCAGAGAGGGAATCTCAACCTCGATTGGGAGTACCGCTTCCATTCCATACACAAGGGAGAACAGGGTTGCTCCTGTTGAAGTGCGTACAAATGTCCGATATCCATGTAAAGCAAAAGGGAGAATTTCATGCCAATCTTTATAAGTAACAACCATCTTATGGATAATTTTCTTGATGTTCTTATTAGCAGCTTCAACAGCCCCGTTCATCTTCGGCCTGTACGGAGACGAATTGTGATGGACGATCTTGAATTCTTCACAAAGTTCTGACATCATCTTGTTGTTCAGATTCGAGCCGTTGTCGATGATGATTCTGCTCGGCACACCATACCGATATATGAGATTATTCTTAATGACTGTTATACTGGTTTTGCATTTTTATTCGCAAATGTTGCGGTAAGCAAGAGTCACCACCGACTTTTCTTTTATCCAAATTAAGGAAAGGGTGAAAAGAATAGAAAAATACCTTTTTGAGAATTTTCAGAGTAAGGGGGGTAGATTATGGAAAGGGAAGGTGTTAGCACACTTTCCATCCGAGTTATTTACGGGCTCTTAGAGGTTTGCTCATTTTGAAATACCTTTGTGTTTTGTGTGTTTGAAAAGTTTTGGAAAATGAATTACTATGGAGAACTTTGTAATGTTTCTTGGGATAGTGGAGAAAGTATACAAAGTGTTTTGAAATTGTTTTTGAAAAGTAGAATTTGTGTAAGTGTGAAAATGTTTTGAGCAAACTTCTAACAGCTACCTACTTTTATACTCGAAAAGAGGTCGTTCTTTTCCTCTTATCCTTTAGACAGTGCTATCCTACTATTAGTGAGTAGGAGCCCTATCGTTGGATGTATGAGGGACATTCGAAATGGACGTTACAGTCACGAAGGCAACTTGTAGAGACGCTTTCGCAATTTTGTTTAGGGACTAGATCATTTACCGAAAGGCAACTGTAGGGTCATCGAGGGACTACGATCTTTTGATTTATGGGTCTTTGCTAAAGCGTTCCTGCCTCATGATTGTTTTTATTTCTGAAGGCAACTAGAGTGGGGTACCCTAGAGGTGTATATGTGTAAATGTGTTATGTTCAGTTATTTTTTTCTTTTTGTTAAGTTTGCTAATGTTTGATTTCAATCTTTTCATACACGCCTAGTTACTAGCAGTAAATATATATTGCAGAATATTAAAGTGCGGTAATTTAAATCTACGCTATTACAATGCTTTGGGGAAGGGATTTACATTATACAAGAATGAGGGGGATAAAGCAGTAAATGTCCTAGTTTTAATCAATTACATCCAGTAGGCAGATACAATAATATGGAAAAATATGAAAATAAATAAATGCGTGCGAAGTAGAAAAGGTGTCTGAAAAAATCCTAAGGTGAAAAATCTTTTTGTTTTGTTTTTATTTTAAGAAAATATAACCTAAGTCTATTTAATTTTAATTTCAAGAAAGAGGTTAAAATAATGAATTAATTTATTTATAAATTAATTTGATTAATAAAAAAAAACTATCCTAATATTTTTTATGATTTTGATTTAAGATTAATTTAAATAAAAAGGATCAATAAAGAAATAACAAAAATAAAATATGAAGGAGTGAGGGGATACTTCGATCCAGGGAAAATCATGGCTTCGATTCAGAGGAAAAAAGTTGCCTTCGATCCAGAGGAAGGTGGCTTTCAACCCAGAGGAAAAAGGGTAGCCTTCGATCCAAGGAAGGATGTTTGTCCTTCGACCCATGGAGAGATAATTGTCTTTCGATCTAGGGGTGGATGCTGTGAGGGCACTGAATCTGCAAAAGTATGTTAGCCAAAACGAAAAGCATGACCTGGGTGCCAAGCCCATGTCCTTCAATTATGTATGCACCGACCTTATTTATGCTGGATCTGCAACAAGCGTTAGAAGCAAAACAAAGGTAGACCTGGGGTCTAACCCAGGTCTTTAATCTTGAACAACAAATTGAATGAAACTACAAATGTCTCTTTAATGTGTGTGTAACTATCCATTTGGCTTACAAGCACGCTGCTTATATTGAGTAGAAGGGAGGGGACAAGAAGACAATAGTTTAAACTGCCATAAACAAATGTTTTCGAGGCCCTGAATGATGTTTTATAACGTTGCAAAAGTCATGGAAACCTGTCCCTTTTTTAATTTGAATGTATGTGGACATTTTGGCTCCTTCGAATGCTCTCTAGTGTTACTCTTTGATTGGCCTAATGCCTCTTTAGACTAGACCTCTTGTATAACCTTCGAATGGGCCTTTGGTTTCCTCCTTCGAAGGGATCTTTTGGATAGACCATTTTTATCCTCTTCGAATCGGCCTTTGGTTGCCTCCTTTGAATGGACTTCTTGAGTGTCTTTCAAATGATTCCTTCATTGGACCCATCTATTTGCCTTAGTTGCTTGATTCTAATATCCCAAGTGAGAACTTCATTCTGGCAATCAAAGCCTCCTTTGTCATGAATGTCATGGTGCATGAGGCTTGGGCTAGGAAGCATGCATGACTTTGGCCAGACGCATCAAAAGACAAAACAACAATTACCTTCAACCATTATATTCCTTTCGAATGGACCAAATGCATGTCCCTTCGAAGGCACCATTTATGTGTCCTTTCAATATCCCACATGCACTCCTTTATGCTTTCTTCGAATGACTCTCCAATGCGTGTCCTTCGACTGGACCTTTAGAATGCTCTTTCGAAGGGGCCATATTGTGCTATAGTGCAGAAACTGAGCTGAGGAGTCTTGGCCTTGTGCATTAAAGGAAAGCATAAATAAAGTCTTTGTCTTAGTGAATCCAAGGCAGGCGTGAAGGGGCTTTTATCCTGATGAATCAAAACACGCTTGTAGGGGGTTCTTGCCTTGTGCCTCAAAGGCAAGTCGAAAGAAACCTTTTGCCTTGTATGCTGAAGGCAGGCTGAAGAGGGATTATTTGCCTAGTCGAAGCAGGAATTAAGCATGCTCTGAAGAGACCAAATTCCCAAACGAGGCAGAAATCCAGCATGCATGCAGGTAGCCATTGCATTTGTGAGTCAAATTAGCATGCAAAGCCAAAGGTAAAATCGAAGGAGCACTAATAAGAGGCTCTTCCCCTTTGGATCGAAGGAGGCTGTTTTTAAGGAAACATATGACTAATTGAAGCTTGTATACAGCAAACAAGCAGAAGGTTAAGGCTTCAATCGAAGCTTGGAAATTTGAGGCAAGCTTGGAAGAGGTTAGGCGCTCAATCGAAGCCTGTCCAAATACCAATCAAAAGGCCTTTTAACATGCCAATCAAAAGACTTAGCTAAGATGCCAATCGAAGACTCCTTGTTCAAAAATTTTATTTTTCCATTAATCAGATGCTTGTGACCACCCATATAAGAAAAAATCTTGGAAAACATGAGAGGGAAAATTTTGGGGTACAACAGCTGCCCCTGTTCAATCTTCTTAAACCTGAGGATTTAGATTGGCTTGTCTGCCTTTCGTGATCTGAAGGTGGGAGATGATTGAACACTAGAGTGCCCAAAAATTCGCACTCGCATGAAATAACGCTGATGATTGATGATGTAGGGAATGGGCTTACAGATGCCATTTGGAGGAGATGATAGAGAGTCGTCTGAGATGGGCTTAAAGTTGCCATCCAAAGTAGATGTTGATTTCACACATGATCCCTTTGGGGATTCCTGTTCCTACTGTCTGAGGAGGAGTCCGTTGGGGGAATATGGGTTTCTGTTGTTCTCCTTTTTAAGGAAAACTCTATGGGGAATAGAGTCTAGGAACTTCAGTTGTCCAAGGCTCTGTGGAAGAGTTATCTCTAGAGAGATGATAGTTTGTAGTATTCTGGTTGAAGTCCAGGTTTCCAGTGATTTGCTAGGGGTAATGGAATTAGCCGTTACCTTAAAATGTATTTGAAAGAGCCTGTGTAGGGTTACTTCAGGATGAGTCCGTGTTAGTCTGCACCCAGAGATATATAAGAAGGAACCCATATAAGATTGCTTCGTCTGGTCATGTAGATAGCTTTCCTGTCTGGTTTCAGGTGTTAATCTACAATCAGCTTATTCATAGATAGTTGTCCTGTCTGGCTTCAGGTATTAATCTGGAATCTAAAAATTGTCGGTCGTTGAGATAGTTGTCCTGACTGGTTTCAGGTATTAATCTATGACCTAAGAAATAAAGATAGTTTTCCCGTCTGGTTTCAGGTGCTAATCTTCAATCTCCTTATGTAGATAGTTTTCCTGTCTTGTTACAGGTGTTAATCTAGAACTTAAAAATTGTCGATCGCTGAGATGGTTATCCTGTCTGGTTTCAAGTATTAATCTTTGACCTTAGAGAAAGAAAACTAGTTCTCTTGTCTTGTTACAGGTATTAATCTTCAATCTTTTCATGTTGATAGTTCTCCTAGCTTGTTGCAGGTATTAATCCACAGTTGGTCGTCCACAGATAGTTCTCCTGATTGGTTTCAGGCATTAATTTGGAACTTGTTTTACTTGTTACATAGATAGTTTCCCCGTCTGTTTCAGGAATTAATCTGTAGCCGACTGTATTTGTTGGTAAACCCATCTTGTTTTGCGAGTTCATACCACTTGGTCGTGTAGATGGTTTTCCCGTCTGGTTTCGGGCGTTTAAACTTTGACCTATTGTATAAGTTGTTTGTCTTTCTGCAAACTCAACCTCAAAAGGTAAAGTTAGTTTCATGCGATGTCATGATGTATGAATTGAATGAAGCTCTCAAAATAAATGAGATTATGATATATGCATTTGTGTTGCATATGATATGTTGTTTCTAGAAATAATATATGAATGCAATGTATGAACGTGTCAGTTGTTCCATTGCTATGTTGTTGAATTAGGGAAAATAAATCTCGGTTGCTGGTGGTGAAGAATGTAGGTCTTCAGATTTGTTCAAGTTGAAATGCTGGGAGATGAACCTCCATTGTTAGAGGAATAAAGTCTACTAGGGATACGGCTTTACAAACTACTTGAGACTTATAAAACTCTATTGCAGAAGGTGAAATCCATAAATTGCTTGGGGATTTTGTTGAAATCCTGTTGAGGAATCTCGAGAAGCTTGGAAACTTTACTGGGGAATTTTCCTCAGATGTTAAAGCGGTAGTTTGGAGATTTTTTCTTGGCCAGGGATATGAGAACCTGGAATTTTTAGGTTGCATGCTGATAATGTGGCATAGACCTTGTAGTAGGACATCTCTGCCTATGTGTCTACTGGAGAAGGTATCTGCTGGGGAAAACATCTGCGGGGATTTTGTGGACAGACCTTAGATATTGTCCCATTTCTTAAAGTCATTAGCAATTTCCTTTCTATTTTTAGGTGTATATTTGTAAGAAGCCTTTATATTCAAATGCATATGTTCAAGAATAATCACTGGACGTTTTCACACACAAAATAGGAAAATAAAAGCATAAGTTTTTCACTTTCAAATGAATAGTTTTGTATTAACTTGAAATAAACGTTTTTGTACAAGGAGACAGACATCCTAGTAAGAGAATGCCGTCATAAGAATATAAATTATACAAATTATACAAAATAGCATATAAAGAAAGGCAGTTATGTGAAATAATCCTATTGGGTTCCTATTCTGCTATTGCCTTTATGTCCTGGAGCATCTCATCACTTTCGTTGCTTGTCCGAAGCTGATTGGATTGATTAGTACCACTTGAGCTTGATAGTTGATACTAAATATTAGCTATAAGGTGATCCTACGGGACATAGTTATACGCTTTAAATCCCTAACTTTTGCTTGGACTGCCCTTTCGGGTTTTCAGTCCACCAGGATACCCTTTTTTGCCCAAGCCACCTTTTCAGGTTTTCGACTTGTCGGGTGTACATAGTTTTTTCTATGTATATCCCTAATTTTTGCCCGAACCCTTTTTGGTTCATCGAGATGCCCTTATTTTTTCCTAGGCCAGTCGACCTAGCGGGTCTTTGTTTATGTGTAGTATCTTTTAACCATGTCCGTGTTTACTGGGTGCGGAAGGTCGTCACCGCCCATAGTGGTAAGGATCATGGCTCCACCAGAGAATATGTTCTTGATTACAAATGTCCCTTCGTATGTGGGAGTCCATTTTCCCCTGGGATCACCTTGCGGCAGTATAATGCGCTTGATTACCAAGTCACCAGCCTGATATACCTGACGTCTAACCTTCTTATTGAAAGCTTTGATCATACGTTTTTGGTACATTTGACCATGGAAAACAGCCGCAAGCCTCTTCTCATCAATCAAGTTTAACTGGTCAAGTCGAGTCTGAACCCATTCATCTTTGCTCAACCCTACATCTTTCATGATTCTCAAGGAAGGGATATGGACCTCAATGGGCAGGACAACTTCCATACCATATACCAAAGAGGAAGGAGTTGCCCATGTTGATGTGTGCATTATGGTGTGGTAACCATGAAGAGAAAATGGTAAAATATCATGCCAATCTTTATATGTCACCATCATCTTCTGTATGATTCTCTTGATATTTTTGTTAGCAGCTTCAACAACTCCATTTATCTTCGGCCGATAGGGGGAGGAGTTATGATGCTGGATTTTGAATTGCATGCAGAGCTCGGTGATCATAGTGTTGTTGAGATTGGTACCATTATCCGTAATGATTCTTTCTGGGATACTGTACCGACAGATAATGTTATGTCTGATAAATCGAGCCACAACGTTTTTGGTAAAAGAAGCAAATGAAGCCGCCTTAACCCACTTCGTGAAGTAATCAATGACGACAAGGATGAAGTGGTGCTCATTGGAAGCTGTTGGTCTAATTTATCCAATCATGTCGATGCCCCACATTACGAATGGCCACAGAGCAGTCAAGACGTTAAGAGGAACCAGAGGCACATGTACCTTGTCAGCATAGATCTAGCATTTGTGACAAGTCTGCGAATGCTGATAACAGACTGCTTCCATAGTGGACCAGTAGTATCCTGCCCGTAGGATCTTTTTAGCCATTGAGTGCCTAATGGAATGAGTGCCAAAGGTACCTTCGTGTAAGTCAGCCATAATCCTTTCTGCCTCACTCTTGTTTACACACTGAAGCAAGGTATAGTCGTCATTGCGCTTGTAGAGGATCCCGTTACTGAGAAAGAACTTAGCAGAGAACCTTCTTAGGAACTTCTTATCATTGAATGAAGCTCCCTCAGGATATTCTTGGGCTTCAAGATATCTTTTGACTTCATGGAACCAAGGCTTGTCCACTACTTCTTCAGTACCAATCTCGTGACAGTATGCTAGCTCGTCCATCCTCTCAATGGTGATCTAAGGAGCCTCATTATCCCACCTGACCTTGAACATGGATGACATCGTAGCTAACGCGTCAGCTAGATGATTTTCCTCTCGTGGAAAATGCTCAAAGGTAATTTCTTCAAAGTATGGGATTAGTGTAAACACATGCTCTTTGTATGGGATGAGATTAAGGTGCTTCATGTCCCATTCTCATTTGATCTGGATGATTACCAAAGCCGAGTCTCTGAATACACTTAAGAACCTGATCCTTAAATCGATTGTAGCTTTGAGACCCATGATACATGCTTCATACTCAGCCATATTATTGGTACAGTTGAAACATAGCCTAGCCGTGAAAGGAGTATGACAACCTTCAGGAGATATGATCACAGTGTCGATGCCATTACCAAGAGAGTTGGAAGCTCCGTCAAAAACCATAGTCCATCGTGATCCTTTTTCAGGTCCTTCATCCAGTCCAGGTTCTTCACAATCAGTCAGTAACATGATGTTCTCGTCCGGGAACTCAAAATTCATGGATTGATAGTCATCCACAGCCCGATGATCCAAATGATCAGCTAGTACACTTTCCTTAATTGCTTTCTGGGCTGTGTATTGAATGTCATATTCGGTCAGGATCATTTGCCATCTTGTTATTCTTCTAGAGAGAGCGGGCGTCTCAAAGATTTATTTGATAGGATGTATTTTAGATATCAACAAAGTAGTGTGGGTCAACATGTACTGTCTTAGTCGGCGAGCTTCCCATTCCAAAGCGTAACAAGTTTTCTCGAGCAGTGAGTATCTTGTTTCACAGTCGGTAAATTTCTTGCTAAGGTAGTATATTACATGCTCTTTTCGACCAGACTCGTCATGCTGCCCCAACACACACCCCATTGAGTTCTCTAACACTGTTAAGTACATGACCAAAGGTCTTCCTTCAATTGGAGGCATTAAAATTTGAGGCTCTTGAATATATTCCTTGATTTTGTAAAAGGCATATTGGCAATCATCATTCCACTTCATCGCTTGATCTTTCTTCAGTAATTTGAAGGTTGGCTCACAAGTAGCGGTCAAATATGAAATGAATATGGCTATGTAGTTCAGACGTCCCAAGAATCCCCTAACCTCCTTCTTAGTGCGAGGAGTCGGCATTTCTTGTATAGCTTTGACCTTTTTAGGGTCTACCTCAATACCTTTGCCGCTGACAACGAAACCCAAGAGTTTACCTGATCTTACTCCGAAGGTGCATTTATTCGGGTTTAGCCTCAGTTTGTATTTCTTCAGCCTGTCAAATAGCTTCTGTAGGGGATCAAGGTGTTCCTCCTCAGTTTAAGACCTGGCTATCATGTCATCAACGTAGACCTCTATCTCGTGATGGATCATATCATGAAATAAAGCTACCATGTCCCGTTGATAGGTCGCCCCAGCGTTCTTCAACCCAAATGGCATAACCTTGTAACAGAAAGTGCCCCACTGTGTGACGAAGGTTGTTTTCTCTATGTCTTCAGGTGCCATATTGATCTGATTATACCCGGAGAAACCATCCATGAAGGAGAATACCTTATGTTGTGTGGTGTTGTAAACTATAACATCAATGTGGGGAAGCAGAAAGTCATCCTTGGGGCTTGCCTTGTTCAGGTCTTTGTAATCCACACACATACGTACCTTACCGTCCTTCTTAGTCAATAGAACAATATTGGCGATCCATTATGGATAAGACGTGACAACTAAAAAAAATGGCATTGAACTGTTCCATGACTTCAGCCTTGAGCTTCCAATCAGATGGTTAAAGAATGGACCAGACAGGGTCCCCAGAAACATGTCAACAAGCTCCCGATAAGCCAAGGGTGGTTGCACCCTACCGGCGAGGTCCTTCCACTTCTGAGCATAATCTTTAAATCCTTCACCCGTTCCCATTGACATACCCTGGAGTTGGGTACGCGTAGGAGCAAGGTCGGAGTTGTACTGATACTGCCTGTAGAATGCAGTAGCCAAATCTTCCCAGCTGCAGATACTGGCTCCGTCTAACTGATAGAACCACTCAAGCTGAGTCCCTGAGAGACTGTCTTGAAAGAAATGGATCCATAAGTTCTTATCAGCAGTGTAAGGCTGGATCTTCCTTACATATGACCGGAGGTGCAGCTTCAGACAGGAAACTCTGTCATACTTGGCAAAGGCTGGTGCCTTGAATTTATGGGGAATCACCACCCCAGATGATAGACCTAGATCTCCGAAGTCCAGACCGGGCACCTTCTGAATTTCCATAGCGCTCAAACAGTCTTCCAGTTGTTTGTACTTATCCTCAGCAGGAGGATACTGTTCTTCATCGTAGTCCGTCTCGTTGTCAGAGACCACAGGGCTAGGAGCCCTCCTTTCTTGTGGACTATCTTTCCCTCCAGATGAGGTGGTCAGATCAACTTCATCCCGTAACCTGTTTCCAAACCTAGGACCAGTGTTGAACATGACTGTCCTCTTTTTCTTCTTCTTCTTCTTATTTTTCTCCTTCAAAATCAAGGTCTTCAGGTCCTACTGACCCTTAGCTAGGCTCATGAACAACTCTTGAAATTGGGCATTCTGGGCCTGGAGGGCCTTGATAGCTTGCTCAGTTGAAGGTTCAGTAGACATGATGATTGCTGAAATAAACAGCGAAGAAGATAAGAGACTTGTAAAGGGTACCTGTTTATGAAGTGCATGGGATGAAATGCGTATGATTTATGATTTCAAAGACAATCGGGATTCAAATTTGTAAACAAGAAAGGAAACACACTTTATTAGATTTAAACTTCAAAATTTCAATTGTTCAACAAATTTCCCTTAAGGCGTTACAAGAATGGAAATACTGAAAAGTAAAATAAAAACTGGAAAAGAAATCATCAAAGGTCCATCAATGCTCCCATGGTCTCTTCTTATCAGTGCAGACATAGTCGTTGAGAATCCGCTCATTCTCTAACTGCCTGGTCAACCTCTGGATCTTTTGCTCTTGCTCGTTGAACCTCTCCCAATAAGAATCCCGTTCTTCCCGCAGTTGCATCCAAGATCTCTTCAGTGCCCCAATGTCAGTGGGCATATAAGGATGGAGAATGGTTGGAAGAACCCCTTCTTCATTAGCAACTTCAAGAGTGACAGGTCGAACAGCTTCATATGGCATACCTAGCTTCTGGGCGCAGATGCGGACCCATCTGAGATATGGCTCCATTGGCAGAGAAGTCTTTGTACCCAACTCATGTGGATCAGATTGGTGAACTTTGTCCCAAGCCCTTATGAATCTATGACGTAGCTCGTCGCTATCCCCTTGAAAGTCAAAGATGATATGAGGCATCAACATCTCATGAGGCCCTTCTCTTCTGGCTCTTCCAAACTGATGGAGAGCTAAGCATGAGTTGTAAGAAATTCCTCCATGGGTTCCTACCAATGGAACATTGGGATACTCCCCACAGCGATCAATGACAGTCACCTCATCCATACCCTTGAGAGTCCAGATAATGTCATTATGAGAAAGAGACATCACCCTATAAGCCCATCCCATTCCTTCTTTGTTCTTCAATACTAACTTGGGGAGGTGCGAAATAAACCACCTCGATAATAAAGGAGCACAACATGTCAAGGTTCCCCGCTTTCGGGCAGTACGAGCATAGAGCTGATGGAGAATGTCACCCAAGAGAGTGGGTACAGGGTTATGAGAGATGAAGATCTTTATGGCATTCATATCAACAAAAGTGTCAGGATTCAGAAACAATACCAAGCCATAAATCAGAAGAGCCAGAATATCCTCGAATGCCTTAAAGTCTAGGCTATCCCAGAAGTAGTTAGCCTTGCCAACCAAGAACTTAGTCAGAAAACCCTTAGCTCCACTTCTAGTCTCCCAGTTATCCATTACCTCCTCTTTGGTCAAGTGAAGGGCTGCAGCAATCTATTCAGGCCTAAGAGTCTTTTCCCAACCAGTAAATGGGGTCTGCTCCAGAACAAAGATACCGAGCAGCTCAGAGAACTCTTCTAGGGTAGGGACCAGCTGATAGTCTTGAAAAGTGAAGCAATGGTACATCGGATCATAAAACTGGACCAGGACACTCATCATTTGTTCGTCCAATTTGGAGGTGACCAAACTGAGAAGAGAACCATGCCTCCTGATGAAGGAAGTAGTGTCTGGCATCCTGACAACCAAATCTTTAAGCAGGGTAGGTACTTGGACAAAGTTGATCCGGATAGTATTCTTACGCATGGGCATCATGATAACCTACAAAACAGAGCAAAGATGAAACCCTCTTGTCTTTGAAATAGGTTAGTCCTTATGCAAGATGTATGCAATGTTATGATGTCATGATGTCATGATAAAGGTACACCACAAGTATTCACAAAAAGCAAACATGGTAAAGGCACACAAGTCACACTGAGAGCCCTTAGATTTCAGGCTGGCATGGAGCTTAGGTACTACCCTCTTTCAGTTGAGTTGGTTTAAACCTGTCTTAAAAATAGTAACCGGGTTCTAGAGGATCTCAATATCACTGACTACCCTCAATCGGTCATAATTCCAGTTTAGCAACCTTTTCTTGCGACCGAAATCATCACGAGAGTTTAGTCTCAATGAGTGTAGCATACTGCTACTGTTCTATGGCCAAGTTGGTCAATTTAAGGTTTTAAGGTCAGTTTGTGCTTAATGACCCCTTAGAAGACCCATATTCTCCTTGTTCCAACACAAGGGATATCAGTACAGACTAAAGTGCCACACCAACGTAGCTACTGCTTCATCCGTATCGGTCTACGCCGTACAGATCCCTCACAGTTTATTGCTACTTACCTAAAGGGTATCCCCAGATCCGGGTTAGGATCTATAGAACTCTGATACAAGCCCACAAAATTAAATCATACAAAACATACAATTGAAAACACAATGATCTAATCCTAAGGTACACCTCACTTAAAAGCTTCCCCAACAGAGTCGCCAGTTCTGTGATCGGTGGGAATGAGAATTGACTGTTTTGGAATGTTGGTTTGCGTTTGCGTTTGTTTTCGCAAAATGTTGCGGTAAGCAAGAGTCGCCATCGTCTTTTATTTTATCCAACAAGGAAAGGACAAAAGCACAGGAAAAATTCCTTTTTGAGATATTTCTCGGGTTCGGGAGGTAGATTATAGAAAGGGAAGGTATTAGCACCCTTTTTATCCGTGGTTATCCACAGGCTCTTAGGTACTTGCTCATTGTGTTTTCAAAAGTTTGCTTTTCTTTGTGATTGTGGGTTTTGAAAAGAGTTTTTATTTTGAAGAAAGTGTAGGTGTGAGAAGTTTTGTTTTGTTTTAAAAGGAGCAAGTACTTAAGAACCATCTACCTACTCAAAAAGGAATTAATTTGTACAAGTGTCCTTTAGACAATGCTATCCCACTATTGAGAAGTAGGTAGCACAGTCGTTGGAGTTTTCGGGTCAATTCGATTAAGGGACGTGTGGTCACTAAAGCAATGTTAGGACGCCTTAGCGGTAACCCTAATGTCTTAGATCATTTTTCCGAGGCAACCGTTTCGAGGCAACTATGATCTTTGGACAAGAGGGCGACCTCTAAAACTTCCTATACTTAATGACCACGTTCGAGGCAACCAAGTGAGGCGTACCCTAAGAGTGGCATGTGAAAGTGTGTTATTTCGGTTAATTTTTATCTGTACATGTTATGGGTGAGCTATGTTGATTTTAGGTTAAAGATTTGATCTTGTCGTGCATTCCCTATTTATCAAACATCTAACAGTTAATAGTTGTGCGGAAATTAAATTGCGGGAAATTAAATCTAAGCTATTACAAGGCGTCGGGTATTTACATCGCCAAAGACAAACCCTTTAATTTAAATTGCAGAAAAATAAAAGAAAGCGACAAATAAATAAAGTCCTAATTTAAAAACTATTACATTCCCGAAGCAATTACATTATTGGATAAAAATAATACGCGTGCGAGAAAATTAAATCGGAGCATTTTTAGGGTTTTGACCCTTTTTATTAAAGAAAGCATATTTTTTGTTATTTTGAATTAAATGGAAATTAAATCTAAGTTAATTAATTAATTAAATAGAAAATATATTTTTGGTTTTTTTGTATTTAAGGAAATAAAAATAAAAATGATTAAAATTGTCAAAACCTAATATTCTAATTAATTTTAATTTATTGCAAAAAATGTTAAAATTATACCTAATTAAAAAACTAAATTGATTAAATTATTTATTTACAAAAATAATGAAATAGTGAAATTAATAAAAATATTATTTTTTAGGTTTTCTGATTTTATGAGAAAAATTATTGGGTTAGTAATAAAATAAAACAAGTAAAATAAATAAAATATAAAAGGAAAGAAATGACCAAGGGGGTACTAGGCCCAATTTGAGGGTGTGATTTGCAATTTTCTGGCCCATTAACGTTCAGCCTGGTTAACCTTTGCCCTCCAATGCATGCTTGTTGACCAGGGATCATGGTGGACGTCCAACCTAGGCCATTGGATTTGATTAGTAGGCCACTTGGCAAGTATCTGGACAAGGGCATATGGTGAACCCTATATTGAGCGTTGCATGGAATTGCCTGAAAAAAAATTCAACAAAGTTTTGGGGGACCTGGGATTCGAACCCAGGTCCCAAGGTACTTTGCAATAATACGCTTTCCATCTGAGCCAATGTGCTTGTTTGTTAATATAATAGACAAATAATATTATAAAGGAAACGCAGGCAATATCCTGAAAAATAAAAAATGCGCGCAATTGATTTGAACGGACCAATAAGAGGAAGACACCTAATCATCTTCTTCACTAAAACCTGGTTTTCTTACCTGCGGATTTTTATCCGCAGGAAGATCCGTAGCTCGCTCCCAAAACTCGTTCTAGGCCATAGAAATACCATCCAAGAACATGGATGTGATCGTCTCTGCCTCTTGAGTATCCCTATAACCATTATTTGACCCAATTTTTCCTGTAACTCAAACGCCTAAAAACAACACAAGAAAGCCCTAGGTTCGGGCACATGATTATAGGCCATGAAAACGAAATTGAATAATGCAGACATGTTAGAAATTTGACATTAAGCATGATTATACAAAAAAATGGCAAAAAGATGCAAGAGAACAGATTTACGATGCCATGTTCAGAGCCATGTTCGTGATGACTTACAGGGCGTTTCAGGCGATGGGAAGGCTTGATTCTGATTGCTTTCGCTTTAGGGGATTGCCAGCAAGAGAGCTGTGTGGAGATTTGGCTTTGAATCATGCTCTAAGGTGGATTTCATATTTCAAGTTTTCAAGCTTTTTCTCAAACTTTGTCTGGCCGTTTCTGCAATGCCTAGGTCGTGTTTTTGTTATGCCTCACTTGTGTGTGTATAAGGGAATGGGTTTAGGTCAAAACTTAGGCTTGAATCCATAAGAATTGATGAATGGAGATTTGATTTGATCACCATTGATAAGGTTTCCATATTTGCCTCAAATCCAAGATTTTGTGCATGTTTTGACTTGGCACGAGTTTGGCTGAGTGTATCATGATATTTGCAAGCTGTAATGATCACAAGAATCTCATTCCATTAATTTTTGGATTTTATTTGAATTAATATTGATTTAAAATGAATTAAATCAATAAAAATTAAATAAAATAGAAAAATAAATGATTTGTCATGAAATTGAATATGGGACACGTGTGTGGTGTGATAAGACCAAATCAAGTGGAAAAAAGTGGGCCCTTTTGTAAAAAATTGGAGTTTGGAGGATAGTTGACTTTTGGCAATTTTGGAAAAATGCCCAACTTCAACAATGCATAACTTCTTCAATTTTGAACTTTTGGAAGTGTTCTTGGACTTTTTAGAAACCTTGAGATGTCCTATAATAAAAACTTTTGGTCTCATCTCATGTTGATATACCATTCTTAAGTTATAAGCTTTGGCAAAAAAGGTGTTTTTGTTGACTTTCAAAAATGACCTATAATGTCCAAATTTGTAACTTTTTGTGAGTGCATTTCTTGATCTTGGGGTGTGAATATGGATTGTAGGAAATTGCATCCTATTCAAAATGAGGTTTTGATGGGTCATTTCTCATAAAGTATGAGAAAGTTATTCTTGGTCAAAGTTGAGTTGACTTTTCCTACAAAACCCTAATTTAGCAACTTTTGAATCTTGATGAATCTTGAGCAATCCTTGATGAATCATGATCAACCCTTGATAAAATGATGAATTATCCTTCAAAATTAGAATGTTGGCAAGAAATCTTGAGGTTTGACTGTATTTGGGTCACAGTTGACTTTTGCCCTAACATAGTCGATTTTTGGACCTCTTGAGCAATTGACTGACCAAACTTCCTCTGCAAGGCTTGAAATTTGACATGGATGAACTTAAGAACACATTAGGACATTGGGGAGAATTTGAGACCATTTGGATATGAGGACCTTGATTCAACACAAAACCCTAATTTTGAATTGACTGCCTTAGGAGGTGATTTGACTGTCCAACTCTTGAGCCATCTTGAACAACTTGGAGGTGATTCTTGACATGTCTTGAGAAATATGGGAGGGAAAATTTTGGGGTACAACACCAGGAAATTTCAAAGCCTCCTGACCATCCCAATCGCTTCCTGGGATCCCCAGCAAGCAAAACCAATCTAGAACAAGCATTCCCAAGCCCTGTAACTCAATGTAAGTCAGTCACGACATTGCTTCTTTCTTGAATTCGAATTGCATCATTCTTATAATTGTAGCATGAAATAGCTGTAGATTCTTGTTCACCATCACATTTGCAAGCTTTCTGTAACAATTAATTGCATTTTCATGGCCTGTATAAGATTTCACCATTGCTAGGGTTTTATGGCTTGATTTAGGATTTCTGTGTGAAGGTAAAATTGGGCCATGAAAGGAGCACCATTGTGCTCAGCAGGTCCAAACGAAGCTATCCATGGCTTTAGTTTTGATTTATCTTTCTTATAGTTGATTTTGAGAATACGCAGGTTTGTAGTGACAGACAAACGTCCGTAGGTAAAAGTCTGGGACTTTTACCAACGGAACAAGGTTGGGGATGACCTGCGTGTCACCCTTCCATTAGATCATTTGAATTCTGGCGCGCATTTTCATTATTATCCACTAACTCCCTTTATTTTTCATATTATCTATTATTGTTATTTTATGTACAAATGAAATACACAGCTCAGCTGGTTGCCAAGCGTTGGGAAATGCCTTGGGGCCTGGGTTCGAATCCCAGGTCCCCCAATTCATTCATATATTTTGTCTTTCCATGATCCAGCGTGCACATAAGGCCAATGACCACCATGGTCCATCATGATCCAACTTGCCAACTGTCCTGAGATCCAGATCTGAAAGCCATCAATGGAGGAGCATCATAGGCCATGGTCAATGCAATACATGGGATTCTGGAAGTCAATGTGGACCTCCTTGTTTTGGGCCCAGAAAAGTGCTATCTGCATCCCCTCAAATTACTGATTGTAGGCCCAAGTTTCTTTTTCCTTTTCTTTTATATTTTATCTAATTAATTTATTTTATACACTAACACAAAATAAATAATTCTTTTTATCAAAAAAATCACAAAAAATAATATTTTTCACCAAATTAGGTTTAGATTTTATTTTTTATCAAAAAAAATTAAATTAATTTAATTAGGTTGTTAATTTTAGATAACTTTAATTCTTTTTTTAAATAAATTAAAATTAATTAGAACAATTAGGGTTTTAACTTAATTATATTTTCTTTTTTCTTAAAATATCCAAAAACACAAAAATATGCCATTTTATTTATTTTCATTAATTAATTTAATTACTAATTACTTTTGTATTTAATTTCAAAACCTAATTCTTTTTTCTTAAAAATATTCAAAAACAATCAACAAAAACATTTTTCTTTTAATTAGGTTAGAAAGGGTCAAAACCCTAATTTTTTATCGTTCTTAATTTCCTCGCGCGTGCTTTATCGTTTACTTTTACCGTATTGATATAATTGCTTACAAGTTGTAATATCTTAATTATGACTTTTACTTTTCATTTATCGCTTTATTTTTAAGGGTTTGTTTTTGGCTATGTAAATACCCAAAGCCTTGTAATAGCGTAGTTTACTTTCCACACTTTAATTTCCGCAAAATATTAACTGTTAGATGTATGAATAATTAGGGTTGCATGACAAGAATGTATGTAAACTTTAAAACGGTTAGCTAACCCTAAATGTGCAAAGATAAATAATCTGAAATTGAATCACTCGCACATGCGCACTCCTAGGGTATACTCCCACTTCGGTTGCCTTCAGTAAATGGTCATTAAGTATATGATGCTTTAGTGGTCGCTCTCTTGTCTAAACAAAGATCAAAGTCCCGTTCGGAAAAGTTGCCTCAGAATGGTTGTCTCAGATATTGTTGCCTCGAATAATTGATCTATGACATTAGGGTTACTACTAAGACGTCCTAACATTGCTTTAGTGGCCGTAAGTCCCTTTTCGAATTGACCCTCAAAACTCCAACGACGATGCTACCTACTCACTAATAGTGGGATAACACTGTCTAAAGGAAACGAACATAGAACAATTCTCGTTTTTCAAGTAGGTAGATTAGTTCTTAAGTACTTGCTCAATCCAAACAAACTTTTTTTCACACTTACACTCCTCTTTTAAACAAAGCTTTCAAAAAACACTTAGTAACACTCTTGAAGACAAGCAAGAGTTAAATCGAAGTCAAAAAAACTTTTCAAATCACACAAACACAGAAGCAATTTTGAAAATGATGAGCAAGTACCTAAGAGCCCGTGGAAAACCACGGATAGAAAGGGTGCTAATACCTTCCCTTTCTATAATCTACCCCCCCGTACTCAAAATCTCGAAAAAAGGAATTTTTCGGTGCTTTTTTCCTTTCCTTGTTGGATAAAATAAAATTCGGTGGAGACTCTTGCTTACCGCGACATTTTGCGAACACAAACGCAAAATGCAAACTAGCAATTCCTAAAAAAAACAGTCCCGGTTCTGGCCACCGTATCACAGAACTGGCGACTCTGCTGGGGAGTTAATAAGTGGGGTATATACCTTAGGATTAGTTCATCATATTGTTTTCTATTGTTTGATTTGATTGCTTTATTTTTGTGGACTTTGTATCGGAGTTACTATAGATCCTAACCCGGATCTGGGGGACACCTTTTAGGTAAGTAGCAATAGACCGTGAGGGAACTGTACGGCGTAGACCGATACAGTTGAAGCAGTAGCTACGTTGATGTGGCACATTAGTTGGTACCGATATCCCTTGTGGAGCAACAAGGAGAATATGGGGCTGCTATATGGGTCGTTAAGTATCAACTGACCTTAGAACCTATAATTGACCAACTTGGCTGTGATCGGTGGATCTGGAACTGACTGTTTAACGCTGGTTCGCGAAATGTCGCGGAAGCAAGAGTCGCCACCGTCTTTTATTTTCTCCAAATGGAAAGGACAAAAGCACAGAAAAATTCCTTATAGAGATTGCTCTCGGTTCGGGAGGTAGGTTATAGAAAGGGAAGGTGTTAGCACCCTTTCTATCCATGGTTATCCATGGGCTCTTAGATACTTGCTCATTTGTGTTTTCAAAATTGTTTGTTTGCTTTTCAACTGTGGGTTTAAAAAAGGTTTCTTTGAAAATTCCAGTTCGACTCTTGTATCGGTCCTCAAGAGTGTTTGAAAAGTTGCTTTCGAAAGCTTTTGAAAATGTGTTGGTGTGAAAAGTATTTTTTGAATTTGCTTTGAAATTAGAGCAAGTATCTACGAGAACCTACCTACCCTAAGGAATTCGTCTGTGTAAATGTCCTTTAAAGTAGTGCCATCCCACCATTGAGAGGTAGGTAGCACCACCTTTGGAGGTGTTCGGGTCAATTCGAAGGTTCGGGACATGGTGATCACCAGAGCAATAGGAAGACACCTTAGAAGCTACCCTCATGCCAGGTTCCCGGATCATGAGGACTTACTAAGACATTCTCTACTCGACGATCACCTTTCGAGAGGCAAGGCAACAGTGAGGCGTACCCTAGGGGTGGTGTGTGATTTGTGTGTCAGATTCGTTTATTTTTGTCTTGTCATGGTATAGGTGATCTAGGCGTTTGTTTTTAATTTTTGTCATTCATTCTTGCATGCCATTATTAACAGTTAAAAAATGCGAGAAAGGTAAAATTCCTAAACTATTACAAAGGCGCGGGTCCACATCGCCAAAATTTCCAGGACCTGATTTGACAGAAAATAAATAAGTAAAGTAAAGTGAGAAAGATTAAAATGTCCGAGTTTACAAGGCTTTGGGAGAGGTACATGAATATTAAAAGAAAAAGAAATAAATACGCGAATTGAATTAAACTGGAAACGAGGGCGTTGGACCCTTTTTAATGGAATTAAATTAAATTGTTAAATTAATTAAATTAAAATGAAATTAAATTGTTAAATTAATTAAATTAAAATGAAAAAAGAAATTGTTTTTTTGATGTTTTTTTTTGCATTTATGGTTTTAATGAGAAAGATTAATTGAAATTAAAATGCTAACCCTAATTCTAATTGTTTTTTTAGTTTATTAAGAAAGTATTAAAGTTAAACCTAAATTAACCTAATTATTTACATGCAATTTTGATTTATAAAAATAATAGGAAATATTTAATTATTAGTGAAAAGAAAAGAAAAAAAAAGGATAAAAATTGATGCAAACCCTAATTCTACAAATTTTAAGTTTTATTGAAAAAATATTAAGATTAATCCTAGATTTAAAAACTAAAATTAATTAATGCAATTTATTTACAAAAAATAACATTAAATAAAAATACTTATTTTTGTCTTTTTCCTGATTTTTATTGTTTTTATGTTTTTTATAAAAATATTAAATTAAAGGAATTAATAAATAAAAGAAATAATTGAATCAAAATAAAAAAAATAATGAAAAGAATATTGCAAACCTAGGGGGGTCTGTCCCCAAATAGGAGGTTTTTGCTTAGCAATTTGGGCCCAATTGTCCCTGGCCTTGTGGACTTTTCAGGATGCGTGAGGCATATTTGACCAGGGTATATGGAGCTCCTCAGATCTAGGCCCTTGGATGGTCTTCAGTGGCCACGTGGTGCGTTGAGATTATGAGTGCATGGTAGGCTTTGAAGCTTGAACTGCATAAGAATATATTATGAAAAATATTATGGAATGGGATGGGGACCTGGGGTTCGAACCCAGGTCCCAAGGGTTACCACTAAGACGCTTTGCCAACTACTCCACTTTGTCTCTTTGTTTATAATATAACTAACAAATAACATAAGCAAACATAAGGATTAGTGGACTTTTAGCGCGAATTTTTAAATGAACCAACCAGTCTTGGCCACCTAGCCTTCTTCTTCCTTGCTTCGCTTATTTCCTGAAAATACAAAAGGGTTAGCAGGGGTTTTGAACCCCCCCAAAATACACGTTTTCTGATAATAGCGATTAGGCCGTCCGGCCACATAAATTAGGCGCGAGGGTTCTATTATTTTCGTCCAAGCGCGCTGAATCCATTCATGGCATTATGATATTCTAATTTTACCATATTCAAAAATCCCTAATTCGAAAGCTGAAGAACCCTAATATCCTTTCATGGTGAATCCTTCAATAATGCACAAAAACTTAATCAAAGCATATGGTTAGTTTCAGAATCATGAGAGCAACACAAAACAAGCGTTAGAATTTAAAATCATGCCATGAATGACAAGATACGATTTATGCAAAAAAGTGACAAAGCTTGAGTTCTATTCACCAATTCTGGGCGTTAGGAATGTGGAAACCTATTCAGACACGTTGCTTGATGTCTCAGGAATGTGATGAGATGGTTATTTTGGCTTGAAACCTCCTGGAACCCTGTTTTCAGTTTTGAAAATTTTAGGCAAAAGTGTGAGTTTGATTCTTTGTCTATGGCGCAACTGGGACGTTTTTTGCACGAGGGTTTGCTTTGCACTTATGTATGGAAGGATTAGGGTTGAGAATTTGATCAAAAAATCCATGAATTGAAGGAATCAATATTTGATTTTTATGCCATAATTTTCCAAATCTTTTTCATGCTATTTTGGCTTCAATCATATCCAATCACCTTTGATTCTTTCCTAACCTGATTTGCATGAAAATCTTGGAGATATTTTATGCACAAAAAGATTTAAAACATTAGGTTTAGTATTTTTCACCTATTTATTTTATTTAAATGAATTATTAATAATTAAAAATCCAAATAAATAAATAAAAATGATAAAAAACTTCCCTTTGGGCCAAATGGTCGTGCACATGCCTTGGATGATGAATTGTGGAAGAAAAAGAGGCCCATTAGCAATTTTAGGTCATTTGAAGCAATGTTGACTTTTCAAAATATCCAAAAAATTCCCAACTTCCACAAGGCATAACTTGCTCAATGTTTAAGCTTTGCTCATGTTCTTGGACATTTTGGAAAGGTCTTTGAGTCCTCTAACCAATTTCTTTGGTCCCATGTCATTTTGATTTACCAATCTCAAGTTATGGCCTTTGACCTAAAGTCCCTTTTTGTTGACTTTTGAAAATGACCTATAATGTTGAAATTGATAACTTTTTGTGAGAGTATTTCTTGGACTTGAAGTGTGAAGAGGAGTTGTAGGAAATGTCTTTCTCTTCAAAATGAGCTTTGGATGGAATTTTTCTGATAATCCATGTGGAAGTTATGCCCTGGTCAATTTACAGTTGACTTTTTCAACTGTCCAAATATGGAAACTTTTGCATCTTGATGATTTTTGAGCCAAGCTTTGAGAATCATGATCAAGCCTTGATCAAATGATGTTTGTGGCTTCAAAATGAGATGTTGACCAAAAATTTGAACTTTTGACTGTCAAATGACCATTTTGCCCCTACAGTTGACTGTAGTGCAATTAGGGTTTTGACTGTGCAATTTTGTGCTGAAAGTCTTGAAACTTGGTATGAGGATGCTTGACCATATTTATAGGCATGTGGGACTTGATTTGACCCTGGTAAACTTCATTTACTTTGTCAGAACCAAAACCCTAATTTTTGACTGTTAGGAGGCCCTTGAACTGTGCAACCCTTGGGGAGATTTTGAAGCTTTGACTTTGTAATTCTGGAAGAATATGGGAGGGAAAATTTTGGGGTACAACAGTTGCCCCTGTTCAATCTTCTTAGACCTGAGGATGCAGATTGGCTGACGTGCCTTTCGTAATCCGAAGGTGGAAGATGATTGAACACTAGAGTGCCCAGAAAATTGCGCTCACATAGTATTGTGATGATGGGGAATGGGCTTATAGATGCCACTTGGAGATTGATGGATAGGATGATGGGCTTATAGATGCCATGCTGAGAGATGCTGGAAGGTGGATGGGCTTATAGATGCCATCTGGATGTTGATCGCGTAAGAGATTCCTTAGCGAGAACTTGTGTACCTGCAAAAGAAAAGGATTACCTGACCTATTACAGAAGCTGGTCTTCATATTTTTTTGTATAGGTGTGTCCTGACTGGTTACAGGAGCTGGATCTGGAGCTTCAAACGGGGATGAATGAACCAGGGATGGTTACTATCTCAACAGGAACGGTGAGAGAACCTTGGATGACTTCAACCTCAACAGTATTGTTGAGAGAATCTGGGGATGATTACTATCTCTGCCGTATCGGGGAGAGAACCATAGGCGACTACAACCTCAACAGCAATCATTGAGAGAATCTTGGATGACTTCGACTTCAACAGTAACGCTGAGCGAATCTTGGAATGATTACTACCTCCGCAGTATCGGGGAGAGAACCATAGGCGACTACAACCTCAACAGCAATCATTGAGAGAATCTTGGATAACTTCAACTTCAACAGCAATCGTTGAGCGAATCTTGGGATGATTACTACCTCCGCAGTATCGGGGAGAGAACCATAGGCGACTACAACCTCAACAGCAATCATTGAGAGAATCTTGGATAACTTCAACTTCAACAGCAATCGTTGAGCGAATCTTGGGATGATTACTACCTCCGCAGTATCGGGGAGAGAACCATAGGCGACTACAACCTCAACAGCAATCATTGAGAGAATCTTGGATAACTTCTACTGAGTCTTCATCAGGAAAATCTGTTTGGGGTCGATTTAACTGGACTAGAGAAGGCCTTGGACTGGATAAGAAACAGAAAATCTTAGGGTCGATGAACTGAACCGGTCTAGGTCTTGAAATGTCTTCAACTGGGTAAGAAACAGGGAGATCTTAGGGTCGATCTGACTGAACCAGAGAAGGCCTTTGACTGGATAAGAAACAGAGAAATCTTTGGAGTCGATTTAACTGAACCGGTCTAGATCTTGAAAGTTGAAAATTTAACTGGATCTTTCCTGAAAGGTAAAGGTCAGTCATATGCAATGCATGATATGGATCAAGAAATGATGTTCTCAATATAAATGAGATTTGTAAGATATGATGCGTATATGCATGCTATAATGATGTATGTGATGTTTATGAATATATGTTTGTCGTCTAGGAAAGTAAATCCTTGACGGGTGCCGGGGAGTCACTCCTGGGCTGACGTTGAAGAATAGATCTTTGCTTCCGCTGGGGATGATAGTTGCAAGAATACCGGTAGGAGAAGATAACTCCGTTGGGGAATAAACTTGGCGAATAGACTAATCTGCGGGGAGAAAAGCACTCTAACAATCTTGCTGGGAAGCAATACTCTGTGGGGAGAGAGATGCTTTGTTGAAATGTTGATGGTAACTTGCTGGGGATACCTTTGTTGTGTTGGAAGCGTTACTAGACTTCGTTGGGGATAAGAGAGAACTGTGTTGACGACGACCTTTCCGTGGCTTTTGGCTGAGGATAACCCAGTTATATCCTGGTAAGGAAATAACTCTTTGAATAAAGCCGGGCGACGCGTTCGTGCTCTGCGAGGGATAAGCTTCCAGAATCTACTGGGGATAAGCTTACTGCTTGGGGAGATGGATTCCAACTTTCCTGGGGAACTAGATTGGAATCTCCTGGGGAAGTTTTGCACTGTATCGAGGAAGTGACTCCATTGAATGTTTGATATACCGCCGGGGAACAATCTTTAAGCCAAGATTGCCGGGGATGCTTGTTAAGAATACATGTATGCTGCTGGGGAATGTTGAGATCTGCTGGAGGATACTCAACTTCCTTAAGGTTTGATTGTATAACTTTATTTGGAGAGAGTATTGCTGACTTGCTGGCTCACTCTCTGGGGAATTAAGATATCTGGTTGTGTTCTTTAGCTGAACCTACCTTGATACCTTGGAGGACATAACAATTAGATCGCTTAGACAACTCTTTATTGCCCCTATTTCTAATGTTACCTGTAATTAATCCTTTGTTTCGTATGCAAATATTTATGAGTTAGCAAATTATTGTCAATGCATATATCACAAATTGAACCTTGGACGTTCTTCGCAAAACAAAACAGAAAAGGAAAAAACAATTGGCAATTTTAACTGAAAAGTGTATTTGTATTGATTTTGAATTTGCCTGTAAATAGGCGTTTATGTACAAGAGGCTGACGTCCTAGTAAGAGAACACCGCCGAACAGAATAGTTTATACAAATTTTGTACAAGAGAAATAAAACAGCTGTGTGAAATAAATGATCCCACTGGGTTTCAACTCTGCTATTGCCTTTATATCTCCGAGCGTCTCATCACTTGATGACCTTGGTTGAACGTGAAGGTGACTGATCGATGCCGTCTGAACTTGATGTAGATACCGGATTCTGGATGCAAAGTGATCCAATGAGACATAGTATTACGCTTTATCCCTAATTTTTTCCTGGACCGCCCTTTCGGGTTTTCAGTCCACCGGGATACCCATTTTTGCCCAAGCCGCCTTTTCAGGTTTTCGACTTGCCGGGTGTACAGATTTTTTCATTTCATCCCTTCATTTTGCCCGAACCCTTTTGGTTCGCCGGGAAGCCCTAATTTTTTCCTAGGCATGTCAGCCTAGCGGGTCTTTTTTTATGCGTAGTATCTTTTTACTATGTCTGCATTGGCGGGGTGAGGAAGGTCGTCACCATCCATGTTGGTTAAAATCATGGCTCCTCCTGAGAACACATGTTTGACCACAAATGGCCCTTCGTACGTAGGGGTCCATTTTCCCCTTGGATCACTCTGAGGAAGAATGATTCGCTTGATTACCAGATCCCCAACTTGATACTCTTGTGGTCTGACCTTTTTGTTAAATGCCCTGATCATCCGTTTCTGATACGTCTGACCGTGGCAGATAGCAGCAAGTCTCTTTTCATCAATGAGGTTTAGCTGATCAAGTCGTGTCTGGATCCAATCATCTTCGTTCAGATTTGCATCCTTCATTATCCGGAGAGAGGGTATTTGCACTTCGATCGGTAAGACTGCCTCCATACCATAAACCAAGGAAAAAGGAGTTGCCCCGGTTGACGTCCTGGCTGAGGTACGGTACCCATGTAGAGCGAACGGTAACATCTCGTGCCAATCTTTGTAGGTCACTGTCATCTTCTGCACAATCTTTTTGATATTCTTGTTCGCTGCTTCTACAGCCCCATTCATCTTCGGTCTGTAAGGAGAAGAATTGTGGTGCTGTATCTTAAACTGCTCGCAGAGCTCAGTGATCATCTTGTTATTGAGATTGGTACCGTTGTCTGTAATGATTCTTTCTGGGACGCCGTATCGACAAATCAGGTTATGCCGAATGAACCGTGCCACAACAGTCTTGGTTACCGTAGCGTAGGACGCTTCTTCAACCCACTTTGTGAAGTAATCAATCGCTACCAGGATGAAGCGATGTCCGTTAGATGCCGTAGGTTTAATCTCACCGATCATGTCTATGCCCCCACATTGCAAACGGCCAAGGCGCAGTCAGAACATTCAAAGGAACTGGAGGAACATGCACCTTGTTTGCATAAATCTGGCACTTGTGGCATGTCCGGGAGTGTTGATAGCAGTCAGATTCCATTGTGGACCAAAAATACCCTGCCCGAAGGATTTTCTTCGCCATAGTGTGTCCAATGGAGTGTGTACCAAAGGTCCCTTCGTGTAACTCTTCCATGATCCTTTCTGCTTCATTCTTGTCCACACAATGCAGTAAGGTCGAATCATGGTTTCGCTTATACAGGATGCCGTTGCTAAGGAAGAACTTTGCTGCGAACCTCCTCAGAAACTTTTTATCATTGACAGATGCACCTTCAGGGTATTCCTGAGCTTCCAAATATCTCTTCACCTCATGGTACCAAGGCTTCTCAGTTACCAACTCAGTCTCGAGATCGCAACAGTATGCCGGTTCGTCCAGTTTCCAGATGATGATCTGGGGAGCCTCATTATCCCATTTGACCTTGAACATAGAAGACATTGTAGCTAACGCGTCCGCCAACTGATTCTCTTCTCTCGGGAAGTGTTCAAAGGTTATCTACGTGAAGTGGGGGATCAGGGTCAACACACATTCTCTGTAAGGAATAAGATTCGGATGTTTCGTATCCCACTCTCCTTTGATCTGATTGATCACGAGAGCGGAATCTCCGAAGACACTCAGAAACTTGATCCTTAGGTCGATCGCAGCTTGAAGACCCATGATGCACGCCTCATACTCCGCCATGTTGTTGGTACAGTTGAAACATAGTCGGGCAATGAGTGGAGTATGAGTGCCTTGAGGGGATATGATTATGGCGCCGATACCGTTACCCAAAGCATTGGAGGCTCCGTCAAAGTGCATAGACCATCGGGATCCTTCCTCAGGTCCTTCATCCGGTCCAGGCACTTCACAATCAGTCACTATCATGATGCTCTCGTCAGGAAACTCGAAGTTCATTGACTGATAGTCGTCTACGGCCTGATGTGCCAAGTGGTCTGCCAATACACTTCCCTTGATGGCTTTCTGGGTCGTGTACTGAATGTCGTATTCCGTTAAGATCATTTGCCATCTCGCTATTCTCCCAGACAGAGCAGGCTTTTCAAATATGTACTTTATAGGATCCATCTTTGAGATCAACAAGGTAGTGTGAGTCAGCATATACTGTCTCAGCCGGCGAGCAGCCCATACCAAAGCGCAGCAAGTTTTCTCAAGCAGTGAGTATCGGGTCTCACAGTCGGTAAACTTTTTGCTAAGGTAATAAATGGCATGCTCTTTTCGGCCGGACTCGTCATGCTGCCCCAGCACACACCCCATTGAGTTGTCAAGTACTGTCAGGTATAATATCAGAGGTCTCCCTTCAACCGGTGGCATAAGGATGGGTGGTTCTTGGAGATACTCTTTGATTCTGTCAAATGCAGCCTGACATTCATCATTCCAACGTACTACCTGATCTTTCTTCAGCAGCTTGAAGATTGGTTCACAAGTAGCAGTTAGGTGCGGGATGAATCGAGCAATGCAATTCAGGCGTCCTAAAAAGCCTCTGACTTCCTTCTCTGTCTTAGGAACTGGCATCTCTTGAATAGCTTTGACCTTAGAAGGGTCCACTTGAATACCCTTATCACTTACAACGAAGCCTAGCAACTTCCCAGATCTTACCCCGAAGGTGCACTTGTTCGGGTTCAACCTCAGCTTGTACAATTTCAGACGGTCAAACAATTTCTGCAGATGATTTAGGTGTTCTTCCTCAGTCTGGGACCTTGCGATCATGTCGTCAACATACACTTCTATCTCATGATGGATCATATCATGAAATAAAGCAACCATGGCACGTTGGTAGGTTGCCCCAGCGTTCTTTAGTCCAAAAGGCATGACCTTGTAGCAGAAAGTGCCCCACTGAGTAACAAAGGTAGTCTTTTCCATGTCTTCAGGTGCCATCTTGATCTGATTGTAACCTAAAAAACCATCCATGAAAGAGAACACCTTATGTTGAGCTGTATTATCAACAAGGACATCAATGTGAGGTAGGGGGAAGTCATCCTTGAGGCTGGCCCTGTTCAGATCCCTGTAATCGACACACATTCTGACCTTTCCATCCTTCTTTGGTACCGGCACCACATTAGCAACCCACTGAGGGTAAGAAGTCACTGCAAGGAACCCAGCATCAAACTGTTTCATAACCTCAACTTTAATCTTCTCAGACATTTCTGGACGCATACGACGGACCTTTTGCTTAACCGGAAGGCAGTCTTCCTTAGTAGGCAAGTGATGGACCACAATGTCGGTGTCCAACCCGGGCATGTCTTTGTAGGACCAGGCAAAGATCTCCATATAATCATGTAGCATCTGAGTCAATCGTTGCTTCACGCTGAGCTCTAGGTTGGCACCAATCTTTACCTCTTTCCTATCTGCTTCCGTACCCAAGTTTATTATTTCCACTGGCTCTTCGTGTGGTTGAATTGCCCTCTCTTCCTGGAGCAACAGTCTTGCAAGCTCGCCAGGCACTTCGCAATCATCTTCACCTTCGTCTTCGACTAAGTTGATCGGATTTTCGAAGTCATAACTGGCAGTAGCAGAGTCGTTACCAGTGAGATCCAGAGTGGATTGGAACCTGTATGAGTGAGTGTGTGTAAATACAGCTGTTTTGAAATATATATAAAGGAAGGAAAGACAGAAAAGGAGCATAAGATTTGAAATGCGAGAAAACGTCCAAGATTTTCATTTATGATATATGAAATGACAATTTATATGCCCTCACAAATAAAACCACGGTGCCTCGGGTAAGACACCGGGCCATAGAGTTCAATTTATTGTTTATTACAAATAATAAAACAAAGAAGCTTATTACTGCGTAACAAAAGTAACAGGAGTATGGTCCTTAGCAATCCAATTGGTCAATCCGCCTTCAGTTGTCGGGTAGATCCAGCTATTGAACTCGGCTTCATCCACTTCATTATCCTCCCCAACAGCATTCACTCCTGGATTTGTAATGAGCACAGGAGGTCTTCTGGTCTTCGCCTTCCGCATAGCTTTCTGACCCTCTGCAGTAAAACCCAGTCCAAATTTGTCAATTTTCTGTGTAAAGTCGGGAAGCCTGCCCCAGTTAGTACATTCACCTTTCTGAACCACGGCCCGGGCATCCTTCAGGGAAGCCATCTTCAAAGGAACATCCTCTTCGACTGCTGTTTCTGCTGCTGCTGAGATCGGAAGTACCTCCTCGAAATGCTGAAAGGGAGTTTCAATAAACTCCCCGTCCATCTCAATATACTTGAAGGAATTCAAATGGCTCACCATATACTCCTCCTCTCCCTGCACAGTGACGATCTTCCCTCTGACAGGGTATTTCAGCTTCTGGTGCAAGGTAGAGGTCACTGCCCCAGCTTTATGGATCCAAGGTCGACCCAGTAGACAAGAGTACGATGGACGGATATCCATCACATAAAAAGTAGAGTCAAACACCTGAGAGCCCACACGAATAGGAATGTCAACCTCTCCATGAACCATCCTTTTTGAACCGTCAAAGGCCCTGACGATGATATTGCTGGGTTTCAGTTCCAGGCCTTCACAATCCAAACGGTCTAAAGCCTTCTTGGGTAGCACATTCAAAGAAGAACCAGTATCCACCAATACATGCGCCAGAGTAGTGCCCCTGCATTCAATAGAGACATGCAGGGCATCATTGTGGTCTCTTCCCTTTGCAGTCAGGTCAGCATCTGAGAAACTCAAGCCATTGTCCGCTGTCAGATTTGCTACGCAATCAGTGAACTGGACTGCAGATGTCTCCTGTGGCACATGGGCCGTCTTGAGAAATGAGATCAGGGCCTTAGCATGGGCCTCAGAGCATAGCAATAAGGAAAGCATTGAGATCTTGGAGGGCGTATGCCCCAGCTGTTCCACAACATTAAAGTCACTCTTCCTTATTATTTTCAGAATTTCCTCCATCTCTTGTTGGGAGGCCTCAGCATTTATAGATATAGGTGCCTCCATCCGGGCAGGCTCATCTTCAATCCCTTTGCCCCGAGTATTGGATGACTCGGCAGCAGGGGAGACAACTTGATCAGAAACAGGAACAGGTACACTTGTAGGTGTTATAAGGAGGGGTCTTCGAGTAGCGGGCGGTGCAATGTCAGGCGAGAAGAGCCTGCCACTGCGGGTAACCTTGGCTGGACCAGTGATATCGCAGATACTGGCGCCAGTGTTGAACTCTTGTTTGATTCCATTCACATACACATTTGCCCCGTAGTGCCAGGGGACAGCTTTATCAGATACGTAGGGGAGAGGCCCCGGAACAGTAATAACAACAGGTGCGACAGTCATGATTTGGACAGGCTTCTTCGGGAGAGCCTTGATTGGATTATTGAAGATGGTAACCACAAAAACTTCTTCTACCGGAACCAACTGAACAACAGACTTCTTGAACATAATCTCCTTACTGTCCATCAGGCTTTGGATGCCTAACTTCAGCAAGGGACAACCAGATAGGGAAACAGCACAGAACAGGCAACCCTCACTGCAACCCGGAAATAAACTGGCCAGCAGTAGGTTCCTCTTGACAGTCTTCAAAGGAGTAGCTACATCCTCCACAGAAACAACGTAAACATCTTCCTCAACAGCATTTACTCCATGCTGGGGCATAGGAGCAGTTACCACATTCGGCCTCTCAGGCGCTTCGAACTGTATCTCTTTTGCGTCAATAAGGTCTTGCACCTTATTCCTTAATGCTCAACAGTCATCAGTGGAATGTCCCGGGCTATCAGAATGGTAAGCACGGCGAGCATTTGGATTATATTTTGGAGAGGCAGTGTTTACAACCTTGGGAGCCTCTCTGACAGTCACTAGATTGGTGGACAGCAACTGCGGCAAGATTTGTGATAGAGTCATACTCAAGCGGGTGAACTCTCTCTGGGGTCTTTCAGCCCTTGGTGGATTGGTTTGCCGAGGAGCGGCAGCAGGCTTGGCAATCATTACCGCACTGACAGATTGGCGGCGCTCAGATTTCTCTTGTCTCCTGGACCCGTACACTGCACTAGCATCCTTTTTGAAGGGTTTCTTCTCTGAACTTGTAGATGCACCCTTCGGAATCTTACCAGACTTCAACCCAGCCTCAATTCTCTCTCCAGTCAGAATAAGATCAGTAAACCCTGCAGATGAGTTACCGATAAGATGGTTGAAAAACGGCCCAGATAGGGTCCCCAAGAACATGTCTACCAACTCCCGGTCAGTCAACGGAGGCTGCACCCTGCCGGCCAGATCCCTCCACTTCTGAGCGTACTCTTTAAAACCTTCACTTGAACCTAACGACATACCCTAGAGTTGGGTACGTATAGGGGCAAGGTCGGCATTATATTGATACTGCTTATAGAAAGCAGTAGCCAACTCCTCCCAGTTACGAACCTTGGTCCCATCCAGCTGATAGAACCATTCGAGGTGAGTCCCTGAAAGACTCTCCTGGAATAAGTGGATCCACAAATTCTTATCCACTGAGTACGGTTGAATCTTTCGAACATAGGCCCTGAGATGTAGCTTGGGACAAGACGCCCCGTCGTACTTAGTGAAAGATGGTGCTTTGAACTTACGAGGAATGATCACACCAGTAGACAAACCCAAATCTCCAAAATCCAGCCCAGGTACCTGTTGGATCTCCATAGCATTCAATCTGTCTTCCAACTGCTTATATCTGTCTTCTGCAGGAGGATATTGCTCTTCATCAAAATCAGTCTCGTTGTCGGAGACTACCGGACTAGGATCTTTTTCCGCTTGAGGAGTACCCTTGCCTATGGAAGAACCAGCCTCTTCATTCTGCAGAGTGTTGCCAAACCTTCGGCCCGAGTTGAAAAGAACATTCCTCCTCTTCTTCTTCTTCTTCTCCTTCTTCAGGAGCAGAGCCTTCAGCTCTTCTTGGCCCTGAGCCAAACCCATGATTAATTCCTGAAATTGCGCATTCTGTGCCTGAAGAGCCTTGATGGACATCTCAGTTGATGATGAGTCAGGATTCATGATGCTGAAATAAACAGCGAAGAACTGTGAGCAACCTGAAAAGAGGAAAACCTGCTATGCACATGATGAATGGAATGCGTATGATTTATGTTTTCAAAGACAATCGGGAATCAACTTTGTAAACAAAAAAGGGAACACACTTCATTAGATTCAACTTTGAAACTGAAATTATTCAACAGGTTGCCCTTAGGCGTTACATGAAAGGAAATACTGAAAAGGGAAGTAAAAATGTAAAAGAACACCCAGAGCTCCTTATTGATCCCATGGTCTCCTCTTCTCAGTACAGATGTAAGCATTCAGAGCTCGCTCATTCTCCAACTGCTTCATCAGCTTTTGGATCTTCAATTCCTGCTCGTTGAACTTTTCTCGGTAAGAATCCCGTTCTTCTCGCAGTTGCGACCAAGACCTCTTTAATGTCTCATAATCAGTAGGTATCTGAGGAGGAAGGACAGTTGAAGGAACACCATCTTTGTCAGGAGACTCAAGGATGACGGGTCTGACAGCTTCATACGACATACCTAACTTCTGAGCACGGATGCGAACCCATTTGTAGTAGGCTTCCATAGGTAAAGAAGTCTTTGGCCCTAACTCTTGTGGGTCAGCTTTATGAACTTTGTCCCAAGCCTTGATGAACCTACGACGCAGCTCGTCACTATCCACTTGAAACTCGAAACTGATGTGAGGCACCAACATTTCATGAGGCCCTGCTCTTCTGGCTCTTCCAAACTGACGGAGCGCTAGACATGGATTGTAAGAGATTCCTCCTTGGGTACCAATCAGAGGAACATTAGGGTATTCCCCACATCGATCAATAATAGCTATCTCATCCAAACCTCTGCAAGTCCAAATGATGTCTTTATCAGTGAGAGACATTAACCTATGAGCCCAACCTCTTCCTTCTTGGTTCTTCAGTACGAACTTAGGGAGGTGCGAAATAAACCACCTCACCAACAAAGGGATACAACACCATAGGGTTCCTCGTCTTCGGGTAGTACGAGCATGAAGTTGTTGCAAGATGTCACCCAAGAGAGTGGGCACCGGATTCTGAGACATAAAGATCCTTATGGCAGTGACATTGATGAAGTTGTCAGAATTAGGAAACAAGACTAACCCATAGATCAAGAGAGCCAAGATGTCTTCATATGCCCTAAAGTCCAGGTCATTCCAGAAGCTGTTAGCCTTACCAATCAGAAACTTGGCCAAGAAACCCTTAACTCCGCTTCTAGTGACCCAGTTGTCCATTACCTCTTGATGTGTCAAGGGAAGAGCTGCAGCAACATCCTCAAGCCTGAGGGTCTTTTCCCAACCAGTGAAGGGAGTCTGATCCAAGATAGGGATACCAAGCAAATCAGAGAACTCTTCCAGGGTAGGGACCAGCTGGAAGTCTTGAAAGGTGAAGCACTGGTACAGAGGGTCATAGAACTGGGTCAGAACACTCATCAACTGTTGATCCCGCTTTGCAGTGACTAAACTGAGAAGAGAACCATGCATCTGAATGAAGGAAGTGGTATTTGGAATTCTGCTAACCAACTTTTCAAGCAACTCAGGTGAATGAACAAAGTTGAACCAGATAGTATTCCTTCGCACATGCATCATGGTGTCCTACAAAATAGAGCAAAGATGAAACCCTCTTGTCTTTGAAATGGTCAGTCCTTATGCAGGATGCATGCAATGCTCATGATGTTATGATGTTATGATAAAGAACACCACAAATAGATACAAAGGCAAACATGGTAAGGCACACAAGTCACACAAGGCAAGCCCCTAAAGTTTAGGCCAGCATGAGGTCTAGGTACTACCCTCTTTCAGTTTGTTGGTTCATACCTGTCCTATCAAAGTAATCGGGTTCTTAGAGGACCCCAATATCATTGACTACCCTCAATCGGTCATAACTCCAGCATCGCAATCTTTTCTTGCAGCCAGAACCATCACGAGAGTTTAGCCTCAATGGGCGTAGCATACTGCTACTGTTCTAATGGCCAAGTTGTGTCAATTAAGGTTCTAAGGTTGTTGGTGCTTAATGACTCCTCAGAAGACCCATATTCTTCTCGTTGCAACACAAGGGATATCGGTACAGACCAAGGTGCCACACCAACGTAGCCACTGTTTCACCCGTGTCGGTCTACGCCGGACAGGTCCCTCACAGCTTATGCTACCTAAACAGGGTATCCCCAGATCCGGGTTAGGATCTATGTAACTCCCATGCAACCCACAAATTTAAAGCAGACAAGTCAATACAATTGAAAACACAGTTATGAACTAACCCTAAGGTACACCTCACTTTAAAAATTTCCCCAGCAGAGTCGCCAGTTCTGTGATCGGTGGATCTGGAACTGACTGTTTAACGCTGGTTCGCGAAATGTCGCGGAAGCAAGAGTCGCCACCGTCTTTTATTTTCTCCAAATGGAAAGGACAAAAGCACAGAAAAATTCCTTATAGAGATTGCTCTCGGTTCGGGAGGTAGGTTATAGAAAGGGAAGGTGTTAGCACCCTTTCTATCCATGGTTATCCATGGGCTCTTAGATACTTGCTCATTTGTGTTTTCAAAATTGTTTGTTTGCTTTTCAACTGTGGGTTTAAAAAAGGTTTCTTTGAAAATTCCAGTTCGACTCTTGTATCGGTCCTCAAGAGTGTTTGAAAAGTTGCTTTCGAAAGCTTTTGAAAACGTGTTGGTGTGAAAAGTATTTTTTGAATTTGCTTTGAAATTAGAGCAAGTATCTACGAGAACCTACCTACCCTAAGGAATTCGTCTGTGTAAATGTCCTTTAAAGTAGTGCCATCCCACCATTGAGAGGTAGGTAGCACCACCTTTGGAGGTGTTCGGGTCAATTCGAAGGTTCGGGACATGGTGATCACCAGAGCAATAGGAAGACACCTTAGAAGCTACCCTCATGCCAGGTTCCCGGATCATGAGGACTTACTAAGACATCCTCTACTCGACGATCACCTTTCGAGAGGCAAGGCAACAGTGAGGCGTACTCTAGGGGTGGTGTGTGATTTGTGTGTCAGATTCGTTTATTTTTGTCTTGTCATGGTATAGGTGATCTAGGCGTTTGTTTTTAATTTTGGTCATTCATTCTTGCATGCCATTATTAACAGTTAAAAAATGCGAGAAAGGTAAAATTCCTAAACTATTACAAAGGCGCGGGTCCACATCGCCAAAATTTCCAGGACCCGATTTGACAGAAAATAAATAAGTAAAGTAAAGTGCGAAAGATTAAAATGTCCGAGTTTACAAGGCTTTGGGAGAGGTACATGAATATTAAAAGAAAAAGAAATAAATACGCGAATTGAATTAAACTGGAAACGAGGGCGTTGGACCCTTTTTAATGGAATTAAATTAAATTGTTAAATTAATTAAATTAAAATGAAATTAAATTGTTAAATTAATTAAATTAAAATGAAAAAACAAATTGTTTTTTTGATGTTTTTTTTTTGCATTTATGGTTTTAATGAGAAAGATTAATTGAAATTAAAATGCTAACCCTAATTCTAATTGTTTTTTTAGTTTATTAAGAAAGTATTAAAGTTAAACCTAAATTAACCTAATTATTTACATGCAATTTTGATTTATAAAAACAATAGGAAATATTTAATTATTAGTGAAAAGAAAAGAAAAAAAAGGATAAAAATTGATGCAAACCATAATTCTACAAATTTTAAGTTTTATTGAAAAAATATTAAGATTAATCCTAGATTTAAAAACTAAAATTAATTAATGCAATTTATTTACAAAAAATAACATTAAATAAAAATACTTATTTTTGTCTTTTTCCTGATTTTTATTGTTTTTATGTTTTTTATAAAAATATTAAATTAAAGGAATTAATAAATAAAAGAAATAATTGAATCAAAATAAAAAAAATAATGAAAAGAATATTGCAAACCTAGGGGGGTCTGTCCCCAAATAGGAGGTTTTTGCTTAGCAATTTGGGCCCAATTGTCCCTGGCCTTGTGGACTTTTCAGGATGCGTGAGGCATATTTGACCAGGGTATATGGAGCTCCTCAGATCTGGGCCCTTGGATGGTCTTCAGTGGCCACGTGGTGCGTTGAGATTATGAGTGCATGGTAGGCTTTGAAGCTTGAACTGCATAGGAATATATTATGAAAAATATTATGGAATGAGATGGGGACCTGGGGTTCGAACCCAGGTCCCAGGGGTTACCACTAAGACGCTTTGCCAACTGCTCCACTTTGTCTCTTTGTTTATAATATAACTAACAAATAACATAAGCAAACATAAGGATTAGTGGACTTTTAGCGCGAATTTTTAAATGAACCAACCAGTCTTGGCCACCTAGCCTTCTTCTTCCTTGCTTCGCTTATTTCCTGAAAATACAAAAGGGTTAGCGGGGGTTTTGAACCCCCCCAAAATACACGTTTTCTGATAATAGCGATTAGGCCGTCCGGCCACATAAATTAGGCGCGAGGGTTCTATTATTTTCGTCCAAGCGCGCTGAATCCATTTATGGCATTATGATATTCTAATTTTACCATATTCAAAAACCCCTAATTCGAAAGCCGAAGAACCCTAATATCCTTTCATGGTGAATCCTTCAATAATGCACAAAAACTTAATCAAAGCATATGGTTAGTTTCAGAATCATGAGAGCAACACAAAACAAGCGTTAGAATTTAAAATCATGCCATGAATGACAAGATACGATTTATGCAAAAAAGTGACAAAGCTTGAGTTCTATTCACCAATTCTGGGCGTTAGGAATGTGGAAACCTATTCAGACACGTTGCTTGATGTCTCAAGAATGTGATGAGATGGTTATTTTGGCTTGAAACCTCCTGGAACCCTGTTTTCAGTTTTGAAAATTTTAGGCAAAAGTGTGAGTTTGATTCTTTGTCTATGGCGCAGCTGGGACGTTTTTTTGCACGAGGGTTTGCTTTACACTTATGTATGGAAGGATTAGGGTTGAGAATTTGATCAAAAAATCCATGAATTGAAGGAATCAATATTTGATTTTTATGCCATAATTTTCCAAATTTTTTTCATGCTATTTTGGCTTCAATCATATCCAATCACCTTTGATTCTTTCCTAACCTGATTTGCACGAAATCTTGGAGATATTTTATGCACAAAAAGATTTAAAACATTAGGTTTAGTATTTTTCACCTATTTATTTTATTTAAATGAATTATTAATAATTAAAAATCCAAATAAATAAATAAAAATGATAAAAAACTTCCCTTTGGGCCAAATGGTCGTGCACATGCCTTGGATGATGAATTGTGGAAGAAAAAGAGGCCCATTAGCAATTTTAGGTCATTTGAAGCAATGTTGACTTTTCAAAATATCCAAAAATTTCCCAACTTCCACAAGGCATAACTTGCTCAATGTTTAAGCTTTGCTCATGTTCTTGGACATTTTGGAAAGGTCTTTGAGTCCTCTAACCAATGTCTTTGGTCCCATGTCATTTTGATTTACCAATCTCAAGTTATGGCCTTTGACTTAAAGTCCCTTTTTGTTGACTTTTGAAAATGACCTATAATGTTGAAATTGATAACTTTTTGTGAGAGTATTTCTTGGACTTGAAGTGTGAAGAGGAGTTGTAGGAAATGTCTTTCTCTTCAAAATGAGCTTTGGATGGAATTTTTCTGATAATCCATGTGGAAGTTATGCCCTGGTCAATTTACAATTGACTTTTTCAACTGTCCAAATATGGAAACTTTTGCATCTTGATGATTTTTGAGCCAAGCTTTGAGAATCATGATCAAGCCTTGATCAAATGATGTTTGTGGCTTCAAAATGAGATGTTGACCAAAAATTTGAACTTTTGACTGTCAAATGACCATTTTGCCCCTACAGTTGACTGTAGTGCAATTAGGGTTTTGACTGTGCAATTTTGTGCTGAAAGTCTTGAAACTTGGTATGAGGATGCTTGACCATATTTATAGGAATGTGGGACTTGATTTGACCCTGGGAAACTTCATTTACTTTGTCAGAACCAAAACCCTAATTTTTGACTGTTAGGAGGCCCTTGAACTGTGCAACCCTTGGGGAGATTTTGAAGCTTTGACTTTGTAATTCTGGAAGAATATGGGAGGGAAAATTTTGGGGTACAACATTGGCCATAGGAAGTAGTGATATAGCCGGCCTCGGCATAGAGCTGGGAACTGGTTGATACTCGATACTACACTCATTGAGACCATACTCTCGAGATAGTTCTGGCCGCAAGAAAAGATTGCGTGAGCTGAAACCATGACCGATGGAGGATGATCAGTGATATTGAGAACCTCTAGAACCCGATTACTATTATTAAGACAGGTTGAACCAACTGAACTTCAAGAGGGTAGTACCTAAACTCCATGCAAGCCTGAAACTTAAGGGCTACTGTGTGACTTGTTTTCCTTTACCATGTTTGCTATCTGTGATACCTGTTGTGTGTTTTTATCATGACATCATGACATAGCATGCATATTTCATTAGACTAACCATTTCAAAGACTGAGGGGATTTATCTTTGTTCTGTTTTGCAGATCATGACTTCTATGCGCAGAAATACCATTCGAGTCAACATCGTGCAAATCCATGCTCAACTCAGAGTGTTAGTCTCAAGAGTTCCTGACACTTCTTCATTTTTTAGAAGACATGGTCATCTCCTTAGCTTGGTCCCTTCAAAGTTGGATGAGCAAATGATGAGTGTGTTATTCCAGCTCTTTGATCCATTGCATCATTGTTTCACCTTCCCGAATTATCAGCTAGTCCCTACTTTGGAGGAGTTTTCTGATTTGTTAGGAATATCTATCCTCGAGCAGACACCCTTCAAAGGTTTAGAGGAGGTTCCTAGGACAGAGGACATTGCTTTAGCTTTACACTTGACAAAGGCTGATGTAGTGTCTAACTGGGAAACACGGAGTGGGGTTGAAGGTTTCTTGGCTAAGTTTCTGATCGATCAAGCTCAACAGTTCTGGGAAAACTTAGATTTTCAAGCTTTTGAAGACATCTTGGCTCTCCTCATCTACGACTTGGTTCTTTTCCAGAATCCAGATTCTTTCATAGACGTGAATGCGGTCAAGATCTTCATGTCTCGTAATCCAGTGCCTACTCTCTTGGGAGATATTCTACACGCTCTCTATACTCGTACCGTGCGAAGAAGGGGAACCCTCATGTGTTGCACACCGTTGTTGGCGAGGTGGTTTATTTCACACCTTCCCAAGTCTGTATTAAAGAATGAGGAAGGTGTAGGATGGGCTTACAGAATCATGTCTCTTGCTCATACGGACATCCTTTGGAGTTCTAAGGATATGGAGAGAGTAGCTATCATTGATCGATATGGGCAATACCCTAATGTCCCATTGCTTGGAATTAGAGGGGGTATAACCTATAGTCCTTGCTTGTCTTTGAGACATTTTGGTCGCACCCGGAGAGACGGTCCCCATGAGCTGCTTCTTCCAGACATTGTCTTTGACTACAAGGGGGACGTGAATGATCATCGCCGAAGATTTATACGAGCCTGGGGCATGGTAAACAGGTCTGACCCTCAAGAGCTAGGTCTAAAGACTTCTCTCCCGATGCAACCATATCTCCAGTGGGTTCGAGCCCGTGCTCAAAAGCTGGGGATGCCTTATGAAGTTGTTTTGCCGGTGATTATAGAGCATACTAATGAAGAAGGTGTTCCTTATACGGTCCTCCATCCATACATGCCTACTGATCTTGGGGCATTGAAGAGATCCTGGATTCAGTTGAAGGAAGAAAAGGATACCTACAGAGAGAAGTATCATGAGCAGGAATGGAAGATCTTGAGGCTTACAAGGCAACTTGAGAATGAAAGGACAATCAACGACTATGTCAGCACAAAGGGAAAACGACCATGGGATTTCTGATGTCTTTTATTGTTTCTAGTTTAAAATTTGCTTTTCAGTTATTTCTTTTGTAACGCCTTAAAGGCATTGTTAAACATTGTTACAAGTTTTATCTAATAAAGTTTGTTTATTTCTTGTTTTACAAATTTGAATCTCCCAAAGTCTTTGAAATCATTTCATACGGATTCCATTCCCATGCACCTCATTACAGGTACCATTATAGGTTTCTCATCTTCTTCACTGTTTATTTCAGCAATCATGTCTTCTGAAACACCTACTGATCAAGCCATCAAGGCTCTTCAAGCACAAAATGCACAATTCCAAGAGATGTTCTTGAACCTGGCCAAAGGGCAGCAAGATTTGAAGTCTCTCATCTTGAAGGAGAAGAAGAAGAAGAAGAAGAAAGTGGTCCTCCTGAATATGGGTCGCAGATTCGGGAACAATTTGCGACAGGAAACTGATTTGTCTCATTCATCTGGAGGAGGAGAGAATCAAGAGGAAAGAAAGGGGCCTAGTCTTGTGGTTTATGATGATGACACTGATTTTGATGAAGACCAGTATCCTCCTGCCGAGGATAGGTATAAGAAACTCGAAGACCGATTAAGTGCAATGGAGATCCAGAAGATACCTGGTTTGGACTTTGGAGATTTGGGTTTGGCATCTAGGGTGGTGATCCCTCACAAGTTTAAAGCTCCTGTCTTTGCTAAGTACGATGGGGTATCCTGCCCAAAGCTTCACCTCCGCTCGTACGTCAGAAAGATTCAACCCTACACGGCTGATAGGAACCTGTTGGTTCATTTCTTTCAAGATAGTTTGTCAGGGACTCAACTTGAATGGTTCTATCAACTAGAAGGGGATAATTTCCGCAACTGGGAGGACCTTGCTGCTGCTTTTTACAAGCAATACCAGTATAACACGGACCTTGCTCCCATGTGTACCCAACTTCAGGGCATGTCTATAGGTACAGGCGAAGGCTTTAAGGACTATGCTCAGAAATGGAGAGATCTTGCTGGAAGAGTCCAACCCCCTCTGTCTAATAGGGAGTTGGTGAATATGTTTCTTGGGACTTTGTCTGGTCCATATTTTAATCATTTGATCGGTAGTTCATCGTCTGGGTTCACTGAATTGATTTTGACCGGGGAGAGAGTGGAGGCTGGTATCAAAAGTGGCAAGATACAGAAAGGTGCTTCATCAAGTACAGAAAAAAAGCCTTTCAGAAAAGAAGCTAGTGCAGTTTACAGCTCGAGGAGCCAAAACCGACCTGAACGCCGCCAAGCTGTTAATGCGGTAGTAATATCAAGACCCACCGTTGCCCCACAACGCAACAATCAGCAAAGAGTAGAGAGACCGCAAAGACAATATACTCGGCTCAGTATGACTCTATCTCAAATTTTACCGCAGTTATTGAAGACTAACTTGATAACTCTGAGGGAGGCTCCGAAGAATCCCAGTACTACCTCACCACTGTATAATCGGAACGCCCGCTGCACCTATCACTCTGATAGCCCATGGCATGATACGAACAACTGCTGGGCCTTAAGGAATAAGGTGCAAGATTTGATTGAAGCTAAAGAGGTCGAGTTTGATGCACCGAAAAAGCCTTATGTTGTAACTGCTCCTATGCCCAAGCATGGAGTAAACGTTGTGGATGATGAATCATTTGTGACCTTTGTGGATGACATTTCTACTCCATTGATGACAGTGAAGAAGAACCTATTATTAGCCGGTTTATTTCCAGGCTGTGGCGAAGGTTGCCACCTGTGTTCAATCCTGCCTGCTGGTTGCCATTTGTTGAAATCAGGTATTCAATGCCTGATGGATAACAAAGAAATCTTGTTTGAGAAAACTTTGATTCCGTTGATTCCTGTTGAAGATGTTTCCATAATAACCATTTCCTCCAATGCTTCCAAGGCTTCCTCGAGAAAGCCTGTTAGGATTACACCCGTTTCGAGAGTTGCTCCATTGATCATTACTATTCCCGGTCCTATCCCTTACACTTTGGATAAGGCTGTCCTGTGACACTATGGGGCCGATGTGTATTATCATGGGATCAAATAAGACTTGAAGGTTGAAGAGGATGATACTGATGTCAGCAATATTGTCGGGTCTAGCAAGGTCACCCGAAGCAGAAGACTTTTCTCTCCTGAGATCTCCCCTCCAACTGTTCGAAAACCTGTTGCTATTCCATCCGCCAGTACTCCAGCTACTGTCCCAGTACATATTCCAATCATTACCCCTATCGCCGAGTCATCTGACGCTCGGGGCAAAGAGATCACAGGTGAGCCTGCTCGGACGGAGGTGCCTAAGAAGGTTATTGTAGAAACCTCTAGATAGGAGATAGAGGAAATTCTGAAGATTATCAATAAAAGCGACTACAATGTAGTCGAACAGCTGGGGAAAACCCCGTCAAAGATCTCCATGTTATCTTTATTGTTGTGCTCAGAAGCCCATGCAAAGGCTTTAATTGCTTTCCTTAAAAATGCGCATGTGCCGCAGGAAACATCTGCTGATCAATTCAAAGACTGTGTGGCTAGTTTGACCGCTGACAACGAGTTGGGTTTCTCTGATGCAGATCTGACTGCCAAAGGAAGGAATCACAATGAAGCTCTTCATGTTTCAATCGAGTGCATGGGCACTACTCTGGCCCATGTACTGGTGGATATTGGGTCCTCATTGAATTTTTTACCCAAGAAAGCGTTAGACCGGTTGGACTGTGAAGGGTTGGTCTTGAAGCCAAGTAATATTGTGGTTAGGGCCTTTGACGGGTCCAAAAGGATGGTGCACGAGGAGGTGGATGTCCCTGTTAAAGTTGGTTCCGATACTTTCGCATCTACATTCTATGTGATGGACATCCGACCATCTTATTCTTGCTTGTTGGGTCGCCCGTGGATTCATAAAGCTGGGGCAGTGACTTCCACGCTCCATCAGATGTTAAAATATCCAGTAAAGGGGAATATTATTACAGTACGAGGAGAAGAGGAGTACATGGTGAGCCACCTTAACTCTTTTCGGTATGTGGAGATGGACGGGGAGTTTATTGAAACCCCGTGTCAGAACTTTGAAGAAGTCCCCCAGACTCTGGCGTCGACTGAAACTGTTGCTGGAGATCCTCCAATGAAGATGGCTTCCCTCAAGGATGCCCGAGCTGTTATTAAAAAAGGTGGGTCTGCAAATTGGGGCCAACTCCATGACTTTGCACACAAGACTGACAAGTTTAGTTTGGGTTTTACTGCAGAAGCTCAAAGGGTTGTTCGGCATGCGCGGATTGGAAGGCCTCCCATGCGTATAAGTAATCTGGGAGTGAATGCAATTGAAGATGATGGAGAAGAGTTAGAGTTTGACAGCTGGATTTACCTGACTACCAACGGTGACTTGAGCAATTGGACGGCGAAGGACTTCGTGCCCGTTTCTTTTATTACACAGTAATAGACTTTTGTTTTGAGTTTTGTAACAGACAGTTTAAAACTTTACGGCCCGGTGCCTTACTCGGAACACCGTGGCTTTGTTTGTGACGGCTTAATGTTTGTCATTTCCATGTATCATCAATAAAGCATTAGATGTTTTCTTGCATTACAAATATTGCACTCCTTGTTTTTCTTTTTCTATCTTGCACTTTATCAAAAACAGCTATTGTCTTACACACACTCACATATCATAATACAGGTCCACATCCACTATGGATCCCACTGATAACGACTCTGCTACTACCAGTTATGACTTTGAAAGTCTGATCAACCAAGCCGAGGACGAAGGTGAGGATGATTGCGAAGTGCCTGGGGAAATTGCCAGATTGTTACTACAAAAAGAGAGGGCCATACAGCCCTATGAAGAGCCAGTGGAATCAGTGAATCTGGGTACATAAGAAGACAAGAAAGAAGTCAAGATCGGTGCGAATATGGAGTCTAGTGTCAAGCAACGGTTGATACAAATGTTGCGTGACTATGTTGGGATCTTTGCTTGGTCTTATGAAGATATGCCTGGGTTGGATACGGATATTGTGGTTCACCGCTTGCCAACTAAATAAGACTGTCCTCCAGTGAAACAGAAAGTTCGCCGCATGCGCCCGGAAATGTATGAGAAAATCAAAGCTGAGGTTATGAAACAATTTGACGCCGGTTTTCTAGCAGTTACTTCTTACCCGCAGTGGGTTTCCAACGTGGTTCCAGTGTCGAAGAAAGATGGTAAGGTGCGGATGCGTGTGGACTATAGGAATTTGAATAGGGCAAGCCCCAAGGATGATTTCCCACTCCCTTACATCGACGTTCTGGTCGACAACACCGCACAACATAAGATATTCTCCTTTATGAACGGTTTTTCTGGTTACAATCAGATTAAGATGGCTCCCGAGGACATGGAGAAGACAACATTCGTCACGCAGTGGGGTACCTTTTGCTATAAAGTCATGTCGTTCGAATTGAAGAATGCTGGGGCAACGTATCAGCGCGCCATGGTCGCTTTGTTTCACGACATGATTCATCATGAGATTAAGGTATACGTTGACAACATGATTGCAAGGTCCCAAACTGAAGAAGAACACCTTGACCATCTCCAGAAGCTATTTGACAGGTTGAAGTTGTACAAGCTGAGATTAAACCCGAACAAGTGCACCTTCGGGGTAAGGTCTGGTAAGTTGCTGGGTTTCATCGTTAGTGATAAAGGTATTCAAGTGGATCCTGCAAAGGTAAAGGCTATACAGGAAATGCCATCTCCCCGAACAGAAAAAGAAGTCAGAGGCTTTCTGGGACGTCTGAATTACATTTCCTGATTCATTTCGCACTTGACTGCTACTTGTGAACCAATCTTCAAGCTGTTGAAGAAAGATCAAGTGGCAAGTGTAATACCCCAAATTTATCCTACCCTTCTACTTTTATCTGGTTTATACATTGTCGCACTTTTCTCATGTATATATCTCCATTAGGTCATTTAACATTGCATACATTCGCTAACAACATAATTTGGCATGGAATCAGTGATATGGTGGAATTAGGGTTTTATGGCGTTGATGGTCCTCATCTTCACTCAGGCTTGAATCAGTTGGTTTCTTCGACAATTATGGTTTGAAGATAGGGTTTTGGATGCATGGCCATTATGGACTTCTTTCTTATCAATCTACAAGGGCATCTTCACCATGGGTTTTTAAACCATCAAAGTGCATCTCAAGGGATCTCAGGACCTTGTGATCATCGTCAGTTATGTGCTTCTAATTGTTCCTATCTACAAGATTTTCTCTGTGACATTAACTTCAAGATCATTGGTTGTTTATTGAGGTGCATTGGTGGAATGGATTACAAAGTTTAAATCGTGGTATAAAGATGATGTGGTGGACATGTAATATGATCAAGACACTATTAATATTTGTTACTTAGATTGTAAAAAGTGAGGTTAAGAGGAAAATTAAGAGTTCTTGCAAGGAGGCGAGATTGACTTGGTTTGGCTTTTATGGGTCCATTATTTAAAATCATTTGGAATGCTACCTAATGACATGAGTTAAATTTGCTTGGAGTTTGCAAAATAAGAAGGGGCATTCAGATTTCTTGAAGGACAAGTGAAATTATAAAACATTAACACAATATGTCCATGACTCATCTAAAAGCGAATACAAAATTAGAAACGGGAGAGAAAAGCTACTTGAAGTACTTGGATTTTGTCATTCGAACTCAAAAGTTCTCATTATATTACAAAGTCATCATCATTTTTTGTCAACATATTTACAAAAGCAAAGAAAGAAATTAACGAAAGGGAAATTCGCTTTGAGTATTTGAAGGTTGCCATTGTACTATCAAGTATAAGATCATTTCATGGCACCTAATACATTATATCAAGGTAGAAAAGGCAATGTAAGGTATCAATAAACATCCATCACATACTATGGTACAAAATTTTATTACAACTTGGTGACTGCTCTCTCAGATTTTTATGCCTTCATTCACTTTTGCTTGGCTTGGGAAGATCTCCATAAGTCCATCTCGAGTTGTTCTTGCTCTCCACCCCAAGTCTTGTCCTGTATCCAAGACCAAGTTATGCCAAACAACAAACATGCTTTGAGGCTTGAAACCAGCCACATCCTGCAATTAATCAAACAGCAGCTCAGTAGTGAATAATAATATATATGCATAATATTGTTTAGTGCAGTACTGTCCATCTCAAACTTTCAGATATGGAAATAACCTAACATTTTTCCTCTAATTCATCTTTTTGTTCCTTTGAAATCAACTCAACTTCATCAAAAGATGATCATAACATTCATTCCTCTTTTCCTCTCACTCATAATTTCTCTTTCTTTCAATTTCCATATTCTGGTCCATTTAAAGACAACCAAATTTTCCTCCTACAGCAGCACAATAACAAACTGCAAACCTCTAACTGAATTCTCCTAACCACCTAACAGATTCATAACTTCCTCGAACTAACTTCCATAACTGTTAACAGAAATAGAAGCAGCCATGCACATAAAAAGAGTTTATAACAAAATAACCAAATAAAAAACTAACTCCTAACAGCCTAACTAATTCCTAACTGTATCATAACCTCCTAACAACTCCTAACCGAAACTAGAAGAAATATCTAACCAACTTTCTAACACGCATAACAGAAAAGTAAGAAAAAAAAGGGATTCACCTTCAGACCTCTTTCCCAAAAAAAAAACTTTCTTCCCCAATCTCGCTTTGGCCTTATCTTCTTGGTACCTTCACCATTCTAGAGAATCCATCAATCATACTCCATTCTTCACCCATTGCATTCTCTTTTTCACGATCAACCTTTCTCACCTTCATCTTCATCATTTTTTCTCCATCTCAAAATCATCTCTGTACTCTCTCAACAACCACGACACCTTCATCTCCAATCCCAAGCCCTCAACAATCTGTATAACAGGAAAAAAGAAGAGGAAGATTAGAGGAGGCATCCACAACAGAAAGAAGTAGCAGAATTAAAAGAAACGAACCTCTCTCTGAATTTGTATCAATATCGTTCGTCATCACCTTCTTCAACCTTCCGCATCATTCTTCAAGAATCTTGATAAAATCGCCATAATCACATTTAGTCTCATACTCCTTCTGAAAATTGTGTAGCAACTCATCTTCACCAATCGCCTCACACGCTCACCTGTGATCTTCACAGTATCATCTTCATCACATAATCACTGCAATATCTAAAATCTGCTTGGCGACCTCGACTGTAAATCATTTCAATATCGTAACAATAACAACTCCAGATACATAGAAAAATTTCAGAAATGAAAAGAGGCGGAAGTAGAAGGTTCTGTGGCAAGAAACGAGAACCACAAGCATACCTGAATATGTTCTCTGGATTTTTGTTGCTCATCTCCGACATCGAAGAGATTGAGACGAAGCGGAACGGATACACTGGCACCGAGATATGATCGATGTTGGAGGGAGTGAAATCGACATCAAAGAAACCAATTGCAGTATTGTGATGTTGAAATCGCGACGGAGTTCTGCGGAGAAGAAAACACCATCATCAGAAAAGAAGAGAGGCGGAGAAGCGATACATCAAATTGAAGAAGGCGATTTTGCAATTGATCGGAAGTGAGATGGATATGAGATCGGAACTGAGGCGAGGAGAGTGCGAGTTAGGGGTGTAATCCAAGCGCCGCCGTGTACAAGTATTGTGGAAGGAGAGCGCGTTTGAAGGAGAAGGAGAAGAGTCACATATAGTAACCCTAACCCCTTTTCAACATTTATTTTTTTTATTTTTTTTAAACTATTACTTGTTTCTTTTAATAAGTTGAATCAGATGTTGGTGTAAGGGAAGTGGACCGATCCATATTTCAAGGAGGCCCGTGGCCATTTTTTTTTGGAAAATTGGAAGCAATAAAAACCTGCCATTGGACTTCATCTAATGGGCCTGCATTGTTAATCACCATCTTGTATCACGTTTAGCACCCCTCTGTTTGATGTTTTTGACTCCCCTTTAATAGTTTCTATTAACTTTCCTCTTCATTGATTTTTATAGCATAAAATTATGATAAAAATGTGATATAGAAATTGTAATGATTTTTCTTTAGGTTTGTTTATAAATTCTTTAGAATTTAACTATGTTATTATTTTTGGATAATCATTTGTAAATGATTTGGCAATCATTTGTTGCTATTTCTTTGTCATAATTTTGTGATGTAATGATTATTGCAATTATGTGTGATATTGGTAAGTAAAAGGGACTAGGTTGAAAAATTCCAAGAGGTTTTCGAAGCAAGTATAGAACCACAATTCTCATCAAGAAAATTCAAGGAGGCTTCTGTAGAGTTTTATTATGGCTTGCATGGTTATGAAGAGGCAACAGACCTTCTCCATTCGGTATCGTCACAACTCTATTTTATTCTTTCACTTTACCACTTTCTAGATATCATGTGAAGTAGGGAATAAATAGCGTGCACTCGAAGTCACTGTTTAAAGACCTGTAGCAGGAATTCCGCACTTCATTTGTTATATGTGTTGGGCTTGTGTTTGTTTACGTTCTTGTTGATCGATGAGTCACTCAATTTAGCAATTGAGATCACGACTTCACTCTCATTGCATGTTCCCTATTGGATAGTTTTTTTAGACCTTCTTTGGCATGCTAACTTAGATAGGATCTCCCTAGGTGCTCTCTTGATCTTATTGGCTTGCTTGCTTTGTCCTTGTACATACCATGTTCCCTTAGGATGCGCTTGCTCCGGTCGGGTGCAAGTTAGACCTTAGGTTGCAAACCATGCATGCTAACATTAGATAGACGTTTCCATTTTGTTAATCCAAACCTTAGGACCACCATTGTATGATAATATTAGGTTAGAAATAGGCTAGTCTCCCTTAGACTCTTTTCTTCCCCTTTTTGCATCCTTTCATCTAAAACAAAAACTTCTCTTCTTAGCAAATCAAAAACATGCTAATCATAGTTAAACCCTTTTTCAAGGTAACAAAAATACAAAACCAATTCAAATCATTTTGTGCGCTCGAGCACCTTTTCTCTAAAACCCTTTTCAGGTAAGGACATGATTAATTTACTTCTGTGCCAACGCATAAGTTTCCAAAGGTCGAGCTGCGGCAGAAGGCGGAATTAACTTCGTCCACAAAAAACACAAAAAAAAAAACATATGAGCCGAACTACGGTAACTCTGATTCCTCAAAAAGGATACGTAGGCAGTGGGGTAGGGCCCAGGCGAGTATAATTTTATTTTCCCTACATTCTTTTCTCTTTTCTTTTGCATGCATTTTCCCTCCAGTAGTATAGTAGATAGTAAGCATAGATTAAACACACCCATAAGATAGATAACAAGAGTGGATACCGTAGAATACTACGGGCGTGTGGGGTGCTAATACCTTCCCCTCGCGTAACAGACTCCCTTACCCGATCTCTCGGTCGCAAGACCGTGACTTCTCCCTTCTCAGGTTTTCTCGATGTTTACCTTTCCCTACATGTGGGATAAAAGACTTTCGATGGCGACTTCATTGTTTTGATGATTTTCAGCTGGCGGCTTCATTGGGGATATGGTCGACCAAATGCTGGTCCATCCCGGAGTCACTCCTAGCTCTTGCTTTCTTTCCTTTGGGTGTTTATCTTTACGCTTTCAGTTTATTCATTCATTTTGTATATACTTGAGCATATGTATACATTGTATTTTACTGTCTTCCATATACTACTGTTGTACTGGATCTGCTTCTTATTGGGTGGGTGTTACTATGAGGTAAAAGGCCCAATACCCAGGCCAGAGTTGTATACCATAGGAACCCTAGGAATATAGTGGAACATGAACGGCTAGTTGAATTAAGTCTCACTATCGCCTCCATGTCATCCACGCTCAGATGAGGTACAAATGAGGGGCTATCATTTTCACGTAGGTGATACGGCGATGGTTTTTCAGGAGTACCCTCGATTCTGAGTTACCATTGCCTTACCCTGACCTAGTTTTCACCCGTGAGCGGGGAGGGAATTCTTATTATAGGTACAGGTGGTGACTATGTTCAGATGGTTACTCATGCTCAGATGGTGACTATGATTAGACGTTGACTATTGGTTCTAATGGCTGTATTCTGGATTTTTGTTATGACTTTATGCAGATGCTATATCTTGTTGGTGACCGTATGGTTCTCAGATTTATTTTCTGAGTTTATGACTTGTTTACCTGGAGGTTCATTCAAGCCTTCAATCTTGGTATTCCCAGCATATTCAGAAAATTCTCAACAGTATCCGATGTTCCAGAAGCCTTGATCCTGTACAACGAGAGATCCACATGGTACTTGGTTCTTTTATATGCAGAAGCTATGTCGGACCTTTGATCTGATGATACTCACATGGTTCAGAACAATACAACAATCATATTCAGAAATGATGGAACCTTGATCCTCTTTGATCTCATGCCTTTTCATACATAACATGGCTAACCACATGCTTAACATACATGTTCTGTTATTTCGAAGGAATCACATTTGCAAGCCTTGTGCTAAACTCTTCCATTCCTTACTTGCGTAAAATCAAAATCAAAGCACACAAATTCCTTGGAAATGACAGAACATGACATCGCATTCATTCATACACCCCATGCATATTCATGCATTCATGACAGGTACCCGAAGATTGGGGATTCTTATTCAGACTTGGGGTTCTCTTCAAAGGGTCAACCTGATTTCTCACCACACATGCTCAGAGATCAGTTGTGGAATAACTCTGAGTGGTACATGCAAGCTTTGGCTCGTAGTCAGAAACTTCTTCAAGCAAGAAGATAATGGGTTAAATACTCAGATAAGCCAGGTCATGGAAACTCTGATGATGATGTCTATTATTTCTTTAAGACATGATATGCTTGGTGATGCATATTATACTGGGGCACCTGGCCAATCGATTGAAGATGGTATGTCATCCAGAGACCATGTCCAAAACAGGCTCAATCCAGAGACTACTGTGTTCACATCAAATTCAAAGGGGAATTATATCGCACACTCGAGCATCAAGACTATAGAAAGTCGTCAGAATCAGCAAGTCCATACGGAGTCAAGTCTCCTCAACAATGGCAATCATTGGTTTCTTTACTGCATTTTCATTTGCATTCTTGCTTGTTTGTTTAAACATCGCTTGTATATAGAAACTTGTCTATTTTTGAACGGGAATCTTAATGCAATAAGTATGCTTGTCTTGAAGTGTTCCTTTCATTTTTACTCATCCATTCGTTATCACTCTTTAAATTTTTTACTTGCATATTGATGCCAGATTTCCTAGTCTTATGCTTAGGTAAGGATTCAAAGGAGGATGATGACAATCTGAAAACACAAAAATCTCTGGTTGGTACGCTTTTGAGTAAGACCCTGCTGACGATGTACAGGCCTTGTTTCAAATCCCTAAACACTAGAGATATAAGGAAGATAGACCCTCGTTAACCCCTCTGAGCCTTCGAAGTGGTTTTCTTTCTATTCAGAAAAACCCAGATTTCAACCCTGGGGCGGGTAGTGTTCAGCTAATCTGATCAAGCATTAAGAACTCATCAAGAGTGTGCATCCAAGGATACAATAATGGTTATCCGTCAAAAGCTTGAGGAAAGTCAAAACCACAATGGTTAACCCTCATCTAACAACAACGTGCGTCTATTGACAATATCCCAAGGGGTATCTCTCGCACATCAGGAGGTCAACAGAGGACGATACAACAATGGCTATCCCTTATCTACTAAAGACTCAGGCAGTCACGATCACTTCCGACAAATCAAAAACAACGCAAAGATCAACGACTTATTCAAAATGAAAAATATGAATAAGAAAGAAACAGAAATCCCCGCTAAGTCGAAACTTGAAAACAAGTCACTTAGGCAAAAATTGGGGCATCCCGCTGGACTTTCAAATCGAAATTCAAAAGAATTTGTCCAGGAAAAAATTAGGGAAAGCAAGAAAGAAATTGAATAAAGCCTAAAAGGCGAGAAAAGGATTACCAATGAAAATCCTCATCAAAGAACAAAGTCGTCTGATCAGACACCAAAAGCAAAAGGTGAAGTGGCTGTCGTGTCCAAGAAACCACAGTGGTTCCTCAACCATCGCAAACTCTTCTCGAGATATGAACGCTTATATCAGGTCTACTGAACGTAGGAATGAAGAACATCATGGAGAATGGGTGGGCACCAAATAATTTTGAGCCTTAAGTCCTTTTTTCTAAAACCGTAAACCTGGCCACGTTACAACCCATAAAAGTCCTAACTGAAGCATGGGTCAATTTGAAAGCGTGCTACAACGAGATAGCGTTTAACTGACTCCTAAGAGGTATGTTTGAATATCTGTGTTGGTATCATATGCTTGCATTATCTTTCATAAAAAATAATTTGCAAATGTTTCTCTTTAGCTAGTGACTCGTTCACAACAGAGTTGTGACGTCATTTCTTTCAAAGTTTTTTCAAACTTCAAGACTTACATATGTGTTGCATTAGAATTATCATTCTCATAATAAACATTCTTCTGCATACAAAACAACTTATCAATATCAAGTAAGTTTACACAATGAACAATCGGTAAAGAGCTCAATCTTGTCAGAGAAGAGAGGCTTGAATACCCTGTTGAAGCAAGAGTCAGCTGCCACAAGATAAATGACTTATCCGGTAGCATGTTAACCAGTGATTCTGTCCAGAGAAAACATCTTGGTGCTTCACAACTTGAGTACCCTTCAGGGATAAAGTTAGCAGATTCCATCAATCTAGGGCATTCCCTTAAAACTGCTAATCTGGGGCCGTCAAGTCGAGAGTCGATCTCTCCAAGATCATCCAAATCTAGGGCATCCCCTCAAAGCCGTCAACCAGAAAGCTATCACGTTGATCAATCTCTTCAAGCTCAACCAATAAGAAGTTATCACGCTGATAAATCTCTTCAAGTTACCAACAATCAGGGGCTATCATGTCGAGAGATCTATTCAGAATTCATTCAACCTGGGGCAGTTACGTCGAGATTCGACAAATCTCTCCAAGAAAGCTGTAATCAAGGGCAGTTTATTTCGTGACTCAAGACATTGGGGCAGGCCACCTCATATCATATTGTGGCACGAATATTCTAGTCTTCTATTCAACATAAAGCTTCTCATAGATCATCCAGACAGGGGAATTCCTCATTTGTACTTGCAAAGTTGCTCAAGCCAATTATGTTGCACGAGACCACTACAATCAAGCTAAAAGCATCATAACGGTCGTCATGACTTAGCCAGAGCACGAAGCTGCCTTCATCTCCTACAGACAATTCCAAACCTGACTCCCCAAGTGAGTTCATAAAATTCAGAGTCATCATTTAACTCAGCACGCGTAAGTGCATCCCCAGTGGAGTTAATCAAGAACATCCCCAGTGGATCTAAACTGGGGCATTCGCAGAGCTAAACCGGGGCATTCATAGAGTTCAACCGGGGCACTCATGAGTGTCCACGCCCATCTCTTATTCCCCAAGTGATTCAAGAGATAATTCCCCAGTGTGCGTAAACTTGGGGCATGCATTCAAAGGGATCCACATGGTGTTCGGTATCCATTCTTCGGCATATTTAGTTCTATCATCCTCTCAATAGTTCAGGATGTATGGGAGTCTGGCTAGATTATCTCTTCCCCAATGGTACGATTCAGGATTCAGCAGCGTACCTAAAGACTCGCTTCGTCAGCAATTCAATCTTTAGCAAAGTCGTCAGTGATCTTTAGTATCAGGGGCTCCCCAGGGCAAATTCTTATCAATACCCCCAACAACCTTTGATGTCGCAGGCTTCCAACATCGATATATACTGACATCCCCAGTGATGAGAAATGGTTCCCAGCAAGCCTTCTCTTATCCCCATGAAGTTTATTTCTTCGCATTGCATATAATTATCATTGCATAACATTTCATCCTCAAAAGCGCGTAGCCGATCTATCAGAATGGATCTTTGCGGCAAAAGAAATTCAAACATGCATACAAAGCATAAGCCAGATCAGGTACCTTACATGAAAGACCTAAATTATTCAAGGAAAACAATACATCCCTACAGGAGGGTATCATGCCCAAAATCCCTAGTCAATGACCTTCACCTTTTCAGTACCAAACAAAATCAATACACTTTGTCATTCTGAACCCAGTTCTTGTCTGGTAGTCAGTTTCCTTACACTCGTCGTGTCAATTTCTAAACACCCGTCCGTATTGATTCAAACACTCGTCCGTGTTTAACCTCTTGATACTCGTCCGTATCTTCTTTCAATACTCTTTTGTATTGATTCAAACACTCGTCCATGTTCAACCTTTTGATACTCGTCCGTATCTTCTTTCAATACTCGTCCGTATTGATTCAAACACTCGTCCGTGTTTAACCTTGGATACTCGTCCGTATCTTCTTTCAATACTCATCCGTATTGATTCAAACACTCGTCCGTGTTTAACCTTTGATACTCGTCCGTATCTTCTCTCAATACTCGTCCGTATTGATTCAAACACTCGTCCGTGTTTAAACTTTTGATACTCGTCCGTATCTTCTTTCAATACTCGTCCGTATTGATTCAAACACTCGTTCGTGTTTAACTTTTTATACTCACCTGTATCTCCTTTCAATACTCATCCGTATTGAACCAAACACTCGTTCGTGTTTAACCTTTAATACTCGTCTGTATCTTCTTTCAATACTCGTCTGTATTGATTCAAACACTCGTCCGTGTTTAACCTTTCTTGATGCTCGTCTGTGTCACTTATCTAAACAATCGTTATGTCGTAACCCATGTTCCCATCGTCGAACCTGAGATCGCCCGTAGGCTAGGTTCTTCCCATAGATCGTCGTCGAACCTGAGATCGCCTCTTGGCTAGGTTCCTCCTCAGATCACCTTCTTAGAACCTGAGATCGCCCGTAGGCTAGGTTCTTCCTTAGATCATCTTAGAACCTGAGATCACCCGTAGGATAGGTTCTTCCTTAGTTGTCGTCGAACCTGAGATCGCCTCTTGGCTGGGTTCCTCCCTCAAATCATCGTCGAACCTAATATCGCCTCTTGGCTAGGTTTTGTCCATATATCTTTGTCTTAGAACCTGAGATCGCCCTTTGGCTAGGTTCTCTGTCAAATCACTCTCACGCGTCACCTTAGAATCGTAGGTTGCCCGTAGACCTCGTCCGCCGTCTTCTCATACCAACCATTTGTCTTGTATTGGCATCGCAGCCACGTTGCAAGTCCAATCTTTGTCTCTTCATTGAAAAAACAAAATTTATTTCCCCAACAGATACCAAAATAAATAAGGAAAACACTTGCTCTTCCTCCCAGGACAAATTTTCGGCATTGATATTTAATCATCTTCCACCTCGAACTTCTGAAAGGCACGCGCCAATCGTACTTTCAGGTTTAAGACGATTAAATAGGGGCAGCTGTAATACCCCAAATTTGTCCTACCCTTCTACTTTTATCTGGTTTATACATTGTCGCACTTTTCTCATGTACATATCTCCATTAGGTCATTTAACATTGCATACATTCACTAACAACATAATTTGGCATGGAATCAATGATATGGTGGAATTAGGGTTTTATGGCATTGATGGTCCTCATCTTCACTCAGGCTTGAATCAGTTGGTTTCTTCGACAATTATGGTTTGAAGATAAGGCATCTTCACCATGGGTTTTTAAACCATCAAAGTGCATCTCAAGGGATCTCAGGACCTTGTGATCATCGTCAGTTATGTGCTTCTAATTGTTCCTATCTACAAGATTTTCTCCGTGACATTAACTTCAAGATCATTGGTTGTTTATTGAGGTGCATTGGTGGAATGGATTACAAAGTTTAAATCGTGGTATAAAGATGATGTGGTGGACATGTAATATGATCAAGACACTATTAATATTTTTTACTTTGATTGTAAAAAGTGAGGTTAAGAGGAAAATTAAGAGTTCTTGCAAGGAGGCGAGATTGACTTGGTTTGGCTTTTATGGGTCCATTATTTAAAATCATTTGAAGCTTTGGGTTCAATCATTCCAATCATATCAATTCCCCACATAGAGAAAGGCCAAGGTGAAGAGATGACATTGAGGAGGGTCGGCGGCACGTGCATCTTGTCCGCATAAATCTGGCATTTATGACATTTCTTCACATATTTACAGCAATCAGATTCCATTGTCATCCAATAGTAACCAGCTCTTAACATCTTTCTAGCCATTGCATGTCCGTTGGCATGAGTGCCAAAGGATCCTTCATGTACTTCTTGCATCAGCATGTTTGCTTCACGTCTGTTTACACATCTGAGCAAGACCCTGTCGTAATTCCTCTTATACAAAACTTCTTCATTGAGGAAGAAACTGCTTGCTAATCTTCTCAACGTCTTCCTATCTTTATTGGATGCCCCAGGCGGGTACTCTTGAGTTTGAAGAACACGTTTAATGTCATAGAACCATGGTTTGTCGTCGGTAACCTCTTCTACCGAGAACACATGAGCAGGTCTATCAAGGCGCATAACTCGGATGGTAGGCACGTCGTTCCAATCATTTACTTGAAACATTGAAGATAAAGTAGCTAAAGCATCAACCATTTGGTTCTCATCTCTAGGGATATGATGTAGTTCTACCTTGTTGAAGAAAGTTAACAACCTTCTAGCGTAGTCTCTGTAAGGGATCAAACCAGGATGACGAGTCTCCCATTATCCTTTGATTTGATTAATCACCAATGCTGAATCTCCGTAAATATCAAGAATCTTAATCCTTAGATCCACTGCTTCTTCGAGACCCATAATACATGCCTCATATTCCGCCATGTTGTTCGTGCAGTCAAACTTCAGTCTTGCCGTGAATGGGATATGAGTACCTCGGGGAGTGACGATGATTGCCCCAATTCCATTTCCATAGGAATTCACAGCTCCGTCAAATATTAAACCCCAACGGGATTCAGGATCAGGTCCTTCTTCAGGTAACGACTCTTCACAATCTTTAGCTTTCAAGTACATAACATCTTTATCTGGGAAATCAAACTTGATGGATTGATAATCTTCAATTGGTTGGTGAGCCAAATGATCGGCTAAAATACTCCCTTTGATTGCTTTCTGAGTGTGATACTCAATGTCATATTCAGATAACAACATCTGCCAACGGGCTATCCTTCCAGATAAGGCGGGCTTCTCAAAGATATACTTGATCGGGTCCATTTTAGAGATCAACCAAGTGGTGTGGTTAATCATATACTGGCGTAGACGGCGAGCAGCCCAAGCTAAAGCACAACAGGTTTTCTCAAGCAATGAGTATCGGGACTCACAGTCTGTGAATTTCTTACTCAGATAATATACGGCATGTTCCTTTCTTCCAGTCTCATCTTGTTGACCAAGCACACATCCCATGGAATCTTCCAATATAGTCAGGTACATAATCAAAGGTCTTCCTTCCACTGGAGGAATCAAAATGGGAGGTTCAAGCAAATATTCTTTGATGCTGTCAAAAGCTCTCTGACAATCTTCTGTCCACACACATCCTTGGTTCTTTCTAAGAAGCTTGAAAATTGGCCCACAGGTAGCAGTCATATGAGATATAAACCTAGAAATGTAATTCAATCTCCCAAGGAATCCTCTTACTTGTTTTTCCGTATTGGGTGCGGGCATTTCCCGAATGGCTTTGACTTTATCAGGATCTACTTCAATACCTTTCTGACTGACGACGAAACCCAGAAGTCTTCCAGAACGAACACCAAAAGTGCACTTGTTGGGATTCAGACGGAGTTTGTACTTCCTCAAACGCTGGAATAACTTCAACAAATGTTCCAAATGATCTTCCTCAGTTTGTGATTTGGCAATCATATCATCCACATACACTTCGATCTCCTTATGCATCATGTCATGGAACAAAGAAGTCATGGCCCTTTGGTATGTTGCGCCAGCATTCCTCAAACCAAACGGCATAACCCGATAATAGAAAGTCCCCCAAGGTGTAATGAAAGCGGTCTTCTCCATATCTTCCGGCGCCATCTTGATTTGGTTGTAACCAGAGAAACCATCCATGAAAGAAAAGACTTTGAACTTTGCGGTACTGTCGACCAATACGTCAATATGAGGTAATGGGAAGTCATCCTTCGGACTAGCTCTATTCAGATCTCTGTAGTCTACACACATCCGAACTTTGCCATCTTTCTTTGCGACAGGCACTATGTTGGCTAACCACTGAGGATAGACCGACGTAACAAGGAAACCTGCATTGATCTGTTTCTGAACCTCCTCTTTGATCTTGTCAGCCATGTCGGGACGAGTCCTTCTCAACTTCTGCTTGATTGGCGGACACTCGGGTCTCAACGGTAAACGATGCTCCACAATGTCATTGTCCAACCCTGGCATATCTTGGTAGGACCAAGCAAACACATCAACATACTCTTTGAGAAGCTCCAACATCTTCTCCTTAACTTCCGGGATAAGCAATGCTCCGACTTTGACCTCCTTTCTAACCTCTTCATCACCCAAGTTGACCAACTCTAAAGGTTCTTCAAATGGTTGAATAACCTTCTCATCATGCTCGAGCAAACAGGAAATCTCAACAGGAATCTCTTCCTCATCCTCTTCTTCGGCTCTGAACACAGGGAATTCAAAGTTGGGAGAGGGCATAGGATCATTGTTTTCGATGGTTAAGTCATGGATTAATCTGCACATATGATTATGCTTTATTTTAGAAATCGATTTGTGCAAATAAAACAAAAGGTTATTAATTAATTTCATTACTATTTCCCAAAAAGTGAAAAATAAAACAGTAGTGGACAAAATAACGTTTTTATTCATTAAAGGGAAATACTTGAAACAAAGAGCCCGTACATTTCTCTTTTGCCTTGGGCAGAGCAAAAGGAATTATTTTTCATAGCCCGACACAAAATACGTTTCGCCTTGGGCAGAGCGAATTTTTCAAAGAAAAACAAAACAAAACAATACTCGGAAATGTGCATAACAACAGGAACATCAACAACTATCCAGTTTTGGCAAGCCAATCCATGCGTCACAAAAACGGGCAAATCTTCCTCGGAATCATCATCTATGATAGCATCAACCTCAGGATGTACAAACCCTGCACTTCGGAAAACCTCTTGAATCGGACGAACAACCACCTCTTTCTTGACTCTTGCAGATACCAGATGAAAACCCAGACCTTCCCCAGACTTGTTCTCGGGTAACGTCAACACCTGGCCCCATCCTTCGGCCGAACCACTTTCCACCACTCGCCGCGCATCCTCAAAAGAAGAGATGGATGCCCCTTGCTTCTTCACTGTATTCTTAGCAACAGAAAGACCTTGGAACTGGGTTCCAACATCCTCGTCCGCATCAATAAAAGAGAATGATGATAAATGGCTTACCACCATAGCTTGTTCTCCCCCAATCATCACTAGCTTCCCATGCCTTACAAACTTTAGTCTCTGATGGAGCGTAGAGGTGACTGCCCCGGCATCGTGGATCCAGGGACGACCCAATAAACAACTGTAGGCAGCACAGATATCCATCACTTGGAAAGTGATTTGAAAAGTGTGGGGACCAATCACTATAGGAAGATCCACTTCACCAATGACTGTCTTCCTAGAACCATCAAACGCTTTAACAATTACTCCACTGGGCCTCATAGGAGCACCTGGATATGAAAGCCGAGATAACGTAGTCTTGGGCATCACATCCAACGACGAACCTGTATCCACCAACACACTTGATAAGGTATCATTTCCGCAACTTACTGAGATATGCAAAGCCATATTATGGTTTCTCCCCTCCTCCGGGAGTTCTTCATCACTGAAACCAAGATTATTACACGAAGTTATATTTCCCACAATTCCATCGAACTGGTCAACCGTCACATCATGATCCACGAACGCCTGGTCCAAGACCTTCATCAAAGCTTCTCTATGCGCACCAGAATCTCTTAATAAGGCAAGGAAGGAAATCTTGGAAGGTGTTTGCAAAAGTTGGTCCACGATCTTATATTCACTTCTCTTGATAAGCTTCAGGATCTCATCATCCTCAGGGTGAGGGATAGGTTCACTGGATCGGCCTATCTCAACCCTTGGTTCAACATTTCTTACTGGAATCTCCGCCGGTATGGGCCTCCTAACTTGAACTTCTGGTCTCTTCAAAGGTACTGCTGCAAAAACACGTCCACTCCTCGTAACTCTACTCACATCAGCAATGTTAACAAAAGATGGTCTCGTTGGTATAGGGACTTCTACCCCATTCTCAATCATTCTGGCATTATACTTATACGGTACAGCTTGGTCCGAGTTGTAAGGCACATGACCAGGTGGGTAAATAATCAAAGGATCAACAGGTGTAGTCTGACTGTCGTAAGCAATCTCTATTGATTCAGGCAAATTTAATTGTGGTATGATAACATTCACTTCATCCTCCGGATTTCGGTCATAGGTAATAGTGATAACTCTCTGATCTAGCAACTTCTGAATATCCTCCTTCACAATAGGACAATCAACCTCTCTTGAACAAAATTCACAAACATCATAATCATGCTGGTGCCTAACAAAGGCAAGTCTTCTCAAACTCTGATGTAACCTGATCAACGACTCTCTTATGTGTTCAACTTGAAAAACTCGAAACTTCCCCGGACAACCTTCCACCATATTCACTGAAGCTGCCCCATGTCGAGGCAAAGGATTATCTCTGACATTTGGATTAACATCCTTGAAAGACAAGATACCATTCTTAATCAATCTCTGCACGTCCGCCTTCAGAGAAAAGCAATTCTCAAGGTTGTGCCCCGGCGACCCTTGATGATATTCACAAAACTGATCCGCCTTGTACCACGGAGAAGTACTGTTCGGTGCGACAGGAGGAGGCTTTGTCGTGATGAGATTATTTCTGATAAGAGCAAGGAACAATTCAGTATAAGTCATAGGAATGGCATCGAACTGCGGTTTTCTGGGCGAACGGTTCTGATTGTTGAATGGATAAGCCTGTTGTCGAGGCTGCTGCTGAAAAGGCCGTTGTTGAGTTGGTGGAGTTTGATGAGCTGGGGTCATCAAAGCTGGGCGGACAGCCGGAGTGACTGCCGCAACGTGAGAGTAACCTCTCCTAGGTCTACCTGGGAACAAAGCGCTGACATCCTGCTCCTTTCTTTTCGGGAAAACACTTCCAAACTTCTTCGCACTGCTAGACGGACTCCCTTCTTTAACCAAACGTCCCTCGCGAATCCCTTCCTCTAATCGTATACCCATGCTTACCATTTCGGTGAAGTCACTAGGTGCGCTGGCTATCATTCTTTCATAGTAAAAGGAACCTAAAGTCTTCAAAAATATCTTCGTCATCTCTTTCTCCTCGAGAGGTGGATAGATTTGAGCATCGATTTCACGCCACCTCTAGGCGTACTCCTTAAAAGATTCCCGGTCTCTCTGCGACATCGCCCGGAGTTGATCCCGGTCCGGCGCCATGTCAACGTTGTACTTATACTGATGGACAAAGGCTTCACTAAGATCGTTGAAGTTGCGGATCCGAATGCTGTCTAAACCCATATACCACTTTAGAGCAGCACCCGTCAAACTATCTTGAAAATAATGAATCAACAAGTCATGATCATCGGAATACATAGACATCTTTCTCACGTACATTGTCAAATGACTTCTAGGACACGAATCACCCTTATATCTCTCAAAGTCTGACACTTTGAATTTTGCTGGAATCTTGACATTCGGAACTAAACAAAGGTCATGCGTATTCTTCCCAAACAAGTCCTTCCCTTTCAATGCTCTAAGCTCCTTCTGCATTTCCTGGAACTGATCCTGAAATTCTTCCATTCTATCAAAGAGACCCAAACTTTCAGCAGGCTCAGCAGGATAAGTAGGTTCATTCAAGTATGGCACAGAGTGGACCACAGGAGCAACGGTTGTCATAATCGGTTGCGGAAAAGGTGTTACAGACGGAATTACTGGCGGCATAGCAGTTGTCTCTGGCTGAGGAAGAGACAAAGCAGGTTGAAACAACGGTTGTACGGCAGGCTGATACCCCTCTGGCATAAAGTTGTAAGGCATTCCCCACGGAAAACCTTTCGGCATCTGATGTTGAAGCGGAGAGTTGATTTGAGTCACGGAGGCAGGACCGGTGACAATCTCGGAAACCACTGGAGTTGAAGTCTGAATCTCGTCAGCTGTAGTCGATGGCTGATTCTAAACAGCCACCAAACTTTCCACTAACGCAGTCAACTTTTCCATCTCGACACGAAGTGTAGCAACTTCCCCACGAAGCTCATGATTTTCCTGTTCCAAATCTTCCATTTTCCTTTGACGATTGGCCCGAGTGTCGTATCGGTGAGACAACTTGACAACCTTCGGGAGTGGAAAAAGAACAAGGATGAGACTCTAGAAAACATGTGAAGTGGAATGTGGAATGATGCATGATGTGCGATGCAAATGATGACTCATTTTAAAAGTTTTTCAAGGAACTTTGATAATTTTGCATACATCAATGGTAAAGGGATTTGGAACAACAAAAACTCAATCCATTAATCGAAAGCGATAAATTACAACTTACAATTTGGAATATCAAAACAGTAAATTACAACTTTGGGATAACAAATCCAATAATGAAAGCAATAAATTACAACTTCGAAACATGAAATCCATAATAAAGTGATAAATTACAATTTTAAAACATGAAATTTAAAATAAAGCAATAAATTACAACTTTGGAACATGAAGCCCATAATAAAACAATAAATTGCAACTTCGGAGCATGAAGCCCTTTTACATAGTTTTACAAAATGACATCAATAAAACAAACTAGAAGCTAAAGATCACTCGGAATCCCCAGATGAAGGACCAAACACCAGCTGTAACCGGAGCTTCTTGATCTTCTCTTCATAAAAGTCTTCCATCTCCCTCTTCTCAGCTATCAGTCGATTAATGACTTCCTCCTGCGGATTAGGAACGAGAGCCACGCTTACCGAACCTTCCCTTTTTCTCTTCCTTTCACTCGCATACTTCTTCAGCAAGGCATCCTTATGACGAAGCTTCTCATCGTGATCAATGAACCGTCCGTCTTGAATAAACAACAACTCCTCCTTTTCCTTTAACTGTCGAGTCAGGACTCGATTCTCATATTCAGACATATGGTACTTTTCTTTCCAAGCATCCCTCTCGGACTTCATCCTAGCCAGATTTCCTTGGTACTCTCCTATATCCGCGGTAGGGATAACAACAGATGATGGTGCAATGGAAGGGAATAAAGGCTTCTCAAGTTTATAGGGCATCTTGAGAGCACAAGCCCTAGCACGGACCCACTGTAAGTAAGGCTCCAAAGAAACGGCACCTCTATGTCCCAACATATCTCTCCCTTTTCTATGGATGTGGCGCCAAGCTCCTTCGATCTCCCTCTTGGCAGCCTGATGATCCTGTCCTTCCTGAAGAAAGAAACCACTCACATGGATGTTGTTTGGTTTATCTCTCATCGGGTACCCGAACTGACGGCGTGCGAGAATAGGGTTATAATTGATTCCACCTCTCGTACCGAGAAGAGGCACGTTAGGAAAAGCACCACAGCTATCGATGATCTCCACGTCGTGGTAAAATCGATTATACCAGTCAATGTCGAAATGAGTGAGAGCCATAATCTTTGGCGCCCAACGCGGTTCCTTCTCGAGATCCCAGAAAGCATCAGACCCAGGTAGATGCGAGACGTACCACTGATACAATAACGGTACACAACAAATAATCATCCCTCCTTGATAAGAGTTTCGAAGGTGGATGGAGTAGTATGTATCTCCTAGCAGCGTAGGGACCGGATTTCCAATCAGGAAAATTCTGATGGCGTTGATATCCACAAACTTATCAACGTTAGGGAATAAGAATAGACCATACGCGAGTAGAGAAAACACGTCTTCGAAGGCAACAATATCCTTTGTCTCAGCAAAATGACGAGCTTTCTTCAACAAAAACTGCGCCGGCAAACCCCGGATTCCCCCTTTCGTAGTCATGTTCTCCTCTACCTCTGACTTCTTTAAGTGGGTGATGGCTGCTATCTCGTGAGATTTCGGCTCCTCTTCTAATCCAGAAAAAGGAACACGGTCGGCGATCGGAAAACCAAGAATATAGGAGTACTCCTCTAAAGTGGGCATCAACTGATAATCCGGAAAGGTGAAACATCGGTACAAGGGATCATAGAACTGAACCAACGTGTTGAGGATGCCTTTCTTCATCTTGCGCTTCATGAGCGGTACGATGGACCCATATTTCTTCTGAAAATCCGTCGGACTCTCGATCTTCGGAATCAAACTCTTCAGTTCTTCAATCTCGGGCTCCTTGAAACTAAAGCTTCGAGTATTTCTCCTTCCAAGTTCCATAATAACCTGAGATGTCTGCAAAAATCATTCCGAAGTTCCTTGAAAAACAAATTTTTCACAAAGATGTTGATGAATGCATGAATGAATGATAATGCAACAGTCACACACAAGCTTGCAAACATGGGGTTCAAAGGTTCAACGTTCAGCATGGAGTCGAGGGTAAAGCCCACCCAAAGGTATGTACTAACGGTTCAATCACGCCTGTAAGACAAGGTTCTAAGAGTTCCCAGAGTCTACATTCCTCCTTAGGATATTACCAACGTCTTGATTACTCAATAATTAGCAATATTCTCAAGAGAAACTCGTCCGAGCGTAGCATCGCGTAACAACTACTTCCGAGTTACTCCGTTATAGTCTCTGCGCTACACCTAAAAAGGCCAAGATGGGTTAGGGTTCTACGGTCCTCAACTTCTCGGGCTCCTAGGTCGAAAATAATAATGTCTTCCCGATTACTCGGTAAACAAATATTAAGTTCAAGAGGGCCTTCCATTGAGTGGGGGATCTCATGCCTCCTTCTTCGGGATTACTCCCTCAAAGTTAACATGACTATACCGCCCGTCCTATTCCTTAAGTGTTACTTAATCCGGGTATAGGATTCGTCCTTTGCAAAAACCCAAACACCCCAATTTAAACATATAATCAAGCAAATCAAATAATAATAAAACAGATAAAACAAACTAGGCTTAACCCACTTAGGGATGGACCAGCAAGAGGTCAATCTTTCCCCAGCAGAGTCGCCAATTCTGTAGCGATAAAAAATGTAGCGGGGTAAATCGGAGATCGAATTATTGATTAATTCGTCTCACAAAAGCAAGAGTCGCCACCGCGCTTTATTGTTTCCAAAGGAAAAGGGAAAAGAGCGAAATAAAACCCTAAATATGCAATGTAAATAGTAATGAAAATAGAAAGCATTTTTGAAAAGAGATCTTATGGTTCGGGGGTTGGTTATACAAATGGAAGGTTTTAGCACCCAATGTATCTATAGTACTCTATAGGAACCTTTTGAAATATCTGTTTATTTAAAATTGATCGTTTGATTAAAATAAATCGTTTTGGCCGAAAAGGGGTACGGACGGGTTTTTTGAAGATACGACGACCTAACGTCGAAGTTTTTGCTTAAAGGGTATAAGTTTCGAAAAGATTTAATATTTGAGGGAAAATTATCCTAAGTTTTAATGAAATGCGAAAGTTCGCGCGATTAGACTTGAGGACATGAAGTCAACAAACTTATCGTTTTTCCTTTGGATTTAAACGTAAACGGAATAAACAAATAAATATGAAATAAATAAACAGAAAAATTATGCGGATAATGATTAAATAACAATAATTAAATGATAGACTAAATGATGTGAATAATGCATTTTATGATTTTTGTTTAATATTAATGAAAAGAAAGTATTTTTAATAGTTTTCAATTTTTACGCATTTTAAAATGGATAAAAGTAAAATGAGAATTAATTAAAGGAGTCAAAATGTTTTTAGTTTTTTAAGTCTCTATATTTTTTTATATATTTTTGGAGTTTTGATATTAACTAAAACGAGTGAGTTAATTAAATAAAATATTTTTATTTCTATATGTTTCTAAATTTAATATGTTTTCTTTTTTAATAAAAGGGTATTATTTAATAGTTATTAAATAATTAAGCAAAGTTAGGACTTAAGAATTATTAATTTAAACCTAATTAAAAGGGATATATATAAAAACAATATTAACTCAAACCTAAAGTTTAAACTTAATAAAAAGGCTAATTTATTTAAGGATGTTTTGATTGAATTATTTCTACTTAACTAAACTTATAGTTGAAACTAAATCAATAAAAATTCTAAATGGGCTAAAGAAATCAAATAAAATAAAAATGGATCAAAATTAAAGGGAATAAATAAAAGATCAAAGTGGGCTAGGGGGTTTGAGGGAGAGCCCAAATCTGATTAAGAAGAAGGCAGAAACGGGGGGGTGTACAAACAAATTCGTTGGGCTTAGGGCATTTAGGTTGAGGTCCAAACATAACTTAATTTGTTTCTTTTAGGGGTTAAACAAAGATAGGGAAATCCAATTAGGGTTAAGGTCTTGGCCGAAACGGCGCTCACTCTCTCGTTCGTCTTCTTCTCCGATCGTCCTCTTCGTCCTCGCGCGTTATCCTCTTCAATCGCTACTGAAAACTCCTCCTGTCTAATGGCCACCAGCTCCCACTGTCCTCTTCCCTCCAGCCAAACGTTAAGGGGGCTACGGATTCTACGGTACAAGTTCATTCTATCACTCGTTTTAGGGTTTCATATTGCAAACGCATGTTGTAATTTTTGATCTACTTTGATTCTGATTTCGTTTTATTGTTTGTGGGAGGTGTTATGAAAGTAAAAGGGAGAAAGGAAATCGTTACCTAGAGGTGGAGATGGAGGAGGGACAGTTGGGTGCGACGGAGGCCACGGCAAGGAAGGACAGGCGCGAGCTTGCTTCGGACTACTGGACCCTGGTTTGTGTATTTGTGTCCTTCTTCTTCTTGCTTTGGTATTCTGTATGCTTTTGCTTTTGATTGCCTATGATGACATGCGTCTGAGGCTTTGACACTTGAGTGAGTTGCCTTCGAATGCTGCTTTTTCTCTTGGTAGCCTTTATGTGTTTTACTGTGTTGCCTTGAACATGCTACTGTTGAAAGGTTGTTTTTGACTAGCTTTTCTTTTCTTCTCAACTGTGCTTCTGTATGATATTTGTTGGCCTATGATAATGTTTTTTGAGGCCTTACTGGTTTTGTGATGGTTGATGGAAACAGGGGAATGGGTTTTCGTTGTTAGGCCATAATATTTTGGTAATATGCAGGCTTATGGTTTATGACAGTAGGCAGGTTTGGCCTTGAATTTACTGGTTTTACTGGTTTTAGGCCATGACAGGTTTTGACATGGTTTTGGTTTATGCAGTAGGCTATATGGTATGAATGGTTTGTGATATATGGTTTTGATGATATGGTAGGCAGGTTTAGGCCAAGGTTCAGGACATGTTGGTTTTTGACAAGTTTATGGTGATATTGGCTTGAGGGCTCAATCAGTTTTGGTGAGATTTTCTATGGTTTAAACAAGCTATTGAGGTTTAGGCCATGTTGTGGTCTGATTCTACAATGGTTCTACGCAGATTGCAGATTTATGCAGATTGCAGGTTTATGCAATACAGGTTTAGGAGGGCTTGAGGAAAAAATGGTTTTTTTTCTTGATAGCTTGGTGATAGATGGATTATGATATGTGTGTGATTTTTGTTATGTTATAACAGTCTTTGGCCTTAGGTTTCCGTTGAGGGCTTTGGTATATTTTTTAAATATATCCTTGGTGCTTCTGCACCCTTACTGCTCCATATGGTTTGTCTTTATTCCTATTTCATATTTTTACTTCCTACTAACTGTGTTACTGCAGTTTGTCTTGTATCTCTTCCTGCCTAAACCAAAACCTGCAAAACCACACTTCTATCTCTCTTCTCTCTCATAAGTACCATTTTGACATTTAAATGATGTACTGTACTATTTTCTGAAATTGCAAAAGGGCTGGAATATGATGAAAAGGGAATGTTACATTGCTTGCAAAATTGTTCAAACTGCATATTTTAACTTGTCTACTGCATGGCACTGTGGGAGCCTCTTTGTATGTTTGGCCTCTTCCTATATGGGCATATTTACGTTGCAACTTGGCTTTGAAAGTGCATATGCTGTTGATTTTTTGTATGCTATTTGTCAAACATTTGAATTGATGCATATTGTTTTGAACTATGCAGTGGGCTTTTAAAAGTGCAATTGATTTGAAAAATGCAATTTTTGACAAAATGAATTTGTGCATTCATTTATAAAAATTCCTCTCTTTTTTGTGAACCGGGAGAAATCCCGTGATTTGCAAAAAAGGGTAAACTGATTCCAGCAATTGCTTTTAATGATGAACATTAAATAATTTTTTTGCTTTTAATTATTTGTTCAATTCTAATTTTCTTTTAATCGTTTTGCAGGTAAAATCAAGTGAGCAGACAAAAAGGCATTGGATAGAAGATTTAGAATTAGGAAACATTAGATTAATTTTTATTTCATTTTAACTTTGTAAAATTATTATTGTAAATTTGTTGTAATAAATACAATATTTACACAATAATTGTACAATTAGAAGAAAAATGAATAAAATTCCAATATTTGCCAATTAATTTCTTCCTTCTCTAATTATTTATTTTATCGTTTACAATTCTTTAAATCGTATAATAATTGAAAATAAATCTCAATTACTTAAATCCAGAATAATAAACAAATAAATAAATAATGTCATTGATCAATTAATACTTTCAATTATTTAATTTATTATTCATAATTTTCTAAATTATAATAATTAAAAATAGAATTTCAATTATTTAACTTAGAATGATAAATAATTAAATAATCATTATTGACCAATTAATGAACTTTTTCAAATATTTACTATATTATTCATAAATCTTTAAATTATGTAATAACTGAGAATAAATTCCAGTTTATTTAAATTTAAGATAGTGAATAATAAATAAACACTGTCTGCACGATTAATATACCACTTTTTTAATATTTATTTTATTATCTATACATCTTTAAATTATATAATAATGGAAAACAAATTCCAATTATTTAAATTTAAGATAATAAATAATTAATAAACATTGTTTTAGCATGAATCGATTAAATAATTTAGTGTTCAAAATAAATAGCTCTCGGCCTGAAAAAAGTTATGAATTTTTAAAATCAATAGATCAAAACACTTGTAATGTAATGATGCAGATGGGAGATGGTATCTTAGGTCAAAATTTGGGGTACAACAGCTGCCCCTATTTAAGTTTCTTCTATCCGGAGATATGAAGATCGAAATCTTCATTTCGACGAGATTGAAGGTACTTAAATACATAATTACGCAAATTTTGTCCTAAGATGCTGCCCTTATGTTTGATATGAATGCAACGATTGAATTCACGGTGAAAGATGTTGTATGAAACAAGACAATGTTGGAGGAATCGAACACCAACAAGTCACAGAGACGTGGGCTATACACTACTGGGGAAACGAGCTATCGACTTCAAACGACAGACTCCTGACAGTGAGTAAAATTGAGGGAATACGACCTCTGAACCTAACAAAGGGAACAATCTTGCATAGGCCATAAAATAGATTATTGACCCAAAATAACAGTGAGTTTGCAACTCAAGGTTAACGATAGACAGAGAGTATCAAATTGCTGATAACAGATTACCGATCTCTGAAGGTAATGATTCATGAAAAACTTCTCTGCGAGATTTTCGGAGATATACTCATTAATGCTGATATAATAATATTGTAGATACGCAAGTTGTTCAAATAAAGAAACTGCCGCTTGTCGTCGTCCAAAGAAAATACCAATAACATACAAGTTGCTCAAATAAAGAGGCTGCCACTTGCTGTTGTCCAAAGAAAATACCAATAACATACAAGTTGCTCAAATAAGGAGGCTGCCACTTGCTGTTGTCCAAAGAAAATACCAATAACATACAAGTTGCCCAAATAAAGAGGCTGCCACTTGCTGTTGTCCAAAGAAAATACCAATAACATACAAGCTGCTCAAATAAAGAAGCTGCCGCTTGCTGTATTCCAGAAAAGTAATAAAGTACAAGTTACTCGTGAAGAGCTGCCGCTTGTCGTTTTCCAATGATGATAACGCACTAGTAGCCCGTGAAGAGCTGCTGCTTGTCGTTTTCCAAAAGATAATAATACGTACAAGTTGCTCATGAAGAGCTGCCGCTTGTCGTTTTCCAAAAGAGTAATAAAGTACAAGTTGCTCGTGAAGAGCTGCCGCTTGCCGTCTTCCATAAAATAATAATGTACAAGTTGCTCATGAAGAGCTGCCGCTTGTCGTCTTCCACAAAATAATAACGTACAAGTTGCTCATGAAGAGCTGCCGCTTGTCGTCTTCCACAAAATAATAACGTACAAGTTGCTCATGAAGAGCTGCCGCTTGTCGTTTTCCCAAAATAATAACGTACAAGTTACTCATGAAGAGCTGCCGCTTGTCGTTTTCCACAAAATAATAACGTACAAGTTGCTCATGAAGAGCTGCCGCTTGTCGTTTTCCCAAAATAATAACGTACAAGTTGCTCATGAAGAGCTGCCGCTTGTCGTTTTCCCAAAATCATAATGAAGGAAATTGCGATGACACTGGCAGTGAATAACATCTTCGTCAGAAAGGAACATGAATCAATCTTTCCCGAGGAGATTATATAGTCAAACGTGCCAAATAAATGCACCAACTGTCTAGGTCGCAAACTCACTGGGGAAAATCAAAGAGATAGCCTATGCAAGAGGCAACAACTTCATCCAGGAATAAACCAGAGAAAAGACAGTCAAACAAGACTCTACCCAATGAGAAAGTAATTCGACTGGGGATTCATCCTATCCAGAAATGGACAAGGTAATCTGAATCAAAAATCATCCATGAGGATTAGCTCAGTTGGGGAATTTAGAAAGGAAGCACATTTTCTGCCTAAGCTAACCTTCTACTTGGAAAGAAATACGTACGTTGTTCGAATAAACAAAGTACGACCCAAAATCAACGGCAAATGTGGATATGCATGCTGATATGAGTGTAAATGAGTAAATGAATGTTATGCTGACAAAACAGACAGATGGAATATCTTGGAGATAATAAGATGTCACAGCAAAATAGATACTCATCCAATCTTGAAAAGACGGAAGATAACCTGAACTGGAAACACAAAGCAACGTCGGAGCATAACGCTACAAGGCTCAAGTCTTCTGAGGAGAAAAGCATCCAAATCCAAACTTACAATACCAATAAACCACTGGCATGAGACGAAGTATACCGCACTTCAAAATCTCCAAACAAAGGTAGCCAAAACAACACTTAATTGGAACAACTGGGGAGTCACCAACTTAGCACCACTATAACCAAGCGCGCACACAGCCAACACTTCATGACGATTTTGAAAGAAAACAAGCTCATCATACAAGTATAAATTACTGTACTGTTTTGCATTTCATGGCTTGACCATCTTCGGAACGACTGTTAATATTCCTTTCGTTATTCACGACACATTTTAGAAATAAGAATATTTTAAATACTTTGTTTCAAATATTGCCGTAAAAATTAAAATTTTGCCCACAAAAGGTAATGCTCAAATTTCATTAATAAGCTGGTGGTTCGCTAACAATGCGCCTCCAACAGTTTACAAAAGTTTGGGAAATAGTACATGAAATAAAAGGTTACACAAAAACAATGATCACTATTCTCCCTAACAACTTTGAATTCCAAAATGTGCTCAGATGCCACGGCCGGGATGACCAAAAGCTTTCCTAAGCGAAATACTTCTTGACTGCATCGGCGTTCAAGGGACGCGGGAGTTCTTCACCGTCCATATTGGTGAGAATCAAAGCACCTCCAGAGAAAACTTTCTTAACGACATAGGGTCCTTCATAATTCGGAGCCCACTTGCCCCTAGAATCAGGTTGGAAAGATAAAATTTTCCTGAGCACAAGGTCACCTTCTCTGAACTCGCGCGGTCGAACCTTCTTATCAAAAGCCTTCTTCATTCTCTGCTGATACAATTGACCGTGACACAACGCTGTCAATCTCTTCTCTTCGATTAAATTCAACTGATCATATCTACTTTGACACCATTCAGCCTCAGAAAGTTTAGCTTCCATCAACACTCTCAGAGACGGAATCTCAACCTCCACGGGGAGTACTGCTTCCATACCATAAACTAGGGAAAAAGGGGTCGCGCCTGTTGAAGTTCGAACTGAAGTACGATATCCGTGTAAAGCAAACGGAAGCATTTCATGCCAATCTTTATAAGTTACTACCATCTTCTGGACAATCTTCTTGATGTTCTTGTTAGCAGCTTCAACAGCCCCATTCATCTTCGGTCTGTAAGGAGAAGAATTATGATGTTCGATCTTGAACTCTTCACAAAGCTCTCTCATCATCTTGTTATTCAAATTCGAACCATTATCAGTGATGATCTCGCTCGGGATACCGTATCGACAAATGATCTGATTCTTGATAAATCTGACTACCACCTGTCTGGTTACATTAGCATAAGATGCTGCTTCCACCCATTTAGTAAAATAATCAATCGCTACCAAGATGAAACGATGACCATTTGAAGCTTTGGGTTCAATCATTCCAATCATATCAATTCCCCACATAGAGAAAGGCCAAGGTGAAGAGATGACATTGAGGAGGGTCGGCGGCACGTGCATCTTGTCCGTATAATTCTGGCATTTATGACATTTCTTCACATATTTACAGCAATCAGATTCCATTGTCATCCAATAGTAACCAGCTCTTAACATCTTTCTAGCCATTGCATGTCCGTTGGCATGAGTGCCAAAGGATCCTTCATGTACTTCTTGCATCAGCATGTTTGCTTCACGTCTGTTTACACATCTGAGCAAGACCATGTCGTAATTCCTCTTATACAAAACTTCTTCATTGAGGAAGAAACTGCTTGCTAATCTTCTCAACGTCTTCCTATCTTTATTGGATGCCCCAGGCGGGTACTCTTGAGTTTGAAGAACACGTTTAATGTCATAGAACCATGGTTTGTCGTCGGTAACCTCTTCTACCGAGAACACATGAGCAGGTCTATCAAGGCGTATAACTCGGATGGTAGGCACGTCGTTCCAATCATTTACTTGAAACATTGAAGACAAAGTATCTAAAGCATCAACCATTTGGTTCTCATCTCTAGGGATATGATGTAGTTCTACCTTGTTGAAGAAAGTTAACAACCTTCTAGCGTAGTCTCTGTACGGGATCAAACCAGGATGACGAGTCTCCCATTATCCTTTGATTTGATTAATCACCAATGCTGAATCTCCGTAAATATCAAGAATCTTAATCCTTAGATCCACTGCTTCTTCGAGACCCATAATACATGCCTCATATTCCGCCATGTTGTTCGTGCAGTCAAACTTCAGTCTTGCCGTGAACGGGATATGAGTACCTCGCGCGTTATCCTTTTCAATCGCTACTGAAAACTCCTCCTGTCTAATGGCCACCAGCTCCCACTGTCCTCTTCCCTCCAGCCAAACGTTAAGGGGGCTACGGATTCTACGGTACAAGTTCATTCTATCACTCGTTTTAGGGTTTCATATTGCAAACGCATGTTGTAATTTTTGATCTACTTTGATTCTGATTTTGTTTTATTGTTTGTGGGAGGTGTTATGAAAGTAAAAGGGATAAAGGAAATCGTTACCTAGAGGCGGAGATGGAGGAGGGACAGTTGGGTGCGACGGAGGCCACGGCAAGGAAGGACAGGCGCGAGCTTGCTTCGGACTACTGGACCCTGGTTTGTGTATTTGTGTCCTTCTTCTTCTTGCTTTGGTATTCTGTATGCTTTTGCTTTTGATTGCCTATGATGACATGCGTCTGAGGCTTTGACACTTGAGTGAGTTGCCTTCGAATGCTGCTTTTTCTCTTGGTAGCCTTTATGTGTTTTACTGTGTTGCCTTGAACATGCTACTGTTGAAAGGTTGTTTTTGACTAGCTTTTCTTTTCTTCTCAACTGTGCTTCTGTATGATATTTGTTGGCCTATGATAATGTTTTTTGAGGCCTTACTGGTTTTGTGATGGTTGATGGAAACAGGGGAATGGCTTTTCGTTGTTAGGCCATAAGATTTTGGTAATATGCAGGCTTATGGTTTATGACAGTAGGCAGGTTTGGCCTTGAATTTACTGGTTTTACTGGTTTTAGGCCATGACAGGTTTTGACATGGTTTTGGTTTATGCAGTAGGCTATATGGTATGAATGGTTTTTGATATATGGTTTTGATGATATGGTAGGCAGGTTTAGGCCAAGGTTCAGGACATGTTGGTTTTTGACAGGTTTATGGTGATATTGGCTTGAGGGCTCAATCAGTTTTGGTGAGATTTTCTATGGTTTAAACAAGCTATTGAGGTTTAGGCCATGTTGTGGTCTGATTCTACAATGGTTCTATGCAGATTGCAGATTTATGCAGATTGCAGGTTTATGCAGTACGGGTTTAGGAGGGCTTGAGGAAAAAAATGGTTTTTTTTCTTGATAGCTTGGTGATAGATGGATTATGATATGTGTGTGATTTTTGTTATGTTATAACAGTCTTTGGCCTTAGGTTTCCGTTGAGGGCTTTGGTATATTTTTTAAATATATCCTTGGTGCTTCTGCACCCTTACTGCTCCATATGGTTTGTCTCTATTCCTATTTCATGTTTTTACTTCCTACTGACTGTGTTACTGCAGTTTGTCTTGTATCTCTTCCTGCCTAAACCAAAACCTGCAAAACCACACTTCTATCTCTCTTCTCTCTCATAAGTACCATTTTGACATTTAAATGATGTACTGTACTATTTTCTGAAATTGCAAAAGTGCTGGAATATGATGAAAAGGGAATGTTACATTGCTTGCAAAATTGTTCAAACTGCATATTTTAACTTGTCTACTGCATGGCACTGTGGGAGCCTCTTTGTATGTTTGGCCTCTTCCTATATGGGCATATTTACGTTGCAACTTGGCTTTGAAAGTGCATATGCTGTTGATTTTTTGTATGCTATTTGTCAAACATTTGAATTGATGCATATTGTTTTGAACTATGCAGTGGGCTTTTAAAAGTGCAATTGATTTGAAAAATGCAATTTTTGACAAAATGAATTTGTGCATTCATTTATAAAAATTCCTCTCTTTTTTGTGAACCGGGAGAAATCCCGTGATTTGCAAAAAAGGGTAAACTAATTCCAGCAATTGCTTTTAATGATGAACATTAAATAATTTTTTTGCTTTTAATTATTTGTTCAATTCTAATTTTCTTTTAATCGTTTTGCAGGTAAAATCAAGTGAGCAGACAAAAAGGCATTGGATAGAAGATTTAGAATTAGGAAACATTAGATTAATTTTTATTTCATTTTAACTTTGTAAAATTATTATTGTAAATTTGTTGTAATAAATACAATATTTACACAATAATTGTACAATTAGAAGAAAAATGAATAAAATTCCAATATTTGCCAATTAATTTCTTCCTTCTCTAATTATTTATTTTATCGTTTACAATTCTTTAAATCGTATAATAATTGAAAATAAATCTCAATTACTTAAATCCAGAATAATAAACAAATAAATAAATAATGTCATTGATCAATTAATACTTTCAATTATTTAATTCATTATTCATAATTTTCTAAATTATAATAATTAAAAATAGAATTTCAATTATTTAACTTAGAATGATAAATAATTAAATAATAATTATTGACCAATTAATGAACTTTTTCAAATATTTATTATATTATTCATAAATCTTTAAATTATGTAATAATTGAGAATAAATTCCAGTTTATTTAAATTTAAGATAGTGAATAATAAATAAACACTGTCTGCACGATTAATATACCACTTTTTTAATATTTATTTTTTTATCTATACATCTTTAAATTATATAATAATGGAAAACAAATTCCAATTATTTAAATTTAAGATAATAAATAATTAATAAACATTGTTTTAGCATGAATCGATTAAATAATTTAGTGTTCAAAATAAATAGCTCTCGGCCTGAAAAAAGTTATGAATTTTTAAAATCAATAGATCAAAACACTTGTAATGTAATGATGCAGATGGGAGATGGTATCTTAGGTCAAAATTTGGGGTACAACACAGCTTGCCAAGTGTCCTGAGATCCAGATTTGAAAGCCATCAATGGAGGAGCATCATAGGCCATGGTCAATGCAATACATGGGATTCTGGAAGCCAATATGAACATCCTTGTTTTGGGCCCAGAAAAGTGCTATTTGCACCCTCTCAAATTACTGATTGCAGGCTCAAGTTTCTTTTTCCTTTTCTTTTATATTTTATCTAATTAATTTATTTTATTCACTAACACAAAATAAATAATTCTTTTTATCAAAAAAATTACAAAAAATAATATTTTTCACCAAATTAGGTTTAGATTTTATTTTTTATCAAAAAAAATTAAATTAATTAAATTAGGTTGTTAATTTTAGATAAGTTTAATTCTTTTTTTAAATAAATTAAAATTAATTAGAACAATTAGGGTTTTAACTTAATTATATTTTCTTTTTTCTTAAAATAACCAAAAACACAAAAATAGGCCATTTTATTTATTTTCATTAATTAATTTAATTACTAATTATTTTTGTATTTATTTTCAAAACCTAATTCTTTTTTCTTAAAAATATTCAAAAACAATCAACAAAAACATTTTTCTTTTAATTAGGTTAGAAATGGTCAAAACCCTAATTTTTTATCGTTCTTAATTTCCTCGCGCGCGCTTTATCGTTTATTTTTACCGTATTGATGTAATTGCTTACAAGTTGTAATAGCTTAATTAGGACTTTTACTTTTCATTTATCGCTTTATTTTTAAGGGTTTGTTTTTGGCTATGTAAATACCTGAAGCCTTGTAATAACGTAGTTTATTTTCCGCACTTTAATTTCCACAAAATATTAACTGTTAGATGTATGAATAATTAAGGTTGCATGACAAGAATGTATGTAAACTTTAAAACGGTTAGCTAACCCTAAATGTGCAAAGATAAATAATTTGAAATTGAATCACTCGCACATGCGCACTCCTAGGGTATACTCCCACTTCGGTTGCCTTCAGTAAATGGTCATTAAGTATAGGATGCTTTAGTGGTCGCTCTCTTGTCTAAACAAAGATCAAAGTCTCATTCAGAAAAGTTGCCTTGGAATGGTTGCCTCGGATATTGTTGCCTCGAATAATTGATCTAAGACATTAGGGTTACTACTAAGACATCCTAACATTGCTTTAGTGGCCGTACGTCCCTTTTCGAATTGACCCTCAAAACTCCAATGATGATGCTACCTACTCACTAATAGTGGGATAGCACTGCCTAAAGGAAACGAACATAGAACAATTCTCTTTTTTCGAGTAGGTAGATTAGTTCTTAAGTACTTGCTCAATCCAAAAAAACTTTTTTTCACACTTACACTCCTCTTTTAAACAAAGCTTTCAAAAAACACTTCGTAACACTCTTGAAGACAGAAGCAAGAGTTAAATCGAAGTCAAAAAAACTTTTCAAATCACACAAACACGAAAGCAATTTTGAAAATGACGAGCAAGTACCTAAGAGCCCGTGGAAAACCACAGATAGAAAGGGTGCTAATACCTTCCCTTTCTATAATTTACACCCCATACTCAAAATCTCGAAAAAAGGAATTTTTCTGTGCTTTTTTCCTTTCCTTGTTGGATAAAATAAAAGTCGGTGGCGACTCTTGCTTACCGCGACATTTTGCGAACACAAACGCAAAACACAAACCATCAATTCCTAAAAAAAACAGTCCCGGTTCTGGCCACCGTATCACAGAAGGTATTAGCACCCTTTCCATCCGTAGTTATCTATGGGCTCTTAGTTGCTTGATAAATCACTTGCTTTATTTGAAAATATGCTTTGTGTGGTTTTTAAAAGTATTTAGAAAAGGCGCCATCGTTTAGGCAAACTTTGTAATAGTTCTGGTTCTAAGAACGTATACAAAGTGTTGATCTTTTAAGAATGTTACATGTTTGGAAAATGTTTTGAAAGGTTTTTTGGAAGTGTTGGTGTTTGTTTTAAAAATGAGCAAGGATGTTTTATTTGAAAGTGAGCAAGCAACTTGGAACAATCTACCTACTCAAAAGTCTTTGTTCATTTCTTCTTTTCGTTTGATATTGCTATCTTACCATTGATTTGGTAAGAAGCCTTATCTTTGGGTGTAAAGGGACGGGTGTGGGTCATCGTATAGTCATGATAGCAATGTTGTGAGATATCTTAGCATTTCTCTTTGAGGGACTTAAGATCATTTTGAAAGGAAACATTGATAGCGTAATCGAGGGACTATGATCTTGTGTTTTTGATTGTTTTTGCTAAGATATCCCACATGCATAACATGACCATTTTTGTAAGGAAAAAAGTGGAATTACCCTAAGGGTGCATGTGTGAAAGTGTGTTTGATTGCATGCATTTTGTCTTGATTAGGGGTTGTCTACTTGTTGGTTTTTATCTTTCCATACACACCTAATTACTAGCATTTGTACAAAAGTAAAAAAATGTAGAAAATAAATCCTACACTATTACAACCATATTGAAGTGCATAAAAATATAAAGGCAAAAATAAGGTAAAAAGAAGGAAAATGAGTTCTTTCGATTTGGGGGAGGAGTTCTCTTTGATTCTGCTTCTATTGGCCTCCTTCGATTGGGAGTTGGCACCAGCAAGTCATGGCCTTCGATTGGTCATGGCAGCAGTAGGGCGTGGCCTTCGATTGGGCATTGGCAGCAGCTGGGTGTGGCTTCTAGTTCTTCCTTGTTTTCTTGTTACCTTCTTCGATTGGGCCTGGAACCAGTAAGTCATGGACTTCGATTCTGGATGAACTTAGTGCAAGTGTGCCTTCTGATTCTGCCTTCCTGGGGCTTGGAAGTCAGCATGAGCCCAAGGCTTCGTTTCATGTCTCCTTCCCCCCGTTTCTTTTGTTTAGGACATAAAGTGGAAACATGGCCCAAGGACATGCTAGAAATTATCTTGAGGCCAAACTAATTATTAAAGTATGCTTAATAAACTCAAGCAACAAGAAACAAAAGATTAGCCATAAAAAAAGATTCAAAGGGTGTAAACGAAAAGGGGAAAAAATATTATATACATGCTATGCTTGAAACGAAGGATTCAAAGGTAAGAGTGACTTACCTTGCTTCAGCCTTGAGTGGGTGTGGGACCTTGAGTGGAGGCCCTGGGTGCTGGATTCGAAGGGAGGGGCCAGAAGCTTGGCTTTGGAGACTGGAATTCGAAGGAGGAAAGAAAGCAAGTGTGATGCTTCTTTCCACTGGATTCGAAGGAGACTGAAGTGTGCTTGTTCTTCAGAATTGAAGGAGATAAATGTGATTCTGGGTTTTTTTTGATTTCACAAGTGTTGAAGGGACTTGAGAGTTTTGTTGTGTTCGAGAAGGTTTTGGAGGTTTCGCTCCTCTAGTCAAAAAATCCTCTTCAGCCTTTGTAAAGAATTCCTCTATTTATAGAGAAAGAATGGACATGGTGTCAAAACCATCCTTGCAAAGAATAATAAAATATATGTAATGTGAAAGTATAAGTGGGGGGCCTGTTTGCTGGAGATTAGACTTGTGCTTCTGGCCCTGCTTTTCGTTCATGTGATACGCTGGCAGAACCGACTGTTTAATATTGGTTTCGCATTTTGTGTTCGCAAATGTCGCGGTAAGCAAGAGTCACCACTGAATTTTCTTTTATCCAAATTAAGGAAAGGGTGAAAATAACAAAAAAAGACCTTTTCGGGAGTTTTCTGAGTAAGAGGGGTAAATTATGGAAAGGGAAGGTGTTAGCACCCTTTCCATCCGTGGTTTTCCACGGGCTCTTAGAGGTTTTGCTCATTCTTTAAGATGCTTTTGTGCTTTGTGTTTAAAAATGTTTTGAAAATGCCTTAGTACAGAGAACTTTGTAATGTTTCTCAGGATAGTGGAGAAAATATACAAAGTGTTTTGAAATGTCTTTTGAAAAGTAGTTTTTTTGTAAGTGCAAAAATGTTTGAGCAAACTTCTAACAGCTGTCTCTTTTATACTCGAAAAGTTTGTTCTTTTCCTTTAGACAGTGCTATCCTACTATTACTGAGTAGGTAGCCTCGTCATTGAATGTTTTGAGGGACGATTGGAGGGACGTTACAATCATGAAGGCAACTTGTGAAGACCCTTTAGCCATTCTGTTTTAGGGACTAGATCATTTACTGAGAAGGCAACACCGTAAGGGTCATCGAGGAGCTATGATCTGTTGATTTTACGGGTCTTTGCTAAAGCGTCCCCATTCTCGAGGGACATCACTGCTTTATATTATGAAAGGAAACCTAAGCGGGAGTACCCTAGAGGTGTACATGTGATAGTGTGTTGTGTTTCAATTATTTTATCTTTAAACATTTAGGTGTTCTACCGTTTGTTTTCAGATCTTGTCATGCAATCCTAGTTAGCATACATTTAAGCAGTTAATATATGTACAAAAATTTAAAGTGCGGGAATTGTAAATCCTACGCTATTACAAGGCTTCAGGGAGGGGGATTATTTACATGTCCAAAATTGGGGGAATAAAGCAGTAAAGTGTAAAAGTCCTAATTAAGCTATTACAAACCAGTAGGCAGTTACAATAAAATAAACGCGGGTAGATTTAAAAATAGCGTCTAAAAATCCTAAGAATAAAATCTTTTTGTTGTTTTATTTTATTTTGGGAAAATGATCTAAATCTTCTTAATTTTAGTTTTGAGAAAATGTTAAGATAATTAAATAATTAATTAACCAAATTAATTTAATAGAAAAACTAGCCTAATGTTTTTGTGGAATTTTTTTGATTGATTTTATGTTGATTAAAAAAAAGAAATAAAATAGTCAAAACAAAGATGAAATCAAAGGAACAGGCAGTAAATCAAGAAAGGTGTAATTCTGGAGGCCTGGATCGAAAGAGGTTTGGGCTGTCTTTCGATCCAGTGAAGAGGCTTGATCGAAGGTGCATGAGGGGAAGCACTTTGGGGGTGTTCGATATGGATATGTTATCCTTCGATCTGGGAACCCTGGATCCAGTTCGAAGTTGAGCTGCTTCGAAGCTCTAAACAATATTCTGAGAAGATGTTTCCTGCAAAACGAAAAAATTGTTAGAGATCCAGGGGGGACTTTACCTCCCGGATTCGAATCTCCTCCCAATTTGAATCCTTCCTCAATTTGAATTTTTTGAGTCTGGGTCTGGGTCTGGGTCTGGGTTTGTTTTGTCCTGAGATTCGAAGGAAAAACTTAGGTCGTGCCCCAGCAATGGCACGATCTCATCTCTGCGCTTTAGCTACCATGCAACATAATCATTAATAACAAGAATATATGTGCAATGTGTATTTAAATGTCATGAAGGTGCAATTTTGGTTTTGCAAACCCTTACCAATTGAAGATGTATGATCTGTGGCTCTGGGTGTGGAGATGTTTGCTTAGGATTTGGAGTGGACTCTTGGATGACTCGGGAACATGAATCTTGTATTCTTTTGGAATGGGGATGCCTGTAAAAAATGTATTTCGATTGGGAGGACTCTGTGAGTTTTGAGTTTTTTGATGTGCTTTCTGAGGTAACCTGTCCCTGTATCCTTGGCCTTGTATTCATAGGAGTGTGATGGTGCATAGTAACGGTAAGAGACAACCATTTAACCAGGCCTTTAAAGCCACGAGACAAGAATATGACATATTAAAAGAATTCCTTTTTGAAATATCCATGCCTCTTTTGAAATTTTGGATGAACCTGGACACCTTTTGACTTTCGAATGCCCTCTTTCGAATGTCTCTGATGGCCTCATTCGAATGGCTCTGATGGCCTCCTTCGAATGTCTCTGATTGCCTCCTTCGAGTGGACCTTTACATGTCCTTCGAATGGACCCTTTGAAAGCTTCTTCGAATGTACCTTTACATGTTCTTCGAATGAGTCATTGTTACTTCCTTCGAATGTCTTTCTTTGCCAGCTTCAAAGTCCAATTCGAATCTATTCAGAACATTCCCTATTAGACAACTTCGACCAGCCCTTGGACTTGTGATGAGTCTAAGTTCTGATTCGAAGTGTTCAGAACTTCCTTCATCAGAGCATCTTAGACAAACTTGAAGAAGTGAAAAACACAAGAAGGGGGGGTTGAATTGTAAAATTGAAAATCAATGCAATGAACAAGATATTTTTATCCTGGTTCGTTTGATCTCAAACTACTCCAGTCTACCCGTCAAGGTGATTTCGCCTCTCTCCAACGAGGTCTTAATCCACTATATTCAACTGAATATTACAAACTGCTTTAACAACTGCTAAAGCCTTCTTAATGCAAACCACAACCCGGTTTGTCAAGGAAACACTTTCTTACAAAGAAGATAGATCTAGGTGTGTGAATGTTTTCTACAAAACTGTATCACAACTGTGATGTATACACAACTTAAGCTTATGAAACTGGATTGCTAAATAATGATTGAGTAAGGAGATATTTAGCGTTTAGCAAACTGAGAGAAGGAAGATTATGATTAGCTTTTAGGCGTGTAAAATGTTGGAGAGAATTAGCCAATTCAATCTTCATATTCTTGTTTATATAGCACTGAGATTATTGAACGTTGGAGCAATATTCTTGATTCAATGCTAATAACAAACTTTCCTTATTGAGGAGATCTTGTCTGGAATGAGGCCGTTGGTAATAATTTGCTTTCAATGCACAGTACCGTTGCTTACTTAATGCATGTTCTGGCTTGGCTCATTCTGACTCTGCTTAACTGCTGATGAACTTGTTTTCTTCATTATCAGAGTGTTGAGCGCAGTTCTGTTCATCAAGCTTCAGCATACACGTGAGTTAATCTTCTGATTCTGGTATTCTGATATAGCAACTTCTGATGCTGATGTCAAGAACCAATATTCTGATGCTGATTAAGTGTGCTCTTGCTGATACCTATCAGAGTTTCTGCAAAGCAGAATGTAATATTTTTAGGTAGAAAATAGTTCATACATGAATCATATAAATAATATATCTTTTCATTTTGTTATCATCAAAACTTAAACATAGGGTAGTAGATTCAAACTTTGTTCTAACAATCTCCACCTTTTTGATGATGACAAAAACTAGATATTTTTAATTGAAAATAACGTGAAAAAGTATCAGAGGTAACTAAATGATAAGATGTATCAGAGTAAGAGGTTATCAAAGATAAGGGATAAGAGTTGAGAGATACTCCCCCTGAGTTTATTGCTTCCCTTTTTAATTCCAAGAGTTCTTCAGGATCAGATTTTTATTGCCTTTCTTTGAACATCAGATTATCAGAGTTTTGACTATCAGAAGCTTTAGATCAGCATATCAGAGCAGATCTTCAGATCAGCGTATCAGAGCTTTTCTTGTCAGAGCTTTGCTTTGGGTCAGAGTATCAGAGCTTTAGTCTTCAGATTATCATGGAGATTTCTTGTACCTGTAGACTTAAGCAAAACTGAAAACATATTCAAGTATATCAGAGTTAGAATGTTCGAGAATTTCTGTCTTAGTAATCCGTTATTATTTAAAATATCATTCTTGTTCTCCCCCTTTTTGTCAGCAATCAAAAAGTGTAAGTGATGTGCTAAAAACATTTAAGGTAGAAAAACTTGTCATATTAAAAGGTTCAGAATCAAACAAAATAGTACAACAGATAATCAAAGAAAACATGAAAAAAGACATGAATGAAAAAACTAAGGTTGGGGAGGAAAGCGTGTGAACAGGTTCTCCAGCATGGCTTTGATCTGATCAGCAGTCTCATTCTGCTTGTGTACCATGCTGACAACTGTGTCTATCTTGCTATCCTGCACATCCATCCTTTCTTTCATCTTCTGGTCATTTTCATCCATCCTTTGCTGCAGACGCATGTCATTCAGCTTCAGCTCTTCCAGAGTCTGCCTGTCCAAGGCAGCTTGAGAAACATCAGAAGCAGGGAGCTTCTGAGAGCTTTCTGCAACATCTTCTGCTTGACTTGCTTCAACTTGAATAGTTTTGTCTTCTTCTGGTTGCACGTTTGAAGCTAGCTGTTTCTCAGACCATGGCTCACTATCCAGAGGGAGCACGTCTTCCTGTGGCAGCTGACTTTCAACTTCCTTCAGCAGCTTGCTGAAGTTCTGTTGTGCCTGCTCATAGTTGATATCCTGCAACTTGAGGGCTTCAGCACGTACCCAAATTCTGAATTGTGACCAGAGCTGGTCAAAGGCAGCTGGGTCAATCTTTCCAGGACAAACTTGCTTCAGAGAAGCAATCCACTGCTGCAAACCTGTTTCAAAATTCATAATACCAGAGCCAACATCTGGTTGTTTTGGTTTTGGAATGGCTATTTTATTTTTCAGATCAACAAGACGGTCAAAGATTGTTAAGTCTATGAAGGTCCTGCTGGGGTTTTCGGTGGTTTGCTTGGGAGCTGTTTGTTTTAGAGATGGAGTGGGAGAATTAGAGATAATGATTGGACTGTTTGGTGTTTTGGGAGTATTTGGTGGTGTAGATTCTGGTGAGGATGGCAACTGGGCCATTGTGACTGTTGTTCCACATGGCAGCTGGATTGCCAGAGGTGATGGTTGAGGTGAATGAGGTTCAGAAGGTGGAGGAGTTGGAGTTTTAGAGTGATGAAACTCAGGTTGAGGTGATGGTGGATGAATTTCTGGTTGAGGAGAGGGAGATGGAATTGCTGGTTGTGGAGAAGTTGTTGGAATTTCTGGTTGTTCAGGGATAAGAGGTTCTTCTGGAATGGATGAGAGAGGTTGTTGTTGTTCTGGTTCTTCAGCAGCTTGCTGTTGTTGTGGTTGTGGAGAAGAGACAATTTGTGGTTCAGAGTTTGGATTAAAGGAGGAGTGATCAGAAGTGTGTTGATCAATGTCAGACAACACTTTGTCAATTGCTGATGTTGTTGAGATTTTTGGTTTGGGATGTTTGGTTCGGGGTCTTCTGAGTTGTAATGCCTCAGAAGGGTCATCTTCTGGTTCAGTTTCATCTATTGTTGGGATGGGGATTGAGATTCTATGAGAGGTTGGAGGTGGAATTGATGCTGGAATAGTAGAAGAATTTAAAACAAAAGCAGTAGATAAATTACCTCTTTTCTTGGGTGTCTGCTGGGATGATCCTTCTGAAGGTGCCTTCCTTTTCTTCGTCTTCTTCAGAGTCACTTCTGGTTGAGGTTGGTGCAGATATTTGATCTTCAGATTGGGATCTGTACCATCAGCTTTGCATGCGTCCAGATATCCGAGAACTACCACTGGCTTGGATTCTATCTCAGAAAATAAAGGAAAGTCACTCAGTGGGACTCTTCTGCTGGTGATATCAGCAATAGGAGTAGCGCTGGGTTCCTTTTTGATATTCTCTATCAACTTCATTTTCTTCAAGTTCTTCGCGTTCAGAGGCTTCCCAACCGTTGGTTCAATGGTGCTTAATTCTTGAGCTTCTATCAGATGCTCTATCAGCCTATTCTCAGTCAGAATATCTGATATCAACCTTCCAAAGGGTATCCAATCCCTCTTTGTTCTTTCTTCTTCCCTGGTTTCCTTCACGCTTGTTCTGAGGTGATTGAACAGAAGATGAGCCAAGTTGATTTTTACCTTCTGATTGATAAAGTAGATCAGAAACTGCTGATCTACATTTATGTAATCAGGGGAACTAGTTGGCTTCCTATGGTTGAAACACCCCAGAATTATCTTCGCCCAAACTCTGTGATGATCCTTCAGATCTTTGATCTTGCTGCTGGGCACCCCATGGGTGAAAATCCTTTCTGCTATGACGCCCACGTCAGCACATCTCTCAGCCATATCAATACAGCGGACGCCACCGCCACTGTAACCAATTAACCTTGCTATGTGATCCTCAGTGATCACAATCTTCTTCCCCATAATGTAGGAGGTGACTTGATGCATTGAAGCCGTTGCATGAATCCAGAACTCCTTGACTAACATAGGGAATGTTGGTCCAACCAACCTGTCAAAATACCTTTCCCATTTCTGTACCCTAACTTCTTCTGTTAAATCAAAACCGTTTTCCTTCAGACTTCCAAAATCAATGATCAATTCAGATAACACTTCAAGATTCTTCACAGGAGTGAGGAGTGTTCTGAATGGCACTTGATACTGTTCAGATGATGCTTTCTTCTGAGAACCTGCAGAAGCACTGCTGGAGGTTGCCATGTTCACACTTAGGGATTTTTGAGAAAAACTGAGAAAAAGAGTTTGAGAGAGATGAACACAGAAAAATGCAGAGAATGCTTGAGAAATAGTGAGAAACTGTAAAAGATTAAAGTGAGAGGTTAACGTGTTTAAATAGGGTTCAGAATATTTTGAAATTGTAAACGTTTTCAATAAAGAGGAATAAAATCATGATTACGTTTTAAAAACATGATTACTTTCATTTAATGCTTGCTGATTTTGGGGGATTTGAGAAAGATACCTAAAACGGTTACCAGACATGTGTCTCAATGCACCCAATCAGCGTTTTGCCTTCTCAGAAGCGTGCACGCGTTCTGCTTCAGAGATTTGCTGATGATTGGATGACACTTGTTTGATGTAGTGATCAGCACGTCTGTCTTTGAGCTTAGACTCTCAGATCTTTAGACTTGCATCTGATACAATTTGCATGTTCTATCTTTCTGAAAATAGATTGATCAGAAGTTCACAGTAAAACAAATACATTCTGAAGATAAATATATGGAATTAAAACATTTTCACTCTGGGCAGATTTTCATGCTGAGATGTTTCAGAATGAAATTGAACCTATCTTCAGAAAGGGGTTTAGTGAAGATATCAGCCCATTGATGGTCTGTATCTATAAATTTTAAATTCAAAATTCCTTTCTGAATGTAGTCCCTAATGAAGTGATGTTTTATTTCTATATGCTTAGCTCTAGAATGTAAAATAGGATTCTTACTTAAGCAAATAGCAAAAGTATTGTCACAGAGTATAGGAATGTTACTCTCAAAAATATGGAAGTCTTCAAGCTAACTTTTCATCCAGAGCATTTGTGTGCTACATCCTGCTGCTGCTATGTACTCAGCTTCTGCTGTTGATAGCACAATTGTTGATTGCCTTTTGCTGGACCAAGAGATCAGATTTTCTCCCAGAAACTGGCAGCTTCCAGAAGTACTTTTACGCTCCACTCTGTCTCCAGCAAAGTCAGCATCGCAGTAGCCTACTAAACTGTAATCACTAGATTTTCTATAAAACAAACCCTGATTAGTAGTACCTTTCAGATACTTGAAAATTCGCTTAACAGCTGTTAAGTGAGATTCTCTAGGATCTGATTGGAATCTAGCACAAATACAAACTCTGAATAATATATCAGGTCTTGAAGCAGTCAGATAAAGGAGAGAACCAATCATACCTCTGTAGACCTTCTGTTCTACCTTTTTGCTTACCTCTTCTCTTTCCAGAATGCACGTGGGATGCATTGGAATCTTTGATGGCTTACATTCTGAGAGGTAAAATTTCTTCAGAAGATCTCTGATGTATTTGCTCTGATGAATGTAAGTTCCCTCTGGAGTTTGATTGATCTGAATTCCTAGAAAGAATTTCAGTTCCCCCATGAGGCTCATCTCAAATTCTGCCTGCATACACTTAGCAAATTTTCTTCCAAGAGAAGGATTAGTAGAACCAAAAATAATATCATCAATGTAAATTTGACAGACTAAAATGTCATTCTTAACTGATTTACAGAATAAGGTAGTGTCCACCTTCCCTCTGGTGAATTCATTTTCTAATAGAAAGTTACTTAGCCTTTCATACCAAGCTCTGGGAGCTTGTTTCAGACCATATAGTGACTTCTTTAGTTTGAAAACATGTTCTGGATGTTTTGTATTTTTAAAACCAGGGGGTTGGTGCACATAAACCTCTTCTTCTATATAACCGTTTAAGAATGCACTCTTGACATCCATCTGATACAGAGTGATGCCTCTATTAACAGCAAATGAAATTAAAAGTCTGATAGATTCTAACCTGGCGACTGGAGCAAAGGTTTCTGTATAGTCTATCCCCTCTTGCTGACTATAACCTTGTGCAACCAGTCGTGCCTTGTTTCTGATGACTTCACCTTGTTCATTTAGCTTGTTTCTGAACACCCATCTTGTTCCAATGACGTTGAACCCTTTTGGTCTGGGAACAAGATCACATACGTCATTTCTGGTGAATTGATTCAGCTCTTCTTGCATTGCCAGAATCCAGTCATTATCCAGAAGTGCTTCATCAATAGAAGAAGGTTCAATCAGAGACACAAGTCCCATGAGTGTTTCTTCAGAGTTTCTGAAGCTTGCTCTTGTTCTGATTGGATCTTCCTTTCTTCCTAAGATAGTCTCTTCTGGGTGATCCAAGCTTCTTCTGGGTAATATCTTCTGAGGTTGATCAGCAACTGTTGTAGGATGGCTAGCAGTGCTCCTTTCAGATGTTGAAGGAGTGTCTGTGTTGAGAGCTTCTGATGACTTGTCTTCAGAACCAGTAAATTCAATTTCCATACCTGCAAAAACTTCATTCTGCTTTGACTTTTCAGAGTCAAGCTTATCATCAAAACGAACACTGATTGATTCTTCCACAATCTGTGTTTCTGTATTGTATACTCTGTACCCTCTTGAGCGTTCAGAGTATCCTAACATAATACACTTCTGTGCTTTAGAGTCAAACTTGTTCAAATAATTCTTTGTATTTAACATAAAACAGGTACATCCAAATGGATGAAAATATGAAATGTTGGGCTTCCTGTTCTTCCACAATTCATATGGAGTCTTTTCCAGAATAGGTCTTATTGAGATTCTATTCTGAATGTAGCACGCTGTGTTTATTGCCTCTGCCCAGAAGATCTTAGCAACGTTTGTCTCATTGATCATGGTTCTGGCCATTTCTTGCAATGTTCTGTTCTTTCGTTCTACAACTCCATTTTGTTGGGGAGTTCTAGGACAAGAGAAATCATGCAGAATGCCTCTGTCATTAAAGAATGACTCAAAATCTTTGTTTTCAAATTCTCCACCATGATCACTTCTGACTTTAATGATTCTAAGATCCTTTTCATTCTGAACTTGGTTACAGAAGGTAACAAACACAGAGTGTGACTCGTCCTTGTGTCTTAAGAACTTTACCCATGTCCATCTGCTATAGTCATCTACGATTACTAACCCATACTTCTTGCCACTGACTGAAGCAGTTTTAACTGGTCCAAATAAGTCAATGTGCAGAAGTTCTAATGGCTTAGAGGTAGAAACAACATTTTTAGATTTAAAAGAAGGTTTTGCAAACTTGCCTTTCTGACATGCTTCACACAGAGCATCTGAATTGAACTTCAAATCAGGAAGTCCTCTGACCAGATTGAGTTTGTTAATCTGAGATATTCTTCTCATACTAACATGCCCCAATCTTCTGTGCCAGATCCACTGCTCGTTGTTAACAGACAGAAGGCACTTTACATTCTGACTTTTTAGTTCAGAAAGTTTGATTTTGTAAATGTTGTTTTTCCTCTTACCATTAAACAGGATAGTCCCATCTTTCTGACTAACAACTTTACATGATTTTTGATTAAAGATTATATCATAACCGTTATCACTTAATTGACTTATGGATAACAGATTATGCATTAATCCATCTACTAGCAGAACATTATTAATAGAGGGAAGATTTCCATTACCTACAGTTCCAGAGCCAATTATCTTTCCCCTCTGATTGCCTCCAAACCAACGTGGCCTCCAGGCTTAAGTTCCAAGATTTGGAACATATGCCTTCTTCCCGTCATGTGTCGCGAGCAGCCAGAGTCCAGGTACCATGACTGGTGTTTCTGACTTGCTGCTAAAGATATCTGCAACATGTATTATTTTATCCTTAGGTACCCAGGTTTTCTTGGGTCCTGATTTGTTAGTTTTACCAAAACTCTGGTTGAATTTTGGTTTCACAGAGTACTTACTGCTAGTGTATTTAATATCATGTGTGTGACCATACACAAAATGTGAATTCAGAGGAGTGTGTTTAATGGTTAAGCCCATGAAATTCTTTGGTGTAGGAACCTTACCTTGGTATCCTATTCCTTTCCTGCCGTTTCTGCTAACTCCATAGATCATTGAAGCCATTTTGCTTCTATCTATGCTTTTAGCAAGGAACTTCTGGAAACTGTGATCATACTCCTTGATGATCTCATCAGCGTTGCTGGGAGTTTCAGAAATTGGTTCCTTCTGAGAGTTTTGTAAAGTGTTTTCTAATTTTGAAATCTTATTCCTCAGCTCAGAATTCTCCAATTTGAGACTCTCAGTCTTATTAGAGTCAGATTCAAGATTCCTTTTCAGGTCTCTGAATTTAACTCTAATTTGCTGATACCTTTCCAGGATTTCATTAAGGCTTTCAGCAAGTTCAGCCTTGGTAAAATTAACAGCAAAGTTAGGAAATACCTCTTCAGTGTCTGATTCAGTCTGATTCAAAAGCTTCACTATCTTCTGAAATGTTGGCCATGAGAGCTATGTTTGCCCTCTCATCATCTGATTCTGAGTCAGCTTCAGACGAGTCAGAGTCATCCCATGTAGCCATGAGACTTTTCTTCTTTTCTCTTCCAAACTTCTTTTTGGGCTTTTCCCTCTGAAGCTTTGGGCAGTCACTCTTGTAGTGTCCTTGCTCATTGCACTCATAGCAGATAATGTCCTTGGTGTTTGGCTTTTTGCTACTTGAGGAGCCTTCAGATCTTCTGTATCTAGAGGAAGAATCTGTCCTTCTGTATCTGGAGGAGGACTCGTTCTGATCAGATCTTCTGGGATTCCTGAACTTCCTTTGCCTCTGCTTCCACAGTTGATTTACTCTTCTGGAGAGGAGGGAGAGTTCGTCTTCTTCTGATGAGGATCCATCAGATGTTTCTTCAACTTCCTGCAAAACTTTAGACTCAGATTTTTTGTTAGATTTTAATGCTAAAGGCTTACCTTGCTTCTGAGGCTCGTCAGCTTCTAGCTCTATCTCATGACTTCTGAGGGAGCTGATAAGTTCCTCCAGAGTGATTTTGTTGAGATCTTTTGCTAGCTTCAGAGCTGTAACCATTGGTCTCCACTGCTTGGGTAAACTTCTGATGATTTTCTTGACATGGTCAGCAGTAGAGTATCCTTTGTCCAGAACCTTGAGACCAGCTACTAGAATCTGGAATCTTGAGAACATTGTTTCAATGGATTCAGATTCTTCCATTTTGAACGCCTCATACTTCTGAATGAGCGCCAGAGCTTTAGTTTCTTTGACCTGAACGTTGCCCTCATGCGTCATTCTGAGTGAGTAAAAAAATGTTCTTTGCTGTGTCTCTGTTGGAGATCTTTTCATATTCAGTATAGGAGATGGCGCTGAGAAGGATGGTTCTGGCCTTGTGGTGATTCTTGAAGTCACGCTTTTGTTGGTCAGACATTGTTTTTCTATCAATCTTCTGACCGCTTGCATTCACAGGGTGCATGTATCCATCTGTCACCATATCCCACAAATTAGCATCATGTGCCAGAAAGAAGCTTTCAATTCTGTCTTTCTAGTAATCAAAGTTTTCTCCATCAAAGACTGGAGGTTTTCCGCTGAATCTATCTCTGTCCTCATGGTTGTCATTGCTAGTGTGAGAATAGTTTCCTGCCATTGTGTTTTTCTAACGCTGGATCTTGTACTGACACGGTTAAGTTTTTTAGTTCAGAACCAGGCGCTCTGATGCCAATTGAAGAAGTGAAAAACACAAGAAGGGGGGGTTAAATTGTAAAACTGAAAATCAATGCAATGAACAAGATATTTTTATCCTGGTTCGTTTGATCTCAAACTACTCCAGTCCACCCGTCAAGGTGATTTCGCCTCTCTCCAACGAGGTCTTAATCCACTATATTCAACTGAATATTACAAACTGCTTTAACAACTGCTAAAGCCTTCTTGATGCAAACCACAACCCGGTTTGTCAAGGAAACACTTTCTTACAAAGAAGATAGATCTAGGTGTGTGAATGTTTTCTACAAAACTGTATCACAACTGTGATGTATACACAACTTAAGCTTATGAAACTGGATTGCTAAACAATGATTGAGTAAGGAGATATGTAGCATTTAGCAAACTGAGAGAAGGAAGATTATGATTAGCTTTTAGGCGTGTAAAATGTTGGAGAGCATTAGCCAATTCAATCTTCATATTCTTGTTTATATAGCACTGAGATTGTTGAACGTTGGAGCAATATTCTTGATTCAATGCTAATAACAAACTTTCCTTATTGAGCAGATCTTGTCTGGAATGAGGCCGTTGGTAATAATTTGCTTTCAATGCACAGTACCGTTGCTTACTTAATGCATGTTCTGGCTTGGCTCATTCTGACTCTGCTTAACTGCTGATGAACTTGTTTTCTTCATTATCAGAGTGTTGAGCGCAGTTCTGTTCATCAAGCTTCAGCATACACGTGAGTTAATCTTCTGATTCTGGTATTCTAATATAGAAACTTCTGATGCTGATGTCAAGAACCAATATTCTGATGCTGATTAAGTGTGCTCTTGCTGATACCTATCAGAGTTTCTGCAAAGCAGAACGTAATATTTTTAGGTAGCAAATAGTTCATACATGAATCATATAAATAATATATCTTTTCATTTTGTTATCATCAAAACTTAAACATAGGGTAGTAGATTCAAACTTTGTTCTAACAAAACTTTGCACTGAAATGCCGTCAAAGGTCATTTCATTCTGATGTTCTGATTGAGGGAAACTCTGAAGTTCCAGTTGAAGGATACTCTGAAGTTCCAGATGAAGGACACTTTGAAATTCCAGTCGAAGGAACTTTTGGAATGCCAATCGAAAGGCCTTTGTCCATACTAGTCGAAGACCTTGTTGAAATACTAATCGAAGGATCTTGCTACAAGGACAATCGAAAGGTACTTGTTAAAATGCCAATCGAAAGGCCTTGTTAACAGGCCAATCGAAAGACCTTTGTCCATGCCAATCAAAGGGTGCTATGTAGATGCCAATCGAAAGGAATTTTGGAGATGCCAATCGAAAGGCATTTTGGAGATGCCAATCGAAAGACATTTTGTAGATGCCAATCGAAAGGAATTTTGGAGATGCCAATCAAAAGTCATTTTGGAGATGCCAATCTAAAGGCATTTTGTAGATGCCAATCGAAGGAAACTTAAAAACATCACTCATAAATTTTCCTTTTCTTTAGGAAAAGGTTTGTGACTAACCATGTAGGGGAAGACCTTGGAAAACATGAGAGGGAAAATTTTGGGGTACAACAGTTGCCCATGTTCAATCTTCTTAAACCCGAGGATGTAGATTGGTTGGTTTTCCTTTCGTGATCTGAAGGTGGAAGATGATTGAACACTAGAGTGCCTAGAAATTTGCACTCGTCTGAGATGATACTTGAATGTGTAGATGACAAAAGATCATCGAAGATAGGGTTATAGATGCCATTTGGAAAAGACGACGGGAGATCGCCGGAGATGGGCTTAAAGATGCCATCCAGAACAATGTTGACTTCATGAGACATTCCTTTGTGGGGATCCCTATTTCTGTTGTTGAGGAGGATTCCGCTGAGTAGTGTTGGTCTTTGTCTTGGAACATAGAGTTTTAGGAGCTTTAGTTGTCTGTTACTCTACTGGGGAGTCATCACTTGATTGAAGAGGCGGAAGTGAACTGCTATCTAGTCAGGATCCAGGCTTTACAGTGGCTTGCTGAGGATAATAAGGCTGACTGCTATCTAGTCGTATTCCAGGCTTCACAGCGACTTACTGGGGAGATGAGATTAAAATGTTATCTGGTCAGGATCCAGGCTTCGCAGTGTCTTGAATTATTGATTGACTATTATCCGGTCAGTTTCCGGGCTTCATATCTTCTTTAATTGGAATATAAATCTTGGTATCGATTTGACTGAACCAGAGAAAGGTCTCGAGTTGTCTTCAACTAGGATAGAAATCTTAGTATTGATTTGATTGAACCAGGGGAAGGCCTCGAATTAACTTTGACTAGCATAGTAATCAGGAGAATCTTAGTATTAGTTCAAATGACCCAGACGAAAGTATTTGAACTTCTTCAACCAGAATGGTAATCAGGGAGATCTTAGTGTCGATCTGGCTGATCCAGAGAAGATCTCGTGAGGACATCTTTCTGAGGAAAATCCTGGAATGGCCCTTTGCTAGGCGTAGCTTGTGAGAAGACTACCAGGTCATGTAAGTAGTCAACCTTGTTTGTTGATTTGATCTTTCCTAAAAAAGGTAAAGAGTTAGTCATATGCAATGCCATGACGTATGAAGTTCATTGTGATGATGTTCTCAAAATAAATGAGATTATACTGTATGTGATGTGTATGTGCATGCCATGTGTGATACGGTGGGAGAACTGACTAGTGTTTTGCGTTCGTATTCGCACTTGTGCGGTTAGCAAGAGTCGCCACCGACTTTTTACTTTATCCTAAAGGAAAGGTTAAAAAAGCACAGCAAAAACCTTTTGAGATATTTCGTGGGTTCGGGGGGTAGATTATGAAAAGGGAAGGTATTAGCACCCTTTTCATCCATGGTTATCCATGGGCTCTTAGTTACTTGGTTTTTTAGATCACTTGCCTTGTTTTTCGATTGCTTTGAAAATGGTGTGTGTGTGGGTGCTTTTTGAAAATGTTTTGGAAAAAAGATGCCTTGTCTTAGGCAACTAATGTATTTGACTCGTGTTTGAGTGTTTTACAAAAGTGTGAATCTTTTCGAAAAGATGTTTTCAAATGTTTTTGAGAGTTTGTTTGAAAGTGTTGTGGATTGTGATTTTTGAAAAGAAGGCAAGTGTTTTTGCAAGTTTGATCTCAAGTAACTAAGAGTCTTGTCTACCCTATTGTACTCAAAGGTTTTTTTGTCATGTTTTAACCCCTTTTAACAATTTTGTTCCACCATTGAAATTGATGGGCAATCTTGCGTTTAGGAAGTTTATTCGGGACGGGCGCGGGTCATCGTATGGACCATGAATGCAATGGTGCCAAGTGTCTTTGGCAATTTGCTTTGAAGGGACTATGATCATTCCGTTTAGGCAACACTTTGAGACTTATGATCATTTGATTTGTTTTGCCAAAGATACTCGACGTGCAAACATGGCCCATTTTGGAAGGCAACATGTGGGATCACCCTAGGGGGGTGCAAGTGTGATTGTGTATTGATTACATGTATTTGTCTTGTATTAGGTTATCTAGCATTTGATTTTATGTACATACAAACCCTAGGTCTAACCATGGTATAATTGGAAAACTGTAAATTGCGGAATGTAAATCTCTGCTATTACAAAATAGTGTCAGGGAGTGGGGATATAAATGTACAAGGGGATAAGACTTATAGTACCCAATAATTTACAACCAAATCGAATGTGCGATCAATATGTAAATATCAAATATGCAAATATAAGATAAAATGTGTATAGGGCAATGTGAATGTATTTGTGTAAGTGTACAAGTGTATATGTATGTGAATTGTGTATGTGTAATTATGTACAGGTGTGAAATGTGAAGTTGAATCGTATTAGGGTTTTGACCTAGATAAATGTTTTAATCTTGTATTTTTGATTTATATGTTGAATTATGTACAAAAGAAAAGAAGTGTTTTGTTTAAATGTTAAGTTTTTAATTGGAAAATATTTTAGTCCAAATGTTTGTGAATTTCAATATTAGAAAAATGTATCGAATTGTTATGTATGAAAAGAATGTTAACTAAAAAGTTGCAATTTTAATTATGTATGAAAATGTATAATATGTACAAATATGCATTTTAATTAAAAAGTATCTTCAATTTAATTATGTATATATAAATAAAAAAAAGAAAAGATAATATATACAAATATATTTCAATATGTATTAAAAATGTTTTTTAAGTTAATTGCGTATAGAAGTATTTTGTTATTTTTTTTGTGCAAATGTGTATTAATCTAAAGAAAATGTTTTATATGATATGTACAAAATTAATTTTTAATATAATATGTATGTACAAAATGAATGTTCTAAAATGTATGTACAAATATCTTATCTAAAAATGTCTTAACCTTATGATAATAAAAAAAAGCATTTTAATTAAGTTAGTATTTTTTCAAGGGATAAAAAATATTGTTTTTTTATAAAATAAAAAGAATGGTTAGTGTTTTATAAAAAGAGGAAGTAAGTAAATATAAACTAAGCTTAGTGTTAGAAGTTGTGATCTTAATGGGCTTAGGAAGGCAGAAACGGGTCAAGCCCATATTGATCCAAAAACGAGATTTAGGGTTAGGCATTTTGTTTTCAGAACGAAAATTAGGGTTTGTGAGGTGACGACGGCGCGTTCGTATGTTCAACGTTTTTTTCATCTTCATCTTCATCCGGCCACCAGCATCACTCTCCACACCTTTCTTCCCCCCAAGGCATGGTCTCGGCGCTCTTGACTTAAGGTTTGATTACAACGCCTTACGTTTTTATTTCCTTTTTTACGAATTTGTGTTTCAATTTGGGGTTCTGATTTCCGAATCTGTACCGTTATGATGTGGTGAAGAGGAAAGGGGGAGAAGATTGCTACCTGATTTTGGGAGATGGAGGAGAGGCGGAGAAGTGGTGCTTTAGGAGGCCGGAACGGCGAAGGGAGACGCTTGCTACGCTTCTGACTTTTCCTGGTATTTTCGTTCTTGGCTATATTTCTAGGGTTTGATGATGTATGCTGGATTTGCCTGAAAACCCTAATTCACTTCTTTATCTTCTTCTGCCACCGTATATTTGCGCGCTTGTTGCTTATGTATTGTTGCCTGAGATGTCCAGTGATGATCTCTAAGATCTGAGGGCCTATGTTGCCTGAATACTTTTGTTTTCCTCTGAGCCCTTGATGCCTATGCTTCTGAACTGGTCTTGAATGTTCTTTGAACAGTTGTTGCCTATGCTTGTTACTTTCTTCTATGTCCCTGAGTTGCTTCTTTTTTTTCTTCTTCTCTCGAGCGGCTATATGCTTATTTGTGTTGCCTAAGATGTTGTTGGATATGCCTTTCTGTTTTGCCTATGATGAAGCTCACTTCTGAGGCTTGGTGTTTGAATGTTTTAGATGTTGGTTTCATAAAATGGTGAGGCTTGAGTTTGGATATGACAGGATGTTGGTATGGTGAGGTTTTGATTTTGTTTATCAGGTTTGTGTGTTTAGCATGAAGGTTGAGTTCTGAGATGTGTTATGTTCAGTATGTTTTTTGTTTTAGAAGGTGTTGTGTGATGCTAAAGCTGGTGCAGTAGGCTTTTGTATATTTCTTCTATTCTCACCTGCTATGCTGCCTCCTGAACTGAGTTTGTATCTTTTTCTTTTCTTCTCCCCTTTTCTTGCTTCTCTATTCTGACCTGCTATACTGCTGAACTGTCTTGGATTTGCTTGTGTTTTCTGAGACTGATGCAGAGTGGATCAAGTTTGTGGACAGCAGGCTGGTTCTTGGCTTTGTGAGAGTGATGCAGGTTATGGTGATTTTTGACAAGGTTCAGGTTTTTGATATTGGTTAGATAATATTTGATTATGACAGGGTATTGGTTTTGTGACTTTTGCTGAACTGAGTTTGGTATCTCTCTTCTCTCCTCTCTATTCTGAACTGAGTTTTTTTTGATTATCTCTTTTCTATATCCTATGAACTGCCCCCCACTGAACTGTCTATTGGCTTGTGTTATATTTTTCTTTCTTCTCTCCTTCCTACTGTCTGCTGTGAACTGCTATTGAACTATGCCTAAATCCCTGCTGCTGAACTGTCTTTATCTCCCTTTACTCTCTCTTAAAGTACAGTTTAAGATTTTTATATGATTTTTTATTTGTACTGTTCTGAAGGGGCTAACTATGGGAAATGATGAATTAAGATGTTTGTTGCTTGCATAACACATTTTGCATCTCCTTTATCTCTCTTTTGACAGTTTGGATCTGACTTTGCATTTTGATATCTTTTTCTCAAATCTTCTTTGACAGCTTTTGAGTACTTGTGACAGCAAATGCACTTTTGAAATCTTTCTTTGAGTAAACTTTGGGCATTTTGACAGTAGCCTTTGCTTTTGGATAGAAAGTTTGGATTTGAACTTTTCAGTTTGGATTGGATTTTGAATCTTGAATTTCTATGCAGCTTGAAATTTGTAACTTATGCATTTTTGACATTTGCATTTCATGAAATAAAATAATCTTCCCTCTCTGTGAACCGGGAGAAATCCCGTGATTTGCAGAGAGGGCAACTGATCCCAGTCAGTGGCCCCTAATGATGAGCAACTTTTACTGTCTTTTAATTAAATGCTTTCTGACTTTTCTTGTTTCTTTTTGCAGATGAAAAAAAGAATACCGGAGCGGAGTGAAGAACGAAGAATATTTAGAAAATAGGATAGTTTTTCATTCTATGTAATATTTAAATTAAATGTAAATTATTGTTTGTAACAACAATTTGTACAAATAATTCGAATATCAATAAAAATCAAATTATCCAATTGGTTCTAACTTTCTTTATTGCTTATTTATTTATTTAAAATTCTTAGAATTAAAACAATTGAAAAATAAATTCAATCATTTAATTTTAGAATAATAAATAACTAAAATAAAACAACATTGATCCAATAAACCTGTCTTATCCAACATCCAAAGCAAAGCAGCAATTAACCCAGATAGACTGATCAAACACATGAACACTGTGAATCCAATACTGCATCTTGTATCTGACTGGCCCAATCAAAACGTACTGAATTCAAACCACTGTCTCTTTTACTGATTAAACCAAGATAACGCGAATTTTAATCCGAATCTTGAAATAAACTGCAAAGTGCTGTGGAATTCAAATTCTTCTGAGAATATGCCCATAAAACCCTAATTCCCGATTAAATGCCAAATCACACTCGCTTGATCAAAATTGAACCAAAAATCAACCAAACCCTAAGCCCACTGTATGAAACAATTCAGAGCTCTGAAAATCAGTGAAAAACCCTAGTTTTGCTTGACTGTCAAGAAAAGTCCGTTTGTCCGATTCTTGAGTCAGTTTGAGAAGTTAGGAAATGTTTGAAGCCGAGATTTCTTGTGGAAAAGCGTGAGGGCAAATTTTGGGGTACAACAGTTGCCCCTGTTCAATCTTCTTGGACCTGAAGAGTTAGATTGGCAAGTTTGCCTTTCGCGACTTGAAGGTAAAAGGAGATTGGACACTAATGTGCCCAGAAAATTTGCGCTCGTCGATGTGACGGTGGAGGTGAATGGGCTTAAAGATGCCATTTGGTGATGGGCTTAAAGATGCCATATGGTGCGAGAGAATTTGTCGGGGATGGGCTTAGAGATGCCATCTGAGAATGGGCTTATAGATGCCATATGGTGATGTTGAACTGTACGTCAATGGTGAGTGGACGAGTATCAGAAGGGCATCCCTGTTTTGGAATATCTCTGAATTGGGGTCTGAACAAGCAACATATTGACGTCCGTGTCTGGAGGATCTGTAAACTATTTTCAGGAGTTGGGACTGAACAAGCAATGGAGCAGCATCCGTTGTTGGGAAGCGTCCGTAACCTATTTTCAAAAATTGAGAAGAGTCTGAATCAGTCGGTAGATTGACCTCCGTTGTAGGGAAGAATCCGTAAACTGTCTTCAAAAGTTTGAGAAGAGTCTGAACAAATCGGTAGATTGACATCCGTTGTAGGGAAGAATCCGTAAACTTGTTTCAGAAGTTGAGAAAAGAGTCTGAACAAATCGGTAGATTGACATCCGTTGTAGGGAAGAATCCGTAAACTTGTTTCAGAAGTTGAGAAGTTGAAGAGGAACCGGTGTAAGGTTTCTGCTGATGCGTCTGAATGAACCTGGAATAAGTATCAAAACGTTGCCGTGTCCGGGTCACATCTGAACTATTTTTGGATGAATCTCAGGAGATGATCTGTGTCTGTCGACTGATCTTACCTGAAAAGGCAAAGGGTTAGTTGTATGCAATGTTATGATGCATGATGCAATGTATGTGACAACAATATTTATGAATGTGATGGATGCGCATGTAAGCTGATGAGCTAATCCTGCCGAGGATACATGAATCCGAGATGGCTGGAGACAAAAGCATCTTGACTGCTGCCGGGGAAAATAAATCCTTGGCTGTTGCTGGGGAAGAGAATTCCTGATGACCTCTACTGGGGAGCTCCAACTAGTAGACTCATGCCGGGGAGACCAGATTGAGAATCTTTGGCTTGATGGGAGGTAACCCTGGAGACTTTACTGGGGAACTCAAGATTGCTTCTTAAAACTCTGTGGGGAGAAGGTTTGAAAGTCTGACTCCGCTGGGGATTGTAGGAACTCCGTTGGGGGTAGGGAGAATCCTGGCGAGTGCGATCTTCCGTGGTGGTTAGCTTTGAGAAGAACCTGAACAAGCGATAGGTTAACCTCCGTTTACTTGGAGAACCCGTGAACTATTTTCAGAAATCTCGAAGTTGAATCAGCAATAGAACAACATCCGTTGTTGGGAAGTGTCCGTAAACTAAATTCAAAGGTTGTATCTGAACAAATTGATAGATTAACATCCGTTGTTGGGATGAATCCATGAACTGTTTCAGAAGTCTTGAAGTTGAACCAGCAATAGAACAACATCCGTTGTTGGGAAGCGTCCGTAAACTAAATTCAAAGGTTGCATCTGAACAAGTTGATAGATTAACATCCGTTGTTGGGATGAATCCATGAACTGTTTTCAGAAGTCTTGAAGAGAATCTGAACAAGTCGGTAGATTGGCGTCCGTTGTTGGGAAGAACCCGTAAACTGTTTCAGAAGTCTTGAAGGGGAACCGGTGTAGGGTTTCCCGATGATGAGCTTGTGTAAAAACTGCATCGGTTTTGAACACTTTTGACATTCGAATGCCCCAAGTGGTGATGTAGATAAATCCTGGTTTCGCAGGTGTTGGTCTACAATCGGTCGTTCACAGATGTTTCCTGGGTTGTTGCAGGTGTTGATCTGAAATTCTTCAGACATGTCCTGGCTGGATACAGGAGTCGAATCTGGAAAGGTGATAGTTGATAGATATGCCCTGGCAGGATACAGGAGTCGAATCTTCAAACTCTTCAGACATGCCCTGGCTAGATACAGGAATCGAGTCTGGAAATAGTCGTCAACAGATATGCCCTGGCTGGATACAGGAATCGAATCTGGAAATAGTCGTCAACAGATATGCCCTGGCTGGATACAGGAATCGAATCCTCGAACTCTTCAGACGTGCCCTGGCTAGATACAGGAGTCGAGTCTGGAAATGTAGTCAACAGATATGCCCTGGCTGGATACAGGAATCGAATCTGGAAATGTTTGTAGTTGATTTGTTGAACACTTTTGACATTCGAATGCCCCAAGTGGTGATGAAGGAATCTTGAATCAGATTACCCTGCATATTGAGAGATTTCTTGAAATCTTGACTGGACTGCCCCAGGTTAACTGTACTTTGAAAGATCTGTTGGACCTTGACTGGACTGCCCCAAGTTAACTGAATTGTGACATGTCATGCCCCTTGTTGATAGGAGATTTGATGGAAGTGTTATCCTCTTGAAGTGATTTTGACTTACTGAGAGAGTTTTCGTTCCTCCGAACATTCGCTGTATGAACTTCTTCGCTGTCAAACCAAAGGGTTAAATGCAGACAGTGATATTCAAGCGATGCAAAGTTTATGTTTGTCTCGAAGTTTTGAAAAATGCGTTTTTTAGCAGAAAACTTTTCACAAGACAAGTTAACACAAGATTTAGAGCAAAGCCCTACAGGAGTCAGGACCTTTTGTAACAGTATGCTTTCGAACTAACTCATGCTTCAATTAGGACTTTTGAAGGGTTGTAACGTGGCCTGGTTCACGGTTTAAGAAACAAAGGATAAAGACTCAAAGCATATTTGCACCCACCCGCTCTTCGTGATGTTCTTCAACCTAAGCTCAGTTAATTGTGCGTCACACTCTGTTTCGAGTTTGGAACGACTTTTGGGCGATGGTTCATCAGTTTGAATTTGGGAGACAGTCATCATCTCCTTTTTATTTTTCAACATTTTTCATGTTGTTGAGGGTTTTGTAATGACCTCACTATTTTGATTTTGATTTGTTATCCCTAACTTTTGCCTGACTGTTACCGTTTTCGGGATTACTGTCAGCGGGATGCCCCAGCTTTCTTAAGCCTCCTTCATAGGTTTTGGCTTGGTGGGCTTTTCTCTTTTGAGAGATTGACTGTCTATGTGATAGGGAACCACCCTTGTCTTTTGATTCCGAAGGAATGCTTTCTTTTTCGACGTCGTTCGTTGTATTACGAACTGAGAGTTTGCGACTTCAATGCGCGTTCTCTTTTGAATTAACTGAGAGACTACCCTGCCCCAGGTTTATATCAAAGGTTTTGATTGTTTAGAACGGGAAACTCCTACTTCTTTGGTTCGAAGGGGTTGACTAGGGATTAACTTCCTTATAACTCCAGTGTTTGGGGAATTGAAAGAAATGCCTGTACATCATCAGCGAGGTCTGTTCAAAAGCATACTGTATAAGATCACGGTATTGTTTCGTCATCCTCCCTCTAAAGGCTTGCAGCTTTTTATCAAGAGTCAAATATCATAAAGAAAAGCATAAGAGTAGTGAAACGAATGGATGAATTCAAGACAAACATATGCAATGCATTAATGAAAACAGAGTTTAACATCAACAAATAATTGTTTGACAGCAAAAGAAATTACAACTTTGAAAATTCAAAAAGAAGCAAAAGTCTTTCAATTCGAGCTTCGTCACTTCAAGCGGAGAACCCTTTAACGGAAGATCTTCATCTCGCCGTCTGGCATGAATTCCAGCACCCCAATGTCAATCAGATCTTGAATCTTATTCTTCAAGGCCCAACAGTCGTTGGTACTGTGCCCCGGGCTACAGGAGTGGTAAACACAAAATTCGTCGGGATTAAAGCGAGGAGAGGAGATATTGAGCTTCTGAGGAGGGTCCTTTACGGTGAGCAAATTGACCTCCAACAGGCGTTTCAGTATGAAGAATGATGGTATTTCAGTCTCCGTAAACTGTCTTCCCGTCTTTTCTTGTTTACGCCGATTGCCCCGCTGACGCTGGCGAGGTTGTTGATGGGTTTGTGACCCTGAAGCTAGCAAAGGAGCTTTCCCTTTGTCTTCTTGAGTTGAGGGAGGCTGAGCGGTGACTTGCTCTTCGACCTCAGATGTTTGCCCCAGTTGGTTGTTTGGAAGCAGTTGGCGGACCAGAACTCCGAGTTCCTCTTGTCTTTGAGATAGGTCTTGGATGAGAGCCATCTGGCCCACCAAATATCCCATCACTTGGGTCCTAAGTGTTGTCAGATCAAACTGCAGCTCCGCAATCTGATCACTCCTGGCATTGTTGGAATTCCCCAAGCCGTTGGTGAGGAGAGCTTTCATCTCTTCTTGCCCCAGAGACAAGTTCATGAACATCTCCTGCAGCTGAGCAGTCTGGTCTTGGATGTCTTTGACAGACCGTTCTAGAGCCATCTCTTGCTGAAATAAACAGCAGGAGAGTAAGGAAACCTGAAAAAGGAAAGATTGTCAAAATGAAATGCATGATATGTGGATGCATGCTTTCAAGGATCTTTTGGGGTAAACACAAGAAAAAATGTTAGAGATTGAACTCTGCTCTTGGATTGGGGATCTCTGCACCGGTGGACGTCCTTCCACGAGAATCAAGCTCACCATGTCGGGTGGGTCATAGCCACTGATTCAAGTTGTTGCACTTGATCTTTGATTGGAGAGCTTTGTATTGGCGGATGTCTTTCCACGAGAATCAAGCTCACCATGTCGAGTGGGTCATAGCCACTGATTCAAGTTGTTGCACTTGAACTTTGACTGGATTGGTTAGAGGAGAAACCTCTTGCCCCTTGATAGATCTCTGGTTCAACGTAACCCTGCATCAAAAGAACCCTCGAGATCCTTGAAATGGTTATTGAAAATGCTAAAATGCTATGGTATGATGTTATGATGTCATGTACATGTATGCACAAGCCAGTGAGTGTATATACAGGCAAACAATATTCACACAAAGCACGCAAGGCCTTAGGTTTAGGCTTGCATGAGGTTCAGGTACTACCCTCTTTCAGTTTGTTGGTTAAAACCTGTCCTATCAAAAGTAACCGGGTTCTAGAGGATCTCATATCATTGGCTACCCTCAATCGGTCATAACTCCAACATCGCAACCTTTTCTCGCGGCCGGAACCATCTCGAGAGTTTAGCCTCAATGAGTGTAGCATACTGCTACTGTTCTAATGGCCAAGTTGGTCAATTTAGGGTTCTAAGGTCGGTTGATGCTTAATGACTCCTTGGAAGACCCATATTCTCCCCGTCTGACGCGAGGGATATCGGTACAGACCAAGACGCCACACCAACGTAGCCACTGCTTCACCCATGTCGGTATACCCCGGACAGGTCCCTCGCAGATTATGCTACCTAAAAAAGGTTTCCCCAGATCCGGGTTAGGATCTATAAAACTCCGATACAAAACCCACAAATGTAAAGCAAACAAAGCAATCAATTGAAGGTAAAGGTGATCTAAACCCTAAGGTAACCCCACTTTTAAATTTCCCCCAGCAGAGTCGCCAGTTCTGTGATACGGTGGGAGAACTGACTAGTGTTTTGCGTTCGTATTCGCACTTGTGCGGTTAGCAAGAGTCGCCACCGACTTTTTACTTTATCCTAAAGGAAAGGTTAAAAAAGCACAGCAAAAACCTTTTGAGATATTTCGTGGGTTCGGGGGGTAGATTATGAAAAGGGAAGGTATTAGCACCCTTTTCATCCATGGTTATCCATGGGCTCTTAGTTACTTGGTTTTTTAGATCACTTGCCTTGTTTTTCGATTGCTTTGAAAATGGTGTGTGTGTGGGTGCTTTTTGAAAATGTTTTGGAAAAAAGATGCCTTGTCTTAGGCAACTAATGTATTTGACTCGTGTTTGAGTGTTTTACAAAAGTGTGAATCTTTTCGAAAAGATGTTTTCAAATGTTTTTGAGAGTTTGTTTGAAAGTGTTGTGGATTGTGATTTTTGAAAAGAAGGCAAGTGTTTTTGCAAGTTTGATCTCAAGTAACTAAGAGTCTTGTCTACCCTATTGTACTCAAAGGTTTTTTTGTCATGTTTTAACCCCTTTTAACAATTTTGTTCCACCATTGAAATTGATGGGCAATCTTGCGTTTAGGAAGTTTATTCGGGACGGGCGCGGGTCATCGTATGGACCATGAATGCAATGGTGCCAAGTGTCTTTGGCAATTTGCTTTGAAGGGACTATGATCATTCCGTTTAGGCAACACTTTGAGACTTATGATCATTTGATTTGTTTTGCCAAAGATACTCGACGTGCAAACATGGCCCATTTTGGAAGGCAACATGTGGGATCACCCTAGGGGGGTGCAAGTGTGATTGTGTATTGATTACATGTATTTGTCTTGTATTAGGTTATCTAGCGTTTGATTTTATGTACATACAAACCCTAGGTCTAACCATGGTATAATTGGAAAACTGTAAATTGCGGAATGTAAATCTATGCTATTACAAAATAGTGTCCGGGAGTGGGGATATAAATGTACAAGGGGATAAGACTTATAGTACCCAATAATTTACAACCAAATCGAATGTGCGATCAATATGTAAATATCAAATATGCAAATATAAGATAAAATGTGTATAGGGCAATGTGAATGTATTTGTGTAAGTGTACAAGTGTATATGTATGTGAATTGTGTATGTGTAATTATGTACAGGTGTGAAATGTGAAGTTGAATCGTATTAGGGTTTTGACCTAGATAAATGTTTTAATCTTGTATTTTTGATTTATATGTTGAATTATGTACAAAAGAAAAGAAGTGTTTTGTTTAAATGTTAAGTTTTTAATTGGAAAATATTTTAGTCCAAATGTTTGTGAATTTCAATATTAGAAAAATGTATCGAATTGTTATGTATGAAAAGAATGTTAACTAAAAAGTTGCAATTTTAATTATGTATGAAAATGTATAATATGTACAAATATGCATTTTAATTAAAAAGTATCTTCAATTTAATTATGTATATATAAATAAAAAAAAGAAAAGATAATATATACAAATATATTTCAATATGTATTAAAAATGTTTTTTAAGTTAATTGCGTATAGAAGTATTTTGTTATTTTTTTTGTGCAAATGTGTATTAATCTAAAGAAAATGTTTTATATGATATGTACAAAATTAATTTTTAATATAATATGTATGTACAAAATGAATGTTCTAAAATGTATGTACAAATATCTTATCTAAAAATGTCTTAACCTTATGATAATAAAAAAAAGCATTTTAATTAAGTTAGTATTTTTTCAAGGGATAAAAAATATTGTTTTTTTATAAAATAAAAAGAATGGTTAGTGTTTTATAAAAAGAGGAAGTAAGTAAATATAAACTAAGCTTAGTGTTAGAAGTTGTGATCTTAATGGGCTTAGGAAGGCAGAAACGGGTCAAGCCCATATTGATCCAAAAACGAGATTTAGGGTTAGGCATTTTGTTTTCAGAACGAAAATTAGGGTTTGTGAGGTGACGACGGCGCGTTCGTATGTTCAACGTTTTTTTCATCTTCATCTTCATCCGGCCACCAGCATCACTCTCCACACCTTTCTTCCCCCCAAGGCATGGTCTCGGCGCTCTTGACTTAAGGTTTGATTACAACGCCTTACGTTTTTATTTCCTTTTTTACGAATTTGTGTTTCAATTTGGGGTTCTGATTTCCGAATCTGTACCGTTATGATGTGGTGAAGAGGAAAGGGGGAGAAGATTGCTACCTGATTTTGGGAGATGGAGGAGAGGCGGAGAAGTGGTGCTTTAGGAGGCCGGAACGGCGAAGGGAGACGCTTGCTACGCTTCTGACTTTTCCTGGTATTTTCGTTCTTGGCTATATTTCTAGGGTTTGATGATGTATGTTGGATTTGCCTGAAAACCCTAATTCACTTCTTTATCTTCTTCTGCCACCGTATATTTGCGCGCTTGTTGCTTATGTATTGTTGCCTGAGATGTCCAGTGATGATCTCTAAGATCTGAGGGCCTATGTTGCCTGAATACTTTTGTTTTCCTCTGAGCCCTTGATGCCTATGCTTCTGAACTGGTCTTGAATGTTCTTTGAACAGTTGTTGCCTATGCTTGTTACTTTCTTCTATGTCCCTGAGTTGCTTCTTTTTTTTCTTCTTCTCTCGAGCGGCTATATGCTTATTTGTGTTGCCTAAGATGTTGTTGGATATGCCTTTCTGTTTTGCCTATGATGAAGCTCACTTCTGAGGCTTGGTGTTTGAATGTTTTAGATGTTGGTTTCATAAAATGGTGAGGCTTGAGTTTGGATATGACAGGATGTTGGTATGGTGAGGTTTTGATTTTGTTTATCAGGTTTGTGTGTTTAGCATGAAGGTTGAGTTCTGAGATGTGTTATGTTCAGTATGTTTTTTGTTTTAGAAGGTGTTGTGTGATGCTAAAGCTGGTGCAGTAGGCTTTTGTATATTTCTTCTATTCTCACCTGCTATGCTGCCTCCTGAACTGAGTTTGTATCTTTTTCTTTTCTTCTCCCCTTTTCTTGCTTCTCTATTCTGACCTGCTATACTGCTGAACTGTCTTGGATTTGCTTGTGTTTTCTGAGACTGATGCAGAGTGGATCAAGTTTGTGGACAGCAGGCTGGTTCTTGGCTTTGTGAGAGTGATGCAGGTTATGGTGATTTTTGACAAGGTTCAGGTTTTTGATATTGGTTAGATAATATTTGATTATGACAGGGTATTGGTTTTGTGACTTTTGCTGAACTGAGTTTGGTATCTCTCTTCTCTCCTCTCTATTCTGAACTGAGTTTTTTTTTATTATCTCTTTTCTATATCCTATGAACTGCCCCCCACTGAACTGTCTATTGGCTTGTGTTATATTTTTCTTTCTTCTCTCCTTCCTACTGTCTGCTGTGAACTGCTATTGAACTATGCCTAAATCCCTGCTGCTGAACTGTCTTTATCTCCCTTTACTCTCTCTTAAAGTACAGTTTAAGATTTTTATATGATTTTTTATTTGTACTGTTCTGAAGGGGCTAACTATGGGAAATGATGAATTAAGATGTTTGTTGCTTGCATAACACATTTTGCATCTCCTTTATCTCTCTTTTGACAGTTTGGATCTGACTTTGCATTTTGATATCTTTTTCTCAAATCTTCTTTGACAGCTTTTGAGTACTTGTGACAGCAAATGCACTTTTGAAATCTTTCTTTGAGTAAACTTTGGGCATTTTGACAGTAGCCTTTGCTTTTGGATAGAAAGTTTGGATTTGAACTTTTCAGTTTGGATTGGATTTTGAATCTTGAATTTCTATGCAGCTTGAAATTTGTAACTTATGCATTTTTGACATTTGCATTTCATGAAATAAAATAATCTTCCCTCTCTGTGAACCGGGAGAAATCCCGTGATTTGCAGAGAGGGCAACTGATCCCAGTCAGTGGCCCCTAATGATGAGCAACTTTTACTGTCTTTTAATTAAATGCTTTCTGACTTTTCTTGTTTCTTTTTGCAGATGAAAAAAAGAATACCGGAGCGGAGTGAAGAACGAAGAATATTTAGAAAATAGGATAGTTTTTCATTCTATGTAATATTTAAATTAAATGTAAATTATTGTTTGTAACAACAATTTGTACAAATAATTCGAATATCAATAAAAATCAAATTATCCAATTGGTTCTAACTTTCTTTATTGCTTATTTATTTATTTAAAATTCTTAGAATTAAAACAATTGAAAAATAAATTCAATCATTTAATTTTAGAATAATAAATAACTAAAATAAAACAACATTGATCCAATAAACCTGTCTTATCCAACATCCAAAGCAAAGCAGCAATTAACCCAGATAGACTGATCAAACACATGAACACTGTGAATCCAATACTGCATCTTGTATCTGACTGGCCCAATCAAAACGTACTGAATTCAAACCACTGTCTCTTTTACTGATTAAACCAAGATAACGCGAATTTTAATCCGAATCTTGAAATAAACCGCAAAGTGCTGTGGAATTCAAATTCTTCTGAGAATATGCCCATAAAACCCTAATTCCCGATTAAATGCCAAATCACGCTCGCTTGATCAAAATTGAACCAAAAATCAACCAAACCCTAAGCCCACTGTATGAAACAATTCAGAGCTCTGAAAATCAGTGAAAAACCCTAGTTTTGCTTGACTGTCAAGAAAAGTCCGTTTGTCCGATTCTTGAGTCAGTTTGAGAAGTCAGGAAATGTTTGAAGCCGAGATTTCTTGTGGAAAAGCGCGAGGGCAAATTTTGGGGTACAACACCATGATGTATGAATATGGGATGCTACTGCGATATTTTCAAGTCTGGGAAATTAAATCTCGGACTGCTACTGAAGAGCATTGGGACGTTGAACCCTTTGTTTCCGCTGATGATGAATGGAGTTTATTTTTCGGGGATTTCCTCTTTCTGTTTGAGGATGTTCTACCAGGGATTGCCTCTGCTTGAGAATAACTCTGTGGAGGGATGATGCTTTATCGTAAGATTTTGCTGCTGTAGAGAAATAAAATCTGTAGGGGAATGAACTTCCACAGTATGAGAAATAAACTCTATCTGGGAGAAGGTTTTATAACTGTTTGAAATTATAAAACTCGGCTGGGGATACAGATTTCAGCTCTCTGAAGGAACTTCGCTGGGGAAAGTAACTCCTGTTTGGGGAAGCTGAGATCAAAACTTTTGGTTGCCTCTACTCTGTGGGGAGTCACGGGGTCGTATGCTGAAGATACGATGATGACTTTGCATCAAGGCATTTCTGCCCCTGTACTTGTTGGAGAAAGTACCTGCGGAGGCTTTGTGGATGGATCTATATGTTGAAATAAGTGTAGGAATGACATCTGTCTCTGGATTGTATCTGAACTATATTTGAAACATGTATTGAATGAGTGTCAGAATGACATCCGTCTCTAGATTGTATCTGCAATGTACTTAAAACATGTGTTGAATGAGTGTTAGAGTGACATCCATCTCTGGATCGTATCTAAACTGTACTTGAAACATGTGTTGAATGAGTGTCATAATGACATCCATCTCTATATCGTATATGCACTGTACTTGAAACATGTGTTGAATGAGTGTTAGAATGACATCCGTCTCTGGATCGTATCTGAACTGTACTTGAAACATGTGTTAAATGAGTGTTAGAATGACATCAATCTCTGGATCGTATCTGCACTGTACTTGAAACACGTGTTGAATGAGTGTTAGAATGACACCCGTCTCTAGATCGTATCTGAACTGTACTTGAAGATGGTCTGAATAAGTATCAGGATGACATCCATCTTTGGATCTTACCTGAACTATTGCTAGAAGATAATCTAGAATAAGTATTAGGATGACATCCGTCTTTGGATCGTACCTGAACCGTTTCTAGAAGATAATTTGAATAAGTATCAGGATGATATCCGTCTTCGGATCGTACCTGAACTATTTCTAGATGAGAATCTGGAGTAAGTGTCAGGATGACATCTGTCTTTGGATCCTACCTGAACCGTTTCTAGATGATGTGTCAAAATAAGTGTCATAATGACATCCATCTCTGGATCGTATCTGCACTGTACTAGGAGAGAATCTGGAGTAGGTGTCAGGATGACATCCGTCTTTGGATCGTACCTGGACCGTTTCTAGATGATGTGTTAAAATAAGTGTCAGAATGACATCCGTCTCTGGATCGTATCTACACTGTACTAGGAGAGAATCTGGATTTGGTGTCAGGATGACATCCGTTTCTGGATCGTACCTGAACCGTTTCTAGATGATGTGTTGAAATAAGAGTCAGAATGACATCCGTCTCTGGATTGTATTTGCACTGTACTAGGAGAGAATCTGGAGTAGGTGTCAGGATGACATCCGTTTCTGGATCATACCTGAACTATTTCTAGATGAGAATCTGGAGTAAGTTTCAGGATGACATCCGTCTCTGGATCGTGCCTGAACCGTTTCTAGATGAAAATCTACTTTATTCAGAATGTTTCCGTTGGGAATTCTTATTTTGTTGTTTTGAGAAGAAATCCGTTGAGGAACATTTATTTTTCTTGATTGTACGTGATTGATTGTTGGAATTCATGTCTAATACCCCAAGTGATTCATATGGAGATCTTCCCCTGGTTGTTTGGCATTTTTGAGAGATTCCTTGAATCTTGACTTGACTGCCCCAGATGATGGACAATGATCATGCTGTTCCCCTTGGTTGGGAGTGTTTTTCCACTTGAGGTGAACCTTTTCATTGAGAAAGTTTTTTATCACTAGATATTCATCATGTGAATTTCTCTGTTGTCGAACTGATAACTATATGCAAACAACGATATTCAAATAATGCAAGATTTATGCTTGTCTTGAAGTTTTTGAAAATTCATTTTTTAGTAAAACAAATTTTGCAAGAGAGTGATATCAACTCAGGAGTTATAGCAAGTCCTACAAGAGTCAGGATACCTTTTGTAATAGTATGCTTCTGAAATAACCTATGATTCAGTTAGGACTTTTAAGGGTTGTAGCGTGGCCTAGTTCACGGTTTAATAAATAAAGGATAAAGGCTCAAAATTTATTTGTACCCACCCGTTCTTAGCGATGTTCTTCGATCCTATGCTCAGCTAATTGTGCGTTCAGATCACAATTGAGTCTGGCATCTTGTCCTTGATGTTCCGATGATGGTTCGGATACTGAAAGTTTATTTAGAAGAGGCAGTCATTTTGTAATCTTTTTATTGTCGAGGATTTTTAGTAACCTCTTTTTATTTATTTTGTAATCCCTGCTTTTTCCTGAACTATTTCTTTTGTGTTTAAAGTTAGTGGGATGCCCCAGCTTTTCTTAAGTCTCCTTCACAGGTTTTGACTTAATGGGCTTTTCTTTTGAGAGATAATGACTGCTTGCCTTGACGATTATTGTGGAACCATCACCATCTTTTGGAAAGCATCTTCTACACTATTGGTCGTGTACGAAGGTAGAGCTTGCGACTGAATGCACATCTTAATTAACTGAGAAAACTACCCTGCCCCAGGTTATGATTAAAGGGTTTTAATTTGTGTGAAAAGAAAAACTCCTACTTCTTTGGCTCAAAGGGGTAGACTAGGGATTATCTTACTTATAACTCCATTGTTTAGGATTTGAAACAATGCTTGTACATCGTTAGCGGGGTCTGTTCGAAAGCATACTGTGGAGATTGTGGCATCATTTTCGTCATCCTCCCTCTAAAGGCTTATAGATTTTTAATCGAGAGTCAAATATCACGTAAAGGAAGTAAGAAAACTGTTTAAATAAAATGACAATGAAATCATTCAAGACAAACATATGCGATGCATTAATGGGAAAACCAAAGTTCGGCATAATAGTAATTGTTTGAACAACAAATGAAAAATAAAAAATGAATTGGAAGTTCTCAATGATTTGGCCTAGGAGCAGTGATCACTTTTTGAGTCTTTGGAGGGTCGAATTCAATCTCTTTGGCGTCAATCATATCCATAATTTTGTTCTTCAGAGCCCATCATCCATTTGTATCATGTCCAGGACTATCAGAATGGTATGCACACCTTTCTTCGGGGTGGTAACTAGGAGAAGAAGTATTGGGATTTTTTAGAGGAGCCTTTAACGTAATCAATCCTGGTTTAAACATGTGTTGTAACGCTTGAGCTAGTGACATGTTGATTCTGGTGAATTGTCTCTTAGCTATGACCTTCTTATGCTGGTTTCCCTATTGGTGTCGTTGCATAGGTGTAGAGTTAGAGACCAGTATTGTCCCCACAGATTGATTGTGGTTGTCGGTCTTATTGCGACCCTTCTGGCCATACACAACACTGGCTTCCCTCTTACCAGAAAATGGCTTCTTCTCAGCATTAGAAGATGTAGCCATCGGGATCTTCCCACTCTTGATACCACTTTCGACCATTTCTCCAGTCAGAACCATTTCTATGAACCCGAATGAGGAACTCCCAATCAGTAAAATGAAGAATGGGCCTGTCAGAGTGCCCATGAACATGTCCACCATTTCCCGATCAGTCAGAGGAGGTTGAACCCTACCAGCTAGATCCCTCCATTTCTGTGCATATTCTTTAAACCCTTATCTTGAGCTCATGGACATATTCTATAGTTACACTCGAGTTGGTGCTAGGTCAGCGTTGTATTGGTACTGCTTGTAGAAAGCAGCAGACAAGTCTTCCCAGGTATGGATGTCAGTTCCTTCTAGTTGATATAACCAATCTAGTTAAGTGCCAGTTAAACTTTCTTGGAAGAAATGGACCCATAACTTCCGATCAACAGTATGAGGCTGGATCTTTCTAACATATGACCTCAAGTGAAGCTTGGGACAGGAAACACCGTCATTTTTTACGAAGATGGGGACCTTGAACTTAGGTGGGATGACCACCCCTGGAACCAAACCTAATTCTTCGAAATCCAGACCGGGCACCCTTTGGATCTCCATGGCATTGAGCCGATCCTCCAGCCGTTTGTATTTATCGTTCGCAGGAGGATATTGCTCCTCAGAATGGTCATGTTCATCTTCTTCAGATGCTGGATTGTTGTCTCCTTCATCTGATTCCTCGTTTTCTTCCTCTTGATTATCCCCTCCCTTTGATGGGGTTGTGAAATCTAGAGCTCGGTTAGCTGGTCTACTTCTTCCCACACTCAAAACACGAACTGGTTTCTTTGCCTTCTTAGTCTTCTTTGTTAGAACATAGTTTGATTCTACAACCCTTAATTAGAGTTTTTATGATAACAAATACAAAGAACAAATATGCACCCTAAAAATTATGTTATTTTGTATGCAGAAGTTCTGACCAAAGCAGCATCAGAAGATATGCTATAGAAACTTCACGCTGAAAGTAATCAAAATTTGCGCTGAAGAATGATAATCAGAATCTGCCCTTAAGTGAAGTAAACTCTGATTCTAAATAGAAGGAATATAAACTAAGGCATCAACATTTTGAAACATCAGCAGCAGACAAGGATGTAAGATTCTGAAGCGTTACTTTACAATCAAGATATCATCAATTACAACGGATTCTTTCAGACATGATCTTCTCAAAATGGAAACTGCGTTAATGACCATTATCACGCTTAAAGTTGGACATAATTCCATTGCCTATAAATACAAGCTAAGGGATCAAATCGTTTACGATTTGCCAACACTACTGGAATACAATTCAAAATGCTGCATATTTACTCATCTTTTTTCCATGCTCTATTTGTGTAAAATATCACAGTTGTGATAACTGTTTTTGTAACGAAAAACAACTATACACAGTACTCTTGTATCTTTGATTAAGAACAGTTTTTCCTTGAGATTAACCGGATTGTGGTTGTACTCAAGAGGACTTTGACAGTTGTCAAAGTAGTGATTGTAATCTGTTTGAGATTAGTGGATTAAGACCTCGTTGGAGAGAGGCGAAATCACCTTGATGGGTGGACTGGAGTAGTTTGAGATCAAACGAACCAGGATAAAAATACAGTGTCTTTGCGCATTTGACTTCAAGTTTTCAATTCAACCCTCCATTCTTATGTTTTTCACTTCTTCAATTGGTATCAGAGCGCCTGGTTCTGAGTTAAAACACTTAACCGTGTCAGTACAAGATCCAAGCTTCAGAAAAACACTATGGTGGGACCAAGCCAAAACATCAGCAATGACTACCATGAAGACAAGGAAAAAATCAGTGGCAAACCTCCAGTATTTGATGGAGAAAATTTTGACTACTGGAAAGATAGAATTGAGAGTTTCTTTCTGGCCCATGATGTTGATCTGTGGGACATGGTAACTGATGGATACACACACCCAGTGGATGGAAGTGGTCAGAAGATAGACATAAAAATGATGTCTGACCAGCAAAAGCGTGATTTCAGAAACCATCGCAAAGCCAGAACAATACTCCTTAGTGCAATCTCATACTCAGAATATGAGAAAATCTCAATCAGAGAGACAACCAAGAACATGTTTGACTCTTTGAGAATGACGCATGGAGGCAACATTCAAGTCAAAGAAACCAAGGCCCTTGCGCTCATTCAGAAGTATGAGGCATTCAAGATGGAAGATAGTGAGTCCATAGAAGCAATGTTCTCAAGATTTCAAATTCTTGTTGCTGGACTGAAGGTTCTTGACAAAGGATATTCTACTGTTGATCACGTAAAGAAGATCATCAAAAGTCTACCCAAATAATGGAGGCCAATGGTCACAACCCTTAAGCTAGCCAAAGATCTCAACAAGATATCTCTGGAGGAACTTGTCAGCTCCCTCAGAAGTCACGAGATAGAGCTAGAAGAAGATGAGCCTCAAAAGCAAGGTAAGCCACTAGCTTTAAAATCCAACAAAAAATCTGATTCTAAGGATTTGCAGGCTATGAAAGAAACTTATGATGGATCCTCATCAAAAGAAGATGATTTGTCTCTCCTCTCCAGAAGGGTGAATCAACTGTGGAAGTAGAGACAAAGGAAATTCAGAAATCCTAGAAGATTAGAGAATCAAAATTAATCCTCCTCCAGATACAGAAAGTCCGAGTCTTCCTCTGGACATAGAAGATCTGAGGGTTCTTCAGGACACAAAAAGCCAAATAACAAAGACATCATCTGCTATGAGTGTAATGAACAAGGGCACTATAAAAGTGACTGCCCAAGGCTTCAGAAGGAGAAGCCCAAAAAGAAGTTCTTCAAGGAAAAGAAGAAAAGCCTCATGGGAACATGGGATGATTCAGACACCTCTGAAGCTTACTCAAAGTCAGATGATGAAAGAGCAAACATAGCTCTCATGGCAAACGTGTCAGAAGAAAGTGAAGCTTCTGGTTCAGACTCAGAATCAGACAATGAAGAGGTATTCCCTAACTTTGCTATTAATTTCACTAAAGCTGAACTTGCAGAAAGTCTAAATGAAATTCTGGAAAGATATCAGCAAATCAGAGTCAAATTCAAGAACCTGAAAAAGGAACTTGTCTCTGACTCTAAAAAGACTGAGAGTCTCATATTAGAAAATTCTGAGTTAAAAGAAAAAGTTTCAAAATTAGAAAACAATTTGAAAAACTCTCAGAAGGAAATAATCTCAAAGACTCCCAGTAATGATGATGAGATCATCAAAGAATATGATCACAACTTTCAGAATTTTCTGTCTAAAAACATAGATAGAAGCAAGATGGCTTCAATGATCTATGGAGTTAGCAGAAATGGCAGGAAAGGGATAGGATATCAAGGTAAGGTATCTACACCTAAACAGGCCATGGACTTAGTCATAAAATGCACACCACTTAAATCACATTTTATATATGGGCACACACATGACATAAAATACACTAGTAGTGATTACTTTGTCAAACCAAAATTCAACCAGAATTTTGGTAAAACAAACAAACCAGGACCAAAAAAGATATGGGTACTTAAGGATAAAATTATATATGTAGCAGATATCTTTAGCAGCAAGGCTAAAACACCAGTCATGGTACCTGGACTCTGGATGCTCTCGAAACATGACGGAAATAAGGCATATGTTCCAAAGCCTGGAACTTAAACCTGGAGACTACGTGGGATTTAGAGGCAACCAAAGAGGAAAGATCATTGGCTCTGGAACAGTAGGTAATGGAAATCTTCCATCTATAAATAATGTAATACTAGTTGATGGATTAATGCATAACCTATTATCCATAAGTCAATTAAGTGATAACGTTATGATACAATCTTTAATCAAAATTCATGCAAAGCTGTTAGTCAGAAAGATGGAACTATCCTTTTTAATGGAAGGAGGAAAAACAACATTTATAAAATAAAACTTTCTGAACTTAAGAGTCATAACGTAAAATGCCTTCTTTCTGTTAACAACGAGCAATGGGTCTGGCACAGAAGATTGGGGCATGTTAGTATGAGAATAATATCTCAGATTAATAAACTCAATCTGGTCAGAGGACTTCCTAATTTGAAGTTCAGCTCAGATGCTCTGTGTGAAGCATGTCAGAAAGGAAAATTTTCAAAACCTGCTTTTAAATCTAAAAACGTTGTTTCCACCTCTAAGCCATTAGAACTTCTGCATATAGACCTATTTGGACCAGTAAAAAATGTGTCTATCAGTGGCAAGAAGTATGAGTTAGTGATCGTAGATGACTTTAGCAGATGGACTTGGGTAAAGTTCTTAATACACCAGGACAAGTCACACCCTGTGTTCTTTGCATTCCGTAACCAAGTTCAGAATGAAAAGGATCTTAGAATTGTCAAAGTCAGAAGTGATCATGGTGGAGAATTTGAAAATAAATATTTTGAATAGTTTATTAATGAAAAATGCATCTTGCATGACTTCTCTTGTCCTAGAACTCCCGAACAAAATGGAGTTATTGAACGAAAGAACAGAACATTGCAAGAAATGGCCAGAACCATGATCAATGAGACTAACATTGCTAAGATCTTCTGGACAGAAGCAATCAACACAACATGTTACATTCATAATAGAATCTCTATAAGACTTATTATGGAAAAGACTCCATATGAATTGTGGAAGAACAGAAAGCCCAACATTTCTTATTTCCATCCGTTTGGATGCACTTACTTTATTCTGAGTACAAAAAATTATCTGAACAAGTTTGACTCTAAAGCACAAAAGTGTATTATGTTAGGATACTCTGAACGCTCAAGAGGGTACAAAGTATAAAATATAGAAACACAGATTGTTGAAGAGCCAATCAGTGTTAGATTTGATGATAAGCTTGACTCTCAAAAGTCAAAGCAGAATGAATTCCTTGCAGATATAGAAGTTGAATTCACAGGTACTAAAGACAAATCATGAAAAGATCTCAACAGAGACGCTCCAACAACGTCAGAAAGAAATGCTACAAGCAATCCAGCCCCTTCAATTGATCAACTTCAGAAAAGGCTATCTAGAAGCAGCATTGCTCACCCAGAAGATAAAATACTGGGAAAAAAGGATGATCCAATCAGAACAAGATCAACATTTAGAAACTTTGAAGAATCCCTCATGGGACTGGTCTCTCTGATTGAACCAACAATAATTGATGAAGCGCTTCTGGATAATGACTAGATTCTGGCAATGCATTAGGAATTAAATCAGTTCACCAGAAATGACGTATGGGATCTGGTTCCCAAACCAAAAGGATTCAACGTCATTGGAACAAAGTGGGTGTTCAGAAACAAACTGAACGAGCAAGGAGAAGTCATCAGAAACAAATCATGACTGGTGGCACAAGGTTATAGTCAGCAAGAGGGGATAGACTATACATAAACCTTTGCTCCAGTCACCAGGTTAGAGTCTATCAGACTCTTAATTTCATTTACTGTAAATAATGGCATCACTCTGTATCAGATGGATGTAAAAAGTGCATTCCTAAATGGCTATATAGATGAAGAGGTATATGTGCACCAACTCCCTGGGTTTTAGAATTACAAACACCCAGAATATGTTTTCAAACTAAAGAGTCACTCTAAGGTTTGAAACAAGCTCCCAGAGCTTGGTATGAGACACTAAGTAACTTCCTGTTAGAAAAGGAATTCACCAAAGGGAAAGTGGACACAACCTTGTTCTGTAAGTCATTTAAGAATGACATTTTAATGTGTTAGATTTATGTAGATGACATTATCTTTAGATCCACTAAACCATCTCTAGGAAGAGAGTTTGCTAAGTGCATGCAGGCCGAGTTTGAGATGAGCTTAATGGGGGAACTCAAATTCTTGCTGGGCATTCAGATAAACCAAACTCTAGAAGGAACTTACATTCATCAGAGCAAATATGTCAGAGAGCTTATGAAGAAATTTGATCTCTCATAATGTAAGCCCTCAAAGACTCCAATGCACCTTACGTGCATTCTGGAAAAGGAAGAGGTAAGTAAAAAGGTAGAACAGAAAGTCTACAGAGGTATGATTGGTTCTCTCCTTTATCTGACGACTTCAAGGCCTGGCATTTTATTTAGTGTTTGCTTATGTGCTAGATTCCAATCAGATCCTAGAGAATCTCACTTAACAGCAGTTAAGCGAATTTTCAAGTATCTGAAAGGTACTACTAATCTGGGTTTGTTTTATAGAAAATCCAATGAATACAGCTTAGTAGGATACTGTGACACTGATTTTGCTGGAGACAGAGTAGAGCGTAAAAGCACTTCTGGAAGATGCCAATTTCTAGGAGAGAATTTGATCTCATGGACCAGCAAGAGACAGTCCATAATAGCACCATCAACAGCAGAAGCTGAATACATAGCAGCTGCTGGATGTAACACGCAAATGCTCTGGATGAAAAGTCAACTTGAAGACTTCAACATATTTGAGAGTAACATTCCTATCTTTTGTGATAACACTTCAGCTATATGTCTCAGTAAGAATCCTATTTTGCATTCTAGGGCTAAACATATAGAAATAAAACATCATTTTATTAAGGACTATATTCAGAAAGGAATTCTTACCTTAAAATTTAGTGACACAGACCATCAACGGACTGATGTATTTACAAAACCTCTTTCTGAAGATAGATTCAATTTCCTTCTGAAACATCTCAACATGAAATTATGCCCATAATAAAATGTTTTATTTACATATCTTAACCCTCAAAACTTTACTATTTTCTGTGAACAACTGATCAACCTGTCTTCAGAGTTTAGAAGTACAAATTATCTCAGAATCTATCCATGAAGATATGAACATTTCCCATTCTCGTCAAAAAATTCTGGATTCATGCTACATCTTCCAACCACCAGGTTACTTCTTATGTTATGGGAAAGAAAATCGTGATTACAGAAGATCTTATTGGGAAGCTCATTGGATACAATGGTGGTGGAGTCAGATGCATAGATATGGCAGATAGATGTTCTGACCTAAAATCAATTGCCAAGGAAATTTTCACTTCTGGTTAACCATCAAGAAAAATCAGAGATTTGAAGGATCATCACAGAATCTGGGCCAAAATCATTCTGGGATGTATCAAACACAGGAAGCCCACAAGCTCTTCTGATTACATCAACATTGATCAATAGTTTCTGATCTATTTCATTGCAAAGAAGGCAAAGATTAATCTTCCACATTTGCTCTTCAACCACCTCATAACAAGTTTGAAAGAGACCAGAGAAGAAGAAAGAACTAACAGGGATTGGATTCCCTTAGGAAGTTTGATATCAGATATTCTAACAGAAAACAGGCTGATAGAATACCTGACAGAGGCTCAAGAAATAAGCACTTTGGAAGTAACTGCTGGGAAGCCTCTGAACGCAAAGAATCTGAAGAAAATGAAGATCATTGAGAACATTCAGAAGGAACCAACTATTTCTTCTCATGAGACCATTACTTCAAGGAGGATACCTCTGAAGGATTTTCCTCTATTTTCTGAGATAGACAACAGCCCAGAAGTCATAGTCAAATACCTTGAAGCTTGCAAGGCTGATGGGACTACTCCAGAAATAAAGATTCAAGATCTGCACAGGCCAACTCCAGAGGTTGTGCTAAATAAATCCAAGAAAAGGAAAGCAGCAGGAGAAGGATTCTCTCAGAAGGCACCTAAATCTGCAAAAAAGAAAGGTAATCCATCTTCTGTTTCTGTTATAGAATCAATTGCTGTTACAACATCTGAAATCAATCCCCCTCAACCTATAGAAAATCCTTCACCACAAACCTTTGAAGATTTTGACATAGAGTTTGATCCAGCTGTAACTCTAGGAAATTTTTTTAATGAACCTCACTCCCCAAATTAAAATCCAAACCCAGAACCTCATCAACCAGAACTTGCAAAAGTTCTATCTGACATTGAACTATTTGATTCAGACTTTCAATCTCCACTCCCAGAAAATCCAAACTCTCGACAACTCCCAGAAAATACAAACTCCCAACAACAATCAAATAATCCACAACCACACTCTCCAGATCATCTGAATCCCAACTCACCACAACCAGAAAATAGACACTCTCTCTCCACCTTCTGAAAACCCATCCTCTGTAATTCCTGAACCAGAAACTCAACACACCTCCACAAACCAATCTGAAGACTCTCTTTCAGATTCTGATACCACAATCCAAATTCCTGGAATAACAGAACCTCTCGCGGTTCGCATGCCTCTCACTATTCATGACATTCAAGAAATCCCATCATCCCTTGAATCCACACCACCAAACTCCCCTAACAGACAAATTCTAATTCCTGACTCTCCCACTCCTTCACCCATCAACCATTCAGCTGACAACCTCAGAATTGTCATTGATCCACTAGTGCTGGAAAGACTAGCTTCCACCTCTCGCAAAATTGCCATTCCCAAACCTAAACCAAAATCAGATGTTGGTAAGAGTCTGTTGATTTTTGAAACAGAAATGCAGGAATGGATCAATTCTTTGAAGCAAGCAAGCCTAGAGATTTCTAATCCTGCTGTTTCTGACTTTCTCTGGGAAAGTTTCAGAAAATGGCTCAACTATAAAACTCTGAAGCTGAAGGAATTGGGTTATGAAAGGGCTCAACAGAACTTCAGTGATCAGCTGAAAGATTTTCAAGATCAAGTTCTGATTCAATGGTGCAAGAAAGAAATTCTTCCGCTGGATAATGCTCCCTGGAAAGAGCACCGTCCGTCAGAAGTTGCTGAACCAGATTCAGATAGTCTCTCCCTGACTACTGCTCTAAAAGACATGGTTGTAGTAGAAGAAGTGATTGAATCAGAAGAAGCTGTAGAATGTTCTAAATAGTGTGCAACTCCTGAACAAACACCAACTTCCTCTCTAGTCATGCAAACTCTGCAAGAGTTGAAGAAAGAGAATGCATTAATCCATGCAAGACTGGAAAAGCAAGAGGATACGAATAAAGAGATCAAAGGAATTCTGGATAAACAAGAAGATACTACAAAGGAAATCAAAGATATTCTGGGCAAGCAGGAAGAGTCAAGCACTCAGATCAAGAGCTTGTTGGAAGCGTTGTTGACACGCCTTCCCCCTCCTTCTTAGATTTTTTTTAAACTGTTTATCTATAATTCTTATCTTTACCTCCTTGCTTCTGAAACTTGTCATTGCATTATGTTTTTAATATAATTCATCTTTTTTGCTCTGATTATATTGCTTTTTGATACTTGACAAAAAGGGGGAGATAGTAATATATTTTCAATAATGGTATACCGGGACAAAAGTCTTAAACATTCCGAATTATTTAACCTCTACTTTCTGAAAAGTTTGAACAGGAACAAATTCTGATGGGAGATGCAGCAAAAGCTATGATGAGAAGGAACTTCAAGGAAGTTATCAACTTAGGGGGAGTCTCTCTTAAACCTTTTGTTCTTTATTTTTTCATTGAAAATTCTAGTTTTTGTCATCATCAAAAAGGGGGAGATTGTTAGAACATAGTTTGATTTTACAACCCTTAATTAGAGTTTTGATGATAACAAATACAAAGAACAAATATGCACCCTAAAAATTGTGTTATTTTGTATGTAGAAGTTCTGACCAAAGCAGCATCAAAAGATATGCTATAGAAACTTCACGCTGAAAGTAATCAGAATTTACACTGAAGAATGATAATCAAAATCTGCGCTTAAGTGAAGTAAACTCTGATTGAACAGAAGAAATATAAACTAAGGCATCAATGTTCTAAAACATCAGCAGCAGGCAAGGATGTAAGATTCTGAAGCGTTACTTTACAATCAAGACAACATCAATTACAACGGCTTCTTTCAGACAGGATCTTCTCAAAATGGAAACTGTGTTAATGACCATTATCACGCTTAAAGTTGGACAAAATTCCATTTACTATAAATACAAGCTAAGAGATCAAATCGTTTACGATTTGCCAACACTACTGCAATACAATTCAAAATGCTGCACGTTTACTCATCTTTCTTCCATGCTCTATTTGTATCTTTGATTAAGAACATTTTTTCCTTGAGATTAACCGGATTGTGGTTGTACTCAAGAGGACTTTGACAGTTGTCAAAGTAGTGATTGTAATCTGTTTGAGATTAGTGGATTAAGACCTCATTGGAGAGAGGCGAAATCACCTTGACGGGTGGACTGGAGTAGTTTGAGATCAAACGAACCAGGATAAAAATACAGTGTCTTTGTGCATTTGATTTCAAGTTTTCAATTCAACCCCCTTTCTTGTGTTTTTCACTTCTTCATTCTTTTTGACGATCAGAGCTTTCAGGTCTTCTTTGTAAAATTAAGCTTCTCAAATGCACTTTTGTTTTGATGAAGACAAACCATGATTGACAAAGAAGGCAAAGATTATTGATCAAGCTAAAAGCATCTGTGGATAAAGTCTTTGGTTCAAGCACTTAGCAAAATTTCAAGGTATGATGATAATACTTACTTTGAACTTAAGACATAGATGCTCAATGGTCAAAAGAAATATTTTATATTGTCCAAATCTCTACTCAAGTTTTTTCTAAGCTAAAAATCATTTTCACTTGAGTGCAATCGATTTGCATATTAGTGCAATCGATTTCATGCTTCAATTTTTCAAAACATTTGCTACTGTTTCTAAGTGCAATCGATTTGCATGTTTGTGCAATCGATTGCACTCAATCAATTTTTGCTACCGACTTCAAATGCAATCAATTTACACTCTTGTGCAATCGATTGCACACTCAAAATATTTGAATTTCTAGCTGTTGAAACCCCGTGCAATTGATTGCATGCTGCATGATTTTGAAAAACAACAGCTTTACACATGTTTGTTCATAACATCATTTCATGGAAACCTTTCACTCAATCTTGACAATTGTTCATGATTCACTTACAGAACTTTATGCTGTTTCAAAAGGGTGCTATGAACATATAAATACTCATTTTAAAAATCATTTCAACACCACTTCCAATTATATTTTCTGAATTTTCAAAAATCAAACTCAAGTTGTTATACATTTTCATACACAAGTTTTCTGCACACTTTCACATATTGTTAACCAGAAAAATTTGAGCATTATATATCTTGAGTCATTGTATACTATTATCATTGGAAGAGAAGATCAATTAATTGATTAAATCACTCAAAGTGATCATTGCTACTCAAACTCACTTAAATAATCAAATATTGCTATATACTTGCTTATGTTCCAGGATTGTTGGAAATAAGTTTAAGTGGTTTTATAAATCTTGTTTTTTCCAGAATTGTTGGATACAAGTAAAGTCACTTTGAGAGGATTGTTCTCATTGTTGACATAGTGAAAATCCAAGAGGATTGTTCTTGGTCCAAGAGGATTGTTCTTGGTCCAAGAGGATTGTTCTTGGTCCAAGAGGATTGTTCTTGGTTTTGGATAGTTCTTGTTTAAGTTTGCCACAATAAGGAAATCTCTTTCATTTTGAAAGGGGACTCGAGTACTCTCGGAATGTGAAGGGAACCAGGATATATCGCTTGTGTCTCTTTATTTTTCTGTACTTTACTCTTTCATAAACTCACCATAAACCAAAAAAATAATATCCATCATCACTAAAACTAGAAATTTTTAAAGTACCTAATTCACCCCCCTCTTAGGCGTACTTCTTACTTACAATTGGCATCAGAGCAGGTTATAGGTAACCTGTTCCTAAAAGATCCAGAATGGCTTCCGTAAATCAAAATCATGTTTTCAGAGATAGTGGTAGTAACAAAAATCCTCCTCTATTTTGTGGTGAATATTTTGACTTCTGGAAAATACGCATGAAGGCACATCTAGAAGCACAAGGAGAAGAAATATGGGATGCTGTTGAGAATGGTCCTTTTATCCCTATAACGATAATCAATGGTGCTGGATCATCAAAGCCTAAAGCTGCATGGGACAAAGATGATAAGAAGAAGGTTCTCTATGATAAAAAGGAAATAAATCTTCTTCAAGGTGCACTTAGCATGGATGAATTCTTCCGTGTCTCGGCATGCAAAACAACAAATGAAATATGGGATACCTCCGTACAAACTCATGAAGGAACTGTTAAAGTTAAAAGATCAAGACTAAATACCCTGAGTCAAGAATATGAATTATTTCGAATGCATCCTGGAGAAACCATCATTGACCTACAAAATAGATTTGTGCACTTGAAAAATCATCTAAGTGCTCTTGGTAAGACTTTGACAAATGATGAACTAAATCTGAAAGTACTTAGGTCCTTAACTAGGGAATGGCAACCAAAGGTAACATCAATTTCAGAAAAGAAAAGTCTTTCCTCAATGACTTCCGCAATGTTGTTTGGGAAACTTCAATAATATGAAACAGAACTCGGAAGACTTGAAAAACATGAAAATCAAGAGAAGAAATCCAAGAATATTGCTTTAAAGATAGATTCCAAGGAAGTTGAAAAGGAAGACAATCCGGAAGAAGATGAAATTTTAATGCTTCTTGTTAAAAGGCTTGGTAAGTTCTTTGTTAGAAATGACAAATCCTTTTCTCATTCAAAAGGAAAGAAACAATTCAAGAAAAAGGAAGCTTCCACATAAACACAAGAAGTCACATGTTATGAATGTTGTAAGCAAGGTCATATCAAGCCGGATTGTCCGAAACTCTCTAAGAAAGGTGGCTACAAAAGAAAAAAGGGATTCAAGAACAAAAAGGCCTATGTTGCATGGGAGGATAATGAAGTAATTTCTTCATCCGATTCCGATGGTGATGAAAGTGAAAATCAAGCATTGATAGCCTCACACTATTCCGATAATAAAGACAATGAGGTTAGTAATGAATTTTCTATTTTTGATAGTGATGCATAAGGTGCTATATATGAAATATTAAATGAATACAAAATTCTGTATAAAACTACTTCATCTCAAAAGAAACAAATTTCATCTTTAGAAGAAATATGTGAATCTATGGAAAAATATTTCAAAGAAGAAAAACAAAAATTAAGTGATGAACAAAAACAAAATTTTGTATACAAAAATTGTGAATCACTCTCTTTCCAAATTGTCCAATTGAAAAGAGTTATTGAAAGATATGAAAAAGGTAAAATTGGATTGGAAGGTGTTCTTAGCCAAAAAAGATACTCCAATGATAAAAGTGGACTTGAATACTCAAAGTTCTCTAAACCAAGTTCTAATAAAACTATCTTTGTTAAGGCTAGTGATCAATCATCCAAAGAGAAAGTGAAAAAACCTAAAATATTTTATCACTATCCTAAAAAGAAAACATTTCCTAAGAAGAAATCTTATCCTTCTAGATATAGAAGTAACTTTGAACCTAATTGTTTTTATTGTGGTATTAAAGGCCATACACTTAATGCTTTCTATGTTATAAAATTTAGTGTGGCAAGTGGGTATTATGTGTGGGTAAAGAAAGGCACTAATAATGAAGGACCCAAAGCAACTTGGGTACCTAACAAAGCTAAATTTGTTTTGCAGGTATGCTTGAAGACCACATGCAATCTTTGGTATCTTGATAGTGGTTGTTCAAAGCATATGACGGGAGACTTAAACTAATTTTCAAATCTAGTTCTAAAGACCAATGGTTTTGTCACTTATGGAGACAATAATAAGAGAAGAATTCTTGGCAAAGGAAAAGTTGATGCTCCACCTTTCATATCCATTAAAGATGTTATTTATGTTGAAGGCCTAAAGCACAATCTTCTTAGTATTAACCAACTTTGTGACAAAGGCTTCGAGATCAAGTTCAACAAGGATGAATGCTTGATAGATGATGAAGTCACACATGAGGTTATACTTAAAGGTAAAATAATCAATAATATATTCATGATTTCCCTTGATTATCCATCTTTGAAGGTAAAATGTCTCATGGCGAACAACCATGATTCATGGCTGTGGCACAAAAGAATTACTCATATTCACATGGAACACTTGAATAAACTAATCAAGCATGATCTTGTCATTGGGTTTCCTAAGATAAATGTCGTCAAAGATAGACTTTGTGATGCTCGTAAAAAAACGAAACAAACAAAATCAACTTTCAAATCTAAGAATGTGGTGTCTACTACAAGGCCACTACAACTGTTACATATGGACTTATTTGGTCCATCAAGAACAAGAAGTTTCAGAGGTAATGTATATGCTTTGGTTATTGTTGAAAATTTCTCTAGATATACTTGGACATTCTTTTTAGTGCAGAAAAGTGATGCATTCAAGAAGTATGCTAAACAAATTCAAAATGAGAAGTCTCTAACAATTGTCTCCATAAGAAGTGATCATGGCGGAGAATTTCAAAATGCTCTATTTGAAGAATTTTGTGGAGAACATGGAATATCTCACAACTTCTCGGCACCAAGGACTCCTCAACAAAATGGAGTAGTGGAAAGAAAGAATAAGTCTCTTGTAGAACTTGCAAGAACGATGTTTAGCGATTCAAACCTTCCAAAATATTTCTGGGCGGATGCGGTGAGCACAACATGTTTTGTTAGAAATAGAGTTAACATAAGACCGATCTTGAAGAAAACTCCATATGAACTCTTCAAAGGGAGGAAACCAAACATTGCTTTATTTCACATTTTCGGTTGCAAATGCTTTGTCTTAAACAACGACAAAGATAACCTTGGTAAGTTTGTTGAAAAATTCGATGAAAGTATTTTTCTTGGCTACTCTCTTTCTAGTAAGGCATATAGAATTTATAACAAAAGAACTTTAACAATTAAAGAATCAATGCATGCATATTTTGATGAAACTAACCCCTCCAAGGAGGATAATACTTCCAAAGATCAACCAATTCAACAAGAAGAATCATCCCAACAAGAATCAAATTTCAATGATCTACCAAAAGAATGGAGAACTCATAGAGATCATCCTATCGATAAAGTAATTGGTGATATAAGTCAAGGTGTGACAACAAGACTAAATCTCAAAAATGCTTGTCTAAACATGGCGTTTGTCTCTCAAATTGAACCTTCTAGGAGATGACCAATGGATTATTGATATGCAAGAAGAGTTAAATCAATTTGAAAGGAATCAAGTTTGGGAACTTGTCCCTAGGCCAAGCAACAAACACATTATTGGAACAAGATGGGTGTTTAAAAACAAACTTGATGAAAATGGAATAATTGTTCGGAACAAAGCAAGGTTGCTAGAACAAGGCTACAATCAAGAAGAAGGAATATATTTTGAAGAAACTTTCGCTCCGGTTGCAAGGTTAGAAGCTATACGTCTCTTACTTGCCTATGCTTGCTCATTAAATTTTCAGCTTTTCCAAATGGATGTCAAAAGCGCATTCTTGAATGGATATATCAATGAAGAAGTCTATGTTAAGCAACCCCCGGGGTTCGAATATTTCAAGAATCCATCTCATGTATTTAAATTGAGAAAAGCTCTCTATGGTTTGAAATAAGCACCAAGGGCATGGTATGACCGGCTAAGTAACTTCCTATGCGAAAAAGGTTTTGGAAAGGGTAAAGTTGACAAGACCTTTTTTATCAAGAAAATCAAAGGTGACACTTTGCTAGTTCAAGTCTATGTTGATGATATCATTTTCGACTCTTCAAACAAAGAAATGTGTGAAGAATTTTCAGCAAGGAGAATTTGAGATGTCCATGATGGGTAAAATGAATTATTTTCTTGGACTTCAAATCAAACAATTAAAAGATTGCATCTTCATCAACCAATACATGTATTGCAAGGAACACTTGAAAAGATTTAACATGGATAACTGTAAGGCAATGTCTACACCAATGGGTTCCAGTATATATGTTGATCAAGATGAATCAGATGTTTTCATCGATATTACAAAGTATCAAGGTATGATTGGCTCCTTATTATATCTGACGGCAAGCCGTCCTGACATGATGTTTAGTGTTTGTCTATGTGCTCGCTTTCAAGCAAATCCAAAGGAATCTCATCTCATGGCGGTGAAACGGATCATGAAGTATCTCAAAGGAACAACAAATGTTGGATTATGGAATCCTAAAGGTAGTGTTTGTAACTTACTTAGTTATTCTGACGCGGATTATGCAGGTTGTAAAAATGATAGAAAAAGCATAAGTGGTACTTGTCAATCCCTGGAAATGCATTAGTATCATGGGCCTACAAGAAACAAGCATGCGTTTCTCTTAGCACGGCAGAAGCGGAATATATTGCAGCGGGTAGTAGTTACGCTCAAATTTTGTGGCTCAAACAACAACTTCGTGACTACGGACTCGATCTAGGATGCATTCCTCTACGGTGTGACAATACAAGTGCAATAAAAATTACGAAGAATCTGGTCATGCATTCAAGAACCAAACACATAGATATACAACATCATTTCCTTCGTGATCATGTAATTCAAGGAGATGTCGAGGTAACATTTTTAGATAGTCATAATCAACTTGCCGATATCTTCACTAAACCTTTGGCAAGAGAATGATTTTACAAGATTCGACGAGAGCTTGGAATTCTTGATGAACATGACATATAAGGTGCTTTCTATCCTTGTTATGATTTTATATATTTTTCTTAACCTTGTTATATGTGAATATATATGTTAAGTGGTGTTTAAGTTTAAGAAAAATATGTTTTTGATCATTTTTGGTTGATGCAAATCGATTTCACAATAGTGTAAATCGATTGCTCACTGAGTGTTTTTAATTTTTGACCTTTTTGTTTCAGTGCAAATCGATTGCACCATAAGTGCAAATCGATTGCACTCTGTGCATTTAAGTTTTATTTTTCTTCTGTTTTATGTGCAAATTGATTGCATCTGTATGCAAATCGATTGCACCCACTGTAACATGCTTTTATGATAGATATATTTGTTGGTCAGAATTCCTCTCTCTCTCTCTCTCATATTCCCAAGCTCATCTCTATTATTGAAAAGTCAATTAAACTTCATTACATATAATACAACCCACTCATTTTTATTTATTCACAAATCATATCCAAACTTCAGCTCATCAAACATCTTCCATTCAAAACCTAAAACCTTCCAAACCCTAAAAAACACCTTATCCATGGCTTCAAGGAAAAACTGAAAGGTGTCGTCTTCAGAGAAAGGGAAGAAAAAGGTCGGTTCATGCTCTGAGAATCCATTAATCTCAACTCTCACCGAAGAACAAGAAGCAAGATTTACAAAGGATTTTCAAAGAAAGATAGTGTCCAATCCTAAATATGGTATGCTATCATATTTTCCCCAGGAATGTTTCTCCATTCAAAATGATTTAACTGCTTATGGACTAGAACCATTAATTTCATCATTTGGTCCATATTATCCAGATCTGGTAAGCGTATTTTTCAGCAATTTAACTCCTCACAAAGGCAAGATGGTGACATATGTGTTGGGTACACGAATATCTCTAACCCCTGAGATTGTTGGTGAGATTCTACATATTCCCTACACTGGAAGCTATTTGTATGACCCTGAAAACGAGGCATGGGATATGTAGCGGTAGAAATGTTTAAGACTAAGCCATAGGATTGACTAGACTTGTACAAATCAAAATAATATCGCCACCGCGCTTTATTATTTCCAAAGGAATGGGAAAAGAGCGAATAACCCAAAAGAGTGGGAAAGATTCAAGGTAAGGGGGTTGGTTATGCAAAGGGAAGGTATTAGCACCCTAAACATCTACGGTACTCCGCAGGAACCTCTTTGTAAAAATCTGTATATTTTGGCTATAAAAATGTTGTATGTAAAAATAGATGGTGGAGGTGAGAAAAGAAATATATATTTTTTTATGATTTTTGCACCCGCCACGGTTACGAACCTTTAGTGCCCACGAACCACCTTTTCGTGCAATAGGAGATCAGGGTACACGTAGTTTCTCTTTAAAAATTTTAAAATGTAATTGTGTTGGTTAATTTTATGAGATAAGACATCATCGTCATTGTCCGTGTGGAAAACATACTTACTACCCACAATCATGAGAAAGGAGAATTTGCATCATCTCAAAGTGGAGGATATGACTTGGATTTTAAAATCAACAATGCCTCACTCAACACCCAAGTGGAAAATATCTCACTTCACTATATATTGTAAAAGTATAGTTGTCTGCATCACTACAAGGATTGACAAGAGTCCAATCTTTTAAGAAAAGTTTTTAAAGTAAAAAGTCAAAGTGGCAAAATAGCTTGAAATGGGATTGATTAACTTTTAGTCTTCTCACAAAAAAATGCCAAAGTATTATTAGGTTGATTGAAGTTTATTTATGAAAATATTTTGAAAATGCATGGACATAAGTCCAAGTTTATTATGAAAGTGGTTCAATTTTTTTAAAAAAAAACAAGAAGAGTTTTCAAAAGGATGGAGACGATTTTTGAAATTAAATAAGATGGGAGGAGAAGAGACTATCCTAAAGCATAAGGTAAAAGCTAGGGATAAGAACCATCTAACCAACAAGAAGCCAATACTTGACATTATGAGCCAAGATATAATTCCCATTCTTTGGATTGAAACCAAGTAAGCAAAGATACTAGACCTCTTGAAAGAACCAAACTTCAAGTGTATTAAGTCTTCACAAAAATTGGACAGAGTAACGGCTGTATACGGGTGAATTCCATATTACAAACAAAGAGTGTAATCACAATAACCTGCACACAAAACAAATAATCCAATGTCTTGAGGTAAACCTCAAGAGCTCTAGACAAAATAAACAGATAAGGTCACAAGGTCTCTACCAAGAAGTCCAATACTCCATAATGCCAAGGATAGTAACCAAATAGTCCAAGTATCATTAAATATTTTATGGTTCATATTGATTATTAAGTATCTTAAGAAAAGAAAAGAAAAGCTCAAGTGAGCAAAATAAAAATGACAAGAAAGTAAAAGCTCAAATGAGTAAAAATGAAAATAGCATGAAATGTAAAGGCTAAAAGTAAATAGTGCATAAAAATAAAAGGGGCATATAATAAAAATACAGGATAAATTCAATTATTAGTGATTAGTGGTTAGTTAGATGATCATATTAAAACTTGCATTTGGAACTATTAGAGGATTGGTAGAACCAAATCCTCCACACAACAAGTTTCATTTACTTTTTGTCAAGTATATCATCCATTTGGAATCCTGATAAGTATCATTTAATGATCAACGATATTTAAGTGACCAAAGGTGTTGTAGATCCATTAGAGGATTGGTAGAACCAAATCCTCCACACAAAAAATCTCAAGGTTATTGGATCAAACAGATCAAATTAACATACTTGGGCTTGCAAACATAGGTTTGAGCCACTAATGATCATTTATTCGAATCAGGACAAAATTTAGCGCTATGTTAAGCAATCGTAAGTGGACTTATATAAAAGTCGCACCTATTTTGAGGCCGGTAAATAGCAATCTATGCACTATTTATTTTGAGACATGATATAGATATCATGCTCTAATAACACTTGGTGCAATAAGCAAGGGATGAGATGAAGAAGGGTGGGAGACAATATACAAACCACTTTTGAATTAAATTTAATCAAACTAATATTAAAATCATTCATCCATTTTTATGGAGTTAGACTCAACATTATGGATCTAATGATGTTAATAAAGTTCATGATAAAAAATTTAACCCAAGATCAGCCAGAAAATAATCACAAAATAATATTGCATTTAATATATACAAAAAAGGTTTTAAAAAAGTTTTAAAATAGAAATAAAAGAGAAAAAATATCAACTATGTTCAAATTAATCAAGAAATAAAAAGTAAGACCATAGAAAAATCAAAAAAGGACTCAAATGATTTTATAAATTTTTTGGTAATTTTTTAAAGTCGGAAACTATTTTTTAAAATTAAAAGAAATGAGTAAAATAAACCAAAAATGATAAAAAAAAATAACAAAGTCATAAACAAAAATAAAATAAGGTCACCAATATTTGTCACAATATCATTGGATCATTCCATAATTTTTTCAGAATTTAAAAATGCATAAAAGTATTTTTAAACATTTAAAACAATTCAAATAAAGTGAAAATTTATAATAAAATATAAAAAACACAAAATTAAATTGAGAAAAAATAAAAATCAGGAAGAGAATAATCTTAAATATTTTTCACAATTTTTTTAGATTTTTTGGACTAAAAATGAATTTTCTATGATTTTTTGAAGTTTAAATCAATTAAATATAAAAATCAGAAAAGAAAATAAAAACCAAAAAAATATGGGTCATCTGATCAATGTCAAAACGCGTTAGTAAACATATCAAGTGGACCTGGCGTGTTGTTCATATTATGGACTTTAGTGAATAATGCATAGGATCATTAATTAAATCAGATTTTTGAAAAACACAGATGGCGCACCTTCATTGGTTGGAAGATGACACGTTGGTCATCTTCAACCTCCAGCCAGTCCCAAAACCAGGTTGCTCAATCTGTAAAATTAGAGCACGAGACCTGTGTCATTCGCTTCGACTCTTCAAGACGAAGACAACCACACCTTCGCGACAAATTTATATAAACTGTAACTCAAGAAATTTTGAAGGAAAGTTTTGAAAAGAGATTTGAAATTTCATGGTCAAAATGTGTTTCCAGTAAAAAGCAAGTGTTGCAACTAGAACCAGGGAAATGAGAGCATCACAATGATATCAAAGTTTTGAAGAATTGATGAAGGAATCTACCTTTTGAAATTAAGTTGCAGAGCTCTGAAATTGGACTTTTATGGAGCAATATAGGGCACAATTCTTGAATGTAATTATATGGTTAGCTTCAGGGAAGATCAAGGAAGGTGAATTGATGGAAAAATTGGATTGAAAAAGGCTTGAGAATAGATTCCGAAGTTGCTAAAATTTGGGTTATGGAATAAGTTTGGCAGGGTGATTTTGGCTATTCAAGCTTGAGGAAACAAATGGGGGATGGCCCTCTATTTATAGGGAATCAAATGGAATGTCCAAGCGTGTGAAATGATGAAGTTTGGAGGGAAATCGTGTGAAGTTGCAAACAAGAAAAGTTTGACTTCCAATTTGATTAAAACTCATCCAAAATGCGCGTTTTGTTGTGCTAATCAATTCTGGAACTTCATTAAACATGTTTAGAGGTATAAACGCGTAGAAAACTTGTGATTAGAAGCCAAAACAAAGACTTCAAATTCCGACTTGTGATGAAACTTCAGTTCCAAGTTACCAATTTGAAAATCATGGCATTCTCAGCTCAAGGGGTCTTAGGGCAGGATTCTTGATGCTTTAGAAAGACGAGATTACAAGCTTTGCAATAGAAAAAGAATGGAACCAAATGGATGCTTGAGCTGAAAGTTGTGTTGAGTCAAAGTTGGAGAAAAAGGGTTGACTTTCCATACTTAGAAATATTTCAAATTTTTCTTCAAAAGTGACTTATAATGTTTTTCATCCAAACATGGCCTTCCTCTTGGAATTTGCTCTTGACCAAAAAAGATGGAATGAAATATACCTCTTGAATGTAATTTTCAAAATTGAACCATTAAAAATCTACAAAAATTGAGAGAGTTATGGATTGTTGAAGTTGGCAAAAAATCATGAAATGACCTATAATCCTTTGTATCCTTAAGGAAACTTCCATCCATTTTCTCACTTTGAACATAAAAGAAGGCATAAAGTTCACATCCTCAATATCATTTTGGAAAAAGAATGGGCTCAAGGTGATAAAAATGGACCAAGTTATGATCATTTAAAGTCACACATGGAAAATTAGGGATTCATCTGGAGGACATGTAATCTTTTTTCTTCATCAAGTTTCTTCCACATGAAAACTCCTAGGAACTTTTGAAGTGATTTTTTGATAACCCTTTGAAGAGAAGGATGTCTTTGTAATCACTCCAAAATACAAAAATATGAGCAAGATATGCTTCTGTGAAGTTCAAAACCCTAACTCCTAGATCAAGAAAATGCCTTGAGGAACTTTGACAATTTTGAACAAACTTCTTGTACCAACACAAATGCTTTGTAAATATAAGTTGTTGAGTATGATAATGAGAACTCATAGAAACCACAACCACTTCCATATCTTTAGAATTGAGATAAATGTGCATTTTTGACCCATGGGAACAAAGCCTTGTCCAAGCATGACAACTTCTCCAATCAATCCCTTGTACTTTTGAATCAATCTTGATAATCTTGAAATGTGGTGAACCAAAATAACCTTGCCATGCCATTTCCTCCAAAACAAATCCAGTGGTGAGGTTTGAACTTCTCAAGCTTTATTGACTAGGGCATGGAAATAAAATCATGAACCCATGGAGCAACTTGCTGAATCTTATTACCTTTACCTACATGAGTAACAATCAAGACAAACCAACATTGCATTTTATTAATTAAGAGAAGAAATCAAGACAAAAATATTCATGATAAAAAAAGAACACAAGTCAAAGTGCTTGGTGATTCCACAAAGAGAAAAGCTAAATATAGGGAGGGGAACCAATAATCCTAATGTGATCTTGTTGTGATGGAATCAACATGGTATGGTGAAGGGATCTTAGGGGCAGAAATTTGGGTACAAAAGCTGCCCTTATTTAAGTTTCTTCTATCCGGACATACAAAGGTTAAAAATCTTCGTGTCGACGCGATCGAAGATACTTAAATATAAATCAAACCCTATTTTTGGCCCTAAGATGCCATGCAATGCTTATGAATATGAGTGCACATGGACAATTCTAAAGAGACGCAAAACACCATTGGGGATGTAACAAAAAATAAAGAAACAAGAGAGTAACCCAACCAGGAAAATAAATCACTGGTGGATCAAGAAGACCTGAATCAGAGAGGATGGTAAAATGGTCAAAGAATACACCAACTTCCACTGAAGGCGAAGCTACCAACGTTTACTGAAGGCAGAGAGAAAATATATCATAGCATCGCCGTTCACTGACGATGAACTACCAATATTCACTGAAGGTAGCAAACAGATAACAATCACCAACTTTCACTGAAGGTGACCTACCAACTTTCACTAAAGGTAAAGAGAAAATATATCATAGCATCGTCGTTCACTGACGATGAACTACCAATGTTAACTGAAGATAGCAAAAAGATAACAATCACTAACTTTTACTGAAGGTAGAGAGAAAATATATCATTGCATCATCGTTCACTGACGATGAACTACCAACGTTCACTGAAGGTAGCAAACAGATAACAATCACTAACTTTCACTGAAGGTAGAAAGATAATATATCATAGCATCGCAGTTCACTAACGATGAACTACCAACGTTCACTGAAGGTATCAAAAAGATAACAATCATCGACGTTCACTGTCGATGACCTACCAACTTTCAATGAAGGTAGAGAGAAAATATCATAGCATCGCTGCTCACAGACGAAGAACTACCAATGTTCACTGAAGGTAGCAAAAAGATAACAATCACCAACTTTCACTGAAGGTGGCCTACTAACTTTCACTGAAGGTAGAAAGAGAATATATCATAGCATCGCCATTCACTGACGATGAACTACCAACATTCACTGAAGGTAGAAAAAAGATAACAATCACCAACTTTCAGTGAAGGTGACCTACCAACTTTCACTGAAGTTAGAAAGAGAATATATCATAGCATCACCGTTCACCGACGATGAACTACCAACGTTCACTGAAGGTAGCAAAAAGATAACAATCATCGACGTTCACTGCTGATGACCTACCAACTTTCACTGAAGGTAGAAAGATAATATATCATAGCATCACCGTCCATTGACGATGAACTACCAACGTTCATTGAAGGTAGCAAAAAGATAATAATCATCAACGTTCACTGTCGATGACCTACCAACTTTCACTGAAGGTAGACAGAGAATATATCATAGCATCGTCGTTCATTGACGATGAACTACCAACGTTCACTGAAGGTAGCAAAAAGATAACAAGTTTCCCTAAAATTCTGGCATTTCACCTAGAATGGGTTCCAAATTCTTCTTTAACCGAGGCACTTTTCCTGGAAAGGGTAATATGTAAGCTGTCTCAAATAAAGAGACTTCCACTTGCAAAGATTTCATAACGAGCTGTTTCTAGGATATTGAAAGATTTTCCATCCACTGGAGTAATTTGACAATGAACTGCAAACTATCCACTCATAGAGAAGATATCAAAAAAGTAACGTTGACGTTTACGGGGAAGTACAAGTTGCTCAAATATAGAGACCGGCTACTTGCTGTTATAGGAAGGATTGTAAAAATGACTTTCTGGGGAAAGCAATATGACTTCTAGGGGAATGAAATATGACTTCCTGGGAAATGCCAATATATTCCTGCTGAGGAGATAAAGTCTTCTCGTGCAAAATAAATGCACAAACCAAAACTCAAAGCTTTCAGAAATCTAAAGTAAATAATATTGTTGTGGAACCAAAGATTCAAACCAGAAATAAACTGGAATGAAACAGTCAACCAAAATACATCCTTTGAGAAATAAACTCAAGAGGGAAAACCAAATCCATCCAAACAAGGAGATGCATAGGAAGGCCAAAGAAAAAATCTTCCATGGGGGATAACTCAGTGGGGAGATTGAAAGAATATACGCTTTCTGCTTAAGGCCAACACTCTATTGGAGAGAGGACAACACAACTCTGCAAAACAGGGTAATATGTCAACAAAAATATTAATGAATGTGAATGAGCAATGATTTGCTAAAATTAACTACGCATGATGTATGTATGAATGTATGAGTGTTATCATGTATGTGCTGACAAAACAGACATAAAATATTGGGAGTAACCAGGCAAAAACCAACTCGGGCACAATCGACACTCAGCTAAATCACATCCAAGGTGAAAAATCCAAGAAAAAGTAAGGCCAATTGAGGAAACAAAACCTATTGCCTGCTTTAGCTTTACTGGGGAGGAACATAATCCGTAAGTAAGCAAAACAAAATGATAGAATAATACAGATACAGGGATAAAACATCCTTCTTCAGGCTTCATCGGGGAAACAAATATTTTCAAAAGTAACACTTCTACTGGGGATTGCAAAACCAATCTCAAGTAAAGCATATGGACACCAAATCATCAAAACATTCACTGGGGAATTCAAGCCCACTTCATTGGGGAGGTTAACACCACATCCTCAAAGGGAAAACCACAATACGTTCTTTACTAGAGAAACCAGGGACCCGTGTTCTTCAAGGGTGATTATGGTACCAACTTCTTTGGAAAAAGAAATTCCATTAGACCGAACGAAAACTTCACTGGAGAAATCTCGGATTGAAACTTCACATCATGAAAACTCAGAAAAGAGGAGAAATGAATCCAAAATTGACCGAGGATACGAGAGTCATGAACCCAATACGGAGAATCATCCTGAGTAAAACTTCCCGAGGGGAACAAAAACTTCTTAAAACAACTGGAGTTTATCCATTCCTGGGATCACCATTTTTGTTGTTGTTATTGTTTTTTTTTTCCGCATCACAAATTCTAAAGTAAAAGAAAATTGTAAATTCTTTTTGAAAAATCGATTTTGTTATTTAATCTTTTTTCTTTGAAAGTTATTATCAATAATAAATGGATTCTTTGCAAGTTAAACAAAATAACAAACATAAAGAATTGGGAGACAACTCAAACTTTATTAATAGAATGGTAGTCTGCGAACAGCGAGACTCCATAAATGATTACAAAGTTCGGAAAATGGTAATATATAATGGAAAAGATACATTGAGATACAATGACCACTATCCCCACTAACAATTTTTTTGAAATCCTGAGCAGCGGCTACAGTTGAAGTATGATGAGGATTCGAGAAGATTGTTGCTTCAATGGTCAGATCTTGCATGACGCAGTTACTTGCCAAGAAAGTCCCTAACTTTTGCCTAAGCTGCCCTTGCGGGTTTTCAACTTAGTGGGAAATTTATTCTGTTTATGTCTCTAACTTTTTCCTAGACCTCCCTTTCGGGTTTTCGGTCTACCGAGACGCTATTTTTTGCCTAAGCCTCCCTTTCAGGTTTTCAACTTAGCGAGTTATTCTTTTATTTCTTTAGGAGGAGTATTTCTTGACTGCATCAGCATTCATGGGGCGTGGGAACTCCTCGCCATCCATAGTTTCAAGAATTAATGCACCGCCATAGAAGGATTTCTTGACAACATATGGGCCTTCAAAATTGGGAGTCCACTTGCCCCTAGAATCAGTGTTGAAAGACATGATCTTCCTGAGCACGAGGTCGCCTTCTCTGAATTCATGAGGTTTGACCTTTTTATCAAAAGCTTTCTTCATTATTTTCTAATATAACTGCCCATGACACAAAGTCGTCATCCTCTTCTCTTCGATTAGATTCAATTGGTAAAACTGGTTTTGGACCCATTCAGCCTCTATCAACTTGGTTTCCATTATCACGTGCAAAGAGGGAATCTCAACCTCGACTGGGAGTACAACTTCCATTCCATACACCAGGGAGAACGAGGTTCATCCTGTTGAAGTGCGGACAGATGTTCGATATCCATGCAAAGCAAAAGGGAGCATTTCATGCCAATCTTTATAAGTAATAACCATGTTCTGGATGATCGTCTTGATATTCTTATTAGCAGCTTCAATAGCCCCATTTATCTTTGGCCTGTACAAAGATGAGTTGTGATGGACAATCTTGAATTCTTCACAAAGTCCTGCCATCATTTTATTGTTCAGATTCGAGCCATTATCGGTGATAATTCTACTCGGCACACCATACCGACATATAAGATTATTCTTAATGAAGCGCACAACCACCTTCTTAGTAACATTGGCATATGAAGCAGCCTCCACCCACTTGGTGAAGTAATCAATTGCTACCAAGATAAAACGGTGTTCATTCGAAGCTTTGGATTTTATCATCCCATCATGTTAATACCCCACATGGAGAAAGGAAACGGGGAGGAAATCACATTGAGAAGTGTCGGAGGCACATGTACCTTATCTGCATAAATTTGGCATTTATAACACTTCTTTGCAAATTTGTAACAATCATATTCCATTGTTAGCCAATAGTAACCTGCCCTTAGCATCCTTTTAGCCATCGAATGTCCATTGGCATGAGTGCCAAATGAACCTTCATGAACCTCATGCATCAACATGCCTACTTCGTGACTATCCACGCATCTGAGAAAGACCATGTCATAATTTCTTTTATACAACAAATTTTCACTAAGGAAGAAACTTCCAACAAATCTTCTCAATGTCTTTCTATCCTTCTTCGAAGCACCAATCGGATATTCCTGAGCCTGAAGAAAATGCTTGATGTCATAATACCAAGGTTTTTCATTTGCTACCTCTTCTGTGGTAAACACATGAGCGGGACTATCCAGTCGCCAAGCCATAATTCGAGGTGTATCATTCCAAGTATTTACTTAATACATAGAAGCCAGAGTTTCCAGAGCATCCTCCATCTGATTTTCATCTCTAGGAATGTGATGGAATTCGACTTTATTAAAGAAGGGTAACAACCTTCTAGCATAATCTTTGTAAGGGATCAAGCCGGGGTGACTAGTATACCATTCTTCTTTAATCTGGTTTATTACCAAATCTGAATCACCATACACATCTAGAATATTAATTCTGGGATCAATAGCTTCTTCGAGACCCATGATGCAAGGCTCATATTCTGCCATATTATTAGTAGAATCAAATGCCAACCTTGCAGTAAAAGGAATGTGCGATCCATGTGGAGTGACAATCACAACACCAATTCCTTTACCATAAGCATTCACAACTTCATCAAATATCAAACTTCAACGAGATTCAGGATCAGGACCTTCCTCTGGAAATGGTTCATCATAATCTTTCACTTTTAGGAACATCACATCCTCATCAGGGAATTCGTACTGTACATATTGATAATCCTCCACTGGTTGGTGAGCAAGATAATCTGGCAACACACTACTTTTAATAGCTTTTTGAGTGTGGTATTCGATATCATATTCAGATAACAACATTTGCCAGCGGGCAATCCTCCCAGTAAGAGAATGTTTTTCAAAAATGTACTTGATTGGATCCATTTTGGAGATCAACCAAGTAGTGTGATTCAACATATACTGCCGCAAACGTTTCGCCGCCCAGGCTAGAGCACAACATGTCTTTTCCAGCATGGAATACCGCTACTCACAATCAGTGAACTTTTTACTGAGATAATAAATGGCATACTCTTTCTTCCATTTTTCATCTTGTTGTCCCAGAATAAAACCCAAGGATTTATCTAACACTGTCAGATACATAATCAACGGTCTTCCTTCGACAAGAGGGAGCAAGATAGGAGGTTCAAGCAGATATTCTTTAATACTTTAAAATGCCCTTTGGTAGTCATCCGTCCACACACAACCTTTATCTTTCTTTTACAACTTAAATATCGGTTCACATGTTGCAGTCATGTGGGAAATGAATCTGGAAATATAATTCAAACGCCCGAGGAACCCTCTGACTTGCTTTTTAGTTCTTGGCGCTGGCATCTGTTGAATTGCTTTGACTTTATCAGGGTCAACTTCAATTCCTTTCTGGCTAACAATGAAACCCAACAATTTTCCTGATCGAACACCGAATGTGCATTTATTTGGATTCAAGCGGAGACGATACTTCCTCAAACGCTGAAACAACTTCAATAAATCTTCTACATTCCCTTCTTCAGTCTGGGATTTAGAAATCATATCATCAACATATACCTCGATTTCCTTGTGCATCAGATCATGGAATAGGGTTGTCATAGCCCTCTGGTATGTTGCACCAGCGTTCTTCAACCTGAAGGGAATCACTCTGTAATAGAATGTTCCCCAGGGTGTGATAAACGTTGTTTTTCCATGTCCTCCGGAGCCATTCTTATTTGATTATAACCGGAAAATCCGTCCATGAACGAGAAAACTTTGAATTTTGTCGTTCTATCCACTAACATATCAATGTGTGGCAATGGAAAATCATCTTTTGGACTAACTTTATTTAGATCTTTGTAATCTACGCACATGCGGACTTTTCCGTCTTTTTTAGGTACTGGGACAATATTGGCAATCCATTGAGGATACACTGACGTCACAAGAAAACTAGGATTAATCTTCTTTAGAACCTCCTCTTTGATCTTTACTGCCATATCTGGGTGAGTTCTTTTCAAATTTTGTTTGATTGGCGGACACTTTGGTTTCAACGGTAAACGGTGCTCCACAATATATGTATATAGACCAGGCATATCCTGCTCTTCACATCAGGATGCAGCGATGCTCCAATCTTGACTTCTTTTGGATCTTCTTCTGAACCCAAATTAATCACTTCCAATGGATCTTTATATGGCGAGATGGTATTTTCCTCGTGCTCAAGCAACCCTGAGACCTCTTATGGAATATCATCATAGTCTTCTTCTTCGGCCCCATACATAGGACATTCAAAGTTGGGAGAGGATGTAGGGTCATTGTATTCAACGGGTTTTTTAATTAATCTGAACATATGATTTATGATTGCTTTTAGAAACTTACACATATAACAAGTGATCATGCATATTGAATTTTAGTTATTATTTATTTTGAAAGGTTTTTTTCCTGATTACCATTTTCCAAGAAAAAGCAGAAAATAAAGACACAATTTGGAAAACAAAGACAACTTTTATTATTGATTTTAAAAGTCACAGCAAATAGATAAGCCCTACAACATTAATACTTCCACCTTGGGCAGAGTGAAAGCTTTTCAAAAAGATTAACAAAACAAATTACTTCGAAATATGCATGCAAGAGGGAACATCAATGGTGATCCAGTTCTGAACCCTAACTCAGTGTGTCACATAATTCGGCATTTCCTGCTCCGCTTCATCTTCTATAATGGCATTAATCCCAAAAACAGTTGGATGAAGATAACCCCCGCTACGAAAAATGTCTTGATACTTGTTGCAGCAGACTTCCGCTTCATGCTCTTACCTTTTTCATTCTTCAAAGAGAACCCCAAGTCGGATCTGTTCTTATTTACAGGTGGATCCACAATCTGTCCTCATACCTCGCCATGACCCTCTCGCATAACTTGTTGCATATCCTTAAGCGAAACCATGGAACTCTCATTTCCTCTTATGTTGTTAATGGATAAGGCTTGGAACTGGGTTCCAACAGCATCTTCATCCGCCTCCACAATGCTGGGAGAGGAAAAATGAGATATCAATAATGCATGTTCCCCATTTATGATTACTAGTTTCCCTTCACGTACACATTTCAGTTTATGGTGTAAATTTGAAGTGACAACCCCTTCCTCATGAATCCATGGTCGTCTCAACAAACAACTATAAGTGGGAACAATGTCCATGACCTGGAAAGTTATCTGAAACAAATATGGTCCTATATGAATAGGAAAGTCCATTTCACCAATAACAGATTTCCTTGATCCATCAAATGCTTTCACAATGATGCCACTCAGGTGCATAGGCGTTCCTTGATATTTTAACTTCATAAGAGTGAACCTCGGTATAACATTCAAAGCGGATCCATTATCAATCAGCACATTGGATAGTGAATCATTCTTACAATTCATAGAGATGTGGAAGGCCAGGTTGTGATTACTTACTTCATCCGGTAATTCATCATTTCAGAAAATCAATTTATTTCATGATGTAATGTTCCCAATTACGCTACTGAATTGGTCTATTGGCATATCACTCTCCACAAAAGCTTGGTCCAATACCCTCATTAAGGATTCTCTGTGAGTTGAGGATTTCATGAATAACGCCAAGATATATATTTTTGAAGGAGTCTGCAGTAGCTGATCTACAATTCTATAGTCTCTCATCTTGATTATCTTTAAAATATCATCCACTCTTTCTCTAACATAGCCCCACTAGTCTCACCCATAGCCTTCTTGGGTTCAACATTCTCAGCAATTTTCTTTCCAGCACTAACATCTCCTCGAACAACTAGTGCGAACACACGACCACTGCGGGTCACCCTGCTATTTTCAGTAATATTTCCAACATCAAGCATTGGCTGGATGGGAACTTCCACTCCATCCTCTAAGATTGTAGCATTGTATTTGTAGGGCACAGCCTTATCTGACTTGTAGGGGATATGACCCGACAAACTAATCACCAATGGGGTAACATCTGGCTTGCTATAATATTCAACTTCAAGATGGGTGGGTTCCCCAAAACAAGGTACAGTTACATTTACCCCTTCTTCAACATAATCGTCATTATTGAGTCATTTCTGGAAAACAAATCCTCATCTGAAGAGAAATACTCATCTGCAGAGGCATACTCTTCATCTGACTCTTCTTTAGTCAAGCATACCTCAGTCAAACCAACTTCATGGTAATCATCCCTTTGACTTGTAATCTTGATGGTTCCATTGTCCAACAACAACTGAACACCTTTCTTCACGATTGAACATCCTCGGGAGTCCCGGTAGAAAATTCGGCAAGACCCATACCGGTGTTTTACCTGACCAGCCATATGGTAGAAATTAGCATGCAATTGCACAAGGTCCTTGTTTTACCCCAAAATTTGCCCTCCCATATTTCTCAAAATATTTCAAGAAAGATCCTCAAGTTGCTCAAGGAAGTCCAAGGGTTGACCAGACAAACTCTCTCATAAGGCAGTCTATCTCAAATTAGGGTTTCATGTTGCACCAAGATACTTGAGTCCAAGGGATACAAAATGCTCACTATTGTTATAATATGTTCTCAAGATCATCCATGTCAAATTTCAAGCCTTGCAGAGGAAGTTTGCTCAGTCAATTGCTCAAAGGCCTGAAAATCGACTATGCTAGGGCAAAAGTCAACTGTGGCCCACATACAGTCAAACTTAAATATTTTTGCTCAACATCCTCATTTTGAAGTATTATTCATAATTTTATCAAGGGTTGATCATGATTCATCAAATATTGCTCACAATTCATCAAAACCCAAAAGTTGCTAAATTAGGGTTTTGTAGGAAAAGTCAACTCAACTTTGACCAAGCATAACTGTCTCATACTTTATGAGAAATGACCCATACAAAGATAATTTTGAATAGGATGCAATTATCTACAATTCATATTCATCTCCCAAGTTCAAAATATGCACTCACAAGAAGTTATGAATTTGGACATTATAGGTCATTTTGGAAAGTCAACAAAAACACCTTTTTTGTCAAAGCTTCATACATGAACATGGAAGACTCAATTGAGATGAGACAAAAAGGGTTGCTTATATGGCATCTCAAGCTTTCTAAAAAGTCCAATAACACCTTCAAAGAGTCAAAATTGATGAAGTTATGCATTGGTGAAGTTGACCTTTTTTGCAAAATTGCCAAAAGTGAACTATGCCTCAAATTACAATTTTTGTTAAATGGGCCTAACTTTTTGCACTTGTTTTGAGTTGGTAGCATGGTCCACGAGCCCTAGCTCTTCCCACTTGTCTTTATCTTATTTTTTCTATTTATTTTGATTTTTATTGCAATTAAATCAATTTAAATCAAAACAAATCATGAAAAATCCAAATCATTGAAACCTCAAGATCTTGTGCACATTTCAGGTCCCATATACAGCTAGCAAGTGAATCAAATCGTGCAAGGCCTTTGTGTGCAAGAAAAGATTGGTTTTGGCCTATTTTTGGAAAGATTTTCAAGTGAATCAAATCAAGATCAAAAATCATAATGGACAAAGATTGAAGGCATGTTTTTAACCCTAATTCGTTCCTGGGTATATAGTGAACAATTGCATCCAGAAAGAACAAGCTTTGGAGGCACACAAAGGCAGAACAAAACTTGAAAAAAACAAAGAAAAGTGGTAATCTGTTTTGCTACTTTCAGGCGTTTTCAAGACCCACTAGCCCTCTCATTCGTTTCCTGGGATTGCAAGCAAGCTGTACCAATCAAGAACAAGCATTTTCCAGCGCTAGAACTCACTGTAAGTGATACACGGCCATGGCTTTTTCTTGAAATCGAATAACATGATTTTTGACACTTATAGCATGAAATACTTACATATTCTTGTTCCTTGAGGAATTTGCAAGCTACTTATAACAATTAATTGCATTTTTATTGTCTATACTGGAATCTGCCATTGCTAGGTTTTCTGGTCTCGTTTTAGGTCTTTTTTATACAGGCAAAATTGGCCCCCAAGAAGGGCACCATGATGCTCATCAAGCCAAGACGAGTTGATTCATGGCATTAGGCTTCATTTTTTATGCCTGTGTGTGATTTTGAGATATGCAGGGTGTATAGCTACAAGCATTCGTCCGTAGGTAAAGGTCACTGAACCTTTTAGCCACAGAGAGAGGACGGGGATGAAGGCGTGGCATCACCCTATTAGCCCATTTGAATTTACGCGCGGATAACTTTAGATTTTTGCATTTTTTTTATATATTGATTTATTGTTGTTTCATATACAAAGCAAGCGCGTAGCTCAGTTGGTGTGAAGGTGAATGGAAAAGGCTATGGGGCCTGGGTTCGAATCCCAGGTCCCCCCATTATTTCATATTACTTTCATTCATATGATCAGGCGTGCACGCAAGGCAGGGAGGTCACCATGGACCATCATCATCCAACCAACCAGATGTCCACAAGCCAGATCTAAAGGCTATCATGTGATGGTACACCAAAAGTTTTAGTCAACGCATATCATGGAATCCAGGAAGTCAAACGTGGACCATTTGGTTTGGGCCCAGAATTGCTATTTGCACACCTCCAAATTACTGATTTCAGGCCCATTTTCTTTTTCTTTTCTTTTAATATTTCTTTTATTAAATCATTTAATTATTTTTATTAACATAAAAATCAATTGTTTTTTTATTAAAAAATCACAAAAATAATTTTTCATCCAATTAGATTTAGGTTATTTTTTATCAAAAAAAATTAATTTAATTAGTTTATGTAATTTTAAGGTAACTTTGATTCTTTTTGTAAATAAATTATAACAAGTTAGAAATTAGGGTTTTGTCTAATTTAAATTCTATTTTCTTTTTCTTAAAAATAACCAAAAATACAACAATAGGTGATGTAAATTATTTTCTTAAAGTTAATTTAATTACTAATTTGATTTGTATTTAATTTAAAAACCTTTTTCTTTTTCTTAAAAATAATCAAAAACAACAAAAATAATTTTTTCTTTTAATTAGGTTAGACGGGGTCAAAACCCTAACTTCTCTCGTTCTTAACTCATCGCGCGCGCTTTATTTATTTTTACAATATTGATGTAATTGCTCATGGGATGTAATAGATTAATTAGGGTTCTTTTTTCGTTCATCGTTTTTTTTACGGGTTGTTTTTGGCTATGTAAATTAATACCCGAAGCCTTGTAATAGTGTAGCTTTACTTTCCGCACTTTAATTTCCGCACAATATTAACTGTTAGATGTATGATATTAGGGTTGCATGACAAGAATGTATGTTAAATTTAAAACTGTTAGCAAACCCTAAATGTGCAAAGATAATAACTGGAAATTGAATCACTCGCACATGCGCACTCCTAGGGTACACTCCCACTTCAGTTGCCTTCGGTAAACGGTCATTAAGTATAGGATACTTTAGTGGTTGCTCTCTTGTCTAAACAAAGATCAAAGTCCCTTTCAGAAAAGTTGCCTCGGAATGGTTGCCTCGGATATTGTTGCCTCGAATATTGATCTCAAGACATTAGGGTTATTACTAAGACGTCCTAGCATTGCTTTAGTGATCATACGTCCCTTTCAAATTGACCCTTAAAACTCCAACGACTGTGCTACCTACTCACTAATAGTAGGATAACACTGTCTAAAGGAAACAAGAACAAAAACATTCTCTTTTTCATGTAGGTAGATTAGTTCTTAAGTACTTGCTCAAACAAACGAACTTTTTTTTCACACTTACACTCCTATCAAACAAAGTTTTCAAAACAACTTCGTAACACTCTTGAAGACAGAAGCAAGGGTTAAATCGAAGTAAAACAAGAACTTTTTCAAATCAAACACACACAAGCAATTTTGAAAATGATGAGCAAGTACCTAAGAGACCATGGAAAACCACGGATAGAAAGGGTGCTAATACCTTCCCTTTCTATAGTCTACCCCCCGTACTCAAAATCTCGAAAAAAGGAATTTTTCTGTGCTTTTGTCCTTTCTAGTTGGATAAAATAAAAGTCGGTTGCGAATCTTGCTTACCGCGACATTTTGTGAACAAAAAACGCAAAACGCAAACCAACATTTCAAAACAGTCCGGTTCTGGACGCCGTATCACAGTCCTCATTCATATACTCTACATAAAAAATTCTGAATTCTCCCGGATATCCAGAAACCAAATTCACCTCCCCTTCATACTCTGCCCTAGGCCTGATTATGTGGATGAGGCCCTCATCCATCATCTCCTGTAAATCAGCCTTTATCTTATCGTAACCCTATATGTCTGTACTACAAATAGCACAACCGGAATGGTCATGCGTATAGTAGCTGAATTCACATAGGTCTGCATGCATTTTCACCAAATCTCCTCTAACCAGATTAATATCAAAAATCTGGAAGTCGCTTGGACAACCGACCACCATATTCACATCATTTACTCCTCCATGCTTGGGTAGAGGATTGTCTTTCACATTAGGGCCCACATCCTTGAAAGATAGAATACCAGACTTTACCAATTTCTACACCTCAGTTTTCAAAGGATAACAAATCTCAACATTAGGCCCTGGGGCTCCCTGATGAAAAGCACATGTTTGGTCCGCTTTGTAATAACAAGGCAATGGTGATGGTACAACGGGAGGTGGTCGGGTATGAACCAACTTCTTCTGAATAAATGCTGATAGTAACTCTGTATAGCTCATAGGAATAGGGTCATAACTCTCCCTTCTTTGATTATACCCTTGATTCCTCTGTTGGAATGGTATTTGATAAGCAACAGTAGTTGGAGCTGCACCCACAACTGGAGTAACTAAGGCAACTTGCTGATGGCGCTGATAATTCCTTCTAGGAGTGTTAACCCTCCTCTCTTGCATAACAGCATTTGCATCCCCTTCCTTCTTCTTGGTAAACCCATAAGATGGCTTCTTCACACCTCTAGATCCTTCACTTCTCGTTAAACGACCCTCTCTTACAGCCTCTTCTAAGCGGATACCCATTCCTACCATTTCAGTAAAGTCACTGGCGCACTTGCTACCATCCTCTCGTAGTAGAAAGCACCCAGAGTTTTCAAGAAAATCTTAGTCATCTCCTTCTTTTCCATGGGAGGAATCACTTGGGTGGCTACCTCACGCCATCTCTGTGCATATTCTTTGAACGATTCTCTGTCTTTCTGAACCATGGCCCTGAGTTGATCACGGTCAGGCGCCATGTCCATGTTGTACTTGTATTTTTTAATGAATGCTTCTCCCAAATCATTGAAAGTATTGCTGTTAACACTATCTAAACTCATATACCACTTAAACGCGACACCGGTCAAACTATCCTGAAAAAAGTGAATCAGCAGACGCTGATCATCAGTATGGGTATACATTCTCCTTACATACATCACAAGATGAGCACGAGGGCAAGTGTTTCCCTTGTACTTCTCAAACTCTGGGGCCTTAAACTTCCCAGGTATCTTAACATTCAGGACCAAGCATAATTCATTCACATTCTGCCCGAGTAACTCTTTTCCCATGAGGGATTTCATCTCCCTCTGCATCTTGTCAAACTATTCTTGAGAATCATCTATTCTGTCATAAAGACCCAAGTCTTCACTCAGTGGAGGGAAAGGACGACACACATCATCGTTAACAAACAAAACCATATTCACTGAAGGAGGTGCAGCATGAGCAGCATGCACCACGGGAGGTGTCAGAGTAATAATAGTCTGAACAATTGGAGTATCTTGAGGACCAAGGTTGAAACTTTCAGGTGCAAAATTCTCTGGCATTCCCCAAGGGTATCCTTGAGGCATGCGATTCTGAATAGCAGCTGGAGTGGAAGATACGGGAACAGTCAGAGCTTCAGTAGTTTCCCTTGTTGGTTGAGGTTGGACACTTGATGGCTGATTCTGAGCAGCCACCAGAGATTCCATCAGAGAATTAATATTGGCCATGCAGGCCTTCAAAGCAGAAACCTCCTCGCGCAGCTCGCGATTCTCTTGTTTTAAGTTATCCATCTTCTTTTTGAAATTAGACTGAGTGTTGTAGTGATGAGTCAGCTTGCTGAAAGAAGTAAAGAAGCTTGGTAAGACACCTGGATATGCATAACAAATGCAAGAAATATGTGCAATATGATGCATGGTATGCAATGTACATGATTTTATTTTTATTATTTAATATTTCAAGGGATTTAAAATTTATGGACATATTGCAAATATCAAAGTAATAACGCATTTGAAATACTGAAAAATTTTAATATAACAACTCCAAAATGGATTACAAATTTCAATGATACCAAGTAAAAGATGAAAATAAAATCTAAAACCCTGAGAAGTAAAGCTGATGGAGATAACTCTATACGTTGGTGATTCCCTGTGATCCTGGAAATCTAAGCCTTCGACCTCTGGTTTTCTTCCGCATATCTGGTGGCAACCTCCTTCCAATCACCTGAATCAGGGAGTGAGAAAATGGCATCTGACTGAGGATTAGGAGAAAATAAATCCCCTCGCCTCTTCATGGTCTCTACATCCCGTCTCTCAAGAATCTCAATCAAGTCGTCTTTCTCCTTCAAATCTACTCTATAAGAAATCTCTAAATTTTGGCACTTGTTCTTCCAAGCATCCTTTTCCTATTGCATCCTTACTAAAGCAAGTCTTATCTCTTTTAGATCATCCAATAAGGGAGGAGTGGTCTTCACAAAAAAATCAGGCATAGGTGTTTCCCGGGAATACAAAATCTTCAACTGAATAGCTCTTGTTTGGACCCACTGAAGATATGGCTCCAAAGAAACAACACCCCTAGGTTCCAAATCCTTCCTACTCTTCTTATGAATGTGATGCCAGGCCTTCGCAATCTTCTCCCTAGCTTCCCTATGGTCTTCTCCCTCCTTCAGAAAGAAACTACTCATGAATACTATTTGGTTTATCCCTCATCGGATAACTGAGCTGTCATCGTGCAAGAATAGGGTTATAGTTAATTCCTCCCTTTGTACCAAAAAGAGGTACATTGGGGAAACTACCACAACTGTCAATAATCTCTATATCCTACCAATCAATATCCGAGTGAGTAAGTTCCATGATCTTAGGAGCCCAACGGGGTTCCCTCTTGACATCCCAAAAAGCATCAGACCGAGGCATATGAGAAATAAACCACCGGTACAATAGAGGCGTGCAACAGATAATCATCCCCCCATGGTAAGAATTATGAAGATGAATAGAATAATAAGCATCACCCAACAAGGTAGGAACTTGGTTTCTAATAATGAAGATCCTGATAGCATTAATGTCAACAAACTTGTACATATTAGGAAATAAGAACAACCCGTAAGCAAGTAGAGCAAAGATGGCCTAAAAAGCGATTGTACTCTTCATCCTGGCAAAGTAGCGAGCTTTCTCCAATAAGAACTGAGCCGGTAATCCTCTAATCCTTCCTTTGGTAGTCATATGGTCTTCAACCTCAAACTTCCCTATATGAATCAAAGCAGCAATCTTATGTGGTTTTGGCTCACCCTCCAAACCAGTAAAAGGAACAGGATCGGTAACAGGTAGATCCAATAGATAAGAATACTCCTCAAGTGTAGGCATCAACAAATAGTTAGGAAAAGTAAAGCAATGATACATCGGATCATAGAACTGGACCAAGGTCGAGAGAATACCCTCCTTCATCTTCAGCTTTATGAGAGGAATGATGGATCCATACTTCTTCCGAAAACCTACAAAACACCCAATCTCGGGAATTAGACTGATCAACTCATCTATCTTAGGATCCTTGAAATTGTATTTCCCGGTCTTTATTTTTCTAGAATCCATGGTTAAAAATGACTTGAGATATTCATAAATGGTCAACTTTTAAATCCCTTGAAATAAGATCTCTTCAAAAGATGCTTATGAGTGCATGGATGCATGATGCAACAATCACACACAAGATCACACATATAGGGTTCATAGGTTCAACGTCACGAGCATGAGGTCGAAGGTACTACCCATAAGGTATGGTCTAAAAGTTATCACCTGCCAAACAAGGTTTTAGAGGTTCCCAGAGTCTACATCCTTCCTTCAGACATTACCAACCTCCCAATTAACTCAGTAATTAGCAATATTATCAAGAAAAACTTATCTGAGCGTAGTATCGCGTGACAACTATTTCTGGATTACTCCGTCATAGCTTTCGCACTACACCTAACAGGCCAAGATGGGTTTGGTATTCTACGATCCTCGGCTTCAGCAGGCTCCCAGGTTGAAAGCAGTATGTCTTCCCAATTACTCGGTAAACGAAACTACAATCAAAGGTGCCTCCACTGAGTGGGGGATCTCATACCTCCTTTTTTGGGATTACTCCCTCAAAGTTAACATGACTATACCGCCCGTCCTATCTTAAAGTTTGCCCAAGTCCGGGTATAGGACTTATGAGTAATCACCAAGCACCCTGAAAACCAGGAAAATCCAAATAAACATATATATAACATATAACACATAAACAACAATAGCATATACACAGATATAAACAAAGATAGGCTCAACCCACTTAGGGATGGACCAGTAAGAGGTCAATCTTTCCCTAGTGAAGTCACCATTTTTCTGTAGTGGTAGAAATGTTTAAGACTAAGCCATGGGATTGACTAGACTTGTACAAATCAAAATAAAATCTCCACTGCGCTTTATTGTTTCCAAAGGAATGGGAAAAAAGCGAATAACCCAAAAGATGGGGAAAGATTCAAGGTAAGGGGATTGGTTATGAAAAGGGAAGGTATTAGCACCCTAAACATCTACGGTATTCCGCATGAACCTCTTTGTAAAAATCTGTATATTTTGGCTATAAAAATGTTGTATGTAAAAATAGATGGTGGAGGTGAGAAAAGAAATATATATTTTTGATGATTTTTGCACCCGCCGCAGTTGTGAACCTTTAGTGCATACGTACCACATTTTCGTGTAATAGGGGATCAGGGTACACGTAGTTCCTCTTTAAAAAATTTAAAATGTAAGTGTGTTGGTTAATTTTATGAGATAAGACATCATCGTCATTGTCCGTGTAGAAAACATACTTACTACCCACAATCATGAGAAACGAGAATTTGCATCATCTCAAAGTGGAGGATATGGCTTGGATTTTAAAATCAACAATGCCTCACTCAACACCCAAGTAGAAAATATCTCACTTGACTACATATTATAGAAGTATAGTTGTCTGCATCACTACAAGGATTGACAAGAGTCCAATATTTTGAGAAAAGTTTTTAAAGTAAAAATCCAAAGTGGCAAAATAGCTTGAAATGAGATTGATTGACTTTTAGTCTTCTCACAAAAAAAATGCCAAAGTATTATTAGGTTGATTGAAGTTTATTTATTAAAATGTTTTGAAAATGCATGGACATAAGTGCAAGTTTATTATGAAAGTGGTTCAAGTTTTTTTAAAAAAAACAAGAAGAGTTTTCAAAAGGAGGGAGAATATTTTTGAAATTAAAGAAGATGGGAGGAGAAGAGACTATCCTAAAGCATAAGGTAAAAGCTAGGGATATGAACCATCTAACCAACAAGAAGCTAATACTTGACATTATGAGCCAAGATAGAATTCCCATTCTTTGGATTGAAACCAAGAAAGCAAAGATACTAGACCTCTTGAAAGAACCAAACTTCAAGTGTATTAAGTCTTCACAAAAATTGGGCAGAGTAACGGCTATATACAGGTGAATTCCAGATTACAAATAAAGAGTGTAATCACAATAACCTGCACACAAAACAAACAACCCAATGTCTTGAGGTAAACCTCAAGAGCTTCAGACAAAATAATCAGATAAGTTCACAAGGTCTCTAACATAGGCCAACGTTTCTAATCCTAAGTCCAAGAAGTCCAATACTCTATAATGCCAAGGATAGTAACCAAATAGTCCAAGTATCATTAAAGATTTTATGGTTCATATTGATTATTAAGTATCTTAAGAAAAGGAAAGAAAAGAAAAGCTCAAGTGAGCAAAATAAAAATGACAAGAAAGTAAATGCTCAAATGAGAAAAGATGAAAATAGAATGAAATGTAAATGCTAAAAGTAAATAGTGCATAAAAATTAAAGGGGCATATAATAAAAATACAGGATAAAGTCAATTATTAGTGATTAGTGGTTAGTTGGATGATCATCTTGAAACTTGCATTTGGAACTCATTAGAGGATTGGTAGAACCAAAGCCTCCACACAACAAGTTGCATTTGCTTTTTATCAAGTATATCATCCATTTGGAATCCTCATAAGTACCATTTAATGATCAACAATGTTTAACTGATCCGTGTTGACCAAAGGTGTTGTAGATCCATTAGAGGATTGGTAGAACCAAAGCGTCCACAGAATGAATCTCATGGTTATTGGATCAAACAGATCAAATTAACATACTTAGGCTTGCAAACACAGGTTTGGGCCATGAATGGTCATTTATTTGATTCAGCACAATATTTAGCGCTATGTTAAGCAATCGTAAGTGGACTTATATAGAAGTCGCACCTATTTTGAGGCCGGTCAATAGCAATCTATGCACCATTTGTTTTGAGACATGATATAGAAATCATACTTTAATAACACTTAGTCTAATAAGAAAGGGATGAGATGAAGAAGGGTGGGAGAGAATATACAAACCACTTTTGAATTAAATTTAATCAAACTATTATTAAAATCATTCATCCATTTTTGTGGAGTTAGACTCAACACCATGGATCCAATGATGTTAATAAAGTTCATGATCAATAATTTAACCCAAGATCATCCAGAAAATAATCACAAAATAATATTTCATTTAATATATACAAAATAGGTTTTAAAAAATGTTTTAAAATAGAAATAAAAGAGAAAAAATATCAACTATGTTCAAATTAATCAAGAAATAAAAAGTAAGACCATAGAAAAATCAGAAAAGGATAAAATGATTTTATAAATTTTTTGGTAATTTTTTAAAGTCATAAACTATTTTTTTTAAAATTTAAAGAAATGAGTGAAATAAACCAAAAATGATTAAAAAAATAAAGTCAAAAACAAAAATAAAATAAGGTCACCAATATTTGTCACAATATCATCGAATCATTCCATAATTTTTTTAGAATTTAAAAATGCATAAAAGTATTTTTAAACATTTAAAAGAATTCAAATAAAGTGAAAATTTATAAAAAATACCAAAACACAAATATAAATTGTGAAAAAATAAAATTCAAAAAGAGAATAATCAAAAATATTTTTCATAATTTTTTTCCAGATTTTTTGGACTTAAAATGAATTTTCTATGATTTTTTGAAGTTTAAAGCAATTAAATATAAAAATCAGAAAAGAAAATAAAAACCAAAAAAATTATGGGCCATCTGACCAATGTCAAAACGCGTTAGTAAACAGATCAAGTGGACCTGGCGCGCTGTGCATGTTATGGACTTTAGTGAATAATGCATAGGATCATTAATTAAATCAGATTTTTGAAAAACACAGATGGCGTGCCTTCATTGGTTGGAAGATGACACGTTGGTCATCTTCAACCTACATCCAGTCCCAAAACCAAGTTGCTCAATTTGTAAAATTAGAGCACGAGACCTATGCCATTCGCTTCGTCTCTTCAAGACGAAGACAACCACACCTTCGCGACAAATTTATATAAATTGTAACTCAAGTAATTTGGAAGGAATGTTTTGAAAAGGGATTTGAAATTTCATGGTCAAAACATGTTTCCAGTAAAAAGCAAGTGTTGCGACTAGAACCAGGGCAATGAGAGCATCACAATGATATCAAAGTTTTGAAGAATTAATGATGAAATCTACCTATTGAAGTTGAGTTTCAGAGCTCTGAAACTGGACTTCTATGGAGCAATATAGGGCATGATTCTTGAATGTAATTATATGGTTAGCTTCAGGGAAGATCAAGGAAGGTGAATTGATGGAAAAATTGGATTGAAAAAGGCTTGAAAAATTGTATCGAAGTTGCTAAATTTTGGGTTATGAAACATGTTTCGCAGGGTGATTCTGGCTATCCAAGCTTGAGGAAATAAATGGGGGATGACCCTCTATTTATAGGGAATCAAATGGAATGTCCAAGCGTGTAAAATGATGAAGGTTGGAGGGAATCGTGTGAAGTTGCAAACAAGAAAAGTGTGACTTATAATTTGATCAAAACCCATCCAAAACGCGTGTTTTATTGTGCTAACCAATTCTGGAACTTCATTAAACATGTTTAGAGGTATAAACGCGTGGAAAAATTGTGATTAGAAGCCAAAACAAAGACTTCAAATTCTGACTTGTGATGAAACTTCAGTTCCAAGTTACCAATTTCAAAATCATGGCATTTTCAGCTTAAGGGGTCTTAGAGCATGATTCTTGATGCTTTAGAAAGATGAGATTACAAGATTTGCAATGGAAAAATAATGGAATCAAATGGATGCTAGAGCTGCAAGTTGTGTTGAGTCAAAGTTGCAGAAAAAAAGGTTGACATTCCATGCTTAGAAATATTTCAAATTTTTCTTCAAAAGTGACCTATAATGTTTTGCATCCAAACATGGCCTTCCTCTTGGAATTTTCTCTTGACCAAAAAATATGGCATGAAATATACCTCTTTAATGACATTTTGAAACTTGAACCATTCAAAATATAAAAAAATTGAGAGAGTTATGGATTGTTGAAGTTGGCAAAAAATCATGAAATGACCTATAATCATTTTTATCCTTAAGGCAACTTCCATCCATTTTCTCACTTTGCACATAAAAGAAGGCATAAAGTTCACATCCTCAAGATAATTGTGGAAAAATAATGGGAAGAAGGTGATAAAAATTGACCAAGTTATGATCATTTGAAGTCAGACATGGAAAATTGGGGATTCATCTGGAGGACTTGTAATCTTTCTTCTTCATCAAGTTTCTTCCACATGAAAACTCCTTGGAACTTTTGAAGTGATTTGTTGATAACCCTTTGAAGAGAAGGATGTCTTTGGAATCACTCCAAAATACCAAAATATGATCAAGATATGCTTCTTTGAAGTTCAAAACCCTAGCTCCTAGATCAAGAAAAATGCCTTGAGGAACTTTGACAATTTTGAACAAACTTCTTGTACCAACACAAATGATTTGTAAATATAAGTTTTTTAGGATGATAATGATAACTCATAGCAACCACAACCACTTCCATATCTTGATAATTGAGAGAAATGTGCATTTGTGACCCATGGGAACAAAGCCTTGTCCAAGCATGACAACTTCTCCAATCAATCCCTTGTACTTTTGAATCAATATTGATAATATTGAAATATGGTGAACCAAAAAAACTTTTCCATGCCATTTCCTCCAAAACAAATCCAATGGTGAGGTTTTAACTTCTCTAGCTTTATTGACTAGGGCATGGAAATAAACTCATGAACCCATGGAGCAACTTGCTGAATCTTATTGCCTTTACCTACATGAGTAACAAGCAAGATAAACCAACATTTCATTTTATTAATTAGGAGAAGAAATCAAGACAAAAATATTCATGATCACAAAAGAACACAAGTCAAGGTGCTTGGTGATTCCTCAAAGAGCAAAGATAAATATAGGGAGGGGAACCAAGAATCCTAATGTGATCTTGTTGTTATGGAATCAACATGGTATGATGAAGGGATCTTAGGGGAAAAAATTAGGGTACAACATGATGACTACAGGAAAAAGGAATTTTACTACAACATTGGGAGATTAAGCGAAGCTGAATTCCGTGCTAAAAGGATCTGTGGTCTAGGAGGAGTGATTACCTCTAGAGACTCATGGAGTGCAGGTAACTTTTATATAGACGATCGACTATTTCATTATTTCACGGTCTATATTATGTTTCCACGGGCTGGAAACTAATGCACCATGACTGACCTGGAAATGCAGCTGATCTATGCAAGGAAGAAAGGTATAAGTGTTAATTGGACAAGCCTCATAATGGTTCATATGCTGAGGGTTGATGCAAAATCGAAATTTCTACCATATGCTTACTTTGTTACATTATTTATGGAAGAATTCGGAGTTGATTTTGCTGGGTTTGAGAAAGTTAATATGGATCCAAATATGCATAAGATTTCAATCAAAAATGTTGACTCAAGAATGGGTGTTCATTATAATCCGGAAACAAAAACTATAAATTACATTGGTGAAGATGTGGTCGGTGATGAAGGAAACGATCAAGAAGTTGAAGGTGGTAAAGTTGTACCTCCTCCACCTACTGCTCCCTCTGGTCCAAGCAATCAAGATCTTATCGATTTCATGTCTCAACAATTTGCTTCCATAAATACCAACATCAACAACCAATGGAATGTTATCAACGATTCTACGACAACCCGGATTAAAGACTTCCGCACAGATGTGAATCAAAAATTTTCTTACCTTCACTCTCATCTTCAAATTCCACCATATGACCCAAATAACCCAGCTGCACCTCCATAACATTACACATAACCTCCTCTACAACAACAATTTCCAAATCAAGGATCTTGGTTCTATTACAACCAGGACATGAATCAACCATAAAGTTATGTCCAACTTTATTATGTCTACTGTTTTCTGTTATGTCCTTGTTCATTTATGCTGCATTTTTGTTGTTAGATTTCTTTGTAATTGTTATGTTACTATGTTACTATGACAATTTGTGATGCATGATTAATTAAGTTTTTTCAATATTGCTTTATTATTGTCCAATTTTATTGCATCTTTCCCTTCTTTTTGATAATGTCAAAGGGGGAGAAGGATGTGGAACATTATGCTTGTATATTTCCTGTCTTAAATTTCTAAGGTACTCTTCAACCAAGATGAACAAAATCAAAGGATTCCAACCTTCTTATACAAAGGGGCAGCTATGCATCTTAGGGGAGAAGCTCTTTTCGGAAATTACAACGCATCAAGCAAGATCGTTTGTCATCATCAAAAAGGGGGAGAATGTAAAATCAAGCTTCTCAAATGCACTTTTGTTTTGATAAAGACAAACCATGATTGACAAAGAAGGAAAAGATTATTGATCAAGCTAAAAGCATCTGTGGATAAAGTCTTTGGTTCAAGCACTTAGCAAAATTTCAAGGTATGATGATAATACTTACTTTGAACTTAAGACATAGATGCTCAATGGTCAAAATAAATATTTTATATTGTCCAAATCTCTACTCAAGTTTTTTCTAAGCTAAACATCATTTTTCACTTGAGTGCAATCGATTTGCATATTAGTGCAATCGATTGCATGCTTCAATTTTTCAAAACATTTGCTATTGTTTCTAAGTGCAATCAATTTTCATGTTTGTGCAATCGATTGCACTCAATCAATTTTTGCTACTGACTTCAAATGCAATCAATTTAAACTCTTGTGTAATCGATTGCACGCTCAAAATATTTGAATTTCTAGCTGTTGAAACATCGTGCAAACAATTTACACAAAGGGTGCAATTGATTACATGCTGCACGATTTTGAAAAACAACAGCTATACACATGCCTGTTCATAACACCATTTCATGGAAACCTTTCACTCAATCTTGGCAATTGTTCATGATTCATTTACAGAACTTTATGTTGTTTCAAAAGGGTGCTATGAACATATAAATACTCATTTTCAAAATCATTTCAACACCTCTTCCAATTATATATTCTGAATTTTCAAAAATCAAACTCAAGTTCTTATACATTTTCATACACAAGTTTTCTGCATACTTTCACATATTGTTAACCAGAAAACTTTGAGCATTATATAACTTGAGTCATTGTATACTATTATCATTGGAAGATAAGATCAATTCATTTATTAAATCACTCAAAGTGATCATTGCTACTCAAACTCACTCAAATCAAATATTGCTATATACTTGCTTATGTTTCAGGATTGTTGGAAATAAGTTCAAGTGGTTTTATAAATCTTATTTTTTAAGGATTGTTGGATACAAGCAAAGTCACTTTGAGAGGATTGTTCTCATTGTTGACATAGTGAAAATCCAAGAGGATTGTTCTTGGTCCAATAGGATTGTTCTTGGTTTTGGGTAGTTCTTGTTTAAGTTTGCCATAATAAGGAAAACTCTTTCATGTTGAAAGGGGTCTGGAGTACTCTCGGACTATGAGGGGAACCAAGATATATCGCTTGTGTATCTTTATTTTTCTGCACTTTACCCTTTCATAAAATCACCATAATCCAGAAAAATAATATCCATCATCACTAAAACCAGAAATTTTTAAGGTACCTAATTCACCCCCCCCCCTTAGGCGCACTTCGTACTTACATTCTTGTCGCTGGGTCAGAGTCAGGAACATTTGTTGGAACTGAGCGTTTTGAGCTTGAAGGTATTTGATTGTTTGTTCAAGAGTCATTTTTTTACTTGCTGAAAGAAAGAACGAATAAGATGAGGACCCTACTTTGAAATCTGTTTATGCAATAACATGTATGATATGCATATGCAATGTTTTCAAGGACTCGCGGGGTAAACATGAAGATGTCAGCCAACAGTAGAAATTTGTAGCTTTGAAAAACTTTGTATTGTTGAGTGTCCTTCTACGAGAATCAAGCTCACCATATCAAGTGGGTCATAGCCCCTAACTCAAGTTGTTGAGTTTTGATCTTCTGACGATATTAGCTAGAGGAAAATAAATCCCCTTTGCCCCTTGCTAGACATCTGATTTATCATAACCTGCATCAGAAACCCTTGAGATATTCGAAATGGTTAAGGAAATGATGTGGCATGATGTTATGATGTGTATGCTATGCATTAAGCAAAAGTGTGAGGTGGTGTAAGCAAGTAAACCCTGCAAGAAATCCAGGTTATTGAATAATGACTGTAAACAAATCCTGCAAGGAAATCATGTTGTCAGATAATAAAACCGTGCAAGTAGTTCAAGTTGAAAGCAAACAAGTCACACAAGTAGCCTTAGGTTTAGGCTTGCATGGAGTTTATAGGTAAGTATCCTCTTGAATGTTCAGTTGGCTCAACCTATCCTATTAATAGTAACTGGGTTCTAAGGAACCTCAATATCACTGACTTTCCCTTCAGAAATTGTTTCAGCTCCGCACCGAAGTATTGCTACCAAAAAATCCTGAAAGTCCAGCCTCAATGAGTGTCGTATCGAGTATCAACGAATCTATGGTCGAAACCAAAGCCGGTTATCTCACTACTTCCTAATGGCTAGGATGAGTCAATTAAAGGTTCTAAAGGTCAGTTAGAGCTTAGTTAAAGTATGAGGAAGCCTAATGTTATTCTTAACTTACTCAAGGAACATTAGTACAATCCAAAGTATCACGCTAACATAGCTACCACTTCGTCCGTATCAGTCTAAGTTGTACAGCCTCCATGGTTTATTGCTACTTACCTAATAAGGTGCCCCAGATCCGGGTGTAGGATCTTTTAGTAACAACCCAAGCAAACCCTTAAAGATAAAGCAAGCATACACATAATAAATCTTTTAAAATGATGAACTAAAACTCTAAGGTAACCCCACTTAGTCTATCCCCAGCAGAGTCGCCAGTTCTGTGATATGGTGGCAGAACCGACTGTTTAATACTGGTTTTGCATTTTTGTTCTCAAATGTCGCGGTAAGCAAGAGTCGCCACTGAATTTTCTTTTATCCAAATTAAGGAAAGGGTGAAAAGAATAGAAAAAGACCCTTTTAAGAGTTTTCTGAGTAAGGGGGGTAGATTATGGAAGGGGAACGTGTTAGCATCCTTTCCATTCGTGGTTTTCCACGGGCTCTTAGAGGTTTTGCTCATTTTTCAAGATGCTTTTGTGCTTTCTGTTTGAAAATATTTTGAAAACTCCTTAGTACGGTGAAATTTTTAATATTTCTCGGGATAGTGGAGAAAATATACAAATTGTTTTGAAATGTCTTTTGAAAAGTAGTTTTTGTGTAAGTGCAAAAATATTTGAGCAAACTTCTAACAGCTATCTACTTTTATACTCGAAAAGGTTGTTCTTTTTCTATTTTCCTTTAGACAGTACTATCCTACTATTAGTGAGTAGGTAGCCTTGTTGTTGGATGTTTTGAGGGACGATTGGAGGGACGTTACAGTCACGAAGGAAACTTGTGGAGACGCTTTAGCAATTCTATTTTAAGGACTAGATCATTTACCGAGAAGGAAACACTGTAAGGGTCATCAAGGGACTATGGTCTGTTGAATTTACGGGTCTTTGCTAAAGCGTCCCCATTCTCGAGGGACATGACTGCTTTATTTTCCGAAAGGAAACCTAAGCGGGAGTACCCTAGAGGTGTACATGTGATAGTGTGTTGTGTTTCAGTTTTTATCTTTAAACATTTAGGTGTTCTACCGTTTGTTTTCAGATCTTGTCATACAATCCTAGTCAGCATACATCTAAGCCGTTAATATATGTACAGGAATTTAAAGTGCGGGAATTGTAAATCTTACGCTATTATAAGGCTTCGGGGAGGGGGATTATTTACATGTCCAAAATTGGGGGAATAAAGCAGTAAAGTGTAAAAGTCCTAATTAAGCTATTACAAACCAGTAGGCAGTTACAATAAAATAAACGCGTCAGAATTTAAAAATAACATCTAAAAATCCTAAGAATAAAATCTTTTTATTGTTTTATTTTATTTTGGGAAAATGATCTAAATCTTCTTAATTTTAGTTTTGAGAAAATGTTAAGATAATTAAATGATTAATTAACTAAATTAATTTAATAGAAAAAATAGCCTAATGTTTTTGTGGCTTTTATTTTATTGATTTTATGTTGATTAAAAAAAGAAATAAAATAGTCAAAACAAAGATGAAATCGAAGGAACAAGCAGTAAATCAAGAAAGGTGTAATTCTGGAGGCTTGGATCGAAAGAAGCTTGGTCTGTCTTTCAATCTAGTGAAGAGGCTTGATCGAAGGTGCATGAGGGGCTGCACTTTGGGGGTGTTTGATCTGGATATGTCATCCTTCGATCTGGGAACCCTGGATCCAGTTCGAAGCTGAGCTGCTTCGAAGCTCTGAACAAGATTCTGAGAAGATGTTTCTGGCAAAGCAAAATAAATGTTAGAGATACAGGGGGACTTTACCCCCTGATTCGAATCTCCTCCCAATTCAAATATGCTGAGTCTGGGTCTGGGTTTGTTTTGTCCTAAGATTCGAAGGAAAAATTTAGATCGTGCCCCAGCAATGGCACGATCTCATCTCTGCGCTTTAGCTTACATGCAACATAATCAGTAATAACAAGAATATATGTGCAATGTGTATTTAAATGTCATGAAGGTTCAATTTTGGTTTTGCAAACCCTTACCAATCGAAGATGTATGATCTGTGGCTCTGGGTGTGAAGATGTTTGCTTAAGAGTTGGAGTGGACTCCTGGATGACTCAGGAACATGGATCTGGTATTCTTTTGGAATGGGGATGCCTGCAAAAAATGTATTTTTATTGGGAGTACTCTGTGAGTTTTGAGTTTTTTGATGTGCTTTCTGAGGCAGCGTGTGTGTGTAGTATCCCCTCCTGTCCCTGTATCCTTGGCCTTGTATTTATAGGAGTGTGATGGTGCATAGTAATGGAAAGAGACAACCATTTAACCAGGCCTTTAAAGCCATGAGACAATAATCATACATATTAAAAGAATTCCTTTTTGAAATTTTGGATGAACCTGGACACCTTTTGACTTTCGAATGCCCTCTTTCGAATGGCTCTGATGGCCTCCTTTGAATGACTCTGATGGCTACTTCGAATGTCTCTAATTTCCTCCTTCGAGTGGACCTTTACATGTTCTTCGAATGGACCCTTTGAATGCTTCTTCGAGTGGACCTTTACATGTTCTTCGAATGAGTCATTGTTACTTCCTTCGAATGGCTTTCTTTTCCAACTTCAAAGTCAAATTCGAATCTATTCAGAACATTCCCTATTAGACAACTTCGACCATACCTTGGCCTTGTGATAAGTCTAAGTTCTAATTCAAAGTTTTCATAACTTCCTTCATCAGAGTATCTTAGACAAACTCTGCACTGAAATTCCATTCGAAGGTCATTTCATTTTGATGTTCTGATTGAGGGAAACTCTGAATTTCCAGTCGAAGGACACTCTGAAGTTCCAGTCGAAGGACACTCTAAAATTCCAGTCGAAGGACCTTTTGGAATGCCAATCGATGGGACTTTGTTCATACCAATCAAAGGCCTTGTTGAAATTCCAATCGAAGGATCTTGTTACAAGGACAATAGAAAGGTACTTTAAAATGCCAATCGAAAGGCCTTATTAACAGGCCAATTGAAATACCATTGTCCATGCCAATTGAAGGGCGCTATGTAGATGCCAATCGAAAGATATTTTGGAGATGCCAATCGAAAGGCATTTTGGAGATGCCAATCGAAAGGCATTTTGTAGATGTCAATCGAAAGGAATTTTGGAGATGCCAATCGAAAGGCATTTTGGAGATGCCAATCGAAGGAAACTTAAAAAAATCACTCACAAATTTTCCTTTTCTATAGGCAAAGGTTTGTGACCAACCATGTAAGATAAGACCTTGGAATACATGAGAGGGCAAATTTTTGGGTACAACAGTTCAGACAAAATTCAGGTTGGAAACTACTTTTGTGATAAAAGTACTCTATATGAAAAGAAAGGGTATGTAGCCTTTTGCTATCTTAACCAAGAATAGTATTATCCAAAAGACAAAGTTTAAAACCTTTGTACAAGCCTCTGATTATATAAAGATTTGGAATAAAAGTAGCCTGACAAGTAGGGTGAGGCTATGAGATTTCCTCATATTTGCTTCAAACGAAACCTGCTTTGAATGGTTCAGCTTGGATTCGAAGTAAGCTGATTCAAAGGGGATACACATTCCAATTAAAACTTTGCATGTATGTACTTTTGTCCAATCAAAGGCTTGCCTTCCCATGGTCATATGTGGCCAAACGAAAGAGTGTACGTGGGGGTTCCCTGTCTTGTGACTGTTTATCATGAGGGAAGTTAAATGCCCAAATGAAAGGTTTGACCTTGTGCTGAAGGATTCATGCCCAAACGAAACAAGCATGCAGGCAGCAAACTTGTCCAAATCGAAGCAGGCTTGCAGGCAGCTATTTTTGATCAATCGAAAGATTTGCCTTGCAGGGGGCACATGTGGCCAGCATGTCATGGCCTTCGATTGCAAGCATTCAGGCAACACACTTATCCAATCGAAAGGCTGAATCGAAGGAGGCTTATTTTTCTCCAAATTTGTCAAAATGTTATTTTTATCTATTTTCTCCCTTTTTGATAGTTTCCTTTTAATTCTGGTATTGGAAAATCCCAATGTACTTATGCAAGCTTGAATCCTGAGGATCTTTGTGAGAAAAGCCTTGAGAATTGAGAGGGAAAATTTTGGGGTACAACAACTGCCCATGTTCAATCTTTTTACACCTGAAGAGTTAGATGGGAAAATCTGCCATTCGTGACTTGAAGGTGGAAGATGATTGAACACTAGAGTGCCCAGAAATTTACACTTGATGATGTTGTGGTTGATTCTGTAGGGAATAGGCTTAAAGACACCATTTGGAGAAATGATGGATAGTTGTTGGAGATGGGCTTATAGATGCCATCCAAAGTGATTGTTGACAGGAATTAGACTAAGTCTAAATTCTGACTTCAACTAGAGAAGAAATCAGAATAAATCTTTGGAGCGATTTATCTGAACCAGAGGAAATGTCTACTAGAAAGAATCAGGATAAACCGTTGAGAGATTTAAACTGAACCAGCAGAGGTCTTTGATTGCTTGTCATTAACTGGAAGAAATAAATCTAACCAGAGGAGGTCTTGGGTCGCCTGTCATTAACTGGAAGAAATAAATATAACCAGAGGAGGTCTTTTTTGATAATGATATGTAATGAAGGAATTTGGGACGACTGCTACTCCAACATGATGATAAAGGAATCTTGGATGATTACTACTTCAAAAAGATGATGAAGGAATATTGGACAATTACTTCCTCAGCAGAATGATGAAGGAATCTTGGACGATTACTACCTCAGCAGGATGATGAAGGAATCTTGGATGATTACTACCTCAGCAGGATGATGAAGGAATCTTGGACGATTACTACCTCAGCAGGATGATGAAGGAATCTGAGATGATTACTACCTCAACAGGATGATAAAGGAATCTTGGATGATTACTACCTCAGCAGGATGATGACCTTTATCTGTTGACCTTTTCCTGAAAAGGTAAAGGCAAAGTTGTATGCAATGTCATGATGGATGAGATGCATCATGTAATGATGTTCTCAAAAATGAGATTATGTTGTATGAATTTATTATGTATGTAAATATGATGCATGAAATGTGAAATTTTATTGAAGTGTATCTTTGTCTGGGAAAATAAATCATTGACAAATGTTGGGGAGTTATTAAATCCAGGAATGCTGTTGAAGAGTAGGTGGTTCTTCAAACTTTCCCTAGAATGTTTCCACTGGGGATTCCTGTTTTATTGTTTGAGGAGAACTCTATTGGGGAATATTGACTTTGTTTGAGAATACTTTGTTGGAGAGTGTTGATTCCTGCTTGGGGAAAAAGAATTCAGGAGTCTCAGTTGTCCGTTGCTCTACTGGGGAGTTATCTTGGGGAAGATTAGCTGTTGTCTGGTCGGGTCCAGGTTTCAGTAATTGATAAAGTCAAACTATTATCTGGTCGGGTCCAAGCTTTAGTAAATTGAAATTGAGATTAACTGTTATCTGGTCGGGTCCAGGTTTCAGAAACTCAAACTATTATCTGGTCGGGTCCATGTTTCAGCAATTGATAAAGTCAAACTATTATCTGGTCGGGTCTAGGCTTTAGTAACTTAAAATTGAGATTAACTGTTATCTGGTCTGGTCCATGTTTCAGTAACTCAAAATGTTATTTTGTCGGGTCTAGGTTTCAGCAACTAATAAAGTCAAATTATTATCTGGTCAGGTCCAGGCTTTAGTAACTTAAAATTGAGATTAATTGTTATCTGGTCGGGTCCAGGTTTCAGAAACTCAAACTTTTATCTGGTCGGGTCCAGGTTTCAAAAACTGATAAAGTCAAACTATTATTTAGTCAGGTCCAGGCTTTAGTAACTTAAAATTGAGATTAACTGTTATCTGGTCGGGTCCAGGTTTCAGAAACTCAAACTGTTATCTGGTCAGGTCCAGGCTTCACAATGACTTGATTGAAGAGATAAAGTTGAAATGCTATTTGGTCGGGGCCAGGCTTCACAATAACTTGAGAATTTAACTATTATCTAGTCGGGTCCAGGTTTCATAGTAACTGAAAATTTGTACTATTATCTGGTCGGAGGCCGGGCTTCATAGAATCTAAAAAGCTACACTATTATCTGGTCGGGTCCAGGCTTCCTAGTGACTGAAAGTTGTACTATTATCTGGCCGGGTCCAGGCTTCACAGTAATTTGCTTGAAAAATGAAGTTAAACTGTTATCTGGTCGGGTCCAGGCTTCAAGACAATTTCTTGAAAGGATGAAGTTGAACTGATATCTTGTCGGGTCCAGGCTTCACAACAACTTACTGAAGTTATCTGTTTTCTAGTCAGATTCCAGACTTCACGGTAACTTACTGAATTTGATTATTATCTGGTCGGATTCCAGGCTTCATAACAAATTCTTGAAAGGATGAAGTTGAACTGATATCTGGTCAGGACCATGCTTCACAACAACTTACTAAAGTTAACTATTATTTGGTCGGGTCCAGGCTTCACAACAAATTCTTGAAAGGATGAAGTTAAACTGATATTTGGTCAGGTCCAGGATTCACAACAACTTACTGAAGTTAATTGTTATCTAGTCAGTTTCCAGGCTTCATAGTAACTTACTGAATTTGATTATTATCTTGTCGGATTCCAGGCTTCATAACAAATTCTTGAAAGGATGAAGTTGAACTGATATCTGGTCGGGTGTAGGCTTCACAACAACTTACTGATGTTATCTGTTATCTGGTTGACTTCCATGCTTAACGGTAACTTACTGAATTTGATTATTATCTGTTCGGATTCCGGGCTTCATAACAAATTCTTGGAAGGATGAAGTTGAACTGATATTTGGTCGGGACCAGGCTTCACAACATCTTACTGAAGTTAACTGTTATCTGGTCGGCTTCCAAGCTTCACGATAACTTACTGAATTTGATTATTATCTGGTCGGATTCCAGGCTTCATAACAAATTCTTGAAATGATGAATTTGAACTGATAACTGATCGAGTCCAGGCTTCACAAAAACTTATTGAAGTTAACTGTTATCTAGTCAGTTTCTAGGCTTCACAGTAACTTACTAAATTTGATTATTATCTTGTCGGATTCCAAGCTTTATAAAAAATTCTTAAAAGGATGAAGTTGAACTGATATCTGATCAGGTCCAGGCTTCACAACAACTTACTGAAGTTAACTGTTATCTGGTCGGTTTCCAGGCTTTGCAGTAACTTACTAAAGTTAACTGTTATCTGATCGGTTTCCAGGCTTCACAGTAACTTACTGGGGATTGCAGAGTAGTCTACTGAGGAAGAGGAGTTGTGGTCATATGATTTGTAGTAGTCGGAGAGGCAAAATCAAGCTGGGGAATCTTGTTGTTTGTTGGGGAAATAAACCTTGTTGCCAGTCTGTTGGAGAGGTGGCGACTTCACTGGGGAGAATCCTCAAGGATTCTTGAGGTCGACTCAACTGGTGAGAAGTTTTCAGAGATAGAAACTCTGGGTGGGAGTCATCATATGAGAAGGATTTTGGGGAGATTTGTCACTGCCCCTAGTAGCGAGTGTTTGTGGCACTGCCAATAAATGTTTGACTGTACGTAACCTTTTGTCGGGATTTGCATTCAATTCCCCAAGTGATTTAGATGGAGACCTGCCCCTAGTTATTCAACACTTCTTGAGAGATTTCTTGAAATCTTGACTGGACTTCCCCAGGTGTGCTGGATAATGACATGTCATGCCCCCTTGTTGATAGGAGATTTGTCATTGGAAGTGTCATCCCACTTGAAGTGATTTTGTTTACTGAGAGAGCTTTCGTTCATCGGATATTCGTTGTGTGAATTTTTCTGTTGTCAAACAAATATCCATATGCAAACAACAACATTCAAATAATGCAAAGTTTATGCTTGTCTTGAAATTTTGAAAATGCGTTTTTGCAAGTACAGAAATTTTGTAAGAAAATTCAACTCAGGATTTAGAGTAAAGCCTTACAGGAGTCAGTATACCTTTTGTAACAGTATGCTTTCGAACTAACCCATGATTCAATTAGGACTTTTAAAGGGTTGTAGCATGGCTTGGTTCACGGTTTAAGAAACAAAGGATAAAGTCTCAAAGTGTATTTGTACCCGCCCATTCTTCGTGATCTTCTTCAGTCCTAAACTCAGTTAATTGTGCGTTTGAACTCCAATTGAGGCTGGAATGGCGTCTTGGTGATGGTTCAGACAAGTTAAGTTTATCAGAAGGCAGTCATTTCTTGCAACATTTTTCATGTTGTTGAGGATTTGTAGTGACCTCTTTCTTTTGATTTGTTATCCCTAATTTTTGCCTGACTGTTCTTGTTTTGAGATTACAGTCAGCAGGATACCCCAGTTTTTCTTAAGTCTCCTTTGTAGGTTTTGACTTAGTGGGATTTTCTTTTTGAGAGATAATGACTGCCTATTTGGTAGGGAACCATCACTGTCTTTTGATTCCAGGGGAATGTTTTTGATATCACTCGTTGTATACGAAGTGAAAGTTTACGACTGAACGCGCATTTGAATTAACTGAAAGACTACCCTGCCCTCGGTTTTAATTAAAGGTTTCAATTTGTGTAAAAAAGAAAACTTCTACTTCTTTGGCTCAAAGGGGTTGACTAGGGATTATCTTCCTTATAACTCCAGTGTTTAGGATTTGAAAGAACGCCTGTATATCGTTAGCAAGGTCTGTCCAAAAGCATATTGTATGAGATTATGGCATTGTTTTCGTCATCCTCCCTCTAAAAGCTTGTAACTTTTAGCAAGAGTTGAGAGTAAAAAGAATGGTTTAAATATAGTGAAAACGAATGGATGAATTCAAGACAAACATATGCAATGCATTAACGAAATAGAGTTTGATATTAATAGATAAGTGTTTGAACAAGCAAAATAAATTACAATTGAAAATTCAAATGAACAAAAGCCTATTTGTCTGAACTTGTCACTTCAGGTGGTGAGTGTTTAAGGGATGGCAGAAGAATCCAGTCTGACCATCTTGTGTGAACTCCAGCACTCCTTCGTCGATCAAGTCTTGAATCTTATTTTTCAATGCCCAACAACTATTTGTATCATGTCTTGGACTATTGGAATGGAATGCACACATTGTATCAGGATGATAGTTAGGAGCGGAGGTATTGGGATTTCGAGGAGGATCCCTCAACGTAATAAACTCCAACTTCAACATGTGTTGCAATAATTGGGCCAATTACATGTTGATGTTAGTAAACTATCTCTCGAGCTTATTTTGCCTTTCCTGATTTTTCTGTTGAGGTTGACGAGGTTGTTGTTGGGCCCGTGACGTGGAAGCAATTTGGAAAGGTCAACTCTTCATCGGAGGCTGATTAATGACTCGATCTCCAATTCTGGCTGCTTGCCCCATTTGGTTGCATCCGTTTTGAGAAGCTTGTTGATGAGGGTCCTTAGATATTCTTATCCTTGAGCCAAGTTTTGGATAAGAGTCGTCTGGCCCATCAGTTGTCCCATCATTTGGACCTTCTTTATGGCTATCTCGGTTTGTAGTCATTCCAACTGATCATCCTTGGTGCCCTCCAGATTCCCCATGACCATGCCCCTTGTGAGGAGAGCTTTCACTTCTTCTTGCCCCTTGGATAGGTTCAAGAACATTTCTTGAAGTTGAGCGTTTTGAACCTGGATGTCCTTGATAGTCTGCTCTAGATCCATCTCTACTGAAATAAACAGTAGGAAGATAAGGAGACTTGTATGGGAGAAACCTGTCATGATATGATGCATGATATGTGGATGCATGTTTTCAAAGATCTCGCAGGGTAAACACATGAAAATGTTAGAAGTTGAACTTTGATCGACAACTTTGTTTGGAGAACCTTGCATCGGTGGATGTCCTTCCACGAGAATTAAGCTCACCTTGTCAAATGGGTCATAGCCCTTGACTCAAGTTGTTGTACTTGATCTTTGACGATGTTTGTTTAGAGGAAAATAAATCCTCTTGCCCTTTGATAGATGTCTGGTTCAATGTGACACTGCATCATAGACCCTTGAGACCCTTGAAATGGCTATTGAAAATGCTATGGTATGATGTTATGATGTTATGTACAAGTATGCAAAGTAAGTAAGTTGTTATGTAATAATAATCATATACACACGAAGCAGACAAGTCCTTAGGTTTAGGCTTGCATGGAGTTCGTAGGTGAGTACCCTCTTAATGTTTAGTTGGCTCAACCTATCCTAGTTAATAGTAATCGGGTTCTAAAGGATCTCAATATCATTGATTTGTCTTCTTGGGCATTGTTTCAGCGCAAGCCTCTTTCACAGCGACCAAAATATCCCGAAAATCAAACCTTAATGAGTGTAGTATCGAGTATCTACCAACTTCGGACTTCACCAAAGCCGGTCATCTCACTACTTCCTAATGGCCAAGTTGGTCAAGTAAAGGTTCTAAAGTCAGTTAGTGCTTCATGACATCACTCAGCGGCCCCGTATTCTCCTTGATTACTCAAGGGCTACCGGTAACCATAAATATATCACACTAATGTAGCTATTTCTTAGACCATGTCGGTATACCCCACACAGTTTCCACAACGTATTGCTACTTACCTATAAGGTATCCCAAAATTCGGGTAGAGGATTTAAGCCCAAACAAAGAACCAAATGTAAAGCATACAAGTTAAACAATGAAAGCAAGTAAAGGTCATCTAGCCCTAAGGTAACCCTACTTTTAAGATTCCTCCCAGCAGAGTTGCGGTTAACAAGAGTCGCCATCGACTTTTCTTTTATCCAAAAGGAAAGGCTGAAAAGAACAAGAAAGACCTTTGAGATTATTTTTGAGTTCGGGGGGTAGATTATGAAAAGGGAAGGTATTAGCACCCTTTCCATCCGTAGTTATCTACGGGCTCTTAGTTGCTTGCTAGATCACTTGCTTTGTTTGAAAATATACTTTGTGTGGTTTTTGAAAGTATTTTGAAAAGGCGCCATCGTTTAGGCAAACTTTGTAATAGTTCTCGTTCGTAATAACGTATACAAAGTGTTGATCTTTTGAAAATGTTTCATGTTTGGAAAATGTTTTGAAAGTTTTGGTGTTTGTTTTGAAAATGAGCAAGGATGTTTGATTTGAAAGTGAGCAAGGAACTACGAACAATCTACCTACTCAAAAGTCTTTGTTCATTTCTTCCTTTCCTTTAATATTTCTATCTTACCATTGATTTGGTAAGAAGCCTTATCTTTGGATGTAAAGGGACGGCCATGGGTCATCGTATAGTCATGATAGAAATGTTGTGAGATATATTAGCATTTCTCTTTGAGGGACTTAAGATCATTTTGAAAGGCAACATTGATAGCGTCATCAAGGGACTATGATCTTGTGTTTTTGATTGTTTTTGCTAAGATATCCCACATGCATAACATGACCATTTTTGTAATACAACAAGTGGAATTACCCTAAGGGTGAATGTGTAAAAGTGTGTTTGATTGCATGAATTTTGTCTTGATTAGGGGTTGTCTACTTGTTGGTTTTTATCTTGCCATACACACCTAATTACTAGCATTTGTACAAAAGTAAAAAAATGCAGAAAATAAATCCTACACTATTACAACCATATTGAAGTGCATAAAAATATAAAGGCAAAAATAAGATAAAAAGAAGGAAATGAGTTCTTTCGATTGGGGGGGAGTGCCCATCAATTCTGCTTCTATTGGCCTCCTTTGATTGGGAGTTGGCACCAACAAGTCATGGCCTTCGATTGGTCATGGTAGCAGCAGGGTGTGGCCTTGGATTGGGCATTGGCAGCAGCTGGGCGTGGCTTTTAGTTCTTCCTTTTTGCCTTGTTACCTTCTTCGACTGGTCTTAGAATCAGTAAGTCATGGCCTTCTATTCTGGCTAGCCTTAGTGCAAGTGTGCCTTCTGATTCTGCCTTTCTGGGGCTTGGAAGTCAGCATGAGCCCAAGGCTTTGTTTCACGTCTCCTTCCCCCTATTTCTTTCGTTTAGGACATAAAGTGGAAACATGGCCTAAGGCCATGCTAGCAATTGTCTTGAGGCCAAACTAATTATTAAAGTATGTTTAATAAACTCAAGAAACAAGAAACAAAATATTAGACATAAAAATAGATTCAAAGGGTGTAAACTAAAAGGAGGCAAAATATTATATACATGTTATGCTTGAAACAAAGGGTTCAAAGGTAAGAGTGACTTACCTTGCTTCAGCCTTGAGTGGGTGTGGGACCTTGAGTGGAGGCCCTGGGTGCTGGATTCGAAGGGAGGGGCCAAAAGCTTGGCTTTGGAGACTGGATTCGAAGGAGGAAAGAAAGCAAGTGTGATGCTTCTTTCCACTGGATTCGAAGGAGACTGAAGTGTGCTTGTTCTTTAGAATCGAAGGGGATGAATGTGATTCTGGGTTTTTTTGATTTCACAAGTGTTGAAGGGACTTGAGAGTTTTGTTGTCTTTGAGAAGATTTTGGAGGTTTTGTTCCTCTAGTCAAAAAATCCTCTTCAGCCTTTGCAAAGAATTCCTCTATTTATAGAGAAAGAATGGACATGTTATCCAAAGCCAGCCTTGCAAAGAATAATAAAATATATGTAACGTGAAAGTACAAGTGGGGGGCCTGTTGGTTGGAGATTAGACTTGTGCTTCGGGCCCTGCTATTCGTTCAGACAAGATTCAGGTTGGAAACTACTTTTGTGATAAAAGTACTCTCTATGAAAAGAAAGGGTATGTAGCCTTTTGCTATCTTAACCAAGAATAGTATTATCCAAAAGAAAAAGTTTAAAACCTTTGTACAAGCCTATGATTATATAAAGATTTGGAAGCAAAGTAGCCTGAGAAGTAGGGTGAGGCTATGAGATTTCCTTAGATTTGCTTCAAACGAAATCTTCTTCGAATGGCTCAGCTTGGATTCGAAGCAAGCTGATTCGAAAGGGATCCACATTCCAATCGAAGCTTTGCGTGTAGGTACTTTTGTCTAATCGAAGGCTTTCCTTCCCATGGTCATATGAGGCCAAACTAAAGAGTGTACGTGGGGGGTTCATGTCTTGTGACTGTTTAGCATGAGGGAAGTTAAATGCCCAAATGAAAGGTTTGACCTTGTGCTGAAGGATTCATGCCCAAACGAAACAAGCATGCAGGCAGCAAACTTGTCCAAATCGAAGCAGGCTTGCAGGAAGCTATTTTTGACCAATCGAAAGATTTTCCTTGTAGGGGGCACGTGTGTCCAGCATGTCATGGCCTTCGATTGCAATCGTGTAAGCAACACACTTGTCCAATCGAAAGGCTGAATAGAAGGAGGCCTATTTTTCTCCAAATTTGTCAAAATGTTATTTTTATCTCTTTTCTCCCTTTTTGACAGTTTCCTTTTAATTATGGTACTGGAAAATCCCAAGTACTTGTGCAAGCTTGAATCCTGAGGATCTTTGTGAGAAAAGCCTTGAGAATTGAGGGAAAATTTTGGGGTACAACAGGTGGCTTCTGGGCGCTCCTTCGTCTAGACAAGCTCAACCAATATATCTTTGCCCCGACTCTCGGTCGACTCGGTGGTAGGGGTAGCAGCAAGAGTAGTCATAGGAATACTTCCAGGAGTAGCAGCAGGGATGATCACGAGAGTAGAAACAGTTTTAGGAGGAGAGATCTCGGGAGAGAAAAATCTTTCGCTTCTTGTTATCTTACTAGTCCCGGCGATATTACTAATGTCAGGATCAGATTCTTCGGCATCTTCCTCTTTAACAATTAAAATATCTTGCTTGACGCCATAGTAATAGACGTTATCCCCATAGTTCCAGGGAACAGCTTTATCCGAGGAATATGGCATAGGTCCAGGGAAAGCAATTATCAATGGAGCAAATTTTGGAACAAATGTAATCCTGATAGGTCTTTTGGAGGAGACCTTGGGAGGATTGGCGGAAATGGTAATGATAGAAATATCTTCACATGGAGTACTTGTAATTGGAGTTTTCTCAAACAATATTTCTTTATCTTTCATCAGACACTGAATGCCATTCTTTAACAAATGGAAACCATTAGGTAAGGAAAAACATAAGTGGCAACCTTCGCCACAACCTAAAAATAAACCGGCCTGCAGGAGATTCTTCTTAATAGTCAGGAGTGGAGTAGCCAGTTCATCATTAGAAGCAACAAACATGTCATTGTCAATAGAATTAACACCACGGTCGTGCTTTGGCATAGGGGCAATAATAACATTAGGAGTTCAGGAGCGTCAAATTTAATCTCCTTTGCTTCAATCAAATCCTGCACTTTATTCTTCAAAGCCCAATAGTCATTTGTATCATGGCCTGGACTTTTAGAATGGTAAGCACACTGAGCATTTGCATTATGGTGAGGAGATGTAGTGTTGGGATTCTTGGGAGCCTCTTTCAGGGTAAAGAAATTAGACTTCAGCAGATATGGTAAAACCTGAGATAGGGTCATATTGATCTAGGTAAACTGTCTCCTTGGTGTTGTACCCCAAAATTTTCCCTCCCATATTTCTCAAAACATTTCAAGAAAGATCTCCAAGTTGCTCAAGGTAGTCCAAGGGTTGGTCAGACAAGCTCTCTCCTAAGGCAGTCTACCCCAAATTAGGGTTTCATGTTGCATCAATATATTTGAATCCAAGTGACCCCAAGTGCTCACTAATGTCCTAATATGTTCTCAATATCATCCATGTCAAGTTTCAAGCCTTGCAGAGAAACTTTGCTCAGTCAATTGCTCAAAGGTCCAAAAATCGATTGTGCTAGGGCAAAAGTCAACTGTGGCCCACATACAGTAAAACTTCAAGATTTTTGGTCAACATCCTCATTTTGAAGTATATTTCATCATTTGATCAATGGTTGATCATGATTCATCAAGGATTGCTCACAATTCATCAAGATTCAAAAGTTGCTAAATTAGGGTTTTGTAGCAAAAGTCAACTCAACTTTGACCAAGCATAACTTTCTCATACTTTATGATAAATGACCCATCCAAAGCTCATTTTGAAGAGGATGCAATTCCCTACAATCCATCTTCAGCTCCCAAGATCAAAATATGCATTCAGAAGAAGTTATGAATTTGGACATTATAGGTCATTTTGAAAAGTCAACAAAAACACATTGTTTGTCAAAGCTTCGTACAAGAGCATGGAATACCAAATTGATATGAGACCAAAAGGGTTGGTTAGAGGAAATCTCAAGCTTTCTAAAAAGTCCAAGAACACCTCCAAAGAGTCAAAATTGAGGAAGTTATGCATTGTTGAAGTTGGACTTTTTTGCAAAATTGCCAAAAGTCAACTATGCCCAAAACTTCAAATTTTGCCAAATGGGCCCATTCTTTTTCACTTGTTTTGAGTTGGCATTGTAGCCCACGTGATCTAGCCTTGGTCATGTGTCCATATCATATTTTTATTAATTGTTTTGATTTTTATTTGAATTAATTTGAATTAAATCAAAACAAATCAAATAAAATCAAAATTATTGAAAACCAAAGATCTTTTGATGATTTCAGGCTTCATTGGACAGCTAGCACCATTCCAAATTCGCATCAAGGCAATTGTGTACAAAAAGATTCAAAATAAGTCAATTTTGGAAAGCTTCAAAGGAGGATCAAATCAAATATCAATTTTATTGAAAGAGGAAGATTTGGGCAAAGCAATCAACCCTAATGCATTGTGTGGTACATAAGGTTACGTGCAGACCAAAATCAAGGTTGGAGATCAAGCATAGAGAGAAAACAAAAACAGAAAAATCAAGCAAAAAGTGTGAGTTCGAAATCACTCCTAGAAGCAGTTTCAAGGCTTGGCAATTGTCCCAATCGTCTCCTGGAAATCTCCACAAGCGAAAGCAAGCAAAACCACGCGTTTCCAAGCCTCCCAGTGCACTGTAAGTCGTTCACGGAACCACCATTTTTTTGATTTCGATTAAATTCATTCTTGCATCTATAATGAAAAATAATTGCATATTCTTGATCACCATGTCATTTACAAGCTTTTTACAATAGCCAATTTCATTTATATGCCTTATATCGTGAATCACCATGGTTAGGGTTTCTTGGATTTTTTTAGGGTTTTTGTTTTCAGGAATAATTGGCCCTAGTAATGGGCATGGTTGCATTCAGGAGGATGAGACGAACTCAACCCTGGTGCTAGAATCCATTTCCATGACCTGTACAAGATTTTGAGGGTGGACAGGCTTGTAGCGACGAACCTTTGTCCGTGGGTATAGATGCTTCTGGTTTTAGCCACGGAGAGAGGAAGAAGAAGTTGTCGTATCATCCTCCCATAGGCCCATTCAAATATGGCGCGTTATTTTTTTTGTTATATCATCCACTGACTTTTTTTTATATTATCATTGTTTTGTATTATATTAACAAATAGAACAACGTAGCCTAATGGTTGCCACGCAGGTTTTCAAGGCATTGGGAGCTGGAGGTCAGGGGTTCGATCCCTGCCTCCAGCATTTGCCATTTTTCTTATTTCTTTCAGGGGATCCAGTGTATGCGCATGCCAAGAGATCATCATACTCCCTCACTAGCCAATGTGCCAGATGGCCAGATGGCCAGATCTGGTGGCCATCATGGAAGGTGCACCAAAGGACTAGGTCAACGCTTGCATACAGGATCCAAAAAGTCAATCTGGACCGGCATCAATGGGCCAGAATAATTTCTTTCTACACCTCCAAAATCAGGCCCATCTCATTCTTTTTTTATATATTTTGTTTATTTTATTTAATTATTTAATTTAATTTAATTTAATTACTAACCATTAAATTAATTTCTTTTTTTATCAAAAAATCACAAAAATATTATTTTTACCCAATTAAATTTCAGAACTTTATTTTTTTATTAATAAATATTAATTAATTAATTAGGTTATTAATTCTATATAACTTTAATTGATTTTGTAAATATTTAAAATCAATTAGAATTAATAGGTTTTAACCCTAATTTAATTATTTATTTTCTTACCTAAAATAACAAAAACTCCAAAATATGTCATTAATTATTTTTCATTTATTAATTTAATAATTAATTTAGCTTTTAATTTTAGGATTAATTTCTTTTCTTAAAAATAAATAAAAACAACAAAAACATTTTCTTTAATTAAAAGGGTCAAAACCCTAATTTCGCATTCGATTTAATTTTGCATCGTGCGCTTTATTTTTCTTTATCGAATTAATGTATATGCTCCCGGTTTGTAATAATTAATTAGGAAATTTATTTTTCCGCTTTTAAATTTCAAAGGGTTGCTTTTGGCGATGTAAATACCCGACGCCTTGTAATAATTTAGTTTAAATTCCGCACCTTAAATTTCTGCAAATATACAACTAACTAGATGTTTGATAATAGGGTTTGCATGACAAGAATGAATGTTTAATCTAAAATCAGTTAGATCACCCTAAACATGTGCAAAGATAAAAATAACTGAAATCAACACACCCGCACATGCGCACTTCTAGGGTACACCCCACTTGGTTGCCTTCGTACACGGTCATTGAGTATAGGTTGTTTTAGAGGTTGTCCTCTTGTCTAAAAGATCACAGTTGCCTCGATATGGTTGCCTCAGATATTGTTGCCTCGAATAAATGATCTAAGACATTAGGGTTACCGCTAAGGCGTCCTAACATTGCTTTAGTGACCGTATGTCTCTCTTTCGAATTGACCCTCAAACTCCAACGATGGTGCTACCTACTCACTAATAGTGGGATAGCATTGTCTTAAGGAAACAAACATAGAATGATTCCTTTTTCGAGTAGGTAGATTAGTTCTTAGATACTTGCTCATCCAAAAACAAAACTTTTTTCACACTTACACTCTTTTACAAACAAGTTTTCAAAAACACTTCATTACACTCTTGAAGACAAAAGCAAGAGTTAAATTGAAGTCAAAACAAAAAAACTTTTCAAAGCCCACAAACACAAAGAAAATAATTTTGAAAATGATGAGCAAGTACCTAAGAGCCCGTAGATAACTACGGATAGAAAGGGTGCTAATACCTTCCCTTTCTATAATCTACCCCCCGTACTCAGAAACATCTTGAAAAAGGAATTTTTCTGTGCTTTTTTTCCTTTCCTTGTTGGATAAAATAAAAGTCGGTGGCGACTCTTGCTTACTGCGACATTTTGCAAACACAAACGCAAAACGTGAACCATCATTCTAAAAAACAGTCAGTTCTTTCCGCCGTATCACACTTGGCTTATCTGTTCTGGACTGATTATTCAGTTGCCGGTTTGATGTAGAATTGGAAATCATAACAGCCCATACCGTCGGACGATGCTCAGTTTTATTAAGATTTCTTTGGCCATAAGCAGCACTGACCTCCTTCTTCCCTGTGAATGGTTTCTTTGTAGTGTTGGAGGATGCATCCCTTTGTATCTTACCACTTTTGATGCCAGCCTCTACTCGTTCACCCGTCAAGATCAATTCAGTAAACCCAGCAGAAGAAATTCCAATCAGATGGTTAAAGAACGACCCAGACAGCGTGCCCAAGAACATACCCACTAGCTCCCTATCAGATAACGTAGGTTGGACTCTTCCCGCAAGGTCTCTCCATTTTTGGGAATAGTCCTTAAAACCCTCTTCGGAACCATAGACATGTTTTGCAACTATATACGAGTCAGGGCGAGGTCAACATTATATTGGTACTTCTTATAGAAAGCAGCAACTAGATCTTCCCAATTATGCACATTGGTTCTTTCTAGTTGATAGAACCATTCCAGCTGAGTCCCTGCCAAACTTTCCTGGAAGAAGTGTACCCACAAATCCCTATCAGTAGTGTGGGGTTGGATTTTCCTGACATACGACCTTAAATGCAGTTAACGGCATGAGAAATCGTCGTACTTAGCAAATGTAGGGACCTTGAACTTCCCCAGGATGACAACCCCTGAGACCAGTCCTAGCTCTTCAAAGTCCAATTCGGACATCCTTCGGATATCCATGGCATTGAGCCGATCCTCAAGCTATTTGTATTTATCATTAGCAGGAGGATACTGCTCCTCAGAATAGTTAGGCCCATCTTCCTCAGACTCCCTTGTAATGTGGTCTTCTTCTCTTGGCTCTCCATCCTGATTGTCTCTCTCTCTCTTGACGGAGTTGCAAGCTCTGAAACTTGCTTCACGGGTCCTTTGAACCTTCTTCCCAAATTCAGAACACCCATTGGCCTCTTTTTCTTCTTCTTGTCGAGAATCAGAGCTTTCAAGTCTTCTTGTCCCTTAGATAAATTTAGGAACATTTCTTGTAATTGGGCATTCTAGCCCTAAAGCTCCTTAATTGTTTGTTCAAGAGCCATTGCTGAAATAAACAGCGAAGAAGATAAGAAACTTGTTTTGAAAACCTGTTCATGCAATGATATGTATGATATATGAAATTATTTCAAGGGCCTTATTGGATTTAAACTCTTTTATCCAAAACTGAAACAAAGACTTTTTTATTAGTAATCTCAAATGAAATCAATGTTTACAAAGGAATAACAAAAAAGAAACTTCTAAAACTTCTAAGTCTCCTAAGGACGCTTCCTTTTGGTGCTAATGTAAGCATTAGGATTCTGCTCCTCATGAAGCCGCTTTATCAGTTCCAATAACTTTTTCTCACTGGCATAGAATTGGGACTCAAAGGCATCTCGTTCTTCTTTGAGCTATATCCAAGATTTTTGCAATTCTTCGAAGTTTGTTGGCATATTAGGATGAAGAATGATGCAAGACTCGACACCTTGAACAATAGGCTCTGAAATCACTGGTAGGATAGCAGCATACGGCATCATAAGATTTTGAGCATGGGTTCACACCCATTTGAGGTATGGCTCCAAAAGTATGGAGTTCTTGTGCCCTAGTGTCTTGCTATCAATCTTCTTAACCATTCCCCAAGGACGGATGAACCTCTGATGATAACCTTGTAGATAATTTAAATAGGCGAACACAATATCTTGAATGAGCATATCATGAGGACCATCCCTCTGGGCGTAGCCGAACTGACGTAAAGCCAAAGAGGGGTTGTAAATGATACCTCCTTTAATGCCAAGGAGTGGCACATTGGGAAATTCTCTGCAGCGATTAATAAAAGAGATATCTTCTTAGGAGCGAGCGTACCAATAGATGTCAGAGTGAGAAAGAGACGGAACCAGAGATTAATGTCTCTTTCTCTGGTTCCTTCATTACTAACCAAGGAAGGTGTGAAATAAACCACCTATAGAGTAGAGGTATACAACACATAAGAGTCCCTCGCTTCTTCATGGTACGTGTATGGAGTGAGTGCAGAATATTCCCGAGTAATGTAGGCACTGGATTTTAAGTAAGGAAAATGTTGATGGCACTGACATCTACAAACTGGTCTGAATTGAAAAACAGAACCAACCCGTAGATCAAAAGAGCTAACACATCTTCAAAGGCATGGTAACTCATACCGTCTATGAATACCTGGGCTTTCTTCATCAGGAACCTTGTGAGGAAGCCCTTAACTCCACTCCTCCTTTCCCAATTGGACTCAATGTCAGATGGTTTCAAATGCAAAGCTATGGAAACATCTTCAGCAGTTGGATCTTGTTCTAAACCGGTAAAGGGTATCTGCTCCAATATAGGAAAACTGAGTATTTTGGAGAATTCTTCCAACGTAGGTGTTGTACCCCAAAATTTTCCCTCTCACTTATCAAGAATTTTCTCACAAGATCTCTTTTGGCTCAAGACTGCATTAGGGTTGATCAGCTCAAGACACCTCCTTAAGCACCGATGACCAAAATTAGGGTTTGAGATTGCACAAGGATATTTGAACTTACAATGCCCCATATGACTTTAATGTATCATTATGGACCCTCAAGATTACTCATGTCAAGTTTCAAGCTCTGGATCACACTTTTGCTCAGTCAATTGAGCAGTTGACCTAAAAATCATCAGTATTGGGGAAAAAGTCAACTATGGCCAATTTACAGTGAAACTTCATAATTTTTTATCCACATCAACATTTTAAACTCATATGTATCATTTGATCAAGTTTGGACCATAATTCCTCAAGAAATTTGATCAAATCTTCAAAAGGGCAAAATGGTCAAAATTAGGGTTTTGATTGGGAAAGGGCAATTTCTGATTTTTTACCTATCAAATGATCAATTGCTTTAAGGCATGATCTCAAGATTCCAATTGTATCATTTTGACCTATTGACATGGCTCAAAACATTGCTCAAGTCCAATGGATTGACAGATGAATTTTCAGTCAACTGATCAAAAGTCAAATATATACTGAAAAGTCAAACTTTGACTTTTTGGTCAAAATCAAATGTCAAAGATCACAATTCATCAAAGCATGTCAAATTATGAAACTTATTCATCAAGAAATCAAAAATTCAATATTTCATTTTGAAAAGTTAAAATTTCTAAACTTAGAAATTTTTCTAAGTGTTGGAAATTTCTTATTTTTTCACAACTTTGAGCAAAATTTTCTCCATAATGCAAGATGATTCAAAAGAAACTTTCAACATGAAAGTTGTAGATATCCATGAAATATACAACATTTATTTACACAACTCCTTCCAAAAGTGCTTGGATCTCAAGTTATAATTTTAAGAACACATGGTCATGAAACAAAACACTTAGTGAAATTTTGCCCTAATTTGGTCAGCATTTTGACCTAACTTCATGGCACTTTTTCATATAGTTCCAAGGGGAATTTTCAAAAGTGATTCAAAGAGGTGTTGTAGATCACATTACAATATTTCCAAAATATCCAAGAACTCCTTGAGATCATTTTTGAGTAGGGAGAATCAAAGAGATGAAGTTAGGATTTTCACACTTGAATTACAAGTCATTTTGTGATGAACAAGATTCAAAATTCAAACTTATGTTGCATAACCTCTACTTTTCAGGCCTCAAACTTGTTAGGAACTCCATAATTAATTGCTTCCACATCTGTTAGAGGTCTCAATTCAAGCATTCAGTGCAAGGCCATGCTTTATATCCATTTCTGGAAGAAAGTGCACAATGCCATTTTGATAAAGTAGCTTTTTGCATAAAACTTATTCTTGAGCCTTTCACTTGTTCTCTTCTCATCATACATGTCTTATAACTCAAGAGAAACTGTTTTAGACACTTATAATCACCCAGCCCATGCAGGTACTACACATTGAAACTTGTTTTCCCACTTTTCTTCAAAATCAAGTAACCTAGCAATTAGCTTGTAACTTGTACTTCTGACTATCCAAAGCACTCAAGACCTTTTGCTTATAGATACACAAGTCATTTTCCACAAATCTCACGCATGCTTAAGCCCTGAAAACACCAAGAACACAGAATCACCAAAATTGAATCCAATCTCCAAATTTGCTCGTGCGTTTCTTGGTTTTTTACTTTCAAAAGCTTCTAAATAACATACAAAAACAATTCCAAAACCTGCAACACCACTGTAACATCTCCATCATTATCCACCATTTTCAAAAACAACACCTTGCACCTTGACTTCTCCAGAACTCCTCAGGCACTTTCAGCTCAAGCTAAGCATCACATTAGCTTCCTGGGAACTTGAGGAAGCTAAACCAATCATTGAAACTCACTAAAAGCTACTCAAACTCCAAACACGATACCCTCTTGCAAGGTAAGTTTTATGACTTTTGAACTCTTCATACAGGCATCATTAATGGTTTATTTGTGAATGAAAAATGTAGATATCATTGCCCTAAAGCTAACCATGTCCATAGTTTTCATTTATATTGCTTGAGATTAGAGAATTTTAGGACTGAAGTTTCTAAAATTTTTAGGGTTCAGATTAGGGCCATTAAAATTCATGCTTGTATTTGATTTATAATTTTATTGCTTTGCATTTCTGAAATCATGAGGAAATTTGCTACAAGATTCATGTTTACATTTTTGCAAATGGATGAGAGATGAACAAGATGCATGTACTCTGGTTGGGCGTGAGGTTGAAGATGAAGTTCAGGCCATGGACTTGTTTACTATCATATATTTATAGTTTGATTTATATAAACGGATGTATAGCCACCCCAGTGGTAGAAGCGCGCGCCTGTGACTATAGGGACCTGGGTTCGAGCCCCAGTGGTTCCCTTTTTACTTGTTTTCTCACATTTTCCATATTTTTGTCATTTGTTTGCAGCACTGGGCCTCATATTTTTTCTTACTACTGACCCCCCTTGCTGGCTATTCACACCCCTGGCCCAATTTATTTTCTTTTTCTCATTTTTTTATATTTTTTTCTTAAATATTTTATCTAATACTAAAAATCAGAAAAAAATATAAAAAACATTAGATTTATATTTTGACACAGTTTATTTATTTATTTACACAAAAAAAAACTTATTTTATTTAATCATTACTTTATTTATTTTATTAATTGGTTTGTAAATTTAATTAAAAAAACTAGGGTTTTAGTTATTTTCTTTTACATAATTTATATATTTTATTTTAATATAAAAAGACCAAAAATATTTTATAATACTATAATTTACTTTTAAAGACAAAAATACCAAAAACATTCTTCTTATAAACTTGATTTCTTTTTTAATCAATTAGTGGATTAGGGTTTTATTTAAATTCTTTTCCTAGTAAATTTAGTTTTACTTTTTACTAATTTAATTAATTTTTTTTAGTTAATTAGGTTAAAACAAAACCCCTTTTCCCTAAAAAAATCCAAATAAACATCCATTTTCTTTACATTTACATTCTTGTATATTTATTCATTTTGTACATTATTTATTCAATTCTTGTACAAATTCAATATGGTTGTAATATATAATTAGGTTTATTTTCTAGAAATCCCCATTTATAATTTGTACACCCCCTCCCACGAGTATTGTAATACCGTAGTAATTTTAAATTCCGCAATTTATCGCTTTATATACAAATTCTAGTAATTAGGGTTTGTATGGGAAGACTAAAACCAATCAATTAGAAAACCCTAATCAAAGACAAAACCAAGCATGAAAAAACAATACACTTACACACAAGCACCCCTAGGGTAAATCCACTTGGTTGCCTTACAAAACGGCCCTATTACGCATGTGAGGTATCTTAGCAAAAACAAGCAAAATACAAGATCATAGTACCTCGATGACGCTATCTAAGTTGCCTTTCAAAATGATCTTAGTCCCTAAAGAGAATGCTAAGATACCTTGCAACATTTCAAATCATGGTTATACGATGACCCACACCCGTCCCGTTTACATACAAAGATAGGATTACTTATCAAATCAATGGTAAGATAACAATGTCAAATGAAAGAGGAAATGAACATTAAAGACTTTTGAGTAGGTAGAATATCCTAATTACTTTCTCTATTTCAAAACAAAACATCTTTGCTATTTTCAAAACAAACACCTACACTTTCAAAACATCTTACAAACTTGAAAACCTTTTCAAAAGACCAACATCTTTGTATACATTCTTACGAACAAGAATCATTACAAAGTTCGCCTAAATAATGGCCTCTTTACAAAATACTTTCAAAAAACCACACAAAGCACAGTTTTAAACAAAAGCAAGTGATCTAGAAAGTAACTAAGAGCCCATGGAAAACCCTGGATGAAAAGGGTGCTAATACCTTCCCTTTTCATAATCTACCCCCTGAAATCTAGAAACAATCTCAAAGGTATTTCCTGTGCTTTTTCACCTTTCCTTTTGGATAAAAGAAAAGTCGATGGAGACTCTTGCTAACCGCAACATTCGCAATCAAACGCAAAACACCCAAGTCAGTTCTCCCACTGTATCACAGAACTGGTGACTCTGCTGGGGAATTTCTAAATGTAGGGTTACCTTAGAGTTATATCACATTTACTTGCTTTCTTTGTTTGACTTGTATGCTTTACATTATGGTTCTTTGTTTAGGTTTGAATCCTCTACCCGGATTTGGGATACCTTATAGGTAAGTAGTAATACATTGTGGAAACTGTGCGGGGTATACCGACATGGTCTAAGCAATATTTACGTTAGTGCGACATATTTGTGGGTACCGGTAGCCCTTGAGTTAATGAAGGAGAATACGGGGCCGCTGAGTGATGTCATAAAGCACTAATGAACTTTTAGAATCTTTACTTAACCAACTTGGCCATTAGGATGTAGTGAGATGACCGACTTTGGTGCAGCTGAAGTTGGTAGATACTCGATACTACACTCATTGAGGTTTGGCTTTTTGGGATATTTCGGTCGTCATTAAAGAGGCTTGTGCTGAAATAATAACCAAGGAAACAAACCAGTGATATTGAGCTCATTAGAACCCGGTTACTATTGCTAGGACAGGTTTTAAGCCAACTAAACTTCAAGAGGTTACTTACCTATAAGACTCCATGCAAGCCTAAACCTAAGGACTTGTTTGCTTTGTTTATATATACATACTTGTACATAACACCATAAACATCATAACATCATACTCATTCACTAACCATTTCAAGGATCTTGGGATTTATCTTTGTTCAGTTTTGTAGGACATGGATTCTATTCGCAGGAAAACTATTCAAGTCAACTGTAAGGATACCTCCAAAACTTAAAGAGCTAGCTTCAAGGATTCCTGAAAATTCTCCATTCACCGAAAGACATGGTCACTTACTAAACTTGGTCACCTCCAACACCGATGAAGACATGATAAAGGTTCTCTTTCAGTTCTTTGATCCTTTACACAATTGCTTCACATTTCCCGATTATCAACTTGTGCCCACTTTGGAAGAATTCTCCTTACTCTTGAGGATTCCCATTCTCAATCAACTACCTTTCAACGGTACAGAAAGAGATCCAAAGCCAAAAGAGATTCCTCAAGCTCTACACTTGCAACCATATGATGTCACAACCAATTGGGAAACAAGGAGTGGTGTCAAGGGTTTCCTAGAAAAGTTCTTGTTTGAGAAAGCCCAAAGTTGTTGGAACTCTTTGGATCTGTAAGCTTTTGAGGAAATCGTGGCTCTCCTCATCTATGGGATGGTTTTATTTCCAAATCCTGACCAACTCATAGATGTGAACACCGTCAAAATCTTCATGTCCCGCAACCCGGTGCCTACTTTGCTAGGGGACATCCTACATTCCTTTCACACTCGCACTATGAGGAAACGAGGTATCCTTATGTGTTGTACTACTCTTTTGGAAATATGGTTTATTTCGCATCTTCCCCAATATTTATTGAAGAACGAGCAAGGTTCAAGGTGGTCACAAAGGTTAATGACGCTCAAACATCCAGGCATCCATTGGTGTTCCCGATCTATAGAGAATGTTATCATCATCGACTGTTGTGGAGAATTACCTAATGTCCCTTTACTTGGAATTAGGGGAGGTATCACCTACAACCCCTGCCTAAATTTAAGACAGTTTGGTTATGCCCGAAGGTATTGTCCACATGAGATGCTGATTCAAGGTTTGGTATTTGACTACGAGAACGACGATCAAGGTCACCGCCATAGATTTATCTGAGCTTGGAGGATGTTGAACAAGGTAGATAGCAAGACATTGGGGCACAAGAATTCCATCCCTCTTGAGCCTTACCTCAAATGGGTACGAACTCGTGCTCAGAGTCTTATGATGCCTTATCCCTCCATTCTCCCGGTAATCATTGAGCCTGTTATGGAACGAGATATTCCATACACTATCCTGCATCCTGACATGCCAACCTCTCTTGAAGACTTACAAAGATATTGGATAAAACTCAAGGGGGAGAGAGACACTTTCGAAGCCCAACTCTACGCTAGCAAGAAGAAGGTTTTATAACTCACTAAGCAACTTCATGAGGAGCGGAGCCTGAATGCCTACATCGCACAAAAGAGGATGCGTACAACCTTTTTATCTTAGAGTTTTTGTGTTGTTTTTCCCAAAGAGGCATTGATGTACTCAAACTTTGATTTTTAATATAACGTGTGTTTCCTTTTTTGTCTAAAATAAATTTGAATCTTTAAAATCCTTAAAATCATTGCATATGCATTTACCATTCATCATAACATAAGCAGGTTTCTTGCAACAAGTCTCCTCATCTTTCTACAGTTTATTTCAGTAAGATGGATCTCGAGCAAACAGTGAAAGACCTCCAAGCACAAAATGCTCAGTTTCAACATATGTTCTTAACTCTAGCTAAAGGACAAGAGTTGAAGACCCTGCTGGTTGAAGAGAAGAAGAATAAAAAAAAGAAAACAACCAGAGTTCTGAATATGGGAAGAAGATTCCAAGGTCAAGCAATAAGGACCCTAGACTTTGCAACGTCATCTGGTGAGAAAGACAATCAAGATGGGAAAGGCAAGGAAACAGTGGCCCAGCCAGATTCAGAAGAGGAAGAGGAAGAAAAAGATTATTCTGAAGAAAACTATCCTCCGGCCGACGACAAGTATAAGCATCTGGAAGAACGGTTAAGTGCAATGGAAATTCAAAAAGTGCCTGGCCTAGACTTTGAGGAGTTAGGTTTAGTATCAGGGATTGTCATTCCTCCAAAATTCAAGGCACGGTGTTCGCCAAGTACGACGGAGTTTCATTTCCCAAAATTCATCTCCGGTCCTATGTGAGGAAAATACAGCCTCATATTGCTGACAAGGATTTATGGGTACACTTCTTTCAAGACAGTCTGTCCAGAACTCAACTTGATTAGTTTTATCAACTAGAAAGAGCCAATGTTCATAATTGGGAAGATCTTGCCGCTGCCTTTTACAAACAATACCAATACAATGCAGACCTTGCTCCCACCCGTACTCAACTCCAGAATATGGCCATGGTTTCAAGTGAAGGCTTCAAAGACTACGCGCAAAAATGGAGGGACTTAGCAGGAAGAGTCCAGCCTCCCCTATCTAAAAGAGAGTTAGTAGACATGTTTTTAGGCACCCTATCTGGACCTTTCTTTAATAACTTGATTGGGAGTTCCTCGGCGGGTTTTACCGAACTGATCTTGATCGGAGAAAGAGTGGAAGCCGGGATAAAGAATGGGAAGATTCAAAAAGATGAATCCTTTGCTGCTGTAAGAAAACAATTCATTGGAAAAAAATAATTTGTTGCTGTATATCCTCAGAGAAATCAAGATAGGGTTGAGCGTCGTCCAATGGTGGGGGCTGTCATGATTCCTAAACCCACACCTGCTTAGTAAAGAAGTAACCAACCAAGAATGGAAATACCAGTCAGATAGTTCACCCGAATTAATATGACACTATCTCAAGTATTATCGCATTTGTTAAGATCCAATCTAGTGACTTTGAAAGAAGCTCCAAAAAATCCTAACACAACCTCTCCTCATTATCATCCTAATGCCCGTTGTGCATACCATCCTGAGAGTCCCGGCCATGACACTAACAATTGTTGGGCTCTGAAAAACAAAGTACAAGACCTTCTTGAAGCCAAAGAGATTGAATTCGACGTGCCAGAAATTCCCAATGTTATCACTGCCCTTATGCCCAAGCACGGCCGTGATGTCAATGCCGTTGAGGAAGATATGTTTGTTACTTTGGTTGATGAACTTGTGACCCCACTCCTGACTATCAAAAAGAATTTGTTGAATGTCAGTGTATTCCCAGGCTGTAATGAAAGTTGTCATTTCTGTTTATCCTCACCAACCAGTTGTTATTTGTTAAAAGCAAGCTTTCAATGCCTAATAGATGACAAGGATATTTTGTTCGAGAAGACTTCTACTCCAACTATTTCTTATAAGGATGTTTCCATAGTGACCATTTCCGACAATTCTTCCAGGGTCTCCACCAAAAGACCCGTTAGGATTACATCAGTTCCTAAAGTAGCTCTGTTGATAATTACAATGCCTAGACCAATCCCGTATTCTTCAGACAAAACCGTCCCATGGAATTATGAAGGTGATGTCTACTATCACGGTATCAAGCAAGATTGGCTAGCTGCTGAAAATGCAAGCTCTGAGAAAGTTGACTCTGATATCAGTAATATCGCAGCGACTAGCAAGATAAACCGAAGCGGAAGGGTATTCTATCCATAAATTTCTCCTCCAAAAGCTATTTCCGGACCTGTAATCATTCTTGTTATTGTTACTCCTGCAAAGGTTATTCCCAGTCCTGCAATCATCTCTGCTAATACTTATGTTGACAAAACTGTTGTGGTACCTGTTATCACCCCTACTGACATTCCTACTGCCGAGTCAACCGAGACTCGAGGCAAATGTATTCTGGTTGAGCCTGTCTAGATGAAGGCACAATCAGTAGCTATCCCTGAGACCTCCCGAAAAGAGATGGAGGAAATTCTAAAGATTATAAAAAGAAGCGACTACAACGTAGTCGAACAACTGGGGCAAAATCCATAAAAAATTTCTATGTTGGATTTATTGTTATATCCCGAGGCTCATGCAAAGTGTGATCGGTGGATCTGGAACTGACTGTTTTAAAGCTGGTTCGCGAAATGTCGCGGTAAGCAAGAGTCGCCACCGTCTTTTATTTTCTCCAATTTGGAAAGGACAAAAGCACAGAAAAATTCCTTTAAAGAGATTGCTCTCGGTTCGGGAGGTAGGTTATAGAAAGGGAAGGTGTTAGCACCCTTTCTATCCATGGTTATCCATGGGCTCTTAGATACTTGCTCATTGTGTTTTCAAAAATGTTTGTTTGCTTTTCAATGTGGGTTTTAAAAAGTTTCTTTGAAAAATTTCAGTTCGACTCGTACGTCAGAGTGTTTGAAAAATTTGCTTTTGAAAGCTTTTGAAAATGTGTTGGTGAAAAGATGTTTTGATTTGTTTGAAATTAGAGCAAGTATCCTTGAGAACCTACCTACCCTAAGGAATTCGTCTGTGTAAACGTCCTTGAAAGTAGTGCTATCCCACCATTGAGAGGTAGGTAGCACCACCGTTGGAGGTGTTCGGGTCAATTCGGGTTTGTAGGGACATGGTGATCACCGGAGTAATGGGAAGACACCTTAGAAGCTACCCTCATGCCAGGTTCCCGGATCATGAGGACTTACTAAGACGTCCTCTACTCGACGATCACCTTTCGAAAGGCAACAGTGAGGCGTACCCTAGGGGTGGTGTGTGCGAATTGTGTGTCATTTTCAGTTTATTGTTTGTCTTGTCATGCATTGGTGATCTAACGATTCGATTTTATTTTTGGGCATTCATTCTTTCATGCATATTTATTAACAGTTATATACTTGCGAGAAAATAAATCTAGACTATTACAACTGGCGCGGGTCCACATCGCCAAAAAAACCGAACCCGATTTGACTGAAAGTAAAAAACAATAAAATAAAAGTGCGAGAAATAAATCTAAACTTATTACAAGGCTTTGGGGCATATACAGAGGTATTTAAACAATATAAAATAAATGCGCGAAATAAAGAGATTAAACAAAACTAGGGCGTTGGACCCTTTTACAAACAACTAAAATTAATCAAGGAATTTAAAATTAAAATTAAATGAAAAATAGTATTTTTTGTGTTTTTTAGATTTAAAAGAAAAAAGACAAATTAATTAAAACTAAAATGCTAAACCCTAGTTCTAATGTTTTTTAAGTTATTAAGAAAAAGATTTAATTTCTAACCTAATTTAATTCTAAATTAATTTATGTACAATTTTTAATTTATGAAAATAAATAAATAATATCATTATTCTGAAAAAAGGAAAAATAAAAAAAAAGAAAATAAAAGTCATTAAACCTAAATTCTAGTTTTTTTGGATTTTTATTAAAAAGGATTAAAATTGAAAGCCTAATTAAAACTAAATAATCACAAACATTTATTTAGAAAATAATAAAAATAAAAATTATATTTTTTATTGGTCTTTTCTGATTTTTGAAGGCTTTTTTATATTTTGTTAAAAATAATTAATTAAATACATAGCAAATAAAAGAAATAAAAAGAAAGATTAAAGAAAAAATAAAAAATAAAATCATAAGGCAAACCAGGGGGGTGTAGATTTGAAAAGCCTGGCCCAATTGCTTTGAATTTTGTTGACTTTTCCAATCACATGCACGCCTGTTGACTTGCATCCACCATATGCCTTTGTTCTGAACCCTTTGATAGACCTCCTGGGACACGTGGACAATGCGTTCTGAGTGTGTATGGTGAGTCTCAATGTTAGCGTTGCATGGAAACTGGAAATGAAAAATAATATTGAATTTTGCAAGACCTGGGACTTGAACCCAGGTCATGAAGGTTATTCACATCACGTGCTACCAACTGCGCTGCTGCATGTCATTTAACATGTTATGGTTAATAAACAATAAAAATTAAAACCAACGCATAATGGCTAAACGCGCGCAAATTCGAATTGACCAGTCTCCGTGTGACAACTCATCGTCTCTTTCATTTTTCTGAAACATGAAGGACGAAGGCAACGGTTTTTTGATCGTTGCTTTAGGGGACTTATAAGAAAATAGCGACTAGCCCCTCGTCGCTCATAAATTGAGCGCGAGGGTGCCATCTTCTTCGTCTCAACCTGCTTAAGCTGATGGCACTGGTCTTGAGGCTTGATTTTACTCCGTGTCAAAAGCCCTAATTCAAAAAGCTGGAAACCCTAAAAACCAATCATGGTAGATTCGTGTATGGCTTATGAAAATGCAATTAAATACCATGAACAGCTTAGAAACTTTGTAAGGAATAAGAATTTATCAACAAAAATGCAAGAGGACGCGTGAATTGTGATATGCAATCTCAAAAAATTATGTGACACGGCTTGAGGTCTCCCTACCAATTCCTGGGTTTTTGAAAGATGTTTGGAGTTGGAATGTGTTCAGTAGATGTCCAGGATGCTATTGGACAAAGAATTAAGGCTTGAAAGATCCTCCAATAGTGATTTCAGATTTGTCTTTTTATGGAGAAATTTTCAATATGCCAATGCTTGTTTGGGCGCAGCTTATGATCTCTTAGGCCTAGGGTTTGACTCAGTGATGATCATGGAATGGAATTGGCTTGCTAACTCCCCTTAATTCAAGCTCATGAAGGAATTAGTCTTAGGGTTTTCACTCTTAACCATTTTTCCTCCTTTTTAGCCAAAACCTAGACCTAGTATGCAAATGAACCCTAGCCTGATTTCTTGAGTTGGTTCATGATACATAGAAATTGTCCAAGTTCACATGACACTATTCCATTGGTTTTTAAATTTTATTTGAATTTTCAAAGAATTAAAATGAATTAAATCATCAAAAATTAAATAAAATAAAAAAATCAATATTTGGTCTTGAAATTAACCATGGGACACGTGTGTGGCATGACAAGGATGAACCAAGTGGAAAAAATGGGGCCCTTTTGTCAAAAATTGGATTTTCAATGATAGTTGACTTTTGCCATTTCACAAAAATTTCCCAACTTCTACAAGGCACAACTTGCTCAATTTTTAAGATTTTCACATGTTCTTGGACATTTTGGAAAGGTCTTTGAGTCCTTTAACCAATGCCTTTGGTCCCATGTCATTTTGATTTACCAATCTCAAGTTATGGTCTTTGACGTAAAGTCCCTTTTTGTTGACTTTTGAAAATGACCTGTAATGTTGAAATTGATAACTTTTTGTGAGAGAATTTCTTGGACTTGAAGTATGAAAATGAGTTGTAGGAAATGTCTTTCTCTTCAAAATGAGCTTTGGATGGAATTTTTCTGATAATCCATGTGAAAGTTATGCCCTGGTCAATTTCAGTTGACTTTTTCAGCTGTCCAAATATAGCAACTTTTGCATCTTTGATGATTTCTGAGCCAAATTTTGAGAATCATGATCAAGCATTGATCAAATGATGTTTGTGGCTTCAAAATGATATATTGACCAAAAATTTGAACTTTTGACTGTCAAATGACCATTTTGCCCCTACAGTTGACTGTAGTGCAATTTAGGGTTTTGACTGTGCAATCTTGAGCTGAATGCCTTGAACCTTGATATGAGGATGCTTGACCATGTTTGTAAGCATATGAGACTTGATTGAGCCCTTGAAAACTTCCTTTTCTTGATCAGAACCCAAACCCTAGTTTTGACTGTATAGGAGACAGTTGACCTGCACAACCCTTGGGGAATTTTGTGACTTGGCTTGGCAATTTCTTGAGGAATATGGGAGGGCAAATTTTGGGGTATAACAGTTGCCCCTGTTCAATCTTCTTAGACCCGAGGATGCAGATTGGCTGACGTGCCTTTCGTAATCTGAGGGTAAAAGATGATTGGACACTAGAGTGCCCGGAAATTTGCGCTCACATGTTAGCAATGATGGTGGAATGGGCTTATAGATGCCATCTGGATGTTCGATTGCGTAAGAGATTCCTTGGAGAGAACCTGCATACCTGCAAAAGAGAAAATGAGTACCTGACACGTTGCAGGAGTTGATTTTTTTTTGAGAAAAATCTTGGTGATTTTAACTTCAACGACGCTCGTTGAGAAAAGATCTGGGGGATTTTAACTTCAACGACGCTTGTTGAGAAAAGATCTGGGGGTGTCTTCTACTGGGATAAGAATCAGGGAGATCTTAGGGTCGATCTGACTGAACCAGAGAGGCCTTTGACTGGGTAAGAATCAGGAAAATCTTAAGGTCGACTTAACTGAACCGGTCGAGGTCTTGAAATGTCTTCAACTGGATAAGCATCAGGGAGATCTTAGGTCGATCTGACTGAACCAGAGAGGCCTTTGACTGGGTAAGAATCAGGAAAATCTTAAGGTCGACTTAACTGAACCGGTCGAGGTCTTGAAATGTCTTCAACTGGATAAGCATCAGGGAGATCTTAGGTCGATCTGACTGAACCAGAGAGGCCTTTGACTGGGTAAGAATCAGGAAAATCTTAAGGTCGACTTAACTGAACCGGTCGAGGTCTTGAAATGTCTTCAACTGGATAAGCATCAGGGAGATCTTAGGTCGATCTGACTGAACCAGAGAGGCCTTTGACTGGGTAAGAATCAGGAAAATCTTAAGGTCGACTTAACTGAACCGGTCGAGGTCTTGAAATGTCTTCAACTGGATAAGCATCAGGGAGATCTTAGGTCGATCTGACTGAACCAGAGAGGCCTTTGACTGGATAAGCATCAGGAAAATCTTGGAGCGATTTAACTGAACCGGTCTAGGTCTTGAGATGTCTTCAACTGGATAAGCATCAGGAAAACCTTGGGACGATTTGACTGAACCAGAGAAGGCCTTTGACTGGATAAGCATCAGGAAAATCTTAGGTCGATTTAACTGAACCGGTCTAGGTCTTGAAATGTAGCTTGAGAACGTAACTGGATCTTTCCTGAAAGATAAAAGTCAGTCATATGCAATGCATGATATGGATCAAGCAATGATGTTCTCAACATAAATGAGATTTGTATGATGCAGTGCGTTATGCATGCTATAATGATGTATGTGATGTTTCATGTATGTTTTTTGTCTAGGAGAGTAAATCCTTGACGGGTGCCGGGAAGTCGTATCCTGGGCTGATGTTGAAGTATTGATTTTGTTTCCGCTAGGGATGATAACTGCAAGGATACCGGTAGGAGAAGATGACTCCGTTGCGGAATGAACTTGGCGAATGGAAGATTCTGCGGGGAGAAAAGATACTCTAGCGATCATGCTGGAAAGCAATACTCTGTGGGAAGAGTGATGCCTTGCTGAGTGTTGATAGCAACTCTGTTGGGGATACCGTTGTTATGTTGGAAGTATTGATGGACTTCGCGGAGGATAGGAAAGAACTACGTTGACGACGACCTTTCCTTGGCTTTTGGCTGAGGATAACCCAGTTATATCCTGTTAAGGAAATAACTCTTTAAATAAAGCCGGACGACGCGTTCGTGTTCTGCGAGAGGATAAGCTTCCAGAATATACTGGGGATAAGCTTACTGCTTGGGGAGATGAATTCCATCTTTCCTGGGGAACTTGGATGGGACTCTCCTGGGGAAGTTTTGATATGCTGGGGAGGAATGCACTGACTTGCTGTCCTCTGGGGAATTCAGGATGTCTGGTTAGGTTCTTTAGCTGAACCTGCCTTGGTACCTTGGAGGATAGAACAATTAGACCGCTCGGACAACTCTTCATTGCCCCTGTTTCTAGTGTCACCTGCAATTAATTCTTTGTTTCATATGCAAATATTTATGAGCTAGCAAATCATTGTCAATGCATATATCACAAATTGAACCTTGGACGTTCTTCGCAAAACAGAAAAGAAAAAAGGAAAACAATCGGCACGTTTAACTGAAAAGTATATTTGTATTGATTTTGAATAGCCTGTGAATAGGCGTTTTGTGTACAAGAGGCTGGCGTCCTAGTAAGAGGAACGTCGCCGAATAAGAGAGTTTATACAAGTTTTGTACAAAAGAAAATAAACAGCTGTGTGAAGTATGAATGATCCACTGGGTTTCAACTCTGCTATCGCCTTTATAACCCTGAGCGTCTCATCACTTGATGACCTTGGTTGAAGGTGAAGCTGACTGATCGATGTCGTCTGAACTTGATGTAGATACCGGATTCTGGATGCAAAGTGATCCAATGAGACATAGTATTACGCTTTTATCCCTAATTTTTGCCTGGGCTGCCCTTTCGGGTTTTCAGTCCACCGGGATACCCATTTTTGCCCAAGCCGCCTTTTCAGGTTTTCGACTTGCCGGGTGTACAAATTTTTTTTATTTTCATCCCTTCATTTTGCCCGAACCCTTTTGGTTCGACGGGGAGCCCTAATTTTTGCCTAGGCATGTCAGCCTAGCGGGTCTTTTTCATGCGTAGTATTTTTTAACTATGTCTGCATTGGCGGGGTGAGGAAGGTCGTCACCATCCATGTTGGTTAATATCATTGCTCCTCCTGAGAACACATGCTTAACCACAAATGGCCCTTCGTACGTAGGGGTCCATTTGCCCCTTGGATCACTCTGAGGAAGGATGATTCGCTTGATCACCAGATCCCCGACTTGATATTCCTGTGGTCTGACCTTTTTGTTAAATGCCCTGATCATTCGCTTCTGATATGTCTGACCATGACAGATAGCAGCAAGTCTCTTTTCGTCAATAAGGTTGAGCTGATCAAGTCGCGTCTGGATCCAATCATCTTCATTCAGATTTGCATCCTTCATTATCCGGAGAGAAGGAATTTGTACTTCGATCGGCAAGACTGCCTCCATGCCATAAACCAGAGAGAAAGGAGTTGCCCCGGTTGACGCCCTAGCTGAGGTGCGATACCCATGTAGAGCGAACGGTAACATCTTGTGCCAATCTTTATACGTTACTGTCATCTTCTGCACAATCTTCTTGATGTTTTTATTAGCTGCTTCTACAGCCCCATTCATCTTCGGTCTGTAAGGAGAAGAATTGTGGTGCTGTATCTTGAACTGTTCGCAGAGCTCAGCGATCATCTTATTGTTCAGATTGGTACCGTTATCTGTAATAATCCGCTCAGGGACACCGTACCGACAGATCAGATTGTGCCGAATGAACCGTGCCACAACGGTCTTGGTTACCGTAGCGTAGGATGCTGCCTCAACCCACTTCGTAAAATAATCAATCGCCACTAGGATGAAGCGATGTCCATTAGATGCCGTAGGTTTAATCTCACCGATCATGTCTATGCCCCACATTGCAAACGGCCAAGGCGCAGTCAGAACATTCAGGGGAACCGGAGGAACATGCACCTTGTCTGCATAAACCTGGCATTTGTGGCATGTCCTGGAATGTTGGTAGCAATCAGCTTCCATGGTGGACCAGTAATACCCTGCCCGTAGGATCTTCTTTGCCATGGTATGTCCACTGGAGTGTGTACCAAAGGTCCCTTCATGTAGCTCTTCCATGATTCTTTCTGCTTCAGTCTTATCTACACAACGCAGTAGGGTTGAATCCTGGTTTCGCTTGTACAAGATGCCATTGCTAAGAAAGAACTTGGCTGCAAACCTCCTCAGGAATTTCTTATCATTGACAGATGCTCCTTCAGGGTATTCCTGAGCTTCTAGGTATCTCTTCACTTCGTGGTACCAGGGCTTCTCAGTTACCAATTCAGTTTCGAGATCACAACAGTATGCTGGTTCGTCCAATTTCCAGATGATGATCCGGGGAGCCTCATTATCCCATTTAACCTTGAACATTGAAGACATTGTAGCTAACGCGTCCGCCAACTGATTCTCTTCTCTTGGAAAGTGCTCAAATGTTATCTCTGTGAAGTGGGGGATCAGGGTCAACACACATTCTCTGTAAGGAATCAAGTTTGGATGTTTCGTATCCCACTCTCCTTTGATCTGATTGATCACAAGAGCGGAATCTCCGAAGACACTCAGAAATTTGATCCTCAGGTCGATCGCAGCTTGAAGACCCATAATACACGCTTCATACTCCGCCATGTTGTTGGTACAGTTGAAACACAGCCGGGCGGTGAGTGGAGTATGAGTACCTTGTGGAGATACGATTATGGCGCCGATACCATTTCCCAAAGCATTGGAGGCTCCGTCAAAGTGCATAGACCATCGGGATCCTGGTTCAGGTCCTTCATCCGGTCCAGGTATTTCACAGTCAGTTACTATCATAATGCTTTCGTCTGGAAACTCGAAGTTCATTGATTGGTAGTCATCCACAGCTTGATGTGCTAAGTGGTCTGCCAATACACTTCCCTTGATGGCTTTTTGGGTCGTGTACTGAATGTCGTATTCCGTCAAGATCATCTGCCATCTTGCAATTCTCCCAGACAGAGCAGGCTTTTCGAATATGTACTTTATAGGATCCATTTTTGAGATCAACAAGGTAGTGTGAGTCAGCATATACTGTCTCAGCCGGCGAGCAGCTCATACCAAAGCGCAGCAAGTTTTCTCGAGCAGTGAGTATCGGGTCTCACAGTCGGTAAACTTTTTGCTAAGGTAATAAATGGCATGCTCTTTTCGGCCAGACTCGTCATGCTGCCCCAGCACACACCCCATTGCATTATCAAGCACTGTCAGGTAAAGTATCAAAGGTCTCCCTTCAACTGGTGGCATAAGGATGGGTGGTTCTTGGAGATATTCCTTGATTCTGTCAAAAGCAGCCTGACATTCATCATTCCAATGTACTACCTGATCTTTCTTCAGCAGCTTGAAGATTGGCTCACAGGTAGCAGTCAGATGTGAGATGAACCGAGCAATGTAATTCAGACGTCCTAGAAAGCCTCTGACTTCCTTCTCTGTCTTAGGAACTGGCATCTCTTGGATGGATTTGACCTTAGCAGGGTCCACTTGAATTCCTTTATCACTGACCACGAAGCCTAGCAACTTCCCAGATCTTACCCCGAAGGTGCACTTGTTAGGGTTCAATCTTAGTTTGTACAGTTTCAACCGGTCAAACAGTTTCTGTAGATGATCAAGGTGTTCTTCCTCAGTCTGGGACCTAGCGATCATGTCGTCAACATACACTTCTATCTCATGATGGATCATGTCATGAAATAAGGCAACCATGGCACGTTGGTAGGTTGCCCCAGCATTCTTTAGTCCAAAAGGCATGACTTTGTAGCAGAAGGTGCCCCACTGAGTAACAAATGTAGTCTTTTCCATGTCTTCAGGGGCCATCTTGATCTGATTGTAGCCTGAAAAGCCATCCATAAAAGAGAACACTTTATGCTGAGCAGTATTATCAACAAGGACATCAATGTGAGGTAGAGGGAAGTCATCCTTGGGGCTGGCCCTGTTCAGATCCCTGTAATCGACACACATCCTGACCTTGCCGTCCTTCTTAGGTACCGGCACCACATTAGCAACCCACTGAGGGTAGGAAGTCACTGCAAGAAACCCGGCATCAAACTGCTTCATAACCTCGGCTTTAATCTTCTCAGACATCTCTGGACGCATACGGCGGACCTTTTGCTTAACCGGAGGGAAATCTTCTTTAGTTGGTAAGTGATGGACCACAATGTCGGTATCTAATCCGGGCATATCTTCGTAGGACCAGGCAAAGATTTCTTTATAGTCATGCAACATCTGAGTCAACCATTGCTTCACGCTGAGTTCCAGGTTGGCACCAATCTTCACCTCTTTCTTGTCTTCCTCCGTACCCAAGTTTATTATTTCCACTGGCTCTTCATGGGGTTGAATTGCCCTCTCCTCCTGTTGTAACAGTCTTGCAAGTTCACCAGGCACTTCGCAATCATCTTCACCTTCGTCTTCGGCTAAGTTGATCGGATTTTCGAAGTCATAACTGGCAGTAGCAGAGTCATTACCAGTGAGATCCAGAGTGGATTGAAACCTGTATGAGTGAGTGTGTGTGTAAATACAGCTGTTTTGCAATATGTAAAGAAAGGAAAGAAAAGGAGCGCAAAATTTGAATTGTGAAAAACGTCCAATGCTTTTATTCATGATATATGATAGTGACAAACAAAAGCCCTCATAAATAAAACCACGGTGCCCCGGGTAAGACACCGGGCCATATAGTCTCAAATTATTGTTTATTACAAATCAAAAACAAAGAAATTCATTACTGAGGAACAAAAGTTATGGGAGTAAAATCTTTAGCAGTCCAATTGGTCAATCCACCGTCGGCCGTCGGGTAGATCCAGCTATCGAACTTTGACTCTTCTATTTCATCTTCCTCTCCAATAGCATCCACTTCAGGGTGAGTGATGAGCACCGGAGGTCTTCCAATTCTCGCCTTGCGCACCGCTTTCTGAGCTTCTGTGGTGAAACCCAACCCAAACTTGTTAGTCTTAGGAGTAAGATCAGGGAGCTTGCCCCAGTTTGCACATTCACCTTTTTCGATCACAGCCCGGGCGTCCTTTAAGGAGGCCATCTTCATAGGAGAAACCTCTTCATCTTCTGCTGCTGCTAAGGTTTGTGGTACTTCCTCAAAATGTTGAAAGGGGGTTTCAATGAACTCCCCATCCATTTCCACGTATCTGAAGGAGTTGAGGTGACTGACCATGTATTCCTCCTCCCCTTGCACTGTTACGATCTTCCCCCTGACCGGGTACTTGAGCTTCTGATGCAATGTGGAGGTCCCAGCTCCAGCCTTGTGGATCCATGGGCGACCCAGCAAACAAGAATAGGACGGATGGATGTCCATCACATAGAATTTTGAATCAAATACCTGTGACCCAACCCTGATTGGGATGTCCACTTCACCATGCACCATTCTTTTGGACCCGTCAAAGGCCCGGACAACAATGCTACTTGGTTTGAGCTCTAGACCCTCACAATCCAGCCTATCCAGAGCCTTCTTGGGCAGCACATTTAATGAGGAACCTGTATCAACCAGCACATGAGCAAGAGTAGTGCCCCTGCATTCAATGGAGACATGCAGGGCATCATTATGGTTCTTCCCCTTTGCTGTCAGATCGGCATCAGAGAAACCCAGGCCATTATCGGCAGTTAAGTTGGCCACACAGTCGGTGAACTGGTCAGCAGTCGTCTCTTGGGGTACGTGGGCAGTCTTTAAGAAAGCAATCAGAGCCTTTGCATGGGCTTCTGAACACAGCAGCAGTGACAACATGGAGATTTTAGAGGGGGTGTGCCCCAGCTGTTCCACAACGTTGAAATCACTTTTCTTTATTATCTTGAGGATTTCTTCCATTTCCTGCTTGGAAGCCTCAACAATGGTCTTTGGTGCCTCCGTCCTGGCAGGCACATCAGCAGCAATCCCCTTGCCCCGAGTATCAGATGACTCAGCAGCAGGGGTGGATACTTGGTCAGAGGGAGAAACAGGTACTCTGGCAGGTGTGAAGATCAAAGGCCTATGAATTGCCGGAGGAGCAATGTCTGGCGAGAACAGTCTTCCACTACGAGTGACCTTAGCAGGCCCAGTGATGTTGGAGACGCCAGTATCAATGTTGCACTCTTGTTTCACACCCAGAACATAAACATCCGCCCCATAGTGCCATGGGACAGCTTTATCGGATTTGTAGGGTATAGGCCCCGGAACAGTAATGGTGATGGGAGCACTTTTGTGAACTGACAAAATTTGTATAGGCTTCTTTGAAGGAGCCTTGGAATGATTGTTGAAGATGGTAACGATCGACACTTCTTCAACAGGAGCAGCAGGAACAATAGTCTTTTCGAACAAAATCTCTCTACTATCTATCAGGTTTTGGATGACTGACTTCAACAGAGAACAACCAGCAGGGGAAGCAACACACAGAGGGCAACCTTCGCTACATCCCGGAAATAAACCGGCTAGCAACAGATTCCTCTTGACCATCAGCAACGGAGTAACAACATCCTCCACTGAAGCTACATACAAACCCTCTTCAACAGCATTCACCCCATGCTGGGGCATGGGAGCAGTTACAACATTCGGCTTCTCGGGCGCCTCAAACTGTATCTCCTTTGCATCGATGAGGTCTTGAACCTTATTCCTTAGAGCCCAACAGTCATCTGTGTTATGCCCCGGGCTATCAGAGTGATAAGCACAGCGAGCATTTGGATTGAACTTGGGGGATGCAGTGTTGGGAAACTTTGGAGCCTCTTTGACAGTCACTAAATTGGTGGATAGCAACTGTGGCAGGATCTGTGATAAGGTCATGCTTAACCGGGTAAACTCCCTCCGGGGTCTTTCAAACTTTTGAGGATTGGTTGGCCGAGGAGCGGCAGCAGGTTTGGAAATCATTACCGCACTGACAGATTGGCGGTGCTCAGGTCGCTCTATTCTCCGGGAGCCATATACAGCACTAGCCTCCTTTTTGAAGGGTTTCTTCTCAGTACTGGAGGAGGCAACTTTCTGTATCTTCCCCGATTTTATACCGGCCTCAATCCTTTCACCAGTCAGGATCAGATCAGTAAACCCAGCAGAGGAATTACCAATGAGATGATTGAAAAACGGACCAGATAGGGTCCCCAAGAACATGTCTACTAACTCCCGATCAGTCAATGGTGGCTGCACCCTGCCAGCCAGGTCTCTCCATTTTTGGGCGTACTCCTTAAAACCTTCACCCGACCCTAGCGACATACCCTGGAGCTGGGTACGCGTAGGAGCGAGGTCGGCATTATACTGATACTGCTTGTAAAAAGCAGTGGCCAGATCCTCCCAGTTACGAATGTTGATTCCATCCAGCTGATAGAACCAGTCGAGGTGAGTCCCTGAAAGACTCTCCTGGAAGAAGTGGATCCAAAGGTTCTTGTCTGCTGTGTAAGGCTGGATCTTCCTTACATAAGAACGGAGGTGCATCTTGGGACAGGAAGCCCCATCATACTTCACGAAGGCAGGTGTTTTGAACTTGTGTGGGATCACCACTCCAGTAGATAACCCCAAGTCTCCGAAATCCAGCCCAGGCACCCGCTGAACTTCCACAGCCTTTAATCTGTCTTCCAACTGCTTGTACCGGTCTTCAGCAGGAGGGTACTGTTCGTCGTTGAAGTCTGTTTCAGTATCAGAGCCTACAGGAGTAGCAACCTCCCTTTCTTGGTGACTACCTTCCGTCACAGATGGAGGAGTCCTTTCAGCTTCAACCAAAGTGTTCCCGAGTCTGCGCCCAGTGTTAAATAGCACAGTCCTCCTCTTCTTCTTAGTCTTCTTCAGAAGCATGGTCTTCAACTCTTGCTGACCCTGAGCCAAGCCCTTGATCAGCTCCTGAAATTGGGCGTTTTGCGCCTGAAACTGGACGTTCTGCGCCTGAAGAGCCTTGATAGATGCCTCGGTTGATGATTCAGGAGGGTTCATGATGCTGAAATAAACAGCGAAGAACGGTAAACAACCTGAAAAGAAGAGTATTTATGATGCACATGATGAATGATATGTGTTTATGCAATGCATTCAAGAGTTCGAAAATTCAAATTTGTTGTAGACCAAAAGGAACGCACGTTATTATTAAGAAAATCATTGTTTAATACATCAAAGCCTCATGGGCAAAAGTACAAAAAGATCAAATCAATCCCAAAATATGTTGCGCATCTTCTTTGGAGCTATGTAAGTGTTGAGGTTCCTTTCCTCGTGCAACAGGCGGGTGAGCTCCAAGACCTTCTTTTCACTGGCATGCAAACTAGTCTCAAGAGAATTCCGCTCTTCCTTAAGCTGGATCCAGCTCTTCTGCATCTCTTCCCAGGATGTGGGCATATCAGGATGCTGAATAACATGAGACACCTCTCCTTCCAAGGCAGGCTCTTTGATTACTGGAAGCATGTGAGGATAAGGCATTAATAATTTCTGAGAGCGGGCTCGTACCCACTTGAAGTAAGGTTCCAAAGGGATGGAGTTCCTGTGCCCCAGTGTCTTGCTGTCTATCCTACTAGGCATCCTCCAAGCTCTGATAAATCTCTGGCGAAGTCCTTGAGTATCGTTGTCGAAGTCAAAAACTATGTCAGGAATCAACATGTCATGAGGACCATCCCTCCGAGCATAACCAAATTGTCTCCAAGCCAGGCATGGGCTATAAGTAATACCCCCTCTGATTCCAAGTAAAGGAACATTAGGATACTCCCCGCAACGATCAATGATAGTGACATCTTTTCTGGACCTAGAGCACCAATGTATATCTGCATGTGTAAGAGTCATCAACCGTTGTGACCATCTCAAACCCCGCTCGTTTTTCAGGACTGATTGTGGAAGGTGCGAAATAAACCACTTTCCCAGGAGAGGAGTGCAACACATAAGGACACCTCTTTTTCTCATGGTTCGAGTGTAACATGAGTGAAGGAGGTCCCCCAGCAACGTAGGTATAGGATTCCTGGACATAAAGATCTGGACAGCACTGATATCAATGAGCTGATCTGGGTTAGGGAACAACACCAAACCATAAACAAGGAGGGCCACAACCTCTTCAAAAGCTTGCAAGTCAAGGGAGTTCCAACATTCATAGGCCTTTTCAAACAGAAACCTAGCTAAGAACCCTTTAATACCACTTCTGACTTCCCAATGTCCCTTGAGGTCAGATGACTGTAGGTGCAAGGCTTTAGCAATCTCTTCAAGCTTAGGTTCCTTTTCTGTACCGTTGAAGGGTAGCTGATCAAGGATAGGGATCTTCAGGAGTCGGGAGAACTCCTCCAATGCAGGTACCAATTGATAGTCCAAGAAGGTGAAACAGTGATGCAGAGGGTCAAAGAATTGGAACAGGACCTTCATCATATCTTCCTCAATGTTGGTATTGACCAAGCTGATGAGGCTTCCATGCTTTTCACTGAATGAAGAGTTCTCGGGAATCCTGGATATAAGCTCCTTAAGCTGAGGAGGGATCCTTACAAGACTGATTGGAATTGTCTTTCTACGAACAGTTTCCATGTCCTACAAAACAAGAACAAAGATGAAAATTCGAACCCCTGAAATGGTTAGTTAATGCATATGATGCTGGATGATGTCATGATGCTATGATTAAACACAGATATTTACAAAGACAAGCATGTAAGGCACACAAGGCACACAAGACAGGCCCTTAAGGTTTAAGGCCAGCATGGGGTCTGGGTAGTACCCTCTTGAAGTTGGTGGGTTCAACCTGTCCTAATCAAAGTAACCGGGTTCTAAGGTTCCCAATATCACGGGACTGCTTTCATTGTTCATCGTTTCGATTTAGCCACTGAACTGGCGACCGAAATATTCCAGGAAAGCAACCCTCAATTGAGTGTAGTATCGAGTATCAACCAACCTCGGACTGCACCAAAGTCAGTTATCTCACTACCCTAAAGAGGCCAAGATTGTTCAATTATGGTTCCTAAGGTCTGTTGATGCTTCATGACACCACATGGAGGCCCCGTACTCTCCTTGACTGACTCAAGGGTTACCGGTACACACCAAAGTGCCACATCAACGTAGCAGACTGTTTCAACCATGTCGGTATACCCCGCACAGTTCCCTCACAGCCTTGTTGCTACTTTCTAAAAAGGTATCCCCCAGATCCGGGTTAGGATCTATAGAACTCCCAAGACAGTCCCACAATAATAAAGCAAACAAGGAAAGCAATTGAAAACACAATGATCTTAGTCCTAAGGTACACCTCACTTTAAGTTTTCCCCAGCAGAGTCGCCAGTTCTGTGATCGGTGGATCTGGAACTGACTGTTTTAAAGCTGGTTCGCGAAATGTCGCGGTAAGCAAGAGTCGCCACCGTCTTTTATTTTCTCCAATTTGGAAAGGACAAAAGCACAGAAAAATTCCTTTAAAGAGATTGCTCTCGGTTCGGGAGGTAGGTTATAGAAAGGGAAGGTGTTAGCACCCTTTCTATCCATGGTTATCCATGGGCTCTTAGATACTTGCTCATTGTGTTTTCAAAAATGTTTGTTTGCTTTTCAATGTGGGTTTTAAAAAGTTTCTTTGAAAAATTTCAGTTCGACTCGTACGTCAGAGTGTTTGAAAAATTTGCTTTTGAAAGCTTTTGAAAATGTGTTGGTGAAAAGATGTTTTGATTTGTTTGAAATTAGAGCAAGTATCCTTGAGAACCTACCTACCCTAAGGAATTCGTCTGTGTAAACGTCCTTGAAAGTAGTGCTATCCCACCATTGAGAGGTAGGTAGCACCACCGTTGGAGGTGTTCGGGTCAATTCGGGTTTGTAGGGACATGGTGATCACCGGAGTAATGGGAAGACACCTTAGAAGCTACCCTCATGCCAGGTTCCCGGATCATGAGGACTTACTAAGACGTCCTCTACTCGACGATCACCTTTCGAAAGGCAACAGTGAGGCGTACCCTAGGGGTGGTGTGTGCGAATTGTGTGTCATTTTCAGTTTATTGTTTGTCTTGTCATGCATTGGTGATCTAACGATTCGATTTTATTTTTGGGCATTCATTCTTTCATGCATATTTATTAACAGTTATATACTTGCGAGAAAATAAATCTAGACTATTACAACTGGCGCGGGTCCACATCGCCAAAAAAACCGAACCCGATTTGACTGAAAGTAAAAAACAATAAAATAAAAGTGCGAGAAATAAATCTAAACTTATTACAAGGCTTTGGGGCATATACAGAGGTATTTAAACAATATAAAATAAATGCGCGAAATAAAGAGATTAAACAAAACTAGGGCGTTGGACCCTTTTACAAACAACTAAAATTAATCAAGGAATTTAAAATTAAAATTAAATGAAAAATAGTATTTTTTGTGTTTTTTAGATTTAAAAGAAAAAAGACAAATTAATTAAAACTAAAATGCTAAACCCTAGTTCTAATGTTTTTTAAGTTATTAAGAAAAAGATTTAATTTCTAACCTAATTTAATTCTAAATTAATTTATGTACAATTTTTAATTTATGAAAATAAATAAATAATATCATTATTCTGAAAAAAGGAAAAATAAAAAAAAAGAAAATAAAAGTCATTAAACCTAAATTCTAGTTTTTTTGGATTTTTATTAAAAAGGATTAAAATTGAAAGCCTAATTAAAACTAAATAATCACAAACATTTATTTAGAAAATAATAAAAATAAAAATTATATTTTTTATTGGTCTTTTCTGATTTTTGAAGGCTTTTTTATATTTTGTTAAAAATAATTAATTAAATACATAGCAAATAAAAGAAATAAAAAGAAAGATTAAAGAAAAAAAATAAAATAAAATCATAAGGCAAACCAGGGGGGTGTAGATTTGAAAAGCCTGGCCCAATTGCTTTGAATTTTGTTGACTTTTCCAATCACATGCACGCCTGTTGACTTGCATCCACCATATGCCTTTGTTCTGAACCCTTTGATAGACCTCCTGGGACACGTGGACAATGCGTTCTGAGTGTGTATGGTGAGTCTCAATGTTAGCGTTGCATGGAAACTGGAAATGAAAAATAATATTGAATTTTGCAAGACCTGGGACTTGAACCCAGGTCATGAAGGTTATTCACATCACGTGCTACCAACTGCGCTGCTGCATGTCATTTAACATGTTATGGTTAATAAACAATAAAAATTAAAACCAACGCATAATGGCTAAACGCGCGCAAATTCGAATTGACCAGTCTCCGTGTGACAACTCATCGTCTCTTTCATTTTTCTGAAACATGAAGGACGAAGGCAACGGTTTTTTGATCGTTGCTTTAGGGGACTTATAAGAAAATAGCGACTAGCCCCTCGTCGCTCATAAATTGAGCGCGAGGGTGCCATCTTCTTCGTCTCAACCTGCTTAAGCTGATGGCACTGGTCTTGAGGCTTGATTTTACTCCGTGTCAAAAGCCCTAATTCAAAAAGCTGGAAACCCTAAAAACCAATCATGGTAGATTCGTGTATGGCTTATGAAAATGCAATTAAATACCATGAACAGCTTAGAAACTTTGTAAGGAATAAGAATTTATCAACAAAAATGCAAGAGGACGCGTGAATTGTGATATGCAATCTCAAAAAATTATGTGACACGGCTTGAGGTCTCCCTACCAATTCCTGGGTTTTTGAAAGATGTTTGGAGTTGGAATGTGTTCAGTAGATGTCCAGGATGCTATTGGACAAAGAATTAAGGCTTGAAAGATCCTCCAATAGTGATTTCAGATTTGTCTTTTTATGGAGAAATTTTCAATATGCCAATGCTTGTTTGGGCGCAGCTTATGATCTCTTAGGCCTAGGGTTTGACTCAGTGATGATCATGGAATGGAATTGGCTTGCTAACTCCCCTTAATTCAAGCTCATGAAGGAATTAGTCTTAGGGTTTTCACTCTTAACCATTTTTCCTCCTTTTTAGCCAAAACCTAGACCTAGTATGCAAATGAACCCTAGCCTGATTTCTTGAGTTGGTTCATGATACATAGAAATTGTCCAAGTTCACATGACACTATTCCATTGGTTTTTAAATTTTATTTGAATTTTCAAAGAATTAAAATGAATTAAATCATCAAAAATTAAATAAAATAAAAAAATCAATATTTGGTCTTGAAATTAACCATGGGACACGTGTGTGGCATGACAAGGATGAACCAAGTGGAAAAAATGGGGCCCTTTTGTCAAAAATTGGATTTTCAATGATAGTTGACTTTTGCCATTTCACAAAAATTTCCCAACTTCTACAAGGCACAACTTGCTCAATTTTTAAGATTTTCACATGTTCTTGGACATTTTGTAAAGGTCTTTGAGTCCTTTAACCAATGCCTTTGGTCCCATGTCATTTTGATTTACCAATCTCAAGTTATGGTCTTTGACTTAAAGTCCCTTTTTGTTGACTTTTGAAAATGACCTGTAATGTTGAAATTGATAACTTTTTGTGAGAGCATTTCTTGGACTTGAAGTATGAAAATGAGTTGTAGGAAATGTCTTTCTCTTCAAAATGAGCTTTGGATGGAATTTTTCTGATAATCCATGTGAAAGTTATGCCCTGGTCAATTTCAGTTGACTTTTTCAGCTGTCCAAATATAGCAACTTTTGCATCTTTGATGATTTCTGAGCCAAATTTTGAGAATCATGATCAAGCATTGATCAAATGATGTTTGTGGCTTCAAAATGATATATTGACCAAAAATTTGAACTTTTGACTGTCAAATGACCATTTTGCCCCTACAGTTGACTGTAGTGCAATTTAGGGTTTTGACTGTGCAATCTTGAGCTGAATGCCTTGAACCTTGATATGAGGATGCTTGACCATGTTTGTAAGCATATGAGACTTGATTGAGCCCTTGAAAACTTCCTTTTCTTGATCAGAACCCAAACCCTAGTTTTGACTGTATAGGAGACAGTTGACCTGCACAACCCTTGGGGAATTTTGTGACTTGGCTTGGCAATTTCTTGAGGAATATGGGAGGGCAAATTTTGGGGTATAACACAAAGGCCTTGGTAAAATTCCTTAAAACTGCCCATGTACCCCAAGAAACCTCTGCCGATCAGTTCCAAGATTGCGTAGCCAGCTTAACCGTAGATAATGGTTTAGGTTTTTCGGATGCTGATTTAACGCCAAGAGGGAGGAAGCATAACAAGGCATTGCATGTCTCAGTCGAATGCAGGGCACGATGTTGGCTCACGTCTTGGTCGATACCGATTCGTCTCTGAATGTGCTGCCTAAAAAGGCCCTTGATAGGCTTGACTGTGAAGGATTAACCTTGAAACCTAGCTACATAGTGGTGAGGGCCTTCGACGGCTCAAAAAGGATGGTGCATGGGGAAGTGGACATCCCCATAAAAGTTGGAACCCAAACATTTGATTCAACTTTTTGTGTAATGGATATTCTCCCTTGATATTCCTGCTTATTAGGCCGACTGTGGATTCATAATGCGGGTGACGTTACCTCTACATCGCATCAAATGCTGAAATATCCAATTCAGGGGAAAATCATCACTGTTCATGAAGAAGAAGAGTATATGGTCAGTCATCTAAATTCCTTTAGATATGTGGAATTAGATGGTGAATTTATTGAAACTCCATTCCAGCACTTTGAAGAAGTCCCGCAAACTGTGGCAGTAACCAAGGCTTTTTCTCAAGTCCCAAAGATTACGAGGCCTCCGCTCAAGATGTCGTCTTTGAAAGATGCCAAGGCAGTGATAGAAGAAGGTGGGTGCACTATTTGGGGCCAACTCCCATATATCCCATACAAATCTGACAAATTTGGTTTGGGTTTCACTTCAGGAGCCCAGAAAGTTGTACGCCACGCTCGTGCCAGAGGACTACCCTTGAGGATCAGCAACCACAGAGTCAACGCAGTGGAGGATGATGAAGACAGCTATAACCTGGAGGATTGTATTTTCCCAACTGTCAGTGGAGGGCTCGGCAACTAGTAAGCTAGAGATTTTGTCTCAATCACTTTTATCTAACAGTAATTTATCTTTAAATTTTGTCGGGCCTGTAATATTAAACAATTCAGACTCTTAAAACCTTGTGTCTTACCCGAGGCACAATGGTCCATTTGTAAGGGTTATTATCTCATTTCCATATGACATCAATGAATCGTGGACGTTTTTGCATACAAACTTTGTGCTCATTTTTTTCTTTTTTACATTTTCATTTCTTTCGAAGATAGCTATACTCTTACACACACTCACATTCAAATTGCAGATCTACATCCATACGGGATCCCTTGGGTAACAATTCTGCTATGGCCTTTTGTGACTCTGAAAATCTAATCTACCAAGCCGAAGACGAAGGTGAGAAAGAATGTGAAGTTCCAGGGGAACTCGCCAGGTTGCTACAACAAGAAGAGAGGACCATACAGCCCCACGAGGAACCAGCGGACACAATTAACCTAGGTACCGAAGAAGACAAGAGAGAAGTCAAGGTGGGTGCCAATCTGGAACCCAGTATCAAAGAGGGTCCGATTCAGTTGCTACATGATTATGTTGAGGTCTTTGCCTGGTCGTACGAAGACATGCCAGGACTTGATGCAGACATCGTGGTACATCGTCTACCAATAAAAGAAGATTGTCCACCGGTAAAGAAAAAGGTCCATCGCATGCGACCAGACATGTCAGAGAAGATCAAAGCTGAAGTCATGAAACAATTCAACACCAAATTCTTGGCCGTTACTTCCTATCCGCAATGGGCTTCCAATGTTGTTCCCGTGCCTAAAAAGGACGGGAATTTACGAATGTGCGTGGACTACAGAGATTTGAAAAGGGAAATCCCTAAGGATGATTTCCCACTTCCCCACATTGATATTCTAGTTGACAATACGGCGTAGCATAAAGTGTTTTCCTTCATGGACGGTTTCTCAGGCTACAACCAAATAAAAATGGCGTCTGAGGACATGGAGAAAACAACCTTTGTCACACAGTGGGGCACATTCTGCTACAAGGTTATGCCATTCGGGTTAAAGAATGCTTGGGCAACCTATCAGCGTGCCATGGTAGCCCTATTTCACGACATGATACATCATGAAATAGAGGTCTATGTGGACGACATGATAGCCAGATCTCAAACAGAAGAAGAGCATCTTGACCATTTACAGAAACTGTTTGAGAGACTAAAGAAATACAAACTGAGGTTGAACCCAAATAAATGCATATTTGGGGTGAGGTTTGGTAAACTCCTAGGCTTTGTTGTCAGCAATAAAGGTATTGAAGTGGATCCCGCCAAGGTGAAAGCGATACAAGAGATGCCTGCTCCTCGTACTGAGAAGGAAGTCAGAGGATTCTTGGGACGGTTAAACTACATTGCCAGATTCATTTCTCACCTGACAGCTACTTGTGAACCAATCTTCAAATTACTGAAGAAAGACCAAGTAGTCAAATGGAATGATGAGTGTCAAACCGCCTTCGACAAGATCAAAGAATACTTGCAAGAGCCTCCGGTTTTGATGCCACCAGTCGAGGAAAGACCCTTGATCATATATCTAACTGTTTTGGAAAATTCAATGGGGTGTGTGCTGGGGCAACATGACGAGTCTGGCCGAAATGAGCATGTTATTTATTACCTGAGCAAAAAGTTTATTGACTGTGAAACAAGATATTCACTGCTTGAGAAAACTTGTTGCGCTCTGGCATGGGCTGCTTGCCGGCTAAGACGGTATATGCTGACCCATACTACCTTATTGATATCTAAAATGGATCCAATAAAATACATCTTCGAGAAACCTGCCTCTATGGGAGAATAGTGAGATGGCAGATGATCCTGATAGAATATGACATACAGTATACTACCCAGAAAGAAATAAAGGGTAGTGTACTAGCTGATCACCTGGCTCACCAAGCTGTGGAGGACTACTAGTCTATGAAGTTTGAATTTCCAGATAAATAAATCATGATGGTAAACAACTGTGAAGAATTCAGACTATTTGAAAGACCTGAACAAGAATCCCGCTGGACCCTGGTTTTTGATGGGGCGTCCAACGCACTCGGAAATGGTATAGGTGCTATACTCATATCTCCTGAAGGATGTCATACTCCATTTACTGTAAGACTCTGCTTCAATTGTACAAATAACATGGCAGAATACGAAGCGTGCATTTTTGGTCTCAAAGCTGACATAGATTTTGAGATCAAATCCTTAAATGTATTCGGAGATTCAGCTTTTATCATCAACCAGATAAAAGGGGAATGGGACACCAAACACCCTAACCTTATCCCTTACAAAAAACATGTGTTGACATTGATCCCACATTTTGAGAAGATTACCTTTGAGCATTTCCCGCGAGAAGAAAATCAGCTAGCAGACGCGCTAGCCATAATGTCATCCATGTTTAAACTTAAATGGGATAATGAGGCTCCCCAGATCACCATTGAACGAATGGATGAACCAGCTCACTGTCACGAGATTAATATTGAAGAAGTTGTGGACCAGGCTTGGTTTCACGAAGTCAAGAGGTATCTCGAAGCTCAAGAATATCCACAAGGAGCTTCAATCAATGATAAGAAGTTCTTAAGGATATTCTCAACTAAATTCTTCCTTAATAATGGCATCCTCTACAAACACAACCATGACTCTATTTTGCTCTATTGCGTAGACAAGGTTGAGGCAGAAAAGATCATGGCTGATCTACATGAAGGCACTTTTGGCACCCATTCCAGTGGGCATACGATGGCAAAGAAGATCCTACGGGCAGGCTATTACTGGTCTACCATGGAAGCAGATTGCTATCAACACTCTCGAACCTACCATAAGTGTCAGATCTATGCTGACAAGGTGCACATACCTCCGGTTCCTCTGAATGTCTTGACCTCCTTGGCCCTTTGTTATGTGGGGTATCGATATGATTGGGGAAATCAAATCAACGACCTCTAATGGATATCGCTTCATCTTAGTGGCCATTGACTATTTTACAAAGTTGATTGAGGCGACCTTTTTCGCTTCCGTTACCAAGAATGTTATAGCCTGGTTCATTAAACAGAATCTCTTCTGTCAGTATGGTATCCCGGAGAGGATCATCATAGACAATGGTACGAATCTAAACAATACTATCATCACCGCCCTGTGCGAGCAATTAAACATCCAGCATCACAATTCTTCCCCTTACCGACCAAAGATGAATGGTGGTATCGAAGCCGCAAATAAGAACATCAAAAAGATCATACAGAAAATGACAGTTACATACAAAGACTGGCATGAGATGCTACCATTCGCTCTCCACGGTTATCGTACCACAATGCTCATATCAACCGGGGCAACACCTTAATCTTTGGTATATGGCATGGAAGTTGTCTTGCCTATTGAGGTCTAGATACCCTCTCTAAGAATCATGAAGGATGCGGGTATGAACAAAGACGATTGGGTCCAGAATCGACTTGATCAACTGAACTTGATTGATGAGAAAAGGCTTACTGCTGTCTGTCATGGTCAAATGTATCAAAAACGTATGATCAAGGCTTTCAACAAAAAGGTCAGACGCCAAGTGTAACAAGTCGAGGATCTGGTGATCAAACGTATCATACTTCTGCAGGGTGATCCCAGGGGCAAATGGACTCCTACATACGAAGGACCATTTATAATCAAAAAATATTCTCTGGTGGAGCAATGGTCTTGACCACCATGGATGGCAACGACCTGCCGCACCCTGTGAACGCGGACGTAGTGTTAGCTGGCTATTTCGAATAAGGAAGAAACCACTATCAAAATAATATTTCGAATAAAGTACCTAAGGAGATTAATATCAATATTGGATATTGGTGGAAGATTTGGAGTCATTATGTCGAAGGATTATTCAATTTCCAGCAGATTTCGATTTGGACTTTTTTAGTGTTCGAATTATAAAGAGCTCCTTTATGCAAGGGTGCCAGAAATTGGAAACGGTCCAGGTAATTGGGTTATTTCGAAAGCAACGAAGGAACAAGATGCTTCGATTGGTACAAATTTCGAATTTCAAATAAAGAGCACCATTCTAGAAGACGCGTGGAAGTCAGCAAACATAGGAAACCTGCATGCTTCGAATGTGGCGTGATTTTAGAATAGGACCGTTAGGGTCAAGACACTATAAATAGGTGTTATTTTGTTAGATTTAGAATGTTCACTTTTATGTACTAAAAGATCTCAAAATACTCAAACTACCGTGAATTAAGGAAAACGAGTCAGAAGATACAATGTACGTATTGAACATCATTACTTTTTTACAATTTCAATACAAGTCTTGTTATATTTAGTTCGCCATTACAGTATTTCTGCCCTTTAAATCCTTCGATTTCCTTGCATTACAGTATTTCTGCGCTTTAAATCCTTCGATTTCCTTGCATTACAGTATTTCTACCCTTTAAATCCTTCGATTTCCTTGCATTACAGTATTTCTGCCCTTTAAATCCTTCGATTTCCTTGCATTACAGTATTTCTGCCCTTTAAATCCTTCAATTTCCTTGCATTTCCTTGCCCTTTAAATCCTTCAATTTCCTTGCATTTCCTTGCCCTTTAAATCCTTCGATTTCCTTGCATTTCTTTGTTTTACTTGCCTTTAAACACAGCCACTTCGTTAGAAACTTTACTTTCACTTTATCCTTTTAGTCAAACACTTATCTTTACATTCAAGCCCAAGTCTAATTCGAAGCCTTTCCTTCTTACATTCAGTTAGTTTATTCCTATAGACCATTTTAGAAATCATTCCTAAGAATCTCATATTCGAACTTAACATACAATATAAGTCTATCAATATAATATATATGAACATAGAAATGAGTTATGACACATGTGTTCTAGGATCAATCTAGTCGATCCTGCAAGTAACCAATAATAATTAGTAAATTGGAAGACTAGCGGTTGTTTACTAGAAATCACTGTAAACAAATTGGCACACCTGGTGGGACGGTGTCATAACAAAAAGTTTTATCAAACATATTAGAGAAGTTTTAGGATTTTCTGAGTGTGGAGCGCGTTTCGGTACATGAACCTTAGAAGCGGCAAAATAAAGAATAACAATCCACATATACCCAGAAAACAACATACCAAAACAATGGTTAATACAACCAACCAAGAGGGGGTATAGAATCCCCCACAGGGGGCTGCAACAATCGTTTCAAGTTTGATTGATGCCTCCAATGCCATTCCTGATGGCAGTTCGAATACGATCCCAGTAAGTACATTAGACATGCCATCAAACGTGTCTTCAGTGCAAACTGCGCCACACATAGGGAATCAACAATATTCGACCCCCCTAGATCTCCAGGTTTTGAACCTTTGAGACCCATAAATCCTCAGTATGGGATGCCAACTTTGTTTATGGCAGGGTTACATAATACAACAACTTCATCCCCACTCCAAGGATCTGGTTCGGGAATTAACCATTTGGGTACAAATTTCCAGAATACATGAAACTTTGCCCAATTGCCTACTCTTACAACTAATACTCAAGCAACGCTTAGACAACAGATGGATGATAGAAATCATGATATGATAGGAATCTTAGCCCGCGAAATGAATGTTATTTTCAATCCCCTAATCCAGAATATAAATAGAACAAACCAAGAAAATGCAGCCCAGATGGCTAGAATAGCAGATTTTTTTGGTGCCCCTAATGCGCCTGCAAGGCGTAGGCAAAACCCAGTGGTAATTCGAAATGAAGAACCCATAATTGAACAAATTCGACCCCCTGTACAAGTGGTCGAAGAAAGAAATATATGGGTAAGATTAAGAGACCAGGGAATTCAGGAAGTTCAGAATGAACAACCTAGACCTATAATGATGGTGAATAGGGACCAAAATGCAGACGAAATTGTTCATAGAATTAGGAATGACAATTTAGTGGCAGAAAATAACCTCACCACCATGATTGAAAGAATAATGGCCCATAATGGTTTAAATTCAGGATTTAGGAGGCCAAATTACACATCTCCTATTATAGATTATGTTTTGCAAACAGAATTACCCAGGGGCGTTAAAATTCCTAAATTCACGAAATTTGCTGGAGATACAAGTGAATCAACAGTGGAACATATAGCAAGATATTTAACAGAAGCAGGAGATATAGAAAATCATGAAAATCTTAGGATAAAATACTTCCCAAGTTCTTTAACAAAGAACGCTTTCACTTGGTTCACCACCTTGCCCCCTGGATCTGCGGACACATGGCCTTATTTAGAAATATTTTTCCATGAACAATTTTACATGGGTCAGTCTAAAATCAGTCTCAAGGAACTAGCAAGCATTAAGAGAAAATTCACGGAACCAATAGATGAATATTTGAATAGATTTCGTTTATTAAAATCCAGATGCTTCACAGTGGTCCCTGAACATGAATTGGTTGAAATGGCTGTTGGGGGCCTAGATTATTCCATTCGAAAGAAATTGGATACACAGTATCTTAGAGATATGGCCCAACTAGCAGACAGAGTGCGTCATGTCGAAAGGTTAAAAGCTGAAAAAGCCAGGGCTAGTAAAAATCATAAGAAAGAGAGAATAGCCTACATAGAGGCTGAAGAGGAAAACATAGATGATCCTCAAGACCCTTATGATTTCGATCAGTTCGAAATAGATCTTGCAGAACTAAAAGAAGCACCCCCTTATGCTTGCAAAGTTCTACTTCCTTCCAATGGAAAGGATTCTGTCGAAAGTGAAAGGAATGATAAATTCCCCAAGAAAATCTATACTTTCGATATAACTAAAAGTGATGAGATATTTGATCTACTTGTTAAAGATGGCCAGTTAATAGTTCCTCCTAACCTTAAGGTTCCTCCGTTGGAACAAAGGAAAAAGAGGGGCTTTTGTAAATATCACAACTTTTTAGGCCATAAAACCTCACAATGTTTTCTTTTCAGGGATTTGATACAGAATGAAATCAAAGATGGCAGGCTGAAGTTCTCAGAAAAATGAAAGAATCCAATGAAAGTTGATACTGATCCGTTGCTGATGGCAGAGACTAACTATGCTGAACCTCTAGACATCAATGTGGTGGAAATTGCTGAGGGGAAAGTTGAGTCGAAGGAGGAATTCGAAGAGGATGGGGACTTCATCTTAATCGAAAACGAAAGAGAGGCTACTGATGGCCTCCCATTGATCAAAAACGAAATAGAGGCTACTGATGGCCTCCCAAAGGTGCTCAAAGCAAAGATATTAAGTGATAGAAAATTAGCTAAGGCCACTGAAGGTCTTAGGATGAAATTTGAAGAAGTCAAAATTTCTGATGACCAAATGCTGGGAGTGAATATGGTGGACTTCGAACAGCCTAATGCTGAAATAGAAGAAATGGAACGCTGTTTAGAGAGGGAAAGAGAACAAAGAAGAGAGAACTTACCTAGAAAGGACGCAGGTTTGCGTGAATACCTCTTCCACTATCATAAGAAAAATCAGGAAAAGTTGATATGCCCAAGGTGCAGTATCATCTGCAACCCCAGAATTGCTGCTGAATTCGAAAGGGTCCAGCGTGAACGAACAGGAGTCAACTGGAGGCAAGACAACCAACTATACAAATTCTATCCAAAAGATGATGAAATTCTGCTCGAATTCCTGGTTCGTTGCCACAAGATTGGAACAAAATGCTTAATATGTCCCAGATGTGCAGCAGTGTATGATAAGGAAATGGCTGAAGCATTCGAGAGAATTCCGTTTGCGTCAGGCTGGGGGAACCAAGGAGGAATGCCTTCGAATCTTGTTAGCACAGCCAGAAGTATGCCAAGGAGGCTAGATAGCCCTTATCCCAGGGGAGCAAAGAGAGTCTCCTTTAAACTACCTGCAGAAATCCCCACGGATAGATGGCTGCAAGTGAATGCTGATAAGGGAAAAGGAAAGTGGTGCAGTTTCGATCGAGGAGGCAGGACTGCAATGGCTTACAGGAGGAAATTCAATTCAAACAGGAGGGAAGAAATAAGATTGGAGAATTATAAAGGCAGAAACCCAATGTCTCGCTCTCAGTGGCGCAGACACCAGAGAAACCAAAAAGCTGCAAGGGATTCGAAACCTACGGGAGTAGGAGAATCCAGTACCAATAACCCAACATCACTGAACCAGACTGGGGGCAAACCCCCAGTATCCAGGAAACTTTTTTCTCCACAGAAGGACACTAAAGAAAATAGGACTCAGAAGGAAGCTGCGAACGAAGAAGACTTGATGACTGATGCCTTCGAATCTGAGGGGGAATCCTTCTTCAATGCAAACTGCAATGTAGTTTCGGTGTTGCCTTGTGAGTACAATCAGGAAACAGAGGTTTATGCTGATGAGGACTAAATGTCCAGACATAGGCCAGTATGCTATTATGTGATGAACAATGGAGCGGTCGAAGAGCAGAACGCTTTCTTTGAAAAGCCAGACGTAGGAATGAAAAACCATCTCAAACCCTTATTCATCAGGGCAAAGGTGGAACAATATGGTGTGAACAAGGTACTGTTAGATGGTGGAGCTGCTGTCAATCTGATGCCCCAATTCATGCTAAAGAGAATAGGAATGCAGGATTCAGATGTTAGACCTTACAACATGGTGCTTTTGAATTATGAAGGGAAGGTTGGCCTGACTTTGGGAGTAATACAAGTTAACCTGACAGTTGGTTCCCTCACAAGGCCAACAATGTTTATGGTCATTGCTGCAAAAGCAAATTATAATTTGTTGCTTGGCAGGGAATGGATCCATGGAGTTGGAGCAGTACCTTCTTCAATGCATCAAAGGCTGGTGTTGTGGAGAGATGATGGGATTGTTGAAAATATAGAAGCAGACCAAAGTTACTATATGTCCGAAATCAACAATGTAGGCAAAAGAAATTTCGACAGAAATATGGCCAACATAGGGCCATGTCACCCACCTGAGGAATATTTCGAGCCTAATGAAAACACTTATTATTCCCTAACCTTGCGTCCCAATGGATTCCAATGGGATAAGGAAATCATGTGGGATGGACAAGTGACTGAGAAAGATGGAGAGACTTCGACGATACGGCCAACTGGCTGGGCAAGCGAAGGTTATTATGACTGAATCAAATTACTACCAAAAGATTTCGGCCTATCTGGATGAGAACAAATGAAGAACGGCTCTCAAATCCGAAATACAAAACATGGTTGTCGAAGCCATAGACAAAAATGAAATAGCAAATCCTGAAAGAAACCATTTGTCCTCACCATGTGATGGACAAACTTCTGAGCTGATGGATCAAAGACTACATGCCATTTATGATCAAGAGCCCTTGGGGTTCGAAAAGGATCCAGAGTCATCAAGCGCTAAGATATTGGCCCAAGATCCTTTGGAGGAAGTTGATATTGGGGATGGTGTTGAAAAAAGGATTACATACATCAGTGCGAAACTTAGTCCCAATTTAAAAGGCAAAGTGGTTGAAATACTCAAACAAAACAGAGATTGCTTCGCCTGGGACTATGATGAAATGCCTGGTTTAAAGAGGGAACTGGTAGAACATAGGCTTCCAATCAAGGATGGCAAGAAGCCCATCAAGCAGTTGCCTAGACGATTCGCTCCAGAAATCCTCTAAAAAATAAAGGCAGAGGTGGAACGGCTCCTTCGATGCAAATTTATCAGGACCACAAGGTATGTAGAATGGCTTGCTAACATTGTACCTGTTATTAAGAAAAATGGCTCTTTACGAATTTGCATAGATTTTAGGGATTTAAACACTGCCACCCCAAAAGATGAATATTCCATGCCTATAGCAGAAATGCTAATTGATTCTGCTGCGGGTTTCGAATACCTGAGTATGTTAGATGGATACTCTGGGTATAATCAGATTTTTATTGCTGAGGATGATGTTCCCAAAACTGCATTCAGATGTCCAGGCGCCTTAGGTACTTATGAATGGGTAGTTATGCCCTTTGGACTAAAAAATGCTGGGGCAACATATTAGAGGGCAATGAACACTATTTTTCATGATTTCATTGAGTCATTTATGTAGATTTATATAGATGACATAGTAGTCAAATCTGTTTCTGATGAGGATCATTTGACTCACCTTTGCCAGTCATTCGAAAGAATGAGAAAACATGGCTTAAAAATGAATCCTTTTAAATGTGCTTTCTTTGTTCAGGCTGGGGATTTCCTAGGCTTTGTGGTCCACAAGAAGGGGATCGAAATTAACTTGAACAAGACGAAGGCTATTATGGAGACGAAACCTCCTTCAACAAAGAAAGAGTTGCAATCTCTATTGGGTAAAATTAACTTTTTAAGGAGATTCATATCTAATTTGAGTGGGCGAACTCAAGATTTCTCTCCACTCCTCCGTCTCAACCAAGGGAATTTTGAATGGACTGTGCAGCATCAGGAGGCATTCGAGAAAATCAAAGCTTATTTGATGCATCCTCTTATACTTGCACCCCCTTCTAAAGATAAACCAATGAGGTTGTACATCTCTTCCTCCAATGCTGATGGCGTCGAAAGAGCCATCTATTATCTTAGTAGGGTCCTAAATAAAGCAGAGGCTAAGTATAGTAGCATTGAAAAACTATGCCTCTGTCTGTATTTCTCTTGTACAAAACTTAAATATTATATTAAACCAGTTGATGTTTATGTTTCATCTCACTTTGATGTTATTAAACATATGCTTTCAAAACCAATCATGCACAGCAGGATTGGAAAATGGGCCTTAGCGCTCACTGAGTACAATTTGACCTTCAAGCCTTTAAAAGCTATGAAAGGACAAGTAGTTTTAGATTTCATAGTGGATCACTTTGTGAGTGAGGAATTCGCGTTAGATTATGTTGAGATCCAGCCTTGGAAATTATCCTTCGATGGGTCAACACATAAACATGGAAGTGGTGTTGGAGTCCTTATAATTTCTCCTGAGGGAATTCCAACAAAATTCAAGTACAAGTTAGAAGGCCCTCCTTGTTCGAACAACGAAGCTGAGTATGAAGCATTAATTACTGGACTTGAAGCTTTGTTAGAATTGGGGGCAACTAGAGTCGAAATTAGGGGAGACTCAGAGTTGGTCATCAAACAGATAACCAAAGAATACAAATGTATCAAGGAAAATTTGATCATGTACTTCGTTATTGCTAACAGATTACTCAAGAAATTTGAATATGTGGATATAAAACATATTCCCAGAATTGATAATCAGGAGGCAAATGACTTGGCTCAAATAGCTTCAGGATATAAGACATCTAGAGAAAAACTCCAATATCTCATAGAAACAAGAGGCAGAATAATGGCTACCAAATTATCACCATTAGACTTGGAAAATTCGAAACTGGGTTATGCAGATCAGAAAGAATTCGAAGTACTGAATATTGATACTTTTGCAGATACAGATTGGAGAAGTCCCATAGTAAATTATCTGAAAGAACCTTCAGTAAGTACAGAGAAAAAGATCAAATAAAGGGCATTATCTTATGTCCTAATAGGAAATGAACTTTTTAAGAAAACCCCAGAAGGTATATTACTTAAGTGTTTAGGAGAAAATGAGGCATATTTAGCAATATCTAGTGTGCATAGTGGGGCATGTGGGGCACATCAAGCAGGTCACAAAATGAAATGGTTGTTGTTTCGATATGGAATGTATTGGCCCACTATGCTCAAAGACTGCATAGAATTTGCTAAAGGTTGCGAACAATGCCAAGTTCATGCAGGTATTCAACATGCTCCTGCAAGTGAGTCACATTCAATTGTTAAGCCTTGGCCTTTTAGAGGATGGGCATTAGATCTAATTGGTGAAATTCGACCAGCATCATCCAAAGGACAGAAATATATCCTTGTGGGTATAGATTATTTTACAAAATGGGTCGAAGCAATTCCTCTAGTGAACGTTGATCAAGAGGTCATTATGGAATTTATCCAGAGGCAAATAATTTACAGGTTCGGAATACCAAAAAGTATTACAACAGATCAAGGTTCAGTTTTCACAGGGCAAAAAATGCAAGAGTTTGCAAAAGAAATTGGATTTAAATTACTCACGTCAACTCCTTACTATGCTCAAGCTAATGGACAAGTAGAAGCAGCCAATAAAGTCATAATAGGTTTGATAAAGAAACATGTAGGACGAAAGCCAAGAAATTGGCACAAAACTTTGGACCAAGCTTTGTGGGCATGTCGAACATCTCCTAAAGAAGCAACGAATACTACTTCGTTTCGACTTATCTTTGGACATGACGCAGTGTTGCCAGTCGAAATACACTTACAGTCAATAAGAATCCAAAGACAAAATGAAATACCAACTGATCAATATTGGGAAATGATGATGAATGAATTAGTGGACGTGGATGAAGATAGGCTACATGCTTTAGAAGTTATGAGAAGACGGAAAGAAAGAGTAGCCAGAGCATACAATAAAAGAGTTAAAAGTAAGTTGTTCTCAACCAATGACCTGGTATGGAAGGTTATATTACCTATGGATAAAAAGAACAAATTATTAGGTAAATGGTCACCCCATTGGGAGGGTCCCTTTCGAGTTTTGAAAACATTTTCGAATAATGCTTATGAAATAGAAGAATTAGCAGAAGATAGAAGAATCTTGAGGGTAAATGGGAAATACTTAAAAAGCTATAAACCATGCTTGCAAGAGGTTGGAATCACTGCAGGATAATAAAATATATATATATAAACATGAAGCCAAAATGGTATTATATAAGTGCCAGAATGGTTATGTTCACTCATTTACAATAAAAAGCATTAACAAAATACATTCAACAATCAGAAAGTAGGACACTTACTCTGCCATCGTGTACAGTATGGTCATCATGAGTTTTTTGATACTCTCGAAATAGCCTGGATGAGTCAAAAAAACAAGTATTTCTTTATATCTGTCGAAATACATGTTCTTGGGGGGCAATTTGTTAGCTGGCTATTTCGAATAAGGAAGAAACCACTATCAAAATAATATTTCGAATAAAGTACCTAAGGAGATTAATATCAATATTGGATATTGGTGGGAGATTTGGAGTCATTATGTTGAAGGATTATTCAATTTCTAGCAGATTTCGATTTGGACTTTTTTAGTGTTCGAATTATAAAGAGCTCCTTTATGCAAGGGTGCCAGAAATTGGAAACGGTCCAGGTAATTAGGTTATTTTGAAAGCAACGAAGGAACAAGATGCTTCGATTGGTACAAATTTCGAATTTCAAATAAAGAGCGCCATTCTAGAAGACGCGTGGAAGTCAGCAAACATAGGAAGCCTGCATGATTCGAACGTGGCGTGATTTTAGAATAGGACCGTTAGGGTCAAGACACTATAAATAGGTGTTCTTTTGTTAGATTTAGAATGTTCACTTTTATGTACTAAAAGATCTCAAAATACTCAAACTACCGTGAATTAAGGAAAACGAGTCAGAAGATACAATGTACGTATTGAACATCATTACTTTTTTACAATTTCAATACAAGTCTTGTTATATTTAGTTCGCCATTACAGTATTTCTGCCCTTTAAATCCTTTGATTTCCTTGCATTACAATATTTCTTCCCTTTAAATCCTTTAATTTCCTTGCATTACAGTATTTCTGCCCTTTAAATCCTTCGATTTCCTTGCATTACAGTATTTCTGCCCTTTAAATCCTTCGATTTCCTTGCATTATAGTATTTCTGCCCTTTAAATCCTTCGATTTCCTTGCATTTCCGTGCCCTTTAAATCCTTCGATTTCCTTGCATTTCCTTGCCCTTTAAATCCTTCGATTTCCTTGCATTTATTTGTTTTACTTGCCTTTAAACACAGTCACTTTGTTAGAAACTTTACTTTCACTTTATCCTTTTAGTCAAACACTTATCTTTACATTCAAGCCCAAGTCTAATTCGAAGCCTTTCCTGCCTACATTCAGTTAGTTTATTCCTATAGACCATTTTAGAAATCTTTCCTAAGAATCTCATATTCTAACTTAACATACAATAAGTTTATCAATATAATAGATATGAACATGGAAATGAGTTATGACACATGTGTTCTAGGATCAATCTAGTCGATCCTGCAAGTAACCAATAATAATTAGTAAATTGGAAGACTAGCGGTTGTTTACTAGAAATCACTGTAAACACATAGTCAATATATACTACGCATAAGAGACTCGCTAGGTTGACACACCTAGGAAAAACAAGGGCATCCTGACGATCCAAAAGGTTCGGGCAAAAATTAGGGATAAAACAAAAAAAAATATGTACACCCGACAAGCTGAAAACCCGAAAGGGAGACTTAGGCAAAAAAGGGTATCCCGGTGGATTGAAAACCTGAAAGGGCGGTCCAGGAAAAAGTTAGGGAATTAAAGCGTATGACTATGTCCTATTGGATCACCTTACAGACAACCTGCAAACTGGATGGTTCTGATCAATTCAATCAGCTTCGGACAAGGCAACAAATAGATAAGATGCTCAGAGACACGAAGGCTATAGCAGAATGGTAACCCCATGGGATTATTTCACATAGCTATCATTTCTTTTTATCAAATTTTCATTTTTTTACGACGACATTCTCTTACTAGAATATTTATCTCATTGTACAAAAATACTTACTCAAAGTCAATACAAAGATGTCCCTTTGAAAGTGCAAAACTATATGTTTTTCTTTACACTTGTGTTTTGTTTACGAAAATGTCCAATGATTTATTTTTGAACGTATGCATTTGAACGTAACTACTGTTTACAAATGAACAAAATAGAAAGACAATCACCAATAGCTTTAAGAGATAGGGAAATCTCTCTAAGTTATTTCCACAAAATCCCCCACAGTGTGTAGTTTAATCTCCAGCAGAACAAAACTTCCAGTTATCACTCCCCTTTAAAAGTCTCCAAATTTCTCAGGATTCCCCAACAGGATTTTACAAGCAGTACACGGAATTTCCCTTACAACAAGGTTTATTTCTCTAAGTAGAAATTCATCAACACTTCAAAGCACGAAGACTTTCACTCTGTATCCTCAGCAGTAGTCAGGGATTTATTTTCCCCAAATCCAACAAGCAGTGCAGCAGACTAGCTCACATACGCATACATCACATCCATATATCATAAACATCGATAACACGAATGCATGTATCACAATCTCATTACACCATGCATTTCATACAACATGACATTGCCTATTAGTTAACATTTTACCCTTTTCAGGATAAGGTTAATAAATAGCTGCCATTAACAATATTCAAAGGCTTTTCAGATACAGTTCAAATATGCTCCAAACACGGATGCCATCCTGATACTCGTTTAGTTTCAACTTTCAGATACATTTCAGATACGCTCCAGACACGGATGCCATCCTGATACTCATTCAGCTTCAACTTTCAGATACAATTCAGATACGCTCCAGACATGGATGTCATCCTGATACTCATTCAGTTTCAACTTTCAGATACAATTCAGATACGCTCCAAACACGGATGCCATCCTGATACTCATTCAGATTCGACTTTCAGATACAGTTCAGATACGCTCTAGACACGGATTCCATCCTGATACTCATTCAGATTCGACTTTCAAATACAGTTCAGATATGCTCCAGACACGGATGCCATCCTGATACTCATTCATATTCAACTTTCAGATACAGTTCAGATACACTCCATACATGGATGCCATTCTGATATTCATTCAGTTTCAGCTTTCAGATACAGTTCAGATACGCTCCATACACGGACGCCGTTCTGATACTCATTCAGTTTCAGCTTACAGATACAGTTCAACAATCATTTATGGATGGCATCTACAAGCCCATTTCCAACAACTTTCCATCATCCCTCCAAATGTTATCTTTATGCCCATTCCGTATACCATCAACTATCACATCACCGAGTGCAAATTTCTGGGCACTCTAGTGTCCAATCATCTTCCACCTTCGAGTCACAAATGGAAAAACTCGGCAATCTAACTCTTCAGGCTTAAGAAGATTGAACAGGGGAAGCTGTTGTACCCCAAAATTTTCCCTCTCACTTATCAAGAATTTTCTCACAAGATCTCTTTTGGCTCAAGACTGCATTAGGGTTGATTAGCTCAAGACACCTACTTAAGCACTGATGACCAAAATTAGGGTTTGAGATTGCACAAGGATATTTGAATTTCCAATGCCCCATATGACTTTCATGGATCATTATGGACCCTCAAGATTACTCATGTGAAGTTTCAAGCTTTGGATCACAATTTTGCTCAGTCAATTGAGCAGTTGACCTAAAAATCAGCTGTATTGGGGAAAAGGTCAACTATGGCCAATTTATACTCAAACTTCATAATTTTTTATCCACATAAACATTTTAAACTCATATGTATCATTTTATCAAGTTTGGACCATAATACCTCAAGAAATTTGATCAAATCTTCAAAAGGGCAAAATGGTCAAAATTAGGGTTTTGACTGGGAAAGGGCAATTTCTGATTTTTGACCTAGAAAATGATCAATTGGTTTAAGGCGTGATATCAAGAGTACAATTGCATAATTTTTACCTATTGACATGGCTCAAAACATTGTTCAAATCCAATGGATTGACAGACGAATTTTCAGTCAACTGATCAAAAGTCAACTGTATACTGAAAAGTCAAACTTTAACTTTTTGGTCAAAATCAAATGTCAAAGATCACAATTCATCAAAGCATGTAAAAATATTAAACTTATTCATCAAGAAATAAAAAATTCAAGATTTCATTTTGAAAAGTTAAAATTTCTAAACTTAGAAATTTTTCTAAGTGTTGGAAAGTTCTTATTTTTTCACAACTTTGAGCAAAATTTTCTCCATAATGCAAGATGATTCAAAAGAAACTTTCAACATAAAAGTTGTAGATCTCCATGAAATATACATTGATTTACACAACTCCTTACAAAAGTGCTTGGATCTCAAGTTATAATTTTAAGAACACATGGTCATGAAACAAAACACTTAGTGAAATTTTGCCCTAATTTGGTCAGCATTTTGACCTAACTTCATGGCACTTTTTCATATAGTTCCAAGGGGAATTTTAAAAAGTGATTCAAAGAGGTGTTTTAGAGAACATTACAATCTTTCCAAAATGTCCAAGAAATCCTTGTTATCATTTTTGAGTATGGAAAATCAAAGAGATGAAGTTAGGGTTTTCACACTTGAATTACAAGCCATTTTGTGATGAACAAGATTCAAAATTCAAACTTATGTTGCATAACCTCTACTTTGCAGGCCTCAAACTTGTTAGGAACTCCATAATTAATTGCTTTCATAGTTGTTAGAGGTCTCAATTCAAGCATTCAATGCAAGGGCATGCTTTATATCCATTTTGGGAAGAAAGTGCACAATGCCTTTTTGATAAAGTAGCTTTTTGCATAAAAATTGTTCTTGAGTGTTGCACTTGTTCTCTTTTGATCATACATGTCTTATAACTCAAGAGAAACTTGTTTAGACACTTACAATCACCCAGCCCATGCTTGTACTATACATTGAAACTTATTTTCCCACTTTTCTTCAAAATCAAGTAACCTATCAATTAGCTTGTAACTTGTACTTTTGACAATCCAAAGCACTCAAGACCTTTTTCTTATAGTTACACAAGTCATTTGCCAAAAATCCCATGCATGCTTAAGCCCTGAAAACACAAAGAACATAGAATCACCAAAAACACCTCAAAACTTGCCATTTCTGAGTTTTGAATCCAATCTCCAAATTTGCTCGTGCGTTTCTTGACCTTTTACTTTCAAAAGCGTCTAAATAACATACACAAACAATTCTAACACCTGCAACACCACTGTAACACCTCCATCATCATCCACCATTTTCAAAAACAACACCTTGCACCTTGAATTCTCCAGAACTCCTCAGGCACTTTCAGCTTAATCTAAGCATCACATTAACTTCCTGGGAACTTGAGGAAGCTAATCCAATCATTGGAACTCACTAAAAGCTACTCAAACTCCAAACACGATACCCTCTTGCAAGGTAAGTTTTCTGACTTTTGAACTCTTCATACAGGCATCATTAATGGTTTATTTGTGAATGAAAAATGTAGATATCATTGCCCTAAAGCTAACCATGTCCATAGTTTTCATTTATATTGCTTGAGATTAGATAATTTTAGGACTGAAGTTTCTGAAATTTTAGGGTTCAGATTAGGGCCATTAAATTCATGCTTGTCTTTGATCTATAATTTTATTGCTTTGCATTTTTGAAGTCGTGAGGAAATTTTCTACAAGATTCATGTTTACATTTTTGCAAATGGATGAGAGATGAACAAGATGCAAGTACTATGGCTGGGCGTGAGGTTGAAGATGAAGTTCAGGCCATGGACTTGTTTACTATCATATATTTATGGTTTGATTTATATAAACGGATGTATAGCCACCCCAGTGGTAGAAGCGCGCGCCTGTGACTATAAGGACCTGGGTTCGAGCCCCAGTGGTACCCTTTTTACTTGTTTTCTCACATTTTCCATATTTTTGTCATTTTTTTGCAGCGATGGGCCTCATGCCTTGGGACTCATATTTTTTTCTTACTACTGACCCCCCTTGCTGGCTATTCACACCCCTGGCCCAATTTATTTTCTTTTTCTCATTTTTATTTATTTGTTTTCTTAAATATTTTATCTAATACTAAAAATCAGAAAAAATATTTAAAAAAAACATTAGATTTAAATTTTGACATAGTTTATTTATTTTTTTACACAAAAAAAATTATTTTATTTAATCATTACTTTATTTATTTTATTAATAGGTTTGTAAATTTAATTAAAAAAATTAGGGTTTTAGTTATTTTCTTTTACATAATTTAAATATTTTATTTTAATATAAAAAGACCAAAAATATTTTATAATATTATAAGTTACTTTTAAAGACAAAAATACCTAAAACATTCTTCTTATAAACTTGATTTCTTTTTTAATCAATTAGTGGATTAGGGTTTTATTTAAATTCTTTTCCTAGTAAATTTAGTTTTACTTTTTACTAATTTAATTAATTATTTTTCTTTTATTTAATTAGGTTAAAACAAAACCCCTTTTCCCTAAAAAATCCAAATAAACATCCATTTTCTTTACATTTACATTCTTGTATATTTATTCATTTTGTACATTATTTATTTAATTCTTGTACAAATTCAATATGGTTGTAATAGATAATTAGGTTTATTTTCTAGCAATCCCCATTTATAATTTGTACACCCCCTCCCACGAGTATTGTAATAGCGTAGTAATTTTAAATTCCGCAATTTATCGCTTTATATACAAATGCTAGTAATTAGGGTTTGTACGGGAAGACTAAAACCAATCAATTAGAAAATCCTAATCAAAGACAAAACCAAGCATGAAAAAACAATACACTTGCACACAAGCACCCCTAGGGTAAATCCACTTGGTTGCCTTACAAAATGGCCCTATTATGCATGTGAGGTATCTTAGCAAAAACAAGCAAAATACAAGATCATAGTCCCTCGATGGCGCTATCTAAGTTGCCTTTCAAAATGATCTTAGTCCCTAAAAAAATGCTAAAATACCTTGCAACATTGCTAATCATGGTTATACAATGACCCACACCTATCCTGTTTAAATCCAAAGATAGGGTTACTTATCAAATCAATGATAAGATAACAAAGTCAAAGGAAAGAGGAAATGAACATGAAAGTCTTTTGAGTAGGTAGAATGCTCCTAATTACTTGCTCTATTTAAAAACAAAACATCCTTGCTATTTTCAAAACAAACACCTACACTTTCAAAACATCTTACAAACTTGAAAACATTTTCAAAAGACCAACATCTTTGTTTGCATTCTTACAAACAAGAATCATTACAAAGTTCCCCTAAACAATGGCCTCTTTACAAAATACTTTCAAAAAACCACACAAAGAACAATTTCAAACAAAAGCAAGTGATCTAGCAAGTAACTAAGAGTCCATGGAAAATCATGGATGAAAAGGATGCTAATACCTTCCCTTTTCATAATCTACCCCCCGAACTCAAGAAACAATCTCAAAGGTCTTTCTTGTGCTTTTTCACCTTTCCTTTTGGATAAAAGAAAAGTCGGTGTCGACTCTTGCTAACCACAACATTTGCAATTAAACGCAAAACACCCAAGTCAGTTCTCCCACCGTATTAAAGTAGGCACCAACTGATAGTCTAGAAATATGAAGCAGTGGTGCTTAGGGTCGAAGAACTGGAATAAGACACTCATCAAACCTTCGTCAAAACTGGTAGTAAAAACTGAGCAAGTAGCTATATCTCTTGTTGAATGAGGAACTCTCAGGAACTTTTGAAACAAATTCTTTGAGTTTGAGAGGGATCTCTATAAAATTGATCCAGATGGTTTTTCTGCGAGCTGAATCCATGACCTACAAAACACATAAGAGATAAATCCACAGGCCCTTGAAATGGTTAGTGTACATGACATGTTATGTTATTTATGATGTTATGATTATGCTTTGAAATCACAAGTATACCAAACACAAATAAGTCACACAGAGACCTTAGGTTTAAAGGCTTGCATGAGTTTTAAAGGTAAGTACCCTCTTGAAGTTTTAGTTGGCTCAACCTGTCCTATGAATAGTAACCAGGTTCTAAGGAGTCTCATATCACTGGCCTTTCTTTTTGGCATTGTTCTAGCTCAAGCACCAAAGTATTGCGGCCAGAATATCCCAAAAGTCTAGTCTCAATGAGTGTAGTATCGAGTATCAACCAATCTTTGGTCAGAACCAAAGCCGACCATTTCACTACTTTCTAATGGCTTAGGATGAGTCAATTAAAGGTTCTAAAGGTCAGTTAGCGCTTAATGACACTAAGGAAGCTTAATGTTATCCTTGACTGACTCAAGGAACATTAGTACAAACCAAAGTATCATGCTAACATAGCTATCATTTTGTACATATCGGTCTACGTTGTACAGCTTCCATGATTTATTGCTACTTACCTAATAAGGTGCCCCAGATCCAAGTGTAGGATCTATAGTAACAACCCAAACAAACCCTTAAAAGTAAAGCATAAAAGCACATAAGTGAAAGCAATTTTAAAGATGAACTAAGCTCTAAGGTAACCCCACTTTTTATATGTCCCCATCTGAGTCACCTGTTCTGTAATACGGTGGCAGAACTGAATGTTATACTAGTTTTGTATTTGTATTCGCAAATTTTACGGTAAGCAAGAGTCGCCACCGACTTTTCTTTTATCCAAATTAAGGAAAGGGTGAAAAGAACAGAAAAAGACCTTTTCGAGAATTTTCTGAGTAAGGGGTGCAGATTATGGAAAGGGAGGGTGTTAGCACCCTTTCCATCCGTAGTTATCTATGGGCTCTTAGAGGTTTGCTCATTTTGAAATATCTTTGTGCTTTGTATGTTTGAAAAGGTTTGGAAAATGCCTTAGTATGGCGAACTTTGTAATGTTTCTCGGGATAGTGGAGAAAGTATACAAAGTGTTTTGAAATTGTTTTTGAAAAGTAGAATTTGTGTAAGTGTGAAAATGTTTTGAGCAAACTTCTAATAGCTATCTACTTTTGTACTCAAAAAGGGGTCGTTCTTTTTCTCATATCCTTTAGATAGTGTTGTCCTACTATTAGTGAGTAGGTAGCCCTATTGTTGGATGTATGAGGGACATTCGAAAGGTACGTTACAGTCACGAAGGCAACTTGTGGAGACGCTTTAGAAGTTTTGTTTAGGGACTAGATCATTTACCGAAAGGCAACTATAGGGTCATCGAGGGACTATAGTCTTTTGATTTATGGGTCTTTTCTAAAGCGTTCCTGCCTCATGATTGTTTTTATTTCTGAAGGGAACCAAAGTGGGGTACTATAGAGGTGTATATGTGCAAGTGTGTTATGTTCAGTTATTTTTGTCTTTTTGTTAAGTTTGCTAACGTTTGATTTCAGTATTTTCAGACACGCCTAGTTACTAGCAGTTAATATATATTGCAGAATATTAAAGTGCAGAAATTTAAATCTACGCTATTACAATGCTTTGGGGAGGGGATTTACATTATACAAGAATGAGGGGGATAAAGCAGTAAATGTCCTAGTTTTAATCTATTATATCCAGTAGGCAGATACAATAATATGGAAAAATATGAAAATAAATAAATGCGTGCGAAGTAGAAAAGGTGTCTGAAAAAATCCTAAGGTGAAAAATCTTTTTGTTTTGTTTTTATTTTAAGAAAATATAACCTAAGTCTATTTAGTTTTAATTTCAAGAAAGAGGTTAAAATAATGAACTAATTTATTTATAAATTAATTTGATTAATAAAAAAAACTATCCTAATATTTTTTGTGATTTTGATTTAAGATTAATTTAAATAAAAAGGATCAATAAAGAAATACCAAAAAGAAAACAAAAATAAAATATGAAGGAGTGAGGGGATCCTTCGATCCAGGGAGAATCATGGATTAGATTCAGAGGAAAAAAGTTACCTTCGATCCAGAGGAAGGTGGCTTTCAACACAGTGGAAAAGGGTAGGCTTCGGTCCATGGAAGGATGTATGTCCTTCGACCCAGGTAGAGATAATTGTCTTTCGATCCAGGGGTGGATGTTGTGAGGGAACTGAATCTGCAAAAGTATGTTAGCCAAAACGAAAAACATGACCTGGGTACCAAGCCCAGGTCCTTCAATTTTGTATGCACTGGCCTTATTTATGCTGGATCTGCAACAAGCATTAGAAGCAAAGCAAAGGCATACCTGGGGTCGAACCCAGGTTTTTAGTCTTGAATAACAAATCGAATGAAACTACAAATGTTGATGTGTCATGCAAATGTAGAGATTGATCTTTTTACCAATTCTTACCAATGGTTGATGGGTGAATATGTGATGATGGGTGTGGGTATCTGTGATACGGTGGGAGAACTGACTGTGAGTTTTGCGTTTGTATTCGCACTTGTTTGGTTGAGCAAGAGTCGCCACCGACTTTTTATTTTATCCTAAGGAAAGGTTAAAAAAGCACAGCAAAAACCTTTTGAGATATTTCGTGGGTTCGGGGGGTAGATTATGAAAAGGGAAGGTATTAGCACCCTTTTCATCCATGGTTATCCATGGGCTCTTAGTTACTTGGTTTTTAGATCACTTGCCTTGATTTTCAATTGCTTGAAATTGTGGTGTGTGTGTGTGTGTTTTTGAAAATGTTTTGGAAGAAGATGCCTTGTCTTAGGCTACCCTTGTAACAATTCTTTACTCGAATGTTTTACAAAGGCGTGTATCTTTTCGAAAAGATGTTTCAAATGTTTTTGAGAATTTGTTTTGAAAGTGTTTGTGGAATGTGGTTTTTGAAAAGAAGGCAAGTGTTTTTGCAAGTTGATCTCAAGTAACTAAGAGTTTTGTCTACCCTATTGTACTCAAAGGTTTTCTCTATGTTTTCAACCCTTTTTAACAATTTTGTTCCACCATTGAATTTGGTGGACAATCTTGTGTTTAGGACGTTTAAAAGGACGGGCGCGGGTCATCGTATGGACCATGAATGCAATGGTGCCAAGTGTCTTTGGCAATTTTCTTTGAAGAGACTATGATCATTCCGTTTTAGGCAACATTTGAAAGCGTCATCGAGGGACTTATGGTCATTTGAATTTGTTTTGCCAAAGATACTCGACGTGCAAGCATGGCCCATTTTGGAAGGCAACATGTGGGATTACCCTAGAGGGTGCAAGTGTGATTGTGTATTGATTTCATGTATTTGTCTTGTATTAGGTTATCTAGCGTTTGATTTTATGTACATGCAAACCCTAGGCCTAACCATGGTATAATTGAAAGCGGTAAATTGCGAAAATGTAAAATCTACGCTATTACAAAATAAGTATTCGGGAGTGGGGGTACAAATTTACGAATGGGGATGAGACTTAGGAACGTAGTGTCCAATAGATTACAACCAAATCGAATTTGCGATCAAATGTAAATGTAACGAATATACAAAATAATCAAATGTAATATGTATCAAGCATAAGTACATTGTGTAAGTGTACGTGTATACGTGTATGTATATTTGTATATGTAATTATTTACAGGTGCGACAATGTGAATTTAAGAAAGTATTATTAAGTATTGTTTTGACCTAAAGAAAAATTAACTGTTTATTTAATTTAATTAATAATCTTGTATTTTCTTTAATATGTACAAAAAAGAATGTTTTAATGAAATGTTTTAAAGTTATGTATATTGAAAAATATAATAAAACTCATGTTAATTTTGTAAAAGAATATAAATTGTTTTTAGAAAGAAATTAGAAATGGGCCAAGGGAGATTATGCTGGCCCAAAATAAGAGAGCAACGGATGGGGGGTGTTAACTGGAAATTCATTGGGCTTGGGGCGCAGAAAGTGGGGTGAGGCCCAAACGAATGCACATGTTTTTGTTTAGGGTTCTTGAGTTTCTGTTTCATTGGGGAATACACTTAGGGTTTGTAGAGGCGCGCCGTTCGTTCGTTCTTCGTTCATCTTCTCCAATCGTTCCTGAGTGCAATCTCCTCCGCCTAGCCACCTACGCCACCTCTCATCCTTCCCTTCGCGTTTGTTCAAGCAACGGTAAAAGGGTAAAACTTTTGTTCTAGCGCATCCTTTGAGGGTTTCACGTTTTACGCATGTTTTGATTCTTATATACTCTGATTTTGTTTATGGTTTACGCAAGATTTTGAAATGAGGGAAAGGGAGTACTACCTTTCGGAGATGGAGAAGGAGGAGATTAGGAGGTGTTACGGCGGCTTGATGGCGAAGAGGGGAGATGCGTGATGCTGAGCTTGCTTTTTTTTTGGTAACCCTGGTACTCGAAACACTTTTTATATCTTTCTCTTCTTCTCCCTGTTGCCTTATTGAGTTTCCTATTTGCCTTTTCCTTGCCCAATGATGAGCCTAGGGTTCTGAGGGCCTTGAATGCCTCTGTTTGGTTGCCTTGGTACGCTTTGTCTCTCGTATGCTTGAATATGCTGAGATTGATGCCTTACTTTGAGTTGCCTTCTGTACACTTGTGTGGCCTTGATGCTTCTTTGGCTCGTTAATGCTGCCTTGTTCTGAGTTGCCTCAGTATTTCTTTATTTCCTCCTTCCATTGCCTTGAATGCTTGCCTTGTGATTTTCCTTTGAACGTTTGTTGCCTGTGATGAAAAATTTCTGAGGCTTATGTGTATGCTTCTGATATGTGCTATTGTTGAATGGTTTTGGACATATGTTGAGTTGGTTGGTTTTGAGGCTTGACAGGTTAACTTGTTTTGGGCTTGGCTGTTTTGAGTGTGATAATAAGCAGGTTATTGGGGTTGAAACTGGCTTTTAGCTTTGACAGTGGTTTAAATGGTTTATGGCTTTTTGAGGTTTTTGTTTGGATGTATTTGGATTGAATGGTAAGAGTTTTGAAGGGTTTACAGGTTAATGCTGGCTTATGGTTTGGAGATCTTGGTATAGGTTTTTGCTTTAGTTAATGCAGGTTCCAGGCTTTGAATGTTTGTTCTATGTTGTGTATATATGATGCTTTGGTTTAGCCATACAGGTTAATGGCCTTGGGGTTTATCTGGTTTTTGTTAGGCTTCAGGCAGGGTGAGGCTTGAGGCTTGAACTGAATGGTACAGGTACAGGTTTGAAACTGGAGGGGTGTTCTGAACTGGTTTATTGCTAACTGTTTTTTGAGGTTTTAATCCTCTTGCTGGTTATGAGCTTAGGCAGGTTTTATGCTTAGGTGAGTTTTTACTGGTTTTCTCCTTTTGCACAGGTTGGTGTTTGATGGTTATATCTGATATGCTGTTTGGTGGTTATGCTTATACAGTTTTGGTGTATTTTCTTTGTATTGGTTTCTTGTCCTCCTGTACTGTCTTCAGTTTCGCTTTATATCTTTTCTCTATCTCTCAAGCCTAAAAACCTGTAAAACCTACACTTCTTTTTCTCTTTTTTCTCTCTTCAGTACAGTCAATATATTTTAAATATGTTTATGCTCTGTACTTTCTGAAAGGGCCCCTTGGGAAATGATGAAAAGTGAAATAGTTTTGCTTGCATAACAATTTTCCTTTGCATATTTGTCCCTTCTTTTGACAGCTTCTTGTACTTTTTGGATCTTTTGATATCTTTGCCAAATCTTCTTTTTTGATAGATTGGGTAGCCTTGTGACAGTTTGACAGCAAGTTTGAATTTTTCAGTTTGGACTTTGTAGTTTGATTTGTACTTGGAGTTTTGAGACTTGAACTTATGCAATTTGGACAATTTTTGAATTGTGCAATTTTGACTTTTGTGCATTCATTTTTTAGCAAATAAAAATTCGTCCCTCTTTGTGAACCGGGAGAAATCCCGTGATTTGCAGAGAGGGTTAACTGATCCCAATCAGTGGCCCTTAATGATGAACTGTCTTTTATTTGTCTCTTTATTTATTTATCTGCTATTTGACTTTTCTTCTTTTCTTTTGCAGATGAATAATTGAATGGAGAGGGGTATTAAATGAAGAATGAAGAATTGGAGACTTTAGAAAAAAATAGGATAGTTTCAATTTTTTTTATTTAAATTTAAATTAATGTAAAATCATTGTTGTAAATAAATTGTAAACAATAATTGTACGAATAATTTAAAAATAAATAAAAGTTTTTATTATCCAATTAATTCTATTTCCTCCTTTTTTCAATTATTTATTTATTATTTATAGTTCTTTAAATTAAAATAACTGAAAAATTAAATTCCAGATATTTAATCTTAGAATAATAAATAATTTAAATAAACAATGCTTTAGCAATTCACTCAGTTAAACCTGGCCTTTCCAATATCCAAAGCAAAGCAACAGTTAACCAAAACAACTGATCAGGCGCATTCCCTTTTCACTGATTTTTACCAAACACCGTAAATCCAAACTGAATGTATCCTTTGACTGGTTCAATCAAACAAACGTGAATTCAATCCAAATGTCTTCTTTTACTGATTAAGTCAAACAATGCGAATTCAAACCAAATCTCGGAATAACTTGCAAAGTGTTGTAGAATTTAAATCCTTCTGAGAATGTGCCCACAAAAAACCCTAATTCCTGATTAAATTCGAAAGAGCGTTCGCCTGATCAAAGTTGAGCCAAAATCAACCCAAAACCCTAAGCCAACTGTTTGAAACATTCCAGATCTCTGAAAAATCAATAAAACCCTAATTGCGTCTGACTGACGAGAAAAGTCCGTTTGACCGATTCTTGAGCCAGTTTGAAAGATCAGGAAAAGCCTGAAGCTGTGATTTCTTGATAAAAATGCGAGGGCAAATTTTGGGGTACAACAGTTGCCCCTGTTCAATCTTCTTGAACCTGAAGAGTTAGATTGGCAAGTTTGCCTTTCGCGGCTTGAAGGTAAAAGAAGATTGGACACTAAAGTACCCAGAAAATTTGCACTCGGCGATGTGATAGTAGAAGTGAATGGGCTTAAAGATGCCATTTGGTGATGGGCTTAAAGATGCCATCTGATGCGATAGAATCTTGTCGGGGGATGGGCTTAGAGATGCCATCTGGAAATGGGCTTAAAGATGCCATCTGGTGCGATAGAATCTTGTCGGGGGATGGGCTTAGAGATGCCATCTGGAAATGGGCTTAAAGATGCCATCTGGTGCGATAGAATCTTGTCGGGGGGTGGGCTTAGAGATGCCATCTGGAAATGGGCTTAAAGATGCCATTTGGAAATGTTGAACTGTATGTCAATGGTGAGTGGACGAGTATCAGAAAGGCCTCCCTGTTTGGGAACATCTCTGAATTGGGGGTCCGAGTAAGCAATAGATTGACATCCATGTTTGGAGAATCCGTAAACTATTTTGAAGTTGAGATTGAATAAGCAATAGAGCCACATCCGTTGTTGGGAAGCGTCCGTAAACTGTTTTCAAAAGTTGGCATCTGAACAAGTTGGTAGATTAACATCCGTTGTTGGGAAGAATCCGTAAACTGTTTTCAGAAGTCTTGAGAAGAATCTGAACAAGTGATAGGTTAGCATCCGTTACTGGAGAACCCGTGAACTGTTTTCAGAAGTCTTGAAGTTGAAGAGGAACCGGTGTAGGGTTTCCTGATGATGCGTCTGAATGGATCTGGAATAAGTATCAGAATGTCGCCGTGTCCGGGTCACATCTGAACTATTTCTGGATGAATCTTGGGAGGTGATCTTTGTCTGTCGACTGATCTTACCTGAAAAAGTAAAAGGTTAGTTGTATGCAATGTCATGATGCATGATGCAATGTATGTGACATCAATGTTTACGACATGAATGTGATGAATGCGCATGTAAGCTGCTGAGCTATCTTGCTGAGGATAAATGAATCTTGGACGGCTGAAGATAAAAGAATCTTGACTGCTGCCGGGAAAATAATTCCTTGGCTGTTGCTGGGGAAGAGAATTCCTGATGACCTCTACTGGGGAGTTCCAATCTAATTGACTCATGCTGGGGAGGTAAGACTGAGAATCTTCAGTTTGGTGGGAAGTATCTGGCGACTTCACTGGGGAACTCAAGATTTTCCCTCCCAAAATTATGTGGGGAGAAGGTTCATTAGTCTGGCTCCGCTAGGGATTGATAATTTGAAGTTTTAGCTTCACTGGGGATAATGAAACTTGACTCTGAGTGGAGTTAGCTTCTGGAAGGTTCTCTGGCTGGGGATTGCGAGAGTCCTCTGATTGCTGCAGGTGAAGGCTTGGAATCTGAACAAGCGATATATTGACATCTGTTACTGGAGAATCTGTAAACTGTTTTCAGAACGTTGAGAAGTGTCTGAACAAGTGATAGGTTAACATCCGTTACTTGGAGAACCCGTGAACTGTTTTCAGAAATCTTGAGATTGAATAAGCAATAGAGCAGCATCCGTTGTTGGGAAGCGTCCGTAAACTGTTTTCAAAGGTTGCATCTGAACAAATAATAGATTAACATCCGTTGTTGGGAAGAATCCATAAACTGTTTTCAGAAGTCTTGAGAAGAATCTGAACAAGTGATAGGTCAACATCCGTTACTTGGAGAACCCGTGAACTGTTTTCAGAAATCTTGAGATTGAATAAGCAATAGAGCAGCATCCGTTGTTGGGAAGCGTCCGTAAACTGTTTTCAAAGGTTGCATCTGAACAAGTAATAGATCAACATCCGTTGTTGGGAAGAATCCATAAACTGTTTTCAGAAGTCTTGAGTCTGAACAAGCGATAGATTGACATCCGTTACTGGAGAATCCGTAAACTGTTTTCAGAAGTCTTGAGTCTGAACAAGCGATAGATTGACATCCGTTACTGGAGAATCTGTAAACTGTTTTCAGAGCGTTGAGAAGAGTCTGAACAAGCGATAGGTTAACATCCGTTACTAGAGAACCCGTGAACTGTTTTCAGAAGTCTTGAGTCTGAACAAGCGATAGATTGACATCCGTTACTGGATAATCCGTAAACTGTTTTCAGAGTGTTGAGAAGAGTCTGAACAAGCGATAGGTTAACATCTGTTACTGGAGAACCCGTGAACTATTTTCAGAGCGTTGAGAAGAGTCTGAACAAGCTATAGGTTAACATCTGTTACTGGAGAACCCGTGAACTGTTTTCAGAAATCTTGAATTTGGAGAAAGAACCGGTGTAGGGTTCCCTGATGATGAGCTCGTGTAAAACTGCATCTGGATAAATCTGGCGTAAGCATTAGAATGTTGCCATGTCTGGGTCACATCTTGAACTATATCAATCTTCTTCGGTGATGAAGGAATGGTTGGACACTTTTGACATTCGAATGCCCCAGGTGATAATGAAGGAGCCTTGAATCAGATTACTCTGCATATTGAGAGATTTCTTGAAATCTTGACTGGACTGCCCCAGGTTAACTGAACTTTGAAAGATCTATTGAAACTTGACTGGACTGCCCCAGGTTAACTGGATTTTGAAAGATCTGTTGGACCTCGACTGGACTGCCCCAGGTTAATTGGATGGTGACTTGTCATGCCCCCTGCTGATAGGAGATTTGCAATGGAAGTGTTATCCTCTTGAAGTGATTTTTACTTACTGAGAGAGTTTTCGTTCCTCCGAACATTCGCTGTATGAATTTCTTCGCTGTCAAACAGAAAGCCAAATGCAGACAGTGATATTCAAGCAATGCAAAGTTTATGTTTGTCTCGAAGTTTTGAAAAATGCGTTTTTAGCAGAAAACTTTTCATAAGACAAGTCAACACAAGATTTAGAGTAAAGCCCTACAGGAGTCAGGATACCTTTTGTAACAGTATGCTTTCGAACTAACCCATGCTTCAATTAGGACTTTTGAAGGGTTGTAACGTGGCTTGGTTCACGGTTTAAGAAACAAAGGATAAAAGCTCAAAGTATATTTGTACCCACCCGCTCTTCGTGATGTTCTCCAACCTAAGCTCAGTTAATTGTGCGTCACACTCTGTTTTGAGTTTGGAACGACTTTCGGGCGATGGTTCATCAGTTGAATTTGGGGAGACAGTCATCATCTCCTTTTTCTTTTTCAACATTTTTCATGTTGTTGAGGATTTTGTAATGACCTCACTATTTTGATTTTTATTTGTTATCCCTAACTTTTTCCTGACTGTTACCGTTTTCCGGGATTACCGTCAGCGGGATGCCCCAGCTTTCTTAAGTCTCCTTTTCAGGTTTTGACCTAGTGGGCTTTTTTCTTTTTGAGAGATTGACTATCTATGTGATAGGGAACCACCCCTGTCTTTTGATTCCAAAGGAATGCTTTCTCTTTTGACGTCGTTCGTTGTATTATGAACTGAGACTTTGCGACTTCAATGCGCATTTTCTTTTGAATTAAACTGAGATACTACCCTGCCCCAGGTTTATGTCAAAGGTTTTGATTGTTTAGAACAGAAAACTCCTACTTCTTTGGCTCGAAGGGGTTGACTAGGGATTAACTTCCTTATAACTCCAGTGTTTGGGAATTGAAAGAAATGCTTGTACATCATCAGCAAGGTCTGTTCAAAAGCATACTGTATAAGATCATGGTATTGTTTCGTCATCCTCCCTCTAAAGGCTTGCAGCTTTTTATCAAGAGTCAAATATCATAAATAAAAGCATAAGAGTAGTGAAACGAATGGATGAATTCAAGACAAACATATGCAATGCATTAATGAAAATAGAGTTTAACATCAACAAATAATTGTTTGACAGCAAAAGAAATTACAACTTTGAAAATTCAAAAATGAAGGAAAAGTCTTTCAGCTTGAGCTTCGTCACTTCAGGTTGAGCACTCCTTAATGGAAGATTTTCATCTCACCGTCTGGCATGAATTCCAGCACCCCAATGTCGATCAGATCTTGAATCTTGTTCTTCAAGGCCCAACAGTCGTTGGTGTCGTGTCCCGGGCTGTAGGAGTGGTAAACACAAAATGCGTCGGGATGATAGTGAGGAGAGGAGGTATTGAGCTTCTGAGGAGGATCCTTTAAGGTAAGCAGGTTGACCTCCAACAGGCGCTTCAGTATGAAAAATGATGGTATTTCAGTCTCCGTGAACTGTCTTCCCGATGTTTCTTGCTTATGCCGATTACCCCTTTGACGTTGGCGAGGTTGTTGATGGGCTTGTGACCCTGAAGCAAGCAAAGGAGTTTTCCCCTTGTCTTCTTGAGTGGATGGAGGCTGAGCAGTGACTTGCTATTCAACCTCATGTGTTTGCCCCAATTGGTTACTTGGAAGCAGTTGGCGGACAAGAACTCTGAGTTCCTCTTGTCTTTGAGATAGTTCTTGGATGAGAGCCATCTGGCCCACCAACTGTCCCATCACTTGGGTCCTCAAGGTTGTCAGATCAAACTGCAGCTCCGCAAGCTGATCACTCCTGGCATTGCTGGAATTCTCCAAGCCCTTTGTGAGGAGAGCTTTCATTTCTTCTTGCCCCGGAGACAAGTTCAGGAACATCTCCTGCAGCTGAGCAGTCTGGTCTTGGATGTCTTTGACAGATCTTTCTAGAGCCATCTCTTACTGAAATAAACAGCAGGAGAGTAAGGAAACCTGAAAAAGGAAAGACTGTTAAAATGTAATGCATGATATGTGGATGCATGCTTTCAAGGATCTCTTGGGGTAAACACAAGAAAATGTTAGAGGTTGAACTTTGCTCTCAGATTGGAGATCTCCGCACCGGTGGATGTCTTTCCACGAGAATCAAGCTCACCATGTCGAGTGGGTCATAGCCACTGATTCAAGTTGTTGTACTTGAACTTTGACTGGAGAACTTTGTATCAGTGGATGTCTTTCCATGAGAATCAAGCTCACCATGTTGAGTGGGTCATAGCCACTGATTCAAGTTGTTGTACTTGATCTTTGATTGCATTGGTTAGAGGAGAAACCCCTTGTCCCTTTGGTAGATGTCTGTTTCAACGTAACCCTGCATCAAAAGAACCCTCGAGATCCTTGAAATGGTTATTGAAAATGCTATGGTATGATGTTATGATGTTATGTACATGTATGCAAAAAGCAAGTGAGTGTATATACAGGCAAACATATTCACACAAAGCAAACAAGTCCTTAGGTTTAGGCTTGCATGAGGTTTAGGTAAGTACCCTCTTGAAGTAGTTGGCTCATCCTGTCCTAAAATAGAAACCGGGTTCTAAGGAGCTCAATATCATTGGATTGTTTTCTGTGTTTATTGTTTCGGTTTAGCCACTTACTGGCGACCAAAATATTCCAAGAAAACAACCCTCAAATGAGTGTAGTATCGAGTATCTACCAACTTTGGACTGCACCAAAGTCGGTTATCTCACTACCCCTAAAAAGGCTAAGATGGTCAATTAAGGTTCTAAGAGTTCGTTAGTGCTTCACGACATCACTCAGCGGCCCCGTACTCTCCTTGATTGAACTCAAGGGTTACCGGTACTCACAAATATGTCACACTAACATAGCTTACTGCTTCAACCATGTCGGTATACCCCGCACAGTTCCCTCGCAGTTTTTTCTGCTATTTACCTAAGAAGGTGCCCCAAATCCGGGTGGAGGATTTACAACAAACCCAAACAAGAACCCAAAAGATAAAGCAATCAAGTCAATCAAAGCAAGAAAGTAAAGGTGATCTAAACCCTAAGGTAACCCCACTTTTAAGTTTCTCCCCAGCAGAGTCTCCAGTTCTGTGATACGGTGGGAGAACTGACTGTGAGTTTTGCGTTTGTATTCGCACTTGTTCGGTTGAGCAAGAGTCTCCACCGACTTTTTATTTTATCCTAAGGAAAGGTTAAAAAAGCACAGCAAAAACCTTTTGATATATTTCGTGGGTTCGGGGGGTAGATTATGAAAAGGGAAGGTATTAGCACCCTTTTCATCCATGGTTATCCATGGGCTCTTAGTTACTTGGTTTTTAGATCACTTGCCTTGATTTTCGATTGCTTGAAATTGTGGTGTGTGTGTGTGTGTGTTTGAAAATGTTTTGGAAGAAGATGCCTTGTCTTAGGCTACCCTTGTAACAATTCTTTACTCGAATGTTTTACAAAGGTGTGTATCTTTTCGAAAAGATGTTTCAAATGTTTTTGAGAATTTGTTTTGAAAGTGTTTGTGGAATGTGGTTTTTGAAAAGAAGGCAAGTGTTTTTGCAAGTTGATCTCAAGTAACTAAGAGTTTTGTCTACCCTATTGTACTCAAAGGTTTTCTCTATGTTTTCAACCCTTTTTAACAATTTTGTTCCACCATTGAATTTGGTGGACAATCTTGTGTTTAGGACGTTTAACGGGACGGGCGCGGGTCATCGTATGGACCATGAATGCAATGGTGCCAAGTGTCTTTGGCAATTTGCTTTGAAGGGACTATGATCATTCCGTTTTAGGCAACATTCGAAAGCGTCATCGAGGGACTTATGATCATTTGAATTTGTTTTGCCAAAGATACTCGACGTGCAAGCATGGCCCATTTTGGAAGGCAACATGTGGGATTACCCTAGAGGGTGCAAGTGTGATTATGTATTGATTTCATGTATTTGTCTTGTATTAGGTTATCTAGCGTTTGATTTTATGTACATGCAAACCCTAGGCCTAACCATGGTATAATTGAAAGCGGTAAATTGCGAAAATGTAAAATCTACGCTATTACAAAATAAGTATTCGGGAGTGGGGGTACAAATTTACGAATGGGGATGAGGCTTAGGAACGTAGTGTCCAATAGATTACAACCAAATCAAATTTGGGATCAAATGTAAATGTAACGAATATACAAAATAAGAAAATGTAATATGTATCAAGCATAAGTACATTGTGTAAGTGTACGTGTATACGTGTATGTATATTTGTATATGTAATTATTTACAGGTGCGACAATGTGAATTTAAGAAAGTATTATTAAGTATTGTTTTGACCTAAATAAAAATTAACTGTTTATTTAATTTAATTAATAATCTTGTATTTTCTTTAATATGTACAAAAAAGAATGTTTTAATGAAATGTTTTAAATTGAATTAAATTATGTATATAAAAAAGTATTTTTATTTGTTATGTACAAAAATTTCTAAGAAAGGAAAATGTATTTATTTTAAAAAAGAATTTATGTACAAAAAGTATTTTAATTAAATGTTTTAAAGTTATGTATATTGAAAAATATATTTTAAGAGTGTTAAAGTACTAATGTACAAATTAAGTAGTAATCTTAAGAAAAATTATATTTACGTACAAATATTTATTTTACTTAAAAGAAAAAGAAAATGTTTTAATACTTAATATATTGTGTTCAAAAAATTATGAATATGTTATAAAAAGAAAAAATTTAATATAATAAAACTCATGTTATTTTTGTAAAAGAATATAAATTGTTTTTAGAAAGAAATTAGAAATGGGCCAAGGGAGATTATGCTGGCCCAAAATAAGAGAGCAACGGATGGGGGGGGGGGGTGTTAACTGGAAATTCATTGGGCTTGGGGCGCAGAAAGTGGGGTGAGGCCCAAACGAATGCACATGTTTTTGTTTAGGGTTCTTGAGTTTCTGTTTCATTTGGGAATACGCTTAGGGTTTGTAGAGGCGCGTCGTTCTTTCGTTCTTCGTTCATCTTCTCCGATCGTTCCTGAGTGCAATCTCCTCCGCCTAGCCACCTACGCCACCTCTCATCCTTCCCTTCGCGTTTGTTCAAGCAACGGTAAAAGGGTAAAACTTTTGTTCTAGCGCATCCTTTGAGGGTTTCACGTTTTACACATGTTTTGATTCGTATATACTCTGATTTTGTTTATGGTTTACGCAAGATTTTGAAATGAGGGAAAGGGAGTGCTACCTGTCGGAGACGGAGAAGGAGGAGATTAGGAGGTGTTACAGCGGCTTGATGGCGAAGAGGGGAGATGCGTGATGCTGAGCTTGCTTTTTTTTGGTAACCCTGGTACTCGAAACACTTTTTATATCTTTCTCTTCTTCTCCCTGTTGCCTTATTGAGTTTCCTATTTGCCTTTTCCTTACCCAATGATGAGCCTAGGGTTCTGAGGGCCTTGAATGCCTCTGTTTGGTTGCCTTGGTACGCTTTGTCTCTCGTATGCTTGAATATGCTGAGATTGATGCCTTACTTTGAGTTGCCTTCTGTACACTTGTGTGGCCTTGATGCTTCTTTGGCTCGTTAATGCTGCCGTGTTCTGAGTTGCCTCAGTATTTCTTTATTTCCTCCTTCCAGTGCCTTGAATGCTTGCCTTGTGATTTGCCTTTGAACGTTTGTTGCCTGTGATGAAAATTTTCTGAGGCTTATGTGTATGCTTCTGATATGTGTTATTGTTGAATGGTTTTGGACATATGTTGAGTTGGTTGGTTCTGAGGCTTGACAGGTTAACTTGTTTTGGGTTTGGCTGTTTTGAGTGTGATAATAGGCAGGTTATTAGGGTTGAAACTGGCTTTTAGCTTTGACAGTGGTTTAAATGGTTTATGGCTTTTTGAGGTTTTTGTTTGGATGTATTTGGATTGAATGGTAAGAGTTTTGAAGGGTTTACAGGTTAATGCTGGCTTATGGTTTGGAGATCTTGGTATAGGTTTTTGCTTTAGTTAATGCAGGTTCCAGGCTTTGAATGTTTGTTTTATGTTGTGTATATATGATGCTTTGGTTTAGCCATACAGGTTAATGGCCTTGGGGTTTATCTGGTTTTTGTTAGGCTTCAGGCAGGGTGAGGCTTGAGGCTTGAACTGAATGGTATAGGTACAGGTTTGAAACTGGAGGGGTGTTCTGAACTGGTTTATTGCTAACTGTTTTTTGAGGTTTTAATCCTCTTGCTGGTTATGAGCTTAGGCAGGTTTTATGCTTAGGTGAGTTTTTACTGGTTTGCTCCTTTTGCACAGGTTGGTGTTTGATGGTTATATCTGATATGCTGTTTGGTGGTTATGCTTATACAGTTTTGGTGTATTTTCTTTGTATTGGTTTCTTGTCCTCCTGTACTGTCTTCAGTTTTGCTTTATATCTTTTCTCTATCTCTCAAGCCTAAAAACCTGTAAAACCTACACTTTTTTTTCTCTTTTTTCTCTCTTCAGTACAGTCAATATATTTTAAATATGTTTATGCTCTGTACTTTCTGAAAGGGCCCCTTGGGAAATGATGAAAAGTGAAATAGTTTTGCTTGCATAACAATTTTCCTTTGCATATTTGTCCCTTCTTTTGACAGCTTCTTGTACTTTTTGGATCTTTTGATATCTTTGCCAAATCTTCTTTTTTGATAGATTGGGTAGCCTTGTGACAGTTTGACAGCAAGTTTGAATTTTTCAGTTTGGACTTTGTAGTTTGATTTGTACTTGGAGTTTTGAGACTTGAACTTATGCAGTTTGGACAATTTTTGAATTGTGCAATTTTGACTTTTGTGCATTCATTTTTTAGCAAATAAAAATTCGTCCCTCTTTGTGAACCGAGAGAAATCCCGTGATTTGTAGAGAGGGTTAACTGATCCCAATCAGTGGCCCTTAATGATGAACTGTCTTTTATTTGTCTCTTTATTTATTTATCTGTTATTTGACTTTTCTTCTTTTCTTTTGCAGATGAATAATTGAATGGAGAGGGGTATTAAATGAAGAATGAAGAATTGGAGACTTTAGAAAAAAATAGGATAGTTTCAATTTTTTTTATTTAAATTTAAATTAATGTAAAATCATTGTTGTAAATAAATTGTAAACAATAATTGTACGAATAATTTAAAAATAAATAAAAGTTTTTATTATCCAATTAATTCTATTTCCTCCTTTTTTCAATTATTTATTTATTATTTATAGTTCTTTAAATTAAAATAACTGAAAAATTAAATTCCAGATATTTAATCTTAGAATAATAAATAATTTAAATAAACAATGCTTTAGCAATTCACTCAGTTAAACCTGGCCTTTCCAATATCCAAAGCAAAGCAACAGTTAACCAAAACAACTGATCAGGCGCATTCCCTTTTCACTGATTTTTACCAAACACCGTAAATCCAAACTGAATGTATCCTTTGACTGGTTCAATCAAACAAACGTGAATTCAATCCAAATGTCTTCTTTTACTGATTAAGTCAAACAATGCGAATTCAAACCAAATCTCGGAATAACTTGCAAAGTGCTGTAGAACTTAAATCCTTCTGAGAATGTGCCCACAAAAAACCCTAATTCCTGATTAAATTCCAAAGAGCGTTCGCCTGATCAAAGTTGAGCCAAAATCAACCCAAAACCCTAAGCCAACTGTTTGAAACATTCCAGAGCTCTGAAAAATCAATAAAACCCTAATTGCGTCTGACTGACGAGAAAAGTCCGTTTGACCGATTCCTGAGCCAGTTTGAAAGATCAGGAAAAGCCTGAAGCTGTGATTTCTTGAGAAAAATGCGAGGGCAAATTTTGGGGTACAACAGTATCCTTATTTGATAGTTTCTTTGATTTGACTTCTGGATATGGGTACCTTTGTTTAAGGGTTGCTTTGATTTGGATCACTTATGATATTTTTGATAACTTTGGTGGATTTATGGGGCAGCGTCTCTCCAATGTGTGTGTAACTATCCATTTGGCTTGCAAGCATGCTGCTTATATAGAGTAGAAGGGAGGGGACAAGAAGATAATAGTTTAAACTGCCATAAACAAATGTTTTCAAGGCCATGAATGAAGTTTTGTAACGTTGCAAAAGTCATGGAAACCTGTCCCTTTTTGAATTTGAATGTATGTGGACATTTTGGCTCCTTCGAATGATCTCTAATGTTGCTCTTCGATTGGCCTATTGCCTCCTTCGACTGGAACTTTTATTTAACCTTCGAACGGGACTTTGGTTGCCTCCTTCGAAGGGGTCTTTTGGATAGACCATTTGTGTCCTCTTCGAATGGGCCTTTGGTTGCCTCCTTCGAATGGACTTCTTGAGTGTCTTTCAAATGGTTCCTTCGGTGGACACATCTATTTGCCTTAGTTGCTTGATTCCAATAGCCCAAGTAAGGACTTCATTATGGCCAATCAAAGCCTCATTTGTCATGAATGTAATGGTGCATGAGGCTTGGGCTGGGCAGCATGCAGGACTTTGGCCAGACGCATCAAAAGACAAAACAACACTTGCCTTCAACCATTATGTGCCTTCCTACTGGAAAAAATGCATGTCCCTTCGAAGGCACCATTTGTGTGTCCTTTGAATATCCCACATGCACTCCTTTGTGCTTTCTTCGAATGACTCTCCAATGCGTGTCCTTCGACTGGACCTGTGGAATGCTCTTTCGAAGGGGCTATATTGTGCTATAGTGCAGAAACTGAGTTGAGGAGTCTTGGTCTTGTGCATTGAAGGAAAGCACAAACAAAGTCTTTGTCTTAGTGAATCCAAGGCAGGCGTGAAGGTGCTTTTATCCTGATGAATCAAAACACGCTTGTAGGGGGTTCTTGCCTTGTGCCTCAAAGGTAAGTCGAAAGAAGCCTTTTTCCTTGTGCGCTGAAGGTAGGCTGAAGAGGGATTATTTGCCTAGTCGAAGCAGGAATTAAGCATGCTCTGAAGATACCAAATTCCCAAACGAGGCAGGAATCCAGCCTGCATGCAGGCTGCCATTGCATTTGTGAGTCAAACTACCATGCAAAGCCAAAGGTGCAACCGAAGGAGCACTAACAAGAGGTCTTTCCCCTTTGGATCGAAGGAGGTTGTTTCAAAGCAAACATATGCCCAGTCGAAGCTTGTATACAAAAAACAAGCAGAAGGCCAAGGCTTCAATCTAAGCTTAGAAATTTGAGGCAATCTTGGAGGAGGTTAGGCGCTCAATCGAAGCCTGTCCAAATACCAAACGAAAGTCCTTTTAACATGCCAATCGAAAGACTTAACTAAGATGCCAATCGAAGACTCCTTGTTCAAAAATTTAATTTTTCCTTTAATCAGGTGCTTGTGACCACCCATATAAGAAAAATACTTGGAAAACATGAAAGGGCAAATTTTGGGGTACAACAATGTCCCTCGAACGTGGAATGCTTTAGAAAAGACCCTCAGTTAAAAGATTGTAGTCCTTCGATGACCATTCGATGTTGCCTTCCGTAAACGATCTTAGTCCCTTACGGTAATTGCTAAAGCATCCTACAAGTTTCCTTCTATGATTGTATGATGACTCGTGCCTGTCCCTCACATCCAATGATAGGTCTTCCTACTAACTAATGGTGGGATAAGAGGAAAATAACGCGAAAGATTTTTGAGTAAGTAGATAGCTTGTACTCGCTTGCTCACAAACAAAAATAGCACTTTTACACAAACACTTTTCTGAAATATTTTCAAAAACAAACACTTTGTATGTGTTCTCAACGATACGAGAATCATTACAAAGTTTGTTGAACTTAGGCATTTTTCAAAATATTTTCAAACAAAACACAAACACAAAAGCATTTCAAAAAGTGAGCTAGCGATTAAGAGTCCGTAGATAACTACGGATGAAAAGGGTGATAACACCTTCCATTTTCATAATCTACCCCCCTTACTCAGAAAATTCTCAAAGGTCTTTCCTTTTTTTTCACCCTTTCCTTTATTGGATAAAATAAAAGTCGGTGGCGACTCTTGCTATCCGCAACATTTGCGATAAAATGCAAAACCCAAAACCCAGTTCTCCCACCGTATTACAGAACTGGTGACTCTGCTGAGGGCGATAAAGTGGGGTTACCTTAGAGATAGTTCACATTTAAATTCTTTCATTATTTGACTTGCCTGCTTTACTTTTAAAGGGTTGTTGCGGTTTACTTACTGTATAAATCCTATACCCAAATCTGGGGGAATTTTAGGTAAGTAGCAATAGATCGTGAAAATTGTACGGCATATACCGATATGGTTGAATCGATGGCTATGTTAGTGCGACAGATTGGTTTGTGCTGGTGTCCCTTGAGTAAGTCAAGGAGAATGTTGGGCTGCCGTGTGGTGTCATAAAGCACTAACTGACCGTAGAACCTTAGTTAACACAACTTAGCCATTAGAAAGTTGTGAGATATTCGACTTTGGTGCAGACTGAAGTTGGTTGATACTCAATGCTACACTCATTGAGATTGGACTCTTGGGATATTTTGGTCGCAAATTAGATGCTTGTGTTGAAACAATGCCTGAGAGAAAGATCAGTGATATTGAGGCTCCTAGAACCCGATTACTTCTTTTAGGACAGTTTGAGCCAACTAAAAACTTCAAGTGGGTACTTACCTATAAACTCCATGCAAGCCTGAACCTAAGGCCTCGTGTGTTTTTTTTTGTATGATTAAATTGTTTGAACATGACATCATAACATCATGACATCATTACACATATCATTTTTACTAACCATTTCAAGGACCAAGAGGTTTATCTTTGTTTTGTTTTGCAGACCATGTCCTCCGCTCACAGAAATACTATCTGAATAAGTTTTGTGAGGATACCTCTTCAGCTTAAGGAGTTAGTCTCAAAAGATCTTGAAAGCTCTCCATTCACCAAAAGGCATGGTCATCTACTCAGTTTGGTTACCTCGGGTTTTGAAGAAGACATGATGAGTGTTTTATTCCAATTCTTTGATCCCACACATCACTGTTTCACCTTCCTGGATTATTAGCTGGTACCCACAATAGAAGAGTTCTCTAAGCTACTAGGAATACATGTCCTTAACCAGACACCTTTCACTGTTTTAAAGAAAGATCCACAATCTGAAGAAATTGCAGCAGCCTTACATCTGAAGCGGTTCGACATTGTATCTAATTGGGAAACAAGAAATGGAGTCAAGGGTTTTCTTGCTAAATTTCTGTTAGAGAAGGCTCGGTTGTTTCTGGATGCTATGAGTTTTCAAGCTTTCGAGGAAATCTTGGCTTTGTTGATCTATGGTTTAGTGCTATTCCCTAATCCAGACCAACTCATAGATGTGAACACCTTCAAAATATTTCTTTCTCGTAACCCTTTACCTACTTTGCTCGGAGACATTCTACATTCTCTTCACACTCGTACTATGAGGAAGCGAGAGACTCTTATATGTTGTATACCTTTGTTATCTAGGTGGTTTATTTCTCACCTTCCCCGAACAGTAGTGAAGAATGAACAAGGTTTACGGTGGTCTCAAAGGATGATGTCGCTCTCTCATTCAGATATCTATTGGTGTTCCCGATCTCTGGAAGATGTTACTATCATTAACCGCTGTGGGGTTCATAATGTTCCACTCCTTGGCATTAGGGGAGGTATTACCTATAACCCTTCTCTAGCATTGCGCAAATTTGGTTATGCTCGAAGAGAAGGTCCTCATGACGTGCTTATCCAGGGTATTGTATTCGATTACGAGAATGATTTTCAAGGTTATCAATAAAGGTTTATACGTGCTTGGGGAATGGTAAACAAGATTGATAGAAAGACTTTAGGATTGAATAACTCCGTCCCTCTAGAGACCTATCTCAAATGGGTGCGATCTCGTGATCAAAACCTTATAATGCCTTATACCACTGTCTTACCAGTAATTGTGGAGCCTGTTACCGAGGGGGATATTCCTTATACCATTCTCTATCCGGATATGCCTACCGACCTTGAAGAATTGCAGAAGTCTTGGATTCGACTCAAGGAAGAATGTGACACCTTTGAGACTCAATTCTATGCAAGTTAGAAGAAAGTGTTGGAGTTCACAAGACAACTTCATGAAAAGAGAAGTCTTAATGCATACATCGACACGAAGAGAAAATGTCCGTGGGAAACTTGAATCTTAGGAGTTTATATTGTCGTCTCTTTGAGAACCTTTTGTTTTTCATTGTAAGTCTAAAAGACAATTGTAATTTTTGAACCTACTAATGAAAATATTTGTTTTGTTTCCTCTTGGTTAGCAAATTTAAATCTCCTAAGATCCTTGAAAACATTGCACCTACATATCATGCATCATTTCATAAACAGGTTTTCTAATACAGGTTTTCTCATCTTACTGTTTATTTCAATATTAGATGGCTCTCGAACAAATTGTCAAGGATCTCCAGGCTCAACATGCACAATTTTAAGAGACTCTTCTGAATCTGGCCGAAGGGCAACAAGAGATGATGGTGCTTCTCAGCAGGGAAAAGAAGACTAAGAAGTCGACTGCTATCCTCAATATGGTGTTGTACCCCAAAATTTGCCCTCTCATTTTTCAAGGCATTTCTTACAAGGATTGTCAAGGTTCAAGCTTTCACAAGTGCATTAGGATTTTACAGTATCAATATTAAAAGGAAACTGTCAAAAAGGGAGAAAACAGATAAAAATAACATTTTGACAAATTTGGAGAAAAATATGCCTATTTCGATTCAGCCTTTCGATTGGACAAGTGTGTTGCCTGAATGCTTGCAATCGAAGGCCATGACTTGCTGGCCACACGTGCCCCCTGCAAGGAAAACCTTTCGATTTACCAAGCATACTGCCTGCAAGCCTGCTTTGATTTAGACAAGTTAGTTGCCTACAAGCCTGCTTCGATTTAGGCACATGCTGCCTGCAAGCCTGCTTCGATTGGGCATATGCTGCCTGCATGTTTGTTTTCGTTTGGACAAGCTTCGATGGGACAAAGCAACCATCTCTATGCATCCTTCGAATCCACTTGCATCAAGGGCCTCTTGCAGACTTTTCCTCTCACAAGCTTCGTTTGAGCCAAGAGATATCTTCATACAAGATTTGACTAAGTTCTTGCTTCCCTTGAAAGAACACCCTTCGATTCAGAAGCCAGGAACTTCCCTCATGCTAAACAATCATAAGACAGGGACCCCCTACGTACACTCTTTAGTTTGGCCACATATGACCATGGTAAGGCAATCCTTCGATTGGACAAAAGTACCTGCATGTAAAGTTTCGATTGGAATGTGGATCCCTTTCGAATCAGCTTGCTTCGAATCCAAGATTGAGCCATTCGAAGCAGGTTTTCGTTTGAAACAAATCTGAGGAAAATCTCATGACCAACTACTTAACACGCTATGTTGCTTCCAAATCTTTATATAATCAGAGGCTTGTACAAAGGTTTTAAACTTTGTCTTTTGGATAATACTATTCTTGGTTAAAATAGCAAAAGGCTACATACCCTCTCTTTTCATAGAGGGTACTTTTATCACAAAAGCAGCTTTTAGCCTAAATTTTGTCTGAATGAAAAGCGGGGCCAGAAGCACAAGTCTAATCAACTGCTAACAGGCCCCCCACTTGTACCCTTCACGCTTCATATTTTATTATTTTTGCAAGGCTGGCTATTGAAAACATGTCCATTCCTTTTCTCTATAAATAGAGGAATTTTTGTAAAGCTAAAGGAGGATCTTTAGACCAGAGGAACAAATCTCCCAAATTTTCTCAAACACAACAAATCTCTCAAGTCCCTTCAACACTTGTGATAACAAACCCAGAATCACATACTTACTTCCTTCGATTCTGAAGAACAAGTACTCTTCATTATACCTTCAAATCTAGTTTGGAAAGAAACATAAGACTTATTTCTTTCCTTCCTTCGAATCCAGCATTCCAAGCACAATTGTTGGCTCCCTCTTTTGAATCCAGCACCATGGGCCTCCACTCAAGGTCCCACACGCATTCAAAGCTTCCAGCAAGGTAAGTCACTCTTACCCTTGAACCTTTCGTTTAATGGCATAACATGTAAATAAGATTTTCTTTCATTTCAAGCATGTACATACAATTGTTCCTTTCGTTTCCACCCTTTTAACATGTTTTTCAGAGCTAACCCTTTCGTTTTGCTTTTGGTTTACCTGAACTTGCTTTAACTATTAAATTGTTTGCAAGACAAATACTAGCATGGCCTTAGGCCATTTTTCCATTTAATGTCGTAAACGAAAGAAACAGGGGGAAGGAAACCTGAAACGAAGCCTTGGGCTTCCTTTCTGACTTCCAAGACAGAAAGGTAGAATCAAAAGGCACGCTTGCACTAAAGTCCAGCTAGATTCGAAAGCCATGACTTACTACTGCCAGCCTCAATCGAAGAAGGCAACAAGGCAACAAGGCAGAACCAGAAGGCTTCGCCATACACTGACTTCCAGGCCAATCGAAGGACAGGACCTCACTGGTGCCAGCCCCCAATTGAAGGCCATGACCTCACTGGTGCTAGCCCCAATCGAAGGAGGCCAACAAAATGCAAATCAAAGGGTTCTCCTGCCCCAATCAAAGGAGCTCATTTTGTCTTCTTTTTATCTTATTTTTGCCTTTATATTCTTGTGCACTTCAATATGGCTGTAATAGTGTAGGATTTATTTTCTGCATTTTTTTATTGCTTTAAACAAATGCTAGTAAATAGGATGTATGGAAAGATAAAAACAACAAGTAGACAACCTAAAAATAAAATACAAATGAATGCAATCAAACACACCATTCACACATGCACCCTTAGGGTAATCTCACTTGTTACCTCGGAAAAATAGTCATGTCCCTCGAACATGGGTGTTTTAGCAAAGACCCTCGATAAAAGATCATAGTCCCTCAATGACCCTCGATGTTTCCTTCGGTAAACGATCTAGTCCCTAAACGACATTGCTAAAACGTCCCACAGGTTTCCTTCTATGACTATACAAACGTCCCACGCCCGTCCCTTCACATCCAAGGATGGGTCTTCTTACCAAAACAATGGTAACATAGCAACATGTAAAGGAGGAGGAAAAGAACATCTAAGACCTTTTGAGTAGGCAGATTTGATCCTAGTTGCTCGCTTGCTCACAACAAAAACATTTTATACACCAACACTCTCAATTTAAAACATTTTTAAAAGACAACACTTTGTACGCGTTCTTATAGGAAACGAGAGCCATTACAAAGATAGATTTTAAAAATCACTTTCAAAAACACATTCCATAAAAACCTCTTTGAACTATTTTCAAAACAACACTTTGTACGTGTTCTTATAGAAACGGGAGCCATTACAAAGTCACATTTTCAAAATACTTTCAAAATCCACACCACAAGCACATTTTCAAACAAAATCAAGTGATCTAGCAAGCAACTAAGAGCACGTAGATACTTGCGGATGAAAATAGTACTAATACCTTCCTTTTTCATAATCTACCCCCCGAACTCAGAAAACATGTCTAAAGGTCTTTCCTGTTCTTTTCAGCCTTTCCTTTTGGATAAAAGAAAAGTAGGTGGCGACTCTTGCTATCCACAACAATTGCGATAAAACGTAAAACACCCAAGTTAGTTCTCCCACCATACAACAGAACTGGAGACTCTGCTGGGGAGATATCTTAAAAATGGGGTTACCTTAGGGGTAGATCACCTTTACTTGCTTTCATTGTTTGACTTGTATGCTTTACATTTTGGTTCCTTGTTTGGGCTTGTTTTGATCCTCTACCCGGATCTGGGGCACCTTTTAGGTAAGTAGCAATAGATTATGGAAATTGTACGGCATAGACCGATATGGTTGAAACAATGGCTACGTTAGTATGACACATTTGTGGGTACCGGTATCCCTTGTGTTGAATTGAGGAGAATTCGGGGCCACTGAGTGGCGTCATGAAGCACTAACTGACCTTAGAACCTTAATTGAACAAGCTTGGCCAATTAGGATGTAGTGAGATAACCGATTTCAGTGGAAAGCTGAAAATTAGTTGATACTCGATACTGCACTTATTGAGACTAGACTTTTGGGATATCTCGACCGCAAGAAAAGATTGATTGAGCTGAGACAATGTCTAAAAGAAAGGTCAGTGATATTGAGATCCCTTAGAACCCGGTTACTATTAACTAGGACCAGTTGAGCCAACTAAACTTCAAGAGGGTACTTACCTACGAACCCCATGTAATCCTAAACCTAAGAACTTGTCTGCTTTGTGTGTATATGATTATTTGTACATAACAACTTGCTTACTTTGCATATTTGTACATAACATCATGACATCATACCATAGCATTTTCAATAACCATTTCAAGGATCCCAAGGGTCTATGATGCAGGGTCACGTTGAACCAGACATCTACCAAGGGGTAAGAGGATTTATTTTCCTCTAAACAAACACCGTCAAAGATCAAGTACAAAAACTTGAGTCAAGGGCTATGACCCACTCGACATAGTGAGCTTAATTCTCGTGGAAGGACATCCACCAATACGAGGTGCTCCAAACAAAGTTATTGATCAAAGTTTAACTTCTACCTTTTTCTTGTGTTTACCCCATGAGATCCTTGAAAATATGCATCCATATATCATGCATCATATCATGACAGGTTTCTCCCATACAGGTCTCCTTATCTTCCTGTTGTTTATTTCAGTAGAGATGGCTCTAGAACTGACTATCAAGGACATCTAGGCTCAAAACGCTCAACTTTAAGAGATGTTCTTGAACCTATCCAAGAGACAAGAAGAGGTGAAGGCGCTCCTCACCAGGGGCGTGACATTGGGAAATTCTAGGGACAACAGAGATGACCATTTAGAGCGGCTACAAACTGAGATAGCCATAATGAAGGTCCAAATGATGGGACAATTGGTGGGCCAGATGGATCTCATCCAAAACTTAGCTCATGGACAAGAAGAGATAAGGATCCTCTTCAAAAAACTTGATCAAGACAGTTGCAACCGGATGAAACAAGCCGTCGAGATTGGGGATCAAGTCACTGCTCAGCCTCCCATGAGACATGAAGCCGGTTTGGTGGAAAGTAGACGGTTCCAAATTGTTGCCGCATCTTGATTCCAACAATAACCTCACCAACAACAACAATGGAATCAGCGCAAGGAGGTCGCACCTAAGAGACAATTTACCAGGATTGGCATGTCACTAGCTCAAGTGCTACAACACTTGTTAAAGGAAGAGATAATTACATTAAAGGCTCCTCCCCGAAATCCTAACACTGTTTCTCCTAGTTACCATCCCAATGAGAGGTGTGCATACCATTCTGATGATCCTGGGCATGATACGAACAATTGTTGGGCTCTGAAGAACATGCTTTAGGACCTAATCGACGAAGGAGTTTTGGAATTTACACAAGACGATCAACTGGAACTCTTCTATCACCCCTCAAGGGCATCCATATGTAGTAACGATCTGGGCGAGGAAATTTTATGTTTATTCGAATTTTCAGTTGTAATTCCTTTGTTTATTCAAATACTTATCTTTATGTCAGACTTTGGTTACTCTCATTAGTGCATTCAATATGTTTGTCTTGAATCAATCCATTCATTTTCATTATATTTAAACTATGCTTTTTACTCCCTTTATGATATTCAACTCTTGTTTTAAAAATTGCAAGCCTTTAGAGGGAGTATGACGAAAATAATGCCATTATCTCATACAATATGCTTTTTGAACAGAACTTTCTGATGATGTACATCCATTCTTTCAAATCCTAAACACTGGAGTTATAAGGAAGATAATCCCTAGTCAAACCCTTCGAGCCAAAGAAGTAGGAATTTTCTTTTTTTACATAAATTGAAACCTATAATCAAAACCTGGGGCAGGGTAGTCTCTCAGTTAATTCAAATGCGCGTTCAGTCGCAAACTTTCACTTCGTAACAAAATGAATGACATCAAAAACATTCCTCCGGAATCAAAAGACAATGATGGTTCCCTACCAAATAGGAAGTCATTATATCTCAAAAAGAAAAGCCCACTAAGTCAAAACCTAGAAAGGAGACTTAAGAAAAATTGGGGCATCCTGCTGACTGTAATCTCAAAACAAGAACAGTCAGGAAAAAATTAGGGATAATAAATCAAAAGAAAGAGGTCACTACAAATCATCAACAACATGAAAAATGTTGCAAAAAATTACTTCCTTCTGATAAACTTAACTTGTCTGAACCATCACCAAGACGTCATTCCAAACTCAATTGGAGTTCAAACGTATAATTAACCGAGTTTAGGACTGAAGAACATCACGAAGAACGGGCGGGTATAAATATACTTTGAGCCTTATCCTTTGTTTCTTAAACTGTGAACCAAGCCACATTACAACCCTTCAAAAGTCCTAATTGAAACATGGGTTAGTTCGAAAGCATACTATTACAAAAGGTATCCTGACTCCTGTAAGGCTTTACTCTAAATCATGAGTTAAATTTTCTTACAAAATTACTTGATAAAACGCATTTTCAAAACTTCAAGACAAGCATAAACTTTGCATTTATTTGAATAGCTGTTTGCATATGGCTATTTGTTTGACAACGGAGAAATTCACACAACGAATATTCGATGAACGGAAGCTCTCTCAGTGAACAAAATCACTTCAAGTGGGATGACATTTCTAATGACAAATCTCCTATGAACAAGGGGGCATGAAATGTCACCATCCAGCACACCTGGGGAAGTCCAGTCACGATTCCAAGAAATCTCTCAGGAAGTGCTGAATAACCAGGGGCATGTCTTCATCTCCCTCACTTGGGGCATTGAACGCGAATCCCGACAAAGGGTTACGTACAGTCAAACATTTCCTGGCGGTGCCACAAACACTTTCTACTAGGGGAAGTGACAAATCTCCCCAAAAATCCTTCTCATAGGATGACTCCCAGCAAGAGTTTAATCTCTGAAAACTTTCTCACCAGCTGAGTCGACCTCAAGAATCCTCGAGGATTTTCCACAGTGAAGTCTCCACCTTTCCAACAGACCGGCAACAGGGTTTATTTACCCAACAAACAGCAGGATTCCCCATCTTGAGTTTTCCTCTCTGAATACTACAAATCAGGGGACCACAACTCCTCTTCCCCAGTAGACTCTTCTACAATCCCCAGCAAGTTACTGTGAATCCTGGACCCAAACAGATATCAGTTCAACTTCGACTCCCCAGTAGAGCAACAGACAACCGAGACTCCTGAACTTTTTCCCCAAGAAGGAATCAACACTCTCTACAGAGCTTTCAACATTCCCCAATGTAGTTCTCCTTAAATAATAAAACAGGAATCCCCGGTGGAAACATTCTAAGCAAAGTTTGAAGACACACCTACTCTTCAATAGCAATCTGGGATTTAATAACTCCCTAACACTTGTCAAGGATTTATTTTCCAAGACAAAATTACATTTCAACAACATTCATAGCATATGCATACAAAATACATATAACACAAATCTCGGTTATTTTGAGAACATCATTACGAAATGCATACATCATGACATTGCATACAACTAACTATTTACCTTTTTAGGAAAAGGTCAATAGATAAAGGTCATCATCTTTTGGAGTAGCAATCGTCTCAGATTCCTTCATTATCCTGTTGAGGTAGTAATCGTCCAAGATCCCTTCATCATCCTGCTGAGGTAGTAATCGTCCAAGATTCCTTCATCATCTTTTTAGAGTAGCAATCCTCCAAGATTCCTTCATCATCTTTTTGGAGTAGTAATCGTCCAAGATTCTTTCATCATCTTTTTGAGGTAGTAATTATCCAAGATTCCTTCATCATCCTGCTGAGGTAGTAATCGTCCAAAATTCCTTCATCATCTTTTTTTAGTAGCAATCATCTCAGATTCCTTCATTATCCTGCTGAGGTAGTAATCATCCAAGATTCCTTCATCATCCTGCTGAGGTAGTAATCGCCTAAGATTCCTTCATCATCTTTTTGGAGTAGCAATCATCTCAGATTCCTTCATTATCCTGCTGAGGTAGTAATCGTCCAAGATTCCTTCATCATCCTGCTGAGGTAGTAATCGTCTAAGATTCTTTCATCATCTTGTTGAGGTAGTAATCATCCAAGATTCTTTCATCATCTTGCTGAGGTAGTAATCGTCTCAGATTCCATCATCATCCTGTTGAGGTAGTAATCGTCTCAGATTCCTTCATCATCCCACTGAGGTAGTAATCGTCCAAGATTCCTTCATCATCTTTTTGGAGTAGCAATCGTCTCAGATTCCTTCATTATCCTGCTGAGGTAGTAATCATCCAAGATTCCTTCATCATCCTGTTGAGGTAGTAATCATCCAAGATTCCTACATCATCCTGCTGAGGTAGTAATCGTCCAAGATTCCTTCATCATCCTGCTGAGGTAGTAATCATCCAAGATTCCTTCATCATCCTACTGAGGTAGTAATCGTCTCAGATTCCTTCATCATCCTACTGAGGTAGTAATCGTCTCAGATTCCTTCATCATCCTGCTGAGGTAGTAATCGTCCAAGATTCCTTCATCATCTTTTTGGAGTAGCAATCGTCTTAGATTCCTTCATTATCCTGCTGAGGAAGTAATTGTCCAATATTCCTTCATCATCCTATTGAGGTAGTAATCGTCCAAGATTCCTTCATCATCCTGCTGAGGTAGTAATCGTATCAGGTTCATTCATCATCCTGCTGAGGTAGCAATCGTCCAAGATTCCTTCATCATCTTTCTGAGGTAGTAATCATCCAAGATTCCTTCATCACATATCATTATCAAAAAAGACCTCCTTTGGTTTGATTTATTTATTCCAGTTAATGATAGGCGACCAAAGATTCTCTTCTAGAAACAGTTCAGATGTGATCCATATATGGCTGACATTCTGATACTTATTCCAGATTCTCTTCTAGAAACAGTTCAGATGCGATCCAGATATGGCTGACATTATGATATTTACTCCAGATTCCTTCAAATACAGTCCAGATACGATCAAGATTCAGATGTCATTCTGTCACTCATTCAAATACAGTCCAGATACGATCCAGATACGGATGTCATTCTGACGCTTATTCAATACACCTTTCATATACGAGTCAGATACAAGTCATTTATGAATATTATTATGATTCTTCTCTAGACCACTGCTGGTTCAGTTTAAATCTCTCAAAGGTTTATCTTGATTCTTTCCTGCAGACATTTTTCTTTAGTTCAGATAAGTCGCTCCAAGATTTATTCTGATTCTTCGCTAGACCACTGCTGGTTTAGTTTAAATCTCTCAACGGTTTATCCTGATTCATTCCTGCATATATCTTCCCTGGTTCGGATAAGTCGATCCAAGATTTATTCTGATTCTTCTCCATACCACTGTTGGTTCAGTTTAAATCTCTCAACAGTTTATCCTGATTCTTTCCCACAGACATTTTTCTCTGGTTTAGATAAGTCGCTCCAAGATTTATTCTGATTCTTCTCCAGACCACTGCTGGTTCAGTTTAAATCTCTCAACAGTTTATCCTGATTCTTTCCCACAGATATCTTCTCTGGTTCAGATAAGTCGCTCCAAGATTTATTCTAATTCTTCTCCAGACCACTGTTGGTTCAGTTTAAATCTCTCAACGGTTTATTCTGATTCTTTCCCGCAGACATCTTTCTCTGGTTCAGATGAATCGCTCCAAGATTTATTCAGATTCTTTCCAGTTTAAAAAAATTCAAGACCTCTACGGGTTTAGTTTAAATCTCTCAACGGTTTATCCTGATTCTTTCCCGTAGACATTTTCTCTGGTTCAGATAAATCGCTCCAAGATTTATTCTGATTCTTTCTAGACCTCTACTGGTTCAGTTTAAGTCTCTCAACGGTTTATCCTGATTCATTCCCGTAGACATTTTCCCAGGTTCAGATAAATCGCCCCAAGATTTATTCTGATTCTTTCCTGACCTCTATTGGTTCAGTTTAAATCTCTCAACGGTTTATCCTAATTCTTTCTGGTAGATATTTCCTTTGGTTCAGATAAATCGCTCCAAATATTTATTCTGATTCTTCCCCAGTTGAAGTCAAGTTTAGACTTAGTCTAATTTCAGTCAAAAATCACCTTTGGATGGCATTTATAAGCCCATCTCCAACAACTATCCATCATTTCTCCAAATGGCATCTTTAAGCCTATTCCCTCCATAATCAACCACAACATCATCAAGTGCAAGTTTCTGGGCACTCTAGTGTTCCATCATCTTCCACCTTCAAGTCATGAATGGCAGATTCGCCAATCTAACTCTTCAGGTGTAAGAAGATTGAAAAGGGGCAGCTGTTGTACCCCAAAATTTTCCCTCTCATTTTTCAAGGAATTTCTTACAAGGATTTTCAAGGTTCAAGCTTGCACAAGTGCATTGGGATTTTCCAGTACCAAGATTAAAAGGAAATGGTCAAAAAGGGAGAAAATAGATAAAAATAACATTTTGACAAATTTTGAGAAAAATAGGCCTCTTTCGACTCAGCCTTTCGATTGGCAAAGTGTGCTTCCTGCATGCTTGAAATCGAAGGCCATGACTTGCTGGCCACACGTGCCCCCTGAAAGGCCAACCTTTCTATTCACCAAGCGTACTTCCTGCAATCCTGCTTCGATTTGGACAAGTTAGCTGCCTGCAAGCCTGCTTCGATTTGGGCACATGCTGCCTGCAAGCCTGCTTCGATTGGGAATATGCTTCCTGCATGTTTGTTTTCATTTGGACAAGCTTCGATGGGACAAAGCAACAATCTCTATGCATCCATTGAATCCACTTGCATCAAGGTCCTCTTGCATACTTTGCCTCTCACAAGCTTCGTTTGATCCAAGAGATATCTTCATATAAGATTTGACTAAGTTCTTGCTTCCCTTGAAAGAACACCCTTCGATTCAGAAGCCAGGAACTTTCCTCATGCTAAAAAGTCACAAGACAGGGACCCCCTACGTACACTGTTTCGTTTGGCCACATATGACCATGGGAAGGCAAGCCTTTGATTGGACAAAAGTACATGCATGCAAAGTTTCGATTGGAATGTGGATCTCTTTCGAATCAGCTTGCATTGAATCCAAGACTGAGCTATTCGAAGCAGGTTTTCGTTTGAAACAAATATGAGGAAAATCTCATGACTAGCTACTTAATAGGCTATGTTGCTTCCAAATCTTTATATAATCATAGGCTTGTACAAAGGTTTTAAACTTTGTCTTTTGGATAATACTATTCTTGGTTAAAATAGCAAAAGGCTACATACCCTTTCTTTTCATAGAGAGTACTTTTATCACAAAAGCATCTTTCATCCTGAATTTGTCTGAACGAAAAGCAGGGCTAGAAGCATAAGTCTAATCAACTGTTGGCGCCCCCACTTGTACCCTTCACGCTTCATATTTTATTATTTTTGCATGGCTGGCTATTGAAAACATGTCCATTCATTTTCTCTATAAATAGAGGAATTTTTGCAAAGCTAAAGGAGGATATTTGGACCAGAGGAACGAATCTCCCAAATTTTATCAAACACAACAAATATCTCAAGTCCCTTCACCACTTGTGAGAATAAACCCAGAATCACATACTTAGTTCCTTCGATTCTGAAGAACAAGTACTCTTCAATATCCTTCGAATCCAGTTTGGAAAGAAACATAAGACTTGTTTCTTTCCTTCCTTCGAATCCAGCATTCCAAGCACACAAGTTGGCTCCCTCTTTCAAATCCAGCACCTTGGGCCTCCACTCAAGGTCCCACACCCATTCAGAGCCTCCAGCAAGGTAAGTCACTCTTACCCTTGAACCTTTCATTTTATGGCATAACATGTAAATAAGATTTTCTTTCGTTTCAAGCATGTACATACCGTTGTTCCTTTCGTTTCCACCCTTTTAACATGTTTTTCAGAGCTAACCCTTTCGTTTTGCTTTTTGTTTACCTGAACTTGCTTTAACTATTAAACTGTTTGCAAGATAAATACTAGCATGGACTAGGCCATTTTTCCATTTAATGCCTTAAATGAAAGAAACAGTGGGAAGGAAACCTGAAATGAAGCCTTGGGCTTCCTTGCTGACTTCCAAGAAAGAAAGGCAGAATCAAAAGGTATGCTTGCACTAAATTCCACCCATAATCAAAAGCCATGACTTGCTACTTTCAGCCTAAATCGAAGAAGGCAACAAGGCAGAACCAGAAAGCTTCTCCATACACTGACTTCCAGGCCAATCAAAGGACAGGACCTCACTGGTGCTAGCCCCCAATCGAAGGCCATGACCTCACTGGTGCTAGCCCCAATCGAAGGAGGCCAACAAAATTCAAATCGAAGGGTTCTCCTGCCCCAATCGAAGGAGTTCATTTTTTCTTCTTTTTATCTTATTTTTGCCTTTATATTCTTGTGCAATTCAATATGGTTGTAATAGTGTAGGATTTATTTTCTGCATTTTTTTATTGCTTTATGAAAATGCTAGTAAATAGGATGTATGGAAAGATAAAAACAACAAGTATACAACCTAAAAATCAAAGACAAATGCATGTAATCAAACACATCATTCACACATGCACCCTTAGGGTAATCTCACTTGTTGCCTCAAAAAAATAGTCATGTCCCTCGAACATGGGCGTTTTAGCAAAGACCCTCAATAAAAGATCGTAGTTCCTTGATGACCCTTGATGTTGCCTTCGATAAACAATCTAGTCCCTAAACGACATTGCTAAAACGTATCATAGGTTTCCTTTTATGACTATACAAACGTCCCACGCATGTCCCTTCACATCCAACGATGGGGCTTCTTACCAAAACAATGGTAAGATAGCAACATCTAAAGGAGGAGTAAAAGAACATCTAAGACCTTTTGATTAGGTATATTTGCTCCTAGTTGCTCGCTTGCTCACAACAAAAACATTTTATACACCAACACTCTCATTTTGAAACATTTTCAAAAGACAACACTTTGTACGCGTTCTTATAGAAACGAGAGCCATTACAAAGACACATTTTCAAAATCACTTTCAAAAACACATTCCACAAACACCTCTTTGAACTATTTTCAAAAGAACACTTTGTACGCGTTCTTATAGAAACGAGAGTCATTACAAAGTCACATTTTCAAAATACTTTCAAAACCCACACCACAAGAACATTTTCAAACAAAATCAAGTGATCTAGCAAGCAACTAAGATCCTGTAGATAACTATAGATTAAAAGGGTGCTAATACCTTCCCTTTTCATAATCTACCCCCCGAACTCAGAAAACATATCTAAAGGTCTTTCCTGTTCTTTTCAGCCTTTCCTTTTGGATAAAAGAAAAGTCGGAGACGACTCTTGCTATCCGCAACAATTGCGATAAAACTCAAAAAACCTAAGTCAGTTCTCCCACCGTACAACATATGGGGAGAAGGTTCAAAGGTCCTGCTAAACCAGCTCAAGTGGATGATGTTTCCTCTGAGAAAGACGACAACCAAGAGGAGGATGGTAGAATTGTCATGGGTGAAGGTTGAAACAATCAGGGCTCCGAAGATGAAAACTACTATGACGAACAGTATCCTCCTGCAGATAAGAAGTACAAGCAGTTGGAAGACCGACTCAAAGCTATGAAATCCAGAAAGTGCCTAGATTAGATTTTGGAGAATTAGGTCTGATCCCATGGGTGTTCATCCCTTATAAGTTCAAGGTCCCCCTCTTTGCTAAATATGATGGGATCTCTTGTCCCAAACTTCATTTGAGGTTGTATGTTCGAAAGATCTAGCCTCATACTGTTGACCGGAAATTGTGGGTCCATTTCTTTCAAGAAAGTTTGGCCGACACTCAACTTGAATGGTTCTATCAGTTGGAAGGAACCAACATTCACACATGGGAAGACTTAGATAATGCTTTCTACAAAAAGTATCAATATAATGCTGACCTTGACCTAACTCATGTGCAGTTGCAAAACATGTCTGTGGGATCGAATGAAGGGTTCAAGGAATATGCACAAAAATTGAGAGATCTAGCTGGAAGGGTGCAACCTCCTTTGACTGACCGAGAATTGGTGGATATGTTCATGGCACTCTGACGGGTCCATTCTTTAATCTGCTGATTGGGAGTTCTTCATCAGGGTTTACTAAGCTGATTCTAACTGGCGAAGAAGTTGAAAGTGGTATCAAGAGCGGGAAGATTCTGATGGCTACATCTTCTAAGGCTGTGAAAAAGTCATTCAGTGGTAAGAAAGAAATAAGTGTTGTTTATAAGGGTCATAGTAAAAATGACCAACATCACTCTGTGGGAGAGGTGTTGATCTCTAATCTGGCGCCTGTTCAACAACAGGATAACCATCGAAGGTCAGACGCTCCGTTGACAGTTTACCAAGATCAACATGCCATTGCCTCAAGCATTGCAACATTTGTTAAAGGCTAAACTCATAACACTACGTGATCCCCCTCCTAATCCTAACACACCCTATCCTAAGTATAATCCAAATGCAAGGTGTGCCTATCATTCGAACAGTCCTGGGCACGACACCAAAAACTGTTGGGCCCTGAAAAACAAAATTCAAGAGATGATTAATAACAAGGAAATTGAGTTCGGCCCTCTAGAGACTCTTAACGTGATTACTTCTCTTATGCCTAAGCATAACAAAGACATAAGTGTTATTGAAGATGTTTTGTATATTGCCTCCGTAAGTTATGTGGTTACTCCTCTCACAACAGTCAAGAAGAGTTTGATACAAGCCGGTTTATTTTAGGGTTATGTTAAAGAATGTTATTGTTGTGCAGTTCAACCCAATGCCTTGCGGGTTACTGAAGTAAGGCATTCAACGCCTGATGGATGAACATGTAATTTTGATTGAGAAAGTTCTATATGCTGAGAATTTGTGCCAAGATTTGTCTGTCATATCTAGTACTCCTTTCAGAATCACTTCCAAGGGTCCTGTAAGGATTACTGCCAATTCAAAAGTTGCTCTTTTAATCATTACAACACCTGGGCCCATCCCATATTCTTCGGAGAAGGCTATTCCATGGAATTATGGGTCTGACGTCTACTACCATGGCATCAAAAAAGAGTTGTCTGATGAAGATGATGAAGAAGCTGATCCCAACATTAATAATATTACGGGGACCAACAAAATTACTAGAAGCGGAAGGATTTTCTCCCCGTAAATATCTCCACTTTTTCAAGTCACAGTTACCAAGACAGTTGTCGAGGCTTGGGGTAAAGAGCCAACGATAGAGCCTGCTCAGATAGAGACGCCAAAAGAAACTACAGTCAAGGACACCTCTGGACAAGAGTTGGAAGAGGTTTTGACGATCATTTGCAAAAGAGACTATAAAATTGTTGAACAACTGGGGAAAACCCCATCCAAAATCTCCATGTTATCTTTACTGCTATATTCTGAAGCCCATTCACAGGCTTTAGTAAAATTCTTTCAAACTACTCATTTGCCGTAAGAAATTTCCGCTGATCAATTTGGAAGTTACGTAGTAAGTTTAACAACTGATAATGGCTTATGCTTCTCCAATGCTGACCTAACTCTAGAGGGGAGAAATCATAATAGGACCTTGTATGTTTCCATTGAATGCAGGGGCACTACATTGGCTCACGTGTTAGTTGATACTGGCTCTTCTCTGAATGTTCTGCCAAAGGGCGCTCTCGACAAACTTGATTGCAAAGGGTTATGCTGAAACCCAGTGGCATTATAGTTCGAGCCTTTGATGGGTCTAAGAGAATGGTACATGGAGAAGTGGATCTTCCTATCCAAGTGGGTTCACAGATCTTTGAGTCCACCTTCTATGTAATGGACATCTGGCCAGCTTATTCTTGTCTATTAGGACGCCCCTGGATCCATAGGGAAGGCGTTGTTACCTCCAGAAATTAAAGTATCATGTGAAAGGGAAGATTGTTACTGTTTACGGAGAAGAGGAGTACATGGTCAGTCACCTAAATTCATTTCGATACATGGAGATGGATAGATAATTCATTGAGACTCCCTGCCAAGCTTTTGAAGTAATTTCCTCTGCTGCTATTAGAGATGTTTCTTCCATTCCAAATACTACCAAGGTTACACACAAGATGGCTTCTTTGAAGGATGCCAAAGCTTCTATAGAAGAAGGTGGTTTCACTATTTGGGGTCAGCTTCCTGATATCCCTTATAAACCTGACAAGTTTGGTTTGGGCTTTACTGCAGAAGGTCAAAGGGTTGTTCGTCACGCTCGAGCTGGAAGACCTTTGTTCCGTATCAGCAACAACGGATTCAATGTTGTAGAGGATGCCGACAATGATTGTGACTTCAATAGATGGATCTTTCCTACCATTGGCAACAGACTCAACAATTGGAAGGAAGAAGACTTTATCTCTATCTCATTCAGTCAGGAATAATAGTTATTTCTATTTTATCGCTTTAAGAAGTTTGGTTATGTAATTTCTTTTAAAAACAATGACTTTAAACCTTGTGTCTTGCCCGGGGCACAATGGTTCATTTGTTAAGGGTTATCATTTCATATGTCATATTTTCATTTAATGAAAACATTGGACGTTTTGCATTCAAATTTTGTGCTTTCTGTCTTTCTTTTAATTTACTGCATTTTCAAATAGCTATGTGTTCTTACATACACCCACACACTGTATTGCAGATTCTGATCCACTCCGGATCTCATTGATAATGATTCTGCTATTGCCGCTTATGACTTTGAAAATATGATCTACCAAGCCGAGGACGAAGGTGGGGGAGATTGTGAAATACCTGGATAACTTGATAGACTCATAATACAAGAAGAAAAGGCTATCCAACCGCACCAAGAGCAAATCGAAGTGGTAAACTTGGGTTCTGAGACAGACAGAAAAGAGGTCAAGATAGGCGCCAACTTAGAGGGAAGTGTCAAGATTAGATTGATTCAAATGTTGCACGACTATGTTGAGGTATTTGCTTGGTCATATGAAGACATGCCAAGGCTCGATACTGATATTGTGGTTCACCATCTACCGATAAAAGAAGGTTGTTCTCTGATTAAGTAAAAGGTTCGTCGTATGCATCCTGAAATGTCGGAAAAGATCAAATCCGAGGTTATGAAACAGTTTAATGCAGGTTTCTTAGAAGTAACTTCATATCCCTAATGGGTTGCTAATGTTGTTCCGGTACCAAATAAAAATGGCAAGGTACGTATATGTGTAGATTACAGGGATCTGAACAGGGAAAGCCCCAAAGATGACTTCCTGCTTCCACATATTGATGTTTTGGTTGACAACACCGCTCAGAACAAGGTATTATATTTCATGGATGGTTTCTCGGGTTATAATCAGATCAAGATGGCGCCTGAAGACATGGAGAAAACTACCTTCGTCACACAGTGGGGCACTTTCTGTTACAAGGTCATGCCTTTTGGGTTGAAGAATGCTGGGGCAACTTATCAACGTTCCATGGTAGCTTTATTTCACGACATGATTCATCATGAGATAGAAGACTACATCGACGACATGATAGCAAGGTAACAGACTGAAGAAGAACATCTTGATCATCTGCATACATTATTTGAAAGATTGAATAAATAAAAGCTAAGGTTGAATCCAAACAAATGCACCTTTGGGGTGAGGTCTGGAAAACTCCTAGGTTTCATCGGATATGGTAAAGGTATTGAAGTTGATCCCGCAAAAGTTAAAGATATTCAAGAAATGTCGGTTCCCTGTACTGAGAAAGAGGTCAGAGGCTTCTTAGGACGATTGAATTATATTTCCTGATTCATCTCTTATTTAACTACTACTTATGAGCCAATCTTAAAGTTGTTGAAGAAAGATCAAGTAGTAAAGTGGAATGACGACTGTCAAATAGCCTTTGATAAAATCAAGGAGTGCTTACAAGAGCCCCCGATTCTGATGCCACCAGTTAAAGTAAGACCTTTAATCATGTACCTAACAGTTCTAGAGAATTCAATGGGGTGTGTACTAGGGAAACATGACGAGTCTGGTCGAAAAGAGCATACAATATAATACTTTAGAAAAAAGTTTACCGACTGTGAAACAAGATGTTCATAGCTGTAGAAAACTTTCTATGATTTGGCATGGGATACTCGCCGACTAAGACAGTATATGTTGACTCATACTACTTTATTGATCTCTAAAATGGATCCTATTAAATACATATTCGAGAAGCCGACTCTCTCCGAAAGAGGAACCCGATGGCAAATGGTTTTATCAGAATACGACATTCAGTACACCACTCAAAAATCAATCAAAGGAAGTGTATTGGCAGATCATTTGGCACATCAAGCTGTAGACGACTATCAGTCTATGAATTTCGAATTCCCGGATGAGAACATTATGCTAGTTACAGATTGTGAAGAGCCTAGACCGTATGAAGGACCTGAGATAGGATCCTGATGGACTATGGTTTTTGATGGAGCTTCTAACGCAATTGGCAACGGGATTGGTTCTATAATTATTTCTCCCCAGGGTTGTCATACGCCTTTCACTGCCATACTTTGCTTTGACTGCACCAATAATATGGCTGAATATGAAGTGTGCATCATGGGTATTAAAGCTGCTATTGACCTAAGAATCAAATTCCTAAGCGTATATGGGGATTCAACCTTGGTAATCAGTCAGGTCAAGTGAGAATGGGATACGAAGCATCTGAATCTTATCCCTTATCGAGAACATGTGCTAATCTTGATTTCATACTTCGAAGAGATTACTTTTGAGCATATCCCAAGAGAAGAGAATCAGTTGGCGGACGCATTAGCTACTATGCCATCCATGTTCAAGGTCAGATGGGACAATGAGGCTCCCAGAATTACCATTGAAAGATTCGACGAACCAACACACTGCTATGAAATTGACACTGATAGAGTAGAAGAAAAACCTTGGTTTCATGAAGTGAAAAAGTACCTTGAAGCTCAAGAATACCCTGAAGGGGCATCGATCAATGACAAGAAATTCCTATGGAGGTTCTCGGCTAAGTTCTTCTTGAGCAATGGAATTTTGTACAAGCGTAATCATGATTCAACTCAACTTTGTTGTGTAGACAAGAAGGAAGCGGAGAAAATTATGGAGGATATGCACGAAGGCATCTTTAGTACTCACTCCAGCGGACATACCATGGCTAAAAAGATTATGTGAGCGGGTTACTACTAGTCGACTATGGAAACTGATTGTCACCATCACTCGAGAACTTGTCATAAGTGCCAAATTTACGATGATAAAGTTCATGTGCCCCGGGTAGCTTTGAACGTCATGATTGCTCCTTTTCCATTCGCAATGTAGGGCATTGATATGATCAGACACATTAAGCCTATTGCTTCTAACGGACATCGCTTCATTCTCGTCGCTATTGACTACTTTACAAAATAGGTTGAAGCATCCTCGTTCGCCTCTGTTACCAAGAATGTGGTTTCCCGGTCATCAAACATAACTTGATCTGTCGGTATGGCATCCCCGAGAGAATCATCACGAAAAATGATACCAATCTCAACAACACTATGATCACTAAACTATGCACGCAGTTCAAAATCAAGTATCACAACTCTTATTTGTATCGACCAAAGATGAATGGCACAGTGGAAGCCGCCAACAAGAATATTAAGAAGATCATACGGAAGATGGTTGTGACTTACAAAGACTGGCACGAGATGTTTCCATTTTCTCTTCATGGCTATCACACTTCAGCGCGAACATCAACTGGGGCAATCCCATTCTCTTTAGTCTATAGCATAGAAGCTATCCTACCTATCGAAGTTCAGATTCCTTCTCTAAGAATTATGAAAGATGAAGACTTAGACGAAGATGAGTGGATTCATACCATGCTTGACCAGTTGAATCTGATTGACAAAAAGAGACTTGCGGATGTCTGTCACGGTCAGATGTATCAAAAGCGTATAATCAAGGCATTTAAATAGAAAATTAAGCATCAGGTATATCGGGCTGGTGACTTGGTAATAAAGCGCATCATTCTACCGCAAGGTGATCCCAGGGGAAAATGGCTTCCCACCAACAAAGGGCCATTTCTTGTCAAGAAAGTATTTTCGGGTGGTGTTATGATACTGACCACCATGGAGAGTGAAGATTTCTCGCACCCTGTGAACGTGGACATAGTTAAAAGATACTACGCATAAAAATGACCCGCTAGGTTGACTGGCCTAGGAAAAAATAAGGGAATTCCGGTGAACCAAAAGGGTTCAGATAAAAATTAGGGTTATATATAAAATATTGTACACCTGACAAGTCGAAAACCTGAAAAGGCGGCTTGGACAAAAAACTGTATCCCGGTGGACTGAAAACCCGAAAGGGCGGTCCAGGAAAAAATTAAGGACTAAAGCAAACGACTATGTCCCGTTGGATCACTTACATCAAGCTTTATTATCAAAGTCAAAAGTTCAAATGGTACATATCAGTTCAATCAACTTCTTCCGACAACAAGGGATGAGATGTTCAAAGACATATGGGCAATAACGGAGTTAGAATCCAACGAGATCCTTTCCACATAGCTATATGTCTTGTTTTTACTTTGTACTCTTTTTATTTCACTACAATTTCCTCTTACTAGGATTTATGTCTCTTTGTATAAACTCGCCTGTTTATGGGCAAACTATCAATACAAATACACCTTAAAATTCAAACTTTTTTCTTTTTCTATGTTGTTTGCAAAACCGTCCAATGACTAAAATTGAATGAACATATGCATATGAACATGACTAACTGTTAACAAATATATGCATAAGAAACAAGAATAAGCATTTACTCAAGACTCTAGGAGTTGGGATAACGTCCAAACCGTCCATAAATCCTCACAAGAGCCACTTCCATGAGATTATCCCCATAGAGTAATCTTCAAAAATTCATATACATTCCCCACAATTTCCCCGGCAGATCGCCCTAGCAGATAATAGAAAATAATCCTTTTCCCAGCAATATCATCCACCTACAAAGTTCTAATCAGTACAGTTCATGAATATTCTCTTCCCCAGCTGAGTTTATTCCTCCAAAACTGTAAAACCCCTGCAGATTTTTCCTCTCCAGTAGAGCTTATTTCCTCAGAAAGGGTGTTTCCTCAGCAAAGTATTTCTCCATCAACATGATTTATTTCCCCAACAAATTATAGTCTCCCCAGTTTGAGTCTATTCCTCATATTTCTACGAATCACCGAAAAAATTCCTCTCCCTAGTGAAGTCTTCATTATCCCCAGAAAGTTGCTATGAAACATGGAACCGGACCAAATATTAGTCGACTTTATCTTCCCCAGACGAGTCGGAAGGTTATCCATCTCTTTCATCCCTAGTCAGGGTATATAATAAATTAAACTCCCAAGTAGAGCGATGAGCGGCCAATATTCCTGAACTCTTCTCCCCAAACAGAAGTCAACATTCCCCAACAGAGTTTCCTCAAATAGAAAAACAGGAATACCCATCAAGATCGAAGATACACATACTCTCCAATCCCCAACAACAGTCAGGGATTTATTTTCCCAGACAATGATACTGCACGAGTTTACAAATACACTTCAACAACATTTCACATCAATTACAAATGTCATAGCATATGCATACGAAACGCATATAACACAGTCTCATTTATTTTGAGAACACCATTACGCAATGCATTTCATGCATCATAACATTGCATACAACTGACTATGTATCTTTTCAGGTAAAGTTCACAAACAGACGAATATCATCAACAATTCTCAAATTGGTCCAAGATTAATTCCCGAAACAGGACGGAGAGACTATCATGATCACCAAATGGTATGAACTCTCGAAACAGGACGGGTTTCCCAATAAAAACAAATTGTAGATCAATTCCCAAAACAGGATGGGGCGACTACTTACATACATATGTTGGCTCAGATTAAATCAACCATAGATTTATTCTAATACTTCTTCCAATAGACCTTTTTCTGGCTCAGATTAAATCGACCATAGATTTATTCTGATGCTTCTCCCAGTTAAAGACGGACATAGACATCTTCTGGCTTAGATTGAATCGACCATGGATTTATTCTGATACTTCTTCCAGTAGACCTTTATCTGGCTCAGATTAAATCGACCATAGATTTATTCTGATACTTCTTCCAGTTAAAGAAAGACACGGACATCTACTGGCTCAAATTAAATTAACCATAGATATATTATGACACTTCTTCCAGTAGACCTTTTTTTGGCTCGGATTAAATCGACCATAGATTTATTCTGATACTTCTCCCAGTTAAAGACGGACACGGGCATCTTCTGGCTCAGATTAAATTGAGCATAGATTTATTCTGATACTTCTTCCAGTAGACCATTTTCTGACTCAGATTAAATCGACCATAGATCTATTCTGATACTTCTCGCAGTTAAAGACGGACACAGACATCTGTTGGCTCAGATTAAATCGACCAAAGATTTATTCTGATACTTCTTCCAGTAGACATCTTCTGGCTCATATTAAATCGACCATAGATTTATTCTGATACTTCTCCCAGTTAAAGACGGACATGGACATCTTCTGGCTCAGATTAAATCAAGCATAGATTTATTCTGATACTTTTTCCAGTAGACCTTTTATGGCTCTGATTAAATCGACCATAGATCTATTCTGATACTTCTTCCAGTTAAAGACAGACACAGACATCTACTGGTGCAGATTAAATCAACCAAAGATTTATTCTAATACTTCTTGCAGTAGACGTCTTCTGGCTCAGATTAAATCGACCATAGATTTATTTTGATACTTCTTCTAGTCGAACTTGAGCGTAGACTTAGTCTAATCTCTATCAATATTTATTTTGGATAGAATCTATAAGCCCATCTCAAATGACTCTCCATCACCTCTCCAAATGGCATCTTTAAGCCCATTCCCAGTATAATCAACCAACGATGTTACTTCGTGCACCGGCGAGTGCAAATTTCTTGGCACTTAAGTGTTCAACCATCTTCTACCTTCAAATCACGAATAGCGGACATGCCAATCTAACTCTTCAGGTTTAAGAAGATTGAACAAGGGCAGTTGTTGTACCCTAAAATTTTCCCTCCCATTTTTATTCAAGATATCTCCTCACGTTTATAAGATTTTCAATGGCTCAAAACTACTCAAGAGTTGGCTGGTCAAAATTCTTCTCCTAAGCAATGAGTCCACAACTAGGGTTTGATGTTTCTCAATTATGTTTGGGTTTCAAGAGTCTCAATTGGTTACCATGGTTCTTCATATGTCTTAAAGGATGTTCATGTCAATTTTCAAGTCTTACATTTCAAGTTTGCTCAATCAATTGCTCATATGACTGAAAATCAACTATATTGGACAAAAAGTCAATTATGGTCAACATACAGTCAAACTTCAAAATAATTTGTCAACATCAACATTTTGAAGTGATATTCATCATTTAATCAAGGGTTGATCATTATTCCTCAAGGAAAGCCCTCAAAACATCAAAGGTCAAAAATTGCTAAAATTAGGGTTTTGATTAAAGATGACTGATCATTGACTTTTGACCTAATGTATGACTTAATGGCTAGAAGAATGATCTCAAAAGCTCAAATACAACATATTGACCTAATTACATGGCTCAAGACATTTCCAAAGATACAAGTGATTGATAGTTAAAGAAATTGATCAATTGATAAAAAGTCAACAATCACACAAAAGTCAAGAATCATCAAAATATTAAAAATTATCAAGCTTGATCATCAAAAAATCAAGAAAGTCAACAAAAGTTAAAAGTCAATATTTTCAAACACTTAGAAAAATTTCAAGTGTTTTGTGCTTAAAAACCCCTAAATTCACAAGCAAGTTTCCTCAAGATGCAAGTTAATTCAAGGAAAACTTTCAATATGAAAGTTGTAGGGATTGATGAATTCTACAACTTTGTCAATGTGGGATGATCCTCAAAAAGTGCTTAAATCAATAGATATGAGCCCATGGAGTGGTGATGTTTTTATCTTACACTTCGAAAAAAATTCAACAAGTTTTGATCAGTTTTTTATCCCAAATTCTTGGCCAATTTACACCAATTTCCCATTTGATTTAGCCAAAGTGGTCAACATGAAAGTTGAAGATCATGTTTCAATATTTCCAATCCAAGAACACAAAAAGATCATGCTTGAGCTAGAAGTTTCGAAGACATGAAGTTTGGCATCCAATCTTGAAATATAAGTCATTCTTGTGAAAACCTAATGACCAAATCTCATAGCCATGCCTTGCAATCTCATTCTTGCAGGCCTCTAACCTCTAAATCTATCCATAATCAGAAGATTACACAAACTTTTGAGCCATTATCCAATTGTTGTAAACTTTAACCAAAACATTTTTCCATTTTGAGAAGAAAGGCAAGACTTCCATTTTGATAAAGTTTGCTTTATGCATTTTTTCAACTCTCCTTGAGCCTCTCACCTTTTTATTCTTCACACACACAATGTGAAAGCAATAAGAAACATGCCTAGAGCTACTAAATGTCCTATGAGCCATTGTACCATGCCTTGGAACCATGACCTTGCAAGTTACTTCAAAATCAAGCTTCAAAACCATAACTTGTTATCTCAAGGTTTTGGTTACTTCAAGCCCTCAAACCTTTTCTCTATAAATAGAGAGACCATTTTCAAGTTAACACGCGAGTTTACAAGCCCTAAAATACCTTCAAAATCTCTCAAGTCAGAATTCGCATTTTAAGAACTCCATTAAAGCTTGAAATCCAATTCTTTGAATCTCTCATTTCTAATAGGTTCCTTGTGATCAAATCATCCCAACACTTCATATACATCATATATAAGTGATCCAAACACTTGTTTCATTTCTGTAACTCCATTATCACCATCTTCTAAACTCAAAAACAGGGCTTTGCAACTTGACTTGGCTAGGACATTTCAGCAACTTTCAAAACAAAGCAAGGATTGGAATAGCTTCAGGGAGGTCCAAGGAAGCTTAATCAATCATCACGTTGCTTCTGTAACAGCTAGAAGAAGCTTTGGACTTTTCTCCCAAGAGGTAAGTTTTCCAAATTGTGATATCCTTATTTAAGCATCTTTAGTGCATACATATAAAAGAAAAAATGTAGATATCAATGTCCTGAAGCTAACCATGTGCTTACTTTTCATTTATATTTCCTGTGTGATGAGAATTTTGAAACTTAAATTTCTGAAATATTAGGTTTTGGTTTGGTACCAAGCAAAATCTGTGCTCATCTTTAACATATAGCTTTTATAATTTACATGTTTGAATTCGTGTTAAAATTTGGAACAAGTTTGGTTTTGGATGTTTTCAAAATGATTGAAAAATGGAATAGTTTGAAAAATCAGAAATGGTGAAGGTGTTGTCTGTCGCGAGGAGGAAGATAAAGTCATTTTCAAATATTTGGAAATGAGTTTATTTTAATTTTAGTGCCACCCCAATGGTAAACAACGCGTGCGTTAGGTCACTTGTCTATAGGAACCTAGGTTCGAGCCCCAGTGGTACTCTTTTGTATTTTATTTGTTATTTTCCAAACAAACATGTAGGTTTATTATATTTTGTGTGATACCTGTTTCCAAGACACAAGCAGGCGCTTGGCCTGATGTTAAGGGCGCGCCCGCTGGAACCTTAGGGGGCGTGGGATCAACACCCACCCCATGCTATATTTCTATTCTTTTTCCTTTAACTTCATTTTTATCACTTGTTTTCATCATCTTCAATTAAATCTTTTTGCATCCAAATTTAATCTTTTCAATCTGATTTTTTGCACACTATTAATTTATCACCTCGACTTTATGAATATTAAAAAATATCACAAAAATATTTTTTATTTCATTATTTTTCAATTAAATCAAAACCATTACTTTTTTAGGGTTTTTAGGGGTTTTTGTTGATCTTTTGATTAATTTTTCAACCTTGTTCACAAAGCTTGATTTAACCATGATAAATCATGATTCTCATAAGATATTTTTGCACTTGGTAAAACATTTCATGATAGCTTGATTCCTTTTAGGACTTTTCTCAATCAAAATCACATTAAAAACATGGACTTAACTTCTTTGTACATATAAACATTTTTCCAATATTTTTTTCTTATCTTCTTTTTTCTATTTATCTTCTTAGACAAATTGTATAGGTTTTCACCCTCAAATGTAATAGCGTAGATTTATCTTTCCTTGCATTTTTCCTTATTATGTAATTTTCAAAGCTTTCTAATAGATAATTATGGTTTATTGCTTTCATCCCCATTCATAAATTTGTACCCCCATCCCCGAAGCTTTGTAATAGTGTAGGACTTTACTTTCCACCCTTTAAATTTCCTGCTGTATTTTATATTGGATAGTAACTAGGGTTTGCATGACAAGACTAATAATTGAACCTAGAAAACCCTAATATTCAAGACAAAATTAAACTGAAATCTAAACACTATTCACACATGCACCTCTAAGGTAACCTCGCTTGTTTCCTTCGGATAAAATAATCATGTCCCTCGAACGTGGAATGCTTTACCAAATTCTCTCGGGTAAAAGATCGTAGTCCCTCGATGACCCTTCGATGTTTCCTTCGGTAAACGATCTTAGTCCCTTACAGAAATTGCTAAAGAATCCTACAAGTTACCTTCTATGACTGTACGATGACCCGCGTCTGTCCCTCACATCCAATGATAGGGCTTCCTACTAACTAATGGTAGGATAGCACTATCTAAAGGAAGAGGAAAATAACGCAAAAGGCTTTTTGAGTAAGTAGATAGCTCGTAGTCGCTTGCTCACAAACAAAAATAGCTCTTTTACACAAACACTTTTCTGAAATATTTTCAAAAATAAACACTTTGTATATGTTCTCAATGATACGAGAACCATTACAAATTTTGTTGAACTTAGGCATTTTTAAAAATATTTTCAAACAAAATACAAACACAAAAAAATTTCAAAATGTAAGCTAGCGATTAAGAGCCCGTAGATAACTACGGATGAAAAGGGTGCTAACACCTTCCCTTTTCATAACCTACCCCCTTACTCAGAATATTCTCAAAGGACTTTCTTGTTCTTTTCACCCTTTCCTTTATTGGATAAAAGAAAAGTTGGTGGTGACTCTTGCTATATGCAACATTTGCGATAAAATGAAAAACCCAAAAGTCAGTTATCCCACCGTATTACAACCTGTAATAATGATTATTTTTCCCATCCCATCTCACAGTCAAATCTAGATGGAACAAGCTCCTAAGGGCACCCAGAGTCAAAAGTTCCTCGTGCTAAAACCTTGTCTATGTACAAAGGGTGCTAGACAAAGGCATAGTCCATTGAACCTCGTCTGAGATTGGTATCTCATGATTCCTCATGCGTGTCAACGGAACACGAGATTCCACATGAGTATTCGTCTAACCTAGGTGAACAATGGCCTGGATAATGGTCATTTTCTCTCTTTTAACACCCCACCCAAAGTGATATCACAACATAACAGTACCACAAAATAATGGAAACAATAATCCAGATGCAAATGCAAACATATATGCTCAAGTAATCATGTATAAATGAATAAGATGAAAGCATAAAAATAAACACCCATAGAAAGAAAACAAGATCTAGGATCGACTCCAGGATGGACAAGCATTTGGTCAATTGGTCCCTAGTGAATTCGCCAGCTGAAATAACCGGTCGAAGATAATCTAAAAATGAAAATCAATGAAGTCGCCATCAAACGTCTTTTATCCCGTCGAAAGGGAAAGGTGAACGTAGAGTAAACTTGAAGGGGGGTGAAATTACTTTCTTTCAACCATAGAGATCAGGTAAGGGAGTCGGTTACGTGAGGGGAAGGTATTAGCACCCCTCACGTCCATGGTATTCCACAGTATCCACTCTTGTTAGCTATCTAAAGGGTGTAACAATCTAAATCTAAGGCTTAAGAGCAAAATGCAATGGAAATGCATGCAAAAGATGAGAAAGTGCGGGGAAAAGAAGGAAATATTTACAAATTATGCTCGAATAAGCCCCGCGGAATATTTCCTACGTATCCATTTCAAGGAATCAGATCACTGTAGTTCGGCTCACATGTTTTGGTTTGTTTTTATTTTTTAATTGAACAATGTTAAGTTTCACATTCTACCTGCATCTCGACCATTGGAGACTCACGCATCTGGAGTAGAAAGGAACTAACATGTTCTACCTAACCAGGTATTTGCAAAAGAAAAGTGCCCAAAGTCGGATGGTGCTATGTTCACAACTTCAAGCAAATAGACATGGTGCAATCCGACCCTTGGGGAATTATGTGTCGTATTGCTTAAAGTGGAAATAACACATCCTTTTTAGTTTGAAAGGCCCGGAGGCATAAAAAGAATTTGAGTTAGTTTGGTGTTTTTTACCTTGAATAAGGATTTGAGTTTATTAGAGTGTTTTATGCAACTTGCCAAAGAAAAAGAAGTTTTAATTTTAAGTATGCAAACATGAAAAAGGAGAAGAAAAAGTCTAAGGGAGACTATCCTAATTTCTATCCTAATGTTATCATACAATGGTGGACCTAAGGTTTGGATTAACAAAAGGGAAATATCTACCTAATGTTAGCATGCATGGATAAACATCCTAGGGTCTACTTGAATCTATCTTAACCAAGAAAGAATCAAGAATCATATGGGGAGCATGGTATAGAAAGCGAGTAAACACTCAATCAATCAAGCTCAAAGAGAACACACATGGCATGAGTAGTGACCACTAGCTCATATAAAAAGCCTAACCAAGATATAGAAGACCGAGGTAGGAAATATGGGGGAACAAGAGAAATGCTTTAGCTAAGGGGGGTGAATCACCCGAAGCAAACAAGTGGGAGTGGGATAATAAAGAAAAGAAACGAAATGCTTTATCTAAGGGGAGGGAATCACCCGAAGCAAACAAGCGGGAGTGAGATAATAAAGAAAAGAAACAAAATTCTTTAGCTAAGGGGAGCGAATCACCCGAAGAAAACAAGCGGGAGTAGGATGAAAAACCAAAAATGTGATGCTCAAGGCGACTAAACACCTAAGCAAGATATAGGAGATCGAGATAGGAGATTTCATGAACAAACACGGAGTGTCAGCATTGACCAATGAAAACTCCTGACAAAGTGTGGGGGATCGACTGGAAATCCATTTTCCATTGACGGACTCGATACACATGATTTGCATAACTCCGAAGCGTCGACGTACAATGTGAGTTAAGGATGACACGAACTAGAATGTGCAGGGGTTGATTGCGAACCCTTTCCGCATACCTTCTTTTAAGGACTTCAATAGGGGATGTGGAATAAGTGCGGGCACAAATATAAACACACGTACGGAATACCTACTTCAAAGGTAGAATTTTAAACGAACACGAGTAGCAAACAATGCAAATAATGCGGAATTTCCTTAACCAAGGTCTTTAAATAAACTAGAGGGACTCCTGACATATATCCGGAATGGATGTCCCTGTCATACATCTCTATTCCTTCTTCTCATGGCAAGGAAAATGGTAAAATTCCTACTTCTCATGATATCTAGAAAGCGGTAAGAGAATGCGGTAAAAAGGCACGAGAAAATGCCAAACGGATATCAATCCGTATAAGCTAAGCAATAGCAAAGAAACCCGTAAAACTTTGTGAGCTTCTAGCATCAACAAATAAAATTCGGTAAGAATGTGCATCGAAACATCAATAAGCATGATTGGAATGTGTGTCGTACACATCTGAATATCCACAAGAAACCTGCACCAGATAACCATCCAGACAAGGCAAACAAATAATGTGTACAATGACACGTACACAAGACAAGGAATGTGTGTCATAGACATCTGAGTCAAAGCAAAACACATGCACAAAATACATTAACCAATGTACCATAGCAAATCAAAATGGAATGTGTATCGTACATATCCATATAACAAAGTACATGCACAAAATCAATTCATGCAAAATACGTAACACAACATAAAAGCAACATGTGTCAAACTAAAAAGAGAACCACAAATTGGTGGTACAAGCATATTTTTCGATCAAATAATCAAGAAATAATTACATGATTGAAAACTATCTCAAAATATCTTGCATCATCAACAAATGAGTTAGAAATAACAAGGAGAATATAAGAATGAATGAGTAGAAGAATGCTTGAAGAAAGCATGGCATTGTGTAAAGAAACTTAAAATAAAGTTTCTACTTCAGTGAGGTAATCGGTTACCTCAGGGTGGTAACTGGTTACTTCACCCAAAAACTGCAAATATTGGCCTCTGACTTAGTGAGGTAACCGATTACCATTCTGAGGTAACTGGTTAATTCATCCCAAAACTGAAAGTATTAGTTACTGACTTGACGAGTTAACCTATTACTTCACTGAATATTTTGAAAAATTGCCTTGAAAATGGACGAGGTAATCGGTTACCATAGTGAGGTAACCGGTTACTTCACTGTGACAGTAAGTTTCCTTTTCAAATTTTGGCCTAGCACCGTAGTTCAAACATTTTAACAAACACCTAAACTACACGTATTTACACATTGTTTTATACAAGCTTAGATAAAATATTACATCCATATTCACATTTAAATCAAGAATTAGAAACAACAATTCGATAAACATCGACACATTGATCTTGAATAATCATTTTCTTGAGAATTGACTTAATTGAAAAAATGCTTATTTCCACTATTTGATTCCGGATTTTAAAGATATGATTCAATTTACAATTTTACTCCACAATTGAATTTCAATTCAATTTCTTAATCTAGCCTCAATTTGATAATCAATTCTCAATAAAAAAGTGATTATTCAAGAAGAGAAAAGTGCTTAATTCACAAGATCTTACCGTAAGATCGAAGAGGAGGTTGAGAAGAGGAGATCAGAGAAATCGCACAGAACACCGGGGGAGGAGGGAGGCACGTGCTTGCTTGAGGGATGAGGATAAATCTCTTCCAAAGCTTGATCACTCTCTTGATGTTGTTGTGTGTTCTTGAGAAAATCGGAGAAAAAGCTTGATTTGATTCTTGAGAGAGTAGAGAGAATGTTGAAGAGTGTTTGTGTGATTTGTGAATTGTGATTACCCCCTTAGAGAATTTCAAAATTTTCTTTATATAGTGGATGCAACTTGGGCCTTGAAACTTGAGTTTGGGTCTTGCAATTTGACAACGTCAGCTTCTATCTTGCGTAGAAAAATAAAATCGATGCTCGGAGCAAAATCCGGGCCCAGAACCATCATCAAAAATGAAGATAATAAAATATGTGACGCGTGGCCAAAATAACGGGCTTAATCGGATAAAAACTGAGCGAGTTATGAATTTTTGAAGTTTTGTGTCAGATGAAATAAATTAATGGTTCAGGTTTTTCAGTGCGTCACGGGAAAAACGAACGAGAAACAGAAGCCTTGTGTGTACCGTACATGCACGGAATATGAACCAGAAACGAATGTAACTAAATTTTTTAACCAATGCCGCTGGAATCAACATGATACGATAAAAATTGATCGAGATATGATTTTTTGAACATCGGAAAAATAAATATTTGTCACTATTTTTTAACTGCGAAAATCTCCAGTAATCCAAAATTTCTGACATCTTTCCTAAGGAATCAACTCTCGGATTCAACAGACGAAATGTAGATGACATCAAGGTGGAATTTTGGACACCTGAACAGATGTCAAATGACGAAGGAGTCTCAAGTTATGAATTTTTTAGTGTCCAAAAACTACATGTTCAGCGCACTTTTTCTTCATATTTTCCACTGTACACCTTGAAAAAACTCGCATATTCGGAGATCTTCTGCAAGGGATCGACTCTCGAGCCGACTATACATTTGAGAAAACATCAACATGGATATAATAGCAGAAGTTCCAATCAGAGGTGGCAAACCCAATAGGCGATATGAATTTCCAAATACTCGAACCACCGTGCATCAGACAGCTAAAACTCTGGTAATAGGAACATTCGAAGGTCTTCCTTACAAAATTAGCTTTCAGTATGAACAAATAAAATATGGAGAATGCTGAGACAACTATAACTACTGGAAAATCAACCTCAGGTAACCATCTGGCTTCAAGTTGTGAATTTCTAACCAGAAATCACAAAATACCGATTTAAACTCAAACAGTTTCGCAACGACCGGAACGCCTGACATCTTTCTGCTCAAGATGTGTTAAAGAACACGGCAACTTGACATCATGAAGATATGATTATTCACTAGAGAATAGCTTGAAGAACCTTTAAAACTCATCTACCGATGAAATAAACATCTTCTACGGCTTATCGAAGCTTGAAAAAAATACCTTGATCCCATACCATATAACCAATGTATGTATGTATATGCAAATGAATTATAAGTCAAATAAATTCAAAATGAGGACGGTAAATTTTGGAGTATAATAAATACTGAGGTAGAGTATTCTATTCAGGACAAGATTCATGTGGATATTGAGGAGCCACTAGTGAGTCCAAGGAAAATTGTATCCTAACAACAGGATGAACTAGGATCAGATTCAGGTGGAGTGCAAGATTTAGATACACTTGTGCATGATGGGATCCCCGTAATATTACACCTCTAGTGAGATATGAGTTTGAAAACTTAGCACCATATGCTCTTCTTACCAGTTCGGAAGACACTTCTATCTGTTAGAACAATGTTTGAATCTACTACCCTATATTTAAGTTTTGATGATAACAAAGTGAAAAGATATAGTATTTATAAGTTTCATGTTTGAACTATCTGCTGCCTAAAGATATTATGTTCTGACTTGCAGATACGCTGATTGAAATAAGCAAGATCACATCTATTCAGCATCAGAACTTGATTTCAGACACCAGCATCAGAAGTTGCTACATCAGAACGTCAAAATCAGATGATCAACTCACGTACATGCTGAAGCCTGATGAACAAGACTGCGCTTAATACTCTGATACAGAAACACAATAGTTCATCAGCAGCGAAGCAGAATCAGAATGAGCCAAGCCAGAACTTGCATTAAGTAAGCAACGGTACTGTGCATTGAAAGCAAATTAATTCCAACGGCCTCATTCCAGACAAGATCTGCTCAATAAGGAAAGATTGTTATTAGCATTGAATCAAGAATATTGCATCCAACGTTCATCATCCCAATGCTATATAAACAAGGCTTTGAAGATTGAAATGGTTAATGCTCTCCAAATCTCTACACGCACAAAAGCTGAACCATAATCTTCGTTCTACCAGTTTTGCTAAACCACACACTCTGATATTTCATTACTGTTTAGCAATCTAGTTTCTAAGCTTCAATTTGTGTATACATCACAGTTGTGATAAAGTTTTGTAGAAAACATCCACACACATAGTCTTAGCTCTTTGTAAGAAAGTGTTACCTTGACAAACCGGGTTGTGGTTTGAATCAAGAAGGCTCTAGCAGTTGTTAAAGCAGTCTGTAATATTCAGTTGAATATAGTGGATTAAGACCTCGTTGGAGAGAGGCGAAATCACCTTGACGGGTGGACTGGAGTAGTTTGAGATCAAACGAACCAGGATAAAAATATCGTGTTCATTGCTTTAGATTTCAGTTTTTACAATTCAACCCCCCCTTCTCGTGTTTTTCACCACTTCAATTGGCATCAGAGCGCCTGGTTCTGAGCTAAAACACTTAACCGTGTCAGTACAAGATCCAGCGTCAGAAAAACACAATGGCAGGAAACAATTCTCACATCAGCAATGACAACAATGAGGACAGAGACAGATTCAGTGGCAAACCTCCAGTCTTTGATGGAGAAAACTTTGATTACTGGAAAGACAGAATTGAAAGCTTCTTTCTAGCACATGATGCTGATCTGTGGGATATGGTGACAGATGGATACACGCACCCTGTGAATGCAAGTGGTCAGAAGATTGATAGAAAAACAATGTTTGATCAACAAAAGCGTGACTTCAAGAATCACCACAAGGCCAGAACCATCCTCCTCAGTGCCATCTCCTATACTGAGTATGAAAAGATCTCCAACAGAGACACAGCAAAGAATATTTTTGATTCTCTCAAAATGACGCATGAGGGCGACGTTCAGGTCAAAGAAACAAAAGCTCTGGCGCTCATTCAGAAGTATGAGGCGTTCAAAATGGAGGAATCTGAATCCATTGAAACTATGTTCTCTAGATTCCAGATTCTGGTAGCTGGTCTCAAAGTTTTGGACAAAGGATACTCTACTGCTGACCATGTCAAGAAAATCGTCAGAAGTTTACCCAAGCAGTGGAGGCCTATGGTTACTGCTCTGAAGCTAGCTAAAGATCTCAACAAAATCACTTTGGAGGAACTTATCAGCTCCCTCAGAAGTCATGAGATAGAGCTAGAAGCTGATGAGCCTCAGAAGCAAGGTAAGCCTTTAGCATTAAAATCTAACAGAAAATTTGAATCTAAAGTTTTGCAGGCAGTTGAAGAAACATCTGATGGATCCTCATCAGAAGAAGACGAACTTTCCCTTCTCTCCAGAAGAGTAAATCAACTGTGGAAGCAAAGACAAAGGAAGTTCAGGAATCCCAGAAGATCTGATCAGAACGAGTCTTCTTCCAGATACAGAAGGACAGATTCTTCCTCTGGATACAGAAGATCTGAAGGCTCCTCCAGTAGCAAGAAGCCAAACACCAAAGACATCATCTGCTATGAGTGCAATGAGCAAGGACACTACAAGAGTGACTGCCCAAAGCTTCAGAGGGAAAAGCCCAAAAAGAAGTTTGGAAGAGAGAAGAAGAAAAGTCTCATGGCCACATGGGATGACTCTGACTCGTCTGAAGCTGACTCAGAATCAGATGATGAAAGGGCAAACATAGCTCTCATGGCTAACATTTCAGAAGATAGTGAAGCTTCTGAATCAGACTCAGAATCAGACACTGAAGAGGTATTTCCTAACTTCGCTGTTAACTTTACAAAGGCTGAACTTGCTGAAAGCCTTAATGAAATTCTGGAACGTTATCAGCAAATTAGAGCTAAATTCAGAGACCTAAAAAGGAATCTTGAATCTGACTCTAATAAGTCTGAGAGTCTCAAATTGGAAAATTCTGAGCTGAGAAATAAGATTTCAAAATTAGAAAACACTTTACAAAACTCTCAGAAGGAACCAATTTCTGAAACTCCCAGCAACGCTGATGAGATTATCAAGGAGTATGATCACAGTTTCCAGAAGTTCCTAGCTAAAAGCATAGATAGAAGCAGAATGGCTTCAATGATCTATGGAGTTAGCAGAAACGGCAGGAAAGGAATAGGATACCAAGGTAAGGTTCCTACACCAAAGAATGTCATGGACTTAACCATTAAACACACTCCTCTAAATTCACACTTTGTGTATGGTCACACACATGATATCAAATATACTAGCAGTAAGCACTCTGTGAAACCAAAATTCAACCAGAGTTTTGGTAAAACTAACAAATCAGGACCCAAGAAAATCTGGGTACCTAAGGATAAAATAATACATGTTGCAGATATCTTTAGCAGCAAGTCAGAAACACCAGTCATGGTACCTGGACTCTGGCTGCTCACGACACATGACGGGAAGAAGGCATATGTTCCAAAGCCTGGAACTTAAGCCTGGAGGCCACGTTGGCTTTGGAGGCAATCAGAGGGGAAAGATAATTGGCTCTGGAACTGTAGGTAATGGAAATCTTCCCTCTATTAATAATGTTCTGCTAGTAGATGGATTGATGCATAATCTGTTATCCATAAGTCAATTAAGTGATAACGGTTATGATATAATCTTTAATCAAAAATCATGTAAAGCTGTTAGTCAGAAAGATGGGACTATCCTGTTTAATGGTAAGAGGAAAAACAACATTTACAAAATCAAACTTTCTGAACTAAAGAGTCAGAATGTAAAATGTCTTCTGTCTGTTAACAACGAGCAGTGGATCTGGCACAGAAGATTGGGGCATGTTAGTATGAGAAGAATATCTCAGATTAACAAACTCAATCTGGTCAGAGGACTTCCTAATTTGAAGTTCAATTCAGATGCTCTGTGTGAAGCATGTCAGAAAGGCAAATTTGCAAAACCTTCTTTTAAATCCAAAAATGTTGTTTCCACCTTTAAGCCATTAGAACTTCTGCACATTGACTTATTTGGACCAGTTAAAACTGCTTCAGTCAGTGGTAAGAAGTATGGGTTAGTAATCGTAGATGACTATAGCAGATGGACATGGGTAAAGTTCTTAAGACACAAGGACGAGTCACATTCTGTGTTTGTTACCTTCTGTAACCAAGTTCAGAATGAAAAGGATCTTAGAATCGTTAAAGTCAGAAGTGATCATGGTGGAGAATTTGAAAATAAAGATTTTGAGTCATTCTTTAATGACAGAGGCATTCTGCATGATTTCTCTTGTCCTAGAACTCCCCAACAAAATGGAGTTGTAGAACGAAAGAACAGAACATTGCAAGAAATGGCCAGAACCATGATCAATGAGACAAACGTTGCTAAGACTTTCTGGGCAGAGGCAATAAACACAGCGTGCTACATTCAGAATAGAATCTCAATAAGACCTATTCTGGAAAAGACTCCATATGAATTGTGGAAGAACAGAAAGCCCAACATTTCATATTTTCATCCATTTGGATGTACTTGCTTTATATTAAATACAAAGAATTATTTGAACAAGTTTGACTCTAAGGCACAGAAGTGTATTATGTTAGGATACTCTGAACACTCAAGAGGGTACAGAGTATACAATACAGAAACACAGATTGTGGAAGAATCAATCAGTGTTCGTTTTGATGATAAGCTTGACTCTGAAAAGTCAAAGCAGAATGAAGTTTTTGCAGGTATAGAAATTGAATTTGCAGGTTCTGAAGACAAGTCATCAGAAGCTCTCAACACAGACATTCCTTCAACATCTGAAAGGAGCACTGCTAGAAATCCTACAACAGCTGCTGATCAACCTCAGAAGAGATTACCCAGAAGCAGCTTGGATCACCCAGAAGAGACTATCCTAGGAAGAACGGAAGATCCAATCAGAACAAGAGCAAGCTTCAGAAACTCTGAAGAAACACTTATGGGACTTGTGTCTCTGATTGAACCGTCTTCTATTGATGAAGCACTTCTGGATAATGACTGGATTCTGGCAATGCAAGAAGAGCTGAATCAATTCACCAGAAACGATGTATGGGATCTCGTTCCCAGACCAAAAGGATTCAACGTCATTGGAACAAGATGGGTGTTCAGAAACAAGCTAAATGAACAAGGTGAAGTCATCAGAAACAAGGCACGACTGGTTGCACAAGGTTATAGTCAGCAAGAGGGGATAGACTATACAGAAACCTTTGCCCCAGTCGCCAGGTTAGAATCTATCAGACTTTTAATTTCATTTGCTGTTAATAGAGGCATCACTCTGTATCAGATGGATGTCAAAAGTGCATTCTTAAATGGTTATATAGAAGAAGAAGTTTATGTTCACCAACCCCCAGGTTTTGAAAATACAAAACATCCAGAACATGTTTTCAAACTAAAGAAGTCACTGTATGGTCTGAAACAAGCTCCCAGAGCTTGGTATGAAAGGCTAAGTAACTTTCTGCTTGAAAATGAATTCACCAGAGGGAAAGTGGACACTACTCTATTCTGTAAAACAGTTAAGAGTGACATCTTAGTCTGTCAAATTTATGTTGATGATATCATTTTTGGTTCTACTAATCCTTCTCTTGGAAGAAAATTTGCTAAGTGTATGCAGGCAGAATTTGAGATGAGCCTCATGGGGGAACTGAAATTCTTTCTAGGAATTCAGATCAATCAAACTCCAGAAGGAACTTACATTCATCAGAGCAAATACATCAGAGATCTTCTGAAGAAATTTGACCTGTCAGAATGTAAGCCATCAAAGATTCCAATGCATCCCACGTGCATTCTGGAAAGAGAAGAGGTAAGCAAAAGTGTAGAACAGAAAGTCTACAGAGGTATGATTGGTTCTCTCCTCTATCTGACTGCTTCAAGACCTGACATACTATTCAGTGTTTGTATCTGTGCTAGATTCCAATCAGATCCTAGAGAATCTCACTTAACAGCTGTTAAGCGAATTTTCAAGTATCTGAAAGGTACTACTAATCTGGGTTTGTTTTATAGAAAATTTAGTGATTACAGCTTAGTAGGATACTGTGATGCTGATTTTTCTGGAGACAGAGTGGAACGTAAAAGTACTTCTGGAAGCTGCCAGTTTCTGGGAGAAAATCTGATCTCTTGGTCCAGCAAAAGGCAATCAACAATTGCTCTGTCAACAGCAGAAGCTGAGTACATAGCAGCAGCAGGATGTAGCACACAAATGCTCTGGATGAAAAGTCAGCTTGAAGACTTCCAGATTTTTGAGAGTAACATTCCTATACTTTGTGATAATACTTCTGCTATTTGCTTAAGTAAGAATCCCATTTTACATTCTAGAGCTAAGCATATAGAAATAAAACATCACTTCATTAGGGACTATATTCAGAAAGGTATTTTGAACTTAAAATTTATAGATACAGACCATCAATGGGCTGACATCTTCACTAAACCCCTTTCAGAAGATAGGTTTAATTTCATTCGGAAACATCTCAGCATGAAAGTGTGTCCAGAGTGAAAATGTTTTAATTCCATATATTTACCTTCAGAATGTAATTATTTCACTGTGAACTTCTGATCAATCTCCTTTCAGAAAGATAGAACATGCAGATTGTATCAGATGCAAGTCTAAAGATCTGAGAGTCTAAGCTCAAAGACAGACGTGCTGATCACTACATCAAACAAGTGTCATCCAATAATCAGCATATCTCTGAAGCAGAACGCGTGCACGCTTCTGAGAAGGCAAAGCGCTGATTGGGTGCATTGAGACACATGTCTGGTAACCGATTTTAAGTATCTTTCTCAAATCCCCCAAAATCAGCAAGCATTTAATGAAAAGTAATCATGCTTTTAAATGGCAATCATGATTTTTCTCTCTCTTAAAAACGTTTATCTTTTCAAAATAGTTTTGAAAAACTCTATTTAAGAACATTAATCTCTCATTCTTATTCTTTACGCTTTCTCACTATCACTCAAGCATTTTCTGCATATTTGAGTTCATCTCTTGCAAACTTTTTTCCTCAGTTCATTCTCAAAACCCTTTTAGTGTGAACATGGCAACCTCCAGTAGCGTTTCTGCAGGTAATCAGAAGAAAGCAACTTCTGAGCAATATCAAGTGCCACTCAGAACTCTCCTCACTCCCGTGAAGAACCTTGAAGTGCTCTCTGAGTTAATCATTGATTTTGAAAGCTTGAAGGAAAATGGTTTTGACCTAACTAAAGAAGTTAGGGCTCAAAAGTGGGAAAGGTATTTCGATAGGTTGGTTGGACCAACATTCCCAACGCTGGTCAAGGAATTTTGGATTCACGCCAAGGTTTCAACACATCTAGTCATCTCCTCTGTTATGGGGAAGAAGATTGTGATTTCTGAAGATCTCATTGCAAGGCTAATCGGTCAAAGTGGTGGTGGCGTCCGTTGTGTGGACATGGCTGAAAGATGTGCTGATATAGGTGTGGTAGCTAACAGGATTTTCACTCTTGGGATGCCCAGCAGCAAGATTAAAGATCTGAAGGATCATTGCAGAGTATGGGCGAAGATTGTTCTGGGGTGCTTCAACCACAGGAAACCAACAAGTTCTCCTGATTACATAAATGTGGATCAGCAGTTTCTGATCTACTTTATTGATCAGAAGATAAAGATCAATCTGGCTCACTTCTTGTTCAACCATCTAAAAACCAGTGTGAAAGAAACAAGGTAAGAAGAAAGAACCAAGAGGGATTGGATACCTTTTGGAAGGTTGATATCAGATATTCTGACAGAGAATAGACTGATTGAGCATCTGATAGAAGCTCAAGAGCTGAGCACTATTGAACCAACAATTGGGAAACCTCTGAACGCAAAGAATCTGAAAAAGATGAAGCTGATAGAGAATATTCAGAAGGAACCCAGAGCTACTTCCACTGCTGATATCTCCAGCAGAAGAGTGCCTCTGAGTGATTTTCCGTTATTCTCTGAAACTGAATCCAAACCAGAGATGTTTCTCAGGTACCCAGATGCGTACAAGGCAGATGATACAGATCCAAAGCTGAATATCAGAGATCTGCGTCAACCCCAACCAGAAGTGACTCTGAAGAAGACAAAGAAGAGGAAAGCGCCATCAGAAGGATCATCTCAGCAGACTCCAAAGAAAAGAGGTATTTCATCTGCTGCCCCTATTTCAAATTCTTTTACTATTCCAGCATCTATCCCTCCTCAAACCTCTCATAGAATATCAATTCCCATCCCTACCATTGATGAAACCGTTCAAGAAGAAGACCCTTCTGAGGCATTAAAACTCAGAAGACCTAGAACCAAACACCCCAAACAACCAACAATTTCAACAACATCAGCACTTGACCAAGTGTTGTCTGATATTGAGCGTCAACATGCCTCTGCTCAACCAAACTCTGAACCACAAAATGTTCCTCCTCCACAACCAGAACCAAAGCAATCTGCTGAAGAACCAGAACAACAACAACAACCAGAACCAGAACCACAACAACAACAACCACTCTCAGAAGAACCTCTGATCCCTGAGCAATCAGAGATTCCAACTCCCTCTCCCCAACCAGAAATAAATCCACCTTCACCACAAACAGAGTTTCACCACTCTGAAACTCCTTCTCCTCATCAATCTGACCCTCACTCACCTCAACCATCACCGCTGGCAATTCAGTTGCCATGTGGAACCACTGTTGTCATGCCCCAGTTACCATCCTCATCAGAATCGACACCACCAAATACTCCCAAAACACCACCCACTCCAATCGAAATATCTGATTCTGATACTCCCTCTCCAAAACAAACAGCTGCTCAGAAAACCTCTGAAAACCCCAGCAGGACTTTCATTGACTTAACCAGTCTTGACCGTCTTGCTGATCTGAAACACAAAATTGCCATCCCAAAACCAAAGCAACCAGATGTTGGCTCTGGTATTTTGAATTTTGAAACAGGTGTGCTGCAATGGATTGCTTCTTTGAAGCAAGTCTGTCCTGGGATGATTGACCCAGCTGCTTCTGATCAGCTCTGGTCACAGTTCAGACTTTGGGTACGTGCTGAAGCCCTCAAGTTGCAGGATATCAACTATGAGCAGGCACAACAAAATTTCAGCAAACTTCTGAATGAAGTTGGAAGTATGCTTCTGAAAGAGGACGTGCTCCCTCTGGACAGTGAACCCTGGTCTGAGAAACAGCAAGCTGCAAAGGTGCAACCATCAGAAGAAGACAAGACCATTCAGGCTGAAAGTCAAGCAGAGGATGTCGCTGAAAGTTCTGAGAAGCCTCCTCCTTCTGATGCTTCTCAAGCTGCCTTGGACAGGCAGACTCTGGAAGAACTAAGGCTGAAGGACATGCGTCTGCAGCAGCGGATGGATGAAAACGATCAGAAGATGAAAGAGAGAATGGATGTGCAGGACAGCAAGATTGACACTGTTGTCAGCATGGTGCATAAGCAGAATGAAACTTCTGAAAAGATTCAAGCCATGCTGGAGAGCCTGTTCACACGCTTGCCTCCTCAACCTTAATCTTTTTCATACATGACCTTTTTATGTTTTCCCTGATTTTCTGATGTACTGTTTGATTATGTTTTGTAATTTTTTCTCGTTTTGACTCTGAATTATCTTAATATGATTCGTTTTTCTGATCTTAATTGTTTTAACACATCACCAACACTTTTTGATTGCTGACAAAAAGGGGGAGAACAAGAATGATATTTAAATCAATAACGGTCTAACTAGACAGAAATTCTCAAACATTCTAACTCTATTACTTGAAATGTTCTTTCTGTTGTGTTTAAAGTCTACAGGCACAAGGAAGCTCCTGGACACTCTGAAGACTAGAAGCTCTGATCAATATGAAGTTGCTCTGATCAATATGAAGTTCTGATCCGCCCTAATATTCTGATCCAAAGCAAAGCTCTGACAAGAAAAGCTCTGAAGCTCTGCTCTGACATAAATCTTCTGATAAGTCAAAGACTCTGATACTCTGATGTTCAAAGAAAGGAAAAAAGATCTGATCCTGAAGAACGCGTATAATCAAAGGGAAGTAATAAACTCAGGGGGAGTATTTCCTTACTCCTTATTCTTTTACTTCTTATTCTGATACATATTCCAGATACCTTTTCATGTTATTTTCATTTAAAATATCTAGTTTTTGTCATCATCAAAAAGGGGGAGATTGTTAGAACAATGTTTGAATCTACTACCCTATATTTAAGTTTTGATGATAACAAAGTGAAAAGATATAGTATTTATAAGTTTCATGTTTGAACTATCTGCTGCCTAAAGATATTATGTTCTGACTTGCAGATACGCTGATTGAAATAAGCAAGATCACATCTATTCAGCATCAGAACTTGATTTCAGACACCAGCATCAGAAGTTGCTACATCAGAACGTCAAAATCAGATGATCAACTCACGTACATGCTGAAGCCTGATGAACAAGACTGCGCTTAATACTCTGATACAGAAACACAATAGTTCATCAGCAGCGAAGCAGAATCAGAATGAGCCAAGCCAGAACTTGCATTAAGTAAGCAACGGTACTGTGCATTGAAAGCAAATTAATTCCAACGGCCTCATTCCAGACAAGATCTGCTCAATAAGGAAAGATTGTTATTAGCATTGAATCAAGAATATTGCATCCAACGTTCATCATCCCAATGCTATATAAACAAGGCTTTGAAGATTGAAATGGTTAATGCTCTCCAAATCTCTACACGCACAAAAGCTGAACCATAATCTTCGTTCTACCAGTTTTGCTAAACCACACACTCTGATATTTCATTACTGTTTAGCAATCTAGTTTCTAAGCTTCAATTTGTGTATACATCACAGTTGTGATAAAGTTTTGTAGAAAACATCCACACACATAGTCTTAGCTCTTTGTAAGAAAGTGTTACCTTGACAAACCGGGTTGTGGTTTGAATCAAGAAGGCTCTAGCAGTTGTTAAAGCAGTCTGTAATATTCAGTTGAATATAGTGGATTAAGACCTCGTTGGAGAGAGGCGAAATCACCTTGACGGGTGGACTGGAGTAGTTTGAGATCAAACGAACCAGGATAAAAATATCGTGTTCATTGCTTTAGATTTCAGTTTTTACAATTCAACCCCCCCTTCTTGTGTTTTTCACCACTTCACTATCTTTTGAGATGATACAGCTAGTCGGGAGAAAGATAAGTGGATATTGTTAGAACAAGATTTGGTTTTGCAATTATACCTCTGAGTTTTGATGATAACAACGAGTATGTTTGTATGAATAATTTTGATACTCTAATGTTTTTTATTTTTAGTATTTAACAAACAGGTTCTAATTCTGATGAAAGGCGTTGCCAAGTCATTAGAAGAGACCAAGTCCCGCTTTCTTAGCTACATAAGTTCCGATGAACGGTATCAAACTACTTCAGAAGGCTCTGAAGTTTAGACTCTGATGTGCAGTCAAAGAAACCAAGTTTTAAAGATCTGAAGACAGAAGTTCTGATGAACAATCTAGATTCTGAAGACTTATGTTTCTGAAGACAAAGGGTTCTGAAGACCAAGTGCTGAAGATTTTAAAGACGAAGTTCTAAAGACTCGGAAGACTTGAAGTTCTGATGACCCAAGAATTATTTTCTTTCTTCTAACTCATGCTCTGTCATAAGCCTCTGAAGTCCAGAAGATAAGAAGATAAAGTTATATGGTACAATAGTACATGATACAAATAAACGTTTTATTCCACTATCACGAAAGGACAGACACGTCGTACGATCTTGTCCCCCACGTTAAATCAAACTGCCAGCTTTTTGGAATTTCTAGAAATACTCTCCAACAAATATATCATTTTATTATATATATATGTTTGAAGACCAAAAGGAAAAGGCTTTTAATTCACATGTTCTTAAAAGATTGCTCATAGCATTCCTTATTTCTTAAAGTCTATTGTTCTTGAAATACTATTTACTATCAGCTTGTGTAGAAGCAAATCTTTTGTAAACAAATCTTTTTTAAATTGTTGTTTTATTGTACCTTAAGGGACCAGTTGGCCAGAATCCTTAATAAGTCTAAATATTAGTGTGTCTTAGAGGTTGTACGTGAGTCATTTGCAGTTAGCTTGTGCATTGTAATAATCTGTGAGATTATCGGATTAAGACCTTGTTTGATAAGGTGAAATCACCTTGGTGGAGAAACTAGATTAGCTAGATAGTTTTAAATTGAACTAGTATAAACATAACTTGATCTTTCCTTTTGGCATCTTTAGTATTATTATCAATAGTGAAGAAAAACTGTTTTTAGTTAAAGGGGGTTATTTTTAAAGAAATTCTTTTGATTTAAAACCCAATTCAAACCCCCATTTCTTGTGTTTTTCACACCTTCAGTTGGCATCAGAGCTCTAGTTCTGAGTGATAAATAGTTTGAAATTTTATCAAGCACTTAACAGTGTTCAGTACCGATCCAGACTGTGTGAAAAACAATGGCTAACAACACCGTTACCAATGTCACTGTTGATAATAAGGATATATACCAATATAGTGTAAATCCTTATATCTTTGATGGAGAAAAGTTTGACTATTGGAAGGACATAATTGAAATTTATTTTTTGGGATTTGACTTTAATCTATGGGATCTGGTAGTTGAAGGCTATAGTCAACCAGTAGATGTTGAGGGTAAACAGATTGCAAGAAGTGCAATGTCAGATGCTCAGAAAAAAACTTACAAGAACCACTACAAAGCTAGAACAATTCTACTGAATGCTATTTATTACAATGAGTGTGAGAAGATCAATGATAGAGAGGCTGTAAAGTCTATTTTTTATTCTCTTCAGACGACTCATGAAGGAAACACTCAAGTTAAAGAGACAAAGGATCTGGCCCTAATCCAAAAATATGAAGCCTTCAGAACGAAAGACGATTAATATGTGGAAACTATGTTTTCAGGATTCCAGACGCTTGTTGCAGAACTCAGGGTTCTGAATATAGAATATTCTACTGCATATCATGTCAAGAAAATTATCAGAAGTCCGCCTAAGAAATAGAGACCAATGGTAACTGCCTTGAAGTTTTCCAATGATCTGAATAATACTAGTCTTGAGGAGCTAATCATCTCTTTAAGAAGTCATGAAATTGAACTTCAAGAAGATGAACCTCAGAGAAGAGGTAAATTTGTGGCTATGAAGTCTAAGTCTGTAAAGATAAAGGCTTTTCAAGCTGAAGAAGAATCAGAAGAATCTGAAGAAGATTCAGATTCAGATGAACTTTATCTAATATCCAGAAGGATAACCCATCTATGGAAACATAGGCGGATCAATTTCAAAGGTCCAAGGAGAACAAAAGATAGATCTGAATCTACACCCGGTTAGAAGAAAGCTTATGGAAAAGAAGTTATAAGTTATGAGTGCAAAGAGTCTGTACACTACAAGAATAAATGTCCAAAGCTCAGGAAAGATAGGAAACCCAAGAAGGTTTTCAAAGCAAAGAAGGGTGTCATGGAAACATGGGATGATTCATAGTTAGAAGAGCAAGATTCTGATGAAGAACATGCTAACATGGCACTCATAGCCAAAACAAGCATAAGTGAAGTAATCTCAGAGTGTGAGTTGACAACTGATGATGAGTTATACTCTAACGATGAAACATAGGTACTTTCTCTCTCTCTCTCTCTCTCTCTCTCTCTCTCTATCTCTCTCTCTCTCTCTCTCTCTCTCTCGTAATGAACTTGAGTCTTGTTTATCAGAAATAATGAAAAGATATCAACTTCTTCTAAGTATACACAAAACTCTGAAAAAGAGTTTTGTAGTTACTTCTAAGAACTTTACTAAGAGTGAGCAAAACATTTCTGATTTAAATGAAAATATATTTGCTTTATAAAAATCAAACCTTGCTCTTAAAAGTGAAGTCTCAAAGTTGGAAGAAGAAATCACTTCTAGCGCATCTGTTACTAATGAAGTAATCAGATACGATAGAGCTTTTCATCACTTCATAGCTAAAAACATATTTAGAAGCAAGATGGCTTCAATGATCTATGGTGTTAGCAGAAACGGAAGGAGAGGCTTGGGATACTCGGGACCATCAAAAATAATTTATGAGACTCTGATTGTCAAACCAAAATCTTTTTCTGAACATTTCGTTCTTGCTAGCATTGAACTAAAATTTTCTAAACAAGAAGGTTCTGATTCTATTAAATCACAACCACAGACACAGTCCAAATATCATTCACAAATTCCACTTGATTATCCTGTTGCACAAGAGTCCAAAGGTATCAGAACCTCTGGAACGAATAACAAGAAAGGACCCAGAAAATGGGTACCTAAGGATGAGATAATCTATGTTGCAGATATCCTTGATGGCTCCACTGAGACACCAGCCACAGTACCTGGACAGTGGATGCTCGCGACACATGACGGGTGAAAGGCATATGTTCCAAGATTTGGAACTTCGGTCTGGAGGCGTTGTTGGTTTTAGAGGCAATCAGAAAGGAAAGATCATTGGATCTAGAACTGTTGGAAATGTTAAACTTCCTTCTATTAATAATGTTATTTTAGTTGAGGGTCTGATGCATAACTTATTGTCAATCATTCAACTAAATGACAATGGTTATGACATCTTCTTTAATCAAACAACCTGTAAAGCTATAAGTCAGAAGGATGGCTTAGTTCTGTTTAATGGTAAGAGGAAGAACAACATTTACAAAATCCGGTCATCAGATTTGAAAAATTAGAATGTAAAATGTCTTCTTTCTGTCAATAAAGAGCAGTGGGTCTGGCACAGACAACTGGGCCGTGTTAGCTTGAGAAAGATATCTCAACTAAATAAGCTTGAATTAGTCAGAGGCTTTCCCAATCTGAAGTATTCTTCAGATGCTCTTTGTGAAGCATGTCAGAAAGGCAAGTTTTCAAAAACTTATTTTAAAGCTAAAAAGGTTATTTCTACCTCTAGACCATTAGAACTTCTTCACATTGATTTGTTTGGACCAGTGAAAACTGCTTCTGTCAATGGAAATAAATATGGACTATTCATCATTGATGATTACAGCAGATGGACATGGGTAAAATTCTTAAGACACAAGGACGAGTCACACTATGTGTTTACTTCTTTCTAGGGTGGAGATTTTGAAAACAAAGATTTTGAAAAGCTTTTTGATTCTAATGGTATATCCCATGATTTCTCTTACCCTAGAACTCCATAATAAAATGGGGTTGTAGAGAGAAAGAATATGACATTGCAAGAAATGGCTCGCACCATGATCCAAGAGATTGAAATGGCTAAGCACTTTTTAGAAAAAGTAGTAAATACAGCTTGTTACATTCAGAATAAGATCTCTATAAGACCTATTTTGGGTAAGACTGCATATGAATTATGGAATAATAGAAATCCCAACATTTCTTATTTCCATTCTTTTGGATGTATATGTTTTATGTTAAACACAAGAGAATCTAAGCAAGTTTAATTCCAAAGCACAAAAGTGTCTGATGTTAGGATATTCTAAACGCTCAAAAGGCTATAGAGTCTATAACACAGAATCACAAATTGTGGAAGAATCAATTCATGTCTGGTTTGATAATAAGCTTGACTCTGAAAAGTCAAAGCTAGTTGAAAAGTTTGCATATTTGGAGATAACCTTTTCAGAACCTAAGGAGAAGGTACAAGAAGTCAAAGAATCAGAAGTTCCCACTTCGAATATTGTTGTTCCTCCTTCTGATCCTCCACAATAAAGGAGAAGCTAAATTGTAATCTCTCATCCTGAAGATTTGATTATGGGAAACAAAGATGCTTCTGTCAGAACTGGATCAACCTTCAAACCTTCTGAAGAGATGCTTCTTGGTTTGGTGTCTCTGATTGAGCCAACATCTATTGATGAAGCCCTTCTAGAGAAAGACTGGATTCTGGAAATGGAAGAAGAATTGAACCAATTATCAAAGAATGATGTATGGGGTCTTGTTCAGAAATCTAAAGGTGTCTACGTCATTGGAACCAGATGGGTGTTTAGAAACAAGCTCAATGAGAAAGGTGAAGTTGTCATAAACAAGGCATGACTGGTTGCACAAGGTTATAGTCAGCAAGAAGGAATAGACTATTAAGAAACCTTTACATCAGTTTCCAGGTTAGAAGCAATTCGTTTATTAATTTCTTTTTCTGTTAATCATAACATCATCCTTTATGAGATGGACGTTAAGAGTCCATTTCTGAATGGTTACATTTATGAAGAAGTATATGTTAAATAACCTCCTGGATTTGAAAACTCTGAGAAATCAGATTATATTTTTAACTCAAGAAATCTCTTTATGGTCTAAAGCAAGCTCCTAGAGCTTGGTATGACATATTGAGTAATTTTATTTTAGAAAATAAATTCACTAGAGGGAAGTTTGCTACTACACTCTTCTGTAAAACATTCAATAATGATATTATGATAGTTCAAATTTATGTTGATTATATTATTTTCGGTTTTTCTAATCCCTCTCTTTGCTAGGAATTTTCTAAGTTGATGTAGGTTAATTTTGAGATGAGTCTGATGGGAGAACTGAAGTTTTTTATGGGAATTCAGATCGATCAACAATTAGAAGTTACTTACATTCATCAGAGTAAGTATACCAAAGAACTTCTGAAGAAGTTCAACATGGTGGACAACACACTAGCAAAGACTCCAATGCATCCAACATGCATTCTAGAGAAAGATGAGGTAAGTGGAAAGGTATGTCAGAAACTGTATCATGGTATGATAGGCTCTCTTCTGTATCTAACTGCTTCCGGACCTGATATTTTATTCAGCGTCCATTTATGTGCTCGATTCCAATCTGATCCTAGGGAATCTCACTTAATTGTTGTTAGGAGAATTCTGAGGTATCTGAAAGGAACAACTAACCTTGGCTTGATGTATGAGAAAATATCAGAGTACACTCTTTCTAATTTTTGCGATGAAGATTATGCTGGAGACAGACTGGAGAGGAAGAGTACTTCTGGAAATTTTTAGTTTCTTGGCAAGAATCTGATTTCTATGTCAAGTAAGAAGCAATCAACAATTGCACTTTCAACAATTGAGGCAAAATACATCTCAGTGTCATTGTGCAGCACTCAGATGCTATGGATGAAGAATCAGCTAGAAGACTATCTATGAGAATAACATTCTTATCTTTTGTGATATTACAACTGCTATTTTTTTAATTAAAAATCCTATTTTACATTCTAGGGCTAAACATATAGAAATAAAACATAATTTCATTAGACATTATATTCAGAAAGGGATTTTATCTTTAAAATGTATAGATACAGACCATCAATTGGCTCATATCTTTACAAAACCCTTAGTTGAAGATAGATTTCTTTTCATTCTAAAGCATCTGAAAATGGACTATTGTCCAGAGTAAGATTTCATCATAATCATATATGTTTAGTCGTAGTCTGAATAAATTAGATTCTGATTTAAACAAAAAGTATTTTCTTTTTATTCAGAAGATGTTTCGGTCAGAAACGTCTCTGATCAGATGGAAACCTTTTGGTTTTCCATACTCTGAGGATATTAAAACGTGTCACTAAATTAGATACTTTTGAAATTCTGGCAACAGATACTTAATGTCACGGTGAATGTTATGACACCGTATCTGACAAATTATACACAAACCAAAACAGTAATTTAAAAGACAGTAAAGAACAAAATCAATTGTTAACCCAGTTCAGTGTATAACAACACCTACATCTGGGGGCTACCAAGCCAGGGAGGAAATTCACTATAAGAAGTATTAACTTAGGAATAAACCAACCAGTTTATCTCCTTCACTTAAGACCTACCCAATGCAACTTCAATCTAAGTCCTACTTAAACCTGAGTTCCTACTCACTCCCCCTCAATCACAGCAGTGATACTAATCTACTGATTAATAAGATTATGAAGACATTCTTTAATACACACGCTTGATTTTGCTTCAAAGCTTTAATCAAGAGACACAACACTTGCGCTTCAAAGTTTTGAGTGATAAATAACCCTTACAACCAAAACCTACACCAAGTCACTTATCAAGAGATAATTTCTTGGCTCACAGTAGTTACTAAGACTATTACAACTACAAAAATGCCTTATTGATCTTGTCTTCAAAAGTGCTGCTCACCATTAGGATTCGTGAGAAATATATAAGCAGTTTATTCTTCATTTTCGGGCTTCCATAAAAATAGCTAGGGTTACCAAAGTTAACCTAAAGACTTGGTCTTGGGCTTCCATCATAATAGATTAGGGTTAAGCAAGGTTAACCTAATATCCACGTGAGCATCTGATCTAGTCAATATACTTCAACTCAGAATAGCACACCAGATTCCTGAAAATTCTCAGGAACAATAAATCTGCCCAACAACTTGATCAGTACAGGATGTCTTAACATTGGTTATGACATCATGTATCCTGCTCACTGATTTTGGTAGAATTCAGTACATATGATCATAGCTTAATCATCATGATATTCACTCATACTGAGTTGTTCCTGTAGAACATTCCTTCTGCAGAATTTGTCTTTATCCCAGAATGTTATGACATCAGTCATGACATTCGCAAATCTGGTTTTACCAAAAAATAATGCCAACAAGAAAACACTTACAAACTCCCCCTTTGGCAAATTTTTGGCTAAAACCCCTAAACAATCAGAGATTAGAATGCAACAGAATTCCCCTAAACAATCAGAGATTAGAATGCAGCAAAAATTTTTAATAACAACTAATCTAACTACCAATATCCAATTCTACCAAAATTACCACAATTACTTCTCCCCCTTTTTAGCCATAAAGAGGCCAAAGGATCTAGTACTTCAAGATATACAAACATCAAAAGGAAATCCAAAGTACACAGAAATAGAGAGAAGGTATCAAATAGCAGCAGCAAGTTCCAGCATCAATCTTTACTGCTCAGCAAATACAGTCCTTCAAGTACTATCATCCCCTGAGGAAGCACTGTTTTCAGCATCTTCTGGTGAGCTTCTTACAGAACCATCAGCATCCTCTTCCCTCATTTGTTCTTCATTCTCCTCATGTTCCAGACTAGTAATCAGCTCTACAAGAGTCCTTTTTCTTGCATCAAGCTCTCTGCAGGTTTCTTTTAGAACAACTATAACATCAGCTTTCTTGGAATGAGCTTTGACATTTGATGTCTCAGCAGATGTCATAACAATGTCAGGGACATGTGTTCCCTGAAACAGCTTATAGTGAAAACCAAGTGCAGGGGCTCTTTTGCACAGAGTCCTTTTCAACCAGAATATCAGGATACTAATCAATGATTATACCACACAGGAGAGAGGGAAAAGCAATAGGTCCTTTAGTAGCACAACTCTCAGCATGTTTCATTGTTTGATCAAAGATGTAGTTGCCATAATCAAAGTTTGATCTAGTTCCAACAGCATAGATAAATCTTCCCAAACCAGTGGAGATGGTGGATTTGTGGTTGGTGGGAACCCAGTTAGCTGCACCAATTTTGTGCAGTATGGCAAACTTCATACTCAGCTTGCTTGCAGTTAGCTTCCCTTTCAAGGGCCAGTGCTTGACTTGCTTGGCAGTGATGGTTTGACAAACCTGGTTGCCAGTAACTTCAAGCTCAGGATGAGCTTCATCAGGCCTCCCTAGGTATTTGTTTATCACAGTAGGAGAGAAATTTACCTTCCTTCCTCTCACATAAACACTCTTAAAATCAGCTGACTTTCCATCAGCACATCCACTAGACAAATTTACTATGAATTCTTTGACAAGAATCTCATAGCAGTTGGAAAACTTGACCACTGTTTTCATCAGGCCAGCATCCTTGATGAGATCCATGACTTCTTTACACTTAATAGCACTTCTGTTCAGCTCCCTCTCTAAGGCAATCCTTTTCAGAAACACATGCTTCCACCTGCTTGCATTTTCTGGATGGTGAAAGGAGATGTTGTCAATGTCAACCTCATGAACCTTAGGCAGTTTTCTAGAAGAGGGTTTCTTCCTGAGAGGAATGTCTGGAACATTACTCTCAACATCAAAATCAAAGTCTGATTCCTCATCAGATTCAGAGGGTTCAGGAGCCTTTCTTTTCTTGGCTATAGGTTGTCTCAAGGGTTTTGAGACACTACCAACAGATACCCTAGCTTTTACCTTTCCCTTCCCTTTGGAAGTTCCAGCCTTTTGATCCTTCTCAGCTTCTTCTCTAGCCTTGTTCTCAGGCCTAACTTTCTTATGAACAACTTCAGTAGCCTTCTCTTTGGAGGGGCTTTGGGCAGCACTCTGCTTTTCTTTTCTACTCATTATCTTTCTTTCTATGCTAGGGTTGACATTAGCAATTAAATCATTGTCAGAAAATTCTTCATCAACATCAATGACAGGAGGTTCAACAGCCTTGTCAGTAGGGGTCTGGTGATCATCAGGTTTCTCTGGAGATTTCTCAATGTTGTCATCAGGTGTCTCAACATTCTGAGTGACATTGGGGATCACTTTCTAAATTAAGGCTAGAAGTTTCTTGGTTCAATGGTACAGATATACCAGGAACAGAGTGATTCTTATTAAGAATCCTAGTGACTAGTCTGGCAATAGCTTGATGCACATAAGCAAAACCTTCCCTATTAGCTATCTCTGGGGGAACAGAGGATGATGGTTGAGAAGATTTACCAGAGGGAGAAGCTTGTGATCTTCTTGCATGTCTGGTTCGCAGCTTCTTGACCTTAGTAGGATCAGCTGCCATTGTACGAAATGGAGTTACCTCAAGAACATCAGCATCCATGGGGTTTACGTTTGCCCTAGGTTCGGTGTCAGTGGGTGAGGAAGATGCAGTTGCCTTAGATGAAGATGATAACACAGATTGTTGAGACATCTTGAGAGATTGAGAATACAAGTGACAGCGAGTGTGAACTTTTCTTTTGAGGGAATGGAGAGTGATGCAGCAAACTGAGAAGAGGGATATATAAATATGTCTATTCCTCTTCTTAAACTTTTGGAAAGAAAGAGGGAAACAAATGATTATCCCAATCAGAATAAACTTGATTAAAATATCTCTTTCAAACCTTGTATTAAGCAAAATTAATTGCTACATCTCTTCATATTGGCAAATACCCAGCTTTCCCCTTAAATTCTCAAACTGACTAGCATCAAGTGCCTTGGTAAAAATATCAGCCAGTTGTAGTTCAGTAGCAACATGTTCCAGCTTAATCACCTTCTCCTCCACAAGATCTCTGATGAAGTGATGTCTAATGTCAATATGCTTAGTCCTGATGTGCTATATAGGATTCTTGGATATGTTAATAGTACTCAAATTGTCACAGTACAATGTCATGACATCTTGTGTGACATTATACTCAGTCAGCATCTATTTCATCCAGATCATTTGAGAACAGCTGCTACCAGCTGCTATGTATTCAGCTTCAGCAGTAGATAGAGACACACATTTTTGTTTCTTGCTGAACCAAGAAACAAGATTATTTCCCAAGAAGAAGCATCCTCTAGAGGTGCTCTTTCTATCATCAGCACTACCAGCCCAATCAGCATCACAATAACCAGACAGAATTGGTTCACATCCATGAGAGTATAGCATGCCATAATTGTAAGTTCCACTCACATACTTCAGAATTCTTTTCACCTGGTTGATGTGACTTACTTTGGGTTCAGCCTGGTATCTTGCACATACTCCAACTGCAAAGGCAATGTCAGGTCTGCTGGCTGTTAAGTATAGCAGACTTCCTATCATGCTTCTGTACAAGCTTTGATCCACATTTGCCCCACTTGTGTCTTTGGACAACTTTAAATGAGTAGGTGCAGGAGTCCTTTTATAACTGGCATTCTCCATCCCAAACTTCTTGACAATATTCTTTGCATACTTGCTTTGAGACAGAAAAATTGAGTCTTCCATCTGTGTGACTTGTAGTCCAAGAAAGTAGGTCAATTCTCCCATGAGGCTCATTTCAAATTCAGCTTGCATCTGGTTAGCAAAATGTTTAACCATTTTATCTGACATTCCTCCAAACACTATGTCATCAACATAAATTTGAGCTACCATTATCTTTCCTCCTTCATTCTTGACAAAAAGAGTTTTGTCCAAACCTCCTTTCCTGTATCCTTTGTCAGTGAGGAACTTTGTCAACCTTTCATACCAAGCTCTAGGAGCTTGTTTCAGACCATATAATGCTTTCCTCAATTTGTAGACATGATCAGGACAGTTTGGATCCACAAATCCTTTAGGCTGTTCCACATACACTTCCTCATTTAAGTACCCATTTAGGAAGGCACTCTTTACATCCATCTGAAACAGCTTGAACTTAAGGAGACAAGCAACTCCCAAGAGAAGTATGATTGATTCCAGTCTGGCTATAGGAGAAAAAGTCTCATCAAAATCAACCCCTTTAACTTGAGTGTATCCTTGAGCAACAAGTCTTGCCTTATTCCTGGTGACAACTCCTTCAGCATCTGACTTGTTCTTGTAGATCCACTTTGTGCCAATGATGTTTGTTCCTTTTGGTCTAGGAACTAACTCCCATACTTCATGTTGCTTGAACTGGTTCAATTCATCTTGCATTGCTCCAATCCAGTATTCACCAGTCAAAGCCTCTTTAACATTTTTTGGTTCAATCTTATACACAAAACAAGAGTTTGTGATGATTTCTCTAGATCTTGTAGTGACTCCACTGTTAGGATCTCCTATGATGAGTTCCTTAGGATGATCTTTCTGAATTCTGATGGAAGGATATTTGTTAGCTTCCTTTGATTCAGACTCTGATGGAGTAGGATTAGGCACATCATCCTTTTTAGACACTTGCGTTGAAGTCTCAAAGAATGTCTCAACATCATATGGAACATTTGTTTCCTCATGGTGATCATCAACTATGACATTTATAGACTCCATCATAGCTTTGGTCCTGGAATTGAACACCCTATATGCTCTGCTGTTGGTAGAGTATCCTAGGAATATTCCTTCATCACTTTTAGGGTCCATCTTTCTCCTTTGTTCACGATCTGTCAGAATATAACATTTGCTTCCAAAGACATGGAAGTACTTCACTGTAGGCTTTCTTCCTTTCCATAGTTCATAAAGGGTGGATGATGTTCCCTTTCTCAAGGTGACCCTGTTGTGGACATAACAGGCTGTATTCATAGCTTTAGCCCAAAAATGAATAGGAAGCTTCTTGGCATGTATCATTGCTCTGGAAGATTCCTGTATAGTCCTGTTTTTCCTTTCCACAACTCCATTTTGTTGAGGAGTTATAGGTGAAGAAAACTCATGATTGATTCCTTCTGAGGAACAGAACTCATCAAACTTACTATTCTCAAATTCCTTACCATGATCACTTCTGATTCTGACAATGCATCCTTCTTTTTCTCTTTGAATTATTTTGCACAATTCCTTAAATACATCAAATACATCAGACTTTTCCCTAATGAAGTTTATCTAGGTGAATCTGGAAAAATCATCCACAACAACATAGGCATATCTCTTTCCACCAAGACTTTCCACTTGCATGGGACCCATCAGATCCATATGTAGAAGTTCTAGCACCTTAGAGGTGGTCAGATGTCTTGTCTTTGGATGTGACATTCTAGTTTGCTTTCCAACCTGACATTCACCACAGACTCTCCCTTCATCAATCTGAAGTCTTGGAATCCCTCTGACAACCTCCATGGATTTGATCTTTTTCATCCCTCTAAGATGTAAATGACCAAGTTTTTGGTGCCACAGTTTCACTTCCTTTTCTTCTTTGGCTATAGAGGACACAGAAGAGTAGTTAGTGTTCTCAGACTCCCATAAGTAACAGTTGTCTTTTGATCTGACTCCTCTCATTACAACTTCTTGTTTTTCATTAGTTACAAGACATTCAGACTTGGTGAAGTTAACCTTGAATCCTAGATCACATAATTGACTGATACTTATGAGATTAGCAGTCAAACCATTTACCAGCAACACTTCATTTAGGTTTGGAACTCCAGGGCAGTCCAAGTTTCCAACTCCTTTGATTTCTCCTCTAGCACCATCTCCAAAAGTGATATAACTAGTAGTATGAGGTTTGACATCATTCAGCAGATTCTTGATTCCAGTCATGTGTTTAGAGCATCCACTGTCAAAGTACCAGTCTTCCTTGGCAGAAACTCTAAGGGAGGTGTGAGTTATCAGGGCTGCAGTCTTTTTCTTCCACTGTTGAGTAGGTGGTGCCTTGTTAGTCTTAGGTTTGACATATGGGGTCTGATTAGGATATCCATATAGTCTGAAGCAGAATGGCTTTATGTGACCAAACCTCCCACAATAATGACATCTCCATCTTTTTTTCTTCATATTTCTCTGTTCTTGATGTTGAGTCCTATGTTGTGACATCTGCTTTGACATTTGTTTATCAGGCCTGGTCTTCTTCTTGTCAACAACAGATTTCTTTGCAGCCACAAATCCTAGACCAGACATGTTTCCTGCACTTTGTCCAGCCTGAAGGATTTCTTCCAACTTGTCAGTTCCAGTTGTTAACATCTTGACAGACTTAGTCATCTGATCAAGTTTGGAGTTCAACATTAGAACTTCACCTTTGAGATGGCTTATAGTAGCAGTGTTTGCCTTCTTCTCAGCCTCCAACTTCACTATGAGCTTTTTCTGTTTCTCATTTTGCTGACAGACTTCAGCACTTCTGATACATAGCTTCTTGTAGGAGTCAGCAAGTTCTTCAAATGTCACTTCCTCATCACTAGAATCATTATCAGAGTTACAAACACTAAATAGTGCAGTAACTAGTTTAGCAGATTCTTCTTCAGAATTACTTTCTGAATCACCATCAGACCAAGTAACAGACATTCCTTTCTTTTGTTTCTTTAGAAAGGTAGGACATTCAGCTCGAATATGCCCATATCCTTCACATCCATGGCATTAGATTCCTCTGCTTTGATTTCCCTTTTCTTCAGACTTAGTTCTTCTGATGGAGTCATAGGATCTGCTAATGTCAGAGGAAATGTTCTTGACATTTGACCTTGACTTTGGGTCCATTCTCTTGATGAGTTTGTTGAACTGCCTTCCAAGCATAGCTATAGCTTTTGATATATTATCTTCATCACTCTCCTTGCTTTCATCTTCATTATTGGATACAAGGGCTATGCTCTTGTTTTTCTTGTCAACATTTTCACTGATCCCCATCTCAAATGTCTGAAGTGACCCAATGAGTTCATCAACCTTCAAGTTGCAGATATCCTGAGCTTCCTCTATAGCAGTCACTTTCATTGCAAACCTTTTAGGCAAGGATCTGAGAATCTTTCTCACCAGCTTTTCTTCTGACATCTTTTCTCCCAATGCTCCTGAGGTGTTGGAAATTTCCAAGATGTTCATGTGAAACTCATGAATGGTCTCATCTTCCATCATCCTTAGATTTTCAAATTTGGTAGTGAGCATCTGAAGTCTTGACATTTTTACTTTGGATGTACCCTCATGGGTGGTTTTGAGAGTGTCCCAAACATCCTTGGCCAGTTCACATTGATGTACTAGTCTGAATATGTTTCTATCAACTCCATTGAACAAGGCATTCAATGCTTTAGAGTTACCCAGGGCTAACTCTTCTTCTTCTTTGCTCCATTCTTTCTCAGGTTTCAGACTAGTCGTCCCATCTTTCCCAGTTATGGTGGGATGGGTCCATCCTTTGTCAGCAGCTCTCCAAGCTTTTTTGTCCAGTGACTTCAAGAAGGCAATCATACGAGGTTTCCAGTAGTCATAGTTTGATCCATCCAGAATAGGTGGTTTGTTCCCAAATCCTCCTTCCTTGTCCATAGCGCCAGAAAATAATATCCCTAGATCTCACCCAGAAAGACAGGCAGGGTGCCTGCTCTGATGCCAATTGAAATTCTGGCAACATATACTTAATATCACAGTGAATGTTATGACACCGTATCTGACAAATTGTACACAAACCAAAATAGTAATTTAAAAGACAGTAAAGAACACAATCAAATGTTAACCCAGTTCAGTGTATAACAACACCTATATCTGGGGGCTACCAAGCCAGGGAGGAAATTCACTATAAGAGGTATTAATTTAGGAATAAACCGACCAGTTTATCTCCTTCACTTAAGACCTACCCAATGCAACTTCAATCTAAGTCCTACTTAAACCTGAGTTCCTACTCACTCCCCTCAATCACAGCAGTGATACTAATCTACTAATTAATAAGATTATGAAGACATTATTTAATACACACACTTGATTTTGCTTCAAAGCTTTAATCAAGAGACACAACACTCGTGCTTCAAAGCTTTGAGTGATAAATAACCCTTACAACCAAAACCTACACCAAGTCACTTATCAAGAGATAATTGCTTGGCTCACAGTAGTTACTAAGACTATTACAACTACAAAAATGCCTTATTGATATTGTCTTCAAAAGTGCTGCTCACCATTAGGATTCGTGAGAAATATGTAAGCAGTTTATTCTTCATTTTCGGGCTTCCATAAAAATAGCTAGGGTTAACCAAAGTTAACCTAAAGACTTGGTCTTGGGCTTCCATCATAACATATTAGGGTTAAGCAAGGTTAACCTAATATCCACGTGAGCATCTGATCTAGTCAATATACTTCAACTCAGAATAGCACACCAGATTCCTGAAAATTCTCAGGAACAATAAATCTGCATAACAACTTGATCAGTACAGGATGTCTTAACATTGGTTATGACATCATGTATCCTGCTCACTGATTTTGGTAGAATTCAGTACATATGATCATAGCTTAATCATCATGATATTCACTCATACTGAGTTGTTCCTATAGAACATTCCTTCTGCAGAATTTGTCTTTATCCCAGAATGTTATGACATCAGTCATGACATTCGCAAATATGGTTTTACCAAAAAATAATGCCAACAAGCAAACACTTACAACTTTGATTAACACGTGTAACCCTTGGTTATTCTTAATCATTACACTCTACTTAAGCTATACGATGAGAATGCGCTTTTTCATGGAATTGATTAATGATAATTACATTCATTTATTACTCCTCATAAGTACGTCTGTTTTGATTTTGAGTTTTTCTCTCTCTTCTAAAAACACTTTGCATTAACACACACATCCTCACTTCACTTCTACACTTTTATTAGAAACCCTAAACCCCTCATTCTCTCAACTGTTCATCAAAGTTCTTCGTGTTCATCACTTTCTTCAATTTTCGTCGAAGTTCTTCATCATCTTCAAACAACTTCAACAATGATGAATTCATCACAATAAGAGGCCGTTAGATTTTCTAATGAGATGGATCAAGCATTGAACACTTATGGGTCTTCTTCATTAACCGTTCCACCAAGTTCTTCAACTCCCATGGTGATTGTTTCATCTTCTGTACCCATCATCAATGAAACCCATATTACAAAGAAATTTGTTCAGGTTCATTGTAATACTAATCAACAATATTTTCTTATTCTTCGTGAATTTATGGTCGATTTCAACAATCTATCCTCCAACGGTCATGACCTTAGTTAAGAATTGAATGCTCAAGGCTGGGAACATTATGTCATAAGGCTTCATGGTCCTGTGTATGAAGCTTTGGTGAAAGGTTTCTGGATACATGTTGATTGTGACAACTTGCATGTGGTTTCTCATGTGCTAGGGAAAAGAATCATCATAACAGAAAATTCGATAGAAAATCTTCTTGGAATGAAGCATCTGGAAGGAAAAAGAGTTTATGGAATGGATAACAAGTCCAAGTTTGTGAAGGAAACTATCAACATCTCTATCTTCAAGAACCGTTCTTCTGATAAAAACTGATTACAAGAGTAAGGATCTACATGATAAGATTAGGATTTGGCATAAAATCCTTCTGGGTTGTATCAACCCAAGACCATCTTCAAGCTCTTCTAATTATTTCAATGTTATTTAGACGTACATGTTGTACTATCTGATGACTCATCAGAAGATGTGTCTTCCTTCTTTTTTGTTCTACTATCTGAGGGACACCATCAGAAAGACCAGAACCATAGATGATCCAAAAAAGGAAGATTCCAAACTACATTCCCTTTGGACGTCTTCAGACTGGGATTTTTGTGGAAAGTGGTTTGGTGAAGTTTCTGATTGAAGAGGCTCACTACACAGAGGATCTGGCTCATGGAATTGGAGAATCTTTCAATGCACGGAATCTGAAGAATATGGGGTTGATATAGAAAATCAGAGTTAATCCTTTGATGGTTCCTTCTAATAGCATCATTGGCCAAAGACTTCCAGTGGATGACTATACTCTGTTTACCAAGGGAGATATTCTAGACGACATTGCTTCTTATGTCCAGATGATGAAAGAAGAATGGCATGATATGTCCAGCTTCAACTATGAAGATTTGCATCCTCCCCTGGTTCGAGTCGATCTTTCAAAAGGAAAGAGGAAGAAGAGTTAAGAGGCTTCTGAGCCTGAGAAGAAGAAGAAGAAGAAGTCTCAATCTTGTAAGAATCCGTCTCTGGATAATTATCCTGAAACTTCAAGTAAGTATGCTACTTATGTACCTATTTCTAATGTTGTTTTAAACATTTTTAATGCCTTATCATCCATTACAACTTCCATTCCATAAACCTCTTCTATTCCATATATTTCTGTTCCACCATCTACCCCCACCATATCTGTAGCTGATCCTGATACTACCATAATCCTTCCAAAAGCACATGTTTATGTTCCAACCCTCATTTCCTCTGTCACAACTCCCATTCCATTAGAACCACTTAAAAAATTCACCTCACCCATAATCACTTCCATATCTGAAACCATTCCACCTCAACCAAATTTCGAAACCCTTCATTCAACAATCTCACAGAATTTACTTCAATTTGTATTCTCTATCCAATAATTCATCTACCTTGACTCACTCACCATTCTGATCCATACTCCCCATCTGATCATGAAATGTCTGAAAGGACTATTTATGAACCTTTCTAAATATTCATCTATGAACCATTCACCACATCTGATCTTTTTGATCTATCTGAACCAAACCCTTCTGAACCAGACCCTGCCTTAATAGTTTATGAAAAACCTGTCCCCAAAACATTGGATGAATAAATTAATATATTTCGAAATAAGTCTAGGAAGAAGGTTGTGAAGCTGAGATAAGAGGCAAGTAAAAGTACTAAGCCTCAAGATCTGGACGATTCTTGGAAGCTTTTTCAGAAGTGGGTGTCTTCTGAATTTAAGAGGCTTATGAGCTTTTTTGAAGCATCCAAAGTTGTTGGAGTTCAGATGGTGACTAAAAGGGAAGAGGAAAAAGAAAGAATTACAGTCTTCGAACTCTTTGCTTCAAAGCAAAGAGAGCCTGAAGCCATAGCACATAAAGAAGCTAAAAAAGCTACGCTAAAAGCTGAAGTAGCCATATTGGCTTAAGAAGCTGAAGAATCCAGGTTGGCTTAGGAAGCTGAAGAAACAGAAAATGCAAGACAAGAGGTTGTGGTTGTTTCATCTTCTGATCCCTCCATTATGCGTCTGGAACAAGCAATTGGTGAAATCAGAGAAGAGAAACAAGTCTTAAAATAGAGCATAAATCAACAGAAGGTTGTTAATGATCGAGTTCAGAACATGCTTCAGTTGATTTTGGACAAGCTATATGCTCCAATGCCATCTTCTTCTAGACCCTATGCTCTTAGGATTTTCTTTTTCCCTTTTCTCGGAACCTTAGGTTTTTGTCTGTTTCTTTTGTTTTTCTTCTTGTCTATCTGATGTTATTTTTTAACTTCAATAAAGTCTTGTTTTTAATTATTTCACTTCTTATTTTCTTTTCACTCCTTTCCTTCTTTTACTTCTTATGTTTTATGTTTTTCACACATAATTACCTTTTTGATTATGACAAAAGGGAGAGTAAATAACTGGAGTAATAATTTAATTTCTAATAATCAAATTCTCTGAAAAACTTATCTGAAATAAGGGGAGCTTCTTACATTCTAACCAAGATAAACTTCTGTTTTTGTTAGAATTGTTTTCTTTTTCATGAATCATGAACTCTGATTGAAATCAAGATCTGAAAGTGTTATACAAGGTTTTGTCTAACTTTTGGAATCAGATTCTAAGAAGATTAAGTTCATAATTAGGCTATGAATTGAAATCTGAAATTAGACTTCTATTGTTTTCGTGACTCTGAAGTTTCAAGATCTCAATTGGCATGATTGACATCAAGAATCAAGACTCTCAAAATCTCAATATCTAATCTATTGCAACCAGGGGGAGTTTTACCCATACAGTTCATAATCAGGATATTTGATCTTCATCAAGTCTTAGATTTATGGGGAGTTTAATATAAAGGATAAGTATTTCTTACCTTTCTTATCTCTGATACTTTTTCTGATTATGTACAAAATTGTGTCATCAAAATACATAGTTTTGTCATCATAAAAAATGGGGAGATTGTTAGAACAAGATTTGGTTATGCAATTATACCTCTTTTGATGATAACAACGAGTATGTTTGTATGAACAATTTTGGTACTCTAATGTTTATTATTTTTAGTATTTAATAAAAAGGTTCTAATTATGATGAAAGGCATTTCCAAGTCATTAGAAGAGACCAAGTTCCACTTCCACGCTATACAAGTTCTGATGAACAGTAGCAAACTACTTTAGAAGGCTCTGAAGTTTAGACTCTGATGCACGATCAAAGAAACCAAGTTCTGAAGATCTAAAGACAGAAGTTCTAATGAACAATCCAGATGCTGAAGACTTATGTTTTTGAAGACAAAGGGTTCTGAAGAACAAGTGCTGAAGATTCTAAAGACGAAACTCTGAAGACTCTGAAGACTTGAAGTTCTGATGGACCAATAATTATTTTCTTTCTTCTAACTCATGCCCAGTCAGAAGCCTCTGAAGTCCAGAAAATAAGAAGATAAAATTACGTGGTACAATAGTACATGGTACAAACAAACATTTCATTCCACTACCATAAATGAACGGATGCTCCGTACGATCTTGTCCCCCACGTTAAATTAAGTTGTCAGCTTTCTGGAATTTCCATAAATGCCCTTCAATGGATATATTATTTTATTGGCTATATATATGCTTGAAGACCAAAAGGAAAAGGTTTCTAATTCACACGTTCTCAAAAGACAATTCATATCATTCCTTATTTCTTAAAGTCTATTGTTCTTGAAATATTGTTTACTATCAGCTTGTGTAGAAGCAAATCTTCTGTAAACAAATCTTTTTCAAACAGTTGTTAGATTGTACCTTAAGGGACCGGTTGGTCAGAATTCTTGAGAAGTCTAATATTAGTGTGTCTTAGAGGTTGTACGTGAGTCACTTGCATTTAGCTTGTGCATTGTAATAACCTGTGAGATTATTGGATTAAAACCTTGTTTGATAAGGAGAAATCACCTTGACGAGTGGACTAGATTAGCTTGATAGTTTTCAAGCGAACTAGTATAAACATAACTTGTTCTTTCCTTCTTGCATCTTTAGTATTATTATCAATAGTTAATAAAAACTGCTTTTAGTTAAAGGGGATTATTTTTAAAGAATTTTTTTTGATTTAAAACTCAATTCAAATCCCCATTTCTTGTGTTTTTCACACCTTCAGATAAGTGATATGGTGAGGATATGGAGTCCTCGAAAAAGAATGAGACATGAGATCTTGTTCAGCTGTCACAAGGAAAGAGAGTTATTGGTTACAAGTAGGTGTACAAGAAAAAGCTCAAATAAAAATGGTGCCAAGAAACTCAGGATCCACCTAATGGTGGAGCCTGAAATCTGGCGGTGACACCAAATGTGCACGTCCTCGTTTCACCATTTTGTCCTAACTGTCACATAAAAGATAACACCAGTTAGAAATTAGATTTGTATTCCTAAAGGTAAGAAGGTCCCTAATTTTTACATCATGGGGTCACGGCCAAACGCTGCCCCGAAAGATTCAGTGAAGTATAAGGCTTCTCATCTTAGGCCGCAATGGTCATGTTTAGTTTATTGTAGGATCAAAGAAATGAGGCAAGGTGAGCAATCGCTTCCATATAAGTCAGATCGTGAGAGTTTACATTTCCATCCTCTTTATAAAAGTTAAGAGAACCATTCTCGTTTTCAATGAAACCACATCTAGACCCGAACTATCATTTAAAACAACAAGATTGGGGTTGGGACCATTGACTTCCAGAGGTTCACATATGGGATATCAGGATTCTCATAAATATTTGATACGGGAGAGTCACTCCCTTAAATTCATTCATGTTCTCAGACATATCTCCTAGATTAGCCATGGTAAACGATTAAAGAGATAAAACAACAAACAAAAGGAAAAGTTTAGAATATGGTACCTGAGCAAGAGGATGAAGTGGAATGAACTAGTTGAAGTAGGGAAAATTTGATAATGTGAGAGCTCTAACAAGAAAGGGAGGTAGCTAAAAACTAGAATCACCAAAGTGTTAGAGATGAAAGATAAAGAGGTCAGAAGAACATTGAAGTCAAGTATGAAAGGGAACAAAATCGGATAGAAATGCCAAAATCGGCCCTTCTATAGTAAATGAGTAAGTGAACCGACATTGTAGAACAAAGGTAAGGGGAGGGCAAAAAATCGCGGGTCCAGATGATACCTCAAAAATATAATAGCACTTGAGTGCATTCAAAGGGGCTAGGAAGAAGCGTCACGCTCTAACCTATAAACTTAGGGCCACGCACGAAGTAACATGTGAAACATCTCAATCATTGAATGTGCATTTAATGAAAATGTCTCTGGACCTTTACCACTTCTCAACACGAGATCACGAGGAGATGTATCCAGCCCAACTTCCGGAAGACTTCCCATACACCACAACATAGCAAGCCTTTGGGGCAAGTATTCTAGGGTGACTTCAGGCCTAAGGAAAGGAAGGCCTAATTTCTCCCACCATATAAATGTGACCATTGGTGCGCAAAAGGTATGATTTTCTCCCTTTACTCACTTTATACCCCTTACTCAAAGACTGATTTTAGTATTGAAATGTTAACATTGTAGATACATCTCGCACAACTACACTGTAGCAACGTGTCTCATCACCGTGAAGACCTACACCAATAATTCTAGTTCTGAAACCGAACAATTTGTAAGAAAATGTTTTTTTATTTAATAAACTATTTATTGATTAATTTATAAGATATCGAGTGTTTACAATTATGCTTGACATTTCAAGATAATTAGTTTCTTTACCAGATGTGTGTGATTTGTAGATCTTGAAACTTATGTTAATTTAATCTTATGAATAAAAAAAGTAATTATTTGAAGAAAAAAAGTTTTATGTATTGGTGACTTGTTTTGGTGACTTGGTTACTGGACATGTATCTCACCACATTTCATCAAATTTTGAATTGGATTCATGTCTATGAAATTGCTCAGTTTAGTATTAGAGTCGACTTTGAGTTACATACAACTCAAGATAACTCGTCCTTTGAACACTCATGCTAAACACTATAAATTCAATAACCTAACTTATCTTATCGACTACCAACTATTATATAATTGATTATTATATGCTATGAATTCATCTTTTATAAACTACTTTTTTTAATCTTAAATTATAAGATATTTTGATTATTTCACACAAACTAAAGAATGAATATTTTTATATGAAAAATAGATATAATTTTATGAAATTATACATGAGAAAAAAAAAAAAAAGAATTGAAATAAGAGAGATTAATAAATAATAAATAATATATTAAGATACTTAAATAAGATAATTTATGATTTGAACGTATATTTATATATGAGATAAATCTTCACCATAAATTTGATTTTGTAAAAATGAGTTAAGGCAACTCAAATTCTAAAATAATACACGTGTTTAGCTCAAACTTCATTAGACCATATTAGATTTTATTTATAAATGAAAACAGTTATCATCTATTAATTTAATTCCTTAAAAAAAATTTAAAAAGAGAAGATCCTAATTTCTTATAAAAGTCGAAAAAAACTCAAAAGGTTATGCTTTTAAGACGGAGCTAATAGTAACTTTTTAAAATCAATTTTGGTTGTTGGCAAAAAATAAAACCTTAAACTAATTTTATAAATACTTAAATTATTACATGTAATTAGAACACTTTCATTTTCCAACTTTGTCATTTAAACAAAACTGTTCCAACAACTCCAACATCCAAAGACTAAGAAACTGAAATCCTAAAGGTCAATAATCTTTATTTAACTTTCCTTTTCTCTATTTATATTTCTCTATTTTCAAGTCATGAATCACAAAATTCATACACTTCTTTGGTATGTTACATTCAAATTTCTCCAATTCTGTTTTCTCTCAATCTTGTGTATGAGTACTCATGCTATTGTTATTGTTCTTGTTCTTGTCACACACTTGTTAGAATTATAGCACATGTTTTTGTTAGATCATGTTTTTATTATGATGTTACATTAATTTGAATGAATTTTATTATGATGCTCATGTTAACAGAATTCATTTTGACATAGATAAAAGGAAAATGGTTTCTGGTCTAGAAGATGCTCTTATTGAAGAATTAACAACAAAGTTATCAGTTAGTGATAAAAAAGAAGAAGATGAAAAGAATTTGTGCAATTCTTCAATTGAAATATCAATTGCATGTTTGAGGAAGAAGCTTATTGTTCTTGATATTAATGGTCTTCTTGCTGATATTGTTTCTTCACCTCTAAAGCATGTTAAACCAGATGCAATCATAGCCAGGAAGAAATGTGAGCAATAGCTTTTATTTATTTATTTTTTATTATTATGTTTGACTTCACAAGTTTTATAATGCTTAGTATAATTTTTTTATCACTTTAGTCTTATTTAGTATAAGAAAATAGTATATGTCACAAATTTTAAAGTGTATTTATAATATAATCAGTTCTATTTACTTTGAATTTTTAAGGTGTATTTAATATTTAAAGTATAAGAAAATAGTTTATAATGCTTTTATTTATTTTTATTTATTATTATGATTGACTTTACAATGTTTTATAATGCTTAGACTAAATTTTTTATCACTTTAGTCTTATTTAATTAATATAAAAAAATAGTATATGTCACAAATTTTAAAATATATTTATAACATAGTCAGTTCTATTTACTTTGAATTTGTAAGGTGTATTTAATATTTAAAGTATAAGAAACTAATTTATAGTGCTTTTATTTATTTATTTTTTATTATTATGTTTTACTTTACAAGTTTTATAATTCTTAGACTAAATTTTTTACTACTTTAGTCTTATTTAATTAGTATAAGAAAATATGTCAAAAATTTTAAAGTATATTTATAACATAGTGAGTTCTATTTACTTTAAAATTTTCAGGTGTATTTAATAATTAAAGTACAAGAAAATAGTTTATAATGCTTTTATTTATTTATTTTTTATTATTATGTTTGACTTTACAAGTTTTATATTGTTTATACTAAATTTTTTATCACTTTAGTCTTATTTAATAAGTATAAGAAAATAGTATGTGTCACAAATTTTAAAGTGTATTTATAACATAGTTTCTCTACTTTGAATTTGTAAGGTGTATTTAATGTTTAAAGTATAAGAAAGTAGTTTATAATGCTTTTATTTATTTATTTTTTATTATTATATTTGACTTTACAAGTTTTATAATGCTTGGACTATATTTTTTACCACATTAGTCTTATTTAAATAGTATAGGAAAATAATATATGTCACAAACTTTAAAGTATATTTATAATATAGTCAGTTCTATTTACTTTGAATTTTTAAGGTGTATTTAATAATTAAAGTATAAGAAAATAGTTTATAATGCTTTTTTTTTATTATTATGTTTGACTTTACAAGTTTTATAATGCTTAGACTAAGTCTTTTATCACTTTAGTCTTATTTAATTAGAATAAGAAAATGGTATATGTCACAAATTTTAACGTATATTTATATTTATTTTGAATTTTTAAGGTGTATTTAATATTTAAAGTATAAGAAAATAGTTTATAATGCTTTTATTTTATTTTTATTGTTATGTTTGACTTTACAAGTTCTATAATGCTTAGACTAAATTTTTTATCACTTTAGTCTTATTTAATTAGTATAAGAAAATAGTATATGTCACAAATTTTAAAGTATATTTATAACATAGTCAGTTCTATTTACTTTGAATTTTTAAGGTGTATTTAATATTTAAAGTATAAGAAAATAGTTTATAATGTTTTTATTTATTTATTTTTTATTATTATGTTTGAATTTACAAGTTTTATAATGCTTAGACTAAATTTTTTTATCACTTTAGTCTTATTTAATTAGTATAAGAAAATAGTATATGTCACAAATTTTAAAGTGTATTTATAACATAGTCATATTTACTTTGAATTTTAAGGTGTATTTTATATCTAATATTTTTTTATAAAATAAATTTGTAAATTTTTTAAAAAGTTACAACAATTATTAATTGTAATGGATTTTCTTTTCAATAAGTTTATTTTATTATTAATTTATTTTAAATTTTAAGCATTGACAATATATGAATTGTATTTTTTTTTTCAGTATTCAAGAGGCCTTTTTATCTTGAGTTTCTTAATTTCTGCTTTGAGAGATTTGAAGTTGCTGTGTGGTCTTCAAGATTGAAGTAATCTTTAACCTAACCCTTGTGCTCTATAAAATATCACTCAATAACTTGTTTTTACTTTGTATACAATTAATTGGTTATTGCTTATAATTTTGTAGGAAAAATGTTGATATGGTCATTGATTATTTGATGGGAGACATGAAACAAAAGTTGGTTTTCTGTTGGGTAAGAATTAGTAAGCAATTAATCTATTTTATTTAATTTCCAAATTATCTCTGACTTTCAACTAAATTGTCCTCTAGAAAATCTATCAGAGACCTAAGTTAACCATATTTTAACCATGATCAAATAAATATAAATAGTATTTAACCACAATTTAATAATGATAAATATTTTATAAAATTTTATTTAAAAAAAATTAATTGCAATGAATTTTAAACATATGTAGTAGCCCGTTTCTCACATTCTACATATTTATTCTACATATATTTTTTTACAGGATTTGTCACATTGTACTGAAACAAGTTTCAAAACTCTTGAAAACAAGCACAAACTACTTGTTTTTAAGGATTTAAGGAAGATTTGGGACAAGTCCAATCCTAATCTTCCATGGGAGAAGGGATATTACAATGAATCAAACACACTCCTTTTGGATGATTCTCCCTACAAGGCACTGCTTAATCCGGTAAACAAACAAACAAACACTCCCATCTTTTTTTTTTGTCTCATTTAGCATTCTTATTTCTAGGTATCATACATGTATTGACATTTCTTAACATATTCTTAACATGTAGCGGTATAATTCAATCTTTCCTCATACATTCAATTATAGGAATCACAATGACAATTCATTAGGTATGCATACTTTAATGTTTAACGTTTGAACCCGAACTTATGTTATGCATTATTAGTAACAATTTTTTTATGTCAGCGACCGGAGGCGATCTGCGACGATATTTGGATGGATTAGCAAGTGCTGAAAATATGCTCAAATATGTAGAGGAGCATCTATTTGGTCAAGAACGTATATCTGAAACAGATGAATCTTGGGATTTTTACCTTAATGTTATCAATAGTGTGTCTGTTTGTAAATCTTAAAAGTGAAAATGTAATTTCTTTTAATTTGAATATGATAATTTAGTTTGTCTGTTAGGCTAAGTTAAATTCATATTAGAATTTTTGTGTTTTTTCTTTGGATTAAAAATATATATGTTGAACCTAAGAGTATTTGGATGAAATCACGGATCTCTTTCGATTTGGGTTTGCGTCTATTATGATTCTTTAAAGTTTGAGAAATTAGTGTCTATTATGGTCCTACATTTACAATTTCGCCCAAAATATTCGATTTATATAAAAAGAAAAAAATACAAGTGTTAAAGAATTGTGATTAAAGATTTGCAGAAAAATATTTATAAATTTTGCTAGATTTGTTTTGTGATTACATATCTATATATGTGTACAAATTAAACTGTCCTGTAGTGTTTAATGCGACATAAGATGTGCTAAATAGGTTTTTTTAGTGACTAAATGATGTGTGCAACATAAGATTAACCAAATAAGTTTCCTACGTTGCAAAAAAATGATGTTTGTAACAACCAAGGTTAAATATCAAAGGTATATTAGGGTTTGATATAATCCCAATATTAAAATATATAGTGTGGAAGTATGCTTTAAAATTATAAGTGATGAAAAATGAAAACATATTTTGAGATTGTAGAAATTATAAAGTCATAAAAACATCTAAGAAGTACCGGAAGGCGTTGAAACTACTTGGAGATTTTTTTGCCAAAAGTGACTAGTGGCGACAGTGGTGCTGGCGACTAGCGGTTGACGTTTGGACAACAACGGCATCAACGTGGGTCAATCTTGTGCGGTTCAAGCTTCTTCGTTTTTGTTCATTGATCTGTTTATTAATGGGTTGTGTTTTGGGCTTTAGGTATGCATTTGTTGAGTTTCTACCGTTATTAATATGCATCTCTTCCATTATTGTTAAAATAGAGAGAAACAACCTTCATAACTTAGATAGCTGAAGACAAAGATACGGATTTGAGAATTCTAGTGATAATCTTTTAGAGACAAGGATAAATTCTTAAGAGTGTGTTCCTGAAATTTGAGAAATTCTTGGAGGTGTCTAGGAAGATTGGGAAACACATCTAAATATATTGGGTTTGTATGATTCATATATAAAGAGTTAGAGAGATTGATAAACACTTTGTTAGAAAATAGAGTTTGTTCTTAAAAACTTCGGTGACAATTATCTTATAACTCATTTATAATCTCTTGTAACAACTTTTGGAAGTATAGTAAATTGAAGAGTTGTTGTCTCCCCCAGACATATATCATTTTGGTTGAACTGGATAAACAAATTCTATGTGTTCTCGCATATTATTATTTTTTATTGCTTGAGGTCATTTATCTGGTTGTCAGTATTCTTTGTCCCACATATCAAATTTCTTGGTGTGATTGATCTCTTAATAATTCTTCTGAAGTGATTTTAATTATCATATCAATTTCACAACAAGTGACGTCTACCATGGAGAAAATGGGTTTTGTTTACAAGTGAGCACCATGAGCAAATGAGAGGTAGAGAATTTTCCAGAAACAACAATTTTGGATTGCGGAACGGTTATTCTAGCCTTGAGTGTTATGCTTCGAATGTAGCTAAAAGGTTGAAAAACTCATCAAGAGATACCTTTAGGGAGACATTCTAAAGTTGGTGGAGTCAAAGAAGGTTGACGAACCATACTTGTGGGCTTGTTAGGCTATCCAAGCAGAAAAAAGTGATTGTAAGCAAGTGGATGCAAGTGGTGAGATCAAGGTTCAAGGGTGACTAGAACTTGATAGAGGATGTTAAATAAGTGTTTCAACATAGTAGATAAAAACAAAATGGTTAGTGGATAAATTAGCATCACCTCAGTTTCAAGTCAAAGTGAAAATTGTTGAAGTATGTCTTAAAACCTTAAGTGATGAAGAGAAAGAAAATATAAGTTAAGATTGCAGAAACCATAAAGCAATAAAAATAGTCAGGAAGCCATCAGAAGGCGTCAAACTACTTAGATATTTTTTCGGCGAAAGTGACCGGTGGCAGCAACGGTTGCCGTCGGTGGCAACTTGGGTCAGTTTTGTGCGATTCGGTTTTTTTCGTTTTAGTTCGTGGATTCGTTTGTTAATGAGTTTTGTTTTAGGCTTTTGGTATGGATTTATTGGGTTTCAACAATTATAAATATGTATTTCTTCCATTATTGTCAAACTAGGTGGAAACAACCTTCGGGACTTCGAGAGTTGAACACATATAGAAGAGTTTGGAAATCTTAGTGATAATCTTATAAAGACAAGGGTAAATTCTTAAGAGTATGTTCTTAGAATTTAGGAAATTTTTGGAGTTGTCTAAGGGGGATGAAGAAACACTTCTATATACCTTGCGCTTGTGTGATTCATATATAGAAAGGGTTGGAGATATTGGAAAAACACTTAGGTAGAAAATAGAGGTTGTTCTTGAGAACATGAGTGACTATACTCTTATAACTCATTTGTGATCTTTTGTAATAATTTTTAGAAGTATACTGAATCAGAGAGTTGTTCTCTCTCTCAGACGTAGATTGATTTGATCGAAATAGATAAACAAACTTCTTATTTTCTCACGTATTATTCTTTATTTTTTAAGATAATTTATTTAATTATCATTATTCTTTGTCTCATTCCCATATTAAATGTTTTAGTATGATTAAACTCTAAATAATGTAAATGATTTCCAAAGTATTGTTTGGAAGCTTGGATTTCAAAAATAATGAATATATATACTGCATATCAAATTGTGTCAATTAATTATGATAGTCTAATGGTATGGGATGTAATAATCATAGCAAGGGAGTGCGGTGGTAAAAATAATGTTCAAAAGTTCAACGCCAAGATCCAAACCCATATCCACTTGAAGATTATTTAATGTTTTGCTATCAGACCATTGCAAATGTTTGTGATATTGAATCATCAGTAAAAGGATATAATGCTTCATAATTTAAGGTTCAGAATTTTATTCAAAAGTGATAACATATCAAATTCAGTAAAAGTGATATCAACTTCTTTATGGTTAGATATACTTGAGAAGGAGAAATAACATATCAAATTAGACTTTTTTAATCCATTTTCCGCTTATTACAAGCATTCTAAATCATCTTTCATTTCATTAATGCATGAGTGAAGTGTAACAAATATTTTTTTAGTAATTGATTATCAAAATAAAAATTTAGTGTGTTTGTGCAGTTCACATTAAATAATTTAAAATATTTTTAACAATATATTTGGATGAGGTAATTAGGAATTTTTAAGGAATTTAAAATTCTAAGCAATTCAAATGTTCAATTGAAATCCATTCAATTTTAATCTTTTTTGTTTGGATGAAGTATTAAATGATTCAATGTTAAATTTTTAGGGTCATTTTCATAAATTTTTAAATTTTTGAGCCAAATTTAAAATATGAAAAATAGGGACTAATTTGCAAATTTTGAAAATTTCAAAGGACCAAACTGTAAATTTAAAAAATTATTTAGGGACTTATTTGCACTTTTTTGAAAATTTTAGGGATAAATTTGTAATTTTCATAAAATATGAGGACCTTTTGCAAATTTTGAAAAATTAATAATAAACAATTTAGCATTCAAATTATGGAGCAATCTCAAATTATTTACTTTTTGGTGTCATTTGAAATTCCTTAAATTTGACTTGAATAAAATGCTTCAAAAATTTACATCATTTTAACAATTCTCCATATTTTTATCCAAACAATAGATTTTGATCAAACCATTATAAATTTCCTCACAAAATTACTTTCCCTCATTAAAATGCTTCATCCAAACACACTATAAGGGAATTCGTCGTTAATCCTGATATATAATAATTGTTGGGGAAAATTTTTCAAGTGCGGTATTCATCAACACCTTCTTTGTTCTATTGTTGCTACATATCCATCAACAATCACAAATATCTAACAAATAATTCTTTTGAAGTGGTTTTAGTTATTCTATCAATTTCACAACATATATCAGAGATAAAGATATTGTGTTGGATGTGTGGCAAAATTATGCGAGATAAGATTAAAAAGGACAATATTGTTAGATGTGTGGCAAAATTAGGCAAGATAAGATTAAAAATAACAATATTAAAAGAGTATTGATGTAACACCTATAATAGACAAGATGGTAGAAAATACACTTAGGTGATTTTGGTAAATAGAGATAATACTATAGATTTTGTGGTTATGAAAGTTGATCAAATGAAGAGAAGTCGAACAAATAGAGGTAAAAGAACCTTAAAAAAATTATAAGAAATGTTATTAAGAAAGATCCTGAGATTAAAGATTTGGTTAGAAGTATAATCCTTGATAGAATAATAATATAAAAATTAATTCATATAACTAATCCTACTTAGTAGGACAATGTTTGTTGTTATTATACATGTTATTATGTGTTATGTGTTCTTTATAGCATAAAATTTTGCTGGAATTCTTATGATGAAACTTGGAAAAATTAATTGGCATTAAATTGACAATAAATGAGTAAAAGTATGAACTAATGTAAATATAAGTGAATTTGAAAAAATTCATTTCAGTCTCACATAGAAAGGACAACACACACACACACACACACATATATATATATATATATATATATATATATATATATATATATATATATATATATATATATATATATATATATATATATATATATATATATACCAAGTGGAAAAAATAGATTGGACCCCAAGAGATACCTAATTTTGTGGTTGAGTGAGAACACGCTATCATGAACATAACACACGCCCTCGCCTCCACTGTCAGCTTGGTTCGGTCCTGGCTTGGGCTTGAGATTTGATCCAATAATTTTTTGGTACTCGATAGACTTGGGCTTGAGCTTTGATCCAATAAAATTTTTGATACAATAATTAATGGAAATTGTTTCATCGGACCAGATCATCAGATATATATAACAATCCTTCCATCACTTGTTCCTCACACCAGATTTCAAAATTCGAAATCTCTCTCTTCTTTCCCATATTCACTTCATCTAATTTTTTTTTGTTTTCGAGTGGCATGTTTGCGCCATCTGCGAGTGGTTTATCCAAAGGTTACAAGTGGTTTTGACACTATCATTGAGTGATTCAACACCATCAGAAAGTGTATTTCTAGAATAGTCACATACCGTACAAATAGTGATCATATAATTAAAGTGAATTGTTTTATCTTAGAAACGTGGTAATTAGACTACTTTATATAAGTATTACCGCTAAACATTTCAAAGAGAGTGAATTGTTCTACAACTCACCAGGATAACTTTTTTTGTAGCTATAAGTTTTTTATATATTACAAAAAGAAAAAGAATTGAATGAAGAAATTTTTTTTTTATTGAATTGAATTGAAAGATTACAATTTTTATTTATAGTAATAGTTGTCATTTGAATCACATACTCTAAATCTATTTAAAATAGACGTAAAAGAAAGAAAATATTTAACATGATTGAATGATATGTTAATTTCTTTTATATCTCATCTAACAAACTATAGATATAGTGTATTCTTCATTAGATATAGCCATTAAATTAGAGTATTTATGCGTGATCCGGATTTTCTTATGTGAGTTTAACAAATAATCATTTTTTAATTAAAATTTTTTATTCAACTTATTTATTTTATTTATTTATATAATTTAATAATCATAATTGTTAAATTACCATATTTATTTGATTTTTCATAAGAATTTATTTTTATAAAACTATTAATATTTTTAAAATCTTCATATTAATTATAATTACTAATTGAATTTATTTATCCATTTTTTGTTTGAAAGTCATATGTGCTCAATTGCAAAAAGACTACATTTTCAAATTTAAAAAACTAATAAAACAACAAAATTCTTTTTCAAGAGATTTAATATTTTTGTATTCTCATTATTAAATTCGAACTCATGATTTAGTTAAGCATGAAGAATTTTTCATCAAATTTATTCTTATTTGAGTTTACCAAATTTCTTTTGTTATTTATATTTAAATCTATATTTGATAGATGGTAAGAAATGCATATGAAAGTTTTTGGATATTATGGTTAGTTGTTACTTGCAATTCAAGGAGACATTAGTAGTTGTAAACCAATAGGAAGAGATTGCTTGACTTATTTTCCATAGTTTTGCATTACGTGCACTTAAAGAATCACATAATTATTGTACTAAAGAAATGGGCACTAATGAATCAAAAGAATATCGTTCCACTTACATTGTTGAATATAGGAAAATGTTAGTTTGTACTCTAAGAAAACATGTTGAAGAAATTATTTCCATGATGTTGGTAACACACGAGCAAAATCATTGTTGTGAAAACGGATATTTTGAAATAAAGTATAAATTTATTTCTCTATAAACAAGAAATAATCAAGGGTAGTATGGATGATAAAATAAAAGAACAACGAGGATTGATTATTAACTGTTATTCTTTCATTTATCTTCAAACAAGTTTATAAGTATAAAAGAATAACAAATAATTCTCTTACTCTAAATTAGGATTTGCAGTATGCAATGATGAGAGACTAGTATGTTATTTAGAATAAGCCTAATATATTAACTTAATGAGCTTTTTCTACAAATACTTATTACAAGTTAACTTAAGGTACAAGCTAACTTAACCAATTGAACATAACAAATATGCCCAAATCGAAATACTAACAAGCCTAACATTTTGACACTCACATAATAGAATATTCTTCGACTACAGTTTGTAAGTCTTCGACGACATGCTTAAACCTTGTCGAACCAGAAACTATTCTTTGATCCAATAAAATTCGATCTAATATCTCACAGTCATGTTTCAAATACGAAACATTAAATTTAAGTTTCTATGCTTTGATGGTAAAAATGTGTTAAATTGGATTTTCAATGCAGAACATTACTGAAACCCCTTGATAAAGATCGTTTAACTATCACACATGTTCACTTGGATAAAGATACATTGGTTCCAAATAGTTTAAAGAACACATCCTTTTAAATCTTGGTTAGATTTTACGAGAACATTGTAAAAGGATTTTGGGCCACTTATATATGATTGTCCTAGAGTTACAATTTTTTAATTGAGTGAAAGACGTCATTTTTCATTTTATAATTAGTGAGATGTCCATTATATTGGATGATGTGTCATCTTTACTATATCTTTTAATAAGGGAAAAATTATTAAGTACCACTTTAAAATCACCAGACATAATGCAATAAAATTGATGGTGATATATTTAGGAGTTGATTCAGGTGATGCTCAAAAGAAGATAGATGACACTAGAGGATGTTATGTTATATTTATATTTAAGGAGGAGTTGTATATAAACCACCTAGTTGCGACAATGGAGGCAAATGATGATGATACACAAGTTTTGCATCATGGAGCATGTGCATTGAGGTCACTTTTCATATATTTGGTTGGCACATCCATACTTGTGGACAAAAGTGCTTATTATGTTGATGTGGTTTATTTTAGATATTTTATTGACTTCTAGCGAATTCATGAGTAAAACAAGGAGTCATTTTTTTGGTTTACATGTCCTCAAAGTTAGGTGAAGCTTGTCTTTGAAAGGTTAGACATATGACAACAAGAAACACATGTACAGTAATATACTTGCACTTTGATTAATAATATTTCATAACAATTATGCTATAGTGCTACTAATATTTAATTTCAACCATTTTTAGGCATGGACCCTCTCTCACTTTCCACTCATATTTGATTGGTCATATGAGGACGAATAAATTGAGGTTTAGCCATGAGCTTGCACATTTGCCCCCCTTAAAGGGAATCACACGACCAAATTGTTCTGAGTGTGTCTTGATCGCATTGCAACAAATGATATATGTCACATACCATACAATGATCACCTTTAGACGCATTCCTTGTATGACATAACCTTCTACTCCTGATGGTTGACTTGTGGATCGCACTTGATGTTTCCACATCTTCCTGAGTGAGACATGTGCTCATTCATGTTTCTACAAGTTATTCCAAGAGAATACACTATGTATGCTCCTCCAAATATGTCCTACATAGATGTTTATGCGATGTTTGATGATTTCTATAACCACCAGGTACTAGAGGAAGCATGAAGTGTGACAACTCCTCAGTCATGGAGTAGTGCATTCGACTATATTCAATGTTATTTCAGAATGTCACATCCTTACATGACTCAAGATAATTAGGGAGATCCACCTAGGATAATTCATTAGAAGATATTAGAGGAGGAACATGTTAGGGAAGATAAGTTGATATGTTACCTGTATGTCAACGTATTATGGCTATTGTACAAGTTGGTATATATAGAGAGGAGTTTTTGAAAGGAACTCTTATGATGGTTACAATAAAGTCATTTCATATGAGGCACAAAATTTCTTACAGTACAAGAGGAAGATAAGGAATCAGAGGGGGTCAGATATACCAAATAGTTCACTTTTACTTCTATTTTGATAATATTTGTACTATAGTTTGTAATTTGTCAACAATTTGTACTATGGTTTATAATTTGTCGATAATGATGGTTGATTATAGATTATGAATTTATTCTAATATATGTCATTTTAATCAAATTACATCATGGTTTAATTGAATAATAATTATGTGTACCTAGTATAAATGAGCTAAAATATAAGGTTCTTAAAAAATGTCAAATTTATAACATTCTTATTACCTAAAAGTAGGGGTGGTAAACAGGCATACCCTTCCCGTTTAGGCCCGCTCCGCAAAAGCCCACTAAAAATGGGGTGGGACAGGGGCAGTCATAGTTGAGGATGAGGATTTAAAACCTAGGTCCATCTGTTGGCTGAAGATTTTGATGATATTGTTCGAAGCGAAGCAAGTTGGATGTTTCGATCGGAATAAAGCAAGATGTCATGTTTCGAAATGGTAGAAGCAGTACTTCGAATGGGCATGTCAAAACTCTGAGCTTCGAGTGACAGTTATGGGTATATATTCAAAGAAGTCTCGAAATGGTAACAAGGTTGTGTCCAAGAAATGAGTTCGAAACGAAGAGTGCCAAAACATTTGAAATTCAAACGCAAGCGGGATGTTCGAAATTTAAAATATATGCGCTGGAGCATTCAAAGACGCGTGGAAGCTAGAGAGGGGCATTGCTTTGCATGTTCTGAACATGGCAGAATCTTATAGCAAGACCGTTATGGTCGAAGTAGTATAAATAGAAGTCTTAGCATTAGGATTTCGTGTGTCATATCTATTGTACAAAAATTCAGTAAACATTCAAAATACCACATGGCTAGGGAAACGAATGCTCGAACAATGTACGTATGATAACACCAAATGTTTATGATTTAATAAAACTCTTTATCATTTCCAGTCTTTTCCTCTATCTTCATGTCAATATCATTCAAAAGTCTTTACATTAAAGTATTTTCATTCGAAATCTTTTACTGATGTCTTGCATTTAAATGTTTTCTTTTCATGTCAAATCCTTTACATCTCAGAAACTTTTGTATATTTCATGCCTTTATCTTCATGCCTTTATCATTCGAACACCTTTTTCATTTAAAGTCATTTTACTGATTTCTTGCATTTAAACGCTTTCTTTATATTTCGAGTCTTTTACATTCCAGAGAATCTTTTACATTACATGCTTTTATACTTCGAAGTTATTTACTTGTATTTGTGCAGTTTTACATGTCTTTACAATTGAACCTTTATTCATGCAATTTAGTTTCGCACGCATTTACTTGATCATGTCACTAGATCTTTAATAGAGTAATTGAAGTCAGTTAAACACCTACACAACGTTCTAAATACCAACCATGAATATCAGTTCTATAATGAGAATTATCCAAATGACCAATACACCATAGGATCAATCTAGTCGATCCTGCAAGTTACCAGAGAGATTAAATAACAGTCATTAAGATTATTTGATAGTTTGGAGGACTAGCGGTTGTTTACCAGAAATAACTGTAAACAAATTGGCACACCTGGTGGGACCAGTCGTTGGTCATTACGAAATTTAGAACAAAGTAAAAGATTGTTGAGACATAACCATTGTGAAAGTACTCTCTGAGTGATAAGTTTGTTGTTATATGAACCTTAGAAGTGGTAGAATAATCAATAGCAACCAACCCTTACCTAGAAGAAAACGTTTAAACAAGATGTCTAATTCTGACAATCAACAAGGGGAACAGAATATCCCACATACAACAGGCACTAATATCTCCGCCTTGATGGGAACATCTAATGTGATCCATTCGAATGCACAGTCTGTTGCATCTTCTACCAGTAATGTAGCCACTAATGGAACAAGTGGCATATCAACTAACAGTTCGATCCTAGGAAATACTGGAACCATTGGTTATCCTGGGGGATTCGTCCCACCACCAGGGACACAAACCCATTTCGCCACCCCACTAACTAGACCACCCGGTTTCGATGGTAACAGGACCAGAAATCCCTCTTATGGAATGCCAACATCTTTTATGGCAGGCTTACACAATTCCACATCGAATTCATCACCACAATTAGGGTCTGGGTCTGGGGCAAATCAGTTTATGACAAATAACCAAGGGTCAGTGGGTTATAGCGCGATGCCTATCTTAACCACAGAAAATCAGTTGGCCTTTAGGCAATTAATGGATGACAGTAACCATAATATGATAGGAGTGTTAGCACAAACTATGCAGGAAATCTTTGCTCCAATAGTACAAAATATAACTGTGACAAACAGAGAAAACGCGGATAACATGAGTCGAATAGCAGATTTTTTCGCTCCCCCAGAAAGGCGTAGGCAGAATCAGGCGGGTGTTCGAGCAAACGTACCTATTATAGAACAAGTTGCTAACGACCCACCCTATAGACCAGCCAGAGAGGAGGTTAATTTGGGGGCAAGGGCACCAAGGGTGGAAGCCCCAATGATTCAAGGCCCACAAATGGAAATTATGGAACCAGGGGCAAGGGTCGAAAGGCTAGAAGTCCCAGAGTTTCGAGAAGAACAACCTAGAGGAGTTGTCATGGTGGGTCGAAATCAAGATGCTGATGCAGTCGTTCACAGAATTCGAAACGATAACATCTTGGCAGAAAATAATTTAACCACCATGATAGAGAGAATCATGGCCCAGAATAGCCTCAACACAGGAATTAGAAGGCCAAATTATGCCTCTCCTATATTAGATTACATAATGCACACTGATTTACCAAGGGGATATAAAGTCCCTAAGTTTACAAAGTTTGTTGGGGATACCAACGAATCAACAGTCGAACATATAGCCAGGTATCTAACCGAAGCAGGAGATATAGCCAATAATGAAGACCTTAGGATCAAATATTTCCCAAGTTCCCTGACTAAGAACGCTTTCACATGGTTCACCACTTTGCCTCCTGGGTCCATTGATACTTGGGCTCTTTTGGAGAGATTATTCCATGAACAGTTCTACATGGGGCAATCAAAAATAAGTCTGAAGGAACTAGCCAGTGTCAAGAGGAAGTTTACTGAACCCATAGATGATTATCTGAATAGATTCAGGCTCTTGAAATCTAGATGTTTTACAGTAGTTCCTGAACATGAGTTAGTCGAAATGGCTGCTGGCGGCCTGGATTACTCTATTCGAAAGAAATTAGACACTCAATACTTGAGGGATATGGCTCAATTAGCCGATAGGGTTCGACAGGTCGAAAGGCTAAAAGCCGAAAAGGCCAGAGTTTTTAAAAATAACAAGAAGGAAAGGGTCTCCTATGTTGGAACTGAGGAAACAAAAGATTATCCTGAATTCGAATTCGAAGAGGTCGAAATCGACCTCGCTGAATTAAAACAGGCACCACCTTACTCCTGCAAATTATTGGTTCCCACAAAAGGGAAAGAAATTGTTGAAAATGAGAAAAGTGACAAATTCCCAAAGAAGGTTTATACCTTCGATGTAACTAAGTGTGACGAGATTTTCGATTTACTTGTCAAAGATGGCCAACTCATTGTGCCATCAAATGTCAAAATACCTCCTTTAGATCAAAGGAAGAAAAGAGGATTTTGCAAGTATCATAGTTTCCTAGGCCATAAAACCTCACAGTGTTTTCTTTTCAGGGACCTAATTCAGAATGCAATTAAAGATGGCAGACTGAAATTCGCTGATAAAGCAAAAATGAAAGTGGATGAAGATCCTTTGGATGTCGCGGACACCAATTACTCCGAGCCTGCATGCATTGGAGAAATTAACGTGGTGGAAGCTGATCAAAATGACGCTCTAGTAGGAGAGAAAGGTACTGAAAATGAAAGCTGGGTGTTAGTCGAAGTCAACAAGGGGGTCACTGAAGACGTCCATAAACAACCATAGACTTCGATCGAAGCAGCATATTTAGCTGTTGCAAAAGAAATCCAGGCTACTGAAGGCCAGGAAAGCCAAAAGCAAGAGTTGACACAGGTTACTGAAGGCCTGAGGCTAGAATTGGAGAAAGTCCAGATCACGAAGCCAACTTCCCCTCAGAAAGAAATATGGGATACTTTAGGGGAGCCCAGTGGAAAGTTTGACTACTTGGTCAAATATTCTGCCCCAAAGAGTTCAAAAATCCAAATTGAAGATATAAAACCTACAAGATGGGGAGTTGATGACACTAAGGGGGAGGATGTTGAGGTAAACATGGTGGATATGGAGAGACCTTGTTCTGAAATGGAGGAGGTGGAGAGATACTTAGAAAAAGAAAAGTATAAAATGGAGGATAATCATGCTGGAGATACTAGTCTTAAGGATTACCTCATGATGTGCCACAAAGGAGATACGGGAATGATACTATGCCCTAGGTGCAGCATCCTCTGCAACCAGAGAATTGCTGCAAACTTCGAGAGGGTACAAAGGGCACGAACTGGCGTCAACTGGCGCCAGGATAACCAGTTATTCAGGTGTTATCCTAAAGCTGGAGAAAGTTTGTTGGAATTCTTGCTTCGCTGCTACAAAGGGGCAACCAAATGCTTGATATGCCCAAGGTGTTCCGCTGTGTATGATCAAAGCATGGCTAGAGCCTTCGAAACAATCCCTTTCGCCCCTTGCTGGAACCACCAAGAGACTGTTCAGATGGGCCAATGTTTCGATAGCAAATACAATCAACAAAGGCCTGATAGTCCTCATCCCAGGGGCGCTCGAAGAGTGACGTTTAAAATTCCTGCGGAAGTGCCAACAGACAAATGGCTGCAAGTCAGAACTGACAAAGGCAAAGACAAATGGAGAAATAATGAACGAAGCGCACGCCACGCTATGAGATATAGAAGGCAGTTCAACATAGCGAAAAGGGAAGAAGTGAGGTTAGAGAACTACAAAGGTAGAAACCCCATGTCAAGATCTCAATGGCGAAGGCAACAGAGAATTCGAAAGGCTGAAAGGGAAGCTGTGGCAAATAAAGGAGCAACTTCAATAAAAAACCAAGGTGAATCTAGCACCAACAAACCCACACCAAAAAATCAAACTGAAGACAAACCCCCCAGTTAGTAGGAGACTCTTCTCTGAAGTACAACCAAATGAATCAAAGGAATACACTCCAGGTCCAGAAGAAGACGAAGATATGCTAACGGACAACTTCGAATCAGAGGGGGAGTCTTCGCTCAATATCAATTGCAATGTGGTATCTGTGCTTCCTTGTGAGTTTGGACAGGAAACTGAAATTGACGAGTATGAGGAAGAAGATACCATAGATCTGATGAAGCATAGGCCTGTGTGCTACTACGTGATGGATAACGGAGCTGTCGAGGAGCAGAATGCGTTCTTCGAGCGTCCAGAACCAGCTATGAAAAATCATCTGAAGCCATTATTCATTCGGGCAAAGGTTGGTGCCCATGGCGTAAATAAGGTTTTAGTGGATGGGGGCGCTGCAGTAAACTTAATACCCCATTTTATGCTGAAAAGGTTAGAAATACGCGAAGGAGACATCAAACCACACAACATGGTTCTATCCAATTATGAAGGGAAAGTAGGCAAAACACTGGGGGTGGTTCAATTGGACTTGACGATAGGCTCAAGCTGTAGGCCCACCATGTTCATGGTGATCGAAGCCAAGGCCAACTATAACTTGTTGCTGGGAAGGGAGTGGATCCATGGCGTAGGAGCAGTTCCTTCGTCAATGCACCAGCGATTAGTTCTATGGAGAGAAGATGGGATCGTGGAAAACATTGAAGCGGACCAGAGTTACTTCATGTCAGCAGTCAACTTAGTTGACAAGAGGAATTATGACAAACATCTGGCAAAGATTGCTCCTTGTGTCCCAAATGATGAAATCAATGAAACCAGTAACGCACACTATTATATGACCCTTCGCCATGATGGCATATATTGGGATAGAAGAATAATCAGTGAAGATGAAGGAATCGAAGGTACTATGAAAAGACGGCCAGCAGGCTTGGAATTCGACAACCTTGCTCATGACTGAGTCCTCCTTTTTCGAAAGGATTTCGGCCTATATGGCTGAGAACGAATCAAAGGCGGCCTTAGAGGCTGAAATGAATAAACTGGCTGTAAAGATGAACGAAATAAATGGGGGTAGCTCGAAAGGCTCACCCTTTGAAGAACTTGAAATAGATCAAAGGCTGGACGCCATCTATGATAAAGAACCCTTAGGCTTCGAGAGGGACCCCATAGACTCAGGTGCCATAATGTTGGCGCAGGATCCACTCGAAGAAGTGAACTTAGGGGATGAGAACACGAAAAGAATAACCTACATAAGCGCAAAACTTAACCCAGGCCTCAAGCAGGAAGTGATCGAAGTCCTCAAGAAAAACAAAGATTGCTTCGCGTGGGATTATGACGAAATGCCTGGTTTAAAGAGGGAGTTAGTGGAACATAGACTTCCAATCAAGGATGGCAAGAAGCCCATTAAGCAAACTCCTAGAAGATTCACACCAGCGGTTCTCACAAAGATCAAAGCTGAGATCGAAAGGTTGTTGCGTTGCAGATTCATCAGAACCACGAGGTATGTCGAATGGTTAGCAAATATAGTGCCTGTTATTAAGAAAAATGGTTCTTTGAGAATCTGTATAGATTTTAGGGATTTAAATACTGCAACCTCTAAAGATGAGTACTCCATGCCTGTGGCAGAAATGTTAGTAGACTCTGCTGCAGGATTCGAATATTTGAGTATGCTAGATGGATACTCTGGTTATAATCAGATTTTTATTGCTGAAGAAGATGTTGCCAAGACAACATTTCGTTGCCCAGGAGCCTTAGGCACCTACGAATGGGTTTTGATTCCTTTTGGTTTAAAAAACGCTGGGGCAACTTATCAAAGGGCAATGAATTTGATTTTCCATGATTTCATTGAAACTTTTATGCAGGTGTATATTGATGATATAGTCATCAAATCTATATCTGCAGAAACCCATTTGCATCATTTGAGCTAATCATTCGAACGAATGAGAAAACATGGCTTAAAGATGAATCCCCTTAAATGTGCATTTTTTGTGCAGGCTGGAGATTTCCTTGGCTTTGTGGTTCATAAAAAAGGAATTGAGATCAACCAAAATAAAACCAAAGCCATAATGGAGACGAAAGCACCTACGTCAAAAAGGGAGCTGTAATCTTTTCTAGGGAAGATTAACTTTCTCAAAAGGTTCATTTCGAATCTGAGTGGAAGAACCCAAGATTTCTCTCCGTTGCTTCGTTTGAAGCAAGGCCAAGCCTTCGAGTGTAACGAGGCCCATCAGGAGGCATTTGACAAGATAAAAGGATATCTCTCTCAGCCTCCCATCTTGTCTCCACCTTCATGGGGAAAGCCCATGATATTGTACATATCTTCCTCTGAAGTTAGTATAGGTAGTATGTTAGCACAAGAAGATAGCAATGGCATCGAAAGAGCCATATACTATTTAAGTAGAGTATTGAATGATGCAGAGACAAGATATAGCAATATAGAAAAGCTATGTCTCTGTTTGTACTTTTCTTGTATGAAACTCAAGTATTATATAAAGCCTGTTGATGTTTATGTTTCATCTCATTTCGATGTTATCAAACACATGCTTTCGAAACCAATAATGCATAGCAGAGTTGGTAAATGGGCTTTAGCCTTAACAGAATATTCTTTGACTTTCATGCCTTTAAAAGCTGTGAAAGGCCAAGTGATTTCTGATTTCATTGTGGACCATTCATTGGTTGAACAGACTGTCATGAGTTATGTTGAAATGCAACCATGGAAATTATACTTTGATGGGTCGACCCACAAGAATGGTAGTGGTGTTGGGGTCCTTATAATTTCTCCTGAAGGAATTCCAACAAAATTCAAGTATAAATTAGATGGTCCTCGTTGCTCGAACAACGAAGCTGAGTACGAAGCGCTTATTGTTGGACTTGAAGCTTTGTTGGAATTGGGGGCAACTAGAGTCGAAATTAAAGGAGACTCAGAGTTAGTGGTCAAGCAAATAACAAAGGAGTACAAATGCATAAAGGAAAATCTGATGATATACTTCGTCATAGTTAACAGGCTACTTAGAAAATTTGAATACATGGATATTCAACATATACCAAGAGTAGAAAACCAAGAAGCAAATGACTTAGCACAGTTGGCTTCAGGTTATAAAGTTTCTGCCAAAAACTTTGAGGATTTGGTTGAATTAAGAGGTAGAGTTATGGCTACTAGATTCATACCATCAGATCTAGAGAGTATAAAATTGGGTTATGCTGAGAGACAGGGATTCGAAATACTAGCCATAGACACCTTATCAGATGCAGATTGGCGAAGTCCACTTGTGAGCTATTTAACAAATCCAACTTCGAATGTTGATAGGAAGATAAAATATAGAGCATTGTCATATGTCCTCATGGGGAACAAATTGTTCAAAAAGACCCAAGAAGGCGTATTACTGAAATGCCTAGGAGAAAGTGAGGCATACTTAGCATTGTCAGAAGTCCACAATGGGGCATGTGGGGCACATCAAGCAGGTCATAAAATGAAATGGCTGTTATTTCGATATGGCATGTATTGGCCCAGTATGCTCAAAGATTGTATAGACTTTGCTAAAGGGTGTGAAGAATTCCAGAAGCATGCAGGGATTCAACATGCCCCTGCAAGTGAGTTGCATTCAATCATTAAACCATGGCCCTTTAGAGGATGGGCATTGGATTTAATAGGAGAAATAAATCCTGCTTCGTCTAAAGGACATAAATATATCTTGGCAGGAATAGATTATTTTACCAAGTGGATCGAAGCAATACCATTAATAGTTACTGATCAAGAGGCTATTATTGAGTTCATACAGAAACAAATTATCTATAGGTTCGGATTGCCAGAGAGCATAACCACATACCAAGGTTCTGTGTTTACTGGTAGAAAGATGCAAGAATTTGCTCAAGAGATGGGGTTTAAATTACTAACATCAACGCCATATTATGCTCAAGCAAATGGTCAGGTCGAAGCAGCTAATAAAGTGATAATATGGTTAATCAAGAAACATATTGGTAAAAAGCCAAGGAACTGGCACAAAACTTTGGACCAAATACTATGGGCCTGTAGAACATCTCCTAAAGAAGCTACTAACACCACACCTTTCCAACTCACGTTTGGTCATGATGCAGTTCTGCCAGTAGAAATTCATCTACAATCAGTTCGAATTCAAAGACAAAACGAAATTCCAGCTGCATTATATTGGGAGATGATGATGAATGAGTTAGTTGAGTTGGATGAAGTTAGATTGCATGCATTGGAAATCCTGATAAGACAAAAGGAAAGGGTAGCCAGGGCATATAACAAAAGGGTGAAAGGAAAAGCATTCACTATTAATGACTTAGTCTGGAAAGTCATATTGCCCATGGACAAGAAAAATAAAACGTTAGGTAAATGGTCACCTCATTGGGAAGGACCTTTTCGAATAATAAAGATATTTTCAAACAATGCATACGAAATCGAAGAATTGATGGATGATAAACGTGTCCTAAAGGTTAATGGGAAATATTTAAAGAAATATAAGCCACGCCTGCAGGAGATTCGAATAATAACAACGTAATCAAAATATCATAAAAATGCCAAAATGGTAATATGGGATTGCCAAAATGGCGTTGTTCGGATATTACATACAAAAAACCAAATTTCAAAACTAATCAACACTAAAATTTAAAAATAGACATTATTCTTCAATCTGTTAAAGGTACTTCGAAAAGACTCAAGCCTTTGTTGAGTAAAACGTCTTGCTCCCTCTAAGGTAGCCACTTCTCCCTTGAGTTGTTCTGCGGTTTCCATTTCTGCAAGTCCTTTATTGAGGAGCTCTTCGAATTGGTTGCTAGCAGTATTGGTTTTGTAGGCTAATTGTTATTCTTGAGCCTCCTTAACCTTCTGTTGAAGTTCCTGAATTTGCCTTTCCCAGAGAAGGATGGACTCAGCTCGAGCTTCATAGTCAGTTTTTGCTTGCTTTAGATGCATGGCTTGATCCTCAGCTTCTTGAGAGAGTTTCGAAGCATGCTCATAAGAAGCATCCATTGCAGTTCGTTTTTCTTGAACCTTTCTGGTAGCAAATTCATCTTGGAGAAGGCACCCAGTCACGTTGTCTAGCAGAGATTGAAGATCGAACAAGATAGTGCTAACTGGCAAAGAGCAGGTAGCGAGGTTAACTTTTGTAAGTAGCTCCTTCATAGTATAGCAAGCTGTACTATCCTGTTTGAGTACTTCGAACAAATCCACATCAAGGATTGTTCTCCTAATTCTGTTAAGGAGTACAATTCTATCATCTGTGGGCAACGGATTGCTAGTCGAACTTGTACCAACCCTAGCAGGTGGAATATCCCTTTGAGCTAGCTTCGCCTTCATGTACCCAATTGGGTCATTTCGTCTTAAGAGAGCAAGCTCCTCTTCAGTCATTCAGGATAGAGACGGTTGAGGGAGTTCCACGCGCAAGGGAGTCATATCCATTTCGACTTCCATGGGTTTATTGGTCGCGTCACCGTCACCTTCACTCGTTTCTCGCTCATTGCCTTCTTCATTATCGTCCAGATCCACCACTTCGATATCATCGTTTTCACTGCTATTTGCATCTGACTCTGTTCCAGCAGTCGAACCATCGTTGGCATCTTCTTCCTCAGACCCTTCCTCTACAGATTCTTCGTTTCCTTGATCAGAATCAGCTTTCTCTCCTTCAGCGTGAGCGTCCTTTGGATTCTCTTGAAGGGTCTCAAGAGGGGACTTTTGAAGAGAAGTCTTTTGTAAAGTCTCTACAGATTCATGAAGCGTTGCTTCATTTGTTTCTTTTAGAGGGGGAGAAGTGCTCTGGTCATCTTGCTGCTCTGAAGCCCCAGTCAGGACCTCCATGTTGGAGGACCCTTTGTTCTGCACTAGGTTGCTGGAATCCCCATGAGGAGAAGAGTTGATGGGAGCAGCAGTTTTTGATGGAGAAGTCGAAGTGGTAAGAGCAGGGTTCAAAATGTCCTACAGAGGCAAAGAATATTAAGAGCATGTACCAAGGTAATGAATAATCATTTTGTTAAGAATTAGAGTTCGATTTACCTGTGGACTCTCAGAAGAGAGGTTGCTATCTATACGTTCCAACATTACGTTGGGGGTCGAAGGTGGATTTTTGGATTTAGTTGAGGGAGCAGCATCTCTGGAATCAAATCCAGAGATACTAGTTGGTACAACACTTTTGGAAATTTCCTTCTTCTGCTTCTTCTTCGAAGCAGTTAGTGAATTCCCTCCAGCATTGGGATCCTTCCCAGTAGTGTTTGTTTTTCTTTTCTTTGGAGTGGTTGGCGGGAGTTTGTTAGTCTGAAAAGATTTAAACATGAGTTAGATACAAATCATGAAACATTAGTGTATTCGAAACATCAAGGCTAATTGATTACCTGTGGAGTTGGAGCACTGGTTATTACTGTTGTTGTTGTTGTTGTTGTTGCAGCAGTTGTTGTTGGTTTGGATAGAGTCACATTATTAATGGTTTCGACAGATGTTTGGGAGGCGTTTCCCTCTTTTGACTTTAAAGCAGCAGTCTTTATCCTGATGGCTAAAAATCGAAACAATTAAGGCAAAAGTTAAAAATGTAGAAAGTGAGAAACATTTGGGATTTTCCCAAGCATTCGCACCTGCGCCTTGATCAGATTTAATCGACATGGCAGAAAGGTCATAGCGAAGATGTCCTAGGAAATCGTGGAGCCAATGTCGAGCCCATGTCACAGTCTCAGATGGCTTTGGTTTCTTTTAAAGATATTTGAACATTTCTTTGCAAGTGAACCACCAAGGGTATGGAGGAAACCAAGCCAAAGCCAGTTCTGAGGTAGGCAATCTAGGAAATTTAGGTGGATGCATTTCGAATGCCAACCTATACCTATCCTCAGGTGACAACCCTGAAGGAAGTTTTAACTTTTTTCTTTAAATTTTTCCTTCAAGGTCTCAGCCGCTTGATGCACAGTGGATTCCAAGTGTGTGGGATCATAAGTAGTTTCGAAATAATTTTGAAAAGCCCTAATCTCTTTGGCATGAGTGAACATACCTTTCTTGGATTGTACCTGCACATCGAACGCATCAGTTAGTTTCTGTTGAATAGAGAGGGTATCAAACATATAAGATTGATAGAACTTTGTCCACCATTCCAGAAAACCCTTTGTTGTAAGGTGTGTAGGTTCGAAAGGTATTAGTTCAAAGTGGGCGAAGCCTTGGTATTGTTCCTGTTGTAGTTTTGCTTCTCTTGCTTTGAAGGTTCGCCCAGAGGTGATGGCACTTTCTGTTTGGAACAGAGGTTCAGGGATTAGTTGGCACAAGCTAAATTGTCTCGAAACGAAGTTGGGTTGATAAGCAAAAAGGAAGATTTGATTCTTAGCAGGAGTAATTCGTGAAGAGATTAATCTGGGAAGCAAAAAGGCTTTCCATACATCTTGAATTTCTTTGCTTTTGATTGCTTCTGAGAGAGCCATGGTGAACCATGATGGTCCATGAGTCCTTGAGGCAAAGGGCGCCATGGTCTCTTCGAATTTGTGTCTCTTGGAGAAGATCATTATGTATTTTGAGAAGAGAACTTTGAAGTCATCTTTGTCATCGTTTGGGGTAAGTCTTCGTAGCCTAGTACCTTTAATGATTCTGTCCGTTATCTCCGGATCTTGTTCCACAATAGTATTAGCAGTTGATAGTGAAGGTTCAAACATGGCATTGAGCCATAACTGGAGTAACCAAAAGGGGCCAGCTAGCAGGATGTTTTTGGAGGTGTGGGATTTCAAACTCGAAACAGCTGATCTTAAACTTTCGTAAAGATCAACAAGTAGCAGTTCGCTTAAACACACCCTCCGATTCTCATGTAAATCTCTAGCTAGAGGAATAAACCTGCTGGCTACCTGTAGGGACCTGCTGCAAAATACATATCTTGATAACCATAGGGTAAGGAAAGCAATGTGTTCCACATCTGACACACTGTCTCCTTCAGTGTGATAGTGGCTAATGAACTTTGAAAAGCTGGTTAATTTGACTTCGAAGTCAATAATGCTCGAATGCTCTTCATTGTCAGGAATATAGGTTTCTCCTACTGGTGACAAACCAGTAATGGCTACTATGTCAAAAACGGTGGGTGTAATCATCCCCCCAGGGAGATGGAAGGTATTGTAAGTACTGTCCCAGAAATATAAGGACGCGAATAATAATGGGTGGCTATAGGTAAAGCCTGGTTTCGATAATTTAATCAAGTTGTAAATGCCTAATTCTTCCCATTGCTGGGATTTCTTGGCTTCTACTTTAGTAAACCAGTTGTGGTAGGCTGTGTCAGAGGTGGGGCAGGATCGAAATGGTTTGAAGTTACTCTTCACATAATCTAGCATAAAAGGGTCCTTTGGGGGAACGATTGGAGTTTCCACGGTGGTCGAATCAGAAGACTCCCCTGTCTTGGGGGTATCCATTTTATTAAACAAAGGTTTAAAATTATAACAAACAGGGAAAAATTTTCTGGTATCTTTTAAGATTTCAAAGACTGTAAGAGGACCCATTAAAGCTAACCTCTTGCCAGCGGCGTTAGTGGGAATTAGTACCTGAGATGCGTAGAGCATTTCCTTCTCTTTGGAGATCATCTGGGGAATAAGCACAGACTGACCTTGATAGGTGCCAACCTTGCTTTCCATTATGGTTCCTGTGTTCTTTCCTTTCTTTTTGGAAGCTTTTTTCAGTTGAGATGATGTTGAAGAAGACATTGTTTGAAGAGTGTTGGAAGTTTTAGGGTTTTCGGTAAGAAGAGAGGAAGAAAAGATTCAGAATGTGAAAAGAAAAATAAAAGACTAAGTTGATGGGTTTTTATAGTGTGGAAGTTTAAACATCCACTGAGTAAGATTGGGATACGTGGGAGTCGTGGGTTGGATTGAGAAGGAGGTGGCGTAAAAGTTAATATTGGTAATAGGCGTGATTAAATAATAATCGTTGTTTTGTAACTGCACCATGCTGTGAAATGGTTCAAGGCGGTTAAGGAATCTGAAAAGCGTCATGATTGACGTGACTGGAGTCAGATGCAATAAATGTTACGATGATTCAAAGGTCGCATCAAAATCTTGCGTATATGTTTAAAATAAGTATTTCTCAAAGGAATCGAAATACATATTTTAAAGGGGCATTTTGTTGGCTGAAGATTTTGATGATATTGTTCGAAGCGAAGCAAGTTGGATGTTTCAATCGAAATAAAGCAAGATGTCATGTTTCGAAATGGTAGAAGCAGTACTTCGAATGGGCATGTCAAAACTCTGAGCTTCGAGTGACAGTTATGGGGATATATTCAAAGAAGTCTCGAAATGGTAACAAGGCTGTGTCCAAGAAATGAGTTCGAAACGAAGAGTGCCAAAACATTTGAAATTCAAACGCAAGCGGGATGTTCGAAATTTAAAATATATGCGCTGGAGGATTCAAAGACGCGTGGAAGCTAGAGAGGGGAATTACTTTGCATGTTCTGAACGTGGCGGAATCTTATAGCAAGACCGTTATGGTCGAAGTAGTATAAATAGAAGTCTTAGCATTAGGATTTCGTGTGTCATATCTATTATACAAAAATTCAGTAAACATTCAAAATACCACATGGCTAGGGAAACGAATGCTCGAACAATGTACGTATGATAACACCAAATGTTTATGATTTAATAAAACTCTTTATCATTTCCAGTCTTTTCCTTTATCTTCATGTCAATATCATTCAAAAGTCTTTACATTAAAGTATTTTCATTCGAAATCTTTTACTGATGTCTTGCATTTAAATGTTTTCTTTTCATGTCAAATCCTTTACATCTCAGAAACTTTTGTATATTTCATGCCTTTATCTTCATGCCTTTATCATTCGAACACCTTTTTCATTTAAAGTCATTTTACTAATTTCTTGCATTTAAACGCTTTCTTTATATTTCGAGTCTTTTACATTCCAGAGAATCTTTTACATTACATGCTTTTATACTTCGAAGTTATTTACTTGTATTTGTGCAGTTTTACATGTCTTTACAATTGAACCTTTATTCATGCAATTTAGTTTCGCACGCATTTACTTGATCATGTCATTAGATCTTTAATAGAGTAATCGAAGTCAGTTAAACACCTACACAACGTTCTAAATACCAACCATGAATATCAGTTCTATAATGAGAATTACCCAAATGACCAATACACCATAGGATCAATCTAGTCGATCCTGCAAGTTACCAGAGAGATTAAATAACAGTCATTAAGATTATTTGATAGTTTGTAGGACTAGCGGTTGTTTACCAGAAATAACTGTAAACACCATCCCACAAAAAAGTAAGTGTGGGGCGGGGAAAGCCCGCAGGCACTGCACATTTTAAGCCTAAAAATACAAAATTTTATGCTAATACTCATGCCTGAAAAAGCCCGTGGAGAAAACAGGGGTGGGGTGGGACGGTCACATTAGAGGGTGAATGCCTAAATTCTGGGCCCGTCCTGCACTAAAGTGCGGGCAAAACAGGCATGCCACACGGGCCAGACCAGTTTTGCCACCCCTACCTAAAAGTTATTACGGAAGTATAGTTCCTAATTAATCGCTGAGTTGTGAAATGAACAAACTACCATGAATTTAAAATATGTCAACCATTTCATAAGTACGAAGATACATTCTCAGAATAATTGTTGGCAAAACAGAGGTGTGTGGCCCACTTACGAAGGAATGTATATTTTAGGTGCGTACAAAAATATATTTTCAGAATTAGGAAGATCAATTTTAAATTTGTAAAAGATGGTTATACAACACCAAGAATGGGAAGATAACCCCAAATAAAATCAACACACAAATCTTAGGCCAAAAGATTTAGTTATCACACAAAAGCCTAATCAGCAACCTGAATATAAAGAACTAGGAAAAAATCATTGTATTATATAAGATGATTCCTTAGCTCATCCCACAGGGGTGAAAAACACCCTATGTAATTCCGAAAATGTCTTCAGGAAATCGGAAATGTATTTCCAGTACGCACCATAATACATACACCACAAGACTAAAAGTGGTGCCACCCAATTGTAAAGACAAAACAGAACCACTGTTATGTTTTCGGTAAAAACCGGAAATGCATCTCAGGTTAATAAGTGCGAGAAGATTGGAAATTCCTCCACCTTAGTATTTTATTCAAAATCGGATGTGTATTTCCCGGAATATCTAACATCAAATTGCATATGAAAGTTTTTGGATATTATGGTTAGTTGTTACTTGCAATTCAAGGAGACATTAGTAGTTGCAAACCAATAGGAAGAGATTGCTTGACTTATTTTCCATAGTTTTTCATTATGTGCACTTAAAGAATCAAATAATTATTGTACTAAAGAAATGGGCACTAATGAATCAAAAGAATATCGTTCCACTTACATTGTTGAATATAGGAAAATGTTAGTTTGTACTCTAAGAAAACATGTTGAAGAAATTATTTCCATGATGTTGGTAACACACGAGCAAAATCATTGTTGTGAAAACGGATACTTTGAAATAAAGTATAAATTTGTTTCTCTATAAACAAGAAATAATCAAGGGTAATAAGGATTATAAAATAAAAAGAACAATGATGATTGATTATTAATTGTTATTCTTTCATTTATCTTTAAACAAGATTACAAGTATAAAAGAATAACAAATAATTCTCTTACTCTAAATTAGGATTTGCAGTATGCAATGATGAGAGACTAGTATGATATTTATAATAAATCTAATATACTAACTTAATGGGGTTTTTCTATAAATACTCATTACAAGTTAACTTAAGGTACAAGCTAACTTAACCAATTGGACATAACAAATACGCCCAAATCGAAATACTAACAAGCCTAGCATTTAGACACTCACATAATAGAATATTCTTCGACTACCTTATGTAAGTCTTTGACAACAGCAGTTGATCAATCTTCTACGACATGCTTAAACCTTGTCGAACCAGAAACTATTCTTTGATCCAATAAAATCCGATCTAATATCTCACAGTCATGTTTCAAATATGAAACATTAAACTTGAGTTTCTATGTTTTGATGGTAAATATGTATTAAATTGGATTTTCAATGCAGAACATTACTGAAACCCCTTGATAAAGATCGTTTAACTATCACACATGTTCACTTGGATAAAGATACATTGGTTCCAAATAGTTTAAAGAACATATCCTTTTAAATCTTGGTTAGATTTTACAAGAACATTGTAAATGGATTTTGGGCCACTTATATATGATTGTCTTAGAGTTACAATTTTCTAATTGAGTGAAAGACGTCATTTTTCATCTTATAATTAGTGAGATGTCCATTATATTAGATGATGTGTCATCTTTACTACATCTTTTAATAAGGGAAAAATTATTAAGTACCCCTTTAAAATCACCAGACATAACGCAATAAAATTGATGGTGATATATTTAGGAGTTGATTAAGGTGATGCTCAAAAGAAGATAGATGACACTAGAAGATGTTATGTTATATTTATATTTAAGGAGGAGTTGTACATAAACCACCTAGTTGTGACAATGGAGGAAAATGATGATGATACACAAGTTTTGCATCATGGAGCATGTGAATTGAGGTCACTTTTCATATATTTGGTTGACACATCCATACTTGTGGACAAAAGTGCTTATCATGTTGATGTGGTTTATTTTATATATTTTATTGACTTCTAGCGAATTCATGAGTAAAACAAGGAGTCTTTTTTTGGTTTACATGTCCTCAAAGTTAGGTGAAGCTTGTCTTTGAAAGGTTAGACAAATGACAGCAAGAAACACGTTTACAGTAATATACTTGCACTTTGATTAATAATATTTCATAACAATTATGCTACAGTGCTACTAATATTTAATTTCAATCATTTTTAGGCATGGATCCTCTCTCACTTTCCACTCATATTTGATTGGTCATATGAGGATGAATAAATTGAGGTTTAGCCATGTGCTTGCACATTTGTTTCCCTTAAAGGGAATCACACGACCAAATTGTTCTAAGTGTGTCTTGATCACATTATAACAAATGATATATGTCACATACCATACAATGATCACCTTCAGACGCGTTCCTTGTATGACATAACATTCTACTTCTGATGGTTGACTTATGGATCACACTTGATGTTTCCATATCTTCCTGAGTGAGAAATGTGCTCATTCATGTTTCTACAAGTTATTCCAAGAGAATACACTATGTATGCTCCTCCAAATATGTCCTACAGAGATGTTGATGCGATGTTTGATGATTTCTATAACCACCAGGTACTAGAGGAAACATGAAGTGTGACATCTCCTCAGTCACGGAGTAGTGCATTCGACTATATTCAATGATATTTCAGAGTGTCACATCCTTAAATGACTCAAGATACTTAGGGAGATCCACCTAGGACAATTCATCAGAAGATATTAGAGGAGGAACGTGTTAGGGAAGATCAGTTGATATGTTACCTGTATGTCAACGTATTATGGCTATTGTGCAAGTTGGTATATATAGAGAGGAGTTTTTGAAAGGAACTCTTATGATGGTCACAATAAAGTCATTTCATATGAGGCACAAAATTTCTTACAGTACAAGAGGAAGATAAGGAATCAGAGGGGGTCAGATATACCAAATAGTTCACTTTTACTTCTATTTTGATAATATTTGTACTATAGTTTATAATTTGTCAACAATTTGTACTATGGTTTATACTTTGTAGATAATGATGGTTGATTATAGATTATGAATTTATTCTAATATATGTCATTTTAATCAAATTACATCATGGTTTAATTGAATAATAATTACGTGTACCTAGTATAAATGAGCTAAAATATAAGTTTCTTAAAAATGTCAAATTTATAACATTCTTATTACCTAAAAATAGGGGTGGCAAACAAGCATACCCTCCCTGTTTAGGCCCGTTCCGCAAAAGCCCACTAAAAACGGAGTGGGACAGGGGCGGTCATAGTTGAGGATGAGGGTTTAAAACCTAGGCCCATCCCATAAAAAGTAAGTGTGGGGCAGGGAAAACCCGCAGGCACTACACGTTTTAAGCCTAAAAATACAAAATTCTATGCTAATACTCATGCCTAAAAAAGCCCGCGGAGAAAACAGGGCAGGGTGGGGCGGTCACATTAGAGGGTGAAGGCTTAAATTCTTGGTCTGTCCTGCACTAAAGTGCGTGTAAAACAGGAATGCCCAATGGGCCGAGCCAGTTTTGCCATCCCTACCTAAAAGTTATTACGGAAGTATAGTTCCTAATTAATCCCTGAGTTGTGAAATTAACACACTACCATGAATTTAAAATATGTCAACCATTTCATAAGTACGAAGATACACTCTCAGAATAATTGTTGGCAAAACAGAGGTGTGTGGCCCACTTATGAAGGAATGTATATTTTAGGTGTGTACAAAAATATATTTTCAGATTTAGGAAGATCAATTTTAAATTTGTAAAAGATGGTTATACAACACCAAGAATGGGAAGATAACCCCAAATAAAATCAACACACAAATCTTAGGCCAAAAGATTTAGTTATCACACAAAAGCCTAATCAACATCCTGAATATAAATAACTAGGAAAAAATCATTGTATTATATAAGGGGATTCCTTAGCCCATCCCATAGGGGTGAAAAACACCCTATGTAATTCCGAAAATGCCTTCAGGAAATCGGAAATGTATTTCCAGTACGCATCATAATACATACACCACAAGACTAAAAATGGTTCCACCCTATTGTAAAGACAAAACAGAACCGCTGTTATGTTTTCGGTAAAACTGGAAATGCATCTCAGGTTAATAAGTGCGAGAAGATTGAAAATTCCGCCACCTTAGCATTTTATTCAAAATAGGATGTGTATTTCCGGGAATATCTAACATCAAATTTCTTAAAATAAAAACTAGCATGAACCATGATGTTCACCTTTATTTCCAAAACTTTCCATAAACCCTCTCCAAAAACCCTTCCATCCTCAATCGTGTGTTTCACTCCAAATCTTCATTTTTGGGGTTCATCATATCAAAAGTAGATCAAGTAAGTGTAATTTAAGGTAAACTCTATTCATTCCAATTATCATTCATCACATTAATCCGATTTTCTGATTGAAAAAGGTTATGCAAATACCAAAATTATATTTTTGACTGTTAATTGAACTTAACCGGAAATTTACTTCCGGTTTCTGTTTGTGCTTATTTTCCATAAATGTATTTCTTGTTGTGTATGCTAATTAATTTAATCTTTTTTTATCATATTAGGTATGGTGCATCCCGATTCTATTATCAAATCTAATGTGTCTCAAGTTGTTTCACCTCTTGTAAATAAGGTGGTAAATATTCTGGACCATTTTAAAAATGAAAAAGAGTGTGAATTTAAGATGACATGTTGTAGTAGATTCGTATAGAGGCTACCAAACTAGGGTTTGGTGTTGTGATTTCAAGGTCCGATAATGGTTTGTATAGAAGAAATGCATTTGTGACTTTGATATGCAACATAAGTGGGAAATATATACCTCGTATCCTAAATTTCATACGAGATGACAGCGGTTCAAGAAAATGTGAATATCCATTTAGGTTGAGTGGTTATCGGCTGGAAAATAATAAATGGAAGTTTAATGTGATACGTGGTTTACACAATCGTGATTTATGTGATAAGTTAGTTGGTCATCCCATTGTATGTCAGCTTTTGGCAGAAGAGTATGAATGTGTGTCTAACATGACAATAAGTTTGGTACCTCCCAAAAATATACTTTCCACTTTGAAGACAAAAAGACCCGGGAATATCTCAAGTATCAAGCAAGTGTACAATAGGCGCTATCAATCCAATTTAGCACTTAGGAAAGATCAAACCTAAATGCAATACCTCTTAAAACTTTTAGATGATAACAATTACGTTTCTATGCACCGAAGATGTGAGGATGGAGTCACGGTAAGAGATATATATATTAGACTCATCCTTATTCCATTAAATTGTTCAATGCATTTCCCACCGTATTTTTAATTGATTAAACGTATAAGACCAACAAATACATGTTGCCATTGTTGGAAAATATTAGTGATACGTGGACTGAGAAGATGTATTATGTTGGTTTTGTATTTTTAGAGTGCAAAAAAAAAGGACAATTTTGCATGGAATTTAGAGGTTTGTCGGTCAATGTTGAAGGACTAAGAAGATATGTTGAAAGTCATTGTTACCGACCATGATACCGCATTGATGAATTCGGTTGAAATAGTATTTCTTACTTCTTATGCATTACTTTGTAGGTATTGAAACAACCGTCCGAAGATCATTAGGAAATTAAATTCAATGAAGCCGACATCGAACGTGTTTTATCCATCCGAAAGGGAAAGGTGAAATTAGAGTAAACCTGAAGGGGTGAAATCACGGCCTTTCGACCATAGAGATCGAGTAAGGGAGTCGGTTACGCGAGGGAAAGATATTAGCACCCCTCACGCCCATGGTATTCCATAGTATCCACTCTTGGTTTCTATCTAAAGGGTTTAACAATCTAAATCTAAGGATTAAAAGAAAAATGCAACGGGAATGCATGCAAAAGATGAGAAAGTGCGAGAAAAAGAAGGAAGTATTTACAAATTGTGCTCGAATAAGCCCTGCGGCATGTCGCCTATGTATCCCTTTAAAGGAATAAGAGCGTTGTAGTTTGGATCAAATGTTTCTGTTTGTTTTTATTTTTTAATTGAACAATGTTAAGTTTACATTCTACCTGTAGCTCCTCCATCGGAGACTCACGCATCTGGAGCAGAAAGGAACTAACATGTTCTACCTAACCAGGTATTTGCAAAAGAAAAGTACCTGGAGGCGAATGGTGTTATGTTCGCAACCTCAAGTAAATAGACTGGAGCAACCCGACCGTTGGGGAATGATGTTTTCATATTTCCTAAAGTGAAATTAACACATCCTTTTAATTTTGAAAGGCTCAAAGGCGACAAAAGAACTTGAATTGGTTTAGTGTTTTTTACCTTGAAAAAGGATTTGAGTTTATTAGAGTATTTTATGAAATTTTCCAAAGAAAAGAAGTTTTAGTTTTAATGCACATGCAAGGAGCAAAAGGGGAAGAAAAAGTCTAAAGGAGACTATCCTAATTTATATCCTAATGTTATCATACAATGGTGGACCTAAGGTTTGGATTATCAAAAGGGAAATATCTACCTAATGTTAGCATGCATGGATAAACTTCCTAGGGTCTAATTGAATCAATCTTAACCAAGAAAGAAACAAGAATCCTATGGGGAACATGGTATTGAAAGAGATTAAACACTCAAATCAAACAAGTGCTTTGGCAAAAGCACACACACATGGCATGAGTAGTGAACACTAGCTCATGTATAAAGTCTAACCAAAATATTGGAGATCAAGGTAGAAAATGGGGTATAAAAGAAAAGAATAGAAATACTTTATCTAAGGAGAGCGCATCATCCGAAGCAAACAAGCGGGAAAGATGTGTAAACAAAAATTGTGATGCTCAAGGCGACCACCTAACCAAGATATAGGAGATCGAGGTAGGGGATAACATGAACAATTATCGAGTGTTAGCATTGGCCAATGCGAACTTCTGACAAAGTGTGGGGGATTGATTGCAAGTCAATTTTCCACTGACGAACTCAATACACATGATCTGCACAACTCTGAAGCGTCGACGTACAACGTGAGCTAAGGATGACACGGACTAGAAATTGTGGGGGTCAATTGCGGACCCTTTCCGCGCGCCTCCTTTTGAGGACTTCGCGTCCTTTTGAGGACTTTGGGGATGGGAATATAATATGCAAGCAAAAATGTAAACACACCTGCAAAATACCTACTTCAAAGGTAGGATTTTAAACAAACACAAGTAGCAAACAATGCAAATAGTGCGGAGTTTCCTTAACCAAGGTCTTTAAATAAACCAGAGGGACTCCTAACATATACCCACAACGGATGTCCCCATCATACATCTCTATCCTACTTCTCATGGAAAAGAAAATGGTAAAATTCCTACTTCTTATTATTTCTAGAAAGCGCTAAGAAAATGTGGTAAAAGGGTATAAGAAAATACCAAACGAACATCAATTTGTATAAGCTAAGCAATAGCAAAGAAACCCGGAAAACTTCGTGAGCTGCTAGCATCAACAAATAAAATCCGGTAAGAATATGCATCGAAGTATCAATAAGCATGATCGGAATGTGTGGCGTACACATCTGAATATCAACAAGAAAACCTGCACCAGATAACCATCCAGGCAAGGCGAGCAAATAATATGCACATCGACATGTACATAAGACAAGGAATATATATCAGACATATCCGAGTCAATCAAAACACCTGCACAAAATACATTAACTAATCTACCATGGCAAACCAATCACAAAATGTGTATCAATACATCCATATAATACCTGCACAAAATAAATTTCATGCAAAATACAATAACATGTGTATCGAACGCAAAAAGTGGACCACAAATTAGTGGCGCAAGCATGTTTTCCAATCACATAATCAAATGATAATTATATGATCAAAAACTAACTCAAGGTACCTTGCATTATCAACAAATGAGTTAGAAATAACAAGGAGAATGCAAAATATAATGTGCATTAGAATGCTTGAAGAAAGCATGGAAGAAACATGTCATTTGAAAAGGTCCTGGTGGTAACCGGTTACCACGCTTAAAACACACAGTTTTCTAGAAAAACTAAGTTTCTGTCAAAAGGATGTGATCGGTTATGGCTATGAGGTAACCGGTTACGCCTAAAGATTTTGCAGATTTTTCCTTGAAAATGGCCGTGGTAACCGGTTATGGTTCAGGTGGTAACCGGTTACACCTGAGACAATAACTTTTTATTGTTTTTTAATAACTTGAAAAAACCATAACTCAAGCATCGAGTGTCCGTTTCACGCATCGTTCAGACTGTTGGAAAGCATGAAAATAGAGGTATGTCCATATAACAATATGGAAACCAAATCGGCAAACGATTAAGAAACAAATTCTCCTTAATGATTACGTAATCGACAAGTGAATTCGTGAATTTGTTTTTTAGAAGTTTCGACATGCTTTACCGGATTGAAAGCTAAATTCAAATCAATTATGCAATCACCATAGCAAAGATAATTTGTGTTCATTCAAGAGTTGACAAATTCAAGCATTAAAGCTAAGGCATCATGACTCAAGCATTGTGTCGATTACATAAACTACACAAGATTACACATGGATTCTTCTATATGATTTAAGGTTCTAGTCTATGCTAATTCACATGCAAATTTTAGATTTCATATCAATTCTCAATAGCAACAATATTAAGAAACTTGAATAAGAACTTTTCATGAGACTCAAGTAATTGCAAAAATGATTTTGATCATCCAATTCCGGATCTAGGCATTATGATCAATCAATTTACAATTTCACCGCTAGATCCACAATCACAATTCAATTCTTGTTTTAAAACTTGATTTAATTATCAATTCTAGAAAAGTGCTTATTTCAAGAATCAATTATGCAAAAGTGCTTAAATCAAGAAAGTTTATCGTGGAATCGAAGAGGAGGTTGAGAAGAAGAGGTCGTCGATGTTGAATCGAAGATCGGATAAGAGATGGAGGAGGGAGAATCTTGCGAAATTTTTTAGGGAGAGGAGAAAATTTTCTTCCAACTTGTGTGTTCTTGATCAATTGGGAGAAAAAGCTTATGTTGATCTTTAAGAGAATTGAGAGAGAATAGAAAAGTGTTTCTTGAAATTTTGTAACAAATGATTCACCCCTTGTAAATTTTCTGGTTTTTCTTTATATAGTGGATGTGAAATTGGGCCTAGAAATGAGACTTGGCCTTTGCAATGTGACAGTTCAGCCTCTGACTCGAGTAGAAAAAAGAGAATCGGAGCTCGAAGCAAAATTTTGGTCTGGAACCATCATCAAAAGTGTAGATAATAAAATGGGTGACGTGTGGCTGAAAGAACAGGCTCAATCGGATACAAATTGAGCAATTTATGAATGTTTAAAGTTTCACATCAGATGAAAAAAATCAACTGTTCAGGATTTTCTATGCGTCACATACGAAATGGACGAAAAAAGAAAAGCTTCTGGGTACCGTACACGTACTGAATCAATGTATGTATGCATATGCAGATGATTTATAAGCCAAATAAAGTCGAAATAAAGAGGGTAAATTTTGGGATACAACAGCTGCCCCTATTCAATATTCTTAGACTTAACGCGAGATTGGATCCAATCTTTCGAGCAGTAAGGTAGAAGTGGATTAAATACAAAAATGAACCCAAAATTTTGCGCTCTGAATTGAGACGAAGTGTAACCATACTACTTTTTGGGTAACATCACGTGTCGAACCGGGAGAAACGAAGTTGCGATCGGAGAAGGATAGTAAACACTAAACTCCACTTCAAACGGCTAGTAACCAATAGATACAAAGCACAAGATCAATAACCATTGAACTCGATCAGAAGGGACTATTAAACACTAGATTCATGGAGATACCAATGAACATTGGATTCTAAAGGGACATACCGGTAACCACTAGCTTTGACCAAATTGGAACAGTTCCTTTTGAAACCAAAACCATTAGAACATTATCGAAGTGCTGGGGGCCGAATGAAGGTAACGAGTGACCACTCAACATTAAGAGTACTACAAAAATGTGCTAGGAAAGAACTAGATCACCAATAAATCAAGGAGTAACCACTCAGCTTAAAAGGTACTAGTAACCACTAGACCAAAAGAGTACTCAATAGGATATCAATAACCATTGTACCCGAAAGAAGGGGAACACCTGATAGTCTCAAACTTGGGAGAAACAGTAACCACTGGTAATACGGTGGGAAAACTGACTTTTGGGTTTTGCATTTTATCGCAAACGTTGCAGATAGCAAGAGTCGTCACCGACTTTTATTTTATCCAATAAAGGAAAGGGTGAAAAGAACCGGAAAGGCCTTTTGAGAATTTTCTGAGTAAGGGGGGTAGGTTATGAAAAGGAAAGGTGTTAGCACCATTTTCATCTGTAGTTATCTACATGATCTTAACTTCTAGCTCACTTTTGGAAATACTTTGTGCTTTGTGTATGTTTGAAAATATTTTGAAAATGCCTAAGTGCGGAAATTTTGTAATGATTATCGTATTGTTGAGAATGTGTACAAAATGTTTGTTTTGAAAATATTTTTGAAAGAAAGTGTTTTTTTATAGAAAAGATGTTTTGGAAATGCCAATGTAAGGCAATCACTTTATAATAACCCTTGTATCAGTCCTCAAGAGTGTTTATAAAGTGTTTTGAAAATAGTTGTTTTGAAAGTGTGAGGTGTGAAAATTGTTTTAGTTTGGGAGCAAGAGATTACGAGCGATCTACCTACTGAATATATCTTTGTTATTTTCCTCCTCCTTTAGACAGTTCTATCCTACCATTAGTTAGTAGGAAGCCCCATTATTGGATGTGAGGAATAGGCGCGGGTCATTGTACAGTCATAGAAGGCAACTTGTAGGATGCTTTAGCAATTGTTGTAAGGGACTAAGATCGTTTAACAAAGGCAACATCAAAGTGTCGTCGAGGGAATACGATCTTTTAATCGAGGGTCTTTACTAAAGCATCTCACATTCGAGGGACATGACTGTTTTATCCGAAGGTAACGAGTGAGGTTACCCTAGAGGTACGTGTGTGAATAGTATTTGGATTTCAGTTTAATTTTGTTTTGAAGATTAGGACTTTCTAGGTTCAATTATTAGTCTTGTCATACAAACCCTGGTTAATACATAGTATAAAATATAGCAGGAAATTTAAAGGGCAGAAAGTAAAGTCCTATGCTATTACAAAGCTTCGGGGATGGGGGTACAAATTTATGAATAGGGGAGAGCAGTAAACCCTAATTATCTATTACAAAATTTTGATAGTTACATAATAAGGAAAAAATGCGAGAGAAGATAAATTTACACTATTATGTTTGAGAATGCAAACCTATACAATTGTCTAAGAAGATAAATAGAAAAAATAAATAAGAAAAATATTGGAAAAGTGTTTGTATGTTCTATGAAATTAAGTTTCATGTTTTTTTTTTGGTTTTTTTCATGAATCTTGAATGAGAAAAAGTTCTAAAAAAGCTTAAGCTATCATGGAATGTTTACTTAAGTGTCAAAATATCTTATGAGAATCAAGATTTATCATGGTGAAATCAAGCTTTGTGAACAAGGTTGAAAACTAATCAATAAATCTTCAAAAGTTCCCTTAAAAAACCCTAAAAAGGTACACTTTGATTTAATTGAAAAAATAAAGAAATAAAAAGTATTTTTGTAATATTTTTTTTTATATTCATAAAGTAGAGGTGGTAAACTAATAGTATGCAAAAAATCATCTTGAAAAGATTAAATTTGAATGCAAAAATAATTAGTTGAAAATGATGAAAATAAGTGACAAAAATGAAGTTTAAAGAAAATAGAAAAGAAATGTTACATGGGGTGGGTGTTGAACCCATGCCCCTAAGGCTCCCAGCGCACGCACCTTACCACCAGGCCAAGCGCCAAATTGGAGAAAGTCTTATGCTTCTTCTAGCTGTTACAAAAGCAATGTGATGATTGATTAAGCTTCCTTGGACCTCCCTGAAGCTATTTCAATCCTTTCTTTGCTTTGAAAGTTGTTGAAATTACCTAGCCAAGTCAAGTTGCAAGCTTCGCTTATGGAGTTTGGAGGATGGTGATGATGATATTATAGAAGTGTAACAAGGGTATGGATGAGTTATATATGATGTATTAATGATGATTTGGTGGTTGGTTTGCAAAGATATTGCAAGAACTATGAGTTTTGAAGTTAAGGTTTTCAAAATCTCAACAATGGAAGTTTTAGCCAATTCTGATTTGAGAGAGATTGAGGGGTGTTTTGGAGCTGCGTATTTTTTTCATTTGCTTTCAAATGATCTTTCTATTTATAGGCAAGAGGATTGGGAGGTCGAAACAACCATATTTGTGAGATAGCAAGTTATGGTTTGGTTGGAAGTGAAAAATCAAGTTGGATTAGTTTCCATGGTTTCAATGCTCAAGTAAAAGCATGTTGTGAATTTGTTGGATGCAGGGAGGTTACTTCTTCTCTTTAGGATGGAGTGTGATCAGAAGAAACAAATGATGAGCTAAATGCATTGAATTTTTCAAAAATCATTCTTTATGTAAATGGCAATGGTGCCTTTGTGCCATTAATGGAAATTGTCTTGGACAAAGCTTGAATCAAGTGGATAATAGATCAAAAGCTTGTGTAATATTCTGATTAGATATAGATTTACAAGCTTAGAGGCCTGTAAAGTGAGATTGTGCAGCATGGTATGAGGATTTGGTAATGAGTTCATCACAAAAAAACCTACAATTCAAGAATGGAATGCAAATTTCATCTCTTCGAATATCCTTGCTCAAGCATGATCTTTTCATGCTCTTGGTAATTTTGGAAAGCTTGAAACATTTTATATAACTTTCATGTTGACCACTTTGGCTAAATCTGTGAGCAACCCCTTCATAATTGGTTTTGAATGATTTCAAATATATGTAAAATAATAAATACATGTGTGCATTACAAAAATATAATATAACATGTTTAAAATAAGCTACAAATGTATTTTACTCATAATGCATCATTATGAGTCGACACAAAAGGTTTTTCATCGATCCATAACTTACTGAAGTCTCTGGAATACTATCTCAAACTATTATTCATCGATACAAAATCTTATGCATCGACACATAATACTTTGATGCCCCTGTAATGCAAACTTAAACTTGCATGCATTGACACAAAATCTTATGCATCGACACATAACATTTTGATGCCCATGTAATGAAAACTTAAACTTGCATGCATCGATATAAAATCTTATACATCGACACATAACACTTTGATGCCCCTGTAATACAAACTTAAACTTGTATGCATCGACACAAAACCTCATGCATCGATAAATGACATTCTGATGCTCCTGGAAAACATTTTTGAATTTATATGCATCGATACATAATATCATGCGTCGACTCATACCATGTTTTATGTTCAAAAATTAAAAATACAATCAGTATGCATCGACACATACGTGTTATGCATCGACGAATATAAAATTATTGGTTCTGTAAAATGTTATGATATGATCTTGCATCGACTCAAAACAACATGTGTCGACCCATCCTGTAACTCATAACTAACATGAGTCGACTCATGACCAACATGCATCGACTCATAATACTTTCTTTTGGCTAACCCTTTTCTGTTACATATATAAGCAAGTATTTTTCTCAGCAGAAGATTATTGCAACATATTAGAATTGTGTGCAAACATTTGTGAGCAGCCAGAAGCCTAAAGAAACTTCATCTTCATCATCTTCTCAATCATCTTCATTCAACAACAACAACGAAAATCAAACATCCTTGTTGAAGTGGATCAAGAGGTCAGAGATAACGTTCAACTGTGTATTGAAAGAATCTCAGTTGAGTTGAAGATTGAAAAGGAGGCTTCAAGAAATAAACCAAAGGGGTTTTTACTTCAAGAACGAGTGTGTTCTTGAGGGTTTTGTTAGTCCCGGTCGCATGAGTCGGATTCAGTCGTAGCGAGGGGTTTAGAAATCAGAAGGATTTTTGCAAACAGGTCGTGGAAGCGGAGGATCGATTGTGGACCTTGCAGGGAATCTTGATACAGCTCATATCAAGTGGTGGTTCTTACAAGAAGAAGAAGATCATAGGGATTTCTATCATTCTATGTAGTGTAACCTTGTTATCAAACATTCAACAAATTGTTATAAAAGTTCTCAGTTTCAATTATGAAATTGAGAGGGAGACGTACCCACACGCGAGGATGATAATGGGGAACTTCCTTACCAAACTGCTTGCGTATCGTTCTTTCTTTCTTTCTCTTTATCTTTTTACATATTCCATAATTTTGTAATTCAATTGGCTTGCTAAGATTTTATGTCTAATGATAAACATAGTGGTTTAAACACTTCCATCAAACCACCACTATTAAATCATTAAACAAGCATATGCCAAGTGTTTGACAAAATTCCTAACAAATATTTTAATTCATTGGAAATACTGCTTTAATGATAAGTGCATTGAAACGTTAAGAAATCTGAGTTGTATATTCATCTATTTCATCTAATAAAATCCAACAAGTTTTTCACATGTCAAGTTTTCTAGTAGTCGGTTCAAAGTAGACGAAATTGATTCAGGACATTAATTTTCCGCTGCTTTCAACACGCTTTGATAAAATAATTTTAAATCCTTGAAAAAGTAAGAGGTGATCTATTCACCCCCCCTCTCGATCACTTGCGACACCGTCTAAAAAGTGGTATCGATGCACCGGTTAGCTGGTGCTTTGTATCTACTAGTAATGCTATGGCCTTTGAACCAAAGGGGGCGAATAATAGAGCTCCTGTTTTCAATGGTGAAAACTATGGATACTGGAAAGACTGAATGTGAGTACACATAAATTCCATTGATAGGAATGTATGGACTGCCATTCAAAATGGTCCCTTTCAAATTACCATGAGGAATGATGCAGGTGCAATAGTACCTAATCCTGAGGATTAATGGAATGAAATGGATGAAAAGAAATGGTCATGCGATTGGAGAGGCATAAATATGATAATCTCAACACTTGGTGTTGATGAGTATTATAGGGTGTCTCATTGCACGTCCACTAAAGAAATATGGGATGCTTTAGAAATTTCCCATGAAGGCGCTACTGAAGTTAAATAGTCCCGCATCAATACACTCAATCAAGAGTTCGAGCTCTTTCGCATGAAACAAGGAGAATCTGTCTCTGACATGCAAAAGAGATTCGTTCATCTTGTGAGCCATTTAAATGCACTTTGTTGTACCCCAAAATTTGCCCTCCCATATTCTTCAAAATTTGCAAAGAGCATGCTTCAAAATCTCCCCAAGGGTTGCACAGTTCAAGGGCCTCCTAACAGTCAAAAACTAGAGTTTTGGTTCTGACAAAGAAAATGAAGTTTCCAAGGGTCCAATCAAGTCCCACATGCCTACAAACATGTTCAAGCATCCTCATACCAAGTTTCAAGACTTACAGCACAAAATTGCACAGTCAAAAACCCTAATGGCCCTACAGTCAACTGCAGGGGCAAAATGGTCATTTGACAGTCAAAAGTTCAAATTTTTGGTCAACATCTTATTTTGAAGCCACAAACATCATTTGATCAAATCTTGATCATGATTTTCAAGGCATGTCTCAAAAAGTCTCAAGATGCAAAAGTTTCCATATTTGGACAGTTGAAAAAGTCAACTGTAACTTGACCAAGGCATAAATTCCACATGGTTCATCAGAAAAATTCCATCCAAATCTCATTTTGAAGAGAAATACATTTCCTACAACTCCCCTTCATACTTCAAGTCCAAGAAATGCTCTCACAAAAAGTTATCAATTTCAACATTATAGGTCATTTTCAAAAGTCAACAAAAAGGGACTTTAAGTCAAAGCCCATAACTTGAGATTGGTAAATCAAAATGACATGGGACCAAAGGCATTGGTTAGAGGACTTCAAGACCTTTCCAAAATGTCCAAGAACATGATCAAAGCTTATAAATTGAGCAAGATATGCCTTGTGGAAGTTGAGAAAGTTTTGGGAATTTTGAAAAGTCAACTTTGCTTCAAATGCCTCAAAATTGCCAATGGGCCACATTTTCTTCCAAGAATCATCATCCAAAGCATATGCACGACCATTTGGCCCAAAGGGGATTTATTTCATCATTTTTTATTATTTATTTGAATTTTTATCCACATTAATTCATTTAATTAATTAAAATATGAAAAAAATACTAAACAAATGTATGTGAACCTTTTTATGCAGCATTTGCTCTCCTTAATGACTCAAGATTCGTGCACAACAAAATTGGAAAGATTGGCCATGATTGGGATCAAAATCACATGGAAAAGATTTGGAAAATATTCATGGAAAATCAAATATTGCTTTCATCAATGCAAGGATTTTTGGACTCAAAATTCAACCCTAATCCATTGGCATACATATACAAATGCAAACCCTAGTGCTAAGAACCCTGGAAGCTACGCTCAAGCCATAAACAAACTTTGTATTTTTTGAAGAAAATTTCAAAACTGTTTTCCTATTTTCAGCAGGTTTCAAGGCAAAACAACAATTCCATTGCATTCCTGACACCTCCAGGAATCTTCCTGAATCAAAATCATAACCTCTAACATCAAGAAACGGTAGAATCAAGTGGTCCTGTTTCCAGTTTTGTACATATTCGTGTTTCAATTTTTAAGCATCTTCATTGCATTCTTTCTACTGATTTATACTAATCTAACCATTCTAAAGCTAATGATGTTATTTAATTGGATTTTCGTGCCCTATATGCCAAATTACCATTGAAGCTTTCTAGGGTTTCAGAGTTGCAAAATTAGGGGTTTCCTCTTCAGGAAAAATCAGACCACGAGACCCATGCCATTGAAACCAGAAGCTCATGACCAATCGTTCCCATAGCTCGTGATCAATTTATGATCAACAGGGTGCTAATCGCTATTATTCTGTTCATCATTTAGTGGGGGTTTAAAACCCCCGCTATCTCTTTTTTATTTTACAGGCAATTGAAGAAGAAGACAGACGTGTCTATTGCTCACAGGCTCGTTTGAATTTCGTGCGAAATACGCCAACAATCATTGTCTTGTATTATATTCATTGTGTGCCATATTATATACAAAACGCGTTAACAGCTCAGCTGGCAGGCATATGGTTTGGTAAGTAATGGGACCTGGGTTCGATTCCCAGGTCCCCCATCCCTTCAATATTATTTTTCCTAATATCTTCCCATGCAGCGCTTTGCCTGAAGACCATCATGGACGCCTATGCTTGAGCTCACCACGTGTCTTTGAAGATCCACTCAATGGCCAGGATTTGGAGTCCAGGGAACGTCCCAGTCAACGCATGTGCACGTGCCCTGGAAAGTCAACTGAAGGCCTTAATTCTATTGGGCCTAATTGCTGGCCACATAACCTCCAATTTGGGACAACAAACCCCCCATGTTTGCACTTTTCTCTCTTTTTATCTTTCTCTTATTTATTTTAATTATATTATTTGTTCTATTTTAATTCCTTAAGTTAATTTTTCATAACATAAAAAATAATAAAAAATCATAAACTATAAAGATATAAATATATTTTATTTAAATGTTTTCTTTATAAATAAATTGTATTAATTAATTTAGTTAATTCTAGGTTTAAATTTTAATATTTTTTGTAATAAACTAAAAAGGGTAGAATTAGGGTTTTAAAGACTTTTATTCCTTTTCTTTTCTTTTATCATCATTAAATTTTAATTATTTTTGTAAATAAATTGCCATGTAAATAATTAGGTTAACTTTAGGTTTAATTTTCACATTTTTTTTATAATAAATTGAAAATAGCTAGAATTAGGTTTTAATTCCATTAATTCTCATTAAAATCCATAAATACAAAAAACTCCAAAAAACAATTTCTTTCTTTTATTTAACTTAATTAATTTGTTAATTATAATTTAATTTCCTAAAAAAGGGTCCAACGCCCTCGCATTCGATCGTAATTCTATTTCGCGCGCTTATTTTCTTTTTTATGTAATTCTCCCAAAGCCATGTAGTAGATTAATTAGGATCTTTATTTTTCCGCATTTTGTTTTATTTTCAAATCGGGTCCTGGATTAATTTGGCGATGTGGACCCGCGCCTTTGTAATAGCGTAGGATTTTTATGTTCCCGCAACTTTTAACTGTTAACTATCGCATGAAAGAATGAATGTCAAAATAAAAGCAATGAGTAGATCACCAATACATGACAAGACAAAAATATCTGAAAACGACACACAAATCACACACTACCCCTAGGGTACGCCTCACTGTTGCCTTGCCCCTCGAAAGGTGATCATCGAGTAGAGGACGTTTTAGTAAGTCCTCATGTCCATGAACATGGCATGAGGGTAGCTTCTAAGGTGTCTTCCCATTGCTCCGGTGATCACCATGTCCCGAACCCTCGAATTGACCCAAACACCTCCAACGGTGGTGCTACCTACCTCTCAATGGTGGGATGGCACTACTTTAAGGACATTTACACAGACGAATTCCTTAGGGTAGGTAGACGACTCTAGATACTTGCTCTAATTTCAAAACAAATCAAAAAATACTTTTCACACCGACACCTTTTCAAAAAGCTTTCGAAAGCAACTTTTCAAACACTCTTGAGGATCGATACAAGAGTCGAACTGAAATTTTCAAAGAAACTTTTTAAAACCCACAGTTGAAAAGCAAACAAACCATTTTTGAAAACACAATGAGCAAGTACCTAAGAGCCCATGGATAACCATGGATAGAAAGGGTGCTAACACATTCCCTTTCTATAATCTACCTCCCGAACCGAGAGCAATCTCTACAAGGAATTTTTCTGTGCTTTTGTCCTTTCCATTTGGAGAAAATAAAAGACGGTGGCGACTCTTGCTTCCGCGACATTTCGCGAACCAGCGTTAAACAGTTAGTTCCAGATCCACCAATCACAGAACTGGCGACTCTGCTAGGGAATCTTTATAAAGTGAGGTGTACCTTAGGACTAAGATCACTGTGTTTTCAATTGTATTGACTTGCTTGCTTTAAATTGTGGTTTGCATGGGAGTTACATAGATCCTAACCCGGATCTGGGGATACCCTGTTTAGGTAGCATAAGCTGTGAGGGACCTGTCCGGCGTAGACCGACACGGGTGAAGCAGTGACTACATTGGTGTGGCACCTTGGTCTATACCGATATCCCTTGTGTCGCAATGAGGAGAATATGGGTCTTCTGAGGAGTCATTAAGCACCAACAGACCTTAGAACCTTAAATGACACAACTTGGACATTAGAACAGTAGCAGTATGCTACGCCCATTGAGGCTAAACTCTCGTGATGGTTCTGGCCGCAAGAAAAGATTGCGATGCTGGAGTTATGATCGATTGAGGGTAGTCAATGATATTGGGATCCTCTAAGAACCCAATTACTTTGATAGGACAGGTATGAACCAACAAACTGAAAGAGGGTAATACCTAGACCTCATGCTGGCCTAAACTCTAAGGGCTTGTCTTGTGTGACTTGTGTGCCTTACCATGTTTGCCTTTGTATCTATTTGTGGTGTGCTTTATCATAACATCATAACATCATGAGCATTACATGCATCCTGCATAAGGACTGACCATTTCAAAGACAAGAGGGTTTCACCTTTGCTCTGTTTTGTAGGACATCATGATGCCTGTGTGTGATCGGTGGATCTGGAACTGACCGTTTAACGCTGGTTCGCGAAATGTCGCGGAAGCAAGAGTCGCCACCGTCTTTTATTTTCTCCAAATGGAAAGGACAAAAGCACAGAAAAATTCCTTATAGAGATTGCTCTCGGTTCGGGAGGTAGATTATATAAAGGGAAGGTGTTAGCACCCTTTCTATCCATGGTTATCCATGGGCTCTTAGATACTTGCTCATTGTGTTTTCAAAATTTGTTTGTTTGCTTTTCAATGTGGGTTTTAAAAAAAGTCTCTTTTAAAATTTCAGTTCGACCCTTGTGTCAGAGTGTTTGAAAAATCGCTTTGAAAGCTTTTGAAAAGTGTCGGTGTGAAAAGATTTTTGTTTGTTTTTGAAGAGAGCAAGTATCTACGAGAACCTACCTACCCTAAGGAATTCGTCTGTGTAAATGTCCTTTAAAGTAGTTCCATCCCACCATTGAGAGGTAGGTAGCACCACCGTTGGAGGTGTTCGGGTCAATTCGAGGTTCGGGACATGGTGATCACCAGAGTAATGGGAAGACACCTTAGAAGCTACCCTCATGCCAGGTTCCCGGATCATGAGGACTTACTAAGACATCCTCTACTCGACGATCACCTTTCGAGGCAAGGCAACAGTGAGGCGTACCCTAGGGGTGGTGTGTGCGATTCGTGTGTCGTTTTCAGATATTTTGTCTTTTTATGTTATTGGTGTTCTACGCTTGATTTTATTTAAGGCCATTCATTCTTGCATGCTTTGTTTAACAGTTAAAAATATTTGCGGAAAAGTAAATTCTAAGCTATTACAAATGGCGCGGGTCCACATCGCCAAAATTAAACCGGACCCGATTTGACGGAAGAGTAAATAAAGCGAATAAAGAATTAGAAAGTGCGAGAAGTAACTGTTACAAAGCTTCGGGAGAGGTACATAATTATTTAAGCAAAATAAAATAAATATGCGAAATTAAATAAAATTAAGAACATGGGCGTTGGACCCTTTTGCAAAAATATTAAAATTAATAAGGAATTAGAATTAAAAAGAAAATGCTTTGTCTTTGTTTTTTTTGGTATTTTTATGTTTTTTAAGATTTAATAGAAAAAGAGAATTAATTAAAATTAAAATTGAATGCAAACCCTAATTCTAATGGCTTTTAAATTTATTATGAAAAATATTGAATTTTAACCTAATTTAAACCTAAGTTAATTTACATGCAAATTTGATTATAAAAATAAATAAAATAAATAAATATTATTATGAGAAAGAAAAATAAAAAAGGGAATAAAATTTATTAAACCTAATTCTACATTTTTTAGATTTTTGTTAAAAGAATTAAAGTTAGAACACCTAATTTAAATTAATTTATTTACACGCAATTTGTTTATGAAAATAATTAAAATAAAGTATTTATTATATTTTTTTCATCTTTTCTGATTTTTATGAGTTTTTTTGTATTTTGTAAAAATAATAATTAATTAAATCAAAACAATAAAATAAATAAAACAATAATTAAAAAAATAAAATATGAAGAAAATTGCAAACCAGGGGGGGTTCAGGCCCCAATATGGAGGTTAAGTTTGTGATATTCTGGCCCATTTAGTATAGCCTTTTTTGACCTTTTTGCTAGCATGCTGATGCGTTGACCAGACTTAGGGTGTGCTTCAGATCTAAGCCCTTGGTTTGATCTCCAGGGGGACGTGTCACACTTGATTTGGCAATGCATCATAGTCCTCAGTAAGTGGAATAGCATGTGAAGCTGGATTGAAAAATAATATGAAGAATAATACAGACTTGGGGCTCGAACCCAGGTCATGGACATTGCAAAGGTGTACACCTGCCACTGAGGCGCTTTGTTCATTCATAAATTAATATAACAACTAAATATTATAAAAGAAAAAGGTTAGTGGCCTTGGAAACGCGCGCGCATTTTTGAATTGGCCAGTCACCATTTGACACGACTTTGTCTTCTCCACCATCCCTGAAATACAAAAGACAACAGCAACGGTTTTACACGCGTGGGTTTAGAGGGCTTTAAGGAAAATAGCGATTAGGTCTCCTTGGCACATAAATTCAGCGCGATGGGTGGTTCCTGTTCGTCCAGATGCGTCAAGTTCAATGGTTTTGGTCTCGTCCCCCAATTTTGCTTTATTTCAAAAGCCCTAATTCTAAGGTTGAAGAACCCTAATCTGCATCAATGGCATAATCATGGATATAGCACAAAAATGCAATTAATGTAAACGGTTAGCTTCAGAATCTCATAATAAATAAGAATCCATGCATAAAATGCTGTGAAAATGCTTAGAATACAAAACACGATAATGAAAAATATGTGAGACAGGTTGACTTCTGGATACCGTTTCACGGCGTTTCAATTGATGTTTTTGATTGGAATACGTCCAATGATGCTTGAGGAAACTAATGGAACAGGAATTAGGCCTTGAATCGCCCTGGAAGAATGATTTCAGAATTGACTTTTTAGAGAGAAAATTCAAGTTGTCAATGGCCTTTGAGCGCAGCTTTTGTGTCTAGCATGATTAGGGTTGTGTTTATGCTTATGTAGTGAATGTATTAGGTCAACAAAATTGATCCAAATCTCTTGTATTCATGAATTGAAGATTTGATTTTTTAAGGATCTTTTTTCAATCTTTTTCAAGTGTTCTTGTGCCAATTATGATCAATTTGCTCCAAATCTTTCCTTATTGACTTAGGCACGAAATCTTGAGGCTGAAATATGTACAAAAAGATTTGAAAGCTTAGGTTAGTATTTCTCCTATATTTAATTTGATTTAAATGAATTAATATAAATAAAAATTCAAATAAATAAATAAAAAATGAGAAAATACTTCCCTTTGGGCCAAGTGGTCGTGCATGTGTCATGGATGATGAATCATGGAAGAAAAATGGGCCCATTAGCAATTTTAAGTCATTTGCATAAATGTTGACTTTTCAAAATATCCAAAAATTTCCCAACTTCTACAAGGCATAACTTGCTCAATTTTTAAGCTTTTCTCATGTTCTTGGACATTTTGAAAAGTTCTTTGAGTCCTCTAACCCATGCCTTTGGTCCCATGTCATTTTGATTTACCAATCTCAAGTTATGGCCTTTGACTTAAAGTCCCCTTTTGTTGACTTTTGAAAATGACCTATAATGTTGAAATTGATAACTTTTTGTGAGAGCATTTCTTGGACTTGAAGTATGAAGATGAGTTGTAAGAAATGTCTTTCTCTTCAAAATGAGCTTTGGATGTAATTTTTCTGATAATCCATGTGAAAGTTATGCCCTGGTCAATTTCAGTTGACTTTTTCAGCTGTCCAAATAAGGAAACTTTTGCATTTTGATGATTTCTGAGCCAAATTTTGAGAATCATGATCAAGCATTGATCAAATGATGTTTGTGGCTTCAAAATGATATGTTAACCAAAAATTTGAACTTTTGACTGTCAAATGACCATTTTGCCCCTACAGTTGACTGTAGTGCAATTTAGGGTTTTGACTGTGCAATTTTGAGCTGAATGCCTTGAAACTTGATATGAGGATGCCTGGCCATATTTGTAGGCATGTGAGACTTGATTGGACCTTTGAAAACTTCCTTTTCTTGATCAGCACACAAACCCTAGTTTTGACTGTATAGGGGACCTTTGCACTGTACAACCCTTGGGGAATTTTGTGACTTGGCTTGGCAATTTCTTGAAGAATATGGGAGGGCAAATTTTGGGGTACAACAGCTGCCCCTGTTCAATCTTCTTAGACCTGGGGATGCAGATTGGCGGACGTGCCTTTCGTAATCCGAGGGTAGAAGATGATTGGACACTAGAGTGCCCAGAAATTTGCGCTCACATGTTAGCAGTGTGATGGGGGAATGGGCTTATAGATGCCATTTGGAGATTGCTGGATAGGATGATGGGCTTATAGATGCCATCTGGATGTTGATCGCGTAGGAGATTCCTTAGCGAGAACCTGCATACCTTCAAAAGAACAAATGAGTACCTGACACGTTGCAGGAGCTGACTTTCAGATGCTTGGCATAGATGTGTCCTGACTGGTTACAGGAGCTGAGTCTGGAGTTTCAAACGGCGATGAATGAACCAGGGATGGTTGCTGCCTTAGCATGAACGGTAAGAGAATCTTGGGTGATTTTTAACCTCAACAACGCTCATTGAGAAAAATCTTGGGTGTCTTCTACTGGGATAAGAATCAGGAGATCTTAGGGTCGATCTGACTGAACCAGAGGAGGCCTTTGACTGGATAAGAATCAGGAAAATCTTAGGGTCGATTTAACTGAACCGGACAAGGTCTTGAAATATCTTCAACTGGATAACCATCAGGGAGATCTTAGGGTCGATCTGACTGAACCAGAGGAGGCCTTTGACTGGATAAGAATCAGGAAAATCTTAGGGTCGATTTAACTGAACCGGACAAGGTCTTGAAATATCTTCAACTGGATAAGCATCAGGGAGATCTTAGGGTCGATCTGACTGAACCAGAGAAGGCCTTTGACTGGATAAGAATCAGGAAAATATTAGGGTCGATTTAACTGAACCGGACAAGGTCTTGAAATATCTTCAACTGGATAAGCATCAGGGAGATCTTAGGGTCGATCTGACTGAACCAGAGAAGGCCTTTGACTGGATAAGCATCAGGAAAATCTTAGGGTCGATTTAACTGAACCGGACAAGGTCTTGAAATATCTTCAACTGGATAAGCATCAGGGAGATCTTAGGGTCGATCTGACTGAACCAGAGAAGGCCTTTGACTGGATAAGCATCAGGAAAATCTTGGGGTCGATTTAACTGAACCGGACAAGGTCTTGAAATATGATTGAGAATTTCAACTGCATCTTTCCTGAAAGGTAAAGGTCAGTCATATGCAATGCATGATATGGATCAAGCAATGATGTTCTCAACATAAATGAGATTTGTATGATATAATGCGTCTATGCATGCTATAATGATGTATGTGATGTTTTATGTATGTTTTTGTCTAGGACAGTGAATCCTTGACGGGTGCCGGGAAGTCGTATCCTGGGCTGATATTGAAGAATAGATTTTGCTTCCGCTGGGGATGATAACTGCAAGAATACCGGTAGGAGAAGATGACTCCGTTGCGGAATAAACTTGGCAAATGGAGGATTCTGCGGGGAGAAAAGATACTCTAGCGACCATGCTGGGAAGCAATACTCTGTGGGAAGAGGGATGCCTTGCTGAGTGTTGATAATAGTTTGCTGGGGATAGGAAGACTTTGTCGACGACGCTCTTTCCGTGGCTTTTAGCTGAGGATAACCCAGTTATATCCTGTTAAGGAAATAACTCTTTAAATAAAGCCGGGCGACGCGTTCGTATTCTGCGGGGGGATAAGCTTCCAGAATCTACTGGGGATAAGCTTATTGCTTGGGGATATGAATTCCATCTTTCCTGGGGAAACTGGATTGGACTGGACTCTTTTGGGGAAGTTTTGATATGCTGGGGAAGAAGTGATTCCTTTGAATGTTGATACGCCGCCGGGGAACAATCTTTAGACCAAGACTGCCGGGGATACTTGTTAAGAATATATGCATGCTGCTGGGGAGGTATTGAGATCTACGGGAGGATACCCAATTTCCTTGAGATTTGATAATTTTGCTTGGAGAGGAATGTACTGTTTGCTGACTCTCTGGGGAATTAAGATGTACTAGTCGTATTCTTTAACTGAACCTACTTTTGTACCTTGGAGGACAGAATAATTAGATTGCTCAGACAACTCTTTATTGCCCCTGTTTCTAGTGTCACCTGCAATTAATTCCTTTGTTTCGTATGCAAATATTTATGAGTTAGCAAATTATTGTCAATGCATATATCACAAATTGAACCTTGGACGTTCTTCGCAAAACAAAACAGAAAAAGAAAAACACTTGGCACGTTTAACTGAAAATATATTTGTATTGATTTTGAATGGCCTGAAAATAGGCGTTTTGTGTACAAGAGGCTGACGTCCTAGTAAGAGGAACGTCGCCGAACAAGAGAGTTTATACAAATTTTGTACAAAAGAAAATAAAACAGCTGTGTGAAGTGAATGATCCCACTGGGTTTCAACTCTGCTATTGTCTTTATAACTCAGAGCGTCTCATCACTTGATGACCTTGGTTGAAGGTGAAGCTGACTGATCGATGCCGTCTGATCTTGATGTAGATACCGGATTCTGGATGCAAAGTGACCAACGAGACATAGTATCACGCTTTATCCCTAATTTTTGCCTGGACCGCCCTTTCGGGTTTTCAGTCCACCGGGATACCCATTTTTGCCCAAGCCGCCTTTTCAGGTTTTCGACTTGCCGGGTGTACAGATTTTTTCATTTCATCCCTTCATTTTGCCCGAACCCTTTTGGTTCGATGGGAAGCCCTAATTTTTGCCTAGGCATGTCAGCCTAGCGGTCTTTTTTCATGCGTAGTATCTTTTTACTATGTCTGCATTGGCGGGGTGAGGAAGGTCGTCACCATCCATATTGGTTAATATCATTGCTCCTCCTGAGAACACATGTTTAACCACAAATGGCCCTTCGTACGTAGGGGTCCATTTGCCCCTTGGATCACTCTGAGGGAGGATGATTCTCTTGATTACCAGATCCCCAACTCGATATTCCTGTGGTCTGACCTTTTTGTTAAATGCCCTGATCATCCGTTTCTGATACGTCTGACCATGACAAATAGCAGCAAGTCTCTTTTCGTCAATGAGGTTGAGCTGATCAAGTCGTGTCTGGATCCAATCATCCTCGTTCAGATTTGCATCCTTCATTATCCGGAGAGAGGGTATTTGCACTTCGATCGGCAAGACTGCCTCCATGCCATAAACCAGAGAGAAAGGAGTTGCCCCGGTTGACGTCCTAGCTGAGGTACGGTACCCATGCAGAGCGAACGGTAACATCTCGTGCCAATCTTTGTAAGTCACTGTCATCTTCTGCACGATTTTCTTGATGTTCTTATTCGCTGCTTCTACAGCCCCGTTCATCTTCGGTCTGTAAGGAGAAGAATTGTGGTGCTGTATCTTGAACTGTTCGCAGAGCTCAGCGATCATCTTATTGTTCAGATTGGTACCGTTGTCTGTAATAATTCGCTCAGGGACGCCGTACCGACAGATCAGATTGTGTCGAATGAACCGTGCCACAACAGTCTTGGTTACCGTAGCATAGGAAGCCGCTTCGACCCACTTCGTAAAATAATCAATCGCCACTAGGATGAAGCGATGCCCATTAGATGCCGTAGGTTTAATCTCGCCGATCATGTCTATGCCCCACATTGCAAACGGCCAAGGCGCAGTCAGAACATTCAGGGGAACCGGAGGAACATGCACCTTATCTACATAAATCTGGCACCTGTGGCATGTCCTGGAATGTTGGTAACAATCAGCTTCCATTGTGGACCAGTAATATCCTGCCCGTAGGATTTTCTTAGCCATAGTGTGTCCACTGGAATGCGTACCAAAGGTCCCTTCATGTAGCTCTTCCATGATTCTTTCTGCTTCAGTCTTATCCACACAACGTAGTAAAGTTGAATCATGGTTTCGCTTATACAAGATGCCATTGCTGAGGAAGAACTTGGCTGCGAACCTCCTCAGGAATTTCTTATCATTGACAGAGGCACCTTCAGGGTATTCCTGAGCTTCCAGATATCTCTTCACTTCGTGGTACCAAGGCTTCTCAGTTACCAATTCAGTTTCGAGATCACAACAGTATGCCGGTTCGTCCAGTTTCCAGATGATGATCCGGGGAGCCTCATTGTCCCATTTGACCTTGAACATAGAAGACATTGTAGCTAACGCGTCCACTAACTGATTCTCTTCTCTTGGAAAGTGCTCAAAGGTTATCTCTGTGAAGTGGGGGATCAGGGTCAACACACATTCTCTGTAAGGAATCAGGTTTGGATGTTTCGTATCCCATTCTCCTTTGATCTGATTGATCACAAGAGCGGAATCTCCGAAGACACTCAGAAACTTGATCCTTAGGTCAATCGCGGCTTGAAGACCCATGATGCACGCCTCATACTCCGCCATGTTGTTGGTACAGTTGAAACATAGTCGGGCAATGAGTGGAGTATGAGTACCTTGAGGAGATATGATGATGGCGCCGATACCGTTACCCAAAGCGTTGGAGGCTCCGTCAAAGTGCATAGACCATCGGGATCCTGGTTCAGGTCCTTCATCCGGTCCAGGTACTTCACAATCAGTGACAATCATGATGCTCTCATCCGGAAACTCAAAGTTCATGGACTGGTAGTCATCTACAGCTTGATGTGCCAAGTGGTCTGCCAATACACTCCCCTTGATGGCTTTTTGGGTTGTGTACTGAATGTCGTATTCCGTCAAGATCATTTGCCATCTTGCGATTCTCCCAGACAGAGCAGGCTTTTCGAATATGTACTTTATAGGATCCATCTTTGAGATTAACAAGGTAGTGTGAGTCAGCATATACTGTCTCAGCCGGCGAGCAGCCCATACCAAAGCGCAACAAGTTTTCTCAAGCAGTGAGTATCGGGTCTCACAGTCGGTAAACTTTTTGCTAAGGTAATAAATGGCATGCTCTTTTCGGCCAGACTCGTCATGCTGCCCCAGCACACACCCCATTGAATTGTCGAGCACTGTCAGGTATAGTATCAGAGGTCTCCCTTCAACCGGTGGCATAAGGATAGGTGGTTCTTGGAGATACTCTTTGATTCTGTCGAAGGCAGCCTGACATTCATCGTTCCAACGTACTACCTGATCTTTCTTCAGCAGCTTGAAGATTGGCTCACAGGTAGCAGTCAGATGTGAGATGAAGCGAGCAATGTAATTCAGGCGTCCTAAAAAGCCTCTGACTTCCTTCTCTGTCTTAGGAACTGACATCTCTTGAATAGCTTTGACCTTAGCAGGGTCCACTTGAATACCTTTATCACTGACCACGAAGCCTAGCAACTTCCCAGATCTTACCCCAAAGGTGCACTTGTTCGGGTTCAATCTTAGCTTGTATAGTTTCAACCGGTCAAACAACTTCTGCAGATGATCTAGATGCTCTTCCTCAGTCTGGGACCTTGCGATCATGTCGTCCACATACACTTCTATCTCATGATGGATCATGTCATGAAATAAAGCAACCATGGCACGTTGGTAGGTTGCCCCAGCGTTCTTTAATCCAAATGGCATGACCTTGTAACAGAAGGTGCCCCACTGAGTAACAAATGTAGTCTTTTCCATGTCTTCAGGTGCCATCTTGATCTGATTGTAACCTGAAAAGCCATCCATGAAAGAGAATACTTTGTGCTAAGCTGTATTATCAACAAGGACATCAATGTGAGGTAAAGGGAAGTCATCTTTGGGGCTGGCCCTGTTCAGATCCCTGTAATCGACACACATTCTGACCTTACCGTCCTTCTTAGGTACCGGCACCATATTAGCAACCCACTGAGGGTAAGAAGTTACTGCAAGGAACCCGACATCAAACTGTTTCATAACCTCGGCCTTAATCTTCTCAGACATCTCTGGACGCATCCGACAGACCTTTTGCTTAACTGGAGGGCAGTCTTCCTTAGTCGGCAAATGATGGACCACAATATCGGTATCCAACCCGGGCATGTCTTCGTAGGACCAGGCAAAGATCTCCATATAGTCATGTAACATCTTGGTTAACCGTTGCTTCACGCTGAGCTCTAGGTTGGCACCAATCTTTACCTCTTTCCTGTCTGCCTCAGTACCCAAGTTTATTGTTTCCACTGGCTCTTCATGGGGTTGAATTGCCCTCTCTTCCTGAAGCAACAGTCTTGCAAGCTCGCCAGGCACTTCGCAATCATCTTCACCTTCGTCTTCGGCTAAGTTGATCGGATTTTCGAAGTCATAATTGGCAGTAGCAGAGTTGTTATCAGTAAGATCCAGAGTGGATTGAAACCTGTATGAGTGAGTGTGTGTGTAAATACAACTGTTTTTGAAAATTATGTAAAGGAAAAGAAAGACAGAAAAGGAGCACAATATTTGCAATGCGAAAGTACGTCCAAGATTTTCAATCATGATATATGAAATGACAGTTTATATGCCCTCACAAATGATACCACGGTGCCTCGGGTAAGACACCGGGCCATAGAGTTTATCATTGTTTATTACAAAATAACGAAACAAAGAAATTTATTACTTAGTAACAAGAGAAACAAATAAGTTGTCCTTTGCACTCCAATTGTTAGATCCACTGTCGGTTGCCGGGTAGATCCAGCTATCAAACTCAGCATCGTCCACTTCATCTTCGTCCCCAATAGCATTTACTCCATGAGCAGGTAGGGGAGCTGTCACCACATTAGGCTTCTCAGATGCCTCAAACTGTACCTCCTTGGCGTCCATGAGGTCCTGCAGCTTACTCCTTAGTGCCCAACAGTCATCAGTAGAGTGCCCCGGGCTATCTGAATGGTAAGCACAACGAGCATTCGGGTTGTACTTGGGAGATGCAGTATTTGGAAACTTCGGCGCCTCTCTGACAGTCACTAAGTTAGTGGATAACAACTGTGGCAGGATCTGCGACAAAGTCATGTTTAAACGGGTGAATTCTCTCCGGGGTCTTTCAACCTTCTGAGGATTGTTTGGCCGGGGAGCGGCAGCAGGTTTAGCAATCATTACCGCACTGACAGATTGGCGGTGCTCAGGTCTCTCTGATCTCCTGGAACCATATACGGCACTAGACTCCTTCTTGAAGGGTTTCTTCTCAGAACTAGATGATGCACCCTTCGGGATTTTTCCAGACTTTAACCCAGCTTCGATCCTCTCTCCAGTCAAGATCAAATCAGTGAACCCAGCAGAAGAATTCCCAATGAGATGGTTGAAAAATGGCCCAGATAGGGTCCCCAAGAACATGTCTACCAATTCCCGATCAGTCAATGGTGGCTGCACCCTGCCAGCCAGGTCTCTCCACTTCTGAGCGTACTCCTTAAAACCTTCGCTTGCACCTAACGACATACCCTGGAGTTGGGTACGTGTGGGGGCAAGGTCGGCATTATATTGATACTGCTTATAGAAAGCAGTAGCCAACTCCTCCCAGTTACGAACTTTGGTCCCATCCAGCTGATAGAACCATTCGAGATGAGTCCCTGAAAGACTCTCCTGGAAGAAGTGGATCCATAAATTCTTATCCGCAGAGTACGGCTGAATTTTCCGAACATAGGACCTTAGATGCAGCTTGGGACAAGACGCCCCGTCATACTTAGAGAAGGATGGTGCTTTGAACTTGTGAGGGATGATCACACCAGTTGACAAACCCAGATCTCCGAAGTCCAGCCCAGGTACCTGTTGAACCTCCATAGCCTTCAACCTATCCTCCAGTTGCTTGTATCTGTCGTCTGCAGGAGGGTACTGCTCTTCATCAAAATCTGTCTCGTTGTCGGAGACTACCGGACTAGGAACCCTTGCTTCTGCCTGAGGAGAATTCTTGTCAACAGAAGAACCAGCCTCTTCCTGTTGCAGAGTATTGTTAAACCTTCGGCCCGAGTTGAACAGAACAGTTCTTCTCTTCTTCTTCTTCTCCTTCTTCAGGAGCATAGCTTTCAGTTCTTCTTGGCCTTGAGCCAGACCCTTGATTAATTCTTGAAACTGCGCATTCTGCGCCTGAAGAGCCTTGATTGATGTCTCAGTTGATGCAGAGTCGGTATTCATGATGCTGAAATAAACAGCGAAGAACTGTAAGCGACCTGAAAGGAGGAAAAACCTGCTATGCATATGATGTATGAAATGCGTATGCAATGCATTCAAGGGTTCGAAAGTTCAAATTTGTTGTAGACAAAAAGGAACACACGTTATCATTAAGGAAATCATTGTTTAATACATCAAGGCCTCATGGGCAAAAGTACAAAAATCAAATCAATCCCAAAATATACTGCGCATCCTCTTTGGAGCTATGTAGGTGTTGAGATTCCTCTCCTCATGCAACAGGCGGGTGAGCTCCAAGGCCTTCTTTTCACTGGCATGCAGACTAGTCTCAAGAGAATTCCGTTCTTCCTTAAGCTGGATCCAGCTCTTCTGCATCTCTTCCCAAGATGTGGGCATATCAGGGTGCTGAATAATGTAGGGTACTTCCCCTTCCAATACTGGTTCTTTGATTACTGGGAGCATATGAGGATAAGGCATTACTAACTTCTGGGAGCGGGCTCGTATCCACTTGAGATAAGGTTCCAACGGGATGGAATTCCTGTGCCCCAGTGTCTTGCTGTCTATCCTACTTGGCATCCTCCAGGCTCTGATAAATCTCTGGCGAAGTCCTTGAGTATCGTTGTCGAAGTCAAAAACTATGTCAGGGATCAACATGTCATGAGGACCATCCCTCCGAGCATAACCAAATTGTCTCCAAGCCAGGCATGGGCTATAAGTAATACCTCCTCTGATTCCAAGTAAAGGAACATTAGGGTACTCCCCGCAACGATCGATGATAGTGACATCTTCTCTGGACCTAGGGCACCAATGTATATCTGCATGTGTAAGAGTCATCAACCGTTGTGACCATCTCAAACCCCGCTCATTCTTCAAGACTGATTGTGGAAGGTGCGAAATAAACCACCTTCCCAGGAGAGGAGTGCAACACATAAGGACACCTCTTTTTCTCATGGTTCAAGTGTAACATGAGTGAAGGATGTCCCCCAGCAACGTAGGTATAGGATTCCTGGACATAAAGATCTGGACAGCACTGATATCAATAAGCTGATCTGGGTTAGGGAACAACACCAAACCATAGACAAGGAGGGCCACAACCTCTTCAAAAGCTTGCAAGTCAAGGGAGTTCCAACATTCATGGGCCTTTTCAAACAGAAACCTGGCTAAGAACCCTTTGATACCACTCCTAACTTCCCAATGTCCCTTGAGGTCAGATGACTGTAGGTGCAAGGCTTTAGCAATCTCTTCAAACTTAGGTTCCTTTTCTGTACCGTTGAAGGGTAGCTGATCAAGGATAGGGATCTTCAGGAGCCGGGAGAACTCCTCCAAGGTAGGTACCAACTGATAGTCCAAGAAGGTGAAACAGTGATGCAGAGGGTCAAAGAATTGGAACAAGACCTTTATCATATCTTCCTCAATGTTGGTGTTGACCAAGATGATGAGGCTTCCATGCCTTTCCCTGAATGAAGAGTTCTCGAGAATCCTGGATATAAGCTCCTTAAGCTGAGGAGGGATCCTTACAAGACTGACTTGAATTGTCTTTCTACGAACAGTTTCCATGTCCTACAAAACAAGAACAAAGATGAAAATCCGAACCCCTGAAATGGTTAGTCAATGCACATGATGCTGGATGATGTCATGATGCTATGATTAAACACACCACAGATATTTACAAAGACAAACATGTAAGGCACACAAGGCACACAAGACAAGCCCTTAAGGTTTAAGGCCAGCATGGGGTCTGGGTAGTACCCTCTTGAAGTTGGTGGGTTCAACCTGTCCTAATCAAAGTAATCGGGTTCTAAGGTTCCCAATATCACGGGATTGCTTTCATTGTTCATCGTTTCGATTTAGCCACTGAACTGGCGACCGAAATATTCCAGGAAAGCAACCCTCAATTGAGTGTAGTATCGAGTATCAACCAACCTCGGACTGCACCAAAGTCAGTTATCTCACTACCCTAAAGAGGCCAAGATAGTTCAATTAAGGTTCCTAAGGTCAGTTGATGCTTCATGACACCACGCGGAGGCCCCGTACTCTCCTTGACTGAACTCAAGGGTTACCGGTACACACCAAAGTGCCACATCAACGTAGCAGACTGTTTCAACCATGTCGGTATACCCCGCACAGTTCCCTCACAGCCTTGTTGCTACTTTCTAAGAAGGTATCCCCCAGATCCGGGTTAGGATCTATAGAACTCCCAAGCAACCCATAATAATAAAGCAAGCAAGGAAAGCAATTGAAAACACAGTGATCTTAGTCCTAAGGTACACCCCACTTTAAGATTGTCCCCAGCAGAGTCGCCAGTTCTGTGATCGGTGGATCTGGAACTGACCGTTTAACGCTGGTTCGCGAAATGTCGCGGAAGCAAGAGTCGCCACCGTCTTTTATTTTCTCCAAATGGAAAGGACAAAAGCACAGAAAAATTCCTTATAGAGATTGCTCTCGGTTCGGGAGGTAGATTATAGAAAGGGAAGGTGTTAGCACCCTTTCTATCCATGGTTATCCATGGGCTCTTAGATACTTGCTCATTGTGTTTTCAAAATTTGTTTGTTTGCTTTTCAATGTGGGTTTTAAAAAAAGTCTCTTTGAAAATTTCAGTTCGACCCTTGTGTCAGAGTGTTTGAAAAATTGCTTTGAAAGCTTTTGAAAAGTGTCGGTGTGAAAAGATTTTTGTTTGTTTTTGAAGAGAGCAAGTATCTACGAGAACCTACCTACCCTAAGGAATTCGTCTGTGTAAATGTCCTTTAAAGTAGTGCCATCCCACCATTGAGAGGTAGGTAGCACCACCGTTGGAGGTGTTCGGGTCAATTCGAGGTTCGGGACATGGTGATCACCAGAGTAATGGGAAGACACCTTAGAAGCTACCCTCATGCCAGGTTCCCGGATCATGAGGACTTACTAAGACATCCTCTACTCGACGATCACCTTTCGAGGCAAGGCAACAGTGAGGCGTACCCTAGGGGTGGTGTGTGCGATTCGTGTGTCGTTTTCAGATATTTTGTCTTTTTATGTTATTGGTGTTCTACGCTTGATTTTATTTAAGGCCATTCATTCTTGCATGCTTTGTTTAACAGTTAAAAATATTTGCGGAAAAGTAAATTCTAAGCTATTACAAATGGCGCGGGTCCACATCGCCAAAATTAAACCGGACCCGATTTGACGGAAGAGTAAATAAAGCGAATAAAGAATTAGAAAGTGCGAGAAGTAACTGTTACAAAGCTTCGGGAGAGGTACATAATTATTTAAGCAAAATAAAATAAATATGCGAAATTAAATAAAATTAAGAACATGGGCGTTGGACCCTTTTGCAAAAATATTAAAATTAATAAGGAATTAGAATTAAAAAGAAAATGCTTTGTCTTTGTTTTTTTTTTGGTATTTTTATGTTTTTTAAGATTTAATAGAAAAAGAGAATTAATTAAAATTAAAATTGAATGCAAACCCTAATTCTAATGGCTTTTAAATTTATTATGAAAAATATTGAATTTTAACCTAATTTAAACCTAAGTTAATTTACATGCAAATTTGATTATAAAAATAAATAAAATAAATAAATATTATTATGAGAAAGAAAAATAAAAAAGGGAATAAAATTTATTAAACCTAATTCTACATTTTTTAGATTTTTGTTAAAAGAATTAAAGTTAGAACACCTAATTTAAATTAATTTATTTACACGCAATTTGTTTATGAAAATAATTAAAATAAAGTATTTATTATATTTTTTCATCTTTTCTGATTTTTATGAGTTTTTTTGTATTTTGTAAAAATAATAATTAATTAAATCAAAACAATAAAATAAATAAAACAATAATTAAAAAAATAAAATATGAAGAAAATTGCAAACCAGGGGGGGTTCAGGCCCCAATATGGAGGTTAAGTTTGTGATATTCTGGCCCATTTAGTATAGCCTTTTTTGACCTTTTTGCTAGCATGCTGATGCGTTGACCAGACTTAGGGTGTGCTTCAGATCTAAGCCCTTGGTTTGATCTCCAGGGGGACGTGTCACACTTGATTTGGCAATGCATCATAGTCCTCAGTAAGTGGAATAGCATGTGAACCTGGATTGAAAAATAATATGAAGAATAATACAGACCTGGGGCTCGAACCCAGGTCATGGACATTGCAAAGGTGTACACCTGCCACTGAGGCGCTTTGTTCATTCATAAATTAATATAACAACTAAATATTATAAAAGAAAAAGGTTAGTGGCCTTGGAAACGCGCGCGCATTTTTGAATTGGCCAGTCACCATTTGACACGACTTTGTCTTCTCCACCATCCCTGAAATACAAAAGACAACAGCAACGGTTTTACACGCGTGGGTTTAGAGGGCTTTAAGGAAAATAGCGATTAGCTCTCCTTGGCACATAAATTCAGCGCGATGGGTGGTTCCTGTTCGTCCAGATGCGTCAAGTTCAATGGTTTTGGTCTCGTCCCCCAATTTTGCTTTATTTCAAAAGCCCTAATTCTAAGGTTGAAGAACCCTAATCTGCATCAATGGCATAATCATGGATATAGCACAAAAATGCAATTAATGTAAACGGTTAGCTTCAGAATCTCATAATAAATAAGAATCCATGCATAAAATGCTGTGAAAATGCTTAGAATACAAAACACGATAATGAAAAATATGTGAGACAGGTTGACTTCTGGATACCGTTTCACGGTGTTTCAATTGATGTTTTTGATTGGAATACGTCCAATGATGCTTGAGGAAACTAATGGAACAGGAATTAGGCCTTGAATCGCCCTGGAAGAATGATTTCAGAATTGACTTTTTAGAGAGAAAATTCAAGTTGTCAATGGCCTTTGAGCGCAGCTTTTGTGTCTAGCATGATTAGGGTTGTGTTTATGCTTATGTAGTGAATGTATTAGGTCAACAAAATTGATCCAAATCTCTTGTATTCATGAATTGAAGATTTGATTTTTTAAGGATCTTTTTTCAATCTTTTTCAAGTGTTCTTGTGCCAATTATGATCAATTTGCTCCAAATCTTTCCTTATTGACTTAGGCACGAAATCTTGAGGCTGAAATATGTACAAAAAGATTTGAAAGCTTAGGTTAGTATTTCTCCTATATTTAATTTGATTTAAATGAATTAATATAAATAAAAATTCAAATAAATAAATAAAAAATGAGAAAATACTTCCCTTTGGGCCAAGTGGTCGTGCATGTGTCATGGATGATGAATCATGGAAGAAAAATGGGCCCATTAGCAATTTTAAGTCATTTGCATCAATGTTGACTTTTCAAAATATCCAAAAATTTCCCAACTTCTACAAGGCATAACTTGCTCAATTTTTAAGCTTTTCTCATGTTCCTGGACATTTTGGAAAGGTCTTTGAGTCCTCTAACCCATGCCTTTTGTCCCATGTCATTTTGATTTACCAATCTCAAGTTGTGGCCTTTGACTTAAAGTCCCCTTTTGTTGACTTTTGAAAATGACCTATAATGTTGAAATTGATAACTTTTTGTGAGAGCATTTCTTGGACTTGAAGTATGAAGATGAGTTGTAAGAAATGTCTTTCTCTTCAAAATGAGCTTTGGATGGAATTTTTCTGATAATCCATGTGAAAGTTATGCCCTGGTCAATTTCAGTTGACTTTTTCAACTGTCCAAATAAGGAAACTTTTGCATTTTGATGATTTCTGAGCCAAATTTTGAGAATCATGATCAAGCATTGATCAAATGATGTTTGTGGCTTCAAAATGATATGTTAACCAAAAATTTGAACTTTTGACTGTCAAATGACCATTTTGCCCCTACAGTTGACTGTAGTGCAATTTAGGGTTTTGACTGTGCAATTTTGAGCTGAATGCCTTGAAACTTGATATGAGGATGCCTGACCATATTTGTAGGCATGTGAGACTTGATTGGACCTTTGAAAACTTCCTTTTCTTGATCAGCACACAAACCCTAGTTTTGACTGTATAGGGGACCTTTGCACTGTACAACCCTTGGGGAATTTTGTGACTTGGCTTGGCAATTTCTTGAAGAATATGGGAGGGAAAATTTTGGGGTACAACACTGTGCGAAGGAATACTATCCGGTTCAACTTTGTTCACTCACCTGAGTTGCTTGAAGAGTTGGTTAGCAGAATTCCAAATACCACATCTTTCATTCAGAAGCATGGTTCTCTTCTCAGTTTAGTCACTGCAAAGCGAGATCAACAGTTGATGAGTGTCCTGACCCAGTTCTATGACCCTCTGTACCAGTGCTTCACCTTTCAAGACTTCCAGCTGGTCCCTACCCTGGAAGAGTTCTCTGATTTGCTTGGTATCCCTATCTTGGATCAGACTCCCTTTACTGGTTGGGAAAAGACCCTCAGGCTTGAGGAGGTTGCTGCAGCTCTTCCTTTGACCCATCAAGAAGTAATGGACAACTGGGTGACTAGAAGCAGAGTTAGGGGTTTCTTGGCCAAGTTTCTGATTGGTAAAGCTAACAGTTTCTGGAATGACCTGGACTTTTGGGCATATGAAGACATCCTGGCTCTCTTAATCTATGGGCTAGTCTTGTTTCCCAATCCTGACAACTTCATCAATGTCACTGCCATAAGGATCTTTATGTCTCAGAACCCTGTGCCCACTCTCTTGGGTGACATCCTGCAACAACTTCATGCTCGTACTGCCCGAAGACGAGGAACTCTATGGTGTTGTATCCCTTTGTTGGTGAGGTGGTTTATTTCACACCTCCCTAAGTTCGTGCTGAAGAACCAAAAAGGACGAGGTTGGGCTCATAGGTTAGTATCTCTCACTGATAAGGACATCATTTGGACTCTCAGAGGTTTGGATGAGATAGCTGTTATTGATCGTTGCGGGGAATACCCTAATGTTCCCTTGATTGGTACTCAAGGAGGAATTTCTTACAATCCATGTCTAGCGCTCCGTCAGTTTGGAAAGGCCAGAAGAGCAGGACCCCATGAGATGTTGGTGCCTCACATCAGTTTTGAGTTTCAGGTGGATAGTGACGAGCTGCGTCGTAGGTTCATCAAGGCTTGGGACAAAGTTCATAAAGCTGACCCACAAGAGTTGGGGCCAAAGACTTCTCTACCTATGGAAGCCTACTACAAATGGGTTCGTATCCGTGCTCAGAAGTTAGGTATGCCATACGAAGCCGTCAGACCTATCATTCTTGAGTATCCTGACAAAGATGGTGTTCCTCCAACTGTCCTCCCTCCTCAGATACCTACTGATTATGAGACTTTAAAGAGGTCTTGGTCGCAACTGCGAGAAGAACGGGATTCGTATCGGGAAAAGTTTAATGAGCAGGAATTGAAGATCCAGAAGCTGACAAAGCAGTTGGAGAACGAGCAAGCTCTGAATGACTACATCCGTACTGAGAAGAGGAGACCATGGGATCAATGAAGAGCTCTGGATGTTCTTTTACAGTTTTATTTCCCTTTTCAATATTTCCATTTCTATGTAACGCCCAAGGGCAACCTGTTGAACAATTTAAGTTTCAAAGTTGAATCTAATAAAGTGTGTTCCTTTTTGTTTACAAAGTTGATTCCCGATTGTCTTTGAAAACATAAATCATACGCATTCCCTTCATCATGTGCATAGCAGGTTTTCTTCTTTTCAGGTTGCTTACTGTTCTTCGCTGTTTATTTCAGCATCATGAATCCTGACTCATCATCAACCGAGATGTCTATCAAGGCTCTTCAGGCACAGAACGCACAATTTCAGGAGCTAATCATGGGTTTGGCTCAAGGCCAAGAAGAGCTGAAGGCCTTACTCCTGAAGAAGGAGAAGAAGAAGAAGAAGAGAACTGTTCTTTTCAACTCGGGCCGAAGGTTTGGCAACACTCTGCAGAATGAAGAGGCTGGTTCTTCTATAGGCAAGAGCAGTCCCCAAGGGGGAAAAGGTCCTAGTCCAGTAGTCTCTGACAACGAGACTGACTTTAATGAGAAACAGTATCCTCCTGCTGAAGACCGGTATAAGCAGTTGGAAGACAGACTGAATGCTATGGAGATCCAACAAGTGCCTGGGTTGGATTTCGGAGACTTGGGCTTATCTACGGGTGTGATCATTCCTCACAAGTTTAAGGCACCATCTTTCACCAAGTATGACGGGGCGTCTTGTCCCAAGCTACACCTCAGGTCTTATGTGCGGAAGATTCAACCGTACTCAGTGGACAAGAATTTGTGGATCCACTTCTTCCAGGAGAGTCTTTCAGGGACTCGTCTCGAATGGTTCTATCAGCTGGATGGGACCAAAGTTCGTAACTGGGAGGAGTTGGCTACTGCTTTTTATAAGCAGTATCAATATAATGCCGACCTTGCTCCTACACGTACCCAACTCCAGGGTATGTCGCTAGGGTCAAGTGAAGGTTTTAAAGAGTATGCACAGAAGTGGAGGGATCTGGCTGGCAGGGTGTAGCCTCCGTTAACTGACCGGGAGTTGGTAGACATGTTCTTGGGGACCCTATCTGGGCCATTTTTCAACCATCTTATCGGTAACTCGTCTGCAGGGTTTACTGATCTTATTTTGACTGGAGAGAGAATAGAGGCTGGGATGAAGTCTGGTAAAATTCAGAAGGGTGCATCTGCAAGTTCTGAGAAGAAGCCCTTTAAGAAGGAGGCCAGTGCTGTATATGGGTCTAGAAGACAAGAGAAACCTGGGCGCCGCCAATCTGTTAACGCGGTGATGATTGCTAAGCCTGCTGCCGCTCCTCGGCAAACCAATCCTCAAAGGGCTGAAAGACCCAGAAGAGAGTTTACCCGGCTGAGTATGACTCTATCACAAATCTTGCCGCAGTTGCTGTCCACCAACTTAGTGACTGTCAGGGAGGCCCTGAAAGTTGTGAATACTGCCTCTCCAAAATACAATCCAAATGCCCGCTGTGCTTATCACTCCGATAGCCCGGGGCATTCCACTGATGACTGTTGGGCCTTAAGGAATAAGGTGCAAGACCTTATTGACGCAAAAGAGATACAGTTTGAAGCGCCTGAGAGGCCAAATGTGGTGACTGCTCCTATGCCCCAGCATGGAGTAAATGCCGTTGATGAAGAGGTATATGCCGTTTCTGTGAATGATGTAGCTACTCCCTTGATGACTGTTAAGAGGAACCTACTGCTGGCCGGTTTATTTCCGGGTTGTAGTGAAGGTTGCCTTTTCTGTGCTGTTTCCCTTTCTGGTTGTCCTTTGCTGAAGTCGGGCATCCAAAGCCTGATGGACAACAAAGAGATTCTGTTCAAGAAGACTGCTGTTCAGTTTGTTCCGGTGGAAGAAGTTTCTGTTGTTACAATCTTTAATAATCCGATCAAGGCTCTCCCAAGGAAGCCGGTTAAAATCATGACTGTCGCACCCGTTGTTATTACTGTTCTGGGGCCTCTCCCCTATGAATCCGATAAGGCTGTCCCCTAGCACTATGGGGCAGACGTGTATGTACATGGAATCAAGCAAGAGTTCAACACTGGCACCAGCATCAGCAATATCACTGGTCCAACCAAAGTTACCCGCAGTGGCAGGCTCTTCTCGCCTGACATTGCGCCACCTACTATTCGAAGACCCCTCATTATAACACCTGCAAGTGTACCTGTTCCCGTTTCTGATCAAGTTGTGTCCCCTGCTGCCGAGTCATCTAATGCTCGGGTCAAAGGGATTGAAGATGAGCCTGCCCAGATGGAGGCACCAAAAGCTGTGACTGCTGAGGCCTCCCAACAAGAGATGGAGGAAATTCTGAAAATAATCAAGAAGAGTGACTTTAATGTTGTTGAGCAGCTGGGGCATACCCCCTCCAAAATCTCCATGCTCTCCTTGCTACTGTGCTCAGAGGCCCATGCTAAGGCCTTGATTTCATTTCTCAAGACGGCCCATGTGCCACAGGAGACATCTGCAGTCCAGTTTACTGATTGCGTAGCCAATCTGACAGCGGACAATGGTTTGGGTTTCTCGGATGTTGACCTTACTGCCAAGGGAAAGGATCACAATGACGCCCTGCATGTCTCTATTGAATGCAGGGGCACTACTCTTGCGCACGTGTTGGTGGACACTGGCTCTTCCCTAAATGTGCTACCCAAAAAGGCCTTAGACCGGTTGGATTGTGAGGGCCTGGAATTGAAACCTAGCAACATCATTGTCAGAGCCTTTGACGGTTCTAAAAGGATGGTTCATGGAGAGGTAGACATTCCTATTCGTGTGGGTTCTCAAGTATTCGACTCTACTTTCTATGTGATGGATATTCGTCCATCGTACTCTTGTCTACTGGGTCGACCTTGGATCCACAAAGCTGGGGCAGTGACCTCTACCCTGCACCAGAAGCTCAAGTACCCCGTCAGAGGGAAGATTGTCACTGTGCAGGGAGAGGAGGAGTATATGGTGAGCCATTTGAATTCCTTCAGGTATATTGAGATGGACGGGGAGTTTATTGAAACCCCCTTTCAGCATTTCGAAGAGGTACCTCCAACATTGGCAGCAGCAGAAACAGTGGTCGAAGAGGATGTTCCTTTGAAGATGGCTTCCTTGAAGGATGCCCGAGCCGTAATCAAGAAAGGTGAATGTGCTAACTGGGGCAGGCTCCCTGACTTTACACAGAAAACTGACAAGTTTGGACTGGGTTTTACTGCAGAGGGTCAGAAGGCTATGCGCAAGGCAAAGACTAGAAGACCTCCTGTGCTCATTACCAATCCAGGAGTGAATGCCATTGGGGACGGAGATGAAGTGGAAGAGTCAGAGTTTGAAAGCTGGATCTACCCGACGACTGATGGTGGATTGACCAATTGGACTGCTAAGGATCATACTCCTGTTACTTTTGTTACGCAGTAATAAACTCCTTTGTTTTGTTATTTGTAATAAACAATTAAAACTCTATGGCCCGGTGTCTTACCCGGGGCACCGTGGCTCCATTTGTGAGGGTATATTAATTGTCATTTCATATATCATGAATAAAGATCTTGGACGTTTTCTCGCATTTCAAATCTTATGCTCCTTTTCTTTCTTTCCTTTCTTTATATATTGCAAAACAGCTGTATTTACACACACTCACTCATACAGGTTTCAATCCACTCTGGATCTCACTGGTAACGACTCTGCTACTGCCAGTTATGACTTCGAAAATCCGATCAACTTAGCCGAAGACGAAGGTGAAGATGATTACGAAGTGCCTGGTGAGCTTGCAAGACTGTTACTCCAAGAAGAGAGGGCAATTCAACCACATGAAGAGCCGGTGGAAACAATAAATCTGGGTACTGAGGCAGACAGAAAGGAGGTAAAGATTGGTGCCAACCTAGAGCTCGGCGTGAAGCAATGGTTGACTCAGATGCTACATGATTACATGGAAATCTTTGCCTGGTCCTACGAAGACATGCCCGGGTTGGATACTGACATTGTGGTCCATCATTTGCCTACCAAGGAAGACTGCCCTCCGGTCAAGCAAAAAGTCTGCCGTATGCGTCCAGAGATGTCTGAGAAGATCAAAGCCGAGGTTATGAAGCAGTTCGATGCCGGGTTCCTTGCAGTAACTTCTTACCCTCAGTGGGTTGCTAATGTGGTGCCGGTACCAAAGAAAGATGGAAAAGTCAGAATGTGCGTTGACTACAGGGATCTGAACAGGGCCAGCCCCAAGGATGACTTCCCTCTACCTCACATTGATGTCCTGGTTGACAATACGGCTCAGCACAAGGTGTTCTCTTTCATGGATGGTTTCTCAAGGTATAATCAGATCAAGATGGCACCTGAAGACATGGAAAAAACTACCTTTGTTACTCAGTGGGGCACCTTCTGCTACAAGGTCATGCCTTTCGGACTGAAGAACGCCGGGGCAACCTACCAACGTGCCATGGTTGCTCTATTTCATGACATGATCCATCATGAGATAGAAGTGTATGTTGACGGCATGATCGCAAGGTCCCAAACTGAGGAAGAGCACCTTGATCATCTGCAGAAATTGTTTGACCGTCTGAAGTTGTACAAGCTGAGGTTGAACCCGAACAAGTGCACCTTCGGGGTAAGGTCTGGAAAGTTGCTAGGCTTCGTTGTAAGTGATAAGGGTATTCAAGTGGACCCTGCCAAGGTCAAAGCTATTCAAGAGATGCCAGTTCCTAAGACAGAGAAGGAGGTCAGAGGCTTTTTAGGGCGCCTGAATTACATTGCTCGGTTCATCTCGCACCTAACTGCTACTTGTGAACCAATCTTCAAGCTTCTGAAGAAAGATCAGGTAGTACGTTGGAATGATGAATGTCAGGCTGCTTTTGACAGAATCAAAGAGTATCTCCAAGAACCACCCATCCTTATGCCACCGGTTGAGGGGAGACCTCTGATACTATACCTGACAGTGCTTGACAACTCAATGGGGTGTGTGCTGGGGCAGCATGACGAGTCTGGCCGAAAAGAGCATGCCATTTATTACCTTAGCAAAAAGTTTACCGACTGTGAGACCCGATACTCACTGCTCGAGAAAACTTGCTGTGCTTTGGTATGGGCTGCTCGCCGGCTGAGACAGTATATGCTGACTCACACTACCTTGTTGATCTCAAAGATGGATCCTATAAAGTACATATTTGAAAAGCCTGCTCTGTCTGGGAGAATAGCAAGATGGCAAATGATCTTGACAGAATATGACATTCAGTACACGACCCAGAAAGCCATCAAGGGAAGTGTATTGGCAGACCACTTGGCACATCAGGCAGTAGACGACTATCAGTCAATGAACTTCGAGTTTCCGGACGAGAGCATCATGATAGTGACTGATTGTGAAGTACCTGGACCGGATGAAGGACCTGAGGAAGGATCCCGATGGTCTATGCACTTTGACGGAGCCTCCAATGCTTTGGGTAACGGTATCGCCGCCGTGATCATATCTCCTCAAGGCACTCATACTCCACTCACTTCCCGACTATGTTTCAACTACACCAACAACATGGCGGAGTATGAGGCATGCATCATGGGTCTTCAAGCTGCGATCGACCTAAGGATCAAGTTTCTGAGTGTCTTCGGAGATTCCGCTCTTGTGATCAATCAGATCAAAGGAGAGTGGGATAGGAAACATCCGAATCTTATTCCTTACAGAGAATGTGTATTGACCTTGATCCCCCACTTCACAGAGATCACCTTTGAACACTTTCCGAGAGAGGAGAATCAGTTAGCGGATGCGTTAGCTACGATGTCTTCTATGTTCAAGGTAAAATGGGACAATGAGGCTCCCCGGATCATCATCTGGAAACTGGACGAACCGGCATACTGTTGTGATCTTGAAACTGAATTGGCGACTGAGAAGCCTTGGTACCATGAGGTGAAGAGATACTTGGAAGCTCAGGAATACCCTGAAGGTGCGTCTGTCAACGATAAGAAGTTTCTGAGAAGGTTCACAGCGAAGTTTTTCCTTAGCAACGACATCCTGTATAAGCGAAACCATGATTCGACCCTACTGCGTTGTGTGGATAAGACAGAAGCAGAAAGGATCATGGAAGAGCTACATGAGGGTACTTTCGGGACACATTCCAGTGGACACACTATGGCGAAGAAAATCCTTCGGGCAGGGTATTTCTGGTCCACAATGGAAGCTGACTGCTACCAACATTCTCGGACATGCCACAAATGCCAGATTTATGCAGACAAGGTGCATGCTCCTCCAGTTCCTTTGAATGTCTTGACAGCGCCTTGGCCGTTTGCAATGTGGGGCATAGACATGATCGGTGAGATTAAACCAACGGCATCCAATGGGCATCGCTTCATCCAGGTGGCAATTGATTACTTTACGAAGTGGGTTGAAGCAGCATCCTACGCTACGGTAACCAAGACTGTTGTGGCACGGTTCATTCGGCACAACTTGATCTGTCGATACGGCGTCCCTGAAAGAATCCTTACAGACAACGGTACCAATCTTAATAACAAGATGATCACTGAACTCTGCGAGCAGTTCAAGATACAGCACCACAACTCTTCTCCTTACAGACCGAAGATGAATGGGGCTGTAGAAGCAGCAAATAAGAACATTAAGAAAATTGTGCAGAAGATGACAGTGACTTATAAAGATTGGCACGAGATGTTACCGTTTGCTCTACATGGGTACCGTACCTCAGCCAAGACGTCAACCGGGGCAACTCCTTTCTCCTTGGTCTACGGTATGGAGGCAGTTTTACCGATCGAAGTGCAGATACCCTCTCTCCGGATAATGAAGGATGCAGATCTGAGTGAAGATGATTGGATCCAGACACGACTTGATCAACTAAACCTTATTGACGAAAAGAGACTTGCTGCTATTTGCCATGGTCAGACGTACCAAAAACGGATGATCAGGGCATTTAACAAAAAGGTCAGACCACAAGAATATCAAGTTGGGGATCTGGTAATCAAGCGAATCATCCTTCCTCAGAGTGATCCAAGGGGCAAATGGACCCCTACATACGAAGGGCCATTTGTGGTTAAACATGTGTTCTCAGGAGGAGCCATGATTCTAACCAACATGGATGGTGACGACCTTCCTCACCCCGCCAATGCAGACATAGTAAAAAGATACTACGCATAATAAAGACCCGCTAGGTTGACATACCTAGGCAAAAATTAGGGCTTCCCGGCGAACCAAAAGGGTTCGGGCAAAATGAAGGGATGAAATGAAAAAATCTGTACACCCGGCAAGTCGAAAACCTGAAAAGGCGGCTTGGGCAAAAATGGGTATCCCGGTGGACTGAAAACCCGAAAGGGCGGTCCAGGCAAAAGTTAGGGATAAAGCGTAATACTATGTCTCATTGGATCACTTTGCATCCAGAATCCGGTATCTACAGCAAGTTCAGATGGCATCGGTCAATCAGCTTCATCTTCAACTAAGGTCGTCAAGTGATGAGACGCTCAAAGACATAAAGGCGATAGCAGAGTTGAAACCCAGTGGGATCATTCCATTTCACACAGCTGTTTTCATTTTTCTCTTGTACAAATTTGTATAAACTCTTTTGTTCGGCAGCGTTCTCTTACTAGGACGTCAGCCTCTTGTACATAAACGCCTATTTTACAGGCAAATTCAAAAATCAATACAAAAATACACTTTTCAGCTCAAATTGCCATTTATTTTTCCTCTTCTGTTTTTGTTTTGCGAAGAACGTCCAAGGTTCAATTTGTGATATATGCATTGACAATAATTTTCTAACTCATGAATATTTGCATACGAAACAAAGGATTAATTACAGGTAACAGTAGAAACAGGGGCAATAAAGAGTTGTCTAAGCAATCTAATTGTTCTGTCCTCCAAGGTACCAAGGTAGGATCAGTTGAAGAACATAACCAATACATATTAATTCCCCAGAGAGTGAACCAGCAAGTCAGTGCACTCTCCCCAAGATATTTTCAGCCTTAAGGAAGTTGGGTATCCTCCAGCAGATCTCAACATTCCCCAGCAACATACAGGCATTTTTAACAAGCATCCCCGGCAGTCTTGGCCTGAATATTGTTCCCCGGCGGTATATCAAACATTCAATGGAGTCACTTCCTCAACGTATCTCAAAAATGTCCCCAGGAGAGTCCAATCAAGACTTCCCCAGGAAAGTCCAATCCAGCTTCCCCAGGAAAGTTGGAATCCATCTCCCCAAGCAGTAAGCTTATCCCCAGTAGATTCTGGAAGCTTATCCTCGCAGAGCACGAACGCGTCTCCCGGTTTTATTCAAAGAGTTATTTCCCTACCAGGATATAACTGGGTTATCCTCAGCCAAAAGCCATGGAAAGATCATTCTCGACGAAGTCTTCTTATCCCCAGCAAAGTCTGTTAACACTTCCAACATAACGACGGTATCCCCGACGAAGTTACCATCAACATCCCAGCAAAGTACCTCTCTCCCCACAGAGTATTGCTCACCAGCAAGATCACTAGAGTATTTTCTCCCCGCAGAGTAATCTATTCGCCAAGTCTATTCCCCAACGGAGTTATCTTCTCCTACCGGTATACTTGCAACCATCATCCCAAGCGAAAGCAAAGATCTATTCTTCAACATCAGCTCAGGAGTGACTTCCTGGCACCCGTCAAGGATTTATTTTCCTAAGACGAAAAGATACATTCATAAACATCATATTTTCATACATTACAGCATGCATATACGCACCATATCTTACAAATCTCATTTATGTTGAGAACATCATTGCTTGATCCATATCATGTATTGCATATGACTGACCTTTACCTTTCAGGAAAGATCCAGTTAAGTTCTCAGCTATATTCAAGACCTTGACCGGTTCAGTTAAATCGACCCTAAGATTTTTCTGTTTCTTATCCAGTCAAAGGCCTTCTCTGGTTCAGTCAGATCGACCCTAAGATCTCCCTGTTTCTTATCCAGTTGAAGATTTCAAGACCTTGACCGGTTCAGTTAAATCGACCCTAAGATTTTTCTGTTTCTTATCCAGTCAAAGGCCTTCTCTGGTTCAGTCAGATCGACCCTAAGATCTCCCTATTTCTTATCCAGTTGAAGATTTCAAGACCTTGACCGGTTCAATTAAATCGACCCTAAGATTTTTCTGTTTCTTATCCAGTCAAAGGCATTCTCTGGTTCAGTCAGATCGACCCTAAGATCTCCCTGTTTCTTATCCAGTCGAAGATTTCAAGACCTTGACTGGTTCAGTTAAATCGACCCTAAGATTTTTCTGTTTCTTATCCAGTCAAAGGCCTTCTCTAGTCCAGTTAAATCGATCCCTAAAAGATTTTCCTGATAAAGACTCAGTAGAAGACATCCAAGATTCTCTCAGCGTTACTGTTGAGGTTGAAGTCGCCCAAGATTCTCTCAGCGTTACTATTGAGGTTGAAGTCGCCCAAGATTCTCTCAGCGTTACTGTTGAGGTTGAAGTCGCCCAAGATTCTCTCAGCGTTACTGTTGAGGTTGAAGTCGCCCAAGATTCTCTCAGCGTTACTGTTGAGGTTGAAGTCGCCCAAGATTCTCTCAGCGTTACTGTTGAGGTTGAAGTCGCCTATGGTTCTCTCCCCGTTACTGCGGAGGTAGTAATCGCCCCAAGATTCTCTCAGCGTTACTGTTGAGGTTGAAGTCATCCAAGATTCTCTCAGCATTACTGTTGAGGTTGAAGTCGCCCAAGATTCTCTCAGCGTTACTGTTGAGGTAGTAATCACCCCAGGTTCTCTCAGCGTTCCTGTTGAGGTAGTAACCGTCCAAGGTTCTCTCACCGTCCCGTTGAGGTAGTAACCATCCCTGGTTCATTCATAACCTTTTGAAGCTCCAGATTCAACTCCTGTAACCAGTCAGGACACCTCTATACAAAGAGTTTGAAGACCAGCTCCTGTAACAGGCCAGGTACTCATTTTCTTTTTCAGGTACGCAAGTTCTCGCTAAGGAATCTCTTACGCGATCGACATCCAGATGGCATCTATAAGCCCATCCACCTTCCATCATCTCTTAGCATGGCATCTATAAGCCCATCATCCTATCCATCAATCTCCAAATGGCATCTGTAAGCCCATTCCCCACATCACACTACTATGTGAGCGCAAATTTCTGGGCACTCTAGTGTTCAATCATCTTCCACCTTCGGATTACGAAAGGCACGTCAGCCAATCTGCATCCTCAGGTCTAAGAAGATTGAACAGGGGCAACTGTTGTACCCCAAAATTTGCCCTCCCATATTCTTCAAAATTTGCAAAGAGCATGCTTCAAAATCTCCCCAAGGGTTGCACAATTCAAGGGCCTCCTAACAGTCAAAAACTAGGGTTTTGGTTCTGACAAAGAAAATGAAGTTTCCAAGGGTCCAATCAAGTCCCACATGCCTACAAACATGGTCAAGCATCCTCATACCAAGTTTCAAGACTTACAACACAAAATTGCACAGTCAAAAACCCTAATGGCCCTACAGTCAACTGCAGGGGCAAAATGGTCATTTGACAGTCAAAAGTTCAAATTTTTGGTCAACATCTTATTTTGAAGCCACAAACATCATTTGATCAAATCTTGATCATGATTTTCAAGGCATGGCTCAAAAAGTCTCAAGATGCAAAAGTTTCCATATTTGGACAGTTGAAAAAGTCAACTGTAACTTGACCAAGGCATAACTTCCACATGGTTCATCAGAAAAATTCCATCCAAATCTCATTTTGAAGAGAAAGACATTTCCTACAACTCCACTTCATACTTCAAGTCCAAGAAATGCTCTCACAAAAAGTTATCAATTTCAACATTATAGGTCCTTTTCAAAAGTCAACAAAAAGGGACTTTAAGTCAAAGGCCATAACTTGAGATTGGTAAATCAAAATGACATGGGACCAAAGGCATTGGTTAGAGGACTTCAAGACCTTTCCAAAATGTCCAAGAACATGATCAAAGCTTAAAAATTGAGCAAGATATGCCTTGTGGAAGTTGGGAAATTTTTGGGAATTTTGAAAAGTCAACTTTGCTTCAAATGCCTCAAAATTGCCAATGGGCCACATTTTCTTCCAAGAATCATCATCCAAAGCATATGCACGACCATTTGGCCCAAAGGGGATTTATTTCATCATTTTTTATTATTTATTTGAATTTTTATCCACATTAATTCATTTAATTAATTAAAATATGAAAAAAATACTAAACAAATGTATGTGAACCTTTTTATGCAGCATTTGCTCTCCTTAATGACTCAAGATTCGTGCACAACAAAATTGGAAAGATTGGCCATGATTGGGATCAAAATCACATGGAAAAGATTTGGAAAATATTCATGGAAAATCAAATATTGCTTTCATCAATGCAAGGATTTTTGGACTCAAAATTCAACCCTAATCCATTGGCATACATATACAAATGCAAACCCTAGTGCTAAGAACCCTGGAAGCTGCGCTCAAGCCATAAACAAACTTTGTATTTTTTGAAGAAAATTTCAAAACTGTTTTCCTATTTTCAGCAGGTTTCAAGGCAAAACAACAATTCCATTGCATTCCTGACACCTCCAGGAATCTTCCTGAATCAAAATCATAACCTCTAACATCAAGAAACGGTAGAATCAAGTGGTCCTATTTCCAGTTTTGTACATATTCGTGTTTCAATTTTTAAGCATCTTCATTGCATTCTTTCTACTGATTTATACTAATCTAACCATTCTAAAGCTAATGATGTTATTTAATTGGATTTTCGTGCCCTATATGCCAAATTACCATTGAAGCTTTCTAGGGTTTCAGAGTTGCAAAATTAGGGGTTTCCTCTTCAGGAAAAATCAGACCACGAGACCCATGCCATTGAAACCAGAAGCTCATGACCAATCGTTCCCATAGCTCGCGATCAATTTATGATCAACAGGGTGCTAATCGCTATTATTCTGTTCATCATTTAGTGGGGGTTTAAAACCCCCGCTATCTCTTTTTTATTTTACAGGCAATTGAAGAAGAAGACAGACGTGTCTATTGCTCACAGGCTCTTTTGAATTTCGCGCGAAATACGCCAACAATCATTGTCTTGTATTATATTCATTGTGTGCCATATTATATACAAAACGCGTTAACAGCTCAGCTGGCAGGCATATGGTTTGGTAAGTAATGGGACCTGGGTTCGATTCCCAGGTCCCCCATCCCTTCAATATTATTTTTCCTAATATCTTCCCATGCAGCGCTTTGCCTGAAGACCATCATGGACGCCTATAAAGATATAAATATATTTTATTTAAATGTTTTCTTTATAAATAAATTGTATTAATTAATTTAGTTAATTCTAGGTTTAAATTTTAATATTTTTTGTAATAAACTAAAATGGGTAGAATTAGGGTTTTAAAGACTTTTATTCCTTTTCTTTTATTTTATCATCATTAAATATTAATTATTTTTGTAAATAAATTGCCATGTAAATAATTAGGTTAACTTTAGGTTTAATTTTCACATTTTTTTTATAATAAATTGAAAATAGCTAGAATTAGGTTTTAATTCCATTAATTCTCATTAAAATCCATAAATACAAAAAACTCCAAAAAACAATTTCTTTCTTTTATTTAACTTAATTAATTTGTTAATTATAATTTAATTTCCTAAAAAAGGGTCCAACGCCCTCGCATTCGATCGTAATTCTATTTCGCGCGCTTATTTTCTTTTTTATGTAATTCTCCCAAAGCCATGTAATAGATTAATTAGGATCTTTATTTTTCCGCATTTTGTTTTATTTTCAAATCGGGTCCTGGATTAATTTGGCGATGTGGACCCGCGCCTTTGTGATAGCGTAGGATTTTTATGTTCCCGTAACTTTTAACTGTTAACTATCGCATGAAAGAATGAATGTCAAAATAAAAGCAATGCGTAGATCACCAATACATGACAAGACAAAAATATCTGAAAACGACACACAAATCACACACCACCCCTAGGGTACGCCTCACTGTTGCCTTGCCCCTCGAAAGGTGATCGTCGAGTAGAGGACGTTTTAGTAAGTCCTCATGTCCATGAACATGAGGGTAGCTTCTAAGGTGTCTTCCCATTGCTCCGGTGATCACCATGTCCCGAACCCTCGAATTGACCCGAACACCTCCAACGGTGGTGCTACCTACCTCTCAATGGTGGGATGGCACTACTTTAAGGACATTTACACGGACGAATTCCTTAGGGTAGGTAGACGACTCTAGATACTTACTCTAATTTCAAAACAAATCAAAAAATACTTTTCACACCGACACCTTTTCAAAAAGCTTTTGAAAGCAACTTTTCAAACACTCTTGAGGACCGATACAAGAGTCGAACTGAAATTTTCAAAGAAACTTTTTAAAACCCACAGTTGAAAAGCAAACAAACCATTTTTGAAAACACAATGAGCAAGTACCTAAGAGCCCATGGATAACCATGGATAGAAAGGGTGCTAACACCTTCCCTTTCTATAATCTACCTCCCGAACCGAGAGCAATCTCTACAAGGAATTTTTCTGTGCTTTTGTCCTTTCCATTTGGAGAAAATAAAAGACGGTGGCGACTCTTGCTTCCGCGACATTTCGCGAACCAACGTTAAACAGTCAGTTCCAGATCCACCGATCACACACTTGGAAAACTTGTTTCCAATGAAATTGCTACTAATAAATTTTTGAGATGTCTTAGAAGGGAATGGCAACCTAAAGTAACAGCTATCAAGGAAGCAAATGACCTCACTACGCTTACCATTACAACTCTGTTTGGAAAGCTGGAAGAACATCAACAAGAATTGCAAAGTCTTGAAAAATATGAAAATAAGAGTAAGAATGATAGGAACAAAGACATGGAGGGTGAGAAGAAGTCAATAGCTCTAATGGCTTCTAGCTCTAAGTCCTCAACCAAAGAGCAAGATGATAATGACTCAACTAGTGATGAAAATTCTGATGATGAAGAAATGGGACTTTTTGTTCGGAGATACAATAGGTTTATTCAAAATAATGGAATCAAGAACTCCAATAAGAATCTCATAAGCTTTCGAAAACAATCCAAAGAGACAAGGCAAGAAGAAAATAAAAAGCAAAGAGGTAAAGGACCTTGTTACAATTGTGGTAAAGTTGGACACTACAAACCAGATTGTCCAAAGATGAAAAAGGATAAAGGAAAAGCTCCACCAAAGACGTTCAACAAACAAAGAAGAGCTTACATTGCGTGGGAAAGCGATAGTGATTCATCAAACAATTACATTTCAAGTGTGTGATCGGTGGATCTGGAACTGACTGTTTAACGCTGGTTCGCGAAATGTCGCGGAAGCAAGAGTCGCCACCGTCTTTTATTTTCTCCAAATGGAAAGGACAAAAGCACAGAAAAATTCCTTATAGAGATTGCTCTCGGTTCGGGAGGTAGATTATAGAAAGGGAAGGTGTTAGCACCCTTTCTATCCATGGTTATCCATGGGCTCTTAGATACTTGTTCACTTGTGTTTTCAAAAATGGTTTGTTTGATTTTCAACTGTGGGTTTTAAAAAGTTTCTTTGAAAATTTCAGTTCGACTCTTGTATCGGTCCTCAAGAGTGTTTGAAAAATGCTTTCGAAAGCTTTTTGAAAATGTGTTGGTGTGAAAAGTATTTTTGATTTGTTTTGTTTTGAATTAGAGCAAGTATCCACGAGTCGTCTACCTACCCTAAGGAATTCGTCTGTGTAAATGTCCTTTAAAGTAGTGCCATCCCACCATTGAGAGGTAGGTAGCACCACCGTTGGAGGTGTTCGGGTCAATTCGAGGTTCGGGACATGGTGATCACCAGAGCAATGGGAAGACACCTTAGAAGCTACCCTCATGCCAGGTTCCCGGATCATGAGGACTTACTAAGACATCCTCTACTCGACGATCACCTTTCGAGGCAAGGCAACAGTGAGGCGTACCCTAGGGGTGGTGTGTGATTTGTGTGTCGTTTTCATTTATTTTTGTCTTTTGTCAAAGTGATCTATGCGTTTGTTTTTATTTTATCATTCATTCTTACATGTCATTATTAATAGTTAAAAATTGCGAGAAATATAAAGTTCCTAAACTATTACAAAGGCGCGGGTCCACATCGCCAAATTAAACCAGGACCCGATTTGACATAAAATAAAGAAATAAAATGCGGGAAATATAAAATGTCCGAGTTACATGGCTTGAGCAATTACATAATATTTGAAAGAAAATAAATGTGCGAAAGAAATAAAAATAGAACGTTCGAGGGCGTTGGACCCTTTAAAGAAATTAAATAAAATTAAAAAGCTAATTAATTATTTAATAAAAGGAAAGAAATGTTTTTTAGTTTTTTTTGTATTTATGAAATAAAGAAAATTAAAATTAAAAGAAACTCTAATTCTAAGTTTTTTTAATTATTAATGAAAATGTTAAAGTTTAACCTAATTTACTAAATATTTAATGTACATGTTTATTTACAAAAATATTTAATAATTAATAACAATAATAATAAGAAAAAATTATTTATTAAAAAGATGATGAAAAGTTAAAAACCCTAATTTCTACATATTTTAATTTGTTAAGAAAAAGACTTAAGTTTTAAAACCTAATTTAACTAAATTAATTATTTAACATTTATTTACAAAAATATTTAATAAGTAAATTAATTAACATATTCTTAGTTTTTGATTTTCTGGTTTTATATTATAAAAATTAATTCATGAATTTAAAGAAAACAATTAAAACAATTAAAAGAATGAAAAAGGAAAATCAAATAAAAAATAAAAATGATGCAAATCATGGGGGGTGTCTGGCCCTTTTTGGAGGTGAATTGGAGTGGTTTGACCATTTGTGTTCTGGCTGTTGGCCATTTGTGTTCTGTCCTCATCATGCATAAGTTGTTCTACTTTGGCCATTTGGCTTTTGGCTTTTGGCCATTTGTGTTTTGGCCTCAACGTTCCTTAATGAACCTGCATGAGATCTTGTCTAAATCTGCAGTGTTGAATCTCATGAACACATTAAATAAAATCATAAAATGAAAATAAAGCCAATATATAAAGAAATTTAATGTTTAGGCACAATATGGCATGTATGAATGATTATACCCTTTTGATCATGGAGATCAAATCAATCTTACCCTTACTGGAAAATTAGTGACCTGAATGCTTTTATGCCTTACTGGAAAATTAGGATCATGGAGATCAAGCCAGCCTTATCCTTACTAAAGAAGTAGTGAGGTATTGGTTTGTAACTGTGATGGCTTGTTTGTAGTGAGAGAGGGATTTGTAATAAGGATTTCAAGGTTTTAGGGTTCTTGAAAGAGTTTGATATTCTAACAGTGTTGTGGCAAGGTTTTTTTTCTCTCTTCTTTTCTCCTCTTCTCTGGTTTGATTGAAAAGAAGGTGATTATATAATGGAAATTAGGGTAAAGCAAATGGGCTTTGAATGTGCAATTGGGCCTCCAATATTCACTTGAATTCGTCACTTTCCAGGCTAAATCGCAGGGATTTAAGTGCATTTTTTGAAGTTGAAATGTGAAAACAAAATGTAGCTGACATCGATAACTAACTCCTGTCCGAAAATCGGCTCAATCGGATAAACGGTGAATTAGTTATGAATTTTTGAAGTTTCAGCTCAGACAAACTTATTTTGGGCTCCAGTGTCGACTCTGACACGTTCTTCAATAAAAAATTGGTATTGATCGGAGCATAATCCGGTCTCGACTTTTGAAGCAAAGTTGTAGATCTATGAGTCAGTGACCTTGTGTAAAAATATGAGCCCAATCCGATAAAAATTGACCGAGTTATGAATTTTCGAAGTTTCGGCCCAGATGAAATAATATTCAGCATTCAGGATTTTCAGCGTGTCACGCACTCTGAGCAAAAAACGGAGGCCTTTTGAATACCGTTTGAACTCAATACCTTCTGTGAAAATGTAGCCAACTCAATTTGTGAAATTTTGGCGCCAGAACCAGCTCGATACGATGAAAATCGACCAAGTTATGATTTTTTGAACATGACGCAAATAAACTTCTGTCACAAATTTTCTGCACGAAAATACTTGATAAATCCACATTTTTGAAGACCTTCTGATCGAAATTGGCTTCCAGCCGTGAGAGATGAAAACGTAGATAATGTCAAGACGGAATTTTGTCCACCAGAACGGGTTCAAAACGAGTCACGATCTTCAAGTTATGAATTTTTTAGCGCGTAAAAACTGCACTTTCAGCACACTTTTTCACTATATTTCTTCAAGAAAACTCACACATTCGGATACCTTCTTTAAAGAATTGACTCTTGAGCCAAACCTGAATTTGAGAATATGTTATCAGAGATATCTTGGAGAAAGAACACCTGAATATAACGCGCCGGGTTGGACTTGTGAATTTTCTTGAAATGTTTTGAGAAATATGGGAGGGCAAATTTTGGGGTACAATAGTTGCCCCTGTTCAATCTTCTTAGACCTGAGGATGCAGATTGGCTGACGTGCCTTTCGTAATCCGAAGGTGGAAGATGATTGAACACTAGAGTGCCCAGAAATTTGCGCTCACATAGTAGTGTGACGGGGGAATGGGCTTATAGATGCCATTTAGAGATTGATGGATAGGATGATGGGCTTATAGATGCCATGCTAAGAGATGATGGGTAGGTGGATGGGCTTATAGATGCCATCTGGGTGTCGATCACGTAAGAGATTCCTTAGAGAGAACTTGCGTACCTGAAAAAGAAAATGATTACCTGGCCTGTTTACAGGAGCTGGTCTTCAAACTCTTTGTATAGATGCGCCCTAACTGGTTACAGGAATCGAATCTGGAGCTTCAAACGGCGATGAATGAACCAGGGATGGTTACTACCTCAACAGGAACGGTGAGAGAACCTTGGACGATTACTACCTCAACAGGAACGCTGAGAGAATCTTGGACGATTACTACCTCAACAGGAACGCTGAGAGAATCTTGGGCGACTTCAACCTCAACAGTAATCATTGAGAAAGTCTTGGGCGACTTCAACCTCAACAGTAATCATTGAGAGAATCTTGGGCGACTTCAACCTCAACAGTAATCATTGAGAGAATCTTGGGCGACTTCAACCTCAACAGTAATGCTGAGCGAATCTGTGGATGATTACTACCTCCGCAGTATCGGGGAGAGAACCATAGGCGACTACAACCTCAACAGTATCATTGAGAGAATATTGGATAACTTCTGCTGAGTCTTTATCAGGGAAATCTGTTAGGGGTCGATTTAACTGGACTAGAGAAGGCCTCGGACTGGATAAGAAACAGAAAATCTTAGGGTCGATTAACTGAACCGGTCTAGGTCTTGAAATCTTCAATTGGGATAAGTGTCAGAACGTCGCCATGCCTGGGTCACATCTGAACTATATCTAGAAGGAAATCTGGAAGAAGTATCAGAACGTCGCCATATCTGGTTCACATCTGAACTATATCTGGAAGGAAATCTGGAAGAAGTATCGGAACGTTGCCATATCTGGTTCACATCTGAACTATATCTAGAAGGAAATCTGGAAGAAGTATCAGAACGTTGCCATATCTGGTTCACATCTGAACTATATCTAGAAGGAAATCTGGAAGAAGTATCAGAACGTTGCCATATCTGGTTCACATCTGAACTATATCTAGAAGGAAATCTGGAAGAAGTATCAGAACGTCGCCATATCTGGGTCACATCTGAACTATATCTAGAAGGAGTCACGATAGTTGATAGTAATCATCTTTGTATTGACCTTTCCTGAAAAGGTAAAGCATCAGTTGTATGCAAGATCGTGATGCATGAACTGCATGATTTCAGGATGTCCTCAAAATTGATGAGATTCGTGTAGTATGATGCATATGCATGCTATAATGTATGAAGATGTAATGTTCATGAATGTATTTTTGTCTAAGAAAATAAATCCTTGACGGGTGCCAGGAAGTTAACTCCTGGGCTGGTGTTGAAGAGAGAGCTTTTCGCTCTGCAAGAATGAACCGGTAGGAGAAGATAACTCCGTTGGGGAATAAACTTGGCGAATGGATTACTCTGCGGGGAGAAAAGTACTCTAACGATCTTGCTGGGGAGCAATACTCTGTGGGGAGAGAGATACTTTGCTGAGTTGTTGATAATAACTTGCGGGGGATACCCTTGTTGTGTTGGAAGTGTTAATAGACTTCGCTGGGGATAAGAAGACTTCGTCGAGGACACTCTTTCCGTGGCTTTTGGCTGAGGATAACCCAGTTATATCCTGGTAAGGAAATAAATCTTTGAATAAAGCCGGGAGACGCGTTCGTGCTCTGCGAGGGATAAGCTTCCAGAATCTACCGGGGATAAGCTTGCTGCTTGGGGAGATGGATTCCAACTTTCCTGGGGAACTAGATTGGACTCTCCTGGGGAAGCTTTGAACTGTATCGGGGTAAGTGACTCCACTGAATGTTTGATATACCGCCGGGGAACAATCTTTAGACCAAGACTGCCGGGGATGCTTGTTAGGAATGTATGTATACTGCTGGGGAATGTTGAGATTTGCGGGAGGATACCCAACTTCCTTAAGGCTTGATAATAGCTTCGCTTGAGGAGAGTGTACTGACTTGCTGGCTCACTCTCTGGGGAATTAAGATATACTGGTTATGTTCTTCAGCTGAACCTACCTTGGTACTTTGGAGGACAGAACAATTAGATTTTTTAGACAACTCTTTATTGCCCCTGTTTCAGTGGGAGAGGAAGACCTATGAGGTGCTGATAGTTGTTGATGGACAAACCTTCTTCTGGTAGACAGGTGACAAGATGATAGGACATAGTCGTACGCTTTGATCCCTGACTTTTTCCTGGACCACCCTTTCGGGTTTTCGGTCCATCGGGATACCCATTTTTTCCCAAGCCGCCTTTGCAGGTTTTCGACTTGCCGGGTGTACAGATTTTTTTTCATTTCAGCCCTTATTTTTGCCCGAACCCTTTTGGTTCGCCGGGAAGCCCTAATTTTTGCCTAGGTATATCAACCTAGCGGGTCTTTGATTTTGCATAGTATTTTTTTCGACTATGTCCATGCTTTCAGAATGTAGGGAGTTGCCCCTGTTAGAAGTGCTTTGTCATGCCACCAGAAAGTGTTTGATCAGGCAAGATTCGTTGCTGGAGTGCCCCAAGTGACTCAGGCGGAGATTTGCCCCAGGCTATTTGGCCTTTGAGAGATTCTCCGAATCTTGATTGGACTGCCCTAGATGATGTACCATGGTCATGTCATGCCCCTTGATTGGAAATACTTCTGTTCATTAGGAATTCGTCGTCCGAATTTCTATGCTGTTCAAACAAAAAGTCATATGCAAACAAAGTTATGTTAAAAATGCAAAGCCTATGTCTGTTTTGAAGATTTTGAAGATGCATTATTTTTCCATAAAACAAATGAATGTTTGTAAACGTGATGTCAACTCCGTATTTACCGTAGGCCTTAAGGAGTCAGGATACCTTTCGTAACAGTATGCTTTCGAACTAACCCATGCTTCAGCTAGGACTTTTAAGGGTTATAACGTGGCTTGGTTCACGGTTTAAGAAACAAAGGATAAAGGCTCAAATTTTATTTGTACCCACCCGCTCTTCGTGATGTTCTCCAAACCTAAACTCAGTTGATCATACGTTAGACCTTGTTTGAGTCTTTGCTCTGATTTTCCGGTGATGATTCAGATATTGATGATTTATTCTGAATAGGCAGTCATTTTTGTTTTTGTTGAGGGTTTGTATGACCTCTTTCTTTTTTGATTTTTTTGTTATCCCTTTCTTTTTTGATTTTTTTTGTTATCCCTTTCTTTTTGCCTGAACTGTTTCCTTTTTTGGAATTACAGTCAGCGGGATGCCCCAGTTTTGTAAGTCTCCTTCATGGGTTTTGACTTAATGGGCTTTTAATTTTTTTTGGAGATATAATGACTGCCTATCTGTATGATTGTTCAGAACCATCACTGTCTTTTGTTTTGTAAGGACCTCTTTGGTGCCATTCGTTATGCACTTGGATCAACTGAGAGACTACCCTGCCCCAGGTTATGATTAAGGGTTTTAAATTTCGAAAAGCAAAACTCCTACTTCTTTGGCTCAGAGGGGTTGACGAGGGATTAACTTCCTTATAACTCCAGTGTTTAGGGATCGAAACAATGCCTGTACCTCATCAGCGGGGTTTGTTCAAAAGCATACTGTAAAGATCGTGGTATCGTTTTCGTCATCCTCCCTCAAGAGGCTTAGAAATTATTAATTAAGAGTTGATCATCAGAAAAAAAATATGAAAATAATTTGCATTTAGTGAATACGAATATATTGTTTCAGAACAGACATATGCGATGCATTAATGAAATAACAACGTTTGATATGAATGGAGTGTTTGAACAATCAAAAGAAAATTACAACTTGAAAGATTCTAATGAACACAAATTTCTCAATCCTAGCCATGTTTTGACAAGGGAGCAGTGGTCACATTGGGGGTCTCAGCAGGTTCGAATTCAATCTCCTTAGCATCGATCATATTCTGGATTTTATATTTCAGCGCCCAACAGTCCTCAGTGTCGTGCCCCGGGCTATTAGAATGATAAGCACACCTCGCCTCTGGGTTGTAGCTTGGAGAGGAGGTCTTGGGTTTTGCAGGAGGGTTGATCACCGCGATCAGATTCATTTTCAACATGTGCTGCAAAGCTTGTGACCATGACATGTTGATGTAGGTGAATTGTCTCTTAGGCTCGTCCGACCTGTTCTGATCAACCCGCTGTTCTTGGTGAGGTCGTTGTTGGACCTGAGAAGTAGTAGCAACTCGGAGAGGTCTATTCATTGGACCCGACCTTTGCCCTCTTGGAAGCTGTTCCATGACCTGGTCCCTGATTTGGGCTGGTTGCTTCATGCCTTGAGGAAGCTGGCTGATCATGGCTCTCAGCTCTCCTTGCTCCTGAGCTAAACCTTGAATGAGGGCCCTTTGCCCCAACATCTGGGTTTTCAATGTGTCTACCTCAGCTTGTAGACATTTCAGCTGTTCATCCTTGTCATCTTCAGGACTCTTTCTGATCAGATTCCCCATGAGGAGTGTCCTCAACTCTTCCTGCCCCTTGGATAGGCTTAGGAAGATTTCCCTGAACTGAGTCTCTTGAGTGTGAAGGTCCTGGTTATCTTGTTGTGAAGCCATTGCTGAAATAAACAGCGAGAAAGGTAAGTGACCTGCAACAAGGATACCTGTTATGCAATGATGAGTATGACATGCATGTAATGTTTTCAAGGACCTCGCGGGATAAACAAGAAAATTTGTTAGAATTTGGGTCCGGTAGCTTGATTGAAGGAACTTCCTGTTGTAGAGAGTCCTTCTTCAAGGGTCAAAGGCTCACCATATCCAGTGGGTCATAGCCCCTGACTTTAGTCATCATGTCTGGTTTTGATTTCCAAACAACCTCGGTTAGGAGAACCTTCTTCAGGAGTCAAAGCTCACCATATCAAGTGGGTCATAGCCCCTGTCAACCTTGGCTAGAGGAAAATAAATCCTCTTTGCCCCTTGCTGGGATAGTTGATTCACCATGACCTGCATCACAAGCCCTTGAGATCCTTGAAATGGGTTAGGATGTATGCAATGGTATGATGTTATGTTATGCATGGGGTAATATGGATAAACCCTGTTATGAGTCCCCATTTAGGACTACAAACCAAAACCTGCAAGAAACTCAAGTAAAACCTGTCATGAGTCCCAATTAAGGACTAAAACAAAACCTGTAAGAAACTCGGTAAACCTTGTTATGAGTCCTAATTAAGGACTACAAACAAAACCTGCAAGAAGCTCAAGTGTCAGACAACAAGCATGCAAATAGTCAAGTACGAAGGCACACAAGTCACACAAAAGAGCCCTTAGAGTTTAGGCCAGCATGGGGTCTAGGTATTACCCTCTTGAAGTTGGTGGGCTCAACCTGTCCTATTAGAAGTAACCGGGTTCTAATGGTCCCAATATCACTGGATTGCTTTCATTGTTCATCGTTTCAATTTAGCCACTGAACTGGCGACCGAAATATTCCAGGAAAGCAACCCTCAATTGAGTGTAGTATCGAGTATCAACCAACCTCGGACTGCACCAAAGTCAGTTATCTCACTACCCTAAAGAGGCCAAGATAGTTCAATTAAGGTTCCTAAGGTCTGTTGATGCTTCACGACACCACGCGGAGGCCCCGTACTCTCCTTGACTGAACTCAAGGGTTACCGGTACACACCAAAGTGCCACATCAACGTAGCATACTGTTTCAACCATGTCAGTATACCCCGCACAGTTCCCTCACAGCCTTGTTGCTACTTCCTAAGAAGGTATCCCCAGATCCAGGTTAGGATCTATAGAACTCCCAAGACAGTCCCACAATTTAAAGCAAACAAGGAAAGCAATTGAAAACACAGTTATGAACTAACCCTAAGGTACACCTCACTTTAAGTTAAGTCCCCAGCAGAGTCGCCAGTTCTGTGATCGGTGGATCTGGAACTGACTGTTTAACGCTGGTTCGCGAAATGTCGCGGAAGCAAGAGTCGCCACCGTCTTTTATTTTCTCCAAATGGAAAGGACAAAAGCACAGAAAAATTCCTTATAGAGATTGCTCTCGGTTCGGGAGGTAGATTATAGAAAGGGAAGGTGTTAGCACCCTTTCTATCCATGGTTATCCATGGGCTCTTAGATACTTGCTCACTTGTGTTTTCAAAAATGGTTTGTTTGCTTTTCAACTGTGGGTTTTAAAAAGTTTCTTTGAAAATTTCAGTTCGACTCTTGTATCGGTCCTCAAGAGTGTTTGAAAAATGCTTTCGAAAGCTTTTTGAAAATGTGTTGGTGTGAAAAGTATTTTTGATTTGTTTTGTTTTGAATTAGAGCAAGTATCCACGAGTCGTCTACATACCCTAAGGAATTCGTCTGTGTAAATGTCCTTTAAAGTAGTGCCATCCCACCATTGAGAGGTAGGTAGCACCACCGTTGGAGGTGTTCGGGTCAATTCGAGGTTCGGGACATGGTGATCACCAGAGCAATGGGAAGACACCTTAGAAGCTACCCTCATGCCAGGTTCCCGGATCATGAGGACTTACTAAGACATCCTCTACTCGACGATCACCTTTCGAGGCAAGGCAACAGTGAGGCGTACCCTAGGGGTGGTGTGTGATTTGTGTGTCGTTTTCATTTATTTTTGTCTTTTGTCAAAGTGATCTATGCGTTTGTTTTTATTTTATCATTCATTCTTGCATGTCATTATTAATACTTAAAAATTGTGAGAAATATAAAGTTCCTAAATGTGATACGGTGGGAGAACTGACTTGAGGTTTTGCGTTTGTTTTCGCAAATGTTTCGGTTGAGCAAGAGTTGCCACCGACTTTTTATTTTATCCTAAGGAAAGGTTTAAAAAGCACAGCAAAAACCTTTGAGATTTTTCTTGGGTTCGAGGAGTAGATTATAGAAAGGGAAGGTATTAGCATCCTTTCTATCCATGGTTATCCATGGGCTCTTAGTTACTTGCTTAGATCACTTGCCTTTTGTTTTCAATTGTTTAAAATGGTGCTTGTGTGTGTATGGGTTTAAAAATGTTTTAAAAATGAAGCCAATGTGGTGGCAACCTTGGTAATGATCCATGTGGGGATGTATACAAAGGTGTATATCTTTTGAAAAGGTTTTCATTTGTTTTTGAAAGTTGTTTTGAAAGTGTAGTGATGTGTGGTTTAGAAAATAGGCAAGTGTTTTGTTTTGCAAGTTTGATTCAAATAACTAAGAGGTTATCTACTCCTAAATTTCTCAAAGATTATAGCTATGTTTTAACCCTTTTAATAAGTTTGTTCCACCATTGTATTTGGTGGACAATCTTATGTTAGGATGTGAAAGGGACGGGCGCGGGTCATCGTTTAGACCATAATTGCAATGGTGCCAAGTATCTTTGGGCATTTTCTTTAAGGGACTTGATCATTTGTTTTTGTTTGTTTTGAAAAATGTTATCGAGGGACTATGATCATTCAATTTGTTTGTTTTGCCCAAAGAGACCTAACATGCAATATGGCCCAATTTTGAAAGGCAACAAGTGGAATACCCTAGGGGGTGCAAGTGTGATTTGTGTGTTCATTTTCATGCTTATTTGTCTTGAGATTAGGTCATAACTAGTTTATCGTTTTTTCGCATACAAACCCTAATTCCAACATGGCATAATTAGAAACCAATAAAGTGCGAAAATAAATTTACTAAGCTATTACAAAACCAAATATGGGAAAGGGGGTACAAATGTTCAAATGGGGATTTTGACAAGTAATGTAAACTTAAAACTATTACATCAATATTGAAATATTTTACAAGATGATTAATTGCATAAATTAAATAAAATAAGAATAGATATGTAAAAATGCAAAAAATGGTTTTTGTATGTATGAAAAAGGAATTATTTATGTGAGAATAAAAGGAAAATAAAAGGTATTATTTTTGGGGTTTTTTACATTTAGGGTTAAAAACCCTAATTCTATTAGATAAAAGGTATTATTATTATTTTTAAAACAATTATTTAATTATTATGTATAAAAATAAAAATAAAATGAAGTATATTATAAAAAGTATTTTTTATATCAAATATTAATAAAAATGAAAAAATATAGATATTTTTGTATTCTAACCTAAATATATATATATATATATATATATATATATATATATATGTGTGTGTGTGTGTGTGTATTTGTACTATTTACAAGATATGTATTATTTAATTAATAATATTTAATATAAAAATAAAAAGGGTATTTTTTTTATACAAAATATTTTCAGGAAGTAAAAATAAAATAAAATAAAAGTGTGTAAAAAATATATATTTGTATTATCTTAATATTTTAAACAAAAAAGTATATATGTATAATTATTTATTTATGTACAAAACTAACTAATAGTCAAATAAATATCAAAATAAATGCAAAAAATATAAAAAAAAATATTTTTAATGCTATTTATGAATTGAATAAAAATATGGAAACAAAATCAAAAAGAAAATATAGAAAATAACAAGTAAAAATCAAAATGGATCAGGGGGGTGTCAAAGTAGAAACAAGGTGCAAATAAGAAAAACATTCCAGGCCCAGCCCAGAACCAGTCATCTTCAACCTCTGAACAACATCACCCACGCGTTTTCTATCTCTTGATTCCTGGACTTTCAAGCAAAACTCATAACATGAAAAGTGTAGAGCATGAGAAGACGAATTCAACCATGTAAAGAACTTGACTTAACTCTCTAAGATGAGGGAGAATTTCTTCTCCCCCAATTTCTGACCTAACTTTTCATCAATATTCAGAACCAAAATTCTCTAAGCTCACATAATATAAATGAAATCTAATCATATGGGCATGTTCAGGGCTATGATTGTGACATGTTTCCTTCACAAACCTAAAGCTAACAATGCCTATACTGAGAGATAGAACTCCATGAATATACCTGTTCAGTTGGAATCATGCTTTGCAATGGGGGAGTTTTCAGAGTAAGATGATGATTTGTATAGCTTCCTTGAAGTGTAAGGATGCTATTCCAAGTTCTACTTTGTCTTGAAACTCCCTGAATCGTGCTGGAGAACTTCAACTGCAAAACAAAAAAACAAAAATGGTGAAGTGGCTTGGAGGTATTACAGGTCGTGCTTTTGCTTTTGGTTAGCTTGCATAGATGGTATGGAAGGTGTGTGAACTGGTTTTGGCAAGAATGCTTGAGAGAAAAAGAAGTTGACACTCAAACTGCAGAGGCAACTCTGTTTTTGCAGTTTGATGGTGTTTTTTGGTTTGATGATGTTTGGGAGGCAAATGGCTCGTGCAATAGCTTGGTTATGATGTGTGTAATGTGTTTGATAACTTTGTTCTTGTGTTTGTAAGCTGGTTTCTGAGTTGGTACAAGTTATGACACTTTTCTTCTTTCTTAAGCAACAAAAGCCAATTTGTGTTTCTAGGCATCTAGAGGACCCCTAATCCTGCTGCAAAGATTCTCTTGATCAGAGTAATTTGTTCATAATCTTGTGCCAATCAGATTTGCAATGTACTTGTTGGATTTTCAATTTGACATAAAGTGAACTTTTGCAAAAATGGATAGTTTACTTTTTCCAAATTGGGATTAATCTTTTAGACAATGCTTGAACTCAAAGAACTTGGTCTTGGCACAAAGAATATGCATTAAATTTATGAGTGTAACTTGGTTTAAGGACCTGTAATCAAGGGCATGCTGGTTTTGAGAAGTTTGCATAACTTATGAACATGAAAAATAGCCAAATCAAAAGTGAGTTTTTGCTATATTGTGAAATTCGATTCTCCCTAACCATGAGGTTGTTTGATAAGTTCTTGGACATTTTGGAAAGCTTGGAATGTGTACTACAACCCATCTTTGAAATGCAAATTGAAATTCCAAGTGTAAGTGTATGTAAAATGGTCTTGAAGTGGGGTAGAAAAACTTGTCAAAATAGGTCAAAAATTCACTAAGTTAAGAATGGTTTAGTGCCCTTATTCAAAAAATTGTAACTTGAGATACAAGCTTCAAATGAGAAAACTTTGTGAATCAATGTTGTAGATTATACAACAAGCTACAACTTTCATGTTTTGACTTTTGTTTGAATCCAAATGAAACTTGGTGAAAAAGTGGGGCAAAGTTGGGAAAAAATTAGGGTTTTCCATAACTTAGAAAAATTCTAAGTTATGAAAAATTCCATTTCAAAACCCTAATTTGCATTTTGTGATTTCTTGGTGAACAAGTTTCATGATTTGGCATGTTTTGATGAAAAATGAATCTTGACTCTTGATTTTGACCAAAAAGTCAAAGTTTTGACTTTTCAGTGTACAGTCAAAATTGATCAATTGACTGGGAAATTCAACTGTCAATCTTGTGTACTTGGGATCTTTTGAGCTTGATGAATGTGTCAAGACCAATTCATGGGGGCCTTGAGTCCATGTGTGAGCTTGGTTTGCCATTGGCTAGGTCAAACAGTCAAAAATTGCCTTTGTGCAGTCAAAACCCCAAAAATGACCATTTTGCCCTTTTGATGATCTGATCAAATTTCTTGTGGAATTGTGATACAAACTTGATCAAATGGTCCATATGAGTTCATAATGTTGATGTGGGTCAATTTTCATGAGATTTGACTGTCAATTGGCCACAGTTGACTTTTTCCCCAATACAGCTGATTTCTAGGTCATCTGTCCAATTGACTGGGCAAAGCTTGGAATCAAGACTTGAAACTTGGTATGGATAAACTTGGGAGTTAAATATGAAGCATGAAAGTCATCTTAGGCTTTTTAGGTCAAAACATCTTTGTTCAAACACAAACCCTAATTTGAGTCCACAGTGCAAGGAGAAGTCTTGAGCAGAGGAAACCCTAACTGGATCTTGATCTTCAAGGTTGATGAGAAAATGTTGAGGAAATGGGAGGGCAAATTTTGGGGTACAACAGTTGCCCCTGTTCAATCTTCTTGGACCTGAAGAGTTAGATTGGCAAGTTTGCCTTTCGTGACTCGAGGGTAAAAGGAGATTGGACACTAGAGTGCCCGGAAATTTGCACTCGCATGTTGGAGTATCAGTAAATGTGATGTCGGGAATGGGCTTATAGATGCCATTTGGAGAGGTGGTAGATAGGGAGATGGGCTTATAGACGCCATCTGGAGATGTGACAGAACCTTGTCGGGAATGGGCTTATAGATGCCATTTGGAAGTGTTGATCGCGTAAGAGATTCCTTAGCGAGAACTTGCATATTTGAGAAAGACAGATGTTTTCCTGGCTTGTTACAGGTGTTTGATCTTCAATCTCCTCATGCAGATATGCCCTGGCTAGATGCAGGTGTCGAATCTACAATTGGTTGCTCACAGATGTGCCCTGGCTGGATACAGGAATCGAATATGGAAATCCTCAGACGTGCCCTGGCTAGATACAGGAATCGAGTCCGGAATTGTGATAGATGTTAGATATGCCCATGCTGGATACAGGAATCGAATTTGGAAATCCTCAGACGTGCCCTGGCTAGATACAGGAATCGAATCTGGAAATGTTGTAGTTGATAGATGTGCCCTGGCTGGATACAGGAATCGAATCTCCGAACTCTTCAGACGTGCCCTGGCTAGATACAGGAATCGAGTCTGGAAACTGATCACTCTCAGATGTGCCCTGGCTAGATACAGGTATCGAATCTGGAATTGTGACAGTTGAAAGTAGTTGTCTTTGGGATTGTCTTTTCCCTGAAAAGGCAAAAACATAAGTTATATGCAATGTCATGATGTATGATATGCATGATGTCATGATGTTCAACATGAGATAGTGTTGTATGCACTTTATCATATATGTAAGCAAGGTGTATGGAAATGTGAAATGTTTATGAATGTAATTTCGTCTAGGAAAATAAATCCTTGACGAACGGTTGGGGAGTTGCTCTGTGGAAGAGATACTTGGCCGAAGTTTTGATGAGAGGCCCGTTGAGGACTTTAATGATGGATTCCGCTGGGGATAATGATGATAAACTCCGCTGGGGAACACCAAAGATAAACTCCGCCGGGGATTGAAGGAACTTTGCCGAGGGTGATCTTTCGTGGCAATTAGCTGAGGATAACCCAGTTATAAGTCCTTGTGAGGAAATAACTCTGAATAAAACTCGGGAGAGACGTCCGTACCCTGCAAGGAACAAGCTTCCAGAATCTACTGGGGGTGAGCTTTAAGACCTGTCGGGGAATGTTGTGCCTTTTCAGGATTGACGGGGAGTCAACCCTGCTTGGGGAAAGTACTGCTGAATCTTGTTTTACTCTGCAGAGCGTTGAGATGCTTTGGTCACATTCTTCGGTCGAGTCTACCTGGGTACCTTGGCGGACAAAGCAACCAGACTGCATCAGATAACTTCATATTGCCCCTGTTTCTGATGTCACCTGTAATTAATCTTTCGTTTCATGTGCAAATATTTATGAATCAGCAATTTAATGTCAAATGCATATATCAAAAATGAACATTGGACGTTCTTCGCAAGACAAAACAGAAAAAAGAAAAAACAATGGCGATTTGTATGGACAAGTGAATTTGTATTGATTTGAATTTTGCCTGTGAATAGGGGTTTTTGTACAAGAGGCTGACATCCTAGTAAGAGGATACCGCCAAATAATATAGAGTTTACAATTTTGAAAAGAGAACAAAACAGCTATGTGAACAATCCCACTGGGTTCCAACTCTGCTATCGCCTTTATGTCTCCAAGCGTCTCATCGCTTTGCTGCCTGGTTGAAGATGATGCTGATTGGTCGATGTCGAATTCCGGATGCGAGGTGTTCCAATGAGACATAGTGTTACACTTTATCCCTAACTTTTGCCTGGACCGCCCTTTCGGGTTTTCAGTCCACCGGGATACCCATTTTTGCCCAAGCCGCCTTTTCAGGTTTTCGACTTGCCGGGTGTACAGATTTTTTTCATTTCATCCCTTGTTTTTGCCCGAACCCTTTTGGTTCGCCGGGAAGCCCTTATTTTTGCCTAGGTATGTCAACCTAGCGGGTCTTTTATTTATGCGTAGTATTTTTTCACTATGTCTACATTGGCGGGGTGAGGAAGGTCGTCACCATCCATGGTGGTTAGGATCATGGCTCCTCCTGAGAACACATGTTTAACCACAAATGGCCCTTCGTACGTAGGGGTCCATTTGCCCCGGGGATCACTTTGAGGAAGGATGATGCGTTTGATTACCAGGTCCCCAACTTGATACTCTTGTGGTCGGACTTTCTTGTTAAATGCCCTGATCATCCGTTTTTGATACGTTTGACCATGATAGATAGCAGTGAGCCTCTTTTCGTCAATCAGATTTAATTCATCAAGTCGAGTCTGAATCCAGTCATCTTCATTTAAGTCTGCATCCTTCATTATCCGGAGAGAGGGTATCTGAACTTCAATTGGCAAGACTGCCTCCATGCCATAGACCAAAGAGAAAGGAGTTGCCCCGGTTGACGTCCTTGCTGAGGTACGGTATCCATGAAGAGCAAATGGTAACATCTCGTGCCAATCTTTATAGGTCACTGTCATCTTCTGCACAATTTTCTTGATATTTTTATTAGCTGCCTCTACAGCCCCATTCATCTTCGGTCGGTAGGGAGAAGAATTGTGGTGCTGTATCTTGAATTGTTCACAGAGTTCAGTGATCATCGTGTTATTGAGATTGGTACCATTGTCCGTAATGATTCTTTCCGGGACACCGTACCGACAGATCAGATTATGCCGGATGAAACGTGCCACGACGCTCTTGGTTACTGTGGCGTAGGAAGCTGCCTCAACCCACTTCGTGAAGTAATCGATCGCCACCAAGATGAAGCGATGCCCATTGGATGCCGTCGGTCAGATCTCACCGATCATATCAATGCCCCACATTACGAAAGGCCAAGGTGCCGTCAGGACGTTCAAAGGAACCGGAGGGATATGCACCTTGTCAGTATAGATTTGGCATTTATGACAAGTTCGAGAGTGTTGGTAACAATCGGCTTCCATTGTGGATCAGAAATATCCTGCCCGAAGGATTTTCTTAGCCATGGTGTGCCCACTGGAATGTGTTCTGAATGTACCTTCATGCAGTTCTAACATGATTTTCTCTGCTTCATCCTTATCCACACAACGTAGTAGAGTCGAATCATGATTCCGTTTGTAGAGAATGCCGTTGCTGAGGAAGAATTTTGCCGCAAACCTCCTCATGAATTTCTTGTCATTGACAGATGCACCTTCAGGGTATTCCTGAGCTTCCAAGTACCTCTTCACCTCATGATACCAAGGTTTTTCAGTCACCTTCTCGGCCTCGAGATCGCAGCAGTATGCCAGTTCATCCAACTTCCAGATAATGATCCGGGGAGCCTCATTGTCCCATTTAACTTTGAACATTGAAGACATCGTAGCTAGTGCGTCCGCTAGATGATTCTCCTCTCTTGGGAAGTGCTCAAAAGTTATTTCTTCAAAGTGGGGAAGCAAAGTTGACACATACTCCTTGTAAGGAATAAGATTTGGGTGTTTCGTATCCCACTCGCCTTTGATCTGATTGATCACGAGAGCGGAATCTCCGAAGACACTCAGAAATTTGATCCTTAAGTCGATTGCGGCTTGTAGACCCATGATACATGCCTCATATTCTGCCATGTTGTTGGTGCAGTTGAAACATAATCGGGCGGTGAGCGGAGTATGAGTTCCTTTGGGATATATGATTACAGCGCCGACGCCGTTACCCAAAGCATTGGAGGCTCCATCAAAATGCATAGACCATCGGGATCCTTCCTCAGGTCCTTCATCCGGTCCAGGTACTTCACAGTCAGTTACCACCATGATGTCTTCGTCCGGAAAATCAAAGTTCAATGCTTGGTAATCGTCCACAGGTTGGTGTGCCAAATGATCTGCCAGTACACTTCCCTTAATAGCTTTCTGAGTTGTATACTGGATATCATATTCTGTCAAGATCATTTGCCATCTCGCTATTCTCCCAGACAGAGCAGGCTTTTCAAATATGTACTTGATGGGATCCATTTTTGAAATCAACAAGGTAGTGTGAGTCAGCATATACTGTCTCAGCCGGCGAGCAGCCCATACAAGAGCGCAGCAAGTTTTCTCAAGCAGTGAGTAACGAGACTCACAGTCGGTAAACTTTTTGCTCAAGTAATAAATAGCGTGCTCTTTTCGGCCAGACTCGTCATGCTGCCCTAGCACACACCCCATTGAATTGTCAAGTACTGTCAAGTATAGTATCAGAGGTCTTCCTTCCACCGGTGGCATAAGAATGGGTGGCTCTTGGAGATATTCCTTTATCTTTTCAAAGGCGGCCTGACATTCATCGTTCCAGCGTACTACTTGATCTTTCTTCAGTAATTTGAAGATTGGCTCACAAGTAGCAGTCAGATGTGAGATGAATCGGGCAATGTAATTCAGTCGTCCCAGGAAGCCTCTGACTTCTTTCTCTGTCTGTGGAGTCGGCATCTCTTGTATGGCTTTTACCTTGGCAGGGTCCACCTGAATACCTTTGTCACTTACAATGAAACCTAGCAATTTTCCGGATCTTACCCCAAAGGTGCATTTGTTGGGATTCAACCTCAGCTTGTATAACTTGAGTCGGTCAAACAACTTCCTCAGATGGTCAAGGTGCTCTTCCTCAGTTTGAGACCTTGCAATCATGTCATCAACGTATACCTCAATCTCATGATGGATCATATCATGAAATAAAGCAACCATGGCACGTTGATAGGTTGCCCCAGCATTTTTTTAATCCGAATGGCATGACCTTATAACAGAAGGTGCCCCACTGAGTCACAAAGGTAGTCTTTTCCATATCTTCCGGAGCCATCTTGATCTGATTATACCCTGAAAAACCATCCATGAAGGAGAAAACTTTGTGTTGAGCAGTATTGTCGACAAGAACGTCGATGTGAGGTAAGGGGAAGTCATCCTTGGGGCTTGCCCTGTTCAAATCTCTGTAGTCGACACACATTCTGACTTTACCGTCCTTCTTCGGTACTGGCACCACATTGGCAACCCACTGAGGGTAAGAAGTTACTGCTAGAAACCCGGCATCGAACTGCTTCATAACCTCAGCCTTGATCTTTTCAGACATCTCTGGGCGCATACATCGGACCTTTTGCTTTACCGGAGGGAAATCTTCCTTGGTTGGCAGGTGATGAACTACAATGTCGGCATCCAAACCAGGCATGTCTTCATAGGACCAAGCAAATATCTCCATGCAATCCTGTAGCATCTGGATCAATCGTTGCTTCACGCTGAACTCTAGATTAGCCCCAATCTTGACCTCTTTCCTATTTGTCTCAGTACCCAGGTTAATTGTCTCCACCGGCTCTTCATGTGGTTGAATAGCCCTCTCTTCCTGGAGTAGCAGTCTTGCGAGTTCACCAGGCACTTCGCAATCATCTTCACCTTCGTCTTCGGCCAAGTTGATCGGATTCTCGAAGTCATAACTGGCGGTAGCAGAGCTGTTACCAGTGAGATCCAGAGTGGATTGAAACCTGTATAAGTGAGTGTGTGTAAATATAGCTGTTTTGCAATATATATAACACAGAAAGAAAAAGAGCGCAAGATTTGAAATGCAACAAACGTCCAATGTTTTGATTGATGATATATGGAAATGTCATACAAAAAGCCCTCACAAATGGAGCTATGATGCCCCGGGTAGGACACCGAGCCAATAGAGTTTTAACACATTGTTTGTTACAAATTGGAAATCAAAAAGAAATAATTACTGCGTGACAAATGTGATAGGTGTAAAATCCTTTGCCGTCCAGTTGCTTGGTCCGTTGCTGGTAGTCGGGTAGATCCAACTGTCAAACTCTGCTTCCTCTACATCCTCCTCAATAGCATTCACCCTTGGATTGGAGATAAACACCGGAGCCTTTCTGATCTTGTCCTTGCGCACAGCCCTCTGAACCTCTGCAGTAAAGCCCAGTCCAAATTTGTCAGTTTTCTGTGTAAAGTCAGGAAGCCTGCCCCAGTTAGTACATTCACCTCTCTGAACCACAGCCCGAGCATCCTTTAGGGAAGCCATCTTCAAAGGAACATTCTCTTCGACTACTGTTTCTGCTGCTGCTGAAATTGGAGGCACCTCCTCGAAATGCTGAAAGGGGGTTTCAATAAACTCCCCGTCCATCTCAATGTATCTGAAGGAATTCAAATGGCTCACCATATACTCCTCTTCTCCTTGCACAATGACGATCTTCCCTCTGACAGGGTACTTCAGCTTCTGGTGCAAGGTAGAGGTCACTGCCCCAGCTTTATGGATCCAAGGTCGACCCAGTAGACAAGAGTACGATGGACGTATATCCATCACATAAAAAGTAGAGTCAAACACCTGAGAGCCCACACGAATAGGGATGTCAACCTCTCCATGAACCATCCTTTTTGAACCGTCAAAGGCCCTGACGATGATATTGCTGGGCTTCAGTTCCAGGCCTTCACAATCTAAACGGTCTAAAGCCTTTTTTGGTAGAACATTCAAGGAAGAACCAGTATCCACCAATACATGCGCCAGAGTAGTGCCCCTGCATTCGATAGAGACATGCAGGGCATCATTGTGGTCTCTTCCCTTCGCAGTCAGGTCAGCATCTGAGAAACCCAAGCCATTGTCTGCTGTCAGATTTGCTACGCAATCAGTGAACTGGACTGCAGATGTCTCCTGTGGCACATGGGCCGTCTTGAGAAATGAGATCAAGGCCTTAGCATGGGCCTCAGAGCATAGCAATAAGGAGAGCATGGAGATCTTGGAGGGCGTATGCCCCAGCTGCTCGACAACATTGAAATCACTCTTCTTTATTATTTTCAGGATTTCCTCCATTTCTTGTTGGGAGGCCTCAGCATTTATAGGTATTGGTGCCTCCATCCGGGCAGGCTCCTCTTCAATCCCTTTGCCCCGAGCATTAGATGACTCGGCAGCAGGGGAAACAACTTGATCAGCAACAGGAACAGGTACACTTGTAGGTGTTATAAGGAGGGGTCTTCGAGTAGCGGGTGGTGCAATGTCATGCGAGAAGAGCCTGCCACTGCAGGTGACCTTGGCTGGACCAGTGATATCGCAGATACTGGCGCCATTGTTGAATTCTTGTTTGATTCCATTCACATATACGTCTGCCCCATAATGCCAGGGGACATCTTTATCAGACACGTAGGGGAGAGGCCCCGGAACAGTAATAACTACAGGTGCAACAGTCATGATTTGAACAGGCTTCTTCGGGAGAGCCTTGATTGGATTATTGAAGATGGTAACCACAAAAACTTCTTTTACCGGAACCAACTGAACAGCAGACTTCTTAAACAGAATCTCCTTGCTATCCATTAGGCTTTGGATGCCTAACTTCAGCAAGGGACAAACAGATAGGGAAACAGCACAGAACAGGCAACCTTCACTGCAACCCGGAAATAAACCGGCCAGCAGTAGGTTCTTCTTGACAGTCTTCAGAGGGGTAGCTAGATCATCCACAGAAACAGCGTAAACATCTTCATCAACCGCATTTACTCCATGCTGGGGCATAGGAGCAGTTACCACATTCGGCCTCTCAGGCGCTTCGAACTGTATCTCTTTCGCGTCGATCAGATCTTGCACTTTGTTTCTCAAGGCCCAGCAATCATCAGTAGTGTGCCTGGGACTATCAGAATGATAAGCACACCGGGCATTTGGGTTGTATTTAGGAGATGCAGTGTTGACGACCTTAGGAGCATCTTTGAGGGTTACCAAGTTGGTTGATAACAGTTGGGGTAAAATTTGAGATAAGGTCATACTCAGCCGAGTATACTGCCTCTTGGGCCTTTCACTTCTTTGTTGATTGTACTTCTGAGGAGCAGCAACAGGTTTTGAGATGACCAAAGCATTGACGGCTTGGCGATTTTCGGGCTTGACTTGTCTTCTAGGACCATAGACGGCACTTGCTTCTTTCTTAAACGGCCTCTTCTCAGTACTTGTAGAGGCAGCCTTTTGTATCTTGCCTGACCTGATGTCAGCTTCAATTCTTTCTCCCGTTAGAATCAAATCCGTAAATCCAGCGGAGGAGTTACCAACCAAATGATTGAAAAATGGACCAGATAAAGTCCCTAGGAACATATCAACCAGCTCACGATCAGTCAATGGAGGCTGCACCCTGCCAGCCAAATCTCTCCATTTTTGTGCGTACTCTTTGAACCCTTCACCCGTTCCTAGAGACATACCCTGAAGTTGGGTACGCGTAGGAGCGAGATCAGAATTGTATTGGTATTGTCTGTAGAATGCGGTTGCCAAATCTTCCCAGTGTCGGATACTAGTTCCATCTAATTGGTAGAACCATTCAAGCTGTGACCCCGAGAGGCTATCTTGGAAGAAGTGAATCCAGAGGTTCTTATCCGTCGTGTAAGGTTGGATCTTCCTTACGTACGACCTCAGATGCAGCTTTGGGCAGGAGACCCCATCATACTTGGCGAAGGCAGGCGCCTTAAACTTGTGTGGAATTACTACTCCAGAAGATAACCCCAGATCTCCGAAATCCAGTCCCGGCACATTCTGAATTTCCATGGCGCTCAAGCGGTCCTCCAATTGCTTGTATCTGTCAGCAGCAGGTGGGTATTGTTCGTCGTTATAGTCCGTCTCGTTGTCGGAGACTACGGGACTAGGAGCTCCTCCCCCTTGGGGACTGTTTTTCTCAGCAGAAGAAGTAGTTGGTTCAGCTTCATTATGGAGTGTGTTCCCAAATCTGTGTCCGGTGTTGAACAACGCAGTCCTCTTTTTCTTCTTCTTCTTCAGGAGTAAAGTCTTCAACTCTTGCTGACCTTGGGCTAGGCTTAGGACCATCTCTTGAAACTGTGCACTCTGGGCCTGAAGGGCCTTGATGGCTTGCTCACTGGATGAGTCTGGATTCATGATGACTGTTCAAAATAAACAGCGAAGGAGATTAAGCAACCTGTGAAATAGGGTACCTGCCATGCATATGGTGCAATGGAATGCGTATGTTTTATGTTTTCAAAGACAAACAAGATTCAACTTTGTAGATAAAAAGGAAACACACTTCATTAGATTAAAATTTTCAATTTGTTCAACAATTTGCCCTTAGGCATTACAGGAATGAAAAATACTGGAAAGGAAATAAAACTATAAAAGGAAATATCCAAAGCTCATCAATGCTCCCATGGCCTCCTCTTTTCAGTGCTGATGTAGTTGTTCAGGACCCGTTCTTCCTCCAATTGCTTAGTCAGCCTCTGGACCTTCCGTTCCTGCTCGTTGAACTTCTCCCGATAGAAATCCCGCTCTTCCTTTAGCTGCGCCCAAGATCTTTTCATTGTGTCAAAATCAGTAGGTATCTGAGGAGGGAGGACAGTTGGAGGAATCCCATCTTCATCAGGAGATTCAAGAATGACTGGTCTGACAGCTTCGTACGGCATACCTAACCTCTGATCACGGATGCGGACCCATTTGCAATAGGGCTCCATTGGTAGAGAAGTCTTTGGTCCCAACTCATGTGGGTCAGCTTTGTGAATTCTGTCCCAAGCTCTAATGAATCCATGGCGTAGTTTGTCACTGTCTGCCTGAAACTCAAAATGGAAATGAGGAACCAGCATTTCATGGGGCCCATCTCCTCTGGCTCTTCCAAACTGACGGAGAGCTAAGCATGGATTGTAAGAGATTCCTCCTTGGATACCAATCAACGGAACATTAGGGTATTCTCCGCAACGGTCAATAACAGCTACCTCATCCAAACCTCTGAGAGTCCAGGTGATGTCAATATCAGTGAGAGACATTAACCTCCGAGCCCAACCTTTTCCTTATTCATTCTTCAGCACGAACTTAGGAAGGTGCGAAATAAACCACCTTACTAGCAAAGGAGCACAACACCACGGAGTTCCCCGTTTTCGAGCAGTACGAGCATAGAGTTGTTGTAGAATATCACCCAGAAGAGTGGGTACCAGATTCCGAGACATGAATATCCTTATGACATGGATACTGATAAAGGTGTCAGGATTGGGAAACAATACCAGACCATAGATCAAAAGAGCCAGAATATCCTCGTACGCCTTGAAGTCCAAGTCATTCCAGAAATCATTAGCCTTGCCAACCAGAAATTTGACCAAAAAGCCCTTTACCCCATTTCTAGTTTCCCAGTTGGACAATACCTCTTCTTTGGTCAAGGGGAGAATTGCAGCAATCTCTTCAGGCCTAGGAGTCTTTTCCAAACCAGTGAATGGAGTTTATTCCGAAACAGGGATCCCAAGCAAATAAGAGAATTCTTCCAGGGTAGGAACCAGCTGGAAGTCTTGAAAGGTGAAACAATGATACAGAGGGTCATAAAACTGGGTCAGAACACTTATCAGTTGTTGGTCCCAGTTTGCAGTGACCAAGCCAAGGGGAGAACCATGTCTGTTGATGAAGGAAGAAGTGTTTGGAATCCTCCCAACCAAATCCTTGAGTAAAACTGGTGGTTGAACAAAGTTGAGCCGGACAGTATTCCTACGCACGGGCATCATGATGTCCTACAAAACAGAGCAAAGATGAAACTCTTTTGTCTTTGAAATGGGTTAGTCCTTTATACAGGATGCATGCAATGGTATGATGGCATGGTGCTATGATGAAGCACACCACAAGTATTCACACAGGAAAAAATGATAAGGCACACAAGTCACACAAGACACCCTTAGGTTTCAGGCCAGCATGAGTTTCAGGTATTACCCTCTTTTGGTTTTGTTGGTTAGAACCTGTCCTATCAAAAGTAACCGTGTCCTAGAGGATCTCAAATCATTGGCTACCCTCAATCGGTCATAACTCCAGCATCGCAATCTTTTCTCGCGGCCAGAACCATCTCGAGAGTTTAGCCTCAATGAGTGTAGCATACTGCTACTGTCCTAATAGCCAAGTTGGTCAATTTAGGGTTCTAAGGTTGGTTGGTGTTTAATGACTCCTTAGAAGACCTATATTCTCCCCGTTGTAACACAAGGGATATAGGTACAGACTAAGATGCCACACCAACGTAGCCACTGCTTCACCCATGTCGGTCTACGCCGGACAGGTCCCTCACATATTATGCTACCTAAAAAGGGTATTTCCCAGATCCGGGTTAGGATCTATGAAACTCCGATGCGAAGCCCACAAATATAAAAGCAAACAAAGCAAACAATTGAAAACAAAGGTGATCTAAACCCTAAGGTTACTCCACTTTAAAAACATTCCCCAGCAGAGTCGCCAGTTCTGTGATACGGTGGGAGAACTGACTTGAGGTTTTGCGTTTGTTTTCGCAAATGTTTCGGTTGAGCAAGAGTCGCCACCGACTTTTTATTTTATCCTAAGGAAAGGTTTAAAAAGTACAGCAAAAACCTTTGAGATTTTTCTTGGGTTCGGGGAGTAGATTATAGAAAGGGAAGGTATTAGCATCCTTTCTATCCATGGGCTCTTAGTTACTTGCTTAGATCACTTGCCTTTTGTTTTCAATTGTTTGAAATGGTGCTTGTGTGTGTATGGGTTTAAAAATGTTTTAAAAATGAAGCCAATGTGGTGGCAACCTTTGTAATGATCCATGTGGGGATGTATACAAAGGTGTATATATTTTGAAAAGGTTTTCATTTGTTTTTGAAAGTTGTTTTGAAAGTGTAGTGATGTGTGGTTTAGAAAATAGGCAAGTGTTTTGTTTTGCAAGTTTGATTCAAATAACTAAGAGGTTATCTACTCCTAAATTTCTCAAAGATTATAGCTATGTTTTAACCCTTTTAATAAGTTTGTTCCACCATTGTATTTGGTGGACAATCTTATGTTAGGATGTGAAAGGGACGGGCGCGGGTCATCGTTTAGACCATAATTGCAATGGTGCCAAGTATCTTTGGGCATTTTCTTTAAGGGACTTGATCATTTGTTTTTGTTTGTTTTGAAAAATGTTATCGAGGGACTATGATCATTCAATTTGTTTGTTTTGCCCAAAGAGACCTAACATGCAATATGGCCCAATTTTGAAAGGCAACAAGTGGAATACCCTAGGGGGTGCAAGTGTGATTTGTGTGTTCATTTTCATGCTTATTTGTCTTGAGATTAGGTCATAACTATTTTATCGTTTTTTCGCATACAAACCCTAATTCTAACATGGCATAATTAGAAAGCAATAAAGTGCGAAAATAAATTTACTAAGCTATTACAAAACCAAATATGGGAAAGGGGGTACAAATGTTCAAATGTTCAAATGGGGATTTTGACAAGTAATGTAAACCTAAAACTATTACATCAATATTGAAATATTTTACAAGATGATTAATTGCATAAATTAAATAAAATAAGAATAGATATGTAAAAATGCAAAAAATGGTTTTTGTATGTATGAAAAAGGATTTATTTATGTGAGAATAAAAGGAAAATAAAAGGTATTATTTTTGGGGTTTTTTACATTTAGGGTTAAAAACCCTAATTCTATTAGATAAAAGGTATTATTATTATTTTTAATACAATTATTTAATTATTATGTATAAAAATAAAAATAAAATGAAGTATATTATAAAAAGTATTTTTTATATCAAATATTAATAAAAATGAAAAAATATAGATATTTTTGTATTCTAACCTAAATATATTAATAAATAAATAAATAAATAAATATATATATATATATATATATATATATATATATATATATATATATATATATATATATATATATATATATATATATATATATATATATATATATATATATATATATATATATATATATATATATATATATATATATATATATATATATATATATATATATATATATATATATATATATATATATATATATATGTGTGTGTGTGTGTGTATTTGTACTATTTACAAGATATGTATTATTTAATTAATAATATTTAATATAAAAATAAAAAGGGTATTTTTTTTATACAAAATATTTTCAGGAAGTAAAAATAAAATAAAATAAAAGTGTGTAAAAAATATATATTTGTATTATCTTAATATTTTAAACAAAAAAGTATATATGTATAATTATTTATTTATGTACAAAACTAACTAATAGTCAAATAAATATCAAAATAAATGCAAAAAATATAAAAAAAAATATTTTTAATGCTTTTTATGAATTGAATAAAAATATGGAAACAAAATCAAAAAGAAAATATAGAAAATAACAAGTAAAAATCAAAATGGATCAGGGGGGTGTCAAAGTAGAAACAAGGTGCAAATAAGAAAAACATTCCAGGCCCAGCCCAGAACCAGTCATCTTCAACCTCTGAACAACATCACCCACGCGTTTTCTATCTCTTGATTCCTGGACTTTCAAGCAAAACTCATAACATGAAAAGTGTAGAGCATGAGAAGACGAATTCAACCATGTAAAGAACTTGACTTAACTCTCTAAGATGAGGGAGAATTTCTTCTCCCCCAATTTCTGACCTAACTTTTCATCAATATTCAGAACCAAAATTCTCTAAGCTCACATAATATAAATGAAATCTAATCATATGGGCATGTTCAGGGCTATGATTGTGACATGTTTCCTTCACAAACCTAAAGCTAACAATGCCTATACTGAGAGATAGAACTCCATGAATATACCTGTTCAGTTGGAATCATGCTTTGCAATGGGGGAGTTTTTAGAGCAAGATGATGATTTGTATAGCTTCCTTGAAGTGTAAGGATGCTATTCCAAGTTCTACTTTGTCTTGAAACTCCCTGAATCGTGCTGGAGAACTTCAACTGCAAAACAAAAAAACAAAAATGGTGAAGTGGCTTGGAGGTATTACAGGTCGTGCTTTTGCTTTTGGTTAGCTTGCATAGATGGTATGGAAGGTGTGTGAACTGGTTTTGGCAAGAATGCTTGAGAGAAAAAGAAGTTGATACTCAAACTGCAGAGGCAACTCTGTTTTTGCAGTTTGATGGTGTTTTTTGGTTTGATGATGTTTGGGAGGCAAATGGCTCGTGCAATAGCTTGGTTATGATGTGTGTAATGTGTTTGATAACTTTGTTCTTGTGTTTGTAAGCTGGTTTCTGAGTTGGTACAAGTTATGACACTTTTCTTCTTTCTTAAGCAACAAAAGCCAATTTGTGTTTCTAGGCATCTAGAGGACCCCTAATCCTGCTGCAAAGCTTCTCTTGATCAGAGTAATTTGTTCATAATCTTGTGCCAATCAGATTTGCAATGTACTTGTTGGATTTTCAATTTGACATAAAGTGAACTTTTGCAAAAATGGATAGTTTACTTTTTCCAAATTGGGATTAATCTTTTAGACAATGCTTGAACTCAAAGAACTTGGTCTTGGCACAAAGAATATGCATTAAATTTATGAGTGTAACTTGGTTTAAGGACCTGTAATCAAGGGCATGCTGGTTTTGAGAAGTTTGCATAACTTATGAACATGAAAAATGGCCAAATCAAAAGTGAGTTTTTGCTATATTGTGAAATTCGATTCTCCCTAACCATGAGATTGTTTGATGAGTTCTTGGACATTTTGGAAAGTTTGGAATGTGTACTACAACCCATCTTTGAAATGCAAATTGAAATTCCAAGTGGAAGTGTATGTAAAATGGTCTTGAAGTGGGGTAGAAAAACTTGTCAAAATAGGTCAAAAATTCACTAAGTTAAGAATGGTTTAGTGCCCTTATTCAAAAAATTTTAACTTGAGATACAAGCTTCAAATGAGAAAACTTTGTGAATCAAAGTTGTAGATTATGCAACAAGCTACAACTTTCATGTTTTGACTTTTGTTTGAATCCAAATGAAACTTGGTGAAAAAGTGGGGCAAAGTTGGGAAAAAATTAGGGTTTTCCATAACTTAGAAAAATTCTAAGTTATGAAAAATTCCATTTCAAAACCCTAATTTGCATTTTGTGATTTCTTGGTGAAAAATTTTCATGATTTGGCATGTTTTGATGAAAAATTAATCTTGACTCTTGATTTTGACCAAAAAGTCAAAGTTTTGACTTTTCAGTGTACAGTCAAAATTGATCAATTGACTGGGAAATTCAACTGTCAATCTTGTGTACTTGGGATCTTTTGAGCTTGATGAATGTGTCAAGACCAATTCATGGGGGCCTTGAGTCCATGTGTGAGCTTGGTTTGCCATTGGCTAGGTCAAACAGTCAAAAATTGCCTTTGTGCAGTCAAAACCCCAAAAATGACCATTTTGCCCTTTTGATGATCTGATCAAATTTCTTGTGGAATTGTGATCCAAACTTGATCCAATGGTCCATATGAGTTCATAATGTTGATGTGGGTCAATTTTCATGAGATTTGACTGTCAATTGGCCACAGTTGACTTTTTCCCCAATACAGCTGATTTCTAGGTCATCTGTCCAATTGACTGGGCAAAGCTTGGAATCAAGACTTGAAACTTGGTATGGATAAACTTGGGAGTTCAATATGAAGCATGAAAGTCATCTTAGGCTTTTTAGGTCAAAACATCTTTGTTCAAACACAAACCCTAATTTGAGTCCACAGTGCAAGGAGAAGTCTTGAGCAGAGGAAACCCTAACTGGATCTTGATCTTCAAGGTTGATGAGAAAATGTTGAGGAAATGGGACGGCAAATTTTGGGGTACAACACTAAACTATTACAAAGGCGCGGGTCCACATCGCCAAATTAAACCATGACCCGATTTGACATAAAATAAAGAAATAAAATACGGGAAATATAAAATGTCCGAGTTACATGGCTTGAGCAATTACATAATATTTGAAAAAAAATAAATGTGCGAAAGAAATAAAAATAGAACGTTCGAGGGCGTTGGACCCTTTAAAGAAATTAAATGAAATTAAAAAGCTAATTAATTATTTAATAAAAGGAAAGAAATGTTTTTTAGTTTTTTTGTATTTATGAAATAAAGAAAATTAAAATTAAAAGAAACTCTAATTCTAAGTTTTTTTAATTATTAATGAAAATGTTAAAGTTTAACCTAATTTACTAAATATTTAATGTACATGTTTATTTACAAAAATATTTAATAATTAATAACAATAATAATAAGAAAAAATTATTTATTAAAAAGATGATGAAAAGTTAAAAACCCTAATTTCTACATATTTTAATTTGTTAAGAAAAAGACTTAAGTTTTAAAACCTAATTTAACTAAATTAATTATTTAACATTTATTTACAAAAATATTTAATAAGTAAATTAATTAACATATTCTTAGTTTTTTGATTTTCTGGTTTTATATTATAAAAATTAATTCATGAATTTAAAGAAAACAATTAAAACAATTAAAAGAATGAAAAAGGAAAATCAAATAAAAAATAAAAATGATGCAAACCATGGGGGGTGTCTGGCCCTTTTTGGAGGTGAATTGGAGTGGTTTGACCATTTGTGTTCTGGATGTTGGCCATTTGTGTTCTGGCCTCATCATGCATAAGTTGTTCTACTTTGGCCATTTGGCTTTTGGCTTTTGGCCATTTGTGTTTTGGCCTCAACGTTCCTTAATGAACCTGCATGGGATCTTGTCTAAATCTGCAGTGTTGAATCTCATGAACACATTAAATAAAATCATAAAATAAAAATAAAGCCAATATATGAAGAAATTTAATGTTTAGGCACAATATGGCATGTATGAATGATTATACCCTTTTGATCATGGCGATCAAATCAATCTTACCCTTACTGGAAAATTAGTGACCTGAATGCTTTTATGCCTTACTGGAAAATTAGGATCATGGAGATCAAGCCAGCCTTATCCTTACTAAAGAAGTAGTGAGGTATTGGTTTGTAACTGTGATGACTTGTTTGTAGTGAGAGAGGGATTTGTAATAAGGATTTCAAGGTTTTAGGGTTCTTGAAAGAGTTTGATATTCTAACAGTGTTGTGGCAAGGTTTTTTTTCTCTCTTCTTTTCTCCTCTTCTCTGGTTTGTGTGAAAAGAAAGTGATTATATAATGGAAATTAGGGTAAAGCAAATGGGCTTTGAATGTGCAATTGGGCCTCCAATATTCACTTGAATTCGTCACTTTCCAGGCTAAATCCCAGGGACTTAAGTGCATTTTTTGAAGTTGAAATGTGAAAACAAAATGTATCTGACATCGATAACTAACTCCTGTCCGAAAATCGGCTCAATCGGATAAACGGTGAATTAGTTATGAATTTTTGAAGTTTCAGCTCAGACAAACTTATTTTGGGCTCCAGTGTCGACTCTGACACGTTCTTCAATAAAAAACTGGTATTGATCGGAGCATAATCCGGTCTCGACTTTTGAAGCAAAGTTGTAGATCTATGAGTCAGTGACCTTGTGTAAAAATATGAGCCCAATCCGATAAAAATTGACCGAGTTATGAATTTTCGAAGTTTCGGCCCAGATGAAATAATATTCAGCATTCAGGATTTTCAGCGTGTCACGCACTCTGAGCAAAAAACGAAGGCCTTTTGAATACCGTTTGAACTCAATACCTTCTGTGAAAATGTAGCCAACTCAATTTTTGAAATTTTGGCGCCAGAACCAGCTCGATACGATGAAAATCGACCAAGTTATGATTTTTTGAACATGACGCAAATAAACTTCTGTCACAAATTTTCTGCACGAAAATACTTGATAAATCCACATTTTTGAAGACCTTCTGATCGAAATTGGCTTCCAGCCGTGAGAGATGAAAACGTAGATAATGTCAAGACGGAATTTTGGCCACCGGAACGGGTTCAAAACGAGTCACGATCTTCAAGTTATGAATTTTTTAGCGCGTAAAAACTGCACTTTCAGCACACTTTTTCACTATATTTCTTCAAGAAAACTCACACATTCGGATACCTTCTTTAAAGAATTGACTCTTGAGCCGAACCTGAATTTGAGAATATGTTATCAGAGATATCTTGGAGAAAGAACACCTGAATATAACGCGCCGGGTTGGACTTGTGAATTTTCTTGAAATGTTTTGAGAAATATGGGAGGGCAAATTTTGGGGTACAACAAAGTGGTAGTGATGAAAGTGAAAATTTATGTCTGATGGCACATACCAAAAATCAGTCCTACCACAAGAAAGACAACCACAACAAGCAAGTAAGACAAGCATATCCTAACAACTTTTCTTCTACGACTTTTTCTGAACTAAAATTAGATTTTGAAAAACTGCAATACAAAGCTGAAGATGCTTTTAAGATATTATCCTCCGATAAACAAATATTTTCATTTCTGGAGAGTAAAGTCTATAAAGATGAAAAAGACTTAAAAAGTCTAAAAGTTAGTATTGCAGAAAGTTTAAAAGATAAGGATGTTCAGGATGTATTCCCAGAAGGGAATGTGAAGTTTGTCATATTTGGCAACAAGAGGTTAGAACTCTTAATGCCAAATTAGAAAAAGCTTTACAACCCAAGGTTACTTTTGTAGTCGATCCTAGTGTTTTTAAGAAAACGTTGAATCCACCATATTCAAAATATTCTTTTGTTGAAAAGATACCAAAGGATTCAATGAGAAGAAGAAAAAAAATACATCATCATCACGATTTATGCCATTATTATTGTCGTTTTGGTCATACCATTGAAAAATGCAAGTTTATGAGGTTTCTTGTTCCTAAAGGAATTTACCAATGGAGGCCTAAAGGCAACCATGTTACCACTTACCCACATGGACCCAATAAAAATTTGGTACCTACCTCTCTCTTTTGATATTGCAGTAAAAGTGTCTTACATCCATGGATAGAAGATGGTTTCTAGACAGTGGGTGTTCAAGGCACATGACTGGTGACATATCGCTCTTTGTTGACTTCAAAGCAAAGAAGAAAGGATTTGTCACTTATAGAGACAATAAAAAAGGATCTATACTCGGTAAAGGTAGTGTAGGTAATCCCTCTACCACTACTATTTCTGATATCCATTTAGTAGAGGGGCTTAAACATAATTTGCTGAGTATTAGTCAATTGTGTGACAAGGGTTATAAAGTTACCTTCACAAACACTTGATGCATAATTGAAAATACTGAAAAGGATATTGTGTTTAAGGGCATTAAAGTAAATAACGTCTATATGCTTGACCTTTTTGATGTATCCTTAACAAGCACTAAGTGTCTAGCCACCTTGAGTGATGATTCTTGGCTTTGGCATATACGTCTAGCGCATGTTAACTTTGATTTGCTTAATAAGGTTGTATACAAGGATCTAGTAGTAGGTCTTCCAAAGATAAAATTTACAAAGGATCACCTATGTGATGCGTGCCAAATGGGAAAGCAAACAAGGGTCTCTTTCAAATCTAAAAATATGATTTCCACTTCACGACCCCTTGAGCTTCTCCACATGGACCTCTTTGGAACTTCTAGAACAAAAAGTCTAGGAGGAAATTATTATGATTTTGTGATCGTTGACGACTACTCTAGATTTAATTGGACTATATTCATTCATAGCAAAAATGAAACTTTTTCTGCTTTTAAGAGTTTTGCAAAACTATCTCAAAACAGAATGGAATTGAAAATAATTGCAATTCGAAGCGATCATGGAGGTGAATTTCAAAACCATCTCTTTGATAAGTATTGTGACAAGCATGGTATTGAGCATAACTTTTCATCACCTCTAACTCTACAGCAGAATGGAGTTGTGGAGCGCAAAAATCGCGTCTTAGAGGAGTCGGCGAGAACAATGCTCAATGAAGGTGGATTACCAAAATATTTTTGGGCTGATGCAATTAGCACAACCTGTTATGTTTTAAAAATAATATTAATTCGTCCCATTTTGGATAAAACACCTTATGAAATTTTAAAAGGAAGAAAGCCAAACTTGTCACATCTTCATGTATTCGGTTGCAAATGTTTTGTTTTGAATAATGGAAAAGAAAATCTTGGAAAATTTGATGCAAAAGCAGATGAAGGTATCTTTCTCGGATACTCACAATCAAGCAAAGCATATAGGGTATACAATAAACGTTTACTTACGGTTGAGGAGTCAATTCATGTCTCTTTTGATGAATCTTATCTTAAACATGTCGGAAAAGGTATTTCTCTTGATGGTGCAGGTGTATCTACTGAAGATATACTCAAAGAAACTGTTGAGGAAATTGTTCAGTCCAAAATAGTTGATGATGAGGAAGAAAAAGATACAAGCCTTTCAAAAGATGAGGAAGAAGAGCAAATGGAAGCTAATGATCTTCCACTAGCTTGGAATTCCTTTAAAGACCATCCCATTGAAAACATATTGGGAGATATCACAAAAGGAGTAATGACTCGCTCCAAGATAAGTAATTTTTGTTATCATTTTTCTTTCATTTCACAAGTAGAACCTAAAAATGCTTAAGAGGCCTTGATTGATGAATTTTGGCTAATGGCCATGCAAGAAGAGCTAAATCACTTTAAAAGAAATGACATTTGGGAACTTGTCCCTCGTCCGCGAGACCATCATATCATAGGCACTAAGTGGGTTTTTAGAAATAAACTTGATGAAAATAGAATGATAACCCGCAAAAAAGCACGCTTAGTAGCACAAAGGTATAACCAAGAGGAGGGCATTGATTATCAGGAGGCTTATGCTCCAGTTGCTCTCCTTGAGGCTATACGTCTCTTGCTCGCTTATACGTGTGCAAAAGATTCTAAGCTTTATCAAATGGATGTAAAGAGTGCCTTTCTTAACGGAGTCATAAATGAAAAGGTGTATGTCTCACAACCTCCTGGTTTTGAGAATAACAAATATCCAGATCATGTCTTCAAATCAAAATGAGCTTTATACGGTCTTAAACAGGCCCCTCGGGTCTGGTATGAAAGACTTAGTAAATTTCTACTTGATCATGGTTATTCATGAGGTAAAGTGGATACCACTCTTTTCATTAAATGTAAAGGAAAGCACATCCTTTTAGTTAAAATATATGTAGATGATATTATTTTTTGTTCAACTAATCTACACTTGGTCGAGGAATTTTCCAAAGTCATGCAGGGTGAATTTGAGATGAGTCTCATGGGGGAGCTAAACTACTTCCTCGGTCTCTAAATAAAGCATCTCAATGAAGGCACAATTATATGTCAAACAAAATACTGCCAAGAGGTGCTTAAACGATTTGGAATGAACAACTCCAAACCAATTGACACCCCCATGCCTACCAACGGAAATTTAGACAAGGATGAACATGGTAAGAGTGTTGATGTCAAAAAATATAGAGGTATGGTCGGATCCCTCTTGTATCTTACAACATCTAGGTCTGACATCATGTTTAGTGTTTGCATGTGTGCACGATATCAATCGGATCCTAAGGAATCCCACTTGAAACCTGTCAAGTGTATACTTAGATATCTCAACAATACATCTAAGTATGGGTTATGGTATTCCAAGGGAAGTGATTACAATTTAGTAGGTTACTTCGATTCTGATTTTGTTGGCTGCAAATCAGATAGGAAAAGCACTAGTGGAACATGTCACTTGTTTTCAAACTCTCTAGTAAGTTAGCATAGCAAAAAGAAAGTTTCTATTGCATTGTCAACTGTTGAGGATGAATACGTTGCAACCAGTAGTTGTTGTGTTCAGATCTTATGGCTGAAGCAATAATTACAAGACTATGATATTCAATTAAAATGTATTCCAATAAAATGTGACAACACAAGTGCTATAAATCTCACTAAGAATCCAGTCTTACACTCACACACTAAACACATAGAGATTATACATCACTTTCTTCGCGATCATGTTGAAAAGGAAGATGTTACATTTGAGCATGTTGATACTAAAAATCAACTTGCTGACATCTTTACAAAACCACTAGCAACGTAACTCTTCTTCAACATTCGTCGTGAGCTAGGGATTTTAGATCTCTCTTACGTGATGTCTTAAGCATATATGTAGTTGAAATATATCTATGTCTCACCATACTGTTGAGATGTGTTTTTTAGCTTTAGTACATGTGTCTTAACATCTCATCAAACGGGGTAATACCCTTCCTATCTACTTTCTCAATTACTTATAAGTTGACCTTAATGTTCCATTGATAATGTCTACGTATATCTCTTTTACATAAATTGTTTGAACTTGACATATGCAAATTGCATTACATCATTACGCATGCATAATACTCTTCAGATGATTCATTTTTCATAATCATTTAAATTGGAATTGGGTACCATATCCATCTGTTAACAAGAACCTGTGAAAAACTACATTTCTGTCAAAATTTGTGTTATGAGTCGATACATACAGTTATGAGTCGACTCATATCAATTTTTTTTATAAAAATAGAAAGTAAGAATTGGTTTCAGGTCGACACATCAAGATTTGCGTCGACACATATTACTTCCCGTCGACTCATAGAATTCTTGAGTCGATGCAAAACATTTAAAACAAAAAAAATTGTTCTTTAACAGAGGATGTGTCGACACATATGAATTTCGTGTCGACACATAAGATTAATAAATGTCATTAATTTGAATTGAGCCTACCCATCTACCTAATTTAAACTCCCTTCAACTATCTATCTCATCACATATAACATCTAACCCTAATCATCCTTCGCTACTCTCATCACTCTTTCATCTTCCAAAAGCCCTCATCCCCAAACTCTTAACTACCCTTCTTCTAGAAAGAAGAATGCCTCCAAAAACAAAAGGGAAGGGAAAACTTGGTGCTGGACCATCAGATCTATCACAGATATCCCTCCGAGCGCTTTGTCTATCATGCATCCCGCCATCGCAGAAGAATTTGAGCAATCCTTTAAAACAAGGTTAGTTATGAAGCCTCATATCTTTGATAAGGCTGAGGTTCTATCTCTTTATATCACAGATGTCTGTGATATCCTATATGCTCAACAACTAGGGTCATTTCTTAACATTAGAGAAGACTACAATGAAGAATTTATAAGAGCTTTTTATGCTAGTTTAGAAACAAATAAGGGTTGGTGTTTTAAAGTTAAAATTGGGACAAGAAGATATGTTTTTGAAGCCATTGACTGGAAAAGTGTTTTTGTCATTCCATTTGGAAGGTCAATAATGAAGAGCTATCATGACCAAAGTTTTGATACTGACTATGATGAAGAAGCTTTCATAACCTCAATTCTAAAACTTGATCGACCTCTAGGCGAGTTTGAGCCCATAACCACAGGCATAATCAAAAGAATTCCTAGAATGTTTCATTGGATAACTTCACATATATTACGTCCAAGATCCGGTGGCCACTCTAGGCTAGACAGGTCAGATATTCATCTTCTGCATATTTTTCTAGATAGAGTTCCCCTAAACTGGCCAAACTACTTTGTCAAACGCATGTTTATTATGCGAAATAGTCAGAAGAATACAACCCTTGGATATACGGATCAAATTATGAGAATTATCAAGTTCTAGAGCCTTGTTATTCCTCCTGTTCCTCTCATCTCACCTACTTCTTCCCAAGAGTTTAATAAGGCTACTCTATCTCACATGGGATACAGATGGGACAAAAACCGTCAATGCCTTTATTTTAAGGAGAAAGGGTCAAATGTAAGGGTATATGTTGTACCCCAAAATTTGCCCTCCTATTTTTCACAAGAAATCACAGCTTCGGGATTCTCCTGATTCTTTCAGATTGGCCTAAGAATCGGTCAAAACAGACTTTTCTCACCAGTCAGAATTAGGGTTTTAATGGACTTTTGATACAAGTCAAGCAAACTATTAGGGTTTGGTTGAGTTGGCTCAGGTTCTGATCAGGCAGGCGCTTCTTTGACATTTAATCAAGAACTAGGGTTTGTGCGCGCAGAAAGAATTAATTCTACAGTGCTTTTCAATTTACTCTGGGAGATGAGCTGAGGCATTTGATTTGAGTTTGCAGTGTTGTATTTAATCAGTGAAAAAAGGACATGTGGACGTTTGTTGTTTAAGCTGTGCAATGCTTCGATTATTCGGAACGCCAGACGTTTATTGATTATTTATTTATTCTAAGTTAGAATAATTGGGATTTATTTCCATTTATTATAATTTAAGAATTATAAATAATTAAATAAACAATTGAAGAAGAAAAAAGGATTAAACTTTTATTTACTTTTAATTATTAAGTACAAATGTTATTTGAATACATTTACAGTATTTACAAATAATGTTATTACAAATAATTAAAGGTAAAATAAAGCTATATCCTAAGTTTTCTAAATCTTCATCCTCTGATGCTCCTTTGCTCAATTGATTTTATCTGCAAAAACAAGAAAAGAAAAAGTCAAATTTAGATGAATTAAATAAAAAAGGCAGGCAGATATTTAAAAGTCATCATTAAAAGTAACTGGCCGGAATCAGTTTGGTTGCCCTCTCTGCAAATCACAAGATTACTCTTGGTTCACAAAGAGGGATAAAAATATGCTTGCAAATAAAATATGAAATGCACAAAGTTACAATATTGCACAAATTCAAAATTGTCAAACAAGCTGCATAGTTCATAATTCCAAATTGTCAACCAAAGTTTTCAAACTGAATAGCAAACTGAACTGCACAAAACAAGTCACAGTTTCAAACTAACCAAACTGTCAAAGATATAAAGATATCAAAAAGTACACAAATGCAGAAAATCTGAAGAAAGAAGATATGCAGAGCAGAACCAAAAGTGCAAGCAACATTCAAAATCATCACTTTCCAAGGCCAGTACTTTTTCAGAAAGTACAATCTAAAGCAATAAAATGCTTTTTAATTATGTGGAGAGAGAAAGAGGAAAAGAAGTATAGGCTTACAGCAGGCTTGAGGCTTAGAGAAAAAAGATATAACAAGCTATCAGAACATAGAAATCCGGGGCAGAATATCACATAACAAAAAATAACACAAACTGTTATAGAACACCAACAATGGCCTGCCTCCAAAACCAAATGAAACCCTCCAAACCTGTGTTCCCAAACAAACCAGAAGCATACAAGCCTTGCATCCTGTCACAATAAACAAAACAACAAAGCCCTGCAACCTGTTTCAAAGACAAAAGCCAAAGCCTTCACCTGCTTCAAACAAACTAACAACATAAGCCTTAACCTGCCACATCCTGCATAAACCTATAACACAAGCCTCAAACAGAAGCCTAAACATCCTGCATAAACAAGCCAGAAGCCTGCTGCAGAACAACCAGAAAAAACCTGTAACAAATAAAAAGCCAAAACCTGCTAATAAATAAAACTCCAAACCTGTTCAAATCTCAAAATCACCGCCTGCATAAATCTCAAAGACAAGCAAGCCAACTGATAAAATCTCATGCCTGTTTGAACAAATCTCGTTCGTTTTCAAAAGCCAACATATCCAAACAAAGCTCTCAGAATTGGAAAGTTCATCATCGAGCATCTAAAGCCAGCACAAAGCCAAGAGAGGAGAAGCTAGTCAGAACTAATGTTTCAACAATAGCAACTCAGATTCAAGCAATCCAAACCCTCAGAGCTAGGCTCATCATAGGGCCAGCATTCAAACAACATCATACTCAGAAGCAAGAACATCATACAAATCCAGCAATAAACATACAGAAGCCATTGTTTCAGAAGCAAGCATATCCAGAAGCAAGCAAGCAAGTGGAAGAGGAAAAGAAGTGTTCAGAAATAAATAAAGCTAAGGGTTTTCAGAGTGTTCATCACAAAACCATCAAAAAGCAAGATACGAGATTACCAGGGCAAGCTCATCAGCATCACTGTTCCCTCCGTCTCTGGCCACCCTACGCGCCTCCAAGTCTGCCTCTCCTCCTCTCCAAGCAACGAGCCAACGAAGGTATAATTTTTCTCTCCCCTTTTATACACCTCACAGGAAATAACAACATAAAAATCAGAACACGAAATTAAATCATGCAAAGAGGAAGACTGAAAACCCTAAGGCATAAAAGAGGGAAGTTATTACCTTTGCTTGTCACTGCTTGAGCAATCCATGGAGGGAGAAGGAGCTGACGGCGGCGCCTGGCAGCGGGGACGGAGAGAAAAGTCAGAAGCTTGGCTCAAGGGAACGAAGGAAGCGAAGAAGAGGGAAGCGCTGCGCTAAGCTGTAACCCTAATTGCCAAATGAACCAAAACTTTGAAAACCCTTACAATTGTTCAAACATGTTCTGGGCCTTGCCCCATTCAAACGCGTAAAGCCCATCAGAATCTGGCTAATACACCCCCCATTTCTCCTTCTGATTCTTTGTCTTGTTTGGGCCCAAAAACCCCCTTAAGCCCATTTCAATTCCTTTTTTATTTAATACTCTTTTTTTTTGTATTACATTAAATATTTTTTTGCATAACTTATTTTGTTCAATAAATGAATATACTAATTTTTTACATTAAAATTTTATTAACAATACTTTTTTTTTACACACTCAAAATATGTAGATATTAGGTTTTGTTAAGTTTAAACATCTTTTTAATTAAAACCTTTTTTGTTTAAAAACCTTGTATAAAACATTTATAGAAAATACATAAAAAATGGAACTTAAAACATTTTTCTTTTCTTTAATTAAATCTTTTTCATGCATAAGAATATAAGCTAAAATACATAATTATTAATTTTATTTAAATATTTTTATTTTATTAAATCTTTTGTTTTGTATCTAATTAACAAAAAAATACAAAAAAGATAAATAATACTTAATAAATACATTTTTACTCACTTATAAATAAATCACATACACTTATACCAATACATTTGCTTATCTTTTATTCTTGTACATTGCTACATTTTTACATTGCGATTGATTCGATTTGGTTGTAAATATATTTGGACACTACTCTCCTATTAAGTCTCATCCCCATTTGTAAATATTTGTATCCCCATTCCCGGACACTTATTTGTAATAGCGTAGACTTTAAATTCCCGCAATTTATCACTTTCAATTATACCATGTTTAGACCTAGGGTTTGCATGTAAATAAAATAAACCGCTAGTTAACCTAATACAAGACAAATGCATGACAATCAATACACCATTCACACTTGCACCCCTAGGGTAATCCCACTCGTTGCCTTCCAAAATGGGCCATGCTTGCACGTTGAGTTTCTTTGGCAAAACAAAACAAATCAAAATGATCATAGTCCCTCGATGACGCTTTCGAAGTTGCCTAAACAAAATGATCAAGTCCCTTCAAGCAAAATTGCCAAAGACACTTGGCACCATTGCATTCATGGTCCATACGATGACCCGCGCTTGTCCCGTTAACACCCTAACACAAGATTGTCCACCAAATACAATGGTGGAACAAAACTGTTAAAAGGGTTATAACATAGGAAAAATCTTTGAGTAAATTTAGGGGTAGACAACTCTTAGTTACTTGATCAAACTTGCAAAACACACTTGCCTACTTTTCAAAACACACTCCACAAACACTTTCAAAACAACTTTCAAAACATTGAAACATCTTTTCGAAAAGACACACACCTTTGTAAAACATTCGAGTAAAGAATTGTTACAACGGTTGCCTAGACAAGGCATCTTTTTAAAAATATTTTCAAACACACACACACACACCACCATTTCAAGCAATTGAAAATCAAGGCAAGTGATCTAAAACAAATAACTAAGAGCCCATGGATAACCATGGATGAAAAGGGTGCTAATACCTTCCCTTTTCATAATCTACCCCCCGAACCCACGAAACAGCTCAAAAGGTTTTTCCTGTGCTTTTTAACCTTTCCTTTAGGATAAAATAAAAAGTCGGTGGCGACTCTTGCTAAACCGAACAAGTGCGAATACAAACGTAAACCTCAAGTCAGTTCTCCCACTATATCACAGAACTGGCGACTCTGCTGGGGATAAAACTTAAAAGTGGGGTTACCTTAGGTTTTAGATCACCTTTACATTCTTGCTTTGATTGCTTTACTTTTTGGGTCCTTGTTTGGGTTTGTTGTAAATCCTACACCCGGATTTGGGGCACCTTTTTAGGTAAATAGAAATAAAACTGTGAGGGAACTGTGCGGGGTATACCGACATGGTTGAAGCAGTAAGCTATGTTAGTGCGACATATTTGTGAGTACCGGTAACCCTTGAGTTCAGTCAAGGAGAGTACGGGGCCGCTGAGTGATGTCATGAAGCACTAACGAACTCTTAGAACCTTAATTGACCATCTTAGCCTTTTTAGGGGTAATGAGATGACCGACTTTGGTGCAGTCCGAAGTTGGTAGATACTCGATACTACACTCATTGAGGGTTGTTTTCTTGGAATATTTTGGTCGCCAGTTAAGTGGCTAAACATAAACAATGAACACAGAAAACAATTCAATGATATTGAGCTCCTTAGAACCCGGTTCCTATTTTAGGACATGATGAGCCAACTAACTTCAAGAGGGTACTTACCTACAACCCCATGCAAGCCTAAACCTAAGGACTTGTTTGCTTTGTGTGAATATGATTACCTGTATATACACTCACCTACTTTTGCATACATGTACATAACATCATGACATCATACCATAACATTTTTCATTAACCATTTCAAGGATCTCGAGGGTTCTTTTGATGCAGGGTTATGTTAAACCATACGTCTACCAAGGGGCAAGAGGTTTCTCCTCTAAGCAAATGCCATCAAAGATCAAGTGCAACAACTTGAATCAGGGGCTATGACCCACTTGACATGGTGAGCTTGATTCTCGTGGAAAGACATCCACCGGTGCAAAGTTCTCCAATCAATGATCGAAGTTCAACCTCTAACATTCTCTTGTGTCTACCCCAAGAGATCCTTGAAAACATTGCATATATATATATATATATATATATATATATATATATATATATATATATATATATATATATATATATATATATATATATATATATATATATATATATATATATATATATATATATATATATATATATATATATATATATATATATATATATATATATATATATATATATATATCATACATATCATTTCATAGCAGGTTTATCCCATACAGGTTTCCTTATCTTCTTACTATTTATTTCAGTAAGATGGATATGGAACAAACGGTGAAAGATCTCCAAGCTCAAAACGCTCAATTCCAGCAAATGCTTCTGGCTATGGGGAAAGGGCAAGAGGATCTGACAGCTCTCCTTCTCAAAGACAAGAAGAAGAAGTCCAAGAAGGCAGCGAGCATCCTGAACTTGAGAAGAAGACCTAAGACCCTAGACCTTGCAACTCCATCCAACATAGGGGATAGTTTTGAAGAAGACCATAATTTGGAGATTGATGAAGCTGACTACTCCGAGGAACAATATCCTCCCGCTGATGACAAGTACAAACAATTGGAGGATCGCCTCAATGCTATGGAGATTCAACAAATACCTGGCTTGGATTTAGGAGACATGGGTTTGGTTCCTGGATTAGTCATCCCTCCAAAGTTCAAAGTCCCCACCTTGGCCCTGTATGATGGAGTCTCTTGCCCTAAGATGCATTTAAAGTCTTATGTCCACAAGATTCAACCGTACACAGCTGATCCAAAGCTTTGGATCCATTTCTTCCAAGAAAGCTTGGTAGGGGCTCAACTCGAGTGGTTCTATCAATTGGAGAGTTCTCGCATCCACACCTGGGAAGATTTAGCTATGGCTTTTTACAAGCAGTATCAATATAATGCTGATCTTGCACCTACTCGTGTCCAGTTGCAGAACATGACTATGGGTCCTGACGAGAGCTTCAAGGGATATGCCCAAAAGTGGAGAGATCTGGCTGGTAGGGTGCAACCCCCTTTAGCTGACAGAGAGCTGATTGACATCTTCATGGGGACTTTGACATGGCCTTTCTTCAATCACTTAATTGGAAGTTCCTCAGCCGGGTTCACCGAGCTAATACTGACCGGCGAGAGGGTCGAGGCTGGCATCAAAAATGGAAAGATCCAAGGAACTACATCCTCGGACACTCAAATAATTCCCTACAATGGAAAGAAAGAGTCCAATGCTGCGAACAGTCAAAAGGGTCGTCATGACCAACACATAGGAGCAATCTTGATCTCTAATCCTACGCCTGCTCAACAAAGACAGGGGCATCAACATAAGGAGGTCGCACCTAAGAGACAGTTCATCAACATCAATATGCCGCTGTCTCAAGCACTGCAACACTTGTTGAAGAGGGATCTGATTACATTGAGGGCTCCCCTCCGGAACCCAAATACTTCTGCTCCTACCTATCATCCCAATGAAAGGTGTGCATACCACTCTGACAGTCCAGGACACGACACCGACAATTGTTGGCCTCTGAAGAACAAGATCCAAGACATGATTGATGCCAAGGAGATCGAGTTTGACCCTCCGGAGACTCTAGCATGATCACTCTTCCTATGCCAAATCATTGAGAATGTCTTTGTTTCATTTGAATTTTCAAAGTTGTAATTTCTTTTGTTATTCAAACAATTATCTATTAATGTCAAGCTTTGTTTCATTAATGCATTGCATATGTTTGTCTTGAATTCATCCATTCGTTTTCACCACTCTTATGCTTTCCTTATGATATTTAACTCCTGATAAAAAGCTGTAAGCCTTTAGAGGGAGGATGACGAAACAATACCATGATCTCATACAGTATGCTTTTGAACAGACCTTGCTGATGATGTACAGACATTTCTTTCAATTCCCAAACACTGGAGTTATAAGGAAGATAATCCCTAGTCAACCCCTTCGAGCCAAAGAAGTAGGAGTTTCCTGTTCTAAACAATCAAAACCTTTGATATAAACCTGGGGCAGGGTAGTCTCTCAGTTAATTCAAAAAGGTGCGCATTGAAGTCGCAAACTCTCAGTTCGTAATACAACGAACAACATCAAAAAGAGAAAAGCATTCCTTTGGAATCAAAAGACAATGGTGGTTCCCTATCACATAGGCAGTCACCCTCTCAAAGAAAAAAAGAAGCCCCTTGAGCAAAAACCTACAAAGGAAGCTTAAGAAAGCTGGGGCATCCCGCTGACTGTAATCTCGGAAGCAGGAACAATCATGCAAAAGTTAGGGATAACAAATCAAAAGAAAGAGGTCATTACAAATCCTCAACAACATGAAAAATGTTGCAAAAGAAAAAGGAGATGATGACTGTCTCCCAATAAATTCAACTGGGGAACCATCACCCAAAAGTCGTTCCAAATTCGAATAGAGGGCGACGCACAATTGACTGAGCTTAGGATTGAAGAACATCACGAAGAGCAGGTGGGTACAAATATACTTTGGGCCTTTATCCTTTGTTTCTTAAACCGTGAACCAGGCCACGATACAACCCTTCAAAAGTCCTAATTGAAGCATGGGTTAGTTCGAAAGCATACTGTTACAAAAGGTATCCTGACTCCTGTAAGGCTCTGCTCTAAAATCTTGTGTTGATTTGTCTTATAAAAAGTTTTCTGCTAAAAAACGCATTTTTCAAAACTTCGAGACAAACATAAACTTTGCATTGCTTGAATATCACTATTTTCATTTGGCCATTTGTTTGACAGCGAAGAAATTCATACAGCGAATGTTCAGAGGAACGAAAGCTCTCTCAGTGAGCAAAATCACTTCAAAAAGGATGACACTTCCATTGACAAATCTCCTGTCAACAAGGGGCATGACATGTCACTATCCAGTTAACCTGGGGCAGTCCAATCAAGGTTTTAACAGATCTTTCAAAGTTCAGTACACATGGGGCAGTCCAGTCAAGGTTTCAACAGATCTTTCAAAGTTCAGTTAACCTGGGGCAGTCCAGTCAAGATTTCAAGAAATCTCTCAAATTTGCAGAGTAACCTGGGGCAAGTCTCCGTCATCATCACTTGGGGCATTCGAATGTCAAAAGTTTCCAACAATTCCTTCATCACCTGCTGGAAGTTACAACCACCAACAGAATAACGGACAATTAAAGCTCCTAAAAATCTGACACTCAAAAATGAAGACTTTCATCCTTAAAACCTCAGAAGATTGGTATACTCCCAGTTTCTGACCGTTGACAGCATGAAGATTCTCATCACCTCAGAAGATTGGTATACTCCCAATTTCTGACCCTTAACAAAATCAAGATCGAGAGATAGTTCAGATGTGACCCAGAGATGGCGATATTCCGATACTTATTCCAGATTTTCCGTCTAGAGATAGTTTCAAATGTGACCCTGATTTGGCGACATTCCGATACTTATTCAAGATTTGCTTCTAGAGATAGTTCAGATGTGACCCAGAGATGGAGACATTCCGAAACTTACTCCAGATTTGCTTCTAGAGATAGTTCAGATGTGACCCAGATTTGGCGACATTCCGATACTTATTCCAGATTTCCTTCTAGAGATAGTTCAGATGTGACCCAGAGATGGCGACATTCCGATACTTATTCAAGATTTGCTTCTAGAGATAGTTCAGATGTGACCCAGAGATGGCGACATTCCGAAACTTATTCCAGATTCCCTTCTAGAGATAGTTTAGATGTGACCCTGATTTGGCGATATTCCGATACTTATTCAAGTTTTCCTTCTAGAGATAGTTTCAGATGTGACCCAGATTTGGCGATATTCCGATACTTATTCCAGATTCCCTTCTAGAGATAGTTTCAGATGTGACCCAGATTTGGAGACATTCTGATACTTATTCCAGATTTGCTTCTTGAGATAGTTTCAAATGTGACCCAGATTTGGCGACATTCCGATACTTATTCAAGTTTTCCTTCTAGAGATAGTTTCAGATGTGACCCAGATTTGGCGAAATTCCGATACTTATTCCAGATTTGCTTCTAGAGATAGTTCAGATGTGACCCAGATTTGGCGACATTCCGTAACTTATTTCAGATTTGCTTCTAGAGATAGTTCAGATGTGACCCAGAGATGGCGACATTCCGATACTTATTCCAGATTCCCGACCAGAAATAGTTCAGATGTGACCCAGACATGGCGACATTCCGATACTTATTCCAGATTTTCTTCTAGAGATAGTTCACATGTGACCCAGAGATGGCGACATTCCGATACTTATCCCAGATCAATACCTGCAGCAATCAAAAGATTCTTGCAATCCCCAGCGGAGCTAAAACTTCCAACTATCAATCTCCAAGCAGAATGAAGACTCTAATTCTCAGTTCCTCACAGGATATTCGAATATTCTCTAGTGAAGATCTCCTCAAGACAGGAATCCCCCAGTAGATTGGCATACAACCCAAGCTCCTGATTCCCCAATAGTGGCCCCAGGACTTCTCATCTTCAACGATCAAAAGATTCTTGCCCTCCCCTACAGCAGTCAAGGATTCACTTTCCCCGACAGCAGTCAAGATTCTTTTATCTCTTGCCATCCAGGATTCATCTACCTCAGCAAGACAGCTCATCAGCTTACATGCGCACTCATCACATTCATATCATAAACATTGATATAACATACATTGCATCATGCATCATGACATTGCATACAACTAACTCTTTACCTTTTCAGGTAAGATCAGTCGACAGACAAATATCATCATCTTCCGAGATTCTTTCTAGAAATAGTTCAGATGTAACCCAGACATGGCGACATTCTGATACTTATTCCAGATTCACCCAGAGATAGTTCAGATGTGACCCAGACATGGCGACATTCTGATACTTATTCCAGATTCATCCAGATGCAGTTTTACACGGACTCATCATCAGGAAACCCTACACTGGTTCCTTCTCTACTTCTCAACTTTTGAAAACAGTTTACAGACGTTTCCCAACAACGGATGCTGCTCTATTTCTTATTCAACTTCAAGACTTCTGAAAACAGTTCACGGGTTCTCCAGTAACGGATGTTAACCTATCGCTTATTCAGATTCTTCTTCAACTTTTGAAAACAGTTTACGGACGCTTCCCAACAACGGATGCTGCTCTATTTCTTATTCAACTTCAACTCCTGAAAACAGTTTACGGATTCTCCAAACATGGATGTCAATCTATTGCTTATTCAGACCCCTAGTTCAGAGATGTTCCAAAACATGGACGCGTTTCTGATACTCATGTCACTCACCAATGTCATACAGTTCAACAATCACCTTCAGATGGCATCTATAAGCCCGTCCTCCTACCAACAATTTCCAGATGGCATCTCTAAGCCCATCCCCCGATAAGATTCTGTCACATCTCCAGATGGCATCTCTAAGCCCATCACCAAATGGCATTTTTAAGCCCATTCCCTCTACCATCACATCACCGAGTGCAAATTTTTTGGGCACTCTAGTGTCCAATATCCTTTTACCCTCGAGTCGCGAAAGGCAAACCTGCCAATCTAACTCTTCAGGTGCAAGAAGATTGAACAGGGGTAACTGTTGTACCCCAAAATTTTCCCTCCTATTTTTCATAAGAAATCACAGCTTCGGGCTTCTCCTGATTCTTTCAGATTGGCCTAAGAATCGGTCAAAACAGACTTTTCTCACCAGTCAGAATTAGGGTTTTCATGGACTTTTGATACAGTTCAAGCAAATTATTAGGGTTTGGTTGAGTTGGCTCAAGTTCTGGTCAGGCAGGCGCTTCTTTGACATTTAATCAAGAACTAGGGTTTGTGCGCGCAGAAAGAATTAATTCTACAGTGCTTTTCAATTTACTCTGGGAGATGAGCTGAGGCATTTGATTTGAGTTTGCAGTGTTGGATTTAATCAGTGAAAAAAGGACATGTGGACGTTTGTTGTTTAAGCTGTGCAATGCTTCGATTATTCGGAACGCCGGACGTTTATTGATTCTTTATTTATTCTAAGTTAGAATAATTGGGATTTATTTCCATTTATTATAATTTAAGAATTATAAATAATTAAATAAACAATTGAAGAAGAAAAAGGGATTAAACTTTTATTTACTTTTAATTATTAAGTACAAATGTTATTTGAATACATTTACAGTATTTACAAATAATGTTATTACAAATAATTAAAGGTAAAATAAAGCTATATCCTAAGTTTTCTAAATCTTCATCCTCTGATGCTCCTTTGCTCAATTGATTTTATCTGCAAAAACAAGAAAATAAAAAGTCAAATGCAGATGAATTAAATAAAAAAGGCAGGCAGATATTTAAAAGTCATCATTAAAACTAACTGGCCGGAATCAGTTTGGTTGCCCTCTCTGCAAATCACAAGATTACTCTTGGTTCACAAAGAGGGATAGAAATATGCTTGCAAATAAAATATGAAATGTACAAAGTTACAATATTGCACAAATTCAAAATTGTCAAACAAGCTGCATAGTTCATAATTCCAAATTGTCAACCAAAGTTTTCAAACTGAATAGCAAACTGAACTGCACAAAACAAGTCACAGTTTCAAACTAACCAAACTGTCAAAGATATAAAGATATCAAAAAGTACACAAATGCAGAAAATCTGAAGAAAGAAGATATGCAGAGCAGAACCAAAAGTGCAAGCAACATTCAAAATCATCACTTTCCAAGGCCAGTACTTTTTCAGAAAGTACAATCTAAAGCAATAAAATGCTTTTTAAATCTGTGGAGAGAGAAAGAGGAAAAGAAGTATAGGCTTACAGCAGGCTTGAGGCTTAGAGAAAAAAGATATAACAAGCTATCAGAACATAGAAATCCGGGGCAGAATATCACATAACAAAAAATAACACAAACTGTTATAGAACACCAACAATGGCCTGCCTCCAAAACCAAATGAAACCCTCCAAACCTGTGTTCCCAAACAAACCAGAAGCATACAAGCCTTGCATCCTGTCACAATAAACAAAACAACAAAGCCCTGCAACCTGTTTCAAAGACAAAAGCCAAAGCCTTCACCTGCTTCAAACAAACTAACAACATAAGCCTTAACCTGCTATATCCTGCATAAACCTGTAACACAAGCCTCAAACAGAAGCCTAAACATCCTGCATAAACAAGCCAGAAGCCTGCTGCAGAACAACCAGAAAAAACCTGTAACAAATAAAAAGCCAAAACCTGCTAATACATAAAACTCCAAACCTGTTCAAATCTCAAAATCACCAGCCTGTATAAATCTCAAAGACAAGCAAGCCAACTGATAAAATCTCATGCCTGTTTGAACAAATCTCGTTCATTTTCAAAAGCCAACATATCCAAACAAAGCTCTCAGAACTGGAAAGTTCATCATCGAGCATCTAAAGCCAGCACAAAGCCAAGAGAGGAGAAGCTAGTCAGAACTAATGTTTCAACAATAGCAACTCAGATTCAAGCAATCCAAACCCTCAGAGCTAGGCTCATCATAGGGCCAACATTCAAACAACATCATACTCAGAAGCAAGAACATCATACAAAGCCATCAATAAACATACAGAAGCAATTGTTTCAGAAGCAAGCATATCCAGAAGCAAGCAAGCAAGTGGAAGAGGAAAAGAAGTGTTCAGAAACAATTAAAGCTAAGGGTTTTCAGAGTGTTCATCACAAAACCATCAAAAAGCAAGATACGAGATTACCAGGGAAAGCTCATCAGCATCACTGTTCCCTCCGTCTCCGGCCACCCTACGCGCCTCCAAGTCCGCCTCTCCTCCTCTCCAAGCAACGAGCCAACGAAGGTATAATTTTTCTCTCCCCTTTTATACACCTCACAGGAAATAACAACATAAAAATCAGAACACGAAATTAAAACATGCAAAGAGGAAGACTGAAAACCCTAAGGCATAAAAGAGGGAAGTTATTACCTTTGCTTGTCACTGCTTGAGCAATCCATGGAGGGAGAAGGAGCTGACGGCGGCGCCTGGCAGTGGGGACGGAGAGAAAAGTCAGAAGCTTGGCTCAAGGGAACGAAGGAAGCGAAGAAGAGGGAAGCGCCGCGCTAAGCTGTAACCCTAATTGCCAAATGAACCAAAACTTTGAAAACCCTTACAATTGTTCAAACATGTTCTGGGCCTTGCCCCATTCAAACGCGTAAAGCCCATCAGAATCTGGCTAATACACCCCCCATTTCTCCTTCTGATTCTTTGTCTTGTTTGGGCCCAAAAAGCCCCTTAAGCCCATTTCAATTCCTTTTTTATTTAATACTCTTTTTTTTTGTATTACATTAAATCTTTTTTTTGCATAACTTATTTTGTTCAATAAATGAATATACTAATTTTTTACATTAAAATTTTATTAACAATACTTTTTTTTACACACTCAAAATATGTAGATATTAGGTTTTGTTAAGTTTAAACATCTTTTTAATTAAAACCTTTTTTGTTTAAAAACCTTGTATAAAACATTTATAGAAAATACATAAAAAATGGAACTTAAAACATTTTTCTTTTCTTTAATTAAATCTTTTTCATGCATAAGAATATAAGCTAAAATACATAATTATTAATTTTATTTAAATATTTTTCTTTTATTAAATCTTTTGTTTTGTATCTAATTAACAAAAAAATACAAAAAAGATAAATAATACTTAATAAATACATTTTTACTCACTTATAAATAAATCACATACACTTACACCAATACATTTGCTTATCTTTTATTCTTGTACATTGCTACATTTTTACATTGCAATTGATTCGATTTGGTTGTAAATATATTTGGACACTACTCTCCTATTAAGTCTCATCCCCATTTGTAAATATTTGTACCCCCATTCCCGGACACTTATTTGTAATAGCGTAGACTTTAAATTCCCGCAATTTATCGCTTTCAATTATACCATGTTTAGACCTAGGGTTTGCATGTAAATAAAATCAACTGCTAGATAACCTAATACAAGACAAATGCATGACAATCAATACACCATTCACACTTGCACCCCTAGGGTAATCCCACTCGTTGCCTTCCAAAATGGGCCATGCTTGCACGTTGAGTTTCTTTGGCAAAACAAAACAAATCAAAATGATCATAGTCCCTCGATGACGCTTTCGAAGTTGCCTAAACAAAATGATCAAGTCCCTTCAAGCAAAATTGCCAAAGACACTTGGCACCATTGCATTCATGGTCCATACGATGACCCGCGCTTGTCCCGTTAACATCCTAACACAAGATTGTCCACCAAATACAATGGTGGAACAAAACTGTTAAAAGGGTTAAAACATAGGAAAAATCTTTGAGTAAATTTAGGGGTAGACAACTCTTAGTTACTTGATCAAACTTGCAAAACACACTTGCCTACTTTTCAAAACACACTCCACAAACACTTTCAAAACAACTTTCAAAACATTGAAACATCTTTTCGAAAAGACACACACCTTTGTAAAACATTCGAGTAAAGAATTGTTACAACGGTTGCCTAGACAAGGCATCTTTTTCAAAACATTTTCAAACACACACACACACACCACCATTTCAAGCAATTGAAAATCAAGGCAAGTGATCTAAAACAAGTAACTAAGAGCCCATGGATAACCATGGATGAAAAGGGTGCTAATACCTTCCCTTTTCATAATCTACCCCTCGAACCCACGAAACATCTCAAAAGGTTTTTCCCGTGCTTTTTAACCTTTCCTTTAGGATAAAATAAAAAGTCGGTGGCGACTCTTGCTAAACTGAACAAGTGCGAATACAAACGCAAACCTCAAGTCAGTTCTCCCACCGTATCACTGTATATAACTTTGATATACCCTCTGAACAGATTTATAAGGATGAGGATCCTATTGATGTAGACATGCCAAATATCAATGAAAATGTCCAACCTGAAGCAAATCAGGCTGGAACCGATTGGGGTGAGTAGGTGCCAAACCAGTGGTCTCCAACAAATTATCAATTTGATCAAACTTCACAACCTCATGATGCTCCCACTGCTGCAACAGGCTCTTCCTCATAAGCTACTACTTACCTCACTACCATGTTTCAACAAATGGAGGTTGCCAATGATTCTCAACATAAAGAAGCGAGACAGTGGCACAACCAGCAAAACGAATGGCACAAAGAGCATGAACAATGGCAAGGTGAGCACACACGGATGTACCAAAATCAACATTCGTGGCACTTAGATTTGGTAAAATGGCACCAGGTATTCTATAATGAGATGACAAGCTTCATGGATGATTGTCGTCAAAATCCTGGAATCATGGAAAATTTCAGAAATGTCGATATCCAAAACAGATTTTGACGATATCAGTTCATGACTCAGAATCTTGACATCAATCCACCTCCACCGCCTCATCCACCCTACAACTATGAAGAATCCTGTGATTGGCATAATCCCTAGTCTATATCTCCATGTCATACATTACATACCATTAATTCATGCCTCTTTTTCAAATAGTTGTATTAATGTCTCCTTAAAACAATCTATTTTGCTTATGTAATCTAACTCTTATCTGCATTAATTACTTTTAACTTGATTACTTCCTTTTTACTCAATTATTTACTCAGTTGTTGATAACATTATGCCAAGACATTCTATGTGAATGCCAAGACAATATTTGCTGAAATTGTATATCAATTTTCTTATGTGCTAAGATTGCTGAAAATATTGCTTATTCTCTTTTTGATGTGGTCAAAGGGGGAGAAGAACATTGTGTTAGTGAAGATTGTGTTAGTTTTAAAAAGAAGATGCACAAACTCAGGGGGAGCAAGCTTATTCATCTACACTATATCACCACACATTATCAGATATTTGCCATCATCAAAAAGGGGGAGTTTGTGAGCAACCCCTTCATAATTGGTTTTGAATGATTGCAAATATATGTGAAATAATAAATACATGTGTGCATTACAAAAATATAATATAACATGTTTAAAATAAGCTAAAAATGTATTTTACTCATAATGCATCATTATAAGTCGACACAACAGGTTTTGCATCGATCCATAACTTACTGAAGTCCCTGGAATACTATCTCAAACTCTTATGCATCGATACAAAATCTTATGCATCGACACATAATACTTTGATGCCCCTGTAATGCAAACTTAAACTTGCATGCATCGGTACAAAATCTTATGCATCGACACATAACATTTTGATGCCCCTGTAATGCAAACTTAAACTTGCATGCATCCATACAAAATCTTATGCATCGACACATAACATTTTGATGCCCCTGTAATACAAACTTAAACTTGTATGCATCAACACAAAACCTCATGCATCGACACATGACATTCTGATGCTTCTGGAAAACATTTTTGAATTTATATGCATCGATAAATAATATCATGCGTCGACTCATACCACGTTTTATGTTCAAAAATTAAAATTACAATCAATATGCATCGACACATACGTGTTATGCATCGACGGATATAAAATTGTTAGTTCTGTAAAATGTTATGATATGATCTTGCACCGACTCAAAACAACATGTGTCGACCCATCCTGTAACTCATAACTAACATGAGTCGACTCATGACCAACATGCATCGACTCATAATACTTTCTTTTGGCTAACCGTTTTGTGTTACATATATAAGAAAGTATTTTTCTCAGCAGAAGATTATTGCAACATATTAGAATTGTGTGTAAACATTTGTGAGCAGCCAGAATCCTAAAGAAACTTCATCTTCATCATCTTCTCAATCATCTTCATTCAACAACAACAACGAAAATAAAACATCCTTGTTGAAGTGGATCAAGAGGTCAGAGATAACGTTCAGCTGTGTATTGAAAGAATCTCAGCTGAGTTAAAGATTGAAAAGAAGGCTTCAAGAAATAAACCAAGGGGTTTGTCCTTCAAGAACGGGTGTGTACTTGAGGGTTTTGTTAGTCACAGTCGCACGAGTGGGATTCAGCCGTAGCGAGGGGTTTGGAAGAAGAAGAGGATCGATTATTGACCTTGCAGGGAATCTTGATACAACTCATATCAAGTGGTGGTTCTTACAAGAAGAAGAAGATCATAAGGATTTCTATCTTTCTGTGTAGTGTAACCTTATTATCAAACAATTAGCAAATTGTTATAAAATTTCTCAGTTTCAATTGTGAAATTGAGAGGGAGACGTACCCACACGCGAGGACGACAGTGGGGAACTTTCTTACCAAACAACACGCGTATCGTTCTTTCTTTATTTCTATTTATCTTTTTACATATTCCATGATTTTGTAATTCAATTGACTTGCTAAGTTTTTCTGTCTAATGATAATCATAGTAGTTCAAACACTTTCGTCAAACCACCACTATTAAATCATTAAACAAGCATATGCCAAGTGTTTGACAAAATTCCTAACAAATTTCTTAATTCATTGGAAATACTGCTTTGATGATAAGTGCATTGAAACGTTAAGAAATCTGAGTTGTATATTCATCTATTTCATCTAATAAAATTCAGCAAGTTTTTCACATGTCAAGTTTTCTAGTAGTCGGTTCAAAGTAGACGAAATTGATTCATGACATTAATTTTCCGCTGCTTTCAACACGCCTTGATAAAATAATTTTAAATCCTTGAAAAAGTAAGAGGTGATCTATTCATCCCCCTCTCGATCACTTGCCACACCGTCTAACAAAATCAACAGGGAAATTGGTGAAAATTGGCCAAGAAGTTGAGATAGAAAACTGATAAAAAACTTGTTGAAAATTTTCTAAGTTTTAGACAAAAATATCACAACTTCATGGACCTATATCACTTAATCCAAGCACTTTTTGGATATCAACCCTCAAGGACAAAGTTGTAGAATTCATGATTTCCTACAGTTTTCATGTTGAAAGTTTTCCTTGAATCAGCTTGCATCTTAGTGAAAAATGGACATGAAGTAGTGATTTTATTAAGAATAAAACACTTAAAAATTTTCTAATTGTTGGAAAATTTCCTAACTTTGACTTTTGTTGACTTTTTCTTGATTTTCCTGACTTTTTGATTCTTGATGATCAAGCTTGATAATTTTGAATGTTTTGATAATTCTTGATTTTTGAATTCCAATGTTGACCAAAAAGTCAAAGTTTGACTTTTTGGTGACTGTTGACTTTTCATCAACTGATTCAATTCTTCAACCATCAATCACTTGTATCTTTGGAAATGTCTTGAGCCATGTAATTAGGTCAAGATATTGTATTTGAGCCATTGAAATCATGCTTTAAGCAATTAGGTCATGCACTAAGTCAAAAGTCAATAATCAGCCATCTTCAATCAAAACTCTAATTTGACAATTTTGACCTTTGATGATTTGAGGGATTTCCTTGAGAAATCATGATCAAACTTTTATCAAATGATGAATATCCCCTCAAAATGTTGATGTTGACAAAACATCTTGAATTTTAACTGTATGTTGACCATAATTGACTTTTATGCTCAATATAGTTGATTTTTAATCATCTGAGCAATTGACTGAGCAAACATGTGATGCAAGACTTGAAATTTGACATAAGCATTATTGAAGACCCATGATAAAACATGAAAGTCATTTGAGACCCTTGCAACCAAATTTTCCTTGAGAAACACCAAACCCTATTATGGACTCTTGCCTAGGAGGAGATTTGACCAGTCAACTCTTGAGCATCCTTAAGCAAGTGAGGACCTCATGAGAATGTCTTGAAGAAAATGGGAGAGCAAATTTTGGGATACAACAGCTTCCCCTGTTCAATCTTCTTTAACTTGAAGAGTTAGATTGGCATGTCCGCCATTCGTGACTTGGAGGTAGAAGATGATTGAACACTTAAGTGCCCAAAAATTTGCACTCATCGGTGCACGAAGTAACGCCGTTGGTTGATTGCATCGGGAATGGGCTTAAAGATTCCATTTGGAGAGGTGATAGAGAGTTGTTGGAGATGGGCTTATAGATGCCATCCAAAGTAAATGTTGATAGAAATTAGACTAAGTCTATGCTTGAATTCAACTGGAAGAAGTATCTAAATAAATCTACACTTGATTTAATATGAGCCAGAAGATGTTTGTGTCCATCTTTAACTGGGAGAAGTATCAGAATAAATCTACGGTCAATTTAATCTGAGCCAGAAAAAGGTATATTGGAAGAAGTATCATAATAAATCTACGGTCAATTCAATCTGATCCAGCAGATGTCTGTGTCCGTCTTTATCTAGGAGAAGTATCAGAATAAATCTGTGGTCAATTTAATCTGAGACAGAAAAAGGTCTACTGGAAGAAGTATCAGAATAAATCCATGGTCGATTCAATCTGAGCCAGCAGATGTCTGTGTCCGTCTTTAATTGGGAGAAGTATTAAAATAAATCTATTGTTGATTTTTCTATGAGCTAGAAAAAGGTCTACTGGAAGAAGTATCAGAATAAATCTATGGTCGATTCAATCTGAGCCAGCAGATGTCTGTGCTCGTCTTTAATTGGGAGATGTATCAAAATAAATCTATGGTCAATTTAATCTGAGCCAGAAGATGTTTGTGTACAGATTTAACTGGGAGAAGTATCAGAATAAATCTATGGTCGATTTAATCTGAGCCAGAAAAATTCTACTGGAAGAAGTATCAGAATAAATCTATGGTCGATTCAATCTGATCCAGCAGATGTCTGTGTCTGTCTTTAATTGGGAGAAGTATAAGAATAAATCTATGGTCGATTTAATCTGATCCAGAAAAAGTCTACTGGAAGATGTATCAGAATAAATCTATGGTCGATTCAATCTGAGCCATCAGATGTCTAAAGGAATTGTTCGTCATGTAGAGAGTCACCTCATCCTGTTTCAAGAATTGATCTACAATCTGTTTTTGTTGGTAAACTCGTCCTGTTTTGGGAGTTAGTCTTGGACCCATTTGAGAATTGTTGATGATATTCGTCTGTTTGTGAACTTTATCTGAAAAGATACATAGTCAGTTGTATGCAATGTCATGATATATGAAATGCATTGCGTAATGATGTTCTGAAAATAAATGAGATTGTGTTGTATGCCATTTGTATGCATATGCTATGACATTTGTAATTGATGTGAAATGTTGTTGAAATGTATTTCTAAACTTGTGCAGTATCATTGTCTTGGAAAATAAATCCCTGACTGTTGTTGGGGATGAAGAGTATGTGTATCTTCGATCTTGATGGGTATTCATGTTTTCTGTTTGAGGAAACTCCGCTAGGGAATGTTGATTTATGTTTGGGGAGAAGAGTTCAAGAACATTGGTTTTTCTTTGCTCTACTGGGGAGTATAATTTCTTATATATCCTGACTGGGGATAAAAGAGATGGATAACCTTTAGACTCGTCTGGGGAAGATAAAGTTGACTGATATTTGGTCCAATTCTAGGTTTCGTAGCAACTCTCTAGGGATAGTAGCGATTTCACTTGGGGAGAGGAATTATTCCAGTGATTGATAGAAATCTGAGGAATATACTCAAACTGGGGAGACTGTAATCTATTGGGGAAATAAACCCTGTTGATGGAGAAATACTCTGCCGAAGAAATACCTTTGCTGAGGAAATGAACTCTGCGGGAGATAGGAAATCTGTAGGGGTTTTACAGTTTTGGAGAAATAAACTCAGTTGGGGAAGATAATCTCCATGAACTGTACTGGTTGGAAATTCGTAGGTGAGTGATATTGTTGGGAAAAAATCATTTTCTTTTATCTTCTAGAGCGATCTTCCCGGGAAATTGCGGGGAATGCATCTTCATTGAAGATGAATTTGTGAAGATGACTCTATGGGGATAATCTCATGGAAGTGGCTCCGTGGTGATTTGTGGATAGCTTGGATGTTATCCCAACTCCTAGAATCTTGAATAAATGCTTATTCCTGTTTCTTATGCATATATTTGTTAATAGTTAATCATGTTCATATGCATATGTTCATTCAATTTTAGTCATTGGACGTTTTTGCAAGCAAAACAGAAAAAACCAAAAAGTTTGAATTTTAAGGTGTATTTGTATTGATAGTTTGCCCATAAACAGGCGATTATGTACAAAGAAACATAAATCCTAGTAGGAGGAAATTGTCATGAAATTAAAAGAGTACAAAGTGAAAACAATACATATAGCTATGTGTAAATTATCTCGTTGGGTTCGAACTCTGCTATTGACCCTATGTCTTTGAACATCTCATCCCTTATTGTCGGAAGAAGTTAATTGAACTGATCTATACCATTTGACTTTTTGAATTTGATAATAAAGCTTGCTGTAAGTGATCCAACAGGACATATTCGTATGCTTTAATCTTTAATTTTTGCCTGGACCGCCCTTTTGGGTTTTTAGTCCACCAGGATACTCTTTTTTGCCCAAGCCGCCCTTTCAGGTTTTCGACTTTCCGAGTGTACAATTTTTTATATATATCCCTACTTTTTTCCCGAACCATTTTGGTTCATCGGGATGCCCTTATTTTTGCCTAGGCCAGTCAACCTAGCGGGTCGTTTTCATGCGTAGTATCTTTTGACTATGTCCACGTTCACAGGGTGCGGGAAATCTTCACCGTCCATGGTGGTCAGTATCATAGCACCGCCCAAAAATACTTTCTTGACAATAAATGGCCCTTCGTAGGTGGGAGTCCATTTTCCCCTGGGATCACCTTGCGGTAGAATGATGCCCTTTATTACCAAGTCACCAACTTGATATACCCGATGCTTGATTTTCTTGTTGAATGCTTTGATCATACGTTTCCACTCATCTTCGTTTAAGTCTGCTTCTTTCATGATCCTTAGAGAAGTAATCTGAACTTCGATAGGTATGACAACTTCCATACCACCATAGAGAAAGGGATTACCCCAGTTGATGTTCACACTGAAGTGCGTTAACCATGAAGAGTAAATGGTAACATCTCATGCCAGTCTTTGTAATTCATAACCATCTTCTGTATGATCTTCTTAATATTCGTTTTGGCGGCTTCCATTGCGCCATTCATCTTTGGTCGATACGGAGAAGAGTTGTGATGCTTAATTTTAAACTGCGTGTAGAGTTCAGTGGTCATAGTGTTGTTGAGGTTGGTACCATTGTCCATGATGATTTTCTTGAGGATTCCATACCGATAGATAAGGTTATGTTTTATTAACCGGGTAACCACATTCTTGGTAACAGAGGTGAACGAGGTTGCTCCAACCCATTTTGTAAAGTAGTCAATGGCGACGAGAATGAAGTGATGTCCATTAGAAGCAGTAGGCTTTATTTCTCCTATCACACTAATGCCCCACATTGCAAATGGCCAAGGAGCAGTCATGACATTCAAAGGTACTGGGGGCACATGAACTTTATCAGCATAGATCTGGCACTTATGACAAGTTCTCGAGTGGTGGTGACAGTCATTTTCCATAGTTGACCAATAGTAACCTGCTCTCTGAATTTTATTAGCCATAGTATGCCTGCTGGAGTGAGTACCAAGTATGCCTTCATGCATATCCTCTATAATTTTCTCTTCTTCCTTCTTGTCTACACAGCGAAGCAGAGTTGAATCATGATTACACTTGTATAAAATTCCATTTCTTAGGAAGAACTTAGCCAAGAACCTCTATAGGAATTTCTTGTCATTGATCTATGCCCCTCCAAGGTACTCTTGAGCTTCAAGGTACCTTTTCACTTCACGAAACCAAGGTTTTTCTTCTACTCCATCAGCCTCAATTTCGTAGTAATGTATCGATTCGTCGAATCTTTCAATGGTAATTCTAGGAGCCTCATTGTCCCATCTGACCTTGAATATGGATGACATGGTAGTTAATGCGTCCTCCAACTTATTTTATTCTCTTGGGATATGCTCAAAAGTGATTTCTTCGAAGTACATAATAAAGGTGAACACATGTTCTCGCTAAGGGAAAATATTTAGATGCTTCGTATCCCATTCTCCCTTGACCTGACTGATTACTAAGGCTGAATCCCCACATACGCTAAGGAATTTGATTCTCAGTCAATAGAAACTTTAATACCCATGATGCACGCTTCATATTCAGCCATATTATTGGTGCAGTCAAAGAAAAGTCTGGTAGTAAGGGGCATATGACAGCCCTGGGGAGAGATAATTACAACACCAATCCCGTTTCTAAGTGCGTTAGAAGCTACATCGAAAACCATAGTCCATCGGGATCCTAGCTTAGGTCCTTCATATGGTTCAGGCTCCTCACAATCAGTAACTAGCATAATGTTCTCATCCGGGAATTCGAAATTCATAGACTAATAGTCGTCTACAACTTGATGTGCCAAATGACCTGTCATTACATTGCCTTTAATTTCTTTTTGAGTGGTATATTGAATGTCGTATTATGTTAAGACCATTAGCCATTGGGCTATTCTTCCGGAAAGAGTTGGCTTCTCAAATATGTACTTGACGGGATCCATTTTAGAGATCAATAGAGTAGTATGAGTCAACATATATTATCTTAGTCGGTGACCAGCCCATGCCAAAGCGCAACAAGTTTTCTCTAGCAGTGAATATCTGGTTTCACAGTTGGTAAACTTTTTGCGAAGGTAGTATATTGCATGCTCTTTTCGACCAGACTCGTTATGTTTCCCCAATACACACCCCATTGAGTTCTCTAGCACTGTTAGGTACATGATTAAGAGTCTTCCTTTAACTGGTGGCATCAGAATCTAAGGTTCTTGTAATTAATCCTTGATTTTATCAAAGGCCATTTGACAATCTTCATTCCACTTTACGACTTGATCTTTCTTCAGTAGCTTGAAGATTGGCTCACATGTAGCAGTCAAATGAGAAATGAATCGGGTAATGTAATTTAGTCGTCCTAAGAAATCTCTGACTTCCTTCTTGGTGCAGGGAGCCGACATTTCTTGGATGGCTCTAACTTTTGTGGGATCAACTTCAATACCTTTACCACTGACGAGGAAACCTAGGAGTTTTCCAGACCTCACCCCAAAGGTGCATTTGTTTGGATTCAGCCTTAGCTTGTACTTCTTCAATCTCTCAAATAATTTATGTAGATGATCAAGATGTTCTTATTCAGTCTGTGACCTTGATATCACGTCGTCAACTTAGACTTCTATCTCATGATGAATCATGTCGTGAAATAGAGGTACCATGGCATGCTGATAAGTTGCCCAAACATTCTTCAACCCAAAAGGCATGACCTTGTAACAGAAAGTGCCCCACTGTGTGACGAAGGTAGTTTTCTCCATGTCTTTAGGCGCCATCTTGATCTGATAATAACCCGAGAAACCATCCATGAAAGAGAATACCTTGTGTTAAGCAGTGTTGTCAACCAAAACATCGATATGTGGAAGCGGGAAGTCATCTTTGGGGCTTGCCCTGTTCAGATCCTTGTAATCTATGCACATATGTACCTTGCCGTCTTTCTTTGGTACTGGAACAACATTAGCAACCCATTAAGGATATGACGTTACTGCTAAGAATCATGCATTGAATTGTTTCATAACCTCGACTTTGATCTTTTCTAACATTTCAGGATGCATGCGAAGAATCTTCTGCTTAATCGGAGAACAACACTCTTTCATCGGCAGACGGTGAACCATAATATCAATATCGAGCCCTGACATGTCTTCATATGACCAAGAAATACCTCAACATAGTCGTGCAACATTTGAATCAATATGTTCTTGAAACTGTCCTCTAAGTTGCCGCCTATCTTGACCTCTTTTCTGTCTGTCTCAGAACCGAAGTTTACCACTTCGATCGTCTCTTCATACGGTTGGATAGCCTTTTATTCTTGTATTAAGAGTCTAGCAAGTTCTTCAGTTATTTCACAATTTTCCCCACCTTCGTCCTCGGCTTGGTAGATCGGATTTTCAAAGTCATAAGTGGCAATAGCATAATCTTTATCAACGAGATCCAGAGTGGATGGGGATCTTCAATGCAGTGTGCGGGTGTGCAAAACTTGAATGCAAAACGTCCAATGTTTTCATTAAATGAAAATATGACATATGAAATGACAACCCTTAACAAATGAACCATTGTGCCCCGGGAAATAGACAAGGTTTAAAGTCATTATTTTTAAAAGAGATTACATAACCGAACTTCTTAAAGAGATAAAACAGAAATAGCTATTACTTCTTACTGAAGGAGATATAGTTAAAGCCTTCCGCCTTCCAATTTGTTGGTCTATTACCCATGGTAGGAAAGATCCAGATATCGAAGTCACTATCATTGTCAGCATCCTCTATAGAGTTGACTTGGTTGTTGCTGATACAAAACATAGGTCTTCTAGCTCGAGCGCGACGAATAACCCTTTAACCTTCTACAGTAAAGCCCACACCAAATTTGTTAGATTTATAGGGGATATCAGGAAGCTGACCCTAAATAGTGCAACCACCTTCTTCTATAGCAGCTTTGGTATCCTTCAAGGAAGCTGTGATACGGTGGGAGAACTGACTTGAGGTTTTGCGTTTGTTTTCGCAAATATTTCGGTTGAGCAAGAGTCGCCACCGATTTTTTATTTTATCCTAAGGAAAGGTTAAAAAGCACAGCAAAAACCTTTGAGATGTTTTCTTGGGTTCGGGGAGTAGATTATAGAAAGGGAAGGTGTTAGAACCCTTTCTATCCATGGTTATCCATGGGCTCTTAATTACTTGCTTAGATCAACTTGCCTTAATTTTCAATTGTTTGAAATGGTGCTTTGTGTGTGTGGGTTTGAAAATGTTTTGAAAAGAAGCCAATGTGGTGGCAACCTTTGTAATGATCCATGTTGGGATGTATACAAAGGTGTATGTCTTTTGAAAAGGTTTTCAATGTTTTTTGAAAGTTGTTTTGAAAGTGTAGTGATGTGTGGTTTGAAAATAGGCAAGTGTTTTGTTTTGCAAGTTTGATTCAAGTAACTAAGAGGTTGTCTACTCCTAAATTTCTCAAAGATTTCTCCTATGTTTTTAACCCTTTTAACAATTTTGTTCCACCATTGCATTTGGTGGACAATCTTGTGTTAGGAGGTGAAAGGGACGGGCGCGGGTCATCGTTTAGACCATAATTGAATTGGTGCCAAGTATCTTTGGGCAATTTTTCCTTGGAGGGACTTGATCATTTTTTAGGCAACTTTCGAAAGCGTCATCGAGGGACTATGATCATTTGATTGTTTTGTTTTGCCCAAAGAGACCTAACATACAATATGGCCCATTATTGAAGGCAACAAGTGGAATACCCTAGGGGTGCAAGTGTGATTAGTGTTGTCCATTTCATGCTTGTTTATCTTGAAATTAGGTCAAACTATTTTGGTTAATTGATTTGCATACAAACCCTAATTCTAGCATGGTATAATTAGAAAGCATTAAAGTGCGAAAAATAAAGTTCCTAAGTTATTACAACACAATATATGGGAAGGGGGGTACAAATGTTCAAATGGGGGTATTTTGACAAGGAATTTAAACCTAGACTATTACATCAAATTGGGAATTATACAAATTATTTAATATACAACAATTAAATAAAAATGGAATAAATATACAAGATGCAAAAAAAATGTTTTTTATATGTATGAAAAAAGTGTTTTTTTATGTCAAATAAACAAAAATAAAAAGTATTATTTTTTTTGGAGTTTTTATGTATTTAGGGCAAAACCCTAATTTATTAATTAAAAGGTATTAATTGTTTAATATATACAATATTTGTTAGTTATGTACCAAAAATAAACAAAAAGAAGTATATTTGTCAAAAAGGTATTTTTAATGCTAAATATTAACAAAAATAAAAATGTATATATTTTGTATTTTTTAACCTAAATATACTAATATATATGTATGTATTTGTATTATTTATTAAATATATTCAATATGCACCAAATAATAATATTTAATATTTATAAAAAAAAGTATATTTTATATAAAATATTTTCAGAAGATAAAATAAAATAAAATTCAGAAAATAAATGTGTTTGCATTATTTTTTAGTATTTTGAATAAAAGTATATCTATATATTTATTTATGTACAAACATTATTCTAAACAAATAAATGCCTAATAAATTCAAAAATGGTGTGAAAAATATTTTTTATATTTTTAATATTATGAGAAAAAATAAATAAGTCAGAACAAAAAAGAAAAGGTCAAAAAATCATAAAAATAAGCATAATGGGCCAAGGGGGTGTCAAAGTAAAAATGGTGTGTAAATAGAAATAACAAATCAGGCCCAGCCCAAAGACCCTGTCATCTTCAACCTCCAGCATTTCTGTTCAAGAAAACACGCGTTTGCTATCTCCAGATTCCTTGATCTTTTGCCAAATCTTCCAACATGAAACCTGTAGAGCTTGAAGCCACGATTCTAGACATATAAAGAAATCAATCTAACTCTCAGAAATGAGAGAGAATTTCTTCTCCCCCAATTCCTGACCTAGTTTTTGTTCCATGTTCAGACATCAAATTCTCATAGCACACGTAACATAAATGAAAACTAATTACATGGGCATGTTCAGGGCTATGAATGTGACATATTTTCTTCACAAACCTAAAGCTAACAATGCCTGGATAGAGAGATACGAGTTCATGAACTTACCTGTTCAGTTGGAATCGTGTACAACAATGGAGATGAGTACAAGGCAAGGTAATGATTTGTATAGCTTCCTTGATGCCTCAGGATGCTATTCCAACCCTTAGTTTGCTTGGAAACCAAAAGAATCGTGCTATGGTACTTCAACTGTAAAACCAGAAAAATGAAAACGGTGATGTTAGCTAGGGATGTTACAGGTCTTGTTTAGGGCTTGGAACAGTTTCAAGGGATGATGTGGGATATGTTTGAAGTGGTTTTAGCAAGAATGCATGAATGGATGATGTTATAGAACTCAATCTGCAGCAGGTCCCCTGTTTTGGCAGTTTGAGGGTGATTATGTGTTTGAGAAGGCAATGGAGATGGTTGGCTCGTGTTTTAGCTTAGGTTTGATGATTAGAAAGTGTTTGATAACTTTGCTTAAACTCTGGTTTACAGGAATGAGAGTTGGTAGATGTTATGCTAGCTTTCTTCAACTTTAAGCAACAAAAGTTCAAGTTGTGTTTCTAGCTTGTACAGGCCCCCAATCTATGCTTCAACCTTCCCCCTTGATCAGTGTGTTTTGCTCATAAACCTGTGCCAAAAGGATTTGCCTTGTACTTGCTTGGATTGCTAATTGACATAAAGTTCTACTTTTCAAAAATGGCAAAAATGCTTTATCTAATTAAGGCTTAATCTAACATGTAATGTCCAAATGCATAAAATAATGCTAACACACAATGGATTGGCATTTAATTATTGATTGCAAATGGGATTAGAGGCCTGTAACTAGCTTATGCATGCTGATTTGAAAAGTTTCCCAAGTTATGAACATGTAAATTGGCCAAGAACAAAGTGAGTTTTTCCCAACTTGCCAAATTCGATTCTCCCTAACCATGAGGTTGTTTGATGAGTTCTTGGACATTTTGGAAATCTTGGAATGTGTACTACAATCCATATTTGAAATGCAAATTGAAATTCCAAGTGGAAGTATGTGAAAAATGGTCTTGAAGTTAGGCAAAAATCCTGCCTAAAATGGTTCAAAATTTCTCTAAGTTAAGAATGGTTTGGTACCCTTGTTCCAAAAATTGTAACTTGAGCTACAAGCTTCTTTTGGGAAAACTTTGTGAATAAAATTTGTAGATTTTGAAATGGACTACAACTTTCATGTTTTGACTTTTCCTTGAATCCAAATGCATCTTGATGAGAAAGTGTGGCAAAGTTAGGAAAAAATTAGGGTTTTTCATAACTTAGAAAAATTCAAAGTTATGAAAAATCTTCATTTCAAACCCTAATTTGCAATTCTTGATTTCTTGATGAACAAGTTTCATGATTTGGCATGTTTTGATGAAAAATGAATCTTGACACTTGATTTTGACCAAAAAGTCAAAGTTTGACTTTTCAGTATACAGTCAAAATTGATCAATTGACTGGGAAATTCAACTGTCAATCTTGTGCATTTGGGATCTTTTGGACTTGTTGAGTATGTCAAGAAAATTCAATGGGGTCTTTGAGTCCATATGTGAGCTTGGTTTGCCATTGGCTAGGTCAAACAGTCAAAAATTGCCTTTGTGCAGTCAAAACCCTAAAAATGACCATTTTGCCCTTTTGGTGATCTGATCAAATTTCTTGTGGAATTGTGATCCAAACTTGATAAAATGGTCCATGTGAGTTCATAATGTTGATGTGGGTCAATTTTCATGAGATTTGACTGTCAATTGGCCACAGTTGACTTTTTCCCCAATACAGTTGATTTCTAGGTCAATTGTCCAATTGACTGGGCAAAGTTTGGAATCAAGGCTTGAAACTTGGTATGGATAAACTTGGGAGTCCAACATGAAGCATGAAAGTCATCTTAGGAATTTTAGGTCAAAATATCTTTGTGCAAACACAAACCCTAATTTGGGTCAACAGTGCAAGGAGAAGTCTTGAGCAGAGGAAACCCTAACTGGACCTTGAGCTCCAAGGGTCTTGTGATGAGAAAATATTGAGAAAATGGGAGGGCAAATTTTGGGGTATAACAGTTGCCCCTGTTCAATCTTCTTGAACCCGAAGAGTTAGATTGGCAAGTTTGCCTTTCGTGACTCGAGGGTAAAAGGAGATTGGACACTAGAGTTCCCTGAAATTTGCACTCGCATGGTAGAGTATAAGCAATGTGATGTCAGGAATGGGCTTATAGATGCCATTTGGAGAGAGGGTGGATAGGGAGATGGGCTTATAGATGCCATCTGAAGGCGTGATAGAATCTTGTCGGGAATGGGCTTATAGATGCCATTTGGAAGTGTTGATCGCATAAGAGATTCCTTAGCGAGAACTTGTGTATCTTGAGAAAGACAGATGTTTTCTTGGCTTGTTACAGGTGTTGATCTTCAATCTCATCATGCAAACATGCCCTGGCTAGATACAGGTGTCGAGTCTACAATCGGTTGCTCACAGATATGCCCTGGCTGGATACAGGAATCGAATCTTCGAACTCTTCAGATGTGCCCTGGCTAGATACAGGAATCGAATCCGGAATTGTGATAGTTGATAGATATGCCCTGGCTGGATACAGGAATCGAATCTTCAAACTCTTCAGATGTGCCCTGGCTGGATACAGGAATCGAATCTGGGAATAGTCATCAACAGATATGCCCTGGCTGGATACAGGAATCGAATCTTCAAACTCTTCAGACGTGCCCTGGCTAGATACAGGAATCGAGTCTGGAAACTGATCACTCACAGATGTGCCCTGGCTAGATACAGGAATCGAATCTGGAATCGTGACAGTTGAAGGTAGTTGTCTTTTTCCTGAAAAGGCAAAACATCAGTTGTATGAAATGTCATGATGTATGACATGCATGATGTCATGACGTTCAAAATGAGATAGTGTTGTATGCACTTTATCATGTATGTAAGCAAGATGTATGAAATGTGAAATGTTTTATGAATGTATTTTCGTCTAGGAAAATAAATCCTTGACGATTGGCTGGGGAATTAAATCCTGGGCTGACGTTGAAGAGTAAAGTTCTTTGTTTCCGCTAGGGATGATGTTTGCAAGAATACACCGGTAGGAGAAGACGACTCCGTTGGGGAATAAACTTGTTGGAGAGATTACTCTGAGGGGAAATACTCCGTGGGAAGAGATACTCCGCTGAAGTTTTGATGAGAGCTCCGTTGAGGATTTTAATGATGGATTCCGCTGGGGATGACAATGATAAACTCCGCTGGGGATAACAAAGATAAACTCCTCTGGGGATGACAATGATAAACTCCGCTGGGGATTGGAAGAACTTCGCTGAGGGCGATCTTTCATGGCAATTAGCTGAGGATAACCCAATTATAAGCCCTTGTGAGAAATAACTTTGAATAAAGCTCAGGAGAGACGTCCGTACTCTGCAGGGGATAAGCTTCCAGAATCTACTGGGGATAAGCTTCAAGACCTGTTGGGGATATGGCTTCCACTTTCCTGGGGAAACTTTCGGACTGTACTGGAAAATGGTTCCACTGGGGTGTCTGTATTCTGCCGGGGAACAATCTTAGGTCAAGACTGCCGGGGATGCTTGCTGATGAATGCCTATACTCCGCTGGGGGATGTTGATATCTTTTGGGGCTACCCAACCTCCTTTAGGCTGACCGTAGACTAACTCTTCTGGAGGAGAGTATTGCTGACTTGCTAGGGGAACATGGTGCCTATCGTAGGGCTGATGATAGACTAACTTTCCCTGGGAAGAGTTTTGTTGAATCTTGTCCTACTCTGTGGGGAGTTGAGATAACTTGGTCACATTCTTCAGTTGAATCTACCTTGGTACCCTGGAGGACAAAGAAACTAGACTGACTGGACAATTCCACATTGCCCCTACTTCTGATGTCACCTGTAATTAGTCTTTTGTTTCATGTGTAAGTATTTATGAATTAGCAATTTAATGTCAAATGCATATATCAAAAATGAACATTGGACGTTCTTCGCAAGACAAAACAGAAAAAGGAAAAACAATTGGCAATTTGTTTGGAAAAGTGAACTTGTATTGATTTTGAATTTTGCCTGTAAATAGGCGTTTTTGTACAAGAGGCCGACGTCCTAGTAAGAGAACGCCGCCGAATAACATAAAGTTTATACAATTTTGAAAAGGAAACAAAACAGCTATGTGCACAATATTCCCACTGGGTTCCAACTCTGCTATCGCCTTTATGTCTTCAAGCGTCTCATCACTTTGCTGCTTAGTGGAAGATGAAGCTGATTGATCGATGCCGAAGTCTGAGCCAAATAGTTGATGCCGAATTCTGGATGCAAGGTGATCCAATGAGGCATAGTGTTACGCTTTATCCCTAACTTTTTCCTGGACCGCCCTTTCGGGTTTTTGGTCCACCGGGATACCCATTTTTGCCCAAGCCGCCTTTTCAGGTTTTCGACTTGCCGGGTGTACAGATTTTTTTTCATTTCATCCCTTATTTTTGCCCGAACCCTTTTGGTTTGCCGGGAAGCCCTTATTTTTGCCTAGGTATGTCAACCTAGCGGGTCTTTTATTCATGCGTAGTATCTTTTTACTATGTCTGCATTGGCGTGGTGAGGAAGGTCGTCACCATCCATGGTGGTCAGAATCATGGCTCCTCCTGAGAACACATGTTTAACCACAAATGGCCCTTCGTATGTAGGGGTCCATTTGCCCCTGGGATCACTCTGAGGAAGGATGATGTGTTTGATTACCAGGTCCCCAACTTGATACTCTTGTGGTCTGACTTTCTTGTTAAATGCCCTGATCATTCGTTTTTGGTACGTCTGACCATGATAGATAGCGGTGAGCCTCTTTTCGTCAATTAGGTTTAATTGATCAAGTCGAGTCTGGATCCAATCATCTTCACTCAAGTCTGCCTCCTTCATTATCCGGAGAGAGGCTATCTGGACTTCAATTGGCAAGACTGCCTCCATGCCATAGACCAAGGAAAAAGGAGTTGCCCCGGTTGACGTCCTTGCTGAGGTACGGTACCCATGAAGAGCAAATGGTAACATTTCGTGCCAATCTTTATAGGTCATTGTCATCTTCTGCACAATCTTTTTGATATTCTTATTAGCTGCTTCTACAACTCCATTCATCTTCGGCCGGTAAGGAGAAGAGTTGTGGTGCTGTATCTTGAATTGCTCGCAGAGCTCAGTGATCATCTTGTTGTTAAGATTGGTACCATTGTCCGTAATGATCCTTTCCGGGATGCCGTACAGACAGATCGGGTTATGCCGAATGAAACGTGCAACGACGCTCTTGGTTACGGTGGCATAGGAAGCTGCTTCTACCCACTTCGTGAAGTAATCAATTGCTACTAGGATGAAGCGATGCCCGTTGGATGCCGTTGGTCGGATCTCACCGATCATATCAATGCCCCATATTGCAAAAGGCCAAGGTGCCGTCAGGACGTTCAGAGGAACCGGAGAGATGTGCACCTTATCAGCATAGATCTGGCATTTATGACAAGTTCGAGAATGTTGGTAACAGTCGGCTTCCATTGTGGACCAGAAATATCCTGCCCGAAGGATTTTCTTTGCCATGGTATGCCCACTGGAATGTGTTCCGAATGTACCTTCGTGTAGTTCTACCATGATTTTCTCTGCTTCAGCCTTATCCATACAACGTAGTAAAGTTGAATCATGATTTCTTTTGTAGAGAATGCCGTTGCTGAGGAAGAATTTCGCGGCAAACCTTCCCAAGAACTTCTTGTCATTGACCGATGCGCCTTCAGGGTATTCCTGAGCTTCCAAGTATCTCTTCACCTCATGATACCAGGGTTTTTCAGTCACCTCTTCGGCCTCAAGATCGCAGCAGTATGCAGGTTCGTCCAACTTCCAGATAATGATCCGGGGAGCCTCATTGTCCCATTTGACTTTGAACATTGAAGACATCGTAGCTAGTGCGTCTGCTAACTGATTCTCCTCTCTTGGGAAGTGCTCAAAAGTTATCTCTTCAAAGTGAGGAAGCAAAGTCAACACATACTCCTTGTAAGGAATAAGATTTGGGTGTTTCGTATCCCACTCGCCTTTGATCTGATTGATCACGAGAGCGGAATCTCCGAAGACACTCAGAAACTTGATCCTTAAGTCGATTGCAGCTTGAAGACCCATGACACATGCCTCATATTCTGCCATGTTGTTGGTGCAGTTGAAGCACAGCCGGGCGGTGAGTGGAGTATGAGTTCCCTTGGGGGATATGATTACAGCGCCGATTCCATTACCTAAAGCGTTCGAGGCTCCGTCAAAATTCATAGACCATCGGGATCCTTCCTCAGGTCCTTCATCCGGTCCAGGTACTTCACAATCAGTTACTACCATGATATCTTCGTCCGGAAATTCAAAGTTCAATGATTGGTAATCGTCCACAGGTTGGTGTGCCAAATGATCTGCCAGTACACTTCCCTTGATTGCTTTTTGAGTCGTGTACTGGATATCACATTCTGTCAAGATCATTTTCCATCTTGCTATTCTTCCAGACAGAGCAGGCTTTTCAATTATGTACTTGATGGGATCCATCTTTGAAATCAACAGAGTAGTGTGAGTCAGCATATACTGTCTCAGTCGGCGAGCATCCCATACCAGAGCGCAACAAGTTTTCTCGAGCAGTGAGTACCGAGACTCACAGTCGGTAAACTTTTTGCTCAGGTAATAAATAGCGTGCTCTTTTCGGCCAGACTCGTCATGCTGCCCCAGCACACACCCCATTGAATTGTCAAGTACTGTCAAGTATAGTATCAGAGGTCTCCCTTCAACTGGAGGCATAAGAATGGGTGGTTCTTGGAGATATTCCTTTATCTTTTCGAAAGCAGCCTGACATTCATCGTTCCAACGTACTACTTGATCTTTCTTCAGTAATTTGAAGATTGGATCACAGGTAGCAGTTAGATGTGAGATGAATCGGGCAATGTAATTCAGTCGTCCTAGAAATCCTCGGACTTCTTTCTCTGTCTTAGGAGTAGGAATCTCTTGTATGGCTTTTACCTTGGCAGGGTCCACTTGAATACCTTTGTCGCTTACAATGAAACCTAGTAATTTTCCAGATCTCACCCCAAAGGTGCATTTGTTTGGGTTCAACCTCAGCTTGTACAACTTTAGTCGATCAAACAGCTTCCGCAGATGGTCAAGGTGTTCTTACTCAGTTTGGGACCTTGCAATCATGTCATCGACATACACTTCTATCTCATGGTGGATCATGTCATGAAATAAGTCAACCATGGCACGTTGGTAGGTTGACCCAACATTTTTCAACCCTAATGGCATGACCTTGTAGCAGAAGGTGCCCCACTGAGTTACAAAGGTAGTCTTTTCCATATCTTCAGGAGCCATCTTGATCTGATTATACCCTGAAAAACCATCCATGAAGGAGAACACCTTGTGTTGAGCAGTATTGTCAACAAGAACGTCGATGTGAGGTAGGGGGAAGTCATCCTTGGGGCTTGCCCTGTTCAAATCCCTGTAGTCGACACACATTCTGACCTTACCGTCCTTCTTCGGCACTGGCACCAAGTTGGCAACCCACTGAGGGTACGAAGTCACTGCTAGAAACCCGACATCGAATTGCTTCATAACCTCATCTTTGATCTTTTCGGACATCTCTGGACGCATACGGCGGACCTTTTGCTTTACCGGAGGGCAGTCTTCCTTGGTAGGCAGGTGATGAACCACAATGTCGGCATCCAAACCAGGCATGTCTTCGTAAGACCAAGCAAAGATCTCCATGTAATCATGTAGCATCTGGATCAATCGTTGCTTCACGCTGAGCTCTAGATTGGCACCAATCTTGACTTCTTTTCTATCTGTCTCAGTACCCAGGTTCACTGTTTCCACTGGCTCTTCATGCGGCTGAATGGCCCTTTCTTCCTGGAGTAGCAGTCTTGCGAGTTCACCAGGCACTTCGCAATCATCTTCACCTTCGTCTTCAGCCAAGTTGATCGGATTCTCGAAGTCATAACTGGCGGTAGCAGAGCTGTTACCAGTGAGATCCAGAGTGGATTGAAACCTGTATAAGTGAGTGTGTGTAAATATAGCTCTTTTGCAATATATAATACAGAAAGAAAAAGAGCACAAGATTTGAAATGCAACAAACGTCCAATGTTTTGATTAATGATATATGGAAATTTCATACAAAAAGCCCTCACGAATGGAGCCACGGTGCCCCGGGTAGGACACCGAGCCAATAAAAGTTTCAACATATTGTTTGTTACAAATCGAAAACAAAAGAATTCATTACTGCGTGACAAATGTAATAGGTGTAAAATCTTTTGCCGTCCAGTTGCTTGGTCCGTTGTTGGTGGTTGGATAGATCCAACTGTCAAATTCTGCTTCCTCTACGTCCTCCTCGATAGCATTCAGTCTTGAGTTGGTGATGAACACCGGAGCCTTTCTGATCCTTTCCTTGCGAACAGCCCTCTGAGCCTCTGCAGTGAAGCCCAGCCCAAACTTGTCGGTCTTTTGAGTGAAGTCAGGAAGTTGACCCCAGTTTGCACACTTGCCTTTCTCGATTACAGCCCGGGCATCCTTCAAGGAAGCCATCTTCAAAGGAAAGTCTTCTTCAACCACTGTCTCAGCTGACGCCAACGTTGGAGGAACCTCCTCAAAATGTTGAAAGGGGGTTTCAATAAACTCCCCGTCCATCTCGATATACCGGAATGAATTCAAGTGACTAACCATGTATTCCTCCTTACCCTGCACAGTAACAATCTTCCCTTTGACAGGGTATTTGAGCTTTTGGTGTAGAGTGGATGTTACCGCCCCAGCCTTGTGAATCCAGGGTCGACCCAACAAGCAGGAATAAGATGGACGAATATCCATCACGTAGAACGTTGAGTCAAAGACTTGGGAACCCACACGGATAGGAATGTCTACCTCACCGTGCACCATTCTCTTAGAACCGTCGAAGGCTCTAACAATGATGTTACTAGGTTTCAATTCTAGGCCCTCACAGTCCAACCGATCTAAGGCCTTCTTGGGCAAAACATTCAGGGAAGAACCGGTGTCCACCAATACGTGTGCGAGAGTAGTGCCCCTGCATTCTATAGAGACATGCAGGGCATCATTGTGGTTTTTCCCTTTGGCGGTAAGGTCAACATCCGAGAACCCCAAACCATTGTCAACTGTCAAATTAGCCACACAGTCAGTGAACTGATCTGCAGAGGTCTCTTGCGGCACATGGGCCGTTTTTAGAAATGAAATCAGGGCCTTGGCGTGGGCCTCTGAGCACAGCAGTAATGATAGCATAGAGATTTTGGAGGGGGTATGCCCCAGCTGTTCAACGACATTGAAGTCACTCTTTTTAATGATTTTAAGGATTTCCTCCATCTCTTGTTGGGAGGCTTCAACAGCAGTTTTTTTTTGTGCCTCCGTCCGGGCAGGCAAATCGGTAGCAACTTCTTTGCCCCGAGCATTAGAGGACTCGGTGGCAGTAGTAGACACAGGAACTTGATTTGGAACATGCACACTTGCGGGTGTGAAGATAAGAGGTTTTCGGATAACTGGTGGTGCAATGTCAGGCGAGAAAAGCCTGCCACTGCAAGTAATCTTGGCGGGACCAGTGATGTTACTGATACTGGTACCGGTGTTGAACTCCTGCTTCACTCCAAGCACATACACGTCTGCCCCATAGTGCCATGGGACAACCTTGTCAGATTCATAGGGGAGAGGCCCAGGAACAGTAATGGTAATGGGTGCAACAGATATAATTTGGACCGGCTTCCTCGGGGGAGCCTTGGTAGGATTGTTGAAAATTGTGACGACAGATACTTCTTCAGCGGAAACAAACGGAACAGCAGTTTTCTTGAACATAATTTATTTGCTATCCATCAGGCTTTGGATGCCTGATTTCAGCAGCAGACAACCGGTAGGGATAACAGCACACAAGAGGCAACCCTTGCTACAACCCGGAAATAAACCGGCTAGCAGTAGGTTCCTCTTAACAGTCAATAGAGGGGTAGCAACATCATTCACCGAAACAGTATACAAATCTTCCTCGACGGCATTTACTCTATGCTGGGGCATATGAGCAGTTACAACATTTGGCCAATCAGGCGCCTCAAACTGAATTTCCTTCGCATTGATAAGGTCTTGAACCTTATTTCTCAGGGCCCAACAATCATCAGTAGTATGCCCGGGGGTATCAGAATGATAAGCACAACGGGCATTCGGGTTATACTTAGGAGACGCAGTATTCACGACCTTCGGAGCCTCTTTGATGGTCACCAAGTTGGTTGATAGCAGTTGCGGTAAGATTTGTGACAAGGTCATACTCAGCCGAGTATACTGCCTCTTGGGCCTTTCACCTCTTTGTTGATTGTACTGCTGAGGAGCAGCAACCGGCTTTGAAATGATCAAAGCATTGACGGCTTGACGACTTTTTGGCTTGACTTGTCTTCTAGGACCATAGACTGCACTAGCTTCCTTCTTGAAAGGCCTCTTCTTAGTACTTGCGGAGGCAGCTTTCTGTATCTTTCCTGACCTGATGCCAACTTCTATCCTTTCACCCGTCAGGATCAAATCCGTAAACCCAGCGGAGGAATTACCAACCAGATGATTGAAGAATGGACCAGACAAGGTCCCTAGAAACATGTCAACCAGCTCACGATCAGTCAATGGAGGTTGCACCCTGCGAGCCAAATCTCTCCATTTTTGTGCATATTCTTTGAACCCTTCGCCCGTTCCTAGAGACATACCCTGAAGTTGGGTACGCGTAGGAGCGAGGTCAGAATTGTATTGATATTGTCTATAAAATGCGGTAGCCAAATCTTCCCAATGTCGGATACTGGTTCCATCAAGCTGATAGAACCACTCAAGCTATGACCCTGAAAGGCTATCTTGGAAGAAGTGGATCCAAAGATTTTTGTCTGCCGTGTAAGGTTGGATCTTCCTTACGTACGACCTGAGATGCAGCTTTGGACAGGAAGCCCCGTCATATTTGGCAAAGGCAGGCGCCTTAAACTTGTGTGGGATTACCACCCCAGAAGATAACCCTAAATCTCCGAAATCCAGCCCCGGCACATTCTGAATCTCCATGGCACTCAAGCGGTCCTCTAATTGCTTGTATCTGTCAGTAGCGGGAGGGTATTTCTCGTCATTGTAATCCGTCTCGTTGTCAGAGACTGCAGGACTAGGAGCTCCTCCCCCTTGGGGACTGTCTTTCTCTGCAGAGGAAGTAGTTGGATCAGCCTCGTTATGGAGTGTATTCCCAAACCTGCATCCAGTATTGAACAACGCAGTCCTCTTCTTCTTCTTCTTTAGGAGCAAAGCCTTCAACTCTTGCTGACCTTGGGCCAGGCTCATGACCATTTCCTGAAACTGTGCATTTTGGGCCTGGAGGGCCTTGATTGCTTGCTCACTGGAGGATTCTGGATTCATGATGACTGTTCAAAATAAACAACGAAGAAGATTAAGCAACCTGTAGAAAAAGGGTACCTGTTATGCACATGATGCATGAGATGCTGTCTATGCAATGCATTCAAGGATTTTAGAAATTCACAATTGTTGTAGACAAAAAGAACGCACGTCATATTAATAAGAAGAAATTTGTTAGTACATAAGTGCCCCATGGGCCAAATATTACAAAAACAACTTCTCAAGGTAAAAAGACGTTGCACATCCTCTTTGGCGCAATGTAGGTGTTGAGGGCCTCTTGCTCATGGAGTCGGCGGGTGAGCTCTAGAACCTTCTTCTCGCTGGCGTAGAAGCTAGCTTCAAAAGTGTTCCGTTCCTCCTTGAGTTGGATCTAACTCTTCTGCATCTCCTCCCACGATGTAGGCATGTCAGGATGTAGGATGGTGTAGGGAACCTCTCCTTCCTTGACGGGCTCTTTAATCACAGGGAGAACATGAGGATAAGGCATCATTAGACTCTGGGCTCGGGCTCATACCCACTTGAGATAAGGCTCAAGAGGGATGGAGTTCTTGTGTCCCAGTGTCTTGCTATCAACCTTGTTGGGTATCCTCCAAGCTCTGATGAATCTTTGGCGAAGTCCTTGCGCATCGTTGTCGAAGTCAAAAACTAGGTCAGGAATCAACATGTCGTGAGGGCCATCCCTCCGTGCATATCCAAATTGCCTCAAAGCTAGGCAAGGGTTGTAGGCGATACCTCCTCTGATTCCAAGTAAAGGAACATTAGGAAACTCTCCACAACGATCGACGATGATGACATTTTCTTTGGACCAAGAACACCAATGTACATCAGAGTGAGTAAGAGTCATCAACCGTTGGGACCACCTTGAGCCTTGGTCATTCTTCAAGACAGATTGTGGAAGGTGCGAAATAAACCACCTTGCAAGGAGAGGAGTACAGCACATGAGAACACCCCTCTTTCTCATTGTTCGTGTGTAAAATGAGTGAAGAATGTCCCCAAGCAATGTTGGTATTGGATTTCTGGACAAGAAGATTTTGACGGCGTTGACCTCTACAAGCTGGTCAGGATTTGGGAACAAGACCAACCCATAGATAAGGAGTGCCACAATCTCTTCAAAGGCTTGTAGGTCCAATGAATTCCAACATTCTTGTGCCTTCTCAAACAAGAATTTTGCTAAGAAGCCTTTGACACCGCTTCTAGTTTCCCAGTGCCCCTTGATGTCAGAAGGCTGTAGATGTAATGCTTGAGCAACATTTTCAGGCTTTGGTTCCTTTTCCGTACCGTTGAAAGGTAGTTGATTTAGGATAGGAATTATCAGGAGTTGAGAAAATTCCTCCAAAGTGGGCACCAACTGGTAGTTGGGGAAAGTGAAACAGTGGTGAAGAGGGTCAAAGAACTGGAATAGCACTTTCATCATGTCCTCTTCAATGTTGGTGTTGACTATGCTGAGCAGTCTACCATGTCTTTCACTGAAGGATGAGCTTTCCGGAATTCTTGAGGCGAGCTCCTTGAGTTGAGGAGAGATTCTCACAAGGTTGACTTGGATGGTTTTTCTGCGAGGAATTTCCATGACCTACAAAACAAGAACAAAGATGAAGATCTAAACCCTTGAAATGGTTAGTGAATGCATATGATGCTTTATGATGTTTATGATGTATGCACAAACATATGTCCAAGCAATTCACACCAAACCCTAGTTTCAGGCTTGCATGGGGTTTCATAGGTAAGTACCCTCTTGAGTGTAGTTGGCTTAAGAAACCTGTCCTATAAATAGTAACCGGGTTCTAAGGAGCTCAATATCATTGGATTGTTTTCATTGTTCATTGTTTTGGTTTAGCCACTTAACTAGCGACCAAAATATTCCAAGAAAACAACCCTCAATGAGTGTAGTATTGAGTATCTACCAACTTCGGACTGCACCAAAGCCGGTCATCTCACTACCCCTAATGTAAGGCCAAGATGGTCAAGTAAGGTTCTAGGTCATTAGTGCTTAGTGACATCACTCAGCGGCCCCGTACTCTCCTTGATTGAACCCAAGGGTTACCGGTACTCACAAATATGTCGCACTAATATAGCTATTGCTTCGACCGTGTCGGTATACCCCGCACAGTTTCCACAACGTATTGCTATCTATGAATGTTTCCCAAAATCCGGGTGTAGGATTGCAAACCCAAACAAGAGAGCCAAGATATAAAGCAATTAAGACAAACAATTAGTCATGCAAGAGGGTGATCTAAGCCCTAAGGTTACTCCACTTTTAAAATTCTCCCCAGCAGAGTCGCCAGTTCTGTGATACGGTGGGAGAACTGACTTGAGGTTTTGCGTTTGTTTTCGCAAATATTTCGGTTGAACAAGAGTCGCCACCGATTTTTTATTTTATCCTAAGGAAAGGTTAAAAAGCACAGCAAAAACCTTTGAGATGTTTTCTTGGGTTCGGGGAGTAGATTATAGAAAGGGAAGGTGTTAGCACCCTTTCTATCCATGGTTATCCATGGGCTCTTAGTTACTTGCTTAGATCAACTTGCCTTAATTTTCAGTTGTTTGAAATGGTGCTTTGTGTGTGTGGGTTTGAAAATGTTTTGAAAAGAAGCCAATTTGGTGGCAACCTTTGTAATGATCCATGTTGGGATGTATACAAAGGTGTATGTCTTTTGAAAAGGTTTTCAATGTTTTTTGAAAGTTGTTTTGAAAGTGTAGTGATGTGTGGTTTGAAAATAGGCAAGTGTTTTGTTTTGCAAGTTTGATTCAAGTAACTAAGAGGTTGTCTACTCCTAAATTTCTCAAAGATTTCTCCTATGTTTTTAACCCTTTTAACAATTTTGTTCCACCATTGCATTTGGTGGACAATCTTGTGTTAGGAGGTGAAAGGGACGGGCGCGGGTCATCGTTTAGACCATAATTGCAATGGTGCCAAGTATCTTTGGGCAATTTTTCCTTGGAGGGACTTGATCATTTTTTAGGCAACTTTCGAAAGCGTCATCGAGGGACTATGATCATTTGATTGTTTTGTTTTGCCCAAAGAGACCTAACATACAATATGGCCCATTATTGAAGGCAACAAGTGGAATACCCTAGGGGTGCAAGTGTGATTAGTGTTGTCCGTTTTCATGCTTGTTTATCTTGAAATTAGGTCAAACTATTTTGGTTAATTGATTTGCATACAAACCCTAATTCTAGCATGGTATAATTAGAAAGCATTAAAGTGCGAAAAATAAAGTTCCTAAGTTATTACAACACAATATATGGGAAGGGGGGTACAAATGTTCAAATGGGGGTATTTTGACAAGGAATTTAAACCTAGACTATTACATCAAATTGGGAATTATACAAATTATTTAATATACAACAATTAAATAAAAATGGAATAAATATGCAAGATGCAAAAAAAATGTTTTTTATATGTATGAAAAAAGTGTTTTTTATATGTCAAATAAACAAAAATAAAAAGTATTATTTTTTTGGAGTTTTTATGTATTTAGGGCAAAACCCTAATTTATTAATTAAAAGGTATTAATTGTTTAATATATACAATATTTGTTAGTTATGTACAAAAAATAAACAAAAAGAAGTATATTTGTCAAAAAGGTATTTTTAATACTAAATATTAACAAAAATAAAAATGTATATATTTTGTATTTTTTAACCTAAATATACTAATATATATGTATGTATTTGTATTATTTATTAAATATATTGAATATGCACAAAATAATAATATTTAATATTTATAAAAAAAAAGTATATTTTATATAAAATATTTTCAGAAGATAAAATAAAATAAAAATTAGAAAATAAATGTGTTTGCATTATTTTTTAGTATTTTGAATAAAAGTATATCTATATATTTATTTATGTACAAACATTATTCTAAACAAATAAATGCCTAATAAATTCAAAAATGGTGTGAAAAATATTTTTTATATTTTTAATATTATGAGAAAAAATAAATAAGTCAGAACAAAAAAGAAAAGGTCAAAAAATCATAAAAATAAGCATAATGGGCCAAGGGGGTGTCAAAGTAAAAATGGTGTGTAAACAGAAATAACAAATCAGGCCCAGCCCAAAGACCCTGTCATCTTCAACCTCCAGCATTTCTGTTCAAGAAAACACGCGTTTGCTATCTCCAGATTCCTTGATCTTTTGCCAAATCTTCCAACATGAAACCTGTAGAGCTTGACGCCACGATTCTAGACATATAAAGAAATCAATCTAACTCTCAGAAATGAGAGAGAATTTCTTCTCCCCTAATTCCTGACCTAGTTTTTGTTCTATGTTCAGACATCAAATTCTCATAGCACACGTAACATAAATGAAAACTAATTACATGGGCATGTTCAGGGCTATGAATGTGACATATTTTCTTCACAAACCTAAAGCTAACAATGCCTGGATAGAGAGATACGAGTTCATGAACTTACCTGTTCAGTTGGAATCGTGTACAACAATGGAGATGAGTACAAGGCAAGGTAATGATTTGTATAGCTTCCTTGATGCCTCAGGATGCTATTCCAACCCTTAGTTTGCTTGGAAACCAAAAGAATCGTGCTATGGTACTTCAACTGCAAAACCAGAAAAATGAAAATGGTGATGTTAACTAGGGATGTTACAGGTCTTGTTTAGGGCTTGGAACAGTTTCAAGGGATGATGCGGGATATGTTTGAAGTGGTTTTAGCAAGAATGCATGAATGGATGGTGTTATAGATCTCAATCTGCAGCAGGTCCCCTGTTTTGGCAGTTTGAGGGTGATTCTGTGTTTGAGAAGGCAATGGAGATGGTTGGCTCGTGTTTTAGATTAGGTTTGATGATTAGAAAGTGTTTGATAACTTTGCTTAAGCTCTGGTTTACAGGAATGAGAGTTGGTAGATGTTATGCTAGCTTTCTTCAACTTTAAGCAACAAAAGTTCAAGTTGTGTTTCTAGCTTGTACATGCCCCCAATCTATGCTGCAACCTTCCCCCTTGATCAGTGTGTTTTACTCATAAACTTGTGCCAAAAGGATTTGCCTTGTACTTGCTTGGATTGCTAATTGACATAAAGTTCTACTTTTCAAAAATGGCAAAAATGCTTTATCTAATTAAGGCTTAATCTAACATGTAATGTCCAAATGCACAAAATAATGCTAACACACAATGGATTGGCATTTAATTATTGAGTGCAAATGGGATTAGAGGCCTGTAACTAGCTTATGCATGCTGATTTGAAAAGTTGCCCAAGTTATGAACATGTAAATTGGCCAAGAACAAAGTGAGTTTTTCCCAACTTGCCAAATTCGATTCTCCCTAACCATGAGGTTGTTTGATGAGTTCTTGGACATTTTGGAAATCTTGGAATGTGTACTACAATCCATCTTTGAAATGTAAATTGAAATTAAAAGTGGAAGTATGTGAAAAATGGTCTTGAAGTTAGGCAAAAATCCTGCCTAAAATGGTTCAAAATTTCTCTAAGTTAAGAATGGTTTGGTACCCTTGTTCCAAAAATTGTAACTTGAGCTACAAGCTTCTTTTGGGAAAACTTTTTGGATCAAAGTTGTAGATTTTGAAATGGATTACAACTTTCATGTTTTGACTTTTCCTTGAATCCAAATGCATCTTGATGATAAAGTGGGGCAAAGTTAGGAAAAAATTAGGGTTTTTCATAACTTAGAAAAATTCTAAGTTATGAAAAATCTTCATTTCAAACCCTAATTTGCAATTCTTGATTTCTTGATGAACAAGTTTCATGATTTGGCATGTTTTGATGAAAAATGAATCTTGACACTTGATTTTGACCAAAAAGTCAAAGTTTGGCTTTTCAGTATACAGTCAAAATTGATCAATTGACTGGGAAATTCAACTGTCAATCTTGTGCATTTGGGATCTTTTGGACTTGTTGAGTATGTCAAGACAATTCCATGGGGTCCTTGAGTCCATATGTGAGCTTGGTTTTCCATTGGCTAGGTCAAACAGTAAAAAATTGCCTTTGTGCAGTCAAAACCCTAAAAATGACCATTTTGCCCTTTTGGTGATCTGATCAAATTTCTTGTGGAATTGTGATCCAAACTTAATCAAATGGTCCATGTGAGTTCATAATATTGATGTGGGTCAATTTTCATGAGATTTGACTGTCAATTGGCCACAGTTGACTTTTTCCCCAATATAGTTGATTTCTAGGTCAATTGTCCAATTGACTGGGCAAAGTTTGGAATCAAGGCTTGAAACTTGGTATGGATAAACTGGGGAGTCCAACATGAAGCATGAAAGTCATCTTAGGAATTTTAGGTCAAAATATGTTTGTGCAAACACAAACCCTAATTTGGGTCAACAGTGCAAGGAGAAGTCTTGAGCAGAGGAAACCCTAACTGGACCTTGAGCTCCAAGGGTCTTGTGATGAGAAAATATTGAGAAAATGGGAGGGCAAATTTTGGGGTACAACAGAATCCATCTTGCGCGGAACCCTGGTAGTCTTTGGAATGGCAGAAACATATTTAATAACAGTAGGGGAAATTAATTCAAAATCTTGGCAGGGAGTCTCAATGAATTCTCCATCCATCTCCACATATCAGAATGAATTTAGATGGTTTACCATGTACTCCTCTTCTCCGCAGACAGTAACAATCTTCCCTTTCATAGGATACTTTAATTTATGGTGTAAGGTGGAGGTAACAACACCTGCCCCATAGATCCAGGGGCGTCCTAGTAGACAAGAATAAGCTGACCGAATGTCCATTACATAGAAGGTGGACTCAAAGATCTGTGAACCCACTTTGATAGGAAGATTCACTTATCCATGTACCATTCTTTTAGACCCGTCAAAGGCTCGAACTATAATGTCATTGGGTTTCAGCACAACCCCTTCACAATCTAGTCTGTCAAGAGCGCCCTTTGACAGACCATTCAGAGAAGAGCCAGTATAACTAACACATGAGCCAATGTAGTTACCATACATTCAATGGAGACATACATGGCCCTATTATGATTTCTCCCCTCTGGAGTAAAGTTAACATCAGATAATCCTAATCCATTATCAGTTGTTAGACTCGCTACGTAACTTCCAAATTGATCAGCTGAAATTTCTTGTGGCACATGAGCAGTTTTCAAGAATTTCACTAAAGCCTGCGCATGGGCTTCGGAACACAGTAGTAAAGATAGCATGGAGATTTTGGATGGGGTTTGGCCCAGCTGTTCAACAATTTTATAGTCGCTTTTGAAAATGATCTTCAAAACCTCTTCCAACTCTTGTCCAGAGGTGTCCTTGAGTGTAGTTTCTTTTGGCGCCTCTATCTGGGTAGGATCTATCATTGGCTCTTTACCCTGAGCCTCGACAGTTGTATTGGTGACTGTAACTTGAACAGGTGGAGATATTTTTATTGAGAAAATCCTTCCGCTTCTAGTAATTTTGCTGGTCCCCACAATATTGTCAATATTGGGATCAACCTCTTCATCATCTTTGTCAGACAACTCTTGTTTGGCGCCATGGTAATAGACGTCAGATCCATAGTTCTATGGAATAGTCTTTCCCGAGGAATATGGGATAGGTCCAGGTGTTGTAATGATCAAGGGAGCAGCTTTCAGATTGGCAGTAATCCTTACAGGACCCTTGGAAGTGATTCTAAAAGAAGTACTAGATATGACAAACTAATCTTGGTACAAATTCTCAGCATACAGAACTTTCTCAATCAAAATTACATGTTCATCCATCAGGCGTTGAATGCCTTCCTTGAGTAACCCGTAACCATTGGGTTAAACTGCATAGCAATAACATTTTTAACACAACCTGAAAATAAACTGGCTTTTAGCAAATTCCTTTTGACTGTTGATAGAGGAGTAACCACATCACCTACGGAGGTAACATACAAAACATCTTCAATAGCACTTATGCCTTTTTCATGCTTCGGAATAGGAGCAGTAATCACGCTTGGAGTCTCTGAAGGGTCAAACTAAATATCCTTGTTATCAATCATGTCTTGAATTTTGTTTTTCAGGGCCCAACAGTTGTTAGTGTCGTGCCCAGGACTATTCGAATGATAGGCACACCTCACATTTAGATTCCACTTAGAAGAGGATGTGTTGGGATTAAGAGGAGGATATCATATTGAAATCAGTTCATCCTTTAACAAATGTTGCAATGCTTGAGCCAATGGAATTCCGATCTTGGTAAACTGTCTTAACAGAGTGTCTGGCCTTCGACGGTTTCCCTATTGTTGTTGTTGAACATGCGCTCAATTAGAGATCAACACTGCAACCCACAGACTGATGGTGGTCAATTTTATTACGACCCTTCTGGCCATAGACAGTGTTGGTTTCTTTCTTACCACTGAATGGCTTCTTCACAGTATTTGAATATGTAGCCATCGGAATGTTCCCGCTCTTAATACCACTTTCAACCTTGTTCGCTAGTCAGAATCAGCTCAGTAAACCTCGATGAAGAACTCCTAATCAGCAGATTAAAGAATGGGCCCGTCAGAGTGCCCATGAACATATCCACCAATTCCCGGTCAATCAAAGGAGGTTGCACCCTTCCAGCTAGGTCCCTCCATTTTTGTGCATACTCCTCGAACCCTTCATTTGAGCCCATGGACATGTTTTGCAACTTTACACGAGTCGGTGCAAGGTCAACATTATATTGATATTGTTTATAAAAAGTAGTAGCCAAGTCTTCCCATGTATGGAGTTAGTTCCTTCCAACTGATAGAACCATTCAAGTTGAGTACTGGCCAAACTTTCTTGGAAGAAATGGACCCACAATTTCCGGTCAGCAGTATGAGATTGGATCTTTCAAACATACGACCTCAAATGTTGTTTGGGATAAGAGATCCCATCATATTTAGAAAAAACGGGGACCTTGAACTTATGAGGATTGGCCACCCCTGGGATCAGACCTAATTCTTCAAAATCCAATCCAAGCACTTTCTAGATTTCCACAACTTTGATTTGGTTTTCCTGCTGCTTATACTTGTTATCTGCAGGAGGATATTGTTTGTCGAAGTAGTCTTCATCTTTGGAACCCTGATTGTTTCTACCTTCAGGTCTGGTGCTTCTAACATCCTTTTCTTAGTTGACGTCTTCCTCAGAGGAAGCATCATCCACTTGAACTGGTTGAGCAAGACCTCTGAACCTTCTCTCCATATTGAGGATAACAGTCGGCTTCTTAGTCTTCTTTTCCTAGGTGAGGAGCACCATCATCTCTTGTTGTCCATTGTCCAGATTCTGAAGAGTCTCTTGAAATTGTGCATGCTGAGCCTGGAGATCCTTGACAATTTGTTCGAGAGCCATCTTATACTGAAATAAATATTAAGATGAGAAAATCTGTTTTGGAAAACCTGTTTATGAAATGATGCATGATATGTAGATGCAATGTTTTCAAGGACCTTAGGAGATTTAAATTTGATAACCAAGAGGAAACAAAAACAAAGATTTTCATTAGTAGGTTCAAAAATTACAATTTCCTCTTAGGCTTACAATGAAAAACAAAAGGGTCTCAAGGAGATGACAACATAAACTCCTAAGATTCAAGTCTCCCACAGACGCTTCCTCTTTGTGTCGATGTATGCATTAAGACTCCGCTCTTCATGAAGTTGCTTTGTGAGCTCCAACACTTTCTTCTCATTTGCATAAAATTGAGTCTCAAAGGTGACACGTTCTTCCTTGAGTTGAATCTAGGACTTCTGCAATTCTTCAAGTTTAGTAGGCATATCTGGATGAAGAATGGTATAAGGAATATCCCCCTCGGCAACAGGCTCCACAATTACTGGTAAGACAGTGGGATAAGGAATTATAAGGTTTTGAGCACGAGAGCGCACCCATTTGAGATAGGACTCTAGAGGGACGAAATTATTTTGTCCTAAAGTCTTGCTATCAATCTTGTTTACCATGCCCCAAGCACATATAAACCTTTGACGATAACCTTGAAAATCGTTCTTGTAATCGAATATAATACCCTGGATAAGCACGTCATGAGGACCATCTCTTCGAGCATAACCAAATTGGCGTAAATCTAGAGAAGGGTTGTAGGTAATACCTCCCCTAATACCAAGGAGTGGAACATTAGGGAATTCCCCACAACGATTGATGATAGTGACATCTTCTAGAGATCGGGAACACCAATAGATATCTGAATAAGAGAGCGACATTATCCTTTGAGACCACCTCAAAACTTGTTCATTCTTCACTACTGATCGGGGAAGGTGAGAAATAAACCACCTAGATAACAAACGCAATACATAAGAGCCCTCGCTTCCTCATAGTACGAGTGTGAAGAGAATGTATAATGTCTCCGACCAGAGTAGGCATAGGGTTACGAGAAAGAAGTATTTTGATGGTGTTCACATCTATGAGTTGGTCTGGATTATGGAATAACACCAAACCATAGATCAACAAAGATAAGATTTCCTCGAAAGCTTGAAAACTCATAGCATCCATAAACAGTCGAGGCTTCTCTAACATAAATTTAGCAAGAAAAACCTTGACTCCGCTTCTTGTTTCCCAATTAGATACAATGTCGGACCGCTTCAGATGTAAGGCTACTGCAATTTCTCTAGGTTATGGATCTTTCTCTAAACCGGTGAAAGGTGTCTGATCAAGAACAAGTATTCCCAGTAGCTTAGAGAACTCTTCCATTGTGGGTACTAGCTGATAATCCAGAAAGTTGAAACAGTGATGTGCGGGATCAAAGAACTGGAATAAAAAACTCATCACGTCTTCTTCAAAGCCCGAGGTAACCAAATTGAGTAGATGACCATGCCTTTTGGTGAATTGAGAGCTTTCAGGAATTTTTGAGACTAACTCCTTAAGTTGAGAAGGTATCCTCATAAAACTGATCCATATAGTATTTTTGCGAGAGGAGGCCATAGTCTGCAAAACAGAACAAAGATAAACCTCTTAGTCCTTGAAAAGGTTAGTGAAAATGATATGTGTAATGATGCCATAAAGTTATGATGTTATGTTCGAACAATTTAATCAAACACAAACAAAGCACACAAGACCTTAGGTTCAGGCTTGCATGAGGTTTATAGGTAAGTACCCTCTTGAAGTTTTAGTTGGCTCAACGTGTCCTAAAAGAAGTAACCGGGTTCTAGGAGCCTCAATATCACTTATCTTTCTCTCAGACATTGTTTTAGCATAATATCTAATTTGCAACCGAAATATCCCGAGAGTCCAATATCAATGAGTGTAGCATCGATTATTGTAATACGGTAGGAGAACTGAGTTTTGAGTTGCGCTTTATCACAAATGTTGTAGATAGCAAGAGTCACCGCCAACTTTTCTTTTATCCAATAAAGGAAAGGGTGAAAAGAACAGGAAAGACCTTTTGACAATTTTCTGAGTAAGGGGGTTAGGTTGTGAAAAGGGAATGTGTTAGCACCCTTTTCATCCTTAGTTATCTATGGGATCTTAATTGCTAGCTAACTTTTGAAAATTCTTTATGCTTTGTGTATGTTTGAAAATATTTTGAAAATGTCTTAGTGCGGAAATTTTGTAATGATTCTCGTATCGTTAAGAATGTATACAAAATGTTTATTTTGAAAATATTTTGAAAGAGAGTGTTGTTGAAAATATGTTTTAAAGATGCCAATGTAAGGCAATCTACTTTATAATAACCCTTGTATCAGTCCTCAAGAGTGTTTATAAAGTGTTTTGAAAATATTTGTTTTGAAAGTGTGAGGTGTTAAATTGTTTTAGTTTCCGAGAAAGCGATTAAGAACGATCTACCTAATCAATAAGTCTTTTGTTCCTTTCCTCCTCCTATAGATAATTATATTTTTGATACGGTGGCAGAACTGACTGTTATACTAGTTTTGCGTTTGTGTTTGCAAATGTTGTGGTAAGCAAGAGTCGCCACCGACTTTTCTTTTATCCAATAAAGGAAAGGGTGAAAAGAACAGAAAAAGACCTTTCAAGAGTTTTCTGAGTAAGGGGGTAGATTATGGAAAGTGAAGGTGTTAGAACCCTTTCCATCTGTAGTTATCTACGGGCTCTTAGATGCTTATCTCATTTTTTGAAATAACTTGTGCTTTGTATGTTTTTAAAAAAATGTTTTGAAATTTCCTTAGTGCGGAGATTTGTTGTATGATAACTCTTGTATCAGTCCTCAAGAGTGTTGACAAAGAAAATGTTTTTGAAATGTGCAAGTGAAAAAAAAGTTTTTTTTGAGCATAACATCTAAGAACTATCTACTTATACTCGAAAAGGTTTGTTTTTTCCTCCTATCCTTTAGACAGCGCTATCCTACTATTAGTGAATAGGTAGTCCTGTCATTGGATGTATGAGGGACATTTGAAGGGACATTTTTATAGTCACAAAGACAACTGGGAAAGAGGCTTTAGTAACTACCCTAGTTTTCTAAGATCATATTTTTACCGAGGCAATATCGAGAGGGTCATCGAGGGACTTATGATCTTTTGAACCGGAGGGTAGCCACTAAAACCTCTCACGTTTCGAGAGTTGTGACTATTTTCTGAAGGTAACCGAAGAGGGGTACCCTAGAGGTGTATATGTGCAAGTGATTCAATTCATTTCATTTATCTTTTTTTATTAGGTTTGCTAGCATTTTTTTATTAGTCTTTCCATACAAGCCTAATTACTAACAGTTAATATTTTACAGAAATTTAAAGTGCGGGAATCGTATATCCTACGCTATTACAATGTTTCAGGGAGGGGGTATCTACATGTTCAAATGGGGAAAAAATAAATAAAGAGATAAAGTCCTATTTTAATTATCTATTACATGCCATAAGCAGATACAGAAAATATGAAAAAGAATAATAGGAAAGAAATATCGAACGCGCGCGAGTTGAGAAAGATACGTCTAAAAATTCCTAAGAATGAAAATCTTTTTGTCATTTTGTGATTAAAGAAGATGACTAAATTAAATATCCTAAAATTAATTAGAAAAATAAAATTTAATTAAGAAATTAGTCTAAGTTCCTTTTTCTATTGTTTTTTTATTATGAAAAGAAAAGAAAATGATATAAATATAAAACTATTCCTAATTCTATTTTACTTTAATTTAAAAAGGAGTTAAAGTTTAATTAATTAATTGATTAAAGAAATTAATTTAATTAAAACATATGATCCTAATTTTGTGATTTTTATTATTATTCTGATTAATTAAATAAATAAATAAATAAATAAATAAAAGCAAAAACAACAAATTTAAAAAGAATTAAAAACAAACAAAGAAAAGATAAAATGGGCCTAGGCCGCTTAGCAATTGGGGGGGGGGTGCTGAAATTGAATTTTGTTGGGCCCAATAGAGAGCCCAGACCTGCTTTTGGATCCAGTGAGGACGGTTCTTGATGGCACATAGTGATCTGCGCGTTAAAGCCCTTGAATTTAGATCAATCAGGATCTAGTGGTTGTGATTTGGAGGCGTATGGTGAGATCCTTACTATTGGAAGTGTGGGATCTGCAGGAACATTGTTAAAAAAACAAAATTGTTGGACTTGGGATTCGAACCCAGGTCTTACCTCATAAGCATGTCACGCCTTTACCAACTGAGCTATTGTACCATTCGTGTATAAGAACAAACGCAATATATTATATACAAAACAAAGTCAAGCATATTTGAAAATAAAAAAAAAATGCACGCTGATTTGAACTGCCCAATAAGGGGCTGCCAGGTACTTCGACCAGAGGGACGCTAGAGTCAAACTTCGGCCGTCTTCTCCGATATGATAACTCTGCAAAAATCCAGCAAACGTTAATTTTAACAAAATCAAGTGACCCTATTCCACACGAAATTTCCCCCTGAGTTCGAATTTGAGGTCTATTCGCCCTGAAAATCCCTAGATCGTGAGGTATAATGAAGAACTCAGATCGTACCCTAGAAATGGCACGATTCTATTCTAGCTCCTATTCTCACATGTTTCACATTAGAATTGTTCTATGGATCATCCTAAACATGAAGAAAACATTAAAAATTATTAAATCATCACGAAATCATCAATACGAAATTAAAAAAATTACCAACGATGAGTGTGCTTCAGTTTGCTGGTTCTGGGCGTGTAATAGCTTGAGTGAAGGTAGGTATGTATTCCTGGGAATCTAAGGATGTTGATGGATCCTTTGAATCAGATTGAAATGGACTGGAATTGGGTTTTTGGATTTTGACAACTTTGCTATTTTTTGCAAACTTTCATGTGACTCCTTGAGGTGTTTTTCAGCCTCTAAGGCTTGCAAATGTGACAATTATATAGAGGAGATGTAGGGGACAAGGTTTCATGGCAAGAATCAATGCCCTAACTATCTTTTCCAACCAAAATCCAACAAATTAAAAAGATTCCAAATTTTGCCAAAACTTACCCTTTCCATGCTAGCATGTACCTGGACACATCTTGCATGAATACTTGGGCCTTTAAGCAAGCCAAAACATCAGCCCAAATTCCTAAGCCCATCTCCATTTATTTTATGCAATTTATTTTATATTTATTTGAAATAAATTAAAATAAATATGAACAAAAGAGATAAAAATGGATAGGCAGTGTAAAAATGATATTAGAGGTCCTTTTCAAGGTTAAGGGGTGTTTGAAGTCCAAAAAGTTGGGCCATTGCCTTAACAATCCAAGTTTATTCAATGCATAATTCTTGAAATTTCCAAAAATTTCAAAACTTGGGCAAGCCATAACTTGCTCGATTTTGATCTCATGATGATGATCTAGGACTTTTTGGAAAGCCAAAGATGTATAATTCAACCCCTCTTTTGATAATTTTTGCATTTGATGATTTTATCTTGATGTAAATGGTCTTGACAAAAAGTGCCTTTTCTTGACTTTTTGGGAATGACTTGTAATGTATGATCTTGTATCTTTCTAATGGTGAATCTCTTGATCTTGAGAATAAAAGAGAAGTTGTAGGGAATACTATTCTCTTCAAAATGAGATTTTGTTGGGGGAAAATAGATGAAGTATGTGAAAGTTATGCCTGGTCAAAGTTTAATTGACTTTTCCTATAGAAACCCTAATTTAGCAATTTTTGACTTCTAATAGATTATGAGCATTTCTTGAGGAATCATGATCAACCCTTGATCAAATGATGGATGTCACTTTAAAATGTTGATGTTGACCAAAAATCATGAAGTTTGACTGTATCTGGGCCACAATTGACTTTTGACCTAGTACAGTTAATTTTCAAGCATTTGAGCAATTGACTGAGCAAACTTGTATTGGAAGGCATGAAATTTGGCATGGACAATCTTGAAGGTATATTAGGACAATGGATAGAATTTGATACCTTTGAAGCTCACACATCTTGATGGAAAGTGAAACCCTAGTTAGAGGTTCATTGCTTAGGAGGAGAATTTGTCTGGTCAATTCTTGGCCATGCTTGAGCAGTTGAGAATCTCTAAGAGCGTGTTTTGAGTAAAAATAGGAGGGAAAATTTTGGGGTACAACACTATCCTACACTTAGTTAGTAGGAAGCCCTATCGTGGATGTAAGGGACGGGCGTGGGTCGTTGTATAGTCATATAAGGCAACTCATAGGTCGCTTTATCAATTGTCGTAAGGGACTAAGATCGTTTACCAAAGGCAACATCGAAGGGTCATCGAGAGACTACGATCTTTTAATCGTGGGTCTTTGCTAAAGAATTCCACATTCCAGGGACATGATTGTTTTATCCAAAGGCAACAAGTGAGGTTACCCTAGAGGTCCATGTGTGCAAAGTGTGTTGTGATTCAAGTATTTATCTTGAAGATTAGGGTTTTCTAAGTTCAATTATTAGTCTTATCATACAAACCCTAGTTACTATACAATATAAAATATAGCAAGAATTTTAAAGGGCGGAAAGTAAAGTCTTACGCTATTACAAAGCTTCGGGGATGGGGATTACAAATTTATGAATGGGGATGAAAGCAATAAACTCTAATTATCTATTACAAGGCTTTGACAATTACATAATGTGGAAAAATGCGAGAAAAGATAAATCTATGCTATTATATTTGAGAGTGAAATCCTATGAAATTGTCTAAAAAGATAAGTAGAAAAAAGAAATAAGGAAAATATTGGAAGAAAATTTATATGTAAAAAGAAAGTAAATTCATGTTTTTAATGTGATTTTGGTTTAGAAGAGTCAATCTATCATGAAAATGCTTTTACCCAGGTGTTACAATATCTTATGAGAATAAAGATTTATCATGGGGAAATTAAGTTTGTGAACAAGTTTGAAAATTTAATCAAAAGATTACCAAATATCCCTTTAAAAACCCTAAAAAATGATGGTTTTGATTTAATTGAAAAATAATGAAATAAAAAATGTTTTTGTGATATTTTTTTTATAATCTTAAAATAGAGGTGGTAAACTGATAGTGAGAAAAAAAATCAGCTTGAAAATATTAAATTTGGATGCAAAAAGAATTAATTGAAAATGATAAGAATAAATGATAAAAAAAGAAGTTAAAGGAAAAAAGAATAGAAATATTGCATGTGGTGGGTGTTGAACCCACGCCCCCTAAAGCTCCAACGTGCGCCCTTACTACCAGGCCAAGCGCCTACTTGTGTCTTGGAAACATGTATCACACAAAATATAATAAACATGCATGTTAGTTTGGAAAATAACAAATAAAATGCAAAAGGCTACCACTGGGGCTCGAACCCAGGTCCCTATAGACAAGTGACTTAGCGCGCACATTGTTTACCACTGGGGTGGCTGTTTCATTCGTTAATAAAATAATTTCAACTTAATATAAAATAAACCAAGTCATGAAAATTTGAAAATTTCAGTAAGCATGTTCTTCTTTCTCTAGCGCGTTTTACAATAGCAACAACAAGATTTCATTTTTTTCAAAAAAATTCTAACTTCCTCATTTCTTAACCATTTTTAAAGATATAAAAACCAAACTTGCTTAGAATTTAGCAATTAATCTAGTTCTATTATTTCCTGAAGCTATAACTCAAAGATTTTTATGAATTTTCTGTTGGTACCAAACGAAAACCTATATGTTCAAAAAATTCAGTTTCAAATTTCTCATCCCACAGTCAATTAAAGTGAAATTTAAGGACATAGTTAGCTTCATAGACATGATATCTGCATTTTTTCTTTAGAATGTAAATGCAAATGATGCTTGAATAAGAATTTCAAAGTTTGAAAAATTTACCAAATTGGAGAAAGTCCAGTACTTCTTCTAGCTGTTACAGAAGCATTGTGATGATTGATTAAGATTCCTTGGACCTCCCTGAAACTATTCCAATCCTTACTTTATGCTGAAAGTTATTGAATCGCTCCAACCAAGTCAAATTGCAATGGTGAAAAATGAAAATGGTGGATGATGAAGATGATGTTACAGTGAGGAAACATGGGTATGGATGAGTTATATATGATGTATATGAAGTGTTTGGATGATTGGTTTTATACAAAAGTTGCAAGGTTTGAGAGATTCGAAGATATGGACTTCAAAGCTCAAAAATGGAGGTTTTGTGCACAGTTCTGACTTGGGAGAGTTTGAGAGGGTTAGAGGGCTTGTGAAACCGTGTGTTAGCTTACAAATGGTGTCTCTATTTATAGAGAAAAGGTTTGAGGGCATGAAGTAACCAGAATCTTGAGATAACAAGTTATAATTTTGAAGCTTGGTTTTGAAGTGAAGTTACATGGCCATTCCATAGTTCCAATGTGAGCATGGCATGATCTTTAGGATGCTTTGAATGTTGTAGATGGTTTCTTCTTACTTTGACATTGTGTATGTGCAGAAGAAACAGTTGAGAGGCTCAAGGAGTTGACATTGTGATTAAAGTGATCTTTATGCAAATGGATATGGAGCTTTTTGAAATTTCATTCAAAATGATATGATAAAGTGGATAAAGCTTCAAATCCTTGTGTAATGCATCATAATTTCGTGTAAATCTCTGATTATGTGGAGATTTAAAAGCAAAATGGCCTGAAAAGTGAGATTATGCAGCATGCTTGAAGATTGGATCATAAGGTTTTTCAAAAGAATGACTTATAATTCACGTTTGTCATGCCATCTTCATTTCTTTGAAACTTCTAGCTCAAGTATGATAAATTCATGCTCTTGGATGTTTTGGAAAGCTTGAAATATTGTCTACAACTTTCATGTTGTGAGTTTTGGCTAAATTAAATGGGAACTTGGTGAAAATTGGCCAAGAAGTTGAGGAATCATGATCAACCCTTGATCAAATGATGGATATCACTTCAAAATGTTGACGTTGACCAAAAATCATGAAGTTTGACTGTATTTGGGCCGCAGTTGACTTTTGACCTAGTATAGTTGATTTTCAAGCATTTGAGCAATTGATTGAGAAAACTTGTATTCGAATGCATGAAATTTGGCATGGACAATCTTGAAGGCATATTAGGAGAATGGATAGAATTTCAAACATTTAGAGCTCACACATATTGATGGAAAATGAAACCCTAGTTAGAGGTTCTTTGCTTAGGATGAGAATTTGTCTGGTCAATTCTTGGACATCCTTGAGCAATTGAGAATCTATAAGAGCATTTTTTGAGTAAAAATGGGAGGGAAAATTTTGGGGTACAACAATATTCTACCATTGGATGTAAAGAACGGGTGTGGGTCATTGTACAGTCATATAAGGTAACTCGTAGGTCACTTTATCAATTGTCGTAAGGGACTAAGATCGTTTATCGAAGGTAACATCGAAGGGTCATCGAGGGACTACGATCTTTTAATTGAGGGTCTTTGTTAAAGCATTCAACGTTCGAGGGACATGATTGTTTTATCCGAAGGAAACAAGTGAGGTTATCCTAAAGGTGCATGTGTGCAGAGTGTGTTGTGATTCAAGTATTTATCTTGAAGATTAGGGTTTTCTAAGTTCAATTATTAGTCTTATCATACAAACTCTAGTTACTATACAATATAAAATATAGCAGGAATTTTAAAGGGCAGAAAGTAAAGTCTTACGCTATTACAAAGCTTCGGGGATGAGGATTACAAATTTATAAATGGGGATGAAAGCAATAAACCCTAATTATCTATTACAAGGCTTTGACAATTACATAATGAGGAAAAATGCGAGAAAAGGTAAATCTAATATATTATATTTGAGAGTGCAAACCTATGCAATTGTCTAAGAAGATAAGTAGCAAAAAGAAATAGGAAAAATATTGGAAGAAAATTTATATTTACAAAGAAAGTAAATTCATGTTTTTAATGTGATTTTCGTTAAGAAGAGTCAAGCTATCATGAAAGTGCTTTTACCCAAGTGTTACAATATCTTATGATAATCAAGATTTATCATGGGGAAATTAAGCTTTGTGAACAAGTTTGAAAATTTAATCAAAAGATTGCCAAATGTCCCTTTAAAAACCCTAAAAATGATGGTTTTGATTTAATTGAAAAATATGGAAATAAAAAATATTTTTGTGATATTTTTTTATATTCATAAAATAGAGTTGGTAAACTAATAGTGAGCAAAAAATCAGCTTGAAAAGATTAAATTTGGATGCAAAAATAATTAATTGAAAATGATGAAAATAAATGATAAAAAAAGAAGTTAAAGGAAAAAGAATAGAAATATTGCATGGGGTGGGTGTTGAACCCACGCCCCCTAAAGCTCCAATGTGCGCCCTTACTACCAGGCCAAGCGTCTTCTTGTATCTTGGAAACAGGTATCACACAAAATATAATAAACATGCATGTTAGTTTGGAAAATAACAAATAAAATGCAAAAGGGTACCACTGGGGCTCGAACACAGGTCCCTATAGACAAGTGACTTAGCGCGCACGTTGTTTACCACTGGGTTAGCTGTTTCATTCATTCATAAAATATTTTCAACTAAATATAAAATAAAACAAGTCATGAAATTTTGAAAATGTCAGCAAGCATCTTCTTCGTCCTCTAGCGCGTTTTACAGTAGCAACAACATGATTTCATTTTTTTCAAAAAAATTCTAACTTCCTCATTTCTTAACCATTTTTAAAGATATAAAAACCAAACTTGCTTAAAATTTCGCAAGTAATCTAATGCTATTATTTCCTGAAGCTATAACTCAAATATTTTTACGAATTTTTTATTGGTACCAAACGAAAACCTAAATGTTCAAAAAATTCAGTTTCAAATTTCTCATCGCACAATCAATTAAAGTGAAATTTAAGGACACGGTTAGCTTCATAGACATGATATCTACATTTTTTTAAAATGTAAATGCAAATGATGCTTGAATAAGGATTTCAAAGTTTGAGAAATTTCCAAATTGGAGAAAGTTCAATACTTCTTCTAGTTTTACAAAAGCAATGTGATGCTTGATTAAGCTTCCTTGGACCTCCCTGTAGCTATTCCAATCCTTACTTTATGCTGAAAGTTATTGAATCGCTCCAACCAAGTCAAGTTGCAATGGTGAAAAGTGAAAATGGTGGATGATGAAGATGATGTTACAGTGAGGAAACATGGGTATGGATGAGTTATATATGATGTATATGAAGTGTTTGGATGATTGGTTTGGACAAAAGTTGCAAGGTTTGAGAGATTCGAAGATATGAACTTCAAAGCTCAAAAATGGAGGTTTTATGCATAGTTCTAACTTGGGAGAGTTTGAGAGGGTTAGAGGGCTTGTGAACTCATGTGTTAGCTTTAAAATGGTCTCTCTATTTATAGAGAAAAGGTTTGAGGGCTTGAAGTAACCAGAATCTTGAGATAACCAGTTATAGTTTTGAAGCTTGGTTTTGAAGTGAAGTTACATAGTTATTCCATAGTTCCAATGTTAGCATAGCCTGATCTTAGGGATGCTTTGAATGTTGTAGGTGATTTCTTCTTACTTTGAAATTGTGTTTGTGCAGAAGAAACAATTGAGAGGCTCAAGGAGTTGACATTGTGATTAAAGTGATCTTTATGCAAATGGATATGGAGCTTTTTGCAATTTCATTAAAAAATGATATGATCAAGTGGATAAAGCTTCAAATCCTTGTGTAATGCATCATAATTTCGTGTAAATCTCTGATCATGTGGAGATTTAAAAGCAACATGGCCTGAAAAGTGAGATTATGCAACATGCTTGAAGATTGGATCATAAGGTTTTTCAAAATAATGACCTATAATTCACGTTGGTCATGCCATCTTCATCTCTTCGAAACTTCTAGCTCAAGTTTGATAAATTCATGCTCTTGGATGTTTTGGAAATCTTGAAACATTGTCTACAACTTTCATGTTATGAGTTTTGGTTAAATCAAATGGGAACTTGGTGAAAATTGGCCAAGAAGTTGAGGAATCATGATCAACCCTTGATCAAATGATGGATATCACTTCAAAATGTTGATGTTGACCAAAAATCACGAGTTTGACTGTATTTGGGCCACAGTTGACTTTTGACCTAATATAGTTGATTTTCAAGCATTTAAGCAATTGACTGAGCAAACTTGTATTGGAAGGCATGAAATTTGGCATGGACAATCTTGAAGGCATATTAGGACAATAGATAGAATTTGAGACCTTTGGAGCTCACATATCTTGATGGAAAGTGAAACCCTAGTTAGAGGTTCATTGCTTAGGAGGAGAATTTGTCTGGTCAATTCTTGGCCATCCTTGAGAAATTGAGAATCACTAAGAGCATGTTTGAGTAAAAATGGGAGTGAAAATTTTGGGGTACAACAGCTGCCCCTGTTCAATCTTCTTAAACTTGAGGATTTAGATTGGCTTGTCTGCCTTTCGTGATTTGAAGGTGGAAGAGGATTAAACACTAGAGTGCCCAGAAATTTGCACTCACATGAAGTAACACTGTTGGTTGATTCTCTCAGGAATGGGCTTACAGATTCCATTTGGAGAAGATGACAGAGAGTCGTCGGAGATGGGCTTAAAGATGCCATCTAAAGTAGATGATGATTTCACAAATGGTCCCTTTATAGGGAGTTCTTGTTCCTACTGTTTGAGGGGGATTCCACTGGGGAATATGGGTTTCTGTTGTTCTCCTGCTTGAGGAAACTCTGTGGGGAATAAAGTCTAGGAACTTCAATTTTCCAAGGCTCTACTGAGGAGTTATCTCTATACTGGAGAGATGAGAGTTTGCTGTTTTCTGGTTGAAGTCCAGGTTTCACAGTAACTTGCTAGGAATAATGGAATTAACCGTTACTTTAAAATGTATTAGAAAAAGACCGCGTAGGGCTGTGTCAAGATGAGTTTGTGTTAGACTACATATGGAAAGTTTGAGAAGGAATCCGTGTAAGATTGCTTCAGGATGAGTTCGTGTTAGACTGCATCTGGATGATGAGAAGGAACCCGTGTAAGATTGCTTCAGGATGAGTCCGTGTTAGACTGTATCTAGATGATGAGAAGGAACCTGTGTAAGATTGCTTCGTCTGGTCATGTAAATAGTTTTCCTGTCTGGTTTCAGGTGTTAATCTACAGTTGATCATCCACAGATAGTTGTCCTAGCTTGTTACAGGTATTAATCTGGAACTTGTTTTTGTTGGTCGTTGAGATAGTTATCCTGGCTGGTTTTAGGTATTAATCTCTGACCTAAGAAAGAAAGATAGTTTTCCTGGCTTGTTATAGCTATTAATCTTCAATCTCCTCATGCAAATAGTTATCCTGGCTTGTTACAGGTATTAATCTACAGTCGGTCGTCCACAAATAGTTCTCCTGGATTGTTACAGGTATTAATCTAGAACTTGAAAATTGTCGGTTGCTGAGATAGTTGTCCTGGCTTGTTACAGGTATTAATCTCTGACCTGAGAAAGAAAGATAGTTTTCCTGGATTGTTACATGTATTAATCTTCAATATCTTCATGTAGATAGTTCTCATGGCTTGTTACAGCTATTAATCTACAATCGGTCGTCCACAGATAGTTCTCCTAGATTGTTACAGGTATTAATCTGGAACTTGTTTTTCTTGGTCGTTGAGACAGTTGTCCTGTCTAGTTTCAGGTATTAGTCTCTGACCTGAGAAAGAAAGATAGTTTTCCTGGCTTGTTACAGGTATTAATCTTGAATCTCTTCGTGTAGATAGTTTTCCTGGCTTGTTACAGGTGTTAATCTACAGTCGGTCGTCCATAGATAGTTTTCCTGGCTTGTTTCAGGTATTAATATGGAACTTGGAAATATTGGTCACATAGATAGTTCCCCGTCTGGTTTTGGGCATTAATTTGTGGCCTGCTGTATTTGTTGGTAAACTCGTCTTGCTTCAGGAGTTCATACCACTTGGTCGTGTAGATAGTTTCCCCGTCTGGTTTTGGGCATTAATCTTTGACCTGGTGTATAAGTTGACAATGTTCGTCTGTCTATGAATTAAACCTTGAAAGGTAAAGTCAGTTTCATGCAATGTCATGATGTTTGAATTACATGATGATCTCAACATAAATGAGATTGTGATATACGCATTTGTGCTGCATATGCTATGATATTTGTAGAAATGATGTATAAATGCAATGTACGAACGTGTCAGTTGTTCCATTGCTGTATTGTTGAATTAGGGAAAATAAATCCCTGACTATTGCTGGGGGGAAGAATGTAGGTCTTCAAATTTGTTGAAGTTGAAACGCTGGGAGATGAACTTTTGTTGTTAGAGAAATAAACTCTATTGGGGAAGGTAAACTCTGTGAACTGTTTGGGGATTTTGTTGAATCCTGTTGGGGGATCCTGAGAAGCTTGGCGACTTCACTGGGGGATCTTTTGTTGGAGCAGTAATTTGGAGATTCTTGCTCCGCCAAGGATATGAGAACCTGAAACCATTAGGTTGCATACTGAGAATATGGAAGTGACCTTGTAGTATGATGTCTCTGCCTCTGTATCCGTTGGAGAAGGTATCTACTGGAGTATATATCTGTGAGGACTTTGTGGATGGCCCTTAGATATTGTCCTGTTTCTTAGAGTCATTAGAAAATGTCTTTCTGTTTTTTATGTGTATATTTGTAAGCAGTAATCATATTCAAATGCACATGTTCAAAAATAATCACTCTACGTCTCACAAACAAAATAGAAAAATAAAAACAGAAGTTTTGTACTTTCAAAGGAATAGTTTTGTATTAACTTGAATAAGTGTTTTTGTACAAGGAAATGGACATCCTTGTAAGAGAATGCCGTTGTAAGAATGGGAATTATACAAAAATAGTATACAAAGAAAAACAGCTACGTGAAATAATCCCATTGGGTTCCGATTCTTCTATTGTCTTTATGCCTTTGAGCGTCTCATCTCTTTCGCTGCTTGTCCGAAGCTGAATGGATTGATTAGTACCACTTGAGTTTGATAGTTGATACTTGTGATATGGTGGGAGAACTGACTTGAGGTTTTGCGTTTGTTTTCGCAAATGTTTCGGTTGAGCAAGAGTTGCCACCGACTTTTTATTTTATCCTAAGGAAAGGTTAAAAAGCACAGCAAAAACCTTTTGAGATGTTTTCTTGGGTTCGGGGAGTAGATTATAGAAAGGGAAGGTATTAGCACCCTTTCTATCCATGGTTATCCATGGGCTCTTAGTTACTTGCTTAGATCAACTTGCCTTGGTTTTCAATTGTTTGAAATGGTGCTTTGTGTGTGTGTGTTTGAAAATGTTTTGAAAAGAGGCCAATGTGGTGGCAACCTTTGTAATGATCCATGTTGGGATGTATACAAAGGTGTATGTCTTTTGAAAAGGTTTTCAATGTTTTTGAAAGTTGTTTTGAAAGTGTAGTGATGTGTGGTTTGAAAAATAGGCAAGTGTTTTCGTTTTGCAAGGGGGCAAGTAACCAAGAGCTATCTACCCTAAATTTCTCAAAGATCTTTGCTATGTTTTAACCCTTTTAACAATTTTGTTCCACCATTGTATTTGGTGGACAATCTTGTGTTAGGATGTGAAAGGGACGGGCGTGGGTCATCGTTTAGACCATAATTGCAATGGTGCCAAGTATCTTTGGGCAATTTTTCTTTTAAGGGACTTGATCATTTTTAGGCAACTTTCGAAAGCGTCATTGAGGGACTATGATCATTTGATTTGTTTTGCTTTGCCCAAAGAGACCTAACATGCAATATGGCCCATTATTGAAGGCAACAAGTGGAATACCCTAGGGGTGCAAGTGTGATTAGTGTTGTCCATTTTCATGCTTGTTTATCTTGAATTTAGGTCAAACTATTTTGTTGTTTTTGATTTGCATACAAAACCCTAATTCTAACATGGCATATTTAGAAAACATTTAAAGTGCGAAATTTAAAAAGTCCTAAGTTATTACACAATGATCATGGGAATGGGGGTACAAATGTTCAAATGGGGATGGAACTTTATAGGAGGATAGCAACCAATATTTATAACCAAATTGAATTGCGCGAATATAAATTTATAAATGTGTAAGAATGGAACAATGTATATGTGAAGGTATTCTTGTGTAAGTGTATATTTTTTATTCACAAATAAAATAAAATACTAAAAAATAAATAAAAGAAAAGTTAATTTTTTTGAATATTTTTATGTTTAGGGCAAAAACCCTAATTTTACAAATGAAAGTGTTTATTGTATAATATATGCAATATTTATTAATTATATACAAAAAATAAATAAAAGAGAAGTATATTTGTCAAAAAGGTATTTTTAATGTTAAATATTAATAAAAATAAAAATGTATATATTTTGTATTTTATCCTAAATATTCTAATAAATATATATGTATTTGCATTATTTACTAAATAGATTAAATATATACAAAAAATAAAATATTTAATATTTACAAGAAAAGTATATTTTATATATAATATTTTCAGAAGATAAAATAAAATAAAAATTAGAAAATAAATATATTCTGTATTATTCCTAACATTCTAAACAAAAAGTATTATGTATTTATTTATGTACAAATGTTAATTTAAACCAATAAATGCTTAATAAATACAAAAATGGTTTGAAAAATATTTTTTATATTTTTAATATTATGAGAAAAAATAAACAAGTCAGAAATAACAAGAAAAAGTCAAAAAATGCTTCAAATAAGCACAATGGGCCAAGGGGGTTTAAAAGTAAAAAGGTGGTGTAAATAAGAAAAATAAAACAAAGCCCAGCCCAAAGGACCTTCTTCAACCTCTGGCCAGAAATTTGTCAAAAAACGCGCGCCTCCTACACTGATTCAAACATCTGGATTCCTGGACTTTTAGCACAAACTCATAACATGAAAAATGTTAAGCATCAAACCACGATTCTGGACATATAAAGAACTCATCCTAACTCTCAGAAATGATAGAGAATTTCTTCTTCCCCAATTCCTGACCTAGTTTTTATTCAATGTTCAGACTTAAAATTCTCTAAGCACACATAACATAAATGAAAACTAATGATATGGGCATGTTCAGTGCTATGAATGTGACATAATTTCTTCAAACATCTAAACCTAACTATGCCTGGATAGAGAGATAAGAGTTCATGAACTTACCTGTTCAGTTGGAAACGTGTGCAACAATGGAGATGCTTACAAGTCAAGGTAATGATTTGTATAGCTTCCTTGATGTCCCAGGATGCTATTCCAACCTTTAGTTTGCTTCAAAACCAAGTGAATCGTGTTATGGCACTTCAACTGCAAAACAGAAAATATGAAAATGGTGATGTTAGCTAGGGGTGTTACAGGTCGTGTTTAGGGCTTGGAACAGTTTCAAGGGATGGTGTGGGATGTGTTTGAAGTGTTTTTGGTCAAGGTGCACGAGGGAAATGAGCTATGGAAGTCCACCTGCAGCTTATGCCCTGTTTTTGCAGTTTTATGGTGATTCTGTGTTTGAGAAGGTATTGGAAGTGGTTGGCATGTGTTTCAGGTCAGGGTTGGTGTTTAGAAAGTGTTCACAATCTTTGCTTAAGCTCTTCTTGACAGGAATGAGAGTTGGGAGTTGTTATGCAAGGTTACTTCAACTTTAAGCAAGAAAATCAACTTGGTGTTTCTAGCTTTTACAGGCCCCCAATCTATGCTGCATACATTAGTCTTGGTTAGAGTGATTTGTGTACAAAATACCAGCTCAAAAGATTGTGCCTATGCTTCTTGGATTTGCCTTTGACATAAAGTTTAACTTTTCTAAAATGCATAATTTGCTTTTTCTACTTATGGCTTAATTTTGCATACAATGCTTGAACACATAAAATAAGGTCTTGGAACAATGGGTTAGCATTAAATTATTGAGTGCAAATGGGATATAGGACCTGTAATCAAGGAATGCAAGCTGAGTTCAAAATGGCACAAGTGTATGAACATGTAAATTGGCCATAAACAAAGTGAGTTTTTCCCAACTTGCCAAATTCGATTCTCCTTAACCATGAGGTTGTTTGATGAGTTCTTGGACATTTTGGAAAGCTTTGAATGTGTACTACAATCCATCTTTGTAATGAAAATTGAAATTCCAAGTGGAAGTATGTGAAAAGTGGTCTTGAAGTTAGGCAAAAATCTTGCCTAAAATAGGTCAAATTTCTCTAAGTTAAGAATGGTTTGGTACCCTTGTTCCAAAAATTGTAACTTGAGCTACAAGCTTCTTTTGAGGAAACTTTGTGAATAAAAGTTGTAGATTTTGCAATGGACTACAACTTTCATGTTTTGACTTTTCCTTGAATCCAAATGCATCTTGATGAGAAAGTGGGGCAAAGTTAGGAAAAAATTAGGGTTTTTCATAACTTAGAAAAATTCTAAGTTATGAAAAATCTTCATTTCAAACCCTAATTTGCAATTCTTGATTTCTTGATGAACAAGTTTCATGATTTGGCATGTTTTGATGAAAAATGAATCTTGACACTTGATTTTGACCAAAAAGTCAAAGTTTGACTTCTCAGTATAAAGTCAAAAATTGATCAATTGACTGGAAAATTCAACTGTTAATCTTGTGCATTTGGGATCTTTTGAACTTGTTGAGCATGTCAAGATAATTCCATGGGGTCCTTGAGTCCATATGTGAGCTTGGTTTGCCATTGGCTAGGTCAAACAGTCAAAAAATTGCCTTTGTGCAGTCAAAACCCTAAAAATGACCATTTTGCCCTTTTGGTGATCTGATCAAATTTCTTGTGGATTTGTGATCCAAACTTGATCAAATGGTCCATATGAGTTCATAATGTTGATGTGGGTCAATTTTCATGAGGTTTGACTGTCAATTGACCACAGTTGACTTTTTCTCCAATACAGTTGATTTCTAGGTCAACTGCCCAATTGATTGGGCAAAGATTGGAATCAAGGCTTGAAACTTGGTATGGATAAACTTGGGAGTCCAACATGAAGCATGAAGGTCATCTTAGGCATTTTAGGTTAAAACATCCTTGTGCAAACACAAACCCTAATTTGGGCCAACAGTGCTAGGAGAAGTCTTGCAGAGGAAACCCTAACTGGATCTTGAGCTCCAAGGGTCTTTTGGTGAGAAAATATTGAGGAAATGGGAGGGAAAATTTTGGGGTACAACAGTTGCCCCTGTGCAATCTGCTTGAACCTGAAGAGCTAGATTGGCAAGTTTGCCTTTCGTGACTCGAGGGTAAAAGGAGATTGGACACTAGAGTGCCCTGAAATTTGCGCTCGCATGCTGGAGTATTTGCAATGTGATGTCGGGAATAGGCTTATAGATGCCATTTGGAGAGATGGTGGACAGGGAGATGGGCTTATAGATGCCATCTGAAGGCGTGACAGAACCTTGTCGGGAATGGGCTTATAGATGCCATTTGGAAGTGTTGATCGCATAAGAGATTCCTTAGCGAGAACTTGCGCACTTTGAGAAAGACAGATGTTTTCTTGGCTTGTTACAGGTGTTGATCTTCAATCTCTTTATGCAGATATGCCCTGGCTAGATACAGGTGTCGAATCTACAATCGGTTGCTCACAGATATGCCCTGGCTGGATACAGGTATCGAATCTGGAATTTGTCGTCTATAGATATGCCCTGGCTGGATACAGGAATCGAATCTTCAAACTCTTTAGATGTGCCCTGGCTGGATACAGGAATCGAATATGGAATTAGTCGTCGACAAATATGCCCTGGCTGGATACAGGAATTGAATCTTCAAACTCTTCAGATATGCCCTGGCTGGATACAGGAATCGAATCTGGAATTGGTCATCAACAGATATGCCCTGGCTGGATACAGGAATCGAATCTTCAAACTATTCAGATGTGCCCTGGCTAGATACAGGAATCGAATCTGGAATTGTGACAGTTGAAGGTAGTCGTCTTTTGGATTGTCTTTTCCGCTGAAAAGGCAAAACATCAGTTGCATGCAATGTCATGATGTATGAAATGCATGATGTCATGATGTTCAAAATGAGATAGTGTTGTATGCACTTTATCATGTATGTAAGCAAGATGTATGAAATGTGAAATGTTTATGAATGCATTTTCGTCTAGGAAAATAAATCCTTGACGACCGGCCGGGGGATTAAATCCTGGGCTGATGTTGAAGAGTAAAGTTCTTCGTTTCCGCTAGGGATGATGGTTGCTAGAATACACTTGGTAGGAGAAGATGACTCCGTTGGGGAATAAACTCGTTGGAGAGATTACTCTGAGGGGAATTACTATGTGGGAAGAGATACTTCGCTGAAGTTTTGATGAGAGCTCCGCTGAGGATTTCAATGATGGACTCCGCTGGGGATAACAATGATAAACTCCACTGGGGATTCTGTTGATAAGTTACGTTGGGGAATTTTGATGAACTTCGCTGGGGATAGGAAGGACTTCGCCGAGGGTGATCTTCTGTTGGTAATTAGCTGAGGATAACCCAGTTATAAGCCCTTGTGAGGAATAACTTTGAATAAAGCCCGGGAGAGACGTCCGTACTCTACAGGGGATAAGCTTCCAGAATCTACTAGGGATAAGCTTCAAGACCTGCTGGGGATGTGGATTCCAGTTTTCCTGGGGAGACTTTCGGGCTGTACTGAAAAATGGTTCCACTGGGGTGTCTGTATTCTGCCGGGGAACAATCTTAGATCAAGACTACCGGGGATGCTTGCCGAGGAATGCCTATATTCCGCTGGGGAATGTTGATATCTTCTGGGCACACCCAACTTCCTTTAGGCTGGCCGTAGACTAACTCTGCTGGAGGAGAGTATTGTTGACTTGCTAGGGGAATAGGGTGCCTGTTGCAGGGCTGATGATAGACTAACTCTTCCCGGGGAGAGTATTGCTGAATCTTACTCTGTGGGGAGTTGAGGTAACTTGGTCACATTCTTCAGTTGAACCTACCTTGGTACCTTGGCGGACAGAGCAACTAGACTGCCTGGACAACTTTACATTGCCCCTGTTTCTGATGTCACCTGTAATCAATCCTTTGTTTCGCATGCAAGTATTTATGAGTTAGCAATTTAATGCCAAATGCATATATCAAAAATGAACATTGGACGTTCTTCGCAAGACAAAACAGAAAAAAGGAAAAACAATTGGCAATTTGTTTGGAAAAGTGAATTTGTATTGATTTTGAAGTTTTCCTGTAAATAGGCGTTTTTTGTACAAGAGGCTGACGTCCTAGTAAGAGAACGCCGCCGAATAACATAAAGTTTATACAATTTTGAAAAGGAAACAAAACAGCTATGTGAACAACATTCCCACTGGGTTTCAACTCTGCTATCGGCTTTATGTCTTCGAGCGTCTCATCACCTTACTGCTTAGTTGAAGATGAAGCTGATTGATCGATGCCGAAGCCTGAGCCCGATAGTTGATGCCGAATTCTGGATGCAAGGTGATCCAATGAGACATAGTGTTACGCTTTATCCCTAACTTTTGCCTGGACCGTCCTTTCGGGTTTTCAGTCCACCGGGATACCCATTTTTGCCCAAGCCGCCTTTTCAGGTTTTCGACTTGCCGGGTGTACAGATTCTTTTCATTTTCATCCCTTATTTTTGCCCGAACCCTTTTGGTTCGCCGGGAAGCCCTTATTTTTGCCTAGGTATGTCAACCTAGCGGGTCTTTTATTCATGCGTAGTATCTTTTTACTATGTCTGCATTGGCGGGGTAAGGAAGGTCGTCACCATCCATGGTGGTTAGAATCATGGCCCCTCCTGAGAACACATGTTTAACCACAAATGGCCCTTCGTACGTAGGGGTCCATTTTCCCCTGGGATCACTTTGAGGAAGGATGATGCGTTTTATTACCAGGTCCCCAACTCGATACTCTTGTGGTCTGACTTTCTTGTTAAATACCCTGATCATCCGTTTTTGGTACGTCTGACCATGACAGATAGCGGTGAGTCTCTTTTCGTCAATTAGGTTTAATTGGTCAAGTCGAGTCTGGATCCAGTCATCTTCACTCAAGTCTGCATCCTTCATTATCCGGAGAGAGGGTATCTAGACTTCAATTGGCAAGACTGCCTCCATGCTATAGACCAAGGAAAAGGGTGTTGCCCCGGTTGACGTCCGTGCAGAGGTACGGTATCCATGAAGAGCAAATGGTAACATTTCGTGCCAATCTTTGTAGGTCACTGTCATCTTCTGCACAATTTTCTTGATGTTTTTATTAGCTGCTTCGACAGCTCCATTCATCTTCGGACGGTAAGGAGAAGAGTTATGGTGCTGTATCTTGAATTACTCGCAGAGCTCAATGATCATCTTGTTGTTAAGATTGGTACCATTGTCCGTAATGATTCTTTTCGAGACGCCGTACCGACAGATCAGGTTATGCCGAACGAAACGTGCCACGACGTTCTTGGTTACGGTAGCATAGGAAGCTGCTTCAACCCACTTTGTGAAATAATCAATCGCTACCAAGATGAAGCGATACCCGTTGGATGCCGTTGGTCGGATTTCGCCGATCATATCAATGCACCACATTGCAAAAGGCCAAGGTGCCGTCAGGACATTCAGAGGAACCAGAGGGATGTGTACCTTATCAGCATAGATCTGGCATTTATGACAAGTTCGAGAATGTTGGTAACAGTCGGCTTCCATTGTGGACCAGAAATATCCTTCCCGAAGGATTTTCTTTGCCATGGTGTGTCCACTGGAATGTGTTCCGAATGTACCTTCATGTAGTTCTACCATGATCTTCTCTGCTTCAGTCTTATCCACACAACGCAGTAAAGTTGAATCATGGTTTCGTTTGTAGAGAATACCATTGCTGAGGAAGAATTTTGCCGCAAACCTTCTCAGGAACTTCTTGTCATTGACCGATGCGCCTTCGGGGTATTCTTGAGCTTCCAAATATCTCTTCACCTCATGATACCAGGGTTTTTCGATTACCTCTCCGGCCTCAAGATCGCAGCAGTATGCCGGTTCGTCCAACTTCCAGATAATGATCCGGGGAGCCTCGTTGTCCCATTTGACTTTGAACATTGAAGACATCGTAGCTAGTGCGTCTGCTAACTGATTCTCCTCTCTCGGGAAGTGTTCAAAAGTTATCTTTTCAAAGTGGGGAAGCAAAGTCAACACATACTCCTTGTAAGGAATAAGATTTGGGTGTTTCGTATCCCACTCGCCTTTGATCTGATTGATCACAAGAGCGGAATCTCCGAAGACACTGAGAAACTTGATCCTTAAGTCGATTGCAGCTTGAAGACCCATGATACACGCCTCATATTCTGCCATGTTGTTGGTGCAGTTGAAACACAGCCGGGCGGTGAGTGGAGTATGAGTGCCTTTGGGGGATATGATCACAGCGCCGATGCCGTTACCCAAAGCGTTTGAGGCTCCGTCAAAATGCATAGACCATCGGGATCCTTCCTCAGGTCCTTCATCCGGTCCAGGTACTTCACAATCAGTTACTACCATGATATCTTCGTCTGGAAATTCAAAGTTCAATGATTGGTAATCGTCCACAGGTTGGTGTGCCAAATGGTCTGCCAATATACTTCCCTTGATTGCTTTTTGAGTTGTGTACTGGATGTCATATTGTGTCAAGATCATTTGCCATCTTGCTATTCTTCCAGACAGAGCAGGCTTTTCGAATATGTAATTGATTGGATCCATTTTTGAAATCAGCAGAGTAGTGTGAGTCAGCATATACTGTCTCAGCCGGCGAGCAACCCATACCAGAGCGCAGCAAGTTTTCTCGAGCAGTGAGTACCGAGTCTCACAGTCGGTAAACTTTTTGCTCAGCTAATAAATAGCGTGCTCTTTTCGGCCAGACTCGTCATGCTGCCCCAGCACACACCCCATTGAGTTGTCAAGTACTGTCAAGTATAGTATTAGAGGTCTCCCTTCCACTGGTGGCATAAGAATGGGTGGTTCTTGGAGATATTCCTTTATCTTTTCGAAAGCAGCCTGACATTCATCGTTCCAACGTACTACTTGATCTTTCTTCAGCAATTTGAAGATTGGCTCACAGGTAGCAGTTAGATGTGAGATGAATCGGGCAATGTAATTCAGTCGTCCTAGAAAGCCTCTGACTTCTTTCTCTGTCTTGGGAGTCGGCATCTCTTGTATGGCTTTCACCTTGGCAGAGTCCACTTGAATACCTTTGTCGCTTACAATGAAACCTAGCAATTTCCCAGACCTCACCCCAAAGGTGCATTTGTTTGGGTTCAACCTCAGCTTGTACAACTTCAGTCGGTCAAACAGCTTCCGCAGATGGTCAAGGTGTTCCTCCTTAGTTTGGGACCTTGCAATCATATCATCGACGTATACTTCAATCTCATGGTGGATCATGTCATGAAATAAAGCAACCATGGCACATTGGTAGGTTGCCCCAGCATTTTTCAACCCGAATGGCATGACCTTGAAGCAGAAGGTGCCCCACTGAGTAACAAAGGTAGTCTTCTCCATATCTTCAGGAGCCATCTTGATCTGATTATACCTTGAAAAACCGTCCATGAAGGAGAACACCTTGTGTTGAGCAGTATTGTCAACAAGAACGTCGATGTGAGGCAGAGGGAAATCGTCCTTAGGGCTGGCCCTGTTCAAATCCATGTAGTCAACACACATTCTGACTTTACCATCTTTCTTTGGCACTGGAACAACGTTGGCCACCCACTGAGGATAAGAAGTCACTGCTAGAAACCCGGCATCAAATTGTTTCATAACCTCAACTTTGATTTTCTCGGACATCTCTGGGCGCATGCGGCGGACCTTCTGTTTTACCGGAGGGCAGTCTTCCTTGGTAGGCAGGTGATGAACTACAATGTCGACATCCAAACCAGGCATGTCTTCGTAAGACCAAGCAAAGATTTCCACGTAATCATGCAGCATCTGAATCAATCGTTGCTTCACGCTGAGCTCTAGATTGGCACCAATCTTGACTTCTTTTCTATCTGTCTCAGTACCTAGGTTTATCGTTTCCACTAGCTCTTCATGCGGCTGAATGGCCCTCTCTTCCTGGAGTAGCAGTCTTGCGAGTTCACCAGGTACTTCACAATCATCTTCACCTTCGTCTTCGGCCAAGTTGATCGGATTTTCGAAGTCATAACTGGCAGTAGCAGAGCCGTTACCAGTGAGATCCAGAGTGGATTGGAACCTGTATAAGTGAGTGTGTGTAAATATAGTTGTTTTGTAATATATAACAAAGAAAGAAAAAGAGCACAAGATTTGAAATGCAACAACGTCCAATGTTTTGATTAATGATATATGGAAATTTCATACAAAAAGCCCTCACAAATGGAGCCACGGTGCCCCGGGTAGGTCACCGAGCCAATAAAAGTTTCAACATATTGGTTGTTACAAATTGAAAACAAAAGAGTTCATTACTGCGTGACAAATGTAATAGGTGTAAAATCTTTTGCCGTCCAGTTGCTTGGTCCGTTGTTGGTTGTTAGATAGATCCAACTGTCAAATTCTGCTTCCTCTACGTCCTCCTCGATAGCATTCACTCTTGGGTTGGTGATGAACACCGGAGACTTTCTGATCCTTTCTTTGCGAATAGCCCTCTGAGCCTCTGCAGTGAAGCCCAGCCCAAACTTGTCGGTCTTTTGAGTGAAGTCAGGAAGTTGACCCCAGTTTGCACACTTGCCTTTCTCAATCACAGCCCGGGCATCCTTCAAGGAAGCCATCTTCAAAGGAAAGTCCTCTTCAACCACTGTCTCAGCCGACGCCAATGTTGGAGGTACCTCTTCAAAATGTTGAAAGGGGGTTTCAATAAACTCCCTGTCCATTTCAATATACCAGAATGAATTTAGATGACTTACCATGTATTCCTCCTCTCCCTGCACAGTAACAATCTTCCCTCTGACAGGGTATTTGAGCTTCTGGTGTAGAGTGGATGTTACCGCCCCAGCCTTGTGAATCCAGGGTCGACCCAGCAAACAGGAATAAGATGGACGAATATCCATCACGTAGAACGTTGAGTCAAAGACTTGGGAACCCACACGAATAGGAATGTCTAACTCACCGTGCACCATCCTCTTAGAACCGCCGAAGGCTCTAACAATGATGTTACTAGGTTTCAATTCCAGGCCCTCACAATCCAACCGATCTGAGGCCTTCTTGGGAAATACATTCAGGGAAGAACCGGTGTCCACCAACACGTGTGCAAGAATAGTGCCCCTGCATTCTATGGAAACATGCAGGGCATCATTGTGGTTTTTTCCCTTGGCGGTCAGGTCGGCATCCGAGAAACCCAAACCATTGTCAGCGGTCAAATTAGCCACATAGTCAGTGAATTGATCTGCAGATGTCTCTTGCGGCACATGGGCCGTTTTCAGAAATGAAATCAGGGCCTTGGCATGGGCCTCTGAGCACAGCAGCAATGATAGCATAGAGATCTTGGAGGGGGTATGCCCCAGCTGTTCAACGACATTGAAGTTACTCTTTTTAATGATTTTAAGGATTTCCTCCATCTCTTACTGGGAGGCTTCAACAGCGGTCTTTTTTGGTGCCTCCGTCCGGGCAGGCAAATCGGTAGTAACTCCTTTGCCCCGAGCATCAGAGGACTCGGCGGCAGTAGTAGACACAGGAACTTGATTTGGAACATGCACACTTGCGGGTGTGATGATAAGAGGTTTTCGGATAACTGGTGGTGCAATGTCAAGCGAGAAGAGCCTGCCACTGCGAGTAATTTTGGCGGGACCAGTGATGTTACTGATACTGGTACCGGTGTTGAACTCCTGCTTCACTCCAAGCACATACATGTCTGCCCCATAGTGCCATGGGACAGCCTTGTCAGATTCATAGGGGAGGGGCCCCGGAACAGTAATGGTAATGGGTGCAACAGACATAATTTTGACTGGCTTCCTCGGGGGAGCCTTGGTAGGATTGTTGAAAATTGTGATGACAGATACTTCTTCAGCGGAAACAAATGGAACAACGGTTTTCTTGAACAAAATCTCCTTGCTATCCATCAGGATTTGGATGCCTGACTTCAGCAGCGGACAACCGGTAGGGGCAACAGCACACAGGAGGCAACCCTTGCTACAACCCGGAAATAAACCGGCTAGCAGTAGGTTCCTCTTAACAGTCAACAGAGGGGTAGCAACATCATTCACCGAAACAGCATACAAATCTTCCTCGACGGCATTTACTCTATGCTGGGGCATAGGAGCAGTCACCACATTTGGCCTCTCAGGCGCCTCAAACTGAATTTCCTTCGCATCAATAAGGTCTTGAACCTTATTTCTCAGGGCCCATCAATCATCAGTAGTATGCCCGGGGCTATCAGAGTGATAAGCACAACGGGCATTTGGGTTATACTTAGGAGATGCAGTATTCACGACCTTCGGAGCTTCTCTGGTGGTCACCAAGTTGGTTGATAGCAGTTGCGGTAAGATTTATGACAAGGTCATACTCATCCGAGTGTATTGCCTTTTGGGCCTCTCACCCCTTTGTTGATTGTACTGCTGAGGAGCAGCAACAAGTTTTGAAATTACCAAGGCATTGACGGCTTGGCGGTGTTCTGGCTTGACTTGTCTTCTAGGACCATAGACGGCACTAGCTTCCTTCTTGAAAGGTTTCTTCTCAGTACTTGCGGAGGCACCTTTCTGTATCTTTCCTGACCCGATGCCAGCTTCTATCCTTTCACCCGTCAGGATCAAATCCGTAAACCCAGCGGAGGAATTACCAACCAGATGATTGAAGAATGGACCAGACAAGGTCCCTAGAAACATGTCAACCAGTTCACGGTCAGTCAAAGGAGGCTACACCCTGCCAGCCAAATCCCTCCATTTTTGTGCATATTCTTTGAATCCTTCGCCCGTTCCCAGTGACATACCCTGAAGTTGGGTACGCGTAGGAGCGAGGTCAGAATTGTATTGATATTGTCTATAAAATGCGGTAGCCAAATCTTCCTAATGTCGGATATTGGTTCCATCTAGCTGATAGAACCACTCAAGTTGTGACCCCGAAAGGCTATCTTGGAATAAATGGATCCAAAGGTTTTTGTCTGCCGTGTAAGGTTGGATATTCCTTACGTACGATCTGAGATGCAGCTTTGGACAGGAAGCCCCGTCGTATTTTGCAAAGGCGGGCGCCTTGAACTTGTGTGGGATTACCACCCCAGAAGATAACCCTAAATCTCCGAAATCCAGCCCCGACACATTTTGAATCTCCATGGCACTCAAGCGGTCCTCTAATTGCTTGTATCTATCAGCAGCAAGAGGGTATTGTTCGTCATTGTAATTTGTCTCGTTGTCAGAGACTGCAGGACTAGGAGCCCCTCCCCCTTGGGGACTGTCTTTCTCTGCAGAGGAAGTAGCTTGATCAGCCTCATTATGGAGCGTATTCCCAAACCTGCGTCCAGTGTTGAACAACGCAGTCCTCTTCTTCTTCTTCTTCTTTAGGAGCAGAGCCTTCAACTCTTGTTGACCTTGGGCCAAGCTCATGACCATCTCTTGAAACTGGGCATTCTGGGCCTGGAGGGCCTTGATAGCTTGTTCACTAGATGATTCTGGATTCATGATGACTGTTCAAATAAACAGCGAAGAAGATTAAGCAACCTGTGAAAAAAAAGGTACCTGTTATGCATATGATGCAATGAGATGCGTATGTTTTATGTTTTCAAAGACAAATAAGATTCAATCTTTGTAGACAAAAGGGAAACACACTTCATTAGATTCAAACTTTAAATTGTTTAACAACTTGCCCTTAGGCATTACAGGAATGAAAAAAAATACTGAAAATAAAAGCTGTAAAAAAGAAACATTCAAAGCCCATCAGTGCTCCCATGGCCTCCTCTTCTCAGTATGGATATAGTCATTCAGGACCTGCTCTTCCTCCAATTGCTTAGTCAGCTTCTGGATCTTCCGTTCCTGTTCGTTGAACTTTTCCCGATAAAAATCCCGTTCTTCCTTTAGCTGCGCCCAAGATCTCTTCAGTGTATCAATATCAGTGGGTATCTGAGGAGGGAGGATAGTTGGAGGAACCCCGTCTTCATCAGGAGATTCAAGAATGATAGGTCTGACAGCTTCGTATGGCATACCTAACTTCTGAGCACGGATGCGGACCCATCTGCAATAGGGTTCCATTGGTAGAGAATTCTTTGGTCCCAACTCAAGTGGGTCAGCTTTGTGAATTATGTCCCAAGCCTTAATGAATCCATGGCGTAGTTTGTCACTGTCTACCTGAAATTCAAAATGGAAGTGAAGAACCAACATCTCATGAGGCCCTACTCTTCTGGCTCTTCCAAACTGACGGAGAGCTAAACATGGATTATAAGAGATTCCTCCCTGAGTGCCGATCAATGGAACATTAGGGTATTCTCCGCAACGATCAATAACAGCTACCTCATCCAAACCTCTGAGAGTCCAAGTGATGTCATTATCAGTGAGAGACATTAACCTATGAGCCCAACCCTTTCCTTCTTCATTCTTCAGCACGAACTTAGGAAGGTGCGAAATAAACCACCTCACTAGCAAAGGAGCACAACACCATGGAGTTCCCCGTCTTCGGGCAGTACGAGCATAGAGTTGTTGCAGGATATCACCCAAAAGAGTGGATACAGGATTCTGAGACATGAAGATCCTTATGGCATAGATACTGATAAAGGTGTCAGGATTTGGAAATAATACCAGACCATAGATTAAAAGAGCCAGGATGTCTTCGTACGCCTTGAAGTCTAAGTCATTCCAGAAATCATTAGCTTTTCCAACCAGAAATTTGACCAAAAATCCCTTAACTCCACTTCTAGTTTCCCAGTTAGCCAATACCTCTTCTTTGGTCAAGGGGAGGACTGCAGCAACCTCTTCAGGCCTAGGAGTCTTTTCCCAACCAGTGAATGGAGTTTGTTCCAACACAGGGATACCAAGCAAATCAGAGAATTCTTCCAGGGTAGGGACCAACTGGAAGTCTTGAAAGGTAAAGCGATGATACAGGGGATCATAAAACTGGGTCAGGACACTTATCAGTTGTTGGTCCCACTTTGAAGTGATCAAGCCAAGGAGAGAACCATGCCTCTTGATGAAGGAAGTAGTGTTTGGAATCCTATCAACCAAATCCTTGAGCAAAGTTGATGGTTGAACAAAGTTGAGCCGGATAGTATTCCTACGCACGAGCATCATGATGTCCTACAAAACCGAGCAAAGATGAAACTTTTTTGTCTTTGAAATGGGTCAGTCCTTATACAGGATGCATGCAATGGTATGATGGTATGATGCTATGATGAAGCACACCACAAATATTCACAAAGGCAAGCATGATAAGGCACACAAGTCACACAAGACAACCCTTAGGTTTTAGGCCAGCATGAGGTTTAGGTATTACCCTCTTTTAGTTTTGTTGGTTAAAACCTGTCCTATCAAAAGTAACCGGGTTCTAGAGGATCTCAAATCATTGACTACCCTCAATCGGTCATAACTCCAGCATCGCAATCTTTTCTTGCGGCCAGAACCATCGCGAGAGTTTAGCCTCAATGAGTGTAGCATACTGCTACTGTTCTATGGCCAAGTTTGGTCAATTTAGGGTTCTAAGGTCGGTTGGTGTTTAATGACTCCTTAGAAGACCCATATTCTCCTCGTTGCAACACAAGGGATATTGGTACAGACCAAGGTGCCACACCAATGTAGCCACTACTTCACCCATGTCGGTCTACGTCGGACAGGTCCCTCACAGATTATGCTACCTAAAAGGGTATTCCCCAGATTCGGGTTAGGATCTATGAAACTCCGATGCAAAGCCCACAAATATAAAAGCAAACAAAGCAAACAATTGAAAACAAAGGTGATCTAAGCCCTAAGGTTACTCCACTTTTAAGCTCTCCCCAGCAGAGTCGCCAGTTCTGTGATACGGTGGGAGAACTGACTTGAGGTTTTGCGTTTGTTTTCGCAAATGTTTCGGTTGAGCAAGAGTCGCCACCGACTTTTTATTTTATCCTAAGGAAAGGTTAAAAAGCACAGCAAAAACCTTTTGAGATGTTTTCTTGGGTTCGGGGAGTAGATTATAGAAAGGGAAGGTATTAGCACCCTTTCTATCCATGGTTATCCATGGGCTCTTAGTTACTTGCTTAGATCAACTTGCCTTGGTTTTCAATTGTTTGAAATGGTGCTTTGTGTGTGTGTGTGTTTGAAAATGTTTTGAAAAGAGACCAATGTGGTGGCAACCTTTGTAATGATCCATGTTGGGATGTATACAAAGGTGTATGACTTTTGAAAAGGTTTTCAATGTTTTTGAAAGTTGTTTTGAAAGTGTAGTGATGTGTGGTTTGAAAAATAAGCAAGTTTTTTTGTTTTGCAAGAGGGCAAGTAACCAAGAGCTATCTACCCTAAATTTCTCAAAGATCTTTGCTATGTTTTAACCCTTTTAACAATTTTGTTCCACCATTGTATTTGGTGGACAATCTTGTGTTAGGATGTGAAAGGGACGGGCGTGGGTCATCGTTTAGACCATAATTGCAATGGTGCCAAGTATCTTTGGGCAATTTTTCTTTTAAGGGACTTGATCATTTTTAGGCAACTTTCGAAAGTGTCATCGAGGGACTATGATCATTTGATTTGTTTTGCTTTGCCCAAAGAGACCTAACATGCAATATGGCCCATTATTGAAGGCAACAAGTGGAATACCCTAGGGGTGCAAGTTTGATTAGTGTTGTCCATTTTCATGCTTGTTTATCTTGAATTTAGGTCAAACTATTTTGTTGTTTTTGATTTTCATACAAAACCCTAATTCTAACATGGCATATTTAGAAAACATTTAAAGTGAGAAATTTAAAAAGTCCTAAGTTATTACACAATGATCATGGGAATGGGGGTACAAATGTTCAAATGGGGATGAAACTTTATAGGAGGATAGCAACCAATATTTACAACCAAATTGAATTGCGCGAATATAAATGTATAAATGTGTAAGAATGGAACAATGTATATGTGAAGGTATTCTTGTGTAAGTGTATATTTTTTATTCACAAATAAAATAAAATACTAAAAAATAAATAAAAGAAAAGTTAATTTTTTTGAATATTTTTATGTTTAGGGCAAAAACCCTAATTTTACAAATGAAAGTGTTTATTGTATAATATATGCAATATTTATTAATTATATATAAAAAATAAATAAAAGAGAAGTATATTTGTCAAAAAGGTATTTTTAATGTTAAATATTAATAAAAATAAAAATGTATATATTTTGTATTCTATCCTAAATATTCTAATAAATATATATGTATTTGCATTATTTACTAAATAGATTAAATATATACAAAAAATAAAATATTTAATATTTACAAGAAAAGTATATTTTATATATAATATTTTCAGAAGATAAAATAAAATAAAAATTAGAAAATAAATATATTCTGTATTATTCCTAATATTCTAAACAAAAAGTATTATGTATTTATTTATGTACAAATGTTAATTTAAACCAATAAATGCTTAATAAATACAAAAATGGTTTGAAAAATATTTTTTATATTTTTAATATTATGAGAAAAAATAAACAAGTCAGAAATAACAAGAAAAAGTCAAAAAATGCTTCAAATAAGCACAATGGGCCAAGGGGGTTTAAAAGTAAAAAGGTGGTGTAAATAAGAAAAATAAAACAAAGCCCAGCCCAAAGGACCTTCTTCAACCTCTGGCCAGAAATTTGTCAAAAAACGCGCGCCTCCTGCACTGATTCAAACATCTGGATTCCTGGACTTTTAGCACAAACTCATAACATGAAAAATGTTAAGCATCAAACCACGATTCTGGACATATAAAGAACTCATCCTAACTCTCAGAAATGAGAGAGAATTTCTTCTCCCCCAATTCCTGACCTAGTTTTTATTTAATGTTCAGACTTAAAATTCTCTAAGCACACATAACATAAATGAAAACTAATGATATGGGCATGTTCAGGGCTATGAATGTGACATAATTTCTTCACAAATCTAAACCTAACTATGCCTGGATAGAGAGATAAGAGTTCATGAACTTACCTGTTCAGTTGGAAACGTGTGCAACAATGGAGATGCTTACAAGGCAAGGTAATGATTTGTATAGCTTCCTTGATGTCCCAGGATGCTATTCCAACCTTTAGTTTGCTTCAAAACCAAGTGAATCGTGTTATGGCACTTCAACTGCAAAACAGAAAATATGAAAATGGTGATGTTAGCTAGGGGTGTTACAGGTCGTGTTTAGGGCTTGGAACAGTTTCAAGGGATGGTGTGGGATGTGTTTGAAGTGTTTTTGGTCAAGGTGCACGAGGGAAATGAGCTATGGAAGTCCAACTGCAGCTTATGCCCTGTTTTTGCAGTTTTATGGTGATTATGTGTTTGAGAAGGTATTGGAAGTGGTTGGCATGTGTTTCAGGTCAGGGTTGGTGTTTAGAAAGTGTTCACAATCTTTGCTTAAGCTCTTCTTGACAGGAATGAGAGTTGGGAGTTGTTATGCAAGGTTACTTCAACTTTAAGCAAGAAAATCAACTTGGTGTTTCTAGCTTTTACAGGCCCCTAATCTATGCTGCATACATTAGTCTTGGTTAGAGTGATTTGTGTACAAAATACCAGCTCAAAAGATTGTGCCTATGCTTCTTGGATTTGCCTTTGACATAAAGTTTAACTTTTCTAAAATGGATAATTTGCTTTTTCTACTTATGGCTTAATTTTGCATACAATGCCTGAACACATAAAATAAGGTCTTGGTACAATGGGTTAGCATTAAATTATTGAGTGTAAATGGGATATAGGACCTGTAATCAAGGAATGCAAGCTGAGTTCAAAATGGCACAAGTGTATGAACATGTAAATTGGCCATAAACAAAGTGAGTTTTTCCCAACTTGCCAAATTCGATTCTCCCTAACCATGAGGTTGTTTTATGAGTTCTTGGACATTTTGGAAAGCTTTGAATGTGTACTACAATCCATCTTTGTAATGCAAATTGAAATTCCAAGTGGAAGTATGTGAAAATTGGTCTTGAAGTTAGGCAAAAATCTTGCCTAAAATAGGTCAAATTTCTCTAAGTTAAGAATGGTTTGGTACCCTTGTTCCAAAAATTGTAACTTGAGCTACAAGCTTCTTTTGAGGAAACTTTGTGAATCAAAGTTGTAGATTTTGCAATGGACTACAACTTTCATGTTTTGACTTTTCCTTGAATCCAAATGCATCTTGATGAGAAAGTGGGACAAAGTTAGGAAAAAATTAGGGTTTTTCATAACTTAGAAAAATTCTAAGTTATGAAAAATCTTCATTTCAAACCCTAATTTGCAATTCTTGATTTATTGATGAACAAGTTTCATGATTTGGCATGTTTTGATGAAAAATGAATCTTGACACTTGATTTTGACCAAAAAGTCAAAGTTTGACTTTTCAGTATACAGTCAAAAATTGATCAATTGACTGGAAAATTCAACTGTCAATCTTGTGCATTTGGGATCTTTTGAACTTGTTGAGCATGTCAAGATAATTCCATGGGGTCCTTGAGTCCATATGTGAGCTTGGTTTTCCATTGGCTAGGTCAAACAGTCAAAAAATTGCCTTTGTGCAGTCAAAACCCTAAAAATGACCATTTTGCCCTTTTGGTGATCTGATCAAATTTCTTGTGGAATTATGATCCAAACTTGATCAAATGGTCCATATGAGTTCATAATGTTGATGTGGGTCAATTTTCATGAGGTTTGACTGTCAATTGACCACAGTTGACTTTTTCCCCAATACAGCTGATTTCTAGGTCAACTGTCCAATTGATTGGGCAAAGATTGGAATCAAGGCTTGAAACTTGGTATGGATAAACTTGGGAGTCCAACATGAAGCATGAAGGTCATCTTAGGAATTTTAGGTTAAAACATCCTTGTGCAAACACAAACCCTAATTTGGGCCAACAGTGCTAGGAGAAGTCTTGCAGAGGAAACCCTAACTGGATCTTGAGCTCCAAGGGTCTTGTGGTGAGAAAATATTGAGGAAATGGGAGGGCAAATTTTGGGGTACAACAATACTGAAGGTTGGCTGTCAAGTGATCCAACGGGACATAGTTATACGCTTTAAATCCCTAACTTTTGCCTGGACCTCCCTTTCGGGTTTTCAGTCCACCGGGATACCCTTTTTTTCCGAAGCCGCCTTTTCAGGTTTTCGACTTGCCGGGTGTACAATTTTATTTTTATGTATATCCCTAATTTTTGCCCGAACCCTTTTGGTTCGCCGAGATGCCCTTATTTTTGCCTAGGACAGTCAACCTAGCGGGTCTTTATTCATGCGTAGTATTTCCTGACTATATCCATGTTCACCGGGTACGGAGAATTGTCATTGTCCATAGTAGTAAGTGTTTCCACACTGCCATAAGATGTTTGTTTGATCGTACATGATTCATTGCTAGAATTCATGTCCAATTCCCAGAGTGATTCAGACGGAGATCTGCCCATGGCTATTTGGCATTTTTGAGAGATTCCTTGAACCTTGACTTGACTGCCCCATATCAGATGGACACCATGCTATGCCCCTTGATTATGAAAGGTTTATCACTGGAATTTCTTTCCATCTGAGGTGATTCTATCCACTGAGAGGATTTCTGTTCATCGAATATCCATCGTGCGAATTTATCTACCGTTGAACAAATATTCATATGCAAACATTGGTATTTTAAGAATGAAAAGCTTATGTCTGTCTTGAAGTTTGAAAATTCATTTTTAGTAAAACAAACAAATTTTGTAAGAGTGTGATATCAACTCAGGATTTATAGAGAACCGTACAAGAGTCAGGATACCTTTTGTAACAGTATGCCTTCGAACTAACCCAGGCTTCAGCTAGGACTTTTAAGGGTTATAACGTGGCCTAGTTCACGGTTCAAACAACAAAGTGTTGTACCCAAAAATTTCCCTCCCATTTTCAGTCAATACACGCCTCTAGAGGTCCTCAATTGCTCAAGAGTGACCAAGAATTGACCAGACAATTCTCCTCCTAAGGCAATGAACCCCCAACTAGGGTATCCATTTTCATCAAGATGTTTGAACTCAAATGGTCTCAAATGATTTCCATGGTCCTAATATGTCTTCAAGATCACCCATGCCAAGTTTCATTCCTCGCTCAATAAGTTTGCTCAGTCAACTGCTCAAATGCCTAGAAATCAAATATTCTAGGTCAAAAGTCAACCGTGGCCCAAATACAATCAAACTTCAATATTTTTGGTCAACATCAATATTTTGAAGTATTATCCATAATTTGATCAAGGGTTGATCATGATTCCTCAGGAAATTCTCCTAACTCATCAAAAGCCAAAAATGTCAAATTAGGGTTTCTATAGGAAAAGTCAACCAAACTTTGACCAAGCATAACTTTCTCATACTTTATCATAAATTTTCCAACCAAAGCTCATTTTGAATAGAATCCAATTCCCTACAACTTCTCTTCAACCCTCAAGTCCAAGAAATTCCTCAATCAAAAGATACAAGCTCAAAATTATAGGTCCTTTCAAAAAGTCAACAAAAACACCTTTTGGGTCAAATCTCCTTACATGAACATGGAAGATCCAATTGTAGTGAAACCAAAAGGGTTGTTTAGAGGACAACCTAAGCTCTCTAGAAAGTCCAAGAACACCCTCATTGGGTTAAAAATGAGAGAGATATGCATTGCTAAAGTTGACCAATTTTTGGAAATGTGCATGAAGCAAATAATGACCAAACTTGAATTTTTCCAAATGGGCCCATGTTTTCATGCTTGAAAATTGTTCCTAACATGGCCCACGACCCTTGAGCTCACTCGTACATTGTTTCATTATTTTTATTATTTTTTTTGATTTTTTATTCATTAAAATCAAAATAATCAAATAAAATAGTGAAATAATAAAATAAAATCCAAGATTTGTTTTATGACCACATAATGAGTCTAGAATCAGCTGGAAAATCAAATATTTTGTGCAAGGGGTGATTGGAATGAAAAGAGCATGATTTGGCCTATTTTAGAAACTTAGAATATCAATTGCAAATCAAATCTTTTCTCCATAATTCTCCAAGACCCCATCCAATTTTGTTAACCTAATACGTTCTCATATATATATATATATATATATATATATATATATATATATATATATATATATATATATATATATATATATATATATATATATATATATATATATATATATATATATATATATATATATATATATATATATATATATATATATATATATATATATATATATATATATATATATATATATATATATATATATATATATATATATATCTGTGTGTGTGTGTGTGTAACATTCCCAGACCAAAAAAACAAGGATTGGCCACACGAAATTGACACAAGAAACTCCAAATTTTTGGCAAAAAAAGTGGCAATTGGATTTTGATTTACATGGAGATTCAAAGCATTCTGAAGGTTGTAATCAATTCCTGGGAACATTTGGAAGCTAACTGGATCGTTCTCACGCATCAAAGCATCCAGAACAAGCACCTACAACATCACAGTTTGCTTCTTGTTCTTGAATTTGATTTTGACAATATACGCATTATAAATGAATTTTGAGTACGCATTCATGTTTATATGATCATTTAGAACATGTTCGAATGATTAATTGCTTGTTTTGATGTGTGTTTGACCAACTTCCATTATTAGGATTTTGAGGTACGTTTTGGGGTTTTTAGGTATAAGTGAAATCAAGCCTAATAAAAGATACCATTGTGCTCAGGGGGTCAAACCCAATTGATCCATGCCTTTACATTAACTTTATATTTCCTGTTGTGAGTATTGGAAATTTGTAGGTCCTTTAGTGACAGTTATGTTCGTAGGTAAAAGTTTATGGGCTAAAACGACAGCCACTGAAGAAGACGATGGCGTGGCATGACATGGTTGGGTCATATGAATGCAGCGCGCGTTTTTTAATATAATTTTAATCGTTGATTTTGGATTATAATAATTTGTTGTTGTGTGTATAAGCGAATGACAAGCTGGCTCAGATGGCAAAGGTGAAGGGCTTAAGGCGCGCGTGTGTGGGAGGTCAAGGGTTCGACCCCTGCCTCCTGCATATTATTTTTCTAACAATCTGTTTCTAGATCCAATGCGCTGCTTGCCCAACGTGCATACCATATGCCTCAAATTCATCACCCTCAGATCAAACGCTCCAGCTTCAAACGTATATGGTGGACCTCCAAGCTTGCTCCATACTGAATCACACGCTAGCAATGGGCCAACCAGATTTGGGTTTAGCCAATATTCAAACAACACACTCCAATTTGGGTTCACACCCCCTTCAGGCCCACTCTTCTTTTCTCTTTTATTTTTTTTTTATTTAATTTCTTTGTTATTAATTATTTCATAAAAATCATTTTTTTTATTTAATCATGAAAAATCAGAAAAAATCACAAAATTAGGATTTAGAGTTTTTTTTATAAACAATTTTCTTTGCAAATGAATTAATCTAATTAAATTTTAACCTTATTTCATTAATTAAAATTAATTATAAAATTAGGTTAAAATTCAATTATTTTCACAAAAATACAAAAAAATATCTTTAATGATCAAATTAGATTTTTAGGGTTTAGAGTGTTTTTCCAGTTTTAATTCACGTGTGTTATTATTGTTTTTCATACGATTATTTTTATTATTGATGTAACTGCGCCCAGTTTGTAATAGTTTAATTAGGGTTTATAATTTCTGCACTTTACTTTTCAGTCATTAATTATGTAACTGCCCCATGGCCCTGTAATAGTTAGGAACTTTATTTTTCCGCAATTTACTTTTATGTACGATAAACTGCTTAGATGTATGCTAATGGGATTGTATGGAAAGATAACAGTTAATTGAACATAGATAACCCTAAATGCGCAAGATAAATGAACAGAATCAAGCACACTTGCACATGCTCACCCCTAGGGTATCTCCCACTTTGGTTGCCTTCGAATACTGTCACAATTCTCGAAACGTGAGAATCCTTAGTGGCTGTCCTTGAGTCTAAGAGATCACTAGTCCCTCGATGACCCTCTCGACTGTTGCCTCTATTGAAAAAGTGATCTTAGGGCTTTAGGGAAGTTACTAGGAGTTTTTGCCCAGTTGCCTTTAGTGACTGTACGTCCCTTTCAATAGTCCCTTAACATCCGACGACTAGGGCTACCTACTCACTAATAGTAGGATAAAACTGTCTAAAGGATAGGAGGAAAAGAATAAAAAAATTTCGAGTAGGTAGATAGCTGTTAAGTACTTTCTCAAGAACAAATTTTTACACTTACACACTTTCAAAAAACCTTTTAAAAAACGCTTTATCACACTCTTGAGGACTGATACAAGAGTTATCATAAAGCAATCAAAATATTTCAAAGCACACAAACACGAAAGCAGTTTTTCAAATATGAGCAAGTACCTAAGAGCCCGTGGAAAACCATGGATGGAAAGGGTGTTAATACCTTCCCTTTTCATAATCTACCCCCCTTACTCAGAAAATCTCGAAAAATGTCTTTTTTTGTTCTTTTCACCCTTTCCTTTGTTGGATAAAAGAAAAGTCAGTGGGGACTCTTGCTTACTGCAATATTTGCAAACAAAAAATGCAAACCTGTATAACTGTTGGTTCTTCCACCGTATCACAGAACTGGCGACTCTGCTGCGGACAAAATAATAAAGTGGGGTTTACCTTAGGGTCTAGATAATTTTCGCTTCTTTGACTGTTTGTTTGCTTTACTTTTAAGGGTACTATTTGGGTTCTATAGATCCTACACCCGGATCTGGGGAAACCTTTTAGGTAAGTAGCAATAGATCGTGGAAACTGTGCGGGGTATACCGACATGGTTGAAGTGATGGCTATGTTGATGCGATACTTTGGTTGGTACTGGTAGCTCTTGAGTTAATCAAGGAGAATACGAGGCCGCTGCGTGGTGTCATAAAGCGTTAACTGACCTTAGAGCCTTTAAATGAATAACTTGTCCATTAGGACGTAGCGAGATAGCCGTCTTTGGTGTATTCCCAAAGTCGGCAGATACTCGATGCTACACTCATTGAGACTTGACTCCTGAGTTTTGTTTGGTTGCAAGTCAGTTGCCTATTGGACGAAGCTTGTGGGAAAGGTCAGTGATATTGAGATCCCTCAGAACCCAGTTACTATTTATAGGACATGTTGAACCAATCCAACTTCAAGAGGGTATGACCTTAAAACCCATGCAAGCCTTAAATCTAAGGTCTTTGTGTGATTTGCTTGTGTTTGCTATATATGTGATTTCTTAGCATAATCATGACATCATAACATGGCATATAATACTAACCATTTCAAGGATATTGTAGGGCTTATCTTTGTCTTATTTTGTAGGACATGGTATCCGCTCGCAGGAACACTATCCAAATCAACCTTGTGAAAGTACCTCCGCAACTTAAGGAATTAACATCAAGGTTCCTGAAAGTTATCCCTTCACTGAAAAACATGGAAACTTCTCAATTTGGTGACTTCAACCCCTGATGAAGAAATGTTAAAGGTGCTCTTCCAGTTCTTTGACCCGTTGCACCACTGTTTCACTTTTCTTGATTACCAGCTTGTGCCTACTATGGAGGAGTTTTCTCAGTTATTGGGGGTACCTATCCTTAATCAACAACCATTCAACGGTACAGAAAGAGACCCAAATCCCGAAGAGATTTCTCAAGCTCTGTCTTTACAACGGTCTGATGTAGTGGCAAATTGGGAAACAAGAGGAGGTGTCCAAGGATTTCTAGCCAAGTTCCTATTTGAGAAAGCCCACTATTTTTGGGATAGCCTGAATTTACATGCTTTTGAGGAGGTGTTAGCCCTTCTCATCTATGGGATGGTACTATCATAGATATGAATACGGTTAAGATTTTTCTGTCACATAATCCAGTGCCCACCTTACTTGGGGATATTCTACATTCTCTACATGCTCGCACTCTAAAGAGAAGAGGAACCCTTCTGTGTTGCACTCCTCTATTGGCTAGGTGGTTTATTTTGCACCTACCTCGATCTGTCTTGAAAAATGAGCAGGGTATGAGATGGTCTCGTAGGATGATGTACCTTACACATTCATATATTTGTTGGTGTTCGCGATCCTCGGAGAATGTTACCATCATTGATCACTGTGGGGAATTCCCTAATGTCCCTCTCTTAGGCATCAGGGGAGGAATCAATTATAACCCTTGTTTGGCGTTACGACAGTTTGGGTACGCTAGAAGGGATGGTCCTCACGACACACTTGTCTAAGGAATCACATTTGACTATGAGAATGATGTTCAGGATTATCACAAAAGGTTCATTCGAGCTTGGGGCATGATAAATCGAGTTGATAGCAAGACACTGGGGCACAAGAATTCCATCCCTCTGGAGCCTTACCTCAAATGGGTGCGAGCTCATGCTCAATGTCTTTTGATGCCTTACCCCACCATCTTACCTATGATTATGGAGCCAGTTGCAGAGGGAGGCACTCCTTGCATCGTTCTTCATCCTGACATACCAACCGCTCTTGAAGAGTTACAGAGGTCCTGGATCCAACTCAAAGAAGAATGAGATACCTTCGAAACACAATTCTATGCCAGCGAGAAGAAGGTTCTAGAGATCACTCCGTTACTTCACGAGGAGAGGAGTATAAATGCCTACATTGCACCAAAGAGGATGCGTCTGCGAGAAGCTTGAGTTTTCTTTAGCTTGGATGGTTTTATTTTGCTTTGTTCCCTTGTGAGCCCAAAAGGAATTATTGTGATCAATAAAACATTTTAATACAATTAACATTTGTTCTCTTTCTGTTTAAGCAAATTTGAGTCTTAAAAATCCTTGAAAACATTGCATACATATATCATACATATCATTGCATACACATGTTTCAAAGCAGGTTTCTCATCCTCTTCACTGTTTATTTCAGAAATGGCTCTAGAAAAAACCGTGAAGGACTTACAGACCCAGAATGAACAGTTTTAACAGATGATTATGGATCTGGCCAAGGGACAGGAGGAATTGAAATCCCTGATTGTTAAAGACAAGACCAAGAAGCCAAGGAGGACAGTTGGTGTGGTAAATCTGGGAAGGAGATTCAAAGGACCGCTAAGGCAAGCGGTTGAATTGACATCTTCATCAAAAGAAGGAGATAACCAAGAGGGTGAGAAAAGAGAGGAAGACCCTAGTCTGAGGGAATCTGACAATGAGACTGATTACAATGAAGAGCAGTATCCTCCGACCGACAAAAAGTACAAACAACTAGAAGAGCATCTGAGTGCAATGGAGATTCAGAAAGTGCCTGGGCTGGATTTTGAAGAGCTGGGTTTGGTATCTGGGATTGTCATCCCGCCAAAGTTCAAGGTACCATTATTTGCCAAGTACGATGGGGTTTCATGTCCCAAAATTCACCTCCGATCTTATGTGAGAGAGATACAGCCTCACACTGCTGACAGGGACTTATGGGTCCACTTCTTTCAGGATAGTCTGTCCAGAACTCAGTTAGATTGGTTCTACCAACTGGAAAGGACCAACATTCATAATTGGGAAGACCTGGCCGCTGCTTTCTATAAGCAGTATTAGTATAACGCATACCTTTCTCCCACCCGTACTCAACTCCAAAGTATGGCTATGGGTTCGAGAGAGGGCTTTAAAGACTATGCTCATAAGTGGAGGGACTTAGCAGGAAGGGTCTAATCTCCCCTCTCTGATAGGGATCTAGTGGATATGTTTCTGGGTACCCTGTCTTGTCCATTCTTTAATCACCTGATTGGAAGCTCCTCGGCTGACTTTACTGAATTAATATTGATAGGGGAAAGAGTGGAAGATGGAATTAGGAGTGGTAAGATCCAAAAGGATGCATCCTCCAATGCAGTAAAAAATCCATTCACTGGGAAGAAAGAGGTTAGTGTTGTGCACAATCAAAGGAATCAGGACAGAACTGAACACCGTTCGATGATAGGGGATGTTATGATCTATAAACCTACACCTGTTAAACAAAGGAACAATTATCCTATAATAGAAAGGCCGGTAAGATAGTATACCCAGATAAACATGACTCTGTCTCAAGTCTTGCCACATTTACTGAAGTCTAATCTGGTAACGTTGAAGGAAGCTCCGAAGAATCCCAACACTACCTCTCCCCGCTACAATCCAAATTCCCGTTGTGCTTATCATTAAGAAAGTACGAGTCATGATACAAACGATTGTTGGGATTTGAAAACCTAGGTACAAGACCTTCTCGAGGCGAAGGAAATTGAATTTGACGCCCCAGATATTCCAAATGTTATCACCGCTCCTATGCCCAATGTGATACGATGGGAAGAACTGACTATTTATTAGAATTCTGGTTTGCATTTTGCGTTGGTTTTCGCAAAATGTCGCGGTAAGCAAGAGTCGCCACCGACTTTTATTTTATCCAACAAGGAAAGGAAAAAAAGCACAGAAAAATTCCTTTTTCGAGATATTTCTGAGTACGGGGGGTAGATTATAGAAAGGGAAGGTATTAGCACCCTTTCTATCTGTAGTTATCTACGGGCTCTTAGGTACTTGGTCATCATTTTCAAAATTGTTTTCTTTGTGCTTGTGGGTTTGAAAAAGTTTTTGTTTTAACTTCGATTTAACTCTTGCTTCTGTCCTCAAGAGTGTAATGAAGTGTTTTTGAAAACTTTGTTTGAAAAGGAGTGTAAGTGTGGAAAATTTGTTTTGTTTTGGATGAGCGAGTATCTAAGAACTATCTACCTACTCGAAAAAGGAATCTTTCTATGCTAATTTCCTTTAGACAATTCTATCCCACTATTAGTGAGTAGGTAGCACCGTCGTTGGAGTTTAAGGGTCAATTCGAATGAGGGACATACGATCACCAAAGCAATGTTAGGACGCCTTAGCGGTAACCCTAATGTCTTAGATCATTTGTTTGAAGCAACAATATCCGAGGCAACTGTTTCGAGGCGACTATGATCTTTTAGACAAGAGGACGACCTCTAAAATGACCTATACTTAATGACCGTGTACGAAGGCAACCAAGTGAGGTGTACCCTAGAAGTGCACATGTGCGAGTGTGTTGATTTCAGTTATTTTAACTTTACACATGTTAAAGGTGATCTAATTGTTTTTTAATTAAGCATTCATTCTTGTCATGCAAGCCCTATTAACAAACATCTAACAGTTGTATAATTTGCAAAATTTAAAATGCGGAATTTAAACTAAATTATTACAAGGCGTCGGGTATTTACATCGCTAAAAGCAACCCTTTGAAATTTAAAAGCGGAAAAATAAATAAGTGTCCTATTAAAACTATTACATCCCATGAGCAGTTACATTAAATATCGTAAAAAAATAAATAAAAGCGGTAAAGGTAAATAAACGTCCTAATTAAATTATTAAAAACTGTGAGCAGATACAATAATTGGGCAAAATAATAATAAAGCGCCCGATTAAAAATTAGATCGACGAGAAATTAGGGCTTTGACCCTTCTATCCTAATTAAAAAAAGAAAATGTTTTTTTGTTGTTTTTAATATTTTTTAAGAAAAGAAATTAGATTTTTAAATTAAATGCAAAATTGATTGGTTATTAAATTAATTAATGAAAATAATTAAATGACATATTTTTGGGTTTTTGTTATTTTAGGAAAGAAATAAAATAATTAAGTTAGTAATAAAACCTATTTATTCTAATTAATTTTAATTATGTAAAAAGAAATTAAAGTTGTCTAATAATTAATAACCTAATTAAATTAATTACTTTTTTTTAAATAAAAATAAATATCTTGAATTTAATTGGATAGAAAATTTTTTTGTGATTTTTTGATAAAAAAGAAAATAATTTGATGGGTTAGTAAAATAAATAAATGAAATAATATAAATATAAAAGAATTAGAGAAAAGCAAACAGGGCCTGCATTGTGGGGGTGCAATCATCATAAATCTCTAGGCCAGAATCTTCGAAAGCTTCATGCTCTAACTATGGTGTTTTTTTTAATTCTTGCGTGGAACCTATGATTCAAACATCCATAACTGTTTTATATAAACTCAAGCAAACGTTATCATACCATAAAATGTGATTAAAATTAGAGATTCAAAATTTAAAATTTTACCAAACTGGTGTCGTCAAGTGGGGGTGTGCTAGGCGTGTGATGGATTGCTCTTGGGCCTTGTAAGACTCTTGAGGACTTCAAGAGGATGTTTTGAGGCTTGATGTCAATTAAGAGAGACCGGAACCTCGAGATATGACTTGCACCAATTCTTTGATTTCTGGAGCGCTTTTTGAAGAGCTTTTAGAGAGCTTTTTGAAGAGCTTTTTGAGAGCTTTTTAGAGAGGATTTTCGTCCCTTTCAAGCTTGTATGGCTCTGTATTTATAGAGGAGAATGAGGAGACAAGAAAACATGGAAAGAATCTCCCTCATAATGTTGTGTTTTAAGACCATGATCAAGATTTGAAAAAAATGCCATATTTGATGATTTTATGCCATTTTCAGATGTGGATGAACCTAGACATATTTGAGAAGTTATTGCACGAAATCAATTGACATAAACCACCATAAAACTTTCCCAAAATGGACTCACATCAAAATTTACATTATTTCTATTATTTATTTATTTAATTCTAAATTTTAATGAATAAAATATCAAAATAAATATCATAAATAGTATAAAAATGTATGGGTGGGCTTAGAGGTCTTGGACCATGTTAGGAATGAGTTTCAAACTTGAAAAGATAGGCCCATTTGGAAAAAATCCAAGTTTGGTCAATATTTGCTTTATGCATTTTTTCAAAAATTGTCCAACTTTGACAATGCATATCTCTCTCAATTTTGACTCTTTGGAGGTGTTCTTGGACTTTTTAGAAATCTTGAGATGTCCTTTAATCAACATTTTGGTATCATCTCATTTTTATATTCCATGCTCATGTATGAAGCTTTGACAAAATAGGTGTTTTTGTTGACTTTTCAAAATGACCTATAATGTCCAAATTCATAACTTTTTGTGAGTTCATATTTTGATCTTGGGAGCTGAATATGGATTGTAGGGAATTGAATCCTCTTCAAAATGAGCTCTGGATAGGTCATCTCTCATAAAGTATGAGAAAGTTATGCTTGGTCAAAGTTGAGTTGACTTTTCCTACAAAACCCTAATTTAACAACTTTTGAGTCTTGATGAATTATGAGCAATCCTTGATGAATCATGATCAAACCTTTATCAAATGATGAAATATACTTCAAAATGAGAATTTTGACAAAAAATCTTGAAGTTTGACTGTATTTGGGTCACAGTTGACTTTTGCCCTAACATAGTCGATTTTTGGACCTTTGAGCAATTGACTGAGCAAACTTCCTCTACAATGCTTGAAATTTGACATGGATGATCTTGAGAATATATTAGGACATTGGTTAGAACTTGAGGTCATTTGGACTCAAGGATCTTGATGCAACACAAAACCCTAATTTGGGGTAGACTGCCTCAGGAGAGAGTTTGTCTGACCAATTCTTGGGCTACTTTGAGCAACTTGGAGATTTTTCTTGCAATGTTTTGAGAAATATGAGAGGGAAAATTTTGGGGTACAACAACTTCCCCTGTTCAATCTTCTTAAACCTAAGGATGTAGATTGGCTTTCGTGCCTTTCGTGATCCGAAGGTAGAAGATGATTGAACACTAAAGTGCCCAGAAATTTGCACTCGCATGAAGTGGTATCATCCTTGTGATGTCGGTAATGGGCTTACAGATTCCATTTGGAGATTGCTGGAGGGAGGATAGGCTTGAAGATGCCATCTCCAGGAGTGTCGATCGCATAAGAGATTCCTTAACGAGAGCTTGTATACCTGTTGTTGTAGAAGATTCCGCTGGTGGAGCCTGATCTTTGTTGAGATTTAGGAACTTTCATGTACTTCAACTGAGAGAGCATCTCTGTTGAGTTTTAAGAACTTGTCCGTAATTCAACTGGGGGAAATCTGTCGAGATTTAGAACCTTATCTTTAATTCAACCGAGGATAATTCAGTTGAGATTTAAGAACCGGTCAGTACTTCGACTGAGGAGAATTGCCGAAACTTAGAACCTTATCTGTAATTCAACCGAGGATAATTCAGTTGAGATTTGAGAACTGGTCAGTACTTCGACTGAGGAGAATTGCCGAGATTTAGAACCTTATCTGTAATTCAACCGAGGATAATTCATTTGAGATTTAAGAACCGGTCAGTACTTCGACTGAGGGAAACATCTTCATCGAGGTTTAGGAACTGTCTGTAATTCAACCGAGGATAATTCTGTTGAGATTTAAGAACTTGTCCACACTTCGACGGTGGAAAATTGTCTAGATTTAGAAACTTATCTGTAATTCAACCGAGAATAATTCAGTTGAGATTTAAGAACCGATCAGTACTTCGACTGAGGGAAACATCTTCATCGAGATCTAGGACTGTCTGTACTTCAACGGAGGATAATTCTGTTGAGATTTAAGAACTTGTCCACACTTCGACGGAGGAAAATTGTCGAGATTTAGAACCTTATCTGTAGTTCAACCGAGAATAATTCAATTGAGATTTAAGAACCGGTCAGTACTTCAACTGAGGGAAACATCTTCATCGAGATCTAGGACTGTCTGTACTTCAACGGAGGATAATTCTGTTGAGATTTAAGAACTTGTCCACACTTCGATGGAGGAAAATTGTCTAGATTTAGAACCTTATCTGTAATTCAATCGAGAATAATTCAGTTGAGATTTAAGAACCGGTCAGTACTTCGACTGAGGGAAACATCTTCATCGAGATCTAGGACTGTATGTACTTCAACGGAGGATAATTCTGTTGAGATTTAAGAACTTCTCCATACTTCGACGGAGGAAAATTGTCGAGATTTAGAACCTTATCTGTAAGTCAACCGAGGATAATTCAGTTGAGATTTAAGAACCGGTCAGTACTTCGACTGAGGGAAACATCTTCATCGAGATTTAGGAACTGTCTGTAATTCAACCGAGGATAATTCTGTTGAGATTTAAGAACTCGTCCACACTTCGACGGAGGAAAATTGTCGAGATTTAGAACCTTATATATAATTCAACCGAGAATAATTCAGTTGAGATTTAAGAACCGGTCAGTACTTCGACTGAGGGAAACATCTTCATCGAGATTTAGGAACTGTCTATAATTCAACCGAGGATAATTCTGTTGATATTTAAGAACTCGTCCACACTTCTACGGAGGAACTTTGCCGAGATTTAGAACCTTATCTGTAATTCAACCAAGGATAATTCAGTTGAGATTTAAGAACCGGTCGGCAGTTCGACATAGCTGAGAAATTAACTGCATCCTTCCTGGAAGGCAAAGGTCAGTCGTATGCAATGCATAATATATATCAAGCAATGATGTTCTCAAAATAAATGATAATGTGTTGTATGATGCGTATATGCATGTATCATGATGTATGGAAATGTAATGTTTTAGCTGGGGAAAATAAATCCCGTATAGCTGCTGGAGAAAAGAGCTGAATTCTTCGTTTCCGTTGGGGATGGCGAATGAAGACGATTGTGAGAATAAACCTGCAGGAGAGGATAACTCCGTTGGGGAATAAACTGATGAGGATATTACTCTGTGGGGAAGAGATGCTCTGCTGAGGATTCCACCGATAAATTCCGCTGGGGACGAATTACCGTTGTTGGTGATACTGAATCTTGTTGGGGATTGACTTCTTGTTTGTGAAAGGAAAGAACTCCGTTGGGGATGACTTTTCAGTTGCGACTTCACTGGGGATAACCTTTTAGACTCTTATGGGGATAATCCTTTTGAACTTTGTTGGGGACAATCTTCCAAAGTCTACTGGGGATGATTCTCCAAATTCCACTGGGGAAGCTTTTTCAGACTGCGTTGGGAAAAATTTCAAACTCTACTGGGGATATTTTGTATTCTGCCGGGGAATATTCTTATACTCCTCTGGGGAATATTAAGACCTTTCAGTGCTGATAGTAAATAAACTCTGCTTGGGGAGAATATTACTGATTCATTCACAGTTACAAGTCTCAGCTGGAGAGAGTTAACATTATTGTCTTTTTCTTACTCTGCGAGGAGTGAATGTTACTGGGACGCATGCTGAGGATATGACGATGGCTTTGCATCAAGACTTTGAAGGGGTGAAAAACACAAGAAGGGGGGGTTGAATTGTAAAACTGGAATCTTAAAGCAAATGACAAGGTATTTTTATCCTGGTTCGTTTGATCTCAAACTACTCCAGTCCACCTGTCAAGGTGATTTCACCTCTCTCCAACGAGGTCTTAATTCACTATATTCAACTGAATACAAATCTGCTTTAGCAACTGCTAAAACCTTCTTGATTCAAACCACAATCCGGTTTGTCAAGGCAACACTTTCTTACAAAGGTATAAGCAAATGTGTGAATGTTTTCTACAAAAACTATATCACAACTGTGATGTTTACACAAATGAAGCTTAGAATACTAGGTTGCTAAACGCTAATAAAGTATCAGAGTTTGTTGGTTTAGCAAAACTTGTAGAGTGAAGATTATTGTTCAGCTTTGTGCGTGTAGAGAGTTTGGAAGCATTAGCCGTGATAATCTTCAAAGCTTGGTTTATATAGCACTTGAGAAGATGAACGTTGAAGCAAATATTCTTGATTCAATGCTATTAACAAGCTTTCCTTTTTGAGCAGATCTTGTCTAGAATGATGCCGTTGGTATTGATTAGCTTTCAATGCACAGTACCGTTGCTTCTTCAATGCACGTTCTGGCTTGGCTCATTCTGATTCTGCTTCGCTGCTGATGAACTAATTTGATTCTGTATCAGAGGGTTTTACGCGCAGTTCTGTTCATCAAGCTTCAGCATGTGCAAGTGTTGATCATCTGATCTTGACGTTCTGATTCAGCAACTTCTGATGCTGGCGTACAAACTCATATTCTGATGCTGAAAACGTGATCTTGCTTATTTCAATCAGCATATCTGCAAGTCAGAGCATAGTAATTTTAGGCAGCATATAATTCAATCATAAAATATTTAACTACTATATCTTTTCACTTTGTTATCATCAAAACTTAAATATAGGGTACTAGATTCAAACATTGTTCTAACAATCTCCCCCTTTTTGATGATGACAAAAACTAGATATTTTAAATGAAAAATAACGTGAAAAGTTATCAGAGCTATGTATCAGAATAAGAAGTACGGAGAAGTCAGAGTTAAGAGATACTCCCCCTGAGTTTGTTACTTCCCTTTGATATGCGTGTTCTTCAGAGTCAGATCTTTTTCTATCTTTGAGCATCAGATTATAGGTCTTTGACTTATCAGAGAGCAGAGCTTCAGAGCTTTTCCTGTCAGAGCTTTGCTTTGGATCAGAGTGTTAGGTCGATCAGAGCTTCATATATCAGAACTTCATATTTGATCAGAGCAACATGAGCTTCTACATTTTGATCAGAGCTTCTAGTTCTTAGTCTTCATAGAGTTCGGAGCTTCCTTGTGCCTGTAGACTTAACAACAAAACAGAAAAACATTTCAAGTAATAGAGTTAGAATGTTTGAGAATTTCTGTCTAGTTAGCCGTTATTGATTTTAAATATCATTCTTGTTCTCCCCCTTTTTGTCAGCAATCAAAAAGTGTTAGTGATGTGCTAAAACAATTTAGATCAGAAAAACAAATTATATTAAAAATAGTTCAGAACAAGGAACATTACACAAGCATAGTTAAAACATAGTCAAAAGTACATCAGAAAATGAAGAAAATATAGAGAATGTCATGCATGAAAAAAAATTTCAAGGTTGTGGGGGCATGCGTGAGAACAGGCTTTCCAGCATTGCTTGAATCTTTTCAGAAGTTTCATTCTGCTTCTGAACCATGGTGACAACAGTATCAATCTTTCTGTCCTGGACATTCATTCTTGCTTCCATCTTCTGATCACTCTCTTCCATCCGCTGCTGTAGACGCAAGTCATTCAGCCTTAATTCTTCCAGAGCCTGCCTGTCCAAGGCAGCTTGAGAACTTTCAGCAGGAGGAAGCTTCTCAGAACTTTCAGCTACATCTTCTGCTGGATTTTCTTCCTGAAGAGTCTTGTCTTCTTCTGAAGGTTGCACCTGTGCAGCTTGCTCTTTCTCAGACCAAGATTCAGAGTCCAGAGGGAGCACAACTTCTTGAGGCAGCTGACTCTCAACTTCCTTCAGCAGCTTGCTAAAGTTCTGTTGAGCCTGCTCATAGTTGACGTCCTGCAGCTTGAGTGCTTCAGCACGAACCCATACTCTGAACTGTGACCAGAGCTGATCAGAAGCAGCTGGGTCGATCATCCCCGGACAGACTTGCTTCAAGGAAGCAATCCATTGCAGCATACCTGTTTCAAAGTCCAAAATACCAGAGCCAACATCTAGTTGCTTTGGTTTGGGAATGGCCAATTTGTGTCTTAAATCAGCAAGACGTTCAAGACTTGTTAAGTCAATGAAAGTTTTGCTGGGGTTTTCAGAGGATTGGTTTTCAGAGGTGTGCTGAGGTGCTGTTTGTTTTGGAGGATGGTTATCAGAGTCAGAGGATATATCTATTGGAGTGGTTGGAGTTTTTGGAGGTGTTGATTCCTCTGATGATGGTAACTGGGGTCTGACAATGGTGGTTCCACATGGCAACTGTATTGCCAGCGGTGAGGGTTGAGGTGAGTGGGGATCAGAATGATGAGGAGATGGGGTTTCATAGCGGTGAAACTCTGTTTGAGGTGAGGGAGGATTATTTTCTGGTTGAGGGGGTGGAATCTCTGATTGCTCAGGGATCAGAGGTTCTTCTGTGATTGGTTGATGAGATTGTGGTTCTGGTTCTGGTTGATGTTCTGGTTGTATTTCTGGTTCAGGTTGAATTTCTGGTTCAGGTTGTGGAGGAGGAATATTTTGTGGTTCAGAGTGAGGTTGAACAGAAGCATGTTCACGCTCAATATCAGCTAGCACTCTATCAAGTGTTGGTGTTGTTGAAACAGTTGGTTGTTGTTTGGGAATTTTAATGGGAATTTTAATTCTGGTTCTTCTGAGTTGTAAGGCCTCAGAAGGGTCTTCTGGTATGGTTTCATCAATAGTGGGGATTGGAATGGATATTCTGTGAGAGGTTTGAGGAAGAGCAACAGATGTTGGAATAGTAGATGAAATTGAAATAGGAGCAGCAGATGAATTACCTCGTTTCTTTGGAGTCTGGTGAGATGATCCTTCTGCTTTCCTCTTCTTTGACTTCTTCTGAATCACTTCAGGTTGAACTTGACTCAGATCTTTGATCTTCAGCTTTGAACCTGCATCTTCTTCCTTGTATGAATCTGGATACTTGATAAACATATCAGGTTGGGATTCCATTTCAGAAAATCTTGGGAAATCACTCAGAGGCACTCTTCTTCTGGAGATGTCAGCAGTTGAAGAAGCTCTGGGTTCCTTCCTGATATTTTCTATCAGCTTCATCTTTTTCAGGTTCTTAGCATTCAGCGGTTTTCCAACAGTTGGTTCAAAATTGCCCAGTACTTTAGCTTCGCTCAGATAATCTATCAGCTTATTCTCTGTCAGAATATCTGATATGAGCCTTCCAAACGGTATCCAGTCTCTTTTGGTCCTTTCTTCTTCTCTAGTCTCTTTCACACTAGTCTTCAGATGATTGAACAGGAAGTGTGCCAGATTGATCTTCACCCTCTGATCAATAAAGTAGATCAGAAATTGCTGATCCACGTTTATATAGTCAGGAGAGCTTGTTGGCTTCCTGTGATTGAAACAGCCTAGAACAATCTTGGCCCACACTCTGCAGTGATCCTTCAGATCCTTGATTTTGCTGCTGGGAAAACCAAGAGTGAAAATGCAGTTGGCTACCACACCTATATCAGGGCATCTATCAGCCATGTCCACACAACGGACTCCACCACCACTTTGACCTATTAACCTAGCAATGAGGTCTTCAGAAATTACTATCTTCTTTCCCATGACAGAAGAGATGACTAGATGTTTATGAATCTTGGCGTGAATCCAAAATTCTTTGACAAGCTCTGGGAAGGTTGGTCCAACCAATCTATCAAAGTACCTCTCCCATTTTTGAGCTTTGACTTCCTCAGTTAGGTCAAATCCATTTTCCTTCAAACTTTCGAAATCGATGATTAATTCAGAGAGAACCTCAAGATTCTTTACCGGTGTGAGAAGAGTTCTGGTAGGCACCTGATATTGCTCAGAGGTTTCTTTCTTCTGATTTCCTGCAGAAATGCTGGAGGATGCCATTGTTCTCACACAAAAAGCTTGAGAGTGATTTGAGAGAAAAAGGGTTTGAAGGAGATAAACTCAGAAAAATGCAGAGAATACTTAAGAGATTATGAGAAAGCGTAAAGATTAAGAATGAAGAGTAAAGTGCTTAAATAGAATTTTCAAAAATTATTTTGAAAAATAAAACGTTTTTAAGAGAGAGAAAAAAAATAATGATTGCCATTAACAAGCGTGATTACTTTTGCATTTAATGCTTGCTGATTTTGGGGGATTTGAGAAAGATACTTAAAAACGGTTACCAGACATGTGTCTCAATGCACCCAATCAGCGCTTTGCCTTCTCAGAAACGTGCACGCGTTCTGCTTCAGGGATTTGCTGATGATTGGATGACACTTGTTTGATGTAGTGATCAGCACGTCTGTCTTTGAGATTAGACTCTCAGATCTTTAGACTTGCCTCTGATACAATCTGCATGTTCTAACTTTCTGAAGGAAGATTGATCAGAAGTTCACAGTAATATAATTACATTCTGAAGATAAATACATGGAATTAAAACATTTTCATTCTGGGCATACTTTCATGCTGAGATGTTTCAGAATGAAATTAAACCTATCTTCTGAAAGGGGTTTAGTAAAGATATCAGCCCATTGATGGTCTGTATCTATAAATTTCAAGTTTAAAATTCCTTTCTGAATATAGTCCCTAATGAAATGATGTTTTATTTCTATATGCTTAGCTCTAGAATGTAAAATAGGATTCTTACTTAAGCAAATAGCAGAAGTATTATCACAAAGAATAGGAATGTTACTCTCAAAAATCTAGAAGTCTTCAAGCTGACTTTTCATCCAGAGCATCTGTGTGCTACATCCTGCTGCTGCTATGTACTCAGCTTCTGCTGTTGACAGAGCAATAGTTGATTGCCTTTTGCTGGACCACGAGATCAGATTTTCTCCCAGAAACTGGCAGCTTCCAGAAGTACTTTTTCGTTCCACTCTGTCTCCAGCAAAATCAGCGTCGCAGTAGCCTACTAAACTGTAATCACTAGATTTTCTATAAAACAAACCCAGATTAGTAGTACCTTTCAGATACTTGAAAATTCGCTTAACAGCTGTTAAGTGAGATTCTCTAGGATCTGATTGGAATCTAGCACAAATACATACGCTGAATAGAATATCAGGTCTTGAAGCAGTCAGATAAAGGAGAGAACCAATCATACCTCTGTAGACTTTCTGTTCTACGCTTTTGCTTACCTCTTCTCTTTCCAGAATGCACGTGGGATGCATTGGAATCTTTGATGGCTTACATTCTGAGAGGTCAAATTTCTTCAGAAGATCTCTGATGTATTTGCTCTGATGAATGTAAGTTCCCTCTGGAGTTTGATTGATCTGAATTCCTAGAAAGAACTTCAGTTCCCCCATGAGGCTCATCTCAAATTCTGCCTGCATACACTTAGCAAATTTTCTTCCAAGAGAAGGATTAGTAGAACCAAAGATTATATCATCAACATAAATTTGACAGACTAAAATGTCACTCTTAACTGTTTTACAGAATAGAGTGGTGTCCACTTTCCCTCTGGTGAACTCATTTTCAAGCAGAAAGTTACTTAGCCTTTCATACCAAGCTCTGGGAGCTTGTTTCAGACCATACAGTGACTTTTTCAGTTTGAAAACATGTTCTGGATGTTTTGTATTTTCAAAACCTGGGGGTTGGTGAACATACACTTCTTCTTCTATATAACCATTTAAGAATGCACTTTTGACATCCATCTGATACAGAGTGATGCCTCTATTAACAGCAAATGAGATTAAAAGTCTGATAGATTCTAACCTGGCGACTGGGGCAAAGGTTTCTGTATAGTCTATCCCCTCTTGCTGACTATAACCTTGTGCAACCAGTCGTGCCTTGTTTCTGACGACTTCACCTTGTTCATTAAGCTTGTTTCTGAACACCCATCTTGTTCCAATGACGTTGAATCCTTTTGGTCTTGGAACGAGATCCCATACGTCGTTTCTGGTGAATTGATTCAGCTCTTCTTGCATTGCCAGAATCTAGTCATTGTCCAGAAGTGCTTCATCAATAGAAGAAGGTTCAATCAGAGACACAAGTCCCATCAGAGTTTCTTCAGAGTTTCTGAAGCTTGCTCTTGTTCTGATTGGATCTTCCTTTCTTCCTAGAATAGTCTCTTCTGGGTGATCCAAACTGCTTCTGGGTAATCTCTTCTGAGGTTGATCAGCAGCAGTTGTAGGATTTCTAGCATTACTTCTTTCAGACGTTGAAGGAATGTCTGTGTTGAGAGCTTCTGATGACTTGTCTTCAGAACCTGCAAATTCAATTTCTATACCTGCAAGATTTTCATTCTGCTTTGACTTTTCAGAGTCAAGCTTATCATCAAAACGAACACTGATTGATTCTTCCACAATCTGTGTTTCTGTATTGTATACTCTGTACCCTCTTGAGCGTTCAGAGTATCCTAACATAATACACTTCTGTGCCTTAGAATCAAACTTGTTCAAATAATTCTTTGTATTTAACATATAGCAAGTACATCCAAATGGATGAAAATACGAAATGTTGGGCTTTCTGTTCTTCCACAATTCATATGGAGTCTTTTCCAGAATAGGTCTTATTGAGATTCTATTCTGAATGTAGCACGCTGTGTTTATTGCCTCTGCCCAGAAAATCTTAGCAACGTTTGTCTCGTTGATCATGGTTCTGGCCATTTCTTGCAATGTTCTGTTCTTTCGTTCTACAACTCCATTTTGTTGGGGAGTTCTAGGACAAGAGAAGTCATGCAGAATGCCTTTGTCATTAAAGAATGACTCAAAATCTTTATTTTCAAGTTCTCCACCATGATCACTTCTGACTTTAACGATTCTAAGATCTTTTTCATTCTGAACTTGGTTACAGAAGGTAACAAACACAGAGTGTGACTCGTCCTTGTGTCTTAAGAACTTTACCCATGTCCATCTGCTATAGTCATCTACGATTACTAACCCATACTTCTTGCCACTGACAGAAGCAGTCTTAACTGGTCCAAATAAGTCAATGTGCAGAAGTTCTAATGGCTTAGAGGTAGAAACAACATTTTTGGATTTAAAAGAAGGTTTTGCAAATTTGCCTTTCTGACATGCTTCACACAGAGCATCTGAATTGAACTTCAAATTTGGAAGTCCTCTGACCAGATTGAGTTTGTTAATCTGAGATATTCTTCTCATACTAACATGCCCCAATCTTCTGTGCCAGATCCACTGCTCGTTGTTAACAGACAGAAGACATTTTACGTTCTGACTCTTTAGTTCAGAAAGTTTGATTTTGTAAATGTTGTTTTTCCTCTTACCATTAAATAGGATAGTCCCATCTTTCTGACTAACAGCTTTACATGATTTTTGATTAAAGATTATATCATAACCGTTATCACTTAATTGACTTATGGATAACAGATTATGCATCAATCCATCAACTAGCAGAACATTATTAATAGAGGGAAGATTTCCGTTACCTACAGTTCCAGAGCCAATAATCTTTCCCTTCTGATTGCCTCCGAAGCCAACGTGGCCTCCAGGCTTAAGTTCCAGGCTTTGGAACATATGCCTTCTTCCCGTCATGTGTCGTGAGCAGCCAGAGTCCAGGTACCATGACTGGTGTTTCTGACTTGCTGCTAAAGATATCTGCAACATGTATTATTTTATCCTTAGGTACCCAGATCTTCTTGGGTCCTGATTTGTTAGTTTTACCAAAACTCTGATTGAATTTTGGTTTCACAAAGTGGTTACTACTAGTATATTTGATGTCATGTGTGTGACCATACACAAAGTGTGAATTTAGAGGAGTGTGTTTAATGGTTAAATCCATGACATTTTTAGGTGTAGGAACCTTACCTAGGTATCCTATTCCTTTCCTGCCGTTTCTGCTAACTCCATAGATCATTGAAGCCATTCTGCTTCTATCTATGCTTTTAGCAAGGAACTTCTGGAAACTATGATCATACTCCTTGATGATCTCATCAGCGTTGCTGGGAGTTTCAGCAATTGGTTCCTTCTGAGAGTTTTGTAAAGAGTTTTCTAATTTTAAAATTTTATCTCTCAGCTCAGAGTTTTCCAATTTGAGACTCTCAGACTTATTAGAGTCAGATTCAAGAGTCCTTTTCAGGTCTCTGAATTTAGCTCTAATCTGCTGATAACGTTCCAGAATTTCATTGAGGCTTTCAGCAAGTTCGGCCTTTGTAAAATTAACAGCGAAGTTAGGGAATACCTCTTCTGTGTCTGATTCTGAGTCTGAGTCAGAAGCTTCACTGTCATCTGGAATGTTAGCCATAAGCGCTATGTTCGCCCTTTCATCATCTGATTCTGAGTCAGCTTCAGACGAGTCAGAGTCATCCCATGTGGCCATGAGACTTTTCTTCTTCTCTCTTCCAAACTTCTTTTTGGGCTTTTCCCTCTGAAGCTTTGGACAGTCACTCTTGTAGTGTCCTTGCTCATTGCACTCGTAGCAGATGATGTCTTTTGTATTTGGCTTCTTGCTACCTGAGGAGCCTTCAGATCTTCTGTATCCAGAGGAAGAATCTGTCCTTCTGTATCTGGAAGAAAACTCGTTCTGATCAGATCTTCTGGGATTCCTGAACTTCCTTTGTCTTTGCTTCCACAGTTGATTTACTCTTCTGGAGAGAAGAGAAAGCTCGTCTTCTTCTGATGAGGATCCATCAGATGTTTCTTCAACTGCCTGCAAAACTTTAGATTCAGATTTTCTGTTAGATTTTAAAGCTATAGGCTTACCTTGCTTCTGAGGCTCGTCAGCTTCCAGTTCTATCTCATGACTTCTGAGGGAGCTTATAAGTTCCTCCAGAGTGATTTTGTTGAGATCTTTCGCCAGCTTCAGAGCAGTAACCATAGGCCTCCATTGCTTGGGTAAACTTCTGATTATCTTCTTGACATGGTCAGCAGTAGAGTATCCCTTGTCCAGAACTTTGAGACCAGCTACCAGAATCTGGAATCTGGAGAACATAGTTTCAATGGATTCAGATTCTTCCATTTTAAACGCCTCATACTTCTGAATGAGCGCCAGAGCTTTTGTTTCTTTGACTTGAACGTTGCCCTCATGCGTCATTCTGAGAGAATCAAAGATGTTCTTAGCTGTGTCTCTGTTAGAGATCTTCTCATACTCAGTATAGGAGATAGCACTGAGGAGGATGGTTCTGGCCTTATGGTGATTCTTGAAATCACGCTTTTGTTGATCAGTCATTGATTTTCTATCAATCTTCTGACCAGTTGCATTAACAGGGTGCGTGTATCCATCTGTCACCATATCCCACAGATCAGCATCATGTGCTAGAAAGAAGCTTTCAATTCTGTCTTTCCAGTAGTCAAAGTTTTCTCCATCAAAGACTGGAGGTTTGCCGCTGAATCTGTCTCTGTCCTCATTGGTGTCATTGCTGAAATGAGAGTTGTTTCCTGCCATTGTGTTTTTCTGACGCTGGATCTTGTACTGACACGGTTAAGTGTTTTAGCTCAGAACCAGGCGCTCTGATGCCAATTGAAGGGGTGAAAAACACAAGAAGGGGGGGTTGAATTGTAAAACTGGAATCTTAAAGCAAATGACAAGGTATTTTTATCCTGGTTCGTTTGATCTCAAACTACTCCAGTCCACCCGTCAAGGTGATTTCACCTCTCTCCAACGAGGTCTTAATTTACTATATTCAACTGAATACAAATCTGCTTTAGCAACTGCTAAAACCTTCTTGATTCAAACCACAATCCGGTTTGTCAAGGCAACACTTTCTTACAAAGGTATAAGCAAATGTGTGAATGTTTTCTACAAAAACTATATCACAACTGTGATGTTTACACAAATGAAGCTTAGAATACTAGGTTGCTAAACGCTAATAAAGTATCAGAGTTTGTTGGTTTAGCAAAACTTGTAGAGTGAAGATTATTGTTCAGCTTTGTGCGTGTAGAGAGTTTGGAAGCATTAGCCGTGATAATCTTCAAAGCTTGGTTTATATAGCACTTGAGAAGATGAACGTTGAAGCAAATATTCTTGATTCAATGCTATTAACAAGCTTTCCTTTTTGAGCAGATCTTGTCTAGAATGATGCCGTTGGTATTGATTAGCTTTCAATGCACAGTACCGTTGCTTCTTCAATGCACGTTCTGGCTTGGCTCATTCTGATTCTGCTTCGCTGCTGATGAACTAATTTGATTCTGTATCAGAGGGTTTTACGCGCAGTTATGTTCATCAAGCTTCAGCATGTGCAAGCGTTGATCATCTGATCTTGACGTTCTGATTCAGCAACTTCTAATTCTGGCGTACAAACTCATATTCTGATGCTGAAAACGTGATCTTGCTTATTTCAATCAGCATATCTGCAAGTCAGAGCATAGTAATTTTAGGCAGCATATAATTCAATCATAAAATATTTAACTACTATATCTTTTCACTTTGTTATCATCAAAACTTAAATATAGGGTACTAGATTCAAACATTGTTCTAACAGACTTTTCTTCCTCTGTATCTGCGGGAGAAGGTGCCTGCGGAGGCCTTATGGATCGAGTATCATCCCAACCTATGAGGTGCTTGGTATCTTTCGATCGAAATGACAAGTCTTCTTCTGGTAGGAAAATGACAAGATGACGGGACATAGTCGTACGCTTTGATCCCTAATATTTGCCTGGACCGCCCTTTCAAGTTTTCAGTCCACCGAGATACCCTTTTTTGCCCAAGCCGCCTTTTCAGGTTTTCGACTTGCCGGGGGTATAGATTTTTCGTTTTCATCCCTTATTTTTGCCCGAACCCTTTTGGTTCGTCGGGAAGCCCTTATTTTTTCCTAGGCCAATCGACCTAGCGGGTCTTTGTTCATGTGCAGTATTCTCTGACTATGTCCACGCTCTCAGGGTGTAGGGAGTTGTCATTGTCGGTAGTGTTGTGTTGCCATACTACCAGAAGATGTTCGTTTGATCATACAAGATTCATTGCTGGAATTTATGTCCAACGCCCCAAGTGATTCAAATGGAGATTTGCCCCTGGCTATTTGGCATCTTTGAGAGATTCCTTGAATCTTGACTTAACTGCCCCAGATGATGGACAATGATCATGTCTGCCCCTTGGTTGGAAGTGTTTTTCCACTTGAGGTGATCCTTTTTATTGAGAAGGTTTTTTTGTTCACTAGGTATTCGTCGTGCGAATTTCTCTGCTGTGAACAAATAGTCATATGCAAACAATATTATTTTAAGAATACAAAGCTTATGTCTGTCTTGAAGTTCTTTGAAAATGTAGTTTTCAATAAAACAAGCGAATTTTTGTAAAATGTGATGTTTACTCAGGATTTACAGCAAGCCCTACAGGAGTCAGGATACCTTTTGTAACAGTATGCTTTCGAACTAACCCATGCTTCATCTAGGACTTTTAAGGGTTATAACGTGGCCTGGTTCATGGTTCAAGAAACAAAAGATAAAGGCTCAAATTTTATTTGTACCCACCCGCTCTTCATGATGTTCTTCGATCCTAAACTAAGCTAATCGTGCATTAGATCTTGTTTGAGTCTTTGCTCTGATATACCAGTGATGGTTCAGATACTGACAATTTATTTTGAACAGGAAGTCATTTTGTTGAGAGTTTGCAGGATCTCTTTCCTTTTGATTTTTATTATCCCTGTCTTTTGCCTGAACTGTTTCTTTTTGTGATTACAGTCAGCGGGATGCCCCAGTTTTGTAAGTCTCCTTCATAGGTTTTGACTTAATGGGTTTTTATTTCTGAGAGATAATGACTGCTTGTCTTGACGATTATAAGGAACCATCACCGTCTCTTGTTTTGGAAGGACCTTTTTGATGCCATTCATTGTGCACCTGGATTAACTGAGAAAACTACCCTGCCCCAGGTTGTGATTAAGGGTTTTACTTTGTGTGAAAAGAAAAACTCCTACTTCTTTGGCTCAAAGGGGTTTGACGAGGGATTATCTTCCTTATAACTCCACTGTTTAGGATTTGAAACAATGTCTGTACATCGTCAGTGGGGTCTGTTTAAAAGCATAATGTAGAGATTTTGGTATCATTTTCGTCATCCTCCCTCTAAAGGCTTAGAATTTTTTTAATCGAGAGTTGATCATCATAAAAATGAAAGTAATTTGAATATAGTGAATACGAATGGATTAATTCAAAACAGACATATGCGATGAATTGATAAAGTAACAACGTTTGACATGAATAAATGTTTGAACAATCAAAAGAAAATTACAAATTGAAAATTCTAATGAACAAAAGTCTTCTCGTCTGGTCTTGTCACTTCAAATGGTGAGCCTTGGAGGGATGGTAGAAGAACTCAGCCTGACCATCTTGTGTGAATTCCAATGCTCCTTCATCAATCAGGTTTTGAATTTTGTACTTCAACTTCCAACAGTCGTCAGTATCATGTCCTGGGCTGTTAGAATGGTATGCACACCTTGCATCAGGATTGTAGTTGGGTGAAGAAGTCTTAGGATTCGAATGAGGTCCTACCAATGTCACCAGATTCAATCTCAACAGGTGTTGTAAAGCTTGAGACAGCGGCATGTTGAGCTTGGTAAACTGCCTCTGATTAACCCGTTGTTTATGGCAGGGTTGTTGTTGGACCCGTGAGGTAGTAGCAACTTGGAGAGGTCCATTCTTTACCAAACCAAACCCTTGTCTTCTTGGAGGCTGATCAATGACTTGGTCCCTGGCCTTGACTGTTTGCTTCATGCTGTTGTATCTGTCTTGATGAAGCTGGTTAATAATGTTTCTCAACTCTTCTTGTTCCCGAGCTAAGCCTTGGATAAGAGCCATCTGCCTCAGCATCTGGGTTTTCATGGCACTGAACTCAGCTTGCAGTTGTTCCAGCCGTTCATCCTTATTGTCTTCAGGACTTTTCTTGACCAAGTTCCCAACGAGGAGTGTTTTCAACTCTTCCTGCCCCTTGGATAGGCTTAGGAATACGTCCCTGAACTGAGCTTCTTGAGTATGAAGATCTTAGTTGTCTTGTTGGAAAGCCATTGCTGAAATAAACAACGAGAACATGAGAGACCTATACTGGGAGACCTGTTATGCAATGATATATATGATATATGTATGTAATGTTTTCAAGGATCTCACGGGGTAAACAAGAAACTGTTAGAATTTGAATTTTGCAGCTTTGATTGAAGAAAATTCGTGTCATCAAGAGTCCTTCTTCAAGAGTCAAGCTCACCATATCAAGTGGGTCATAGCCACCGACTCAAGTCCTCGTGTTTTGATCTCTAGACGACATTGGCTAGAGGAAAATAAATCCCTTTTCCCCTTGCTAGACATTTGATTTAACATAACCTGCATCACAAACCTTTGACATCCTTGAAATGGTTAAGGAAATGTTAAGGCATGATGTTATGATGTGTATGATATGCGTTTAAGCAAAAGTGTGAGGTGATGTAAGTAAACCCTGCAATAAATCCAAATTATTGGATAAGGAATGTAAACAAAACCTGCAAGGAACTCATGTTGTCAGATAACAAGAATGTGCAAGTAGTTCAAGTTTGAAAGGCACACAAGTCACACAAACAGCCTTAAGTTTAGGCTTGCATGGGGTCTAGATATTACCCTCTTTCAGTTTAGTTGGTTCAACCTGTCCTAGTAATAGTAACCGGGTTCTAGAGGATCTCAATATCACTAACCACCCTCGATCGGTCATAATTCCAGTTTAGCAACCTTTTCTTGCGGCCGGAATCATCGTGAGAGTTTGGTCTCGATGAGTGTAGCAAACTGCTTCTTTTCTATGGCCAAGTTGGTCAATTATAGGTTCTAAGGTCAATTGATGATTAATGACCCATTAGCAGACCAATATTCTCCTTGTTATGCCACAAGGGATATCGGTACAAACTAAAGTGTCGCACCAATGTAGCTACTGCTTCAACCATATCGGTCTACGCCATACAATTCCCTCATAGTTTATTGCTACTTACCTAAAGGGTACCCCCAGATCCCGATTAGGATCTATAGTAACTCCGATTCAAACCCACAAAGATAAAGCATACAAATTAAACAATTGAAAACATTATGATGAACTAATCCTATGGTACACCCCACTTATTATTCCCTAGCAGAGTCGCCAGTTCTGTGATACAGTGGGAAGAACTGACTGTTTTTTTGGAATGCTGGTTTGCGTTTTGCATTGGTTTTCGCAAAATGTCGCGGTAAGCAAGAGTCGCCACCAACTTTTATTTTATCCAACAAGGAAAGGAAAAAAAGCACAGAAAAATTCCTTTTTCGAGATATTTCTGAGTACGGGGGGTAGATTATAGAAAGGGAAGGTATTAACACCCTTTCTATCCGTAGTTATCTACGAGCTCTTAGGTACTTGCTCATCATTTTCAAAATTGTTTTCTTTGTGCTTGTGGGTTTGAAAAAGTTTTTGTTTTAACTTCGATTTAACTCTTGCTTCTGTCCTCAAGAGTGTAATGAAGTGTTTTTGAAAACTTTGTTTGAAAAGGAGTGTAAGTGTGAAAATTTTGTTTTGTTTTGGATGAGCAAGTATCTAAGAATTATCTACCTACTCAAAAAAGGAATCTTTCTATGCTAATTTCCTTTAGACAATGCTATCCCACTATTAGTAAGTAGGTAGCACCTTCGTTGGAGTTTAAGGTTCAATTCGAATGAGGGACATACAGTCACCAAAGCAATGTTAGGACGCCTTAGCGGTAACCCTAATGTCTTAGATCATTTGTTTGAGGCAACAATATCCGAGGCAACCGTTTCGAGGCGACTATGATATTTTAGACAAGAGGACGACCTCTAAAACGACCTATACTTAATGACCGTGTACAAAGGCAACCAAGTGGGTGTACCCTAGGAGTGCGCATGTACGAGTGTGTTGATTTCAGTTATTTTTATCTTTGCACATGTTAAGGGTGATCTAACTATTTTTTAATTAAGCATTCATTCTTGTCATGCAAGCCCTATTAACAAACATCTAACAATTGTATAATTTGCAAAATTTAAAATGAGGAATTTAAACTAAATTATTACAAGGCGTCAGGTATTTACATCGCCAAAAGCAACCCTTTGAAATTTAAAAGCGGAAAAATAAATAAGTTTCCTATTAAAACTACTACATCCCATGAGCAGTTACATTAATTATCGTAAATAAATAAATAAAAGCGATAAAGGTAAATAAACGTCCTAATTAAATTATTAAAAATTGTGAGCAGATACAATAATTGGGCAAAATAATAATAAAGCGCGGGATTAAAAATTAGATCGATGAGAAATTAGGGTTTTGACCCTTCTATCCTAATTAAAAAAAGAAAATGTTTTTTTGTTGTTTTTAATATTTTTTTAAGAAAAGAAATTAGATTTTTAAATTAAATGCAAAATTGATTGGTTATTAAATTAATTAATGAAAATAATTAAATGACATATTTTTGGGTTTTAGTTATTTTAGGAAAGAAATAAAATAATTAAGTTAGTAATAAAACCTATTTATTCTAATTAATGTTAATTATGTAAAAAGAAATTAAAGTTGTCTAATAATTAATAACCTAATTAAATTAATTACTTTTTTTTAATAAAAATAAATATCTTGAATTTAATTGGATAGAAAAATGTTTTGTGATTTTTTGATAAAAAAGAAAATAATTTGATGGGTTAGTAAAATAAATAAATGAAATAATATAAATATAAAAGAATTAGAGAAAAGCAAACAGGGCCTGCAATGTGGGGGTGTGTTGTACCCCAAAGTTTGTCCTCCCATATTCTTCAAGATTTGCCAAGTCAAAGCTTCAATATTTCCCCAAGGGTTGCACAGTTCAAGGACCTCCTAAACAGTCAAAATTAGGGTTTTGGTTCTGACAAAGTAAATGAAGTTTCCAAGGGTCCAATCAAGTCCCACATGCCTACAAATATGGTCAAGCATCCTCATGCCAAGTTTCAAGACTTACAGCACAAAATTGCACAGTCAAAAACCTTAATTGCACTACAGTCAACTGTAGGGGCAAAATGGTCATTTGACAGTCAAAAGTCCAAATTTTTGGTCAACATCTCATTTTGAAGCCACAAACATCATTTGATCAATGCTTGATCATGATTCTCAAAGCTTGGCTCAAAAAGTCTCAAGATGCAAAAGTTTCCATATTTGGACAGTTGAAAAAGTCAACTGTAACTTGACCAAGGCATAACTTCCACATGGATTATCAGAAAAATTCCATCCAAAGCTCATTTTGAAGATAAGGACATTTCCTACAACTCCTCTTCACACTTCAAGTCCAAGAAATGCTCTCACAAAAAATTATCAATTTCAACATTATAGGTCATTTTCAAAAGTCAACAAAAAGGGACTTTAAGTCAAAGGCCATAACTTGATATTGGTAAATCAAAATGACATGGGACCAAAGACATTGGTTAGAGGACTTCAAGACCTTTCCAAAATGTCCAAGAACATGAGCAAAGATTAAAAATTGAGCAAGATATGCCTTGTGGAAGTTGGGAAATTTTTGGACATTTTGAAAAGTCAACATTGCTTCAAAAGTCTTGAAAATGCTAATGGGCCTCTTTTTCTTCCACAATTCATCATCCAAGGCATGTGCACGACCATTTGGCCCAAAGGGAAGTTTTTCATCATTTTTATTTATTTATTTGGATTTTTAATTGCTAATAATTCATTTAATTAATTAAAATATATGAAAAATATCAAAGCAAGTCAATCAAATCTTTTTGTGCATGGGATAACTTCAATATTTCGTGCATGATCAGATTTGGAAAGAATCCATGTGATTGGACATGATTTGAAGCAAATTTGCATGAAAAAGATTGAAAACTTATGGCATGGAAAATCAAATATTCTCTTCATCAATTCATTGATTTTTTGATCCAATTTCTAACCCTAATCATTCACACATATATATTGATGCAAACCCTACTCCTAAGAATCTCCCAGCTGCACCAGAAATCCATAACAAAGTTTGAGTTTTTAACAAGAAATTCCAAAACTGAAAACACATTTGCAAGGCTTTTCAAGGCAAGAAACTCATTCCATCACCTTCCCAAGACATTACTGAGTCTGACTGGATAGCTTTCCACGTGCATAGCACCTTGAATCGGTATACAGAACTCAGAATTTTTCATATAATATGCATATTCGTATTTCAATATTCAAGCATTTTCATTGCATTTCTTTTATGGATTCATACTAATGGATGGATTCTAAAGCTAACTGCATACTTTAATTGAGTTTTTGTGCACTATTGGAGATTTCACCATTGATGCCAACTAGGGTTCTTCAAGCTTCGAATTGGGTATTCTTATATACTGTAAAATTGGGACTTCCCAATACCATGATCAAAACCATGACACTTGGACGAATCGATTGTCATGGTCGCGCCTAATTTCTGATCCAAGACGAGCTATTCGCTATTATTGAAAACTGTATGTTTTGAGGGGGTTTAAAACCCCTGCTAACCTTTGTTATGTTTCAGGAAAAAAAGCAAAACGAAGAAGAAGAGCAGGTGGCACTATCTGGTTGGAACATTTGAATCTTCACGCTAAATCAGCCACTAACTTTTGTTTTATTTTATGTTATTTGTTGGCCATCATATAATCAAAGCGCGCGTTTGGCTCCATTGGCAAGGCATTTGGTTGGTAATCCCTGGGACCTGGGTTCGAACCCCAGGTCCCCCTCCCTTTCCCTAAAATTTTTTCTAACGTTATCCTGTACAGCTGGCTCCCTGAAGGCCTATCATACGCCCTGATCCAACCATGCCACTTGGCCAATGGAGACAATCTGAAGGCCTAGATTTGGTGAATACCATGGGCATGAGTCAAAGAACCTACACGCATCCTGAAAAGGTCAAAAGGGCTTGACATAATTGGGCCAGAATTGCTAAGGCTATACCTCCAAATTGGGGACAAAACCCCCTAAGGTTTGCTATTCTTTTATATTTTCTATTTTTATTTGATTTAATCAATTGCCTTTAAATTCTTCAATTAATTTACTTTCATAAAAATATAAAAATAACAAAAAAAATCAGAAAGGTCATAAAAATAAAAATTATATTTTATTTTAATATTTTGTAAATAAAACTCATTAATTAACTTAGTTGTAAATTCTAGGATTAAACTTAATATTTTTCAATAAACCTAAAAATTGGTAGAATTAGGGTTTCAAGCATTTTTTATCTTTTTTCCTTTTTTTCACCATGTTAATTATTAATTCTTAATTAGTTATTTTTGTAAATACTTGCAATTAATTAATTAGGTTTAATTTTAGGTTAAGGTTTAATATTTTCTTAATAAATAAAAATTGTAGAATTAGGGTTAGATTTCATTTAATTCACATAAAAAACCATAAATACAAAAAATCTCAAAATAATTTCTTTTTCATTTTAAATTCATTAATTTAATAATCATAATTTAATTTCATTAAAAAGGGTCCAACGCCCTCGCTTCCAATTTTAATTCAATTTGCGCATTTTATTTCTTGTAAATATTAATGTAATTCTCCCAAAGCCTTGTAAACTCGGACATTTTATTTCTCGCACTTTATTTCTTTACTTTCTGTCAAATCGGGTCCTGGATTTTTATTTGGCGATGTGGACCCGCGCTTTTGTAATAGTTTAGAACTTTAATTTTCTCGCACTCTTTAACTGTTAAATAAATGCATACAAGAATGAATGACTGAAATAAAAACAAAAGCGTAGATCACCCATGACATGACAAAAGACAAAAATATCTGAAAACGACACACAAATCACACACCACCCCTAGGGTACGCCTCACTGTTGCCTTGCCTCGAAAGGTGGTCGTCGAGTAGAGGATGTCTTAGTAAGTCCTCATGATCCGGGAACCTGGCATGAGGGTAGCTTCTAAGGTATCTTCCCATTGCTCTGGTGATCACCATGTCCCGAACCTCGAATTGACCCGAATACCTCCAACGGTGGTGCTACCTACCTCTCAATGGTGGGATGGCACTACTTTAAAGGACATTTACACAGACGAATTCCTTAGGGTAGGTAGACGACTCTAGATACTTGCTCTAATTTCAAAACAAATCAAAAATACTTTTCACACCGACACCTTTTCAAAAAGCTTTCGAAAGCAACTTTTCAAACACTCTTGAGGACCGATACAAGAGTCAAACTGGAATTTTCAAAGAAACTTTTTTTAAAAACCCACAGTTGAAAAGCAAACAAACCAATTTTGAAAACACAATGAGCAAGTATCTAAGAGCCCATGGATAACCATGGATAGAAAGGGTGCTAACACCTTCCCTTTCTATAACCTACCTCCCGAACCGAGAGCAATCTCTATAAGGAATTTTTCTGTGCTTTTGTCCTTTCCATTTGGAGAAAATATAAGACGGTGGCGACTCTTGCTTCCGCGACATTTCGCGAACCAGCGTTAAACAGTCAGTTCCAGATCCATCGATCACAGAACTGGCGACTCTGCTGGGGATTTAAACTTAAAGTGAGGTGTACCTTAGGATTAGTTCATAACTGTGTTTTCAATTGTATTGACTTGTCTGCTTTAAATTTGTGGGTTGCATGGGAGTTACATAGATCCTAACCCGGATCTGGGGGTACCCTGTTTAGGTAGCATAAGCTGTGAGGGACATGTCCGGCGTAGACCGACACGGGTGAAACAGTGGCTACGTTGGTGTGGCACCTTGGTCTGTACCGATATCCCTTGTGTCGCAACGAGGAGAATATGGGTCTTCTGAGGAGTCATTAAGCACCAACAACCTTAGAACCTTAAATGACACAACTTGGCCATTAGAACAGTAGCAGTATGCTACGCCCATTGAGGCTAAACTCTCGTGATGGTTCTGGCCGCAAGAAAAGATTGCGATGTTGGAGTTATGACCGATTGAGGGTAGTCAATGATATTGGGATCCTCTAAGAACCCGGTTACTTTGATAGGACAGGTATGAACCAACAAACTGAAAGAGGGTAGTACCTAGACCTCATGCTGGCCTAAACTTTAAGGGTTTGCCTTGTGTGACTTGTGTGCCTTACCATGTTTGCCTTTGTATCTATTTATGGTGTGCTTTATCATAACATCATAACATCATGAGCATTGCATGCATCCTGCATAAGGACTGACCATTTCAAAGACAAGAGGGTTTCACCTTTGCTCTGTTTTGTAGGACATCATGATGCCTGTGAGAAGGAATACTATCCGGTTCAACTTTGTTCACTCACCTGAGTTGCTTGAAGAGTTGGTTAGCAGAATTCCAAATACCACTTCCTTCATTCAGAGGCATGGTTCTCTTCTCAGTTTAGTCACTACAAAGCGGGATCAACAGTTGATGAGTGTTCTGACCCAGTTCTATGACCCTCTGTACCAGTGCTTCACCTTTCAAGCCTTCCAGCTGGTCCCTACCCTGGAAGAGTTCTCTGATTTTCTTGGTATCCCTATCTTGGATCAAACTCCCTTCACTGGTTGGGAAAAGACCCTCAGGCTTGAGGATGTTGCTGCAGCTCTTCCCTTGACACATCAAGAGGTACTGGACAACTGGGTGACTAAAAGCGGAGTTAAAGGTTTCTTGGCCAAGTTTCTGATTGGTAAAGCTAACAGTTTCTGGAATGACCTGGACTTTAGGGCATATGAAGACATCCTAGCTCTCTTAATCTATGGGCTAGTCTTGTTTCCTAATCCTGACAACTTCATCAATGTCACTGCCATAAGGATCTTTATGTCTCAGAATCCTGTGCCCACTCTCTTGGGTGACATCCTGCAACAACTTCATGCTCGTACTGCCCGAAGACGAGGAACCCTGTGGTGTTGTATCCCTTTGTTGGTGAGGTGGTTTATTTCGCACCTCCCTAAGTTTGTACTGAAGAACCAAGAAGGAAGAGGTTGGGCTCATAGGTTAATGTCTCTCACCGATAAAGACATCATTTGGACTTGCAGAGGTTTGGAATGAGATAGCTATTATTGATCGATGCGGGGAATACCCTAATGTTCCTCTGATTGGTACCCAAGGAGGGATCTCTTACAATCCATGTCTAGCTCTCCGTCAGTTTGGAAGAGCCAGAAGAGCAGGCCCCCATGAGATGTTGGTGCCTCACATCAGTTTTGAGTTTCAGGTGGATAGTGACGAGCTGCGTCGTAGGTTCATCAAGGCTTGGGACAAAGTTCATAAAGCTTACCCACAAGAGTTGGGGCCAAAGACTTCTTTACCTATGGAAGCCTATTACAAATGGGTTCGCATCCGTGCTCAGAAGTTAGGTATGCCGTATGAAGCTGTCAGACCCGTCATTCTTGAGTGTCCTGACAAAGATGGTGTTCCTCCAACTGTCCTTCCTCCTCAGATACCTACTGATTATGAGACATTAAAGAGGTCTTGGTCGCAACTGCGAGAAGAACGGGATTCTTACCGGGAAAAGTTCAATGAGCAGGAATTGAAGATCCAAAAGTTGATGAAGCAATTGGAGAATGAGCGAGCTCTAAATGACTACATCCGTACTGAGAAGAGGAGACCATGGGATCAATAAGGAGCTCTGGATGTTCTTTTGCAGTTTTATTTCCCTTTTCAGTATTTCCTTCTATGTAACGCCTAAGGGCAACCTGTTGAATTATTTAAGTTTCAAAGTTGAATCTAATGAAGTGTGTTCCTTTTTGTTTACAAAGTTGATTCCCGATTGTCTTTGAAAACATAAATCATACGCATTCCATTCATCATGTGCATAGCAGGTTTTCTTCTTTTCAGGTTGCTTACCGTTCTTCGCTGTTTATTTCAGCATCATGAATCCTGACTCATCATCAACTGAGATGTCCATCAAGGCTCTTCAGGCGCAGAATGCGCAATTTCAGGAACTAATCATGGGTTTGGCTCAGGGCCAAGAAGAATTGAAGGCTCTGCTCCTGAAGAAGGAGAAGAAGAAGAAGAGGAGAACTGTTCTTTTCAACACGGGCCGAAGGTTTGGAAACACTCTGCAGAACGAAGAGGCTGGTTCTTCTATAGGCAAGGGTACCCCCCAAGGGGAAAAAGGTCCTAGTCCGGTAGTCTCCGACAACGAGACTGACTTTGATGAGGAGCAGTATCCTCCTGCAGAAGACAGATATAAGCAGTTGGAAGACAGGTTGAATGCTATGGAGATCCAACAAGTGCCTGGGCTGGATTTCGGAGATTTGGGTTTGTCTACTGGTGTGATCATTCCTCATAAGTTCAAAGCACCATCCTTTACCAAGTATGACGGGGCGTCTTGTCCCAAGCTACACCTCAGATCGTATGTGCGGAAGATTCAACCGTACTCAGTGGACAAGAATTTGTGGATCCACTTCTTCCAGGAGAGTCTTTCAGGGACTCATCTCGAATGGTTCTATCAGCTGGATGGGACCAAGGTTCGTAACTGGGAGGAGTTGGCTACTGCTTTCTACAAGCAGTATCAATATAATGCCGACCTTGCCCCTACACGTACCCAACTCCAGGGTATGTCGTTAGGTTCAAGCGAATGTTTTAAAGAGTATGCGCAGAAGTGGAGGGATCTGGCTGGCAGAGTGCAGCCTCCGTTGACTGACCGGGAGTTGGTAGACATGTTCTTGGGGACCCTATCTGGGCCATTTTTCAACCATCTTATCGGTAACTCATCTGCAGGGTTTACTGATCTTATTCTGACTGGAGAGAGAATTGAGGCTGGGTTGAAGTCTGGTAAAATTCAGAAGGGTGCATCGTCAAGCTCTGAGAAGAAGCCCTTCAAAAAGGAGGCCAGTGCTGTATATGGCTCTAGAAGACAAGAGAAGCCTGAGCGCCGCCAATCTGTCAACGCGGTGATAATTGCCAAGCCTGCTGCCGCTCCTCGGCAAACCAATCCTCAAAGAGCTGAAAGACCTAGAAGGGAGTTTACCTGTTTGAGCATGACTCTATCATAAATCTTGCCACAGTTGCTAAGCACCAACCTAGTGACTGTCAGGGAGGCCCCGAAAGTTGTGAACACTGCCTCTCCAAAATACAATCCAAATGCTCGCTGTGCTTATCACTCCGATAGCCCGGGGCATTCCACTGACGACTGTTGGGCCTTAAGGAATAAGCTGCAGGATCTTATTGACGCCAAGGAGGTACAGTTTGAGGCATCTGAGAAGCCTAATGTAGTGACAGCTCCCCTGCCTGCTCATGGAGTGAATGCTATTGGGGATGAGGATGAAGTAGATGAAGCTGAGTTTGATAGCTGGATTTACCCGGCAACCGACAGTGGACCTAGCAATTGGAGTGCAAAGGACAATCTACTTGTTCTCTTGTTACTGAGTAATGAATTCCTATGTTTTGTTATTTGTAATAAACAATTAAAACTCTATGGCCCGGTGTCTTACCCGGGGCACCGTGGCTTCATTTGTGAGGGAATATAAATTGTCATTTCATATATCATGAATAAAGATCTTGGACGTTTTCTCGCATTTCAAATCTTATGCTCCTTTTCTTTCTTTCCTTCCTTTATATATTTCAAAACAGCTGTATTTACACACACTCACTCATACAGGTTCCAATCCACTCTGGATCTCACTGGTAACAACTCTGCTACTGCCAGTTATGACTTCGAAAATCCGATCAACTTAGCCGAAGACGAAGGTGAAGATGATTGCGAAGTGCCTGGCGAGCTTGCAAGACTGTTGCTCCAGGAAGAGAGGGCAATTCAACCACATGAAGAGCCAGTGGAAACAATAAATCTGGGTACCGAGACAGACAGAAAGGAGGTAAAGATTGGTGCCAACCTAGAGCTCAGCGTGAAGCAAAGGTTGACTCAAATGCTACATGACTATATGGAGATCTTTGCCTGGTTCTACGAAGACATGCCCGGGTTGGATACCGACATTGTGGTACATCATTTGCCTACTAAGGAAGATTGCCCTCCGGTTAAGCAAAAGGTCCGTCGTATGCGTCCAGAAATGTATGAGAAGATCAAAGCCGAGGTTATGAAACAGTTTGATGCCGGGTTTCTCGCAGTGACTTCTTACCCTCAGTGGGTTGCTAATGTGGTGCCAGTACCAAAGAAGGATGGAAAGGTCAGAATGTGCGTCGATTACAGGGATCTGAACAGGGCCAGCCCCAAAGATGACTTCCCCCTACCTCACATTGATGTCCTTGTTGACAATACTGCTCAGCATAAGATGTTCTCGTTCATGGATGGTTTCTCAGGTTACAATCAGATCAAGATGGCTCCTGAAGACATGGAAAAGACTACCTTTGTTACCCAGTGGGGCACCTTCTTCTATAAGGTCATGCCTTTTGGACTGAAAAATGTTGGGGCAACCTACCAACGTGCCATGGTTGCTTTATTTCATGACATGATCCATCATGAGATAGAAGTGTATGTTGATGACATGATTGCAAGGTCCCAGACTGAGGAAGAGCACCTAGATCATCTGCAGAAATTGTTTGACCGGTTGAAACTGTACAAGCTGAGGCTAAACCCGAACAAGTGCACCTTCGGGGTAAGATCTGGAAAGTAGCTAGGCTTCGTTGTAAGTGATAAGGGTATTCAAGTGGACCCTGCCAAAGTTAAAGCCATTCAAGAGATGCCAGTTCCTAGGACAGAGAAGGAAGTCAGAGGCTTTTTGGGACGCCTGAATTACATTGCTCGCTTCATCTCGCACTTAACTGCCACCTGTGAACCAATCTTCAAGCTGCTGAAGAAAGATCAGGTAGTACGTTGGAATGATGAATGTCAGGCTGCTTTTGACAGAATCAAGGAGTATCTCCAAGAACCACCCATCCTTATGCCACCGGTTGAAGGGAGACCTCTGATACTATACCTGACAGTACTTGACAACTCAATGGGGTGTGTGCTGGGGCAGCATGACGAGTCTGGCCGAAAAGAGCACGCCATTTATTACCTTAGCAAAAAGTTTACCGACTGTGAGACCCGATACTCACTGCTTGAGAAAACTTGCTGCGCTTTGGTATGGGCTGCTCGCCGGCTGAGACAGTATATGCTGACTCACACCACTTTGTTGATCTCAAAGATGGATCCTATAAAGTACATATTCGAAAAGCCTGCTCTGTCTGGGAGAATAGCAAGATGGCAAATGATCTTGACGGAATACGACATCCAATACACGACTCAGAAAGCCATCAAAGGAAGTGTATTGGCAGACCACTTGGCACATCAGGCCGTAGACGACTATCAGTCAATGAACTTCGAGTTTCCGGACGAGAGCATCATGATAGTGACTGATTGTGAAGTACCTAGACCGGATGAAGGACCTGAGGAAGGATCCCGATGGTCTATGCACTTTGACGGAGCCTCCAATGCTCTGGGTAACGGTGTCGGCGCTGTGATCATATCCCCTCAAGGCACGCATACTCCACTCACTGCCCGACTATGTTTCAACTGTACCAACAACATGGCGGAGTATGAGGCGTGCATCATGGGTCTTCAAGCTGCGATCGACCTAAGGATCAAGTTTCTGAGTGTCTTCGGAGATTCCGCTCTCGTGATCAATCAGATCAAAGGAGAGTGGGATACGAAACATCCAAATCTTATTCCTTACAGAGAATGTGTGTTGACGTTGATCCCTCACTTCACGAAGATAACCTTTGAACACTTCCCGAGAGAGGAGAATCAGCTGGCGGACGCGTTAGCTACAATGTCTTCTATGTTCAAGGTCAAATGGGACAACGAGGCTCCCCGGATCATCATCTGGAAACTGGACGAACCAACATACTGTTGTGATCTCGAGACTGAATTGTTGACTGAGAAGCCTTGGTACCATGAAGTGAAGAGATACTTGGAAGCTCAGGAATACCCAGAAGGTGCATCTGTCAACGATAAGAAGTTTCTGAGAAGGTTCGCAACGAAGTTCTTCATTAGCAATGGCGTTCTTTACAAGCGAAACCATGATTCAACCTTACTGCGTTGTGTGGATAAGACAGAAGCAGAAAGGATCATGGAAGAGCTACATGAAGGGACCTTTGGTACACATTCCAGCGGACACACTATGGCAAAGAAGATCCTACGGGCAGGGTATTTCTGGTCCACAATGGAAGCTGACTGCTACCAACATTCTCGGACATGCCATAAATGCCAGATATACGCAGACAAGATGCATGTTCCTCCAGTTCCTCTGAATGTTCTAACCGCGCCTTGGCCGTTTGCAATGTGGGGCATAGACATGATCGGTGAGATTAAACCTACTGCATCTAATGGGCATCGCTTCATCCTGGTAGCGATTGATTACTTTACGAAGTGGGTTGAAGCAGCATCCTATGCTACGGTAACAAAGACTGTTGTGGCACGGTTCATTCGGCATAATCTGATCTGTCGGTACGGCGTCCCAAAAAGGATTATTACAGACAACGATACCAATCTCAATAACAAGATGATCACTGAGCTCTGCGAGAAGTTCAAGATACAGCACCACAACTCTTCTCCTTACAGACCGAAGATGAATGGGGCTGTAGAAGCAGCAAATAAAAACATTAAGAAAATCGTGCAGAAGATGACAGTGACTTATAAAGATTGGCACGAGATGTTACCGTTTGCTCTACATGGGTACCGCACCTCAGCCAGGACGTCAACCGGGGCAACTCCTTTCTCCTTGGTTTATGGTATGGAGGCAGTCTTACCGATCGAAGTGCAAATACCCTCTCTCCGGATAATGAAGGATGCAAATCTGAACGAAGATGATTGGATCCAGACACGACTTGATCAGTTAAACCTTATTGATGAAAAGAGACTTGCTGCTATCTGTCATGGTCAGACGTACCAAAAACGGATGATCAGGGCATTTAACAAAAAAGTCAGACCACAGGAATATCAAGTTGGGGATCTGGTAATCAAGCGAATCATCCTTCCTCAGAGTGATCCAAGGGGCAAATGGACCCCTACATACGAAGGGCCATTTGTGGTTAAACATGTGTTCTCTGGAGGAGCCATGATTTTAACCAATATGGATGGTGACGACCTTCCTCACCCCGCCAATGCAGACATAGTAAAAAAATACTACGCATGAAAAAGACCCGCTAGGCTGACATGCCTAGGCAAAAGTTAGGGCTTCCCGGCGAACCAAAATGGTTCGGGCAAAATGAAGGGATGAAATGAAAAAAATCTGTACACCCGGCAATTCGAAAACCTGAAAAGGCGGCTTGGGCAAAAATGGGTATCCCGGTGGACTGAAAACCCGAAAGGGCGGTCCAGGCAAAAGTTAGGGATAAAGCGTAATACTATGTCTCATTGGATCACTTTGCATCCAGAATCCGGTATCTACATCAAGTTCAGACGGCATCGATCAGTCAGCTTCATCTTCAACTAAGGTCATCAAGTGATGAGACGCTCAGAGATATAAAGGCGATAGCAGAGTTGAAACCCAGTGGATCATTCATTTTCACACAGCTGTTTTATTTTCTCTTGTACAAATTTTTATAAATTTCTTTGATCGGCGGCGTTTTCTTACTAGGACGTCAGCCTCTTGTACATAAACGCCTATTTACAGGCAAATTCAAAATCAATACAAAAAATCACTTTTCAGTTAAAATTGCCAATTGTTTTTCCTTTTCTGTTTTGTTTTGCGAAGAACGTCCAAGGTTCAATTTGTGATATATGCATTGACAATAATTTTCTAACTCATGAATATTTGCATACGAAACAAAGGATTAATTATAGGTAACATTAGAAACAGGGGCAATAAAGAGTTGTCTAAGCAATCTAATTGTTCTATCCTCCAAAGGTACAAAGGTAGGTTCGACTGAAGAACATAACCAGTATACCTTAATTCCCCGGAGAGTGAGCCAGCAAGTCAGTACACTCTCCCCAAGCTATATTATCAACCTTAAGGAAGTTGGGTATCCCCCGCAGATCTCAACATTCCCCAGCAGTATATATGCATTCTTAACAAGCATCCCCGACAGTCTTGGTCTAAAGATGGTTCCTTGGCGGTATATCAAACATTCAGTGGAGTCACTACCCCAATACAATTCAAAACTTCCCCAGGAGAGTTCAATCCAGTTTCCCCAGGAAAAAGAAAGTATCCATCTCCCCAAGCAGTAAGCTTATCCCCAGTAGATTCTGGAAGCTTACCCTCACAGAGCACGAACGCGTCTCCCGGCTTTATTCAAAGAGTTATTTCCCTACCAGGATATAACTAGGTTATCCTCAACCAAAAGCCAGAAAGAGCGTCGTCGACACAGTTCTTCTTATTCCCCAGCGAAGTCTATTAACACTTCCAACAACAACAAGGGTATCCCCAGCAAGTTATTGTCAATAACTCAACAAAGTATCTCTCTCCACACAGAGTATTGCTTCCCAGCAAGATCGTTAGAGTACTTTTCTCCCCGCAGAGTAATCCATTTGCCAAGTTTATTCCCCAACGGAGTTATCTTCTCCTACCGGTATTCTTGCAACTATCATCCAGCGGAAGCAAAATCGGTTCTTTAACATCAGCCCAGAAGTGACTTCCCGGCACCCGTCAAGGATTTACTTTCCTAGACGACAAAAAGATACATTCATAAACATCACATACATCATTATAGCATGCATATACGCATCATATCTTACAGATCTCATTTATGTTGAGAACATCATTGCTTGGTCCATATCATGCATTACATATGACTGACCTTTACCTTTCAGGAAAGATCCAGTTAAGTTCTCAGCTACATTTCAAGACCTATACCGGTTCAGTTAAGTCGACCCTAAGACTTTTCTGTTTCTTATCCAGTCAAAGGCCTTCTCTGGTTCAGTCAGATCGACCCTAAGATCTCCCTGTTTCTTATCCAGTTGAAGACATCAAGACCTAGACCGGTTCAGTCAGATCAACCCTAAGATCTCCCTGTTTCTTATCCAGTCAAAGGCCTTCTCTGGTTCAGTCAGATCGACCCTAAGATCTCCCTGTTTCTTATCCAGTTGAAGATTCCAAGACCTAGACCGGTTCAGTTAAATCGACCCTAAGATTTTTCTGTTTCTTATCTAGTCCAAGGCCTTCTCTAGTCCAGCTAAATCGACCCCAAACAGATTTTCCTGATAAAGACTCAGTAGAAGATATCCAAGATTCTCTCAATGATTACTGTTGAGGTTGTAGTCGCCTGTGGTTCTCTCCCCGTTACTGCGGAGGTAGTAATCGCCCCAAGATTCTCTCAGCGTCACTGTTGAAGTAGAAGATATCCCAGATTCTCTCAATGATTACTGTTGAGGTTGTAGTCGCCTGTGGTTCTCTCCCCGTTACTGCAGAGGTAGTAATCGCCCCAAGATTCTCTCAGCGTCACTGTTGAAGTAGAAGATATCCCAGATTCTCTCAATGATTACTGTTGAGGTAGAAGTCGCCCAAGATTCTCTCAATGATTACTGTTGAGGTTGAAGTCGCCCAAGATTCTCTCAATGATTACTGTTGAGGTTGAAGTCGCCCAAGATTCTCTCAATGATTACTGTTGAGGTTGAAGTCGCCCAAGATTCTCTCAGCGTTACTGTTGAAGTAGAAGTTATCCAAGATTCTCTCAATGATTACTGTTGAGATTGAAGTCGCCTGTGGTTCTCTCCCCGTTACTACGGAGGTAGTAATCGTCCCCAGATTCTCTCAGCGTTACTGTTGAGGTAGTAGTCATCCAAGGTTCTCTCAGCGTTCCTGTTGAGGTAGTAACCATCCCTGGTTCATTCATCACCGTTTGAAGCTCCAGATCCAGCTCCTGTAACCAGTCAGGACACATCCGTACAAAGGGTTTGAAGGCCAGCTCCTGTAACAGGTCAGGTAATCATTTTCTTTTGCAGGTATGTAAGTTCTCGCTAAGGAATCTCTTACGCGATCGACGCCCAAATGGCATCTATAAGCCCATCAGCTCATCCATCATCTCTCAGCATGGCATCTATAAGCCCATCATCCTATCCATCAATCTCCAAATGGCATCTATAAGCCCATTCCCGTCATCACACTACTATGTGAGCGCAAATTTCTGGGCACTCTAGTGTTCAATCATCTTCCACCTTCGGATTACGAAAGGAACGTCAGCCAATCTGCATCCTCAGGTCTAAGAAGATTGAACAGGGGCAACTGTTGTACCCCAAAATTTGCCCTCCCATATTCTTCAAGATTTGCCAAGTCAAAGCTTAAAAATTTCCCCAAGGGTTGCACAGTTCAAGGACCTCCTAAACAGTCAAAATTAGGGTTTTGGTTATGACAAAGTAAATGAAGTTTCCAAGGGTCCAATTAAGTCCCACATGCCTACAAATATGGTCAAGCATCCTCATTCCAAGTTTCAAGACTTACAGCACAAAATTGCACAGTCAAAAACCCTAATTGCACTACAGTCAACTGCAGGGGCAAAATGGTCATTTGACAGTCAAAAGTCCAAATTTTTGGTCAACATCTCATTTTAAAGCCACAAACATCATTTGATCAATGCTTGATCATGATTCTCAAAGCTTGGCTCAAAAAGTCTCAAGATGCAAAAGTTTCCATATTTGGACAGTTGAAAAAGTCAACTGTAACTTGACCAAGGCATAACTTCCACATGGATTATCAGAAAAATTCCATCCAAAGCTCATTTTGAAGATAAGGACATTTACTACAACTCCTCTTCACACTTCAAGTCCAAGAAATGCTCTCACAAAAAATTATCAATTTCAACATTATAGGTCATTTTCAAAAGTCAACAAAAAGGGACTTTAAGTCAAAGGCCATAACTTGAGATTGGTAAATCAAAATGACATGGGACCAAAGACATAGGTTAGAGGACTTCAAGACTTTTCCGAAATGTCCCAGAACATGAGCAAAGCTTAAAGATTGAGCAAGATATGCCTTGTGGAAGTTGGGAAATTTTTGGACATTTTAAAAAGTCAACATTGCTTCAAAAGTCTTGAAAATGCTAATGGGCCTCTTTTTCTTCCACAATTCATCATCCAAGGCATGTGCACGACCATTTGGCCCAAAGGGAAGTTTTTCATCATTTTTATTTATTTATTTGGATTTTTAATTGCTAATAATTCATTTAATTAATTAAAATATATGAAAAATATCAAAGCAAGTCAATCAAATCTTTTTGTGCATGGGATAACTTCAATATTTCGTGCATGATCAGATTTGGAAAGAATCCATGTGATTGGACATGATTTGAAGCAAATTTGCATGAAAAAGATTGAAAACTTATGGCATGGAAAATCAAATATTCTCTTCATCAATTCATTGATTTTTTGATCCAATTTCTAACCCTAATCATTCACACATATATATTGATGCAAACCCTACTCCTAAGAATCTCCCAGCTGCGCCAGAAATCCATAACAAAGTTTGAGTTTTTAACAAGAAATTCCAAAACTGAAAACACATTTGCAAGGCTTTTCAAGGCAAGAAACTCATTCCATCACCTTCCCAAGACATTACTGAGTCTGACTGGATAGCTTTCCACGTGCATAGCACCTTGAATCGGTATACAGAACTCAGAATTTTTAATATAATATGCATATTCGTATTTCAATATTCAAGCATTTTCATTGCATTTCTTTTATGGATTCATACTAATGGATGGATTCTAAAGCTAACTGCATACTTTAATTGAGTTTTTATGCACTATTGGAGATTTCACCATTGATGCCAACTAGGGTTCTTCAAGCTTCGAATTGGGTATTCTTATATACTGTAAAATTGGGACTTCCTAATACCATGATCAAAACCAGGACACTTGGACGAATCGATTGCCATGGTCGCGCCTAATTTCTGATCCAAGACGAGCTATTCGCTATTATTGAAAACTGTATGTTTTGAGGGGGTTTAAAACCCCTGCTAACCTTTGTTATGTTTCAGGAAAAAAAGCAAAACGAAGAAGAAGAGCAGGTGGCACTATCTGGTTGGAACATTTGAATCTTCGCGCTAAATCAGCCACTAACTTTTGTTTTATTTTATGTTATTTGTTGGCCATCATATAATCAAAGCGCGCGTTTGGCTCCATTGGCAAGGCATTTGGTTGGTAATCCCTGGGACCTGGGTTCGAACCCCAGGTCCCCCTCCCTTTCCCTAAAATTTTTTCTAACGTTATCCTGTACAGCTGGCTCCCTGAAGGCCTATCATACGCCCTGATCCAACCATGCCACTTGGCCAATGGAGACAATCTGAAGGCCTAGATTTGGTGAATACCATGGGCATGAGTCAAAGAACCTACACGCATCCTGAAAAGGTCAAAAGGGCTTGACATAATTGGGCCAGAATTGCTAAGGCTATACCTCCAAATTGGGGACAGAACCCCCCAAGGTTTGCTATTCTTTTATATTTTCTATTTTTATTTGATTTAATCAATTGCCTTTAAATTCTTCAATTAATTTACTTTCATAAAAATATAAAAATAACAAAAAAAATCAGAAAGGTCATAAAAATAAAAATTATATTTTATTTTAATATTTTGTAAATAAAACTCATTAATTAACTTAGTTGTAAATTCTAGGATTAAACTTAATATTTTTCAATAAACCTAAAAATTGGTAGAATTAGGGTTTCAAGCATTTTTTATCTTTTTTCCTTTTTTTCACCATGTTAATTATTAATTCTTAATTAGTTATTTTTGTAAATACTTGCAATTAATTAATTAGGTTTAATTTTAGGTTAAGGTTTAATATTTTCTTAATAAATAAAAATTGTAGAATTAGGGTTAGATTTCATTTAATTCACATAAAAAACCATAAATACAAAAAATCTCAAAATAATTTCTTTTTCATTTTAAATTCATTAATTTAATAATCATAATTTAATTTCATTAAAAAGGGTCCAACGCCCTCGCTTCCAATTTTAATTCAATTTGCGCATTTTATTTCTTGTAAATATTAATGTAATTCTCCCAAAGCCTTGTAAACTCGGACATTTTATTTCTCGCACTTTATTTCTTTACTTTCTGTCAAATCGGGTCCTGGATTTTTATTTGGCGATGTGGACCCGCGCCTTTGTAATAGTTTAGAACTTTAATTTTCTCGCACTCTTTAACTGTTAAATAAATGCATACAAGAATGAATGACTGAAATAAAAACAAAAGCGTAGATCACCCATGACATGACAAAAGACAAAAATATCTGAAAACGACACACAAATCACACACCACCCCTAGGGTACGCCTCACTGTTGCCTTGCCTCGAAAGGTGGTCGTCGAGTAGAGGATGTCTTAGTAAGTCCTCATGATCCGGGAACCTGGCATGAGGGTAGCTTCTAAGGTATCTTCCCATTGCTCTGGTGATCACCATGTCCCGAACCTCGAATTGACCTGAATACCTCCAACGGTGGTGCTACCTACCTCTCAATGGTGGGATGGCACTACTTTAAAGGACATTTACACAGACAAATTCCTTAGGGTAGGTAGACGACTCTAGATACTTGCTCTAATTTCAAAACAAATCAAAAATACTTTTCACACCGACACCTTTTCAAAAAGCTTTCGAAAGCAACTTTTCAAACACTCTTGAGGACCGATACAAGAGTCGAACTGGAATTTTCAAAGAAACTTTTTTTAAAAACCCACAGTTGAAAAGCAAACAAACCAATTTTGAAAAAACAATGAGCAAGTATCTAAGAGCCCATGGATAACCATGGATAGAAAGGGTGCTAACACCTTCCCTTTCTATAACCTACCTCCCGAACCGAGAGCAATCTCTATAAGGAATTTTTCTGTGCTTTTGTCCTTTCCATTTGGAGAAAATAAAAGACGGTGGCGACTCTTGCTTCCGCGACATTTCGTGAACCAGCGTTAAACAGTCAGTTCCATATCCACCGATCACAGGGTGCAATCATCATAAATCTCTAGGCCCGAATCTTTGAAAGCTACATGCTCTAACTATGGTGTTTTTTTTATTCTTGCGTGGAACCTATGATTCAAACATCCATAACTGTTCTATATAAACTCAAGCAAACGTTAGCTTACTGTTGTACCCCAAAATTTGCCCTCTCATATTTCTAAAAACATTTCAAGAAAAATCTCCAAGTGGATCAAGATTGCTCAAGAGTGGGTCAGACAATTCATCTCCTAAGGCAGTCAACCCCAAATTAGGGTTTTGTGTTGCATCAAGATCTTTGAGTCCAAATGACCTTAAGTGCTCCCTAATGTCCTAATATGTTCTCAAGGTCATCCATGTCAAATTTCAAGCCTTGTAGAGGAAATTTGCTCAGTCAATTGCTCAAAGGGTCCAAAAATTGTCTGTGCTAGGGCAAAAGTCAACTGTGACCCAAATACAGTCAAACTTCAAGTTTTTTGTCAACATTCTCATTTTGAAGGATATTTCATCATTTGATCAAGTTTTGATCATGATTCATCAAGGATTGCTCAAAATTCATCAAGACTCAAAAGTTGCTAAATTAGGGTTTTGTAGGAAAAGTCAACTCAACTTTGACCAAGCATAACTTTCTCATACTTTATGAGAAATGACCCATCCAAAGCTCATTTTGAATAGGATGAAATTCCCTACAATCCATATTCACACCCTAAGATCAAAAAATGCACTCACAAGAAGTTATGAATTTGGAAATTATAGGTCATTTTTGAAAGTCAACAAAAACGCCTTTTTTTCCAAAGCTTATAACTTGCGAATGGAACGTAAAAATGAGATGAGACAAAAAGGGTTGTTTATAGGACATCTCAAGCTTTCTAAAAAGTCCAAGAACACTTCCAAAAGTTCCAAATTGAAGAAGTTATGCATTGTTGAAGTTGGGCATTTTTGCAAAATTGCCAAAAGTCAACTATCCCCAAAACATCAAATTTTGTCAAATGGGCCCATTCTTTTCCACTTTATTTGGACTTTCCACATTCCACACGTGTCCTATCTTCAGACTTGTGTCCGTTTATCAATTTTTCTATTTTATTTGATTATTTATTGAATTATTTCATTTTAAATCAATTTAAATCAAATAAAATCCCAAAACTTGATTACATGAGATCTTTTTCTATTTTCAGGACCTAACCATCATCAATATCATGATCAAATTCGTATCAAGCATTACATGTTCAAAAAGATTGGATTTTTGGCAAATTAAGCAAGTTTTCAATGGAGGATCAAATCCAATCTCAAAGCATTGATGTGTAAAGATTCAAGACCAATTTGTTGACCTAATACATTACAGCATACATATACAATCCAAGGCACACGAATTTGAGACCTAGAGGATGCAAGAACACCAAGAACCAAACTTGAAAAATTGACAAAAAAGTGTAAAACTGAAATCATTCTTAGAGGCAAATTCAGGAGCAAAACTCAATACCAATCGCTTGCTGGACAACCACTGAAGCAAAACCAACCCAAAGCCAGTCTCCATACACGCGCAAAAGCTCTGTAAGTGTCTCAAAAAAGTGCTTTTCGTTTGAATTCAAGATCCTTATTCTTGCACTTTTCTTACAAACTCTTTGCATATTCATGATTATCATCAAATTTATAAGCATTCTGCATTAGCCAATTGTGTTTTGCTGGCCTAGATGAAGAACCCCCATATCTAGGGTTCTTCGTTCGTGTTTTGGGGTTTTTCTTTTTCAGGGAAATCAAGACTCAAGAAGGATATAAGTTTGTTCAGGAGGCCTAGACGAATTCAACCATGTGCTTGGAATCAATTTCCATGGACTAGAATGGATTTTAGGATGCACATACGAATTTAGCTGCGGATATAAATCCGCAGGTAAATTTACAGGTCTGAAGGTCAGGGACGACAAACGTGTACCCCTCTTAGTGGCTGGTTCAAACTTCGCGCGTTTTATTTTTTTATTCTGGCATATTATTGTTTTTCCCCATATTATAATTATTGTCCATTATACTAACAGTTGAAGCGCGTTGGTTGAGTGGCAAAGGCGTGTATCCAATATCTAACAGGACATGGGTTCGAATCCTAGGTCCCCCCATATGCTTTGTGTTATTTTTCTTCAGGTATTCCAGCGCGCTTCAGGAGTTGTGGCATACCATGCTCCCTCAATCAATCTCTTGTCAGATGGCCCCAGGCCAGATCTGGTGGTCCAGATGGGACGTCTACCATGCTCCCTAGTCAGATGCACACGCTGGAATCAGGAAAGTCAACCAGGCCTGCACAATTGGGCCATGGATATTAGGCCCAAACCCCTCCTAAGTCTTTCTATTTCATTTTTCACTTATTTTATTTATTTGTTTTGTTTAATTATTTTTCATAATTTAACTAACCAATTAAATCCTTTTCTTCATAAAATTAAAAACCAAAAAATATTTTCTTTATTAAATTTAATTTCAATATTTTATTTTTATTAATAATATTAATTTAATTAATTTAGTTTTAATTAGGAATAACTTTTAATATATTTTGCAATAATTAAAATTAACTTAGACAATTAGGTTTTATTAACATTGATTAAATTTATTTTTATTTCTTTAAATATCAAAAACCCAAAAATATTTTTATTAATTAATTTATTCAATAATTTAATAATTAACCTAGTTTAAATTATTTCTTAATTAAAAAATAATCAAAAATATTTTCTTGAATAACAAAGGGTCAAAACCCTAGAACTCGCCCGATTTAATTTCCCGCACGCGATCCGTTTTATTTCAATATTGTATTTGTTTCCGGAATGTAATAGATAATTAGGACTATCTTTATCGCTTTATTTATTTTCCGCATTTTAATTTCAAGGGTTGCTTTTGGCGATGTAAATACCCGACGCCTTGTAATAGTTAGTTTAATTTCCGCAATTTAATTTCCGCAACTCATAAACTTTTAGATGTTTGATAATAGGGAATGCATGACAAGATTGAACGTTTAACCTAAAATCAACATAGATCACCATTAACGTGTACAAAGATAAAATAAACTGAAAACAACACACTCGCACATGCGCACTCTTAGGGTACACCCCACTTGGTTGCCTTCGTACGCGGTCATTGAGTATAGGAAGTTTTAGAGGTCGCCCTCTTATCCAAAGATCATAGTTGCCTCGAAATGGTTGCCTCGGATAAATGATCTAAGACATTAGGGTTACCGCTAATGTGTCATACCATTGCTTTAGTGACCGCACGTCCCTTAATCGAATTGACCCTTAAATCCAACGATGGTGCTACCTACTCATTAATAGTGGGATAGCATTGTCTAAAGGAAGATAGCATAGAACGATTTCTTTTTCGAGTAGGTAGGTGGTTCTTAAGTACTTGCTCTTTCCAAAACAAAACAAAACTTTTTCACACTTACACCTTTCAAACAAAAACTTTTTCAAACCCACAAACACAAAAGAAAAGCAATTTTGAAAACACTTTGAGCAAGTACCTAAGAGCCTGTGGATAACCACGGATAGAAAGGGTGCTAACACCTTCCCTTTCTATAATCTACCCCCCGAACCTAAGAAACATCTCGAAAAAGGAATTTTTCTGTGCTTTTTTCCTTTCCTTGTTGGATAAAATAAAAGCCGGTGGCGACTCTTGCTTACCGTGACATTTTGCGAAAACAAATGCAAAACGCGAACCAGCATTCCAAAAAAAACAGTCAGTTCTTTCCCACCGTATCACAGAACTGGCGACTCTGCTGGGGACGCTTATAAGTGGGGTGTACCTTAGGAATAGTTCATCATAATGTTTTCAATTGCTTGATTTGTATGCTTTATCTCTGTGGGTTTGAATCGGAGTTACTATAGTTTCTAACCCGGATCTTAGGGATACCCTTTAGGTAAGTAGCAATAAACTGTGAGGGAACTGTACGACGTAGACCGATACGGTTGAAGCAATAGCTATGTTGGTGTGGCACTTTAGTGTGTACCGATATCCCTTGTGTTGGAACGAGGAGAATATGGGTCTTCTAAGGGGTCATTAAGCACCAACTGACCTTAGAACCTTTAAATTGACCAACTTGGCCATAGAACAGTAGCAGTATGCTACACTCATTGAGACTAAACTCTCGCGATGATTCCGGCTGCAAGAAAAGGTTGATAAACTGGAATTATGACCGATTGAGGGTAGTCAGTGATATTGAGATCCTCTAGAACCCGGTTACTATTTTTAGGACAGGTTTAAAACCAACTGAACTGAAAGAGGTTAGTACCTAAGCTCCTTGCCAGCTTGAAATCTAAGGGCTCTTTGTGTGACTTGTGTGCCTTTACCATGTTTGCTATTTGTGGATACTTGTGGTGTGCTTTCCATCATGACATCATGACATTGCATACATCTTTCATTGGACTAACCTATTTCAAAGACAGGAGGGATTCATCTTTGTTCTGTTTTATAGGTCATGATGCCCATGCGTAGGAACACCATCCAGATTAACTTTATCCAGGTTCCTACCATGCTTAAAGAATTGGTTGTAAAGATGCCTGATACTACCTCCTTCATCAGAAGACATAGGTATCTTCTCAGTTTGGTTACCTTCAAATTGGACGAGCAAATGATGAATGTTTTGGTCCAATTCTATGATCCACTGTACCATTGCTTTACTTTTCAGGACTACCAGTTGGTTCCCACCTTAGAAGAGTTCTCTGATCTGCTCGGTATCTCTATTCTGGAGCAGACCCTGTTTACTGGTTGGGAGAAGATCCTTACGCCAGAAGAGATTGCTTCAGCGCTTCATATGACAAAGGATGAGGTAATGGCTAATTGGGAGACTAGAAGTGGAGAAAAGGGCTTTCTGACTAAGTTCTTGGTTGGTAAGGCTAATTATTTCTGGGATAGTCTAGACTTCAAGGCATTCAAAGATATTCTGGCTTTCTGATATATGGCTTGGTATTGTTTCCGAATCCTGACTCCTTTGTTGATGTGAATACGGTGAAAATCTTCATCTCTCGTAATTCTGTACCCACTCTCTTGGGTGACATTCTTCATCAGCTTTATGCCCGTACTACCCAAAAGCAGGGAACCTTGATGTGCTGCACTCCATTATTGGCAAGGTGGTTTATTTCACACCTCCCCAAATCAGTGCTGAAGAACAAAGAAGGCATGGGTTGGGCCTATAGGGTTATGTCTCTCTCATAATGACATCATCTGGACTATCAAGGGTATGGATGAGGTGGCTATTATTGATCGATGTGGGGAATACCCCAATGTTCCACTGATAGGAACCCATGGAGGTATTTCTTATAATCCGTGCCTGGCCTTACGTTAGTTTGGGAGAGCCAGAAGAGAAGGACCTCATGAATTTATAATGCCTAGTATCATCTTTGATTTTCAAGGGGATAACGACGAGCAACGCCGCGGATTCATAAGGGCTTGGGATAGAGTTCACAGATATGATCCACATGAGTTGGGTCCAAAGACTTCTCTTCTAATGGAGCCATATCTCAGATGGGTTCGTATCCGTGCCCAAAAGCTGGGTATGCCATATGAAGCCGTCCTGCCTATCATTGTTGAAGTTTCTAATGAAGAGGGGGTTCTTCCTACCATCCTCCATCCTTACATGCCCACTTACATTGGGGCACTGAAAAGGTCTTGGATGCAGCTGAGAGAAGAGCGGGATGCTTACCGAGAAAAGTTTAACGAGCAAGAGCAGAAGATCCAGAAGTTGACTAGGCAGCTGGAGAACGAGCGGATTCTCAATGACTATGTCCGCACCGACAAGAAGCGACCATGGGAGAACTGATTGTCCTTTGACTATTTCCTTTCCAGTTTTTATTTACTTTTCAGTATTTCCTTTCTTGTAACGCCTTAAGGGCATCTGTTGAACAATTTAAATTTCAAAGTTTATCTAATAAAAGTGTGTTTCCTTTCTTGTTTACAAACTTGAATCTCTCGATTTTCTTTGAAATCATATCATACGCATTTCATTCCATGCACTTCATAGCAGGAACCCATTACAGGTCTCTTATCTTCTTCGTTGTTTATTTCAGCACTCATCATGTCTGCTGAACCATTAACTGAGCAAGCAATCAAGGCCCTACAGGCTCAAAATGCCCAATTCCAAGAGTTGTTCATGAATCTAGCTAAGGGTCAGCAAGATCTGAAGACCTTGATTCTGAAAGAGAAGAAGAAGAAGAAGAAGAAGAGGACAGTTTTGTTTAACACAGGTCACAGGTTTGGAAACAGGCTATGGGATGAAGTTGATTTGACCACCTCATCTGGAGGGAAAGATAGTCAGGAAGAAAGGAGGGCTCCTAGCCCTGTGGTCTCAGACAATGAGACGGACTTTGACGAAGACCAGTATCCTCCGGCTGAGGATAGATACAAGCAACCAGAAGACCGGTTGAGTGCGATGGAAGTTCAGAAAGTGCCTGGTCTGGACTTTGGTGATCTAGGTCTATCATATGGGGTGGTAATTCCACACAAATTCAAAGCACCAGCCTTTGCTAAGTATGACGGAGTTTCTTGTCCGAAGCTGCATCTCCGGTCATATGTAAGGAAGATTCAGCCGTACACTGCTGATAAGAACCTATGGATCCACTTCTTTCAAGACAGTCTCTCAGGGACTCAGCTTGAATGGTTTTACCAGTTGGACGGAGCCAGTATCCGCAGTTGGGAGGATTTGGCTACTGCTTTCTACAGGCAGTACCAGTATAATTCCGACCTCACTCCCACGCGTACCCAACTCCAGGGTATGTCTATGGGAACGGGTGAAGGTTTCAAAGATTATGCTCATAAGTGGAGGGACCTCGCCGGAAGAGTACAACCACCCTTGGCTGATCGAGAGCTTGTGGATATGTTCCTAGGGACCCTGTCTGGTCCATTTTTTAACCATCTGATTGGAAGCTCTTCGTCTGGGTTTACAGAGCTAATTATGACCGGTGAGAGGATTGAGGCTGGTATTAAGGCTGGTAAGATACAAAAGTGTGCTTCATCAAGCACCGAGAAAAAGCCTTTTAAGAAAGAGTCCAGTGTTGTCTATAGTTCGAAAAGCCATAATAGACCTGAACGCCGCCAAGCTGTTAATGCGGTTATTATTTCAAGACCTGCTGGTGCTACTCAGCACAACAATCAACAAAAGGCCGAAAGACCTCGAAGGAAATTCACCCATCTCAACATGACTCTGTCTCAGATTCTGCCGCAATTATTAAAGACCAATCTAGTGATTCCAAGGGAGGCCCCGAAGAATCCCAACACTACATCGCCAAAGTATAACCCTAATACCCACTGTGCTTTTCACTCTGATAGCCCGGGACATAATACAGATGATTGTTGGGATTTGAAGAACAAAATACATGACTTAATTGATGCTAAGGAGATTGAGTTCGAGGCGCCCGAAAGACCTAATGTTGTGACTGCTCCTATGCCCAAGCATGGGATGAATGCTATAGATGAAGAATCGTTTGTGGTTTCTGTGAACGACATTGTTACCCCTTTGATGACTGTGAAGAAGAACCTTTTGCTAGCCGGTTTATTTTCGGGCTGCGACGAAGGTTGCCTTATGTGTTCTACCCTACCAACCGGTTGCCATCTTTTGAAATCAGGTGTCCAACGCCTGGTGGATAGTAAAGAGTTTCTGTTTGAGAAGACTGTTGTTCCTCTAGTTCGTACTGAAGAAGTTGCTATAATTACCATTTTCAACAATTCTTCCAAGGCTTCCACGAGAAAGCCTGTTAGAATTACATCTGCTCCAAGAATTGCACCATTGATCATCACTGTTCCTGGGCCTATCCCCTACACATCTAATAAAGTTATCCCTTGGCATTACGGGGCTGATGTTTATTTTCATGGAGTTAAACAAGAGTTGGATGCTGATACTGACATCAGCAATATTGTTGTACCTGCTAAAGTCACCTGCAGCGGAAGACTTTTCTCCCCTGATATCTCTCCACCAATTGCCTGGAAACCTGTTGTTATTACACCTGCCAGTGTACCTGCTACTATTCCTGTTCAAGTTCCCGTTCTTACCCCTGTCGCCGAGTCACCTGACAATCGGGGCAAAGGGACCACTGATGAGTCTGCCCAGACGGAGGCACCAAAGAAGATTACGTTGAAGCTTCTAGACAAGTGATGGAAGAGATTCTCAAAATCATCAAAAAGAGCGACTACAATGTAGTCGAGCAGCTGGGGCAAACCCCGTCCAAGATTTCTATGTTATCTCTGTTGCTATGCTCAGAAGCCCATGCCAAGGCTCTGATTGCATTCCTGAAGACTGCACACGTACCGCAAGAAACATCAGCTGATCAATTTAAAGATTGTGTGGCCAATCTGACTGCTGATAATGGGTTGGGTTTCTCTGACGCCGACTTGACTGCAAAAGGGAAGAATCACAACAATGCCCTGCATGTCTCCATTGAATGCAGGGGCACCACTCTTGCTCATGTATTGGTGGATACTGGTTCCTCGTTGAATGTTTTGCCTAAGAAAGCTCTAGACCGGTTGGAGTGTGAAGGGTTGGAGTTGAAACCAAGCAACATTGTTGTTAGGGCCTTTGATGGGTCTAAGAGAATGGTGCATGGAGAAGTGGATATTCCGATTAAGGTTGGTTCTCAGGTTTTCAACTCCACATTCTATGTGATGGACATTCGGCCATCTTATTCTTGTTTGCTGGGTCGTCCATGGATCCACAAAGCTAGGGCAGTAACCTCAACGCTCCACCAGAAGCTGAAGTACCCGGTCAAAGGGAAGATTGTGACAGTGCAAGGAGAAGAGGAGTACATGGTGAGCCACCTCAACTCTTTCCGATATGTAGAGATGGATGGGGAATTCATTGAGACCCCGTTCCAACATTTTGAAGAGGTTCCTCAGACACTGGAGTCAACTGAGACTGTTGTTGAAGACCCCCCTATGAAGATGGCTTCCTTCAAGGATACTCGGGCTGTTGCCGAGAAAGGTGGGTGTGCAAATTGGGGACGACTCCCTGATTTTGCACACAAGACTAACAAGTTTGGTGTGGGTTTCATTGCAGAAGCTCAAAGGGCTGTTCAGAATGCACGAATTGAAAGACCTCCCCTGTTCATCAGCAATTCAGGAGTGAATGCCATTGAAGATAATGTTGAAGAGTCTGAATTCGACAGTTGGATCTATCCTACTACTGACGGTGGACCAAGCAACTGGACAGCAAAGGACTTCATCCCTATTTCTTTTGTTACTCAGTAATGAAACTTTTTGTTTTGAGTTTGTAACAAACAATGTTTTAAACTTTATGGCCCGGTGTCTTACCCGGGGCACCGTGGCTTCATTTGTGAAGGCTTTATGTGTGTCATTTTCATATATCATTAATAAAAGCATTGGACGTTTCTTGCATTGCAAATTTTGCGCTCCTTGTTTTTCTTTTATTACATATTGCAAAACAACTATTTTACACACACTCACATATACAGGTCTACGTCCACTCTGGATCTCACTGGTAACGACTCTGCTACTGCCAGTTATGACTTTGAAAGTCAGATCAACTTAGCCGAAGACGAAGGTGAAGATGTTTGCGAAGTGCCTGGTGAACTTGCAAGACTGTTACTTCAGGAAGAGAGGGTTATTCAGCCACATGAAGAGCCAGTGGAATCAGTAAATCCGGGTACAGATATAGACAAGAAAGAGGTCAAGATCGGTGCAAACCTGGAGCTTAGTGTGAAACAACGGTTGATTCAGATGCTGCGTGACTACGTTGAGATCTTTGCCCGGTCTTATGAAGACATGCCTGGGTTGGATACCGATATTATGGTTCACCGCTTGCCTACCAAGGAAGACTGTCTTCCAGTGAAACAGAAAGTCCGCCGAATGCGCCCAGAGATATATGAGAAAATCAAGGCTGGAGTTATGAAACAGTTTGACACCGGTTTTCTAACAGTTACTTCTTACCCTCAGTGGGTGGCCAATGTGGTTCCTGTACCGAAGAAGGATGGTAAGGTTCGAATGTGTGTTGACTATAGGGATTTGAACAGGGCGAGCCCCAAAGATGATTTCCCTCTACCTCACATCGACGTTCTGGTTGACAACACCGCTCAGCATATGGTCTTCTCCTTTATGGATGGTTTCTCCGGTTATAATTAGATTAAAATGGCTCCCGAAGACATGGAGAAGACAACCTTTGTTACTCAATGGGGTACCTTTTGCTACAAGGTCATGCCTTTTGGATTGAAAAATGCTGGGGCAACGTAACAGCGTGCCATGGTTGCTTTGTTTCATGACATGATCCATCACGAGATTGAGGTATACGTCAACAATATGATTGCAAGATCCCAGACGAAGGAAGAACATCTTGACCACCTTCAGAAGCTGTTTGAAAGGTTGAAATTGTACAAGCTAAGGTTAAACCCGAACAAGTGCACCTTCAGGGTGAGATCTGGTAAACATCTGGGTTTCGTCGTAAGCGATAAAGGTATTCAAGTGGATCCTGCGAAGGTGAAGGCCATACAGGAAATTCCAGCTCCCAGAACAGAGAAAGAAGTCAGAGACTTTCTGGGACAACTAAACTATATTGCCCGATTCATCTCACCTGACTGCTACTTGTGAACCAATCTTCAAGTTACTGAAGAAAGATCAAGTAGTACGTTGGAACGATGAATGCCAGGACGCTTTCGAAAGGATCAAAGAGTATCTCTAAGAGCCACCCATTCTGATGCCTCCAGTTGAAGGGATACCTCTGATCTTATACTTGACAGTACTCGACAACTCAATGGGGTGTGTGCTGGGTCAGCATGACGAGTCTGGCCGAAAAGAGCATGCTATTTATTACCTTAGCAAAAAGTTTACCGTCTGTGAGACCCGATACTCATTTCTCGAGAAAACTTGCGGCGCTTTGGCATGGGCTGCTCCCTGGATGAGACAGTATATGTTGACTCACACTACTATATTGATATCGAAGATGGATCCAATCAAGTATATCTTTGAAAAGCCTGCTTTGTCCGGAAGAATAGCGAGATGGCAGATGATCTTGACTGAGTATGACATCTAATATACGACCCAAAAGGCAATCAAGGGAAGTGTGTTGGCAGACCATTTGGCGCATCAAGCAGTGGATGATTACCAGTCTATGAACTTTGAATTTCCGGATGAGAATATCATGCTAGTAACTGACTGTGAGACATCTGGACCGGATGAAGGACATGAGGAGGGATCCCGATGGTATATGTGCTTTGATGGAGCTTCGAACGCTTTGGGTAACGGCATTGGCACCATGATCATATCTCCTAAAGGCTCTCATACTCCGTTCACCGCCCGACTATGTTTCAACTGCACCAACAATATGGCGGAGTATAAAGCGTGCATCATGGGTCTTCGAGCAGCAATCGACCTAAGGATTAAATTCTTGAGTGTCTTTGGAGATTCCGCTCCCGTGATCAGTCAGATCAAATGCGAGTGGGATACGAAACACCCAAATCTAATTCCTTACAAGGAGTATATGTTGACATTGCTTCCCCACTTCGAAGAGGTAACCTTTTAACACTTCCCTAGAGAGGAGAATCAGTTGGCGGACGCACTGGCTACGATGTCTTCTATGTTCAAAGTCAATTGGGACAACGAAGCTCCCTGGATTATCATCGAAAGATTGGACGAACCTGCACATTGCTGTGATATTGAGACTGAAGAGGTAACAGAAAAGCCCTGGTTTCATGAGGTGAAGAGGTATCTTAAAGCTCAGGAGTACCCCGAGGGTGCATCTGTTAATGACAAGAAGTTTCTGAGGAGGTTCGCGGCGAATTTCTTCATCAGTAATGGCATCCTTTACAAGCGCAACCATGATTCAACCTTACTACGATGTATGGATAAGAACGAGGCAGAAAGGATCATGGTAGATTTACATGAAGGTACTTTCGGAACTCATTCCAGTGGACACACCATGGCAAAGAAAATCCTTCAGGAAAGATATTATTGGTCTACAATGGAAGCCGACTGCTATCAGCATTCTCGGACATGTCACAAGTGTCAAGTCTATGCTGATAAGGTGCACATACCTCCAGTTCCTCTAAACATCTTGACGGCACCTTGTCCCTTTGCAATGTGGGGCATCGTTTCATCCTGGTAGCGATTGATTATTTTAAGAAGTTGGTTGAAGCAGCATCCTTTACTACTGTAACCAAGAACGTCGTGGCACACTACGCCAAAAACAAGTTTTAGCAGCGCCTCTACTAAAGCGCTTATTGAAAAAGCGCTGCCATAGCCTTCACAAAAAACAAAATTAAAAAAAAGGGAAACCTACGAAGGCGCTTTTTTAAAAGCGCTGGCATAGGGTTACCTACGAAAGCGCTTTTCAGAAAGCGCTTTCATAGGTATTTGAAATATCTAACCTACGAAAGCGCTTTTGAAAAGCGCTCTTATAGGGAACCCTATGCCAGCGCTTTTGAAAAGCGCTTTGATATGGGGCCTACGAAAGCGCTTTTTACCTCAGAAGCGCTCTTATAGGGTACCCTATGCCAGCGCTTTTTAAAAGCGCTTTCGTAGGTTGTTTTTATAATAAAATTAAAAATCCCTAAATCTGTTCTTTAGTCTTCCTCATTTCTTTCGTTCAGAGCTTCCTCATTTCTGCCGTCGCCGCCGTTCGTCTTAAGCTTTTCAGCCTCCGTTGGTCACCCCCACCGTCTACACCCTTTCCAACCATTTCCGGTATCTTAATTCCGCTCCATTTCCGGTGAGATTTTAAAACCGTTACTCATTTTTATAAATTATTTAATCACCCAAACCCCGATGCTGTAAGATAGTCTGTGTGTGTTTCCTGTATTGTTATGCTAAATCAATTATCTGATGCTGTTAATCACTTTCAACACACTTGTTTTGTGATTTCAGGCGACAACCACAACCACCACTACCGCCATTTAACCTGTACAAGTTGAAGTGTGATAAAGAGCCCCTGAACTCTAGGTAATTCATCCATGTCAACTTTTGTTAGTTCACAAACAATAGGCATCCTAAATTTTTCTGGAGTAAATTGTATTTATACTGTAATGTCAAGATTTGCTGATACACTAGTGGGATGCCATTGTTGGCATTTTCTTTTATATCTTGTTATTCTATATTATTAAGGTGGTCATAATACAAACTTTGCAGTATTTACTTTTGCTATATTTCCTTATTATTATATAGCTGTATAAGTTTTAAGTATAGATACTTCCATCTAATCTCAGGCTTGGACCGCCAGACTTTAACCCTCAAACACCAAATTGCTCTGAGGAAACTCTCACCAAAGAATATTTGCAATATGGATATAGAGACACAGTTGAGGGGCTTGAGGTACATCATTAAATTTTATGTGTTTATATCAAATAGATGATGTAAAATGGCAATACAACATTTATTCAATTATTCATTTTTGGTCTGTTCTGTTCTTGAGTATGTTAACCTTTGCGTCGTCCTTCCAGTACACCTACAACGAGCTTCCCCTGTCTTCCTCTAGCTATGCCACCATTTCCGGTATCTTAGAAGTGAAAAGCTTTGCGTCAATCTCAGTTATCATCATCAGGTATCATCAATTCTTCACTACCCAGATGCTAATTCCTCTTTACTTGTTGAATGCTGAATATTCCTAATCATGACATGTTTATTCTGTGCAAATGTTTCTTTAATGAAAATGATCTTTACAGTGTTCTTCGCTACCCATTTCAATTGTTTTCAACAACAAACAAGCTAAAGCTCTCAAGATTTAAGGTATCACTATCTTTTGATGCTTCACTAAGTAAGTCATTTGTGATGGATGTCAAGGAAACTTGTGTATTTTTATACTCTTCATTCAACAGTTTCTTCAAACTAATGTCAAAGAAACTAATGTCATTGTTCTTGTTTACCCTAACCAATTGATATTTTCGCATTCCAGGAGAACAATTTCTTTCTCTCGTTCAATTGCTTAAGTAATCTCTCTCATTCAAGTAATCTCAATCCTCCAGAGGCCTTCACGAACTGGTTTTTAGAAGTCCATCTTCTTCATCTAACTTGCTTCCTTCCTCTTAAATCTTAAGTAAGATTTAACATTGTTTTTAAAAATTAATCTTGAAGTAATCTTGTGTTGTTGTAGGTTGGTGTTTTAGTTTGAAGTATAATATTGTGATAATGTGATAATGTGTTTTTGGTTTGTTTTATTAAGTTGATGTTCTGGTTTGAAGTATTGTGTTTGTATTGTGATAATGTGATAATTTTTTTTAGTTTGGTGTCTTAGAAGTTGAAATTTTGTAAACTTTAATTATTAGTTACATAAGACATTAATAGAAAAATGGTAGTGTTTATTTTTTAATTTGTTAGGAGTAGAAGGAATTTGTTTATATTAGAGGTGGTTATATTTTTAATGCGCTATAATGTAGTGGAATTGGAATTTAGAGAATTGGTACTTACTAATATGTGTAAGATTGGAACTTAGATAATTTTGAGATTTTGTTGTGTTGTGTTAATTTATTTAATTGATTATGCATCACAAAAGTGATAATGAAGAGTAGAAAAAATGATTCTTTTTTCAATAGGAAAGAAATAGATGAATTTGAAAACTTATGGTTCAAGGATTATGAATTTGAAAACACTCCAAAGAAAGATTATATACTTCTAGCATGAAATGAAACAGTCATGACAAACTTCTTGAAGATTATTTATGATCCAATTGCTAATTGAAGTGATGATATTTTAGGTGTTACTTAAGTGAATCTTCAAATGTTACTTCAGTTTCTATTAGAGTGTTGCTTGAAGATTTTACCTCTTGGTTTTATCGTTAAGTGAGGTACTTACTAACTTTGTGAATTGAATTCGCCATAGGGGTTACTTGTGAAGAGTGAAAGTTTGACCGTTTTTGTTTAGCTTAATTAAGACATGGATAAGACATGGATGAATTCAAACCGATTGTCGAAAGAGTACGAGAAAGGGGTATGGGAATTTGTTGAGTTTGCGGTTGCGCACTCCAAAGACCCGCTTCGAATGCCGTGTCCTTGCTTGGGTTGCTGTTATGCCGGGGGTAAGGTTGACGGGAATCAGTTGGGATCTCATTTACTACGGTTTGGAATTGATAGAAGTTATACATGTTGGACAATGCATGGTGAGAAAAGTACCGGGAATGCTGAGTCGAGTTGTAATAGGAAGTATGCTTCAAACGACGATTGCACAGACACATACGATTGTGATCGAGTCGAAGAGATTGCAGAAGCGCTTGAAGAAGATCTTGCGGATTGTCCCAAAATGTTTGAGAGGTTGGTAAGCGATGCAGAGAAACCGTTGTATGTTGGTTGTTCAAAATTCACAAGATTGTCTGCGGTGTTAAAGTTGTACAACTTAAAGGCGGACAATGGATGGTCGGATAAAAGTTTCACAGAGTTATTAGCCCTTATGAAAGATATGCTACCAGAGGATAATGTTCTTCCCAATCGAACGTATGAAGCCAAAAAGATGTTGTCTTCTATTGGAATGAGCTATGATAAGATACATGCATGTCCAAACGATTGCGTTTTGTTTCGAAAAAGATGTTGTCTTCTATTGGAATGAGCTATCAGAGCGCTTTTTCCATAAAAAGCGCTCTCATAGGGGGGCCTACCAGAGCGCTTTTACAAAAGCGCTTTTGTATGCTGCGTTTTTTTTTAATTTTTTATGCTTTTTTACTGGTCTTTGGCAGCGCTTTCTGGGAAAAGCGCTCTTAAAGGGGGGTCTACCAGAGCGCTTTTTCCAGGAAAGCGCTCTTATAAGGGGTCCTACCAGAGCGCTTTTTCCAGGAAAGCGCTCTTAAAGGGGGGGTCTACCAGAGCGCTTTTAGAAGCGCTTTTGTTACCTACGCCAGCGCCAGCTATTAAAGCGCTTTTAAGCGCTTTTAAAGGCCAAAATAAGCGCTTTAAAAGCCCTTTTCCGTAGTAGTGGCACAATTCATTCGGCACAATCTGATTTGTCGATACGGTGTACCCTTAAGGATCATTACGAACAATGGTACCAATCTCAACAACAAGATGATCACTGAGCTCTGCAAACAATTCAAGATACAGCATCACAACTCTTCTCCCTACCGGCCGAAGATGAACGGGGCGGTTGAAGCGGCTAATAAGAACATTAAGAAGATTGTGCAGAAGATGACAGTGACATATAAAGACTGGCACAAGATGTTACCGTTTGCTCTTCATGGGTACCGTACCTCAGCATGGACGTCAACAGGGGCAACACCCTATTCCTTGGTTTATGGCATGGAGGTAGTCTTTCCCATTGAAGTTCAGATACCTTCTCTTCGGATCATGAAGGATGCAGGTTTGAGTGAAGATGACTGAATTCAGACCCGGCTTGATCAGCTAAACTTAATCAACGAAAAGAGACTTACTGCTATTGGTCATGGTCAAACGTATCAAAAGCGAATGATTAGGGCATTTAACAAGAAAGTCAGACGAAAAGAGTATCAAGTTGGGGATCTGGTGATCAAGCGCATTATCTTACCTCAAGGTGATCCCAGGGGCAAATGGACCCCTACTTATGAAGGGCCATTTGTGGTTAAGAACATTTTCTCAGGAGGAGCCATGATTCTAACCAACATGGATGGTGACGACCTTCCTCACCCCATCAATGCAGACATAGTGAAAAGATACTATGCATAATCCAAGACCCGCTAGGTCTAATGGCCTAGGCAAAAATAAGGGCTTCCCGGCGAACCAAAAGGGTTCGGGCAAAAATAAGGGATGAAAATGAAAAAATCTGTACACCCGGCAAGTCGAAAACCTGAAAAGGTGGCTTGGGCAAAAAAGGGTATCCCGGTGGACTGAAAACCCGAAAGGGCGGTCCAGGAAAAAATTAGGGATCAAAGAGTAACACTATGTCTCATTGGATCACTTTGCATCCAGACTTCGGTATCAACTATTAAGCTCGGACGATACTAATCAATCTGATCTACCTTCAACCCAGTAGCAAAGTGATGAGATGCTCGAGGACATAAAAGCAATAGCAGAGTTGGAACCCAGTGGGATCATTCACATAGCTGTTTTGTTTAGTTTTTCATAAATTGTGTAAAATCTATTATTCAGTGGTGTTCTCTTACTAGGACGTCAACCTCTTGTACAAAAACGCCTATTTATAGGCCGAACTTCAAAATCAATACAATTCATTTTCAAAGAAGTCTCAAACTGTTTTTTCCTTTATCTGTTTTGTTTTGCAAAAGAACGTCCAATGTTCATTTTTTATATATGCACTTTACATTAATTGTTGCTCATGAATATTTACATACGAAACAAAAGATGAATTACTGGTAATAGCAGAAACAGGGTCAATAAGAAGTGTCCAAATTATACAGTTGCTATGTTCACCAGGTAAAAAGGTAGATTCAGCTGAAGAATATGGCTAAGATACTTTCACTCCCCGCAGAGTAAGACAATAATGGTAGCTCTCCCCCAGCTGGGACTTACAACTATAAGTGAATCAGCAATGCTCTCCCCAAGCAGAGTTGATCTACCATCAGCACCAAAAAGGCTTGATATCCCCGACAGTCTTAATATTCCCCAACAGAGTATAAGAATATTCCCTAGCGGAGTACAAAATAAATCTCCCCAGCCGAGTTCAAAGGATCATTCCAAGCAGAATTCAGAGGATTATCCCCACAAAATTCTAACAGGTTATCCCCAGTAACATCGCCACTGAGAGATCGCCCCCAGCGGAGTTCTTCCCTTTCACAAACAGGAATTCAATCCTCAACGGATTCGATGTCACCAGCAAAAATAATTCATCCCGACGGAGTTTATCAGTGGAATCCTCAGTAGAGCATCTCTTCCCCACAGAGTAATCTCCTCATCAGTTTATTCCCCAATGGAGTTATCTTCTCCTGCAGGTTTATTCTCGCAATCACCTTCGTTCACCATCCCCAACGGAAACAAAGAATCCAGCTCTATTCTTCAACAGCTATCTGGGATTTATTTTCCCCATCTAAAACATCACATTTCCATACATCATGATACATGCATATACGCATGATACCACGTAATCTCATTTATTTTGAGAGCATCATTTCTTGATATATATCATGCATTTCATACATCATGACATTGAATATGACTTCCTCTTTACCTTTTCAGGGAAAGACGAATCAATACACACCATTGACTACTTATATGACCTGGTAGTCCCCTCAAGAGAAAAACTACATCTATGGAAGACTTTCGTCTGGTTCAGTTAAATCGACCCTAAGATTTTTCTGATTCTTGTCTAGACAAAGTTAATCCGAGACCTTCTCTGGTTCAGTCAGATCGACCCTATGATTTCCCTGATTTGTATTCCAGTTAAAGATATTCCAAGACTTTCGTCTGGTTTAGTTAAATCGACCCTAAGATTTTTCTGATTCTTATCCAGTCAAAGTTAATCCGAGACCTTCTTTGGTTCAGTCAGATCGACCCTAAGATCTCCCTGATTCGTATTCCAGTTGAAGATATTCCAAGACTTTCGTCTAGTTCAGTTAAATCGACCCTAAGATTTTTCTGATTCTTATCCAGTCAAAGTTAATCCAAGACCTTCTCTGGTTCAGTCAGATCGACCCTAATATCTCCCTAATTCGTATTCCAGTTGAAGATATTCCAAGACTTTCGTCTGGTTCAGCTAAATCGACCCTAAGATTTTTCTGATTCTTATCCAGCCAAAGTCAATCCAAGACCTTCTCTGGTTCAGTCAGATCGACCCTAAGATCTCCCTGATTCCTATTCCAGTCAAAGTTCAGACCACCTATCAACAGTCTCCAAATGGCATATGTAGGCCCATTCCTGACATTACCAGGCTGATACCACTTCATACGAGTGCAAAGTTCTGGGCACTCTAGTGTTCAATCATCTTCCACCTTCGGATCACGAAAGGCACGAAAGCCAATCTATATCCTCAGGCTTAAGAAGATTGAACAGGGGCAGCTGCTGTACCCCAAAATTTTCCCTCTCATATTTCTCAAAACATTGCAAGAAAAATCTCCAAGTGGATCAAGATTGCTCAAGAGTGGGTCAGACAAGTCATCTCCTAAGGCAGTCAACCCCAAATTAGGGTTTTGTGTTGCATCAAGATCTTTGAGTCAAAATTACCTTAAGTGCTCCCTAATGTCCTAATATGTTCTCAAGGTCATCCATGTCAAATTTCAAGCCTTGCAGAGGAAATTTGCTCAGTCAATTGCTCAAAGGGTCCAAAAATCGACTGTGCTAGGGCAAAAGTCAACTGTGACCCAAATACAGTCAAACTTCAAGTTTTTTTGTCAACATTCTCATTTTGAAGGATATTTCATCATTTTATAAAGGGTTTATCATGATTCATCAAGGATTGCTCAACATTCATCAAGACTCAAAAATTGCTAAATTAGGGTTTTGTAGGAAAAGTCAACTCAACTTTGACCAAGCATAACTTTCTCATAATTTATGAGAAATGACCCATCCAAATCTCATTTTGAAGAGGATGAAATTATCTACAATCCATATTAACACCCCAAGATCAAAAAATGCACTCACAAGAAGTTATGAATTTGGACATTATATGTCATTTTTGAAAGTCAACAAAAACACCTTTTTTGCCAAAGCTTATAACTTGAGAATGGAACATCAAAATGAGATAATACAAAAAGGGTTGGTTAGAGGACATCTCAAGCTTTCTAAAAAGTCAAAGAACACTTACAAAAGTTCAAAATTGAAGAAGTTATGCATTGTTGAAGTTGGGCATTTTTGCAAAATTGCCAAAAGTCAACTATCCCCAAAACTTGAAAATTTGTCAAATGGGCCCATTCTTTTCCACTTGATTTGGACTTGCAACATTCCACACGTGTCCTATCTTCAGCCTTGTTCCATTTATCAATTTTTTCTATTTTATTTGATTTTTTAATGAATTATTTCATATTAAATCAATTTAAATCAAATAAAATCCAAAAACTTGATTACATGAGATCGTTTTCTATTTTCAGGACCTAATCATCATCAATATCATGATCAAATTCGTATCAAGCATTACATGTGCAAAAAGATTGGATTTTTGGCAAATTAATCAAGTTTTCAATGGAGGATCAAATCCAATCTCAAAGCATTGATGTGTAAAGATTCAAGACCAATTTGTTGACCTAATACATTGCAGCATACATATACAATCCAAGGCACACGAATTTGAGACCTAGAGGCTGCAAGAACACCAAGAACCAAACTTGAAAAATTGTTAAAAAGTGTGAAACTGAAATCATTCTTAGAGGAAAATTCAGGAGCAAAACTCAATACCAATCGCTTGTTGGAAAACCACTAAAGATAAACCAACCCAAAGCCAGTCTCCATACACGCGCAAAAGCTATGTAAGTGTATCAAAAAAGTGCTTTTCGTTTGAATTCATAGATCCTTATTCATGCACTTTTCTTACAAACTCTTTGCATATTCATGATTATCATCAAATTTATAAGCATTATGCATTAGCCAATTGTGTTTTGCTGGCCTAGATAAAGAACCCCCATATCTAGGGTTCTTCGTTCGTGTTTTGGGGTTTTCTTTTTCAGGGAAATGAAGACTCAAGAAGGATATAAGTTTGTTCAGGAGGCCTAGACGAATTCAACCATGTGCTTGGAATCAATTTCCATGGACTAGAATGGATTTTAGGATGCACATATGAATTTAGCTGCGGATATAAATCTGCAGGTAAATTTACAGGTCTGAAGGTCAGGGATGACAAATGTGTCCCCCTCTTAGTGGCCGGTTCAAACACCGCGCGTTTTATTTTTTTATTCTGGCATATTATTGTTTTTCCCCATATTATAATTACTTTCCATTATACTAACGGTTGAAGCGCGTTGGTTGAGTAGCAAAGGCGTGTATCCAATATCCAATAGGACCTGGGTTCGAATCCCAGGTCCCCCCATATGCTTTGTGTTATTTTTCTTCAGGTATTCCAGCACGCTTCAAGAGTTGTGGCATACCATGCTCCCTCAATCAATCTCTTGCCAGATGGCCCCAGGCCATATCTGGTGGTCCAGATGGGACGTCCACCATGCTCCCTAGTCAGATGCACACGCTGGAATCAGGAAAGTCAACCAAACCCCTCCTAAGTCTTTTTATTTCATTTTTCACTTATTTTATTTATTTGTTTTGTTTAATTATTTTTCATAATTTAACTAACCAATTAAATCTTTTTCTTCATAAAATTAAAAACCAAAAAATATTTTCTTTATTAAATTTAATTTCAATATTTTATTTTTATAATAATATTAATTTAATTAATTTAGTTTTAATTAGGAATAACTTTTAATATATTTTGCAGTAATTAAAATTAACTTAGACAATTAGGTTTTATTAACATTGATTAAATTTATTTTTATTTCTTTAAATATCAAAAACCCAAAAATATTTTTATTAATTAATTTATTCATTAATTTAATAATTAACCTAGTTTAAATTCTTTCTTAATTAAAAAATAACCAAAAATCTTTTCTTGAATAACAAAGGGTCAAAACCCTAGAACTCGCCCGATTTAATTTCCCGCACGCGATCCATTTTATTTCAATATTGTATTTGTTTCCGGAATGTAATAGATAATTAGGACTATCTTTATCGCTTTATTTATTTTCCGCATTTTAATTTCAAGGGTTGCTTTTGGCGATGTAAATACCCGACGCCTTGTAATAGTTAGTTTAATTTCCGCAATTTAATTTCCGCAACTCATAAACTGTTAGATGTTTGATAATAGGGAATGCATGACAAGATTGAACGTTTAACCTAAAATCAACATAGATCACCATTAGCGTGTACAAAGATAAAATAAACTGAAAACAACACACTCGCACATGCGCACTCTTAGGGTACACCCCACTTGGTTGCCTTCGTACGCGGTCATTGAGTAAAGGAAGTTTTAGAGGTCACCCTCTTATCCAAAGATCATAGTTGCCTCGAAATGGTTGCCTTGGATAAATGATCTAAGACATTAGGGTTATGGCTAAGGCGTCCTACCATTGCTTTGGTGACCGCACGTCCCTTAATCGAATTGACCCTTAAACTCCAACGATGGTGCTACCTACTCATTAATAGTGGGATAGAATTGTCTAAAGGAAGATAGCATAGAAAAGTTTCTTTTTCGAGTAGGTAGATGGTTCTTAAGTACTTGCTCTTTCCAAAATAAAACAAAACTTTTTCACACTTACACCTTTCAAACAAAAACTTTTTCAAACCCACAAACACAAAAGAAAAGCAATTTTGAAAACACTTTGAGCAAGTACCTAAGAGCCCGTGGATAACCACGGATAGAAAGGGTGCTAACACCTTCCCTTTCTATAATCTACCCCCCGAACCTAAGAAACATCTCGAAAAAGGAATTTTTCTATGCTTTTTTCCTTTCCTTGTTGGATAAAATAAAAGACGGTGGCGACTCTTGCTTACCGCGACATTTTGTGAAAACAAATGCAAAACGCGAACCAACATTCTAAAAAAAACAGTCAGTTCTTTCCCACCGTATCACACTTACCATAAAATGTGATTAAAATTAGAGATTCGAAGTTTAAAATTTTACCAAACCGGTGTCGTCAAGTGGGGGCGTGCTAGGCGTGTGATGGATTGCTCTTGGACCTTGTAAGACTCTTGAGGACTTCAAGAGGATGTTTTGAGGCTTGATGTCAATTGAGATAGACCAGAACCTCGAGATATGACTTGCACCAATTCTTTGATTTCTGGAGCGCTTTTTGAAGAGCTTTTAGAGAGCTTTTTGAAGAGATTTTTGAGAGCTTTTTAGAGAGTATTTTCGTCCCTTTCAAGCTTGTATGGCTCTATATTTATAGAGGAGAATGAGGAGACAAGAAAGCATGGAAAGAATCTCCCTCATAATGTTGTGTTTTAAGACCATGATCAAGATTTGAAAAAAATGCCATATTTGATGATTTTATGCCATTTTCACATGCGGATGAACCTGGACTTATTTTAAAAGTTATTGCACGAAATAAATTGACATAAACCACCATAAAACTTTCCCAAAATGGATTCACATCAAAATTTACATTATTTCTATTATTTATTTATTTAATTCTGAATTTTAATGAATAAAATATCAAAATAAATATCATAAATAGTACAAAAATGTATGGGTGGGCTTAGAGGTCGTGGACCATGTTAGGAATTAGTTTCAAACTTGAAAAGATAGGCCCATTTGGAAAAAAATCCAAGTTTGGTCAATATTTGCTTCATGCATTTTTTCAAAAATTGTCCAACTTTGACAATGCATATCTCTCTCAATTTTGACTCTTTGGAGGTGTTCCTGGATTTTTTAGAAATCTTGAGATGTCCTTTAATCAATCCTTTTGGTGTCATATCATGTTTATATTCCATGCTCATGTATGAAGCTTTGACAAAAAAAGTGTTTTTGTTGACTTTTCAAAATGACCTATAATGTCCAAATTCATAACTTCTTGTGAGTGCATATTTTGATCTTGGGAGATGAATATGGATTGTAGGGGATTGCATCCGCTTCAAAATGAGCTTTGGATGGGTCATTGATCATAAATTATGAGAAAGTTATGCTTGGTCAAAGTTGAGTTGACTTTTCCTACAAAACCCTAATTTAGTAACTTTTGAGTCTTGATGAATTATGAGCAATCCTTGATGAATCATGATCAACACTTGATAAAATGATGAAATATACTTAAAAATGAGAATGTTGACAAAAAATCTTGAAGTTTGACTGTATTTGGGTCACAGTTGACTTTTGCCCTAACACAATCGATTTTTGGACCTTTGAGCAATTGACTGAGCAAACTTCCTCTGCAAGGCTTGAAATTTGACATGGATGATCTTGAGAACATATTAGGACATTGGGGAGAACTTTAGGTCATTTGGACTCAAGGATGTTGATGTAACACAAAACCCTAATTTGGGGTAGACTGCCTTAGGAGAGAGCTTGTCTGACCAATTCTTGGGCTACTTTGAGCAACTTGGAGATTTTTCTTGCAATGTTTTGAGAAATACGACAGGGAAAATTTTGGGGTACAACACCCAAGCACGACCGTGGTGTTAACGCTATTGAATATGATGTGTTTTTTACTACTGTTGAAGAGCTTATTACTCCTCTTATGACTGTTAAGTGGAACTTATTGAAGGCCAATTTATTTTCGGGTTGTGGCGAAGGTTGCCACTTCGGTTTATCTCTACCAAATGGTTGTCATTTGTTGAAGGCAGGTGTTCAGCGCTTGATGGATGATAGAGAGATTTTGTTTGATAAGAATCCCGTTCCAATCATTTCTTGCAAGGATGTTTCGATAATAACCATTTCTGCCAATCCTCCCAGGGTCTCCACCAAAAGACCCGTCAGGATTACATCTGTTCCAAAGGTTACTCCGCTGATAATTACTATGCCAGGGCCAATCCCATACTCCTCGGACAAAACTTTTCCTTGGAACTATGGGAGTGACGTCTACTACCACGACGTCAAGCAAGATTGGCTGGCTAATGAAGAACGGGTCTCTGAGAATATTGATCCCAACATTGTTAACATTGTTGGAACCAGTAAAATAACAAGAAGTAGAAGAGTGTTCTCCCCTGAGATTTCTCCTCCGAAAGCTGTTACTGGTCCTATGATCATTCCTACTTTTGTCCTGCTGATACTACTACTACAATTCCTGTGATTACCCCTGTTGACACCCCTATCACCGAGTCGACCGAGACTCGGGGAAAAAACATAATGATTGAGCCTGTCCAGACGAAGGCATATTCAATATCTATCCCAGAGGCTTCCAAGAAGGAGATGGAAGAAATTCTGAAAATTATCAAGAAAAGCGACTACAATGTGGTCGAACAGCTGAGGCAGACCTCTTCAAAGATCTCTATGCTAGCCTTATTGTTGTGCTCTGAAGCTCATGCGAAGGCTCTAGTAAAATTTCTTAAAACTGCCCATGTGCCACAGGAAACCTCTACTGACCAATTTGGAGATTGTGTGGCCAGTTAGATTGCTGATAACAGTTTGGGCTTTTCTGGTGCTGATCTGACTCCTAGAGGGAGGAAACACAATGATGCGTTTCATGTCTTTGTCGAATGCAAGGGCACTACTTTGGCCCATGTTCTATTAGATACTGGTTCATCATTGAATGTGAGGCCTAAGAATGCTCTGGATAGACTAGACTATGAAGGGTTGACCTTGAAGCCCAACAATATTATAGTGAGGGCTTTTGACGGTTCAAAGAGAATGGTTCACGGGGAGGTGGACGTCCCCATCAAAGTTGGTTCTCAAATTTTCGACTCTACCTTCTACGTGATGGATATCAGACCATCCTATTCTTATTTATTGGGTCACCCTTGGATTCATGGGGTGGGAGTTGTTATGTTCACTCTGCATCAGATGATGAAATACCCGGTCAAAGGAAGAATTGTCAATGTACACGGGGAAGAAGAATACATGGTCAGTCACCTGAATTCTTTCAGATATGTAGAAATGGATGGTGAGTTCATCGAGACTCCGTGTCAGAATTTCGAAGAGGTACCTCAGACTCTGGCTGCAACTGAAGTTGTCACCAATATGTCGAATATCACCAGACCTCCCTTGAAGATGGCTTCTCTCAAGGATGAAAAAGCGATTATCGAAGAAGGTGGATCTACCATCTGGGGTCATCTCCCTGATATTCCATACAAGACTGATAAATTTGGTTTGGGGTTCTCTTTAGGGGCTCAAAGGGCTTTTCGATGTGCTCGTGCTGGAATACCTCCCCTACGCATCAGCAATCATGGTGTCAACGCTCTAGAAGACAGCGACAATGACAATGACGTGGATAGCTGGATCTTCCCTACTACCAACGATGGACCCAATAATTGGACGGAAAAAGATTTTATACTGATTACTTTTGTTCATAAGTAATTGCCTTTCTTGTTTTTGGGATATGTAATAAACAATATAACTTTATGGCCACGTGTCTTACCCGGGGCACGTCGATTTATTTGTGAGGGTTATCATGTTTTACTTTCATATGGCATTAATAAAGCATTGGACGTTTATGCATACAAATCATGCGCACTCTGTTTTTATTTTCTACTTTTGCTTTGTCTATACAGATATGATCTTACACACACTCACGTATCGACTGCAGATCCATATCCACTCTGGATCCCATTGATAACAGTTCTGCTATTTCCAGTTATGACTTTGAAAATCCGATCAACCAAGCCGAGGACGAAGGTGAGGAAGATTGTGAGGTACCTGGAGAACTTGCTAGGCTGTTACAGCAGGAAGAGAGGGCTATATAACCTCATGAAGACACAGTTGAGACGATAAACTTGGGCACAAAAGAAGACATGAAAGAAGTCAAGATTAGTGGAAATCTGGGGCTTAATGTCAAACAACGGTTGATACAAATGTTGCATGATTATGTCGAGATCTTTGCCTGGTCATATGAAGACATGCCAGGACTAGATGCAGATATTGTGGTTCACCGTCTTCCAACTAAAGAAGATTGCCCTCCTGTAAAGCAGAAGGCCCTTCGCGTGCGTCCTGAAAAATGTCAGAGAAGATCAAAGCAGAGGTTATGAAGCAGTTCAACACTGGTTTCTTAGCCGTCACCTCTTATCCCCAATGGGTTGCCAACGTAGTTCCAGTGCCTAAAAGATGGCAAGGTACGGATGTGTGTGGACTACAGAGATTTGAATAGGGAAAGCCCCAAAGATGACTTTCCGCTCCCCCACATCAGTGTTCTTGTTGACAACACCGTGCAACACAAGTTTTTTTCCTTCATGGATGGTTTCTCTGGTTACAATCAAATCAAGATGGCCCCCGAAGATATGGAGAAGATAACCTTCATCACACAATGGGGCACTTTCTTCTACAAAGTGATGCCGTTTGGATTAAAGAATGCTGGGGAAACCTATCAGCGAGCCATGGTAGCTTTGTTTCATGACATGATTCACCATAAGATAGACGTTTATGTCGATGATATGATAGCCAGGTCTCAAACGGAGGAAGAGCACCTTGATCATCTACAAAAGTTGTTTGATAGGTTGAAGACATACAAGTTGAGGCTAAACCCGAACAAGTGCACCTTCAGGGTAAGGTCTGGTAAACTTCTGGGTTTCATTGTTAGTGACAAGGGTATTCAGGTAGACCCTGCAAAGTTAAAGGCTATACAAGAGATGTCGGCTCCTCGCATTGAGAAGGAGGTCAGAGGCTTTTTGGGACGACTAAATTACATTGCCAGGTCCATTTCCCATTTAACTGCTACTTGTGAGCCAATCTTCAATCTCTTGAAGAAAGATCAAGTGGTAAAGTGGAATGACAAATTCCAGACTGCCTTCGAAAGAATCAAGGAATACCTTCAAGAAACACCAATTCCGATGCCTCCAATTGAAGGAAGATCTTTGATAATGTACTTAATAGTGTTAGATAATTCAATGGGGTGTGTGCTGGGGCAGCATGACGAGTCTGGTCGAAAAGAGCATGCAATATACTACCTTAGCAAGAAGTTTACTGACTGTGAAATAAGATACTCACTGCTCGAGAAAACTTGCTGCGCTTTGGCATGGGTTGCTCGCTGACTGAGACAATATTTGTTGACCCATACTACTTTATTGATATCTAAGATGGATCCGTTGAAGTACATCTTCGAGAAGCCTGCTCTTTCCGGAAGAATAGCAAGATGGCAGATGATCTTAACCGAATACGATATCTAATACACGACCCAGAAAGCAATCAAGGGAAGTGTATTAGCTGATCATTTGGCTCATCAGGCCGTGGATGACTACCAGTCCATGAACTTTGAATTCCCGGATGAGAATATTATGTTAGTAACTGACTATGAAGAACCTGGACCGAATGAAGGACCTGAAGAAGGATCCTGATCGACTATGGTTTTTGACGGAGCTTCGAAGTTACTCGGTAGTGGCATTGGTGCTGCAATTATATCTCCTGAGGGCTGTCATACTCCTTTTACAGCCAAATTATGTTTCAACTGTACCAATAACATGGCGGAGTATGAAGCATGCATCATGGGTCTCCAAGCTGCTATTGACACGAGGATCAAGTTCTTGAGCATTTTGGGGATTCAGCCTTGGTAATAAGTCAGATCAAAGGAGAGTGGGATACGAAACACCCGAATCTCATCCCTACAAAGAACATGTGCTAACATTTCCTCCTCATTTTGAAGAGGTCACCTTTAAACATTTTCCACGAGAAGAGAATCAGTTAGCGGACGCGCTAGCTACCATGTCATCTATGTTCAAGGTCAAGTGGGACAACGAGGCTCCCCGAATCACTATTGCGAGGCTGGATGAACCAGCATACTTCTACGAGATTGACACTGAAGAAGTAGCAAACAAACCTTGGTTTTATGAAGTGAAAAGGTATCTCGAGGCTCAAGAATATCTCGAGGGGGCATCTGTCAATGATAAGAAGTTTATGAGAAGGTTCGCCACAAAGTACTTCCTCAGTAATGGAATTCTCTACAAGCGCAACCATGACTCTAATTTACTTTGGTGCGTAGACAAGAGCGAAGCAAAGAGGATTATGGTAGATTTACACAAAGGTACCTTTGGAACCCATTCTAGTGGACATACCATGGCTAAAAAGATCCTACAGGTAGGATACCATTGGTCCATTATGGAAGAAGACTGCTATCAGCATTCCCGAACTTGTCACAAATTCCAGATCTACGCTGATAAAGTGCATGTACCTCTGGTTCCCTTGAACGTCCTAACGACTCCCTGAACCTTTGCAATATGGGGAATTGACATGATCGGAGAGATTAGACCTACCTCTTCTAATGGGCATTGCTTCATCCTAGTGGCCATTGATTACTTTACGAAGTGGGTTGAGGCTGCCTCTTTTGCTACTGTTACCAAGAATGTTGTGGCGCGGTTTATCAAGCATAACCTGATTTATTGTTATGGTGTACCTGAGAGAATCATTACGGATAATGGCACAAATATCAACAATACGATGATCACCGAACTCTATAAGAAATTCAAGATCCAGTATCATAATTCTTCCCCTTATCGGTCGAAGATGAATGGCACTGTGGAGGCTGCTAACAAGAATATTAAGAAAATCATACAAAAGATGACAATGACATACAAAGACTGGAATGAGATGCTACCATTTGCTCTTCATGGATACCGCACCTTCGCATGAACGTCGACAGGGGCAACACCCTACTCTCTGGTATATGGTATAGAGGTTGTCCTTCCTATTAAGGTCCAGATCCCTTCTTTGAGAATCGTGATTGATGCGGGTTTGAATGAAGATGATTGGATCCAGAATCGACTTGATCAACTGAATCCGATTGATGAGAAAAGGCTTACTGCTGCCTGTCATGGTCAAATGTATCAAAAACGGATGATCAAGGCTTTCAACAAAAAGGTCAGACGTCAAGTATATCAAGTCAATGATCTAGTGATCAAGCGTATCATACTGCTGCAAGGTTATCCCAGGGGAAAATGGACTCCCACATACGAAGGTCCATGGATGGTGACGGCCTTCCTCACCCTGTTAATGCGGACATAGTGAAAAGATACTACGCATGAATAAAGACCCGCTAGGTTAAATGGACTAGACAAAAATAAGGTCATCCCGGTGAACCAAAAGGGTTCGGGCAAAAATTAGGGATGAATACAAAAAAATCTGTACACCCAACAAGTCGAAAACCCGCAAAGCCGACTTGGGCAAGAAAGGGTATCCCGGTGGACTGAAAACCCGAAAGGGCGGTCCAGGAAAAAATTAGGGATTTGAAGCGTATCACTATGTCCCATTGGATCACCTTGCGACCAGACTTCAGTATCAACTATAAAGCTCAAACAGTACCGATCAATCCAGCCAGCTTTGGACAAGTAGCAAAGTGATGAGACGTTCAAAGGCATAAGGGCAATAGCAGAATTGAAACTCAATGGGATTATTAAACATAGCTGTTTTCTTCTCTTTGTACACTATTTTGTATAGATTTCATTCTCACATCGATGTTCTCCTACTAGAACGTCAGCCTCTTTGTACAAAATGCCTGTTATAGGAAAACTTCATAAATCAATACAAATCATTTCTTTGAAAGTACAAAACTGTTTGTTTTTCTTTTTCCTGTTTTGTTTTGCAAAAAATGTCCAATGACTTATTCTTGACATGTACATTTGAACATGATTGCTATTCATAAATATTTGCATAAGAAACAGAAAGACAGTTGCTCATGACTTTAAGGAACGAGGCAAAGTCTAAAAAACCATTTAATCCCGACAATTACTCCTTCCAGCAGGTAGTCATGAAACCAATGTTCCCTAGAGAATTTCTTCTCAAAAATAATTAAACAGGAATTCCCAATGAAAAAATTATAAATAAACCAATCCTCTTCTAGAAACAGTTCAAGTATGATCTAGAGACGGATGTCATCCTGATACTTATTCAAATTCTTTTCAAGTACAGTTCAGATACGATCCAGAGACGGATGTCATTCTGACACTCATTCAACACATGTTTCGAATACAGTTCAGATACGACCAAAAGACATATGTCATTCTGACACTCATTCAACACATGTTTCAAATACAGTTCAGATACGATCCAAAGAAGGATTTCATTCTGACACTCATCCAACACTTGTTTCAAGTATAGTTCAGATACGATCTAGAGACGGATGTCATTCTAACACTCATTCAACACATGTTTCAAATACAGTTCAGACACGATCCAAAGACGGATGTCATTCTGACACTTATTCCACACATGTTTCAAATACAGTTCAGATACGATCCAAAGAAGGATGTCATTCTGACACTCATTCAACACATGTTTCAAATATAGTTCAAATATGATCCAGAGACGGATGTCATTCTGACAATCATGCAACACATGTTTCAAATATAGTTCAGATAAGATCCAAATACGGATGTCATTCGTACACTCATTCAACACATGTTTCAAATACAGTTCAGATACGATCCAAAGACGGACGTCATTTTGACACTCATTCAACACATGTTTCAAGTAAAGTTCAGATACGATCCAGATACAGATGTCATTCTGACACTCATTCAATACATGTTCAAGTACAATCACGACATAGATCCATCCACAAAATCTATGTAGGTACTTTCTCCAGCAGGTATAGGGGAAGAAACATCCTGATGCAAAGTCATCATCGTATCCTCAGCATAATTCCTAATGACGTCTATGTTCCTCACAGAGTATAAACAACCAAAGTTTCAATATTTTCTTCCCCAAGCAGGAATTATCTCCTCCAGCAAAGTTCCTTCTCCAGCTACAACCTGTATTCCCCATCCCGGTTTTATAACTTCAAATAGTTATAAATTCTCCTCCCAGGTAGAGTTTATTTCTCTAACTACAGAAGTTCATTCCCCAACAATGTTTATTTCTATACAACGGTAGAATCTTCCACTAAAACATCTCCCTCCAGAGTTTATTCTCAAGCAGAGTCAATCCCGGTAAAACATCCTCAAACAGGAAGAGGAAATCCTGACAGATTATATCCTTTCATCATCCCCAGTGGAAACGAAGAATTCAGCCTCCTTATACTCTTCGGCATCAGTCTGGGATTTACTTTCCCATAATAAGAAATGTCACAATAGCATTCCATATTCATACATTATGGCATGCACATACATATCGCATACAGTATAATCTCATTCATTTTGAGAATATCACCACAATGCCTTTCATACATCATGACATTGCATATGACTAACTCTTTACCTTTTCCAGGGAAAAGATCAAATCAATAAACACCGTCGGCCACTTATGTGACCTGATAGTTTTCTCAAAAGCTACGCCTGATGAAAGGATATTTCATCATCTTCCTCAGAACGACATTCTCAGAAGACCTTATCTGGTTCAGTCAAATCACCACTAAGATCTCCCTGATTCTTATTCCAGTTCAAGATTGACCCAAGACTTTTGTCTGTTTTAGTTGAATTGATCCTAAGATTCTTCTGATTGCCGTTGTAGTCAAAGTTGATTAAAGACCTTCTCTGGTTCAGTCAAATCACCACTAAGATCTCCATGATTCTTATTCCAGTTGAAGACAACTCAAGACCTTTCTCTGGTTCAGTCGAATTGATCCTAAGATTCTTCTGATTTCTATTCCAGTTAAAGAAACTGCAAAGCCTAGAGCACGACCAAATAACAGCTTAATTATTCCCCCATTAAGTCTTTGCGAATACGATCAGATAGTAGTCAGCCTTATCATCCTCAGCAAGTCACTATGGAGCCTGGATCCTGACCAGATAGTAGTTCACTTCCGTCTCTTAAGTCAAGAGATGACTCCCCAATAGAGTAATGGACAACTGAAGCTCCTAAACTGTATTTCCTAAGACAGACACCGACATTCCCCAGCATACTCCTCCTCGGAAAGTAGGAACTGGGATCCCCACAAAGAGAATTCTTATGAAATCAACATCGATTTCAGATGGCATCTTTAAGCCTATCTTCGACGACTCTCTGTCATATTCCTTGGATGGAATATTTAAGCCCATCTCCGACAGTCTTCTGTCATCTTTTCCAAATGGCATCTGTAAGCCCATTCCCGATATTATTCACCAGCAGTATCGTTTCAAACAGGTGCAAATTTCTGGGCACTCTAGTGTTCAATCATCTTCCACCTTCAGATCACGAAAGGTAAATCGACCAATCTACATCCTCAGGTTTAAGAAGATTGAATAGGGGCAGCTGTTGTACCCCAAAATTTTCCCTCCCATTTTCACTTAAGACATGCCTCTAGAGGTCCTCAATTGCTCAAGAATGACCAAGAATTGACCCAACAATTCTCCTCCTAAGGCAATGAACCCCTAACTAGGGTTTCTATTTCATCAAGATGTTTGAACTCCAATGGTCTCAAATTCTTTCCATGGTCCTAATATGTCTTCAAGGTCACCCATGCCAAGTTCCATGCCTTTCTCAATAAGTTTGCTCATTCAACTACTCAAATGCCTATAAATCAACTGTATTAGGTCAAAAGTCAATTGTGGCCCAAATACAGTCAAATTTCAAGATTTTTGGTCAACATCAACATTTTGAAGTATTATCCATCATTTTATCAAGGGTTGATCATGATTCCTCAAGAAATGCTCCTAACTCATAAAAAGTCAAAAATGGCAAATTAGGGTTTCTATAGGAAAAGTCAACCAAACTTTGACCAAGCATAAATTTCTCATACTTTATCATAAATTTTCCAACCAAAGCTCAATTTGAAAAGAATCCAATTCCCCACAACTTCTCTTCAGCCCTCAAGTCCAAGAAATACCTCAATCAAAAGATACAAGCTCAGACATTATAGGTCCTTTTAAAAAGTCAACAAAAACACCTTTTGGGTCAAAGCTCCTTACATGAACATGGAAGATCCAATTGAGGTGAAACCAAAAGGTTAGTTTAGAGGAAATCCTAAGATCTCTTAAAAGTCAAAGAACACCCTCATATGGTCAATAATGAGAGAGATAGGCATTGCTAAATTTAACCAATTTTCAGAAATGTGCATGAAGCAAATAATGACCAAACTTGAATTTTTTCCAAATGGGCCCCTGTTTTCATGCTTGAAACTTGTTCCTAACATGGCCCATGACCCCTGAGCTCACTCATACATTGTTTCATTATTTTTATTATTTGTTTTGATTTTTTATTCATTAAAATCAAAATAAATCAAATAAAATAGTGAAATAACAAACTAAAATCCAAGATTTGTTTTATGATCACATAATGAGTCTAGAATCAGCTGGAAAATCAAATATTTCGTGTAAGGGGTGATTGGAATGAAAAGAGCATGATTTGGCCTATTTTAGAAACTTAAAATATCAATTGCAAATAAAATATTTTCTCCATAATTCTCCAAGATCCCATCCAATTTTGTTAATCTAATACGTTCTCATATATATATATATATATATATATATATATATATATATATATATATATATATATATATATATATATATATATATATATATATATATATATATATATATATATATATATATATATATATATATATATATATATATATATATATATATATATATATATATATATATATATATATATATATATATATATATATATATATATATATATATATATATATATATATATATATATATATATATATAACATTCCCAGACTAAAAAAACAAGGATTGGCCGCATGAAATTGACACAAGAAACTCCAAATTTTTGGCAAAAAAGTGGCAATCGGATTTTGATTTACAGGGAGATTCAAAGCATTCTGAAGGTTGCAATCAATTCCTGGGCACATTTGGAAGCTAACTGGATCGTTCTCACGCGTCAAAGCATCCAGAACAAGCACCTACAACATCATGGTTTGCTTCTTGTTCTTGAATTCGATTTTTACAATATACGCATTATAAATGAATTTTGAGTATGAATTCATGTTTATATGATCATTTAGAACATGTTTGAATGATTAATTGGTTGTTTTTATGCGTGTTTGGCCAACTACCATTGTTAGGGTTTTGAGGTTCGTTTTGGGATTTTCAGGTATAAGCGAAATCAGGCCTAATAAAAGTTACCATTGTGCTCAGGGGGTCAAACCCAATTGATCCATGCCTTTACATTAAATTTATATTGCCTGTTGTGAGTTTTAGAAATTTGCAGGTCCTTTTGTGATGGTTTTCTCCGTAGGTAAAATTTTCTGGGCTAAAACGACAACCACTGAAGAAGAAGATGGTGTGGAATGACCTGGTTGGGTCATTTGAATGCAGCACACGTTTTTTTTAATTAAATTTTAATCGTTGATTTTGGATTATAATACTTTGTTGTTGTGTGTATAAGCGAATGACAAGTGGCTCAAATGGCAAAGGTGAAAGGCTTAAGGCGCGCGTGTGTGGGAGGTCAGGCGTTCGACCCCTGCCTCCTGCATATTATTTTTCTAACAATCTGTTTCCAGATCCAATACACTGCTTGCCCAACGCGCATACCATATGCCTCAAATTCATCACCCTCAGATCAATCAACACCAGATCAAATGCTCCAGCTTCAAACGTACATGGTTGACCTCCAAGCTTGCTCCATACTGAATCACACGCTAGCAATGGGCCAACCAGATTTGGGCTTGATCAACATTCAAACAACACAATCCAATTTGGGTTCATACCCCCCTTCAGGCCCACTCTTCTTTTCTCTTTTATTACTTTTTTATTTAATTTCTTTGTTATTAATTATTTCAGAAAAATCATTTTTTTATTTAATCATGAAAAATCAGAAAAAATCACAAAATTAGGATTTAGAGTTTTTAAAAAAAATAAATAATTATCTTTGCAAACGAATTAATGTAATTAAATTTTAACCTTTTTTCATTATTTAAAATTAATTAGAAAATTAGGTTAAAATTCAATTATTTTCACAAAAATACAAAAAAAATATCTTTAATGATCAAATTGGATTTTTAGGGTTTAGAGTCTTTTTCCAGTTTTAATTCTCGCGTGTTATTATTTTTTTTCATACGACTATTTTTATTATTGATGTAACTGCGTCCAGTTTGTAATAGTTTAATTAGGGTTTATAATTTCTGCACTTTACTTTTCAGTCATTAATTATGTAACTGCCCTATGGCCCTGTAATAGTTAGGAACTTTATTTTTCCGCAATTTACTTTTCCGTACGATAAACTGCTTAGACGTATGCTAATAGGATTGTATAGAAAGATAACAGTTAATTGAACATAGATAACCCTAAATGTGCAAGATAAATGAACAGAATCAAACACACTTGCACATGCTCACCCCTAGGGTATCTCCCACTTTGGTTGCCTTCGAATACGGTCACAATTCTCGAAACGTGAGAATCCTTAGTGGCTGTCCTTGAGTCTAAGAGATCACTAGTCCCTCGATGACCCTCTCGACTGTTGCCTCGGTTAAAAAAGTGATCTTAGGGCTTCAGGACAGTTACTAAGAGTTTTTGCCCAGTTGCCTTTAGTGACCGTACGTCCCTTTCAATAGTCCCTCAACATCCGACTACTAGGGTTACCATTCACTAATAGTAGGATAACATTGTCTAAAGGATAGGAGGAAAATAACAAACTATTTTTCGAGTAGGTAGATAGTTGTTAAGTACTTGCTCAAGAACAAATTTTTACACTTACACACTTTCAAAAAAACTTTTCAAAAACGCTTTATCACACTCTTGCGGACTAATACAAGAGTTATCATAAAGCAATCAAAATCTTTCAAAGCACACAAAAACGAAAGCAATTTTTCAAAAATGAGCAAGTACCTAAGAGCCCGTGGAAAACCGTATATGGAAAGGGTGCTAATACCTTCCCTTTCCATAATCTACCCCCCTTACTCAGAAAATCTCAAAAAAGGTCTTTTTCTGTTCTTTTCACCGTTTCCTTTGTTGGATAAAAGAAAAGTCGGTGGCGACTCTTACTTACCACAACATTTGCAAACAAAAAACGCAAACCAGTATAACAGTCGGTTCTGCCACCGTATCACACAAAGGATAAAGGCTCAAATTTTATTTGTACCCAACCCATTCTTCGTGATGTTCTTCAATCCTATGCTCAGCTAATTGTGCGTTTTGATCCCAATTGAGTTTGGGATTGTGATACGGTGGCAGAACAGACTGTTAATACTAGTTTTGAGTTTGTGTCTGCAAATGTTCTGGTAAGCAAGAGTCGCCACTGAATTTTCTTCCATCCAACAAAGGAAAGGGTGAAAAGAACAGAAAAAAAATACCTTTTCAAGAATTTTGAGTAAGGGGGTAAATTATGGAAAGGGAAGGTGTTAGCACCCTTTCCATCCGTAGTTTTCTACGGGCTCTTAGATGCTAGCTCATGTTTTGAAAATTGCTTGTGCTTTTGTGTGTTTTGAAAAAGTAGTTTGAAGATGCCTTAGTGCGGCGATTTGCTTCATGATAACTCTTGTATCAGTCCTCAAGAGTGTTGATAAAGCAAATGTTTTTTGAAATTGTTTTGAAATATTTTTTTGTAAGTGCAAAAAGTTCATTTTGAGCAATTATCTAACAGCTATCTACTTGCACTAAAAAAGGTAGTTCTTTTCCTCCAATCCTTTAGACAATGTTATCCTACTATTAGTGAGTAGGTAGCCCCATCGTATGATGTATAAGGGACAATCGAAGGGACGTTATGGTCACGAAGGAAACTTGGCAAGGAATTTTAGTAACTGTCCTAAAGTTTTAAGATCACTTTTTATCGAGGCAACGTCGAGAGGGTCATCGAGGGACTTGTGATCTTTCAAACTAGAGGACAATCACTAAAACTTATCACATTTCGAGAATTGTGACCGTTTTCCGAAGGAAACCGAAGTGGGATTACCCTAGAGGTGTATATGTACATGTGTGCTTGTTCAGTTATTTTTTATCTTTTGTTTCAGGTTTGCTAATCTTTTGTCATTAGTCTTTCCATACAATCATATTAGTCATACATCTAGCAGTTAATATGAAAAGCAGTAAAAATGAAGAAAGTAAGGGTCCTAAGCTATTACAACCAAATCGAAAGAAAAGAAAAATGTAAAAAATAAAGAACAAAATAAAGAAGAGAAATGAATTCTTCGATCCAGGCCATGGTCAAAATCCAGGCTTCACAGTAATTGAAGAAGTTAACTGTTATCTTGTCGTATTCCAAGCTTTGCAACAACTTAAACTGTTATCTGGTCGAAATCTAGGCTTCACAATAATTGAATAAGTGAACTACTATCTGGTCGGATTCCAGGCTTCATAGCAACTTAAACTATTATTTGATTGAAATCCAGGCTTTACAGTAATTGAAGAAGTTAATTGTTATATGGTCGTATTCCAGGCTTCGCAGCAACTTAAATTGTCATCTGGTCAAAATCCAGGATTCATAGTAATTGAAGAAGTGAACTACTATCTGGTCGGATTCCAGGCTTCGTAGCAACTTAAACTGTTATCTGGTCGAAATCCAGGCTTCACAGTAATTGAAGAAGTTAACTATTATCTGGTCGTATTCCAGGCTTTGCAGCAACTTAAACTGTTATCTGGTTGAAATCCAGGCTTCGCAGTAATTTGACAGAGTAAACTGCTAACTGGTCGGACTCTAGGCTTCGTAGCAAAATGAAATTGAACTGTTATTTGGCCGTACTCCATGCTTCACAGTAATTGACAGAGTAAACTGCTATCTGGTCAGACTCCAGGCTTCACAGTGTCTTGAATTATAGATTGACTAATATTCGGTCGAATTCTGGGCTTCAGCAATGATGTTAACTGTTATCTGGTCGGGTCCAGGCTTCACAGTAGCTTGTCGGGGATAATGGAATTAACCGTTACCTCAATAGATAATTAAGGAATCTTTGATGATTGATACCTTAATATATAATGAAGGAATCTTTAACAATTACTACCTCAACAAATAATGAAGGAATCTTGGACGATTGCTACCTCAACAGATAATGAAGGAATATTTGAAGATTGCTACCTCAACAGATAATGAAGGAATCTTTGAAGATTACTAGCTCAACAAATGATGAAGGAATCTTGGAAGAAATCTACCTCAACAGAGTACCAGAAATTCGTTTGGTCATATGAAAATTCGTCTGTGTATAGACTTTACCTGAAAAGATAAAGGTTTAGCTGCATGCAATGTCATGATGCATGAAGTGCAAATGATGTTCTAAAAAAAGAGATTGTGATATATGCATTCATACTGCGTATGCTATGATGTTTGTAAAATGATGTATGAATGCAATATATGGACGTATCAGTCGTTCTTTTGTGGTATTGTTGAACTAGGGAAAATAAATCCCTAATTGCTATTGGGGATGAAGAAATACAGGTCTTCAAATTTTGTTGAACTTGAGACGCTGGGAGATGAACTTCCATTGTTAGAGAAATAATCTCTGTTGGGGAAGGTAAACTCCGTGAACTGATCTGTTGCTAGAAGATAGTCTGGAATAAGTATCAGGATGACATCCGTCTCTGGATCTTACCTGAACCGTTTCTAGAAGATGATCTGAATAAGTATCAGGATGATATCTGTCTCTGGATCGTACCTGAACCGTTTCTAAATGAGAATCTGGAGTAAGTGTCAGGATGACATCCGTTTATGGATCGCACCTGAACTGTTTCTAGAAGATAGTCTGGAATAAGTATCAGGATGACATCCTTCTCTAGATCGTACCTGAAACATTTCTAGATGAGAATCTGGAATAAGTGTCAGGATGACATCCGTCTTTGGATTGTACCTGAACTGTTTCTAGATGAGAAACTGGAGTAAGTGTCAGGATGACATCCGTTTCTGGATCGTACCTGAACCGTTTCTAGATGAGAATCTGGAGTCAGTGTCAGGATGACATCCATCCCTGGATCATACCTGAACCGTTTCTAGAGGAGAGTTCTCGTTATTTAGAATGTTTCCGCTGGGGATTCCTGTTTTATTGTTTTGAGAAGAAATCCGTTGGGGAAGGGAAACTCCGTAATCCGCTTGGGGATTTTGTGAGATCTGGGTGGGGAATCCTGAGAAGCTTGGTGACTTCACTGGGAAATTATTAGATGTTGGAGCAGTAATTTAGAGATTCTTTCTCTGTCAGGGATATGAGAACACCTGACACCATTAGGTTGCATGCTGAGAATATGGAGGTGACCTTATAGTAAGAGGCCCCTGCCTCTGTACCTGCTGGAGAAAATATCTGCGGGGATTTTGTAGATGGTATAACTGTTATCCCAACTCTTAGAGTCCTTGGTGAATGCAGATCAGGGTAATAAACTTTCTACTAATAGACAAGTGACGAGATGACGGGATGTAGTTGTACGCTTTGATCCCTAACTTTTGCCTGAACTGTCCTTTCAGATTTTCAGTTTATCGGGATACCCTTTTTTGTCCAAGCCGCCTTTTCAGGTTTTCGACTTGCCGGTTGTACAGTTTTTTCATATGTATATCCCTAATTTTTTCCCAAACCCTTTTGGTTCGCTGGGATGCCCTTATTTTTTCCTTGGCCAGTCAACCTAGCGGGTCTTTGTTCATGCGTAGTATTTTCCGACTATGTCCATGTTCATCAGGTATGGAGAATTGTCATTGTCCATAGTAGTAAGTGTTGTCACACTTCCAGAAGGTTTTTGTTTGATCGTACATGATTCGTTGTTGGAATTCATGTCTAATGCCCCGAGCGATTCAAATGGAGACCTGCCCCTGGCTATTTGGCATTTTTGAGAGGTTCCCTGAATCTTGACTTGACTTCCCCAGATTAGCTGGACACCATGTTATGCCCCTTGATTACGAAAGGCTTTTCACTAGAATGTCTTTCCATATGAGGTGATTCTGTCTATTGAGAGGATTTTAGTTCATCGAATATCCTTCGTGCGAATTTCTCTACTGTTGAAAAAATGGTCATATGAAAACAATGGTATTTTAAGAATGCAAAGCTTATGTCTGTCTTGAAGTTTGAAAATTCATTTTTTTAGTAAAACAAACAAATTTTGTAAGAGTGTGATCAGCTCAGGATTTATAGCAAACCCTACAGGAGTCATGATACCTTTTGTAACAATATTCTTTTAAACTAACCCATGCTTCAGTTAGGACTTTTAAGGGTTATAACATGGTCTTGTTCACGGTTTAATAAACAAAGGATAAAGGCTCAAATTTTATTTGTACCCAACCCGTTCTTTGTGATGTTCTTCAATCTTATGCTCAGCTAATTGTGCGCTTAGATCCCAATTGAGTCTGGAATCTTTACTCTGATATTTGGTGATGGTTTAGAAATTGAACGTTTGTTTGAGAAGGCAGTCATTTTTGTAACCTTTTATTTTGTTGAGGATTTGTAGTAACTCTTTTTTATGATTTTGTTATCCCTACCTTTGCCTGAACTGTTTCTTTTGTGATTACAGTGAGCGAGATGCCCCCGTTTTTTTCTTAAGTCCCCTTCATAGGTTTTTGACTTAACAAGCTTTTATTTTGAAAAATAATGACTTCCTTTCTTAACGATTATGTGGAACCATCACCATTTTTTAGAGTGCATCTTATACACTATTTGTCGTGTATGAAGGTAGAGCTTGCGACTGAATGCACATCTGAATTAACTAAGAAAACTATGCTGCCCCAGGTTATGATTAAGGGTTTTAATTTGTGTGAAAAGAAAAACTCCTACTTCTTATGCTCAAAGGGGTTGACTATGGATTATCTTCCTTATAACTCCACTGTTTGGGATTTGAAAGAACGCATGTACATCATCAGCGAGGTCTGTTCAAAAGCATACTGTAGAGACTGTGGTATCGTTTTCGTCATCCTCCTTCTAAAGGCTTAGAGCTTTTGGTCGAGAGTTAAATATCACAAAAATAAGTAAGAAAGAAGTTTAAATATAGTGAATACGAATGAATTAATTCAAAACAGGCATATGCAATGCATTTATAAAATAATAAAGTTTGACATGAAGCAAATGTTCGAACAATCAAAAGAAATTATAAATTGAAAATTCTAGATGAACAAAAATCCTCTTTGTCTTGACTTGTCACTTCAGATGGCGTGCCTTGGAGATATGGAAGAAGAATTCAGCTTGACCATCTTGTGTAAACTCCAACACTCCTTTTTCGATCAAGTCTTGAATCTTATTTCTCAATGTCCAACAGCTATTACTGTCATGTCCAGGACTGTTGGAGTGGTATGCACACCTTGAATTTGGATTGTATATTGGGGAAGCAATGTTGGGATTTTGAGGAGGATCCTTCAACGCAATCATCTTGGCTTCCAACACGTGTTACAATGCTTGAGCCAATGACATGTTGATTTTGATAAAGCGTCTTTTAGATGTATTCCTCTTACGCTGATTACCCTGTCGTTGTTGGAGAGGTTGTGATGTAACAGCAATTTGGAAAGCTCTAGTCTCCACCAAGCCAACTTCTTGTCTCATTAGGGGATGATTAATGACTTGATCCCCAGTCTCGACTGTTTGCTCCATATGATTGCATCCATTTTGATGAAACTTGTTGACTAGGGATCTCAACTCTTCTTGTCCTTGAGCTAAGTTTTGGATAAGAGCCATTTGACTGATCATTTGGATTCTCATCCCTTCCATTTAAGCTTGCAGTTGTTCCAACTGGTTATCCTTGTTGTTATCAGGATGTTTCTTAGTCAGATTCCCGTTGAGGAGTGCTTTCAACTCTTATTTCCCCTTGGATAGGTTGAGGAACATTCCCATGAACTGAACCTCTTGAGGTTGGAAATTTCTGTCATTCTGTTTGAAAGCCATTTTCCTTGCTGAAATAAACAGCGAGAACATGAGAGACCTATACTAGACGACCTGTTATGTAATGACATGCATGATGTGTAAGTGTTTTCAAGGATCTCGCGAGGTAAACAAGAAAATGTCATAAGTTAAATTTTGCAGCTTTGATTTAAGAACTTTATATCGTTAAAGGTCCTTCTACAAGAGTCAAGCTCACCGTGTTGAGTGGGTCATAGCCCCTGACTCAAGTTGTCGTATTTTGATATTTTGATGGAATTAGCTAGAGAAAAATAAATCCCCTTGCTAGACGCCTGCTTTATCATAACCTGCATCACAGGCCCTTGAGATCCTTGAAATGGTTAAAGAAATGCTATGGTATGACGTTATGATGTATATGCTATGCATCAAGCAAAATGTAGGGTGATGAAGACAAGTATGTCTTGTAGGAAATCCGAGTTATTGGTTATTTTATACAAACAAGATCCTGCAAGGAATAGAAACAAAGCCCTGTAATGAGTTCAAGTTGTTAGATAATGAAGGCAAACAAGTCACACAAGCAGCCTTAGGTTAAGGCTTGCATGAGTTCCATAGGTAAGTACCCTCTTGAAGTTTCAGTTGGCTCAACCTTCCTATCAATAGTAACCGGGTTCTAGGGAATCTCAATATCATTGATTTTTCCCACAAGTTTCGTTCCGGTCAACAACTGACTTGCCACCAAACAAAACTCGGGAGTCAAATCTTAATGAGTGTAGTATCGAGTATCAACCGACTTAGGACTACACCAAAGACGGATATCTCACTACTTCCTAATGGCCAAGTTGTTGAATTAAAGGTTCTAAGGTCAGTTAATGCTTCATGACACCATGCAGCGGCCCTGTATTCTCCTTGACTACTCAAGGGCTACCGGTACCAACCAAAGTGTCACATCAATATAGTTATTGCTTCAACCGTGTCAGTATACCCCACACAGTCCCCACGATCTATTGCTACTTACCTAAAAGGTGCCCCAGATCCGGGTGTAGGATCTATAGTAACAACCCAAACAAACCCTCCAAGGATAAAACATACAAAGCAAGCAATCAAAACTGTTTTAAAACGAACTAACTCTAAGGTAATACCACTTTTTATACAATCCTCGGCAGAGTCTCCAATTCTGTGATACGGTGGAAGAACCGACTGTTAATACTGGTTTTATGTTTGTGATTGCAAATATTGCGGCAAGCAAGAGTCAACATCAACTTTTCTTTTATCCAACAAAGGAAAGGGTGAAAAGAACAGAAAAAGACCTTTTCGAGAATTTTCTGAGTAAGGGGGTAGATTAGGGAAAGGGAAGGTGTTAGCACCATTTCCATCTGTATTTTTCTACGGGCTCTTAGATGCTAGCTCATATTTTGAAATTTGCTTTTGCTTTTATGTGTTTTGAAAAAGTAGTTTGAAGATGCCTTAGTGCGGCGATTTGCTTCATGATAACTCTTGTATCAGTCATCAAGAGTGTTGATAAAGAAATTTTTTTTTGAAAGTGTTTTGAAATATTTTTGTGTAAGTGCAAAAAGTTCATTTTGAGCAAGCATCTAACAGCTATCTACTTGCACTCGAAAAGGTAGTTCTTTTCCTCCTATCCTTTAGACAGTGTTATCCTACTACTAGTGAGTAGGTATCCCTATCGTTGGATGTATGAGGGACAATCTAAGGGACGTTATGGTCATGAAGGCAACTTGGAAAGGAATTTTAGTAACTTTCCTAACATTCTAAGATCACTTTTTACCGAGGCAACTTCGAGAGGGTCATTGAGGGACTTGTGATCTTTTAAACTAGAGGACAATCACTAAAACTTCTCACGTTTCGTGAATTGTGACCGTTTTCCGAAGGCAACCGAAGTGGGCTTACCCTAGAGGTGTATATGTGCATGTGTGCTTGTTCAGTTATTTTTTATCTTTTGTCTCAGGTTTGATAATATTTTGTTATTAGTTTTTTCATACAATCCTATTAGTCATACATCTAGCAGTTAATATGAAATGTAGTAAAAATGCAGAAAGTAAGGGTCCTACGCTATTACAACTGTTATACCCCAAAATTTTTCCTCTCATTTCTCAAGGCATTTCTCACAAGGATTCTCAAATTTCAAGCTTGCACAAGTACAATTGGAGGAAACTGTTAAAAAAGGGAAAAACAGATAAAAATAATCTTTTCAGCAAAATTGGAGAAAAATAAGTTTTCTTCGGTTTCCCTTGCTTCGATTGGATTTTTGGTCCCCTGCAAATCTACTTCAATTCACAAGGCTTTGATTGGACTTTGATCTCCTTCAGGCCTTCTTTTATTTCCCTTGTTTTCGAATCTGGACATATTGGCCTCCTACACGCACCTTTCGTTTGGGCATGTGGTTCCTTCAGTACAAGCTACTAGTCACACCCTTCGTTTGGGCACATGACTCTTCAGCACAAACTCTTAGTCATGCCTTTCATTTGGGCATGTGGCTCCCTCTTTACAAAATTTCGTTTGGGCATATTTGCATAAGGTCACAAGGCAGGGACCTCCTGCATACACCTTTCGTTTGGCCACGTGGCCCATTTGCAGGCAAATTTAAGCAGGAAATATCTCCCTTGGAAAAGGCTTCTGTGATACGGTGGGAGAACTGACTTGAGGGTTTGCGTTTGTGTTCGCAAATGTTGCAGTTAGCAAGAGTCGCCGCCGACTTTTCTTTTATCTAAAAGGAAAGGTGTAAAAGCACAGTAAAAGACCTTTGAGATTGTTTCTTGAGTTCGGGGGGTAGATTATGAAAAGGGAAGGTATTAGCACCCCTTTTCATCCATGATTTTCCATGGGATCTTAGTTACTTGCTAGATCACTTGCTTTTGTTGTTTGAAAATGTGTTTGGTGTGGTTTTGAAAGTATTTTGTAAAAGAGGCCATTCATTTAGGCAATCTTTGTAATGATTCTCGTTCGTAAGAATGTATACAAAGATGTTTGTCTTTTTTGAAAATGTTTTCAATGTTTGTAAGTTATTTTGTGTGTGTGTGTGTATTTTCGAAAATAGCAAGGATAATTGTTTAGAAATAGAGCAAGTAACTAGAAGCAATCTACCTACTCTAATGTATTTCTTATGCGTTTTCTATTCCTTTGACATTGTCATCTTACCATTGATTTGGTAAGCAACCCTATCTTTAGATGTAAACGGGACGGGCGTGGGTCATCGTATAACCATGATTAGCAATGTTGCAAAGTATCTTAGTATTTTCGAGGGACTAAGATCATTTTATAAGGCAAATTTAAATAGCGTCATCGAGGGACTATGATCTTTTGATTTTGTTTGTTTTACCAAGATACTTTGTGTGATAGGTGGATCTGGAACTGACTGTTTAACGCTGGTTCGCGAAATGTCGCGGTAAGCAAGAGTCGCCACCGTCTTTTATTTTCTCCAACATGGACAGGACAAAAGCACAATAAAATTCCTTATGAGATAGTTTCTCGGTTCGGGAGGTAGATTTATAGAAAGGGAAGGTGTTAGCACCCTTTCTATCCATGGTTATCCATGGGCTCTTAGATACTTGCTCATTGTGTTTTCAAAAGTGTTTGCTTTTCAATTATGAGTGAGTTTGAAAAAGTTTCGTTTTAAAGATTTCAGATCGACTCTTGTATCAGTCCTCAAGAGTGTTTGAAAAATTGTTTTGAAAGCCTTTTGAAAGTGTCGGTGTGAAAAGAGTTTTGATTTGTCTTGAATTAGAGCAAGTATCTATGAGTCATCTACCTACCCTAAGGAATTAGGCTGTGTAAATGTCCTTAAGGTAGTGCCATCCCACCATTGAGAGATAGGTAGTACCACAGTTGGAGGTGTTCGGGTCAATTCGTTTGTAGGGACAGTGTGGTCACCAGAGCAACAATAGGACACCTTAGAAGCTACCCTTATTCCATTGATCCTTTTTTAATTCGAGGCAACTTTTCTGAGGTAACTTGTTTTAAGGCATATGGATCAACGGACATAAGGACTTACTAAAACGTCCTATACTCGACGACCACGTTTCGAAGGCAAGGCAACCGTGAGGCGTACCCTAAGAGTGGTGTGTGAATTTGTGTGTTATTTTCATGTTATGTTTTATCTCGTACATGTATCATGGTGATCTACGCTTGTTTTTAATTTAGGCCATACATTCTTTCATGCAAAGTTTAGCAGTTTTACGAGTGCGGAAATTTAAATGCGGAAAGTAAAATCCTACGCTATTACAAGGCGCGGGTCTATACATCGCCAAATTACAAAGAACCGTTTTGATAAAAAATGCGGAAAATAAATAAATTCCTAATTACTATTACACGGCTTGAGCAATTACATAATATTCACAAAGAAAAAATAAGAATAAATGCGCGAATGAATTAAAGTTGCACGTTCGAGGGCGTTGGACCCTTTTGAAATTAAATTGAATTAAAAGTTGATTAATTATTTTATTAAAAAAGAAAAGAAATGTTTTTTAGGTTTTTTGTGTTTATGAAATAAAGAAATTAAAATTGAAGAGAAACCCTAATTCTAAGTTGTTTTTAATTATTAATGAAAAAATATTAAAGTTTAACCTAATTTACTAAATATTTAATGTACATGTTTATTTACAAAAAATGAATGATAATTAATAACAATAATAATGAGAGAAGGTTATTTATAAAAAGAAAAGGTGAAAAAAAATATCAAAACCCTAATTCTACCTATTTTAGTTTATTAAGAAAAAATGTTGAAATTGAAACCTAAATTAACTAAATTAATTATTAAAGTTTATTTATAAAATAAATTAATAGTGAAATAATAATAATTAAATATATTTTAGTTTCTGATTATTTATCTTATGAAAATTAATTTATGAAATTAAAGAAAACAATTGAAGACAATTAAAAGAATAAAAAGGAAAATCAAATAAAAAAATAAAAATGTGCAAACCATGGGGGGTATTTAGACCCAAAGGGAGGTTTTTTGTGAGAAATCTGGCCCATTAGAAAAAAAGCCTTGTTTGACTTTCTGGTATCACGTGCGTGTTCATTGACTCCTGAGTACCGTGGTCTGCATTCTTTGGCCATTGAATTGGGTTTCATGGCCATTTGTGTTCTGGCTGTTGGCCATTTGTATTCTGGCCGTTGGCCATTTGCGTTCCTTAATCTTCTCAGGATGTCTGTCTCGCCATGTATTGGTGTCATGCATAAGTTGTTCTGCTTTGGCCATTTGGCTTTTGGCTTTTGGCCATTTGGCTTTTGGCTTTTGACTTTTGGCCCCAACGTTCCTTAATAAACCTGCATGGGATCCTGTCTAAATCTGCAGTGTTGAATCTCATGAACACATTAAATAAAATCATAAAATGCAAATAAAGCCAATATATGAAGAAATTTAATGTTTAGGCACAATATGGCATGTATGAATGATTATACCCTTTTGATCATGGAGATCAAGCCAGCCTTACCCTTACTGAAGAAGTAGTGAGGTGTTGGTTTGTAACTGTGATGGCTTGTTTGTAGTGAGAGAGGGATTTGTAATAAGGATTTCAAGGTTTTAGGGTTCTTGAAAGAATTTGATATTAGTGTTGTGGCAAGGTTTTCTTCTTCTCTTTTTTCTTCTTTCTGGTTTGTGTGAAAAGAAGGTGATTATATAATGGAAATTAGGATAAAGAAAATGGGCTTTGAATGTGCAATTGGGCCTCCAATGTTCACTTGAGTTCTTCACTTTCCAGGCTAAATCGCAGGGACTTAAGTGCAATTTTTGAAGTTGAAATGTGAAAACAAAATGTAGCTGACATCGATAACTAACTCTTGTCCGAAAATCGGCTCAATCGGATAAACAGTGAATTAGTTATGAATTTTTGAAGTTTCAGCTCAGACAAACTTATTTTGGGCTCCAGTGTCAACTCTGACACGTTCTTCAATAAAAAACTGGTATTGATCGCTGCATAATTTGGTCTCGACTTTTGAAGCAAAGTTGTAGATCTATGAGTCAGTGACCTTGTGTAAAAATATGAGTCCAATCCGATGAAAATTGACCGAGTTATGAATTTTCGAAGTTTCGGCCCAGATGAAATAATATTCAGCATTCAGGATTTTCAGCGTGTCATGCATTCTAAGCAAAAAACGAAGGCCTTTTGAATACCGTTTGAACTCAATACCTTCTGTGAAAATGTAGTCAACTCAATTTGTGAAATTTTGGCGGTAGAACCAGCTCGAAAAGATGAAAATCGACCAAGTTATGATTTTATGAACATGACGCAAATAAACTTCTGTCACAAATTTTCTGTACGAAAATACTTGATAAATCCACATTTTTGAAGACCTTCTGATTGAAATTAGCTTCCAGCCGTGAGAGATGAAAACGTAGATAATGTCAAGACGGAATTTTTGCCACCGGAACGGGTTCAAAACGAGCCACGATCTTCAAGTTATGAATTTTTTAGCGCGTAAAAACTGCACTTTCAGCACACTTTTTGACCATATTTCTTCGAGAAAACTCGCACATTCGGATACCTTCTTTAAAGAACTGACCCTTGAGCCGAACCTGAATTTGAGAATACGTTATCAGAGATATCTTGGTGAAAGAACACCTGAATATGACGCGCCGGGTTGGACTTGTGAATTTTTCTTGAAATATTTTCAGAAATATGGGAGGGCAAATTTTGGGGTACAACAGTTGCCCCTGTTCAATCTTCTTAGACCTGAGGATGTAGATTGGCTGGCGTGCCTTTCGTAATCTGAAGGTGGAAGATGATTGAACACTAGAGTGCCCAGAAATTTTCACTTACATAGTAGAATGTCAGCAGTGTGATGCAGGGAATGGGCTTACAGATGCCATTTGGAGACTGTAGGTATGTGGAGATAAGCTTATAGATGCCATCTGGAAGTATGATAGTACCTTGTCGGGAATGGGCTTATAGACGCCACCTAGGTGTCGATCGCGTAAGAGATTCCTTAGCGAGAACTTGCGTACCTGAGAAAGAAAAATAATTACCTGGCCTGTTACAGGAGTTGATCTTCAAACTCTTTACGTAGATGTGCCCTGGCTGGATACAGGAATCGAATCTTTAAACTCTTCAGACGTGCCCTGGCAGGATACAGGAATCAAGTCCGGAGAATATTAGTCGTCAACAGATACACCCTGGCAAGATACAGGAATCAGATCTTCGAACTCTTCAGACGTGCCCTGGCAAGATACAGGAATCGAGTCTGGAATTCAGAAAGGTTGGTGAGTTGTCTCTACTGACAGGTTATTTCCATGGACGGGTGGTCTTTATCGACGGGTGTCTATAACGACGAGTGTCTATAACGACGAGTGTCTATAACGACGAGTGTCTATAACGACGAGTGTCTATGACGACGAGTGTCTATAACGACGAGTGTCTATGACGACGAGTGTCTATGACGACGAGTGTCTATGACGACGAGTGTCTATGACGACGAGTGTCTATGACGACGAGTGTCTATAACGACGGGTGTCTATAACGACGGGTGTCTATAACGACGAGTGTCTATAACGACGAGTGTCTATAACGACGAGTGTCTATGACGACGAGTGTCTATGACGACGGGTGTCTATAACGACGCGTGTCTATGACGACGAGTGTCTATGACGACGGGTGTCTATGACGACGAGTGTCTATAACGACGAGTGTCTATAACGACGAGTGTCTATAACGATGAGTGTCTATAACGACGAGTGTCTATGACGATGGGTGTCTATGACGACGAGTGTCTATAACGACGAGTGTCTATAACGACGAGTGTCTATAACGACGAGTGTCTATAACGACGAGTGTCTATGACGACGAGTGTCTATAACGACGAGTGTCTATAACGACGAGCGTCTATAACGACGAGTGTCTATAACGACGAGTGTCTATAATGACGAGTTGGATCAGAGAAATCTTTCGGCATTGATTTAACTGGATTTGTATTCTTTGACTGGGTTGGTCTCTTTTGACTGTATTCGTCTACATAGCTGATCTTTTAACTGTATCCTTCCTGAAAGGTAAAGGTCAGTCATGTGCAATGCATGATATGGATCAAGCAATAATATTTTTCAACACATGAGATTGTATGATATGATGCGTATATGCATGTATCATGATGTATAACAATGTGATGTATCTGCGTCTAGGAAAATAGATCCTTGACGGATGCCGGGAAGTCAAATCCTGGGCTGATGTTGAAGAGTGAGATTCTTCGTTTCCGTTGGGGATGATGATTGCAAGAATACCGGTCGGAGAAGATAACTCCGTTGGGGAATAAACTTGGCGAATAGATTATTCTGCGGGGAGTGAACTTTGTGGGGAAAGAGAAGTACTTTGCTGAGGTTGATGAAGATAACTCCGTTGGGGATACCGTTGATAAGTTATGTTGGGAGATTCGATGAACTCCGCGGGGGATAGGAAGACTTCGCCGAGGACGATCTTTCCGTGGCTTTTAGGTGAGGATAACCCAGTTATATCCTGGTGGGGAAATAACCTTTGAATAAAACCTGGGGAGACGCGTTCGCTCTGCAGGGAGTGAAGGTATCTTGGTCGCATTCTTCAGCTGAACTTACCTTGGCCCTTTGGTGGACAGAGCAACCGAATCATTTAGACAACTCATTATTGCCCCAGTTTCTGTTGGAGAAGAAGGTACCTGTGAAGGTGTTTGATGACTGTCGATTGACAAATCTTCTTCTGGTAGGCAAGTGACGAGATGCCGGGACATAGTCGCACGCTTTGATCCCTAACTTTTGCCTGGACCGCCCTTTCGGGTTTTCAGCCCACCGGGATACCCATTTTTGCCCAAGCCGCCTTTTCAGGTTTTCGACTTGCCGGGTGTACAAATTTTTTCATTTTCATCCCTTATTTTGCCCGAACCCTTTTGGTTCACCGGGAAGCCCTTATTTTTGCCTAGGTGCGTCAACCTAGCGGGTCTTTGATTTTGCGTAGTATTTTTTCGACTATGTCCACGCTCTCAGAGTGTAGGGAGTTGCCCCTGTTGTTGTGTTGCCATGCCATCAGAAGATCTTGATCAGGCAAGATTCGTGGCTGGAACTCACGTCCAATGCCCCAGGTGACTCAGGCGGAGATTTGCCCCAAGCTAATTGGCCTTTTGAGAGATTCTTCGAATCTTGACTTAACTGCCCCTGATGCCGGGCCATGATCATGTCTGCCCCTTGATTGGAGGTGCTTTTGTTCATTAGGCATTCGTCGTGCGAATTTCTATGCTGTTCAAACAAAAAGTCATATGCAAACAAAGTTATGCTAAAAATGCAAAGCTTATGTCTGTCTTGAAGTTTTTGAAAAATGCATTTTTCAGTAAAACCAACAAATTTTGTAAAATGTGATGTCAACTCAATATTTTATAGCAAGCCTTAAGGAGTCAGGATACCTTTGGTAACAGTATGCTTTCGAACTAACCCATGCTTCAGCTAGGACTTTTAAGGGTTGTAGCGTGGCCTGGTTCACGGTTTAAGAAACAAAGGATAAAGGCTCAAATTATTTGTACCCACCCGCTCTTCGTGATGTTCTTCAAACCTAAACTCAGCTGATCGTGCATTAGACCTTGTTTGAGTCTTTGCTCTGAAATTCCAGTGATGGTTCGGATGTTGAACGTTTATTTGAATAGGCAGTCATTTTTGTTTGGTTTAGGTTTTGTAAGACCTCTTTCTTTTTCTTTCATTATCCCTGTTTTTTGCCTGAACTGTTTCTTTTTGGAATTACAGTCAGCGGGATGCCCCAGTTTTGTAAGTCTCCTTCATAGGTTTTGACTTAATGGGTTTTTATTTTGAGAAGTAATGACTGCCTGTCTGTATGATTGTTCGGAACCATCATTGTCTTTTGTTTTGTAAGGACCTCTTTGGTGCCATGCACTTGGATCAACTGAGAGACTACCCTGCCCCAGGTTATGATTAAGGGTTTTAAATTTCGAAAAGAAAAACTCCTACTTCTTTGGCTCAGAGGGGTTGACGAGGGATTATCTTCCTTATAACTCCAGTGTTTAGGAATTGAAACAATGCTTGTACCTCATCAGTGGGGTCTGTTTAAAAGCATACTGTAAAGATCGTGGTATCGTTTTCGTCATCCTCCCTCAAGAGGCTTAGAATTTTCAATCAAGAGTTGATCATCACAAAAATATGAAAACAGTTTGCATATAGTGAATATGAAATAATTACTTCAAAACAGACATGTGTAATGCATTAATGAAATAACCAAGTTTGACATGAAATAAAATGTTTGAACAATCAAAGAAAATTACAATCTGAACATTCAAATGAACAAAAGTTTCCAATCCTAGCCATGTTTTGACAAGGGAGCAGTGATCACATTGGGAGTCTCTAGAGAGTCGAGCTGGACTTCCTTTGCGTCAATCAGATCCTGGACCTTATTTCTCAAAGTCCAACAGTCATCTGTAGCATGCCCCGGGCTTTCAGAATGGTAAGCGCAGCGAACGTTGGGGTTATACCTTGACGGCGTCCTATTGGGATTCTTTGGAGGGTCCATGAGAGTTACCAACTTGGTTTCCAGCAACTGTGGCAATATCTGTGACAAGGTCATGCCGAGGGGAGTGAATTGCCTTTTGGGTCTCTCTTCCCTTTGCTGATTGTGACGCTGAGGGGCGCCGGCCGGTTTTGCAATAAGCACCGCGTTGACATCTTGGCGGTGTTCGGACCTATTCTGCCCTCTTGAGCCATAGACAGCACTAGATTCTCTCTTGGATGGTTTCTTCTTAGTGTTCGAGGAGTCACCATTCTGTATTTTCCCTGACTTGATGCCAGCCTCTATTCTTTCCCCGGTCAAGAACAAATCTGTAAACCCAGCAGCAGAATTCCCAATCAGGTGGTTGAAGAATGGACCAGACAGGGTCCCCAAGAACATGTCGACGAGTTCGCGGTAAGTCAGAGGTGGTTGTACCCTTCCAGCAAGGTCCCTCCATTTTTGAGCATATTCTTTAAAACCTTCGCCTGCACCTATAGATATTCCCTGAAGCTGAGTGTGCGTGGGAGCAAGGTCGGCATTGTACTGGTACTGTTTATAGAATGCAGTGGCCAAGTCCTCCCAGTTGCGGATGTTGGCTCCATTCAGTTGATAGAACCAGTCGAGTTGAGTCCCTGCCAGACTATCCTGAGAGAAGTGAATCCACAAATTCTTGTCAGCCGTGTAGGGCTGGATCCTCCTTATGTATGACCTGAGATGCAGCTTAGGACAGGAAGCCCCGTCATATTTTGCAAAAGCAGGTGCTTTGAATTTATGCGGGATCACTACCCCAGAAGACAGACCTAGATCTTCGAAGTCCAGGCCGGGCACTTTTTGTATCTCCATGGCACTTAACCGGTCTTCTAGCTGTTTGTACCTGTCCTCAACTGGAGGGTACTGCTCATCATTGTAATCGGTCTCGTTGTTGGAGACCACTGGACTAGGAACCTCCCTTTCTTGGGGACTGTCTTTCCCAACAGATGGGGTAGTCTGCTCAACTTCATTTTGTGATCCATTCCCAGATTTGCATCTAGGGTTGAACAACACCGTCCTCTTCTTCTTCTTTTTCAAAAGCAGGGTCTTCAGATCTTGTTGCCACTGGGCCAAACTCATGATCAACTCTTGGAACTGGGCGTTTTGAGCCTGGAGGGCCTTGATGGATTGCTCAGTAGATGATTCCGGATTCATGATGAGACTGCTGAAATAAACAGCAAAGAAGGTAAGCAACCTGTAGAAAAAAGGGTACCTGTTATGCAATGATGTGTATGTATGCATGCGATGTTTTCAAGGATCTCGCGGGGTAAACAAGAAAATTTGTTAAAATTAGAATCTGGTATCTTGATTGAAGTAACTTCGTGTTGTAGAGAGTCCTTCTTCAAGGGTCAAAGGCTCACCATATCTAGTGGGTCATAGCCCCTGACAACCTTGGCTAGAGGAAAATAAATCCCCTTTGCCCCTTTCCAGACATGTTGGTTCATCATGACCTGCATCACAAGCCCTTGAGATCCTTGAAATGGGTTAGTCCTCATGCAGGATGCATGCAATGGTATGATGTTATGCTATGCATGGGGTAATGTAGGTAAACCCTGTTATGAGTCCCAATTAAGGACTGTAAACAAAACCTGCAAGAAACTCAAGTGTCAGATAACAAGCATGCAAATAGTCAAGTTGGAAGACACACAAGTCACACAAGAGAAGCCCTTAGAGTTTAGGCCAGCATGGGGTCTAGGTATTACCCTCTTTCAGTTTGTTGGTTAAGACCTGTCCTATCAGAAGTAACCGGGTTCTAGAGGATCCCAATATCACTGACTACCCTCAATCGGTCATAACTCCAGCGTCGCAATCTTTTCTTGCGGCCAGAACCATCACGAGAGTTTAGCCTCAATGGGCATAGCATACTGCTACTGTTCTATTGGCCAAGTTGGGTCATTTAAGGTTCTAAGGTCGGTTGGTGCTTAATGACTCCTCAGAAGACCCATATTCTCCTCGTTGCGACACAAGGGATATCGGTACAGACCAAGGTGCCACACCAACGTAGCCACTGCTTCACCCATGTCGGTCTACGCCGGACAGGTCCCTCACAGCTTATGCTACCTAACAGGGTATCCCTAGATCCGGGTTAGGATCTATGTAACTCCGATGCATCCCACAATAATAAAGCAAACAAACACAGCAATTGAAAACACAAGTGATCTTAGCCCTAAGGTACACCTCACTTTATAAGAAATCCCCAGCAGAGTCGCCAGTTCTGTGATCAGTGGATCTGGAACTGACTGTTTAACGCTGGTTCGCGAAATGTCGCGGTAAGCAAGAGTCGCCACCGTCTTTTATTTTCTCCAACATGGACAGGACAAAAGCACAACAAAATTCCTTATGAGATAGTTTCTCGGTTCGGGAGGTAGATTTATAGAAAGGGAAGGTGTTAGCACCCTTTCTATCCATGGTTATCCATGGGCTCTTAGATACTTGCTCATTGTGTTTTCAAAAGTGTTTGCTTTTCAATTGTGAGTGAGTTTGAAAAAGTTTCGTTTTAAAGATTTCAGATCGACTCTTGTATCAGTCCTCAAGAGTGTTTGAAAAATTGTTTTGAAAGCCTTTTGAAAGTGTCGGTGTGAAAAGAGTTTTGATTTGTCTTGAATTAGAGCAAGTATCTATGAGTCATCTACCTACCCTAAGGAATTAGGCTGTGTAAATGTCCTTAAGGTAGTGCCATCCCACCATTGAGAGATAGGTAGCACCATCGTTGGAGGTGTTCGGGTCAATTTGTTTGTAGGGACAGTGTGGTCACTAGAGCAACAGTAGGACACCTTAGAAGCTACCCTTATGCCATTGATCCTTTTTTAATTTGAGGCAACTTTTCTGAGGCAACTTGTTTTGAGGCATATGGATCAACGGAAATAAGGACTTACTAAAACGTCCTATACTCGACGACCACGTTTCGAAGGCAAGGCAACCGTGAGGCGTACCCTAAAAGTGGTGTATGAATTTGTGTGTTATTTTCATGTTATGTTTTATCTTGTACATGTATCATGGTGATCTACGCTTGTTTTTAATTTAGGCCATACATTCTTTCATGCAAAGTTTAGCAGTTTTAAGAGTGCAGAAATTTAAATGCGGAAAGTAAAATCCTACGCTATTACAAGGCGCGGGTCTATACATCGCCAAATTACAAAGACCCGTTTTGATAAAAAAATGCGGAAAATAAATAAATTCCTAATTACTATTACACGGCTTGAGCAATTACATAATATTCACAAAGAAAAAATAAGAATAAATGCGCGAATGAATTAAAGTTGCACGTTCGAGGGCGTTGGACCCTTTTGAAATTAAATTGAATTAAAAGTTGATTAATTATTTTATTAAAAAAGAAAAGAAATGTTTTTTAGGTTTTTTGTGTTTATGAAATAAAGAAATTAAAATTGAAGAGAAACCCTAATTCTAAGTTGTTTTTAATTATTAATGAAAAAATATTAAAGTTTAACCTAATTTACTAAATATTTAATGTACATGTTTATTTACAAAAAATAAATGATAATTAATAACAATAATAATGAGAGAAGGTTATTTATAAAAAGAAAAGGTGAAAAAAAATATCAAAACCCTAATTCTACCTATTTTAGTTTATTAAGAAAAAATGTTGAAATTGAAACCTAAATTAACTAAATTAATTATTAAAGTTTATTTACAAAATAAATTAATAGTGAAATAATAATAATTAAATATATTTTAGTTTCTGATTTTTTATCTTATGAAAATTAATTTATGAAATTAAAGAAAACAATTGAAGACAATTAAAAGAATAAAAAGGAAAATCAAATAAAAAAATAAAAATGTGCAAACCATGGGGGGTATTCAGACCCAAAGGGAGGTTTTTTGTGAGAAATCTGGCCCATTAGACAAAAAGCCTTGTTTGACTTTCTGGCATCACGTGCGTGCTCATTGACTCCTGAGTACCGTGGTCTGCATTCTTTGGCCATTGGATTGGGTTTCATGGCCATTTGTGTTTTGGCTGTTGGCCATTTGTGTTCTGGCCGTTGGCCATTTGCGTTCCTTAATCTTCTCAGGATGCCTGTCTCGCCATGTATTGGTGTCATGCATAAGTTGTTCTACTTTGGCCATTTGGCTTTTGGCTTTTGGCCATTTAGCTTTTGGCTTTTGGCTTTTGGCCTCAACGTTCCTTAATAAACCTGCATGGGATCCTGTCTAAATCTGCAGTGTTGAATCTCATGAACACATTAAATAAAATCATAAAATGCAAATAAAGCCAATATATGAAGAAATTTAATGTTTAGGCACAATATGGCATGTATGAATGATTATACCCTTTTGATCATGGAGATCAAGCCAGCCTTACCCTTACTGAAGAAGTAGTGAGGTGTTGGTTTGTAACTGTGATGGCTTGTTTGTAGTGAGAGAGGGATTTGTAATAAGGATTTCAAGGTTTTAGGGTTCTTGAAAGAATTTGATATTAGTGTTGTGGCAAGGTTTTCTTCTTCTCTTTTTTCTTCTTTCTGGTTTGTGTGAAAAGAAGGTGATTATATAATGGAAATTAGGGTAAAGAAAATGGGCTTTGAATGTGCAATTGGGCCTCCAATATTCACTTGAGTTCGTCACTTTCCAGGCTAAATCGCAGGGACTTAAGTGCAATTTTTGAAGTTGAAATGTGAAAACAAAATGTAGCTGACATCGATAAATAACTCCTGTCCGAAAATCGGCTCATTCGGATAAACAATGAATTAGTTATGAATTTTTGAAGTTTCAGCTCAGACAAACTTATTTTGGGCTCCAGTGTCGACTCTGACACGTTCTTCAATAAAAAACTGGTATTGATCGCTGCATAATTTGGTCTCGACTTTTGAAGCAAAGTTGTAGATCTATGAGTCAGTGACCTTGTGTAAAAATATGAGTCCAATCCGATAAAAATTGACCGAGTTATGAATTTTCGAAGTTTCGGCCCAGATGAAATAATATTCAGCATTCTGGATTTTCAGCGTGTCATGCATTCTGAGCAAAAAACGAAGGCCTTTTGAATACCATTTGAACTCAATATCTTCTGTGAAAATGTAGTCAACTCAATTTGTGAAATTTTGGCGCCAGAACCAGCTCGATAAGATGAAAATCGACCAAGTTATGATTTTCTGAACATGACGCAAATAAACTTCTGTCACAAATTTTTTGTACGAAAATACTTGATAAATCCACATTTTTGAAGACCTTCTGATCGAAATTGGCTTCCAGCCATGAGAGATGAAAACGTAGATAATGTCAAGACGGAATTTTGGCCACTGAAACGGGTTCAAAACGAGCCACGATCTTCAAGTTATGAATTTTTTAGCGCGTAAAAACTGCACTTTCAGCACACTTTTTCACCATATTTCTTCGAGAAAACTCGCACATTCGGATACCTTCTTTAAAGAACTGACTCTTGAGCCGAACCTGAATTTGAGAATACGTTATCAGAGATATCTTGGTGAAAGAACACATGAATATGACGCGCCGGGTTGGACTTGTGAATTTTTCTTGAAATATTTTGAGAAATATGGGAGGGCAAATTTTGGGGTACAACACTTTGCATGCGTAACATGGCTATTTTTGTATAAGGCAACCAAGTGGAGAAACTCTAAGGGTGTTTGTGTGCAAGTGTGTTTGATTGCATGCATGATTTTATATTGAATTAGGATTTTTTATTTCATTGATTTTATCTTGCCATACATATCCTAATCACTAGCATTTACATTTGAAAGCGATAAAAATGCGGAAATGTAAAGTCCTATGCTATTACAATATTTAGGGGGTGGGGGTACACACTTATGAATGGGGAATCTAGCGAGAAAAATAAAGAAAATAATAAGGGGAAGAAAGAAAGAAAAAGGAAAAGAGTCAGCGTGCTGCTGATAGGAAGTTAGAAGTTCTGACCCTGGCCTGCTGCAGGATATCAATCTGTTAGTGAAAATGTATAGGTCAGAAGTTCTGACCCTGGTGCGCTGCAAAACAAAAATCTGTTTGTGAAAATGTATGGGGTCAGAAGTTCTGACCCTGTTGGGCACACAGTAATTTTCAGAAGTTCTGATATTACTGATGACAAAACAGGCCTCAGAAGTTCTGGAGCCAAAGTCAGAACTTGGTCTCCCCCTGTGCTAGTCAGAACATCTGCAATTTGGTTATTTTTCCACAAAACAGAAGGCATGCCTAGGACAGTTTCAGCAGATGTCATAGCGTTTCAGAAGTCAGAACCAAAAATCAGAGGCAAGTTTTGTACTGATTCACTTCCTACTTCAACATGCAGAGGCGTGAAAATCTCAAAACATGCACAACATCAGCATCATGATATCTACATTGTATTTTTGAGCATGCAAACCTGGTGATGTTTAAGCAATGTGGTGAGGGTCAACAAGTGCTTACCTTGCAACTAGAAACAAGTTCGTGGACTGGAGTTAGCCTTAACTCTGATGATATTCTGTATAGGTTTTTTTGAACGGATGGATGGAGTGTATACTGTATGGGTGTTTCTTAGTCAAGAAATATTTTGAGAGCAAATGGGGTTTGAAAGCAGGAGATTCAAAGTTAATGGTTGGTATGCTGTGTTTACAGTTTTTTGAAACTCTGGGAATTTTGGGCAGAGATTCAAGGTGTTTTCTTGCTAAAACTTATTGTTTCTTTTCAGCAATTTTTCTGAACTTGGACCTCCCCTTCTCAATGGACAAAAGTGTTCTATTTATAGGCAAAGCTTTGTGGGTTTTTAAAACGTTAAGTGGCGCCAATATCATGCATTAGATGCTGACTTACTCTTGAAGAAAAGCTCATAAAAAGTTGTGATGATTGACAGCTTTTGCCTAGGCTGGGTTAGTAAGCGAGGATTAAGGAAAAGTGACACCCATGAGCGAAAAGTAGCGCATGAACCCATACCTAAATCTGCACAAGAGCGTTGTTATGCTGCACGTGGAGAGACCCTTTGGACAAATGCTCAAAAGTGGTTGTGAGCATTAATGAGCATTAAATGGTGATGAGATTGGTCAAGAATAAGAAATCTTGTAATATGAGATTTGCATCATTACTTAAATATGAGCCAGCAGTTCCTACTTCAGCAAAGTCTAGAACAACGCACCCAAGTTCTGATCTTAGTATTTTGCTGCCTAAGTAAATGCTGAGGGTTCTCAAGACTTTCCAGCATGTTCTTTTGATTTTCCTCTGAAACTCTGGACTTAAAGATTCTGCTTCAGTGTAACACCCAATCTTCTAACCCCTTCCTCTTCTGATTCCAGCATGTTCTGAAGGAGCTTTCAGGCTTCGTTTCTTTCTTTGCATTCTTCTAGCAAACTGTGACTAAACTTGCGTAGCTGCTGAAAAAGAAATGTTCTGATTGAAGATTATGTGCTGAACCACGTTTACAACTTCTGACTGAGTTGGCGTAGCTGCTGAAGAGCCACATTCTGACTGAATGTTATATGCTGAGCCAAGTTTACAACTTCTGACTGCTCCTGCCTGGAGGTTGGTTCAGAAGTTCTGAAGTGTCATTTTTCTTAAATACTTTAGAAAAATTCTAAATATTTAGAATTTAACTTTTCCAAGGTAAAAATTGACTTTTGAGCTTCTTGATGAAACAAACTTCATATTCCAACATGTCTTATTGAAATATGATTTTTGTGTTTTGATTTTGATCCAAAAATAAAAGTTTGACTTTTTAGCTTGCAAATGACCATTTTGCCCTTGTGAATGGCTTGCTTGGAAAGGAATGATAACTCAAGGCTTGGATTTGTATAGGAGAAACTTTGAGAATCCAGGGTGATTTCTCCTGGAAAATGAGATGGCAAATTTTGGGGTACAACAGGTGCCCTTGTTCAATCTTCTTTAACCTGAGGAGTTAGATTGGCGAGGTTTTCCATTCGTGATTCGAAGGTGGAAGATGATTGGACACTAGAGTGCCCAGAAATTTGCACTCGGCGACAATAGGAGGAATGGGCTTAAAGATGCCATTTGGAGAGGTAATAAGATTTTGTTGGGGATGGGCTTGCAGATGCCATCCAAGAATGTTTGTTGAGATGTTGCTTGTATGTTTGAACATCAGAATGGCTTCCGTGTCTAGAGCGTATTTGAACTGTATTAGGAGTGTAGAAATCTGAATCTGAATGAGTACCAGAATGGCTTCCGTGTCTGGAGCGTATCTGAACTGTATCAGGAGTGTAGAAATCTGAATCTGAATGAGTACCAGAATGGCTTCCGTGTCTGGAGCGTATCTAAACTGTATCAGGAGTGTAGAAATTTGAATCTGAATGAGTACCATAATGGCTTCCGTGTCTGGAGCGTATCCGTACTGTATTAGGAGTTGAAATCTGAATGACTATCAGAATGGCATCCGTTTCTAGAGCGTATCCGTACTGTATCAGGAGTTGAAATCTAAATGAGTACCAAAATGGCTTCCGTGTCTGGAGCATATCCGTACTGTATCAGGAGTTGAAATCTGAGTGACTATCAGAATGGCATCCGTGTCTGGAGCGTGTCTGTACTGTATCAGGAGTTGAAATCTGAATGAGTATCAGAACGGCATCCGTGTCTTGAGCGTATTCGTACTGTATCAGGAGTTGAAATCTGAATGAGTATCAGAATGGCATCCGTGTCTGGAGCATATCTGTACTGTATCAGGAGTTGAAATCTGAATGAGTATCATAATGGCATCCGTGTTTGGAGCATATCCGTACTGTATCAGGAGTTGAAATCTGAATGAGTATCAGAATGGCATCCGTGTCTGGAGCGTATCCATACTGTATCAGGAGTTGAAATCTGAATGAGTATCAGAATGGCATCCGTGTTTGGAGCGTATCCGTATTGTATCAGAAGTTGAAATCTGAATGAGTATCAGAATGGCATCCGTGTCTGGAGCGTATCCGTACTATATCAGGAAGCATATTGTTAATGGTAGCTGTTAATCTTATCCTAAAAAGGGTAAAATGTTAGCTTAAACAAAAGTTATGTTGCATGAAATGTATGATGCAATGTATTTCCTTTATCAATGTTTATGATATACGGATGCAATGTACATGCATGTAAGCTGATATGCTGTATTGTTGTTTGATTGAGGAAAATAAATTCTTGACTGCTGCTGAGGATATGTAAGTCCTCAAGTCTTGAAGTCGAAGCGTTGATGAATTTCTGCTGAGATAAATAAACTCTAGTTGTAAGGGAAATGCCATGTATTGCTCGTAAGATCTTCTTAAGGAAACCTGAGAATCTTGACGACTTCTACTGGGGATTAACCAAATGGGAGTTTTTTTTCTGTTGGGGAGTATTGAAAACTCTGTGGGAAAAAAAATTGAACCCTGTTTAAAAAAGTTCGGGAGTCTCGGTTGTCTGCCGCTCTACTGGGGAGTTATCCTTGGTTGGAGAGAATCAAAAGTTAGTTGTTATCTGGTCGGATACAGGTTTCTCAGTAACTTGCTAGGGATAAGGAAGTTTGTTGTTATCTGGTCGGATACACGTTTCTCAGTAACTTGCTAGGGATTGTAGAGTAGTGTACTGGGGAAGAAGAGTTGTGGTCTTTTGATTTGTAGTAGTCGGAGAGGCGAACTCAAGTTGGGGAATCCTACTGTTTGTTGGGGATATGTGAATTTTCATGTCTTGAAGTTGAAGTATGGATGAACTCTTGTTGAGAGAAGTAAATTCTATTGTGAGGGTAATGCCATATACTGCTTGTAAGATCTGCTTGAGGAAACCTTGAGAAATTTGACGATTTCTACTGGAGATAAATAATTTGAATTTTTAGTTCCGCTGGGGATGACATGCTGGGGGGATTTCTTATGGAATAGCCTAGAGACGTTTTCCTATCCTTTCAACCTATCAGTAGTTGTCTTTCTTATTTTGTTTATTTGTAAACAATAATTATGTTGAAATGCATATGTTCATTAATGAATCATTGGACGTTTTTGCAAATAAAACACAAGTGTAAAGAGAAAGACAAATAGTTTTCTGTACTTTCAAAGAGATATCTTTGTGTTTGACTTTGAATAAGTATTTTGTACAAAGGATACAAACATCCTTGTAAGAGAATGGTGCCATAAAAGCAAGAAAGATTTTATACAAAGGAAGATAGCTATGTGTGATCATCCCATGGGGTTCCCATTCTGCTTTGGCCTTCGTATCTCTGAATATCTTGTCCATTTGTTGCTTCATCCGAAGATGATTGAATTGATCAGAAACTTCGAGCTTGTCAATGGAAGTCAAAGGTTGTCCGTAAGTGATCCGATGGTACATAGTCATACGCTTTAATTCCCTATCTTTTTCCTAGACCGCCCTTTCGGGTTTTCAGTCCACCGGGAAACCCTTTTTTGCCCAAGTCGCCCTTTCGGGTTTTCAACTTGCCGGGTGTAAAGATTTTTTTTTATCTCTAATTTTTGCCCGAACCTTTTTGGTTCGCCGGGATGCCTTTTTTTCCCCTAGGTATGTCAACCTAGCGGGTTTCTTATGTGTAGTATCTTTTGACTATGTCCGCGTTCGCAGGGTGTGGCAGGTCGTCGCCATCCATGGTGGTCAAGATCATTGCCCCACCGGAGAATATGCTTTTGATTACAAATGGTCCTTCATAGGTAGGAGTCCATTTGCCCTTGGGATCACTTTATGGAAAAATGATACGTTTGATCACTAAATCTCCAACTTGATATACTTGCCGCCTGACTTTCTTGTTGAAGTCCTTGATCATCCGTTTTTGATGCATCTGACCATGGAAAACAACAATAAGTCTCTTTTCATCAATTAAGTTCAATTGATCAAGTTGAGTCTGCATCCAATCGTCCTCACTCAAACCTGCATCCCTCATAATTCTCAAAGAGCGGATCTGAACCTCAATAGGCTAGACAATCTCCATCCCATAAACCAAAGAATAGGGTTTTGCCCTATTTGATGTGCGAGTCATGGTACTGTACCCATGGAGAGAAAATGGTAGCATCTCATGCCAGTCCTTGTAGGTGACTGTCATTTTCTGTATGATCTTTTTAATGTTTTTATTTGCAGCTTCGACATCACCATTCATCTTTGGCCGATAGGGGGACGAATTATGATGCTGAATCTTGAACTGCTCGCACAAGGCGGTGATCATAGTATTGTTAAGGTTTGTACCATTATCAGTGATGATCCTTTCTGGGATACCGTACCAGCAAATGAGATTTTGCTTGATGAAGCGGGCAATAATATTCTTAGTAATAGATGCGAAGGAAGCTGCTTCGACCCACTTTGTAAAATAGTCAATGGCCACTAGAATGAAGCGGTGTCCATCGGAGGCTGTAGGCTTGATCTCCCCAATCATATCGATTCCCCACATAGCAAAGGGCCAAGGAGCCGTCAAGATATTCAGAAGAACCGGAGGTACGTGCACCTTGTCCGCATAAATTTGACACTTATGACAGGTCCGAGAGTGTTGATAGCAGTCTGCTTCCATGGTAGAACAATAATAGCCTGCCCGTAGGATTTTCTTCGCCATCGTATGCCCACCGAAGTGAGTTCCAAAAGTACCTTCATGTAATTCAGCCATGATCTTTTCAGCTTCAATCTTATCCACACACCGGAGCAGAATGGAGTCATGATTGCGTTTGTATAGGATGCCATTACTCAAGAAGAACTTAGCAGAGAATCTCCTTAGGAACTTTTTATCATTGATTGAAGCTCCTTCTAGATATTCTTTAACCTCGAGATACCTCTTGACTCCATGAAACCAAGGCTGGTCCACTACTTCTTCAGTATTAATCTCATGACAGTGTGTTGGTTCATCCATTTGTTCGATGGTGATCTGGGGAGCCTCGTTATCCCAAATAAGTTTAAACATAGATAACATTGTGGCTAGGGCATCTGCTAGCTAATTTTCTTCTCGCGGGAAATGCTAGAAGGTAATCTGCTCAAAATGTGGTAGCAACGTCAAAACATGTTCTTTGTAAGGGATAAGGTTTGGGTGCTTAGTATCCCATTCTCCTTTGATCTGACTGACGACCAAAGCTGAATCTCCAAACGCATCTAAAGATTTGATTCCCAAGTCTATGGCAGCCTTGAGACCAAAGATGCATGCTTCGTATTCCGCCATGTTGTTCATACAGTTGAAGCAAAGTCTGGCAGTAAATGGAGTATGACACCCTTCTGGAGATATGAGTACAGCGTCGATACCATTACCAAGTGCATTGGAGGCCCCATCAAAGAACAGGGTCCATCGGAATCCTTGTTCAGGTCCGTCATATGGTCTGATTTCTTCACAGTTGTCTAATGTCATGATGTCTTCACCCGGGAATTCAAATTTCATGGACTGATAATCTTCTACAACTTGATGAGAAAGATGATCAGCTAACACACTGCCCTTTATGACTTTCTGGGTAGTGTACTGTATGTCATATTCTGTTAGGATCATCTGCCATCTAGCTATCCTCCCAAACAGAGCAGGCTTTTAGAAGATGTACTTTATCGGATCCATCTTAGATATCAACAAAGTAGTATGAGTCAATATATACTGTCTTAGCCGGCGAGCATCCCATGCCAGAGCGCAGCAAGTTTTCTCGAGCAGTGAATATCTGGTTTCACAATCAGTAAACTTTTTGCTCAGGTAGTAAATAGCGTGCTCTTTTCGTCCAGACTCGTCATGCTTCCCCAATAGACACCCCATTGAGTTCTCTAAAACGGCGAGATACATGATCAGTGTTCTTCCCTTGACTGGTGACATCAAAACATGAGGCTCTTGTAAGTACGCTTTGATCTTATCAAAAGCAATTTGGCATTCATCATTCCATCTGACTACTTGATCTTTCTTCAATAGCTTAAAGATTGGCTCACAAGTAGTTGTTAGGTGAGAAATGAATCTGGCAATATAGTTCAGGCGTCCCAAGAATCCTCTGACTTCCTTCTCAGTACGAGGAGCAGGCATTTCTTGTATCGCTTTAACCTTGGCAGGGTCAACCTCGATGACTTTGTTGCTGACAACAAAGCCTAGGAGTTTACCGGACCGCACTCTGAATGTTCATTTGTTGGGATTCAACCTTAGTTTGTACTCCTTCAATCTCTCAAACAACTTTTGCAAATGATCAAGGCGCTCCTCTTCAGTTTGCGATCGGGATATCATTTCATCTACATAGACTTCTATCTTATGATGTATCATATCATGAAACAAAGCTACCATGGTGCGTTGATAGGTTTCCCCGGCATTCTTTAGTCCGAATGGCATCACTTTGTAGAAGAATGTCCCTCACTGTGTGACAAATGTAGTTTTCTCAATGTCTTCAGGTGCCATTTTGATTTGGTTATAACCTGAGAACCCGTCCATGAAGGAAAATACTTTGTGGTGGGCCGTATTGTCAACCAGGATATCGATGTGGGGAAGTGGAAAATCACCTTTAGAGCTGGCCCTGTTTAAATCTCTATAATCCATGCACATTCATACTTTGCCGTCCTTTTTAGGCACGGGAACAATGTTGGCAACCCATTGAGGATAGGAAGTGACAACCAAGAATCCAGCATTGAATTGTTTCATAACTTCCGCCTTGATCTTTTCTGACATGTCAGGTCTCATGCGGCGGACTTTTCGTTTTACTGGTGGACAATCTTCTCTTGTGGGCAGACGATGTACCACGATGTCTGTATTAAGTCCTGGCATGTCTTCGTATGACCAGGCAAAGATCTCAACATAATCATGCAATATCTGAATTAGACGCTCCTTGACACTTGGCTCTAGATTGGCACCCACCTTGATTTCCTTTTTATTTTCCTCGGTACCCAAGTTGATCGTATCCACTGGTTCTTCATGAGGCTGAATAGCTCTTTCCTCTTGTTGTAATAGTCTGGCCAATTCCCATGGTACTTCACAATCTTTCTCACCTTCGTCTTCGGCTTGGTAGATTAGATCTTCAGAGTCACTAAATGCCATAGCAGTATCGTTACCCATGGGATCCAGAATGGAGGGCTACCTGCATTTGTGAGTGTGGGTGTGTGTAAGGGTATAGCCATCCTTAAAAATAAAACGTAAAAGAAAAACAATGAGCACAAAAAGTTTGTATGTGAAAAAACGTTCATGATTCATTGAATGTCATATGAAGATGAAATAAAAACCCTAACAAATGGACAAGGTTTTAAATGTGCGAATTGTTTGAATATTACAAATCCAACAGAAATGTAAAAGATAAATTACTGAGATATGAAAGTTATTGGGACAAAGTATCTGGCTTCCCAATTGCGAAGTCCTCCGTTGACAGTAAGAAATATCCAATCCTCCAAGGTGTCATCTTCTTTACCATCTTCCACTGTGTTGACCTCTCGGTTGCTAATCTTCAGAGGTGGCCCTCCAGCATGGGCACGACACACAACCTTCTGAGCATTCGAAGTAAACCCTAAGCCAAATTTTTCGGATTTATACGGAATGTATGGAAGTTGCCCCCAGATGGTGCATCCACCCTCCTCTATTACTGCCTTGGCGTCCTTTAGAGATGACATCCGAGGTGGAGGTCTTGTGATCTTGGGGATCTGGGATACCGTTTTGGTTACTGCTACCTCCTGAGAGACCTCTTCGAAATGTTGAAAAGGAGTTTCAATGAACTTGCCATCCAACTCCACATACCGGAAAGATTTTAGGTGGATAATCATGTACTCTTCCTCTCCGTGGACAATGATAATCTTTCCATGGAATGGGTATTTCAGCATCTGGTGTAGTGTAGAGGTGACAACATCGGCATTATGGATCCAGGGTCATCCTAGCAGACAAGAGTAAGAGGGGCGGATGTCCATTACATTGAAAGTTGAGTTGAAAGTATGAGTTCCCACCTTTATGGGGATGTCCACCTCCCCGTGGACCATACTCTTTGAGCCATCAAATTCTCTCACGACTATGTTACTGGGTTTCAACGTCAGTCCTTCGCAATCCAATTTGTCGAGAGCTTTCTTTGGTAAAACGTTCAAAGATGAGCCAGTGTCCACTAAGACATGGGCCAGAGTTGTTCCTCTACATGCCACAGAGACATGTAATGCCTCGTTGTGCTTTCTCCCTCTTGGTGTCAAATCAGCATCAGAGAAGCCTAGGCCGTTATCAGCTGTCAAACTGGCCACACAATCTTGGAATTGGTCAGTAGACGTCTCTTGTGGCACATGGGCTGTCTTCAGAAACTTCACCAGAGCTTTTGCATGTGCCTCAGAACACAGCAACAATGCTAGCATGGAGATTTTAGAGGAAGTTTTCCCCAACTGTTCAACCACGTCGTAGTCACTCTTCTTTATTATTCTCAGGATCTCCTCTATTTACTTTTTGTAGGTTTCGGGGATAGTCAGGGGTTGAGCCTTCGTCCGGACAGGCTCTTCTTGAATACTTTTCCCTCGAGTTTCAGCAGTAGGAGTAGGGATAACAGTAGGGGTTGTGTCGTCTTTGTCGATAGGAGTATTTGCATAAATGATTATTGGTATGGAGGTAACTTTGGAACAGCCACGGGTCCTAAAACTGCCCTTGGAGGGGCAATTTCTGGAGAGAAGATTCTACCACTACGAGTAATCTTACTAGTTCCAACAATATTGCTAATGTCGGGGTCTTCTTCTTCGGAGGTCATTTCTTCGGCGGCCAGCCCATCTTGTTTGATACCATGGTAGTAGATATCTCCACCGTAATTCCATGGTACTATTTTGTCTGATTCATACGGGACCAACCCGGGCATTGTGATTATAAGAGGAGTAGTTTTTGGAACCGATGTAATCCTAACGGGTCTGTTGGGGACCCCAGAAGGATTGGTGGGGATGGTTATGATTGAAACGTCTTCGACAGGAACAGGTGAAACAGGAGTACTTTCAAACATAATCTCTTGGTTTTCTATCAAGCGTTGAATGCCTGTCTTCAACAGAGGGCAAACAGTTGGTGAGGATAAGCAAAGATGGCAGTCTTCATTACAACCTAGGAATACACCAGCTTTCAACAAGTTTATCTTAATGATTGGGAGAAGAGTCAAGAGTTCATCAACTGTGGTAACAAACAAATCTTCTTCGATAGCATTGGTGTTGTGACCATGCCTAGGCATCGGAGCGGAAATGACATTTGGCTTCTCGGGTGCATCAAACTCAATCTCTTTTGCATCTATGAGGTCTTGAATTTTGTTTTTTAGGGCCCAACAGTTGTTAGTGTCATGACCCAGACTTTCAGAATGATATGCGCATCTAGCATTTGGGTGATAATGAGGGGACACTGTGTTGGGGTTCTTTGGAGCTTCTTTTAAAGTTTTCCAGATTAGATTTCAGAAGATGTGGTAAAACCTGGGCTAGAGTCATATTAATTCTGGTGAATTTCCGGACTGGCCTTTCCACCCTCGGTTGGTTACTTCTTGGTTGATCAGATGTAGGCTTTGGGATCATAATGGCCCCTACCATTGGTCGGAGCTCAGCTCTGCCCCGGTTCCCTTGTGGATAAACAGCAGATACCTCCTTCTTTCTAGTGAAAGGCTTTCTCACAGCTGTAGAGGCAGACGAATCCTTCTGAATCTTTCCACTTTTTATGCCAGCTTCCACCCTCTCTCCGGTTAATATTAACTCGGTAACCCAGCAGATGAGCTCCCAATCAAATGGTTGAAGAAAGGGCCCAATAGAGTGCCTAAGAACATATCCACCAACTCCCCTTCAGATAGAGGGGGTTGTACTCTTCCAGCTAGATCTCTCCATTTCTGCGTGTAATCTTTGAAACGTTCATTTGAAACCATAGCCATACTCTAAAGTTGAGTACGGGTAGGCGCCAAATATGCATTATACTGGTATTGTTTATAGAAAGCTGCGGAAAGGTCTTCCCAGTTGTGGATGTTGGCCCTTTCTAATTGGTAAAACCAATCGAGTTGTGTCCCGGATAAACTATCCTGGAAAAAATGCACCCACAAGTCTTTATCGGCTGAGTGCGGTTGAATCTTTCTCACGTATGATCGGAGGTGCATTTTAGGACATGAAACCCTGAAATTCTGGCTGCAGATACTCAATGTCACGTTTAATGTTATGACACCGTATCTGACTTACTATATGACAGTAAATACAAAAACAATAAAGAACACAGTCAATTGTTTACCCTGTTCAGTGTGCAACAACACCTACCCTGGGGGCTACCAAGCCAGGGAGGAAATCCACTATAAGAGATGTTAATTCAGGAATAAACCAACCAGTTTATCTCCTTCACTTAAGACCTACCCAATGCAATTTCAATCTAAGTACAACTTAAACCTGAGTTCCTACTCACTCCCCCTCAATCACAGCAGTGATACATAAAACAATTTGACTAATGAATTGATGAAGACACTCTTCAAAAACATACACTTGATTAAGCTTCACAGCTTTTTAATCAAGTAACACAACCACTCTTGCTTCACAGCTTTGAGTGATACACAACTTAACTTGACTCTGCTTCACAACTTTAGTCAAGAAACATTCAAACACTCTTGCTTCAAAGCTTTGAGTGCTACACAACCCTTACAATTAAAAACCTATTCCAAGTCACTTATCACAATGATAATTGCTTGGAGTACAATAATTAAACCTATACAGTTTACAAATGATCTTCTGACCAACAAGGGATTACTTGCAAAACAGCAGCTCTGTTGAATATATAGCAGCTGCAACTTCAGTTAGGGTTTCCACAAAAACCTAGGGTTAATTCTGTTTAACCTTAAGACTAGGTCACAAGACTTTATTAACCAGGTTAGGGTTGAGCTAGGTTAACCCTCAGAAAATGCAGGATTCTGTTCTGGAAAGACTGAGTTATTTTCCTGAAAAAACTCATAATTAACCAACCTGCAAACCTGTTAGTTCAGAACAGGATGTCTTAACATCTGTTATGACATTTGAGGAACCTGTCTACTGATTTAGGAAAATGTGATCATTTTGCAAAATGCTCAGATACACACTTATAAACATCAGTACCTGAATGACAATATTTTTCTGCAAAGGTACCTAATGAATCAGTACAAACTAAACTAGAATGTTATGACATCAGTCATGACATTCACACATACACTTGGGTTTTACCAAAAATGCAAGCCAATACCTAAACAACTACAAACTCCCCCTTTGGCAGATTTTTGGCTAAAGACCCTAAGCAATCAGAGATAGATAGCAGCAGAAAGAAATGACTGCAGAAAAATAGAATGTCTAATTGAGCAAGTACTAATTAAGTAAGTACCAAAATATTCTCCCCCTCTTTAGCCACAAATGGGCCAAATATACATGTTCATAAAGATTATACAGTTATCCAAAACAAATAATAAGAGCAGCAGCAGAAAAAAAACTGAACACACTTCCAAACTCCACCAGATATCAGCACCAACCAGCAACACCACCAAACAACAACCAACCTTTAAGCACTGTCATCAGACTCAGAGGATTCGGGCTTCTTCCTTTTCTTGTGAGCAATGTCAGCATTCTTCTCTTTGTTTGATGTCTCAACATCCTTAGAGACATCTGGATTTGTTTCAGCATTTGAACTTTCTTGGTTCAGAGGAACAGAAATGCCAGGAACTGAGTGTTTCTCGTTCAGAATTCGTGAAACAATTTTTGCTATTGCTTGATTAACATAGGCTGACCCTTCCCTATTTGCAATTTCAGGGGGAACTGAAGAAGAAGGATGAGATGGATTACCAGAGGCAGAAGCTTGGGACTTTCCTGCATGTCTTGTTCTCAACTCTTTGACCTTGGTGGGGTTAGTTCCCATTTTTCTACGAGAAGAGATCTCCAGGACTTCAGAGTCCAGACAGGAAGAGATTGTCCTAGAATCTTGATCAGAGGAAGAGGTTGAAATAGTCGTATTGGATGATGATGGTGTTTGGGACATTTTGACAGTTTTAGAGGACCAACAGCAACTGGAGAAAAAATTCTGATTGAGAGACTGGGTTTTGATGAGGAGACGAGAGGGGAAGGAAGAAAAGGAGTGTCTATTCAACTTCTTAAAAGAATTGAATGAAATGGGAAAATATAATTTTAACCCAATCAGAACAAGCATAACTCCTTTAATCCTTGTTTTAAGCAAAATTAATTGCTACAATTCCTCATGTTGGCAAATACCCAACTTACCCCTCAAGTTTTCAAATTGATTTGCATCCAGTGCCTTGGTAAAAATGTCATCCAGCTGTATCTCAGTGGCAACATGTTCCAATTTGATTGTCTTCTCTTCTACAAGGTCTCTGATAAAGTGATGTCGTATGTCAATATGTTTGGTCCTACTATGCTGAATGGGATTCTTGGAAATGTTGATTGTACTCAGATTGTCACAGTACAATGTCATAACATCTTGTGTGACATTATACTCAGTGAGCATCTGTTTCATCCAGATCATTTGAGAGCAGCTACTACTAGCTGCAATGTATTCAGCTTCAGCAGTAGAAAGAGACACACAGTTCTGTTTCTTGCTGAACCAGGAAACCAGATTATTTCCCAAGAAGAAACATCCTCCAGAGGTGCTTTTTCTATCATCAGCACTACCAGCCCAATCAGCATCACAGTAGCCAGTCAGAGCTGGTTCACATCCATGAGAATACATCAACCCATAGTTGTAAGTTCCACTCACATACTTCAAAATTCTCTTCACTTGGTTGATATGACTGACTTTGGGATCAGCTTGGTATCTTGCACAAACTCCAACTGCAAAGGCAATATCAGGTCTGCTGGCAGTTAATTACAACAAGCTTCCTATCATGCTTCTGTACAGACTTTGATCCACCTTAACCCCACTTGAATCTTTGGAAAGCTTTAGATGAGTAGGAGCAGGAGTCCTTTTGTGACTTGCATTCTCCATACCAAACTTCTTTACAATGTTCTTAGCATACTTGCTTTGAGATAAGAAGATTGAGTCCTCCATCTGTGAGACTTGCAGTCCAAGAAAATAAGTTAGTTCTCCCATGAGACTCATTTCGAATTCAGCCTGCATCTGGTCAGCAAAGTGTTTAACCATATGTTCTGACATTCCTCCAAACACTATGTCATCAACATATATTTGGGCAACCATCAACTTCCCTCCTTCAGTTTTGACAAAGAGAGTTTTGTCCAAGCCTCCTTTTCTGTAGCCTTTGTCTGAGAGAAACTTTGTTAACCTGTCATACCATGCTCTAGGAGCTTGTTTCAGGCCATATAGAGCTTTTCTCAATTTGTAGACATGATCAGGGTGGGTTGGATCCACAAAGCCTTTAGGTTGTTCCACATAAGCTTCCTCATTTAAGTACCCATTTAGAAAGACACTTTTCACATCCATCTGAAATAATTTGAACTTCAAAAGACAAGCAATTGACAATAGGAGTCTGATTGATTCCAGCCTGGCTACAGGTGTAAAGGTTTCATCAAAATCAACCCCTTCAACCTGGGTGTATCCTTGAGCAACAAGTCTTGCCTTATTTCTGGTGGCAACTCCTTCAGCATCTGACTTGTTCTTGAATATCCATTTTGTCCCAATGATGTTAGTTCCTTCAGGTCTAGGAACCAGTTCCCAAACTTCATGTTGCTTGAATTGGTTCAGTTCATCTTGCATTGCACCAATCCAGTATTCATCAGTTAAAGCTTCCTTGACATTTCTTGGTTCCATTTTGGACACAAAACAAGAGTTTGAGATGATTTCTCTAGATCTTGTGATGACTCCACTGTTGGGATCTCCTATGATGAGCTCTTTTGGATGATCCTTCTGAATTCTGATGGAAGGGATCTTGCTAGCTTCCTTTGATTCAGATTCTGTTGTGGTGGAGTTGGGTAGGTCATTCTGTTGGGTTGAAGTCTCAAAGAATGTCTCAACAGTACAAGGAACATCTATTTCTTCATGATAGTCATCAATTATAACATTTATTGATTCCATCATGGTTTTGGTTCTGGAGTTGAATACTCTATAAGCTCTGCTGTTTGAGGAGTATCCTAGAAATATGCCTTCATCACTTTTAGGGTCCAGTTTTCTTCTTTGTTCACGATCAGCCAGAATATAGCATTTGCTGCCAAACACATGGAAGTACTTCACAGTTGGTTTTCTTCCTTTCCAGAGTTCATATATGGTGGAAGAGGTTCCCTTCCTCAAGGTGACCCTGTTATGAACATAGCAGGCTGTATTCATAGCTTCAGCCCAAAAATACATAGGAAGTCTTTTGGCATGTAACATTGCTCTGGCAGATTCCTGTATGGTCCTGTTTTTTCTTTCCACAACTCCATTTTGCTGAGGTGTTATAGGAGAAGAAAACTCATGACTAATTCCCTCTGAAGAACAGAAATCATCAAAATTGCTGTTTTCAAATTCCTTGCCATGATCACTTCTGATTCTGACAATACACCCTTCCTTTTCTCTTTGAATTCTTTTGCACAATTCTTTAAAAACTTCAAATACATCAGATTTTTCCCTAATGAAATTAATCCAGGTGAATCTGGAAAAATCATCCACAACCACATAGGCATATCTTTTTCCACCAAGACTCTCTACTTGCATTGGTCCCATCAGATCCATATGAAGAAGTTCTAGAACCTTAGAGGTGGTCAGATGTCTTGACTTTGGATGTGACATCCTAGTCTGCTTACCAACCTGACATTCACCACAAACTCTTTCTTCATCAATTTGCAGTCTTGGAATCCTTCTGACTGCCTCCAAGGAGATAATCCTCTTCATACCTCTTAGATGAAGATGGCCAAGTTTTTGGTGCCATAGTTTCACCTCTTTTTCTTCTTTTGCAATGGAACACACAGACGAGAAATTAGTGTTCTCAGGCTCCCACAAGTAACAATTGTCTTTGGATTTGACTCCTTTCATTACTATCTCTTGTTTGTCATTGATTACAAGACATTCAGATTTTGAGAAATTGACCTTGAATCCTAGATCACACAATTGACTGATACTAATGAGATTAGCAGTCAGCCCTTTTACCAGCAGTACTTCATTCAGACTTGGAACTCCAGGGCAGTCCAAATCACCAACTCCTTTGATTTCACCTTTAGCACCATCTCCAAAGGTCACAAAGCTGGTGGTGTGAGGCTTAACATTATTGAGGAGGTTCTTGATTCCAGTCATGTGTCTGGAACATCCACTGTCAAAGTACCAGTCTTCCTTTACAGAGACCCTCAGGGAAGTGTGGGCTATCAGGGTAGTAGCCTTTTTCTTCCATTTAGGAGCATGTGGTACCTTTTTAGACTTAGGTTTGACACCTGAGTTCTGATTAGGGTATCCATACAATCTGAAGCAGAAGGGCTTTATGTGGCCATATCTCCCACAATGATGACATCTCCGTCTTTGGTACCTTTTCTTCATATGTCTCTGTTCCTGATGTTGAGAGTTGTGTTGAGACATCTGTTTTGACATTTGCTTATCAGTACCAGATTTCTTTGCTTCCATAAATCCTAGTCCAGATTTATTTCCCACATTTTGTCCAACCTGGAGGATCTCTTCCAATTTGTCTGTTCCATTTGTCAGCATCTTGACAGATTTAGTCATTTGATTCAGCTGTGAGTTCAGCAATTGAACTTCTCCTTCTAGATGACTTATAGTTTCAAGGTTTGCCCTTTTTTCAGCCTCCAGCTTTATGATGAGTTTTGATTGTTTCTCATTCTGCACACAGACTTCAGTACTTCTGATACATAATTTCTTGTAAGTATCAGCCAGTTCTTCAAAAGTCACCTCTTCATCACTGATGTCACTTTCAGAGGTACAAATACCAATTAAAGCAGTAACTAGTTTGGCAGATTCTTCTTCAGAGTTACTTTCTGAATCACAGCCAGACCAAGTAACTGTCATTCCTTTCTTTTGTTTCTTAAGAAAGGTAGGACATTCAGCTAGAATATGCCCATATCCTTCACAACCATGGCATTGAATTCCTCTGCCTTGATTTCCCTTCTCTTCTGACCTTGGTCTTCTGCTAGAACTGTCAATGTCAGAGGGAATGTTATAAACATTAGACCTTGACTTTGGATCTATTCTTTTGATGAGTTTGTTGAACTGTCTTCCAAGCATGGCTATAGCTTCTGAAATATTTTCTTCAACATCAGTGTTGGACACAAGTGCTATGCTCTTGTTCTTCTTGTCACCATTATCAGTGATCCCCATCTCAAAAGTCTAAAGAGACCCAATAAGTTCATCCACTTTCAACTTGCTGATGTCCTGGGCTTCCTCTATGGCAGTTACCTTCATTGCAAATCTTTTAGGCAAGGATCTGAGAATCTTCCTCACCAGTTTTTCTTCTGACATCTTTTCTCCCAGTGCTCCTGAGGTGTTGGCAATCTCCAAGATGTTCATGTGAAACTCATGAATGGTTTCATCTTCCATCATTTTTAGATTCTCAAACTTGGTAGTCAACATCTGAAGCCTTGACATTTTTACTTTGGAAGTGCCCTCATGAGTAGTTTTGAGAGTGTCCCAAACTTCCTTGGCCAGTTCATATTGATGTACTAGTCTGAAAATGTTTCTATCAATTCCATTGAACAAGGCATTTAAAGCTTTGGAATTTCCCAGAGCTAACTCATCTTCTTCTTTACTCCAATCTTCCTCAGGCTTCAGACTGATTGTCCCATCTTTCTCAGTTATGGTGGGATGGATCCATCCTTTGTCAGCAGCTCTCCAAGCCTTTTTGTCCAGAGATTTTAGGAAGGCAATCATACGAGGTTTCCAGTAGTCATAATTAGTTCCATCCAGAATGGGTGGTCTATTTCCAAAAACTCCTTCTTTGTCCATAATGCCAGAAAGTGATATCCCTAGATCTCACCCAGTAATACAGGCAGGGTGCCTGCTCTGATACCAATTGAAATTCTGGCTGCAGATACTCAATGTCACGTTCAATGTTATGACACCGTATCTGACTTACTATATGACAGTAAATACAAAAACAATAAAGAACACAGTCAATTGTTTACCCAGTTCAGTGTGCAACAACACCTACTCTGGGGGCTACCAAACCAGGGAGGAAATCCACTATAAGAGATGTTAATTCAGGAATAAACCAACCAGTTTATCTCCTTCACTTAAGACCTACCCAATGCAATTTCAATCTAAGTACAACTTAAACCTGAGTTCCTACTCACTCCCCCTCAATCACAGCAGTGATACATAAAATAATTTGACTAATGAATTGATGAAGACACTCTTCAAAAACATACACTTGATTAAGCTTCACAGCTTTTTAATCAAGTAACACAACCACTCTTGCTTCACAGCTTTGAGTGATACACAACTTAACTTGACTCTGCTTCACAGCTTTAGTCAAAAAACATTCAAACACTCTTGCTTCAAAGCTTTGAGTGCTACACAACCCTTACAATTAAAAACCTACTCCAAGTCACTTATCACAATGATAATTGCTTGGAGTACAATAATTAAACCTATACAGTTTATAAATGATCTTCTGACCAACAAGGGATTGCTTGCAAAACAGCAGCTCTGTTGAATATATAGCAGCTGCAACTTCAGTTAGGGTTTCCACAAAAACCTAGGGTTAATTCCGTTTAACCTTAAGACTAGGTCACATGACTTTATTAACCAGGTTAGGGTTGAGCTAGGTTAACCCTCAGAAAACGCAGGATTCTGTTCTGGAAAGACTGAGTTATTTTCCTGAAAAAACTCAGAATTAACCAACCTGCAAACCTGTTAGTTCAGAACAGGATGTCTTAACATCTGTTATGACATCTGAGGAACCTGTCTACTGATTTAGGAAAATGTGATCATTTTGCAAAATGCTCAGATACACACTTATAAACATCAGTACCTGAATGACAATATTTTTCTGCAAAGGTACCTAATGAATCAGTACAAACTAAACTAGAATGTTATGACATCAGTCATGACATTCACACATACACTTGGGTTTTACCAAAAATGCAAGCCAATACCTAAACAACTACAAACCCCATCATATTTTGCAAACAACTACACTATGAACTTTGGTGGGATCACAATTCCCGATACTAGACCCAGTTCTTCAAAGTCTAGACCCGATACCCTTTGTATTTCCATAGCATTCAAACGTTCTTTAAGATGTCTGTAGTTATTATCCGCTGGAGGATACTGTTCCTCAGAGTAGTCTTCCTCTTCTTCCTCCTCCTCAGATTATGACGAAACTGTTGTTTCTTTTCCTTTCCCTTCTCTTTCATCAGATGTTGTTGCGAAATCCAAGGTTCTTCTAGTCTGTCCTTGAAACCTTCTCCCCATAATCACAACACCGGTTGGTTTCTTCTCTTTCTTCTTCTTCTCTTTGGCCAACAGAGTCTTTAATTCCTCTTGTCCTTTGGCCAGGGTTGTGAGTAACTGTTGAAACTGCATGTTTTGAGCCTGAAGATCTTTGACTGTTTGTTCGAGATCCATCTTACTGAAATAAACAGTAGAGAGATGAGGAAACTCGTTGTAAAAGACTTGTTTTTGTTATGATGAATGATATGTGCATATGCAATTTTTTCAAAGATTTCAAATATTCAAGTTCGTTTTAGACAAAAGAAACACACATTATATTAATAAGATAGAGTTTGAATACAACAATGCCCCTTGGGAAAAGTAATACTCTCTCTAAGATAAAAAAAAGTAGTGCCCATCCTCTTCGGTGCAATGTAGGCATTTAGAGTCTGCTCTTCGCGAAGTAGCCTAGTGAGTTTTGAAACCTTCTTCTCGCTTGCGTAGAATTGGGCTTCGAATGTATCACTCTCTCCTTTGAGCTGTATCCAATCCCTTTGTAGGTATTCAAGAGATGTGGGCATGTTAGGATGTAGGATAGTGTATGGAACTTCTCCTTCCTTAACAGGCTCGATGATCACCGGGAGAATGGAAGGATAGGGCATCATAAGACTTTGAGCGCGGGTTCGTACCCATTTGAGGTAAGGCTCAAGAGGGATAGAATTCTTTTGTCCCAAAGTCTTTCTATCCACCTTGTTTAGCATCCTCCAAGCTCAGATGAATCTCTGGCGAAGACCTTGATCGTTGTTGTCGTAGTCGAATACCAAGCCTTGAATCAGCATCTCATGTGGGCCATCCCTTCGGGCATAACCAAAATGTCTTAGAGATAAGCATGGGTTATAGGTGATGCCTCCCCTAATACCAAGTAGAGGGACATTAGGGAATTCCCCACAACGGTCAACAATGATAACATTCTCTTTGGATCGAGAGCACCAATGAATATCTGAATGTTTGAGCGTCATTAACCTTTGTGACCACCTTAATCCTTGCTCATTCTTTAAGATTTATTGGGGAAGATGAGAAATAAACCATATTGCCAGGAGAGGAGTGCAACACATAAGGACACCTCTCTTCCTCATTGTACGAGTGTGAAAAGAGTGCATGATATCCCCTAGTAATGTAGGCACCGGATTACATGATATGAAGATTTTGATGACACTCACATCTATGAGTTGGTCAGGATTGGGGAACAAGACCATCCCATAGATAAGAAGAGCCACAATCTCCTCAAAAGCTTGCAAGTCTAGGGAATTCCAACAGCTTTGGGCCTTCTCAATCAGAAATTTTGCTAAGAAGCCTTTGACACCACTTCTAGTTTCCCAATGAGTTGTGACATCATATGAGTGCAAGTGCAGAGATTGAGCAATCTCTTCTAGATTTGGATCTCTTTCCGTAGCGTTGAAAGGTAGTTTATTGAGAATGGGAATCCTCAAAAGTTGATAGAATTCTTCCAAAGTGGGCACAAGCTGATAGTCGGAAAATGTGAAGCAATGATGCAAAGGGCCAAAGAACTGGAAGAGCACCTTCATCATGTCTTCCTCTGTGTTGGATGTGAGCAAGTTGAGTAGGCGACCATGTCTCTCGGTGAATGGAGAGCTCTCAGGGATCCTTGAAGCTAGCTCCTTGAGTTGTGGAGGAATTCTTACAAGATTGGCTTGGATAGTTTTCCTGCAGAGTGAATCCATATCCTACAAAACAAAAACAAAGATGAATCTCCAAAATCCTTGAAATGGTTAGTGGATGCATATGATGTTCATGATGTCCATGATGTTATTTACAAGTATGTAAATACAAGCAAAACAAACAAGTTCTTAGTTTAGGCTTGCATGGGGTTTTATAGGTAAGTACCCTCTTGAAGTTTGGTTGGCTCAACCTATCCTTGCAATAGTGACTGGGTTCTAAGGAGCTCAATATCACTGGATTGTTTCCTTGTTCATTGTTTCAGCTCAAACCTCTTTAATGGCGACCGAAATATTCCAAGAAACCAACCCTCAATGAGTGTAGTATAGAGTATCTACCAACTTCGGACTGTACCAAAGTCGGTCATCTCACTACGTCCTAAAGGCCAAGTAGGTCAAGTAAAGGTTCTAAAAGTCCGTTAGTGCTTCGCGACATCACTCAGCGGCCCCGTATTCTCCTTGACTACTCAAGGGCTACCGGTACCCATAAATATGTCACACTAACATAGCTATTGCTTAGACCATGTTGGTATACCCCGCACAATTTCCACAACGTATTGCTATTTTCCTATAATGTATCCCCAAACCCGGGTAAAGGATTCAAACCCAAACAAAGAACCATAATGTAAAGCAAACAAGTCAAACAATGTAAGCAAGTAAATGTAATCTAGCCCTAAGGTAACCCCACTTTCATAATGTTCCCCAGCAGAGTCTCCAGTTCTGTGATACGGTGGGAGAACTGACTTGAGGGTTTGCGTTTGTTTTTGCAAATGTTGTGGTTGGCAAGAGTCGCCACCGACTTTTCTTTTATCCAAAAGGAAAGGTGAAAAAGCACAGGAAAAGACCTTTGAGATTGTTTCTTGAGTTCGGGGGGTAGATTAAGAAAAGGGAAGGTATTAGCACCCCTTTTCATCCATGGTTTTCCATGGGCTCTTAGTTACTTGCTAGATCACTTGCTTTTGTTGTTTGAAAATGTGTTTGGTGTGGTTTTGAAAGTATTTTGTAAAAGAGGCCATTCGTTTAGGAAATATTTGTAATGATTCTCGATACAAAGATGTTTGTCTTTTTTGAAAATGTTTTCAATGTTTGTAAGTTGTTTTGTGTGTGTGTATTTTCTAAAATAGCAAGGATAGTTGTTTAGAAATAGAGCAAGTAACTAGAAGCAATCTACCTACTCAAATGTCTTTCTTATGCGTTTTATATTCCTTTGACATTGTTGTCTTACCATTGATTTGGTAAGCAACCTTATCTTTGGATGTAAACGGGACGGGCGTGGGTCATCGTATAACCATGATTAGAAATGTTGCAAAGTATCTTAGTATTTTTGAGGGACTAAGATCATTTTATAAGGCAACTTTGAATAGCGTCATCGAGGGACTATGATCTTTTGATTTTGTTTGTTTTACCAAGATACTTTGCATGTGTAACATGGCTATTTTTGCATAAGGTAACCAAGTGGAGAAACCCTAAGGGTGTTTGTGTGCAAATGTGTTTGATTGCATGGATGATTTTATCTTGAATTAGGATTTTCTATTTCATTGATTTTATCTTGCCATACATATCCTAATCACTAGCATTTACATTAGAAAGCGATAAAAATGCGGAAATGTAAAGTCCTACGCTATTACAATATTTAGGGGGTGGGGGTACACACTTATGAATGGGGAATCCAGCGAGAAAAATAAAGAAAATAACAAGGGGAAGAAAGAAAGAAAAAGGAAAAGAGTCAGCGTGCTATTGAGAGGAAGTCAGAAGTTCTGACTCTGGCCTGCTGCAGGATATCAACCTGTTAGTGAAAATGTATAGGTCAGAAGTTCTGGCCCTGGTGCGCTGCAAAATAGAAATCTGTTAGTGAAAATGTATGGGGTCAGAAGTTCTGACCCTGCTGGGCACACATTAATTTTCAGAAGTTCTGATATTACTGATGACAAAACAGGCCTCAGAAGTTCTGGCGCCAAAGTCAGAACTTGGTCTCCCCCTGTGCTAGTCAGAACATCTGCAATTTGGTTATTTTTCCACAAAACAGGAGGCATGCCTAGGACAGTTTCAACAGGTGTCATAGCATTTCAGAAGTCAGAACCAAAAATCAGAGGCAAGTTCTGTACTCATTCACTTCCTACTTAAACATGCAAAGGCGTGAAAATCTCAAAACATGCACAACATCAGCAGCATGATATCTACATTGTGTTTTTGAGCATGCAAACCTGGTGATGTTTAAGAAATGTGGTGAGGGTCAGCAAGTGCTTACCTTGCAGCTAGAAAAAAGTTCGTGGACTGGAGTTAGCCTTAACTCTGATGATGTTCTGTACAGGTTTTTTTGAATGGATGGATGGATGGTATATTGTATGGGTGTTTCTTAGTCAAGAAATATTTTGAGAGCAAATGGGGTTTGAAAGCAGGAGATTCAAAGTTAATGGTTGGTATGCTGTGTTTACAGTTTTTTGAAACTCTGGGAATTTTGGGCAGAGACTCAAGGTGTTTTCTTGCTAAAACTTTCTGTTTCTTTTCAGCAATTTTTCTGAACTTGGACCGCCCTTCTCAATGGACAAAAGTGTTCTATTTATAGGCAAAGCTTTGTGGGTTTTTAAAACGTTAAGTGGCGCCAATATCATGCATTAGATGCTGACTTACTCTTGAAGAAAAACTCATGAAAAGTTGTGATGATTGACAGCTTTTAGCCTAGGCTGGGTTAGTAAGCGAGGATTAAGGAAAAGTGACACCCATGAGCGAAAAGTAGCACATGAACCCATACCTAAATCTGCACAAGAGCGTTGTTATGCTGCACGTGGAGAGACCCTTTGAACAAATGCTCAAAAGTGGTTGTGAGCACTAATGAGCATTAAATGGTGATGAGATTGGTCAAGAATAAGAAATCTTGTAATATGAGATTTGCATCATTACTTAAATCTGAGCCAGCAGTTCCTACTTCAGCAAAGTCTAGAACAACACACCCAAGTTCTGATCTTAGTATTCTGCTACCTCAGCAAATGCTGAGGGTTCTCCAGACTTTCCAGCATGTTCTTTTGATTTGCCTCTGAAACTCTGGACTTAGAGATTCTGCTTCAGTGTAACACCCAATCTTTTGACCCCTTCCTCTTCTAATTCCAGCATGTTCTGAAGGAGCTTTCAGGCTTCGTTGCTTTCTTTGCATTCTTCTAGCAAACTGTGACTGAACTTGCATAACTACTGAAAAAGCCATGTTCTGAGTGAAGATTATGTGTTGAACCACGTTTACAACTTCTGAATGAGTTGGCATAGCTGCTGAAGAGCCACATTCTGACTGAATGTTATGTGCTGAGCCAAGTTTGCAACTTCTGACTGCTCCTGCCTGGAGGTTGGTTCAGAAGTTCTGAAGTGTCATTTTTCTTAAATACTTTAGAAAAATTCTAAGTATTTAGAATTTAACTTTTCCAAGGTAAAATTTGACTTTTGAGCTTCTTGATGAAACAAACTTCATATTCCAACATGTCTTGATGAAATATGATTTTTGTGTTTTGATTTTGATCCAAAAACCAAAGTTTGACTTTTTAGCTTACAAATGACCATTTTGCCCTTGTAAATGGCTTGCTTGGAAAGGAATGATAACTCAAGGCTTGGATTTGTATAGGAGAAACTTTGAGAATCCAGGGTGATTTCTCCTGGAAAATGAGATGGCAAATTTTGGGATACAACAACTTCCTTCACCACATGAATTCTGCACTATGCCTTTGGCTAATGCGAAAGAAGTACCATGGTGACACATTCGAAGGACTTGCCAGACATGTCTAAATTTCCCAATCGAATGACATGTTTTTACTGACCCATTCGAAGAACACACAATTGGTCCATTCAAAGGAAACACAACTGGTGGAAACGAATGCTGCTTTGTTGAGTCTGGTCAAAGGTTATGGAAAGATAAAGGATTCGATTCAAAGAGTCAAGTTGTCCATAGGACAGGCTACATAGGCCTCCAACTTGTGCCTCACTCTATATTAAATTATTCTTCAAGCCAACTTGCTCTTCATGACATCACTACCTTTTTAGAATGTTTTTGAGCCTTACGTCCGTTTCTTCTGCACACTTGCCCCTTATAAACTAGGAGCCACCCGTCTAAACCATTGATTTTGTTACTTTTATCTAGGGATCATAAAAAGAGTGACACAAGTGGATGTTGGCCTTTTAAAGAAACTATATTTTATTCTTTCACAAAGTTTCTCATTCCAATTTTTTTCTCTATAAATAGAGAGTTCATTTGCACATCAAAAGGGGCCAGAGACGCTGAAAGGATGGGAGGAAACAAGAGAAAACACTGGCAGATTTTGGCTGTGTAGGAAGAACCTTCAAAAAACTCTCAAACTCTCAAGATTCCCAAACACTAAATACACTCTCAAACCCATAATCTAAAGAAACACAACACTTGTTTCTTTTTTCTCTATCGAATCTGAAATAATTCCCACACCTTGTTTTTCTTTCGAATCCAGTAGAAAGAATACTACACTTGTTCTTCTCCTTCAAATCCAGAAATAACAAACACCACCCTCACACCTCCTGAACTTCGAATCCAGTCAAAGTAACACCACATCTATTTCTTTCCTTCGAATCTAGGAGCATCTAGTTCAACCACTTGAAGGTCCAGCACATGCTCCAGACTCCAGCAAGGTAAGTCATTCTTAACCTTTGACTCTTAATTTCCAGTATAGCATGTAAATAAGTTTTCTTTTCGTTTCAAACATGTACATACTATTTTCTTCTTTTCGCTTACACTCTTTTAATGGGTGTCATGGTTAACAATATTCTTGGCTTTTGCTCTTTGTACATTTAAACATGTTTTAAGCATTAATCTAGCCTTAAGGTGATGTTGGCATGTCCTTGAGCCATGTTGCTATTCAAACTCAAACGAAAGAGGAAACCAGAAGGAACACAATGCTGACTTTCAAGCCCGAACGAAAATCATGCCTACACTGATTCCAGGCCCAGTCGAAAGGCACAACTAGCTGACTTTCAGGCCCCAATCGAATGGCATAACATGCTGATTTTCAGGCCCCAATGGAAAGACACGCCTACATTGATGCCAGCCCCCAATCGAAGAGAGCCAGAAAGTTTAGAATCGAAGGGTTTTCTGCCTCAATCTAAAGACCCTCATTTTTCATGCTTTTATTTTAATTTTGCCCTTTTATATTTTCATGCACTTCAATATGGTTGTAATAGTGTAGGATTCTATCTTTCTGCATTTTATTACTTTTGTATGCTTGCTAGTAAAATAGGGAATGTATGGCAAGATAAAAACAACAAGTAGACAATCCATAATCAAAGACATGCAAACCAAATGCACTATTCACACATGCACCCCTAGGGTTAACCCCACTTGTTGCCTAAAAATGGTCATGTTATGCATGTGAGACGTCTTACCAAAAACAATCAAAATACAAGATCATAGTCCCTCGATGACACTTCGAATGTTTCCTTACAAATGATCTTAGTCCCTCTAGAGAAATGCTAAGATATCTCACAACATTTATATTATTACTATACAAACGTCCCACGCCCGTCCCTTTTACATCCAAAGATAAGGCTTCTTACCAATCAATGGTAAGATAGCAATATCAAAGGAAGAGAGAAATAAACAAAACACTTTTGATTAAGGTAGAATGTTCCTAGTTGCTTGCTCATCTTCAAAACACAAACACCTTTTCAAATGCACCAACAATTTCCATTGAAATGTTTTCAAAAGTTCAAAACACTTTGTATACATTCCTATAGAGACGAGAATCATTACAAGGTTTTCCTAAACGAAGGCGCTTTTCAAAATACTTTCAAAACCACACCACAAATCATACTTTCAAACAAAAGCAATGATCTACCAAGCAACTAAGAGCCCAGAGATAACAATGGATGAAAAGGGTGCTAACACCTTCCCTTTTCATAATATACCCCCCGAATTCAAGAAATAATCTCAAAAGGTCTTTCCTGTTCTTTTCAGCCTTTCCTTATTGGATAAAAGAAAATTCGATGGCGACTCTTGCTATCCGCAACAATTGTGATCAAACGCAAAACATCCCAAGTCAGTTCTCCCACCATGTTACAGAACTGGTGGCTCTGCTGGAGAATTATTTCTGAGAGGTGCAGTTACCTTAGGGCTAGATCACATTTACTTGCTTTCCTTGTTTTACTTGCTTGCTTTACATTTTGGGTCCTTATTTGGGTTACTGTTAAAGATCCTACACCCAGATTTGGGGCACCTTTTTAGGTAAGTAGTAATAAATCATGGAAGTTGTACGGCGTATACCGATATGGACGAAGTGATAGCTACGTTAGCGTGATACTTTGGCTTGTACTAATGTTCCTTGAGTCAGTCAAGGATAACATTAGGCTTCCTTAGTGTCATTAAGCGCTAACTGACCTTTAGAACCTTTTAATTGACTCATCCTTGGCCATTAGGAAGTAGTGAGATAGCCGGCTTTGGTTCCGACTGAAGATTGGTTGATACTCGATGCTACGCTAATTGAGATTGGACTTTTGGGATATTCTGGCCGCAATACTTCGGTGCTTGAGCTAGAACAACGCCTAAAGGAAAATTTAGTGATATGAGACTCCTGAGAACCTGATCACTTTCTAAGACAGGTTCAGCCAACTAAACTTCAAGAGGGTACTTACCTACAAACTCCATGCAAGCCTAAACCTAAGGATTTGTCTGCTTTGTGTATATATGACTATTTGTACATAAAAACTTGCTTGCTTTGCATACTTGTACATAACATCATAACATCATACCATAGCATTTTCAATAACCATTTCAAGGATCTCAAGGGCCTATGATGCAGGGTCATGTTGAACCAGACGCCTATCAAGGGGAAAGAGGATTTATTTTCCTCTAACCAAATGTCGTCAAGACCAAAGAACGGTAACTTGAGTCAAGGGCTACGACCCACTTGACATGGTGAGCTTGATTCTCGTGGAAGGACAACCACCGATAAAAAGTTATCCAATTTAAGTTGTTGGTTAAAATTCAACTTCTAACATTTTCTTGTGTTTATCTCGCGAGATCCTTGAAAACATTACATCCACATATCATGCATGTCATCATAACAGGATTTCCCGTATAGGCTTTCTCATATGCTTACTGTTTATTTCAGTAAGAGATGGCTCTAGAGAAAACAATTAAAGATCTCCAAGCTCAAAACGCTCAGTTCCACAAGCGCTCATGAACTTGGCGCAGGGGAAGGAAGATCTGAAAACACTCTTCACCAAAGAGGGCAAGAAGAAGAAAAAGTTTGTCATCCTCAACGTAAGGAAAAGGTCCAAGGGGCATGGCCTGCTACCTCAAAGAGAAGATGTTTCTTCTAAAGACAATCAAGAAGATGAAGCTGGAAGCATTAGAGCTAACATAGCTACTGATGATGATGATTCTTCTGAGGAGCAGTATCCACCGGCGGATGAAAAATATAAACAACTTGAAGACAGACTAGAAGTTGTGGAGATCTAAGTTGTGCCTGGCTTGGACTTAGGAGACATGGGTTTGGTTACTGGAGTGGTCATACCACCAAAGTTCAAAGTCCCTACCTTTACCCCGTATGATAGAGTCTCTTGCCCTAAGATGCACCTAAAGTCTTATCTCCGCAAGCTTTAACCATACACTACTGATCATAAGCTTTGGATCCATTTCTTCTAAAAGAGCTTAGTTGGGACACAACTTGAGTGGTTCTATCAATTGGAGAGTTCCCACATTCACACTTGGGAATATCTAGCTTCTTCTTTTTACAAGCAGTACCAATACAATGTTGATCTTGCACCATCTCGTGTGCAATTGCAAAACATGGTCATGCGTTCCAACGAGGACTGCAAAGAATACGCTTAAAAGTGGAGAGACTTGGCTGGCAGGGTGCAGCCACCTTTAACTGACAGAGAGCTGATTGACATTTTTATGGGAACTTTAATGGTACCTTTCTTTAATCACTTAATCAGAAACTTCTCAGCCGGGTTCACCGAGATAATACTGACTAGCGAAAGGGTCGAAGTTGGCATCAAAAGTAGAAATATCCAAGGAGCTACATCCACTGATACTCAGAAAAATCCATACAATGGGAAGAAAGAGTCATATGTTGTGTATGGTCAAAGGGGTCATAACAAGAATAACCACGACCAACATGTGAGGGCAGTCCTGATCTCTAGTCCTGCATCAGTGCGACAACAACAACGGGGAAATCAATAAAGGAAATAAGAGCCCAAGTTACAGTTTACCAACATCAACATGCCCCTGGCACAAGAATTGCAACACATGTTGAGGATGAATTTGATCACATTAATAGGACCTCATCCAAACCCCAAAACTTCTTCCCCTAACTACAATACCGATGCAATGTGTGCTTATCATTCCGGCAGTCCCGTGAATGATACTAATGATTGTTGGGTGTTGGAATACAAGATTTAGAATATCATTGACGCTAAGGTGATTGAGTTCGGTCCTCCTGAGACTCCAAATGTGATCACTGCTCCCATGCCAAATCATTGAGCGTTCCAGTTCATTTTGAATTTTCAATTGTAATTTCTTTTGTTGTTCAAACACTTATGTATTAATGTTAAACTCTGTTTCATTAATGCATTGAATATGTTTGTCTTGAACTGATACATTCATTTTCATTACATTTAAACTATACTTTTTACTCTCTTTATAACATTCAACTCTTGCTAAAAGTTACAAGCCTTTAGAGGGAGGATGACAAAAACAATGTTTTAATCCCATACAGTATGCTTTTGGACAGACCTTGCTGACGATATATATGCATTCTTTCAAATCCTAAACACTGGAGTTATAATGAAGATAATATCTAGTCAACCCCCTTTGAGCCAAAGAAATATGAGTTTCCATTTTACACAAAATTGAGACCTTTAATCAAAACCTGGGGCAGGGTAATCTCTCAGTTAATTCAAGTGCGCGTTCAGTCGCAAATTTTCACTTCATATACAATGAAGGGCATCAAAATATTCCTTCTGAACCAAAATATGGTGATGGTTCCCCATCAAATAGGCAGTCATTATCTCTCAAAAGAAAATCCCACTAAGTTAAAACCTACAAAGGAGAATTAAGAAAAACTGGGACATCCCGTTGACTGTAATCTCAAAAACAAGAACAGTCGGGAAAAATCAGGGATAATAAATAAAAAAAGAGGTCACTACAAATCCTCAACAACATGGAAAATATGGAAAAAAATGACTGCTTTCCAAAAAACTTGACTTATCTGAACCATCACCAAGACGTCATTTCAGACTCAATTGAAGTTCAAACGCACAATTAGCTGAGTTTAGGACTGAAGAACATCACGAAGAATGGGCGGGTACAAATACAATTTGAACCTTATCCTTTGTTTCTTAAACCATGAACCAAGCCACGCTACAACCCTTCAAAAGTTCTAATTGAAGCATAGGTTAGTTCAAAAGCATACTGTTACAAAATGTATCCTGACTCTTGTAAGGCTTACTCCAAATCCTGAGTTGAATTCATATTCTTACAAAAATTCTTTTATCTATAAAAATGCATTTTCAAAACTTCAAGACAAGCATAAACTTTGCATTATTTGAATATCACCGTTTGCATATGGCTAATTGTTTGACAGCGAAGATATTCACACGATGAATATCCAGCGAACAAAAAACTCTCTAAATGAACAAAATCACTTCAAGTGGGAAGACACTTCCAATAACAGATCTCCTATGAGCAAGGGGGCATAACGTGTCACTGTCCAACACATCTAGGGAAGTCAAGTCAAGATTCCAAGAAATCTTTCAAGAACAGCTGAATATACCAGGGGCATGTTTGTATATGAATCACTTGGAGCATCAAACGTGAATTCCAACAAAAGGTTATGTACGGTCAGACAAACATTTCCTGCAGTGCTACAAATACTTGCTACTAGAGGGAGTGACAAGTTTCCCTAAAGTCCTTTTCATAGGATGACCCCCAGTCAAGTCCCCATGAAGTTGGATCCAGACAACTCCCAGCCAAATTTTCAATCTCTCAACATACTTCTCCCCAACTGATTTGGTCTTAAAAGAAGAATCCTTGTGGATCTCTTCCTAAAAGAACTTACCTTGTCAGCAGTTCGTCAAATATTCCTCAACAGGGTTTATTTCCCCAACAAACAACAAAATTCCCCAGCTGAGTCTATCCTCTCCAGCTTGAGTTTGCCTCTCAGATTATTACAAATCAGAGGACCACGACCTCTTTTTCCTAGTGAAGTCACCAACAAAATTCATTGACATCTCTGAAAGTTACTATGAAGCCTAGACTCGACCAGATAATAGTTCAACTTTCAGTCACTATGAAGCCTAGACCCGACCAGATAATAGTGTAATTTTCAAATACTATGAAGCCTGAACCCAACCAGATAATAGTTTAACTTTCAGTCACTATGAAGCCTGGACCCGACCAGAAAATAGTGTAATTTTCAAATACTATGAAGCCTGGACTCAAGCCGATAATAGTTAACTTCTCAAGATACTATAAAGCATGGACCTGAACAGATAATAGTTTAACTCTTTGAGATATTGGAAAACCTAGACTCAACCAGACAAGGGTTTAACTTCCCTTCCCCAGTAGAGTTTTCCTCTACCCTAGCAAGTTACTGTGAAGCTTGGACCCGACCAAATATCAGTTCAACTTTATCTTTTCAAGCAAGTTACTGTGAAGTCTGGACCCGACCAGATATCAATTCAACTTTATCTTTTCAAGCAAGTTACTATGAAGCCTGGACCCAACCAAATATCAGTTCAAATTTATCTTTTCAAGCGAGTTATTGTGAAGCCTGGAACCCGACCAGATAGCAATTAACTTTATTCCCTCAGAAATTTGTTGTGAAGCCTAGAGTCCGACCAGATAACAACTAATTTCAAGCAAGTTACTGTGAAGCCTGGACCCGACTAGATATCAGTTCAACTTTATCTTTTCAAGCGAGTTATTGTGAAGCCTGGAATTCGACCAGATAGCAATTAACTTTATTCCCTCACAAATTTGTTGTGAAGCCTGGAGTCTGACCAGATAACAACTAATTTCAAGCAAGTTACTATAAAGCCTGGACCCGACCAAATATCAGTTCAACTTTATATTTTCAAGCGAGTTATTATGAAGCCTGGAATCCGACCAGATAATAATTAACTTTATTCACTCAGAAATTTGTTGTGAAGCCTGGAATTCGACCAGATAACAACTAATTTCAAGCAAGTTACTATGAAGCCTGGATCCGACCAGGTATCAGTTCAACTTCATCTATTCAAGCAAGTTATTGTGAAGCCTGGAGTCCGACCAAATAGAAATTAATTTCATCCACCTTAGAAATCTATGAAACCTGGAGTCTGACCAGATAGCCATTTAATGTTAGTTAGTCGCTACGAAGCCTGGAACCCGACCAGATAACAGTTTAACTTCATCCTCGCAAGAAATTTTCTATGAAGCCTAGAATCCAACCAGATAACAGTTGATTTAATCTTCCCCAGTAAGTCACTGTGAAGCCTGGAACCCGACCAGATAACAGTTCAACTTCAAACAATTTTCTGTGAAGCCTGGATTTCGACCAGATTAAAGTTAATTCAGATCTTCCCTTGCAAGTCAGTGCGAAGCCTGGAATACGACTAGATAGCAGTCAACTTCATTATCCCCTACAAATTGCTGCCAAGCCTGGATTTCGACCAGATAACAGCCAATTTTCTATGCTCTCCATGTCGGGAATAATTCCCTAGTAGAGCATTGAACAACCAAAATTGCTAAGTTCTTTTCCCCAAGCAGAGATCAACACTCTCCATAGAGTCTTCTTAAATAAACCAGTATTCCCCAACGGAGTTTCTCCTCAAACAACAGAACAGGAATTCCCAGCGGAAACATTCTAAAAAAAGTTGAGGATACATCTATTCTCCAACAACAGTTAGGGATTCAGCCTCCCAAGATTCCCTTGCATGTTGTCAAGGATTTATTTTCCTAGACAAAGACACACTGCAATAAACGCATCACATTCATACACCATATAAAATACATGATATATGCATACAACACAACCTCATTTTTGATAACATCATTACACAATGCATTTCATACATCATAACATTGCATACAGCTAACCCTTTACCTTTTAAGGAAAGATCAATCACCAGATAACTATCGTCAACAATTTTCAATAGTTCAAGATTAATGCATGTAACTTGACGGGACAACTATCTGTGGATGACCAATTGAAGATTAATCCCTGTAACAAGCCAGGAAAACTATCTTTCTTTCTAAAGTCAAAGATCAATGCCTAAAACAAGCTGGGGAAACTATCTACACGACTAGATGAAGAAACCCTACCCAGGTTCCTTCTCAGACATTTCCAGATGAACTTTTACACAGACTCATCATGAAGTAACCATACCAAGGTTCCTTCTCATTCCCATATGAAGTTTTACACAAACTCATCATGAAGTAACCCTACCCAGGTTCCTTCTCAGACATTTCCTGATGTAGTTTTACACAGACTCATCATGAAGTAACCATACACCGGCTCCTCCTCTACATTTCCAGATGAAGTTTTACACAGACTCATCATGAAGTAACCATACCCAGGTTCCTTCTCATTCTTAGATGAAGTTTTACACAGACTCATCATGAAGTAACCCTACCCAGGTTCCTTCTCAGACATTTCCAAATTTACACTGACTCATCATGAAGTAACCCTACACAGGTTCCTTCTCTACATTTCCAAATGAAGTTTTACACAAACTCATCATGAAGTAACCATACATAGGTTCCTTCTCTACATTTCCAAATGAAGTTTAACACGAACTCATCATGAAGCAACCCTACCCAAGTTCCTTCTCTACATTTCCAGACGCAGTTTCACACAAACTCATCATTAAGTAACCCTACCCAAGTTCCTTCTCATTTCCAGATGAAGTTTTACACAAACACATCATGAAGTAACCCTACCCAGGTTCCTTCTCATTCCAGATGCAGTTTTACCCGGACTCATCTTGAAGTAACCCTATTCAGGTTCCTTCTCATTTCCAGATGCAGTTTCACATGGACCAATCCTGAAGCATTCCCTACCCAGGATCCTTCTCTCAAACTCTAAGTGAAGTTCCATATGGATTCATCCTGAAGCAGCCCCACCCAGGCTTCCCTCTCATATGTCTCCTAAAAATAGCCCTACACATGCCCATCACAAATAAACAATTGAAGACTTCTTCTGGTTAGATTTATTTCTTCCAGATTAACAATAGGCATAAGACATCTACTATTTTAGTATAAATCAAACAAAAGATTTATCCTGATACATTTTCTAGTCACTCTGGATGACATCTATAAGCCCATCTCCAATAACTCCCCATCATCTCTCCAGATGTCATTTGTAAGCCCATTCCCTATATCATAAACTATCAGTGCTATTTCATGCGAGTGCAAATTTCTGGGCACTCTAGTGTTCAATCATCTTCTACCTTCAAGCTACGAACGAAAATGTGTCATACTTGCTCTTAAAGTTTAAGAAGATTGAACAAGGGCAGTTGTTGTACCCCAAAATTTTCCCTCTCATTTCTCAAGGCATTTCTCACAAGGATTCTCAAAGTTCAAGCTTGCACAAGTACAATTGGAGGAAACTGTTAAAAAAGGGCAAAACAGATAAAAATAATCTTTTCAGCAAAATTGGAGAAAAATAAGTTTTCTTCGATTTCCCTTGCTTCGATTGGATTTTTGGTCCCCTGCAAATCTACTTCGATTCACAAGGCTTCGATTGGACTTTGGTCTCCTTCAGGCCTTCTTTGATTTCCCTTGTTTCGTTTCGACTAGGAATTCTTTCATGCTTCCTTCGATTCATAAGACAGTAGCATCCTTTGTGCCTCTTTCGAATCTGAATATTTTGACCTCCTACATGCACCTTTCGTTTGGGCATGTGATTCCTTCAGTACAAGCTACTGGTCACACCCTTCGTTTGGGCACATGAATCTTCAGCACAAACTCTTAGTCATGTCTTTCATTTGGGCATGTGGCTCCCTCTTTACAAACTTTCGTTTGAGCATATTTGCATAAGGTCACAAGGCAGGGACCTCCTACATACACCTTTCGTTTGGCCACATGGCCCATTTGCAGACAAATTTAAGCAGACAATATCTCCCTTGGAAAAGGCTTCCATCAACACACGAATTCTACAATATAACTTTGGCTCATGCGAAAGAAGTACCATGGTGGCACATTCGAAGGACTTGCCAGACATGTCTAAATGTCCCAATTGAATGATGTGTTTTTACTTACCCATTCGAAGAACACACAGTTGGTCCATTCGAAGGACACACAACTGGTGGAAACAAATGCTGCTTTGTTGAGTCTGGTCGAAGGTTATGGAAAGATAAAGGATTTGATTCAAAGAGTCAAGTTGTCCATAGGTCAGGCTACACATGCCTCCAACTTATGTCTCACTCTATATTAAATTATTCTTCAAGCCAACTTGCTCTTAATGACATCACAACCTTTTTAGAAAGTTTTTGAGCCTTGCGCCTGTCTCTTATACACACTTTCCCCCTGTAAACTTGGTGCCACCCATCTAAACCATTGATTATGTTACTTTTATCTTGGGATCATAAAAAGAGTGACACAAGTGGATGTTGGCCTTTCAAAGAAACTATATTTTATTCTTTCACAAAGTTGCTCATTCTATTTTTTCTCTCTATAAATAGAGAGTTCATTTGCACATCAAAAGGGGCTGGAGACGCTGAAAGGCTGGGAGGCAACAAGAGAAAACGCTGGCAGATTTTGGCTGTGTGGGAAGAACCTTCAAAAAACTCTCAAACTCTCAAGATTCCCAAACACTAAATACACTCTCAAACCCATAATCTAAAGAAACACAACACTTGTTTATTTTTTCTCTTTTGAATCTGAAACAATCCCTATACCTTGTTTTTCTTTCAAATTCAGTAGAAATAACACTACACCTGTTCTTCTCCTTCGAATCTAGAAATAACAAACACCACCCTCACACCTCCTGACCTTCGAATCCAGTCAAAGGAACACCACACCTGTTTCTTTCCTTCGAATCTAGGAGCATCTAGTTTAACCACTTGAAGGTCCAGCACACGCTCCAGCCTCCAGCAAGGTAAGTCATTCTTAACCTTTGACCCTTCGTTTCCAGCATAGCATGTAAATAAGTTTTATTTTCGTTTCAAACATGTACATACTATTTTCTTCTTTTCGTTTACACTCTTTTAATGGGTGTCATGGTTAACAATCTTCTTAGATTTTGCTCTTTGTACATTTAAACATGTTTTTAAGCACTAATCTAGTCTTAAGGTGATGTTGGCATGGCCTTGGGTTATGTTGCTATTTAAACTCAAATGAAAGACGAAACCAGAAGACACACAATGCTGACTTTCAAGCCCAGACGAAAAGCATGCCTACACTGATTCCAGGCCCAGTCAAAAGGCACGACATGCTGACTTTTAGGCCCCAATCGAAAGGAACAACATGTTGGTTTCCATACCCCAATCGAAAGACACGCCTACACTAATGCCAGCCCCCAATCGAAGAGAGCCAGAAAGTGAAAAATCAAAGGGTTTTTTGCCTCAATTGAAAAACCCTCATTTTTCTTACTTTTATTTTATTTTTTCCCTTTTATATTTTCATGCACTTCAATATTGTTGTAATAGTGTAAGATTCTATCTTTCTTCATTTTATTACTTTTGTATGCTTTCTAGTAAAATAGGGAATGTATGGAAAGATAAAAACAACAAGTAGACAACCCATAATCAAAGACTAAATGCATGCAAACCAAACACATTATTCACACATGAACCCCTAGGGTTAACTCCACTTGTTGCCTAAAAATGGTCATGTTATGCATGTGAGACGTCTTAGCAAAAACAATCAAAATACAAGATCATAGTCCCTCGATGACGCTTTGAATGTTTCCTTACAAATGATCTTAGTCCCTCAAGAGAAATGCTAATATATCTCAGAACATTGCTATTATGACTATACAAACGTCCCACGCCCATCCCTTTACATCCAAAGATAAGGCTTCTTACCAATCAATGGTAAGATAGCAATATCAAAGGAAGTGAGAAATGAACAAAAGACTTTTGAGTAAGGTAGAATCTTCCTAGTTGCTTGCTCATCTTTAAAACACAAACACCTTTTCAAATGCACCAACACTTTCCATTGAAATGTTTTCAAAAGTTCAAAACACTTTGTATACATTCTTATAGAGACGCGAATCATTACAAGGTTTGCCTAAACGAATGCGCTTTTTAAAATACTTTCAAAACCACACCACAAAGCATACTTTCAAACAAAAGCAATGATCTATCTAGAAACTAAGAGCCCATAGATAACTATGGATGAAAAGGGTGCTAACACCTTCCCTTTTCATAATCTACCCCCCGAACTCAAGAAATAATCTCGAAAGGTCTTTCCTGTTCTTTTCAGCCTTTCCTTATTAGATAAAAGAAAAATTGGTGACGGTTTTTGATATCCGCAACAATTGCGATCAAACACAAAACATCCCAAGTCAGTTCTCCCACCATGTTACAGAGCTGGCGACTCTTCTGGGGAATTATTCCTGAAAAGTGGGGTTACCTTAAGGCTAGATCACCTTTACTTGCTTTCCTTGTTTGACTTGCTTGCTTTACATTTTGGGTCCTTGTTTGGGTTACTGCTAAAGATCCTACACCCGGATCTGGGGCACCTTTTTAGGTAAGTAGCAATAAATCATGGAAGTTGTACGGTGTAGACCGATATGCACAAAGTGATAGCTAAGTTAGCGTGATACTTTGGCTTGTACTAATATTCCTTGAGTTAGCCAAGGATAAAATTAGGCTTCCTTAGTGTCATTAAGCACTAACTGACTTTAGAACCTTTTAATTGACTCATCCTTGGCCATTAGGAAGTAGTGAGATAGCCGGCTTTGGTTCCGACCAAATATTGGTTGATACTCGATGCTGCGCTCATTGAGATTAGACTTTTTGGATATTCTGGCTGTAATACTTTGATGCTTGAGCTAGAACAATGCCTAAAGGAAAAGTCAGTGATATGAGACTCCTTAGAACCCGATCACTTTCTAGGACAGGTTAAGCCAACTAAACTTCAAGAGGGTACTTACCTACAAACTCCATGCAAGCCTAAACCTAAGTATTTTTATGCTTTGTGTATATATGACTATTTGTACATAACAACCTTCTTGCTTTGCATACTTGTACGTAACATCATACCATAGAATTTTCAATAACCATTTCAAGGTTCTCAAGGGCCTATGATGCAGGGTCATATTAAACCAGACGCCTATCAAGGGGCAAGAGGATTTATTTTCCTCTAACCAAATGCCGTCATGGACCTGTAGAGCAGCATGAGTGTATCTCCTTTGTTCACACTCTTTTTGTCTTTCTTTTGAATCTGTATAGGTTAGTTCCAACATAGATACAAACAAGAAAAAAAGAAAACAAACCAAGAGGGCAGAAATGAAGAACTTAACTAAGAGGCTTATTTACATATTATGCTAAAAGAAAAAGTAAGTAACATGATATTTACATGCCATGCTGAGACGAAAGATGCAAGGTCAAGGGGACTTATCTTGCTTGAAATTGGAACTTGTGTGGGGGACTAGAGTTGCTCGATGCTCTTGGACTTAAAAGGAAAGAGACAAGTTTGGTATGATCTTGTGAGGAAGCGTGTGCGTATGTGGTCTCCTCTCTTTTTTGTCCTCCTTTGGAGCTTGCTAGTGTGCTCCTTGTATAGAGGGGATGGAGGGGACCAGAGGGCAAAGGAATAAATAGCCATTAAGTTGGTGTTTTAAAGGACATGAATATAATTTTGAAAACTTTGTCAAAGACATGGTTTCTTGTCCATTTTTGAATTTTCTATGAATCTTGTCACATTTGACTTTCGAATGCTCTCCTTCGAATGACTCTGATTGCCTCCTTCGAATGGATCTGATTGCCTCCTTAGAATGGCTCTGATTGCCTCCTTCTAATTTCTCTAATTGCCTCCTTCGAATGGCTCTGATTTCCTCCTTCAAATGGCTCTAATTTCCTCCTTCGAATGGATTTGATTGCCTCCTTCGAATGGCTCTAATTTCCTCCTTCGAATGGCTCTGATTGCCTCCTTTGAATGGCCAGCAATATGTGTCCTTCAAATTTGCTTTTGGAGTGCTCTTTCAAAGAGGTCATATTGTGTGTCATAGTGCAGAAGCTGTGTTGAGGGGTCTTGTCCTTAAGAGCAATCCAGAGGAAGTCTTTGTCTTATGCATTGAAGGTAATCATAGAAGAAACCTTTTCCCTTGTGAATCCAAAGCAAGCATGAAGGGGATTTTGGCCTAGTGAATCGAAGGGATTTTGAAGAGGCCTTTAGCCTTGTGAATCGAAAGGAACTTGTAGAGGCCGTTAGCTTTGTGAATCAAAGGAAAGCCTGAAGTAACTAATGCGCAGTCGAAGCCTTGTGATTTGAACATGACCAAAGGGGAACACAACGCCCATTCGAAGCTTGTGAATTAGACATGCAGTGAAGAGTTCCAAATTCCTAATCGAATACTTTGAAACCAAGCTTGTTCGAAGGATTTTAGGAGCCCAGTCGAAGCTTGATGTTATGCCAAACGAAGGACACTACTCTGATGTGCCAATGGAAGGACATTACTTAGATGCCAATTGAAAGACATTGTTGGCATGCCAATTGAAAGACACTTTGCTATCATTCAAAAAAATTCATTTTTCTTTTGGCAAGTGTTTGTAACCACCCATATAAGAGAAAAAACCTTGGGAAACCTGAGAAGGAAAATTTTGGGGTACAACAGTGGTCTTTGCTCTGATACTTGGTGATGGTTCAGGAATTGAACGTTTGTTTGAGAAGGCATACATTTTGGTAACCTTTTCTTTTTTGTTGAGGGTTTGTAGGACCTCTTTTTTTATTTAGTTATACCTATCTTTTTCATGAACTGTTTCCTTTACGATTACAGTCAACGGGATGCCCTAGTTTTTCTTAAGTCTCCTTCATAGGTTTTTGAATTAACAGGCTTTTATTTTGAGAGATAATGATTGCTTGTCTTGACGATTATGTGGAACCATCATAATCTTTTGGAGGGTATCTTCTACAATATTTTTCGTGTATGGAGGTAGAGCTTGCGACTAAATGCATATCTGAATTAACTAAGAAAACTACCCTGCCCCAGGTTATGATTAAGGGTTTTAATTTATGTGACAAGAAAAACTCCTACTTATTAGGCTCAAAGGGGTTGACTAGGAATTATCTTCCTTATAACTCCACCGTTTAGGATTTGAAACAACACATGTACATCATCAGCATGGTCTGTTCAAAAGCACACTATATGAGATTATGGTATCATTTTCGTCATCCTTCCTCTAAAGGCTTAGAGCTTTTAATCGAGAGTTGAATATAACAAAAAGGAAGTAAAAGTTCAGTTTGAATATAGTGAATACGAATGAATTGATTTAAGACAAACATATGCAAGGCATTGATGAAATGACAAAGTTTGATATGTAACAAATGTTTGAACAATCAAAACAAAATTACAAATTGAGAATTTAAATGAACGAAAAGCCTTTTTGTCTTAATTTGTCACTTCAGATGGTGTGCCTTTGAGGAATGGCAGAAGAATTCCAGTTGACCATCTTGTGAGAATTACAGTGCTCCTTCATCGATCAGGTCTTGAATTTTATTTCTCAACATCCAACATCTATTAGTGTCATGTCCAGGACTGTTGGAGTGGTACGCACACCTTGCATTTGGATTGTACATTGGGGAAGCAATGTTGGGATTCTAAAGAGGATCCTTCAACACAATCATCTTGGCCTCCAACACGTGTTGCAATGCTTGAGCCAATGACATGTTGATTTCGGTAAAGTGTTTTTTAGATATATTTCGCTTACGCTAATTACCCTGTCATTGTTAGCGAGGTTGTGATTGGGTTCATGACGTAGCATCAATTTGGAAAGGTCTACTCTCTACCCAACCAACTTCTTGTCTCATTAGAGGTTGATTAATGACCTGATCCCCAGTCTCGACTGTTTGCTTCATGCGGTTGTATCCGTCCTGATGAAGCTTGTTGATGAGAAACCTTAACTCTTCTTGTTCCCGAGCTAAACTTTAGATAAGAGCCCTTTAATTACTCATCTAGATTCTCATCCTTTCCATTTCATCTTGCAATTGTTCCAACTGGTCATCCTTGTTGTTGTTAGGATGTTTCTTGGTCATGTTTCTATTGAGTAGTGCTTTCAAATCTTCTTGCCCCTTGGATAGGTTAAGGAACATTTCCATGAACTGAACCTTTTCAGCTTGGAAATTTATGTCATTCTGTTTGAGAGCCATTTTCTTTGCTAAAATAAACAGCGGGAAAATGAGAAACCTGTACTGGAAGACCTGTTATGTAATGACATGCATGATGTGTAAATGTTTTCAAGGATCTCGCGGCTAAACACAAGGAGATGTTAAGAGTCGACTTCAGCTTTGATGGAAGAACTTCGTATCGTTGAATATCCTTCTACGAGAATCATGCTCACCATATCGAGTGGGTCATGGCCCCTGACTCAAGTTATCTTGCTTTGGTCTTTTGACGGTATTGGCTAGAGGAAAATAAATCCCCTTGCCTCTTGCTAGACGTCTGGCTCATCATAACCTGCAGCACAGGCCCTTGAGATCCTTGAAATGGTTAAGGGAATTCTATGGTATGATACTATGATGTGTATGTTATGCATCAAGCAAAAAATATAGGGTGATAAAGACAAGTATGTCTTGCAGGAAATCTGAATTATTGTGTAATGACTCATATTATCAGATAATAAACAAAACCCTGCAAAGAGTTTAAGTCATTAGATAATGAAAGAAAACAAATCACACAAGTAGCCTTAGGTTCATGCTTGCATGGATTCCATAGGTAAGTACCCTCTTGAAGTTTAGTTGGCTCAACTTGTCCTATTAATAGTAATCGGGTTCTAAGGAGTCTCATATCACCGACCTTCCTTTTAGGCATTGTTCTAGCTCAAGCACCAAAGTATTGTAGCCAGAATATCCCAAAAGTCCAATCTCAATGAGTGTAGCATCGAGTATTAACCAATCTTCGGTCGGAACCAAAGCCGGCCATCTCACTACTTTCTAATGGCTTAGGATGAGTCAATTAAAGGTTCTAAAGGTCAATTAGCTTTTAATGACACTAAGGAAGCCTAATGTTATCCTTGACTGACTCAAGGAACATTAGTACAAAACAGAGTATCACGCTAACATAGCTATCACTTCTTCCATATCGGTCTATGCCGTACAACCTCCATGATTTATTTCTACTTACCTAATAAGGTGCCCCATATTCGGGTGTAGGATCTTTAACAATAACCCAATCAACCCTTTAAAAATAAAGCAAGCAAATCATACAAGTAATTTTAAAGTGATAAACTAAACTCTAAGGTAACCCCACTTTATAAGTATCCCCAGCAGAGTCGCCAGTTCTGTGATACGGTGGCAGAACTGACTATTATACTGGTTTTGCATTTGTGTTCGAAAATGTTGCGGTAAGCAAGAGTCGCCACTGACTTTTATTTTATCCAACAAAGTAAAGGGTGAAAATAACAGAAAAAGACCTTTCAAGAGTTTTCTAAGTAAGGGGGTAGATTATGGAAAGGGAAGGTGTTAGCACCCTTTCCATCTGTAGTTATCTACGGGCTCTTAGATGCTTAGCTCATTTTTTGAAATACCTTGTGCTTTGTGTGTTTTTTAAAAAAAATGTTTTGAAATTGCCTTAGTGCGGCGATTTGCTTTATGATAACTCTTGTATCAGTCCTCAAGAGTGTTGACAGAGCAAATGTTTTTGAAAGTTATTTTTGAAATGTGTAAGTGAAAAAAAAGTTTGTTTTGAGCATAACATCTAAGAACTATCTACTTATACTCGAAAAGGTTTGTTCTTTTCCTCCTATCCTTTAGACAATGTTATCCTACTATTAGTGAATAGGTAGCCCTATCATTAGATGTATGAGGGACATTTGAAGGGACGTTTTTATATTCACAAAGGCAACTGGGAAAGAAGCTTTAGTAACTACCCTAGGGTTCTAAGATCATATTTTTACCTAGGCAACATCGAGAGGGTCATCGAGGGACTTATGATCTTTTGAACTGGAGGGTAGCCACTAAAACCTCTCACGTTTCGAGAGTTGTGACTATTTTCTGAAGGCAACCGAAGTGGCGTACCCTATAGGTGTATATGTGAAAGTGATTCAACTCATTTCATTTATCTTTTGTTTTTAGGTTTGCTAGCATTTTGTTATTAGTGTTTCCACACAAGCCTAATTACTAACAGTTAATATTTTGCAAAAATTTAAAGTGCGGGAATCGTAAATCCTACGCTATTACAATGCTTCGGGGAGGGGTATTTACATGTTCAAATGGGGGAAAATAAAGAAAGCGATGAAGCCCTATTTTAATTATCTATTACATACCATAAGCAGATACCAAAAATATTTAAAATAATAATAGGAAAGAAATATTGAACGCACGCGAGTTGAGAAAGATACGTCTAAAAATTCCTAAGAATGAAAATCTTTTTGTCGTTTTGTGATTTAAGAAGATAACTAAATTAAATATCCTAAAATTAATTAGAAAAATAAAATTTAATTAAGAAATTAGTCTAAGTTCCTTTTTTTTTATTGTTTTTTATTATGAAAAGAAAAGAAAATGGTATAAATATAAAACTTTTCCTAATTCTATTTTATTTTAATTTAAAAAGGAGTTAAAGTTTAATTAATTAATTGATTAAAGAAATTAATTTAATTAAAATATATGATCCTAATTTTGTGATTTTTATTATTATTCTGATTAATTAAATAAATAAATAAGAGCAAAAACAACAAATTTAAAAAGAATTAAAAACAAACAAAGAAAAGATAAAATGGGCCTAGGCAACTTAACAATTGGGGGGTGCTGAAATTGAATTTCATTGGGTCCAATAGAGATCCCATACCTGCTTTTGGATCCAGTGAGGACGATTCTTGATGGCACATTATGATCTGCGCGTTAAAGCCCTTGGATTTAGATCAATAGGGATCTAGTGGTTGTGATTTGGAGGCGTATGGTGAGCTCCTGACTATTGGAAGTGTGAGACCTGCATCAACATTGTTAAAAAAAAAGAAAATTGTTGGACCTGGGATTCGAACCCAGGTCCTCCCTCATAAACATGTCACGCCTTTACCAACTGAGTTGTTGTACCATTTGTGTATAAGAACAAACGCAATATATTATATACAAAACAAAGTCAAGCATATTTGAAAATTAAAAAAATGCGCGCTGATTTGAACTTCTCAATGAGGGGATGCAAGGTACTTCGACCGGAGGGACGCTAGAGTCAAACTCCAGTCGTCTTCTCCGGTAAGCTAAATCTGCAAAAATCCAGCAAATGTTAATTTCAACAAAATCAAATGACCATATCCCACAAGAAATTTCCCCCTAAGTTTGAATTTGAGGTCTATTTACCCTGAAAATCCCTAGATCCTAAGGTACAACGAAGAACTCAGATCGTGCCCTAGAAATGGAACGATCTTATTTTGGCTCCTATTCTCACATGTTTCACGTTAGAATTGTTCTATGGATCATCCTAAACATGAAGCAAACATTGAAAACTGTTAGATCATCACGAAATCATCAATACAAAATTTAAAAAATTACCAACAATGAGTGTGCTTCGGTTTGCTGGTTCTGGGCGTGGAATAGCTTGAGTGAAGGTAGGTTTGTATTCCTGGGAATCTCAGGATGTTGATGGATCCTTTGAATCGGAATGAAATGGACTGGAATTGGGTTTTTGGATTTTGTTAACTTTGCTATTTTTTGCAAACTTTCGTGTGACTCCTTGAGGTGTTTTTCAGCCTCTAAGGCTTGCAAATGTGACCCTTATATAGAGGAGATGGAGGGAACAAGGTTTCATGGCAAGAATCAATGCCCTGACTATGTTTTCCAACCAAAATCTAATAAATTAAAAAGCTTCCAAATTTTGCCAAAACTTGCCCTTTCCATGCTAGCATGTACCTGGATACATCTTTCACGAATTCTTGGGCCTTTAAGCAAGCCAAAACATCAGCCCAAATGCCTAAGCCCATCTCCATTTATTTTATGCAATTTATTTTATATTTATTTGAAATAAGTCAAAATAAATATGAACAAAATAGATAAAAATGGAAAGGCAATGTTAAAATTAGATTAGAGGTCCTTTTCAAGGTTATGAGGGTGTTTGAATTCCAAAACGTTAGGCCATTGCCTTAACAATCCATGTTTATTCAATGCATAATTCTTGAAATTTCCAAAATTTTCCCAACTTGGGCAAGCAATAAATTACTCAATTTTGATCTCATGATGATGATCTTTTACTTTTTGGAAATCCCAAGATGTATAATTAAATCCATCTTTATATCAAGTTTGCGTTTGAAGATTTTATCTTGATGTAAATGGTCTTGACAAAAAGTGCCTTTTATTGACTTTCTGAAAATGACTTGTAACGTATGAGCTTGTATCTTTCAAATGGTGCATCTCTTGATCTTGAGGAAAAAAGAGAAGTTGTAGGGAATTATATTATATTCCAAATGAGCTTTGGTTGGGGGAAAATGGATGAAGTATGTGAAAGTTATGACTGGTCAAAGTTCAGTTGACTTTTCCTATAGAAACCCTAATTTAGCAATTTTTGACTTCTGATAGATTAGGAGAATTTCTTGAGGAATCATGATCAACCCTTGATCAAATGATGGATATCACTTCAAAATTTCTATGTTGAAAAAGAATCATGAAGTTTGACTGTATTTGGGCCAAGGTTAACTTTTGACCTAGTATAGTTGATTTTCAAGCATTTGAGTAATTGATTGAGCAAACTAGTATTGGAAGGCATGAAATTTGGCATGGACAATCTTGAAGCCATATTAGGACAATGGATAGTATTTGAGACTTTGCAGCTCACACATCTTGATGGAAAGTGAAACCCTAGTTAGAGGTTCATTGCTTAGGAGGAGAATTGGTCTGGTTAATTCTTGGCCATCCTTAAGCAATTGAGAATCTATAAGAGCATGTTTTGAGTAAAAATGGTAGGGAAAATTTTGGGGTACAACATTATCCTTCCATTGGATGTGAGGGAGTAGCGTGGGTCATCGTATAGTCATATAAGGCAACTCGTAGGTAGCTTTATCAATTGTCGTAAGGGACTAAGATCGTTTACCAAAGGTAACATCAAAGGGTCATCGAGGGACTACGGTCTTTTAATCAAGGGTCTTTGCTAAAGCATTCCACGTTCGAGGGAAATGGCTGTTTTATCTGAAGGCAACAAGTCAGGTTACCCTAGAGGTGCATGTGTGCAAAGTGTATTGTGATTCAAGTATTTATCTTGAAGATTAGGGTTTTCTAGGTTCAATTGTTAGTCTTATCATACAAACCCTAGTTATTACATAGTATAAAATATAGCAGGAATTTTAAAGGGCATAAAGTAAAGTCTTGCGCTATTACAAAGCTTCGGGGATGGGGATTACAATTTTATGAATAGGGATGAAATCAATAAATCCTAATTATCTATTACAAGGCTTTGAAAATTACATAATAAGGAAAAATGCGAGAAAAGATAAATATACGCTATTATATTTGAGAGTGCAAACCTATGCAATAGTCTAAGAAGATAAGTAGCAAAAAGAAATAAGAAAAATATTGGAAGAAAATTTATATGTACAAAGAAAGTAAATTCATGTTTTTAATGTGATTTTGGTTAAGAAGAGTCAAGCTATCATGACAATTCTTTTACCCAAGTGTTACAATATCTTATGAGAATCAGGATTTATCATGGGGAAATTAAGCTTTGTGAACAAGTTTGAAAATTTAATCAAAAGATCACCAAATGTCCCTTTAAAAACCCTAAAAAAACGATGGTTTTGATTTAATTGAAAAATAATGAAATAAAAAATATTTTTGTGATATTTTTTTTAAGATTCATAAAATAGAGGTGGTAAACTAATAGTGAGCAAAAGATAGGCTTGAAAAAGATTTAATTTGGATGCAAAAAGAATTAATTGAAAATGATGAAAATAAATGATAAAAAAAGAAGTTAAAGGAAAAAGAATAGAAATATTGCATGGGGTGGGTGTTAAACCCATGCCCCCTAAAGCTCCAATGTGCACCTTACTACCAGGCCAAGCGCCTGCTTATGTCTTGGAAACAGGTATCATACAAAATATAATAAACATGCATGTTAGTTTGGAAAATAACAAATAAAATTCAAAAGGGTACCACTGGGGCTCAAACCTAGGTCCCTATAGACAAGTGACTTAGCGTGCACGTTGTTTACCACTGGGGTAGCTGTTTCATTCGTTCATAAAATAGTTTCAACTAAATATAAAATAAACCAAGTCATGAAAATTTGAAAATGTCAGCAAGCATCTTCTTCTTCCTCTAGCGCGTTTTACAGTAACAACAGCATGATTTCATTTTTTTCAAAAAAGTTCTAACTTCCTCATTTCTTAACAATTTTTAAAGATATAAAAACCAAACTTACTTAGAATTTCGCAAGGAATCTAATGGTATTATTTCCTGAAGCTATAACTCAAATATTTTTACGAATTTTCTATTGGTACCAAACAAAAACATAAATGTTCAAAAAATTATGTTTCAAATTTCTCATCCCACAATCAATTAAAGTGAAATTTAAGGACACAATTAGCTTCATAGACATGATATCTACATTTTTTTCTTTAGAATGTAAATGCAAATGATGCTTGAATAAGGATTTCAAAGTTTGAAAATTTTACCAAATTGGAGAAAGTCCAATAATTCTTCTAGCTGTTACAGAAGCAATGTGATGATTGATTAAGCTTCCTTGGACCTCCCTGAAGCTATTTCAATCCTTACTTTATGCTGAAAGTTGTTGAATCACTCCAACCAAGTCAAGTTGCAATGGTGAAAAGTGAAAATGGTGGATGATGAAGATGATGTTACAGTGAGGAAACACGGGTATGGATGAGTTATATATGATGTATATAAAGTGTTTGGATGATTGGTTTGGACAAAAGTTTCAAGGTTTGAGAGATCCAAAGATATGGACTTCAAAGCTCAAAAATGGAGGTTTTGTGCACAGTTCTAACCCGGGAGAGTTTGAGAGGGTTAGAGGTCTTGTGAACTCGTGTGTTAGCTTGCACATGGTCTCTCTATTTATAGAGAAAAGGTTTGAGGACTTGAAGTAACCAGAATCTTGAGATAACAAGTTATAGTTTTGAAGCTTGGTTTTGAAGTGAAGTTACATGGCCATTCCATAGTTCCAATGAGAGCATGGTCTGATCTTAGGGATGCTTTGAATGTTGTAGATGGTTTTTTCTTACTTTGACATTGTGTATGTGCAGAAGAAACAATTGAGAGGCTCAAGGAGTTGACATTGTGATTAAACTGGTCTTTATGAAAATGGATATGGAGCTTTTTGCAATTTCATTCAAAAATGGTATGATCAAGTGGATAAAGCTTCAAATCCTTGTGTAATGCATCATAGTTTCGTGTAAATCTCTGATTATATGGAGATTTAAAAGCAACATGGCCTAAAAAGTGAGATTATGCAGCATGCTTGAAGATTGGATCATAAGGTTTTTCAAAAGAATGACCTATAATTCACGTTTGTCATGCCATCTTCATCTCTTCGAAACTTCTAGATCAATTATGATAAATTCATGCTCTTGGATGTTTTGGAAATCTTGAAACATTGTATACAACTTTCATGTTGTAAGTTTTGGCTAAATCAAATGGGAACTTGGTGAAAATTGGCCAAGAAGTTGAGATGAAAAAATGACCAAAACTTGTTGAAAACTTTCCTAAGTGTTAGATAAAAACATCATGACTTCATGGGCCTATATCTTTTAATTCAAGCATTTTTTGGACATCAACCCTCAAGGACAAAGTTGTAGAATTCAACATTTCCTACAACTTTTATGTTGAAAGTTTTCTTTGAATCAGCTTGCAACTTAGTGAAAAATGGTCATGAAGTAGTGATTTTGTTAAGAACAAAACACTTCAAATTTTCTCTAAGTGTTGGAAAAATTTTCAATTTTGACTTTTGTTGACTTTTTCTTGATTTTATTGACTTTTTTAATTCTTGATGATCAAACTTGATAATTTTGAAAGTTTTGATGATTCTTGATTTTTGAATTCCAAAGTTGACCAAAAAGTCAAAGTTTGACTTTTGTGTGACTGTTGACTTTTTATTAATTGATTCAATTCTTCCACTATCAACCACTTGTATCTTTGGAAATGTCTTGAGCCATGTAATTAGGTCAAGATGTTGTATTTGAGCCTTTGGGATCATGCTTTAAGCTATTAAGTCATGTATTAGGTCAGAAGTCAATGATCAGTCCTCTTTAGTCAAAACCCTAATTTTAATAATTTTTTACCTTTGATGATTTAAGGGCTTTCTTTGAGGAATCATGATCAACCCTTGATATGATGATGAATACCACTTCAAAATGTTTATATTGACAAAAATAATTGAATTTTGACTGTATGTTGACCACAATTGACTTTTTACCCAATACAGTTGATTTTCAATCATCTAAGCAAATTAACTAAGCAAACTTGAGATGTAAGACTTGAAAATTGACATAAACATCCTTGAATACATATGAAAAACCATGGGAACCACTTGAGACTCTTGAAACCCAAATCTCCTTGAAAAACATCAAACCCTAATTGTGGACTCATTGCTTAGGAGGAGAATTTTGACCTGTCAACTCTTAAGTAGTTTTGAGCCATTGAAAATCTTAGAAGCATGAGGAGTCCTCTTGAATAAAAATGGGAGGGAAAATTTTGGGATTCAACAGTTGCCCCTGTTCAATCTTCTTTAACTTTAAGAGTTAGATTGGCATGTCTGCCATTCGTGACTCGAAGATAGAAGATGATTGAACATTTAAGTGCCCAGAAATTTGCACTCTCTGGTGCACGAAGTAATGTTGTTGGTTGATCATATCGTAAATGGGCTTAAAGATGCCATTTGGAGAAGTGATGGAGAGTTGTCGCAGATGGGCTTATAGATTCCATCCAAAGTAATCATTGATAGAAATTAGACTAAGTGTATGCTTTACTTTAACCGGAAGAAGTATCAGAATAAATCTACGCTTGATTTAATCTGAGAAAGAAGATATATGTGTCTGTCTTTAACTAGGAGAAGTATCAGAATAAATCTATGGTCGATTTAATCTGATCCATAAAAAGTCCACTAGAAGAAGTATCAAATTAAATCTATGGTCGATTTAATCTAAGCCAGAGGATATTTTTGTCCATCTTTAACTTGGAGAAGTATTAGAATAAATATTTGGTCGATTTAATCTGAGCCAGGAAAAGGTCTACTAGAAGAAGTATCAGAATAAATCTTATGGTCGATTTAATCTGAGTTAGCAGATGTCTATGTCCGTCTTTAACTGGGGGAAGTATCTGAATAAATATTTGGTCGATTTAATCTGAGCCAGAAAAAGGTCCACTGGAATAACTATCAGGATAAATCTTATGGTCGATTTAATCAGAGTTAGAAGATGTTTGTGTCCGTGTTTAACTGGGAGAAGTATTAGAATAAATATTTGGTCGATTTAATCAGAGCCAGAAAAAGGTCCAATGGAAGAAGTGTTAGAATAAATCTATGGTCGATTCAATCTGAGCCAGCAGATGTCTGTGTCCGTCTTTAACTGGGAGAAGTATCAGAATAAATATTGGTCGATTTAATATGAGCTAGGAAAAGGTCTACTGGAAGAAGTATCAGGATAAATCTTATGGTCGATTAATCTGAGCCAGTAGATGTCTGTGTTTGTCTTTAAATGGGAGAAGTATCAGAATAAATCTATTGTTGATTTAATATTAAGCCGGAAAAAAGGTCTATTGTCTTCAATTGGAAGATGTATCAGAATAAATCTTTGGTCGATTCAATCTGAGCCAGAATACATTTGTGCTTGCCTAAAACTGGAAGAAGTATCAGAATAAATCTTTGGTCGATTTAATCTGAGCCAGAAAAAGATCTACTGGAAGAAGTATCAGAATAAATCTATGGTCGATTCAATCTGAGCCAGCAGATGTCTGTGTCCATCTTTAACTGGGAGAAGTATCAGAATAAATATTGGTCGATTTAATCTGAGCCAGGAAAAGGTCTACGGGAAGAAGTATCAGGATAAATCTTATGGTTGATTAATCTGAGCCATCAGATGTCTGTGTTTGTCTTTAACTGGGAGAAGTATCAGAATAAATCTATGGTTGATTTAATATTAAGCCGGAAAAAAGGTCTAATGTCTTCAACTGGAAGATGTATCAGAATAAATCTTTGGTCGATTCAATCTGAGCCAGAAGACATTTGTGCTTGCCTAAAATTGGAAGAAGTATCAGAATAAGTCTTTGGTCGATTTAATTTGAGCCAGAAGAAGATCTACTGGAAGAAGTATCAGAATAAATCTATGTTCGATTCAATCTGAGCTTGCAAATGTTTTTTGAAGGAAGTTTTCGTCATGTAAATAGTTGCCCCATCTTGTTTCGGAAATTAATCTTAGACCTATTTGAGAATGGTTGATAATATTTTTCTGTTTGTGAACTTTACCTGAAAAGATAAAGAGTTACTTGTATGCAATGTCATGATGTATGAAATGCATTGCATAATGATGTTCCCAAAATAAATGAGATTGTGTTATATGCGTGTCGTATGCATATTCTATGACATTTATAATGTCATTGAATGTTGTTGAAGTGTATTTGTAAACCCGTCCATTATTTTTGTCGGAAAAAATAAATTCCTGACTGTTGCTGAGGATGAAGAATATGTGTAATCTTCAACCTTGTCTAGAATGCTTCCGCTGGGGATTCCGGTTTGCAGTTTGAGGAAACTCCGTTGGGCAATGCTGACTTCCGTTTGGGGAGAAGAATTCAGGAACATTGGTAATTCATTTCTCTATTGGGGGGTTTAACTTCTTATATACCCCGACTGGGGATAAAAGAGATAGACAACCTTACAACTCATCTGGGGAAGATAAAGTTGACTGATATTTGGTTTAGCTCTAGGTTTTGTAGCAATTTTTTGGGGATAGTGGCGATTTTACTAGGGAAAGGAATTTTGCTGATGATTCGTAACAATCTGAGGAATAGACTCAAGCTGGGGAGACTATAATCTATTGGGGAAATAAACCCTATTGATGGAGGAATATTCTGCTGAGGAAACAAACTTTCCTAGGGAAATTGAGTCTTTCTATAGAGAAGAAATTTGTAGGGGTTTTATAGTTTTGGAAGAATAAACTCAGCTGGGAAGAGAATCTTCATGAACTGTACTGATTGGAACCCCGTAGGTGGGTGATATTTTCTCTTATCTTCTCGGGAAATCTTCAGGGGAAATTGCGGGGAATGTATCTTCATTGAAAATGATTTTTGTGAAGATCACTCTGTGGGGGTAATCTCATTGAAGCGGCTCTGCGGGGATTTGTGGACAGCTTGAATGTCATCCCAACTCCTATAGTTTTTGAGTAAATGCTTATTATTGTTTCTTATGCATATATTTGTTAACAATTAATCATGTTCATATGCATATGTCCATTCAATTTTAGTCATTGGACGTTTTTGCAAACAAAACAGAAAAAGCAAAAAGTTTGAATTTTAAGGTGTATTTGTATTAATAGTTTTCCCATAAACGGCCAATTTTGTACAAAGAGACATAAATCCTAGTAGGAGGAAATTGTCATGAAATGAAAAGAGTACAAAGTGAAAACAAAAAATATAGCTATTTGGAAATGATCTCGTTGAGTTCCAACTTTATTATTGCCCCTATGTCTTCGAACATCTCATCCATTACTATCGAAAGAAGTTGATTGAACTGATCTGTTCCATTTGACTTTAGACTTTGGTAATAAAGCTTGCCATAAGTGATCCAACGGGACATAGTCGTACGCTTTAATCCTTAATTTTTTTCCTGGATTTCCCTTTCGGGTTTTTAGTCCACCAGGATACCCTTTTTTCCCATGCTTCCTGTTGTACCCCAAAATTTTCCATCCCATATTTCTCAATACATTTCAAGTGAGGTCCTCAAATTGCTCAAGGAAGTCCAAGGGTTGACCAGACAAACTCTCTCCTAAGGAAGTCTACCTCAAACTAGGGTATTGGTTTGCATCAAGATGTTTGAGTACAAAGGATCCCAAATGCTCATCATTGTCCTAATATGTTCTCAAGATTATCCATGTCAAGTTTCAAGCCTTGCAGAGGAAGTTTGCTCAGTTAATTACTCAAAGGCCTGAAAATCGACTATGATAGGGCAAAAGTCAACTGTGTCCCACATACAGTCAAACTTCAATATTTTTGGTCAACAATCTCATTTTGAAGTATTATTCATCATTTGATCAAGGTTTGATCATTATTCCTCAAGGATTGCTCACAATTCATCAAAACCCAAAAGTTGCTAAATTAGGGTTTTGTAGGAAAAGTCAACTCAACTTTGACCAAGCATAACTTTCTCATACTTTATCAAAAATGACCCATCCAAAGATCATTTTGAAGAGGATGAAATTCCTTACAATCCATATTCATATCCCAAGTTCAAAATATGCACTCACAAAAAGATATGAATTTGGACATTATAGGTCATTTTGGAAAGTTAACAAAAACACCTTTTTTGTCAAAGCTTCATACATGAACATGGAAGACTCAATTGAGATGAGAACAAAAGGTTTGCGTAGAGGACATATTAAGCTTTCTAAAAAGTCCAAGAATACCTCTCTAGGGTCAAAATTGAAGGAGTTATGCATTGGAAAAGTTGACCCTTTTTGCAAAATTGCCAAAAGTCAAAAGTGCCCAAAATTGCAATTTTTGTCAAATGGGCCCAATGTTTTATGCTTGCATTGAGTTTATAACATGACCCTCGACCCATGATCCCTTCCATTTGTCTTTATTTTATTTATTTTATTTATTTTGATTTTATTTCAATTAAATCAAATAAAATCATGGAAATATCAAAAACTAATCAAAGCTTGAGATTTTGTGCATGTTTAGGTCTATTATACACCTGGATATGGAATCAAATTGTGCAAGCTTTAAATGGACACAAAAGGATTGGATTTTCTCAATTTGGAAAGATTTGCACAAAGGATCAAATCTTGAATCAATGATCATAATTGGAGAAGATTTGAAATCAAATTGCAACCCTAATTCATTCTTGGATACATAAGGAAGGATTGCATATCAAAAGCGAAGAGGTTGGAGGTGTGCAAAGAAGAGAACAAATATCAAAATTTCAAGGAAAAGTTGCAAACTGATTTCCCAGTTCCAGGCTTCCTCAAGCCATTCCAGGCACACCAATTGATTGCTGGACATCCAGGGATCAAGATTCGACCACTAACAATCCTCATAACATCCAAAAACACACTGTAAGAGTCCCACGACTTCCATGTTTTTTTGAATTTGTATATCATGATTCTGGCATAGTTAGCATGTTTTATTGACATATCCTTAATCCACGAGTTATTTTCAAGCTAATGGTGGTACTTAATTGCATTTTCATTAATTGTACAACAAGATGCCATAGTTAGGGTTCTTGGTTCATTTTTGGGGTTTTTCTGTACATGTACAATTGGCCATGGATAAGGGTACCATGATGCTCGTGAGGTTTCCACGAGTTGATTGGTACCATTGTTTTGCATTTATCACGCTTGTTTAAGATTTTGGAGAAACACAGGCTTATACCTACACCCAGGTGACCGTAGGTAAAGGTCACAGAACTTTTAGCAACGGTGGGAGGAAGAAGAAGGGTAACTGATGTGGTCGCGATCGACCTAATGTGTCTAACGGTATCTTAACTGCAAGTTCACAGCCTATCGCGGTAGTAATAAAAAGATGTCGAACCCACAGGGACTTTGTAATCACTCTAGTGCTATAAAGGTTTGGTAGTTTAGCTAAGGCGGACGTTGTCACGTTTGGTTGTTTAGAGGTTAAGGTAAGGGAAAAATAAATCGAATTAATGGGATAATAATAATAAAATGGTCGGTATGTAATGTAGTGAACCTAAGTGGATCTAATCGAACCTAAGCATATAAAGGTGTTTAACTTAGATGGTTCTGTAGAAGTTATCAGTTTAAAAACCCTCAACGCACACTCTCGTGGTCTTATCTTGGATTATACCCCTAAAGCCCTATGCCTTCTCTCGCTAGCCCATAAGTGTTTAGAAAATACTTTTTGAAAACTTAATAAAATCTAATTCGTTTTAAAGCGCTCTCGCTGTATTTAAATCAAATGCCTAACTTTAGCTATCCGGTTAAAACCTCACACTCTCGTGGTCTCGATTCTAACCTATTCTACTTTTCTTACTCTCGTAACAAAAAGATTGTTTTTAATTATAAAAAGTCACAGCCAAAAATTAAGTTAATTTAGATTTTAGCTTAGGCACAATTTAATCCATTTGGTTACTATTATCACATCCCGACTCTAGAAAATTAGCTAGTCATAGTACTCGAAATAGTCATACATGAAATATAATCGGGAAAGAATAAAGAATTCATGATAAAATAAATAAATAAATAAACATAAGCAAATTATATTAAAATTTAATGCGATTAAAAACCTGAATAACAATATTATACCTCAAGCTCCCTCTTCCACAAGTCGGCAAGATTGGGACTTCGAAATCGGAACTTGAAACAAATTCGGAGGCTAGAAATAAATTTTGACTACAATAACAATTCCCTAATGTTGGAAATAGTTATTAATTGGAAAAAGGGAAAATAAAGTAAGAACAAAAAATGCAGTAATTAATTTTGGCAGGGCTTCGGCAAGAAAAATCTGTAGCAAAACTCTCCCTCGTTCCATTAATATTCCTCCTATTTATAGAAGAGGATTTTTGCAGTTAAGAGAATTTAGGAACGTGGACTTGCATGCTTGAGTGGAGGAAGACTCGGACTGTCCATTGCTGAAGTTGAGAAATTGTAGGAGAAGAAAACATCTATTACGTTGCCACGTCTCCTGTTATGCATAACGTTGAATTACGCGTGTGACAATCGTCATGAGGAGGTGACAGTCGGAATGCACTTAAATAGTGCATTACGTTCGTCAATGATGTGTGACGAGCGTCCTTCAAGTTGTGAGCGCGTTACGCTCGTAATGGGGGTGTGACGGTCGTCACAACATCAAACTTTGCAGATTTTGCAGATTTAGTTCTTTTTCTTATGATTTTTGGTTAGCTTTCTTCATGTCATCCTTTTTCACTAATTTGATTTGAAACATGATGTACCTGTGAAAATACATAAAAACTCAGAACAATCGGGAGTTAAATGGGTTAATGCATTATGAAAATCGATTAAAAATGTAGCAATTATATGATACGATTTCTCGTTATCAAATTCCTCCACACTTAAACCTTTGCTTGTCCTCATGCAAATAATCATTTAGAAAGATCAGACAAGTTTTATCAAGCGCGCATGCATGACATACCTTTGATTTTTAAAGCAATTACGGGAAATCCTCGTCAAGTCGACCGATACTTAAGTTAAACACTAACGATACGCTAATGACACAAGCAATAAGCTAAGTCATGGGCTTCCATTTCAAACAAACTGTCCAATAGTTTCGTTATAATTCTACCCAGAGTTTCTCGTATCTATTTCACCCCGTTTTGTTCTAGCGCAATCACATTAAGCCCTTTGTCTTAGCACGCACGTAGTGGAGTAACCGGTTAGTGACTTTGATCCCTTTAGCACGGGGTCTGGTACAAGAATGTGGCAACCCTATACATATTATCCAGATTGGAGGTTATGGGGGATCGATCCGTAGCACGGCCTACCAAGTTCAGAACCAGATACCTCTGAACCAACCAACAATGGACTCCTTCATTAATTGCTCGTCTCTTATATGCGACCTTGTATTTTGGTACAATTTTTTTTCTTCTTTTTTAGCAGCTAGATAAGAATGATATTTCATTGATCAGACATCAAACACTTATATTCATCGGTTCCCCACGTGGTTTGTGTCAAGACGGTGCTGACTGCTAGTATAAACTACTAGGGTTTACTTTAGAACTAAAACTCAAGATATAGGTATAATGGTTATTGAAATGGATCGCGTAAGTAGGAAGTCTAAGGTGTCATAACCATATCGATCTTGTTAAATCGTTCTCGGCTTCCTTAACTAGGATTTCGTTAAGATAGGTATGTCGGGCTAATGTGAAGATAAAGCAAATAAATTTTGGTATGGCTAAATAAAGCGGGAAAGAATTTAAACTGAGAAATAACGTAAAAAATTACTTGTTTATGGTAGATGGAAAGGTACTTCTCCCACACTAAATCTGACATTGTCCTCAATGTTGCGGCATAAAGGCGGGGAAATACAAGTACAAGAAGAAAGAAAAAGGAACAGTAAAAGTAAACTACTTAGAATATAAGAAAAACTACTGATGGCCACGTCCTCTACTCCTGGTGCATGATCGCCTGGTAGGCGTGGCTTCGGTATCAGTGTCCTGGTAACCTAGGGTGCTGACGTCCAACCTTAAGGCGTTGAGTTCAAACAGGGCCTTGTCCAACCTCTCGTTCATGCTCCGCTGGCCAGTCAGAATCTGAGTGTTTTGTGCACATAAATAGTCATATTGTTCCTCTTGTCTTCTTTCAAGTGCGGCACTCATCTGATTTTGATGATGGATGGCGCGGAGAACGTCTTCAAGAGTAAAAGGAGGTGGTGCAGATGAAGGTCCTGGAATGTCGTGGACGGGGGAAACACTGTCCAGCTCTTCTTTCATTTCATCTGCGGGGGCATTAGGCTAGTCTTCATGAGTAGGAACACGGCCCTCGGGAGCTGCAGGATTGAATAACCAGTTGGCTCTGTTTTGTGGATCGATTCGGTCCCTGCAAGGCAAAGTAATGTTATGATAAACAATGTTTATTATCACAGGATGGAATCGGCCATCCTCCCGCTCATAGATGAGGTGTGCGGCCTTGCAGTGGTCCACAGTCAGCAATGTTGGCGCCATAGAAGGCATATCTGTGAGAGCAGCACCATAATTCAGGGCTATGGCAAGAGAAGTGACAATCCCTCCGAAATAGAAGGGTTTTCCGCCTCTAGCACAAATGGAGTGAATATGGGCCAATAAAAATGGGGCGGCATTGATCTTCGGCCGGTGAATGCGCAATGCATGAAGAAGAGCTCCTTGGAGTTGAGCTTGTGATTGATGTCTCGGGCGAAGATGGTGTTACAGAGGATGCGGTGAAAGTATCAGATAGCCGGATTATGAATATGTGTGGCGTTGAGGTGGTCGTAAGATCCGACACGAATGTTCGTCATACTGTGCCATAAATTAAAAGCTTCCTCGCCGAAATTATCCGGCATCCGAAGGTAGACACCTTCGTCAGAACAGAAACCGAACAGTCGTGCGATATCAGTTTGGGACAACTGATGCTCAGTGCCAAACATACGGAATTTGGCCACGCCCGAGAGTTGGTTCGTGGCACCAGTGGGAGTAATGTATGCAAAGGAAATCAGAAACTCCAAGGTGAGAGTTTCGTAAATAGGTTGCGGTTGGTGGCACAGGTTCCATAAGTTCACATTCTGCAAAAGTAGTCGGGCGCTGTCTAGCAGTCCCAAATTCCTTAAACAATCAAGGTTAACATACCGAGTAGGTTGGAGATCGCGGCGTTGGAACTTCTGGAATTTGAGTCGTTGGGTTTCACCTTGCTCGCCGACTCTGAAAGTGAGATTAGGGATTTGCTGGTTGTTGGCCATATTGCATGCAAGAGATTGAATCGTGAAAGGGTTTGGAATATGGATTAAGTAGTGGGTAATGGAGTTTAAGTGTTGGAGTGTTGGAATTTAAGATAAAATTTGAATGGGTACTGTTACGGTTTGGGAAAAATGGAAGAATGAATGGGAAGTGGAACAACATCTGTAATAGCAGAGTCTGCTATTGAGCGCGCGTGACGACTGTCACAATGGGCTGACGGGCATAACACGGTGAAACGCGTGTTACGCTCGTCATGGGGACGTTACGATCGTTACGGGTGCAAAGAATCATATTTATGAAATGAACGAAATAGTATAATTCCAAAACATTATAACACAGTAATTCAATACATGCAGAGTATTTCCAACATACATCGTATAACAAAATTTTGCAAAATGATAATATGAACAGTGAATATAATATTTGATGTAACACACAGTAAATTTAATGAAAATGAAAATAAACTGAAAATGAAATAAAATGAAAATAAACTGAAATTGAAATAAATATGTTTCTAACAGAACTTTAAAAACTGTAAAGAGTAAACTTGTTTAAAATGAAATCATAAACTGTCTAGAAACATAAAACACAAGGTAAAAATAAGTGTTGATTCTGCTGCTTCATCCGAGTCGCGTCTTCAAATCTTCGAAAGCTGCATTTATGTGATAAAAATGCTCCACAATTATATCAGTTAAGCATATCACATCCATACGCATACCCTTCAACTCGTTCTTGATCCTGTTAATGTCCGTCTGATAAACATCCAGTGTAGAAAAGATCTTATTCAAATTTTCAGCATATTCTCCTTTTGTTATTGCAGGGGCATCAATATCCTCTATGATGCTGTTACCATCATGGTAACCAGGAGGGGTCTCGGGGTCACTCTCATCAGACATTGTGGTATCATAAACTTGGTAGGATTGGGGTGTCTGAAGTGTCGAAGGGTGGTCGGGAGGGTTAAGCTCATACAGCCAATTGTCGCGATTGTGGGCACTTGTTTTGGCATGGTTAGGAAGTGTAAATACCGTGACTACTTCATCCTTTATCAAGTATTCGAAGGGTGCATGACCTAGATTACCTATTATTCGTAGGTGGAAACAAAAATCAATGTTCATAGGGCGGATTGAACCAAATTGTGTGCACCTATGTAGTTGGTATCTAAGTCCGAGGGCGTTAGCAATCATGGTAACCAGGCCTCTTATGATGATTGGCTCTCTAGGGTTCTAAGCAATGCGGGAAAAGGTCTGCATCAAGAATGGCACTGCATTTACAGGTCGGCCCTGGGTCATACACTGCAGCAAAAAATATCATCTTTAGATACGGCAGTGCGGTTCTGTTCTTTTCCGAAAATGGTATGTGCTAGAATCTTATGGAAATAGCGGATATCGGGGTTGTGTATTTCATTATTATCTGTTGTACCCCAAAATTTTCCCTCCCATATTCTTCAAAATTTGCAAAGAGCATGCTTCAAAATTCCCCAAGGGTTGCACAGTTCAAGGGCCACCTAACAGTCAAAAATTAGGGTTTTGGTTCTGACAAAGAAAATGAAGTTTCCAAGGGTCCAATCAAGTCCCACATGCCTACAAATATGGTCAAGAATCATCATACCAAGTTTCAAGACTTACAGCACAAAATTGCACAGTCAAAAACCCTAATTGCACTACAGTCAACTGCAGGGGCAAAATGGTCATTTGGCAGTCAAAAGTTCAAATTTTTGGTCAACATCTCATTTTGAAGCCACAAACATCATTTGATCAATGCTTGATCATGATTCTCAAAGCTTGGCTCAAAAAGTCTCAAGATGCAAAAGTTTCCATATTTGGACAGTTGAAAATATCAACTGTAACTTGACCAAGGCATAACTTCCACATGGATTATCAGAAGAATTCCATCCAAAGCTCATTTTGAAGAAGAAGACATTTCCTACAACTCCTCTTCACACTTCAAGTCCAAGAAATGCTCTCACAGAAAGTTATCAATTTCAACATTATAGGTCATTTTCAAAAGTCAACAAAAAGGGACTTTAAGTCAAAGGCCATAACTTGAGATTGGTAAATCAAAATGACATGGGACCAAAGACATTGGTTAGAGGACTTCAAGACCTTTCAAAAATGTCCAAGAACATGAGCAAAGCTTAAAAATGGAGCAAGATATGCCTTGTGGAAGTTGGGAAATTTTTGGATGTTTTGAAAAGTCAACATTGCTTCAAATGTCTTAAAAATGCTAATGGGCCTCTTTTTCTTCCAAGATTCATTATCCAAGGAATGTGCACGACCATTTGGCCCAAAGGGAAGTTTTTCACCATTTTTACTTATTTATTTGAATTTTTAATTGCTAATAATTCATTTAATTAATTAAAATATATGAAAAATACCAAACCTAAGTTTTTAAATCTTTTTATGCATAAAATACACTCAATATTTCGTGCATGATCAGATTTGGAAAGAATCAAGGCAATTGGATATGATTGGCATCAAAAACATGTGAAAAAGATTGAAAAATATTTGCCATGAAAATCAAATATTCTCTCCATCAATTCATTGATTCTTTGGACCAAAAATTGAACCCTAATCATTCACACATATATACTCATGCAAACCCTAGTGTCCATAACATGAAAGCTGCGCCAGAAACCAAGAGAAAAGTTTGAGTTTTTTGCCAAAAAATTGAAAATTGAAAACAATATTCTAGCACGATTCAGAGCAAGAGACCAATTGCAAAAGCTTCCTCGTGTATTACTGAACCTAACTGCATTGTTTTTCAACCCTTACACGCCCAGAATTGGTATACAAAACTCAAACTGTTTCCAATTTTATGCATATTCGTATTGCAATATTCAAGCATTTTCATTGCATTTTTTTATGGATTCACACTAATTAATTGATTCTGAAGCTAACCACATAGTTTGATTGAGTTTTTATACACCATACGCGAAGTTGCCATTGTTGTCTTTTAGGGTTACAGAGGTCACGAATTGGGGTTTCTTTATTCTGGAACAATTGAGACTTGAGACCTAGACCATTGAAATCAGCATGCTTGGACGATCTGAACACATACCTCGCGCCTAATTTATGATGCAGGAATCTCTAATCGCTATTTTTTCACATTGCATATAGTGGGGGTTTAAAACCCCCGCAATCTTGCTTGTTTTGTTTCAGGAAAAAAATACAACAAGGAAGAAGAAGACTAGGTGGCAAGTGGTGGTTGGACCATTTGAATTCCACGCGCGTTTTTTCTATTTTTTAGGCCATTAACCCAGTTTTCTCTTATTTATTTTGTTTGTCATTACATATTCAGAACGCGCGTTTGGTACGAGTGGTAAAGGCATTGTCTCATAACCTCTAGGACCTGGGTTCGATCCCAGGTCCCCCTTTCTATTCCATAATATTTTTCATAATGTCATCCTATGCAGTGCAAGTTTCAGCGTCCACCATGCTCTCCACATCCAGGCCTTCCACGTGCTTACTGAGATTAATCAAAGGGCCATAATTGGAAGAACATCATGGACGTTAGTCAACACACATGCATGCCAGCACAAAAGTCAAATGAGGCCATAGACAAGTGGGCCTGAATTACTGAACAAAACCTCCAATTGGGGACAGAACCCCCCAAGGTTTTGCAATTATTTTCTTTCTTATTTCATTTGTTTCAATTATCTTTTTTTTAATCCTTTAAATTAATTTATCTTTTCATAATACAAAAAAAATAACAATAAAAATAAGAAAGCCCTAAAAATCAAAATATATTTATTTAATTAATATTTTTAATAAATCTCACTAACTAATTAGGTTAAATTTAGGTTTAAATCTTAATATTTTTTCTAATAAACTTAAAATTGGTAGAATTAGGTTTTAATTACTTTTATTCTTTTTTCTTTTTCACCATAATTAATTATTAAATATTATTTTTTGTAATTAAATTATCATGTAAATAGTTAAATTAATTTTAGGTTTAACATGTTTTTCTTAATAAATCAAAATTGTAGAATTAGGGTTAATTAATTACTTTCTTAATTTCGTTTAAATCTCAAATACAAAAACCTCAAAAAACAATTTCTTTTTCATTTTAATTTCATTAAAAAGGGTCCAACGCCCTCGCTTGCGATTTTTTATTCTCTTCGCGCATTTTATTTATTCCTTCTTTTAAATATTGATGTAATTCTCCCAAAGCCGTGTAACTTTATATTTCTCGCACTTTTCTTTATTTTATGTCAAATCGGGTCCTGGATTTTAATTTGGCAATGTGGACCCGTGCCTTTGTAATAGTTTAGGAATTTTATATTTTCGCACTTTTTAACTGTTAATAATGGCATGCAAGAATGAATGACTAAAATAAAAACAAACGCGTAGATCACCTATGACATAACAAGACAAAATAAATGAAAACGACACACAAATCACACACCACCCCTAGGGTACGCCTCACTGTTGCCTTGCCTCGAAAGGTGATCGTCGAGTAGAGGATGTCTTAGTAAGTCCTCATGATCCGGGAACCTGGCATGAGGGTAGCTTCTAAGGTGTCTTCCTATTGCTCCGGTGATCACCATGTCCCGAACCTCGAATTGACCCGAACACCTCCAACGGTGGTGCTACCTATCTCTCAATGGTGGGATGGCACTACTTTAAAGGACATTTACACAGACGAATTCCTTAGGGTAGGTAGACGACTCTAGATACTTGCTCTAATTTCAAAAACAAATCAAAAATACTTTTCACACCGACACCTTTTCAAAAGCTTTCGAAAGCAATTTTTCAAACACTCTTGAGGACTGATACAAGAGTCGAACTGGAATTTTCAAAGAAACTTTTTAAACCCACAGTTGAAAAGCAAATAAACCATTTTTGAAAACACAAATGAGCAAGTATCTAAGAGCCCATGGATAACCATGGATAGAAAGGGTTCTAACACCTTCCCTTTCTATAACCTACCTCCCGAACCGAGAGCAATCTCTTTAAGGAATTTTTCTGTGCTTTTGTCCTTTCCATTTGGAGAAAATAAAAGACGGTGGCGACTCTTGCTTCCGCGACATCTTCGCGAACCAGCGTTAAACAGTTAGTTCCAGATCCACCGATCACAGAACTGGCGACTCTGCTAGGGATAACTTTAAAGTGAGGTGTACCTTAGGACTAAGATCACTTGTGTTTTCAATTGTCTGAATTGCTTGTTTTACTATTGTGGGTACTGTTTTGGGAGTTCTATAGATCCTAACCCGGATCTAGGGGATACCTTCTTAGAAAGTAGCAACAAGACTGTGCGGGGTATACCGACATGGTTGAAGCAGTCTGCTATGTTAATGTGGCACTTTGGTGTGTACCGGTAACCCTTGAGTTCAGTCAAGGAGAGTACGGGGCCTCCGCGTGGTGTCGTGAAGCATCAACAGACCTTAGGAACCTTAATTGAACTATCTTGGCCTCTTTAGGGTAGTGAGATAACTGACTTTGGTGCAGTCCGAGGTTGGTTGATACTCGATACTACACTCAATTGAGGGTTGCTTTCCTGGAATATTTCGGTCGCCAGTTCAGTGGCTAAATCGAAACGATGAACAATGAAAGCAATCCCGTGATATTGGGACCCTTAGAACCCGGTTACTTCTGATAGGACATGTTGAACCCACCAACTTCAAGAGGGTAATACCCAGACCCCATGCTGGCCTAAACTCTAAGGGCTCTCTTGTGTGACTTGTGTGCCTTCCAATTTGATGATTTGCATGCTTGTTATCTGACACTGGAGTTCCTTGCAGGTTTTGTTTACAGTTCTTAATTAGGACTCATAACAGGGTTTACTAAATTTCTTGCAGGTTTTGTTGGGACTCATAACAGGGTTACTTACATTACCCCATGCATATCATAACATCATACCATTGCATACATCCTAACCCATTTCAAGGATCTCAAGGGCTTGTGATGCAGGTCATGGTGAATCAACTATCCCAGCAAGGGGAAAAGGGGATTTATTTTCCTCTAGACAAGGTTAATGACTTGAGTCAGAGGCTATGACCCACTTGATATGGTGAGCTTTGACTCTTGAAGAAGGTTTCCTCTGGCCAAGGTTGTCAGGGGCTATGACCCACTGGATATGGTGAGCCTTTGACCCTTGAAGAAGGACTCTCAACAATATGCAGTGCCTTCAATCAAGCTACCGGTTTCAAATTTTAACAAATTTCTTGTTTACCCCGCGAGGTCCTTGAAAACATTGCATGCATATCATACATATCATTGCATTACAGGTACACTTGTTGCAGGTCACTTACCTTCTTCGCTGTTTATTTCAGCAGTCATCATGAATCCTGAAGCATCCGAGGGACAAACTATCAAGGCCCTCCAGGCCCAGAATGCCCAGTTCCAGGAGCTGATTATGAGTCTAGCCCAGGGTCAAAAGGAATTGAAGACCCTGATTCAGAAGAAGAAGAAGAACAAGAGGACTGTTTTGTTCAGCCCTAGACGCAGATCTGGGAACACACGGCAGAATGAAGCTGAGAGAACTACTCCATCTGTGGGGAAAGACAGTCCCCATGAGAGAGAGGTGCCTAGTCCAATGGTCTCCGACAACGAGACGGAGTTCAATGATGAGCAGTACCCTCCAGCTGAGGACCGGTACAAACAACTAGAGGATCGTCTGAATGCCATGGAAATTCAACAAGTGCCGGGGTTGGATTTCAGAGACCTGGGTCTATCTTCTGGTGTGGTGATCCCACACAAATTCAAGGTTCCTTCTTTTGCTAAGTATGATGGGGCATCCTGTCCCAGGCTGCATCTCTGATCTTACGTGCGGAAGATTCAACCATACACTATGGACAAGAACTTGTGGATCCACTTCTTCCAGGAGAGTCTTTCAGGGACTCACCTCGAATGGTTCTATCAGCTGGACGGGACCAAAGTTCATAACTGGAAGGAGTTGGCTACTGCTTTTTACAAGCAGTATCAATATAATGCCGACCTTGCTCCTACACGTACCCAACTCCAGGGTATGTCGCGAGGGTCAAGTGAAGGTTTCAAAGAGTACGCGCAGAAGTGGAGAGACCTGGCTGGCAGGGTGCAGCCTCAATTAACTGACCGGGAACTCGTTGATATGTTCTTGGGGACCTTATCCGGGCCGTTCTTCAATCATCTCATTGGTAATTCATCTGCAGGATTTACCGACCTCATTCTGACTGGGGAAAGAATTGAAGCTGGTATCAAGAGTGGGAAAATTCAAGAGGCCACACCTTCTGATACTCACAAAAAGCCTTACACGGGCAGGAGAGAGTCTAATGCTGCATATGGTCAAAAGAGTCGTCGTGACCAACAAGAAGGGGCAGTCATGATCTCTGGTTCTGTACCACGCTAACAACCACAAAAGGGAAATCAGCGAAGGCCGGACGAGCCTAAAAGACAATTCACCAACATCAACATGTCATGGTCACAAGCATTGCAGCACATGTCGAAAATGAATCTGATTGCGGTGATCAACCCTCCTGCAAATCCCAAGACCTCCTCTCCAAACTACAACCTAGAGGCGAGGTGTGCTTATCATTCTAATAGCCCGGGGCACGACACTGAGGACTGTTGGGCGCTGAAATATAAGATCCAGAATATGATCGATGCTAAGGAGATTGAATTCGAGCCTGCTGAGACTCCCAATGTGACCACTGCTCCCTTGCCAAAACATGGCTAGGATTGAGAGATTTTTGTTCATTTGAATTCAAGTTGTATTTTTCTTTTCTTGTTCAAATAAACAATTGTCATGTTAAACTCTTTTATTTCATGAATGCATTACACATGTCTGTCTTAAATTAATTATGTTTACCATACTTAAAACTGTTTTCATATTTTTGTGATGTCAACTCTCCATTAATAATTCTAAGCCTCTTGAGGGAGGATGACGAAAACGATACCATAATCTACAGTATGCTTTTGAACAGACCCCGCTGATGAGGTACAGGTATTGTTTCAATCCCTAAACACTGGAGTTATAAGGATGATAATCCCTCGTCAACCCATCTGAGCCAAAGAAGTAGGAGTTTTTCTTTTCGAAATTTAAAACCCTTAATCATAACTTGGGGCAGGGTAGTTCTCTCAGTTGATCCAAGCACATAACGAATGGCACCGAAAGAGGTCCTTACAAAACAAAGAAAAGACAGTGATGGTTCCAAACGATCATAAAGACAGGCAGTCATAACTTCTCAAAATAAAAGCCCAATAAGTCAAAACCTACGAAGGAGACTTACAAAACTGGGGCATCCCGCTGACTGTAATCACAAAAGAACAGTTCAGGCAAAATTTAGGGATCATAAAATCAAAAAGAAAGAGGTCTACAAACCCTCAACAATAACAAAAAGGAATGACTGCCTATCCAAAATAAACGTTCAGTATCCGAACCATCACCGGAACATCAGGACAAAGAGTCAATCAAGGTCTAATGCACGATCAACTGAGTTTAGGTTTGAAGAACATCATGAAGAGCGGGTGGGTACAAATAAAATTTGAGCCTTTATCCTTTGTTCCTTAAACCGTGAACCAAGCCACGTTATAACCCTTAAAAAGTCCTAGCTGAAGCATGGGTTAGTTCGAAAGCATACTGTTACGAAAGGTATCCTGACTCCTTAAGGCTCGCAATAAAATAACGAGTTGACATCAAGTTTTACAAACAATCACTTGTTTTATGAAAAGAATGCATTTTCAAAATCTTCAAGACAGACATAAGCTTTGCATTTCTGATATAACATTGTTTGCATATGACTTTTTTGTTTGAACAGCAGAGAAGTTCGCACGACGAATATCTTATGAACAAAAGTCTTCTCCACAAAAGAGTCACCTCAAATGGAAGAAACACTTCCAATCAAGGGGCATGGCATGGCTATTGTCCATCATCTGGGGCAGTTAAGTCAAGGTTCAGAGAATCTCTCAAAAGGCCAACTAGCCTGGGGCAAATCTCCGTCTAAGTCACTTGGGGCATTGGACGATCAAACGAAGATCTTCTGGTCACATGGCAACACAACAACAGGGGCACCTCCCTACACTCTAAGAGCGTAGACATAGTCGAAAAAAATACTACGCAAAATCAAAGACCCGCTAGGTTGACACACCTAGGTAAAAACAAGGGCTTCCCGGCGAACCAAAAGGGTTCGGGCAAAAATAAGGGATGAAAAGAAAAAATCTGTACACCCGGCAAGTCGAAAACCTGAAAAGGCGGCTTGGGCAAAAATGGGTATCCCGGTGGACTGAAAAACCGAAAGGGCGGTCCAGGCAAAAGTTAGGGATCAAAGCGTACGACTATGTCCCGACATCTCGTCACGGGTCTACCATAAGATTTGTCAACTACCTCCACAAGGTATCTTGTCCCTCACTTCAGAAACAGGGGCAATAATGAGTTGTCCAGGTGATCCAATTGCTCTATCAACCAAAGTACAAAGGAAATGTCAATATAAAGATGATTACCATCTACCTTTACAAATTCCAGATCGTGGGTTAACATCCGAAACCAAATAGGACAATCATCCACTTAATCACCATCAGGCAACCCTACACCGGTTCCTTCTCAATTTTCAGACAAAGTCTTACACGGACTCATCCACAAGTAACCCTACACCGGTTCTTTTTATCTCAGAAAAAGTCTTACACGGACTTATCATAAAAGTAACCCTACACCGGTTCCTCCTAAAGTCTTACACGGACTCACCCTCCACAAGAAACCTTACCCCGGTTCATCAAAAAGTCTTACACAGACCTACCTCCAGGTAACCTTACCCCGGTTCCGCCAAAGTTTTACACGAACTTATCCTGCAATAACCTTACCCCGGTTCCTCCAGAAGTCTTACACGGATTTATCTCAAGATGACCTTACCCCGGTTCATCAAGAAGTCTTACACAGACTCATCCACAGGTAACCTTACCCTGGTTCCTCCAGAAGTTTTACACGAACTTGTCCCGAAGTAACCTTACCACGGTTCCTCCAGAAGTTTTACACGAACTTATCGCGAAGTAACCTTACCCCGGTTCCTCCAGAAGTTTTACACAAACTTATCCCCGAAGTAACCCTACACATGTTATCTCTTTCTAGACGTAGTCTTACACGGACTCATCATCAGTAAACCCTACACAGGTTTCCTTCTCAAAACTCCAGATGTAGTTTTACACGAACTCGTCACCTAGAAACCCTACACAGGTCCGCTATTTTCAAAGATGCAGTTTTATACAGACTCATTGTCAGTAAACCCTACACATGTTTCCTTCAACCCCATATGCAGCTCCACACGAGCCCAACCTCAAAAGTAACCCTACACAGGTGTCCTTCTTTCCAAGATGCGGTTTTACACGAGCTCATCATCAGGCAACCCTACATAGGTTCCCTCTTTCAACTTACAAAATTACAGTTCAAAACTCCCCCAGGAGAGCCCAATCTAGTTCCCCAGGGAAGTTGGAATCCATCTCCCCAAGCAGTAAGCTTATCTCCAGTAGATTCTGGAAGCTTATCCCCTACAGAGCACGAACGCGTCTCCCGGCTTTATTCAAAAGAGTTATTTCCCTACCAGGATATAACTGGGTTATCCTCAGCCAAAAGCCACAGAAAGATCGTCCTCGATGAAGTCTTCTTATCCCCGGCGAAGTCTATTAACACTTCCAACACAACAAGGGTATCCCCAGCAAGTTATTATCAACAACTCAACAAAGTACCTCTCTCCCCACAGAGTATTGCTTCCCAGCAAGATCACTAGACTACTTTTTCCCCACAGAGTAATCTCTTCGCCAAGTTTATTTCCCAACGGAGTTATCTTCTCCTACCGGTATTCTTGCAACTATCATCCCCAGCGGAGGCAAAAATCTGTTCTCCAACATCAGCCCAGGAGTGACTTCCCAGCACCCGTCAAGGATTTATTTTCCTAAAGACGAAAAGATACATTCATAAACATCACACTTCCATACATTATAGCATGCATATATGCATCATATCTTACGAATCTCATTTATGTTGAGAACATCATTGCTTGATCCACATCATGCATTGCATATGACTGACCTTTACCTTTCAGGAAAGACCCAGTTAAGTTCTCAGCTATATTTCAAGACCTTGACCGGTTCAGTTAAATCGACCCTAAGATTTTACTATTTCTTATCCAGTCAAAGGCCTTCTCTGGTTCAGTCAGATCGACCCTAAGATCTCCCTGTTTCTTATCTAGTTGAAGATTTCAAGACCTAGACCGGTTCAGTTAAATCGACCCTAAGATTTCTCTGTTTCTTATCCAGTCAAAGGCCTTCTCTAGTCCAGCTAAATCGACCCCTAACAGATTTTCCTGATGAAGACTCAGTAGAAGATATCCAAGATTCTCTCAGTGTTACTGTTGAGGTAGAAGTCGCCCAAGGTTCTCTCAGCGTTACTGTTGAGGTAGAAATCGCCCAAGATTCTCTCAGCGTTACTGTTGAGGTTGAAGTCGCCCAAGATTCTCTCAATGATATTGTTGAGGTTGAAGTCGCCTATGGTCCTCTCAGCGTTACTGTTGAGGTAGTAATCGTCCAAGGTTCTCTCAGCGTTCCTGTGGAGGTAGTAATCACCCCCAGATTCTCTCAGCGTTACTGTTGAGGTAGTAGTCATCCAAGGTTCTCTCACTGTTCCTGTTGAGATAGTAACCATCCCTGGTTCATTCATCACCTTTTGAAGATCCAGATCCAGCTCCTGTAACCAGCCTGGACACATCTATACAAAGAATCTGAAGATCAGCTCCTGTAACGGGTCAGGTAATCATTTTTCTTTTGCAGGTACGCAAGTTCTCGCTAAGGAATCTCTTACGCGATCAACACCCAGATGGCATCTATAAGCCCATCCACCTTCCATCACCTCTTAGCATGGCATCTATAAGCCCATCATCCTATCCATCAATCTCCAAATGGTATCTATAATCCCATTCCCATCATCACACTGCTACTATGTGAGCGCAAATTTCTGGGCACTCTAGTGTTCAATCATCTTCCACCCTCGGATTACGAAAGGCACGTCAGCCAATCTGCATCCTCAGGTCTAAGAAGATTGAACAGGGGCAACTGTTGTACCCCAAAATTTGCCCTCCCATATTCTTCAAAATTTGCAAAGAGCATGCTTCAAAATTCCCCAAGGGTTGCACAGTTCAAGGGCCACCTAACGGTCAAAAATTAGGGTTTTGGTTCTGACAAAGAAAATGAAGTTTCCAAGGGTCCAATCAAGTCCCACATGCCTACAAATATGGTCAAGCATCATCATACCAAGTTTCAAGACTTACAGCACAAAATTGCACAGTCAAAAACCCTAATTGCACTACAGTCAACTGCAGGGGCAAAATGGTCATTTGGCAGTCAAAAGTTCAAATTTTTGGTCAACATCTCATTTTGAAGCCACAAACATCATTTTATCGATGCTTGATCATGATTCTCAAAGCTTGGCTCAAAAAGTCTCAAGATGCAAAAGTTTCCATATTTGGACAGTTGAAAAAGTCAACTGTAACTTGACCAAGGCATAACTTCCACATGGATTATCAGAAAAATTCCATCCAAAGCTCATTTTGAAGATGAAGACATTTCCTACAACTCCTCTTCACACTTAAAGTTCAAGAAATGCTCTCACAAAAAGTTATCAATTTCAACATTATAGGTCATTTTCAAAAGTCAACAAAAAGGGACTTTAAGTCAAAGGCCATAACTTGTGATTGGTAAATCAAAATGACATGGGACCAAATACATTGGTTAGAGGACTTCAAGACCTTTCCAAAATGTCCAAGAACATGAGCAAAGCTTAAAAATGGAGCAAGATATGCCTTGTGGAAGTTGGGAAATTTTTGGATGTTTTGAAAAGTCAACATTGCTTCAAATGTCTTAAAAATGCTAATGGGCCTCTTTTTCTTCCAAGATTCATCATCCAAGGCATGTGCACGACCATTTGGCCCAAAGGGAAGTTTTTCACCATTTTTATTTATTTATTTGAATTTTTAATTGCTAATAATTCATTTAATTAATTAAAATATATGAAAAATACCAAACCTAAGTTTTTAAATCTTTTTATGCATAAAATACACTCAATATTTCGTGCATGATCAGATTTGGAAAGAATCAAGGCAATTGGATATGATTGGCATCAAAAACATGTGAAAAAGATTGAAAAATATTTGCCATGAAAATCAAATATTCTCTCCATCAATTCATTGATTCTTTGGACCAAAAATTGAACCCTAATCATTCACACATATATACTCATGCAAACCCTAGTGTCCATAACATGAAAGCTGCGCCAGAAACCAAGAGAAAAGTTTGAGTTTTTTGCCAAAAAATTGAAAACTGAAAACAATATTCTAGCACGATTCAGAGCAAGAGACCAATTGCAAAAGCTTCCTCGTGTATTACTGAACCTAACTGCATTGTTTTTCAACCCTTACACGCCCAGAATTGGTATACAAAACTCAAACTGTTTCCAATTTTATGCATATTCGTATTGCAATATTCAAGCATTTTCATTGCATTTTTTTTATGGATTCACACTAATTAATTGATTATGAAGCTAACCACATAGTTTGATTGAGTTTTTATACACCATACGCGAAGTTGCCATTGTTGTCTTTTAGGGTTACAGAGGTCACGAATTGGGGTTTCTTTATTCTGGAACAATTGAGACTTGAGACCTAGACCATTGAAATCAGCATGCTTGGACGATCTGAACACATACCTCGCGCCTAATTTATGATGCAGGAATCTCTAATCGCTATTTTTTCACATTGCATATAGTGGGGGTTTAAAACCCCCGCAATCTTGCTTGTTTTGTTTCAGGAAAAAAATACAACAAGGAAGAAGAAGACTAGGTGGCGAATGGTGGTTGGACCATTTGAATTCCACGCACGTTTTTTCTATTTTTTAGGCCATTAACCCAGTTTTCTCTTATTTATTTTGTTTGTCATTACATATTCAGAACGCGCGTTTGGTACGAGTGGTAAAGGCATTGTCTCATAACCTCTAGGACCTGGGTTCGATCCCAGGTCCCCCTTTCTATTCCATAATATTTTTCATAATGTCATCCTATGAAGTGCAAGTTTCAGCGTCCACCATGCTCTCCACATCCAGGCCTTCCACGTGCTTACTGAGATTAATCAAAGGGCCATAATTGGAAGAACATCATGGACGTTAGTCAACACACATGCATGCCAGCACAAAAGTCAAATGAGGCCATGGACAAGTGGGCCTGAATTACTGAACAAAACCTCCAATTGGGGACAAAACCCCCCAAGGTTTTGCAATTATTTTCTTTCTTATTTCATTTGTTTCAATTATCTTTTTTTTAATCCTTTAAATTAATTTATCTTTTCATAATACAAAAAAAAATAACAATAAAAATCAGAAAGCCCTAAAAATCAAAATATATTTATTTAATTAATATTTTTAATAAATCTCACTAACTAATTAGGTTAAATTTAGGTTTAAATCTTAATATTTTTTCTAATAAACTTAAAATTGGTAGAATTAGGTTTTAATTACTTTTATTCTTTTTTCTTTTTCACCATAATTAATTATTAAATATTATTTTTTGTAATTAAATTATCATGTAAATAGTTAAATTAATTTTAGGTTTAACATGTTTTTCTTAATAAATCAAAATTGTAGAATTAGGGTTAATTAATTACTTTCTTAATTTTGTTTAAATCTCAAATACAAAAACCTCAAAAAACAATTTCTTTTTCATTTTAATTTCATTAAAAAGGGTCCAACGCCCTCGCTTGCGATTTTTTATTCTCTTCGCGCATTTTATTTATTCCTTCTTTTAAATATTGATGTAATTCTCCCAAAGCCGTGTAACTTTATATTTCTCGCACTTTTCTTTATTTTATGTCAAATCGGGTCCTGGATTTTAATTTGGCAATGTGGACCCGCGCCTTTGTAATAGTTTAGGAATTTTATATTTTCGCACTTTTTAACTGTTAATAATGGCATGCAAGAATGAATGACTAAAATAAAAACAAACGCGTAGATCACCTATGACATGACAAGACAAAATAAATGAAAACGACACACAAATCACACACCACCCCTAGGGTACGCCTCACTGTTGCCTTGCCTCGAAAGGTGATCGTCGAGTAGAGGATGTCTTAGTAAGTCCTCATGATCCGGGAACCTGGCATGAGGGTAGCTTCTAAGGTGTCTTCCTATTGCTCCGGTGATCACCATGTCCCGAACCTCGAATTGACCCGAACACCTCCAACGGTGGTGCTACCTATCTCTCAATGGTGGGATGGCACTACTTTAAAGGACATTTACACAGACGAATTCCTTAGGGTAGGTAGACGACTCTAGATACTTGCTCTAATTTCAAAAACAAATCAAAAATACTTTTCACACCGACACCTTTTCAAAAGCTTTCGAAAGCAATTTTTCAAACACTCTTGAGGACTGATACAAGAGTCGAACTGGAATTTTCAAAGAAACTTTTTAAACCCACAGTTGAAAAGCAAATAAACCATTTTTGAAAACACAAATGAGCAAGTATCTAAGAGCCCATGGATAACCATGGATAGAAAGGGTGCTAACACCTTCCCTTTCTATAACCTACCTCCCGAACCGAGAGCAATCTCTTTAAGGAATTTTTCTGTGCTTTTGTCCTTTCCATTTGGAGAAAATAAAAGACGGTGGCGACTCTTGCTTCCGCGACATCTTCGCGAACCAGCGTTAAACAGTCAGTTCCAGATCCACCGATCACATTATCCATGCTATCCGGCTCAGGGTGGTAGTTCCCGGTTAAAGCCCCCCCAAAATAGTCTACCTCAAAATCCATTAACTCTGCCTGGGTGGTAGAAAAAGCAAAAGGTCCGCTAGGGAATCCTAGAAGGTCAGCTAATTCTTTATGGGTGCAAGCAAATTCAATACCAAATAACTTGAAGGCTATAAATCCCTTTCTAGTTCCGAAACCGCGCTCGGGTATATGAACTAAGGAGCTCAGAAATTCAAGGGTGAGCTCGCGGTATGTAACAAACCTAGATTTAATGTGGGCTTTTTCCCACCCCAGCTGGCTAAATAGATAATGGACACTATCCTTAATGCCTAAAGTGTCCATTGTTGGTTCATCATAATATATGGTCATACCAATATTTCTGTGTGATAATTCCTCAAACCTCCTCATTTGGTTCCTGCCTCTAAAAGTGGTTTCCATAGTATATAGTAAAAGGGGGAAGCAAATCAGGGGAGAAGGTAGGATAGAAAAAGACTTTTTCAGAAAACCTGTAAAGTTGTTTGAAAATCAACAGCAATTGTATAAAAAATTTTAGAAAAAATGAAAAAGAAAATAATGAAAATAATGCTTTAAAAGAAATAAATGTAGAAATGGAATAGAAATTCAAAAATAAAAACAAACAGAAATAATAACAAAAACAAATAGGTGGGTTGCCTCCCACTAAGCATTGTTTTTAACGTCATAAGCCTGACGTAGTGCCTAGCAGTAGATCATTCAGGGGAAGTAGTGGGTAATTCGAAGAGTTTTAGACTATTCGCATAATTTATATTCTCAATATGATGATATTGCTTTAATCGTTTCCCGTTCACTGTGAACGGGTCACTATTCCTACCCTTAATTTCTATTGCTCCGCTAGGGAATATTTTTGTTATTTCAAAGGGACTAGACCATCTGGATTTCAATTTTCCAGGAAAAAGCCTAAGTCTAGAGTTAAATAATATCACGACGTCTCCTACACTGAATTCCTTCCGGGTCAAACGCTTATTGTGCCATCTTTTGGTTCTTTCTTTATATATTTTAGTGTTTTCATAAGCGTCTAGTCGTAATTCTTCCAATTCATTCAAGTCAAGGATTCTCTTTTCTCCAGCGGCTGTGTAGTTTATGTTGAGTGTTTTGATTACCCAATATGCTTTGTGTTCTAATTCTACTGGGAGATGACAGGACTTTCCGTATACAAGTTTGAAAGGTGTAGTTCCTATAGGGGTCTTGTAGGCTGTCCTATAAGCCCATAAAGCCTCGTTAAGTTTAGATGACCAATCTTTCCTAGATATGGCGACTATTTTCTCTAGGATTTGTTTAATTTCCCTGTTCAAGACTTCGACCTGTCCACTTGTTTGTGGATGATACGGTGTTGCTACTCGATGTTTTACTCCATACTTAGATAGCAGTTTGTCGAATATTTTCGAAATGAAATGGGAGCCACTGTCACTAAAGAAAAGTCTAGGCACACCAAATCTTGGAAAGATTGTATTTTTAAAGAGCTTAATTACTACTCGTGTGTCATTTGTGGGAGAGGCTATACCCTCAATCCATTTTGAAACATAATCGACAGCTACGAGTATATACTTGTTTCCGAAAGAAGATGGGAAAGGTCCCATGAAATCGATTCCCCAGACATCAAAGATTTCTACTTCTAGTATTCCTCTTTGAGGCATTTCATCGCGTCTTGAAATATTACCGGTGCGTTGACACCGATCGCAGTTTTTAACAGCGATGTGGACATCCTTCCATAGATTAGGCCAAAATAGGCCGGCTTGCAGGATCTTTGCACAAGTTTTGGAAGTGATGGCATGTCCGCCATATGGAGACGAATGACAGTGAGAGATAACATCTTCCATCTCTTCTTCCGGTACGTATCGGCGGAAAATTCCGTCCGGTCCTCTTTTAAATAATAAAGGTTCATCCCAATAATAATACTTGAGATCTTGGAAGAATTTCTTTTTCTGTTGGTAGGTTAAGTCTAGTGGGAGCGTGCCTGCAGCTAAGTAGTTGACTATGTCGGCATACCATGGCAGTCCCATGGTTGTATGGATCGCTTCCACGGCTTCTTTGGCTTTTGGTTTGTTTTGGTTCAATTGAGCTAGATCGCATCTTATCTGTGCTATCAGCTGTTCATACGGAAAATCATCGTTAATCGGTACTTGGTCGGGTTTTATACCTTCTAATCTTGACAAGTGGTTTGCTACGATGTTTTCCGTTCCTTTCTTATCCTTAATTTCTAGATCAAATTCTTGCAAAAGTAGGATCCATCTAAGGAGTCTTGGTTTTGCATCTTTCTTAGTTAGTAGATATCTGATAGCAGCGTGGTCTGTGTAGACGATTATCTTCGCTCCTACTAGGTAAGAACGAAATTTGTCAAGCGCAAAGACAACTGCTAACAGTTTTTTTCCAGTTGTGGCATAGTTCATTTGAGCTGAGTCTAGCGTTCTACTAGCGTAGTAGATCGCGTGAAGTTTCTTGTCCTTCCTTTGTCCAAGAACTGTGACTATGGCGTAGTCGCTTGCATCGCACATGATTTCGAAAGGTAATCTCCAATCGGGTGGTTGCATGATTGGTGCGGTGATGAGGGCTGATTTTAGAGTTTCAAACGCTTTAGACAATCTTCATCGAATATGAACTCAGCGTCTTTCATTAATAGACCAGTGAGAGGCTTAGTGATCTTTGAGAAATCCTTGATAAATCGTCGGTAGAAACCGGCGTGTCCTAAAAAACATTGTATTTCTCGAACGGTCTTAGGCGGTTGATGTTCTTTTATGACTTCTATCTTGGCTTTATCAACTTCAATTCCTTTGTTAGATATAACATGTCCTAGTACGATTCCTTCTCTGACCATGAAATGGCATTTTTCCCAGTTAAGCACGAGGTTTACTTTCACACATCTTTCTAAAATCTTTTCTAGGTTTGATAAGCATCCTTCAAAACTTTGCCCGCACACAGAGAAGTCATCCATGAACACTTCCATGATGTTATCGATGAAATCCGCAAAGATTGACATCATACATCGTTGAAAGGTTGTTGGGGCATTGCACAGTCCGAAGGGCATTCGTCTATAAGCGAATGTTCCGTAGGGACATGTAAATGTAGTCTTCTCTTGGTCATCAGGGTGAATAGGAATTTGGAAAAATCCGGAATAACCATCTAGATAGCAGAAGTAGGAATGCTTTGCTAGTCGTTCTAACATTTGATCTATGAGAGGTAGAGGGAAATGGTCTTTTCGAGTAGATTTGTTTAGTTTCCTATAATCAATGCACACTCTATGCCCATTTACTACTCTTTGCGTTATCGGTTCTCCCTTTATGTTTTTCACAACAGTGATACCTCCTTTCTTTGGTACGACGTGTACTGGGCTGACCCATTTACTGTCGGAGATCGGATATATGATTCCTGCTTCCAATAACTTCTTAATTTCATCTCTGACTACAGTGATAAGGATTGGGTTAATCCTTCTTTGGGGTTCTCTAGAGGTTTTTCAATCTTCTTCTAGCATAATACGGTGCATGAAAATTGAAGGACATATTCCTTTTAAGTCGGATATGTTATAACCTAATGCAGTCGGGTACTTCCTTAGGACGTCTAAAAGTTTCTCAGTTTCGAGCGTTCCTAAACTGGAGTTGATTATTATTGGTCGTGTACATTTGGTATCTAGGAATTCATATCTTAGGTTCCTGGGTAAGGTTTTTAACTCTAAATCTGGTTTCTTTGGACATGGCATATGATCAGGTGTAAGTGCTAGACTTTCGCTTAGACTATCATCTTGGTATGGTTCACGCCAATTGTCGTCTTCGAATATCAGAGGGGTTTGGATTTTCATTATTTCAGAGTATGTGGTATGTTCCGCTTCCATCTCTCTTACGCACTCGTCTATAACGTTGATTAGATAACATGTGTCGTTCATGGCTGGTGCTTGTAAGAATTGAGTGAGGATGAACTCACTTTTTCCTCTCCAACTTCGAATGTCAGTCTTCCCTTCTTTACATCAATTATAGCTCCAACTGTGGCTAGGAAGGGTCTTCCTAATATGATAGGAGTAACTGAGTCCTGAGTAATGTCCATAAGGGGGTGATTATGAAAAGGGAAGGTGTTAGCACCCTTTTCATCCGTAGTTATCTACGGGCTCTTAATTGTTAGCTCACTTTTGGAAATGCTTTGTGCTTTGTATATGTTTAAAAATATTTTGTAAATTCCTAAGTGCGGCAATTTTGCAATGATTCTCATATCATTGAGAATGTATACAAAATGTTTGTTTTGAAAATATTTTTGAAAGAAAGTGTTGTTTTCGTAGAAAATATTGTTTGAAAATGCAAATGTAAGGCAATCTACTTTATAATAACCCTTGTAGCAGTCCTTAAGAATGTTTATAAAGTGTTTTGAAAATAGTTGTTTTGAAAGTGTGAGGTGTGAAAATTGTTTTAGTTTGTGAGCAAGCGATTACGAGCGATCTACCTACTCAATAAGTCTTTGTTCTTTTCCTCCTCCTTTAGATAGTACTATCCTACCATTAGTTAGTAGGAAGCCCCATCATTGGATGTGAGGGACAGGCGTGGGTCGTCGTACAGTCATAGAAGGCAACCTGTAGGATGCTTTAGAAATTGCCGTAAGGGACTAAGATCGTTTATCGAAGGCAACATCGAAGGTTCATCGAGGGACTACGATCTTTTAATCGAGGGTCTTTGCTAAAGAATCTCACGTTCGAGGGACATGATTGTTTTATCTGAAGGCAATGAGTGAGGTTACCTAGAGGTGCGTGTGTGAATAGTGTTTGGATTTCAGTTTAATTTTATCTTGAAGATTAGGATTTTCTAGGTTCAATTATTAGTCTTGTCATACAAACCCTAGTTACTACACAACATAAAATATAGCAAGAAATTTAAAGGGCGGAAAGTAAATTCCTACGCTGTTACAAAGCTTCGGGGATGTGGGTACAAATTTATGAATAAGGGAGAAAAGCAGTAAACCCTAATTATCTATTACAAAACTTTGACAGTTACATAATAAGGAAAAAATACGAGAGAAGATAAATCTATGCTATTACATTTGAGAATGCAAACATATACAATTGTCTAAGAAGATAAATAGCAAAAAGAAATAAGAAAAATATTGGAAAAAATGTTTATATGTTCTATGAAATTAAGTTTCATGTTTTTTTGTATTTTTTCATGAATTTTGAATGAGAAAAAGTTCTAAAAAAGCTTAATCTATCATGGAATGTTTACTTATGTGTCAAAATATCTTATTAGAATCAAGATTTGTCATGGTGAAATCAAGCTTTGTGAACAAGGTTTAAAATTAATCAATAAATCTTCAAAAGTCCCCTTAAAAAACACACCTTAAAAATGTGCACTTTGATTTAATTGAAAAAATAAAGAAATAAAAAGTATTTTTGTAATATTTTTTTATATTCATAAAGTAGATGTGGTAAACTAATAGTGTGAAAAAAATCATCTTGAAAAGATTAAATTTGAATGCAAAAAGAATTAGTTGAAAATGATGAAAATAAGTGACAAAAATGAAGTTTAAAGAAAATACAAAAGAAATGTTACATGGGGTGGGTGTTGAACCCATGCCCCTAAGGCTCCCAACGCGTGTACCTTACCACCAGGCCAAGCGCCAAATTGGAGAAAGTCCAATGCTTCTTATAGCTGTTACAGAAGTAAGGTGATGATTGATTAAGCTTCCTTGGACCTCCTTGAAGTTATTCCAATCCTTTCTTTGCTTTGAAAGTTGCTGAAATGCCCTAGCCAAGTCAAGTTGTAAGCTTCGGTTATGGAGTTTGGAGGATGGTGATTATGATATTATAGAAGTGTAACAAGGGTATGGATGAGTTATATATGATGTATTAATGATTATTTGGTGGTTGGTTTTCAAAGATATTGCAAGAACTATGAGTTTCGAAGTTAAGGTTTTCAAAATCTCAACAATGGAAGTTTTGGCCAGTTCTAATTTGAGAGAGATTGAGGGGTGTTTTGGAGTTATGTCTTTTTTTTATTGGCTTACAAATGATCTTTCTATTTATAGGCAAGAGCTTTGGCAGGTTGAAATAACCAGATTTGTGAGATAGCAAGTTATGGTTTGGTTGGAAGTGAAAAATCAAGTTGGATGAGTTTCTATGGTTTCAATGCTCAAGTACAAGCATGTTCTAAAGTTTTTTGGGTGCAGAGAGGTTGATTCTTCTCTTTAGGATGGAGTGTGATCAAAATAAACAAATTAGGAGCTCAATGAATTTACTTTTGCAAAAATCTTTCTTTATGTAAATGGCAATGGTGCCTTTGTGCCATTAATGGAAAATTATCTTGGACAAAGCTTGAATCAAGTGGATAATAGCTCAAAAGCTTATGTAATCTTCTGAGTGGAGATAGATTTACAAGCTTATAGGCCTGCAAAGTGAGATTGTGCAACATGGTATGAGGATTTAGTTATGAGTTCATCACAAAATAACCTATAATTCAAGAATGGAATGCCAACTTCATCTCTTTGAATCTCCTTGCTTAAGCATGATCTTTTCATGCTCTTGGACATTTTGGAAAGCTTGAAACATTGTCTACAACTTTAATTTTAATCACTTTGGATAAATCAACATGGAAATTGGTGAAAATTGGCCAAGAATTTGAGATCAAAAACTGATCAAAAACTTGTTGAAAATTTTCTAAGTTTTAGACAAAAATATCACAACTTCATAGGCCTATATCTCTTAATCTAAGCACTTTTTGGATATCGACCCTCAAGGACAAAGTTGTAGAATTCATAATTTCCTACAACTTTCATATTGAAAGTTTTCCTTTAATCAACTTGCATCTTAGTGAAAAATGGCCATGAAGTAGTGATTTTGTTAAGAACAAAACACATAAAAAATTTATGTGTTGGAAAATTTCCCAACATTGACTTTTCTTGACTTTTTTTATTCTTGATGATCAAGCTTGATAATTTTGAATGTTTTGATAATTCTTGATTTTTGAATTCCAATGTTGACCAAAATGTCAAAGTTTGACTTTTTGGTGATTGTTGACTTTTCATCAACTGATTCAATTCTTCAACCATCAATCACTTGTATCTTTGGAAATATCTTATGCCATGTAATTAGGTTAAGATATTGTATTTGATACCTTGAAATTATGCTTTAAGCCATTAGGACATGCACTAAGTCAAAAGTCAATAATCAGTCATCTTTAATCAAAACCCTAATTTGACAATTTTGACCTTGATGATTTGAGGGCTTTCCTTGAGGAATCATGATCAAAATTTGATAAAATGATGAATATCTACTCAAAATGTTGATGTTGGCAATTTTTGTACCCCAAAATTTGCCCTCTCATTTCATCAACATTTCTCATCACAAGACTCATGGAAGTCAAGGTCAAGCTAGGGTTTGCTCTGCTCAAGACACCTCCTTGCACTGTTGTCCTAAATTAGGGTTTGAGTTTGCACAGTGATGTTTTGACCTACAATGCCCAAAATGACTTTCATACTTCATGTTGGGCTCACAAGTTTGTTCATACCAAGTTTCAATCCTTGATTCAAATTTTGGCCCAATCAATTGGACAGTTGACCTAGAAATCAACTGTATTGGGGAAAAAGTCAACTGTGGCCAATTGATAGTCAAACCTCATGAATTTTGACCCACATCAACATTATGAACTCATATGAACCATTTGATCAAGTTTGGATCACAATTCCATAATAAATTTGATCAGATCACCAAAAGGGCAAAATGGTCATTTTTAGGGTTTTGACTGTACAAAGGCAATTTGTGATTGTTTGACCTAAACAATGGCAAATCAAGCTAAACCATGGACTCAAGGACTCAATGACATTGTCTTGACCCATTCAACAAGTTCAAAAGATCTCAAATGCATAGGATTGACAGATGAATTTTTCAGTCAACTGATCAAAATTTAATTGTATACTGAAAAGTCAAACTTTGACTTTTTGGTCAAAATCAAGTGCCAAGGGTCATTTTTCATCAAGACATGTCAAATTATGAAATTTGTTCATTAAGAAACCCAAAAATGCAAATTATGGTTTAAAATGGAAAATTTTCATAACTTAAAATTTTTCTAAGTTATAAAATTTTCTTATTTTTTCCTAACTTTGTCCCATTTTTTTCACCAAGATGCAAATGGATTCAAAGAAAACTTGAAACATGAAATTTGTAGTCCATCGCAAAGTCTACAACTTTGATTCACAAAGTTTTCTAAAAAGAAGCTTGGATCTCAAGTTATGATTTTTGGAACAAGGGTGCCTAAAACTTTTAACTTAGAGAAATTTTGCCCTAGTTTAGGCAGGATTTTGACCCATCTTCTTGGCCATTTTTCACATAGTTCCACTTGGAGTTTCAAGTTTATTTCAAAGATGGATTATATTAAATGTTGCAAGCTTTCCAAATTGTCCAAGAACTCCTCAAACACCTTTGTGGTTAGCGAGAATCGAATGCTTGAAGTTGCCAAAAACTCACTTTGAAACCATGGCCAATACATGTTCATACCAAGTTGCAAATCTGACCAAACAAGCTTAGTACATGATTACATGCCTCTAAACCAATTTACATTCCAAAATTGAATGCAAATACATTGGATATTGTCATTGTTCTGATCAAGAGAGCTTTGTACATTAAACGTTTCCATTTTGAGCATAACGGTCATACTTCCATTTTCATAAAGGCCACTTTATGTCAATTTCCATTTTCTTGAGCCTTGGACTTTTTTTCCTTGCAGCAAACAAATTCCCTAATCTCAGGCATAGTACACCAAGTTGAGCATGCTTGTAACTAGCCTGTACAGACCCTAGCTTGGACAGTTCACAACTTTGCTTTCAAAACAAGTCAAATGGCCAAAAGCTCAGAACTTGCACATCTGTTATATTGAACCAAGACAAAGTTTTCAAACAAGTTTCATACATCCTCACAAGTCAGAAGGGCGAGCCTTTCACCCCTAAAGCACCCTTATACTCCAAAACCCCATTTTCTTGCAAAACAGGGACAGTTCTGCATTTTGCTAGCCATCATCAAATTACATCGTGCGTTTTGCCCAAAGATACTTCAAACACCTTCCAACCAACACACCTGAACTATTCCAGACCTCCATTTCTAGCTGTAACACCATTAACACACATTGCCATTTTTGTTTCAAAGCTTTGTAGGTTGAGTTCTGTAGCACGATTCAAGCTGTTTCAAATCAAACTAAGCATTGGGAAAGCTTCATTGGACATCAGGCAAGCTCAAAAGAACCTCAAGCACCCTTGGAAGTTGCTGCATTGTCCAGCTCGAAGTCAACTGAAACAGGTATTTCATGAACTTCTATCTCTCTATTTAGGAATAGTTAGACTTAGGTTTGTGAATGAAAGATGTTGTATTCATAGCCCTGAAACCATACATGTGCTTAGTTTTCATTTATATTAATCGTGCTTGGAGTATTTTGTTCATGAAATTTCTGAAAAAACTAGGTTAAGAATTAGGGTCAGAGAAATTCTCTCTGGTCTTTGAGAGTTAGCTTAAGTTTTTTATATGGTTGGATTCGTTGTTTGATGCTCTACAAGTTTCATGTTATGAGTTTTGTCAAAAAGCAAGGAATCAGGAGATAGCATTTGATGTAAAGAACGCGCGTGTTTTGAACTGAGGAAGAAGATGAAGTTGTTTCTGGGCTGGGCTTGTACAGGCTTACTTTTGGCAACCCCCCCCCCCCCCCCCCTCTTTTCTTTTTACACCCCCCTGGCCCATTTCTTGTACATTTGTCATTTTTGCATTTTTATTTCAATTCTGATTTTGATATTTTATTTTCTAATATAAAAATAACTACAAAATTATTTTCATAAATATTTGTATTTATTTGGAATTTATTTTAATTATTTCTAGTATTAATACATTAAATACCTTATATTTACTTTTGTTTAAATGTAAAAATAATGTAAAAAATACTTTTATTTTTATTTATTATTTTTATACATATTTGGAAATATTTTCTTGAAATATATACATTTTGTAAATAATTTATTTTATTTTTATACACACTTAATATATTTAATACATATATATACATATATAATATATTTTGTTAAATAACTAGAACAAAAAACACAAAAATAATACATTTTTATTTTCATTAATATTTTATACTAAAAAAATACCTTTTTTCAATATACTTTTATTTTTTGTACAAATTAATACATTATTGTATATAAATAATAAATAATATTATTTATTTAAGAAATTAGGGTTTTTGCCCTAAAGAATAAAAATGATTAAAATTGACTTTTTTTTATTATTTACACCTCACATTTAAAAATTCTTTTTACATACATAAAAATCTTTTTTTTCATAACACATTTTATCTAACATTTATTTATTGTATTTTATTTAATTATTGTACATTTAAATATTGTATCTTGTACATTCAATTTGGTTGTAATAATTTAGGATTTAATTTCTTGCAAAATAATCCCCAATTCAAATTTGTACCCCCCTCCCTATATCATGTTGTAATAGTGTAGAATTTAAATTCTCGCACCTTTAAATGCTTTCAATTATGTCATGATTAGACATAGGGTTTGTATGCAAAATAAAAGCAACAAAAAGCTTGACCTAATCAAAAGATAAAAATGCATGAAAAACAAACACAATGCACACTTGCACCCCTAGGGTTACAATCCACTTGTTGCCTTCAAAAATGGGCCATGGTATGCATGTCAAGTACTTTGGCAAAACAAAAACAAAATAAAAGATCATAGTCCCTCGACGACGCTATCTGAGTAGCCTAAACAAAATGATCAAGTCCCTCAAGAAAATTGCCAAAAGTACTTGACACTATTGCTATCATGGTCTATACGATGACCCGCGTCTGTCCCGTTAACATCCTAACACAAGGTTGTTCACCAAATACAATGGTGAAACAACATTGTTAAAAGGGTTAAAAACACAAGAAATATCTTTGAGTAAAATAGGGTAGACAACTCTTAGTTACTTGATCAAAGCTTGTAAAAACCTCCTTGCTAACTTCAAAACATACTTCACAACACGATTTCAAAACCCTACTTTCAAACATTGAAAACTTTTTCAAAAGACAAAAACACCCTTGTATACATTCAAACAAGAATGATTACAAAGGTTTCCACAACGATGGCCTCTTTTTTAAAAAACATCTTTCAAAATCACACGCAAAGCACCATTTCAAACAATTGAAAAGAAAAGAAAGTGATCTAAGCAAGTAACTAAGAGCCCATGGATAACCATGGATAGAAAGGGTGATAATACCTTCCCTTTCTATAATCTACTCCCCGAACCCAAGAAAACATCTCAAAGGTCTTTCCTGTGCTTTTTGACCTTTCCTTAGGATAAAATAAAAATTCGGTGGCGACTCTTGCTAAACCAAAACATTTGCGAACACAAACGCAAAATCCCAAGTCAGTTCCCCCACCGTATCACAGAACTGGCGACTCTGCTGGGGAAATTTTTAAAAGTGGAGTAACCTTAGGGCTTAGAATACCCTTTGCATGATTATATTGATTGCTTTGATTGCTTTACATTTGGTTCTCTTGTTTGGGCTTGAAATCCTCTACCCGGATTTGGGAAACATTCATAGGTAAATAGCAATACGTTATGGAAACTGTGCGGGGTATACCGACATGGTTGAAGCAATAGCTATATTAGTGCGACATATTTGTGAGTATCGGTAGCCTTTGAGTCAATCAAAGAGAATACGGGGCCGCTGAGTGATGTCATGAAGCACTAATGAACTCTTAGAACCTTACTTGACCATCTTGGCCTTTTTACGGGTAGTGAGATGACCGGCTTTGGTGCAGTTCGAAGTTGGTAGATACTCGATACTACACTCATTGAGGGTTGTTTTCTTGGAATATTTTGGTCGCTAGTTAAGTGGATAAACTAAAACAATGAACATAGAAAACAACCAAGTGATATTGAGCTCCTTAGAACCCGGTTACTATTTATAGGACAGGTTTGAGCCAACTAAACTCAAGAGGGTACTTACCTATGAAACCTCATGCAAGCCTGAAACTAGGGTTTTGTGTGACTTGCTTGAACATGTGCTTGTGCATACATCATAAAGCATCATATGCATCCACTAACCATTTCAAGGGTTTAGATCTTCATCTTTGTTCTTGTTTTGTAGGTCATGGAATCTCTTCGCAGGAAAACAATTCAAGTCAACCTTGTGAGAATCCCTCCTCAACTCAAGGAGCTTACTTCTAGGATTCCAGAGAATTCTCTCTTCAGTGAAAGACATGGTAGACTCCTCAACTTGGTCAACACCAACATTGAAGAAGACATGGTGAAAGTCCTATTCCAGTTCTTTGACCCCCTACACCACTGTTTCACATTCCCTGATTACCAGTTGGTGCCTACTTTGGAGGAATTTTCTCAACTCCTAAGAATTCCTATTCTTAATCAACTACCCTACAACGGTACGGAAAAAGAACCAAAGCCTGAAGATGTTACCCAAGCATTACACTTGCAACCATCTGACATCAAGGGGCATTGGGAAACCATAAGTGGTGTCAAGGGTTTCTTGGCAAAGTTTCTGTTTGAGAAGGCACACGACTGTTGGAATTCTCTTGATCTACAAGCCTTTGAAGAGATTGTGGCACTCCTTATCTATGGGTTGGTCTTGTTCCCAAACCCTGACCAACTTATAGATGTGAATGTTGTCAAGATTTTCATATCCAGGAATCATATACCTACATTGCTTGGGGACATCCTACACTCATTTTACACACGAACAATGAGGAAAAGGGGTGTTCTCATGTGCTGTACTCCTCTCCTAGCATGGTGCTTTATTTCTCACCTTCCACAATCAGTTTTGAAGAATGAGCAGGGTTTAAGGTGGTCACAACGGTTGATGACCCTCACACATTCTAATGTACATTGGTGTTCTCGGTCCAGAGAAAATGTCATTATCATTGATCGTTTTGGGGAGTTCCCTAATGTCCCACTACTTGGCATTAGGGGAGGCATTACCTACAACCCCTGTCTAGCTTTGAGACAATTTGGATATGCTCGGAGGGATGGCCCTCATGACATGCTGATTCCTGACCTAGCTTTTGACTTCGACAACGATGCGCAAGGACTTCGACAAAGGTTCATCAGAGCTTGGAGGATGCCCAACAAGGTGGATAGTAAGACACTGGGGCACAAAAATTCCATCCCCCTTGAGCCTTACCTCAAGTGGGTACGAACTCGCGCCCAGAATCTTATGATGCCATATCCTCACATTCTCCCCTTGATCAAAGAGCCTGTTATGGAAGGAGAGGTTCCATACACCATCCTACATCCTGACATGCCAACATCATGGGAAGAAATGCAAAAGAGTTGGATCCAACTCAAGGAAGAACGAGATACTTTTGAAGCCAGCTTCTATTCCAGTGAGAAGAAGGTTTTAGAGCTTACCCGCCGACTTCATGAGGAGGAAACTCTCAACACTTACATCGCACCAAAGAGGATGCGCAATGTCTTTTTACATTAAGAATTTTGTAATATTTTGCCCATGGGGCACTTATGTACTAACAATTTCTTCTTAATATGACGTGCGTTCCTTTTTGTTTACGACAAATTTGAATTTCTGAATCCTTGAATGCATTACATGAATAACATACCATTCATCATATGCATAAACAGGTCTTCACCCCAGGTTTCCTTATCTTTCTGCTGTTTATTTCAGCAAGATGGATTTGGAGCAGACGGTAAAGGATCTGCATGCACAAAATTCACAATTCCAGCAACTCCTCATGACCTTGGCAAAGGGTCAAGAGGACCTCAAAGCTTTGTTGGAGAAGAATAAAGAGAAAAAGAAAAAGAGACCTGGAGTAGCCACTTTTGGAAGAAGGTTTGAAAGCAATGCCAGAAAGGTTCTTGAGTTCCCCTCAACGTCTGACGAAGGGGCCGGTAAAGGGAAAGGGGATGATGTACCTTCTAAATCTGAGGTTGATGAGGAAGAAGAGGAAGAAGACAAAGACTACTCCGAACAACAGTATCCTCCAGCAGATGATAAATATAAGAATCTTGAAGATATACTGGAAGCCATGGAGTTGCAGAGGGTCCCTGGTTTGGACTTTGAAAAACTAGGGCTGGTAGCTGGGATTGTTATCCCTCCCAAGTTCAAGGTGCCAACATTCGCCAAGTACGACGGTCTGTCTTGCCCAAAGATGCACCTGAGATCGTATGTCAGAAAGATCCAACCCCACTCGTCTGATAAAGACCTCTGGGTACACTTTTTTCAAGACAGTTTGTCTGGCACGCAGTTGGACTGGTTCTATCAGCTCGAGAGATCAGAGGTTCACAATTGGGAAGACTTAGCTGCCGCTTTTTATCGTCAATACCAATACAATGCTGATTTGGCGCCCACTCGTACTCAGTTACAAAGTATGGGGATGGCTTCTAATGAAGGGTTTAAATAGTACGCCCAGAAGTGGCGTGATCTGGCTGGAAGGGTGAAGCCGCCGTTGTCAGATAGGGAGTTAATTGACATGTTTCTGGGGACCCTGTCTGGCCCCTTCTTCAATCATCTAATCGGGAGTTCTTCCGCGGGATTTACTGAACTAATTTTAATTGGTGAAAGGGTCGAGGCCGGTATTAAGAGTGGAAAGATTCAGAAGGATACTTCCGTGTCCGCTGCTGTTAAGAAAGCCTTCCCAGCTAAGAAGGAAGCCTCTGCTGTGTATTCTCAAAAGGGTCAGGGAAGAACCGAGCGCCGGCCGACTGTAGGGGCTGTGATGATTCAAAACTCGTCAAATGATCAACCTCGTAACAACCAGTCGAGACCTAATCAACAACGGGTAGACAGGCCACAACGAAAGTTCACCCAAATCAACATGACGCCCGCTCAGGTACTCCCTCATTTGTTGAAGCTGAATCTTACCAATTTGAAGGAAGCGCCAAAGAACCCTAACACCTCCTCTCCATACTACCACTCCAATGCCAAATGTGCTTACCATTCTGACAGTGTTGGGCACGATACCAATAATTGTTGGGCGCTTAAGAACAAAATCTAGGATCTGATTGATGCCAAAGAAGTAGAATTTGATGCTCCTGAGAAGCCCAATGTGATATCCGCTTCGATGCCCAAGCACGGCCATAATGTGGATGCCGTTATAGAAGACCTCCATGTTACTGATGTTGCTGATCTGTTGACTCCATTGTTAGTGATCAAAGAGAAGTTGATGAGAGCCGAGATATTCCCAGGCTGTGGGAAGGACTGTTATTTTTGTTTGAACATACGAGCTGATTGCCCAATGTTGAAATCAGGTGTCCAACGCCTGATGGATACTCAAGAGATACTTTTCCAAAAAACTCCTGTTGATACCTTCAATCCTATTACTCCTGTTACCTTTGCTACTTCAACCAACGATATTGCAATCATAACCATTTCCGATAATCCTCCCAAGGCTTGCAAAAGGCCTGTCAGGATTACACCCAACTCTAAATGTGTACCTTTAAAGATCACCATGTCGGGACCTGTCCCGTACCAATCCAGCAAAACAATACCATGGAACTATGGAGGAGAAATCTTCTACCATGGTATCAAACAAATTGAGGCAGTCTAAGAAAATTATGAAGAAGAAAACCCTGATATAGGGAACATTGCGGGTACATGCAAGATAACCTGCAGCGGCCGGATCTTTTCTCCGGAGATTGCTCCCCCTCGAGAAGTTTACGGACCCTTGAAAGCTTTTGTACCTGTTGGACCATCTGTGCAAGGCCGAGTGATTGAAGAATTGGATACTCCTGAAGAAAGACCATATGTTGATATTACCAATAAGGGTAAGGGGATACTAGAAGTGCCTGTTAGGATGAAGGCTCATGTTGTGGTTATCCCCGAAACCACTCAGAAAGAAATGGATGAAATATTGAAAATAATCAGAAAAAGTGACTACGACATTGTGGAACAGCTAGGGCAGACCCCTTCTAAAATTTCAATGTTGGCTCTTCTTCTCTGCTCTGAGGCCCATGCTAAGGCCCTGATCAAATTTTTGAAGGCGGCACATGTACCCCAAGAGACTTCAGCTGACCAGTTTCAGGAATGTGTGGCCAGTCTTACTGCTGATAATGGCCTTGGCTTTTCCGATGCTGACTTGACTCCCAAAGGAAGGAAACACAATGATGCGCTACATATCTCAGTTGAATGCAGGGGAACCACCCTTGCCCATGTTTTAGTTGATACTGGTTCTTCCTTGAATGTGCTACTGAAGAAAGCATTAGACCGTTTGGATTGTGAAGGATTGACCCTCAAACCTAGTAACATCGTTGTTAGGGCCTTTGATGGGTCCAAAAGAATGGTTCATGGAGAGGTTGACATTCCTATCAAAGTAGGCACAAAAGTTTTCAACTCCACCTTTTACGTGATGGACATCCGTCCTTCATATTCTTGTTTGTTAGGGAGACCGTGGATCCATTATGCCGGGGCAGTTACCTCCTCTTTGCACCAAATGCTGAAATATCTCGTTAAGGGTAAGATTATAACAGTGCACGGCGAGGAAGAGTACATGATAAGTCATCTCAATTCCTTCCTCTATGTGGAGTTGGATGGCGAGTTCATCGAAACGCCTTTCCAACATTTTGAGGAAGTTTCCCCTAAGGTAGAAGTTGCGAAGACAATGGTTGAGGTGCCTGTCGTTCCCAAGCATGTATCTAAGATGGCATCTCTCAAGGACGCAGAGGTTGTAATTAAAGAGGGGAAGAGTACAGTATGGGGGAAATTGCCTGATTTTCCCCATAAGACGGACAAGTTTGGGTTAGGGTTCACTGCTGCAGGACAAAAGGCTATGCGTCGCTCCAAGATTGGAAGACCACCCGTCAAGATCTCTCACCATGGAATCAATGTTGTAGAAGATGAAGATGAAGAGAGCCACTTTGAAGATTGGATCTTTCCAACCGTCGAATGGGGTTTAAGCAACTGGGAAGCAAAGGATTTTATTCCCATCACCTTTATCAACCAGTAATTTTATCTTTGAACAATTTCCCATTTATGGTCTGTAATAACTAAAACAATTTGCACACTATTTTCACCTCATGCCTTGCCCGAGGCATGTAGGTCCATTTGTAAGGGCTTGATTTTCTTCATAATCATATGCCATGTTTTAATGAATCATTGGACGTTTTTCAACTATAAACTGCTGTGTTCATTTTTTTTCCTTTTGCATTTTTGTTTGTTTAAGGATGGCTATCCCTTACACACACCCACACTCACAAATGCAGGTACCCATCCACTCCGGATTCCATGGGTGACTATTCTGCTTTAGCCTTCGATAACTCTGAATATTTGGTCAATCACGCTGAGTACGAAGTTGACGAAGATTGTGAAGTGCCAGGAGAGCTAGCCATACTTTTGCAACAAGAAGAGAGGGCTATTATGCTTCACGAAGATTTTCTAGAAACCATCAACTTGGGGAAAGAGGAAGACAGGAAAGAAGTAAAAGTGGGTGCCAACCTGGAACCAAGTGTCAAGGAGTGTTTAGTGCAGTTGTTGAACGAATATGTTGAAATCTTCGTCTGGTCTTATGAAGACATGTCGGGACTAGACACAGATATCGTGGTTCATCGTCTCCCTACAAGAGAAGACTATCCACCGATCAAGCAAAAGGTCCTCCGAATGAGGCCTGACATGTCTGAGAAGATTAAAGCTGAAGTAATGAAGCAATTCAACGTTGGCTTTCTGGTTGTTACTTCCTATCCACAATGGGTTGCTAACATCGTGCCCGTGCCTAAGAAGGACGGAAAAATCAGAATGTGTGTGGACTATCGGGATTTGAACAGGGCTAGCCCGAAAGATGATTTTCCATTGCCACATATCGACATCTTGGTTGACAAAACAGCTCAACATAATGTTTTTTCCTTCATGGATGGATTCTCGGGATACAACCAGATCAAAATGGCCCCCGAGGACATGGAGAAAACTACCTTTGTCACGCAATGGGGTACCTTCTGCTACAAAGTGATGCCATTCGGACTGAAGAATGCAGGGGCAACCTATTAACGCGCCATGGTAGCTTTGTTTCATGATATGATACATAATGAGATCGAAGTTTACGTAGACGACATGATAGCTCGATCACAGACAGAAGAAGAACACCTTGGTCATTTGCAAAAGCTGTTTGCCAGGTTAAAGGAGTATAAGCTCAGACTGAACCCAAGCAAGTGCACTTTTGGGGTTAGGTCTGGTAAACTTTTGGGATTTATTGTCAGCAACAAAGGCATTGAGGTTGATCCAGCTAAAGTAAAGGCTATACAAGAAATGCCTGCTCCCCGTACTGAAAAGGAGGTTAGAGGATTCTTGGGACGCTTGAACTATATTGCAAGGTTCATCTCTCACCTTACATCTACTTGTGAGCCAATCTTCAAGTTATTGAAGAAAGATCAGTTGGTTGGATGGAACAATGATTGTCAAGTTGCTTTTGATAAGATCAAGGAGTATTTACTAGAACCTCCTACTTTGATGCCACCCGTCGAAGTAAGTCCGTTAATCATGTATCTGACTATTTTGGATAACTCAATGGGGGTGCGTGCTGGGCCAACATGACGAGTCTGGACGAAAAGAGCATGCCATTTATTACCTTAGCAAAAAGTTTACCGACTATGAGACTCGCTACTCACTGCTCGAGAAAACTTGTTGCACTTTGGTATGGGCTGCTCGCCGGCTAAGGCAGTATATGTTGACTCACACCACTTTGCTGATTTCCAAAATGGATCCGATCAAGTATATCTTCGAGAAGCCTGCTTTATCTAGAAGAATTGCTAGATGGAAAATGATCCTGACTGAGTATGATATCCAGTATACTACCCAAAAAGCTATAAAGGGAGTGTACTAGCTGACCATCTAGCTCATCAAGCCGTCGAAGATTACCAATCTATGAGATTCGACTTCCCTGACGAGGACATCATGACATTGGACAACATCAAAGGTAACAGACTGTATGACAGACCTCAACAAGGATCCCGATGGACCCTGTACTTTGATGGTGCTTCAAATGCACTTGGCAACGGTATCGGTGCGGTACTCATTTCTCCGGAAGGTTGCCATACACCCTTCACTGCCCGACTTTGCTTCAGCTGTACCAACAACATGGCTGAATATGAAGCTTGCATATTTAGTCTCAAGGTTGCGATAGACTTGGGAATCAAATCTTTGGTCGTATTTGGGGACTCAGCTTTGGTTATCAGTCAAGTCAAAGGAGAATGGGACACCAAGCATCCTAATCTTATCCCATACAAAGAACATGTCCTGACGTTGTTGCCTCATTTCGAGCAGATTACCTTCGAACACTTCCCGCGAGAAGAAAATCAGCTAGCAGATGCTCTGGCTACAATGTCTTCCATGTTTAAACTCAACTGCGATAACGAGGCTCCCAAAATTACCATCGAACGAATGGATGAACCTGCACGCTGTCATGAGATTAATACCGAAGAAGTAGTGGAACAACCCTGGTTTCATGAAATTCAAAGGTATCTCCAGACTAGAGAATACCCTGAAGGAGCTTCCGTCAATGACAAAAAGTTCTTAAGGAGATTTGTTGCCAAGTTCTTCCTAAGCAATGGAATCCTTTATAAGCGCAGCTATGATTGTGTTTTACTTCGTTGTGTGGACAAAGCTGAAGCAGAATTGATCATTACTGATATACACAGTGGCACATTTGGCACCCATTTAAGCGGACATACGATGGCTAAGAAGATTCTAAGGACAGGCTACTACTGGTCTACCATGGAAGTTGATTGTCATCAACATTCCCGTACCTGCCACAAATGTCAAGTCTATGCCGACAAGGTACATATTCCTCATGTTCCTCTCAACGTTCTAACAGCTCCTTGGCCATTCGCAATGTGGGGCATTGACATGATTGGAGAGATCAAGCCCAAGACATCCAATGGATATCGCTTCATCTTAGTCTCTATTGATTATTTCACCAAGTGGGTTGAGGCAGCTTCCTACGCCTCAGTTACAAAGAATGTGGTTGCCCGCTTCATCAAGCTGAACCTCATATGCTGGTATGGTGTCCCCGACAGGATTATCACAGACAACGGTACGAATTTGAACAACACCATGATCACCGCTCTATGCGAACAGTTCAAGATTTATCATCACAATTCATCTCCCTATCGCCCGAAGATGAACGGTGTTGTTGAAGCCGTGAACAAAAATATCAAGAAGATCATTCAAAAGATGACAGTCACCTACAAAGACTGGCATGAGATGTTACCGTTTGCTCTGCATGGATATCATACCACGGCACGTACTTCAACAGGGGCAACCCCATTTTCTTTGGTATATGGCATGGAAGTTGTTCTACCCATGGAAGTTCAGATTCCTTCCTTAAGGATTATGAAGGACGCTGGTTATAGTGAAGACGATTGGATTCAAACCCGGCTTGATCAACTTAATTTGATCAATGAGAAGTGACTTACTGCTGTTTGTCATGGTCAGACGTATCAAAAACGGATGATCAAGGCTTTCAACAAGAAAGTCAGGCGTCAGGTATATCAAGTCAAAGATTTTGTAATCAAGCGGATCATCTTGCTGCAAAGTGATCCTAGGGGCAAGTTGACTCCTACTTACGAAGGACCATTTGTGATCAAGAGCATCTTTTCTGGTGGAGCAATGATTCTGACGACCATGGACGGCGACGACTTTCCGCATCCTGCGAACGCAGACATAGTCAAAAGATACTACGCATAAAACGACCCGGCAAGTTAAAAACCTGAAAGGGCGACTTGGGCAAAAATGGGCATCCCGGTGAATCGAAAACCCGAAAGGGCGGTTCAGGAAAAAATTAGGGATAAAAAAAAAAATATGTACACCCGGCAAGTTGAAAACCCGAAAGAGTGACTTGGGCAAAAAAGGGTTTCCCGGTGGATCGAAAACCTGAAACGGCGGTCCAGGCAAAAGTTAGGGAATTAAAGTGTGTGACTATGTCTCGTCGGATCACTTTAAGAACAATCTCTTCACCAACAAGCTCCAAGCTTCTGATCAATCCAGTCATCGGCGGATGAAGCAGTGAATGGACAAGATATTCAGAGTTGTGAAGGCTATAGCAGAATGGGAATCCCATGGAATTATTACACATAGCCATCTTTCTTTTGTATAAAAATTTTCTCAATTTTTTCTACGACAACATTCTCTTACGAGGATGTCCGTCTCCTTTGTACAAAGATACTTACAAAAGTTAATACAAAGATACTTCAAAGTGCAGAACTTTGCTTGTCTTTCTTTTCTTTTTACACTTATGTTTATTTTGAAAACGTCCAATGTTTTGTTAAATAGGCATATGCATTTGAATATAATCACTGCTTACAAATAAAACGAAATTGAAAAAGGATAATTACTGATAGGTTGAAGGTGTAGGAAGATATTTTTGTGCCATCTCAGAAGAAATCCCCTACGATACATCATTCAGATCCTCAACAAAGCTAAATTTGGAGTACATTTCCCCAGTGGAGTTAAGCTTCAAGATCCTCAGCGGAGCCGGTTCATTCTAAAACTTGATTCCCCAGCTGAGTTAAGTTTCAAAATTCCCATCAGATTTAAGCTTCAAGATCCCCAGTGGAGCCCGAAAACCCTGAAAACCCTATCCCCAACGGTGCCAGAACAGTGAACATTCCCCCTACAGAGTTATCTCCCAGCAAGATCGAAGAATCTCGGTCTCATTTCTCCAAGAAGAAGCCTCCTAGGTTTTAACTCCCCAGTAGAGATTTTTAGAGTTTTCCCTATTTCCCAGGAAAGTCATGAAGGATTCTCATTCCCTGCAGAAATTGTCAAAAGGCCTTGTGAATCCCCACAAATCGCCGAGGATTTTCAATCTCCAGCAGTGGTCCCAGGATTTCTCATTCTCAACAATCAGAGATCTTTAATCTCCAAGCAGTCAGCAAGTATTTCTCATCTTCAGTATTCAAAGATTTTTGGAATCCTCAGCATTGGTCAAGGATTTACTTTCCCCGAAAGCAATCAAAGATTTCATTATCTCCAGTTATCAAGGATTTATTTTCCTCAGCAAGACAGCTACTCAGCTTACATACACATCCTTTACATTCATGTATCATAAACATTGATGAAATGCAGGTCATTGCATCATACATATCATGCAACATAACTTTGTGTTTTAGCTAACATTTTACCCTTTTCAGGATAAGATTAAAAGGCTATCGTTAACAATTATTCAGATACAGTATGGATACACCCCAGACACGGCGGTCATTATATCACTCATTCAGAATTTCAAGTCAAATACAGTACAGATACACCCCAGACACGGCGGTCATTCTACTACTCATTCAGACTTCAACAATTCGATACAAACTAGATACGCTCCAGAAACGGAAACCATTATATCTCTCATTCAGATTCAACTATCAACCACAAGTTCAGATACGCTCCAAACACGGATGCCATTCTGGCCCTTACACCAGCAGTTTGTTTCTCCCCAGTGCAATCGCCACGGAAGTCATTATGTCACTTATTCAGATCCCAGTTACAGTCTCAGATACACTCCAGACACGGAAGTCATTCTTCTACTCATACAGATCTCAACTTCAGATACAGTCCAGATACGCTCCAGACACGGTTGCTATTCTGTCACTCATTCGGAATTTATCCCCAGCCCAGAGATGCTTCATACACAGATGTTTCTCTGTCGCCCATTCAGAATTCAGATACAATACAGATACACTCCAGACACGACAATCATTCTGATATTCATTCGAAGTTAAAATACAGTTACAGCTCAGATACGCTCTAAACACGGACGCCATTACTTTGCTCATACAGACTCAGTCTCCAGATATAGTTCAAATGCATTCCAGACACGGATACCATTTTGACGCTCATTCTTCTGACCCACAACATTGAAATTCAACAAACATTCTTGGATGGCATCTTTAAGCCCATCTCCATCAAGATTCTACCATCTCCAAATGGCATCTTTAAGCCCATTCCCGCATCTATGTTTTGACGAGTGCAAATTTACGGGCACTCTAGTGTCCAATCCTCTTTTACCTTCGAGTCACGAAAGGAAAACTTGCCAATCTAACTCTTCAGGTTCAAGAAGATTGAACAGGGGCAACTGTTGTACCCCAAAATTTGCCCTCTCATTTCATCAACATTTCTCATCACAAGACTCATGGAAGTCAAGGTCAAGCTAGGGTTTGCTCTGCTCAAGACACCTCCTTGCACTGTTGACCTAAATTAGGGTTTGAGTTTGCACAGTGATGTTTTAACCTACAATGCCCAAAATGACTTCCATACTTCATTTTGGGCTCACAAGTTTGTCCATACCAAGTTTCAAGCCTTGACTCAAATTTTGGCCCAGTCAATTGGACAGTTGATCTAGAAATTAGTTGTATTGAGGAAAAAGTCAATTGTGGCCAATTGATAGTCAAACCTCGTGAATTTTGACCCACATCAACATTATGAACTCATATGAACCATTTGATCAAGTTTGGATCACAATTCCACAAGAAATTTGATCAGATCACCAAAAGGGCAAATGGTCATTTTTAGGGTTTTGACTGTACAAAGGCAATTTGTGACTGTTTGACCTAACCAATGGCAAATCAAGCTCAACCATGGACTCAAGGACTCAATGACATTGTCTTGACCCATTCAACAAGTTCAAAATATCTCAAATGCATAGGATTGACAGATGAATTTTTCAGTCAACTGATCAAAATTTAACTGTATACTGAAAAGTCAAACTTTGACTTTTTGGTCAAAATCAAGTGCCAAGGGTCATTTTTCATCAAGACATGTCAAATTATGAAACTTGTTCATCAAGAAACCCAAAAATGCAAATTAGGGTTTAAAATGGAAAATTTTCATAACTTAGAATTTTTCTAAGTTATAAAATTTTCTTATTTTTTCCTAACTTTGTCCCATTTTTTTCACCAAGATGCAAATGGATTCAAACTAAACTTGCAACATGAAATTTGTAGTCCATCGCAAAGGCTATAAATTTGATTCACAAAGTTTTCTCAAAAGAAGCTTGGATCTCAAGTTATGATTTTTGGAACAAGGGTGCCTAAAACTTTTAACTTAGAGAAATTTTGCCCTAGTTTAGGCAGGATTTTGACCCATCTTCTTGGCCATTTTTCACATAGTTCCACTTGGAGTTTCAAGTTGCATTTCAAAGATGGATTATAGTACACGTTGCAAGCTTTCCAAATTGTCAAAGAACTCCTCAAACACCTTTGTGGTTAGGGAGAATCAAATGCTTGAAGTTGGCAAAAACTCACTTTGAAACCATGGCCAATACATGTTCATACCAAGTTGCAAATCTGACCAAACTAGCTTAGTACATGATTACAGGCCTCTAAACCAATTTACACTCCAAAATTAAATGCAAATATATTGGATATTGGCATTGTTCTGATCAAGAGAGCTTTGTACATTAAACTTTCCCATTTTGAGCATAAAGGTCGTACTTCCATTTTCATAAAGGCCACTTTATGTCAATTTCCATTTTCTTGAGCCTTGGACTTTTTTTCCTTGCAGAAAACAACTTCCCTAATCTCAGGCATAGTACACCAAGTTGAGCATGCTTGTAACTAGCCTGTACAAACCCTAGCTTGGACAGTTCACAACTTTGCTTTCAAAACAAGTCAAATGGCCAAAAGCTCAGAACTGGCACATCTGTTATATTGAACCAAGAAAAAGTTTTCAAAGAAGTTTCATACATCCTCACAAGTCAGAAGCACGAGCCTTTCACCCCTAAATCATCCTCATACTCCAAAACCCAATTTTCTTGCAAAACAGGGCCAGTTCTGCATTTTGCTAGCCATCATCAAATTCCACCATGCGTTATGCCCAAAGATACTTCAAACACCTTCCAACCAACACACCTGAATTATTCCAAACCTCCATTGCTAGCTGTAACACCATTAACACACATTGCCATTTTTGTTTCAAAGCTTTGCAGGTTGAGTTCTGTAGCACGATTCAAGCTGTTTCAAAACAAACTAAGCATTGGGAAAGCTTCATTGGACATCAGGCAAGCTCAAAAGAACATCAAGCACCCTTGGAAGTTGTTACATTGTCCAGCTCGAAGTCAACTGAAACAGGTATTTCATGAACTTCTATCTCTCTATTTAGGAATAGTTATACTTAGGTTTGTGAATGAAAGATGTTGTATTCATAGCCCTGAAACCATACATGTGCTTAGTTTTCATTTATATTAATCGTGCTAGGAGTATTTTGTTCATAAACTTTCTGAAAAAACTAGGTTAAGAATTAGGGCCAGAGAAATTCTCTCTGGTCTTTGAGAGTAAGCTTAAGTTTTTTATATGGTTGGATTCGTTGTTTGATGCTCAACAAGTTTCATGTTATGAGTTTTGTCAAAAAAGCAAGGAATCAGGAGATAGTATTTGATGTACAGAACGCGCGTGTTTTGAACTGAGGAAGAAGATGAAGTTGTTTCTGGGCTGGGCCTGTACAGGCTTACTTCTAGCCCCCCCCCCCCCCCCCCCCCCCCCCTCTTTTCTATTTACACCCCTCTGGCCCATTTCTTGTACATTTGTCATTTTTGCATTTTTATTTCAGTTCTGATTTTGATATTTTATTTTCTAATATAAAAAATACAAAAAATTATTTTCATAAATATTTGTATTTATTTGGAATTTATTTTAATTATTTCTAGTATTAATACATTAAATACCTTATATTTACTTTTGTTTAAATGTAAAAATAATGTAAAAAATACTTTTATTTATTATTATTATACATATTTGGAAATATTTTCTTGAAATATATACATTTTGTAAATAATTTATTTTATTTTTATACACACTTAATATATTTAATACATATATATACATATATAATATATTTTGTTAAATAACGAGAACAAAAAACACAAAAATAATACATTTTTATTTTCATTAATATTTTATACTAAACAATACCTTTTTTCAATATACTTTTATTTTTTGTACAAATTAATATATTATTGTATATAAATAATAAATAATATTATTTATTTAAGAAATTAGGGTTTTTGCCCTAAAGAATAAAAATGATTCAAATTGACTTTTTTTAATATTTACACCTCACATTTAAAAATACTTTTTACATACATAAAAATCTTTTTTTGCATAACACATTTTATCTAACATTTATTTATTGTATTTTATTTAAATATTGTATATTTAAATATTGTATCTTGTACATTCAATTTTGTTGTAATAATTTAGGATTTAATTTCTTGCAAAATAATCCCCAATTCAAATTTGTACCCCCCTCCCTATATCATGTTGTAATAGTGTAGAATTTAAATTCTTGCACCTTTAAATGCTTTCAATTATGCCATGATTAGACCTAGGGTTTGTATGCAAAATAAAAGCAACAAAAAGCTTGACCTAATCAAAAGATAAAAATGCATGAAAAACAAACACAATGCACACTTGCACCCCTAGGGTTACAATCCACTTGTTGCCTTCAAAAATGGGCCATGGTATGCATGTCAAGTACTTTGGAAAAACAAAAACAAAACAAAAGATCATAGTCCCTCGATGACGCTATCTGAGTAGCCTAAACAAAATGATCAAGTCCCTCATGAAAATTGCCAAAAATACTTGACATTATTGCTATCATGGTCTATACGATGACCTGAGCCTGTCCCGTTAACATCCTAACACAAGGTTGTTCACCAAATACAATGGTGAAACAACACTGTTAAAAGGGTTAAAAACACAAGAAATATATTTGAGTAAAATAAGGTAGACAACTCTTAGTTACTTGATCAAAGCTTGCAAAAACCTCCTTGTTATCTTCAAAACACACTTCACAACACAATTTCAAAACCCTACTTTCAAACATTGAAAACTTTTTCAAAAGACAAAAACACCCTTGTATACATTCAAACAAGAATCATTACAAAGGTTGCCACAACGATGGCCTCTTTTTAAAAAAACATCTTTCAAAATCACACACAAAGCACCATTTCAAACAATTGAAAAGCAAAGCAAGTGATCTAAGCAAGTAACTAAGAGCCCATGGATAACCATGGATAGAAAGGGTGCTAATACCTTCCCTTTCTATAATCTACTCCCCGAACCCAAGAAAACATCTCAAAGGTCTTTCCTGTGCTTTTTTACCTTTCCTTAGGATAAAATAAAAAGTCGGTGGCGACTCTTGCTAAACCGAAACATTTGCGAACACAAATGCAAAATCCCAAGTCAGTTCTCCCACCGTATCACAGCAATTAATCTTGAAGTTTGACTGTATGTTGACCACAGTTGTCTTTTTGCTCAATATAGTTGATTTTCAATCATCTGAGCAATTGGCTGAGCAAACATGTAATGTAAGACTTGAAATTTGACATAAACATTATTGAAGACCCATGATGAACCATGAAAGTTATTTGATACCCTTGCAACCCAATTTTCCTTGAGAAACACCAAACCCTAGTTATGGGCTCTTGCCTAGGAGGAGATTTGACCAGTCAACTCTTGAGCTTCCTTGAGTAAGTGAGGACCTCATGAGAATGTCTTGAGGAAAATGGGAGGGCAAATTTTGGGGTACAACACACTGAAACTGACCAAGGAATTAAAGTGACAAAGAAACAAGTAACCACTTGAATCCGGAATATCTAGTAACCACTAAATCCGAAAGAATACAAGAACATTGTATTCAAAATTAGGTGACAAGTAACGGACTTGGCCTTGAAGGAAAATGGTGACCGTCAGACTGAAACTATTACGCCAAGAAGGAACTGGTCCGTAATAGATCAAGGATTAACCACTCCACAACTAAGCTTAGTAACCACTAACTTCAATCCATAAGGAAAACAGTGAACACCGATCGCAAGAAATGGGCATCATTAGATGATAAACAATTTTTAAACAGACTCACTAGGGAATCTTCAAACGTCAACATTTCAATGAGCATGCCAGGAATTTGAACAAACTCACTGGGGAATAATATAGTAAATTGGCTTATAATTCAATGCATGTTTGAATTTTTCTATGGAGTAGCATTTCAAAAAGAATGGAAACATTATACATTTGGATGGATGAAATGTAATAATGCATGTTGTAACACGGTAGGAGAACTGACTTGGGTGTTTTGCGTTTTATCGCAATTGTTGCGGATAGCAAGAGTCGCGATCGACTTTTCTTTTATCCAATAAAGGAAAGGGTGAAAAGAACAGGAAAGACCTTTGAGATTATTTTCTTGAGTTCGGGGGGTAAGTTATGAAAAGGGAAGGTGTTAGCACCCTTTTCATCCGTAGTTATCTACGGGCTCTTATTTTCTTGCTAGATCACTTGCTTTGTTTGAAAATGTGTTTGTGGTGGATTTTGAAAGTATTTTTGAAAAGCGCCTTCGTTTAGGAAAACTTTGTAATGACTCTCATCTCTATAAGAATGTATACAAAGTGTTGGACTTTTGAAAATATTTCATATTTTTGAAAAGTGTTTGGTGTGTTTGAAAAATGTTTTGTTTTTTAGAATAGATTGTGCGAAAGCAACTATGAACGTTCTACCTTACTCAAAATTATTTTGTTCATTTCTCTCTTTCTTTGATATTGCTATCTTACCATTGATTGGTAAGAAGCCTTATCTTTGGATGTAAAGGGGACGGGAATGGGTCATCGCATAGTCATGAATAGCAATGTTGTGAGACATCTTAGAATTTCTCTTGAGGGACTAAGATCATTTGTAAGGCAACATTCGAAGCGTCATCGAGGGACTATGATCTTGTATTTTTTATTGTTTATGCTAAGACGTCTCACATGCATAACATGACCATTTTTCATAAGGCAACAAGTAAAGTTAACCCTAGAGATGCAAGTGTGCAAGTGTTTGTATTTCATGCTTAATTTATCTTGGATTAGGGGTTATCTACTTGTTGTTTTTTATCTTGCCATACATACCCTATTTTACTCGCAATCAAATAAAAGTAATAAAATGCAAAAGGATAAAATCCTACACTATTACAACCATATAAAATTGCATGAAAATATAAAGGTAAGAATAAAAAGAAAAGCAAGAAAAAGGGTCTTTTCGATTTAGGCAGAAAACCTTTCAATTCTGCACTTTCTGGGTCTCTTCGATTTGGCTTGAAAAGGGTGAAGGCATGAATTTAGATTGGGGCCTGAAGGCCAGCATGTTGAGCCTTTCGAATGGGCCTGGAGTCAGTGTAGGCGTGCCTTTCGTTTGGTTGCCTCTTTCATTTGACCTGGAGGTTAGTGTGGAAGCCAAAGGCTTCGTTCCCTACTTCCTGTTTCATGTTTCCTTCGTTTTAGATGTTAAATAGAAACATGTCCTAAGGCCATGCTAGCACTGCCTTGCTGGGTTAGTTCTTAGAACATTTGCAAGAAACCAAAGAATCAAAGCCAAAATGAAAAGCAATAAAAATAAACTATTAGGGTGTAAGCGAAAGGGGAATAAATGCTATGTATATGTTTGAAACAAAAAGGAACTTTATTTACATGCTATGCTGGAAACGAATGGTCCAAGGTTAAGAATGACTTACCTTGTTGGAGGCTGGAGCGTATGCTGGAACTTGAAGTGGTTACCTTGAATGCTTCTAAATTCGAAGGGAGAGACCAAGGGTTAGGCCTTTGACACGGGATTCGAATGAGCAACACAAGTGAAATGTATTTATTGCTGGATTCGAAGGATAGAAAGATGTAAGGATGTTTCAGATTTGATAGAGACAAGTATTTGGATTCTAGTTTGTGTTTTCACAAGTGTTTAAGTGTTTGAGAATTTTGAAGATTCGTTCCCCACTGGCCCTTTTCTTTGCAAAAGATCTCTCTATCTATAGAGAAAGGTTTTGGGAAGTTTGGGAGTAAAAATTATAAAATAAGGCTTAGCTAGAAAGCAAATGTCCACTTGTGTCATGATCCCAAGATGAGATAGCAAGATTAATGGTATAGATGGATTACTTCCTGCAGAAGGAAAACAGGAGCAAGGCTCAAGAAAGACTTTTCTAAAAGTAGTATTATACTATTAAGGGCAAGTTGTCTTGGATAACAAATGGGTAAAAGCCTAATTTAACTATATAAAAAATTAAATATAGAGTGAGTCATAGGTTTGAGGCCTAAAAAGCAGAAACACGTAGCCTAGCCTATGAGTCTAATGTTCAACTTGATCCTTTGAATCGAATCCTCCATCCTTCCATAACTTTCGACCAGACTAAAACAACATTCGTTTCCACCAGTTATGTGTCCTTCGAATGGACCAAACATGTATTCTTCGAATGGACCAAACATGTATTCTTCGAATGGGCCAAACATGTATTCTTCAAATGGGCCCTCTTCAGCTGAATATGCCACTTTGAGTCCTTCTGCTTTGACAACTTAGGTCGAAACCTTCGATCAAACTCAAAAGTAGGCAAAACTAAATGTTCAACCATGGCAAGTCCTTCGAATGGGCCACCAAATTGTGTGCCATAGTGTATAAGCTAGGCTTATTGAAGGGTTTGCAGATGGATTCAAAGGTGATATGAAGGTGATTCGAAGCAAACCTGAAGGTGGATTTGAAACTAGCATGTAGGTATATTTGAAGCAAACTTAAAGGCAATCATTGCTTTGTGGGTGCTAGCGTGAGAGAAACCCCTGCCTTGTGCATTGATCAGTGAATTTTGATGCACATTCCTCTATATTTATACTTATGCATTTCTATGTTTTTTGTTTGGTTATTTTTCCTATTTATTGTATTTTTATAATTTATTTTATTTTTGCACTTATTTATTTTTCGCACTTTATTTTCAGCTTTAGCAGCTTTCGCGAATAAATTCATAATTTGAGCTTCAAGAATCGGAATGAGGTGTGCTACCGGTCGTTGGAAAGCTAAGAGAAAGAGCTACAATTTTCATTCAGAAGTAGAGAGCTGAATCGGACTGTAGTAGGGCCAAAAATTTCGTTGAAGTTGCAGCTTTAGAAATATTTCTTGTTTTGGATCATTTGTAATGGGCTTGGGTTATATTTTTGACCCAGTTGGGTTGTAACCGGAAATTCATGTTTCACTATATCCCAAAACAACCGTGTACTATGAACGTATTCACCTTTGACGAGAAAAAATATGGTTCACGAGAAAACTATGGCTTTGTACGAATCATCTATGGAGAACTAAATTCCAAGAATCAATCAGCTGTATTCGAATTCCACTTTGAGGTTTTTATAAATCCCAATTTATTTTGTTTCCTTTGAACCTTTCTTATAATTTCAATTATTTGTTTAATTTTGTTGTTGTTATAGGATAAAATTCTTAGATTCGATTATTGATTGATGATCCTGAATCAAATTCGTGATTAGTTTAGCTTTTGCATTATCACGTCCGATCATGTTGCGTTTGCTTAATTTGCAATAGTTTTTATCCGTTTGCTTTACTCGTAATTTAGGGACAGACATCGTTCAATTGCTATTGCGCTTGTCACTAGATTTTATGATTGAATAGGAACGGACCCGTTAGGGAATTGGGATTTTATAGGGATCGATGATAAGTCGGAGTTCGATACAGTAGATTGGTTCGTTTTAGCTTATTTCGAGAATCACTTATTTTAAGCGCTTATTTTGCATTTTCATTTTTGAACCCAAACCAACCCCTCCCCCCCAATTTGATTTACCCTCAGTTAATAAAATCAAGATTCCTCGTGAGAACGATATTCAAGTTACAGTTGTCTCTATATTATCGTTTCGCAAAAACACTCGTTTTGATCCGCGCGTGACAGCGGATCAAATTGGCGTCGCTACCGGGGAATCTTGATATTATTGATCATTTTTTGAGTCATAGGGTTAGTGTCCTTGAGTCTAGGCCTTAGTTTCCTCTCGGTTTTGTCCAATTCGTGTTTTAGAGTCAAAATAGTATAAAAAATTGGTTTTTGGGAAAATCGCGTCCGAATCAATTTCCCAAATTCATCTTTTTTCTATTTTTAATGATTTTTTTCCGTTTTCATAGAGTCCAAAAAAATCCCAAAATTATATTTTTGAGTCATTAGATTAATTTTAGTGTTATTTTATTTTTTTTCGAATTTTATTTAATCGATTTTCTTCATTGTGTTTGTTTCTGATTCTTAGGGACATTGTTGGCATTTTGAGCATTGTGTTTGTTGCTGTGTTTTAGTCCTGGCTACTAGGTCCTGTTGTTCCAAACTTGTTGCTTTTTGATCCTGAAGTAGAAAGAACCTTGCACACACAACGTAGAAAAGTCCAGGTTACCACTAGCACACCACCCACAATTGAGTCTGACTCTGAGTTCGAATATTTGCACCACTTGTTTGCTTCAGATTCTGAACTTGTTATTGATATGGCTGACCAAAGAACCTTAAGGTAATTGGTTGCCCTTGATGTGAATTATAATGGAATGTGTCTTGATTATGATGATGTTGCTGCTCCTTTTGAATTAAAATTGGTTTTAATACACTTGTTGCCCAAGTTTAGTGGTCTTGCAGGTGAGGATTCGCACAAACATTTGAAAGAATTCCAGGTCGTATGCTCCACACCGTCAAAGCCTGAAGGGATCACTGAGGATCATATCAAACTTCGAGCTTTTCCTTTTTCATTGCAGGGTGCAGTGAAGGATTGGTTATACTATCTTGAGCCAACTCAATTCCAACTTGGAATGCTTTAAAAAAAGTGTTTTTGGAGAGATATTTTCCTGCCTCTAGAGCTGCCTCAATAAGAAAGGAAATTTGCGGTATTAGACAAGGTAATGAGTCACTAACTGGGTATTGGGAGAGGTTCAAGCACTTGGTATCTAGTTGCCCTCAACACCAGATTACCGAGCAACTACTCATCCAATACTTTTATGAGGGGTTGTTACCGATGGACAGGAACATTCTTGATGCTGCTAGTGGTGGAGCACTCGTCGATAAAACTCAAGCTACTGTCAAGGCTCTTATTGAGAATATGTCTCTTAATTCTCAACAATTCACCACTAGAGACAATTCTATTCAAAGTAAAGGCGTGAATCAAATTCAAGTTTCTTCCAACAAAGCTTTGGAAACCAGAATTGACGAGCTCACTGCCTTAGTCTAACTGCTAGCAGTAGCAAAACCTCAAACAATAACTTTGTGTGGTATTTGTACTTTTCATGAGCACCCGACCGATACCTATCCCATTCTGAGAGACGAGTCTATTGGTGAGCTACCTCAAGCTTATGCAACAAACCTTTACAATCAAAACAGGTACGACAACACTCCTGACCTGTCCACAAACAAATATCATCCCAATTGGAGGAACCATCCCAACCTTCGATATGGAAATCCACAAACCATCCAACAACAGAACCCACCCCATGTGGATGTCCCTGTACCTTCCGGACCATCCTTAGAGGATCTTGTCAAACAAATGGTTGTCAACAACCTTCAGTTCCAATAAAGAACTGATTCTAGCATTCAGACCTTGCACACACAGATGGGACAGCTTGCTACGCAAATAAATGTCATTCAATCCCAAGGGTTGAACTAACTTCCAGCGCAAACTATTATCAATCCGAATGGTTCTAATGCTAATGTCAGTGCAATTTCTTTGAGATCTGGAAAGGTAACAGAAACAGCCCCTGAAAAAAATGAAAAATATATTGTGGTAATATCTGAACCTTCTCCTTCTGAATTTGTTTCACCTGAAATTTCTCCACCTTCTGCTGTTGCGGTGGAAACTGAAAAAATTAAAGAAAAGGAGTATGTTCCACCAGTTCCCTTTCTGTATAGAGTTCTGAAAAATAAAAGAATTGAGAAGGGAGAGAAAGAAAGAGAGATATTGGATGTTTTCCGAAAAGTTGCTTGTAGGAGGATTCAAAGGTCATGTTCTGATTGAAGAACACGGCTTCCATACGTTGAAGAATGAGATTCGAAGGGTCATGTTCTGATCAAAGAGTGGATCTTTTGTATGTTGAAGAGTGATATTCGAAGGGTCATGTTCTGATCGAAGAGTATAGCTTATGTATGTTGAAGAGTGAGATTCGAAGGGTCGCGTTCTGATCGAAGAGTAGAGCTTCTGTATGTTGAAGAGTGAGATTCGAAGGGTCATGTTCTGATCGAAGAGTAGAGCTTCTGTATGTTGAAGAGTGAGATTCGAAGGGTCATTTTCTGGACGAAGCAAACTTATGACCTTCGATTCCCCCTGCTCCAGAATGATCTGAAGGAACTCTCTTGAAAGCTTGTAACATGTTTTGCCATCCCTTTTTGAATCACTTTTGCAAATTCTAAGTGTACTTGTGTGAAAACTGGCCCAGAAGTTCTATCTAAATTCTGACTTTAAAATGCCCAGAATTTACTAAGTGTTTTAGCTTCATGGACGTGTCTTCAAGGACTTATAACTTGAAATCCCATCATTTCTAGGAGAAGTTATGTTCAACAATGTTTTAGATCTCATTGAGATCTATAACTTTCATGTCATAAGTTCTGATTGAATCATCTTACATCATGATGAAAATATGGCCAGAAGTTCTGAACTTATCATATTTTCTTAACACTTAGAAAAATTTCTAAGTGTTTAGAACTTTGACTTTTCCAAAGTAATTTTGAATTTTTATTTTCTAGATGAACCAACTTCATATTCTACCATGTCTTTGTGAAATGTGATTCTTGAAACCTGATTTGAATAAAAAGTCAAATTTTGACTTTTTAGTGTGCATTTTGACAATTTTGCCCTTGTGCCAATTACAAACTTAAATTGATGTATTAGTACTGCAAACTTGAGCCATGGAAGGTTTTGTGAGAAAATTCTTGAGAAATGAGAGGGCAAATTTTTGGGTACAACAGCTGTCCATGTTCAATCTTCTTAAACCTGAAGAGTTAGATTCGTGAGCCCACCATTTATGACTTGAAGGTGAAAGATGATTGAAGACTAAAGTGCCCAGAAATTTGCACTCGATGATGTGTTAGCTGACTATGTAGGGAATAGGCTTAAAGATTTCATTTGGGGAGAAGATGGAGAGTTGTCAGAGATGGGCTTATAGATGCCATCTAGAGTGAGTGGGGAAAACATCAGGATAAATATTTTAGTTGATTTATACTGAAATGGTAGATGTCTTTTGCATGTTTTTAACTGGAAGAGATAAATCTAACTAGAAGAGGTCTTCCTTTGATGATTGATTTTTTTCCTGCAAGGAAGAGGATTAGTTGCATGCATATGTATGCATGGCGTAATGATGTTCTCAAAATAAATGAGATTAGGTTGTATGCATTTGTTATGTATGTGTCATGGTTTATGAATGTGATATGTTTATTACAGTGTGTCTTTGTCTAGGAAAATAAATCCTTGACAACATGCTGGGGAATCTTGGGAGGCTGAATCCCTAACTATTGTTGGAGAATAGATGTATCTTCAACTTTGTTTAGAATGTTTCCGCAGGGAATTCTTGTTTTATTTTTTAAGGAGAAATCAGATGGGAAATATTTACTTTGACTCTATGCATGAGGAAACTCTGTGGGGGATGTTGATTTCTACTTGGAGGAATAAAGTTCAGGAATTTTGGTTGTCCATTGCTCTACTGGGGAGTTATTCCTGACTGGAGAGAAAGGAAAGTTAGTTGTTATCTGGTCAAAATCCAGGCTTGGCAGCAGATTGTTGGGGATAATGAAGTTGACTGTTATCTGGTCGCATTCCAGGCTTCGCAACGACTTACTAGGGAAGATTAAATTAACTGTTATCTAGTCGAATTCCAGGCTTAGCAGGAAATTATTCGGGAGAATGAAGTTAGGTTGTTATCTGGTTGGATTCCAGGCTTCGCAACAACTTACTAACATTAAACTGCTATCTGGTCGGATTCCAGATTTCAAAGCAAATTTCTGAGGTGGATGAAGTTAATTGTTATCTGGTCGAGCTCCAAGCTTCGCAATAACTTACTTGAAAGGATGAAGTTAAACTAATATTTGGTCGGGTCCAGGCTTTATAGCAAATTGCTTGAAAGGATGAAGTTGAACTGATATCTGGTTGGGTCCAGGTTTACAGTAACTTGCTTGAAAGGATGAAGTTGAACTGATATTTGGTCGGGTCCAGGCTTTGTGGTAACTTGCTTGAAAGGATGAAGTTGAACTGATATCTGGTCAGGTCCAGGATTTGCAGTAACTTGCTTTAAAGGATGAAGTTAAACGGATATCTGGTCGGGTCCAGGCTTTATAGTAACTTGCTTGAAAGGATGAAGTTGAACTGATATTTGGTCGGGTCTAGGCTTTGCAGTAACTTGCTTTAAAGGATGAAGTTGAACTGATATCTGGTCAGGTCCAGGCGTTACAACAACTTGCTTGAAAGGATGAAGTTGAACTGATATCTGGTCGGGTCCAGGCTTTAGAGTAACTTGCTTGAAAGGATGAAGTTGAATTGATATCTGGTCTGGTCCAGGATTTGCAGTAACTTGCTTGAAAGAATGAAGTTGAACTGATATCTGGTCGGGTCCAGGCTTCACAATAACTTGCTTGAACGGATGAAGTTGAACTGATATCTGGTCGGGTCCATGCTTTACATTAACTTTCTTGAAAGGATGAAGTTAAACTGATATCTGGTCGTGTCCAGGCTTTGCAGTAACTTTCTTGAAAGGATAAAGTTGAACTGATATCTGGTCGGGTCCAGGCTTTACAGTAACTTGCTTGAATGGATGAAGTTGAACTGATATCTGGTCGGGTCCAGGCTTTACAATAACTTGCTTGAAAGGATGAAGTTAAATTGATATATGGTCGGGTCCAAGCTTTATAGTAACTTTCTTGAAAGGATGAAGTTAAACTGATATCTGGTCGTGTCCAGGCTTTATAGTAACTTTCTAGGAATAGAGGCAAACTCTATTGGGGAAAGAAGTTAAGCCATTGTCTGGTTGGTTCCAGGCTTTATAATATCTCGAGAGGTTACAGTATTATCTGGTCGGGTCCAGGCTTCATAGTAACCGAAAATTGTTTGAATAGAAATGATTCTGTTGGGGGTGTATTGTTTTGTTGGGGAATAAACCCTGTTGAAGAGAATATTTGATGACCAGATGGCAAGATAAATTCTTTAAGAAGAAATTCACAAGGCTTCCTCTTTTTAGAACAACTCAGCTGGGGAGAGGGTTGTCGAAAGATTGAAACTTTGACCGAGGTTTGCATAGATCCAACTTTGTGGGCAACTCTGTTGGGGCAAAGGTTTATTGTAACAAGCTATGTGGGGACAATGCTAATGAGATAACTCTGTGGGGATATCTCAACTGCATTAAAGAGATGCTCGTTACTTCTTGGCTGCACATATTTGCAAAATAATTTAATTATGTTCATTTGCATATGTTCGTTCAATTTTAGTCATTGGACGTCTTTGCACTCAAAACAAAAACAAAAAGTTTGCACTTCAAAGTATATTTATATTGATGTTTTGCCCGTGAATAGGCGTTTTTGTACAAAGAGACGGAGATCCTATTAAGAGGAAATCGTCGAAAGGATAACAAAATTGAAAACAAAAACAACAACCATGTGGAAATGATCTCATTATGTTCCAACTCTACTATTTCCCCAATGTCTTCGAACGTCCTTCGCCATTGACAGAAGTTGATTGGATTGATCTTGGACCGTTTGAACTCGGACCTCGGTAATAAAGTCGATTGTGGTGATTCCACAGGACATGGTCATACGCTTTCAATCCTTAACTTTTTCCTGGACCGCCCTTTTGGGTTTTCAGCCCATCAGGATACCCATTTTTGCCCAAGTCTCCCTTTCGGTTTTTCGAATTTCTGGGTGTACAATATTTTGCATATATCCCTAATTTTTGCCCAAATCTTTGGTTTACCGAGATTCCCCTATCTTGCCTAGGTGTGTCAACCTAGAGGGTCTCTTATGAGTAGTATTTTTTAACTATATCCGTGTTCACTAGATGTGGGAATTCTTCATCGTCCATAGTAGTCAGCATAATGGCACCACCAGAGAAAACTTTCTTGACAACAAATGGCCCTTCGTAAGTGGGAATCCATTTGCCCCTGGGGTCGCCTTGTGGAAGAATGATGCGCTTTATTACCAAGTCACCAGCTTGATATACTCGAGGCCTGATCTTTTTGTTGAAAGCCTTGATCATACGCTTCTGGTACATCTGGCTATGACAAACAGCAGCCAGTCGCTTTTCATCGATCAAGTTCAACTGATCCAATCTTGTCTAAATCCATTCATCTTCGCCTAAGCCTGCTTCATTCCTAATCCTTAATGAGGGAATCTGAACTTCCACTGGCAGGACAGCTTCCATGCCATAGACCAAAGAAAAAGGAGTTGCCTCAGTTGATGTCTGAGTTGAAGTACGGTAGCCATGAAGAGCAAACGGTAACATCTCATGCCAGTCTTTGTAGGTTACCACCATCTTTTGCACAATCTTCTTAATGTTTTTGGTGGCTGCTTCCACTTCACCATTCATTTTAGGTATATAAGGAGAAGAATTGTGATGCTTGATTTTGAATTGAGTGTAAAGTTCTTTAATCATAGCATTATTGAGATTGGTTCCATTATTGGTGATGATCCTTTCGGGGATACCATAGCAGAAGATGAGGTTATGCTTGATGAATCTGGCTACAACGTTCTTTGTGATTGAGGCAAATGAGGCAGCTTTGACCCATTTGGTGAAATAATCGATAGCGACAAGAATGAAACGATGTCCATTGGAGGTAGTAGGTTTAATCTCTCCAGTCATGTCAATGCCCCACATTGAAAACGGCCATGGATCAGTCATGACATTTAGAGGAATATGAGGCACATGGACCTTGTCAGCATAAATTTGGCACTTGTGGCAAGTCCTTGAGTGATGATTGCAATCAGTCTCCATTGTTGACCAATAGTAACCAGATCTCAGGATTTTCTTGGCCATAGTATGTTCGCTAGAGTGAGTCCCAAAGAGACCATCATGCATGTCTTCCATAATTTTCTCTGCCTACTTCTTGTCCACACATCGGAGTAGAGTAGAATCATGGTTGCGTTTGTACAGGGTTCCATTGCTTAGGAAGAATTTGGCTGAGAATCTTCGTAAGAATTTTTTTATCATTGATGGGAGCTCTTTCGAGATACTCTTGTGCATCAAGGTATATCTTCACCTCATGGTACCATGGCTTCTCTGTGTCAGTGTCAAGCTCATAGCAGTGCACAGGTTCGTCAAATCTCTCAATTGTAATCATAGGAGCTTCGTTGTCCCATTTTTCCTTGAACATGGAAGACATTATGGCCAAAGCATCAGCTAACTGATTTTCTTCTCTAGGGAAGTGTTCAAAGGTGATTTCTTCAAAGTATGGAATCAGAGATAGCACAAGCTCCTTGTAAGGAATAAGATTAGGATGTTTAGTTTCCCAATCTCCCTTTACTTGGCTAATCACTAGAGCGGAATCTCCGAATACATTCAAATGTTTGATCCTTAAATCAATGGCAGCTTTCAGACCCAAAATGCATGCCTCATATTCTGCCATGTTATTTGTACAATTGAAGCACGGTCTAGAAGTGAAAGGGGTGTGGCAACCCTCAGGAGAAACTATCACAGCACCAATTATGTTACCCAAAGCGTTGGAAGCCCCATCGAACACCATAGTCCATCGGGATCCTTGTTCAGGTCCGTTATATGGTCCAGGTTTTGCACAGTCGGTCACTAACATGATATTCTCGTCCAGGAAGTCAAAGTTCATAGATTGATAATCATCAATAGCTTGATGGGCCAAGTGATCTGCCAATACACTTCCTTTGATGGCCTTTTGTGTTGTATATTGAATATCGTACTCAGTCAAGATCATTTTCCATCTAGCTATCCGTCCGAACAGAGCGGGTTTCTCGAAGATGTACTTGATAGGGCCCATCTTAGAAATCAATAGAGTGGTATGAGTCAACATATACTGTCTTAGCCGGCGAGCATCTCATTCTAGAGCGCAACAAGTTTTCTCGAGCAGTGAATATCTGGTTTCACAGTCGGTAAACTTTTTGCTCAGGTAGTATATTACATGCTATTTTCGGCTAGACTTGTCATGTTGGTCCAACACACACCCCATAGAATTCTCTAGCACAGTTAAGTACATGATCAAGGGTCTTCTTTCGATTGGAGGCATGAGGATAGGAGGTTCTTGCAGATATTCCTTGATTTTGTCAAAGGCAGCTAGGCATTCATCATTCCATCTGACTACTTGATCTTTCTTCAAGAGTTTAAAGATTGGCTCACAAGTAGCTGTTAGGTGATATATGAAGCGAGCGATGTAGTTAAGATAACCCAAGAATCCTCTAACCTCCTTTACAGAATGGCGAACTGGCATATCTTGAATGGCTTTTACCTTTGCAGGATCAACTTTGATGCCTTTACCATTGACAACAAAACCTAGAAGTTTTCCAAATCTTACTCCAAATGTGCACTTATTAGGGTTCAACCTCAACTTGTACTTTTTCAGCCTCTCAAATAGCTTGTATAGGTGATTGAGATGCTCTTCTTCAGTTTGTGACCTTGCAATAATATCATCCACATATACCTCTATTTCATGATGGATCATATCATGAAACAAAGCTACTATAGCCCTTTGATATGTTGCCCTTGCATTCTTTAATCCGAATGGCATGAACTTATAACAAAAGGTTCCCCATTGCGTAACAAAGGTGGTCTTCTCCATGTATTTGGGAGCCATCTTAATTTGATTATAGCCGGAGAAAACATCCATGAAACAGAAGACCTTATGTTTAGTAGTGTTATCGACCAAGACATCAATATGAGGTAGAGGGAAGTCATCCTTAGGGGTTGCCCTATTCAGATCCTTATGATCTACGCAAATATGAACCTTTTCGTCTTTCTTTGGCACCGGAACCACGTCCGTAACCCATTGAGGATAAGATGTCACAGGTAGGATCATGCATCAAATTGTTTCATTACTTCAGCTTTTATTTTCTAAGAGATATCAGGCCGCACGCGACGAACTTTTTTCTTGACAGGAGGACAATCTTCCTTTGTTGGCAGACGATGAACTACAATGTTGGTATCCAATCTTGGAATATCTTCATATGACCAAACAAACACTTCCACGTAGTCATGTAACATCTGAACCAATCTGCTTTTGACACTGCTTCCTAGGTTGGCGTTGATCTTGACCTTTTTCCTGTTTGTCTCGGTACCTAGGTTGATAACTTCAACTGACTCTTCATGTGGATGAATAGCTTTTTCCTCTTGAATTAGAAGTCTGGCTAGCTCTCCTGGTATTTCACAATCTTCCTCGCCTTCTTCTTCGGCTTGGTTAATTGGATGCTTGAAATCATAACTGGCAATAGTAGAGTTATTCGCAATGAGATCCGGAGTGGACGAGGACCTGCAAGAGTGTGTGTGTGTGTGTGCATGTAAGATACATGGCTATTTGAAAAGTGTATTAAAGAAAAAGAAAGACAATGAGCTCAAAAATTTGAATGCAAAAATTCCAATGGTTTATATTGAATGATCATATGAGAAAATGAACATAAATAAAACCCTTAACAAATGGACCATAGTGTTAGAACATAGTTTGACTCTACAACCCTTAGTTAGAGTTTTGATGATAACAAATACAAAGAACAAATATGCACCTTAAAAATTATGTTTTTATATATGCAGAAGTTATGACCAAAGCAGCATCAGAAGATAAGCCATAAGATCTACACGCTGAAGCAATCAGAACATGCGTTGAAGATTGATGACCAGAACATGCGCTTAAGCAAAGTAAACTCCGATTCTGACAAAGAACATGTTAATCCAAGTCATCAATATTCTGAAGCGTCAGCAGCAGGCAAGGATGTAAGATTCTGAAGCGTTACTGATGATTCAATTCAGCATCAATTACAACGGCTTCTTTCAGACAGGATCTTCTCCAAATGGAAACTGAGTTAATGTCATTTAACATGCTTGATGATCAACGTAAATCCATTGCCTATATAAACAAGCTCAGTGTTCAAATTTTCAACGATTTTGCTATATACCACTTACGCATATTCAAAAAGCTGCAAGCAAATTTCATCATCTTACCACGCTATAATCTTGTGTAAATTATCACAGTTGTGATAATAGTTTTTGTTACGAAAAACAACAACACACATTCTTGTATAATTGTTTTGAAACAGTGTTCCTTGAGATTAACCATATTGTGGTTGTACTCAAGAAGACTTTAACAGTTGTTAAAGCAGTGATTGTAATCCTTTTGAGATTAGTGAATTAAGACCTCCTTGGAGAGAGGAGAAATCACCTTGACGGGTGGACTGGAGTAGTTTGAGATCAAACGAACCAGGATAAAAATACTGTTTCATTGCGCTTTTGATTTCAAGTTTTCAATTCACCCCCCCCCCCCCCTTCTTGTATTTTTCACATCTTCAATTGGCATCAGAGCGCCTGGTTCTGAGCTTAAACACTTAACCGTGTCAGTACAAGATCCAAGCTTCAGAAAAACACTATGGTGGGACCAAGCCAAAACATCAACAATGACTACAATGAAGACAAGGACAGATTCAGTGGCAAACCTCCAGTCTTTGATGGAGAAAACTTTGACTACTGGAAAGACAGAATTGAGAGTTTCTTTCTGGCCCATGATGCTGATCTGTGGGACATGGTGACTGATGGATACACGCACCCAATGGATGGACGTGGTCAGAGGATAGACAGAAAAATGATGTCTTACCAGCAAAAGCATGAATTCAGAAACCACCACAAGGCTAGAACAATACTCCTCAGCGCCAACTCATACTCAGAATTTGAGAAAATATCAAACAGAGAGACTTCCAAGAACATGTTTGACTCTCTGAGAATGACGCATGAAGGCAACATTCAAGTCAAAGAAACCAAGGCCCTTGCGCTTATTCAGAAGTATGAGGCATTCAAGATGGAAGATAGTGAATCAATAGAAACTATGTTTTCAAGATTCCAAATCCTTGTTGTTGGACTGAAGGTTCTTGACAAAGGGTATTCTACTGCGGATCACGTTAAGAAGATCATCAGAAATTTCCCAAGAAATGGAGGCCAATGGTCACAACACTTAAGCTAGCCAAAGATCTCAACAAAATATCTCTGGAGGAACTTGTCAGCTCTCTCAGGAGTCACGAGATAGAGCTAGAAGAAGATGAGCCTCAAAAGCAAGGTAAGCCACTAGCTTTAAAATCTAACAGAAAATCTGACTCTAAGGTTTTACAGGTTATGGAAGAAACTTCTGATGGATCCTCATAAAAATAAGATGAACTTTCTCTCCTCTCCAGAAGGGTGAACCAACTATGGAAGCAGAGACAAAGGAAATTCAGAAATCCTAGAAGATCAGAGAATCAGAATGAATCCTCCTCTAGATACAGAAAGTTTGAGTCTTCCTCTGGACTCAGAAGATCTGAAGGTTCTTCAGGATACAAAAAGCCAAATAACAAGGACATCATCTGCTATGAGTGTAACGAGCAAGGGCACTACAAAAGTGACTTCCCAAGGCTTCAGAAGGAAAAGCCCAAAAAGAAGTCCTTCAAGGAAAAGAAGAAAAGCCTCATGGCAACATGGGATGATTCAGACACCTCTGAAGTTGACTCAGAGTCAGATGATGAAAGAGCAAACATAGATCTCATGGAAAACGTGTCAGAAGAAAGTGAAGCTTCTGGTTCAGACTCAAAATCATACATTGAATAGGTATTCCCTGACTTTACCATTAATTTTACTAAAGTTGAACTTGCAGAAAGTCTAAACGAAATTCTGGAAAGGTATCAGCATATCAGAGTCAAATTCAAGAACCTGAAAAGGGATCTTTCCTCTGACTTTGAAAAGTCTGAGAGTCTCAGATTAGAGAATTCTGAGTTAAAAGAAAAAATTTCAAAATTAGAAAATGATTTGCAAAATTCTCAGAAGGAAATAATCTTAGAGACTCCCAGTAATGCTGATGAGATCATCAAAGAGTATGATCACAACTTTCATAAGTTTCTAGCTAGAAACATAGATAGAAGCAAGATGGCTTCAATGATCTATGGAGTTAGCAGAAATGGCAGAAAATGGATAGGATATAAAGGTAAGGTATCTACACCTAAACATGCCATGGACTTAGTCATAAAACGCACACCACTCAATTCACATTTTATATATGGGTACACACATGACATAAAATACACAAGTAGTGATTATTCTGTCAAACCAAAATTCAATCAGAATTTTGGTAAAATTAACAAATCAGGACCCAAGAAAATGTGGGTACCTAAGGATAAAATTATACATGTAGCGGATATCTTTAGCAGCAAGGCTAAGACACCAGTCATGGTACCTGGACTCTGGCTACTCGCGACACATGACGGGAAGAAGGCATATGTTCCAAAGCCTGGAACTTAAGCCTGGAGGCTACGTGGGCTTGGAGGCAATCAGAGAGGAAAGATCATTGGCTCTGGAACAGTAGGTAATGGAAATCTTCCCTCTATAAATAATGTATTATTATTTGATGGATTAATGCATAACCTATTATCCATAAGTCAAATAAGTGATAATGGTTATGATATAATCTTTAATCAAAATTCATGCAAAGGTGTTAGTCAGAAAGATGGGACTATTCTATTTAATGGAAAGAGGAAAAATAACATTTATAAAATAAAACTTTCTGAACTAAAGAGTCGGAATGTAAAATGCCTACTTTCTGTTAACAATGAGCAATGGGTCTGGCACAGAAGATTGGGGCATGTTAGTATGAGAAGAATATCTCAGATTAACAAACTCAATCTGGTCAGAGGACTTCCTAACTTGAAGTTCAGCTCAGATGCTCTGTGTGAAGCATGTCAGAAAGGCAAATTTGCAAAACCTTCTTTCAAATCCAAAAATATTATTTCCACCTCTAAGCCATTAGAACTTCTGCACATTGACTTATTTGGACCAGTAAAAATTGCGTCTGTCAGTGGAAATAAGTATGGGTTAGTAATCGTAGATGACTATAGCAGATGGACATGGTTAAAGTTCTTAAGACACAAGGACGAGTCACACTCTGTGTTTGTTACCTTCTGCAACCAAGTTCATAATGAAAAGGATCTTAGAATTGTCAAAGTCAGAAGTGATCATGGTGGGGAATTTGAAAATAAAAATTTTGAATTATTTTTTAATGAAAAGGGCATCTTGCATGACTTCTCTTGTCCTAGAACTCCTCAACAAAATGGAGTTGTAGAACGAAAGAACAGAACATTGCAAGAAATGGCCAGAACCATGATAAATGAGACTAACATTGCTAAGATCTTCTAGAAAGAGGAGATCAACACAGCGTGTTACATTCAGAATAGTATCTCCATAAGACCTATTCTGGAAAAGACTCCATATGAATTGTGCAAGAACAGAAAGCCCAACATTTCTTATTTTCATCCATTTGGATGCACTTGTTTTATTCTGAATACAAAAAATTATCTGAACAAGTTTGAATCTAAAGAACAAAAGTGTATTATGTTAGGATACTATAAAAGCTCAAGAGGGTACAGAGTATACAATACAGAAACACAGATTATTGAAGAGTCAATCAGTGTTAGGTTTGATGATAAGCTTGACTCTCAAGAGTCAAAGCAGAATGAATTCCTTGCAGGTATGGAAGTTTAAACTCATAGGTACTGAAGACAACTCGTAAGAAGTTCTCAAAAGAGACGCTCCCTCAACATCAGAAAGAGTTACTATAAGCAATCCAGCACCTTCAGTTGACCAACTTCAGAAAAGACTATCCAGAAGAAGCATAGCTCACCTAGAAGATAAAATACTGGGAAAGAAGGATGATTCAATCAGAACAAGATCAACATTCAAAAACTCTAAAGAATCCCTTATGGGACTGGTCTCTCTGATTGAACCAACAACAATTAATGAAACTCTTCTGGACAATGACTGGATTCTGGCAATGCAGGAGGAATTGAATCAATTCACCAGAAATGACGTATGAGATCTGGTCCCTAGACCAAAAGGATTCAACGTCATTGGAACAAAATGGGTGTTCAGAAACAAACTGAACGAGCAAGGAGAAGTCATCAGAAACAAAGCACGACTGGTAGCACAAGGTTATAGTCAGCAAGAGGGGATAGACTATACAGAAACCTTTGCTCCAGTCGCCAGGTTAGAATCTATCAGACTTTTAATATCATTTGTTGTAAACCATGGCATCACTATGTATCAGATGGATGTCAAAAGTGAATTCTTAAATGGCTATATAGAAGAAGAGGTATATGTGCACCAACCCCCTGGGTTTGAGAATTCCAAAAATCCAGAATATGTTTTCAAACTAAACAAGTCACTCTATGGTCTGAAACAAGCTCCCAGAGCTTGGTATGAAAGACTAAGTAACTTCCTGTTAGAAAAGGAATTCACCAGAGGGAAAGTGGACACAACCTTATTCTATAAGACAGTTAAGAATGACATGTTAGTATGTCATATTTATGTTGACGACATCATCTTTGGATCTACTAAACCCTCTCTGGGAAGAGAGTTTGATAAATGTATGCAGGCAGAGTTTGAGATGAGCTTAATGGGGGAACTCAAATTCTTTTTTGGCATTCAGATAAACCAAACTCCAGAAGGAACTTACATTCATCAGAGAAAATATGTCAGAGAACTTCTGAAGAAATTTGATCTCTGAGAATGTAAGCCCTCAAAGATTCTAATGCACCCCACGTGCATTCTGGAAAAGGAATAGGTAAGTAAAAAGGTAGAATAGAAGGTCTACAGAGGTATGATTGGTTCTCTCCTCTATCTGACGGCTTCAAGGCTTGACATTTTATTTAGTGTTTGCTTATGTGCTAGATTCCAATAAGATCCTAGAGAATCTCACTTAACAGCAGTTAAGTGAATTTTCAAGTATCTAAAAGGTACTACTAATCTGGGTTTGTTTTATAGAAAATCAAATGATTACAGCTTAGTAGGATATTGTGACGCTGACTTCGCTGGAGACAGAGTAGAGCGTAAAAGCACTTCTGGAAGCTTCCAGTTTTTGGGAGAAAATTTGATCTCATGGACCAGCAAGAGACAGTCCACAATAGCACTATCAACAGCAGAAGCTGAATACATAGCAGCTGCTGGATGCAGCACGCAAATGCTCTGGATGAAAAGTCAACTTGAAGACTTCAACATATTTGAGAGTAACATTCCTATCTTCTGTGACAATACTCCTGCTATTTGTCTCAGTAAGAATCCAATTTTGCATTCTAGGGCTAAGCATATAGAAATAAAACATCATTTTATTAGGGACTATATTCAGAAAGGGATTCTTAGCTTAAAATTTATTGACACAAACCATCAATGGGTTGATGTCTTTACAAAACCTCTTTCTGAAGATAGGTTTAACTTCATTCTGAAACATCTCAGCATGAAGCTATGCCCAAAATAAAATATTTTATTTACATATCTTAACCTTCATAACTTTATTATTTTCTGTGAATACTGATCAACCTGTCTTCAGAGTTTAGAAGTACAGATTGCATCAGAATCTCTCCATGAAGATATGAATGTTTCATTTCAAGGATAGAAGTGTGTAGTTCACATCATCAAACAGTTGTCATCCTCTCATCAGCTACCTTCTGAAGCTGAACACGCGTTCAATTTTTGAAGGGATCAAGGTGCTGATTGGATGCATTGAGACACTTGTAAGCGGTAATCGTTCAGTATCTTTCTCAATCCCCTAAAATCAGGTGTCATTAATGCATATAATCATGACTAATTTTTCTTTTTCTTACTGCTTACGTTTTCAAGAAATCTATTTAAACTCAAAATTACTTTCTACATTCTTTCACTTTTACTCTCATCAATATTTTCTCTCGCTTCAAGTTCTTGCTTTCAAAAACCCCTTTCATCTTCCTCAAAATCCCGTGTGAACAATGGCTTCTTCAAGTGTCACAAATGTCAGTGCTCATGAATCTGCTTCAATGGAACAGTATGAAGAACCCTACAAAATGCTCATCACTCCTATTAATAATTTGGAAGTTCTCTCTGAACTAATTGTTGATTTTGGGAGTCTTCAAGAAAATGGCGTCAATCTCTATGAAGACGTGACTGCTCAAGGTTGGAACAGGTACTTTGACCGTCTGGTTGGTCCAACATTTCCCATTCTTGTCAAATAATTCTCGATACGTGCTTCTTCTTCAAATCATCAGGTTACTTCTTATGTCATGGGGAAGAAAATTATTATTATAGAATACCTAATTGTAAAGCTTCTTGGATACAATGGTGGAGGTGTCAGATGCATTGACATGGATGAGAGATGCTCTGACGTAAGTTCAATTGCAAAGGAAATTTTCACTCATGGACTACCCTTTAGTAAAATCAGAGATTTGAAGGATCACCACAGAATTTGGGCCAGAATTGTTCTAGGGTGTATCCACCACAGGAAGCCCACAAGCTCTCCTAATTATATCAACATTGATCAGCAATTTCTGAACTATTTCATTGCTAAGAGGACAAAGGTAAATCTTCGACACTTGTTGTTTAATCATCTCAGAACTAATGTGAAGGAAACAAGAGAATACGAAAGGACCAAGAGGGATTGGATTCCCTTAGGAAGGCTCATATCATATATTCTGACAGAGAATAGGCTGATAGAACATCTGACGGAGGCCCAGGAAATCAGCACATTGGAAGCAACCACTGGGAAGCCCCTGAACGCTAAAAATCTGAAGAAGATGAAAATCATTGAGAATACAAAGAAGGAACCTACTGTTACGTCTCATGCAACCATCACTTCAAGAAGGATACCTCTGGATGATTTTCCTCTATTTTCTGAGATTGACTCCAAACCAGAAATAATAGTCAGATATCTAGACGCTTGCAAGGAAGATGGTACTGCACCAGAAATCAATATCCAGAACTTACACAAGGCTTCTCCAGAAATTGCTTTAAAGAAGACCAAGAAAAGGAAAGCAGCAGGAGAAGGACCCGCTCAGAGGACACCAAAAGCTGCCAAAAAGAAAGGTAATCCCTCCTCTATTTCTGTTATAGAATTAATAAATGTATCAACATCTGAAGCCATGCCTTCTCAACCAGCAAACCCATCACCCCAAACATTTGAAGACTTTGACATAGGGTTTGATCCATCAGAAACTCTAGGTCTGAATGAACCTCACTCCCTTTCTCAAAATCCAAATCCTAAACATGACCAACCAGAACTTGCCAAAGTTCTGTCTGATATTGATCTATTTGACCAAGACTTTTCCTCTCCCTTACCACAAAATCCAAATTCTCAACTCCCATAAAATCCAAACTCTGATACCACACCAGAAATTCCGCAACCACACTCTCCACAAACAGAAATTCCTCAATAAGAAATTTCACAACCACAATCACCTCAACAAGAAACTCCTCAACCAGAAATACCACAACCAGAAGATCTGAACTCCAACTCACCACAACCAGAAGCTCAACCTTCTGAAAATAAATCTTCTGCTATCCATGAACCAGAACCCCAACATGTTACAACAAACCAATCTGAAGAATATCCTTCAGATTCTAATACAATCCCAATACCTGGAATCACAGAACCTCTTGCGGTTCGCATGCCTCTCACCATTCATGGCATTCCAGAAGTCCCTTCATCTCTGGAATCCACTCCTCCAAACACCCCCACTAGACCAATCATCATTCCTGACTCTCTCACTCTTTCACCCACTAACAGTCCAGCTGACAACATAAGACTTGTCATTGATCCAATTGTGCTGGAAATACTAGCTTCCATCTCACACAAAACTTCCATTCCCAAACCTAAACCAACTGAAACCACATCAGATGTTGGTACAAATTTGTTGATTTTTGCAACAGGAATGCAGGAATGGATAAACTCTTTGAAGCATGTTAGTCAAGGGATGACTAATCCTGCTGCTTCTGATTATATGTGGACAAGATTCAGAAACTGGCTTAGTTCTGAAATGCTGAAGTTGAAGGAACAGAGTTATGAACAGGTTCAGCATAACTTTAGTGCTAAGCTGAAGGCTTTTCAAGACCAAGTTCTGAGCCAACTGCTCAAGAAAGATATCCTCTCGCTAGATAATGCTCCCTGGAAAGAGCATCATCCTTCAGATGTAGATGAACCAGAATTAGAAAGTATCTCCCTGACTGCTTCTCCATAAGACATGATTACAGCAGAAGAAATGGTTCACTCTGAACAAGTTGCAGAATGCTCTGAGCAACGTCCAACTCCTGAAGAAACTCCAGCACCTTCCTTAGTCATGCAAACTCTGGAAGAGTTGAAGAAAGAAAATACTATAATCCATGCAAGTTTGGATAAGCAGGAGGACACGAACAAAGAGATTAAAAGTATTCTGGGTAAACAAGAAGACACTACAAAGGAAATCAGAGGCATTTTGGGATAGCAAGAAGAGTCTAATACTCAGATCAAGAGCTTGCTGTAAGCGTTGTTCACACGTCTTCCCCCTTCTTCTTAGATTTCTTTTTGAAAATTGTTTATCTATAACTCTTAATCTTTAACTCTTATGTTCTGGAACTTGTCATTGCATCATGTTTTTTAATATAATTCAACTATTTTGGTTCTGATTATATTGCCTTTTTGATAACTGACAAAAAGGGGGAGAAAGTAAGATATTTTCAATAATGGTATACCGAGACAAAAATCTCAAACATTCTGAATTACTTAACCTCTATCTTCTGAAAAGTTTGAACAGGTACAAATTATGATAGGAGATACAGCTAAAACTCTGATGAGAAGGAACTTAAGGGAAGTAATCAACTCACGGGGAGTTTCTCTTAAACCTTTTGTTCTTTATTTTTAAATTGAAAATTTTAGTTTTTGTCATCATCAAAAAGGGGGAGATTGTTAGAACATAGTTTGATTCTACAACCCTTAGTTAGAGTTTTGATGATAACAAATACAAAGAACAAATATGCACCTTAAAAATTATGTTTTTATGTATGTAGAAGTTCTGACCAAAGCAGCATCAGAAGATAAGCCATAAGAGCTACACGCTGAAGCAATCAGAACATGCGCTGAAGATTGATGACCAGAACCTGCGCTTAAGCAAAGTAAACTCTGATTCTAAACAAGAACATGTTAATCCAAGTCATCAATATTCTGAAGCGTCAGCAACAGGCAAGGATGTAAGATTCTGAAGCATCACTGATCATTCAACTTAACATCAATTACAACGGTTTCTTTCAGACAGGATCTTCTCCAAATGGAAACTGAGTTAATGTCATTTAACACGCTTGATGATCAACGTAAATCCATTACCTATATAAACAAGCTCATTGTTCAAATAGTCAACGATTTTGCTATATACCACTTACGTATATTCAAAAAGCTACAAGCAAATTTCATCATCTTACCATGCTATAATCTTGTGTAAATTATCACAGTTGTGATAACAGTTTTTGTTACGAAAAACAACAACACACATTCTTGTATAATTGTTTTGAAACAGTTTTCCTTGAGATTAACCGGATTGTGGTTGTACTCAAGAAGACTTTAACAGTTGTTAAAGCAGTGATTGTAATCCTTTTGTGATTAGTGAATTAACACCTCGTTGGAGAGAGGCGAAATCATCTTGACGGGTGGACTGGAGTAGTTTGAGATCAAACGAACCAGGATAAAAATATTGTGTCATTGCGCTTTTGATTTCAAGTTTTTAATTCAACCCCCCCCCCCCCCCCCCTTCTTGTGTTTTTCACATCTTCACATAGTGCCCCGGGCCAGGCATACGGCTTAAAAGTCATTGTTTAATATTACAGATAAAAGGATCTTGAATTGATAGAAAGCAAAAAAAACAAGTAATTACTCCTCAATGAAGGAGATGGGAACGAATTCCTTTGCGTGCCAATTTTTAAGCTCTGTCGTAGTAGGGTATATCCATTCTTCAAAATCACCTTCCTTATCAGAATCCTCCATAGTGTTTACTTCATGATTTCCAATACGTAGAGGGGGCTTTCCCGCACGAGCGCGCCTAACCTCTTTCTGAGACTTGACAGTGAAACCCAACCCCACATTTATCTGCTTTGAACGGGATCTCGGGGAGTTGCCCCCAGGTAGCACACCTCCCATCTTCGACTGCGGCACGAGCATCCTTAAATGAAACCATCCTTGGCACGACCTTATCAGCTTTAGGCATGTCAAAATAAATTTTGGCAGTAGCAACCATAGGTGGAACAATTTCAAAATCCTGGAATGGGGTTTCTACGCCATCCATTTCCACATATTTGAAAGAATTGAGATGACTTACCATGAATTCCTCCTCACCGCAAACAGTGACGATCCTCCCCTTGACTAGGTATTTTAGCTTTTGGTGAAGGGTAGACGTTACTGCCCCTGCTCCATGAATCCAAGGGCGGCCCAGCAAACAGGAGTAAGCAGGACGAATTTCCATGATATAGAAAGTATAGTTGAAAATCTATGAGCCCACTTTAATCGGGAGATCCACCTCTCCATGAACTGTCCTTTTGGACCCATCTAAAGTCCTCACGATAATATCACTTGGCTTCAACACCAGTCATTCACAGTCTAACCGGTCCAAAGCGCCCTTGGGTAGCACATTTAAAGAAGAGCCAGTGTCAACCAGAACATGTGCTAGGGTAGTCCCCTTACATTCAATAGAAACATGCAAAGCTTTGTTATGGTTTCTTCCAAGTGGTGTCAGATCAGCATCAGAGAACCCCAATCCATTGTTGGTTGTCAAGCTCGCCACACAATTTTCAAACTGGCCAGTTATGGTCTCATGAGGGACATGAGCCATTTTTAAGAATTTGATTGATGCTATGGCATGAGCGTCGGAACAAAGTAGCAAAGATAACATGGAGATCTTGGAAGGGGTTTTCCCCAGTTGTTCCACTATCTTGAAATCACTCCTCTTTATAATTTTCAAAATTTCATCCATTTCTTAAGTGGAGGGCTCCTGAGTAGTAACGTCCTTTGCGGGCACCTCTGTCTCAGCAGGCTCAACCACTTTCTCTTTACCTCTAATGCTAGCACTAGGCTTAACAGCGGTGATGCGAACAAGTGTCGTTATAGTAGTTAGGGGTGAAATGTTAGGCGAAAATATTCTCTTAGTTCTAGTCACCTTACTAGAGCCGGTAATATTACCAATGTCATCAGCCTTACTTTCTTCAATCCAAGCATCTTGCTTTATTCCATGGTAAAAACACTTCGGCAACATAGTTCCATGGTACTGGCTTGTCGGAAGAGTACGGAATTGGCCCAGGGGCAGTAATTATCAGAGGAGCAACAGTTGGTTCATTCGAAATCCTGATAGGATCCTTTAAGGAGATCCTAAGAGGCTTATTTGAAATTGTTATGATGGAGAGGTCTTCAATCTTATCGGTCAAACTTTTGATGAACGGAGTTCTCTCAAATAGGATCTCATGACTATTCATCAGGAGTTTAACGCCTTCTTTCAGCCATTTGCATCCATTAACTTGTTCGGTGTAGCAACCACAATCTTTCAAACAGCTAGGGAAAACCCCGGTTCTCAGCAAATTCTTTTTGACAACAGTTAATGGAGTAGTTAGATCTTCGACGGAGGAAACAAAAATAGTGTCTTTAATTGCATTGACATATTTTCCATGGTTTGGCATTGGTTCCTTTATCACATTGGGAATTATAGGCGGATCAAATTCGACTGTCTTGTTGTCTATTATATCTTGAATTTTGCTCTTCAGCGCTCAACATTGATCGGTCTCATGCCCAGGACTATTTGAATGATATGCACACTTGGTATTCGGATTGTATTTAGGTGAGGAAGTGTTCGGATTGGATGGAGGTTCATGCAGTGTCACCAAGTTGGCCTTTAACAGGTGTTGTAAGGCTTGGGATAGAGACATGCCTATCCTTGTGAACTGTCTTCGTGGAGCCTCAAATTATTGATGATTGGAAGATTGTCTTTGAACAAGAGTAGGGTTGGAGATCAGAACAACATTAACGGACGGACGATTATCCTTCTTGGTACGGGCCCTTGCCCCATACACAGCATTAGTTTCTTTCTTCCCAGTGAAGGGTTTCTTTACGGGGTTGGAGGTGGAAGCAGATGCCATGGGTATTTTCCCGCTCTTGATACCACTTTCGACCCTTTCACTGGTTATGTTCCTTGTCAGTTAACGGTGGTTGGACCCTACTGGCAAGATCCCTCCACTTTTGGGCGTACTCTTTGAACCCCTCATTTTTACCCATCGTCATGTCTTGTAGTTGAACTCTAGTCGGTGCTAGGTCGGCATTGTATTGGTATTGGTGATAGAAAGCAGTGGCCAAGTCTTCCCAGGTGTGAATACGGGAACCCTTCAATTAGTAAAACCATTCTAGTTGAGTCTCAGCCAGGCTTTCTTGAAAGAAATGGACCAAAAGTTTCTTGTCGGTGGTGTGCGGTTGTATTTTGTGCACGTAAGACTTTAGATGAAGCTTTGAGCAGGAAATCTCGTCATATTTAACGAAGACTGGTATCTTGAATTTATGGGGAATGATGACCCCAGATATTAAACCTAAATCACCAAAATCCAAACCAGGAACAACTTGAATCTCAACGGCCTTCAGTCTATCTTCTAGCAGCTTGTACTTATCGTCGGCAGGAGGATATTGCTCGTCAAAGTAGTCTTTTTCATCGGACGCTTAATCATTGACACACCCAGCCTGGGTGTTCCTTGCTTCTCCAACTTGATTTTTGTCTTCCTCATACGAATCTTCAACTATCGGCATTTGGAGGATCGGCTCTCTGAATCTTTTACCCATGTTCACTAGGGCTTTCCTTTTTGGTTTCTTTTTGGATGCCAGCAATGTCATCAACACTTGTTGCCCCTTGGCCAGGGTCAGCTGAGTCTCTTGAAACTGGGAATTTTGTCCTTGTAGGTCCTTCATTGTTTTCTCGATATCCATCTAACTGAAATAAACAGCAGAAAGATAAGGAGACCTGTTGTGGGAAACCTGTTTATGTTATGATGCATGAAAAATGCGCATGCAAATGATTTCAAGGATTTATAAGATTTAAATTTTTCTAGACAAAGAATGAACAAATGCTAAATTGCATTAATAAGTTCAAAATGGTTACAACATGCCTCTTGGGCTTACAAAATAAATTCCTAAAACAGAAAGGTCGAACGTATCCTCTTTGGGGAAATGTAGGCATTCAAGCTTTGTTCTTCATGAAGTTTCCTTGTAAGCTCCAAAACCCTTTTCTCTCTTGCGTAAAACTGAGCTTCGAAAATGTCTCGCTCTTCCTTTAGCTGAATCCAACCCTTTTGCAAGTCTTCAAGAGAAGTAGGCATGTTTGGATAGAGGACAGTATATGGGACATCTCCTTTAGCAATAGGTTCCACGATAACAGGTAGGATGGAGGGGTAAAGCATTACGAGCTTTTGAGCACGAGCTCGTACCCACCTAAGGTAAGGCTCAAGGGGAATATAATTATTGTGTCCCAGTGTCTTACTATCCACTCTGTTTACCATCCTCCAAGCTCGTACAAACCTATGGTGGTAGCCTTGATCGTTGCTCTCATAGTCGAACACCACTCCTTGGATGAGCATATCATGAGGACCGTCTCTTCGGGCATACCCAAACCATCATAAAGCTAAGCAAGGGTTGTAAGTGATACCTCCCCTAATGCCAAGAAAAGGGACATTAGTGAATTCCCCATAATGTTCGATGATAGTAATGCCCTCCAAGGATCGAGAACACCAGTGAATATCTGAATGTTTGAGCGACATCAACCTATTGGACCACCTTAAACCTTGTTCGTTCTTTACATCGGATCGTGGGAGGTGCAAAACAAACCACCTAGCCAATAGAGGAATGAAACACATGAGGGCTCCTCTTCTCTTCATGGTATGAGAGTGGAGAGAATGTAGGATATCTCCCAACAATGTAGGCACCGGATTGCGAGATATAAAGATTTTGACAGCATTCACATCTATAAGTTGGTCAGGATTTGGAAATAGTACCATCCCATAGATGAGAAGGGTCAAGATTTCTTCAAAAGCTTGTAAATACAGAGTGTTCCAACAATCTTGAGCTTTATCCAACAAGAACTTGGCTAGGAACCCTTTGACACCACTTCTTGTTTCCCAATTAGTCGTGACGTCAGATTTTTGCAAGTGTAAAGCTCGGGCAATCTCTTCAGGGCTCGGGTTCCTTTCAATACTATTGAAAGGTAGTTGATTGAGAATAGGAATCCCCAAGAGTTGAGAAAATTCTTCCATAGTAGGCACAAGCTAGTAATCGGGGAAGGTAAAGTAATGGTGCAAAGGGTCGAAGAACTGGAAAAGCACTTTCATCATGTCTTCATCAATGCTCGAGGTAACTAAGTTTAGGAGTCAACCATGTCTTTTGGTGAATGAAGAACTTTCAGAACCCTCGATGCTAACTCTTTGAGTTGAGAAGGAATTCTTACGAGATTGACTTGGATAGTATTCATGCGGGTGGAAGCCATGTCGTACAAAACAGAGCAAAGATAAATCCCAAAAAGTCCTTGAAATGGTTAGTGCAAAATGAAATGGTATGATGTTATGATGTCATGTACAAGTAAGTATATACACAAAAAGCAAACAAGTCTTTAGGTTTAGGCTTTCATGGAGTTTATAGGTAAGTACCCTCTTGAAGTTTAGTTGGCTCAACATGTCCTAGTAATAGTAACCGGGTTCTAGGGGGTCTCAATATCACTGATCTTTCTTCATTGGGCATTGTTTCAGCGCAAGCCTCTTTAATGGCGACCAAAATATCCCGAAAGTCCAATCTCAATGAGCGTAGTATCGAGTATCAACCAACTTTGAACTGCACCAAATCCAGCTACCTCACTACTTCCTAAATGCCAAGTTGTTCAAGTAAAGGTTCTAAAGTCAGTTAGTGCTTCATGACACCACACAGCGGCCCCGTATTCTCCTTGACTACTCAAGGGCTACTGGTACCAACAAATGTGTCACACTAACATAGCTATTGCTTAGACCATGTCGGTATACCCCACACAGTTTCCATAACTTATTGCTACTTACCTAAAAGGTGTTCCAGATTCGGGTAGAGGATCAAAACAAGCCCAAACAAAGAACCATAATATAAAGAAAACAAGTTAAACAAAGAAAAGCAAGTAAAGGTGATCTAGACCTAAGGTAACCCAACTTTTAAAGTTCCCCAGCAGAGTCTCCAGTTCTGAAACACAGTGGGAGTACTGACTTGGGTGTTTTGCGTTTTATCGCAATTGTTGTGGATAGCAAGAGTTGCCACCGACTTTTATTTTATCCAATAAAGAAAAGGGTGAAAAGAATAGGAAAGACCTTTGAGATTATTTTCTTAAGTTCGGGGGGTAGTTTATGAAAAGGGAAGGTGTTATCACCCTTTTCATCCGTAGTTATCTACGGGATCTTATTTGTTTTCTAGATCACTTGCTTTGTTTGAAAATGTGTTAGTGGTGGATTTTGAAAGTATTTTTGAAAAGCGCCTTCGTTTAGGCAAACTTTGTAATGACTCTCGTATCTATAAGAATGTATAAAAAGTGTTGGACTTTTGAAAATATTTCATATTTTTGAAAAGTGTTTGGTGTGTTTGAAAAATGTTTTATTTTTGAGAATAGATTGTGAGCAAGCAACTAAGAACGTTCTACCTTACTCAAAAGTATTTTGTTCATTTCTTTGTTCCTTTGGTATTGCTATCTTACCATTTGTGATCGGTGGATCTGGAACTGACTGTTTAAAGCTGGTTCACGAAATGTCGCGGAAGCAAGAGTCGCCACCGTCTTTTATTTTCTCCAAATGGAAAGGACAAAAGCACAGAAAAATTCCTTATAGAGATTGCTCTCGGTTCGGGAGGTAGATTTATAGAAAGGGAAGGTGTTAGCACCCTTTCTATCCATGGTTATCCATGGGCTCTTAGATACTTGCTCATTTGTGTTTTCAAAATTGTTTGTTTGCTTTTCAACTGTGGGTTTAAAAAGTTTCTTTGAAAATTTCAGTTCGACTCTTGTATCAGTCCTCAAGAGTGTTTGAAAAGTTGCTTTCGAAAGCTTTTTGAAAAGTGTCGGTGTGAAAAGTATTTTTTTTTATTTTGAAATTAGAGCAAGTATCTGTGAGTTCTCTACCTACCCTAAGGAATTCGTCTGTGTAAATGTCCTTAAAGTAGTGCCATCCCACCATTGAGAGGTAGGTAGCACCACCATTGGAGGTGTTCGGGTCAATTCGAGGGTTCGGGACATGGTGATCACCAGAGCAATAGGAAGATACCTTAGAAGCTACCCTCATGCCATGTTCATGGACATGAGGACTTACTAAAACATCCTCTACTCGACGACCACCTTTCGAGGGGCAAGGCAACAGTGAGACGTACCCTAGGGGTGGTGTGTGATTTGTGTGTCGTTTTCGGATATTTTTGTCTTGTTCATACATCGGTGATCTACGCGTTGCTTTTATTTTGGCATTCATTCTTTCATGCAAATTATTAACAGTTTAAAAGATGCGGAATTAAAAAGTCCTACGCTATTACAAAGGCGCGGGTCTACATCGCCAAATTAATCCAAGACCCGATTTTGAAATAAAATAAAAATGCGGAAAGATAAATATCCTAATTAATCTATTACATGGCTTTGGGATAATTACATGAAATTTGTAAAAAGGAATAAAATAAGCGCGCGAAATAGAATTATAATCGGAAGCGAGGGCGTTGGACCCTTTTAAAGAAATTAAATTACAATTAATAAATTAATTAAGTTAAATTGGAAAAGGAACTTATTTTTGAGTTTTTTGTATTTATGGATTTTAGTAAGAAAATTAAATGAGATTAAAACCCTAATTCTAAATTGCTTTTAATTTATTAAGAAAAATGTTTAAATTAGACCTAGTTTAAATTAATTATTTACATGGCAATTTATTTATAAAAAATAATTAATTATTAATAATGGTAAAAGAAAAAAAAAAGATAAAATTATTTAAAACCCTAATTCTACATTTTTTAGTTTATTAAGAAAAATATTAGAAATTAAACCTAGAGTTAAAACTAACTAAATTAATTAATAAAGTTTATTTACAAAAAAACATTTAAATAAAATATATTTATATTTTTGTCTTTTTTGATTTTTTTTATTATTTTTTATGTTAAAGAATTAAACTAAAACTAAATAAAACAAATAAAAATAGAAAAAAAATAAAGAGAATGAAAAATGCAAACCAATAGGGGGTGTTGACCCCAATTTGGAGGTGAGTTGCCAGCAATCTGGCCCATTTATTGGAGGCCCCTTTTACTTTTCTGGGATGTGAGTGGCACGTTTGACTGATGCCCATGGTGTTCTTCAAATCATGGCCATTGGATTGATATCAGTGGGCGCGTGGCAAACACAGGCATGAAGACGCATGGTAGGCCCTGGGGTTGAAACTGCATGGAATCACGTGGAAACAAAATATATTAAGAAAGTGAGGGGACCTGGGAATCGAACCCAGGTCCCAATGTTCAGAGGACAACGCATCCATCAACCATCCAAATGCGTTTCTTTGTTAATTATATGGAACATGATTATCATAAGAAAAAATAAAGGTTAATGGTCTGAACCAAAAAATTACGCTCCAACTTTGAATAGACCAATGGCCTTGATCCACGCATGCGTCTTCTTCATGTTAAACCTGCAAAATAAAAAGAGATAGCGGGGGTTTTAAACCCCCACTAAATAGTAAATGTGAAAATAGCGAATAGGCCGTCGTTGCTCATAAATTGAGCGCGACATATGTAATGGATTCGTGTGGAGGTCGTGAGTTCAGTGGTCCAGGTCTTGTTGGCCAATTTTTCCCCAAGCGCAAAGCCCTAATTTTTGACCTTCGAAACCCTAAAGAGCTTCCATGGCAACTTCCTATTCAGACCACCATTCTCCAATTGAATCACATCATTAGCTTTAGAATCATCACATTAGTATAGTTCAAATATTAAAATGCATGAAAAGTATGTATAAATTCAAACACGAATATGCGATTTTTAGAAGAAAGTCAAGCTCCTATCTACCAATTCTTTAAGTATGGAGGTGTGATTCTGATTGGAAACGATTCCTGGTAACCTTGGAAAGCTTTTGGAATAGTTCTTTCACCTTAAATTCCCTGCAATGTCGTTTTCAGTTTTGAAAAATTTTATGAAAAATGCAAAGTTGGTTTTTGATATGAGGCACAGCTTGCAGGTTCTTGTGACTAGGGTTAAGTTCTGTTTATGTATTGGAATGGATTAGGGTAAGAATCAAGTCCAAAAACCCTTTGCATTGATGTATCAAATATTTGATTTTCAATGAGTATTTTTTCAATCTTTTTCATGTCTTTTGATACCAATCATGGCTAAATCTTTCCTTTTTTGATGTGCACGAGATCTTGAGGCTTTGATGAGTGATTATACTGCATAAAAAGATTCAAACACATTTGTTTAGTATTTTTTCATATTTTATTTAATTAAATGAATTAATGGTGATTAAAAATTCAAATAAATAATAAAAAATGATGAAATAAATCCCCTTTGGGCAAAATGGTCGTGCATAGCCTTTGGATGATGATTCTTGGAAGAAAATATGGCCCATTAGCAATTTTGAGGCATTTGAAGCAAAGTTGACTTTTCAAAATCCCCAAACATTTCCCAACTTCCACAAGGCATATCTTGCTCAATTTTTAAGCTTTGATCATGTTCTTGGACATTTTGGAAAGGTCTTGAAGTCCTCTAACCAATGCCTTTGGTCCTATGTCATTTTGATTTACCAATCTCATGTTATGGCCTTTGACTTAAAGTCCCTTTTTGTTGACTTTTGAAAATGACCTATAATGTTGAAATTGATAACTTTTTGTGAGAGCATTTCTTGGACTTGAAGTGTGAAGAGGAGTTGTAGGAAATGTCTTTCTCTTCAAAATGAGCTTTGGATGGAATTTTTCTGATGAACCATGTGGAAGTTATGCCTTGGTCAAGTTATAGTTGACTTTTTCAACTGTCCAAATATGGAAACTTTTGCATCTTGAGACTTTTTGAGCCATGCCTTGAAAATCATGATCAAGAATTGATCAAATGATGTTTATGGCTTCAGAATAAGATGTTGACCAAAAATTTGAACTTTTGACTGTCAAATGACCATTTTGCCCCTGCAGTTGACTATTGAGCAATTAGGGTTTTTGACTGTGCAATTTTGTGCTGTGAGTCTTGAAACTTGACATGAGGATGCTTGACAATGTTTATAGGCATGTGGGACTTGTTTGGACCCTTGGAAACTTCAACTTCTTTGCCAGAACCAAAACCCTAGTTTTTGACTGTTAGGAGGCCCTTGAACTATGCAACCCTTGGGGAGATTTTGAAGCATGCTCTTTGCAAATCTTGAAGAATATGGGAGGGCAAATTTTGGGGTACAACACTTGCCCCTGTTCAATCTTCTTAGACCTGAGGATGTAGATTGGCTGACGTGCTTTTCGTAATCCGAAGGTGGAAGATGATTGAACACTAGAGTGCCCAAAAATTTGCGCTCACATAGTAGTGTGATGGTGGGAATGGGCTTATAGATGCCATTTGGAGATTGATGGATAGGATGAGGGGCTTATAGATGCCATGCTAAAAGATGATGGAAGGTGGATGGGCTTATAGATGCCATCTGGGTGTCAATCGTGTAAGAGATTCCTTAGCGAGAACTTGCGTACCTGAAAAAGAATATGAGTACCTGGCCTGTTACAGGAGTTGGTCTTCAAACTCTTTGTATAGATGCGCCCTGACTGGTTACAGGAATTGAATCTGGAGCTTCAAACGGCGATGAATGAACCAGGGATGGTTACTACCTCAACAGGAACGGTGAGAGAACCTTGGGAGATTACTACCTCAACAGGAACGCTGACAGAACCTTGGACGATTACTACCTCAATAGGAACGCTGAGAGAACCTGGGGCGATTTCAACTTCAACAGTAATGCTGAGAGAATCATAGGCGACTTCAACCTCAACAGTAACGCTGAGAGAATCTTGGATGTCTTCAACTGGATAAGAAACAGGGAGATCTTAGGGGCGATCTGACTGAACCAGAGAAGGCCTTTGACTGGATAAGAAACAGAAAAATCTTAGGGTCGATTTAACTGAACCTGTCTAGGTCTTGGAATCTTCAACTGGATAAGACTCAGGGAGATCTTAGGGTCGATCTGACTGAACCAGAGAAGGCCTTTGACTGGATAAGAAACAGAAAAATCTTAGGGTCGATTTAACTGAATCGGTCTAGGTCTTGGAATCTTCAACTGGATAAGAATCATGGAGATCTTAGGGTCGATCTGACTGAACCAGAGAAGGCCTTTGACTGGATAAGAATCAGAAAATCTTAGGGTCGATTTAACTGAATCGGACAAGGTCTTGAAATATCTTCAACTGGATAAGAATCAGGGAGATCTTAGGGTCGATCTGACTGAACCAGAGAAGGCCTTTGACTGGATAAGAAACAGGAAAATCTTAGGGTCGATTTAACTGAACCGGACAAGGTCTTGAAATCTTCAACTGGATAAGAAACAGGGAGATCTTAGGGTCGATCTGACTGAACCAGAGAAGGCCTTTGACTGGATAAGAAACAGGAAAATCTTAGGGTCGATTTAACTGAACCGGACAAGGTCTTGAAATCTTCAACTGGATAAGAAACAGGGAGATCTTAGGGTCGATCTGACTGAACCAGAGAAGGCCTTTGACTGGATAAGAATCAGGAAAATCTTAGGGTCGATTTAACTGAACCGGACAAGGTCTTGAAATATCTTCAATTGGATAAGAATCAGGGAGATCTTAGGGTCGATCTGACTGAACCAGAGAAGGTCTTGAAATATAGCTGAGAACTCAACTGGATCTTTCCTGAAAGGTAAAGGTCAGTCATATGCAATGCATGATATGAATCAAGCAACGATGTTCTCAACACATGAGATTGTATGATATGATGCGTATATGCATGCTATAATGTATGGAAATGTGATGTTTATGAATGTATGTTTTTGTCTAGGAAAGTAAATCCTTGACGGGTGCCGGGAAGTCACTCCTGGGCTGATGTTGGAGAATAATGCTTCGTTATTTCCGCTGGGGATGATAGTTGCAAGAATACCGGTAGGAGAAGATAATTCTGTTGGGGAATAAACTTGGCGAATGGATTACTCTGAGGGGAGAAAAGTACTCTAACGATCTTGCTGGGGAACAATACTCTGTGGGGAGAGATGTACTTTGCTAAGATGTTGATGATAACTTCATTGGGGATACCATTGTTAGGTTGGAAGTGTTAATAGACTTCGCTGGGGATAAGAAGACTTCGTCGTGGACGATCTTTCCGTGGCTTTTGGCTGAGGATAACCCAGTTATACCCTGGTAGGGGAATAACCTTTGAATAAAGCCGGGAGACGCGTTCATGCTCTGCGAGGGATAAGCTTCCAGAATCTACTGGGGATAAGCTTACTGCTTGGGGAGATGGTTTCCAATTTTCCTGGGGAAACTGGATTGGACTCTCCTGGGGAAGTTTCGAGATGTGTTGGGGAAGTGACTCCATTGAATGTTTGATATACCGCCGGGGAACAATCTTTAGACTAAGACTGCCGGGGATGGTTGTTAAGAATGTCTGTATATTGTGTTGGGGAATGTTGAGATCTGCTAGGGATACCCAACTTCCTTAAGGCTGATAGTAGCTTTGCTTGGGGAGAGTGCACGGACTTGATGGTACACTCTCTGGGGAATTAAGATATACTGGTTATGCTCTTCAGCCGAACTCACCTTGGTACCTTGGAGGACAGAACAATTAGATTGCTTAGACAACTCTTTATTGCCCCTGTTTCTGAGGTAGGAGAGGAAGACCTGTGGAGGTGCTTGATGACTGCCGATTGACAACTCTTCTTCTGGTAGGCAAGTGACGAGATGCCAGGACATAGTCGTACGCTTTGATCCCTAATTTTTGCCTGGACCGCCCTTTCAGGTTTTCAGTCCATCGGGATACCCATTTTTGCCCAAGCCGCCTTTTCAGGTTTTCGACTTGCCGGGTGTACAGATTTTTTCATTTCATCCCTTATTTTTGCCCGAAACCTTTTGGTTCGCCGGGGAGCCCTTATTTTTGCCTAGGTGTGTCAACCTAGCGGGTCTTTGATTATGCGCAGTATTTTTTCGACTATGTCCTCATTCTCGGAATGTAGGGAGTTGCCCCTGTTAGAAGTGTTTTGTCATGCCACCGGAAGGTGTTTGATCAGGCAAGATTCGTTGTTGGAATGCCCCAAGTGACTCAGGCGGAGATTTGCCCCTGGCTATTTGGCATCTTAAGAGATTCCTTGAATCTTGATTGGACTGCCCCAGATAATAGATCATGGTCATGTCTGCCCCTTGATTGGAAGTGCTTTTGTTCACTAGGTATCCATCGTGCGAATTTCCCTGTTGTTCAAACAAATAGTCATATGCAAACAAAGTTATGTTAAAAATGCAAAGCTTATGTCTGTCTTGAAGATTTTGAAGATGCATTCTCTTTCATAAAACAAGTGAATGTTTGTAAAACGTGATGTCAACTCCGTATTTACCGTAGGCCTTAAGGAGTCAGGATACCTTTCGTAACAGTATGCTTTCGAACTAACCCATGCTTCAGCTAGGACTTTTGAGGTTTATAACATGGCCTGGTTCACGGTTTAAGAAACAAAGGATAAAGGCTCAAATTATTTGTACCCACCCGCTCTTCGTGATGTTCTTCCAACCTAAGCTCAGTTGATCGTGCGTTAGACCTTGTTTGAGTCTTTGCTCTGATTTTCCGGTGATGATTCGGATATTGACAGTTTATTTTGAATAGGCAGTCATCTCTTTTTTGTTGTTGAGGGTTTGTAGAACCTCTTTCTTTTTTATTTCACTATCCCTGTTTTTTGCCTTAACTGTTTCTTTTAGAATTACAGTCAGCGGGATGCCCCAGTTTTGTAAGTCTCCTTCATAGGTTTTGACTTATTGGGTTTTTATTTTTGAGATATAATGACTGCCTATCCTTATGATTATTCGGAATCATCATTGTCTTCTTTCTTTTTTTTTGTAAGGACCTCTTTGGTGCCATTTGTTATGCACTTGGATCAACTGAGAGAACTACCCTGCCCCAGGTTATGATAAAGGGTTTTAATTTTCGAAAAGAAAAACTCCTACTTCTTTGGCTCAGAGGGGTTGACGAGGGATTATCATCCTTATAACTCCAGTGTTTAGGAATTGAAATAATGCATGTACCTCATCAGCGGGGTCTGTTCAAAAGCATACTGTAATTGTCGTGGTATCGTTTTCGTCATCCTCCCTCAAGAGGCTTAGCATTATTAACCGAGCGTTGATCATCAGAAAAAATATGAAAATAATTTGCGTATAGTGAATATGAATATATTGCTTCAAAACAGACATATGCGATGCATTAATGAAATAGCAACGTTTAACATGAGTAAATGTTTGAACAAAAGAAAATTACAACTTGAAAATCCTAATGAACAAAAGTCTTTTCATCTCAGGGCTTGTTACTTCAAATGGTGAGCCTTGGAGGGATGGTAGAAAAACTCAGCCTGACCATCTTGTGTGAACTCCAATGCTCCTTCATCAATCAGGTCCTGGATCTTGTTCTTCAGAGCCCAGCACTCATTTGTATCATGTCCTGGACTGGCAGAGTGGTAGGCACACCTTTTATTGGGATGATAGGTAGGAGATGCTGTGTTGGGGTTCCGGGGATGAGCCCTTAATGTGATCAGATTCAATCTCAACAGGCGTTGTAAAGCTTGAAACATCGACATGTTAAGCTGGGTGAATTGCCTCCTGGGCTTGTCTGGCTGAAGCTGGTGAGGTTGATGCTAAATTTGTGACACTGGAGCCATTTGAGGAGCTCTCCCCTTATCTCCTTGTCTCAAAGATGGTTGAATGACGACTGGCTCTTTACCCTTAGACGTTTTCCCCAGTTGGTTACCCTGAAGCAGCTGGTTGATGAGAACTCCGAGCTCTTCTTGTCTTTGAGCTATACCTTGAATGGCAGTCACCTGCCCCAGCATCTGGGCTTTCATTGCATCCACTTCAGCTTGCAGATGTTTCAGTCGTTCGTCCTCAGTGCTGTTCCTAACCAAAGTCCCCATGAGAAGTGTTCTCAGCTCCTCCTGCCCCTTGGATAGATTCAGGAGGATTTCCCCGAACCGGGTCTCTTGAGCAAGAAGGTCCTGGTTATCTTATTGGGAAGCCATTGCTGAAATAGACAGCGAGAGAGGTAAGTGACCTGCAACAAGGGTACCTGTAATGCAATGATATGTATGATATGTATGCAATGTTTTCAAGGTCCTCGCAGGGTAAACAAAAAGATTTTTAGCATTTGAATTTGTAGCTTGATTGAAGAAACTCTGTATTGCTGAGAATCCTTCTTCAAGGGTCAAGGCTCACCATATCGAGTGGGTCATAGCCCCTGACAACCTTGGCTAGAGGAAAATAAATCCTCTTTGCCCCTTGCTGGATAGTCGATTCATCATGACCTGCATCACGGACCTTTGAGATCCTTGAAATGGGTTAGTCTTCATGCAGGATGCATGTAATGGTATGATGTTATGCTATGCATGGGGTAACGTAGGTAAACCCTGTTATGAGTCCCAATTAAGGACCATAAACAAAACCTGCAAGAAACTTAGTAAACTCTGTTATGAGTCCCAATTAAGGACTATAAGCAAAACCTGCAAGAAACTTAGTAAACCCTGTTATGAGTCCCAATTAAAGACTATAAACAAAACCTGCAAGTAGTTCATGTGTCAGATAACAAGCATGCAAGTAGTCAAGTACGAAGGCACACAAGTCACACAAGAGAAGCCCTTAGAGTTTAGGCCAGCATGAGGTCTAGGTATTACCCTCTTTCAGTTTGTTGGTTCATACTTGTCCTATCAAAAATAACCGGGTTCTTAGAGGATCCCAATATCATTGACTACCCTCAATCGGTCATAACTCCAGCATCGCAATCTTTTCTTGCGGCCAGAACCATCACGAGAGTTTAGCCTCAATGGGTGTAGCATATTGCTACTGTTCTAATGGCCAAGTTGTGTCATTTAAGGTTCTAAGGTCTGTTGGTGCTTAATGACTCCTCAGAAGACCCATATTCTCCTCGTTGCAACACAAGGGATATCGGTACAGACCAAGGTGCCACACCAACGTAGCCACTGCTTCACCCGTGTCGGTCTACGCCGGACAGGTCCCTCACAGCTTATGCTACCTAAACAGGGTATCCCCAGATCCGGGTTAGGATCTATGTAACTCCCATGCAACCCACAATTTAAAGCAAGCAAGTCAATACAATTGAAAACACAGTTATGAACTATCCTAAGGTACACCTCACTTTAAGTAGATTCCCCAGCAGAGTCGCCAGTTCTGTGATCGGTGGATCTGGAACTGACTGTTTAAAGCTGGTTCGCGAAATGTCGCGGAAGCAAGAGTCGCCACCGTCTTTTATTTTCTCCAAATGGAAAGGACAAAAGCACAGAAAAATTCCTTATAGAGATTGCTCTCGGTTCGGGAGGTAGATTTATAGAAAGGGAAGGTGTTAGCACCCTTTCTATCCATGGTTATCCATGGGCTCTTAGATACTTGCTCATTTGTGTTTTCAAAATTGTTTGTTTGCTTTTCAACTGTGGGTTTAAAAAGTTTCTTTGAAAATTTCAGTTCGACTCTTGTATCAGTCCTCAAGAGTGTTTGAAAAGTTGCTTTCGAAAGCTTTTTGAAAAGTGTCAGTGTGAAAAGTATTTTTTTTTATTTTGAAATTAGAGCAAGTATCTGTGAGTTCTCTACCTACCCTAAGGAATTCGTCTGTGTAAATGTCCTTAAAGTAGTGCCATCCCACCATTGAGAGGTAGGTAGCACCACCATTGGAGGTGTTCGGGTCAATTCGAGGGTTCGGGACATGGTGATCACCAGAGCAATAGGAAGATACCTTAGAAGCTACCCTCATGCCATGTTCATGGACATGAGGACTTACTAAAACATCCTCTACTCGACGACCACCTTTCGAGGGGCAAGGCAACAGTGAGACGTACCCTAGGGGTGGTGTGTGATTTGTGTGTCGTTTTCGGATATTTTTGTCTTGTTCATACATCGGTGATCTACGCGTTGCTTTTATTTTGGCATTCATTCTTTCATGCAAATTATTAACAGTTTAAAAGATGCGGAATTAAAAAGTCCTACGCTATTACAAAGGCGCGGGTCTACATCGCCAAATTAATCCAAGACCCGATTTTGAAATAAAATAAAAATGTGGAAAGATAAATATCCTAATTAATCTATTACATGGCTTTGGGATAATTACATGAAATTTGTAAAAAGGAATAAAATAAGCGCGCGAAATAGAATTATAATCGGAAGCGAGGGCGTTGGACCCTTTTAAAGAAATTAAATTACAATTAATAAATTAATTAAGTTAAATGGGAAAAGGAACTTATTTTTGAGTTTTTTGTATTTATGGATTTTAGTAAGAAAATTAAATGAGATTAAAACCCTAATTCTAAATTGCTTTTAATTTATTAAGAAAAATGTTTAAATTAGACCTAGTTTAAATTAATTATTTACATGGCAATTTATTTATAAAAAATAATTAATTATTAATAATGGTAAAAGAAAAGAAAAAAAAGATAAAAGTATTTAAAACCCTAATTCTACATTTTTTAGTTTATTAAGAAAAATATTAGAAATTAAACCTAGAGTTAAAACTAACTAAATTAATTAATAAAGTTTATTTACAAAAAAACATTTAAATAAAATATATTTATATTTTTGTCTTTTTTGATTTTTTTATTATTTTTTATGTTAAAGAATTAAACTAAAACTAAATAAAACAAATAAAAATAGAAAAAAAATAAAGAGAATGAAAAATGCAAACCAATAGGGGGTGTTGACCCCAATTTGGAGGTGAGTTGCCAGCAATCTGGCCCATTTATTGGAGGCCCCTTTTACTTTTCTGGGATGTGAGTGGCACGTTTGACTGATGCCCATGGTGTTCTTCAAATCATGGCCATTGTATTGATATCAGTGGGCGCGTGGCAAACACAGGCATGAAGACGCATGGTAGGCCCTGGGGTTGAAACTGCATGGAATCACGTGGAAACAAAATATATTAAGAAAGTGAGGGGACCTGGGAATCGAACCCAGGTCCCAATGTTCAGAGGACAACGCATCCACCAACCATCCAAATGCGTTTCTTTGTTAATTATATGGAACATGATTATCATAAGAAAAAATAAAGGTTAATGGTCTGAACCAAAAAATTACGCTCCAACTTTGAATAGACCAATGGCCTTGATCCACGCATGCGTCTTCTTCATGTTAAACCCGCAAAATAAAAAGAGATAGCGGGGGTTTTAAACCCCCACTAAATAGTAAACGTGAAAATAGCGAATAGGCCGTCGTTGCTCATAAATTGAGCGCGACATATGTAATGGATTCGTGTGGAGGTCGTGAGTTCAGTGGTCCAGGTCTTGTTGGCCAATTTTTCCCCAAGCGCAAAGCCCTAATTTTTGACCTTCGAAACCCTAAAGAGCTTCCATGGCAACTTCCTATTCAGACCACCATTCTCCAATTGAATCACATCATTAGCTTTAGAATCATCACATTAGTATAGTTCAAATATTAAAATGCATGAAAAGTATGTATAAATTCAAACACGAATATGTGATTTTTAGAAGAAAGTCAAGCTCCTATCTACCAATTCTTTAAGTATGGAGGTGTGATTCTGATTGGAAACGATTCCTGGTAACCTTGGAAAGCTTTTGGAATAGTTCTTTCACCTTGAAATTCCCTGCAATGTCGTTTTCAGTTTTGAAAAATTTTATGAAAAATGCAAAGTTGGTTTTTGATATGAGGCGCAGCTTGCAGGTTCTTGTGACTAGGGTTAAGTTCTGTTTATGTATTGGAATGGATTAGGGTAAGAATCAAGTCCAAAAACCCTTTGCATTGATGTATCAAATATTTAATTTTCAATGAATATTTTTTCAATCTTTTTCATGTCTTTTGATACCAATCATGGCCAAATCTTTCCTTTTTTGATGTGCACGAGATCTTGAGACTTTGATGAGTGATTATACTGCATAAAAATATTCAAACACATTTGTTTAGTATTTTTTTCATATTTTATTTAATTAAATGAATTAATGGTGATTAAAAATTCAAATAAATAATAAAAAATGATGAAATAAATCCCCTTTGGGCCAAATGGTAATGCATAGCCTTTGGATGATGATTCTTGGAAGAAAATATGGCCCATTAGCAATTTTGAGGCATTTGAAGCAAAGTTGACTTTTCAAAATCCCCAAAAATTTCCCAACTTCCACAAGGCATATCTTGCTCAATTTTTAAGCTTTGATCATGTTCTTGGACATTTTGGAAAGGTCTTGAAGTCCTATAACCAATGCCTTTGGTCCCATGTAATTTTGATTTACCAATCTCAAGTTATGGCCTTTGACTTAAAGTCCCTTTTTGTTGACTTTTGAAAATGACCTATAATGTTGAAATTGATAACTTTTTGTGAGAGCATTTCTTGGACTTGAAGTGTGAAGAGGAGTTGTGGGAAATGTCTTTATCTTCAAAATGAGCTTTGGATGGAATTTTTCTGATGAACCATGTGGAAGTTATGCCTTGGTCAAGTTACAGTTGACTTTTTCAACTGTCCAAATATGGAAACTTTTGCATCTTGAGACTTTTTGAGCCATGCCTTGAAAATCATGATCAAGAATTGATCAAATGATGTTTATGGCTTCAGAATAAGATGTTGACCAAAAATTTGAACTTTTGACTGTCAAATGACCATTTTGCCCCTGTAGTTGACTGTTGAGCAATTAGGGTTTTTGACTGTGCAATTTTGTGCTGTGAGTCTTGAAACTTGACATGAGGATGCTTGACAATGTTTATAGGCATGTGGGACTTGTTTGGACCCTTGGAAACTTCAACTTCTTTGCCATAACCAAAACCCTAGTTTTTGACTATTAGGAGGCCCTTGAACTGTGTAACCTTTGGGGAGATTTTGAAGCATGCTCTTTCCAAATCTTGAAGAATACGGGAGGGAAAATTTTGGGGTAGAACACCATTGATTGGTAAGAAGCCTTATCTTTGGATGTAAAGGGGACGGACGTGGGTCATCGTATAGTCATGAATAGCAATGTTGTGAGACATCTTATAATTTCTCCTGAGGGAATAAGATCATTTATAAGGCAACATTCGAAGCATCATCGAGGGACTATGATCTTGTATTTTTTATTGTTTTTGCTAAGATGTCTCACATGCATAACATGACCATTTTTCATAAGGCAACAAGTCGAGTTAACCTTAGAGATGTAAGTGTGCAATTGTTTGTATTTTATGCTTAATTTATCTTGGATTAGGGGTTGTCTACTTGTTGTTTTTTATCTTTCCGTACATACCCTATTTTACTAGCAATCATATAAAGGTAATAAAATGCAGAAAGATAAAATCCTACACTATTACAACCATATTGAACTGCATGAAAATATAAAGGCAAGAATGAAAACAAAAGCAAGAAAAAGGGTCTTTTCAATTTAGGCAGAAAACCCTTTGATTCTGCACTTTCTGGTTCTATTTGATTTAGCCTGAAAAGGGTGAAGGCATGAATTTATATTGGGGCCTGGAGGCTAGCATGTTGAGCCTTTTGAATGGGCCTGGAGTAAGTGTAGGCGTGTCTTTTGTTTGGCTGCCTCTTTCATTTGACCTGGAGGTTAGTGTGGAAGCTAAAGGCTTCGTTCCCTACTTCCTGTTTCATGTTTCCTTTGTTTGAGATGTTAAATAGAAACATGGCCTAAGTCCATGCTAGCACCGCCTTACTGGGTTAGTTCTTGGAACATTTGCAAGAAATGAAAGAATCAAAGCCAAAAGGAAAGGCAATAAAACAAATTATCAGGGTGTAAATGGAAGGGGAATAAATTCTATGTATATGTTTGAAACAAAAAGGAATTTTATTTACATGCTATGCTGGAAACGAAGGGTCTAAGGTTAAGAATGACTTACCTTGCTGGAGGCTGGAGTGTATGTTGGACCTTGAAGTGGTTACCTTTAATGCTTCTAGATTTGAAGGGAGAGACCAAGGGTTAGGCCTTTGACACTGGATTCGAATGAGAAAAACAAGTGAAATGTCTTTCTTGCTGAATTCGAAGGATACCCAGATGTAAGGATGTTTCAGATTTGAAAGAGACAAGTATTTAGATTTTGGGTTTGTGTTTTCATAAGTGTTTAAGTGTTTGAGAACTTTATGGTGTTTGAGAATTTTGAAGATTTGTTCCCCTCTGGCCCTTTTCTTTGCAAAGGATCTCTCTATTTATAGAGAAAGGTCTTGGGAAGTTTGGGAGTAATATCCCAAGATGAGATAGCAAGATTAATGGTTTAGATGGATTGCTTCCTGCAGAAGGAAAACGGGCACAAGGCTCAAGAAAGACTTTTCTAAAAGTAGTATTATACTATTAAGGGAAAGTTGTCTTGGATAACAAATGGGTAAACTCCTAATTTAACTATATAAACAATTAAATATAGAGTGAGTCACATGTTTGAGGCCTAAAAAGAAGAAACACGTAGCCTAGCCTATAAGTCTAATGTTTAACTTGATCCTTTGAACTGAATCCTCCATCCTTCCACAACTTTTGACCAGACTAAAACAACATTCGTTCCCACCAGTTATGTGTCCTTCGAATGGACCAAACATGTATTCTTAGAATGGACCAAACATGTATTCTTCGAATGAGCCAAACCTGTATTCTTCAAATGGGCCCTCTTCAGCTGAATATTCCACTTTGAGTCCTTCTGCTTTGACCACTTAGGTCCAAACCTTCGACCAAACTCAAAAGTAGGAAAACTAAATGTTCAACCATGGCAAGTCCTTCGAATGGGCCACCAAATTGTGTGCCATAGTGCATAAGCTAGGCGTATTGAAGGGTTTGCAGATGGATTCAAAGGTGATATGAAGGTGATTCGAAGCAAACCTGAAGGTGGATTCGAAACCAGCGTGTAGGTGTATTTGAAGCAAACTTAAAGGGAATCATTTCTTTGTGGGTGCTAGCGTGAGAGAAACCCCTTCCTTGTGCATGCAAGCTTGTAGGTGGATTCAAAGGTCATGTTCTGATTTAAGAACACAACTTCCATACATTGAAGAATGAGATTCGAAGGGTCATGTTCTGATCAAAGAGTAGATCTTCTGTATGTTGAAGAGTGAGATTCGAAGGGTCATGTTCTGATCAAAGAGTAGAGCTTCTGTATGTTGAAGAGTGAGATTCGAAGGGTCGTGTTCTGGTCAAAGAGTAGAGCTTCTGTATGTTGAAGAGTTAGATTTTAAGGGCCATGTTCTGATCGAAGAGTAGAGCTTCTGTATGTTGAAGAGTGAGATTCGAAGGGTCATGTTCTGGACGAAGCAAACTTTTGACCTTCGATTCTCCCTGCTCCAGCATGATCTGAAGGAAATCTCTAGAAAGCTTGTAACATGTTTTGCCATCCCTTTTTGAATCACTTTTGCAAATTCTGATTGTACTTGTGTGAAAACTGGCCCAGAAGTTCTGTCTAAATTCTGACTTTAAAATGCCCAGAATTTACTAAGTGTTTTAGCTTCTTGGACGTGTCTTCAAGGATTTATAACTTGAAATCCCAGAATTTATAGGAGAAGTTCAGTTCAGTAATGTTTTAGATCTCATTGAGATCTATAACTTTCATGTCAGAAGTTCTGATTGAATCATCTTACATCATGATGAAAATCTGGCCAGAAGTTCTGAACTTATCATATTTTCTTAACACTTAGAAAAATTTCTAAGTGTTTAGAACTTTGACTTTTCCAAAGTAATTTTGACTTTTGATTTTCTAGATGAACCAACTTCATATTCTACCATGTCTTTATGAAATGTGATTCTTGAAACCTGATTTGATTAAAAAGTCAAAGTTTGACTTTTCATTATGCATTTTGACCATTTTGCCCTTGTGCCAATTCTAAACCTAAATTGATGTATCAGTACTGCAAACTTGAGCCATGGAAGGTTTTGTGAGAAAATTTTTGAGAAATGAGAGGGCAAATTTTGGGGTATAATACATGCCTATGCCCTTAACTGGGGAATGATAAAATAATAATCGGTGACCACAGGTTGTCACATTCTGATAAAACTCGCAAAAATAAATCGCCAGTCTCCGTAGGGAAAACAAGAGTGTTGCATATTCTAGACGGTGCATTGGGAATTTGGAATGCTGATGAGTACCAATAGCCATTGGAACTACATAAAGCAACCAAATGAACTCTCTAGAGGTGAGAACAAGGAGAAATCTCCATGACCAAAGTGTATCCATGTGCTTCGATCGATTCATAAACATAACTCGGGTCCACTGAGGAAGGAAAGTGATTTTTGCAAAGGCAATTTCAATGGGGAAATGAGTGATCAACTCTCCACTAGGGAAATCATCCCGTATGCGACTGGAGAAACGAACATACTGGGGATCACCACTGATAAGTGATTCATTCGGGGATCCACAAGCTTCCCATGGGATTTGAAAGCCTCAACAGACCTTCCCAATCTAGACATCATCCCACGACTTACTGGTGATTAAAACATCTTCATTAAGGAAATGAAACTTCCCTGGGGATGAAGTATCTACCAGAGACAAGCCATTAGGGATGAAGAAGGAGATCCATATCTGACCATGTGCTTACCAGAATACATACTTCAACTGGGGATCAATAATTTTGCTGGGAAAACAAACTTTTATCATGGATAAGAAAACTCCACCGGGGAACCAACTCTTGACTGGGGATTGGAATCTTACAAGTTATCAGCCAATGCACCAACTTTACTGGGGAAATTCTTTCAAGAACCTATCATGGGGAGAAAGGAATATGTAAGGATCATCAAGAAGCAACAGCCTTCACTAGGATGACTCGTAGAACTTCATGGGGAAATGGGACTCCATAAAATAATTCTCAGCAAACACCGATCAACTAGAGATATTGCCACCATAAAAGACTTATCAACCATTGCTCCACTAGAGATAAAGGAATCCAGAGGGAATGTTTAATCCTAGGAGACCACACTAGAGAAATGAGAAACCTGAACAACAAGTTTCAAAGGGCTATACCACTAGGGAGATGAAAGGTAGTTTCATTGGGAAATAAAATATTCTTGGTCCCGAGATTTTAGCCTGATAACTTTAACGCAGATTCCACAAAGGGGAAAACCGGCCTACAATACTTCGTTGGCAAGAGTAATTCTGCTTGAATTAACCGCGTTGGGAAAGCGAACTCCACTCAGCCATAGCATCACTAGGGATATTCATGAACTACATTAAAGATATTCACTAGGGAATGCTCGCATCTACGAGCCTTCACCATGGAGTTCATAAAGAAATTCACTTGGGAATTGAGAAGATTTGCAGCACAAATCTCATCAATACAATCTGCATTTGGGCATGCGTTAGCTTTTGGATATACACAGCTCTTTGTTCGAGCAACTGGATAATTGTCGGGGATACTAACACTTAAATAAGCAAAGGAATGTTCCTACAAAAAACAGCACATACGAAATGCCCCAGGTATAGCATGACAACCTTGTCTTCCAACCGGGTAAGCGAGCTTTTAAAGCAGTTTTCAACTGTTTCTTACCATGTGCAAGGATTCCAAATTTTTAAATGCACTATTTATCAAAATTGGACATCTTTAGTGAAAACAAAACAATTAAAATAAAAGCAAGCTTTTTAGTGAAAGGAAATTTTCATTGATTGGAAATTATCCTGTAAATAGGCAAGTACATCAAGAAGCAATTCTTAAAAATAGGTAATTGCAAAAACTGAAAATAAAAGAGTGATACACGCATGGCAATGCGACAACAGATTCCCTCCGGGTTTGAATCCTTCTATCACCTTTATAACCTCAACTATCTTACCATCTTGTTTCCCGTCGAAGATGATTAGACTGATTCCTACCCTTCAAGGTTACCAACTATAGTAGTAAGGTGAAATCAAAGATTTAACGTTAGACGTAGTCATTCTCTTTAATCCCTCTTTTGCCTGGACTGCCCTTTCGGGTTTTCAGTCCACCGGGATACCCTTTTTTTCCTAAGTCACCCTTGATGGATTCAACTTAGCGGGTGTACATATTTTTCACTCTAACACTCTTTTTTCCCTAACCTTTGCCCGAACCTGACTCACTAGGTTTGTCGGGATGCCTTTTTTCCCGGAGCTAGTAAACTCAGTGGTCTTTTTATGCGAAGTATTTTTTAACTACGTATACGTTCATAAGGAGTGGGAAGTTTTCTCTGTCCATAGTCATAAGCATCATGGCACCGCTAGAGAAAAATTTCTTAACGACGAACGGTCCTTCATAATTGAGAGTCCACTTGCCCCTGGGATCACCTTGAGGAAGAACTATCCTCTTTAACACTGGGTCACCAGCCTTATAATATTGTGGGTTCATCCTCTGGTCATAAGAATTCTTCATTCTCTTCTGGTAGACCTGACCATGACAAATATCAGTCAGCCTCTTCTCATCTATGAGATTCAACTTATCCAACTGATTCTGAATCCATTCAGCCTCATCAAGCTCTGCATCTTTCATAATCCTTAACAAAGTAATATCTACTTCCACAGGAAAAACAGCTTTCATGCTGTAAACAAGAGAGAACGGGGTTGCTCCAGTCGAATTACGAGTTATGGTACGATAACCATGCAAAGCGAAAGGCAATGTCTCATGCAAATCTTTATAGCTGACCACCATCTTCTGCACAATCTTCTTGATATTCTTATTGGAGGATTCCACTATGCCATTTATCTTCGGTCATTACGAAGATAAATTATGATGCTTGATCTTGAATGACTCATAAAGCTCATTCATCATCTTGTTATTGAGATTAGATCCATTATCAATAATGATCTTTTCATGCACTCCGTAACAATAGATGATATTATGCTTGATAAATCGGATAACCACTTGTCTGGTCATATTTGCATATGATGCGGCTTCGACCCACTTGGTGAAGTAATCGATGGCAACTAGAATGAAACAATGACAATTGGAAGAAGTTGGCTCAATATTTCCAATCATATTAATGCCCAACATTGCAAAAGTCCAAGGAGAAGTTAAGACATTCAGATACACAGGCGGCACGTGCACCTTATCAGCATAGACTTGGCACTTGTAACAAATTCTGGCAAGCTTGTGACAATCATTTTCCATGGTGTACCAGTAATAACCATCTCGCAAGATCTTCTTGTCCATGGTGTGTCCATTGGAATGAGTACTGAAGGAACCGTTATGCATTTCTTCAATGATCTTTGCTGCTTCATTCTTATCAACACATATGAGCAATAAATCCTCATGATTTCTACTGTACAACACACAGTTACTGAAGAAGAATTTGGCATAATACTTTCTCAAAATTTTCTTATCAGTAACAATGCCTCTTCAGGGTACTCCTGAGTTTCAAGATACTTCTTGATGTCATGTAACCATGGATTACCATCCAACTCCACTTCAGCTTCATAACAGAATGTTGGCTCATCCAACCTCATGATTGTGATTTGAGGTGCTTCATTAGCCCACTTGACTTTGAACATGGATGATAGAGTAGCCAAAGCATCAGCAAGGTTATTCTCTTCCCTCGAGATATGCTCAAATGTGATCTCCTCAAGTTACGAAATCAGTTTCATGACATGCTCGTGATAAGGGATCAAATTTTGATGGCGAGTTTCCTAATCTCCATTGATTTGACTGTTAACGAGATTAGAATCCTTGTAAACTTTCAAGTACTTGATTCTCAAGTTTATCACAACTTCTATGCCATATATACAAACTTCTTATTTCGCCATGTTATTGGTGCAGTCAAAACGAATTCTGGCAGTAAACGGAATATGAAAACCTGTAGGGGAAGTGATAACAGCTCTGACACCATTGCCCAAAGCATTGGAGGCACCATAGAACACGAGAGTCCATCGTGATCCTAGTTTGGGTCCTTCATCAGGGCCAGGGATGTTACAATCCCTGATATACATGATGTCCTCATCTGGAAATTCAAACTTCATTGGTTGATAATCATCCACGGGTTGATGTACAAGATAATCTGCCAACACACTACCTTTGATAGCTTTCTGAGTAGTGTACCGGATATCATATTCTGTCAAAATCATTTGCCACCTGGCCACTCTGCCTGTAAGAGCTAGCTTCTCAAAAATCTACTTGATATGATCCATTTTGGATATCAATTAGGTGGTATGTGTCAACATATACTACCTCAGGCACTTTGCAGCCCAGGCCAAGGCACAAAAATTTTTCTCAAGCAATGAGTATCTCGACTCGCATTCAGTAAACTTCTTGCTCAAGTATTAAATTGCTTATTCTTCTTTCTCGTCTCTTCATGTTGACCGAGTATGAAACCCATGGAATTCTCAAGTACTGTCAAGTACATGATCAGAGGTTTGCCCTCCACTAGAGGCATGAGAATCGGAGGTTCCTGCAGATATTCTTTTATTTTGTCAAATGCCACCTGGAAATTGTCAATCCACCTAACCACTTGGTCTTTTCTTAGCATCTTGAAAATAGTTTCACACGTGGCTGTAAGATGAGAGATAAATCTAGAAATGTAGTTCAATCTACCGAGGAAGCCACATACTTCTTTTTCAGTTCTTGGTTCAGGCATTTCTTGGATCGCTTTTACTTTAGCAGGATCAACCTTGATACCTCTTTCACTTGGAATAAAGCCTAGAAACTTTCTAGACCTCACCCCGAAGGTGAACTTGTTAGGATTCAACCTCAGTCTGAACTTCCTCTGCCTTTCAAACAACTTCTGTAGGTGAACAAGAAGCTCTTCTTCCATTTGAGATTTTGCAATCATGTCATTGACATACACCTCAATCTCTTTATGAATCATGTCATGGAAAAGAGTCACCATTGCGTGTTGATAAGTTTCCCCTGCGTTCTTCAAACCAAAAGGCATCACATTATAACATAAAGTTCCCCATGGAGTAATGAATGTTGTTTATGCCATATCTTCTGGTGCCATCTTAATCTGATTATAGCGAGAAAAGCCATCCATGAACGAGAAGATTTTAGCATGAGTTGTATTGTCAACCAACACATCAATATGTGGAAGTGGAAAGTCGTCTTTGGGCTCGCTCTGTTCAAGTCCCGTAGTCAACACACATTCTGACTTTGCCATCATTCTTGGGAACTGGCACGATATTGGCAATCCACGGAAGATAAGAAATCATATTCAGAAACCCTACATCATGTTGCTTTTGCACTTCCTCTTTAATCTTCTTAGACATATCGAGATGAGTTCTTCAAAGCTTTTGTTTAACTGGAGGACATACCTCTTTCAACGATAGCTTATGCACAACAATATCGGTGTCCAACCCAAACATATCTTCATAAAACCAGGAAAAGATGTCTAAATACTCTCAGGGCATACCAATCAATCTCTGCTTTACATTGTCTTCTAATGCAGCTCCTATCTTGACTTCTCTTCTGGTATCCTCAGTGCCTAAATTTATGACTTCAATCGGCTCTTCATGCCGTTGGGTGGCCCTTTCTTCTTGTTCTAACAATCTGGATAACTCATCAGGGAGTTCACAATCTTCCTTATCTTCTTCTTTGACTTGGTTGATCGGATTATCAAAATCATAATGATTGATAGCGGAATCATTATCAAAGGGATCTGTGATAATAGTGGGATTAAATCTGCATGTTTTTATGTTATTTTAGACACTGAATGATACAAAGAAAAACAAAAAGCATTGCCATTTTTATTTGTGTAATAAAAAGTATAAAATGAAAGACAGAGAGAAAAATATTTGAATGCAAAAAGACGTCCTTTATTTGATGAAAATTGCAATGAAAACATGGAGGCCCTACAAATGATTCACTGACGCCTTGTGCATAGCGGAGGAATTATTGCATGATAAGAAAACAGAAAGAAAATTACTCTTGAGCCAGCATAACCGAAGTGACATCCTTGGAAGTCCAATTGTTGAGCTCAACCGCACACTTAGTCAGATCCAGTTGTCAATATCATAATCACTGTTAGCATCAACAACAACATTGACTCGTCCATTGCTCGGACCAGCTCGGCCAAACCTCATCGGAGTAGACATATTTGGAGCTCGGGGAGCCATGCTATGATCACGGGGACTAAATCCCATACCAAACTTGTTAAACTTGGGGATTACCTCCACCACACTTCCCCAACCTTCAGGATGACCAGCTTCAAACACTACTTGGTCATATTTCAAAGAAGCCATGGAAGTTTCCAGTTTCTTCCTTTCCTCAGCATGAGGAGTCTTGACCATCTGGGCAGTTTCAAAACCTTGAAATGGAGTCTCAATAAATTATCCATCCACCTCAACATATTTTAAAGAGGTTAGATGGCTCACAATATACTCTTCCTCGCCACAGACGTGACGCTCTTGCCATTAACCGAATACTTGATTTTCTGAAGCAAAGTGGACGTCACGGCTCCATCCTTATGAATCCACGGGTGACCTAACAAACAATAATAAGGAGGTTGAATTTCCATCACAAATAATGTGGAAGTGAAAATCTAAGGACCAATCTTAACTGGCAGATCCACTTCACCAAACACAGTACGCCTCGACCCATCAAACACCTTGACCACCAAATCACTCGGACCCAGCTCGAGTATAGAGTAATTGATCTTCATAAAAGCTCATTTGGGAATGACATTCAGAGAGGATCCAGTATCAACCAGAACACGGGACAACATAGTCCCACTGCACTCCAACAAGATATGCAACGCCTTGTTATGATTCATTCCTTCTAGAGGAAGATCAAAGTTAGTAAATCCTAAGTCGTTGTTGGCGGTGATACTTGCACAAACATTCTCAAACTGATTAACAGAAGTCTCTTGAGGCAAGAATGCAGTATTCAACAATTTCATCATAGCATTCCTACGCGCCTCAGAATCCCATAATAGAAATGGAGATCTTAGATGGTGTATAACCAAGCTGATCAATCACTCGATAGTCACTTTTCCGGATATACCTCATAATTTCCTCAACATTTTTCATCACATCATTACTCAAATCTGGAGTTGGGGCATCTGCCACCAATTTTTGTTTACCTTTATCTTGCACAGTATGAGGTGGTAATACTCTTCCACTCTGGGCCGTTCTTCCATCTCCCGCTATGTTTTTAACATTCAAGTTGTCCCGCTCTTCAGGCTTTTCCTCGGATGACAATCCGTCTTTCTTAACCCTGTAATAGTACATGTCTGCACCATAATGCCATGGCACAGCTCTGTCACTAGCATATGGGACTGGACCCGACACAGTAACTGTCAGAGGCACAACTTTGGCTGGAGTAGGAATGTGAGTTGGAGCATATGAAATGGAGATCACAACAACATCCTTCTCAGGACTCTTCTTGTCCTTAAGAATCCGATCAAACTAGAGTTCTCCTTCACTAATCAACTTCTGAATACCTGCTTTCAAATTATCATAACCTTCAGGTTCACTTAAACAATCACAACAATCAGCTAAACATCCCAAGTAAACACCTTCTCTGAGCATGCTCTCCTTCACAAAAGACAACGGGGTAGTCACCAAATTAACATCCATAATCAAAGTCAACTCTTCCCCATTTTTATCAATTACATTGACAATTGCCCTGGCATGGGTGGCATCATATTTTACAATACATTCGGCCCCAGAAGTAGATCAAACTGAATAGCTTTGGCATCCAAGAGATCCTGAACTTTGTACTTCAACACCATGAAATTTTCAACTGTGTGGCCTACACCACCAGAGTGAAACTCGCATCGGGCATTTGCATCATAGTTTGCTGACAATATTTCAAGAGGTGGTGGCATGTTTCTCAAGTTAACCAACTTAAGATCAAGCAGACGCTTGAGCACTTTATAATATGACATTGGAACAAGGTCAAAACTTCTTTGCTAACGAGGAGCATTCTGCTGCCTCTGGTACTGTGGACATTGTTGCTACTGCTGAGGTGCTGGTTGAGGTGTTGTAGAGATAGGAACAACATTGACATGTGATTGCTCTCTTCCTCGTCCTCTTTTGTAATACACGGCATTGGTCTCTTCCTCTTTCTTTTTGGAATAACTGCCAAACACTTTCTTTCCACTTCCACTAGCGAGACTAGAGCTAGCATCTTGAATCTTTCCTGACTTCAAACCACTCTCAATGCGCTCACGATACATCACCATCTTAGCAAAGCTAGAAAAAGTGCTATAGTAATGATCCTGAAGAGTATTGGTAAATATATCAATCATTTCCTGCTCCATCATAGGCGGTTGAACTCGCGCATCAAGTTCACGCCACTTCTAAGCATACTCTTTGAAGCTTTCACCAGACTTCTGGATCAGACTTTACAACTGGGTCCTGTTTGGAGCCAACTCAATGTTGAACTAATACTGATCCAATAATGCCACCACTAGATCTCTCCGAGTTTTGATATGAGCTCTCTCTAACTGCATGTACCATTCTAGGGATGCCCCAGATAGGTTGTCCTGGAAGAAATGCATTAACATTCTTTCATCCTTGGAGTAAACAAACATTTTTCAGTAATAAGACTTCGCATGTGTTTTTGAACAAGTTGCACCATTATACTTGTCAAAAATAGGAACTTTGAACTTTGGGGGAATCCTCACCCCAGGCACCAGCCCTAAATCATGAATGTCCAGCCCGGACATTTTCATACCTTCAACAACTTTCAACCTTTCTTCCAACAGTTGGAACTTCTTATTAATGCCCTGGAAACTTGCCTCACTGCCATGCATAAAATAAAGGTCATCATAGTGATCTACATCAAGACCAGGAATTTGGCTTTTGGCGCGTTGATGCCCTGATCTACCAGCAATGAGATGTGGTCGAGGCATTGCAGGAAAACAGCCCTGGTTGAGATGTAGATCCTAGTCACGAGGGCGACCATTAACTTTCAAACCATTTAGATTAGTAGTAACTTTAGGACGTGGCTGCCCCATAGAGATATCCTCAAATACAGGATGTTTAACTTCTACACGTGGCCTCTCCATGAGAGCCCTCAACTCTTGTTGATCATAGTTCATGTTGGTGATGACCTCCATGAATTGGGTCATCTGAGTAGCTATATGAGCCCTGACTTTGACAAGTTCCGCTTGTACCTGTTCCATCTGTAGATGTTGATTACTTCTTGTAGGATAACGGTGGAAAGCGGAATTCTCAATATTCTGCTAAATAAAAGCAGGACCAAGATAAAAATATCACCCAGAAAAAATGTATGCATGAAATGTATGAACTATATGCAATGCATACAATGACATGTTTATATATTTCCAGGATCCTATGACTTTGACTCGAGTTTTAGGCAATATCACGAGACAAGGTAATGGATACCAATAATTCAGATTTCATTAACCTGGACAAAGAAGGAATACAAATAATTCAAACATGAGTGCCAACAATATTACAAGTTCTAAACAATAGATCCCATCAACAAGCCTGATAGTGATCCTCAACAAGATAAACAAATAAAACACAAATAAAAATAATAAGCAAGTCTTCATCCTCCCCTATGGATCTTGAGCTTTGCAATCTCTTTCATAGCATGTGTTGTTTGGAGGTTACTCCCTTTGAACAGAGTCTCTACCAACAACCTTTGGGCTTTCTCCTCTTTGAGATGAGCATCTTTGTCAGAAAGTTTCTTCTCTAGGCTTTTGATCTTGGCTTTGTGCCTCTTCTCCATCTCGGTTTTGGAAACTTTGAGAACATCAAAGTCTCAACATTTCTGCTTATACTTCTTCTCGATCTCAGCAACAATCTTCTGATGTTCTGCAAAAGATATAACATTATCTTTAACTATGGACATCTTCTTCACAACCCTGAAAGTTTCCCTTTGAACTTCTTGAGAGCGTGAGCTAGCTGAGTCTTCTCTTGAGTAGCCACAAGATACTTTACCACCAGAGTCTCGTGTTCTACAAGGAGTTGTTCATTCTGATCTTGGACTAGTTCGTAATCTCCCTTTGGTACAACATCAGGTTGATTAGGCTCCTGAGGATACAATGACTTCTCTATTGTGAACGACCAACGACAATCTTTGTTTCTCTCCTTAATCCACTGGATATAAGGTGCATAAGCGGTAGGATCCTTCCTGCCAAAATATTGTCCTCTTTCAGAGTGAATTCTCTTCCAAGCTTGGATATCTCTATTCATCTCTCCAGTATTGTTAGGTACTTCATAGAACAAAGTTTCTTCCACTTGTCTCTCATCAGGTGGTCCTTTCAATGCATACCCCAATTATCTTCAAGAAAGAGTCGGGTTATAGTTAATTCCACCCCTTATGCCCATGAGAGGTACATTAGGGAATTCCCCGTAACGCATAATCACTCCTCTATCTTTGATTCTATATAAATCATGCTTACACCAACCAATATCTTTGGAGGTAAGCCCCATCAGCCTGGGATCCCACTTCATAGTTCTTTGAGTATTGATAAAAGCACCAGGGTGAGGAAGAAAGCCTTTGAACTAATGGTATAACAATGGAGCACAACAATTTACAACTCCACCTTTTCCTTTGATACCTCTCGCATGAATGGAATAATAAACATCTCCCAAGAGAGTTAGCACAGGATTCTTCAACATGAATAAGGCAACGGCATTCTCATCCACAAATTTGATCTCATTGGGAAACAGAACCATCACATAGATGCAACAAGCTAAGATGGCATTGAAACGTGTCCAATCTTTCATATCGACCTTGACATTAGCTTCTCTCAGCAGGAAACCCAAATGATAACCATACACATGACCTTTCTTTATACGGTTTGATTTCACAACGGACTCACCCAAATAAAGGGCAGCAACAGTCTGAGCAACATCGGGTTTCTCCATAGAAGTATGGAAAGGAACTCGATGCAAGATAGGAATATCCAAAACGACGGAGTACTCTGCCAAGGTTGGTGCCAACAGATAATCGAGAAACATGAAACATCTCAAGCTTCGGTCATAAAACTGTAGCAAAGCTTGGAGGGCATATTTCTGATTCTCATTGAGAGGAGACTTCAAGAACATCAGGATTCTTCCATAAGTTTTGGTAAAAGTGGCATCATTCTCGGAAGGAGATCTCTTGGCTAGCAAAAGAAGGTTGTCAAGAAACGACACAGGAAACTTGTAGATGATATGAAATATGTGATTACTTTTCTGGTTGGTATAAATCTTCCAAAACGGCCCAACAATAAGACTCAAAGACTAGTAATCCTGGAAATAACAAAACATGTATATCAAAATGCATTTTTTAAAATAAAAGTGTTTCATGAATGCAATTGGATCAAGGTTCCATATTTTGACCACTGTTGTGCTGATAACATAACCAAAGTCGAATGTAACAGGATCAACCGTCCGGATCACAATCCAAAACAACCTCATGAACAATGGAACAGAAACTCAAAAAATAAATCTGAGGCCCACATAGTCACCAACATAACAAAGTCACAATCAGAACAGGGTCACCATTTGTACTTGTAATAATGATTGTTTTTCCCACCTTACCTCACGGGTAAATCTAGATGGAACAAGCTGCTAAGGGCACCCAGAGTCTGGAGTTCTTCGTGCTAAAACCTTGTCTATGCATAAAGGGTGTTAGAGCAAATGCATAGTAGGTTGAACCTCGTCTGAGCTTGATATCTCATGCTTACACACACGTGTTAAGGGGACACGGGATTCCACATAAGTATCCGTATAACCTAGGTGAACACTAGCCTGGGTAATGGGCCTTTTACCTCTTGTAACATCCCACCCAAAGTGATATCACAGCACAACAGTACTACAAAATAACATAAACCAGAATCCAGATGCAAAAATCCAAGCATATATGCTCAGATAATCATGCATAAATGAATAAGATGAAAGCATAAAAATAAACACCCAAAGAAAGCAAGCAAGATCTAGGATCAACTCCGGGATAGACCAACATTTGGTCATTCTTTCCCCAGTGAGGTCACCAGCTGAAACAACCGGCTGAAGATCATTCGAAAATGAAAATCAATGAAGCCGCCATGGAACGTCTTTTATACATCCGAAAGGGAAAGGTGAACATCGAGTAAACCTGAAGGGGTGAAATCACGGTCTTTCGACCATAGAGATCGAGTAAGGGAGTCGGTTACGCGAGGGGAGGGTATTAGCACCCCTCACGCCTGTGGTATTCCATGGTATCCACTCTTGGTTGCTATCTAAAGGGTGTAACAATCTAAATATAAGGCTTAAAAGAAAAATGCAATGGGAATGCATGCAAAAGATGAGAAAGTGCGAGGAAAAGAAGGAAGTATTTACAAATTATGCTCGAATAAGCCCCACGGCATGTTTCCTATCATAGTTGGAGAACCAAAAAGGCGATATAAATTCCCAAATATTTGAACCACAATGTATCGGAAAACTGAGATTCTAGTAATAAAAATATACGGAAGTCTTCCTCACACAATTAGATTTTGGTCTGAACAGACGAAAAGTAGAGAATGTTGAAATGGTCCCAATAACTGGGAAATAAACCTCAGGTAACCATCTGGCTTCAAGTCGTGAATTTCTAACCAGAAATCACAAAGTTCCCATTTTTAACTCAAACAATTCCGCAGCGACCAGAACGCCTGATATCTTTTACTGCTCAGAATGTGTTGACAAAACACGGGACTTGACATCATAAAGATATTATTTTTCACTGGATAATAACTTGGAGACCTTTAAAATTCTCCGACCAATGAAATACATGTTTTCTGTAATTTATCAAAATTTTGAAAGAAATACCTTGATCACATGACCATAGAACCAGTGTATGTATGCATATACAAATGAATTATAATCCAAATAAAGTCGAAATAAATAGGGAAAATTTTGGGGTACAACAGGTATCACTTTACTAAGAATATGAGAATTCAGGTTAAACCCGCGTATGTACGAAGCAGATAGAGGTTGAAGATGGTAAATTGGTAAAGGTGGACGTTATTGTGTAGAAAATTATGGATGCGTGGAATGTTATAATAAATGCATATACAAAATATCTATATGTTGATGCAGTTATACATTTAGGAAGGTGTGTGTGAAATATCTCAATTTAGTGAAATATGTCAGAAGCACAATTTTGGATCAAGTAAAGGAGAAAATTGTTTGTGCTTGGATCGATCAGGTTATGCACCTTGGAAATACAACAACAAATTGAGTCAATTTGGCTCATGATTGTCTGAAGAATTGGTTGAGAAATAAAAAGGGTATTGATAAGTGAAGAATTATAGTTATTTTGTTTATACTTTTTGTTGCACTTATCGACTCTTTATTTGTAATTTCGGTTGAATAATCCCGACTTTTTTTTTAAATACTTTTAGTTTGTATATAATCAAGAGTTTGATTCATTTATGTAACGTTTGATAGTTTTAATGTCTTTTGTAGGTGTAATACGGTGGGAGAACTGACTTGGTTGTTTTACGTTTGATCATAATTGTTGCGAATAGCAAGAGCCGCCATTGACTTTTCTTTTATCCAATAAGGAAAGGGTGAAAAGAACAGGAAAGACCTTTGAGATATTTTCTTGAGTTTGGGGGGTAGGTTATGAAAAGGAAGATGTTAGCACCCTTTTCATCCATAGTTATCTATGGGCTCTTAGTTTCTTGCTAGCTCACTTTTGAAATTGCTTTGTTTAAAATGTGTTTGTGGTGGGTTTTGAAATTATTTTTGAAAAGCGCCTTCGTTTAGGAAAACTTTGTAATGATTCTCATCTCTATAAGAACGCATATAAAGTGTTGGACTTTTGAAAATATTTCATGTTTTTGAAAGTGTTTGGTGTATTTGAAAAGATGTTTTTTTGAAGATAGATTGTGAGCAAGCAACTAAGAACGTCCTACCTACTTAAAAGTATTTTGTTCGTTTCTCCTTTCCTTTGATATTTCTATCTCACCATCGATTGGTAAGAAAGCCTTATCTTTGGATGTAAAGGGATGGGAATGGTTTGCCATATAGTCATTGAAAGCAACTTATGAGACGCTTTAGCAATTTTCATAGGGACTAAGATCATTTTATCAAAGACAACATCGGAGAGTCATCGAGGAACTATGATCTTTTTTATCGAGGGTCTTTGCTAAAGTGTCTATATTCGAGGGGACATGACTATTTTCCGAGGCAACGAGCGAGGTTACCCTAGAGGTGCTTGTGTGAAAAGTGTGTTTGATTGCATACATTTTTGTCTTTGATATTAGGGTTTTCTAAGCATTGATTTTATCTTACCATACACACCCTAGCTACTAGCATTTATATTTGAAAGCGATAAATTACGATAAATAAAGTTCTACGTTATTACACTGTTTAGGGGGATAGGGTTACAATTTACAAATGGGGATGGATAGGAGCTTAAATATTACAACCATATTGAATAGTGATGAAGAAAATATATGAAAATAGATAAAACGGTGTAAAGGAATAGAAAACTACATTTTTGAATATTATGTGTCGACACAAGCTCCTTTGCAACAACACATAACTTTTCCTTGCCACTGTAAAACCAAAACAACTCAGTATGAGTCGGTGCATAATGGTGTGTGTTGACTCATTCCTTGTTTGCGTCGATACATATGCATTTTGTGTCGACCCATGTGTCTTTTTCTTTTTGTTTTGTGCCTGTTATAGCAGTATGTGTCAACTCATGAAGCTTTGTGTCGAATCATAACCTGTCCTGCCACTAAAATGAGCCGACTCATGTGAGTATGTGTCGACTCATACTGCAATTTCTCCAAGTGTTTGATCAAAAATGCCACGACTTCATGAATTTATAACTTAAAATCCAAGCATTTCTAGAAAAATTCTTGCCCTACAATATTTTATATCTTATTGATATCTATAACTTTCATGTTGTAAGTTTTCCTTGAATCATCTCGCATCATGGTGAAAATTTGGCACAAAGTCATGAAAAAATTAACTTTCTAACACTTAGAAAAATTTCTGTCTTAGAATTTTGACTTTTCAAAGATAATTTTGACTTTTTAATTTATTGATGAAAAAAATTCATATTTTGACATGTCTTGATAAAAATATGATTTTGGAAACTTGATTTTGATTAAAAAGTCAAAGTTTGACTTTTCAGTTTACAGTTGACTTTTTCATCAGTTGACTAAATTTCAACTATCAATCAATTGATCTTGAGAAGTGTTTTGAACCATGCCATTAGGTCAAGATTGTGCATTTTAATCCTTGATATCATGTCTCAAACCAATAAGTCATGTATTTGGTCAAAAGTCAAAAATTGAGCCTTCTCAGTCAAAACCCTAATTTTGACCATTTTACCCTTTTGGTGATTTGATTTAATTTCTTGAAGAATTGTGATCAAAACTTGACCAATTGACATATATGAGTTCAAAATTTTGATATGGATCAAAAATTGTGATGTTTAACTCTAAATTGACAATAGTTGACTTTTTGCCCAATATAGTTAATTTTAGGTCAACTGATCAATTGATTGAGCAAAAATGTGATCCAAAGCTTGAAACTTGACATGAGCAATCTTGAGAGTCCAAAATGATCCATGCAATTCATATGAAGCATTAAAAGTCCAATTGTACTTGTGCAAACTCAAACCTTAATTTTGAGTCATCAGTGCTTGAGGAGGTGTCTTGAGGTAATCCATCCATGTGCATTCTTGAGCCAATGGACATCTTGTAAGAGAAATATTGAGAAAATGAGAGGGAAAACTTTGGGGTACAACAGCTTCCTCTGTTCAATCTTCTTAAACCTGAAGAGTTAGATTGGAGGATCCGCCATTCGTGGCTTGAAGGTGAAAGATGATTGAACACTAAAGTGCCCAAAAATTTACACTCGATGATGTATTGATTCGGGAATGGGCTTATAGATGCAATTTGGAGAGATGATGGTAGAAATTGGGAGAAACATCAGCATAAATCTTTGGTCGATTCGTGCTAAAAACTAGGTGTCTTGCTTGTCTTTAACTGGAAGTATTAATTTTGATCCAGAAGAGGTCTTTTGATCAGTGCTTTTTTTTGCAATGAACAAAGGGGTTAGTTGTATGCGAATGTATGCATGGTATATGTATGTTATATGATGTATGAATGCGACGTGTTGTCGAAGCGTATCCTTGACAGATACTGGGGAGTTTTGAGAAGTTAAGTCTCGGATTGCTGTTGGAGATGAAGAGTATGTGTATCTTCAGATTTTGTTAAAAATACTTTCGTTGGGGATTCCTGCTTTGTTGAGAAGAAACTCCGATAAGGAATATTGACTTTGCTTGAGAAGACTCTGTGGAGAGTGTTGATTTCTGCTTGAGAACCAGAATTCAGGAGTTTTAGTTGTCCATTGCTCTGGTGGGGAATTATCTCTTGAAAGTTAGCGGTTATCTGGTCGGATTCTCGGCTTCACAATAACTTGCTGGGGATAATTAAGTTAACTGTTATCTATTCGGATTCCAGGCTTTGCAGCAACTCTCCGGGATAGTGGCAAACTCTACTAGGGAAAATGAGTTTTATTATGGATTTGTAAGAATTAAACTGTTATCTGGTCGGGTCCAAGTTTCAGCAACTCGAGTTGTTAACTGGTTAGGTCCAGGCTTTACAGTAGAGGGGGAAGTTAAGTTACTATTTGGTCAGGTCCAGGCTCTAGCCACTTGGAATTGAGGTTTACTATTATCTGTTTGGGTCTCGTCTTCATCAATTTGAACTTGAGATCAACTGTTATCTGTTCAGGTCCAGGTTTCAGTAACTCGAAATGTTAACTGGTCGGGTCTAGGCTCTGCAGTTGAATAAGTTAAACTAATATCTGGTTAGGTCCGGGATTTAAAAACTAAATTTGAGATTTACTATTATCTGGTCGAGTCCAGGTTTCATAAATTGGAGTTATTATCTAGTCGGGTCCAGGCTTTAGCAACTTACAATTGAGATTAACTGTTATCTGGTCGGATTCCAATCTTCACAATAATTTGAACTGTTAACTAGTCTAGTCCAGGCTCTGCAGTTGAAGAAGTTAAACTAATATTTGGTCGGGTCCAGGCTTTAGCAACTAAATTTGAGATTTACTGTTATCTGGTCGGGTCCAAGTTTCAGAAATTGGAGTTGTTATCTGGTCGGGTCCATGTTTTACAGTAACTTTCAGAGATAGAAATGACTCTGTTGGCGACTTCACTGGGGATTAGGGGTTGCGGTCCCTTGATTTATAATAGTCAGAGAGGCAAACTCAAGCTGGGGAATTTGTAGTTTGTTGGGGAAATAAACCTTGTTGAAGAGTATATTTGACAAACTGCTGGGAAGAATATATTTTTTAGGAAGAATTCCAATAGGCTTCCTTTTAAGACCAACTCAGTTGGGGAGAGGATCCTCCGGAGATTGAAACTTTGGTTGGGGATCTTATGAATCCAAATTTGTGGGGATAATGTTATTGAAATAACTTTGTGGGGATATCTCAAATTCATTTAAGGAGATGCTTGTCACTTTTTTTAAGCATACATTTGTTAAAAGTTTAATCATGTTCATATTCATATGTTCATTCAATTTTAGCCATTGGACAATTTCGCACTCAAAAAAAAAGTTTGCACTTCAAAGTATATTTGTATTAATGTTTTTCCCATGAATAGGCATTTTTGTAGAAAGAGACCGAGATCCTAGTAAGAGGAAACCATCGAAATAATGGAAAGAATACAAAGTGAAAACAAAAAATAATAGTCATGTGAAAGTGATCTCATTGTGTTCCGACTCTACTATTGCCCCTATGTCTTCGAACATCATCCCTTGTCGTTGAAAGAGGTTGATTGGATTGATCTTGGACCAATGGAACTCGGACCTTGGTAATAAAGTCGGCTGTAAAGATCCCACAAGAAATAGTCATACGCTTTAATCCTTAACTTTTGCTTGGACGGCCCTTTCCGGTTTTAAGCCCGCCAGGATACTCATTTTTCCCAAATCACCCTTTCGGGTTTTTGACTTCTCGGGTGTACAATCTTTTGCATATCCCTAACTTTTGCCCGATCCTTTTTGGTTCGCCAGGATGCCCTTATTTTTGGCTAGGTGTGTCAACCTAGCGGATCATTTTATGCGTAGTATTTTTTAACTTTGTTCGCGTTCACAGAATGTGGTAAGTCTTCTCCATCCATAGTAGTCAGCATCATGGCACCACCAGAGAAAACTTTCTTTATAACAAATGGTCCTTTGTAAGTGGTAGTCCATTTGACCCTGGGGTCTCCTTGTGGAAGAATGATGCACTTTATTACCAAGTCGCTAGTCTGATATACTCGAGGCTTGATCTTTTTGTTGAAAGCCTTGATCATACATTTTTGGTACATCTGACCATGACAAACAGCAGTCAGTCGCTTCTCATTAATCAAATTCAATTGATATAACCTAGTCTGAATCCATTCGTCTTCACCTAAATCTGCTTCCTTCATTATCCTTAGAGAGGGAATCTGAACTTCGATAGGTAGGACAACTTCCATGTAATAAACCAAAGAGAACGGGGTTTCCCCAGTTGATGTTCGAGCTGAAGTACGGTAGCCATGGAGAGAAAACAGTAACATCTCATTCCAGTCTTTATACGTTACCACCATCTTTTGCATAATCTTCTTGATATTTTTATTGGCAACTTCCACTGCGCCATTCATCTTGGGTCTGTATGGAGAAGAATTGTGATGCTTGATTTTGAACTGAGTACAAAGTTCCGTAATCATGGCATTGTTGAGGTTGGTTCCATTGTCAGTGAGGGTCCTTTCGGGAATACTGTAATGGCAGATGAGGTTATGCTTGATAAACTTGGCTATAACGTTCTTGGTAACTGGGGCATATGAGGCAGCTTCGACCCACTTGATAAAGTAATCAATGGAAACAAGGATGAAACGATGTCCATTGGATGCAGTGGGTTTGATCTCCCCGATCATGTCAATGCCCCACATTTCAAATGTACATGGAGATGTCATGACATTTAGAGGAATAGGAGGTACATGGACCTTGTCAGCCTAGATTTGACACTTGTGGCAAGTCCTTGAGTGATGATGACAATCAGTTTCCATTATGGACCAATAGTAACCAGCCCTCAGGATTTTCGTGGCCATAGTGTGTCCACTAGAGTGGGTCCCAAAGAGGCCATCATGCATGTCTTCCATAATTTCCTCTGTCTCCTGCTTGTCCACATATCGAAGTAGAGTAGAATCATGGTTGCGCTTGTACAGATTTCATTTCTTATAAAGAATTTGGCTGAAAATCTTCATAAGAATTTATTATCATTGATGGAAGCTACTTCAGGATACTCTTGTGCCTCAAAATATCTCCTCACCTCATGGTACCATGGTTTCTCTTTGTCAGTGTCAAGCTCATAGTAGTGCACAGGTTCGTCAAATCTTTCGATTGTAATTATAATAGCTTCGTTGTCCCATTTGACCTTGAACATGGAAGACATTGTTTCCAAGGCATCAGCCAACTGATTTTCTTCTCTAGGGAAATGTTCAAATGTGATCTCCTCGAAGTATGGGATCAGGGTTAACACTAGCTCTTTGTAGGGGATCAGATTAGGATGTTTGGTATCCCATTAGCCTTTAACTTAACTGATTAATATCCATATATGTCCAAAAACATGATTCTTAGGTCGATAGCATCCTTTAGACCCAAGATGCATGCCTCATACTCAGCCATGTTGTTCATACATTCGAAACACAGTATGGAAGTGAAAGGTGTATGGAAACCCTCAAGAGAAATAACCACAGCACCAATTCCATTTCTCAAAGTGTTGGAAGCCCCATCAAAAACCATAGTCCATCGGGATCCTTGTTCGGGTCCGTCATACGGTCCAGGTTCTTCACAGTTAGTTACTAGCATAATATTCTCACTAGGGAAGTCAAAGTTCATAGACTAGTAATCATTAACAGCTTGATGAGCCAAATGATCTGCCAATATGCTTCCTTTGATGGCCTTTTGTGTTGTACATTGAATATCATATTCATCCAGAATCATTTACCATCTAGCTATCCGTCTGGAGAGGGCAGGATTTTCGAAGATTTACTTGATAGGTTCCATCTTAGAAATAAATAAAGTGGTGTGAGTCAACATATATTGTCTTATCCGGCGAGCATCCCATGCCAGAGCACAGCAAGTCTTCTCGAGCAGTAAATATCTGGTTTCACATTCGGTAAACTTTTTGCTCAGGTAGTATATCGCATGCTCTTTTCAGCCAGACTCGTCATGTTGGCCTAACACACACACCCATAGAATTATCTAGCACAGTCAAGTACAAGATCAATGGTCTTCCTTCCACTAGAGGTATAAGGATAGGAGGTTCTTGTAAATATTCCTTGATCTTATCAAAGGTAGCTTGGCAATCATTGTTCCATTTGACTACTTGGTCTTTCTTCAGGAGTTTGAAGATTAGCTCACAAGTAGCAGTCATATGGGATATGAAATGGGCAATGTAATTAAGACGACCCAGGAATCCTCTAACTTCCTTCTCATAGTGGGGAACTGGCATTTCTTGAATGGCTTTAACTTTTGCAGGATCAACTTCGATGCCTTTACCACTGACAACACTACCTAGAAGCTTTCCATACCTTACTCTGAATGTGCACTTATTTGGGTTCAACCTCAACTTGTACTTCTTCAGCCTCTCAAATAGCTTGTGTAGTTGATCAAAATGCTCTTCTTCAGTTTGTGACCTTGCAATCATATCACCCACATAGACCTCTATCTCATGATGGATCATATCATGAAACAAAGCTACCATAGCTCTTTGATATGTTTCCCTTGCATTCTTTAATCCGAAGGGCATAACCTTATAACAAAAGGTGCCCCATTGTGTAACAAAAGTGGTATTTTCCATGTCTTCAAGAGCCATCTTGATTTGGTCGTAGCCAGAAAATCCATCCATGAAGGAGAAGACTTTATGCTGAGCGGTGTTATCAACCAAGACGTTGATATGAGGTAGAGGGAAATCATCTTTGGGGCTTGCCCTATTTAAATCCCTATAGTCTACACACATATGAACCTTCCCATCTTTCTTCAGTACGGGGACCACGTTTGCAACCCATTGAGGATAAGATGTCACAGCTAGGAAACCCGCATCGAATTGTCTCATCACTTCAGCTTTTATCTTTTCAGACATGTCAGGCCACATGTGACGAACTTTTTGCTTAACAGGGGGACAATCTTCCTTCGTTGGCAAATGATGAACCATAATGTCGGTATCTAATCCGGGCATATCTTCATACAACCAAGCAAACACTTCAACATAGTCATGTAAAATCTGAACCAATCTGCTCTTGATATCATCTTCTAGGTTGGCGCTGATCTTGACTTCTTTCATGTCTGTCTCGGTTCCTAGGTTGATAACCTCGAATGGCTCTTCATGAGGTTGAATAGATTTCTCCTCTTGCATCAGCAACCTGATTAGTTCTCCTGGTATTTCACAATATTCCTCGCCTTCGTCTTCGGCTTGGTTAATTGGATGTTTGAAGTCATAACTGGCAATAGTAGAGTCATTGGCCATGAGATCCGGAGTGGATGGGGATCTGCAAGTATGTGTGTGTGTGTGCATGTAAGATACATCGCTATTGAAAAAATGCAATAAATAAAAATAAAGACAATGAACACAAAATTTGAAAGCAAAAGGTCCAATGGTTTATATTAAATGATCATATGATAAATGGACATGAACAAAAACCCTTAACAAATGGACCATGGTGCCCCGGGCAAGGCACATGGCTTAAAAGTCATTGTTTGGAATTAAGATTACAGATAAAAGTTCTTGAATTGACAGAAAACAGTAAACAGTAATTACTCCTCAATGAAGAAGATGGGAGTGAAATCCTTTGCATGCCAGTTGTTGAGCTTCCCTTCGGCAGTAGGGTAGATCCATTCTTCAAAAATGCATTCATCATCAGAGTCTTCCACAATGTTTACTTTATGACTTCCTATGCAGAGAGGTGGTTTTCCCACGCGAGCGCGCCTGACTTCTTTCTGAGCTTTGATGGTGAAACCCAATCCAAATTTGTCTACTTTAAATAGAATGTTGGGGAGTTGTCCCCAGATAGTACAGCCTCCATCTTCGACCACAGTACGAGCATCTCTAAGCGAAACCATTCTTGGTACAACTTCATCAGCTTTTGACATGTTGGAGGAGATTTTGGTGGTGGCAACCATAGGAGGAACAACTTCTAAAGCCTGGCACGGAGTCTCTATGAACTCGCCATCCATTTCCATATATTTGAAGGAATTTAGGTGGCTCACCATAAATTCTTCTTCGCCACAAACAGTAACGATCTTCCCTTTGACTGGATATTTTAATTTCTGATGAAGGGTGGATGTTATTGCCCCTGCCCATGGATCCAAGGGTGACCAAGCAAACAAGAATAAGTAGGACGTATGTCCATTATATAAAAGGTAGAGTTGAAAATCTGTGAGCCAACTTTAATGGGGATATCCACCTTTCCATGAACCATCCTTTTAGACCCATCGAAAGCCCTTACAACAATATCACTTGGCTTTAATACCAGTCCTTCACAATCTAGTCGGTCCAAAGCACCTTTGGGTAACACACTTAGAGATAAGCCAGTATCAATTAAGACTTGTTCCAGGGTAGTTCCCTTGCATTCAATAGAGACATGCAAGGCTTTGTTGTGGTTCCTTCCCATGTGAGTCAAATCAGCATCGGAGAACTCTAATCCATTTCCAGTCGTTAAACTCGCCACACAAGTCTCGAACTGGTAAGTTGTAGTCTCTTGGGGCATATGAGCTTTCTTCAAGAACTTGATTGAAGCTTGGGTATGAGCGTCTGAACAGAGTAACAATGATAGCATGGATATTTTGGAGGGGTTTGCCCCAGTTTCTCAACTATTTTGAAGTCACTCTTCTTTATGGTTTTCAGGATTTCCTCCATCTCTCGAGTGGAGGGTTCTTCAGCATTAGTATCTTTGGTAGGTGCCTCTATCCTAACAGGCTCATCTTCTTTCTCTTTGACTCTAGTGTTGGCACTAGACTTGTCATTGGTTATATGGACGGGAGTTGTTGTAGTAGTGGGTGGTGAAATATCAGGGGAAAAGATCCTCTATGTTCTTGTTACTTTACTAGAACCTGCAATATTAGAAACATCAGCTTCATTTTCGTTGATCCAAGAATCTTGTTTTATCCCATAATAATAAACCTCGACACCATAGTTCCATAGAACCACTTTGTTAGAGGAGTGGGGAATAGGCCCAGCGGCAGTGATTATTAAAGGAGAAATGGTTGGTTCCTTTGAAATTCTAATAGGACCCTTCGAGGGGATCCTAAGAGGCTTGTTGGAGATTTTTATTATGGAAAGGTCTTCAGCTTTGTTTGTTAAACTTTTGATGGTAGGAATCTTCTCAAATTGAATCTCGCGACTGTTTATCAGGCGTTGCACACCTTCCTTCAGTCGTTTCCACCCATTTACTTGTTTATCAAAGCAAACACAATCTTTAGAACAACCACGGTGTGATACGGTGGCAGAACCGACTGTTTAATACTGGTTTTTCATTTTGTATTTGCAAATGTTATGTTAAGCAAGAGTTGCCATTGACTTTTCTTTTATCCAACAAAGGAAAGGGTGAAAAGAACAGAAAAAGACCTTTTTCGATATTTTCTGAGTAAGGGGGGCAGATTATGAAAAGGGAAGGTATTAGCACCCTTTCCATCTGTGGTTTTCCACGGGCTCTTAGGTACTTGCTCATTTTGAAAACTGTTTGTGTGTTTGTGTGTTTTAAAAAAAATTTGTTTGCTTTATGGTTACTCTTGTATCATTCCTCAAGAGTGTGATAAAGCGTTTTTGAAAAGATTTTGAAAAGTGTGTAAGTATGAAAAATTCAGATTTGAGCAAGTACTTAAGAACAGTCTACCTACTCAAAAAAGGATGTTATTTTCCTCCTTTCCTTTAGATAGTGTTATCCTACTATTAGTGAGTAGGTAGCCCTATCGTTGGATGTTAAGGGACTATCGAAAGGGATGTTTTGGTCATCGAAGGCAACATGTAAGGATATCTTAGCATTCGAAGGGACTGCCATCATATAGGCAACATCGAGGGACAAGATCATTTTTCTTGTAGGCAACTCTAGGGATGTTAAGGGGCCATGATCTTTATGATGACTTTAGAATTGAGGGTCTTTGCTAAGATATCCCTACGTTCAAGGGATATGACCATTTCCGAGGCAACCAGGTGAGGAATACCCTAAGGATGCAAGTGTGAGAAGTGTGTTTTTTCAGTTATATTATCTTGAGGTTAGTGATCTAACGATTAATTGACTTTATCTTGTCATGCACGCCTAAGTTACTAACAATTATATGTACAGAAAAATAAAATGCGGAAAGTATAAATCTAGACTATTACATGGCTTCAGGGAGGGGGACATTTACATTCCAAACCAAATGGGGAAAAGAAAATAAAGCAATAAACTAAATTCCTATTAACTATTACATCCCGTACAGCAATTACAATAATATAAACAATGCGAAAGAAAATAAACACGCAAAAAGTTGAAAGTACGTCTGAAAACATAAAAGAAAATCTTTTTGGTTGTTTTTGTTTTTAAAAAAAAATAATTAAATTAAACATCCTAAAGTCTATTTAGAAAAATGAAAATTAATTAATAAAAATGGTTAAAGAAGTTATTAATTAATTCAAGAAATTAATTATTTAATAAAAAATCTAATACGAATTTTTTGTGATTTTTTTATTATTTGTTAAATTAAATAAAGAAAATAAAAGGAATTAAAACAAAATAAAAAAATAAAATAATACAAAAAAAAAACAAAATGGGTCTGGTCATCAAAAGCAAAAATGGGGGGTGTTGCTGTCAAAAACGCTTGGCCCAAATCAGAATTTTATACTGGGATCCAGTAAGGAGCACTTGTGATAGCTCATGGTGCACCTGCATGTGAGAACCATTTGATTTAGATCAATCAATATCCAATGGTGGTGGTCTAGAGGCATATGATGGACTGGCGTGGCTAACAGGTACTGAATTTGTATGAAACAATTGTTAGAAAAATAAAATGTTGGACCTGGGACTCGAACCCAGGTCCTCTCCCTCACTTCCACGCTTCTTTGCCAGCTGAGCCACATTATCATCCGTTACATAAAACAAAACCAAAATGTTATATACAAAAATAAGTCATTGTCTGGGAAATAAAAAAAAACATGCGCCATTATTTGAACTAGCCAATCAGAGGTTGACACACTTCATCTCCTACCTCCCTCTTTCGTCTTAGATAAGGGGATCTATAGTGACAGTTTTTGTTTGTCACTATAGCACCTGCAAATCAGAAAATCTACAATACGCAAAATAAATTCAATGTGAGGCCATGGATTGATTGTGTTCAGTCTTCTAAACATGATAGTGCCCCTTGTTTGGGCTAATTTTGGCTGTTCTGAGAATCCCCAATTTTAAGGATCAAACCCTAGAAATGGCAATACGTGATTCCAGCATCCATACTGCAATCAAACTAAACCAAAAGCTTGCAAATACTCACACGGTTAGATATGCATGGTTAAAATACATTGATATTGCGTGAATCATGCAAAATGATTTTAAAAAATGAAGCAAACCGTGAGAGTGGATGGGGCTGCTTCGTGGTGTTTCAAGGGCTGGTAAGGATGGAAAACACTTCAGGGAACCTCTAGGAGTGTATTTTGATCTTTAGATTGGGCTGAAGCAAGCTAGAACATGAAATTCGAATTCTATAATTTGGTACTTTTTTGCAAATTGTGCAGGGGTTCTCCAGGCTATGTGTGCTTGCTCTGATGCTTGCTGGGTGTTTGTTTATATAGAGAGGGATGAGGATACACGAAAAAACAAGTTTGTAACAGCCATACACAAACATTTGAATGTCATGAATACCAATATATAACATTGGCTAAAAGTGTGGGATCTTTTCCATTTTTCAAACTTGCATGAATGTGAACATGTTGGCCTTGTTGTACACGAAAATTGGGGCCCTTCCATGCATTAAAACAAGCCTTAACCATATAATTTGTAATAATCTTGATTTATTTGATTTTTAATTAAATAAAATTAATATAAAATGCAAATAAAATCAAGAATATGAAAAAATGGTTTTAGGAGTCCTCTATACTCTTAGGAAGATGTTTGAAGTCCAAGAAAATGAGCCATTGCCTAAAAAACTCAAATTTGCTCAATGCATATTTCTTAAAATTTCCCAAATTTTCCCAACTTGGGAAAGCCATAACTTGCTCAATTTTGTATCTCATGATGATGATCTTGGACTTTTAGGAAAGCCCAAGATGTCTACTTGAATCCCTGTTTTGACCAATTTTGCATTTTAATATGTTATCTTGATGTTAAAGATCTTGGCAAAAAGTGGCTTTTACTGACTTTCTAAAAATGACCTGTAATGTATGAACTTGTATCTTTCAAATGGTGCATTTTTTTAACTTGAGGGATGAAGAGAAGTTGTAGGGAATTGGATTTTGTTCAAAATGAGCTTTGGTTTGAAAATTTATAATAAAGTATGAGAAAGTTATGCTTGGTCAAAGTTTGGTTGACTTTTCCTATAGAAATCCTAATTTGCCATTTTTTACTTTTGATGGGCTAGGAGAATTTCTTGAGGAATCGTGATAAACCCTTGATCAAATGATGGATATCACTTCAAAATGTTGATGTTGACCAAAAATCTTGAAGTTTGACTGTACATGGGCCACAGTTGACTTTTGACCTAGCATAGTTGATTTTCCAATACTTGAGAAATTGATTGAGAAAACTTGTTGTTCAAGGCATGGAATTTGGCATGGATGATCTTGAGGACATATTAGGACAATGGAGAACATTTTGGATCCTTTGAGCTTAACCATCTTAATGAAAATTGAAACCCTAGTTGGGGGTTCATTGCCTTAGGATGAGAATTGTCTGGTCAATTCTTGGTTAACCTTGAGCAATTGAGAACCTTTAGGACTATGTCTTGAGTGTAAATGGGAGGGAAAATTTTGGGGTACAACAGCTGCCCCTGTTCAATCTTCTTTAACCTGAAGATTTAGATTGGCTTGTTTGCCTTTCGTGATCTGAAGGTGGAAGATGATTGAACACTAGCGTGCCCAGAAATTTGCACTCATCCGAAGTGAGACTGTTGGTGAATAATATCGGGAATGGGCTCACAGATGCCATTTGGAAAAGATGACAGAAGACTGTCGAAGATGGGCTTAAATATTCCATCCAAGGAGTATGACAGAGAGTCGTCAGAGATGGGCTTAAAGATGCCATCCAAAATAGATGCTGACTTCGTAAGAAGTCTCTTTGTAGGGATTCCTGTTCCTGATGTCCGAGGAGGAGTCCGCTGGGGAATGTTTTTTTAGGGGAATAGAGTCTAGGAGCTTCGGTTGTCAATTACTCTACTGGGGAGTCATCCCTTGACTGAAGAGACGGGAGTGAACTGCTATGTGGTCAGGATCCAGGCTTCGCAGTGACTTGTTAAGGATGATAAGGTTGGTTGATATCTGGTCGTATTCTAGGCTTCACAGCGACTTACTAGGGAAATGAGATTAAACTATTGTCTGGTCATACTCTAGGCTTTGTAGTTTCTCAAACTGGAATAGAAATCAGAAAAATCTTAGTGTCGATTTAACTGAACCAGAGAAAGGATCTATCGGAAAAGAATCAGTAACAAATCAATGGTCGATTCGAATTGAACCAGCAGAGATCTTGATTTATATTTGACTGGATAAGAATCATAAAAATCTTAGTGTCAATTTAACTTAACCATAGAAAGGATCTACCGAAAAAGAATCAGTAACAAATCAATGGTCGATTCAAACTGAACCAGCAGAGGTTTTGATTTACCTTTGACTGGATAAGAATCAAAAAAATATTAGTGTCGATTTAACTAAACCAGAAAAAGGATCTATCGGAAAAGAATCAGTAACAAATCAATGGTCGATTCAAACTGAACCAGCAGAGGTCTTGATTTATCTTTGACTGGATAAGAATCATAAAAATCTTAGTGTCGATTTAACTGAACCAGAAAAAGGTCTTAGATTATCTTCAACTAGAATAGGAATCAGAGAGATCTTAGTATCGATCTAACTGAACCAGAGGAAAATCTTGAATTAAATTTGATTGGAATGGAAATCAGAAGAATCTTAGTATCGATTCAACTGAACCAGACAAAAGTCTTGGAATATCTTCAACTGGAATAAAAATCAGAGAGATCTTAGTGTCGATCTGACTGAACCAGAGAAGGTCTTGGATTATCTTCAACTAGAATATGAATCAGATAGATCTTAGTGTCGATCTGACTGAACCAGAGAAGTTCTTTAATTAACTTTGACTAGAATGGAAATTAGAAGAATCTTAGGATCGATTCAGCTGAACCAGACAAAAGTCTTGGGTCATCTTCAACTGGAATAGGAATCAGAGAGATCTTAGTGTCGATCTGAATGAACCAGAGAAGGTCTTTAATTAACTTTGACTGGAATGGAACTCAGAAGAATCTTATGATCGATTCAGCTGAACCAGACAAAAGTCTTGGGTCATCTTCAACTGGAATAGGAGTCAGAGAGATCATAGTGTTGATCTGACTGAACCAGAGAAGGTCTTTTGAGAATATATTTTTGAGGAAGATTCTGAAATAGCACTTCGTCAGACATAGCCTTTGAGAAGACTGCCAGGTCATGTGAGTAGTCAAAGGTATTTGTTGATCTGATCTTTTCTTGAAAAAGGTAAAGAGTTAGTCATATGCAATGTTATGATGTATGAAATGCATTGTGATGATGTTCTCAAAATAAATGAGATTATGTTGTATGCAGTGTGTATGCGCATGCCATGATGTATGAATATGGGATGCTATTACGATATTTCTTAGCCTGGGAAAGTAAATCCCGAACTGTTGCGGAAGAGTATTAGGAAGACGAATCCTTTGTTTCCGTTGAGGATGATGAATGGATATGATTTTCCAGGGATTCCCTCTTTCTATTTGAGGATATTCTGTCGAGGATTGACTCTGCTTGAGAATAACTTTGTGGAGGGAGATGATGCTTTGTTGGAACATTTTGCCCCTGTAGAGACATAAACTCTATTGGAGAATAAGCTTCCACAGTTAGAGAAATAAACTCTAACCGGGAGATTTTATGATCTGTTTGAAATTATAAAACTAGGCTGGGGAATACAGATTGCAGCTGGAGAAGGAACTTTGCTGGAGGAGATAATTCCTGCTTAGGGGAGGAGAGATCGAAACTTTGGTTGTTTATGCTCTGTGGGGAACATATACGTCACAGGGTCGTATGTAATGGTGACTCCGTCTCAAATTGTCTCTGCCCATGTACTTGCTGGAAAGAGTAATTATCGGGACTACAAATTGTTTCTTAGACTTTTCCCCGCTTCTTAAAATCGTTAGTAACCATCTTTCTGTTTTTTATGCAAGTATTTGTGAACAGTAATCATATTTAAATGCATATGTCAAAAATAAGTCATTGAACGTTTTTTGCAAAACAAAATAGAAGAATAAAACAAATAGTTTTATACTTTCAAGGAATGATTTGTATTTATTTTTTGAAGTTCTCCTATAACAGGAATTTTGTACAAAGAGACTGACGTTCTAGTAGGAGAACTCCGTTATAAGAAATGAAAACTACACAAAATAGTGTACAAAGAGAAAAACAGCTATGTGTAATAATCCCATTGAGTTTCAATTCAGATATTGCCTCTATGTCCTTGAGTGTCTCATCACTTTGCTACTCGTCTGAAGCTGACTGGATTAATCGGTACCATTTGAGCTTGGTAGTTGATACTGAGGTTTGGTCGCAAGGTGATCCAATGGAACATAGTTGTACGCTTCAAATCCCTAACTTTTGCCTGGACCGCCCTTTCGGGTTTTCAGTCCACCGGGTTACCCTTTTTTGCCCAAGACGCCTTTTTAGGTTTTCGACTTGTCGGGTGTACAGATCTTTTGTATTTATCCCTAATTTTTTCCCGAACCCTTTTGGTTCACCGGGATTCCCTTATTTTGGCCTAGGCCGGTCAACCTAGCGGGTCTTTATTCATGCGTAGTATTTTTTCACTATGCCCGCATTAACAGGGTGAGGAAGGTCGTCACCATCCATGGTGGTTAGAATCATGACTCCATCGGAGAATATGCTTTTCATCACAAATGGCCCTTCATACATGGGAGTCCATTTTCCCCTGGGATCACCTTGTGGCAGTATGATGTGCTTGATTACCAGATCACCCACTTGATATACTGGTCGTCTGACCTTTTTGTTGAAAGTCTTGATCATCCGTTTTTGATACATTTGACCATGACAAACAGAAGTAAGCCTTTTCTCATCAATCAAACTCAGTTGATCAAGTCGAGTCTGGATCCAATCGTCTTTGTTCAAACCTGCATCCTTCATGATTCTCAAAGAAAGGATATGGACTTCAATAGGTAGGAAAGCCTCCATACCATATACCAGAGAATAAGTTGTTGCTCCTATTGATGTACGCGCTAAGGTGCGGTAACCATGAAGAGCAAACGGTAACATCTTATGCCAGTCTTTGTACGTCACCGTCATCTTCTGTATGATTTTCTTGATATTCTTATTAGCAGCCTCCACAATGCCATTCATTTTCGGCCGGTAAGGGGAAGAATTATGATGTTGGATCTTGAACTGTTTACAGAGTTCGGTGATCATTGTATTATTGAGATTTGTACCATTGTCTGTGATGATTATCTCTGGCACACCATACCGACAAATCAGGTTATGCTTGATAAACCGTGCCACAACATTCTTGGTAATGGTAGCAAAAGAGGCAACCTTAACCCACTTCGTGAAGTAATCAATGGCCACTAGGATGAAGCGATGCCCATTGGAGGCGGTAGGCATAATCTCTCCGATCATGTCAATTCCCCACATTGCAAAGGGCCAGGGAGCTGTCAAGACATTCAATGGAACCGGAGGTACATGAATCTTATCAGCATAGATCTGGCATTTATGACAAGTTCGGGAATGCTGATAACAGTCTGCTTCCATAGTGGACCAGTAGTATCCTGCCTATAGGATCTTTTTAGCCATGGTATGTCCACTAGAATCGGTGCCAAAGGTACCTTCGTGTAAATCTGTCATAATCCTCTCTGCTTCGCTCTTGTCTACGCACCGAAGTAAAGTAGAGTCATGATTGCGCTTGTAGAGGATTCCATTACTAAAGAAGAGCTTTGCGGAGAACCTTCTTAGAAACTTCTTATCATTTGACAGACGCCCCCTGAGGATATTCTTAAGCCTCGAGATACCTCTTTACTTCATGAAATTAAGGTTTTTCTACTACTTCTTCGGTATCAATCTCATAGCAGTATGCTGGTTCACCAACCTCTCAATAGTGATCCGAGGAGCTTCGTTGTCCCACTTGACCTTGAACATAGATGACATGGTGGCTAGCGCGTCCGCTAACTGATTCTCTTCTTGTGGAAAATGTTCAAAGGTGACCTCTTCAAAGTGCGGAAGCAATGTCAGCACATGTTCTTTATAAGGGATGAGATTCGGGTGCTTGATGTTCCACTCCCCTTTAATTTGACTTATTACCAAGGCTGAATCCCCGAAAATGCTTAAGAACTTGATCCTCATATCAATAGCAGCTTTGAGACCCATAATGCATGCTTCATACTCCACCATATTGTTCGTACAGTTGAAACATAATCTGGCGGTGAAAGGAGTATGACATCCCTCGGGAGATATGATTACAGCACTGATGCCATTGTCGAGTGTGTTGGAGGCTCCATCAAAAACCATGGTCCATCGGGATCCTTCCTCAGGTCCTTCATCTGGTCCAGGTTCTTCACAACCTAATGAGCTAAATGATCAGCTAGTACACTTCTCTTGATTTCTTTCTGGATCGTGTATTGGATATCGTATTCGTTCAAGATCATTTTCCATCTTGCTATTCTTCTGGAGAGAGCGGGCTTCTCGAAGATGTACTTCATTGAATCCATCTTAGATATCAACAAAGTGGGGTGGATCAACATATACTGTCTCAGTCAGCGATCAGCCCATGCCAAAGCGCAACAAGTTTTCTCGAGCAGTGAGTATCTTGTCTCATAGTCGGTAAACTTTTTTCTAAGGTAGTATATTGCATGCTCTTTTCGACCGGACTCGTCATGCTGCCCCAGCACACACCCCATTGAATTATCTAACACTGTTAAGTACATTATCAAAGGTCTTCCTTTAATCGGAGGCATCAGAATTGGAGGCTCTTAAAGGTATTCCTTGATTCTATCGAAGGCGGTCTAGCATTCGTCATTCCACTTTACCACTTTATCTTTCTTCGGGAGTTTGAAGATTGGATCACAAGTAGTGGTTAAATGGGAAATAAACCTGGAAATGTAATTTAGGAGTCCTAAGAAACCTCTGACCTCCTTCTCAGTGCGAGGAGCCGGTATCTCTTGTATAGCCTTCACTTTTGCAGGGTCTACCTGAATGCCCTTGTCACTGACAATGAAACCAAGCAGTTTACCAGACCTTACCCCGAAGGTGCACTTGTTTGGATTTAACCTCAGCTTGTATGTCTTCAACCTATCAAACGGCTTTTGTAGATGATCAAGGTGCTCTTCCTCAGTTTGAGACCTGGCTATCATGTCATCAACATAGACCTCTATCTCATGGTGAATCATGTCATGGAACAAAGCTACCATAGCTCGCTGATTGGTTGCCCTAGCGTTCTTCAACCCAAACGTAATCACTTTGTAGCAGAAAGTGCGCCATTATGTGACAAAGGTTGTCTTCTCCATGTCTTTGGGTGCCATCTTGATCTGATTGTAACCAGAGAAACCGTCCATGAACGAAAAGATCTTGTGTTGCACGGTGTTGTCAACCAGAACGTCAATATGGGGGAGCGGAAAGTCATCCTTAGGGCTTGCCCTGTTCAAATCTCGGTAGTCCACACACATTCGTACCTTACCGTCCTTTTTAGGTATCGGGACTATGTTAGCAACCCATTGTGGATAAGAAGTGACAGCTAGGAACCCAACATTGAATTGTTTCATAACCTCTGCTTTGATCTTCTATGACATTTCAGGGCGCATGCGAAGGACCTTCTACTTTACTAGATGGCAATCTTCTTTAGTTGGAAGACGATGAACCACATTATCTGTGTCTAGTCCTGGCATGTCTTTATATGACCAGGCAAAGATCTCAACATAATCATGGAATATCTGAATTAAACGCTGTTTGACACGAAGCTCCAAATTTGCACCTATCTTGACCTCCTTTCTGTTCTCTTCTGTGCCCAAATTCACTGTCTCAATTGGCTCTTCATGAGGCTGTATAGCCCTTTCTTCCTGTTGTAACAGTCTGGCAAGTTATCCAGGTACCTCACAATCTTCCTCACCTTTGTCCTCGGCATGGTTGATCGGATTTTCAAAGACATAACCGGCAATAGCAGAACTGTTATCAATGGGATCCAGAGTGGAAATGGATCTGCAGTTTGATACATGGGTGTGTGTAAGAGCGTAGCTGTATTGACAAATTAAAAAGCAGAAAAGAAAAACAGAGAGCGCAAAATATGTATGCAGAAAAGTCCAATGCTTTATTAATGACATATGAGATTAAAACATGATAACCCTCACAAATAAACCATTGTACCCCGGGTAAGACACATGGCCATAAATTTTATATTGTTTATTACACATCCAAAAATAAGAAAGACAATTACTTCTGAATGAAAGTAATTGGTACAAAGTCCTTTGTCGTCCAGTTACTAGGTCCACCGTTGGTAGTAGGGAAGATTCAGCTATCCACGTCATAGTCATTGTCAACATCTTCTGTGGCAGAGACAACATCAATAACATTGATTCCTGGGCCATGTTTGGGCATGGGTGCAGTTATGACGTTGGGAGTCTCAGGGGGATCGAATTCAATTTCCTTTGCTTCGATCAGATCATGCATTTTGTTCTTCAAAGCCCAGCAGTCGTTCGTGTCATGCCCCGGAGTCTCGGAATGGTAGGCGTATCGAGCATTTGGATTGTAGCGGGGAGATGCGGTGTTGGGATTCTTGGGAGCTTCCTTCAGAGTTACCAGATTGGACTTTAATAATTGTGGCAAAACTTGAGACGGAATCATATTTATCCGGGTAAACTGTCTTACCAGCCTTTCTGTTCTAGGTTGATTGTTCCTTTGTTGAGTAGGTGCAGGTTTAGAGATTATAACAGCCCCTACCGCTGGACAGTGTTCAGTTTTGTCCTAATTCCTTTGGTTGTACATAATATTAACCTCTTTTTTCCCAGAACATGGCTTCCTTGTTGCACTGGAGGATGCATCCTTTTGAATCTTACCGCTCCTAATCCTAGCTTCCACTCTTTCCCCTATCAAAATCAGTTCGGTAAAGCCGTCTGAGGAACTTCCAATCAGATGATTGAAAAATGGACCAGATAAGATACCCAGAAACATATCCACTAGCTCCCTATCAGACAGGGGGGTTGGACTCTTCCTGCTAAATCCCCCCACTTCTGAGCATAGTCTTTAAAGCCCTCGCTTGAACCCATAGACATACTTTGGAGTTGTGTACGAGTGGGAGAAAGGTCTGCATTGTACTGATACTTCTTGTAGAAAGCAGCATCCAGGTCTTCCCAATTATAGATGTTGGCCCCTTCCAGCTGGTAGAACCATTCTAGTTGAGTTCCGGACAGACTATCTTGAAAGAAGTGGACCCATAAGTCCTTGTCAGCAGTGTGAGGCTATATCTTCCTCACATAAGATCGGAGGTGCATCTTGGGACATGAAACCCCATCATATTTGGCGAACACTGGCACCTTGAACTTTTGTGGGATGACAACCCCAGAAACCAAACCCAATTCTTCAAAATCTAGACCTGGTACCTTTTGGACCTCCATTGCATTCAAATGATCCTCCAACTGTTTGTATTTTTCATCAGCAGGAGGATATTGTTCCTCATCATATTCAGATTCATCATCGGATTCTTTTGGACTGGAGTCTTCCTCTCTTGTTTCCTCCTCTTGATTGTCTCCTTCATTTGATGAAGTTACCAGTTCAGAGGCTCGCCGCACTGGTCCTCTGATCCTTCTTCCCAATTTCACCACACCAGCTGGTTTCCTTGGCTTCTTCTTTTCTTTAACAAGCAGGGCTTTAAGTTCTTCTTGCCCCTTGGTCAGAGCCATGATCATCTGTTGAAACTGGGCATTTTGAGTCTGTAGATCCTTCACGTTTTGTTCTAGATCCATTGCTAAAATAAACAGCGAAGAGGATGAGAAACCTGCTTTGAAACCTGCTTATGCAATGATACGTATGATATATGTATGCAATGTTTTCAAGGATTTCTAAGACTCAAATTTTCTTAAACAGAAAGAGAACAAACATTAATTGTATTAAGATATTTTATTGATCACAATAATGCCTCTTGGGCTCACAAAGGGAACAACACAACAATAAAATTCTCCAATCAAAAGAAGACTCAAGTTTCCCACAGGCGCATCCTCTTTGGTGCAATGTAGGAATTTATATTCCTCTCCTCGTGAAGTAACTGAGTGAGCTCCAGAACCTTCTTCTCACTGGCATAGAATTGGGTTTCAAAGGTATCCCGTTCTTCTTTGAGTTGGATCCAAGATTTTCGTAGCTCCTCAAAATCAGTTGGCATGTCAGGATGAAAAACAACGTAAGGAGTGTCTCCTTCAGCAATTGGCTCCACAATCACAGGTAAGATGGAGGGGTAAGGCATCATAAGACATTGAGCACGAGCTCGCACCCATTTTAGGTAAGGCTTAAGAGGGATGGAATTCTTGTGCCCTAGTGTCTTGCTATCAACCTTGTTTATCATGCCCCGAGCTCGAATGAACCTCTTGCGATAACCCTGAACATCATTCTCATAGTCAAATGTGATTCCTTGGACGAGCGTGTTGTGAGGACCATCCCTTCTAGCATAACCAAACTGTCACAACGCCAAACAAGGATTATAAGTGATTCCTCCCCTAATGCATAAGAGAGGGACATTAGGGAATTCCCCATAATGATCAATGTTGGTGACACTCTCCAAGGACCAAGAACACCAGTGAATATCTGAATGTGTAAGGGACATCAGCCTATGAGACCATCTCATACCTTGATCATTTCTCAGAGTAGACCGGGGTAGGTGTAAAATAAACCACCTAGCCAATAGAGGAGTGCAACACAGAAGGTTCCCTCTTCTCTTTAGAGTGTGAGTATGCATAGAGTGTGGAATATCCCCAAGTAAAGTAAGTACCAGATTATGAGACAGAAAAATCTTAACCACATTCACATCTATGAGTTGGTCCGTGTTAGGGAATAGTACCATCCCATAGATGAGAAGGGCCAACACCTCTTCAAAAGCTTGTAAATCCAGGTTATCCTAAAAATAGTGAGCTTTCTCAAATAGAAACTTGACTGGAAATCCTTGGACACCTCTTCTGGTTCCCCAATTTGCCATTACATCAGACCGTTGTAAAGACAGAGCTTGAGCAATCTCTTCAGGATTTGGGTCACTTTCCGTACTGTTGAATGGTAGCTGATTAAGGATAGGTACCCCAAATAACTAAAAAAAATCCTCCATAGTAGGAACTAACTGGTAATCAGGAAAAGTGAAGCAGTGGTGCAACGAGTCAAAGAACTAAAAGAGCACCTTTAACATTTCTTCATCAGGGGTTGAAGTGACCAAGTTGAGAAGTCGACCATGTTTTTCAGTGAAGGGAGAGATTTCAGGAATCCTTGATGCTAATTCCTTGAGTTGAGGAGGTACTTTCACAAGGTTGACTTGGATAGTATTCCAGCTAGCGGATGCCATGTCCTACAAAATAAGACAAAGATAAGCCCTAGAAAATACTTAAAATGGTTAGTATGATATGCCATGTTATGATGTCATGATTATGCCAAGAAATCACATATATAGCAAGCACAAGAAAATCACACCAAGACCTTAGGTTTAAGGCTTGCATGGGTTTTAAGGTCATACCCTCTTGAAGTTGGACTGGTTCAACATGTCCTATAAATAGTAACTGGGCTCGAAGGGATCTCAATATCACTGATCTTTCCCACAAATTTCATTCGATAGGCAACTGACTTGCAACCAAACAAAGCTCGGGAGTTAAACCTCAATGAGTGTAGCATCGAGTATCTGCCAACTTTGGGAATACACCAAGGACGGCCATCTCACTACGTCCTAATGGCCAAGTTGTTCATTTAAAGGTTCTAAGGTCAGTTGACGCTTTATGACACCATGTAGCAGCCTCGTATTCTCCTTGATTAACTCAAGGGCTACCGATACCAACCAAAGTGTCGTATCAACGTAGCCATCACTTCAACTGTGTCGGTATACCCCACACAATTTCCACAATCTATTGCTACTTACCTAAAAGGTTTCCCCAGATCCGGATGTAGGATCTATAGTACCCAAACAAATACCCTTAAAAGTAAAGAAAACAAACAAACAAAGAAGCAAAATGATCTAGACCCTAAGGTAAACCCCACTTTATAATATATTCCCCAGCAGAGTCGCCAGTTCTGTGATACGGTGGCAGAACCGACTGTTTAATACTGGTTTTGCATTTTTTATTCGCAAATATTGCGGTAAGAAAGAGTCACCAACGACTTTTCTTTTATACAACAAAGGAAAGGGTGAAAAGAACAGAAAAAGACATTTTTCGAGATTTTCTAAGTAAGGGGGTGGATTATGGAAAGGGAAGGTATTAGCACCCTTTCCGTCTGTGGTTTTCCACGGGCTCTTAGATACTTGCTCATTTTGAAAACTGTTTGTGCATTTGTTTGTTTTGAAAGTTTTTTTTTACTTTATGGTAACTCTTATATCAGTCCTCAAGAGTGTGATAAAGCGTTTTTGAAAGGATTTTTGAAAAGTGTGTAAGTGTGAAAAATTCAGATTTGAGCAAGTACTTAAGAACAGTCTACCTACTCGAAAAAGGATGCTATTCTCCTCCTTTCCTTTAGATAGTGTTATCCTACTATTAGTGAGTAGGTAGCCATATCGTTGGATGTTGAGGGACTATCGAAAGGGATGTTATGGTCATCAAAGGCAACATGTAAGGATATCTTAGCATTCGAAGGGACTTCCATCATATAGGCAACATCGAGGGACAAGATCATTTTTCTCGTAGGCAACTCGAGGGACGTTAAGGGGCCATGATCTTTATGATGACTTTAGAATTGAGGGTCTTTGCTAAGATACCCCTACGTTCGAGGGACATGACCATTTCCGAGGCAACCAAGTGAGGAATACCCTAAGGATGCAAGTGTGAGAAGTGTGTTTTTTCTGTTATATTATATTGAGGTTAGTGATCTAACGATTAATTGACTTTATCTTATCATGCACGCCTAAGTTACTAACAATTATATGTACAGAAAAATAAAATGCAGAAATTATAAATCTAGACTATTACATGGCTTTGGGGAGGGGGACATTTACATTCCAAACCAAATGGAGAAAAGAAAATAAAGCAATAAAGTAAATTCCTATTAACTATTACATCCCGTACAACAATTACAATAATATAAACAATGCGAAAGTAAATAAACGCACGAAAAGTTGAAAGTACGTCTGAAAACATAAAAGAAAATCTTTTTGGTTGTTTTTGTTTTTAAAAAAAAAAAAGAAAATAATTAAATTAAACATCCTAAAGTCTATTTAGAAAAATGAAAATTAATTAAGAAAAATAGTCTAAGCCTTTTTGTTTAGTTTTTATTATGAAAAAGAAATGATTGAACCTAAATTAAATCATAAGTTATAATTCAATTTTAATTAAAGAGAGAAAAAAATGGTTAAAGTGGTTATTAATTAATTCAAGAAATTAATTATTTAATAAAAAATATAATACTATTTTTGTGATTTTTTTATTATTTGTTAAATTAAATAAAGAAAATAATAGGAGTTAAAACAAAATAAATAATAAATAAAATAGTACAAAAAAACAAAATGGGTATGGTCATCAAAAGCAAAAATGGGGGGTGTCGCTGTCAAAAATGGGAATTAAAAAAAAAACACGCGCCATTATTTGAACTACCCAATCAGAAGCTGACACACTTCATCTGCTACCTCCCTCTGTCGTCTTAGATAAGGGGATCTATAGTGACAATTTTTGTCTGTCACTATAGCACCTGCAAATCAAAAAAATCTATAATACGCAAAATAAATTCAATGTGAGGCCATGGATTGATTGTGTTCAATCTTCTGAACACGATAGTGCCCCTAGTTTGGGCTAATTTTGGTTATTCTGAGAATCCCCAATTCTAAGGATCAAACCCTAGAAATGGCAATACGTGATTCTGGCACCCATACTGCAATCCAACTAAACCAAAAGCTTACAAATACTCACACGATTAGATATGCATGGTTAAAATACATTGATATTGCATGAATCATGCAAAATGAATTTAAAAAATGAAGCAAACCCTGAGAGTGGATGGGGCTGTTTCGTGGTGTTTCAAGGGCTGGTAAGGATGGCAAACACTTCAGAGAACCTCCAGGAGTGTATTTTGATCTTAATTTTGGGATGAAGCAAGCTAGAACATGAAATTCGAATTCAACAATTTGGTACTTTTTTGCAAAATGTGCAGGGGTTCTCCAGGCTATGTGTGCTTACTCTGATGCTTGTTGGGTGTTTGTTTATATATAGAGGGATGAGGAGAACCGAAAAAACAAATTTGTAACAGCCATAAACAAACATTTGAATGTCATGAATACCAATATGTAACCTTAGCCAAAAGTGTGGGATCTTGTCCATTTTTCAAACTTGCATGAATGTGGGCATGCTGGCCTTGGTGTACACAAAAATTGGGGCCCTTCCATGCATTAAAACAAGCCTTAACCATATAATTTATAATAATCTTGATTTATTTGATTTTTAATTAAATAAAATTAATATAAAATGAAAATAAAATCAAAACTATGCAAAAATGGTTTTAGGAGTCCTCTATACTCTTAGGAAGATGTTTGAAGTCCTTAAAAAACTCAAATTTGCTCAATGCATATTTCTTGAAATATTCCAAATTTTCCAAACTTGGGAAAGCCATAACTTGCTCAATTTTTATCTCATGGTGATGATCTGGGACTTTTTGGAAAGCCCAAGATGTCTACTTAAATCCCTCTTTTGACCAAGTTTGCATTTGAAGATGTTATCTTGATGTTAAAGGTCTTGGAAAAAAGTGGCTTTTATTGACTTTCTAAAAATGACTTGTAATGTATGAACTTGTATCTTTCAAATGGTGCATTTCTTGAACTTGAGGGCTGAAGAGAAGTTGTAGGGAATTGGATTCTATTCAAAATTATATTTGGTTGGAAAATTTATGATAAAGTATGATAAAGTTATGCTTGGTCAAAGTTTGGTTGACTTTTCCTATAGAAACCCTAATTTGTCATTTTTGACTTTTTATGGGTTAGGAGCATTTCTTGAGGAATCATTATCAACCCTTGATCAAATGATGGATATCACTTCAAAATGTTGATTTTGACCAAAAATCTTAAAGTTTGACTGTACATGGGCCACATTTGACTTTTGACCTAGCATAGTTGATTTTCCAATACTTGAGCAATTGACTGAGCAAACTTGTTGTTCAGGGCATGAAATTTGGCATGGATGATCTTGAGGGCATATTAGGACAATGGAGAACATTTTGGATCCTTGGAGCTCAACCATCTTGATGAAAATTGAAACCCTAGTTGGGGGTTCATTGCCTTAGGAGGAGAATTGTCTGGTCAATTCTTGGTCAACCTTGAGCAATTGAGAACCTCTAGGACTATGTCTTGAGTGAAAATGGGAGGGAAAATTTTGGGGTACAACATAGGGAACACCTAGTCTCTAAAAAAATTATCATTCACAATAGTTAATGGAGTCGTTAAATCTTCAATGAAGGAAACAAAAGTAGTATCATCAATTGAATTAACACCTTTGCCATGGTTCGACATTGGTGCAGTTATCACATTTGGAGTAGCAGGTGGGTCAAATTAAATTGTTTTACTGTCTATCGGATCTTGAATCTTATTCTTCAAATCCCATCATTGATCAGTTTCATGCCCAGGGCTATTGGAATGATACACGCACTTGCCATTTGGATTGTACTTAGGTGATGAAATGTCTGAATTGGATGGTAGGTTGCGCAATGTCACTAAGTTGGCCTTTAACATATGTTGTAAGGCTTGGGGCAGTGACATGTTTATTCTCGTGAACTGTCTTCGAGGAACTTCAGATTATTGATTATTGGATGATTGCCTTTGAGCAGATGGAGGGTTGAAGATTAACACAGCATTAACTGAGGGTCAGTGATCCTTCTTGGTACAGGCCCTTGCCCTATACACAGTGTGATACGGTGGCAGAACTGACTGTTAATACTAGTTTTCATTTTTTGTTCGCAAATGTCGCGGTAAGCAAGAGTCGCCACCGACATTTATTTCATCCAACAATGGAAAAGGAAAAAGAACAAAAAAAACATTTTTCGAGATGTTTCTGATTACGGGGGGGGGGGGGTAGATTATAGAAAGGGAAGGTGTTAGCACCCTTTCTATCTGTGGTTTTCCACGGGATCTTAGGTACTTACTCATTTTGAAATTGCTTGTGTGTGTTTTGAAAAGTTTTTGTTTAACTTCGTGATAACCCTTGTATCTTTCCTCAAGAGTGCAACAAAGTCGTTTTTGAAAACTGTTTTGAAAGTGTTTGTGTAAAAGAGTTTTTATTGTTTTGAGCAAGTACTTAAGATTTTCTACCTACTCGAAAAAGACTATTTGTTCTCGTTTCCTTTAGATAGCGCTATCCTACTATTAAGGACTAGGTAGCCCCATCGTTGGAGTTTTAAGGGGCATTCGAAGGGACAAGTACGGTCACAAAAGCAATGGTTAGGAAACCTTAGTAATTACCCTAAAGTCCTAAAGATCTTTCTGAGGCAACATTCGAATGGGTCATTTTGATCTTTCGGGACTGGAGGACGACCACTAAAATTCCCTATGCTTCATGACCGTTTACCGAAGGCAACCGGAGTAAGGTAAACCCCAGGAGTGAACATGTGCATGTGTTATTTTTCAGTTTATTTATCTTTGCACAATTAGGGTTATCTACCGTTTTAATTTCATTTCTCTTTTGCATACAATCCTATCATCCATACATCTAGCCGTTTATAATAGCAGAAAGTAAAGTGCGAGAAATTAAAGTCCTAACTATTACAAGGCCTCGGGGAGGGGGTACATAACCAAAACTTAGGGAATGAAAACAGTAAATAGGGAATGGCAGTAAATGACCTAATTAAACTATTACAATCTCGAAGCAATTACAATAATTTGAAAAATAAATAAATAAATAAAGCGCGCGCGAGGAGGGACGCGGGAATTAAATATCCTAATAAATCTAATTAATTAAAAAATATTTTTGTATTTTGTATTGAGAAAAATAATTGAAATTTGCAAGTTAAACCTAATTTTCCAATTAATTTTATTTAACAAAATAATCAATGTTGAAATAACTAAAATAATTAATTTTCAAAAATTAATTTTAATTATAAAAACCTAAATCTATTTTTGTGATTTTTTGATTTAATAAAAAAAATTATTTTTGTTTTTTTTTTTTTGAAAAAATATTAAAGCAAATAAAAATTAAATGAAATCAAAACAAAAAAAGAAAAAAGAAAATGGGCCTGCTGTGAAGTAGTGATCAGGGGGTGTACTGTTGATTTTTGCAAAGCCCAAATCCCACAGATCCATTAGCCTCACTTGGTTCAGTGAGGGCTATGCTTGAGGGTGCACCATAGACCTTGCTTGCATGAGCGTCAGATCTGCTTTGAGGATGGATCTAATGGCCATATCCTAGGTTGTAGGATGAACGCGCTGGTTGGGAGGCACATGGGATTCTGTAAAACACATTAAGAAAATAAAATCATAATATGTCTGGACCTGGGATCGAACCCATGTCCTTTCTCTCACCAGCGTTATCCTTTGCCATTCGTGTTACGTGACTCATCTGTTAATATAATAAACAAATAATAATATAATGGAAACCAGGTGGCATGCCCCAGAATAATACGCGCCACATTCAAACCAGCCCTTAGGATGTTGCCACCTCATTGTCTTCTTCCTCAGGCTGTCGTTTTAGGCCAACCTTTTACCTACGGACGGTGTCCGTAACTATAACCCTGCATCATTCAAAAATTAACTACAAGCAACATAAATATTAATGGAGACCATGAATCAACCGGGCTTGAAGCCCTGAACACCATGGTATCCACATCTAACTCTAATTTTTCCTGTATCAAGAAGCCCTAAAACGAGTTTGGAAACCCTAAGAATGGCATCCTTCAATTCCTGCACTTAAAACTACATCAAACAATCAAGATAGCATTAAAACCTTATAATAAAAAATAATGCATGGTTAAATTTCATTGAGAGCGCATGTATACATGTAATCGAAAATCAAGAAAAATTGGAAACCGGATTCTGTATCTTACGATTTTGGATGCTTTGTGACTTGAGAGTGATTGGAATGGCTTCAAGGACCTTCGTGGATGATCACTGATGCTCCAAAAATCCTTGAATTGGCCTGTAGGATGAAATCCGATATGCACTTTTCTTTGGAAATTTGAAACTTTGTTTGACTCTTTTCAGCAAGATGTGCCTCTTTAATCTCGTCCTTAGGGTTCAACATGCTCTGTTATATGTATCTGAATCAAATAGGTTAACAATTTTGGATTAAATCTTGGAAATTGATGAGCAAGGTATTTGATTTTCAAGTGATATTCTTTGTTTCCCAAATTGGCTAAATCATGCCATTTTCAATCCAATCATCCCTTGCATGATTTGCTTGTTATCATACAGCATGTGTTCTCATTATTTAATGTAAAATCATCCCAAAATAATTTTATATCATTTATTTGATTTAATTTGGATTTTAAATGATTAAAAATCAAAATAAATCAAATGAATAAGCAAATGATGCATGGAGTGGTTTATGGGTCTTGGACCATGTTAGGAACAAGATGCAAGCATAAAAAGTTGGGGCCATTTGAAGAAAATGCATTTAGGGCATGGTTGACTTTGTGAAAATTTCCAAAAATGGCCAACTTTGACAATGCACATCTCTATCAATTTTGACCTTAAGAGGGTTTTCTTGGACTTTTTAGAAAGCTTAGGATGTCCTCTAAACAACCATTTTGGTTTCACCTCAATTGGATCTTCCATGTTCGTGTAATAAGTTTTGACCTAAAAGGTGTTTTTGTTGACTTTTTGAAATGACCTATAATGTTTCAATTCATATATCTTCATTAGTGCATTTTTGAACTTGAGGGATGAATATGAATTGTAGGGAATTGCATCCTCTTCAAAATGATCCTTGGATGGGAATTTCTGATAAATTATGATAAAGTTATACCTGGTCAAAGTTTGGTTGACTTTTCCTATAGAAACCCTAATTTAGCAACTTTTGAGTTTTGATGAATTTGGGGCATTCCTTGAGGAATCATGATCAACCCTTGATCAAATGATGGATGTTACTTCAAAATGTTTATGTTTACCAAAACTCTTGGAGTTTGACTACATGAGGGTCACAGTTGACTTTTGACCTAGTATAGTTGATTTTCAGGCATTTGAGTAGTTGACTGAGCAAACTTCTTGAGCAAGGCATGATACTTGACATGGATGATCTTGAGAACATATTAGGGCCATGGAAATCATTTTGTACCCTTGGAACTCAAACGTCTTGATGAAAATGGAAACCCTAGTTTGAGGCTCATTATCTTGGGAGGAGGATTTGTCTGGTCAATCCTTAGGCATCCTTGGGCAAATTGAGGACCTCAATGAGCATGTGTTGAGTAAAATGAGAGGGAAAATTTTTGGGTGCAACACACAGCATCTTTTTCCTTCTCCAAATAAAGGCTTCTTTGCATCATTGGATTCGTAAGCAGATCTCATGGGAATTTTTCCGCTCTTAATGCCACTTTCAACCCTTTCACCAGTTAGGATCAACTCGGTGAAACCAGACGAAGAACTTCCAATTAACAGGTTGAAAATGGTCCAGTTAATGTACCCATGAACATGTCAACTAGTTCTATGTCGGTTAGTGGTGGTTGGACCCTACCATCAATATCCCTCCATTTTTGTGCATACTCTTTAAACCCCTCATTAGTACCCATTGTCATACCTTGAAGTTGGGCTCTGGTTTGTACAAGATCAGCATTGTATTGATATTGATGATAAAAATCAGTGGCTAGATCTTTCAATGTGTGTATGCGGGAACCCTCCAATTGATAGAACCATTCTAGTTGAGTCCCAGCCAGACTCTCTTGGAAAAAATGGACCCAGAGCTTTTTGTCGGTAGTGTGCGGCTATATCTTGTGCACGTAAGACCTTAGATGAAGTTTCAGGCAGGAAACCCTGTCATACTTAGCAAAGACCGGTATTTTGAACTTATAGGGAATGACGACCCCATGTACTAAGCCCAAATCACCAAAATCTAAACCAGGCACGGCTTGAATTTCAACAGCCTTTAGTATATCCTCCAACTGCTTGCATTTATCCTCCGCCGGAGGATATTTCTCATCAAAGTGATCTTCGTCTTCGGAAGCTTGATTATTGTCACCCTTAGTATGGGTGCTCCTTGCCTCTTCGTTTTTATTTTCATCCTCCTCATACGACTCTTCGACTATCTGTACCTGACAAACCGGACCTTTGAACCTCTTACCCATGTTGATGAAGGCCTTCTTTTTGGTTTTCTTCTTGGTTACTAGCATAGTCATCAACTCTTGTTTCCCCTTAGCCAGGGTCAGCAAGGTCTCTTAGAACTGGGAATTATGCGCTTGCAAGTCCTTCACTGTTTGTTCGATATCCATCTTACTGAAATAAACAGTAGAAACATAAGGAAACATGTTGTGGAAAACATGTTTATGTTAAGATGCATGAAAATGCGTATGCAAATGACTTCAAGGACTTAGAAGATTTAAATTTGTTTAGACAAAAGGGAAAAAACATTAATTGTATTAATAAGTTCAAATTGATTACCACATGCCTCTTGGGCTTACATTGAAATAAAAGAAACAAAATGAACTAAAATATAATAACAATGGCTCAAATTTTCTAAGGATGCTTCCTCTTTGGAGCGATATAGGCATTCAGGCTCCTCTGCTCATGAAGTTGTCACGTGAGCTCCAATGTCTTCTTCTCGCTTGCATAAAACTGGGCTTCAAAGGTGTCTCGCTCCCCCTTTAGCTGAATCCAAGCTCTTTGAAAATCTTCAAGAGAAGTAGGCATATCAGGATAAAGGACAGTATATGGAACATCTCCTTCGGCAACAGGCTCCATGATGATTGGTAAGATGGCGGGGTAAGGCATCACGAGACTTTGAGCACGAGTCTGTACCAACTTAAAGTAAGGCTCAAGGAGAATGGAATTCTTATGTCCCAATGTCTTATTAGCCACTTTGTTTATCATTATCCAAGCTCGTATGAACCTTTGACGATAGCCTTGGTCGTCGCCCTCGTAGTCGAATACCAAACCTTGAATGAGCGTATTATAGGGACCATCTCTTCGTGCGTACCCAAACTATCGTAATGCAAGAGAAGGGTTATAGGTGATACCTCCCCTAATTCCTAAGAGTTGGACATTAGGGAATTCCCCACAACGGTCAATGATGGTAATATCCTCCAAAGATCGAGAACACCAATGGACATCCGAGTGTGAGAGTGACATCATCCTTTGAGACCATGTCAAGCCTTGCTCATTCTTCAACATTGACCGAGGCAGGTGCGAAATAAACCACCTAGAGAGTAACGGAATTTAACACAAAAGAGTACCCCTTTTCTTCATGGTGTGAGTGTGTAAACAATGTAGAATGTCTCCAAGCAAAGTAGGTATGGGGTTGCAAGAGAGAAAAACCTTGATGGCATTCAAATCTATGAGTTGGTCCGGATTGGTAAATAAAACCAAACCATAGATTCAAAGGGCCAAGACATCCTCAAAATCTTGAAAATCCATATCTTCCCAGAACAAACAAGCCTTCTCCAACAGAAATTTGGCTAAGAAACCCCTAACTTCACTTCTTGTCTCCCAATTTTCCACAATGTCATATCTCTTCAAATGCAAGGTTTTGGCAATAACTTTAGGTTTTGGAGTCTCTTATAAACTGGTGAATGGAATTTGATCAAGCACGGGCACTCCTAGAAATTGAGATAATTCTTCTAATGTAGGCACCAATTGGTAGTCAGGAAAGGTGGAGCAATGATGCATAGGATCAAAGAATTGGAAAAGCACACACATCATTTCTTCTTGGAAGTTTTAGGTAGCCAAGTTGAGAAGTCGACCATATTTCTTGGTGAAGGGATAATCTTCAGGCACTCTTGATGTTAATTCTTGAAGTTGGGGATGCACTTTCACGAAGTTAACTCGGATGGTATTCCTACGAGTGAAAGTCATGACCTACAAAATAGAACAAAGATAAATTCTAAATCCTTGAAATGGTTAGTGAGAATGCTTATGATGTTATGATGTTTATGATGACATGAATAATAATAACAAATAAAGCACACAAAAACCTTAGGTTTAGGCTTGCATGGGTTTCATAGGTAAGTACCCTCTTGAAGTTTAGTTGGTTTAACATGTCCTACAAAGTAATCGGGTTCTAGGGAATCTCAATACCATTGATCTTTCTTCATTAGGCATTGTTTTAGCACAATCAATCTTTTCTTGCGGCCAAAATATCCCAAAAGTCTGATCTCAATTAGGGTAGTATCGAGTATCAACCAATTTTCAACTTTCCACCGAAACCGGCTATCTCACTACTTCATAATGGCCAAGTTGTTCAACTAAAGGTTCTAAGGTCAGTTAGTGCTTCATGACACTGCTTAGCGGCCCCGTATTCTCCTCGATTCAACACAGGGGATACCGGTACCAACAAATATGTCACACTAATGTAGCCATTGCTTCATCCATATCGGTCTATGTCATACAGTTTCCACAATCTATTGCTACTTACCTAATGATGTTCCCAAATCCGGGTAGAGGAACAATGTAAACCCAAACAAGGACCCATAAATTTAAATCAAACAATGAAAGCAATTTAAATGTGATCTAACTCTAAGGTAACCCCACTTTTAAGTATAATCCCCAGCAGAGTCGGAAATTCTTTAATACGGTGGGAGAAATGACTTGGTTGTTTTGCATTTGATTAGAATTGTTGCGGATAGCAAGAGTCGCCATCGACTTTTCTTTTATTCAATAAGAAAAGCGTGAAAAGAACAGGAAAGACCTTTGAGATATTTTCTTGAGTTTGGGGGGTAGGTTATGAAAAGGGAAGGTGTTAGCACCCTTTTCATCCAAAGTTATCTATGGGCTCTTAGTTGCTTGATAGCTCACTTTTGAAATTGCTTTGTTTGAAATGTGTTTGTGGTGGGTTTTAAAAGTATTTTTGAAAAGCACCTTCGTTTAGGCAAACTTTTGAATGATTCTCGTCTCTATAAGAATGCATACAAAGTGTTGGACTTTTGAAAATATTTCATGTTTTTGAAAGTGTTTGGTGTATTTGAAAAGATGTTTTTTTGAAGATGGATTATGAGCAAGCAACTAAGAACGTTCTACCTACTCAAAAGTTATTTGTTCATTTCTCCCTTCCTTTGATATTGCTATCTCACCATTTATTGGTAAGAAAGCCTTATATTTGGATGTAAAGGGACGGGAGTGGTTTATCGTATAGTCATTGAAAGCAACTTATGAGACGTTTTAGCAATTTTTGTAGGGACTATGATCGTTTTATTGAAGGCAACATTGGAGGGTCATCGAGGGACTACGATCTTTTTTATCGAGGGTCTTTGCTAAAGCATCTATATTAGAGGGACATGACTATTTTTCGAGGCAACGAACGAGGTTACCCTAGAGGTGCTTGTGTGAAAAGTGTGTTTGATTGCATACATTTTTTTCTTTGAGATTAAGGTTTTCTAAGCATTGATTTTATCTTACCATACACACCCTAGTTACTAGCATTTATATTTGAAAGCGGTAAATTGCGGAAAATAAAGTCCTATGCTATTACACCGTTTAGGGGGATAGGGGTACAATTTACAAATGGGGATGGATATGAGCCTAAATATTACAACCATGTTGAATAGTGATGAAGAAAATAGATAAAACAGTGTAAAAGAATGGAAAACTGCATTTTTTAATATTATTTGTTGACACATGCTCCTTTGTATCGACACATAACTTTTCCTTGCCCTTGTAAAACCAAACCAACTTAGTATGAGTCGATGCATAATGGCCTCTCTTGCAATTGGCCTCTCTATTTATAGAGAATGTTTGAGACTTGAAACAACTTAGATTTTGAATCACATGTTATGGCTATCTTGCTTGTTTTTGAAGCAAGCATGAAGAACATGTTTCCAATGCTTGTACCAAGCTATCTAAAGTGGTTGATCACTTTAAACATGTTTGTTCTGACTTTTAGAAGTTGAATGTGATTAGAACAACAAGTTAGAGGCTCAAGAAATTGACTTTGTGATTAAAGTGAACTTTTCAAGAATGGATATGTTGCTTTCTTCCAAAAATGAAATGACCACTTGGACAAAGGCTCAAACACTTGGATCATAGTTTAACCAGTTGTGTAAGAATTCAATTAAGGAGTGATTTACAAGTTTGAGGCCTGTAAAGTGAAGATTATGCAGTGTGACACGGTGGCAGAACTGACTGTTATATTGGTTTTGCATTTGTGTTTGCAAATGTTGCTGTAAGCAAGAGTCTCCACCGAATTTTCTTTTATCCAACAATGGAAAGGGAAGGTGTTAGCACCCTTTTCATCCGTAGTTATCTACGGGCTTTTAGATGCTTAGCTCATTTGAAAAATGCCTTATGCTTTTGTGTGTTTTGAAAAGTATTTTGAAATGCCTTAGTGCGGAGATTTGCTTTATGATAACTCTTGTATCAGTCCTCAAGAGTGTTGATAAAGCATTTGAAAATGTTTTTGAAAGTTGTTTGTGTATGTGTAAAAGTTTGATTTGAACATAGCATCTAGGAACTATCTACTCTACTCGAAAGGGTCGTTCTTCTCCTCCTTTCCTTTAGACAGTGTTATCCTACAATTAGTGAGTAGGTAGCCCAAGTCATTTGGATGTATGATGGACATTCGAAGGGACGCTTTATAGTCACAAAGGCAACTGGGTGAGAAACCTTAGTAACTACCCTAGGGTTTTAAGATCATTTTTACCGAGGCAACGTCGAAAGGGTCATCGAGGGACTTATGATCTTTTAAACCGGAGGGTAGCCACTAAATTATCTCACGTTTCGAGAGTTGTGGTTATTTTTTTCGAAGGCAACCGACGTAGGACTACCCTAGAGGTGCGCATGTGCAAGTATGTTTATTTCAGTTATTTGTCTTTGATGTTAGGTTTGCTAACATTTATTTTATTTTCTTGCCATACAATCCTATTACCATACATCTAACAGTTAATATGTACAGGAAATTAAAATGCGGAATTTAAATCTATGCTATTACAAAGCTTTGGGGTGGGGGATTAATTACATAGTCCAAAATTTGAGGGAGAAATAAAAGCGGTAAAGGAGTCCTAGTTAATTCTATTATATCCAGTAGACAAATACAATAATATGAAAACAGAATAGAAAATATAAACGCGTGCGAGTTACGAGAAGACGTCTAAAAATCCTAAGGTATAAGAAAAATCTTTTTTGTTTGTTTTCTTTTAAAATATGAAGAGAATTAAACTATAAAAATAAACCTAAATCTATTTGGTTTTAATTTTAAAGAAAAATGGTTTAAATAACTAATTAATTAATTTTTAAAACTAATTTGATTAAGAAAAATACTAACCTAATTTTTTTGTAATGTTTTTGCTTTAATGTTAATTAAATAAAAAAAATAAAGCAATTAAAAAAATAAACCAAAAATAAAAGTACAAATGGGCCAGGAAATGAATGGAAACAAAAAGGGTGTATGTTTTGTAAAATGCAAGACCCGGATTTCCTCTTAGATCCAGTGAGAACATCTCCTGAAGGTGTATGATGCTCTACACGTTTGGAATCTTCTGGATCTGATTTGATGTGATCCCTTGATTAGGATTAGGGGATGTATAGTGAGTGCCTGGATGTGAAACACACAAGATCTACAGAATAATAGTTAGAAAAACAAAATTATGAGGTCTGGGTATCGAACCCAGGCCCTTTCGATTGCACACATTCCCCCATCCCTCCATTTGAGTTGTCTGTCAATTGTTAGTACAAATAAAATCATAACATTCCATTTACCAAACGAATCAGATATATATATATATATATATATATATATATATATATATATATATATATATATATATATATATATATATATATATATATATATATATATATATATATATATATATATATATATATATAATTCGAAATCCCTACATGCATGCTACACAAGCCAAAAGGACAGGGATGCCTGGATTGAGATTCGAAGGAATCTGTTTCACATGCCTTAATAAAAGTATCTTGTTACTTAAAAATCAAAAACGTCATGCAACAATCAAAATTAAATTATACATGAGATGAATTTAAGATGAAGGTTTGTTACCAATGGGATGCTTTGTTTTGGATGCAAAGTGTGCTTCAATTTTGGTAGTTTTGGTGTATTTCTTGCAGTCTTCGTGTGGCTCGTATGGGGCAATATGTGTGTACCTGGAGGCAAGGTTTTCGTCTGGCTGATGTGTGTATAGGCCAAAATGCTTTTGTTTGGCAATGTGTTTCTTATCTCCTCTATTTTTCTGTCCCCTTGGCAATGTGCCCTTAGCCTTGTATTTATAGGGGTGTGAGGAGAGAAAGTATGGCAAGAGACAAAGGCTTTCAAGGCCATGAGACAAAAATCCAACATATTGAAAGTTGGCCATATTTGGAGAATTCTTTCCATTTTGAAATCTTGAGTGAACCTGGACATGTTTCTCCCCCTGGCTCTTTCGAATTCCCCACATGTATGTCCTTCGAAGGCACCATTTGTGTGTCCTTCGAATGGACCAAATGTATGTCCTTCGAAGGCACCATTTGTGTATCCTTCGAATGGACCAAATGTATATCCTTCGAAGGCACCATTTGTGTATCCTTCGAATAGACGAAGTGTATGTCCTTCGAAGGCACCATTTGTATGTCCTTCAAATGGACCAAATGTATGTCCTTTGAAGGCACCATTTGTGTGTCCTTCGAATGCACCAAATATATGTCCTTCGAAGGTACCAGTTGTATGTCCTTCGAATGGGCCTTTGAATGCTTCTTTGAATGGACCATATGAGTGCTTCTTTGGAAGGGACAATCTTGTGTGTCGAAGTATGGAAAACTGTGTGTTGAAGGTTTTTAGAGGTGGAGTCAGAGTAGGCCTGAAGATAGATATTGCCTTGTCGAATCTTGCATGTAGATAGTCGGTGCTTTGTGAATCGAAGGTCAGTTGAAAGGGGCCTTTTTCCTTGTGGATCGAAGGCAAGTCTGAGGAAGCCTTTTGCCTTGTGGATCAAAGGCAAGTCTAAAGAAGCCTTTTGCCTTGTGGATCGAAGGCAAATCTGAGGAAGCCTTTGCCTTGTGAATCCAAGGCAAGCATGAGGAAGCTTTCGCCTAGTGGATCAAAGGCAAGCATGAAGAGGCATTTTCCTTATGGATCGAAGGCAAGTCTTAAGAGGCCTTTGCCTTGTGGATCAAAGGCAAACATGAAGAAGCCTTTGCCTTATGGATCGAAGTCAAGTCTGAAGAAGCCTTTTCCTAAACGAAGCTTGCATGTAGGAGGCCACTTCTTTGTGAATCAAAATAAACATGTAAGAGGCCACTGCTGGTGAGTCAAAGCAAACTTGTAGGAGGTTCTTACCTTATGAATCGAAGGCAAGCCTGAAGCAGCCAATTCACAGTCAAATCCTTATGAATTGAACTTGATCGAAGGGGGGCCACCTCCCAATCGAAGCTTGTGAATCAGGCCTGCATCGAAGTAGGCCATATGCCCAATCGAAGACTGGTGATCCAAGCTTGCATCGAAGGACTTTAGATGCCCAATTGAAGTACCTTGTTAAGGTGCCAATCGAAAGACACTTGACCATCTTCAAAAAAAATTATTTTCTTTAAGCAAGTGTTTGTAACCACCCATGCAAGGGAAGATCTTGGAAAACATGAGAGTGAAAATTTTGGGGTACAACAGCTGCCCCTGTTCAATCTTCTTAAACTTGAAGATTTAGATTGGGTTGTTTGCCTTTCGTGATCTGAAGGTGGAAGATGATTGAACACTAGAGTGCCTAGAAATTTGCACTCGCATGATGTGATGATTGACTGTGTAGGGAATGGGCTTAAAGATGCCATTTGGAGAAGATGACTGAGAGTTGTTAGAGATGGGCTTAAAGATGCCATCCAAAGTAGATGCTGACTTCATAAGAGGTCTGTTCATGGGGGATTCCTGTTCTTGTTGTTTGAGGAGGATTCCTCTAGGGAATGATGATTTCTGTTGTTCTCCTGCTTGAGGAAAACTTTATGGGGAATATAGTCTAGGAACTTCAGTTGTACAAGGCTCTACTGAGAAATTATCTCTGGAAAAGTTTATTGTTTTCTGGTTGAACTCCAGTCTTCATAGTAACTTGTTGGGGAGGATGAAATTAACTGTTATCTGGAAATGTATTAGAAGGAGCCTGTGTAGGGCTACTTCAGGATGAGCCCGTGTTATACTGCATATGGAAACTGCGAGAAGGAACCTGTGTAAGATTGCTTCAGGATGAGTCCGTGTTAGACTGCATCTGGAGATTAGGAGAAGAAACTTGTGTAAGATTGCTTCAGGATGAGCTCGTGTTAGACTGTGTCTGGAGATTAGAAGAAGAAACCCGTGTAAGATTGCTTCAGGATGATCATGTAGATATGCCCCATCTGGTTTCGGGAATTGATCTACAATCAGTTGTTCACAGATAGTTGTCCTCTCTTGTTTCAGGTATTAATTCGGAACTTGCTTTTGTTGGTCGTTGAGATAGTTTTCTTGGCTGGTTTCAGGTATTAATCTCTGACCTTAGAAATAAATATAGTTTCCCCTTCTGGTTTCGGGTATTAATCTTCAATCTGATCATGTAAATAGTTTTCCTGTCTGGTTCCAGGTACTAATCTACAATCGATTATCCACGGATAGTTATCCTGGCTTGTTACAGGTATTAATATGGAACTTGTTTTTGTCGGTCGTTGAGATAGTTGTCCTGACTTATTTCAGGTATTAATCTATGACCTTAGAAACAAATATAGTTTTACCGTCTGGTTTCGGGTATTAATCTTCAGTCTGTTCATGTAGATAGTTATCCCGTCTGGTTTCGGGAATTGATCTACAATCAGTTGTTCATAGATGGTTGTCATGTCTTGTTTTAGGTATTAATTTGGAACTTGCTTTTGTTGGTCATTGAGATAGTTGTCCTGGTTGGTTTCAGGTATTAATCTCTGACCTTAGAAAGAAAGATATTTTTCCCGTCTAGTTTCGGGTATTAATCTTCAATCTGCTCATGTAGATAGTTTTCCTGTCTGGTTCCAGGTATTAATCTACAATTGGTTGTCCACAGATAGTTGTCCTGGCTTGTTACAGGTATTAATCTGGAACTTGTTTTTGTTGGTAAGTGTGAAGCTTGACTGTGACGTGTAATGAAGGAATCTTGGACGATTACTACTTCAGCATGATAATGAAGGAATCTTTGGATGATTACGACTTCGGCTGATAACGAAGGAATCTTTGACGATTACTACTTCGGATGATAATGAAGGAATCTTTGATGACTACTACCTCAGCAGATGATGAAGGAATCTTGGACGATTACTACCTCAATAGATAGTGAAGGAATCTTGGACGATTACTACCTCAACAGATAGTGAGGGAATCTTGGACGATTACTACCTCAACAGATAATGAAGGAACCTTTGACGATTACTACTTCAACCGGCGATGAAGAAATCTTTGACGATTACTACTTCAACAGATAATGAAGGAATCTTGGATGATTACTACTTCAGCAGGTGATGAAGGAATCTTGGACGGCTACTACCTCAACAGATAATGAAGGAATCTTGGACGATTACTACCTTAATAGATAATGAAGGAATCTTTGAAGGTTACTACCTCAACAAATAATGAAGGAATCTTCGACGACTACTACCTCAACATATAGTGAAGGAATCTTGGACGATTACTACCTCAATAGATAATTAAGGAATCTTTGACGATTACTACTTCAGCAGGTGCTGAAGGAATCTGACGACTACTACTTCATTAGGTAATGAAGGAATCTTTGACATATACTACTTCAGCAGGTGATGAAGGAATCTTGAATGACTACTACCTTAATAGATAGTTAAGGAATCTTGGATGATTACTACCTCAACAGATAATGAAGGAATCTTTGACGATTACTACCTCAACAGATAATGAAGAAATCTTTGACGACTGCTACCTCAACAGATAGTGAAGGAATCTTGGATGATTACTACCTCAATAGATAATGAAGGAATCTTTGATGATTACTACTTAAGCAGGTGATGAAGGAATCTGACGACTACTACCTCAACAGGTGATGAAGGAATCTTGGACGATTACTACCTCGGCAGGTGATGAAGGAATCTTTGACGACTACTACCTCAACAGAGTACCCGAAATTTGTCTGCTCATGTAAATAGTTGATGATATTCGTCTGTTTATAGAATTTTACCTGAAACAACAAAGGGTTAGTTGTATGCAATGTCATGATGCATGAAGTGTAAATAACACTCTCAAAATAAATGAGATTGTGATTTATGAATTCGTGTTGCATGTGCTATGACGTTTGTAAAATGATGTATGAATGCAATGTATGAACGTGCCAGTTGTTCCCTTGCTGTATTGTTGAACTAGGGAAATAAATCCCTGATTGCTGCTAGGGATGAAGAGTGTAAGTCTTCAAATTTTGTTGAAGTTGAAATGTTGGGAGATGAACTTCTGTTGTTAGAGAAATAAACTATGTTAAGGAAGGGAAACTTCATGAACTGCTTGGGGATTTTTATGAAGTCCCGTTGGGGAATCCTAAAAAGCTTATGAACCAGGCTAAGGAATTCTTTAAGATGCCAGGTAAGTAATTAGAAACTCTTGTTTTACCAGGGATATAAGAACATCTGACATCACTAGGCTGTGAACTGAGGATATGGCATTGACTTTATGGTAGAATTCCTCTGCCTCTGTACCTGCTGGAGAGAGTATCTGCTGGGGATTTTGTAGATGGTTTGAATGTTATCCCAACTGTTAGAGTCCTTGGTGAATGTTGATCAGGGTAATAAGCCTTCTACTGATAGACAAGTGACGAGATGACGGGACATAGTCGTACACTTTAATACCTAACTTTTGAAGAAGTGAAAAACACAAGAAGGGGGGTTGAATTGTAAAAACTGGAAATCAATTGCAATCAACACGATATTTTTATCCTGGTTCGTTTGATCTCAAACTACTCCAGTCCACCCGTCAAGATGATTTCGCCTCTCTCCAACGAGGTCTTAATCCACTATATTCAACTGAATATTACAATCTTCTTTAACAACTGCTAAAGCCTTCTTGATGCAAACCACAAACCGGTTTCTCAAGGAATTACTTTCTTACAAAGAATTGAAATCTAGATGTGTGAATATTTTCTACAAAAACTGTTTATCACAACTGTGATACTACACAATTTAAGCTTATGAGACTAGAGTGCTAAAAATGATTGAGTAAGGAATTGAGAGCTTTTAGCAAACTGAGAGTAAGGAAGATGATGAATAGCTTTTAGGCGTGTAGAGTGTTGTAGAGCATTAGCCAATTCAATCTTCATTGACTTGTTTATATAGCATTGGAAATAGTGTACGTTGGAGTAATAATTCTGTCTCAATGCCAATAACATTCTTTCCTTATTAAGCAGATCTTGTCTGGAATGATGCCGTTGGTAATAAATCATCTTGAATGCACAGTACCTTTGCCACTTAAGCGTGTTCTGGCTTTGGCTCATTCTGACGCTGCTTAGGTGCTGATGAACTGTTGTTGTCTTTATCAGAGTCCAGAGTGTTAAGCGCAGATCTGTTCATCAAGCTTCAGCATAAGCGCAAGTTGATCTTCTGATTCTGGTATCTGATATAACATCTTCTGATGCTGATGTTGATATCCAATTTTCTGATGCTGATGATGATGTTCTCATGCTGATACCCATCAGAGTTTCTGTAAAACAGAATGTAATTTTTAGATAGCATATGTGTCTTACATGAATCATACAATTAATGTATCTTAGAATTTTGTTATCATCAAAGCTTAAACTTAGGGTAGTATATTCAAACTTTGTTCTAACAATCTCCCCCTTTTTGATGATGACAAAAACTAGATATTTTTAATTGAAAATTAGCGTGAAAAGTATCAGAGATAACTAAATAATAAGTTGTATCAGAATTAATTAGGAAGTTATCAAAGATAAGGGATAAAGAGATATCAGAGTTTAGATCGGAGATACTCCCCCTGAATTTATTACTTCCCTTTTTTTTAATTCCAAGAGTTCTTCAGGGTCAGATCTTTATTGCCTTTCTTTGAACATCAGAATATCAGAGCTTCAGATCAGAATATTAGAGCTTCGGTGTATCAGAGGTGATTAACTTCTTGTACCTGTAGCCTTATGCAAAACAGAAAACATTCAAGTATATCAGAGTGTTAGAATGTTTGAGACTTTTTGTCTCAGTAATCCGTTATTGAAAAATATCATTCTTGCTCTCCCCCTTTTTGTCAGCAATCAAAAAGTGTAAGTGATATAAGCTAAAACGATCAGAGCAGAAAAACTTGTTATATTAAATTCAGAGCCATACAAAACAGTACAGATGATTATGCAAAGAAAACATTGAAAATATCATGAATGAAAAAACTAAGGTTAGGGAGGAAAGCGTGTGAACAGAGTCTCCAGCATTGTCTTAATCTGATCAGCAGTTTCATTCTGCTTGTGCACCATGCTGACTACTGTATCTATCTTGCTATCTTGCACATCCATCCTTTCCTTCATCTTCTGATCATTTTCATCCATTCTTTGCTGCAGACGAATATCATTCAGCTTCAGCTCTTCCAGAGTCTGCCTGTCCAAGGCAGCTTGAGAAACGTCAGAAGCAGGAAGCTTCTGAGAGCTTTTTGCAACATCTTCAGCTTGACTAACCTCTTCAGCTTGAGTTGTCTGACCTTCTGCTGGCTGCACTTTTGAAGCTGGACGCTTCTCAGACCATGTCTCACTATCCAGAAGGAGCACTTCTTCTTTCAGCAGCTGACTTCCAACTTCCTTCAGCAGCTTGCTGAAGTTCTGTTGTGCCTGCTCATAATTGATGTCTTGCAACTTGAGGGCTTCAGCGCGTACCCATATTTTGAATCGTGTCCAGAGTTGGTCTGAGGCAGCAGGATCAATCATTCCAGGGAAAACTTGCTTTAGAGAAGCAATCCACTGCCGCAAGCCTGTTTCAAAATTCACAATGCCAGAGCCAACATCTAGCTGTTTTGGTTTGGGAATGGCTATTTTATTTTTGAGATCAGCAAGACGGTCAAGGATTGTTAAATCGATGAAGGTCCTGCTGTGGTCTTCAGTAGTTTGTTTGGGAGATGGAGTGGGAGAATCAGAGATGATAATAGGACTGTTTGGAGTGTTTGGAGGGGTAGTTTCTGGAGAGGATGGCAGCTGGGGTATGTTTATAGTTGTACCACATAGCAGCTGAATTGCCAAGGGTTGTGGCTTAGAGGATTGAGGAGAATGAGGTTCAGGTGATGGAGTTTCAGAGTGATGAAACTCAGGTTGTGGAGGTGATGGTTGAGGTGAAAGTGGATGAAGTTCTGGTTGTGGAGAGGGAGGAGGAATTGCTGGTTGTGGAGAAGGAGGTGGAATTTCTGGTTGTTGTGGAATTTGTGGTTCTTCTGGTATGGGTGAGAGAGTATGTTCTGGTTGAGGAGAGTGGACAATCTCTGGTTGAGTGTTTGGATTATTTGAGAGGGGAGCGGAAGCACGTTGATCAATTTCAGACAGAACTTTGTCAAGTTCTGATTCTGTTGATGTTGTGGGTTTTGGATTTTTGGTGCGGGATCTCCTGAGAGTCAGTGACTCAGAAGGGTCATCCTCTGGTTCGGTTTCATCAATATTTAGTATGGGGATTGGGAGTTCATGTGAAGCTGGGGTTGGAATTGATGTTGGAATAGCAGAAGAATTTAAAACATTAGCAGCAGATAGATTACCTCTTTTCTTAGGGGTCTGCTGGGATGGTCCTTCTGAAGTGGCCTTTCTTTTCTTCGTCTTCTTCACAGTAACTTCTGGATGTTGTTGGTGCAGATCTTTAATATTCAGTTTGGGATCTGTAGCATCAGCCTTGCAAGCGTCCAAGTATCTGAGAACAACAACTGGTTTTGATTCAATCTCAGAAAATAGTGGAAAGTCGTTCAGTGGGACTCTTCTGCTGGTGATGTCAGCAAGAGGAGTAACGCTGGGCTCCTTTCTGATATTCTCTATCAGTTTCATTTTCTTCAGATTCTTGGCGTTCAGAGGCTTGCCAACAGTAGGTTCAATAGAACTTAATTCCTGAGCTTCTGTGAGGTGTTCTATCAGCCTATTCTCAGTCAGAATATCTGATATTAACCTGCCAAAGGGTATCCAATCCCTCTTTGTCCTTTCTTCTTCCCTTGTCTCCTTGACGCTGGTCCTGAGGTGATTAAACAGAAGATGAGCCAAGTTAATTTTTACCTTCTAATTAATAAAATAGATCAGAAACTGCTGATCTATATTTATATAATCAGGAGAGCTTGTGGGCTTCCTGTGATTAAAGCACCCCAGAATAATCTTCGCCCATATTCTGTCCTGATCCTTTAAGTCTCTGATTTTGCTGCTGGGAACCCCATGGGTGAAAATCTGCCTTGCAATGACAGCAACATCAGAGCATCTTTCCGCCATGTCGATACAGCGGATACCACCACCACTGTATCCAATCAATCTTGCAATGTGATCCTCAGTGATCACAATCTTCTTTCCCATTATGTAGGAGGTAACTTGATGTGTTGATGAGTACGCATGAATCCAGAACTCCTTGACCAAGACTGGGAACGTTGGTCCCACCAACCTATCAAAATATCTCTCCCATCCTTGTGCCCTAACTTCTTCTGTCAAGTCGAATCCATTTTCTTTCAGACTGGAGAAGTCAACAATTAGTTCAGACAGCATTTCCAAATTCTTCACTGGTGTAAGGAGTGTTCTGAAAGGAACTTGGTATTGTTCAGATGAAGCCTCCTTCTGAGAACCTGCAGAAACGTTGCTGGAGGTTGCCATGTTCACACTTAGGGTTTTCTGAGAAAAACTTGAAAAATGGTTTTCTTTTGAGAGAGATGAACACATAAGGAAAATGCAGAAAATATTTGTAAGATTGTAAGAAACGGTAAAGGATTAATGAATGATGTTAATGTGCTTAAATAGATTTCAAAATATGTTTTGAAAACATAAACGGTTTTAAGAAAGAGAAATAATTCATTATTGCATTTTAAAACATGATTACGTGCATTTAATGCTTGCTGATTTAGGGGGATTTGAGAAAGATACTTGAAACGGTTACCAGACATGTGTCTCAATGCACCCAATCAGCGTTTTGCCTTCTCATAAGCATGCACGCGTTCTGCTTCAGAGATTTGCTGATGATTGGATGACACTTGTTTGTTTTAGTGAGCAACACGTCTATCCTTGAGTTAAGCAAATGGCAGAGGTATTGTCACAGAGTATAGGGATGTTACTCTCAAAAATCTGGAAGTCTTCAAGCTGACTTTTCATCCAGAGCATTTGTGTGCTACATCCTGCTGCTGCTATGTACTCAGCTTCTGTTGTTGATAGCGCAATTGTGGATTGCCTTTTGTTGGACCAAGAGATCAGATTTTCTCCCAGAAACTGGCAGCTTCCAGAAGTACTTTTATGCTCTACTCTGTCTCCAGCAAAGTCAGCATCGCAGTAGCCTACTAAGCTGTAATCACTAGATTTTCTATAAAATAAACCCAGATTAGTAGTACCTTTCAGATACTTGAAAATTCGCTTAACAACTGTTAAGTGAGATTCTCTAGGATCTGATTGGAATCTAGCACAAATACATACGCTGAATAAGATATCAGGCCTTGAAGCTGTCAGATAAAGGAGAGAACCAATCATACCTCTGTAGACCTTCTGTTCTACCTTTTTGCTTACCTCTTCTCTTTCCAGAATGCACGTGGGATGCATTGGAATCTTTGATGGCTTACATTCTGAGAGGTCAAATTTCTTCAGAAGATCTCTGACATATTTGCTCTGATGAATGTAAGTTCCCTCTGGAGTTTGATTGATCTGAATTCCTAGAAAGAATTTCAGTTCCCCCATGAGGCTCATCTCAAATTCTTCCTGCATACACTTAGCAAATTTTCTTCCAAGAGAAGGATTAGTAGATCCAAAAATAATATCATCAACATAAATTTGACAGACTAAGATGTCATTCTTAACTGACTTACAGAATAAGGTAATGTCCACCTTCCCTCTGGTGAATTCATTTTCTAACATAAAGTTACTTAGTCTTTCATACCAAGCTCTGGGAGCTTGTTTCAGACCATATAGTGACTTCTTTAGTTTGAAAACATGTTCTGGATGTTTTATACTTTCAAAACCAGGGGGTTGGTGCACATACACCTCTTCTTCTATATAACCATTTAAGAATGCACTCTTGACATCCATCTGATACAGAGTGATGCCTCTGTTAACAGCAAATGAAATTAAAAGTCTGATAGATTCTAACCTGGCGACTGGAGAAAAGGTTTCAGTATAGTCTATCCCCTCTTGCTGACTATAACCTTGTGCTACCAGTCGTGCTTTGTTTCTGATGACTTCACCTTGTTCATTTAGCTTGTTTCTGAACACCCATCTTGTTCCAATGACGTTGAATCCTTTTGGTCTGGGAACAAGATCCCATACTTCATTTCTGGTGAATTGATTCAGCTCTTCTTGCATTGCTAGAATCCATTCGTTGTCCAGAAGTGCTTCATCAATAGAAGAAGGTTCAATCAGAGACACAAGTCCCATGAGGGTTTCTTCAGAGTTTCTGAAGCTTGCTCTTGTTCTGATTGGATCTTCCTTTCTTCCTAAGATAGTTTCTTCTGGGTGATCCAAGCTGCTTCTGGGTAGTCTCTTCTGAGGTTGATCAGCAGTTGTTGTAGGATTGCTAGCAGTGCTCCTTTCAGATGTTGAAGGAGTGTCTGTGTTGAGAGCTTCTGATGACTTGTCTTCAGAACCTATAAATTCAATTTCCATACCTGCAAAAACTTCATTCTGCTTTGACTTTTCAGAGTCAAGCTTATCATCAAAACGAACACTGATTGATTCTTCCACAATCTGTGTTTCTGTATTGTATACTTTGTACCCTCTAGAGCGTTCAGAGTATCCTAACATAATACACTTCTGTGCTTTAGAGTCAAACTTATTCAAATAATTTTTTGTATTTAACATAAAACAAGTACATCCAAATGGATGAAAATATGAAATGTTGGGCTTTCTGTTCTTCCACAATTCATATGGAGTCTTTTCCAGAATAAGTCTTATTGAGATTCTATTCTGAATGTAGCATGCTGTGTTTATTGCCTCTGCCCAGAAAATCTTAGCAACGTTTGTCTCATTGATCATGGTTCTGGCCATTTCTTGCAATATTCTGTTCTTTCGTTCTACAACTCCATTTTATTGGGAAGTTCTAGGACAAGAGAAATCATGTAGAATGTCTCAGTCATTAAAGAATGACTCAAAATCTTTGTTTTCAAACTCTCCACCATGATCACTTCTAACTTTAACGATTCTAAGATCCTTTTCATTCAGAACTTGGTTACAGAAGGTAACAAACACAGAGTTTGACTCATCCTTGTGTCTTAAGAACTTTACCCATGTCCATCTGCTATAGTCATCTACGATTACTAACCCATACTTCTTGCCACTGACTGAAGCAGTTTTAACTGGTCCAAATAAGTCAATGTGCAGAAGTTCTAATGGCTTAGAGGTAGAAACAACATTTTTAGCTTTGAAAGAAGGTTTTGCAAACTTGCCTTTCTGACATGCTTCACACAGAGCATCTGAATTGAACTTCAAATTAGGAAGTCCTCTGACCAGATTGAGTTTGTTAATCTGAGATATTCTTCTCATACTAACATGCCCCAATCTTCTGTGCCAGATCCACTGCTCGTTGTTAACAGACAGAAGACACTTTACATTCTGACTTTTCAGTTCAGAAAGTTTGATTTTATAGATGTTGTTTTTCCTCTTTCCATTAAACAGGATAGTCCCATCTTTCTGACTAACAGCTTTACATGATTTTTGATTAAAGATTATATCATAACCGTTATCACTTAATTGACTTATGGATAACAGATTATGCATTAATCCATCTACTAGCAGAACATTATTTATAGAGGGAAGATTTCCATTACCTACAGTTCCAGAGCCAATGATCTTTCCCCTCTGATTTCCTCCAAAGCCAACGTGGCCTCCAGGCTTAAGTTCCAAGCTTTGGAACATATGCCTTCTTCCTGTCATGTGTCGCGAGCATCCAGAGTCCAGGTACCATGACTGGTGTTTCTGATTTGCTGCTAAAGATATCTGCAACATGTATTATTTTATCCTTAGGTACCCAGATTTTCTTGGGTCCTGATTTGTTAGATTTACCAAAACTCTGGTTGAATTTTGGTTTCACAGAATACTTACTGCTAGTGTATTTAATATCATGTGTGTGACCATACACAAAATGTGAGTTCAGAGGAGTGTGTTTAATGGTTAAATCCATGACATTCTTTGGTGTAGGAACCTTAACTTGGTATCCTATTCCCTTTCTGCCATTTCTGCTAACTCCATAGATCATTGAAGCCATTTTGCTTCTATCTATGCTTTTAGCAAGGAACTTCTAGAAACTGTGATCATACTCCTTGATGATCTCATCAGCGCTGCTGGGAGTTTCAGAAATTGGTTCCTTCTGAGAGTTTTGTAAAACATTTTCTAATTTTGAAATTTTATTTCTCAGCTCAGAATTTTCCAATTTAAGACTCTCAGTCTTATCAGAGTCAGATTCAAGATTCCTTTTCAGGTTTCTGAATTTAACTCTAATCTGCTGGTACCTTTCCAGAGTTTCATTAAGGCTTTCAGCAAGTTCAGCCTTAGTAAAATTAATTGTAAAGTCAGGAAATACCTCTTCAGTATCAGATTCTAAGTCTGATTCAGAAGCTTCACTGTCTTCTGAAATGTTGGCCATGAGAGCTATGTTTGCTCTCTCATCATCTGATTCTGAGTCAGCTTCAGACGAGTCAGAGTCATCTCATGTAGCCATGAGACTTTTCTTCTTTTCTCTTCCAAACTTCTTTTTGGGCTTTTCCCTCTGAAGCTTTGGGCAGTCACTCTTGTAGTGTCCTTTCTCATTGCACTCATAGCAGATAATGTCCTTGGTGTTTGGCTTTCTGCTTCCTGAGGAGCCTTCAGATCTTCTGTATCCAGAGGAAGAATTTGTCCTTCTGTATCTGGAAGAAGACTCATTCTGATCAGATCTTCTGGGATTCCTGAACTTCCTTTGCCTCTGCTTCCACAGTTGGTTCACTCTTCTGGAGAGGAGAGAAATTTCGTCTTCTTCTGATGAGGATCCATCAGATGTTTCTTCAACTGCCTGCAAAACTTTAGACTCAAATTTTTTGTTAGATTTTAATGCTAAAGGCTTACCTTGCTTCTGAGGTTCATCAGCTTCTAGCTCTATCTCATGACTTCTGAGGGAGCTGATAAGTTCCTCCAGAGAAATTTTGTTGAGATCTTTTGCTAGCTTCAGAGCTGTAACCATTGGCCTCCACTGCTTTGGTAAGCTTCTGATGATCTTCTTGACATGATCAGCAGTAGAGTATCCTTTGTCCAGAATCTTGAGACCAGCCACCAGAATTTGGAATCTTGAGAACATTGTTTCAATGGATTCACTTTCTTCCATTTTGAATGCCTCATACTTCTGAATGAGCGCAAGAGCTTTAGTTTCTTTGACCTGAACGTTGCCTTCATGCGTCATTCTGAGTGAGTCAAACATGTTCTTTGTTGTGTCTCTGTTAGAGATCTTTTCATATTCAGCGTAAGAGATGGCGCTGAGAAGAATGGTTCTGGCCTTGTGGTGATTTTTGAAGTCACGCTTCTGTTGGTCAGACATTGCTTTCTTGTCAATCTTCTGACCGCTTGCATTCACTGGATGCGTGTATCCATCTGTCACCATGTCCCACAGATCAGCATCATATGCCAGAAAGAAGCTTTCAATTCTGTCTTTCCAGTAATCAAAATTTTCTCCATCAAAGACTGGAGGTTTGCCGCTGAATCTGTCTTTGTCTTCATTGTTGTCATTGCTGGTGTGTTGATAAGTTCCTGCCATTGTGTTTTTCTGACGCTGGATCTTGTACTGACACGGTTAAGTGTTTTAGCTCAGAACCAGGCACTCTGATGCCAATTGAAGAAGTGAAAAACACAAGAAGGGGGGTTGAATTGTAAAAACTGGAAATCAATTGTAATGAACACGGTATTTTTATCCTGGTTCGTTTGATCTCAAACTACTCCAGTCCACCCGTCAAGGTGATTTCGCCTCTCTCCAACGAGGTCTTAATCCACTATATTCAACTGAATATTACAATTTGCTTTAACAACTGCTAAAGCCTTCTTGATGCAAACCACAGACCGGTTTGTCAAGGAATTACTTTCTTACAAAGAATTGAAATCTAGGTGTGTGAATGTTTTCTGCAAAACTGTTTATCACAACTGTGATACTACACAAATTAAGCTTAAGAGAACTAGATTGCTAAAATGATTGAGTAAGGAATTTTGAAGCTTTTAGCAAACTGAGAGTGAGGAAGATGATGAATAGCTTTTAGGCGTGTAGATTGATGTAGAGCATTAGCCAATTCAATCTTCATTGACTTGTTTATATAGCATTGGAAATAGTGTACGTTGGAGTAATAATTCTGTTTCAATGCCAATAACATTCTTTCCTTATTAAGCAGATCTTGTCTGGAATGATGCCGTTGGTAATAAATCATCTTGAATGCACAGTACCGTTGCCACTTAAGCGTGTTCTGGCTTTGGCTCATTCTGACGCTGCTTAGGTGCTGATGAACTGTTGTTGTCTTTATCAGAGTCCAGAGTGTTAAGCGCAGATCTGTTCATCAAGCTTCAGCATAAGCGCAAGTTGATCTTCTGATTCTGGTATCTGATATAACATCTTCTGATGCTGATGTTGATATCCAATTTTCTGATGCTGATGATGATGTTCTCATGCTGATACCCATCAGAGTTTCTGTAAAACAGAATGTAATTTTTAGATAGCATATGTGTCTTACATGAATCATACAATTAATGTATCTTAAAATTTTGTTATCATCAAAACTTAAACTTAGGGTAGTAGATTCAAACTTTGTTCTAACAACTTTTGCTTGGAATGTCCTTTCAGATTTTCAGTCCACCAGGATACCCTTTTTGCCCAAGCCACATTTCCAGGTTTTCGACTTGTCGGGTGTACAGATTTTTCATATGTATATCCCTAATTTTTTTCCTGAACTCTTTTGGTTCACCGGAATGCCCTTATTTTTTCCTAGGCCAGTCGACCTAGCGGGTCTTTTCTCATGCGTAGTATCTTTTAACTATGTCCGTGTTCATCGAGTGCAGAGAATTGTCAATGTCCATAGTAGTAAGTGTTGCCACATTGCCAGAAGATGTTTGCTTGATTGCACGTGATTCATTGCTAGAGTTCATGTCCAATTCCCCATGTGGTTCAGATGGAGATCTGCCCCTTGCTATTTGGCACTTTTGAGAGATTCCCCAAATCTTGACTTGACTGCCCCAGATCAGCTAGACACCATGTTATACCCCTTGAATATGAAAGGCCTGTTACTGGATTGTCTTTCCATCTGAGGTGATTCTGTCCACTGAGAGGACTTCTGTTCATCGAATATCCATTGTGCAAATTTCTCTGTTGTTGAACAAATAGTCATATGCAAACAACGGTATTTTAAAAAATGCAAAGCTTATGTCTGTCTTGAAGTTGAAAAATTCATTTTTTTTAGTATAACAAACAAATTTTGTATGAGTGTGATATCAACTTAGGATTTATAGCAAACCTTACAGGAGTCAGGATACCTTTTGTAACAGTATGCTTTCGAACTAACCCATGCTTCAGCTAGGACTTTTAAGGGTTGTAACGTGGTCTGGTTCACGGTTTTAAGAAACAAAGGATAAAGGCTCAAACTTTATTTGTACCCAACCCATTCTTTGTGATGCTCTTCAGTCCTACACTCAATTAACTGTGCATTTAGATCCCAATTGAATCTGGAATCTTGGCCCTGATGTTCCGGTGATGGTTCAGAAATTGAAAGTTTATTTTGTGGTAGGTAGTCATTTTTGTAACCTTTTCTTTTTTGTTGAGGATTTGTAGCGACCTCTTTTTTTTTTTTTATTATCCCTACTTTTGCCTGAACTGTTTCTTTTGTGGTTACAGTCAGTGGGATGCCCCAGTTTTTTTCTTAAGTCTCCTTTATAGGTTTTGACTTAGCGGGCTTTTCTTTTGAGAGATAATGACTGCCTGTTTTAATGATCATGTGGAACCATCACCATATTTTGTTTTGGAAGGGCGTCTTCAACACCACTCGTCGCATATGAAGAGAGCGCTTGCAATCGAATGCGTCTTTGAATAATTGAGAAACTACCCTGCCCCAGGTTATGATTAAGGGTTTTAATTTGTGAGAAAAGAAAAATTCCTACTTCTTAGGCTCCAAGGGGTTGACTAGGTATTATCTTCCTTATAACTCCACTATTTAGTATTTGAAAGAACGCATGTACATCGTCAGTCGGGTCTGTCCAAAAGCATAATGTATAGATTGTGGTATCATTTTCGTCATCCTCCCTCTAAAAGCCTATAGCTTTTAATCAAGAGTCAAATATCACAACAAAGAAGTAAAAAACACAGTTTAAATATAGTGAATACGAATGAGTTGATTTAAGACAAACATATATGATGCATTAATGAAAACAGAGTTTGACATAATGGATAAGCATTTAAACAAACAAAGGAAATTACAATTGAAAATTCAAAATGAACTGGACACTCTCAATGATTTGGCATGGGAGAAGTGATCACATTGGGACCCTTAGGAAAGTCAAATTCAATCTCCTTGATGTCGATCAAATCTTGAATCTGGTTCTTCAAAGTCCAACAGCTGTCAGTGTCGTGCCTGGGACTATCGGAATGGTAGGCACATTTTACATTTGGGTTGTACTTAGGAGAGGAGGTATCGGGATTTTGAGGAGGATCCTTTAGTGTAATTAGTTTCTCTTTCAGCAAATGTTGTAACGCTTGAGACAATGGCATATTAATCTTAGCATATTTCCTTTCTTGAAACTTTATCCTACGCCTATTACCCCGTTGTGGTTGAACAGGTGTAGGATTATGAGTTAACACCGCTCCCACGGACTGATGGTGGTCCTTTTTACTATGGCCTCTTTGACCATAGACAGCATTAGTTTTTTACCACCAAACATCCTCTTCTCAGCATTAGAGGGTGCGGCCATCGGAATCTCCCCACTCTTGATACCGCTTTCGATCCTCTCCCCAGTCAATACCATCTCTGTAAAACCAGACGAAGAATTCCCAATCAGCAAATTGAAGAACAGGCCCGTCAGAGTGCTGATGAACATGTCTACTATTTCTCGATCAGTCAGAGGAGGTTGCACCCTGCCAGCTAAATCCCTCCATTTCTGTGCATATTATTTGAACCCTTCTCTTAAGCCCATGGTCATATTCTGCAATTGCACTCGAGTTGGTGCCAGGTCAGTGTTGTATTGGTAATGCTTGTAGAAAGCAGCAGCCAAGTCTTCCCATGTATGAATTTCGGTTCCTTCTAACTGATAGAACCACTCCAGTTGAGTGCTAGCCAAACTTTCTTGGAAGAAATGGACCTATAACTTCCGGTCAGCAGTGTGAGGCTGGATCTTTCTGACATATGATCTCAAGTGAAGTTTAGGACAAGATACCCCGTCATATTTAGCAAATGTGGGAACCTTGAACTTTGGTGGGATGACCACCCCTGAGACCAGTCCTAGCTCTTCAAAATCTAGCTCGGGTACCCTCTGAATCTCCATAGAATTGATATGATCCTCCAACTATTTGTATTTATCATCAGCAGGAGGATACTGCTCCTCAGAGTAATCAGCCTCCTCTTCATCAGTCCCCGGGTTGTCATCTTTTTCATGATTATCCCCCTCACTTGATGGAGTTGTGAGATCTAGATCTCACTTGGCTGGTCCTCTAAGTCTTCTTCCCATATTCAAGATGCCAGCCAGTTTCTTTGCCTTCTTCTTCTTCTCTTTGATGACCAGAGCTTTCAGTTCTTCCTGCCCCTTGACTAAGTTCAGGAATATGTGTTGGAACTGGGCATTGTGATCTTGGAGATCTTTAACTTTCTGCTCTAGATCCATTTTCTTACTAAAATAAACAGCGAGAAAAATGAGAAATCTATCTTAAGAATACATGTTATGAGATGACATGTATGATATGTAAATGTTTTCAAGGATCTCGCGAGGTAAACACAAGAAGATGTTAGGAGTTAACTGCAGCTTTGATTGAAGAACTTCGTATCGTTGAATGTCCTTCTGCAAGAATCAAGCTCACCATATCAAGTGGGTCATAGCCTCTGACTCAAATTGTTGTGTTTAGGTCTTTTGACGGTATTGGATAGAGGAAAATAAATCCCCTTTCCCCTTGCTAGACGTCTGATTTATCATAACCTGCATCACGAGCCCTTGAGATCCTTGAAATGGTTAAGGAAATGCTATGGTATGATGTTATGATGTGTGCAAACAGATATATACAATCACACAAACAGATCCTTATGTTCAGGCTTGCATGGATTCCATAGGTAAGTACCCTCTTGAAGTTTAGTTGGTTCAACCTGTGCTATTAATAGTAATCGGGTTCTAAGGGATCTCAATATCACTGATTTTTCTTCATTGGGCATTGTTTCAGCGTAAGCCTCTTTATTGGCGACCGAAATATCCCGGAAGTCAGATCTTAATAAGTGTAGTATCGAGTATCAACCAACTTCGAACTACACCAAAATCGGCTATCTCACTACTTCCTAATGGCCAAGTTATTCAATTAAAGGTTCTAAGGTCAGTTGGTGCTTTGTGACACCGCACAGCGGCCCCGTATTCTCCCTGACTACTCAAGGGCTATCGGTACCAACAAATGTGTCACACCAACATAGCTATCGTTTCAACTGTGTCGGTATACCCCACACAGTCCCCGCGATCTATTGCTACTTACCTAAAAGGTTCCCCAGATCCAGGTGTAAGATCTTTACAAGTAAACCCAAGAAAAAAACCTTAAAGATAAAGCAATCAAAGCATATGAGGAAAAGAAAATTAAATATTACCTAAGCTCTAAGGTAACCCCACTTTTTATTTTTTTTCCCAACAGAGTCGCTAGTTCTGTTATACGGTGGCAGAACCGACTGTTATGCTGGTTTTGCGTTTGTGTTCGTAAATGTTGCGGTAAGCAAGAGTCATCACCGACTTTTCTTTTATCCAACAAAGAATAGGGTGAAAAGAACAGAAAAATACCTTTCGAGAGTTTTATGAGTAAGAGGGGTAGACTATGGAAAGGGAAGGTGTTAGCACCCTTTCCGTCCATAGTTATCTATGGGCTCTTAGATGCTTAGCTCATTTGAAAAATGTCTTGTGCTTTTGTGTGTTTTAAAAAGTATTTTGAAATTCCTTAGTGCGGCGATTAACTTTATGATAACTCTTGTATCAGTCCTCAAGAGTGTTGATAAAGCATTTGAAAATGTTTTTGAAAGTTGTTTGTGTATAAGTAAAAGTTTTTTTTGAGCATAGCATCTAGGAACTGTCTACTCTACTCGAAAGGGTCGTTCTTTTCCTCATTTCCTTTAGAAAGTGCTATCCTACTATTAGTAAGTAGGTAGCCCAAGTCGTTTGGATGTATGAGGGACATTTGAAGGGACGTTTTATAGTCACAAAGGCAACTAGGTGAGAAACCTTAGTATATACCCTAGGGTTTTAAGATCATTGTTTACCGGGGCAACATCGAAAGGGTCATCGAGGGACTTATGATCTTTTAAACCGGAGGGTAGCCACTAAATTCTCTCACGTTTCGAGAGTTGGGACTATTTTTTTGAAGGCAACCGAAGTGGGAGTACCCTAGAGGTGCGCATGTGCAAGTATGTTTGTTTCAGTTATTTGTCTTTGATGTTAGGTTTGCTAACGTTGCTTTTAGTTTCTTGCCATACAATCCTATTACCATACATCTAACAGTTAATATGTACAAGAAATTAAAATGCGGAATTTAAATCTACACTATTACAAAGCTTCAGGGAGGGGGATTAATTACATAGTCCAAAATTCGGGGGAGAAATAAAAGCGGTAAAGGAGTCCTAGTTAATTCTATTACATCCAGTAGACAAATACAATAATATGAAAACAGAATAGAAAATGTAAACGCGTGCGAGTTAGGAGAAGACGTCTAAAAATCCTAAGGTATAAGAAAAATCTTTTTTGTTTGTTTTCTTTTAAAATATTAAGAGAATTAAACTAAAAAAACCTAAATCTATTTGGTTTTAATTTTAAAGGAAAATGGTTAAAATAATTAATTAATTAATTAATTTTCAAAACTAATTTTATTATGAAAAATACTAACCTAATTTTTTTGTGATGTTTTTGCTTTAATGTTAATTAAATAAAAAAAATAAAGCAATTAAAAGAAATAAACCAAAAATAAAAATACAAATGGGCCAGGAAATGAATGGAAACAAAAAGGGTGTATGTTTTGTAAAATGCAAGGCCCAGATTGCCTCTTAGATCTAGTGAGATCATCTCCTGAAGGTGTATGATGCTCTGCGCATTAGGAATCTTCTGGATCTGAGTTTATGTGATCCCCTGATTAGGATTAGGGGATGTATGGTGAGCATATGGATGTGAAACACATAAGATCTTCAGAATAATAGTTAGAAAAACAAATTATGAGGCATCGGTATCGAACCCAGGCCCTTTCGATTGCACACATCCCCCCCCCCCCCCCCCCTCCATTTGAGTTGTCTGTCAATTGTTAGTACAAAGAAAATCATAACATTCCATTTACCAAACAAATCAGATATATATATATATATATATATATATATATATATATATATATATATATATATATATATATATATATATATATATATATATATATATATATATATATATATATATATATATATATATATATAAAAATTTGAAATCCCTACATGCATGCTACACAAGCAAATGGATAGGGATGCCTGGATTGAGATTCGAAGGAATCTGTTTCACATGCCTTAATAAAATATCATGTTACTTAACAATCACAAATGTCATGCAACAATCAAAATTAAATTATACATGAGATGAATTTAAGATCAAAGGTTTGTTACCAATGGGATGCTTTGTTTTGGATGGAGATGGCTTGCAAAGTGTGCTTCGATTTTGGCAGTTTTGGTGTATTTCTTGCAGTCTTCGTGTGGCTCATATGGGGCAATGTGTGTGTACCTGGAGGCAAGGTTTTTGTCTGGATGATGCGTGTATAGGCAAAAATGCTTTCATTTGGAAATGTGTTTATTATATTCTCTATTTTTTCGTCCCTTTGGCAATGTGACCTTAGCCTTATATTTATAGGGGTATGAGGAGAGAAAGTATGGAAAGAGACAAAGGCTTTCAAGGCCATGAGACAAAAATCCAACATATTGAAAGTTGGCCATATTTGGATAATTCTTGCCATTTTGAAATCTTGAGTGAACCTGGACATGTTTCGCCCCCTGGCTCTTTCGAATGCCCCAAATGTATGTCCTTTGAAGGCATTATTTGTGTGTCCTTCGAATGGACCAAATGTATGTCCTTCGAAGGCACCACTTTTGTATCCTTCGAATGGACCAAATGTATGTCCTTCAAAGGAACCATTTGTGTATCCTTCGAATGGACCAAATGTATGTCCTTCGAAGGCACCATTTGTATGTCCTTCGAATGGATCAAATGTATGTCCTTCGAAGGCACCATTTGTGTGTCCTTTGAATGGTCCAAATATATGTTCTTCGAAGGTACCACTTGTATGTCCTTTGAATAGGTCTTTGAATGCTTCTTCGAATGGACCATAGAATGCTTATTTGGAAGGGACCATCTTGTGTGTCAAAGTATGGAAAACTGTGTGTTGAAGGTTTTTAGAGGTGGAGTCAGTAGGCCTTAAGATAGACATTGCCTTGTCGAATCTTGCATGTATATAGCCATTGCTTTGTGAATCGAATTTCAGTTGAAAGGGGCCTTTTGCCTTGTGGATCGAAGGCAAGTCTGAGGAAGCCTTTTGCCTTATGGATCAAAGGCAAGTCTAAAGAAGCCTTTTGCCTTGTGGGTCGAAGGAAAATCTGAGGAACCCTTTGCCTTGTGAATCCAAGACAAGAATGAGGAAGCTTTCGCCTAGTGGATCAAAGGCAAGCATGAAGTGGCCTTTTCCTTGTGGATCGAAGGCAAATCTAAAGAGGCCTTTGCCTTGTGGATCAAAGGCAAGCATGAAGAGGCCTTTTCCTTGTGGATCGAAGGCAAGTCTGAAGAAGTCTTTTCCTAAACGAAGTTTCCATGAAGGAGGTCACTGATTTGTGAATCAAAATAAACATGCAAGAGGCCACTGCTGGTGAATCGAAGCAAACTTATAGTGGGTTCTTGCCTTGTGAATCGAAAGCAAGCCTGAAGCAGCCAATGCGGAGTCGAAGCCTTGTGAATTGAACTTAATCTAAGGGGGGCCATCGCCTAATCAAAGCTGGTAAATCAGGCCTGCATCGAAGGATGCCAAATTCCCAATTGAAGACTGGTGAGCCAAGCTTGCATCGAAGGATTTTATATGCCCAATCAAAGTACCTTGTTAAGGTGCCAATCGAAAGACACTTCACCATCTTCAAAAAAAATTATTTTCTTTAAGCAAGTGTTTGTAACCACCCATGCAAGGGAAGATCTTGGAAAACATGAGAGGGAAAATTTTGGGGTACAACATGCAGCATAGCTAAGATTCTGGTTCCTTGTTCATCACAAATCTGCCTTGTAAATCAAGAATGAATGCCCAACTTCAGGTCCTTGAATATCCTAGCTCAAGTATGATAAATTCATGCTCTTGGGTGTTTTGGAAAGCTTGAAACATCCTCTATAAATTTCATGTTTTCACTTTTATTAAATCAAACTGGAACTTAATGAAAACTGGCCAAGAAGTTGGGATAAAAACCTGACCAAACCTGCTGAAATTTTCTCCAAGTGTTTTATCAAAAATGCTATGACTTCATGAATTTATAACTTAAAATCCAAGAATTTCTAGAACAAGTCCTTCCCTACAATGTTTTAAATATTATTTAGATCTACAACTTTCATGTTGGAAGTTTTCCTTGAATCAACTTGCATCATGGTGAAAATTTGGCACAAAGTCATGAAAAAGCTAACTTTCCAACACAGAAAAATTTCTAAGTCTTAGAATTTTGACTTTTTAAAGATAATTTTGACTTTTTAATTTCTTGATGAACAATCTTCATATTTTTACATGTCTTGATAAAAATATGATTTTTGAAACTTGATTTTGATGAAAAAGTCAAAGTTTGACTTTTCAGTATACAATTGACTTTTTCATCAGTTGACCAAATTATAACTATTAATCAATTGATCTTGAGAAGTGTTTTGAACCATTCCATTAGGTCAAGATAATGAATTTGAATCCTTGATATCATGTATCAAACCAATAAGTCATGTATTTTGTCAAAAGTTAAAAATTGAGCATTCTCAATCAAAACCCTAATTTTGATCATTTTGCCCTTTTAGTGATTTGATCAAATTTCTTGAGGAATTATGATACAAACTTGACCAATTGACATAAATGAGTTCAAAATGTTGATATTGATCAAAAATTATGAAGTTTGACTGTAAATTGATCACAATTGACTTTTTTCCTAATATAGTTGATTTTAGGTCAACTGATCAATTGACTAAGCAAAAATATGATCCAAAGCTTGAAACATGACATGGGAAATATTAAGAGCCCAAAATGATCCATGAAATTCATATGAAGCATTAAAAGTCCAATTGTACTTATGCAAACTCAAACCCTAATTTTGAGTCATCAGTGCTTGAGGAGGTGTCTTGAGTTGATCTGTCCTTGTGCATTCTTGAGCCAATGGACATCTTGTGACATAAATCTTGAGAAAATGAAAGGGAAAATTTTGGGGTACAACAAGATGTATTTATCGCGTATTTGGAGCATCGAGGAATAAAGTGTCGAAGGCACGGCTCCGGATAAGCATTTTTGGATGAAATAAAGAAAATATGTGTTACAGGTCGCGCTTAGCTCTGTCTGTTTCCGCTTAGCATGTCCTATGAGTTGAAGAGGGAGATTTTGAATAGGCGAGCTTGCTAAGCGCAGTTTGAGCTTACTTAGCGTGCTAAGGCGGTTTAGTATTTTTAAGTGTAGATCGCTTAGGGCGGCTAGCGCGCTTAGCGCTGTCTATGGAATTTTGTTTTATAAACTTCATTTTGTTTCATTTTTAGGTTATGGTTTTGGGGTGGTTTTTGATCGCCATTTCCATCAACCTTCATTTTTTATAGATTATCTTAGGAAACAACACTAGGGTTTTGCTTATGGATGATTGGAGGTGAATTTCTCTTCGATTGGAACTGACAAACTGTTAAATATGTGGTTTATCTCTTCTCTTATCTTTGTATTTCTCTTTTATTGGGTTTTGTATGTATATTTATTTTGAATTCATGTATATTTATCGCCTTTGGCGTTGTATAAAGCTTGCTTTACAAATATGTGTCGATTGTTGTCCTGGGTTTTTACTTTGTGTTAGGGATTTGAGTAGCTATAGACATATACTGCTTAGGTTCTTATCTAGGATGATTATCTATTAGTTTCTGAACTCTAGAGATAGATTTAGATCTAAAAATATTTATGGGTGTCGAAGCTTAATATGGATGTCTGTTGTGTTGTTGAGGTTGACTGAGAGATTGTTGCCAAGATGATATAGTAGTTTTATTTATTTTGGGTTAGAAATAAATTAGGGAGTGAGCGATGTTAGATGACATAGACGAGTATCATAGGTTGAATATAACTGGACGATAGGTTTAAATTTGTGACGAGTATTGCACATTCATACTGGATAAGTTGTCTATCCTTTATACTTTTCACATTTATTTTCTGTAGATGACATTTTCTTTACAATCCATTCAAACCCCAAACTCATAAGCACTACAAATTGTCGAACGGAAATTCAATAACCAATCTTTGTGGACACGATATGATATAACCTATATATTACCTGGTAAAAATAATAATTTACTTTTTGTTTGCCGCTTTACCGTAACAGAAAAATGGCGTTGTTACCGAGGATTGGTTCTATTGTTCTGCATTGCCATAATACTTTAGTTTTTGAGTTTTGTAATTAATGTATATGTTGTATAGAATTTTTAAATGAACTTGTTTATATTGATACTTGTTTATTTTACTAAACTTGTACATGTTTGTGTTTACTTTCCATACTTGTGCATATATGTGTTGTCTTTGTTTTCACGTATTGTTGTAAATTGGCTCCTGCTCATAATATTTGTTGTGTGGTTGTTAGGACACTTTCTTTAGGTTTGCATGGTGTGACAATACCATGGCATGACGAGAGGAGGTTACTAGCTCGCACCATAAAGGCGTCGAGCTTAGGACGTAAAATAAGCATGTTTTGTTTGTGTTTGTTTATGTGGGTGGTGACTTATGTTTTAACAAGTTGAACTTGGACCAGTTCTAAAAATGCAAATCTTCACTTTTCAACTTGTTAATTCACTTTCACTCGTCTGTTTTGTTATGTCATTTTGTATTTTTTCCGAAAGCTTGTCGTGTTTAATTTGTGGGAGTGTAATGTGTTGTAAATATTGTTTAGAAATGTAAATGAGATTGCGTAGGTGAAGTGTAGGCTTGGTGAAAATGCAGCAGCTTTGCTGGTTTTTTTGCATTTTACCGAGTGTGCTTAGCACGCTCTATTGGCGCTTAGCGCGCTCTTCTATTTTCAGCCAGTGACTTCTGTTGTACCCCAATTTTTCCCCTAAGATCCCTTCATCATACCACATTGTTTTAATCACCACAAAATCACATTAGGGCTTTTGGTTCCTCTCCTCATCTTTAGCTTTGCTCTTTGAGGAATTACCAAGCACCTTGACTTGTTTTCTTTTGTGACCATAGATATTTTGCTTTGATTTTCTATATAAATTAAGAAATACAATATTGGTTTGTCTTACTTGTTAATAATGTATGTGAAGGCAATGAGGTTTAGCAAGTTGCATCATAGGTCCATGAGTTTATTTCCATGACCTAGTCAAAAGCTTAGAGAGCCAAGAACACCCTGCAAAAACTTCACACGAACCCACCTTTGTTGAATTCAGTTTTTTAAATTTAAGCTTCCTTTTCCAAAACTATTTGCGCATTCATCATCCTTGAACTTCATACAAATTCTCCAGCCTTTAAACCAATCAAAACGACTCATAATCCAAGCTACAGAAGTCCAGTTTCAGAGCTTCTTACTTAAACTTCGAAAAGGTAGAATTCTCCACCAATCGGATCCAAATCAAGCACTAATATGTTCTACTCCTTTGTCTGATTCTAATGCTGCTTACAATTTTTAAATCCATTGAGAATTGAGAGAGAAATCTCAAATTGAAGGTGCTCGTTATTTTTCTGTGTTTTGATTCATATCTCTTTCCATACTTTACATAAATTTGGCACGATGGTTGTGTTAGAATCGTCTTGAAGAGACGAGTTCAATGATGCTAGCCAGGGATCCTAATTTTTCCATTTGAAGGATCTCACAAAATCCCCATTGCAGGGTGTCTGGAGGTTGAAGATGATGACATGTCTCGTCTCAGCCAATGATAGTGTGCCAAGCGTTTTAATTTCATTGGTTGCCCTTTTTCTGGTCACATGTGTATTTCACTAAGGTCTATATCAAGCACAGCGTGTATGGTCCATTGGATTAGCTTACTAACGCGTTTTGACTTTGATCTGATGGTCCACATCTTTTTGGTTTCATTTTATTTTTTGATTTTATATTTTATTTGATTAAATTTTCAAAAATTCATAACTCTTTTATTTTTTATCCAAAAATTATGAAAAATTCACAAAAAATACTTTGAATTATTTCTGATCTGATGAATATTTTTTTACATTTTTATTTTAACATTTGATATTTTTTACATTTTTTGTATTATTTGCTTTCTTTTAATTACTTAAAAAATACTTTCTAATATTTTTTAATTCTGAAAAAATTCATAAATATTATTTTGCATATTTTTGACTTTCTGGAAATTTTATGGAATTTTATGTTGAGGTTCACTATTTTTGATCTATTTTATGATTGTTTTAGCAATTTTAAATGGTTTAAAAATAGTTTCTGACTTTTAAAAATTACCAAAATTTTTATAAAAATATTTGGATCCATTTCTGATTTTTATATGGTCTTATTTTTTATTTCTTGATTAATTTGAACATAATTGATATTTTCCTCATTATTTTCTATTTTTAAACTTTGTTTTACCCCTTTTAATGTATATATTAAATATATTATTATTTTGTGATTATTTTCTGGCTGTCTTGAGTTGATTTTTTGATCATGACTTTATTAACATCATTGGATCTTGGGTGTTGAGTTCAACTCCACCAAAATGGATGAATGATTTTAATAATAGTTAGATTAAATTTTTAATTCAAAAATGGTTTATTCATCCTTTTTGCCCTAATCCTCTTCATCTCATCCCCTTCTTATTGCACTAAATGTTGTTGGAGCATGATCTCTATATCATGTCTCAAATAAACGGTGCATAGATTTCTATTGACCGGCCTCAAAATAGGTGTGACTTCTATATAAGTCCACTTACGATTTCTTAACATAGCGCTAAATTTTGTCCCGATTCGAATAAATGATCATTCGTGGCCCAAACTTATGATTGAAGCCCAAGTATGTTAATTTGATCTCTTTGATCCAATAACCTTTAGATTCATTGTGTGGAGGTTTTGGTTCTACCAATCCTCTAATGGATCTACAACACCTTTGGTCAACGCGGATTACTTAAACATCGTTGATCATTAAATGGTACTTGTGAGAATTCAAAATGGATGATATACTTGACAAAAAGCAAATGCAACTTGTTGTGTGGAGGCTTTGGTTCTACCAATCCTCTAATGAGTTCCAAATGCAAGTTTCAATATGGTCATCCAACTAACCACTAATTATTGACTTGTTTTATTTTATGCTTTTATTCTTTTATGCTTTATGCACTATTTATTTTTTAGCATTTTACATTTCATGCCATTTTCATCTTTGCTCATTTGAGCATTTATTTTCTTGTCATTTTTACTTTTCTCACTTGAGCTTTTCGTTTTCTTTTTCTAAGATACTTAATAACCAACTTAAACCCTAAAAAACTCTTAATGGTACTTGACTATTTGGTTACTATCCTTGGCATGATGGAGCCGTGGACTTTTTCTTAGACTTAGGATTAGAAACCTTGGCCTATCTTGGAGACCTTGTGATCTTATATTATTATTTTGTCTGGAGTTCTTGAGGTTTACCTCAAGACATTGGGTTGCTTGTTTGTTTTTGTGTGCAGGTTTTTTTGGTGATTACATCATTTGCTTGTAATCTGGAATTCACCCGCATACAGCCGTTACTCTGCCTATTTTTTGTGAATACTTAAGACACTTGAAGTTTGGTTCTCTCAAGAGGTCTAGTATCTTTCCTTTCTTGGTTCCAATCCAAAGAATGGTAATTCTATCTTGGCTCATAATGTCAAGTTTTGGCTTCTTGTTGGTTAGATGGTCTCTATCCTTGGCTTTTACCTTATGCTTTAGGATAGCCTCTTCTACTCCTCCCATCTTCTTTAATTTCAAAAAATTTCTCCCTCTTTTTTTAAACTCTTCTTGTTTCTAAACTTGAAACACTTTCATAATAAACTTGGACTTAGGTCCATGCATTTTCAAAACATTTTCATCAATAAACTTCAATCAATTTAATAATACTTTGACACTTTTTATGAGAAGACTAAAAGTCAATCAATCTCATTTCAAACCATTTTGCCACTTTAGCTTTTATCTTTAAACTTTTCTCAAAAGATTAGACTCTTGCCAATCCTTGTAGTGATGAAAACAACTATACTTCTACAATATCTAGTGAAGTGAGATATTTTCCACTTAGGTGTTGAGTGAGGCATTGTTGATTTTAAAATCCAAGCCATATCCTCCACTTTGAGATGATGCAAATTCTCCTTTCTCATGATTGTGGGTAGTAAGTATGTTTTTCCACACGGACAATGACGATGATGTCTTATCTCTTAAAATCAACCAACGCACTTGTGTTTCATTTTTTTTAAAAGAGGAACTACGTGTACCCTGATCCCCTATTGCACGAAAGGTGGTACGTAGGCACTAAAGGTTCACAACCATGGCGGGTGCAAAATGCATTAAAAAAATATACTTCTTTTCTCACCTCCACTATCTATTTTATAAATAACACATTTTTTATAGCCAAAATATACAGATTTTTACAAAGAGGTTCTTGTGGAGTACCGTAGATGTTTAAGGTGCTAATACCTTCCCTTTGCATAACCAACCCCCTTACCTTGAATCTTTCCCCCTTTTTTTAGGTTATTCGCTCTTTTCCCATTCCTTCGGAAACAATAAAGCGCGATGGCGATTTTTATTTTTGATTTGTATAAAGTCTAGCCAATCTAATGGCTTAGTCTTGAACATTTCTACCGCTACAGAAAAATGGAGACTTCACTGGGGAAAGATTGACCTCTTGCTGGTCCAGCCCTAAGTGGGTTGAGCCTATCTTTGTTTATTATCTGTATATGTGTTATTGTGTTTATGTGTTATATTTTGTATATATGTTTGTTTGGATTTTCCTAGTTTTTAGGGTGCTTGGTGATTACTCATAAGTCCTATACTCGGACTTGGGCAAACTTTAAGATAGGACGGGCGGTATAGTCATGTTAACTTTGAGGGAGTAATCCCAAAAAGGAGGCATGAGATCCCCCACTCAGTGGAGGCCCCTTTGACTGTAGTGTCATTTACCGAGTAATCGGGAAGATGTACTGCTTTCGACCTGGGAGCCTGCTGAAACTGAGGACCGTAGAATACCAAACCCATCTTGGCCTTTTAGGTGTAGTGCGGAAGCTATGACAGAGTAATCCGGAAATAGTTGTCACGCGATACTACGCTTGGACGAGCCTTTCTTGAGAATATTACTAATTACCGAGTTAATCGGGAAGTTGGTAATATCCGAAGGAAGGATGTAGACTCTGGGAACCTCTAGAACCTTGTTCGGCAGGTGATAACTCTTAGACCAACACCTTATGGGTAGTACCTTCGACCTCAGGATAGTGACGTTGAACCTATGAACCCTATATGTGTGATCTTGTGTGTGATTGTTGCATCATGCATCCATGCACTCATAAGCATCTTTTGGAGAAAATAATATTTCAAGGGATTTAAAGGTTGACTATTTGTGAATATCTCAGGTACTTTTAACCATGGATTTTGGAAAGAGAAAGACCAGGAAATACAGTTTCAAGGATCCCAATATAGATGAGTTGGTCAGTCTAATTCCAAAGATCGAGTGTTCAGCAAACTTTCGGAAGAAGTATGGATCCATTATTCCTCTCATGAAGCTGAAGATGAAGAAGGGTATTCTCTCGACCTTGGTCTAGTTCTATGATCTGGTGTATCACTGCTTTACTTTTCCCGATTATCAGTTGATGCCTACATTGGAGGAGTATTCCTATCTATTAGATTTACCCGTTACCGATCGTGTTCCTTTTACTGGTTTGAAGGGTGAGCCAAAACCACATGAGATTGCTGCTTTGATTCATCTGGGGAAGTCCGAGGTGGAAGCCCATATGACTACCAAGGGAGGGATTAGAGGATTACCATCTCAGTTCTTATTGGAGAAAGCTCGTTACTTTGCCAGGATGAAGAGTACGATTGCTTTTGAGGCCATCTTTGCTTTACTTGCTTATGGATTATTCTTATTTCCTAATGTGGACAAGTTTGTCGATATTAGCGCTATCAGGATTTTCATGATTGGAAACCCGGTTCGTACATTGTTGGGTGATGCTTATTACTTTGTTCATCTTCGGAGTTCCTATCATGGGGGAATAATTATCTGTTGCACGCCTTTGTTGTACCGATGATTCGTCTCTCATATGCCTCAGTCTGATGCTTTTTGGGATGTCAAGAAGGAACCTCGTTGGGCTCCTAAAATCATGGCACTTACTCATCCGGATTTGATTGGTATCATCCAGCTTGTCAGGATGTAGAGATTATTGACAGTTGTGGTAGTTTCCCCAATGTGCCTCTTCTTGGTACAAAGGGAGGAATTAACTATAACCCTGTTCTTGCACGGTGACAGCTTGGTTATCCGATGAGGGATAAACCGAATAGTATTCATTTGAGTAGTTTCTTTCTGAAGGAAGGAGAAGACCATAGGGAAGCTAGGGAGCAGATTGCAAAGGCCTGGCATCACATTCATAAGAAGAGTAGGAAGGATTTGGGACCTAGTGGTGTTGTTTCTTTGGAGCCATATCTTCAGTGGGTTCGATCGAGAGTCATTCAGTTGAAGATGTCGTATACTCGGGAGACACCCATGCCTGATCTGTTTGTGAAGACCCTCCTCCTTTATTAGATGATCTAGAAGAACTGCAGCTTGCTTTGGTTAGGATGCAACAGGAAAGAGATGCTTGGAAGAACAAGTTCCAGACTTTAGAGAGTTCCTACAAAGCAGACTTGAAGGAGAAAGATGATTTGATCGAGATCCTTGAGAGTCTCGAGCGGTAGAGTCTATGGAGAGGCAAGGGGGTTTATTTTCTCCTAAGCCTCAAACAGGTGCCGGTTACTCACTTTCTGCTTCCGATGATTGGAAGGAGATTGCCATCAGACGGGTGGAAGAAAACCAGAGGTTGAGGGCTCAGATTGCCAGGATCAGGGAAGCGCCAGTGTACAGATTGATCTCTATTATTTTCTTTCTCTCAGGATTTTTAGATTGTATTCTCATATTGTACTTGGGATCATTGAAACTTGTAACCCATTTTGAAGTTATTATAATAAAAGTTTTCAGTATTTCAAATGCGTAATTATTTTGATGTTTGCAATATGTCTATAAACGTTAAATCCCTTGAAATATTAAATGATAAATTAAAAATAATCATATGCATTGCATATCATGCATCATATTGCACATATTTCTTGCATTTATTATGCATATCCAGGTGCCTTACCCAGCTTTTTGCTTCGTCCAGCAAGCTGACTCATCACTACAACACTCGGTCTAACTTCAAAAAGAAGATGGATAACTTGGAACAGGAGAATCGCGAGCTATGCGAAGAAGTTTCGGCTTTGAAGGATGGTTTGGCCAACTTGACTACTCTGATGGAAGCTCTGGTGGTTGCTCAGAATCATACATCGAGTGTTCAACCTCAACCAACAAGGGCAAACGCTGAAGTTCCTGTTGTTCTTGTATTCGCTACTCCGACTGTTGTTCAAAAATGAAGGCCTTAAGGTTATCCATGGGGAATGCCGGAGAATTTTGCACCTGAAGGTTTCAATTTGGGCCCCCAAGATGCTCCAGTGATTCCAAATGTTAACACCCCGGCACCTCCTGTGGTGCATACTGTTTCTGCTGCACCTCCTTCGGTGAATTTGGTTCCGTTTGAAGATGTGTGTCGTCCTTTCCCTCCGCCGAGTGAAGATTCCGGTCTTTATGACAGAATGGATGATTTCCAAGAATAGTTTGATAGAATGCAAAGAGAGATGAAGGCTCTTATGGGAAAAGAGTTATTTGGGCAGAATGTGAATGAGCTGTGTTTGGTTCCAAATGTTAAAGTGCCTGCTAAGTTCAAGGTCCCAGAGTTTGAGAAGTACAAGGGTAACACTTTCCCTCGTGCTCACTTGGTGATGTATGTAAGGAGAATGTCTACCCACACCAATGATCAGCGTCTGCTGATTCACTTTTTCCAGGATAGTCTGATCGATGCAGCGTTGAAATGGTACATGAGTTTAGACAGCGCCAACATCCATACCTTTAATGATTTGGGAGAAGCATTCATTAAACAATACAAGTACAATGTGGACATGGCGCCTGACCGTGACCAACTTAGGGCCGTGATTCAGAAAGACAGAGAATCGTTCAAAGAGTACGCACAGAGATGGCACGAAGTGGATGTACAAGTGATTCCTACCATGGAGGAGAAGGAAATGACTAAAAATTTCTAAAGACACTAGGCACTTTCTACTACGAAAGAATGGTAGCAAGTGCCCTAAGTTATTTTAAAGAGATGGTAGGAATGGGAGTCTGCCTAGAAGAGGCAGTAAGAGAAGGTCGTTTGACAAAGGGTGAAGGGTCCGGAGCTGTGAAGAAGCCAGCTTATGAGTTTACAAAGAAGAAAGAAGGGGATACAAATGTTGTCTTACAAGAGAGGAGAGTAAATGCTCCTAGAAGGAATTATCAGTGTCACCAGCAAGTTGCCTCAGTTACTCCTGTTATGAATACCGCTCCAACTACCGTTGCTTATCAGAGACAATCCCAGCAGGGGAACCAAGGGAATAATCAGAGAAGGGAGAACTATGACCCCATTCCCATGAGCTATGCAGAGCTACTACCAGTATTGATTTAGAAGAAGTTGGTCCAGACATGACCCCCTCTAGCAGTACCATCACCATTGCCTTGGTATTACAAAGCAGACCAGACGTGTGTCTTTCATCAGGGAGCACCAGGGCATAGTGTTGAAAATTGTTATCCTTTGAAGACTGAAGTAAAAAGGTTGGTGAAGTTTGGAATTTTATCTTTCAAAGACATGGGACCTAATGTGAAAGACAATCCTCTACCCAAGCATGGGGGAGTGAATGCTGTGAATATGGTGGTCGGTTGTCCAGGTGACTTCCGGATTTTTGACATTAATCTGGTTAGAGGGGATTTGGTGAAGATGCACACAGACCTCTGTGAATTCAGTTATTATACGCATGACCACGCCGGTTGTGCTGTTTGCAGTACAAACATACAGGGTTGCGAGAAGATAAAAGCTAATTTACAGGATATTTGTGATACGGTGGCAGAACCGGACTGTTTTAGGAAAATGTTGGTTTATGTTTTGCGTTTGTGTTTGCAAAATGTCGTGGTAAGCAAGAGTCGCCACCGACTTTTATTTTATCCAACAGGAAAGGACAAAAGCACAGAAAAATTCCTTTTTCGAGATTTTGAGTACAGGGGGTAGATTATAAAAAGGGAAGGTATTAGCACCCTTTCTATCTGTAGTTTTCTACGGGCTCTTAGGTACTTGCTCATCATTTTAAAAATTGCTTCCGTGTTTGTGTGTTTTGAAAAGTTTTTTATTTTACTTCCTTTTAACCCTTGCTTCTGTCTTCAAGAGTGTTACGAAGTGTTTTTGAAAACTTTGTTTGAAAGGAGTGTAAGTGTGAAAAAGTTTATTTTGAGCAAGTACCTACTAGCATCTACCTACTCGAAAAAAAGAATGTTTCTGTTCTTGTTTACCTTAGACAATGATATCCCACTATTAGTGAGTAGGTAGCACCGTTGTTGGAGTTGTAAGGGTCAATTCGAAAGGGACATACGATCACTAAAGCAATGTTAGGAGGTCTTAGTAATAACCCTAGTGTCTTAAGATCATATTCAAGGCAACATTTCCGAGGCAACCTTTCTGAGGCAACATTTCCGAAGCAACATTTTCGAACGGGACATTTGATCTTTGTTTAGACAAGAGAGAGACCACTAAAACACCCTATACTTAATGATCGTTTACCGAAGGAAACCTAAGTGAGAGTATACCCTAGGAGTGCGCATGTGCGAGTGATTTGATTTCAGTTATTATCTTTTCACATTTAGAGTTTGCTAACCATTTTAAAATTAACATACAGTCTTGTCATGCAATCCTATTATCATACATCTAACAGTTAATATTTGCGAAAATTAAAATGCGAGAAATAAAACTACGCTATTATAAGGCTTCGGGGAGAGGGTTAATTACATAGCCAAAAACCCGTAAAATGATAAATAAAAGAAAAACCCTAATTAAACTATTACATCCCATGAGCAGTTACATTAATATCATAAAAATAAATAATAATAAATGCGTGCGATTAGACGAGAACGAGAAAACTAGGGTTTTGACCCCGTCTAAACCTTGTTGAATGAAAAATCATATTTTTGTGTTTTTGATTATTTTGAGAAAATAAGGTTTTAATAAATACAAACCTAATTACTTAATTAATTTAAATTAAGAAAAATTATTAATTGACCTATTTTTGTATTTTTATTTATTGAGAAAAGAATTAAAAATTAAATCAAGAACAAACCTAATTTTCTAATTGATTTTAAGTTATTTACAAAAGGGTTAGAATTACCCTAAAATTAAATGACTAATTATTAAATTAAATTTGATAAAAATAAAACCTAAATCTAAATTTGTGAAATTGATTTTATAATTTTGTAAAAAGAATTTAATTTGTGTTAGAAAATAATTTAAACAAAATAAATAAATAAAAGGAAAAGCATAAAATAAAAAAAGAGATGGGCCTGGTTTAGTAGCAATGGAGGGGGTGTCAATTGCATTTTCTGAGCCCAAAACTCCTTGGCCCAAGTTGACTTTCCAGATCCTGCATGCTTGCTTGACTAGGGTGCATTGTGAACCTCCAAAGGATAGCCCTTGGATCTAGCTTGTTGGTGGCCTGGATGGTGAGATATTGATGACACACGGTGGATGTCCTGGAGGCTTGTACACCTGATCATGTAAAAGAAAATAGTATTGAACAAATATGGGGGACCTGAGAATCGAACCCAGGCCCTTTGGCTTTTCCCAACACATGATGACCATCTGAGCTAGCGAGCTTTGTTGTATACCTAATTCCAAAATAAGATTATATGGAAAAAACGAAATAATGGATTATAAAATGCGTGCAGTTTGAATAGGCGAATCAGGGAGTGCCACGCCACCCTTCTTCTTCCTCCCTCCATTGGCAAAAGTCCAGAAATTTTACCTACGGACAAAGGGTGTAGTTATAACCCTTGTCCATTCCAAAACATCATCCCTGCATGATAAATCAATTCCAGTGGTACCAATCAGCTCTTTGCAACCTCACGAGCATCATGGTGCCACTCTCCATGGCAAATTTTTCCTGCAAGCAAAACCCCTAAAAACAAAACCTAAACCCTAATCATGGCAACTTTCTGTATAGCCAATAAAAATGCAATTAAGTGTTACCATTAGCTTGCAAATGTTTCAAGGATTCAGAATATATAAACAAATCATGCTAAGAGTGCCAGGATTATGATATGCAATTTCAAAAAAGCATGAAGGTCGTGGGATACTTACAGCGCGTATCTGGGCACGAAAATGCTTGCTAATGATTGGGATAGAGTCCTTGGATACCCAGCAGACGAATGGTATGCTTGGAATGGCTTGAAGAAGCCTGGAATTGAGAAATCAAATTGCAACTTTCCTTTGAAATTTTGAGATTTGTTCTTCTCTTTTCACGCCTGCAATCCCCTCATTTTTTATCTGCACTTGTCCTATATGTACCCTAGAATGAATTAGGTAAACTTGCTTCAAATCTTTCTCAATTAAGATGATTGAATCATGATTTGATTCTTATGTAAATCTTTCCAAATCAAGCCAAATCCAATCTTTTTGTGTCCTAATGAAGCTTTCACGATTTGATTCTTCTTCCAGTTGTATAAGAGACCTAAACATGCACAAAATCTCAAGCTTTGATTAGTTTTGATATTTTCATGATTTTATTTTGATTTTATTTAATTTAATTGAAATAAAAATAAAAATAAATGATAAAAGTAAAATAAAGATAAGTGGGAAGGATCATGGGTCATGGATCATGTTACAAACTCAATGCAAGCACAAAAGGTTGGGCCCATTTGACAAAAATTGCAATTTGAGACACATTTGACTTTTGGCAATTTTGCAAAAAAGGTTAACTTTATCAATGCATAACTTCCTCAATTTTGACCCTAGAGATGTGTTCTTGGACCTTTTAGAAAGCTTACGATGTCCTCTAAGCAACCCTTTTGGTCTTATCTCAATTGAGTCTTCCATCTTCATGTATGAAGCTTTGATAAAAAAGGTGTTTTTGTTGACTTTTCAAAATGACCTATGATGTCCAAATTTATATCTTCTTGTGAGTGCATATTCTGAACTTGGGAGCTGAATATGGATTGTAGGGAATTGAATCCTATTCAAAATGAGATTTGGATGGGTCATTTTTGATAAAGTATGAGAAAGTTATGCTTGGTCAAAGTTGAGTTGACTTTTCCTACAAAACCCTAATTTAGCAACTTTTGGGTTTTGATGAATTGTGAACAATCCTTGAGTAATCATGATCAACCCTTGATCAAATGATGAATAATACTTCATAATGAGAATGTTGACCAAAAATCTTGAAGTTTGACTGTATGTGGGCCACAGTTGACTTTTGCCCTAACAAAGTCGATTTTCAGGCCTTTGAGTAATTGACTGAGCAAACTTCCTCTGCAAGGCTTGAAACTTGACATGGATGATATTGATATTAAACTTTCTATCTGGTCTTTCTCCAAGCTTTGCAATTTCTCAATTCTTATCTGATCGTACTCCAGCCTTCATAAGGAATTTAGTTGTTATCCGGTCGCATTCGGGCTTCAACTTGATTTTAAGGCACACTAATACCCGGTCGATTTCGGGCTTCTTAGTAATTGGCTAGGTAAACTGCTATTTGGTCGAAATCTAAGCTTCGCAGTGTCTTATACTATTATATGGTCGATTCCAGGCTTCAGTCCTTTGCCGTTATCTGGTCGTAATCCAGGCTTCGCAACTTCTTACTTATTATTTGGTCGTGTTCCAAGCTTCAGAAGAAATCAAGTGGTTATCCAGTCGCATCCGGGCTTCCAATTTATTTTAAGGCCTACTAATATCCGATCGATTTTCGGGCTTCATAGTAATTGGCCGGGTAGACTGCTATTTGGTCGAGATTCAAGCATCGCAGTGTCCCTTAATGTTATCTAGTCGTAGTCCCAGGCTTCAGTGTCTTTTGCCACTATCTAGTCGTAGTCCAGGCTTCACGGTGTCTTATACCATTATCTGGTCGAATCCAGGCTTCATGGTGTCCTGTACTGCTATCTGGTCGATTCTAGGCTTCACAATACCTTGTTAAGTTGTTTTCCAGTCGATTTCCGAGCTTCACTGCTTGTGTTTATGATATACCACTATCTAGTTGATTTCAGGCTTCATGGTGTCTTTGTACCGCTATCTGGTTGTTTTCCAGGCTTCACAGTAACTTGCATTGCTATCTGGTCGTTCTCCAGGCTTCATAATAACTTGTTGGGATTCAACTATTTTTCGGTCGATTTACGGGCTTTATAGCTTGAATTTAAGATAAACCATTATCTGGTCGATTCCAAGCTTCATGGTGTTTTGAAGAAATCAAGATATTATCCGGTCGGATCTGGGCTTCATAGCTTGAACTGGAATAGAAATCTTAGCATCGATTTGACTGAACTAGAGAAAACTTGTGAGAATTTGATTGCATCTTTCCCTAAAAGGTAAAGAGTTAGTCGTATGTAATGCCATGATGCATGATATGTATCGAGTAATGATGTTCTCAAAATAAATGAGATTGTGCTGCATGATGTATATGCGTATGCCATGATGTATGGATATGCAATGTTTTTATGATATTCTCTAGTTGGGGAAAATAAATCTCGGACTGCTGTTGGAGAGTACAAGGAGTTGAGTTCTTTGCGCTCGCTGGGGATAACGACCAAAGATGATTAGCTAGAGACTCGCGCCCGTTCTGTTTGAGAATATTCCGCTGGGAGAGACTCTGCTAGAGAATAAATTTGCGAGAGAATGACTCTATAGGGAAGAGAGATACTCTGCTAGAAGATCTGTTGATTTGGAGAAATATCCTCAGCTGGGGATGAATTACCGTTGCTTGGTGATAATGAACCCGGTTGGGGATTGAGTTTCTGCTTGTGGAAGAAATAAACTCCATTGGGGCATAATCTTCTAATGCAGGTGATAGATAAACTCTGCTTGGGGATAATTACCATCACTATCTTTGGGTGCTTCTTACTCGGCGGGGAGTGTTTGTATCTTTAGTCATATTCTCAAGCTAGCTATATCCATGTACCAAGTGGGTAGAGCAACTGTAAGGTTTGGACACTTCTTGTTTGCCCCTGTTCCTGAAATTACGAGTAATTGTCTTTTGTTTCGCATGTAAATATTTATGAGCAACAATTATTGTCAAGTGCATATATCAAAAATGAACCATTGGACGTTCTTACAAAACAAAACAGAAAAAGAAAAACAATTTTGGAATTTATTGTAAAATGAATTGTATTGATTTTGAAGTTGGCCTGTAATAGGCGTTTTGTGCAAGAGGCTGACGTCATAGTAAGAGAACGCCGTCGAGGAGACAAAAATTATACAATTTGTGAAAAACAAAGAAAAAACAGCTATGTGAATAATCCTACTGGGTTCCAACTCTACTATTGCCTTTATATCTCCGAGCGTCTCATCACTTTGCTACTTGGTTGAAGGTAGATCAGATTGATTGGCGTCGTCCGAGCTTGATAGTCGATACCGAAGTCTGGTTGCAAGATGATCCAATGAGACATAGTGTTACACTTTGATCCCTCATTTTTTCCTGGACCGCCCTTTCGGGTTTTCAGTCCATCGGGATACCCTTTTTTGCCCAAGCTGCCTTTTCAGGTTTTTGACTTGCTGGGTGTACAGTTTTTTTTCATTTTCATCCCTTATTTTTGCCCGAACCCTTTTGGTTCACCGGGAAGCCCTTATTTTTGCCTAGGCCATTCAACCTAGTGGGTCTTTGATGATGCGTAGTATTTTTTCACTATGTCTACATTGATAGGGTGAGGAAGTTCGTCACCATCCATGGTGATTTAAATCATGGCTCCTCCTGAGAAAATGTTCTTAACCACAAATGGCCCTTCGTACGTGGGAGTCCATTTACCCCTGGGATCACCTTGCGGTAGTATGATGCGTTTGATCACCAGATCCCCAACCTGATACTCTTGTCGTCTTACTTTCTTGTTAAAAGCCTTGATCATTCGCTTTTGATACGTCTGACCATGACAAATAGCAGTAAGTCTCTTTTTGTCGATTAAGTTTAGTTGATCAAGGCGGGTCTGGGTCCAGTCGTCTTCACTCAAACCCGCATCCTTCATAATCCAGAGAGATGGTATCTGGACTTCAATGGGCAAGACTGCCTCCATGCCATACACTAGAGAGTAGGGTGTTGCCCCTGTTGATATCCGTGTTGAGGTACGGTACCCATGAAGAGCGAATGGTAACATCTCATGCCAGTCTTTATATGTCACTGTCATCTTCTGCACAATCTTCTTGATGTTCTTGTTGGCCGCTTCAACAGCCCTGTTCATCTTCGATCGGTAGGGAGAAGAGTTGTGATGATGTATCTTAAACTGTTTGTAGAGCTCGGTGATCATCGTATTGTTGAGATTTGTACCATTGTCCGTAATGATCCTCTCTGGCACACCATATTTACAGATCAAATTGTGTCGGATAAACCGCGCCACGACATTCTTGGTTACTATAGCAAAGGAAGCTGCCTCAACCCACTTCGTAAAGTAATCAATTGCTACCAGAATGAAATGATGTCCGTTGGATGCAGTAGGTATGATCTCGCCGATCATGTCGATGCCCCACATTGCAAAAGGCCGAGGAGCTGTCAAAACATTCAGAGGAACTGGAGGTATATGCCCCTTATCAGCATATACTTGGCACTTATGACAGGTCCGAGAATGCTGATAACAATCGGCTTCCATAGTGGACCAATAATATCTAGCCCGTAGGATTTTCTTCACCATAGTATGTCCACTGGAATGAGTTCCGAAGGTACCTTCATGTAACTCTGCCATGTTCCTTTCTGCCTCGCTTTTGTCCATACATCGCAGTAAGGTCGAATCATGGTTACGCTTATAAAGGACCCCATTGCTAATGAAGAACTTCGCCGTAAACTTTCTCAAGAACTTCTTATCATTAATAGATGCACCCTCGGGGTATTCTCGAGCCTCAAGATACCTTTTTACCTCGTGAAACCATGGTTTATCAGCTACCTCTTCAGTCTCGATGTCACAATAATGTGCAGGTTCATCCAACCTCTCGATGGTAATCTGGGGAGCTTCATTGTCCCACCTGACCTTGAACATAGAAGACATGGTAGATAGCGCATCCGCTAACTGATTCTCCTCTCTCGGAAAATGTTCAAAGGTTATCTCCTCAAAGTGTGGGAGCAATGTCAGTACATATTCTTTGTAAGGAATAAGATTTGGGTGTTTCATATCCCACTCGCCTTTGATCTGACTGATCACTAGAGCAGAATCTCTGAATACACTCAAGAACTTAATACTCAGGTCAATAGCTGCTCGAAGGCCCATGATGCACGCTTCATACTTCGCCATATTCTTAGTGCAGTTAAAACATAATCGGGCGGTGAACGGAGTATGATAGCCCTCGGGAGATATGATCATGGCGCCAATGCCATTACCCAACGCGTTTGATGCTCCGTCAAAATACATAGACCATTGGGATCCTTCCTCAGGTCCTTCATCCGGTCCAGGCTCTTCGAAGTCAGTCACCAACATGATGTTTTCATCCGGGAACTCGAAATTCATGGATTGGTAGTCGTCCATGGCCTGATGCGCCAAATGGTCCGCCAATACACTCCCTTTGATTGCTTTTTGGGTGGTGTATTGGATGTCATACTCAGTTAAGATCATCTTCCATCTTGCTATTCTTCCGGACAAGGCAGGCTTTTCGAAGATATACTTGATTGGATCCATCTTTGATATCAATAGGGTAGTGTGAGTCAGCATATACTGTCTCAGCCGGCGAGCAGCCCATGCCAAAGTGCAGCAAGTTTTCTCGAGCAATGAGTATCGGGTCTCGCAGTCGGTAAACTTTTTACTAAGGTAGTAAATAGCATGCTCTTTTCGGCCAGACTCGTCATGCTGCCCCAACACACACCCCATCGAATTATCCAATACTGTCAAGTATAAGATCAAAGGTCTTCCTTCTACTGGAGGCATCAGAATAGGTGGCTCTTGGAGGTATTCCTTGATCCTTTCGAAGGCGGTCTGACATTCATCATTCCATTTTACCACTTGATCTTTCTTCATCAGCTTGAAGATTGGCTCACAAGTAGCAGTCAGATGTGAAATGAATCGGGCGATGTAGTTCAGATGTCCCAAAAAGCCTCTAACTTTATTTTCTGTGCGGGGAGCCGGCATCTCTTGTATAGCCTTAACCTTTGTAGGATCCACCTGAATACCTTTATCACTAACGACGAAACCCAGCAGTTTACCAGACCTTACCCCGAAGGTGCACTTGTTCGGGTTTAACCTCAGCTTATACATCATCAACCTATCGAACAGCTTCTGGAGATGGTCAAGGTGTTCTTCCTCAGTCTGGGACCTTGCGGTCATATCATCAACGTAAACCTCAATCTCATGGTGAATCATGTCGTGGAACAAAGCGACCATGGCGCGCTGATAAGTTGCCCCAGCATTCTTCAACCCGAAAGGCATTACCTTGTAACAGAATGTGCCCCATTGCGTAACGAAGGTTGTATTCTCAATGTCTTTGGGAGCCATCTTAATCTGATTGTAACCAGAAAAAACCATCCATAAAGGAGAAGATCTTATGATGCGCGGTGTTGTCGACCAGAACATCGATGTGTGGAAGTGGGAAATCATCCTTGGGACTCTCCCTGTTCAGATCTCTATAGTCCACACACATCTGTACCTTACCATCTTTCTTAGGCACTGGAACAACATTGGCAACCCACTGTGGGTAAGAAGTAACAGCTAGAAATCCGGCGTCAAACTGTTTCATGACCTCAGCTTTGATTTTCTCAGACATCTCAGGGCGCATACGACGAACCTTCTGTTTTACTGGAGGACAATCTTCTTTAGTTGGGAGGCGGTGAACCACAATATCGATGTCCAAACCAGGCATATCTTCATAAGACCAAGCGAAAATCTCAACATAGTCGCATAGCATCTTTATCAACCGTTGCTTGACACTAGGCTCCAGATTTGCACCTATCTTGACCTCTTTCTTGTCTTCCTCTGTACCAAATTCACTGATTCCACTGGCTCTTCATGAGGCTGTATGGCCCTCTCTTCCTGCAGTAACAGTCTAGCAAGTTCCCCAGGCACTTCACAATCATCCTCACCTTCGTCCCCGGCTTGGTTGATCAGATTTTCGAAGTCATAACTGGCAGTAGCAGAGTTGTTATCAATATGATCCAGAGTGGATGTGGATCTGCATTATGATACGTGAGTGTGTGTGAGACAATAACTGTTTTTTTGATAAAGTAAGATATGAAAAAGAAAAACAAGGAGCGTAAAATTTGTAATGCAAGAAAATGTCCAATGCTTTATTGATGATATATGAAAATGACAAACAATAAACCCTCACAAACAAAGCCAAGGTGCCTCGGGAAAGGCACCGGGCCGTAAAGTTTCGAACTGTTTGTTACAAATCTCAAAACAAAAGTCTATTACTGTGTAATAAAAGAAACAGGTACGAAGTCCTTCTCCATCCAGTTGTTCAATCCACCGTTGGTAGTCGGGTAGATCCAGCTGTCGATATCTGACTCTTCTTCATCATCCTCAATTGCATTCACTCCCTGATCACTGATGTGCAGAGGAGGTCTTCCAATCCGCGCACACCGAACAACCCTTTGAGCCTCTGCAGTAAATCCCAAACCAAACTTGTCAGTCTTGTGTGTGAAATCAGGGAGCTGACCCCAATTCGCACACCCACTTTTTTCAATTACAACCCTGGCATCCTTGAGGGGAACCATCTTCATCGGAGGTTTGTCAGCAGCAAATTCAGTCGACGTTAGAGTATGGGGGACCTCTTCAAAGTTCTGACATGGGGTTTTGATGAACTCCCCATCCATCTCCACATAGAGAAAGGAATTAAGATGACTCACCATATACTCCTATTCACCTCGTACCGTGACGATCTTCCCCTTCACTGGATATTTCAACATCTGATGGAGCGTAGAAGTCACTGCCCCAGCCTTATGAATCCAAGGGCGACCCAGCAAGCAAGAATAAGATGGTCTGATATCCATCACATAGAAAGTAGATGCTAAAGTCTGAGAGGCAACTTTAACAGGGACGTCTACCTCCCCGTGCACCATCCTTTTTGACCCGTCGAAAGCCCTGACCACAATATTGCTCGGCTTCAGAACCAAACCTCCACAGTCCAGACGGTCTAATGCTTTCTTTGGCAAAACATTCAATGAGGACCCAGTATCCACCAATACATGGGCCATAGTAGTGCCCATGCACTCGATTGAGACGTGCAGAGCATCATTGTGATTTCTTCCTTTAGCAGTCAGATCTGCATCTGAGAAACCCAACCCGTTGTCGGCAGTCAAACTAGCTACACAGTCTTTGAATTGATCGATAGAAGTTTCCTGTGGCACATGCGCAGTTTTGAGGAAAGCAATTAAAGCCTTTGCATGGGCTTCAGAACACAATAACAAGGATAACATGGAGATTTTTGATGGGGTCTGCCCCAGCTGCTCGACTTTGTTGTAGTCGCTCTTCTTGATAATCTTCAGAATTTCCTCTATCTCCTGCTTAGAGGTTTCTATAATGATCTTCTTAGGTGCCTCCATCTGGGCAGGCTCACCTGTGATTTCTTTGCCCGAGTCCCAGATGACTCGGAGACAGGGGTGATAACTGGAATAGGAACTGGGACAGTAGCTGATGTATTAGCAGATGAAATGACAACAGGTTTGTGAACAGTCGGAGGGGAAATCTCAGGAGAGAAGAGTCTTCCACTTCTGGTGACCTTGCTAGCCCCGACAATATTGCTGATATCAGCATCAGTTTCTTCAATCTTTAAGTCTTTCTTAACTCCATGGTAATACACATCGGCCCCATAGTGCCAAGGGACAGCCTTATCCGAAGTGTATGGGATAGGACCAGGGATAGTAATGATTAATGGAGTGATTCTTGGAACAGGTGTAATCCTAACAGGCTTTCTCGAGGAAGCCTTGGGAGGATTGGCGGAAATGGTTATGATGGAAACATCTTGAATTGGAACCAATGGAATCATAGTCTTCTCGAACGGGATCTCTTTGTTATCCATCAGGCGTTGAACACCTGATTTCAAAAAGTGGCAACCAGCAGGCAGAATTGAACACAAGTGGAAACCTTCGCCACAACCCGGAAATAAACCAGCCAACAATAGATTCTTCTTAATTGTCATCAAAGGAGTAGAAATTTCTTCCATGGAGGTCACAAATAAATCATTGTTCACAGGATTTACTCCATGACCGTGCTTGGGCATCGGAGCAGTTATGACGTTGGGTTTCTCCGGAGCGTCAAACTAAATCTCTTTGGCTTCGATCAAATCTTGCACCTTATTCTTCAAGGCCCAACAGTTGTTTGTATCATGACCTGGGCCATCAGAGTGATAGGCACAGCGGGTATTCGGGTTATACAGCGGAGATGTGGTGTTGGGATTCTTCAGGGCTTCCCTCAGAGTTACCAGGTTGGTCTTCAATAATTGTGGTAGAATTTGAGACAAGGTCATATTGAGCCGAGTGAACTGTCTGTGTGGTCTCTCCACCCTTTGTTGATTGTTGCATTGCGGAGCAACTGTGGGTCTTGATATCACTACCGCATTTACTGCTTGACAGCGTTCAGGTCTGCTTTGGCTCCTCGAGCCATAGACTGCACTAGGTTCTTTCTTACCGGTGAAAGACTTCTTTACTGCACTTGATGATGTATCCTTCTGTATCTTACCACTTCAGATACCAGCTTCTACTCTCACCCCAATCAGGATCAACTCAGTAAACCCAGATGACGAACTGCCGATCAGATGATTGAAAAATGGACCAGACAACGTCCCTAGAAACATGTCAACCAACTCTCTGTCAGACAAAGGGGGTTGGACTCTTCCATCCAAATCTCTCCACTTCTGAGCATAGTCCTTAAAACCTTCACTTGCACCCATAGACATACCCTGAAGCTGAGTACGAGTGGGAGCAAGGTCGGCGTTATATTGATACTGCCTGTAGAAAGCAGCAGCAAGGTCCTCCTAGTTTCAGATATTAGCTCCTTCCAATTGATAAAACCATTCAAGCTGAGTCCTTGACAGACTATCTTGAAAGAAATGCACCCACAAATTTCTATCAGCAGTGTAAGGTTGGATTTTTCTGACGTACGAGCGGAGATGGAGTTTTGGACAGGATACTCCAACGTACTTGGTGAAAACCGGAGCTTTGAACTTATGAGGGATCACCACCCCAGAGGCCAGTCCCAGTTCTTCAAAATCCAAATCAGGGATCTTCTGACACTCCATAGCACTCAGACGGTCTTTAAGTTGCTTGTACCTATCCTCAGCAGGAGGATACTGTTCCTCAGCATAATCTGTATCATTATCAGAAACTGCAGGACTGGGGCCCTTTTCTTCTTCTTGGTCCTCTCCTCCTTTGGATGAAAAGGACAGATCAGCTTGTTGTTTCAACCTATCCCCAAACCTTTTGCCCATACTCAGCAGAACGACCTTCTTCTTCTTCTTCTTCTTCTTCTTCTTCTCTTTCAGAATGAGAGCTTTCAAGTCTTCTTGCCCTTTAGCCAAGCTCAAGAACATCTCTTGGAATTGGGAATTTTGTGCCTGAAGATCTTTGATAGCTTGATCGAAAGACATTTCTGCTGAAATAAACAGCGAAGAAGATGAGAAACCTGTAATGGTACCTGTAATGGTGTGCATGATAATGGGATGCATATGTAATGATTTCAAAGACTTTGGGAGATTTAAATTTGCAAACCAAAAAATAAACAAACTTTATTAGATTAAACTTGTAAAAAGGTTTAACAATGCCTTTGAGGCGTTACAAAGAAATAAACGGAAAACAAATCTAAACTAGAAAAAAGCAAAATCAGAAATCCCATGGACGCTTCCCCTTCCTGATGACGTAGTAATTAATCGTTCTTTCATTCTCAAGTTTCCTGGTGAGCTTCAAGATCTTCCTCTCTTGCTCATGGTACTTTTCCCGGTAGGTATGCCTCTCCTCCTTCAGCTGAATCCAAGATCTCTTCAATTCCCCAAGATCAGTGGGCATGTAGGGATAAAGGACCGTATAAGGAATGCCCTCTTCATTGGTAGGCTCCACAATCACTAGCAACACAGCTTCATAGGACATCCCAAGCTTCTGATCACGAGCTCGAACCCACTGGAGATAAGGCTGCATAGGGAGAGAAGTCCTTGGTCCTAGCTCTTGAGGGTCAGATCTGTTCACCATGCCCCAAGCTCGTATAAACCTTCGATGATGCTCGTCAACGTCCTCCTTGTAATCAAAGGCAATATATGTAAGAAGTAGCTCATGAGGACCGTCTCTCTGAGCACGACCGAATTGTCGCAAATCCAAACAAGGACTGTAGGTTATTCCCCCTCTGATTCCAAGTAACGGGATATTAGGGTATCCCCCACATCGATCAATGACAGAAGTGCTTTCCATAGCCTTATAACTCCAACGAATGTCTGTATGGGCAAGGAACATTATCCTATAAGACCATCCTAAACCTTCCTCATTCTTCAAAACAGACTTGGGGAGGTGCGAAATAAACCACCTCGCCAGCAGCGGCATGCAACACATGAGAGTCCCTCTTCTTCGCACAATACGAGTATAGAGGGCATGCAAGATATCACCCAAAAGAGTAGGTACAGGATTGCGAGACAGGAAGATCTTAACCGCATTCACATCAATAAAGGAATCTGGATTCGGAAAGAGAACCAAACCGTAGATAAGGAGAGCCAATATATCTTCAAAAGCCTAAAAATCCAAGTTATCCCAGAATAGTTGAGCTTGATCTATTAGAAACTTGGCTAAGAAACCTTCAACTCCGCTTCATGTCTCCCAGTTGGATATTACATCAGCCTGAGTCAGATACAGAGCTGAAGCAATGTCTTCTGGTCTAGGAGTCTCTTCCAAACCTGTGAAGGGTATCTGCTCAAGGATAGATATTCCCAGTAAGTGAGAAAACTCTTCCATAGTAGGAACTAGTTGATAATCCTGGAAAGTGAAGCAATGATGCACCGGATCGAAGAACTGGAAAATCACACTCATCATCTGCTCATCAAACTTTGAGGTAACCAAGATAAGAAGCTGACCATGTCTTCTAATGAATTAAGAAGTATCAGAAACTCTCGAGGCTAAATCTTTGAGTTGAGCAGGTATTTGCACAAAGTTAACTCGGATGGTGTTTCTGCGCATGGAAGCCATAATCTGCAAAACAGAACAAAGATAAATCCCCTCGGTCTTTGAAATGCTTAGTGTAATGAAGTATGCATGCTATGTTATAATGCATGATGTCATGGTAAAACAAGCAGCAGGTATAATAGGTAACAGGCATGGTAAAGCCAAACAAGTCACACAAAAGCCCTTAAGTTTAAGGCTTGCATGGGGTCTAGGTATTACCCTCTTGAAGTTCAGTTGGTTTCAGCATGTCCTAATAATAGTAACCGGGTTCTAGAGGTTCTCAATATCACTGACCATCCTCCATCGGTCATGGTTTGAGCTCACGCAATCTTTTCTTGCAGCCGGAACTATCTCGAGAGTATGGTCTCAATGAGTGTAGCATCGAGTATCAACTAGTTCTCAGCTTTACACCGAGGCTAGCTATCTCACTACTTTCTAATGGCTAGGTTGGTCGATTAAAGGTTTTAAGGTCAGTTGATGCTTAATGACACACGCAGCGGCCCCGTATTCTCCTCAGTTCTCCACAAGGGATACCGGTACCAACCAATGTGCCACATCAATGTAGCTATTGCTTCAACCGTATCGGTCTACGTCGTACAGTTCCCTCACAGTTTATTTCTACTTACCTAAAAGGTGTCCCCAGATCCGGGTTAGGATCTATATTAACTCCCAAACAAAACCCTTAAAAGTAAAGCAACCAAAACAAACAAAAGAAGCAATTTATGATGAACTAAATCCTAAGGTATACCCCACTTATTAATCCCCAGCAGAGTCGCCAGTTCTGTGATACAGTAGCAGAACCGAACTGTTTTAGGAAAATTTTGGTTTGCATTTTGCGTTTGTGTTTGCAAAATGTCGCGGTAAGCAAGAGTCGCCACCGAATTTCATTTTATCCAACAGGAAAGGACAAAAGCATAGAAAAATTCCTTTTTTGAGATTTTGAGTACGGGGGTAGATTATAGAAAGGGAAGGTATTACAACCCTTTCTATCTGTAGTTTTCTACGGGCTCTTAGGTACTTGCTCATCATTTTAAAAATTGCTTCCGTGTTTGTGTGTTTTGAAAAGTTTTTTATTTTACTTCGTTTTAACCCTTTCTTCTGTCTTCAAGAGTGTTACGAAGTGTTTTTGAAATCTTTGTTTGAAAGGAGTGTAAGTGTGAAAAAGTTTATTTTGAGCAAGTACCTACTAGCATCTACCTACTCAAAAAAAAAAGAATGTTTATGTTCTTGTTTCCCTTAGACAATGCTATCCCACTATTAGTGAGTAGGTAGCACCGTCGTTGGAGTTGTAAGGGTCAATTCGAAAGGGGCGTACGATCACTAAAGCAATGTTAGGAGGTCTTAGTAATAACCCTAGTGTCTTAAGATCATATTCGAGGCAACATTTCTGAGGCAACCTTTCCGAGGCAACATTTATGAGGCAACATTTCCGAACGGGACATTTGATCTTTGTTTAGACAAGAGAGCGACCACTAAAACACCCTATACTTAATGATCGTTTATCGAAGGCAACCGAAGTGAGAGTATACCCTAGGAGTGCGCGTGTGCGAGTGATTTGATTTCAGTTATTATCTTTGCATATTTAGGATTTGCTAACCATTTTAAAATTAACATACAGTCTTGTCATGCAATCCTATTATCATACATCTAACAGTTAATATTTGTGAAAATTAAAATGTGAGAAATAAAACTATGCTATTACAAGGCTTCGGGGAGGGGGGTTAATTACATAGCCAAAAACCCGTAAACCGATAAATAAAAGAAAAACCCTAATTAAATTATTACATCCCATGAGCAGTTACATTAATATCGTAAAAATAAATAATAATAAATGTGCGCGATGAGACGAGAACGAGAAAACTAGGGTTTTGACCCCGTCTAAACCTAGTTAAAAGAAAAATCATATTTTTGTGTTTTTGATTATTTTGAGAAAATAAGGTTTTAATAAATACAAACCTAATTACTTAATTAATTTAAATTAAGAAAAATAATTAATTTGACCTATTTTTGTATTTTTATTTATTGAGAAAAGAATTAAAAATTAAATCAAGAACAAACCTAATTTTCTAATTGATTTTAAATTATTTACAAAAGGGTTAGAATTACCCTAAAATTAAATGACTAATTATTAAATTAAATTTGATAAAAATAAAACCTAAATCTAAATTTGTGAAATTGATTTTATGATTTTGTAAAAAGAATTTAATTTGTGTTAGAAAATAATTTAAACAAAATAAATAAATAAAAGGAAAAATATAAAAGAAAAAAAGAGATGGGCCTGGTTTAGTAGCAATGGAGGGGGTGTCAATTGCATTTTCTGAGCCCAAAACTCCTTGGCCCATGTTGACTTTCCAGATCCTGCATGTTTGCTTGACTAGGGTGCATTGTGAACCTCCAAAGGATGGCCCTTGGATCTATCTTGTTGGTGGCCTAGATGATGAGATATTGATGATGCACGGTGGATGTCCTAGAGGCTTGTACACCTGATCATGTAAAAGAAAATAGTATTGAACAAATATGGGGGACCTGGGAATCGAACCCTGGCCCTTTGGCTTATCCCAACACATGATGACCATCTGAGCTAGCGCGCTTTGTTGTATACCTAATGCCAAAATAAGATTATATGGAAAAAATGAAATAATGGATTATAAAACGCGCGCAGTTTGAATAGGCAAATCAGGGAGTGCCACGCCACCCTTCTTCTTCCTCCCTCTGTTGGCAAAAGTACAGAACTATTACCTACGGACAAAGGGTGTAGGTATAACCCTTGTCCATTCCAAAACCTCATCCCTGCATGATAAATCAATTCCAGTGGTACCAATCAGCTCATTGCAACCTCACGAGCATCATGGTACCACTCTCCATGGCTAATTGTTCCTGCAAGCAAAACCCCTAAAAAGGAAACCTAAACCCTAATCATGGCAACTTTCTATATAGCCAATAAAAATGCAATTAAGTGTTACCATTAGCTTGAAAATGTTTCAAGGATTCAGAATATATAAACAAATCATGCTAAGAGTGCCAGGATTATGATATGCGATTTCAAAAAAACATGAAGGTCGTGGGATACTTACAACACGTATTTGGGCACGAAAATGCTTGCTAATGATTGGGATAGAGTCCTTGGATACCCAGCAAACGAATGATATGCTTGGAATGGCTTGAAGAAGCCTGGAATTGAGAAATCAAATTGCAACTTTCCTTTGAAATTTTGAGATTTGTTCTTCTCTTTTCACGCCTGCAATCCCCTCGTTTTTGATCTGCACTTGTCTTATATGTACCCTAGAATGAATTAGGTTACAGACTTGCTTCAAATCTTTCTCAATTAAGATGATTGAATCATGATTTGATTCTTATGTAAATCTTTCCAAATCAAGCCAAATCCAATATTTTTGTGTCCTAATGAAGCTTGCACGATTTGATTCTTCTTCCAGTTGTATAAGAGACCTAAACATTCACAAAATCTCAAGCTTTGATTAGTTTTGATATTTTCATGATTTTATTTTGATTTTATTTAATTTAATTAAAATAAAAATCAAAATAAATGATAAAAATAAAATAAAGACAAGTGGGAAGGATCATGGGTAGTGGATCATGTTACAAACTCAATGCAAGCACTAAAGGTTGGGCCCATTTGACAAAAATTGCAATTTGAGACACATTTGACTTTTGGCAATTTTCCAAAAAAGGTCAACTTTAGCAATGCATAACTTCCTCAATTTTGACCCTAGAGATGTGTTATTTGACTTTTTATAAAGCTTAAGATGTCCTATAAGCAACCCTTTTGGTCTCATCTCAATTGAGTCTTCCATGTTCATGTATGAAGCTTTGACAAAAAAAGGTGTTTTTGTTGACTTTTCAAAATGACCTATAATATCCAAATTTATATCTTCTTGTGAGTGCATAATCTGAACTTGGGAGATGAATATGGATTGTATGTAATTTCATCCTCTTAAAAATGAGCTTTAGATGGGTCATTTTTGATAAAGTATGAGAAAGTTATGCTTGGTCAAAGTTGAGTTGACTTTTCCTACAAAACCCTAATTTAGCAACTTTTGGGTTTTGATGAATTGTGAACAATCCTTGAGGAATCATGATCAACCCTTGATCAAATGATGAATAATACTTAATAATGAGAATTTTGACCAAAAATCTTGAAGTTTTATTGTATGTGGGCCACAGTTGACTTTTACCCTAGCACAGTCGATTTTTAGGCCTTTGAGCAATTGACTGAGCAAACTTCCTCTGTAATGCTTGAAACTTAACATGGATGATCTTGAGAACATATTAGGACAATAGTGATCATTTGGGATCCTTTGGACTCAAGTACCTTGATGCAAACTGAAACCCTAGTTTGAGGTAGACTGCCTTAGGAGAGGGTTTATCTGGTCAACCCTTGGACTTCCCTGAGCAATTTGAGGACCTCACTTGACATGTATTGAGAAATATGGGAGGGAAAATTTTGGGGTACCATAATATCAATCCTAGAATTATTGATGAATTCCTCCGCGCATAGAGAATCACTAATGAGAGTACTAGACCAAGCTTTTATAGAGAATGACATGTCGTTAGATCAATTCAGCAGCGTAATTGGAAACATTATGTCATGTAACAACTTGAGTTTCTGCGATGATGAGTTACCAGATGAAGGGAGTAATCATAACCTGGCCCTTCACATATCCATGAACTGCAAGAATGATTCGCTATCCAATGTGCTAATTGATAACGGATCTGTGTTGGATGTTATACCTAGGAGTACCCTCATGAAGTTAAAGTATCATGGAACGCCTATGCGCCTGAGTGGCATCATTGTGAAGGATTTTGATGGGTCGAGGAAATCTGTCATCGGAGAAGTGGACTTTCCCATCCATATAGGACCACACATGTTCTTGATAACTTTCCAGGTAATGGACATTATTCCCGCGTATAGTTGTTTGCTAGGACGGCCATGGATACACGAAGCAGGGGTTGTCACTTCAACTCTGCATCAGAAGCTAAAATTTGTGCGTGAAGGGAAGGTATTGATCATAAATGGGGAGCAGGCGTTGTTGATATCCCATCTATCCTCTTTCAGTATTATAGAAGCGGATGAGGCTGCTGTTGGAACCCAGTTCCAAGCCCTATCCATTGATAACATAAGAAAGAATGAGAATTATGTGGTTCCTCTGAAGGATGTGCAGCAGGTTGTGTGCAATGGTCATAATGCAGTTTGGGGACGACTTGTGGATCCACCCGTGAACAAGAGCAGAGCTGGTTTGGTTTTATCTTCGAGAAATGGCAAAGGCGAAAGTTTGAAGTCAAAGTCTTCTGTGAACGGTTATCATGATGTTTTCCGCAGCGGAGGCTACCTCCATCCAATTGGTTCTGGAATTAATGTTGTTGAAGAGGATGAAGCAGAGCAAAAAGCACCGAATTATGTGACGCATGGAGTCCGAGTTCAGAACTGGGTCACCATTGATATTCCTTCTTGCATACATGTTTCAAAGTAATTTGTTTTGTTAATCTGCTCCTTTCTTTTGAAAAGCTTTCATTATGCCCAAGGTGGAAGTATTAATGTTGTAGGGCTTATCTGTTTGTTATAATTGTTAAGATCATTAATAAAAGTTGTCTTTGCTTCCAAAAATTAGGTCTTTTATTTTCTGCCTTTTTCTTGGGAAATGGTAATAATAAAAAAAAACCTTTCAAAATAAACAATAACTGAAAATTAATCTGCATGATCACTTGTTATATGTGTCAGTTTCTAAAAGAAATCATAAATCACATGTGCAGATTAATTAAAAAAACTCGTTGAGTACAATGACCCTGCACCCTCTCCCAACTTTGATTGTCCTGTGTTTGGGGCTGAAGAATAAGATTATGGTGAGATTCCAGAAGAGGTCTCACGGTTGCTTGAGCACGAGGAAAATACCATTCAGCCATATAAGGAGCCTTTGGAAGTGGTTAATTTGGGTTCAGAATAAGATCGGGAGGAAGTTAAGATTGGAGCACTGTTGCATCCTGATGTAAGGAGCAGGTTGATTGAGCTGTTGAAAGAGTATGTGGATATTTTTGCTTGGTCTTATCAAGATATGCCTGGTCAAGATACAAACATTGTCGAGCATCGTTTGTCGTTGAAGCCAGAGTGTCCGCCAGTTAAACAAAAGCTGAGAAGAATCCACCCGGATATGACAGTAAAGATCAAAGAAGAGATCCTAAAGCAGATTAATGCTGGTTTTCTTGTGACATCAGTGTATCCTCAATGGATTGCCAATATTGTCCCAGTACCGAAAAAAGACGGAAAAGTATGCATGTGTGTAGATTAAAGAGATCTAAATAAATCTAGTCCAAAAGATGATTTCCCATTGCCTCATATTGACATGTTAGTGGATAGCACAGCAAAATTCAAAGTATTCTCGTTCATGGACGGATTTTCCGGATATAATCAAATAAGAATGGCTCCAGAGAACATGGAAAAAAACGTTTATCACACCCTGGGGAACATTTTGTTATAGAGTGATTCCCTTCAGCTTAAAGAACGCTGGTGCAACGTACCAGAGGGCTATGACAACCCTATTCCATGATCTGATGCACAAAGAAATCGAAGTATATGTTGATGATATGATTTCCAAATCCCAAACTGAAGAAGGGCATATAGAATATTTGTTGAAGTTGTTTCAGCATTTGAGGAAGTATCGTCTCCGCCTGAATCCAAATAAATGCACCTTCGGAGTTAGATCTGGGAAATTGTTGGGTTTTATTGTTAGCCATAAAGGAATTGAAGTTGACCCTGATAAAGTCAAAGCAATTTAAGAAATGCCAGCACCAAGAACTGAAAAGCGAGTCATGGGTTTCCTCGGGCGTTTGAATTATATCTCCAGATTTATCTCCCACATGACTGCAACGTGTGAACCGATCTTTAAGTTGTTAAAGAAAGATCAAGGTTATGTATGGACGGATGACTGCCAAAGGGCATTTGAAAGTATTAAAGAATATCTGCTTGAACCTCCTATCTTGCTCCCTCCCGTAGAAGGAAGACCGTTGATTATGTATCTAACAGTGTTAGATAAATCCATGGGTTGTATTCTGGGACAACAGGATGAAATGGGAAAGAAAGAGTTCGCCATTTATTATCTTAGCAAAAAGTTCACTGATTGTGAGTCGCGGTATTCTATGCTAGAAAAAATGTGTTGTGCTTTGGCCTGGGCGGCAAAGCGTTTGCGGCAGTATATGTTGAATCATACCACTTGGTTGATCTCCAAAATGGATCCAATCAAGTATATTTTTGAGAAGCCTGCTCTTACCGGAAGAATTGCCTGCTGGAAGATGTTGTTATCTGAATATGATATCGAGTACCGCACTTAAAAGGCTATTAAAAGTAGTGTGTTGGCAGATTACCTTACTCACCAGCTAGTGGAAGATCATCAGTCTGCAGAATATGAATTCCCCGATGAGGATGTGATGTTCCTAAAAGTGAAAGATTGTGATGAACCATTGCCTGAGGAAGGCCCCGACCCTGAATCTAGTTGGAGTATGGTATTTGATAGAGCTGTGAATGCTTATGGTAAAGGAATTGGTGTTGTGATTGTTACTCCTCATGGATCGCACATTCCTTTTACAACAATGTTAACATTTGATTGCACTAATAATATGGCAGAATATGAGGCTTGCATCATGGGTCTTGAAGAAGCTATTTATCTCAGAATCAAGATTCTAGATGTGTATGGTGATTCAGCTTTGGTAATAAATCAGATCAAAGGAGACTGGGACACTCGTCACCCTGGCTTGATCCCTTACAAAGATTATTCTAGAAGATTATTACCCTTCTTCAATAATGTTGAATTCCATCACATTCCTAGAGATGAAAATCAAATGGCAGATGCTCTGGCAACTCTGGCTTCCATGTACCAAGTGAATGTTTGGAATGATATACCCCGAATTACAGTTCGATGGCTAGATAGGCCCGCTCATGTGTTTGCGACAGAGGAGGTAGCAGATGAAAAACCTTGGTATTATGATATCAAGCATTTTCTTCAGACTCAGGAATACCCGATTGGTGCGTCGAAGAAAGATAGAAAGACAATGAGAAGATTGGCAGGCAGTTTCTTCCTCAGTGAAAATGTGTTATACAAGAGAAATTTTGACATGGTCTTGCTCAGATGCGTGGATAGACACGAAGCAGACATGTTGATGCATGAGATCCATGAAGGTTCATTTGTTACTCATGCTAATGGACATTCAATGGCTAAAAAGATGCTAAGGGCAGGTTATTATTGGCTAACAATGGAATCCGATTGTTACAAATTTGCAAATAAGTGCCATAAATGCCATATTTACGCAGATAAGATCCATGTACCTCTGACACTTATCAATGTGATTTCCTCCCCGTGGCCTTTCTCCATGTGGGGTATCGACATGATTGGGATGATAGAACCCAAAGCTTCGAATGGACACCGTTTCATCTTGGTAGTAATTGACTACTTTACCAAATGGGTAGAGGCTGCTTCTTATGCCAATGTTACCAAACAGGTGGTTGTGTGTTTCATCGAAAACAATCTTATATGTCGTTATGGTGTACCGAGCAGAATCATCACTGACAATGACTCGAATTTGAACAACAAGATGATGACTGAACTTTGTGAAGAATTCAAGATTTTCCATCACAATTCATCTCCATACAGACCAAAGATGAATGAGGCTGTTGAAGCTGCTAATAAGAATATCAAGAGAATTATCCAGAAAATGGTTGTCACTTATAAGGATTGGCATGAAATGCTCCCTTTTGCTCTACATGGATATCGAACATTTGTCCGCACTTCAACAGGAGCAACCCCGTTTTCCCTAGTGTATGTAATGGAAGTTGTACTCCATGTCGAGGTAAAGATTCCCTCGTTGCGTGTGATAATGGAAGCCAAGTTGACAGAGGCTGAATGGGCAGTTATATAAGAAAATAATGAAGAAAGCATTTGATAAAAAGGTCAAACCTCGTGAATTCAGATAAGGCGACCTCGTGCTCAGGAAGATCATGTCTTTCAACACTAATTCTAGGGGAAAGTGAACTCCCAATTTTGAAGGCCCGTATGTTGTCAAGAAAGCCTTCTCTGGTGGTGCATTAATTCTTGAAACTATGGATGGCGAGGAGTTCCCACGTCCCATGAATAATGACGCAGTCAAGAAATACTTCGTCTAAATAAATAAAAGAACAGCTCGCTAAGTTGAAAACCCGAAAGGGCGACTTAGGCAAAAAGGAGCGTCTCGGTAGACCAAAAACTCGAAAGGGCGGTCTAAGCAAAAATTAGAGACATAAACAGAATAAATTTCCCGCTAAGTTGAAAACCCATGAGGGCAGCTTAGGCAAAATTTAAGGACTTTCTTGGCAAGTAACTACGTCATACGAGGCTTGATCGTTGAAGCAACAATCTTCTCGGATCCTCACCATACTTCAACAAAAGTTGCTGCTTAGGATTTTAAAAGTTGTTAGGAGGGATAGTGGTCATTGTATCTCAATGTATCTTTTCCATTATGTATTACCATTTCCCAAACTTTGTAATCATTCGGAGACTCGCCATTCGCAGACTACCATTCTATTAATGAAATTAGATCTTTTACCCAATTCTTGGTGTTCTTATTTTTATTTAGCTTACAAAGACTTCATTTATTACTGATAATAACTGTTAAAGCAAAAAGATAAAAAAAAGCAAAAATTGACTTTTCAAAAAAGAGAGAAGAGATCTTTACAATTCAATTTACTTTGGGATTTGTGATGAAACAATGACAACAAAAATGGTGATCCCAGGAATGAACAAACTCCATTTGTTTTAAGAGGATTTACTTCTTTCATGAAAGTTTTCTCAGGTCGTTTTGTTGGTAGGTGCACAATTTTTGTGTGTTTCTCAGATAGTTAGAGACGATATCAGTGGGTGCAAGGTACAGTATCGGGTTTGTGATCCCGTCATCCCCAGTCAAGTCTTGGTTCGCTTTTGATTTTGGGTTTGCATGGCCAGAAGTCTCCGTCTCAGATTCCCAAGCAAGTTTTCCCTCATATGATGAAAGTTTTGGCATTAATAGTGACTTCTTGATTTCCCAGGAAGGTTATCCCAGAGCATCTCTTGTTTCGAATGAGTGTTCGTGATGAAAATTTTCAATTTGCAGTTTTCTCCAGGGAGATAGGCTTGAATCCCCCAATGAGGTTTGGTTGTGTCAGCATGCTTTATTTAAGATTGATCTTACAATCTCCAATAGGCGTGTTGCTTTTGGAAAACTATTTTCTTCGATGAAACTAGAAGAAGGATGTTCTATCCCGATATCTGTTGGATTTGGCTACATCCGGATTATGTTTCTCCTCAGTGAAGTTTAGCCCATTGTTATTAGTACCTGAGGTGGTTTTGATTTGTTTGTACTGATTAAGTATCCTTTTTACCAGCATATGCACAATAACACTCATACATTCATGCATATATCATGCATTGCTAAAAACCATCGTTCATTAAATTGATGTTCTGACTTTTCCTGCAGTGCTCTTTGCTTAGTTGAATTTGGTTTTCCCTCTCGAGTTTATTTCTCAAAAGATGTATCTGCAGTGGCCGTCTTGCTCCAGTTTATTTCTGAATTGGGTTTATGGATCTCTGAAAATTTTGAGTTTTGGTTTGTGCATTTATTTTGCACAGGAAGATTTTATCTCCTCAGCAGGAATATTGTGGCATGTCCCCGGGAAGTCATATTTCTATTCCCAGAAAGTCATTTCTCTTTGCAATTCCCCTAGACAATAAGTGGAAGTCTCTTTATTTGAGACAGATTACGTATTACCCTTTCCAGGCATATTTCCTTGGTTGAAGAAGAAGTTGAGGCCCGTTCTTGGCAAAACACCAGAATCTTGGGGAAACTTGATTATTTTTTCTCTTTCTACCTTCAGTGAACGTTGGTAGTACATCGGTAGTGAACGTCGGTGTTTCTTATCTTTCTGCTATCTTCAGTGAACGTTGATAGTTCATGGCCAGTGAATGGCGATGATATGATATTTTTTCTCTTTCTACCTTCAGTGAATGTTGGTAGTACATCGGCAGTGAACGTCGGTGTTTGTTATCTTTTTGCTATCTTCAGTGAACGTTGATAGTTCATCGTCAGTGAACAGCGGTGATATGATATATTCTCTCTTTCTACCTTCAGTGAACATTGGTAGTACATCGGTAGTGAATGTCGGTGTTTCTTATCTTTTTGCTATCTTCAGTGAATGTTGATAGTTCATCGTCAGTGAACGGCGGTGATATGATATATTTTCTCTTCCTACCTTCAGTGAACGTTGGTAGTACATCAGCAGTGAACGTTGGTGTTTGTTATCTTTTTGCTATCTTCAGTGAACGTTGATAGTTCATTGTCAGTGAACAGCGGTGATATGATATATTCTCTCTTTCTACCTTCAGTGAATGTTGGTAGTACATCGGCAGTGAACATCGATGTTTCTTATCTTTTTGCTATCTTCAGTGAATGTTGATAGTTCATCATCAGTGAACGGCGGTGATATGATATATTCTCTCTTTCTACCTTTAGTGAATGTTGGTAATACATCGGCAGTGAACGTCGATGCTTGTTATCCTCCTCTCTGATTCTTTTCTTGTGGTTTACCAGTGATTTATTTTCCTGGTCGGATTGCTCTTTTGTTTCTACATTTCATATTGCATCCCCAGTGTTCCTTTGCGTCTCTTTGGTTCTATTCATATGCATTCATATGCATAAGCATTTGCATTGCATCTTAGGGCCAAAAATAGGGTTTGTTTTATATTTAAGTATCTTCGATCACGTCGACACGAAGATTTTTAACCTTCGTATCTCAGGATAGAAGAAACTTAAATAAAGGCAGCTGTTGTACCCCAATTTTTGCCCCTAAGATCCCTTCATCATACCACATTGTTTCAATCACCACAAAATCACATTAGGGCTTTTGGTTCCTCTCCTCATCTTTAGCTTTGCTCTTTGAGGAATTACCAAGCACCTTGAGTTGTTTTCTTTTGTGACCGTAGATATTTTGCTTTGATTTTCTCTCTAAATTAAAAAATACAATATTGGTTTGTATTATTTATTAATAATGTAGGTGAAGGCAATGAGGTTTAGCAAGTTGTATCATGGGTCCATGAGTTTATTTCCATGACCTAGTCAAAAGCTTATAGAGCCAAGAACACCCTGCCAAAACTTCACACGAACCCACCTTTGTTGAATTCAGTTTTTGAAATTTAAGCTTCCTTTTCCAAAATTCTTTGCGCATTCATCATCCTTGAACTTCATACAAACTCTCCAGCACTTAAACCAATCAAAACGACTCATAATCCAAGCTACAGAAGTCCAGTTTCAGAGCTTCTTACTTGAACTTCGAAAAGGTAGAATTCTCCACCAATTGGATCCAAATCAAGCACTAATATGTTCTACTCCTTTGTCTGATTCTAATGTTGCTTACAATTTTTAAATCCGTTGAGAATTGAGAGAGAAATCTCAAATTGAAGGTGCTCGCTATTTTTGTGTTTTGATTCATATCTCTTTCCATACTTTACATAAATTTGGCGCGATGGTTGTGTTAGAATCGTCTTGAAGAGACGAGTTCAATGATGCTAGCCAGGGATCCTAATTTTTCCATTTGAAGGATCTTACAAAATCCCCATTGCAGGGTGTCTGGAGGTTGAAGACGATGACATGTCTCGTCTCAGCCAATGATAGCGTGCCAAGCGTTTTAATTTCATTGGTTGCCCTTTTTCTGGTCACATGTGTGTTTCACTAAGGTCCATATCAAGCACAGCGTGTATGGTCCATTGAATTAGCTTACTAACGCGTTTTGACTTTGATCTGATGGTCCACATCTTTTTGGTTTTATTTTATTTTCTGATTTTATATTTTATTTGATTAAATTTTCAAAAATTCATAACTCTTTTATTTTTTATCCAAAAATTATGCAAAATTCACAAAAAATACTTTGAATTATTTCTGATCCCATGAATATTTTTTTACATTTTTATTTTAACATTTGGTATTTTTACATTTTTTGTATTATTTGCTTTCTTTTAATTACTTAAAAAATACTTTCTAACATTTTTTAATTCTGAAAAAATTCATAAATATTATTTTGCATATTTTTGACTTTCTGGAATTTTTATGGAATTTTATGTTGAGGTTTACTATTTTTTATCTATTTTATGATTGTTTTAGCAATTTTAAATGGTTTAAAAATAGTTTCTGACTTTTAAAAATTACCAAAATTTTTATAAAAATATTTGGATGCATTTCTGATTTTTCTACGATCTTATTTTTCATTTCTTGATTAATTTGAACATAATTGATATTTTCCTCATTATTTTCTATTTTTAAACTTTTTTTACCCCTTTTAATGTATATATTAAATATATTATTATTTTGTGATTATTTTCTGGCTGTCTTTAGTTGATTTTTTGATCATGACTTTATTAACATCATTGGATCTTGGGTGTTGAGTTCAACTCCACCAAAATGGATGAATGATTTTAATAATAGTTAGATTAAATTTTTAATTCAAAAGTGGTTTATTCATCCTTTTTACCCTAATCCTCTTCATCTCATCCCCTTCTTATTACACTAAATGTTGTTGGAGCATGATCTCTATATCATGTCTCAAAACAAACGGTGCATAGATTGCTATTGACCGGCCTCAAAATAGGTGCGACTTCTATATAAGTCCACTTACGATTGCTTAACATAGCGCTAAATTTTGTCCCGATTCGAATAAATGATCATTCGTGGCCCAAACTTATGATTGCAAGCCCAAGTATGTTAATTTGATCTCTTTGATCCAATAACCTTGAGACTCATTGTGTGGAGGCTTTGGTTCTACCAATCCTCTAATGGATCTACAACACCTTTGGTCAACGCAGATCACTTAAACATCGTTGATCATTAAATGGTACTTGTGAGAATTCCAAATGGATGATATACTTGACAAAAAGCAAATGCAACTTGTTGTGTGGAGGCTTTGGTTCTACCAATCCTCTAATGAGTTCCAAATGCAAGTTTCAAGATGGTAATCCAACTAACCACTAATTATTGACTTGTTTTATTTTATGCTTTTATTCTTTTATGCTTTATGCACTATTTATTTTTTAGAATTTTACATTTCATGCCATTTTCATCTTTGCTCATTTGAGCTTTTATTTTCTTGTCATTTTTACTTTGCTCACTTGAGCTTTTCTTTTTCTTTTTCTAAGATACTTAATAACCAACTTAAACCCTAAAAAACTCTTAATGGTACTTGGACTATTTGGTTACTATCCTTGGCATGATGGAGCAGTGGACTTTTTCTTGGACTTAGGATTAGAAATCTTGGCCTATCTTGGAGACCTTATGATCTTATCTGATTATTTTGTCTGGAGTTCTTGAGGTTTACCTCAAGACATTGGGTTTCTTGTTTGTTTTTGTGTGCAGGTTTTTTTGGTGATTACATCCTTTGCTTGTAATCTGGAATTCACCCGCATACAGCCGTTACTCTGCCCAATTTTTGTGAAGACTTAAGACACTTGAAGTTTGGTTCTCTCAAGAGGTCTAGTATCTTTGATTGCTTGGTTCCAATCCAAAGAATGGGAATTCTATCTTGGCTCATAATGTCAAGTTTTGGCTTCTTGTTGGTTAGATGGTCCCTATCATTGGCTTTTACCTTATGCTTTAGGATAGCCTCTTCTACTTCTCCCATCTTCTTTAATTTCAAAAGTTTTCTCCCTCTTTTTTTAAACTCTTCTTGTTTATAAACTTGAAACACTTTCATAATAAATTTGGACTTAGGTCCATGCATTTTCAAAATATTTTCATTAATAAACTTCAATCAATTTAATAATACTTTGACGCTTTTTTATGAGAAGACTAAAAGTCAATCAATCTCATTTCAAACCATTTTTCCACTTTGGATTTTATCTTTAAACTTTTCTCAAAAGATTAGACTCTTTCCAATCCTTGTAGTGATGCAAACAACTATACTTCTACAATATGTAGTGAAGTGAGATATTTTCCACTTAGGTGTTGAGTGAGGCGTTGTTGATTTTAAAATCCAAGCCATATCCTCCACTTTGAGATGATGCAAATTCTCCTTTCTCATGATTGTGGATAGTAAGTATATTTTTCTACACGGACAATGACGATGATGTCTTATCTCTTAAAATCAACCAACACACTTGTGTTTCATTTTTTTAAAAAGAGGAACTACGTGTACCCTGATCCTCTATTGCACGAAAGGTGGTACGTAGGCACTAAAGGTTTGCAACCGCGGCGGGTGCAAAATGCATAAAAAAATATACTTCTTTTCTCACCTCCACTATCTATTTTATATATAACACATTTTTTATAGCCAAAATATACAGATTTTTACAAAGAGGTTCCTGCGGAGTACCGTAGATGTTTAGGGTGCTAATACCTTCCCTTTGCATAACCAACCCCCTTACCTTGAATCTTTCCCCCTTTTTTTGGGTTATTCGCTCTTTTCCCATTCCTTCGGAAACAATAAAGCGCGGTGGCGATTTTTATTTTTGATTTCTGTAAAGTCTAGTCAATCCAATGGCTTAGTCTTGAACATTTCTACCGCTACAACTTCTTTTTGTTTCACTTGGCTCTCATTTTCCCACTTTCATCAAGGCTTTATTGTAGTAAATAAAAATAGTAGTATTTTTCTAATTCCTTTGTTGGTTGTTTTTCGTCCAATTTTGGTTCGATAACTTGAGGTCGCATTTGGTGATTTTCCAAGTTTGAGCTTTTCAACTCGCGGATGTATGGTAAGGATAAATTTAAAGTTGGTACACGTCAGATACTCGTTTATCGCTTTCTATAGCATAACATGTTTAGGAAATTTATTATTTGTATAACTACCATGTCATTCATTCTGTTTACATTACTTGCTCATGACTTGAATCACTTTAGTTCCCTTTTTACCCATAACTGTGAGGAAGCTTTCCTTTGTTCATATATGCTGGAGGCCAAAATTCTTATTTTAACTGGATTTTATTATGTTTGATCTTTTGTTTATATTGATTGTATGAAAGCATTAAAGTGATCAAGGTATTTTGTTTGATTTTGAGCACAACTACCTAACCAAATAGTCAATTTACCTTGTGAGTGTGTGAGAACCTTTGTAACCTCTTTGAGCCTTTTTGTCAATGTCAATGTTATTTTTGAAATTAATGCTTGTCTATGAGTATTTAGTTTTCCTTTTTTTAATGGACATTAATTATCTGTTTTCTTGAACCCACAACTATATTTTATAGTTTGAATTTTTACCTTGTCTTAGAAAGTAGGGAGTATTCACATTATGATGATGGTTGAATTCAAGTTGGGGAGAGGATTTTTTATGTGCTTATATTGTGATTGCTATGAGGTTGAGAAAAAGAAAAAGAAAATAAAAAAGTGAAAAAGAAAGATTAGAAAAAGAAAGAAAAATAAATAAAAAATAGTTTTGAAAAAGAAAAACAAAGAGAGTATGAAATAATGTTGTGATAATAAGTGATGTGTGCTTGTGTGAAATTGAGAATGAAGAATAATTTTGATTGAGATTTTGTGCTTGAGTCTTTGTGAGTTGATCACTCTCTTAGGTTTCGTCATGTTTTTGTCTCGATTAGCTTTAAGACGTATCCCTTATTTGTTAATCAAGCCACATTACAACCTTGAAAAATCCTTGTGATTCTAACCTTTGTATTTTCAATATGAGTTTTTGGATGAATGCATAATTTAATCTATTATTTGTAAGATTTTGGATGAGTTTCAAAAGTCCTCACCTTTGTGTGTTTTTCATCTACCGATGAATTTTTACTAAGTGTGATTCATGATTGAGTTTGTTTTGTTTTAGAATGTTTTGCATGATATTTGTACTTAAGATTTGTTTTGTTTACATGTTATCGTTGTAGGATAGTGGTAAGTATGTACTTTGCTTGTGCCTTTTTGTTTGAACCATACATTTGTTTTCCGTGTTAAAAACTTTTTGATCGTGATACTTTGATTATCATTATTTGTTTCTTTGGGTTGTTTGACTTTGTTTGAGAAAAAACAATGTTTCAAGTTCGGGAGAGTTTGTTAAGTGAAATTTTTTACTTATTTTGTATATACTTTTTGTTTCACTTATCGACTCTTTATTTGTAATTTTGGTTGTATAATCTCGACTTTGTTTGTAAATATGTTTAGTTTGTATATAATCAAGAGTTTAGATCATTAATGTAATGTTTGATAGTTTTAATGCCTTTTGTAGGTATTTATCGCATATTTGGAGCATCGAGGAATAAATTGTCGAAGGCACGACTCCAGATAAGCATTTTTGGATGAAATAAAGAAAATAAGTGTCGCACATCACGCTTAGCACGGTCTGTTTCTGCTTAGCGCACCCTGTGAGCTGAAGAGAAATATTTGGCAGAGGCTAGCGCGCTAAGCGCGGTTTGAGCCTGCTTAGCGGGCTAAGGCGGTTTAGTGTTTTTAAGTGTAGCCCGTTTAGCGCGACTAGCGCACTTAGCATGGTCTGCGGAATTTTGTTTTATAAACTTCATTTTGTTTCATTTTTAGGTTATGGTTTTGGGGTGGTTTTTGATCCCCATTTCCATCAACCTTCATTTTTCATAGATTAGCTTAGAAAACAATACTAGGGTTTTTCTTATGGATGATTGGAGGTGAATTGCTCTTCGATTGGCACTGACAAACCGTTAGATCTGTGGTTTATCTTTTCTCCTCTCTTTGTATTTCTCTTTTATTGGGTTTTGTATGTATATTTACTTTGAACTCGTGTATATTTATCACCTTTGGTGTTGTATAAAGCTTGCTTTACAAATCTGTGTCGATTGTTGTCCTGGGTTTTTACTCTGTGTTTGAGATTTGGGTAGCTATAGACATATACTGCTTAGGTTCTTATCTAGGATGATTATCTATTATTTTCTGTACTCTAGAGATAGATTTAGATCTAACAATCTTTATGGGTGTCGAAGCTTAATGGTTATGTGTTGGTTGTGTCGGTTGAGAGATCGTCGATACGAGTAATGTGGATGTCTACTTTTTTATTGAGGTTGGCTGAGAGATCATCACCGAAATGATATAGTAGTTCTCTTTATTTTGGGTTAGAAATAAATTAGAGAGTGAGTGATGCTAGATGACATAGACGAGTATCGTAGGTTGAGTATAGTTGGACGATAGATTTAAATTTGTGACGAGTAGTGTACATTCGTACCGGATAAATTGTCTATCCTTTATACTTTTCAAATTTATTTTCTGTTGATGACATTTTCTTTACAATCCATTCAAACCCCAAACTCATAAACACGAGAAATTGTCGAACGACAATTCAATAACTAATCTATGTGGACACGATACGATATAACCTATATATTACCCGGTAAAAATAATACTTTACTTTTTGTTTTCTGCTTTACCACATCAGCAAAATGGCATTGTTGTCGGGGATTGGTTCTATTGTTCTGCATTGCAATAATACTTTAGTTTTTGAATTTTGTAATTAATGTATATATTGTATAGAATTTTTAAATAAACTTGTTTATAATGATGCTTGTTTATGTTTACCAAACTTGTACATGTTGTGTGTTTACTTTCCATACTTTTGCATATATGTATTTTCTTTGTTTTCACGTATTGTTATGAATCGGCTCGTGCTCGTAACATTTGTTGTGTGGTTGTTAGGACACTTTCTTTAGGTTTGCATGGTGTGACGATACCATGGCATGACGAGAGGAGGTTACTATCTCTCACCATAAAGGCGTCGAGCTTACAACGTAAAATAAGCATGTTTTGTTTGTGTTGGTTTATGTGGGTGGTGACTTGTGTTTTAACAAGTTGAACTCGAATAAGTTCTAAAAATTCAAATCTTCACTTTTCAACTTGTTAATTCACTTTCACCCGTCTGTTTTGTTGTCATTTTGTATTTCTTTTCTGCAAGCTTGTTGTGTTTAACTTGTGGGAGTGTAATGTGTTGTAAATATTGTTTAGAAGTGTAAATGAGATTGTGTAGGTGAAGTGGAGGCTTGGTGAAAATGCAACAGCTTTACTGGTTTTTCTACATTTTCCAGAGCGCGCTTAGCGCTTTTCTATTTTCAGCTGGTGACTTCTTTTTGTTTCACTTGGCTCTCATTTTCCCACTTTCACCAAGGCTTTATTGTAGTAAATAAAAATAGTATTATTTTTCTAATTCCTTTGTTGGTTGTTTTTCATTCAATTTTGGTTCGATAACTTGAGGTCGCATTTGGTGATTTTACAAGTTTGGGCATTTTAACTCGCAGATGTATGGTAAGGATAACTTTAAAGTTTGTACACGTCAGATACTCGTTTATCGCTTTCTATAGCATAATATGTTTAGGAAATTTATTATTTGTATAATTACCATGTCACTCATTCTTTTTTCATTACTTGCTCATGACTTGAATCACTTTAGTTCCCTTTTTACCCATAACTATGAGGAAGCTTTCCATTGTTCGTATATGTTGGAGGCCATAATTCTTGTTTTAATTGGATTTTATGTTTAATCTTTTGTTTGTATTGATTGTATGAAATCATTAAAGTGATCAAGGGATTTTGTTTGATTTTGAGCACAACTACCTAACCAAATAGTCAATTCACCTTGTGAGTGTGTGAGAACCTTTGTAACCTCTTTAAGTATTTTTGTCAATGTCAATGTTATTTTTGAACTTAATGCTTGTCTATGAGTATTTAGTTTTCCTTTTTAATGGACATTAATTCTTTGTTTTCTTGAACCCACAACTATGATTTATAGTTTGAATTTTTACCTTGTCTTAGAAAGTAGGAAGTATTCACATTATGATGATGGTTGAATTCAAGTTGGGGAGAGGATTGTTATGTGCTTATGTTGTGATTGCTATGAGGTTGATAAAAAGAAAAAGAAAATAAAAAGTGAAAAAGAAAGATTAGAAAAAGAAAGAAAAAAAATAAAAAATAGTTTTGAAAAAGAAAAACAAAGAGAGTATGAAATAATATTGTGATAATAAGTGATGTGTGCTTGTATGAAATTGAGAATGAAGAATAATTTTGATTGAGATTTTGTGCTTGAGTCTTTGTGAGTTGATCACTCTCTTAGGTTTCGGCAAGTTTTTGTCTCGATTAGCTTTAAGACGTATCCCTTGTTTGTTAATCAAGCCACATTATAACCTTGAAAAATCCTTGTGATTCTTGCCTTTGTATTTTTCAATATGAGTTTTTGGATGAATGCATAATTTAATCTATTATTTGCAAGATTGTGGATGAGTGTCAAAAGTCCTCACCTTTGTGTGTTTTTCATCTACCGATGAATTTTTACTAGGTGTGATTCATGATTGAGTTTGTTTTGTTTTAGAATATTTTGCATGATTTTTTTTTTAAGATTTGTTTCGTTTACATGTTGTCGTTGTAGGATAGCGGTAAGTGTGTACTTTTCTTGTGCATTTTTGTTTGAACCATACATTTGTTTTCCGTGTTAAAAACTTGTTGATTCGTGATACTTTGATTATCATTATTTGTTTCTTTGGGTTGTTTGGCTTTGTTTGAAGAAAAACAATGTTTCATGTTCGGGAGAGTTTGATAAGTGAAAAATTGTACTTATTTTGTATATACTTTTTGTTTCACTTATCGATCTTTATTTGTAATTTCGATTGAATAATCCCGACTTTGTTTGTAAATATGTTTAGTTTGTATATAATCAAGAGTTTGAATCATTAATGTAATGTTTGATAGTTTTAATGTCTTTTGTAGGTATTTATTGCGTATTTGGAGCATCGAGGAATAAAGTGTCGAAGGCACGAATTCGGATAAACATTTTTGGATGAAATAAAGAAAATAAGTGTTGCACGTCGCGCTTAGCACGGTCTGTTTCCGCTTAGTGCGCCCTGTGAGCTGAAGAGAAAGATTTGGCAGAGGCGAGCGCGCTAAGAGCGGTTTGAGCCTGCTTAGCGTGCTAAGGCGGTTTAGTGTTTTTAAGTGTAGCCCATTTAGTGCGGTCTGCGGAATTTTATTTTATAAACTTCATTTTGTTTCATTTTTAGGTTTTTTGGTGGTTTTTTATCCCCATTTCCATCAACCTTCATTTTTGATAGATTAGCTTAGAAAACAACACTAGAGTTTTGCTTATGGATGATTGGAGGTGGATTACTCTTTGATTAGCACTGACAAATCGTTAGATCTATGGTTTATCTCTTCTCGTCTCTTTGTATTTATCTTTTATTGGATTTTGTATGTATATTTACTTTGAACTCGTGTATATTTGTCTTCCTTGGCGTTGTATAAAACTTGCTTTACAAATCTGTGTCGATTGTTGTCCTGGATTTTTACTCTGTGTTAGGGATTTGAGTAGCTATAGAGATATATTGATTAGGTTCTTATCTAGGATGATTATCTGTTAGTTTCTAGACTCTAGAGATAGATTTAGAGCTAACAATATTTATGGGTGTCGAAGCTTAATGCTTCCGTGTTGGTTGTGTCGGTTGAGAGATCATCGATACGAGTAACATGGATGTCTGTTGTGTTATTGAGGTTGGCTGAGAGATTGTCGTCGAGATGATATATTAGTTCTCTCTACTTTGGGTTAGAAATAACTTAGGGAGTGAGTGATGCTAGATGACATAGATGAGTATTGTAGGTTGAGTATAACTGAATGATAGGTTTAAGTTTGTAACGAGTAGTGTACATTCGTACCAGATAAGTTGTCTATCCTTTATACTTTTCACATTTATTTTTTGTTTACAACATTTTCTTTACAACTCATTCGAACCCCAAGCTCATAAACGCGAGAAATTGTCGAACGGCAATTCAATAACCAATCTATGTGGACACGATACGATATAATATATATATCACCAGGTAAAAATAATACTTTATTTTTTGTTTGTCGCTTTACCGCCGCATCAGCAAAATGGCGTCGTTGCCGGGGATTAGTTCTATTGTTCTGCATTGCGATAATTCTTTAGTTTTTGAGTTTTGCAATTAATGTATATGTTGTATAGAATTTGTAAATGAACTTGTTTATATTGATACTTGTTTATATTTATCAAACTTGAACATGTTGTGTGTTTATTTTCCATACTTGTGCATATATGTGTTTTCTATCATATGGTGAAAATCGAAAAATTGTGAAGATCGAGTATTGTTCACCATCCACTGACAACGAAAGAAAGCTTGAGTTCATCAACCATGAGCTAAAGACAAGCGTTGATTTACGGACTATGTGGAGAACTTTTTTCCGTTTAGAAGCAAAAGTTTCGCTCGAGCTAGATGCGACTATTGCGATATCGATCGATGATATTATCAAAATGTTGCAACTTCCACCTGAACGTTGAAGTGTAACGTCTGAATTATGTTAAAATCTTTAATATATTGCTTATGTTCTAATATCAATGTTTGAATTATGATTTTGAGTTTGTGAATTTGATGTATTTCAATTGAGTTTTTCTGATTTTTGTGTAACACAATACCGAAAATGTAACTATGGTATCCAACGGAAATATAATTTTAAGAATAATCATGTTTTATCACATTTGAGTGTGTTCCAAAAATATATTTTCGATTTTCAAAGACATTTATATTTTCGTGGTGCGCTAAAAAAAAATAGGGGTGGGTTAAGAAATCTCCTTATATAATACTATTAGTGCTCCCATCCTTAACCAATGTTATTTAAAATTTGTGCACATATTAAAGAAGCAATAAAGATTGTCAAAAGTAGTGTTAAAAATAGTGTATTTAGTAATAATTAAATGATAATTGAAAAATAATAATCTATCTTTACATTGAAAAGAGAGATTAAAGTGTTAAAAATAGTGTATGCAATAAAGATTGTCAAAAATAGTGTTAAAAGTAATGTATTTAGTAATAATTAAATGATAATTGAAAAATAATCATCTATCTTTACATTGAAAAGAGAGATTAAAGTGTTAAAAATAGTGTATCACTTAGACTGTGTATAATAAATAGTTTATATATTCAACACACTTTATCACTTTTTACACTCCACATCATCTCCCATCTCTTTCACCTAATAATAATTCAACCCCATTGTAAATGGTCTTACAATTGAAAAATAATAATTTTTACATTAAAAAGAGAGAAAAACATTCATGTATTTTGAAACAAAGAGAATTAGTCAACAATAAAAAATATTATCCAAGAATTTTCCAACACAGCAGCAAATAGGACCAAACAGAGTTTCTATAGACAACAACCATATACTGATATCGGTTCTCAATTGTAGCATCCAAACATAGTAAGCACATCAACAACCATAGTAAACATAGTTGCAGAAACAAACATCAGATTCAATTGCATCTAGACCCCAAAAGTTTATTCGAGCCATCAAAACATCCAACCATGCGTGTTTTATACATTATCATGTGACTAAACACTTAATTTATTGAAAAAACCAACTCCAAACAGTCTGTGTTTTGAGTAGAACCACTAGATTGAGAATATGCAATATATACAATCTCAATCCAACAATTCCACATGCGTGCTGATTGATGAGTCAAAATTTACAAGGGTCACAGTTTTCATCTGTTTTGAGTCTTACCTAAATATTGTTAGTACCGTTTCCAAATAGAGTACTGCTGTCTCTTGCCAAAACAAACAATCCTTCTAACCTTTCTGAAACTGCCAAGCAAACACCTGGAAATTGTCGACGGGAACATCTGGTTTTGAGTTTTTGTTTTTCTCACAATTGCTAGTGGTGTGGATAACAAATCTCCCATAAAGCCAGTAATCTTGTTTTTTGCAACATGCACTTCTTTAGTGTGATCCTTGACCTCTGCATTCTCATCAGAACCAATGTTGTCGTCATCATCGTCATTGCTGCTATTTTCTTTCTGTTTGCAGTAGTTCACTTGTGACCTAAAATTTATTATATCACCTGGCTAGTGTAAGGACTAGTTTCAGAACAATATCATATCATAGCACATGCATGAGATTTTTATCTAATCTATGTGCAAATCAAATTAATATTTCTCCATTGATACATGTATAACAAGAGCATCTAGTTCAATAAGATTTTAAATATCTACCACAGACAATCACCCAACATATGTTAAAGATAAGATATTCCATGAAGGCCTAAAAGAAGATTTGTGAAGATACAGTTTATTATAATCTTATCGGTTAAGTTGACAATTTTTTCAACATACATAGACTTCATATATAAAGGCACAGGAAAGACTCTACTAGTGCAACCTGGCAAATAGCAAGTGAATTTCCTGAGTCATGCAGGCAACAACTTGATACTTATAGTGAGTTGATGATTGAAAAGTTGTACCTCCTGTGTTGTTTCAAATGGAAAACTCTTTTCTTTGACCGCTTTCTTTGAACACCAAAATTATTTGATGCATGGCGGATGAAATTGAGCTATGCATAACAGAGAAAAACAACTATTGTGTCAATAGGCAGAGAGACTTCTATATAGAACACATCATAGAGATTATGCTAAAAAGAAATAGTTCTAACATCATGTGATACACAGTTTTTGTCTATGATAACCGAGAAGAAATGAGATCAAAAGCAAACCAAAATACATGAGTCACAAAATTATGACCAATTTTTGTTTCTTAAACACTTTAGACAGAGACTCCTAAATACCCGTTTACTAAATCCATATAAGAACGAAATACAAACATAAATGGGCTTAAATGCAGCAACTTATTTAGCAAAATGTTTATTAAAAACCTAAATCAAGCTGGATGATACATATGATAAAATTTTCGAACCTGGTCACCATCTTTGACACCATAATTTCTAAGATAATCCTCCTCCTTAACTAGCTTATGTTCATCATAGCATAAACAAAACTGTCCCCAAACATGTGGCCTTCACAATCAAAAATTAAACATTAAATATAAGTATATATTTATACAACATTACAAATATATAGTCACAATACAGACAATAGAAAACTACAAACCACAGAAATATTAAGAACTGCAGAAAACAAAATAACACCCCTGCTCCTGATCTCTGGGTTAAAAATAGAGAGAAATTTAGTGTCGGCTGCAATGGAATACATAACCAAACTATAGTTTGCATATTTTAACTACAAAACTAAGTAAAAGACATGTTTCATTTAATTTCGTCCAAATTGGTGACATACTTGTTGCGATAAGATGAAATGCATCTCTCGTTTTCCATTTCATCCTTTACAAGTAATTCGAAATTGACACTAACACTTAATTTATTCATTTTTTTTCAAATTATTACCGATATTGACAAATTATTACCGGTATCGACGTGGCAGTGGCAGCGACAGTGTCAGTGTCATGTTTCTGGTGTCCGTGCTTTATAGCTCATGTGTGTCTCGGTGTCATGTTTCTGGTGTCTGTGCTTCATAGCTCATGTGTCTGTTTCAGTGGTGCTACGCTAGATTTCAATCCGTGAATCCAAGCATTCAGATCATTTTGTTCATCTCAAACATAACTCACTTCACATTCAACTAACATTAATTTTAAAAAATCAATTTATTCACAGAACCAAACCATTATAAATTGAACTATACAAAATTCCTCCAAACAATTCGGAGTAAACAATCACCATGAAATTTTGCCTGGACCAATCTGAGGCACGTAACTAAAAACAGCTTCCACTGAATCCTTCAGCTCCGCAACAGTCGCATTCTTCGAAACTTGAATATCTAAAAACCAAAAAAAAAAATAATAATCAATCAATCAATCTTCAACAACAGCAACAATAATCAAATAAAAAAATTAAATAGAAAAAAAACAATTATATCAATATCAATACCAAACGAAGAACCGTCTAATTTGAGAACAGAGAGTCTCAAAGGCTGTGAAGGAAGCCTATCATAAAACAAACTTTTCCTGGAAAAAATCGCAAGTGGAGAAGGAGAAGAAGAAGAAAATTGCGCGGTTTTTTTCTTCTTCTTCGCGTTCGGAACTATAAGCGATAAACCAGTTTCCGCCATGGAAGGTTAGAGAAATGGAGAAAGAGAAAGTTCAGGTTTGTGTGAAAAATGGAGTTAATTTAAATTTGAGCGTAAAAATAATAAAGTCCATTGATGAGAGATTAATAAGTAATAAATTGGAGTTAAAACGGAATTAGGATAGGAGAGAGAAAGATAAGAGATTGATTCTTAGAAGTTAGTTAGGGTTTTTGTATTTTGGGAAGTGTTGTGGATTGTGAAACTTGTGTTAGGGAGATTCTAGTTTTGTGGATAGTACTTTGCTTGCTTAAGGAGAAAGAACTCAAAAAGAGGTTTTGTGTGAGAGAGAGAGAAAATAATGAGTCGTGGTTAGTGAAACCGTCAACGGTTACTTTTTCGTTTTTTTTTTTTTTTTGGATTTTCTATTTATAGACCTTTAAAGAAATAAAAATGATAAACTAGATATAAAAAAATATTATTTGCATATGAGACCAGAAGAATATGATTTATTAAAATATTTTATTAATTGTGGTGAGTGAATTAATTAAGTAGAATGAAAGGAAATAAACAAAAGTTTGAAGATAAATTATTTAGTATCTAAAAGTTTTAGTTGGTATCAATATTTTAAAGAGTTAAAAGATAGTGTATTGAATGTGTATAGTAGTTTTACATTATTATTTAGACGTGTTAAAATAGATTATTTATCGTATCTTATTCCGTTTTAAGTTTGTAAAAAAAATTGATGGACGAGCTCGTTAAATGAAAATAAGTATAAAAATCTAGTCCGCTCCATTAAAATTGGCGGAAGACGGATTTTCCAGCTTATTTTTTTATATTTTTTTATTTTCATTTTTAATTGATTATTAGACTTTTTATTTATATTTTAATTAAAATTTTCACATATTTTTTAGCATTTTTAAACATTTATATTTTCATTTTTAAGTATTTTTTAAATAATTTTTACTTAAAAATATTACATATATTAATAAATTGAAATTACTAGAATTAACTAAAAAAAGAATGAGATCGATTTAACGAATAAATGAGGCGGGCTTTGGCGAGCGGCAGTCTTTGACAAGACGAGTTTTGGAGGGAAGTAGACTTTGGCGAAGCGAGTTTCGACCAACGGCATACTCATTCTTTTTTAACGGGTGCGCAGATCGTTCCTGCAGACCACGATCCATTTTACCACTATCATTTAATCATATCATATAATTTATTTAAAAATAATATTATGATTTGATACTTAACATGATTGTTATTGATTAATATAAATATATATTATACTATCTTTGAATATCCTTTATTCTCATGCCTTAAATATAAATAAACTTAAATTTTTAATTTATTTTAAAATAATATATTATTAAAATATAAAATAACACTGATATCACTATTTAATTGAATAAAGATATTAGGTACCAATACCTTAAATATAAATAAATTTAAAATTTTAATTTATTTTAAAATATAAAATAACATTGATGCTGTTTAATTGAATAAAGATATTAGAAATCAATTAAACTGTGATTGACAATCAACCAAGTCAAAATATTTGATCAGTAGTACCTTGACTTTTGAAGTAATTTTACATAAAAAGTGATTAAAATTTTATTTTCAATCTAATTGGAAAAATAAACAATAACATTTAAAAAATATTTAAAGAAAAGTGTAATATTTTTGGACTTATTACAAGTTTGATTTACACTTAAGTGAGAGCCTAAGTCTGAGTATATTCCTATTTCAATTAGTGGAACAGTAATTTTTTTTATGGAAAAACATGTAATGTATTTTCTTTGTATTTAGTGATTGTTTGCCACATTTAATCATGAAATAAAGTTTACTATATTTGTGAATTGTATCAAAATAACAAAGTGAAATTGATAAATAGATTAAAATAATACTGTATTTGTTAACAGTTTCAAATAGAGGGATGAACTACAACATCATCAACAATGGTTTTATTACACTAAAGCCATGACAGCATAACCAGAATGCTTCCTATGAAAATGTTTGTCATCGTCTTCTATTCAACAAAACTTCCTAAACATATTTAGATTAGTCCATCACATGTTCCACAGAACCGAGTTTGATTCCGATTCATCTCATTTTCTAGTCATCCTCGACGGATGCATCGATCGTCCTCATGTTCATCTAGAGGACTTGAACATTTTATTTGCCAATGAGCTTAAAGTAAGCATATAAACCCGATCCGGTGAAACCGAGAAATTGTCCAACTACATTCCACTGAAATCAAATCGACACATATTCTATAATCAGTAAATAAAAATCAAATGGTAACACCGAAACAGACAGTAGTACAAGAGCAGAGTACTCACGAAATCAAATGGTAGCCCACCGAAAATTATCCAGCCAAAGCCGATTGTAAATAGATCCTAAACATCAATGCAGAATAATCATTAGAATTTAAGCAATTCTGACATTGATTCAAAACATGATATCATCAAAGTCCTATCTAATGTAAATCGTAGGTGTTCCAGGCCAGCCAGAGGCTCGACAACGAGGAGGCTCAATCATCAGACAAAAGTCATAAGATGTTGGAGGTACAGTGCACTCACAACCTTGAGACCTGTACTTGATTCACACCACGGACAGTTAATCACAACGGTTCACAGAGTTCCAAGCCGGGAAGTATGGGGCATCTCCAACGGTCCCTCGTGTATAAGGGATCTCACATGAGACCCAAGGTATGTTCTAATCATAACTTACCCTACTCTTTGTTACTCATTCACTGACTTGAGCGCAGGCGGAGTACTAACCTTGCAAGTCCACCGCACCAAAACCCTATTCCATCACTTCACTACACATTTCTGGTTCCTAACGGAACAGTAGGTATATTATTTAAGCAATGTAAAACAATGGGCAGGGAACGAACCTTCATATTACCGCAAATAGTCTGTGTCAGAGCAGAATTAAGAGTTGTGTTGAGAAATATACAGTAGTTCAAGAAGAATGCTAGTATACATGAAAAAAGCAAAATAACCTGCCCATGAAAAAAGGAACAGAAAAATCAGATTAATGACTAAACCGATAAAAGGAGAGGTTTACGGTTCAACCCAATGAGGCCGCAGGTATATTTGCTTTAAGCTTCTCGAGAATTCATTTTTCTGACCAATTATCAAGGAAGATCTAATTACGAATACTACTATTTATCGAAGAAGAATAGCTATAAAGAGAACTTACGAGAAAACCAGGTGAGAAGAGATAAGGAAAATCGATTGTCGTCTTCAAGTCACCACGAATAAATGTCCAGACGAGTAAAACTGGCCCACAAAGGATACCTATAATACGGTGGATAAGTATTTCGGGTCAAAAACCCTATCACGCTAAAACACGGTAGTAAAATTTAATAGGCTACAATGCAATCTATCAGCTTACTATTGCACCACATAAGGCCAAAGCTATTAAGACCGCTAGTTTTTCCTGAGAAAAATACATAAAGCCAAATAAATAAGATAGTCAAGATTTACAGGAAGTTATAAACTTTCTGCTTTATACGAGAGTGTGAGAATAGGAATGTTACCGATGCGGGCTATGGTAGCAAGATATATTGCTGTAGTGATGTTTGCCATGAAAACAACGGCATAACCATAACCATCAAAAGATAAGTCACGTGCTCCCGCGACAAACGCACCAAAGATAATCAAGCCAACACTGATAACAGCCTTATAAATTTCAGTTAAATGAAACAATCAGGGAGATGCTTTTAAAAAAAAAAAACAATTTGAACTTAAACTTCACCGAGTTATAAATGCAAAGGGGAAAATAACACAAAGGATGGTGAACTAGTTATGTATATTACTCATGATGAGTTTCTGATGTCAAAGTGTAAATCTCGTCAACCTTGTGGGAATTATGCACAATACTTTTTACTCGTTTACGCAAGTTTCTCAACAAGAATGATCGAGAAAGGATGACAAGTAAATAACTTAAGAGGAAGCAATTTACCTGAAAACGACAGATTGTGTATACCTCTGCCCCACAAAAACAAACTCTGCAAGCATTGTAAATACCACTGTTGTCCTCCTCAACGTTGTATACATTGGAACATTTACTCCCCGGACAGCCTCCATGGTAACTAGCTAAGGAGAAGTACAAGGGTGAATAAAAAATAGTTAAAAAGGAAAAAAAAAATTATTAAGAACTCATCCTCGGGTAGAAGGTGGAGGAAAGACTTATACCATGTAAAGTAAATACGCTGCGGCCAAAGGAAAAGTGTGCTTCAAAGTTTTGAGTGATACAAATTGTGTTGAAGTATCTGATATATGTAAGGATTCACTAGCTGTAAAACTAATTACTCTCCAGCGCCTCAATATGTAAAGAAAAAACGACGAACTAGCCATCTGCAGCAAAAATAAGCACAGGAGCATGTTTTAAAACATAATAGATAGTAAAAGGATTTTCACAATAAAAGGTTGTTAATTTTAAAGGCCTCGGTAATCCGTAGTAAAGATAATGCTAAGCATCCTAAGCTTTAATATTCAATATAATCCCGTTGCGCCTTTTGTTTTTCATGTCTCGCAAAAGATGTCTTAAATTTCATGTAACACCGACACTTCAGATTGAAGACGTGTCAGAATAGAGTCTACACCAACACGTGTGGTGTGATCAGTTACATCTTTGTCAAGTATCATCCAGAACATATCAAACAATTGATCAACTCCAAATAACATATAATTAAGTACTAAACATTGGTTATGAAACAGAAAAACAGAAAGAAAAGATTAGTGAAATAACAAACCTGAAGAAGTGTGATAACATTTGCACATGGAAAGTTATAAGATGAAAGAGCTGCCTTATTGAACATCACCAATAGAACTACAACAAGAAAATAAACATTACTTTAAACCATGAAGTATCAAAATTCAATACCCCATTTCAATTTATCTGTTAAAAACACAACTTTTATACATTATTATGAACAATCACAAAAAAAAAACAAAAAAAGTTAGTTAAGTAGTTAATTACCAGCGCAGGACATGTAAGAGATGGCAGCGTAGGCACCACGTTTGGTCATGGCGGAGCCTTTGAAAAGCTTGTCATCGGGTTGATTTTTGGGAGGATCCGACAAAGGAAGCATGGTATGGTCGGAGGAAATAGACGGTTTGAGAGACATGATACGATAATGATGTTAAAAACGGTTTGTTTTAGGATTGAAAAGTAGTTGAAATTGAAGAGATGATAAAAGGGGGGTTTTGTGGGTTATGAGGAGAATTGAAGAGACGGCAATGGATGAATGAGAACTCCGAAATTGACCCTGACTGACTTTGTCAACTCTGTCTTCTCGGACCTCCAACCACACCACCACCACTAAACTACAATTCTCTTGTTTCTTTCTCTTGTTTCTTCAAAACTAAAATACAAGGATTAGAAAAATATTTAAATCACTTTCTTCTTTATTTATCACTAATTCAAGAGAAAAAAGATAAACTCAGAATTGAGGGTGTTCAAAACCAAACCGGCTCAATAAAAAATCGTAAAACCGAACCGAATCAAATTGAAACTACAAAAAATTACATTTAGTTCGGATGTGTTTGAATCATTTTATAACGGAATTGTGCGGTTCGGTTCAGTTTGCGGTTTTTATTTTACAAATTGAACTAAACTAAACAAAACCGCATTATATTCTAAAATCTTACTAATTAATATATATTTCTTTAATTCTTTAGAGAAATAAACATGCATTATGTGTATATTTTATCGAACTTGTATGATATTTATTTTAATTTACAAATCATAAAAAAATAAAATATTATTCATTTATAAATACTATTTTTATAAAATATATTTTATTGTATTCTTTGTATAATATTTATTTAAGAATGCAATCTTATCTATATCATATTTTAGATTTAAATAAAATTATAATACGTAATTTAATGTATCAAATTATAAACTTATTTTGACAATTATAAATTTTATTATGGTAATGTATGAACAATTAAACACAAAATTATTATATTTTCCTCTATATGTATATGTATGACTTAATAATTGTTTTTGTAAAAAACCAAATCAACCGAATCAATCCAAACCGCATTAGTTTGATTTGGTTTGGTTCGAATTTATTTTTAAAATCCAATCGAACCAAACCGAACTGCGTATTTTTTTTTCTCTTGTGATTCGAATGTTTTTTGTTTCAAAACCGTTCAAACCGCACCGCACCGCGAACACCCCTACTCAGAATATAAAATAATTTATACCCTCGACTCATCATTATCGTGTATTCTATTAAATTATTCTGATATTTTTAAATTAATTATATAATATAATTAATTATGTGTAAAATTACTTTACTTTTTAAATTCACGCCCTTTATTACTAACTTACCAGTTATACAATTTAAAAGTAAAAACTTATCAATATTTTGACTTTTAAAATTAAATTCAAAATTTTTAGAATAAACATTCTACATTTGACTTATTATCTTAGACCATAATAAATAATTGGGTGTATATTTGTTAAATCGTATGATTATAAAACTCGAACTCTTCTTTAGAGTTGTTAAAATATATTATTAAATTGTTAAATTAAAACTAAATTAATCAAATTTGTTTTGAGATGCATCTTTTAATTTTTTTTTATAAATATATATGATGAAATTCAATTAAAACGTATCTTTTAATAAAATAGTGTTTTCAAAGATATATAACTGAAATAAAAAAATATTTCAAATTTTTATATAATATTTTTCCGCCATTTATGATAGGATTTGTAGTTTCCAAATATAATAGTAAAATAATTTATTTTATGAAAATGACATAAATTAGCCAAAGTCCAAAATCACGATGGATTTGGAACATATCTTACATCGTAATTTCTTTAAAAGTAAAGTTTAAAATTTTAAATTAATTAATATTAGTAGTGTTTTAAAAATTAAATTAAATTGACTAGTTGAACCGGTTCAATTTTAAATTATTGTCTAATTTGATTTGATTTGAATCAATAAACAGTTAGGTTTATAAAATCGAAATAAACTTATTTCAATCACAAAAAACTAAAATAATCGTAAAATCAATATTAATTTTAGTGAACCAAACGGTTCAAAAATCAAAGATGATTTTTTTTATGTTTTATTTCATTTTTTTTTTAACTAAAAAATTAATTATATTATAACAAACATTTAAAATTATATAGATGAAAAATAAAAAATAAAATTAGAAGAGATGAGACAATATAAATATAAATAAAAAAAGAAAAAATAATATAATATTTCTGAACACGAGAGATAACTGATGTTGGTTTTGAAAAGAGATGAGAAATTTTTTATTTATGAAGAACTTGTAGCTTTTAGTTAATCAATTAGGACAAATATAAAAATATATCTTTAATTAATTTTTTTATTTGTTATTAGGTTTTACATTATATTCTCCCTCTTTTATAAATTTGTTTATTAATACTTTATTTATTTGAGAAATTTATTTTATAAATTATAATATAAGTTAACTTTATTAAGATATTTAATAATTATTTTTTTAAATTTAATATATTTTTCAATTACAGTTAAATCAGTTAGATCGATTGAACCTTGACCCACATGTTTTAATTGTTCTTTCTTCGATTCGATTTTTAAAATATTGAATATTAGTTTTTTTTTTTTACTTTTTAACATAAATTGTATTTGTTGATTTTATTATATATTTATTGATTAAAAATAATTGATCTTTTTGAATGTATTAAATGTTAAAAAAAATACATTCACAGTTAAAATACTTTTACATATACATTATAATAAAATTTATTTTTATTTATATATATATATATATATATATATATAGATATATATATATATATATATATATATATATATATATATATATATATATGAATTTTGAGTGATTGTAAATCTGAAATTGTCTTCTATAAACTCTTAAATGTTTATCTATTTTCATTTATTATTCTTGAAACAAATTAAATTTCTAAATATGTGTAATTATTTTGAAAGAAAAAAATCAATTTTAATTTTGTTTTACATCTCTAACTTGGTTGAATCGATTTTGATTGGGCAACAATTACAAGAGGGGATTTTACCTGCCAACTTTTAGGGAGCTTATTCTCACGTGCATCATCAATTTGAAATTATATTATTCATACTATGTGTCGAATAATTTGAATATATGTGTTGTTTTAGAATCTAAATAGTTTGAATATATGTGTTGTTTTAGAATCTAACATATCATAATGTGTTTAGAATCTGAAATGTTTGAATTTCTTTTGGACTTTATTGATTATATAATAAATTGTTGATTTAGTTTTAAATAATTGTTGATTAAGTGTTTAAATAACTCGTGAAGTCGTATTGTTATAGAAACTGATCATTGAAAAACAGTATGAAATTTTAGAATTAAATTTTAATCGCAAACTTCTGTACCTCTTCCATTGTCTTTAAGCAAAAGATTTATATTGCCGCTTTGAGAAAAGGTATCTCTTTTACTCCTTTAAATATGAAAATGGTGTGTTATAAATAACGTCACGTCCAATTTTTTATTTTATTTCTAGATATGTCAAACTTCAATACTTAGGATTTGATAGTGACAACAAAATTTGTCTCGACTAAAATCTTGAACCCATAGTTAAATATACTGTACCAGAGATCCATGTTCTTCTATTTTCCTTTAGAAGTTCTCACATATCTGAAAACTCTATATTGTCTTTAATGTTTGGAGATTTTTTTTGGACGTATTTATTTCCATTATTCTTCCGTCTAGTTTGAAAAGACGTCTTTAGTATGAAAAGATATATCCGTAAATATTATTTATTCAAAGGTAATTTAGTGATCTGTTCATATACCACATCAGACCCTTTCTTCTTTCTCTTTCATTTTCTCAAAAATTTCTAAAAAAAATCATTTGAACTCTCCAACGATTTTACCTTTGCATCTATTCAATCAAACTTATAGTTTTGGATCTCTTTTCAACATCTCATAACATCTCATTCTCATCAATCAATTTCTTTTGATAAGTATTTCTTTTTACGCTTTATTTTTAGTTAGTTTTTTAGGATGCATTAGTTGTTTTAGGTACATTAAGTAGTAGTGTAAACAAAATTGATAGTATATTAGAACATGCAACAAAGATTTTTGGGTCGATTAGAGCAGAAAATAGGTCTTCCATAAAAATCACAGGTTTGTCTAGAGATGCATCTTCGGATTTGCTCTGAACTGTTTTTCGAGATGCATCTTTGGATTTGACAGTGTCAAAAAATTAGAACATTTAGTGGACATGTTGTTTAAACATGTTTCTATTTATCATGCAGGTGGGATGGCTGACAACAATGAAGGTCGAATTAGGGTCGTCGTGTGTCCCAAACCGCTCCGGTGCAACGTGAAAGGGCCACAAATAGGACCATGAGGCCATGAGTTACTAATGACATCATCTTCCGATCTACCTATAGACGATATGACCATAACTTTGGATGATATCTCATGTCTACTGCATCTTTCTATCAAGGGGAGATTACTGCACCATGAGAGGATCGAGCGAGAGGAAGGGGTTGAGATGATGGTCAAATTATTATGGGTTAATCCTGGTAAGGTGTCAAAGGAGGCAACTCGAACTAGAGGTGCTCATGCACAATTTAACCTTTTGGAAAAACTTTATAGTGATCATACAAATGGGGCTAAGGATGTCAAGGGTAATGATGAGCAGGTTGAGTATCAACATTGCACATTGTAATGTTACCTCTTGTTTTTAGTTGGCACGTCCATGTTTATGGATAAAAGTGTTACATATGTCGATGTGTTATACCTCAAGTATTTCACAGACCTGATTGTGATTCACGAGTACAATTGGGGTTCACCTGTTTAATTTACATGTACTCAAAGTTGGACGAGGGTTGTCTTTGGAAGACAAAGCAGATGACGGGGTGTTGCACGACATTTACGGTAATTTCTTGTTACTAATATTTTCATAATTCATTTCTTAAACATGTTATTTATATTGTATTTGAAACATTTTTCATGGATAGTTCATCTCTCACTTCCCTCGTATCATCGGGTGGGAAGTTGTAGCACATTATAATAAGGATTGACCTCGTGCATCTACTTTTGTTGCATACAGAGGGAATGATAATGTCGAGGCATTCAGAGTATCTCTTGACTGTATGGTACCAGATAATGTTAGCTTATGTCCATATGAGGGTCATCCCAGATATAGTCGTTTAACGCCATCTCTTTATACTCTGGATGGCTGGAATGTGGGTCATCTCTTATGCATACTTATCTTCTAAAACGAGTGATGTGCGTGTTTGGTTATATGCAGATCATTCTGAGACCTCCCTATAAGGTCATTCCTCCTGGCATCCTCCGTAGAGACCTACAGAATATACTGGATAATTTCCAGAGTCACTTGGTACTAAAGGAGTATCATCGGGGCCTACTCATGTACATTATACTTATGCTAAGATCTACATGACATGGTTCTATAGGGTGCCACACCATATCATGACGCCAGACGCTCTTAAGGAACCACCTAGGCCAACTAACCTGGAGGTGCTAGAGGTTTGGGATGAGTAGATAGAGAACGTGACAACGGTATGTCAGTGTTATAAGGAGATGGGTATATGAGCCATAGAGGCGGGAATCTTTGAGGATGGTTATCTTGGCTATCCCTAGTTGGTCCTCTGGTACATTGAGATTATCAGCTAAGGGAAAGTTAACAAAGAATGTTATAATGAAGGGACATTTAGGGTTAGGAGACATTAATCAAGTGTTTAGGAACATAAAATCAAGTGTTTAGAGGCATTAATGTCAAGTGTCTAGAAGCTTTAATTATCCAGCATCGATGGAGCATTGATTGGGAAGCAAGTTGACATGGAATTTATGGTTTGGATGAATCATAAGAGTATATCCAAAAGATTAGAATCACCTGAAAATATTTCCAAAATCTTGAGAAGGGAAGTCAACAGGAGTTGTGTGTCAACAACAATGTTAGTCGACAACCACAAAGAGTTTCAGAACTTAGTGAATTCTCCAAAATCTAAGTTTCAAACAGAGATGATATCGACAACACGTTAGTAGTTATTATCAAGAGTTTGTGGGTAAGTTTGAAGCAGTCGTCTCAACATGGATTGGAAATCGTGATTGACACGTAGGCACACTAATGGGAAACTGAAGACTAGAAGTGGGGTGAAATGTAGCACTCTCTTAGTGACCAGAACTCTTGTCGACGGTTATTTGTAAATAGAATAAATAGCAGACTCATACATTATAACATAGGTCACAAAATTTCATACATTCTCTTCATACAACTGGAGTACCTGAGTCAAAAAGAAAAACTGTTCGCGAGAAATATGTATGTGTCTGCGTCTAGTCTTTTCATTGTTTTCTTGTTTCCTTAAATGAAACATTTATAATTTCTATCTTAGGTTTTACCTTTGTTTAATGTCATTTACTGCACTTTATCTTCTGTCATTTATTAAAACTTGTCTTTATTTAAACACAGTCTTTGCGACGTCTTCGTACAAATGATTGCATTCAATTCCCAGCACATGTTTTCATACAAATTATTTTCACAAATTGCTTTGGAGTTTTTCGAGTTAAACTCACTTATTTTTTCAACTCGTGATTGTTTACCAAAAACATCGGTAAACACTGTAACGCCCGTAATTTAATTAATTATTTAATTAAATTATTTTTGGAATATTTGTGAGGTTGTGTTATAATTAAATTGGATTTATTATATTAAGTGGAGAAATAATATTAGAGATATAATATTATGTAGAGAAATAATATTAGAAGTGTAATATTATTTAAGGTGGGCCTATTTTGAGAGAGTAGAAGTAATAAGGGGGTGTAGATTTTGAGCCCAATAAGAAATAAGGAATAATAGAATATTAGGTTATTTTATTATTTGTGATAAGGTAGAGAAGAAAAAAGCAGTAGAAGAAAAGAAGGATTTTGAAGAGAACGTGAAGTTGCTGGAAAAAGTGGAAAACGGCAAGAACGAAGATTCAACCCGGAAATTGTAGAGCGACCTTCAATCCAAGGTAAGGGTGGAGTTCTGACTTTATAATTGAGTTCATGATGTTTGATATGTGGGGTTATAGGTGATTGTTGTTTTGTTCTTAAATTGGATATGTATGATGATGTATGATGAAGATTTGATGAATTTTAGATGAATAGTGATGACATTATGTTGTGTAATCGGTGTAGTGTTATAGGTTAATGTTAGGTGATGAATTACCATGATTATAATAAGGTTTGTAGGACTGTGACATGATTCCCGTATTGTAAATACAGAGGAAAACGCAGAAATTATGCAGACTGTAGCAGGATGTGTCGACCCCAAATTGGATGCGTCGATACATGAAGGTTGATTGACTGAAGATGGGTCGATACAAGAAGGGCTTGCATCGATACATGTGTGTGTGAGACTCAGGATGAGTCGACTGGTGAAGCACATGTGTCGATATATGTTGTGTTTGAGCCAGGATGAGTCGATCCATAAGGAGGATGTGTCGACTCATAGTGTACAGATGAAGCAGGATGAGTCGTTCCATAAGGTTTTGTATCGATACATAATGTCTGGTTTTTGACAGAATTGGCTTTTAATTGCTGGAACTTGGGTTTTAGGATGCTGTTTGATATGTCGTTTGAAGCGTTGATGAGCTAACACGGTGAGCTTTATTCTAGGTGATTAAATGATGGATAAAAAGTGTAATCCTAGCAGATAATGCATGATTTAGAACTAATTCCCGTAGATGACCGTTGTGCTGATTTTTGGACAGAACGATGAATAGTAGATGTTTAGAGGTTGGTGTTAGAATTATGACAGTAGGATTAGTGACAGTAACGATATAAATTAGCAGAATAACAAGATGGGTTACTGTACTATTAATATACAATTGAGTATTGGTGAGATGTTATTGATGAAGTTGTGTTCGATGATTTTGTGATGATAAATGATGTTTAATAAATTATGAGATGTTGTTAATTGAGATGTTTTGAGATGATTGAGATGTTGTTGTTTTGAGATGATTGAGACGTTTTGAGATGATTTGAAATATTGTTAACTTGGGTGTTGTTATTACATTCATGAAGAGTCGCATACATTGCATTTTTGAGATAGAGCTTATGCTCGTTGAGATGGCCTGGATTGGCAAATTTTTAGATGAAGGCTATGCCTTATTGATGCCTCTATTAATTGGCAAATTTTTGAGATGGGAGTTCTGCTCCAATGGTACCACATGCATTTGCATAATATTGAGTCGCATTATACGATTTCATAAAGAAGTGTATTTTGATGTTGATGAATGTATATTATTGTTGAGATTGTTGTTGATTATGAGATGAGAAGTGGTGATGTTGTTGATCTAATTTAAATATATTAATTATCATGCACTTTATTATATTGTTAGATATCTCACCCTTTCTGTTTGAATGTTGCCCTTATGTTGGTAACGTGCAGGTAATCGAGAGTGAAGACAGTATTCCTTCAATAGTTCGAGTCGGTGTCATTGCTCTGATATGTAACACTCAGGGGATGAACGCTTGCTGATTTTTGATTGTTGATTTTCAGTTGCTTAATTTTGAATTGATTATTATTAAATATTAGATGTTTCGAAGTTGTTGTTTTATTTAAAGATGTTATTGAAGAATTCCGCTGCGTAGTTGTTGAATTATTTTATTAAAGATGCTATGTTGATGGTTCATCCGATGTCTTATTAAAAGTGTTATATATCCATGATGAATGCAATGAATTTGTTGGAAGATTTTGTGACGTCCCGATTCGTTTGTATGAATGAAATTTTATAACTTCGATTTATTTTGCATAATTTGCTTGGGATAGAATCGGGGTGTTACAAAGTTGGTATCAGAGCAAAAGGTTGGTCCGACCTTGTCGTCGAGTCGTAGTTGTCTAACAATCGAGTATTGTTATTTTGATGTTCTAAGCGTTGTTTATGTTGTAGTAAGAAGTTGAGATGGCTGGAAGGAATGATGCTGCTCTTGCTGCTGCTTTAGAAGCAATGACTCATGCGATGGAAAATCAGCCGAATACTGATGGGAATGCTGGATCTCGTAGCTTGGTGACTTTCTAGAGAGAGAATCCACCTACGTTCAAGGGAAAGTATGATCCTGACGGAGCATTGGAATGGTTGAAAGAGATTGAGAGGATCTTTCGTGTGATGGACTGCACTCCAGTGCAGAAGGTTCGTTATGGGACTCATATGCTAGTAGTCGAGGCTGATGACTGGTGGCTAGAGACTTGTCGGAAGTTGGAAGTTGCAGGTGAGAATGTCACTTAGGCTGTGTTCTGTAGAGAGTTTTTAAGAAAGTATTTTCCTGAAGATGTCTGTGGTAAGAAGGAAATTGAGTTCCTTGAGTTGAAGCAAGGGAATTTGTATGTTGTTGAGTATGCTGCCAAGTTTGCTGAGTTGGCCAAGTTTTATCCGCATTACGCTGAGGAAAATGCTGAATTTTCAAAGTGTATTAAGTTTGAGAACGGGTTGCGCCCGAAGATTAAGAAAGCAGTTGGATATCAGAAAATCCGTGTCTTTGCTGATCTAGTTGATAGCTGTAGAATTTATGAGGAAGACAATAATGCTCATTACAATATTATCAGTGAGAAGAGGGGTAAGCACCCGCAGAATCGTGGTAAACCTTATGATGCCCTAGATGGTAAGGGTAAGCAGAGAGTTGTTCATGGGCAGAGGACTAGTGGGGGAGATGCTCCTGCTGGTGTGATTTGCTTTAAGTGTGGGAAACCTGGACACAAGAGTAATGTGTGCACTACTGAAGTGAAGAGGTGTTTCCGTTGTGGCAATAACAGACATGTTGTATCTGAGTGTGAGCACAAGAGCGTGGTTTGTTTCAACTGTAAAGAAGAAGGGCACATTGGTAGACAGTGTCCGAAACCGAAGAGGGATCAGTTAAGTGGTAAAATGTTTGCTTTGGTTGAGGATCCGACAGCTGTTGAGGACAGGCTTATTAGAGGTACATGTTTCATTAACAGTACTCCTTTAATCACTATTATTGATACTGGTGCTACGCATTGTTTTATTGCTGCTGATTGTGTTAAAAGATTGGGTCTTGTGTTGTCTTCTCTGGATGGAGAAATGATCATCGATACTCCAGCCAAGGGATCGATGACTACTTCTTTTGTGTGTGCTAAGTGTCCCTTGTCGATCTTCGACAGAGACTTTGTTGTTGATTTGGTTTGTTTACCGTTAAGAGGTTTGAATGTAATTCTGGGTATGAACTGGTTAGAGCATAATTGTGTTCATATTAACTGTTATGACAAGTCGGTGAAGTTTTCTACTCCTGAAGAAGAAGAAGATGGTTTGTTGTCTGCTAGACAGTTGAGGAAGTTGATGCAAGAGGAAGCACAAATGTTTTCGTTGATGGCGTCGCTATCTGTAGAGACCCAAGCTATAATTGAGGAATTGTAGGTGGTGTGTGAATTTCCTGAAGTTTTCCCTGACGAGATTCCTGATGTACCGCCAGAGAGGGAAGTTGAATTTGCAATTGATCTTATACCTGGTACCAAACCTGTGTCTATGGCACCATACATGATGTCTGCATCTGAATTGTCAGAGTTGAAGAAGCAGTTGGAAGAGTTACTTGAGAAGAGGTTTATAAGACCAAGTGTATCGCCGTGGGGAGCTCCAGTGTTGTTAGTGAAGAAGAAAGATGGAAGTATGAGGCTTTATGTTGATTATAGACAGTTGAATAAAGTGACGATTAAGAACAAGTATCCGCTTCCAAGAATAGATTACTTGATGGACCAATTAGTGGATGTTCGTGTGTTTAGTAAGATTGATCTGAGGTCGGGTTACCATCAGATTAAAGTGAAGGATGAAGATATTCAGAAGACGGCTTTCAGAACGCGTTATGGACATTACGAGTATTCGGTGATGCCTTTCGGTGTTACTAATGCACTAGGAGTATTCATGGAATATATGAATCATATCTTTCATGCTTATTTGGATCGGTTTGTAGTGGTGTTCATTGATGATATTTTGATTTACTAAGTCAGAAGAAGAGCATGCTGAATGTTTAAGAGTAGTATTGCAGATTTTGAAAGAGAAGAAGTTGTATACAAAGCTGTCCAAGTGTGAATTTTGGCTGAAAGAGGTTAGTTTTCTTGGTCATGTGATTTCAGGTAGTGGCATTGTTGTAGATCCATCGAAGGTTGATGTTGTGTTGCAATGGGAAACTCCGAGGTCAGCTACTGAGATTAGAAGCTTCTTGGGATTAACTGGTTATTATAGAAGGTTTATCGAAGGGTTTTCTAAGTTGTCACTTCCATTGACTAAGTTGACTTGTAAAGGTAGAGCGTTTGTTTGGGATGTCCAATGCGAAGAAAGTTTTACAGAATTGAAGAAGAGGTTGACGTCGGCTCCGATTTTGACATTGCCTAATCCAGGAGAGCCTTTTGTGGTGTATTGTGATGCTTCTAAGATGGGTTTAGGAGGTGTGCTTATGCAGAATGGTAAGGTAGTTGCTTATGCGTCAAGGCAGTTAAGGACTCATGAGAAGAACTATCCTACGCATGATTTAGAGCTTGCTGCAGTTGTTTTTGTGTTGAAGATTTGGAGGCATTATCTTTATGGTTCTAGATTTGAAGTGTTTAGTGACCATAAGAGTTTAAAGTATTTGTTTGATCAGAAAGAGCTGAATATGAGGCAACGAAGATGGTTAGAATTGTTAAAGTATTATGATTTCGGTTTGAATTATCATCCAGGAAAAGCGAATGTGGTAGTTGATGCATTGAGTCGAAAGACTTTACACATGTCAGTAATGATGATTAAAGAGTTGGAATTGATTGAGCAGTTCAGAGATATGAGCTTAGTTTGCGAGGTTACTCCGCAGTGTTATGTTGGTTATGTGGAAGATTAATAATGAATTTTTAGATAGTATCAGAGAAGCTCAGAAGTTGGATGTGAAACTGTTAGATTTGATGGTTGGGATTGATCAATATGAGAATAATGATTTTAAGCTAGATGAGCAAGGTGTGTTGAGGTTTCGTAATTGGATTTGTATTCCTGATGATGTTGAGATGAAGAAAGTGATACTTGAAGAGAGTCATAGAAATAAGTTGAGTATTCATCCAGGAGCTACAAAGATGTATCAAGATTTGAAAGGTTTGTTTTGGTGGCCTAGGATGAAGAGTGACGTGGCTCGGTTTGTGTATGTGTGTTTGACTTGTCAGAAGTCGAAATTTGAACATCAGAAGCCTGCAAGATTGATGCAACCGTTGGAAGTTCCAGAATGGAAATGGGATAGCATTTCAATGGACTTTGTGACGGGGTTGCCTAGTACTTCAAGAGGACATGATTCTATTTGGGTGATTGTTGATAGGCTTACGAAGTCAGCTCATTTTATTCCTATTAACATCAGTTTTCCAGTGTCAAAGTTGGCTAAGATTTATATTAGTGTGATTGTGAAGCTGCATGGTGTTCCTTTGTGCATTGTGTCAGATAGAGATCCAAGATTTACTTCTTATTTTTGGAAGAGTTTGCAAGAAGCGTTGGGTTCTAAGTTAAGGTTGAGTTCAACGTATCATCCTTAGACATATGGTTAGACTGAATGGACGATTCAATCATTGGAAGACTTGTTGAGGGCATGTGTTCTTGAGCAGGGAGGTTCGTGGGATACTTATCTTCTGTTGATAGAGTTCACTTATAATAACAGTTATCATTCTAGTATTGGAATGACACCTTTTGAAGCGTTGTATGGTAGAAGATGTAGAACTCCGTTATGTTGGCATGAATCTGGTGAGAGTGTAGTGCTTGGACTTGAAATTGTTCGTGAGACTACTGAGAAGGTGAAGTTGATTCGAGAAAAGATGAAAGCTTCACAAAGTAGACAGAAGAGTTATCATGACAAGCGAAGGAAGGATTTAGAGTTTCAAGCCGGTGATCATGTGTTTTTGAGAGTTACACCTGTCACTGGTGTTGGGCGAGCATTGAAGTCTAAGAAGCTCACTTCTTATTTTATTGGACCGTATCAGATTTCAGAGAGAGTGGGGAATGTTGCTTATAGAGTGGCTTTACCGCCTAATCTTTCGAATTTGCATGATGTGTTTCATGTGTCACAACTTCGGAAGTATATTTCAGATCCATCTCATGTGATTCATATGAACGATGTGCAAGTACGGGATAATCTTACGGTGGAGACAATGCCTGTACGAATTGCGGATCGTGAAATAAAGACTCCGAGGGGCACAAAGATTGCCTTGGTTAAAGTGGTTTGGTTAGGAGCTGTAGGAGAAAGCATGACTTGGGAGTTGGAGAGCAAGATGCGAGACTCTTATCCTGAATTGTTTGATTGAGGTAAATTTTCGAGGACGAAAATACTCTAAGTGGGGGAGAGTTGTAACGCCCGTAATTTAATTAATTATTTAATTAAATTATTTTTGGAATATTTGTGAAGTTGTGTTATAATTAAATTGGATTTATTATATTAAGTGGAGACATAATATTAGAGATATAATATTATGTAGTGAAATAATATTAGAAGTGTAATATTATTTAAGGTGGGCCTATTTTGAGAGAGTAGAAGTAATAAGGGGGTGTAGATTTTGATCCCAATAAGAAATAAGGAATAATAGAATATTAGGTAATTTTATTATTTGTGAGAAGGTAGAGAAGAAAGAAGCAATAGAAGAAAATAACGATTTTGAAGAGAACGTGAAGGTGCTGGAAAAAGTGGAAAACGACAAGAACGAAGATAACACCCGAAAATTGTAGAGCGACCTTCAATCCAAGGTAAGGGTGGGGTTCTGACTTTATAATTGGGTTCATGATGTTTGATATGTGGGGTTATAGGTGATTGTTGTTTTGTTCTTGAATTGGATATGTATGATGATGTATGATGAAGATTTGATGAATTTTAGATGAATAATAATGACATTATGCTGTGTAATCAATGTAGTGTTATAAGTTAATGTTAGGTGATGAATTACCATGATTATAATAAGGTTTGTAGGACTGTGACATGATTCCCGTAGTGTAAATACAGAGGAAAACGCAAAAATTATGCAGACTATAGCAGGATGTGTCAACCCCAAATTGGATGCGTCGATACATGAAGGTTGATTGACTGAAGACGGGTCGATACAAGAAGGGCTTACATCGATACATGTGTGTGTGAGACTTAGGATGAGTCAACCGGTGAAGCGCATGTGTCGATACATGCTGTGTTTGAGCCAGGATGAGTCAATCCATAAGGAGGATGCGTCGACTCATAGTGTATAGATGAAGCAGGATGAGTCGATCCATAAGGTTTTGTGTCGATACATAATGTCTGGTTTTTGATAGAATTGGCTTTTAATTGCTGTAACTTGGGTTTTAGGATGCTGTTTGATATGTCGTTCGAAGCGTTGATGAGCTAACACGATGAGCTTTATTCTAGGTGATTAAATGATGGATAAAAAGTGTAATCCTAGCAGATAATGCATGATTTAGAATTAATTCTCGTAGATGATTGTTGTGCTGATTTTTGGACAGAACGATGAATAGTAGATGTTTAGAGGCTGGTGTTAGAATTATGACAGTAGGATTAGTGACAATAACGATATAAATTAGCAGAATAACAGGATGGATTACTGTACTATTAATATACAATTGAGTATTGGTGAGATGTTATTGATGAAGTTGTGTTCGATGATTTTGTGATGATAAATGATGTTTAATAAATTATGAGATGTTGTTAATTGAGATGTTTTGAGATGATTGAGATGTTGTTGTTTTGAGATGATTGAGACGTTTTGAGTTGATTTGAAATGTTGTTAACTTGGGTGTTGTTATTACATTCATGAAGAGTCGCATGCATTGCATTTTTGAGATGGAGCTTATGCTCGTTGAGATGGCCTGAATTGGCAAATTTTGAGATGAAGGCTATTCCTTGTTGATGCCTCTAGTAATTGGAAAAAATTTGAGATGAGAGTTCTGCTCCAATGGTACCACATGCATTTGCATAGTATTGAGTCACATTATACGATTTCATAAAGAAGTGTATTTTGATGTTGATGAATGTATATTATTGTTGAGATTGTTGTTGATTATGAGATGAGAAGTGGTGATGCTGTTGATCTAATTTAAATATATTAATTATCATGCACTTTATTATATTGTTAGATATCTCACCCCTTCTGTTTGAATGTTGCCCTTATGTTGGTAACGTGCAGGTAATCGAGAGTGAAGGCAGTATTCCTTCAATAGTTCGAGTCGGTGTCATTGCTCTGATATGTAACACTCGAGGGATGAACGCTTGCTGATTTTTGATTGTTGATTTTTAGTTGCTGAATTTTGAATTGATTATTATTAAATATGAGATGTTCCGAAGTTGCTGTTTTATTTAAAGATGTTATTGAAGAATTCCGCTGCGTAGTTGTTGAATTATTTTATTAAAGATGCTATGTTAATGGTTCATCCGATGTCTTATTAAAAGTGTTATATATCCATGATGAATGCAATGAATTTGTTGGAAGAATTTGTGACGTCCCGATTCGTTTGTATGAATGAAATTTTATAACTCTGATTTATTTTGCATAATTTGCTTGGGATCGAATTGGGGTGTTACAAACACCCTCATGCAAACCATGGTTGTCGAGTTATAGAATGATGTGCGGTACAGGCAGCGAAGGAGGCAGACGGCTAGACATAACCAGTAGTTTACATTAAGATGTTTTTTTTGGTATTTTCGGATGTATTTTCGAACTCCTATTATGTATGAATTATATTGATTTTTTTGTTAAAGTATGAATTTTTACTTTTCTTTACCTTTAAATTTACTTTGATTTTACGTTAATCTAAGTTAATGAAATCAGAGGATTTCGGAGATTCATCTCCAAAATAATCACCATTTTGTATTTACCATGCGTTAAAAACATTTCAGAGTATATTTCAGAGATGTATCTCCGAATAAACTCAAATTCCATACGGAGATATATCTTCGGACCATATTTTGTTTAAAATATGTTGAAACTCATAATAGTGCATTTTGGCTGTGATTTGAGTGCGTGTTCAGAGATGCATCTCTGAACGCAAGAAGACCATTTTTGGATTTTTTTAAGGGTGTGATATGCTTATATAATGGTCTAATGCGCAATTCCCTAGATTTATTGAACCCATAGGGTAGATCAGGTATGTCGGCCCAACCCGTTTAACCAACTATTTATGGTGGGCTGAGCTGAGGTTTTTAGCTCGGTGTCATAAATTGTTTTGTCTCGTCTAACCTACTTTAAAAATCGGATGGACATAAATTTTATCCAAATATTTTTTATTTAAATTTTTTTACTTAGAATAAAAATTTAATAGTGTATTGAGGAAGCCAATTCACTAATTTTTTTCTATAGTGGTTTAAAAATTGAATCTTCTTATACAAATATAATCTTATTTCATTCTTGCGGAATTATATTCCTTTCCATTTGTTTTGTTTGTCATCGTGCTTATCCCTCCATTCTATGTTGTCTAATTCGATATTTCAAACAACCACGTCTATTGTATTCTTCTTCCTTTCCATAGAGATAAACATTTAAGGTAATCTACAACTCAATCTTTTTATTTTTGATATTACTTTCAGAGTTAAACAAATACTTAAACATCTCAATGAAACTTATAAAGATGACACATTTACAAACGAGATTTAGATTTATTTTAGTTCTAATAAATTATATTTATACTATCCTGATCTCAAATCAAACATAAAAAAAAAGTTGATTATTTTCCTGTTCAGAATATGATTATGCCTTTGAATTTTCTGCATTTTATTAATATTTGGATATTAGATTGATTATTGACTTTGATATACCTAATTTTTCTCTAATAGATTTATTATTCGTCTTTTGTTGACAACAAATTAATATCTATCAATGAATGATGTTATTTTGATAAAAATAATATGTTCCAAAATATTAAGATATCCCTTGTAAATAGAATAGAATGCATTTGTGTATAAAAAATCATCTTTTTAAAACCATAAGTTAGCACACGTTGTTTTGTTATTTTTTCATTTCTATTTATGACTCATACTTTGTTATGTATTTTCTTGATTGGAAATTCATTTTAATTTTTCTAATGTTCTATTATGTGTTGTTAAGAAAATATTTTTTATCAATTTTTTTAGTAATGATTAAACTTTTTTATAAATTATATAATAAATTAAACTGTAATAAAAGAAAAAGTTTAACGAATCAACTCGTCAACTTATTAATAAACAGAGTAAATTTAACTTTTGAATTTTAACATATAAGTTGGTCTGCTCCATTTTTTAATAGACTTAAATGGAGCAGGTGGTTCGATTTACCATCCCTAATTGAAACTCTTTCATTATTCAACCTTCTATTTAGGCTTTCGTAAACATTATCTATATCAATCTTACTCAACAAATAATATTTAGGTTTGGTAGAAATATAAAATAATAATAAACATTGTTTTTCAATAGGAGTATATTTAGTTTCGTCATTCAAGATTCATCTAAGGGAACATGTTATTCTTTCATTTCCTTCGACTGGCTTATCTTTAGGATCAATATAGAGCTTGAGAATCTTACCCGCACTACTGGCATTAACAGTAGTAATTTTTCTAAAAGACTAATTTATTTAATCGAATGCTTTATGTAAAATTAGGAACCCATAACGTTTCTTTTGAATTTTTTGAAAAATATTTGGGAGTTTCTTATAGCTCTTTATATAGGAGAAAAATACCTTATAAAAAATTAAAAATATCTTTTGAAAATATATTTCTGGAGCACACCTTTATTTTGAGAAATCATGTTTGAAATCAGAAATGCAACTACGGTTTAATACCGTATATATATTTTTGGTTCATGTATTGACAGTACATAGCATATTATTATGCGGTTTTTGGTGCTATTACAAAATACAAAATACGATTTCAAGTAAATACGAAGTAATCACTAAATACGTACAAATGTTGATAAATATTATATTCTAAAATACGTACAAAATACGGTACACAAGCTATCCCTCAAAGTGTTATCCAAATAATCCAAAATATAAAAAACATAATAGCACTATAAACAAAATGCATCTAAAACTATCAGATTACTGAGTATGTTGGATAATGAGTCGACCCGTGACTTTCCTAACACTCCTTTGTTGTCGTCTGTAACACAAAGCCTCCCCTGCCTCCGCCATGATGGCATCTAGAACATCTCTAACATCAAAGCCATCAGGAAATAGACCTGCATCAATACCTGACTGCGCAATCTCAATGATACGACGACACCTGGGCAAGACATCAGTGGCATGATCTTTCTGTGATTGCTCCTCCTCTAGAAGCTCTGCATGTGCTGATCTAGGTGGCTTACCTAGAGCCTCCTCTACCAGATATGGATGTGATACCTTAAATAACCATAAGATATATACATCCTCATAGCTCCAATCATTTGGTGGTATGGTACTTCAGGCCTCATCCATAGCACCAAATATCTCATCCATATCCCTCCGTTTCACCATGGGAGGGGCACACTCAGAGGTGTAACACCCGATATTTAATTAATTATTTAATTAAATATTTTTGAAGTATTTTCGAATTATTTGTTGAAATTGTTGGAATTGTGATATGTGGTGATAAGTTGCTAAGTTGTTCTTAGTTGAATTATTAGTTGGTTAATTAGTTGATAATATTAGTAATATATTAAACTGATATAAGATTAATTGTTGGGCTTGTTTAAGTGTTGTATGTAGTAAAGGTGGGGGTGTGAGAATTAGGCCCAATAAAAAAAAGTAAGGTTAAGTTTATGATATAAGAAAATTAGGTTATCAGTGAAAGAGGAATAAGGTTTTAGAGGTTCTTGGGAGAGTACGTAGAAGTTGCAGAATTGCAGAGAAGAGGAAAAGAGGCAAAGGTTGGAAACTTTGGCAAGGCTATGTTCGATCGAAGAATTATAGAGCGGTCTCCAATCCAAGGTAAGAGTGGGGTTCTGACTCTATAACAAGATATATGATAGATGATATGTGGGGAATTGGTTCGTATGAAAAATCTATTTTGTATGTGTAAACAATATTGAATACTGTGCTGAATTATTGTTGTGTTCTTGCTGTGAATCCGTATAAAATTGGTTGTATGTGAACACAAATATTGTTGCAATGTTTTATTGCTGTTAATCGAATGTAAAAAAAAAGAGTATTGGAATCGATTATAGAGAATTCTACGTAAGAGAAAAATTAGAAACTGGAAAACTATACGGTGTCGAGGGGCACACAGACTGTGTCGGACGACACAGAAAGTAAAAGTGTGCCGAGGGGGACACCCCTGTGTCGAGGGGTACATTATATTATGAAGAGTGTGCCGAGGGACACACCGTGTTTTTCAAGTATCTCACTTAATTTTATAGTGTGTTATTTAATTGGTTATTTTGGTTAGTTATTGTAAGCATGTGATATATATATATATATATATATATATATATATATATATATATATATATATATATATATATATATATATATATATATATATATATATATATATATATATATATATATATATATATATATATATATATATATATATATATATATATATATATATAAGGAAACCAATAATGAAACATAGGAAGCTGATTAATTAATTTAGTACAACCAATACATGAACATATTTAACAGAAAGTGAAGAAGTTACAGAACTTATATATTTAGCACAATAGCAGAATATTCTTATATCAATAAATTAATTAGCAGAGTAGTAAATTAGTAGAGTTGTTTTAGTAGCAGTAAATAATAAAGTATTAATATATAGCAGAATTGGTTTATAACATAGATGGTTATTATGACAATCGTAGAGTTGATATTTAACAGAGCTAATTAGTTTAATACTTTAGCAACAGTAACAGAGAATTAATTATAGCAGAGTTAATTTAATGGAGTTGGTATATGTATATAGCAGAATTGAATAGCAGTGTAGTATTAAATTATCATAAAACTAATAAGAAATGTTAGTATAAAGTAGAAATAATATAACTTTTAGCCGATAAGTAATTAGTAGGATTTAGTCGATTTTTCCGAATAACTATACGGAACAATTGTTGTATACTTTAGTCATACGGTGTGTTGAATACTTTGCTGAAAAATATGAATTGCATGTGGTATTGAATTGTTAGGCTTATGACCAATGTTGTTTTCTTGTTGATGTTGTTGTCGAATTACTATTGTTGATATGTTATTGTTGTTGTGATATACTAAGTTGTAGGCTTATGCCAACGTTGCGTTAATTGTTGTTGTTGAAATATCAAGTTGTAGGCATATGGCCAGTGTTGAATTATTATTAAGTTGTTGTTGAATTGTTGTTAAGTTGTAGTTGAATTGTTGTTGTTGTATTGTTGTTGAATTATTGTTAAGTTGTAGTTTAATTGTTGTTGTTGTATTGTTGTTGAACGGTTGGTGTTGTAGTTGTTGTTGGCGCATGCATAACATAACAAGTTGGTCTGGGTTGAAAAAAAGTTGAAGTTGAAGGTATACGCCTTGTTGATGCCTCTATTAATTGGCAATTTCTAAGTTGGGAGTTCTGCTCCATTTCTAAGTTGGGAGTTCTACTCCGTTTTTAAGTTGGGAGTTCTGCTCCGCTGGTACCACATGTATGTTGTTGTACCCCAAAATTTGCCCTCTCATTTTCTCAAGATTTCTCTCACATGTGTGATTACAAACACCTATTTAAAGGAAAAGAGAAAAATGAAAAAAATTAAATATGTTAATGTGCCTTTCGACAAGACAAAAGGTTGCTTCGAATCCACATCCTTCGATTGGATTTTTGGCCTCTTTCGATGCAAACTTGGCTTGCATCTTTCGATTGTACATTGGCCTATAACATGTTGGCTTTAATTCACAAAGCAGGAGCTTCCTGCATGCAACCTTCGATTGCATCATTAGCCTCACATGGTTCACAATGTAATGATGGCCCGCATACCTGCTTCAATTGGACATTTGAGGCTTGCATGTTTGTGTTGATTAGACAAATATTTCCCTCCATGCTTGCTTTGATTCACAAAGTTGATGGCTAGTTGCATACAACTTTCGATTGGTCCATAACTTCCTTCTTGCATGCAAGAGGCGCCCACTAGGCCAGCAGGAACAAGGCAAAAAGCCTCATGTAGCCTCCTTCGATTCTAAGGCAAAAAGCCTCCTTTTGGCATCCTTCGATTGCACAATTTTTCCTCCTGCATGCCTCTTTCATCTGGGCATCTTTGCTTCTTGCATGCCTCTTTCATTTAGGCATGTGGCCCTCCTTTGATGCAAACCTAGCCTGCCTCTTTCGTTTGGGCATGTGACCCCTTTTGTTGCAAGCTTCGTTTGGGCATTTAGACCTCATGCATGCATCTTTCATTTGGGGCGTGTGACCCCCTTCAATGTAAGTTTTGGTTATACCCTTCATTTAGGCATGTGGCTCCCTTCATGCAAGCTTTCGTTTGAGCAAAGACCTCTTGCATATTTGCTTGAAGTCACAAAGAAATGGGCTCATGCAGCTCTCCTTGGACTCAGAAGCCATTGGTTTTCCATGTTTTCCTTTGACACCATAAAGCCAGGATTTCCTTTATGCTAGCACCCCAAAGCAGGGACCTCCTGTATACACCATTTCGTTTGGCCATGTGACCTCTGGCAGGAAATCCTTCGACTAGACAAGAGCAACCGTCACATAAGGCTTCGATTGGAATTTTAATTCCCTTCGAATCATCATATTTTGAACCCAACTCCGGACCCTTCGAAGCAATGTTTGAAGAACTTTGAGCAAATCTCATAGCCTTATCCTCTAAATCCTACTTGTTAGGCTATGTTGCTTCCAAATCTTTACATAATCAAAGGCTTACACAAAGGTTTGAAGCTTTGTCTACTGGATAATAACATTCTTGGTTAAAATAGCAAAATGCTACGTACCTTTTTTTTCATAAAGAGTACTTTTATCACAAAATCAGCTCCCAATCTGATTTGTGTCTGAACGAAGGCAGTGCCAAAGGCATATGTCCAATCTCCTGCCAGTAGGCCCCCACTTATACTTAAAACTTGGGATCAACGAAAAGGAACTAAACTTGTTTCATTTTCAACCAAACCATGGTTTGTTATCCTACAAACCTGGTTACTTCAAAACATCTTCAACCTTTTCTCTATAAATAGAGAAACATTGGCAAGCTAAAAAGGACTTTTTGGGTGGAACGAATCTTCAAGAACTCAAAAAAACTCTCAAAAACTCTCAAAAAACTTAAACACTCTCAAACACTTAAACACATATTCAAACCCAAAATCCAGAAGAAATACCACACTTGTTTCTTTGGCCCTTCGAATCTAAAGAAACACAATACTTGTTTCTTTCTCTCTTTCAAATCTGACACCAACTCAACACTTGGTTTCTTCTTTCGAATCTAACATTATCCTTGTTTCTTTCCCTCAAATCCAGGGACACTCAGGGAAGCCACTCAAGGTCCAGCACACACGTTCCAGATTCAAACAAGGTAAGTGTCTCTTAACCTTGAACCTTTCGTTTCTAGCATAACATGTGAATAGTCATTCTCTTCGTCTAAAGTATGTACATAACATTTGTTTTCTTTTTGTTTCCACCCTTTTAGTTTGTTTTCATTTCTAACCCTTTTGGTTTTGTTTCTTGGTTTATTAAATATGCTTTAAAGAATTAACCTGGCCATAAGACAATGCTAGCATGGCCTCAGGCCATGTTGCTTTTTAAATCTCAAACGAAGGAAAACAGGAGGAAGGAAGTATGAAACGAAACTTTAGGCTTCACCCTCTTACTGCTTTACATTCCAAATGAAGGAGCCAGAAGGGAGAAACGAAAGACGTTCACACTGATTCCCTGGCCCAGTCGAAAGCAGCAGCCAGAAGGGAGAAATGAAAATCATCCACACTGACTTCCAAGCCCAATCGAAGAAGGCAGCAAGGAGCTTGGCATGAAGAGTGCACTTCATGCTGATTCCAGGTCCCATTTGAAGGAATCAGAAAGTCAGAATCGAAGGCTGCATCTCATGCTTTAGGCTAAGCCCAAATCGAAAGGCGTGACCTCACTAACTCCAGGCCTAAATCGAAGAAAGCCAGAAAGGACAGAATCGAAGGGTTTTTTTGCATAGATCGAAGAATTCATTTTTATTTCTTTTATTTTTATTTTGTCTTTACATTTTCATGCTATTCAATATGGTTGTAATAGTGTAGGATTTATTTTCTGCTTTTTTATTACTTTTGTATAAATGTTAGTAATTAGGATGTATGGCAAGATAAAACCAACTAGTAGACAACCTAAAATTCAAAGACAAAATGCATGCAAATCAAACACATTATTCACACACATGCACCCCTAGAGTAATCTCACTTATTTCCTCAGAAAACTAGTCATGTCCCTCGAATATGGGCATTTTAGCAAAGACCCTCGATAAAAGATCATAGTCCCTTGATGACCTCAATGTTGCCTTTGGTAAACGATCTATTCCCTAAACAAAATTGCTAAAAAGTCCCATAGGTTGCCTTCTATGACTATACAAACGTCCCACGCCCGTTCCTTCACATCCAATGATGGGGCTTCTTACCAAATCAATGGTAAGATAGCAACATCTAAAGGAGGAGGAAAAGAACATAGACCTTTTGAGTAGGTAGGATGCTCCTAGTTGCTTAAAAAAACATTTTATACACCAACACTTTCATTTGAAACATTTTCAAAAGACAAAGCTCTTTGTACTCATTCTTATAGAAACGAGAATCATTACAAAGACACTTTTCGAAATCACTTTCAAAAACACATTCCACAAACACCTCTTTGAACAATTTTCAAAACCAACACTTTGTACGCGTTCTTATAGAAACGAGAACCATTACAAAGACGTTTTTTCAAAATACTTTCAAAACCCACACCACAAGCACATTTTCAAACAAAAGCAATTGATCTAGCAAGCAACTAAGAGCCCGTAGATAACTACGACTAAAAAGGGTGCTAACACCTTCCCTTTTCATAGCCTACCCCCTGAACTCAAGAAATGATATCGAAAGGTCTTTCCTGTTCTTTTCAACCTTTCCTTATTGGATAAAAGAAAAGTCGGTGGAGACTCTTGCTATCCGCAACAATTGTGATCAAACATAAAACAACCAATTCAGCTCTCCTACCGTATTACAGAACTGGCGACTCTGCTGGGGATCTACTTAAAAGTGGGGTTACCTTAGGGCTAGATCACCTTTACTTGCTTTTCTTTGTTTGAATTGCTTGCTTTACATTTTTTGGTCCTTGCTTGGGTTATTGTTAAAGATTCTACACCCGGATCTGGGGCACCTTTTAGGTAAGTAGCAATAAATCGTGGGGATTATGCGACATATACCGACATGGTTGAAGCGATAACTACGTTAGTGTGACACATTTGTTGGTACTGGTAGCCCTTGAGTCAGTTAAGGAGAATACGGGGCCGTTGAGCGGTGTCATGAAGCACTAACTGACCTTAGAACCTTAATTGAACAACTTGGCCATTAGGAAGAAGTGAGATAGCCGACTTTGGTTCCTACCAAAGATTGGTTGATACTCGATGCTATGCTCATTGAGATCAGACTTTCGGGATATTTCGGTCGCCATTAAAGAGGCTTGCGCTGAAACAATGCCCGATGAAGAAAGATCAATGATATTGAGATCCCCTAGAACTCGGTTACTATTACTAGGATAGGTTGAGCCAACTAAACTTCAAGAGGGTACTTACCTATCAAATTCCATGCAAGCCTAAACCTAAGGACTTGTTTGCTTTGTGTGTATATGATTATTTGTACATAACAACTTGCTTGCTTTGCATACTTGTACATAACATCATAATATCATACCATAGAATTTTCAATAACCATTTCAAGGATCTCAAGGGCCTACGATGTAGGTTCATGTTGAACCAGATGCCTATCAAGCGGCAAGAGGATTCATTCTCTAAATCAAACACCATCAAAGACCAAAGCACGGTAACTTGAGTCAAGGGCTATGACCCACTTGACATGGTGAGCTTGATTCTCGTGGAAGGACATCCACCGATACAAAGTTCTCCAATCAAAGTTATTGATCAAAATTTAACTTCTAATATTTTTCTTGTGTTTACCCCGTGAAATCCTTGAAAACATGCATCCACATACCATGCATCATATCATGACAGGTTTCCCCCATACAGGTCTCCTTATCTTCATACTGTTTATTTCAGTAAGATGGATATGGAACAAACTAAGAAGGATCTTCAAGCACAAAATGCCCAATTCCAACAAATGTTCATGGCTATGGCTAAGGGGCAAGAGGACTTGACGAATCTCATTCTTAAAGACAAGAAGAAAAAGACGAAGAAGTCAGTAGGCGTCCTGAATTTGGGAAGAAGACTTAGAGGACCAGTCAAGAGAGCTCTAGATCTCTCAACTCCATCAAATGATGGGAATAATCATGAAGAAGATAACATCTCAGAGACTGACGAAGAAGAGGCAGACTATGCTGAAGAACAATATCCTTCAGCGAATGACAAATACAAACAGCTGGAGGATCGCCTTAATGCCATGGAAATCCAGAGAGTACCTGGTCTGGACTTTGAATAAATGGTATTGGTTTCTGGAGTAGTCATCCCACCGAAGTTCAAAATCCCTACCTTTTCCATGTATGATGGGGTCTCTTGTCCTAAGATGCATCTAAGATCTTATGTCCGCAAGATTCAGCCTCACACTGCTGACCAGAAGCTATGGGTCAATTTCTTCCAAGAAAGTTTGACTGGAACTCAACTGGAGTGGTTCTATCAGTTAGAAGGAACCGACATTCATACCTGGGAGGACTTGGCTGCTGCTTTCTACAAGCAGTATCAATACAATGCTGATCTGGCGCCAACTCGCGTGCAGTTGCAGAATATGACCATGAGTTCCAACGAGGGTTTCAAAGAATACGCTAAAAAATGGAGAGACTTGGCAGACAGAGTGCAACCACCCTTAACTGACAGGGAGCTGATTGACATCTTTATGGGAACTTTGACGGGACCTTTCTTCAATCACCTAATCAGAAGCTCTTCATCCGGGTTCGCCGAGCTAATACTGACTGGAGAAAGAGTCGAAGCTGGCATCAAAAGCAAAAAGATCCAAGGAGCTACATCCTCTGATACTCAGAAAAAGCCATACAATGGGAAGAAAGAGTCCAATGCTGTGTACGGCCAAAAGGATCATAACAAGAGCAATCCTGACTAACACGTGGGGGAAATCCTGATCTCTAATCCTACACCTGTTCAACAACGACAGGGTAATATGCGTAGGGTAAAGTACCAAGAAAGGAAGTACGCTAAGATTAATATGCCATTGTCTTAAGCGTTACAACATTTGCTGAAAGCAAAGCTGATCACACTAAGGTATCCTCCTCAAAACCCCGATACCTCCTCTCTTAAGTACAATCCAAATGTAAGATGTGCCTACCATTCTGATAGTCCTGGACACAACACTGACAGCTGTTGGACTTTGAAGAACAAGATTCAAGATTTGATTAACAACAAGGAGATCAAATTTGACCCTTCAGAGACTCCTAACGTGATCATAGCTCCTATACCAAATCATTGAGAGCGTCCTTTTCATTTTTAATTTTCAATTGTAATCTCTTTTGTTGTTCAAACACTTATCTATTAATGTCAAGCTTTGTTTCATTAATGCATTGCATATGTTTGTCTTGAATTAATCCATTCGTTTTCATTATAGTTAAACTAGGCTTTTTACTCCCTTTATGATATTCAACTCTTGTTTTAAAAGTTGCAACCCTTTAGAGGGAGGATGACAAAAACGATGCCATAATCTCATACAATATGTTTTTGGACAGACCTTGCTGATGATGTACATGCGTTTCTTTCAAACCCTAAACACTGGAGTTATAAGGGAGATAATCCCTAGTCAACCCCTTCGAGCCAAAGAAGTGGGAGTTTCCTTTTTACATAGATTGAAACCTTTAATCAAAACCTGGGGCTGGTTAGCTTCTCAGTTAATTCAAATGCGCGTTCAGTCGCAAACTTTCACTTCGTACACAACGAATGACACCAAAAACATCCTTCTTAATAAAAAATACGGTAATGGTTCCCTATCCAATAGGCAGTCATTATCTCCCAAGAGAAAAGCCCACTAAGTCAAAACCTACGAAGGAGACGTAAGAAAAAAGACTAGGGCATCCCGCTGACCGTAATCTCAAAATGAGAATAGTCAGAAAAAATCAGGGATAATAAATCAAAAAGGGGTCACTACAAATCCTTGACAACATGAAAAAAGTTGCAAAAGTGACTTCCTTCCAACAAACTTAATTTGTCTGAACCATCACGTTATTTCAGACTCAATTGGAGTTCAAACGCATAATTAACTGAGTTTAGGACTGGAGAACATCACGAAGAACGGGAGGGTATAAATACACTTTGAGCCTTATCCTTTGTTTCTTAAACCGTGAGCCAAGCCATGCTACAACCCTTCAAAAGTCCTAATTGAAGAATGGGTTAGTTCAAAAGCATACTGTTACAAAAGGTATCCTGACTCCTGTAAGGCTTATTCTAAATCCTGAGTTGAATTCACATTCTTACAAATTTCTTTTATCTGCTAAAACACATTTTCAAAACTTCAAGACAAGCATAACTTTTCATTATTTGAATATCGCTGTTTGCATATGGCTATTTGTTTGATAGCAGAGAAATTCACACGACATACATCCAGTGAACAAAAACCCTCTCAATTAATAGAACCACTTCAAATAGGATGACACTTCCAACGAAAAATCTTCTGTAAATAAGGGGGCATGACATGTCACTGTCCAACTCGTCTGGGGGAAGTCAAGTCAAGATTCCAAGAAATCTCTCAAGAAATGCTGAATAACCAGGGGCGGGTCTGTATCTGAATCACTTGGGGCATTGAACACGAATCCCAAAAAAGGTTTACGTATGGCTAAACAAACATTTCCTGGAAATATTACAACACTTACTACTAGGGGCAGTGACAAAATCCCCACAAAGTCCCTTTCAAGGGTGATCCCCAACCAAAATTTCAATCTCTGAAAACTTCTCCCCAACTAGTTGATCTCAAGAAGAATCCTCGAGGAGTTCTGCCAAAAGAAAACACCTCTCCAACAAATTGGTGACATGGTTTATTTCCCTAACAAACGACAAAATTCCCCAACTTGAATTTTCCTCTCAGACTATCACAAATCAAGGGACCACAACTTCTCTTCCCTAGTACACTGCTCTACAATCCCCAACGAGTTGCTACAAAACCTGCGAGAGGACCAGATAACAGTTAACTCCTTTATCCTCAAAAAGTTGTTAACTTCCATCATGAGATAGCTCCCCAGTAGAGTAATGGGAAGCTGAAAATCCTGAACTCTTTTCCCCAAGTGGAAATCAACACTCTCCACCGAGTTTTCCTCTCAAGCAAAATCAACATCCCCCAGTGGATTTCTCCTCAAAACAACAAAAACGGGAATCCCTAGTGAATACAACTAACTCTTTACCTTTTCAAGAAAAGATCAATATATAAGTGTCATTAATTATCTGTAAACTTCTCTAAGACAAAATCAAGCTTGGATTTCTTCATTACCTCCTGAAGTAGTAGTCGTCAAAGATTCCTTCATTACCTTTTGAAGTAGAAATTGTCAAAGGTTCCTTCATTACCTTTTGGAGTAGCAATCATCCAAGATTCCTTCATCATCTGCTGAGGTAGTAATCATCCAAGATTCCTTCATTATCTGCTGAGGTAGTAATCGTCCCAGATTCCTTCATCATCTGTTGAGGAAGTAATCATCCAAGGTTCCTTCATTACCTTTTGGAGTAGAAATAGTCCAAGATTACTTCATTATCTGTTGAGGTAGTAATCGTCCCAGATTCCTTCATCATCTGATGAGGTAGTAATCATCCAAGATTCCTTCATTATCTACTGAGGTAGTAATCGTCCAAGATTCCTTCATTACCTTTTGAGGTAGCAATAGTCCAAGATTCCTTCATTACCTTTTGAGGTAGTAATCGTCCAAGATTCCTTCATCATTTACTGGGGTAGTAATCGTCCAAGATTCCTTCATTATCTGTTGAGGTAGTAATCGTCCCAGATTCCTTCATCATCTGCCGAGGTAGTAATCATCCAAGATTCCTTCATTATCTGCTGAGGTAGTAATCGCCCAAGATTCCTTCATTATCGGTTGAGGTAGTAATTGTCCAGGATTCCTTCATCACCTATCATAATCAAGCTTCATAATTACAGATTAATACCTGAAATAAGGCAGGACAATTATCTGTGAACAAATTGATTGTAGGTCAATTCCCGAAACAAGACGGGGTGACTATCTACATGACAAACACTTCCTTCAGACTTCTGCTGGTTTAGTTTAAATTGATCAATGGCTTATCCCGATTCCTTTCTGTTAGACATTTTCTCTGGTTCAGATAAACCGCTCCAAAGATTTATTCTGATTCTTTTCCAAACTTATCTTGGTTCAGTTTAAATTGATCAATGGTTTATCCTGATTACTTTCCGGTAGACACTTTCTCTGGTTCAGATAAACCTCTCTAAAGATTTATTCTAATTCTTTCTAAAGAATATTCAAGACCTCTGCTGATTCAGTTTAAATCAATTAATGGTTTATCCTGATTCCTTTTTGATAGACACTTTCTCTGGTTCAGATAAATCGCTCCCAAGATTTATTCTGATTCTTTCCAGTTAAAGAATATTCAAGACCTCTACTGGTTCAGTTTAAATCGATCAATGGTTTATCCTGATTCCTTTCCGGTAGACACTTTCTCTGGTTCAGATAAATCGCTCCAAAGATTTATTCTGATTCTTTCCAGTTAAAGAATATTCAAGACCTCTGTTGGTTCAGTTTAAATTGATCAATGGTTTATTCCGAATCCTTTCCGATAGACGCTTTCTCTGGTTCAAATAAATCGCTCCAAAGATTTATTCTGATTCTTTTCCAGTTGAAGTCAAGTTTAGACCTAGTCTAATTTCTGTAAACAATCACCTTTGGATGGAATCTATAAGCCCATCTCCTACCACTCTCCATCATCTCTCCAAATGGCATCTTTAAGCCCATTCCCTACACAATCAATCACCACATCATTGTGTGCAAATTTCTGGGCACTTTAGTGTTCAATCATCTTCCACCTTCAAGTCACGAATGACGGACTCGCCAATCTAACTCTTCAGGTTTAAGAAGATTGAACAAGGGCAACTGTTGTACCCCAAAATTTTCCCTCTCATTTTCTCAAGATTTCTCTCACATGTGTGATTACAAACACCTATTTAATGGAAAAGAGAAAAATGAAAAAATTGAAGATGTTAATGTGCCTTTTGATAAGACAAAAAATTGCTTCGAATTCACATCCTTCAATTGGATTTCTGGCCTCTTTCGATGCAAGCTTGGCTTGCATCTTTCGATTGTACATTGGCCTATGACATGCTGGCTTTGATTCACAAAGCAGGAGCTTCCTGCATGCAACCTTCAATTGCATCATTAGCCTCACATGGTTCACAATGTAATGATGGCCTGCATACCTGCTTCAATTGGACATTTGAGGCTTACATGTCTGTGTTGATTAGACAAATATTTTCCTCCATGCTTGCTTTGATTCACAAAGTTGATGGCTAGCTGCATACAACTTTCAATTGGGCCATAGCTTCCTTCTTGCATGCAAGAGGCGCCCACCAGGCCAGCAGGCACAAGGCAAAAAGCCTCCTGTAGCCTCCTCCGATTCCAAGGCAAAAAGCCTCCTTTTGGCATCCTTCGATTGCACAATTTTGCCTCCTACATGCCTCTTTTGTCTGGGCATCTTTGCTTCCTGCATGCCTCTTTTGTTTAGGCATGTGGCCCTCCTTTGATGCAAGCCTAACCTACCTCTTTCGTTTGGGTATGTGGCCTCTTTTGTTGCAAGCTTCGTTTGGGCATTTAGACCTCATGCATGCATCTTTCGTTTGGGGCGTGTGACCCCCTTCAATGCAAGTTTTTATTACTTTTGTATAAATATTAGTAATTAGGATGTATGGCAAGATAAAACCAACAAGTAGACAACCTAAAATTCAAAGATAAAATGCATGCAAATCAAACAAATTATTCACACACATGCACCCCTAGAGTAATCTCACTTGTTGCCTCAGAAAAATAGTCATGTCCCTCGAATATGGGCCTTTTATCAAAGACCCTCGATAAAATATCGTAGTCCCTCGATGAGCCTCAATGTTGCCTTCGGTAAACGATCTAGTTCCTAAACGACATTGCTAAAATGTCCCATAGGTTGCCTTATGTAATACGGTGAGAGAACTGACTTGAGGGTTTTGCGTTTTATCGCAAATGTTGCGGTTAGCAAGAGTCGCCACCGACTTTTCTTTTATCCAAAAGGAAAGGTGAAAAAGCACAGGAAAGACCTTTAGAGATGTTTTCTTGAGTTCGGGGGGTAGATTATGAAAATGGAAGGTATTAACACCCTTTTCATCCATAGTTTTCCATGGACTCTTAGTTACTTACTAGATCACTTGCTTTTGTTGTTTGAAATTGTGTTTGGTGTGGTTTTGAAAGTATTTTGTAAAAGAGGCCATTTGTTTAGGCAATCTTTGTAATGATTCTCGTTCGTAAGAATGTATACAAAGATGTTTATCTTTTTGAAAAATGTTTTCAATGTTTGTAAGATGTTTGGAAATGTGTGTGTTTATTTTTTTAAAAAAAAAGCAAGGATAATTGTTTGAAAATAGAGCAAGTAACTAGAAGCAACCTACCTACTCAAATGTCTTTCTTATGCATTTTCTATTCCTTTGACATTGTTATCTTACCATTAATTTGGTAAGCAACCCTATCTTTGGATGTAAAATTGGACGGACGTGGGTCATCGTATAACCATGATTAGCAATGTTGCAAAGTATCTTTGGCATTTTTTGAGGGACCAAGATCATTTTGTAAGGCAACTTTGAATAGTGTCATCGAGGGACTATGATCTCATATTTGTTTGTTTTGCCAAGATACATCGCATGCATAATATGGCCATTTTGGTATAAGGCAACCAAGTGGAGAAACCCTAAGGATGCTTATGTGCAAGTGTGTTATTTTCATGCTTTGATTTTGTCTTGGATTTAGGGTTTTCTATTTGATTTGTTTTTATCTTGCCATACAAACCCTAATTACTAGCATGGTATATAAAAAGCGGTAAATTGCATAATTTAAAGATTACTACGCTATTACAACATTCTTTATTGGAGGGGGAATACAAATTATAAATGGGGGTTTGCAATAATATAAATCTAATTAAGCTATTACAACCAAATCGAATTTGCACGAATTTTTGAATAAATAAGATACACTATAAATTGAATGTAATGTTATGTATATGCAAGAAAAAGATTTTATTTTTATTTTTAAGTAAAAAGGAGTTTTAACCTAATCCTAAAAATATTAAAAAAGGAAATTATTTCTTGAGAAAAATGGTTAACCCTAATTTCTAATTAAAGGGAAAATAAAGTTCTTTAGGTATTATTTTTTTGTGTATTTTTTTATTAAAAATAATAAATAATATCTTATGAAAATATTTAGTTTTTATATATCAAAAATAAATATTTTACAAGTATGAATAAAAAAAGGAATAAAATAGTTAACCTAATTCTATTATATTTACAAGTTTATTTAAGAAATAAATAATTAATATATAGTTTAATAAAATATTTTTTATGTGAAAATAAAATAAAATAAAATAAACAAAATGCAAAATTTATCATGTTTATATTTTTTTATTATTTTTATGTGTTAGAGAAAATATTTTAATAAAACAAATATGAAAATAAAATAAATAATAAAAAGATTGGGCCAGGGGTGCTGCAAACAAACATGGATTAGTGTGTTAGAAAAAAAAATAGAAAGCCCAAGAACCAAGCCCATCTGGCCAAAAAAGCCAAAACTGAAACTGAAAAAAATAGGGAAAATGTAAAAGGTAGCGCCAAGGTTCGAACCCATGACCTGGGCCTTGCCAGCACGCTACCTTGCCACTGGGGTGGCTGTACATCCGTTGGTTTATATGAAACAATAAAAACATAACATAAGAAATTTCCTTGCCCTGTACTTCATCTTCTTCCTCAAGCTGGCCAAAACTCCTGTATCTTTCTCATTTCTCCATGAAAATGAAAACTTCCAACATGAAAATGATAGTACTCATCCCCACGATTTCAACCATGTAACTTATGGAAACTAACAATCAAAGATTAAAACGAATTTTGAAAGCCCTAATTTTAAACCTAATTTTTACAGGAATTTGAATGCTAAAACTCTCTATACATAATGATCAGAAATTAAATCTATGCACATGGTTAGCTTCAACACTATAATATCTACATTTTTCTTTCACAAATCGTGGCCAATGGATGCCTGTATGAAGAGATAGAAGTTGGAATTCTTACCTTTTTCAGCTGAGATTGTGAATGGAGTTTGAGTGAGATTTAGGAAGGCCTGAAGGTTGCTTTAGCTTGCTTGAACCTCCCTGAGTGTGTTCCAATCCTTGCCTTGCTTTGGAAGTGCCTGGAACTCTCTATCCAAGTCAACCTGCAAGCTTGAAAAACAAAAATGGCAGATAAAGAAGGATGAGTTATAGTGCAGGGATGATGGTCTGGATCACTTAGATATGAGGTAGGTAAAGTGTTTGAATGATTAAAACTCGAAACGCACGAGCAAATTGATGGATTGCTATGCTTGGACACAAACTGCAAGTTTTGACAATTTTTTTGGTGATATGGAGTTTTGGAGTGTTTCAGCCCTTTAGCAATCGTGTTCTCAACTGTAACCTCTTTGTGTATTAGTATGGAAAAGGTTTTAAGTCAGCTTTTCAACAGATTTTTGAGTTCTAGGCTTTTTGCACACTTTCTTGCTTTTGAAACAAAGTGAAGGGACAAGTCTCCACATGCTTGTACTGACCTGCTTGGAGTTGGTATAAGCTCTATACAAATTGCTTTAGGTCTGTAGGACTTGTGTGTGCAAAGAAGACAGGTCCAATTCTCAAGAATTGAAAAGTTGCAAAAGTTAAGCTTTTCCAAAATGGCAATGACAACTTTGTGCCATTTATGGAATTAAAGCTTGGACAAAGACCTTTGGGCTTGTATTAAGGCTTTGTCAACTGAATAAGAATTAAATTATGAAGTGAGAAACAAGTTTGAGACCTGTGAAGCAAGAATTAGGCAGCATAGGTTCAAATTTGAATTTTGTTCTTCATGAAATGACTTGAATTCAAAGTGAGAAATTGCCAATTTCATCTCTTTGATTCTCCCTACTCAAAAATGATCTCAAGGAGTTCTTGGACATTTTGGAAATCTTGCAATATGATATATAACTCATCTTTGAAATTAATTTCAAGATTACCCTTGGAACTAGGTGAAAAATTGCCATGAAGTTGGGTCAAAAACCTGCCTAAATTAGGGCAAAATTTCACTTAGTTATTTTAGTTCATGGGCATGTATTTATAAAATTATATCTTGAGATCCAAGCATATTTAGGGAAAAATGTGTGAAGAAAAGTTGTAGATTTCATGGATATCTACAACTTTCATGTTGGGAACTTCCTTTGAATCATCTTGTATCATGGTGAAAAAATGGCTTAAAGTTGAGAAAAAATAAGAAATTTTCTATACTTAGAAAAATTTCTAAGTTAAAAATTTTCAAATTTCAAAACAAGATCTTCAATCCTTGATTTATTGATGAACAAGTTTCACATTTTGACATGTTTTGATGAATTATGATCCTTGGCACTTGATTTTGACCAAAAAAGTCAAAGTTTGACTTTTCAGTATGCAGTTGACTTTTTGATTAATTGACTGCAAATTTCATCTGTCAACCCAATGAAATTGCCATGTTTTGAACCATGCTATTAGGTCAAGATGATACGAATGAAACCTTGAAATCATGCTTCAAATCAATAGGTCATTTGCTAGGTCAAAAATCAGAAATTGCCCTTCCTCAATCAAAACCCTAATTTTGACCATTTTTCCCTTTTGATGATTTGATCAAATTTCTTGAGGAATTGTGGTCCAAACTTGATAAAATGATAAATATGAGCCTAAAATGTTGATGTTGATAAAAATTATGAAGCTTGACTGTAAATTGGCCATGGTTGACTTTTTTCTAAATACAGTTGATTTTTAGGTCAACTGTCCAATTGACTGATCAAACATGTGGTTTAAGGCTTGAAACTTGTCATGAGTAATCTTAGGGGTCCATAATGATCAGTATTGATAGTCCAAAAATCCTTGTGCAAACTCAAACCCTAATTTAGGGTCATCAGTGTAAGATGAGATGTCTTGAGCTGATCAAACCCTAATCCAGTATTGAGTCAAAGAGATCTTGTGAGAATAATCTTGATAAATGAGAGGGAAAATTTTGGGGTACAACAACTGCCCCTGTTCAATCTTCTTAAACCTAAAGATTTAGATTGGCGAGTTTTACCGTTCGTGACTCGAAGGTGAAAGATGATTGGAAACTAGAGTGCCCAAAAATTTGCACTCGACAGTGTATAGTTGAAGGAATGGGCTTAAAGATGCCATTTGGAGAGGTGATAGAGTCTTTCTGGAGATGGGCTTGTAGATGCCATCCAAGAATGTTTGTTGAATTGTAAGTTGTAAGCTAAAAGAATAAGTATCAGAATGGTGTCCATGTCTGGAACGTATCTGAGCTGTATCTGGAGACTGAATTTGAATGAGTAACAGAATGGAATCCGTGTCTGGAGCGTATCCGTACTGTATCTGAAAGTTGAGTCTGAATGAGTATCAGAATGGAATCCGTGTCTGGAGCGTATCTGTACTGTATCTGAAAGTATAATCTAAATGAGTAACAGAATGGCATCCGTGTCTGGAGCGTATCTGTACTATATCTGAAGTCTGAATCTGAATGAATATCAGAATGGTATCTGTGTCTGGAACGTATTTGTACTGTATCTGAATGAGTATCAGGATGGCATCCATGTCTGGAGCGTATCTGAACTGTATCTGAATGTTTAATTTTAATGAGTATCGGAATGGAATCCATGTCTGGAGCGTATCCATACTGTATCTGAAAGTTGTATCTGAATGAGTATCAGAATGGCATCCGTGTCTAGAGCGTATCCGTACTGTATCATGATTGCATATTGTTAATGGTAGCTGTTAATCTTATCCTGAAAAGGGTAAAATGTTAGCTGAAACACAAAGTTATGTTGCATGAAATGTATGATGCAATGTATTTGTTTTATCAATGTTTATGATATGTGAATGCAATGTTTGCGCATGCAAGCTGATTTGCTGTATTGCTATCTGTTTGAGGAGAATAAATCCCTGAACGCTGATGAGGATATGTGAATTTCATATCTTGAAGTTGAAGTATTGATGAACTCTTTTTGAGAGAAGTAAATTCCGTTGTGAGGGCAACACCATGTACTGCTTGTAAGATCCACTTGGGGAATCCTGAGAAATTTGACGATTTCTACTGGGGATTAATAACTTGAAATTTTGTTCCACTGGGGATTTAAATGACATACTGTGGGGATTTCTTGGGTAATAGTCTAGAGGTATTTCCCTATCCATTTGAACCATCAGTAATTGTCTCTCATTTTATTTATTTGTAAACAGTAATCATGTTCAAATGCATATGTTCATCAATGAATCATTGGACGTTGTTTACAAACAAAACATAAGCGTAAAGAAAAAGACAAATAGTTTTTTGTACTTTCAAAGGGATATCTTTGTATTGACTTTGAATAAGTATTTTTGTACAAAAGAGACAAACATTCTAGTAAGAGAATGGTGCCCTAAAACAAGAAAAATTTATACAAAGAAAGATAGCTATGTATAATAATCCCATGGGGTTCCCATTCTGCTATAGCCTTCATATCTCCGAATATCTTGTCTATTTGTTGCTTCATCCGAAGATGATTGAATTGATCAGAAACTCCGAGTTTGTCAGTGGAAGTCAAAGGTTGTCCATTAAGTGATATGACGGGACATAGTCATACGCTTTAATTCCCTAACTTTTGCCTGGACCGCCCTTTCGGGTTTTCAATCCACCGGGAAACCCTTTTTTGCCCAAGTCGCCCTTTCGGGTTTTCAACTTGCCGGGTGTACAATTTTTTTTATATTTTATCCCTAATTTTTGCCTGAACCTTTTGGTTCATCGGGATGCCCCTTGTTTTGCCTAGGTGTTTCAACCTAGCGGGTCTCTTATGCGTAGTATCTTTTGACTATGTCCGCATTCGCAGGGTGTGGCAGGTCGTCGCCGTCCATGGTGGTCAAGATCATTGCCCCACCAGAGAATATGTTCTTGATTACAAATGGTCCTTCATAGGTAGGAGTCCATTTTCCCCTGGGATCACTTTGTGGCAAAATGATACGTTTGATCACTAGATCCCCAACTTGATATACTTGGCGTCTGACTTTCTTGTTGAAAGCCTTGATCATCCGTTTTTGATACATCTGACCATGGCAAATAGTAGTAAGTCTCTTTTCATCAATTAAGTTCAATTGATCAAGTCGAGTCTGGATCCAATCGTCTTCATTCAAACCTGCATCTTTCATAATCCTCAAAGAGGGGATTTGAACCTTAATAGGCAAAACAACTTCCATGACATATACCAAAGAATAAGGTGTTGCCCCAGTTGATGTGCGAGCCGTGGTACAGTACCCGTGGAGAGAAAATGGTAACATCTCATGCCAGTCTTCGTACGTGTCTGTCATCTTCTGTATGATCTTCTTAATGTTTTTATTCGCAGCTTCGACAACACCATTCATCTTTGGCCGATAAGGGGAAGAATTGTGATGCTGAATCTTGAATTGCTCGCACAAGGCGGTGATCATAGTGTTGTTAAGATTTTTACGATTGTCAGTGATGATCCTTTACGGGATACCGTACCGGCAAATGAGATTTTGCTTGATGAAGCGGAAAACAACATTCTTGGTAACGGAAGTGAAGGAAGCTGCTTCGACCCACTTTGTAAAATAGTCAATGGCCACTAGGATGAAACGGTGTCCATTGGAGGCTGTTGGCTTGATCTCCCCAATCATATCAATTCCACACATAGCAAAGGGCCAAGGAGCCATCAATACATTCAGAGGAACTGGAGGTACGTGCACCTTGTCAGCATAAATTTGACACTTATGACAGGTCTGAGAGTGTTAATAGAAATCTGCTTCTATAGTAGACCAATAATAGCCTGCCCGTAGGATTTTCTTCGCCATCGTATGCCCACTGGAGTGAGTGCCAAAAGTACCTTCATGTAATTCAGCCATGATCTTTTCCGCTTCCATCTTATCCATGCACCGAAGCAGAATGGAGTCATGATTAAGTTTGTACAGGATGCCATTACTCAGGAAGAACTTAGCAGAGAATCTTCTTAAGAACTTCTTATCATTGATTGAAGTTCCTTCTGGATATTCTTGAGCCTCGAGATACCTCTTGACTTCATGAAACCAAGGCTGGTCCACTACCTCTTCAGTATTAATCTCGTGACAGTGTGCTGGTTCGTCCATTCGTTCGATGGTGATCTGGGGAGCCTCACTATCCCAATTAAGTTTAAACATAGATGAAATTGTGGCTAGAGCGTCTGCTAGCTGATTTTCTTCTCGCGGGAAATGCTCGAAGGTAATCTTCTCAAAATGTGGTAGCAATGTCAAAACATGTTCTTTGTAAGGGATAAGGTTTGGGTGCTTAGTGTCCCATTCCCCTTTGATCTGACTGATGACCAAAGCTGAATCTCCAAACACGTCTAAGGATTTGATTCCCAAGTTTATGGTAACTCTTAGACCAAAGATGCACGCTTCGTATTCCGCCATGTTGTTCGTACAGTTGAAGCAAAGTCTGGAAGTAAAAGGAGTATGACACCCTTCTAGAGATATGAGTACAACGCCTATACCATTACCAAGTGCATTGGATGCCCCATCAAAGAACAGGGTCCATCGGGATCCTTGTTCAGGTTCGTCATATGGTCTGATTTCTTCACAGTTGTCTAATGTCATGATGTCTTCATCCGGGAATTCAAACTTCATGGACTGATAATCTTCTACAACTTGATGAGCAAGATGATCAGCCAAGACACTACCCTTTATAGCTTTTTAGGTAGTATATTGTATGTTATATTCTGTTAGGATCATCTGCCATCTAGCTATCCTCCTAGATAGAGCAGGCTTTTCGAAGATGTATTTTATCGGATCCATCTTAGATATCAACAAGGTAGTATGAGTCAGCATATACTGTCTTAGCCGGCGAGCAGCCCATGCTAGAGTGCATCAAGTTTTCTCGAGCAGTGAATATCTGGTTTCAAAGTCGGTAAACTTTTTGCTCAGGTAGTAAATAGCGTGCTCTTTTCGGCCAGACTCGTCATGCTGCCCCAATACACACCCCATTGAGTTCTCTAAAACGGTCAGATACATGATCAATGGTCTTCCCTCAACTGGTGGCATCAAAACAAGAGGCTCTTGTAAGTACTCTTTGATTTTGTCAAAAGCAACCTGGCATTCATTGTTCCATCTGACTACTTGATCTTTCTTCAATAGTTTGAAAATTGGCTCACAAGTAGCTGTTAGGTGAGAAATGAATATGGAAATATAGTTCAGGCGCCCCAAGAATCCTCTAACTTTATTCTCAGTATGACGAGCAAACATTTCTTGTATTGCTTTAACCTTGGTAGGATCAACCTCAATGCCTTTGTTACTGACAACAAAACCTAAAATTTTACCAGACTGTACTCCGAATGTGCACTTGTTTGGATTCAACCTTAACTTGTACTCCTTCAATATCTCAAACAACTTTTACAAGTGATCAAGGTGCTCCTCTTCAGTTTGTGATCGGGCTATCATATCGTCTACGTAGACCTCTGTTTCATGATGTATCATGTCATGAAACAAAGCTACCATGGCGCGCTGATAGGTTGCCCCAGCATTCTTCAGTCCGAATGGCATCACTTTGTAGTAGAATGTGCCCCACTGTGTGACAAATGTAGTTTTCTCCATGTCCTCAGGTGCCATTTTGATTTGGTTATAACTTGAGAATCCGTCCATGAAGGAAAACACTGTGCTGGGCCGTATTGTCAACAGGATATCGATATGGGGGAGTGGAAAATCATCTTTAGGGTTGACCCTATTCAAATCTCTATAGTCCATGCACATTCGTACTTTGCCTTCCTTTTTAGGCACGGGAACAATGTTGGCAATCCATTGGGGATAGGAAGTGACAGCCAAGAATCCAGCATTGAATTGTTTCATGACTTCCGCTTTGATCTTCTCTGACATATCAGGTCTCATGCGGAGGACTTTTTGTTTTATTGGTGGACAATCTTCTCTTGTTGGCAGACGATGTACCACGATGTCTGTATCAAGTCCTGGCATGTTTTCATATGACCAGGCGAAGATCTCAACATAATCATGCAACAGCTGAATCAGACGCTTCTTGACACTTGGATCTAGATTGGCACCCACCTTGACCTCTTTTCTATCCTCCTCGGTACCCAGATTGATTGTATCCATAGGTTCCTCGTGAGGCCGAATGGCTCTTTCCTCTTGTTGTAGTAGTCTGGCAAGTTCCCCTGGTACTTCACAATCTTCCTCACCTTCGTCTTCGACTTGGTAGATTAGATCCTTAGAGTCATAAAAGGCCATAGCAGTATCGTTACCCATGGGATCCGGAATGGAGGGGTACCTGAATTTGTGAGTGTGGGTGTGTGTAAGGGTATAGCCATCCTTTAAAAAATAAAATGTAAAAGAAAAACAATGAGCATAAAAGTTTGTATGTGAAAAAAAAAGTCCATGATTCATTGAATGTCATATGAAGATGAAATGAAAACCCTTACAAATGGACCATTGCGCCTCCGGTAAGACACAAGGTTTTAAATGTGTGAATTGTTTGTGAATATTACAAGTCCAACAGAAATGTAAAGATAAATTACTGAGGGATGAAAGTTATTGGGACAAATTCCCTGGCTTCCCAATTGTGAAGTCCTCCACTGATAGTAGGAAAGTTCCAATCCTCCAAGCTGCAATTATATTTACCATCTTCTACTGTATTCACCTCTCGGTTGCTAATCTTCAATGGTGGCCCTCCAGCACGGGCACGACGCGCAGCCTTCTGAGCACTTGAAGTGAACCCTAAGCCAAACTTGTCAGATTTATACGGAATATCTGGAAGTTGCCTCCAGATGGTGCATCCACCTCCTCTACTACTGATTTGGCGTCCTTCAGAGATGACATTCGGAGCGGAGGTCTCGTAATCTTGGGAATCTGGGATACAATCTTGGTTACTGCTACCTCTTAGGGAACCTCTTCAAAATGTTGAAAAGGAGTTTCAATGAACTCGCCGTCCAATTCCACATACCAGAAGGAATTGAGGTGGCTAATCATATACTCTTCCTCTCCGTGGACAATAATAATCTTTCCCTGGATCGGATATTTCAGCATTTGGTGCAGTGTAGAGGTGATAGCACCAACATTATGGATCCACGACCGTCCTAGCAGACAGGAGTAAGAGGGGCGGATGTCCATTACATAGAAGGTTGAGTTGAAAGTTTGAGTCCCAACCTTTATGGGGATGTCCACCTCCCCGTGGACAATCCTCTTTGAGCCATCAAATGCTCTTACGACTATGTTACTGGGTTTCAACGTTAGTCCTTCGTCAATATGAGCACTTACAGGTATAATTATTGGTACGGAAGTCACCTTTGGAGCAGCCATGGGTCCAAACACTGCCTTTGGGGGGGGGGGGGGGAGATTTCTGGAGAGAAGATTCTACCGCTTTGGGTAATCTTACTGGTTCCTGCAATATTGCTAATGTCAGAGTCTTCTTCTTTGGAGTTTATTTCTTCGGCGGCCAGCCCATCTTGTTTGATGCCATGGTAATAAATGTCCCCACCGTAATTCCACGACACAGTTTTGTCTGATTCATACGGGACTGGCCCAGGCATTGTGATTATAGGAGGAGTAGTTTTTGGAACCGATGTAATCCTAACGGGTCTTTTGGGGACCCTAGAAGAATTGGCGGAGATGGTGATGATTGAAACGTCTCAATAAGAACAGGTGAAACAAGAGTACTTTCAAACAGAATCTCTTTGTTGTCTATCAAGCGTTGAATGCCTGTTTCCAACAAAGGGCAAACAATTGGTGAGGATAAGCAGAGATGGCAGTCTTCATTACAACCCGGGAATACACCGGCTTTCAACAAGTTTATCTTAATGATTTGGAGTGGAGTCAAGAGTTCATCAATTGTGGTAACAAACAAATCTTCTTCAATTGCATTGGTGTTGTGACCATGCCTGGGCATAGGAGCAGAAATGACGTTTGGCTTCTCGGGCGCATCAAACTTAATCTCTTTTGCCTTTATAAGGTCTTGAATCTTGTTTTTCAGGGCCCAACAGTTGTTAGTGTCATGACCCAGACTTTCGGAATGATATGCGTATCTGGAATTTGGGTGATAATGAGGGGGCGCTGTGTTGGGGTTCTTTGGAGATTCTTTTAAAGTTTCTAAATTAGATTTCAAAATATGCGGTAAAACCTGGGCTAGAGTCATATTAATTCTGGTGTGTTGTCGGACTGGCCTCTCCACCCTTGGTTGATTAATTCTTGGTTGATCAAATGTATGCTTTGGGATCATAACAGCTCCTACCATTGGTTGGCGTTCAGCTCTCCCTTGGTTCCTTTATGGATAAACAACATATACCTCCTTCTTCCCAGTGAAAGGCTTTCTCACAGTTGTAGAGGCAGATGAATCCTTCTGAATCTTTCCACTTTTTATGCCAGCTTCCACCCTCTCTCCGGTTAGTATTAACTCAGTAAATCTTGTAGATAAGCTTCCAATCAGATGGTTGAAGAAAGGGTTTGATAGAGTGCCTAAGAACATGTCCACCAATTCCCTTTCAGACAGAGGGGGTTGAACTCTTCCAGCTAGATCTCTCCACTTCTGCGCGTAATCCTTGAAACCCTCATTGGAAGCCATGGCCATACTCTGAAGTTGAGTACGGGTAGGCGCTAAATCTGCATTATATTGGTATTTGTTGTACCCCAAAATTTTCCCTCTCATTTATCAAGACTTTTCTCACAAGACTTCTTGGACTCAAGACAAGATTAGGGTTTGGTCAGCTCAAGATACCTCATCTTGCACTGATAACCCAAAATTAGGTTTTGTGGTTGCACAAGGATTTTTGGACCACCTATGCTTCATGTGACTTTCATACACCATTTTGGACCCCTAAGATTGCTAATGTTAAGTTTCAAGCCTTGAATCACATTTTTGATTAGTCAATTGGACAATTGACCTAAAAATCAGTTGTATTGGGGAAAAAGTCAACCATGGCCAATTTACAGTCAAACTTCATAATTTTTTATCCACATCAACATTTTAGACTCATATGTACCATTTTATCAAGTTTGGATTACAACTCCTCAAGAAATTTGATCAAATCATCAAAAGGGCAAAATGGTCAAAATTAGGGTTTTGACTAAGAAAGGGCAATTTCTGATTTTTTAACCTAGCCAATGACAAATTGAGTTCAAGCATGATTTCAAGGATTCAATGGAATCATCTTGACCTAATTGCATGGTTCAAAAGATCTCAAGTTCATTGGATTGACAGATGAATTTTACAGTAAACTGATCAAAAGTCAACTGTACACTGAAAAGTCAAACTTTGACTTTTTGGTCAAAATCAAGTGCCAAGGGTCATAATTCATAAAGATATGTCAAAATGTGAAACTTGTTGACCAAGAAAACTAAATTTGCAAATTAGGGTTTTAATTTGAAAATTTTCATAACTTAGAATTTTTCTAAGTATAAATTTTTTCTTATTTCCCCCCAACTTTTCACCACTTTTTCACCATGATGCATTTTGATTCAAGAAAAGTTCCCAACATGACAGTTGTAGTCCTCCATGAAATATACAACTTTGCTTCATAAACTTTTCCCAAATTATGCTTGGATCTCAAGTTATGAATTTGTGAATATAGGTCCATGAACTTCTTAACTTAGTGAAATTTTGCCCTAATTTAGGCAGGTTTTGGACCCAACTTCATGGACATTTTTCACCTAGTTCTAAGAGGTATCTCAAGTTTAATTTCAAAGATGGATTATATATCACATTACAAGCTTTCCAAAATATCCAAGAACTCTTCAAGATCATTTTTGAGTAGGGAGAATCGAAGAAGGGAAGTTGGCATTTTCTCACTTTTGATCAAGCCATTTTCACATAGCATCAAGTTGCATATCAGATCTATGATGGTTGTATCTTGCTTTACAGGTCCTAAGCTTTCTTTAAACTCTATAATTAAATGTAAACTCAGTTGACAAATGCATTATCTTTGCTTTTGAAGCTTTGTACAAGAGATAATTCCATTTTAGGCATAAAGTTCACATTGCCATTTTCATAAAGATGAGCTTTTGTAACTTTGTCAATCTTGAGCATTGAACCTGTTCCCTTGGTGCAAGTAATGTACACAGGTCTCAAGAAAATTGTACAAGTGCATTTCAGCTCTTAAGCAAGCAAGGACAAGCATGTAAGTATGGTCACTTCACTTTACTTCAAATGTAAGAAAAGTTGCAAAAGGTGCTAGAGCTTGCACAACTAGTAAGGGCTAACTTTGTATCATTTCTCTACATATTTGCAATCTTTGTACAAGGCATAACACGATTTGCTTGGACCTAAAACGCCCTGAAATTCAAAAACTCCACAAAATTGTCCAAAAACTCAGAATCTGCAAAACCATAGTGTTGTACCCCAAAATTTACCCTCCCATATTCTTCAAAAAAATTGCCAAGACAAGCTTCAAAATTCCCCAAGGGTTGCACAGTGCAAGAGCCTCCTAAGCAGTCAAAATTAGGGTTTTGGTTCTGATCAAGAAAATGAAGTTTCAAAAATTCCAATCAAGTCTCACATGCCTACAAATATGGTCAAGTATCTCATATCAAGTTTCAAGACTTTCAGCACAAAATTGCACAGTCAAAAACCCTAATTGCACTACAGTCAACTGTAGGGGCAAAATGGTCATTTGACAGTCAAAAGTTCAAATTTTTGGTCAACATCTCATTTTGAAGCCACAAACACCATTTGATCAATGCTTGATTATGATTCTCAAAGCTTGGCTCAAAAATCATCAAGATGCAAAAGTTTCCTTATTTGGACAGTTGAAAAAGTCAACTGTAAATTGACCAGGGGATAACTTTCACATGGATCATCAGAAAAATTCCATCCAAAGCTCATTTTGAAGAGAAAGACATTTCCTACAACTCATCTTCATACTTCAAGTCCAAGAAATGCTCTCACAAAAAGTTATCAATTTCAACATTATAGGTCATTTTCAAAAGTCAACAAAAAGGGACTTTAAGTCAAAGGCCATAACTTGAGATTGGTAAATCAAAATGACATGGGACCAAAGGCATTGGTTAGAGGACTCAAAGTCCTTTTCAAAATGTCACTGAACATGAGCAAAGCTTAAAAATTGAGCAAGTTATGCCTTGTGGAAGTTGGGAAATTTTTGGATATTTTGAAAAGTCAACATTGATTCAAATGACCTAAAATTGCTAATGGGCCTATTTTTCTTCCACAATTCATCATCCCAAGCATGTGCACGACCACTTGGCCCAAAGGGAAGTATTTCTTCATTTTTTATTTATTTATTTGAATTTTTATTAATAATAATTCATTTAAATCAATTAAATACATGAAAAATATTTAACCTAAGTTTGTCAATCTTTTTGTGCATGAAATATACTCAATAATTCGTGCATAATCAAATATGGAAAGATTTGAAGAGAATTGATCATGATTGGTACAAAATAGCATGGAAAATATTGAAAAAAATATCTTTGAAAATCAAATCTCTCAAACCATGAATGCCAAGGATTTGGATTGTTTTATTTGACCTAATTCACTCTATACTTAAGCCTGAACACAAACCTAATGCAAAGAACCACTAAGCTGCGCAGAAAAGCATCCATTGAACTTGAAATTTTTTGCCAAAAACTCAATTCTGAAAACACTTTTGCAGGACGATTCAAGGCGCGATTTCTATCTCATTAGCTTGCTGAGGCTTCATAGAAAGATTTTGCATCAAAAACCACAAGTTTTCGTGACCAGAAACGTGAGAACGATCTCACCTGTACCAAGAAAATTTCTCATTCGTGCATCTCAATTCATGCATTTTTTTTTAAATTTTAACGTTTGATTTATGTCCCTTATAAGATTCTAAAGCTAACCATGTACTTTGATTAGACTTTTGTGCACTGTATGCGAATTCACCATGGATGCAGATTAGGGTTTTGCAAGCTCGAAATTGGGGGTTTCTAAACGCGGTAAAATTAGGCCACCATAGTACCATGACTGAACCAAGCATGACTGGACGATCAATAAACACATGTCGCGCCTAATTTATGGAGCCCCAGGGGCTAGTCGCTATTTTCTGATATGTTGCCTAAGGGAACGGTGTAAAAACCGTTGCCTACGTTTGTTATGTTTTCAGGAAGAACGAAGACGTGAGGAAGATGATGATGTGTACAAACGCGTTGAGTGGAGCAGTTGGTAGAAGGCATCGCTGCCATCCACCTGTTCAATTTCATCAATCTAAAGGCGTAGATCCAAGGAACATGGTAGGTCCTAGTCAAAGATGTCACACGGTGCCTGGAGAAAGTCAAACAGGCCAAGGTTAATGGGCCAGATTTCTCAAGATTAACCTCCATATTAAGGGGCAGACCCCCTAGGTTTGCAATTCTTTCTACTTTCTCTATTTTTTTTTATTTTTTATTTTCTATTTCCTTTTAAATTATTATTTTCTTAATTAATTTATTATTTTCATAAATATAAAAAACACACAAAAAAATCAGAAAAAAAAGATAAAAAACTAATAAATATTTTTATTTTAGTATTTTTTGTGAATAAATAACTTTAATTGATTAGTTTTAAATTTAATTTTAATTCTTTTAATAAAAATCTAAAAAACATAGAATTAGGGTTAATTAATTTTCATTTTTTTATTTTTCTTTCATAAATAATTAAAACATTAAATATTTATTTTTGTAATTAAAATGCATGTAAATTAATTAGGGTTAATTTTAGGGTAAAACTTTAATCTTCTTTTTAATAAATTAAAATTGTAGAATTAGGGTTAGCATTTATTTTACTTAATTCTTTTCCATTAAAATTACAAAATACCAAAAAATACCAAAAAGACAATTTCTTTTCCTTTTAATTTTAATTAATTCATCGTTTAATTTAATTTTGCAAAAAAGGTCCAACGCCCTCGTTTAATTCTCATTTAATTCGCGCATTTATCTTATTTCGTTTCACATTTCTGTATCTCTCCCGAAGCCTTGTAATTAACTTTCTCGCACTCTTTATTTCTTTATTTATTTTTTTCTGTCAAATCGGGTTCGAGAAATTTTGGCGATGTGGACCCGCGCCTTTTGTAATAGCTTAGAATTTTTACTTTCCCGCAATACTTTTAACTGTTAAATCAAGGCATGAAAGAATGTATGGACAAAAATAAAAAACAAACGTTAGATCACCAATAACATGACAAGATAAATGCAAATGAACATGACACACAAATCGCACACACCACCCCTAGGGTAAGCCTCACTGTTGCCTTGCCTCGAAAGGTGATCGTCGAGTAGAGGATGTCTTAGTAAGTCCTCATGATCTGGGAACCTGGCATGAGGGTAGCTTCTAAGGTGTCTTCCTATTGCTCTGGTGATCACCATGTCCCGAACCTCGAATTGACCCGAACACCTCCAACGGTGGTGCTACCTACCTCTCAATGGTGGGATGGCACTACTTTAAAAGACATCTACACAGACGAATTCCTTAGGGTAGGTAGGTTCTCGTAGATACTTGCTCTAATTTCAAAACAAATCAAAAAATACTTTTCACACCGACACCTTTTCAAAAAGCTTTCGAAAGCATTTTTCAAACACTCTTGAGGACCGATACAAGAGTCGAACTGAAATTTTCAAAGAAACTTTTTTAAAACCCACAATTGAAAAGCAAACAAACCATTTTGAAAACACAAGTGAGCAAGTATCTAAGAGCCCATGGATAACCATGGATAGAAAGGGTGCTAACACCTTCCCTTTCTATAACCTACCTCCCGAATCGAGAGCAATCTCTATAAGGAATTTTTCTGTGCTTTTGTCCTTTCCATTTGGAGAAAATAAAAGACGGTGGCGACTCTTGCTTCCGCGACATTTCGTGAACCAGCGTTAAACAGTCAGTTCCAGATCCACCGATCACAGAACTGGCGACTCTGCTGGGGAATTAAACTTAAAGTGAGGTGTACCTTAGGGCTAGTTCATAACTGTGTTTTCAATTGTTTTCCTTGTGTGCTTTAAATTGTGGGTTGCTTGGGAGTTCTATAGATCCTAACCCGGATCTGGGGGATACCTTCTTAGAAAGTAGCAACAAGGCTGTGAGGGAACTGTGCGGGGTATAACGACATGGTTGAAACAGTCTGCTATGTTGATGTGGCACTTTGGTGTGTACCGGTAACCCTTGAGTTCAGTCAAGGAGAGTACGGGGCCTCCGCGTGGTGTCGTGAAGCATCAACAGACCTTAGGAACCTTAATTGAACTATCTTGGCCTCTTTAGGGTAGTGAGATAACTGACTTTGGTGCAGTCCGAGGTTGGTTGATACTCGATACTACACTCAATTGAGGGTTGCTTTCCTGGAATATTTCGGTCGCCAGTTCAGTGGCTAAATCGAAACGATGAACAATGAAAGCAATCCCGTGATATTGGGACCCTTAGAACCCGATTACTTTGATAGGACAGGTTGAACCCACCAACTTCAAGAGGGTACTACCCAGACCCCATGCTGGCCTTAAACCCTAAGGGCTTGTCTTGTGTGCCTTGTGTGCCTTACATGTTTGTCTTTGTAAATATCTGTGGTGTGTTTAATCATAGCATCATGACATCATCCAGCATCATATGCATTGACTAACCATTTCAGGGGTTCGAATCTTCATCTTTGTTCTTTGTTTTGTAGGACATGGAAACTGTTCGTAGAAAGACAATTCAAATCAGTCTTGTAAGGATCCCTCCTCAGCTTAAGGAGCTTATATCCAGGATTCCCGAGAACTCTTCATTCAGTGAAAGACATGGAAGTCTCATCAGCTTGGTCAATACCAACATTGAGGAAGATATGATCAAGGTCCTGTTCCAATTCTTTGACCCTCTGCATCACTGTTTCACCTTCTTGGATTATCAGCTGGTACCTACATTGGAGGAGTTCTCCCGGCTCCTGAAGATCCCTATCCTTGATCAGCTACCCTTCAACGGTACAGAAAAGGAACCTAAGCTTGAAGAGATTGCTAAAGCCTTGCACCTACAGTCATCTGACCTTAAGGGACACTGGGAAGTTAGAAGTGGTATCAAAGGGTTCTTAGCCAGGTTTCTGTTTGAAAAGGCCCATGAATGTTGGAACTCCCTTGACTTGCAAGCTTTTGAAGAGGTTGTGGCCCTCCTTGTCTATGGTTTGGTGTTGTTCCCTAACCCAGATCAACTTATAGATATCAGTGCTGTCCAGATCTTTATGTCCAGGAATCCTATACCTACGTTGCTGGGGGACATCCTTCACTCATGTTACACTCGAACCATGAGAAAAAGAGGTGTCCTTATGTGTTGCACTCCTCTCCTGGGAAGGTGGTTTATTTCGCACCTTCCACAATCAGTCTTGAAGAATGAGCGGGGTTTGAGATGGTCACAACGGTTGATGACTCTTACACATGCAGATATACATTGGTGCCCTCGGTCCAGAGAGGATGTCACTATCATTGATCGTTGCGGGGAGTACCCTAATGTTCCTTTACTTGGAATCAGAGGAGGTATTACTTACAGCCCATGCCTGGCTCGGAGACAGTTTGGTTATGCTCGGAGGGATGGTCCTCATGACATGTTAATTCCTGACATAGTTTTTGACTTCGACAAAGATACTCAAGGACTTCGCCAGAGATTTATCAGAGCCTGGAGGATGCCAAGTAGGATAGACAGTAAGACACTGGGGCACAGGAACTCCATCCCGTTGGAACCTTATCTCAAGTGGGTACGAGCCCGCTCCCAGAAGTTAGTAATGCCTTATCCTCATATGCTCCCAGTAATCAAAGAACCAGTCTTGGAAGGAGAAGTGTCCTATACTATTCAACACCCTGATATGCCCACATCCTGGGAAGAGATGCAGAAGAGCTGGATCCAGCTTAAGGAAGAACGAAATTCTCTTGAGACCAGTCTACATGCCAGTGAAAAGAAGGTCTTGGAGCTCACCCGTCTGTTGCATGAGGAGAGGAATCTCAACACTTACATAGCTCCAAAGAGGATGCGTAGTATATTCTGGGATTGATTTGCTTTTGTATTATTTTTCCCATGAGGCTTTGATGTACTAAACAATTGTTTCCTTAATAATAACGTGTGCTCCTTTTTGTCTACAACAAATTTGAACTTTCGAACCCTTGAATGCATTGCATAAACACATATCATTCATCATGTGCATAGCAGGTTTTTCCTCTTTTCAGGTTGCTTACAGTTCTTCGCTGTTTATTTCAGCATCATGAATCCTGACTCGTCATCAACTGAGGCATCCATCAAAACTCTTCAGGCGCAGAATGCACAATTTCAGGAATTAATCAAGGGTCTGGCTCAAGGCCAAGAAGAGCTGAAGGCTCTGCTCCTGAAGAAGGAGAAGAAGAAGAAAAGAAGGACTGTTCTGTTTAACTCGGGCCGAAGGTTTGGAAACACTTTGCAGAATGAAGAGGTTGGTTCTTCCATTGGCAAGGGTACTCCTCAGACAGAAAAAGGTCCTAGTCCGGTAGTCTCCGACAACGAGACTAATTTTGATGAAGAGCAGTATCCTCCGGCAGAAGACAGATACAAGCAACTGGAGGATAGGCTGAATGCTATGGAGATACAACAGGTACCTGGGCTGGATTTTGGAGATCTGGGTTTGTCTACTGGTGTGATCATTCCTCGGAAGTTCAAAGCACCATCTTTCACTAAATATGACGGGGCGTCTTGTCCCAAGCTACATCTCAGGTCCTATGTTCGGAAAATTCAACCGTACTCAGCGGATAAGAATTTGTGGATCCACTTCTTCCAGGAGAGTCTTTCAGGGACTCATCTCGAATGGTTCTATCAGCTGGATGGGACCAAGGTTCGTAACTGGGAGGAGTTGGCTACTGCTTTCTATAAGCAGTATCAATATAATGCCGACCTTGCCCCTACACGTACCCAACTCCAGGGTATGTCGTTAGGTTCAAGTGAAGGTTTTAAGGAGTACGCTCAGAAGTGGAGAGACCTGGCTGGCAGGGTGCAGCCACCGTTGACTGATCGGGAGTTGGTAGACATGTTCTTGGGGACCCTATCTGGGCCGTTTTTCAACCATCTTATCGGGAATTCGTCTGCATGGTTCACTGATTTGATTCTGACTGGAGAAAGAATTGAGGCTGGGTTGAAGTCTGGAAAGATTCCGAAGGGTGCATCGTCTAGTTCTGAGAAGAAACCCTTCAAAAAGGAGGCTAGTGCTGTATATGGCTCCCGGAGATCAAAAAGATTTGAGCACCGCCAATCTGTCAGTGCGGTAACGATTGCCAAGCCTGCTGCCGCTCCTCGGCCGACCAATCCTCAAAGGGCTGAAAGACCCCGGAGAGAGTTCACCCGGTTGAGTATGACCTTGTCGCAGATCTTACCACAGTTGCTATCCACCAATTTAGTGACTGTCAGAGAGGCTCCGAAGTTCCCCAATACTACATCTCCTAAGTACAACCCGAATGCTCGTTGTGCTTACCATTCTGATAGCCCGGGGCATTCCACTGATGACTGTTGGGCGTTAAGGAGCAAGCTGCAGGACCTTATTGATGCCAAGGAGGTACAGTTTGAGGCATCTGAGAAGCCCAATGTAGTGACAGCTCCCCTGCCTGCTCATGGAGTAAATGCTATTGGGGACGAAGACGAAGTGGATGAAGCTGAGTTTGATAGCTGGATCTACCCGGCAACCGACAGTGGACTTAATAATTGGAGTGTAAAGGACAACCTATCTGTTTCTCTTGTTACTAAGTAATGAATTCCTATGTTTTTGGTATCTGTAATAAACAATAAATTGAACTCTATGGCCCGGTGTCTTACCCGAGGCACCGTGGTTTTAATTTGTGAGGGCATATAAATTGTCATTTCATATATCATGAATGAAAATCTTGGACGTTTTTTCGCATTACAAATCTTATGCTCCTTTTCTGTCTTTCTTTCCTTTACATATATTTCAAAACAGCTGTATTTACACACACACTCACTCATACAGGTTTCAATCCACTCTGGATCTCACTGGTAACGACCCTGCTACCGCCAATTATGACTTCGAAAATCCGATCAACTTAGCCGAAGACGAAGGTGAAGATGATTGCGAAGTGCCTGGCGAGCTTGCAAGACTGTTACTTCAGGAAGAGAGGGCAATTCAACCCCATGAAGAGCCAGTGGAAACAATAAACCTGGGTACAGAGGCAGACAGGAAAGAGGTAAAGATTGGTGCCAACCTAGAGCTCAGCGTGAAGCAACGGTTGACTCAGACGCTACATGATTATATGGAGATCTTTGCCTGGTCCTACAAAGACATGCCCGGGTTGGATACCGACATTGTGGTCCATCATTTGCCAACTAAGGAAGATTTCCCTCCAGTTAAGCAAAAGGTCCGTCGGATGCGTCCAGAGATGTCTGAGAAGATCAAAGCCGAGGTTATGAAACAGTTTGATGCTGGGTTCCTCGCAATGACTTCTTACCCTCAGTGGGTTGCTAATGTGGTGCCGGTACCTAAGAAGGACGGTAAGGTCAGAATGTGTGTCGACTACAGGGATCTGAACAGGGCCAGCCCCAAGGATGACTTCCCCCTACCTCACATTGATGTCCTTGTTGACAATACGGCTCAACATAAGGTGTTCTCTTTCATGGATGGCTTTTCAGGTTACAATCAGATCAAGATGGCACCTGAAGACATGGAAAAGACTACATTTGTTACTCAGTGGGGCACCTTCTATTACAAGGTCATGCCCTTCGGGTTGAAGAACGCTGGGGCAACCTACCAACGTGCCATGGTTGCTTTATTTCATGATATGATCCATCATGAGATAGAAGTGTATGTTGACGACATGATCGCAAGGTCCTATATTGAGGAAGAGCACCTAGATCATCTGCAAAAGTTGTTTGACCGGTTGAAACTATACAAGCTGAGGTTGAACCCGAACAAGTGCACCTTCGGGGTAAGATCTGGAAAGTTGCTAGGCTTCGTGGTAAGTGACAAGGGTATTCAAGTGGACCCTGCCAAGGTTAAAGCTATTCAAGAGATGCCAACTCCTAGGACAGAGAAGGAAGTCAGAGGCTTTTTAGGACGCCTGAATTACATTGCTCGGTTCATCTCACATCTGACTGCTACCTGTGAGCCAATCTTCAAGCTGCTGAAGAAAGATCAGGTAGTACGTTGGAACGATGAATGTCAGGCTGCTTTCGACAGAATCAAAGAGTATCTCCAAGAACCACTTATCCTTATGCCACCGGTTGAAGGGAGACCTCTGATACTATACCTGACAGTGCTCGACAACTCAATGGGGTGTGTGCTGGGGCAGCATGACGAGTCTGGCCGAAAAGAGCATGCCATTTATTACCTTAGCAAAAAGTTTACCGACTGTGAGACCCGATACTCACTGCTTGAGAAAACTTGATGCGCTTTGGTATGGGCTGCTCGCCGGCTGAGACAGTATATGCTGACTCACACTACCTTGTTGATCTCAAAGATGGATCCTATAAAGTACATATTCGAAAAGCCTGCTCTGTCCGGGAGAATTGAAAGATGGCAAATGATCTTGACGGAATACGACATTCAGTACACAACCCAGAAAGCCATCAAGGGAAGTGTATTGGCAGACCACTTGGCACATCAGGCCGTAGATGATTATCAGTCAATGAACTTCGAGTTTCCAGACGAAAGCATCACGATAGTAACTGATTGTGAAGTACCTGGACCGGATGAAGGACCTGAGGAAGGATCCCGATGGTCTATGCACTTTGACGGAGCCTCCAATGCTTTAGGTAACGGTATCGGCGCTATAATCATATCCCCTCAAGGCACTCATACTCCGCTCACTGCCCGACTATGTTTCAACTGTACCAACAACATGGCAGAGTATGAGGCATGCATCATGGGTCTTCAAGCTGCGATCGATCTAAGGATCAAGTTTCTGAGTGTCTTCGGAGATTCCGCTCTTGTGATCAATCAAATCAAAGGAGAGTGGGATACGAAACATCCGAACCTTATTCCTTACAGAGAATGTGTGTTGACTTTGATCCCCCACTTTACAGAGATAACCTTTGAACACTTTCCAAGAGAAGAGAATCAGTTGGCGGACGCGTTAGCTACAATGTCTTCTATGTTCAAGGTCAAATGGGATAATGAGGCTCCCCGGATCATCATATGGAAACTGGACGAACCGGCATACTGTTGCGATCTCGAGACTGAATTGGTAACTGAGAAGCCTTGGTACCATGAAGTAAAAAGATATCTGGAAGCTCATGAATACCCTGAAGGTGCCTCTGTCAATGATAAGAAGTTCTTGAGAAGGTTCGCGGCCAAGTTCTTCCTTAGCAACGACATCTTGTACAAGCGAAACCATGATTCAACCCTACTGCGTTGTGTGGATAAGACTGAAGCAGAAAGGATCATGGAAGAGCTACATGAAGGGACCTTTGGTACACATTCCAGTGGACATACAATGGCTACGAAGATCCTTCGGGCAGGGTATTACTGGTCCACAATGGAAACTGACTGCTACCAACATTCTAGGACTTGCCATAAGTGCCAGATTTATGCAGACAAGGTGCATGTTCCTCCAGTTCCCCTGAATGTTCTGACTGCGCCTTGGCCGTTTGCAATGTGGGGAATAGACATGATCGGTGAGATTAAACCTACGGCATCTAATGGGCATCGCTTCATCCTAGTGGCGATTGATTATTTTACGAAGTGGGTCGAAGCAGCATCCTATGCTACGGTAACCAAGACTGTTGTGGCACGGTTCATTCGGCACAACCTGATCTGTCGGTACGGTGTCCCAGAGAGAATCATTACAGACAACGGTACCAATCTGAATAACAGGATGATCACTGAGCTCTGCGAGCAGTTCAAAATACAGCACCACAATTCTTCTCCTTACAGACCGAAGATGAATGGGGCTGTAGAAGCAGCAAATAAGAACATCAAGAAAATCGTGCAGAAGATGACAGTGACCTATAAAGATTGGCACGAGATGTTACCGTTCGCTCTACATGGGTACCGTACCTCAGCCAGGACGTCGACCGGGGCAACTCCTTTCTCTCTGGTTTATGGTATGGAGGCAGTCCTACCGATCGAAGTGCAAATACCCTCTCTCCGGATAATGAAGGATGCAAATCTGAACGAGGATGATTGGATCCAGACACGACTTGATCAGTTAAACCTTATTGATGAAAAGAGACTTGCTGCTATCTGTCATGGTCAGACGTATCAGAAACGGATGATCAGGGCATTTAACAAAAAGGTCAGACCACAGGAATATCAAGTTGGGGATCTGGTAATCAAGCGAATCATCCTTCCTCAGAGTGATCCAAGGGGCAAATGGACCCCTACGTACGAAGGGCCATTTGTGGTTAAACATGTGTTCTCAGGAGGAGCCATGATTCTAACCAACATGGATGGTGACGACCTTCCTCACCCCGCCAATGCAAACATAGTAAAAAGATACTACGCATAAAAAAAGACCCGCTAGGCTGACATGCCTAGGCAAAAATTAGGGCTTCCCGTCGAACCAAAAGGGTTCGGGCAAAATGAAGGGATGAAAATGAAAAAAATCTGTACACCCGGCAAGTCGAAAACCTGAAAAGGCGGCTTGGGCAAAAATGGGTATCCTGGTGGACTGAAAACCCGAAAGGGCGGTCCAGGCAAAAATTAGGGATAAAGCGTAATACTATGTCTCATTGGATCACTTTGCATCCAGAATCCGGTATCCACATCAAGTTCAGACGGCATCGATCAGTCAGCTTCACCTTCAACCAAGGTCATCAAGTGATGAGACGCTCGGAGTTATAAAGGCAATAGCAGAGTTGAAACCCAGTGGGATCATTCATTTCACACAGCTGCTTTATTTTCTTTTGTACAAAATTTGTATAAACTCTTTTGTTCGGCGGTGTTCTCTTACTAGGACGTCAGCCTCTTGTACACAAAACGCCTATTTTCAGGCCATTCAAAAATCAATACAAATATGCTTTCTAGTTAAAAAGTGCCAATTGTTTTTCTTTTTTCTGTTTTGTTTTGCGAAGAACGTCCAAGGTTCAATTTGTGATATATGCATTGACAGTAATTTGCTAACTCATGAATATTTGCATACGAAACAAAGGATTAATTACAGGTAACATTAGAAACAGGGGCAATAAAGAGTTGTCTAAGCAATCTAATTGTTCTATCCTCCAAGGTACCAAGGTAGGTTCAGCTAAAGAACATAACCGGCATATCTCAATTCCCCAGAGAGTGAGCCAACAAGTCAGGGCACTCTTCTCCAAGCAAAGTTATCAAGTCTTAAGGAAGTTAGGTATACTCCCGCAAATCTCAACATTCCTCAGCAATATACATATTCTTGACAAGCATCCCCGGCAGTCTTGGCCTAAATATTGTTCCCCGGCGGTATATCAAACATTCAAAGGAATCACTTTCCCCGCAGTTCAAAACTTCCCTAGGAGAGTCCAATCCAGTTCCCCAGGAAAGTTGGAATTCATCTCCCCAAACAGTAAGCTTATCCCCAGTAGATTCTGGAAGCTTATCCCTCGCAGAGCACGAACGCGTCGTCCGACTTTATTCAAAGAGTTATTTCCTTAACAGGATATAACTGGGTTAACCTCAGCCAAAAGCCACGGAAAGATCGCCGTCAACGCAGTCTTCTCATCCCCAGCGAAGTCTATTCACACTTCCAATACAACGAGTATCCCCAGCAAGGTCATTATCAACCACTCAACAAAGTATCTCTCTCCACAGAGTATTGCTTCCCAGCAAAGTCGCTAGAGTACTTTTCTCCCCGCAGGGTTATATCATTCGCCAAGTTTATTCCCCAACGGAGTTATCTTCTCCTACCGGTACTTGCAATTATCATCCCCGGCGGAAGCAAAAATCTAATTCTCCAACATCAGCCCAGGAATGACTTCCCGGCACCCGTCAAGGATTTACTTTCCTAGACGAAAGCATACATTCCTAAACATCGCATACATCATGCATAGACACATCATATCTTACAAATCTCATTTACGTGGAGAACATCATTGCTTGGTCCATATCATGCATTGCATATGACTAACCTTTACCTTTCAGGAAAGATTCAGTTAAATTCTCAATCATATTTCAAGACCTAGACCGGTTCAGTTAATCAACTCCAAAGATTTCTTATCCAGTCCAAGGCCTTCTCTAGTCCAGCTAAATCGACCCCAAACAGATTTTCTGATGAAGACTCAGTAGAAGTTGTCAAAGGTTTTTCTCAAACGCCCGCTTTTGAGATTATAATTTCCTATGGTTCTCTCCCCAGCGGTGCGGAGATGATAATTCCATTCCAGGTTTTTCTCAAACGTCCGCTTTTGAGATTATAATTTCCTATGGTTCTCTCCCCAGCGGTGCGGAGATGATAATTCCATTTCAGGTTTTTCTCAAACGTCCGCTTTTGAGATTATAATTTCCTATGGTTCTCTCCCCAGCGGTGCAGAGATGATAATTCCATCCCAGGTTTTTCTCAAACGTCCGCTTTTGAGATTATAATTTCCTATGGTTCTCTCCCCAGCGGTGCGGAGATGATAATTCCATCCCAGGTTTTTCTCAAACGTCCGCTTTTGAGATTATAATTTCCTATGGTTCTCTCCCCAACGGTGCAGAGATGATAATTCCATTTCAGGTTTTTCTCAAACGTCCGCTTTTGAGATTATAATTTCCTATGGTTCTCTCCCCAACGGTGCGAAGATGATAATTCCAACCCAGGTTTTTCTCAAACGTCCGCTTTTGAGATTATAATTTCCTATGGTTCTCTCCCCAGCGGTGCAGAGATGATAATTCCATCCCAGGTTTTTCTCAAACGTCCGCTTTTGAGATTATAATTTCCTATGGTTCTCTCCCCAACGGTGCGGAGATGATAATTCCATCCCAGGTTTTTCTCAAACGTCCGCTTTTGAGATTATAATTTCCTATGGTTCTCTCCCCAACGGTGCGGAGACGATAATTCCATCCCAGGTTTTTCTCAAACGTCCGCTGTTGAGATTATAATTGCCTATGGTTCTCTCCCCAGCGGTGCGGAGATGATAATTCCATCCCAGGTTTTTCTCAAACGTCCGCTTTTGAGATTATAATTTCCTATGGTTCTCTCCCCAACGGTGCGGAGATGATAATTCCACTCCAGGTTTTCCTCAAACGTCCGCTTTTGAGATTGTAATTGCCTATGGTTCTCTCCCCGATCCCGCGGAGGTGGTAATCCCAAGTTTTTCTCAACGATTGTTGTTGAAGTTGAAGTCACCCAAGGTTCTCTCACCGTTCCTGCTGAGGTAGTAACCACCCCTGGTTCATTCATCATCTTTTGAAGCTCCAGATCCAGCTCCTGTAACTAGTCAGGACACATCTATACCAAGCATCTGAAAACCCGCTCCTGCAACATGTCAGGTACTCATTTTTTCTTTTGCAGGTATGCAGGTTCTCGCTAAGGAATCTCTTATGCGATCAACGTCCAGATGGCATCTATAAGCCCATCATCCTATTCATCAATCTCCAAATGGCATCTATAAGCCCATTCCATCGTCACTGCTACTATGTGAGCGCAAATTTCTGGGCACTCTAGTGTTCAATCATCTTCTACCTTCGGATTATGAAAGGCACGTCAGCCAATCTGCATCCTCAGGTCTAAGAAGATTGAACAGGGGTAACTGTTGTACCCCAAAATTTGCCCTCCCATATTCTTCAAAAAAATTGCCAAGACAAGCTTCAAAATTCCCCAAGGGTTGCACAGTGCAAGAGCCTCCTAAGCAGTCAAAATTAGGGTTTTGGTTCTGATCAAGAAAATGAAGTTTCAAAAAGTCCAATCAAGTCTCACATGCCTACAAATATGGTCAAGTATCCTCATATCAAGTTTCAAGACTTTCAGCACAAAATTGCACAGTCAAAAACCCTAATTGCACTACAGTCAACTGTAGGGGCAAAATGGTCATTTGACAGTCAAAAGTTCAAATTTTTGGTCAACATCTCATTTTGAAGCCACAAACACCATTTGATCAATGCTTGATCATGATTCTCAAAGCTTGGCTCAAAAATCATCAAGATGCAAAAGTTTCCTTATTTGGACAACTGAAAAAGTCAACTGTAAATTGACCAGGGGATAACTTTCACATGGATTATCAGAAAAATTCCATCCAAAGCTCATTTTGAAGAGAAAGACATTTCCTACAACTCATCTTCATACTTCAAGTCCATGAAATGCTCTCACAAAAAGTTATCAATTTCAACATTATAGGTCATTTTCAAAAGTCAACAAAAAGGGACTTTAAGTCAAAGGCCATAACTTGAGATTGGTAAATCAAAATGACATGGGACCAAAGGCATTGGTTAGAGGACTCAAAGACCTTTCCAAAATGTCCAAGAACATGAGCAAAGCTTAAAAATTGAGCAAGTTATGCCTTGTGGAAGTTGGGAAATTTTTGGATATTTTGAAAAGTCAACATTGATTCAAATGACCTAAAATTGCTAATGGGCCTATTTTTCTTCCACAATTCATCATCCCAAGCATGTGCACGACCACTTGGCCCAAAGGGAAGTATTTCTTCATTTTTTATTTATTTATTTGAATTTTTATTAATAATAATTCATTTAAATCAATTAAATACATGAAAAATATTTAACCTAAGTTTGTCAATCTTTTTGTGCATGAAATATACTCAATAATTCGTGCATAATCAAATATGGAAAGATTTGAAGAGAATTGATCATGATTGGTACAAAATAGCATGGAAAATATTGAAAAAAAGATCTTTGAAAATCAAATCTCTCAAACCATGAATGCCAAGGATTTGGATTGTTTTATTTGACCTAATTCACTCTATACTTAAGCCTGAACACAAACCTAATGCAAAGAACCACTAAGCTGCGCAGAAAAGCATCCATTGAACTTGAAATTTTTTGCCAAAAACTTAATTCTGAAAACACTTTTGCAGGACGATTCAAGGCGCGATTTCTATCTCATTAGCTTGCTGAGGCTTCATAGAAAGATTTTGCATCAAAAACCACAAGTTTTGGTGACCAGAAACGTGAGAACGATCTCACCTGTACCAAGAAAATTTCTCATTCGTGCATCTCAATTCATGCATTTTTTTTTAAATTTTAACGTTTGATTTATGTCCCTTATAAGATTCTAAAGCTAACCATGTACTTTGATTAGACTTTTGTGCACTGTATGCGAATTCACCATGGATGCAGATTAGGGTTTTGCAAGCTCGAAATTGGGGGTTTCCAAACGCGGTAAAATTAGGCCACCATAGTACCATGACTGAACCAAGCATGACTGGACGATCAATAAACACATGTCGCGCCTAATTTATGGAGCCCCAGGGGCTAGTCGCTATTTTCTGATATGTTGCCTAAGGGAACGGTGTAAAAACCGTTGCCTACGTTTGTTATGTTTTCAGGAAGAACGAAGACGTGAGGAAGATGATGATGTGTACAAACGCGTTGAGTGGAGCAGTTGGTAGAAGGCATCGCTGCCATCCACCTGTTCAATTTCATCAATCTAAAGGCGTAGATCCAAGGAACATGGTAGGTCCTAGTCAAAGATGTCACACGGTGCCTGGAGAAAGTCAAACAGGCCAAGGTTAATGGGCCAGATTTCTCAAGATTAACCTCCATATTAAGGGGCAGACCCCCTAGGTTTGCAATTCTTTCTACTTTCTCTATTTTTTTTTTATTTTTTATTTTCTATTTCCTTTTAAATTATTATTTTCTTAGTTAATTTATTATTTTCATAAATATAAAAAACACACAAAAAAATCAGAAAAAAAAGATAAAAAACTAATAAATATTTTTATTTTAGTATTTTTTGTGAATAAATAACTTTAATTGATTAGTTTTAAATTTAATTTTAATTCTTTTAATAAAAATCTAAAAAACATAGAATTAGGGTTAATTAATTTTCATTTTTTTTATTTTTCTTTCATAAATAATTAAAACATTAAATATTTATTTTTGTAATTAAAATGCATGTAAATTAATTAGGGTTAATTTTAGGGTAAAACTTTAATCTTCTTTTTAATAAATTAAAATTGTAGAATTAGGGTTAGCATTTATTTTACTTAATTCTTTTCCATTAAAATTACAAAATACCAAAAAATACCAAAAAGACAATTTCTTTTCCTTTTAATTTTAATTAATTCATCGTTTAATTTAATTTTGCAAAAAAGGTCCAACGCCCTCGTTTAATTCTCATTTAATTCGCGCATTTATCTTATTTCGTTTCACATTTCTGTATCTCTCCCGAAGCCTTGTAATTAACTTTCTCGCACTCTTTATTTCTTTATTTATTTTTTTCTGTCAAATCGGGTTCGAGAAATTTTGGCGATGTGGACCCGCGCCTTTTGTAATAGCTTAGAATTTTTACTTTCCCGCAATACTTTTAACTGTTAAATCAAGGCATGAAAGAATGTATGGACAAAAATAAAAAACAAACGTTAGATCACCAATAACATGACAAGATAAATGCAAATGAACATGACACACAAATCGCACACACCACCCCTAGGGTAAGCCTCACTGTTGCCTTGCCTCGAAAGGTGATCGTCGAGTAGAGGATGTCTTAGTAAGTCCTCATGATCCGGGAACCTGGCATGAGGGTAGCTTCTAAGGTGTCTTCCTATTGCTCTGGTGATCACCATGTCCCGAACCTCGAATTGACCCGAACACCTCCAACGGTGGTGCTACCTACCTCTCAATGGTGGGATGGCACTACTTTAAAAGACATCTACACAGACGAATTCCTTAGGGTAGGTAGGTTCTCGTAGATACTTGCTCTAATTTCAAAAAAAATCAAAAAATACTTTTCACACCGACACCTTTTCAAAAAGCTTTCGAAAGCATTTTTCAAACACTCTTGAGGACCGATACAAGAGTCGAACTGAAATTTTCAAAGAAACTTTTTTAAAACCCACAATTGAAAAGCAAACAAACCATTTTGAAAACACAAGTGAGCAAGTATCTAAGAGCCCATGGATAACCATGGATAGAAAGGGTGCTAACACCTTCCCTTTCTATAACCTACCTCCCGAACCGAGAGCAATCTCTATAAGGAATTTTTCTGTGCTTTTGTCCTTTCCATTTGGAGAAAATAAAAGACGGTGGCGACTCTTGCTTCCGCGACATTTCGTGAACCAGTGTTAAACAGTCAGTTCCAGATCCACCGATCACACATAGCCAACTCTCATTTGGCTCGTGCGTTTTATGTTTAAACACTTCAAGCATCTCATAAACATCATACCAAAGCAATCCAAGCCATCAACCTAGTTCCGTAACCCTTGTTTCAGCATCCACCATTTTCACTTTGGAAGCTTGCAGCTTGACTTGTCCAGAGAGTTCCAGCCATCCTCAAAGCAAGATAAGCATTGGAATAGCTTCAGGGAAGTTCAAGGAAGTTCAAACAATCATCAGGCCTCCATTAAAGTCCCTACGTTGCTCTACTTGAATCCAACTGAAGGAGGTATTTTCTTGAACTCTATCTCTCTGAATAGGCATCCTCAAGCCATAATTTGTGAATAAAAAAATGTAGTCCATATCATAATGAAACTGTACATATCCATACTTTTCATTTATATTAACTATGCTGAGAGAATTTGAAGATTGAAAATTCTGGAAAAGTTAGGTCACGAATTAGGGCTACCAAAATTCTCTCTGATCTTTAAGAGTTAGGTCACATAATTTATATGGTTAGAATCTTGAGCTTAAATGCCACATTTTTCATGTTATGAGTTTTTGTTTTTGTGCAAGCATAAGAGAGTTATAGTTTGAACATGGACGCGCGCGCAGAAGCTAGCCAGAGGACAGGGACGAAGTGTTCTGGGCTTTTTGTGCTTTGGGCCTTTTTGTGTTTGATATTTGCACCCCCTGACTTGTTATTTGCACCCCCTGACTATTTGTAATATTTTTCATATTTTTTCATATTTTTATATTTATTGCTTTCATTTATTTTTCTTAATGATAAAAAATACCAAAAAATGATTTATTTATTTTCACACTTTTATTTTATTTTTTTATTATTTTCTCACATGAAAAATATTTTATTTTGATAAATAGAATTTATTTTCTTAAATAAACTTGTAAATATATTTAAAAATACTTAATATTTTTATTATACTATTTATACTCATAAATACTTATTTCTATACACATTTAATTTTTAATATTTACATATAATATTATTTATTATTTTCTTATACAAAAAATGTGCAAAATAATAATAGGAAACATTATTTTCTTTTAATTAAAAAATTAGGGTTTTACCCCCCCCAAAATAATATTATTTTTTCCTTATTTCTTAGGGTTTAAATTAAATTATTTTCTCATACAAAAACAAAGCACACAAACATTTTTTAACATACACATTTTGCATTGCATTTTAAATATTTGTCTTATTTATTTAATTCGCGCAATATTCGATTTGGTTGTAATATTATATTTAGGTTTATATTTGTGCAAAATCCCCATTCAAAACTTGTATCCCCCTTCCCATAATAATTGTTGTAATAGCTTAGTTTATTTTTACGCAATTTATCGCTTTATATACTATGCTTAGTAATTAGGGTTTGCATGACAAGAACAAAAACAAAACAAATAGAAAACCCTAAATGCAAGAAAAAGCATGAAAATGATACACTTTGCACACAAGCACCCTTAGGGTTTCTCCCACTTGGTTGCCTAAAATAAAATGGCCATGTTACGCATGAGAAGTATCTTGACAAAACAAAACAAATATAAGATCATAGTCCCTCGATGACGCTATTCAAAGGTTGCCTAAACAAAATGATCTTGGTCCCTCAAAATGCTAAGATACTTGGCAACATTGCTATCATGGTTATACGATGACCCACGCCCGTCCCGTTTACATCCAAAGATAGGGTTGCTTACCAAATCAATGGTAAGTCAACAATGTCAAAGGAATAGAAATGCACAAGAAAGACATTTGAGTAGGTAGATAGCTTCTAAGTTACTTGCTCTCTTTCAAACAATCCTTTCTATTTTCAAAAACAAACACACACACATTTCAAAACATCTTACAAAATATTGAAACATTTTTCAAAAGACAAACATCTTTGTATACATTCTTACGAACGAGAATCATTACAAAGATTGCCTAAATAATGGCCTCTTTTCAAAATACTTTCAAAACCATACCAAGCACCATTTCAAACAAAGCAAAGCAAATCAAGTGATCTAAGCAAGTAACTAAGAGCCCATGGAAAACCATGGATGAAAAGGGTGATAGCACCTTCCCTTTTCATAATCTACTCCCCGAACTCAAGAAAACATCTCAAAGGTCTTTGTTGTGCTTTTTTACCTTTCCTTTTGGATAAAAGAAAAGTCGGTGGCGACTCTTGCTAACCGCGACATTTGGGACAAAATGCAAAACCTCAAGTCAGTTCTCCCACCGTATCACAGAACTGGCGACTCTGCTGGGGAAAATTTTAAAAGTGGGGTTACCTTAGGGTTTAGATCACCTTTATTTGCTTACAATTGTTTGACTTGTTTGCTTTACATTTTGGTTCTATTGTTTGGGTTTGAATCCTCCACCCGGATTTGGGAAACATTATAGGTAAATAGCAATACATTGTGGAAACTGTGCAGGGTATACTGACATGGTCTAAGCAATAGCTATGTTAGTGTGACATATTTGTGGGTACCGGTAGCCTTTGAGTCAATCAAAGAGAATACGGGGCCGCTGAGTGATGTCATGAAGCACTAATGAACTTATAGAACCTTTACTTGACCAACTTGGCCTTTTAGGATGTAATGAGATGGCCGGCTTTGGTGCAGTCTAAAGTTGGTAGATACTCGATACTACACTCATTGAGGGTTGGTTTCTTGGAATATTTTGGTCGCCAGTAAAGAGGCTTGAACTGAAACAATGAACAAGGAAACAATCCAGTGATATTGAGCTCCTTAGAACCCGGTTACTATTACTAGGACAGGTTGAGCCAACTAAACTTCAAGAGGGTACTTACCTATGAAACCCCATGTAAGCCTAAACTAGGAACTTGTGTGATTTGCTTGTACATATATACTTGTGCATAACATCATGGACATCATGAGCATCATATGCATTCACTAACCATTTCAAGGATTTTGGAAATTCATCTTTGTTCTTGTTTTGTAGGATATGGAGTCACTTTGCAGGAAAACTATCCAAGTCAACCTTGTAAGAATTCCTCCACAACTCAAGGAGCTAGCTTCAAGGATTCCTGAGAATTCTCCATTCACCGAGAGACATGGTCGTCTACTCAACTTGATCACTTCCAACACAGAGGAGGATATGATGAAGGTTCTCTTCCAATTCTTTGACCCTTTGCATCACTGCTTCACATTTCTTGACTACCAGCTTGTGCCTACTTTTGAAGAATTCTCTTAACTCACGAGGATTCCCATTCTCAATCAACTACCTTTCAACAGTATGGAAAGAGATCCAAAGCCAGAAGAGATTGCTCAAGCCCTGCACTTGCACTCATCTGATGTCACAACCCATTGGGAAACTAGAAGTGGTGTCAAAGGCTTCTTAGCAAAGTTCTTGTTCGAGAAGGCTCAAAGCTGTTGGAACTCCTTGGACTTGCAAGATTTTGAGGAGATTGTAGCTCTTCTCATCTATGGGATGGTCTTGTTCCCTAATCCTGACCAACTCATAGATGTGAGTGCTGTCAAAATCTTCATGTCACGCAACCCAGTGCCTACATTGCTTGGAGATATCCTACACTCTTTTCACACTCGTACAATGAGGAAAATAGGTGTTATCATGTGTTGCACTCCTCTCCTGGCAAGATGGTTTATTTCTCATCTTCCCCAATCAGTCTTAAAGAGTGAGCAAGGTTTGAGGTGGTCACAAAGGTTGATGACACTTAAGCATTCAGATATTCATTGGTGTTCTCGATCCAAAGAGAATGTTATCATTGTCGACCATTGTGGGGAATTCCCTAATGTCCCTCTACTTGGCATTAGGGGAGGCATCACCTAAAACCCGTGCTTGGCTCTAAGACAGTTTGGTTATGCCCGAAGGGATGGCCCACATGATATGCTGATTCAAGGTTTGGTTTTCGACTTCGACAACGACGATCAAGGTCTTCGCCAAAGGTTCATCCGAGCTTGGAGGATGCCAAACAAGGTAGATAGCAAGACTTTGGGACACAAGAATTTCATCCCTCTTGAGCCTTACCTCAAGTGGGTACAAACTCACGCCCTAAGTCTTATGATGCCTTACCCCTCTATTCTCCCAGTGATTATAGAGCCTGTTAAGGAAGAAGAGGTTCCATACACCATCCTACATCCTGACATGCCTACATCACTCGAAGATCTACAAAGGGATTGGATATAGCTCAAAGGAGAGCGCGATACTTTCGAAGCCCAATTCTACGCAGGCGAGAAGAAGGTTTTGGAACTCACTCGGCTAATTCATGAAGAGCAGACTCTCAATACATACATTGCACCAAAGAGGACGCGCAACGTCTTTTTACCTTAGAATTTTGTATTATTTTGCCCAAGGGGCATTGATGTACTCAAATTCTATTTTATTAATATAACATGTGTTCCTTTTTGTTTGACACAAATTTGAATTTTTAAATCCTTGAAAATATTGCATGAATACATATCATTTATCATGAGCATAAACAGGTCTTTGCAACAAGTTTCCTCATCCCTCTATTGTTTATTTCAGCAAGATGGATCTCGAACAGACGGTTAAAGACCTTCAAGCTCAAAATACACAATTTCAACAGTTACTCTTGACCTTAGTCAAGGGGCAGGAGGAGCTAAAGACTCTGCTAGAAAAAGAAAAAGAGAAAAAGAAGAAGAAGCCAGCTGGTGTGGTTATCATGGGCAGAAGGTTTCAGGGACAAGCCCGACGGACCTTAGAATTTCCAACTACCTCTGACGAAGGGGGAAGGAAAGGAAAAGAAATGGCAGTACCATCAGATTCTGAAGAAGAAGAGGAAGAAGAGGACTACTCTGAACAACAATACCCTCCGGCTGATGACAAGTACAAACACCTGGAAGAACATCTTGCCGCTATGGAAATACAAAGAGTACCAGGGCTAGATTTCTAGGAATTAGGGCTGGTGTCAGGAATTGTAATCCCGCCAAAGTTTAAAGTGCCATTATTTGCCAAGTATGATGGGGTGTCTTTCCCTAAAATGCACCTATGATCTTATGTCAGGAAGATTCAGCCGCATTCTGTTGACAAAGACTTGTGCGTCCACTTTTTCCAGGACAGTTTATCAGGAACGCAACTTGATTGGTTCTACCAGTTGGAAAGGGCTGATGTCCACAATTGGGAAGACTTGGCAGCAGCCTTCTATAAACAGTATCAATACAACACTGATTTGGCACCAACCCGTACTCAACTCCAGAGTATGGCTTTGGTATCAAATAAGGGCTTCAAAGACTACACACAAAAATGGAGGGATTTAGCCGGAAGGGTGCAACCCCCTTTATCTGAAAGGGAGTTAGTGGACATGTTCCTGGGAACTCTATCAGGCCCTTTCTTCAATCATCTGATTGAGAGTTCTTTTGCAGGGTTTACTGAATTGATTTTAACCGACGAAAGAGTAGAGGCTGGTATAAGAAGTGGGAAAATTCAGAAAGACGCGTCTGCCTCTGCAGCTGTAAAAAAGCCCTTCACTGGAAAGAAGGAAGTGTCTGCTGTCTATTCACAGAGGAATCCAGGAAGAACTGAGCACCGACCAACGGTGGAGGCCGTTATGATTCAAAAGCCTGCATCAGACCAGCCAAGAAATAACCAGCCAAGAAATAATCAGCCAAGGGTGGAAAGGCCAGTTCGGCAATTCACCAAGATTAACATGAATCCAGCCCAGGTCCTACCACATCTTCTAAAGTTGAATCTGGCCATGTTAAAAGAGGCCCCTAAGAATCCCAATACTGCTTCTCCACATTACCATCCCAACGCCAAATGCGTGTACCATTATGAAAGTCTAGAGCACGACACTAACAACTGTTGGGCTCTGAAGAACAAAATTCAAGACCTGATAGACGCGAAGGAAGTTGAGTTTGAAGCGCCTGAGAAACCGAATGTTATTTCCGCTCCAATGCCTAGGCATGGTCACAATGCCAATGCTGTTGAGGAAGATCTATTTGTTGCTACCGTGGATGAACTGTTAACTCCACTCCCGATCATCAAGTTGAATTTGTTGAAAGCTAGTATATTCCCAGGTTGTGACAAAGACTGCCATGTCTGCCTATCCTCATCATTTGACTGCCCTCTGTTGAAAAAAGGTATCCAACAACTGATTGATAACCAATAATTTTTTTTGAGAAAGCTCCTATTTCACCCGCTCCAGTTAAAGAAGTTTCAATAATAACCATCTACGCCAATCCTTCCAGGGTCCGTAAAAGACCCGTTAGGATTACATCTGCTCCAACGACTACTCCACTTAAGATAACAATGCCCGGGCCGGTCTCGTCCCAGTCAGATAAAACAATACCATGGAATTATGGTGGAGAAATCTACTACCACGGTATCAAACAGGATGAATTGACTGCCGAAGAAGAAAGCTTCGAAGAGGACAATTCCGACATCAGTAACATTACCGGAACAAGCAAGATTACCCATAGTGGTAGAATCTTCTCTCCAGCGATTTCCCCTCCAAAGGCAGTCTTTGAACCCGTGGCCGTTCCGAAGATTACCTCTGCACCAATGATTGTACCTGCAAGCATACCTGCCGACAAATACAATACAATTCCTATCCCTGCTTCCACTGCTGAGAATAAAGGAAAGAATGTTCAAGAGGAGCCTGTCCGGACGAAGGCTCAATCACTAGCTATTCCTGAAACATCCAAGAAGGAGATGGAAGAAATCCAGAGGATAATAAAAAAGAGTGATTATGATATGGTTGAACAGCTGGGGCAAACCCCTTCTAAGATCTCTATGCTAGCCTTGCTGTTGTGCTCTGAAGCACATGCCAAAGCTCTGGTAAAATTTCTAAAGACAACTCATGTGCCACAAGAGACGTCTGCTGACCAGTTCCAGGACTGTGTGGCTAGTTTGACAACTAATAATGGCCCGGGTTTCTCTGATGCTGACTTGACACCCAGAGGGAGAAAACATAACGAGGAATTACACGTCTCGGTGGAGTGTAGAGGAACGACCCTAGCCCATGTCTTGGTTGATACGGGACCATCTTTGAACGTCCTGCCGAAGAAAGCCCTTGATAGGTTGGATTGCAAGGGGCTGACTTTAAAATCCAGTAATATAATTGTGAGAGCATTTGATGGATCGAAGAGGATGGTCCACGGGGAGGTGGACATCTCGATAAAGGTGGGAACTCAGGTTTTCAACTCAACCTTCTATGTGATGGACATCCGTCCTTCTTATTCCTGTCTGTTGGGACGCCCCTGGATCCACAATGCCGGTGCTGTCACCTCCACTTTGCATCAGATGTTGAAGTACCCTGTCCAAGGAAAGATCATAACTGTCCACGGGGAGGAGGAGTACATGATTAATCATCTGAATTCTTTCTAATATGTGGAGTTAGATGACGAGTTCATTGAAACCCCTTTCCAACATTTTGAAGAAGTCTCTCCAGAAGTAGCGGCGACCTAGGCGGTATCCTTGATTCCTATGATCACAAGACCTCCACCTTGGATGTCATCTCTAAAGGATGCAAAGGAAGTAGTGGAAGAAGGCGGATGCACCATCTGGGGGCAGCTTCCAGACATTCCATACAAATCAGACAAGTTTTGCTTGGGGTTTACTTTGACTGCTCAGAAGGTTGTGCGCCATGCCCGTGCTGGGGGGCCACCCGTGAAGATTAGCAACCAAGGGGTCAATGCAGTAGAAGATGGTGAAGAAGATGGCAGCTTGGAAGATTGGATATTTCCTACTGTTAGCGGAGGACTTCACAACTACGAAGCCAAAGACTTTGTCCCGATAACTTTCATATCTCAGTAATTTATCTTTTACATTCCTGTTGGATTTGTAATATTCACGAACAATTCACACTTTAAAAACCTTGTGTCTTACCCGAGGCACAATGGTCCATTTGTAAGGGTTTTTATTTCATCTTCATATGACATTCAATGAATCATGGACGCTTTTTCATATATAAACCTTTTGTGCTCATTGTCTTTCTTTTTACATTTTATTGTTTAAAGATGGCTATACCCTTACACACACCCACACTCACAAATGCAGGTACCCTTCCATTCCGGATCCCATGGGTAACGATACTGCTATAGCCTTCAGTGACTCTGAAGATCTGATCTACCAAGCCGAATACGAAGGTCAGGAAGATTGTGAGGTGCCAGGGGAATTGTCCAGACTTCTACAACAAGAGGAAAGAGCTATTCAACCTCATGAGGAGCTGTTGGATACAATCAACTTGGGTACCGAGGAAGATAAAAAGGAAATCAGAGTGGGTGCCAATCTAGAGCCGAGTGTCAAGGAGTGCCTAATCCAGCTATTGCATGATTATGTTGAGATCTTTGCCTAGTCATATGAAGACATGCCGGGACTTGATACAGACATTGTGGTACATCGTCTACCCACAAGAGAAGACTGTCCCCCAGTGAAGCAAAAAGTCCTCCGCATGAGACCTGACATGTCAGAGAAGATCAAAGCAGAAGTTATGAAGCAGTTCAATGCTGGATTTCTGGCTGTTACTTCCTATCCACAATGGGTTGCCAACATTGTTCCCGTGCCTAAAAAGGACGACAAAGTGAGAATGTGCGTGGATTATAGAGATTTAAACAGGGCCAGCCCCAAAGATGATTTTCCACTCCCACACATCGACATCCTGGTTGAAAATACATCTCAACACAAAGTATTTTCTTTCATGGACAGATTCTCAGGCTATAACCAGATCAAAATGGCACCTGAGGACATGGAGAAAACTACATTTGTCACACAGTGGGGTACATTCTGCTACAAAGTGATGCCATTCAGACTAAAGAATGCCAGGGCAACCTATCAACGCGCCATGGTAGCTTTGTTTCATGATATGATACATCATGAGATAGAGGTCTACGTAGATGACATGATAGCCCGATCACAAACTGAAGAAGAACACCTTGACCACTTGCAAAAGCTGTTTGTAAGATTGAAGGAGTACAAGTTAAGGTTGAATCCGAACAAGTGCACATCCGGAGTCCGGTTCGGTAAGCTCTTAGGTTTCATTGTCAGCAATAAAGGCATCGAGGTTGATCCTGCCAAGGTAAAAGCGATACAAGTAATGCCTGCTCCTCGCACTGAGAAGGAAGTCAGAGGTTTTTTGGGACGCCTAAACTATATTGCTAGGTTCATTTCTCACCTAACATCTACTTGTGAACCAATCTCCAAACTGTTGAAGAAAGATCAGGTAGTTAGATGGAATGATGAATGTCAGATTGCTTTCGATAAAATCAAGGAGTATTTACAAGAGCCTCCTGTCTTAATGCCACCAGTCGAGGGAAAGCCACTAATCATGTATCTGACCATTTTAGAGAACTCAATGGGGTGCGTACTGGGGCAGCATGACGAGTCTGGTCGAAAAGAGCATGCCATTTATTACCTGAGCAAAAAGTTTACCGACTGCGAAACCATATATTCACTGCTCAAGAAAACTTGTTGCGCTCTGGTATGGGCTGCTCGCCGGCTAAGACAATATATGTTGACTCATACCACTTTGCTGATGTTGTACCCCAAAATTTCCCCTCCCATTTTTCACAGAAAGCACAACCCTAGAGTTTCTCAGATGTTCAAGTTGGATCAGGAATCAATCAAACAGATTTTCTCCTTTGACAGTAAACCAGCAACTAGGGTTTTTTCTCGCATTTCTCAGAAAAAATTGAGTTCTCAGAAATTCAATTGATTTTCACATGTTTTCATGCTCTCTCAAATTTACTGAAAAAAAGGCAGTGTTTGTTTGATCCAGGTTAACTAGATAATTTGCGTATGTTAAAACATTTGCTTGTTTATGGAATAAACATTTTCCTGTTTATTGGAATACACAGTGCGTGTTTTGATTGGAATACAGTTGCAAGGTTACAAGATTACATAATTACTTGACCATTGGAATTTAAGTTATCTTGATTGGAATTATTGGAATGCAATTTCAATTATCTTGATTGGGAATCTTAAAGAATTAGTGGAGTTGCGAAGAGAAAATTGCGAGTTATTGACAGTAATGGATTTTAATGGGCGTCAGATTATCTCATAAGACTTTCTTCATTTATTTCAAAAAATTGTTACAATACAATTTATTATTTAAATGCTTTAAGTTTTACAACTTATTGTATTTGAAAAATAAATTAGTACAGTTGTTTGAGTATTTCTCTCTAAATTACAAAGAAAAATCTATGCCTAAGGATGACTAGCCTTCCATTGCTTCCATGCTTGCCAAAGAATCTCTTGCTTCCTCTGCTTTGTCACCATCCAGTTGTGCTCACATGAAAATGAAAGACAAAAGAAAAAGTTAGTACAGTTAATTGGACATAAGCAAAGAATTTTCAAAAGACAGAAAAAGTGTTTATCATTAAAGTTTTCATTTTGGAATCAGAAGGCTATTTTTAATTCATCACGTTTTTATTTTTCTATTTTGCAAATCACAAGAAGATTATTCTTCTTGGTTCACAAAAGAAAAATAAAGAATGCAAGAAAATTGTCCTAATGCAAGCAAATTGTCCAAATGCAACAAATATTCTAAACTGAATGCAACAAACAACAGCATGGCCAAAACATATTCCAAACTGCAGCAAGCTGTTCAAACAACATAAGCAAACATGGAGCAAGCTGTCCAAACAGCAGTACAAGCAAGCAATGCAAGCAATACAAGCAAGCAACAACAGCAAAACAAAGTACAAGTAACAGCAGCATAACAGCTGGGACAAGCAACAACAACATGACAAAAATACAATGCAACAAATTGGACAAGGTAGCATAGCAGTACAAACAAATAGCAGGCAAGAAGAAAGCAATATGGTAAACCAAAACAACAAGCAAGGGGCTTGTTTCAATAGCCTTTTCATCATTTTCCAAGATTTTGGCAAACTTTTCAGAAAAAGGGTGAAAAAGCATTTTGCTTTTATCATTGAGAGAGGAGAGAGAGGAAAGAAATCACCTAATTTGTTGGAATTGCACAAAAGGTACATTTTTGCTATTCTTCCCACAGGCTGTCAAAAAGCAAAGCAAATATAACAGTAGGCAAACTGTAAGAAAGAGAGAGAAAACATTTGATAAAACTCAGAAATTTCAACAATAGAGAAAACCAAGTATCAAAACTGCCATCTTCCATCAAACACAACAAAAAACCTGTAACTCAGTTCAAAAATCCTTCAACCTGTGAACCATCAACAAAATCACAAAACACAACTTACAAAACTATCAAAAACCAGTTTTCAAACCTCCAAAAATATTTAGGTTCAGAACTGTCAAACCAAAACAACAAAACCATTTCAAACTGTTAACAAAAACATTCACAAAGATCCAAACCTGTAACTCATTTCCAACACCCAAACCTGCATAACCAAACCTCCAACTCAAAAAACCTCCCAACAACAAAAATCCCAAACCTGCATAACTAAACCAGCAACTCAGAAAACCTCCCAACAACAAAACTCCCAAACCTGCATAACCAAACTGTACAACAACAAAACCACAAGAAATCCCGAGCCTATTAACCAATACACCAAGCTTAATCTCAAACCTACCAAATATACCAAGCAAACTCACAAAACTCAAAATCAAAATATACCAAACTGTAACAAAAAGAACAGTTCATACCAAACTGTAACTCAGTTCAATCACAAAACAGTTCAAATAACAATTTCCAAAGTCCCAGATACCCAACAAATCAAAAGAGAAAACCAAAAAAGGCACAATAACATCATCACAAAGTCAGAAGCATCATCATCATCATTCAAACATAGAAGATAGAAAAAGAAAAGGTTACCAGAAAGAGCTCACGCACACCATCATTTCTTCCCTCCCCGTTTCCGGCCTCCAAGGAGCACCATCAGCTCAGCCTCACATCCTTTTCCATTTCACAAAAGTTCCAAAGTTATGTTTCTTTTCAAACCGTTTCCTGCATCTCAAAGCATAACACAATAGATTAACAAGCAAAACATGACCAAGATTAACAATAACAGAAATCGTTCAAACTTCAAAATCCACAGAATCGTACCTTTCAAAGAAGCGAAAAACGTTAGCGCTTAGGATGTGAGAGAGAGAGTGCTCTAGTGACGGGAATTGGGGAGAGAAAATCAGATTGAGCGGTAATCGAGCGTCTTAGGTATGAATCAGAGCTTAGGTTTTCCAGAAAAGGGGTGTTCTATTCACGAATTTGGAAGAAAATAGGGACGTTCATAGATGGAGAGATGAACGAGGTAGGGACGTTGAGTGAGAAAGATGAACAAGAGAGAAGCGAAGAGGACGATAGCGCCGCTGTGAGAAACGCAAGCATAAACCCTAATTCTTTGTTTCCCCTAATCAAATTTAGACAGACTTAAGGAATTTAGCCGTTTCTGTTTATAATTTTCCAAGCCCACACGTAATTGCTAAACCCCCCCCCCCCCCATCTGGCCTTGTTTTTTGTTTCAGCATTAACATCTTTCATGTTGGGCCTATCATCTTTCAATTTCTTTAAAGCCCATTATTGATGGTTTTTAATTTGCCTCTTTCTTATAAAATTACTAATTAGAACTTTAAAAAAAAAGCATTTTCATTAGTTTAATTTAAGTCTTGAAATTAATTCTTTTTATCATTTTCTTTTTTAATTTGTCTTTATTAATTTTCTTACACTTAATAAAAACATCAAATTTTAACTTAATTTATTTTCTTTCTTTAAAGTTAGTTTACATAATTAATAAAAATACAAAGAATAATAATAATAAAGGTTTTTTAACTCAAATCATTTTCTTTTTAGATTAAATTTTATTTTTCTTTGTTCAAGTAAATACGTTGCATTTCATACTTTATTGATTTCTTTATTTCATAAATTGTCATAGCTTTGTATTAAATCGCACAACAATTCGATTTGGTTGTATTATTTGGACATTGCCATTTTTATGTGATTCATCCCCATTTGTAATAATTGTACCCCCATTCCTGGATACTTTTGTAATAGCTTAGAATTTTAATTCCCGCAATTTATTGCTTTCTATATACTGTGTAGTAATTAGGCATGTATGGTAAGATTCAAAAATCAATCGCTAGATGACCTAATCCAAGAATAAATAACTTGAAACCAACACACTTCTCACACGCACACCTCTAGGGTAACTTCGCTTGTTGCCTCGAAAATACAATCATGCCCCTCGAATATGAGACACTCTAGCAAATGACCCTTCGATAAACAAAGATCATAGTCCCTCGATGACCCTCGATGTTGCCTTCGATAAAACGATCTCGTTCCTTACAAAATTTCTAAAGCGTCTCACAAGTTGCTTTCAATGATTGTAAAATTGACCCGCGCCTGTCCCTTTACATCCAATGATGGGGCTTCTTACCAAATCAATGGTAAGATAGCACCATTAAAAGGAAGAAGAAAAGAACAACTTAATACCTTTCGAGTAGATATATTCTCTCTTAGTTACTCGCTTGCTCACGACAAAAACTTTTACACTTACACCTCCATTTCAAAACACTTTCAAAAGACAAAACATTTTGTATACGTTCTTATAGAGACGAGAACTATTGTAAAACCTCTTTTCAAAAACACTTTTCGAAACACGATTCACAAACACCTCTTTGAACTATTTTTTGAAACAAAACTTTGTATATGTTCTTATAGAGACGAGAACCATTGCAAAGAGACTTTCCAAAATACTTTCAAAAAACCACACCACAAGCACACAATCAAACAAAAGCAAGTTATCTAAACGAGTAACTAAGAGCCCATGGAAAACCATGGATGAAAAGGGTGCTAGCACCTTCCCTTTTCATAATCTACCCCCCGGACCCGAGAAAATTCTTGAAAGGTATTTCCTGTGCTTTTTTACCTTTCCTTTTGGATAAAAGAAAAGTCGGTGGCGACTCTTGCTAATCGCACAAGTGCGAACGAAATGCAAAACCTCTAGTCAGTTCTCCCACCGTATCACAGAACTGGCGACTCTTCTGGGAATAAAATAAAAGTGGGGTTACCTTAGGGTTTTAGATCACCTTTACATGCTTATCTTGTTTGATTTGTATGCTTTACATTTTGGGTTCCTTGTTTGGGTTTGTTTTAAATCCTACACCCAGATTTGGGGACACCTTTTAGGTAAGTAGCAATAAACTGTGAGGGAACTGTGCGGGGTATACCGACATGGTTGAAGCAGTAGCTACGTTGATGTGGCACTTTGGTTGGTACCGGTAACCCTTGAGTTGAATCAAGGAGAGTATGGGGCCTCCGCGTGGTGTCGTGAAACATCAACTGACCTTAGAACCTTACTTGACCAACTTGTCCTTTTAGGATGTAGTGAGATGACCGGTTTCGGTGTAGAGCTGAAAATTGGTAGATACTCGATACTACACTCATTGAGGGTTGTTTCCTTGGAATATTTCCGTCGCCGGTAAAACGCTAAATTGAAACAATGAACAAGGAAACCATCCAGTGATATTGAGCTCCTTAGAACCCGGTTACTATTTCTAGGACATGTTGAGCCAACTAAACTTCAAAGAGGGTACTTACCTATAAACTCCATGCAAGCCTAAAACTAAGGACTTGTCTGCTTTGTGTGAATATGATTATTTGTATATAAACTTGCTTACTTCGCATATCTGTACATAACATCATAACATCATACCATAGCATTTTCAATAACCATTTCAAGGATCTCGAGGGTCTTTGATGCAGGGTCACGTTGAACCAGACGTCTACCAAAAGGCAAGAGGATTCATTTTTCCTCTAAACAAACGCCGTCAAAAATTAAGTACAACAACTTGAGTCAAGGGCTATGACCCACTTGACACGGTGAGCTTGATTCTCGTGGAAAGACATCCACCGATACGAAGCTCTCCAATCAAAAATGTTGATCAAAATTCAATTTCTAACATTTTCTTGTGTTTACCCCGCGAGATCTTTGAAAAACATGCATCCACATATCATACATATTATCATGACAGGTTTCTCCCCTTCAAGTCTATTTATCTTCCTACTGTTTATTTCAGTAGAGATGGCTCTAGAGGAGACTATCAAAGACATCCAGGCTTAAAATGCTCAACTTCAAGAGATGTTCTTGAACCTGTCCAAGGGAAAAGAAGAGGTGAAAGCTCTCCTCACAAGGGGCATGGTCATAGGGAATCCGGGGGGCATCAGGAATGATCAGTTGGAAGGGCTACAGATTGAGATGGCAACAATGAAAATCTAGATGATGGGACAACTGGTGGGCCAGATGGATCTCATCCAAAACCTGGCACAAGGACAAGAAGAACTAAGGGTCCTCATCAACAAACTGCATCGGGATGGATGTAACCAAATAGGGCAAACAACTAGAGTTGAGGATCAAGTCATCATTCAGCCTCCCTTGAGACAAGAAGCTGAGAGAAAACCTCCCAAGTTTGCTTCAGGGTCACAAGCCCAACAACAACCTCACCAACGTCAACAGGGTAATCAGCATAGGCGAAATACATCTGAAAAGTGCTTCACTGAGATTAACATGCCATTATCTCAAGTGCTGCAACGCTTGTTGGAAGTCAAGCTGACTGTATTAAGGGACCCCCCTCGGAATCCCAACACAGCCGCTCCAGGGTACAATCCAAATGCCAGATGTGCGTATCACTCCAACAGTCCTGGACATGACACCGATAGCTGTTGGGCATTGAGAAACAAAATTCAAGATCTGATTAAAGAAACAACGTCGAAGTTCACACAAGATAGCCAGATGAAAATCTTCCCTGAGGGTTCTCCACCTAAAACGACAAGTTTGAACTAAGAGGCTTATGTTCATTTTGAATTTCCAATTGTAATTTCTTTTGTTATTTAAACAATTATCTATTAATGTCAAACTCTATTTCATTAATGCATTGCATATGTTTGTCTTGAATTCATCTTTTCGTTTTCACTATTTTTAAACTATGCTTTTATTCTTCTTATGACACAAACCTTTAGAGGGAGGATGACGAAAATAATGCCATAATCTCATACAGTATGCTTTTGGACAGACCTTGCTGATGATGTACATGCGTTTCTTTCAAATCCTAAACACTGGAGTTATAAGGAAGATAATCCCTAGTCAACCCCTTCGAGCCAAAGAAGTAGAAGTTTTCTGTTTTAACACAAATTGAAACCTTTAATCAAAACCTGGGGCAGGGTAGTCTCTCAGTTAATTCAAGTGCGTGTTAAAGTCGCAAACTCTCATCTTGTAATACATTGAATGACATAAAAAACTTTCCTTTGAAATCAAAAGACGGATATGGTTCCTTATCACATAGGCAGTCATTATCTCTCAAAAAGAAAAGCCCACTGAGTCGAAACCTACAAAGGAGACTTAAAGAAAAAACTGGGGCATCCCGCTGACTGTAATCTCAAAACAAGAACAGTCAGGCAAAAATTAGGGATAATAAATCAAAAGAAAGAGGTCACTACAAATCCTCAACAACATAAATAATGTTGCAAAAATGACTGCCTTCCAACAAATTAAACTTGTGTGAACCATCACCAAAATGTTGTTCCATACTCATTTGGAGTTCAAACGCATAATTAAGCTGAGTTTAGGACTGAAGAACATCACGAAGAGCGGGTGGGTACAAATATACTTTGAGCCTTTATCCTTTGTTTGTTAAAACCGTGAACCAAGCCACGTTACAACCCTTCAAAAGTCCTAATTGAAGCATAGGTTAGTTTGAAAGCATACTGTTACAAAGGTATCCTAACTCCTGTAAGGCTTTGCTCTAAATCCTGAGTTGAATTTTTTCTTACAAAAGTTTTCTGCTAAAAAAGGCATTTTCAAAATTTCAAGACAAGCATAAACTTTGCATTATTTGAATATCGTTGTTTGCATATGGCTATTTGTTTGACAACGAAGAAATTCACACAGTGAATATCCGATGAACGAAAGCTCTCTCAGTCAACAAAATAACTTCAAGTGGGATGACACTTCCGTTGCAAAAATCTCCTATCAACAAGGAGACATGACATGTCATTGTCTAGTACACCTGGGGCAGTCCAGTCAAGATTTCAAGAAATCTCTCAAAGTGCAGAGTAGCCAGGGGCAAGTCTCCGTCACCGTCACTTGGGGCATTGAACGTCAATCCCAACAAAGGGTTACATACAATCAAACATTTCCTGGCAAAGCCATAAACACTCGCTACTTGGGGCTGTGATAAATCTCTCCAAAATCCTTCTCATAAGGTGGCTCCCAGCTAGAGTTTCAATCTTTGTTAACCTCTTCCCAGATAAGTCGACCTCAAGTTTTTTCCCAATGAAGTCGCCAGAATTTTCACTATCCCCAGTGGAAACGAAGAATTCAACTCTGTTCTCCAGCACCAATTCGGGATTTATTTTCCCCAGCAAGAGATCATCTTGAAAACATTACGTACATCAGGACATCATACAACGCAATCTCATTTATTTTGAGAACATCATTGTTTGATATATGTCATGCAACTAACCTTTACCTTTCAGGAAAGATGCAATCAAATTCTCACAAAATTCAAGCTATGAAGCCTGGACCATGATCAGATAGTAGTTCATCCAACTTTCCTCTTCAACAGAGATGATTCCTCAATAGAATAACGGAAGACCGAAGTTCCCAAAATTCGACAGAGATGGTACCCCAGTAGAATAACGGACAACTGAAGCTCCTAAAATTCTATTTATCTCAAGACAAAGATCAACATTTCCCAGCGGAGTCCTCCTCAAACAACGACACAGGAATCCCCAGTAGAAACATTCTAAGCAAATTTTAAAGACACACATACTCTCCAACAGCAGTCCAGGATTTATTTTTCCCGGCATCTGTTGAAGATATTCCAAGACTTTTGTCTGGCTCAGTTAAATCGATTCTAAGATTTTTCTGATTCTTATCCAGTAAAAGTTATTTCAAGACCTTCTCTGTTTCAATCAGATCGACACTAAGATCTCCCTGATTCTTATCCCAGTTGAAGATAGTCCAGATTTTTACTGTTTCAGATAAATCTCTCAACGGTTTATTCTGATTCACTTCCAGATTTTGCTGTTTCAGATAAATCTCCCAACGGTTTATTCTGATTCGTCTCTAGATTTTTACTAATTCAGATAAAATCTGTTTCAGATAAATCTCTCAACGATTTACTTTGATTCACTTCCAGATTTCGCTGGTTCAAATGAAATCTCTCAACAGATAAATCTCTCAATAATTTATCCTGATTCATTCTCTGTTCAGATCCAGTTCAAACTTTCCATCAACAATCACCTTTGAATGGCATCTTTAAACCCATTTCCATACACAATCTCTACAGCACGTCATTAAGATCCCCAGTGGAAACGAGACTACAAACTACCAATCCCCAACGGAGCTCAAACTATCAACCCACAGTGGAAATAATCCGGTTTCTCCAATTCCCCAGCAAGTTATCTTAAAGCCTGGAAATCAACCAGATAATAGTTAACTTTTATCCCCAACCTAGGATAATTCCCCAGAAGATTGGCATACACCCAAACTCCTGATATCCCCGTCAGAATGAAGATTCTCATCCTTGACTCCCAGTAGATTGGCATACACCCAAACTCCTGATATCCCCGTCAGAATGAAGATTCTCATTCTTGACTCCCAGTAGATTGGCATACACCCAAACTCCTGATGTCCCCGTCAGAATGAAGATTCTCATTCTTGACTCCCAGTAGATTGGCATACACCCAAACTCCTGATGTCCCCGTCAGAATGAAGATTCTCATTCTTGACTCCCAGTAGATTGTCATACAAACCAAACTCCTGATCTCCCCGACAGTATAGCTATTCCCCACAGAGCTTTTACTTCCCAACAGAATGAAGATTCTCATTCTTGATTCCCCAGTGAAGTTGCCAGAGTCTTCATTACTCCCCAGCATGAACCTGTCAGGATTTTAAATCCCCTGCAGATCGAAGATTCTCATTCTTGACTCCTCAGCATGAAGTCCCAAAGGATTCAAATTCCCCTAGCAGATTAAAGATTTCCACTCTTAATTCCCCGCAGAAGCCATCAGAGTTTTCCTTATTTGCTAGCAGATCAAGGTTTTCCTTTATTTGACCTCTGGTAGAGATCACCAGAGTTTCCTTATTCCCCAGCCGAGTAAGGATTCCCTTGGTATAATCCCCAGCCATAATCATCAAAGTTCTCTGGATTCCCCAAGTAGGATTTTTATCAATATTCCAACTTCAAAGACTTGAAGGATCCATATATCCTCAGGAAAGTCGTGAAGGATTCTCACATCCCCACAGAAGTTGTCAAAGTTTTTAATAATCCCCGCGAGTTGCCAAGGATTTTATTATCTCCAACAACAGTCAATGATTTATTCTCCCCGACAGCAGTCAAGGGTTTATTTTCCACGACAGCGATCAAGGATTTTATTATCTCCAGCTATCAAGAATTTATTTTCCTCAGCATTACAACAAATCAGCTTACATGCACATACATTACATTCATATATCATAAACATTGATAAAACAAATTTTATTGCATCTGTTGTACCCCAAAATTTTCTCTCTCATATTCTTCAAAACATTTCAAGAAAAGTCTCCAAGTGTCTCAAGATTGCTCAAGAGTTGGACATTCAAGCTATCTCCTAAGGCACTCAACCCCAAATTAGGGTTTTGTGTTGCATCAAGATATTTGAATACAAATGACCTCAAGTTCTCCCCAATGTACTAATATGTTCTCAAGATCATCCATGTCAAATTTCAAGCCTTGCAGAAGAAGTTTGCTCAGTCAATTGCTCAAAGGTCCAAATATCGACTGTGCTAGGGCAAAAGTCAACTGAGACCCAAATGCAGCCAAACCTCAAGAATTTTTGTCAACATTCTCATTTTGAAGTATATTTCATCATTTGATCAAGGGTTTATCATGATTCATCAAGGATTGCTCAAAATTCATCAAGACTCAAAAGTTGCTAAATTAGGGTTTTGTAGGAAAAGTCAACTCAACTTTGACCAAGCATAACTTTCTTATACTTTATGAGAAATGACCCATCCAAAGCTCATTTTTAAGAGGATGCAATTTACTATAATCCATATTCATACCCCAAGATCATAAAATGCACTCACAAGAAGTTACAAATTTGGACATTATAGGTCATTTTTGAAAGTCAACAAAAACACCTTTTTTTTTTTCCAAATCTTATAACTTGAGCATGGAATATCAAAATGATATGAGACCAAAAGGGTTGGTTAGAGGACATCTCGAGCTTTCTAAAAAGTCCAAAAACACCTCCAAAAGTTCAAAATTGAAGAAGTTATGCATTGTTGAAGTTGAGCATTTTTGCAAAATTGCCAAAAGTCAACTATCCCCAAAACGTCAAATTTTTTCAAATGGGCCCATTCTTTTCCACTTGATTTGAGCTTGCATCATTGTCCACGTGTCCTAGCTTCAGCTATGTGTCCATTTTATCAATTTTATTATTTTATTTGATTTTTTTATTGAATTATTTCATTTTAAATCAAATTTAATCAAATAAAATCCCAAACTTTGATTACATGAGATTTTTTGCTATTTTCAGGATTTGATTCTCATCAATATCATCATCAAATTCGTATCACACAAGATCATGTGCAAAAAGATGGATTTTTGACAAATTTGGCAAGTTTTCAAAAGTGAATCAAATCAAATATGGGTGCATTGATTTAGAGAGATTGGATTCATGATTCTTGACCTAATGCATTCCATGATACATATAGAAGCCAAAGGACACGGAATATGGGCGAGAGACTGCAAGAAGAAGCAAAACAAAACTTGAAAAAGTGGTAAAAAGTTTGAAATCAAAATCGTGTCTAGAGGTGTTTTCAGAAGCCAAGAACGATCTCAATCAATTCCTTGACGATCACTGAGGGAAAACCAATCCCAAGCAAGCCTTCACGCACATCACAAAGCACTCATGGCTAGGGTTACGTTTTGGATTTTAGGGATTTGTGTTTCAGGTGAAATTGATTCTTATGACAGGCATGGTTGCACTCAGGAGAGGGAGACGAACCCAACCATGTCTTAGAAGGTCGTTTTTATGGCCTGAAGTTGATTTTTGGATCGACCTACGCATTTAGCTGCGGATCCAAATCCGCAGGTAAAGTTATAGGGGCTGGAGGTAGGGGACGATGGCGTTTCACCTCCCCAGTGGCCAATTCAAACCATGGCGCGCTTAATTTTGTTGTGCTGGCATATTAGTTTGTTTTCTCTTATTATTATTATTTTGTATATAATTAACAAATGGAACACAATAGCCAAGTGGTAAGCGTCCTGACCAATGACCAACAGGACCTGGTTTCGAATCCCTGGTCCCCCATGCGCTTTGTTATTTTTCTTCTTCATGTAATCAGGTGCAGATCTAAGCTTGCAGCTCACCATGTGCCTTCACACGTCCAACTACCAGATGGCCAAAGGCCAGATCTGGTGATCCAAATTGAGAGTCCACCATGGAGTCAAGTCAACATGCGCGCAAGGGATCTCAGAAGTCAAACAAGGCCAGCGCCTAGTGGGCCTCAGATTGCTTCTCAAACCACCCTTTTCAGGCCCATACCCCCTATCTCTCTCTATTTCATTTATTTTTTTAATTGTTTTATTATATTTTATTTAATTAATTAACCAATCAAATCTTTTTCCTTATAAAATTAAAACAACAAAAAAAAAATCTTTCCTTTATCAAATTAAATTTTAGTATTTTATTTTTTATCAACAAATCTATTAATTAATTTAGGCCATTAATTAGAAATAACTTTAATATATTTTTGTAAATAATTAAAACTAATTAGGTTTTTACTAATATTAATTAATTTTTATTTTCTTTCTTTAAATACCAAAAATCCAAAAATAAGTTATTTTCATTAATTAATTAATTAACTTATTAATCTAATAATTAACCTAGATTAATTTCTTTCGCTTAATCCAAAAAACAACAAAAAAAATCTTTTCTTTAACAAAAGGGGTCAAAACCCTAAACTTACACCCGATTTAATTTCCCGCACGCGATCTATTTATTCAATATTGTACTTGTTCCTGGAATGTAATAGATAATTAGGACCATTTAATTATTTTTATCGCTTTATTTATTTTTCCGCATTTTAATTTCAAAGGGTTGCTTTTGGAGATGTAAATACCCGACGCCTTGTAATTTAATTTCCGCAATTTATTTTCTGCAAATATAACTGTTAGATGTTTGATAATAGGGATGCATGAAAATATTGAATGTTTTAACCTAAAATCAAATTAGATCACCATTAACATGTACAAAGATAAAAATAAACTGAAAACGACACACCCGCACATGCGCACTCTTAGGGTACACCCTGCTTGGTTGCCTTCGTACGCGGTCATTGAGTATAGGTCACTTTAGAGGTCGCCCTCCTGTCTAAAAGATCATAGTCACCTCGAAACGGTTGCTTCAGATATTGTTTCCTCAAAACAAATGATCTAAGACATTAGGGTTACCACTAAGGCGTTGTCATATGATTCTCGAGTCATATGACAAAAATTCTCGAGTCAGATTTCAAAAATTCATAACTTCTTCAAATTTCGACAATTTTTTAGTCGTTCTTTCACATATGATTCTCCTCTGCAACAACTACAACTTTTCTTTACAAGTCAAGAGATGATTATGCTTTGAAAATCCACCAAAAAATAGAAACGTTAGAGATTTTTGTGAATTTAGTGAAATTTAACTGGTTTTGCCTGACTTTATTAAATCTTGTTTTTTTTCATTTTTTATCATCTTTCTTTTATTCTTATTTCCATAAAAAAGAAAATCCTAAAAATATTTAGTTCATGTTATTTTCATTTTATTTACGTTTTTATTCAAAATAAAAAAAAATTAGTTTCCTTAAGTTTCATTTAGTTTTTTGTTCTTGTATCATTTAAGTTAAAATTATAGTCTTTTAGATTTAATTTAGTAAAAAAATCTCTCAAAAATTTTTAATATCTTTTTATTTCACTTTTATATTTTTAGTTTAGTTTTACTAACAGTTATTTTATTATTATTGTCATTGCTGTTATTATTAATATTATGATTATTATAAATATGTCCATATAAGTTTGTTCTTATGCTGCAAATCAGTCCAAATTCTGTGTTACTGCTGCCCAATTAACGGTCCAAAATCTCTGCTGCCTCCACAACCAAAAACCTGTGCACATCAGTCCAAGAATTGCCTCAAATAACACACACCAAAACTGCATCAAAAAGTGTCGAAAATAGGGTGTTCCATAAACTCACCAAACTTTCCCTCCCAAAAGCCTCATTCTTTCACTATAAAACAGGCAGATGTAACAATAGAAGAGAGAGAAAAAAAAGATATAGTTCACAAAGAGAAAAACGCAAACTTGCAGAAGCAAACTTCAAACCTGCAAGCAAAAGCTGCAAGTTACCAAAAACACAAACAAACTTGTAACCTGCATCGAAACCTCCTTACCGAAACTAGGAGCTCCTCAAACCTGTCTAAAACCAGTAAAAAACCTGCAAGTCTCAAACTTGCACAACCACAAACTGCAAACAACAAGCCTAGTCAAAAATACCAACAAACCATAACTCTAAAGCCTGTTTCAAACTGCAAGCAGGATAGCCTGCATAACTCAAAGCCTGTTCGAACCAAGCAACATTTACTCTCTATTACAAGATTTTCCAACAAGATATTCAGAAAAAGCAGAAGGAATTAAAAGAGCATATTACCTCATCTCTGGATTTCCTTATTATTTCATCGTAAAAAATCAAAACCATCAGACTTGCTCTGATCTTGTAAGTCTCCCTACTTTTTTTCAAAATCTGTTGCCATGCTTGTTATAATGATATATGCTGTGAACTAGTTGTCGTTGCTGCATTTTTTGTTGTTGATGTTTCAATAAACCAGAACCTCTGAGATTGTTATTGTTGTTTCTCTTACCATGAATATTTGTCGCTTTGTTGATTTGATGTTTTAACTGCATGAAAAAACAGAAATAGTGTTGTTATTCGATTTTGATTTAGAGAGTTCGAACCCAGAAGCAGTGTTGTTATTCGATTCTGATTTAGGGAGAGTAAGAGTTTGAAAGAGGGAGCAGGTTGTTCGATTTCGTTTCAGAAGAGTAGGAATTCGAAAGAGGGAGCAGGTTGTTCGATTTCAATTCAGAAGAGTAGGAATTCGAAAGAGGGAGCAGGTTGTTCGATTTCGTTTCAGAAGAGTAGGAATTCAAAAGAGGGAGCAGGTTGTTCGATTTCGTTTTAGAAGAGTAGTAATTCGAAAGAGGGAGTAGAGTGTTCGATTTAGAGGAGTAAGAGTTCGAAACTAGAAGCAGGTTGTTCGATTTCGATTTAGGGGAGCAGAGTGTTTGATTTCGATTCAGAGGGAGAAAGAGTTCGAATGAGAGATCGAAGAGAGAGTTTGAAAGAGAGTTAGAAACCAGGAGCATTGTTCGATTTCGATTTCAATCCCATGCTGGACCTTTTTATTTCATTTTCAGCTCATTTCCCAAATATCTTGTTAATTGTAAATCTGGAGCTGGCTGTAACCAAAACAAAACCTTGGGTCTCATTTCAATTAGGCTTTAGCGCCCAGTACTTCATGCTTACCCTATATTTTAATTTACACTCTCATTCTTTTATTGATTTCCTTAGCTCTTTTGGTTTAAAAAATTAAATAATCATATAGTTTTAGATAAAACCCAATTAATTAGTTTAGTTTTATAATTTATTTAAATCTTGATATTTCATTTTTTAGTTTGGTCAACATTTTAGTTAATTTTGTTAGTTTTTTTAAACTAGTCTTTTATTGATAAGTTTGTAAGTTATCTCTTTGAATTTATTGCCCCCTTATGATGTTCCTCCCATGTGTTGGCTCTTAAATTCGACACCCTTGTTTCATTAATGTCAGCCATTAAAGCTGAAGGATGTTTTCGATCAGCTGGGTCTGTCGAAATGCCCATCGAAAGATGACACTGTACTTAGAAGATTTCTTCCAAAGGAGAAGTTGGTTGCCTTCGACGTCGAAGGTGTTTCTCGTCGAAGATGCTTCTTGACGAAGGTGTTCGATGGTTCAGAGTGGAACGGTTTGAAATTCAAGTGTTTGGAGGGAAAACGGTTTCCAGCGGTTACCAAGTGCAACGTGCAAAGATCTGGAGCGTCGAACGTTGAGAACATGCCAAGTGGAATCATCTCGAAGCAGTGTAACTGCCCGACGGTTACTTGGGATGTTTTAGTATAAATAGTAGTAGTTCACGCAGTTTCTCGCGTGTGTTCACAATTATATACAAAGTCACTCATATAGATTCGAGTACCCAGCGTGTGAGAAAGAATTGTTGAGAAATGTATGTGTGAAACACCACTTTTATTAATCAAAGTCATTCACTTTTCCAGAAACTTTACTTGCTTTCTTCTTTACTTTCCCTGTCGAAGTCCTTTACTTCAAGCCTTCATTTATTTTACCAAGCCTATTTCTTCATGCAATTTACTTAAAGCCTCTTTACTTTATTGTCATTTAACCATTATCCAATTTAATCAAAACCTCAAAATCAACCTATGTCCTAGGATCAATCTGATCGATCCTGCGAGTAACCAAATAAGTAACCATTTGGAGGATCAGCGGTTGTTTACCAATAACCACGGTAAACAAATTGGCACACCCGGTGGGACTGTGTGTTGATTTTTGAACATAATCTCATCTTTTTCGAGGAGTGTTGCATGTTATTGAGAAGTGGTAGAATATACACTAACGATACCAATACTGCCAGAAGAAGGGAAGAGATGGCGAATCCGCCAAACAATAACGAGATCCCACAAACAAATGTGGGAGCAACGGTGATCCCGACCGTAAGTGAAGCGATAACCGCTGGTTCGACACCAGCAGTAACGGTCACAGCAACGGGGCCATTACCTCCGTTCACAGGCCCCAGAGTACCTTTGGGAACTCCCCCACCAAGGGGAAATCTAGGCACAAGGCCTTTCGTTCCCCCAGGATTTATGACAGGCGGTCATAATCGAGAACCACTCTATGGCATGCCAACTTCTGACTTGGCTAGCCTGACGAATGCTGCGTCCACTTTTTCAGACCCTTTAGTGAGTGCCTCTTCGCCACTCCAAGGTTCTGGGGTAGGTATGGCGAATAGAAATAGGACCCAACTCTTAGGAGGAACGTCCCAAGTAGCACATGGCCTTACAAATGCCTCGACAGCAGTCTTGAGGCAACAAATGGACGAAAGCAACCATGATATGGTTCAAATGTTGGCACAAACTTTAAGTACAGTGCTGAACCCTCTAATACAAAACACTACTCAATCGAATCAGCAGATGACAGCGCAAATGACGCGTTTGGCTGATTTCTTTGGAGTACCCCAACCTATTCGACAGCCCCAAAGGGCACAAATAAGGGGAAACCAGGGTGTATTCTTAGAGGAAGAAACCACTATCAACCAGGTCCAACAGCCTGTCGAAGAAAACCTTAGGGCACGATTGGAGCAACCTGTCGAGGAACCTAGGGTAATAACCCCAGAGGTAAGGTTAGTTAACAGAAACCAAAATGCTGACGAAGTAGTTCAGCATATCCAATACCAAAACATGGGTTTGGAAAATAATCTGGCAACCATGATCGAAAGGATCATGACTCAAAATGGGATGAACATGGGCTTTCGAAGGCCCAACTTCACGTCCCCGTTGTCAGAATACGTGTTACAAACAGACTCACCTCCTAGATCTAAAGTCCCCAAATTCACTAAGTTCTCAGGGGACACGACAGAATCTACTGTCGAACATGTGGCGAGATACTTGATCGAAGCAGGAGATATTTCGAATAACGAAAACCTGAGGATTAAGTACTTCCCAAGTTCTTTAACAAAGAACGCTTTTACTTGGTTTACAACTCTCCCCCCCAATTCGATCCATCATTGGACCCAGTTGGAAAGATTGTTCCATGAACAATTCTACATGGGGCAAACCAAGATAAGCCTGAAAGAATTGGCCAGTGTAAAGAGACGTTTCACTGAACCTATAGATGAATATCTAAATAGGTTTAGGTTGCTCAAAGCGAGATGTTTTACACAAGTGTCGGAACATGAGTTAGTCGAAATAGCCGCAGGCGGTTTAGATTATTCCATTAGGAAGAAGTTAGACACTCAATACCTGAGAGACATGGCCCAACTGGCCGATAGAGTTTGACAGGTAGAACGCCTCAAAGCTGAAAAAGCAAAGGCAACGAAAACTCATAAGAGAGAGAGGATAGCGTATGTTGATATGGATGACGAAGATCCAGAATCCTTCGACGATACTATAACTGTCGAAGAAGGAGAAGTCGATTTAGCGGAACTAAAACAAGGGCCACCATACTCTTGCAAACTGTTAGTCCCTTCAAGTGGGAAAAATCCCATTGGTCCAGAAAGGACCAACGATAGGTTCCCCAAAAAGACTTATAGTTTTGACATTACAAAATGTGATGAGATCTTTGACTTGCTTGTCAAAGATGGCCAAATGATAGTACCCCCAGGGGTAAAAGTGCCTCCTCTTGATCAAAGAAAGAAGAGAGGCTTTTGCAAATATCATAATTTTTTGGGCCATAAAACTTCTCAATGTTTTCTTTTCAGGAATCTTGTGCAAGACGCTATCGAAGAAGGGAGGTTGAAGTTTGCTGACAAAACCCCCATGGCTGTCGACTCAAATCCGTTGCAGGCTAAAGCCCACTATGCTGAGCCTTCTGAGGTGAATGTGATCGAGGCATCCAGGAGCCAGTCGAAGAGGCCAGGAATCACAATGGTCGAAGTCTCAAAGGACCATATCAACATGCCAATCTTTGGCAGTTTTTCTGGGAATTTATCCAGAAAGACAATTGAAGCGGTTCAGAAAGCGGTCGAAAGCCCAAAGCTGGAGACCGTTGAAGCACAAAAAACTGGACCAAAACCCAGTTCCCACTTGGCCACAGTTCAAGGCCAGACGGAGAATTTGGAGATTCAAATGAAGCAGTTGACTCTTGCCAACAAAGATGCAATGAATGTCAACATGGTCGAACTCTCTGACCCAAAAGCATCGGAGGAGGCTATGAGGAAAGAACAATCTAACAAGACTGCTTTCCCTCGGGAAAATGAAAATCTGGCAGATTTTCTGCAAAGATGCCAGAAAAAGAAGTCAGAGGTGATGCTGTGTCCAAGATGCAGTTCGATCTTTGACAAAAAAGCTGCTGAGCACATTCAAGGCGTAAGAGCAGCAAATAAGAGAAGGGAAAATGTTGATCTCCGACATGACCCCAGAAGAGCCTCCCAGAGAGGTTCAAACCAAGAAAAGAGGCCATTGACTTTCAGGCCTCCAACAAATGTGCCGGTAGATACCTGGTACAAAACATCTGGTCGAAAGAGGCCAAGAGAGGAGAGATGGCACTCTTTCGACGTGCCAAGGGGTTCATCTTTAACACAAAAGAAAGAGCCTCAAGTTGCTGCACCTAAATTTGCACAAGTGTCAAGCAACTACAAAGGGAAAAATCCCATGTCTCGATCTCAATGGAGGAGATACCAAAGGAGACGAAAAGCTGAGAGGGAGGCTGCCAATGAACCAAAGGCAGAAACCAGTTCAAATGTTCCTCTAAGGAAGCAAAGGAAACCTCTAGAAAGAGAGCCAGTAACCAACAGGCTAGTTTGGCCTAACCAGGGTGAATCGAGGACGAAGACGGTTCTGAGTCTGATGATACTTTGGACATAATGGTGAATATAGTCTCAGTGCTGCCCAGAGAATTCAACCGACAGGTGGAGGTCGAAACAAGTGACTGGGAAGTGGAGCAAGAAATGGCCAAACATAGGCCAATGTGCTATTTCGTCATGGACAATGGCACTACTGAGGAACAAAATGGGTTCTTCGAGCCACCTACAGAGGCGATGAAAAATCACCTCAAGCCTTTATTTATAAGGGCTAAACTCGAAGAAACTACAGTGAATAAAATTTTGGTGGATTGTGGGGCAACCATCAACATTATTCCTCACTCTATGCTAAGGAAAATTGGCAAAAGGGATGAGGACATTAAGCCTCACAACATGGTCCTGTCGAACTATGAGGGCGGCATAGGGACCACTATGGGAGTGATCCAACTGGATATCAAGGTAGGATCTATCCTTCGACCAACAATGTTTATGGTCATATCGGCCAAACCTAACTACAATCTTTTGTTGGGCCGTGAATGGATTCATGGTGTTGGAGCTGTGCCATCATCAATGCACCAGAGGCCGCTCCTATGGCGTTCAGATGGGATGGTCGAAAACATAGAGGCAGATCAAAGCTATTACCTGGGCGAAGTGAATCACCTAGGGCTGGCAGATTTCGACAAGAACTTGGCTCACATAGGGCCATGTCCAACACCTGACTTCGACTTGGCGCCAGCGCCAAATACTTTTTGTTCCCTATACCTGCATCCTGAGCATGGTTTCCAATGGGACAGAGAAGACTTGTCCCACATAGACTTCAGTGGGTTAACTGATATCCAACCAACTGGTTGGGGAAGTGAATTCAGTGATAATGACTGAGTCACAATCATTGAAGCGAATTTTGGCTTATGTAGCCGAAACAAAGATGATAACGGCTCTCGAAGCCGAAGTAAAGTACATGGCCACACAGGCCAATGATCAACAGTTATCTGCTGCTGGTCCAGGAAAGGATTTCGATCCAGAACCTCTTGATATCATGCCAGAAGGAATGCAGGAACAGAGGCTCGATGCCATCTATGACGATGAGCCTTTGGGCTTCGAAAAGGACCCCTTGGCGAACAACATTAAAATGTTAGCGCAAGATCCTTTAGAAGAAATCAACTTAGGCGAAGGGTCAGAGAAAAGGCCAACTTACATCAGCGCCAAAATTGACCCAGAACTTAGGTTGGAAGTAATCCAATTGTTGAAAGAGTTCAAGGAGTGTTTTGCATGGGATTACGACGGAATGCCTGGTCTCGACAGAGGATTGGTAGAACTTCAGTTGCCAATCAAACCTGGGAAGAAGCCAATCAAGCAAAGTCCAAGACGCTTCGCTCCATAAATACTGTCGAAGATCAAAACGGAAGTCGAAAGACTGCTGAAATGCAAATTCATACGCGTTACAAGGTATGTCGAATGGATTGCAAACATTGTGCCAGTAATTAAGAAAAATGGTACATTAAGGGTGTGCATAGATTTCAGAGATTTAAATGCTGCTACACCCAAAGATGAATATCCTATGCCTGTGGCGGAAATGCTAGTCGATTCTGTCGCTGGCTATGAATACCTGAGTATGCTCGATGGTTATTCAGGATATAATCAAATATTCATTGCTAAAGAGGATGTGTCGAAAACAGCTTTTCGATGCCCTGGGGCCCTAGGCACTTACGAATGGGTAGTGATGCCTTTTGGCCTAAAGAACGCTGGGGCAACATACCAGCGAGCGATGAATTCTATCTTCCATGATTTTATTAACACTTTTATGCAAGTATATATTGATGACATTGTTATAAAATCTGTTTCCAGGAAGAATCATATTGACCACCTTCGACAATCATTCGAAAGAATGAGAGAACATGGTCTGAAGATGAACCCTTTGAAGTGTGCATTCTGTGTGAAAGCTGGAGATTTCTTGGGCTTCGTTGTCCAGAAGAAAGGAATCGAAATCAACCAGAACAAGACGAAGGCTATTCTGGAAGCGAAAGCGCCATCAAATAAAAAGGAACTGCAGTCTCTGTTAGGCAAGATAAATTTCTTAAGGAGATTTATATCTAACCTAAGTGGGAAAGCTCAGGCCTTTTCACCTTTACTTCGACTGAATAAAGAGGGGTTCGAATGGGGGCAAGAGCAACAAGAAGCTTTCGACAAAATCAAAGGGTACCTCACTAAGCCACCTATTTTGGTGCCTCCTTGTAGCAATAGGAGTATGAGATTGTACATAGCTGCATCCGACAAAACTTTGGGAAGCATGTTAGCCCAAGAAGATGAGAATGGAGTCGAAAGACCCATTTACTATCTTAGTAGAGTTTTGAACGATGCAGAAACTAGATATAGTGAAGTTGAAAAATTGTGTCTATGTCTGTATTTCTCTTGTACAAAACTCAAGCAATATATAAAACCAGTTGATGTGTATGTTTCGTCTCATTTTGATGTTTTCAAGTACATGTTGTCGAAACCTATCTTGCACAGTCGAATTGGCAAGTGGGCACTAGCATTCACTGAATACTCCTTGACCTTTATGCCTCTTAAGGCAGTGAAAGGACAAGTGGTTGCAGACTTTATAGTCGACCACTCAATTCAAGTTGAGGATATTAATTATGTGGAGATAGAACCTTGGAAATTCTACTTCGATGGTTCCAGCCATAAAGATGGAACAGGAGTAGGAGTCTTGATCATTTCTCCAGAAAAAATTCCAACAACATTCAAGTACAAGATATCAGGTTCTTGTTCGAATAATGAGGCTGAGTATGAAGCTCTAATTACTGGCTTTGAAATATTGTTGGAATTGGGGGCAACTCGAGTCGAAATAATGGGAGACTCAGAGTTAGTCATTAAGCAAGTCACAAAAGAATATAAATGCATAAGAGAAAATCTCATTATGTACTTTGTGATAGCAAATCGTTTATTGAAAAAATTTGAAATGGTCAATATTCGACACATACCCAGATTGGAAAATCAAATGGCCAACGACTTGGCACAAATTGCATCTGGGTACAAGATTTCAAAAACGAGATTACAAAGAGCAATCGAAGTTCGAGAAAAGATAAAAGCAACTTGTCTATCACCAACGGACTTGGAATCGACAAGACTAGGGTATGCTGATCAAAGCAACTTCGAAATTTCGTTCATAGATAATTTGTCAGAGCAAGATTGGAGGAAGCCCATTGTGGATTATCTTCAAAATCCAGGAGCTTCGACAGAACGAAAAACAAAGTACAGGGCGTTGAGTTATGTACTCATGGGTAATGAGTTATATAAGAAGACGCCTGAAGGGGTATTGCTAAAATGCTTAAGTGAAACTGAGGCATACATAGCCCTTTCGACTACGCACGCTAGAGCATGTGGGGCTCACCAAGTAGGCCATAAGATGAAATGGTTGTTGTTTCGATAAGGACTATACTGGCCCACTATGCTGAAAGATTGTGTTGAGTTCGCCAAAGGTTGCCAAGAATGTCAAGTCCATACAGGCATCCAACATGTACCAGCAAGCGAACTTCACTCGATAGTGAAACCTTGGCCCTTTAGAGGATGGGCGTTGGACCTCATTGGAGAGATTTGACCAGCATCATCAAAGAGTCAGAAATATATATTGGTAGGCATTGATTATTTTACTAAGTGGATCGAAGCTATCCCTTTAGTCAATGTAGACCAAGAAAATGTCATTGAATTTATTCAAAAGAACATTATCTTTAGGTATGGAATCCCTGAGACTATAACAACTGATCAAGGATCAGTTTTCACTGGTCGAAAGATGCAGGAATTCGCTCAGGAAACAGGTTTCAAACTCCTAACATCAACGCCTTATTATGCACAGGCAAATGGTCAAGTCGAAGCAGCAAACAAAGTAGTGATTGGCTTGATAAAAAAGCATGTTGGGAAGAAGCCAAAAAATTGGCATAAGACGTTAGACTAGATTTTGTGGGCTTGTCGAACGTCCCCAAAAGAAGCCATAGGTACAACACCATATAGGCTAACTTTTGGCTATGACGCAGTGTTGCCAGCAGAAATTTGTCTTCAATCTGCAAGGGTTCAGAGACATTATGATATTCCCTCTGAAATTTATTGGGATATGATGTTAGACGAACTAGTGGATTTAGACGAAGAAAGATTGCGCGCTCTTGACCTACTCAGGCTTCAGAAGAAAAGAGTAGAAGACTCTTATAATAAAAAGGTGAAACCTAAGGTATTTTCGCCTGAAGAACTAGTTTGGAAGGTGATTCTTCCCATGGATCGAAGGGATCGAAGCATGGGAAAATGGTCACCCAAATGGGAAGGACCATTCAGAGTTATCCAGACTTTTTCTGGTGGAGCCTATGAAGTCGAAGAGCTAGGTGAAGATAAAAGGCTCTTGAGAGTAAATGGTAAATATTTGAAAAAGTACAAACCTACACTCCAAGAGATAAAGATAAAATAACAAGTAACGACTAAATTAACCATAAAAAAGCCAAAATGGAAAATTTTTATAATTTAGCCAAAATGGCAATGTTGTCGAATACATATTACAAAATATGGTTAAAAGGCTGAATCAATCAGAAGGGGATGGAGTCCTTGAGTCGAAGGTATTTTGTTTGCTGCATCTCCAATCTTTTGTTGCACAAAGCATTCGCCTGCGCAAGTTTGGCAATTTGATCGTCGAAGGATTGAGCTTTCTCAGCAAATTCTAGGCCTTGTGTGATTTCAGCTTGACTTTCGGTGTCTGGAACAGTCGAGAGAAGTTCCTCCTTGCGCTTAGTATTGGCATTTATCTTAGCCTCTATTTCTTCGATTTGCGCCTGGAGGGAAGCATTCTCTCGATCGATGGCATCAACTTCTTCTTGTTTAGATGCTTTTTGCTTCGACAACTCCGCAATTTGAGAAGTTGTCTCTGCTACAGCAGTCCATGCAGAAGAGCTTTTGCCATATAACACTTCAAGCTGGCTATTAAAGCCCCTTTGTCGCCGATAATCTGCTGAGACTTGATCAATAATGGAGTGTAACTCCATGATAAAGCCTGAAACTTATGGAGGCACAACTAACAAGTCTACGGCATTCAAAACATCCCTCAAGTATGATGGAGCAGTAGGGTCCCCCTCCAAAGCTTTCATCAAGTCCTTCTTGAAAAACTGAGCCTTAACCTTCGTCAAAGCCTCATCGAGAGGAGAAGTTTCAGTGGACTTCCCCGATAGAGTAGGAACCTCCTGACTAGCATCAGACGAACTTTTGCTCTCGATGATGGCGTTCAGATAGCTAACAGGATCAGTTTGCTTCAAGAGTTCTAAGTCTACTTTCGACCTATGCTTAGTTGAGGTAACAGCCTTTGCAACAACATTGTCTTGGGTTTGAGGCTGTTGAGTAGCATTTGCCTCGACTTGACCCTCTTCGACTCGGACTGCGGCAGTACCAGCGTCATCATGGTCCCCTTCGCCAGCATCACTTTGGTTCCCTTCGCCAGCGGCACCTTGATCTTCTTCGCCAGCGTTGCCGTGGTCCCCTTCGTCACGATTCTCTTCCGACAGATCCACCACCTGAATCTCTTTTGGCTGTTGCTCTTTTGTTTGTGGATCTTCTGCTGGTTTTTCTGCTGTCTCAGCATTGGCCTCATTTATTTCAGTATGGGCTTCATCGTTCGCCAAGTCTTTTTCTTGTGGCCTGCTGAGTTCAGCAGACTCCAGTGTTTCAGAAGTCCTTGGTGCTGAGCTTTCAGTAGTGTCCTGAAAAGAGAAGAAGAAGAATCTTCTAAATTCGAAAGAGACATAGTCGAACGTAGGTATCGACACCTGAGTTACAAAGGGATCAAATAGATTACCTGTAAAGTAGCTTCAGCCCCAGGGCTGGAATTGTCGCTTTCGACAGGTTTATTGAGAAGAACGTTTAATTCCTCCTCCGTTGGCTCCTCAATGATTACTGGAGGTGGCCTGGGCTTTCTCCCAGCAACCTTTATTCTAATTGTTCGACCCTCAGGAAGAGGAACGTCCTTCTTCAGCTTTCGCCTTTTTAGAGGAGCAGGGGGAGAATCATCTTCTTCGTCGCTCCCGGATTCGACCGTCAGTGCTGGCCGTTTCTTGGGCGAAGGTGCCTAAAAAACCAATTGGAGTTCAATTTAGCAGTTGCATCGAAAGTCAAAAAATTAAAGCCAGAAGAAAATAGTGAAAGTCTGGTTACCGATGCAGAAGGCTTTTTCGAAGGGCCTTCCCCCTGTTGGTTTGTTGTGGTCTTCGCCGGCACTATAGTCTTCGCCGGCGGTGGAGGTTTTGTTAAGGGGCCTCCTCCCTGTTGGCCTTCTGCAGCCTTCTTGGCTGCAGGCTTTCGAACAACTGAAAGTAGACAGAATAATTAACAGGCTAGCAGTCGAAAGAGAAAGACAAAGTAATTTGGAAGGATGAACTTACATTTCTTTATTTTGTCCAAGACAAGGACAAAAGATTTCTGAAGCTCATCCACGAAGTCCTTCTCGTCGAAAAACTCCTCAGCGTAATAACTTTTCCACCACTCCTCGAAGGATGGTGAGCAAAGAAAGTTAAGCTGGTAGTCAAACAACGAAAGAACTGTTCGACCAGCATATCTGCCGATATGCTTAGTGGCAGCTTCTTCAGTGTAGTCGTTGCAGAAGTATAGCATAGACTTCTCCCTGGGAAAAATTGGAGAAGGTAGTGTTTGAATAATACCAAACTGGCGAGACACCAGGTTTGGTTGATATGCTATCAGACTCAAGTGAGTCTTAGAGCTCTTGAATCGAAGGGGCATTATTCTTGGTGTGAGAAATGCCTCCCACACTGTTGTATGTTCGTCCACCTGAGGACCACTCGACGTCCTAGGATGTGGCCTTGTGAACCACTCTGGGCCAACCTTCCGTCGAGCAAATGGAGCCATGGTCGAAACAAACTCTTTCCTTTTAGCAAACATCAAAATGAAGTTTGTAAAAGTTTGTTGAAGCTCCAGCCCATCTTCCGTTGGAGTCAACAGAGCCAATCTGGTTCCTTCGACGCGTCTGTTTGCTATTTCTGGAGTCTGCTCATTTATTTGAATCTTCTTAGGCAAGAAAGACTCGAAGGTGGCATTGAGCCACAATTGAAGCAGCCAAAAAGGTCCAGCAAGCAGTAGACTGGCTCTGTTCTCGATGATCTTCAGAAGAGTCGCTCCGTTGCTAATCGACTCATACAGACTAGCCAAAATCAATTCTGCCAAACAGATATTTTGGCCATGGTGGAGTTGAGTGGCGAGAGTGACCATCTTCTTGGTCACCTGTAAGGACTTGGAACAAAACACAAAGTGTGTCAGCCATAAGGCTAGAAACGCAATATGTTCGACATCCGACACAGCCTCTGTCGACCTATCGTGGTAGTGATTGATGAAGGTGGTGTAGGTTGGTTTAGTGGCAGAGAATCCAATCTGATCCTCCGACATTTCCTCCGGGTCGAAATAGTCCCCAGTGGGTCGAAGGCCAGTGATGGCGGCCACGTCGAAGAGCGTGGGAGTCAACATTCCACAGGGAAGATGGAAGGTGAAATGGGTGTAGTCCCAGAAGAGTAAATAAGCTATCAACATCTCTGGGGAATAGTTAAGACCTGTCTTCGACAGCATAACCAGGTCGAATATCCCCATGTCTTTCCAGATCGAAGCTTGGCGTTTCTCCATTTTTTCCAGCCAAGCACTGTAATCAGGAGTAAGGATAGGGCCAAACCTGAAAGCCCTAACACCTTTGTTGAAGAAACGGAGGTCGATTTTCTCTTTAGCAGGATCTTCATTATCCTCTGCATCTTTCTTGGAGCATCCAACCGGTTTGTGTAATCTCAAGCCTCAACTCAACTTTAGTTTTGATGAAAGACAAACAAGCTAGTTTGATGAAAGACAAACAAGCATTATGGAAAGAAGGAAAAGAAGTGGAAATCATCTTAAAGCATCATTCACTCAAAGCTTCAAGGAACTTGGCAAGAAATCAAGTATATCAATTCTCAATTAAACTACATTGATTAGAAATGCTCAAAAATGATATACACACTTGACACATCACTTCAATTATATTTCAAAACAATTTTTAAGTTTTTCTCTGCTGTAAATCGATTAACATCTTGTGTAAATCGATTTACACATGTTTTTTCAAAAAACTGTTTGCTCCTGCCAGCAATCGATTGACATGTTGTGTAAATCGATTGATCACAGAACAAACTGATTTTTTAACACATGTAAATCGATTGACACAACATGCTAATCGATTTACACTTCAAACTTTTTGAAATTCTGATCGTTACAAACACGTGCAATCGATTTGCATGTTATGTTAATCGATTTGCACATTGAAAATTTTGAAAAATCTGAAATGGTTTCAAGATATCCTTCATACCTTTTCTCCAATAGTTGCATGATCAAACATTGCATCTTGTCAAGTTTCACAAACAGAAAAGTGTCCTTCTGGAAAGGTATCTTGATTACTATATATTGCAAAATATTTTCAAATCATAAACATCTCTTCTCTTGCAATAAAATCTGAACTTTGTAAAATATTCAAACTTCATATTTCTTAACTTTTAAGAACAAAGATTTTCTGCACTTTCACACATATAAAGAACAGAAATCTTTGAGCATTATCTAACCATTGTGTTACAGTTTGAATTGCTTACAAGAGAAGAAAGAAGAAACTTCAAGAAATCATACTTCATAAAAACATACAAAGTGTAACTTATTTCCAGGATTGTTGGAATTAAGTATTAGATTATTTTTTCCTTGTTGTCCATTATTGGAAACAAGAGGTATCTTTTGAGAGGATTGTTCTCATTAGACTTATTGGAAATCCAAGAGGGTGTTCTTGGTTATTTGTTAGGTTCTTTAGTGGATAAGACTAGGAAGAGTCTTGTAAAAGTTCTAACAATATAGTAAAATCTCTTGCGTGTTTGCAAGGGGACTGGACGTACTTCCGGGTTGTGGAAGGAACCAGGATAATTCTCCGTGTCTCTTTACTTTCTGCACTTTACAGTTTTCAAAGCACTAAATCAAAACCAGAAAGTATAAAATAAGTCAAAAATCGACCATCACCTAATTCACCCCCCCTCTTAGGCGCAATCTTAATCTTACAATTGGTATCAGAGCAGGTTATAGGTAACCTGCTCCTAGAGATCCAGTATGGCTTCCGCAAATCATCAACCAGTTTTCAGAGATGGTGGTAGTAACAACAAGCCTCCTCTATTTTGTGGTGAATATTTTGACTTTTGGAAAATACGCATGAAGGCGCATTTAGAAGCACAAGGAGAGGAAGTATGGGATGCTGTTGAAAATGGTCCATTTATCCCAATAACGGTAATCAATGGCGTTGGGTCTGCAAAGCCCAAAACTGTATGGGACGACGATGACAAAAAGAAAGTTCTCTATGACAAAAAAGCAATAAACCTTCTTCAAGGTGCTCTCAGTATGGACGAATTTTTTCGTGTCTCAAACTGCACAACAGCAAAGGAATTTGGGATACCTTGGTTCAAACTCATGAAGGAACGGCTGAAGTAAAAAGATCAAGGCTAAATACCTTGAGTCAAGAATATGAACTATTTCGAATGCAGCCCGGAGAATCCATTCTTGACTTACAAAAGAGATTTGTGCATTTGACAAATCACTTAATTGCTCTTGGTAAAACCTTGCCAAATGATGAACTCAACTTGAAAATCCTTAGATCATTGACTAGGGAATGGCAACCAAAGGTAACGGCAATCTCGGAAAAGAAGAGTCTCTCCGCAATGACTTCCGCTACATTATTCGGCAAACTTCAAGAATACGAAACGGAACTCGGTAGACTTGAAAAACATGAGAATCTAGAAAAGAAGTCCAAAAACATTGCCTTAAAAATTGATTCAAAAGAAGTGGTAAAAGAAGACAATCCGGAAGAAGATGAAAATTTCATGCTTCTAGTGAAAAGACTTGGAAAGTTTTTTGGCAGAAATGACAAAGGCGGATCTCATGCACATAAGAGAAAGCACTTCAAGAAAAGAGAAGCCTCCACATCAACTCAAGATGTCTCATGTTATGAATGTGGAAAGCAAGGACACATCAAGCCAAACTGTCCAAATCTCCCAAAGAAAAATGGATTCAAAGGAAAGGACTCAAAACAAAAGAAAGCATACATAGCATGGGAAGATAATGATATGAGCAGTTCATCGGAATCGGAAAGCGACGAATGTGCAAACTTAGCCTTAATGGCATCGCATCACTCCGACAATGAAGAAGAGGTTAGTAATGAATTTAATCTTTTTGATGATGATGTTCAAGGTGCAATTGATGAACTCTTGAAAGAATGCAAAAGTTTATACAAAAAGGTGTCAAAACAAGAAAAAGAACTTCTAAGTTGTCTAGAAAAAATTGACACCATGACTAAAGATTTTGATCTTCAAAAACAAAATTTTATAAAAGAAAAGGAAAACTTTGCATGCTCCAAGTGTGAATCAAATGTCTTTCAAATTGTTCAATTGAAAAGAGTCATTGAACGATATGAAAAAGGACAAATAGGATTGGAAGGATTACTAAGCCAACAACGTTATCCTAATGATAAAAGAGGTCTTGGTTATGTGAATACTAAGAAACCAAGTAACAATCCCACTGTTTTTGTAAAGGCTAGTAATAGTTCCAATCCCAAGAAAGTAGAAAAGAAGCAAGTTGTTCATAATCATCAAAAGAAAAAGGCTAATGTATCTAAAAGAAAACAAATGCCTAGATACAAGAGTAAATTTGTTCCAAATTGTTTTTACTGTGGTATTATTGGACACACACCAAATGCATGCTATATTAGAAATTTCAGTATGGCTAGTGGACATTATGCATGGGTGAAAAAGGGAACTAACTATGAAGGACCCAAGGCAACTTGGGTACCTAACAAGAAATAATTTGTTTTTGTAGGTATGCTTGAAATCCACTTCAAATGTTTGGTATCTTGATAGTGGATGTTCAAAGCATATGACAGGAGATGTACACCAATTTTCATATCTAGTACATAAAGCCAAAGGGTATGTCACCTATGGAGACAACACCAAAGGAAAGATTCTTGGCGTTGGAATAGTTGGCACACCTCCATCCATTCAAATTGAGGATGTTCTCTATGTTGAAGGATTAAAGCACAACCTTCTTAGCATAAGTCAACTTTGCGATAGAGGGTTCAAGATCAAATTCAACAAAGAAGAATGCCTTATTATGGATGAGGCAACCAATGAGGTAAAACTCAAAGGTATAAGATCTAACAATATTTTTGTGATTACTCTAGATGATTTGTCTATGAAGGTACAATGTCTTATGGTAAACAACAATGACGCTTGGTTATGGCATAAGAGGATTGCTCACATTCACATGGAGCACTTGAACAAATTGGTTAAGCATGACTTAGTTATTGGTCTACCAAAGATGAAGTTCATCAAAGACAAATTATGTAGTGCATGCCAAAAGGGCAAACAGACCAAATCATCTTTCAAACCAAAGAATGTGGTTTCAACAACAAGACCACTTCAATTGTTGCACATGGATCTTTTTGGTCCATCTAGAACAAGAAGCTTCGGAGGTAACATTTATGCATTAGTTATTGTAGATGATTTTTCCCGTTTCACTTGGACTTTGTTTTTAGTGCACAAGAATGAAGCATTCAAGGCATTCAAGAGATATGCAAAACAAGTTCAAAATGAGAAGTCATCAAAGATAACATCAATCCGAAGTGATCACGGTGGAGAGTTCCAAAACAGTCTATTTGAAGAATTTTGTGAAGAAAATGGGATCTTCCACAATTTTTCAGCACCAAGAACTCCACAACAAAATGGAGTAGTTGAAAGGAAAAATAGGTCTTTGGTGGAACTTGCTAGAACCATGCTAAGTGACTCAAGTTTGCCTAAATATTTTTGGGCGGATGCGGTAAGCACGGCATGTTATGTAAGCAATCGCGTGATCATAAGACCTATTCTAAAGAAAACTCCATATGAGATCTACAAAGGAAGAAAACCAAATATCTCTCACTTTCATATTTTCGGGTGCAAATGTTTTGTCCTTAACAACGACAAAGACAATCTCGGTAAGTTCGATGAAAAATCGGATGAAGGTATCTTTCTTGGTTACTCCCTTTCTAGCAAAGCTTTTAGAATTTACAATAAAAGAACTTTAACTATAGAAGAATCAATGCATGTTTCTTTTGATGAATCTAACACCTCCAAGGAGGAAGTTGCTATTTGTGATGATGATGATTCTATAGATTTATCTCATGAGATTTCCTGCGGAGATGGCAAAATTGTCAATCCGGAACAAACACATGAACTTTCACATCAAAATGAAAATGATGATGATCTTCCTCAAGAATGGAGAACTCATCGTGATCATCCAATTGACAATATAATTGGAGATATTAGCAAAGGAGTATCTACTCGACTAAATCTTAAGGATGCATGCTTAAATATGGCGTTTGTATCTCAAGTTGAACCTACTAAAGTGGCTCAAGCACTAGAAGATGATCAATGGATCCTTGCCATGCAAGAAGAGTTAAACCAATTCGAGCGGAATGAAGTTTGGGAACTTGTTCCTAATCCAGGAAATAAACGTATCATTGGAACCAAATGGGTTTTCAAAAACAAGATGGATGAAAATGGAATAATCACTCGAAACAAGGCAAGACTAGTTGCTCAAGGATACAACCAAGAGGAAGGAATTGATTTTGAAGAAACTTTTGCTCCGGTAGCACGTTTGGAAGCAATAAGACTATTACTTGCATATGCATGCTCATTGGAATTTGAACTTTTTCAAATGGATGTAAAAAGCGCATTTCTCAACGGATTCATAAATGAAGAAGTCTATGTAAAGCAACCTCCCGGATTTGAAGACTTCAAACATCCTAATCATGTCTTCAAACTGAAGAAAGCTCTCTATGGGCTGAAGCAAGCACCAAGGGCTTGGTATGATAGACTAAGCGCATTCCTATGTGAAAAAGGGTTTGTAAAGGGTAAAGTTGATACCACTCTCTTCATAAAAAATGTTAATCATCATACCTTACTTGTACAAATCTATGTAGATGATATTGTTTTCGGTTCAACTAACCAAAATATGTGCAAGGAATTTTCGTCTATGATGCAAGGAGAGTTTGAGATGTCTATGATGGGAAGATTGAATTTCTTTCTTGGTCTTCAAATTAAGCAACTCAAACATGGTATCTTCGTAAACCAATCAAAATATTGCAAAGACCTTATAAAGAAGTTTGAGATGGAAAGTAGCAAAGAAAGTGCAATTCCTATGGGATCCGACACCTATCTTGACCCAGATGAATCAGGAAATTCTATTGACATAACTAAGTATCGTGGAATGATTGGCTCACTCCTTTATTTAACAGCAAGTAGACCTGACATTATGTTCAGCGTTTGCCTATGTGCAAGATATCAAGCCAATCCTAAAGAGTCTCACCTTGCAGCAGTCAAGCGCATAATAAAATATCTCAAAGGAACAACCAACGTCGGATTATGGTATCCAAAAGGTAGTATGTGCAATCTAGTTGGTTATTCTGATGCTGACTATGCAGGTTGCAAAACTGATCGCAAAAGTACAAGTGGAACATGTCACATTCTTGGAAATGCCTTGGTTTCATGGTCATGCAAAAAGCAAGCAAGCGTAGCTCTCAGCACTGCCGAAGCAGAATACATTGCGGCTGGAAGTGGATGCGCTCAAATTCTTTGGCTAAAACAACAATTACTTGACTATGGAGTAAACCTTGGATGCATTCCTCTTCGATGTGATAACACAAGCGCGATCAATATTACGAAAAATCCAGTTATGCATTCCCGGACGAAACACATTGACATCAGACATCATTTCATCCGAGACCATGTACTCAAAGGAGATGTCGAGATCACATTTGTGGACACTCAAAATCAACTCGCGGACATCTTCACAAAACCACTTGCAAAGGATGCATTTTTCAAAATTCGTCGTGAACTTGGAATCCTCGATGAACAAGATATTTAAGGTGCACTCAATCCTTGACTATACCTTAATGTACATATATATGTGGTTAGACATTGTTTCAAATGTTAAAAATAATGATTTTTTAAATTTTCTCTTTAAGTAAATCGATTTACACCATATGTCAATCGATTTACCACTGAAGCAAATCATTTCTTTTAATAAAATCTTCTGTGTAAATCGATTTACACAATATGTCAATCGATTTACTACTGAAGCAAATCATTTTTTAATAAAATCCTGTGTGTAAATCGATTTACACAATATGTAAATCGATTTACCACTGAACGAAAATTACTTTTTATGAAAAATGTTCTGTGTAAATCGATTTAACCAAGGGGTAAATCGATTTACCACAGAATCTGAAGCATTTTTTATGTATTTTCTCTATGCAATGTATTTTGTTTTTAACATGTGATACTTATAATGAGCTCTTAATATATTGGTCAAACATTCATTGCCTCTCAACCTCCCACCTTTCTATTGCCCAATCAAATGAAACCTTGACCAAAATTACAAAATTAAAACCTCATAAAACCTCACTTACCCTACTATACTATTTAATCTCACCAAAACTCCCTCACTATCTCATCACACCAACACACTCTCTCACATAACAAAGAACTCTATATCTCTCTTTTCAAAACCCTAACAAGATCCATGGCTCCCAAGAGAAAAGCCTCTGCCTCAGAGAAAGGAAAGAAGCCAGCTTCGTCATCATCTGAAAACTCTGTGCTCGAGTACCTCACGGATCCACAGCGGGACAGATTTCTCAAGCATTTTCAAAAGAAAATCGTCTCTACTCCAAAGTTTGGTATGTTATCTACTTTTCCAGATGAATGCTTCTCATTTCAAAGAGATTTCATTGCTTATGGGTTAGAACCATTAATATCCTCACATGGTTTCTATTACCCGGATCTGGTTAAAATTTTCTACAGCAACATGTGCTATGACAACAACAAATGTTATACATATGTCCTTGGAAAAAGAATCCCTCTGTACTCCAAAACTCTTGGCAGAATCTTGAACATTCCATATTCTGGAAGTACCCTCTATGATCCAGAAGATGCTGCTTGGGAAAACTATCAGAAGCGAGAATTTTTCTATAGCATTGGAAGGCTATCTGAATCTGAATACCGTGCCAAGCGGATTCGCAGTCTTGGCGGGGTTACTCCAGCTAGGGACACATGGAGTGCTGGAAATTTCCATATTGATGATAGGTTGTTTCACTACTTTCTGGTATATATTTTGTTTCCTAGAGCAGGGAATCATTGTACGGTGACCGACCTAGAGCTTCAAATCATCTATGCAAGGAAAAATGGAATCCCGGTCAATTGGGCAAAATTGATTGTGATGCATATGCTGAAAGTTGCCGCAAGGGCCACCTTTCTTCCTTATGCATATTTCATTACAAGGATTATGGAAGCTTATGATATAGATTTCACTGGATTTGAGCGAATTGAAATGGATCCAATCTCCACTAGGATCTCCATCAAAAATGTTGATTCAAGGATGGGTGTTCATTTCAATGCTGAAGCAAAAACCATAACTTACATTGGAGAAGATGTGGTCGGCGATGAAGGTCATAATGCAGATGAAGAAGACCATGAAGTTCCTCCTGCTGCTGCTGCTGCTTCTGGTCCCACAAATCAAGATGTTATGGATTTCATGACGCAACAGTTTGCTTCTCTGAATTCTAACATCAATGCTCGATGGACGGAGATAAATGACTCTACCTCATCTCGGATAGATGCTTTTCAGAATGATGTGAACCAGCAATTTTCATATCTTTATTCACATCTTCATATCCCTCCATACGACCCAACCAATCCTGCACCTCCGCCTCCTCAATACACCGAACCACCTCTTCAACAACAATTTCCTTATCAAGGACCTTTCTAAAAAATGTTCTTGATCAATGTTATTAAATTCTTAGTATAAGTATCATTATGGATTTTGTCTTGTTTTATTCTGTTCATTTTATGTATTGTGTTCTTAAAACTTTGTTCGATAATCTTGAAAGTTTTGTGTGTTTCATTCATGTTCCTATATATTTCTTTCTGGTATACTTTCTTGTTGCATCTTTCCCTTCTTTTTGATAATGTCAAAGGGGGAGAAGGATGTAATAGCACTTTATGGTTGTTTGTTTTCATTGTCTTTACAGAGCAAACTTTCAAAGCTTTTTCTCCATAGGGGGAGAAATCTTCTCAGGGGGAGAAAACACCTTTTGCTCAAATTCTGATCAACACATAAAGGAAAATGGTTTGTCATCATCAAAAAGGGGGAGAATGTAATCTCAAGCCTCAACTCAACTTTAGTTTTGATGAAAGACAAACAAGCTAGTTTGATGAAAGACAAACAAGCATTATGGAAAGAAGGAAAAGAAGTGGAAATCATCTTAAAGCATCATTCACTCAAAGCTTCAAGGAACTTGGCAAGAAATCAAGTATATCAATTCTCAATTAAACTACATTGATTAGAAATGCTCAAAAATGATATACACACTTGACACATCACTTCAATTATATTTCAAAACAATTTTTAAGTTTTTCTCTGCTGTAAATCGATTAACATCTTGTGTAAATCGATTTACACATGTTTTTTCAAAAAACTGTTTGCTCCTGCCAGCAATCGATTGACATGTTGTGTAAATCGATTGATCACAGAACAAACTGATTTTTTAACACATGTAAATCGATTGACACAACATGCTAATCGATTTACACTTCAAACTTTTTGAAATTCTGATCGTTACAAACACGTGCAATCGATTTGCATGTTATGTTAATCGATTTGCACATTGAAAATTTTGAAAAATCTGAAATGGTTTCAAGATATCCTTCATACCTTTTCTCCAATAGTTGCATGATCAAACATTGCATCTTGTCAAGTTTCACAAACAGAAAAGTGTCCTTCTGGAAAGGTATCTTGATTACTATATATTGCAAAATATTTTCAAATCATAAACATCTCTTCTCTTGCAATAAAATCTGAACTTTGTAAAATATTCAAACTTCATATTTCTTAACTTTTAAGAACAAAGATTTTCTGCACTTTCACACATATAAAGAACAGAAATCTTTGAGCATTATCTAACCATTGTGTTACAGTTTGAATTGCTTACAAGAGAAGAAAGAAGAAACTTCAAGAAATCATACTTCATAAAAACATACAAAGTGTAACTTATTTCCAGGATTGTTGGAATTAAGTATTAGATTATTTTTTCCTTGTTGTCCATTATTGGAAACAAGAGGTATCTTTTGAGAGGATTGTTCTCATTAGACTTATTGGAAATCCAAGAGGGTGTTCTTGGTTATTTGTTAGGTTCTTTAGTGGATAAGACTAGGAAGAGTCTTGTAAAAGTTCTAACAATATAGTAAAATCTCTTGCGTGTTTGCAAGGGGACTGGACGTACTTCCGGGTTGTGGAAGGAACCAGGATAATTCTCCGTGTCTCTTTACTTTCTGCACTTTACAGTTTTCAAAGCACTAAATCAAAACCAGAAAGTATAAAATAAGTCAAAAATCGACCATCACCTAATTCACCCCCCCTCTTAGGCGCAATCTTAATCTTACAGTTTGAGTCTCTCAAGTACCGGAAAGTAACTTTTGATCTTCATGGCCTCAGCAATGCTTGGGTACAATGGGCCAGACATAGCAAATATTTGGTTGGAATATCCAACCGGAATCATAAGGTGGCGTGAATAAGCGTCACGAACAGCAATGTCCAAAGGCTCAGGGACCCTTCGTTGGCCCGTGGGAGTCACTACGGGAGCAGTGGCGAAAACCCTAGGTTTGACATTTCCAGAGGGAGTGTTGGCGCTGGGAGCGTTGGAAGAACCAGATGCCATTGTTGGTAACGAGGTTGAAGACGAAGTGAAAAACAAGAAGTTTGCAAAGTTGACAAGAGTTTGTATGCAAATGGGGAATTCTGAAAGCAAGTTAGCGTAAAAAGTCCCACAATGGGTACTTACTGCTATTTATAGCAGTGGGGGAAAATCCCCAAATTCGAGGACATTAAATGCCATTTAATGTTGCAGAAGGTAGTGGGACACGTGTCGTCTCCCTGTTGTTGTAGCCGTTCTGGAGAAATGGAAGGGTGCAGCGTGCGCCCTCGTTTTTGGGAATTGTCATGATGACAATTTGTGAAATGACGTTTGGCACGCTGCATGCCGTACTGAAGTGACGTCTTAGGTACGGATAAATGATGGTTTTTCCTTGGGATTGTCAGTGGTTGGTAGAAGACAACAAAAAGTGCATAATTTAATTTGTGACTAAGAATGAAAAGACAGGTGTCGAATGGCATTTCAAAGAATGCCTTTTTCTTTCAGAGTCGAAATAAGGCATTCTTGGGGGGCAATATGTTGGCTCTTAAATTCGACACCCTTGTTTCATTAATGTCAGCCATTAAAGCTGAAGGATGTTTTCGATCAGCTGGGTCTATCGAAATGCCCATCGAAAGATGACACTGTACTTAGAAGATTTCTTCCAAAGGAGAAGTTGGCTGCCTTCGACGTCGAAGGTGTTTCTCGTTGAAGATGCTTCTCGACGAAGGTGTTCGATGGTTCAGAGTGGAACGGTTTAAAATTCAAGTGTTTGGAGGGAAAACGGTTTCCAGCGGTTACCAAGTGCAACGTGCAAAGATCTGGAGCGTCGAACGTTGAGAACGTGCCAAGTGGAATCATCTCGAAGCAGTGTAACTGCCCGACGGTTACTTGGGATATTTTAGTATAAATAGTAGTAGTTCACGCAGTTTCTCGCGTGTGTTCACAATTATATACAAAGTCACTCATATAGATTCGAGTACCCAGCGTGTGAGAAAGAATTGTTGAGAAATGTATGTGTGAAACACCACTTTTATTAATCAAAGTCATTTACTTTTCCAGAAACTTTACTTGCTTTCTTCTTTACTTTCCCTGTCGAAGTCCTTTACTTCAAGCCTTCATTTATTTTACCAAGCCTATTTCTTCATGCAATTTACTTAAAGCCTCTTTACTTTATTGTCATTTAACCATTATCCAATTTAATCAAAACCTCAAAATCAACCTATGTCCTAGGATCAATCTGATCGATCCTGCGAGTAACCAAATAAGTAACCATTTGGAGGATCAGCGGTTGTTTACCAATAACCACGGTAAACACCATGATACATGTTGGTTGAGTTTGCGATAATTTTGATTTAATTCCATGGCTTCTCTCTTGGTTTTCTTTTAAAATCTTGGAGTGTTTATACCTTTAGTTTTAATCTTCATGTTGCTTGCAAAATCCAAGGGAATTGTTTAATTTTTGTCGACTTCATGTCATAAAAAAAATCATTGTGCGAATACCCTCATTCATCCTCCATTTATTATTTTAAAAACTTAAGATAATTTTCCCAAATATCCAATTTTTTTCAAAACTCACACCTTTTAAGTCAAAACTTCGACATTAGGTCGTCGTATCTTCAAAAACTCGTCCATACCCATTTTTGGCCAAAACAATTTATTTTTAATCAAACAAACATTTTAATAAACAGATATTTCAAAAGGTTCCTATAGAATACTATAGATACATTGGGTGCTAATACCTTCCCATTGTATAACCAACCCCCGAACTCTAGACCTCTTTTCAAAAACACCTTGTATTTTCATTACTTTTAAAGTATTATTTTACATTGCATATTTTAGGGTTTTATTTCGCTCTTTTCCCTTTTCCCTTGGAAATAATAAAGCGCGGTGGCGACTCTTGCTTTTGTGAGACAAATTAATTAATAATTCGATCTCCGATTTACCCCGCTACACTTTTTATCGCTACAGGCGTCCTACCATTGCTTTGGTGACCGTAAGTCCCGCATTCGAATTGACCCTTAAACTCCAACGACGGTGCTACCTACTCATCAATAGTGGGATAGCATTGTCTAAAGGAAGATAGCATAGAACAATTCCTTTTTTCGAGTAGGTACATGGTTCTTAGATACTTGCTCTTTTAAAAAACAAAAACTTTTCACACTTACACTTTTTTGAACAAAGTTTTCAAAAAACACTTCAAACGCTCTTGAGGACAGAAGCAAGAGTTAAATCGAAGTTTTCAAACAAAAACTTTTTTTCAAACCCACAAGCACAAAGAAAGCAATTTTGAAAACAATATGAGCAAGTACCTAAGAGCCTGTGGATAACCACAGATAGAAAGGGTGCTAACACCTTCCCTTTCTATAATTTACCCCCCGAACCCGAGAAATATCTCGAAAAAGGAATTTTTTTGTGCTTTTTTCCTTTTCTTGTTGGATAAAATAAAAGTCGGTGGCGACTCTTGCTTACCGCGAAATTTTGCAAAAACAAATGCAAAACGCAAACCAACATTCCAAAAAACAGTCAGTTCTTCCCACCATATCACAGAACTGTCGACTCTGCTGGGGATTATCTAATAGGTGAGGTGTACCTTAGGAATAGTTCATAATGTTTTCAATTTCTTGACTTGTATGCTTTATCTTTGTGGGTTGAATCGGAATTACTATAGATCTTGACCCGGATTTGGGGGATACCTTTTAGGTAAGTAGCAATAAACTGTGAGGGAACTGTATGGCATAGACCGATACGGTTGAAGCAGTAGCTACGTTGGTGTGGCACTTTAGTTTGTACTGATATCCCTTGTGTTGGAACAAGGAGAATATGGGTTATCTAAGGGGTCATTAAGCACCAACTGACCTTAGAACCTTTAAATTGACCAACTTGGCCATAAAACAGTAGCAGTATGCTACACTCATTGAGAATAAACTCTCGCGATGATTCCGGCTGCAAGAAAAGGTTGCTAAACTAGAATTATGACCGATCGAGGGTAGTCAGTGATATTGAGATCCTCTAGAACCCGATTATTATTTTTAGGACAGGTTTGAACCAACTGAATTGAAAGAGGGTAATACCTAGACTCCTTGCCGACCTGAAATCTAAGGGCTCTCTGTATGACTTGTGTACCTTTACCATGTTTGCTATTTGTGGATACTTGTGGTGTGCTTTCTATCATGACATCATGACATCATAACATTGCATGCATCTTGCATTGGACTAACCTATTTCAAAGACAGGAGGGATTCATCTTTGTTCTGTTTTGTAGGTCATGATACCCATGCGTAGGAACACCATTCGGATCAACTTTGTCCAAGTTCCCAATCAGCTCAAGGAGTTGGTTGCAAAGATCTCAGATACTACTTCCTTTATCATAAGACATGGGCATCTTCTTGGTTTGGTCACCTCCAAATTGGATGAGCAGATGATGAGTATCCTAGTCCAGTTCTTTGATCCACTATACCATTGCTTTACTTTTCAGGACTACCAGTTGGTCCCCACCTTAGAAGAGTTCTCTGATCTGCTTGGTATCTCTATTCTGGAGCAGACCCCGTTCACAGGTTGGGAGAAGATCCTTAGGCCAGAAGAGATTGCTTCAGCCCTCCATCTGACAAAGGCTGAGGTAATGGCTAATTGGGGAACTCGTAGTGGAGCAAAGGGATTTTTGACTAAGTTCTTGGTTGGTAAGGCTAATCATTTCTGGGATAGTCTAGACTTCCAGGCATTCGAAGATATTCTGGCTCTTCTAATATATGGCTTGGTATTATTTCCTAACTCTGACTCCTTTGTTGATGTGAATGCGATAAAAATCTTCATCTCTGGTAATCCTGTACCCACTCTCTTGGGTTACATTCTTCATCAGCTTTATGCCCGTACTGCTCGGAAGCGGGGAACCTTGATATGCTGTGCTCCACTATTGGCGAGTTGGTTTATTTCTCACCTCCCCAAATCAGTTCTGAAGAACAAAGAAGGCATGGGCTGGGCTTATAGGGTTATGTCTCTCTCTCTCTCATAATGACATCATTTGGACTATTAAGGGTATGGACGAGGTGGACATTATTGATCATTATGGGGAATACCCCAATGTTCCACTGATAGGAACCAATGGAGGAATTACTTACAATCCATGCTTGGCCTTACGTCAGTTTGGGCGAGCCAGAAGGGAAGGACCTCATGAGCTGCTAATGCCTAGCATAATCTTTGATTTCAAAGGGGATAGTGACGAGCAGCGCTGCAGATTCATAAGTGCTTGGGATAGAGTACACAGATCTGATCCACACGAGTTGGGTGTGAAGACTTCTCTACCAATGGAACCATATCTCCGATGGGTTCGTATACGTGCCCAAAAGCTGGGAATGCCCTATGAAGCTGTCTTGCCTATTATTGTTGAAGTTGCTGATGAGGAAGGGGTTCCTCCTACTATCTTACACCCTTACATGCCTACTGACATTGGGGCGTTGAAGAGGTCCTGGATGCAGCTAAGAGAAGAACGGGATACTTATAGAGAAAAGTATCACGAGCAAGAGCGAAAGATCCAGAAGTTGACAAGGCAGTTGGAGAATGAGCAGATCATCAACGACTATGTCAGCACTAAAGGCAAACGACCATGGGAGCGCTGATGTCCTTTGATTATTTCCAGTTTTTATTTACTTTCCAGTATTTCTTTTCCTGTAACGCCTTAAAGGCATCTGTTGAACAATTGAATTTCAAGTTTATCTAATAAAAGTGTGTTTCATTTCTTGTTTACGAATTTGAATCTCTCGATGTCTTTGAAATCATAGCATACGCATTTCATTCCATGCACCTCATAACAGGTACCCCTACAGGTTTTCTTATCTTCTTCACTATTTATTTCAGCATCATGTCTTCCGAACCATCAACTGAACAAGCAATCAAGGCTCTGCAGGCTCAAAACGCCCAGTTCCAGGAATTGTTCATGAATTTGGCTAAGGGTCAGCAAGATCTGAAGGCCCTTATCTTGAAAGAGAAGAAGAAGAAGAAGAAGAAGACGGTCCTTTTTAACATGGGCCACAGGTTTGGAAACAGGCTACGAGATGAAGTTGATTTGACCACATCATCTGGAGGGAAAGATAGTCAGGAAGAAAGGAGGGCTCCTAGCCCTGTGGTTTCAGATAATGAGACGGACTTCGACGAAGACCAGTATCCTCCGGCTGAGGATAGATACAAACAACTGGAAGACCGGTTGAGTGCGATGGAAGTACAAAAAGTGCCTGGTCTAGACTTTGGTGATCCGGGTCTGTCGTCTGGGGTGGTGATTCCCCACAAATTCAAAGCACCAGCCTTTGCTAAATACAACGGGGGTTCTTTCCCGAAACTGCACCTCCGGTCGTATGTTAGGAAGATTCAACCGTATACCGCTGACAAGAACCTATGGATCCACTTCTTTCAAGACAGTCTCTCAGGGACTCAGCTTGAATGGTTTTACCAGTTGGAAGGAACTAGCATTCGTAATTGGGAATACTTGGCTGCTGCTTTCTATAAGCAGTACCAATACAATGCCGACCTCGCTCCCAGGCGTACCCAACTCCAGGGTATGTCTATACTTGCGGGTGAAGGTTTCAAAGATTACACTCAGAAGTGGAGGAACCTTGCTGGAAGAGTGAAACCACCCGTGGCTGATAGGGAGCTTGTGGATATGTTTCTGGGGACCTTGTCTGGTCCGTATTTCAACCATCTGATTGGAAGTTCATCATACGGGTTTACAGAGCTAATCATGACCAGGGAAAGGATTGAGGATGGTATTAAGTCTAGTAAAATACAGAAGGGTGCTTCATCAGGCACCGAGAAGAAGCCTTTTAAGAAGGAATCCAGTGCTGTTTACAGTTCGAAAAGCCAGAATAGACCTGAATGCCGCCAAGCTGTTAATGCGGTTGTTATTTCGAGACCTGCTGGTGCTCCTCAGCACAACAATCAGCCAAAGACCGAGAGACCGCGAAGGCAATTCACTCAGCTCAACATGACTTTATCTCAGATTCTGCCACAGGTATTGAAAACCAATCTAGTTATTCCAAGGGAGGCCCCGAAGAATCCTAACACTACGTCACCAAAGTACAACCCTAATGCCCGCTGTGCTTTTCACTCTGATAGTCCGGGGCATGATACGGATGACTACTGGGTCTTGAAGAACAAAATGCAGGACTTGATTGATGCTAAGGAGATTGAGTTCGAGGCACCTGAAAGACCCAATGTTGTCTCCTTTGGCTCAGGAATCAATCAGACAGATTTTCTCCTTTGGCAGTAAACCAACAATTAGGGTTTTTTCTCGCATTTCTCAGAAAAAATTGAGTTCTCAGAAATTCAATTGATTTTCACATGTTTTCATGCTCTCTCAAATTTACTGAAAAAAAAGGCAGTGTTTGTTTGATCCAGGTTAACCAGATAATTTGCGTCTGTTAAAACATTTTCTTGTTTATGGAATAAACATTTTCCTGTTTATTGGAATACACAGTGCGTGTTTTGATTGGAATACAGTTGCAAGGTTACAAGATTACATAATTACTTGATCATTGGAATTTAAGTTATCTTGATTGGAATTATAGGAATGCAATTTCAATTATCTTGATCGGGAATCTTAAAGAATTAGTGGAGATGCGAAGAGAAAATTGCGAGTTATTGACAGTAATGGATTTTAATGGACGTCAGATTATCTCATAAGACTTTCTTCATTTATTTCAAAAAAATTGTTACAATACAATTTATTATTTAAATGCTTTAAGTTTTACAACTTATTGTATTTGAAAAATAAATTAGTACAATTGTTTGAGTATTTCTCTCTAAATTACAAAGAAAAATCTATGCCTAAGGATGACTAAGCTTCCATTGCTTCCATGCTTGCCAAAGAATCTCTTGCTTCCTCTGCTTTGTCACCATCCAGTTGTGCTCACATGAAAATGAAAGACAAAAGAAAAAGTTAGTACAATTAATTGGACATAAGCAAAGAATTTTCAAAAGACAGAAAAAAGTGTTCATCATTAAAGTTTGCATTTTGGAATCAGAAGGCTATTTTTAATTCATCACGTTTTTATTTTTCTATTTTTCAAATCACAAGAAGATTTTTCTTCTTGGTTCACAAAAGAAAAATAAAGAATGCAAGCAAATTGTCCTAATGCAAGCAAATTGTCCAAATGCAACAAATATTCTAAACTGAATGCAACAAACAACAGCATGGCCAAAACATATTCCAAACTACAGCAAGCTGTTCAAACAGCATAAGCAAACATGCAGCAAGCTGTCCAAACAGCAGTACAAGCAAGCAGTGCAAGCAATACAAGCAAGCAACAACAACAAAACAAAGTACAAGTAACAGCAGCATAACATCTGGGACAAGCAACAACAACATGGCAAAAGTATAATGCAGCAAATTGGACAAGGTAGCATAGCAGTAGAAACAAACAGAAGGCAAGAAGAAAGCAATATGGTAAACCAAAACAACAAGCAAGGGGCTTGTTTCAATAGCCTTTTCATCATTTTCCAAGATTTTGGCAAACTTTTCAGAAAAAAGGTGAAAAAGCATTTTGCTTTTATCATTGAGAGAGGAGAGAGAGGAAAGAAATCACCTAATTTGTTGGAATTGCACAAAAGGTACAATTTTGCTATTCTGCCCACAGGCTGTCAAAAAGCAAAGCAAATATAACAGTAGGCAAACTGTAAGAAAGAGAGAGAAAACATTTGATAAAACTCATAAATTTCAACAACAGAAAAAACCAAGTATCAAAACTGCCATCTTCCATCAAACACAACAAAAAACCTGTAACTCAGTTCAAAAATCCTTCAACCTGTGAACCATCAACAAAATCACAAAACACAACTTGCAAAACTATCAAAAACCAGTTTTCAAACCTCCAAAAATATTTAGGTTCAGAACTGTCAAACCAAAACAACAAAACCATTTCAAACTGTCAACAAAAACATTCATAAAGATCCAAACCTGTAACTCATTTCCAACACCCAAACCTGCATAACCAAACCAACAACTCAAAATCTCCCAACAACAAAACTCCCAAACCTGCATAACCAAACCAACAACTCAGAAAACCTCCCAACAACAAAACTCCCAAACCTGCATAACCAAATTGTACAACAACAAAACCACAAGAAATCCCAAGCCTGTTAACCAATACACCAAGCTTAATCTCAAACCTACCAAATATACCAAGCAAACTCACAAAACTCAGAATCAAAATATACCAAACTGTAACAAAAAGAACAATTCATACCAAACTGTAACTCAGTTCAATCACAAAACAATTCAAACAACAATTTCCAAAGTCCCAGATACCCAACAAATCAAAAGAGAAAACCAACAAAGGCACAATAACATCATCACAAAGTCAGAAGCATCATCATCATCATTCAAACATAGAAGATAGAAAAAGAAAAGGTTACCAGAAAGAGCTCACGCACGCCATCATTTCTTCCCTCCCCGTTTCCGGCCTCCAAGGAGCACCATCAGCTTAACCTCACATCCTTTTCCATTTCGCAAAAGCTCCAAAGGTATGTTTCTTTTAGAACCATTTCCTATATCTCAAAGCATAGCATAATAGATTAACAAGCAAAACATGAATAAGATTAACAATAACAAAAATTGTTCAAACTTCAAAATCCACAGAATCATACCTTTCAAAGAAGCGAAAAACGTTAGCGCTTAGGATGTGAGAGAGAGAGTGCTCCGGTGACGGGAATTGGGGAGAGAAAATCAGATTGAGCGGTAATCGAGCGTCTTAGGTATGAATCAGAGCTTAGGTTTTCCAGAAAAGGGGCGTTCTATTCACGAATTAGGAAGAAAACAGGGACGTTCATAGATGGAGAGATGAACGAGGTAGGGACGTTCAATGAGAAAGATGAACAAGAGAGAAGCGAAGAGGACGATAGCACCGTTGTGAGAAACGCAAGCACAAACCCTAATTCTTTGTTTCCCCTAATCAAATTTAGACAGACTTAAGGAATTGGGCCGTTTCTGTTTATAATTTTCCAAGCACACACGTAATTGCTAACATACCCCCCCATCTGGCCTTGTTTTTTGTTTCAACATTAACATCTTTCTTGTTGGGCCTAACATCTTTCAATTTCTTTAAAGCCCATTATTGCTTGTTTTTAATTTTCCTCTTTCTTATAAAATTACTAATTAGAACTTAAAAAAAAAAGCATTTTCATTAGTTTAGTTTAAGTCTTGAAATTAATTCTTTTTATCATTTTCTTTTTTAATTTGTCTTTATTAATTTTCTTACACTTAATAAAAACATCAAATTTTAACTTAATTTGTTTTCTTTCTTTAAAGTTAGTTTACATAATTAATAAAAATACAAAGAATAATAATAATAAAGGTTTTTTTAACTCAAATCATTTTCTTTTTAGATTAAATTTTATTTTTCTTTGTTCAAGTAAATACATTGCATTTCATACTTTATTGATTTCTTTATTTCATAAATTGTCATAGCTTGGTATTAAGTCGCACAACAATTCGATTTGGTTGTATTATTTGGACATTGCCATTTTTATGTGACTCATCCCCATTTGTAATAATTGTACCCCCATTCCTGGATACTTTTGTAATAGCTTAGAATTTTAATTCCCGCAATTTATTGCTTTCTATATACTGTGTAGTAATTAGGCATGTATGGCAAGATTCAAAAATCAATCGCTAGATGACCTAATCCAAGAATAAATAACTTGAAACCAACACACTTCTCACACGCGCACCTCTAGGGTAACTTTGCTTGTTGCCTCGAAAATACAATCATGTCCCTCGAATATGAGACACTCTAGCAAATAACCATTCGATAAACAAAGATCATAGTCCCTAGATGACCCTCGATGTTGCCTTCGATAAAACGATCTCGTCCCTTACAAAATTGCTAGAGCGTCTCACAAGTTGCTTTCAATGATTGTAAAATTGACCCGCGCTTGTCCCTTTACATCCAATGATGGGGCTTCTTACCAAATCAATGGTAAGATATCACCATTAAAAGGAAGAAGAAAAGAACAACTTAAGACCTTTCGAGTAGATAGATTCGCTCTTAGTTACTCGCTTGCTCACGACAAAGACTTTTACACTTACACCTCCATTTCAAAACACTTTCAAAAGACAAAACGTTTTGTATATGTTCTTATAGAGACGAGAACCATTGTAAAACCTCTTTTCAAAAACAATTTTCGAAACACGATTCACAAACACCTCTTTGAACTATTTTTCGAAACAAAACTTTGTATATGTTCTTATAGAGACGAGAACCATTGCAAAGAGACTTTCCAAAATACTTTCAAAAAACCACACCACAAGCACACAATCAAACAAAAGCAAGTGATCTAAACGAGTAACTAAGAGCCCATGGAAAACCATGGATGAAAAGGGTGCTAGCACCTTCCCTTTTCATAATCTACCCTCCGAACCCGATAAAATTCTCGAAAGGTCTTTCCTGTTCTTTTTTACCTTTCCTTTTGGATAAAAGAAAAGTCGGTGGCGACTCTTGCTAACCGCACAAGTGCGAACGAAACGCAAAACCTCTAGTCAGTTCTCCCACCGTATCACAGCTGATATCTAAGATGGATCCGATAAAGTACATCTTCGAAAAGCCTGCTCCGTCCGGGAGGATAGCTAGATGGAAAATGATCCTAACAAAATATGATATACAATACACTACCCAAAAAGCTATAAAGGGCAGTGTGCTAGCTGATCATCTGGCCCATCAAGCTGTAGAAGATTATCAATCTATGAAGTTTGACTTCCCTGACAAAGACATCATGACATTGGACAACAGTGAAGAATTCAGGCCATATGACAGACCTGAACAAGGATCCCGATGGAACCTGTACTTTGATGGGGCATCCAATGCACTTGGTAACGGTATCAGTGTTGTACTCATATCCCCAGAAGGATGCCATACTCCTTTTACCGCCACACTTTGCTTCAACTGTATGAACAACATGGTAGAGTACGAAGCATGCATCTTTGGTCTCAAGGCTGCCATAGACTTGGTAATCAAATCTTTAGTTGAGTTTGGGGATTCAGCTTTGGTCATCAATCAGATCAAAGGAGAATGGGACACTAAGCATCCAAACCTCATCCCTTACAAAGAAAATGTTTTGACATTGCTACCACATTTCGAGCAGATTACCTTCGAGCATTTCCCGCGAGAAGAAAATCAGCTAGCAGATGTTCTAGCTACAATGTCATCCATATTTAAACTTAATTGGGATAACGAGGCTCCCCAGATCACCATTGAACGAATGGATGAACCAGCACACTGTAATGAGATTAATACCGAAGAAGTAGTGGACCAACCTTGGTTTCATGAAGTCAAAAGGTATGTCGAGGCTCAAGAATATCCAAAAGGAGCTTCAGTCAATGACAAAAAGTTCTTAAGGAGATTTTACGCTAAGTTCTTCCTAAGTAATGGCATCCTGTACAAACGCAATCATGATTCTATTCTGCTCCGTTGTATGGACAAGCTTGAAGCTTAAAAGATCATGGCTGAATTACATGAAGGTACCTTTGGCACTCACTCTAGCGGGCATACGATGGCGAAGAAAATCCTACGGGCAGGATATTATTGGTCTACCATGGAAGAAGACTGCTATCAACATTCCCGGACTTGTCATAAGTGTCAAATCTATGCAGACAAGGTACACGTGCCTCTGGTTCCTCTAAATGTCTTAACATCTCCTTGGCCCTTCGCTATGTGGGGAATCAATATGATTGGGGAGATCAAGCCTACAGCCTCCAATGGACACCGTTTCATTCTGGTGGCCATTGACTACTTCACAAAGTGGGTCGAAGCAGCTTCCTTCACACCCGTTACTAAGAATGTTGTTGCCCGCTTCATCAAGCAGAATCTTATTTGCCGGTACGGTATCCCAGAAAGGATCATCACTGATAACGGTACAAACCTTAACAATACTATAATAACCGCCTTGTGCAAGCAGTTCAAGATTCAACATCATAATTCATCCCCCTATCGGCCAAAGATGAATGGTGCAGTAGAAGCTGCTAATAAAAACATTAAAAATATCATACAAAAAATGACAGTCACCTACAAGGACTGGCATGAGATGCTACCGTTTTCTCTCCATGGGTACCGTACCACGGCTCGTACATCAACTGGGGCAACACCCTATTCTTTGGTTTATGGCATGGAGGCTGTTCTACCTATTGAGGTTCAGATCCCCTCTTTGAGAATCATGAAGGATGCAGGTTTGAGTGAAGACGATTGGATCCAGACCCGACTTGATCAACTGAACTTAATTGACAAAAAGAGACTTACTGCAGTTTACCACGGTCAGACATATCAAAAACGGATGATCAAGGCTTTCAACAAGAAAGTCAGACGTCAAGTATATCAAGTTGGAGATCTGGTAATCAAGCGCATCATCTTGCCACAAAGTGATCCCAGGGGCAAATGGACTCCTACCTATGAAGGACCATTTGTAATCAAGAACATCTTTTCTGGTGGGGCAATGATTTTAACCACCATGGACGGCGACGACCCGCCGCACCCTGCGAACGTGGACATAGTCAAAAGATACTACGCATAAGAGACCCGCCAGGTTGACACACCTAGGAAAAAGAAGGGCATCCCGACGAACCAAAAAGGTTTGGGAAAAAATGAGGGATAAAATAAAAAAAATCTGTACACCTGGCAAGTTGAAAACCTGAAAGGGCGACTTGGGCAAAAAAGGGTTTCCCGGTGGACTGAAAACCCGAAAGGGCGGTCCAGGAAAACGTTAGGGAATTAAAGCGTATAACTATGTCTCGTCGGATCACTTTAAGGACAATCTCTTCACTGACAAACTCTGAGCTTCTGATCAACTCAATCATCTTCGAACGAAGCAACGAATGGACAAGATATTCGGAGATACGAAGGCTATAGGAGAATGGGAACCCCATGGGATTTTTTACACATAGCTATCTTTGTATAAAATTTTCTTATTTTTTATGACACCATCCTCTTACTAGGATGTCTGTCTCCTTTGTACAAAATACTTATTCAAAGTAAATACAAAGATATCTCTTTCAAAGTACAGAAAACTATTTGCCTTTTTCTTTACACTTGTGTTTTTATTTGCAAAAACGTCCAATGATTCATTAATGAACATATGCATTTGAACATAATTACTGTTTAAAAATAAACAAAGTGGAAAAGAACAATTACTGACAGGTTGAAAGGATAAGAAAACGTCTTTAGGATATTCCATGAACAATCCCTACAGTACGTCATTAAGATCCCCAGCGGAGCCAAAACTTCAAACTATTAACCCACAGCGGAAACCATCCGGTTTCTCCAGGTTCCCCCAACAAGTTTGTCTTGAAGCCTGAAAATCAACCGGATAACAACTAACTTCTGTTTCTCCTTAACCTAGGATAATTCCCCAGTAGAGTGACAGACGACCGAAACTCCTGAACTTTTTCCAAACAGGAATAAGTTTTCTTCCCCACAGAGTTCTTGTTAATTCCCAGTAGAAGTCATCAAAATTCTCTGGATTCCCCAAGCAGATTACTCAAGCAGTATATGGCATTGCTCGCAACAGAATTATTGTCAGTACTCCAACTTTAAGACATGAAGAATCCACATATCCTTAGCAGTCAAGGATTTATTTTCCTCAGCAATCAAGGATTTATTTTCCTCAGCAATCAAGGATTTATTTTTCTCAGTGATACAACAAATCATCTTACATGCGCATACATTACATCTATATACCATAAACATTGATAAAATACATATATTGCATCATACATTTCATGTAACATAACTTTGTGCTTCAGCTAACATTTTACCCTTTTCAGGATAAGATTAACAGCTACTGTTAAAAAAAATACAATCATGATACAATATGGATACACTCCAGATACGGATGCCATTCTGTTACTCATTCAGATTCATCTTTCAGATACAGTCCAGATACACTCCAGACACAGATGCCATTCTGTTACTCATTCAGATTCATCTTTTAGATACAGTCCAGATACGCTCCAGAAACGGATGCCATTCTGTTACTCATTCAGATTCACCTTTCAGATATAGTACAGATACACTCCAGACAAGGATGCCATTCTGTTACTTATTCAGATTCAGCTTTCAGATACAGTTCAGATACGCTCCAAACACGGAAGTCATTCTGTTACTCATTCAGATTTCAAGTTCAGATACGCTCCAGACACGGATGCCATTCTGGCCCTTATTCAGATTTCAAATTCAGATACGCTCCAGACACAGATGCTATTCTATTTCTCATTCAAATTGCAAGTTCAAGATACAACTCGGATACGTTTCAAACGCGGACACCATTCTGATACTTATTCTTCTGAATTACAATGTAAAATTCAACAAACATTCTTGGATGGCATCTACAAGCCCATCTCCAACAAGATTCTATCACCTCTCTAAATGGCATCTTTAAGCCCATTCCCTCAACTACATTTTATCGAGTGCAAATTTATAGGCACTCTAGTGTCCAATCATCTTTTACCTTCGAGTCACGAACGACAAAACTCGCCAATCTAACTCTTCAGGTTCAAGAAGATTGAACAGGGGCAGCTGTTGTACCCCAAAATTTGCCCTCTCATTTATCAAGACTTTTCTCACAAGACTTCTTGGACTCAAGACAGGATTAGGGTTTGGCCAGCTCAAGTTACCTCATCTTGCACTGATAACCCAAAATTAGGTTTTGAGGTTGCACAAGGATTTTTGGACCACCTATGCTTCATGTGACTTTCATACACAATTTTGGACCCCTAAGATTGCTCATGTTAAGTTTCAAGCCTTGAATCACATTTTTGATCAGTCAATTGGATAGTTGACCTAAAAATCAATTGTATTAGGGAAAAAGTCAACCATGGCCAATTTACAGTCAAACTTCATAATTTTTGATCCACATCAAAATTTTAGACTCATATGTACCATTTGATCAAGTTTGGATCACAACTCCTCAAGAAATTTGATCAAATCATCAAAAGGGCAAAATGGTCAAAATTATGTCAAAATGTGAAACTTGTTGACCAAGAAAACTAAATTTGCAATCTCTCCTGGCTTTGGGCCTCTTTACGTACCGTTGAAAGGTAGTTGATTGAGAATAGGAATCCTCAAGAGTTGAGAGAATTCTTCCAAAGTGGGAACAAGCTGATAGTCAGGAAATGTGAAGCAATGGTGCAAAGGATCAAAGAACTGGAAGAGCACCTTCATCATATCCTCATCTGTTTCTGAGGTGACCAAGTTGAGTAGACGACCATGCCTCTCGGTGAATGGAGAATTCTAAGGGATCCTTGAAGCTAACTCCTTAAGTTGTGGAGGAATTCTTACAAGGTTGACTTGGATAGTTTTCCTACGAAGTGAATCCATATCCTACAAAGCAAGAACAAAGATGAATCTCCAAAATCCTTGAAATGATTAGTGGATGCATATGATGCTCATGATGTCCATGATGTTATGTAAAATTATGCATATACAAGCAAAACAAACAAGTTCTTAGTTTAGGCTTGCATGGGGTTTTATAAGTAAGTACCCTCTTGAAGTTTAGTTGGCTTAAACTTGTCCTAGCAATAGTAACCGAGTTCTAAGGAGCTCAATATCACTGGATTGTTTCCTTGGTCATTGTTTCAGCTCAAGCCTCTTTAATGGCGACCGAAATATCCCAAGAAACCAACCCTCAATGAGTGTAGTATCGAGTATCTACCAACTTCGGACTGCACCAAAGCCGGTCATCTCACTACATCCTAAAGGCCAAGTTGGTCAAGTAAAGGGTTCTAGAAGTTCATTAGTGCTTCACGACATCACTCAGCGGCCCCGTATTCTCTTTGATTGACTCAAAGGCTACCGGTACCCACAAATATGTCGCACTAACATAGCTATTACTTAGACCATGTCAGTATACCCCGCACAGTTTCCACAACGTATTACTATTTACCTATAATGTATCCCAAATCTGGGTAGAGGATTTCAAACCCAAAAAAATAACCATAATGTAAAGCATACAAGTCAAACAATGTAAGCAAATAAATGTGATCTAGCCCTAAGGTAACCCCACTTTTATACATATCCCCAGCATAGTCGCTAGTTTTGTGATACGGTGGGAGAACTGAGTTGAGGGTTTTGCGTTTTATCGCAAATGTTGCGGTTAGTAAGAGTCGCCACCGACTTTTATTTTATCTAAAAGGAAAGGTGAAAAAGCACAGGAAAGACCTTTAGAGATGTTTTCTTGAGTTCGGGGGGTAGATTATGAAAAGGGAAGGTATTAGCACCCTTTTCATCCATAGTTTTTCATGGGCTCTTAGTTACTTGCTAGATCACTTGCTTTTGTTGTTTGAAATTGTGTTTGGTGTGGTTTTGAAAGTATGTTGTAAAAGAGGCCATTTGTTTAGGCAATCTTTGTAATGATTCTCGTTCGTAAGAATGTATACAAAGATGTTTGTCTTTTTGAAAAATGTTTTCAATGTTTGTAAGATGTTTGGAAATGTGTGTGTTTATTTAAAAAAAATAGCAAGGATAGTTGTTTGAAAATAGAGCAAGTAACTAGAAGAAATCTACCTACTCAAATGTCTTTCTTATGCATTTTCTATTCCTTTGACATTGTTGTCTTACCATTTATTTGGTAAGCAACCCTATCTTTGGATGTAAAACCGGACGGGCGTGGGTCATCGTATAACCATGATTAGCAATGTTGCAAAGTATCTTTGGCATTTTTTGAGGGACCAAGATTATTTTGTAAGGCAACTTTGAATAGCGTCATCGAGGGACTATGATCTCATATTTGTTTGTTTTGCCAAGATACTTCGCATGCGTAATATGGCCATTTTTGTATAAGGCAACCAAGTGGAGAAACCCTAAGGATGCTTATGTGCAAGTGTGTTATTTTCATGCTTTGATTTTGTCTTGGATTTAGGGTTTTCTATTTGATTTGTTTTTATCTTGCCATACAAACCCTAATTACTAGCATGGTATATAAAAAGCGGTAAATTGCGTAATTTAAAGATTACTACGCTATTACAACATTTTTTATGGGAGGGGGAATACAAATTATGAATGAGGGTTTGCAATAATATAAATCTAATTAAGCTATTACAACCAAATCGAATTTGCACGAATATTTGAATAAATAAGATACACTATAAATTAAATGTAATGTTATGTATATGCAAGAAAAAGATTTTGTTTTATTCTTATGTGAAAAGGAGTTTTAACCTAATCATAAAAATATTAAAAAAGGAAATTATTTCTTGAGAAAAATGGTTAACCCTAATTTCTAATTAAAGGGAAAATAAAGTTCTTTAGGTATTATTTTTTTGTGTATTTTTGTATTAAAAATAATAAATAATATCTTATGAAAATATTTAGTTTTTATATATCAAAAATAAATATTTTACAAGTATGAATAAAAAAAGGAATAAAACAGTTAACCTAATTCTATTATATTTATAAGTTTATTTAAGAAAGAAATAATTATACTATAGTTTTATAAAAATATTTTTTATGTGAAAATAAAATAAAATAAACAAAATGTAAAATTTATCATGTTTATATTTTTTATGATTTTTATGTGTTAGAGAAAATATTTTAATAAAAGAAATATGAAAATAAAATAAATAATAAAAAGATTGGGCCAGGGGTGCTGCAAGCAAACATGGATTAGTGTGTTAGAAAAAAAAATAGAAAGCCCAAGAACCAAGCCCATCTGGCCAAAAAAGCCAAAACTGAAACTGAAAAAAATGGGAAAAATGTAAAAGGTAGCGCCAAGGTTCGAACCCATGACCTGGGCCTTGCCAGTGCGCTACCTTGCCACTGGGGTAGCTGTACATCCGTTGGTTTATATGAAATAATAAAAACATAACATAAGAAATTTCCTTGCCCTGTACTTCATCTTCTTCCTCAAGCTGGCCAGAACTCCTGTATCTTTTTCATTTCTCCATGAAAATGAAAACTTCCAACATGAAAATGATAGTACTCATCCCCGTGATTTCAACCATGTAACTTATGGAAACTAACAATCAAAGATTAAAACGAATTTTGAAAGCCCTAATTTTAAACCTAATTTTTACAGGAATTTGAATGCTAAAATTCTCTATACATAATGATCAGAAATGAAATCCATGCACACGGTTAGCTTCAGCACTATAATATCTACATTTTTCTTTCACAAATCGTGGCCAATGGATGCCTGTATGAAGAGATAGAAGTTGGAATTCTTACCTTTTTCAACTGAGATCATGAATGGAGTTTGAGTGAGATTTAGGAAGGCCTGAAGGTTGCTTTAGCTTGCTTGAACCTCCCTGAGTGTGTTCTAATCCTTGCCTTGCTTTAGAAGTTCCTGGAACTCTCTATCCAAGTCAACCTGCAAGCTTGAAAAACAAAAATGGCAGATGAAGAAGGAGGAGTTACAGTGCAGGGATGATGGTCTGGATCACTTAGATATGAGGTAGGTAAAGTGTTTGAATGATTAAAACTTGAAACGCACGAGCAAATTGATGGATTGCTATGCTTGGACACAAACTACAAGTTTTGACAGTTTTTTTTTGGTGATATGGAGTTTTGGAGTGTTTCAGCCCTTTAGAAATCGTGTTTTCAACTGTAATCTCTTTGTGTATTAGTATGGAAAAGGTTTTAAGTCAGCTCTTCAACAGATTTTTGAGTTCTAGGCTTTTTGCACACTTTCTTGCTTTTGAAGCAAAGTGAAGGGACAAGTCTCCACATGCTTGTACTGGCCTGATTGGAGTTGGTATAAGCTCTATACAAATTGATTTAGGTCTTTAGGACTTGTGTGTGCAGAGAAGACAGGTCCAACGCTCAAGAATTGAAAAGTTTCAAAAGTTAAGCTTTTCCAAAATGGCAATGGCAACTTTGTGCCATTTATGGAATTAAAGCTTGGACAAAGACCTTTGGGCTTGGATTAAGGCCTTGTCAACTGAATAAGCATTAAATTATGAAGTGAGAAACAAGTTTGAGACCTGTAAAGCAAGAATTAGGCAACATAGGTTCTAATTTGAATTTTGTTCTTCATGAAATGGCTTGAATTCAAAGTGAGAAATTGCCAATTTCATCTCTTCGATTCTCACTACTAAAAAATTATCTCAAGGAGTTCTTAGAAATTTTGGAAAGCTTGCAATGTGCTCTAAAACTCATCTTTGAAATGCATTTTAAGATTCCCCTTGGAACTAGGTGAAAAATTTCCATGAAGTTAGGTAAAAAACCTGCCTAAATTAGGGCAAAATTTCACTAAGTTATTTTAGTTCATGGGCATGCATGTATTCATAAAATTATATCTTGAGATCCAAGCATCTTTAGGGAAAAATGTGTTAAGAAAAGTTGTAGATTTCATGGAGATCTACAACTTTCATGTTGGGAACTTCCTTTGAATCATCTTGTATCATGGTGAAAAAATGGCTTAAAGTTGAGAAAAAATAAGAAATTTTCTATACTTAGAAAAATTTCTAAGTTAAAAAATTTTCAAATTTCAAAACAAGATCTTCAATCCTTGATTTCTTGATGAACAAGTTTCACATTTTGAAATGTTTTGATGAATTATGATCCTTGGCACTTGATTTTGACCAAAAAAGTCAAAGTTTGACTTTTCAGTATGCAGTTGACTTTTTGATCAATTGATTGCAAATTTCATCTGTCAACCCAATGAAATTGCCATGTTTTGAACCATGCTATTAGGTCAAGATGATAAAAATTAAACCTTGAAATCATGCTTCAAATCAATTGGTCATTTGCTAGGTCAAAAATTAGAAATTGCCCTTCCTTAGTCAAAACCCTAATTTTGACCATTTTGCCCTTTTGATGATTTGATCAAATTTCTTGAGGAATTATGGTCCAAACTTGATCAAATTATAAATATGAGCCTAAAATGTTGATGTTGATAAAAAATTATGAAGCTTGATTGTAAATTGACCATGGTTGACTTTTTTCCAAATACAATTGATTTTTAGGTTAACTGTCCAATTGACTGATCAAACATGTGGGTCAAGGCTTGAAACTTGTCATGAGTAATCTTAGGGGTTCATAATGATTCTTGAAAGTTATATGAAGTATTGATAGTCCAAAAATCCTTGTGCAAACTCAAACCCTAATTTAGGGTCATCAGTGTAAGATGAGATGTCTTGAGCTGATCAAACCCTAATCCAGTCTTGAGTCAAAGAGATCTTGTGAGAATAATCTTGATAAATGAGAGGGAAAATTTTGGGGTGCAACACCTTCTATGACTATGCAAACGTCCCACGCCCGTCCCTTCACATCCAATGATGGGGCTTCTTACCAAATCAATGGCAAGATAGCAACTTCTAAAGGAGGAGGAAAAAAACATAAACCTTTTGAGTAGGTAGGATGCTCCTAGTTGCTCACTTGCTAACAAAATTTTTTTTTATACACCAACACTTTCATTTGAAACATTTTCAAATGACAAAGCTCTTTGTACGCATTCTTATAGAAACGAGAATCATTACAAAGACACTTTTCAAAATCACTTTCAAAAACATATTCCACAAACACCTCTTTGATCTATTTTCAAAACCAACACTTTATATGCATTTTTATAGAAACGAGAACCATTACAAAGATGTTTTTTGTCAAAATACTTTCAAAACCCGCACCACAAGCACATTTTAAAACAAAAGCAAGTGATCGAGAAAGAAACTAAGAGCCCGTAGATAACTACGAATGAAAAGGGTGCTAACACCTTCCCTTTTCATAACCTACCCCCGAAACTCAAGAAATAATCTTGAAAGGTCTTTCCTGTTCTTTTCAACCTTTCCTTATTGGATAAAAGAAAATTCGGTGGCGACTCTTGCTATCCACAACAATTGCGATCAAACACAAAATGACCAAGTCAGTTCTCCCACCGTATTACACATATGCATTGTACGAGTCGCATTTTGTGGTGCATAATTGAGTTGTTGAAATGATGAATTTGTTGTTATATTATGTTGGTGATTATGTTGTAATAAATGTTGTTATAAATCCGTGATATTGGTGATTTTATACGACTTGATCTAATATATTTTTTATCATATATTCAATTATATTGTTTGATATCTCACCCTTTCTTTTGTTGGCCCTTGCCTTTATACTGGTAACATGCAGGTATTCTGGAGTGAAGGTTGTTTACCTTCATTAGTTAGAGTCAGGTGTCATCGCTCTAATACGTAACACTCAGGTGAATGAACGCTTAATTCTTTGTTATTGATTTTAGTTCAGTTGCTGAATTTTATGTTGGTTTCGTTGAGTACTTGTTGTTTTAAAGTTGTTTTAAGTTGGAAAAAGATGTTATGTCCTTTTAAGTTGAATATTATGAATCCGCTGTGTAGTTATAATAGTTGTTTGTTTTAAAAGACTAAATTATGTTGTTCATCCGTGTTTATGTGTTATGTATCTGTTTTACATGTGATTAAATATCGTTGTGATAAGTTGAAATTGTAGCATCCTGATTCATTTGTTGAAATTTTATAACTATGATTTTTATAATAATCGTCAGGTAGAATTGGGGTGTTACAAGAGGGGTGTGTGGGAATATGTTGCATGTATCTAAACTACCACATCACGCGCTCAGGAAAATAAGCAGTTGTCTTGCACAACCCTCATGTTAACCACCCAGTGAACAATACAATGTCATCAAAGGGAGTCATATCACAGTGAGCCTCATATGCATGGAAGCATATATCCTCATAGGTCAGATGGTCTATATACACCTTGAATGGATTTGTCGCCTGGTTCCCTCAGAGGGGATCAAATGAAGCGACACGTGGAAGGACCTCAGTATATGTAGGCTCAAGTGACCATCCGGATATGTGAGGGAAGTTTTGTAGGATCCAGGCCTGAAATGTTATTGTCATTAGTAAGTAACGACATTAAAGTAATTTACATATCAAGACAAAACTAACATAAGAATAAAACTAACATAAGAATAAAACTAACATAAGAATAAGAAATGTTACTATCAAAAGTGTGATGCTTCCAGTCACATGCCTTGTATCCCACTTAATGCCTTCAGATAACTTCTGGTACAAATACACCAAACAAGATGCCCCCAGTTCCACTCATGGATCCGCTGAAAATCGCTAAATAACTGAAGGTACATGATATCAGTGTAAGTGGCACTAGTGTCCACATAAATCTTTGTGTCAACCATATACAAAATATATACCCTCTGTGATACGGTGGGAGAACTGACTTGAGTTTTGCGTTTGTTTTCGCAAATGTTTCGGTTGAGCAAGAGTCGCCACCGACTTTTTATTTTATCCTAAGGAAAGGTTAAAAAGCACAGGAAAAACCTTTGAGATGTTTTCTTGGGTTCGGGGAGTAGATTATAGAAAGGGAAGGTATTAACACCCTTTCTATCCATGGTTATCCATGGGCTCTTAGTTACTTGCTTAGATCACTTGCCTTTTCTCTTCAATTGTTTGAAATGGTGCTTTGTGTGTGTGGTTTTGAAAATGTTTTGAAAAAGATGCCTTGTCTAGGCAACCATTGTAACAATTCTTGTTTGAATGTTTTACAAGGGTGTTTGTCTTTTTGAAAAGATGTTTCAATGTTTTTTAAAGTTTGTTTTGAAGTTGTGTTGTGTGTTTTTGAAAAATGGCAAGGATCGTTTTGCAAGATTGATCAAGTAATTAAGAGCTATCTACCCTAAATTTCTCAAAGATCTTTCTTATGTTTTAACCCTTTTAACAGTGTTGTTTCACCATTGTATTTGGTGAACAACCTTGTGTTAGGATGTTAACGGGACGGACGCGGGTCATCGTTTAGACCATGGAGGCAATAGTGCCAAGTATCTTTGGCAATTTTCTCAAGGGACTTGATCATTTTTGTTTAGGCAACTTGATAGCGTCATCGAGGGACTATGATCATTTTGTTTGTTTTTGTTTTGCCAAAGACACTTAACATGCAACCATGGCCCATTTTTGAAGGCAACAAGTGGAGTAACCCTAGGGGTGCAAGTGTGCATTGTGTATTTGATTTTCATGCATTTTGTCTTGTATTAGGTCAAGCTATTTGTTGGTTTTATTTGCATACAAACCCTAGGTCTATCATGGCATAATTTGAAAGCTTTTAAATGCGGAAATTTAAATGCTAAGCTATTACAACAATGATTATGAGGATGGGGGTACAAGTTTGAATTTGGGGATATTTGACAAGAAATTAAATTCTAAGCTATTACAACCATATCGAATATACAAATATTTAATTGTACAATATTTAAATAAATACAATAAATATGCAAAATGTGTTATGCACAAAAATGATTTTTGTTATGTATGTAAAAAGGTTTTCATGTTTGAAGTATAAACAAAAATAAAAAGGTCATTTTTTAATTATTTTTATCATTTAGGGCAAAACCCTAATTTTCAAGTAAATAGTATTTATTTATTAATTATGTACAATATATATTAATTTATAAAAAAAATAAAAAGTATATTGTAAAAAAGTATTTTTGATGTCAAATATTAAATAAAAATAAAAATGTATTATTTCTATATTTTTGTCCTAAATATTTAATAAAATATGTATATGTATATTTATATATATTTAATATATTAAATATGTACAAAAAAAATAAAATATTAATTATTTACAAAAAAATGTATATTTTAGAAAATGTTTTCAAAATGTAAACAAAAAATAATAACTGAAAAATAAATATTTTTGTATTATTTTTTAGGGTCTTAGTAAAAAAAGTATATATATTTATTTACATACTTAAGCTATTAAAATGAAACAAATACCAAATAAATATAAAAAAAGGTGGAAAAATATTTTTGGGATTTTTTATGTTTGGACAAAAAATATCAAGTCAGAATAAAAAATAAAAAGTCAAAAATGATAAATATTTCACACAATGGGCCAGGGGGGTGCAAATGGAAAAAGGGGTGTGAACAACAAGTTGACTCAGGCCCAGCCCAAGCCAACTTTGTCTTCAACCTCCAGCATTGTTTGAACAGAAAAACGCGCGCCTCTTTGATCCAACACCAACTCCTGATTCTTTGACTTTACACAAAACTCATAACACCAATATTATAGAGCATCAAAAGACGAATTCAAACATGTAAAGAACTTGACCTAACTCTAAGAAACCAGGGAGAATTTCTTCACCCCCAATTTTTGACCTAATTTTTCATCAATGTTCATGGTTAAAATTCTCACAACATGCTTAATATAAATGAAAAGTGATTATATGTATGGCTTCAGGGCTATGAGTAGAGCATGTTTCATTCACAAACCTAAGCCTAAATCTTCCTAGATTGAGAGATAGAAGTCCATGGTTTTACCTGTTTCAGCTTGAATCGAACAGAGCAATGTAGGTATCTTCAATGGAGTTTGAGCTTTTGTATAGCTTGCCTGGAGTCCAAGGAAGCTTCTCCAACACCTAGCTTGCTTTGAATCACTCTGAATCGTGCTATGGAAGTTCACCTGCACAGCTTGGAAATGAAAATGGAAAACGTGGTTAGAGGTGTTACAGCTTGAGTTCAGGGCTTGGAATCGTTTCAGTGGATGGTATGGAATGTATTTGCAAGGTTTTTAGCCAAAGTGCACGAGTGGATTGAGTTGTGGACCTCAATCTGCAACAGGTACCCTGTTTTGGAAATAAGATGGTGTTTTTGTGTATGAGGAGGTATGAGGGGTAGTTCAGTCATGCCTTAGGTTAGTTGGGATGTATGGAAGATGAGAACAAAGTTTGTGTTTGGCTGTGTTGACAGGAAATGGAAGTTGGCTTCAGTTTGCAAGGTTTCTTCAAATGTAAGCAAGAAAGTGTAAGTTGACAATGCAGGCCTGTACCACCCTCTATGTATGCTGCATATCTTGCTCTTGAGACTTGTAACTTGTAGATTTGATTTGGCTTCAGAGATATGGCCCCATGCCTCTTGGATTTGGTATTTGACATAAAGCATAACTTTATCAAAATGGCAATTCACCTTTTTCCAATTAAGGGTTAATTTAACATGTATTGCCCAAATGAATGAAATAATGCATTAGCTCAATGGTTAGGCATTTAATTATGGTGTGTAAAACTGGTTTTGAGGCCTGCCAGCTAGCTTTGTACAAGCTGATTTGAAAATGCAAGTTGTGATGAGCAAGCTTTGGCCATGAACAAGAATGAGTTTTGGCCAACTTTGCAAATTCGATTCTCTCTAACCACAAGGGTGTTTGAGAAGTTCTTGGACAATTTGGAAAGCTTGGAATGTGTACTACAATCCATCTTTGTAATGCAAATTGAAATTCCAAGTGGAACCATGTGGAAAATGGCAAAGAAGTTGGACAAAAATCCTGCCTAGAATAGGGCAAAATTTCTCTAAGTTAAAAATGTTTTGCACCCTTGTTCCAAAACTCATAACTTGAGATACAAGCTTCCTTTGAGAAAACTTTGTGAATCAAAGTTGTAGATTTTGCAATGGACTACAACTTTCATGTTTCAAGTTTTGTTTGAATCCAATTGCATCTTGGTGAAAAAATGGGACAAAGTTAGGAAAAAATAAGGAAGTTTCATAACTTAGAAAAATTCTAAGTTATGAAATTTTCTCATTTTAAACCCTAATTTGCAATTTTGGGTTTCTTGATGACTAAGTTTCATAATTTGACATGTCTTGATGAAAAATGAATCTTGGCACTTGATTTTGACCAAAAAGTCAAAGTTTGACTTTTCAGTATACAATCAAATTTTGATCAGTTGACTGAAAAATTCATCTGTCAATCCTATGCACTTGAGATCTTTTGAATTTGTTGAATGGGTCAAGACAATGCCATTGAGTCCTTGAGTACATATGTGAGCTTGATTTGCCATTGGTTAGGTCAAACAGTCAAAAATTGCCTTTGTGCAGTCAAAACCCTAAAAATGACCATTTTGCCCTTTTGGTGATCTGATCAAATTTCTTGTGGAGTTGTGATCCAAAATTGATCAAATGATTCATATGAGTTCATAATGTTGATGTGGGTCAAAAATCATGAGGTTTGACTGTCAATTGGCCACAGTTGACTTTCCCCCCCAATACAGCTGATTTTTAGGTCAACTGTCCAATTGACTGGGCAAAGATTGGAATCAAGGCTTGAAACTTGGTATGGATAAACTTGTAAGTCCAACATGAAGCATGAAAGTCACTTTGGGCATTTTAGGTCAAAACATCCTTGTGCAAACTCAAACCCTAATTTGGGTCAACAGTGCAAGGAAGGGTCTTGAGCAGAGCAAATCCTAACTTGATCTTGAGTTCCAAGAGTCTTGTGGTGAGAAAATGTTGATGAAATGAGAGGGCACATTTTGAGGTACAACACCCTCATAGCACGTGTGCTAGGATATCTGCATATCATCACCATCAGCCTACCGTGCACGAGCTAGCTCATCTGTGAACACCCTCTTCAAGTAGCTAAATCTAACATGACACCCACGGGTTTTGTCGATCTCAAACATAACATTATGTTGTACCCTAAAATTTGACCTCCCAATTTCACACAAGACATACTCCTAGAGGTTCTCAATTGCTCAAGGTTGACCAAGAATTGACCAGACAATTCCCCTCCTAAGGCAATGAACCCCTAACTAGGGTTTCAATTTTCATCAAGATGGTTGAGCTCCAAAAGTCTCAAATTCTTTCCATGGTCCTAATATGTCTTCAAGATCATCCATACCAAGTTTCATGCCTTGCTCAATAAGTTTGCTCAATCAATTGCTCAAGTATTGGAAAATCAACTATGCTAGGTCAAAAGTCAACTGTGGCCCATGTACAGTCAAACTTCAAGATTTTTGGCTAAGATCAAAATTTTGAAGTCATATCCATCATTTGATCAAGGGTTGATCATGATTCCTCAAGAAATGCTCCTAACCCATCAAAAGTAAAAATTGGCAAATTAGGGTTTCTATAGGAAAAGTCAACCAAACTTTGATCAAGCATAACTTTCTCATACTTTATCAAAATTTTGCCCACCAAAGCTAATTTTGAAGAGAATCCAATTCCCTACAACTTCTCTTCATCCCAAGATTAAGAAATGCACCATTTGAAAGATATGAGCTCAAACGTTACAGGTCATTTTCAAAAAGTCAACAAAAGCCACTTTTTTCCAAGACCTTTTACATAAAGATAAAATCTTCAAATGCAAAATTGCTCAAAAGAGGGATTGATGTAGACATCTTGGGATTTCCAAAAAGTACAAGATCATCATCATGATATAAAAATTTAGCAAGTTATGGCTTTCCCAAGTTGGGAAAATTTTGGAAATTTCAAGAATGGTGCATTGAGCAAGTTTGAATTTTTGGGTCAATGGCCTAACTTTATGAGGTTCAAGTATCTTAATAAGGTCATAGAGGACTTCTAATATTATTTTTGCATGGCCTTGTATTTTCTATCTATTTTTTACATATTTATTTTAATTTATTTCAATTAAATATAAAATAAATGGTATAAAACATTTGGAAATGGGCTTAGGCATGTGGGCTAGTGTTTTGGCTTGCTTAGAGGCCCAAGGATTCGTGAAAACCTGACCAGATACATTGAACATGGAAAAATGGCATGAAATCTCAAGTTTGGTAATTTTTCAAAATGGTGATAATGGCTTTAAACCATGGCTTTATGGGATTTATTCTTTCCTCCTTATCTTGTCCCCTCCTTCAATGCTATAAGTACATCCCTTTGGCAAGCCAAACACACGCATATAGATTGTACAAGAGTGCTACCAAAATTACAAAAAATTTCCTAAAATCATGAAAACTCAAAGTCACACTTCCAACCCTTTCTAGTCCAATCCAAGAATTCTATCAACCTCCCAAGACTTCCAGGAGTTGAACCTAGTCTGTATCCATGCCTAAGACACCATGAAAGTGATCAACCGGATCACTCATTTTTTTTGTAAATTTCTTAAATTTGTATCTTTGATTTCATGCTGCATTAACCATTTTCAATGTTTGATTCGTACTCAGGACAATGCATAGAGCAGGACTAATGAGATACATGTGAAAAAAGGAGCTAGAATCAGATCGTGCCATTTCTAGGGCACGATCAATGTTCTTCATTGTATCTCACTTTTCAGGCCATTTCAGGATGAACAAACCCCATAAATGGAATCAGGAGGGTTGATTTAGGGGGGGGGAGGGTAGCCTTGATTGTAGGCTTTGATCTATCCATTTTTGCAGGTATCATATTTGGACATCCCGGAGAAGACGACCGGAGTTTGAATCCAGCGTCCCCCCCGACCAATTGACTCAGGTGGGCGCTAGCGTGGCAAGATCGCGCATCCTGATTGGCCAATTCAAATAAAAGGGGGCCCATCAGCGCACGCGTTTTATTTTTTAACATTTTGGAATCATTTTTGTATATAATGCTTTGGTTGTATTTTGATAAACGAATTGAAAGGCAACTCAGATGGTGATGAGGCGTGTGTATAAGGGAGAGGACTTGGGTTCGAGTCCCAGGTCTAGCATATTATTTTTCTAACATTTGTTAACTGCAGATTCAGTACACGCTATCTACGCCAATCCAGCATACGCCTCCAGATCACCACCACTGGATCTTGATTGATCTAGATCAAATGGTTCCCACATTCAGGTGCACAATGAGCTATCACAAGCATTCCTCATTGAATCCCAGTACAACTTCTGATTTGGGCCAAGCATTTTTTATAACAACACCCCCCCCCCCCCCCCCATTTTTGTTTTTGATGACCAGGCCCATGTTGTTTATTTTATTTTATTTTATTTTGTTTATTGTTTTCAAAAGTCTTTTTTTAATAAGTCATAAAAAAAATTAGGATTAGTTTCTTTCTAAAATTATTAATTAATTAATTAATTAATTATTTTAATGCAATTTTATCAATTTAAAATCAAATTAGACTTAGGTTCTTTACTTAATTTAAATTATTTTATTAACAAAAAATACCAAAAATATTAGAATTAGGATTCATTTCATTTAACTTTTATTTTCTTAATTAAAAATAAATTTAGAATTAATCATTCTCTTAGCAAAAACCAAAAAAAGATTTTCTTGTTTATTTTTATTTACTAGGTTTTTAGACATTTCTTTATTTCGCGCGCTTATATTATTATGTATCTGCTTATGGTTTGTAATTTTATCGCACACATATTTTATTTCCTGATTATGTATCTGCCCATGCATTGTAATAGTTTAGGATTTAAATTTTTGCACTTTTTATTTTCTGCGTTTTAGATTTTTAGTCAAATATAATTGTAATTGTCTCGAAGCCTTGTAATAGCTGTAGGACTTTATTTCTCGCTTTTTATTTTCTTATATGCTTGTATATAATTGCTAGTAATTAGGTGTGCATGACAAGATTAATCAAATTAACCATTAGACCACTGATTGCAAGATACAACGTAACTGAAAAAAACACATTGTTGCACACTTGCACCCTTAGGGTATACCTCATTTGGTTGCCTTGAAAAATAATGGTCATGTCCCTTGAACATGGGGATATCTTAGCAAAATACCCTCAATCTAAAAGTCATCATAAAAGATCACAGTCCCTTACTATCCCTCGAGTTGCCTACGAGAAATGATCTTGTCCCTCGATGTTGCCTATATGATGACAGTCCCTTCGAATGCTAAGATGTCCTTACACGTTGCCTTCAATAACCATAACGTCCCTTTTGATAGTCCATCAACATTCAACGATTGGGATATTTACTCACTAATAGTAGGATAACACTATCTAAAGAAAAGGAGGAAAATAACATCCTTTTTCGAGTAGGTAGACAGTTCTTAAGTACTTGCTCAAACCTAAATTTTTCACACTTACACTCTTTCAAAAAATATTTTCAAAACGCTTTATCACACTCTTGAGGACTGATACAAGAGTTACCATAAAGCAAACAAAAAATTTCAAAACACACAAACACAAACCGTTTTCAAAATGAGCAAGTACCTAAGAGCACGTGGAAAACCACAGATGGAAAGGGTGCTAACACCTTCCCTTCCCATAATCTACCCCCTTACTCAGAAAATCTCGAAAAAGGCCTTTTTCTGTTCTTTTCACCCTTTCCTTTGTTGGATAAAAGAAAAGTCGGTGGCAGCTCTTGCTTACTGCAAAATTTGCAAACAAAAACATAAAACCAGTATATAACAGTCGGTTCTGCCACTGTATCATGCATCCTCTAGAGTAACTCCTAATTAATCCACCAACATATCAAGCACCTTCTCTTTGGTGCACCTCTCATGATCTAAAAACCTCTCTCTAATTGGAAGGTGTAACAGACACAAGACACTGTCCAATATGATTGTCATCTCACCTTGTGGTAGGTGGAACGACAATGTCTCATGATGCCATATCTCAACTAAAGAATTAATCGTATCATGATTAACGGTAGTGTATCCACATAAGACCCAATCACGCAGCCCAGTCATGTGCAATAGCTCTCGGAACCATGGTTTGGTGGGTGCTACCAGGCGACTGATCTTCCTAGCATGGTTAATGATCTTAAGTGGATCATGGTCCTGCATGCATAGATAAACACCCAATACTTAAATGAACATAATACTTAGCAAAAAAAAGGTAACACAACACGAAACAATTGTTTAGTGAAATATTTACCTCTCCGTCCCATAAGTGTCTGCCAACATGGTCCGGATACAACAACAATAATGACAAATTTAAAGGTCCTCCTCTAAAGACCTGAGGCGCCTCTGCTGTTACCTTTGAATAGACCTCTGGTGCTGCATCTGGATGGGTTTTCGGTGTAGACTGAGTGGCCTCTGGTGTCTGCTAGGTGGGAGTGGCCTCTGGTGTCTGCTGGGTGGGAACTGGTGTAGGATGGGTGGGAGTAGGCGTCAGATGGGATGAAGAAGACTCTCATGTCTTAAAGACCATAATGCGTCTGCGCAATCCGGATGTCTCTCCTAGTACAAATACTTGCAGTGAGGACGTACTTCTACGGAAGGACAGAGGAGAAGATGGATGGACATGAGATTCTCACCTGCTGGTCGACGGAGTGGAAGTATCTGACCTAGGATCCTAAAAAGACTGAGTCATTTCCCTATGCACTGAAGCATGTTGTGAAAGTCTCCCATGTTGCAGTCTGGATTATCTCTCAGCCATAATACCCGTAGAATAAAGGAATAAAGTATTAAACTATCATTCTTGTACAAAAAAAGGGAAAAAACAGTCTACTACATAACCGGAAGTATACTTCCAGTTTTGGTCAAGAACAAAACTAGAAATACACTTATGGTACGACCTGTAACTTAACAGGTGCGTCAATGGCGAAGCTGACGCCCAATGGGGACCAGAAAATAGGTATTGATCGTTAAAAAGACACGACTAATACTTCCGTATTGACTTCAAACATTGCATGAACTAAAAAAACTACATTTTACTACCCTAAAACATAATTTCTATGTAAAATAAAAAAAATCAATAATGCTCAAAAACAACTTACAATGATGGATTCTCCTTGGTTGATTCTAATTATTCCTGGTGTTGCTTATGTGTTGCGATAAATTGATGGATATTGAAACAATAGAATTTTGGAACAATGGAGTTTTGGGAAGTTTTTGTTTTTGTTTTTGTTTTTGTTTTGCTGCAAATGGGGAAGGGGAAGAGGTGGCGCGAGTATAAGTCAAATTATAAATTGGAAATACACTTACGATTTGGAGCCAATGTTACATTTCTGGTTTGTATCAATGAGGTATGGTGTGGCTTCTCACAATGTTTTTCTTAATTTCATTTAGAGTGTAATCGGAAATACAATATCTATTTGGGAACCGTAAGTATACTTCTGGTTTGTATCTTTTTTCATATAATAGGGTGTGCATCGGAGATACATTTCCGGTTCCTGGAGGCATTTTTGGAATTTCACACTGGTGCCTAAGAAATACATATGGTGCATTAAGAAATTCCTAAATATTTTTGCCAAAGGCTCCCCAACTCTTTCTTATTGTTGGAAGGCCTAAATTCTGAGGCAACTTTAGCTCTATTTTTATCTATCTCAGTTTCCTTGTTATGCACCAGGAAATATAGAAAGTTCATAGTTTTTTATGTAAGCAAGTTATATTGAAACAAGAACAATGAGTTCTCAAATCAGATTACAAAGGAAAAGAGCAAAGTTTCAAAGATGGTGAAATTACACACCAAATGGACCTAAGAAACAAAAATAAAGTGGATCTTTACAAAATTCGTAGAAATTACATTTGGGATGGGTAATATCACCAATAAATGACCATCTCTAAATAGTAACTTTGATTTTCCAATATGTGTCGAAAACTTTCCATTCATCTTCCCGGAAAATGACCTCATTCCGGAGTAACCAAATGTTCCAACATATACCCAACCAAATTAGACATTCCTTGCCTTTATTCGCCTTTATCCTCTTGCTAAAGTTGAACCAATCCACAAAACTAGCTTTCACACTTTCGACACGGTCAAAATCACTACCAATCCACTCCATCATTTCCTTCCATATAATTCTAGCAACACAACAATTAAGAAGAAAGTTATCCAACAATTCACGATTGGAACCACACAAAACACAGGAAAAAGAAGCAGCCAAGTTCGTGAGGCCTCTTGATTCTAAAATATCGCCGGTAGGGAGTCTATTAATCAAATAACACCATCAAAAGCTTTGATCTTGTAGGGGACCTCCATGCAACAGACGAAAGCCAAAGCCTTGTCGAACTCGGTGACCAGACCACAAGGGATAAACTCCATCGTGTAGGAGAGGTACGGTGAAGAAATAAAAAAAACATTGTTGCAATCTAGGATCCAATGCACTTTGTCGGGAGCATGCGAGTAAAAACTGCACCCACCAGAAAAGACCACAAACGAAAGATTTCAGCAGCCTCTGCCTGCTGTGCAGAAACAATAGGATTGATGCCAAAATCAAACCAAACCCAATTTCCTTCCGATGTCCAACTTCCCAAGAATTCTATTGAGACGTACTTCAGAATAGACACCTAAAAAAGAATAGGGAATTCCTCCTTCAAGATCATGTATCTGTGCCAATTGGCCTGCCAAAAAGCCGTTGTAAAACCTTTACCAACATCAAATCTACAACCTTCGACAATGTTGTAAATCCCCAATTTCCTATCAATATTAATCAAATCCTCCCACCAAGAGGAAGAAGAAGAACATTTGGGGAAATTACCACCTCCATAAACCACCTTCAAACGAATATCGTTGTATCGATCTTTCAAAACAGTATACCATAAAGCCTCCGACCCCTCAAGAATTTTCCATCTCCACTTGTTGAGAAACGCTTTATTAAAAATTTGAACCTCTTAATTCCAAGTCCTTATTTCTCAAACGGAAGGAAAATGTCGTCCCAACTCACTGTTTACATTGAAAATTGGTAAACATTCGTTGATCTTCCAAAACATTCGTTGATCTTCCAAAAAGGGTTATTTTGGTTACTTGCAGGATCGATTAGTTTGATCCTAGGACATATGATAAGTGTTTTTAGGGTTTGGTAAGAAGTCTTAATGCTGTTCATGAACAGGTTCAATGGGACATTAAGAGTAAAGGCACGATGAAGGTAAAAACTTGGTAAAAACGCAATTAAAGTACATGATAAAGTAAATTTGCAGTAATTTAAAAGGCTATAATGGTAAAGTTTGCAAAAAAGTGTTAAATGGAAAGAATTGTAAAGAAATGTAAAGACTTTGATTGCAATAAAATATGGTGATTCAAACGTACATTCTCAATATTCTTTATCTCACAGCGGGTACTTGAATAAAATTGAGTGACTTGTACAATAAGTTGAACACACGAAATTCTACACAAAATTCCTATATTTACACTAGTAATAAGTAACTTTCGAACGATTGCTTCGTTCCAGGATGAGGACAAGTGTCCTCTGCATGCTCTTCGACCCCTATCTTCACGCCACATTGCTTTTCTCAATTGCCAAATGATCTGCCTTTCCCTCCTTTCTTCAGATTCAAATCCACTAGTTGTTGATAAAAGAGCTTTCCAGTTGAAAACTGTCTTTAACTTAGAAAATTCTCTAAGTGTTTTCTCCTTCTTAGCAAGGATGACTTCGACATAACTCCTTTCATAGGCTCTTCTGTCGAAGTGTCTTCAGCTTAGATTTCTTCAATCTATTTTTAGCCAATAAGGCCAATATATCTGAGTGTCGAATTTAGGAGTTAACAAATTACCCCCCAAGAATGTCAATTTCGACACAAGAAGATATATTCATTATTTGATGTTTCTATTCGACACCTGTCCATTTCTTGGTCACATAAGTTCAAAGTGAACTTTTTGGCTTCTACCAACCACTGCTGATATCAGAGCCATCATTACACTTTTTCCAATACGTCACTATTAGTCAGTTGTTATATGCTACCATGATGACCATTATCCCTATAATCTTGGAAAGCATGGCAAGCGTTCCCATCACTTGTCTGTACAACCGCTTTAAAGATCACCATGTGTCCCACTGACTCTACAACATTAAATGAATTTGATGGAAAACACTCTTCCCTGGCTCTTATAAATAGCCACGAACATCTCCCTTTGGAATTTTTCCAAACATCTGATATTATTTGTCTCTTTGCATTAAAAAAGAAACTTCAAGAACTTCATCTCTTTCACAAATCTTTATACCAACAAAACCATGGCCTTTCTTTCAAATGCTCCAAACAACCCAAAGACAAAAGACGCCTCTGATTCACGATAACAAATAGATGTTTTTCCAACCAACTCCGTTCCATCTTTGTCTGGGGAACAAAGGTTCATTCCTGAACCTATGACCAAAGAAGAACGTGATGCATACAACTCACAGGTACTCATTCCTATCGGGTATTTTGGACAAATGTATGCTATGTCCAGTCAGTTGTCCGTGTCTTTGGAAAACCCTAAACAAAAAAACAACTTTTTCCCAACTCACCCTAGACTCAAACCCATAGGTTGGGCAAAGAAGCCTAGAAATGAACCTGAAGATGCAACGCCTGCCAACCAACAACATTACCAGACGAAGGAGGATATAAACCTTCAATTCATGAACAAAGGGAATAAAATCTTTAGTTCTTTCCCTAGCTTGACCTCAGAATACTCAGAGTGGCTGGTTAAGATGGAAGCAGCTCAATCCCAAATCTGGGAAGATATGGGAATTTATGACCTAGTCATGCTGTCGAAGACTGGGTTAGCTTATTGTCCTCTTATGCTGGCGTCCTCTTTTTATTTCTGGAACAGAACACATTACACCTTCCATTTACCTTGTGGAATGGTGACACCCACTCTCTTTGATATTGCAGCCATCGCTCGCCTTCGACCAACCGGTGATTACTTTGACCCTGATGATATCTCTGAAGACACCATTGGGTTTTCAGCCATTAAACCTACCTATACCACCTTCATCAACCACTTCCATGATAAATCGACCGATACCATCTCTGAAGTGGAACATATAGCTTTCTTAGCTTCATGGTTATCTCGTTTTGTTTTTTGCAATAAGTCACTCCAAGTGACAAAGAAGATGCTTACTCTGGCCACTCAACTTCACCATGGCTACAACCTCTGTTTGGCTGAATTAATTCTGGCCAATCTTTATGAGTCCATCAGTAATGGTGTGACTCAACTCAAAGTTATTGGCAATACAAAAAGCCTGCTTCTTTCTGCCCCTTTCTAGCTCCTCCAACTCTGGCTTAATGCCAATTTCGAATCATTTCTTCCTCAGAAGAACATAATTAATGAGCAGGGTCCATAAATTCTCAACAGGAGGGTCGAAGGTAACATATTGGCTTTATTGACTCTGACAGATGAAGGCCAACAATTCCAAAAGGCTTTTACCAACTTCGTGATGATGTTTGCGAAGCGAAAAGAGTTTGTTTTGACCGTGGCTCCATTTGCTAATCGAAATGTTGGTCCAACATGGTTTACTCAACCATATCCCTCAACTGAAGATCATATCGAGGAATATGTGGCTGTTTTGGAGTCCTTTCTACTCCCAAGGATTATGCCACTGAGATTCAAAAGTTCCAAGAATCAACTTAGCTTGATCTCTTACCAGCCGAACCTTATTTCTCGCCAGCTTGGCATTATTCAATCGCTCCCAACTCCCATCTCTGCTCAAGAAAAGTATTTGCTATATTATAATGTAGACTATTCTGAAGAGGTTTCCACCAAGAAAATTGGTAGATATGTTGGTCGAACTGTTTTAACCTTGTTTTTGATTTCAAACCCAACTTTCTATGTTCACTCCTCTTCGAAGACTGGTGGAGGCAATACTACGACGAAGAGTTCTTCGACGCCAAAGATTTTTCCAACCATCTTCAAGATGCTTTTCTGTTAGTTTCCGACAAGATTAAGAAAGGTACTCTTTCTTCCCAAAGAAAATGCCTTATTTTTTTTTTAATTCAATCTTATGATATCTGGCTCACATTTGCTTATTTTTTAGCTGTTAAGAGAACCATTTCAAAGCCAATTATCAAGAAGGTCACTGAAAGTTCAAAGGGAGGAGACCCGTCTATGAAACCCCCACCATAGGTAAATACTTTTCACCATCAATTTCTATTTAAAATATCAACACTAATGCCGACGTTTTCGACTTCTTTCCTTTAGGCTACTAAGAAATCCACACCAAAAAAGAGAAAAGTCAAAGAAATTGAACTTTCTAGTGATGACAAAGAAACACCTCCTATCCCTCCCAAGAAACAGAAGTTAAAAAATCCAGTTCCCATCCCTAAATCTCGCCCAAAAACTAAAATTAAGGTTATGGCCAATAGGTCTAGACCTGCTCCCATCATCATCCAAGAACCAACTGAACATGAAATAGTTGCCAGAATGAATGATCCAATTGAGAGCGATAATTTGAGTCCTGGTATTGAAGTTTCTCCCAAGGTAATAATTTCGACCATCGAACACCATTCTTTGAATCATTTTGCAGTAATTCTAACAACAATCTCTTAATCTTCAGGATACTGCTGGTACATCTAGACATGCTCCCACACATGCAGAAGATTCTACCACCCTAATAAACAGTGAAGGTAATCCTACTTACAAGCCTTCTTCAGCAAAGGGATCTTTTTTAAGTTCAGCCAGCGAAGTGAACCAAACTTCAGAACACTAAGTTGCAGCCACTGGGGAGCAAAATAATGAAGTCCTTAGTGAGGAAGATCTTGATTTACAACACGCTATCCTGAGAACTTCACCGACTATTGATGATAATCAGGGAGAAGAAGAAGAAGTTGTTGATGATGAAGCAGAAACAGAAATGGAAGGCATATAAAATGAAGAAGATCAAAATGAGGATAATTCAGAGAAACCCACAGAGAACGAGAACAATCCTGCAAATGTTGAAAGAGAAAACCATATAGAAGAGGAAGGAAACCCCGCAAACATCGAAAGTGCTAATGCTAATAATGTGGCTCATGCCACCAATGAAAAAGTTCCTTCGACGGGATCCCGCACCAAGAAGACTTGGAACTAATCAAAAGGAATAGCCCTCTTAGATATCTAAACGCCATTCTTGAAAGTAGAGAAACTTTCTTCGACCAAAGTCGTGATGCTTCGACTGCATCTGGTAAGTCTACTTCGGCTTCTTCTATTTAGGAAGCACTTCAAAAGGTTAAGGCTCAAATTTTCAAGAGGGATCTGATGTTGACCTTAGAGGGAGAACCCACTGCCCCTTCCTTTCTGAAAAGTAATCTTAAAGCTGTCGATCTCCTTGTTGTTTCTCCTAAAATAGCTAACACCGTCTTAGACCTGACTTTAATCATAGATCAAGCTTCAGCTGACTACACTCTCCAAAGGACTCTCAATCTAGAAATTGAAGAGGAAAATGGCCATGTTTCTGCTGCCTGGGTTGCTGCTACTGAATCAGCTTCGAGGTTAAATGAGTTATCAAAAGAACAAGAAGCCATGCAAAAAGTGGTCGAGGAGATCGACCAGACTACTGCTAGCATGAAAGCTCAAATAAAAGAATTGGAGACCAAGATTGCTGCGAATGACAAACGCAAAGAAGAGCTTCTTACCAGCAATGACTCTGAGAACCAGAAGGAGCTTAACAGTGGACTGAAGTATGCTGAACAAGCCCAAGCCTTGGATGCAAAGATTGAATCTCTCCATCATTCAAGGGCTTTGTGTGAAAGGCGCTTGGAACTTCAAAAGATCAAATACCTCCAGATTAAGGTTACTCTTCCATTTTGATTAGACTTCTCTTTTATACAACCATGCTTATGTAAAAAATATTCGAATCCTCAGAATGGGTATATGTAATGATTTGGAGCCATTTTGGCCAACTTAATGAATTCTCCATTTTGGCTATATACTTTGACTGAGATCAATTGCTGATTATTTTAACTTCTTGAAGTGCATGTCTATATTTTTTGAAATATTTACCATTTACTCTCAAGAGTCTTTTATCTTCACTTAATTCTTCGATCTCATAGGCACCACCATAAAATACTTGGATAATCTTAAAAGGTCCTTCCCATTTAGGAGACAATTTTCCCATGCTCTTATCCTTTCGATCCATTGGGAGAATTACCTTCCACACCAAATCTTCAGGCAAGAATGTCTTGGGTTTTACTCTCTTATTATAAGATTTTTCACCTCTTTTCTTCTGTATCCTTAAGAGGTTGAAAGCTCTCAGTCTCTCTTTGTCTAAATCAACCATTTAATCTAACATCATATTCCAATAAGATTCAGAAGGAATATCTTGATGTCTCTGAATTCTTGTTGACTGCAGATAGATTTCTACAGGAAACACTACGTCATGACCATAGGTTAATCAAAATGGTGTCGTATTGGTAGCTTCTTTAGGTGAAGTTCGACATGCCCATAAGATTTGGTCCAACGTCTTATGCCAATTCTTTGGCTTTTTTCCTACGTGCTTTTTATTAAGCCAATCACTACCTTATTTGCCGCTTCGACTTGGCCATTGACTTGCACATAATAAGGTGTAGATGTTAAGAACTTGAATCCCATTTCTGTAGTAAATTCTTGCATTTTTCAACCAGTAAATATTGATCTTTGATCAATTGTTATTGTCTCAGGGATTCCAAACCTATATATAATGTTCTTTTTAATAAATTCAATGACATCTTCTTGGTCTACATTGACTAAAGAAATTGCTTCGATCCATTTAGTGAAGTAGTCAATGCCCACTAATATATATTTTTGGATTTTAGATGATGCTGGTCGAATCTCTCCAATAAGATCCAAATCCCATCCTCTAAAAGGCCAAGGTTTCACAATTGAGTGAATTTTGCTTGCAGGTACATGCTGGATGCCTGTATGTACTTGACATTCTTGGTAGCCTTTTGCAAACTCAACACAATCTTTCAACATAGTAGGCTAATATAATCCTTGTCGAAACAACAACCATTTCATTTTATGGCCTACTTGATGTGCTCCACATGCTCCAACATGTGTAGTGGAAAGGGATATATATGCCTCTGTTTCACTCAGGCATTTTAGTAGTACTCCTTCTGGCGTCTTCTTAAATAACTCATTTCCCATTAGAATATAACTCAATGCCCTATACTTTGTCTTTCATTCTGTCGAAGTTGTTGGACTTTACAAATAATCTACTATAGGCTTTCTCCAATCTTGCTCTATTAGATTGACTACGAACGAAATCTCGAAGTTTTCTTGGTCAGCATACCCCAACTTTGTTATTTCCAAATCTGTTGGAGACAGCTTGATTGATACTACCCTTCCTCTAACTTCGATCACTTGTTGCAATTTTTCTTTTGAAATTTTATACCCAGATGCGATTTGTGCTAAGTCATTAGCCAATTGATTTTCTAATCTCTATATATGTTTGTTGTACCCCAAAATTTTCCCTCCTTTTTCTCAAGAAATTTTCTCACAAGGATTTTCAAAAGGGTAAGTTTGCACAAGTACAATTGGATTTTTGGCTCTCAAGCATCAAATTGAAGAAGAGCAAGTTTGCTTTGATTCATAAGCTTCGATTGGGTATTTGGCCCCCTTCGATCATGCTTTGATTCATAATCTTCAATTGGGTATTTGGTCCCTTTCGATCATGATTTGATTCATAAGCTTCGATTAGGTATTTAGCCCATTTATCATGCTTTGATTCATAAGCTTCGATTGGGTATTTGGTCCCCTTCGATCAAGCTTTGGTCCACCAACTTCGATTGAGTATTTGGTCCCCTTCGATCAAGCTTTGTTCCACCAGCTTTGATTGAGCATTGGGTCCCCTTCGAGAAAGCTTTGGTCAACAAGCTTCATTTAGGCATATGCCTCCTACAAGTTTGCTTCGATTCACCAGAAGTATCCTCCTACGTACTTGCTTTGATTCACAAAGCAGTGGCCTCCTGCATGTTTGTTGTGATTCATAAAGTAGTGGCCTCCTGCATGAAAGCTTCGATTGAGCATTGGTCTCTTATGTGTCTGCTTTTATCCAGAAGACAAGTGCTTCCTTTGTGCTTGCTTTCGAAACACAAGGCAAAGGTTTCCTCTTCATGCTTGCCTTCGATTCACAAGGAAATAACTTCTTTCTCATGTGCTTCGACTCACAAAACAGTGGCTTCCCTCATGATAACTCTGACTCCACCTCTAAAACCCCTCAACATAGTTTCTACACTATGACACACAATATGGTCCATTCGAAGAAGCATTCAAAAGGTCCATTCAAAGAAGCATTCAAAAGAGCCAATCAAAGAACAACGTGTGGAGGCATTCGAAGGAGTCAGGGAGTGAAACATGTCCAGGTTCATCCCAAAACCCAAAAGGGTAGGAATTCATCAAAGATGGCAATCCTTTAATTTGTATGATTTTTCCTTCAAAGCCTGGTTAATATCTGTCCCTTGCCATTTCCATTCCCCTCACACCCCTATAAATACAGGGCTAAGGACACATTGCCAAGGGACGAAAAAAAAAAGAGAGAAAAGAAAAAACCATTGATCAGCCAAACGGATTCATTGCCCATTGAAATACTTTTGCCACACTCATACCACCAGCCAGACATGCACACACATTTCTTACACACAGGAAGTCAACCAGGCCCTTACACGAGCAATTCCACGCCCAAGTTCACAGATCGAAGGCTTCCCGGTTGGTAAGAACTCACAAAAATCAAAACTGTATTTCCAGGCCCTTTAAATACATGTTATTTATGAACATATCATACGTAAGGTAACATGCAGGAATAAGATTGTGCCATCAAAGGGCATGATCTGAATTTGCCTTTCGAAGCTCATGATATAGGCATCTTCAAGCCAAAAACACCCATATTCAAATTAAGGGCAGGAAGGATAAGGTGTGCGTGTGTGCATAGGTAGGGGTTTCGATCCCCGCCTCTTGCAATGATTTTTTCTGTTTGTTTTCTTGCAGACTCAGTACCCTCCATAGGCAATCCATCAGACACTTTCAACAATATCCTTCGCTGGATCGAAAGCCACATCCTTCCCTGGATTGAAGGATAACATCCTTCACTGGATCGAAGGATAACATCTTTCATTGGATCTAAAGCCATCTCCTTCCCTGGATCGAAAGACTATTTTGTATTTTTATTTTTGTGTTGTTTATTTCTTTTAATGGCTTTCCTCGCTAAATCAACATTAAATCAAAAAAATCACAAAAAAAATAAAATTGGGTTTAGTCTTTTTTTAAATTAATTTCGTTAATTAATCATTAATTACTTAGACATTTTTATAAATTAAAATTAAGTAGATTTAGATTTTTACTTCTCTTTTATAAAAACAAAACAAAACAACAAAAATATTTCATTTTTAGGATTTAGAAGTCCTTTCAATTCGTGCGCGTTCATTACTTTAGCATTTGTTATTCTTATCATTATTGTATCTGACTATGGGTTGTAATAGTTAAAATTAAGACTTTATTTTCTTCTTTTTTATTTCTCCCCCAATTTTTGGACATTTAATAATCCCCTCCCCGAATCCATGTAATAGCGTAGCTTTAAATTCTGCATTTTAAATTCCTGAAAATCATTAATTGTCTAGATGCTTGTTAATAGGATTGCATGACAAGATTAATAATCAAACTCTAGAAAACCTAAACATCAAGATAAATAACTGAACATAACACATTCTCACATGTGCACCTTTAGGGTACTCCCACTTTGGTTGCCTTCGGAAAAATAGTCACAACTCTCGAAACGTGAGAGATTTTAGTGAGATCCACCTCTCCATGAACTGTCGTTTTGGACCCATCGAAAGCCCTCACAATAATATCACTTGGTTTCAAAACTAGTCCTTCACAGTCTAAATGGTCCAAAGCCCCCTCGGGTAGCACGTTTAAAGAAGAACCAGTGTCAACCAGAACATGTGCTAGGGTAGTCCCCTTACATTCAACAGAAACATGCAGAGCTTTGTTATGGTTCTTTCCCAGTGGTGTTAGATCAACATCTGAGAACCCCAAACCATTGTCGACCGTCAAGCTTGCCACACAATTTTCAAACTGGTCTATCGTGGTCTCATGAGGGACAAGAGCCTTCTTCAAGAATTTGATCAACGCCCGAGCATGAGCATCGGAACAGAGTAGCAAAGATAACATAGAAATCTTGGAAGGGGTTTGCGCCAGCTGCTCCACTATCTTGAAATCACTCCTTTTTATAATTTTCAAGATCTCATCCATTTCTCGAGTGAAAGGTTCCTCAGCAGCAATGCCTTTTGCGGGTATTTCTGTCTCAGCAGGCTCAACTACTTTCTCCTTTCCCCTTGTGTCAGCACTAGACTTAACAGTGGTGATGTGGACAGGTGCCTTTGTAGCAGTTGGTGGTGAGATGTTGGGTGAAAAGATTCTCCCAGTTCTGGTCACCTTACTAGAGCCAGTAAAGTTACCAATGTCATCAACTTTGCTTTCTTCAATCCAAGCGTCTTACTTTATTCTATTGTAAAACACCTCAACACCATAGTTCCATGGCACTGCTTTGTTAGAAGAGTACAAAATTGTCCTGAGGGAGGTAATTATCATAGGAGCAATAGTCGGTTCATTTGAAATTCTAATAGGACTCTTGGAGGAGATCCTAAGAAGCTTATTTGAGATCGTTATGATGTAGAAGTCTTCAAACTTATTAGTCAAACTTTTGGCGGACGAAGTCTTCTCAAATAGGATCTCATGGCTATTCATCAGACATTGAATGCCTTCCTTCATCCCTTTGCATCCATTTAGTTGTGTGGCGCAACAATTGCAATCCTTCAAATAGCCAGGGAAAATCCTGGCTTTCAGCAGATTCTTTTTGATAATGTTTAACGGAGTAGTCAAGTCTTCGACGGAGGAAACAAAAATGGTGTCTTCAACAGTATTTACACCCTTGCCATGGTTTGGCATTTCTGCCGTTATCACATTGGGAATTGGAGGCGGATCAAATTCGATGGTTTTGTTGTCTATTAAGTCTTGAATTTTATTCCTCAGCGCCCAGCATTGGTCAGTCTCATGCCCGAGACTATTAGAGTGACATGCACACTTGGTATTGGGATTGTATTTTGGTGAAGAGGTATCTGGATTGGCCGGAGGATCACACAGTGTCACCAAATTTTCCTTTAATAGGTGTTGTAAGGCTTGGGATAGTGACATGCCTATCCTTGTGTATTGTCTTCGTGGAGCCTCAAACTGTTGATGATTGGAACATTGTCTTTGAACAGGTGGTGGGTTGGAAATTCGAACAACATTAACGGATGGACGGTCATCCTTCTTGGTACATGCCCTTTCCTCATACACATCATTCATTTCTTTATTCCCGGTAAAAGTTTCTTTACGGGATTGGAGGTGGAAGCAGATGCTATGGGAATATTCCCGCTTTTGATACTGCTTTCAACTCTTTCACCGGTTAAGATCAGCTCGGTGAAACTGGAAGAAGAATAACCAACCAATAAGTTGAAAAATGGACCAGATAAAGTGCCCATAAACATATCAATGTGCTCTCTGTCAGTTAACGGTAGTTGGACCCTACTGGCAAGATCCCTCCACTTTTGGGCGTACTCTTTGAACCCTTCACTTTTACCCATTGTCATGTCTTGCAGTTGAACTCTTGTCGATGCCAGGTTGGCATTGTACTGGTATTGGTGGTAGAAAGTGGTGGCTAATTCTTACCATGTATAGATACAGGAACCCTCCAATTGGTAAAACCACTCTAGTTGCGTCCCAGCCAAGCTTTCTTGAAAGAAGTGAACCCAAAGTTTCTTGTCGGCGATGTGCGGTTGAATTTTGCCCACATAAGACTTCAGGTGAAGTTTTGGGCAGTAAACCCCATCGTATTTAACGAAGACTGGTATCTTGAATTTGTTGAGAATGACAACCCCATATATTAAACCCAAATCATCAAAATCCAAACCGGGGACAACTTGAATCTCAACGGCCTTCAGTCTGTCCTCTAGCTGCTTGTACTTAACATCGGCAGGAGGATACTGCTCGTCAAAATAATCCTCATCATCGGACGCTTGATCATTGATACACCCAACCTGAATACTCCTTGCATCTCCAATTTGATTTTCGTCTTCCTCAGACGAGTCTTCCACTACCGGTATCTGATGGATCGACTCTCTGAATCTCTTACCCATATTGACTAGGGCTTTCCTATTTGGTTTCTTTTTGGCTGCTAGCAACGCCATCAACTCTTGTTTCCCCTTGGCCAGGGTCAGCAGAGTCTCTTGAAACTGGGAGTTTTGTGCTTGTATGTCTTTCACTGTTTTCTCGACATCCATCTTGCTGAAATAAATAGCAGAAAGATAAGGAAATCTGTCGTGGAAAACCTATTATGTTATGATGCATGGAAGATGTGTATGCAAATGATTTCAAGGATTTATGAAATTTAAATTTGTATAGACAAAGAATGAATAAACGTCAAATTTCATTAATTAGTTCAAAATGACTACATCGTGCCTCTTGGGCTTACAAAATAAATCTCTAAGATAAAAAGGTCGAACACATCCTTTTCGGTGCAAGGTAGGCGTTCAAGCTTTGTTCTTCATGGAGTTGTTTTGTAAGTTCTAGAACCCTTTTCTCGCTAGCGTAGAATTGAGCTTCGAAGATATCTCGTTCTTCCTTTAGCTGAATCCAACCTTTTTGCAATTCTTCAAGAGAAGTAGGCATGTCGGGATGGAGGATAGTGTATGGGATATCTTCTTCAGCCACAAGCTCCAAGATAACTGGTACGATGGAGGGGTAAGGCATCACGAGCTTCTGAGCACGAGCACGCACCCACCTAAGGTAAGGCTCAAGGGGAATATAATTCTTGTGTCCCAGCGTCTTACTATTCACTTTCTTTACCATCCTCCAAGATCGTACAAACCTATGAAGGTAGACTTGATTGTTGCTCTCGTAGTCGAACACTACTCCTTGGATGAGATATCATGCAGGCCATCTCTTCAGGCATACCCAGACTGTCGTAAAGACAAGCAAGGGTAATAAGTGATACCTCCCCCAATGCCAAGCAAAGGAACATTAGGGAATTCCCCATAACGGTCGATGATAGTGACGTTCTCTAAGGAACGAGAACACCAATGAATATCTGAATGTCTGAGTGACATCAACCTATGAGACCATCTAAAACCTTGCTCTTTCGTCAACATAGACCCGAGAAGATGTGAAACAAACCAACTATTTTGCGTTTGAGCACAATTGTTACGGTTAGCAAGAGTCACCACCAACTTTTCTGTTATCCAAATAAAGGAAAGGGTGAAAAGAACAGGAAAGACCTTTGAGATTATTTTCTTGAGTTCGGGGGGTAGATTATGAAAAGGGAAGGTATTAACACCCTTTTCATCCATAGTTATCTATGGGCTCTTAGTTTCTTTCTAGATCACTTGCTTTGTTTGAAAGTGTGCTTTATGGTGGTTTTTGAAAGTATTTTTGAAAAGGTGCCTTCGTTTAGGCTAACTTTGTAATGATTCTCGTTTCGGCGAAAATGTATACAAAGTGTTGACTTTTGAAAATATTTCATTTGAAAGTGTTTGGTGTGTGTTTGCAAGGATGTTTGTTTTGAAAGTGAGCAAGCAACTAGGAACGTTTCTACCTACTTAAAAGTCTTTTGTTCATTTCTATCCTTTCCTTTGATATTGCTATCTTACCATTTGTTGGTAAGAAGCCTTATCTTTGAACGTAAAGGGACGGGCGTGGGTCATCGTATAGTCATGATAGTAATATTGTGAGATATCTTAGCATTTCTCTTGAGGGACTAAGATCATTTGTAAGGCAATATTCGTAGCGTCATCGAGGGACTATGATCTTGTATTTTTGATTGTTTTTGCTAAGACATCTCACATGCATATTATGGCTATTTTCTCAAGGCAACAAGTGGACTTAACCCTAGAGGTGTAAGTGTGCAAGTGTTTATTTTTTCATGCTTGGTTTATCTTGAATTAGGGTTCTCTAAGCATTGATTTTATCTTTCCATACAAACCCTAATTTACTAGCATTGATATGAAAGCGATAAATTGCGGAAAGTAAATTTACTATGCTATTACATCATTTGGAGACGGGGTATACAAATTTACAAATGTAGATTGCAAGAAATTAAATCTAATTATTTATTACAACATTATTGAAACTTGAATAATGTATAAGAATTGAAAGGAATATAATGTACAAGGATAAGAAATGGTAAAAAGAAATGGATTATTGTTTGAAATTTGTTAAGAAAGATCCTTGGTTTTAACCTAATTATCTAAAAGAAAATAATTAATTAAAATAAGTAAAATTAAACCCTAGTTTAAAAGAAATAAAATCAATCAAGAAAGCATTTTTAGGTTTTTTTAGAAAAGGTTTTAAGTTTAATCAAAATAGTATGGAAATTAATTAATTAAAAGAAAACCTAAATTCTAAGTTAATTTTAATTAAAAAATAAAATAACTAAACCTAAATCTAATTATTAATTTATTAAGAAAAAAAAAGTTTTTATAAGAAAAATGTTTTGTCTTTTTGTATTGGAAAATAAAATAAGTATATAGTATAATAAATAAAATATTTTTGTCCTTTTTATTAATAATAATAATATTAATATTAATATTAATGATAATAAAAATAAAGAAAAAGAAAATAAAATAAAAATATAAAAATGAGGTTAGTGGGTGTAAAAACAGTTTAGGGTATAATATTTAAAGTAAAACAAATTTGATGTTTTTTTTTGTCTGGCCCATTAGTGTTTTTGTAAACATAAAAACAAAACAAAATAAAATGAAATGGGCTGCGTTGTCAAAAGGAAACATGGGGTCATAAAAAGTAAAAGAACAAAAAGCCCATCAAAAGAGGCCCAGACGCGCATGTTTGAAGCAAAAAAGAGAGAAACAGTTCAGAAACGGAGCAAAATGACAGCGCTGGGGCTTGAACCCATGCCCTTGACCCTAATCGCGCGGTGTCTTACCACTGGGGTGGCTATACATCCGTTAATTTAAACAAAACCATAAATATATATTACAAATCCATTCCTAGAAATGAACTTCATCTTCAACCTCGAGCCAGGGTCCCTGTATCTCATTCATTTCTCATCCATTCTCAGAACTTCCAACATCAAACTTGTTAGAAATTTTACCAGGATTTCAAACATGTAAACAATTTGGACTAACAACCAAAGATGAGCATGTATTTCTAAAAGTACCAAATTCTGACCTCACTTTTTTCAAAGATTCAAACTTAAAATTCTCTAAGCTCAGGCAAAATAAATGAAAACTATGGATATGTACAACTTCAGGGCAATGATATCAACATTTTGTCTTTGAAAATGAAAGCCTAACAATGCCTAAATGAAGAGATGAAAGTTCAGCAAAATACCTCAAGAACTGGAAATCGTGAAATGAGTTTGAGCTGCTTTCAAAGAGTTGTGATGATCAGGTTAGCTTCCTTGGACCTATAGGAAGCTAATGCAAAGCTTAGCTTGAGCTATGGATGGCTGGAATGGTCTGGAGAAGTCAAGTTGAAGACCTCTATTTTTGGTTATGGAGGATGGTAATGGAGATGCTACAGTTCCAAAACAAGGACAAGGATGGACTATATTTGAGGTATAGAAGCTTTGCAAATGATTTCGAGGGAAAACGCACGAGAGAAATGAAAGATACAAGTTCAAGGGAAGAACTGCGTATCAATGGTGTTTTTTGAGAAATTTATAGTTTATGAGTGTTTGAGGGAGTTTCAGGGCCTTGGCATTCATGTACTAGATCATGAATAATGCCTCTATTTATAAGCAAAAGGTTTGGAGTTCTCTAGTTAATCAGAATTCAAATTTACATGTTTAAGCTCAACATGTGATTTTTTGACAAAATAAGTTTCCATGTCTTGTACTTGGTTCATAGAGTTATTAACAAATTTAAACACAATACCTCTGACTTTTTGGATGGAGTGTAATCAAAGAAAACAAGTTAAGAGCTCAAGAAGCTGACTTTGTGCATAAAGCTTGCTTTACAAGAATGGATATGTTACTTTCTCCCCAAAATGGAAAATTGATTTGGATAATGCTTGAATAAATTGGATAATGGTTCAATAAATTGTGTAAACCATTAATTATGGAGTGAAACACAAGTATAAAGCCATCAAAGCAAAGATTATGCAGCATGGGCTTGAGATTTGAATTCTTGCATATCACATAATGACCTATAATTCAAGAATGAAACCCTAACTTCATCTCCTCGATTCTCCTTGCTCAAGAATGATCTCAATGAGTTCTTAGACATTTTGGAAATCTTGTAACATGCTCTACAACCTTTATGTTGGACATTTTTGAAGAATAAACTAGGAACCATGTGAAAATTTACTATGAAGTTAGTACCAAAAATCTGACTAACTAGGGTAAAATTTCACTAAGTCTTTTAGTTTCATGGATATGTCTTCATAAATTCATAACTTAAAATACAAGCATTTATAGAAAAAGTTCTTCCCTACAATGTTATATATCTAATTGAGATCTAAAACTTTCATGTTGGAAGTTTTCCTTGAATCATCTTGCATCATGGTGGAAATTTGGCACAAATTTATGAAAAAAATGTTAACTTTCTAACACTTAGAAAAAGTTCTAAGTCCTAGAATTTTGACTTTTCAAAGATAATTTTGACTTTTTAATTTCTTGATGTAAAAATTTCATATTTTGACATGTCTTGATGAAATATGATTTTTGAAACTTGATTTTGATCAAAAAGTCAAAGTTTGACTTTTCAGTGTACAATTGACTTTTCATCAGTTTACTGGAATTCACCTATCAATCCAATGATCTTGAGAGGTGATTTGAACTATGAAATTAGGCCAAGACGGTGCATTTGAATCCTTGAGATCATGTCTTAAACCAATAAGTCATTTTCTTGGTCAAAAGTCAAGAACTGAGCCTTCTCAACCAAAACCCTAATTTTGACCATTTTGCCTTTTTGGTGTTCTGATCAAATTTGTTTAAGGAATTATGATCCAAACTTGATCAATTGACATATATGAGTTCATAATATTGATAGGGATAAAAAATTACGAAGTTTGACTGCAAATTGACCACAATTGACTTTCCCCTAATATAGTTGATTTTAGGTCAACTGATCAATTGACTAAACAAAAATGTGATCCAAAGCTTGAAACTTGACATGAGAAATCTTGGGGATCCAAAATGATCCATGAAAGTCATATAAGGCATTAGAAGTTCAATTATCTTTGTACAAACTCAAACCCTAATTTTGAGTTGTTAGTGTTTGAGGAGGTGTCTTGAGCTGATCAAACCTTGTGTAGTCTTGAATCAATGGAGATCTTATGAGAGATTTATTGAGAAATGAGAGGGAGAATTTTGGGTTACAACAGCTGCCCCTGTTCAATCTTCTTAAACCTAAAGAGTTAGATTGGCGGATCCTCCATTTGTGACTTGAAGGTGAGAGATGATTGGACACTAAAGTACCCAGAAATTTGCACTCGAAGATGTATTGGGAATGAGCTTATAGATGCCATTTGGAGGAATGATGGTAAATACTGGAAGAAATATCATCACAAATCTTTGGTCAATTTATACTAAAACTTGATGTTTTGCCTGTGGGAAAAAGGGTTAGTTAAATGCAGATGTATGCATGGCATTCTCAAGATGAATGATATTGTGCTAAATGCGTTTCGTATGCATATGCTATGATGTATGAATGTGGGATTTTATTTAGATGCATATTTGTCCGAGAAAATAAATCCCTGACTAATGCTGAGGAGTTCTGGGAAGCTGAATCCCGTATTGCTGTTGGGGATGAAGAATATACATATCTTCAAATTTTGTTAAAAGAATGCTTCCACCGGGGATTATCTCTTGAATGTTAGCTGTTATCTGGTCAGACTCCAAGTTTCACACCAACTTGCTGAGGACGAGGAAGTCAACTGCTATCTGGTCGGATCCAGGCTTCACAATAACTTACTTGAAAAGATGAAGTTGAACTGATATCTAGTCAGATCCAGGATTCACAGTAACTTACTGGGGAAGAATAAATTAACTATTATCTGGTCGGATTCCAGGCTTCGCAGAAAATTTCTTAAAGTTGAACCGTTATCTGGTCGGATCCAGCTTTCACAGTAACTTGCTTGAAACTAGTTGCTATTTGGTCGAATTCCAGGCTTCACAATGAATTTCTGAGGGAATAAAGTTAATTTCTATCTGGTCAGATCCATGCATCACAATAACTTACTTGAAAATATGAAGTTGAACTGATATCTGGTCGGATCCAGGCTTCACAGTAACTTGTTTGAAACTAGTTGTTATCTGGTCGAATTCCAGGCTTCACAACGAATTTCTGAGGGAATAAAGTTAATTGCTATCTGGTCGGATCTAGGCTTCACAATAACTCTCTTGGAAATATAATGTTAAACTGATATCTGGTCGGGTTCAATCTTCACAGTAACTTGCTTGAAATTAGTTGTTATCTGGTCATATTCCAGGCTTCACAACAAATTTCTGAGGGGAATAAAGTTAATTGCTATCTGGTCAGATTCCGAGTTTCACAATAACTCGTCTGAAAAGATAAAGTTGAACTGATATCTGGTCGGGTCTATCCTTCACAATAACTTGCTGGGGTAGAGGCAAACTTTACTAGGGAAATGAAGTTAAACCCTTGTCTGGTTGAGCCCATATTCTTCAATATCTCGAAGAGTTAAAATTTTATCTGGTCGGGTCCAGGCATCATAGTGTCTTGAGAATTTAACTATTATCTGGTCGGGTCCAGGCTTCATAGTAACTGAAAATTGTACTATTATCTGGTCGGGGCCAGGCTTCATAGTATTTGAAAAGTTACACTATTATCTGGTCGGGTCTAGGCTTTATAGTGACTGAAAGTTGTACTATTATCTGATCGGGTCCAGGCTTCATAGTATTCGAAACATTACACTATTATCTGGTCGGGTTCAAGCTTCATAGTATTTTGACCGAATGACGTTGACTATTATTTGGTCGGATCCAAGCTTCTCAATAACTTACTAAAGTTAAAATTGTTATCTGGCCGGATTCCAGGCTTCACAACAACTTTTGGAGATAACAATGACTTTGTTGGCGACTTCACTGGGGTTTAGGGAATGTGGCCCTCTGATTTGTAATATTCTGAGAGGCAAACTCAAGCTGGAGAGGATAGACTCAGCTGGGGAAGACAAATTTAGCTGGGGACATAAAACCTGCTGGGGAAATAAACCCTGTTGAAGAAATAAACCCTGTTAAGGAATACTTAACTAATTGCTGACGAGGTGAGTTCTTTTAGGAAGAGAACCATAAGGCTTCTTCTTTTAGGACCAACTTAGCTGTGGAGAGAGTGTCAAGAGATTGAGACTCTGGCTAGGGATCAACCTATGAAAAGATGCTTTGTGGGAAACTCTCTTGGGAATTGGTTTATTGTAGTCGTCCTTATGGGGATAATGCTAATGAAATAACTCTGTGGGGATATTCCATATACATTAAAGAGATGCTTGCTGCTGCTTAGCAGGACACATGTGCCAAATAGTTTAAATCATGTTCACATGCATATGTTCGTTCAATTTTAGTCATTGGACATTTTTGTATTCAAAACAAAAACAAAAAGTTTGCACTTCAAAGTATATTTGTATTGATATTTTGCCCATGAATAGACATTTTTGTACAAAGAGATAGAGATCCTAGTAAGAGGAACTCGTCGAAAGGAAAACAAAATTGAAAACAAAGATAATAGCTATGTGGAAGTGATCTCATCGCGTTCTGACTCTACTATTCCCTTAATGTCTTCGAACGTCCCTTGCCATTGACAAAAATTGATTGGACTAATCTTGGACCGCTTGAACTCGGACCTTGGTAATAAAGTTAATTGTGGTGATCCCACGGGACATAGTCATACACTTTTAATCCTTAACTTTTTCCTGGACCGCCCTTTCGGGTTTTCAGCCCACCAGGAAACCCATTTTTGCCCAAGTTGCCCTTTCGGGTTTTCAACTTGCCGGGTGTATAATCTTTTGCATATATCCCTAATTTTTGCCAAAATATTTTGGTTTGCCAGGATGCCCTTATCTAGTCTAGGTGTGTCAACCTAGCGGGTCTCTTATGCGTAGTATTTTTTAACTATGTCCGCGTTCACAGGATGTGGGAAGTCTTCATCATCCATGGTAGTCAGCATCATGGCACCACCAGAGAACACTCTCTTGACAACAAATGGCCCTTCGTAGGTGGGAGTCCATTTTCCCCTAGGGTCGCCTTGTGGAAGAATGATGCGCTTTATTACCAAGTCACCAGCTTGATATATTCGAGGCCGTATCTTTTTATTGAAATCCTTGGTCATACGTTTTTGGTACATCTGACCATGAAAAATAGCAGCCAGTCGCTTTTCATCGATCAAGTTCAACTGATCTAATCTTGTCTGAATCCATCCGTCTTCTCCTAGGCCTGCCTCATTCATAATCCTTAATGAGGGAATCTGAACTTCCACTGGCAGAACGACTTCCATGCCATAGACCAAAGAAAAGGGAGTTGCCCCAGTTGATGCCCGAGCTGAAGTACAGTATCCATGAAGAGCAAACGGTAACATCTCATGCCAGTCTTTGTAGCTTACTACCATCTTCTGCACAATCTTCTTAATGTTTTTGTTGGCCGCTTCCACTGCACAATTCATTTTAGGTCTATAAGGAGAAGAATTGTGATGCTTGATTTTGAACTGAGTGCAAAGTTCTGTAATCATAGGGTTGTTGAGGTTAGTCCCATTGTCAATGATGATCCTTTCGGGGATACCATAACGGCATATGAGGTTGTGTTTGATGAACCTGCTACCACGTTCTTTGTGACTGAGGCAAATGATGCGGCTTCGACCCATTTGGTGAAATAATCGATAGCGACAAGAATGAAGCGATGTCCATTGGAAGCAGTGGGTTTGATCTCTCCAATCATGTCAATGCCCCACATTGCAAATGGCCACGGAGCTATCACGATGTTCAGAGGGATAGGAGGCACATGTACCTTATCAACACAGATTTGGCATTTGTGGCAAGTTCTTGAGTGGTGATGACAATCAGTCTCCATTGTTGACCAATAGTAACCAGCTCTCAGGATTTTCTTGGCCATAGTATGTCCGCTATAGTGAGTCCCAAAGAGACCATCATGCATGTCTTCCATAATTTCCTCTGCCTCCTTCTTGTCCACACATCGGAGTAGAGTAGAGTCATGGTTGTGTTTGTACAAGATTCCATTACTTTGGAAGAATTTGGCTAAAAATCTTCATAAGAACTTTCTGTCATTGATGGATGCTTCTTCAGGGTACTCTTGTGCTTCAAGGTATCTCTTCACCTCATGGTACCATGGCTTTTCTGTGTCAGTGTCGAGCTCATAGCAGTACGCAGGTTCGTCAAATATTTAGATTGTAATCATATGAGCTTCGTTGTCCCATTTGACTTTGAACATGGAAGACATTGTTGCCAAGGCGTCAGCCAACTGATTTTCTTCCATAGGGAAGTGTTCAAATGTGACCTCTTCGAAGTAAGGAATCAAAGATAGCATAAGATCCTTGTAAGGGATGGGATTAGGGTGCTTAGTGTCCTAATCTCCTTTTACTTGGATAATCACTAGAGCGGAATCTCCAAACACATTCAAATGCTTGATCCTCAAATCAATGGCAGCCTCCAGACCCAAAATGCATGATTCGTACTCAGCCATGTTGTTTGTACAGTCGAAGCATAGTCTGGCAGTGAAAGGAGTGTGGCAACCTTCAGGGGATATTATCACAACACCAATTCTGTTACCCAAAGTGTTGGAAGCCCCATCGAAGACCATAGTCCATCAGGATCCTTGTTCAGGTCCGTCATACGGTCCAGGTTTCGTGTAGTCGGTCACTAGCATGATATTCTCATCCGGGAAGTTAAGGTTCATAGAATGATAATCATCAATAGCTTGATGGGCCAAATGATCTACTAATACACTTCCCTTGATGGCCTTTTGCATTGTGTATTGAATATCGTACTCAGTCAAGATCATTTTCCATCTAGCTATCCGTTCGAAAAGAGTGGGTTTCTCGAAGATGTACTTGATAGGGTCCATCTTAGAAATCAACAGAGTGGTATGAGTCAACATATACTGTCTTAGCTGGCGAGAAGCCCATGCCAGAGCGCAACATGTTTTCTCGAGCAGTGAATATCTGGTTTCACAGTCGGTAAACATTTTGCTCAGGTAGTAAACAGCGTGCTCTTTTCGGCCAAACTTGTCATGTTGGCCCAACACACACCCATAGAATTCTCTAGCACTATCAAGTACATGATCAAGGGTCTTCCTTCAATTGGAGGCATGAGAATAGGATGTTCTTGCAGATATTCTTTGATTTTTTCGAAGGCATCTTGGCATTCATCATTCCATCTGACTACTTGATCGTTCTTCAAGAGTTTGAAGATTGGATCACAAGTAGCAGTTAAGTGAGATATGAAGCGGGCGATGTAGTTAAGACGAACCAAGAATCCTCTAACCTCCTTTTCAGAGTGGGGGAATGGCATTTCTTGGATGGCCTTTACCTTTGCAGGATCGACTTCGATGCGTTTACCACTAACAACAAAACCTAGAAGCTTTCCAGATCGTATTCCGAATATGCACTTATTAGGGTTCAACCTCAACTTGTACTTGTTCAGCCTCTCGAATAGCTTGTATAGGTGATCGAGATGTTCCTCTTTAGTTTGTGATATTGCAATCATATCATCCACATGTACCTCTATCTCATGATGGATCATGTCATGAAACAAAGCTACCATAGCCCTTTGATATGTTTCCCCTCAATTCTTTAATCTGAACGGCATGACCTTGTAGAAAAAGGTGCCCCATTGCGTAACAAAGGTGGTCTTTTCCATGTCTTCGGGAGCCATCCTAATTTGATTATAGCTGGAGAAAACATACATGAAAGAGAAGACTTTATGCTGAGCAGTGTTATCGACCAAGACATCAATATGAGGTAGAGGAAAATCATCCTTGGGACTTGCCTTATTCAGATCCCTATAATCTATGCACATACGAACTTTTCCGTCTTTCTTCGGCATTGGAACCATGTTTTCAACCCATTGGGGATAAGATGTCACAACTAGGAATCCTGCGTCAAATTGTTTCAACACCTCAACTTTTATCTTTTCAGACATGTCAGGCCTCATGCGATAAACTTTTTGTTTGACAGGAGGACAATCTTCCTTTGTCGGCAGACAATGAACTACAATGTCGGTATCCAACCCTGGAATATCTTCATACGACCAAGAAAACACTTCCACATAGTCATGCAACATCTGAACCAATCTTCTTTTGACACTGCTTTCCAAGTTAACACCGATCTTGACCTCTTTCTTGTCTGTCTCGGTACCTAGATTGATGACTTCAACTGACTCTTCGTGCGGCTGAATAGCTTTTTCCTCTTTTAATAGAAGTCTGGGTAGTTCTCCCGGTATTTCACAATATCCATCGCCTTTGTCTTTGGATTGGTTAATTGGATGTTCAAAATCATATTTGGCAATAGTAGAGTCATTGGCAATGAGATCCGGAGTGGACGAGGACCTACAAGAGTCTGTGTGTGTGTGTGTGTGTGTGTGTGTGTGTGTGTGTGTGTGTGTGTGTGTGTGTGTGTGTGTGTGTGTGTGTGTGTGTGTGCATGTAAGACACATGGCTATTTTGAAAAATGAATTGAAGAAAAATAAAGACAATGAGCATAAAAGTTTGAATGCAAAAAAGTCCAATGGTTTGTATTGAATGATCATATGATAAAATGAACATAAATAAAACCCTTGACAAATGGACCATAGTGCTCCGGGCCAGACACATAGCTTAAAAGTCATTTTTTAATATTACAGACAAAAAATTCTTGAATTAATAGAAAGAAATAAACAAGTAATTACTCCTCAATGAAGGAGATGGTAACGAAGTCCTTTGCGTGCCAATTGTTGATCTCTATTGTAGTAGGGTATACCCATTCTTCAAATGCAACCTCATCATCAGAATCACCCACAACGTTTATTTCATGATTTCCAATACGGAGATGGGGCTTCCCTGGACGAGTGCGCCTTACTTCTTTCTGAGCCTTGATAGTGAAACCCAAACCATATTTGTCTTCTTTGAATGGGATCTTGGGGAGTTGCCCCCAAAAATCACAGCTTCCTTCTTCGAATGCGGCATGAGCATCTCTAAACGAAATCATCTTTGGCACGACCTTAACAGCTTTGGACACATCAGAGGAAAATTTGGGAGCAACAACCATTGGTAGCACAATTTCAAAAGCCTGACACGAGGTTTCTATAAATTCCCTATCCATCTCCATATATTTGAAAGAGTTGAGGTGGCTTAACATGAACTCCTCCTCACCACAGACAGTGACAATCCTTCCTTTGACCGGATACTTAAGCTTTTGATGAAGGGTTGACGTTACTTCCCCTGCTCCATGGATCCAAGGGCGACCCAACAAACATGAGTAAGCAGGATGGATATTCATGATGTAGAAAGTAGAGTTGAAAATCTGTGAGCCCACCTTGATCGGGAGATCCACCACTCTATGAAATATCCTTTTGGACCCATCGAAAGCCCTCACAATAATATCACTTGGTTTCAAAACTAGTCCTTCACAGTCTAAATGGTCCAAATCCCCCTTGGGTAGCACATTTAAAGAATATCTAGTGTCAACCAGAACATGTGCTAGGGTAGTCCCCTTACATTCAACAGAAACATGCAGAGCTTTGTTATGCTTCTTTCCCAGTGGTGTCAGATTAGTATCTGAGAACCCCAAACCATTGTCGGCCGTCAAGCTTGCCACACAATTTTCAAACTGGTCTATCATGGTCTCATGAGGGACATGAGCCTTCTTCAAGAATTTGATCAACGCCCGAGCATGAGCATTAGAACAGAGTAGAAAAGATAACATAGAAATCTTGGAAGGGGTTTGCGCCAGCTGCTCCACTATCTTGAAATCACTCCTTTTTATAATTTTCAAGATCTTATCCATTTCTCGAGTGAAAGGTTCCTAAGCAGCAATGCCTTTTTCCGGTATTTCTATCTCAGCAGGATCAACTACTTTCTCCTTTCCCCTTGTGTCAGCACTAGGCTTAGCAGTGGTGATGCGGACATGTGCCTTTGTAGCAGTTGGTGGTGAGATGTTGGGTGAAAAGATTCTCCCAGTTCGGTCACCTTACTAGAGCCAGTAATGTTACCAATGTCATCAACTTTGCTTTCTTTAATCCAAGTGTCTTGCTTTATTCCATGGTAAAACACCTCATCACCATAGTTCCATGGCACTGCTTTGTTGGAAGAGTACGAAATTGGCCCGGGGGCGGTAATTATCAGAGGAGCAATAGTCGGTTCATTTGAAATCCTGATAGGACCCTTGGAGGAGATCCTAAGAGGCTTGTTTGAGATCTTTATGATGGAGAGGTCTTCAAACTTATTGGTCAAACTTTTGGCGGACGGAGTCTTCTCAAATAGGATCTCATGGCTATTCATCAGGCGTTGAATTCCTTCCTTCAGCCCTTTGCATCCATTGAGTTATGTGGCGCAACAATTGCAATCCTTCAAATAGCCAGGGAAAATCCTGGCTTTCAGCAGATTCTTTTTGATAATGTTTAATGGAGTAGTCAAGTCTTCGACGGAGGAAACAAAAATGGTGTCTTCAACAGTATTTACACCCTTGCCATGGTTTGGCATTGGTGCCGTTATCACATTGGGAATTGGAGGTGGATCAAATTCGATGGTTTTGTTGTCTATTAAGTCTTGAGTTTTATTCTTTAGCGCCCAACATTGGCCAGTCTCATGCCCGGGACTATTCGAGTGATATGCACACTTGGTATTCAGATTGTATATATGTGAAGAGGTATCTGGATTGGCCGGAGGATCACGCAGTGTCACCAAATTATCCTTTAATAGGTGTTGAAAGGCTTGGGATGACGACATGCCTATCCTTGTGTATTGTCTTTGCGGAGCCGTAAACCATTGATGATTGGAAGATTGTCTTTGAACAAGTGGTGGGTCGGAAATCCAAACAACATTAATGGACGGATGGTCATCCTTCTTGGTACATGCCCTTTCCCCATACACAACATTCGTTTCTTTCTTCCCGGTAAAATGTTTCTTTACGAGATTGGAGGTGGAAGCAGATGCTATGGGAATCTTCACACTTTTGATACCGCTTTCAACTCTTTCACCAGTTAAGATCAGCTCGATGAAACCGGAAGAGGAACAACCAACCAATAAGTTGAAAAATGGACCAGATAAAGTGCCCATAAACATATCAATGTGCACCCTGCCGGTTAATGGCGGTTGGACCTACTGGCAAGATCCCTCCACTTTTGGGCGTACTCTTTGAACCCTTCACTCTTACCCATTGTAATGTCTTGCAGTTGAACTCTTGTCGGCACCAGGTCGGCATTGTACTGGTATTGCTGGTAGAAAGAGGTGGCTAAGTCTTCCCATGTATGGATACGGGAAACCTCCAATTGGTAAAACCACTCTAGTTGCGTCCCAGCCAAACTTTCTTGAAAGAAGTGAACCCATAGTTTCTTGTCGGTGATGTGAGGTTGAATTTTGCGCACATAAGACTTCAGGTGAAGTTTTGGGCAGGAAACCCCATCGTATTTAACGAAGACTGGTATCTTAAATTTGTGGGGAATGACAACCCCATATATTAAACCCAAATCACCAAAATCCAAATAGGGGATGACTTGAATCTCAATGGCCTTCAGTCTGTCCTCTAGCTGCTTGTACTTAACATCGGTAGGAGGATACTGCTCGTCAAAATAATCCTCATCATCAGACGCTTGGTCATTGATACACCCAGCCTGGGTACTCCTTGCTTCTCCAATTTAATTTTTGTCTTCCTTAGACGAGTCTTCCACTACCGGTATCTAATGAATCGGCTCTCTGAATCTCTTACCTATATTTACTAGGGCTTTCCTCTTTGGTTTCATTTTGGCTGCTAGAAATGCCATCAACTCTTGTTGCCCCTTGGCCAGGGCCAACATAGTCTCTTGAAACTGGGAGTTTTATGCTTGTAGGTTTTTCACTGTTTTCTCGATATCCATCTTGCTGAAATAAACAGCATAAAGATAAGGAAACCTTCCGTGGAAAACCTGTTATGTTATGATGCATGGAATATGTGTATGCAAATGATTTCAAGGATTTATGAAATTTAAATTTGTATAGACAAAGAATGAACAAGCGTCAAATTTCATTAATTAGTTCAAAATGACTACATCGTGCCTCTTGGGCTTACAAAATAAATCTCTAAGATAAAAAGGTCAAACGCGTCCTCTTCATGGAGTTGCTTTGTAAGTTCCAGAACCCTTTTCTCGCTAGCGTAGAATTGAGCTTCAAAGGTATCTCGTTTTTCCTTTAGGTGAATCCAACCTTTTTGCAAGTCTTCAAGAGAAGTAGGCATTTCGGGATGGAGAACAATGCACGGGACATCTTCTTCAGCCACAGGCTCCAAGATAACTGGTAGGATGGAGGGGTGAGGCATCATGAGCTTCTGAGCACGAGCGCGTACCCACCTAAGGTAAGGCTCAAGGGGAATATAATTCTTGTGTCCCATCATCTTACTATCCACTTTGTTTACCATCCTCCAATCTCGTACAAACCTCTGACGGTAGCCTTGATTGTCGCTCTCGTAGTCGAACACCACTCCTTGGATGAGCATATCATGTGGGCCATCTCTTCGGGCATACCCAAACTCTCGTAAAGCTAAGCAAGGGTTGTAAGTGATACCTCCCCTAATGCCAAGCAAAGGAACATTAGGGAATTCCCCACAATGGTCGATGATAGTGACATTCTCTAAGGATCGAGAAAACCAGTGAATATCCGAATGTCTGAGTGACATCAACCTGTGAGACTATCTCAAACCTTGCTCGTTCTTCAACATATACCGGGGAAGATGTGAAACAAACCATCTAACCAATCGAGGAGTTCAACACATGAGGGTCCCTCTTTTCCTTATAGTGTGAGAGTGGAGAGAATGTAGGATATCTCCCAACAAAGTAGGCAACGGATTGCGAGACATGAAGATTTTGACAGCATTTACATCTATAAGTTGGTCAGGGTTTGGAAATAAAACCATCCCATAGATTAGAAGGGCCAAGATTTCTTCAAAAGCTTGTAAATCCAGAGTGTTCCAACAATCTTGAGCCTACTCCAACAAGAACTTGGCTAAGAACCCTCTGACACCACTCCTTGTTTCCCAATTAGTCGTGACATTGGATTAATGCAAGTGTAGCACTCAGGAAATCTCTTTAGGGCTTGGATATATTTCCCTACCATTGAAAGGTAGTTGATTGAGAATGGTAATCCTCAAGAGTTGAGCGAATTCTTCCATAGTAGGTACGAGCTGGTAATCGAGAAAGGTGAAGCAATGGTGCAAAGTGTCGAAGAACTGGAAAAGCACCTTCATCATATCTTCATCATTGCTTGAGGTAACCAAGTTTAGGAGGCGACCAAGTCTTTCGGTGAATGAAGAATTCTCAGGGACCCTCAATGCTAATTCTTTGAGTTGAGAAGGAATTCTTACGATATTGACTTGGATAGTATTCATGCGGATGGAAGCCATGTCCTACAAAACAGAACAAAGATAAATCCATAATCCTTGAAATGGTTAGTGAGAATGCTTATGATGTTATGATGTTTATGATTTTATGTACAAGTAACCATATACACACAAGGCAAAAAAGTCCTTATGTTTAGGCTTGCATGGAGTCTTATTGGTAAGTACCCTCTTGAAGTTTAGTTGGCTCAACATGTCCTAGTAATAGTAACCGGGTTCTAAGGGATCTCAATATCACTGATCTTTCTTATCGGGCATTGTTTCAGCGTAAACATCTTTAATGGAGACCGAAATATACCGAGAAGTCCGATCTCAATGAGAGTAGTATCGAGTATCAACAAACTTCAGACTTCACCAAAGCCAGCTATCTCACTACTTCTTATTGGCCAAGTTGGTCAAGTAAAGGTTCTAAAGTCAGTTAGTGCTTAATGACACCACACAGCGGCCACGTATTCTCCTTGACTACTCAAGGGCTACTGGTACCAACAAATGTGTCACACTAATGTAGCTATTGCTTATACCATGTCGGTACACCCCACACAGTTTCCACAATGCATTGCTACTTACCTATAAGGTATCCCAGATCCGGGTAGAGGATCAAAATAAGCCCAAACAAGGAACCAAAATGTAAAGCAATCAAGTCAAACAATGAAAGAAAATAAAGGTGATCTAGCCCTAAGGTAACCCCACTTTTAAGTATTCCCCAACATAGTCTCCAGTTCTGTAATACGGTGGGAGAACTGACTTGGGATGTTTTGCGTTTGATCGCAATTGTTGCGGTTAGGAAGAGTCTCCACCGACTTTTCTTTTATCCAAATAAAGGAAAGGGTGAAAAGAACAGGAAATACCTTTGAGATTATTTTCTTGAGTTCACGGGGTAGATTATGAAAAGGGAAGGTATTAGCATCCTTTTCATCTGTAGTTATCTATGGGCTCTTAGTTGCTTGTTAGATCACTTGCTTTGTTTGAAAGTTTGCTTTGTGGTGGTTTTTGAAAGTATTTTTGAAAATGTGCCTTCGTTTAGGCTAACTTTGTAATGATTCTCGTTTCGGCGAAAATGTATACAAAGTGTTGAATTTTGAAAATATTTCATTTGAAAGTGTTTGGTGTGTGTTTGCAAGGATGTTTGTTTTGAAAGTGAGCAAGCAACTAGGAACGTTTCTACCTACTCAAAAGTCTTTTGTTCCTTTCTATACTTTCCTTTAATATTTCTATCTTACCATTGATTGCTAAGAAGCCTTATCTTTGGATGTAAAGGGATGGTCGTGGGTCATCGTATAGTCGTGATAGCAATGTTGTGAGATATCTTAGCATTTCTCTTGAGGGACTAAGATCATTTGTAAGGCAACATTCGTAGCATCATCGAGGGACTATGATCTTGTATTTTTGATTGTTTTTCCTATGACGTCTCACATGCATATTATGGCTATTTTCTCAAAGCAACAAGTGGAGTTAACCTTATAGGTGTAAGTGTGCAAGTGTTTATTTTTTCATGCTTGGTTTATCTTGAATTAGGGTTCTCTAGGCATTGATTTTATCTTTCCATACAAACCCTAATTTACTAGCATTGATATGAAAGCGATAAATTACGGAAAGTAAATTTACTACGCTATTACATCATTTGGAAATGGGGTATACAAATTTACAAATGGGGATTGCAAGAAATTAAACTTAATTATCTATTACAACCATATTGAAACTTGAATAATGTACAACAATTGAAAGGAATATAATGTACAAGGATAAGAAATGGTAAAAAGAAATGGATTTTTGTTTGGATTTTATTAAGAAAGGTCCTTGGTTTTAACCTAATTATCTAAAAGAAAATAATTAATTAAAATAAGTAAAATTAAACCCTAGTTTAAAAGAAATAAAATCAATCAAGAAAGCATTTTTAGGTTTTTTTAGAAAAGGTTTTAAGTTTAATCAAAATAGTATGGAAATTAATTAATTAAAAGAAAACCTAAATTCTAAGTTAATTTTAGTTAAAAAAGAAAATAACTAAACCTAAATTTAATTATTAATTTATTAAGAAAAAGAAATTAAGTTTTTATAAGAAAAATGTTGTCTTTTTGTATTGAAAAATAAAATAAGTATATAGTATAATAAATAAAATATTTTTGTCCTTTTTTATTAATAATTATAATAATATTAATATTAATGTTAATAAAAATAAAGAAAATGAAAATAAAATAAAAATATAAAAATGAGGTTAGGGGGTGCAAAAACAGTTTAGGGTATAGTATTTAAAGTAAAACAGATTTGATGTTTTTTGTTTGGCCCATTAGTGTTTTTGTAAACATAAAAACAAAATAAAATAAAATGAAATGGGCTGCATTGTCAAAAGGAAACAGGGGGAAAGAATAAGTAAAAGAACAAAAAGCCCATCAAAAGAGGCCCAGGCGCGGATGTTTGGAGCAAAAAAGAGAGAAAATGTTGAGAAAAGGAGCAAAATGACAACGATGGGGCTTGAACCCATGCCCTTGACCATAAACGCGCGCTGCCTTACCACTGGGGTGTCTATACATCCGTTAATTTAAACAAAACCATAAATATATATTACAAATCCATTCCTAGAAATGAACTTCATCTTCAACCTCGAGCCAGAGTCCCTGTATCTCATTCATTTCTCATCCATTCTCAAAACTTCCAACATCAAACTTGTTAGAAATTTTACCAGGATTTCAAACATGTAAACAATTTGGACTAACAATCAAATATGAGCATGTATTTCTAAAAGTACCAAATTCTGACCTAACTTTTTTCAAAGATTCAAACTTAAAATTCTCTAAGCTTAGGCAAAATAAATGAAAACTATGGATATATACAACTTCAGGGCAATGATATCTACATTTTGTCTTTGAAAATGAAAGCCTAACAATGCCTAAATGAAGAGATGAAAGTTCATAATACCTCAAGAACTGGAAATCGTGAAATGAGTTTGAGCTGCTTTCAAAGAGTTGTGATGATCAGGTTAGCTTCCTTAGACCTCTAGGAGGCTAATGCAATGCTTAACTTGAGCTATGGATGGCTTGAATGGTCTGGAAAAGTCAAGTTGCAGACCTCTGTTTTTGGTTATGGAGGATGGTGATGGAGATGTTACAGTTCCAAAACAAAGACAGGGATGGACTATATTTGAGGTATAAAAGCTTTGCAAATGATTTCGAGGGAAAACGCACGAGGGAAATGAAAGATAAAAGTTTAAGGGCAGAATTGTGTATCAATGGTGTTTTTTGAGCAATTTCTGGTTTATGAGTGTTTGAGGGAGTTTCAGGGTCTTAGCATTCGTGTACTAGCTCATAAATAATGCCTCTATTTATAAGCAAAAGGTTTGGAGTGTTCTACCAGATCATAATTCAAATTTACATGTTTAAGCTCAACATGTGATTTTTTGACAAAACAAGTTTCCATGCCTTGTACATGGTTCATAGAGTTGTTAACCACTTTAAACACAATACCTCTGACTTTGTGGATGGAGTTTAATCAAAGAAAACAAGTTAGGAGCTCAAGAAGCTGACTTTGTGCATAAAGCTTGCTTTACAAGAATGAATATGTTACTTTCTCCCCAAAATAGCAAATTGATTTGGATAATACTTGAATCAATTGGATAATGGTTCAATCAATTGTGTAAACCATTAATTATGGAGTGAAACATAATTCTAAAGCCTTCAAAGCAAATATTATGCAGCATGGGCTTGATATTTGAATTCTTGCATATCACAAAATGACCTATAATTCAAGAATGAAACCCTAACTTCATCTTTTCGATTCTCCTTGCTCAAGAATGATCTCAATGAGTTCTTGGAATTTTTGGAAAGCTTGTAACATCCTCTACAACCTTTATGTTGGGCATTTTTTAAGATTCAACTTAGAACCATGTAAAAAGTTACTATGAAGTTAGTACCAAAAATCTGCCTAACTAGAGCAAAATTTCACTAAGTCTTTTAGTTTCATGGACATGTCTTCATAAATTCATAACTTGAAATCCATGAATTTCTAGAAAATGTTATGCCCTAATTTTTTTTAGATCTAATTGAGATCTACAACTTTCATGTTGGAAGTTTTCCTTGAATCATCTTGCATCATGGTGGAAATTTGGCACAAATTTATGAAAAAATGTTAACTTTCTAACACTTAGAAAAAGTTCTAAGTCCTAGAATTTTGACTTTTCAAAGATAATTTTGACTTTTTAATTTCTTGATTAACAAATTTCATATTTTGACATGTCTTGATGAAATATGATTTTTGAAACTTGATTTTGATCAAAAAGTCGAAGTTTGACTTTTCAGTGTACAATTGACTTTTCATCAGTTGACTGAAATTCATCTGTCAATCCAATGATCTTGAGAGGTGATTTGAACTATGAAATTAGGTAAAGATGGTGCATTTGAATCCTTGAGATCATGTCTTAAAGAAATAATTCATTTTCTTGATCAAAAGTCAAGAACTGAGCCTTCTCAACCAAAACCCTAATTTTGACCATTTTGCCCTTTTGGTGTCCTGATCAAATTTCTTTAAGGAATTGTGATCCAAACTTGATCAATTGACATATATGAGTTCATAATGTTGATATGGATAAAAAATTATGAAGTTTGACTGCAAATTGACCACAATTTACTTTTCCCTAATACAATTGATTTTAGGTTAATTGATCAATTGACTGACCAAAAATGTGATCCAAAGCTTGAAACTTGACATGAGCAATCTCGGGGATCCAAAATGATCCATGAAATTCATATAAGGCATTAGAAGTTCAATTATCTTTGTACAAACTCAAACCCTAATTTTGTGTTGTCAGTGTTTGAGGAGGTGTCTTGAGCTGATCAAACCTTGTGTAGTCTTGAATCAATGGATATCTTATGAGAGATTTCTTGATAAATGAGATGGAAAAGTTTGGGGTACAACAGGGACAGATACAAGAGTTATCATAAAGAAAATCGCCTTACTATTGGCGTTTCAAAAAAATACTTTTCAAAAACACACAAAAATACAAGGTATTTCAAAAATGAGCTAAGCATCTAAGAGCCCGTAGATAACTACGGATAGAAAGGGTGCTGTTATACCCCAAAATTTTCCCTCTCATATTTCTACAAACATGGCAAGAAAAATCTCCAAGTGGCTCAAGATTGCTCAAGAGTTGGACAGTCAAGCTATCTCCTAAGGCAGTCAACCTCAAATTAGGGTTTTGTGTTGCATCAAGGTCCTTGCATCCAAATGACCTCTAGTTCTCCCCAATGTCCTAATATTTTCTCAAGATCATCCATGTCAAGTTTCAAGCCTTGCAGAGGAAGTTTGCTCAGTCAATTGCTCAAAATGTCCAAAAATCGACTGTGATAGGGCTAAAGTCAACTGTGACCAAATACAGTCAAACCTCAAGATTTTTTGTCAACATTCTCATTTTGAAGGATATTTCATCATTTGATCAAGGGTTGATCGTGATTCATCAAGGATTGCTCAAAATTCATCAAGACTCAAAAGTTGCTAAATTAGGGTTTTGCAGGAAAAGTCAACTCAACTTTGACCAAGCATAACTTTCTCATACTCTATGATAAATGACCCATCCAAAGCTCACTTTTAATAGGATACAATTTCCTACAATCCATATTCATACCCCAAGATCAAGAAATGCACTCACAAGACGTTACAAATTTGGACATTATAGGTCATTTTTGAAACTCAACAAAAATACCTTTTTTCAAAGCTTATAACTTGAGCATGGAATATCAAAATTAGATGAGACCAAATGGGTTGGTTATAGGACATCTCAGGATTTCTAAAAAGTCAAAAAACACTTCCAAAAGTTCGAAATTGAAGAAGTTATGCATTGTTGAAGTTGGGCATTTTTGCAAAATTGCCAAAAGTCAACTATCCCCAAAACTTCAAATTTTGTCAAATGGGCCCATTCTTTTCCACTTGATTTGATCTTGTAACACTACACATGTGTCCTAGCTTCATCCTTGTGTCCATTTATCAAATTTTATATTTTATTTGATTTTCATTTGAATTATTCCATTTTAAATCAATTTAAATCAAATAAAATCACAAAACTTGATTACATGAGATCTTTTTCTATTTTCAGGACGTAATCATCATCATCAAGTGAATCAAATTCGTATCATACATTCCATGTGCAAAAAGATTGGATTTTTGGAAAAATTGGAAAGTTATCAATGGTGAATCAAATTAAATCTCCAAGCATTGATGTACAAGGATTCAGTCCACAAAAGCTAACCTAATACACTCCATATTACATATACAATGCAAAGGCACGAGTTTGAGAGCTAGAGGCTGCAGAATCATCAAAAGAAAAAACTTGAAAAATTGCTAAAAAGTGTGAAACTAAAATCCTTCTTAGAGGCATTTTCAAGGGAAAATATCAACACCAATCCACTGTTGGGTATCCACTGAACCTCCTGCAATCAAAAGCAAGCTCTCACACCCTCTCAATCGCATTGTAAGTCTCTCAAAATACCGCCCTGTATTTGAAATCGAAACTCCATGTTCTTGCATTTTTTTGACAAATCTTTGGTATATTCATGATGCTCATTCAATTTCTGAACTTTTGGCATTATTTGATTGCGTTTATATGAACCATAGCCCTATAACCGAACCTAGGGTTTCGTATATTTATTTTTGGGTGTTTTATTTACAGGCAAAATTGGAGCCATTGATGGACATGGATGTAACCAGGGGAGAGAGACGAGCATGACCATGTGCTTGGAATCAATTTCCATGGACTAGGATGGACTTTAGGACGCTCATACGAATTTAGCTGCGGATACAAATCCGCAGGTAAATAACCAGGGTTGAATGAAGAAGACGATGACGCGTCTCCCCCTAGTTGGCTGGTTCAAACTTCGCGCATTTTATTTTTTTATTCGGGCATATTATTGTTTTTCCATATATTATATTTATTGTCCATTACACTAACAAATGAAACGCGTTGGTTGAGTGGTAGAGGCATACGTTCAAAATCCAACAGGACCTGGGTTCGAATCCCAGGTCCCCCATGCATTTGTTAATATTTTTCTTCAGGTTATTCAGTGTGAACTCAAGCGCGCAGTACATGATACTCCCTCACTCAAATGCTTGCCAGATGGCCCCAGGCCAGATCTGGTGGTCCAGATGTGATGTCCATCATACTCCCAAGTCAACGTGCCACATGGAATCAGAAAGTCAAACGAGGCCTGCATGTTAATGGGCCACAAAATTGCCATTCCAACCTCCAATTTGGGCCCAAAACCCCCTTGAGTCTTTCTATTTCTTTCTTCTTTATTTCTTTTTATTTGTTTATTATTATTATTTTTATTATTTAACTAACCAATTAAATCATTTTTCTTAATAAAATTAAAACCAAAAAATATTTTGTTTATTAACTTAATTTTCAGTATTTTATTTTTGTTAATAAATACTAATTTAATTAATTTAGTTTAATTAGGAATAACTTTTAATATATTTTACAATAATTAAAATTAATTTAGACAATTAGGTTTTATTAACTTTGATTAATTGATTTTTATTTCGTTAAATATCCAAAAATCCAATAAAAAATATTATTTTCATTAATTAATTAATTAATTTATTAATTTAATAATTAACTTAGATCTAATTTCTTTTTAATTCAAAATAATAAAAAAAAATCTTTTCTTTAATCAAAGGGTCAAAACCCTAAAACTCGCCCGATTTAATTTCTCGCACACGATCCATTTTTATTCAATATTTTATCTGTTTCCCGGAATGTAATAGTTTAATAGGACTTTTACTATTTTTACCGCTTTATTTATTTTCCGCATTTTAATTTCAAGGGTTGCTTTTGGCGATGTAAATACCCGCCGCCTTGTAATAGTTAGTTTAATTTCCGCAATTTAATTTCCGCAACTTAAAAACTGTTAGATGTTTGGTAATAGGGAATGCATGACAAGACCGAATGTTTAATCTAAAATCAACATAGATAACCATTGACATGCACAAAGACAAAATTAATTGAAAACAACACACTCGCACATGCACACTCTTAGGGTACACCTCGCTTGGTTGCCTTTGAACGTGGTCATTGAGTATAGGAAGTTTTAGAGGTCGCCCTCTTGTCCAAAGATCATAGTTGCCTCAAAACGGTTGCCTCGGAAAAATGATCTAAGACATTAGGGTTACCGCTAAGGCGTCCTAACATTGCTTTAGTGACCGCACGTCCCTTAATCGAATTGACCCTTAAAACTCCAACGACGGTGATACCTACTCATCAATAGTGGGATAGCATTGTCTAAAGGACATTAGCACATATTGATTCCTTTTTCGAGTAGGTAGATGGTTCTTAAGTACTTGCTCTCTCAAAAACAAAAACTTTTTGCACTTACACCTTTCAAAACAAAAACTCTTTTCAAACCCACAAACACAAAGAAAAGCAATTTTTGAAAACACTTTGAGCAAGTACCTAAGAGCCCATGGATAACCACGGATAGAAAGGGTGCTAACACCTTCCCTTTCTATAATCTACCCCCCAGACCCGAGAAACATCTCAAAAAAGGAATTTTTCTGTGCTTTTTTCCTTTCCTCGTTGGATAAAATAAAAGACGGTGGCGACTCTTGCTTACCGCGACATTTTGAGAAAACAAACGCAAAATGCAAACCAGCATTCCAAAAAACAGTCAGTTCTCTCCCACCGTATCACAGAACTGGCGACTCTGCTGGGGATTATTAATAAGTGAGGTGTACCTTAGGGTTAGATCATTGTGTTTTCAATTGTTTGCTTTGTATGCTTTATACTTGTGGGCTTGTATCAGAGTTATTATAGATCCTAACCCGGATCTGGAGGATACCCTTTAGGTAAGTAGCAATAAACTGTGAGGGAACTGTACGGCGTATACCGATACGGTTGAAGCAGTAGCTACGTTGGTGTGGCACTTTAGATTGTACTGATATCCCTTGTGTTGGAACGAGGAGAATATGGGTCATCTAAGGGGTCATTAAGCACCAACTAACCATATAACCTTTAAATTGACCAACTTGACCATAGAACAGTAGCAGTATGCTACACTCATTGAGACTAAACTCTCGCGATGATTCCGGCCAAGAAAAGGTTACTAAATTGGAATTATGACCGATCGAGGGTAGTCAGTGATATTGAGATCCTCTAGAACCCGGTTACTATTTTTAGGACAGGTTTAAACTAACTGAACTGAAAGAGGGTAGTACCTAAGCTCCTTGCAAGCCTGAAATCTAAGGGCTCTCTGTGTGACTTGTGTGCCTTTACCATGTTTGCTATTTGTGGATACTTGTGATGTGATTTCTATCATGACATCATGACATCATAACATTGCATACATCTTGCATGGGACTAACCTATTTCAAAGACAGGAGGGATTCATCTTTGTTCTGTTTTGTAGGACATGATGCCCATGCGTAGGAATACCATCCGGATCAACTTTGTCCAGGTTCCCACCATGCTTAAGAATTGGTTGCAAAGATGCCTGATACTACCTCCTTCATCAGAAGACATGGGTATCTTCTCAGTTTGGTTACCTCCAAATTGGACGAGCATATGATGAGTGTCCTGGTCCAATTCTATGAATCATTGTACCATTGCTTTATTTTTCAGGACTATCAGTTGGTAGCCACCTTAGAAGAGTTCTCTGAGCTGCTTGGTATCCCTATCCGGGAGCAGACCCCATTTACTTGTTGGGAGAAGATCCTTAGGCAAGAAGAGATTGCTTCAGCCCTTCATATGACAAAGGATGAGGTAATGGCTAATTGGGGGACTAGAAGTGGAGCAAAGGAATTTCTGACTAAGTTCTTGATTGGTAAGGCTAATTATTTCAGGGATAGTCTAGATTTCATGGCATTCGAAGATATTCTGGCTCTTCTGATATATGGCTTGGTATTGTTTCCGAATCCTGACTCCTTTGTTGATGTGAATGCGGTGAAAATCTTCATCTCTCGTAATCCTGTACCCACTCTCTTGGGTTACATTCTTCATCAGCTTTATGCCCGTACTGCCCGAAAGTGGGGAACCTTGATGTGCTGCGCTCCATTATTGGTGAGGTGGTTTATTTCGCACCTCCCCAAATCAGTGCTGAAGAATAAAGAAGGCATGGGCTTGGCTTATAGGGTTATGTCTCTCTCTCATAATGACATCATCTGGACTCTCAAGGGTATGGACGAGGTGGCTATTATTGATCGATATGGGGAGTACCCCAATGTTCCCTTGATAGGAACCAATGGAGGAATTTCTTACAATTCGTGCTTGGCCTTACGTCAGTTTGGGAGATCCAGAAGAGAAGGACCTCATGAGCTGCTAATGCCTAGTATCATCTTTGATTTTCAAGGGGATAACGACGAGCAACGCCGCCGATTCATAAGGGCTTGGGATAAAGTTCACAGATCTGATCCACACGAGCTGGGTCCAAAGACTTCACTTCCGATGGAGCCATATCTCAGATGGGTTCATATCCGTGCCCAAAAGCTGGGTATGCCGTATGAAGCCGTCCTGCCTATCATTGTTGAAGTGGCTAATGAAGAAGGGGTTCTTTCAACCATCCTCCATCCCCATATGCCCACTGACATTAGGGCACTGAAAAGGTCTTGGATGCAACTGAGAGAAGAACAGGATGCTTACCGAGAAAAGTTTAACGAGCAAGAGCAGAAGATCCAAAAGCTGACTAGGCAGTTGGAGAACGAGCAGATTCTCAATGACTATGTCCGCACCGACAAGAAGAGACCATGGGAGCACTGATTGTCCTGTGTTTATTTCCTTTCCAGTTTTTATTTCCTTTTCAGTATTTCCATTCTTGTAACGCCTTAAGGGCAATTTGTTGAACAATTCGAATTTCAAAGTTTATCTAATAAAAGTGTGTTTCATTTCTTATTTACAAATTTGAATCTCTCGATTGTCTTTGAAATCACATCATACGCATTTCATCCCATGCACTCCATAACAGGTACCCATTACAGGTCTCTTAACTTCTTCGCTATTTATTTCAGCACTCACCATGTCTGCTGAACCATCAACTGAGCAAGCAATCAAGGCCCTACAGGCCCAGAATGCCCAATTACAAGAGCTGTTCATGAATCTAGCTAAGGGTCAGCAAGATCTGAAGACCCTGATTCTGAAATAAAAGAAGAAGAAGAAGAAGAGAACAATCCTGTTTAACACAGGTCACAGGTTTGGAAATAGGCTACGGGATGAAGTTGATTTGACCACCTCATCTGGAGGGAAAGATAGTCAGGAAGAAAGGAGGGCTCCTAGCCCTGTGGTCTCAGACAACAAGGAAGACTTCGACGAAGACCAGTATCCTCCTGCTGAGGATAAATACAAACAACTGGAAGACCGGTTGAGTGCGATGGAAGTTCATAAGGTGCCTGGTCTGGACTTTGGTGGTCTGGGTCTATCATCTGGGGTGGTAATTCCCCACAAGTTCAAGGCACCAGCCTTTGCTAAGTATGACGGAGTTTCTTGTCCGAAACTATACCTTCGGTCATATGTAAGGAAGATTCATCCGTACACCGCTGATAAGAACCTATGGATCCATTTCTTTCGACAGTCTCTCAGGGACTCAGCTTGAATGGTTTTACCAGTTGGACGGAGCTAGTATCCGCAGTTGGGAAGATTTGGCTACTGCTTTCTACAGGCAGTACCAATACAATTCCGACCTCTCTCCCACGCGTACCCAACTCCAGGGTATGTTAATGAGAATGGGTGAAGGTTTCAAAGATTATGCTCAGAAGTGGAGGGACCTCGCCGGAAGAGTGCAACCACCCTTGGCTGATCGGGAGCTTGTGGATATGTTTCTGGGGACCTTGTCTGGTCCATTTTTCAACCACCTGATTGGAAGCTCTTCGTCTGGGCTTACAGAGCTAATTATGACCGGTGAGAGGATTGAGGCTGGTATTAAGGCCGGTAAGATACAAAAGGGTGCTTCACCGAGTACCGAGAAAAAGCCTTTCAAGAAAGAGTCCAGGGATGTCTACAGTTCGAAAATCCAGAGTAGACCTGAACATCGCCAAACTGTCAACGTGATTGTTATTTCAAGACCTGCTGGTGCTCCTCAGCACAACAATCAACAAAAGGAAGAGAGACCTCGAAGGCAATTCACCCGTCTCAGCATGACTTTGTCTCGGATTCTGCCACAGCTATTGAAGACCAATCTAGTGATTCCAAGGGAAGCCCCGAAGAATCCATATACAACATCACTGAAGTACAACCCTAATGCCCGTTGTGCATTTCACTTTGATAACCCGGGGCATAATACAGATGATTGTTGGTCTTTGAAAAATAAGATACATGACTTAATTGATGCTAAGGAGATTGAGTTTGAGGCGCCCGAAAGACCTAATGTTGTGACTGCTCCTATGCCCAAGCATGGAGTGAATGCTATAGATGAAGACTCGTTTGTGGTTTCTGTGAACGACATTGTTACCGCTTTGATGACTGTGAAGAAGAACCTTTTGCTAGCCGGTTTATTTTCGGGATGTGACGAAGGATGCTGTATGTGTTCTGTCCTGCCTACCGATTGCCATCTTTTGAAGTCAGGTGTCCAACGCATGATGGATAGTAAAGAAATTCTGTTTGAGAAGACTGTTGTTCCCTTAGTTCATACTGAAGAAGTTGCTATTATTACCATTTTCGACGATTCTTCCAAGGCTTCCTCGAGAAAGCCTGTTAGAATTACATATGTTCCAAGAATCGCACCATTGATCATCACTGTTCCTGGGCCTATCCCCTACACCTCTGATAAAGCTGTCCCTTGGCATTACGGGGTTGATGTTTATTTTCATGGAGTTAAACAAGAGTTAGATGCTGATACTGATGTCAGCAATATTGTTGGACCTGCTAAAGTCACCCGCAGCAGAAGACTTTTCTCACCTGATATCTCTCCACCAACTGCCCGAAAACCTGTTGTTATTACACCTGCCAGTATACCTGCTACCATTCCTGGTCAAGTTCCTATTCTTGCCCCTGTCACCGAGTCATCTAATACTCGGGGCAAAGAGACCGCTGATGAGCCTGCCCGGACGGAGGCACCAAAGACGATTACTGTTGAAGCTTCTAGACAAGAGATGGAAGAGATTCTGAAAATTATCAAAAAAAGTGACTACAATGTAGTTGCACAGCTGGGGCAAACCCCGTCCAAGATTTCTATGTTGTCACTGTTGCTATGCTTAGAGGCCTATGGCAAGGCTCTGATTACATTTCTGAAGACTGCATACGTACCACAAGAGACATCAGCTGATCAGTTTAAAGATTGCATGGCCAATCTGACTGCTGATAATGGGTTGGGTTTCTCTGACACCGACTTGACTGCTAAAGGGAAGAATCACAATGATGCCCTATATGTCTCCATTGAATGCATGGGCACTACTGTTGCTCATGTATTGGTGGATACTGGTTCCTCATTGAACGTTTTTCCTAAGAAAGCTCTAGACCGGTTGGACTGTGAAGGGTTGGAGTTGAAACCAAGCAACATTGTCGTTAGGGCCTTTGATGGGTCCAAGAGGATGGTGCATGGAGAAGTTGATATTCCGATTAAGGTTGGTTCTCAGGTCTTCAACTCTACATTCTATGTGTTGGATATTCGGCCATCTTATTCTTGTTTGTTGGGTCGTCCCTGGATCCACAAAGCTGGGGCCGTAACCTCAACGCTCCACCAGAAGCTGAAGTACCCAGTGAAAGGGAAGATTGTGATAGTACAAGGAGAGGAAGAGTACATGGTGAGCCCCCTCAACTCTTTCTGATATGTAGAGATGGACGGGGAGTTCATTGAGACCCCGTTTCAGCATTTTGAAGAGGTTCCCCAGACACTGGCGTCAACCGATATTGTTGTTGAAGATTCTCCTATGAAGATGGTTTCCTTCAAGGATGCCCGGGCTGTTGTCGAGAAAGGTGGGTGTGCAAATTGGGGCCGTCTCCCTGATTTTACACAGAAGACTAACAAGTTTGGTTTGGGTTTCACTGCAGAAGCTTAAAGGGCTGTTCAGAATGCACGGATCGGAAGACCTCCCGTGTTCATCAGCAACTCGAGAGTGAATGCCATTGAAGAAGATGTTGAAGAGTCTGAGTTCGACAGTTGGATCTATCCTATGACCGACGGTGGACCAAGCAACTGGACAACAAAGGACTTCATCCCTATTTCTTTTGTTACCCAGTAATGAAACTTTTTGTTTTGAATTTGCAACAGAAAATGTTTTAAACTTTACGGCTCGGTGTCTTACCCAGGGCACTGTGGCTTCATTTGTGAGGGCTTTATGTGTGTCATTTTTATATATCATTAATAAAAGCATTGGACATTTCTTGCATTTCAAATCTTACGCTCCTTGTTTTTCTTATTACATATTGTAAAACAGCTATTTTACACACACTCACATATACAGGTCTACATCCACTCTGGATCTCACTGGTAACGACTCTGCTACTGCCAGTTATGACTTCGAAAATCCGATCAATTTAGCCGAAGACGAAGGTGAAGATGATTGCGAAGTGCCTGGTGAACTTTCAAGACTGTTACTTCAAGAAGAGAGGGCTATACAGCCACATGAAGAGCCATTGGAATTAGTGAATCTGGGTACGGAGACAGACAAGAAGGAAGTTAAGATCGGTGCAAATCTGGAGCTCAGTGTAAATCAACGGTTGATTCAGATGCTGCGTGACTACGTTGAGATCTTTGTCTGGTCTTACGAAGATATGCCTGGTTTGGATACTGATATTATGGTTCATCGCCTACCTACCAAGGAAGACTTTCCTCCAGTGAAACAGAAGGTCCACCGAATGCGCCCAGAGATGTCTGAGAAAATCAAGGCTGAAGTGATGAAACAGTTTGATGCCGGTTTCCTAGCAGTTACTTCTTACCCACAGTGGGTGGCCAATGTGGTTCCTGTGCCAAAGAAGGATGGTAAGGTTCAAATGTGTGTTGACTATAGGGATCTGAACAGGGCAAGCCCCAAGGATGACTTCCCTCTACCTCATATCGACGTTCTGGTTGACAACACCGCTCAGCACAAGGTATTCTCCTTTATGGATGGTTTCTCCAGTTATAATCAGATTAAAATGGATCCCGAAGACATGGAGAAGAAAACCTTTGTTACTCAGTGGGGTACTTTTTGCTACAAGGTCATGCCTTTCGGATTGAAGAATGCTGGGGCAACGTATCAACGTACCATGGTTGCTTTGTTTCATGACATGATCCATCATGAGATCGAAGTATACGTCGACGATATGATTGCAAGGTCCCGAACTGAGGAAGAACATCTGGACCACCTTCAGAAGTTGTTTGACAGGTTGAAATTGTACAAGCTGAGGTTGAACCCGAACAAGTGTACCTTCGGGGTGAGATCTGGTAAACTGCTGGGTTTCGTCGTAAGCAACAAAGGTATTCAAGTGGATCCTGCAAAGGTGAAAGCCATACAGGAGATGCCAACTCCCAGAATAGAGAAAGAAGTCAGAGGCTTCCTGGGACGACTGAACTACATTGCCCGATTCATCTCGCACCTGACTGCTACTTGTGAGCCAATCTTCAAGTTACTGAAGAAATATCAAGTGGTAAGATGGAACGATGAATGTCAAGCCGCTTTCGAAAGGATCAAAGAGTATCTCCAAGAGCCACCTATTCTGATGCCTCCAGTTGAAGGGAGACCTCTGATCTTATACTTGACAGTACTCGACAACTCAATGGGGTGTGTGCTGGGGCAGCATGACGAGTCTGGCCGAAAAGAGCATGCTATTTATTACCTTAGCAAAAAGTTTACCGACTGCGAAACCCGATACTCATTGCTTGAGAAAACTTACTGCGCTTTGGCATGGGCTGCTCGCCGGCTGAGACAGTATATGCTAACTCACACTATTCTGTTGATATCAAAGATGGATCCAATCAAGTATATCTTCGAAAAGCCTGCTTTGTCCGGAAGAATAGCGAGATGGCAGATGATATTGACTGAGTATGACATCCAGTACACGACCCAAAAGGAAATCAAGGGAAGTGTGTTGGAAGACCATTTGGCACATCAGGCAGTGGATGATTACCAGTCTATGAACTTTGAATTTCCGGACGAGAATATCATGTTGGTAATTGATTGTGAGACACCTGGACCGGATGAAGGACCTGAGGAGGGATCCCGATGGTCTATGTACTTTGATGGAGCTTCAAACGCTTTGGGTAATGGCATTGGCGCTGTGATCATATCTCCTAAAGGCTCTCATACTCCGTTCACCGCCCGACTATGTTTCAACTGCACCAACAATATGGCAGAGTATGAAGCGTGCATCATGGGTCTTCAAGCTGCAATTGACCTAAGGATTAAGTTTCTGAGTGTCTTCGGAGATTCCGCTCTCGTGATCAGTCAGATTAAAGGCGAGTGGGTTACGAAACACCCAAATCTTATTCTTGACAAGGAGTATATGTTGACATTGCTTCCCCATTTCGAGGAGATAACCTTTGAACACTTCCCTAGAGAGGAGAATCAGTTGGCGGACGCGCTGGCTACAATGTCTTCTATGTTCAAAGTCAATTGGGACAACGAGGCTCCCCGGATTATCATTGAAAGATTGGACGAACCTGCACACTGCTGTGACATTGAGACTGAAGAGGTAGCAGAAAAGCGCTGGTTTCATGAGGTAAAGAGGTATCTTGAAGCTCAGGAGTACCCCGAGGGTGCATCTGTTAATGACAAGAAGTTTCTGAGGAGGTTTGCAGCAAATTTCTTCATCAGCAATGACATCCTTTACAAGCGTAACCAAGATTCGACCTTACTGTGTTGTATGGATAAGAATGAAGCAGAAAGGATCATGGCGGAGTTACATGAAGGTACTTTCGGAACTCATTCCAGTGGACACACCATGGCAAAGAAAATCCTTCGGGCAGGATATTATTGGTCCATAATGGAAGCTGACTGTTATCAGCATTCTCAGACATGTCATAAGTGCCAGGTCTATGCTGATAAGGTGCACATACCTCCAGTTCCTTTGAACGTCTTGACAGCTCATTGGCCTTTTGTAATGTAGGGCATTGATATGATCGGCGAGATCAGACCTACAACATCCAACGGGCATCATTTCATCCTAGTAGCTATTAATTACTTTACGAAGTGGGTTGAAGCAGCTTCCTTTGCTACCGTAACCAAGAATGTCGTGGCACGGTTTATTCAGCATAATCTGATCTGTCGATATGGTGTACCAGAGAGGATCATTACGGACAATGGTACCAATCTCAACAACAAGATGATCACTGAGCTCTGTAAGCAGTTCAAGATACATCATCACAACTCTTCTCCCTATCGGCCGAAGATGAATGGGGCTGTAGAAGTGGCTAATAAGAACATTAAGAAGATTATGCAGAAGATGACAGTGACATACAAAGACTGGCACGAGATGTTACCATTTGCTCTTCATGGGTACCGTACCTCAGCGTGGATGTCAACAGGGGTAACACCCTACTCCTTGGTATATGGCATGGAGGCAGTCTTGCCCATTGAAGTTCAGATACCCTCTCTTCGGATCATGAAGGATGCAGGTTTGAGTGAAGATGACTGGATTCAGACCCGGCTTGATCAGCTGAACCTAATCGACGAAAAGAGACTTACTGCTATTTGTCATGGTCAGACGTACCAAAAACGGATGATCAAGGCATTTAACAAGAAAGTTAGACGACAAGAGTATCAAGTTGGGGATCTGGTAATCAAGCGCATTATCTTACCTCAAGGTGATCCCAGGGGAAAATGGACCCCTACTTACGAAGGGCCATTTGAGGTTAAGAACATTTTTTCAGGAGGAGCTATGATTCTAACCACCATGGATGGTGACGACCTTCCTCACCCCGTCAATGCAGACATAGTGAAAAGATACTACGTATAACCAAAGACCCGCTAGGTTGACTGGCCTTGCCAAAATTAAGGGCTTCCCAGCGAACCAAAAGGGTTCGGGCAAAAGTAAGGGATGAAAATAAAAAAAATCTGTACACCCGGCAATTCGAAAACCTGAAAAGGCGGCTTGGGCAAAAAAGGGTATCCCAGTGGACTGAAAACCCGAAAGGGCGGTCCAGGCAAAAATTAGGGATCAAAGCGTAACACTATGTCTCATTGGATCACCTTGCATCCAGACTTCGATATCGACTATTAAGCTCGGACGAAACTAATCAATTTGATCTACCTTCAACCAAGTAGCAAAGTGATGAGATGCTCGAGGACATAAAGGCAATAGCAGAGTTGGAACCCAGTGGGATTATTCACATAGCTGTTTTGTTTAGTTTTTCACCAATTGTGTAAATTCTATTATTCGACGGCGTTCTCTTACTAGGACGTCAACCGCTTGTACAAAAAACGCCTATTTACAGGCCAAACTTCAAAATCAATACAATTCATTTTTAGACAAATTTCAAACTGTTTTTCCTTTATCTGTTTTGTTTTGTAAAGAACGTCCAATATTCATTTTGGATATATGCATTTGACATTAATTGCTGCTTATAAATATTTATATGCGAAACAAAGGACGATTACGGGTAATATCAGAAACAGGGGCAATAAGAATTGTCCGAACTGTATAGTTGCTTTGTCCACCAGGTACAAGGGTAGATTCAGCTGAAGAATATGGCTAAGATACTTTCACTCCCCGCAGAGTAAGGCAGTAATGGTAGCTCTCCCCTAGCTGGGATTTGCAACTATGAACAAATCAGTAATGCTCTCCCCAAGCAGAGTTGATCTACCATCAATACTAAAAAGGCTTAGTATCACCGGCAGTCTGAATATTCCCCAACAGAGTACAAGAATGTTCCCCGGCAGAATACAAGATACCCCCAGTGGAGTTAAAAATTTTCCCAGCGCAGTCTGAAAAAACTTCCCCAACGGAGTTGAAGCATCATCCCCAGTAGACTTTGGAAGTTTATCCCCGACGGAGTACAAAATGAAGCTTCCCATCCGAGTTCAAAGGATCATTCCCATCATGATTCAAAGGGTTATCCCCAACAAGTCGCAACTGAAAGATCATCCCCAGCGAATTTCTTTCCTCTCACAAACAGGAATTCAATCCTCAACAAATTCAATATCACCAGCAACGATAATTCATCCCGATGGAATTTATCAGTGTAATCCTCCGCAGAGCATCTCTTCCCCACAAAGTAATCTCCTCATCAGCTTATTCCCCAACGGAGTTATCTTCTCCTGCAGGTTTATTCTCGCAATCACCTTCGTTAACATCCCCAGCGGAAACAGAGAATTCAACTCTATTCTCCAGCGGCTATCCGAGATTTATTTTCCCCAGCTAGAAACATTACATTTCCATACATCATGATACATGCATATACACATCATACCACACAATCTCATCTATGTTGAGAGCATCATTGCTTGATATATATCATGCATTGCATACAACTGACCTTTACCTTTCAGGAAAGATACAGTTAAAGTTCTCAGCTATGTCGAAGACCTTGTCTGGTCCAGTTAAATCAATCCTAAGATTTTGCTGATGCCGATCCAGTAAAAGTTAATCCAAGACTCTTGTCTGGTCCAGTTAAATCGATTCGAAGATTTTTCTGATGCCGATCCAATCAAAGTTAATCCAAGACCTCCTCTGGTTCAGTCAGATCGCTGATAAGATCTCTCTGATTCGTATTCCAGTTGAAGTTATTCCAAGACTTTTGTCTAGTCCAGTTAAATCGATTCGAAGATTTTTCTGATGCCGATCCAATCAAAGTTAATCCAAGACCTCCTCTGGTTCATTCAGATTGCCGATAAGATCTCTCTGATTCGTATTCCAGTTGAAGTTATTCCAAGACTCTTGTCTGGTCCAGTTAAATCGATTCGAAGATTTTTCTGATGCCGATCCAATAAAAGTTAATCCAATACCTCCTCTGGTTCAGTCAGATTGCCGATAAGATCTCCCTGATTCGTATTCCAGTTGAAGTTATTCCAAGACTCTTGTCTAGTCCAGTTAAATTGATTCGAAGATTTTTCTGATGCCGATCCAGTCAAAGTTAATCCAAGACCTCCTCTGGTTCAGTTAGATCGCTGATAAGATCTCTCTGATTCGTATTCCAGTTGAAGTTATTCCAAGACTCTTATCTGGTCCAGTTAAATCGATTCGAAGATTTTTCTGATGTCGATCCAGTCAAAGTTAATCCAAGACCTTCACTGGTTCAGTTAGATCGACGATAAGATCTCCCTGATTCCTATTCCAGCCGAAGTTCAGACCACCTATCAACAGTCTCTAAATGGCATCTGTAAGCCCATTCCGGACATTACAAGGCTAATACCACTTCATGCGAGTGCAAATTTATGGGCACTCTAGTGTTCAATCATCTTCCACCTTCGGATCACGAAAGGCCCGAAAGCCAATCTATATCCTCAGGTATAAGAAGATTGAACAGGGGAAGCTGTTGTACCCCAAAATTTTCCCTCTCATATTTCTCAAAACATGGCAAGAAAAATCTCCAAGTGGCTCAAGATTGCTCAAGAGTTGGACAGTCAAGCTATCTCCTAAGGCACTCAACCTCAAATTAGGGTTTTGTGTTGCATCAAGGTCCTTGCATTAAAATGACCTCAAGTGCTCCCCAATGTCCTAATATGTTCTCAAGATCATCCATGTCAAGTTTCAAGCCTTGCAGAGGAAGTTTGCTCAAAAGGTCCAAAAATCGACTGTGCTAGGGCAAAAGTCAACTGTGACCAAATATAGTCAAACCTCAAGATTTTTTGTCAACATTCTCATTTTGAAGGATATTTCATCATTTGATCAAGGGTTGATCATGATTCATCAAGGATTGCTCAAAATTCATCAAGACTCAAAAGTTGCTAAATTAGGGTTTTGCAGGAAAAGTCAACTCAACTTTGACCAAGCATAACTTTCTCATACTCTATGAGAAATGACCCATCCAAAGCTCATTTTTAAGAGGATACAATTTCCTACAATCAATATTCATACCCCAAGATCAAGAAATGCACTCACAAGAAGTTACAAATTTGGACATTATAGGTCATTTTTGAAAGTCAACAAAAACACCTTTTTTCCAAAGCTTATAACTTGAGAATGGAATATCAAAATTAGATGAGACCAAAAGGGTTGATTAGAGGACATCTCAGGATCTCTAAAAAGTCAAAAACCACTTCCAAAAGTTCGAAATTGAAGAAGTTATGCATTGTTGAAGTTGGGCATTTTTGCAAAATTGCCAAAAGTCAACTATCCCCAAAACTTCAAATTTTGTCAAATGGGCCCATTCTTTTCCATTTAATTTGATCTTGTCAAACTACACACGTGTCCTAGCTTCAACCTTGTGTCCATTTATCAATTTTTCTATTTTATTTGATTTTTATTTGAATTATTCCATTTTAAATCAATTTAAATCAAATAAAATCACAAAACTTGATTACATGAGATATTTTTCTATTTTCAGGACCTAATCATCATCATCAAGTGAATCAAATTCGTATCATACATTCCATGTGCAAAAAGATTGGATTTTTGGAAAAATTGGAAAGTTATCAATGGTGAATCAAATCAAATCTCCAAGCATTGATGTACAAGGATTCAGTCCACAAAAGCTAACCTAATACACTCCATATTACATATACAATGCAAAGGCACGAGTTTGAGAGCTAGAGGCTGTATACTCATCAAAAGAAAAAACTTGAAAAATTGCCAAAAAGTGTGAAACTGAAATCCTTCTTAGAGGCGTTTTCAAGGGCAAATATCAACACCAATCCACTGCTGGGTATCCACTGAACCTCCTGCAATCAAAATCAAGCTCTCACACCCTCTCAATCGCACTGTAAGTCTCTCAAAATACCGCACTGTATTTGAAATCGAAACTCCATGTTCTTGCATTTTTTTGACAAATCTTTGGTATATTCATGATGCTCATTCAATTTCTGAACTTTTGACATTATTTGATTGCGTTTATATGAACCATAGCCCTGTAACCGAACCTAGGGTTTCGTAGATTTCTTTTTGGGTGTTTTATTTACAAGCAAAATTGGAGCCATTGATGGACATGGATGTAACCAGGGGAGAGAGACGAGCATGACCATGTGTTTGGAATCAATTTCCATGGACGAGGATGGATTTTAGGACGCTCATACGAATTTAGCTGTGGATACAAATCCGAAGGTAAATAACCAGGGTTGAACGAAGAAGACGATGACGCGTCTCCCCCTGGTTGGGTGGTTCAAACTTCGCGCGTTTTATTTTTTTATTCGGGCATATTATTGTTTTTCCCCATATTATATTTATTATCCATTACACTAACAAATGAAACGCGCTGGTTGAGTGGTAGAGGCAAACGTTCAAAATCCAACAGGACCTGGGTTCGAATCCTAGGTCCCCCATGCATTTGTTAATATTTTTCTTCAGGTTATTCAGTGTGAACTCAAGCGCGCAGTACATGATACTCCCTCACTCAAATGCTTGTCAGATGGCCCCAGGCCAGATCTGGTGGTCCAGATGTGATGTCCATCATACTCTCAAGTCAACGTGCCACATGGAATCAGAAAGTCAAACGAGGCCTGCATGTTAATGGGTCACAAAATTGCCATTCCAACCTCCAATTTGGGCCTAAACCCCCCCCTGAGTCTTTCTATTTCTTTCTTCTTTATTTCTTTTTATTTGTTTATTATTATTATTTTTATTATTTAACTAACCAATTAAAGCATTTTTCTTAATAAAATTAAAACCAAAAAATATTTTGTTTATTAACTTAATTTTCAGTATTTTATTTTTGTTAATAAATACTAATTTAATTAATTTAGTTTAATTAGGAATAACTTTTAATATATTTTGCAATAATTAAAATTAATTTAGACAATTAGGTTTTATTAACTTTGATCAATTGATTTTTATTTCTTTAAATATAAAAAAATCCAATAAAAATATTATTTTCATTAATTTATTTATTTATTTATTAATTTAATAATTAACTTAGATCTAATTTCTTTTTAATTCAAAATAATCAAAAAAAAAATCTTTTCTTTAATCAAAGGGTCAAAACCCTAAAACTCGCCCGATTATCTGTTTCCCGGAATGTAATAGTTTAGTAGGACTTTTACTATTTTTACCGCTTTATTTATTTTCCGCATTTTAATTTCAAGGGTTGCTTTTGGCGATGTAAATACCCGACGCCTTGTAATAGTTAGTTTAATTTCCGCAATTTAATTTCCGCAACTTATAAACTGTTAGATGTTTGGTAATAGGGAATGTATGACAAGACCGAATGTTTAATCTAAAATCAACATAGATAACATTGGCATGCACAAAGACAAAATTAATTGAAAACAACACACTCGCACATGCGCACTCTTAGGGTACACCTCGCTTGGTTGCTTTCGAACGTGGTCATTGAGTATAGGAAGTTTTAGAGGTTGCCCTCTTGTCCAAAGATCATAGTTGCCTCGGAAAAATGATCTAAGACATTAGGGTTACCGCTAAGGCGTCCTAACATTGCTTTAGTGACCGCACGTCCCTTAATCGAATTGACCCTTAAAACTCCAACGACGGTTCTACCTACTCATCAATAGTGGGATAACATTGTCTAAAGGACATTAGCACAGATTGATTCCTTTTTCGAGTAGGTAGATGGTTCTTAAGTACTTGCTCTCTCAAAAATAAAAACTTTTTGCACTTACACCTTTCAAAACAAAAACTCTTTTCAAACCCACAAACACAAAGAAAAGCAATTTTTGAAAACACTTTGAGAAAGTACCTAAGAGCCCGTGGATAACCATGGATAGAAAGGGTGCTAACAACTTCCCTTTCTACAATCTACCCCCCAGACCCGAGAAACATCTCGAAAAAGGAATTTTTCTATGCTTTTTTCCTTTCCTTGTTGGATAAAATAAAAGACGGTGGCGACTCTTGCTTACCGCGACATTTTGCAAAAACAAACGCAAAACGCAAACCAGCATTCCAAAAAACAGTCAGTTCTCTCCCACCGTATCACAGGTGCTAACAACTCCCATTTCCATAATCTACCCCCTTACTCAAAAATAATCTCGAAAGGTCTTTTTCTGTTCTTTTCACCCTTTCCTTTATTGGATAAAAGAAAAGTCGACTGTGACTCTTGCTTACCGCAACATTTGCGAATACAAACGTAAAACCAATTTAATAGTCGATTCTTCCACCATATCACAGAACTGGCGACTCTGTTGGGGATAGTTTAAAAGTAGGGTTACCTTAGAGTTTAGTTCATCTTTTTAATTGCTTTACATTATGTGTTTGTATGCTTTATCTTTAAAGGGCTTGCTTGGGTTTACTTGTAAAGATCCTACACCCGGATATGGGGCACATTTGTAGGTAAGCAGCAATAGATCGTGGAGACTGTACAGCGTAAACCGATATGGTTGAAACGATAGATGTGTTAGTGTGACACCTTTGTTGGTACCGGTATCCCTTGTGGTAAATCGAGGAGAATACGAGGCCGCTGTATGGTCTCATAAAGCACTAACGGACCTTAGAACCTTAGTTGAACAAACTTGGCCATTAGAAAGTAGTGAGATAGCTGGCCTCAGTATAAATATGAGGATTGGCTGATACTCGATGCTACACTCATTGGGATCGGACTTTCAGGATATTTCGGCCGCGAGAAAAGATCGCCTGAGCTGAAACAATGTCTGATAAAGAAAGATCGGTGATATTGAGACTCCTTAGAACCTGATTACTTTTCTAAGACAGGTTGAACCAACTATACTTCAAGAGGGTACTTACCTATGGAATCTAGGAAAGCCTGAACCTAAGGCTACTTGTGTGACTTGTTTGCTTTCGCTATCTAACAAACTTGAACTCATTGCAGGGCCTTGTTTGTACTCCCTGTGGGATTTGTTTGTAGTCATTATCCAATAACTCAGATTCCCTGCAAGACATACTTGTCTTCATCACCTTACACTTTTTCTTGGTGCATAGAGTACACATCATAACATCATGCCATAGCATTTCACTAACCATTTCAAGGATCTCTAGGGCCTGTGATGTAGGTTGTGATGAACCAGACGTCTAGCAAGGGGCAAGGGGATTTATTTTCCTCTAGCCAATGCCGTTAAAAGACCAAAGTACGACAACTTGAGTCAGAGGCTATGACCCACTCGACATGGTGAGCTTGATTCTCGTAGAAGGACCTTCAACGATATGAAGTTTCTTCAATCAAAGATGCATGCAGATTCTAACAGCTTCTTGTGTTTACCCCACGAGATCATTGAAAACATTGCATGCATGTCATTACATAACAGGTCTTCCAGTACATGTTTCTTATCCCTTCGCTGTTTATTTCAGCAAGAAGAAATGGCACTTGAACAAAATGTCAAGGATCTTCAGGCACAGATGCCCAGTTCCAGCAGATGTTTTTGGCTCTAGTTAAAGGGCAAGAGGATCTGGAGACTCTCATCTTGAAAGACAAAAAGAAGAAGACTAAGAAACCGGCTAGTGTCTTGAACCTGGGGAGAAGAGTCAGAGGACCAGCAAAGCGAGCTCTAGACTTCGCCACTCCGTCAAATGAGGGAGACACTCAAGATGAAGATAACAACAAGACCAATGAAGAAGTCAACAGGTCGGGGTCTGAAGAAGATGAAGCTGACTACTCGGAGGAGCAGTATCCTCCCGCTGACGACAAGTATAAGCAGCTGGAGGATTGTCTCAACGCCATGGAAATCCAGAAGATACCAGGATTGGATTTCAGTGAACTAGGGATAGTCCCAGGGGTGGTCATCCCACCCAAGTTCAAGATCCTTGTCTTTGCCAAATATGACAGGGTCTCTTGTCCTAAACTCCACTTGAGATCATACATCAGAAAGATCCAGCCTCACACTGCTGATCGGAAGTTATGGGTCCATTTCTTCCAAGAAAGTTTGGCTGTCACTCAACTAGAGTGGTTCTATTAGTTAGAAGGAACCAACATTCATACCTGGGAAGACTTGGCTGCTGCTTTCTACAAGCAGTACCAATACAATGTTGACCTGGCATCAACCTGAGTGCAATTGCAGAATATGTCCATGGATTCAAGAGAAGGATTCAAGGAATATGCATAGAAATAGAGGGATTTAGCTGGCAGGGTGCAACCTCCTCTGACTGATCGGGAAATGGTAGACATGTTCATGGGCACTCTGACGGGCCCGTTCTTTAATTTGCTGATCGGGAGTTCCTTGTCTGGTTTTACAGAGATGGTTCTGACTGGAGAAAGGATTAAAAGCGGTATCAAAAGTGGGAAGATCCCAATGGCCTCAACCTCCAATGAGGTGAAAAAGCCCTTTGTTGATAAAAAAGAAGCTAATGTTGTCTATGGTCAAAGGAGCCATAATAAAAATAACCACCATTAGTCCGTGGGAGCGGTGTTAATTTCTGATCCTACACCTGTTCAATAAAAACATGGCAATAGAAGTAGGATAAAGTATCAAGAGAGGCAGTACACTAAGATTAATATGCCATTGTCTCAAGCATTACAACATTTTCTAAAAGCGAAACTGATCACGCTAATGGATCTTCCTCAAAAACCTGATACCTCCTCTCCGAAGTACAATCTGAATACGAGATGTGCCTACCATTGTAATAGTCTTGGACACGACACTGACAACTGTTGGTCTTTGAAAAACAAGATTCATGATTTGATTGACAACAAGGAGATTGAATTTGACCCTCCTAAGGCTCCCAATGGGATCACGACCCATATGCCAAATCATGGCCAAGATTGAGAGTGTTTTATTTCTTTTGAATTATCAGTTGTAATTTCTTTGTTGGCTTAAACACTTATCTTTATGTCAGACTTTAGTTATTCTCATTAATTCATTCCATATGTTTGTCTTGAATCAATTTATTCGTATTCACTATATTCAAAATGTGTTTTTTACTTCCTTTTTATGATATTTAACTCTCAATTAAAGGATATAAGCCTTTATAGGGAGGATGACGAAAATAATACCATAATCTTTAAAGTATGCTTTGGAACAGACCTTGCTGACGATGTACATGCGTTGTTTCAAATCCTAAACATTGGAGTTATAAGGAAGATAATCCCTAGTCAACCCCTTTTAGCCTAAGAAGTAGGAGTTCTCTTTTTCATGCAAATTGAAACCCTTAATCATAACCAGGGGGTGGGTAGTTTCTCATTTAATTCAAAGGTGCATTCAATCGCAAGCTTCCTCTTCATACACGACAAGTGGTGTTGAAGATGCCCTTCCAAAACAAAATATGGTGATGGTTCCGCATAATCATCAAAACAGGCAGTCATTGTCTCTCAAAAGAAAAGCCCGCTGAGTCAAAACCTATGAAGGAGACTTAAAAAAAACCTGCGGCATCCCGCTGACTGTAATCACAAAAAAAACAGTTCAGGCAAAAAGTAGGAATAATAAAATAAAAAAAGTGGTCGTTGCAAATCCTCAACAAAAAGAAAAAATGACGACTGCCTTCTCAAATAAACCATCACCAAGTATCAGGGCAAAGATTCCAGAATTCAATGGGGATCTAAACGCACAATTAACTAAGTATAGGACTGAAGAACATCACGAAGAACGGGTTGGATACAAATAAATATTGAGCCTTTATCCTTCATTTCTTAAACCGTGAACCAGGCCACACTACAACCCTTAAAAGTCCTATGGAGTTTCAACATTATGGTCCAATGGAATTCTTCTCCCCAAGCAGGAAGTAACATCCCCCAACAAAGTTTCCTCAAACAAGAAAACAGGGTTCCCCAGCGGAAACAATCCTCAGAAGATTGAAGATACACATGCTCTTCATCCTCAACAGTAGTCAGTGATTTATTTTCCCATACAAAAATGCACTTCACTAACATTTCACATTCAACATCATTTACCAATATCATAGCATATGCATACAAAATACATATAACACAGTCTCATTTATTTTGAGAACGTCATTATGCAATGCATTTCATACATCATGACATTGCATACAACTAACCCTTTTATCTTTTTAGGTAAAGTATATAAACAAACAAATGTCATCAACTATTTACATGACCAGACAAATTTCTGGTACCCTGCTGAAGTAGTAGTCGTCAGATTCCTTCATTACCTGCTGAAGTAGTACTCGTCCAAGATTCCTTCATTACCCACTGAAGTAGTAGTCATCCAAGATTCCTTCATTACTTGCTGAAGTAGTAGTCGTCAAAGATTCCTTCATTACCTGCTGAAGTAGTAGTTGTCAAAGATTCCTTCATTACTTGCTAAAGTAGTAGTCGTCAAAGATTCCTTCATTACCTGCTGAAGTAGTAGTCGTCAAAGATTCCTTCATTACTTGCTGAAATAATAGTCGTCAAAGATTCCTTCATTACCTGCTGAAGTAGTAGTCGTCAAAGATTCCTTCATTACTTGCTAAAGTAGTAATCGTCAAAGGTTCCTTCATTACCTTCTTAAGTAGTAGCCATCAAAGATTCCTTCGTTACATGCTGAAGTAGTAGTCGTCCAAGATTCCTTCATTACTTGCTGAAGTAGTAGTCGTCAAAGATTCCTTCGTTACTTGCTGAAGTAGTATTTGTCAAAGATTCCTTCATTACCTGCTGAAGTAGTAGTCGTCAAAGATTCCTTCATTACTTGCTGAAGTAGTAGTCGTCAAAGATTCCTTCATTACCTGCTGAAGTAGTAGTCTTCAAAGATTCCTTCATTACTTGGTGAAGTAGTAGTTGTCAAATATTCCTTCATTACCTGCTGAAGTAGTAGTCGTCAAATATTCCTTCATTACCTGCTGAAGTAGTAGTCGTCAAAGATTCCTTCATTGCTTGTTGAAGTAGTAGTCGTTAAAGATTCCTTCATTACTTGCTGAAGTAGTAGTCGTCAAAGATTCCTTCATTACCTGCTGAAGTAGTAGTCGTTAAAGATTCCTTCATTACTTGCTGAAGTAGTAGTCGTTAAAGATTCCTTCATTACTTGCTGAAGTAGTAGTCGTCAAAGATTCCTTCATTACCTGCTGAAGTAGTAGTCGTCCAAGATTCCTTCATTACCTATTGAAGTAGTTGCCGTCCAAGATTCCTTCATTACTTGCTGAAGTAGTAGTCGTCAAAGATTCCTTCATTACCTGCTGAATTAGTAGTCGTCAAAGATTCCTCTATTACTTAATGAAGTAGTAGTCGTCAAATATTCCTTCATTACTTGCTGAAGTAGTAGTCGTCAAAGATTCCTTCATTACTTGCTGAAGTAGTAGTCGTCAAAGATTCCTTCATTTACCTGCTAAAGTAGTAATCGTCAAAGATTCCTTCATTATACATCGCAGTCAAGCTTCATACTTACCAATAAAAACAAGTTCCACATTAATACTTGAAACAAGACAGGACAACTATCTGTGGACGACCGATTGTAGATTAATACCTGAAACCAGACAGGAAAACTATCTACATGAGTAGATTAAAGATTAACTCCCGAAACAAGACGAGGAAACTATCTTCCTTTCTCTTAGGTCAGAGATTAATTCTTGAAACTAGACAGAGCAACTATCTCAACGACCAACAAAAGCAAGTTCCGAATTAATACCTGAAACAAGACAGGCTGACTATCTGTGAATAGCTTATTGTAGATCAATTCCCGAAACAAGACGGGGTGACTATCTATCAGACCAGATGAAGCAATCTTACGCGGATTCCTTCTCAATTTCCTAATGCAGCTTTACACGAGCTCATCCTGAAGCAATTACACGGATTCCTTCTCAATTTCCAAATGCAGCTTTACACGAGATCATCTTGAAGCAATCTTACACATATTCCTTCTCAATTTCCAGATGCAGTCTAACACGGACTCATCCTGAAGTGGCCCTACACAAGCTCCTTCTCATATATCTCCAGATGCAGTTTGTAATACGGTGGGAGAACTGACTTGGTTTATTTTGTGTTTGATCTCAATTGTTGCGGATAGCAAGAGCCACCATCGACTTTTGTTTTATCCAATAAGGAAAGGGTGAAAAAAACAGGAAAGACTGTTGAGATGTTTTCTTGAGTTCAGGGGGTAGATTATGAAAAGGGAAGGTATTAGCGCTTTTTCATCCATAGTTATCTACGGGCGCTTAGTTGCTTGCTAGATCACTTGCTTTGCTTGAAAATGTGTTTGTGGTGGATTTTGAAAGTATTTTTGAAAAGCACCTTCGTTTAGGCAAACTTTGTAAGGATTCTCGTCTCTATAAGAATGTATACAAAGTGTTGGACTTTTTAAAAATATTTCATGTTTTTGAAAGTGTTTGGTGTATTTGAAAAATGTTTGATTTTTGAAGATGGATTGTGAGTAAGCAACTAAGAACGTTCTACCTACTCAAAAGTCTTTTGTTCATTTCCTCCTTCCTTTGATATTGCTATTTTACCATTAATTGGTAAGTAGCTTTATCTTTGGATGTAAAGGGACAGGCATGGGTCAATTATATAGTCATAGAAGGCAACCTATGAGATGTTTTAGAAATTTCGTTTAGGGACTAGATCATTTACCGAAGGCAACATTGAGGGAAATTGAGGGACTACGATCTTTTTATCGAGGGACTTTTGCTAAAACGCCCATATTCGAGGGACATGACTATTTTTCGAGGCAACAAGTGAGATTACCCTAGAGGTGTATGTGTGTGAATATTGAGTTTGATTGCATGCATTTTTGTCTTTGAATTCAAAGGTTATCTATTTGTTGATTTTATCTTGCCATATAGCCTAATTACCAATAAGAAAGTAATAAAAATGCAAAGAATAAATCCTAAGCTATTGCAACCATAAAAAAAAATAAAATAAAAAAAAGAGGAAAAGTGAGTCTTTCGACCCAGGCAGTACGCTCCTTCGATTCACCCTATTTTAGCTTCTTTCGGTTGGGCCTGAAAAACAAAAATGAATGTATCGTTCGACCATACCCCTTTTTCTGCTTACTTCGACTGCACCTACAAAACAAAAATGAATATATCCTTCAACCATACCCCTTTTTATGCTTACTTTGACTGGACCTGCAAAGCAAAATGAATATATGCTTCGACCATACCTCTTTCATTTTAGATAACAACATGGGGCAAACCCTAAAAGGCTTCGACCCACACAACCTTCTTCCTGTCTTTTTTCGTTTGGGGACTAAGTAGCAGCATGAGGTGAGGCCATGCTAATATTGCTTCATGGCCAGATTAATTCTTAAAAAATATGTTTGATAAATAAAGAAAACAAACCCAAAGACATAGAAAAGAAAGCAAACGAAGAAGGTGAAAACAAAGACAAACAAAAAAGGTAATGATAGTGCTTGAAACGAAAAGAAATGAGTATTCACATGTTATGCTTAAAACGAAAGGTTAAGGTCAAGAGAACTTACCTTGCTTGAAGCTGGAATGTGGGTCTTGGACTTGATTTGTTTCCCTGGGCATTCTTGAATTCGAAGGGGAAGAAACAAACGTGGTGTTTCTTTGGCTAGATTCGAAAACCAAGAAAAGTTGATTTGTGTTTGTTTATTTCTGGATTTTAAAGAAACAAGTGTGGTGTTTCTTCAAGTTCTGGGTTTGGGATGGTGTTAAATGTCTGAGAGTTTTGAGAGTTTTTGAAGATTCTTTTCAAACAGAAAAAAATCTTCTTCAGCGTTCTTCTTCTTTCTTTTTATTTTTCATCCCCTTTGATGTGCAAATGAACTCTCTATTTATAGAGAAAAAAATTTGAATGAGCAGCTTTGTGAAGGAATAAAATATAGTTTCTTTGAAAGGCCAACATCCACTTGTGTTAACTTTTTATAATCCCTAGATAAAAGTACTAAAATCAATGGTTGAGATGGGTGACTCCTAGTTTATAGGGGGAAAGTGTGCAGAAGTGGCAGGTACAAGGCTCAAGAACTTTCTAAAAAGGTAGTGATGTCATCAAGAGCAAGTTGGCTTGAAGAACAATTAAATATGGAGTGAGGCACAAGTTGGATGCCTATGTAGCCTGACCTATGGACAACTTGACTCTTTGAATCGAATCCTTCATCTTTCCACAACCTTCGACCAGACTTAACAAAGCAGCGTTCATTACCACCAGTTGTGTGTCCTTCGAATGGACCAAATGTGTGTTCTTCAGATGGGCCTTTTCAGCTGAATATGACACTGAGTCTTCTTGCTTTTTATCATTTAGGCCTAACCCTTCAACCAGACTCAAAAGTAAATAAAAACCAATTGTTTCCTAACCATGGCAAGTCCTTCGAATGGGCCACCAAGTTGTGTGTCATAATGCAGCGCTATGTATGTTGAAAGGTTTGTAGTTGGATTCAAAGGTGATATGAAGGTGATTCATAACAATCTTGAAGGTGGATTCAAAGGTGATATGAAGGTGTATTCGAAGCAATTTAAAAGGGAATCATTGCTTTGTGGGTGCTAGCGTGAGAGAAACCCCTGCCTTGTGCGTGCAAGTTTGTAGGAGGATTCGAAGGTTGCATAAAGATGGATTTGAAACAAGCTTGAAGATTTATTTGAAGCCAGCATGTAGGTGTATTCGAAGGAGACGTGCATGTGATAATTCCTTGTGCACGCTAACATGAGGAAAACCCCTGCCTTGTGAATTAAAGCAAACACGTAAGGAGCCAATGGTGCAATCGAAACCAGCATGCAGGAGGCCACATGCTTTATGTCAATGGAAAACCTTTAGAAGGCCATTTCCCTCTAAATCGAAGAAAGATCTCAGAAGGTCATAATTCCCAGTCTAATCTAGCATGCAGAAGGCAATTGCTTGAATGAAACTTGTGGACCAAAGGATGCACACAGGGATCCAGAGTTGGATTCGACGTATGTTGTTTTGAAAGGAAACCATACTCCAATCGAAGTTTTGTCAAAAGGTAATTTTTTCCGAATAGAAGCTTGCCTGCAGGAGGTCATTGCTCCCTAAATTGAAGCTTGCATGCAGGAGGCCACATGCTTTGTCGAAGCTTGTGGAAAGCTTGCTCGAAGGAAAGCCAAACGTTCAATCAAAGCGTGTGAATCAAGGCCCGCTCGAAGAAGCCAAAATGTTATGTCAAAGGATGAATGAGTCGAAGCAAGCTTGCTTTTCTTCAATTTTGTCAGAAAATCATTTTTTAATTTGTCTTACCCTTTTTGTCTGTTTTGTGCTTGTGAAAACTTTGAGATTTTTAAAATCCTTGTGAGAAGATTCGTTAGAAATAAGAGGGAAAATTTTTGGGTACAACATAGTCTAACACAGGCTCATCCTGAAATAGCCCTACATAGGTTCCTTATAATACATTTCCAGACATCAGTTAATTTCCTTCTCCCCAGCAAGTTACCGTGAAGCCTGGATTTCGACCACAAAATAGCAAACTTTCATCTCTCGAGTCCGGAGATAACTCCTCAGTAGAGCCATGGAAAACTAAAGCTCCCAGACTCTATTCCCCACAGAGTTTTCCTCAAGCAGGAGAACAACAGAAATTAACATTCCCCAGCAGAGTCCTTCTCAGACCACAGGAACAAGAATCCCCGTAAAGAGACCTCTTATGAAGTTAGTATCTAATTTGGATGACATCTTTAAGCCCATCTCCATCAACTCTCAATCATCTTCTCCAAATGGCATCTTTAAGCCCATTCCCTACACAATCAACCATCACATCATCGAGTGAAAATTTTTGGGTACTCTAGTATTCAATCATCTTCCACCTTCAGATCACGAAAGGAAAACAAGCCAATCTAAATATTCAGGTTTAAGAAGATTGAACAGGGGCAGCTGTTGTACCCCAAAACTTTCCCTCCTTTTTCTTAAGACATTTTCTCACAAGGATTTTCAAAAGGGCAAGTTTGCACAAGTACAATTGGATTTTTGGCTCTCAATCATCAAATCAAAGAAGAGCAAGTTTGCTTTGATTCATAAGCTTCAATTGCATATTTGGCCCCCTTCAATCATGCTTTGATTCATAAGCTTAAATTGGGTATTTGGTCCCCTTCGATCATGCTTTGATTCATAAGCTTCGATTGGGTATTTAGCCCCCTTCGATCGTGCTTTGATTCATAAGCTTTGATTGGGTATTTGATCTCCTTCGATCAAGCTTTGGTCCACCAGCTTCGATTGAGTATTTGCTCCCCTTTGATCAAGCTTTGGTCCACCAGCTTCGATTGAGCATTGGGTCCCCTTCGAGCATGCTTTGGTCCATAAGCTTCATTTGGGTATATGGCCCCATACAAGTTTGCTTCGACTCATAAGCAGTAGCCTCCTACATACTTGCTTTGATTCACAAAGCAGTGGCCTCCTGCATGTTTGTTGTGATTCACAAAGTAGTGGCATCCTGCACGCAAGATTCGATTGAGCATTGGTATCTTATGTGTCTTCTTTGATCCACAAGACAAGTGATTCCTCTGTGCTTGCTTTCGACGCACAAGGAAAAGGTTTCCTCTTCATGTTTGCCTTTGATTCACAAGGCAAGAACTTCTTTCACATGTGCTTCGACTCACAAAATGGTGGCTTCCCTCATGCTAGCTTTAACTCCACCTGTAAAACCCCTTAACATAGTTTCTACACTATGACACACAATATGGTCCATTCGAAGAAGCATTCAAAAGGTCCATTCGAAGAAGCATTCAAAAGAGCCAATCGAAGAACAAGGCGTGGATGCATTCGAAGGAGTCAGGGAGTGAAACATGTCTAGGTTCATCCCAAAACCCAAAAGGGTAGGAATTCATCAAAGATGACAATCCTTTAATTTATATGATTTTTCCTTCAAAGCCTTGTTAATAGTTGTCCCTTTCCATTTCCATTCCCCTCACATCCCTATAAATACAGGGCTAAGGACACCTTGCCAAGGGACGAAAAAAAAGAGAGAGAAAAGAAAAAACCATCGATCAGCCAAACAGATTCATTGCCCATTGAAACACTTTTTCCACACTCATACCACTAGCCAGACATGCACACACATTTCTTACAAACAGGAAGTCAACCAGGCCCTTACACGAGTAATTCCACGCCCAGGTTCACAGATAAAAGCCTTTCCGGTTGGTAAGAATTCACAAAAATAAAAACTATATTTCTAGGCCCTTTAAATGCATGTTTTTTATGAACATATCATACATAAGGTAACATGCAGGAATAAGATTGTGCCATCGAAGGGCATGATCTGAATTTGCCTTTCGAAGCTCATGATATATGCATCTTCAAGCCAAAAACGCCCAGATTTGAATTAAGGGCAGGAAGGATAAGGTGTGTGTGTATGCAGAGGTAGGGGTTTCGATCCATGCCTCTTGCAATGATTTTTTCTGTGATATGCCAGCAGAGTCGTCAGTTCTGTGATATGGTGGCAGAACCGACTGTTATACTGGTTTTGCATTTTTTATTCGCAAATGTTTCGGTAAGCAAGAGTCGCCACCAAATTTTCTTTTATCCAACAAAGGAAAGGGTGGAAGGAACAGAAAAATACCTTTCAAGAGTTTTCTGAGTAAGGGGGGTAGATTATGGAAAGGGAAGGTGTTAGCACCCTTTCCATTCGTAGTTATCTACGGGCTCTTAGATGCTTAGTTCATTTTGAAATACCTTGTGCTTTGTGTGATTTTGAAAATTATTTTGAAATTCCTTAGTGTGGAGATTTTCTTTTATGATAACTCTTGTATCAGTCCTCAAGAGTGTTGATAAAGCATTTTTGAAAAAGGTTTTTTTTTGAAAATTGTTTTGTGTAAGTGTAAAAAGTTTGTTTTTGAGCAAGCATCTAGGAATTATGTACTTTACTTGAAAGGTTCGTTCTTTTCCTCCTTTACTTTAGATAATGCTATCCTACTATTAGTGAGTAGGTAGCCTTAGTCGTTTGGATGTTTGAGGGACATTCAAATGGACGTTTATAGTCACGAAGGCAACTGGGCAAGAAATCTTAGTAACTATCCTAGAGTTTTAAGATCACTTTATCGAGGCAATGTTGAGAGGGTCATCGAGGGACTTATGATCTTTCTAAACTAGAGGGTAGCCACTAAAATCTCTCATCTTTCGAGAGTTGTGACTATTTTTCTGAAGGCAACCAAAGTGGGAGTACCCTAAAGGTGCCCATGTGAGAGTGTGTTATGTTCAGTTATTTATCTTGATGTTTAGGTTTGCAAGCATTTGATTATTAATCTTGTCATGAAATCCTATTAACATACATCTAACAGTTAATATCTGTACAAGAATTTAAAGTGTGGAAATTAAAGCTACGCTATTACATGGCTTCGGGGAGGGGGATTATTACATGTACAAAAATTGGGGGAAAAATAAAAAAGTAGAAAATAAAGTCCTAATTTTAACTATTACAACCCACAGTCAGATACAATAATGATAATAATAATAAATGCTAAAGTAATGAACGCGCACGAATTGAAAGGACTTCTAAATCCTAAAAATGAAATCTTTTTGTTGTTTTGTTTTGTTTTTATAAAAGAAAAGTAAAAATCTAAATCTACTTAATTTTAATTTATAAAAATGTCTAAGTAATTAATGATTAATAAACGAAATTAATTTTAAAAAGGACTAAAACCTAATTTTTTGTGATTTTTTTGATTTAATGTTGATTTAGAGAGGAAAGTGTAGTGATAGAAATTTTTAAGACTAAGCCATTAGATTGACTAGACTTACACAAATCAAAATAAAAATCGTCACCGCGCTTTATTGTTTCCAAAGAAATGGGAAAAGAGCGAATAACCCAAAAGATGGGGGAAAGATTCAAGGTAAGGGGGTTGGTTATGCAAAGGGAATGTATTAACACCATAAACATCTATGGTACTCCGCAGGAACCTCTTTGAAAAAAATCCGTATATTTTGGCTATAAAATGTTGTATAAAAATAGATGGTGGAGGTGAGAAAAGAAGTATTTTTATGATTTTTGCACCCACCGCGGTTGCGAACCTTTAGTGCCAATGTACCACGTTTCGTGCAATAGGGGATCCGTGTACACATAGTTCCTCTTTTAAATTTTTTTTAAACACAAGTATGTTGGTTAATTTTATGGGATAAGACATCATCGTCATTGTCCGTGTGGAAAACATACTTACTACTCACAATCATGAGAAAGGGGAATTTACATCATCTCAAAGTGGAGGATATGACTTGGATTTTAAAATTAACAATGTCTCACTCAACACCCAAGTGGAAAATATCTCTCTTCACTACATATTGTAGAAGTATAGTTGTTTGCATCACTACAAGGATTGACAAGAGTCCAATATTTCGAGAAAAGTTTTAAGATAAAAGCCAAAGTGGAAAAACGGTTTGAAATGAGATTGATTGACTTTTAGTCTTCTCAAAAAAAGGAGGATATCAAAGTATTATTAAATTGATTGAAGTTTATTCATGAAAAGGTTTTGAAAATGCATGGACATAAGTCCAAGTTTATTATGAAAGTGGTTCAAGTTTCAAAACAAGAAGAGTTTTCAAAAGAAGGAAGAAGATTTTTGAAATTAAAGAAGATGGGAGGAGAAGAAGAGACTATCCTAAAGCATAAGGTAAAATCTAGGGATAAGAACCATCTAACCAACAAGAAGCTAATACTTGACATTATGAGTCAAGATAGAATCCCCATTCTTTGGATTGAAACCAAGCAAGCAAAGATACTAGATCTCTTGAGAGAACCAAACTTCAAGTGTATTAAGTCTTTACAAAAATTGGGCAGAGTAACAGTTGTATACGGGTGAATTCCAGATTACAAACAAAGAATGTAATCTCAATAACCTGCATACAAAACAAACAAACAACCCAATGTCTTGATGTAAACCTCAAGAACTCCAGAAAAAATATCAATCAAGGTCACAAGGTCTCCAACATAGGCCAAGATTTCTAATCCTAAGTCCAAGAAGTCCTATGCTCCATAATGCCAAGGATAGTAGCCAAGTAGTCCAAGTACCATTTAAAGGATTTTATGGTTCTTGTTGATTATTAGGCATCTTGAAAAATAAAAGAAAGGCTCAAGTGAGCAAAAATAAAAATAACAAGAATATAGATGCTCAAGTGAGCAAAATACAAATAACATGAAATGTAATACTTAAAGTAAATGGTACATAAAGAATAAAATTTAAAAGCATAAAGTAAAAATAATTTAATAATTAGTGGTTAGTTGGATGACCATCTTGAAACTTACATTTGGAACTCATTAAAGGATTGGTAGAACCAAAGCCTCCACACAACAAGTTGCATTTTCTTTTTGTCAAGTATATCATCCATTTGGAATCCTCAAAAGTACCATTTAATGATCAATAACATTTAAGTGATCCACGTTGACCAAAAGTGTTGTAGATATATTATAGGATTGGTAGAACCAAAGCCTCCACACAATGAATCTCAAGGTTATTGGATCAAAGAGATAAAATTAACATACTTCGACTTGTCCCAATATTTGGCTTTCAGGCATCAAATCGAAGAAGAGCAAATTTTCCTTGATTCATAAGCTTCGATTGGGAATCTAAAGTACTTCGAGCAAGCTTTGTTTCACAAGCTTCGATTGGGAATTTGGCCTCTTTCGATGCAAGCTTGGTTCACAAGCTTCGATTGAGCATTTGGCCTCCTTCGATGTAAGCTTGGTTCGCAAGCTTCGATTGAGCACTCGGCCTCCTTCAATCAAGTTTAATTCATAAAGCTTCGACTGAGCGTTGGCTTCTCCAGGCTTGCTTTCGATTCACTAGGCAAATACTTCCTTCGTGCTTGGTTCAATTCACTAGGAATTGGCCTCCTTTTTTCCTGCTTGGATCCATAAATCAATAGCCTCCCTCATGCTAAGCATCCACAAGGCATTGGCTTACTTTGTGCTAGCTTCGACTGGGCAAATGGCTCCCTTTGAAATAGTTTGCTTCGATTCACAAGCAGTAGCCTCCTCCAGGTTTGTTTTGATTCATAAAGCAGTGGCCTCCTGCATGCAAGCTTTGATTGAGCATTGGCTTCTTACGTGTCTGCTTTGATCCACAAGATAAGTGCCTCTTTTGTGCTTGCTTTCGATGCACAAGGCAAATGCTTCCTCTTCATGCCTGCCTTTGATTTACAAGGCAAGAACTTCCTACGTGCCTGCTTCGATTCACAAAGCAGTAGTCTCCTACATACTAAGCTTAGATTGGATATATGGCTATCTCCATGCAAGCTTCGACTGGGCAATGTCTATCTTCAGGCCTTCTCTAACTCCACCTCTAAAACTCTTCAGCATACAAAGTTTTACACAATGACACATAATATGGTCCCTTCGAAGAAGCATTCAAAAGGTCCATTTGAAGAACATGCATGTGGTCCATTCTCGATTGCATATTAGTGTTATTACTGTTTTTTTGTGAATAATTTATCGTGATACATGTAAGTTATAGTGTCCAAATGCCAGGAGACTATTGTTAGGGCCTTCGAATCTGATTACCTTCGAAACACATGATGTAGGCCATTTCAGGCCAAAACAAACCCAGATTCAAACTTATGGAGTTCGAATTAGAGGGGATTCAAATTGAGAGGAAGGTCCTGGGTTTGATACCCAGGCCTTGCAATTTTTTTTCTAACATGATATTTGCAGATTCAATGCTTCCAGGCTACACACGCATACCATACACCATCAAATCTATGCCATCATATATACATCTGATCCAGATCTAACGCCCTGAGCGCACAACCTCACCATGGACTCTCTTGAGGATATTCCCGTTGAATCCATTGGCAGCCTGGGCCTCTCCTCAAACTTGGGCCCAACGAATTTCAAGTCTCACCCCCCAATTTCTTTTACTATCCTGGCCCATTTAAATTTTGTTTTATTTTTATTAACTTATTTCTTTTTATTTGTTTTGTTTTATTTACTCAACAAAATAATTATAAAAAAATCACAAAAATTAGGTCTAGTCTTTTATAATTAAAATTAATTTTGTTAACTAATTAATTAATTACTTTAACATTTTTTCTTAAAATTAAAACTAAATAGACTTAGGATTTTAATTAAATCATTTTCCCAAAATAAAAACAAAAACAAAACAACAAAAATATTTCCTTTCGTTTAGGATTAGACGTTATTTTCAATTCGCGTGCGTTTTTTTTTTTTGCTTTCTTTATTTTCATATTAATGTACTTGGTCATGTGATGTAATAGGAATTAACTAGGACTCTTTTACCTCTTTTCTTTATTTTCCCCAAGTTTTTAGACTTGTAATAATCCCCCCCCCCCCCCCCCGAAGCTTTGTAATATTGTAGATTTAAATTCCCGCATTTTAAATTCCTGCAAGTTATCAACTGTTTAGATGTATACTAATTAGGATTGTATGGCAAGAATAATAATCAAACATTAGCAAACTTAACACAAGACAAAAATAACTGAAAACGAACACACTTGCACATGCTCACCTCTAGGGTACTCCCACTTTGGTTGCCTTCGGAAAAATAGTCATAACTCTCGAAACATGAGAGATGTTAGTGGCTACCCTCCTATTTAAAAAGATCATAAGTCCCTCAATGAATCTCTCGATGTTGACTCGGTAAAAATGATCTTAAAACCCTAGGGTAGTTACTAAGATTTCTTGCCCAGTTTCCTTTGTGACTATAAAACATCCCTTCGAATGTCCCTCAAACATCCAAACGACTAGGGCTACCTACTCACTAATAGTAGGCTAGCACTATGCAAAGGAAAGGAGGAAAAGAACGACCCTTTCGAGTAAAGTAGATAGTTCCTAGATGCTTGCTCAAAAAAAAACTTTTTTACACTTACACAAAACAATTTTCAAAAACATTTTAAAAAATGCCTTATCAACACTCTTGAGGACTGATACAAGAGTTATAATAAAGCAAATCGCTGCACTAAGGCATTTCAAAATACTTTTCAAAACACACAAAAGCACAAGGTATTTAAAAAATGAGCTAAGCATCTAAGAGCCCGTAGAAAAACTACGGATGGAAAGGGTGCTAACACCTTCCCTTTCCATAATCTACCCCCCTTACTCAGAAAAATCTCGAAAGATCTTTTTCTATTCTTTTCACTCTTTCCTTTGTTAGATAAAAGAAAATTCGGTGGCGACTCTTGCTTACCGCAATATTTGGAACACAAATGCAAAACCAGTATAAACAGTCAGTTATTCCAACGTATTACCGAACTGGCGACTCTGCTGGGGATTTTGAAAATAAAGTGGGGTTACCTTAGAGTTTAGTTCATATTTGTAATTTCTTTACATTGTGTGTTTGTATGCTTTATCTTTAAAGGACTTGCTTGGGTTTAATTGTAAAGATCCTACACCCGGATCTGGGGCACATTTTTAGGTAAGCAGCAATAGACCGTGGAGATTGTACGGTGTAAATCGATATGGTTGAAATGATAGTTGCATTAGTGTGACACATTTGTTGGTACCAGTATCCCTTGTGTTAAATCGAGGAGAATACAGGGTCGTTGTGTAGTGTCATAAAGCACTAACGGACCTTAAAACCTTAGTTGAAAAAACTTGGCCATTAGAAAGTAGTGAGATAGCCGGCCTCAGTATAAAGCTGAGGATTGGTTGATACTCGATGCTATACTCATTGAGATCGGACTTTCGGGATATTTCGGCCGCGAGAAAAGATCGCATGAGCTGAAACAATGCCTGATAAAGAAAGATCAGTGATATTGAGACTCCTTAGAACCGGGTTAATTTTCTAAGACATGTTGAACCAACTATACTTCAAGAGGATATTTTCCTATGAACCCCATGCAAGCCTAAACCTAAGGTCTTGTGTGTATGCTTGTGTGTGATTAAATTGTTCAAACATAAAATCATGCATTATAAAATCCATATTCATTTCATTAACCATTTCAAGGATTAGGGGATTTATCTTTGTTCTGTTTTGCAGATCATAGCTTCTGTTCATAGAAATACCATCTGAATCAGCTTTGCGAGAATACTTCTCCAACTCAAAGAGCTAGTATCAAGGGCTCCTGAGACTTCCTCGTTCACCAAGAAATATGGTTGACTTCTCAACCTGGTTACCTCAAGTTTTGGTAAGAGGATGAAGAGGGTACTCTTTCAGTTCTTTAACCCCAAACACCATTGCTTTACATTTCCCGATTATCAGTTGGTATCCACCATGGAAGAGTTCTCTCAAATATTGGATGTACCCATTCTGGATCAGATGCCTTTCATCGGTTTATATGAGGCTCCAAAGCCAGAGGTCATTGCAGCAACCTTGCATCTGAAACGGCCGGACATTATATCCAACTGGGAAACAAGAAGCGGAGTCAAGGGTTTCCTAGTATAGTTCCTACTAGAAAAGGCCCAATTATTTTGGGATGATTTGGATTTCCAAGCTTTCAAAGAAGTCCTAGCTCTTCTAATCTATGGGTTATTATTGTTCCCTAATTCGGACTTACTCATAGATGTGAATACTGTCAAGGTTTTTCTCTCCCGTAACCCTGTGCCTACTTTGCTCGGAGATATATTGCATTCCCTTCACACCCGTACCATGAAGAGAAAAGGGGTTCTTATGTGTTGTATTCCATTGTTGTCTAGGTGGTTTATTTCAAACCTTCCTCAATCAGTATTGAAGAATGAACAAAGTTTGGGTTGTTCTCAAAGGATAATGTCACTTTCTCACTTGGATATTGTCTGGTACTCCCGGTCTATGGGAGATATTTCTATTATTGACCATTATGGGGAATTCCCTAATGTCCCACTCCTCGACATTAGGGGAGTGTGATACGGTGGCAGAACCAGACTGTTTTAGGAAAATGCTGGTTTGTGTTTTGCGTTTTGTATTTGCAAAATGTTGCGGTAAGCAAGAGTCGCAACCGACTTTTATTTTATCCAATTGGAAAGGAAAAAAGCACAGAAAAATTCATTTTTGAGATATTCTGAGTACGGGGGGTAGATTATAGAAAGGGAAGGTATTAGCACCCTTTCTATCTGTAGTTTTCTACGGGCTCTTAGGTACTTGCTCATCTTTTAAAAATTGCTTGTGTGTGTTTGTTTTGAAAAGTATTGTTTTACTTTGTTTTAACCCTTGTATCAGTCCTCAAGAGTGTTATGAAGTGTTTTTGAAAACTTTGTTTGAAAAGAGTCTAAGTGTGGAAAATTTTTATTTTGACCAAGTACCTACTAGCATCTACCTACTCGAAAAAAGAATGTTTCTGTTCTTGTTTCCTTTAGACAGCGCTATCCCACTATTAATGCGTAGGTAGCACCATCATTGGAATTGTAAGGGTCAATTCGAAAGGGACGTACGATCACTAAAGCAATGTTAGGACGTATTAGTAATAACCCTAGTGTCTTAAGATCATATTCGAGGCAACATTTCCGAGGATACTTTCCGAGGTAACATTTCTGAGGCAACATTTTCGAACGAGGCAATTGATCTTTGCTTAGACAAGAGGGAAACCACTAAGACACCCTATAGTTAATGATCGTTTTACCGAAGGCAACCGAAGTGAGAGTATACCCTAGGAGTGCGCATGAGCGAGTGATTTGATTTCAGTTATTATCTTTGCACATTTAGGGTTTGCTAACCATTTTAAAATTAACATACATTCTTGTCATGCAATCCTATTATCATACATCTAACAATTAATATTTGCGAAAATTAAAATGCGAGAAATAAAACTACGCTATTACAAGGCTTCAGGGAGGGGGATTAATTACATAGCCAAACACCCGTAAAACGGTAAATAAAAGAAAAATCCTAATTAAACTATTACATCCCATGAGCAGTTACATTAATATCATAAAAATAAATAAACGTGCGCGATGAAACGAGAATGAGATAAAGTTAGGGTTTTGACCCCGTCTAAACCTAATTAAAAGAAAAAAAAAATCATTTTTTGTTGTTTTTGATTATTTTGAGAAAATAAGGCTTTTAATTAAATAAATACAAACGTAATTACTAATTAATTTAAATTAAGAAAAATAATTAATTTGACCTATTTTTATATTTTTGGTTATTTTAAGAAAATAAAAGAAAAATTAAATCAAACAAAACCCTAATTTCTAATTTGTTTTAAATTATTTACAAAAGATTAAAATTGCCCTAAAATTAAATTAAACTAAATAAATTAAATTAAATAAAGAGCCTAAATTCTAATTTGATGAAAATTGATTTTTATGAGTTTTTGTAAAAAAAGAATTAATTCTTGTGTTAGAAAATAATTTAAACAAAATTAAATAAAAAAAAGATATATAAAAGAAAAGAGAGAAATGGGGCTGGTATCAAAGTAAAAGGGGGGTGTCAATAAGCCCAATATGCCTTGGTCCATGTTTGACTTCTCAGATTCCATGTTGCAAGTTGACTAGGGTGCATTGTGGACCTCCAAAGGATGGCCTTTGGATCCAACTTGTTGGACATCTGGTTGGCTGTTCCTTGAGGGTGTATGGTGGTCCCCATGCCTGTACATGTGCCTGATTATGCAAGAAGTAAAATTATGAAACAATATGGGGGACCTGGGATTCGAACCTAGGCCCTTTGGCAATTTCTCTCTCCCACTGACCAACTGAGCTATCGTGTTTTTGTGTTAGTAAAATAATAAATAAGCATAATATGATAAAGACCAAAAGTGGATTTTGGAAACGCGCGAAGTTTGAATGGGCCAGTCAGGCCACGCCACGCCATCATCTTCTCCAGCGTCCGTCGTCTTAGGTAAAATAACTTTAACCTACAGACATTCTCTGTAGGTATAGCCCCTATGATTTTCCAAAATTCCTTGCAAGCATGATAAACACATCACAATGGTACCAATCAACTCGTGACAACCTCACGGGCATCATGGTACCTCAATCGTGGCCCAATTGTACCTGTAATCAAATTCCCTAAAAACGAAACCTAAACCCTAATCATGGCAAATCTCTGTATGGTTAACAAAAATGAAATTAATTATTATCACTAACTTTCAAATGTTTCAAGGATTCAGAATATATAAACAAATCATGCTAACAATGAAAAATTCATGAGATTCGATTTCAAAAAAGTAGGGATGTCGTGAGGTACTTACAGTGCTTTTTTGGGCACAAAAACGCTTTCTAATGATTGCGATAGAGTCCTTAGATGTCCAGCAAGTGAATGGTATGCTTGGAATAGCTTGAAAGAGCCTGGAACTATGAAATCAGATTGCCACTTTTGTTGAGTTTTTTCTCAGCTTCTCACGCCTCCAATCCTTCTGCTTTTGGTCTACCAATGTTCTATATGTACCCTTAAGTGAATTAGGTTTACAAGTTTGCATAAAATCTTCTCCAATAATGATCATTGATCATGATTTGATTCTAATGTAAATCTTTCCAAATCAAGCCAAAATCCAATCTTTTGTGTACATTTGAAGCTTGCACGATTTGATTCTCTTCCTAGCTGTATAAGAGACCTAAACATGCATAAAATATCAAGCTTTGATTAGTTTTGATATTTTCATGATTTTATTTTGATTTAATTTGATTTAATTGAAATAAAAATAAAAATAAATGGAAAAAATAAATTAAAGGCAAGTGGGAAGGATCATGGGTCGTGGACCATTTTACCAATTTAATACAAGCATAAAAAGTTAGGCCCATTTGACAAATATTGCAATTTTGGCAACTTTTGACTTTTGGCAATTTTGCAAAAAAGGTCAACTTCACCAATGCATAACTTCCTCAATTTTGACCCTATAGTGTATTCTTAGACTTTTTAGAAAGCTCAAGATGTCCTCTAAGCAACCCTTTTGGTCTCATCTCAATTGAGTCTTTCGTGTTCATGTATGAAGCTTTGGCAAAAAAAGGTGTTCTTGTTGACTTTTCAAAATGACCTATAATGTCCAAATTTATATCCTCTTGTGAGTGCATATTTTGAATTTGGGAGCTGAATATGGATTTCATGGCATTGCATCCTCTTCAAAATGAGCTTTGGACGGTTCATTTTTGATAAAGTATGAGAAAGTTATGCTTGGTCAAAGTTGAGTTGACTTTTCCTGCAAAACCCTAATTTAGCAACTTTTAGGTTTTGATGAATTGTGAGCAATCCTTGAGGAATCATGATCAACCCTTGATCAAATGATGAATAATACTTCAAAATGAGAATGTTGACCAAAAATCTTGAAGTTTGACTGTATGTGGGCCACTGTTGAGTTTTGCCCTAGCATAGTCGATTTTAAGGCCTCTGAGCAATTGACTGAGCAAACTTCCTCTGCAAGGCTTGAAACTTGACATGAGTGATCTTGAGAACATATTTGGACAATTGTGAGAATTTGGGATCCTTTGGACTAAAATATATTGATGCAGATTGAAACCCTAATTTGAGGTGGACTGCCTTAGGAGAGAGTTTGTCTGGTCAACCCTTGGACTTCCTTGAGCAATTTGAGGTCCTCACTTGAAATGTATTGAGAAATATGGGAGGGAAAATTTTGGGGTACAACAGCTGCCCCTGTTTAATCTTTTTAAACCTGAGGATGTAGATTGGCTTGTCTGCCTTTCGTGATCTGAAGGTTGAAGATGATTGAACACTAGAGTGCCCAGAAATTTGCACTCGCATGAAGTGGTACCTGTCTTGTGATGTCAGGAATGTGCTTATAGATGCCATTTGGAGGTTGACGTTGGAAGATGGGCTTAAAGATGCCATCATAAGAGGTGTCGATCGCATAAGAGATTCCTTTGCGAGAACCCGTATACCTGTTGTTGAGGAAGATTTCGCTGGGGAATTGTTGTTCTTTGCCTTGGTAAAAGTTGAATTTTAGGAGCTTCGGTCGTCCGTTATTCTACTGGGGAATTGTCTCTTGGTCGAAGAGGTGAAAATGAACTACTATCTGGTCTTGATCCAGGCTTCATAGTGACAAGATCGACTGCTATTTGGTCGTGCTCCAAGCTTTACAGTGACTTTCTAGGGAGATGAGATTAAACTTGCTATCCGGTCGTTCTCCAGTCTTCGCAATTTTCTCAATTCTTATCTGGTTGTAATCCAGGCTTCAAAAGGGATTAAGTGTTATCCGGTCGCATCCGGGCTTTAACATGAATTCAGGGCACACTAATATCCGGTCGATTCCGGGCTTCTTAGTAATTGTCCAGGGAAACTGCTATTTGGTCGAAATCCAAGCTTCGCAGTGTCTTATACTGTTATCTGGTCGATTCCAGGCTTCAGTCCTTTTCCGCTATCTGGTCGTAATCCAGGCTTCGTAGCTTCTCACTTCTTATCTGGTCGTGTTCCAGGTTTTAGAAGAAATCAAGTGGTTATCCAGTCGCATCCGGGCTTCCATTTGATTTTAAGGCCTACTAATATCTAGTCAATTCCAGGCTTCTTAGTAATTGGCCAGGCAGACTGTTATTTGGTCAAAATCCAAGCTTCACAGTGTCCCTTATTGTTATTTGGTCGTAATCCAGGTTTCACGATGTATTATACAATTATCTGGTCGAATGCAGGCTTCATGGCGTTTGGAGAAATCAAGATATTATCCGGTCGAATCCGGGCTTCATAACTTGCATTAAAGATATACCATTATCTGGTCGACTCCAGGCTTCGTAGTATTCTTGGCTGCTATCTGGTCGTAATCCAGGCTTCACATCGTCTTATACCATTATCTGGTCGAGTCCAGGCTTCATGGTGTCTTGTATTGTTATCCCTTCGTAATCCAGGCTTCACAATACCTTGTTAAGATGTTTTCTGGTCGATCTCCGGGCTTCACCTCTTGTGTTTATGATATACCACTATCTGGTCGATTCCAGGCTTCATGGTGTCTTTGTACTACTATCTGGTCGTAATCCAGGCTTCACAGTAACTTGCATTGCTATTTGGTCATTCTCCAGGCTTCACAATAACTTGCTGGGGATCAAACTATTATCCGGTCGAATCCGGGCTTCATAGCTTAAATTTAAGATAAACCACTATCTAGTCGATTCCAGGCTTCACGGTATTTTGATACTATTATCCGGTCGTTCTCCGGGCTTCACAATATGATGGGGAAATCAAGATACTATCCGGTCGGATCCGGGCTTCATAGCTTGAACTGGAATAGAAACCTTTAGCATTAATTTGGCTGAACTAGAGAAAACTTGTGAGAATTTTGATTGTACCTTTCCCTGAAAGGTAAAGAGTTAGTCGTGTGTAATGTCATGATGTATGAAATGTATTAAGCAATGATGTTCTCAAAATAAATGAGATTGTGTTGTATGATGCTTATGCACAGTCATGATGTATGGATATGCAATGTTTTTATGTTATTCTCTAACCAGGGAAAATAAATCCCGGACTGTTGCTGGAGAATATAAAGAGTTGAATTCTTCGTTCTCGCTGGGGATAACGATCAAAGATGATTTGAGAATAAATTGGTGGGAGAATAACTCTACAGGAGAAAGAACTGGCGAGAGAATTACTCTATGGGGAAGAGAGACTCTGCTAGAAGATCTACTGATTTGGAGAAATAACCTCGGCTGGGGATGAATTACCATTGCTGGAAATAATGAACCTTGTTGGGGATTTGAGTTTCTGCTTGTGGAAGAAATAAACTCCACTGGGGATAATCTTCTATTGCTGGTGATAGATAAACTCTGATTGGGGAGAATTAACACCACTGTCTTTAGATACCTCTTACTCTGCGGGGAGTGTATGCACTTTTAGTTATATCCTTCAGCTGGGTCTATGCTCGTACCTGATGAATAGAGCAACTGTAAGGTTTGGACATTTCTTGTTTGCCCCTGTTCCTGGAATTACCAGTAATCGTCTTTTGTTTCGTATGTAAATATTTATGAGCAGCAATTATTTTCAAATGCATATATAAAAAAATGAATCATTGGACGTTATTGCAAAACAAAATAGAAAAAGAAAAACAATTTTGAAATTTATTGTAAAATGAATTGTATTGATTTTGAAGTTGGCCTTTGACAGGAATTTTGTACAAGAGGCTGACGTCCTAGTAAGAGAACGCCGCCGGAAGATAGAATTTATACAATTTGTGAAAAACAAAGAAGAACAACTATGTGAACAATCCTACTGGGTTCCAACTCTACTATTGCCTTTATATCTTCGAGCGTCTCATCACTTTTCTACTTGGTTGAAGGTAGATCAGATTGATTGGCGCCGTCCGAGCTTGATAGTCGATACCGAAGTCCGGTTGCAAGATGATCCTATGAGACATAGTGTTACGCTTTAATCCCTAATTTTTTCCTGGACCGGCCTTTCAGGTTTTTCAGTCCACCGGGATACCCTTTTTTGCCCAAGCCGCCTTTTCAGGTTTTCGACTAGTCGGGTGTACAAATTTTTTTCATTTTCATCCCTTACTTTTGCCCGAACCCTTTTAGTTCACCGAGAAGCCCTTATTTTTTCCTAGGCCAGTCGACCTAGCGGGTCTTTGATTATGCATAGTTTTTTTCACTATGTCTACATTGACGGGGTGAGGAAGGTCATCACCATCCATGGTGGTTAGAATCATAGCTCCTCCTGAGAAAATGTTCTTAACCACAAATGGCCCTTCGTACGTAGGGGTCCATTTGCCCCTGGGATCACCTTGCGGTAGTATGATGCATTTGATCACCAGATCCCCGACTTGATACTCTTGTTGTCTAACTTTCTTGTTAAATGCCTTGATCATTCGCTTTTGATACGTCTGACCATGACAAATAGCAGTAAGTCTCTTTTCATCAATTAGATTCAGCTGGTCAAGTCGGGTCTGGATCCAATCGTCCTCGCTCAAACCTGCATCTTTCATAATCCGGAGAGAGGGTATCTGGACCTCAATGGGTAGGACTGCCTCCATGCCATATACCAGAGAGTAGGGTGTTTCCCCTGTTGACGTCAGCGCTGAGGTGAGGTACCCATGAAGAGCGAATGGTAACATCTCGTGCCAGTGTTTGTAGGTTACAGTCATCTTCTGCACAATCTTCTTGATATTCTTATTAGCTCCTTCAACAGCCCCATTCATCTTCGGTCGATAGGGAGAAGAGTTGTGATGTTGTATCTTAAACTGTTTATAGAGCTCGGTGATCATCGTATTGTTGAGATTTGTACCATTGTCCATAATGATCCTCTCTGGTACACCATATCGACATTACAGATTATGTCGGATAAACCGCGCCACGACGTTCTTGATAACTGTAGCAAAAGAAGCTGCCTCAACCCACTTCGTGAAATAATCAATAGCTACCAGGATGAAACGATGTCCGTTGGACGCAGTAGGTCTGATCTCGCCAATCATATCGATTCCCTATATTGCGAAGGGCCAATGAGCTATAAATACATTTAGCGGAACTGGAGGTACATGCACCTTATCAGCATAGACTTGGCACTTATGACAGGTCCGAGAATGCCGATAACAATTGGCTTCCATAATAGACCAATAATATCCTGCCCGTAGGATTTTCTTTGCCATGGTATATCCACTAGAATTAGTTCCGAAGGTACCTTCGTGTAATTCTGCCATGATCCTTTCGGCCTCACTTTTGCCCACACATCGCAGTAAGGTTGAATCATGGTTGCGCTTGTAAAGAACCCCATTGCTGATGAAGAACTTTGCGGCAAACCTCCTCAGAAACTTCTTATCATTAACAGATGCACCTTCGGGGTACTCTTGAGCCTCAAGATACCTCTTTACCTCGTGAAACCAGGGTTTATCTGCTACCTCTTCAGTCTAAATATCACAGCAATGTGCAGGCTCGTCCAACCTCTCGATGGTAATATGGGGAGCTTCATTGTCCCACTTGACCTTGAACATAGAAGACATGGTAGCTAGCGCGTCCGCTAACTGATTCTCCTCTCTTGGGAAGTGTTCAAAGGTTATCTCCTCAAAGTGTGGAAGCAACGTCAACACGTACTCTTTGTAAGGAATAAGATTTGGGTGTTTCGTATCCCACTCTCCTTTGATCTAACTGATCACTAGAGGGAAGTATCCGAACACACTCAAGAACTTAATCCTTAGGTCAATAGCAGCTCGAAGACCCATGATGCACGCTTCATACTCCGCCATATTGTTGGTGCAGTTAAAACATAATCGGGCGGTGAACGGAGTATGACAGCCCTCAGGAGATATGATCACAGTGCCAATGCCATTACCCAACGCGTTTGAAGCTCCGTCAAAATACATATACCATCGGGATCCCTCCTCGGGTCCTTCATCCGGTCCAGGTTCTTCACAGTCGGTCACCAACATGATGTTCTCATTCGGGAATTCGAAATTCATGGATTGGTAATCATCCACAGCCTGATGCGCCAAATAATCCGCCAACACACTCCCCTTGATTTCTTTTAGAGTTGTGTATTAGATGTCATACTCAGTTAAGATCATCTTCCATCTTGCTATTCTTCCGGGCAAAGGAAGGCTTTTCGAAGATATACTTGATTGGATCCATCTTTGATATCAATAGGGTAGTGTGAGTCAGTATATACTGTCTTAGCCGGCGAGCAGCCCATGCCAAAGCGTATCAAGTTTTCTAGAACAACGAGTATCAGGTCTCGTAGTCGGTAAACTTTTTGCTAAGGTAGTAAATAGCGTGCTCTTTTCGGCCAGACTCGTCATGCTGCCCCAACACGCACCCCATTGAATTATCCAGTACTGTCAAGTATAGGATCAAAGGTCTTCCTTCAACCGGAGGCATCAAGATAGGCGGCTCTTGGAGGTACTCCTTGATTCTTTTGAAAGCGGTCTGACATTTATCATTCCATCTTACCACTTGATCTTTCTTCAACAACTTGAAGATTGGATCACAAGTAGCAGTCAGATGTGAAATGAATCGGGCAAAGTAATTCAGACCTCCCAAAATACCTCTAACATCCTTTTTTGTTCGGGGAGCTGGAATCTCTTGTATAGCCTTCACCTTTGCAGGATCCACTTGAATACCTTTATCACTAACGACGAAACCCAGCAGCTTACCAGACCTTACCTCGAAGGTGCACTTGTTCGGGTTTAACCCCAGCTTGTACATCTTCAACCTGTCGAACAGTTTCTGGAGATGGTCAAGGTGTTCTTCTTCAGTCAGGGACCTTTCAATCATGTCATCAACGTTAACCTCAATCTCATGATGAATCATGTCGTGGAACAAAGCGACCATGGTGCGCTGATAAGTTGCCCCAACATTCTTCAACCCGAAAGGCATTACTTTGTAACAGAAGGTGCCCCATTGTGTAACGAAGGTTGTCTTTTCCAGGTCCTCGGGAGCCATCTTAATCTGATTATAACCGGAAAACCATCCATAAAGGAGAAGACCTTATGCTGCATGGTGTTGTCGACTAGAACATCAATGTGAGGCAGTGGGAAATCGTCTTTAGGGCTCGCCCTGTTTAGATCTCTATAGTACACACACATCCGTACCTTACCATCCTTCTTAGGCACCAGAACCACGTTGGCCACCCACTGTGGGTAAGAAGTAACAGCTAGAAATCCAGCGTCAAATTGTTTCATGACCTCAACATTGATTTTCTCAGACATCTCGGGGCGCATACGGCGAACCTTCTGCTTTACCGGAGGACAGTCTTCTTTAGTTGGCAGGCAGTGTACCATAATATTCAGTGTCTAAACCAGGCATATCTTCATAAGACCAAGCGAAGATCTCAACATAGTCGCATAGCATCTGTATCAACCGTTACTTGACACTAGGCTCCAGATTCGCACCTATCTTAACCTCTTTCTTGTCTTCCTCTTTACCCAAGTTCAATGAGTCCACTAGCTCTTCATGAGGCTGTATGACCCTCTCTTCCTGTAGTAACAGTCTAGCAAGTTCCCCAGGCACTTCACAATCATCCTCACCTTCATCCTCGGCTTGGTTGATCGGATTTTCGAAGTCATAACTGGAAGTAGCAGAGTCGTTATCAATGGGATCCAAAGTGGATGTGGATCTGCATTATGATATGTGAGTGTGTGTAAGACAATAACTGTTTTGATAAAGTGCAAGATAGAAAGGAAAAACAAGGAGCTCAAAATTTGTAATGCAAGAAAACGTCCAATGCTTTATTGATGATATATGAAAATGACAAATAATAAGCCCTCACAAATAAAGCCAAGGTGCCTCGGGCAAGGCACCGGGCCGTAAAGTTTAAAACTGTCTGTTACAAATCTCAAAACAAAAGTCAATTACTGTGTAATAAAAGAAACAGGTATGAAGTCTTTCCCCATCCAGTTGTTTAGTCCACCATTGGTTATAGGATAGATCCAGTTGTCGATATCCGGATTCTCATCATCAGCATCTTCCATGGCGGAGACAACCTCAATAGCATTGATTCCCGAGCCGTGCGTGGGCATGGGTGCAGTTATGACGTTGGGCTTCTCCTGAGCGTAAAACTCAATCTCTTTAGCTTCGATCAAGTCTTGTACCTTATTCTTCAAGGCCCAACAGTTGTTTGTATCATCACCTGGGCCATCGAAGTTATAGGCGCAATGGGCATTCGGGTTATACAGCGGAGACATGGTGTTGGGATTCTTCGGGGCTTCCCTCAGAGTTACCAGGTTGATCTTCAATAATTGTGGTAGAATTTGAGACAAGTTCATATTGAGTAGAGTGAACTGCCTTTGTGGTCTTTCCATCCTTTGTTGATGGTTGCATTGTGGAGAAACTGTGGGTCTTGATATCACTACCGCATTCATTGCTTGACGGTGTTCAGGTCTACTTTGGCCCCTCGGGCCGTAAACTGCACTAGCTTCTTTCTTACCGGTGAAAGGTTTCTTTACTGCACTTTATGAAGTATCCTTCTGTATCTTACTGCTTCGGATACTAACTTCTACTCTCTCCCTAGTCAAAATCAATTCAGTAAACCCAGATGACGAACTGCCGATCAGGTGATTGAAAAATGGACCAGACAACGTCCCTAGAAACATGTCAACCAACTCCCTGTCAGACAAAGGGGGTTGGACTCTTCCAGCCAAATCTCTCCACTTTTGAGCATAGTCCTTAAAACCTTCACTTGCACCCATAGACATACCCTGAAGCTGAGTACGAGTGGGAGCAAGGTCGGTGTTATACTGATACTGCTTGTAAAAAGCAGCAACAAGGTCCTCCAAGTTGTGGACATTAGCTCTTTACAATTGATAAAACCATTCAAGCTGAGTCCCTGACAGACTATCTTGAAAGAAATGTACCCACAAATTTCTATCAGCAGTGTAAGGTTGGATTTTTCTGACGTACGAGCGGAGATGGAGTTTTGGACAGGATGCTCCATCGTACTTGGAAAAAACCGGAGCTTTAAACTTATGAGGGATCACCACCCCAAATGCCATTCCCAGTTCTTCAAAATCCAAACCAGGGATCTTCTGACATTCCATAGCACTCAGCTAGTCTTCAAGTTGTTTGTACCTATCGTCAGCAGGAGGATACTGTTCTTCATCATAATCTATATCATTATCAGAAACTGCAGGATTGGGGCCCTTTTCTTCTTCTTGGTCCTCCCCTCCCTTGGATGAAAAGGACATATCAGCTTGTTGTTTCAACCTATCCCCAAACCTTATGCTAAAAAGAACAACCTTCTTCTTCTTCTTCTTCTTCTTCTCCTTCTCCTTCTCTTTCAGGATGAGAGCTTTCAAATCCTCTTGCCCTTTAGCCAAGCTTAAGAACATCTCTTGGAATTGGCCATTTTGCGCCTGAAGATCTTTGAAAGCTTGATCAGAAGACATAATTGCTGAAATAAACAGCGAAGAAGATGAGAAACCTGTAATGGTACCTGTAATGATGTACATGATAATAGAATGCGTATGTAATTATTTCAAAGACTTTGGGAGATTTAAATTTGTAAAACAAAAATAAGACAAACTTTATTAGATTAACTTGTAAAAATGTTTAACAGTGCCCTTGAGGCGTTTACAAAGAATTAAATGAAAAACAAATTAAACTAGAAAAAAAAAGAAAAAATCAGAAATCCCATGGACGCTTCCCCTTGGTGCTGACGTAGTGATTAATTGTTCTTTCATTCTCAAGTTTCCTGGTGAGCTTTAGGATCTTCCTTTCTTGCTCATGATACTTCTCTCGGTAGGTATCCCTTTCCTCTTTTAGTTGAATCCAAGACCTCTTCAATGCCCTAAGATCAGTGGGCATGTAGGGATAAAGGACTGTATAAGGAACGCCCTCTTTATTGGTAGGCTCCACAATCACTGGCAACACAACTTCATAAGGCATCCCAAGCTTCTGAGCATGAGCTCGGACCCACCGGAGATAAGGTTGCATAGGGAGATAAGTCGTTGGACCTAGCTCTTGAGGGTCAGACCTTTTCACCATGCCCCAAGCTCGTATAAGCCTTCGGCAATGCTCGTCAACGTCCTCCTTGTAATCAAAGGAAATATCTGTAAGAAGTAGCTCATGAGGACCATTTCTCTGAGCATGACCAAATTGTCGCAAAGCCAAGCAAGGACTGTAGGTTATTTCCCCTCTGATTCCAAGCAACGGCACATTAGGGTATCCCCCACAACGATCAATGACAACAATGCTTTCCATAGCCTTGGAACTCCAAAGAATGTATGTATGGGCAAGGGTCATTATCCTGTAAGACCATCCTGAACCTTCTTCATTCTTCAACACGGATTTGTGGAGGTGCGAAATAAACCACCTCGCCAGCAGAGGCATGTAACACATGAGAGTCCCTCTTCTTCGCACAATACGAGTATAGAGGGTATGCAAGATGTCACCCAAAAGAGTAGGCATAGGATTGCCGGACAGGAAGATCTTAACCGCATTCACATCTATGAAGGAATTTGGATTCGGGAAGAGAACCAAACCGTAGATAAGGAGAGCCAAGATGTCTTCAAAAGCCTGAAAGTCCAAACTATCCAGAATAGTTGAGCTTGATCCCTCAGAAACTTGGCTAAGAAACCTTCAACCCCGCTTCGTGTCTCCCAATTAGATACTACATCAGCCTGTTTCAAATGTAGAGATGAAGCATTGTCTTCTGGTCTAGGAGTCTCTTCCAAACCTGTGTAGGGCATCTGCTCAAGGATGGATATGCCCAATAAATGAGAAAACTCTTCCATAGTGGGAACTAGCTGATAATCCGGGAAAGTGAAGCAATGATGCACCAGATCGAAAAATTGGAAGAGCACACTCATCATCTGCTCATCAAACTTTGAGGTAACCAAGCTAAGAAGCTGACCATGTCTCCTAATGAATGAAGAAGTATCAGAAACTCTCGAGGCTAAATCTTTGAGTTGAGCAGGTATTTGCACAAAGTTAACTCGAATGGTGTTTCTGCGTTTGGAAGTCATAATCTGCAAAATAGAACAAAGATAAATCCCCTCGGTCTTTGAAATGGTTAGCATAATGGAGTATGCATGCTATGTTATGGTGCATGATGTCATGATAAAACATACAACATGTACAGCAAATAACAGACATGGTAAAGGCAAACAAGTCACACAAGATCCCTTAAGTTTCAGGCTTGCATGGGGTCTAGGTACTACCCTCTTGAAGTTCAGTTGGTTTCAACCTGTCCTAATAATAGTAACCGGGTTCTAGAGGTTCTCAATATCACTGACCATCCTCCATCGATCATTGTTTCAGCTCACACAATCTTTTCTTGCGGCCGAAACTATCTCGAGAGTATGGTCTCAATGAGTGTAGCATCGAGTATCAACCAGTTCTCAGCTTTACACCAAGGCCGACTATCTCACTACTTCCTAATGGCCAAGTTGGTCAATTATAGGTTCTAAGGTCAGTTGATGCTTAACGACACACATAGCAACCCCGTATTCTCCTCGTTTCTCCACAAGGGATACCGATACCAACCAATGTGCCACATCAACGTAGCTACTACTTCAACCGTATCGGTCTACGCTGTACAGTTCCCTCACAGTTTATTGCTACTTACCTAAAAGGTGTCCCCCAGATCTGGGTTAGGATCTATAGTAACTCCCAATACAAAAACTTCAAAAGTAAAGCAATCAAATCAAACAAGAGAAGCAATTTATGATGAAATAAATCCTAAGGTATACCCCACTTATTATCTCCCCAGCAGAGTCGCGAGTTCTGTGATACGGTGGCAGAACCAGACTGTTTTAGGAAAATGCTGGTTTGCGTTTTACGTGTTGTATTCGCAAAATGTCATGGTAAGCAAGAGTCGCCACCGACTTTTATTTTATCCAACTGGAAAAGAAAAAAAGCACATAAAAATTCCTTTTTCGAGATATTCTGAGTACGGGGGGTAGATTATAGAAAGGGAAGGTATTAGCACCCTTTCGTACGTAGGGGTCCATTTGCCCCTGGGATCACCTTGCGGTAATATGAGGCGTTTGATCACCAGATCCCCGACTTGATAATCTTGTCGTTTAACTTTCTTGTTAAATGCCTTGATCATTCGCTTTTGATACGTCTGACCATGACAAATAGCAGTAAGTCTCTTTTCATCAATTAGATTCAGCTGGTCAAGTCGGGTCTGGATCCAATCGTCCTCGCTCAAACCTGCATCTTTCATAATACAGAGAGAGGGTATCTGGACCTCAATGGGTAGGACTGCCTCCATGCCATATACCAGAGAGTAGGGTGTTTCCCCTGTTGACGTCCGCGCTGAGGTGCGGTACCCATGAAGAGCGAATGGTAACATCTCGTGCCAGTCTTTGTAGGTCACCGTCATCTTCTGCACAATCTTCTTGATATTCTTATTAGCTACTTCAACAACTCCATTCATCTTCGGCCGATAGGGAGAAGAGTTGTGATGCTGTATCTTAAACTGTTTGCAGAGCTCGGTGATCATCGTATTGTTGAGATTTGTACCATTGTCCATAATGATCCTCTCTGGTACACCATATCGACAGTACAGATTATGTCGGATAAACCACGCCACGATGTTCTTGGTAACTGTAGCAAAAGAAGCTGCCTCAACCCACTTCGTGAAATAATCAATAGCTACCAGGATGAAACGATGTCTGTTGGACGCAGTAGGTTTGATCTTGCCAATCAAATCGATGCCCCATATTGCAAAGGGCCAATGAGTTGTCAATACGTTCAACGGAACTGGAGATACATGCACCTTATCAGCGTAGACTTGGAACTTATGATAGGTCAGAGAATGCCGATAACAATCAGCTTCCATAGTAGACCAATAATATCCTTCCTGTAGGATTTTCTTTGCCATGGTATGTCCACTGGAATGAGTTTCGAAGGTACCTTCATGTAATTCTGCCATGATCTTTTCTGCCTCACTTTTTCCCACACATCGCAGTAAGGTTGAATCATGGTTGCGCTTGTAAAGAACCCCATTACTGCTGAAGAACTTTACGGCAAACCTCCTCAGAAACTTCTTATCATTAACAGATGCACCTTCAGGGTACTCTTGAGCCTCAAGATACCTCTTTACCTCGTGAAACCAGGGTTTATCTGCTACCTCTTCAGTCTAAATATCACAGCAATGTGCAGGCTCGTCCAACCTCTCGATGGTAATATGGGGAGCTTCATTGTCCCACTTGACCTTGAACATAGAAGACATGGTAGCTAGCACGTCCACTAACTGATTCTCCTCTCTTGGGAAGTGTTCAAAGGTTATCTCCTCAAAGTGTGGAAGCAACGTCAACACGTACTCTTTGTAAGGAATAAGATTTGGGTGTTTCGTATCCCACTCGCCTTTGATCTGACTGATCACTAGAGGGCAATATCCGAACACACTCAAGAACTTAATCCTTAGGTCAATAGCAGCTCGAAGACCCATGATGCACGCTTCATACTCCGCCATATTGTTGGTGCAGTTAAAACATAATCGGGAAGTGAACGGAGTATGACAGCCCTCGGGAGATATGATCACAACGCCAATGCCATTACCCAACGCGTTTGAAGCTCCATCGAAATACATAGACCATCGGGATCCCTCCTCGGGTCCTTCATCCGGTCCAGGTTCTTCACAGTCGGTCACTAACATGATGTTCTCATTCGGGAATTCGAAATTCATGGATTGGTAATCATCCACAGCCTGATGCTCCAAATAATCCGCCAACACACTCCCCTTGATTGCTTTTAGAGTTGTTTATTAGATGTCATACTCAGTTAAGATCATCTGCCATCTTGCTATTCTTCCGGGCAAAGGAAGGCTTTTCGAAGATATACTTGATTGGATCCATCTTTGATATCAATAGGGTAGTGTGAGTCAGCATATACTGTCTTAGCCGGCGAGCAGCCCATGCCAAAGCGTAGCAAGTTTTCTCGAACAACGAGTATCGGGTCTCGTAGTCGGTAAACTTTTTGCTAAGGTAGTAAATAACATGCTCTTTTCGGCCAGACTCGTCATGCTGCCCCAACACGCACCCCATTGAATTATCCAGTACTGTCAAGTATAGGATCAAAGGTCTTCCTTCAATCGGAGGCATCAAGATAGGCGGCTCTTGGAGGTACTCCTTGATTCTTTTGAAAGCGGTCTGACATTCATCATTCCATCTTACCACTTGATCTTTCTTCAACAGCTTGAAGATTGGCTCACAAGTAGCAGTCAGATGTGAAATGAATCGGGCAATGTAATTCAGACGTCCCAAAAAGCCTCTAACATCCTTTTCTGTTCGGGGAGCTGGCATCTCCTGTATAGCCTTCACCCTTGCAGGATCCACTTGAATACCTTTATCACTAACGGTGAAACCCAACAGCTTACAAGACCTTACCCCGAAGGTGCACTTGTTCGGGTTTAACCTCAGCTTGTACATCTTCAACCTGTCAAACAGTTTCTGGAGATGGTCAAGGTGTTCTTCTTCAGTCTGGGACCTTGCAATCATATCATCAACGTTAACCTCAATCTCATGATGAATCATGTCGTGGAACAAAGCGACCATGGCGCGCTCATAATTTTCCCCAGCATTCCTCAACCCGAAAGGCATTACTTTGTAACAGAAGGTGCCCCACTGTGTAACGAAGGTTGTCTTTTCCATGTCCTCGGGAGCCATCTTAATCTGATTGTAACCAGAAAAACCATCCATAAAGGATAAGACCTTATGCTGCACGGTGTTGTCGACTAGAACATCGATGTGAGGCAGTGGGAAATCGTCTTTGGGGCTCGCCCTGTTTAGATCTCTATAGTACACACACATCCGTACCTTACCATCCTTCTTAGGAACCGGAACCACGTTGGCAACCCACTGTGGGTAAGAAGTAACATCTAGAAATCTGGCGTCAAATTGTTTCATGACCTCAGCATTGATTTTCTCAGACATCTTGGGGCGCATACGGCGAACCTTCTGCTTTATCGAAGGACAATCTTCTTTAGTTGGCAGACGGTGTACCATAATATCAGTGTCTAAACCATGCATATCTTCATAAGACCAAGCGAAGATCTCAACATAGTCGCGTAGCATCTGTATCAACCGTTGCTTGACACTAGGCTCTAGATTCTCACCTATCTTGACCTCTTTCTTGTCTTCCTCTGTACCCAAGTTCACTGAGTCCATTGGCTCTTCATGAGGCTGTATGGCCCTCTCTTCGTGTAGTAACAGTCTAGCAAGTTCCCCAGGCACTTCACAATCATCCTCACCTTCATCCTCGACTTGGTTGATCGGATTTTCGAAGTCATAGCTAGCAGTAGCAGAGTCGTTATCAATGGGATCCAGAGTGGATGTGGATCTACATTATGATATGTGAGTGTGTATAAGATAATAGCTGTTTTGATAAAGTGCAAGATAGAAAGGAAAAACAAGGAGCGCAAAATTTGTAATGCAAGAAAACGTCCAATGCTTTATTGATGATATATGAAAATGACAAATAATAAGCACTCACAAACAAAGCCAAGGTGCCTCGGGCAAGGCACTAGGCCGTAAAGTTTTAAACTGTCTGTTACAAATCTCAAAACAAAAGTCAATTATTGTGTAATAAAATAAACATGCATGAAGTCTTTCCCCGTCTATTTGTTTAGTTCACCATTGGTTGTAGGATAGATCCAGTTGTCGATATCCGGATTCTCATCATCAGCATCTTCCGTGGCGGAGACAACCTCAATAGCATTGATTCCCGAGCCGTGCGTGGGCATGGGTGTAGTTCTGACGTTTGGCTTCTCCTGAGCATAAAACTCAATCTCTTTAGATTTGATTAAGTCTTGTACCTTATTCTTCAAGGCCCAACAGTTGTTTGTATCATGACCTGGGCCATCGGAGTTATAGGCACAACGGGCATTCAGGTTATACAGCGGAGACGTGGTGTTGGGATTCTTCGGGGCTTCCCTCAGAGTTACCAGGTTGGTCTTCAATAATTGTTGTAGAATTTGAGACAAGTTCATATTGAGCCGAGTGAACTGCCTTTATGGTCTTTCCATCCTTTGTTGATGGTTGCATTGTGGAGAAACTGTGGGTCTTGATATCACTACCGCATTCATTGCTTGATAGTGTTCAGGTATGCTTTGGCCCCTCGGGCCGTAAACTGCACTAGCTTCTTACTTACCGGTGAAAGGTTTCTTTACTGCACTTTATTAAGTAACCTTCTGTATCTTACCGCTTCAGATACCAACTTCTACTCTCTCCCCAGTCAAAATCAATTCAGTAAACCCAGATGACGAACTGCCGATCAGGTGATTGAAAAATGGACCAGACAACGTGCCTAGAAACATGTCAACCAACTCCCTGTCAGACAAAGGGGGTTGGACTCTTCCAGCCAAATCTCTCCACTTCTGAGCATAGTCCTTAAAACCTTCACTTGCACCCATAGACATACCCTGAAGCTGAGTACGAGTGGGAGCAAGGTCGGTGTTATACTGATACTGCTTGTAAAAAGCAGCAGCAAGGTCCTCCAAGTTGTGGACATTAGCTCCTTACAATTGATAAAACCATTCAAGCTGAGTCCCTGACAGACTATCTTGAAAGAAATGTACCCACAAATTTCTATCAATAGTGTAAGGTTGGATTTTTCTGACGTACGAGCGGAGATGGAGTTTTGGACAGGATGCTCCATCGTACTTGGAAAAAACCGGAGCTTTAAACTTATGAGGGATCACCACCCCAGATGCCAGTCCCAGTTATTCAAAATCCAAACCAGGGATCTTCTGACATTCCATAGCACTCAGCTGGTCTTCAAGTTGTTTGTACCTATCCTCAGCAGGAGGATAATGTTCTTCATCATAATCTGTATCATTATCAGAAACTGCAGGATTGAGGCCCTTTTCTTCTTCTTGGTCCTCCCCTCCCTTGGATGAAAAGGACAGATCAGCTTGTTGTTTCAACCTATCCCTAAACCTTTTGCCCATGTTAAAAAGAACAACCTTCTTCTTCTTATTCTTCTTCTCCTTCTCCTTCTCTTTCAGGATGAGAGCTTTCAAATCCTCTTGCCCTTTAGCCAAGCTTAAGAACATCTCTTGGAATTGGCCATTTTGCGCCTGAAGATCTTTGATAGCTTGATCAGAAGACATAATTGCTGAAATAAATAGCGAAGAAGATGAGAAGCCTGTAATGGTACATGTAATGATGTACATGATAACGGGATGCGTATGTAATGATTTCAAAGACTTTGGGAGATTTAAATTTGTAAAATAAAAATAAGACAAACTTTATTAGATTAACTTGTAAAAATGTTTAACAATGCCTTTGAGGCGTTTACAAAGAAGTAAATGAAAAACAAATCTAAACTAGAATAAAAAGAAGCAAAAATCAGAAATCCCATGGACGCTTCCCCTAGGTGCTGACATAGTCATTAATCGTTCTTTCATTCTCAAGTTTCCTGGTGAGATTCAGGATCTTCCTTTATTGCTCATGATACTTATCTCTGTAGGTATCCCTTTCCTCTTTCAGTTGAATCTAAGACCTCTTCAATGCCCTAAGATCAGTGGGCATGTAGGGATAAAGGACTGTATAAGGAACGCCTTCTTCATTGGTAGGCTCCACAATCACTGGCAACACAACTTCATAAGGCACCCAAGCTTCTGAGCACGAGCTTGGCCCCCCTGGAGATAAGGTTGCATAGGGAGAGAAGTCATTGGTCCTAGATCTTGAGGGTCAGACCTTTTCACCATGCCCCAAGCTCGTATAAACCTTCGGCGATGCTCGTCAACGTCCTCCTTGTAATCAAAGGAAATATCTGTAAGAAGTAGCTCATGAGGACCATTTCTCTGAGCATGACCAAATTTTCGCAAAGCCAAGTAAGGACTATAGGTTATTTCCCCTCTGATTCCAAGAAACTGGACATTAGGGTATCCCCCACAACAATCAATGACAACAGTGCTTTCCATAGCCTCGGAACTCCAAAGAATGTATGTATGGGCAAGGGACATTATCCTGTAAGACCATCCTGAACCTTCTTCATTCTTCAACACGGATTTGGAGAGGTGCGAAATAAACCACCTCGCCAGCAGAGGCATGCAACACATGAGAGTCCCTCTTCTTCGCACAGTACGAGTAGAGAGGGCATGCAAGATGTCACCCAAAAGAGTAGGCATAGGATTGCGAGACAGGAAGATCTTAACCGCATTCACATCTATGAAGGAATCTGGATTCGGGAAAAGAACCAAACTGTAGATAAGGAGAGCCAAGATGTCTTCAAAAGCCTAAAAGTCCAAACTATCCAGAATAGTTGAGCTTGATCCATCAGAAACTTGGCTAAGAAACCTTCAACCCTGCTTCGTGTCTCCCAATTAGATACTACATCATCCCGTTTCAAATGTAGAGCTGAAGCAATGTCTTCTGGTCTAGGAGTCTCTTCCAAACCTGTGAAGGGCATCTGCTCAAGGATGGATATGCCAAATAAATGAGAAAACTCTTCCATAGTGGGAACTAGCTGATAATCTGGGAAAGTGAAGCAATGATGCACCGGATCGAAAAACTGGAAGAGCACACTCATCATCTGCTCATCAAAATTTGAGGTAACCAAGCTAAGAAGCTGACCATGTCTCCTAATGAATGAAGAATTATCAGAAACTCTCGAGGCTAAATCTTTGAGTTGAGCAGGTATTTGCACAAAGTTAACTCGAATGGTGTTTCTGCGTTCGGAAGCCATAATCTGCAAAACAGAACAAAGATAAATCCCCTCGGTCTTTGAAATGGTTAGTATAATGGAGTATGCATGCTATGTTATGGTGCATAATGTCATGATAAAACATACAACATGTACAGCAAATAACATACATGGTAAAGGCAAACAAGTGACACAAGAGCCCTGAAGTTTCAGGCTTGCATGGGGTCTAGATACTACCCTCTTGAAGTTCAGTTGGTTTCAACCTGTCCTAATAATAGGAACCGGGTTCTAGAGGTTCTCAATATCACTGACCATCCTCCTTCGGTCATGGTTTCAGTTCACGCAATCTTTTCTTGTAGCCGGAACTATCTCGAGAGTATGGTCTCAATGAGTGTAGCATCGAGTATCAACCAGTTCTCAGCTTTACACTGAGGCCGACTATCTCACTACTTCCTAATGGCCAAGTTGGTCAATTATAGGTTCTAAGGTCAGTTGATGCTTAACGACACACATAACAACCTCGTATTCTCCTCGTTTCTCCACAGGGGATACTGGTACCAACCAATGTGCCACATCAACGTAGCTACTGCTTTAACCGTATCGGTATATTCCGTACAGTTACCTCACAGTTTATTGCTACTTACCTAAAAGGTGTCCCCCAGATCTGGGTTAGGATCTATAGTAACCCCCAATATAAAACCTTCAAAAGTAAATCAATCAAATCAAACAAGAGAAGCAATTTATGATGAACTAAATCCTAAGGTATACCCCACTTATTATCTCCTCAGCAGAGTCGCCAGTTCTGTGATACGGTGGCAGAACCAGACTGTTTTAGGAAAATGCTGGTTTGCATTTTGCGTTTTGTATTCCCAAAATGTCGTGGTAAGCAAGAGTCGCCACCGACTTTTATTTTAACTAACTGGAAAAGAAAAAAGCACAGAAAAATTCCTTTTTCGAGATATTCTATGTACGGGGGGTAGATTATAGAAAGGGAAGGTATTATCACCCTTTCTATCCGTAGTTTTCTACGGGCTCTTAGGTACTTGCTCATCTTTTAAAAATTGCTTGTGTGTGTTTGTTTTGAAAAGTTTTGTTTTACTTTGTTTTAACCCTTGTATCAGTCTTTAAGAGTGTTACGAAGTGTTTTTGAAAACTTTGTTTGAAAAGAGTGTAAGTGTGAAAAAATTTTATTTTGAGCAAGTACCTACTACCATCTACCTACTCGAAAAAAGAATGTTTCTATTCTTGTTTCCTTTAGACAGCGTTATCCCACTATTAATGAGTAGGTAGCACCGTCGTTGTAATTGTAAGGGTCAATTCTAAAGGGACGTACGATCACTAAAGCAATTTTAGGACGTCTTAGTAATAACCCTTGTGTCTTAAGATCATATTCGAGGCAACATTTCCGAGCCAACTTTTCGAGGCAACATTTCCGAGGCAACATTTCTGAACGGGGAAATTGATCTTTGCTTAGACAAGAGGGAAACCACTAAGACACCCTATAGTTAATGATCGTTTTACCGATGGCAACCGAAGTGAGAGTATACCCTAGGAGTGCGCATGTGCGAGTGATTTGATTTTAGTTATTATCTTTGCATATTTAGGGTTTGCTAACTATTTTAAAATTAACATACATTCTTGTCATGCAATCCTATTATCATACATCTAACAGTTAATATTTGCGAAAATTAAAATGCGAGAAATAAAACTACGCTATTACAAGGCTTCGGGGAGGGGGATTAATTACATAGCCAAACACCCGTAAAACGGTAAATAAAAGAAAAATCCTAATTAAACTATTACATCCCATGAGCAGTTACATTAATATCGTAAAAATAAATAAATGCGCGCGATGAAACGAGAACGAGATGAAATTAGGATTTTGACCCCGTCTAAACCTAATTAAAAGAAAAATAATTTTTTGTTGTTTTTGATTATTTTGAGAAAATAAGGCTTTTAATTAAATAAATATAAACCTAATTACAAATTAATTTAAATTAAGAAAAATAATTAATTTGACCTATTTTTATATTTTTGGTTATTTTAAGAAAAGAAAATAAAAATTAAATCAAACAAAACCCTAATTTCTAATTTGTTTTAAATTATTTACAAAAGATTAAAATTGACATAAAATTAAGTTAAACTAATTAAATTAAATTAAATAAAGAGCCTAAATTCTAGTTTGATGAAAATTGATTTTTATGAGTTTTTGTAAAAAAAGAATTAATTCTTGTGTTAGAAAATAATTTAAACAAAATTAAATAAATAAAAGAAATATAAAAGAAAAGAGAGAAATGGGCCTGGTATCAAAGTAAAAGGGGGGGTGTCAATAAGCCCAATATGCCTTGGTCCATGTTTGACTTCTCAGATTCCACATTGCAAGTTGACTAGGGTGCATTGTAGACCTCCAAAGGATGGCCTTTGGATCTAGCTTGTTAGACATCTGGTTGGCTGTTCCTTGAGGGTGTATGGTGGTCTCCATGCCTGTACATGTGCCTGATTATGCAAGAAGTAAAATTATGAAATAATATGGGGGACCTGGGATTCGAACTCAGGCCCTTTAGAAATTTCTCTCTCCCACTGACCAACTGAGCTAGCGTGTTTTTGTGTTAGTAAAATAACAAATAAGCATAATATGATAAAGACCAAAAGTGGATTCTGGAAACGCACGAAGTTTGAATGGGCCAATCAGGCCACGCCACACCATCATCTTCTCCAGCGTCCGTCGTCTTAGGTAAAACAACTTTTACCTACAGACGTTCTTTGTAGGTATAGCCCCTATGATTTTCCAAAATTCCCTGCAAGCATGATAAACACATAACAATGGTACCAATCAACTCGTGACAACCTCACGAGCATCATGGTACCTCAATCGTGGCCCAATTGTTCCTGTAATCAAAATCCCTAAAAAAAAACCTAAACCCTAATCATGGCAAATCTCTGTATGGTTAACAAAAATGCAATTAATTATTATCATTAGCTTGCAAATGTTTCAAGGATTTAGAATATATAAACAAATCATGCTAACAATGCCAAATTCATGAGATTCGATTTCAAAAAAGTAGGGATGTCGTGAGGTACTTAAAGTGCGTTTTTGGGCACAAAAACGCTTGCTAATGATTGGGATAGAGTCCTTAGATGTCCAGCAAGTGAATGGTATGCTTGGAATAACTTGAAAGAGCCTGGAACTATGAAATCAGATTGCCACTTTTGTTGAGTTTTTTCAAGTTTTTTCTCAGCTTCTCACGCCTCCAATCCTTCTGCTTTTGGTCTGCCAATGTTCTATATGTACCCTTGAGTGAATTAGGTTTACAAGTTTGCATCAAATCTTCTCCAATAATTATCATTGATCATGATTTGATTCTCATGTAAATATTTCCAAATCAAGCCAAAATCCAATCTTTTTGTGTACATTTGAAGCTTGCACAATTTTATTCTCTTCCTAGATGTATAAGAGACCTAAACATGCACAAAATCTCAAGCTTTGATTAGTTTTGATATTTTCATGATTTTATTTTGATTTAATTTGATTTAATTGAAATAAAAATCAAAATAAATGGAAAAAATAAAATAAAGGCAAGTGTGAAGGATCATGGGTCATGGACCATGTTAACAACTTAATACAAGCACAAAATGTTAGGCCCATTTGACAAAAATTGCAATTTTGGCCACTTTTGACTTTTAGCAATTTTTCAAAAAAGGTCAACTTCACCAATGCATGACTTCCTCAATTTTGACCCTAGAGATGTGTTCTTAGACTTTTAGAAAGCTGAAGCTGTCCTCTAAGCAACCCTTTTTGTCTCATATCAATTGAGTCTTCCATGTTCATGTATGAAGCTTTGGAAAAAAGGTTTTTTTGTTGACTTTTCAAAATGACCTATAATGTCCAAATTTATATATTCTTGTGAGTGCATATTTTTAAATTTGGAGATGAAGATGGATTGTAGGTAATTTCAGCCTCTTCAAAATGAGCTTTGGATGGGTCATTTTTGATAAAGTATGAGAAAGTTATGCTTGGTCAAAGTTGAGTTGACTTTTCCTACAAAACCCTAATTTAGCAACTTTTGGGTTTTGATGAATTGTGAGCAATCCTTGAGGAATAATGATAAACCCTTGATAAAATGATGAATAATACTTCAAAATGATAATGTTGACCAAAAATCTTGAAGTTTGACTGTATGTGGGCCACAATTGACTTTTGCCCTAGCACAGTCGATTTTAAGGGCTTTGAGCAATTGACTGAGCAAACTTCCTCTGCAAGGCTTGAAACTTGACATGAATGATATTGAGAACATATTAGGACAATGGTGAGAATTTGGGATCCTTTGGACTCAAATATATTGATGCAAATTGAAACCCTAATTTGAGGTATACTGCCATAGGAGAGAGTTTGTCTGGTCAACCCTTGGACTTCCTTGAGCAATTTGAGGTCCTCACTTGAAATGTATTGATAAATATGGGAGGGGAAATTTTGGGGTACAACAGGGAGGTATCACTTATAATCCTTCCCTGGATCTACAACAGTTTGGTTATGCTTGGAGGGATGGTCGCTATATGCTTATCTAAGGCATTATGTTCAACTATGAAAATGATGTTCAAGGGTATCATCAAAGGTTCATACGAGCCTGGGAAATGGTAAATAAGGTGGATAGTAAGGCTTTGGGGCATAATAATTCCATCCCTATGGAACCTTATCTTAGATGGGTACGAGCTCGTGCCCAAAATCTTATGATGCCATATACAACCATCTTATCAGTGATTGTGGAACCTGTCACCGAATAAGATGCTCCTTATACAGTTATCCATCCTGACATGCCCACTGATCTTGAAGAGTCACAGAGGTCTTGGATTCAGCTAAAGGAAGAACGTGATACCTTTAGAAGTCAATTCTACACCAGTGAGAAGAAAGTGTTGGAGCTCACAAAGCAACTTCACAAAGAAGAGAGTCTTAATGTCTACCTCGACACGAAGAGGAAGCGCCCATGGGAGATTTGATTCTTAGATTTAAGAGTTTTTAATTTTAAATTTTAAGCCTAAAAGGCAACTTTAATTCGAATCTTATTAATAAAATATTTGTTTTATTTTGGCTCGCAAATTTAAATTTCCCGAAGTCCTTGAAAACATTGCATAAACATTAACATGCATATCATTACATAAGCAGGTATTTCGAGACAATTAAGGATCTTCAAGCTCAAAACGCTCAGTTCCAACAAATGTTCCTGGCTCTGGCTAAGGTGTAAGAAGATATGAAAGCTCTTATCACAAGAATAAGATGAAGAAGGCAAAGAAACCAGCTGGTGTCTTGAATTTGGGAAGAAGGTTCAGAGGACCGGCTAAGCGAGCTCTAGATTTCGCAACCCCATAAATGAGGGGGACAATCAAGAAGATAAGCCAACAGAAGAAAACAATAACCCCGAGATTGATAAGGAAGAGGTTGATTACTCTGAGGAACAATATCCTCCTGTAGATGATAAATACAAATAGCGGGAGGATCGTCTCAATGTTATGGAGATTCAGAGGGTACCCGGGTTGGATTTTGAAGAGTTAGGACTGGTCTCAGGGGTGGTCATCCCGCAAAAGTTCAAGGTCCCCATATTTGCTAAGTATGACTGTGTCTCTTGTCCTAAGCTGCACTTAAGGTCATATGTCAGGAAGATTCATCCGCACACCACTGATAGGAATTTTTGGGTACATTTCTTCCAATAAAGTTTGTCAGGGACGCAGTTGGAACGGTTCTACCAATTGGAGGGAACCAACATTCATAATTGGGAATACCTAGCTGCTGCTTTTTACAAGAAGTTCCAATATAATACTGACCTCGCTCCAACCCATACATAATTGCAAAGTATGTCTATCGGTTTCGGAGAGGGTTTCAAAGATTATGCCCAAAAGTGGAGAGACCTTGCGAGAAGAGTCCAGCCTCCTCTGGCTGATAGAGAGCTGGTAGACATGTTCTTGGGCACGTTGTCTGGTCTATTCTTCAACCATCTGACTGGAAGCTCTTCAGCTGGGTTTACTGAGCTGATATTGACTTGTGAGCGAGTAGAAGCTGGTATTAAGGGTGGTAAGATCCAGAGAGATGCATCCTCCAGTACAATAAATAAACCCTTCACTGGAAAGAAGGAGGTCAGTGCTGCTTATGGCCAGAGAAATCAAAGCAAAACTGAACGTCGTCCAACGGTATGGGCTGTTATAATCTCCAATCCTGCATCAAATCAACAATGAAACAATCAACGCAAACTAGATATGCCCGAAAGATAGTTCACCCGGATCAACATGACCTTATCCCAGGTTTTTCCACACCTGTTAAAGTCTAATCTGGTGACTCTAAAGGAAGCTCCTAAGAATCCCAATACTACATCTCCCCGCTACAACCCAAATGCTCGATGTGCCTACAATTATGAAAGTTCGGGGCACGATACAAAAGATTGTTAGGCTCTGAAAAATAAGGTGCAGGATCTTATCGAGGCGAAGGAGATTGAGTTTGACCTTCCAAAGACTCCTAATGTAATAACGGCGCCAATGCCTAAACATGGCCAGGGTGTCAATGTTATTGATGACGACCTGTTTGATTCCTCCATGGATGAATTAGCTACTCCTTTTCTGATTGTTAAAAATAATATTTTGAGAGCCGATTTATTTCCGGGATATGGTGAGGGTTGCCACTTATGTATGTCTCTACTAGATGGTTGTTTGTTGTTAAATATGGGTGTCCAGCGCCTGGTGATTAATAAAGAAATTGTGTTTGATAAAGTTTCCCTTGCAAGAAATTGGTGTGAAGATGTCTCAATAATTACCATTTCCGACAATCCTCCCAGGGTCTCCACCAAAAGACCCGTCAAGATTACCTTTATTCCTTAGTTTTCTCCCTTGATTATCACCCTTCCTGGGACGATACCATATTCCTCTGATAAAGTTGTTCCTTGGAATTATGGGGCCGACGTCTACTACCATGGCGTCAAGCAAGACCTATTGGCTGTTAAGGATAAAGTGGTCGAAGATGCTAAAATTCTGGCAACAGATACTTAATGTCACAGTGAATGTTATGACACCGTATCTGACACACTTCAAGACAGTAATTTAAAAAATAGTAAAGAACACAATCAATTGTTAACCCAGTTCAGTGTGTAACAACACCTTCTCTGGGGGCTACCAAGTCAGGGAGGAAATTCACTATAAGAGATATTAATTCAGGAATAAACCAACCAGTTTATCTCCTTCACTTAAGATCTACCCAATGCAACTTCAATCTAAGTTCAACTTAAACCTGAGTTCCTACTCACTCCCCCTCAATCACAGCAGTGATACTAAACTATTGATTAATGAGATTATGAAGACACTCTTCAGTACACACACTTGATTTTGCTTCACAGCTTTAATCAAGTGACAAACACTCGTGCTTCAAAGCTTTGAGTGATAAACAACCCTAACTTGATTTTGCTTCAAAGCTTTAATCAAGTAACACAAACACTCGTGCTTCAAAGCTTTGAGTGATACACAACCCTTACTATCAAATCCTACTCCAAGTCACTTATCACAATGATAATTGCTTGGCTCACAGTAGTTACAGCTATACAATCCCTTATTGATCTTCTGTCAAAAAGTGTTCTTCACCAATAATCTTCATGAGGAATATATAGGCAGGCTATTCTTCAGTTAGGGCTTCCACAAAAATAGCTAGGGTTAATTCAATTTAACCTCAAGACTTGGTCTTAGGTTTTCATCATACCAGATTAGGGTTAAGCAAGGTTAACCTAATGTCCACGTGAGCATCTGATCTGGACTGTATACATCAACATACCAGATTCCTGAAAATTCTCAGGAATAACAAATCTGCACAAATGTTAGATCAGTACAAGATGTCTTAACATTGGTTATGACAACAAGAATCCTGCTCACTGATTTTGGTAGAATGCAATATATATGATCCACTACTACGGAAAAGGGCTTTTAAAGCGCTTATTTTGGCCTTTAAAAGCGCTTAAAAGCGCTTTAATAGCTGGCGCTGGCGTAGGTAACAAAAGCGCTTCTAAAAGCGCTCTGGTAGACCCCCCCTTTAAGAGCGCTTTCCTGGAAAAAGCGCTCTGGTAGGACCCCCTATAAGAGCGCTTTCCTGGAAAAAGCGCTCTGGTAGACCCCCCTTTAAGAGCGCTTTTCCCAGAAAGCGCTGCCAAAGACCAGTAAAAAAGCATAAAAAATAAAAAAAAAACGCAGCATACAAAAGCGCTTTTGGAAAAGCGCTCTGGTAGGCCCCCCTATGAGAGCGCTTTTCTGGAAAAAGCGCTCTGATAGGCCCCCCTATAAGAGCGCTTTTCCAAAAGCGCTTTTGTATGCTGCGTTTTTTTTTTAATTTTTTATGCTTTTTTACTGGTCTTTGGCAGCGCTTTTACTAAGAAGCGCTTTAGTAGGTGGACCTTTAAGAGCGCTTTTTAAAAGCACTGTCGTTTCTAAATGAGGTATTTTTATGTGCAGCCTATAATTTAATCCTCCCAGTCGACCTGTAATGTTTTCGACCTGTAATATTTTCGACCTGTAATATATTTTTGACCTGTAATATATTTTCGACGCTATTATTTCAGCCATCAGTAAGACAATATATATACTAATATAATACCATTATAATATCCAAAATTATATATATACATCATTACATCAATAATATTATAGTTCAAATCGACACAAATCCTACATGAAAAATTGCTTAATATAATATTGACACAAATCTTCTTTAATTTCTTCCAACTTAAGCTTCGGGTACCCAGCAGCACGGAATTCGTCAAGGTACTACAAAACAAAAACATAATATAAATGATATATTTAGTTAAATGTAATAAATTATATGAAATTATCTTAAGTTATAAATTCATACCGTGAGCGGAATCTCTAATTGATTCGCCTGAAGGATTTCTTTCATGAACCTCAAAACAAAGTATCCGCAATCATGACTGTTTCGCTGTTGCGGACACTACATAATAAAACAAATAAGATTCTATAGTTGTCTTGTTTTACCAAGTAGCATAAATATTATAAGCAAAATTGTGAAAAGTAATGTACCTGCACTTGGATCCAAGTGATGTTGTTTGATTTAGTCCGGGATACCTGTGCGTCCCGTTGACTACGGAACACTTGTATTGATCTAATTATTAAATATATAAAAGCATATGTTTAGATCAATCCCACAAATAAGAAAATATATAAATATACACGAATATATATTTAGAACGATCCCACTTACAAATCAACGATTTCCTTCATAGCCGGATAATTGGTCCATTCACCATTTACCGAATTCAGATAATACACGACTTCTCTTATCGGGTTGATAGCAAGCAGCAACCAGTGTGCTCTATAAATTAAAACAATAGGTTATATGAAAATTTTGCTATACACAAAAGAAACAGAGATTAGATGAACCAAGAATGAGAAACTAACCCTACTGGTCGGGTATTATACGCCCAAAGATGCAGACTTTCTGTATTGCCGGTGGACATGAATCTATCTACTAAGCGTTGTCTAACTGATTCCGGTTCCGAAGCAATTGTCATTCCGCTGCAATGGGCGGAAGACACGAAACGGAATCTGTTAGACAATGCAGTCCCGCGCAACACTCTGTCATACAACAACCTTAAATAAAAACATAATAAACATTAGATTATTTTCATTGAAATGTGTAAATAAATTATATTGTGGGACTAATTAAATAATATATCGGATGAGTGAATATTACCGGATGTATGAGTGCATATTACTGACGCCTAGTTGATCATGCCTAAAAATCTCTTCCAAGTCATCAATTGTAATATGTGACGGGAATTCAATACCGAAGACACTTTCATCCATGTTGATTTCACGTAAACCACCATCCTTCAAATCGGACATATCAACCATTGTTGCGAGTGTCGAACGGTATCGAGGCACAAAAGCACCGCCTTTTTTTGCCGCTTGCTTCGGAGGACCAGTGGGTGGTACGCTACGAACCTGCTGCGTCACTTGTTGTGACTCCCGAGCGGATGCCTAAAAATCATATAAGTTAGGTAAAATATAAAATCATGCAGATTTAGATTCAGACTATATATTAACACTTTAAATGTACCTCTTTTAGTGATGCAACAGACTCCTCCTCCTGTAAAATCCCTTTACCCTTAATTGCGGGTTTTATAGGAGCAGTCTAAAATTAAAATGTAAAAAATAATTAATAAACGGTTTAGAATTGACATTCGAAAACTAAATGATTCATAATATTTTTCAGTATACCTCATCACTAATGGTAATGAGCTCCGAGGGCCATGCAACAAATGATCCTATTGCATCTCGCAGCAATGTCGTCTCTGAGACCATGTCAGGTACCGGTAGAATCGCATCACGATCTAATACAACATCCACCGATACTTTCAGGTGTCCATCCGGGAGCGGTCTGTGGTGAAGTAAATCTCCCGAAGTGTTGTGCACTTTTCCCTTGCCAACTAGTCGATAATTCGGTGACGATAAGTATAGTTGGCAAGATGAAATGCCCTAAACAAATAGAAAATATAAAGTCATTATCATTAATAAAATAGAACAGTTTGTAAGGAAAAAAACTTATAATTACCTCGGGAAATTTCTTTTGATAGTTGATACTAGCCTTATCACTAGTTTCTCTCACCGATGAAGTGTTGCAATTTTCTCTCATATACATATCTTTATCTCTTTGCAATTCAGAGACCTGTGCTTGCAATTCCTGCAACTTTTGCAACACTTCTTCATTGGTAAGATTTGATCTTCTCCTAGAACTCTTACAAAAAGAGGTTGGAGTCACACCATGACCCTTACCCCTCACCCGACCGGGATACTCGGGAGCATCTAGTACTCTACTAAGTACGCTCTCCTCACCGGTGGATGCCGATTGCGACAAGGTCTCCTGTAATTCATTTACATTTAAATAATTATTAGTGGAGATAAAAAATCATTTATATATTAAAAAACATTTGATTTAATTAAAGACACAGTATTATACTTACACATTCAGTATAAACTCTCTGAACATCGGGATCGACAACTTGATTCTTGCCCACACGAGCTTCCTTCCACAACACATGTACAGGAAGTGAAGCTTCCTCACTTTTAGTCTCCTCTAACTATGCATTTACACAAACGATAAAATCGTCAATTAAAACATGCACATGTAGACAATTAATTAAAACGCATTTCTATTTACTTACAATTTTATCCTCTAAGCGTGCATATCCCAAACGCCCTTTTTTGTATGGATACGCGGGTTTGGATGCTCTCTCACTATTCGTGGCACTCTTTTTCTGAAAAGCTTCATCTCTTTGCTTTACAAACTCAGCCCAATCTGCTTCATCAATGAAGGTCGCATACTTTGTTGGCCGTCCCGGTGCCTCTTCAAGAAATTTTCCATCTTTATCCTTAAGATAGGTGTTTGTCAAAAAACTTTTCCACCCTCTATATCTTTTGCCGGCCAAACTAAGTATGTAGCTTTTACGTTCATCTGGTATCTCAAAAGTCCTCTGCAAAAAAACGTACGCATAGTGTGTTAGTATAAGTAATTTAAACAATTTATCGTCAAGATAATAACAACAATTAACCATATATGATATATACCTGAAGCTCTTCCCAAATCGCTTGTTTTTTCTCCTCCAATTCTAAATTTTTCGTTTTCGATTTCCAGGTAGCTACGGAGACCGGAATATGCATACGGACAAGTGTACCAATATAACTTGTCAACTTTGCAGAATTAGGACCAATTGGTTGTTTATCAGAATTCCATTCCAATCGGTATACTAATCCTTGGTCTCTATGTCGAATGATTCCCTTCATAATAGTGATGCCTCGTGCAACCTCTTTTGCTTCAGTATCAGGTGGAGCATTTGTATCCGAAGCAACTCTTTCTTGTGAGTTTTCTTGTGAGTTTTCAGGTGGGTTTTCAGGTGGAGCATCTCTATCTGGAGCCATTGAACCTGTATCAAACAAACTAAAGCACATTAGTACACTATTAACACTAACTTTATCACTAACGTCTCTTTCTTTTCTTGGTAGGATTGTGTACTACGCGTCTCTTAACAATGCGGACGGTTGGATTGATCCAAATACCCTCATTATGATCATTTCTAATACAAGATTCATTCTCATTTTGATCGTTTCTTGTACAAGATTCAATGCCAACACCAATATCACCTTGATCTTCAATTTTTTCATCAACTATTTTGTTAGATAAAAGCACTATAGACCATTTCGTACTTGTCGGATCATTGACATAGAACACTTGTTTAGCTTGAGAGGCTAGAATGAAAGGCTCATCTTTGTACCCTACCCTATTGAGATCCACTTGCAAAAATCCTGACTTATCCATTCGTACGCCACTATTATTTTCAACCCACTTGCAACCAAATACAGGAATCTGAAACTTCGCGTAATCAAACACCAAAATGCGCTCGATAACCCCAAAATATGACAAATTTGCAAATTTCGGATTTAAGTCATTCGCACTTGATATGTGCATAGCTTCAGCTACCAAGGTAACACCACTATTTTGCATAGTACTTTTATCATCCTGTTCTTTGGTATAAAATGTGTATCCATTAATTGCGTATGCGCTATAAGAAAGCACAATTACAGATGGACCATAGGCTAAACATCTCAACCTTTCTGTTACTGAAGCAGGATCTGAACGATACTTTGAATAAATATGATCTCTAAACCACGGTATGAAACTTCGATTGTGCTCTCGTACTATCCAGTTCTCATTTCTATTTGGATTTAAATCTCGGAGAACAACTTTGTGCATTTCAACAAACGGCTCAACCTCAATCTCATTGTGCAGAACATACAAGTGCACTTGATCCCGTTCGACCATTGATACTGTCACAACTTTATTTCCAATTAGCCTTTTTCCTTCTTTTTTTCGACAATATGAGATTTGGGGAGTCCAATTGATTGAACATTTGACAGATATTCAGTACAAAACTCAACCGCTTCTTCAGCAACGTATCGCTCGGCAATACAACCCTCTGGTCGACTTCTGTTTTTCACGTACCCTTTTAATATTTTCATATAACGTTCAGCAGGGTACATCCATCTCATATAAGCTGGTCCGCACAGTTGTGTCTCTTTCACAAGATGAACGACTAGATGAACCATTATGTCAAAAAACGAGGGAGGAAAATACATTTCAAGATCACATAAAGTAACAACTATCTCATTTTGCAATGTTGGTAAGATCGCGGGATCGACCACCTTACTGCAAATAGACCTGAAGAAGAAACACAGCTTAGTTATTGCGCTTCTTACTTTTTCTGGCAGAATAGAACGTATACCTATTGGTAAAAAATGTTCCATTATAACATGGCAATCATGCGTCTTCAAACTCTTTAACTTGAGGTCTTTCATGGACACAAGTCTTCTAATATCTGAAGAGTAGCCTTCTGGAACTTTTACTTCACTGAGGAACTTACACAATGTTTTCTTCTCCTTTCTAGATAGAGTGTAAACAGCAGGTGGCAGATATGTTCGTCTTCCTTTCGTCACGGGCCCCAATTCAGTTCTCATCCCCATGTTTACCATGTCATTCCTTATGTTAACGCCATCCTTAGACTTTCCTTGTATATTGAATAGCGTACCTATAACGCTGTCAAATACATTTTTTTCAATATGCATAACATCCAGGAAATGTCTTACGTACAACGACTTCCAATATGGAAGTTCAAAGAAAATTGACTTCTTCTTCCACCCACCCTTGACAATTGAATGTGCAAAAGGCTTGCCAAACTGAGTGCTCACATCTTTCACCTTTTCAAAAATTTGATCACCTGACAAAAAAGGCGGGGCTGTACGATGTTCGGCCTCTCCATTGAATGCTTTTCTCCACCCACGGTAGTGATGATTAGAATTTAAGAATCTACGATGGCCGAGAAAGACATTCTTCTGACAAAGCGCCAATCGTGTCGTATCGGTTTCATCTTCACAAACAGGACACGCCTTTTGACCCTTGTTGCTGTACCCGGATAGATTTCCGTATGCTGGAAAATCATTAATTGTTCCAAACAACATCGCCCTCAAGTTGAAACTTTCTTTCCTATACCCATCGTAAACCTCCACACCTCTCTCCCACAAAAACTTTAAATCTTCGATTAAGGGTGCCAAGTATACGTCTATGTCATTCCCTGGTTGTTTAGGCCCAGAAATTAGCATAGATAACATCATGTACTTACGCTTCATACATAGCCACGGAGGTAAGTTATAAATCATAAGAATCACAGGCCATGTGCTATGCGAGATACTTTGAATACCATGCGGGTTCATTCCATCAGTAGACAATGACAACCGAAGGTTTCTTGCTTCTTTTCCAAATTCAGGATATTCAGTATCAACTTTACTCCATTGTGGTGAGTCTTCCGGATGTCGCAACTTTCCATCAATAATTCTTTCATCTGCATGCCAAGTCAAGTGTCTTGAATCGGTCTCACTACGATACATGCGTCTAAATCTCGGAATTATAGGAAAATACCATAAGACTTTAGCAGGAGACAACTTTTTCTTATATCGAGGGGCACCACATTTAGGACACTCATTCAACGCTGCATACTCGTTTCGAAACAAAACGCAATCGTTTGGACATGCATGTATCTTATCATAGCTCATTCCAATAGAAGACAACATCTTTTTGGCTTCATACGTTCGATTGGGAAGAACATTATCCTCTGGTAGCATATCTTTCATAAGGGCTAATAACTCTGTGAAACTTTTATCCGACCATCCATTGTCCGCCTTTAAGTTGTACAACTTTAACACCGCAGACAATCTTGTGAATTTTGAACAACCAACATACAACGGTTTCTCTGCATCGCTTACCAACCTCTCAAACATTTTGGGACAATCCGCAAGATCTTCTTCAAGCGCTTCTGCAATCTCTTCGACTCGATCACAATCGTATGTGTCTGTGCAATCGTCGTTTGAAGCATACTTCCTATTACAACTCGACTCAGCATTCCCGGTACTTTTCTCACCATGCATTGTCCAACATGTATAACTTCTATCAATTCCATGCATCAGTAAATGCGATTCCAACTGAACCGCGTCAACCCGTCTCCCATAACAGCATCTCAAGCAAGGACATATCATTCCATTGGGTTCTCTGGCGTGCGCAACGGCAAACTTAACGAATTCTGATACCCCATCCTCATACTCTTTCGACAATCGATTGGCAGTCATCCATTTTTTATCCATGGTTTGACTATAGCAACTAATTAGTCACACAACTATAGCAAAATAATAATTAATTACCTGTAAAGAAATTCAACATATCAGGTAATCAAATTCATAGTTATTCTTGCCTCACCTTAAGCATGTGCTAAACAACTCATCACTAATTACTAACTAGTGAAGTCGGATACTAGTGATTCAGTCTTGGATACAGGTAATAACAATTATATTCAAACAATAGTGAAGTCGGATTTCAAACAATTATATTCAGTCCTTATCTTACAAGTTAGCTTTGTCAAGTCTTAGTTAGGTTCAAATCAAATTTTAAAAGCAATGTATTGTTAATTGTTAAATGACGCTCTATAGTTTTCAATTCATCTTGATTTTCTTTGCACCTAGACATGACTTTTTTAATTTATGATTACAGCATATGCAAGATGAAGATAACGGCAGACCATACAGGAAGTTCAAGCCTTAAAGTATGAAAGATGTTTTGTAATAATCAGGGGTTATGAAAGTTTGGTTGCTGTAATTGAGTAATAATGTTTTGAAAATATAAAATGTTTGGTTGCTGTAACTGAGTAATAATCAGGGGTTATATACATTTGTTTTTTTTCTCGGGAATAAATGTTTGGTTGCTGTAACTGAGTAATAATGTTGTAGTTTTGTAGTATTCAGAAGCGTTTCAGTTCCAAGAGTTCTATACCTGTGAAACCAATGGGGTCTAAAAGACTGAAAACACCCTTTTCAAGTTCACAACAACCCATTTCTAACCATGTTATTGTTAAGGTCTGATTCATGTTTCATTCATACTCTCATTTTTGTCTCTATTTCTTTTTGATTATTCACTATATGTTTGATAATATAGGAAAATGATGTTGATAGCTATTCCATTGAGGTTGAAATGTTAAGAAATGATCCGTCTATTGTAGACACCATGACTGTCGATGATGTTAATGATACTCCAGAGACAGTTGAACTTAACCAGGGTAAGAAAAGGTTTAAACAATCAGAACCTGAAAGAAAAATTGTCAAAGCGACAACCAAAAAGAAGCTGTTGGTTAAATCAGACGAGGTTTCAGGTTGCGTTCTAAACTTTCTATTCTGAAATATTTAGCATAATTCTTTGTCTCTCTCTATTGGTCTCATGGCTTGTCAATTTTTGTTCAAGTGTAATTCATGCAGTGATTAAATTAATCGTCTATGGCTGTTTTTGTCAGATGTTAAGCCTTCTAGGGCGAAGAGAAAATTCTTTAGAGGCCATTTTCTCTCCAATTTATGAGTGCTCTGGTTTTGCTAACAGGAGAAGGATATCGAGGAAATAAAACAGCGACTGCTAGATGGCTATGAGAACAGCTTTTGGACATGTAGTGTTTCTAAGCTTGGTTATTCTGGAACAGCAATAATCTCAAGGGTGTGTTCACTTTGTTCATACTCCTTCAGACTTAATTGAAACTTTTGTTGTATGCATTTTTTTTTCTAAGTGAAGATTTTGTCAATGAGATTTATGATAAATATAAAATCTTTTTATAACTACTTGGGTTGAAGCTTTTGGCACCGCCTACTTTAGTCATATTCTTTCTTCAACAAAGCTTAACCCTAATTATATCTGTTCTTATATCATGTTTGTTGATACCCTGCTCTGCTGCTTAATCATTTAACTTCAAGAAACAAGTTTGATGCCTGAAGGTGACATAATTTCACTATTGTTTGAGTAATAATCAGGGGTTATGAAAGTTTGGTTGCTGTAACTGAGTAAACAAATGTTTTGTAAACTCTAATTATGGTCTATATGATTTTCCTTAATATTGCGTGTAGGATAAGATTTCACATCTCAATGATCCCCTTATGTTAATTCCACTGCATCTAATCATTTCTCCTTATAGATTTCCAAATTTACAACCTAGACAATCATATGAAACTCATCATTAGGTTTATCTCTATCCCTCTTATCCTCATCTTATCCCTCACCTAGTATTATACTCATTAACATTCCTTCCCTGCCCAATCCCAGATGGTTCCCTAACTCAATAGTCTTGTACCATGCCATCATTCTGTGAAAAATTTATGGAGCATCATTCTGTGAAAACCACATGTAATCTATATGTAATCTATCTGTCCTGTTAAGCACTTAAGCTGAAATATAAACTTAAACTAATGAGATAAAAATCTCAGTAAGACTTATATGCAAAATATACAAGCCTATTAAAACATTTTCTTAGCTATAACTTTTTTAGTAGTAATGTTATAATTTCCTTTGTGTGATTAATTCTTTTGTCTACAGTGTAGATAGGATTAGAAATTTATAATCCCACTTGAAGTATCTCCAAGCATAACTCACACCCTCTTAGTACAGTCCATAAAGTTTGAAAATATTGCTTCTCTTCTTTGCACAAATCTCACAGTTGATAGGTGCATCTTTTATTCAGTTTCGATAACGTAACACTACTATCCGACTCCTTTTATCTGTTCTACAATCTATTACAATACAAATACCAAATTCCAACATCGTTCTTCCCAGACTTTTTTTACCGGATCCGTACTAAGTGTTGCCTTTGACATTTTTACTATCGATGACTGACAATATATGAATGTCTATTAACGATTAATCACACACAAATCATCTAAAAGAGGGAAAAACACAAATGAACACCAACAACTTAAGTACTTGTGAATTTTAAGCTAGTATACACCTAAAATTAGGACCCGTAAATCCAACTTCATTTTCCTAACCCTCTAACATACCCTTAATTAGGAACAATCATGTAGAACATTTCACAAACAGTTAATATGCAATATCTAAAACTAAGAAAAATGAGTAAGAATTCTTACCTCAAACCAAAGAAATGGAAAAGGTGAAATGAACTTTTAGATCTTTCCTCTAACAAGTAACAGCCAACCTTCAAAATCCCTTGGGTTTCGTTCTTGCTAACTGTTGAAGGGTTTTGTAATAACAAGAAACTTTGAGAACGAAACCCTAATTAATGTAATAAAGTAAAGTAGTTAGAGTGGGTGATGATGAATCAATGTTGAGATGAAATTGAATGGGAAAGAAACAACACCTGAATGTAAATTACAGTTTGATGAAGAGAGGACGACGAAGGATGAAGAGAGCTTGAATAGGTTGTTATGAAAGTGAGGACGACGAAGGATGAAGAGAGCTTGAATAGGAGCAGACGAATGGAGAAGAAGATGAACAACTGGGTTTCGTTTTTTGTATCAGCTGGGTTTAGAAATCTGATTGTAAATTTAGGGGTTTAGAAATTATTTAACTAACCTATGCCAGCGCTTTTAAACAAGCGCTTTCGTATCCCCCCCTATGCCAGCGCTTTTTAAAAAGCGCCTTCATATCCCCCACCTATGCCAGCGCTTTTATAAAAGCGCTTTCGTATCCCCCACCTATGCCAGCGCTTGTTAAAAAGCGCCTTCATATCCCCCACCTATGCCAGCGCTTTTAAAAAAGCGCTTTCGTATCCCCCACCTATGCCAGCGCTTTTAAAAAAGCTCCTTCGTAGGTTTCCCTTTTTTTTAATTTTGTTTTTTGTGAAGGCTATGGCAGCGCTTTTTCAATAAGCGCTTTCGTATCCCCCACCTATGCCAGCGCTTTTAAAAAAGCGCCTTCGTAGGTTTCCCTTTTTTTTAATTTTGTTTTTTGTGAAGGCTATGGCAGCGCTTTTTCAATAAGCGCTTTAGTAGAGGCGCTGGCAAAAGCAGTTTTTGGCGTAGTGATCATTGCTTAATGATCATGCTAAACACTCATACTGAGTAGTTCCTGTATGACATTCTTATCTGCAGAATGTACCTTTATCCCAGAATGTTATGACATCAGTCATGACATTCACAAATCTGGTTTTACCAAAAAAATGCCAACAAACAAACACTTACAAACTCCCCCTTTGGAAATTTTTTGGCTAAAAACCCCTAAACAATCAGAGATTAGAAAGCAACATAATTTTTTACTAACAACTACCAATATCTAATTCTACCAAAATTATTATAATTTCTTCTCCCTCCTTTTATCCATAAAGAGGCCAAAGATACTTGTACTTTTAATTTATACAGTCATCCAAAAGGAAATTAAAAAAAAAACACAGAAATAATAAGAAGTCATTTGGCAGCAACAGGTTCCAGCAACAATCTTTTCAACAACACTGACCTTCAGGCACTGTCATCCTCCGAGGAAGCACTATCTTCTGCATTATGCTGGTCTTCATCAGCATCCTCTTCCCTTATTTGTTCTTCATTCTCCTCCTGTTCTAGTCTAGCAATTAGCTCTTCAAGAGTCCTTTTTCTTGTATCAAGCTCTCTGCAGGTTTCTTTTAGCACAGCTATAACATCAATTTTCTTGGAATGAGATTTAACAGTTGATGTTTCAGCAGATGTCATAACAATGTCAGGGACATGTGTTCCCTGAAACAGCTTATAGTGCAAACCAAGAGCAGGGGCTCTTTTGCATAGATAGTCTTTTTCTACCAGAATATCAGGATACTGAGCAATGATTATACCACACAGGAGAGAGGGAAAAGCAATATGGCCTTTAATAGCACATCTTCCAGCATGTTTCAATGTTTGATCAAAGATGTACTTGCCATAATCAAAGTTTGTCCTGGTTCCAACAGCATAGATAAATCTTCCTAAACTTGTGGAAATGGTGGATTTATGGTTGGTGGGAACCCAGTTAGCTGCACCAATTTTGTGTAGTATGGCAAACTTCATGCTCAGCTTGCTTGCGTTTAGCTTCCCTTTCAAGGGCCAGTTCTTGACTTGCTTGGCAGTGATGGTTTGACAAACTTGGTTGTCAGTAACTTCCAGCTCAGGACAAGCATCATCAGGCCTTCCTAGGAATTTGTTTATTACAGAAGAAGAGAAATTTACCTTCCTTCCTCTCACATACACACTCTTAAAATCAGCTGACTTTCCATCAGCACAACCATCAGATAAATTTACTATGAATTCTTTGACAAGAATCTCATAGCAGTTGGAAAACTTGACCACAGTTTTCATTAGGCCAGCAGTCTTGATTAGATCCATGATTTCCTTACACTCAATAGCACTGCTGTTCAGCTCTCTCTCCAAGGCAATCCTTTTCAGAAGCACATACTTCAGAATTCTTTTTACTTGGTTGATATGGCTTACTTTGGGTTCAGCCTGGTATCTTGCACATACTCCAACTGCAAAAGCAATGTCAGGTCTGCTGGCTGTTAAGTGTAGCAGACTTCCTATCATGCTTCTGTACAAGCTTTGATCCATATTTGCCCCACTTGTGTCTTTGGACAACTTTAAATGAGTAGGTGCAGGAGTCCTTTTGTGACTGGCATTCTCCATTCCAAACTTCTTGACAATATTCTTTGCATACTTGCTTTGAGACAGAAAAATTGAGTCTTCCATCTGTGTGACTTGCAGTCCAAGAAAGTAGGTCAATTCTCCCATGAGGCTCATTTCAAATTCAGCTTGCATCTGGTCAGCAAAATGTTTAACCATTTCATCTGACATTCCTCCAAACACTATGTCATCAATATAGATTTGAGCTACCATTATCTTTCCTCCTTCATTTTTGACAAAAAGAGTTTTATCCAAGCCTCCTTTCCAGTATCCTTTGTCAGAGAGGAATTTTGTCAACCTGTCATACCAGGCTCTAGGAGCTTGTTTCAGGCCATATAAAGCTTTCCTGAATTTGTAGACATGATCAGGACTGTTTGGATCCACAAATCCTTTAGGCTGTTCCACATATACTTCCTCATTTAAGCACCCATTTAGGAAGGCACTCTTTACATCCATATGAAATAGCTTGAACTTAAGGAGACAAGCAATTCCCAATAGGAGTCTGATTGATTCCAGTCTGGCTACAGGAGCAAAAGTCTCATCAAAATCAACCCCTTCAACTTGAGTGTATCCTTGAGCAATAAGTCTTGCCTTATTCCTGGTGACAACTCCTTCAGCATCTGATTTGTTCTTGTAGATCCATTTTGTGCCAATGATGTTTGTTCCTTTTGGTCTAGGAACTAACTCCCATACTTCATGTTGCTTGAATTGGTTCAATTCATCTTGCATTGCTCCAATCCAGTATTCATCAGTCAAAGCCTCCTTAACATTTCTTGGTTCAATCTTAGATACAAAGCAAGAGTTTTTGATGATTTCTCTAGATCTTGTAATGACTCCACTGTTAGGATCTCCTATGATGAGTTCCTTAGGATGATCTTTCTGAATTCTGATGGAAGGATCTTTGTTAGCTTCCTTTGATTCAGACTCTGATGAAGTAGTTTTAGGTACATCATCCTTTTTAGACACTTGAGTTGAAGTCTCAAAGAATGTCTCAACATCATATGGGACATTTGTTTCCTCATGGTAATCATCAACTATGACATTTATAGATTCCATCATAACTTTGGTCCTGGAATTGAATACCATATATGCTCTGCTGTTGGTAGAGTATCCTAGGAATATTTCTTCATCACTTTTAGTATCCATCTTTCTCCTTTGTTCACGATCTGTCAGAATATAGAATTTGCTTCCAAAGACATGGAAGTACTTCATTGTAGGCTTTCTTCCTTTCCATAGTTCATAAATGGTGGATGATGTTCCCTTTCTCAAGGTGACCCTGTTATGGACATAACAGGCTGTATTCATAGCTTCAGCCCAAAAATGAATAGGAAGTCTTTTGGCATGTATCATTGCTCTGGAAGATTCCTGTATAGTCCTGTTTTTCCTTTCCACAACTCCATTTTGTTGAGGAGTTATGGGTGAAGAAAATTCATGATTAATTCCTTCCGAGGAACATAACTCATCAAACTTACTGTTTTCAAATTCCTTGCCATGATCACTTCTGATTCTGACAATGCATCCTTCTTTTTCTATTTGAATTCTTTTGCACAGTTCCTTAAATACATCAAATACATCAGACTTTTCCCTAATGAAGTTAATCCAGGTGAATCTGGAAAAATCATCCACTACAACATATGCATATCTTTTTCCACCAAGACTTTCCACCTGCATTGGTCCCATCATATCCATATGTAGAAGTTCTAGCACCTTAGAGGTGGTCAGATGTCTTGTCTTTGGATGTGACATTCTAGTTTGCTTTCTAACCCGACATTCACCACAGACTCTCCCTTCATCAATTTGAAGCCTTGGAATCCCTCTAACTGCCTCCATGGATATGATCCTTTTCATCCCTCTTAGATGTAAATGACCAAGTTTTTTGTGCCACAGTCTCACCTCCTTTTCTTCTTTGGCTATAGAGCACACAGAAGAATAATTAGTGTTCTCAGACTCCCATAAGTAACAGTTGTCTTTTGATCTGACTCCTCTCATTACAACTTCTTGTTTTTAATTATTTACAAGACATTCAGACTTGGTGAAGTTGACATTGAATCCTATATCACATAATTGACTGATACTTATGAGATTATCAGTCAAGCCTTTTACCAGCAACACTTCATTTAGGTTTGGAACTCTAGGGCAGTCCAAGTTTCCAACTCCTTTGATTTCTCCTCTAGCACCATCTCCAAAAGTTACATAACTAGTAGTATGAGGTTTAACATTATTCAGAAGATTCTTGATTCCAGTCATGTGTTTAGAGCATCCACTATCAAAGTACCAGTCTTCCTTTGCAGAGACTCTAAGGGAGGTGTGAGCTATCAGGGCTGCAGACTTTTTTTTCCACTGTTGAGTATATGGTGCCTTGTTAGACTTAGGTTTGACAACTGAGGTCTGATTAGGATATCCATATAATCTGAAGCAGAATGGCTTTATGTGACCAAACCTTCCACAATGATGACATCTCCATCTTTGATACTTTTTCTTCATATTTCTATGTTCTCGATGTTGAGTGCTATGTTGTGACATCTGCTTTGACATTTGTTTATCAGGCCTGATCTTCTTCTTGTCTACAGTAGATTTCTTTGCTGCCACAAATCCTAGACCAGACTTGTTTCCCACATTTCGTCCAGCCTGAAGGATTTCTTCTAATTTGTCAGTTCCATTTGTCAGCATCTTGATAGACTTGGTCATCTGATCAAGTTTTGAGTTTAGCATTTGAACTTCACCTTCGAGATGACTTATAGTATCAGTGTCTGCCTTCTTCTCAGCCTCCAACTTTACTATGAGTTTTTTTTTGTCTCTCATTTTGCTGACAGACTTCAACACTTCTGATACATAGCTTCTTGTAGGAGTTAGTCAGTTCTTCAAATGTCACTTCCTCATCACTAGAGTCACTATCAGAGTTACAAATACCAGCTAGTGCAGTAACTAGTTTGGCAGATTCTTCTTCAGATTTACTTTATGAGTCACAATCATACCAAGTAACAGACATTCCTTTCTTTTGTTTCTTAAGAAAGGTAGGACATTCAGCTCGAATGTGCCCATATCCTTCACATCCATGGCATTGGATTCCTTTGCTTTGATTTCCCTTTTCTTAAGACTTTGGTCTTCTGCTGGAGTCATAGGATCTGTTAATGTCAGAGGGAATGTTCTTGACATTTGACCTTGACTTTGGGTCCATTCTCTTGATGAGTTTGTTGAACTGCCTTCCAAGCATAGCTATAGCTTATGAAATATTCTCTTCATCCTCCTCCTTTTTTCATCTTCAGTATTGGATACAAGTGTTATGCTCTTGTTTTTCTTGTCAACATTTTCACTGATCCCCATCTCAAAAGTCTGAAGTGACCCAATGAGTTCATCAACCTTCAAGTTGCAGATATCCTGAGCTTCCTCTATAGCAGTCACCTTCATTGTAAACCTTTTAGGCAAGGATCTGAGAATCTTTCTCACCAGCTTTTCTTCTGACATCTTTTCTTCCAATGCTCCTGAGGTGTTGGAAATTTCCAAGATGTTCATGTGAAACTCATGAATGGTCTCATCTTCCATCATCCTTAGGTTCTCAAATTTTGTAGTAAGCATCTGAAGTCTTGACATTTTTACTTTGGATGTACCCTCATGGGTGGTTTTGAGAGTGTCCCAAACATCCTTGGCCAGTTTGCATTGATGTACTAGTCTGAATATGTTTCTATCAATTCTATTGAATAAGGAATTTAATGCTTTGGAGTTACCCAGGGCTAACTCATCTTCTTCTTTGCTCCATTCTTCCTCAGGTTTCAGACTGGTCGTCCCATCTTTCCCAGTTATGGTGGGATGGTGCCATCCTTTGTCAGCAGCTCTCCAAGCCTTTTTGTCCAGTGACTTCAAGAAGGTAATCATACGAGGTTTCCAGTAGTCATAATTTGATCCATCCAGAATAGGTGGTCTGTTCCCAAATCCTCCTTCCTTGTCCATAACGCCAGAAAATAATATCCCTAGATCTCACCCAGTAAGATAAGAAGGGTGCCTGCTCTGATGCCAATTGAAATTCTGGCAACAGATACTTAATGTCACAGTGAATGTTATGACACCGTATCTGACACACTTCAAGACAGTAATTTAAAAAACAGTAAAGAACACAATCAATTGTTAACCCAGTTCAGTGTGTAACAACACCTACTCTGGGGGCTACCAAGCCAGGGAGGAAATTCACTATAAGAGATATTAATTCAGGAATAAACCAACCAGTTTATCTCCTTCACTTAAGATCTACCCAATGCAACTTCAATCTAAGTTCAACTTAAACCTGAGTTCTTACTCACTCCCCCTCAATCACAGCAGTGATACTAAACTATTGATTAATGAGATTATGAAGACACTCTTCAGTACACACACTTGATTTTTCTTCACAGCTTTAATCAAGTGACAAACACTCGTGCTTCAAAGCTTTGAGTGATAAACAACCCTAACTTGATTTTCCTTCAAAGCTTTAATCAAGTAACACAAACACTCGTGCTTCAAACCTTTGAGTGATACACAACCCTTACAATCAAATCCTACTCCAAGTCACTTATCACAATGATAATTGCTTGGCTCACAGTAGTTACAACTATACAATCCCTTATTGATCTTCTGTCAAAAAGTGTTCTTCACCAATAATCTTCATGAGGAATATATAGGCAGGCTATTCTTCAGTTAGGGCTTCCACGAAAATAGCTAGGGTTAATTCAAGTTAACCTCAAGACTTGGTCTTATGTTTTCATCATACCAGATTAGGGTTAAGCAAGGTTAACCTAATGTCCACGTGAGCATCTGATCTGGACTGTATACATCAACATACCAGATTCCTGAAAATTCTCAGGAATAACAAATCTGCACAAATGTTAGATCAGTACAGGATGTCTTAACATTGGTTATGACAACAAGAATCCTGCTCACTGATTTTGGTAGAATGCAATATATATGATCATTGCTTAATGATCATGCTAAACACTCATACTGAGTAGTTCCTGTATGACATTCTTATCTGCAGAATGTACCTTTATCCAAGAATGTTATGACATCATACATGACATTCACAAATCTGGTTTTACCAAAAAATGCCAACAAACAAACACTTACAGATACTGATCCTGACATTGACAACATCGTCGGGACCAATAAAATTACGAGAAGCAAAAGGGGTTTCTCTCCCAAAATCTCTCTGAAGACTATTGCTACTCCTTTGATTATTTACGCTACTAATCCTGTTAGTACTCCCATTGCTACTCCTACTGTTATCCCTACTGTTATCCCTGCTACTGAGTCAGCCGAGACTCAGGGAAAAGAGGTACTCGTTGAGTCTGTCCGGACGAAGGCGCACAAAGAAGTCGTTCCTGAGGCTTCTAAAAAAGAAATGGAAGAAATATTGAAGATAATAAAGAAAAGTGATTACAACGTTGTGGAGCAGTTGGGGCATACCCCTTTAAAATTCTAAATGTTGGCCTTACTTTTATGCTCTGAAGTCCATGCTAAGGATTTGGTAAAATTCCTGAAGTCTGCCCATGTGCCTCAAGAGACCTCCGCCAATCAATTCGAGAATTGCATTGCTAGTTTGACAGTTGACAATGGACTAGGTTTCTTTGATGCAGATTTGACGTCCAGGGGAAGAAAGCATAATGATGCCCTGCATGTTTCTATTGAGTGCAAGGGCACTACCCTAGCTCATGTTCTGGTGGATACAGGTTCTTCGTTGAATGTCTTACCTAATAATGCTTTGGGAAAATTGAATTGTGAAAGACTCACACTGAAGCCCAGTAATATTGTGGCAAGGGCCTTCGATGGTTCCAAGAGAATGGTGCACGGGGAGGTGGACATCCCTATCAAAGTTGGTACTCAGACTTTTGACTCAACTTTCTACGTGATGGATATCCACCCGTCTTAATCCTAGTTATTTGGTCAACCTTGGATCCATGGGGCTGGTGCTGTTACTTCTACTCTGCATTAGATGTTGAAATACCCAGTTAACGGAAAGATTATTATGGTCCATGGCGAGGAAGAATACATGGTGAGCCACCTGAACTCTTTCAGATATGTTGATATGGACGGTGAGTTCATTGAGACCCCCTGTCAGAACTTTGAGGAGGTTCTATAGACAGTTTCCGCGACCAAGACTGCTACCAATGTCCCGAAGATTACCAGACCTTCGTTGAAGATGGCTTCTCTAAAGGATGCCAAAGAATTATTTGAAGAAGGTGGGTGTACCATTTTGGGCTAAGTTCCGGATATTCCCTACAAATTTGACATATTTGGTTTGGGTTTTACTTCAGGGGCCCAAAGAGCTGTTCGTCGTGCTCGCACCGGGGGACCACCATTACGCATCAACAAGCATGGAGTCAATGCTCTGGAAGACGGGGATAGCGATTATGACATGGACAAGTGGATCTTCCTAACTATTAGTGGTTGACTCAACAATTGGGAGGCCAAATATTTTGTTCCTATTACTTTTATTCAAGAGTAATTGTCTTTTAGTTTTTTTTGGGATATGTAATATTTGAACAATTGAAACTTTAAAGCCTTGTGTCTCACCCAAGGCACAATGGTCTATTTGTGAGGGTTATTACTTCATCTTCATATGTCATTAATAAATCATTGGACGTTTTGCATGCAAATTTTACGCTATTTGTTTTCCTTTTCTACTCTTTTAGTTTATCAAAAAATAGCTATGCTCTCTTACACACACCCACATATCAAACTGCAGATCCACATCCACTATGGATCCCATTGGTAACGGTTATGCTATTTCCAATCATGACTTTGAAAATTCGATCTATGAAGCCAAAGACGAAGGTGAGGAAGATTGTGAAGTACCAGGAGAACTTGCCAGACTGTTACGACAGGAGGAAAAGGAAATACATCCTCATGAAGAGTCGATTGAGACAATAAACTTAGGTACTGAAAAGGATAAGAAGGAAGTCTAGGCATGTGCCGATCTGGAGCATAGTGTCAAAAAGCGGTTAATTCAGATGTTACATGACTACATTGAGATCTTTTCCTGGTCATACGAAGACATGCCAGGGCTGGACACTGATATTATAGTTCACCGCCTGCCAACAAAAGAAGACTGCCCTTCGGTAAAGCAAATGGTCCATCATATGCGACCAGAGATGTCAGAAAAGATCAAAGCTAAAGTTATGAAACATTTCAACACCGATTTCTTAGTTGTTATTTCTTATCCATAATGGGTTTCTAATGTTGTTCCGGTGCCTAAGAAGGACAATAAAGTACGTATGTGTGTGGATTACAAAGACCTGAATAGGGAAAGCCCCAAGGATGAATTTCCGCTTCCCCATATTTATTTTATGGTTGACAACACGACACAACATAAAGTATTCTCCTTCATGTATGGTTTCTCCGGGTACAATCAGATCACAATGGCGCTTGAGGATATGGAGAAAACAACCTTCGTCACACAGTGGGGCACTTTCTTTTACAAAGTTATGCCATTTGGGTTAAAGAACGCCGAGGCAACCTATCAGCGTGCCATGGTTGCATTTTTTCATGATATGATCCATCACAAGATAGAGGTCTACATTGATGATATGATAGCCAGGTCTCAAACTGAGGAGGAGCACCTTGACCACCTACAGAAGCTGTTTGAAAGGCTGAAGAATTACAAACTGAGGCTGAACCCGAATAAGTGCACCTTTGGAGTAAGATCTGGTAAGCTCTTAGGCTTCGTTGTCAGCGGCATAGGTATTGAAGTAGACCCTACAAAGGTTAAAGCTATACAAGAAATTCCAACTCCTTGCACTGAGAAGGAAGTCATACGATTCTTGGGACGTCTAGATTTCCAGATTACTGAAGAAAAATCAAGCAGTGACGTGGAATGACGATTTCCAGATTTCCTATGACAAAATCAAGGAATATCTTCAAGAGCCTCCAATTTTGATGCCGCCGGTTGAAGGAAGACCTCTGATCATGTACTTAACGGTATTAGAGAATTCAATGGGATGTGTGCTGGGGCAGCATAATGAGTCTGGTCGAAAAGAGCATGCAATATACTACCTTAGCAAAAAGTTTACCGACTGTGAAACAAGATACTCATTGCTCGAGAAAACTTGTTGCGCTTTGGAATGGGCTGCCCGCCGACTAAGATAGTACATGTTGACTCACACTACCTTATTGATATCTAAAATAGATCCTATCAAATACATCTTTGAGAAGCCTGCTATCTTCGGAAGAATAAAAAGATGGAAAATGATCCTGACCGAATATGATACTCAATACACAACCCAAAAAGCAATTAAGGGAAGTGTATTAGCTGATCATTTGGCTCATCAGGTTGTGGACGACTATCAATCCATGGATTTTGAGTTCCCGGATGAGAACATCATGTTAGTAACTGATTTTGAAGAACCCAGACCAGATGAAGGACCTGAAAAAAGATCCCAATGGAATATGGTTTTAGGTGGAGCTTCCAACACACTCGGCAATGGCATCAGCGTTGTAATCATATCTCCCGAAGGATGTCATACCCCTTTCACTGCCAGGCTATGTTTCAATTGTACCAACAATATGGTTGAATATGAAGCATGCATAATGGGTCTGAAAGCTGCTATCGACTTGAGGATTAATTTCTTGAGTGTATTTGGAGACTCATCCCTAGTAATCAGTCAAATCAAGGGAGAATGGGACACGAAGCATCCTAATCACATCCCTTACAGAGAACATGTGTTGACACTGATTCCACACTTTAAAGAAGTTACCTTTGAGCATTTTCCACGAGAGGAAAATCAACTAGCAGACGCGCTAGCTACTATGTCACCCATGTTCAAGGTCAGGTGGGATAATGAAGCTCCTCAGATCACTATTGTGAGAATGGATGAAACAGCATACTGTTACGAGGTTGATACTGAAGAAGTAGTGGACAAACCTTGGTTCCATAAAGTCAAAAGATATCTCGAAGCCCAAGAGTATCCCGAGGGAGCTTCAGTCAATGATAAAAATTTCCTAAGAAGATTCTCTGCCAAGTTCTTCCTCAATAACAGAATCCTCTATAAGCGCTATGACGATTCTACTTTGCTTCAGTGTCTGGATAAAAGTGAAGCAGAAAAGATTATGGCATATTTGCATGAAGGTACCTTTGGCACCCATTCTAGTGGGAACACCATGGCTAAAAAGATCCTACAGGCAAGATACTATTGGTCCACTATGGAAGCAAACTGTTATCAGCATTCACGAACTTATCACAAGAGCCAGATCTATGTTGATAAAGTACATGTGCCTTCAGTTCCTCTAAACGTCTTGACTGCTCCCTGGTTATTAGCAATATGGGGAATCAATATGATTGGAGATATTAGACCTATAGCTTCTAATGGGCACCGTTTCATCCTCGTCGCCATTGATTACTTCACAAAATGGGTCGAGGTGGCTTCATTTGCTTTTGTTATCAAGAACATTATGGCCCTATTTATCAGACATAACCTTATTTGTCAGTATGGTATTCCAGAAAGAATCATCACATATAATGGTATCAATCTCAATAATACTATGATCACCGAGCTCTGCATGCAATTCAAGATCCAGCATCATAACTCTTCTCCTTACCGGCCAAAGATGAATGGCACTGTAGAAGCTGCTAATAAAAATATCAAAAAGATCATACAGAAGATGACGGTGACATATAAAGACTTGCATGAGATGTTACCATTTGCTCTCCATGGTTACCGTACCATAGTGCGCACATCAACAGGGGAAACTCCTTTCTCTCTGGTATACGGTATGGAAGTTGTCTTGCCCATTGAAGTCAAGATCCCTTCCTTGAGAATCTTGAATGACATAGGTTTGAATGAAGACGAATGGGTTTAGACTTGACTTGAACAATTAAACCTGATTGACAAGAAAAGGCTCGCGTCTGTCTGTTATGGTTAGACGTACCAAAAAGTATGATTAAAGCTTTTAACAAGAAGGTCAGATGACAGGTGTATCAGGATGGTGACCTAGTAATCAAGCGCATCAGACTGCCGCAAGGTGATCCCAGGGGAAAATGGACTCCTACATACGAAGGACCATTTGTAATCAAGAACATATTTTCTGGTGGAGCCATGATCTTAACCAATATGGACAATGAGGACATTCTGCACCCTGTAAACGCAGGCATAGTTAAAAGATACTACGCATGAACAAAGACCCGCTAGGTTGTATGGCCTAGGAAAAAATAAGGGCATCTCGGCGAACCAAAGGGTTTGGGAAAAAAATTAGGGATATACATATAAAAAAATCTGTACACCCGAAAAGTCGAAAACCTGAAAATGCGGCTTGGGCAAAAAAAGGGTATCCCGGTGGACTGAAAACTCGAAAGGACGGTCCAGGAAAAAGTTAGGGATTTTAAAGCGTATAAATATGTCCCATTGGATAACCTTACAACCAATCTTCAATATCAACTATCAAGCTCAAATGGTACTAATCAATCTAGTCAGCTTCGGACACACAACAAAGAGATGAGATGCTCAAAGGCATAAAGGCGATAGCAAAATGGGAAATCAGTAGGATTATTTCACATAGTTGTTTTTTTTTGTATACTATTTTGTATAAATTTCCTTCTTACGACAATATTCTCTTACTAGGATGTTCTTCTCCTTGTACAAAAACGCTTATTATAGGCAAAACTCATTCAAATTAATACAAAACTATCTCTTTGAAAGTGCAAAACTATTCGCTTTTATTTTTCTGTTTTGTTTGCAAAAAGCGTCCAGTGATTATTTTTGAACATATGCATTTGAATGTGATTACTGTTTACAAATACACGCATAAAAAATAGAAAGACAGTTACTAATGGCTTTAAGAAACGGGACAATGTCTAAAGGCCATCCACAAAATCCCCGTAGATACTTTATCCAACAGGTACCGAGGCAGGGGCATCCTACTATAAAGTCACTGCCATATCCTCAGCATATAGCCTAATGATGTCAGGTGTTCTTATATCCCCAACAGAGCAAAAATTTACAATTACTTACCCGACATCTCAAAGAATTCCTTGGCCTGGTTCACAAGATTTTCAAGATTCCCCAGCAGGATTTCATAAAAATCCCCAAGCTGTTCATGGAGTTTCCCTTCCTCAAAAGAGTTTATTTCTCTAACAACGGAAATCCATCTCCCAGCATTTCAACTTCAACAAAATTTGAAGACTTACCCTTTTCATCCCCAGCAACAGTCAGGGATTTATTTTCCCCAGTTCAGCAATACAGCAATAGAACGACGGGCACGTTCATACATTCCATTCATACACCATTTTGCAAGTGTTATAGCATATGCAACAAAAATGCATATATCACAATCTCATTTATTTTGAGAGCATAATTTGCACGTCATGCATCATGGTATTGCACGTAGCTAATTCTTTACCTTTTCAGGAAAGATCGACAGATGAATGTCATCACTAATTTAAAACAAGTTCCGGAATAATACCTGAAACAAGACAGGACAACTATCTGTGGACGAATAATTGTAGATTAATACCTGAAACTAGATAGGACAAATATCTACATGAGCAGATTGAAGATTAATACCCAAAACCAGACAGGAAAACTATCTTTCTTTCTCTTAGGTCAGAGATTAATACCTGAAACCATACAAGACAACTATCGCAATAACCAACAAAAACAAGTTCCGGATTAATACTTGAAACTAAACAGTACAACTATCTAAGGATGACTGACTGTAGATTAATACTTGAAACCATACAAGACAACTAGCTACATGAGCAGATTAAAGATTAATACCCGAAACCAGGCGGGAAAACTATCTTTCTTTCTCTTAGGTCAGAGATTAATACCTGAAACCAGACAGGACAACTATCTCAACGGACAACAAAAACAAGTTCCAGATTAATACCTGAAACCAGACAGGACGACTATCTGTGGACGACCGATTGTATATTAATACCTGAAACCAAACAGGACAACTATCTACATGAGCATATTAAATATTAATACCTAAAACTAGACGGGAAAACTATCTTTCTTTCTCTTAGGTCAGAGATTAATACCTAAAATCAGGCAGGACAACTATCTCAATGACCAACAAAATCAAGATCTGGATTAATACCTGAAACAAGACAGGACAACTATCTGTGAACGGATGATTATAGATCAATTCCCGAAACTAGACGGGGTGACTATCTACATGACCATATGAAGCAATCTTACACAGGTTCCTTCTTTCCAGATGCAGCTTTACACAGGCTCATCCTGAAGTAATCCTACACAAGTTCCTTCTCTCCAGATGCAGCTTTACACAGGCTCATCCTAAACCAATCCTACACAGGTTCCTTCTCTCCAGATGCAGCTTTACACGGGCTCATCCTAAAGCAATCTTACATAGGTTCCTTCTCAATATCCAGATTCAGCTTTACACGGGGTCATCCTGAAGCAATCTTACCCGGGTTTCTTCTCACAATCTCTAGATGAAGTTTAACACGGACTCATCCTGAAGCAGCCCTACATAGGCTCCTTCTAATATATTCCTAGGCAGCAGTTAATTTCATTCTCCCCAGCAAGTTACTGTGAAGCCTGAATTTCAACCAGAAAACAACAAAGTTTCATCTCTCCAGTCCAGAGATAACTCCTCATTAGAGCCATGGAAAACTAAAGCTCCTAGGCTCTATTCCCCACAGAGTTTTTCTCAAGAAGGAGAACAACAGAAATCAACCTTCCCCAGCAGAGTCCTCCGCAGACAACAGAAATAGGAATCCCCATAAAGAGACCTCTTATGAAGTCAGCATCTACTTTGGATGGCATCTTTAAGCCCATCTCCGACAACTCTCAGTCATCTTCTCCAAATGGCATCTTTAAGCCCATTCCCTACACAATCAACCATCACATCATACGGGTGCAAATTTCTGGGCACTCTAGTGTTCAATCATCTTGCACCTTCAGATCATGAAAGGCAAACAAGCCAATCTAAATCTTCAGGTTTAAGAAGATTGAACAGGGGCAGCTGTTGTACCCCAAAATTTGACCTCCTTTTTCTCAAGACATTTTCTCACAAGGATTTTTAAAAGGGAAAGTTTACACAAGTACAATTGGATTTTTGGCTTTTAGGCATCAAATTGAAGAAGAGCAAGTTTGCCTTGATTCATAAGCTTCGATTGGGCATCTAAAAACCTTCGAGTAAGCTTTGTTTCACAAGCTTCGATTGAGCATTTGGCCTCTCTCAATGTAAGCTTGGTTCACAAGCTTCGATTGACCATTTGGCCTCCGATGCAAGATTAGTTCACAAGCTTCAATTGAGCATCTGCCTCCTTCGATCAAGTTTAATTCACAAAGCTTTGACTGAGCATTGGATGCTTCAGACTTGCTTTTGATTCACTAGGCAAATACTTCCTTCATGTCTGGTTCCATTCTGTTGTACCCCAAAATTTGCCCTCTCATGTTTTTCCAAGATTTCCTCTTGCATAGGTGGTTACAAACCTTTGCCTAAAGACAAGAATTTTTTTCAAATGATGGTTAAGTATCCTTCAATTGGCACCTACAAAAGCCTTTCGATTGGCATCTCCAAAATGCCTTTCAATTGGCATCTACAAAATGCCTTTCAATTGGCATCTCCAAAATGCTTTTCGATTGACATCTACATAGCGTCCCTCGATTGACATCTGCAAAAGGTCCTTCGATTGGCATCTGCAAAAGGCCTTTCGATTGACCTTATGACAAGCCTTTCAATTTAGAATTGTGTCAAAGCCTTTCGATTGGCATGGTAAGGGATCCTTCGATTTAGCATTGTGTCAAAGCCTTTCGATTGGCATGGCAAGGTGTGATACGGTGGCAGAACCGACTGTTAATACTGGTTTTTCATTTTGTATTCTCAAATGTCGCGGTAAGCAATAGTCGCCACCGACTTTTCTTTTATCCAAAAAGGAAAGGGTGAAAGGAACCGAAAAAGACCTTTTTTCAAGATTTCTGAGTACAGGGGGTAGATTATGGAAAGGGAAGGTGTTAGCACCCTTTCCATCCATGGTTTTCCATGGGCTCTTAGGTACTTGCTCATTTTCTAAAATTTCTTGTGTTTGTGTGTTTGAAAAGCTTTGAAAATTGCCTTAGTGCGACGATTCACTTTATGGTAACTCTTGTATCAGTCCTCAAGAGTGTGATAAAGTGTTTTAAAAACTTTGTTTGAAAAGTGTTTGAAAGTGTGGTGTGTAAAAAGAATTGTTTGAGCAAGTACCTAATAGTTATCTACCTATTCGAAAAAAGTTTATTCTTTTCCTCTTATCCTTTAGACAGTGCTATCCTACTATTAGTGAGTAGGTAGCCCTAGTTGTTGGATGCTTGGGGGACTATCGAAAGGGACGTTCGGTCACTAAGGCAACATGGAAAGATCTCTTAGTAACTGTCCTAAAGCCCTAAGATCACTTTTATACCGAGGCAACAGTCGAGAGGGTCATCGAGGGACTAGTGATCTCTAGACTTAAGGACAACCACTAAAAATTCTCACGTTTCGAGAATTGTGACCGTAATTTGAAGGTAACTGAGTGAGGTATACCCTAAGGATGCAAGTGTGTAGCAGTGTGTTTTTTTAGATAATTTATCTTGCAATTTAGTGGTCTACAGATTGATTGATTTATCTTGTCATGCACGCCTAAATTACTAATAGTTATATACAGGCATACAAGGAATATAAAAGCGAGAAATAAAGTTCTTAGAACTATTACAAGGCTTTGGTGTAGACACATAAATAATGAACGAAAAATAAAGTGCAGAATTGAAAAAAAAATCTAATTAAGCTATTACAAACTGGGCGCAGTTACATCAATAATAAAAATTAATCGTGCGGCAAAATTAATTATGCGTGAGAATTGACGGGAAAGAATGTTCAAAAAACCCTAAAAATCTAATTCGATTATTAAAAATATTTTGTGATTTTATGAGAAAAAGAATTGAATTTTGACCTAATTTTCCCTAATTAACTTTAATTAATGAAACAAAATTAAAGTTAATTAAAATTATTAATTTTCAAAAAAAAAATTAATTTATTAAAAATAAAACTGAATCCTATTTTTTTGTGATTATTTGATTTTATGATTTTTTATGAAAAATATTGATTAATAAAAAATAGTTAAACTAAATAATGATAATAAATAAATAAAACTAGAAAAGATTAGAAATTAGGCCTGAGGGGGGTGTAGGCCCAGATTGGAGGGTGTTGTTGCTGAATTCTGCCAAGCCCAAGTTTGGTTGGCCCATAACAAGCATTGGATTCAGTAGGAGGCTGGCTGGGATGTCCTCCATGGAGATGCATTCTGGAAGCGTGAGATCTGGCCAAGGAACGATCCAAGGGTGATGATCTGGAGATCTATGGTGCGCGCGCTTGGAATGAAGGCATGGAATCTTCAAACAAGTGCTAAGAAAAATAACATGTAGGAGGCAGGGATCGAACCCCTGACCTCCCACACGCAACGCCTTATGACATTTCCTTCTTACCACTGCGCTGATTGTCAATTCATTATTCAAATTGAACCAAAATAATAAAATATGAATCTTCTTCAATTATGAATAAAATGCGTGTGCAGGTTTGAATGGCCCAACCAGATCATGCCACGCCTTCATCTTCCCCAGCCCTCTGTGGTGTTAGGGTAGTGATTTATAGTGACGGTTTTTTACCGTCACCATAGCACCTTCCAAGCTCAAAACATCACATATACACAATAAATCCAAACCAAAAACATTGTTCAACTCGAAACTAGTCCTTGAACGTGATGGCATCCTTATCATGTCCCAATTTGGCCTGTGTACAAAATTCCCAATTTGGGACCTCAAAACCCTAGTAATGGATATCACACTGTTAGAATAAAGTTTGGTTCTAATCATATATTAGAGTTTTGATGATAACAATGAAATAAATTTTGTATAATATATTTTATACTCTGATGTGCATGTTTTCTAATTCAGATGATGTTCTGACTCAAGCATTCTCAAAAGTGAAACATCATTCAACGCTGAGCAGAAAAAGGATAAAAAAGTTCCTAAGAAATTTTATGTAAACGCAAGTCTGAAGCAAACTCTGAAGGTAGCACTCCAAGACAAACTCTGATAAAAAAGTAATCTTAAGCAACCTCTGATAAAGCTAGCTGAAGCAAAGATGTGAAAGAAGCACGCTGGAAGCAATATCTGATAATGCAAGCTGAAGCAAACTCTGATGAACATAAAATGAAGAAAAATCTAACAGAAGGAGTGATATAGCAAACTCTGATATAAGAAAAGTTAAAGCAAACTCTGATGTTGCAACGCTGCAAGCAAACTCTTAAACTTCCAGAGACAAGCTCTGATAGTACCGTTGATCATTTAATGCTAAGACGACTAATGCACTCAAGTGGTACTACGCACGAGAGAGTTTCAAAGCAACATGCATCATTAATGCATACTCTCTCTTCAAGGCAGTAACGGTCAAAATTTGAAGCTATATATATAAGACCGTTTGTTTCAAAGCAACGTTATGAATCCATGCAAAATATACTGAAGCTCACTATTTTCATTCTTGTAAACTCTTTGTATATAGTGGGTAATTCTTAAGTACTAGGCTAAAATCTTAGTGATAAATCACAGTTTGTGATATAGCTTATTAGAAGCATTCTGATTCACTACTGTTAAGAGATAATCTTTGTGATTGTTCCATGAGAGACCAGTTGGGTCAGATTTCTCAAGAGGGCTAGGACTAGTTGAGTCTTAGAGGTGTTAGTCACTTGCAGTTGGCTTGTGCATTATATTGTTAGTCACTTACAATTGGCTTGTGCATTGTATTGTTAGTCACTTGCAGTTGGCTTGTGCATTGTATTGTTAGTCACAACAGTTTGTGTGATACGGTGGGAGAACTGACTTGATTGTTTTGCGTTTTATCACAAATGTTGCGGTTAGAAAGAGTCGCCACCGACTTTTCTTTTATCAAAAAAGGAAAGGTAAAAAAAGCACAAGAAAGACCTTTGAGATTGTTTCTTGAGTTCGGGGGGTAGATTATGAAAAGGGAAGGTATTAGCACCCTTTTCATCCATGGTTTTCCATGGGCTCTTAGCTACTTGCTAGATCATTTGCTTTTGTTTGAAATTGTGTTTTGTGTGGTTTTGAAAGTATTTTGTAAAAGAGGTCATTGTTTAGGCAATCTTTGTAATGATTCTCGTTCGTAAGAATGTATACAAAGATGTTGATCTTTTTGAAAATGTTTTCAATTTTGTGAGATGTTTTGAAATGTATAGGTGTTGGTTTTGAAAATAGCAAGGATATTTGTTTTGAAATGGAGCAAGTAACTAAAAATAATGTACCTACTCAAATGTCTTTCTTGTTCATTTTCTTCTCCTTTGACATTGTTGTCTTACCATTAATTTGGTAAGCAACCCTATCTTTGGATGTAAACGGGACGGGCGTGGGTCATCGTATAGCCATGATTAGCAATGTTGCAAAGTATCTTAGCATTTTTGAGGGACTAAGATCATTTTTATAAGGCAACTTTGAATAACGTCATCGAGGGACTATGATCTTGTATTTGTTTGTTTATGCTAAGATACCTTACATGCGTAATATGTCCATTTTTGTATAAGGCGACCAAGTGGGATAACCCTAAGGGTGCTTGTGTGCGAGTGTGTCATTTTCATGCTTGATTTTGTCTTGGATTAGGGTTTTCTATTTGATTGGTTTTATCTTGCCATACAAACCCTAATTACTAGCATGTTATGTAAAATCGATAAATTGTGAAATTTAAAGTTACTACACTATTACAACATTTGTGGGAGGGGGGTATATAATTTACGAATGGGGATTGCAATAATGTAAACCTAATTAAGCTATTACAACCAAATTGAATATGTATAAATGTTGGAATGCATAATATACAAGATGAATTAAATATGCAAAGATATCTAAATGCAAAGAAGATTTTTGTTTGGTTTTTTATGTGAAAAAAAGTTTTAACCTAAACCTAATAGATAAATCAAGATTAACTCAAATTAATTAAGAAAAGAAATTATTTTTTTAGAAAAGATTTTTGAATAAACCCTAATTCTATTTGATAAAAGGAAAATAAATTTCTTTAAGAAAAAGTAAGTATTTTTGTATTTTTTGTCTTGAAAATAAATACATGGCATTATGAGGTATTTTGGTCCTTTTATATTAAAATAAATATTTAATGGGTATAAAGTAAAAATAAATATTAAACTAGTTCTAATTTAATTTACAAATTTAATTAATAAAAATGGATAATATATATAACTAAATAAAATATTTTTTGTGAGAAAAATAAAATAATATAAGCTAAAATATAAATATATCATTTTTATATTTTTTATGATTTTTAATATTAAGAAAAATATATTTAAGAAAATAAAATGAAAATAAAATAAATAAATAAAATTATATGGGCCAGAGGGTGCTGCAAGCAAACAGGAGGTAGCATATTAGCAAAAACAAAAAGGCCCAAGGATGAGAGGCCTAGCGCTGACAGAAATAAAAAAAATGAACAAAAGTGTGAAAAATGCAAAAAGGCATGCGCTAAGGCTCGAACCCGTGACCTATAGCATTTTTGCACGCTGCCTTACCACTGGGGTGGCTGTACATTCGTTTATAGAAACACAAAGATAAATATATATTAGAAAACGCCCCCTGAAGGCAACTTCATCTTCAACCTTGAGCCATGGCCGGACCACCTGTATCTCTCTAATTTCTCCATGAAAATGGAAAGTCCAAACATTAAAATTATGGTGTTTCTTCCCACGAGTTCAACCATATAATTTATGTAAACTAACAATCAAAGATCAAAGTAAATTTTACTTGCCCTAATTTGAAACCTAATTTTTACAGAAATTGCAAATCCAAAATTCTCTATACACAATTAATATAAATGAAAACTATGAACAGGGTTAGCTTTAGTGCAAGGATATCTACATTTTTCTTTCACAAATTAGGACTAAAGGATGCTTGTATGAAGAGATAGAAGTTTGAGTTTTTACCTCTTTCAGTTGAGATCGTGAATGGAGTTTGAGCAAGTTTTGAGAAGGCCTGAGGATCTGTTTAGCTTGCTTGGACCTCCCTGAGTGTATTCCAATCCTTATCTTGTCTTGAAAGTCTCTGAATATCCCTACTCAAGTCAACCTGCAATCTTGATATTTGAAAATGGTGGATGGAGGAGGAGAAGTTACAGTAATGGAACAATGGTCTGGTTCACTTAGATATGAGGTATATTAAGTGTTTAAGTGGTTAAAACTCAAAACGCACGAGTGGATTTGGAGATGACTGAGTATGGTTCAAAAATGTCAAGCTATGGCCGATTTTCAGTGGCAAGGTGTTTGGTGGTGTTTCTGAGTCTTATCATTCGTGTGTTAGGTTGCAATACCCTTGTGTATAAGTATGGAAGAGGTTATACATTAAGCTTTCTCAAGATTTCCGAGTTATAGCCTTTTGGATCTATTACTTGCTTTTGAAGAAAAGTGAGGAGACAAGTCCCTAAGTGTTGTACAAGCATGGTCTGGTTTGGTAGAGGCTTCAGGCAAGTTGCTTTTGGTTTTGGCTTTGCTTGTGTGTAGAGAAAACAAGTGCAAGGCTCAAGAAGTGGAAAATTGCAAAAGTAGTGCTTTATCAAAATGGAAATGGCACCTTTGTGCCAAAAATGGAGTTGTTCTTGTACAATGCATTTAATGTTTGGCTTAAAGCTTCCAACATTTGTGAAAACATTTAATTATGGAGTGAAAGTCAAGTTAGGAGCCTGCAAAGTAAGATTTGTTCAGCATGCTTAAGGATTTGAATTTTTGTTCTTCATGAAATGGCTTGAAATCAAAGTGATAAATCACTAACTTGATCTCTTCGATTATCCCTACTCAAGAATCATCTCAAGGAGTTCTTGGACATTTTGTAAATCTTACAATGTTATCTACAACCCCTATTTGAATTTATTTTGAATATTCACCTTGGAACTATGTGAAAAATTAGCATGAAGTTAGGTCAAAAATCTGCCTAACTAGGGCAAAATTTCACTAAGTTATTTTGGTTCATGAGCGTGTATTCACAAAATTATATCTTGAGATCCAAGCATTTTTAGGAGAAATTGTGTGAAGCAAAGTTGTAGATTTCATGTAGATCTACAAATTTAATGTTGGAAGTTTCCTTTGAGTCATCTTGCATCATGGTGAAAATTTTGCTCAAAGTTATAAAAAAACATGAAATTTCCAACACTTAGAAAAATTTCTAAGTTTTTTTTAGAAATTTTGACTTTTCAAAATGAATTATTGACTTTTTGATTTCTTGATGAATAAGTTTCATATTTTGACATGTTTTGATGAATTGTGATCTTTGGCATTTGAATTTGATCAAAAAGTCAAAGTTTGACTTTTCAGTATACAATTGACTTTTGATTAGTTGACTAAAAATTCATATGTCAATCCTTTGAACTTAAGCAATGTTTTGAGCCATGTTATTAGGTCAAAATTATGCAATTATAATCTTGAGATCATTCCTTAAACCAATTGATCATTTGCTAGGTCAAAAATCAGAAATTGCCCTTTTCTCAATCAAAACACTAATTTTGACCATTTTGCCCTTTTGGAGATTTGATCAAATTTCTTGAGGAATTGTGATCCAAACTTGATCAAATTATACATATGAGTTTAAAATGTTGATTTGGATAAAAGATTATGAAGTTTGACTATAAATTGGCCATGGTTGACTTTTCCCTAATACAACTGATTTTTAGGTCAATTGTTCAATTGACTGAGCAAAAGTGTGATCCAAGGCTTGAAACTTGACATGAATAATCTTTGGGGTCCATAATTATACTTGTAAGTCATATGAAGCATTGATAGTCCAAAAATCCATGTTCAAACTCAAACCCTAATTTTGGTCATCAGTGCATGAGGAGGAGGTGTCTTGAGCTGGCCAAACCCTAATGCAGTCTTGAGTCCAAGAGATCTTGTGAGGAAATATTTGATAAGTGAGAGGGAAAATTTTGGGGTACAACAACTGCCCCTGTTCAATCTTCTTAAACCCGAAGAGTTAGACTGGCGAGTTTTTCCATTCGTGACTCGAAGGTGGAAGATGATTGGACACTAGAGTGCCCAGAAATTTGCACTCAGCGATGTGATGATAGAAGGAATGGGCTTATAGATGCCATTTGGAGAGGTGATAGAAAGCTGTTGGAGATGGGCTTGTAGATGCCATCCAAGAGTGATTGTTGAATTGTAATTTGTAAGCTGAAAGAATAAGTATCAGAATTGCGTCTGTGTCTGGAGCGTGTTTGAACTGTATCTGAAAGTTGAATCTGAATGAGTATTAGGATGGCATCCGTGTCTGGAGCATATCTGAACTGTATCTGAAGGTTGAATCTGAATGAGTATCAGGATGGCATCCGGGTCTGGAGCGTATCTGAACTATATCTGAAAGTTGAATCTGAATGAGTATCAAAATGGCATCCGGGTTTAGAGCGTATCTGAACTATATCTGAAAGTTGAATCTGAATGAGTATCAGAATGGTATCCATGTCTGGAGCGTGTCTGAACTGTGTCAAAATTTGAAATCTGAATGAGTATCAGGATGTCATCCATGTTTGGAGCGTATCAGAACGGTATCTGAAAACTTAATCTGAATGAGTATCAGAATGGCATCCGTATTTGGAGCGTATCTGAACAATATCAAAAGGTTGAATCTGAATGAGTATCATAATGGCGTCTGTGTCTGGAGCGTATCTGAACTATATCAAAAGGTTGAATCTGAATGAGTATCAGAATGGCGTCTGTGTCTGGAGCGTATCTGAACTGTATCTCTAGATTGAACATTGTTAATGGTAGATGTTAATCTTATCCTGAAAAGGGAAAAATGTTAGCTAAAATGCCAAGTCATGATACATGAAATGTATGCATAATGGGATTATGTTGTATGCATTCGTGCTTATCAATGTTTATGATATATGAATGTGTCGTATGCGTATGTGAGCTAATCTGCTACATTGCTGTTGGATTAAAAAAATAAAATCCCTGACTGTTGCTGAGGATATGTGAGTCTTCATGTCTTGAAGTCGAAGTATTGATGAATTTATGCCGAGAGAAATAAACTCTGTTGTAAGGGCAATACCATGTACCGCTTGTAAAATCTTATTGGGGAATCCTGAGAAATCTGACGACTTCTACTGGGGATCAATAACTTGAAGCTTTGTTCCGCTGGGGATCTAAACGACGTATTACAGGGGATTACCTATGGAATAGCCTAGAGATATTTTCCTATCTTTTCGACCCATCAGTAATTGTCTCTTTTCATTTTGTTTATATGTAAACAGTAATTATGTTCAAATGCATATGTTCAACAATGAATCATTGGACGTTTTTGTAAGTAAAACACAAGTGAAAAGATAAATAGTTTTTGCACTTTCAAAGGGATATCTTTGTATTTACTTTGAGTAAGTATTTTTTGTACAAGGAGACAAACATTCTAGTAAGAGAATGCTGTCGTAAAAGAGAAAAATTTGATACAAAGGAAAGATAGCTATGTGTAATAATCCCATGGGGTTTCCATTCTGCTATAGCCTTCGTATCTACGAGCGCCTTGTCTATTTTTTGCCTCGTATAAAGATGATTGAATTGATTAAAACCTCTGAGTTTGTCAGTGGAAGCCAAAGGTTGTCCGTAAAGTGTTCCAATGGAACATAGTCATACGCTTTAATTCCCTAACTTTTGTCTAGACCGTCCTTTCGGGTTTTCAGTCCACCGGGAAACCCTTTTTTGCCCAAGTCGCCCTTTCGGGTTTTCAACTTGCCGGGTGTACATATTTTTTGTTTTATCCCTAAATTTTGCCCGAACCCTTTTGGTTCGCCGGGATGCCCTTGTTTTTCCTAGGTATGTCAACCTAGCAGGTCTCTTATGCGTAGTATCTTTTGACTATGTCCATGTTTGCAGGGTGTGGCAGGTCGTCGCCATCCATGGTGGTCAAGACGATACGTTTGATCACTAGATCCCCAACTTGATACACTTGGCGTCTGACCTTCTTGTTGAAAGCCTTGATCATCCATTTTTGATACATTTGACCATGGAAAACAACAATAAGTCTCTTTCCATCAATCAAGTTCAGTTGGTCAAGTCGAGTCTGGATCCAGTCGTTTTTGTTCAACCCTGCATCCTTCATAATCCTCAGAGAGGGGATCTGAATCTCGATAGGCAAGACATCTTCCATGCTGTAAACCAAAGAATAGGGTGTTTCCCCAATTGATGTGCGAGCCGTGGTATGATATCCATGGAGAGCGAATGGTAACATCTCATTCCAGTCTTTGTATATGACTGTCATTTTCTGTATGATCTTTTTAATGTTTTTATTTGCAGCTTCGACACCACCATTCATCTTAGGCCGATAGGGAGAAGAATTGTGATGCTGAATCTTGAATTGCTCGCACAATGCGGTGATCATAGTGTAGTTGAGATTTGTACCATTGTCAGTGATGATCCTTTCTGGGATACCGTACCAACAAATAAGGTTTTGCTTGATGAAACGGGAAACAACATTCTTGGTAACGGAAGCGAAGGAAGCTTCCTCAACCCACTTTGTAAAATAGTCAATGGCCACTAGGATGAAACGGTGTCCATTGGAGGCTATCGGCTTGATTTCTCCAATCATATCAATCCCCCACATAACAAAGGGCCAAGGAGCTATCAAGACATTAAGAGGAACCAGAGGTACATGCACTTTGTCAACGTAAATTTGACACTTATGGCAAGTTCGAGAGTGTTGATAACAATCTGCTTCCATGGTAGACCTGTAATAGCCTGCCCGTAGGATTTTCTTTGCCATCGTATGCCCACTGGAATGTGTTCCAAAAGTTCCCTCATGAAATTCATCCATGATCCTTTCAACTTGAAACTTATCTATGCACCGTAGCAACACAAAGTCATGATTGTGTTTGTATAGGATGCCATTACTAAGGAAGAATTTTGCCGAGAATCTCCTTAAGAACTTATTATCATTGATTGAAGCTCCTTCTGGATATTCTTGAGCCTTGAGATACCTCTTGACATCGTGAAACCAAGACTGGTCCACTACTTCTTCAGTATTAATCTCGTGACAGTGTGCTGGTTCATCCATTTGTTCGATGGTGATCTGGGGAGCCTTGTCATCCCAATTAAGTTTAAACATAGATGACATTATGGACAGAGTGTCTACTAGCTGATTTTCTTCTCGCGAGAAATGCTCGAAAGTAATCTTCTCAAAATGTGGTAACAATGTCAAAACATGTTCTTTGTAAGGGATAAGGTTTGGGTGTTTGGTGTCCCATTTCCCTTTGATCTGATTGATAACCAAAGCTGAATCTCTGAATACATCCAAGGATTTGATCCCTAGGTCTATGGCAGCTTTGAGACCGAAGATGCACACTTCGTATTCCGTCATGTTGTTTGTACAATTGAAGCAAAGTATGGCAGTAAAGGGAGTATGACACCCTTCTGGAGATATGAGTACAACACCAATACCATTGCCGAGTGCATTGGAGGCTCCATCAAAGAACAGGGTCCATCGGGATCCTTGTTCAGGTTCGTCATATGGCCTGAATTCTTCACAGTTGTCTAATGTCATAATGTCTTCATCTGGGAATTCAAACTTCATGGACTGGTAGTCTTCTACATCTTGGTGATTGAGGTGATCAGCTAGTACGCTCCCCTTTATAGCTTTCTGGGTAGTATACTGTATGTCATATTCTGTCAGGATCATCTGCCATCTCTCTATTCTCCCAGAAAGAGTAGGATTCTCGAAGATATATTTTATTGGATCCATTTTAGATATCAACAAGGTAGTATGAGTCAACATATATTGTCTTAACTGGAGAGCAGCCCATGCCAGAGCGCAACAAATTTTCTCGAGCAGTGAATAACTGGTTTCACAGTCGGTAAACTTTTTTCTCAGGTAGTAAATAGCATGCTCTTTTCGGCCAGACTCGTCATGCTGCCCCAATACACACCCCATTGAATTTTCTAAAACAGTCAGATTCATGATCAACGGTCTCCCCTCGACTGGTGACATCAATACAAGAGGCTCTTGTAAGTATTCTTTGATTTTGTCAAAAGTAACTTGGCACTCATCATTCCATTTGACTACTTGATCTTTCTTCAATAGCTTGAAGATTGACTCACAAGTAGCTGTCAGGTGAGAAATGAATCTGGCAATATAGTTCAAACGTCCCAAGAATCCTCTGACTTCCTTTTCAGTACGGGGAGCAGGCATCTCTTGTATTGCTTTAACTTTTGCAGGATAGACCTCGATACCTTTGTTACTGACGACAAAGCCTATGAGTTTACCAGACCGTATCCCAAATGTGAATTTGTTTGGATTCAACCTCAGCTTGTACTATTTCAATCTCTCAAACAGTTTTTGTAAGTGATCAAGATGCTCTTCTTCTGTTTGCGATCTGGCTATCATATCGTCTATGTAGACCTCTATTTCATGATGTATCATGTCACGAAATAAAGCTACCATGGCACGCTGATAGGTTCCCCCAGCATTCTTTAGTCCGAATGGAATCACCTTGTAGCAGAATATGCCCCACTATGTGACAAATGTTGTTTTCTCCATGTCCCCAGGCGCCATTTTGATTTGGTTGTAACCTGAGAATCCATCCATGAAGGAAAACACTTTGTGCTGTGCCGTATTGTCAACTAGGATATAAATGTGGGGGAGTGAAAAGTCATCCTTAGGGCTTGCCCTATTCAAATCTCGGTAGTCCATGCACATTCGCACTTTGCTGTCCTTTTTGGGTACGGGAACAACATTGGGAACCCATTGGGGGTAAGAGGTGACAGCCAATAATCCAGCGTTGAATTGCTTCCTGACTTATGCTTTAATATTTTTTGACATATCAGGCCTTATTCGACGAACCTTTTTCTTTACTGGTGGACAATCCTCTCTTGTAGGCAGACGATGTACCATAATATCTTCATCAAGTCTTGGCATGTCTTCATACGACCAGGAAAAGACTTCGACATATTCATGCAACAACTGAATCAGAAACTTCTTGACATTGGGTTCCATATTGGCACCCACTTTGACCTCTTTTTTGTCCTCTTCGGTACCTAGGTTGATTGTATCCACGGGTTACTCGTGAGGCTGGATGGTTCTCTCTTCTTGTTGTAGCAATCTGGAAAGTTCCCCTTGTACTTCAGAATCTTCCTCACCTTCGTCTTCGGCTTGGTAGATTAGATTCTCAGAGTCACGAAAGGCCATAGTAGTATCGTTACCCATGGGATCCAGAATGGATGTATACCTGCATTGTGAGTGTGGGTGTGTGTAAGGGTATAACTATCTCTGAAAGGAAGTAAAAAGTAAAAGAAAAACAATGAACGCAAAAGTTTAAATGCGAAAATGTCCATGATTCATTGATGTCATATGAAAAATGAGATAAAAACCCTTATAAATGGACCATTGTGCCTCGGGTAAGACACAAGGTTTTAAGAGTGCAAATTGTTTTGAATATTACAGATCCAACAAAATGTAAAGACAAATTACTGAGGAATGAAAGTGATCGGGACGAAGTCTCTAGCCTCCAAATTGTTGAACCCTCCATTGACAGCCAGGAAGATCCATTCCTCCAGGTTGCAACCATCTTTACCATCTTCTACTGCGTTGACTTCTCAGTTGCTGATCTTCAGGGGTGGTCCTCCAGCACGGGCATGACGTACAGCTTTTTAAGAATTTGAAGTGAAACCTAAGCCAAACTTGTCAGACTTATATGGGATATCTAGAAGTTGCCCCGAGATAGTGCATCCACCTTCTTCGACCACTACTTTGGCATCCCTTAGAGATGACATTCAGAGTGGAGGCCTTGTAATCTTGGGAACTGCTTTGGTCACTGCCACCTCTTGAGGGACCTCTTCAAAGTGTTGAAATGGATTTTCAATGAATTCACCATCTAATTCCACATATCTGAAGGAATTGAGATGACTGATCATGTATTCTTCCTCTGCATGGACGATGATAATCTTTCCTTGAACCAGATACTTCAGCATTTGGTGCAATGTAGAGGTAACATCACCAGCATTGTGGATCCATGGTCGGCCAAGCAAGCAGAAATATGAAGGGCGGATGTCCATCACGTAAAAAGTTGAATTGAAAGTTTGGGTTCTAACCTTTATGGAAATGTCTACTTCCCCATGTACCATCCTCTTCGAAACGTCGAAAGCCCTTACCACTATGTTGCTTGGCTTCAAAGTCAACCCCTCACAGTCAAGTCTATCAAGAGCTTTCTTCGGTAATACATTCAAAGATGAGCCAGTGTCCACCAAAATATTCGCCAAAGTGGTGCCCCTACATTCCACTGAGACATGTAACGCCTCATTATGCTTTCTTCCCCTCGGCGTCAGATCAACATCTGAAAAACCTAAACCATTGTCCGCAGTTAGGCTGGCCACGCGGTCTTGAAATTGATCAACAGATGTCTCTTGAGGTACATGGGTTGTTTTTACGAACTTCACCAAGGCTTTTGCATGTGCCTCGGAACATAGTAGTAATGCCAGCATGGAGATCTTAGAGGGAGTTTTCCCCAATTGTTCAATTACATCATAGTCGCTTCTCTTTATAATTTTTAAGATCTCCTCCATTTCCTTCTTGGAAGTCTCAGGGATAGCCAATGGCTGAGCCTTCGTCCGGACAGGCTCAACCATAACACCTTTTCCTCGAGCCTCGGTTAACTTGGCAGCAGGAGTGTCAGTAAGAATGATTACAGGGGTTGTAATGGCTTTGTCAATTGGAGTACTTGCAGAGATGATTATGGGTGTGGGAGTAACCTTTAGAGCAGCCACAAAGATGATCACGGGTCCAGAAACTGCTTTTGGGGAAGCAATTTCTGGAGAAAAGATCCTACCACTTCGGATAATTTTGCTAGTTCTGGCAATATTGCTGATATCAGAGTCTTCTTTCTCGGAATTTATCTCTTCGGCGGCCGACCAGTCTTGCTTGATGCCATGGTAGTAAATGTCCCCTCCGTAGTTCCACGACACGGTTTTGTCTGATTCATATGGGATTGGCCCAGGCATTGTGATTATTAAAGGAGTTGCTTTCAGAACTGATGTAATTCTAACGGGTCTTTTTATGGAGACCCTGGAAAAATTGTATAAATGGTAATGATAGAAACATCTTCAAAAGAAAAAGTTGTAACAGGAGTCTTTTCAAACAAAATCTCTTTGTTATCTATCAGGAACTGAATGCCTACTTTCAACAAAGGACATCTAGTTGCTGAGAATAAATAGAAACGACAATCTTTATCACATCCCGGGAACACTCCGGCATTCAACAAGTTCATTTTAACAGTCAGAAGTGGGGTCATAAGTTCATTAACTTAAGTAACAAATAATCCTTCTTCAATGGCATTGGTATTGTGGCCATGTCTGGGCATAGGGGCAGAAATAACATTTGGCTTTTCGGGCGCGTCAAACTCAATTTCTTTTGCTTCAATAAGGTCTTATATTTTGTTCTTCAAAGCCCAATATTTATTAGTATCGTGACCAGGACTTTCAGAGTGATATGCGCAACGGGCATTGGGATGATAATGAGGGGATGTTGTATTGGGGTTTTACGGAGCTTCTTTCAAGGTCACCAAATTGGATCTTAGTAGATGAGGTAATACTTGAGACGGAGTCATGTTGATTTTAGTGAATTTCCTGACTGGCCTTTCCACCCTTGGTTGATTATTTCTTTGTTGATCAGATGCAGGTTTTGGAATCATAACAGCACCCTCCATTGGCCGGAGTTTGGCTCTATCTTGGTTTCTTTGCGGATATACGACATCAACCTCTTTCTTTCTGATAAAGGGTTTCCTTACAACTGTAGAAGAAGATGAATCTTTCTAAATCTTTCCATTCTTTATACCGGCTTCTATCCTCTCTCCGGTCAATATTAGTTCAGTAAAGCCTGCAGATAAACTTCTGATTAAATGATTGAAGAAGGGACCAGATAAGGTGCCTAAGAACATGTCTACCAATTCTCTCTCAGACAGAGGGGGTTGAACTCTTCCAGAAAAATCTCTCCATTTTTGTGCATAGTCCTTGAAACCTTCATTGGAAACCATGGCCATACTCTGGAGTTGAGTACGGGTAGGCGCCAAATCAGCATTGTATTGATATTGCTTGTAGAAAGCTGCAGAAAAATCTTCCCAATTATGAACATTAGCCCTTTCTAGTTGGTAGAACCAGTCAAGTTGAGTCCCAGACAGACTGTCTTGGAAGAAATGTACCCATAAGTCTTTATTAGCGGTAGAGGTTGAATTTTCCTCACATATGATCGGAGATGCATTTTAGGGCATGACACTCCATCATATTTGGCAAATGTAGGCACTTTGAATTTCGGAGGAATCACAATCCCCGAAACTAAATCCAATTCCTCAAAGTCCAAGCCTGGTACCTTTTGGATTTCCATCGCGCTTAATCGCTCTTCGAGATGTTTATACTTGTCATCAGTTGGAGGATACTGTTCCTCAGAGTAGTCCTCTTCTTCCTCTTCCTCTTCTGATTCTGACAGGATAACTGTTTCCTTTCCTTTCCCCTCTTCTTCACCGGATATTGTTGCAAAGTCCAAAGTCCTTCTTGTCTGCCCATGGAATCTTTTCCCCATGTTTAAGACTTCGGTTACCTTCTTTGTTTTCTTTTTCCTCTCTTCAGCCAGCAGAGTCTTCATCTCTTCTTGCCTCTTAGCTAGGGTCATGAGCAACTGTTGAAACTGCGTATTCTGAGCTTGGAGATCTTTCACTGTTTGCTCGAGATCCATCTTACTAAAATAAACAGTAGAGAGATAATGAGACTTGTTGCAAAAGACCTGTTTATGTTATGATGAATGATATATGCATATGCAATGTTTTCAAGGATTTCAAAGATTCAAATTTGTTTTAGACAAAAAATGAAACACACGTTATATTAATAAGATAAAGTTGAGTACTTCAATTCCCCTTGGGCAAAATAATACAAAAACTCTAAGATAAAAAAGTAGTGCGCATCCTTTTTGGTGCAATGTAGGCATTCAGAGTCTGCTCCTCATGAAGTAGCCTAGTAAGTTCCAAAACCTTCTTCTCGCTTGCGTAGAATTGGGCTTCGAAAGTATCTCGCTCTCCTTTGAGTTGTATCCAATCCCTTTGGAGGTCTTCAAGAGATGTGGGCATGTCATGATGTAGTATAGTGTATGGAACGTCTCCCTTCATGACAGGCTCAATGATTACCGGGAGAATGGAGGGGTAAGGCATCATAAGACTCTGAGCGCGAGTTCATACCCATTTGAGGTAAGGCTCAAGAGGGATGCAATTATTGTGTCCTAAAGTCTTGCTATCCACCTTGTTTAACATCCTCCAAGCTCGAATAAATCTATGGCGAAGACCTTGATCGTCGTTGTCGTAGTCGAATACCAAACCTCGAATCAGCATCTCATGCGGGCCATCCCTTCGGGCTTAACCAAACTTCCTTAAGGCTAAGCATGGGTTGTAGGTGATACCTCCTCTAATTCCAAGTAGAGGGACATTAGGGAATTCTCCACAACGGTCGACAATGATAACATTCTCTTTGGATCGGGAGCACCAATGAATGTCTGAATGCTTGAGCGTTATCAACCTTTGTGACCACCTTGAACCTTCCTCATTCTTTATGACTGATTGGGGAAGATGAGAAATAAACCATCTTGCCAAGAGAGGAGTGCAACACATAAGGACACCTCTTTTCCTCATTGTGCGAGTGTGAAAAGAGTGTAGGATATCCCCTACCGGGTTGCGTGATATGAATATTTTGACGGAGTTCACATCTATGAGTTCGTCAGGATTTGGAAATAAAACCATCTGATAGATGAGGAGAGCCACAATTTACTCAAATGCTTGCAAGTCTAAGGAATTCCAACAGCTTTGGGCTTTCTCAAACAGGAACTTTGCTAAGAAACCTTTGAAACCACTCCTTGTTTCCCAATGGATTGTGACATCAGATGAGTGCAAGTGTAGAGCTTGAGCAATCTCTTCTGGCTTTGAATATCTTTCCGTACCTTTGAAAGGTAGTTGATTGAGAATGAGAATCATCAAGAGTTGGGAGAATTCTTCCAAAGTAGGCACAAGTTGATAGCCGGGAAATGTTAAGCAAAGGTGCAAAGGATCAAAGAACTGAAAGAGCACCTTCATCATGTCCTCATCTGTGTTGGAGGTGACCAAGTTAAGTAGACGACCATGTCTCTCGGTGAATGGAGAGTTTTCAGGAACCCTTGAAGCTAGCTCCTTAAGCTGTGGAGGGGATTCTCATAAGGTTGACTTGAATAGTTTTCCTGCAAAGTGAATCCATATCCTACAAAACAAGAAAAAATATGAATCCCAAAATCCTTGAAATGGTTAGTGGATGTATATGATGTTCATGATGTCCATGATGTTATGTACAAATGTGCATATAAAAGCAAAGCAAACAAGTCCTTAGTTTAGGCTTGCATGGAGTTTTATAGGTAAGTACCCTCTTGAAGTTTAGTTGGCTTAAACCTGTCCTAGTAATAGTAACCGGGTTCTAAGGAGCTCAATATCACTAGATTGTTTCCTTGGTCATTGTTTCAGCTTAAGCCTCTTTAATGGCGACTGAAATATCCCAAGGAACCAAACCTCAATGAGTGTAGTATCGAGTATCTACCAACTTCGGACTGCACCAAAGTTGGTCATCTAACTACATGCTAAAGGCTAAGTTGGTAAAGTAAAGGTTCTAAAAGTTCATTAGTGCTTTATGACATCACTCAGCGGCCCCGTATTATCTTTGATTAACTCAAACGCTACTGGTACCCACAAATATGTTGCACTAACATAGCTATTACTTAGACCATGTCGATATACCCCGCACAGTTTCCACAATGTATTGCTACTTACCTATAATGTATCCCAAATCTGGGTAGAGGATTCAAACCCAAATAAATAACCATAATGTAAAGCATACAAGTCAAACAATGTAAGAAAGTAAATGTGATATAAACCCTAAGGTAACCCCACTTTTAGAATTCTCCCAAACAGAGTCGCCAGTTCTGTGATACGGTGGGAGAACTGACTTGATTGTTTTGTGTTTTATCGCAAATGTTGCGGTTAGCAAGAGTCGCCACCGACTTTTCTTTTATCCAAAAAGGAAAGGTAAAAAAAGCATAGGAAAGACCTTTGAGATTGTTTCTTGAGTTCGGGGGGTAGATTATGAAAAAGGGAAGGTATTAGCACCCTTTTCATCCACGGTTTTCCATGGGCTTTTAGTTACTTGCTAGATCACTTGCTTTTGTTTGAAATTATGTTTTGTGTGGTTTTGAAAGTATTTTGTAAAAGAGGCCATTTTTAAGAAATCTTTGTAATGATTCTCGTTCGTAAGAATGTATACAAAGATGTTGATCTTTTTGAAAATGTTTTCAATTTTGTGAGATGTTTTGAAATGTATAGGTGTTGGTTTTGAAAATAGAAAGGATATTTGTTTTGAAATGGAGCAAGTAACTAAAAATAATCTACCTACTCAAATGTCTTTCTTGTTAATTTTCTTCTCCTTTGGCATTGTTGTCTTACCATTGATTTGGTAAGCAACCCTGTCTTTGGATGTAAACGGGACGGGCCCGGGTCATCGTATAGCCATGATTAGCAATGTTGCAAAGTATCTTAGCATTTTTGAGGGACTATGATCATTTTTGTAAGGCAACTTTGAATAGCGTCATCGAGGGACTATGATTTTGTATTTGTTTGTTTTTGCTAAGATACCTTACATGTGCAATATGGCCATTTTTGTATAAGGCGACCAAGTGGGATAACCCTAAGGATGCTTGTATGCGAGTGTGTCATTTTCATGCTTGATTTTATCTTGTATTAGGGTTTTCTATTTGATTGCTTTTATCTTGCCATATAAACCCTAATTACTATCATGTTATGTAAAATCGATAAATTGCGAAATTTAAAATTACTATGCTATTACAACATTTGTGGGAGGGGGGTATACAATTTATGAATGGGGATTGCAATAATATAAACCTAATTAATCTATCACAACCAAATTGAATATGTACAAATATTGGAATGAATAATATACAAGATGAATTAAATCTGCAAAGATATGTAAATGCAAAGAAGATTTTTGTTTGGTTTTTTATGTGAAAAAAAAGTTTTAACCTAAACCTAATAGATAAATCAAGATTAACTCAAATTAATTAAGAAAATAAATTATTTTTTTAGAAAAGATTTTTTAATAAACCCTAATTCTATTTGATAAAAGGAAAATGATTTCTTTAAGAAAAAGTAAGTATTTTTGTATTTTTTGTCTTGAAAATAAATACATGGCATTATGAGGTATTTTGGTCCTTTTATATTAAAATAAATATTTAATGGGTATAAAGTAAAAATAAATATTAAACTAGTTCTAATTTAATTTACAAATTTAATTAATAAAAATGGATAATATATATAACTAAATAAAATATTTTTTGTGAGAAAAATAAAATAAAATAAGCTAAAATATAAATCTATCATTTTTATATTTTTTTATGATTTTTAATATTAAGAAAAATATATTTTAGAAAATAAAATGAAAACAAAATAAATAAATAAAATTATATGGGCCAGGGGGTGCTGCAAGCAAATAGGAGGTAGCATATTAGCAAAAACAAATAGGCCCAAGGATGAGAGGCTCAGCGCTGCCAGAAATAAAAAAAAATGAACAAAAGTGTGAAAAATGCAAAAAGGCAGGCGCTAAGGCTCGAACCCGTGACCTATAGCATTTTTGCGCGCTGCCTTACCACTGGGGTGGTTGTACATCCGTTTATAGAAACACAAAGATAAATATATATTAGAAAATGCCCCCTTAAGGCAACTTCATCTTCAACCTTGAGCCATGGCCGGACCATCTGTATCTCTCTCATTTCTCCATGAAAATGGAAAGTCCAAACATGAAAATTATGGTGTTTCTTCCCATGAGTTCAACCATATAGTTTATGTAAACTAACAATCAAAGATCAAAGCTAATTTTACTTGCCCTAATTTGAAACCTAATTTTTACAGAAATTTCAAATCCAAAATTCTCTATACACAGTTAATATAAATGAAAACTATGAACAAGGTTAGCTTTAGTGCAAGGATATCTACATTTTTCTTTCACAAATCAGGACCAAAGGATGCTTGTATGAAGAGATAGAAGTTTTAGTTTTTACCTCTTTTATTTGAGATCGTGAATAGAGTTTGAGCAAGTTTTGAGAAGGCCTGAGGATCTTTAGCTTGCCTGGACCTACTTGAGTGTATTCCAATCCTTATCTTGTCTTGAAAGTCTCTAAATTTCCCTACTCAAGTCAACCTACAAGCTCGATATTTGAAAATGGTGGATGGAGGAAGAGGAGTTACAGTATGGGAACAGGGGTCTGGTTCACTTAGATATGAGGTATATTAAGTGTTTAAGTGGTTAAAACTCAAAACGCACGAGTGGATTTGGAGATGACTGAGTATGGTTCAAAACTGTCAAGCTATGGCAGATTTTCAGTGGAAAGGTGTTTGGGGGTGTTTCTGAGTCTTAGCATTCGTGTGTTAGGTTGAAATACCCTTGTGTATAAGTATGGAAGAGGTTAGACATCAAGTTTTCTCAAGATTTCTGAGTTATAGCCTTTTGGCTCTATTACTTGCTTTTGAAGAAAAGTGAGATGACAAGTCCCTAAGTGTTGTACAAGCATGGTATGGTTTGGTAGAGGCTTTAGGGAAGTTGCTTTTGGTTTTGTCTTTGCTTGTGTGCAGAGAAAACAAGTGCAAGGCTCAAGAAGTGGAAAATTGCAAATGTAGTGCTTTATCAAAATGGAAATGCCACCTTTGTGCCAAAAATGGAATTATTCTTGTACAATGCATTTAATTCTTGGCTTAAAGCTTCCAACATCTGTGAAAACATTTAATTATGGAGTGAAAGTCAAGTTAGTAGCCTGCAAAGTAAGATTTGTTCAGCATGCTTGAGGATTTGAATTTTTGTTCTTCATGAAATGGCTTGAAATCAAAGTGATAAATCACCAACTTCATCTCTTCGATTATCCATACTCAAGAATGATCTCAAGGAGTTCTTAGACATTTTTTAAATCTTTAAATGTGATCTACTACCCCTCTTTTAATTGCTTTTGAAGATTCACCTTGGAACTATGTGAAAAATTGGCATGAAGTTAGGTCAAAAATCTGCCTAACTAGGGAAAAATTTCACTAAGTTATTTTGGTTAATGAGCATGTATTCACAAAATTATATCTTGAGATCCAAGAATTTTTAGGAGAAATTGTGTAAAGTAAAGTTATATATTTCATGGAGATATACAACTTTCATGTTTGACGTTTCCTTTGAATCATCTTGCATCATGGTGAAAATTTTGGTCAAAGTTATAAAAAAACATGAAATTTCCAACACTTTGAAAACTTTCTAAGTTTTTTTAAAAAATTTTGACTTTTCAAAATGAAATCTTGACTTTTTGATTTCTTGATGAATAAGATTCATATTTTGACATGTTTTGATGAATTGTGATCTTTGGCATTTGAATTTGACCCAAAAGTCAAAGTTTGACTTTTCAGTATACAATTGACTTTTGATCAGTTGACTAAAAATTCATCTGTCAATCCTTTGAACTTGAGCAATGTTTTGAGCCATGGTATTAGGTAAAAATGATGCAATTAGACTCTTGAGATCATGCCTTAAACCAATTGATCATTTGCTAGGTCAAAAATCAGAAATTGCCCCTTTCTTAGTCAAAACCCTAATTTTGACCATTTTGCCCTTTTAGAGATTTGATCAAATTTCTTGAGGAATTATGATCCAAACTTGATCAAATGATACATATGAGTTTAAAATGTTGATGTGGATAAAAAATTATGAAGTTTGACTATAAATTGGCCATGGTTGATGTTTTCCCCAATACAATTGATTTTTAGGTCAACTGTTCAATTGACTGAGCAAAAGTGTGATCCAAGGCTTGAAACTTGACATGAATAATCTTGGGGGTAAATAATTGTCCTTGTAATTCATATGAAGAATTGATAGTCCAAAAATCCTTGTTCAAACTCAAACCCTAATTTTGGTCATCAGTGCATGAGGAGGTGTCTTGAGCTGGTCAAACCCTAATGCAGTCTTGAGTCCAAGAGATTTTGTGAGGAAATCTTTGATAAGTGAGAGGGAAAATTTTGGGGTACAACAATTTGGTTGTGTATTTGTAATCAGTTTTGATTATAGTGGATTAAGTCCTCGATTGAGAAAGGCGAAATCACCTTGGTGGGTGGACTGCAGTAGTTTGAGTTTCAAATGAACCAGGATAAAATTACATGTGTCCTTCAATTATTATTGCGCGAGAAAAAGGAAAAACTTATTCACCCCCCCCCCTTCTAAGTTTTTTCTCATCCTTCAATTGGTATCAGAGCTCTAGTTCTGGGTGCAAACACCTAATAGTGTCAGAAAAAGATCCAGAAGAAAAACACTATAGAAACTGAACAAAACAACAACAATTACACCAAACCTCCTGTGTTTGATGGAAAAGACTTTGAATACTGGAAGAATAGACTAGAAAGTTTCTTTCTAGGTCATGATGCTGATTTATGGGATATGGTCCTAGATGGTTACACACATCCAGAAGACAAAGACGGAAACAAGATTGACAGAAAGAACATGGATAAACAACAACAATTAGATTTCAAAAATCACCACAGAGCCAGAAATATCTTTCTGAACGCTATCTCTAAAACGGAATATGAGAAAATCACCAACAGAGATATAACACATGACATGTTTGAGTCTCTCAAAATGACTCATGAAGGAAATGCTCAAGTAAAAGAGACAAAAGCTCTAGCTCTCATCCAGAAGTATGAAGCCTTCAAAATGGAATAAAATGAGTCCATTGAAGCTATGTTCTCAAGATTCCAAACTCTGACCGCTGGCCTGAGAGTTTTGAACAAAGGATACACCAAGGCAGACCATGTTAAGAAAATTATCAGAAGTTTACCCAGAAGATGGGCACCTATAGTTACGGCATTCAAATTGTCAAAAGATTTGAATGATGTATCTCTTGAAGAACTTATCAGTGCATTAAGAAGTCACGAGATAGAACTTGATGAACATGAGCCTTAGAAGAAAGGTAAGTTTGTCGCCCTTAAATCTATTAAAAAATGTGAAACTAACGCTATTCAGACAGAAGAAGGAAACTCTGAAGACTCTGCATCATAAGAAGATGAGTTATCTCTGCTCTCCAGAAGGATCAACCAGATGTGGAAGCACAGACAAAAGAAGTTCAGAAACTACAAGAGGTCAGAAGATAAACCAGAATCTTCTAGACATAAGAAGTCAAGCAGAAGAGATATAGTCTGATATAAATGTAAAGACCAGGACACTATAAAAGTGATTATCCTAAGCTACAAATAGAAAGACCAAAGAAAAGGTTTGGAAGAAAGAAAGGCATGATGGCCACCTAGGATGATTCAAAATCTTTTGAAGCTGAATCTGACTCAGAAGATGAGCATGCTAACCTAGCGTTTATGGCTACCACAGCAGATGATGATGACTCAGACTTTGATTCAGAACCGAAAGAGGTATTCTCTGAATTCTCTAGAGCTGAACTTGTAGAAAGCTTATCAGAACTTCTTGAAAACTACAGTCAACTCAAAATCAAATACAAGAAACTCAAAAAGAATCTCGCATCTGATTTTGAGAAACTTGAAAAAGAAAACTCTGAACTTAAAGAAAACAATTTTAAACTCAAAGAGGAAGTTCAAAAAGTTCAAAATATTTCTATTTCAGATTCTGCTTCAAGTTCAAGAGATATTCTTATAGAATATGACTCTAGTTTTCAAACATTTCTTGCTAAAAGCATAGATAGAAGCAAAATGGCTTCAATGATCTATGGTGTTAGTGGAAATAACAGAAGAGGAATTAGATATGAAACTCCCAAATAGAAATAAACATATAAACCTAAACCTATTGAGGAAATGGTTATCACATATAAACCACTGCACAAACAATTTAGTTTTGGGCAGACACATGATATCAAATACACATTTAACTCTGAAATTTTTTATGCTAAATATAAGTTCAAAGAACTTTAGAAACTCTAACCAAAAAGGACCCAAAAGGATATGGGTACCTAAGGAGAAAATAATATATGTTGCAGATGTCCTTAACAGCACAGTTGAAACACCAGTCATGGTACCTGGACTCTGGATGCTCACAACATATGATGGGAAGAAAGTCTATGTTTCAAAGTTTGGAACTTAAATCGGGAGGAGATGTCAAATTTGGAGGAAATTAGAAAGGAAATATTATTGGTTCTGGAACCATTGGAAACAGTAACCTTCCTTCTATAACTAATGTTCTGTTGGTAGAAGGATTAATGCATAACTTGTTGTCCATAAATCAATTAAGTGACAACGGTTATGACATAATCTTTAATCAAAAATCCTGTAGAGCTGTTAGTCAAAAAGATGGAACAATCCTTTTTACTAGCAAGAGAAATAACAACATCTATAAATTTGATCTTTCTGACCTTATAACTCAGAATGTAAAATGCCTTATGTCTGTTAGCGATGAGCAATGGGTCTGACACAGAAGATTGGGACATGTTAGCATGAGAAGAATATCTCAAATTAACAAACTCAATCTGGTCAGGGGACTTCCCAATCTGAAGTTCAACTCAGAAGCTCTGTGTGAAGCATGTCAGAAAGGAAAATTTTCAAAACCTTCTTTTAAGTCACAAAATGTTATTTCTTCCTCTAGGCCGTTGGAACTTCTTCACATTGATCTGTTTGGACAACTTAAAACTGCATCCATTAGAGGCAAGAATTATGGATTGGTCATTGTTGATGACTACAGTAGATGGACATGGGTTAAGTTTTTAAAACACAAGGATGAGTCACATTCTGTGTTCTTCGACTTCTACAACCAAGTGAAAAATGAAAAAGAGTGTAGAATCATAAAAATTAGAAGTGATCATGAAGGAGAATTTGAAAACCATTATTTTGAAAAGTTTTTTTAAAATAAAATGGCATTTCTCATGATTTCTCTTGTCCTAGAACTCCCCAACAAAATGGAGTTGTAGAACGAAAGAATAGAATTTCGCAAGAAATGTCCAGAACCATGATTAATGAAACCAATGTGGCTAAACACTTCTAGGAAGAAGCAGTGAACACAACATGTTATATTCAAAATAGAGTCTCTATAAGACCTATTCTTGAAAAGAATCCTTATGAATTGTGGAAAAATAGAAAACCCAACATTTCATATTTTAATCCTTTTGGATGTACTTGCTATATTCTGAATACTAGAGATAATTTGAACAAGTTTGATTCTAAAGCACAAAAGTGTTTTCTGCTTGGATATTTTGAACTTTCAAAAGGCTATAGGGTATACAACATAGAAACTTTGATTGTTGAAGAATCAATCAAAGTCAGATTTGATGATAAGCTTGGCCAGCAAAAGCCAAAGCAAAATGAAAATCCTGTAGGTACAGAAGATCATCTTACAAACTCTGAAGAGTCAGAAGCAAAGGAAAACTCAGAAGATCCTTCTATTGCAAATGCTCTGGACAATCTAAGAATTTCTGAACAAACCTCACAGAAAATATTCCCCAGAATCAAATCAGCACATCCAGAAAATGTGATTATTGGAAAGAAAGAAGATCCCATCAGAATAAGATCCTTCCTCAAAAACAATGAAGAATCACTGTTTAGATTGGTCTCTCTGATTGAGCCAAGCTCAATAGAGGAAGCTCTTCAAGACAATGATTGGATCCTAACTATGCCAGAAGAACTAAATCAATTTTCTAAAAATGATATGTGGGATCTAGTTCCAAAACCTAAAGGATTCAATATCATAGGAACAAAATGGGTATTCATAAACTAGTTAAATGACCAAGGAAAGGTTGTCAGAAACAAGGCACGAATGGTTGCACAAGGTTATATTCAACAAGAAGGAATTGATTATAATGAAACTTTTTCCCCAGTCGCCAGGTTAGAATCATTTAGATTATTAATTTCTTTTATTGTTCAACATAACATCTCATTATATCAAATGGACGTTAATAGTGCATTTTTTAATGGTTACATAGAAGAAGAAGTTTATGTCTATCAACCTCTAGGTTTTGATGACTCCAAATATCCAAATCATGTTTTTAAACTGAAAAAGTCTCTGTATGGTCTGAAACAAGCTCCCAGAGCTTGGTATGAACGTCTAAGTAACTTTCTTTTAGAAAAGAATTTTACCAGAGGGAAAGTGGACACTACCTTATTCAGAAAAACACTTAAAAATGACATTTTAATTTGTCAAATATATGTAGATGATATTATTTTTGGAACTTCTAATGTCTCTCTTTAAAGAGAATTTGTTGAGTCTATGCAGGCTGAATTTGAGATGAGCATGATGGGAGAACTAAAATTCTTTCTGGGAATTCAAATAAATCAGACTCCATAAGGTACTTACATACATCAAAAAAGTATGTTAAAGAACTCCTAAAGAAATTTCAGCTATCAGAAAGTAAAGAAGCAAAGATACCAATGCATCCTACATGCATTTTGGGAAAAGATGAAGTAAGTAAGAAAGAAGATCAGAAACTCTACAGAGGTATGATTGGATATCTTCTCTATCTGACTGTATCTGGACCAGATATATTATTCAGTGTATGTTTATGTGCAAGATTCCAATCAGATCCTAGAAAATCTCACTTAATTGTTGTTAAGCGAATTTTGAGGTATCTAAAAGGTACTACTAACCTTGGACCATGTTACAGAAGATCCAAAGAGTTTAAACTAGTAGGTTATTGTGATGCTAACTTTGCTGGAGATAGAATAGAACGAAAAAGCACCTCTGGAAGCTGTCAGTTTCTAGGTGATAACCTTATCTCATGGTACAGCAAGAACCAAGCCACTATTTCACTATCAACAACTGAAGCAGAATATATATCTGCTGCTAGATGTAGCACTCAGATGATCTGGATGAAGAGCCGCTTGAAGATTATCATCTCTATGAAAGTAAGATTTCTATCTTCTGTGATAATACCTCTGCTATTTGTCTTTCAAAAAATCCTATCTTACATTCTAAGGCAAAACATATAGAAATTAAACATCATTTCATAAGGGACTATATTCAGAAAGGAATTTTAAGTTTAAACTTCGTAGACACAGACCATCAATGGGCTGATATTTTTACTAATACTCTTTCTAAAGATAAATTTAAATTCATTCTGAAAAACATCAGTATGGAACTTTGTCCTGAATGAATTTTTTTTTCTATATATGTTTTCAGAATGTTCTGAAATGAATGTTCTGATTAACAACTCTTCAGAAGTTAAAAGAGGAGTCACTTCAGAAACCATCTATAATGTTCTGAAATGTGTCTAACGTTTCACTACAAAAATGGTTCAGAAGTTCATTACATTTAAACAGATTTCACACGCTACCCTTAGAAGTTGAACGCGTGTTTCAACTCTGAAAGGTCACGCATGCGTGCACTGCTATTGAGACGCTGTTTCTAGGTAACTGTTCATATTTGTTCAAATCTCACGCATCTCCTCAATGTCAAATCTCATTAATTGCTTATAATGATTATTATTTTTAATTCAATTGTTCTAAATTCTTTAATTGTTTTATTACGTTAAAATTCTTTTTCATAAACTATAAATACTTTGCAAAATTCCTTTTTTTTTAATATTTTTTACTCTCTCTCTCTCTCAAGAGGAATCCAAACAGGATAAAACCAACAAAGAAATCAGAACTTGGATGATGAAACAAGAGGAATCCTTAACAGAAATCAAGAATCTTCTTCTTTCTCTTGTCTCTCGTCAATCTTAGTTTTATTTTTCCAATTTTTTGTACTTCTGTCCTTTGACATCTTCTATATAAAAATCTTTTGAATCTCTTTAATTTTTTTTTGCTTTTTGATTATGACAAAAAGGGGGAGAAATGTGATTTTGATCTGATCCATGATAGTAGTTATGGGAATAAATCTCAAACATTCCTAAAAAAATACAAAGTTTTTTCCTGTTTAAAAGATATGCAGGTACCTCAAGACTCTGAAATACTAAGCTCTAAACATCATCTGTTAAAGATCTGCTAAAGAAACTCTGAAGAAAAGATCAGGAGCTCTTAAAGAAACTCTGAAAAAAATATCCCAAAGCTCTGAAGAACAATCTCAGGAAGTTTCTCTTATGCATTTAAGTTCTTTTATTATTTATTTCAGAAGAAGAAATATTTATCTCAGGGGGAGATTATCAATCTCAGAGGGAGATTCTCACTCTTGTACAAAAATTTTAAAAAAATCAAAATCTGAATTGTTTTGTCATCATCAAAAAGGGGGAGATTGTTTTAACAAAGTTTGGTTCTAATCATATCTTAGAGTTTTAATGATAACAATGAAATAAATTTTGTATAATATATTTTATACTCTGATGTGCATGTTTTCTAATTCAGATGATGTTCTGACTCAAGCATTCTCAAAAGTGAAACATCATTCTACGCTGAGCAGAAAAAGGATAAATAAGTTCCTAAGAAATTTTTTGTAAACGCAAGTCTGAAGCAAACTCTGAAGGAAGCACTCCAAGGCAAACTCTGATAAAAAGTAATCTTAAGCAACCTTTGATAAAGCTAGCTGAAGCAAAGATATGAAAGAAGCACGCTGAAAGCAATATATGATAATGCAAGCTGAAGCAAACTCTGATGAACATAAAATGAAGAAAACTCTGACAGAAGGAGTGATATAGCAAACTCTGATAGAAGAAAAGTTAAAGCAAACTCTGATGTTGCAACGCTGCAAGCAAACTCTTAAACTTCCAGAGACAAGCTCTGACAGTACCGTTAATCATTTAATGTTAAGACGGCTAACACACTCAAGTGGTACTACGCACGAGAGAATTGGAAACATAAAGGTCAAGCTAACACGCATCATTAATGCATACTCTCTCTTCAAGGCAATAACGGTCAAAATTTGAAGCTATATATAGAAGACCATTTGTTTCAAAGCAACGTTACGAATCCACGCAAAATATACTGAAGCTCACTATTTTCATTCTTGTAAACTCTTTGTATATAATGGGTAATTCTTAAGTACTGGGCTAAAATCTTAGTGATAAATCACAGTTTGTGATATAGCTTATTAGAAGCATTCTGATTCACTACTGTTAAGAGATAGTCCTTGTAATTGTTCCTTGAGAGACCAGTTGGGTCATATTTCTCAAGAGGGCTAGGACTAGTTGAGTCTTAGAGGTGTTAGCCACTTCCACTTGGCTTGTGCATTGTATTGTTAGTCACTTGCAATTGGCTTGTGCATTGTATTGTTAGTCACTTGCAGTTGGCTTGTGCATTGTATTGTTAGTCACAACAGTTTGGTTGTGCATTTGTAATCAGTTTTGATTATAGTGGATTAAGTCCTCGATTGAGAGAGGCGAAATCACCTTGGTGGGTGGACTGGAGTAGTTTGAGTTTCAAACGAACCAGGATAAAATTACCTGTGTCCTTCCATTATTATTGCGCGAGAAAAAGGAAAAACTTATTCAACACCCCCCCCCCCCCCCCCCCCCCCCCCTCTTCTAAGTGTTTTCTCACCCTTCAATCATCCTGCATATACACACAAATTTAACTATACAGAAACTTTCTATTCATCCATACAAACACAAATATGCAATCAAAACTAATTAATAATGCAAGAATGCACAAATACGAATTTGAAAAAATGTAGCAAACTACGATGATGTAGATGATGATTCTTGGGGCTTTGGCATCCGGGAGTGATGCAACTAGCTTCAGAGTACCTTTAGCAATCGATTGCAAGCCTCAGGATGTTTTGAATCCATCTGCAACTAGGAATCCGATTGGAATTTTTTTTGTGAAAAATTTGGAACTTTTCTGGACTTGTGGAGGCAGCTTTCACATCCTCTTTGACCTAGGGTTCTTGTGTTTATGTAGTGTATCTCATTAGGGTTGCAAATATGGAAAGAATCCAATGATTTCATGAGAAAATATCCTCCTTTAAATTATGTGATTGATGCTTATTTTTGGAACAAATCCAATCTTTTCCTTCTTACACGATTTTTCTTTGATTTTCCAACATGTTTTGATGATTATTTGATAAGGAAAAGATTTGAAAATCATATCTTACATATTTTCTATTATTTCTTTATTTAATTTTGACTTTTAATGAATAAATAACCAAAATAAATAATAAAAATAATGGAATAATATATGAGTGAGCTCAAGGGTCGTGGGCCATGTTAGGAACAAGTTTCAAACATGAAAACATGGGCCCAATTGGAAAAAATTCAAGTTAGGTCAATATTAGCTTCATGCACATTTCCAAAATTTGGTCAATTTTAGCAACACATATCTTTCTCATTTTAACCCTAAGAGAGTGTTCTTGGAATTTTTAGAATGCTTAGGATGTACTCTAAGCAACCCTTTTGGTCTCATCTCAATTAGATCTTCCATGTTCATGTAAGGAGCTTTGACTTAAAAGGTGTTTTTGTTGACTTTTTGAATGGACCTATAATGTCTGAGCTTATATATTTTGATTGAGGAATTTCTTGAACTTGAGGGCTGAAGATAAATTGTAGGGAATTGGATTCTCTTCAAAATGAGCCTTGGTTGGACAATTTCTGATAAAGTATGAGAAAGTTATGCCTGGTAAAAGTTTGGTTGATTTTTCCTATAGAAACCCTAATTTGCCATTTTTTACTTTTGATGAGTTAGGAGCATTTCTTAAGGAATCATGATCAACCCTTGATCAAATGATGGATATTACTTCAAAATGTTGATTTTGACCAAAATCTTTAAAGTTTGACTGTATTTGGGTCACAGTTGACTTTTGACCTAGTACAGTTGATTTTCCAATACTTGAGCAGTTGACTGAGCAAACTTGTTGTATAAGGCATGAAACTTGACATGGGTGATCTTGGGGACATAATAGGAAAATTTAGAACACTTGGGACCCTTAGGAATCAACCATCTTTCTTGAAATTGAAACCCCTAATGTAGCGGTAGAAATGTTTAAGACTAAGCCATGGGATTGACTAGACTTGTACAAATCAAAATAAAATCGCCACCCGCGCTTTATTGTTTCCAAAGGAATGGGAAAAGAGAGAATAACCCAAAAAGAGGGGGAAAGATTCAAGGTAAGGGGGTTGGTTATGTAAAGGTAAAGTATTAGCACCCTAAACATCTACGGTACTCCGCAGGAACCTCTTTGTAAAATCTGTATATTTTGGCTATGAAATGTTGTGCAAAAAATGGATGGTGGAGGTGAGAAAAGAAATATATTTTTATGGTTTTTGCACCCGCCGCGGTTGTGAACCTTTAGTGCCTACGTACCACCTTTTCGTGCAATAGGGGATCAGGGTACACATAGTTCCTCTTTAAAATTTTTAAAATGTAAGTGTGTTGGTTAATTTTTATGAGATAAAACATCATCGTCATTGTCTGTGTGGAAAACATACCTACTACCCACAATCATGAGAAAGGAGAATTTGCATCATCTCAAAGTGGAGGATATGGCTTGGATTTTAAAATCAACAATCCCCACTCAACACCCAAGTGGAAAATATATCTCTTCACTACATATTGTAGAAATATAGTTGTTTGCATCATTACAAAGATTGACAAGAGTCTAATCTTTTGAGAAAGGTTTTAAAACAAGAAAGCTAAAGTGGAAAAAATGATTTGAAATGAGATTGATTGACTTTTAATCTTCTCACAAAAAAGATGGTGTCAAAATATTATTAAGTTGATTGAAGTTTATAAAATTAACAAAAATAAAATTTTAATTGCAGAGCAATAAAATTTCAAATGAACTATACTTAAAACTTTGTATTTTGGCACTCCCCGGCGACGATGCCAAAAACTTGATCAGGAAAAAAGCAAGTGTACTATTTTAACCGATGTAGTAATAATAGGTTTACCCCAAAGATCGATCTCGAGGAGTGCATAGTAAATACTAAGTTCTCCAGTAGTTCAATTGAACAAAAACAATTAGTTGGTTTGTTTTGATGAAATCTTTGCACAAAGCAATAACGCAAAAATAACTTGACTTTTCTTTATAAGAACAAAACATGCTAGGGGAAGTGGTTGATCTGGATTGAAAAGATACGAATTCTAATGCTCTCAAGGTTAAACTTATGTTTTTCAATTTCCAACCTCTAGATTGTTTTTCCCTATGTCTGTAGTGAAAAACCCTTGAACATTCACCCTTAATCCCAATACCCATGAAGATAAACAGTGAATTCAAGCAATTATAATAACAAGGTTCTATGTGGTAATTATAGGGTACCCCTAGTCCTAGGTCGTATCTACTATAATCTAATTATGCAGAAACTCTAACAACTACAGTCCTGCACTTATTAGCCATAGATCATTCCCAATTTTACCGAAAGAGAAAGCATAAACACATTGCATAATTAAATTGAAAAACATGAATTCAACTTTGATTAACTATAAATTCATATCCATTGCATACACCAATTCAGAACCACCCCATAGCATTGGGGGGTTTAGCCTATCATAATATTCAAGATAGACATAATTAAGAAGTTAAACATTACAAGAATAAAGGTGGACTTTGATCTTTAATGGTGGAAACCCTTGAATCCCTCCGTCTCCAATAACCTTGATGAAGCAATTTTCTCTCTTGTGTGTTCTCTCTTGTACGATGCAAAAAAGTCCATGTCTCTCACTCAAAAACTCAAATAAATACTGTTGCACCCCAAAATTTGCCCCCCCATATTCTCCAAGAAATTGCCAAGCCAAGTCACAAAATTCCCCAAGGGTTGTGCAGCTCAACTGTCTCCTATACAGTCAAAACTAGGGTTTGTGTTCTGATCAAAGAAAGGAAGTTTTCAAGGACCCAATCAAGTCTCATATGCCTACAAATGTGGTCAAGCATCTTCATATCAAGTTTCAAGGCATTCAGCTCAAAATTGCACAGTCAAAACCCTAGATTGCACTACAGTCAACTGTAGGGGCAAAATGGTCATTTGACAGTCAAAAGTTCAAATTTTTGGTCAATATATCATTTTGAAGCCACAAACATCATTTGATCAATGCTTGATCATGATTCTCAAAATTTGGCTCAGAAATCATCAAAGATGCAAAAGTTACTATATTTGGACAGCTGAAAAAGTCAACTGAAATTGACCAGGGCATAACTTTCACATGGATTATCAGAAAAATTCCATCCAAAGCTCATTTTGAAGAGAAAGACATTTCCTACAACTCACCTTCATACTTCAAGTCCAAGAAATGCTCTCACAAAAAGTTATCAATTTCAACATTATAGGTCATTTTCAAAAGTCAACAAAAAGGGACTTTAAGTCAAAGGCCATAACTTGAGATTGGTAAATCAAATACAAAAGTACCAAAAACATTTAATTTTTAATTTTAATTTCCTATCAACTTTAATTTTGCAAAAGGGTCCAACGCCCTATTCTTGTTTTTAATTCCTTAATTGCGCATATTTACTTTATTTCGCTTAACTCATTATGTACATGTCCCAAAGCCTTGTAACAATTTTATTTCTCGCACTTTTATTCGCTTTATTTATTTTCCGTCAAATCGGGTCCGGTTTAATTTTGGCGATGTGGACCCGCGCCATTTGTAATAGCTTTAGATTTATTTTCCCGCAAATATATTAACTGTTAAAAAGCATGCAAGAATGAATGTCTTAATTAAAATCAAGCGTAGAACACAACAAACATGACAAGACAAATAACTGAAACATGACACACAATTCACACACACCACCCCTAGGGTACGCCTCACTGTTGCCTTGCCTCGAAAGGTGATCGTCGAGTAGAGGACGTCTTAGTAAGTCCTCATGATCCGGGAACCTGGCATGAGGGTAGCTTCTAAGGTGTCTTCCCATTGCTCCGGTGATCACCATGTCCCTAAAACTCGAATTGACCCGAACACCTCCAACGGTGGTGCTACCTACCTCTCAATGGTGGGATGGCACTACTTTAAAGGACATTTACACAGACGAATTCCTTAGGGTAGGTAGGTTCTCAAGGATACTTGCTCTAATTTCAAACAAATCAAAAGACTTTTCACACCAACATATTTTCAAAAGCTTTCAAAGCAAACTTTTCAAACACTCTGACGTACGAGTCGAACTGAAATTTTTCAAAGAAACTTTTTAAAACCCACATTGAAAAGCAAACAAACATTTTGAAAACACATTGAGCAAGTATCTAAGAGCCCATGGATAACCATGGATAGAAAGGGTGCTAACACCTTCCCTTTCTATAACCTACCTCCCGAACCGAGAGCAATCTCTTAAAAGGAATTTTTCTGTGCTTTTGTCCTTTCCAACTGGAGAAAATAAAAGACGGTGGCGACTCTTGATTCTGCGACATTTCGCGAACCAGCGTTAAACAGTCAGTTCCAGATCCACCGATCACAGAACTGGCGACTCTGCTGGGGACTATAACTTAAAGTGAGGTGTACCTTAGGGCTAGGTCATAACTATGTTTTCAATTGTATTGCTTTGTGTGCTTTAAATTGTGGGTTGCTTGGGAGTTCTATAGATCCTAAACCCGGATCTAGGGATACCTTTCTTAGAAAGTAGCAACAAGGCTGTGAGGGAACTGTGCGGGGTATACCGACATGGTTGAAATAGTCTGCTACGTTGATGTGGCACTTTGGTGTGTACCGGTAACCCTTGAGTTCAGTCAAGGAGAGTACGGGGCCTCCGCGTGGTGCCATGAAGCATCAACAGACCTTAGGAACCTTAATTGAACTATCTTGGCCTCTTTAGGGTAGTGAGATAACTGACTTTGGTGCAGTCCGAGGTTGGTTGATACTCGATACTACACTCAATTGAGGGTTGCTTTCCTAGAATATTTCGGTCGCCAGTTCAGTGGCTAAATCGAAACGATGAACAATGAAAGCAATCCCGTGATATTGGGAACCTTAGAACCCGGTTACTTTGATTAGGACAGGTTGAACCCACCAACTTCAAGAGGGTAATACCCAGACCTCATGCTGGCCTAAACTCTAAGGGTTTCTCTTGTGTGACTTGTGTGCCTTCGTACTTGACTACTTACATGCTTGTTATCTGACACATGAACTTCTCGCAGGTTTTGTTTATAGCCCTTAATTGGGACTCATAACAGGGTGTACTAAGTTCTTGCAGGTTTTGTTTATAGTCCTTAATTGGGACTCATAACAGGGTGTACTAAGTTCTTGCATGTTTTGTTTATAGTCCTTAATTGGGACTCATAACAGGGTGTACTAAGTTCTTGCAGGTTTCGTTTATAGTCCTTAATTGGGACTCATAATAAAGTTTGCTAAGTTTCTAGTCCTTAACAAGGGCTCATAACACGGTTCACTCATATTACCCCATGCATCATGACATCATACCATTGCATACACCCTAACCCATTTCAAGGATCTCAAGGGCTTGTGATGCAGGTCATGATGAACAATTTACCCAGCAAGGGGCAAAGAGGATTTATTTTCCTCTAACCAAGGGTGTCAGGGGCTATGACCCACTGGATATGGTGAGCCTTTGACCCTTGAAGAAGGACTCTCAACAACATGAAGTTCCTTCAATCAAGTTACCGGTTCCAAATGCTAACAAATTTTCTGTTTACCCCGCGAGGTCCTTGAAAACATTACATGCATGTCATACATCTCATTGCATTGCAGGTATCCCTTTGACAGGTTGCTTACCCTTCCCCGCTGTTTATTTCAGCCGATCATCATGAATCCTGAATCATCAGCCGAGCAGACTATCAAGGACCTCCAGGCTCAGAACGCCCAGTTCCAAGAGCTGATCATGAATTTGACCCAGGGGCAACAAGATCTGAAGGCTCTGCTCTTGAAGAAGGACAAGAAGAAGAAGAGGACTGTTTTGTTCAGCCCTAGACGCAGATCTGGGAATACACCGCAGACTGAAATTGAGAGGACTACCCCATCTGTAAGGGAAAGCAGCCACCATGAGAGAGAGGTGCCTAGTCCAGTGGTCTCTGACAATGAAACAGATTTCGACGACGAACAGTACCCTCCGGCTGAGGACAAGTACAAACAGTTGGAGGATAGGCTGAATGCTATGGAGAGCCAACAGGTACCTGGGCTGGATCTTGGAGATTTGGGTTTGTCAACTGGTGTGGTTATTCCTCGGAAGTTCAAAGCACCATCCTTTACTAAGTATGACGGGGCGTCTTGCCCCAAGCTGCATCTAAGGTCCTATGTTCGGAGGATTCAGCCATATACGGTGGACAAGAATTTATGGATCCACTTCTTCCAGGAGAGTCTTTCAGGGACTCATCTCGAATGGTTCTATCAGCTGGATGGGACCAAAGTTCGTAACTGGGAGGAGTTGGCTACTGCTTTCTATAAGCAGTATCAATATAATGCCGACCTTGCCCCTACGCGTACCCAACTCCAGGGTATGTCGTTAGGATCAAGTGAAGGTTTTAAAGAATATGCGCAGAAATGGAGGGATCTTGCTGGAAGGGTACAACCACCTCTGACTGATCGGGAACTTGTGGACATGTTCTTGGGGACCTTGTCTGGTCCATTTTATAACCACTTGATTGGGAATTCATCTGCTGGATTCACGGATCTTATCTTGACTGGAGAGCGAATAGAAGCTGGTATCCGGTCTGGGAAAATTCAAGAGGCTGCACCTGCTGATAAAAAGCCTCATCATGGAAAGAAAGAATCCAATGCCGTGCACGGTAAAAAGAGCCGTCATGAGGCAGGGGCAATCCAAATCTCCAATCCCGGACCTGCTCAACAAGGACAGGGGCAGCAGCGCAAGGAGAAACGACAGTATACCAAACTCAACATGTCGCTGGATCAAGCACTGCAACAAATGTTGAAGGCAGGGCTGATCACCTTAAGGGCTCCTCTTCGGAATCCGAACACTTCGGCACCCAACTATCATCCCAACGATAGGTGCGCATATCATTCAGATAGCCCGGGGCATACTACAGACAATTGCTGGCCTCTCAAGAATAAGATTCAAGATATGATCGACGCTGGAGAGATTCAGTTTGAAGTGCCAGAGACTCCGAACATAATCACTACTCCGTTGCCCAATCATTGAAGCCTTTTGTTTATTTGAATTTTTGAGCTGTACTTTTCTTTGCTTATACAAACAATTAATGTCATAGCAAACTCTTTTATTCTATTAATGCATTGCATATGTCTGTTTTGGAAATTAATACAATTATTTTCATTATGTTCAAATATCTTTTCATATTTTTTCTGATGTCAACTCTGGATCTAAAATTCTAAGCCTCTTGAGGGAGGATGACGAAAACGATACCATGACATTTACAGTATGCTTCTGAACAGACCCCGCTGATGAGGTACAGGCATTGTTTCAATCCCTAAACACTGAAGTTATAAGGAAGATAATCCCTCGTCAACCCCTCTGAGCCAAAGAAGTAGGAGTTTTTCTTTTCGAAATTCAAAACCCTTAATCATAACCTGGGGCAGGGTAGTTCTTTCAGTTGATCCGAGTGCATAACGAATGGCACTAAAGAGGTCCTTACAAAAAAAAAAGAAAGACAGTGATGGTTCCGAATAATCAATAAAGAGAGGCAGTCATTATCTTTCAAAATGAAAAGCCCAAAAAGTCTAAACCTACAAAGGGGACTTATGAAACTGGGGCATCCCGCTGACTGTAATTCCAAAAAGGAAACAGTTCAGGCAAAAAAGAAAGGGATAACTAAAACAAAAAGAAAGAGGTCTTACAAACCCTCAACAAAAAAGGAATGACTGCCTATTCAAAATAAGTTATCAACGTCAGAATCATCACCGGAAAATTAGAGCAAAGAATCAAACAAGGTCTAACGCATGATCAGCTGAGTTTAGGTTTGGAGAACATCACGAAGAGCGGGTGGGTACAAATACTTTGAGCCTTTATCCTTTGTTTCTTGAACCGTGAACCAGACCACGTTATAACCCTTAAAAGTCCTAGCTGAAGCATGGGTTAGTTCGAAAGCATACTGTCACGAAAGGTATCCTGACTCCTGAAGGCCTACGGTAAATACGGAGTTGACATCACGCTTTACAAACAATCATTTGTTTTATGAAAAAAGAATGCATTTTCAAAATCTTCAAGACAGACATAAGCTTGGCATTTTTAACATAACTTTTGTTTGCATATGACTTTTTGTTTGAACAGCAAGGAACTTCGCACGATGAATGCCTAATGAACAAAAGTACTTCCAATCAAGGGGCAGGACATGGCTATTGTCCATTATCTGGGGCAATCCAATCAAGATTCGGAGAATCTCTCAAAAGGCCAAATAGCCCGGGGCAAGTCTCCGCCTGAGTTACTTGGGGCATTCCAACAACAAATCTTGCCCGATCAGACATCTTCTGGTAACATGGCAACACAAGCAGCCAGGGGCACCTACCTGCATTCTAAGAGCGTGGACATAGTCGAAAAAATACTACGCATAATCAAAGACCCGCTAGGTTGACACACCTAGGCAAAAATAAGGGCTTCCCGGCGAACCAAAAGGGTTCGGGCAAAATGAAGGGATGACATGAAAAATCTGTACACCCGGCAAGTCGAAAACCTGAAAAGGCGGCTTGGGCAAAAATGGGTATCCCGGTGGACTGAAAACCCGAAAGGGCGGTCCAGGCAAAAGTTAGGGATTAAAAGCGTACGACTATGTCCCGCCATCTGTCTACCAGAAGAGGGTTTGTCCGCCAACAACTATCAGCACCCCACAAGAAACAGGGGCAATAAAGGTTGGTCTGAGCAGTCTGATTGTTCTATCCTCCAAGGTATCAGGGTAGGTCCTGTTGAAGAATATAACCAATACAGTTCAATACCTCCCCAGGAGAGTCCAACCCAGCTTCCCCAGGAAAGTTGGAATCCATCTCCCCAAGCAGTAAGCGTATCCCCAGTTGATTCTGGAAGCTTATCCCCCCGTAGAGCACGAACGCGTCGTCCGGCTTTATTTAAAGAGTTATTTCCTTAACAGGATATAACTGGGTTATCCTCAGCCAAAAGCCACGGAAGGAGCGTCCTCGACGAAGTCTTCCTACCCCAGCGAAGTCCATCAGCATTTCCAACAACAAGGGTATCCCCAGTAAGTTATTATCAACAATTCAGCAAAAGTATCTCTCTTCCCACAGAGTATCACTCCCCAGCATGGTCGCTCGAGTTTTTTCTCTCCGCAGAATCTCCCATTTGCCAAGTTTTATTCCGCAACGGAGTCATCTTCTCCTACCGGTATTCTTGCAACTATCATCCCCAGCGGAGGCAAAAATCTATTCTTCAACCGCAGCCCAGGAGTGACTTCCCGGCACTCGTCAAGGATTTATTTTCCTAAGACGAAAACATATGTTCATAAACACCACATCTTCATACATTATAACATGCATATGCATCATACTACACGAATCTCCTTAATTTTGAAGACATACAGTTCATGCATCATGATTTTGCATACAATTATGTTTTTCCTTTTCAGGAAAGGTCAATACAAAGATGATTACTATCAACTATCGCAACTCTTTCTAGATATAGTTCAGATATGAACCAGATATGGCGACGTTCTGATACTTCTTCCAGATCTCTTTCTAGATATAGTTTCAGATGTAAACCAGATATGGTGACGTTCTGATGCTGCTTCCAGATTCCCTTCTTGATATAGTTTCAGATATGATCCAGATATGGTGACGTTCTGATACTGCTTCCAGATTCCCTTCTTGATATAGTTTCAGATATGATCCAGATATGGTGACGTTCTGATACTGCTTCCAGATTCCCTTCTTGATATGGTTTCAGATATGATCCAGATATGGTGACGTTCTGATACTGCTTCCAGATTCCCTTCTAGATATAGTTTCAGATATGATCCAGAGATGGTGACGTTCTGATACTGCTTCCAGATATTCCTTCTCGATATAGTTTCAGATATGATCCAGAGATGGTGACGTTCTGATGCTGCTTCCAGAATTCCTTCTCGATATAGTTTCGGATATGACCCAGATATGGTGACGTTCTGATGCTGCTTCCAGAATTCCTTCTCGATATAGTTTCAGATATGATCCAGATATGGTGACGTTCTGATGCTGCTTCCAGATTTCCTTCCAGATATAGTTTCAGATGTAAACCAGATACGGTGACATTCTGATACTGCTTCCAGAAGTCCTTTTTAGATGTTTCCCTCTCCGACGATGAGTGTGAGGTGATATTCTCCTATGGTTCCCTCTCCGACGGTGTGTGAGGTAGTAATCCCTTTTTCAAGATGTTTCCCTCTCCGACGATGAGTGTGAGGTGATATTCTCCTATGGTTCCCTCTCCAACGGTGTGTGAGGTAGTAATCCCTTTTCTAGATGTTTCCCTCTCTGACGATGAGTGTGAGGTGATAGTCTCCTATGGTTCCCTCTCCGACAGTGTGTGAGGTAGTAATCCCTTTTTCAGATGTTTCCCTCTCCGACGGTGTGTGAGGTGACAAATCCTTTTCAGATGTTTCCCTCTCCGACGATGAGTGTGAGGTGATCATTCCTTTCAGATTATAATTGACTATGGTTCTCTTCCCGATATTGCAAAGATGGTAATTCCCGCCAAGATTTTTCTCAACGAGCGTTGTTGAAGTTAAAGTCGCCCAAGGTTCTATTACCATTCACGCTAATACGGTAACCATACCTGGTTCATTCATCAGCGTTTGAAGCTCCAGACTCAGCTCCTGTAACCAGTCAGGACATATCTATACCAAGCATCTAAAAATCAGCTCCTGCAACGTGTCAGGTACTCATTTTTCTTTTGCAGGTATGCAGGTTCTCGCTAAGGAATCTCCTACGCGATCAACATCCAGATGGCATCTATAAGCCCATCATCCTACCCAGCAATCTCCAAATGTCATCTATAAGCCCATTCCCCCCATCACTGCTACTATGTGAGCGCAAATTTCTGGGCACTTTAGTGTTCAATCATCTTCTACCCTCGGATTACGAAAGGCACGTCAGCCAATCTACATCCTCAGGTCTAAGAAGATTGAACAGGGGCAACTGTTGCACCCCAAAATTTGCCCCCCCATATTCTCCAAGAAATTGCCAAGCCAAGTCACAAAATTCCCCAAGGGTTGTGCAGCTCAACTGTCTCCTATACAGTCAAAACTAGGGTTTGTGTTCTGATCAAAGAAAGGAAGTTTTCAAGGACCCAATCAAGTCTCATATGCCTACAAATGTGGTCAAGCATCTTCATATCAAGTTTCAAGGCATTCAGCTCAAAATTGCACAGTCAAAACCCTAGATTGCACTACAGTCAACTATAGGGGCAAAATGGTCATTTGACAGTCAAAAGTTCAAATTTTTGGTCAATATGTCATTTTGAAGCCACAAACATCATTTGATCAATGCTTAATCATGATTCTCAAAATTTGGCTCAGAAATCATCAAAGATGCAAAAGTTACTATATTTGGACAGCTGAAAAAGTCAACTGAAATTGACCAGGGCATAACTTTCACATGGATTATCAGAAAAATTCCATCCAAAGCTCATTTTGAAGAGAAAGACATTTCCTACAACTCATCTTCATACTTCAAGTCCAAGAAATGCTCTCACAAAAAGTTATCAATTTCAACATTATAGGTCATTTTCAAAAGTCAACAAAAAGGGACTTTAAGTCAAAGGCCATAACTTGAGATTGGTAAATCAAATACAAAAGTACCAAAAACATTTAATTTTTAATTTTAATTTCCTATCAACTTTAATTTTGCAAAAGGGTCCAACGCCCTATTCTTGTTTTTAATTCCTTAATTGCGCATATTTACTTTATTTCGCTTAACTCATTATGTACATGTCCCAAAGCCTTGTAACAATTTTATTTCTCGCACTTTTATTCGCTTTATTTATTTTCCGTCAAATCGGGTCTGGTTTAATTTTGGCGATGTGGACCCGCGCCATTTGTAATAGCTTTAGATTTATTTTCCCGCAAATATATTAACTGTTAAAAAGCATGCAAGAATGAATGTCTTAATTAAAATCAAGCGTAGAACACAACAAACATGACAAGACAAATAACTGAAACATGACACACAATTCGCACACACCACCCCTAGGGTACGCCTCACTGTTGCCTTGCCTCGAAAGGTGATCGTCGAGTAGAGGACGTCTTAGTAAGTCCTCATGATCCGGGAACCTGGCATGAGGGTAGCTTCTAAGGTGTCTTCCCATTGCTCCGGTGATCACCATGTCCCTAAAACTCGAATTGACCCGAACACCTCCAACGGTGGTGCTACCTACCTCTCAATGGTGGGATGGCACTACTTTAAAGGACATTTACACAGACGAATTCCTTAGGGTAGGTAGGTTCTCAAGGATACTTGCTCTAATTTCAAACAAATCAAAAGACTTTTCACACCAACATATTTTCAAAAGCTTTCAAAGCAAACTTTTCAAACACTCTGACGTACGAGTCGAACTGAAATTTTTCAAAGAAACTTTTTAAAACCCACATTTAAAAGCAAACAAACATTTTGAAAACACATTGAGCAAGTATCTAAGAGCCCATGGATAACCATGGATAGAAAGGGTGCTAACACCTTCCCTTTCTATAACCTACCTCCCGAACCGAGAGCAATCTCTTAAAAGGAATTTTTCTGTGCTTTTGTCCTTTCCAACTGGAGAAAATAAAAGACGGTGGCGACTCTTGCTTCCGCGACATTTCGCGAACCAGCGTTAAACAGTCAGTTCCAGATCCACCGATCACAAATACCTAGGTACAAATTTCAGCATGCTGGAATGTCTAAAGTGCCCTCAAGGTTAAGATTTAATAAATAGGACCAAAATAAAATAGTTGGTGTGCAGGCCAACACGGGCCATGTTGAGCCCAGACGGGCCGTGTTGCTTCACAAAATGGCTTCTCTTTTCTCCTGCTCCAGGCCTTCTGACACGGGCCCTGCTAGGAATCACGGGCACCCGTGTTGGCCCCGGGTTCTTTGTATGGGCATGGCTTGCTGTGCTGACACGTGCCGTGTCATGGGACACTGACCGTGTTGGTCTTCATATGTTTTCACTTTTCCTCTTTAGCCTTTGTACTCTTGTTCCATGTTGTGCACTCTTGCTTTACACTAACCCTACTGAACCTGAGATATGCGTACTACCAACAAAAAGCATTAAAAGCATCAAAGTAACTCAAAGAAAATACAATGCAAGAAAATCAGCTAGACCTGAAATACTTAAGAAAACAATCATACTTAACATAAAATGTTACTCAATTGACAGACTTTAGACCGTATGCTTGATGAAAATTAGATAGAAATCATGACCGATCAGCTTTCATGCAAGAAAGGAGGGTTAATCCGCCTAGAAGAAATTATCAGCGTCATCAGCAAGTCGCCTCAGTTACTCCAGTTGTTGGTGTAGCTCCGACTACCATTGCTTATCAGAGACCATTCCATCAGGGGAATCAAGGGTATAATCAGAGAAGGGAGAGTTATGACCCTATTCCTATGAGTTACACAGAATTACTCCCGACGTTAATTCAAAAGAATTTGGTTTAGACCCGACCACCTCCCGCTGTACTATCACCATTGCCTTAGTATTACAAGGCAGACCAAACATGTGCTTTTCATCAGGGAGCACCAGGGCACAATGTTGAGAACAACTATCCTTTGAAAACTGAAGTACAAAAATTGGTGAAGTCTGGTATCTTATATTTCAAGGATGTGGGCCCTAATGTGAAAGATAATCCTCTACCAAAGCATGGAGGAGAAAATGCTATGAACATGGTGGCCGATTGTCTAGGCAACTTCCATATTTTTGATATTAATTTGGTTAGATGAGATTTGGTGAAAATGCATGCAGACCTCTGAATTTAGCTACTATACGCATGACCATGCTGGTTGTGCTATTTGCAGTATGGATATACAGGGTTGTGACAAGATAAAGGCAGATTTGCAAGATATGATGAATGAGGGCCTCATCCACATAATCAGGCCTAGGGAAGAGTATGAAGAGGAAGTAAACATGGTTTTTGGATGCCCTGGAGAGTTCAAAATATTTGATATGGAACATATGAATGAGGATCTTGTACAATTGCATGCTACTTTCTGCCACATGGTTGGTCAGGTAGAACATCAATATGGATCTTGCCGAATTTGCTGTCAAGACTCCCGAGGATGTTCAATTGTAAATAAAGGTTTTCAATTGTTGTTGGATAATGGAACTATTAAGGTTATAGGTCAAAGGGACGATTTCCATGAATTTGATGTGATTGAGGTTTGTTGGGCTGAAGAAGAGTCAGATGATGAGTATGCCTCTGCAGATGAGTTCTTCTCCTCGGATGAAGATTTGTTTTCCAAGGATGACTCTGAATGACTGAATATGTTGAAGAGGGAGTAAATGTTATTGTGCCTTGTTTTGGCGCACCTACCCATTTTGAAGTTGAATATCATAGCAAGCCAGCTATTACTCCATTGGTGATTAGTTTTCCGGGTCCTGTCCCCTACAAGTCAGATAAGGTTGTACCTTACAAATATAATGCTACAATCTTAGAGGATGGTGTGGAAGTTCCCATCCAACCAATGCCTAATGTTGGAAATATTATTGAGACTGGCAGAGTGACCCACAACAGTCGTGTATTTGCACCAATTGTTCGTGGAGATGTTTGCACTGGAAAGAAAATTGTTGAAAATGTTGAACCCAAGAAGGCTACAAGTGAATCTAGTGGAGCTACGCTAGAAAAGTAAGTGGATGATATTTTGAAGATAATCAAGATGAGAGACTACAAAATTGTAGATCAGCTACTGCAGACTCCTTAAAAAATATCTATCTTGGCTTTATTAATGAACTCCTCTGCTCACAGAGATTCTTTGATGAGGGTATTGGACCAAGCTTTTGTGGAAAGTGATATTCCTGTAGACCAATTCAGCAGTGTGGTAGGGAACATTACTTCATGTAATAACCTGAGTTTTTGCAACGATGAACTGCCCGATAAAGGAAGGAATCACAATTTTGCCCTTCACATCTCTATGAATTGCAAGAATGATTCATTATCCAATGTGTTGATTGATAATGGATCCGCATTGAATGTTATACCGAGGAGCACGCTTATGAAGTTGAAATATCAAGGAACGCCCATGCGCCCAAGTGGAATTATTGTGAAAGCGTTTGATGGATCAAGGAAATATGTTATTGGTGAAGTGGACTTGCCTATTTATATAGGCCCACATTTGTTTCAAATTACTTTCCAGGTCATGGATATTATACCCGCTTACAACTGTTTGCTGGGACGGCCGTGGATACATGAGGCAGGGGCTGTCACTTCGACTTTACACTAGAAGTTAAAGTTTGTACGTGAAGGAAAAGTGGTTATTATAAATGGAGAACATGCATTATTGATATCTCATTTGTCCTCTTTCATCATTGTGGAGGCGGATGAAGCTGCTGTTGGAACCCAATTCCAAGCTTCACCCATTGATAATTTAAGAGGAAATGAGAATTCTATGGCTTCGTTTAAGGATAATTAGCAGATTATGCGTAATGGCCATAGTGAAGTATGGGGACATATTGGATCCACCTGTAAATAAGAATAGAGTTGGCTTGGGGTTCTCTGTGAAGAATGATAAAGGTAAGGGCATGAAGCTGAAGTCTGCTGCAGGCAAGTATCAAGATGTCTTTTGTAGCGGGGGTTATCTTCATCCAACTGTTTCTGGGATTAATGCCATTGTGGAAGATGAAGCTGAACCAGAAATTCCAAATTATGTGACGCACATAGTTAGGGTTCAGAACTGGATCACCATTGATGTTCCCTCTTGCATACATGTTTCAAAGTAATTTGTTTTGTTAATCTTTTTGAAAATCTTTCACCCTGCCCAAGGTGAAAAGTATTAATATTGTATGGGCTTATTTGTTTGCTGTGATTTTTTAAAATCAATAATAAAAGTTGTCTTTGTTTCCAAAATTGTGTCTTTATTTTCTGCTTTTTCTTGGAAAATGTTAGTCAGAAAAAACCTTTCAAGATAAATAATAACTGAAATTCAGTATGCATGATCACTTGTTATATGTGTCAGTTTCTAAAAGCAATCATAAATCATATGTGCAGATTAATAAAAAAACCCGTTGAATATAATAGCCCTGCACCCTCTCCCAACTTTGAATGTCCTGTGTATGGGGCCGAAGAAGAAGACTATGACAAGATTCCAGAATAGGTATCACGGTTGCTTGAGCGTGAGGAGAATTCCATTCAGCCATATAAAGAGCCAGTGGAAGTAATCAATTTGGGTTCAGAAGAAGATCCGAAGAAGGTCAAGATTAGAGCATTGTTGCATCTTGATGTGAAGAACAGGTTGATTGAGATGTTGAAAGAGTATGTGGATATTTTTACTTGGTCTTACCAAGATATTCCTGGTCTAGATACAGATATTGTAGAGCACCGTTTGCCGCTGAAGCCAGAGTGTCCGCCAATCAAACAGAAGTTGCGAAGAACTCACCTAGATATGGTAGTGAAGATCAAAGAGGAAGTTCTAAAGCTGATTAATGCCGGTTTTATTGTGACATCAGTGTACCCTAAGTGGATTGCTAATATCGTCCCAGTACCGAAGAAAGACAGAAAAGTTCGCATGTGCGTAGATTACAGAGATCTAAATAAAGCTAGTCCAAAAGATGATTTTCCATTGCCACACATTGATATGTTAGTGGACAACATAGCAAAATTCAAAGTTTTGTCGTTCATGGATGGATTTTCCGGGTATAATCAAATAAGGATGGCTCCTGAGGACATGGAAAAAACAACGTTTATCACACCCAGGGGAACATTCTGTTATAGAGTGATGCCCTTCGGGTTGAAGAACGCTGGTGCAATGTACAAGAGGGCTATGACAATCCTATTCCATGATATGATGCACAAGTAAATTGAGGTATATGTTGATGACATGATTTCTAAATCCCAGAATGAAGAAGGGCATGTAGAAGATTTGATGAAGTTGATTCAGCGTTTGAGGAAGTATCATCTCTGCTTGAATCCAAATAAATGTACCTTCGGTGTTCGGTCAGGGAAATTGTTAGGTTTCATTGTTAGCCATAGAGGGATTTAAGTTGACCCTGATAAAGTCAAAGGAATTCAAGAAATTCCATCACCAAGAACTAAAAAGCAAGTCAGAGGTTTCCTCGGACGTTTGAATTATATCTCTAGATTCATTTCCCACATGACTGCAATGTGTGAACCGATCTTTAAGTTTTTAAAGAAAGATCAAGGTTGTGTATGGACAGATGACTACCAGAGGGAATTTGAAATTATTAAAGAATATCTGCTTGAACCTCCTATCTTGCTCCCTCCTGTTGAAGGAATACCATTGATTATGTATCTGACAGTGTTAGATAATTCCATGGGCTGTATCTTGGGACAACAAGATGAAACGGGGAAGAAAGAGTATGCCATTTATTATCTCAATAAATAGTTCACTGATTGTGAGTCACGGTATTCCATGCTACAAAAGACATGTTGTGCTCTCTCCTGGGCGGCAAAACGTTTGCGGTAGTATATGTTGAATCACACTACTTAGTTGATCTCCAAAATGGATCCAATCGAGTACATTTTTGAAAAGCCTGCTCTTACTGGGAGAATTGCCCATTGGCAGATGCTGTTATTTGAATATGACATATGTTGTACCCCAAAATTTTCCCTCTCACTTATCAAGAATTTTCTCACAAGATCTCTTGGACTCAAGACTGCATTAACTATTGACCAGCTCAAGACACCTCCTCATGCACTGATGACCAAAATTAGAGTTTGAGTTTTCACAAGGTTTTTTGGACTATCAGTGTTTCATATGACTCTCATGGATCATGATGGACCCCCAAGATTACTCATGCCAAGTTTCAAGCCTTGGATCATATTTTAGATCAGTCAATTGGGCAGTTGACCTAAAAATCAGATGTATTGGAGAAAAGTCAACCATAGCCAATTTATAGTCAAACTTCATAATTTTTGATCCACATCAACATTTCAAACTCATAGGTATAATTTGATCAAGTTAGGACCATAATTCCTCAAGAAATTTGATCAAATCTCCAAAAGGGCAAAATGGTCAAAATTAGGGTTTTGACTGGGAAAGGGAAATTTCTGATTTTTGACCTAGAAAATGATCAATTGATTTAAGGCATGAACTCAGGATTCCAATTGCATCATTTTACCTAATAATATGGTTCAAAACATTGCAAGTCCATTGGATTGACAGATGAATTTTACAATCAACTGATCAAAAGTCAACTGTATACTAAAAAGTCAAACTCTGACTCGTTGGTTAAATTCAAGTGCCAAAGATCATGATTCATCAAAACATGTCAAAATATGAAACTTATTCATCAAGAAGTCAAAAAGTAAAGATTTCATTTTGAAAAGTCAAAATTTCTAAACTTAGAAATTTTTCTAAGTGTTAGAAATTTCATGTTTTTTCATAACTTTGAGCAAAAGTTTCACCATGATGCAAGATGATTCAAGAGAAAATTCCAACATGAAATTTGTAGATCTCCATGATATCTACAACATTTCTTTACACAACGTTTCCTAAATATGCTTGGGTTTCAAGTTATAAATTCATGAAGTCATGACATTTTCATTTAACACTTAGAGAAATTTTCAGCAGTTTTGGTCAGGTTTTTATCCCAACTTCTGGGCAAAATTTCATCAAGTTCTAGTTTGATTTAACAAAAGTTGTCAACATGAAAGTTGTATAGGGTGTTTCAAGCTTTCCAAAACATCTAATAACACGAATTTATCATATTTGAGCTAGGAGATTCAAGAGCATGAAGTTGAGCATCCATTATTGAGTTACAAGTCATTTTAGTGAAGAACACATAACAAAACTCTTATGATTTGCTACATAATCTTATGTTGCAGGCCTCCTTGCTTGAAAATCTCATCGTAATTTAATGTTTACACAAGAGCTTGAACTATTACCGAAGTGTTTAAACCATTTTCCAAAAGATCTTTCCATTTATGGCATAAAGGTACCATTGCTATTCTTGAAAAGCAAGCTTTTTGTACAAAGTTTGTCTTGAGCCCATACCTTGCTTGTTGCTAATTATACTCCACCATAAATCATGGGAAGTAGCTCCTCTATACCAGTAACTTTGGTACTTTACCTTGGGACTATGGAATACTTGACATAGTTTGATCTTTGTAATCCAACCAAACCATAACATGTTGTCTTGCAAACCTAGTCAGCTCATATGCACAAACCTCCTACCTATAAATAGAAGAAGCATTTACAAGACAAAGAGGTTATAAAAAGGATAGAAAGAAAAGCCAGAAGTTATATTGGTAAACCCTCAAAATCTCATATTCACAAAAGCCATAACAGTTCACAAAACTTCCACTCTTGAATTTTAAAGTCCAAACCTTTGAACCTCTCATACCTTGTAAATTCTGACCAACCATCTAAACACTCCACATACATCATATAGAAGTTGTTCAAATATAAGAAAAACTTCTTTAACATCACTATCATCACTTCCCAAGCTCAACCACAGCCCATACATCAGCTCAAACTCAAAGCACAAATTTCAGTTTCAAGGTAAGTTTTCTTGATTTTGAACTCTTCATACAAGCATCATTAATGGTTCATTTGTGAAGATCAAATGAGTATATAATTTCCTTAAATCTAACCATATGCTTGATTTTCATTTTCACTAACCATGTGTTGAGAATTGACTTTTACATGTAGCAAAACAATGATAAAAACAAAAAACAGCAGTTATGCGTCGACACGAAATGCTATGAGTCGACAGATATTATGTCCAAAACAGGTTATGAGCCGATGCAAACTATTATGCATTGATACGAAATGTTGCATGCATCGACATAAAACGCGAATGCGTCGACTCATACTGAGTTAATTTTCGTTTTTCAGCAGCTAGGAAGTTTTCGTATCAATACGTAATGGTATGCGTCAATACATAAACTGTTTTCGTATCAATACGTAATGGTATGCGTCAATACATAAACTATTTTCGTATTAATATGTAATGGCATGCGTAAATACATAAACTATTTTCGTATCAATACATAAGTGTATGTGTCAATACATAAAAAAATTTCAAAACAATTTTCTTTTTTATTTATTTATTTATTTTTGTACATTATTTATTCATACAATATGGTTGTAATAGTAAATTAGGACTTATTCGCTTTCACCCCCCCATTTGTAAATTTGTATCCCCATTCCCCAAATGATGTAATAGCGTAGGATTTTAATTTCCGCAACTTATCGCTTTAATATAATTGTTAGTAATTAGGGTGTGTATGGCAAGATAAAATCAACAAGTAGAAAACCCTAATACAAGACAAAACAAGCATGAAAATTAATACACTTGCACACAAGCACCCCTAGGGTAAAAACCACTTGGTTGCCTTATAAATGGATATATTACGCATGTGAGGTATCTTAGCAAAAACAAGCAAATACAAGATCATAGTCCCTCGATGATGCTATCTAAGTTGCCTTACAAATGATCTTACTCCCTCAAAAAGAAATGCTAAGATACCTTGCAATATTGTTAATCATGGTTATACGATGACCCGCGCCCGTCCCGTTTACATCCAAAGATAGGGTTGCTTACCAAATCAATGGTAAGACAACAATGTCAAAGGAAAAGGAAATGAACAAGAAAGACATTTGAGTAGGTAGATTGCTCCTAATTACTTGCTCCATCTTAAAACAAACATCCTTGCTATTTTCAAAACAATCACATACACTTTCAAACATCTTACAAAATTGAAAACATTTTCAAAAGATCAACATCTTTGTATACATTCTTACGAACGTGAATCATTACAAAGATTGCCTAAACAATGGCCTCTTTACAAAATACTTTCAAAAACCACACAAAGCACAATTTCAAACAAAAGCAAGTGATCTAGCAAGTAACTAAGAGCCCATGGAAAACCATGGATGAAAAGGGTGCTAATACCTTCCCTTTTCATAATCTACCCCCCGAACTCAAGAAACAATCTCAAAGGTCTTTCCTGTGCTTTTTCACCTTTCGTTTTGGATAAAAGAAAAGTCAGTGGCGACTCTTGCTAACCGCAACATTTGCGATCAAACACAAAACACCCAAGTCAGTTCTCCCACCATATCATAGAATTTGCGACTCCATTGGGGATTATTCTAAAAGTGGGGTTACCTTAGGGATTAGATCACATTTACTTGCTTACATTATTTGACTTGTATGCTTTACATTATAGTTCTTTGTTTGGGTTTGAATCCTCTACCCGGATTTGGGATACAATATAGGTAAGTAGCAATACATTATGGAAACTGTGCGGGGTATACTGACATGGTCTAAGCAATAGCTACGTTAGTGCGACATATTTGTGGGTACCGGTAGCCTTTGAGTTAATCAAAGAGAATACGGGGCCGCTGAGTCATGTCATAAAGCACTAATGAACTTCTAGAACCTTTGCTTGACCAACTTGGCCTTTTAGGATGTAGTGAGATGACCGGATTTGGTGTAGTTCGAAGTTGGTAGATACTCGATACTACACTCATTGAGGTTTGGTTTCTTGGGATATTTCGGTCGCCATTAAAGAGGCTTGAGCTGAAACAATGACCAAGGAAACAATCTAATGATATTGAGCTCCTTATAACCAGGTTACTATTACTAGGACATGTTTAAGCCAACTAAACTTCAAGAGGGTACTTACCTATTAAACTCCATGCAAGCCTAAACTAAGGACTTGTTTGCTTTGCTTGTATATGCATACTTGTACATAACACCATGGACATCATGAACATCATATACATCCACTAACCATTTCAAGGATTTTGGGATTGATCTTGGTTCTTGTTTTGTAGGATATGGATTCACTTCGCAGGAAAACTATTCAAGTCAACTTTATGAGAATCCCTCCACAGCTTAAGGAGCTAGCTTCAAGGATTCCTGAAAACTCTTCATTCACTTAGAGAGATGGTCGTCTACTCAACTTGGTCACCTCTAACACATATGAGGACATGATGAAGGTGCTTTTTCAGTTCTTTGATCCTTTGCACCATTGCTTCACATTTCCCGACTATGAACTTGTGCCAACTTTGGAAGAATTCTCCCAACTCTTGAGGATTCCCATTCTCAATCAACTACCTTTCAACGGTACGGAAAGAGATCCAAAGCCAGAAGAGATTGCTCAAGCTCTACACTTGCACTCATCTGATGTCACAACTCATTGGGAAACAAGGAGTGGTGTCAACGGTTTCCTAGCAAAGTTCCTGTTTGAGAAAGCCCAAAGCTGTTGGAATTCCTTAGATTTGCAAGCCTTTGAATAAATTGTGGCTCTCCTCATCTATGGGATGATTTTGTTTCCAAATCCTGAACAACTCATAGATATCAACACCATCAAAATCTTCATATCCTGCAACCCGGTGCCTACATTGTTAGGGGATATCCTACACTCTTTTCACACTCGCACAATGAGGAAAAGAGGTGTCCTTATGTGTTGCACTCCTCTCTTGGCAAGATGGTTTATTTCTCATCTTCCCCAATAAGTATTAAAGAATGAGCAAGGCTCAAGGTGGTCACAAAGGTTGATGACGCTCAAGCATTCATACTTTCATTGGTGCTCCCGATCCAAAGAGAATGTTATCATTGTTGACCATTGTGGAGAATTTCCTAATGTCCCTTTACTTGGCATTAGGGGAGGAATCACCTACAACCCACGCTTAGCCTTAAGGAAGTTTGGTTATGCCTGAAGGGATGGCCCGCACGAGATGCTTATTCAAGGTTTGGTATTCGACTACGACAACGATGATCAAGGTCTTCGCCATAGATTTATCCGAGCTTGGAGGATGCTAAACAAGGTGGATAGAAAGACTTTGGGACACAAGAATCCCATCCCTCTTGAGCCTTACCTCAAATGGGTATGAACTCGCGCTCAGAATCTTATGATGCCTTACCCCTCCATTCTCCCGGTAATCATTGAGCCTGTCATGGAGGGAGACGTTCCATACATTATCCTACATCCTGACATGCCCACATCTCTTGAAGACCTACAAAGGGATTGGATACAATTCAAAGGAGAGCAAGATACTTTCGAGGCCCAATTCTACGCAAGCGAGAAGAAGTTTTTGGAGCTCACTAGGCTACTTCATGAGGAGCAGACTCTGAATGCCTACATTGCACCAAAGAGGATGCGCATTAATTTTCTATCTTATAACTTTTGTATTATTTTACCCAAGGGTAATTGATGTACTCAAACTTTATCTTATTAATATAACGTGTGTCTAAAGCGAATTTGAATCTTTGAAATCCTTGAAAACATTGCATATGCATATACCATTCATCATAACATAAGCAGGTTTTTGCAACAAGTCTCCTCATCTCTCTACTGTTTATTTCAGTAAGGTGGATCTCGAGCAAACAGTGAAATATCTTCAAGCTCAGAATATGCAGTTTCAATAGTTGCTGATGACCTTAACCAAGGGGCAAGAAGAGTTGACGACTCTACTGGCTGAAGAGAGGAAAAAGAAAACAAAGAAGGTAACCGGAGTCTTAAACATGGGAAGAAGATTTCATGGGCAGACAAGAAGGACTTTGGACTTTGTAACAACATTCGGTGAAGGAGAGGGGAAAGGAAAGGAAACAATTGTCCCGTCAGAATCGAAAGAGGAGGAAGAAGAAGAGGACTACTCTGAGGAACAATACCCTCCAGCTGATGATAAGTATAAACATCTCGAAGAGCGATTGAGCGCGATGGAAATCCAAAAGGTACCAGGCTTGGACTTTAAGGAATTGGGTCTAGTGTCGGGGATTGTGATTCCTCCAAAATTCAAAGTGCCTACATTCGCTAAATATGACGGAGTTTCATGCCCTAAGATGCATCTCTAGCATTGACTGGTTCTACCAACTAGAAAGGGCTAATGTTCACAATTGAGAAGATCTTGCTGCAGCTTTCTACAAGAAATACCAGTACAATGCTGATTTGGCGCCTACCCGTACTCAACTCCAAAGTATGGCCATGGTGTCCAATGAAGTTTTCAAGGAATATGCACAAAAATGGAGAGATTTGGCTGGAAGAGTTCAACCCCCTCTGCCTGAGAGAGAATTGGTAGACATGTTCTTGGGCACCTTGTCTGGTCCCTTCTTCAATCATTTAATCGGAAGTTCATCTGCAGGCTTTACTTAACTAATATTGACTAGAGAGAGGATAAAAGCCGATATAAAGAATGGAAAGATTCAGAAAGACACATCCTCTTCTACAACTGTAAGGAAGCCCTTTATCAGAAAGAAAGAGGTGGTTGCCGTATATCCGCAAAGAAACCAAGATATGGCTGAACGCCGACCAATGGTGGGGGCTGTTATGATCCCAAAGCCCGCGTCTGATCGACAAATAAATAATCAACCAAGGATAGAAAGTCCAGTCAGGAAGTTTACCAAAATCAACATGACTCTGTCTCAAGTACTACCACATCTTCTGAGATCCAATTTTGTAACCTTGAAAGAAACTCTGAAAAACCCCAATACAACATCCCCTCATTATCATCCCAATGCCCGTTGTGCATATCACTCTGAAAGTCCTGGTCACGATACTAATAATTTTTGGGCCTTGAAGAACAAAATACAAGACCTCATTGAAGCAAAAGAAATTGAGTTTGATGCACCCGAGAAGCCAAATGTCATTTCTGCTCCTATGCCCAGACATGGTCACAATGCCAATGCCATAGAAAAAGGATTGTTTGTTACTTCAGTTAATGAACTCATGACCCTACTTCTGACTATTAAAATGAACTTGTTGAATGTCGGCATGTTCCTGGGTTGTGATAAAGATTGTCCTTTCTGTTTATCCTCACTGACTAGCTATCCTTTGTTGAAAGTAGGCGTTCAGTGCCTGATGGATAACAAAGAGATACATCAGTTTCGAAAGCAGCTCCTTTAATAATCACAATGCCTGGGCCAGTCCCGTATGAATCAGACAAAGCCGTGTCGTGGAATTACGGAGGGGACATTTACTACCATGGCATCAAGCAAGACAGGTCGGCCGCTAAAGAGATAAATTCCGAGAAAGAAGACTCTGACATCAGTAATATTTCCGGAACAAGCAAAATTACCCAAAGTGGTAGGATCTTTTCTCCAGAAATTGCTCCCCCAAAAGCAGTTTCTGGACCCATAATTATCCCTGTGGCTGCTCCAAAGGTTAATCCCATACCCATAATCATCTCTGCAAGTACTCCTATTGACGAAGACGTTACAACCCCTGTAATCATTCTTACTAACACTCCTGCTTCTGAATTAACGGAGGCTCGAGGAAAAGGTGTTATGGTTGAACTTGTCCTGACGAAGACTCAATCATTGACTATCCCTGAAGCCTCCAAGAAAGAAATGGAGGAGATCCTAAAAATTATAAAGAGAAGCGACTACGATGTAGTTGAACAAATGGGGCAAACTCCCTCTAAAATCTCCATGCTAGCATTACTACTATGTTCCGAGGCACATGCAAAAGCCTTGGTGAAAATCTTAAAAACCACCCATGTACCTCAAGAGACATCTGCTGATCAATTTCAAGACTGCGTAGTCAGCTTAACTGCGGACAATGGTTTAGGTTTATCAGATGCTGATCTGACGAAGGGGGAAGAAAGCATAATGATGCGTTGCATGTCTCAGTGGAATGTAGGGGCACCACTCTTCCGCATGTTTTGGTGGATGCTGGCTCATCTCTGAATGTATTACCCAAAAAAGCTCTTGATAGACTTGACTGTGAGGGGTTGACTTTAAAGCCAAGCAACATAGTGGTAAGGGCTTTTGACGGTTTGAAGAGGATGGTACATGGGGAGGTGGACATTCCCATAAAGGTTGGAACCCAAACCTTCAATTCAACTTTTTATGTGATGGACATCCTCCCTTCATACTCCTTCCTGCTAGGCCGACCATGGATCCACAATGCTGGCGCTGTTACTTCTACGTTGCACCAAATGTTGAAGTATCCAGTTCAAGGAAAGATTATCGCCGTACATGGAGAGGAATAATACATGATCAGCCATCTCAATTCCTTCAAATATATGGAATTGGACGGTGAATTCATTGAAACTCCATTTCAAAACTTTGAAGAGGTCCCTCAAGAGGTGGCAGTGACTAAGGCTGTTACCAAGATTACAAGGCCTCCACTCCGGATGTCGTCACTGAAAGATGCTAAAGCAGTGGTGGAAGAAGGTGGATGCACTGTCTGGGGACAACTCCCAGATATCCCATATAAGTCTGACAAGTTTGGCCTAGGTTTCACTTCAAGTGCTCAAAAGGTTGTACGCCGTGCCCGTGCTAGAGGGCCACCCTTGAAGATCAGCAACCGTGAAGTCAACACAGTGGAAGATGGTGAAGATGGTTGCAACTTGGAGGAATGGATTTTCCCGGCTATCAACGGAGGGCTCAACAATTGGGAGGCTAGAGACTTCGTCCCAATCACTTTCATCCCTCAGTAATTTGTCTTTACATTTTGTTGGATCTGTAATATTCAAAACAATTCTCACTCTTAAAACCTTGTGTCTTACCCGAGGCACAATGGTCCATTTGTAAGGGTTTTTATCTCATTTTTCATATGACATCAATGAATCATGGACGTTTTCGCATACAAACTTTTCTGCTCATTGTTTTTCTTTTATGTTTTTTATTTTCTTTTAAAGATAGCTATGCCCTTACACACACCCACACTCACAATGCAGATATACATCCATTCAGGATCCCATGGGTAACTATACTGATATGGCCTTTTGTGACTCTGAGAATCTAATCTACCAAGCTGAAAACGAGGGTGAGGAAGATTGTGAAGTACCGGGGGAACTTGCCAGACTACTAAGACAAGAAGAGTGAACCATTCAGCCTCACCAGGAACCCGTGGATACAATCAACCTAGGTACCAAAGAATACAAAAAAGAGGTCAAGGTGGGTGCCAATCTAGAACCCAGTGTCAAGGAGCTTCTGATTCAGTTATTACACGATTATAATGAAGTATTTGTCTGGTCATATAAAGACACGCCATGACTTGGTGAATATATTGTCGTACATCGTCTGCCTACAAGAGAAGATTGTCCGCTAGTAAAGCAAAAGGTTCGCCGCATGAGGCCTGATATGTTAGAAAATATTAAAGCAAAGGTCATGAAGCAATTCAACGTTGGATTCTTGGTTGTCACCTCTTACCCCCAATGGGTTGCCAATGTTGTTCCCGTTCCCAAAAAGGACGGCAAGGTGCGAATGTGTTTGGACTACAGAGATTTGAATAAGGAAAGCCCTAAGGATGACTTTCCACTCCCCCACATTGATATCCTAGTTGACATTATAACATAACACGCAGTATTTTCCTTCATGGACGGATTCTCATGTTACAACCAAATCAAAATGGCGCCTGAGGATATGGAGTAAACAACATTTGTCACACAGTGGGGCACTTTCTGCTATAAGGTGATGCCATTCTGACTAAAGAACACTGGGGCAACTTATCAGTGTTCCATGGTAGCTCTATTTCACGACATGATACATCACGAAATAGAGGTCTACGTGGATGATATGATAGCCAGATCTCAAACAGAAGAAGAACATCTTGATCACTTATAAAAACTGTTTGAGAGACTGAATAAGTACAAGCTGAGATTGAATCCAAACAAATGCACATTTGGGGTACAGTCTGGTAAACTCCTAGGCTTTATCGTCAGAAACAAAGGTATCGAGGTTGATCCTGCCAAAGTTAAAGCAATACAAGAGATGCCTGTTCCTCGTACTGAGAAGGAAGTCAGAGGATTCTTGGGACATTTAAACTACATTTCCAGATTCATTTCTCACCTAACAACTACTTGTGAGCCAATCTTCAAACTATTGAAGAAAGATCAAGTAGTCAAATGGAATGATGAATGCCAAGTTTCTTTTGACAAAATCAAATAATACCTACAAGAGCCTCCTGTTTTGATGCCACCAGTCGAGTGAAGACCATTAATCATGTATCTGACTGTTTTAGAAAACTCAATGGGGTGTGTATTGGGGCAGCATGACGAGTCTGGCCGAAAAGAGCACGCTATTTAATACCTGAGCAAAAAGTTTACCGACTGTGAAACAAGATATTCACTGCTCGAGAAAACTTGCTGAGCTCTGGCATGGGCTGCTCGCCGGCTAAGACAATATATGCTGACTCATACTACCCTGTTGATATCTAAAATGGATCCGATAAAATATATCTTCGAGAAGCCTGCTCTCTCTGGTAGAATAGCAAGATGGCAGATGATCCTGACAGAATATGACATACAATATACCACCCAGAAAGCAATAAAGGGCAGTGTATTAGCCGATCATCTTGCTCACCAAGTTGTAGAAGACTACCAGTCCATGAAATTCGAATTTTCGGATGAAGACATCATGACGTTAGACAACTGTAAAGAATTCAGGCCATATGAAGAACCTGAACAAGGATCCTGACGGACCCTATTCTTTGATGGAGCCTCTAATGCACTCGGCAATGGCATTGGTGCTGTACTCATATCTCTAGAAGGGTGTCATACCCCCTTTACTTCCAGACTTTTCTTCAATTATTCAAACAACATGGCGGAATACGAAGCGCGCATCTTTGGTCTCGAAGCTGCCATAGACTCGGGGATCAAATCTTTGAATGTATTCGGAGATTCAGCTTTGGTCATTAGCCAGATCAAAGGGGAATGGGACACCAAACACCCTAACCTTATCCCTTACAAAGAACATGTTTTGACATTGCTCCCATACTTTGAGAAGATTACCTTCGAGCATTTCCCACGAGAAGAAAATCATCTAGCAGATGCACTGGCCACAATGTCATCTATGTTTAAACGTAATTGGGATAACGAGGCTCCCCAGATCAGCATTGAACGAAGGGATGAACCAGCACACTGTCACGATATTAATACTGAAGAAGTAGTGGACCAGCCTTGGTTTCACGAAGTCAAGAGGTATCTTGAGGCTCAAGAATATCCAGAGGGAGCTTCAATAAATGATAAGAAGTTATGAATAATATTTTCTGCTAAGTTCTTCTTTAGTAACGACATCCTATACAAACGCAATCATGACTCCGTGTTATTTCGGTGCGTAGATAAGGTTGAAGCTGAAAGGATCATGGCTGAATTGCATGAAGGCACTTTTGGCACCCATTCCAGTGGGCATACGATGGGAAAGAAAATCTTACAGGCAGGCTACTACTGGTCTACCATAGAAGCAGATTGTTATCAACACTCTCGAACCTGCCATAAGTGTCAGATTTATGCTGACAAGGTGCACGTACCAACGGTTCCTCTGAACGTCTTGACGGCTCCTTGGCCCTTTGCTATGTGGGGGATTGATATGATTGGGGAAATCAAGCCGACAACCTCCAATGGACACCTCTTCATCCTAGTGGTCATTGACTATTTTACAAAGTGGGTTGAAGCAGCCTCCTTCGCCTCCGTTATGAAGAATGTTGTTGCTCGTTTCATCAAGCAAAACCTTATCTGCCGGTACGGTATCCTGGAAATAATCATCACTAACAATGGTACAAATCTCAACAACACTATGATCACCGCCTTGTGCGAGCAATTCAAGATTCAGCATCACAATTCTTCTCCCTATCGACCAAATATGAATGGTGCTGTCAAAGCTGCAAATACAAACATTAAAAAGATCATACAGAAAATGACAGTCACATACAAAGACTGGCATGAGATGTTACCATTCTCTCTCCACGGGTATCGTACCACGGCTCTCACATCAACCGGGGCAACACCCTATTCTTTGGTTTACGGCATGGAGGTTGTCTTGCCTATCGAGGTTCAGATCCCCTCTCTGAGGATTATGAAAGATGTAGGGCTGAACGAAGACGATTGGATCCATACTCGACTTGATCAACTGAGCTTGATTGATGAGAAGAGACTTACTGTTGTTTTCCATGGTCAAATGTATCAAAAACAGATGATCAAGGCTTTCAACAAGAAAGTCAGACGCCAAGTGTATCAAGTTGGGGATCTAGTGATCAAACACATCATCTTGCCACAAGGTGATCCCAGGGGAAAATGGACTCCTACCTATGAAGGACCATTTGTAGTCAAAAACATATTCTCTGGTGGGGCAATGATCTTGACCACCATGGATGGCAAATACCTGCCACACCCTGCGAACGCGGACATAGTCAAAAGATACTACGCATAAGAGACCCGCTAGGTTGACACACCTAGGCAAAATATGGGCATCCCGGTGAACCAAAAGGTTCAGGCAATAGTTAGGGATAAAACAAAAAAATTTGTACACCCGGCAAGTTGAAAACCCGAAAGGGCGACTTGGGCAAAAAAGGGTTTCCCGGTGGACTGAAAACCTGAAAGGGCGGTCCAGCAAAAAGTTAGGGAATAAAGGCGTACGAATATGTCCCGTTGGATCACTTTATGGATAAACTTTGGCTTCCACTGACAAACTCAGAGGTTCTGATCAAATTCAATCATCTTCGGACAAGGCAACAAATAGACAAGACGCTCGGAGATACGAAGGCTATAGCAGGATGGAAACCCCATGGGATTATTACACATAGCTATCTTTTCTTTGTATCAAATTTCTCTTTTTTCACGACAGCATTCTCTTACTAGAATGTTTGTCTCATTGTATAAAAATACTTATTCAAAGTCAATAAAACATATTCCTTTGAAAGTGCAAAAACTATTTGTCTTTTCTTTACGCTTGTTTTGTTTACAAAAACGTCCAATGATTCATTTTTGAGCATATGCATTTGAACATAATTACTGTTTACAAATAAACGAAATGAAAAGAAGCAATTACTGATGGGTTAAAAGGATAGGAAAATATCTCTAGGCTATTCCATAGGTAATCCCCTGCAGCACGTCGTTTAAATCCCCAGCAGAACAAAATTTCAAATTATTGATCCCCAGTAGAAGTCGTCAAATTTCTCAGGATTCCCCAATAGGATTTTACAAGAAGCACATGGCATTTCCCTTACAACGGAGTTTATTTCTCAAAACGGAAATTCATCAATACTTCGACTTCAAAGCATGAAGACTTACATATCCTCAACATCAGTCAGGGATTTATTTTCCCCCATCCAACTGTAGTGCAACAAATTAGCTCACATACGCATACATTTCATCCATATATCATCAACATTGATAAAACAAATGCATTATATCATACATTTCATGCAACATGACTCTGCATTTTAGCTAACATTTTACCCTTTTCAGGATAAGGTTAACAGCTACCATTAACAATGTTCATAGATTTCAGATACAATTCAGATACGCTCCAGACACGGATGCCATTCTGATACTCATTCAGATTCAGCTTTCAGATACAGTTCAGATACACTCAAGATACAGATACCATTCTGATTATCATTCAAAATCAGCTCCCAGATACAGTTCAGATACGCTCCAGACACGGATGCCATTCTGATACTCATTCAGAGCCTCTTTCAGATACAGTTCAGATACGCTCCAGACACGGATGCCATTTTGATACTCATTCAGAGCCTCATTCAGATACATTTTAGATACGCTCCGGATACGGATGCCATTCTGATGATCATTCAAAATCAGCTCCCAGATACAGTTTAGATACGCTCCAGACACGGATGCCATTCTGATATTCATTTAGAGCCTCTTTCAGATACAGTTCAGATACACTCTAGACACGGATGCCATTCTGATACTCATTCAGACTCAACTTTCAGATACATTTCAAATACACTCCAGACACAGACGCCATTCTGATACTCATTCAGACTCAGCTTTCAGATACAGTTTAGATACGCTCCAGACACGGATTCCATTCTGATACTCATTCAGAGCCTCTTTCAAATACAGTTCAGATACACTTCAGACACGAATGCCATTCTGATACTCATTCAGACTGAACATTCAGATACAGTTCAGATACGCTCCAGACACGGATGCCATTCTGATACTCATTCTTTCAGCTTACAAATTACAATTCAAAAATCACTTTTGGATGGCATCTTTAAGCCCATCTCCCACAGCTTTCTATCACCTCTCTAAATGGCATCTTTAAAGCCCATTCCTTCTATCATCGCATCATCGAGTGCAAATTTTTGGGCACTCTAGTGTCCAATCATCTTCCACCTTCGAGTCACGAATGGCAAAACACGGCAGTCTAACTCTTCAGGTTTAAGAAGATTGACAGGGGCAGCTGTTGTACCCAAAAAATTTCCCTCTCACTTATCAAGAATTTTCTCACAAGATCTCTTGGACTCAAGACTGCATTAACGTTTGACCAGCTCAAGACACCTCCTCATGCACTGATGACCAAAATTAGGGTTTGAGTTTGCAAAAGAATTTTTGGACTATCAATGTTTCATATGACTCTCATGGATCATTATGGACCCCCAAGATTACTCATTCCAAGTTTCAAGCCTTGGATCACATTTTTGATCAGTCAATTGGGCAATTGACCTAAAAATCAACTATATTGGGGGAAAAGTCAACCATGGCCAATTTACAGTCAAACTATATAATTTTTGATCCATGTCAACATTTCAAACTCATAGGTATCATTTTATCAAGTTTGGACCACATTTCCTAAAGAAATTTTATCAAATCTCCAAAAGGGCAAAATGGTCAAAATTAGGGTTTTGACTAGGAAAGGGCAATTTCTGATTTTTGACCTAGAAAATGATAAATTGGTTTAAGGCATGATCTCAGGAGTCCAATTGCATCATTTTACCTAATAACATGGTTCAAAACATTGCAAGTCCATTGGATTGACAGATGAATTTTGCAATCAACTGATCAAAATCAACTGTATACTGAAAAGTCAAACTCCGACTCTTTGGTAAAATTCAAGTTCCAAAGATCATGATTCATTAAAACATGTCAAAATATGAAACTTATTCATCAATAAGTCAAAAAGTCAAGATTTCATTTTGAAAAGTCAAAATTTCTAAACTTAGAAATTTTTCTAAGTGTTGGAAATTTCATGTTTTTTCATAACTTTGAGTAAAAGTTTCACCATGATGCAAGATGATTCAAGAGAAACTTCCAACATGAAATTTGTAGATCTCCATGATATCTACAACAGTTATTTACATAACTTATCCTAAATATGCTTGGATTTCAAGTTATAAATTCATGAAGTCATGACATTTTCATTTAACACTTAGAGAATTTTTCAGCAGTTTTGGTCAGGTTTTTATCCCAACTTCTTGGCCAATTTTCATCAAGTTCCAGTTTGATTTAACAAAAGTGGTCAACATGAAAGTTGTATAGGGTGTTTCAAGCTTTCTAAAACATCCAAGAGCATGAATTTATCATATTTGAGCTAGGAGATTCAAGAGCATGAAGTTGAGCATCCATTATTGAGTTGCAAGTCATTTTAGTGAAGAACACATAACAAAACTCTTATGATTTTCTGCATAATCTTATGTTGCAGGCCTCCTTGCTTGCAAATCTCATGATAATTTAATGTTTACACAAGAGCTTGAACTATTACCCAAGTGTTTAAACCATTATCCAAAAGATCTTTTCATTTATGGCATAAAGGTACCATTGCTATTCTTGAAAAGCAAGCTTTTTGTACAATGTTTGTCTTGAGCCCATACCTTGCTTGTTGCTAATTATACTCCACCATAAATCATGGGAAGTATCTCCTCTATACCAGCAACTTTGGTACTTTACCTTGGGACTATGGAGTACTTGACATAGTTTAATCTTTGTAATCCAACCAAACCATAACATGATGTCTTGCAAACCTAGTCAGCTCATATGCACAAACCTCCCACCTATAAATAGAAGAAGCATTTGAAAGACAAAGAGGTTAGAAAAAGGATAGAAAGAAAAGCCAGAAGTTATATTGGTAAACCCTCAAAATCTCATATTCACAAAAGCCATAACAGTCCACAAAACTTCCACTCTTGAGTTTTAAAGTCCAAACCTTTGAACCTCTCATACCTTGTAAATTCTGACCAACCATCTAAACACTCCACATACATCATATAGAAGTTGTTCAAACACAAGAAAAACTTCTTTAACATCACTATCATCACTTCCCAAGCTCAATAACCGCCCATACAGCAGCTCAAACTCAAAGCTCAAATTTCAGTTTCAAGGTAAGTTTTCTTGATTTTGAACTCTTCATACAAGCATCATTAATGGTTAATTTGTGAAGATCAAATGTGTATATCATTTCCTTAAAGATAACCATATGCTTGCTTTTCATTTTCACTAACCATGTGTTGAGAATTGACTTTTACATGTAGCAAAACAGTGATAAAAACAAAAAACAGCAGTTATGCGTCGACACGAAATTCTATGAGTCGACAAATATTATGTCCAAAACAGGTTATGAGCCGATGCAAACTAATATGCATTGATATGAAATGTTGCATGCATCGACATGAAACGCGAATGCGTCGACTCATACTGAGTTAATTTTCGTTTTTCAGCAGCTAGGAAGTTTTTGTATCAATACGTAATGGTATGCGTCAATACATAAACTGTTTTCGTATCAATACGTAATGGTATGCGTCAATACATAAACTATTTTCGTATCAACATGTAATGGCATGCGTAAATATGTAAACTATTTTCGTATCAATACATAAGTGTATGTGTCAATACATAAAAAAATTTCAAAACAATTTTCTTTTTTATTTATTTATTTATTTATTTTTGTACATTATTTATTCATACAATATGATTGTAATAGTAAATTAGGATTTATTCGCTTTCATCCCCCATTTGTAAATTTGTATCCCCATTCCCCAAATGATGTAATAGCGTAGGATTTTAATTTCCACAACTTATCGCTTTAATATAATTGTTAGTAATTAGGGTGTGTATGGCAAGATAAAATTAACAAGTAGAAAACCCTAATACAAGACAAAACAAGCATGAAAATCAATACAGTTGCACACAAGCACCCCTAGGGTAAAAACCACTTGGTTGCCTTATAAATGGCCATATTACACATGTGAGGTATCTTAGCAAATACAAGATCATAGTCCCTCGATGACACTATATAAGTCGCCTTACAAATGATCTTACTCCCTCAAAAAGAATGCTAAGATACCTTGCAATATTGCTAATCATGGTTATACGATGACCCACGCCAGTCCCATTTACATCCAAAGATAGTGCTTCTTACCAAATCAATGGTAAGACAACAATGTCAAAGGAAAAGGAAATGAACAAGAAAGACATTTGAGTAGGTAGATTGCTCCTAATTACTTGCTCCATCTTAAAACAAACATCCTTGCTATTTTCAAAACAATCACATACACTTTCAAACATCTTACAAAATTGAAAACATTTTCAAAAGATCAACATCTTTGTATACATTCTTACAAACGAGAATCATTACAAAGATTTCATAAACAATGGCCTCTTTACAAAATACTTTCAAAAACCACACAAAGCACAATTTCAAACAAAAGCAAGTGACCTATCAAGTAACTAAGAACCCATGGAAAACCATGGATGAAAAGGGTGCTAATACCTTCCCTTTTAATAATCTACCCCCCAAAGTCAAGAAACAATCTCAAAGGTCTTTCCTATGCTTTTTCACCTTTTCTTTTGGATAAAAGAAAAGTCGATGGCGACTCTTGCTAAGCACAACATTTGCGATCAAATGCAAAACACCCAAGTCAGTTCTCCCACCGTATCATAACATCGAATACCGCACTCAAAAAGCTATTAAAATAAACGTGTTAGCAGATTATCTTGCTCACCAGCCAATTGATGATTATCAGTCTGTGATGTATGATTTCCTCGATGAGGATGTGATGTTTCTGAAAGTGAAATATTATGATGAATCGTTGCCTGAGGAAGGTCATAATCCTGAATCTCGTTGAAATATGATATTTGATGGAGTTGTGAATGCTTATGGTAAAGGAATTGGTGTTGTGATTGTCACTCCACATGGATCACACATTCCTTTTACTGCAAGGTTGACATTTGATTGAACTAATAATATGGCAGAATATGAGGCTTGCATCATGGGTCTCGAGGAGGCTATTGATCTCAGAATTAAAATTCTATATGTGTATGGTGATTCAGCTTTGATAATAAATCATATTAAAGGAGAGTGGGATACTCGTCACCCTGGATTTATCCCTTAAAAAGATTATGCTAGAAGATTGTTTCCCTTCTTTAATAAAGTTGAATTCCATCACATCCCTAGAGACGAAAATCAAAAGGCGAATGCTCTGGAAATTATGGCTTCTATGTATCAAGTGAATACTTGGAATGATATACCTTGAATTATGGTTCTGAGACTGGATAGGCCCACTCTTGTGTTTACAACAGAGGAGGTAGGAGATGAGAAACCTTGGTATTATGATATCAAGCATTTTCTCCGGACTCAGGAATACCTGATTGGTGCATCAAATAAAGATAAAAAGACATTGAGAAGATTGGTTGGCGGCTTCTTCCTTAGTGAAAATGTGTTGTATAAGAGAAATTATGACATGGTCTTGCTCAGATGCGTGGATACACATGAAGCAGACATGTTGATGCATGAGATTCATGAAGGTTCATTTGGCACTCATGCCAATGGACATTCGATGGCTAAAAGATGCTAAGGGCAGGTTACTATTGGTTAACAATGGAATCTGACTGTTATAGATTTGCAAAGAAGTGCCATAAATGCTAGATTTATGCGGACAAGATTCATGTCCCTCTGGCACCTCTAAATGTTATTTCTTCCCCGTGGCCTTTCTCTATATGGGGTATTGACATGATTAGGATGATAGAACCCAAAGCTTCGAATGGACACTGTTTTATCTTGGTAGAAATTGATTACTTCACTAAATGGGTGGAAGTTGCTTCATATGCTAATGTTACTAAGCAGGTGGTAGTGCGCTTCATTAAGAATAATCTCATATGTCGGTATGGTGTGCTGAGCAGAATTATCACCGACAATGGCTCGAATCTGAACAACAAGATGATGACAAAACTTTGTGAAGAATTCAAGATTGTACATCACAATTCATCTCCATACAGGCTGAAGATGAATGGGGCTATTGAAGCTGCTAATAAGAATGTCAAGAAGATCATCCAGAAGATGGTTGCTACTTATAAAGATTGGCATGAAATGCTCCATTTTGCTTTACATGGATATCAGACATCTGTCCGTACTTCAAGAGGAGCAACCTCTTTCTCCCTTGTGTATGGAATGGAAGCAGTGCTCCCAATAGAGGTTGAGATTCCCTCATTGCGTGTGATAATGGAAACTAAGTTGTCAGAGGTTGAATGGGTCCAGAACAGGTTTGACCAATTGAATTTGATCGAAGAGAAGAGAATGACGGCTTTGTGTCATGGGCAGTTATATCAGAAGAGAATGAAGAAAGCTTTTGATAATAAGGTTAAACCTCGTGAATTCAGAGAAGGCGACCTCGTGCTCAGGAAGATCATGTCTTTTAACACTGATTCTAGGGAAAAGTGGACTCCCAATTTTGAAGTCCCATATGTTATCAAGAAAGCCTTCTCTGGCGGTGTATTAATTCTTGAAACTATGGATGGCGAGGAGTTCCCACGTCCCATGAATGCTGATACAGTCAAGAAATACTTCGCCTAAATAAATAAAAGAATAACTCGCTAAGTTGAAAACCCAAAAGGGAGGCTTAGGAAAAAAAGAGCGTCTCGGTAGGCCGAAAACCCGAAAGGGCGGTCTAGGCAAAAATTAGAGACATAAACAGAATAAAATTTCCCGCTAAGTTGAAAACCCGCAAGGGAAGCTTATGGAAAAGTTAGGGACTTTCTTGGCAAGTAACTGCATCAGACAAGACTTGATCATTGAAGCAACAATCTTCTTGGGTCCTCACCATACTTCAACAGGGGCTGTTGCTCAGGATTTCAAAGTTGTTAGAGGAAATAGTGATCATTGTATCTCAATGTATCTTATCATTATATATTACCATTTTCTAAACTTTGTAATTATCCATGGAGTCTCGCCATTCACAGACTACCATTCTATCAATAAAATTTGAGCTTTTACCCAATTCTTTGTATTTCTTATTTTATTCAGCTTACAAAGACTCCATTTATTATTGATAATAATTTTCAAAGTGAAAATATTAAATAACAAAATTGTTTTTCAAAAAGAATTTACAACTTACTTTTACTTTAGATTTCGTGATTCAAGAGGAAAAAAAAAGTGGTGATCCCATGAGTGGACAAACTCCAGTAAATTTTGGAAGTGTTGTTTCCCTGGGAAGGTTTTCTCAAGTTGTTTTCGCTGGTATGCGCATGTTTATTGTATATTGAAGACGATACCAGTTGGCATGAGGTGCAGCATCAGGTTTGTGATCCCAGTGTCCACAATCAAGTGTTGGTTCATTTTCTGATTTTTGGGTTTGCTTGGTCTGAGGTCTCTATTTCGGATTCCCCAGCGAAGTATTCTCTCATATGATGAAAGGTCTTGTTCCTTTGGTGTGCTAAGATGGAACTATTTGCAAAGTGTCACTCTTTCTGCAGTATTGGCATTATTGTTGGTATTTATTTCCCAGGCAGCTAGACCAGGGAAATATATTTTCTAAGAAGTGTTGAGACAGTTGTCAACCCTTTGGGTTTTCACCCGCCAAGTGCTGGGTTTGATTTAAAATCCCCATGAGTTTGACCTCTTTCTATAATGTTGACTTCTTGATTCCCTAGGAAAGCTATCCCAGGGCATCTTTTGTTGGAATGGGTTTGTATGATATGAAGACTCAGTCTGAGATTTCCCAGTGAAGGCCTCGCTTATTTGATAGAAGTCTTTTCTCCCTGTGCATGCTGAGTTTGACTCATTTACGAAGAATCTCCTTTCAGCGGTACTTGTGTCTTGTTTGATTGCCTGATAATCAGGCAAGGGCAGTGTTTTATTTAAGAAGTGTTGAATTGGTTATCCATTTTTTAGGTTTTCACCCGCCAGGTGTTGGGTTTGATTTAAAATCCCCATAAGATTGATTTCTTGCTGTAATGTTTAACTTCTTAAATCCCAAAGTTGTTATTCCCATGAGGTTTCATACTTTTTCCCCAGAGAAGTTGGTGCAATACTTACTCTCAATATTGAAGAATGTATCTGGTTTCCCCAGTGAAGAACGTATCTTGGCTTCCTCCCTTCGATGTGATGTTGACCTCCCCAATGGATTCAGCACGAGGTCCTCCGTTGATGTCACGATTATGAGGCATTATCTCCCCTAGTGAAGTCCGTATGATATTTTTTTAATGGAGTCAGCTCGAAATCCTCAGTCAATGTTTTGCCGATATGGTTTCCATCTGCCTTGTTTGAAATCAGTATTGCAATCCCCAGTAGAAGTGCGGACCATGAAAACATTTGTTTCCTCATTGAAGTCTGAGTGTTATTCCCCGACGAAGCCTGGAGAAGGATGTTATATCCATGTATCTCTACTGTTTTGACGCTGATTAGTTTACCTCTGGTTTATGTTCCACCCCAATGAAGTTAAGCTGCGAAGTAGGATTTTGTTTCCTCGTTTGATGCTTATTTTCTTATGGAGTGTTCATCTTGGAAGAGATTTAGCCGAGTGTTGTTGGTGAATGAGCTAGTTTTGCCTGGTCACTCCCAGTGTTATATGTTTGTTTTGTCATCATATACATGATAACACTCATACATTCATACATACATCATGCGTAGTTAAATTTAGCAAATCATTGCTCATTAACATTCATTATTATTTTGTTGGCATATTACCCTGTTTTGCAGAATTGTGTTGTCCTCTCTCCAATAGAGTGTCAGCCTTAAGCAGAGAGCGTATACTCTTTCAACTTCTCCACTGAGTTATCCCTCGTGGAAGATTTTTGCTTTAGCCTTCTTGTACAGCTCCATGTCTGGTTGGATTTGGTTTTCCCTCTTGAGTTTATTTCTCGAAGGATGTATTTTGGTTGACTGTTTCACTCCAGTTTATTTCGGGTTTGAATCTATTATCTTCAATAATATTATTACTTTGGATTTCCGCAAGCTTCGAGCCTTGGTTTAAGAATGTGCATGTATTTTGCACGAGAAGACTTTTATCTCCTCAACAGGAATATTGGCATTTTCCCCAGGAAGCCATGTTGTTTTCCCCAGGAAGCTATATTGCCTTCCCTGTGAAGTCATGATTCATTCCCCAGGAAGTCACGACATTTCCCTAGAAAGTCATTTTTACAATCCTTCCTATGACGACAAGTAGCAAGTATCTTTATTTGAGAAACTTGTACTTCCTCGTAAAAGTCGAAATTACTTTTTTGCTATCTTCTCTATGAGTGAATAATTTGCAGTTCGTTGTCAAATTACTCCAATGGATGACAAGTCTTTTCGATATGACAGGGAAAGTTCGTTAAGAAATCTTTGTAAGTGGTAGTCTCTTTATTTGAGACAGCTTATACATTACCCTTTCCAAGCAGAATGCCTTGGTTAAAGAAGAAGTTGAGTCCCGTTCTAGGTGAAACGCCGGAATTTTGGGAAAAACTTGTTATCTTTTTGCTACCCTCAGTGAACATTGGTAGTTCATCGTCAGTGAACGGAGGTGCTATGATATTTATTTTATTACTACCTTCAGTGACAGTTGGTAGGTCACCTTCAGAGAAAGTTGGTGATCGTTATCTTTTTTCTACCCTCAGTGAATGTTGGTAGTTCATCGTCAGTGAACGGCAGTGCTATGATATTTCTTTTCTTACTACCTTCAGTGAAAGTTGGTAGGTCACCTTCAGTGAAAGTTGGTGATTGTCATATTTTTGTTACCCTTAGTGAATGTTGTTAGTTCATCGTCAGTGAACGGCGGTGCTATGATATTTCGTTTCTTACTACCTTCAGTGAAAGTTGGTAGGTCACCTTCAGTGAAATTTGGTGATTATTATATTTTTTTCTACCCTCAGTGAACGTTGTTAGTTCATCGTCAGTGAACGGCGGTGCTTTGATATTTCTTTTCTTACTACCTTCAATGAAAGTTGGCTGGTCACCTTCAGTGAAAGTTTGTGATTATTATCTTTTTGCTACCCTTAGTGAACGTTGTTAATTCATCATCAATGAACGACAGTGCTGATATTTTGTTTCTTACTACCTTCAGTGAAAGTTGGTAGGTCACCTTCAGTGAAAGTTGGTGATTGTTATCTTTTTTCTACCCTCAGTGAACATTGGTTGTTCACTGTCAGTGAACGGCAGTTTTATGATATTTTCTTCTCTCTACCTTCAGTAAACGTTGGTAGCTCACCGTCAATGAACGTCGGTATTGTTATTCTTTCCTCTTTCTCCTTCAGTAAAAAGTTGGTGTATCCTTTGACCTTTTTACCATCCTCTATGAGTCGGTTTCTTTTGATCCACCAGTGATCTATTTTCCTGGTCTGGTTTCTCTTTTGATTCCTTATTTCCTTTTCTATAATTGCAGTGGTGTTTTGCGTCCTTTTGAAGTTGTTCATATGCATTCATACTCATAAGCATTACATGGCATCTTAGGGCCAAAAATAGGGTTTGTTTTATATTTAAGTATCTTTGATCGCGTCGACACGAATATTTTTAACCTTCGTATCTCCATATATAAGAAACTTAAACAAGGGCAGTTATTGTACCCCAAATTTTCCCCCTAAGATCCCTTCATCATACCATATTGATTCAATCACAACAAGATCACATTAGGGCTTTTGGTTCTCCTCCCTATCTTTAGCTTTGCTCTTTGAGGATTCAGCAAGCACATTGAGTTGTTTTTCTTTTGTGATCATTCATGTTTTAACTTTCCTTTTAATTAATAAAGTGCAATGTTGGTTTGTCTCACTTGTTAATAATGTAGGTAAAGGCAATGTGGCTTAGCAAGTTGATCCATGGGTTCATGAGTTTATTTCCATGCCCTAGTCAATAAAGCTTGAGAAGTTAAAACCTCACCATTGAAGTTATTTTTGTAAGAAATTGCATGGTAAGGTTTATTTTTGTTCACCACATTTCAAAGTTAACAAGATTTATTCAAAAATACAGGGGGTTGATTGAAGAAGTTGTCATGGTTGGACAAGGTCTTGTTCCCATTGGTCACAAGTTCATATTTCTCTTAATTCTCAACATATGGAAGTTGTTTTGGTTTCTATGAGTCATCATTATCATCCTCAACAACTTCTATTTACAAATAAATAGTTTTGGTACAAGAAGGTTGTTCAAAATTGTTAAAGTTCCTCAAAGCATTTTCTTGATCTATGAGATAGGGTTTTGAACTTAAGAAGTATATCTTGCTCATATTTTGTTATTTTTGAGTGATTCCAAAAACATCCTTCTCTTCAAAGGGTTATTAACAAATCACTTCAAAAGTTTCAAGGAGTTTTCATATGGAAGAAACTTGATGATGAAGAAAGATTACAAGTCCTCCAGATGAATCCCCAATTTCCTATAAGTGACTTCAAATGATCATAACTTGGTCAATTTTTATCACCTTGATCCCAATCTTTTTCCATAATGATCTTGAGGATGTGGACTTTATTACTTCTTTTATGTGAAAAGTGATAAAATGGATGGAAAGTTCCCTAAGGATGCAAAATATTATAGGTCATTTCATGATTTTTTTCCAACTTCAACAATTCATAACTCTCTCAATTTTTGGAGATTTTGAATGATTCAAGTTTCCAAATGTCATTCAATATGTCTATTTAATGCCATATTTTTTTGTCAAGAGAAAATTCCAAGAGGAAGGCCATGTTTGGATGCAAAACATTATAGGTCACTTTTGAAGAAAAACTTGAAATATTTTTAAGTATGGAAAGTCAACCTCTTTTTCCCAACTTTGACTCATTGCAACTTTCAGCTCAAACATCCATTTGATTCCATTATTTTCCCATTACAAAGCTTGTAACCTCATATTTCTAAAGCTTCAAGAATCGGGCCCTAAGACCCCTTGAGTTGAAAATGCCATTGTTTTGAAATTGGTAACTTGAAACTGAATTTCTCACCAAGTCAGAATTTTGAAATCCATAATGAGGCCTCTAATCACAAGATTTGTGCGTGTTTTTGATTTAAACTTGATTAACAAACTTTCCAGAAGTGTTTAGCACCTCAAAACGCAAATATTGGATGAGTTTTGGTGAAATTAAGATCACACTTCACTCGTGTCCAAACTCCACACGAATTCCCTCCAAAATGCATCATTCACTCTTCCTTTTGATCCCATTTGCTTCTCCTATAAATGCATGAGCTATCCCATTCATTTTCTCAAGCTTGAACAACCAGAATCACCCTGCCAAACTTGCTCCATAACTCATTTTTCTGCAAATTCGAAATAAGTGTTCAAGCCTTTTTAAATCCATTTTTTCTATCAATTCACGTTCCTTGATCTTCCCTGAAGCTAACCATACAATTACCTTCAAGAATTGTGACCTAGATTGATCTGTAGAAGTCCAGTTTCAGAACAACTTTTCACTACTTTGTTCAGGTAGATTTCCTGGCCAAATTGATTCAAATAAAAGACTAATCCACTCCTTGTATTCTTCTGATTCACGTTCTCTTTATAGTTTGCAATTTGATTGAGAATTGAGTGAGATATCCCAGATTCTTGTGCTCGCTATTTTTTCTGGTTTTCTTCAAACACAGCCTTGCACAATTTATATAAATTTGGCGCTATGGTACCATTAGAATCGTCTTGAAAAGATGAATCTAATGGTACCAGTCTGGTTTGCTAATTTTACAGTTTGAAGGATTCAATTTGGGAATGGCTGGAGGTTGAAGACGATGACATGTCCGTCTTCAACCAATGACATGAAGCCACGTTATTTTTTTGAAATGGATACAATATGCTTGCCTTACCATGCGCGTGCCTCAGGAGCCCTTAGATTTGATTACTTTTGTGAGTTAGACTTCATCCAACTCGCCATATTTTAAGTTGCTTTATTTTAAAAATGTTGGATTCGGTGTGATATTTAGTAAAGTCCATAATATGCAAAGTGCGCCAGTTATAGTTGATCTGTTTACTAATGCGTTTTGAAAATGATCAGATGGCCCATATTTTTTTGTTTGATATTTTATTTTCTGATTTTCATTTTAATTGTTTTAAATTTCAAAAAATCATAGAAAATTCATTTTAAGTCCAAAAATTCTAAAAAAATTATGAAAAATATTTTTGATTTTTTTCTCTTTTTGATTTTTATGTTTTCATAATTTTATTTTGTGTTTTGATATTTTTTATAAATTTTCACTTTATTTGAATTGTTTTAAATGTTTAAAAATACTTTTATGCATTTTTAAATTCTGAAAAAAAACATGGAATGATCCAATGAGATTGTGACAAATATTGGTGACCTCATTTTTTTTTCTGACTTTGGAATTTTTTTAATCATTTTTGGTTTATTTTACTCATTTATTTTAATTTTAAAAATAGTTTATGACTTTAAAAAATTACCAAAAATTTTATAAAAATATTTGAGTTCATTTCTGATTTTCCTATGGTCTTACTTAATATTTCTTGATTAATTTGAACATAGTTAATATTTTTCTCTCTTATTTCTATTTTAAAACATTTTAAAAAACTTTTTTAATGTATATATTAAATGAAATATTATTTTGTGATTATTTTCTTGCTGATCTTGGGTTGAATTTTTGATCATGAACTTTATTAACATCATTGGATCCACGATGTTGAGTCTAACTCCACAAAAATGGATGAATAATTTTAATAATAGTTTGATTAAATTTTCATTCAAATGTGGTTTATATTCTTTCCCACCCCTCTTCATCTTGTCCCTTTCTTATTGCACTAAGTGTTATTGGAGCATGATCTCTATATCATGTCTCAAAACAAATGGTGCATAGATTGCTATTGACCGACCTCAAAATAGGTGCGACTTCTATATAAGTCCACTTACGATTGCTTAACATAATGCTAAATTTTGTCCCGATTCGAATAAATGATCATTCTTGGCCCAAACCTATGTTTACAAGCCCAAATATGTTAATTTGATCTCTTTGATCCAATAACCTTGAGATTCATTGTGTGGATACTTTGGTTCTACCAATCCTCGAATGGGTCTACAACACTCTTGGTCAACGCAGATCACTTAAACATTGTTGATCATTAAATGGTACTTTTGAGGATCCAAATTGATGATATACTTGACAAAAATCAAATGTGACTTGTTGTGTGGAGGCTTTGGTTCTACCAATCCTCTAATGAGTTCCAAATGCAAGTTTCAAGATGGTCATCCAACAAACCACTAATTATTAACTTGTTTTTACTTTATGCTTTTATTTTTATGCTTTATGTACCATTTAATTTAAGCATTACATTTCATGCCATTTTTATTTTTGCTCACTTGAGCATTTAGATTATTGTTATTTTTATTTTTCTCACTTGAGCTTTTCTTTTCTCTTTTAAAACACCTAATAATCAACATGAACCATAAAATTCATTGATAATACTTGGACTATTTGGTTACTATCCTTGGCATTATGGAGTATTGGACTTCTTAGACTTAGTATTAGAGGCCTTGACCTATGTTGGAGACCTTGTGACCTTGATTGATATTTTTTCTGGAGTTCTTAAGGTTTACCTCAGGACATTGGGTTGTTTGTTTGTTTTGTGTACAGGTTATTGTGATTACATTCTTTGTTTTTAATTTGGAGTTCTCCCATATACAACCGTTACTCTGCCCAATTTTTGTGAAGACTTAATACACTTGGTGTTTGGTTCTCTCAAGAGGTCTAGTATATTTTCTTGTTTGGTTTCAATCCAAAGAATGGGAATTCTATCTTGACTCATAATGTCAAGTATTGGTTTCTTGTTGGGTAGATGGTTCTTATCCCTAGCTTTTACCTTATGCTTTAGGATAGTCTCTTCTTCTCCTCCCATCTTCTTTAATTTTAAAAATCTCCCTCCTCCTTTTGAAAACTCTTCTTGTTTTGAAAATTGAACCATTTTCATAAAAAACTTGGACTTATGTCCATGTATTTTCAAAACATTTTCATAAATAAACTTCAATCAACTTAATAATACTTTGGCATTTTTTGTGAGAAGACTAAAAGTCAATCAATCTCATTTCAAACAATTTTTGCCACTTTGGCTTTTTATTTTAAAACCTTTCTAGAAAGATTAGACTCTTGTCAGTCCTTGTAGTGATGCAAACAACTATACTTCCATAATATGTATTGAAGAGAGATATTTTCCACTTGGGTGTTGAGTGAGGCATTGTTAATTTTAAAATCCAAGTCATATCCTCCACTTTGAATGATGCAAATTCTTCTTTAACATGATTGGGGGTAGTAAGTATGTTTTCCACACGGACAATGACGATGATGTCTTATCTCATAAAATTAACCAACACACTTGTGTTTTAAAATTTTTAAAAGGTGAACTACGTGTACCCTGATCCCCTATTGCACGAAAGGTGGTACATAGGCCCTAAAGGTTCGCAACCGCGGCGGGTGGAAAAGTCATAAAAAATACTTCTTTTCTCACCTTCACCATCTATTTTTTCATACAACATTTTATAGCCAAAATATACAGATTTTTTTCAAAGAGGTTCCTGCGGAGTACCGTAGATTTTTAGGGTGCTAATACCTTCCCTTTGCATAACCAACCCCCATACCTTGAATCTTTCCCCCATCTTTTGGGTTACTCGCTATTCTCCCATTCCTTTGGAAACAATAAAGCGCGGTGGCGATGTTTATTTTGATCTGTATAACTCTAGTCAATCCAATGGCTTAGTCTTAAACATTTCTATCGTTACACCCCTATTCAATTATCTTCCGATTGAATAGTGTGAGAATACACTGGTCTTGTGCGTTTGATTGGAAGTTCATTGAATACTTGGAATAACCCAAAATTTGTCCGATAAACATAAGGTTACGCTGATATAGCATACCCTTACGAGTCTTGAGGAAATAGGCAAAGCTGATGATATATCTCTTACCAGGGTTTGACAATGAGGCAGATGATTTAGAGCTTGAGATAATAATATTGTATGTTTTTGGTTTGACTTTTCTTACTCATCCACTTGGTGGATGAATAAAACACTTGATAACGCATGGCTGCTTGGAGACTGAGGCAATGGGTTATGTTTGCGAATCGCTGCGTGGTGTCTTTGGCGACGAACTAAATTTGGATTTTGAACACCGCGGAATGGAGTCTTAGGAAATTATATATATTGGGGAGTGTCACACATTACTGTGTGGAGTCTTAGGTAATGGGCGAAGAGAGGGAAACACATCATTGCATGAAGTCTTAGATAATGGGTCATGTTGCACTACTGCATATAGTCTTAGGAAATGAACTAAGTTTCACGCATTACTGCCTGGGGTCTTAGGTAATGGATAAGATGAGGAGAATACATCGCTGCATGGAATCTTAGGAAATGTACTGAGCTTCATACATTACTGCATGGAGTCTTAGGTAATGAACTACATTGTAGAGGGAAAACATCATTGCTGGAGTCTTAGGTGATGGGCTGAACACGTCACGATATGGAGTCTTAGGTGGCGAATCTTATTTGGATTTCGAACATTACGGCTTGGAGTCTTAGGCAATGTACAGGGTTTTACACATTACTGCATGGAGTCTTAGGTAATGCTATGTTGTAGGGAACACACCACCGCATGGATTCTTAGGTGATGGGCTGAACACATAACTGCATGGAGTCTTAGGTGATGGGTTGAATTTGTAGAATAAGTGTGCTTTAATGACTGACCCTTAGATGGCTAAATCGAGGGTGAGATTGTTTGTTTATTGTATGACGCATGTGTATGATGTCTGATATTGATATGGAACCCAATGTGTACGTGAAATGAATGTATGTGTATGTATGATGTATGAAAAATGTGTGTATGCCTTAAAATGATATGAAAATGGTTTCCGACATTCTCTCCTTCAAACCATTGATTTTGAGTTACCAATTCCATGGCTTTGTATGTTTCATTGTCGTAGTATCTTTGAATTCATTTGGACACGGTGAAAAGTATTAGCAAGATTTTGATTTTTCTTATGTCGTAGGTGCAGGCGTAGGTGTAGACATGTGTGTAGACTTTTGTGTTATAAGTGCAGGCGTAGTGTAGACGTATGTATGGATGTAGACGTGAATTTTATTTTTTTGATGTTTTTTCTAACCCAAAATGATTTTTCAATGTTTTATCAAAGGTTTTTATTTGTCAATTCCCCCGAAATGATTTCAACATGATATTTATAAGAAATAAGCATAGTATTTTGCAAACAAGTCTGGAAAAGAAAAAACACAATTTGATAGCTGCGGAAAGTAAATGCTTTATTAATACGCATCTGAATAGGAGAGAGTACAAGATGTAATTCCTTGAAAAAGGTAATTACAGAAATTTTCAAAACTGTAAATGGAAATGAAAATGATAATTGCTACTGTTGTTCTCCAATATCCTTTTTCTGGCTCCTATCTCCTTTGCTTCAGAGTCGTATGATTTAAATTCATCTCTCTCTTCATGGTTCATAATCGTAGTTCTTAGATCGCAGTCTTTTTTTTCTTTATTTCCTTTGCATAAAATCCCTAATTTTTTCCTGGATCGCCCTTTAGAGTTTTCAATCCACTGGGATAGTTATTTTGTATGTCCCTAATTTTTTCCTGGATCTCCCTTTAGGGTTTTCGATCCACTGGGATGCTCCTTTTTGCCTAAGTCGCCCGTTTAGGGTTCAAACTTAGCAAGCTTTTTATACATAGTATTTTTTTACTGCGTCTGAATTTGCTGGGTGCAGTAGTTCTTCCCCGTCCATTGTTGTAAGGATGAGACCACCACCAGAGAATGTTATTTTTACTACATATAGACCTTCGTAGTTGGGTGTCCATTTACCACGTGAATCGAGGTGAGGTAGAAGAATCTTCTTGAGTACTAAATCCCCTTCTTTGAATATTCGAGGACGAACTTTCTTGTTGAAGTCCCTCTTCATCTGCTTCTGATGCAGTTGACTGTGGCATAAAGCTGCCAAGCGTTTTTCTTCAATGAGGTTGAGCTGATCGAGTCGCGTCTGAGCCCATTCTGCTTCTTCCAACTTTATTATCCTTAGAACCCGAAGTTACAATATCTCTATTTCAACTGGAAGTACTATCTCCATGCCATATACCAGAGAGAAAGGAGTCGCGCCTGTTAATGTGTGCACGGAAATGCAATAGCCATGTAGAGCAAAGGGAAGCATTTCGTGCCAATCTTTGTATGTCTTCACCATTTTCTGAATGATCTTCTTGATATTTTTATTGGCTGCTTCGACAGATCCATTCATCTTGGGTCTGTATGGTGAGGAGTTGTGATGTTCGATCTTGAAATTATCGGACAATTCCTTCATCATCTTGTTGTTCAAATTGGACCCGTTATCTGTAATAATCCTGCTTGGGACCCCGTTCTGCATATGAGATTTGGCTTGATAAATTGTGTAACCACTTGACTTATCACATTGGCATAGGATTCTGCTTCTACCCATTTGGTGAAGTAATCGATGGCTACTAGTATGAAACGGTGCTCGTTGGATGCTTTTGGCTCAATCATGCCAATCATATCAATTCTCCACATTGAAAATGGCCAAAGCGAGCTCATAACATTGAGCTGAGTTGGTGGCATATTTATCTTATTGGCGTAGATCTGGTATTTGTGACATGTTTTCGTATAGTGATAACAACCGGCTTCCATCGTTAACCAATAATACCTTGCTCGCAGAATCTTCCTAGCCATGGCATTCCCATTTGTATGAGTTCCAAAGGCTCCCTCGTGGATTTCTCTCATAAGCGTATATGCTTCATGCTTCTCCACACACCTGAGTAGTACCATGTCATAGTTTCTTTTGTATAGCACTCCATTACTCAAAGAATTTTAAGGCTAACCTCCGCAAGGTCCGCTTGTCAATGATAGAGGCATTCTCCGGATATTCTTGTTTTTCCAGGTACTTCTTTATGTCATAAAACCAAGGCTTGTTGTCTGGCCCCTCTTCAATAGTAAGAAAATGTGCGGGCTCTTCAAAGTGTCTGATTGTGATGCGTGGTTCATGGTTCAGACAAGTTACTTTGAACATAGCTGATAGAGTTTCCAGAGCGTCTTCCATTTGATTTTCTTCTCGTGGGATGTGACTGAAATTGATCTCTGTGAATTCTGCAGCCAACTTTAAAACATGATCCCGATATGGAATCAGTTTTTGATGTTTAGTATCCCATTCACCGTTGACTTGGTATATGACTAATGTGGAGTCCCCAAATACTTCGAGGTGCTTTATTCTTATATCAATGGCAGCTTCCAGTCCTAGTATATAAGCTTCATACTCGGCGATGTTGTTGGTGCAGTAAAAATACAACCTTGCAGTATAGGGCTTATGATAATTCTTTGGAGAAGTCAAAATTGCCCCTATACCTTTCTCTAGTTCATTCAAATCCCCTTCGAACATTAGTGTCCAACGTTCCCCTGGCTCGGGTCCTTCGTTAGGTCCTTGTATTTCATAGTCACTTATAATCATGACATCTTCGTCTGGAAAGTCAAACTTCATAGGTTGATATTTTGGCAGCGGTTGGTGAGCTATATGATCAGCTAGTATACTACCCTTGATGGCCTTTTGAGTGGCATCAGGCGATTCTCCCTGTAAGAGCCGGTTTTTCGAACACGTATTTTAGAGGATCCATTCTTTCTATTAACCATGTGGTGTGGGTTAACATATATTGCCTCAACCTCTTAGTATCCTAAACCAAAGCACAACAAGTTTTCTCGAGGAGCGAGTACCTAGTTTTGCAGTCAGTAAATTTCTTGCTGAGGTAGTAAATTGCATGCTTTATTCTTCTTGTTTCATCATGTTGTCCCAAAATGCAACCCATTGATCCTTCGAGCACTGTCAGATACATGATGAGTGGTCTTCCGGAAACTAGTGGCATTAATATTGGTGGTTCTTGCAGATACTGTTTTATTGTCTCGAAGGCTGTTTAGTAATCATCATTCCATACTACCGTTTGATCTTTTCGCAATAATTTAAATATTGGCTCATATGTGGCTGTTAGATGCGATATGAACCTTGAGATGTAATTCAATATCCCTAAGAAACTAGGAACTTCTTTTTCGGTCCTTGGTGTTGGCATCCCTTGTATAGATTTTACTTTGTCTGGGTCTACTTTGATACCATGCTGACTTATAATGAAACCCAACAACTTGCCTGATCTGACGCCAAATGTACATCTATTCGGATTAAACCTCAATCTGAACTTGCACAGCCACTCGAATAACTTTTGTAAATGTATGATGTGTTCCTCCTTCCTATGGGATTTAGTGATCATATCATCTACGTACACTTCAACCTCCTTGTGAATCATATCATGGAATAGTGTGACCATAGCGCTTTGACAAGTTGCCTCTGCATTTTTGAGACCGAACGACATTACTTTATAGTAGAAGGTTCCCCAAGGTGTCATGAAAGTAGTATTTTCCATGTCTTCGGGTGCCATTTTGATTTGATTATAGCCTGAGAAACTGTCGATGAATGAGAATACTGATTCTTGAGCCGTGTTGTCTACCAAAACATTTATGTGAGGTAATGGGAAGTCGTCTTTAGGACTTGCTTTATTCAGATCTCGATAGTCCACACACATGCGTACTTTTCCATCCTTCTTGGGTACTGGCACAATATTAGCTATCTATGGCAGATAATCTACCACTGCTAAGAACCCTGCATCGAACTATTTGAGAACCTCTTCTCTCTAATCTTACTAGACATATCTGGACGAGTTCTTCTGAGTTTTTGCCTAACTAGAGAACAACCTTCTTTGATAGGTATTCCATGCACCATAATGTTTGTATCTAATCACGACATGCCCCTGTATGACCAGGCAAATATATCCATGTACTCGTGTAGTAGCTTGATCAGCCTTTCTTTGACACTCTGCTCTAACATTGCCCCTAGCTTGATTTCTTTCTGATCTTCCTTCGTGCCTAGATTAATGGTCTCAATAGCCTCTTGATACGGTTGTATGTTGTCCGATTTCCGCTTTATTTCTCTTGCCATTTCCTTAGAGAGTTCAAGATCTTCATCATCTTCCTCTTCGGCTTGGTTGATAGGAGTATCAAAATTATATCGGGTCGTAGCGTGTAACACGATAGGAGAACTGACTTGGGTGTTTTTCATTTTATCCAATTGTTGCGGATAGCAAGAGTAGCCACCGACTTTTCTTTTATCCAATAAAGGAAGGGGTGAAAAGAACAAGAAAGACCTTTGAGATTATTTTCTTGAGTTCGGGGGGTAGGTTATGAAAAGGGAAGGTATTAGCACCCTTATCATTTGTAGTTATATACGGGCTCTTAGTTGCTTTCTAGATCACTTTCTTTGTTTGGAAATGTGTATGTGGTGGATTTTGAAAGATTTTTTTGAAAAGCGCCTTCGTTTAGGCAAACTTTGTAATGACTCTCGTCTCTATAAGAATGTATACAAAGTGTTGGACTTTTAAAAATATTTAATATTTTTTAAAAGTGTTTGGTGTGTTTGAAAAATGTTTTATTTTTGAGAATAGATTGTGAGCAAGCAACTAAGAACGTTCTACCTTACTCAAATTTTTTTTGTTCATTTCTCTCTTCCTTTGATATTACTATCTTATCATTGATTGGTAAGAAGCCTTATCTTTGGATGTAAAGGGGACGGGCGTGGGTCATTGCATAGTCATGAATAGCAATGTTGTGAGACATCATAGCATTTCTCTTGAGGGACTAAGATCATTTGTAAGGAAACATTCGAAGCATCATCGAGGGACTATGATCTTTTGATTATTTTTGCTAAGATGTCTTACATGCGTATTATGACCATTTTCTCAAGACAACAAGTGGAGTTAACCCTAGAGGTGCATGTGTGCAAACTGTGTTTGATTGCATGCATTTTTGGCTTTTCGTTCAGGGTGGTCTACTTGTTGATTTTTATCTTTCCATATACCCTAATTACTAACATTTTGTATAAAGTAAAAAAATGCAGAAAGATAAAATTCTACACTATTACAACCATATTGAATTGAATGAAAATATAAAGGCAAAATAAAAGCAAAAAAAAGGGTCTTTTCAATTTAGGCAGAAAAACCCTACGATTCTGCACTTTCTGGAACTCTTCGATTTGGCCTAAAAAGGGTGAAGGCATGACTTTCAATTGGGGCCCGGAGGCCAACATGTTGAGCCTTTCGAATGGGCTTGGAGTCAGTGTAGACGTGCCTTTCATCTGGGCCTCGAAGTAAGCATGGTGTGCCTTCTGGCTGCCTCTTTCGTTTGACCTGGAGGTTAGTGTGGAAGCCAAAGGCTTCATTCCCTACTTCCTATTTCCTCTTTCTTTCGTTTGAGATGTTAAATAGAAATATGGGCTAAGGCCATGCTAGCACTGCCTTAAGGCAATGTTAGATCTTAGAACATTTGCAAGAAACCAAAGAATCCAAACAAAAAGGAAAGGCAATAAAAACAAACTATCAGGGTGTAAACGAAAGGGGAATAAATTTTATGTACATGTTTGAAACGAAAAGAAATTTTATTTACATGCTATGCTAGAAATGAAGGGTCCAAGATAAAAAATGAATTACCTTGCTGGAGGCTGGAGCGTGTGTTGGACCTTGAAATGGTTACCTTGATTGCTTTTGGATTCGAAGGGAGGGACTAGGGGTTAGGCCTTTGACACTGGATTCGAAAGATCAAAACAAGTGAGAGGTCTTTCTTGCTGGATTCGAAGGATAGCAAGATGTAAGGATGTTTCAGATTCGAAAGAGACAATTATTTGGATTCTAGGTTTGTATTTTCACAAGTGTTTAAGTGTTTGAGAATTTTATGGTGTTTGAGAAATTTGAAGATTCGTTCCTCTCTCCCCCTCCATTTTATTGTTCTTTGCAAAGGATCTCTCTATTTATAGAGAATGGTTTTGGGATGTTTGGGAGTAAAAATAATAAAATAAGGCTTAGCTGGAAAGCAAATGTCCACTTGTGTCATGATCCCAAGATGAGACAGCAAGATTAATGGTTTAGATGGATTGCTTTCTGCAGAAGGAAAACAGGCGCAAGGCTCAAGAAAGACTTTTCTAAAAGTAGTATTATACTATTAAGGGCAAGTTGTCTTGGACAACTAATGGGTAAAATCCTAATTTAATTGTATAAACAATTAAATATATAGTGAGTCATAGGTTTGGGGCCTGAAAAGCAGAAACATGTAGCCTAGCCTATGTGTCTAATGTTCAACTTGATCCTTTGAATCGAATCCTCCATCCTTCCACAACTTTTGACCAGACTAAAACAACATTCGTTCCCACCAGTTATGTTTCCTTCGAATGGACCAAACATGTATTCTTCGAATGGGCCAAACATGTATTCTTTGAATGGGTCAAACATGTATTCTTCGAATGGGCCCTCTTCAGCTGAATATGCCACTTTGAGTCCTTCTTCTTTGACCACTTAGGTCCAAACCTTCGACCAAACTCAAAAGCTGGCAAAACTAAATGTTAAACCATGGCAAGTCCTTCGAATGGGCCACCAAATTGTGTGCCATAGTACAGAAGCTAGGCGTATTAAAGGGTTTGCAGATGGATTTGAAGGTGATATGAAGGTGATTCGAAGCAAAACTGAAGGTGGATCGAAGCCAGCTTGTTGGTGTATTTGAAGCAAACTTAAAGGGAATCATTTCTTTGTTGGTGCTAGTGTAACACCCCAATTCTACCCCGGCAAATTATATAAATAAATCAGAGTTATAAAATTCATATCATGCAAACGAATCAGGATGTCACAAATTCTTCTATCAAAATTCATTGCATTCATCGTGGATATATAACACTTTCAAAACATCGGATGAACCATCATAACATATTTAATTAAATAACTCAACATCTACGCAGCGGAATTCTCAATAACAATTTTATCATCAATACAGCAACTTCGAAACAGCACATATTAATAATAATCAACTTAAAGTTCCACAACTGAAAATCAACAATAAAAAACAGCAAGCGTTCATCCCCCCGAGTGTTACATATCAGAGCAATGACACTGACTCGAACTACTGAAGGTATACGGCCTTCACTCTCGATTACCTGCACGTTACCAACATAAGGGCAACATTCAAACAGAAGGGGTGAGATATCTAACAATGTAATAAAGTGCATGATAATTAATATATTAAATTAGATCAATAACATCACCACTTCTCATCCCATAATCAACAATGATTACAACGCATATACACATTTATCAACATCAAAATACACTTCTTTATGCAATAATATAATGCGACTCAATACTATGCAAATGCATGTGGTACCATTGGAGTAGAACTCCCATCTCAAAAATTTCCCAATTAATAGAGGCATCAACAAGGCGTAAGCCTTCATCTCAAAATTATCCAATACAGGCCATCTCAACGAGCATAAGCTCCATCTCAAAAATGCAATGTATGCGACACAACCATGAATGTAATAACAACACCCAAGTTCACAACATCTCAAATTAGCAACATCTCAAAAGCATCTGAAATTAACATCTCAAAATTCATCTCAAATTAACAACATCTCAAAAACTCATCTCAAAATAACAACATCTCAGAATTCATCTCAAAATAACAACATCTCAGAATTCATCTCAAAATAACAACATCTCAGAATTCATCTTAAAATAACAACATCTCAGAATTCATCTCAAAATAACAATATCTCAAAATTCATCTCAACATCTCGTCATCAACATCTCACATCATCATAATAATTCATCAAATATCATTTATTATAAATCATCAACACAACATCATTAACAACTTCTCACTAACAACTCAGTTGTACATTAACACCACAGTAATTTATGCTGCTATTCTGTAATTATTACATCGTTACTGTCACTAATCTGACTGTCATAATTCGAACAGCAGCCTCTAAGCATCTCATCTTCACCATTCTGTACAAAACCAACACAACGAACAACATGGGGATAAATTCTAAATCCTAAATTGGCTACTAGGATTACACTTCTTATTCTTCATTTTAATCCTCTAAAACAAAGTTCATCGCGTTAGCTATTCAACGCTTCGAATGGCATCTCAAACGGCATCCTAAAACTTAAGTTACAGCACTTTAAAATTGAAACTGCCAAAAATAAGGCATTATGGGTCGACACAAAACCCCTTGGATCGACGCGTACTTCTCTAACTGCACAACATGAGTCGACGCATCCTCTCATGGATCGACTCATGCTGAGTCTTGCATACATCATGTATTGACATATGCATCCCACTGATCGACTCATCCTGAGTCTTTCAACCTTTATGTATCGACGCAAGCCTCTTCATGTCGACTCATACTGAGTCTCTAGGCCCTCATGTATCGACACATCATATTTGAGGTCGACACATCCTGATTCTTCCTGCATAATTCTGCGATTTTCTTTCCTGCCTCTCACTACGGGATTCATGTTTTAGCCCTACAAACTTAATACAATCATGATAAATCATCACCTACAATTATCCTAGGGTTCTATATCGATCAAACAACATCGAGACATCTTTATTCATCTAAAATTCATCAAATCTTCATCATACATCATCATATATATCCAATTCAAGAACAAAACAGCAATCACCTCTAACCCCACATATCAATCATCATGGACCCAATTATAAAGTCAGAACCCCACCCTTACCTTGGATTGAAGGTCGCTCTATAATTTTCTAGTTGAATTCTCGTTCTGCCGTTTTTCCACTTTTTCCAGCAGCTTCACGTTGTCCTTCTCAATCCTTATTATTCTACTGCTTCTTTCTTTCTATTCTTCTAACAATAATAAAATAACCTATTATTTCTTTATTCCTTATTGGGCTCCAAACTAATACACCCCCCTTATTACTTTTATTCCTTCAAAAACAAGCCAACATCCAATAGTATTATAATTCTAATATTATTTCTCCACTTAATAAATAAATCCAATTAATCATAACACATCCTCTCAAATATTCCAAAAATAATTTAATTAAATTACGGGAGTTACAACTCTCCCCCACATAGAATATTTTTGTCCTCGAAAATTTACCTCAATCAAACAATTCAGGATAGGAGTCTTGCATCTTGATCTCCAACTCCCAAGTCATGCTTTCACCAGCAGCTCCTAGCCAAACCACTTTAACCAAAGCAATCTCTTTTCCCCTCAGAGTCTTTATTTCACGATCCGCGATCCGTACAGGCATCGTCTCCACCGTAATATTATTCCGTACTTGCACATCGTCTATATGAATCACATGAGATGGATCTTAAATATACTTCCGAAGTTGCGACATATGAAACAAATCATGAAAATTCGAAAGATTAGGTGGTAAAGCCACTCTATAAGCAACATTCCCAACTCTCTCTGAAATCTGATATGGTCTAATAAAACGAGAAGTGAGCTTCTTAGACTTCAATGCTCGTCCAACACTAGTCACAGGTGTAACTCTCAAAAACACATGATCACCAACTTGGAATTCTAAATCTTTCCTTCACTTATCATGATAACTCTTCTGTCTACTTTGTGAAGCTTTCATCTTTTCTCGAATCAACTTCACCTTCTCAGTAGTCTCACGAACAAGTTTAGGTCCAAGTACTACACTTTCACCAGATTCATGCCAACATAACGGAGTTCTACATCTTCGACCATGCAATGCTTCAAAAAGGTGCCATCCCAATACTAGAATGGTAAATGTTATTATACGTGAACTCTATCAACGAAAGATAAGTATCCCACAAACTTCCCTGCTCAAGAACACATGCCCTCAACAAGTCTTCCAACGATTGAATCGTCCGTTCACTCTGACCATCTGTCTGAGGATGATACGCTGAACTCAACCTCAACTTAGAACCCAACGCTTCTTGCAAAGTCTTCCAAAAATCAGAAGTAAATCTTGGATCTCTATCTGACACAATGAACAAAGGAACACCATGCAACTTCATAATCACACTAGTGTAAATATCAGCCAACTTCGACACTGGAAAACTGATGTTAATAGAAATAAAATGAGTTGACTTCGTAAGCCTATCAACAATCACCCAAATCGAATCATGTCCTCTTAAAGTATTAGGCAATCCTGTCATAAAGTCCATTGAAATGCTATCCCATTTCCATTCTGGAACTTCCAACGGTTGCATCAACCCTGCAGGCTTCTGATTATTAACTTTCGACTTCTGACAAGTCAAACATGCATACACAAACCGAGCCACATCACTCTTCATCCCAGGCCACCAAAACAAACCTTTCAAATCTTGATACATCTTTGTAGCTCCTGGATGAATACTCAACTTACTTCTATGGCTCTCTTCAAGTATCACTTTCTTCATCTCAGCATCAATCAGGAATACAAATCCAGTTACGAAATCTCAACACACCTTGCACATCTAGCTTATAATCATTATTCTCAGATTGGTCAATCCCAACCATCAAATCTACCAGTTTCACATCCAACTTCTGAGCTTCTCTGATACTGTCTAAAAATTCATTATTAATCTTCAACATACCCAACATAACACTCTGCAGAGTAACCTCGCAAACTAAGCTCATATCTCTGAACTGCTCAATCAATTCCAACTCTTTAATCATCATTGCTGACATATGTAAAGTCTTTTAACTCAACGCATCAGCTACCACATTTTCTTTTCCTAGATGATAATTCAAACCAAAATCATAGTCCTTTAACAATTCCAACCATCTTCGTTGCCTCATATTCAACTCCTTCTGATCAAATAAATACTTTAAGCTCTTATGGTCACTAAACACTTCAAATCTAGAACCATAAAGATAATGCCTCCAAATATTCAATGTAAAAACAACTGCAACAAGCTCTAAATCATGTGTAGGATAGTTCTTCTCATGAGTCCTTAACTTCCTTGACACATAAGCAACTACCTTACCATTCTGCATAAGCACACCTCCTAAACCCATCTTAGAAGCATCACAATACACCACAAAAGGCTCTCCTGGATTAGGCAACGTCAAAATCGGAGCCAACGTCAACCTCTTCTTCAATTACGTAAAACTTTCTTGGCACTGAACATCCCACACAAATGCTCTACCTTTAGAAGTCAACTTAGTCAACGGAAGTGATAACTTAGAAAACCCTTCGATAAACCTTCTATAATAACCAGCTAATTCCAAAAATCTTCTGTTCCCAGTAGCTGACCTTGGATTTCCCATTGCCACACAACATTAAACTTCGATGGATCTACAGCAATGCCACTACCTGAAATCACATGACCAAGAAAACTAACCTCTTTTAACCAAAATTCACACTTGGACAGCTTTGCATACAACTTCTTCTCTTTCAAAATCTGCAATACTACTCTTAAATGTTCGGCATGCTCTTCTTCTGACTTAGAGTAAATCAAAATATCATCAATGAAAACCACTACAAATCGATCCAAATAAGTGTGAAAGATACGATTCATATATTCCATGAATACTCCCGGCGCATTAGTAACACCAAAAGGCATCACTAAATACTCGTAATGTCCATAATGCATTCTAAAAGCCGTCTTCTGAATATCTTCATCCTTCACTTTAATCTGATAGTAACCCGACCTCAAATTAATCTTACTAAACACACGAGCATCCACCAATTGGTCCATCAAGTCATCTATTCTTGGAAGCGGATACTTGTTCTTAATCGTCACCTTATTCAATTGTCTATAATAAACACAAAGCCTCATACTTTCATCTTTCTTCTTCAGTAACCACACTGGAGCACCCCACGATGATACACTTGGTCTTACAACATAAACAACGATTAAAACTCAAATAACAATACTCAAATATTAGACAACTACGACTCGATGACATGGTCGGACCAACCTTTTGCTCTGATACCAACTTTGTAACACCCCAATGCTACACAGGAAAATTATATAAATAAATCAGAGTTATAAAATTCATATCATGCAAATGAAGCGGGATGTCACAAATTCTTCTATCAAAATTCATTGCATTCATCGTGGATATATAACACTTTCAAAACATCAGATGAACCATCATAACATCTTTAATTAAATAACTCAACATCTACGCAGCGGAATTCTCAATAACAATTTTATCATCAATACAATAACTTCGAAACAACACATGTTAATAATAATCAACTTAAAGTTCCACAACTGAAAATCAACAATCAAAAACAGAAAGCGTTCATCCCCCCGAGTGTTACATATCAGAGAAATGACACCGACTCGAACTACTGAAGGTATACGGCCTTCACTCTCGATTACCTGCACGTTACCAACATAAGGGCAACATTCAAACAGAAGGGGTGAGATATCTAACAATGTAATAAAGCGCATGATAATTAATATATTAAATTAGATCAATAACATCACCACTTCTCATCCCATAATCAACAATAATTATAACGCATATACACATTTATCAACATCAAAATACACTTCTTTATGCAATCATATAATGCGACTCAATATTATGCAAATGCATGTGGTACCATTGGAGCAGAACTCCCATCTCAAAAATTTCCCAATTAATAGAGGCATCAACAAGGCGTAAGCCTTCATCTCAAAATTATCCAATACAGGCCATCTCAACGAGCATAAGCTCCATCTCAAAAATGTAATGTATGCGACACAACCATGAATGTAATAACAACACCCATGTTCACAATATCTCAAATTAGCAACATCTCAAAAGCATCTCAAATTAACATCTCAAAATTCATCTCAAATTAACAACATCTCAAAAACTCATCTCAAAATAACAACATCGCAGAATTCATTTAAAAATAACAACATCTCAGAATTCATCTCTGTGATCGGTGGAAATGAGAACTGACTGTTTAAAGCTGGTTTCGCGAAATGTCGCGGAAGCAAGAGTCGCCACCGTCTTTTATTTTCTCCAACATGGACAGGACAAAAGCACAGCAAAATTCCTTATGAGAACGTTTCTCGGTTCGGGAGATAGATTTATAGAAAGGGAAGGTGTTAGCACCCTTTCTATCCGTGGTTATCCACGGGCTCTTAGATACTTGCTCTTATGTTTTCAAAATGTTTGCTTTTCAAAATGTGAGTGGGTTTGAAAAAGTTTCTTTGAAAGATTTCTGAATGACTCTTGTATCTGTCCTCAAGAGTGTTTGAAAAATTTGTTTTGAAAGCTTTTTGAAAGTGTCTGTGTGAAAAGATTTTTGATTTATTTTTGAAGAGAGCAAGTATCCATGAGTTATCTACCTACCCTAAGGAATTAGGCTGTGTAAAAGTCCTTAAGGTAATGCCATCCCACCATTGAGAGGTAGGTAGCACCACTATTAGAGGTGTTCGGGTCAATTCGATTGTAGGGGACAGTGTGGTCACCGAAGCAATAGCAGGACACCTTAGAAGTTACCCTTATGTCCTAGATCCTTTTTAATCCGAGGCAACCGTTTCGAGGCAACTGTTTCGAGGCAACTGGATCATGGACATAAGAGCGACCGCTAAAACGTCCTATACTTAACGACCACGTTTCGAAGGCAACGAGTGAGGCGTACCCTAGAAGTGGTGTGTGTATTGTATGTTGTTTTCAGTTTATGCTTTATCTTTGATCAGGGCATGGTGAGCTACGAGTTGTTTTTAATTAACATACATTCTTTCATGCAATTTAGAATTTAAGGGTGCGGAAAGTAAAATACGGAAAGGTAAAGGCTACGCTATTACAAGGCGCGGGTCTATACATCGCCAAAATACAAAGACCCGTTTTTGATAAAAGATGCGGAAAGTAAAAGAAAAGCGATAAACCTAATTACTATTACATTCCTTGAACAGTTACATAATAATCAATAAGAAAATAATGCGCGAAAAGAATTAAATTGCACGTCCGAGGGTTTTGGACCCTTTGCTTGAAATTAAATGAAATTAAAACCTAATTAATTATTTAATTAAAGAAAAGAAAGTGTGTTTTTTATGTTTTTTTGTATTTATTATGGAAATAAAGAAAAGAATTAAAATTAAAGTTAGTGAAACCCTAGTTCTAAATTATTTTAATTATTAATAAAACGTCAAAGTTGACCTAATTCAGACTAATTAATCAATTTACATGTTTATGTAATAATGATAATAATAATGATGAAAATAATTAATTAAGAAAAAGATAAAAATGTCAAAAAAACCTAATTCTATGTATTTTTTATTTATTAAGAAAAATATTATAATTTAAACCTAAATTAAACTAAAGTTAGTTATTAGAGTTTATTTACAAAAATAAATTAGTGAGGAAATTAATAAATAATTAAATATATTTTGTATTTTGATTTTCTGTTTTTATTATGGAAAAAATTATTTTATGGTGAATTAAGAGAAATCATTAAAACAATTAAAAGAATTAGAAAAGAAAAGAAAATTAAATTAAATATGCATGCAAACCAAGGGGGTGTCAGGCCCATGTGGAGGTGAATTTTGAGGAATTCTGGCCCATTGACAAAGCAAGCCTCGTTGACTTTCTGATTGTGTGCATGATGGTTGACTGGAGTGCATCATGGAATTCATTCTGAGGCCACTGGATTGGACCTTGAAGCCACTTGGCAGGCTAGCGCATGAGTGTGTATGGTGGAGCGTTGGATGAGCGATGTACCTGAAAGCATTAAGAAAAATATGAAGAATATATGGGGGGGACCTGGGAATCGAACCCAGGTCCTAATACCTGCCAGCCACGTTCCCAACCAACTCAGCTACCAAGCGCGTTTGTACATATGATAGACAGTAATTATTATGTAAGAAAGCAAATGTTAGTGGTATAAAACAAAAAAAAACGCGCCAGATTTAAACTACCCAACCATGCACTGCCACGCTATCTCCTTCTTCGTTTGTACCTGTAAACATGAATAAGATAGCGGGGGTTTTAAACCCCCACTAAGTGAAAGTCCTAAAAATAGCGAATAGACGAGGAAACAATATAAAAAGGGCGCGATAGGCTGGTTGAATTCGTTTGGCCTTGACGAATTCAACCATAGTCATGACTTGATCCAATTTTTACTGATGCCTAAAGCCCTAATTTGGAGCTTCAGAAACCCTAGGTTTCGTCCATGGTGGATTTTGATCCAGGCAACGTTAGTTCAATTGAACTGTACCTATCGCTTCAGAAGATCACTATTAGTGTAAATCAAACAAGAAAATGGGTTAAAAGCACATGAATCATGTTATGCAAGTTTGAAAAATAGGGCAAACCGTGTGGCCTATGTTCTTGGATTCTTCACGTGTTAGGATTGATTCTTGGTTGCAAACGCTTCCTGGAGACTTAGGCAATGTATTGGAATCCTTTTTAGGCGTGGAAAGGCAATGCAAGTATGAAATGAGTTTCCAGTTTTTTATTGAAATTTTGCAAAGTGATTATGGAGTTTCAGCAGCTTTCACGTGCATTCTTGAGTAGGGTTAGCTCTTGCATATGTATGTGATCAGAATTAGGTCAAAACATTGGCCCAAAAGTCCATGAATTATGACTTGAATATTTGATTTTCAATTATGTGATTTTCAATCTTTTTCCATGAAAACCTTTCCAATTATGGAAGAACTTGTCCCCTTGAGTGATGCACGAAATCTTTAGCATATATGGAGTGTATTTGCTGCATAAAAAGATTTGGCAACCATGCTTTAATATTTTTCTACAATTAAAACCAATTAAATGAATTAATAATAATAAAAATTCAATTAATTAATTAAAAATAAGAAAATAAATCATTTTAAGTTCAATGGGTCGTGCATAGGCTTTGGGTAATGATTCAAGAAATAATTTGAGGCCCATTAGCAAATTTGAAGTTTTTTAGGCAAAGTTGACTTTTGAAAGTTCCCAAAAATTTCCCAACTTCTCCAATGCATATCTTGCTCAATTTTGAGGCTATGAACATGTTCTTGGACATTTTGGAAAGGTCTTGAAGTCCTCTAACCAATGCCTTTGGTCCCATATCATTTTTATTTACCAATCTCAAGTTATGGTCTTTGACTTAAAGTGCCTTTTTGTTGACTTTAGAAAATGACCTATAATGTTGAAATTGATAACTTTTTGTGAGAGCATTTCTTGGACTTGGGGTGTGAAGATGAGTTGTAGGAAATGTCATCCCCTTAAAAATGATCATTGGATGGGATTTTTCTGATAAACCATGAAGAAGTTATGCCTTGGTCAATTTGCAGTTGACTTTTCAGCTGTCCAGAAATAGAAACTTTTGCATCTTGAGACCTTTTGAGCCATGCTTGTGGAATCATGATCAAGAATTGATCAAATGATGATTGTGGCTTCAAAATAAGATGTTGACCAAAATTTTTGACTTTTGACTGTCAAATGACCATTTTACCCCTGCAGTTGACTGTGGAGCAATTAGGGTTTTTGATTGTGCAATTTGATGCTGTGAATCTTGAAGCTTGACATATGGATGCTTGACAATGTATGTAGGCACATGGGACTTGATTGGACCCTTGAAAACCTCAATTTCTTTGCAAGAACCAAAACCCTAATTTTGACTGTGTTAGGAGGCAATTGGACTGTGCAACCCTTGAGGGATTTTGAAGCTTGATTTTGCCAAATCTTGAAGAATATGGGAGGGCAAATTTTGGGGTACAACAATCTCAAAATAACAACATCTCAGAATTCATCTCAAAATAAAAATATCTCAAAATTCGTCTCAATGTCTCGTCATCGACATCTCACATCATCATAATAATTCATCAAACATCATTTATTATAAATCATCAACACAACATCATTAACAACTTCTCACTAACAACTCAGTTGTACATTAACACCACAGTAATTCATGCTGCTATTCTGTAATTATTACATTGTTACTGTCACTAATCCTACTGTCATAATTCAAACAACAGCCTCTAAGCATCTCATCTTCACCATTCTGTACAAAACCAACACAACGACCAACATGGGGATAAATTCTAAATCCTAAATTGGCTACTGGGATTACACTTCTTATTCTTCATTTTAATCCTCTAAAACAAAGTTCATCGCGTTAGCTATTCAACGCTTCGAACGACATCTCAAACGGCATCCTAAAACTCAAGTTACAACACTTTAAAACTGAATCTGCCAAAAATCAAGCATTATGGGTCGACACAAAACCCCTTGGATCGATGCGTACTGCTCTAACTGCACAACATGAGTCGACGCATCCTCTCATGGATTGACTCATGCTGAGTCTTGCATACATCATGTATTGACATATGCATCCCACTGATCGACTCATCCTGAGTCTTTCAACCTTCATGTATCGACGCAAGCCTCTTCATGTCGACTCATACTGAGTCTCTAGGCCCTCATGTATCGACACATCATGTTTGAGGTCGACACATCCTGATTCTTCCTGCATAATTCTGCGATTTTCTTCCCTGCCTCTCACTACGGGATTCATGTTTTAGCCCTACAAACTTAATACAATCATGATAAATCATCACCTACAATTATCCTAGGGTTCTATATCGATCAAACAACATCGAGACATCTTTATTCATCTAAAATTCATCAAATCTTCACCATACATCATCATATATATCCAATTCAAGAACAAAACAGCAATCGCCTCTAACCCCACATATCAATCATCATGGACCCAATTATAAAGTCAGAACCCCACCCTTACCTTAGATTGAAGGTCGCTCTATAATTTTCCATATGAATTCTCGTTCTTCCATTTTTCCACTTTTTCCAGCAGCTTCACGTTCTCCTTCTCAATCCTTATTCTTCTACTGCTTCTTTCTTTCTATTCTTCTAACAATAATAAAATAACCTATTATTTCTTTATTCCTTATTGGGCTCCAAACTAATACACCCCCCCTTATTACTTTTATTCCTTCAAAAACAAGCCCACATCCAATAGTATTATAATTCTAATATTATTTCTCCACTTAATAAATAAATCCAATTAATCATAACACATCCTCTCAAATATTCCAAAAATAATTTAATTAAATAATTAATTAAATTACGGGAGTTACAACTCTCCCCCACATAGAATATTTTTGTCCTCGAAAATTTACCTCAATCAAACAATTCAGGATAGGAGTCTTGCATCTTGATCTCCAACTCCCAAGTCATGCTTTCACCAGCAGCTCCTAGCCAAACCACTTTAACCAAAGCAATCTCTTTGCCCCTCAGAGTCTTTATTTCACGATCCGCGATCCATACAGGCATCGTCTCCACCGTAATATTATTTCGTACTTGCACATCGTCCATATGAATCACATGAGATGGATCTGAAATATACTTCCGAAGTTGCGACACATGAAACACATCATGAAAATTCGAAAGATTAGGCGGTAAAGCCACTCTATAAGCAACATTCCCCACTCTCTCTGAAATCTAATACGGTCTAATAAAACGATAAGTGAGCTTCTTAGACTTCAATGCTCATCCAACACCAGTCACAGGTGTAACTCTCAAAAACACATGATCACCAACTTGGAATTCTAAATCTTTCCTTCACTTATCATGATAACTCTTCTGTCTACTTTGTGAAGCTTTCATCTTTTCTCAAATCAACTTCACCTTCTCAGTAGTCTCACGAACAAGTTCAGGTCCAAGTACTACACTTTCACCAGATTCATGCCAACATAACGGAGTTCTACATCTTCGACCATACAATGCTTCAAAAAGGTGCCATCCCAATACTAGAATGGTAAATGTTATTATACGTGAACTCTATCAACGAAAGATAAGTATCCCACAAACTTCCCTACTCAAGAACACATGCCCTCAACAAGTCTTCCAATGATTGAATCGTCCGTTCACTCTGACCATCTGTCTGAGGATGATACGCTGAACTCAACCTCAACTTATAACCCAACGCTTCTTGCAAAGTCTTCCAAAAATCAGAAGTAAATCTTGGATCTCTATCTGACACAATGCACAAAGGAACACCATGCAACTTCACAATCACACTAGTGTAAATCTCAGCCAAATTCGACACTGGAAAACTAATGTTAATAGAAATAAAATGAGCTGACTTCGTAAGCCTATCAACAATCACCCAAATCGAATCATGTCCTCTTAAAGTATTAGGCAATCCTGTCACAAAGTCCATTGAAATGCTATCCCATTTCCATTCTGGAACTTCCAACGGTTGCATCAACCCTGCAGGCTTTTGATTATCAACTTTCGACTTCTGACAAGTCAAACATGCATACACAAACCGAGCCACATCACTCTTCATCCCAGGCCACCAAAACAAACCTTTCAAATCTTGATACATCTTTGTAGCTCCTGGATGAATACTCAACTTACTTCTATGGCTCTCTTCAAGTATCACTTTCTTCATCTCAGCATCAATCATGAATACAAATCCAGTTACGAAATCTCAACACACCTTGCACATCTAGCTTATAATCATTATTCTCAGATTGGTCAATCCCAACCATCAAATCTACCAGTTTCACATCCAACTTCTGAGCTTCTCTGATACTGTCTAAAAATTCATTATTAATCTTCAACATACCCAACATAACACTCTGCGGAGTAACCTCGCAAACTAAGCTCATATCTCTGAACTGCTCAATCAATTCCAACTCTTTAATCATCATTGCTGACATATGTAAAGTCTTTTGACTCAACGCATCAGCTACCACATTTTCTTTTCCTGGATGATAATTCAAACCAAAATCATAGTCCTTTAACAATTCCAACCATCTTCGTTGCCTCATATTCAACTCCTTCCGATCAAATAAATACTTTAAGCTCTTATGGTCACTAAACACTTCAAATCTAGAACCATAAAGATAATGCCTCCAAATATTCAATGTAAAAACAACTGCAACAAGCTCTAAATCATGTGTAGGATAGTTCTTCTCATGAGTCCTTAACTGCCTTGACGCATAAGCAACTACCTTACCATTCTGCATAAGCACACCTCCTAAACCCATCTTAGAAGCATCACAATACACCACAAAAGGCTCTCCTGGATTAGGCAACTTCAAAATCGGAGCCAACGTCAACCTCTTCTTCAATTCCGTAAAACTTTCTTGGCACTGAACATCCCACACAAACGCTCTACCTTTAGAAGTCAACTTAGTCAACAGAAGTGACAACTTAGAAAACCCTTCGATAAACCTTCTATAATAACCAGCTAATCCCAAAAATCTTCTGATCTCAGTAGCTGACCTTCGAGTTTCCCATTGCCACACAACATTAACCTTCGATGGATCTACAGCAATGCCACTACCTGAAATCACATGACCAAGAAAACTAACCTCTTTTAACCAGAATTCACACTTGGACAGCTTTGCATACAACTTCTTCTCTTTCAAAATCTGCAATACTACTCTTAAATGTTCGGCATGCTCTTCTTCTGACTTAGAGTAAATCAAAATATCATCAATGAAAATCACTACAAATTGATCCAAATAAGTGTGAAAGATACGATTCATATATTCCATGAATACTCCCGGCGCATTAGTAACACTGAAAGGCATCACTGAATACTCGTAATGTCCATAATGCATTCTAAAAGCCGTCTTCTGAATATCTTCATCCTTCACTTTAATCTGATAGTAACCCGACCTCAAATTAATCTTACTAAACACACGAGCATCCACCAATTGGTCCATCAAGTCATCTATTCTTGGAAGCGGATACTTGTTCTTAATCGTCACCTTATTCAATTTTCTATAATCAACACAAAGCCTCATACTTTCATCTTTCTTCTTCAGTAACCACACTGGAGCACCCCACGGTGATACACTTGGTCTTACAACGTAAACAACGATTAGAACTCAAATAAAAATACTCGAATATTAGACAACTACGACTCGACGACAAGGTCGGACCAACCTTTTGCTCTGATACCAACTTTGTAACACCCCAATTCTACCCAGGCAAATTATATAAATAAATCAGAGTTATAAAATTCATATCATGCAAACGAAGCGGGATGTCACAAATTCTTCTATCAAAATTCATTGCATTCATCGTGGATATATAACACTTTCAAAACATCAGATGAACCATCATAACATCTTTAATTAAATAACTCAACATCTACGCAGTGGAATTCTCAATAACAATTTGATCATCAATACAATAACTTCGAAACAACACATGTTAATAATAATCAACTTAAAGTTCCACAACTGAAAATCAACAATCAAAAACAGCAAGCGTTCATCCCCCCGAGTGTTACATATCAGAGAAATGACACCGACTCGAACTACTGAAGGTATACGGCCTTCACTCTCGATTACCTGCACGTTACCAACATAAGGGCAACATTCAAACAGAAGGGGTGAGATATCTAACAATGTAATAAAGCGCATGATAATTAATATATTAAATTAGATCAATAACATCACCACTTCTCATCCCATAATCAACAATAATTACAACGCATATACACATTTATCAACATCAAAATACACTTCTTTATGCAATCATACAATGAGACTCAATACTATGCAAATGCATGTGGTACCATTGGAGCAGAACTCCCATCTCAAAAATTTCCCAATTAATAGAGGCATCAACAAGGCGTAAGCCTTCATCTCAAAATTATCCAATACAGGCCATCTCAACGAGCATAAGCTCCATCTCAAAAATGCAATGTATGCGACACAACCATGAATGTAATAACAACACCCAAGTTCACAACATCTCAAATTAGCAACATCTCAAAAGCATCTCAAATTAACATCTCAAAATTCATCTCAAATTAACAACATCTCAAAAACTCATCTCAAAATAACAACATCTCAGAATTCATCTCAAAATAACAACATCTCAGAATTCATCTCAAAATAACAACATCTCAGAATTCATCTCAAAATAACAATATCTCAAAATTCATCTCAACGTCTCGTCATCAACATCTCACATCATCATAATAATTCATCAAACATCATTTATTATAAATCATCAACACAACATCATTAACAACTTCTCACTAACAACTCAGCTGTACATAAAAACCACAGTAATTCATGCTACTATTCTGTAATTATTACATCGTTACTGTCACTAATCCTACTGTCATAATTTGAACAACAGCCTCTAAGCATCTCATCTTCACCATTCTGTACAAAACCAACACAATGACCAACATGGGGATAAATTATAAATCCTAAATTTACTACTAGGGTTACACTTCTTATTCTTCATTTTAATCCTCTAAAACAAAGTTCATCGCGTTAGCTATTCAACGCTTCGAACGGCATCTCAAATGGCATCCTAAAACTCAAGTTACAACACTTTAAAACTGAATCTGCTAAAAATCAGGCATTATGGGTCGACATAAAACCCCTTGGATCGATGCGTACTGCTCTAACTGCACAACATGAGTCGACGCATCCTCTCAGGGATCGACTCATGCTGAGTCTTGCATACATCATGTATTGACATATGCATCCCACTGATCGACTCATCCTGAGTCTTTCAACCTTCATGTATCGACGCAAGCCTCTTCATGTCGACTCATACTGAGTCTCTAGGCCCTCATGTATCGACACATCATGTTTGAGGTTGACACATCCTGATTCTTCCTGCATAATTCTGCGATTTTCTTCCCTGCCTCTCACTACAGGATTCATGTTTTAGCCCTACAAACTTAATACAATCATGATAAATCATCACCTACAATTATCCTAGGGTTCTATATCGATCAAACAACATCGAGACATCTTTATTCATCTAAAATTCATCAAATCTTCATCATACATCATCATATATATCCAATTCAAGAACAAAACAGCAATCACCTCTAACCCTACATATCAATCATCATGGACCCAATTATAAAGTCAGAACCCCACCCTTACCTTGGATTGAAGGTCGCTCTATAGTTTTCCAGTTGAATTCTCGTTCTGCCGTTTTTCCACTTTTTCCAGCAGCTTCACGTTCTCCTTCTCAATCCTTATTCTTCTACTGCTTCTTTCTTTTTATTCTTCTAACAATAATAAAATAACCTATTATTTCTTTATTCCTTATTGGGCTCCAAACTAATACACCCCCCCTTATTACTTTTATTCCTTCAAAAACAAGCCCACATCCAATAGTATTATAATTCTAATATTATTTCTCCACTTAATAAATAAATCCAATTAATCATAACACATCCTCTCAAATATTCCAAAAATAATTTAATTAAATAATTAATTAAATTACGGGAGTTACAAATCTCCCCCACTTAGAATATTTTTGTCCTCGAAAATTTACCTCAATCAAACAATTCAGGATAGGAGTCTTGCATCTTGATCTCCAACTCCCAAGTCATGCTTTCACTAGGAACTCCTAGCCAAACAATTTTAACCAAATCATTCTCTTTTCCCCTCAGAGTCTTTATTTCACGATCCGCGATCCATACAGGCATCGTCTCCACCGTAAGATTATTCTGTACTTGCACATCGTCCATATGAATCACAAGAGATGGATCTGAAATATACTTCTGAAGTTGCGACACATGAAACACATCATGAAAATTCGAAAGATTAGGAGGTAAAGCCACTCTATAAGCAACATTCCCCACTCTCTCTGAAATCTGATACGGTCTAATAAAACGAGAAGTGAGCTTCTTAGACTTCAATGCTTGTCCAACACCAGTCACAGGTGTAACTCTCAAAAACACATGATCACCAACTTTGAATTCTAAATATTTCCTTCACTTATCATGATAACTCTTCTGTCTACTTTGTGAAGCTTTCATCTTTTCTCGAATCAACTTCACCTTCTCAGTAGTCTCACGAACAAGTTCAGGTCCAAGTACTACACTTTCACCAGATTCATGCCAACATAACGGAGTTCTACATCTTCGACCATACAATGCTTCAAAAAGGTGCCATCCCAATACTAGAATGGTAAATGTTATTATACGTGAACTCTATCAACGAAAGATAAGTATCCCACAAACTTCCCTGCTCAAGAACACATGCCCTCAATAAGTCTTCCAACGATTGAATCGTCCGTTCACTCTGACCATCTGTCTGAGGATGATACGCTAAATTCAACCTCAACTTAGAACCCAACGCTTCTTGCAAAGTCTTCCAAAAATCAAAAGTAAATCTTGGATCTCTATCTGACACAATGCATAAAGGAACACCATGCAACTTCACAATCACACTAGTGTAAATCTCAGCCAACTTCGACACTGGAAAACTGATGTTAATAGAAATAAAATGAGCTGACTTCGTAAGCCTATTAACAATCACCCAAATCGAATCATGTCCTCTTAAAGTATTAGGCAATCCTATCACAAAGTCCATTGAAATGCTATCCCATTTCCATTCTGGAACTTCCAACGGTTGCATCAACCCTGCATGCTTCTGATTATCAACTTTCGACTTCTGACAAGTCAAACATGCATACACAAACCGAGCCACATCACTCTTCATCCCAGGCCACCAAAACAAACCTTTCAAATCTTGATACATTTTTGTAGCTCCTGGATGAATACTCAACTTACTTCTATGGCTCTCTTCAAGTATCACTTTCTTCATCTCAGCATCAATCAGGAATACAAATCCAGTTACGAAATCTCAACACACCTTGCACATCTAGCTTATAATCATTATTCTCAGATTGGTCAATCCCAACCATCAAATCTACCAGTTTCACATCCAACTTCTGAGCTTCTCTGATACTGTCTAAAAATTCATTATTAATCTTCAACATACCCAACATAACACTCTTCGGAGTAACCTCGCAAACTAAGCTCATATCTCTGAACTGCTCAATCAATTCCAACTCTTTAATCATCATTGCTGACATATGTAAAGTCTTTTGACTCAACGCATCAGCTACCACATTTGCTTTTCCTGGATGATAATTCAAACCAAAATCATAGTCCTTTAATAATTCCAACCATCTTCGTTGCCTCATATTCAACTCCTTCTGATCAAATAAATACTTTAAGCTCTTATGGTCACTAAACACTTCAAATCTAGAACCATAAAGATAATGCCTCCAAATATTCAATGTAAAAACAACTGCAACAAGCTCTAAATCATGTGTAGGATAGTTCTTCTCATGAGTCCTTAACTGCCTTGACGCATAAGCAACTACCTTACCATTCTGCATAAGCACACCTCTTAAACCCATCTTAGAAGCATCACAATACACCACAAAAGGCTCTCCTGGATTAGGCAACATCAAAATCAGAGCCAACGTCAACCTCTTCTTCAATTCCGTAAAACTTTCTTGGCACTGAACATCCCACACAAACGCTCTACGTTTAGAAGTCAACTTAGTCAACGGAAGTGACAACTTAGAAAACCCTTCGATAAACCTTCTATAATAACTAGCTAATCCCAAAAATCTTCTGATCTCAGTAGCTGACCTTGGAGTTTCCCATTGCAACACAACATCAACCTTCGATGGATCTACAACAATGCCACTACCTGAAATCACATGACCAAGAAAACTAACCTCTTTTAACCAGAATTCACACTTGGACAGCTTTGCATACAACTTCTTCTCTTTCAAAATCTGCAATACTACTCTTAAATGTTCGGCATGCTCTTCTTTTGACTTAGAGTAAATCAAAATATCATCAATGAAAACCACTACAAATCGATCCAAATAAGTGTGAAAGGTACGATTCATATATTCCATGAATACTCCCGGCGCATTAGTAACACCGAAAGGCATCACTGAATACTCGTAATGTCCATAATGCATTCTAAAAGTCGTCTTCTGAATATCTTCATCCTTCACTTTAATCTGATAGTAACCCGACCTCAAATTAATCTTACTAAACACACGAGCATCCACCAATTGGTCCATCAAGTCATCTATTCTTGGAAGCGGATACTTGTTATTAATCGTCACCTTATTCAATTGTGTATAATCAACACAAAGCCTCATACTTTCATCTTTCTTCTTCAGTAACCACACTGGAGCACCCCACGGTGATACACTTGGTCTTACAACATAAACAACGATTAGAAATCAAATCACAATACTCGAATATTAGACAACTACGACTCGACGACAAGGTCGGACTAACCTTTTGCTCTGATACCAACTTTGTAACACCCCAATTCTACCCAGGCAAATTATATAAATAAATCAGAGTTATAAAATTCATATCATGCAAACGAAGCGGGATGTCACAAATTCTTCTATCAAAATTAATTGCATTCATCGTGGATATATAATACTTTCAAAACATCAGATGAACCATCATAACATCTTTAATTAAATAACTCAACATCTACGCAGCGGAATTCTCAATAAAATTTTTATCATCAATACAATAACTTTGAAACAACATGTGATACGGTGGGAGAACTGACTTGGGGATTTGCGTTCGCAAATGTTTCGGTTGAGTAAGAGTCGCCACCGACTTTTTATTTTATCCTAAGGAAAGGTTTAAAAAAGCACAGCAAAAACCTTTGAGATGTTTTCTTGGGTTCGGGGAGTAGATTATAGAAAGGGAAGGTATTAGCACCCTTTCTATCCATGGTTATCCATGGGCTCTTAGTTACTTGCTTAGATCACTTGCTTTGCATTTTCAATTGTTCGAAATGGTTCTTTGTGTGTGTGTTTGAAAGATGTTTTGAAAAAGAGGCCATCGTTGTGGCAACCTTTGTAATGATTCTTGTTTGAATGTATACAAAGGTGTTTGTCTTTTTGAAAGGTTTTCAATATTTTGAAAGTTTGTTTTAAAAGTGTGGTGGAGTGTGTTTAGAAAAATAGCAAGGATGTTTTTGCAAGATTTTGATCAAGTAACTAAGAGTTGTCTACCCTATTTTACTCAAAGACCTTTCTTATGTTTTTTTACCCTTTTAACAGTGTTGTTTCACCATTGTATTTGGTGAACAACCTTGTGTTAGGATGTTAACGGGACGGGCGCGGGTCATCGTATAGACCATGATAGCAATGTTGCAAAGTATCTTAGTATTTCTTTTGAGGGACTAAGATCATTTTTGTAAGGCAACTTTGGATAGTGTCATCGAGGGACTATGATCTTTTGATTTTTTTTTTTTTACCAAGATACTTTGCATGCGTAACATGGCCCATTTTTGAAGGCAACAAGTGGATGTAACCCTAGGGGTGTTAGTGTGCAAGTGTGTTTTATTGCATACAAGAGTTTATCTTTGAATTAGGATTTTCTATTTCATTGATTTTATCTTGCCATACACACCCTAATTACTAGCAATAAAAAGCAGAAATATGAAATTCTACGCTATTACAACAATTAGGGGGTGGGGATACACATTTGTACATGGGGTGGTTCAACGAGAAAAATAGACAAGAAAAGAAAATAACAAAAACAAGATAGAGAGAAAGAGAGAGGGAGCCAACGCGCTGCTGAGAGGTCATCAAAAGTTCTGACTCAGGCCCGCTGCCAGATGATCAACCTTTTGGTTAAACTGTATGAGTCAGAACTTCTGACTCTGGCACCTGCAAAACAGAAACCTGTTAATGGGAAAATCAGAAGTTCTGACCCCCCTGCGCTGCAAGACAAAAGTTTGTTAGTGGGGAAATCAGAGGTTCTGATCCTGCTGGAAATACAATAATTATCAGAAGTTCTGATATTATTGACAGCAAAACAGGTTTCAGATGCGCTAACGTCAAAGTCAGCACTTGGCTTCTCCCTGTGTTAATCAGAACATCTGCAATTTTGTTATTTTTCCATAAAACAGAAAACATGTTTGGAACAGCTCCAGCAAATGTCAGAGTATTTCAGAGGACAGAACCAACAAGGTCACAGGCAGGTTCTAGACTGACTTAAAATGTTCTGAGGTAAACGTTATGAGGTATGAAAATCCTCAGAACACAACAGCAGCAGTATGATATTTACATTATGTTTATTCGAGCATGCAAAGCTGATGATGCTTAGCAGCGTGATGAAGGTGTATGCGTATATATGGTCAGAAGTTGAAAGGGTGTTCTTTAGTCACAAAGAAAACTGGGTATTTGATGAAGTTTGAAGGTAAGAAATTCAAAGTTATGAAACACTGGAGATTTTGGCAGAGTTTCACAACACTTTCTTGCTAAAGATTTTTGTTTCTCTTCTAGCAATTTTTCTGTTTCTTTGGACGCCCTTTTTCAGTGGACAATGGTTCTCTATTTATAGGCCAAGCTCTTGTGGATTTCTTGAACATTAAAGGCGCCAACAGAGGTTGAATTGTTCTTTGAAAGAAATTCTTGGGAAGTTGTGATAGCAGATAGCCTTTCAGCCTAGGCTGGAACAGCAGGCGTGGATTGGGGTGAAGTGACCTCTTAGGTGGACGGTGGCGCGTAGACCCATGCCAGAACCTGCATAAAGGCGTTTACCAAGCCACACGTGAAGGGACTACTTGGATGAATGTTCAGGAGTGGTTGGGAGCATTAATGAGCATTAAATAGTGATAAGACTTATCAACACCAATATTCTGGTAGTAGAAACAAAACTTTGAACCAGCAGTTCTGTTTTATCAAGAACAACGTAAACCATGCTCTGGTCTTGGCCTCCTGTTGTCTTAGCAAATTCCTGGGATTCTCCTGACTTTCTGACACGTTCCTTGGATTTGCTTCTAGAAATCCTGGATTTAGAGATTTTGTATCAGTGTAACACCCACTCTTCTGACCTTTTCATCTTCTGATTTCAGCATGTTCTGAAGGAGCCTTCAGACTTCCTTGTTTCCTTTGCATTCCTTTAGCAAACTCTGGCTGAACTTGCGTAACTGCTGAAAGAGTCATGTTCTGTCGGAGGCTTACTTGTTGAACCACGTTTGCAACTTCTGACTGAGTTGATGTAGCTGCTGAAGAGCCAACTTCTGACTGCGTTGAGCCAAGCTTAGAACTTCTGACCGTTTCTGTCTGGAGTTCGGTCCAGAAGTTCTGAAGCGCTATTTTCTTCTTAAGCACCCATTTTTAGAGAAAAATTCCAAATGTTTAGAATTCAAGATAAAAGCGTTGCCTTTAGAGCTTGTGTGATCATTTTGCTCTTGTAAATGGTTTGCTTGGGCAAAAATGACAATTCAGGACTTGGATTTGTTTCAGAGGGACTCTGAGAATCCAAGATGATTTCCTGAAGAAAGAGAGGGCAAATTTTGGGGTACAACAGTTGCCCCTGTTCAATCTTCTTGCACCTGAAGAGTTAGATTGGCAGGCGTGCCTTTCGCGTCTCGAAGGTAAAAGGAGATTGGACACTAGAGTGCCCTTAAATTTGCACTCGTCAAAACAATGGATGCGGGAATGGGCTTAGAGATTCCATTTGGAGATGGGCTTAAAGATGCCATCTGGAGGGGTGACAGAATCTTGTCGGGGATGGGCTTAAAGATGCCATCTGGAATATTTGTTGAACTGCAATGTGACAGGTTAGAAGAAGGAGGATCAAAATGGCATCCGAGTCTGGAATGCATTTGAACTGTATCTAGAGATTTAGTTTGTATGAGAAAAAGAATGGCCTCCGTGTCTGAGGCGTATCTGAGCTGTAACTGTGCTTGAAGGTAGAATGAATATCAGAATGACTTCCGTGTCTGGAGTGTATCTGTATTGTATCCGGGTAACAGAGAAATATCTGTATGGAGCAACTGCATGCTGGGGACAAATTCTGAATGAGTGACAGAATGGCAACCGTGTCTGGAGCGTATCTGGACTGTATCTGAAGTTGAGATTTTGTATGAGTTAGCAGAATGACTTCCGTGTCTGGAGTGTATCTGAAACTGTAACTGGGATTGATATCCGTATGAGTAATAGAATGACTTCCATGTTTGAAGTGTATCTGAAACTGTAATTGGGATCTAAATAAATGACAGAATGACTCCTGTGGCGAATGCACTGGGGAGAATCAAACTGTTGTGGTAAGGATCAGAATGGTATCCGTGTTTGGAATGCATTGAACCTTGAGGTGGATAAGTGAATCTGAATGAGAGATAGAATGGATGCCGTGTCTGGAGCGTATCTAGTCTGTATCTGATTGTTGTAGTCTGAATGAGTAGTAGAATGACCGCCGTGTCTGGGGTGTATCTGTACTGTATCTGACTTGAAATTCTGAATGAGTAATAGAATGACTGCCGTTTCTGGGGTGTATCCATACTGTATCTGATTTGAAATTCTGAATGAGTAATAGAATGATCGCCGTGTCTGGGGTGTATCCATATTGTATCTGAATAATTGTTAATGATAGCCTTTTAATCGTATCCTGAAAAGGATGAAATGTTAGCTATAACACAAAGTTATGTTGCATGGCATGTATGATGCAATATATATGTTATATCAATGTTTATGATATGAATGTAAATGAATGTGCATGTAAGCTGAAGAGTTGTCTTGCTGAGGATAGATGAATCCTGGATGGCTGGAGATAAAAGAATCTTGACTGCTGCCGGGGAAAGTAATTCCTTGACTGCTGCAGGGGATTGCAAGAATTTTGATCGCCGAGGATGAGACATCCTTGTTGACTACTGCTGGAGAATCAGGACCTTGGGTTGTATGCCAATCTACTGGAGGTTCCTGTCTTAAGGAGATCTTCACTGGGGAACATCTGAATATCCTGTGAGGAACTGAGAATGAGAGTCTTCACTCTGCTTAGGGAATGCAAGATCTTCAATTGTTGAGGGATCTCAGGTCCACTGTTGGGGATTGGAATTCCTTGGTGACTTGCGGTGTATGAGAATTTCTGATGATCTCTACTGGGGAGTTCAGAATCTGGTAGACTCAAGCTGGGGAGGTATGACCGAGGATCTCCAGTTTGGTGGGAAGCAACTCTGTGGGAGAAGGTTCATTGGTTTGGTTCCGCTGGGGATTGATAGTTGGAATGTTAGCTCCACTAGGGATTGGATTTTCGGATTTTTGAGGCTCCACTGGGGATACTTAAACTCTGAGGGGAATTGAGTTCTGGAAGGCCCTCTGGCTGGGGAAATCAGCTTTGAGAAAGCTCCTGTTCTGCTGAGGATCCTAAAATTTAACTCTGTTTGGGGAATTGGAAGGCTCTCCGGCTGGGGAATTTGGAGTTTAACTCTGCTGAGGATTCCTTTTGAAAGGGCATGAAGATATCTATTTGTACCTTCAACCTATCAGTAATCATCTTTCTTGATTTGTAAGGAAAATGATTATGTTCAAATGCATATGCCTATTTAACAAAACATTGGACGTTTCTCAAAATAAAACATAAGTGCAATAGGAAAAGGAAGACAAAGCAAATTTCTGTATTTGGAAAAGTATTTGTATTAACTTTCTGTGAGTATATTTGTACAAAGGAGACAGTCATCCTAGTAAGAGGATGTCGTCGTAAAAATTGAAAAATTTATACAAAAGAAAGATGGCTATGTGAAACAATTCCATGGGATCCCCATTCTGCTATAGCCTTCACAACTCTGAATATCTGTCCATTCAATGCTTCGTCCGCTGATGAATGGATTGATCAGAGGCTTGGAGCTGGTTGATGAAGAGATTGTCCTTAGAGTGATCCGACGAGACATAGTCATACGCTTTAATTCCCTAATTTTTGCCTGGACCTCCCTTTCGGGTTTTCGATCCACCGGGAAACCCTTTTTTGCCCAAGCCGCCCTTTCGGGTTTTCAACTTGCCGGGTGTACAGATTTTTTTAATTTTATCCCTAACTTTTGCCTGAACCGCCCTTTCGGGTTTTCGATTCACTGGGATGCCCATTTTTGCCCAAGCCGCCCTTTCGGGTTTTCGACTCGTCGGGTTATTTTATGCGTAGTATCTTTTGACTATGTCTGTGTTCGCAGGGTGTGGCAAATCGTCGCCGTCCATGGTGGTCAGAATCATTGCACCACCAAAAAATATATTCTTGATCACAAATGGTCCTTCGTAAGTAGGAGTCCACTTGCCCCTGGGATCACTTTGCGGTAAGATAATCCGCTTGATTATGAGATCTCCGACTTGGTATACTTGATGTTTGACTTTCTTGTTGAAAGCCTTGATCATCCGTTTTTGATACGTCTGACCATGGCAAACAGCAGCGAGTCGCTTCTCATCGATCAAATTGAGTTGATCAAGTCGGGTCTGAATCCAATCGTCTTCATTCAAACCTGCGTCTTTCATAATCCTTAAGGAAGGGATCTGAACTTCCATGGGTAGGACAACTTCCATGCCATATACCAAAGAAAATGGGGTTGCCCCGGTTGAAGTACGCGTCGTGGTACGGTATCCATGCAGAGCAAACGGTAACATCTCATGCCAGTCTTTGTAGGTGACTGTCATTTTCTGAATGATCTTCTTGATGTTTTTGTTCGCAGCTTCAACAACACCGTTCATCTTCGGCCGATAGGGAGATGAATTGTGATGATAAATCTTGAACTGTTCGCACAATGCGGTGATCATAGTATTGTTCAGATTTGTACCGTTGTCTGTGATGATCCTGTCGAGAACACCATACCGGCATATGAGGTTCTGCTTGATGAAGCGGGCAACCACATTTTTAGTAACAGAGGCGAAGGAAGCTGCTTAGACCCATTTGGTAAAATAGTTAATGGCAACCAGGATGAAGCGATGTCCGTTGGACGCCGTGGGCTTGATCTCTCCAATCATGTCAATGCCCCACATTGCAAATGGCCAAGGAGCTGTCAGAACGTTGAGAGGAACAGGAGGAATGTGCACCTTATCGGCGTAGATTTGGCATTTGTGGCAAGTACGGGAATGTTGATGGCAGTCTGCTTCCATGGTAGACCAGTAATAGCCTGCCCTTAGGATCTTCTTAGCCATCGTATGCCCGCTTAAGTGAGTGCCAAATGTACCGCTGTGGACCTCGGTCATGATTAACTCTGCTTCAGCTTTGTCCATGCATCGGAGTAAAACACAATCATGGCTGCGCTTATAGAGGATGTCGTTGCTCAGGAAGAACTTGGCAGCAAATTTCCTTAGGAACTTTTTGTCACTTACAGAAGCTCCTTCGGGATATTCTCTAGTTTCGAGATACCTTTTGATTTCATGGAACCAGGGTTATTCCACTACTTCTTCGGTATTAATCTCATGACAATGCGCAGGTTCATCCATTCGCTCGATGGTGATTTGGGGAGCCTCGTTATCCCAGTTGAGTTTAAACATGGAAGACATTGTAGCCAGAGAATCTGCTAGCTGATTCTCTTCTCGCGGGAAATGCTCGAAGGTGATTTGCTCGAAATGAGGCAACAATGTTAGGACATGTTCTTTGTATGGGATAAGATTAGGATGTTTAGTATCCCACTCTCCTTTGATTTGACTGATAACCAAAGCCGAGTCCCCAAATACGATCAAAGATTTGATCCCCAAGTCTATAGCAGCCTTGAGACCAAAAATGCAAGCTTCATATTCAGCCATGTTGTTGGTACAGCTGAAGCAAAGTCGGGCCGTGAAAGGTGTGTGGCAACCTTCCGGGGAAATGAGTACCGCACTGATACTGTTTCCAAGTGCATTTGAAGCACCATCGAAGTACAGGGTCCATCGGGATCCTTTTTCAGGTCCGTCATACGGTCTGTTACCTTCAATGTTGTCCAAGTTCATGATGTCCTCGTCCGGGAAGTCGAATCTCATGGATTGATAATCTTCGATAGCTTGATGAGCTAGATGGTCAGCTAGTACACTCCCTTTTATAGCTCTTTGGGTGGTGTACTGGATGTCATACTCAGTTAGGATCATTTGCCATCTAGCTATTCTTCCAGATAAAGCAGGCTTCTCGAAGATATACTTGATAGGATCCATTTTGGAAATCAGCAAGGTGGTATGAGTCAGCATATACTGCCTTAGTCGGCGAGCAGCCCATAACAAAGCGCAATAAGTTTTCTCGAGCAGTGAGTAGTGAGTCTCACAGTCGGTAAACTTTTTGCTAAGGTAATAAATGGCATGCTCTTTTCGACCAGACTCGTCATGCTGGCCTAACACGCACCCCATTGAATTATCCAACACGGTCAGATACATGATCAGCGGTCTTCCTTCGACGGGTGGCATCAGAATAGGAGGTTCTAGCAAATACTCCTTGATCTTATCAAAAGCAGCTTGGCAGTCGTCGTTCCATTCGACTACCTGATCCTTCTTTAATAGTTTGAAAATTGGCTCACAGGTAGAAGTCAGATGAGAGATGAATCTGGCAATATAGTTCAGGCGCCCCAAGAACCCTCTAACTTCCTTTTCAGTACGGGGAGCAGGAATTTCTTGTATAGCTCTCACTTTCGCTGGATCGACCTCGATGCCCTTGTTGCTGACAATAAATCCTAGAAGTTTACCAGACCTGACTCCAAAGGTGCACTTATTTGGATTCAGCCTGAGTTTATACTCCTTCAACCTGGCAAACAGCTTCTGCAAATGCTCAAGGTGTTCCTCCTCTATTTTTGATCGAGCTATCATATCGTCTACGTAAACTTCGATCTCATGATGTATCATATCATGAAATAAAGCTACCATGGCGCGTTGATAAGTCGCCCCTGCGTTCTTTAGTCCGAACGGCATCACCTTGTAGCAGAAGGTACCCCATTGTGTAACAAAGGTTGTTTTCTCCATGTCCTCGGGGGCCATTTTGATCTGATTGTAACCTGAGAATCCATCCATGAAGGAAAACACCTTGTGCTGAGCTGTATTGTCGATCAAAACATCGATATGCGGTAGCGGAAAATCATCTTTAGGGCTGGCCCTATTCAAATCCCGGTGGTCCACACACATTCTGACCTTGCCATCTTTTTTAGGTACTGGCACAATGTTAGCAACCCATTGTGGATAGGATGTAACAGCCAGAAATCTAGCGTCGAATTGCTTCATTACTTCCGCTTTAATCTTCTCAGACATGTCGGGCCTCATTCGGCGGACTTTTTGCTTGATCGGTGGACAATCCTCTCTTGTAGGGAGCTGGTGAACCACGATATCTGTGTCTAAACCCGGCATGTCTTCATAAGACCAGGCAAAGATTTCGATGTATTCATTTAACAGCTGTATCAAGCGCTCCTTGACACCTGGTTCCAGATTGGCACCCAGTTGTATTTTCTTCCGATCTTCCTCTGTTCCTAAGTTGACAGTTTCCAACAACTCTTCGTGAGGCAAGATGGTCCTTTCTTCTTGTTGTAGAAGTCTGGCTAGTTCCCCTGGTACTTCACAACCTTCGTCATCTTCATACTCAGCCTGATTGACCAGATCTTCAGAGTCAGTGAAGGACATAGCAGAATAGTCACCCATAGAATCTGGAGTGGATGGGTACCTGCATTTGTGAGTGTGGGTGTGTGTAAGGGATAACCATCCTTAAACAAACAAAAATGCAAATGGAAAGAAAAATGAACATAGCAGTTTATCAATGAAAAACGTCCAATGAATCATTAAACATGGCATATGAATATGAAGAAAATCAAAACCCTTACAAATGGACCTACATGCCCCGGGCAAGGCATGAGGTGAAAAAGTAGCGTGCAGATTGTTCAAAAGTAATTATTATAGACCACAGGAAATGTTTGACAGATGATTACTGATTAATAAAAGTAATGGGGACAAAGTCTTTTGCCTCCCAGTTGCACAGTCCTCCTTCGATGGTTGGGAAGATCCAATCTTCAATGTTACTCTCTTCATCTTCGTCTTCTAAGGCGTTGATTCCATGAGGAGAAATCTTGATGGGCCTTCTTTCAACTTTTGAGCGGCGCATAGCTTTCTGCTCCGCAGCAGTGAATCCTAAACCAAACTTGTCTGTTTTGTGAGGAATATCAGGCAACTGCCCCCATGTTGAGTTCTTCCCTTCCTTCACTGTAGCCTTCGCGTCTTTTAGAGATGCCATCTTGGCCACCTGCTTTGGTACCTCAGCTACCGTTTTTGCTACCGCCACCTCAGGAGAGACTTCCTCAAAGTGCTAGAAAGGTGTTTCAATGAATTCGCCCTCTACCTCCACATACCGAAAGGAGTTCAGGTGGCTGATCATATATTCTTCTTAACCGTGCACGGTTATGATTTTTCCTTTGACAGGGTACTTCAGCATTTGATGTAAGGAGGAAGTGACCGCGCCGACATTATGTATCCATGGCCTCCATAGCAAGCATGAGTATGACGGACGGATGTCCATCACATAGAAAGTTGAGGGGAACACTTCCGTGCCTACCTTAATGGGAATGTCAACCTCCCCATGTACCATTCTCTTCGACCCGTCAAATGCCCTTACAATGATATTACTTAGCCTCAATTCCAAGCCTTCACAGTCCAATCGGTCGAGAGCCTTCTTAGGCAGCACGTTCAGAGAAGAACCTGTGTCGACCAAAACATGGGCCAGAGTAGTTCCTTGACATTCTACTGACACATGTAATGCGTCATTGTGCTTTCTTCCTTTCGGGGTCAGGTCGGCATCAAAGAAACCCAGGCCGTTGTCTGCGGTAAGGCTGGCTACACAATCTTGGAATTGATCGGCTGAGGTTTCCTGGGGCACATGGGCTGTCTTCAGAAATTTTATCAACGCTTTGGCGTGTGCCTCTGAACAAAGTAGTAATGCTAACATGGAGATCTTCAAGGGGGTTTTCCCCAGTTGCTCTACCACGTCATAATCACTCTTCTTAATTATCTTCAGAATCTCCTCCATCTCTTTCTTAGAGGTTTCAGGGATGATCAAATGTTGAGCCTTCGTCCTGGCGAGCTCATCTTGGATCCCTTTCCCCTTATCAGCAGAAGTAGGAGGGACAACAACAGGAATAGCAGCTTCTTCAATCAACGGAGTTCTTGCGGAAAGTTTTATCGGTGCAGGAGTAACTTTGGCAGCAGCTGAGGGTCCAAAGATTGCCTTTGGAGGGGAAATCTCTAGAGAAAATATTCTCCCACTTCGGGTGATCTTGCTTGTACCGGCAATGTTTCCAATATCGGTATCTTCTTCATCAGAGCTTTCCTCGGTTATCTCAACTTGTTTAACACCATGGTAGTAGATTTCTCCACCGTAATTCCATGGTATTGTTTTGTCATAAGTGTGGGGGACAGGCCCTGGCATAGTTATTTTCAAGGGAACAATCTTTGTAGAGGATGTAATCTTAACAGGTTTTTTGATGGCCTTGGAAAGATTGGTGGAAATGGTGATTATTGAAACATCTTCAATGGGGGTTGGAATAGCGGGAATCTTTTCAAACAGAATTTGTTGACTATCCATCAGGCTTTGGATGCCTTTCTTCAACAATGGACAGTTGATTGGTAGAGAGCAACAACGGAGGCAATCTTCTTTGCATCCTGGGAAAATCCCAGCTTTCAGCAGATTTAACTTGATTGTTAACAGCAGAGTCATCAGGTCATCAACATCAGACACATACAGATCTTTTTCAATAGCATGGACATTTCGACCATGCTTCAGCATTGGAGCGGATATTACGTTAGGTTTCTCTGGAGCATCGAACTCAACCTCTTTTTCATCTATCAAGTCTTGAATTTTATTCTTTAGCGCCCAACAATTGTTGGTGTCATGTCCGGCGCTATCAGAATGGTAGGCACATTTGGAATTCGGATTGTAAGCTGGTGAGGTTGTATTCACATTTTTCGGCGCTTCTTTGATATTTGTGAGATTCAGCTTCAACAAGTGTGGAAGAACTTGTGCGGGCGTCATATTGATGCGAGTGAACTTCTGTTGTGGCCGCTCTCCCCATTGTTGTTGATTTGGTCTGGACTGATTGTCACGAGGCTGATTATTTGATGAATTTTGGATCATCACGGCCCCCACAGTCGGCCGGCGCTCAGTTCTTCCCGCTCCTCTCTGAGAGTACACAACATTCGTTTCCTTCTTCGCCGGAAATGATTTCTTGACAGTTGTAGATGCAGAGGCATCCTTTTGAATCTTCCCATTCTTTATACCGGCTTCCACCCGTTCGCCAGTCAGAATTAACTCAGTAAACCCTGCGGAAGAGCTACCGATCAGATGGTTGAAGAACGGGCCAGATAAGGTTCCCAGGAACATATCAACTAGTTCTCTATCAGAAAGAGGTGACTGCACTCTTCCGGCCAGATCACGCCATTTCTGGGCGTATTCCTTGAATCCTTCACCTGAGGCCATCCCCATACTCTGTAGCTGAGTACGGGTTGGTGCCAAATCAGAGTTATATTGATATTGGCGATAAAAGGCAGCTGCCAAATCTTCCCAACTATGTATCTCTGACCTTTCCAGCTTGTAAAACCAGTCTAGCTGTGTACCAGACATGCTATCTTAAAAGAAGTGTATCCAAAGATTTCTGTCGGATGTGTGAGGTTGAATTTTTCGGACGTACGACCTTAGGTGCATCTTCGGACAAGACAGCCCATCATACTTTGCAAAGATTGGCACCTTAAACTTCAGAGGGATCACAATTCCAGCAATTAATCCCAAATCTTCGAAATCTAATCTGGGGACTCTTTGCAGCTCCATAGCTGCCAGCCTATTCTCCAAGTTTTTGTACTTGTCGTCCGTGGGCGGGTATTGTTGCTCATAGTAGTCTTCATCTTCTTCAGCCTCTTCCTCTTCAGCTTCAGATTCAGAAGGTACCACAGCCCCTTTTCCTTTACTGGTTTCCTCTTCAGATGCGGAGGGAAATTCAAGAACTCTTCTGGCTTCACCGTCAAACCTTCTTCCCGGGGTAGCTACCCCCACTCCTTTCTTCTTCTTTTTCACTTTCTCTTGCTCTTTGTTCCCAAGCAGTGCTTTTAGATCCTCTTTACCCTTTGCCAAGGTCATTAGGAGATGTTGAAACTGTGAGTTTTGAGCCTGTAGATCTTTGACCGTCTTTTCAAGATCCATCTTACTGAAATAAACAGCAGAAAGATAAGGAAACCTGGTGTGGAGACCTGCTTATCTATATGATGAATGATATGTTTATTCATGTAATGCATTCAAGGATTTAGAAATTCAAAATTGTTGCAAACAAAAAGAACACGCGTCATATTAATAAGAAGAAATTTTGTTAGTACATAAATGCCCCACGGGCCAAATGTTACAAAAACTTCTCAAGGTAAAAAGACGTTGCGCGTCCTCTTTGGCGCGATGTAGGTGTTGAGGGTCTCTTCCTCATGGAGTCGGCGGGTGAGCTCCAAAACCTTCTTCTCGCTGGCGTAGAAGCTGGCTTCAAAAGTATTCCGCTCTTCCTTGAGTTGGATCCAACTCTTCTGCATCTCCTCCCATGATGTTGGCATGTCAGGATATAGGATGGTGTAGGGAACCTCTCCTTCCTTAACGGGCTCTTTAATCAAAGGGAGAATATGAGGGTAAGGCATCATTAGACTCTGGGCTCGGGTTCGTACCCACTTGAGATAAGGCTCAAGATGGATGGAGTTCTTGTGCCCCAGTGTCTTGCTATCTACCTTGTTAGGCATCCTCCAAGCTCTGATGAATCTTTGGCGAAGTCCTTGCGCATCGTTGTCGAAGTCAAAAACTAGGTCAGGAATCAGCATGTCATGAGGGCCATCCCTCCGTGCATATCCAAATTGTCTCAAATCTAGACAATGGTTGTAGGTAATGCCTCCTCTAATGCCAAGTAATGGAACATTAGGAAACTCCCCACAACGATCAATGATGATGACATTTTCTATGGACTGAGAACACCAATGTACATCAGAGTGTGTGAGGGTCATTAATCGTTGTGACCACCTTAAGCCTTGGTCATTCTTCAAAACAGATTGTGGCAGGTGCGAAATAAACCACCTTGCCAGGAGAGGAGTACATCACATGATAACACCCCTCTTTCTCATTGTTCGTGTGTAAAATGAGTGGAGGATGTCACCAAGCAATGTTGGTATGGGATTCCTGGATAGGAAGATCTTGACGGCGTTGACATCTATAAGCTGGTCAGGATTTGGAAACAAGAGCAACCCATAAATAAGGAGTACCACAATCTCTTCAAAGGCTTGCATATCCAATGAATTCCAACACTCTTGTGCCTTCTCAAACAAGAATTTTGCCAAGAAGCCTTTGACATCGCTTCTAGTTTCCCAATGCCCCTTGATGTCAGATGGTTGCAAGTGTAGTGCTTGAGCAACATCTTCAGGCTTTGGTTCTTTTTCTGTACCATTGTAGGGTAGTTGATTAAGAATAGGAATTCTCAGGAGTTGAGAAAATTCCTCCAAAGTAGGCACCAATTGGTAGTCGGGGAATGTGAAACAGTGGTGAAGGGGGTCAAAGAACTGAAACAACACTTTCACCATGTCCTATTCAATGTTGGTGTTGACCAGGCTGAGGAGTCTACCATGTCTTTCACTGAAGGGAGAGCTTTCCGGAATTCTGGATGTGAGCTCCTTGAGTTGAGGAGGGATTCTCACAAGGTTGACTTGGATAGTTTTCCTGCGAAGAACTTCCATGACCTACAAAACAAGAACAAAGATGAAGATCCAAATCCTTGAAATAGTTAGTGGATGCATATGATGCTTCATGATGTTCATGATGTATGCACAAACATATGTACAAGCAATTCACACAAGATCCTAGTTTTAGGCTTACATGGGTTTCATAGGTAAGTACCCTCTTGAGTGTAGTTGGCTTAAAAACCTATCCTATTAATAGTAACCGGGTTCTAAGGAGCTCAATATCATTGGATTGTTTTCCATGTTCATTGTTTTGGTTTAGCCACTTAACTAGCGACCAAAATATTCCAAGAAAACAACCCTCAATGAGTGTAGTATCGAGTATCTACCAACTTCGGACTGCACCAAAGCCGGTCATCTCACTACCCCTAATAAAAGGCCAAGATGGTCAAGTAAGGTTCTAGGTCATTAGTGCTTAGTGACATCACTCAGCGTCCCCGTACTCTCCTTGATTGAACTCAAGGGTTACCGATACTCACAAATATGTCGCACTAATATAGCTATTGCTTCAACCGTGTCGGTATACCCTGCACAGTTTCCATAATGTATTACTATCTATGAATGTTTCCCAAATCCGGGTGTAGGATTTCAAGCCCAAACAAGAGAACCAAAATATAAAGCAATCAAAGCAAACAAATAGTCATGCAAAAGGGTGATCTAAGCCCTAAGGTTACTCCACTTTTAAAACATGATATCCCCAGCAGAGTCGCCAGTTCTGTGATACGGTAGGAGAACTGACTTGAGGATTTGCGTTCGCAAATGTTTCGGTTGAGCAAGAGTCGCAACCGACTTTTTATTTTATCCTAAGGAAAGGTTTAAAAAAGCACAGCAAAAACCTTTGAGACGCTTTCTTGGATTAGGGGAGTAGATTATAGAAAGGGAAGGTATTAGCACCCTTTCTATCCATGGTTATCCATGGGCTCTTAGTTACTTTCTTAGATCACTTGCTTTGCATTTTCAATTGTTCGAAATGGTGCTTTGTGTGTGTGTTTGAAAGATGTTTTGAAAAAGAGGCCATCGTTGTGGCAACCTTTGTAATGATTCTTGTTTTAATATATACAAAGGTGTTTGTCTTTTTGAAAGGTTTTCAATATTTTGAAAGTTTGTTTTGAAAGTGTGGTGGAGTGTGTTTAGAAAAATAGCAAGGATGTTTTTGCAAGATTTTGATCAAGTAACTAAGAGTTGTCTACCCTATTTTACTCAAAGATCTTTCTTATGTTTTTAACCCTTTTAACAGTGTTGTTTCACCATTGTATTTGGTGAACAACCTTGTGTTAGGATGTTAACGGGACGGGCGCGGGTCATCGTATAGACCATGATAGCAATGTTGCAAAGTATCTTAGTATTTCTTTTGAGGGACTAAGATCATTTTTGTAAGGCAACTTTGGATAGCGTCATCGAGGGACTATGATCTTTTGATTTTGTTTGTTTTACCAAGATACTTTGCATGCGTAAATGGCCCATTTTTGAAGGCAACAAGTGGATGTAACCCTAGGGGTGTTAGTGTGCAAGTGTGTTTTATTGCATACAAGAGTTTATCTTTGAATTAGGATTTTCAATTTCATTGAATTTATCTTGCCATACACACCCTAATTACTAGCAATAAAAAGCATAAATATGAAATTCTACGCTATTACAACAATTAGGGGGTGGGGATACACATTTGTACATGGGGTGGTTCAACGAGAAAAATAGACAAGAAAAGAAAATAACAAAAACAAGATAGAGAGAAAGAGAGAGGGAGCCAGTGCGCTGCTGAGAGGTCATCAGAAGTTCTGACTTAGGCCCGCTGCCAGATGATCAACCTTTTGGTTAAACTGTATGAGTCAGAACTTCTGACTCTGGCACCTGCAAAACAGAAACCTGTTAGTGGGAAAATCAGAAGTTCTGACCCCCCTGCGCTGTAAGACAAAAGTTTGTTAGTGGGGAAATCAGAGGTTCTGATCCTGCTGGAAATACAATAATTCTCAGAAGTTCTGATATTATTGACAGCAAAACAGGCTTCAGATGCGCTAACGTCAAAGTCAGCACTTGGCTTCTCCCTGTGTTAATCAGAACATCTGCAATTTTGTTATTTTTCCACAAAACAGAAAACATGTTTGGAACAGCTCCAGCAAATGTCACAGTATTTCAGAGGACAGAACCAACAAGGTCACAGGCAGGTTCTAGGCTGACTCAAAACGTTCTGAGGTAAACGTTCTGAGGTATGAAAATCCTCAGAACACAAACAGCAGCAGTATGATATTTACATTATGTTTATTTGAGCATGCAAAGCTGATGATGCCTAGCAGCGTGATGAAGGTGTATGCGTATATATGGTCAGAAGCTGAAAGGGTGTTCTTTAGTCACAAAGAAAACTGGGTATTTGATGAAGTTTGAAGGTAAGAAATTCAAAGTTATGAAACACTGGCGATTTTGGCCGAGTTTCACAACACTTTCTTGCTAAAGATTTCTGTTTCTCTTCTAGCAATTTTTCTGTTTATTTGGATACCCTTTTTCAGTGGACAATGGTTCTCTATTTATAGGCCAAGCTCTTGTGGATTTCTTGAACATTAAAGGCGCCAACAGAGGTTGAATTGTTCTTTGAAAGAAATTCATGGGAAGTTGTGATAGCAGATAGCCTTTCAGCCTAGGCTGGAACAGCAGGCGTGGATTGGGGTGAAGTGACCTCTTAGGTGGACGGTGGCGCGTAGACCCATGCCAGAACCTGCATAAAGGCGTTTACCAAGCCACACGTGAAGGGACTACTTGGATGAATGTTCTGGAGTGGTTGGGAGCATTAATGAGCATTAAATAGTGATAAGACTTATCAACACCAATATTCTGGCAGTAGAAACAAAACTTTGAACCAGCAGTTCTGTTTTACCAAGAACAACGTAAACCATGCTCTGGTCTTGGCCTCCTGTTGTCTTAGCAAATTCTGGGGATTCTCCTGACTTTCTGACACGTTCCTTGGATTTTCTTCTGGAAATCCTGGATTTAGAGATTCTGTATCAGTGTAACACCCACTCTTCTGACCTTTTCATCTTCTGATTTCAGCATGTTCTGAAGGAGCCTTCAGACTTCCTTGTTTCCTTTGCATTCCTTTAGCAAACTCTGGTTGAACTTGCGTAACTTCTGAAAAAGTCATGTCCTGTCTGAGGCTTACTTATTGAACCATGTTTGCAACTTCTGACTGAGTTGATGTAAATGCTGAAGAGCCAACTTCTGACTGCGTTCAGCCAAGCTTGCAACTTCTGACCGTTTCTGTCTGGAGTTTGGTCCAGAAGTTCTGAAGCGCTATTTTCTTCTTAAGCACTCATTTTTAGAGAAAAATTCCAAATGTTTAGAATTCAAGATAAAAGCGTTGCCTTTAGAGCTTGTGTGATCATTTTGCTCTTGTAAATGGTTTGCTTGGGCAAAAATGATAATTCAGGACTTGGATTTGTTTCAGAGGGACTCTGAGAATCCAAGATGATTTCCTGAAGAAAGAGAGGGAAAATTTTGGGGTACAACATTACACATGTTAATAATAATCAACTTAAAATTCCACAACTGAAAATCAACAATCAAAAACAGCAAGCGTTCACCCCCACGAGTGTTACATATCAGATAAATGACACCGACTCGAACTACTGAAGGTATACGGCCTTCACTCTCGATTACCTGCACGTTACCAACATAAGGGCAACATTCAAACAGAAGGGGTGAGATATCTAACAATGTAATAAAGCGCATGATAATTAATATATTAAATTAGATCAATAACATCACCACTTCTCATCCCATAATCAACAATAATTACAACGCATATACACATTTATCAACATCAAAATATACTTCTTTATGCAATCATATAATGCGACTCAATACTATGCAAATGCATGTGGTACCATTGGAGCAGAACTCCCATCTCAAAAATTTCCCAATTAATAGAGGCATCAACAAGGCGTAAGCCTTCATCTCAAAATTATCCAATACAGGCCATCTCAATGAGCATAAGCTCCATCTCAAAAATGCAATGTATGCAACACAACCATGAATGTAATAACAACACCCAAGTTCACAACATCTCAAATTAGCAACATCTCAAAAGCATCTCAAATTAACATCTCAAAATTCATCTCAAATTAACAACATCTCAAAAACTCATCTCAAAATAACAACATCTCATAATTCATATCAAAATAACAACATCTCAGAATTCATCTCAAAATAACAACATCTCAGAATTCATCTCAAAATAACAATATCTCAAAATTCATCTCAACGTCTCGTCATCAACATCTCACATCATCATAATAATTCATCAAACATCATTTATTATAAATCATCAACACAACATCATTAACAACTTCTCACTAACAACTCAGTTGTACATTAACACCACAGTAATTCATGCTACTATTCTGTAATTATTACATCGTTACTGTCACTAATCCTACTGTCATAATTCGAACAGCAGCCTCTAAGCATCTCATCTTCACCATTCTATACAAAACCAACGCAATGACCAACATGGGGATAAATTCTAAATCCTAAATTGGCTACTAGGATTACACTTCTTATTCTTCATTTTAATCCTCTAAAACAAAGTTCATCTTGTTAGCTATTCAACGCTTCGAACGGCATCTCAAACGGCATCCTAAAACTCAAGTTACAACACTTTAAAACTGAATCTGCCAAAAATCAGGCATTATGGGTCGACACAAAACCCCTTGGATTGATGTGTACTGCTCTAACTGCACAACATGAGTCGACGCATCCTCTCATGGATCGACTCATGATGAGTCTTGCATACATCATGTATTGATATATGCATCCCACTGATCGACTCATCCTGAGTCTTTCAACCTTCATGTATCGATGCAAGCCTCTTCGTGTCGACTCATACTGAGTCTATAGGCCCTCATGTATCGACACATCATGTTTGTGGTCGACACATCCTGATTCTTCCTGCATAATTCTGTGATTTTCTTCCCTGACTTGCAATATGGGATTCATGTTTTAGCTCTACAAACTTAATACAATCATGATAAATTATCACCTACAATTATCCTATGGTTCTACATCAATTAAACAACATCGGGACATCTTTATTCATCTAAAATTCATCAAATCTTCATCATACATCATCATATACATCCAATTCAAGAACAAAACAACAATCACCTCTAACCCCACTGTGATACGGTGGCAGAACCGACTGTTTTGAAAAATGCTGGTTTGCATTTTGCGTTTTGTATTCGCAAAATGTCGCGGTAAGCAAGAGTCGCCACCGACTTTTATTTTATCCAACCGAAAAGGAAAAAAGCACAGAAAAAATCCTTTTTCGATATTTTGAGTAAGGGGGGTAGATTATAGAAAGGGAAGGTGTTAGCACCCTTTCTATCCATGGTTTTCCATGGGCTCTTAGGTACTTGCTCATCTTTAAAATTGCTTGTGTGTTCTTGTTTTAAAAGGTTTTGTTTTACTTCGTTTTAACCCTTGTTTCTGTCCTCAAGAGTGTTACGAAGTGTTTTTTGAAAACTTTGTTTGGAAAGTGTTTAGTGGGAAAAAGTTTGATTTGAGCAAGTACCTACTAGCATCTACCTACTCGAAAAAAGATCGTTTATGTTCTTGTTTCCTTTAGACAGCATTATCCTACTATTGAGAAATAGGTAGCACAGTCGTTGGAGTTGTGAGAGTCAATTCGTAAGGGACGTACGATCACTAAAGCAATGTTAGGACGTATTAGTAATAACCCTAATGTCTCAAGATCATATTCGAGGCAACATTTTAGAGGCAACATTTCCGAGAGGGACATTCGATCTTTGCTTAGACAGAAGGGCAATCACTAAGACACCCTATACTTAATGATCGTTTACCGAAGGTAACCGAAGTGAGAGTATACCCTAAGAGTGCGCATGTGCGGGTGATTTGATTTCAATTATTATCTTTGCACATTAGGGTTTTCTAACCGTTTTAAATTATCATACAATCTTGTCATACAATCCTATTAACATACATCTAAACAGTTAATATTTGCGAGAATTAAGATGCGAGAAATAAAAACCTACGCTATTACAAGGCTTCGGGGTAGAGATTAATTACATAGACAAAAAACCTATAAAACGATAAATAAAGAAAATCCTAATTTAAATTATTACATACCATGAGCAGTTATATTAATATTGTAAAAATAATAACCGAGCGCGATGAAACGGAAACGAGAGATTTAGGGTTTTGACCCCAACTACCTAATTATAATTTGAAAGAAAAATCATTTTTTGTCGTTTTTGTGTTATTTGATAAAATAATGTTATATTGAATAATGAAAAAAAAACTAATTACTAATTAATTTAAACTTAAGAAAAATAATTAAATTAATCTATTTTGTATTTTTTATTTTGAGAAAGAAATAAAAATTAAGTCAAAAGCAAACCCTAATTTTTTCTAATTGATTTTAATTATATACAAAAAGTTAGAATTACCCTAAATTAAATTAAACTAACATTAAATTAAATTTTATAAAATAAAAAAACCCTAATTCTAAATTTTTGTGAAACTCGATTTTATGATTTTTTGTGAAAAAAAGGAAATTATTTGTGTTAGAAAACAATTTAAACAAATTAAATAAAAAGAATATTAAAGAAAAGAAAGAATGGGCCTGGTGTTGTGCTAGCAAAGGGGGGGTGCTGTTTGCAATTTTGGGCCCAATAACTCCTGGCCTTTGTTGACTTTTCCAGATCCCATGTGCTTGCTTGACTGGGCGTATGGTGGACCTTCAAGGGATGGCCTTGGATCTGGAGTGTTGATGGATGAAATGGTTAGATACTGAGGACGTATGGTGGACTTATGGGACACCTGTGCACCTGATTATGCAAAGCAAAATAATATGAAGCAACGTTGGGACCTAGGGATCGAACCCAGGCCCTTAGGCGTTCTCACCCTGCGTGCTTACCAACTGATCTAGCTTTCTTAGTTGTATAAGTGATAATAAATAAATATTATATGATAAAAACAAAAAAAAAACAAATTCTGAAACGCGGGAAATTCAAATGGCCCGTTCACAGCATGCCACGCCATCATCTTCCTCGTTTCCTCTGTCGTTTTAGACAAACTACTTTTACCTACGGACACTGGGCGTAGGTACAACCCTTGTCCACTCCAAAATCCTGTCCTTGTATGATAAATCACAACCAATGGTACCAATCAACTCGTTGCAACCTCACGAGCATCGTGGTACCATTATTAATGGCCAATTGTTCCTGTATGAAAAATACCTAAAAACGAACCATGAACCCTAACCATGGCATCTTGGTATACAGTCCATAAAAATGGAATTAAATACAACCATTAGCTTGCAAACATCTCAAGGATTATGAATATTTCAATAAAACATGCTAAATATGCCAGAATTATGATATTCGAATTCAAGAAAAGAGATGAACCGTGTGACTCTTAGTGTGATTCTGAACATGGGGAAGCTTGTTAATGGTTGCAATACGATCCAAGGATATCCAGCAAACGATTGGGATGCCTAGAATGCCTTGAAGTGATCTGAAACGTGGGAATCAGTTTTCCACTTTTCCTTGAATTTTTGAAACTTGTTTTCTCTCTTGCACGCCTCCAGCCTCTCACTTTTTTGGTCTGCAATTGTTCCTTATGTATCCAAGAATGTATTAGGGTTGCAACTTTGTATCAAATCTTTTCCAATTATGATTATTGACTCATGATTTAATCCTTGTGCAAATATTTCCAAATTAAGAAAATACAATCTTTTTGTGTCCATTTTGAGCCTTGCACGATTTGATCTTGTCTCCAGCTGTGTAATGAACCTAAACATGCACAAAATCTCAAGATTTGATTAGTTTTTGATATTTTCATTATTTTATTTTGATTTTATTTGATTTAAATGAAATAAAATCAAAATAAATGATAAAAATAAAAGAATGACAAGTGGAATGGCTCATGGATCGTGGGTCACATTACAAACTCAGTGCAAGCATAAAAAGTTGGGCCCATTTGACAAAAAATGTAATTTTGGCCACATTTGACTTTTGGCAATTTTGCAAAAAGGGTCAACTTCGCCAATGCATAACTCTTTCAATTTTTACCCTAGATATGTGTTCTTTGACTTTTTAGAAAGCTTAAGATGTCCTCTAAGCAACCCTTTTGGTATCATATCAATTGAGTCTTCCATGTTCATGTATGAAGCTTTGACCCAAAAGGTGTTTTTGTTGACTTTTCAAATGACCTATAATGTCCAAATTCATATATTATTTTTAGTGAATATTTTGAACTTGGTAGATGAAGATGGATTGTATGGAATTACATCCTCTTCAAAATGAGCTTTGGATGGGTCATTTTTGATAAAGTATGAGAAATTTATGCTTGGTCAAAGTTGAGTTGACTTTTCCTGCAAAACCCTAATTTAACAACTTTTGGGTTTTAATGAATTGTGAGCAATCATTGAGGAATCATGATCAACCCTTGATAAAATGATGAATAATACTTCAAAATGAGAATGTTGACCAAAAATCTTGAAGTTTGACTGTATGTGGGCCATAGTTGACTTTTTCCCTAACACAGTCGATTTTCAGGCCTTTGAGCAATTGACTGAGCAAACTTTCTATGCAAGGCTTGAAACTTGACATGGATGATCTTGAGAACATATTAGGACAATGGTGAGAATTTGGGATACTTTGGACTCAAACATCTTGATGCAAAATGAAACCCTAATTTGAGGTAGACTGCCTTAGGAGAGAGTTTGTCTGATCAACCCTTGGACTTCCTTGAGCAATTTGAGGACCTCACTTGACATGTATTGAGAAATATGGGAGGGGAAATTTTGGGGTACAACAACTGCCCCTGTTCAATCTTCTTAAACCTGAGGATGTAGATTGGCTTGTCTTCCTTTCGTGATCCGAAGGTGGAAGATGATTGAACACTAGAGTGTCCATAAATTTGCACTCACATAAAGTGGTACTTGTCTTGTGATATCGGGAATGGGCTTATAGATTCCATTTGGAAGTCAATTATGGAAGATGGGCTTAAAGATTCCATCAGAATAAGTGTCGAACGCATAAGAGATTCCTTTGCGAGAGCCCGTACACCTATTGTTGAGGAGGACTATGCTGGGGAATGCTATTCTCTGTCTTGAGAGAAATAGAGTTTTAGGAACTTCATTTGTCCGTTACTCTACTGGGGAATCATCTCTTAGTCGAGGAGGTGAAGATGAACTGCTATCTAGTCGTGCTCAAGGCTTTATAGTGATTTGCTGGGAAAAATAAAACTGACTGCTATCTGGTCGTGCTCCAGGCTTTACAGCTACTTATTGGGGAGATGAGATTAGGCTTGCTATCTGGTCGTCTTCCAGGATTTGCAATTTGAATTTAAGGCATACTAATATCCATTTAATTTTCGGGCTTCATAGTAATTGGCCGAGTGAACTACTATTTGGTCGAATTCCAAGCTTTGCATTACCTTATACTATTATCTGGTCGTGTCCCAGGCTTCAGTGTCTTTTGCCTCTATCTGGTCGTGATCTAGGCTTCGTGGTGTCTTATACCACTGTCTAGTCGATTCTAGGCTTCATGGTGTCTTTTATTGCTATCTGGTCGATTTCCAAGCTTCACAATAACTTGCTGAGGGTTAAGCTGTTTTCCGGTTGATTTCCGGGCTTCATAGCTTGTATTTAAGACATACCACTATCTGGTTGATTCCAGGCTTCATAGTATTTTGGATAAGTCAAGATATTATCCGGTCGATTTCCGGGCTTCATAGCTTGAACTGGAATAGAAATCTTAGTATCAATTTGACTGAACCAGAGAAAACTTGTCAGAACTTGATTGCATCTTTCCCTGAAAGGTAAAGAGTTAGTCGTATGTAATGTCATGATGTATGAAATGTATTGATTAATGATGTTCTCAAAATAAATGAGATTGTGTTGTATGATGCATATGCGCATGTCACGATGTATGGATATGCAATGTTCTTGTGATATCCTCCGGCTGGGGAGAATAAATCCTGGACTGTTGTTGAAGAGTACAAGGAGTTGAGTTCTTCGTTTCCGCTGGGGATAGTGAAAGAAGATGATTAGCTGGAGATTTAACTCCATTCTGCTCGAGAACAATCTGCCGGGAGAGACTCTGCTTGAGAACAATCCTGTGGGAGAATGACTCTGTGGGGAAGAGAGATACTCTACTGGACGATCTGCTGATTTGGAGAAACCACTCCGCTGTGGATGAATTACTGTTGCTGGTGATGATGAACTCTATCGGGGATTGAATTTCTGCTTGTGGGAGCAATAAACTCAGTGGGTGGTAATCTTCTATTGTTGGTGATAGATAAGCTCTGCTTGGGGAGGAATTTTCCGACTCATTCGCGATTATGAACCTTGGTTGGGTAGAGCTAACACCCATGTCTTTGGGTACCTCCTACTCTGCGGGGAGTGTATGTACCTTTAGTCATATTCTCAAGTTGACTCTATCCCTGTACCTGGTGGGTAGAGCAAATGGAAGGTCTGGACATTTCTTATTTGCCCCTGTTCCTGGAATTACGAGTAATTGTCTTTTGTTTCTGTAGTTGTTTAGGTATTGGCTTGCATTTTTGGTAAAACCCAAGTGTATGTGTGAATGTCATGACTGATGTCATAACATTCTAGTTTAGTTTGTACTGATTCATTAGGTACCTTTGCAGAAAAATATTGTCATTCAGGTACTGATGTTTATAAGTGTGTATCTGAGCATTTTGCAAAATGATCACATTTTCCTAAATCAGTAGACAGGTTTTTCAGATGTCATAACAGATGTTAAGACATCCTGTTCTGAACTAACAGGTTTGCAGTTTGGTTAATTCTGAGTTTTTTCAGGAAAATGACTCAGTCTTTCCAGAACAGAATCCTGCGTTTTCTTTGGGTTAACCTAGCTCAACCCTAACCTGGTTAATAAAGTCCTGTGACCTAGTCTTAAGGTCAAACAGAATTAACCCTAGGTTTTTGTGGAAACCCTAACTGAAGTTGCAGCTGCTATATATTCAACAGAGCTGCTGTTTTGCAAGTAACCCCTTTTTGGTCAGAAGATCATTTGTAAACTGTATAGGTTTAACTATTGTACTCCAAGCAATTATCATTGTGATAAGTGACTTGGAATAGGTTTTTAATTGTAAGGGTTGTGCAGCACTCAAAGCTTTGAAGCAAGAGTGTTTGAATGTTTCTTGACTAAAGTTGTGAAGCAGAGTCAAGTTAAGTTTGTGTATCACTCAAAGTTGTGAAGCAAGAGTGGTTGTGTTGCTTGATTAAAAAGCTGTGAAGCTTAATCAAGTGTATGTTTTTGAAGAGTGTCTTCATCAATTCATTAGTCAAATTGTTTTATGTATCACTGCTGTGATTGAGGGGGACTGAGTAGGAACTCAGGTTTAAGTTGTACTTAGATTGAAATTGCATTGGGTAGGTCTTAAGTGAAGGAGATAAACTGGTTGGTTTATTCCTGAATTAACATCTCTTATTGTGGATTTCCTCCCTGGCTTGGTAGCCCCCAGAGTAGGTGTTGTTGCACACTGAACTGGGTAAACAATTGACTGTGTTCTTTACTTTTTTTGTATTTACTATCATATAGTAAGTCAGATACGGTATCATAACATTGAACGTGACATTGAGTATCTGCAGCCAGAATTTCAATTGGCATCAGAGCAGGCACCCTGCCTGTATTACTGGGTGAGATCTAGGGATATCACTTTCTGGCACTATGGACAAAGAAGGAGTTTTTGGAAATAGACCACCCATTCTGGATGGAACTAATTATGACTACTGGAAACCTCGTATGATTGCCTTCTTAAAATCTCTGGACAAAAAGGCTTGGAGAGCTGCTGACAAAGGATGGATCCATCCCACCATAACTGAGAAAGATGGGACAATCAGTCTGAAGCCTGAGGAAGATTGGAGTAAAGAAGAAGATGAGTTAGCCCTGGGAAATTCCAAAGCTTTAAATGCCTTGTTCAATGGAATTGATAGAAACATTTTCAGACTAGTACATCAATATGAACTGGCCAAGGAAGTTTGGGACACTCTCAAAACTACTCATGAGGGCACCTCCAAAGTAAAAATGTCAAGGCTTCAGATGTTGACTACCAAGTTTGAGAATCTAAAAATGATGGAAGATGAAACCATTCATGAGTTTCACATGAACATCTTGGAGATTGCCAACACCTCAGGAGCACTGGGAGAAAAGATGTCAGAAGAAAAACTGGTGAGGAAGATTCTCAGATCCTTGCCTAAAAGATTTGCAATGAAGGTAACTGCCATAGAGGAAGCCCAGGACATCAGCAAGTTGAAAGTGGATGAACTTATTGGGTCTCTTCAGACTTTTGAGATGGGGATCACTGATAATGGTGACAAGAAGAACAAAAGCATAGCACTTGTGTCCAACACTGATGTTGAAGAAAATATTTCAGAAGCTATAGCCATGCTTGGAAGACAGTTCAACAAACTCATCAAAAGAATAGATCCAAAGTCAATGTCTAATGTTCATAACATTTCCTCTGACATTGACAGTTCCAGCAGAAGACCAAGGTCAGAAGAGAAGGGAAATCAAGGCAGAGGAATTCAATGCCATGGTTGTGAAGGATATGGGCATATTCGAGCTGAATGTCCTACCTTTCTTAAACAAAAGAAAGGAATGACAGTTACTTGGTCTGACTGTGATTCAGAAAGTAACTCTGAAGAAGAATCTGCCAAACTAGTTACTGTTTTAACTGGTGTTTGTACCTCTGAAAGTGACATCAGTGATGAAGAGGTGACTTTTGAAGAACTGGCTGATACTTACAAGAAATTGTGTATCAGAAGTACTGAAGTCTGTGTGCAGAATGAGAAACAATCAAAACTCATCATAAAGCTGGAGGCTGAAAAAAGGGCAAACCTTGTAACTATAAGTCATCTAGAAGGAGAAGTTCAATTGCTGAACTCACAACTGAATCAAATGACTAAATCTGTCAAGATGCTGACAAATGGAACAGACAAATTGAAAGAGATCCTCCAGGTTGGACAAAATGTGGGAAATAAATCTGGACTAGGATTTATGGAAGCAAAGAAATCTGGTACTGATAAGCAAATGTCAAAACAGATGTCTCAACACAACTCTCAACATCAGGAACAAAGACATATGAAGAAAAGGTACCAAAGATGGAGATGTCATCATTGTGGGAGATATGGCCACATAAAGCCCTTCTGCTTCAGATTGTATGGATACCCTAATCAGAACTCAGGTGTCAAACCTAAGTCTAAAAATGTACCACATGCTCCTAAATGGAAGAAAAAGGCTACTGCCCTGATAGCCCACACTTCCCTGAGGGTCTCTGCAAAGGAAGACTGGTACTTTGACAGTGGATGTTCCAGACACATGACTGGAATCAAGAACCTCCTCAATAATGTTAAGCCTCACACCACCAGCTTTGTGACCTTTGGAGATGGTGCTAAAGGTGAAATCAAAGGAGTTGGTGATTTGGACTGCCCTGGAGTTCCAAGTCTGAATGAAGTATTGCTGGTAAAAGGGTTGACTGCTAATCTCATTAGTATCAGTCAATTGTGTGATCTAGGATTCAAGGTCAATTTCTCAAAATCTGAATGTCTTGTAATCAATGACAAACAAGAGATAGTAATGAAAGGAGTCAGATCCAAAGACAACTGTTACTTGTGGGAGCCTGAGAACACTAATTTCTCATTTGTGTGTTCCATTGCAAAAGAAGAAAAAGAGGTGAAACTGTGGCACCAAAAACTTGGCCATCTTCATCTAAGAGGTATGAAGAGGATTATCTCCTTGGAGGCAGTCAGAGGGATTCCAAGACTACAAATTGATGAAGAAAGAGTTTGTGGTGAATGTCAGGTTGGTAAGCAGACTAGCATGTCACATCCAAAGTCAAGACATCTGACCACCTCTAAGGTTCTAGAACTTCTTCATATGGATCTGATGGGACCAATGCAAGTAGAGAGTCTTGGTGGAAAAAGATATGCCTATGTGGTTGTGGATGTTTTTTCAGATTCACCTGGATTAATTTCATTAGGGAAAAATCTGATGTATTTGAAGTTTTTAAAGAATTATGCAAAAGAATTCAAAGAGAAAAGGAAGGGTGTATTGTCAGAATCAGAAGTGATCATGGCAAGGAATTTGAAAACAGTAAGTTTGATGATTTTTGTTCTTCAGAAGGAATTAGTCATGAGTTTTCTTCTCCTATAACACCTCAGCAAAATGGAGTTGTGGAAAGAAAAAACAGGACCATACAGGAATCTGCCAGAGCAATGTTACATGCCAAAAGTACTTCCATGTGTTTGGCAGCAAATGCTATATTCTGGCTGATCGTGAACAAAGAAGAAAACTGGACCCTAAAAGTGATGAAGGCATATTTCTAGGATACTCCTCAAACAGCAGAGCTTATAGAGTATTCAACTCCAAAACCAAAACCATGATGGAATCAATAAATGTTATAATTGATTATTATCATGAAGAAATAGATGTTCCTTGTACTGTTGAGACATTCTTTGAGACTTCAACCCAACAGAATGACCTACCCAACTCCACCACAACAGAATCTGAATCAAAGGAAGCTAGCAAGATCCCTTCCATCAGAATTCAGAAGGATCATCCAAAAGAGCTCATCATAGGAGATCCCAACAGTGGAGTCATCACAAGATCTAGAGAAATCATCTCAAACTCTTGTTTTGTGTCCAAAATGGAACCAAGAAATGTCAAGGAAGCTTTAACTGATGAATACTGGATTGGTGCAATGCAAGATGAACTGAACCAATTCAAGCAACATGAAGTTTGGGAACTGGTTCCTAGACCTGAAGGAACTAACATCATTGGGACAAAATGGATATTCAAGAACAAGTCAGATGCTGAAGGAGTTGTCACCAGAAATAAGGCAAGACTTGTTGCTCAAGGATACACCCAGGTTGAAGGGGTTGATTTTGATGAAACCTTTGCACCTGTAGCCAGGCTGGAATTAATCAGACTCCTATTGTCAATTGCTTGTCTTCTGAAGTTCAAATTATTTCAGATGGATGTGAAAAGTGCCTTTCTAAATGGGTACTTAAATGAGGAAGCTTATGTGGAACAACCTAAAGGCTTTGTGGATCCAACCCACCCTGATCATGTCTACAAATTGAGAAAAGCTCTATATGGCCTGAAACAAGCTCCTAGAGCATGGTATGACAAGTTAACAAAGTTTCTCTCAGACAAAGGCTACAGAAAAGGAGGCTTGGACAAAACTCTCTTTGTCAAAACTGAAGGAGGGAAGTTGATGGTTGCCCAAATATATGTTGATGACATAGTGTTTAGAGGAATGTCAGAACATATGGTTAAACACTTTGCTGACCAGATGCAGGCTGAGTTCGAAATGAGTCTCATGGGAGAACTAACTTATTTTCTTGGACTGCAAGTCTCACAGATGGAGGACTCAATCTTCTTATCTCAAAGCAAGTATGCTAAGAACATTGTAAAGAAGTTTGGTATGGAGAATGCAAGTCAAAAAAGGACTCCTGCTCCTACTCATCTAAAGCTTTCCAAAGATTCAAGTGGGGTTAAGGTGGATCAAAGTCTGTACAGAAGCATGATAGGAAGCTTGTTGTACTTAACTTCCAGCAGACTTGATATTGCCTTTGCAGTTGGAGTTTGTGCAAGATACCAAGCTGATCCCAAAGTCAGTCATATCAACCAAGTGAAGAGAATTTTGAAGTATGTGAGTGGAACTTACAACTATGGGTTGATGTATTCTCATGGCTATGAACCAGCTCTGACTGCCTACTGTGATGCTGATTGGGCTGGTAGTGCTGATGATAGAAAAAGCACCTCTGGAGGATGTTTCTTCTTGGGAAATAATCTAGTTTCCTGGTTCAGCAAGAAACAGAACTGTGTGTCTCTTTCTACTGCTGAAGCTGAATACATTGCAGCTGGTAGTAGCTGCTCTCAAATGATCTGGATGAAACAGATGCTCACTGAGTATAATGTCACACAAGATGTTATGACATTGTACTGTGACAATCTGAGTACAATCAACATTTCCAAGAATCCCATTCAGCATAGTAGGACCAAACATATTGACATACGACATCACTTTATCAGAGACCTTGTAGAAGAGAAGACAATCAAATTGGAACATGTTGCCACTGAGCTACAGCTGGCTGACATTTTTACCAAGGCACTGGATGCAAATCAATTTGAAAACTTGAGGGGTAAGTTGGGTATTTGCCAACATGAGGAATTGTAGCAATTAATTTTGCTTAAAACAAGGATTAAAGGAGTTATGCTTGTTCTGATTGGGTTAAAATTATATTTTCCCATTTCCTTCAATTCTTTTAAGAAGTTGAATAGACACTCCTTTTCTTCCTTCCCCTCTCGTCTCCTCATCAAAACCCAGTCTCTCAATCAGAATTTTCTCTTCAGTTGTTGTTGGTCCTCTAAAACTGTCAAAATGTCTCAAACACCATCATCATCCAATACGACTATTTCAACCTCTTCCTCTGATCAAGATTCTAGGACAATCTCTTCCTGTCTGGACTCTGAAGTCCTGGAGATCTCTTCTCGTAGAAAAGTGGGAACTAACCCCACCAAGGTCAAGGAGTTGAGAACAAAACATGCAGGAAAGTCCCAAGCTTCTGCCTCTGGTAATCCATCTCATCCTTCTTCCTCAGTTCCCCCTGAAATTGCAAATAGGGAAGGGTCAGCCTATGTTAATCAAGCAATAGAAAAAATTGTTTCAAGAATTCTGAACGAGAATCACTCAGTTCCTGGCATTTCTGTTCCTTTGAACCAAGAAAGTTCAAATGTTGAGACAAATCTAGACGTCTCTAAGGATGTTGAGACATCAAACAAAGAGAAGAATGCTGACATTGCTCACAAGAAAAGGAAGAAGCCCGAATCCTCTGAGTCTGATGACAGTGCTTAAAGGTGGTGTTGCTGGTTGGTGCTGATATCTGGTGGAGTTTGGAAGTGTGTTCAGATTTTTTTTGCTGATGCTCTTATTATCTTTTTGGATAACTGTATAATCTTTATGAACATGTATCTTTGGCCCATTTGTGGCTAAAGAGGGGGAGAATATTTTGGTACTTACTTAATTAGTACTTGCTCAATTAGACATTCTATTTTTCTGCAGTCACTTATTTCTGCTGCTATCTTTCTCTGATTGCTTAGGGTCTTTAGCCAAAAATCTGCCAAAGGGGGAGTTTGTAGTTGTTTAGGTATTGGTTTGCATTTTTGGTAAAACCCAAGTGTATGTGTGAATGTCATGACTGATGTCATAACATTCTAGTTTAGTTTGTACTGATTCATTAGGTACCTTTGCAGAAAAATATTGTCATTCAGGTACTGATGTTTATAAGTGTGTATCTGAGTATTTTGCAAAATGATCACATTTTCCTAAATCAGTAGACAGGTTTTTCAGATGTCATAACAGATGTTAAGACATCCTGTTCTGAACTAACAGGTTTGCAGTTTGGTTAATTCTGAGTTTTTTCAGGAAAATGACTCAGTCTTTCCAGAACAGAATCCTGCGTTTTCTTTGGGTTAACCTAGCTCAACCCTAACCTGGTTAATAAAGTCCTGTGACCTAGTCTTAAGGTCAAACGGAATTAACCCTAGGTTTTTGTGGAAACCCTAACTGAAGTTGCAGCTGCTATATATTCAACAGAGCTGCTGTTTTGCAAGTAACCCCTTTTTGGTCAGAAGATCATTTGTAAACTGTATAGGTTTAACTATTGTACTCCAAGCAATTATCATTGTGATAAGTGACTTGGAATAGGTTTTTAATTGTAAGGGTTGTGCAGCACTCAAAGCTTTGAAGCAAGAGTGTTTGAATGTTTCTTGACTAAAGCTGTGAAGCAGAGTCAAGTTAAGTTTGTGTATCACTCAAAGTTGTGAAGCAAGAGTGGTTGTGTTGCTTGATTAAAAAGCTGTGAAGCTTAATCAAGTGTATGTTTTTGAAGAGTGTCTTCATCAATTCATTAGTCAAATTGTTTTATGTATCACTGCTGTGATTGAGGGGGAGTGAGTAGGAACTCAGGTTTAAGTTGTACTTAGATTGAAATTGCATTGGGTAGGTCTTAAGTGAAGGAGATAAACTGGTTGGTTTATTCCTGAATTAACATCTCTTATAGTGGATTTCCTCCCTGGCTTGGTAGCCCCCAGAGTAGGTGTTGTTGCACACTGAACTGGGTAAACAATTGACTGTGTTCTTTACTGTTTTTGTATTTACTGTCATATAGTAAGTCAGATACGGTGTCATAACATTGAACGTGACATTGAGTATCTGCAGCCAGAATTTCAGTTTCTTATGTAAATATTTGTGAGCACTAATTATTCTCAAATGCATATATCAAAAATGCATCATTGGGCGTTCTTGCAAAACAAAACAGAAAAACAAAAAACAAATCGAAATTTCTTGTGAAAATGAATTGTATTGATTTTGAAGTTGGCCTGTAATAGGCGTTTTGTACAAGAGGCTGGCATCCTAGTAAGAGAATGCCTCCGAAAGACAGGAATTATACAATTTGTGTAAAAGAAAGAAAAACAGTTATGTGAATAATCCCATTGGGTTCCAACTCTGCTATTTCCCTTATATCTTCGAGCGTCTCATCACATTGCTACTTGGTCGAAGGTAGATCAGATTGCTTGGCACCGTCCGAGCTTGATAGTCGGTACTGAAGTCCGGTCGCAAGATGATCCAATGAGATATAGTGTTACGCTTTGATCCCTAATTTTTTCCTGGACCGCCCTTTCGGGTTTTCAGACCACCGGGATACCCTTTTTTGCCCAAGCCGCCTTTTCAAGTTTTCGACTTGCCGGGTGTACAGTTTTTTTCATTTTCATCCCTTACTTTTGCCCGAACCCTTTTGGTTCGCCGGGAAGCCCTTTTTTTCCTAGGCCAGTCAACCTAACGGGTCTTTGATTAGGCGTAGTATATTTTCACTATGTCTGCATTGATGGGGTGAGGAAGGTCGTCACCATCCATGGTGGTTAGAATCATAGCTCCTCCCGAGAAAATGTTCTTAACCACAAATGGCCCTTCGTATGTGGGAGTCCATTTGCCCATGGGATCATCTTGTGGTAGTATGATGTGTTTGATCACTAGATCCCCGACTTGATATTCTTGACGTCTGAATTTCTTGTTAAAAGCCTTGATCATTCGCTTTTGATACGTCTGACCATGACAAGTAGTAGTAAGTCTCTTTTCATCGATTAAGTTCAGCTGATCAAGCTGGGTCTGGATCCAATCATCTTTGCTCAATCCTGCATCCTTCATAATCCAGAGAGAGGGTATCTGGACTTTGATGGGTAGGACTGCCTCCATGCCATACACCGAAGAGTAGGGTGTTGCCCCCGTCGATGTCCATGCTGAGGTACGGTACCCATGAAGAGCGAATGGTAACATCTCATACCAGTCTTTGTATGTCACCGTCATCTTCTGCACAATCTTCTTGATGTTCTTTTTGGCCGCTTCAACAACCTCATTCATCTTCGGCCGATAAGGTGAAGAGTTGTGATGCTGTATCTTGAACTATTTGCAGAGCTCGGTGATCATCATATTGTTGAGATTTGTACCATTGTCCGTAATGATCCTCTCTGGTACCCCATATCGACAAATCAGATTGTATCGGATAAACCACGCCCCGACGTTCTTGGTTACTGTAGCAAAGGAAGCTGCCTCAACCCACTTCGTAAAATAATCAATAGCTACCAGAATGAAACGTTGCCCGTTGGACACAGTAGGTCTGATCTCGCCGATCATGTCGATGCCCCATATTTGAGAAAGGCCAAGGTGCTGTCAAAACATTCAGAGGAACTAGAGGTACATGCACTTTATCAGCATAGACTTGGCACTTATGACAGGTCCGAGAGTGTTGATAACAATCGGCTTCCATATGGGACCAATAATATCCTGCCCGCAGGATCTTCTTTGCCATGGTATTTCCACTAGAATGAGTCCCGAAGGTACCTTCATGTAATTCTGCCATGATCCTTTCTGCCTCGCTCTTGTCCACACATCGTAGTAAGGTTGAATCATGGTTACGCTTATAAAGGATCCCATTACTAATGAAGAACTTCACAGCGAATCTTCTCAGAAACTTCTTATCATTAATAGATGAACCCTTGGGGTACTCTTGAGTCTCAAGATACCTCTTTACCTCATGGAACCATGGCTTATCTGCTACCTTTTCAGTCTCAATGTCACAGCAATGTGCGGTTTCGTCCAACCTCTTAATGGTAATCTGGGGAGCTTCATTTTCCCATCTGACCTTGAACATAGAAGACATGGTAGCTAGCGCGTCCGCTAACTGATTCTCCTATCTTGGGAAGTGTTCAAAGGTTATCTCCTCAAAGTATGAGAGCAATGTCAGTACATACTCTTTGTAAGGAATAAGATTTGGGTGCTTCGTATCCCACTCGCCCTTGATCTGACTGATCACTAGAGCAGAATCTCCGAATACACTCAAGAACTTAATCCTCAGGTCAATAGCTGCTCGAAGGCCCATGATGCACACTTCATACTCCGCCATATTGTTGGTGCAGTTAAAACATAATCGTGCGGTGAATGGAGTATGACAACCCTTTGGAGATATGATCACAGTGCCAATGCCATTACTCAACGCGTTTGAGGCTCCATCAAAATACATAGACCATCGGGATCCCTCCTCAGGTCCTTCATCCGGTCCAGGTTCTTCACAATCGGTCACCAATATGATGTTCTCATCTGGGAACTCGAAATTCATGGACTGGTAGTCATCCACAGCCTGATGCGCCAAATGATCCGCCAATACACTCCCCTTGATTGATTTTTGGGTTGTGTATTGGATGTCGTACTCAGTTAAGATCATCTTCCATCTTGATATTCTTCCGGACAAGGCAGGCTTTTCGAAGATATACTTGATTGGATCCATTTTTGATATCAATAGGGTAGTGTGAGTCAGCATATACTGTCTCAGCCGGCGAGCATCCCATGCCAAAGCGCATCATGTTTTCTCGAGCAGTGAGTATCGGGTCTCACAGTCGGTAAACTTTTTTCTAAGGTAGTAAATAGCGTGCTCTTTTCTGCCAGACTCGTCATGCTGCCCCAGCACACACCCCATTGAATTATCCAGTACTGTCAAGTATAAGATCAAAGATCTTCCTTCAACTGGAGGAATCAGAATTAGTGGCTCTTTAAGGTATTCCTTTATTCTTTCGAAAGAGGTCTGACATTCACCATTCCATTTCACCACTTGATCCTTCTTCAACATCTTGAAGATTGGCTCACAAGTAGCAGTCAGATTTGAAATGAATCGGGTGATGTAGTTCAGACGTCCCAAAAAGCCTCTGACTTCCTTTTCTGTGCGGGGAGTCGGCATTTCCTGTTTGGCTTTTACCTTGGGAGGGTCCACCTGAATACCCTTATCACTGATGACGAAACCTAGCAGCTTACCAGACCTTACCCCGAAGGTGCACTTGTTCGGGTTCAACTTTAGCTTGTACATCTTCAACCTGTCAAACAATTTTTGGAGATGGTCAAGGTGTTCTTACTCAGTCTGGGACCTTGCGATCATGTCATCGACATAAACCTCAATCTCATGGTGAATCATGTCGTGGAACAAAGCGACCATGGCGCACTGATAAGTTGCCCCAACATTCTTCAACCCGAAAGGAATTACCTTGTAACAGAAGGTGCCCCATTGTGTAACGAAGGTTGTCTTCTCCATGTCCTCGGGAGCCATCTTGATCTGATTGTAACCAGAAAAACCATCCATGAAGGAGAAGATCTTATGTTGTGCGGTGTTGTCGACCAGAACATCGATGTGAGGAAGTGGGAAGTCATCCTTAGGGCTCGCCCTATTCAGATCTCTATAGTCCACACACATCCGTAACTTACCATCCTTCTTAGGCACCAGAACAACTTTGGCAACCTACTGCGGGTAAGAAGTAACAGCTAGAAATCCTGTGTCGAACTGTTTCATGACCTCAACTTTGATTTTCTCAGACATCTCAGGGCGCATACGATGGACCTTCTGCTTTACCGAAGGACATTCTTCTTTGGTTGGCAAGCGGTGAACCATAATATCTGTGTCCAAACCAGGCATATCTTCGTAGGACCAGGCAAAGATCTGAACATAGTCACGTAGCATCTGTATCAACCGTTGTTTGACACTGGGCTCCAGATTCGCACCTATCTTAAATTCTTTCTTGTCTTCCTCTAAACCCAAATTCACTGATTCAACTGGCTCTTCATGAGGATGTATGGCCCTTCCTTCCTGTAGTAACATTCTAGCAAGTTCTCCGGGCACCTCACAATCACCCTCACCTTCGTCCTCGGCTTGGTTGATCGGATTTTCGAAGTCATAACTAGCAGTAGCAGAGTCGTTATTAATGGGATCCAGAGTGGATATGGATCTGCATTATGATATGTGAGTGTGTGTAAGAGAATAGTTGTTTTTGATAAAGACAGAAAAAGAAAAACAAGGAGCGCAAAATTTGTAATGCAAGAAACGTCCAATGTTTTATTGATGATATATGAAATGACAGATAATAAGCCCTCACAAGCAAAGCCAAGGTGCCTCGGGCAAGGCACCGGGCCGTAAAGTTTTAAATTGTCTATTACAACTCTTAAAACAAAAGTCAATTACTGTGGAATAAAAGAAACAGGTATGAAGTCCTTTGTCGTCTAGTTGTTCAATCCACCATTGGTTGTTGGGTAGATCCAGCTGTCAATGTCGGGGTTCTCCTCATCGACATCTTCCATGGCGGAGACAACCTCAATAGCATTGATTCCCGAGCCATGCTTGGGCATGGGTGCAGTTATGACGTTGGGCTTTTCCGGAGCGTCAAACTCAATCTCTTTGGCTTCGATCAAGTCTTGCACTTTGTTTTTCAAGGCCCAACAGTTGTTTGTATCATGACCTGGACTTTTGGAGTGATAGGCGCAGCCGGCATTCGGGTTATAGTGGGGAGAAGTGGTGTTGGGATTCTTCGGGGCCTCCCTCAGAGTTACCAGATTGGTCTTTAATAATTGTGGTAGAATTTGAGACAAGGTCATATTGAGCCGAGTGTACTGCCTCTGTGGTCTTTCCACCCTTTGTTGATTGTTGCATTGTGGAACAACTGTGGGTCTTGATATCACTATGGCATTTACCGCTTGACGGTGTTTAGGTCTGCTTTGGCCCCTCGGGCCGTAGACTACACTAGCTTCTTTCTTACCGGTGAAAGGCTTCTTTACTGCACTTGACGAAGTATCCTTCTGTATCTTACCACTTCGGATACCAGCTTCTACTCTCTCCCCAGTCAAGATCAACTCAGTAAACCCAGATGACGAACTTTCGATCAGATGATTGAAAAATGGTCTAGATAGCGTCCCCAGAAACATGTCAACCAACTCCCTATCAGACAAAGGGGGTTGGACTCTTCCAGCCAAATCTCTCCACTTTTGAGCATAGTCCTTAAAACCTTCACTTGCACCCATAGACATACCCTGAAGTTGAGTACGAGTCGGAGCAAGGTCGGCATTATACTGATACTTCCTGTAAAAAGCAGCAGCAAGGTCTTCCCAGTTTCGGACATTGGCTCCTTCCAATTGATAGAACCATTCAAGTTGAGTCCCTGATAGACTATCTTGAAAGAAATGCACCCACAAGTTTCTATCAGCAGTGTGAGGTTGGATTTTCCTGACATACAAGCGGAGATGGAGTTTTGGACAGGATACTCCATCGTACTTGGCAAAAACCGGAGCTTTGAACTTATGAGAGATCACGACTCCTAATACCAGTCGCAGTTCTCCGAAATCCAAACCAGGGATCTTTTAAATCTCCATAGCACTCAGACGGTCTTCTAGTTGCTTGTATCGATCCTCAACAAGAGTATATTGCTCATCATCAAAATCAGTATCATTATCAGAGTTGGAAGGACTAGGGACTTTTTATTCTTCTTGGTTCTCCCCTTCCTTGGATGAAGAGGTCAGATCAGCTTGCTGTTTCAACCTATCCCCAAACCTTTTTCCCATATTCAGAAGAACGACCTTCTTCTTCTTCTTTTTCTTCTCTTTCAGAATCAGAGTCTTCAAATCCTCTTGCCCTTTAGCCAAGCTTAAGAACATCTGTTGGAATTGGGTGTTCTGTTCCTGAAGATCTTTGATGGCTTGATCAGAAGACATTTCGTGCTGAAATAAATAGCAAAGAAGATGAGAAACTTGTAATGGTACCTGTAATGGTGTGCATGATAATGGGATGCGTATGTAATGATTTCAAAGACTTTGGGAAATTTAAATTTGCAAACCAAAAATAAACAAACTTTATTAGATTAATTTGTAAAAAGGTTCAACAATGCCTTTGAGGCGTTACAAAAGAAATAAAGGGAAAATAAATCTAAAACTAGAAAAAGGAAAAATCAAAAGTCCCATGGACGCTTCCTCTTTGTGCTGACGTAGTCATTGATCTCTCTTTCTTCCTCGAGCTTCCTGGTGAGCTTCAAAATCTTCCTTTCTTGCTCATGGTATTTTTCCCGGTAAGTATCCCTTTCCTCTTTCAGCTGAATCCAAGACCTCTGCAATGCCCCAAGGTCAGTGGGCATGTAAGGATAAAGAACTGTGTAAGGAACGCCTTCTTCATTAGTGGGCTCCACAATTAATGTTAATACGGATTCATAAGGCATCCCAAGCTTCTGGGAACGAGCTTGGACCCATTGGAGGTAAGGCTGCATAGGAAGGGAAGTCCTTGGTCCTAGCTCTTGGGGGTCAGATCTGTTCACCATGCCCCAAGCTCGTATAAACCTCCGGCGATGCTCGTTAACGTCTTCCTTGTAGTCAAATGCAATATCCTCAAGAAGTAGCCCATGGGGACCGTCTCTCCGAGCACGACCAAATTGTCGCAAAGCTAGACAAGGATTGTAGGTTATTCCCCCTCTTATTCCAAGCAATGGGACATTAGGGTATCCCCCACAACGATCAATGACAGCAATGTCTTCCATAGCCTTGGAACTCCAAAGAATGTCTGTATGGGCAAGTGACATTATTCTGTAAGACCATCCCAAACCTTCTTCGTTCTTCAACACAGACATAGGGAGGTGCGAAATAAACCACCTCGACAACAACGGCATGCAACACATAAGAGTCCCTCTTCTTCGCACAGTACGAGTGTAGAGGGCATGCAAGATATCACCCAGTAGAGTAGGCACAGGATTACGAGAAAGGAAAATCTTAACCGCATTCACATCTATAAAGGAATCCAGATTCGGGAAGAGAACCAAACCATAGATAAGGAGAGCCAAGACATCTTCGAAAGCTTGAAAATCCAAATTATCCCAGAATAGTTGAGCCTGATCTATCAGAAATTTTGCTAGAAAACCTTCGACCCCGCTTCGTGTTTCTCAATTGGATACTACATCAGCCCGTTTCAAATGTAGAGCCGAGGCAATGTCTTTTGGTCTAGGAGTATCTTCCATACCTGTGAAAGGTACCTGCATCAGCCCGTTTCAAATTGTCGCAAAGCTAGACAAGGATTGTAGGTTATTCCCCCTCTTATTCCAAGCTATGGGACATTAGGGTATCCCCCACAACGATCAATGACAGCAATGTCTTCCATAGCCTTGGAACTCCAAAGAATGTCTGTATGGGCAAGTGACATTATTCTGTAAGACCATCCCAAACCTTCTTCGTTCTTCAACACAGACATAGGGAGGTGCGAAATAAACCACCTCGACAACAACGGCATGCAACACATAAGAGTCCCTCTTCTTCGCACAGTATGAGTGTAGAGGGCATGCAAGATATCACCCAGTAGAGTAGGCACAGGATTACGAGAAAGGAAAATCTTAACCGCGTTCACATCTATAAAGGAATCCAGATTCGGGAAGAGAACCAAACCATAGATAAGGAGAGCCAAGACATCTTTGAAAGCTTGAAAATCCAAATTATCCCAGAATAGTTGAGCCTGATCTATCAGAAATTTGGCTAGAAAACCTTCGACCCCGCTTCGTGTTTCTCAATTGGATACTACATCAGCCCGTTTCAAATGTAGAGCCGAGGCAATGCTTTTGGTCTAGGAGTATCTTCCATACCTGTGAAAGGTACCTGCTCAAGGATGGATATGCCCAATAAGTGAGAGAATTATTCCAAAGTGGGAACCAGCTGGTAATTTGGAAAGGTGAAGCAATGATGCACAAGGTCGAAGAACTGGAAAAGTACACTCATCATCTGCTCATCAAACTTTGAGGTGACCATGCTAAGAAGCTGACCATGTCTCTTAATGAACATAGAAGTCTCAGAAACTCTTGAGGCTAACTCTTTAAGTTGAGCAGGTATTTGCACAAAGTTAACTCGGATGGTGTTTCTGCACACGGAAGCCATAATCTGCAAAACAGAACAAAGATAAATCCCCTCGGTCTTTGAAATGGTTAGTATAATGAAGTATGCACGCTATGTTATGATGCATGATGTCATGATAAAAAAAACATGTATAGTAGATAACAGGCATGGCAAAGGCAAACAAGTCACACAAAAGCCCTTAAGTTTAAGGCTTGCATGGGGTTAAAGGTATTACCCTCTTAAAGTTCAGTTGGTTTCAACCTGTCCTAGCAAAAGTAACCAGGTTCTAGAGGTTCTCAATATCACTGACCATCCTCCATCGGTCATGGTTTCAGCTTACACAATCTTTTCTTGCGGCTGGAACTATCTCGAGAGTATGGTCTCAATGAGTGTAGCATCGAGTATCAACTAGTTCTCAACTTTACACCAAGGTCGGCTATCTCACTACTTTCTAATGGCCAAGTTGGTCGATTAAAGGTTCTAAGGCCAGTTGATGCTTAACGACACACGTTGCGGCCCCGTATTCTCCTCGTTTCTTCACAAGGGATACCGGTACCAACCAATGTGCCACATCAACGTAGCCACTGCTTCAACCGTATCGGTCTATGTTGTACAGTTCCCTCACAGTTTATTGCTACTTACCTAAAAGGTGTCCCCAGATCCGGGTTAGGATCTATAGTAACTCCCAAACAAAACCCTTAAAAGTAAAGCAACCAAAATAAACAAGAGAAGCAATTTATGATGAACTAAATCCTAAGGTATACCCCACTTATTAAGTCCCCAGCAGAGTCGCCAGTTCTGTGATACGGTGGCAGAACCGACTGTTTTAAAAAATTCTGGTTTGCGTTTTGCGTTTTGTATTTGCAAAATGTCGCGGTAAGCAAGAGTCACAACCGACTTTTATTTTATCCAACCGGAAAGGAAAAAAGCACAGAAAAATTCCTTTTTCAAGATTTTGAGTACGGGGGGTAGATTATAGAAAGGGAAGGTGTTATCACCCTTTCTATCCATGGTTTTCCATGGGCTCTTAGGTACTTTCTCATCTTTAAAATTGCTTGTGTGTGCTTGTTTTGAAAAGTTTTGTTTTACTTTGTTTTAACCCTTGTTTCTGTCCTCAAGAGTGTTACAAAGTGTTTTTTGAAAACTTTGTTTGGAAAGTGTTTGGTGTGAAAAAGTTTGATTTGAGCAAGTACCTACTAGCAACTACCTACTCAAAAAAATATCGTTTCTGTTCTTGTTTCCTTTAGACAGCGCTATCCTACTATTTAGAAAGAGGTAACACCGTCGTTGGAGTTGTGAGGTTCAATTCGTAAGGGACGTACGATCACTAAAGCAATGTTAGAACGTCTTAGTAATAACCCTAATGTCTCAAGATCATATTTGAGGCAACATTTCCGAGGCAACATTTCCGAGCGAGACATTTGATCTTTGTTTAGACAGAAGGGAAACCACTAAGACACCCTATACTTAATGATCGTTGCGCATGTGCGGGTGATTTGATTTCAGTTATTATCTTTGCACATTAAGGTTTTCTAACCGTTTTAAATTATCATGCAATCTTGTCATACAATCCTATTAACATACATCTAAACAGTTAATATTTGTGAGAATTAAGATGCGAGAAATAAAAACCTACGCTATTAAAAGGCTTCGGGGTAGGGATTAATTATATAGCCAAAAAACTCGTAAAACGATAAATAAAGAAAATCCTAATTTAAACTATTACATACCATGAGCCGTTACATTAATATTGTAAAAATAATAAGTGCGCGCGATGAAACGAAAACGAGAGATTTAGGGTTTTGACCCCAACTACCTAATTATAATTTGAAAGAAAAATCATTTTTTGTCGTTTTTGTGTTATTTGAGAAAATAAGGTTATATTGAATAATGAAAAAAAACCTAATTACTAATTAATTTCAACTTAAGAAAAATAATTAAATTAATCTATTTTGTATTTTTTATTTTGAGAAAGAAATAAAAATTAAGTCAAAAGCAAACCCTAATTTTTTCTAATTGATTTTAATTATATATAAAAAGTTAGAATTACCCTAAATTAAATTAAACTAACATTAAATTAAATTTAATAAATAAAAAAAACCTAATTCTAAATTTTTGTGAAACTCGATTTTATGATTTTTTGTGAAAAAAAAGGAAATTATTTGTGTTAGAAAACAATTTAAACAAATTAAATAAAAAGAATATTAAAGAAAAGAAAGAATGGGCCTGGTGTTATGCTAGCAAAGGGGGGGGGGGTGTTGTTTGCAATTTTGGGCCCAATAACTCTTGGCCTTTGTTGACTTTGCTAGATCCCCTGTGCTTGCTTGACTGGGCGTATGGTGGACCTTCAAGGGATGACCTTGGATCTGGAGTGTTGATGGATGGAATGGTTGGATACTGAGGACGTATGGTGGACTTATGGGACACTTGTGCACCTGATTATGCAAAGCAAAATAATATGAAGTAATGTTGGGACCTAGGGATCAAACCCAGGCCCTTAGGCGTTCTCACCCTGCGCGCTTACCAGCTGAGCTAGCTTTGTTAGTTGTATAAATGATAACAAATAAATATTATATGATAAAAACAAAAAAACCAAATTCTGAAACGCGCAAAATTCAAATGGCCCATTCACAGCATGCCACGCCATCATCTTCCTCGTTGCCTCTGTCATTTTAGATAAACTACTTTTACCTATGGACACTGGGCGTAGGTACAACCCTTGTCCACTCCAAAATCCTGTCCATGTATGATAAATCACAACCAATGGTACCAATCAACTCGTTGCAACCTCGCGAGCACCATGGTACCATTATTAATGGCAAATTGTTCCTGCATGAAAAATCCCTAAAAATGAACCATGAACCCTAACCATGGCATCTTGGTATACAGTCCATAAAAATGCAATTAAATACAACCATTAGCTTGCAAACATCTCAAGGATTATGAATATACCAATAAAACATGCTAAATATGCCAGAATTATGATATTCGAATTCAAGAAAAGAGATGAACCTTGTGACTCTTACAATGTGATTCTGAACGTATGGAAGCTTGTTAATGGTTGCAATACCATCCAGGGATATCCAGCAAACAATTGGGATGCCTAGAATGCCTTGAAGTGATCTGAAACGTGGGAATCAGTTTTCCACTTTTCCTTGAATTTTTGAAACTTGTTTTCTCTCTTGCACGACTCCAGCCTCTCGTTTTTTTGGTCTGCAATTGTTCCTTATGTATCCAAGAATATATTAGGGTTGCAACTTTGTATCAAATCTTTTCCAATTATGATTATTGATTCATGATTTGATCCTTTTGCAAATCTTTCCAAATTAAGAAAATCCAATCTTTTTGTGTCCATTTTTAACCTTGCACGATTTGATCTTGTCTCCAGCTGTGTAATGAACCTAAACATGCACAAAATCACAAGATTTGATTAGTTTTTGATATTTTCATTATTTTATTTTGATTTTATTTGATTTAAATGAAATAAAATCAAAATAAATGACAAAAATAAAAGAATGACAAGTGGAATGGCCCATTTGACAAAAAATGCAATTTTGGCCACATTTGACTTTTGGCAATTTTACAAAAATGGCCAACTTGGCCAATGCATAACTCTTTCAATTTTGACCCTAGAGATGTGTTCTTGGACTTTTTAGAAAGCTTAAGATGTCCTATAAGCAACCCTTTTGATATCATCTCAATTGAGTCTACCATGTTCAGGTATGAAGCTTTGACCCAAAAGGTGTTTTTGTTGACTTTTCAAAATGACTTATAATGTCCAAATTCATATCTTCTTGTGAGTGCATATTTTGAACTTGGGACCTGAAGATGGATTGTAGGTAATTACATCCTCTTCAAAATGAGCTGTGTATGGTTCATTTTTTATAAAGTATGAGAAAGTTATGCTTGGTCAAAGTTGAGTTGACTTTTCCTACAAAAACCTAATTTAGCAACTTTTGGGTTTTGATGAATTGTGAGCAATCCTTGAGGAATCATGATCAAACCTTGATCAAATGATGAATAATACTTCAAAATGAGAATGTTGACCAAAAATCTTGAAGTTTGACTGTATGTGGGCCACAGTTGACTTTTGCCCTAGCATAGTCGATTTTCAGGCCTTTGAGCAATTAACTGAGCAAACTTTCTCTGCAAGGCTTGAAACTTGATATGGATGATATTGAGAACATATTAGGACAATGGTGAGCCTTTGTAATCCTTTGGACTCAAACATATTGATTCAAAATGAAACCCTAATTTGAGGTAGACTGCCTTAGGAGAGAGTTTGTCTGATCAACCCTTGGACTTCCTTGAGCAATTTGAGGACCTCACTTGACATGTATTGAGAAATATGGGAGGGAAAATTTTGGGGTACAACACCCACATATCAATCATCATGGACCCAATTATAAAGTCAGAACCCCACCCTTACCTTGGATTGAAGGTCGCTCTATAATTTTCCTATTGAATTCTCGTTCTGCCGTTTCTCCACTTTTTCCAGCAGCTTCACGTTCTCCTTCTCAATCCTTATTCTTCTACTGCTTCTTTCTTTTTATTCTTCTAACAATAATAAAATAACCTATTATTTATTTATTCCTTATTGGGCTCCAAACTAATACACCCCCCCTTATTACTTTTATTCCTTCAAAAACAAGCCCACATCCAATAGTATTATAATTCTAATATTATTTCTCCACTTAATAAATAAATCCAATTAATCATAACACATCCTCTCAAATATTCCAAAAATAATTTAATTAAATAATTAATTAAATTACGGGCGTTACAGCTAGCATGAGAGAAAAACCATGCCTTGTGCATGCAAGCTTGTAGGAGGCAACTACTTTGTGAGACAAACATCTGAATCGAAAGTTGCATGCAGGGGCCATTTCAGTGAATCAAAACAAACCTGCAGGAAGCCACATGCTTCGTGAATCAACGTAGGCATAAAGAGACCTAAACGAAGGATGTAAATCAAGTTAGCTCGAAGAAAGCAATAATGTCCAATCGAAGGATGCAAACCAAGCTTGCATCGATAGGATAAATGCTCCACCGAAGCTTGTGAACCAAAGCTTGCTCGAAGGAGCCAAATGCTCCATCGAAGTTTATGGATCGAAGCATACTTGTTCTTCTTCAATTTGATGATTGAGGGCCCAATTGTACTTTGTGCAAACATGAACTTTTGAAAATCCTTGTGAGAAAATGCCTTGAGGAATGAGAGGGAAAATTTTGGGGTACAACACGGCGGTAACATTATCGGTGGTTTTAGGCATGGATCTGCATGTTTATCATGTTTTGGTGCAGATTTTAGTATATGAACTTTGAAGAATGCATATGCAGAGAAAGTATTGCCATTTTTAAATTTAAGAGATAAATGCAAGAGAAAGACAAGGATCTTAATTGAAAATAAAATATAACTTTTATTAATTGTAAATATTGTCTGAAACAAAATGGGGGGACCCTTACAAGAAACCCCCTATGCCTCGGGCTTGACATAGGTTCTTTCAAAACAAGAAAAATTACTTAGGAAAGAAAAGGATCTCGGGAATCTCCATGGCAGTCTAACTTTTGAGTTCTTCTTCTGCTGCGCATTCTCGGATGAAGTCAGTTGCCCTTTTGTGTTGACTTTGTAGGATATCATCGCCACATGTCCGCCATGCTTTATTCCCTTGTTGACAAAGGTCTCTTGGATTAGAGGAAACCGTTCTTTACCCTTCTGAGTAGTGTAGCAGTAGAAATGTTCAAGACTAAGTCGTTAGATTGACTAGACTTTATACAAATCAAAATCAAAATCGCCACTGCGCTTTATTGTTTCCAAAAGAATGGGAAAAGAGCGAATAACCCAAAAAGAGGGGGAAAGATTCAAGGTAAGGGGGTTGGTTATGCAAAGGGAAGGTATTAGCACCCTAAACATCTACAGTACTTCGCAGGAACCTCTATGAAAAATCTGTATATTTTGGCTATAAAATGTGTTGTATAAAAATAGATGGTGGAGGTGAGCAGAGAAGTATTTTTTATGATTTTTTGCACCCTCCGCGGTTGTGAACTTTTAGTGCCTACGTACCACCTTTCATGCAATAGGGGATCAGGGTACATGTAGTTCCTCTTTTAAAAATTTGAAATACAAGTGTGTTGGCTAATTTTAAAAGATGAGACATCATCGTCATTGTCCGTGTGAAAAACATACTTACTACCCACAATCATGAGAAAAGAGAATTTGCATCATCTCAAAGTGGAGGATGTGGCTTGGATCTTAAAATCAACAATGCCTCTTGTGTTTCAAATTTTTAAAAGAGGAACCACGGGTACCCTGATCCCCTATTGCACGAAAGGTGGTACGTAGGCACTAAAGGTTCGCAACCGCGGCGGGTGCAAAAATCATAAAAAATATTTCTCTTCTCACCTCCACCATCTATTTCTATACAACATATTTTATAGCCAAAATATACAGATTTTTCGAAGAGGTTCCTGCGGAGTACCGTAGATGTTTAGGGTGCTAATACCTTCCCTTTGCATAACCAACCCCCTTACCTTGAATCTTTCCCCCTTTTTTTGGGTTATTCGCTCTTTTCCCATTCCTTTGGAAACAATAAAGCGCGGGTGGCGATTTTTATTTTGATTTGTATAAAGTCTAGTCAATAAAATGGCTTAGTCTTGAACATTTCTACCGCTACAGAAAAATGGCGACTTCACTGGGGACATATTAACCTCTTGCTGGTCCATCCCTAAGTGGGTTGAGCCTATCTTTGTTTATATATGTATATGTGCTATTGTTGTTCATGTGTTATATTTTGTATATATGTTTGTTTGGACTTTCCTGATTTTCAGGGTGCTTGGTGATTACTCATAAGTCCTATACCCGGAGTTAGGCAAAATTTAAGATAGGACAGGCGGTATAGTCCTCTTAACTTTGAGGGAGTAATCCCAAAAAAGGAGGCATGAGATCCCCCACTCAGTGGAGGCCCCTTTGACTGTAGTGTCGTTTACCGAGTAATCAGGAATACGTACTGCTTTCGACCTGGGAGCCTGGTGAAACAGAGGACCATAGAATACCAAACTCATCTTGGCCTTTTAGGTGTAGTGCGGAAGCTATGACGAAGTAATCCGGAAGTAGTTGTCACGCGATACTACGCTCAGACGAGTATTTCTTGAGAATATGCTAATTACCGAGTTAATCGGGAAGTTGGTAATATCCGAAGGAAGGATGTAGACTCTGGGAACCTTTAGAACCTTGTTGGGCAGGTGATAACTCTTAGACCAACACCTTATGGGTAGTACCTTCGACCTCATGCTCATGACGTTGAACCTATGAACCCTATATATGTGATCTTGTGTGTGATTATTGCATCATGCATCCATGCACTCATAAGCATCTTTTGAAGAAAACAATATTTCAAGGGATTTAAAGGTTGAATATTTGTGAATATCTCAGGTACTTTTAACCATGGATTCTGGAAAGAGAAAGACCGGGAAATACAGTTTCAAGGATCCCAAGATAGATGAGTTGATCAGTCTAATTCCAGAGATCGAGTGTTCTGCAGAATTTCGGAAGAAGTATGGATCCATTATTCCTCTCATGAAGCTGAAGATGAAGGAGGGTATTCTCTCGACCTTGGTCCAGTTCTACGATCTAATGTATCACTGCTTTACTTTTCCGAATTATCAATTGATGCCTACATTGGAGGAGTATTCTTATCTATTAGATTTACCTGTTACCGATCGTGTTCCTTTTACTGGTTTAGAGGGTGAGCCAAAACTACATGAGATTGCTGCTTTGATTCATCTGGGAAAGTCTAAGGTGGAAGCCCATATGACTACTAAAGGAGGGATTAGAGGATTACCAACTCAGTTCTTATTGGAGAAAGCTCGTTACTTTTCCAGAATGAAGAGTATGTTTGCTTTTGAGGCCATTTTTGCTTTACTTGCTTACGGATTGTTCTTATTTCCTAATGTGGACAAGTTTGTCGACATTAACACTATCAGGATTTTCATGATTGGAAACCCGGTTCCTACACTGTTGGGTGATGCTTATTACTCTGTTCATCTTCGGAGTTCTTATCATGGGGGAATGATTATCTGTTGCATGCATTTGTTGTACCAGTGGTTCATCTCTCATATGCCTCAGTCTGATGCTTTTTGGGATGTCAAGAAGGAACCCCGGTGGGCTCCTAAGATCATGGCACTTACTCACTTGGATATTGATTGGTATCATCGAGCTTACCGGGATGTGGAGATTATTGACAGTTGTGGTAGTTTCCCCAATGTACCTCTTCTTGGTACAAAGGGAGGAATTAAGTATAACCCTCTTCTTGCACGACGACAGCTTGGTTACCCGATGAGGGATAAATCGAATAGTATTCATTTGAGTAGTTTCTTTCTGAAGGAAGGAGAAGACCATAGGGAAGCTAGGGAGAAGATTGTGAAGGCCGGGCGTCACATTCATAAGAAGAGTAGGAAGGATTTGGAACCTAGGGGTGCTGTTTCTTTGGAGCCATATCTTCAGTGGGTGCGAGAGCCATTGAGTTGAAGAAGCCGTATACTCGGGAGACACCCATGCATGACCTATTTGTGAATACCACTCCTCCCTTATTAGATGATCTAGAAGAGCTGCAACTCGCTTTGGTTAGGATGCAACAGGAAAGGGATGCTTGGAAGAATAAGTTCCAGACTTTAGAGAGTTCCTACAGAGCAGACCTGAAGGAGAAAGACAATTTGATCGAGATCCTTGAGAGTAAAGTAGTATACTCTATGGAGAGGCAAGGGGATTTATTTTCCCCTAAGCCTAAAACAGGTGTTGGTTACTCACTTCCTGATCTAGATGATTGGAAAGAGGTTTCCATCAGACATGTGGAAGAAAACTAGAGGTTGAGGGCTCAGATTGTCAGGTTGACAGGGAAGCGCCAACGTACAAATTGATCTCCATCAGTTCTTTTTCTCAAGATTTTATATTTTATTTTCGTCTTGTACTTGGGATCATTGAAACTTGTAATCCATTTTTAAGTTATTACAATAAAAAATTTCAGTATTTCAAAAGCATTATTACTTTGATGTTTGCGATATGCCTATAAATCTTAAATCCCTTGAAATATTAAATAATGAAGTAAAAATAATCATGTGCATTGCATGTCATGCATCATATTTCACACATTTCCTCAATTTGTTATGCATACCTAGGTGTCTTAACAAGCTTCTTTACTTTATTCAGCAAGCTGACTCATCACTACAACACTCGGGCTAATTTCAAAAAGAAGATGGACAACTTAGAACAGGAGAATCGCGAGCTGCACGAAGAAGTTTCTACTTTGAAGGCCGGCTTGGCCAATTTGAATACTATGATGGAAGCTCTGGTGGCTGCTTAGAATCAGCCACCGAGTGTTCAACCTCAACCAACAAGGGAAAATACTAAAGTTTCGACTGTTCTTGTATCTGCTACTCCGACTGTTGTTCAAAACCGTATGCCTCAAGGTTATCCATGGGGAATACTAGAGAATTTTGCACCTGAAGGTTTCAATATTGGCCCTCAAGATGCTTCAGTGGTTCAGACTGTTGTTACTCCGGCACCTCCTGTGGTGCATATTGTTCCTACTGCACCTCCTTCGGTGAATTTGGTTCCGTTTATTAATGAAGATGTGTGTCGTCCTTGACCTCTGCTGAGTGAAGACTTGGGTCTTTATGACAGAATGAATGATTTTCAAGATCATTTTGATAGAATGCAAAGATAGATGAAGGCTCTTAGGGGAAAAGAGTTATTTGGGCAGAATGTGAATGAGTTGTGTTTGGTCCCGAATGTTAAGATACCTGCTAAGTTCAAGGTCCCGGAATTTGATAAGTATAAGGGCAACACTTGCCCTCGCGCTCACCTGGTGATGTACGTAAGGAGAATGTCTACCCACACTGATGACCAGCGTCTGCTGATTCACTTTTTTCAGGATAGTTTGACCAGCGCAGCACTGAAATGGTATATGAGCTTGGACAGCGCCAACATCCATACTTTTAATGATTTGGGAGAAGCATTCATCAAACAATACAAGTACAATGTGGACATGGCGCCCGACTGTGACCAACTTAGGGCCATGGTTCAGAAAGACAGGGAATCATTCAAAGAGTATGCGCAGAGATGGCGCAAAGTAGCTGCCCAAGTTATTCCTCCCATGGAAGAGAAAGAAATGACTAAGATTTTTCTGAGAACGCTGGGTGCTTTCTACTACGAAAGGATGGTAGCAAGTGCGCCAAGTGATTTTACAGAGATGGTAGGAATGGGTGTCCGCCTAGAAGAGGCTGTAAGAGAAGGTCGTTTGACGAAGAGTGAAGGATCCGGGGGTGTGAAGAAGCCATCTTATGGGTTTACCAAGAAGAAAGAAAGGGATACAAATGTTGTTATACAATAGAGAAGGGTAAACGCTCCTAGAAGGAATTATCAGCGTCACCAGCAAGTCGCGTCGGTTACTCCTGTTATGAATGTCGCTCCGACTACTGTTGCTTATCAAAGACCGTCCTAGCAGGGGAACCAAGGGAATAATCAGAGAAGGGAGAACTATGACCATATTCCCATGAGCTATGCAGAGCTACTACCGGCATTGATTCAGAAGAAGTTGGTCCAGACACGACCACCTCCCGCCATACCATCACCATTACCTTGATATTACAAGGCAGACCAAACGTGTGCTTTTCATCAGGGAGCACCAGGGCATAGTATTGAGAATTATTATCCTTTGAGGACTGAAGTGCAAAGGTTGGTGAAGTCTGGAATTCTATCTTTCAAAGACATGGGACCTAATGTGAAAGACAATCTTCTACCCAAGCACGGGGGAGTAAATGCTGTAAATATGGTGGCCGGTTGTCCAGGCGACTTCTCGATTTTTGACATTAATCTGGTTAGAGGAGATTTGGTGAAAATGCACGCAGACCTCTGTGAATTCAGATACTATACGCGTGACCACGCCGGTTGTGTTGTTTGCAGTACAAACATACAAGGTTGCGAGAAGATAAAGGCAGATTTACAGGAGATGATGGATGAGGGTTTAATCTATATAATCAGGCCTAGGGAATAGTGTGAAGAGGAAGTGAATTTGGTTTCTGGATGTCCTGGTGAATTCAGAATTTTTGATGTGGAGTATTTGAATGAGGATCTCGTGCAGTTGCATGCTACCTTCTGCCGTACTGCTGGTCAGGTGGAACACCAATACAGGTCTTGCATAGTTTGTTGTCGAGACCCCCGAGGATGTTCTATTGTGAGAGAGGGTGTTCAGTTGTTGTTAGACAATGGAACTATCAAGATCACGGGTCAGAGGGATGATTATCATGAGATTGATATGGTTGATGTTTGTTTAATGGAAGAAGAGTCAGAGGAATAGTATGCCTCCGCGGATGAGTATTTCTCTTCAGACAAAGATTTGTTTGCCAGAAAAGACTTTTTGATGTCTGATTGTGTTGAAGAAGGGGTAAACGTCATTGTGCCTTGTTTTAGTGCACTCGCTCATCTTGAAGTAGAGTACCATAGCAAACCAGTTATTACCCCATTGGTAATTAGTCTGCCAGGTCCTATTCCCTACAAATCAGATAAGGTTGTGCCTTACAAATACAACGCTACAATCTTGGAAGATGGGGTGGAAGTTTCCATCTAGCCAATGCCTGATGTTGGAAATATAGCTGAAAATAGCAGGGTGACCCGTAGCGGTCGTGTGTTTGTGCGGGTTGTTCGGAGAGATGTTGCTGCTGGAAAGAAAATTGCTGAGAATGATGAGCCTAAGAAGGCTACAGGAGAGACTAGTGGAGCTACATTAGAGAAATAAGTGGATGATATTTTGAAGATAATTAAGATGAGCGACTACAGAATTGTAGATCAGCTACTTCAGACTCCTTCAAAGATATATATCCTAGCTTTATTGATGAACTCTTCCGCTCATAGAGAATCATTGATGAGAGTATTAGACCAAGATTTCATGGAGAGTGACATGCCATTAGATCAATTCAGCAGCGTAATTGGAAACATTACGTCATGTAATAACTTGAGTTTCTGTGATGATGAGTTACCAGATGAAGGGAGGAATCATAACCTGGCCCTCCACATATCTATGAACTGCAAGAATAATTTGCTGTCCAATGTGCTAATTGATAATGGATACGCGTTGAATGTTATACCAAGGAGTACTCTCATGAAGTTAAAGTATCAAGGAGCACCTATGCGCCCGAGTGGCATCATTGTGAAGGCATTTGATGGGTTGAGGAAATCTGTCATTGGTGAAGTGGACTTACCCATCCATATAGGACCACATTTGTTCCTGATAACCTTCCAGGTCATGGACATTATTCCCGCATATAGTTGTTTGCTAGGATGGCCATGGATACACGAAGCTGTGGTTGTCACTTCAACTCTGCATCAGAAGCTAAATTTTGTGCGTGAAGGGAAGGTAGTGATCATAAATGGGGAGTAGGCATTGTTGATATCACATTTATCCTCTTTCAGTATTGTAGAAGCAGATGAGGCTGCTGTTGGAACCCAGTTCCAAGCCCTATCCATTGATAACATAAGGAGAAATAAGAATTCCATGGTTTTGCTGAAGGACGCGCAGCAGGTTGTGCGCAATGGCCATAATACAGTTTGGGGACGACTCGTGGATCCACCCGTGAACAAAGATAGAACTGGTTTGGGTTTCTCTTCGAAGAATGGAAAAGACGAAAGTTTGAAGTCAAAGTCTACTGTGAACAGTTATCAGGATGTTTTCCGTAGCGGAGGCTACCTCCATCCAATTGGTTCTGGAATTAATGTTATTGAAGAGGATGAAGCAAAGCAGGGAGTACCAAATTATGTGACGCATGGAGTCAGAGTTCAGAACTGGGTCACCATTGAAGTTCCTTCTTGCATACATGTTTCAAAGTAATTTGTTTTGTTAATCTGTTTATTTCTTTTGAAAAGCTTTCACTCTGCCCAAGGTGGAAGTATTAATGTTGTAGGGCTTATCTGTTTGCTGTGACTTTTTATATCATTAATAAAAGTTGTCTTTTCTTCCCAAATTATTTCTTTGTCTTCTGCCTTTTCTTGGAAAATGGTAATCAGAAAAAACCTTTCAAAATAAATAATAACTGAAAATTAATTTGCATGATCACTTATTATATGTATCAGTTTCTAAAAGCAATCATAAATCATATGTGCAGATTAATTAAAAAACACGTTGAATACAATGACCCCGCACCCTCTCCCAACTTTGAATGTCCTGTGTTTGGGGATGAAGAAGAAGATTATGATGAGATTCCAGAAGAGGTCTCACGGTTGCTTGAGCATGAGGAAAATACCATTCCGCCATATAAGGAGCCTCTGGAAGTGATTAATTTGGGTTCAGAAGAAGATCCGAAGGAAGTCAAGATTAGAGCATCGTTGCATCCCGATGTAAAGAGAGGGTTGATTAAGTTGTTGAAAGAGTATGTGGATATTTTTTCTTGGTCTTATCAAGATATGTCTGGTCTATATACATATATTGTCGAGCATCGTTTGCCGTTGAAGCCAGAGTGTCCGCCAGTTAAACAAAAGTTGAGAAGAACCCACCCAGATATGGCAGTAAAGATCAAAGAGGAGGTCCTAAAGCAGATTAATGTTGGTTTTCTTGTGACGTCAGTGTATCCTCAATGGATTGCCAATATTGTCCCAGTACCGAAAAAAGACAGAAAAGTCTGCATGTGCGTAGATTATAGAGATCTAAATAAAGCTAGTCCAAAAGAAGATTTTCCATTGCCTCACATCGACATGTTAGTGGACAGCACAGCAAAATTCAAAGTATTCTCGTTCATGGATGGATTTTTCGGGTATAATCAAATAAGAATGGCTCCAGAGGACATGAAAAAACAATGTTTAGCACACCCTGGGGAACATTCTGTTACAGAGTGATGCCCTTCGGGTTGAAGAACGATGGTGCAACGTACCAGAGGGCTATGACAACCCTATTCCATGATCTGATGCACAAAGAAATCGAAGTATATGTTGATGATATGATTTCCAAATCCCAGACTGAAGAAGGGCATATAGAAGATTTATTGAAGTTGTTTCAACGTTTGAGGAAGTATCGTCTCTGCTTGAATCCAAATAAATGCACCTTTGGTGTTTGATCGGGGAAATTGTTGGGTTTCATTGTTAGCCAGAAAGGAATTGAAGTTAATGCTGATAAAGTCAAAGAAATTCAATAAATGCCAGCACCAAAAACTGAAAAGCAAGTCAGGGGTTTCCTCGGGCGTTTGAATTATATTTCCAGATTTATTTCCCACATGACTGCAACATGTGAACCGATCTTTAAGTTGTTAAATAAATATCAAGGTTGTGTGTGGACGGATGACTGCCAAAGGGAATTTGAGAGTATTAAAGAATATCTGCTTGAACCTCCTATCTTGCTCCCTCCCGTAGAAGGAAGACCGTTGATTATGTATCTGATAGTGTTAGATAAATCCATGGGCTGTATTCTGGGACAACAGGATGAAACAGGGAAGAAGGAGTTCGCCATTTACTATCTCATCAAAAAGTTCATTGATTGTGAGTCGCGATATTCCATGCTAGAAAAGACATGTTGTGCTTTGGCCTGGGCGGCAAAGCGTTTGCGGCAGTATATGTTGAATCATACCACTTGGTTAATCTCCAAAATGGATTTGATCAAGTATAATTTCGAAAAGCCTGCTCTTACTGGGAGAATTGCCCGCGCAGATGTTGTCATCTGAATATGATATTGAGTATCGCACTCAAAAGGCTATTAAAAGTAGTGTGTTGGCATATTACCTTGCTCACCAACCGATGGAAGATCATCAGTCTGTAGAATATGAATTCCCCGATGAGGATGTGATGTTTCTTAAAGTGAAAGATTGTGATGAACCATTGCCTAAGGAAGGCCCTGGCCCTGAATCTCATTGGAGTATGGTATTTGATGGAGCTGTGAATCCTTATGGTAAAGGAATTGGTGTTGTGATCGTCACTCCTCATGGATCGTACGTTCCTTTTACTGCAAAGTTAACATTTGATTGCACTAATAATATGGCAGAATATGAGGCTTGCATCATGGGTCTTAAGGAAGCTATTGATCTCAGAATCAAAATTCTAGATGTGTATGGTGATTCAGCTTTGGTAATAAATAATATCAAAGGAGAATGGGACACTCGTCACCCTGGCTTGATCCCTTACAAAGATTATGCTAGAAGATTATTACCCTTCTTCAATAAAGTTGAATTCCATCACATCCCTAGAGATGAAAATCAAATGGCAGATGCTCTGGCAATTGTGGCTTCCATGTACCAAGTGAATACTTGGAATGATATACCCCGAATTACAGTTTGACGGCTAGATAGGCCCGCTCATGTGTTTACGACAGAGGAGGTAGCAGATGAAAAACCATGGTACTATGATATCAAGCATTTTCTTCAGACTCAGGAATACCCGATTGGTGCGTCAAGGAAAGATAGAAAGACACTGAGAAGATTGGCAGGAAGTTTCTTCCTCAGTGAAAATGTGTTATACAAGAGGAATTATGACATTGTCTTTCTCATATGCGTGGATAGACACAAAGCAGACATGTTGATGCATGAGATTCATGAAGGTTCATTTGGCACTCATGCTAATGGACATTCGATTGCTAAAAAGATGCTAAGGGAAGGTTATTATTGGTTGACAATGGAAATCTGACTGTTACAAATTTGCAAAGAAGTGCCATAAATGCCAGGTTTATGCAGATAAGGTCCATGTGCCTCCGACACTTCTCAATGTGATTTTCTCCCCATGGCCTTTCTCTATGTGGGGTATAGACATGATCAGGATGATAGAACCCAAAGCTTCGAATGGGCACCGTTTTTTCTTGGTAGCAATAGATTACTTCACCAAATGGGTAGAGGTTGCTTCATATGCCCATGTTACCAAACATGTGGTTGTGCGTTTCATCAAAAATAATCTTATATGCCGGTATGGTGTGCCGAGCAGAATCATCACCGACAATGGCTCGAATTTGAACAACAAGATGATGACAGAACTGTGTGAAGAATTCAAGATTGTCCATCACAACTAATCTCCATACAGGCCAAAGATGAATGGGGCTGTCGAAGCTGCTAATAAGAATATCAAGAGAATTATCCAGAAAATGGTTGTTACTTATAAGGATTGGCATGAAACGCTCCCTTTTGCTCTGCATGGATATCGAACATCTGTTCGCACTTCAACAGGAGCAACCCCGTTCTCCCTGGTGTATGGAATGGAAGTTGTACTCCCTGTCGAGGTAGAGATTCCCTCGTTGCGTGTGATAATGGAAACCAAATTGACAGAGGCTGAATGGGTCCAGAACAGGTTTGACCAATTGAATTTGATTAAGGAAAAGAGAATGACAGCTTTATGTCATGGGCAGTTGTATCTGAGAAGAATGAATAAAGAATTTGATAAAAAGGTCAAACCTCGTGAATTCAGAGAAGGCGACCTCGTGCTCAGGAAGATCATGTCTTTCAACACTGATTCAAGGGGCAAGTGGACTCCCAATTTTGAAGGCCCATTTATTGTCAAGAAAGCCTTCTCTGGTGGTGCATTAATTCTTGAAACTATGGATGGCGAGGATTTCCCACGTCCCATGAATTCTGACGCAATCAAGAAATACTTCGCCTAAATAAATAAAAGAACAGCTCACTAAGTTGAAAATCCGAAAGGGAGGCTTAGGCAAAAAGGGGCGTCTCGGTAGGCCGAAAACCCGAAATGGCGGTCTAGGCAAAAATTAGAGACATAAACAGAATAAAATTCCCGCTAAGTTGAAAACCCGCAAGGGAAGCTTAGGAAAAAGGGATTTTTTTGGCAAGTAACTACGTCAGACAAGACTTGATCGTTGAAGCAACAATCTTCTTGGGTCATCACCATACTTCAACAAAAGCTGCTGCTCAGGATTTCAAAAGTTGTTAGGGGGAATAGTGGTCATTGTATCTCAATGTATCTTTTCCATTATGTATTACCATTTCCCAAACTTTGTAATCATCCATAGAGTCTCGCCATTCGCAGACTACCATTCTATTAATGAAATTCGAGCTTTTACCCAATTCTTTATGTTCTTATTTTATTTAGCTTGCAAAGACTCCATTTATTACTGATGATAACTTTAAAAGCAAAAAGATTAAAAAGCAAAATTGACTGTAAAAAAAAAGAAGAGATCTTTACAATTCAATTTACTTTGAGATTTGTAACGACACAATGACAACAAAAAATGGTGATCCCAGGAATGAACAAACTCTGGTTGTTTTGAGAAGATTTGCTTCCTTCATGAAGGTTCTATCAGGTCATGTTGCTGGTATGTGCACGATCTTTGTATGTTTCTCAGATAGTTAAAGACGATACCAATCGGTGTAAGGTGCAGTATTGGGTTTGTGATCCCATTGTCTCCAGTCAGGTCTTGGTTCATATTTAATTTTTGGTTTGCATGGTCAGAAGCCTCTGTCCCAGATTCCCCAACGAAGTCTTCCCTCATATAATGAAAGGTTTTATTCCCTTGGTGTGCTGAGATGTCGCTCTTTCTGCAGTATTGGCATTAATGTTAACTTCTTGATTCCCCGGGAAGTCTATCCCATGGCATCTTTAGTAAAGTTAAAGGCAGGCAATAGGTTTGGTTTCCGCAGTTGGCCTTTACCTTTCTTGGAATGATCTTTCTGGTTGAAGTTTAGCCAAGTGTTGTTAGTACCTGAGGCAGTTTTGTTTGTTTATTCCTACTGATTGTGTATTTGTTTTACCAGCATACGCACGATAGCACTCATACATTCATACATACATCATGCATGGCTAAAATTGACAAATCATTGTTCATTGACGCTGTGTTCTGACTTTCCTACGCTCCTTGCTTAGGTGGATTTGGTTTTCCCTCTTGAGTTTATTTCTCAAAGGATGTATCTTCGTTGGCTGTCTTACTCCAGTTTATTTCTGATTTGGATCTGTGGTTGCATGACAATATTATTTACTTTGGATTTCTGAAAACTTTGAGTTTTAGTTTGTGCATTTATTTTACACGAGAAGACTTTATCTCCTCAGCAGGAATATCGTGGCATTTCCCCGGGAAGTCATATTTCTATCCCCAGAAAGTCGTTTCTTCTTGCAATTCTCCATGACAACAAGAAAAAATCTCTTTATTTGAGACAGTTTATGTTTAATCCTTTCCAGGCAGATTTCCTTGGTTAAAGAAGAAGTTGAGACCCATTCTAGGTGAAACACCAGAATTTTGGGAAAACTTGATATTTTCTCTCTTTCTACCTTCGGTGAATGTTGGTAGGACATCGGCAGTGAACGTCGGTGTTTATTATCTTTTTTCTATCTTCAGTGAACGTTGATAGTTCATCGTTAGTGAACGGCGGTGATATGATATATTCTCTTTCTACCTTCAGTGAATGTTGGTAGACCATCGACAGTGAATGTCGAAGTTTATTATCTTTTTGCTATCTTCAGTGAATGTTGATAGTTCATCATCAGTGAACGGCGGTGATATGATATATTCTCTTTCTATCTTCAGTGAACGTTGGTAGACCATTGGCAGTAAACGTCGATGTTTATTATCTTTTTTCTATCTTTAGTGAACGTTGATAGTTCATCGTCAGTGAACGGCGGTGATATGATATTCTCTTTCTACCTTTGGTGAACGTTGGTAGGACATCGGAAGTGAACGTCGGTGTTTGTTATCTTTTTACTATCTTCAGTGAACATTGATAGTTCATCATCAGTGAACGGCAATGATATGATATTTTCTCTCTTTCTACCTTCAGTGAACGTTGGTAGGACATCAGCAGTGAACGTTGGTGTTTATTATCTTTTTGCTATCTTCAGTGAATGTTGATAGTTCATCGTCAGTAAACGGCGGTGATATGATATATTCTCTTTCTACCTTCAGTGAACGTTGGTAGACCATCGACAGTGAATGTCGATGTTTATTATCTTTTTTCTATCTTCAGTGAACATTGATAGTTCATCTTCAGTGAACGGCGGTGATATGATATTTTATCTCTTTCTACCTTCAGTGAACGTTGGTAGGACATCGGCAGTGAAAGTCGGTGTTTATTATCTTTTTGCTATCTTCAGTGAACATTGATAGTTCATCATCAGTGAACGGAGGTGATATGATATTCTCTTTCTACCTTCGGTGAATGTTGGTATGACACTGGCAGTGAACGTTGGTGTTTATTATCTTTTTGCTATCTTCAGTGAATGTTGATAGTTCATCGTTAGTGAACGGCGGTGATATGATATTCTCTTTCTACCTTCGGTGAACGTTGGTAGGACATCGGTAGTGAACGCCAATTTTTATTATCTTTTTGCTATCATCAGTGAACGTTGATAGTTCATCATCAGTGAACGGCGGTGATATGATATTTTCTCTCTTTCTACATTGAGTGAACGTTGGTAGGACATCGGCAGTGAACATCGATATTTATTATCTTTTTTCTATCTTCAGTGAACGTTGATAGTTCATCGTCAGTGAACGGTGGTGCTTTGATTTTCTCTTTCTACCTTCAGTGAAAGTTGGTAGACCATCGGCAGTGAACGTCAATGCTTGTTATCTTCCTCTCTGATTCAGTTCTTTTGGTCCACCAGTGATTTATTTTCCTGGTGGGGTTGCTCCTTTGTTTCTTTATTTTTGTTGCATCCCCAGTGATACTTTGCGTCTCTTTGGTATTGTTCATATGCATTCATATGCATAAGAATTTGCATGGCATCTTAAGGCCAAAAATAGGGTTTGTTTTATATTTAAGTATCTCCGATCACTTCGACACGAAGATTTTCAACCTTCGTATCTCCGGATAGAAGAAACTTAAATAAGGGCAGTTGTTGTACCCCAATTTTTGCCCCTAAGATCCCTTCATCATACCATGTTGATTTAATCACAACAAGATCACATTAGGGCTTTTGGTTCGTCTCCCTATCTTTAGTTTGCTCTTTTGAGGAGTTACCAAGCACCTTGACTTGTTTTCTTTTGTGATCATGAATATTTTGCATTGATTTTCTTTCTAATTAATAAAATAAAATGTTGGTTTGTCTTACTTGTTAATAATGTAGGTAAAGGAAATGAGGTTTAGCAAGTTGCTCCATGGGTTCATGAGTTTATTTCCATGCCCTAGTCAACATAGCTTGAGGAGTTCAAACCTCACCATTGAAGTTGTTTTGGAAGAAATGGCATGACAAGACTTATTTTGGGTTCAACACATTTCAAAGTTATCAAAATTTCTTCAAAAGTACAAGGGGTTGGGGAAAGGAGTTGTCATGATTGGACAAGGTCTTGTTCCTATTAGTCACAAGAGCACATTTCTCTAAAATTTCAAGATATGGAAGTGGTTTTAGTGGCTATGAGTCCTCATCATCATCCTCAATAACTTCTATTCACAAAGAAACAATGTTGGCACAAGAAGCTTGTTCAAACTTGTCAAAGTTCCTCAAAGCATTCTCTTGATCTAGAGGCTAGGGTTTTGAACTTCAAAGGAGCATATCTTACTCACCTTTTGGTATTTTTGAGTGATTCCAAAGACATATTTATCTTTAAAGAGTTACCAACAAATCACTTCAAAAGTTCCAAGGAATTTTCACGTGGAAGGAACTTGGTGAAGAAGAAAGATTACAAGTCATCTAGATGAATCCATAATTTTCCATATGTGACTTCAAATGGTCATAACTTGGTCAATTTTTATCACCTTGAGTCCATTATTTTTCCATGATGATCTTAAAGGTGTTTAATTTATGCCTTATTTGATGTGAAAAGTGAGAAAACTGATGGAAGTTGCCTTAAATATGCAAAAGATTATAGGTCATTTCATGATGTTTGGCCAACTTCAACAAGTCATAACTTGCTCATTTTTTGGATATTTTGAGTGGTTCAAATTTCAAAATGTAATTCAAGAGATCTAATATATTCCATCTTTTTTGTTCAAGAGAAAATTCTAAGAGGAAGGCCATGCTTGGATACAAAAGGTTATAAGTTATTTTTGAAGAAGAATTTGAAATGTTTCTAAGTATGGAAAGTCAACTCTTTTTCTTCAACTTTGTCTCCATGTAACTTTCAGCTCAAGCATCCATTTGATTCCATTATTTTTCCATTGCAAAGCTTGTAACCTCATCTTTTCAAAGCATCAAGAATCATGCCCTAAGACCCCCTGAGTTGGAAATGCCATGGATTTGAATTTGGTAACTTGAAACTGAATTTTTCACAAAGTCAAAATTTTGAAATCCATCATGTGACTTCTAAACACAAGATTTGTGCGTGTTTTTGGTTGAAACTTGATTAGAAAAGTTGCCATAAGTGATTAGCACCCCAAAACGCAAGGTTTGCATGAGTTTTGATAGAAATGAAGTCACACTTCACTCGTGCTCGACCCTTACTCAATTTCCCTCCAAACTTCCTTGTTTCTTAAAATTTTCATTCCCATTCACTTCCCTATAAATAGAGGGTCATCCCCCATCCATTTTCCCAAGCTTAGAGAGCCAAGAACACCCTACCAAAACCTCACACGAACCCACTTTTTTTTAATTCAGTTTCTGAAGTTTAAGCTTCCTTTTCCAAAATTCTTTGCGCATACATCATCCTTGAGCATCATACAAACTCTTCAGCACTTAAACCAATCAAAATGAGCCATAATTCAAGCTACAGAAGTCCAGTTTCAAAGCTTCTTACTTGAACTTCGAAAAAGTAGAATTCTCCACCATTTGGATCCAAATCAAACACTAATCTGTTCTACTCCTTTGTCTGATTCTAATGCTGCTTACAATTTTTAAATCCATTGAGAATTGAGAGAGAAATCTCAAATTGAAGGTGCTCGCTATTTTCTGGGTTTTTGATTCATATCTCTCTCCATACCTTATATAAATTTGGCGCGATGGTTGTGTTAGAATCGTCTTGAAGAGACGAGTTCAATGATGCTAGCCTGAGATCCTAATTTTTCCATTTAAAGGATCTCATAAAATCTCCATTGCAGGGTCTCTGGAGGTTGAAGACGATGACATGTCTCGTCTCAGCCAATGATAGCGTGCCAAACGTTTTAATTTCATTGGTTGCCCTTTTTCTGATCACATATGTGTTTCACTAAGGTCCATATCAAGCACAACACATATGGTCCATTGGATTAGCTTACTAACGCGTTTTGACTATGATCTGATGGTCCACATCTTTTTGGTTTTATTTTATTTTCTGATTTTATATTTTTATTGATTAAATTTTCAAAAATTCATAACTCTTTTATTTTTTATCCAAAAATTATGAAAAAATTAACAAAAATAATTTGAATTATTTCTGATCTCATGAGTATTTTTTCACATTATTATTTTGACATTTGGTAATTTTTATATTTTTTGTATTATTTTCTTTTTTTTAATTACTTAAAAAATACTTCCTGACATTTTTTTAATTCTGAAAAAATTCATAAATATTATTTTGCATATTTTTGACTTTCCGAAATTTTATGGAATTTTATGTTGAGGTTTACTATTTTTTTACCTATTTTATATTTGTTTGAACAATTTTAAATTGTTTAAAAATAGTTTCTGACTTTTAAAAATTACCAAATTTTTTATAAAAATATTTGGATCCATTTCTGATTTTTCTATGGCCTTATTTTTCACTTCTTGATTAATTTGAACATAATTGATATTTTCCTCATTATTTTTCTATTTTTTAAACATTTTTTAATGTATATATTAAATATAATATTTTTTTTGTGATTAGTTTCTAGCTAATCTTGGGTTAGGTTTTGGATCATGAACTTTATTAACATCATTGAATCCATGGTATTGAGTTTAACTCCACAAAAAATGGATGAATGATTTTAATAATAGTTTGATTAAAATTTAATTCAAATGCGGTTTGTATATTCTTTTTTACCCTAATCCTCTTCATCTCATCCCCTTCTTATTGCACTAAGTGTTGTTGGAGCATGATCTCTATATCATGTCTCAAAACAAATGGTGCACAGATTACTATTGACCGGCCTCAAAATAGGTGCGACTTCTATATAAGTCCACTTACGATTGCTTAACATAGCGCTAAATTTTGTCCCGATTTAAATAAATGATCATTTGTGGCCCAAACTTATGATTGCAAGCCCAAGTATGTTAATTTGATCTCTTTGATCCAATAACTTTGATATTCATTGTGTGGAGGCTTTGGTTCTACCAATCCTCTAATGGATCTATAACACCTTTGGTCAACGCGGATCACTTAAACATCGTTGATCATTAAATGGTACTTGTGAGAATTCCAAATGGATGATATACTTGACAAAAAGCAAATGCAACTTGTTGTGTGGAGGCTTTGGTTCTACCAATCCTCTAATGAGTTCCAAATGCAAGTTTCAAGATGGTCATCCAACTAACCACTAATTATTGACTTGTTTTATCTTATGCTTTTATTCTTTTTTATACTTTATGTACTATTTCTTTTTTTAGGATTTACATTTTATGCCATTTTCATCTTTTCTCATTTGAGCATTTATTTTCTTGCCATTTTTACTTTGCTCACTTGAGCTTTTCTTTTCTTTTCTTAAGATACTTAATAATCAACATAAACCCTAAAAAACTTTTAATGGCACTTGGACTATTTGGTTACTATCCTTGGCATGATGGATCATGGCACTTTTTCTTGGACTTAGGATTAGAAACCTTGGCCTACCTTGGAGACCTTGTAATCTTATCTGATTATTTTTGTCTGGAGTTCTTGAGGTTTACCTCAAGACATTGGGTTGCTTGTTTGCTTTTGTGTGCAGGAACTATGTAATCACAAAAACCTGCACACAAAAGAGGAACTATGTAATCACAAAAACATGCACACAAAAGCAAACAAGTAACCCAATGTCTTGAGGTAAACCTCAAGAACTCCAGACAAAAATAATCAGATAAGATCACAAGGTCTCCAAGGTAGGCCAAGGTTTCTAATCCTAAGTCCAAGAAAAAGTCCCATGCTCCATCATGCCAAGGATAGTAACCAAATAGTCCAAGTGCCATTAAATGTTTTTAGGGTTTATGTTGATTATTAAGTATCTTAAGAAAAGAAAAAGAAAAGCTCAAGTGAGTAAAGTAAAAATGGCAAGAAAATAAATTCTCAAATGAGCAAAGATGAAAATGGCATGAAATGTAAATGCTAAAAAAATAAATAGTACATAAAGTATAAAAAAGAATAAAAGCATAAGATAAAACAAGTCCATAATTAGTGGTTAGTTGGATGGCCATCTTGAAACATGCATTTAGAACTCATTAGAGGATTGATAGAACCAAAGCCTCCACACAACAAGTTGCATTTGCTTTTTGTCAAGTATATCATCCATTTGGAATTCTCACAAGTACCATTTAATGATCAACGATGTTTAAGTGATCCGCGTTGACCAAAGGTGTTGTAGATCCATTAGAGGATTGGTAGAACCAAAGCCTCCACATAATGAATCTCAAAGTTATTGGATCAAAGAGATCAAACTAACATACTTGGGCTTGCAATCATAAGTTTGGGCCATGAATGATCATTTATTCGAATCGGGACAAAATTTAGCTCTATGTTAAGCAATCGTAAGTGGACTTATATAGAAGTCACACCTATTTTGAGGTCGGTCAATAGCAATCTATGCACATTTGTTTTGAGACATGATATAGAGATCATGCTCCAACAACACTTAGTGCAATAAGAAGGGGGTGAGATGAAGAGGATTAGGGTAAAAAAGAAAATACAAACCACATTTGAATTAAATTTTAATCAAACTATTATTAAAATCATTCATCCATTTTTTATGGATTTAAACTCAACACCATGGATCCAATGATGTTAATAAAGTTCATGATCCAAAACCTAACCCAAGATTAGCTAAAAAATAATCACAAAAAAAATATTGTATTTAATATATACATTAAAAAGTGTTTAAAAAATAAAAAAAATAATGAGGAAAATATCAATTATGTTCAAATTAATCAATAAGTGAAAAATAAGGCCATAGAAAAATCAGAAATGGATCCAAATATTTTTATAAAAAATTTGGTAATTTTTAAAAGTCGGAAACTATTTTTAAACAATTTAAAATTTTTCAAACAAATATAAAATAGGTAAAAAATAGTAAACCTCAACATAAAATTCCATAAAATTTTTAGAAAGTCAAAAATATGCAAAATAATATTTATGAATTTTTTCAGAATTAAAAAAATGCCAGGAAGTATTTTTTAAGTAATTAAAAGAAAGAGAATAATACAAAAAAAAATAAAAAATACCAAATGTCAAAATAAAAATGTGTAAAAATATTCATGAGATCAGAAATAATTCAAAGTATTTTTGTGAATTTTTTCATAATTTTTGGATAAAAAATAAAAGAGTGATTAATTTTTGAAAATTTAATCAATAAAAATATAAAATCAAAAAATAAAATAAAACCAAAAAGATGTGGACCATCAGACGATAGTCAAAACGCGTTAGTAAGCTAATCCAATGGACCATACGCGTTGTGCTTGATATGGACCTTAGTGAAACACACATGTGATCAGAAAAAGGGCAACCAATGAAATTAAAATGTTTGGCACGCTATCATTGGCTGAGACGAGACATGTCATTATCTTCAACCTCCAGACGCCCTGCAATGGGGATTTTGTGAGATCCTTCAAATGGAAAAATTAGGATTTCAGGCTAGCATCATTGAACTCGTCTCTTCAAGACGATTCTAACACAACCATCGCGCCAAATTTATATAAGGTATGGAGAGAGATATGAATCAAAAACCCAGAAAATAGCGAGCACCTTCAATTTGAGATATCTCTCTCAATTCTTAATGGATTTAAAAATTGTAAGCAGCATTAGAATCAGACAAAGGAGTAGAACAAATTAGTGCTTGATTTGGATCCAAATGGTGGAGAATTCTACCTTTTCGAAGTTCAAGTAAGAAGCTCTGAAACTGGACTTCTGTAGCTTGAATTATGGCTTGTTTTGATTGGTTTAAGTGCTGGAGAGTTTGTATGATGCTCAAGGATGATGAATGCACAAAGAATTTTGGAAAAGGAAGCTTAAATTTCAGAAACTGAATTCAAAAAAAGTGGTTCGTGTGAGGTTTTGGTAGGGAGTTCTTGGCTCTCTAAGCTTGGGAAAATGGATGGGGGGTGACCCTCTATTTATAGGGAAATGAGTGGGAATGAAAATTTTAAGAAACAAGGAAGTTTGGAGGGAAATTGAGTAAGGGTCGAGCACGAGTGAAGTGTGACTTCATTTCCATCAAAAATCAGCCAAACCTTGCGTTTTGGGGTGCTAATCACTTCTGGAAAGTTTGCTAATCAAGTTTAAATCAAAAACGCGCATAAATCTTGTGTTTAGAAGTCACATGATGGATTTCAAAATTCTGACTTTGTGAAAAATTCAGTTTCAAGTTACCAAATTCAAATCCATGGAATTTCCAACTCATGGGGTCTTAGGGCATGATTCTTAATGCTTTGGAAAGATGAGGTTACAATATTTGCAATCTAAAAAGAATGGAATTAAGTGGATGCTTGAGCTGAAAGTTACATGGAGTCAAAGTTGAAGAAAAAGAGTTGACTTTCCATACTTAGAAATATTTCAAATTCTTCTTCAAAAATGACCTATAACCTTTTGTATCCAAACATGGCCTTCCTCTTAGAATTTGATCTTTACCAAAAAATATGGAATGAAGTAGATCTCTTGAATGACAGTTTGAAATTTGAACCACCCAAAATCTCCAAAAAATGAGCAAGTTATGACTTGTTGAAATTGGCCAAAAATCATGAAATGACCTATAAATCGTTTGCATATTTAAGGCAACTTCCATCCATTTTCTCACTTTACACATAAAATAAGGCATAAAGTACACATCTTTAAGATCATAATGGAAAACGAATGGACTCAATGTGATAAAAATTGACCAAGTTATGACCATTTGAAGTCACATATGGAAAATTGTGGATTCGTCTGGATGACTTGTAATCTTTCTTCTTCACCAAGTTCCTTCCACATGAAAATTCCTTGGAACTTTTGAAGTGATTTGGTGGTAACTATTTAAAGAGAAATATGTCTTTGGAATCACTCAAAAATACCAAAAAGTGAGTAAGATATGCTCCTTTGAAGTTCAAAACCCTAGCCTCTAGATCAAGAGAATGCTTTGAGGAACTTTGACAAGTTTGAACAAACTTCTTGTGCCAATATTCTTTCTTTGTGAATAGAAGTTGTTGAGGATGATGATGAGGACTCATAGCCACTAAAACCACTTCCATATCTTGAAATTTTAGAGAAATGTGCTCTTGTGACTAATAGGAACAAGACCTTGTCCAATCATGACAACTCCTTCCCTTAACCCCTTGTACTTTTGAATCAATTTTGATAACTTTGAAATATGTTGAACCCAAAATAATTCTTGTCATGCCATTTATTCCAAAACAACTTCAATGGTGAGGTTTGAAATCCTCAAGCTATGTTGACTAGGGCATGGAAATAAACTCATGAACCCATGGAGCAACTTGCTAAACCTCATTGCCTTTACCTACATTATTAACAAGTAAGACAAACCAACATTTCATTTTATTAATTAGAAATAAAATCAAAGCAAAATATTCATGATCACAAAAGAAAACAAGTCATGGTGCTTGGTAACTCCTCAGAAGAGCAAAGCTAAAGACAGGGAGAAGAACCAAAAGCCCTAATGTGATCTTGTTGTGATTGAATCAACATGGTATGATGAAGGGATCTTAGGGGGGGGGGGGGGGAATTAGGGTACAACAATTAGCTTTCGATAGTTCATATCCCAAACCTAAGTGATTATTTTTCTCGGGAATTTCTGGGAGCTTTCCTCAACCTTTCAAGGCACTACCTTCCATGGTCGTTTTCAAATCTCTCCACGAGGCTACCTTAGGCTTATTATTTTTCTCCACTAGTAAAGTCATCATTTAAGCAACTTCCAGGACTTGAAACAGGGTGGCTATACAATCTTCATCAGCACTAATATATTTGTATGGTTCGATGTGACTTACAAATATGTCCTTCTCACCGTTGATTATGTTTAATTTCCTTTCCACTAAGAACTTCAACTTTTGATGTAAGGTCGAAGTAGCTGCCCCTGCTGCATGAATCCAAGGTCTCCCCAGTAAGCAAGTGTATGTTGGTTCTATATCCATGACCTGGAAAGTGATATAGAAGATATGTGGCCTAATTTTGACTGGAAGGTCCACCTCTCCGAATACTGAGCTTTGAGAATCGTCAAATTCTTTCACTATTTTAGAGCTTGGCCTTATCACAATGGCATCTAATGTTAACTTCATCAGACTTGTTTTTGGAAATACGTTAAGGGCAGATCCAGTATCGGTGAATACTCTGGATAGGCTCGTGGTACCTATTTTCATAGATATATGAAGTGCTTTGTTGTGAGCTCGGCCTTGAGGTGGCAAATCAATGTTACTAAAACCCAAGTATGGTCCGGATGTTAGATTTGCTGTGACATTATCAAATTGATTCACAGTAATCTCTTCCGCAACGTGGGGCGAACTTAGTACCTTCATTAAAGAGTCTCAGTGCGCTTCAGAATTAATGAGAAACGAGAGTATGGAGATTTAAGATGGAGTTTGGTGAAGCTGATCCACCACATTGTAGTCACTTCTTTTGATTATTTTCAGAAACTCCCCTACCTCTTGATCAGTAAAGTTTTTGCTTGGAGGTTCTTTCTCTTGACTCGTTTCCACCACTATTTTTCCCTTGTCCTTTATTGAGGTCTCATCTTTCTTCTTGGGTGGTTCAACTCCAAAGACTCGACCACTCCGGGTCATACTCCCTGTCCCTGCTATATTTGAAATTATTGGTCCTTGACTTGGAGATGGATCATTTTCTTGTTTCACTCCGTTAATGTACACGACTGAGTCATAACTCCATGACACTGCCTTATTACTTTCATAAGGGATAGTTGACGGTCCCTTAATTATCATCGTGGCCTTTGCAACTGCTAATATTTGGAGAACCTTCTTTGGTGTCATCTCTAGGGTCTCTTCTGATTCTTCCCACGAGATCACCAGAGTCTTCTTGTTAATATTTGGGCCTTGGAAAGGAATTACCAACGGCTTCTTTCCTTCAATTACTGCTACATATTTTTCTTCAGGGTATGGTCGGAATCGGACTATCCCCTGGTCCACTAGCTTTTGCAGCGTTCTTTGAAAGGATTCATTATGTTCCAACAGGAACCCACATTCCCATAGATATTCCTTCAACAAGTTTATCGGGGCTTTTGCTTGTCTGGTTGCCCCACAGTCAGTGACTACTTCAATTGCATTTATTGTCAGTCCCCTATGCGTAGGCATAGGGTTTGATTTAATGTTAGGTTTCTCAAAAGTGATGTCTTGAGATTCTAACAAATCTTGAACTTTATGCTTGAATGCCCAATATTATTCTATGGTGTGTCCAGGAGAATTAGCATGGTATTCACATATGGCGTCGATATTGTACTTTCATGGGAGTGGCCCGACTGGAGGAGCTAGAGGCTTGAGTTCCACCAAGGATGCCTTAACAAAGTGCTGTAATAACTGACTAGGTGGCATAGGGAGTGGATCAAAATTTCTTCGTGGCCTTCCAAATTTTCCTTTCTACTATCCTTGTCGAATCATTAATGGTTTTTAGGCCCTTGGTTGTGAGGCTACAACATTAATTTCTCCCTCTTTTTTTTCCAGGAAGTTTGATACAAACCTTTTTGAATTGTAGGGGGAATTTGATGGTCCCCCTGGTATTTTCCCAATCTTTATTCCAGTCTCATTTCTTTCTCTGATAGTCACTAGATCTGCGAATCCCAAAGAGATACTTCCAACCATCTTCTCATAATATAATCCTTGCAAGGTTCCCATGAACATGTCTGCTAACTCTTTTTCCAATAGCGGCGGCTACACACGGGATGCCATCTCCCTCCATCTATGAGCATATTCTTTAAAGGATTCTTCTTTCTTCTGGGATAGATTCTGGAGTTTCATGCGGGTAGGCGCCATGTCCAGGTTATATTTATAATTCTTTAAGAAAGGATTAGCAAGATCTGCCTAGGTTCGAATGTGAACTCGTTCCAACTGTATATACCAATCTAGAGATGCTCCGCTTAAGTTGTCTTGAAAATAGTGAACCATTAGCTTTTGATCGTGTGCATGGGCATGCATCTTCCTGCAATACATGCACAAATGATTTCTTGGACAAGTGAGCCCTTTGTATTTTCCAAAGTCAGGCACTTTGAACTTCGGTGGAATTACCACATCGGGAACTATGCCTATTTCGAGAGCATCTACTTTGAAAGCATCAAAACCCTCCATAGCTTTCAACCTTTCTTCCAGAGCCTTATATTGATTCATCACCAGTGGATTATCGACATCATGAGTACCAGTTTTCTTCAAGGGTTCCTGATTGACATCCTCTAGGTCATGGTCTCTATATTGTAGGTCGAAATAGTTGTCTGCATTGCTGATTGGAATTTTTAGGGAATGTGATTCCCCTTCTTTTGATGGTGGTGGGACAAACCCTTCGGTTTCAGCTTCTCTTTTCTCTTGTTGGGCCATGACGGATTTTTGGGGTCTTGTCTCTGGCTCTTTTCTTAGTTGGTGACCGCTTGATGCACCAATCATTTGAGCTACTTCTTTGAAAGCTACCCTAGGAATCTGATCTTGTCTATCAATAATGTTCTTCAAAGCTAGAAGAACTTGACTCAGATTTCCTTTCATTGAACTTACATCACCCTTTACTTGGTCGAGATCTTCCTTGAATGCAACCTGATTTTCCTTAATTTGTTCCATTGCTTTTTGTTGGTAGGCCCTTTTTTGATATGAAGGCCAAGGAGGTGGTGATCTTTTTCTACCAATGGTTTAACTTGAGAGATTTTTTTTAAAACATGAGCTTAGGTATGAAATGCAGATGTTTGTGAATGCATGCATGCAAATGAATATGTATGAACATGAAAGGGGTTAAATGTCTTATTCACTTGGATATATATATTTATTTTTTCTTTTTCACTTCCATTTTTTATTTGGTGAATATCTTAAAAATAGATATGCAAACGAGATACATAAACAAAATGCCTTTATTAAAAGTAACATGATTCAGATATTGAAAGATATTACAGTCTTAAACCAAAACTTGTTTGCATGAAATTAAGCAAAGGGAAACAAATCTTCTGGGTGTGCTTGCGGATGTTTGCTCTGAAACCATCGACCATTGCTTGACAAAGCTTGAGAAAGTCTTCAACATCCTTAGGATCAATGGTATCCCCATAGCGGCGAGCTAATATCTTCAGAGCTCTTTCGTATAATTTCCCTTTTATGGCTTTGATTTCAGGCATGTCTGGCTTGATGGCATTGACGCGGACAAGTTGTTTCCCTTTGGTATCCATTTTCAAAGATAATCACCAAAATCTTGATTTTTTTTACCCAATGAATAAGACAAATAAAAGAAACAGACGATGAATATATGCAATGTATGGATGTATGGTTTAGTGACGGGATTTTGTGACAGGTACCCTTATAAGGTAGGCTCTTAATTTTGACATATGGTTAGTCTACCCTTCCCATAAGGTGGCCTCCTTAAGGGTATCATGAATAACACCAGAGGGAAAAAGCACAAGGGCCTCCCTTAGGTGGAGCCTCTTTATGGACCGAGATTTTCGTCTCAAAGTCGTGAAAGGTCTCGTCATGAGATTTTGGTTAAGGTCGTTACAAAGAGTTGTGGGTGGCATTCCAAAGTCCTACTAGTCAATAGGATATCTCTCGATAAGTATTCCTTTTGCAAAATTCCACCGACGCTAGGCGAAGTTATCACATAAACTCACGGGGATGATGTATCCCCTAAGCTAATAAATGAACCTTCTTTCTAAGGGTTATTTGAAATTTTTTGAAATAAAAGTCCCGCCACGCGGAAAATATATAATGATAAAAAAAATAGACAAGAAATAAATAAATGCAATAAATAAACAACTAAATAAAAAAAACCTAAAACATAGGGTTGAGTCCCCAGCAGAGTCGCCAACTGTTGCGACTGGTTTTTTAATCAGAGTCCCCACTACTAGTTTTTATACAAAGGAAGGGAATCTAATAGGAAACCCTAATTTGTAAACAGAGATTCTAAGTTTCAGACTACTTTAGACGAAAGGAAGGTGTTAAGCACCTTTCATCTATCTTATTCTTAAGGATACTATGTTTAGTTTTAGGTTTAACAGGGTTTTAATTTTTAATAGGAGAACTCGTAACGATTTTAGTCGTATGCCTACGTATCCTCTTACGAGGAATCAGAGTCCCAATTCATAGTTCGTACGGGTTTGTGTTTTTTAGGGGTTGCAAAAGTATTTTGAATTGCCTCACATTTTGACCAGGTGTAGAGATTGCGGAATTTTGGACTAAATGCGCGATTAGTCAAAATATATTTGGAACCCTTTAGCAAAAAATATTTGTTTAGATTATTTTACTGCGAAAAAGAATTTAGTATTTGTTATGTATTTTTTTATAATATTAACCATGAAATTTCTTAATTAATGCATGATAAAAAATATTTTAATGTAATATATAAAAATATATAAATGAGTTTGAATAAAATTATTATTTAAATTATAATATAAATAATATAATATTTTAGTAAAAATAAAATAAAATAAATACTAAAATGATAATTATTATAATAAAAAACAATTAGTAAAAAAGAAGATAAAATAATAATTAAAAAAATAGAAATAATTAAGTTTGTTTTAGGGGGTGTATTTTTAGGTTGGGTAGTAAAAGAGTAGGGTGCAAAGAGTCAGGGTCTGAATTCAAATATTGAATTCAGGCCCAGTTGGCCTGGGGGTGCATTTTGTAACTTGTAAGCAAAACAGGGATGTGTACTAAGAAATTGGGCTAGGCTCAAACGAGTTATGGGGAAGGGCCTGGTTGATCGTATGAGTGAGAGTACACGAAGCTTACCATGGACTTGGCCTTATGGCCGTCAAGTAATAATCCAAAGGACTAGATTAAAAGGGTGCATAATTATTACAGTGCATGCGCGAGCATTGGATCAATACAGAACATAAAGAATTCGTTTCACATTTCATTCTCCATTTTCCCTTCGTTTATAGTTTCTATTGTCCTCTCTCTCTTTCTCTCTCTCTCTCTCTCTCTCTCTCTCTCTCTCTCTCTCTCTCTCTCTCTCTCTCTCTCTCTATATATATATATATATATATATATATATATATATATATAATATATATATATATTATATATATATATATATATATATATATATATATATTATATATATATATATATATATATATATATATATATATATATTATATATATATATATATATATATATATATATATATATATATATATATATATATATATATATATATATAATATATCGTAAGCTTTATCCTTCCTTCAACCCTAAATCCCAGAACAACTCAACTCACTGTGGCGGCTCAAAACTGGACCCAACCCCACCGCAAATCAACACATAAAACCCTTAATCAAAATCAAAACAAAGAGAAAGTTGAGTTTGGTTTTACCCCTTCGCGATTTAGGTTTCCTGATTTTGAGCTCCTCTGGCTCTCTGGCGCTAATCTCATTTTCTCCTTCTTGTTCGCAGGTTTTGAAGGTGGTGGCTGATGGTAGCAATGACAACGACGGCGCGATCACGCAATTAGGGTTTCAGATATTGAAACCCTAATTGCCTTTTCTCTGATCTTCAACAATGAACGCGGATGATTTGGTCTTCTTCTGTATCCTTTTCCGGAAAATCTCCTCCCCCGTATCGTCTTTTTAATTTAGTATTTATAGGGTTTTGTAGAATTTGTTGTTACGAATTTGTTTGTCTTGGATTTAGGAAATTAGATTAGTTAGGGATTTAGACATTACTGTAATTGATTAAAAATTTAATTGCGATTTTTGACAAATATTGATTCTGTGTATTTTCGTTTTTGACTTCAATTTAAGTTAATAATTTGTACATTTTAGATTTGATTTTGCACTAGTTTATGTTAATAATTTTGGGCTTGGATTGTATTGGAATATTTGATTCTGTGTTTTTTGTTGTAAAAAAAAAAGATTTGATCTTATTTCAATTTGTACAATACTTATTTTCCCATGAAACGCACATATTTTCCTGTTGTATTTGATACAGTAATTGTTTCTTCAATTTGGGTTTGCGTTATTTAATAATTGGGCTTTTGAACTGCATTTGAAAAAAGCGTTTCTGCCTAACTGTTTCAACAACACGTTTTTTTCTCTGTTCTTTGGATTGGGCTTTGAAAACAAACTTGATTAAATATAACATTTATAAAACAAATCTTTTAATAGTTTATACAAATACTTAGTAAAATAATTGTAATAAGAAAATGTTTTTAAAAATAACAGTAACAATAAATTAAAATTTTCACAAACCAATAATTATATTTACGAAGAGATCTTTTAATAAGCTAACTGTAAAAAAAACATTTGTTAAAAGTAAAATGACTATTTTAATAATACTGTTTTAAAACCAAAAAAAAATTTCTCAAAATAACAAAATGGGCTAGCCTAAAAGTCTAAATGGTTTATAAAATAATTAAACAAGACAATGTGACAATATTTTTTTCTCTTGCAATAAAACAGTCAAATGGAAAAACATTGCATGGGCTCGGCTAAAAATTCAATGGGCCTAATCTTATAATCATACCCATTTTTGCTTTTTAACAATAAAATGGACATGGGCCAAACGAAATGAGCTTCTTCATTGAATTTTTACTTCCTCTTTTTATTAACAACAAAAACATTTAAGTGGGCTTTTATAAATAAAATTTAATTCTTTTTCTGAAATAATTCTCCATATTCGCATCTCATGGCCCATTGGCCAACATGCTTCGCGAATAGGCCTACGGGTGTATGGGTCTTTCTGATTTAGAAAACCCCACTCTCTTGGATTAAGACACACCCCATTGATGACTTAGATTCTTGAAAATGGGCCACCAGATATTGCTGGACCATTCTTAATTAAGACATTTCTCTTCTATTTTAATCTGAAAAGTATGATCGTAAAGGTAGGGAAAATTTGGGGTACGACAGTTTGAAGTTTCGAAGAGATGAAGATGGCATGACAAACTTGAATTATAGGTCATTTTTGTGACAAATTCATAACCAAATCTTCAAACAATGCTGCATAATCCCACTTTTCAGGTCACTAAGCTTGCAAATATCCCCATAATTAAGTGTTTACACAACTGATTGAACCATTGTCCAAGTGATTCAAGCTTTGTCCAAGTTGACTTACCATTTAGAGAAGAAAGTTAACACTTCCATTTTGGAATAACAAGCTTTATACAATGTCCACTCTCCTTGAGCTTCTAAATTGTTCTCTATGATCACACTCAACCTAAAAAATCAGAAGAAATATGTTTAAAGTGTTCAACCACTCTAGAAGGCATGGTATTATGCTTTGAAACTTGGATTTATCACAAAACCATAAGTTATATCCAACCAAGCCATAACATAATATCTTGAAAATCTGATGACTCCAAGTCCAAAAACCTTTTCTCTATAAATATAGAGGTTATTTGCAAGCTAACACGAGAGTTCACATGCCCTAAAACACTCTCAAACTCAGAATCACAAACAAAACTCCATTATTGCAACTTCTGACCTCAAACACCAAACACTCAATCCACTCATGTGTTTTCACTCTAAATCATTTACAAATCTTCAATAACTCATATATAACTCATTCAATCCCTCATTGCACAACTGTAACTCCATTATCACCATCTTCAAAACTCAAAAACAGGGCCTTGCAACTTGACTTGGTTGGAGTGATTCAGCCACTTTCAGCATAAAGTAAGGATTGAAATAACTTCAGGGAGGTCCAAGGAAGCTTAATCAATCATCACAGTGTACCTGGAAGCATCCATACATGCTCTGAGTTTTCACTTCAAGAGGTAAAAAACTCAAACTGTGATATCCTTATTCATACATCAGTTGCCTTCATTTTCAAAAGATAAAATGTAGATATCATGTATATGAAGCTAACCATGTGCTTGCTTTTCATTTATATTGACCGTGTGATGAGAGTTTTGGATTTGAAATTTATGAAATATTAGGTTTCAGTTTGGTACCAACAGAAATTCACTTTAATCTTTGAGTTTTATCTTGAGTTAAGGGCATGGTTAAATTCATGGTGAAAAATCAAGCAACTTTCATGTTTACTTTTTTTTAAAAGATTGAGAAATGGAGGAGTTTGAAAAATAAAAAATGATGATGCTGATTTCTGGCGCGAGGAAGAAGATGAAGTTCCATTTCAAATTTTTAGGAATGAGTTCATATTACATTTAATGCAAAATGCTTTATGATCGGATGAAACATCCACCCCAGTGGCAAGCGCATGCGTACAAAGTCACTTCTTACCTCAAGGGCGAGGGTTCGAACCAATGTGAACCCCCCTTTTGCCATTTTGTGATTTATTTTGATTTTTGTAACTTCAGAAGCATGTTTCATATATATTTTTACTAAGGAATTCCCGTAACACTACACATGTGTGGCCTGGTGGTGAACTTTTGAAGTTGTAACCCTAAGGTCTTGGGTTCAAACCTTGGCAGCCACAAAACCTTTTTTTACCACTATTTTTCTTTAGTTTTTTAACAAACTTCAACAATTATTTTAAGTTGATTTTTTTGCATATTATTAATTTACCACCTTTACTTTATGAATATTAAAAAATATCACAAAAATACTTTTTATTTATTTATTTTTTAATTAAATCAAAGTATACATTTTTTAGGGTTTTAAGAGGACTTTTGTATACCTTTTGATCAAATTTTCAACCTTGTTCACAAAGCATGATTTTATTATGATAGGTCTTGATTCTCATAAAATATTTTGACACTTGAATAAATATGTCATGATAGCTTGATCCTTCTTAGGACTTTTCTCAATTAAATTCATATTAAAATATGAAACATATACAAAAATTAAAACTATGCTCTATGACTTTCATCTTGATTGTGATGTATACACTTGTTTCAAATATATCAAACCCTTCTTTTACAAAAAATAAATAAAATAAGAACATTCATGTTTTCTTTTTTATTTCTTATTTACACTCTTAGATCAATTGTATAGGTTGTGCCTATTGATGTAATAATATAGATTTCTTTCCATACTTATTGTAAATGGTCTGTAATAGATAATTAGGGTTTATTGCTTTCACCCCCATTCACAAAATTGTACTCCCCATTCCCAAAGCGTTGTAATAGCGTAGGACATTTAATTTCCACAAGTTTGTATGGAAAGATTAAAATCAAATATGAGCCAACTATAAATCCAAGATAAATTAACTAAAATCAAAATACTTTGCATACATGCACCTCTAGGGTAAACCTCACTTGTTACCTTCAGATAAAATAGTCATGTACCTTGAACGTGGAATGTTTTAGCAAAGACTCTCGATTAAAAGATCGTAGTACCTCGATGAACCTTCGATGTTGCCTTCGATAAACGATCTTAGTCCCTTACGACAATTGCTAAAGCATCCTACAAGATGCTTTCTATGACTGTAAGATGACCCACGTCTGTCCCTCATATCAATTAATAGGGTTCCCTACTAACTAATGGTAAGATAACACCATCTAAATGATGAGGAAAAGAACAAAGACTTTTTGAGTAGGTAGATCGCTCGTAATCGCTTGCTCGCAAAACTCTTCAAAATAAAACATCTTTTCACACAAACAACTTTATGAAATATTTTCAAAACAACATTTTGTATACATTCTCAACGATACGAGAATCATTACAAAATTGATGCACTTAGGCATTCGCAAAATATTTTCAAATCTACACAAAACACAAAGCATTTAAAAGTGAGCTAACGATTAAGAGACCGTAGATAACTACGGATGAAAAGGGTGCTAACAGCTTCCCTTTTCATAACCTACCCCCCTTACTCAGAAAATTCTCAAAAGGCCTTTCCTGTTCTTTTCACCCTTTCCTTTATTGGATAATAGAAAAGTCGATGGAGACTCTGTCTATCTGCAACATTTGTGATAAAACGCAAAACACCAAGTCAGTTCTTCCATCGTATTACACCACTGGTCGAAGGAAGACCTTTAATCATGTACCTGACAATATTAGAGAACTCAATGGGGTGTGTATTGGGCCAAAATTGATGATTCTGGTCAAAAAGATCATGCAATATACTACCTTAGCAAAAAGTTTACCAACTATGAAACAAGATACTCACTGCTCGAGAAAACTTGATGCACTTTGGCATGGGCTGTTCGCCAACTGAGACAGTATTGAAGAAAGGAAAAACACAAGAAGAGGGGGTTGATTTGGGATTTTAAAACATAATGAAAATAACACATTGGTTTTTATCCTGGTTCGTTTGAACTCAAACTACTCCAGTCCACCCTCCAAGGTGATTTCACCTCTCTCCAACGAGGTCTTAATCCACTAATCAATCTTGATTACAAATCACAAAGACAACTGTCAATGTCTTCTTGAGTCTAAAACCACAACCCAGTTTTCTCAAGGAATTACAAAATAATATTTGAATAAATGTGTACAAAAGTGTTTTCTAATAAAACAGTATCACGAGGATGTTTTACACAAGTTAAGATTACTAGGTAGAATTGGATAAATGATTTTCATTTTCGTTCGCAAATGTTCATCACGTGAATTCTTCTTTTCGTCTTCTTTATATAGGCCATGCAACACCGACATAAGAAGATTCTTTTGGAATGTTCATAACACGAATTAATGATCTCTCTAAACCAGGAGATTCTTGTCTCTTTATAGCCGTTACCTTTAATATGCATTGATAAATTGTAACGCTTCAAAACTTCTCACATCAAAGGATGAATTTTGCTGTTGGGAGTCCGTTACTGCTTGTATCAGAACTTTACAGATCAGAGTATCAGAGATCCTGTTACACAGTGTTGGTGCATTCAGAAGTTGTAACAAAACTTCTTCATATAAGTGTGTCATGCAGATTTGCTTCTAAGAAAGATGTGTATGATTATATCATAATACTCTCATCTTCTATGCTCGCATAATCAGAACTTCTAGTGATGTCTAGAGATCTTTTTCATATCAGAGCTTCCTGCATAAAAGGATACTTTTACTAGCGGACATATTTGTTCTTTATATATATATATATATATATATATATATATATATATATATATATATATATATATATATATATATATATATATATATATATATATATATATATATATATATATATATCATGTGTTTATTATCATCAAAACTCTTAGAGAGATGTAGAACCAAATTATGTTCTAACAATCTCTCCCTTTTTGATGATGACAAAAACTTGTATATTTTGATGGAATATAAAGAACAAAAAAATTAAAAAAACTCCCCCTGAGTAGAATACTCAGATAACGAGAAAATAAAATACTTCCCTGAAGATCTTCTAATACGAGTCAAAATATCTTTCATTCTCCCCCTTTTTGTCAAGAATCAAAAAGTAGTAAAGAAACTATTTGACTTGTTTTGACAAAAGTTTCTTGAAAAGGTGTGACATCCTCTTCTGGATTCAACTGAGATTCTTTAGAGAGATTCTGATACTATATTCTTATTACCATTCTCAGTAGTTCCAGAGCCAATAACCTTTTGTTTATGATTTCTTCTGAAATCTGCGAATCCTTTAAATTCCAAGCTTTGGAACATATGCTTTCTTCTCGTCGTGTGTAGAGAGCATCCAGAATCTAGATGTTAAGACTGGTGTTTCAACCTTTTTGTTAAAAATATCTGCAACATAGATGATTGTATCCTTTGGTACCCATATCTTTTTGGGTCCATGATTGTTAAAGTTTCCAAAATTCTGTTTGAGTTTTGGTTTAGCATAAAGCGCCTTACTAGTGTGTTTTATATCATGTGTTTGCCTAAAAGTGAAGTGAGAATAAATAGGAGTGTGTTTAATAACTAAATCCTTAACTTTCTTAGGTTGGGATACTTTACCTTTGTATCCTATACCTTTTCAGCCATTTCTGCTAACTCCATAGATCATTGAAGCCATCTTGCTTCTATCTATGTTTTTAGCGAGGAATTTATGAAAGCTATGATCATATTCCTTTATAATCTTATAAGGGTTACTAAGAACTTCTGAGATAGTTTCCTTCTGAGTATTTTGTAATTCATTTTCATGTTTTGAAATTTTTTCTTTCAGCTCAGAGTTTTCCAATCTCAGATTCTTAGTTTCTTCAGATTCAGAAACTAAATCCTTTTTCAGGTTCTTGTTTATGACTCGAAGATTCTGATACCTTTCTAGAATTTATGATTGACTCTCTTCTAATTGAGATTTAGATAAGTTAGAAAATACCTCTTCTGACTCTGAGTTTGATTCTGATTCTGATTCTGATTCAGATGATTCAGAGACATCTGATAAGTTGACCATTTGAGCTATATTGGCTCGTTCATCTTCTGATTTTGTTCCATCTTCAAAACATTCAGAGTCATCCTATGTTTCCATAAGACTTTTCTTCTTTTCCTTAGAGAGCTTCTTTTCAGGTTTCTCTATTTGAAGATTTGGACAGTCACTCCTGTAATGACCTTGTTCATTGCATTCGTAGTAGGTAATGTTTCTATTACTGGATTTTCCGTATCCAGAATATTATTCAAAGTGATTCCATGTTCTTCTGGAATTTCTGAATTTCCTCTGCCTGTGCTTCCACAACTGATTGATTCTTATGGAGAGAAGGAACAGTTCGTCTTCTTCTGACGAGGATCCATCAGATTTTTTTGCTTCTGCTTTTTCCTGTAAGAATTTGGTTTCATATTTATTAGATTTCAGAGTGAGAGACTTACCTTGCTTCTGAGGCTCATCTTGTTCTAATTCTATCTCATGACTTTTCAGCGAGTTGACAAGTTCTTCAAGAGAAATTTTATCCAGATCTTTGGCTAGTTTTAATGTTGTGGCCACGGGTCTCCATTTCTTGGGTAAACTTCTGATGATCTTCTTTACATGGTCAACAGTTGGGTACCCTTTATCCAAAACTTTTAACCCAACAACAAGAATTTGAAATCTTGAGAACATTGTTTCAATGGTTTCATCTTCTTCCATTTTGAAGGCTTCATACTTCTGAATGAACGCAAGGGCTTTATTTTCTTTGACCTGCGTGTTTCCTTCATGCGTCATTCTCAAGGAATCAAACATGTGCTTTGCTGACTCTCTGTTTGTGATCTTCTCATACTCTGTGTATGAGATGGCACTCAATAGAATAGTTATGGCCTTGTGATGGTTTCTGAAATCTCTCTTTTGATGATCTGTCATTCTTTTTCTGTCAATCTTATGACCGCTTTCATCAACAGGATGTATGTACCCATCAGTTACCATATCCCAAACATCAGCGTCACAAGCTAGAAAGAAACTTCTGATTATGTCTTTCCAGTAATCAAACTTTTCACCGTCAAATATTGGAGGTCTGTAGCTAATTCTGTCTTTCTCATCATGAGGATCAATGTTGATTTTCTGACTTGGTCCCACCATAGTGTTTTCCCCCTTAGATCTGTTTCTGACACAGTTAAGTGTTTGCACCCAAAACATTACAGATCAGAGTATCCGAGATCCTGTTACACAGCGTTGGTGCATTCAGAAGTTGTAACAGAACTTCTTCATATAAGCGTGTCACACAGATTTTCTTTTAAGAAGGAAGTGTCTGATTATATCATAATACTCTCATCTTCTATGTTTGCATAATCATAACTTCTAGTGATGTTTGGAGATATTTTTCATATCAGAGCTTCCTGCATAAAAGGATACTTTTATTAGCAAACATATTTATTCTTTATATATATATATATATATATATATATATATATATATATATATATATATATATATATATATATATATATATATATATATATATATATATATATATATATATATATATATATATATATATATATATATATATATATATATATATATATATATATATATATATATATATATATATATATATATATATATATATATATATATATATCATGTGTTTTTTTTCATAAAAAATCCTATAGTGATGTAGAACCAAATTATGTTCTAACAAGTATATGTTGACTCATACTACTTTATTGATCTTTAAGATGTATCTAATAAAATACATATTCGAGAAGCCTTCTCTCTCCGGAAGAATAGCAAGATGGCATATGGTCTTGAGAGAATATGACAGTCAGTACACTACCTAGAAGGCAATCAAAGGAAGTGTATTGGAAGGTCATTTGGCTCATCAAGCTGTGGATGACTATCAGTCTATGAATTTTGAGTCCCAGACGAAAATATTATGCTTGTTACTGATTATGAAGAACCTGGACCGTATGAAGGACCTGAACCTGGATCCCGATGCACTATGGTTTTTGACAGAGCTTCTAACACACTTGGCGATGGAATTGGTGTTATGATTTTTTTCTCCCAAAGGATGCCATACACCCTTTACCGCCAGATTGCGGTTTGACTATACCAACAATATGGCTGAATACGAAGCATGCATCATGGGTATCAAATCCGCCATTGATATGAGAATCAAGTTCTTGCATGTATATGGGGACTCAGCCCTAGTGATTAGTCAGATCAAGGGAGATTGGGACACGAAGCATCCGAATCTTATTCCATATCGAGAGCATGTGTTGACTTTGATTTCGTACTTCGAAGAAATCACTTTTGAACATATTCTACGAGAAGAGAAACAATTGGTAGATGAACTAGCTACCATATCATCTATGTTCAAAGTCAGATGGGATAATGAAGCTCTTATAACTACTATTGAAAGGCTAGACTAACCAGCCCATTGCTACGAAGTTGATACGGATGGAGTGGAATAAAAACCTTGGTTCCATGAAGTAAAACGATACCTCGAGGCTCAAGAATATCCCGAGGGAGGATCAATCAATGATAACAAGTTTCTAAGAAGGTTCTCTACCAAGTTCTTTTTGAGTAACAAAATATTATACAAGCGCAACCACAATTCAACTTTACTTCGTTGTGTAGACAAAAGGGAAGCTGAGAAGATCATGGAAGATATGCATGATGGTTTCTTTGGTCTCACTCCAGTGGACATACAATGGATAAGAAGATTCTGAGAACATGATATTATTGGTCTACCATGGAAACCGATTGCCATCATCATTCCATAACTTGTCATAAATTCCAAATTTATGCTGACAAAGTACATATGCCTCTGGTTCCTTTGAATGTCTTAACTGCTCCTTTCCCGCTTCATCCTTGTTTCTATTGATTACTTCATGAAGTGGGTAGAGGTAGCCTCGTTTTCTTCTTTTAACAAGAATTTCGTAGCTTGGCTCATCAAACATAACCTTATCTATCAATATGGCATCCCTGAAAGAATCATCACAGATAATGGTACCAACCTTAACAACACCATGATCACTGAACTCTGCATGCAATTCAAGATAAAGCACCATAATTCTTCTCCGTATTGACCGAAGATGAATGGCGCAATGGAATCCGCCAACAAGAACATCAAGAAGATTATACAGAAGATGACGGTAACATATAAATATTGGAATGAGATGTTACCATTTTCTCTTCATGGTTATCGTACTTCAGTATATACATCAACCGGGGCAACCCCATTCTCTCTAGTATACAGTATAAAGGTTATTTTGCCTGTTGAAGTTCAAATTCCTTTGCTGAGGATTATGAAAGACACGGGCTTAGATGAAGACGAATGGATTCAGACTCGGCTTGATCAAATAAATTTGATTGATGAAAAGAGGCTTACGGTTGTTTGTCATGGTCACATGTACCAGAAGTGCATGATCAAGGCTTTTAGCAAGAAAGACAGGCATTAAATATACCAGGCTGGTGATTTGGTAATAAAACACATCATCCTACCACAAGGTGATCCCATAGGAAAATGGACTCCCACATACGAAGGGCCATTTATAATCAAGAAGATATTTTCTGGCGGTGCTATGATACTTACCACCATGGACAATGAAGATTTTCTACACCCTGTGAATGCGGATATAGTAAAAAAAATACTACGCCTAAAAGAGACTCGCTAGGTTGACGGGCCTAGGCAAAAAAATAAGGGCATCCCGACAAACCAAAAGGGTTCGGGAAAAAATTAGGGATACACCTGGCAAGTCGAAAACCTAAAAAGGCAAGTTGAGCAAAAAAAGGGTATCCCGGTGGACTGAAAACCCAAAAGGACAGTCCAGGAAAAAGTTAGGGGTTAAAGCGTATGACTATGTCCCATTGGATCATCTAATTAACAACCAGCTTTTATTATCAACGTCATGTTCAAACGGTATAGATCAATCCAGTCATCTTCCTTCGACAACAAGGGATGAGATGCTTGAAGACATAGGGGCAACAGCAGAGTTGAAACTTGATGGGATCATTTCCACATAGCTATTTTTTTGTTTATCTCTTTGTACATTTTTCAATTTTTCGACGATCTCCTCTTACTAGGATGTATGTCTCTTTGTATAAAAACCGCCTATTTATTGGAAAACTTTCTCAATCAATACAAATCAGTCTGTTTCAAATTTCAAAACTATTTGTTTTTACATTCTCTATTTTGTTTGTAAAAAACATCCAATGATTTCTTTAAATGAGCATATGCATTTGAATATAATTACTGTCTATAAATATATGCATAAAAACAGGATCAGCAGTTACTAAAGACTCTAGGAGTTGAGATAATGTTTAAGTCATCCACAAATCCCCACTGAGCAATTTACATGGAATTATCTCTATAAAGCTACCTCCACAAAGCTCATCCCCAAAAGAGATAGATTCCACAACAATTCTAACACGCCCTCATATAGAAATTAGGGCATTTTCTAGTATTTCATCTTTAACATCTCCGGCAAATAGCTTGACGTGATCAACCTCTCCAACAGGTCCTCTAGCGGATAAATAAATTTAATCATTTCCCCAGTGTCTAGCAGAAACTTCCTCAACACAGTCTATGGAGTTTTATTCCTTATCAGAGTTTTATTCCTCAACATAGTCTATGGAGTTTTATTCCCCAACGAAGTTTATTTCTCCAAATACTACAAATTCCTCGACATAATTCTATTCCCCGACGGAGTTTATTTCGCTAAAACTACAAATTCTCCATCAGAAATGTCTTCTCCAGCAGAGTTTATTCAAAGACCATCCCCAGAAGAGTAGCTACCCGTATCTGAAACCTGGTTAGATAGTGCATCAAAGGAATATACATCTCTTATCCCCAGTCAAGGTACATAAGAATCAAACCCTTCAATAAAAAATGGGAGATGAACGACTGACTCTCCTTGAATGCCTCTACCCTCAAGAAGAAGTCGAAGATCCCTAGTGGAGTATCCTCAAACATAAAGCAGGAACCCCCAGCAAAACTATTCCCAACAGAAATTGAAGAATCACTTTCTTCATCTCCCGCAAACAGTCAGGGATTTATTTTCCCCAGCTCAACATTATTACAAGGAGCTGCCAATATGCTCTAACAACATATTGCATCCATACATCATTTTACAATACATCATAGCATATGCATACTGAAACGCGTATAATATTCTCATTTATTTTGAGAGCATCATTATGCAATGCATACATCGTGACATTACATAAAATTAACTTTGTCTTTTTAGGTCAAGTTCGTGAATAGACAAATGTTATCAGCAATTTTTACACAGCGGGTCAAAGATTAAATTCCCAAAACAGGACGGGGCAACTATCTATATGACCAAGCGGTATGAATTCCCGAAACAGGATGGGTTTACCAACAAAAAACAGGTAACATATTAATTCCAGAAACAAGACAGGGCAACTATCTATATGACCATGCGGTATGAATTCCCGAAACCGAACGGGTTTACCAACGAAAGACAGGTCGCAAATTGATTCCCAAAACCGGATGAGGCAACTATCCATACGACCAAGTGGTATGAATTCCCGAAACAGGACGGGTTTACCAACGAAAAATAGATTGTAGATCAAATCTCGAAATAGGACGGGATGATTATCTACATGAAGAGAATTTCCTTCAGAGACTGATTTCTGAAAAGCCTCTCCATCAGAGACTAAATTCTAACAAGCATTTCCTTCAGAGACTGAATTCTGAAAAGCTTCATTTTGGCACTCCCCAGCATATCTGCTAGATAAAGTCAAGCGTAGACTCATTCTGATATTCCTATCAACAGTTACTTTGGATGGCATCTATAAGCCCATCTTCGGAAACACTCTGTCATCTCTCCGAATGGTATCTTTAAGCCCATTCAAGCAACATTATCAACCAATAGTGTTACTTCATACACCGGCGAGTGAAAATTTCTGGCACTTAAGTGTTCAATCCTCTTCCACCTTCAGATCGTGAATGGCGTACATGCCAATCTAACTCCTCAGGATTAAGAAGATTGAACAGGGGCAGATGTTGTACCCCAAAATTTTCCCTCCCATTTTTTAATACAAATGATTCAAGACACCTCTTCATGCTCACAGGGTTCTCAAATACTCAAGACTACTCAAGGTTTGGCCAAATGAACACCTCTCTTAAGCAATTAACCTACAACTAAGGTTTTGCTTTTCCCAAGGTAAATTGGACTTCTAATGCCTCAAGTGGATTTCATGGTTCCTCATATGTCTCAAGGTACCCTCATGTCAAATTTCAATCCTTGCATCACAAGTTTGCTCAGTCAATTGCTCAGTTGATTGGAAATTAACTATATTGGACAAAAAGTCAATTATGGTCAACATACAGTCAAACTTCAAGACTTTTGGTCAACATCAAGATTTTATGGTCATATTCATCATTTGATCAAGGGTTACTCGTGATTCATCAAGAAATGCTCAAAAATTCAAAAGTTACTAAATTAGGGTTTTGACTATTTCTTTAGTAGAAGTCAACTAAACTTTGACAAAGCATAACTTTCACATGCTTCATAAGAAATGTCTCTACCAAAGCCTATCTTGAAGGGAATTCAATTATCTACAACTTTGTCTCTCTCAACTCAAGTCTAAAAATGCTTCATTTAAGAGATACGGGCCAAAACATTATAGGTCATTTTAAAAGTCAACAAAAAGTCATCTTTTGTCAAAGAAATTTACATGAAGATAAACACTTCAAATGAAAAAATGACCAGCATGAGAATTATAGGGGACATCTTGAGCTTTCCAAAAAGTTAACCTTTTTTCATGACTCTGCCAAATTTTCACCATGATGCAAGATGATTCAAGGAAAAATTTCAACATGAAAGTTGTTGATCTAAATGAGATCTAAAACTTTGTAGAACAGGACAATTTCTAAAAATGCTTGGATTTCAAGTTATCAATTTATGAAGACATGTCCATGAAACTAAAACACAATGAAATTTTGAGCATCTTAAGTCAGGATTTTAACCTAACTTCTTGGCCAAGTTTCACATAGTTTTAATTGGATATTGCAAACTTTATTCAAAGATGGATTGTAGAGCATGTTACAAGCTTTCTAAAAAGTCCAAGAACTCCTTGAGATCATGTTTGATCAAGGATAATCGAAGAGATGAAGTTAGGGTTCCATTCTTGTTTTACAAGGCAGATTTTTAAGATGAACATGAACCAAATCCATGCTAGGATGCATAATCTTTGCTTTGTAGGCCTCAAACTTGTTGTCACTCCATAATTAATGATTTACACAATTTCTAGAACCATAACCCAAGCATTAGAGCTATTGTTCAAAAGATTCACCATTTTTGGAAGAAAGCAACATTCCCATTCTTGAAAAGTGACTTTAATCACAAAGTCAATTTGTATTGAGCCTCGAACTTGTTCCTTCTGCACAAGCTTCCTATACAAATTCATAGGAACATGTTTAAAGTTGGCAACCACTCTGAGATAGTCTTGTACCATGCCTTGGAAAGGTGTTTGTCAAGATAACTTCAAAAATAAGTTAAAATCCACAAACATGTGATCTTGTACATCTGACTTCTCCAAGCTTCCAAACCTTTCCTCTATAAATTAAGACATCATTTGCAAGCTAACACACGATTTTACAAGCCCTAAAACTCTCCAAAACCAAAAATTGCAATACAAGCACAAAAACATACCATTTCTGATTTCTGAATCTAATCTCCCAATCCACTCGTGTGTTTCTTGGCCTTTTGATTCCAAAAGCTCCTAAATATCATCCATAAACAATCCCACACCCTGCTACGCTTCTGTAACCCCATCTTCATCATCCTCCATTTTTAAAAAGTGAAGCTTGCACCTTGACTTCTCCAGGACATTCCAGCCATCCATAGTTCAAGTTAAGGGTTGCATTAGCTTCCTGGGAACTTGAGGAAGCTAACCTGATCATCACAACAAATTGAATCAAGCTCTAACTCAAAACACGATTTCCAACTGCAAGGTGGGTTTTCTGACTTTTCATCTCATTATTTATCCATAGATTTCATTTATATGGCATGAGTTGAGAGAATTTTGGACCTGAACTTTCTGAAGAAATTAGGTTAAATTTGGTACCATTCAAAATTCATGCTTACCTTTGATTCATAGTTTTAATGCTTTATATTTCTTTAATCGTGATAAAATTTTCCATAACTTTCACGTTTACATTTTCCATTTTGGTTGAGAAATGAGTAAGTTGCAGTTGGTCTGGATGGGCGTGAGGTTGAAGATGAAGTTCAGGCCATGGACTTGATTTGTAATATATATTTATGCTTTTGTTTATAATACTGGATGTATAGACACCACAGTGGTAGAAGTGCGCGCCTGTTACCTCTTGGACTTGGGTTCGAGCCCTAGCGTCCGTTTTGGCATTTTCTTTTTTTTCATTTCTTTTTTTTTGTTTGAAACAACCAGCGTGTTGGGCCTCCCTTTGGGATTGATTCCTCATTTACTCAACCTCACCCCCTGCTCACTTATAACTACATAGGCCCATTGTTTATTTTATTTCTTTTGCTGACTAACAAACAAAAAAACCTTAATGGGCCAAGCTTAGCATGAAAACCTTTTTTACCACAAAACACCCCAAAAATCATTTTTACACCATTTCTGACTTTTATTTTATTTTTCTATTTTTCTTATTTATTATTAATATTATTATTATTATCATAATTTATTTTATTAACAAAAATCCAAAAAATATTTTATTTATTTATATACCTAATATACTTTTTTTAAACTAAAAAGACAAAAATATTTTCTTAAACAAATTTAATTCTTTTCTTAAACAAATTAGTAATTAGACTTAGGTAATTTATTTTCTTTTAATTAAAATTAGCTTAGAACTTAGGTTTTTCTTTTGATTAAATAATTTTTATCTAGTTTTATTTAATTAAAACTTTTTTCACAAACAAAACCCTAAATAACTTATTTTCTTTAATAAGTTAATTTCTTTTACTAACTCAATTTTAATTTTCTTGTTTTCATTAATTATTTTCTTTTAAATTAATTAGGTCAAAATTATTTTTATTAACAAAAATCCAAATCAAATCCATTCCTTATCCATTCATACTTGTACATTATATTCATTTCATTTCTTATACATTTATTCAAATTCAATATGGTTGTAATAGATAATTAGGATTTAATTTCTTGCAATCCCCATTTGTAAATTTGTATATCTCATCCCCTAATGATGTAATAGCGTAGAACATTTACTTTCTACAATTTATCGCTTTCATATAATGTTAATAATTAGGGTTTGTATGGCAAGATAAAATCAATCTTAGAAAACCTAATTTAGGATTAAACCAAACATGAAATACAAAACACTTGCACACTATACACCTCTAGGGTTAACTCCACTTTGTTGCCTTGAGAAAAATGGTCATGATATGCATGTGAGACATCTTAGCAAAAACAATCAAAATACAAGATCATAGTCCCTCGATGACACTATGAATGTTGACTAACAAATGATCTTAGTTCCTTAAGAAGAAATGCTAAGATATCTCACAACATTGCTATCCATGACTATACGATGACCCATGCTCGTTCCTTTACATCCAAAGATAGGGTTACTTTCCAATCAATGGTGAGATAACAATATCAAAGAAAGAGAGAAATAAACAAAAGACTTTTGAGTAGGTAGAACATTCTTAGTTGCTTGCTCACAATCCATCTTCAAAAACAAACATCTTTTCAAATACACCAAACACTTTCAAAAAACATGAAATATTTTCAAAAGTCCAACACTTTGTATGCATTCTTATAGAGACGAGAATCATTACAAAGTTTGCCTTAACGAAGACGCTTTTCAAAAATACTTTCAAAATCTACCACAAACACATTTCAAACAAAGAAATTTCAAAAGTGATCTAGCAAGCAACTAAGAGCCCGTAGATAACTACGGATGAAAAGGGTGCTAACACCTTCCCTTTTCATAACCTACCCCCGAAATCAAGAAAAATTCTCAAAGGTCTTCCCTGTTCTTTTCACCCTTTTCTTTATTGGATAAAAGAAAAGTCAGTGGCGACTCTTGCTATCCGCAACAATTGCGATCAAATGCAAAACATCCAAGTTAGTTCTCTAACCGTATTACAGATTGGATTATGGGAAGAATGATGAAATAGAAGGGACATTTAGTAATTGATACCTGTTAGTAGATATAATTTAGTACCAAAATTATTAAAATAGCAGGAGCATTGGAAATGGCAGAGCTAGTAATTGGCAGTAAATCATATTAATATATGTACATGATTAGCATATATCATTTAGTAAAATAAGTTGGCCGAAGATTAATGTAGTAACTAGTAGTAATTTATTAAGTGGGTGATAGGCAGTGTATGCTGGTAGCAAGTAGTATTAATAAGACTTGTAATAATATTATTGGTATAAATAAGTTGTTATGTTGTTGTTGCTGTTAAAATTGTGAAGTGTAGAGTAGAAATTGTTGGTAATTTAGCGGAAGATTAATTAACCGGAAAATAGTTGTATTGTCTGAATAATTTCACGAAGTGTTTGTAGTATATTTTGGTTGATTCAATGTATTGTATACTTTTATGTAATATATGAAATTGCAGGCGGTGTTGAATTTGATGAATTGCCTTTATTTATCGGCAAGATAAAGTTGAAGGCTTATAGCCAGTGTTGATTTGTTGTTGCATTGCTGTTAATTTGTTGTTAATATGTTATTATTGAAATACCAAGTTGTAGGCTTATGTCCAATGTTGGTTTGTTGTTGCGTTACTATTGAATTTTGTTGTTGCTATTCTGATATTCATATTGTGTCGCATACATAGCATATCAAGTTGGAGCTGATGCTCGGTAAGTTGGTCTGGATTTGGCAAATATTAAGTTGAAGGCTTATGCCTTGTTGATGTTTCTATTAATTGGTAGATTATTAAGTTGGGAGTTTTTCTCGGTTGGTACCACATGCATGTGCATTGTAACGAGTCTCATTCTGGGTCGCATATTTGAGTTGTTGTGTTGATGAAATTGTTATTATATTATGTTGATAATTGTGTTGTGATAAACGTTGTTATAAAGTTGTGAAATGGTGATTTTGTATGATCTAATTCTAACGTATTATTTATCACGCATCCGATTATATTCTTAGATATCTCACCCCTTCTGTTTGAATGTTACCCCTACATTGGTAACATGCAGGTAATCTAGAGTGAAGGATGTTTACCTTCATTAGTTCGAGTCAGGTGTCGTCGCTCTGATACGTAACACTCGGGGGGATGAACGCTTGATGCTTTGTTATTGATTTTAGTTCTATTATTGAATTTTATGTTGGTTTCGTTGAGTACTTGTTGTTTTAAAGTTGTTTTAAGTTGGACAAAGATGTTATGTCCTTTTAAGTTGAATATTATGAATCTGCTGCGCAGTTATGAAATTTGTTGGTTTTAAAGGACTAAATTATGTCGTTCATCCGTGTTTATGTGTTATGTATCTGTTTTACATGCGATTAAATACGGTTGTAATAAGTTAAAATTGTATCATCCTTATTTGTATGATGGAATTTTATAACTCTGATTTTTATAATAATCGTCGGGTAGAATTGGAGTGTTACAAGTTGGTATCAGAGCAGGTCGGTCCGTCTGACTAAGTTGTTGAATCAGTAGAGTAATGTGACAGTTGAATATTGTCGATGTGTTATTACTTAGTACGTGACATGTGTGCAACACACTATCGATACTTGTTGATTTTCAAATCAATTGTATGCAGGAGTTTGGATGAAGACAAGTGGGGGAGAAGCTTTGCTTCTCGAATATGTTTCGGTTGTAAGATGTTAGTTAAGTATGTTGTTGATGACGATAGTGCAAGTATTGTTGAAGTTTTGTTGTTTCCCAAATTCGAAGATCACATGGATTCAAGATTTTGTTTGTTAATCAAGTTGGAGCGTCTTGAGAGAGAGTGATCAGACCTTGTTGATGTTTACTTCTTGAAGGATGAGGAGCAATGTAACGGTTGTTGATATACGAGTAGAGTGTAAATTCTTGATGTTTCTGAAAGTGATTGTTAAGTAACAAGGATAATTTTTATAATATGGAATTTAGAAAGTTGCGATGTTTCAGCGCTGTTGGTGGACAGGGAAGTTGTCGGTTCGGGTAGGCCTTGCGTAAGATGTCGATGTTTGAACGGTGATAGAGTGATAGATTGTTGTAGACCTTGTCGTGGGATCCTTTTGAGTGATTGTAAAAGTTGTTGAAGTGGTTGGAATGTTTTGAATCGCGAGTCAGAGTCAGAAATGCGAGGATATGAGTACGATTTCAAGAATGGTAAGTGTAGGTACTGGTACAAAGAAATTATGTTCTGATGTTATTGTAAGGTGTGTAATAGTATGTCGCTACATGACGTTGGTGTTCGCATTTTCAGATATCTTTGGAAATTCATATCTTGTGTTCCGAGTATTGGATTGGCGTTCCGTTTAAACCTATGAGGGAATAGAAATATATTTTATCCTATCAAAGTGTTTTGAAATATGGTAGATGCATTCCTATGCTGAGGGACTCAGAAGTCGGGTACGGAACTAGAGGCTTTTGGGGCATAAATGGTTATTATCGCAGTTGTTCGAGATAAGGTCAAGCGTAATATGTTGTTGGCGAATAAGTTGAGAAATGAGATGTTCGACATTAGAAAGGATGTGAAAGTAGTGGAGGAGCGCATAGAGATGCAGCTTATGATGATTAACAATGATGAAGGTGTCCTCTTAAAGGGAGATGCTTTTAAGAGAAATTAGAGTCGTGTTTATGATTCCAAAGTAGTGGCATGTGTAAAAGAAGAATTGGAGAGGTTATATCACCAAAACAGTGTGGAACGGTGTTGTTGAGATTTCAACTGAATATTTGACAACGAAGATGGTTGGAGTTGTTCAAAGATTATAATTTCTGTTTGAATTATCATCCAGGTAAATCTAATGTTGTGGCGGATGCTTTAAGCCAAAGGACTTTGCACCTGTCAGTAATGATGGTTAAAGGGTTGGGATTAATTGAACAGTTCAGAGATATGAGTTTAGTTTGCAAGGTGGAACCAAAGAGTGTTATGTTAGGAATGTTGAAAATTATCAAAGATTTTTTGGACAGTATCAAAGAAGCTCAAAAGATAGATGTGGAATTGGTAAATTCGGTGATTGGATTCGATCAGTCTGAGAATGATGATTTAAAGTTAGATGCACAGGGTGTGTTGTGATTTCGTAATCGAATTTGTATTCCTGATGATGCGGAGATGAAGAAAGTAATTCTTGAGTTGGAGAATACTTAACCTTAGAGTAAGGCTAAGTGAGTATAATATGGACCGTGTAATATGTTGAGCGTTGGTGTCTCATCGAAAAAATCGAATAAGAGGGAAATTGTGGGAGTATTTGTAAACCTCATTGGAAATTATTGAATTGTGGTGCTTTAGGTGACTTGAGTACAAGTTCTAAAGGAACACAATTATAGTTTGGTAACAATGGTTTATACTAAATTATGGTTGTCAGCTATCTATTGACAAATTGAGGATCTGGTCACCCTTAATCTCTTGTTAATAGTAGACGAGATCGTGTTGGATGGTATAGATTTGTATTTCTATCTTAATTGTGTGTAAAATGATTGACGTATATTGTGAGAATAGTCGCTCACCAGTTAGTGTGAATTAATAGAGGAGTGGCTAGGAAAGAATGAGACGTATTGAACAAGTTGGTGTAGTGGGTTATATGCGAGCTAACGTCGCAAAGTGAAGGATTGAGAATATCAAGTGAACAAAGATTTTATAATGGATGTTAAAGAAAGTCTGAAACTAGATTGAAACTTGTAAATCATATAATTGATGGAAATTTTAATGAGGACGGTGACTTAAGATGGATGGTCAGAGTTGTGCAGCTGAAGCGTGATGTGGCGCAATTGTTATGCGTGTATGACTCGTTAGAAGAGAATGACTAAATATCAGGAGTATATGGGAATGATATGTATTGATCTATATGTTTGAATTGGAGGACTTTTGTTATAAAGATGATGTGCCAAAGTATTGTGTTTTTTCGTAAGTATTTGATGATTTTATAAGGATATCATTATGGTTGTTGGATGATGGTGAGTTGTGTGTATATCTGTTGGATAATACTGTTGAGTTGGCGTTATAATGATTTTCTTCCCATTATTGTGATGTTGTTGTTAGTTACTGTAAATGATGAATAACACTCCATAATATGAAAAAGTTGATTATGTTGGCTATGTTGATGTCACTATAAGGGTGATACGGTAATATGAATAGAGTTGTTCATATTTTGTTGATATTTGACATACATACATATATGGAAATGAAATTCTGTATGTGTTTTTGTGTTGAAGATGTTGTTAAGATAATAATGTGATGTTGTATATCCAAGTATAAGTGCGTTATGGCTGTTACTACTTTAAATGTTGATATGTCAAAATATTGCTGAAGGGGTTGATAGGTTATTAACGATAGGGTTACAAAGTAGTTAATAATTAGCATGTGTGTATTTGATTTAAATCGTGTTGAGTTATTATTATGTCGAGAAAGTAGCGGTTGAAGTGTTTCCAAACGCGACTTGGGGATCAGAGAGTTAGATGCGAAGTTCGCATTAAGAGTGATAGTATCGAGTAGATTTTCGAGGATGGAAATATTCTAAGCGGGGGAGAGTTGTAACGCGCGATAATTTAATTAATTATTTAATTATATTATATTTAGAATTAATTTTTGATGTTATGAAATGTTGATTTAAGTTGTCATGTTGTTAGTTAATTATTTGGTTGATTAAGTTGTAGAAATAGTATTGGAATAATACTAGATTTATTATATGGGCTTAATTAATGGTTTGTGGTAGTAAAAGTGGGGGTGTTGAGATTATGCCCAATGGAATTATTGAGAATAATAGAATAATAGTGTTATTATATTGATTAAGTTGAATAAGAAAAATAAATAAGACGTGTCAGTTAGGAAAATAGGTTTTGTCAAGTAGAAGAGGAATAAGGGTTGGAAGAGAGAAAGAGAACGTAAAAGTTGCAAAGCAAAGAGAAGAGAGACAAAGCTAGGTTTGATCGAAGAATTGTATAGCGGTCTCCAATCCAAGGTAAGGGTGGGGTTCTGACTATATAACAGGGTATATGATAAATGATATGTGGGGAAGTGGTTTGTATGAAAAATTTGTTCTGTGTGTGTAAAAAATCTTAAATATTGTGTTGGATTATTGTTGTGTTCTTGCTGTGAATCTGTATAAAATTGGTTGTCTGTGAACATTGATATTTTTTCACTGTTTTATTATGGTTAATCGAAGGTAAAAAATGAGTATAAGAATCGATTGCTGAAAATTCTGTGTGACAGGAAAAAATGGAAAGTTTGGGTGTGCCGAGGGGCACACAGACTGTGTCAGACGACACAAAAGGATGGTGTGCCGAGGGGCACACTAAATTATGATGGGTGTGCCGAGTGGAACACCATGTTTCAAGTGACATGCTTAATTTTTGTTATACTATTTTAGTTAGTTGTTTTGTTTTGCTTTATGTAGGTGTTGTACTCCAACATTTTCCCTCTCATTTTTTATTCAAAGCACACTCCTAGAGGTCCTCCATTACTCAAGGTTGACCAAGAATTGACCAAACAAATCCTCCTCTTAAACAATGGACTCCAACTAGGGTTTCACTTTTCACAAAGAATTTTGGGTTTCAAAGGCCTCAAATGATTTCCATGGCTCCTAATATGTCCTGAAGAATTCTCATGCCAAGTTTCATACCTTGCATCACAAGTTTGTTCAGTCAATTGCTCAGATGATTGAAAATCAATTGTATTAGGTCAAAAGTCAATTGCAGTCAATATACAATCAAACTTTAATATTTTTTATCAACATCAACATTTTGAAGTGATATTCATTTCTATACAACTTTTCTTTTGTCCTCAAGTCCAAAAAATGCATCATTGGAAAGATATGAGCCAATACATTACAGGTCTTTTTGAAAGTCAACAAAAAGGAAATTTTTATAAAGGAAAATTGCATCAAGATAAATTCTCCAAATGCAAAAATGATCAAAAGAGATATTGTAGGATACATCTTGAGATTTCTAAAAAGTCAAAAATCATTTTCAAAAGACTAAAATTGAGAAAGTTATGACTAGTGAAAATTGGGCAAATTGGTGTAAATGCAAGAAGTAAACTTTGAGAAAAAATGCATCTTTGAGTTAATGAACCTATTTTTTGGGGTTCAAGCATGTTTATGACATACTCAACGACCTCTAAATTTATTCATTAACAATTGTAATTCTTTTATTTATTTACTTGAATTTTATTCATTTAAATGTAAACTAAATCAAAACAAAGTGCAAGATGAGGGTGCAAGGCATGCAAGTTTTTGTTTCCATCAAGATTAAGTCCCAAACAACTCAGGACAGGCTGGAAAAAACGCATGGAGCTCATTTGTGCAAGAATGGCCAATTTTGGAAAGATTTCATATTGTTCCAAAACAAATATTATATGATGAATGCATAAGATTTTTTCCATCTTGGCTGACCTAAAATGATTCACTACACATACACAAGCCTCACACCTCAAAGGCATGATGTGAAGCTTCCTCAAGATCGCTAGGTTTTGACCAAACTTTTTCAAGAATACTCCATCAATCGTATTCCAGATTATGCCTCTTTCCAAGAAATCAATCACCACAAATCACCTCCAGGACATCTTTAGGGTAAGATAGGTTAAATTCCCATGTCTTTTTGTACCTGAAACCATTGCATGCATCATAGTCGATTTGTTTTGTTTTTTATTAATCATATTTTGAATTACACGCCTTGTTGACGAATTCTAATGACTTGAGTCTTCTAGTATGGTCATTTAGAACATGTTGATACCCTTACATGCGAACTGGGACGTGAGGATCACCATCTTTCATTATTGACTGTAACTTTGTGTTTTTTTCATAGCATCGTTTGCAGGATGTTTCGGGCCAAGAGCACGCTACTGTTGGATCCGTAACCCTTGAATTAGGGGGGTAGGGTCCATCTAATGTTTGACTTCGCAGGTTTAAGCAAGTTCTGGTGGAGGAGGTGGACGGAGAAGACGACTGAAGCTAGGGTTCCGGCGCTTCTCCGGTGAGTCAAGATTTTTGAACATCATTGACTCCCACATGGCACTTGGGGGGGATCCTGATTGGCGTTTACGTGTACCGTGGGTCCCATGATGACTTAATTTTTGAATTTAATCTTTTTAACGCGTTTTATTATATGATCATTGTGTTGTGTTGGATTGACATAAAGATAACCTGGCTCAGTTGGTAAAGGCAAAGGCATGATAGGGCCTTAGTCTTAAGGGGGCTGGGTTCGATCCAGCCTTTTGCATTTTATTTCTTCCACATTTGTTTCCTGCAGATCCAATACCCCAGGTCCAAACGTGTACACCATATGTCACCAGATCATCATCATCAACGCATCACAGCATCAGATCCAATGTCCCAGATTTGAGCGTCCACACTAGACCCTCAAGGAGACAGAAACACTGAAGCGTGCAAAGGTTTGGGCTTGTTTTGGTTGGGCCTAGCAAATTTCCAGTGTGCACCCCCAGTCTGCTTCATAACACCAGGCCCATTTTCTATTTTTATTTATTTTAGATTTATTTATTTAATTGTTTTATATTTATTTTTTTAAACCAATTTTATTTTTTATGATAAAATCAGAAAATCACAAAAAAATAGACTTAGGGTTTTTCTAATTAAATTTAACTTTTTGGGAAAATTAATTCATTTAATTATTTTGATTAATTTAAAACCAATTATAACTAGGTTTAATCATTTCAAATCTTTTCCTCAATAAAAATACCAAAAATAATAGAATTAGTTTTCTTTCTTGATTAGAATTAGTTTTAATTAATAATCATTTCTTTAAATTAAGCAATTAGGTTTAGTTTGTCTTTTTCTAATTTAATTTAATTTAATTATTTTCAAAGTGTTTAGAAGTTTTAGGGTATTACTTCGCTTTCCATATTCGCGCGCTCATTTTAAATTTCACATTTTTTGATGTAACCGCAAAAGGATGTAATAGTTGTACATTTAGGATTTTACTTTTTATTTCTCCGTTTTAGATTTGTAATTCCCCCTCCCTGAAGCCATGTAATAGCGTAGCTTTAAATTCCGCACTTTATTTTTTTGCACTTATATTAACTGTTAGATGTATGCTAATAGGCTTGTATAGAAAGACTAAAAGCAAAACGCTAGAAAACAGTCATGTCCCTCGAACACGGGACACTTTAGCAAAGACCCTCAGTTAAAAGGATCATAGTCCCCCGTTGACCCTTCAATGTTGCCTTTCGGTAAATGATTTAGTCCCTTATGATAAATTGCTAAAGCGTCATACAAGTTTCCTTTAGGACTATACGATGACACTTGCTTGTCCCTCAAACACATCCAACGATAGGGCTACCTACTCACTAATAGTAGGATAACACTACCTAAAGGAAAGAGGAAAAGAATAAACCTTTCGAGTAGGTAGATAGCTCTTAATTGCTTGCTCAAACAAAACAAATTTTTATACACACACAAACTTTTTCTAAACATTTTCAAAGACATGAAAATAATTTGTATAAGTTCTCGCCGAAACGAGAAACATTACAAAATTCTCCGCACTAAGGCTTCTTTTCAAAATATCTTCAAAATACACTTACACAAGAAAAAAGCATTTTCAAAGTGAGCTAGCAACTAAGAGCCCGTAGATAACTATGGATGGAAAGGGTGCTAACACCTTCCCTTTCCATAATCTACCCCCTTTACTCAGAAAATTCTCTCGAAAGGTCTTTCCTGTTCTTTTCACCCTTTCCTTTGTTGGGTAAAAGAAAAGTCGGTGGCGACTCTTGCTAACCGCAACATTTGTGAATAAAAATGCAAAACCAGTAAAGTCAGTTCTCCCACCGTATAACAGAATTGGCGACTCTGTTGGGGAAAATTTACTTAAAGTGGGGTTACCTTAGAGCTAGATCATACTCAGATTGCTTTACATGTTTTAATTTGTGTGCTTTATCTTTCGGGCTTATGTTTGGATTATTGTTAAAGATCCTATACCCGGATCTGGAGAACCTTTTAGGTAAGTAGCAATAAATCATGGAGGTTGTACGATGTAGACCGATATGGATGATATGATAGCTACATTACCGTGATACTTTGGCTTGTACTAATGTTCCTTGATTCAGTAAAGGATAACATTAGGCTTCCACATAGTGTCATTAAGCGTAACTGACCTTTAGAACCTTAAATTGACTCATCTTAGCCATTAGAAAGTAGTGAGATAGCCGGCTTTGGTGTAGACTAGAGTTGGTTGATACTCGATGCTACACTCATTAAGATTGGACTTTCGGGATATTTCGGCCGCAATTCAGATGCTGGAGCTGAAATAATTCCTGAGAGAAAGATCAATGATATGAGATACCTAGAACCTAGTTACTATTACTAGGACAGGTTGTGCCAACTAAACTTCAAAAGGGTACTTACCTATAGACCTCATGCAAGCCTTTAAATCTAAGGTCTTTGTGTGACTTGTTTGTGTTTGCTATTTTTGTTTTAAGCATGAACATGACATCATGAACATCATAACATATCATTTGCACTAACCATTTCAAGGACCTGGGGATTTATCTCTTTTCTGTTTTGTAGGTTATGGATTCCGCTCGCAGAAATACCATCTGGATCAACTTCGTGGGAATTCCTTCTAAGCTTAGGGAATTGGTCTTAAAGGTTCCTGAAAGTTTACAATTCAACAGAAGACATGATCACTTGCTCAGTTTGGTTACTATCGGTTTTGATGAGGGTATGATGAGCGTCTTATTCCATTTCTTTGATCCTAAACACCATTGCTTCAAATTCCCCGATTATCAGTTGGTGCCCACGTTGGAAGAATTCTTTAAACTACTTGGATTGCCTATATTGGAGCAGATACCCTTCACAGGTTTAGAAAAATATCCAAAGTCTGAAGATGTTTCCACAGTCTTACACTTGAAGCCATCTGACATTGAATCCAAGTGGGAAAGGAGAAGTGGGGTTAAAGGTCTTCTTGCAAATTTTCTGATACATAAATCTCAGGTATTCCTAGACTCCATGAGTTTCCATGCTATTGAGGATATCTTGGCCCTCCGGATCTATGGGTTGGTGTTGTTCCCTAATCCGGACCAACTTATAGATGTGAGCGCCATCAATATTTTCCTTACTCATAATCCAGTGCCTACACTGCTCGGGGATGTCCTGCATTCTCTCCATACCCGTACAATGAAGAAGAGAGGAACTCTCATGTGTTGTATACCTTTTCTCTATAGGTGGTTTATTTTTCACCTTCCACGATCAGTAATAAAGAATGATCTAGGCTTAAGATGGTCTCAAAGGTTAATGTCTCTCTCTCACTCTGATATCTATTGGTGTTCTCGCTCTCAAGAAGACATCTCTATTATTAATCTCTGCGGAGAGTTTCCTAATGCGCCACTCCTTGGCATTAAAGGAGGCATTAGTTACAACCCTTCTTTAGCCTTACATCAGTTTGGTTATGCACGAAGAGATGGTCCTCATGATATGCTCATCCAGGGTATTATGTTCGACTATGACAATGATCTGCAAGGTTATCATCAGAGGTTCATACGCGCTTGGGGCATGGTTAAGAAGACTGATGGTAAGACTTTAGGGCATAGGAATTACATCCCTTTGGAACCTTATCTCAAATGGGTGTGAGCTCGTACTCAGAGTCTTATGATGCCATATCCCGCCATCTTAACCAGTGATCTTAGAGCCTATTTCTCAAGGGGACGAGTCTCGCATTATTCTTCATCCTGACATGCCAACAAACTTTGAAAAATTGCAAAGGTCTTAGATCTAGCTCAAGGATGAAAAAGACACATTCGAGGCTCAATTTTATGCCAGTGAGAAGAAAGTATTGGAACTAAAGAAGCAGCTTCACGAGGAGCAGAGCCTTAATGCCCATATCAACACAAAAAGGAAGCTTCCATGGGAAACCTAGACGTTTTAGAAGTTTTAATTTTATTTCTTTGTAAACTTTTGTTTCATTTGAACTTACTAATAAAATCTTTGTTCCTATTTTGATTAAAAGAGTTTAAATCCTACGAGGTCCTTGAAAACATTGTATAAACATGTCATACATATCATTACATAAGCAGGTATTTCAAGACAGGTTTCTTATCTTTTCGTTGTTTATTTCAGCAAAAAGAAATGGCTCTTAAACAAACTGTTAAGGATCTTAAAGCACAGAACACTCAATTCCAACAGATGTTACTGGCTCTGGCTAAAGGAAGGGAAGATCTAAAAGCTCTCATTGTTAAAGAGAAGACGAAGAAGGCAATAAAACAAATTGGCATCCTGATCATGGGGATAAGGCTTAGAGGACCAGCCAAGCGAGCCCTTGAATTGGCAACCCCGTCAAATGAAGGGGATAATCAAGAAGAGGATAACAAGAAGACGAAATAAGAAGATCACATGCCGGGGACTGATGAAGAGGAAGCAGACTACTCAGAAGAATAATATTCTTCTACTGATGACAAGTATAAATAGCTGGAGGATCGTCTCAATGCTATGGAGATTCAGAGGGTATCTGGTTTGGACTTTAAAGAGCTAGGGTTGGTCTCAGGAGTGGTCATCCCACAAAATTTCAAGGTTCTCACATTTGCAAAGTATGATGATGTTTCATGTCCCAAGCTTCATTTGAGGTCTTACATCAGGAAGATCCAACCCCATACAACTGATAGGAAATTATGGGTTCACTTCTTTCAGGAGAGTTTGTCGGGGACGCAGTTAGAGTGGTTCTATCAATTGGAAGGAACCAATATCCGTAATTGGGAAGACTTGGATGCTGCTTTTTACAAGCAGTATCAATACAATGCTGACCTTGCTCCAACCCGTACGTAACTTCAAAACATGTATATCGGCTCCAGTGAGGGTTTCAAAGATTATGCCTAAAAGTGGAGGGATCTTACAGGTAGAGTCCGGCTTCCCCTGTCTGATATGGAGTTGGTGGATATGTTCTTAGGTACTCTGACAAGCCCATTTTTAACCATTTGATTGGAAGCTCTTCAGCTGGATTCACTGAGCTGATATTGACAGGAGAACAAGTGGAAGCTGGTATCAAGAGTGGTAAAATTCAAGGGGTTGCGTCTTCAAGTACTGTGAAGAAGCCATTCAATGGAAAGAGGGAGGTATGTGATGTTTATAGTCAAAGAAATCATGGTAAAGTTGAACGCCGTCAAGCGGTAGGAGCTGTAATGATCTCCAACTCTGCATCAGCTCAACGATAAAATAATCAACGCAGGCAAGATGCACCTAGAACACAATTCACCAGAATCAACATGCCTTTGTCTCAGGCATTGCAGCATTTGGTGAAGGCTGACTTGGTCACTCTAAAGGATACACCCCAAAACCCAAACACTTCCTCTCCCCGTTACAATCCAAATGCACGGTGTGCTTACCGCTCCAACAGTACAGGGCGTGATACGAATGATTGTTGGGATCTGAAGAATAAATTTCAAGACCTTATTGATGCAAAGGAGATTGAATTTGACCCTCCTAAGACCCCCAATGTAATAAATGCATCGATGCCCAAGCATGACAAGGGTATCAATGTTGTTGATGGTGTTCTTTTTGTTTCTTCTATGAATGATCTGGCTACTCCTCTTCCAGTGGTTAAGAAGAATCTATTACGAGCTGGTTTATTTCCAGGATATGATTAAGGTTGTCACCTTTGTCCATCCCCGACCAATGGTTGTATGTTGCTGAAGATAGGTGTTCAACGCCTGATGAACAACAGGGAAATCTTGTTTGAGAGGACTCCCTCTGTTGAAAACTTATGTGAAGATGTAAGACGTGAAGATGTATCAATTATTACCATTTCCAATAATCCTACAAGGGTGTCCTCCAAAAGTCCTTTAAGGATTACGGCTAACCCTTAAGTTGCTCCCCTGATCATCACCTCTCCAGGACCAATACCATATTCCTCTGACAAGGCTGTTGTAACACGGTGGGAGAACTAACTTAGGATGTTTTGTGTTTGATCGCATTTGTTGCGGATAGCAAGAGTCAGCACTGACTTTTATTTTATTCAATAAGGAAAGGGTGAAAAGAACAGGGAATACCTTTGAGACTATTTTCTTGAGTTTGGGGGGTAGATTATGAAAAGGGAAGGTGTTAGCACCCTTTTCATCCATAGTTATCTATGGGCTCTTAGTTTCTTGCTAGATCACTTGCTTTTATTTGAAAAATGTGCTTTGTGGTATGGGTTTGAAAATATTTTGAAAAGCGCCTTCGTTTAGGAAAACTTTGTAATGATTCTCATCTCTATAAGAATCTATACAAAGTGTTGGACTTTTTTAAAATATTTCATGTTTTGAAAGTGTTTGGTATGTGTTTGAAAATATGTTTGTTTTGAAAATGAGCAAGCAACTAAGAACGTTTCTACCTACTCAAAAGTCTTTTGTTCTTCTCCTCCTCCTTTAAATGTTGTTATCTTACCATTTATTGGTAAGAAGACCCATCATTGGATGTAAATGGACAGGCGTGGGACGGTTGTATAGTCATGATAACAATGTCGTGAGATGTATCTCTTAAGGTACTAAGATCATTTGAAGTCAACATTCGAAAGCTTCATCGAGGGGCTATGATCTTGTATTTTTGATAGTTTTTTCTAAGACAGCTCATGTGCATAACATGACCATTTTTCATAAGGCAACAAGTGGAGTTAACCCTAGGGGTGCAAGTGTGCAAGTGTGCAAGTTTTTGTATTTCATGCTTGATTTATTTTTGAACTAGTGTTTTCTAAGCATTGATTTTATCTTTCCATACAAATCCTAATTACTAGAATTTATATGAAAACGATAAATTGTAGAAAGTAAATATCCTATGCTATTACAATCACTTTGGGACGGGGTGTACAAATTTACAAATGGGGATTGCAAGAAATTAAATTCCTAATTGAAATAATGTACAAGAATTGAAATGTAAGATAAATTTGTTTTGTTTTTTGGTTAAGAGAAGAAATAAATTTGCTTAAGAAAATATTTTTAGTCTTTTTGTTTTAAAAGAAATAAAGCAAAGTGTATGAATATAAAGTATTTTTGATGTTTTTGATTAATGAAAATAAAAGTGATGATAAAAATAATAAGGGAATAAGAGTTAGAGTCAGCGCATTACTGAAAGAGGAGAGAGCAGAAGTTCTGACTCAGACACGCTGCAAATCAGAAAGAAAACGTTAGCAGAAAAGGGGAAGGTCAGAAGTTCTGGATCCAGACACACTAAAGTTCTAGGGTTATTTGGCACAAAAACAAGCCTAGAAGTTCTGACTGCTGAGAGGGCCTAGAAGTTCTGATGCAATTGGAAACCTAGAAGTTATAGTGTTACTGCAAGGCTAGAAGTTCTAATTGTGGGTAAGTGAGATGATAATGCGGTTGGATGAGACTGCCTAGAAGTTCTGGTCCAGGAGTACTGTTTTTGACAAACAACTGGGAGGAGGTTTATCTAGAAGTTCTAGTCCAGGAGTACTATTTTGACAAACAACTGGGAGATGGCTTATCTAGAAGTTCTCGTCCAGGATTATTATTTGACAAATAATGGGGTAAAAGTGTTAGGAAAATAAACATAAAAAGGTGTTTCTGGGGCTAGAACTCAGGACCTTTAACACTAAATCCTTATGCATGCGCTCTCTACCACTAGGGTGGCTATACATTCGGTATTATAAGCAAAAACATAAAAATATATTACAAAGTAAGTTCTGACGATGAACTTCATCTTCTTCTTCACGCCAACCAGAGTATATGTAACTTAGTCATTTCTCAACAAAAATAGACAATGCAAACATAGCAGTTATGGCAAATTTCATCATGGTTTCAAAAATACAAAGCATCAAAACTGTAAACCAGAAGCAAGCATGAATTTTGCTAATCCTAATTCTGAACCCTAATTTCCTCAAGAAGTTCTGATCTGAAATTCTCTCTACTTAGGCCACATGCATAAAATCTATAAATACGTACAGAATCAGAGTCATGATATCTAAATTGTATCTTTGAAAATGCAAGCCTAACAATGCCTAAGTAATGAGATAAAAGTCAGAAGAAACTTACCTTGCAGCTGGAAATTGTTTTGTGAATTAGAGACTGGTCCAAATTACTGTGATGTTTTGGTCAGCTTCCTCAAGTTCTCAGAAAGCTGGAACAACCCTTAACTTGAGCTATGAATGGTGGGAAAGTTCTGGAGCAACCAAGGTGCAAAGTTCTGGTTTTTTGAAATAGAGAGTGGTGAAGACTGTTTTACAGTTTGAAAATAGAAGTTGGGAAAGCTTCTATGTGTATTCTAGAAACTGTATGGATGATTTGGTCAAGAAACACATAAGAAAAATTAGAGTTTGGATGCAAAAATCAGAAACTAGCAGGTTTCGTGTTTGAGTTTGCAGTTTTAGGTTCTTGGGAATTTTCTGCAAGGTTTCAAGGCTTTTTCTAATCTTTCGACCTCTTAAATAGTTGCAAATGAAGTTCAATTTATAGGAAAAGGATTTAGAAGCTTGGTGAAGTCAAGAGTACAGCCATCATGTGTTATGGATAGTTGACTTGTTTTTAAAGCAAGTTTAGACAAGTATGGTTCAAGGAAAAATAGAGTGGTTAGTAGGTTTAGTCGCGCCTAATTTGATTTTGTAAGCATGATTTGTGGAGAAGTACACTCAAACAAAAGTAAAGCATGGGCCCAACATAAACTTTGTACAACAGTTTTCTTTTCAAGGACAACAATGGTTCTTCTATGCCACACGTGGGAAGATCCTTTGGATAAAGACTCAAAAGAGGGTTTGAGCATTAAATGATGATGAGATTTAACAAACAGGAAAGCCTGCAACATGAGATTATGCAGCCTAGCCTGGAACTGGATCAGAAGTTCAGCATAAACATAATTTAAATTAAGAACAAATGTCCAACTTATGATCTTTAAATCTCCCTGCTCCAGCATAATCTGAAGGAGTTCTCAGACTTTTCAGAAAGCTTATAACATGCTCTGTAATCCTATTTGAATGACTTTTTCAAACTCTGATTGAATCTACGTGAAAATTGGCCTAGAAGTTCTAACCAAATTCTGACTTGGAAATGGTCAGAATTTACTAAGTGTTTTAGTTTCATGGGTGTGCCTTCAAGGATTTATAACTTGAAATCACAACATTTCTAGAAGAAGTTATGTTCTGCAATGTTTTATATCTCATTGATATCTATAACTTTCATGTCAGGAGTTCTTCCTGAATCAAATTACATCATGACGAAAATCTGGCCAGAAGTTCTGAACTTATCATCTTTTCTTAATACTTAGAAAAATTTCTAAGTCTTTAGAACTTTGACTTTTCCAAAGTAATTTTGACTTTCGATTTTCTTGGTGAACCAACTTCATATTCTAACATTTCTTGATGAAATAGGAATCTTGAAACTTGATTTTGACCCAAAAGTCAAAGTTTGACTTTTCAGTGTGCATTTGACCAATTTTACCTTGTACCAATTCAAACCCAAATTGATGTATTAGTGTTGCAACTTGGTTCATGGAAGATCTTGCAAGAAATTTCTTGAGAAATGAGAGGGAAAATTTTGGGGTACAACAGCTGCCCCTGTTCAATCTTCTTAAACCTGAAGAGTTAGATTGGCGAGCCTACCATTCGTGACTTGAAGGTGGAAGATGATTGAACATTAAAGTTCCCAGAAATTTACACTCGATGATGTGTTAGTTGATCGTGTAGGGAATGGGCTTAAAGATGCCATTCAGAGTGACTGGGGAAAGTATCAGAATAAATATTTTGGTTGATTTATACTGAAATAGTAGACGTCTTTTACCTGCTGATCTTTCCTGCAAGGAAAAGGATTAGTTGCATGCAGGTGTATACATGGCATAATGATGTTCTCAAAATAAATGAGATTATGCTGTATGCATTTTTCATGTATGCGTCATGGTTTATGAATGTGATATGTTTATTGCAATGTGTCTTTGTCTTGGAAAATAAATCCCAAACAACATGTTGGGGAATCCTGGGAGGCTGAATTCCTGACTGTTGTTGGAGAAGAACTTTGTTGGGGAATATTGGCTTGTTTAAGAAGACTATGTGGGGAGTATTGATCTCTGCTTGGGGAAAAGAGTTTAGGAGTCTTAGCTACTCGTTGATCTACTGGGGAGTTATTCCTGATTGGAGAGAATCAAAAGTTAGCTGTTATCTGGTCGAAATCCAGGCTTGGCAGCAAATTGTTGAGGATAATGAAGTTGACTGTTATTTAGTTGTATTTCAGGCTTTGCAACGACTTACTGGGAAAGATTAAATTAACTGTTATCTAGTCGGACTCCAGGCTTCGCAGAAAATTACATGGGAGCATGAAATTAAACTATTATCTGGTCGGATTTCAGGCTTCGCAACAACTTACTAACTTTAAACTGATATATGGTCGGGTTCCAGGCTTTAAAGTATGTTTTTGAGGTGGAATGAAGTTAATTGTTATCTGATCAAATTCTAGGCTTCGCAACAACTTACTAAAGTTAACTATTATCTGGTCGATTTCCAGGCTTCGCAATAACTTGTTGGGGATTGTAGTTAGTTGTTAACTGGTCAGATTCCAGGCTTCACAACAACTTACTGAAGTTAACTGTTATCTGGTTGGTTTCCAGGCTTCACAGTAACTTGCTTGAAAGGATGAAGTTGAACTGATATCTGGTCGGGTTCCAGGCTTCATAGTAACTTGCTTGGGGAAGATTAAATTAACTGTTATCTGGTCGGATTCCAGGCTTCGTAGAAAATTACTTGGGAGAATAAAGTTAAACTATTATCTGGTCGGATTCCAGGCTTCGCAACATACTAACTTTAAACTGCTATCTGTTCGGATTCCAGGCTTTAAAGCAAGTTTCTGAGGTGGAATGAAGTTAATTGTTATCTAGTCGAATTCCAGGCTTCGCAAAAACCTACTGAAGTTAACTATTATCTGGTTTGTTTCCAGGCTTCACAGTAACTTGCTGGGGATTGTAATTAATTATTATCTGGTCGGATTCCATGCTTCATAACAACTTACTAAAGTTAACTGTTATTTGGTCGGTTTCCAGGCTTCGTAGTAACTTGCTTGAGGGAATGAGGTTAATTGTTATCTGGTCGGTTTCCAGGCTTAATAGCAACTCACTTGAAAAGATTAAGTTGAAACTGATATTTGGTCGGGTCCCATGCTTCACATTAACTTGCTTGAAAGGATGAAGTTGAACTGATATTTGGTCGGGTTCCAGGCTTCACAGTAACTTGCTTGGGGTAGAGGCAAACTCTTCTGGGGAAAGGAAATTAAACCAATGTCTAGTTGAATTCTGGGTTTTTCAATATCTCGAGAAGTTAAACTATTATCTGGTCGGGTCCAGGCTTCATAGTATCTTAAACTATTATCTGGTCGGGTCCAGGCTCCATGGTATCTTGAGAAGTTAAACTATTATATAGTCGGTTCCAGGCTTCATAGTAACTGAAAGTTGTTTAAATAGGAAATGATTCCGTTGAAGAGTGTATTGTTTTGTTGGGGAATAAACCTTGTTGAAGATCAAAAATTGATGACCTGCTGACGAGGTGAATTCTTTAGGAAGAAATCCACAAGGCTTCTTCTTTTAAGACCAACTCAGCTGGGGAGAGGAATGTTGAGAGATTGAAACTCTGATCGAGGTTTGCAAAAATCCAACTTCGTGGGCAACTCAGTTGGGGCGAAGGTTTATTGTAGCGGCTCTGGTGGGGCAAACACTAATGAGATAACTCTGTAGGGATATCTCAATTGCATTAAAGAGATGCTCGTCCCTGCTTGATTGGACACATTTACTAAACATTTTAAACATGTTAATATGCATGTGTTCATTAAATTTTAGTCATTAGACGTCTTTGCACTCAAAACAAAAACAAAAATTTTGCACTTCAAAGTATATTTGTATTGATGTTTTCCCCATGTGTAGGCGTTTTTATACAAAAAGATGGAGATCCTAGTAAGAGGAAATTGTCGAAAGGATAACAAAATTGAAAACAAAGACAACAGCCATGTGGAAATGATCTCATTATATTCCAACCCTACTATTTCCCCTAATGTCTTCGAACGGCCCTTGTCGTTGACAGAAGTTGATTGGATTGATCTTGGACTGTTTGAACTCGGACCTTGGTAATAAAGTCGATTGTGGTGATTCCACGGGACATAGTCATACGCTTTCAATCCTTAACTTTTGCCTGGACCTCCCTTTCAGGTTTTTAGCCCACCAGGATACCCATTTTTGTCCAAGTTGCCCTTTCGGGTTTTCAACTTGCCGGGTGTACAATCTTTTTCATATATCCCTAATTTTTCCTAAACCTTTGGTTTGTCGGGATGCCCTTATCTTTCCTAGGTGTGTCAACCTAGCGGGTCTCTTATGCGTAGTATTTTTTAACTATGTCCGCATTCACAGGATGTGGTAAATCTTCACCATCCATAGTAGTCAACATCATGGCACCACCAGAGAAAACTTTCTTGACAACAAATGACCCTTCGTAAGTGGGAGTCCATTTGCCCCTGGGGTCGCCTTGTGGAAGAATGATGCGCTTTATCACCAAGTCACCATCTTGATATACTCGAAGCCTGATCTTTTTGTTGAAATCCTTGATCATACGCTTCTGGTACACCTGACCGTGACAAACAGCAGCCAATTGCTTTTCCTCGATCAAGTTCAACTGATCCAATCTTGTCTGAATCCATTCGTCTTTGCTTAAGCCTGCTTCATTCATAATCCTTAGTGATGGAATTTGAACTTCCACTGGCATGACATCTTCCATGCCATAGAACAAAGAAAAGGGAGTTTCCCCAGTTGATGTTCGAGCTGAAGTATGGTAGCCATGAAGAGCAAACAGTAACTTCTCATGCCAGTCTTTGTAGGTCACTACCATCTTTTGTACAATCTTCTTAATGTTTTTATTGGTTGTTTCCACTACGCCATTCATTTTAGGTTTATAAGGAGAAGAATTGTGATGCTTGATTTTGAACTAAGTGCAAATTTCTTTAATCATAGGATTGTTGAGATTGATCTCATTGTCGGTGATGATCCTTTCGGGGATACCATAGCGGCATATGAGGTTATGCTTGATGAATCTGGCTACAACGTTCTTTGTGACAAAAGCGAATGAGGCAGCTTCGACCCATTTGGTAAAATAGTCGATAGCGACAACAATGAAGCGATGTCCATTGGAAGCAGTAGGTTTAATCTCTCCAATCATGTCAATGCCCCACATTGCAAACGTGCATGGGGAAATCATGACATTTAGAGGAATAGGAGGCACATGGACCTTATCAGTATGGATTTGGCATTTGTGGCAAGTCCTTGAGTGGTGATGGCAATCAGTCTCCATTGTTGACCAATAGTAACCAGCTCTCAGGATTTTCTTGGCCATAGTATTGCCACTAGAGTAAGTCCCAAAGAGACCATCATGCATGTCTTCCATAATTTTCTCTACCTCCTTCTTGTCCATACATCAGAGTAGAGTAGAATCATGGTTGCGTTTATACAGGATTCCATTGCTTAGGAAGAATTTGGCTAAGGATCTTCGTAAGAATTTTTTGTCATTGATGGAAGCTCCTTCAGGATATTCTTATGCTTCAAGGTATCTCCTCACCTCAAGGTACCATGGCTTTTCGATGTCAATGTCAAGCTCATAGCAGTGTGCAGGTTCGTCAAACCTCTCAATTGTAATCATAGGAGTTTTGTTGTCCCATTTGACTTTGAACATAGAGGATATCATGGCCAGAGCATCGGCTAACTAATTTTCTTCTCTAGGGAAGTGTTCAAAGGTGATTTCTTCGAAGTAAGGAATCAGAGATCACACAAGCTCCTTGTAAGGAATAATATTAGGATGCTTAGTGTCCCAATCTCCTTTCACTTGGCTAATCACCAGAGCGGAATCCTAGAACACATTCAAATGCTTGATCCTTAAATCAATGGCATCTTTTAGACCCAAAATGCATGCCTCATATTCAGCCATGTTATTTGTACAATTGAAGCACAGTCTAGCAGTGAAAGGAGTGTGGCAACCCTCAAGAGAAACTATCACATCACCAATTTCGTTACCCAAAGCGTTGGAAGGCCCATTGAAGACCATAGTCCATCGGGATCCTTGTTCAGATCCGTCATACGGTCCAGGTTTTATGCAGTCGGTCACTGACATGATATTCTCATCCGAGAAATCAAAGTTCATAGACTGATAATCATCAACAGCTTGATGGGCCACATGGTCTGCCAATACACTTCCTTTGATGGCTTTTTGTGTTGTGTATTGAATATCGTACTCACTTAAAATCATCTGCCATCTAGCAATCCGTTCGAAAAGAGGGGGTTTCTCGAAGATATACTTGATAGGATCCATCTTAGAAATCAATAGAGTGGTATGAGTTAACATATACTGTCTTAGCCGGTGAGCAGCCCATGCCATAGCGCAACAAGTTTTCTCGAGCAGTGAATATCTAGTTTCACAGTCGGTAAACTTTTTGCTCATGTAGTATATTGCATGCTCTTTTCATCCAGACTCGTCATGTTGGCCCAACACACACCCCATAGAATTCTCTAGCACAGTCAAGTACATGATCAAGGGCCTTCCTTCAACTGGAGGCATGAGGATAGCAGGTTCTTGCAGATATTCCTTGATTTTGTTGAAGGCAGCTTAGTATTCATCATTCCATCTGACTACTTGATCTTTCTTCAAGAGTTTCAAGATCGGCTCACAAGTAGCAGTTAAGTGACATATGAAGTGGGCGATGTAGTTGAGATGACCCAAGAATCCTCTAACCTCCTTTTCAGAATGGGGGACTTGTTGTACCCCAAATTTTGACCTAAGACGTCATCTCCTATCCGCATCTTTACATTACATTTGTTTTGATCCATCGATTTTAAATTTCATGACTTTTTCGGGCCAAGAGCTATTTATGCTGAACATTGAATCATTTAATCGATTCGTGCAAAAATGATGTTTATTAATTATCTATTATCTAAAACTTGAATAATTGAAATTCATTTTTTTGATTATTATTTAGTTTAAAGATGTAGGGATAATAAAATGAACATCAGAGAAGAGGCGCATTAATTGTGCGGACGTTTTATTTATTTACTCATTATTTTTAAATTTAAGTAACTAGAATTTATTCTTAGTTATTCTATAATTTAAAGGTTATGAATAACATAAATAAGCATTTGAGGAAATTCATTGGTCAATAACGACTGTTTAATCGTTCGTCGTTCTAGGTTAAATAATTGAAATCCTATTTTAATTATTATAATTTAGTTGAGAATGATGGATTAAATAATCGAAGGTATTAGTTGGTCAATGATAATTATTATTTATCTGTTATTATTTTGAATGTAGGTAATTGGAGATTTGTTTTCAATTATTATTCGTTTGGATAAAATAATAAACGATAAATAAATAAAGAAGAAGAATTAATAGACAAATAGTTTCTTTTATTCATTTTTTTGGTACAAGCTATTTTGTAAATATTGTATATATTGCAATAAATTACAATAATGAATTGTCGAAATTAAAATGAAATAAACTAGTCTATCTTAATTCTAAAGCTTCCAATCCAATGCGTGTCCGCTCATTTAATTTTACCTGCACAATTAAAAGAAAAGAATTAGAATTCAAATAAATAATTAAATGCAGAAAATAAATTTTAAATGTTCATCATTAAATGTAATGGCCGGAATCAGTTATTATTTTTTGCAAATCACGGGATTACTCCCGGTTCACAAAAAAAGGAAAAGGATTTCAAAACATATGCATAAATTGTTTTCCAAAAAAACTGCATACTTAAGCTAACCACATTAGTTTTAATCCCAAATATAATTTCAAAGCATACAGCATACAGCATAAGCAACAGTATGTAGTAACCATATGCAAGCATGCCCTTCTAACGTGGCCTACATCAAGAAGCAGACAACATGTGATTTAAAAAACAATATGCAGTTTGACTATTCTTGCAAGCAAAAAATTTCCTTTTTCTTTCATCATTTTCCAGCCACTGCATTTTCAGAAATAGACAGCTTATCACACTTTTGTCAAAGCCATTCTGAGAGAGAAAAAGAGAGGGAGAAGTGTGGGATTTGCAGGCTTAGCTTAGGCAGAAAGAGATATACAAAACAAACTAAGAAATATAGCCAGTAAGAATAATAGCATAGAAGAAGAATAAAGGCAAACTGAGTGGACAGTAGTGCAGAATGCTCAGGGAGATCCCAAGAGATTTGTTTCAAAGTTCCTGGCCTGTAGCGCAAGAGAAGAGAGGAGAACTGTTATATTACAAAAAAAAGAAAACAAAGGATCCCATTCACAAAAACAGCATAAGAGAAAACCAAAGATACAAGTCAGAAAACACATAACCAAAAACCATTTTCATAACCTCAAACCATTTTTCAAAAACCTGTAGAACAATTATTTAAAATAGCCATCACCAAACCAACAAAAACCTGCAATGGCCTCACATCAGTAAAAACCAGTTCACCATGTCAAAACCTGCATAATCACTGAGAAAACGATTTTTTTCAGACCATACAAAACATTACCAACTGATTGAGCCCCCTATAGCCAATATCACTATCCCACTGTCAACACCACCCATCATCATAAACAACCAATGCCTTAACATGCTGTCAAGAAAACCATAAAAACATGGCTCAATCCTCATACCAATAAAAAACGATATCCCTACTGTAAAGGCCTACATACAAAAACCTGACAAAACCTTTTACAAGTTCAAGCTATACCATTTTCGAAAATCCAGCATATCCAAGTTTTCAAACCCATTCCCTAGCCTCAGAAATTTCATTCATCATAGGCGATAAACCCACCATTAGGCAACAGCATTCAAGAAGAAGAGAGAGTTATCATCCAATTCTCAAAATATCCAAAGCAATATTTCAAGGCAAATCGGTGAGGCCCTCAGTGTACACATCACTGGGCAACAAGCAAACACAGTAGCATTCAAGCAAAAGGAAGGAAATCGCGAATACCGTTCACCACCGTGCGCGCCTGCTGTCTCCCTGCTGTCCGGCCTCCATCACCCCAAGCCCTCCTCCTTCTCCATCTAGGTAACGCCTTCTTCATTCTCATTCCTTAAAATGCCATTCAAATCAACATGGAAAGTAAAATGGAGAACTAGTCAGAATCAACTAAGAAACCTCAGAGTCAACTAAGAAAATTGTAAAATCAACAACGAATTTGTAAGGTTTATACGCTAATTAAACCAAACGGTAACGAAAACGTTTTGGTCATTACCGTCTCCGCTCGAAGCCGCCGCGTCAACAATGGAGGGAAGAGAGACTTGGTGTGGGTGGCCGGAACCTGGAAGCATCGGCGTCGGAGGCGAAGAAGCGAAGAAGCTGCGCAAGAGAGAGATGAAGATCGTGAGGGAGGCGCCGTTCTGCCTTAAACCAAACCCTAAATCCCTTTATCAAACAAACACAACCCTAATCTCAATTTAATCCCTTGGACCCCCTTAAACCCACGACCCAACCCCATTTCCTCCCAACCGCTCCATTTCCTCCCAACCGCTCCATTTCCCCTCACCCAGCCCATTCTATTTGTTTTACTTAAGCCCATTTATATTTGCTAATTCATACCCCATCCTTATTTACTCTTAGTTTAATTTTGTTCTTTTCCTTAACTCATTTAATTTGGATTAATTAGTTTTCTTAGAACTAACATGTAATTTTAAATAGATAATTTTAATATTTTATCCAAATCTCATTTAATCTAAGTTTAGGTTATTTTAATAACTTTAGTCTTCCTTGTTTTAATTAAATATTTGATTTATAAGTTTTGTTTAATTTGATAAATATTTAATATCTCTAAAAAAAAACATGTAAAAATGAGAAAACTAAAAGGCATTTTATTTTATTCCCCTCATTTTGATTAAATACCAATATACAAAAAGACATAAAAAATAGAAATATATAAAAACATTAAAAACATTTCTATTAATTCTCATTACCTTTTATTATTAAAAATGCGTAAAAAATGAAAACCAATTAAAACTTTTTCTTTTCGCATATTAAACAAAAATCATATAAAATGCATGTTCACATTTAATTGTTGTGTATCATTTTCTGTTTAAATATCTCGCATTTACTTGATTATTCTGTTTGCGTCAATCCAAAGGGAATTGTCTAATTTTTGTTGACTTCATGTCCTCAAAAACGATCGAGCGAATACTCTCATTTCATTGAAACTTAGGATAATTTTTCCAAACATCCGATTTCTCCAAAACTCACACCTTTTAAGTCAAAACCTCAACGTTAGGTTGTCGTATTTTCAAAAACCCGTCCGTATCCCTTTTTCGGCCAAAACGATTTATTTTCAAATCAAGCGATCAATTTTAAATAAAACAGATATTTCAAAAGGTTCCTATAGAGTACTATAGATGCATTGGGTGCTAATACCTTCCCATTGTATAACCAACCCCCGAACCACAAGATCTCTTTTCAAAAACACTTTGCATTTGTATTTTTAGTTACATTGCATATTTAGGGTTTTATTTCGCTCTTTTCCCTTTTCCTTTGGAAACAATAAAGCGCGGTGGCGACTCTTGCTTTTGCGAGTCAAGTTAATCAATAGCTTGATCTCCGATTTTCACCGCTACAGAATTGGCGACTCTGTCGGGGAGAGATTGACCTCTTGCTGGTCCATCCCTAAGTGGGTTAAGCCTAACTTGGCTTATCTGTTTTACTATTATTTGATTTGTTTGATTATGTGTTTAAATTGGGGTGTTTGGGTTTTTTGAAGGACAAATCCTATACCCGGATTAAGTAACACTTAAGGAATAGGACGGGCGGTATAGTCATGTTAACTTTGAGGGAGTAATCCCGAAGAAGGAGGCATGAGATCCCCCACTCAATGGAAGGCCCTCTTGAACTTAATATTTGTTTACCGAGTAATCGGGAAGACATTATTATTTTCGACCTAGGAGCCCGAGAAGTTGAGGACCGTAGAACCCTAACCCATCTTGGCCTTTTTAGGTGTAGCGCGGAGACTATCACGGAGTAATTCGGAAGTAGTTGTTACGCGATGCTACGCTCGGACGAGTTTCTCTTGAGAATATTGCTAATTATTGAGTAATCAAGACGTTGGTAATATCCGAAAGAGGGATGCAGACTCTGGGAACTCTTAGAACCTTGTCTTACAGGTGTGATCGAAACATTAGTACATACCTTTGGGTGGGCTTTACCCTCGACTCCATGCTGAACTTTGAACCTTTAAACCCCATGTTTGCAAATTTGTGTGTGACTGTCGCATTATCATTCATTCATGCATTCATCAACATCTTTGTAAAAACTCGTTTTTCAAGGAACTTTGGAATGATTTTTGCAAACGTCTAGGGTACTATGGAATTTGGAAGGAGAAATACTCGAAGCTTTAGCTTCAAGGAGCCCGAGATTGAAGAATTGAAGAGTTTGATTCCGAAGATAGAGAGTCCGACAGATTTTCAGAAGAAATATGGGTCCATCGTACCGCTCATGAAGCGCAAGATGAAGAAAGGCATCCTCAACACTCTGGTTCAGTTCTATGATCCCTTGTATCGATGTTTCACCTTCCCGGATTATCAGTTGATGCCTACCTTAGAGGAGTACTCCTATATCCTTGGTTTGCCGATCGTCGACCGTGTTCCTTTTTCTGGGTTAGAAGAGGAGCCTAAATCTCATGAGATAGCAGTCATCACCCATCTGAAGAAGTCAGAGATAGAGGAGAATATGACTACGAAAGGAGGAATCCGGGGTTTGCCGGCTCAGTTTCTGTTGAAGAAAGCTCGTCATTTTGCTGATACAAAGGATACCGTTGCCTTCGAGGACGTGTTTGCTTTACTCGCGTATGGTCTTTTCTTATTCCCTAACATTGATAAATTTGTGGATGTCAATGCCATCAGGGTTTTCCTGATTGGAAATCCGGTCCCTACGCTGCTAGGAGATGCATATTACTCCATCCACCTGCGAAACTCTCGTCAAGGAGGAATGATTATTTGTTGCGTGCCGTTGCTGTATCAGTGGTACGTCTCGCATTTACCTGGGTCCGATGCTTTCTGGGATCTCGAGAAAGAACCGCGTTGGGCGCCAAAGATTATGGCTCTCACTCATTTCGACATTGACTGGTACAATCGAGCTTACCATGACGTAGAGATCATTGACAGCTGTGGTGCTTTTCCCAATGTACCTCTTCTTGGTACGAAGGGTGGAATCAACTACAACCCTGTTCTAGCGCGCCGTCAGTTCGGGTACCCAATGAGAGATAAGCCGAACAGTATCCATGTGAGTGGTTTCTTCCTTCAGGAAGGACAAGATCATCAGGCTGCTAAGAGAGAGATTGAAGGAGCTTGGCGCCATATCCACAAGAAAGGGAGAGATATGCTGGGACATAGAGGTGCCGTTTCTTTGGAACCTTACCTGCAGTGGGTCCGTGCTAGGGCTAATGCTCTCAAGATGCCGTATAAACTTGAGAAACCTTTGTTCCCTGCCATCGCACCATCATCAGTTGCTATCCCAATCGCAGATGTAGGAGAATATCAAGGGAACCTGGCTAGGATGAAGTCCGAGAGGGATGCTTGGAAGGAAAAGTACCATATGTCCGAGTACGAGAATCGAGTCCTGACTCGACAGCTGAAAGAGAAGAAGGAGTTGTTGCTTATTCAAGACGGCCGATTCGTTGACCACGATGAGAAGCTTCGCCAGAAGGATGCCTTGTTGAAGAAATACGCGAGTGAAAGGAAGAGGAAAAGGGAATGTTCAGTAAACTTGGCTCTCGTTCCTAATCCACAAGAAGAAATCATCGATCGACTGATAGCGGAAAAGAAAGATTTAGAAGACTTTTATGAAGAAAAGATCAAGAAGCTCCGACTGCAGCTGGTGTTTGGTCCGTCATCTGAGGACTCTGAGTGAACTTTAGCTTTAGTTTATTTTATTGATGTCATTTTGTAAAACTATGTAAAAGGGCTTCATGCTCCGAAGTTGTAATTTATTGTTTTCTTAAGGGCTTCATGCTCCGAAGTTGTAATTTATTGTTTTCTTAAGGGCTTCATGCTCCGAAGTTGTAACTTATGGTCTTATTTCGGGCTTCATGCTCCAAGTTGTAATTTACTGCTTCATGTTTTAAAATGTAATTTATCACTTTATTATGGTTTTCAGGTTGTAAGTTGTAATTTATTGCTTTCATTAGTGGATTTGTTATTCCAAGGTTGTAATTTACTATTCCAAATTGTAAGTTGTAATTTATCGCTTTCGATTAACGGATTGAGTTTTTGTTGTTCCAAATTCCTTTACCATTGATGAATGCAAAGTTACTAAAAGTTCCTTGAAAAACTTTTAAAATGAGTCATCATTTGCATCACCATCATGCATCATTTCACATTCCACATCACATGTTTTCTAGAGTCTCATTCTTGTTCTTTTTCCACCGAAGGTTGCCAAGCTGTCTCACCAACACGACACTCGGGCCAGTCGTCAGAAAAGAATGGAAGATTTGGAACAGGAAAATCAAGAGCTTCGTGGGGAAGTTGCTACGCTTCGTGCCGAGATGGAAAAGTTAACAGCGTTGGTGGAAAGTTTGGTGGCTGTTCAGAATCAGCCACCGACTACGACTGCCGAGATTCAGACTTCAACTCCAGTGGTTTCCGAGATTGTTATCGCTCCTGCCTCCGCAACTCAAATCAACTCTCCGATCCAGCATCAGATGCCGAAAGGTTTTCCTTGGGGAATGCCTTACAACTTTATGCCGGAAGGGTGTCAGCCTACCGCCCAACCTATATTTCAGCCTGCATTGTCTCTTCCACAACCAGAGACGACTGCACTGCCGCCAGTAATTCCATCTGTAACACCCTTTCCGCAACCAGTCATGACGACCGTTGCTCCTGTGGTCCACTCAGTGCCCTACTTGAACGAACCAGTTTATCCTGCCGAACCTGCTGAAAGTATGGGCCTTTTTGATAGAATGGAGGAATTTCAGGATCAGTTCCAGGAAATGCAGAAAGAGCTTAGAGCCTTGAAGGGGAAGGAGCTGTTTGGGAAGAGCACACATGATCTTTGCCTGGTTCCGAATGTCAAGATTCCGGCAAAGTTCAAAACACCATACTTTGAAAGATACAAGGGGGATTCGTGTCCTAGAAGCCATTTGACGATGTACGTGAGGAAGATGTCCACGTATTCTGATAATCATGATTTACTGATTCATTATTTTCAAGATAGTTTGACGGGTGCTGCCTTGAAGTGGTATATGGGATTGGACAGCATTCGAATCCGCAATTTTAACGATCTCAGTGAAGCCTTTGTCCATCAGTACAAGTATAATGTTGACATGGCGCCGGACAGGGATCAACTCCGGGCAATGTCGCAAAGAGACCGAGAATCTTTTAAGGAGTACGCCCAGAGGTGGCGTGAAATTGCTGCTCAGATCCATCCACCTCTGGAGGAGAAGGAGATGACTAAGATATTTTTGAAGACCTTGGGATCCTTTTACTATGAGAGGATGATAGCCAGCGCGCCCAGTGACTTTACCGAGATGGTGAGCATGGGTATGCGATTAGAGGAAGGAATTCGTGAAGGACGTTTGATTAAAGAGGGGAGTACGTCCAGCAGTGTGAAGAAGTTCGGAGGTGTTTTCCCGAAGAGGAAAGAGCAAGATGTTAGTGCTTTGTTTCCAGGTAGGCCTAGGAGAGGCTACTCTCACGTCGCGGCAGTCACTCCGGCTGTCTGCCCGGCTTTGGTAGCCCCATCTCATCAGATTCCGCCACCTCAACAACGACCTTTTCAACAGCAGCCTCGACAACAGGCCTATCCGCTCAACCATCAGAACCGTTCGCCCAGAAAGCCGCAGTTTGATGCCATTCCTATGACGTATACTGAATTGTTTCCCGCTCTCATTAGAAAGAATCTCATCACAACAAAACCACCTCCTGTCGCACCGAACAGTGCTTCCCCGTGGTATAAGGCGGATCAATTCTGTGAATATCATCAAGGGTCACCAGGACACAACCTTGAGAATTGCTTTGCGTTGAAGGCGGATGTGCAGAGATTAATTAAGCATGGCATCTTGTCTTTTAAGGATGTGAATCCAAATGTCAGAGATAACCCTTTGCCCCGACATGGGGCAGCTTCTGTGAATATGGTGGAGGGTTGCCCGGGGAAGTTCCGAGTTTTCCAAGTCGAGCACATCAGAGAATCATTGATCAGGTTACACCAAAGTTTGAGAAGACTTGCCTTTGTTAGGCACCAACATGACTATGACGTTTGCCAATTTTGTTCAAGAGAAGAGGATTGTCCTATTGTGAAGGAGGACATTCAGAAGTTGCTAGATCAGAGAATTATTACTATTACCTATGACCGAAATCCTGAAGATGAAGTGAATGTGATAACCCCACAGTTTAATTTACCAGAATCAGTAGAGATTGCTTACAACAGCCAGACTGCGTCTGCTGATCCTTTGATTATTTATCCACCTGGCCCTGTGCCTTATAGCTCAGACCAAGCCGTGCCGTACAAGTATAACGCCACCATGATCGAGAATGGGGTAGAGGTCCCCATACCAACTAGACCGTCTTTCGTTAATATTGCCGATGTAAGTAGAGTGACAAGAAGTGGGCGTGTTTTTGCCGCGGTACCGACAAGAAGACCAGAAGTTCAAGTAAGGAGGCCCATGCCGGCGGAGATCCCTGTAAGAAATGAACCAAGGGTTGAGGTAGGTCGATCCAGTGGACCTATCCCTCACCCTGAAGAAGATGAAATCTTAAAGCTTATCAAAAGAAGCGAGTATAAAATTGTGGACCAGCTTCTGCAAACACCTTCCAAGATTTCCTTGCTTGCCTTATTGAGAGATTCTGGGGCACACAGAGAAGCCTTGATGAAAGTGTTGGACCAGGCGTTCGTAGACCATGATGTGACAGTTGATCAGTTTGACGGGATTGTGGGGAATATAACCTCGTGTAACAACTTGGGTTTCAGTGATGAAGAACTCCCGGAGGAGGGGAGAAACCATAATATGGCTCTGCACATTTCAGTAAGTTGTGGGAACGATACCTTATCAAGCGTGTTAGTGGATACCGGCTCGTCATTGAATGTGATGCCCAAGACCACGTTGTCTCGACTTTCATATCCAGGTGCTCCTATGAGGCCTAGCGGGGTAATTCTTAAAGCCTTTGACGGTTCCAGGAAGACGGTTATCGGTGAAGTGGATCTTCCCATAGTGATTGGTCCCCATACTTTTCAAATCACTTTCCAAGTGATGGACATACGTGCTGCTTATAGTTGCTTATTGGGCCGTCCCTGGATCCATGATGCCGGGGCAGTCACCTCCACGCTCCATCAGAGATTAAAATTTGTGAGGCATGGGAAACTAGTGATGATTGGGGGAGAGCAGGCCATGGTGGTAAGTCATTTATCATCGTTTTCTTTTATTGATGCTGACGAGGACGTCGGGACCCAGTTTCAGGGCCTATCTGTTGCTAAGGATACCGTGAAGAAGCAGGGGGCATCCATCTCTTCTTTTGAGGATGCACGGCGAGTAGTGGAGAGTGGTTCGGCCGAAGGATGGGGCCAGGTGTTGACGTTACCCGAGAACAAGTCTGGGGAAGGTTTGGGTTTTCATCCAATAGCTGCAAGGGTCAAGAAAGAGGTGGTCGTTCGTCCAATTCAAGAGGTCTTTCGGAGTGCAGGGTTTGTACATCCTGAGGTGGATGCTGTCATGGATGATGATTCCGAGGAGGATTTGCCCGTGTTTGTGACGCCTGGATTGGCTTGCCAAAACTGGATAGCTGTTGACATTCCTGTGGTTATGCACGTTTCCGAGTAATGTTTTGTTCATTTTTTCTTAAAAAAAAATCGCTCTGCCCAAGGCGAAACGTATTTGGTGTCGGGCTATGAAAAAATAACTCCTTTTGCTCTGCCCAAGGCAAAAGAGAAATGTCTGGGCTTGTCGTTTCAAGTATTTCCTCTTTAATGAATAAAAATGTTATTTTGTCCACTGCTGTTTTATTTTTTTATTTTTTCGGGAAATAATAATGAAAATTGATTAAGAGCATTTTGTTTTATTTGCACAAATCGATTTCTAAAATAAAGCATAATCATGTGTGCAGATTACTTCATGACTTAACCATCGAAAACAATGATCCTATGCCCTCTCCCAACTTTGAATTCCCTGTGTTCAGAGCCGAAGGAGAGGATGATGAAGAGGTTCCTGTTGAGATTTCCCGTTTGATTGAGCAAGATGAGAAGGTCATTCAACCATTTGAAGAACCTGTAGAGTTGGTCAACTTGGGTGATGAAGAGGATAGAAAGGAAGTCAAAGTCGGAGCTTTGCTTATCCCGGAGGTTAAGGAGAAGATGTTGGAGCTTCTCAGAGAGTATGTTGATGTGTTTGCGTGGTCTTACCAAGATATGCCAGGGTTGGACAACGACATTGTGGAGCATCGTTTACCGTTGAGACCTGAGTGTCCACCGATCAAACAGAAGTTGAGAAGGACTCGTCCTGACATGGCCGATAAGATTAAAGAAGAAGTTCAGAAGCAGATCAACGCAGGTTTTCTTGTGACGTCGGTCTATCCTCAGTGGTTAGCCAACATCGTGCCTGTTGCTAAGAAGGATGGTAAGGTTCGGATGTGTGTAGACTACAGAGATCTGAACAGAGCTAGTCCGAAAGATGATTTCCCATTACCTCATATTGATGTATTGGTCGACAGTACTGCCAAGTTCAAAGTCTTTTCTTTCATGGATGGTTTCTCTGGTTACAACCAAATCAAGATGGCGCCGGAAGATATGGAAAAGACCGCTTTCATTACACCGTGGGGAACTTTCTGTTATCGAGTTATGCCGTTTGGTTTGAGGAACGCTGGTGCAACGTACCAAAGGGCCATGACTGCTTTGTTCCACGACATGATGCATAAGGAGATCGAAGTGTATGTGGATGATATGATTGCCAAATCACAGACTGAAGAAGATCACCTAGAGCATTTGTTAAAGCTATTCCAGCGCCTGAGAAAGTACAAACTCCGTCTGAATCCCAATAAGTGCACTTTTGGCGTTCGTTCAGGAAGACTTTTAGGTTTCATTGTCAGTCAGAAAGGTATTGAAGTAGATCCCGATAAAGTCAAAGCTATTCGGGAAATGCCCGCACCCAAGACGGAAAAACAAGTAAGAGGATTCCTTGGGAGATTGAATTACATTTCTAGGTTCATATCTCACATGACTGCTACTTGTGGGCCGATTTTCAAGCTTCTCCGCAAGAACCAAGGATGTGTGTGGACAGAGGATTGTCAGAAAGCTTTCGATAGTATCAAAGAATATTTGCTCGAGCCTCCCATTTTGATTCCTCCGGTGGAAGGAAGGCCCTTGATTATGTATTTGACCATATTAGAGGACTCCATGGGATGTGTGCTTGGTCAGCAGGACGAGACTGGAAGAAAGGAGCACGCTGTATATTATCTGAGTAAGAAATTCACAGACTGTGAGTCTCGATACTCATTGCTTGAGAAAACCTGTTGTGCTTTAGCCTGGGCTGCTCGCCGTCTGCGCCAGTATATGATTAATCACACTACTTGGTTGATCTCCAAAATGGACCCAATCAAGTATATCTTTGAGAAGCCCGCCTTATCTGGAAGGATAGCCCGTTGGCAGATGTTGTTATCTGAATATGACATTGAGTATCACACTCAGAAAGCGATCAAAGGGAGTATTTTGGCCGATCATTTGGCTCACCAACCAATTGAAGACTATCAGTCCATCAAGTTTGACTTCCCCGATGAAGATGTTATGTACTTGAAAGCCAAAGACTGTGAAGAGCCGTTACCTGAAGAAGGACCTGATCCTGAATCCCGTTGGGGTTTAATATTTGACGGAGCTGTGAATTCCTATGGAAATGGAATTGGGGCAATCATCGTTACTCCCCGAGGTACTCATATCCCGTTCACGGCAAGACTGAAGTTTGACTGTACGAACAACATGGCGGAGTATGAAGCGTGTATTATGGGTCTCGAAGAAGCAGTGGACTTGAGGATTAAGATTCTGGATATTTATGGAGATTCGGCACTGGTGATTAATCAAATCAAAGGAGAATGGGAAACTCGTCATCCCGGTTTGATCCCGTACAGAGACTATGCTAGAAGGTTGTTAACTTTCTTCAACAAGGTGGAATTGCATCATATCCCTAGGGATGAGAATCAAATGGCGGATGCTTTGGCTACTTTGTCTTCAATGTTTCAAGTGAATGATTGGAATGACGTGCCTACAATCCGGGTTATGCGCCTCGACCGACCTGCTCATGTGTTCGCAGTAGAAGAGGTCACCGATGACAAACCTTGGTTCTATGACATCAAACGTGTCCTTCAAACTCAAGAGTACCCGCCTGGGGCATCCAACAAAGATAGGAAGACGTTGAGAAGATTAGCAAGCAGTTTCTTTCTCAATGAAGAAGTGTTGTATAAGAGGAATTACGACATGGTCTTGCTCAGATGTGTAGACAGACGTGAAGCAGACATGCTGATGCAAGAGGTGCACGAAGGGTCCTTTGGCACTCATGCCAATGGACACGCAATGGCTAGAAAGATGTTGAGAGCTGGTTACTACTGGATGACCATGGAATCTGATTGCTGCAAGTATGTGAAGAAGTGTCATAAATGCCAGATTTATGCGGACAGGATGCACGTACCGCCGACCCTCCTCAATGTTATATCTTCACCTTGGCCTTTCTCCATGTGGGGCATTGATATGATTGGGATGATTGAACCCAAAGCTTCAAATGGTCACCGTTTCATCTTGGTAGCGATCGATTATTTTACTAAGTGGGTGGAAGCCGCATCTTATGCTAATGTAACCAGACAGGTGGTAGTCAGATTTATCAAGAATCAGATTATTTGTCGGTATGGTATCCCGAGTAAGATCATCACTGACAATGGGTCGAATTTGAATAACAAGATGATGAAGGAGCTTTGTGAAGAGTTCAAAATCGAGCATCATAATTCCTCTCCTTACAGGCCGAAGATGAATGGGGCTGTTGAAGCTGCTAACAAGAATATCAAGAAGATCGTCCAGAAGATGGTGGTAACTTATAAGGACTGGCATGAAATGCTTCCGTTTGCTTTACACGGTTATCGTACTTCAGTTCGAACTTCAACAGGCGTGACTCCTTTCTCCCTAGTTTATGGTATGGAAGCAGTACTCCCCGTGGAGGTTGAGATTCCATCTCTGAGAGTGTTGATGGAAGCCAAGCTTTCCGAGGCCGAATGGTGTCAAAGTAGGTACGATCAGTTGAATTTAATCGAAGAAAAGAGATTAACGGCTTTGTGTCACGGTCAGTTGTATCAGCAAAGAATGAAGAAGGCTTTTGATAAGAAGGTTCGGCCGCGCGAGTTCAGAGAAGGTGACCTCGTGCTCAAGAAGATATTATCTTTCCAACCCGATTCTAGGGGCAAATGGGCTCCGAACTATGAAGGACCGTTTGTTGTTAAGAAAGTTTTCTCCGGAGGTGCCATGATTCTCGCCAATATGGATGGCGAAGACCTCCCGCGTCCCCTGAACGCCGATGCAGTCAAGAAGTATTTCGCTTAGGCAAATTCCTGGCCAAACCAGTCTTGGCATTTGAACATATTCTGGAATTCAAAGTTGTTAGGGAGAATAGTGATCATCGTTTTGTATGACCTCTTATTTCACATACTATTTCCCCAAACTTTTGTAAACCGTTGGAGTCGCATTGTTAGCGAACTACCATCGTATTAATGAAATTTGAACATTTACCTTTGTGGGCAAAATTTTAATTTTATGGAAATACTTGAAACAAATTTACTTAAAACATTCTTATTTCTAAAATGTGTCGTGAATAACGAAGGGAATATTAACAGTCGTTCCGAAAATGGTCAAGCCATGAAATGCAAAACAGTACCGTAATTTTTACTTGCATGATGAATTTGCTTTCTTTCAAAATCATCATGAAGTGTTGGCTGTGTACATGCTTGGTTATGGTGGTGCTAAACTTGGTGATTCCCCAGTTGTTCCAGTTAAGTGTGGTTTTAGCTACCTTTATTTGGGAGATCTTGAAGTGCGGTACACTTCGTCTTATGCCAGTGGTTTATTGGTGCTAGAAGATTGGATTTGATTGTTCGTCTCTTCAGAAGACTTGGGCCTTGTAGCGTGACATCTTCCGACGTTGCTTCGTGTTCTGTCTATCTTCCATCTTTTCAAGAGTGGCCGAGCGTTTACGTTGCTGTGACACCTTATTATCTCCAAGATATCCCATCTGTCTGTTTTGTCAGCATATACATGACATTCACTTATTCATCCACACTTGCATCACGCACACACCGTTGTATTTGTTAATGTCATTAAATTCGTACACCTTAGTTGTGTCCTTTTCAAATAACGTATTTGATCCTTCCAAATAGGGTGTCAGCTTAAGCATAAAGTGCGCCTCCTTTCTAATTCCCCAACTGAGCTAATCCTCGTGGATGATTTTTGATTTAGCTTACCTTGTCCGTTTCTCGATAGGATAATCTCCCCAATCGATTTACTTTCTCATTTGGGAGGAGTCTTGTTTGACTGTTTTCTCTCTGGTCATTCCTGAATGAAGTTGTTGCCTCTTGCATAGGCTACCTCAGTGTTTTTCCCCAGTGAAATTGCGACCTAGACGGTTGGTGCATTTATTTTGCACGTTTTAAATATGTGATCTCCTCGGGAAGGATTGATTCAGGGTTCTCTTTGATGAAGAGTTTATTCTCTGCCAATATCATCGCAGTTCCCCTCTGAATTATGTTGGAAAACGACAAGCGGTAGCTCTTCACGAGCAACTTGTACGTTACTATCTTCGACAAGCGCCGAGCAGTAGTTCTTCATGAGCTACTAGTGCGTTATTTTAGCTTTCGGAAAGCGCCAAGCAGCAGTTCTTCACGAGCTACTAGTGCGTCATTTTATTCCGTTGGAAAGCACCGAGCAGCAGTTCTTCATGAGCTACTAGTGCGTCAGTTATGACTTTGTGAAAGCGCCGAGCAGCAGTTCTTCATGAGCTACTAGTGCGTCATCGTCATTTTACCCTTTTTGGGAAGCGCCGAGCAGCAGTTCTTCATGAACTACTAGTGCGCCATTTACTCTTTTTGAAAGCGACAAGCAGCAAACTCTTCATGAGTTACCAGTACGCGTTACCAGTACGTTATTATTCTTCGGAAAACAGCAAGTGGTAGCTTCTTTATTTGAGCAACTTGTTCGTTATCGGTATTTTCTTTGGACGACAGCAAGTGGTAGCTTCTTTATTTGAGCAACTTGTTCGTTATCGGTATTTTCTTTGGACGACAGCAAGCGGCGGCTTCTTTATTGGAGCGACTTGTTTGTTATCGGTATTTTCTTTGGACGCCAACAGCTGGCAGTTTTCTTTATGAGAACAACCTTCGTATCTACAGTCTCATTACCTCAGCATTAATGAGTATGCCTCTGAAGTCTCGCAGAGAAGTCTGGTACGAATCTACACCTCCAGAGGTCGGTAACCAGTTATCAGCAATTCGATACTCCCTGTCTACCGTCGACCTTGAGTTGCGAATTCGCTATTTGGATCAATAATCTGTTATGGCCTATGCAAGATGCTCTCTTTGTTAGGGTTAGAGGTCGTATTCCCTCAGTTTTATTCGCTGTCAGGAGTCTGTCGTTTGAAGTCGATAGCTCGTTCTCTCAGTAGCGTATAACTCATGTCTTTGTGTTTTGTTGACGTTCGATTCCCTCAACATTGTCTCGTTTCACAGTATCTTTCTCTGTGAGTTAGATCGTTGCATTCTTACCACCGCATGATGACGGCATCTTAGGACAAAATTTGCGTAATTATGTATTTAAGTACCTTCAATCTCGTCGACACGAAGATTTTAATCTTCACATCTCCGGATAGAAGAAACTTAAATAGGGGCAGCTGTTGTACCCCAAATTTTGACCTAAGACGTCATCTCCTATCCGCATCTTTACATTACATTTGTTTTGATCCATCGATTTTAAATTTCATGACTTTTTCGGGCCAAGAGCTATTTATGCTGAACATTGAATCATTTAATCGATTCGTGCAAAAATGATGTTTATTAATTATCTATTATCTAAAACTTGAATAATTGAAATTCATTTTTTTGATTATTATTTAGTTTAAAGATGTAGGGATAATAAAATGAACATCAGAGAAGAGGCGCATTAATTGTGCGGACGTTTTATTTATTTACTCATTATTTTTAAATTTAAGTAACTAGAATTTATTCTTAGTTATTCTATAATTTAAAGGTTATGAATAACATAAATAAGCATTTGAGGAAATTCATTGGTCAATAACGACTGTTTAATCGTTCGTCGTTCTAGGTTAAATAATTGAAATCCTATTTTAATTATTATAATTTAGTTGAGAATGATGGATTAAATAATCGAAGGTATTAGTTGGTCAATGATAATTATTATTTATCTGTTATTATTTTGAATGTAGGTAATTGGAGATTTGTTTTCAATTATTATTCGTTTGGATAAAATAATAAACGATAAATAAATAAAGAAGAAGAATTAATAGACAAATAGTTTCTTTTATTCATTTTTTTGGTACAAGCTATTTTGTAAATATTGTATATATTGCAATAAATTACAATAATGAATTGTCGAAATTAAAATGAAATAAACTAGTCTATCTTAATTCTAAAGCTTCCAATCCAATGCGTGTCCGCTCATTTAATTTTACCTGCACAATTAAAAGAAAAGAATTAGAATTCAAATAAATAATTAAATGCAGAAAATAAATTTTAAATGTTCATCATTAAATGTAATGGCCGGAATCAGTTATTATTTTTTGCAAATCACGGGATTACTCCCGGTTCACAAAAAAAGGAAAAGGATTTCAAAACATATGCATAAATTGTTTTCCAAAAAAACTGCATACTTAAGCTAACCACATTAGTTTTAATCCCAAATATAATTTCAAAGCATACAGCATACAGCATAAGCAACAGTATGTAGTAACCATATGCAAGCATGCCCTTCTAACGTGGCCTACATCAAGAAGCAGACAACATGTGATTTAAAAAACAATATGCAGTTTGACTATTCTTGCAAGCAAAAAATTTCCTTTTTCTTTCATCATTTTCCAGCCACTGCATTTTCAGAAATAGACAGCTTATCACACTTTTGTCAAAGCCATTCTGAGAGAGAAAAAGAGAGGGAGAAGTGTGGGATTTGCAGGCTTAGCTTAGGCAGAAAGAGATATACAAAACAAACTAAGAAATATAGCCAGTAAGAATAATAGCATAGAAGAAGAATAAAGGCAAACTGAGTGGACAGTAGTGCAGAATGCTCAGGGAGATCCCAAGAGATTTGTTTCAAAGTTCCTGGCCTGTAGCGCAAGAGAAGAGAGGAGAACTGTTATATTACAAAAAAAAGAAAACAAAGGATCCCATTCACAAAAACAGCATAAGAGAAAACCAAAGATACAAGTCAGAAAACACATAACCAAAAACCATTTTCATAACCTCAAACCATTTTTCAAAAACCTGTAGAACAATTATTTAAAATAGCCATCACCAAACCAACAAAAACCTGCAATGGCCTCACATCAGTAAAAACCAGTTCACCATGTCAAAACCTGCATAATCACTGAGAAAACGATTTTTTTCAGACCATACAAAACATTACCAACTGATTGAGCCCCCTATAGCCAATATCACTATCCCACTGTCAACACCACCCATCATCATAAACAACCAATGCCTTAACATGCTGTCAAGAAAACCATAAAAACATGGCTCAATCCTCATACCAATAAAAAACGATATCCCTACTGTAAAGGCCTACATACAAAAACCTGACAAAACCTTTTACAAGTTCAAGCTATACCATTTTCGAAAATCCAGCATATCCAAGTTTTCAAACCCATTCCCTAGCCTCAGAAATTTCATTCATCATAGGCGATAAACCCACCATTAGGCAACAGCATTCAAGAAGAAGAGAGAGTTATCATCCAATTCTCAAAATATCCAAAGCAATATTTCAAGGCAAATCGGTGAGGCCCTCAGTGTACACATCACTGGGCAACAAGCAAACACAGTAGCATTCAAGCAAAAGGAAGGAAATCGCGAATACCGTTCACCACCGTGCGCGCCTGCTGTCTCCCTGCTGTCCGGCCTCCATCACCCCAAGCCCTCCTCCTTCTCCATCTAGGTAACGCCTTCTTCATTCTCATTCCTTAAAATGCCATTCAAATCAACATGGAAAGTAAAATGGAGAACTAGTCAGAATCAACTAAGAAACCTCAGAGTCAACTAAGAAAATTGTAAAATCAACAACGAATTTGTAAGGTTTATACGCTAATTAAACCAAACGGTAACGAAAACGTTTTGGTCATTACCGTCTCCGCTCGAAGCCGCCGCGTCAACAATGGAGGGAAGAGAGACTTGGTGTGGGTGGCCGGAACCTGGAAGCATCGGCGTCGGAGGCGAAGAAGCGAAGAAGCTGCGCAAGAGAGAGATGAAGATCGTGAGGGAGGCGCCGTTCTGCCTTAAACCAAACCCTAAATCCCTTTATCAAACAAACACAACCCTAATCTCAATTTAATCCCTTGGACCCCCTTAAACCCACGACCCAACCCCATTTCCTCCCAACCGCTCCATTTCCTCCCAACCGCTCCATTTCCCCTCACCCAGCCCATTCTATTTGTTTTACTTAAGCCCATTTATATTTGCTAATTCATACCCCATCCTTATTTACTCTTAGTTTAATTTTGTTCTTTTCCTTAACTCATTTAATTTGGATTAATTAGTTTTCTTAGAACTAACATGTAATTTTAAATAGATAATTTTAATATTTTATCCAAATCTCATTTAATCTAAGTTTAGGTTATTTTAATAACTTTAGTCTTCCTTGTTTTAATTAAATATTTGATTTATAAGTTTTGTTTAATTTGATAAATATTTAATATCTCTAAAAAAAAACATGTAAAAATGAGAAAACTAAAAGGCATTTTATTTTATTCCCCTCATTTTGATTAAATACCAATATACAAAAAGACATAAAAAATAGAAATATATAAAAACATTAAAAACATTTCTATTAATTCTCATTACCTTTTATTATTAAAAATGCGTAAAAAATGAAAACCAATTAAAACTTTTTCTTTTCGCATATTAAACAAAAATCATATAAAATGCATGTTCACATTTAATTGTTGTGTATCATTTTCTGTTTAAATATCTCGCATTTACTTGATTATTCTGTTTGCGTCAATCCAAAGGGAATTGTCTAATTTTTGTTGACTTCATGTCCTCAAAAACGATCGAGCGAATACTCTCATTTCATTGAAACTTAGGATAATTTTTCCAAACATCCGATTTCTCCAAAACTCACACCTTTTAAGTCAAAACCTCAACGTTAGGTTGTCGTATTTTCAAAAACCCGTCCGTATCCCTTTTTCGGCCAAAACGATTTATTTTCAAATCAAGCGATCAATTTTAAATAAAACAGATATTTCAAAAGGTTCCTATAGAGTACTATAGATGCATTGGGTGCTAATACCTTCCCATTGTATAACCAACCCCCGAACCACAAGATCTCTTTTCAAAAACACTTTGCATTTGTATTTTTAGTTACATTGCATATTTAGGGTTTTATTTCGCTCTTTTCCCTTTTCCTTTGGAAACAATAAAGCGCGGTGGCGACTCTTGCTTTTGCGAGTCAAGTTAATCAATAGCTTGATCTCCGATTTTCACCGCTACAGGACTGGCATTTCTTGAATGGCTTTAACCTTTGTGGGATCAACTTTGATGCCTTTGCCACTGACAACAAAACCTAGAAGTTTTCCAGATCTTACTCTGAATGTGAACTTATTAGGGTTCAACCTCAACTTGTACTTTTTCAGCCTCTCGAATAGCTTGTATAAGTGATTGAGATGCTCATCTTCAGTTTGTGATCTTGCAATCATATCATCCACATATACCTCTATTTCATGATGAATCATATCATGAAACAAAGCTACCCTAGCCCTTTGACATGTTGCCCCTGCATTCTTCAATCTGAATGGCATGACCTTGTAACAAAAGGGCCCCATTGCGTAACAAAGGTGGTCTTCTCCATGTCCTCGGGAGCCATTTTAATTTGATTATAGCCAGAGAAACCATCCATGAAAGAGAAGACTTTATGTTGAGTGGTGTTTTCGACCTAGACATCAATATGAGGTAGAGGGTAGTCATCCTTGGGGCTTGCCCTATTCAGATCCCTGTAATCTACGCACATACGAACTTTTCCGTCTTTCTTTGGCACCGGAACCACATTTGCGACCCATTGGGGATAAGATGTCACAGCTAGGAATCCTGCATCAAATTGTTTCATCACTTCAGCTTTTATCTTTTCAGACATGTCAGGCCGCATGCGACGAACTTTTTGCTTGACGGGAGGACAATCTTCCTTTGTTGGTAGACGATAAACTACAATGTCGGTATCCAACCATGGCATATCTTCATACGACCAAGAAAACACTTCCACGTAGTCATGTAACATCTGAACCAATCTTCTTTTGATACTGCTTCCTAGGTTGGTACCGATCTTGACCTCTTTCTTATCTGTCTCAGTACATAGATTAATGACTTCAACAGACTCTTCATGCGGCTGAATAGCTTTTTCTTCTTGCATTAGAAGTCTGGCTAGTTCTCCGGTATTTCGCAATCTTCCTCACCTTCGTCTTCGGCTTGGTTAATTGGATGTTGGGAATAATAATTGGCAATAGTAGAGTCATTGGCAATGAGATCCGAAGTGGACGAGGACCTGCAAGAGTGTGTGTATGTGTGTGCATGTAAGATACACGGCTATTTGAAAAAGGTATTAAAGAAAAAGAAAGACAATGAGAAAAAAAATTTGAATGCAAAAGTCCAATGGTTTATAGTGAATGATCATATGAAGCTCAGACCTATGTCATTCACTTCGTCTCTTCAAGACGAAGACAACCACACCCTCGCGCCAAATTTATATAAACCATAGCTCAAGCAATTTGAAAGGAAAGTTTTGAAAAGGGATTTGAAATTTCATGGTCAAAACGTGTTTCCAGTGAAAGGTAAGTGTTGTGACTAGAACCGGGGCAATGAGAGAAACACAATGATATCAGAGTTTTGAAGAATTGATGAAGGAATCTACCTATTGAAGTTGAGTTGCAGAGCTCTGAAACTGGGCTTATATGGAGCAGTATAGGGCACGATTCTTGAATGTAATTATATGGTTAGCTTCAGGGAATATCAAGGAAGGTGAATTGATGGGAAAATTGGATTGAAAAAGGCTCAAGAATGGATTTTGAAGTTACTGAATTCTGAGTTATGGAACAAGTTTGGCAGGGTGATTCTGGCTATCCAAGCTTGGGAAAATGAATGGGATAGTAGATGTATTTATAGGATAAGCGAATGGGATCAAAAGGAAGAGTGAATGATGCGTTTTGGAGGGAATTCGTGCAAACTTGATGCATGAGTGAAGTGTGATCCAAACTTCACCAAAACGCATCCAATTCTTGCGTTTTGATGCACTAATCCACTTGGGAAAGTTGGCTAATCATGTTTAGACCCAAAAAGCATGTTAATTTGAGGTTTAGAGGTTGTAACATGAAATTCAAATTCTGACTTGCAAGGAAACTTCAATTCTAAGTTACCATTTTTGAAACAATGGCATTCTCAGCTCAAGGGGTCTTAAGGCATGATTCTTGATGCTTTAGAAAGATGAGGTTACAAGATTTGCAATGGAAAAAGAATGGAGTTAAATGGATTCTTGAGCTAAAAGTTACATTGAGCCAAAGTTGGAGAAAAGGGTTGACTTTCCATACTTAGAAATATTCCAAATTCTTCTTCAAAAATGACCTATAATCTCTTGCATCCAAACATGGTTTTCCACTTGGAATTTGCTCTTGACCAAAAAAGATGGGATGAAGTAGATCTCTTGAATGACATTTTGAAACTTGAATCATTCAAAATCTCCAAAATTTCAGCAGGTTATGACTTGTTGAAGTTGGCAAAAAATCATGAAATGACCTATAATCTTTTGCATCTTGAAGGCAACTTCCATCCATTTTCCCACTTTTCACATAAAATAAGGCATAAAGTTAACATCTTCAAGATCATTATGGAAAAATAATGGACTCAAGGTGATGAAAATTGATCAAGTTAAGACAATTTGAAATCACACATGGAAAATTGGGGATTCATCTGGAGGACTTGTAATCTTACTTCCTCATCAAGTCTCTTCCTCATGAAAACTCCTTGGAACCTTTGAATTGATTTGTTAATAACCCTTTGTATGGAATTGTGTCTTTGGAATCACTCAAATATACCAAAAGGTGAGCAAGATATACTCCTTTGAAGTTCAAAACCCTAGCTCCTAGATCAAGAAAATGCTTTGAGGAACTTTGACAAGCTTGAACAAACTTCTTGTACTAGCATTCTTGATTTGTGAATAGAAGTTGTTGAGGATGATAATTAGGACTCATAGCCACCAAAACCACTTCCATATCTTGAAATTTGAGAGAAATGTGATCTTGTGACCAATAGGAACAAGGCCTTGTCCAAAGATGACAACTTCTCCAATCAACCCCTTGTACTTCTGAGTCAAATCTAATAACCTTGAAATGTGATGAACCAAAGCAACCTTGCCATGCCAATTCTTCAAAAACCAATCCAATGTTGAGATTTGAACTTCTCAAGCTTTATTGACTAGGGCATGGAAATAAACTCATGAACCCATGGGGTAACTTATTAAATCTCATTGCCTTCACCTACATGGATAACAAGCAAGACAAACCAACATTGTATTTTATTAGTTAAATGAAGAAATCGAAACAATATTCATGATCACAAAAGGAACATAAGTCAAGGTTCTTGGTAATCCCTCAAAAGGGGGAAAACTAAATGTAGGGAGGGGAACCAAGAATCCTAGTGTGATCTTGTTGTGAATGAACCGACATGGTATGATGAAGTGATCTTAGGGGGGAAATTTGGGGTACAACAGCTTTCACTAACATCTGGTCGGGTCCAGGCTCTATAGTGACTTGAGAAGTTGACTATTATCTGGTCGGATCCAGGATTCATAGTAACTTGAAAATTGTACTAATATTTGGTTTGGTCTAGGCTTCATAGTATCTTTTGGAGATAGTAAAGGTTTTGTTGACGACGTCACTGGGGATTAGGGGTTGTGGCCCTATGATTTGCAATAGTCTGAAAGGAAAACTCAAGCTGGAGAGGATAAACTCAGTTGGGGAAGGAAGGATTAGCTGGGGAGGATGAACTCATTTGTGGAAGATAAAATATGTCGAGGGAAATCAAACTCAGCTGGGGAGTTATGATACTCGTTGTTTGTTGGGGAAATAAACCATGTTAATGAGTATTCGATGAACTGCTGGTGAGGTGAGTTCTTTGAGGAAGAGATCCATAAGGCTTCTACTTGTAGGATCAACTTAGTTGGGGAGAAAACTACCAAGAGATTGGGACTTTGGCTGGAGATCAACCTGTGCAAAGAGACCTTGTGGGTAACTCTGTTGAAGGAAAAGGTTTATTGTAGCCGTCTTGTGCAGATAATGTTAATGAGATAACTTTGTGGGGATATTCCATATACATTAAAGAGGTGCTCGGTGCTTAGCAGGACACGTGTTCCAAATAGTTTTAATTATGTTCATATGCATATGTTTGTTCAATTTTAGTCATTGGACAAGTTTCCATTCAAAACAAAAAACAGAAATTTTGCACTTCAAAGTATATTTGTATTGATATTTTGCCCATGAATAGGCGTTTTTGTACAAAGAGACGGAGATCCTAGTAAGAGGAAATCGTCGAAAGGAAAACAAATATTAAAAACAAAACAAATAGCCATGTGAAATGATCTTATTGCATTCCAACTCTACTATTGCCCTAATGTCTTCGAAATAAACAGCAGAAAGATAAGGAAACCTGTTGTGTGAAAACCTGTCATGTTATGATGCATGGAAGATGTATATGCAAATAATTTCAAGGATTTATGGAATTTAAATTTGTATAGACAAAAGAATAAACAAACATCAATTTTCAATAATTAGTTTGAAAATATTACAACATGCCTCTTGGGCTTACAAAATAACTTTCTAAGATAAAAAGACTGAACGTGTCCTCTTCGGCGCAAGGTAGGCGTTCACACTTTGCTCTTCTTATAGCTGCTTTGTAAGCTCCAAGGCCCTCTTCTCACTAGCGTAGAATTGAGCTTCAAAAGTATCTCCTTCTTCCTTTATCTGAATCCAACCCTTCTGCAAGTCTTCAAGAGAGGTAGGCATGTCGGGATGGAGGACAGTGTACGGGACATCTCCTTCATCCACAGGTTCCATGATGACTGGTAAGATGGAGGGATAAGGCATCACAAGTTTCTGAGCATGATCTCCTACCCACTTAAGGTAAGGCTCGAGGGGAATGGAATTATTGTGTCCTAGCGTCTTGCTATCCACTTTGTTCACCATCCTCCAAGCTCGTATAAACCTCTGCCGGTAACCTTGATTGTTGCTCTCGTAGTCGAATACCACTCCTTGAATGATCATCTCGTGCGGACCATCTCTTTAGGCGTAACCAAATTGTCGTAAAGCTAAACAAGGATTATAAGTTATACCTCATATAATACCAAGCAAAGGTACATTAGGAATTCCCTACAGCGGTCGATGATAGTAACATTCTCCAAGAATCGAGAACACCAATGAACATCTGAATGTCTGAGCGTTATCAGCCTTTGGGACCACCTCAAACCTTGCTCGTTCTTCAACACAGGTCGGGGAAGATACGAAATAAACCATCTTTCCGAGAGAGGATTGCAACACATGATGATTCCTCTCTTCCTCATAGTGCGAGAGTGAAAATAATGTAGGATATCTCCCAATAAAGTAGGCACCGAATGGCGAGACATGAAGATTTTGACAGCATTTACGTCTATGAGTTGGTCAAGGTTTGGAAACAAAACCATCCCATAGACGAGAAGGGACAATATTTCTTCAAAAGTTTGTAAGTCCAAAGAGTTCCAACAATCTTGAGCTTTCTCAAACAAGAACTTAGCCAAGAAACCTCTGAAACCACTCCTTGTTTCCCAATTAGTTGTGATATCAGATTGTCGCAAGTGTAATACTTGGGCAATCTCTTCAGGTTTTGGATCTCTTTCCGTACCGTTGAAGGGTGGTTGATTGAGAATGGAATCCCAAGAGTTGCGAGAATTCATCCAGAGTAGGCGCAAGTTGATAATCGAGAAAAGTGAAGCAATGGTGTATAGGATCAAAGAATTGGAAAAGCACCTTCATCATATCTTCATCAGCGTTAGAGGTAACCAAGTTTAGGAGGCGACCATGTCTTTCGGTGAATGAAGAATCTTCAGAGACCCTTGATGCTAACTCTTTGAGTTGAGGAGGGATTCTTATGAGATTGACTTGGATAGTGTTCTTGCGGATAGAAGCCATGTCCTACAAAACAGAACAAAGATAAATCCCAAAAATCCTTTAAAGGGTTAGTGAGAATGAGTATGATGTTATGATGTTTATGATGTCATGTACAAGTAAATATATACAAACAAGGAAAACAAGTCCTTAGGTTTAGGCTTGCATGGAGTCTCATAGGTAAGTACCCTCTTGAAGTTTAGTTGGCTCAAACATGTCCTAGAAATAGTAATCGGGTTCTAAGGGATCTCAATATCACTGATTTGTCTTATTGGGCATTATTTCAGCGCAAGCCTCTTTCACGGTGACCAAAATATCCCGAGAAGTCAAATCTCAATGAGTGTAGTATCGAGTATCAACCAACTTTGGACTGCACCAAAGCCGGTTATCTCGCTACGTCCTAATGGCTAAGTTGGTCAAGTAAAGGTTCTAAAAGTCAGTTAGTGCTTCATGACACCACACAGCGGCCCCGTATTCTCCTTGACTACTCAAGGGCTACCGGTACCCACAAATGTGTCACACTAACGTAGCTATTTCTTAGACCATGTCGGTATATCCTGCACAATTTCCACAATGTATTTCTACTTACCTATAAGGTATCCTAAATCCGGGTAGAGGATTTAAAACAAGCTCAAACAAGGAACCAAAATGTAAAGCAAACAAGTCAAACAATGAAAGCAAATAAAGGTGATCTAGCCCTAAGGTAACCCCACTTTTAAGTTTTTCTCCAGCAGAGTCTCTAGTTCTGTGATATGGTGGGAGAACTGACTTGGGTGTTTTGCATTTTATCGCAAATGTTGCGGTTAGCAAGAGTCTCCACCGACTTTTCTTTTATCCAAAAGGAAAGGCTGAAAAGAACAGGAAAGACCTTTGAGATTATTTCTTGAGTTCGGGGGGTAGATTATGAAAAGGGAAGGTATTAGAACCTTTTTCATCCATAGTTATCTATGGGTTCTTAGTTGCTTGCTAGATCACTTGCTTTGGTTTGAAAATGTGCTTTGTGAGGTTTTTGAAAGTATTTTGAAAAGTCGCCTTCGTTTAGGAAAACTTTGTAATAGTTCTCGTTTGTAAGAACGTATACAAAGTGTTGAGCTTTTGAAAATATTTCATGTTTGGAAAGGGTTTTGAAAGTGTTTTGAAAGTGTTGGTGTTTGTTTTGAAAATAAGCAAGAGTGTTTGTTTTGAAGATGAGCAAGCAACTAGGAACAATCTACCTACTCAAAAGTCTTTGTTCATTTCTTCCTTCCTTTGATATTGCTATCTTACCATTGATTTGGTAAGAAGCCTCATCTTTGGATGTAAAGGGACGGGCATGGGTCATCGTATAGCCATGATAGAAATGTTGTGAGATATCTTAGCATTTCTTTTTGAGGGACTAAGATCATTTTGAAAGGCCACATTTGATAGTGCCATCGAGGGACTATGATCTTGTATTTTTTTTTATTGTTTTTGATAAGATATACCACATGCATAACATGGCCATTTTTGTAAGGCAACAAAGTGGAATTACCCTAAGGGTGCAAGTGTGCAAGTGTGTTTGATTTACATGCTTTGTTTTGTATTGAATTAGGGTTTGCTACTTGATGATTTTAGTCTTGCCATGCAAACCCTAATTACTAACATTTATATTAAAGCGATAAATTGCGAAAAGATAAAATTACTAAGCCATTACATCATTAGGGGAGGGGTGTACAAATTTACAAATGGGGATTTGCAAGAAAATTAAACCTAATTATCTATTACAACCATATTGAATAATGTACAAGAATTGAATAAATGTACAAGGAGATAAATGGAAAATAAATGATTTTTGTTTGGTTTTTATAAAAGGGTTTAGTTTTGACCTAATTAGAGAAAATAATAAATTAAAATTAAGCAAAACTTGAACCTAAATTAATTAAGAAAGAAATTAAGTTAAAAAAGTATTTTTAGGGTTTTTTTGTGAAAAAAAGATTTTAAGTTATAAAATAAAACATGAAAATTAATTAATTAAAGAAACCTAAATTCTAAATTAATTTTAATTTAAAAGAAAATAAAATAATAATTAAACCTAAATCTAAATATTAATCATTTAAAAAAGAAATTAATTTGTTTAAGAAAATATTTTTGTTCTTTTTTGTTTTATAAAGAAAATAAAATATAAATGACCAAATAATAAATAAAAATATTTTTGGATTTTTTATTAATAAAAATAATAATAATAATAATAATAATAATAAATAATAAAAGAAAATTGAAATAAAATAAAATAGGAAAAATAAAATAAAAGTAAATGAAATAATAAAAAAGAAATTGGGCTAGCCTGCAAAAGTAAACAAGAGGGTTAGAGAAAGCAAAAAATGGAAGGTCCAACATCTTGAAGGCCCGTGCGCCTGTTTGACAAAAAAAAGGGGAAAATGCTGGAAAAACAAAACAAAAGGTAGCGCTGGGTGTTGAACCCATGACCTTCCATACACACGCGTGCTACCTTTGCCATTGGGGTGGCTGTACATCCATTAACATTGGTGAAATAATAAACATATAACACAAATCAAGTCCTGAATGTAACTTCACCATTTCTCAACAAAAATGAAATATGCAAACATGAAAGTTGCCCCATTTTTCCATACGAATCCAACCATATAAATATCATAAGCTATAAATCAAAGATGAATGAGAATTTTTGAAAGTGCCAAATTCTGACCTAATTATTTTCAGAGATTCAAACTTAAAATTCTCTAAGCTCAAGCAATATAAATGAAATCTATGGACATGTACAGCTTCAGGGCAATTATGTCTACATTTTATTTTCACAAATGTAAGCCTAACAATGCCTAAATGAGAATATAGAAGTTCATGAAATATACCTTAAAAATGGAAATCATGAAACGAGTTTGAGCTGCTTTCAAGGAGTTGTGATGATCAGGTTAGCTTCCTCAAGTTCCCAGGAAGCTAATGCAATGATTAGCTTGAGCAATGGATGGCTGGAATGGCTTGGAGAAGTCAATGTGCAGACTCTGTTTTTTGGTTATGGAAGTTGATGTAAATGGTGTTACAGTTCTAGAATAAATATGGGGATGGGCTATATTTGATATGTAGGAGCTTTTGGAAGTGAAAGGCCAAGAAATGCACGAGGGAAATAGGAGTTACAAGTTTAAAGTCAGAAACTGTGCAACAGTGGTGTTTTTGGGAAATTTCTGGCTTGAGGAAGTTTGAGAGAGTTTCAGGGTGTTAATTCTCATGTCTTAGCTCACAAATAGTGTCTCTATTTATAAGCAACAAGTTTGGAAGCTCGTCTTTGATCAGAATTCAAAATCAAATGTTTAAGCTCAACATGTGATTTTTGAGAAATCAAGTTTCAATGTCTTGTGTACTTGCTAATGTAGAGTGGTTATGCTTTAAATAAGTTTGCTTCTAACTTTCTAGATGGAGTGTGATCAGAGGGAACAAGTTAGAGGCTCAAGAATTGACTTTGTGCATAAAGCTTGTTTTTCAAGAATGGCATTGTTAGCTTTCTTCCCAAAATGGAAATTTGAATTGGATAAATTTTAAACCACTTGGATTATAGCTCAAAATATTGTGTAATCCATTAATTATGGATAGATACACAAGTTATAAGGCCTGCAAAGCAAGATTATGCAGCCTAACATTGAGATTGAATCATGTGTTCATCAAGAAATGACTTGTAATTCAAGAATGAAACCCTAACTTCTTGCTTTCGATTCTCCATGCTCAAATATGATCTCAATGAGTTCTTGGAAATTTTGGATAGCTTGTAACATCCTCTACAACCTCTATGTTGGAAATTTTTTAAGATTCATCTTGGAACTATGTGAAAAATTTCCATGAAGTTAGGTCAAAATCCTACCTAAACTAGGGCAAAATTTCACCAAGTTTTCAAGTTTCATGAACATGTCTTCTTAAAATCATAACTTGAAATCCATGAATTTATAGAAAATTTGTGTTATATTATGTTTTATATCTCATTGATATCTACAAATTTTATGTTGGAAGTTTCCTTTGAATCATCTTGCATCATGGTGAAAATTTGGCTCAAAGTTATGAAAAAATATGAATTTTCCAACACTTAGAAAAATTTCTAAGTTTATAAATTTTGACTTTTCAAAATAAAATATTGAATTTTTGATTTCTTGATGAACAAGTTTCATATTTTGAAATTTTGTTATGAAATGTGATCTTTGATACTTGATTTTGACTAAAAAGTCAAAGTTGGACTTTTCAGTGTACAATTGACTTTTCATTAGTTGACTGAAATTCAACTATCAACCAATTGATCTTGAGAGATGTTTTGAGCCATGCCATTAGGTCAAAATTAAGCATTTTAATCCTTGAGATCATGCCTCAAACCACACAAGTCATTTTCAAGGTCAAAAATCAGAAATTGCACCTTCTCAGTCAAAACCCTAATTTTGACCATTTTGCCCTTTTGATGATCTGATCAAATTTCTTGAGGAATTGTGATCCAAACTTGATCAAATGAAATATACGAGTTCATGAGGTTGATATGGATTAAAAATTATGATGTTTGACTCTAAATTGACCACAGTTGATTTTTCCCTAATACAGCTGATTTTAGGTCAACTGATCAATTGACTGAGCAAAAATGTGATCCAAGACTTGAAACTTGACATGAGCAATATTGAGGGTCCAAAATGATCCATTAAATTCATATGGGGCATTAAAAGTCCATTTATCCTTGTGAAAACTCGAACCCTAATTTTCAGTTATTAGTGGTTAAGGAGGTGTCTTGAGCTGATCAACCCTTGTGCAGTCTTGAACCAAAGGAGATCTTATGAGAGATCACTTGAGAAATGAGAGGGAAAATTTTGGGATACAACACAGGGAAAACCCCGGCTTTCAGCAGATTCTTTTTGAAAATGGTTAACGGAGTGGTTAAGTCTTCGATGGAGGAAACAAAAGTAGTGTCTTCAATTGCATTGCCACCTTTGCCATGGTTTGCCATTGGTGCCGTTATCACATTGGGAATTGTAGAAGGATCGAACCAGATTGTCTTGTTTTCTATTAAGTCTTGAATTTAATTCCTCAGCGCCCAACATTGATCGGTCTCATGCCCGGGACTATTTGAATGATATGCACACTTGGTATTCAGATTGTATTTAGGTGAGGAAGTATCCGGATTGGACGGAGGATCACGTAGTGTCACTAAGTTATCCTTTAACAGGTGTTGTAAGGCTTGGGATAGTGACATACCTATCTTTGTGAATTATCTTCGTGGAGTCTCAAATCGTTGATGATTGGAAGATTGTCTTTGAACAGGAGTCGGGTTGGAAATCCGAACAACATTAACGGACGAACGATTATCCTTCTTGGTACGGGGCCTTGCCTTTAACACATCATTCGTTTCTTTCTTCCCAGTGAAGGGATTCTTTACGGAGTTGGAGGTGGAAGAAGATGCTATGGGAATTTTCCCGCTCTTGATACCACTTTCGACCCTTTCACCAGTTAGGATCAGTTTGGTGAAACCGGACGAAGAGCACTCAACCAATAAGTTGAAAAATGGACCAGATAACATACCCATAATCATATCAATATGTTCCCTATCAGTTAATGGTAGTTGGACCCTACTTTCAAGATCCCTCCACTTTTGAGCATACTCTTTGAACCCTTCGTTTTTACCCATCGTCATGTCTTGCAGTTGAACTCTAGTCGGTGCTAGGTCGGTATTGTATTAGTATTGGTGATAGAAAGCAGTGGCCAAATATTCCCAGGTATGGATACGGGAACCCTCCAGTTGGTAAAACAACTCTAATTGAGTCCCATCTAAGCTTTCTTGAAAGAAGTGAACCCAGAGTTTCTTGTCGGCGGTGTGCGGTTGTATTTTGCGCACATAATATTTCAGATGAAGCTTTGGACATGAAACCCCCATCGTATTTAAAGAAGATTGGTATCTTGAATTTATGGGGAATGACAACCCCAGATATTAAACCCAAATCATCAAAATCCAAACCATGGATGGCTTGAATCTCAACGGCCTTCAGTATGTCCTCTGGCTGCTTGTACTTATCATCGGCAGGAGGATACTGCTCGTCAAAAAAGTCTTTATCATCAGACACTCGATCATTGATACACCCAGCCTGGGTACTCCTTGCTTCTCCAATTTGATTTTCGTCTTCCTCATACGAATCTTCAACTACTAGTATCTGGCGGATCAGCTTTCTGAACCTTTTACCCATGTTGACTAGGGCTTTCCTTCTTGGTTTCTTTTTGGATGCCAGCAACGTCATCAACTCTTGTTGCCCCTTGGCCAAGTTCAGCAGAGTCTCTTGAAACTGGGAGTTTTGTGCTTGTAGGTCCTTCATTGTTTTCTCGATATCCATCTTACTGAAATAAAAAGCAGAAAGATAAGGAAACCTGTCGTGGAAACCTGTTATATTATGATGCATGAGAAATGTGCATGCAAATGATTTCAAGGATTTATGAAATTTAAATTTGTCTAGACAAAGAACAAACAAATTTCAAATTGCATTAATTAGTTCAAAATGGTTACAACGTGCCTCTTGGGCTTACAAAATAAACTTTAAGGCAAAAAGGTTGAATGCATCCTCTTTGGTGCAAGGTAGGCGTTCAAGCTCTGTTCTTCATGAAGTTGCTATGTAAGCTCCAAAACCCTTTTCTCGCTAGCGTAGAATTGAGCTTTGAAGGTGTCTCATTCTTCCTTTAGCTGAATCCAACCCTTTTGTAAGTCTTCAAGAGAAGTAGGCATGTTGGGATGGAGGACAGTATACGGGACATCTCCTTCAGCAACAGGCTTCACGATAACAGGTAGGATGGAGGGGTAAGGCATTACAAGCTTATGAGCACGAGCTCGTACCCACCTAAGGTAAGGCTCAAGGGGAATAAAATTCTTGTGTCCCAATGTCTTACTTTCCACTCTATTTACCATCCTCCAAGCTCGCACGAACCTCTGACGGTAGCCTTGATGGTCGTCTCGTAGGCGAACACCACTCCTTGGATGAGCATATCATGAGGACCATCCCTTTGGGCATACCCAAACTGTCGCAAAGCTAAGCAAGGGTTGTAAGTGAAACCTCCCCTAATACCAAGCTAAGGGACATCAACATATTGGACCACCTTAAACCTTACTCGTTTTTCAACACGGATCAGGGGAGATGCGAAACAAACCATCTAGCAAATAGAGGAGTGCAACATGTGAGGGTTCCTATTTTCCTCGTGGTGCGAGAGTGGAGAGAATGCAGGATATCTCTTAATAAAGTAGGCACCGGATTGCGAGACATGAAGATTTTGACAGCATTTACATCTATAAGTTGGTCACTATTTGGAAATAAAACCATCCCATAGATGAGAAGGGTCAAGATTTCTTCAAAAGATTATAAATCCATAGTGTTCCAACAATCTTGGGCTTTCTCCAACAAGAACTTGGCTAGGAACCCTTTGACACTACTTCTTGTTTCCCAATTAGCCGTGACGTTGGATGGTTGCAAGTGTAGTGCTCGGGCAATCTCTTTAGGGCTTGGTTCCCTTTCAGTACCATTGAAAGGTAGTTGATTGAGAATAGGAATCCTCAAGAGTTGAGATAATTCTTCCATAGTAGGTACAAGCTGGTAATCGGGAAAGGTAAAGCAATGGTATAAAGGATCGAAGAACTGGAAAAGCACCTTCATCATGTCTTCATCAACGCTTGAGGTAACCAAGTTGAGGAGGCGACCATTTCTTTCGGTGAATGAAGAACTCTCGGTGTGATTGGTGGATCTGGAACTGACTGTTTAACGCTGGTTCGCGAAATGTCGCGGAAGCAAGAGTCGCCACCGTCTTTTATTTTCTCCAAATGGAAAGGACAAAAGCACAGAAAAATTCCTTATAGAGATTGCTCTCGGTTCGGGAGGTAGATTATAGAAAGGGAAGGTGTTAGCACCCTTTCTATCCATGGTTATCCATGGGCTCTTAGATACTTGCTCATTGTGTTTTCAAAATTGGTTTGTTTGCTTTTCAACTGTGGGTCTTAAAAAGTTTCTTTGAAAATTCCAGTTCGACTCTTGTATCGGTCCTCAAGAGTGTTTGAAAAAATTGCTTTCGAAAGCTTTTTTGAAAAGGTGTCGGTGTGAAAAGTATTTTTGATTTGTTTTGAAATTAGAGCAAGTATCTAGAGTCGTCTACCTACCCTAAGGAATTCGTCTGTGTAAATGTCCTTGAGGTAGTGCCATCCCACCATTGAGAGGTAGGTAGCACCACCGTTGGAGGTATTCGGGTCAATTCGAGGTTTGGGACATGGTGATCACCAGAGCAATAGGAAGATACCTTAGAAGCTACCCTCATGCCAGGTTCCCGGATCATGAGGACTTACTAAGACATCCTCTACTCGACGATCACCTTTCGAGAGGCAAGGCAACAGTGATGCGTACCCTAGGGGTGGTGTGTGATTTGTGTGTCGTTTTCAGATATTTTGTCTTGTTCATGTCATGGGTGATCTACGCGTTGCTTTTATTTTGACATTCATTCTTGCATGCAAAGATTAACAGTCAAAAAGTTGCAAGAAATATAAAGTTCCTAAACTATTACAAAGGCGCGGGTACACATCGCCAAATTAAATCCAGGACCCGATTTGACATAAAATAAAGATGCGAGCAATAATGAAATGTCCAATTTACACGGCTTTGGGAGAATTACATAAAAATCATAAGAAAGGAAATAAATGCGTGAATTGGAATTAAAATCGAAAGCGAGGGCGTTGGACCCTTTTTAATGAAATTAAATTGTAATTATGAAATTAATTAAATTAAAATGAAAAGAAATTATTTTTTAGCTTTTTTGTATTTATGGATTTTTATGAGAAGATTATGGAATTTAAAACCTAATTCTAGTCATTTTTTAATTTATTAAGAAAAGCATTAAAATTTAATCTAAAAATTAACCTAATTAATTAATGTAATTTTATTTACAAAAATATATAATTAATAATTAATAATTAATAAAAGAAAAGAAAAAGTAAAAACAATTAAAACCTAATTCTACAAATTTTAAATTTATTAAGAGAAATATTTGAATTAAACCTAAATTTAAAAAAGCTAAATTAATTAATGAGATTTATTTACAAAAAATAACATTTAAATAAAATATATTTTTATTTTTGTCTTTTCTGATTTTTTTATTATTTTTTATGTTATGAAAATAAATTAATTTAAATAATTAAATAAGAATTAATGAAGACAAATAAAAGTAGAAAAAATACAAAAAAAAATAATGAAAGAGCAAACCTATGGGGGTTCTGTCCCCAAACTGGAGGTGTTGTCCAACATTTTTGGCCCATCATGGGAGGCCTTTTTTGACTTCTCAGTGTCCACGTGTGTAGGCGTTGACTAGGACTTTCCATAGACCTTGATTCTGGACCATTGGATTGAGATCAGTAGGCGTGTGGCACGTTTGGATGATGAGTGTATGGTGATCATTAGGAGAGAGCGTTGCATGCAAGTATGGTTAGAAAAATAATATGAAGAGGGAGGGGGACCTGGGATCGAACCCAGGTCCCAGAGATTACCAACCCAACGCCTTGCCACTGGAGCTATTAACGCGCTTTGAATATAGAATGACCAACAAATATTATAAGAGAAACTTGGTTAGTGGCCTAGAAATAACAAAAACGCGTGCTGAATTCAAATTGCCCAGTCATATGGAGACAAGTCACCATCTTCTCCAATGGTGCGTTTTTCCTGAAACAAAAACAAACAAGATTGCAGGGGTTTTAAACCCCCACTATATGATATATGCAAAAATAGCGAATAGAAATCCCTGCATCATAAATTAGGCGCGATAGGGTAGTTGAATTCGTCCAAGCTTCCTGAGTTTAATGGTCTAAGTCTCGTGTTCCAATTTTTCTATAACAGAGAAGCCCCAATTTTGAATCCCTGCAACCCTAAAACACTCCAATGGTGGATTCGTGTATGGATGAGGAAAACTCAATTGAACAATATAGTTAGCTTCAGAATGAAAAAATTAACACAAAACAAGCATTAGAATTCAAAATCATGGCATGAATGATGAAATACGATTATGCAAAAACGATGACGCAGTCTGACTTCTAGTTACCAATTCTGGGCGTTAGAGTTGATGATTTTGATTCAGACACGTTCCTTGAAGTCTCAGGAATGCAATAGAATGATTATTTGCCTTTGAATCGCACTGGAATGTAGTTTTCAGTTTTGGAATTTTTTGACAAAAACTCAAACTTTGTTCTTGAGAATAGGCGTAGCTTCCAGGTTTTTTCCACTAGGGTTTTCATTAGTCTTATGTATGGAATGATTAGGGTAAAGATTTTGATCCAAAAACCCTTTGCATTGATGGAAAGATATTTGATTTTCATGGCATATATTTTCAAATCTTTTCCATGCATATTTGATTCCAAACATGGCAAAACCTTCCACTTTTGATTATGCACGAATCTTGAGTGTCCAATGAGAGTTTATTCTGCACAAAAAGATTTGATTACATTGGTTTAGTATTTTTTCCACATTTTAATTAATTAAATGAATTAATTGTAATTAAAAATTCAAATAAATAATAAAAATGATGAAAAAAATCCCTTTTGGGCCAAATGGTCGTGCATATGCTTTGGATGATCAATCTTGGAAGAAAATGTGGCCCATTAGCAATTTTAAGATATTTGAAGCAAAGTTGACTTTTCAAAATATCTAAAAATTTCCCAACTTCCACAAGGCATATCTTGCACAATTTTTAAGCTTTGCTTATGTTCTTGGACATTTTGGAAAGGTCTTGAAGTCCTCTAACCAATGCCTTTGGTCCCATGTCATTTTGATTTACCAATCTCAAGTTATGGCCTTTGACTTAAAGTCCCTTTTTGTTGACTTTTGAAAATGACCTATAATGTTGAAATTGATAACTTTTTGTGAGAGCATTGCTTGGACTTGAAGTGTGAAGAGGAGTTGTAGGAAATGTCTTTCTCTTAAAAATGAGCTTTGGATGGAATTTTTCTGATAAACCATGTGGAAGTTATGCCTTGGTCAAGTTACAATTGACTTTTTCAACTGTCCAAATATGGAAACTTTTGCATCTTGAGACTTTTTGAGCCAAGCTTTGAGAATCATGATCAAGCATTGATCAAATGATGTTTGTGGCTTCAAAATGAGATGTTGACCAAAAATTTGAACTTTTGACTGTCAAATGACCATTTTGCCCCTGCAATTGACTGTAGTGCAATTAGGGTTTTTGACTGTGCAATTTTGTGCTGTAAGTCTTGAAACTTGGTATGAAGATGCTTGACCATATTTATAGGCATGTGGGACTTGATTGGACCCTTGGAAACTTCAATTCCTTTGTCAGAACCAAAACCCTAGTTTTTGACTGTTAGGAGGCCCTTGACCTGTGCAACCCTTGGGGAATTTTTGAAGCATGCTTTTTGCAATTCTTGAAGAATATGGGAGGGAAAATTTTGGGGTACAACACTCGGGAACCCCTGAAGCTAAATTTTTGAGTTGAGAAGGAATTCTTACGAGATTGACTTGAATAGTGTTCCTGCGGGTGGAAGTCGTGTCCTACAAAATAGAACAAAGATAAATCCCAATAATCCTTGAAATGGTTAGTGAGAAATGCAATGGTATGATGTTATGATGTTATGTACAAGTAAGCATATACACACAAAGCAAACAAGTCCTTAGGCTTAGGCTTGCATGGAGTTTATAGGTAAGTACCCTCTTGAAGTTTTAGTTGGCTCAACCTGTCCTAGTAATAGTAATTGGGTTCTAGGGGATCTCAATATCACTGATCTTTCTTCATTGGGCATTGTTTCATCGCAAGCCTCTTTAATGGTGACCGAAATATCCCGAAAGTCTGATCTCAATGAGCGTAGTATCGAGTATCAACCAACTTCGGACTGCACCAAAGTCGGCTACCTCACTACTTCCTAAAGGCCAAGTTATTCAAGTAAAGGTTCTAAAGTCATTTAGTGTTTCATGACACCACACAGCGGCCCCGTATTCTCCTTGACTACTCAAGGGCTACCGATACCAATAAATGGGTCACACTAACGTAGCTATTGCTTAGACCATGTCGGTATACTCTGCACAGTTTCTACAACTTATTTCTACTAACCTAAAAGGTGTCTCAGATCCGGGTAGAGGATAATAACAACCCCAAACAAAGAACCATAATATAAAGCAAACAAGTCAAACAAAGAGGAGCAACTAAAGGTGATCTAGCCCTAAGGTAACCCCATTTTTAAGTATTATTCCCCAGCAGAGTCGCCAGGTCTATAACACGGTGGGTGAACTGACTTGGGATGTTTTGCGTTTGATCGCATTTGTTGCGGATAGCAAGAGTCTCCATCGACTTTTCTTTTATCCAATAAGGAAAGGGTGAAAAGAACAGGAAAGACCTTTGAGATTATTTTCTTGAGTTCGGGGGGTAGATTATGAAAAGGGAAGGTGTTAGCACCCTTTTCATCCATAGTTATCTATGGGCTCTTAGTTGCTTGCTAGATAACTTGATTTTATTTGAAAAATGTGCTTTGTGGTGTGGGTTTGAAAGTATTTTGAAAAGCGCCTTCGTTTAGGAAAACTTTGTAATGATTCTCATCTATATAAGAATGTATACAAAGTGTTGGACTTTTTTAAAATATTTCATGTTTTTAAAGTGTTTGGTATGTGTTTGAAAATATGTTTGTTTTGAAAATGAGCAAGAAACTAAGAACGTTTCTACCTACTCAAAAGTCTTTTGTTCTTCTCCTCCTCGTTTAGATGTTTCTATCTTACCATTGATTGGTAAGAAGCCCCATCATTGGATGTAAAGAGGCAAGCGTGGGACGTTTGTATAGTTATGATAACAATGTTGTGTGATGTCTTAGCATTTCTCTTGAGGGACTAAGATCATTTGAAGGAAACATTCGAAAGTGTCATCGAGGGGATATGATCTTATATTTTTGATTGTTTTTTGCTAAGACAACTCATGTGCATAACATGACCATTTTTCATAAGGCAACAAGTGGAGTTAACCCTAGGGGTGCAAGTGTGCAGGTGTTTGTATTTCATTCTTGATTTATCTTTAAATTAGTGTTTTCTAAGCATTGATTTTACCTTTCCATACAAATCCTAATTACTAGCATTTATATGAAAGCGATAAATTGCAGAAAATAAATATCCTACGCTAATAAAATCACTTGGGGACGGGTCGTACAAATTTACAAATGGGGATTGCAATAAATTAAAGTCCAAATTATCTATTACAACCATATTGAAATAATTTACAAGAATTGAAATGTAAGATAAATTTGTTTTGTTTTTTGGTTAATAGAAGAAATAAATTTTCTTAAGAAAATAATTTTAGTCTTTTTGTTTTAAAAAAAATAAAGCAAAGTGTATGAATATAAAGTATTTTTGGTGTTTTTGATTAATGAAAATAATAGTGATGATAAAAATAATAAGGGAATAAGAGTTAGAGTCAGCGCATTATTGAAAGAGGAGACAGCAGAAGTTCTGACTCAGGCGCGTTGCAAATCAGAAAGAAAACGTTATCAGAAAAGGAGAAGGTTAGAAGTTTTGGATCCAGACACACTAAAGTTCTAGGGTTATTGGGCACAAAAACAAGCCTAGAAGTTCTGATTGCTGAGAGGGCCTAGAAATTATGATGCAACTGGAAACCTAGAAGTTATAGTGTTACTGGAAGGCTAGAAGTTCTAACTGTGGGTAAGTGAGATGATAATGTGGTTGGATGAGACTGTCTAGAAGTTCTGGTCCAGGAGTACTATTTTTGACAAACAATTGGGAGGAGGTTTATCTAGAAGTTTTGGTCCAGTAGTACTGTTTTGACAAACAACTGGGAGAGGGCTTATCTAGAAGTTCTGGTCCAGGATTATTATTTGACAAATAATAAGGTAAAAGTGTCATGAAAATAAACATAAAAAGGTGTTTCTGGGGCTAGAACTCAGGACCCTTAACACTAATGCCTTATATGCGTGCTCTCTACCACTGGGATAGCTATACATACGGTATTAGAAGCAAAAACATAAACATATATTACAAAGTAAGTTCTGATGATGAACTTCATCTTCTTCTTTGCGCCAGCCAGAGTATCTGCAACTTAGTCATTTCTCAACAAAAATAGACAATGCAAACATAGCAGTTATGGAAAATTTCATCATGGTTTTAGAAATACAAAGCATCAAAACTGTAAACCAGAAGCAAGCATGAGTTTTGCTAATCCTAATTTTGAACCCTAATTTCCTCAAGAAGTTATGATATGAAATTATCTCTACTTAGGCCACATGCATAAAATCTATAAATACGTACAGAATCAGAGTCATGATATCTACATTGTATCTTTGTAAATGCAAGCCTAACAATGCATAAGTAATGAGATAAAAGTAAGAAGAAACTTATCTTGCAGCTGGAAATTGTTTTGTGAATTAGAGCCTGGTCTAGATTATTGTGATGTTCTGGTCAGCTTCCTCAAGTTCTCAGAAAGTTGGAACAACCCTTAACTTAAGCTATGAATGGTGGGAAAGTTATGGAGCAACCAAGGTGTAATGTTCTGGTTTTTTTGAAATAGAGAGCGGTGAAGATTGTTTTAAAGTTTGAAAACAGAAGTTGGGAAATCTTTTATGTGTATTCTAGAAACTGTATGGATTATTTGATCAAGAAACACACAAGAAAAATTAGAGTTTGGATGCAAAAATCAGAAACTAGCAGGTTTCATGTTTGAGTTTGCAGTTTCAGGTTCTTGGGAATTTTTTGCAAGGTTTCAAGGCTTTTTCCAATCTTTCGACCTATTTAACAGTTTCAAATGAAGTTCAATTTATAGGCAAAGGATTTAGAAGCTTGGAGAAGACAAGAGTACATCCATCATGTGTTATGGATAGTTGACTTGTTTTTGAAGCAAGTTTAGTCAAGTATGGTTCAAGGCAAAATAGAGTGGTTAGCAGCTTTAGTCGCGCCTAACCTGATTTTGTAAGCATGATTTGTGGAGAAGTACACTCAAAAACAAAAGTAAAGCATGGGCCCAACATAAACTTTGTACAAAAGTTTGCTTTTCAACGACAGCAATGGTACTTCTATGCCACACGTGGGAAGATCCTTTGGATAAAGACCTAAAAGTGGGTGTGAGCATTAAATGATGATGAGATTTAAAAAACAGGAAAGCCTGCAACATGAGATTATGCAGCCTATCATGGAACTGGATCAGAAGTTCAGCATAAACGTAACTTAAATTAAGAACAAATGTCTAACTTCTGATCTTTAAATCTCGCTGCTCCAGCATAATCTAAAGGAGTTCTCAGACTTTTCAGAAAGCGTATAACATGCTCTATAATCCCTCTTTGAATCACTTTTGCAAACTCTGATTGAATCTACGTGAAAACAAGCCTAGAAGTTCTAACCAAATTCTGACTTGGAAATGCTCATAATTTACTAAATGTTTTAGTTTCATGGACGTGCCTTCAAGGATTTATAACTTGAAATCCCAGCATTTCTAGAAGAAGTTTTGTTTTGCAATGTTTTAGATCTCATTGAGATCTATAAATTTCATGTCAGAAGTTCTTCCTGAATCAAATTGCATCATGACGAAAATCTGGCCAGAAGTTATGAACTTATCATCTTTTCTTAATACTTGGAAAAATTTCTAAGTGTTTAGAACTTTGACTTTTCCAAAGTAATTTTGACTTTTGATTTTCTTGGTGAACCAACTTCATATTCTAACATGTCTTGATGAAATGGGATTCTAGAAACTTGATTTTGATCCAAAAGTCAGAGTTTGACTTTTCAGTGTGCATTTGACCAATTTGCCCTTGTACCAATTCAAACCCAAATTGAGGTATCAGTGTTGCAAACTTGGTTCATGGAAGATCTTGTGAGAAATTTCTTGAGAAATGAGAGGGAAAATTTTGGGGTACAACAACTGTTCCTTGGAATTATGGATCTGACGTCTATTACCATAGCGTCAAGCAAGACCTATTGGCTATCAAGAATGAAGTTACTGAAGATACCGATCCTAACATTGATAATATTGTTGGGGCCAGTAAGGTAACCCGAAACGAAAGCCTTTTCTCTCCTAAAATCTCTCCAAAGACTGTTGCTACTTCTATTGTTATTCCTGCTACTGAGTCAACTAAGACTCGGGGAAAAGAAGTATTGATTTAGCCTGCCCGGAAGGAGGCACCGAAAGAAGCCATTCCTGAGGCCTCCAAGCAAGTAATGGAGGAAATTTTGAAGATAATACGGAAAAGTGATTACAATGTTGTGGAATAATTGGGGAATACCCCCTCAAAGATTTCAATGATAGCTTTGTTATTGTGCTCCGAGGCCCGTGCTAAAGCCTTGGTGAAATTTCCGAAGTCTGATCATGTTCCACAAGAGACTTCTGCCGACCAATTTGAGAACTGTGTTTCCAGTTTGACTGTGATAATGGACTGGAATTCTCCGATGCTGACTTAACTCCTAAGGGAAGAAGACATAATGATGCCATGTATGTCTCTATTGAGTGCAGGGGCACTACTTTGGCTCACGTATTAGTTGATACGGGTTCATCTTTGAATTTTCTACCCAAGGGTGCCTTAGACAGATTGGATTGTGAAGGACTTACATTGAAGCCCAGTAACATTGTGGTGATGGCTTTTGATGGTTCCAAAAGAATGGTACACGGGGAGGTGGACATTCCAATTAAAGTTGGTTCCCAAACTTTCGACTCCACCTTCTATGTGATGGACATTCGCCTGTCTTACTCCTGCTTACTAGGACGCCCTTGGATTCATGGGGTCGGCGTTGTCACTTCCACTTTGCATCAGATGTTAAAGTATCCGGTTAATGGAAATATTGTTACAGTCTGTGGCGAAGAAGAGTATATGGTAAGCCACCTGAATTCTTTCAGATATGTCTAGATGGACGGCGAGTTCATTGAAACCCCCTGTTAGAATTTTGAAGAAGTTCCTCAGACGATCGCTGTTACCAAAGCTACTATTGTTGTTCAGAATATTACTAGGCCTCCACTGAAAATGTCTTCCCTAAAGGAAGCCAAGGTTGTGGTTGAAGAAGTTGGGTGTACTATTTGGGGCCAACTCCCTGACATCCCCTACAATTCTGAAAAATTTGGTTAGGGTTTCATTTCGGGAGCTCAAAAAGCTGTTTGTCATGCTCGCGTCGGAGGACCACCACTACGCATCAACAATCATAGTGTCAATGTTATGGAAGACACTGATAGTGACTGCGACTTGGACAATTGGTTCTTCCCTACTATCAACGGTGGACTCAATAATTGGAAGGCTAGAGACTTTGTGCCTATCTCTTTTATCCAGGAGTAATTGTTTTTTCTGTTTTTGGGATATGTAATTTTTGAACAAATTAAACTCTAAAACCTTGAATCTTACCCGAGGCACAACAGTCTATTTGTGAGGGTTATCACACTTCATTTTCATATGTCATTAATAAATCATTGGATGTTTTGCATTCAAATTTTACACTCTCTGTCTTTCTTTTTACTTTATTTTGTCAAAATAGCTATGCGCTCTTACACACACCTACATATCAAATTGCAGATCCACATCTACCCTGGATCACATTGATAACAGTTCTGCTATTGCCAGTTATGACTTTGAAAATATGACCTACCAAGACGAGGACGAAGGTGGGGAATATTGTGAAGTACCAGGAGAACTTTCTAGACTATTACAGCAAGAGGAAAGAGTAATACATCCTCATGAAGAGTCGGTCGAGGCGGTAAACTTGGGTACTGAGGAGAATAAGAAAGAAGTCAAGATAGGTGCTAACTTGGAAAATGGTGTCAAAGAACAGTTAATCCAGATGTTACATGACTATGTTGAGAACTTTTCCTGGTCATACAAAGACATGTCGGGACTTGATATTGATATTGTGGTTCATCGTCTGCCGACAAAAGAACGTTGCCCCCCAGTGAAGCAGAAAGTTTGTTGTATGCGCCCTGAAATGTCAGAAAAGATTAAGGTTGAAGACATGAAACAGTTCAATTCCGGATTCTTAGCTATTACTTATTATCCACAATGGGTTGTGAATGTGGTAACGGTACCTAAGAAGGACGGTAAATTGGCCTTATGGGTCAAAAATAGAGCAAATGAAGCCAAGCTGGAAAATGCTTCGACGGATGGAAAAACTTAGAGAAATATCTGAGTTACAAATTGGTCTTCGACCAGACAACGCCATCAAGCCTTCGACTGAAAAGGTCCTGTGACCTTCGACTAGAAGAACAACCCTCGTGTCAGCATCAAAGACGAAGGATATTTGAATTTTAAGAAGGGAGGGAAATACAGTTCGCCTAGCAGTTAAGGGAAAGCGATGTGGCAGGAAGATAGAGGTCGAGGGGAATGCAGAGGACACTTGTCTTCATCCTAGATCAAGGAAACCCCTCGACAGTTACATAATTTTAGTATAAAGATAGGAAGTTTGTGTAGATTTTTCCGGGTGTTCAATCTATTGTACTAGTCACTCAACATTATTCAAGTACCCGCTGTGTGTGAAAGAATAACTGAGAATGTACGTTGGAAACACCACCTTTAATTAATCAAATCTTTTAGATTGCTTTGATCTTCTTTTGCAAAGTTTATGTTTCCTGCATTTTATTTGCATTTCTATTTTCTTTCCAAAACCACAAACACCAACTCCCCGGTCGAACGTGTGTTCTTCCTAGATATTAACTTTTACGTCAAACCGGCATAAAAATTAGCATATGTTTTGGGATCAATCTGATCGATCCCGCGAGTAACCAAAAGGGCTTTCCTTTTTGGAGGATCAGTGGTTGTTTACCAAAAACCACGGTAAACAAATTGGCACACCTGATGGGACTTTGCTAATTTTTGTCATTTGTTTGTTCATTTATGTTATTGCTTTTCTTTTACACGTATACAGTGTTGCATGTTATTAAGAAGTGGTAGAATAACCACCAACGAGTGTACTGCTAGGAAGAGAAATAGCGAAAGTAGAATGGCTAATCAGCCAAATAATGGAGAAATACCTCCACCAAATACTATAGGAACAACGATTATAACTACCGTTGGAGAAAATATCTCAACATTTGTTGGTTCAGTACCAATGTTAACCACGAATCAAACAGGAGCCATAATTGCGTATGTAGGTCCTAGAGGTCCATTAGGAACAACCCCACCAAGGGAAAATCCAGGATCTCGACCATACGCTCCCCCAGGATTTTCGACAGCCTGGATGAGTCGAGAACAGTTGTATGGCATGCCAACCACTGAAATGGCTAGCCTTATGAATGCTACGTCTACATTTTCATAACCTTTGGTGAGTACGTCTTCACCATTACAGGGATCTGGAGCCAGTATGGTAAATTTGGGTAGAAACCAACCTTTAGGATGGCCATCGAATGCAATACCAAGCCTCACAAATGCTTCTACAACAATTTTGAGGCAACAGATGGATGAAAGCAACCATGATATGGTGGAAATGCTGGCACAAACTCTAATTACAGTGCTGAATGATAACGAGAAATTGTATCGTATAATTGCTACATTTTTAACCCATTTTTCATACTACATTAATCCATTTAACTCCCGATTATTCCGAGTTTTGATGTCTTTTCACAGGTACAACATGTTTTAAGTCAATTTAGTGAAAGAGATCATATGAAGAAAGCTAACATGAAAATCAGAAGAAAAGGAACAAATCTGCAAAGTCCTGCAGATTTTGAAGCTGTGACGGTCATCACACATCTATTACGAGCGTAACGCGCTCACATCATGAAGAATGCTCGTCACACATCATTGACAAACGTAACGCGCTATTTAAGCGTATTACGCCCGTCACCTGAGCCTTACGACCGTCACGCACCTAAACTAACGTTATGGAGAACGAGGAGACGTGGGCAACGTAAAGAAAGGAGTATTCACTCCTACAATCTCTCAACCTCACTAACGCTCAGTCCTAGTTTTTCTCCACTAAAGTAGTACAAGTCCGCGTTCCAATTATTTCTTAACTGCAAATTTCTCCTCTATAAATAGGAGAGATTTCAATGAAGAAAGGGAGAGAGTTTTTTACAGAATTTCTTGCATAAGCCCTGCCAAATTTACGAACGATCAGTTTGCATTTTTTTTGTTCTTGTTTTATTTCCCTTTTTTTACCATTTAATAGCCATTTCCAACATTAGGAAATTGCTATTTTAGTTAGAATTTATTTTTAGCCTCAGACTTCATTTCAAGCTTCGATTCCGAAGGTTCAAATCTTGCCGACTTGTGGAAGAGGGAGCTTGAGGAAAAATATTACTATTCAGGTTTTTAATCGCATTTAGTTTAATTTTAATACAATTTGTTTATGTTAAATTATTTATTTATTTATCATGAATGTTTTATTGTTTCCCGATTATATTTCCTGTCTGTCTGTTTCAAGTACCATGACTAGCTAATTTTCTAGAGTCGGGATGTGATAATAGTAACTAAATGGATTAAATTGTTCCTAAGCTAAAATCCAAATTAACTTAATTTCTGGCGGTGACTTTTTATAATTAAAATCAATCTTTTTGTTACGAGAGTAAGAATAGTAGAATAGGTTACGATCAAGACCACGAGAGTGTGGGGTTTTAACCGGATACCTAAAGTTAGGCATTTGATTTAAATACAGCGAGAGCGCTTTAAAACGAATTAGATTTTATTAAGTTTTCAAAGAGTATTTTATCAAAACTTATGGGCTAGCGAGAGCAGGCATATGGCTTTAGGGGTATAATCCGAGATAAGACCACGAAAGTGTGAGTTGAGGGTTTTTAAACTGATAATTTCTACAAAACCATCTATGTTAAACATCTTTATATGCTTAGTGTGATCGGTGGATCTGGAACTGACTATTTAACGCTGGTTCGCGAAATGTCGCGGAAGCAAGAGTCGCCACCGTCTTTTATTTTCTCCAAATGGAAAGGACAAAAGCACAGAAAAATTCCTTAAAGAGATTGCTCTCGGTTCGGGAGGTAGGTTATAGAAAGGGAAGGTGTTAGCACCCTTTCTATCCATGGTTATCCATGGGCTCTTAGATACTTGCTCAATGTGTTTTCAAAAATGTTTGCTTGCTTTTCAATGTGGATTTTAAAAAGTTTCTTTGAAAAATTTCAGTTCGACTCGTACGTCAGAGTGTTTGAAAAATTTGTTTTGAAAGCTTTTGAAAAGTGTTGGTGTGAAAAGTATTTTTGTTTGTTTTGAAGAGAGCAAGTATCCTTGAGAACCTACCTACCCTAAGGAATTCGTCTGTGTAAATGTCCTTTAAAGTAGTGCCATCCCACCATTGAGAGGTAGGTAGCACCACCATTGGAGGTGTTCGGGTCAATTCGAGTTTGTAGGGACATGGTGATCACCGGAGCAATGGGAAGACACCTTAGAAGCTACCCTCATGCCAGGTTCCCGGATCATGAGGACTTACTAAGACATCCTCTACTCGACGATCACCTTTCGAAAGGCAACAGTGAGGCGTACTCTAGGGGTGGTGTGTGCGATTCGTGTGTCATTTTCATTGGTATTTGTCTTGTCATGTTCATCGTGATCTACGCTTGATTTTAATTAGGGCCATTCATTCTTGCATGTTTATTTAATAGTTAAAAGTTGCGGGAAAATAAATCTACAACTATTACAAATGGCGCGGGTCCACATCGCCAAAATTAAACCGGACCCGATTTGACGGAAAATAAATAAAGCGAATAAAAGTGCGAAAAGTATAAGTTACAACGCTTTGGGAGAGATACATAATGAATTAAGCAATAAAAATAAATATGCGACATTAAATAAATTAAAAACATGGGCGTTGGACCCTTTTGCAAAATATTAAATTACATGAATTAATTAATATTAAAAGAAAACGTTTTTTGGTATTTTTGTGTTTTTTTGAGATTTAATGAAAAAAAGATTTAATTAAAATTAAAATGTCAAACCCTAGTTCTAATTATTTTTTAGTTATTAAGAAAATTATTGAATTTTTAACCTAATTTAAACCTAAATTATTTATGTACAATTTAATTATAAAATAAATAAATAAATAATATTATTGTGAAAATAGGGAAAATTAAAAGGAATAAAAATTTGTTAAACCTATTTCTAGTTATTTTTGGATTTTTTATTAAAAAAAGAATTAATGTTGTAACCTAATTAAACTAAATTCAATTATACAATTATTTACAAGAAAATATCAAAATAAATATTATTTATTATATTTTTTATCTTTTCTGAGTTTTTATGTATTTTTTGTATTTTTGCAAACAATAATTAATTAAGTAAATTAAAGCAATAAAATAAACAAAACAATAATTGGAAAAAATATGATATGAAGAAAATGCAAACCAGGGGGGGTGCAGGCCCCAATATGGAGGTATGGATCAGGAAATTTTGGCCCATTTAGTATTGAATTCGTTGACTTTTCCAGGCATCTTGTGACACTCTTGACCAGGGTGTAGAGTGTATCTTCAATCCCAACCTTTGGTTTGATCTTGATAGAGGCGTGTCATGTTGGATTTGGAGGATGTATGGTATACTGGGACGCTTATGCTGCATGGGAATTGTTATAGCAAAATAATATTGAATTTTTTCAGACCTGGGACTCGAACCCAGGTCTTGGATGTGAACGCTACCAACGCTTGCCAGCTGAGCTGTTGAACACCTTTGATATATTAATAACAAACAAATAACAAAAAGAAAAACAAACGCATTAGTGGTTAAACGCGCGAAATTTAAAACCAGCCTATCGTTGATGGACAACACATCGTCTTCTTCATTGTTTTTATTTTTTTCTGAAACAAAAGCCTATGGAAACGGTTTTGAACGCATGGTCTTAGGCTAGCTTCAAGAAAATAGCGACTAGCGCTATGATGTCAATAAATTGATCGCGAGGGTCAAGATCTCTTCGTCTAAGCTTCCTGAACCCATCCATGGCACTGTGGTGGTTGGATTTTACGTGATTAAGAAACCCCTAATTGGGAGCTCTGCAAACCCTAGACGGCATCAATGGCCAAATCACATATATAGCACAAAAACGAAATTAATTGGTATGGTTAGCATCAGAACATTATGAGGAACAAGAATCCATGAATCAAATGTTAAAAAAATGCTTAAAATATGAAACACGATGATCAATATTTTTCTATGCAGTTCATGTTCATTCTACCAATTCTTGGAGTCTGAGTGGATGCTAACGATTGGAATCGCTTCAGGGAGCCTTGAGGAAGCCTTTGAAACAAGAATTAAGACCTGAATCCTTCTCTAACCACGTTTTCAGAATTGCTTTATTTGACAAAATTTCAAAGTTTGTAAGGTATTCTTGAGCGCAGCTTTCAGTGTTTTAGGCTTAGGGTTGTGATTCTCATTATGTATGGAAGCTATTAGGTCAACAAAATTGCATAAAATCCAAGGCATTCATTGTTTTGCATATTTGATTTCCTTAAGATCTTTTTGAATCTTTTTCATGTGCAATTTTGTTCAATCATGCCAAATCAAACCAAATCTTGCCATATTGGGATGTGCACGTGATATTGAGAGTAAAACATGCATGAAAAGATTTTTTAGGTCAAGTTTGATATTTTTCATGTATTTAAATAATTTAAATGAATTAATATAAATAATAATTCAAATAAATAAATAAAAAATGAGAAAATACTTCCCTTTGGGCCAAGTGGTCGTGCATAGGCTTGGAATGATGAATCATGGAAGAAAAATGGGCCCATTAGCAAATTTAGGTCATTTGAAGTAAAGTTGACTTTTCAAAATTCCCAAAAATTTCCCAACTTCTACAAGGCATAACTTGCTCAATTTTTAAGCTTTTCACATGTTCTTGGACATTTTGGACAGGTCTATGAGTCCTCTAACCAATGCCTTTGGTCCCATGTCATTTTGATTTACCAATCTCAAGTTATGGCCTTTGACTTAAAGTCCCTTTTTGTTGACTTTTGAAAATGACCTATAATGTTGAAATTGATAACTTTTTGTGAGAGCATTTATTGGACTTGAAATATGAAGATGAGTTGTAGGAAATGTCTTTCTCTTCAAAATGAGCTTTGGATGGAATTTTTCTGATAATCCATGTGAAAGTTATGCCTTGGTCAATTTCAGTTGACTTTTTCAGCTGTCCAAATATAGTAACTTTTGCATCTTGATGATTTTCTGAGCCAAATTTTGAGAATCATGATCAAGCATTGATCAAATGATGTTTGTGGCTTCAAAATGATATGTTGACCAAAAATTTGAACTTTTGACTGTCAAATGACCATTTTGCCCCTATAGTTGACTGTAGTGCAATCTAGGGTTTTGACTGTGCAATTTTGAGCTGAATGCCTTGAAACTTGATATGAGGATACTTGACCATCTTTGTAAGCATATGAGACTTGATTGGGCCTTTGAAAACTTCATTTCTTTGATCAGAACCCAAACCCTAGTCTTGACTGTATGGGAGACTGTTGGACTGCACAACCCTTGGGGAATTTTGTGACTTGGCTTGGCAATTTCTTGGAGAATATGGGAGGGAAAATTTTGGGGTACAACAGTTGCCCCTGTTCAATCTTCTTAGACCTGAGGATGTAGATTGGCTGATGTGCCTTTCGTAATCCGAGGGTAGAAGATGATTGGACACTAGAGTGCCCAGAAATTTGCGCTCACATGTTAGCAGTGTGATGGGGGAATGGGCTTATAGATGCCATTTGGAGATTGCTGGATAGGATGATGGGCTTATAGATTCCATCTGGATATTGATCGCGTAGGAGATTCCTTAGCGAGAACCTGCATACCTGCAAAAGAACAAATGAGTACCTGACACGTTGCAGGAGCTGGTTTTCAGATGCTTGGTATAGATGTGTCCCGACTGGTTACAGGAGCTGGATCTGGAGTCTTCACATGATGATGAATGAACCAGGGATGGTTACTGCCTTAGCATGAATGGTAAGAGAACCTTGGGCGACTTTAACTTCAACAACGCTCGTTGAGAAAAATCTTGGCGGGAATTACCATCTTTGCAGTATCGGAACGAGAGCCATAGGCTATTATAATCTGAAAGGGAATCACCTCACTCGCCGTCGGAGAGGGAACCATAGGAAAAGGAAATGTCACCTCACACACCGTCGGAGAGGGAAACATAAGAGACTATCACCTCACACTCATCGTCGGAGAGGGAACCATCTGAAAAGGACTTACCACCTCACACACTGTCGGAGAGGGGACCATAGAAGACTGTCACCTCACACTCATCGTCGGAGAGGGAAGCGTCTAAAAAAAGGAATTACCACCTCACGCACTTGTCGGAGAGGGGACTATAAGAGACTATCACCTCACACTCATCGTCGGAGAGGGAAACATCTTGAAGAAGGAATTACCACCTCACGCACTTGCCGGAGAGGGGACCATAGGATAACTTCTACTGAGTCTTCATCAGAAAAATCTGTTGGGAGTCGATTTAGCTGGACTAGAGAAGGCCTTGAAATATCTTCAACTGGAATGAGCGTCAGAACGTTGCCATATCTGGTTTACATCTGGACTATATCTGGAAGGAGATCTGGAAGCAGCATCAGAACGTCACCGTATCTGGGTCATATCTGAAACTATATCTAGAAGGAAATCTGGAAGCAGCATCAGAACGTCACCATCTCTGGGTCAATCCGAAACTATATCTAGAAGGGTATCTGGAAGCAGCATCAGAACGTCACCATATCTGGATCATATCTGAAACTATATCTAGAAGGAAATCTGGAAGCAGCATCAGAACGTCACCATATCTGGATCATATCTGAAACTATATCGAGGAGGAATTCTGGAAGCAGTATCAGAACGTCACCATATCTGGATCATATCCGAAACTATATCTAGAAGGAATTCTGGAAGCAGCATCAGAACGTCACCATATCTGGATCATATCCGAAACTATATCTAGAAGGAATTCTGGAAGCAGCGTCAGAACGTCACCATATCTGGATCATATCTGAAACTATATCTAGAAGGAATTCTGGAAGCAGCGTCAGAACGTCACCATATCTGGATCATATCTGAAACTATATCTAGAAGGAATTCTGGAAGCAGTATCAGAACGTCACCATATCTGGTTCACATCTGAAACTATATCAAGAATGAATTGCGATAGTTGATAGTAGTCATTTTTGTATTGATCTTTTTCCTGAAAAGGTAGAACATAATTGTATGCAAAATCATGATGCATGAACTGTATGTCTTCAAAATCAATGAGATTTGTTTAGCATGATGCATATGCATGCTATAATGTATGAAGATGTGATTGTTTATGAATGTATTTTTGTCTAAGAAAATAAATCCTTGACGGGTGCCGGGAGGTCATTCCTGGGCTGATGTTGGAGAATTAGATCTTGCTCCGCTGGGGGTGATAATTGCAAGAATACTGGTAGGAGAAGATGACTCCGTTGGGGAATGAACTTGGCAAATGGAAGATTCTGCGGGGAGAAAAGATACTCTAGCGACCATGCTGGGGAGTGATATTCTGTGGGAAGAGGGATGCCTTGCTGATTGTTGATAGTAACCTGCTGAGGGCATCCTTGTTGTTGGAAGTATTGATGGACTTCGCTGGGGTAAGAAGACTATATCGAGGGCGCTCTTTCCGTGGCTTTTGGCTGAGGATAACCCAGTTATATCCTATTAAGGAAATAACTCTTTAAATCAAGCCGGACGACGCGTTCATGCTCTGCGGGGGGATAAGCTTCCAGAATCAACTGGGGATACGCTTACTGCTTGGGAGATGGATTCCAACCTTCCTGGGGAAGCTGGGTTGGACTCTCCTGGGGAGGTATTGGTTATGTTCTTCAACAGGACCTACCCTGATACCTTGGAGGATAGAACAATCAGACTGCTCAGACCAACCTTTATTGCCCCTGTTTCTTGTGGGGTGCTGATAGTTGTTGGCGGACAAACCTTCTTCTGGTAGACAGATGGTGGGACATAGTCGTACGCTTTTAATCCCTAACTTTTGCCTGGACCGCCCTTTCGGGTTTTCAGTCCACCGGGATACCCATTTTTGCCCAAGCCGCCTTTTCAGGTCTTCGACTTGCCGGGTGTACAGATTTTTTTCATTTCATCCCTTCATTTTGCCCGAACCCTTTTGGTTCGCCGGGAAGCCCTTATTTTTGCCTAGGTATGTCATCCTAGCGGGTCTTTGATTATGCGTAGTATTTTTTCGACTATGTCCGTACTCTTAGGATGTAGGGAGTTGCCCCTGTCAGAAGTGTTTTGTCATGCCCCCAGAAGGTATTTGATCAGGCAAGATTCGTTGCTGGAGTGCCCCAAGTGACTCAGGCAGAGATATGCCTCAGGCTATTTGGCCTTTGAGAGATTCTCCGAATCTTGACTGAATTGCCCCAGATGGTAGACCATGATCATGCCGTGCCCCTTGATTGGAGATACTCTTGTTCATTAGACTTTCGTCATGCGAATTTCTATGCTGTTCAAACAAAAAGTCATATGCAAACAAAGTTATGTTAAAAATGCAAAGCTTATATCTGTCTTGAAGATTTTGAAAATGCATCTTTTCATAAAACAAGTGAATGTTTGTAAAACGTGATGTCAACTCCGTATTTACCGTAGGCCTTCAGGAGTCAGGATACCTTTCGTGACAATATGCTTTCGAACTAACCCATGCTTCAGCTAGGACTTTTAAGGATTATAACGTGGCTTGGTTCATGGTTTAAGAAACAAAGGATAAAGGCTCAAATTATTTGTACCCACCCGCTCTTCGTGATGTTCTCCAAACCTATGCTCAGTTGATCGTGCGTTAGACCTTGTTTGAGTCTTTGCTTTGATATACCAGTGATGATTCGGACATTGACAGTTTATTTTGAATAGGCAGTCATTTCCCTTTTTTTTTGTTGAGGGTTTGTAAGACCTCTTTCTTTTTGATTGTGTTATCCCTTTTTTTTTTGCCTGAACTGTTTCCTTTTTTTGGAATTACAGTCAGCGGGATGCCCCAGTTTCATAAGTCCCCTTTGTAGGTTTAGACTTTTTGGGCTTTTCATTTATGAATTTTGATGATGACTGTCTGTCCTTTTGATTGTTCTGAACCATTACTGTCTTTGTTCGTTTCGTAAAGATCTCTTCGGTGCCATTCGTCATGCACTTGGATCAACTGAGAGAACTACCCTGCCCCAGGTTATGATAAAGGGTTTTAAATTTCGAAAAGAAAAACTCCTACTTCTTTGGCTCAGAGGGGTTGACGAGGGATTATCATCCTTATAACTCCAGTGTTTAGGATTTGAAACAATGCCTGTACTTCATCAGCGGGGTCTGTTCAAAAGCATACTGTAATGATCGCGGTATCGTTTTCGTCATCCTCCCTCAAGAGGCTTAGAATTTTAGATCCAGAGTTGACATCAGAAAAAATATGAAAAGATATTTGAACATAATGAAAATAATTGTATTAATTTCCAAAACAGACGTATGCGATGCATTAATGGGATAACAATGTTTTAACATGAATAAATGTTTGAACGGTCAAAAGAAAAACACAACTTGAACATTCAAATGAACAAAAGTTTCCTAGTCTCGGAGCTTGTCACTTCAACTGGTGAGCCTTGGAGGAACGGTAGAAAAATTCAGCCTGTCCATCTTGTGTGAACTCCAATGCCCCTTCATCGATCAGGTCCTGGATCTTGTTCCTCAGATCCCAACATTCATTGGTATCATGTCCTGGGCTAGCAGAATGGTAGGCACACCTCTTGTTGGGATCATAGGCAGGAGATGCTGTGTTGGGGTTCCGAGGATGAGCCCTTAATGTGATTAGATTCAACCTCAATAGGCGTTGCAAAGCTTGAAACAGCGACATGTTGAGCTGGGTGAATTGCCTCCTGGGCTTGTCTGGCTGCAACTGGCGAGGTTGATGCTGAATTTGTGGCACTGGAGCCACTTGAGGAGCTTTCCCCTTATCTTCTTGTCTTGAGGATGATTGGATGATGAATGGCTTTTTACCCTTAGATGTTTGCCCCAGTTGGTTACCCTGAAGCAGTTGGTTGACGAGAAACCGGAGCTCATCTTGTCTTTGAGCTAAACCTTGAATGGCATTCCTCTGCCCCAGCATCTGGGCTTTCATAGCATCCATCTCAGCTTGTAGGTGTTCCAGCTTTTCATCCTCAGCACTGCCCCTGACGAAGGTCTCCGTGAGAAGTATCCTTAGCTCCTCCTGCCCCTTGGATAGATTCAGGAGGATTTCCCCGAACCGAGTCTCTTGAGCAAGAAAGTCCTGGTTATCTTGTTCGGAGGCCGTGGCTGAAATAAACAGCGAGAAAGGGTAAGTGACCTGCAACAAAGATACCTGTTATGTAATGATATGTATGATATGCATGCAATGTTTTCAAGGACCTCATGGGGTAAACAAGAAAATTGTTAGCATTTGAGTTTGGTAGCCTGATTGAAGGAACTTCATATTGTTGAGAGCCCTTCATCAAGGGTCAAAGGCTCACCATATCCAGTGGGTCATAGCCCCTGACAACCTTGGCTAGAGGAAAATAAATCCTCTTTGCCCCTTGCTGGGATCATTGATTCACCATGACCTGCATCACAAGCCCTTGAGATCCTTGAAATGGGTTAGGATGTATGCAATGGTATGATGTCATGCTATGCATGGGGTGATGTAGGTAAACCCTGTTATGAGTCCCACTTAAGGACTATAAACAGACCCTGCAAGAAATTCAGTATACTTTGTTATGAGTCCCAATTAAGGACTATAAACAAAACCTGCAAGAGATCTAGTAAACCCTGTTATGAGTCCCAGTTAAGGACTATAAACAAAACCTGCAAGAAATTTGGTAAACCCTGTCATGAGTCCTAGTTAAGGACTATAAACAAAACCTGCAAGAAATTTGGTAAACCTTGTTATGAGTCCTAGTTAAGGACTATAAACAAAACCTGCAAGAAATTTGGTAAACCTTGTTATGAGTCCTAGTTAAGGACTATAAACAAAACCTGCAATAAATTCACGTGTCAGCTAACAAGCATGCAAGTAGGCAAGTACAAAGGCACACAAGTCACACAAGAGAAACCCTTAGGGTTTAGGCCAGCATGGGGTCTGGGTAGTACCCTCTTGAAGTTGGTGGGTTCAACCTGTCCTAATCAAAGTAACCGGGTTCTAAGGTTCCCAATATCACGGGACTGCTTTCATTGTTCATCGTTTCGATTTAGCCACTGAACTGGCGACCAAAATATTCCAGGAAAGCAACCCTCAATTGAGTGTAGTATCGAGTATCAACCAACCTCGGACTGCACCAAAGTCAGTTATCTCACTACCCTAAAGAGGCCAAGATAGTTCAATTAAGGTTCCTAAGGTCTGTTGATGCTTCACGACACCATGCGGAGGCCCCGTACTCTCCTTGACTGAACTCAAGGGTTACCGGTACACACCAAAGTGCCACATCAATGTAGCAGACTGTTTCAACCATGTCGGTATACCCCGCACAGTTCCCTCACAGCCTTGTTGCTACTTTCTAAGAAGGTATCCCCAGATCCGGGTTTAGGATCTATAGAACTCCCAAGCAACCCACAATAATAAAGCAAGCAAAGAAGACAATTGAAAACACAGTGATCTTAATCCTAAGGTACACCCCACTTTAAGTTTACTCCCCAGCAGAGTCGCCAGTTCTGTGATCGGTGGATCTGGAACTGACTGTTTAACGCTGGTTCGCGAAATGTCGCGGAAGCAAGAGTCGCCACCGTCTTTTATTTTCTCCAAATGGAAAGGACAAAAGCACAAAAAAATTCCTTAAAGAGATTGCTCTCGGTTCGGGAGGTAGGTTATAGAAAGGGAAGGTGTTAGCACCCTTTCTATCCATGGTTATCCATGGGCTCTTAGATACTTGCTCAATGTGTTTTCAAAAATGTTTGCTTGCTTTTCAATGTGGATTTTAAAAAGTTTCTTTGAAAAATTTCAGTTCGACTCGTACGTCAGAGTGTTTGAAAAATTTGTTTTGAAAGCTTTTGAAAAGTGTTGGTGTGAAAAGTATTTTTGTTTGTTTTGAAGAGAGCAAGTATCCTTGAGAACCTACCTACCCTAAGGAATTCGTCTGTGTAAATGTCCTTTAAAGTAGTGCCATCCCACCATTGAGAGGTAGGTAGCACCACCATTGGAGGTGTTCGGGTCAATTCGAGTTTGTAGGGACATGGTGATCACCGGAGCAATGGGAAAACACCTTAGAAGCTACCCTCATGCCAGGTTCCCGGATCATGAGGACTTACTAAGACATCCTCTACTCGACGATCACCTTTCGAAAGGCAACAGTGTGGCGTACTCTAGGGGTGGTGTGTGCGATTCGTGTGTCGTTTTCATTGGTATTTGTCTTGTCATGTTCATCGTGATCTACGCTTGATTTTAATTAGGGCCATTCATTCTTGCATGTTTATTTAATAGTTAAAAGTTGCGGGAAAATAAATCTACAACTATTACAAATGGCGCGGGTCCACATCGCCAAAATTAAACCGGACCCGATTTGACGGAAAATAAATAAAGCGAATAAAAGTGCGAAAAGTATAAGTTACAACGCTTTGGGAGAGATACATAATGAATTAAGCAATAAAAATAAATATGCGACATTAAATAAATTTAAAACATGGGCGTTGGACCCTTTTGCAAAATATTAAATTACATGAATTAATTAATATTAAAAGAAAACGTTTTTTGGTATTTTTGTGTTTTTTTGAGATTTAATGAAAAAAAGATTTAATTAAAATTAAAATGTCAAACCCTAGTTCTAATTATTTTTTAGTTATTAAGAAAATTATTGAATTTTTAACCTAATTTAAACCTAAATTATTTATGTACAATTTAATTATAAAATAAATAAATAAATAATATTATTGTGAAAAAAGGGAAAATTAAAAGGAATAAAAATTTGTTAAACCTATTTCTAGTTATTTTTGGATTTTTTATTAAAAAAAGAATTAATGTTGTAACCTAATTAAACTAAATTCAATTATACAATTATTTACAAGAAAATATCAAAATAAATATTATTTATTATATTTTTTATCTTTTCTGAGTTTTTATGTATTTTTTGTATTTTTGCAAACAATAATTAATTAAGTAAATTAAAGCAATAAAATAAACAAAACAATAATTGGAAAAAATATGATATGAAGAAAATGCAAACCAGGGGGGGTGCAGGCCCCAATATGGAGGTATGGATCAGGAAATTTTGGCCCATTTAGTATTGAATTCGTTGACTTTTCCAGGCATCTTGTGACACTCTTGACCAGGGTGTAGAGTGTATCTTCAATCCCAACCTTTGGTTTGATCTTGATAGAGGCGTGTCATGTTGGATTTGGAGGATGTATGGTATACTGGGACGCTTATGCTGCATGGGAATTGTTATAGCAAAATAATATTGAATTTGTTCAGACCTGGGACTCGAACCCAGGTCTTGGATGTGAACGCTACCAACGCTTGCCAGCTGAGCTGTTGAACACCTTTGATATATTAATAACAAACAAATAACAAAAAGAAAAACAAACGCATTAGTGGTTAAACGCACGAAATTTAAAACCAGCCTATCGTTGATGGACAACACATCGTCTTCTTCATTGTTTTTATTTTTTTCTGAAACAAAAGCCTATGGAAACGGTTTTGAACGCATGGTCTTAGGCTAGCTTCAAGAAAATAGCGACTAGCGCTATGATGTCAATAAATTGATCGCGAGGGTCAAGATCTCTTCGTCTAAGCTTCCTGAACCCATCCATGGCACTGTGGTGGTTGGATTTTACGTGATTAAGAAACCCCTAATTGGGAGCTCTGCAAACCCTAGACGGCATCAATGGCCAAATCACATATATAGCACAAAAACGAAATTAATTGGTATGGTTAGCATCAGAACATTATGAGAAACAAGAATCCATGAATCAAATGTTAAAAAAATGCTTAAAATATGAAACACGATGATCAATATTTTTCTATGCAGTTCATGTTCATTCTACCAATTCTTGGAGTCTGAATGGATGCTAACGATTGGAATCGCTTCAGGGAGCCTTGAGGAAGCCTTTGAAACAAGAATTAAGACCTGAATCCTTCTCTAACCACGTTTTCAGAATTGCTTTATTTGACAAAATTTCAAAGTTTGTAAGGTATTCTTGAGCGCAGCTTTCAGTGTTTTAGGCTTAGGGTTGTGATTCTCATTATGTATGGAAGCTATTAGGTCAACAAAACTGCATAAAATCCAAGGCATTCATTGTTTTGCATATTTGATTTCCTTAAGATCTTTTTGAATCTTTTTCATGTGCAATTTTGTTCAATCATGCCAAATCAAACCAAATCTTGCCATATTGGGATGTGCACGTGATATTGAGAGTAAAACATGCATGAAAAGATTTTTTAGGTCAAGTTTGATATTTTTCATGTATTTAAATAATTTAAATGAATTAATATAAATAATAATTCAAATAAATAAATAAAAAATGAGAAAATACTTCCCTTTGGGCCAAGTGGTCGTGCATAGGCTTGGAATGATGAATCATGGAAGAAAAATGGGCCCATTAGCAAATTTAGGTCATTTGAAGTAAAGTTGACTTTTCAAAATTCCCAAAAATTTCCCAACTTCTACAAGGCATAACTTGCTCAATTTTTAAGCTTTTCACATGTTCTTGGACATTTTGGAAAGGTCTTTGAGTCCTCTAACCAATGCCTTTGGTCCCATGTCATTTTTATTTACCAAGCTCAAGTTATGGCCTTTGACTTAAAGTCCCTTTTTGTTGACTTTTGAAAATGACCTATAATGTTGAAATTGATAACTTTTTGTGAGAGCATTTATTGGACTTGAAATATGAAGATGAGTTGTAGGAAATGTCTTTCTCTTCAAAATGAGCTTTGGATGGAATTTTTCTGATAATCCATGTGAAAGTTATGCCTTGGTCAATTTCAGTTGACTTTTTCAGCTGTCCAAATATAGTAACTTTTGCATCTTGATGATTTTCTGAGCCAAATTTTGAGAATCATGATCAAGCATTGATCAAATGATGTTTGTGGCTTCAAAATGATATGTTGACCAAAAATTTGAACTTTTGACTGTCAAATGACCATTTTGCCCCTACAGTTGACTGTAGTGCAATCTAGGGTTTTGACTGTGCAATTTTGAGCTGAATGCCTTGAAACTTGATATGAGGATACTTGACCATCTTTGTAAGCATATGAGACTTGATTGGGCCTTTGAAAACTTCATTTCTTTGATCAGAACCCAAACCCTAGTCTTGACTGTATGGGAGACTGTTGGACTGCACAACCCTTGGGGAATTTTGTGACTTGGCTTGGCAATTTCTTGGAGAATATGGGAGGGCAAATTTTGGGGTACAACACTTAGGTTCGATTAAATCCACTTAGGTTCACTATATTACATACCAACCGTTTTATCATTATTATTATTATTCCCTTAATTCGATTTAGTTTTCCTCTACTTTAACCTCTAAAAAACCAAACGTGACAACATCCGCCTTAGCTAAACTAGCATACATTTATAGCACTAGAGTGATTACAAAGTCCCTGTGGGTTCGACATCTTTTTATTACTACCGCGATAGGCTGTGCAATTGCAATTAAGATACCGTTAGACACATTAGGTCGATCGCACATCAAGTTTTTGGCGTCGTTGCCGGGGACTTTGATTTAGTCAGTAGTGCACTCATAAAGTAACACTCTATAGACTAAGGAAATTATTTATTTTTCCCTTTGTTGTATGCCAAATACTCTCCCTCGAAGCGAGCCTTTGCATCTACAAATCAACGATATCGAGCGCTATCTACGAGTAAGACAACGAATTCAAGAATACCGTGATCTCAACAATCTTCCTCCGACTAAGCTTCCTGATATCTCAATCCCTGAGTTAATTGAAGAATCAAAGATGGCTGACGTACCAAATCCACCTCGTGCTCTTAAGGATTACGCAGTTCCTTCTTAAGCGGAACCTCACAACAGCATTCCTACTCCTGCTATCGCTCGAAATGATTTCGAGCTAAAACCTTCGCTTCTATCCGTCGTTCAGCATAACCAATTTTCTAGATCTCCTACTGACGATCCGAACCTACATCTGTCAGTGTTTGTGCAGTACGCAGACACTCTAAAAGCGAATGGTGTAAACCCCGAGGCGATACAATTGCGCCTATTTCCTTTTTCTTTAAGAGACAGAGCTCGAGAATGGCTTCAATCTCTTCCTTCAAACTCAATCACCGCATGGGATGAGTTGAAGAAGGTCTTTTTGGCTAGATATTTCCCACCAAGCAAAACTGCTATGCTCAAAGCCAACATCAATGGTTTCAGACAAAAAGATAACGAATCACTTTTCGAAGCGTGGGAACGCTATAAAGACATGATTAGACTTTGTCCTCATCATGGTTTAGAAGAATGGCTGATCATTCATACGTTCTATAATGGTCTCTTGTACAACACAAGAATGACTATAGACGCTGTTGCTGGTGGCGCATTGATGGATAAACCATATACCGGAGAAAATCAACTTATCGAAAGCATGCCTCAGAACCATTATCAATGGGGAAGCGAAAGAGCTAATATGGAAAAAACTCAAACAAAAGGTGGCATGATTGAAGTGAATAGTCTGGATCAAGTCAACGCTAAAGTGGAAGCCGTTACCCAAAAGCTAGAAAATCTTACCACTGCTCCCGCAGCTACCGTAGCTGCAGTAGCTCAAGCTTGTGATCTATGTGGTCTTCAATCACATCCTGCTCCAGAATTCCCACTTCTAACAAGATTTCCAGCTGAACAAGAAAAATACTTACAGGGAAATCCCTATAGAAATACCTATAACCCTGGTTGGAAGAATCATCTGAATTTTTCATATAAAAGCAACAATGCATTGTACGCACCTGGACAAGCTCCTTCCATGCCACCTGGCTATCCAAAAGCTAACCCAAATCACCCCAATAATGGACCTAATACAACCAATGCCCCTAGGAAATCTAATCTTGAAATCATGATAGAACATTTCATTGCTTCCCAATCTCAGACTAATAAAGATGTTCTAAATCAAAATTTACATACTAATGCGCAGATTAAACAATTATCTAGTAAAGTTGATGCTTTAGCTACCCATAATAAGATGCTTGAAACTCAAATTTCACAGGTAGCCCAACAACAAGCATCTATTGCTGCCCCAGCTAGATTTTTCCCTGGTCAACCACAACCTAACCCAAAAGGACAAGCTAACGCTGTAATACTGAGAAGTGGAAAAGAACTTGACGGACCTGTTGATCCAAGACTCGAAAATCCTTCCATGTACCAAAAGAAGAAAAAGCCAACTGAAAATGAGAATGAACCAAAGGAAAACGAAAACGAAAACTAAGAGGCAGTGGAGAAAGAGAAGCCTTATGTGCCTCCACCACCCTATAAACCGCCGATTCCGTACCCTCAGAGACTTACCAATTCCAAAATGATGGGCCATTTCAAGAAATTCGTTGAACTTCTGAAACAACTGAATATCACAATACCGTTTACAGAAGCTATCACTAAGATGCCATCGTATGCTAAATTTCTCAAGGAAATCCTATCTAACAAGAAAAAGATAGAAGACAATGGAACAGTTACACTTACTGCTGAGTGTAGCGCTATTATTCAAAATGATATGCCCCCTGAGTTAAAAGATCCAGGTAGTTTCTCTATACCTTGTAACATTGGAAAGTTTGTCATAGACAAAGCTCAATGCGACTTTGGAGCAAGTATCAGTGTCATGCCCCTATCTATATGCAAAAAGCTGGAGATGGGAGAACTTAGACCCACAAAAATGTCTGTCCAATTAGCTGACCGATCAGTTAAGTACCCTGTAGGTATACTGGAAAACGTTCCAGTTAGAATAGGTCAATTCTATATCCCGACCGATTTCATAATCATGGACATTACTGAGGACTCAATTACTCCTATCATATTAGGAAGACCCTTCCTAGCCACAGTTGGAGCTATAATTGATGTGAAAAAGGGCAGACTGACATTCGAAGTTGGAGAGGAAAAAGTGGAATTCATCCTCACTCAATTCTTACAAGCACTAACCATGAATGACACATGTTATCTAATCGATGTTATAGACGAGTGCGTAAGAGAGATGGAAGCAGAACAAACCACATACTCTGAAATAATTAAAATCCAAACCCCTCTGATATTCGAAGACGACAATTAGCACGAACCATACCAAGATGATAGCCTAAGCGAAGTCTAGCACTTACACCTGATCATATGCCATGTCCAAAGAAACCGGGTTTAGAATTAAAAACCTTACCCAGGAACCTAAGATACGAATTCCTAGATACCAAATGTACGCGACTAGTAATAGTCAATTCCAGTTTAGGAATGCTCGAAACTAAGAAACTTTTAGACGTCCTAAGAAAGTACCCAACTGCATTAGGTTATAACATATCCGACTTAAAAGGAATATGTCCTTCAATTTGCATGCATCTTATTATGCTAGAAGAAGATTGCAAAACCTATAGAGAACATCAAAGAAGGATTAACCCAATCCTTAGCACTGTAGTCAGAGATGAAATTAAGAAGCTATTGGAAGCAGAAATCATATATCCAATCTCCGACAGTAAATGGGTTAGCCCAGTACATGTCGTACCGAAGAAAGAAGGTATCACTGTTGTGAAGAACGTGAAAGGTGAACCGATAATGCAAAGAGTGGTTAATGGGCATAGAGTGTGCATTGATTATAGGAAACTAAACAAAGCTACTCGAAAAGACCATTTTCCTCTACCCTTCATAGATCAAATGTTAGAGCGATTAGCCAAACATTCCTACTTCTGCTATCTAGACGGTTATTCCGGATTTTTCCAAATCCTTATTCACCCTGATGATCAAGAGAAGACTACATTCACGTGTCCCTATGGAACGTTCGCTTACAGACGAATGCCCTTCGGATTGTGCAATACCCCAGTAACCTTTCAACGATGTATGATGTCAATCTTTGCATATTTCATCGACAACATCATAGAAGTGTTCATGGACGACTTCTTTGTGTGCGGGAAAAGTTGTGAAGGATGCCTATCAAACCTAGAAAAGATTTTAGAAAGATGTGTGAAAGTAAACCTCGTACTTAACTGGGAAAAATGCCATTTCATGGTCAGAGAAGGAATCGTACTAGGTCATGTTATATCTAATAAGGGAATTGAAGTCGACAAAGCTAAGATAAAAGTCATAAAAGAACTTCAACCACCTAAGACCGTTCGAGAAATACGAAGTTTTTTAGGACACGTCGGTTTCTGCCGACGATTTATCAAAGATTTCTCGAAGATTACTAAACCACTTACCGGTCTATTAATGAAAGACGTTGAGTTCATATTCGATGAAGATTGTCTTAAAGCGTTTGAAACTCTAAAATCAGCCCTTATCACTGCACCAATCATGCAACCACCCGATTGGAGATTACCTTTTGAGATCATGTGCGATGCAAGTGACTACACCATAGGCGCAGTTCTTGGACAAAGGAAGGACAAGAAACTTCACGCAATCTAATACGCCAGTAGAACGCTAGACTCAGCTCAAATGAACTACGCCACAACTGAGAAAGAGGTGTTAGCAGTTTCTTTGCACTTGACAAATTTCGTTCTTACCTAGTAGGAGCAAAGATAATCATTTACACAGACCACGCTGCTATCAGATATCTACTAACCAAGAAGGATGCAATACCAAGACTCCTCAGATGGATCCTACTTTTGCAAGAGTTTGATCTAGAAATTAAGGATAAGAAAGGAACCGAAAATGTCGTAGAAGACCACTTGTCAAGATTAGAAGGTATAAAACCCGAACAAGTACCGATTAACGACGATTTTCCGTATGAACAGCTGATAGCGCAAATAAGAAGCGATCTAGCTCAACTGGATCTAAACATACCAAAAGCCAAGGAAGTCGTGGAAGCGATCCATACAACCATGGGATTGCCATGGTATGCCGACATAGTCAACTACTTAGCTGCATGCGTGCTCCCACCGGACTTAACTTATCAACAGAAAAAGAAATTCTTCCATGATCTTAAGTACTATTATTGGGATGAACCTTTATTATTTTAAAAGAGGACCAGACGGAATTTTTCGCCGATGCATACCTGAAGAAGAAATAGAAGATGTTATCTCTCACTGTCATTCATCTCCCTATGGCGGACATGTTAGCACTTCTAAAACTTGTGCAAAGATCCTATAAGCCCGCCTATTCTGGCCTAATCTATGGAAGGATATCCACATCGCTTTCAAAAACTGTGACCGGTGTCAACGAACCGGTAATATTTCAAGACGCGATGAAATGCCTCAAAGAGGAATACTAGAAGTAGAAATCTTTGATGTTTGGGGAATCAATTTCATGGGACCTTTCCCATCTTCTTTCAGAAAAAAGTATATACTCGTAGCTGTCGATTATGTTTCAAAATCGATTGAGGCTATAGCCTCTCCTACAAATGACACATGAGTAGTAATTAAGCTCTTTAAAAAAACAATCTTTCCAAGATTTGGTGTGCCTAGACTTGTCATTAGTGACGGTGGCTCTCATTTCATTTCGAAGATATTCGACAAATTATTATCTAAGTATGGAGTCAAACACCGCGTAGCAACACCGTATCATCCACAAACCAGTGACAGGTCGAAGTCTCGAACAGAGAAATCAAACAAATCCTAGTGAAAACTGTCGCCATATCTAGGAAAGATTGGTCATCTAAGCTTAACGAGGCTTTATGGGCTTATAGGACAGCCTACAAGACCCATATAGGAACTACACCCTTCAAGCTTGTGTACGGAAAGTCCTGTCATCTCCCGGTAGAATTAGGGCACAAGGCATATTGGGCAATCAAAACTCTCAATATAAACTACACTGCCGCTGGAGAGAAGTGAATCCTCGACTTGAATGAATTAGAAGAATTGAGATTAGACGCTTATGAGAACGCTAAGATATACAAGGAAAGAACCAAAAGATGGCACGATAGGTGCTTATCCTAGAAAGAATTCAGTGTGGGAGACGTTGTGCTACTATTCAACTCTAGACTTAGGCTCTTTCCTGGAAAACTGAAATCCAGATGGTCTGGTCCTTTTGAAGTTACAAAAATATTCCCTAGCGGAGCAATAGAAATTAAGGATAGGAATAGTGATCCATTCACAGTGAACAGACAGCGATTAAAACAATATCATCACATTGAGAATAGAAACTATGTGAATAGTCTAAAACTTTTAGAATTACCCACTATTTCCCCTGAATGATCTACTGCTAAGCACTATGCCAGGCTTATGACGTTAAAAACAGCGCTTAGTGGGAGGCAACCCACCTATTTGTTTTTGTTACTGTTTCCGTTTGTTTTTATTTATTACTTTTGATTTTCTTTCCCGTTTCTGCATTTATTTCTTTTAAAGCCTTATTTTCATTATTTTATTTTCCATTTTTTCTAAAAATCTTTATAAAATTGCTGCTGATTTTAAAACAACTTTACTTGCTACAGGATTTCTGAAAAGTCTTTTTCTATCTTACCTTCTCCCCTGATTTGTTTCCCCACTTAATATTTACTATGCAAACCACTTTTAGAGGAAGGAACCAAATGAGGAGATTTGAGGAATTGTCACACAGGAACATCGGTATGACCTTGTATTATGATGAACCAACAATGGACACTTTAGGTATTAAGGATAGTGTCCTTTATCTGTTTAACCAACTGGGATGGGAAAAAGCCCACATTAAGCATAAGTTTTTACGTACCACGAGCTTACCCTTGATTTTTTGAGCTCCCTAGTTCATATACCTGAGCGCGGTTTCGAAACCAGAAAAGGATTTATAGATTTCAAACTATTCGGTATTGAGTTTGTTTATAACCATAAAGAATTAGCTAACCTACTAGGATTCCCTAGCGGACCTTTTGATTTTACTACCACCCAGGAGGAATTAATGGATTTCGAGCTAGATTACTTTTGGGGAACCTTAACCAGAAACTACCACCCTGAGCCGGATAGCATGGACAATAATGAAATACAAAACCCCGCTATCCGCTATTTACATAAGATTCTAGCCCATACTGTATTCGGAAAAGAACAGAACCGTACTGCAATTTCTAAGGATGAGATGTTTTTACTGCAATGTATGACCCACGGCCGACCTGTTAATGTTGTGCCATTCTTGATGCAAACCTTTTCTCGCATTGCTCAGAACCCTAATGAACCGATCATCGTAGGAGGCCTAGTCACCATGATTGCCAATGCCCTCGGACTTAGATACCAACTACATAGGTGTACACAATTTGGATCGATCCGCCCTATGAATATTGATTTCTGTTTCGACCTACGAATAATAGGAAATCTAGGTCCTGCACCTTTCGAATACCTGATAAGGGATGAAGTTGTCAATTTATTTACACTCCAAACCATCCTAAAGTGAGTGCCCACAATCGCGACAACTGGCTTTATGAGCTAAACCCTCCCGACCATCCTTCAACACCTGAGACACCACAATCTTACCAAGTTAATGATGCTACGATGTCTGATGAGAGTGATCCTGAGACCCCTTCTGGTTACTATGATGGTAACAACATTGCAGAGGATATTGATGCCCCTGAAATAACCAAAGGAGAATACGCTGAGAATTTGAACAAAATCTTTACCACATTGGATGTTTATCAAACCGACATTAATGGAATCAAGGATGAGTTGAAGAGCATGCATCTGGACATAATAGGCTTGACTGATATAACTGTGGAGCAATTTTATCACATAAATGCAGCTTTCAAAGATTTAAAAATGCGACTTGGATGAAGTAGCAATGATCAGCATTTGTTTTTACTTTTCTTTCTGTTTATGTTTCTAGGTAGTTTCCCTTTCTGTAATATTTAAGATTTCATTTTAAACAAGTTTACTTTCTGCAGTTTTTAAATTTCTGTTAAAAACAAATATTCATTTCTATACAAATTTCAGTTTGTTTTTATTTCATGCGTGCTACAGCAAAATTAAATTCACTGCATATTTATTATCATTCTGCAAATTTTGTTATAAGATGTGTGTTGGAATTGATCTGTATGTTTATTATGCTCAATTACTGTGTTATAAGGTGTGTTGGAATTATTATGTTTCAATTATGGAATAACTGAATTTATTGTAGTTGTAACGATCGTAACAACCCTATGACGAGCGTAACACGCGTTTCACTGTGTTATGCCTGTCAGCCTCCTGTGACGATCGTCACACGCGTTTGAAAACGTCTTCTGCTATTACAGAAGTCGTTCTCCTTCGCACTTCTACTTTCCTTTTTCCTAAACCGTTCCGCCACCCATTCAATTTTCTCTTAAATTACTCCAATTCCCCATTCACATTCCAACCCCTCTCACGATTCAACCTCTTGCATGCAATATGGACAACAACCAGCAAATCCCCAATCTCACTTTCAGAGCAGGCGACCAAGGTGAAACCCAGCGATTAAATTCCAGAAATTCCAACGCCGCGGTCTCCAACCTACTGATATGTTGACCTCGACTGTCTGAGGAATTTGGGACTGCTTGAGAGCGTCCGACAACTTTTGTAGAATGTAAACTTGTGGAATCTGTGCCGCCAACCGCAACCCATCTACGAAACTCTCACCTTGGAGTTTCTGAGTTCATTTTTCTACATTACCCCTACTGGAGCCACCAACCAACTCTCTGGCGTGACCAAATTCTGTATGTTTGGCACTGAGTATCAGCTGTCACAAAATGATATCGCACGGCTGCTCAGTTTCAGTTCCGACGAAGGTGTCCACCTTCGGGTGCCGGATAATTTCAGCGAGGAAGCATTTAATTTATGGCACAGCATGACAAACATTCATGCCGGCTCTTACGACCACCTCAACGCCACACATATCCATAATCCGGCTATCCGATATTTTCACCGCATCCTTTGCAACACCATCTTCACCCGAGATAGCAACCACAAGCTTAACTCCAAGGAGCTTTTCTTCATGAACTGTGCATTCACCGGCCAGAAGATCAACGCTGCTCCATTTCTATTGGCCCATATTCACTCCATCTACGCTAGAGGCGGCAAACCCTTCTATTTAGGAGGGATTGTCACTTCTCTTGCTATAGCTTTGAATCATGGTGCCGCTCTCACTGATATGCCTTCTATGGCGTCGGCATTGCTTACTCTGGACCACTGCAAAGTTGCCCACCTCATCTATGAGCGGGAGGATGGAAAATTCCATCCTGTGATCCGAAACATCATTTATAATAACATTACTTTGCCTTGCAGGGACCGAATCGATCCACAAAACAGAGCCAATTGGTTATTCGATCCTGCAGCTCCCGAGGGCCATGTTCCTATCCATGAAGACCAGCCTGATGCCCCCGCAGACGAGATGCAAGAAGAGTTGGACCGAGCTTCCCCCGTTCACGAAATTTCGGGTACTTCATCCGCACCACCTCCTATTACTCTTGAAGAAATTCTCCGAGCCATCAACCAGCAAAATCAAATGGGTGCAGCACTTGAAAGAAGACAACAGGAGCAGTATGACTATTTATGTGCACAGAACCCTCAGATTTTAAGTGGCCAGCAGAGCATGAACGATAGGTTGGACGAGGCCATGTCTGAACTAAACGCTTTAAGGTTGGACGTCAGCACTATTGGCTTTCATGACACTGATACCGAAGCTAAGCCCACCAGGCGATCACGCACCAGAAGTAGAGGATGTGGCCATCAATAGTTTTTATTCTTAAGTAGTTTGCTTTTGCTGTTTCTTTTTCTTTTTGTATTTGTATTTGTATTTCCCCGCCTTTATACCACAACATTGAGGACAATGTCGGATATAGTGTGGGAGAGGTACCTTTCCATTTTCCATTAAACAAGTAATTTTTTACGATATTTCTAAGTTTCAATTCTTCTCCACTTTATTTAGCCATATCGAAAAAATTTTGCTTTATCTTCGCATAGCCCGACATACCTTCCTTAACGAAATCCTAGTTAGGAAGCCGAGAACGATTCAACAAGATCGATACGGTTATGACACCTTAGACTTCCTACTTACGTGATCCGTTTCAATAATCGTTATACCTATATCTTGAGTTTTAGTTCTAAAGTAACCCCTAGTAGTTTATACTAGAAGTCAGCACCGTCTTGACACAAACCACATGGGGAGCCGATGAATATAAGTGTTTGATGCCTAATCAATGAAATATCCTTCTTATCTCGCTGCTAAAAAGCAAAATTTGCACCAAAATACAAGGTCGCATATACGAGATGAGCAAACAATAAAGGAGCCCATTGTTGGTTGGTTCAGAGGTATCTGGTTCTGAACTTGGTAGGGCGTGCTACGGCTCGATCCCTCACAACCTCTAATTTGGATAATATGTGTAGGGTTGCCACATTTGTGTACCATACCCCGTGCTAAAAGGATCAAAGTCACTAACCGGTTACTCCACTACGTGCGTGCTAAGACAAAGGGCTTAATGTGATTGCGCTAGAACAAACTGGGTGAAATAGGTATAAGAGACTCTAGGTAGAATTATAACGAAATTATTGGACAGTTTGTTTAAAATGGAAGTCCACGACTTAGCTTATTATTCGTGTCATTAGCGTATCGCTAGTGTTTTACTTAAGTATCGATCGAACTAACAATTGATTTCCCGTAACTGTTTTGAAAACCAAAAGTATGTTATGCATGTGCGTCTGATAAAACTTGTCCGATCTTTCTAAATGATTATTTGCTTGAGGACAAGCAAAGGTTTAAGTATGGGGGAATTTGATAACGAGAAATCGTATCGTATAATTGCTACGTTTTAACCCATTTTTCATACTACATTAATCCATTTAACTCCCGATTGTTCTGAGTTTTGATGTCTTTTCACAGGTACAACATGTTTTAAGTCAATTTAGTGAAAGAGATCATATGAAGAAATTTAACATGAAAATCAGAAGAAAAGGAACAAATCTGCAAAGTCCTGCAGATTTTGAAGCTGTGACGGTCGTCACACATCTATTACGAGCGTAACGCGCTCACATCATGAAGAATGCTCGTCACACATCATTGACGAACGTAATGCACTATTTAAGCGTATTACGCCCGTCACCTGAGCCTTACGACCGTCACGCGCCTAAACTAACGTTATGGAGAACGAGGAGATATGGGCAACGTAAAGAAAGGAGTATTCACTCCTACAATCTCTCAACCTCACCAACGCTCAGTCCTAGTTTTTCTCCACTAAAGGAGTACAAGTCCTTGTTCCTATTATTTCTTAACTGCAAATTTCTCCTCTATAAATAGGAGAGATTTCAATGAAGAAAGGGAGAGAGTTTTTTACATAATTTCTTGCGTAAGCCCTGCCAAATTTACGAACGATCAGTTTGCATTTTTTTGTTCTTGTTTTATTTCCCTTTTTTTACCATTTAATAGCCATTTCCAACATTAGGAAATTGCTATTTTAGTTAGAATTTATTTTTAGCCTCAGACTTCGTTTCAAGCTTCGATTCCGAAGGTTCCAATCTTGCCGACTTGTGGAAGAGGGGGCTTGAGGAAAAATATTACTATTCAGGTTTTTAATCGCATTTAATTTAATTTTAATATAATTTTTTTATGATAAATTATTTATTTATTTATCATGAATGTTTTATTGTTTCCCGATTATATTTCCTGTCTGTTTGTTTCAAGTACCATGACTAGCTAATTTTCTAGAGTCGGGATGTGATAATAGTAACTAAATGGATTAAATTGTTCCTAAGCTAAAATCCAAATTAACTTAATTTCTGGCGGTGACTTTTTATAATTAAAATCAATCTTTTTGTTACGAGAGTAAGAAAAGTAGAATAGGTTACGATCAAGACCACGAGAGTGTGAGGTTTTAACCGGATAGCTAAAGTTAGGCATTTGATTTAAATACAGCGAGAGCGCTTTAAAACGAATTAGATTTTATTAAGTTTTCAAAGAGTATTTTCTAAACACTTATGGGCTAGCGAGAGCAGGCATAGGGCTTTAGGGGTATAATCCGAGATAAGACCATGAAAGTGTGAGTTGAGGGTTTTTAAACTGATAATTTCTACAAAACCATCTAAGTTAAACATCTTTATATGCTTAGGTTCGATTAAATCCACTTAGGTTCACTATATTACATACCGACCGTTTTATCATTATTATTATTCCCTTAATTTGATTTAGTTTTCCTCTACTTTAACCTCTAAAAAACCAAACGTGACAACATCTGCCTTAGCTAAACTAGCAGACCTTTATAGCACTAGAGTGATTACAAAGTCCCTGTGGGTTCGACATCTTTTTATTACTACCGCGATAGGCTGTGCACTTGCAGTTAAGATACTGTTAGACACATTAGGTCGATCATACATCACTGAACCCCCTAATACAAAATACTACCCAATCGAATCAACAAATGGCAGCGCAAATGACGCGCATGGCTGAATTTTTTGGGGTTCCCCAAACTATCTGACAACCCCAAAGAATACCAATAAGAGTGAACCAAGGGATAATCTTGGAGGAAGACTTAACCATTAACCAAAATCCATAGATCCCTAGAGTAGAAATAGAGAAACCTAGGGTCGAAATACCTCGAAATCTCGCATAGATCCCTAGAGAAGTCGATCAAGGAGTGATTATGGTGAATAGGAACCAAAATGCTGATGAATTGATACAGCAAGTTCGACACCAAAATTATGGAACAGATAATAATATGACTGCCATGATCGAAATAATCATGGTACAGAATGGGATGAACATTGGTTTTCACATACCAAACTTCACATTCCCATTGTCAGAATATATTCTGCAAACAGATTTACTCCCTAGGGGAAAAGTCCCTAAGTTTACTAAATTTTTAGGGGATACGACAGAGTCTACTGTCGAACATGTGGCGGGATATTTGATAGAAGTCGGGGAAATAGCAAACAATGAGAGCCTTAGGATTAAATATTTCCCAAGTTCTCTAACGAAAAACGCTTTTACTTGGTTCACCACCCTCCCAGCCAATTCGATCCATAATTAGAATCAATTGGAAAGGTTGTTCCATGAACAATTTTACATGGGATAGACCAAAATAAGTTTGAAAGAATTGGCTAGTGTGAAAAGGAGATTCACTGAGCCAATAGATGAGTATCTGAATAGGTTTCGACTGCTTAAAGCAAGGTGCTTTACACAAGTGCCTGAACATGAATTAGTCGAAATGGCAGCAGGGGGCCTAGATTATTCCATTAGGAAAAAATTAGATACCCAATACTTGGGAGACATGACCCAGTTGGCCGATAGAGTTCGACAAGTAGAACGCCTTAAAGCCAAAAAGGCTAAAGCGACCAAGACTCATCGAAGAGAAAGAGTAGCCTATGTCGAAATGGATGATGACGATCCAGAGACATCTAGTGATCCTATAAATGTCGAAGAAGGCGAAATAGACTTAGCATAATTAAAACAAGGGCTGCCATACTCTTGCAAATTGCTAGTGCCCTCAAATGGGAAGAATCATGTTGAGTCCGAAAGGAACAGTGACAGATTCCAAAAGAAAACATATAGTTTCGACATCACTAAATGTGACGAAATATTTGATTTATTAGTCAAAGATGGCCAAATGATAGTGCCCCCTGAGGGAAAAATGCCTCCTTTAGAACAAAGAAAGAAAAGAGGTTTTTGTAAATATCACAATTTTCTGGGCAATAAAACCTCACAATGTTTTCTTTTCAGGGATCTTGTTCAAGAAGCACTCTAAGAAGGAAGTCTCAAGTTCGCTGATAAGCCAGCAATGAAAATTGATGCGAAACCGCTACAAATGGATGCACACTATGCTGAACAAGTTGGCATCCATATGGTCGAAGTTTCTGAGGACTTCATCAACAAGTCTGTATTTGTCAGTTTTACTGGAAACATATCTAGGAAAACTGTCGAAGGGGTGAGGAAGGCTACTGAAGGCCTGAACAAAGGAGCTACTGAAGGCTCAAGCAAAAGAGCTACTGAAATCCCAAACAAAGGAGCTGCTGAAAGCTTAAACAAGAGGACCACTACAGGTTCTTACCTGGCTGCCGTCAAGGGTTCGACAGAAAACTTGGAAGCCAAGATGCAAAAATTGAACCTCGTTTCCAAGAGCAACGTGGAGGTAAACATGGTCGAGGTATCTGAGGCCAAGGCTTCGGAGGAGGCCATTCAACAAGAGGAAGTGAACAAGACAACATTTCCAAAAGAAAACGAGAATCTGGAAGAATTTTTACATCGATGCCAGAAGAAAAAGTCAGAAGTGATGTTGTGTCCCAGATGCAGTTCCATTTTCGACAAGAAGGTTGCGGAGCACATACAAGGTGTGAGAGCAGCGAAGATAAAATGGGGCACCAATGCTCAGCCAAATATGGATCCATAAGTTAGATATGATCCCAGGAGGGGATATCAAAAGGGACCCATGAACCAAGTGAGGAGGCCACCAACATTTCGGCCTCCAACTAATGTACCTGTGGATACTTGGCTCAATACAGTGGGCAGAAAAAGGCCCAATGAAGAAAAGTGGCGAACGTTTGATGTGCCAAGGGGCTCTTCTTTGGCTTACAGGAAAGAGTTCCATACTACTACAACGAATAAAGTGGCTCACATATCAAGCAACTATAAGGGGAAGAACCCCATGTCTCGCTCCCAATGGCGAAGATTTCAAAGACGGTAGAAAGCCGAGAAAGAGGCTGCAGCAGAGCCTCACCCAAAATCTAGTACCAACGTGCCAAGAAAAGAAAAAGGAAAGCAAAGGAAACCTCTGGAGAGGGAACCAATTGCTAGAAGACTGGTGTGGCCAGAACAAGGTGAGTCGAATGACGAAGGTAATTCTGGCTCAGATGATACTTTAGATATTATGGTAAATGTAATATCAGTGCTGCCCAGGGAGTACAACCGTCAGGTCGAAGTTGAATACACTGACTTGATGGTCGAATAAGAAATGGCCAAACATAGGCCAATGTGTTACTATGTGATAAATAATGGCTGTGTTGAGGAGCAGGACGCTTTCTTTGAGCCACCTACTAAGGCGATGAAAAATCACCTCAAGCCCCTATTTATCAGAGCAAAGATAAGGGAAGTGACCATAAATAAAATCTTGGTTGATTGTGGGGCGACCATAAATATAATTCCATAATCTATGCTGAGGAAAGTAGGAAAAGGGGATGCTGATATTAATCCCCGCAACAAGGTTCTCTCAAATTATGAAGGGGGTATTGGAACCACCATGGGAGTTATACAACTGGATCTCAAGGTGGGCTCAATTCTTCGACCTACCATGTTTATGGTAATTTCAGCAAAACCCAATTATAATCTGCTTTTAGGTCGAGAGTGGATACATGGCATAGGTGCAGTGCCATCTTCGATGCATCAGAGGGTTACAATATGGCACCCTGATGGTATCATAGAGAACATCGAGGCTGATCAAAGTTACTACCTGGGCAAAGTTAACAACATTGGAAAAAATAGCTTCGACAGGAACTTGGCTCATATAGGGCCATGCAGCCCTCCTGACTTTGATCTGGCTCCAGCGCCCAATGCTTTTCGTTCTCTTTATCTACACTCTGATCATGGTTTTCAGTGGGATAGAGAGGATTTATCAAACATCGACTATGGAGGGGTTGATGACATACGGCCAACAGGCTGGGGGAGTGAGTTTGGTGATGATGACTGAATCACAGGCTCTACAAAGGATTTCGGCATATGTAGCCGAAAATAGAATGATAGTGGCCTTAGAGGCTGAAGTCAAATATATGGCTCTTGAAGCTAATGAACAGGTATCTTTCCAAGAAGGTCCTGAGAAGGATTTTGACCCAGAACCTCCTGACTCGGAAGATAAAGAAGTACGAAACCAGAGGTTAGACGCCATCTATGATGATGAGCCTCTAGGTTTCCAAAGACTGCTGAAATGCAAGTTCATCCGAACAAATAGGTGTCGAATAGGAATATCAAAGAATGATTATTTTTATCGACGTCGAAATAGACATTCTTCGGGGGAAATTTGTTGGCTCTTAAATTTGACACCCACGATAAATTGGCCTTATGGGTCAAAAATAGAGCAAATGAAGCCAAGATGGAAAATGCTTCGACGGATGGAAAAACTTAGAGAAATATCTGAGTTACAAATTGGTATCCGACCAGACATCACCATCAAGCCTTTGACTGAAAAGGTCATGTGACCTTCGAATAGAAGAATAACCCTCGTGTCAGCATCAAAGACGAAGGATATTTGAATTTGAAGAAGGGAGGGAAATGCAGTTCTCCTAGAAGTTAAGGGAAAGCGATGTGGCTGGAATATAGAGGTAGAGGGGCATGCAGAAGACACGTGTCTTCATCCTAGAGCAAGGAAACCCCTCGACAGTTACATAATTTTAGTATAAAGATAGGAAGTTTGTGTAGATTTTCCGGGTGTTCAATCTATTGTACTAGTCACTCAACATTATTCAAGTACCCGCTATGTGTAAAAGAATAACTGAGAATGTACGTTGGAAACACCACCTTTTATTAATCAAATCTTTTACATTGCTTCGATCTTCTTTTGCAAAGTTTATGTTTCCTGCATTTTATCTGCATTTCTATTTGCTTTCCAAAACCACAAACACCAACTCCCCGGTCGAACGTGTATTCTTCTTAGATATTAACTTTTACATCAAACCAGCACAAAAATTAGCATATGTTCTGGGATCAATCTGATTGATCCCGCGAGTAACCAAAAGGGCTTTACTTTTTGGAGGATCAGCAGTTGTTTACCAAAAACCACGGTAAACAGGTTGTGAATGTGGTACTGGTACCTAAGAAGGACGGTAAAGTATGTATGTGTATGGATTACAGAGATTTGAATAGGGCGAGCCCCAAGGATGATTTTCCGCTTCCCCATATTGACGTTTTGGTTGACAACACCGCACATCACACAATTTTCTCCTTCATGGATGGTTTCTCCGGTTATAATCAGATTAAAATGGCACCTGAAGACATGGAGAAGACTACTTTCGTTATACAGTGGGGTACTTTCTGCTACAAGGTTATGCCATTTGGGTTGAAAAATGTTGGGGTAACCTATCAGCGTGCTATGGTAGCTTTATTTCATGACATGATCCATCATAAGATAGAAGTTTATGTTGACGATATGATAGCCACGTCTCAGACTGAAGAAGAGCACCTAGACTACTTGAAAAAACTGTTTGAAAGGATGAAGAAGTATAACTTAAGACTGAACTTGAACAAATGCACCTTTGGAGTAAGATCTGGTAAACTCCTAGGTTTCATCGTCAGTGGCATAGGTATTGAGGTAGATCCTACAAAAGTTAAAGCTATTCAATAGATGTCAACTCCCTGCACTGAGAAGGAGGTTAGAGGGTTCTTGGGACGTCTAAACTACATTGCCATATTCATTCCCACCTAACTGCTACTTGTGAACCAATCTTCAATTTGCTGAAGAAAGATCAAGTAGTGAAGTGGAACAAAGATTGTCAAATGGCCTTTGACAGAATCAAAGAATATCTTCAAGAACCTCCAATTTTAATGCCACCAGTTAAAGGAAGACCTCTGATCATGTACTTAACAGTTTTATAAAATTAAATGGGGGTGTGTGCTGGGGCAACATGACGAGTCTGGTCGAAAAGAGCATGCGATATACTACCTTACTAAAAAGTTTATCGACTGTGAAACAAGATACTCACTGCTCGAGAAAAATCATTACGCTTTGGCATGGGCTGCTCACCACTAAGACATTATATGTTGACTCACACTACTTTATTGATATCTAAAATGGATCTTATCAAATACATATTCGAGAAGCCCGCTCTCTGCGGAAGAATAGAAAGACGGCAAATGGTTCTGACTGAATACGACATTCAATACACTACCAAAAAGGCAATCAAAGGAAGTGTACTAGCTGATCATTTGGCTCATCAGGCTGTAAACGACTACCAATCAATGAATTTCGAGTTCCCAAACGAGAATATTATGCTAGTAACTGACTGGGAAGAACCTGGACCAGATGAAAGACCTGAAAAAGGATCTTGATAGACTATGGTCTTTGATCGAGCGTCCAACATGCTCGATAATGGCATTGGTGTTGTGATTATCTCCCCCAAAGGCTGCCATACACCCTTCACTACTAGACTATGTTTTAACTGCACCCGCAATATGGCCGAGTATGAAGCATGCATTATGGGTATCAAGGCTGCTATTGATATGAGGATCAAGTTCTTACAAGTATATGGAGATTCAGCCTTGGTGATCAGTCAGATTAAGGGAGAATGGAACCTGAATCATCCTAATCCCATCCCGTATCGAGAGCATATGTTGACATTGATCCCATATTTTGAAGAGATTACCTATGAATATGTTCCACAAGAAGAAAATCAGTTAGTGGACACGCTAGCTACCATGTCATCCATGTTTAAGGTCAGATGAGATAACGAAGTCCCTCGGATCACTATTGAAAGATTAGACGAACCAGCATACTGTTATGAGATTGATGCTGAGGGAGTAGAAGAAAAGCCTTGGTTACACGAGGTGAAAAGGTATCTTGAAGCCCACGAGTACCCTGAGGGGGCATCCATCAATGACAAGAAGTTTCTGAGAAGGTTCTCTGCCAAGTTCTTCATCAGTAATGGAATTCTCTACAAGCGCAACCATGATTCCACTTTACTTCGGTGTAAGGACAAGAGAGAAGTGAGGAAGATTATGTAGGATCTATGCGAAGGTACCTTTGGCTCCCATTCTAGTGGGCATACGATGGCTAAGAAGATTATGAGGGCGGGTTATTATTGGTCCACTATAGAAACAGACTGTCATCATCACTTCCGAACTTGTCACAAATGTCAAATCTATGCTGACAAAGTACATGTGCCTCCAGTTCCTTTAAATGTCTTAACTGCTCCTTGGCCATTTGTAATGTGGGGCATTGATATGATTGGAGAGATTAGACCTACCGCTTCCAATGGACACTGCTTCATCCTTGTCGCCATTGATTACTTCACAAAGTGGGTCAAGGCATCCTCATTTGCTTCTGTTATAAAGAACGTTGTGGCTCAGTTCATCAGACATAATCTTATCTATCGGTATGGTATCCCAGAAAGAATTATCACAGATAATGGTACCAACCTCAATAATACTATGATCACCAAGCTCTATACGCAATTTAAGATCCAGCATCATAACTCTTCTCCTTATCGACAGAAGATGAATGGCGTTGTAGAGGTCGCCAATAAAAATATAAAGAAGATTATACAGAAGATGACGGTAACATATAAGTACTGGCTCGAGATGTTACCATTTTCTCTTCATGGTTACGGTACCTCAATGTGCACGTCAACAAGAGCAACCCCGTTTTCTCTCGTCTACAGTATGGAAGTTGTTTTACCTGTCGAAGTCCAAATCCCTTCCCTAAGAATCATGAAGGATGAAGGTTTAAACGAAGACGAATGGATTCAAACTCGACTTGACCAATTGAACATGATCGACGAGAAGAGGCTTACGATTGTTTGTCATGGTCAGGTGTACCAGAAACGTATGATCAAAGCTTTTAACAAGAAGGTCAGATGTCAGGTATATCATGTTGGTGACCTAGTAATCAAGCGCATCATCCTGCCACAAGGCGATCCCATGGGCAACTAGAATCCTACATACAAAGGACCACTTATGATCAAGAGTGTATTTTCCGGTGGTGCTATGATATTAACCACCATGGACGGTGAGGGTCTTCCACACCCTGTAAACACAGATATATTTAAAAGATGTTATGCATGAAAAGAGACCTATTAGGTTGACTGGCCTAGGCAAAAATAAGGGCATCCCGACGAACCAAAAGGGTTCGGGAAAAAATTAGGGATATATACATAAAAAGTTGTACACCCGACAAGTCGAAAACTTGAAAAGGCGGCTTGGGAAAAAAAGGTATCCCGGTGGACTGAAAACATGAAAGGGTGGTCCAGGAAAAAATTAGGGATTAAAAGAGTATGACAATGTCCCGTTGGATCACTTTGCAGCCAGACTTCGTTATCAAGTGCCAAGTTCGAATGGTATGGATCAATCCAGTTAACTTCTTCCAGACAACAAGTGATGAGATGCTCAAAGATATAAAGGAAATAGCATAATTGAAACCCAATGGGTTTATCCCACATAGCTATTTTTTCTTTGTGTACCACTTTGTATATTTCTCATTTTCTACGATGACATTCTCCTATTAGGATGTTCGTCTCCTTGTACAAAGACGTCTGTCATAGGCAGACTTTCTCAAATTAATACAAAACTATCTCTTTTGAAGTTCAAAACTATTTTGGTTTTATTTTTTATTTTTCTGTTTTGTTTGGAAAAATGGCCAGTGATTATTTTAAATGAACATATGCATTTGAATGTGACTGTTGTGTACAAATATATGCATAAAAATAGAAAGACAATTACTAAAGGCTCTAAGAGTTGGGACAATGTCGAAAAGCCATCTATAAATTCCCACAGGGCAACCGCCCCTAAGAGACTATCTTCACAAAATTCATAGTCAGCAAGGATACATTCCTCAGTAGGTACAGAGACAAGAGCATCTTCCTGCAGTTCACCATCATATCTTCAGCATACAGCCTAATGATTTCAGATATTCTGGAATTTCTTAACAGATCATGAGGTTCAATCGTCTCCCTAGCATCTTGGAGAATTTCCCAGCATGGTCTATAAATTTCTTGGATTCCCCAAGAGGTTTCATAAAATCCCCAAATAGTTTATGAAATTTTTCTCCCAGTAGACCTTTTTCTGGCTCAGATTAAATCGACCAATGATTTATTTTGATACTTCCTCTAGTTAAAGACCACAGAGACCTATGTTGTCTCAGATTAAATCGACTCAAGATCTGTTCTGATACTTCTTTCGGTCAAAGACATCTTCTGGCTCAAATAGAACCAACCATAGGTTTATTCTGATATGTTTCCAGTCAAAGTCAAATATATACCTCTTCTGGCTCAGATAAAATCAATCGTAGATTTATTCTGATACTTTTTTCCAATTTTAAGTCAACAGTTACTTTGGATGGCATCTATAAGCCCATTTCCAACGACTCTTAGTCATCTCTCTGAATTGTGTCTTTTAAGTCCATTCAAGCATACCACCAACTGACAACTTTACTTCGTGCATCGGCAAGTGCAAATTTATGGGCACTCTACTGTTCAATCATCTTCTACCTTCAGATCGTGAAAGGCAGATAAGCCAATCTAAATCCTCAGGTTTAAGACGATTGAACAGGGGAAGTTGTGGTACCCCAAAATTTTCCCTCTCATTTTTATTCAAAGCACACCCCTAGAGGTCCTCAAATACTCAAGGTTGACCAAGAATTGACCAGACAAATCCTCCTCTTAAACAATGGACTTCCAACTAGGGTTTCTTTTTTCACAAAGAAGTTTGGGTTTCAAAGGCCTCAAATGATTTCCATGGCTCCTAATATGTCTTCAATAATTCTCATGCCAAGTTTCATACCTTGCATCACAAGTTTGCTCAATCAATTGCTCAGATGGTTGAAAATCAACTGTATTAGGTCAAAAGTCAATTATGGTCAATATACAGTCAAACTTTAGGATTTTGGGTAAACATCAACATTTTTAAGTGATATTCATCATTTGATCAAGGGTTTATCATTATTCCTTAAGGAATTCTCTCATATCAAGAATCTAAAATTGTTAAATTAAGGTTTCCCAGGAAAAGTCAACTAAACTTTGACCAGACATAACTTTCACATGCTTCATCCATTTTGCCCCAACCAAAGCTCATTTTGAAGAGAATCTAATTCTATACAACTTTATTTTGTCCTAAAGTCCAAAAAATACATCATTGGAAATATATGAGCCAATCCATTACAGGTCTTTTTGAAAGTCAACAAAAAGGTATTTTTTGTCAAGGCAAATTGCATCAAGATAAATTTCCAAATGCAAAAATCATCAAAAAGAGATTGTAGGATACATCTTGAGATTTCTAAAAAGTCAAAGATCATCTTAAAAATATGAAAATTGAGCAAGTTATGACTAGTGCAAATTGGGCAAATTGGTGAAAATGTAAGAAGTCAACTTTGAGCAAAAATGCATCTTTGAGTTAATGAACCTATTTTTTGGGGTTCAAGCATGTTTATGACCTACTCAAGGACCTCTAAATCTATTCATGCACTATTATGATTCTTTTATTAATTTTATTGAATTTTATTCATTTAAATATAAATTAAATCAAAACAAAGTGCAAGACGGGGGTGCAAGGCATGCAAGTTTTTGTTTCCATCAAGATTAACGCCCAAACAACTCAGGACAGACTAGAAAAAATGCATGGAGCTCATTTGTGCAAGAATGGCCAATTTTGGAAATATTTCATATTGTTCCAAAAAAAATATTATATGATGAATGCATAAGATTTTATCCATCTTGGCTAACCTAAAACGACTCACTATACATTCACAAGCCTCACACCTCAAAGGCATGATGCGTAACTGCCTCAAGATCGCTAGGTTTTGATCAAAAAATTTCAAGAATACTCCATCAATCGTATTCTAGATTCTGCCTCTTTCCAAGCAAGCAATCACCACAAATCACCTCTAGGACATCTTCAGGGTAAGATAGGTTGAATTCCCATGTCTTTTTATACCTGAAACCGTCGCATGCATCATGGCCGATTTGTTTTGTTTTTTATTAATCGTATTTTGAATTGCACGCCTTGCTGAGGAATTCTAATGAATTGAGTCTTCTAGTATGGTCATTTAAAACATGTTGATACCCTTACATGCAAACAAGGGCATGAGTATCACCATCTACCATTATTGACCGTAAATTTGCATTTTTTCATAGCACTGTTTGCAGGATGTTTCAGGCCAAGAGGACCCTACCGTTGGATCTGCAACCCTTGAATTAGGGGGGTAGGGTCCAGCTAACGTTTAATTTCGCAGGTTTAAGCAAGTTCCAGTGGAGGAGGTGGCCAAAGAAGATGACCAGAGCTAGGGCTCCGACGCTTCTTCGGTAAGTCAAGATTTTTGAACATTGTTGACTCCCACATGGCGCTTGGGGGGATCCTGATTGGCCTTTACGTGTACCATGGGTCCCATGATGACTTAATTTTTGAATTTAATATTTTTAACGTGTTTTATTATATGATCATTGTGTTGTGTTGGATTGGAAGAAAGATAACCTGGCTCAGTTGGTAAAGGCAAGGCATGATAGCGCATTAGTCTCAAGGGGACTGGGTTCGATCCAGCCCTTTTGCATTTTATTTCTTCCATATTTGTTTTTGCATATCCAATACCCCAGGTCTAAGCGTGTACGCCATGTGTCACCAGATCATCACCATCAACTCATCACAGCATCAGATCCAATGTCCTAGATTTGAGCGCCCACATTAAACCCTCAAGGAGCCAACAACACTAAAGCGCGTAGAGGTTTGGGCTTGTTTTGGTTGGGCCTAGCAAATTTCCAGCGTTCACCCCCCAGTCTGCTTCATAACACCAGGCCCTATTTTTCTTTATTTATGATTTATTTATTTAATTTTTTTATATTTATTTTTTAAAACCAATTTTATTTTTTATGATAAAATCATAAAATCACAAAAAAATAGACTTAGGGTTTTTCTAATTAATTTAACTTTTTGGGGAAATTAATTAATTTAATTATTTTGATTAATTTAAAACCAATTAGAATTAGGTTTAATCATTTCACATCTTTTCCTCAATAAATATACCAAAAATATTAGAATTAGTTTTCTTTCTTGATTAGAATTAATTTTAATTAATAATCATTTCTTTAAATTAAGCATTTAGGTTTAGTTTGTCTTTTTCTAATTAAATTTAATTTAAGTATTTTCTTAAAACAAATAAAAACAACAAAAATATTCTAAGTGTTTAGAAGTTTTAGAGTTTTACTTCATTTTCCATATTCGCGTGCTCATTTTAAATTTCGTATTTTTTACGTAACTACAAAAGGATGTAATAGTTATACATTTAGGACTTTACTTTTTATTTCCCCGTTTTGGATTTGTAATTCCCCCTCCCCGAAGCCATTTAATAGCGTAGCTTTAAATTCCGCACTTTATTTTTATGCACTGATATTAACTGCTAGATGTATGCTAATAAGCTTGTATGGAAAGACTAAAAGCAAAATGCTAGAAAACCTAACACTCAAGAGAAAAATAACTGAAACACAATACACTCGCACACGCACACCTGTAGGGTACCCCCACTTGTTGCCTTCGGAATAAAATAATCATATCCTTCGAACGTGGGATTCTTTAGTAAAGACCCTCGGTTAAAAGGATCATAGTCCCTCGATGACCCATCGATGTTACCTTTCGGTAAATGATCTAGTCCCTTATGATAAATTGATAAAGTGTCCTACAAGTTGCCTTTATGATTGTACAATGACCCTCGCTTGTCCCTCAAACACATCCAACGATAGGGATGCCTACTCACTAATAGTAGGATAGCACTACCTAAAGGAAAGAGGAAAAGAATAAACCTTTCGAGTAGGTAGATAGCTCTTAGTTGCCTGCTCAAACAAAATAACTTTTATACACACGCAAACTTTTTCTAAACTTTTTCAAAGACATGGAAATACTTTGTATACATTCTCGCCGATACAAGAAACATTACAAAGTTCGCCGCACTAAGGCGTCTTTTCAAAATATCTTCAAAACACACTTACACAAAAAACAAAGCATTTTCAAAGTGAGCTAGCAACTAAGAGCCCGTAGATAACTACGGATGGAAAGGGTGCTAACACCTTCCCTTTCCATAACCTACCCCCCTTACTCAAAAAATTCTCTCGAAAGGTCTTTCCTGTTCTTTTCACCCTTTCCTTTTTTGGATAAAAGAAAAGTCGGTGGCGACTCTTGCTAACCGCAATATTTGCGAATAAAAATGCAAAACCAGTAAAGTCAGATCTCCCACTGTATAATAGTAGGCGTGAAGGATAGTACTATATAATGAAACCAATAATTAGTAATATAAATTAAGAAATTATATTAAGACATTAGAACTGATTAATTATTTTAGTACAATTAGTACGTGAGCATAATTAATAGAAAGAGAAGGAGTTACATAATTTATATACTTAGAAGAATAGTAGAATATTCTTATAGCATTAAATAATAGCAGAGATTAAGTGAACAGTGGTAGGGTAGGATGTCTTGCAGAGTAATGAAATTAACAGAGGATTGAATTATGGGAAGAATGATGAAATAGCATAGACATTTAGTAATTGATACCTGTTAGTAGATATAATTTAGTATCAGAATTATTAAAGTAGTAGGAGCATTGAAAATGGAAGAGCTAGTAATTTTCAGCAAATCATAGTAATATATGTACATGATTAGCATATATCATTTAGTAGAATAAGTTGGCAGAAGATTAATGTAGTAACTAGTAGTAATTTATTAAGTGGGTGACATGAAGTGTATGCTGGTAGCAAGTAGTATTAATAAGACTTATAATAATAGTATTGGTATAAATAAGTTGTTGTGTTGTTGTTGCTATTAAAACTGTGAAGTGCTGAGTAGAAAATGTTGGTAATTTAGCGGAGGATTAATTAACCGGAAAATAGTTGAATTGTCCGAAAAATTTCGCGGAGTGTTTGTAGTATATTTTGGTTGATGTGGTGTATTATATACTTTGTTGTAATATATGAAATTGCAGGCGGTGTTGAATTTGATGAATTACCTTTATTTATCAGTAAGATAAAGTTGTAGGCTTATGGCCAGTGTTGATTTGTTGTTGCATTGCTGTTAATTTGTTGTTAATATGTTGTTGTCGAAATACCAAGTTGTAGGCTTATGGCCAATATTGGTTTGTTGTTGTGTTGCTATGGAATTTTGTTGTTGCTATTCTGACATTCATATTGTGTCGCATACATAGCATATTAAGTTGGAGCTGATGCTCGGTAAATTGGCCTGGATTTGAAAAATATCAAGTTGAAGGCTTATGCCTTGTTGATGCCTCCATTAATTGGCAAATTATTAAGTTGGGAGTTTTGCTCCGTTTGTACCACATGCATGTGCATCGTAACGAGTTGCATTTTGGGTCGCATATTTGAGTTGTTATGTTGATGAAATTATTATTAGATTATGTTAATAATTGTGTTGGGATAAACATTGTTATAAATTTGTGAAATGGTGATTTTGTATGATTTAATTCTAATGTATTATTTATCACGCATCTGATTATATTGTTAGATATCTCACCCCTTATGTTTGAATGTTACCCCTATGTTGGTAATGTGCAGGAAATCCATAGTGAAGGTTATTTACCTTCATTAGTTCGAGTCAGGTGTCATCGCTCTGATACGTAACACTTGGGGGGGATGAAAGCTTGATGCTTTGTTATTAATTTTAGTTCTGCTACTGAATTTTATGTTGGTTTTGTTGAGTACTTGTTGTTTTAAAGTTGTTTTAAGTTGGATAAAGATGTTATGTCCTTTGAAGTTGAATATTATGAATCTGCTGCGTAGTTATGAAAGTTGTTGGTTTTAAAGGACTAAATTATGTTGTTCATCCGTGTTTATGTGTTATGTATTTGTTTTACATGCGATTAAATGTCGTTGTAATAAGTTGAAATTGTAGCATCCTGATTTGTATGATGGAATTTTATAACTCTGATTTTTATAATAATCGTCGCGTAGAATTGGGGTGTTACAGGCCCCACTTGCGTTGATTTGTTTTGAATTAAAAATAAATTTTGGTTTTATTTTATATTGATTAGTTTGAGTTCCAAGTACCGAATGTAACAGCCACCCCAGTAGTAGGAGCGTGCGTTTCCAAGGCTTTGAGTGTATAAGGGTGTGGGTTCGAACCAACCTTTTGCCAAATTTGTTTTTATTTTTCAGGATAACACGCAGAGATACTATGCATTGGGTTTTTGTCATTCTCAAACACCAAAGGCAAATTGGAGTTTATTTTAACCTATTTTTCCTTTTAACATTTTTTTCTTTTTTTTATTTGTTGTTTAATTAATTAATTTCTTTAATTCCTTTTTTATTAAATCAGGAAAAAATCACAAAATCATTAAAAATTAGTTTTAGGTTTATAATTACTTAAATTATTTTTTTTAACAAAAATCCATTTTATTTAATCAAACTTTGTTTTTTATAATTAATTAGAATTAGGGTTAAGTATTAGTTCATCCTTAAAATATTTTCTAAACAAACAAAATCAAGATATTTTTCTAACTTAGCATCTTAGTTTATTAAAGAATTTTTCTAACATTTTTATTTCTATTTCCTTTTGAATTTAAATCCCTAGAGACAAATGTATAGGATTTGTACAGTTGATGTAATAGCCGTAGTTTACTTTCTCACATTTTTCTTTATTATATAACTGCTCACAGGATGTCATAGCCTAGGTTTATTTTTTCGCGTCTTTACTTTCTGCACCTATAATTATGCATGTATGTATATATAACTGTATAAGTAATTAGGTATGTATGATAAGATCTAAAATTAATCGATAGAAAACCCTAATCAAGATAAATGACTGAATGGAATCCCCTTACACACATGCACCTATAAGGGTAGCCTCTCTCTGTTGCCTTGACGAATAAAATGGCCATGTCCCTCAAACATAGGGATACCTTAGTAAAGACCTTCGATTAAATCATCATAGTCCCTTCGAATAAAGATCATAGTCCCGCGATGTCCCCCGAGTTGCCTACGAAAAATGATCTTGTCTCTCGAGTTACCTACGAATAAATGATGATAGTCCCTTTGATAAAATTGCTAAAGTATCCTTATGATTTGCCTTCTATGACCATAACGACAACCCTACACCCATCCATTCACATCCAATTGATGGGAGCTACCTACCAACTAATGGTATGGATAGCACTATCCCTAACGGATAAGGAAAAGAACAAAGAAAGACCTTTAGTGGGTAAGACTCTCAATTGCTTTGCTCACAACATTTTACAAACAAATTCATCTTTACACCTCACACTTTCAAAATAATTACTTTTAAACGCTTTGTATACAGTCTTGAGGACCGATACAAGAATCATTATAAAGTAGTCTGCCTTACATTGGCATTTTCAAAACATTTTCAAACAAATCACACATGTTGTACCCCAAAATTTTCCCTCTCATGTTACTCAACAAATGTCAATTTAGGTCCCCAAGTTGCTCAAGGAAGGCCAAGAGTCGACCAGACAAACTCTCTCCTAACGCAGTGCACCTCAAAATTAGGGTTTCTACTTTCATTAAGATGGGTGTACCATAAATGGATCAAATTATTTCCAAGGTTTTAATATGTTCTCAAGAACCTACATGTCAAGTTCCATGCCTTGCACAAGAAGTTTGCTCAGTCAACTGCTCAGATGCTTGAGAATCGATTGTACTAGGTCAAAAGTCAAATGTGGCCCACATACAGTCAAATCTCAAGATTTTTGGTAAACATCAACATTTTGAAGTTATATCCATCATTTGATCAAGGGTTGATCATGATTCCTCAAGGAATGCTCCAAATTCATCAAAACCCAAAAGTTGCTAAATTAGGGTTTCTTAGTAAAAGTCAACCCAACTTTGACCAGGCATAACTTCTTCATACTTTATCAAATATTTTCCATCCAAAGCTCATTTTGAAGAGGATACAATTTCCTACAACTCATCTTCATCTTACAAGTTCAAAATATGCACTCATAAAAAGATATGAATTTTGACATTATAGGTCCTTTTGGAAAGTAAACAAAAACACCTTTTGGGTCAAAGCTTCATACATGAACATGGAAGACTCAATTGAGATGAGACCAAAAGGGTTGCTTAGGGGACATCCCAAGATTTCTAAAAAATTCCAAGAACATCCTCCTAGGGTCAAAATTGAGAGAGATATGCCTTTTCAAAGTTGACATTTTTTGCAAAATTGTCAAAAGTCAACATTGATCAAATTTGCATTTTTTCCAAAGGGGCCCGTGTTTTCTTGCTTGAAACATGTTTCTAATAGGATCCACGACCCCTGAGATTTTCCACCTATTTTTTTATTACTTTTATCATTTATTTTGTTTTTTATTCAATTAAATCAAAATAAATCAAATTAAATGGCAAAAAATGAAAACAAATCAAATCTTGAGATTTTTATGCATATTCTGAGTCCATGTACAGCTAGCATGCCAACCAAATCGTGCAAGTTTCATTAGGGTTGAAAAATATTGGATTGAAGCAAGTTTTGGAAAGAAATCATACATGAGGAAATCAAATCCAATCTTCCTAATTTTCCAAGATTTGAATACTTTTTGTTGACCTAATTCAATGCACTACATATACATAACAATTCCAATGCACAAGAACAAGGGTTGATCGTGTGAAACAGCAAGGACAAGTTGCAACTTTTTGTCAAAAAATCTCAAATCGGATTCCATACTACAGCCATCCTCAAGGAGATTTAAGGATTTCAACACGTTCCTGGACACCTCCAGAAGCCTTTCCAACCCTTGCCAAGCTCTGAAGCATCAAGAATCACGTTCCATATACATCACGGTTTGACACTATTTTTTATTTTGGTTCTGACTATACGCGCATGATTAATGATTTTTAAGCATACCTTCATGTTTGTATCATCATTTAGAATGCATTGGTATGATTAATTATGAGTTTTGATGCATGTATGGACATCCGCCATTGTTAGGTTTTAAGCTTGCGTTTTAGGGCATTTTGATACAGGTAAAATCAGGGCAAAAGATGGGTACCATCATACTCACGAGGTCAAACCTAGTTGATCTGTATGCTTGGATTTAATTTATCTTACTTGTACTGGATTTTTGAGATTTACAGGTTTACAGCTACAGACATTGAACCGTAGGTAAAAACCTTTACCCAAAAATGACAGTTTCTGGGAAGAAGACAGTGATGTGGCAATGTCCCACTCACTAGTTTGAATGTTGGCGCGTTTTTGTTCTGGGCATAATGCGTTTTTTATCATATTATATTTTGTTTATTTATGTTAACAAAAGGCCAAATGGCCCAGTGGCATGCAGGAAGGTTGATAAGGCATTGTGTATGAGAGGTCAGTGGTTCGACCCATGCCTCCAACATCTTCTATTTTTCTTCCAATTTCCTTGCAGGTTCCATACACCTCACTTTCTAAGGATCATCATCTTCTGGATCCGCCTCCAGCCAGATCCAGCACACTTCACCTTCTGAGGATCATCATCTTCTGGATCCGTCTCCATCCAGATCCGACACATCTCACCTTCTGAGGATCATCATCTTTTGGATCCATCTCCAGCCATATCCAGCACACCTCACCTTCTGAGGATCATCACCTTCTGGATCCATCTCCAGCCAGATCTAGCACACCTCACCTTTTGAGGATCATCATCTTCTGGATCTATCTCCAGCCAGATCCAGCACACCTCACCTTCTAAGGATCATCATCCTCTGGATCCATCTTCAGCCAGATCATCATCCTATAGATCCATCTCTAGCCAGATCCAACGCCAGCATACATAGGTCCACCATGAGCCCCCAGAAGATGGTCTCATTGGATCAGGCGCCAGACTCTGGGCCATCCTTCTTGGGTTCAGAAGTTCAGCATGCACCCCCAGTTTGCTTCATCACTCCAGGCCCATTCTTTTTCTCTTCTTTATTTACTTCTTTTGTTTTAATTATTTTCTTTTATTTATTTTTCACCAAAAAATTAATTGTTTTTTTAATTAATCATAAAACCAACAAATCACAAAAATACAAAAAGCTTTTTTTAATAATAAATAATTAATTTAATTAGGAAATTAGGTTAATTTAATTTCTTTCATAATATAAAAACAATTAGAAATTAGGTTTAATTAATTTGCAATTAAATGTTTTCTCAAATAAAAATCCACAAAAATTTCTTTCTCTCAATTAGGGTTTTAAGTTATTAATTACCGTCCTCGTATTTAATTTTCCGCGCGCTTGTTAATTATTTTTTCTATTATTTTGTAACTGTTCAGGGTTTGTAATAGTTAAATTAGGGTTTTATTTCTTGCTTTAAATCCCCGATTTTTGGTTATTTAATTAATCCCCCTCCCCGAAGCCTTGTAATAGCTAGGTTTTACTTCCTCACACTTTTAATTTCTGCAATCTTTAACTGTTAGATGTATGGCTAATAGGATTGTATGGCAAGAATGCATAAAAAAATTAAAACAGTTAGAAAACCCTAATGTGCAAAGATTAAAATAACTTAAACAAAGCACACTTGCACATGCTCACTCTTAGGGTATACTCTCACTCCGGTTGCCTTCGGTAAACGGTCATGAAACATATGACGTTTTAGAGGCTATCCTCTATGTCCCAAAAGATCAAAAAATGACCCTTTCGATTGTTGCCTTAGAAAAGATCTTTAGGACTCTAGGATGGTTACTAAGGTTTCCTAACATTGCTTTTGTGACCGCACGTCCCTTTCGAATGTCCCTTACAAACTCCAACGATGGTGCTACCTACTCCTTAATAGTGGGATAGCGCTGTCTAAAGGAAATAGAACAGAAACGATCATTTTTCGAGTAGGTAGATTCTAGTAGGTACTTGCTCAAAACAAATCTTTTCACACAAACACCTTTCAAAACAAACTTCGTCACATCCTTGAGGACTGATACAAGGGTTATCACGAAGTAAAACATTTTCAAAGCAAGCACACACACAAACAATTTTAAAAAGATGAGCAAGTGCCTAAGAGCCCGTAGATAACTACGGATAGAAAGGGTGATAACACATTCCCTTTCTATAATCTACCCCCCCCCCCCCCCCCCCGTACTCAGAATATCTCGAAAAAAGTTTTTTTCTGTTCTTTTTCCTTTTTCTGATTGGATAAAATAAAAGTCGGTGGCGACTCTTGCTTACCGCGACATTTTGCAAACAAAAAACGCAAAATGCAAACCAGTATTAAACAGTCGATTCTGCCACCGTATCATAGAACTGGTGACTCTGCTGGGGAGAGAAATAAAGTGGGGTATACCTTAGGATCTAGGTCATTAAAATTGCTTCTCTTGATTGTCTTGATTGCTTTACTTTTGAGGGTTTTGTTTGGGGTTACTATAGATCCTACACCCGGATCTGGGGGCACTTTTTAGGTAAACAGCAATAGATCGTGGAGACTGTATCGTGTAGACCGATATGGTTTAAGTGATGGATGTGTTAGTGTGGCACTTTGGTTGGTACCGGTATCCTTAGTGGGGAAACGAGGAGAATACGGGGCCGCCGCGTGGTGTCGTGAATCACCAACGGATCTTAGAACCTTAGTTGAACAACTTGGCCATTAGAAAGTAGTGAGATAGCCGGCCTCGGTGTAGAGCTAAGAATTGGTTGATACTCAATGCTACACTCATTGAGACCAGACTTTCAGGATATTTTGGCTGCAAGAAAAGATTGAGAGTTGAAACAATGCCCGATAAAGGATGGTCAATGATATTGAGAATCTCTAGAACCCGGGTACTTTTTAGGACAGCTTTGAACCAACTAAACTTCAAGAGGGTATGCCTTTAACCTCATGCAAGCCTAAACCTAAGGCTATTTGTGTGACTTGTGTGCTTTCAACTTGAACTACTTGCACAGTTTTATTATCTGACAACATGAGTTCCTTGCAGGTTTTGTTTATAGTCCTTATCCAATAACTTGGATTTCTTGTCAGGTTTACTTTCTTACATCACCTCACAATTTTTCTTAAACGCATAGCATACACATCATAACATCATGCCTTAACATTTCCTTAACCATTTCAAGGATCTCAAGGGTTTGTGATGCAGGTTATGGTAAATCAGACGTCTAGCAAGGGGCAAGGGGATTTATTTTCCTCTAGCCAATGCCGTCTAGAGATCAAAACACGATAACTTGAGTCAGTGGCTATGACCCACTCGATATGGTGAGCTTGACTCTTGAAGAAGGACTCTTAATGACACGAAGTTTCTTCAATCAAGCTGCAACCAAATTCTAACAGTTTCTTGTTTACCCTGCGAGATCCTTGAAAACATTGCATACATATCATACATATCATTGCATAACAGGATTCATAACAGGTTTCTCATCACCTCCGCTGTTTATTTCAGCAATGGCTTTCGAACAAAGCATTAAGGATCTTCAGGCATAAAACGCCCAGTTCCAGTAAATGTTCATAAATCTGGAAAAAGGGCAGGAGGATTTAAAAGCCCTCATCCTGAAAGAGAAAAAGAAAAAGAAGAAGGTTTCCGGTATTCTGAATATGGGCAGAAGGTTTAGAAGGCCATTGAAGCAACAAGTCGATCTGACCTCTTCATCCAATGAAGGGGAGAATCAAGAAGAAGAGACAAGGGATATGGATCTCAGTCCTGAAGTTTCCGACAATGATACCGACTACAATGATGAGCAGTATCCTCCCACTGAGGATAGATACAAGTAGTTGGAAGATCGCTTGAGTGCTATGAAAGTCCAGAGGATACCTGGGCTGGATTTCAAAGAATTTGGATTGGTGTCGGGGGTGGTCATCCCATAGAAGTTCAAAGCTCCAATTTTTGCAAAGTATGATGGGGTGTCCTGCCCAAAACTCCATCTTCGCTCTTATCCAGCCCCACACCGCTGATAGAAATTTGTGGGTTCATTTCTTTCAAGATAGTCTGTCAGGGAGTCAGCTTGAATGGTTTTACTAACTGGAGAGAGCCAATGTCTGAAACTGGGAAGACCTTGCTTCTGCATTTTATAAATAATATCAGTATAATGCATACCTTGCTCCCACCCGTACACAACTCCAAAATATGTCTATGGGTTCGAGCGAGGGCTTTTAAGACTATGCCCGTAAATGGAGGGATCTAGCTGGCAGGGTACAACCTCCTTTGAATGATCGGGAAATGGTAGACATCTTCATGGGCACTCTGACATGCCCGTTGTTTAATCTGCTAATTGGGAGTTCCTCATCCGGTTTCACAGATATGGTCCTGACTGGAGAAAGGATTGAAAGTGGTATCAAGAGTGGGAAGATCCTGATGGCTGCATCTTCTAATGCTGATAAGAAGTTATTTGCGTGTAAGAGGGAAGCCAATGTTGTGTATGGCCAGAAGGGTCGTAACAAGACAGATTACCACCAATCTGCGGGGGCAGTGCTGGTCTCTAATCCTACGCCCGGCATCAACAGGGGAATCAGCGTAAGGAGGTCACACCTAAAAGACAATTCACCAAGATCAACATGTCACTAGCACAAGCGTTACAAAACATGTTAAAGGCATGGATGATTACGTTAAAGGCTCCTCTACAGAATCCCAACACTTCTGCTCCCAGTTACCACCCCAACGAAAGGTGTGCATACCATTCTGATAGTCCGGGACATGATATGAATGGTTGTTGGGCCCTGAAGAACAAAATTCAGGATATGATTGACGCAAAGGAGATTGAATTCGACCCTCTAGAGACTCATAAAGTGATCACTGCTCCTAGGCCAAATCATTGAGAGTGTCCCATTCATTTGTGATTTTTCAATTGTAATTTCTTTTGCTTGTTCGAACAATTACTGTAATGTCAAACTTTGGTGTTCCCATTAATGCATTGCATATGTTTGTATTGAAGTAATTAATTATATTTAAATTGTGTTTTTACTTATTTTTTGTGATATTCAACTCTCGGTTATAAGCTACAAGCCTTTAGAGGGAGGATGACGAAAAATACCATGGTCCATACAGTATGCTTTTGGACAGACCTGGCTGACGATGTACAGGAATTTTTTTAAATCCTAAACACTTGATATATAAGGAAGATAATCCCTAGTTAACCCCTTTGAGCCAAAGAAGCAGGAGTTTTTCTTTTACACAAATTAAAACCCTTAATCATAACCCGGGGCAGGGTAGTTTTCTCAGTTAATTCGAATGTGCATCCAGTCACAAGCTTTACCTTCATACACGATAAATAGTGTAGAAGATGCTCTCCAAAAAATGGTGATGGTTCCACATAATCATCAAGACAGGCAGTCATTACCCCTCAAAATAAAAGCCCGTTAAGTCAAAACCTGCGAAGGAGACTTAAGAAAAAAACGGGGGCATCCCGCTGGCTGTAATCCCAAAAGAAACAGTTCAGGCAAAAGACATGGATAGTAAAACCAAAAAAAGAGGTTACTACAAATCCTTGGTAGAAAGAAGATTACAAAAGTGACTGTCGTTTCAAAATAAACGTTCAATTTCCAAACCATCACTGGAATATCAGAGCAAAGACTCAAACGGGATCTAAATGCACAATTAGCTGAGTTTAGGACTGAAGAACATCACGAAGTACGAGTTGGGAACAAATAAAATTAGAGCCTTTATCCTTTGTTTCTTGAACCGTGAACCAAGCCATGTTATAACCCTTAAAAGTCCTAGCTGAATCATGGGTTAGTTCGAAAGCATATTGTTACAAAAGATATCCTGACTCCTGTAAGGTCCGTTACAAATCCTGAGTTGATATCACATCTTTGCAAAATTCTATTTTACTAAAAAAAACTGCATTTTCAAAACCTCAAGACAGACATAAGCTTTGCATTCTTTAAATACCATTATTTGCATGTAACTATTTGTTTGACAGCAGATAAGTTCTCATGACAGAAGTTCGATGAATGGAAACTCTCTATAATTACTACAAATGGAGGACACTTCCAATAAACAGGTCTTCCATAAGCAAGGGGGCAGGACATGGTGTCTAACACACCTGGGGAAGTCTCTCCAAAGGTTCCAAATAACCAGGGGTAAATCTCCATCCCAATCACTTGGGGCATTGCGCATGCATTCCAGCGACGACTCATGTGCCATCAAGAAAATATTTTTGACAATACTATAACACTTACTACTATGGACAGTGAAAATTCTCCGTACCCGATGAACATGAACATAGTCAGAAAATACTACGCATGAAAAAAGACCCGCTAGGTTGACAGGCCTAGGCAAAAATAAGGGCATCCCGGCGAACCAAAAAGGTTCAGGCAAAAGTTAGGGATATACATATGAAAAAAACTATACATCCGACAAGTCGAAAACCTGAAAAGTCGGCTTGGGCAAAAAGGGCTATCCTGGTGGACTGAAAACCCGAAAGGGCGGTCCATGCAAAAGTTAGGGATCAAAGCAGACGAATGTGTCCTGTCATCTTGTCACTTGCCTATCAGTATAAGACTTATCATTCTGATCGGAAATTACCAAGCACCTCATGAGTTGGGATAACACTTAGGCTATCCACAAAGCCTCCACAAGTACTTTCTCCAGCAGGTACATGGGCAGAAAAGTCATGATACGAAGTCATTATCGTATCCTCAACATGCGTCCCAGTAACATCTACACTCCCCACAGAGTAAAACTATCCAAAGGCATTGATGTCAGATTTCCCGAGACAGGACATAACTATCCCCAGCCGAGGTTCACAATCGCAGGCGAGTCAATAAATTTCATTCCCCAAGTGGAGTCTATTTCTACAGATACAGAAGCTCAATCTCCAATAGAGCTCATCAGCTCCAACAGCGGAATTCCATCCCCAGCTGAGTTTATCTCTCCATATCAGCAGGTCTACCAACAGAGTATCTCTTCCCCCAAGGTTTGGTCCCCGCAGAGTTTATTCTTAAGCATATTCTTCCCGATGGAATATTTACAACTCTCCAGCAACAGTCAGGGATTTATTTTCCCAGGCGCAAGCATACCCCGACAGCATTTCATGAACATACATCATGACATACACATACATATCTTATACAGCATAATCTCATTTATTTTGAGAACATCATATCGCCCTGCATTTCATGTATCGCATATAACTAACCCTGATATTTTTCAGGAAAAGACGGTTAGCTTCAACAAATCCAACAGTTATACAGATCACATCTATAAACAACTAATGGAAACTCAGTTCCCGAAATCAAACGGGTAAACTAATCTACATTATCATATCAAGGTAACCTTACCCCGGTTCCTCCCAAAGTTTTTACACAAACTTATAACATTACCACGGTTCCTCCTGAAGTTTTACACGAACTTATCTCAAGGTAGCCTTACCCCGGTTCCTCCCGAAGTTTTTACACAAACTTATAACCTTACAACGGTTCCTCCTGAAGTTTTACACGAACTGATCTCAAGGTAACCTTACCCCGGTTCCTCCCGAAGTTTTTACACAAACTTATAACCTTACCACGGCTCCTCCTGAAGTTTTACACGAACTTATCTCAAGGTAACCTTACCCTGGTTCCTCCCAAAGTTTTTACACAAACTTATAATCTTACCACGATTCCTTCTGAAGTTTTACACAAACTTATCTCAAGGTAACCTTACCCTGGTTCCTCCCGAAGTTTTACACAAACTTATAACCTTACCGCAGTTCCTCCTGAAGTTTTACACAAAGTTATCTCAAGGTAACCTTACCCCGGTTCCTCCCGAAGTATTTACACAAACTTATAACCTTACCACGGTTCCTCCTGAAGTTTTACACGAACTTATCTCAAGGTAACCTTACCCCGGTTCCTCCCGAAGTTTTTATACAAGCTTATAACCTTACCCAGGTCCCTTTTGAAGTTTTACACGAACTTATCACGAAGTAACCCTACTATCCAGGTTCCTTCTCACAGCCCTACTACCCAGGCTTTCATACCCAAGTAACCCTACCATCCAGGTTCCTTCTCAACAGCTCTACTATCCAGGCTATCATACCGAGGTAACCCTACTATCCAGGTTCCTTCTCAGCAGCCCTACTATCCAGGCTTTCATACCGAAGTAACCCTACCATCCAGGTTCCTTCTCAGCAGCCCTACTATCCAGGATTTCATATCGAAGTAACCCTACTATCCAGGTTCCTTCTCACAACCCTACTATCAAGGATTTCACATCGAAGTAACCCTACCATCCAGGTTCCTTCTCAGTAGCCCTATTATCCAGGCTTTCATATCGAAGTAACCCTACCATCCAGGTTCTTTCTCACAACCCTATTATCCAGGCTTTCACATCGAAGTAACCCTACTATCCAGGTTCCTTCTCACAGCCCTACTATCCAGGCTTTCATATCGAAGTAACCCTACTATCCAGGTTCCTTCTCACAGCCCTACTATCCAGGCTTTCACATTGAAGTAACCCTACTATCCAGGTTCCTTCTCGCAACCCCACTATCCAGGATTTCATATCAAAGTAACCCTACCATCCAGGTTCCTTCTCACAGCCCTACTATCCAGGCTTTCATATCGAAGTAACCCTACTATCCAGATTCCTTCTCACAGCCCTACTATCCAGACTTTCATATCGAAGTAACCCTACCATCACGTTCCTTCTCAGCAGCCCTACTATCCAGGCTTTCTAATCGAAGTAACCCTACTATCCAGGTTCCTTCTTACAGCCCTACTATCCAGGCTTTCATATCGAAGTAACCCTACTATCCAGGTTCCTTCTCACAACCCTACTATCCAGGCTTTCATATCGAAGTAACCCTGCTATCCAGGTTCCTTCTCACAGCCCTACTATTCACGCTTTCATATCGAAGTAACCCTACCATCCAGGTTCCTTCTCACAGCCCTACTATCCAGGCTTTCATATCGAAGTAACCCTACTATCCAGGCTTTCATATCGAAGTAACCCAACTATCCAGGTTCCTTCTTACAGCCCTACTACCTAGGCTTTCACATAGAAGTAACCCTACTATCCAGGTTCCTTATCACAGCCCTACTATCCAGGCTTTCGTATCGAAGTAACCCTACTATCCAGGTTCCTTCTCACAGCCCTACTATCCAAGTTTCATATCGAAGAAACCCTACTATCCAGGTTCCTTATCATAACCTTACTATCCAAGTTCCTCCTCTCTTATCCCCAAACAGCGGTCCACAATACTGTAAGACTAGAACCTGATCAAGCATGATTGGTTTCGCATTTCCCCAATAAATTGTTGTGCAGCATGTACTCCAACCAGATACGCAGTACACCTCCGCTTCCTCAAGCTGGAGTTATTCCCCAGTAGAGTAACGGACAACTGAAGTTCCTGAAACTCTAGTTCTCCCAAGACAGGAAATCGACATCCCCTATATGGCATCTTTAAGCCCATCTCCCGCAATTCTCTGTCACATCCAGGATGGCATCTTTAAGCCCATCTCCGATAATATTCTATCATCAACTTCTGAGTGGCATCTGTAAGCCTATTCCCAATATCACAAGTCAAGTGCCACTTTATGCGAGTGCAAATTTCTGGGCACTTTAGTGTTCAATCATCTTCCACCTTCAGATCATGAAAGGCAGCGCAACCAATCTACATCCTCAGGTTTAAGAAGATTGAACAGGGGCAGCTGTTGTACCCCAAAATTTCCCCTTTAATTTTACTCAACAAATGTCAATTGAGGTCCCCAAGTTGCTCAAGGAAGTCCAAGAGTCGACCAGACAGACTCTCTCCTAAGGCAGTGCACCTCAAAATTAGGGTTTCTACTTTCATCAAGATGGGTGGACCATAAAGGGATCAAACGCTTTCCAAGGTTTTAATATATTCTCGAGACCCTACATGTCAAGTTTCATGCCTTTCACAAGAAGTTTGCTCAGTCAACTGCTCAGATGCTTGAGAATCGACTATACTAGGTCAAAAGTAAATTGTGGCCCACATACAGTCAAACCTCAAGATTATTGGTCAACATCAACATTTTGAAGTTATATCCATCATTTGATCAAGGGTTGATCATGATTCCTCAAGGAGTGCTCCAAATTCATCAAAACCCAAAAGTTGCTAAATTAGGGTTTCTTAGTAAAAGTCAACCCAACTTTCACCAGGCATAACTTCTTCATACTTTATCAGAAATTTTCCATCCAAAGCTCATTTTGAATAGGATACAATTTCCGACAACTCATATTCAGCTCATAAGTTCAAAATATGCACTCATAAAAAGATATGAATTTTGACATTATAGGTCCTTTTGGAAAGTCAACAAAAACACCTTTTCGGTCAAAGCTTCATACATGAACATGGAAGACTCAATTGAGATGAGACCAAAAGGGTTGCTTAGGAGACATCCCAAGCTTTCTATAAAAGTCCAAGAACATCCTCCTAGGGTCAAAATTGAGAGAGATATGCTTTGTCAAAGTTGACCTTTTTTGCAAAATTATCAAAAGTCAACATTGATCAAATTTGCATTTTTTCCAAAGGGGCCCATGTTTTCTTGCTTGAAACATGTTTCTAATAGAACCCACAACCCCTGAGCTTTTCCACCTATTTTTTTATTACTTTTATCATTTATTTTGATTTTTTATTCAATTAAATCAAAATAAATCAAATTAAATGGCAAAAAATGAAAACAAATCAAATCTTGAGATTTTTATGCATATTATGCGTCCATGTACAGCTAGCATGCCAACCAAATCGTGCAAGTTTCATTAGGGTTGAAAAATATTGGATTGAAGCAAGTTTTGGAAAGAAATCATACATGAGGAAATCAAATCCAATCTTCCTAATTTTCCAAGATTTGAATACTTTTTGTTGACCTAATTCAGTGCACTACATATACATAACAATTCCAATGCACAAGAACAATGGTTGATCGTGTGAAATAGCAAGGACAAGTTGCAACTTTTTATCAAAAAATCTCAAATCGGATTCCATACTACAGCCATCCTCAAGGAGATTTAAGGTTGCAACACGTTCCTGGACACCTCCAGAAGCTTTTCCAACCCTGGCCAAGCTCCGAAGCATCAAGAATCACGTTCCATATACATCACGGTTTGACACTATTTTTGATTTTGGTTCTGACTATACGTGCATGATTAATGATTTTTAAGCATACCTTCATGTTTGTATCATCATTTAGAATGTATTGGTATGATTAATTATGAGTTTTGGCGCATGTATGGACATCCGCCATTGTTAGGTTTTAAGCTTGCGCTTTAGGGATTTTTGATACAGGTAAAATCAGGGCAAAAGATGGGTACCATCATACTCACGAGGTCAAACCTAGTTGATCTGTATGCTTGGATTTAATTTATCTTACTTGTACTAGATTTTTGAGATTTACAGGTTTACAGCTACAGACGTTGAACCGTAGGTAAAAACCTTTACCCAAAAATGACAGTTTATGGGAAGAAGACAGTGATGTGGCAACGTCCCACTGGATAGTTTGAATGTTGGCGCGTTTTTGTTTTGGGAATAATGTGTTTTTTATCATATTATATGTTGTTTATTTATGTTAACAAAAGGCCAAATGGCCCAGTGGCGTGCAGGAAGGTTGATAAGGCGTTGTGTATAAGAGGTCAGGGGTTTGACCCATGCCTCCAACATCTTCTATTTTTCTTCCAATTTCCTTGCAGGTTCCATACACCTCACCTTATGAGGATCATCATCTTCTGGAACCGTCTCCAGCCAGATCCAGCACACCTCACCTTCTAAGGATCATCATCTTCTGGATCCGTCTCCAGCCAGATCCAGCACATCTCACCTTCTGAGGATCATCATCTTCTGGATCCATCTCCATCCAGATCTAGCACACCTCACCTTCTGAGGATCATCATCTTCTGGATCCATCTCTAGCCAGATCCAGCACACCTCACCTTCTGAGGATCATCATCCTCTAGATCCATCTTCAGCCAGATCATCATCCTCTAGATCCATCTCCATCCAGATCCAACGCCAGCATACGCAGGTCCACCATGAGCCCCCAGAAGATAGTCTCATTGGATCAGGCGTCAAACTTTGGGCCATCCTTCTGGGGTTCAGAAGTTCAGCATGCACCCCCAGTGTGCTTCATTACTCCAGGCCCATTCTTTTTCTCTTCTTTATTTACTTCTTTTATTTTAATTATTTTTGTTTATTTATTTTTCACCAAAAAATTAATTGTTTTTTTAATTAATTATAAAACCAACAAATCACAAAAATACAAAAAGCTTCTTTTAATAATAAATTATTAATTTAATTAGGAAATTAGGTTAATTTAATTTCTTTCATAATTTAAAAACAATTAGAAATTAGGTTTAATTATTTTGCAATTAAATGTTTTCTCAAATAAAAATCCATAAAAATTTCTTTCTCTCAATTAGGGTTTTAAGTTATTAATTACCGTCCTCGTATTTAATTTTCCGCGAGCTTGTTAATTATTTTTTCCATTATTTTGTAATTGTTCAGGGTTTGTAATAGTTAAATTAGGGTTTTATTTCTTGCTTTAAATCCACGATATTTGGTTATGTAATTAATCCCCCTCCCCGAAGACTTGTAATAGCTAGGTTTTACATCCTCACACTTTTAATTTCCGCAATCTTTAACTGTTAGATGTATGGCTAATAGGATTGTATGGCAAGAATGCATGAAAAATTAAAACAGTTAGAAAACCCTAATGTGCAAAGATTAAAATAACTAAAACAAAGCACACTTGCACATGCTCACTCTTAGGGTATACTCTCACTCTGGTCGCCTTCGGTAAACGGTAATGAAGCATAGGATGTTTTAGAGGCTATCCTCTATGTCCCAAAAGATCAAAAAATGAGCCTTTTGACTGTTGCCTCGGAAAAGATCTTTAGGACTCTAGGATGGTTACTAAGGTGTCCTAACATTGCTTTTGTGACCGTACGTCCCTTTAGAATTTCCCTTACAAACTCCAACGATGGTGCTATCTACTCCTTAATAGTGGGATAGCGTTGTCTAAAGGAAATAGAACTGAAACGATATTTTTTCGAGTAGGTAGATGCTAGTAGGTACTTGCTCAAAACAAATCTTTTCACACAAACACTTTTCAAAACAGTTTTAAAAACTTCGTCACATCCTTGAGGACTGATACAAGGGTTATCACGAAGTAAAACATTTTCAAAGCAAGTACACACACAAGCAATTTTAAAAAGATGAGAAAGTGCCTAAGAGCCCGTAGATAACTACGGATAGAAAGGGTGATAACACCTTCCCTTTCTATAATCTACCCCTCGTGCTCAGAATATCTCGAAAAAAGGTTTTTTCTGTTCTTTTTCCTTTTCCTGATTGGATAAAATAAAATCCGGTGGCAATTCTTGCTTACCGCGACATTTTGAAAACAAAAAATGCAAAACGCAAACCAGTATTAAACAGCCGGTTCTGCCACCGTATCACAACACACAAAGCAAGTTTTTAAAAGTGAGTAAAGCAATGAAGAGCCCGTAGATAACTACGGATGAATAGGGTGCTAACACCTTTCCTTTTCATAACTTACCCCCCGAACTCAAAATCTATAAAGCTATTTCCTATTCTTTTCACCTTTCCTATATTGGATAAAAGAAAAGTCGGTGGCGACTCTTGCTATCTGCAACATTTGCGATAAAATGAAAACAAACAAGTCAGTTCTCCCACCGTATTACACATGCCTCGAAGAATAGTTCGACGGGTACTTCTAACCAAACCACTACCTCAAAGGACAACTCTTCATCCAAATATCATGCTCCCATCACCAAGAAAATAAATATTACCAAGGTAGTGCTTCGAAAATATTACATATTTCTGTATCATACAAGTTTCTGACTATAATTCTTTAGGCTAGCGGGTTACCTCCCAAGTCTCCAATGAAAAGGAAGGCCACTGACGAAATTCCAGTGGTAGTCGAAGATGATGATGATGATAACAATGAAGAGGCTCCCCCTACTCCTTTGAAGATTAAAAAGAAGAAGAAAAAGAAGGCAAAAACTTCTGACGCTACTTCTTATCAGCCGGCTGGCCCTGGAATCAAAGCCAAGATGTTGCCTCCAGAGCCTTCGAAGAAAAGCAAATCCCAACCCTCTGGTGACTGTGTTTTGGAGCATATTGAAAGCAATGCTTCAAATCTCAATGAACAAAAGGTATATATTTACTTAAAACTCTTCTTCGATTTGTAATTTCCCTTTTACTTTTAAAACTAACATGTTGTTGTTATCTTTTCAAGACAAACAAACCAAGCCTATTGATTCTTCTATACACTATGAAGTTCCACCAAGCAGCGGGACTCCTGCTTCATAGCATCCTTTGTCCAGTAATTTTAATTTTACCAAGGGGTCTTCGACTGCGATCAATCAACTGGACACTGATGTTGCATGTAATGAGGAACATCATTCTGGATAGAATGAAGATGCCCAAGGAGGATTTGAGGAATCTAACCAAAGAGTTCATAAAGATGAAGGGAGAAATGATGAAATCCCTAGTGATTCTTCTCCTAAAAGGGCAAATTTTGCTGATGATTTTGAGGATGATGATCGTCTTACAGAAGACATTGAAAATTATTTTCAAGATGAGCAAGATCAAGGAGATAAAGGTGAACAAGCTCAAGTTCATATTGAGTCCCAAGACAAAACTCCTTTACACACTCATCAAACCCATAGGCATGGAACAACGAAACTTTCCCAAGAGGCAAAAGAAAACCTGAAGAAGAATAATCCCTTGTAGTATGTAAAAATGATGATGGCAAAGAGAGGATCACCCTCTGAGAAGAATCAATCCAGAGTTTCGACTGGTTCAAGCATGGATACCAATGAAGCTACTTAGAAGACCCCCTCCAACAAGTAAAGGACAACATTTTTGGGGTTGACTTATTTGAATTGCTGAAGAAAGAGAGTACTTCCTACTATAGGCTAAAGAAGATGATTGGTCGAATTGACATCGCTGCTTGCCCCCACTAATGTTGGTGAAGTTTTAATTGATATTCTAGCTTTGATTGAACAAATTAGTGATGACTATAACAGGGAGAGAGAGACTTCAACGAAACTTCAAGAGATACAGGTTGCTCAAGCTACTGAATTCGACAATGCCCTCAAAACTTCCCAAGAAGCGGAAAAATTGGAAGCTTCATACAAAGCATCACAAGAGGACTATAATGCCTATTCCAGATCCATTTTTCTTTGGAAAAAACACATTGAAGAATTACAACAGAAAATTGCTGAAGATGAGGCTAAACAGGCAAACATCCGGAAGCTGGATCGAACCAATGTTGACAAACTTGCTACCAAGAGCGTGGAGCATGTCGAGAAAGCCACTGCTATGAGTGAGGAAATAAAAAGCCTTGAAAAACTTTAGGAGACTACCAACTATAAGCTAAGCTTGGAGAAACTGAAGTATGATAGGATGAAACTAAAACTACCTTTCTAATTTGATTTGTAATTTCGAATTTTCTTTCCCATTTTGATTATTGATGTAATATTCAAGACAAGAACCATTTTGTCGTGTTTATTTTAACAGTGTCATTTTGGCTTTAAAGCATTTCGTTCAACTTATTTTATCCTGATTTTGACTTCTTGAAGTAATGGTTTATACCTCTTTGGGTATTTACCATTTATCTTGAGGATCCTTCAATCTTTTGATAACTCTTCGATTCCTAAGCTTTGCTTGAAAATACTTGCAAAATTCGAAAAGGTCCTTCCTAATGTGGGATCATTTTCCCAATAGCTTATTCTTTCGATCCATAGGCAATATGACTTTCCAAACCAAGTCATCTTTTAAAAAGACTTTGCCTTTGACCCTTTTGTTATATGATTTAGCTATCCTTTCTTTTTGCCTTTGCAAAACTTGCAAAGCATGTAATCTTTCATCATCAAGATCCACCAACTCATTCATCATCATCTCCCAATAATAATCAGAAGAGATTTCGTTCCGTATTTGAATTTGAACTGATTGTAGATGGATCTCTACTGATAAAACTGCATCATGCCCAAACGTAAGTCGAAAGGGTGTAATGTTAGTTGCTTCTTTGGGAGACGTTCGGCAAGCCCACAAAGCTTGATCCAAAGTCTTGTGCCAGTTCTTTGGCTTCTTTCCCACATGCTTTTTATTAGGCCTATAATTATCTTATTGGCTGCTTCGACTTGACCATTTGTTTGAGCGTAATATGGTATAGAGGTTAGTAATTTGAACCTTGTTTCCTTGGCAAATTCTTGCATCTTTCGTCCAGTAAAAACTGAATCTTGATTTGTAGTGATGCTTTATCGGATTCCAAACCTATAGACTATCTGTCTCTAGATGAATTCGATGACAGTCTCTTGATCTACATTCACCAATGGTATAGCCTCAGTCCATTTTGTGAAATAATCTATTCTTACCAGCATGTATTTTTGACCTTTAAAGGATGCTGGTCAAATTTCTCCAATCAAGTCCAGTGCCTAACCTCTGAAGGGCCAAGGCTTAATAATTGCATGAAGTTCACTTGCAGGAGCATGTTGAATACCTGAAAGAACTTGACACTTCTGGCAACCCTTAGCAAAATCCACACAATCTTTAAGCATAGTGGGTCAGTACATACCATATCGAAACAATAACCATTTTGTCATACCCCAAATTTATCCGTCTTGGCGTTACGGTCGAAATTATTTTCAATCTTGGAGTTTTATAAAATTCTGTTTATTTACACTAACATTTTTTTGTTTTATTAAATATTTGTTTTCAAGTCTATTTAAAAATATAATAATTTATTAAATTATTTATATTTTTAAAAAATAGTAAATATTTGTTCGTCTTCACATTGGGTTTTTATTTTAAATAAGTATCATAGTACAATTGGTAAGGAATAAGCTTGCAAGTATGAGGCCGCACGTTCGAATCTCTTATGTTGCATTTTTAACATTTTTTCCTATTTTTTGTTACTAATTTTCTTTTTTTTTGTGGAGATCAAATTTTGGGCTTCTCTTGGTTTTTGGGTAACTTAATTTCCAAGTTTTTAACCTAGTTTTAACTCTATAAATAAGATTTTTGTTGTCCTAGTTTTTCACCAACAATTCATCCAAAAAACCTATCATGTTGTTGTTGTCTTTATTAGACAATAGCGAACACACATAAGCAACCCACAAATTTTACAAATTTCACACACTTCACCTTTTACAAATTTTTCACTATTAATGCTATTTCTTTATTTTAGCCGATGATTTCAATAGGAGGTCTCTCCTTCGAATTTTTAATTTCATATTGTTATTTGTTACTACTGATTATCTGTGACGGCTATTTATTTTTTAAAATTATGTTATCATATTAACAATTTTTACGGAGGCCATTCATACAATCGTTTACACTACAAAAAAAAAACTCCCATATCTTTTTCCACGCTTCTACTTTTATGACCAAACTTATAAGTTTTTGTTCACTAATTGTTCATAGAATACCTTTTTGTTTTGTTGAGCACGTTGTGTTCATATACTAACTACACCATTTACACTACCAAGAGATCAATAGTCATCAATAGTCAAGCTTTGAAGAACCATGTCCCCATGAGCATTCACGTTGTTCCTTGGTTGGTTCATACTGTAAAATATTTTTTGGCTTTGTTCATATTGTAAGAACACATCACACAAACACCCATTATGCACAAACTTGGATAAATATCACCACCATGTTTTTCTAACCAATTGCATCATCATAGCTTCACAGAAGGAATTTAAAAAACAAGTATGAACACAATAACATCAAACAACAATATCGAAACTCCTAATATAATTTGTACAAGTTTATGTCTATTTCTGCAGAAAAGGGAGAAGGTAATCATTAAAGAGTGGGTTGTTGCTGCTGTACAATGGGATCATGTAGTTACTTTTATTTTCACTTCATTCTATGTCATATATCGCACTGCGGTTGGTGATTTATTTGGTTTGGAAAGTCAAGGTAATACATATATGTTTAAATAGAAACATCAGAAAGTGTGAATAATGAGGCGTGCACTTCTTCCTCCTATGATATCTCTTATGCATATTTCAAATTCTAATTACTTTTTCTTATTTAATTTCTTTCATGTATTGGTTTTTAATTAATATGATAATTTAAGATTAGCTTCTAGACTCATTAAAATTATTTGGTTCCACTACTCCTAATTCACTTATGCATCCCTAACTCTTTTGATTCAAATAGTTTATTTTATTTTATTTTTAGTTAATAGTTAAATTTAGTTTACTAGGTTGTTTCTATTTAACTAGGTTTATTAGATTATTTTAGTTTAGTAGGGTATTTAGTTTAATTATTAAAAATACAAGAAAATATATTTTTTTTATTAACTCTAATTTTATGGGTAAATAATCTAATTATGTAGTTTTCAGTTAGATTAATAAATTAATTTACATTTACATAATCAAAATTTTCACTTATTCATTAAAAAAATTATAGAAACACAAAAACAAATGAAATATAAAAATACTATATATTAAAATAATAGTTAAACTTTACACATAAACAAATACTCTCTCCGTATCTTTCATAACAAGTCATATGTGACCAATATTTAATCACGTGATGAGGAGACTTTATCAGAATCCTTCCGTTCTGTGTCCTACCATACTCAATAAATTAACTCAAAACATCTAACCAGTCACAAAACCATTTTTTTACTAACTTAATAAAAATCAAGATATTTTCGAAAAAGGATTAAGGAGAATTACTTTCAAAATTAACTACGAATTGCGTCTACGATCACTCATTTTTCAAACCTAGACAAGGTCCAAGGATAAATTCGAAAGTAATTCTAGACAATCTTATAAAAAACACCAACCAAACCTACGAACTACGAATTTGGACTCTGATTCCTCATAAGAGGATATGTAGGCATACGACTTAAAAACCGTGGCGAGTCCCCTAATTAAAAAACTAAAACCCTATTCCTAAACCTTTAACCTAAACCATAGTATCCTTGTAAGATAGATGAAGGGTGCCTAACACCTTCCTTTTGTCTAAAGTGAGTCAATACTTAGAATCTCTGTATATATTTAATGTTATTCTGTTATTCACTCATCGTTAAGACAAAAATTAATGGTGACGACTCTATACTTTTTGCCGGTTATTACAGCTGGTGACTCTGCTGGAGACTCAACCCTAGGGTTTATAAGTCATTCCTTTTTGGTTTAGGGTTTTTATATTTTTGGTATTTTTCTATATTTGTTTAGTTTATTTATTCATTTGGTTTATTTATTTGTATTTATATTATTTTTATTGTCATATTATTTATTGTGGCGGGATTTTATTTTTAAAAAAATTGTTTTCAAAATCTTAGAAAGAAGGTTCGTCTATTGGCCAAGGGGATATAGCATCCCTATGAATTTTTGTGACGACTTCGCCTAGAGTCGGTGGAATTCCAAAAAAAAGAAATATGTCACAAGAGATATCCTCTTGGAGGATAAGACTTTGGGATGAAACCTATGACTTTTTGTATAATCCTAAACTAAAATCTCATGGTGAGACCTTGTATGACCTTAGAGACGAAAGTTTTGGTCTACAATGAGGCTCCGTCTAAGGGAGGACCTTGTGCATTTACCTTTTTGTGTTATCCATGATACCCTTAAGGAAACCACATTTTGGGAGGGTAGAATATCTGTAGGAAAAAACTAAAAACCTACGTACTAAGGAAACTATTGCCATTCCATCCTTCAAAGGAAGCCTTCTCGCGAGGGATATTATTTTATAACTTTAAACCTACGTAGGGTTACCCCTTATCATTATTATATCCTAAACTCGTAAGGATATTCTTTTGTTTAGTCCGTAGGGTTTTCTCTTGAATCACAATCCCTAGTTTTTAGGGATTCCTCTTCGTCTTCAATTATCCATAATTCCTAAGGAGTTTCTTGTGTCCGTCACAATCTCTAAGTCTGTATGGGGTGGCTTCCTTTCCTTTTAGGTTTCCATTTGTCTGTCTTAATCCCTAGCCTGTAGGGGTTTCATTTTAGTTGTCACCCATAGGGTTTCCGTTTGTGTCTTAGTCCCTAGCTTGTAGGGTTTCCTTGTGTTTATCTTCATACTACACCCATGTTGCATTGCATTTCCATTTACATATATTTATACATACGCATTTCCATCTTCTCCCTTGGTTGCTATCATCCAGTTAGCAGATTTCCCGATGCTCAAGAATAAAGTCCAAGCATACTTCGAGAAAACTGTGAAGGAATTCAAGAAAATCTTAGATTGGTGAAGGAGAATTCAAACATTGGAGACTCAATTGAGCTTGGTCCTACGAGTCTTACAAGTAAGAGAAGGCATCCCTTTTTCATACAAGTCAAAGGCCTACAACACCTCAAATGCAACTACCATGGGTGATCCCCATATAAAGCGTAACTGCCATATTGGCAGAGTTGGCATGCCCAAGAGAAATCCAGGGTCACCCCATGCTCTGACGAGTCCAAGAAATATGAAGTATCTCCTAAAGACAAGTGGATCAACAAAGAAGATCTTCCATATGATCATTAGACTTTACCAATTTCAAATTGTAATTTCTAAGTTGCTAAGTCGTATTTGGTGTAAACTTGTATCTTTGGATAAATAATTCTAATAAAATAAGCATGCATGTTTTTGAAGTCAATTCATTCATTTCACTCTTAATTTACTATCACTTTCCATAAATATCAATTGTTCACTTCTGTTGTACCCCACAATTTAACCTCCCATCTTACTCAAGACATGCTCATTGAAGTTCCCAATTGCTCAAGGATGACCAAGAATTGACCAGACAAATTCTCCTCCTAAGCAATGAACCTCTAATTAGGGTGTCACTTTTCATCAAGATATGTGAGCTCCAAAGGTCTCAAATGTTTTCCATGGTCCTAATATTCCTTCAAGATTGTCCATGACAAATTTCATGCCTTACACTACAAGTTTGCTCAATCAATTGCTCAAATGTTTGAAAATCAACTGTACTAGGTCAAAAGTCAATTGTGACCAATGTATAGTAAAACTTCAATATTTTTTGTCAACATAAACATTTTGAAGTGATATCCATCATTTGATCAAGGGTTGATCATGATTCCTCAAGAAATGCTCCTAATCTATCAAAAGTCAAGAATTGCTAAATTAGGGTTTCTATAGGAAAAGTCAATTGAACTTTGACCAGGCATAACTTTCACATACTTCATCCATTTTTCCTAAAACAAAGCTCATTTCTAATAGAATATAATTCCCTACCACTTCTCTTTTTCCCTCAAGTAAAAGATATGCACCATTTGAAAGATACAAACTCATACATTACAGGTCATTTTCAGAAAGTCAACAAAAGACACTTTTTATCGATACCATTTACATCAAGATAAAATCTTCAAATGTAAAATTGATCAAAAGAGGGATTGAATTAGACATCTTGGGATTTTCAAAAAGTCCAAGATCATCATCATGAGATAAAAATTGAGCAAGTTATGGGTTTCCCAAGTTGGGAAAATTTATGAAAATGCAAAAAGTCAACTTAGAGCAAAAATGCATTTTTAAGTTCATGGACCTATTATTTGGGATTCAAGCATGCTCATGACTTACTAAAGGACCCTTAAACTCATTATTACCATGCCTTGCAATTCCTAGCTATTTTATTCACATTTTATTTTATTTTATTCAAATAAATATAAAATAAAATGCAGAAGATAATGGATATTTGTTTTGGACATATGGGCTGACATTTTGGATCAGTTTTAGGCTCAAGAATCCGTGCCAAGATGTCCAGGTACATCCAAGGATGGAAATGGCATGGGATCTTCATTTTTAGCATGTTTTCAAATTTTGAATAATGGCTTTAAACATGACCTTAATGCCTTGGATTATTTCCTTGTAACCTTGCAGCCTCTATTTATACAAGCCATGTGCAAGCATTATGGACGGATACACACAACCTAGAAAACACTCCAAAATTGAAAAAAATATCCAAAGTTATCAAATACAGAAAACGTGTTTCCAGCCTTCCTCAGTCCAAACAAAAGACTTCATCACGTTCCTGAAGATACCGAGAGTCGATTCTTGCATTTTCAAAGCTCATAGCACCCTCAAACTGCTGGATCGTGTGTCATCGGTCAAACAAGTTTTGTCATATTTGAAAATTTAGATTTATGTGTTGTTGATGTTTTTGATGGTTTGATTTGTGATCAGGAGGTCCATTAGAGTAGGTGGGACGTATAGCATGAGAACTTTAAGGCCTGAATTATGTGATACCATTATTAGGGCATCACAAACTGAAAGCTTCGCAACTAATGACCTAGGAACTTTCAGTCCAAATAAATATCACCATTGAATTCGTAGACCCCAAATTAGGGGGGTAGGGTTATTTTCAGTCTTTTTGTGTTTGATTTTCACAGGTTAGAGATTTTAAGCAACCGAAAGGGATGACCGGAGCCACCACTCCCGGTGGCTTGACCTGCGTTGATGCCTGCATGGACAGAAGGAACAAAATGATTGGTCCATTTAGATATTTGGACCCCACTAAAACACAAGTGTTTTGATAACTCAGCACTATGACTCGTTTTACATTATATTATAATCGTTTGATATATATTAACAGATGTAAAGTCGTCCCAACGGTTGGGTGTGTGAGTGTTAAGGCGTTGCGTGTGTGAGAGGTCAGGGGTTCGACCCCTGCCTCTTGCATATTAGTTTTCCATTTCTTCTTTGCAGATCCAATACAGCCATGCTATACATGTGCACCATATGTCATCAGATCCACGCCATCGAATGTCAACACAACCAGATCCAAGCGCATCAAATATGCGCCCCCATCATGGACATTCATAGGATCCTCTCACTGGATCCTTACAGGACCTTGGGCCAGCTTAATTTGGGCCTACGTTTTACAATATCACACCCCCCATTTGCTTCAGAGTCAGGCCCAGTTTTATCTTTTTTTTTCTTTTTGTAGCTTTTTTATTATTTGTTTTATATTTTATTTTTTAAAACCTTTTTTTTTATCAAATCATAAAGTCAAAATAATAATAATAATGATTAGACTTAGGATTTTTTCTAAAATTAATTTTAATTTTTGTAAATTAATTAGATTAATTATTTTGACTTTATTTTATCAATTTAAAATCAATTAGAAATAGGTTATTTAATTCAAATATTTTCTTAATAAAAATACAAAAATATTAGAATTAGGTTTAAATTCATTTAATATTTATTTATTTTAATTAAATTTAGATTCAAAATAGTTAAATTATTTTCTTAAAATAAACAAAAACCAAAAGATTTTCTTTTACTTAGAATTTTTTTTAGGGTTTTAGACGTCTCTTTCCATTTCGCACGCATTGTTTATTTTCACACATTTTTTTATATACTAATGTATCTACTGACAATATGTAATAGTTTAAACTAGGGCATTACTTTATCGCTTTCTTTATTTTCCCCCATTTTTAGACATGTAAATACCCCCTCCCCAAAGCCTTGTAATAGCGTAGGATTTACGATTCCCGCACTTTAAATTTCTGCAAAATATTAACTGTTAGTAACTAGGCTTGTATGGAAAGACTGGAAAAAAGCGCTAGCAAACCTAATAACAAAGATAAATGAACCTAATTGAATCACTTGCACATATACACCTCTAGGGTACGCCAACTTTGGTTGCCTTTCGGAAAATAAAACAGTCATGTCCCTCGAAAATGGGGACGCTTTAGCAAAGACCCGTAAATCAAAAGATCATAGTCCCTCAATGACTCTACAGTGTTTCCTTTCGGTAAATGATCTCGTCCCTTAAACAAAAATTGCTAAAGCGTCTCCATATGTTGCCTTTATGACTGTACGTCCCTTCGAATGTCCCTCAAACATCCAACGATAGGGCTACATACTCACTAATAGTAGGATAGCACTGTCTAAAGGATAGGAGGAAAAAACGAACCTTTTCGAGTATAAGTAGATATTTCTTAGATGCTTGCTCAAAACAAATTTTCAAACTTACACAAGACATTTCAAAAACACTTTAAAAAAACTCTTTATCAACACTCTTGAGGACTGATACAAGAGTTATCATAAAGCGAATCGTCGCACTAAGGCATTTCCAAAATACTCTTTTCAAAATACACAAAAGCACAAGGTATTTCAAAAATGAACTAAGCATCTAAGAGCCCGTAGAAAACTACGGATGGAAAGAGTGCTAACACTTTCCCTTTCCATAATCTACCCCCCTTACTCAGAAAATTCTCAAAAAGGTCTTTTTCTATTCTTTTCACCCTTTCCTTGATTTGGATAAAAGAAAAATCGGTGGCAACTCTTGCTTACTGCAACATTTGCAAACACAAATGCAAAACCAGTATAACAATCGATTCTGCCACTGTATCACAACTTCCATCTTCCATTTCCCAACTTTAACAAACTTGGAGGGAGAATGATGAAAACTAAATAATTGAATTTGCTAAACGTATGCTTTCAATGGTAAGACTGAGCTGACGATGTAAGACATGGTTTCAATTCCTAAACAGTAGAGGCATAAGGAGTTAATCTGTAGTCAACCCCCTCGAGCCAGGAGTTGGAGTTTTGTTCTATTTTCTAAAAAAACCTGAATTTCAACCAGGGGCAGGGTAGATTTCAATTAATTCAATGATGCATTCAAATCCCAGGAGAATCAGGCCATCTAAGAAAAGGTCCAAGCATATTTTCTTCCTCGATACATCATTGAGCAAACGATCTAAGCAAAGTTAAAACATATCTCCTTCCTCGATACATCATTGAGGAAACAGTCTAAGCAAAGGTTCAAGCACACCATCTTCCTAGTTCATATCAACAAAGATTGGAGAAGTAATCAATAAAGATAAAGTTCACAACATCTTCTTCCTCATTACATCCGTCAAGATTGAGGAAACAATGAAGACGAAGCTTACAACAATCATGACATCCACGAGCGTTCAAAAAAAAAGAAATTAAAAAAAAAGAGCCCGCTAAGTCAAATAAAATCAAAACTTGACTTAGGCAAAAGTTAGGGCATCCCGATGGACCGGAAAATTCAAAAGATTCGGTTCATGCAAAAACAAGGGATTAGAAAATTGGAGAACAATCTTGTGACTGCCACCTCGAGAATCATCAAGGATTATCATTAATGCTTGGATCTTATTAATGCTTTTCATCGGTGTTTGGATCTTTACCAATGCTTGTCATCATCACCACGACTATGAAAATTCTCTTGCATAATGAATACATCCATTGGATTAATTGAACTTAGGATTGGAGAACATCAAGGAGAATGGGGGTGGGATAAATAAATTTTGAGCCCTATATCCTTTGTTTCTTAAACCACGAACCATGACCATGTTACAATCCTAGAAAGTACTAATTTAAGCAAGGTTAACTATGAAAGCATACTCGGAAAAATTTGTATTAAATTGACTCCTATGTTTGTTGAAATTATTGCTAACCATTTTTCCTCTTCGAATATACATCTCTAATCATCCATTTCTATTCCATAACAAACTTCGATTTCAAAACATGCATGTGAATCAAACATAATTGCTTTTCAAAATGTACAAACTTATCTACGAATAGAGACTTAGCATCAAAGGAGATCTCAAAAATTGGTTTAACCAAAAGCGATCCATTTCAGGAAGCTAGAGCATATAAGGAAGAACCTTATGGTCATAGGTAAGACTAATGATCATAGGGGTATATCACATGAAGATCTTATTGACTGGGGGCAATCGTTCTAATATTCAATCTACTTGTGTCACATTTCAAAGCACCGTTCAATCAGGGACATACCTTTCGAAGGAGCATTCCTTAATCAAGTCATATCACAACACGGTGTGACTTAATTTACTCTTTTCAACAAACTTATCAAGGCCCTGATGATTGGAAGACAACTTTTAATACTCGAATGTTGGGGCAGTGCATATCAAAGTTCATCTTATGAAATGTAGGGTTCATGTTCTCCTTCAAGCAACTTTATATACAAACTCGGCAAGATTTGAATGCTCAGGGTGATTTTTCATGGAGATCCAAGAGTACCTCCCCCGAATCCAGGAGATTGGGGGCATACCTTTCCAAATTCAAATGTTGGGGGAAAACCATTGGAGTTGATTCAAAACAGTTCATCAAGGGAAAATCATCCAAGAGTACCTCCTCTAAATCCTGGATATTGAGGGTATAATATTTCAAAGTGCAAAATAATGGGGTCATTCATACTATGATCAAACTATTTCCAAGCTCATATCAAGGAGAAACACTTCCAAGATCCTACCAACAAATTGGGGTAAGACCCTCCCTAAAGGGGCATGCTCTCTATGTACTTTCATGATCCCCCAGTGGATCCTTCTCCTACATCAGCAATCTTCCAGTTCAAATCGAGTATCGGGAAATCATGTTAGCATAACATCCAACCATCATGTGACAAGCAACCTTGTTTCATATGCAACCCCTCTACGCTTTAATCAACTGCGACCCATCATAGGGCATCAGTCAAAATCATACAAGTCTGCATAAATCATTGGCATCCATTCATTAGTTCGCTTCGATCTAGAATCAAATTATACTTATCATCTTATCCATATGACGAATTTCGACAGCATAGATCAGAGCTCAATCATTCATTGGCGTTTCAAAATTCCAACATCCGTCAATATGTATCCAAGTCACTCATTACATACATTGGTCAAATAATTACATACTATGCATTAACACTTGCATCTACATGCATAAATGATATATCAAGTACAAAGACAATTCATTATCAACAAATAAGGATGTCAACGGGGCAAATAATGTTCGGAGGATGCTTTCCCGCTCCCCGTCCCGCCACCAAATTTATTCTCCATCTCCGTCCCCATTGCCATATCCCTAACTCTGTGTCCTGCCATACTCAATCAATTAACTCAAAACATCTAACCAGCCACAAAACCATTTTTTTACTAACTTAATAAAAATCAAGATATTTTCGAAACAAGATTAAGGAGAATTACTTTCAAAATTAACTACGAATTGCGTCTATGATCACTCACATTTCAAACCCAGACAAGGTTCAAGGATAAATTCGAAATCAATTTTACGCAATCTTATAAAAAACACCAACCAAACCTACGAACTACGAATTGGGACTCTGATTCCTCATAAGAGGATACGTAGGCATACGACTTAAAAAAAGTGGCGAGTCCCCTAGTTAAAAAACTAAAACCCTATTCCTAAACCTTTAACCTAAAACATAGTATCCTTGTGAACAAGGTAGATGAAGGGTGCCTAAAACCTTCCCTTCGTCTAAAGTTAGTCAAGACTTAGAATGTATGTATCTATTTAGGGTTATTCCATTATTCACCCATCGTTAAGATAAAAATTAATGGTGAAGACTCTATATTATTCGCCGGTTATTACACATTTCATCTTATGGCCAGCCTGGTGTGCTCCACATGCCCCAATACACACATTGGATAATGCCAAATATGCCTCAGTTTCTCCTAAACATTTAAGTAAAACTCCTTCTGGAGTTTTCTTGAACAACTCATTTCCTATCAGAGTGTATCTTAACACACGATATTTGATCTTTCTTTTTGTGTCCACTGAAGGATCTTTGAGATAATTTATAATTGGAGTTTTCCAATCTATATCTGTCAGACTATTGATAGCCAATACTTTGAATTCCTCTTCATTAGCATATCCTAGTTTCGACACTGCCAAGTCCGATGGAGATAACTTGGTGGACATTACTTTTCCTCTTACTTCGATGAGATCCTCCAACTTATCCTTTGAAACTTTATATCCTGAGGCTATTTGTGCTAAGTTATTCACTTCCTTATTCTTTATTTTGGGGATATTCTTGATATCCACATATTCATATTTTTGAAGCAATCTGTTAGCAATAACAACGTACATAATTAAGTTTTATTTTATGCATTTGTACTCTTTTGTTATATGCTTGATTATTAATTCAGAGTCTCCTCTTATTTCGACTCTAGTTGCCCCTAACTCCAACAAGACTTCAAGTCCTGCTATTAAAGCTTCATATTCTGCTTCATTATTTAAACAAAGAGGGCCTTCAATTTTATACTTGAGTTTTGTTGGAATTTTATCAGGAGAAATTATTAAAACTCCAACTCCACTACCCTCTTTATGAGTAGAACCATCAAAGAATAATTTTCAAGGTTCTAGATCAACATAATTTTGGGGACTTTCGACCATGCATGGTGTAATACAGTGGGAGAACTGACTTGGGTGTTTTGCATTTTATCGAAATTATTGCGGATAGCAAGAGTCACCACCGAGTTTTCTTTTATCCAATAAAGGAAAGGGTGAAAACAACAGGAAAGACCTTTTGAGATATTTTTCTTAAGTTCGGGGGGGTAGGTTATGAAAAGGGAAGGTGTTAGCACCCTTTTCATCCATAGTTATCTACGGACTCTTAGTTGCTTGATCACTTTGAAATGATTTGTTTTGAAATGTGTTTGTGATTGGTGCAAGTTTGAAAATATTTTGAAAACGCCTTTGTTTCGGCAAACTTTGTAATGATTCTCGTCTCTATAAGAATGTATACAAAGTGTTGGTTTTGAAAATAGTTCAAAGAGATGTTTGTTTTTGAAAAGTTGTTTTGAAAGTGTGAGTGCGGAAATGGTTTTAGTTTGTGAGTGAGAAACTACGAACGTCCTACCTACTCGAAAGGTCTTTGTTCTTTTCCTCCTCCTTTAGATGTTTTTATCTTACCATTTGATTTGGTAAGAAGCCCTATCATTGGATGTGAAGGGACATGTGCGGGTCAATCTTACAGTCATAGAAAGCAACTTGTAAGACGCTTTAGCAATTTTCATAAGGGACTAAATCGTTTACCGAAGGCAACATCGAAGGGTCATCGAGGGGCTACGATCTTTTTTATCGAGGGTCTTTACTAAAGCGTCCCACATTCGAGGGACATGATTATTTTTCTAAGGCAACAAGCGAGGTTACCCTAGAGGTGCACGTGTGAAAAGCGTGTTTGATTCAAGTTAGTTTGTCTTTGATTAGGGTTGTTCAGCGGTTGATCTTAAATCTTTCCATACACGCCTAATTACTATACAGTATAAAGAAAAACCGTAAATTGCGAAAATTAAAATTCTACGCTATTACAGAGCTTTCGGGAATGGGGAGTACAAATTTACAAATGGGGATGGATCGAATCGTCAATGCGATTAAATGTCTAAATAGGCAATTAATACAACCAACTCGAATTGAATAATTAATTAAAATTACAACAATCTATGAAATAAAATTAATTAGCAAAGTAAAAATTAAAAAGGAAATTTTTAGTATTTTTGTTTATGAGGATTTTGAGGGGAAAATCACAACCTATTCTAGAAAATAAATAAATTAAGTCATTGGTATATATATTTTTGGTATTTTTTTGTTTATCTTTTCTATTGTTTTTGGTATCTAAAAGCTATGACTAAATGAAAAGAAAGTAAATAACGTGATTATTTGGGCTTACGTAAACCTAATGTCTATCATAATTTTCATAGAAAACAAATAAAACAAAAAAATGTTAATAGTATAACAAACAAAATAAATGAAAGGGCTTTACAGATGAGACTTACTTGAAACTCATAGCAACTTTCTCTCTCTGTTTTTAAAATCAACAAACGCAGACAACCTTGCCATCTTCTTCTCTAAAACGTGTTTCCCCTGTAAATTATAGCTTCCATGTTCCTTGCAAATAGCGGCGAGTTGTATGGCTGTAGAGTTGGTGATTTGACCGTAGTTGTCGAGGTGGCATCAGAGTCGGAGGTACCGTAGTGGCTTCGCCCGAAAGATCTGGGATGGTCGGAGTCGCGGTTAGAGCTTGTAGATGGTGGGAAGGGTGTTGTTCGCGGTTGTCGTCAGATGGTGCTTATCGTCTTTGGAGCGGATCTTCAACGACGGATCCAGTTGATAGTTTGTATGGGTGGAGGCAGCAATTGGATCAGCTGATCGCGTGATTGGCTGCAGCACGGGTCCGAGGATCTGTATTACGGTGTGTTTCATGCATTGAGCTGATTCTGCTGAAGGTGAAGAAATGACAGCCTTCTTGGTGTGACTTCCGCTATGACACTTGGTTTGTAACACTTTGAGTGAATGTTGATTTAAGTTATGGTTTGAGCAAAGTGGAGGGCTGAAGATTGAGCTTGAGTTTGGAGGGAGATTTAGACAAAAATTTGGTATGAGATTGTTGGTTTTCTTTGCAATTTTCTCTGTAATTTTTGTGATGCTTTTTCTGTGTGGTTGTTATGCAGTTTTTCTTGCTGTGACGTTATTGTTACGTAGAAGTTGTGATTCTGAGTGATGCGTTTGTGACGGGAGATTGTTTGCGGATCTACTTTTCTAGATTTTTCGGTGAAGCTTCTTCTATAATTTGATTCACAATGTTGATCTGAGCTTTTCCAGATTTGATGTCGCGTCTAACTAATTCTGATGACTTCAGCATGGACATTGGTAATATTTTGCAGAGGTGAAATAATGTGTTTTACGAATTGTTGCAGGTTCGGATTGATTCGTTTTTGTAGAGGTGAAGCCTTTTGGTACTCTCTTTTCTTCCTCTTGATCGATTCTTCTATTTTTGTGGTTCTTGCATTGTTCTATTATTTTGTTGTTGTGTCTATTTCTGCGAGTGTGTTATGTGCTTCGTTATTATGAGGTATGTGGAGGTTGAAGATTGAGGATTAACAGAGTGAGGTTTCTGTTGTGAGGTTTATGGTTGAAGAATTTGGTTCATGGTGGTTGAAGATTGTAGGGGGAATTTATAATTTTGAACATTCTTGTATGCTGCCTCACTGCTTTCTTGTATAGCTCGTTTTTTTTATACTATTTTTGTGCAAGTTAGGGGCAGGTTTGGATTGTTATATGCAGTGCAGAATGCAGGTTTTGTGACAAGTTTGTGGTGCAGCATAGCAGGCTGTTATGGGCTGTTTTGGGTTAGGTGATATCTCTCTAAACCTGTCACTTTTCAACAATTTCTAAAGGGTTGGTATTTTTAGGGAAAATGATGACACATAATGTTTTGTGGGCCATTGCTATCTTGCATTACTGCTATCTTACACATGTTGCCGTTTGTTTTTGTTTGTTGTTGTTGTTGTTACATGTTACTGCTGCACTGTTTTGCTGAGTTGTTTGGCAGTTCGCCTTTTTTTGTGTTGTCTTGGACTGCCTGCGTTGCTATTTTGTGTTGTTTTTTTGTTATTTTAGTAGCCTACTGCTAAGCTTGCAGCCACTGCTGCTGTTTGTTTCTTGTTGCTGCCTGTTGGTTTTTGTTTGCTTGTATATTTGGCAATTTTGACTTTTTTTGGCAGTGAAAACATTTGTAAACCTCTTTTCCTTTTGTGAACCGAAATCTAAGTTTTGTGATTTGCAAAAACCTCTTTTAATTTCTGATTCCAAATGCCAACCCTAATGATGAAATACAAATTTCTTTTAACCATTAATTCTTGCTTGGAAATTTTTCACATGTTGATTGTTTGCTTACTTTCTCTTTTTTGTTTACATGTACGAGTAAATTGGACTATAGGGAGAATTGATGAAGGGTGACTTGAAATGCTTGATGAAGACTTGATGATGAAGAAATTCCTTTGTAGTTTAGTACATTGTTAGGAATTTTGTAACATTGTGAATTTGTGATTTGAATTTTGAGGTTTAGAAACTTGTAAAATGTATACCAATTCACTTGTAAATTTAAACAATGAAGCTTTGTTGTAATCTTGCATTCTTAAATCATATTGAATTGTAATGAAAGTAAGGCAAAAAGATCTTGCAACTTTGTTCTTGCAAATAAATGAAATTTATCCCAATGGATTTTGTTCTTGCATTCTTGAAATAATCCTCTAGAAATTAGGGTGCATTTGCTCAAAATTCCAAATTCATAAATCTTCTTGAATCGATATTGCAATTTAATTGACGAACTTGGATATTTGATTTTATGGAATTGGGTACTAGAAAGAAAATTTCACAACATCGAAACCATTCTTGATTCAAATTCAAGTAATCACTCACTTTTGCACTTGTACTTTAATTCACATAATCAAACGGCTCTTTGAAAAATCCCGTCATGATATGAATGGAAATTAGAAGTTGAGAATTTTTCCAAATCAAAACATGACCCATATTTTTAAATAAAATCCATAGCATTCAAAGCATAATTTGACTCCGATCTTTAAGGAAATTTGTAGATGACATTTCTTTAAAGCATTCGAATTTCTGATAACCTTTCGCACGTAATCAGCTCTTGACTTGTAAAGAGAAGTTGGAGATAACGTCAAGGAGAGTCATACGCAAAAAGAATCATTCAAAAATATCGAATAATAAAGAAGTTACAACTATTTGAATTTGATATTAAAAAGGTCAACTTTTGATCAATACAACTGATTTTCAGTCATCTGAATTATCGACTGAGCAAACTTGCAATGCAAAGCTTGAAAACTAACACAAACATCATTGAGAATACATGAATAACAATGAAGACCATTTGAAACTTTGGAAACTCAATTTTTCTTGAAAAATACCAAACCCTAATTGTGGACCTACTGCTTAGGAAGAGAATATGTCAGATCCAACCCTGAGCCATTTTAAGTATTTGAGAAACCCTATGAGAGCATCTTGAATGAAAAATGGGAGGAAAAATTTTGGGGTACAACACATGGTCTACAATAAAGTATGAGACCACTTGTCCCTTCATTGCTTTTAAAGGCATGAAGGCTAGTGAATACTTAGTTAGGGACAAAGGCCATTTGCTAATTCGACTGTGCAAAATTGGCTTAGAAAGCATATGTTTAATAACATCAAAATGCAAAGAAACATAGACAACAACAAGTTTTATATAATATTTCAATTTAGTAGAATAGAAATACAAGCAGAGAATAATTTTTCTATAATACTATATCTAGTTTCTACATTATTTAACACCCTACTAAGATAATAGATGGCCCTTTCGACACCATTATCATCTTCTTGTGTTAACAAGCTTCCTATAGTAACATCTGACGCGGATATGTACAACCTCATGGGTTTATTTCCACAGGGGGGCATTAGGATGGGAGGGTGCATCGGATATTGTTTGATTTTATTAAATGCTTCTTGTTTCTCTTTGTTCCATTCGAAATTTATGTACTTCAGGCGTAGAAGGGGAGAGAATGCTTGAGTTCGTCCACTTAAATTTGAAATAAATCTTCTTAAGAAATTTATTTTTCCCAGTAGTGACTGCAACTCTTTTTCGTAGGTGGCGCTTTCACTACCATTATTGCCTTTGTCTTGTTTTGATTAATCTTTATCCCTTTATTGTGAACTACAAATCTCAAGAAATCACCTGTCTGCACAAAGAAAGCACACTTGAGAGGATTCATCTTTAAACCATGTTTCCTCATTCTTTCGAATGACTGTTGAATATGATACAAATGAGTCTCATAGGACACAAATTTAATAACGATATCATCAATATAAACCTGCATAAAAGTCTCTATGAAATCACGAAAAATAGAATTCATTTTCCTTTGGTAGGTTGCCTCAACATTTTTAACCCAAAAGGCATTACTATCCAATCATAAGTGTCTAATGCCCCAGGGCATCGAAAGGTTGTTTTGGGCACATCCTCATTTGCAATGAAAATCTGGTTATACCCTGAGTATCCATCAAGCACACCCAAGTATTCAAAACCTGCTACAGAATCAATTAACATTTCTGCTATAGGCATTGGATATTCATTCTTGGGGGTGGCAACATTTTGATCACGAAAATCTATGCAGACCCTAAGGGATCCATTATTTTTAATCACATGGACAATATTTGCAATCCATTCCACATACCTGGTGGCTCTAGTGAACTTGCATCGAAGCAGTCTTTCGTATTCTTCTTTTATTTTTTACAATATTTATGGTGCGAACCTTCTGGGAGTCTGCTTGATGGGCATCTTGCCATCCTTTATGGGCAGCTTCAGTTCGACCAAGTCTCTGCCTAATCTTGGTATCTCATCGTAATCCCATACAAAACAATCTTTGTATTCTCTTAACATTTGGATTATTTTGTTTTTAACCTTTAGATCAAGCTTTGCGCTGATGTAAGGTGGCTTTTTCATAGTTCCATCTCCTAGATCAACTTCTTCAAGTGGATCATGCACCAACATCTTAGCCTTCGACGCTATTGGATCCTTTTCGAATCCAGAGGCTCATCATCATAGATGGCGTCAAGCCTCTGGTCACTCTCTTCGATAGGTACCTGTTCATCAGGGTTTTTTGGTTTGAAATATGTACCCCAGGCCCTTTTGTGTTTTTATCTCTTCATTTTTGGCTTTGACAACCGTGTATCTTACCTCTACCTCCAAAGCCATCTTTAGTTTGTTCTCAGCCAAATAAGCTGAAATATTCTCGAAGAATATGGACTCAGACATTATCATTATCTTTGTCAGACCAGCCAGTTGGCCGTATTCCTGGGAGTCCTTTGATATTGTCTTCCTTTCCCATGATTTCCCTATCTGTTTTGATATCAGCAAGAATTTTGAAGGTGACCCTTCGATTCACCTTTGGATAAGGGCTATCTTTCCTTCTGAGGACCCCTCTCTTGTTGAAAGTGAAGCTGGTTCTGGTATCAAATCATCTTCCCCAAACTTGGGAATATGGAATTCTCATAAATATTTCTGCATCTTTTCGACCATACACGGTGCCACACATATGGAACATTAAGCATTCAGAATTTGTTTTGTGGCATCGCACGAGGAATACCAACAAAATTTCCCCTGTCTTAGGGTAAACTGTCAGCATGTGATCTTTCTTTCTCCAATTCCCCCCATTCTGGGCCTGTTGGATCCTTTCATATGTTGCAGCAGCCCTTCGATCATGCACAATGTTGCATCTTGGACACATCAACATGTCGGAATTTTGCCTAAGGCAGCGAAATAGGTAGTCACATAGGCTTTCCCCACTCTTAGAATAGCCACTTCTCATTTGGTCATTCTCCATCCTGAGGCATCTTTCAACCTCCTCTATTTCAGGGGAAGGCTGGTTTAAATCTACCATGCTTACTTCAAGGTTGGGACCTTCAGTAGTATTTTCCTTTCGAATTTCAGAATTAGGGTTTTCAGTAATCCCTACCTTCTCAAATTTGACCCTAAGGCCTTCATTAGCCTTGGTATCTTCAACATATGTGACAATTATGTGAGCAACGTTGCTCTTTTGATCAAATGGACCCTCAACAGCCTTTGATTCGTTGGTACTTGTTATAGGGTTTTTGACGGGTCCATAAAAAACACTTCATTTGTGAGGGCTTCATTAACCTATTTTGGTTCTACTTCTACATGTTGGCTCAAGTCAGTATCAACCATCTCCACCATGTTGACATCAAATTGTTCAACATAGTTTGTCTCTGCTACATGGAGGGGATCACTGTCGATCTTCATCTGGATTTTTACCTTGTCACCAAACTTAAGTCTAGCATCCTTGATAGCGTTCTGAATCAAATCCCTGAAAAGAAAACATTGTGAGATTTTATGGCCTAAAAAATTATGATACTTACAAAAACCTATTTTCTTCTACTGTTCTAACGGAGGAATTTTGGCATTTGGAGGCACAATCAGTTGGCCATCTTTTACCAATACGTCAAAAAATTTGTCACATTTTGTCACATCAAATGTGTATGTTTTCTTGGGGAATTTATCATTCTTCTCTATTTCAATTGGGTTCTTGCCATTGGATGGGGCAAGTACTTTACAAGAGTGTGGTGGTTCCTGTTTTAATTCGGCCAGGTTCGCACCAGCCTCTTAAAAACCAATGGGATCACTGAAAATTTCTTATTCAGTTTCTTCTTCAGCTTCGACATAAGCCAACCTTTCCTTCTTGTAATTCTTACTTGTTATGGCCTTTTCTGCCTTTAAACGTTCGACTTGTCAAACCCTATCTACTAATTGGGCCATATCTCTCAGATACTAGGTATCCAACTTCTTTCAAATAGAACAGTCTAGGCCTCCTGCAGCCATTTCGACCAACTCATGTTCAGGTACTACCGTAAAGGGTCTAGATTTCAATAAGCGGGACCTATTTAGGTAGTCATCTATTGGTTACGTGAATTTCCTCTTAGTGCTGGCCAATTCTTTGAGACTGATCTTAGATTACCCCATGTAGACTTGTTTGTTTATCTTTTTCGATTCAAAGCATAAAACACTTAGTTTCTCAGATTATTATAAAAAATATGAGTTTCTCAACAAATACATTCATAAAAACTCAGACACATGCCCTAGGATCAATCTAGTCGATCCTGTAAGTTACCAAAGTATTTGATTTGGAAGACTAGCATTTATTTACCAGATTTCAGGGTAAATAAATTGGCACACCCAGTGGGACATGTGTCAGAGTTTTTCTAATTTTTTTGTTTCCTTTTTGTGATTACCTATCTTTTGTTAGAACAAGATTGGTTCTGATCATATCTCAGAGTTTTGATGATAACAATAAATTATATTTTATATATTTGATACTCTGATGAACGTATTTAAATGTTTCAGATAATGTTCCGACAGAAGCATCTTGAAGTGCTGAGCTGAAAATAAATGAAGAAGTTCTTTGATGAAAGAACTATTTTAAGCGCAAGTGCTGATGCTGATGTTGTCTCTGATAATGTTCTATAAGAAGCATCTTGAAATGCTGAGCTGAAAATAAATGAAGTAGTTCTTTTGATGGAAGAACCATTTATTTTAACTCAAGTGCTGATGCTGATGCTGACTCTGGTAATATAATCATTTAATTTCATCTTCTAACGCTTAACAAGTTTCTCTGTAAGTTGTTTCAGAAGTATCTTAGGAAGCAAGTGTTGTTCAGAAGTATCTTAGAAAACATGTGTTGTTCAGAAGATCTTAGAAAGTAGGTGATGTTCAGAAGATATTAGAAGCAGGTGTTGTTCAGAAGATCTTAGAAAGCAAGTGCTGTTCAGAAGATCTTAGAAAGCAAGTGCTGTTCAGAAGATATTTGAAAGCAAGTTTCAGAAGATATGTGAAAGCAAGCGCTGATCAGAAGTACTTAGCAAGCAAAGCATTATTTAGAAGATAAGAAATCATGTTTTGAATTCAAGACGTGAAGCCAAGCTCTGAAGTATATAGAAGCTAACAAGTCTTGTCAAGCTTTAGGAGACATGTTCTTACATAGTGCTGTTTGCTCATTTAATGCAAAGACGGCTACATGCCCTCAAGTTTCTATGCTAGTGCATTGGAAAATGGAATAGTGCAAGGAAACACGCAAACATTTAAGGCTCTCCATTTGAAGGCAGCAACGGTCATGTTTTCTCATGCTATATACAGAAGAACATTAATTGCAAGCTAACTACTGCCCTAATGCTCAAACGCTAAATTGCTGAAACGCTGAAAGCAAGAACAACTGAAGTTCTGAATAGAACTGAACAAAGTCAAAAGAAGAAAAATCAACGTGAAAGATTATGGGCTCACAAATTCATTATTCATACACTTTGTGCTAAAATATTCTTAGTGAAAAATCACAGTTGTGATATAGCTTTCTTAGAAGCAAACTTTGTTTCACTATCTGTAAAGATTAATTTCTTGTAATTGTTCCTTGAGAGACCAAGGTTGGTCAGAATTCTCAAGAAGACTAGGACTAGGTTAAGTCTTAGTGGTGTTAGTCACTTGTAAGGTTACTTGTGCATTGTTAGTCACAACAGTTGTTGTGTGATTGTAATCAGTTGATTATAGTGGATTAAGTCCTTGTTGAGAAAGGCGAAATCACCTTGGCGGGTGGACTGAAGTAGTTTGAGTTCAAACGAACCAGGATAAAAATAACCTTGTCTTTACATTATTGTTGTGCCTTTTAATCAAAAGAAAAAGAGAAACTTATTCAACCCCCCCCCCCCCCCCCCCCCTTTCTAAGTATTTTCTCCACCTTCATCTTTCGTCCAAAATCTTTTAGTATACACATAATGTATGAGACTTAGAAGTGGTAAGTTAGCCAAAACTAACCAACCAGTACCCAAGAGGAAACATACAGGAGAGATGGTTAACCCATCCAGTGAGAGTGGGGAACAAAATCCCCCACAAAATGGAGTAGGCATAGGCGTAGCAAGTTCGATTGATGCATCAACTACGAACCTTGGGCCTCAGGCCATATCTGCATCTACAACATCCATGGCCACAAACAATTCAACATTCATACATTCAAATGCGCAAACTAGGCCCATTTTATCTTATGCCACAACCCAGGTGCAACCTTCGACCCCTAGGCCCCCAGGATTCGAAAGATTTAGACCACAATAAGGAATGCCAACCTCTTTCATGGCAGGTTTGCATAATAACCAGTCCACATATATGCAATCTTCAATGACCACTTTTTCTCCATTACAAGGCTCTGGATCTAGTATGAATAACATAGGACGAAATACCCTGAGCCAATGATTTTCGACCCTAATGCCTACACTAACAACGAAAAATCAGGCAGTATTTAGGCAACAGATGGATGATAATAATCACGAAATAGTGGGAGTTCTTTCCCAACAAATGAGTATAATTTTTGGCCCTTCAATCCAGAATGCCAATAGAATAAATCAATAAAATGCCCAAACTAATCAGCAAATGGCAACGCAGATGGTGCATATTGCAGATTTCTTTGACGCCCCGAAAATGCCTGCTAGACGTAGGAAAAACCAGGGAATAGTTATAGAAGAAGAACCAAGAATTAACCAGGCCTAACCAGGTACACAAAATGTTGGAGAAATAAATCAAGAAGTAAGAATGGAACAACCTAGGGTTCAACAACAGATACCTATAGAAGAACCAAGAATGATGGTTGTGGTGAATAGGAGCCAAGATGCAGATGAAGTTGTCCATAGAATTCGACAAGATGATATGGTGCATGGAAACAATTTGACTTCCATGGTCGAAAGAATCATGGAATAAAATGACCGAAATATATGACTTCGAAGGCCAAATTACACATCTCTTTTGTCTGAATACATCTTGCAAACAGAGTTACCAATGGGCTGGAAAGTCCCAAAATTCATAAAATTCTCTGGAGATACCAGCGAATCTACTGTGGAATACATAGCTAGATACCTGACTGAGGCTGGAGATATAGAAAATAATGAGAACTTGAGATAAAGAGATTGCATTGAAAATTAAAGACTTCGACTAGAATGTAAAGGGAATGTAAAAGATAATGTATTGATAAATTGAAATAACTGTGAGATAATAAAAATTATGTTTCTATACGTACATTGTCTTTCAACTCTTTTCTCTAACACTGGTACTTTGAGTATTTTCAAGAAACTTGTACAAAATGAACACCTTTGAATCCTAACACTAAGACTCTAATTTATAGCATTTCGACTCTAACGGTCTTGTTCTAAAAATATGCCACGTTTGACATATGCATGGCTCTTTCAAAAATCAGAATTCCACGTATTCTTCTGGATAAGATCAAGAATTTAAATTTGAATTCCTTATTATTTGAAGCACCAAACTTCCAACGTGCCAACGTCAGACGCATTTGAAATTCGAAATCTTCTAACGGAGCAATCTAATTCGAAATCAATATTTCCATAACATGTGAGCCTATTTTAATTTAAAGCAAGGCTTCACTCCAAATTTTGCCAAGATAATCATTTTGGCCACTGTAGAAATATCAGCTAACAGTTCCATAACCTTTAATCCAACCTTGAAGGTTCTATTTGGCGACATATGAGCCTTTAGAAGCAAAACTCAATTTATGTCCAAAACCTCGCAACGCCTTGTTCTCCATATTAATCTTGTAACCTTTCTCAACTAATTGACCAATGCTTACAAGGTTATATTTTATTTAGAGAATATACAACATATCCTTTATCAGATAATGCTTATCATACCTCCTCTTGATCGATACATCACCAATCTCTTCTTCCCCTAGAGTTGTATCATTCACGAACTTTACCTTGTTCTTAGTGGCATGATTGATTGTAACAAACCAATCTTTTGTTTCTGTCATGTGCAAATCCAGAGTCTAAATACCACTAATCATTGCACTGTAAAGTCTCTTTCGTAGTCAACACTGCATTTTCTTTTGCTGGTAATCGGTTATAGCGTATAGGTAACCAATTACAACTTTCTCTTGTAGCCTACTGTAACCTTTTACAATTGTATTATAACATGCTATTGGTGCCTTCTTCTTCACTGGTCTTTACCAAAAGTGTGTTCTCATCATCACACTCTTGTGTTGCAACTATAGCTTCATCTTCTTGAGGTTCTTTCTTATTGGCATTGCATTCACTTGCAAAATATCCAAACTGTTGACAACTAAAGCACTGCACTTTATTTTTATCACCTTTCTTTCTTCCTCCTCTTCCTCTGATATTGTCAACTCTAGAGTTGTATGATTGACAAATTATATTACCATTACTTTTACCTTTTTGGAATGTTAGATTTTTGTAATTTTGGGACTCTTTCCCGCCAAAATTCTAAAAGTTTCCTCTACCTTTGTTCATGGGCCACTTTCCCTCTGCCTTCTTGTCTCTTTCATTGAAATGGAATTGCAAAGTGATCTTTGCTTTGCCTTATCAATGTTCCTTTCCTCAATTCTCTACTTATGAGCTTTTAGAGATCTCTCAAACTCCTCTTTTCTCAATGTCGTAAGATCCTTTGATTCATCAATCGCAAGTACTACTTTGTTAAATCTTGACGTTAAAGAATGCAATATTTTTGCAACAATATACTGCTCTGTAATTATTTCTCCATACGCCTCTACTTGTTCACCAATATTGTGATACTCATCATGAATTCACTAATTATTTAATTTTTTTCTTCCATTTGAATCAACTCTAAATTCCTCTTGTGATTTTGTAACTTCACCACCTTTGCCTTATCAGCTCCTGCATAATCATTCTCTAAGATTTCCAACCTTTTGTTTGAGGTTGTGCAATCGTCAACCTTCTCAAAATTATCTATATCAACACATTGATGAATCAAATATATCGCATTGTAATCTTTTCTTCTCTTCCTTATGTGTAGTCCTTTGTTCATTCGTTGCCCCTTCAACAAGTGGAGTAACGCCATTTTTTATGACTTCAAGAACATCTTGATAACCAAACAACATGTCATATGTTTGCACCATTTATCATAATTTTTTACATCAAGAATTAGGAGATTAGTAGGGATTCGTTCATTAGAAATTGAAAGCTTTTTTGTACTATAAGTGTTTGATGGATCGAACCAGACTATTGATGTCAAATGTTAGAATAATGAACCACAAGAATGGTGATTTTAATGGAGAGAGAGAGAGAGAGAGAGAGAGAGAGAGAGAGAGTAATTATTAAGAGTGAAAAAATGGTGAACATTCATTAATGAGATATCCAAGAGAGATATATACATTTACATTGAGTGAGATACAAATAACAAACAAAATAATAGAAAATTCTACTGATGTAGACGATTACACTTCTGAATTAACTGATTATTAACGTTTCTGTTTCAGGTGTAATCAATTACAATAAAATTATAACCGATTATAAGTTGTGTCGGTCCGATATTTTGACTACAAGAAGGGGTGGTAACGGTTGCCGCATCATAAAAGCAAGTTTGCCATCATCATAAAAGCAATATCGTCTATTTTTCTCAATTTCATCCCGCCAATTTTTAGTATTGCAAACCTTGTCCCAAGCACTTAAGAGAAGCAAGCTTCCTTACACAAAATCACCTCAAATTAAGTTATTTAAAAATATTAATTAACGGTGTGAACTACGAAATCACGTTATGATCCCCACGACACCAATATCAATCATCATACATAAAATAAGATAAAGAGATTAATTATATGACAACACCCATCTCAACTTCACTCATGATGAGACCAAGTGTCCATCTTGCATTGCTTAGCAAAACGTCGCACAAATCGCATCACCAACAAAATAATCTACCAATTTATGAGGTTGTGGAACTAGAAATAGAATCTACTAATATAGTACTATAAAACAAGACCATGATGTAAACACTTGCTGATTTTACTTATTAAATTTAAAGTGATTTGTTTATTGTAAAATCGGGTTGTCACAATTTTTTTAATTTGATAAAATATAACTATCAATTTCATTCCTGTCACTGATTTTTTTTATTTTTTTTTATGACAACCACAAAGAATTAAGAGATATGGTTGAAGATAATATTTTAAGGGTTTCCATATTATTAAAGAAACGTTGAAATAATATAGTAAGTGTGAGTAAGTAGGAAAATAGTTTCACATTAAATAAGAATATTGAGACTTAAACATATATAAGTGAAAGAATCCACTCATCTATCATCTTAAAGTTTTAGGTGGACAAGTGGTGTGTCTCTCACAAATGTGTTTATTCTTATACTATGTATCAATGCTCCTATTAAGTCCATCATAACATGGTATCATGAGCCTTTGGTTCGAGAAAGGGATCAGAAGGAACTTGTATCGAAATGCGTCCAAGAAGTGGTGCTAACTCCCTCATAACATGGTATCATGAGCCTTTGGTTCGATAAAGGGACCAGAAGGAACTTTTATCGAAATGCGCCCAAGAAGTGGTGTGGTACAAGTGTGGGGAGTATTGGAATAATATAGCAAGTGTGAGTAAATGGGGAAATAGTCCCACATTGGATATGAATGTGGAGACTTACACATATATAAGTGAAAGAACCCACTCACATATCACCTTAAGCTTTTAGATGGACAAGTGATGTGTCTCTTACAAAGGTGTTTATTCCTACACTATATATCAATGCTCCTATTAACTCCCCCTAACAAGAACCACATAATACTATTGAGAGACAATATTCAAATAGCAAGGAAAGTCTTAACAATTGGTTGCAGGTGGAGTATTGGAGATGGCAATAATATTCCGGTTATGAATGTACCTTGGATTCGAGGAAAAATAGAGGGGTACTGGAGTGGGCCTCAGAGACAAGGTGCGTATGACATTACTGTTAAAGATCTCTTTTTACCAAATATTAAACATTGGAATTCTCAGGTAATAAAAGAGATGTTTGATTGTGTAGCACCGGAAGATATTCTCCAAGTTCCTTTAGTTGAAGATGTGGGGGAGGAGCAAAATGGGTGTTATAGTGTGCGGTCTGGTTATAGATCGTGGAGAAAGAATCAAAGGAACTCGGGCTCTCATAGTATGCCTGGAGAGTGGAGTAATCTGTGGAATATAAAAGCTCCACAAAGAGTAAAACACTTCTTATGGAGAATTTGTAGGGGCTGCCTCCCTACTAGAGTTCGACTTCGTCAACACCATGTTCATTGCCCTCTTGTTTGTCAGTTTTGTGATAATATTTTGGAAGGCACTTGACATGTATTTTTTGGTTGTGGGGCTATTTCCCAATGCTGGCGAGCAGCAGGTTTGGCGCATATTATTGATCCTCAGTTATACTCTTTTAATAATGCTTATGAACTATTTTTTTATATTTTTAGTCGGGAGGATAGGAGGACGGCTGGAAGAGTGGTGATGGTGCTAGAAGTGATTTGGAAGAACCGTAATAATCTTCTTTAGAATAACGAGTCAGAAGAGTCCTCTAATCTTGGTCTTCAGGCTTATTGTAGTTGGTTTGATTGGTTTAAAACTTAAGAGAAAATGGACGGTGTTGACACCCACGAATCTCTTTTGGGGTGGAATCTGCCTGAGGAGGGGAGGTTGAAGTGTAATGTCGATGTAGGTTTTAACACCATTAGAAGGACTACCAAATAGGGGCTGGTGTGTGAGAAATCATCTTGGGAATTTTGTCTTTGCAGATGGTGCTTGAGACTTTGGCACCTATTCTATTATTGAGGCTGAAGCTATGGCCCTCAAAGAGACTATCCTTTGTGCAATAGATATGCATTTGGAAAATGTTACCTTCGAATGTGATTCTCAAATAGTGTCTCAAGCTATTCGCACTTATAATAGCGGAATTTCCGAGTTTAATTTTATTATTTCTTCAATTCAAAGTTTGTTAGAGTCTTATCCTAACTTTGAGGTAAAATTTGTTAAACAAACGAATCGATTGCTTACACTATAGCTAAGACGGCTGATTCTTAGATTAGGCGTAATTATTTTCACGAGATTCCTCCTTGTATTGCTCAACGTTTGGCTAATGATATGAATTAATTTTCTGTTTGTAAAAAAAAAAAAATTATTAATTGTGTTGAATTTAAAGACATGCCTATCCTTAGGAAATTATTTGCCGTTGCTGGTCCCTTCTCACATGCATGTCCCAGAGAATAAGAGAATGGAAACTATATTACTTATCAATAAGAATATAATATATAAATAAATATTATTGATAATTTAATTAATTTATCAATAATAAACATAAAAGATCATCCACTCCCACAAAATCGTTTTTTGGATTTAAACAATTTTATTTAGAAGCTTCTTAAAAACTATAGAAATTCTTTTTTTCTATAATGAAAGACTACTTAGAATCAAATTTATGAGCACCACCCTTTCTCCTATGGCTAAATATATTTTCTTCCATCAGGACTATTTTTCTCATAGATTCAACCACATGCACCTACATTGTTGATCTCTTTGGATTTTCTTCAACCACTAAATCCAAGAACCCAAAAACACCTTATCGATGGTACAAAAGTAAAAATTTGAAGTTGCTTCTAGAAAACACTTTAAAACCGTGTTAAATTTTTGGAGGTTATATGTAAGTTAGTCATAATTTAGCAAAGACAAAATAAATAGAGGTCTTATATAATTACGATTTAATCTGATAAATATTTTATGAGACTTCATTTAGCCATAAGTTAACCTTAAAAATTTTGAGAACCTGTGCGGTAGGTCGTCTTGCACACCCTCAAAGATGACCCTGACTTTACCTATAAAACTTACTCTTAAAAAAATCAATTTCTTTCCCATCCTTGTTTAGTGAATTTCATCTCTGAAAATTCAAAATTGTTCATAGATGAGTTCGGATATACATATTCGAACGCACAAAATACTATTTTTTTAAAAATGAGTTTGGAAAGGCGTATCCGAAAAAATCTCAATGGAAAACTCAGACATGCAATTTCGAAGTCTCCTATCGCCCTTATAAAATCAAACAATCTCCTATTTTCTGAAGAAAAAAATTGGTTCGATCTCGCATCTCCGAACCATGTGTGGCATAATTCAGAAATGCAAATCTGAATTGTTCCCTGAGTCTATTTGGCAAAATTTGTTTTCTAAGGCTGTTGTGTTTTCAATCGAAACTAATTTGTAACCAATTTAATTTGTCGTTATTTGGTTCAACAAATAATAAAAACGAATACTATAGAACAATGTAAAGCTTTAATGAGACCAAAAATCTTAGAAATCGAATTCAAAGATACAACAATTGTTCACAAAGTCGATAAAAATTAAACAAAATATAATCTAATGCATACTCTAATTTGTATGCCTAATCCTAACTCTCTAGCTCCTCCTCTGTATACAGTAACCCAAGGCATGTCGTGCCTCAAAAAGAATGTCATGTGCTAGCTGTACCGCTTTCTCGCCACCTCTTTAGAATAGACCGGAATCGATCCTCTCTGTCGTAATTTGCATGATGGTCAACAAGACGTCAACATCATGATCATCCTGTGCCTGGGCATTCTCTAAAATCTCCTCATGGGCAGCCCGAGGTGGATGCCCAGGAGCTTCACGTGTCATGTAAGAATGTGGCACCTGGTAGAACCAAGTCATGTAACCATCCACGTAAGCCTAATGATATGTGACTGCCTGTGTCCGATACTTCTCTGGTACCATATGACTCTCAAAATCCCCCAAAATGGCCTCCAAATCTCTACGCACAACACTGATGGGATAAGCCTGGAAGGGAGACCTCAGAATAATTCAAATGTATCCAAATTGTCTCATGTAACGCTCAGATAGATATATGCACATGATGTTTGTCCCACAAGCCAACAATCCAGAGTATAAGGAAATGGGTTCAATGACACTTTGTCCCGGTGAGCACCGTATGGCCTCAATTTGATGTCGTCAAGCTGTGCGCAATTGAGGTATAAACAATACAGAAATATGTGATCATTCTATTTGTTAGAGACGAACCAGTCAACATGTGGGTAATCATGAGTATAGGAGGCCACACGATGAAATTCTTAGATGCGATGAAAGTGAGCAAGGATCCACCCTAAAAACGAATGAGAAAAAATAAGTATGAGTAAAAATGTGAAATGCATATTACTTTGCTACTTAAAGTGGGATTTGAAAATTACCGTAAGTAGTGTACACAAGCCTGTCATATGTTTCGCCGTCCATTTGCAACCTTTGTTCAAGTTGGAGTACAGGTAAACAAAGCAGACTGTCCCCTAATTCCACTCATGTATGAACTCCAAGTCGATAAAATAATTGAGGTAAGTGACTCCATATAGTTGACACTTCTGTCCACAAACATGGACGTGCCAACTAAGAAGAGGAAGTAACACCTCATGACAGCCTCCTTATGGTAGGTAATCCAGAACTCATCACCGCCCGGGTGTTCGGATGTATCCAAGTTTTGTTTATACAACTCCTACAACCACGATAACTTAGCATACGCCCATTGGTGGTTCTACACTACTCAGAGGCTTCAAAGGCATCGACTCCAAAATAAGTTACCATCAAATGAACAGCTTCCTCCCTGGTTACCTTAGCATGATCAAGAAAAATCCCTCTGATGGGAAGGTATAGGAGGCATACAATGACATCCAGCATATTGGTCATCTCACCAATGAAAAGGTGGAAAGATAACGTCTCACTGTGCTATGTCTCGGTAAATGCAGCACGTATGCGTGCCATGTATGATGTTGTTATACCTCGAAGCATAAAGATCAGAAATACCAAAGTTTTGCAGCATAAGTTTAAACTACTCGTCATCATGTTGATACAGGTTATGAATCTTTCTAGCATGATTCACACTCTTTAGGCACTCACGCTCCTGTTGAAAAATAAAAACAAACGCATTTCATGATCAGTTGAGCTTAATTTGGATACAAACTATAAATAAATATACATTTCAAAAATATACCTCTCTATCACAAACATGAGTAGCCACATTCTGCACGAAGTAAATGAGCAAAGATGTGTCGGTGAACCCTCCTGGAAACGGGCCTGCAAGGGCGCATTTGGAGCAACATGGATCTCGGGCTCAACAGAGGCATCCTCATCATAGGGGACCACTCTGGGTAGGTCTTATGGTTTTGAGTCAAACCTGTATAATTCTGGTGCGTTCCTTCCTATTTCCTTACCTTTTAACTTATTGTCTTTTATATTTATGCTAACATTTTATTCTTCTACTCCTTTCTAAAAATTATCTTAATTTGTTTAAGTTTTTGAAAAATATTTTTATCATAATTCACCCTTCTTATGTTTTTGAAAAACATTTTTTTTTCTTCATGTTTATTCCCATTATATTTTCTTTAATTTGTAATGGTTGAAATTGATTTGTCGATATCATCTTTATTTAGAAGTTATGTTCAATTTTCATTATATGTAATTTGATTTGTTATGATTTCAATTTGTATGTGATTCATTCATTTGATTAGAGTTGTACCTTGAGTCACCCACACATTCAATAAATAAGATTTGAATTCATGTCAATGTGTTTTTTAAGCTAGAGCAAGTTGGTTGAAGCTAACATCTTGTGTGTGTATCGATTCATAAGTTAGAAAACTTAAAATAAGGTTTTTTGAAGCCTGATTCGAATAAAAATTCAATTTAAAATTTTGATTTTGTCCCTGTAAAGTTGATTTTAATCAAGGATATGTGTGACTTAGTTTCACAACACTCCTTGAGTCGAATCACAACCTCTTTTGACTCGAATCATGACAATACACTTTTTTTATATAAAAATAACAATAAATTAAATCACACTTTTGTTTTATTCGAATCATGAGTGAAAACATTATTCAAATCAAAATTACAACTTCCTTGTTTTACTACCTTTATTCAAGTCATTATTTTTGCTGATTCAAATCATAACTACATAATTTGGCTCCAGTCATTTGTTCTCTTCCTCACCTTTTTTTTGTCAATCCTCTAGCACATATAAATCATTTTCTTGTCAATTTTAAAAAAGAGACTAAAAACTCAAAAGTATGAGATTTTCCCAAGAGAGTTTTTCATAAATCTATATTTTCATAAATCTTGAGAAAAACTCAAATTAATGTTCTAAGGAAAAACTCTCGTTGGTTTTTCTCAAATCTTTAGAGGGTTTTACATAAATCTATATTTTCATAAATCTTGAGAAAAACCCACGAGAGTTTTTCCTTTTACAAACATATAATGTTCTTATTTCAACCTCATGAAAAACTTCCTAGAATGTTATTTTTGTAAGATCTAACATGTTTTATGGGATATTCTTTAGATAATCTTCATCATCTTTAACCTTGAATCAAGAAACCATCGTTGTGGTTCTCAACTCTAAAGATTGAGTTTGAGTGGTAGATCTAGGGTACATTAGTGAAGCTAATGTTTTTTGTGAAGTTTTATTGAGTGTATTAGGATAAAGAATCACTTTGTGTCTATGGTATCTGGAGATTGACATCTAGTAAGGGAAAGATTTTCTCAATACTCCTTCAAAGATTTTGGTAGAAATTTATAAATGTTATTGCAGAATGAATGTTGGATTTTTCCAATTATTCTTTGGTAGAACAAAGGCTTCGACAAGCAACTGGTAGGGCAGAGTAAAGGTCAATGCGATACAGAAGCTTTGAGCATGATCTTGTGTAGAATGATTTTTGGATCAATATATTTTGGCGCATAAGTTTGAAGATGAAGATGAAGATGAAAGAAGAGAGAGAAAATAAATTTGTAACTAACTTTGCTCTCAATAAAAACGGTTATAAAATTCTGTTACAAACTGAAACTTGAGTTCAGTATTTATACCATCACTGAAGTTCAAATGCATCTCAAATTAAAATAAAATGCAAACTTAAATGAAATGCTAACTAAATTGTGTTGAATTTGGATTACACTTCAACGTCGTCCCTTAATCCACATTCAAGACTAAAAATCAACAACAATAATTTTATTCCTCAAGTGGATAAAGTGTTCAATCTTGATAGCTTTGGTTAACATGTCTGCAAGTTGCTTCTGAGTGCTATAGTGAACAACTTCAAGCACTCAATTCTTAACCTAATTGCGCAGAAAATGGAACTTCATGTCAACATACTTTCTCTTTCCATGTAGCATTAGATTCTTGGCAAATCTTATAGCTGATTTGTTCCCAATCATCAACCTCACATGCTTGCTCACCTTGATCTTCAGATCCTGCAATAATTTCATAATATAAACTATTTGACACGCAGGAAAAGTACCTGCAATGTACTCAGCTTCACAAGCTAACAAGGCAATAACTGGTTGCTTCTTAGAGCACTGAGAAATGAGACTTCCCAGATACTTAAAGAAATATCCAAAAGTATTCTTCTGTCAACTCTGTCTCCACACTAATCAGAGTCTGAATAGCATATCAACTCTGAATCATATTTAGCACCAGAAGGGAATAAAACTCCATACCTCAAAGCCCCCTTAATATATCTCAGTATCTTGACAATAGTTTGGTAATGTGACCACTTTGGTTTGTTCATAAACATACTCATCATTCTAATTGTATAGTAGATGTCAGGTATGGTGTTACAGAAATATCTCAACGAGCCAACCAATTATTTTAAAGTTGTAGCATCTACATCATTACCCTCAACATCATAATCTAGCTTGTGATTTGTTTTAGCAAGTGTGATTGCAGACTTGCAATTTATTAACTCAAATTTCTTCAGAAGTTCAAGTTCAGACTTCAGTTGATGCAAAATTATACCCTTCTCATAGTACATAATCTCCATCCCTAGAAAATATACAATGTTTCATATATCGGTCATCTCAAACTCATTCATCAACACCTACTTGAACATGAATATCTCATTTGAACAACTTTATGTTAGCAATATATCATCAACATAGAGACACACCATAATTATATTGCTTTCAAAGGTATGTTGAACATAAACCTCATACTCCATCTCACATTTTCTGAATCCTTGAAGCTTGAAAAATGAATCAATTTTAAGATTCCAAGCTCTATGGGCTTGTTTCAGTCCATACAGGGTTTTATCCAACTTATACACCATCCCTTCCTGATTCTTTTTTTACAAACGTAGGAGGTTGTGACACATAAAATTACTCTTGTAAAGGACCATTTAAAAAAACAGATTTCACATCTAAATGCATCAGAAGCCAATTTCTATTTTGCAGCTGTAGCAATCACTAATTTGATTGTTTCATGTCTAACTAGCTACAGGAGCAAACACCTCAAAGTAATGTAATCCATATTTATGTAGAAATCTTCTAGCTATTAACCTTGCTTTCGATTTCATCATTTTAGTGAAACTTCTTTTTGGATGTCAAAATTTCAAAAAATCACTTAATTTTGAAGCTATTTCAAATAACTTTTCATTAAAATCATTTTTGAAATATAATTTATTTTAAAATTTTGCAATTTCGACCGTGTTTTGATATTTAATATTGTATGTTTATGTTACAGAATGTCAAATTTAGTCTTTCAATTTAGAATAAATGAATATAAAAAAACTTGTAATATTTTGAAGGATCAAATATGTTTTTGGTCTCTCTAAATATAACAGCTTTCATGTTTAGTCCCTCTAAATATTTCTTTCAAAAAATGGTCCCTCTAAAATTTTGCATCCACACTTTTGGTCTTTCCTGCTAACGTCTGTTAACTGACATGACACTAACACATGACAGTGTCAGTATGGCAAAATACTGACATGTCATGTCACGTGGCTAAAATCAACATCATACTTGAACCCTAAAAATCTCTTAACTTATCGGTAGCTAAAATTATAACTAATCTGTAACAAATGTATTTCAAAAATTCTGATTTTAAAATATTAATGCAGTCTGTTCATGTTGATAAATCCCAATATCTTTGTTGATAAAATGACAAATTAATTCCATTTGTATTTTTCTAAAATGGTTAAGTCGAGTACTCTAATGAACTTTCCATTTCTATAAAATTTAGATACATTATTATGTTAGGTGGTGCTACTCTAGAAAAAAAATATAATTAGATTATTAGAATTTTAGAAAGATGCAAATGGAATTAATTGATGTTCAAAAACTCAAAGGTATTCTGTATGTAGCAGTTTTTAAAATCAGAAATTGAGTTTCCATGTTCAACAATATTGAACAAACACCAAAACTATAATTAAAGATTTTATTAGAATATGAAAACCAACTGATTAAAATGAAAGAAAAAACAGTATACAAAACCGAAAAGAATATATTAATTAAAGCTTATTGATGCTTTACCAGCAACATGGTGGGAGAAAACACTTTCTCTTACTGCAAAAAGGCCGTGTGTTTTAATTCAAAACAATTTAAATCAAACTAAAAACTTAACCACAAAAGATTTATACACCAAATACAGGATTTTACAAGCAGTTAGAACTCAATTTGTTCTAATTATTTCACAATCCATTTAGTATTTTAGAAAGATACACCTATTCATTAGAATAGTCGACTTAAGTATTTTAAAAAGATGTAAATGGAATTAATTTGTTATTTTGCCAACAAATATATTAGGATTTATCAACATAAACAGATTGTATTCTTTTAAAATCAGAGTTCTTGAAATACATTTATTACGGATTAGCTACGATTTTAGCTATCGATTAGCTACGAGATTTTTAGGATTTAAGTATGATGTTGACCCTCAAACACATGACATGACACATCAGTATCTTGTCACGCTGACACTACCATGTGTTAGTGTCATGTCAGTTCTGATAACGGACGTTAGTGGGATGAATCAAAAGTGTGGATGAAAACTTTTAGAGAGACCATTTTTTGAAAGAAATGTTTAGAGGGACTAAACATGAAAACTGTTATATTTAGAGGGACCAAAAACATATTTAATCATATTTTGAAAAACAATTTTGTAAAATACATTTTTAAAAGGGTTAAATATATTTGAGGTCCTCATAAATATTTCAATATTTAATTTTAGATCAAGAGTATGGATGAAAATTTTAAGAGGAACATTTTTTGAAGAAAATATTTTGAGAGACTAAAATTAAATGTAGAGATATTTATAAAGACCTCAGACATATTTAATCTTTAAAAATACAAAGAAAAAAAATCAATTTTTTTTTAAATCTGAAACAAACAGACCCTACAATACATGTAAAAAAAAAATCAAATTTTCAACATGCAACCCATATGAAAGCACATTAATGAAAAAATGAAATAAGCATGCATGTAAAAAGCTATGAGTAATACTTCCGTGTGACAATTTTTAAATTAAGGTTAATAATCTTTGAAATGATATTGTACTTGTAAAAATTACAGGTGTGTATTACCCTTGCAAGGACAAGGATACTCAGAGGTCTTTGTAGGTATATAAACAATTTGTGGTGGTTTGAGTTTGCCCACAGAGGTGGAAAGCCCTATAAGGTAGTTTTATGGTGGCTTTAGAAAACCTGATCATGTGAGGTGAGAGGCTGTGTATATCAATGTGGTGCTTAGGTATAGGCGTATGAGTTACGCGTTATGAGTAAGTTATGAATTGTCTTCTCTCCTGCAAAAGGAGAGGTATTTATAGAGGCCTTTAGGCCTAGGGTTTTCTTGGGAAGGATTACCGCCCACTCAGTCAAAGGTGGACCATTAAATCCCTATTTCTTAGGGAGATGTAGATAAGTTATTGACCCTAACTTCAGTTTGACCAAGAAACATATTTTCCCCATGTTTTCCAATATCCAGGCCAGAGGGAGGCACGTAGGGCGAGGCGATACCTCTTAGAGTGCGACATATGGTCGTCTCTCTTTCTGGAACCGCAAGGCTCCCTCCCTTGCCAGTTCCTTTAAAAGTATAACACTACACAGTCTCTTAAGCATGAGGGCTTTGATGAAGGACAAAATGTTTTTAGACCATAAAATGAGTGAGTATCTGGAGGCCTTAGGTTACATGTGGTGAACCAAGTTGTTTGGGCTTTGGGTTCATAAAAGAGATTATAAGCTCTATATGATGAGGGACTTAAGTATCCAAGGTGAAGTTATGAGAGACCTAATGGGAGAGGTAGTAAGTTCCTCAGGTGCGTCCTTGATTCTCTTGGGCGGGATTTATATGTTTTTCTCTCGTCCTATGAAACTCTGAGACTCAGGCGAGGAGTTATATAGCTTGGAAATTTTGATCCCTTAGGCAAAATGACATGAAACCATATTAATGAGAATTAAGTCCCTGAGGCATGTCATTGACCCTCTCGGGTGGAACTTATATTAAGCCCTCAAACAAGACTTAAGACTAAGTCTCTTAGGAAAGACTTCAGTTGTGCCTCTTGGAAGAGATTAATATGTTTTTCTCCTACCCGAGAAAACTTTGAGTCCTTCGGTTGAGGAGTTAGATAACCTGAGAATCTTGGTACCTTAGTAAAAATGACATGAAGCCATATTAATGAGATAGTAGATCCCTCATGCAAGGCATTGTCACTCTCATGAGGGACTTCTATCAATTCCTAAGACAAGAGTTAATACTAAGTCTCTTAGGGAAAACTTTAGTCACGTCTCTTGGACAAGATTTATATGTTTTTCTCCCGCCCAAGAAAACTTTGAGTCCTTCGGTCAAGGAGTTATATATCCTAGGAATCTTGGTCCCTTAGGAAAAATCATATGGATCCTGGTCGATGAGACAATAAGTCCCTCAAGAAAGGCATTAAACCCCTTGGACATGACTCCTATCAAGCCCTTAGACAAGTCTTAAGAATAAGTCTTCTAGGAAAGACTTCGGTCGCGCCTCTTGGGTAATATTTATATGTTTTGATCCTGCACGAGGAAACTCTGAGTTCCTTAGGAAACGAGTTAAATATCTTGGGAATCCATGCCCCTTAGGCAAAATGATATGGAGCCATATAAATTGACAGTAAGTCCCTTAGGCGAGGCATTAGCCCTCTCGGGTGGGACTCCAATCAAGATGTCAGACAGGACTTATGATTAAGTCTCTTAGGCAAGGCTTCGGTCACGCCTCTTGAGCGAGGTTTATATGTTTTGCTCCCATATAATAAAACTTGGAGTCCCTCATGTGGGAAGTTAGATAGCCTGAGAATCTTAGTCCCTTAGGAAAAATTATATGGAGCCTTACTGATTAGACAGTAAGTCCTTCAGGTGAGGCATTGACCCTCTCAGGCGGAACTTCTATCAAGCCCTCAGACAAGACTTAAGACTAAGTCTCTTAAGAAATACTTTAGTCATGCCTCTTAGATGATATTTATATGTTTTGCTCCCGCCCAAGGAAACTATGAGTCCCTCGAAAGAGGACTTGGATAACTTATTTGTATTTCCCTAGGGCAAGAAGGATCTCCATCACGAAGTCCAGCATACAAAATATTGCCTTAAAATGCGGCAAAGATATTCGCCATGAAGTCTAGCATAAAACATTGCTTCAATGGGAAGCAAATATATTCACTTATAACTCCATCTTAAAAATATTTCCTGGAGGGGCGACAAGAATCTATGCCAAGAAGTCCAACATAAAAACATTGCCTCAAAGGGAGGCGAGGATCTTTTTTATGAAGTACAACATAAAAACATTGCCTTAAGGTGCATCAAGGATCTTCACCAGGAAGTCTAGCACAAAAAAATTACCTCAAGGGGGTAGCAAGGACATTCTCTAGGAAGTCCATCAAAAAAATATATTCAAAGACACCCTTATTAGTCATAAATGTACTGAAAATTATTCACAAATGAGTAATTTTGTATGCTAAGAAATTACAATGATCTAGCTACAATAATACTTTGTATGCCCAGTGAGGGAGCTTATAGAATATTCAACATGGATCTTCCCATTTAGGTTGTAGTTTACCCTATTATGCGGGTATAACCACAAGCTTTAAGACTAGACTGCCTTCTCACATTTCCTTGGCTTGACCTTGGTGTTATATCTTATGTCATCTCTATGCTTGGTGATTAATTTTCGGACATTGGCGATATCTCTTAATTCATGGATCAGGTTATCCACACATTCTAGTCTAACCTTGTTTACTTCTTGATTAAATTGGTATCGTTTCCACGAGGTCATATTAATCTCCACTGGTAGCATGGCGACCGCTCCATATACCATAGTAAATGGAGTTTCCTTGGTAATGGAGTGTTGTGTGGTATGGTATACCATAATATCTTATGGGGAAATTATGATTATAAGCCTTTGGCATCATCAAGTTTCTTATTGAGTTCTTTCAGGATTACCTTGATCGCTGATTCAACTTGCCTATAGACTTGAGGGTGTACTACTGATACAAACTTCATCCTCACCTCAGGATTCGACAAAATTCATTGACCATGGCACTAGAAAATTGACTTCCATTTTCGGAGATGATTTCTCCGGGGAGCCCAAACTTGCACATAATCTTATGCTAGTAGAAATGATGAACTCTTTCAATTGCGATCTTGGTGTTTGCTTCATCCTTTATCCATGTTGTAAAGCAACCAACCCCTATTATCAAGAACTTATGTTGTCTTGGCGCCAGGGGAAATGGACCCAAGTTGTTCACCCCCACTGGTAAAAAGGCCAGGGTGGTGTCATTGACTAAAGAAGTTTAGTTGAGGCGTGGTGAAGATCAACATGTCTCTGATACTGATCACACTTCTTGACGAAGGAAATGATATCCTTCATCATAGTAGGCTAAAAATACCCGCCCTTAGAAGTTTTTGGTCGAGGGCCTTCCTGTTAATGTGGTTGTTGCATGCTCCTTAGTGAACTTCCATGAGTACCAAGGTGGTTTCATGCTTGCCCAGTCACCGTAGCATGGGAGAAGTTATCCCCATTTTATAAAGTTTTCCCGAGAGAACAGTGTACTTGGTGGATTATTTTCTAATTCTCCTTTCTTCCCCAGGGTTTAAGGGTTAAGGTTCATGGTTTAGGATTTGAGTTTCATTCTCGCCTAGGAACTGTAGTGTTGTACCCAAAAATTTTCCCTCCCCCTTTCTTCTCACGACATTCTTTCAAGGCTTCTCAGACACTCAAGGCACTCAAGGGTTGACCAGTCCACTCCTAAGCCCAAAGGTCTACAATTAAGGTTTTGAGTTTCTCAAGGTAATTTGGTTCGCAAAGGTCTCAAGTGGCTTCCATGTTTCTTCATAGGTCCACAAAAAGGTCCATGTCAAGTTTCAAGCCCTACATCAAAAGTTTGCTAAGTCAATAGCTCAGATGATTGAAAATCAACTATATTGATAAAAAAGCCAGCTATGGTCAACATACAGTCAAACTTTAAGATTTTTGGTCAACATCAAAATTTTTAAGTGATATTCATCATTTTATCAAGGGTTGATCATGATTTCCCAAGGAAACCTCTAAAATCATCAAAAGTCCAAAATTGCCAAATTATGGTTTCCTTAGGAGAAGTCAACTAAACTTTGACCAGACATAACGTTCACATAATTCATCAAATTTTCACCAACAAAAGCTCATTTTGAAGAAAGTTCAATTCTCTACAACTTTGTTTTTATGCTCAAGTCCAAAAAATGCTTCATTTAAATGATATGAGCTAAAACATTATAGGTCATTTTCAAAAGTCAACAAAAAACACTTTTTGTCAAGGTAACTTACATCAAGATAATTTCTTCAAAAGCAAAAATGATCAACATAGAGATTGTATATGACATATTGAGATTTCTATAAAGTCCAATATCATCTTCAAAATATGAAAATTGAGCAAGTTATGAGTTGCACAAGTTGGGAGATTTTAAAGATATTCATGAAGTTCAAATTGGGCAATTTTGAATCTTTAAACCAATGGGCTCAATTTTTGAGACTCAAACATGTCCATGATATGTTAGAGGACCCCTAAAACCATTTCCTTATTTTCCATGATTTTTATTTATTTTAATTTAATTTTTATTCATTTAAAACAAATTAAATCAAAACAAAAAGCGAGGCTAATAGGCTTAAGCACATGATTGGATTTATGGGTCAAGATTAAATCCCAAATATTCAAGCAAGCCAGCAATGTGTCTAGATTCATTCAAAAAAAGAAAATGGTAAGAATGCTACAAAGTTTGGCAAGTTTCCAAATTTTGATTCTTGTCTTAAAACAAGGTTAAAAGCTACAAAGTTTGGCAAGTTTTCAAATTTTGATTCTTGTCTTAAGACATGGTTAAGTGCTTGATTAATTTCCATCTTTTCTATCCCATTCACTCTCTCTACAAATACTCAAGCAATGAAAGTTCAAGGGACCACGAAATTCTTTCATACCAAGTCCATTTCAAAATTCTCAAAAAATCATACGTGTAGAAGCTAGCAAAATTCTCAAAAAATTATCAAGAACCTTCATGCTTCAAAGCTCTGCCCGCAGGCCTTCTCATCCCATAAATCTATCCTTATCTTATTCCTGAACATGAAAGGGTAAGCTTGGACCAGTTACCATGGTCCAAAACACATGATAAAGGCATATCATACATTTCCGATCGCATAACATTTTGAGATTCATGTTCTTTTGTTTTACTTCGTTTTGAGCTTAATAATTATTATTAACGTGTTTTTGAGTACTTGATGAACAAGTTCTAACCATTGATACACTTCCATGCACGCGGATTCGATAGATATCATTTTTCCTCCGATCTGTGCATTTTGATCCAAAGTGCATGATTCAAGAACTTTTAGCCCATAACTCTTTTTTATTTATTTATTTTTGTTTTAATTCATTTCTTTCTTTTTCTTTTTAATTACTCTTTTTAATAAAATCATAAAATCAAATAAAAATTAGATTTCGAATTTAATTAATTAACTTTGTTTTTACAATAAAAATTAATTAATTAAAATCATTTTGAGTTTATTTTGCTAATTAAAATTGTTTAGGATTAAGTTTATTATCATAAAGCTTTTTTTTAATTAAAAATAACAAAAAAAATATTTTTCTACTTAGAATTCTTTAAGGTTTTATATCTTCCCCTTCTTATTCTCCACGCGTTTATTTATTTTTCGCCTTATAGTAATTATGTAATTGTACAAAGGGATGTAATAGTTTAAACTAAGACTTTTTACATTTTTCTTTCCCCCATTTCTGGTTTGTATTCCCCCCATCCCGAAGCGATGTAATAGTGTAGTTTAATTTCCGCATTTTTATTTTTCCGCACTTGTATATATTTAATTGCTAGATGTATGCTAATAGGTATTGCATGATAAGACTTAAAAGTAAACGTTAGAAAACCTAACATTCAAGACAAATATAACTGAAACACAACACACTTTGCACACGCGCACCTCTAGGGTGACCCTCACTTGTTGCCTTCAGAAAATAAACAGTCATATCCCTTGAACGTGGGACACTTTAGCAAAGATCCTCAGTTAAAAAGATCGTAGTCCATCTATGACTCTTCGATGCTTCCTTCGGTAAACGATCTAGTCCCTTACAATAAAATTGCTAAAGTTCCCAACGAGTTGCCTTTATGACTGTACGATGACCCGCGCTTGTCCCTCAAACATCCAATGATAGAGCTACCCACCAACTAATGGTGGGATATCACTATCTAAAGGAAAAGAGGAAAAGAACAAATACCATTCGAGTAGGTAGACAACTTGTAGTTGCTTGCTCATAAAACAAAATAATTTCCCACACATACACTCTCTTTTTAAAATATTTTTAAAGACAAAAACACTTTGTATGCATTCTCAACGATACGAGAATCATTATAAAGTTCGCCGTAATAAGGCATCTTTTCAAAATACACTTACATAAAAAGCATTTTTAAAGTGAGCTAGCAACTAAAAGCTCGTAGATAACCATGGATGGAAAGGGTGCTAACACCTTCCCTTTCCATAGCCTATCCCCCGAACTCAGAAAATTCTCGAAAGGTCTTTCCTGTTTTTTCACCCTTTCCTTTATTGGATAAAAGAAAAGTCGGTGGTGACTCTTGCTAAACTGCAAGATTTGCGATAAAACTCAAAACCAGTAAAGTCAGTTCTCCTACCGTATTACAGAATTGGCGACTCTGCTTGGGACAATACTATTAAAGTGGGGTTACCTTAGAGCTATATCATATTTAAAATGCTTAATTTGTTTGACTTGCTTGCTTTACATTTCAGGTTTACGTTTGAGTATTCTTGTATAGATCCTATACCCGGATCTGGTGCACTTTTTAGGAAAGTAGCAATAGATCATAGAGACTGTACGGTGAATACCGATATGGTTGAAGTGATAGATGTGTTAGTCTGACACATTTGTTGGTACCGATATCCTTTATGTTGAATCAAGGAGAATACAGGGCCACTGTGTGGTGTCATAAAGCACTATCTGACCTTAGAACCTTAGCTGAACAAACTTGGCTATTAGAAAGTAGTGAGATAGATGACTTCGGTATAAAACTGAGGATTGGTTGATAATCGATATTACACTCATTGAGATTGGACTTTCGGGATATTCTGGCCGCTAGAAAAGATCTCTTGAGTTGAAACAATGCCCGGTGAAGAAAGATCGGTGATATTGAGATTCCTTAGAACCCGGTTACTTCTTTTAGGACAGGTTGAGCCAACTAAAACTTTAAGAGGGTAGTTACCTACTGTGATACGGTGGGGGAACTAACTTGAAGTTGCGTTTGTGTTTGCAAATGTTGCGGTTTAGCGAGAGTCGCCACCGACTTTTCTTTTATCCAAAAGGAAAGGTGAAAAGCACAGGAAAGACCTTTAGAGATGTTTTTTTTTAGTTCGAGGGGTATATTATGAAAAGAGAAGGTGTTAGCACCCTTTTCATCCATGGTTTTCCATGGGCTCTTAGTTACTCATTTAGATCACTTGCTTTTGTTTGACAGTGTGCTTGTGGTATGGGTTTTGAAAGTATTTTGAAAATGTCTTTGTAATGGTTCTCGTTTCTATAAGAACGCGTACAAAGTGTTGTTTCGAAAATAGTTCAAAGATGTGTTCGTGGATTGTGTTTTTGAAAATGGTTTTGAAAAGATGTTTTGCAATGGTTCTCGTCTCTATTATAACGTATAAAAAATGTTTTGTCTTTTCGAAAATGTTTTGAAATGAGAGTGTTGGTGTATAAAAGTGTTTTTGTTGCAAGCAAGCGAGTAACTAAGAGCGAAACTACCTACTCAAAAGGTCTTAAATGTGCTTTTCCTTCTCCTTTAGATATGACTATCTTACCATTGATTTTGTAAGAAGTCCCATAATTGGATGTGAAGGGACGGGTGTAGGGACATTTGTATAGTCATAGAAGGCAGCTCATGGAACGTTTTAGCAATGTCGTTTAGGGACTATATCGTTCACCGAAGGCAACATTGAGGGTCATCGAGGGACTACGATCTTTTATCGAGGGTCTTTGCTAAAACGTCCATGTTCGAGGGACATGACTATTTTTATGATAGGCAACGCAATGAGGTTACCCTAGAGGTGTTAGTGTGAATAGTGTGTTAGTTTGCATGCATTTTGTCTGGTATTTGAAAGTCATCTATTTATTGATTTTATCTTGCCATACATCTTATTTACTAGCAATATATGAAAGGCAAATAAAATGCGGGAAGTAAAATCTAAGCTATTACATCACTTTAGGGGGATGGGGGTATAATTTAACAATGGGGATGAATTAGAAATTAAAATATTACAACCATATCGAATGATAAAGAAGACAATGTGAAAAAAGTGTAAAATATAGGGACAAATGCATTTTGAACCGCTATGTGTCGACCCATGCTACTATGCATCGACACATAGCTTTTCCTTGCTCCTGTAAAACAAAATTAGTCTAGTATGAGTCGACTCATAATGGGATGTGTCGACTCATGCCCCTTCTTGTATCGACGCGAAACACGTATGTATCGACTCATAGGCTCTTTCAGCTTCTGTTTTGTGACCTGAACTCAGTATGGGTCGATGCATGAGGGTTATGTGTCGACTCATACCCTGTTTTTTCACTAGGATGGGTCGACACATGAGGATATGTGTCGATACATGCTGCATTTTTCTGCCTTAAACTTTGTTTTTACTTACTGTACAGGTTATATTATGGCATATGATGGACAAACGTAAATAATACATGATTGAAGAAGCCTAAATCATAAGCAAATGATTAGCTCAAATGGATAATAAAATACTACATCTTATCCTCAAAGAACCACAATTTATTAATGATGTAATGACAAGATATCAAGTCAAGAGGACTTACCTTTGGGCTGCACTGGTTGTTTTAGATCTGAATACTTTTCCAAATGTTGTGATGACTTTGTGAGTTTTCAGAAAGTTGCTCTAGACTGTTGGAACCGAGTTGGACTATACTGTAATATTTTTGGTATTTTTGATGGTGAATGTGAATAGCACTACAAGGACTGTTTTTATGTTTGGCCAAACTTTGTATGTGATGAAGTGTTTGGCTTATGGAGAGTTTGTATGGTGGAATAGAGGATTGGCTTTCTGTTTTGAACAAGAACATATTTGATTTTGAAAAAAAATCATTCAAGGCTAACAAGAATACTGTTTTTCTGCTCAATAATAACTTTCTATTCTCTCTCTCAATCCTCTCTTCAAAATCCAACCTCTAAAATCTAAAACCCCTTGTCTTATGAGACAGCCCTCTTTTTTTAGACCCTTCACTGTGGTTTAGGGGGGAAACTACATAAGTTATTTTGAATTGTTTTTGCTTACTACTTTGACACTTTCTTCACACAATTTTCCTTTGCCATTTTGGTGCAATTTTTGGGGCTGTTGCGATGCAGGCTTGGGCAGACTGCATAAAGCAGTTTTTGGACTGCATTGGGAAACATGCATCCTTGGGGTACATCATAGCACAAGCTTTCTTGCAGGGCAGCATGGGGTGTTGTGGAAATGTGGCACATCACATTTTGTTCAACTTGGACAACATGGTTTGTAGCATGTCACAATTTTGGTCTTATGGAATATTTCAAGCACATTATATCAAGGGCCAAAACATTGTGACAAGGTATTTTTTGAGAAAATTCAATCAAGGCATAGTTTTAGAATTTGTAATTTTGTAAGAATTCCACTTTATAATAACTTGAATTACTTGCATTATTTTTAATTATTTGGAATTGTAGTAAAAAATGTCATGAAGCAAATGAAATTAACCAAGTATAGAAAATACTTAGAAAATTTTCAAAGTCTTGCAAAGTTGGATTTTTGATTCTCTTGATTTTTGATGATCAAATTTTATATTTTGGATGTCTTGATGAAATATGATTTTTGGGACTCAACTTTGGTCAAAAAGTCAAGGTTTGACTTTTTAGTGTACCGTTGACTTTTCTCACCAGTTGACTGAATTTGTCTATCAATCCACTGATCTCAGGAGATGAATTGAAATATGAAATTAGGTCAAACTGACGCGCTCGGATCCTTGAGATCATGCTTCCAACCAATAAGCAAGTTATTAGGTAAAAAAAAATCAAAGTTCGGTCATTTTTCAGTAAAAACCCTAATTTCGCCCATTTTGCCCCTTTTGGTAATTTGAATGACTTTCTTGGAAAATTGTGATCCTAAACTTGAAACTTGACAAAAATAATCCCGAGGGTCCATAATGATTCATGAAAGTCATTCGAAACATTAGCAATCCAACTGCCTTTGTACAAACCCAAACCCTAATTTGAGGTATCAGTGTTGGGAAAATTGTTTGACCTAGTCGATACTTGCACAAACTTGAGGTATTGGAGATCTTTATAGGAAATATCTTGAGAAATGAGAGGGAAAATTTTGTGGTACAACAATTTCCCCTGTTCAATCTTCTTAAACCTGAAGAGTTAGATTGGCATGTTTTTCCATTCGTGACTCAAAGGTGGAAGATGATTGGACACTAGAGTGCCCAGAAATTTGAACTCGGTGATGCGATGATAGGAGGAATGGGATTAAGGATGCCATTTGAATAGGCGATAGAATCCTGTTGGATATGGGCTTGTAGATGCCATCTAAGAATGCCAGTTGAATTGTAATTTGTAAGTTGGAAGAACGAGTATTAGAATTGCGTCCATGTTTGGAGTGCATCTGAGTTGTATCTGAAAGCTGAATCTAAATGAGTATCAGGATGGCATCCGTATCTGGAGCATATTTGAACTGTAACTGAAAGCTGGATCTGAATGAGTATCAGGATGGCATCCGTATCTGGAGCGTATCTGAACTGTATCTTGAGGTTGAATCTGAATGAGTATCAGGATGGCATCCGTATCTGGAGCGTATCTGAACTGTATCTGAAAGCTGGATCTGAATGAGTATCAGGATGGCATCTGTATCTGGAGCATATCTGAACTGTATCTGAAATCTGGATCTGAATGAGTATCAGGATGGCATCCGTATCTGGAGCGTATCTGAACTGTATGTGAAAGCTGGATCTGAATGAGTATCAGGATGGCATCCGTATCTGGAGCATATTTGAACTGCATGAAAAGGTTGAATCTGAATGAGTATCAGGATGGCATCCGTATCTGGAGCATATCTGAGCTGTATCTGAAAGCTGGATCTGAATGAGTATCAGGATGGCATCCGTATCTGGAGCGTATCTGAACTGTATCTTGAGGTTGAATCTGAATGAGTATCAGGATGGCATCCGTATCTGGAGCATATCTGAACTATATCAAAAGGTTGAATCTGAATGAGTATCAGGATGGAATCCGTATCTGGAGCGTATCTGAACTATATCAAAAGGTTGAATCTGAATGAGTATTAGAATGGCGTTCGTGTCTGGAGCGTATCCGTACTGTATCTGATTGCCTATTGTTAATGGTAGCTGTTAATCTTATCCTGAAAAGGGTAAAATGTTAGCTGAAACACAAAGTTATGTTGTATGAAATGTATGATGCAATGTATTTGCTTTATCAATGTTTATGATATATGGATGCAATGTATGCGTATGTAAGCTGATTTGCTGTATCGCTGTTTGATGGAGGAAAATAAATCCTTGAAAGCTGCTGAGGATATGTTGAACTTTCATGTCTTGGAGTTGGAGTACTGACGAACTCTTGTTGAGAGAAGTAAATTATATTTTGAGGGCAATGCCATGTACTGCTTGTAAGATCTTCTTGAGGAACCCTGAGAAATTTGATGATTTCTACTGGGGATTAATAATTTGAAATTTGTTCCGCTGGGGACTTAAATGACGTACTGTGGGGATTTCTTGGATAATAGCCTAGAGACATTTTACTATTCTTTCCACCTATCAGTAATTGTCTTTCTCATTTTGTTTATTTGTAAACAGTAATTATATTCAAATGCATATGTTCATCAATGAATCATTGGACGCTTTTGCAAACAAAACACAATCGTAAATAAAAGGACAAATAGTTTTTATACTTTCAAAGAGATAACTTTGTATTGATTTTGAATAAGTATTTTGTACAAAGGAGACAAACATTCTAGTAAGAGAATGGTGCCATAAAACAAGAAAAATTTATACAAAGATAGCTATGTGTAATAATCCCATGGGGTTCCCATTCTGCTATAGCCTTCATATCTCCGAATATCTTGTCTATTTGTTGCTTCGTCCAAAGATGATTGAATTGATCAGAAAATCCGAGTTTATTAGTGGAAGTCAAAGGTTGTTTGTTAAGTGATCCGACGGGACATAGTCATATGCTTTAATTCCCTAACTTTTGCCTGGTCCGCCCTTTCGGGTTTTCAGCCCACCGGGAGACCCTTTTTTGCCCAAGTTGCCCTTTCGAGTTTTCAACTTTTCGGGTGTACATATTTTTATTTTATCCCTAATTTTTGCCGAACCTTTTTGGTTCACCGGGATACCCTTTTTTTGCCTAGGTGCGTCAACCTAGCAGGTCTCTTATGCGTGGTATCTTTTAACTATGTCCACATTCACAGGGTGTGGCAGGTCGTCGTCATCCATGGTGGTCAAGATCATTGCCCCACCAGAGAATATGTTCTTGATTACAAATGGTCCCTCATAGGTAGGAGTCCATTTTCCCCTGGGATCACTTTGTGCCAGGATGATACGTTTGATCACTAGATCCCCAACTTGATATACTTGGCGCCTGACTTTCTTGTTGAAAGCCTTGATCATCTATTTTTGATACATTTGACCATGGCAAAAAGCAGTAAGTCTCTTTTCATCAATTAAATTTAGTTGATCAAGTCGAGTTCGGATCCAATTGTCTTCATTCAAACCTACGTCTTTCATAATCCTCAGAGAGGGGATCTGAATCTCAATAGGAAAAACAACTTCCATGCCATATACCTAAGAATAGGGTGTTGCCCCAGTTGATGTGCGAGCCGTGGTACGATACCCGTGGAGAGCGAATGGTAACATCTCATGCCAGTCCTTGTAGGTGACTGTCATCTTCTGTATGATCTTCTTAATGTTTTTATTTGCAGCCTCGACAACACCATTCATCTTTGGCCGGTAGGGAGAAGAATTGTGATGCTGAATTTTGAATTACTCGCACAAGGCGGTGATCATAATGTTGTTAAGATTTGTACCATTGTCAGTGATGATCCTTTCCGAGATATCATATCGACAAATGAGATTTTGCTTGATGAAGCGGACAACAACATTCTTAGTAACGGAAGCAAAGGAAGCTGCTTTGACCCACTTTATAAAATAGTCAATGGCCATTAGAATGAAGCAGTGTCCATTGGAGGATGTCGGCTTGATTTCCCCAATCATATCAATTCCCCACATAGAAAAGGCCCAAGGAGCCGTCAAGACATTCAGAGGAACCGGAGGTACGTGCACCTTGTCAGCATAAATTTGACACTTATGACAGGTCCAGGAGTGTTGATAGCAGTCTGCTTCCATGGTAGACCAATAATAGCCTTCCCGTAGGATTTTCTTCACCATCGTATGCCCACGGGAGTGAGTGCCAAAAGTACCTTCATGTAATTCAGCCATGATGTTTTCTGCTTCAACCTTATCCATACACCGAAGCAGAATGGAGTCATGATTACGTTTGTACAGGATGCCATTACTCAGGAAGAACTTAGTAGAGAATCTCCTTAAGAACTTCTTATCATTGATTGAAGCTCCTTTTGGATATTCTTGAGCCTCGAGATACCTCTTAACCTCATGAAACCAAGGCTGGTCCACTACCTCTTCAGTATTAATCTCGTGACAGTGTGATGGTTCATCCATTCGTTCGATGGTGATCTGGGGAGCCTCGTTATCCCAATTAAGTTTAAACATAGATGACATTGTAGCTAGAGCATCTGCTAGCTAATTTTCTTCTCGTGGGAAATGCTCGAAGGTAATCTTCTCAAAATGTGGTAGCAATGTCAAAACATGTTCTTTGTAAGGGATAAGATTTGGGTGCTTAGTGTTCCATTCCCCTTTGATCTGACTGATGACCAAAGTTGAATCTCCAAACACAACTAAAGATTTGATTCCCAAGTCTATGGCAGCTCTGAGACCAAAGATGCTTGCTCCGTATTCCGCCATGTTGTTCGTACAGTTGAAGCAAAGTCTGGAAGTAAAAGGAGTATGACACCCTTCCGAAGATATGAGTACATCGCTGATACCATTACCAAGTGCATTGGATGCCCCATCAAAGAACAGGGTCCATCGGGATCCTTGTTTAGGTCCGTCATATGGCCTGATTTCTTCACAGTTGTCTAATATCATGATGTCTTCATCCGGAAATTCAAACTTCATGGACTGATAGTCTTCTACAGCTTGGTGAGCAAGGTGATCAGCCAATACACTGCCCTTTATAGCTTTCTGGGTAGTATACTGTATGTCATATTCTGTTAGAATCATCTGTCATCTAGCTATCCTCCCAGACAGAGCAGGCTTTTCGAAGATGTATTTTATCGGATCCATCTTAGATATCAACAAAGTAGTATGAGTCAGCATATATTGTCTTAGCCGGCGAGCGGCCCATGCCAGAGCACATCAAGTTTTCTCGAGCAGTGAATATCTGGTGTCACAGTCGGTAAACTTTTTGCTTAGGTAGTAAATAGCGTGCTCTTTTCGGCCAGACTCATCATGTTGCCCCAGTACATACCCCATTGAGTTTTCTAGAACAGTCAGATACATGATCAGTGGTCTTCCCTTGACTGGTGGCATCAAAACAGGAGGCTCTTGCAAGTACTCTTTGATTTTTTCGAAAGCAGTTTGGCATTCATCATTCCATTTGACTACTTGATCTTTCTTCAATAGTTTGAAGATTGGCTCACAAGTAGCTGTTAGGTGAGAAATGAATCTGGCAATATAGTTCACGCGTCCCAAGAATCCTCTGACTTCCTTCTCAGTATGAGGAGCAGGCATTTCTTGTATTGCTTTAACCTTGGCAGGATCGACCTCAATACCTTTGTTACTGACGACAAATCCTAGGAGTTTACCGGACCGTACTCCGAATTTGCACTTGTTTGGATTCAACCTTAGTTTATACTTATTCAATCTCTCAAACAACTTTTACAAGTGATCAAGGTGCTCTTCTTATGTTTGTGATCGGGCTATCATATCGTCTACGTAGACCTCTATTTCATGATGTATCATGTCATGAAACAAAGCTACCATGGCACGCTGATAGGTTGTCCCAGCATTCTTCAGTCCGAATGGCATCACTTTGTAGCAGAATGTGCCCCACTGTGTGACAAATGTTGTTTTCTCCATGTCCTCAGGTGCCATTTTGATTTGGTTGTAACCTGAGAATCCGTCCATGAAGGAAAACACTTTGTGCTGGGCCATATTGTCAACCAGGATATCAATGTGGGGGAGTGGAAAATCATCTTTAGGGTTGGCCCTATTCAAATCTCTATAGTCCACACACATTCATACTTTGCCGTCTTTTTTAGGCACGGGAGCAATGTTGGCTACCCATTGAGGATAGGAACTAACAACCAAGAATCTAGCATTGAATTTTTTCATGACTTATGCTTTGATCTTCTCTGACATGCCAGGTCTTATGCGGTGGACTTTTTGTTTTACTGGTGGACAATCTTCTTTTGTTGGCAGACGATGTACCACGATGTCTGTATCGAGTCCCGACATGTCTTCGTATGACCAGGCAAAGATCTCAACATAATCATGCAACAGCTGAATCAAACGCTCCTTAACACTGGGCTCCAGATTAGAACACACCTTGACCTCTTTTTTATCCTCCTTGGTACCCAGATTGATTGTATCCATAGGTTCCTCGTGAGGCTGAATGGCTCTTTCCTCTTGTTGTAGTAGTCTGGCCAGTTCCCCCGGTACTTCACAATCTTCCTCACCTTCGTCCTCGGCGTGGTAGATTAGATCCTCAGAGTCATGAAAGGCCATAGCAGTATCGTTACCCACGGGATCCGGAATAGAGGGGTACCTGCATTTGTGAGTGTGCGTGTGTGTAAGGGTATAACCATCCTTAGAAAATAAAATGTAAAAGAAAAACAATGAGCACAAAAGTTTGTATGTGAAAAACGTCTATGATTCATTGAATGTCATATGAAGATGAAATAAAAACCCTTAAAATGGACCATTGTGCCTCGGGAAAGACACAAGGTTTTAAATGTGAGAATTGTTTGTGAATATTACAAGTCCAACAGAAATGTAAAGATAAATTACTGAGGGATGAAAGTTATTGGGACAAAGTCTCTGGATTCCCAATTGTGATGTCCTCCGTTGATAGTAGGAAAGATCCAATTCTCCAAGCTGCAATCCTCTTCACTATCTTCCACCGTGTTGACCTCTCGGTTGCTAATATTCAAGGGTGGCCCTCCAGCACGGGCACGGCGCACAGCCTTCCGAGCACTTGAAGTGAACCCTAAACCAAACTTTTCAGATTTATACGGAATATCCGGAAGTTTCCCCCAGATGGTGCATCCATGCTCCTCTACTACTGCCTTGGCGTCCTTCAGAGATGACATCCGGAGTGGAGGTCTTGTAATCTTGGGAATCTGGGATGTATTCTTGGTCACTGCTACCTCTTGGGGGACCTCTTCGAAATGTTGAAAAGGAGTTTCAATAAACTCGCCATCCAATTCCACACACCAGAAAGAATTGAAGTGGCTAATCATATACTCTTCCTCTCCATGGACAGTGATAATCTTTCCCTGGACCGGGTATTTTAGCATTTGGTGCAGTGTAGAGGCGATAGCACCGACATTATGGATCCACGACCGTCCTAGCAGACATGAGTAAGAAGGGCGGATGTCCATTACATAGAAGGTTGAGTTGAAAGTTTGAGTCCCAACTTTTATGGGGATATCCACCTCCCTGTGCACCATCCTCTTTGAGCCATCAAACGCTCTTACGACTATGTTACTGGGTTTCAATGTTAGTCCTTTGCAGTCTAATCTGTCGAGAGCTTTCTTCGGTAAAACATTCAAAGATGATCCAGTGTCCACCAAGACATGGGCCAGAGTTATTCCTCTATATTCCATAGAGACATGCAATGCCTCGTTGTGCTTTCTTCCCCTTGGTGTCAGATCAGCATCCGAGAAGCCTATACCATTATCTGCCATCAAAATGGCCACACAATCTTGAAATTGGTCAGCAGACGTCTCTTGAGGCACATGGGTTGTCTTTAGGAACTTCACCAGGGCTTTCGCATGTGCCTCGGAGCACAGCAATAATGCCAGCATGGAGATTTTGGAGGGAGTTTTCCCCAACTGTTCAACTACGTCATAGTCTCTCTTCTTTATTATTCTCAGGATTTTCTCCATTTCCTTCTTGGAGGTTTCGGGGATAGCCAGTGGTTGAGCCTTCGTCTGGACATGCTCTTCTTGAATACTTTTCCCTCGAGTTTCAGTAGTAGGAGTGTTGGTAGGAATGACAGCAGGAGTTCTATTGTATTTTTCAATAGGAGCACTTGCAGATATGATTATTGGTACAGAGGTAACCTTTGGAGCAGCCACGGGTCCAAAAACTGCCTTTGGAGGGCCAATTTCTGGAGAGAAGATTCTACCACTTCGGGTAAACTTACTGGTTCCAACAATATTACTAATGTCGGAGTTTTCTTCTTCAGATCTTATCTCTTCAGCGGCCAGCCCATCTGGTTTGATACCATGGAAGTAGATGTCTCCACCGTAATTCCACGACACAGTTTTGTCTGATTCATACGGGACTGGCCTAGGCATTGTGATTATAAGAGGAGTAGTTTTTGGAACCGATGTTATCCTAACGGGTTTTTTGGGGACCCTGGAAGAATTGGCGGAGATGGTTATGATTGAAACTTCTTCAACAAGAACAGGTAAAACAAGAGTACTTTCAAACAGAATCTCTTTGTTGTCTATCAAGTGTTGAATGCCTGTTTTCAATGAAGGGCAAACAGTTGGTGAGGATAAGCAGAGATGGCAGTCTTCATTACAACCCGGGAATACACCGACTTTCATCAAGTTTATCTTAATGATTGGGAGTGGAGTCAAGAGTTCATCAATTGTGGTAACAAACAAATCTTCTTCGATAGTGTGATACGGTGGGAGAACTGACTTGAGGTTTTGCGTTTGTTTTTGCATTTGTTCGGTTTAGCAAGAGTCGCCACCGACTTTTATTTTATCCTAAGGAAAGGTCAAAAAGCACAGGAAAGACCTTTGAGATGTTTTCGTGGGTTCGGGGGGTAGATTATGAAAAGGGAAGGTGCTAGCACCCTTTTCATCCATGGTTATCCACGGGCTCTTAGTTACTTGTTTTAGATCACTTGCCTTTGCTTTTCAATTGTTTGAAATGGTGCTTTGTGTGTGTGGTTTTGAAAATGTTTGGAAAAAGATGCCTTGTCTAGGCAACCATTGTAATGACTCTTGTTTGAGTATATACAAAGGTGTGTGTCTTTTTGAAAATAAATTTCAATGTTTTGAAAGTTGTTTTGAAATTGTTTTTGAAGTTGTGTTGTGACGTGTGTTTGAAAAATGGCAAGGATGTTTTGCAAGATTTTTGATCAAGTAACTAAGGGTTGTCTACCCTATTTTACTCAAAGATCTTTCTCATGTTTTAACCCTTTTAACAGTGTTGTTTCACCATTGTGTTTGGTGAACAACCTTGCGTTAGGATGTTAAACGGGACGGGCGCGGGTCATCATATGCGATCATTGAAGGCAACTTGTGAGACGCTCTAGCAATTTTGTAAGGGACGAGATCATTTTATCGAAGGCAACATCGAGGGTCATCGAGGGACTAACGATCTTTGTTTATCGAAGGGACATTTGCTAGAGTGTCTCATACTCGAGGGATATGATTGCATTTTTCCGAGGCAACAAGCGAGGTTACCCTAGAGGTGCAAGTGTGAATGGTGTATTGATTTTCATGCATTTATCTTTGTGTTAGGTTATCTAGCGGTTGATTTTGAATCTTCGCATACAAACCCTAATTACTATACAGTATATGAAAGGCGATAAATTTCCGGAATTTAAAGTCTAAGCTATTACAAATAAGTATCCGGGGATGGGGGTACAAATGTTTACAAATGGGGATGAGTCTTATCAGAATAGTAGTGTCCAAATATTATTTACAACCAAATCGAATCGTCGCATTCTCAATGTAAAAATATAGCAAGGTATAAGAATCAAAGAGAATCAAAAGTATTGTTCAATGCATATGATTATTTACAAATGATCAAAATGTTAACCTAATGCAAAATAAGTATTTTTAATATTTTTATATTTTTGTTAGTGTTATATAAACAAAAGGTTTTTTAAAGAGAAAATCAATTAACTTGATAAATTCTATTTTTATGTATTTTTGGTTTTTTAAGGCAAATGAAAAATATTAAGAAACATTTATACAAAAAAGATAATATATTATTTTTTTATTTAACAAAAGAATTAGGAATTAGGTAAAAAAGAAAATAAAGTGATACATATATATAAAAAAGGATTGATTTGTAAACCTAAGAAAAATAAATAAAAAAAAGAAATTAAATGGGCTTGGAGAATGTTTGGCCCAAATAACAAAACAAATTAAAACAAGGGGGGGGGGGGGGGGGGGGGTACACGCTGAAATATTTGGGCTTAAGGGTTTGGTTCAAAGGGCAGGCCCAGTTGCAACGTTTAACATTTTTTTAGGGTTTGTTTGTATTTTGTTCAGAACAAGGTTTTATAGTTTGAACGGCGCCGCTCTCCTCTCCTTTCTTCGTCCTCTTCATCCTTCTCAAATAGGACCACTGGTGCTCCCTCCACTCGCTTTAGGCTACCAGGGTGATGCCTCCACCTCCTCCTCCTCGGGTTTACACAGGGCGATGATTAAAAGGGTAACGATTTTCTTCTTCATGCGTTTTAGGGTTTTCATATTTTTATCTTGCATGTTTTAGCTTTTTACATGTTTTGATCTTTGATTGTTCTTTGTTTATGTGAGGTGTAACAGAAAGAAAGGGAATTGATACCTTTGGATTTGGCTTTCTTTTAAAGAGGAGAGGGAGGGTTGGACGGTGTCGCTCTTAGGTGGCCAAGGCGGAGGGAGGATGATGACAAAAGCTTGGCGTTCTGGTATTTTGTATCTTCAACTTCATTTTATGATGAAAATAATTCTGAAAACGCTTATGATATTCGTTTCGCTTCTGGACCTCTTCTTATCTGAATATGTTAATGATGACTAAATCTGAAACTTGCTTTTTAACATGTTTTTCTTCCTCTTTGTGGGTGTAGTTAGTTTTCAATGATGAGTTTCTTCTGAGAATGCTTGTTTCTGACTTTCTCCTTTCCTTTGGGCTTTGTTGATTCTGAGTTGGTGTTTTTGCCTATGATGAACTTGGTTCTGAGGAGTTTGCTAGTGTTATTGGTGGATTTGGGTTTGTTGGAGTTTTGGCTTTGACATGCTTGTTTGTGTTTGTAGTTGTTGTGAATTTGGCTTATGATTTTTCTGATGAACTTTTGATTCTGAGAGTGTTATTGTTAAGTTGATTTGTGGTTTGAAGTTTCTGTATGTGTAAGGCAGGCTTCTGTAGGTTTTTGATGTTTGAACAGGTTTTTAGGCAGGCTTGAAAGTTTGCTTGAAGGCAGGTTATGTTGTGCTTGCTTGAAGGCAGCTTTGAGGCAAGCTTGTGATGCTTGTTTTTCTGGTATAGGCTTGCTTCTGGTTTGGTACAGATTGGAATAGGTTATGCAGGTTTTGGTAAGTGTTTCAGGAAGGATGTTTGAAGGTTTGCTATGCAGGTTTCCTATTGGTTTTAGGCAGGCTTGAAAGTTTTCTTGAAGGCAGGTTATGCTGGTTTTGGATTGAACAAGCTTTAAGGCTTGTTGTGCAGGCATGCTTTTTGGTTACAGGCTGGCTTGGATACAAGCAGGCTGCAAGGCTTGCTTCTGGTTTGAGTTTGTTCTGAGGTTTTATGCAGGTTTGTTGAAGGTTTTAACAGGTTTGTTGAAGGTTTGTTGGTAACAGGCCTCAAGGCTTGTTGAAGGGTTTACAGTTTTGTGGTATCTTGCTCTCTGTGTTCTGCCCTGCATAGCCTGCCAAACTGTAAAGCCTATTTCTCTCTCTTTCTCTCTCCATTTAAAAAGCATATTTTATTGCTTAATATGTCTTTTTCTGAAAAGGTTGTTGGTTTGAAAATGATGAAAAGGTGCTTTTACAGGCTTGCTTGCAATTTGGTTTTCCTCTGCATATTTTCTTATCTTCCAGATTTTCTGTATTGACAGCTTTGATAGCTTGTAGGTAGTTTGTTGACAGCTTGGTTGTGTAACTTGGTTTTCCTAGTTTGAACTTGTGACTTAGTTTGCTTTATTTGACATTGCAATTTGGTTTGGCATTTCAGTTTGCCACTGTACAGCTTGGTGAACTTTTTATGCAGCCTTGTGCCTTCTTTGGGTTTGATTGTATGCTTGCTAAGAATAATTTTACTTTCCTCTTTGTGAACCAAGAAGAGAAATCTTCTTGTGATTTGCAAAGAGGACGAGTAAAACATGATGAAAAACCAAAATAATCTGATTCCGGCCAACAACCTTTAATGATGAACTTTTATTTATCTGTCTGAAAATGCTTTTCCAATTTAACTGTATTGACTTCTTTCCTCTGTCTTTGCAGGTAAATATCAGTTAGATAAGGGAAGCAGCAGTAGAACATAGAAGACTTAAAGAGATTTAGATTTATTTTCTTTTTTCAATTATTTGTAATAAATATCATTGTAAATATTGTAAATAAATTTACAGTATCCAAATAACATTTGTAACATCAATTGAAAATGAATAAAAATCTTTTGTCAGATAATTCTTTATTTCTTCTGCACTTGTTTATTTAATTATTTAAATTTCTTGAATTATAATAATTGGAAATGCATCCCAACTATTTTAACTTAGAAATTATAAATAATCAACAAACGTCGCAGTCTCACAACCTTGCATTAACCAACAATAAGCCCGACATTCCAAATAACCAAAAGCATTGCATAATTAAACAAACAAACGTCCATACGTATTTTACCTCCCTGATCAAACTAAAGCTTCAAACTTTCAATCAGAAGCCTCAGCTTCTATCCCAGATGTTTAGACTTTGAGAAACAAACAGAAATCTCGAACAAGCGTCAAAGCAGTGTGACAGTCAATTTGAAATACTGTGGATTCAAACTCTTCTGAGAATGCGTGTACAAACCCTAATTTTGGATTTACTGTCAAAGAAACGTCTGTTTTCTCAAACCCTGAGCCAAACTCAACCAAATTGATAGGAACCCTAATAATCTATTTGATTGATTCAAAATTAATGGAAACCCTAATTTTGGGTAGACTGATAAGAAAGGTTCGTTTGACCAATTCTCGAGCCAATCTAAAAAATCAGAGAAAACCCGAAGCTGCGATTTCTTGTGAAAAAGGGATGAAAATTTTGGGGTACAACAGTTGCCCCTGTTCAATCTTCTTGAACCTGAAGAGTTAGATTGGCAGTTTTGCCGTTCGCGACTCGAAGGTAAAAGATGATTGGACACTAGAGTGCCCAAAAAATTTGCACTCGTCAAAGCATAGTCGAGGGAATGGGCTTAAAGATGCCATCTGGAAATGTGATAGAATCTTTTCGGAGATGGGCTTAACGATGCCATATGGAGGTGTGAAAGAAGTCTTACTGGAGATGGGCTTAAAAATGCCATCGGGAGGTGCGACAGAATCTTGTCGGAGATGGGCTTAAAGATGCCATCCAAGAATGATTGTTGAATTGTTATTTGTAAGTTGAAAGAAGGAACCTGTGTAGGGTTTCCTGATGATGAGTCTGTATAAAACTGCATCTGAATTCGAGAAGGAACCGGTGTAGGGTTGTCTGATGATGAGTCAGTGTAAAACTGCATCTGAATTTGAGAAGGAACCGGTGTAGGGTTTCCTGGTGATGAGTCCGTGTAAAACTACATCTGGATTTGAGAAGGAACCGGTGTAGGGTTTCCTGATGATGAGTCCGTGTAAAACTGCATCTGAATTTGAGAAGGAACCGGTGTAGGGTTGCCTGATGATGAGTCCGTGTAAAACTGCATCTGAATTTGAGAAGGAACCGGTGTAGGGGTGCTTCAAGATGGTCAAGTAGATAATTGTCCTGGCTGGTTTCAGGTATTAATCTCTGACCTGAGAAAGAAAGATAGTTTTCCTGGCTTGTTACAGGTATTGATCTTCAATCCCTCGTCCATAGATGGTTTTCCTGGCTTGTTACAGGTATTAATCTGGAACTTGAAACAAATTGTTGTCGATCTTTTGCTGAAAAAGGTAGATTGTTAGTTGAAACACAAAGTTATGTTGCATGAAATGCATGATGCAATATATGTGTTTTGTCAATGTTTATGATATATGAATGTAATGGATGTGCATGTAAGCTGAGTAGCTGTCTTGCAGAGGAAAATAAATCCTGGATAATGAAATCTTTGACTGCTACCGGAGAAAGTAAATCCTTGACTACTGCAGGGTATTGAAAATCCTTTGATCATTGAAAATGAGAAGTATTGGGACCGCTGTTGGGGAATCAGGAGTTTGAGTTGTATGCCAATCTACTGAGGATTCCTGTCTTGAGGAGATCTTCACCGGGGAATATCTGAATACCCTGTGAGGAACTGAGAATGAGAGTCTTCATTCTGCTTGGGGAATTTGTGTGGAGAGTCAAAGATGAGAATCTTGATTTTGTTGGGGAGTAAAACATCTGTGGGGAATAGCCATACGGCTGGGGAGTAGCTATCCTGATGGAGAGTACGCTCAGGACTCTGGGAAAAGCTTATTCCTGTTTGGAAGAAGTTCAGGAGTTTAAGTTGTTTGCCACTTTGAGAATGAGAATCTTCATTCTGTCGGGAATATCAGGAACTCAGGTTATATGCCACTTTGAGAATGAGAATCTTCATTCTGTCGGGAATATCAGGAATTCAGGTTGTATACCACTTTGAGAATGAGAATCCTCATTCAGTTGGGGATATCAGCAACTCAGGTTATATGCCACTTTGAGAATAATAATCTTCATTCTGTCGGGAATATCAGGAATTCAGGTTATATGCCACTTTGAGAATAAGAATCTTCATTCTGTCGGGAATATCAGGAATTCAGGTTGTATGCCACTTTGAGAATGAGAATCTTCATTCTGTTGGGGATATCAGGAATTCAGGTTATACGCCACTTTAAGAATGAGAATTTCCATTATGTCGGGAATATCAGGAATTCAGGTTATACGCCACTTTGAGAATGAGAATTTCCATTCTGTCGGGAATATCAGGAATTCAGGTTATATACCACTTTGAGAATGAGAATTTTCATTCTGTCGGGAATATCAGGAATTCAGGTTATACGCCACTTTGAGAATGAGAATCTTCATTCTGTCGGGAATATCAGGAATTCAGGTTGTATGCCACTTTGAGAATGAGAATCTTCATTATGTTGGGGATATCAGGAACTCAGGTTATATGCCACTTTGAGAATAAGAATCTCCATTCTGTCGGGAATATCAGGAATTCAGGTTATACGCCACTTTGAGAATGAGAATTTTCATTCTGTCGGGAATATCAGGAATTCAGGTTATGGGTCATAAGATTGGGTGTGTACCAACCTTCTGAGGTTTCAAGGATGAGAGTCTTCATTCTGTTAAGGGTCAGAAATTGGGAGTATACCAATCTTCTGAGGTTTCAAGGATGAGAGTCTTCATTCTGTTAAGGGTCAGAAATTGGGAGTATACCAATCTTTTGAGGTTTCAAGGATGAGAGTCTTCATTCTGTTAAGGGTCAGAAATTGGGAGTATACCAATCTTCTGAGGTTTCAAGGATGAGAGTCTTCATTCTGTTAAGGGTAAGAAATTGGGAGTATACCAATCTTCTGAGGTTTCAAGGATGAGAGTCTTCATTCTTGAGAAAGACAGATTTTTAGGAGCTTCAGTTGTCCGTTATTCTATTGGTGGCTGTAACTTCCAACAGGTGATGAAGGAATTTTGAACGACCTTGAATTCCAGCAGGTGATGAAGGAATTTTTGATGATGACCGCAACTTCCAGCAGGTGATGAAGGAAATTTTGAACGACCTTGAATTCCAGCAGGTGATGAAGGAATTTTTGATGATGATCGCAACTTCCAGCAGGTGATGAAGGAAATTTTGAACGACCTTTCAACTTGAATGTAATTTTGCTTTGGAGAATAAATCCTTGACAAATGTTGGGGAAATAAACCCATGACTGTTGGTCTGCTAGAGAGGTGATGAACTTCTCGAGGACGCTTGAATTTCTTTTCAGAAAGATTTCGGAGAGGTTTCATTACTGCCCCTAGTATCAGATGCTTGTGATATTGCCAGGACACTTGGACTGTACGTAACCCTTTGATGAGATTGACGTTTAAATGCCCCAAGTGATGGTGAGGGAGACTTGCCCCAGGTTAACTGAACTTTTGAAAGATTTGTTGAAATCTTGACTGCACTGCCCCAGGTTAACTGAACTTTGAAAGATTTGTTGAAATCTTGACCGGACTGCCCCAGGTTTATTGGACAATACCAAATAAAATCCCCTTTTGTTGATATGAGATTTTTGTAACGGAAGTGTCATCCCACTTTGAAGTGATTTCATTCACTGAGAGAGCTTTCGTTCCTCTGATCATTCATTGTATGAATTTCTTTGCCGTTTAAACAAGTAAACCATGTGCAACCAACGATATTCAAATAATGCAAAGTTTATGCTTGTCTCAAAGTTTTGAAAAATATGTTTTTTAGCAGAAAACTTTTTATAAGACAAATTCAACACAAGATTTAGAGTAAAGCCTTACAGGAGTCAGGATACCTTTTGTGACAGTATGCTTTCGAACTAACCCATGCTTCAATTAGGACTTTTGAAGGGTTGTAACGTGGCTTGGTTCACGGTTTAAGAATCAAAGGATAAAGGCTCAAAGTATATTTGTTCCCGCCCGCTCTTCGTGATGTCCTTCAGTCCTAAACTCAGTTATTTGTGTGTCGAACTCTATTCGAGTTTGGAACGACTTTTTGGTGATGGCTCACACTAGTTGACTTTTAGAGGGCAGTCATTTTTGCAACATTTTTCATGTTGTTGAGGATTTGTAATGACCTCTTTCTTTTGATTTGTTATCCCTAACTTTTGCCTGACTGTTCCTGTTTTCGAGATTACAGTCAGCGGGATGCCCCAGCTTTCTTAAGCCTCCTTTATAGGTTTTGGCTCAGTGGGCTTTTCTCTTTTGAGAGATAATGATTGCCTATGAGATAAGGAACCATCACCGTCTTTTGGCTCCAAAGGAATGTTTTTGATGTTATTCGTTGTATTACGAACTGAGAGTTTGCGACTTCAATGCGCATCTTTTTGAATTAACTGAGTGACTACCCTGCCCCAAGTTTAAATTAAAGGTTTCAATTTGTGTTTAAAACAGAAAACTCCTACTTCTTTGGCTCGAAGGGGTTGACTAGGGATTATCTTCCTTATAACTCCAGTGTTTAGGATTTGAAAGAAACGCCTGTACATCGTCAGCAAGGTCTGTTCAAAAGCATACTGTGTGAGATTATGGTATTGTTTCATCATCCTCCCTCTAAAGGCTTATAGCTTTTTATCAAGAGTTAAATATCATAAAGAAAGCACACGAATAGTGAAAACGAATGGATGAATTTAAGACAAACATATGCAATGCATTAATGAAACAGAGTTTGACATCAACAGATAATTGTTTGAATAACAAAAGAAATTACAACTTGAAAATTCAAATGAAACAAAAGTCTCTCAGTTCGAGCTTTGTCATTTCAGATGGAGAACCCTTAGCGGAAGATTTTCATCTCGCCATCCGGCATGAATTCCAGCACTCCTTCGTCAATCAAGTCTTGGATCTTGTTCTTCAGGGTCCAACAGTTGTCAGTGTCATGTCCAGGACCATGGGAGTGGTATGCACACCTTTCATTGGGGTGATAGGTAGGAGCAGAGGTGTTGGGATTCCAGGGAGGATCCTTTAAAGTAATCAGATTGACCTCTAACAAGCGTTTCAGTATTAGAGATGATGGTATATCAGTCTCATAGAAATGTATTCCAGATGCATTTCGCTTGCGCTGATCACCCTGTTGATGCTGGCGAGGTTGTTGCTGGGCTAGTGACCCTGAAGCAAGCTGGGGAGCTTTTCCTTTGTCTTCTTGTCTCAAAGGAGATTGGACGATGATTTGATCTTCAACCATAGCTGTTTGCCCCACTTGGTTATTTTGAAGCAGCTTGTTGACGAGGACCCTGAGCTCTTCTTGTCTTTGAGCTAAGTCTTGAATGAGAGCCATCTGGCCCACCAGCTGTCCCATCATTTGGATCTTCATTGTTGACAGCTCAATTTGTAGCCCTTCCAACTGATCATTCCTGATTCCGCCTGGACTCCCTAGGATCATGCCCCTAGTGAGGAGAGCTTTTATTTATTTTTGCCCCTGGGACAGGTTCAAGAACATTTCTCGGGGTTGAGCATTTTGAGCCTGAACGTCCTTGATGGTCTTCTCTAGAGCCATCTCTACTGAAATAAACAGTAGGAGAAATAAGGAAACCTGAAAAGGAAAACCTGTTACGATGCAATGCATGATATGTGGATGCATGTTTTCAAGGATCTCGTGGGGTAAACACAAGAAAATGTTAGAGGTTGAACTTCGATCAATATCTTTGATTGAAGAACCTTGTAACGGTGGATGTCTTTCCATGAGAATCAAGCTCACCATGTCAAGTGGGTCATAGCCCCCGATTCAAGTTGTTGCACTTGATCTTTGACGGTGTTTGTTTAGAGGAAAACCTTCTTGCCCTTTGGTAGACGTCTGGTTCAACGCGACCCTGCATCAAAAGACCCTCGAGATCCTTGAAATGTTTATTGAAAATGCTATGGCATGATGCTATGATGTTATGTACATGTATGGAAAAGCAAGTAAGTGTATATACAGGTAATCATATTCACACAAAGCAAACAAGTCCTTAGGTTTAGGCTTGCATGGAGTTTGTAGGTAAGTACCCTCTTGAAGTTAGTTGGCTCATCATGTCCTAAAATAGAAACCGGGTTCTAAGGAGCTCAATATCACTGGATTATTTTCTATGTTCATTGTTTTGGTTTAGCCACTTAACTGGCGACCAAAATATTCCAAGAAAACAATCCTCAATGAGTGTAGTATCGAGTATCTACCAACTTCGGACTGCACCAAAGTCGGTCATCTCACTACCCCTAAAAAGGCCAAGATGGTCAAGTAAGGTTCTAGAGTTCTTTAGTGTTTCATGACATCGCTCAGCGGCCCCGTATTCTCCTTGACTACTCAAGGGCTACCGGTACTCACAAATATGTCACACTAACATAGCTACTGCTTCAACCATGTCGGTATACCCCACACAGTTCCCTCACAGTTTATTGCTATTTACCTAAAAAGGTGCCCCCAAATCCAGGTGTAGGACTTACAACAAACCCAAACAAGGAACCCAAAAAGTAAAGCAATCAAAGTAATCAAAGTAAGCATGTAAAGGTGATCTAAAACCCTAAGGTAACCCCACTTTTAGAGAAGTCACCAGCAGAGTCGCCAGTTTTGTGATACGGTGGGAGAACTGACTTGAGGTTTTGCGTTTGTTTTCGCATTTGTTCGGTTTAGCAAGAGTCGCCACCAACTTTTATTTTATCCTAAGGAAAGGTCAAAAAGCACAGGAAAGACCTTTGAGATGTTTTCGTGGGTTCGGGGGGTAGATTATGAAAAGGGAAGGTGCTAGCACCCTTTTCATCCATGGTTATCCATGGGCTCTTAGTTACTTGTTTTAGATCACTTGCCTTTGCTTTTCAATTGTTTGAAATGGTGCTTTGTGTGTGTGGTTTTGAAAATGTTTGGAAAAAGATGCCTTGTCTAGGAAACCATTGTAATGACTCTTGTTTGAGTATATACAAAGGTGTGTGTCTTTTTGAAAAGATATTTCAATGTTTTGAAAGTTGTTTTGAAATTGTTTTTGAAGTTGTGTTGTGACGTGTGTTTGAAAAATGGCAAGGATGTTTTGCAAGATTTTTGATCAAGTAACTAAGGGTTGTCTACCCTATTTTACTCAAAGATCTTTCTCATGTTTTAACCCTTTTAACAGTGTTGTTTCACCATTGTGTTTGGTGAACAACCTTGCTTTAGGATGTTAAACGGGACGGGCGCGGGTCATCGTATGCGATCATCGAAGGAAACTTGTGAGACGCTCTAGCAATTTTGTAAGGGACGAGATCGTTTTATCGAAGGCAACATCGAGGGTTATCGAGGGACTAACGATCTTTGTTTATCGAAGGGACATTTGCTAGAGTGTCTCATACTCGAGGGACATGATTGCATTTTTCCGAGGCAACAAGCGAGGTTACCCTAGAGGTGCAAGTGTGAATGGTGTATTGATTTTCATGCATTTATCTTTGTGTTAGGTTATCTAGCGGTTGATTTTGAATCTTCGCATACAAACCCTAATTACTATACAATATATGAAAGGCGATAAATTGCGGGAATTTAAAGTCTAAGCTATTACAAATAAGTATCCGGGGATGGGGGTACAAATGTTTACAAATGGGGATGAGTCTTATCAGAATAGTAGTGTCCAAATATTATTTACAACCAAATCGAATCGTCGCATTCTCAATGTAAAAATATAGCAAGGTATAAGAATCAAAGAGAATCAAAAGTATTGTGCAATGCATATGATTATTTACAAATGATCAAAATGTTAACCTAATGCAAAATAAGTATTTTTATTATTTTTGTATTTTTGTTAGTGTTATATAAACAAAAGGTTTTTTAAAGAGAAAATCAATTAACTTGATAAATTCTATTTTTATGTATTTTTGGTTTTTTAAGGCAAATGAAAAATATTAAGAAACATTTATACAAAAAAGATAATATATTATTTTTTTATTTAACAAAAGAATTAGGAATTAGGTAAAAAAGAAAATAAAGTGATACATATATATAAAAAGGATTGATTTGTAAACCTAAGAAAAATAAAAAAAAAAGAAATTAAATGGGCTTGGAGAATGTTTGGCCCAAATAACAAAACAGATTAAAACAAGGGGGGGGGGGGGGGGGGGGGTACACGCTGAAATATTTGGGCTTAAGGGTTTGGTTCAAAGGGCAGGCCCAGTTGCAACGTTTAACATTTTTTTTAGGGTTTGTTTGTATTTTGTTCAGAACAAGGTTTTACAGTTTGAACGACGCCGCTCTCCTCTCCTTTCTTCGTCCTCTTCATCCTTCTCAAACAGGACCACTGGTGCTCCCTTCACTCGCTTCAGGCTACCAGGGTGATGCCTCCACCTCCTCCTCCTCGCGTTTACACAGGGCAATGATTAAAAGGGTAACGATTTTCTTCTTCATGCGTTTTAGGGTTTTCAGATTTTTATCTTGCATGTTTTAGCTTTTTACATGTTTTGATCTTTGATTGTTCTTTGTTTATGTGAGGTGTAATAGAAAGAAAGGGAATTGATACTTTGGGATTCGGCTTTCTTTTGAAGAGGAGACAGAGGGTTGGATGGTGGCGCTCTCAGGTGGCCAAGGCGGAGGGAGGATGATGACAAAAGCTTGGCGTTCTGGTATTTTGTATCTTCAACTTCATTTTGTGATGAAAATAATTCTGAAAACGCTTATGATATTCGTTTCGCTTCTGGACCTCTTCTTATCTGAATATGTTAATGATGACTAAATCTGAAACTTGCTTTTTGACATGTTTTTCTTCCTCTTTGTGGGTGTAGTTAGTTTTCAATGACGAGTTTCTTCTGAGAATGCTTGTTTTTGACTTTCTCCTTTCCTTTGGGCTTTGTTGATTCTGAGTTGGTGTTTTTGCCTATGATGAACTTGGTTCTGAGGAGTTTGTTAGTGTTATTGGTGGATTTGGGTTTGTTGGAGTTTTGGCTTTGACAGGCTTGTTTGTGTTTGTAGTTGTTGTGAATTTGGCTTATGATTTTTCTGATGAACTTTTGATTCTGAGAGTGTTATTGTTAAGTTGATTTGTGGTTTGAAGTTTCTGTATGTGTAAGGCAGGCTTCTGTAGGTTTTTGATGTTTGAACAGGTTTTTAGGCAGGCTTGAAAGTTTGCTTGAAGGCAGGTTATGCTGTGCTTGCTTGAAGGCAACTTTGAGGCAAGCTTGTGATGCTTGTTTTTCTAGTATAGGCTTGCTTCTGGTTTGGTACAGATTGGAATAGGTTATGCAGGTTTTGGTAAGTGTTTCAGGCAGGCTGTTTGAAGGTTTGCTATGCAGGTTTCCTATTGGTTTTAGGCAGGCTTGAAAGTTTGCTTGAAGGCAGGTTATGCTGGTTTTGGATTGAACAAGCTTTAAGGCTTGTTGTGCAGGCATGCTTTTTGGTTACAGGTTGACTTGGATACAGGCAGGCTGCAAGGCTTGCTTCTGGTTTGAGTTTGTTCTGAGGTTTTATGCAGGTTTGTTGAAGGTTTTAACAGGTTTTTTGAAGGTTTGTTGGTAACAGGCCTCAAGGCTTGTTGAAGGGTTTACAGTTTTGTGGTATCTTGCTCTTTGTGTTCTGCCCTGCATAGCCTGCCAAACTGTAAAGCCTATTTTTCTCTCTTTCTCTCTCCATTTAAAAAGCATATTTTATTGCTTAATATGTCTTTTTCTGAAAAGGTTGTTGGTTTGAAAATGATGAAAATGTGCTTTTACAAGCTTGCTTGCAATTTGGTTTTCCTCTGCATATTTTCTTATCTTCCAGATTTTCTGTATTGACAGCTTTGATAGCTTATAGGTAGTTTGTTGACAGCTTGGTTGTGTAACTTGGTTTGCCTAGTTTGAACTTGTGACTTAGTTTTCTTTATTTGACATTGCAATTTGGTTTGGCATTTCAGTTTTCCACTGTACAGCTTGGTGAACTTTTTATGCAGCCTTGTGCCTTCTTTGGGTTTGATTGTATGCTTGTTATGAATAAAAATCTTTTGTCAGATAATTCTTTATTTCTTCTGCACTTGTTTATTTAATTATTTAAATTTCTTGAATTATAATAATTTGAAATGCATCCCAACTATTTTAACTTAGAAATTATAAATAATCAACAAACGTCGCAGTCTCACAACCTTGCATTAACCAACAATAAGCCCGACATTCCAAATAACCAAAAGCATTGCACAATTAAACAAACAAACATCCATACGTCTTTTACCTCCCTGATCAAACTAAAGCTTCAAACTTTCAATCAGAATCCTCAGCTTCTATCCCAGATGTTTAGACTTTGAGAAACAAACAGAAATCTCGAACAAGCGTCAAAGCAGTGTGACAGTCAATTTGAAATACTGTGGATTCAAACTCTTCTGAGAATGCGTGTACAAACCTTAATTTTGGATTTACTGTCAAAGAAACGTCTGTTTGCTCAAACCCTGAGCCAAACTCAACCAAATCGATAGGAACCCTAATAATCTGTTTGACTGATTAAGAATTAATGGAAACCCTAATTTTGGGTAGACTGATAAGAAAGGTCCGTTTGACCAATTCTAGAGCCAATCTAAAAAATCAGAAAAAACCCGAAGCTGCGATTTCTTGTGAAAAAGGGAGGGCAAATTTTGGGGTACAACAGATAGTATTGGTGTTATGGCCATGTCTAGGCATAGGAGCAGAAATGACGTTTGGCTTCTCGGGCACATCAAACTCAATCTCTTTTGCCTCTATAAGGTCTTGAATTTTGTTTTTCAGGGCCCAACAGTTGTTAGTGTCATGACCCGGACTTTCAGAATGATATGCGCAACGAGCATTTGGGTGATAATGAGGGGACGCTGTGTTGGGGTTCTTTGGAGCTTCCTTTAGAGTTGTCAAATTGGATTTCAGAAGATGTGGTAAAACCTGGGCTAGAGTCATATTGATTCTGGTGAATTGCCGGACTGGCCTTTCCACCCTCGGTTGATTACTCCTTGGTTGATCAGATGTAGGCTTTGGGATCATAACAGGCCCTACCATTAGTGGCCATTCGGCTCTCCCTTGGTTCCTTTGTGGATAAATAATAGATACCTCCTTCTTCCCAATGAAAGGATTTCTCACAGCTGTAGAGGCAGATGAATCCTTCTGAATCTTTCCACTTTTTATGCCAGCTTCCACCCTTTCTCCGGTTAGTATTAACTCAGTAAATCCTGCAGATGAGCTCCCAATCAGATGGTTGAAGAAAGGGCCCAATAGAGTGCCTAAGAATATGTCCACCAATTCCCTTTCAGACAGAGGGGGTTGCACTCTCCCAGCTAGATCTCTCCACTTCTGCGTGTAATCCTTGAAACCCTCATTGGAAGCCATAGCCATACTCTGAAGTTGAGTACGCGTAGGCGCCAAATCAGCATTATATTGGTACTGCTTATAGAAAGTTGCGGCAAGATCTTCCCAGTTGTGGATGTTGGCCCTTTCCAATTGGTAAAACCAATCGAGTTGTGTCCCTGATAGGCTATCATGGAAAAAATGCATCCACAGGTCTTTATCAGCGGAGTGCAGCTGAATCTTTCTCACACATGATCGGAGGTGCATCTTAGGACATGACACCCCGTCATATTTTTCAAACAACGGCACTTTAAACTTTGGTGGGATCACAATTCTCGACACTAGTCCCAATTATTCAAAGTCTAGACCTGGCACCTTTTGTATTTCCATAACGCTCAAACGCTCTTCAAGATGTATGTACTTATCATCTGCTAGAGGATACTGTTCCTCTGAGTAGTCTTCCTCTTCTTCCTCCTCTTCAGATTCTGATGGAACCACTGTTTCTTTTCCTTTCCCCTCTCCTTCCCCGGAAGTGGTTGCAAAATTAAAGGTTCTTATAGTCTGTCCCTGAAACCTTCTCCCCATGTTCAAAACCCCAGTGGCTTTCTTTGTTTTCTTTTTTCTTTCTTCAGCTAACAGAGTCTTCAACTCTTCTTGCCCCTTGGCTAGGGTCATGAGTAACTATTGATACTGTGTGTTTTGAACTTGAAGATCTTTGACTGTCTGTTTGAGATCCATCTCACTGAAATAAACAGTAGAAGGATAAGGTGACCTGTTATGAGAAACATGTATGATGTTATGATGAACGAAGATGCAATATGCAAATGATTTCAAGGAAGATTAGAGATTTAAATTTGTTCAAACCAAAAAAGGAACACAGGTCATATTAAAATCCAATTTTGAATACATCATGCCTCCTTGGGCTTACAATGAAAGAAACAAAATACACCAAACTCTTAAGACAGAAAGACTGAACGCATCCTTTTTGGAGCAATGTAGGCATTCAGGTTTTTCTCTTCCTGAAGCAGTTTGGTGAGCTCTAGAACCTTCTTCTCAATGGCGTAATACTGGGCTTCAAAGGTGTCTCGCTCTTCCTTCAACTGAACCCAAGCTTTCTGCAGGTCTTCGAGAGAGGTAGGCATGTCGGGATGAAGAACGGTGTATGGGGTGTCTCCTTCAATAACAGGTTCAATGATGACAGGAAGGATGGAAGGGTAAGGCATCAAGAGACTCTGGGCACAAGCCCGTACCCACCTAAGGTAAGGCTCGAGAGGGATAGAGTTTTTATGTGCCAAAGTCCTATTGTCCACCTTGTTCACCATTCCCCAAGCACGTGTAAACCTCTGGCGGTAACCCTAGTCTTCTTTTTCGTATTCGAACACCAGACCTTGGATGAGCATCTCATGAGGGCCGTCTCCTCGGGCATACCCAAACTGTCGAAGAGCTAAGCATGGGTTGTAAGTGATACCTCCCCTAATACCAAGCAGAGGTATGTTAGGGAACTCCCCACAACAGTCAATGATAGAAAACTCTTCCAAGGATCTCGAACACCAACGAATATCAGAGTGGGTGAGAGACATCATCCTTTGAGACCAAGTCAGTCTTTGCTCGTTCTTCAATGCTGACTGAGGCAGGTGTGAAGTGAACCACTTAGTGAGTAGGGGGATACAACACAAAAGAGTACCTCTTTTCTTCATGGTGCGGGTATGAAGACAATGCAAAATGTCTCCTAGTAAGGTACGTATAGGATTTCGAGAGAGAAAGAATTTGATGGCGTTAACATCTATGAATTGGTCCTAATTTTGAAACAGAACTAAACCATAAATGAGAAGAGCCAGGACGTCTTTGAAAGCTTGGAAATCCATGTCATCCCAGAACGAACGAGCTTTTTCTAATAGAAACTTATCTAGAAAGCCTTTAACCCCGCTTCTTGTCTCCCAATTGGCTATGATATCGGTCCTCTTCATATGCAATACTTCGGCGATGACTTCAGGTTTTAGAATCCCTTCTAGACCGGTGAACGGTATCTGATCAAGCACGGGAACCCCTAAGAGTAGGGAGAACTCTTCCAATGTAGGTACCAACTGATAGTCCGGGAAAGTGAAACAATGATGTACGGGATCAAAGAATTGGAATAGTACACACATCATCTCTTCTTGGAAGTTGGATGTAGCCAAACTGAGGAGTCGACCATATGTCTTCGTAAAAGGAGAATCCCTGGGCACTCTTGAGGCTAGATCTTGAAGTTGAGGATGTGCTTTTACAAAGCTGATTCGGATGGTGTTTCTTCGGAGAGAATTCATGTTCTACAAAACAAAAACAAAGATAAATTTCTAAATCCTTGAAATGGTTAGTGAGCATGCGTATGATGTTCATGATGTTTATGATGTTTATGTACAAGTAAATATATACACACATAACAAACAAGTCCATATGTTTTAGGCCTGCATGAGTTTTGTAGGTAAGTACCCTCTTGAAGTCTAGTTGGCTCAACCTGTCCTAGCAATAACGATCGGGTTCTAAATGATCTCAATATCACTGAACTTTCTCTTAGGCATTGTCTCAGTACAACAATCTTTTCTTGCGGCTGAGATATCCCAAAAGTCTAGCCTCAATGAGTGTAGTATCGAGTATCAACCAATTTTCAGCTCTACACCAAAACCGGCTATCTCATTACATCCTAATGGATAAGTTTGTTCAATTAGGGTTCTAAAGTCAATTAGTGCTTCATGACGCCACTCAGCGGCCCCGTATTCTCCTCGATTCACCACGAGGGATACCAACACCCATAAATGCATCACACTAACATAACCATTATTTCAACCATATCGGTCTACGCCGTACAATCTCCACAATCTATTGCTATTTACCTAAAAAGGTGTCCCAGATCTAGGTGAAGGATCAAAGCAAACCCAATACAAAGAACTGAATATAAAGCACAAAAATCAAATAATGAAAGCGAGTTAAGGTGATCTAACCCTAAGGTAACCCCACTTTTATATTTTCCCCAGCAGAGTTGCCAGTTCTGTGATACGGTGGGAGAATTGACTTGAAGTTGCATTTGTGTTTGCAAATGTTGCGGTTTAGCGAGAGTCGCCACCGACTTTTCTTTTATCCAAAAGGAAAGGTGAAAAAGCAAAGGAAAGACCTTTAGAGATGTTTTTTTTTTGAGTTCGAGGGGTAGATTATGAAAAGGGAAGGTGTTAGCACCCTTTTGATCCATGGGCTCTTAGTTACTCGTTTAGATCACTTTCTTTTGTTTGACAGTGTGCTTGTGGTGTGGGTTTTGAAAGTATTTTGAAAATGTCTTTGTAATGTTTCTCGTTTCTATAAGAACGCGTACAAAGTGTTGTTTCGAAAATAGTTCGAAGATGTGTTTGTGGATTGTGTTTTTGAAAATGATTTTGAAAAGATGTTTTGCAATGGTTCTCGTCTCTATAAGAACGTATACAAAATATTTTGTCTTTTCGAAAATGTTTTGAAATGAGAGTGTTGGTATGTAAAAGTGTTTTTGTTGCGAGCAAGCGAGTAACTAAGAGCGAAACTACCTACTCAAAAGGTCTTAAATGTGATTTTTCTTCTCCTTTAGATATGACTATCTTACCATTGATTTGGTAAGAAGTCCCATCGTTGGATGTGAAGGGACGAGTGTAGGGAAGTTTGTATAGTCATAGAAGGCAGATCATGGAACATTTTAGCAATGTCGTTTAGGGACTAGATCATTCACCGAAGGCAACATTGAGGGTCATCGAGGGACTACGATCTTTTATCGAGGGTCTTTGCTAAAACATCCATGTTCGAGGGACATGACTATTTTTCTGATAGGAAACGCAATGGGGTTACCCTAGAGGTGTTAGTATGAATAGTGTGTTAGTTTGCATGCATTTTGTCTGGTATTTGAAAGTCATCTATTTGTTGATTTTATCTTGCCATACATCTTATTTACTAGCAATATATGAAAGGAAAATAAAATGTGGGAAGTAAAATCTAAGCTATTACATCACTTTAGGGGGATGGGGGTACAATTTAACAATGGGGATGAAGTAGAAACTAAAATATTACAACCATATGGAATGATAAAGAAGACAATGTGAAAACAGTGTAAAATATAGGGGAAAATGCATTTTGAACCGCTATGTGTCGACCCATGCTACTATGTATCAACACATAGCTTTTCCTTGCTCCTATAAAACAAAATTAGTTCAGTATGAGTCGACTCATAATGGGATGTGTCGACTCATGCCCCTTCTTGTATCGACGCGAAACGCATATGTATCGACTCATAGGCTCTTTCAGCTTCTGTTTTGTGACCTGAACTCAGTATGGGTCGATGCATGAGGGTTTTGTGTCGACTCATACCCTGTTTTTTCACTAGGATGGATCAACACATGAGGATATGTGTCGATATATGCTGCACTTTTCTGCCTTAAACATTGTTTTTACTGACTGTACAGGTTAGTTTATGGCATATGATGGACACACGTAAATATAACATGATTGAAGAAGCCTAAATCATAAGAAAATGATTAGCTCAAAGGGATAATAAAATACTACATCTTATCCTCAAAAAACCATAGTTTATTAATGATGTAATGACAAGATATCAAGTCAAGATGACTTACCTTTGGGCTGCACTGGTTGTTTTAGATTTGAATACTTTTCCAAATGCTGTGATGACTTTGTGAGTTTTCAGAAAGCTATTCTGGACTGCTGGAACCGATTTGGACTGTACTGTAATATTTTTGGTATTTTTGATGGTGAATGTGAATAGCACTACAAGGACTGTTTTTATGTTTGGCCAAACTTTGTATGTGATGAAGTGTTTGGCTTATGGAGAGTTTGTATGGTGGAATAGAGGATTGGGTTTCTGCTTTGAACAAGAACAGATTTGATTTTGAAAAAAATCAGTCAAGGTTAACAAGAATACTGTTTTTCTGCTCAATAATAACTCTCTATTCTCTCTCTCAATCCTCTCTTTAAAATCCAACCTCTAAAATCTAAAACCCCCTTGTCTTATGAAACAGTCCTCTTTTTGTAGACCCTTCACTGTGGTTTAGGGGGGAAACTACATAAGTTATTTTGAATTGTTTTTGCTTACTGCTTTGACACTTTCTTCACACAATTTTCCTTTGCCATTTTGGTGCAATTTTTGGGGCTGTTGTGATGCAGGCTTGAGCAGACTGCATAGAGCAGTTTTTGGACTGTATTGGGCAGCATGCATCCTTGGGGTGCAGCATAGCATAAGCTTTCTTGCAGGGAAGCATGGGGTGTTGTGGCAATGTGGCACATCACATTTTGTTCAACTTGGACAACATGGTTTGTAGCATGTCACAATTTTGGTCTTGGGGAATATTTCAAGCACATTATATCAAGGGTTAAAACATTGTGACAAGGTCTTTTTTGAGAAAATTCAATCAAGGCATAGTTTTAGAATTTGTAATTTTGTAAGAATGCCACTTTGTAATAACTTGAATTACTTGCATCATTTTGAATTATTTGGAATTGTAGTAAAAAATGTCATGAAGCAAATGAAATTAAGCAAGTATAGAAAATACTTAGAAAATTTTCAAAGTCTTGCAAAGTTGGATTTTTTATTCTCTTGATTTTTGATGATCAAATTTCATATTTTGGATGTCTTGATGAAATATGATTTTTGGGACTCAACTTTGGTCAAAATGTCAAAGTTTGACTTTTTAGTGTACAGTTGATTTTCTCACCAGTTGACTGAATTTGTCTATCAATCCATTGATCTCAAGAGATGAATTGAAATATGAAATTAGGTTAAAATGACGCGCTCGGATCCTTGAGATCATGCTTCCAACCAATAAGCCAGTTATTAGGTAAAAAATCAAAGTTCGATCATTTTTCAGTTAAAACCCTAATTTCACCCATTTTGCCCCTTTTGGTAATTTGAATTACTTTCTTGGAAAATTGTGATCCTAAACTTGAAACTTGACAAAAATAATCCTGAGGGTCCATAATGATTCATGAAATTCATTCGAAACATTATTAATCCAACTTCCTTTGTACAAACCCAAACCCTAATTTGAGGTATCAGTGTTGGGAAAATAGTTTGACCTAGTCGATACTTGCACAAACTTGAGGTATTGGAGATTTTTATAGGAAATATCTTGAGAAATGAGAGGGAAAATTTTGGGGTACAACACCTACAAATTCCATGCAAGCCTGAACCTAAGGCTACTAGTGTGACTTGTTTGCTTTCATTATCTAACAACTCGAACTCCTTGCAGGACTTGTTTGTTTTCATTATCTAACGACGTGAGTTCCTTGCAGGACTTGTTTGTATTCATTATCCAATAACCTGGATTTCTTGCAAGATTTACTTGCTTACGTCACCTTACACTTTTGCTTGGTGCATAACATACACATCATTATATCATGCCATAGCATTTCGTTAACCATTTCAAGGATCTCAAAGGGCCTGTGATGCAGGTTATGATAAACCAGATGACTAGCAAGGGGCAGGAGGATTTACTTTCCTCTAACCAAACACCGTCAAAATATCATGAACCAACGTCTAGCACAACACAGGGGGGTTTATTTTCCTCTAGCCAATGTCGTCAAAGCCCGATGTCTTGAGTCAGAGGCTATGACCCACTCGACATGGTGAGATTGATTCTCATAGAAGGACATTCAAAGATAAAAAAGTCTTCCATCAAAGCAACAATCAAATTCAGTTCAAACATCTTCTTGTGTTTACCCCACAAGATCCCTGGAAACATTGCCTTTATGTCATTACATAACAGATATTCTCAAGACAAGTTTCTCATGTTCTCGTTGTTTATTTCAGCAAGGAAAATGGCTCTCAAACAGAACGACAGAGATCCCCAATGTGATATGGTTGCCAGAACCGGGACTGTTTTTTAGGATTGTTGGTTTGCGTTTTGTGTTTGTGTTTGCAAAATGTCACGGTAAGCAAGAGCCGCCACCGTCTTTTATTTTATCCAAAAAGGAAAGGAAAAAAGCACAAAAAAATTCCTTTTTCGAGATATTTCTGAGTACGGGGGGTAGATTATAGAAAGGGGAGGTATTATCACCCTTTCTATCCGTAGTTATCTATGGGCTCTTAGGTACTTGCTCATCATTTTCAAAATTGCTTCTTTGTGTGTTTGTGTGATTTGAAAAGTTTTTGTTTTGACTTCAATTTAACTCTTGCTTCTGTCTTCAAGAGTGTAATGAAGTGTTTTTGAAAACTTTGTTTTATAAAGGTGTGTAAGTGTGAAAAAGATTATTTTGATTGAGCAAGTACTTAAGAACTAATCTACCTACTCGAAAAAAGAACCGTTCTATGTTCGTTTCCTTTAGACAGCACTATCCTACTATTAGTGAGTAGGTAGCACCATCGTCGGAGTTTTGAGGGTCAATTTGAAAGAGACGTACGGTCACTAAAGCAACGTTAGGACGTCTTAGTAATAACCCTAATGTCTTAGACCAATTATCCTAGGCAACAATATCCGAGGCAACCTTTCCGAGGCAACTTTGATCTTTGGACAAAAGGACGACCACTAAAGCACCCTATACTTAATGACCGCTTACCGAAGGCAACCAAGTGGGAGTGTACCCTAGGAGTGCGCATGTGCGAGTAATTCAATTTCAGATTTTTTTTATCTTTGCACATTTTAGGGTTATCTAACCTTTTTAAAATTAATCATACATTCTTGTCATGCATCCTAATATCATACATCTAACAGTTAAATATTTGCGGAATTTAAAGTGCAGAAATTAAACTAAGCTATTACAAGGCTTCGGGTATTTACATAGCCAAAAACAAAATCTTAAATAATAAAGCGATAAATGAAAATAAAAGTCCTAATTAACTATTACAACTTGTGAGCAGTTACAATAATAGGGTAAAAATAATAAAATAAAGTGCGCGCGAAGAAAATGAGATCGGGAAGAAATTAGGGTTTTGACTCTTCTAACCTAATTAAAAGAAAAATGTTTCTTGTTTTTAATTATTTTTTAAGAAAAGAATTAGGTTTTAAAATTTAATACAAAAATAATTAATGATTAAATTAATTAATGAAAATAATTACATGGCCTATTTTGTGTTTTTATTATTTTTAAGAAAAGAAAAGAATTAAAATAGAAATAAAAAACCTATTTGTTCTAATTAATTTTAATTATGCAAAAAGAAATTAAAGTTTACCTAAAATTAGAAACTAATTAAATTAATTAATTTTTTTGATAAAAAATAAAATCTAAACGTAATTTGTGAAAAGTATTATTTTTTGTGATTTTTTGATAAAAAGAAAATAATTGATTGTTAGTAAAATAAATAAATAACTTAAATAAAACAAATAAAAAAAAAAGAATAGAGCAAGAGATTTGGGCCTGCAAGCAAATTGAGGGGGTGTGTGGACAGCAATCTGGGCCCAAGACCATGAAGTCCACGCTTGACTTTTTTGAGATTCCATGCCATGCGTTGACTATGCTCCATGGTGTTCCTCCATTGATGGCCTATGGATCTGGTCTCCTGACACTTGGATGGCTGGATTGTGAGGACGTATGGTGGACCCTGAGTTTGTATATGCATGAGATCACCTGAAAGAAATCAAGAAAAATACAAATGTTAGAGGCAGGGGTCGAACCCCTGACCTCAAGCTTCCTAACGCCTTAACGCTTGCCTGGCTACCACTGGGCCAATTGTTCTATTTGTTATAATAATACAAAATAATAATCAAATATTAAAAAGGCCCTATGTATCAAATCAGCGTGCGTTTTTCCAAACAGGCCAATGGTTGCTCGCTAGCTGGTCATCTTCCTCCTTGGATCTGTTGGTAAAAGTTCCAAATTTTTACCTACGGACGTTTGTCCGTAGCTACAAGTCCTGCAAATATCAAAACTCAACACAAGCGTGATAAATAAAAACGAAGGCCATGGACAACTTCGTCTTGACCTGCTGAGTCCATTGGTGGCCCTTTCATGGCCCAATTTTGCCTGTAAACAAAACTCCTAAATCAAACCATAAAACCCTAGCTATGGTGAAATCCAATACAAGCCATGAAAATGCAATCAAATGTTACAGGAAGCTTGTAAACATGATGGTGATCAAGAATATATCATTAATTCATGCTATCAATGTCTAAATCATGCAAACCGAATTCAAGAATACATGGATGTCGTAATGGACTTACAACGCGATATAGGGTTTGGAAATGCTTGCTTTTGATTGCTTTTGCTTGCTAAGGATCCCAGGAATCGATTGAGATGGTCCAAGGGTCTTGACTTGGCCTCTAAGTACGAATTCGATTCACCACTTTTTCTTGTTTTTTCAAGTTTTGTTTCTGGTTCATAGGCCTCTTTTTCTAGCCTCTTTTGGTCTGCATTCCTCCTATATGTATTGAGGAGTGAATTAGGGTTGAAAACCTGACCTCAATCTTCCTCCATCAATGTCCTTGATCTTGATTTGATTCACCTTAAAATCTTTCCAAAAATGATCCAAATCCAATCTTTTTGTGCACCTCATGCCTTTACACGAATTTGATTTGATGCTAGTTGGATATTAAGACCTGAAATAAGCACAAGATCTTTGAATTTCAATGTTTTGGATTTTATATGATTTGTTTTGATTTAAAATGATTTAATTCAAATAAAAATCAAAATAAATAATATAAATAAGATAATTACAAGTGGAAAAGGCTAGGGCTCGTGGACCATGTTGCCAACTCAAAACAAGTGAAAAAGATTGGGCCCATTTGGCAAAATTTGAAGTTTTAGGCATAGTTGACTTTTGGCAATTTTGCAAAAAGGGTCAACTTCATCAATGTATAACTTCCTCAATTTTGACTCTTTGAATTTGTTCTTGGACTCTTTTGGAAGATTGAGATGTCCTCTAGTTAACCCTTTTGGTCTCATCTCAATTTGATGTTCCATGCTCATGTATGAAGCTTTGACAAAAAAGGTGTTTTTGTTGACTTTTCAAAATGACTTATAATGTCCAAATTCATAACTTTTTGTGAGTGTATATTTTGAATTTGAGAGCTGAAGATGGACTTTAGAGAATGGCATCCTCTTCAAAATGAGCTTTGGATGGGTCATTTCCCATAAAGTATGAGAAAGTTATGCTTGGTTAAAGTTGAGTTGACTTTTCCTACAAAACCCTAATTTAGCAACTTTTGGTCCTTGATGAATTGAGAGCAATCCTTGATGAATCATGATCAACCCTTGATCAAATGATGAAATATACTTCAAAATGAGAATGTAGACCAAAAATATTGAAGTTTGACTATATGTGGGCCACAATTGACTTTTGCCCTAACATAGTCGATTTTCAGGCCTTTGAGCAATTGACTGAGAAAACTTCCTCTGCAAGGTTTGAAACTTGACATGGATGATCTTGAGAACATATTAGGAAATTGGTGAGCATTTGGGATCCCTTTGACTCAAGTATCTTTATGCGACATGAAACCCTAATTTGAGATAGACTGCCTTAGGAGAGGGCTTGTTTGGTCAACCCTTGGACTTACTTGAGCAACTTGAGGATCTTTCTTGAAATGTTTTAAGAATAATGGGAGGGCAAATTTTAGGGTACAACAACTGCCCTTGTTCAATATTCTTAGACCTGAGGATGTAGATTGGCTTTCGTGCCTTTTGTGATCCGAAGGTGAAAGATGATTGAACACTAGAGTGCCTAGAAATTTGCACTCGTATGGAGTGGTGTCCATCTTGCGATATCGGGAATGGGCTTATAGATGCCATTTGGAAATTGCTGACGGGGGATGGGCTTAAAGATGCCACCTAAAAGAGTGACGATCACATAAGAGATTCCTTAGCGAGAGCTTGTATACCTATTGTTGAGGAAGATTCCGCCGGGGAATGCTGATCTCTGTCTTGAGAGAAATAGAATTTTAGGAGCTTCAGTCGTTCGTTATTCTTCTGGGGTATCATCTCTGTTTTGAGAAAGGTTGAATTTTAGGAACTTCGGTCGTCTGTTATTCTTGTTGAGGAATCATCTCTGTTGAATTTTAGGACCTTCGGTCGTCCGTTATTCTACTGAGGAACCATCTCTGTTGAAATTTAGGAACTTCGATCATCCGTTATTCTACTGAGGAATCATCTCTGTTGAAATTTAGGAACTTCGGTCGTTCGTGAAGGGGTGAAAAACACAAGAAGGGGGGGTTGAATTGTAAAACTGGAATCTTAAAGCAAATGACACGGTATTTTTATCCTGGTTCGTTTGATCTCAAACTACTCCAGTCCACCCGTCAAGGTGATTTCGCCTCTCCAATTGGCATCAGAGCGCCTGGTTCTGAGCTAAAACACTTAACCGTGTCAGTACAAGATCCAGCGTCAGAAAAACACAATGGCAGGAAACAACTCTCATTTCAGCAATGACACCAATGAGGACAGAGACAGATTCAGCGGCAAACCTCCAGTCTTTGATGGAGAAAACTTTGATTACTGGAAAGACAGAATTGAAAGCTTCTTTCTAGCACATGATGCTGATCTGTGGGATATGGTGACAGATGGATACACGCACCCTGTGAATGCAACTGGTCAGAAGATTGAAAGAAAATCAATGACTGATCAACAAAAGCGTGATTTCAAGAATCACCATAAGGCCAGAACCATCCTCCTCAGTGCTATCTCCTATACTGAGTATGAGAAGATCTCCAACAGAGACACAGCTAAGAACATCTTTGATTCTCTCAGAATGACGCATGAGGGCAACGTTCAAGTCAAAGAAACAAAAGCTCTGGCGCTCATTCAGAAGTATGAGGCGTTTAAAATGGAAGAATCTGAATCCATTGAAACTATGTTCTCTAGATTCCAAATTCTGGTAGCTGGTCTCAAAGTTCTGGACAAGGGATACTCTACTGCTGACCATGTCAAGAAGATAATCAGAAGTTTACCCAAGCAGTGGAGGCCTATGGTTACTGCTCTGAAGCTGGCGAAAGATCTCAACAAAATCACTCTGGAGGAACTTATAAGCTCCCTCAGAAGTCATGAGATAGAGCTGGAAGCTGACGAGCCTCAGAAGCAAGGTAAGCCTATAGCTTTAAAATCTAACAGAAAAACTGAATCTAAAGTTTTGCAGGCAGTTGAAGAAACATCTGATGGATCCTCATCAGAAGAAGACGAGCTTTCCCTTCTCTCCAGAAGAGTAAATCAACTGTGGAAGCAAAGACAAAGGAAGTTCAGGAATCCCAGAAGATCTGATCAGAACGAGTCTTCTTCCAGATACAGAAGGACAGATTCTTCCTCTGGATACAGAAGATCTGAAGGGTCCTCCGGTAGCAAGAAGCCAAATACAAAAGACATCATCTGCTACGAGTGCAATGAGCAAGGACACTACAAGAGTGACTGTCCAAAGCTTCAGAGGGAAAAGCCCAAAAAGAAGTTTGGAAGAGAGAAGAAGAAAAGTCTCATGGCCACATGGGATGACTCTGACTCGTCTGAAGCTGACTCAGAATCAGATGATGAAAGGGCGAACATAGCGCTCATGGCTAACATTCCAGATGACAGTGAAGCTTCTGACTCAGACTCAGAATCAGACACAGAAGAGGTATTCCCTAACTTCGCTGTTAATTTTACAAAGGCTGAACTTGCTGAAAGCCTCAATGAAATTCTGGAACGTTATCAGCAGATTAGAGCTAAATTCAGAGACCTGAAAAGGACTCTTGAGTCTGACTCTAATAAGTCTGAGAGTCTCAAATTGGAAAACTCTGAGCTGAGAGATAAAATTTTAAAATTAGAAAACTCTTTACAAAACTCTCAGAAGGAACCAATTGCTGAAACTCCCAGCAACGCTGATGAGATCATCAAGGAGTATGATCATAGTTTCCAGAAGTTCCTTGCTAAAAGCATAGATAGAAGCAGAATGGCTTCAATGATCTATGGAGTTAGCAGAAACGGCAGGAAAGGAATAGGATACCTAGGTAAGGTTCCTACACCTAAAAATATCATGGATTTAACCATTAAACACACTCCTCTAAATTCACACTTTGTGTATGGTCACACACATGACATCAAATATACTAGTAGTAATCACTCTGTGAAACCAAAATTCAACCAGAGTTTTGGTAAAACTAACAAATCAGGACCCAAGAAGATATGGGTACCTAAGGATAAAATAATACATGTTGCAGATATCTTTAGCAGCAAGTCAGAAACACCAGTCATGGTACCTGGACTCTGGCTGCTCACGACACATGACGGGAAGAAGGCATATGTTCCAAAGCCTGGAACTTAAGCCTGGAGGCCACGTTGGCTTTGGAGGCAATCAGAGGGGAAAGATAATTGGCTCTGGAACTGTAGGTAACGGAAATCTTCCCTCTATTAATAATGTTCTGCTAGTAGATGGATTGATGCATAACCTGTTATCCATAAGTCAATTAAGTGATAACGGTTATGATATAATCTTTAATCAAAAATCATGTAAAGCTGTTAGTCAGAAAGATGGGACTATCCTATTTAATGGTAAGAGGAAAAACAACATTTACAAAATCAAACTTTCTGAACTAAAGAGTCAGAACGTAAAATGTCTTCTGTCTGTTAACAACGAGCAGTGGATCTGGCACAGAAGATTGGGGCATGTTAGTATGAGAAGAATATCTCAGATTAACAAACTCAATCTGGTCAGAGGACTTCCAAATTTGAAGTTCAATTCAGATGCTCTGTGTGAAGCATGTCAGAAAGGCAAATTTGCAAAACCTTCTTTTAAATCCAAAAATGTTGTTTCTACCTCTAAGCCATTAGAACTTCTGCACATTGACTTATTTGGACCAGTTAAAACTGCTTCTGTCAGTGGCAAGAAGTATGGGTTAGTAATCGTAGATGACTATAGCAGATGGACATGGGTAAAGTTCTTAAGACACAAGGACGAGTCACACTCTGTGTTTGTTACCTTCTGTAACCAAGTTCAGAATGAAAAAGATCTTAGAATCGTTAAAGTCAGAAGTGATCATGGTGGAGAATTTGAAAATAAAGATTTTGAGTCATTCTTTAATGACAAAGGCATTCTGCATGATTTCTCTTGTCCTAGAACTCCCCAACAAAATGGAGTTGTAGAACGAAAGAACAGAACATTGCAAGAAATGGCCAGAACCATGATCAATGAGACAAACGTTGCTAAGACTTTCTGGGCAGAGGCAATAAACACAGCGTGCTACATTCAGAATAGAATCTCAATAAGACCTATTCTGGAAAAGACTCCATATGAATTGTGGAAGAACAGAAAGCCCAACATTTCGTATTTTCATCCATTTGGATGTACTTGCTATATGTTAAACACTAAGAATTATTTGAACAAGTTTGATTCTAAGGCACAGAAGTGTATTATGTTAGGATACTCTGAACGCTCAAGAGGGTACAGAGTATACAATACAGAAACACAGATTGTGGAAGAATCAATCAGTGTTCGTTTTGATGACAAGCTTGACTCTGAAAAGTCAAAGCAGAATGAAAATCTTGCAGGTATAGAAATTGAATTTGCAGGTTCTGAAGACAAGTCATCAGAAGCTCTCAACACAGACATTCCTTCAACGTCTGAAAGAAGCAATGCTAGAAATCCTACAACTGCTGCTGATCAACCTCAGAAGAGATTACCCAGAAGCAGTCTGGATCACCCAGAAGAGACTATCCTAGGAAGAAAGGAAGATCCAATCAGAACAAGAGCAAGCTTCAGAAACTCTGAAGAAACTCTGATGGGACTTGTGTCTCTGATTGAACCTTCTTCCATTGATGAAGCACTTCTGGACAATGACTGGATTCTGGCAATGCAAGAAGAGCTGAATCAATTCACCAGAAACGACGTATGGGATCTCGTTCCAAGACCAAAAGGATTCAACGTCATTGGAACAAGATGGGTGTTCAGAAACAAGCTTAATGAACAAGGTGAAGTCGTCAGAAACAAGGCACGACTGGTTGCACAAGGTTATAGTCAGCAAGAGGGGATAGACTATACAGAAACCTTTGCCCCAGTCGCCAGGTTAGAATCTATCAGACTTTTAATTTCATTTGCTGTTAATAGAGGCATCACTCTGTATCAGATGGATGTCAAAAGTGCATTCTTAAATGGTTATATAGAAGAAGAAGTATATGTTCACCAACCCCCAGGTTTTGAAAATACAAAACATCCAGAACATGTTTTCAAACTGAAAAAGTCACTGTATGGTCTGAAACAAGCTCCCAGAGCTTGGTATGAAAGGCTAAGTAACTTTCTGCTTGAAAATGAATTCACCAGAGGGAAAGTGGACACTACTATATTCTGTAAAACAGTTAAGAGTGACATTTTAGTCTGTCAAATTTATGTTGATGATATAATCTTTGGTTCTACTAATCCTTCTCTTGGAAGAAAATTTGCTAAGTGTATGCAGGCAGAATTTGAGATGAGCCTCATGGGGGAACTGAAATTCTTTCTAGGAATTCAGATTAATCAAACTCCAGAGGGAACTTACATTCATCAGAGCAAATACATCAGAGATCTTCTGAAGAAATTTGACCTCTCAGAATGTAAGCCATCAAAGATTCCAATGCATCCCACGTGCATTCTGGAAAGAGAAGAGGTAAGCAAAAGCGTAGAACAGAAAGTCTACAGAGGTATGATTGGTTCTCTCCTTTATCTGACTGCTTCAAGACCTGATATTTTATTCAGCGTATGCATTTGTGCTAGATTCCAATCAGATCCTAGAGAATCTCACTTAACAGCTGTTAAGCGAATTTTCAAGTATCTGAAAGGTACTACTAATCTGGGTTTGTTTTATAGAAAATCTAGTGATTACAGCTTAGTAGGCTACTGCGATGCTGATTTTGCTGGAGACAGAGTGGAACGCAAAAGTACTTCTGGAAGCTGCCAGTTTCTGGGAGAAAATCTGATCTCGTGGTCCAGCAAAAGGCAATCAACAATTGCTCTGTCAACAGCAGAAGCTGAGTACATAGCAGCAGCTGGATGTAGCACACAGATGCTCTGGATGAAAAGTCAGCTTGAAGACTTCCAGATTTTTGAGAGTAACATTCCTATTCTTTGTGATAATACTTCTGCTATTTGCTTAAGTAAGAATCCTATTTTACATTCTAGAGCTAAGCATATAGAAATAAAACATCATTTCATTAGGGACTATATTCAGAAAGGTATTTTAAACTTGAAATTTATAGATACAGACCATCAATGGGCTGATATCTTTACTAAACCCCTTTCAGAAGATAGGTTTAATTTCATCCTGAAACATCTCAGCATGAAAGTATGCCCAGAATGAAAATGTTTTAATTCCATGTATTTATCTTCAAAATGTAATTATATTACTGTGAACTTCTGATCAATCTTCTTTCAGAAAGTTAGAACATGCAGATTGTATCAGAGGCAAGTCTAAAGATCTGAGAGTCTAATCTCAAAGACAGACGTGCTGATCACTACATCAAACAAGTGTCATCCAATCATCAGCAAATCCCTGAAGCAGAACGCGTGCACGCTTCTGAGAAAGGAAAGCGCTGATTGGGTGCACTGAGACACATGTCTGGTAACCGTTTTTAAGTATCTTTCTCAAATCCCCCAAAATCAGCAAGCATTAAATGCAAAAGTAATCACGCTTGTTAATGGCAATCATTATTTTTTTTCTCTCTCTTAAAAACGTTTAATTTTTCAAAATAATTTTTGAAATCTTTATTTAAGCACATTATTCTTCAATCTTATTCTTTACGCTTTCTTATAATCTCTTAAGTATTCTCTGCATATTTCTGAGTTATCTTCTTAAAACCTTTTTTTTCTCAAATCATTCTCAAGCTTTTTGTGTGAGAACAATGGCATCCTCCAGCATTTCTGCAGGAAATCAGAAGAAAGAAACCTCTGAGCAGTATCAGGTGCCTACCAGAACTCTTCTCACACCGGTAAAGAATCTCGAAGTTCTCTCTGAGTTAATCGTCGATTTCGAAAGTTTGAAGGATAATGGATTTGACCTAACTGAGGAAATCAAAGCTCAAAAGTGGGAGAGGTATTTTGATAGACTGGTTGGACCAACCTTCCCAGAGCTTGTCAAGGAATTTTGGATTCACGCCAAGACTCATAAACATCTAGTCATCTCTTCTGTCATGGGAAAGAAGATAGTAATTTCTGAAGACCTCATTGGTAGGTTAATTGGTCAAAGTGGTGGTGGAGTCCGTTGTGTGGACATGGCCGATAGATGCCCTGATATAGGTGTGGTAGCCAACTGCATTTTCACTCTTGGATTTCCCAGCAGCAAAATTAAGGATCTGAAGGATCACTGCAGAGTATGGGCCAAGATTGTTCTGGGCTGTTTCAATCACAGGAAGCCAACAAGCTCTCCTGATTATATAAACGTGGATCAGCAATTTCTGATCTACTTTATTGATCAGAGGGTGAAGATCAATCTGGCACACTTCCTGTTCAACCATCTGAAGACTAGTGTGAAAGAGACTAGAGAAGAAGAAAGGACCAAAAGGGACTGGATACCGTTTGGGAGGCTCATATCAGATATTCTGACAGAGAATAAGCTGATAGATTATCTGAGCGAAGTTAAAGTGCTGGGCAATTTTGAACCAACTGTTGGAAAACCGCTGAACGCTAAGAACCTGAAAAAGATGAAGCTGATAGAAAATATCAGGAAGGAACCCAGAGCTTCTTCAACTGCTGACATCTCCAGAAGAAGAGTGCCTCTGAGTGATTTCCCAAGATTTTCTGAAATGGAATCCCAACCTGATATGTTTCTCAAGTATCCAGATTCATACAAGGAAGAAGATGCAGGTTCAAAGCTGAAGATCAAAGATCTGAGTCAAGTTCAACCTGAAGTGATTCAGAAGAAGACAAAGAAGAGGAAAGCAGAAGGATCATCTCATCAGACTCCAAAGAAACGAGGTAATTCATCTGCTGCCCCTATTTCAATTTCATCTACTATTCCAACATCTGCTGCCCCTCCTCAAACCTCTCACAGAATATCCATCCCAATCCCTACTATTGATGAAACCATACCAGAAGACCCTTCTGAGGCCTTACAACTCAGAAGAACCAGAATTAAAATTCCCATTAAAATTACCAAACAACCAACTGTTTCAACAACACCAGCACTTGATAGAGTGCTAGCTGATATTGAGCGTGAACATGCTTCTGTTCAACCTCACTCTGAACCACCAAATATTCCTCCTCCACAACCTGAACCAGAAATTCAACCTGAACCAGAAATTCAACCTGAACCAGAAATACAACCAGAACATCAACCAGAACCAGAACCACAATCTCAACAACCAATCACAGAAGAACCTCTGATCCCTGAGCAATCAGATATTCCACCTCCTCAACCAGAAAATAATCCACCCTCACCACAAACAGAGTTTCATCGCTATGAAACCCCATCACCTCATCATTCTGATCCCCACTCACCTCAACCTTCACCGCTGGCAATACAGTTGCCATGTGGAACCACCATTGTCAGACCCCAGTTACCATCATCAGAGGAATCAACACCTCCAAAAACTCCAACCACTCCAATAGATATATCCTCTGACTCTGATAACCATCCACCAAAACAAACAACACCTCAGCACACCTCTGAAAACCAATCCTCTGAAAACCCCAGCAAAACTTTCATTGACTTAACAAGTCTTGAACGTCTTGCTGATTTAAGACACAAATTGGCCATTCCCAAACCAAAGCAACTAGATGTTGGCTCTGGTATTTTGGACTTTGAAACAGGTATGCTGCAATGGATTGCTTCTTTGAAGCAAGTCTGTCCGGGGATGATCGACCCAGCTGCTTCTGATCAGCTCTGGTCACAGTTCAGAGTATGGGTTCGTGCTGAAGCACTCAAGCTGCAGGACGTCAACTATGAGCAGGCTCAACAGAACTTTAGCAAGCTGCTGAAGGAAGTTGAGAGTCAGCTGCCTCAAGAAGTTGTGCTCCCTCTGGACAGTGAATCCTGGTCTGAGAAAGAGCAAGCTGCACAGGTGCAACCATCAGAAGAAGACAAGACCCTTCAGGAAGAAAATCCAGCAGAAGATGTAGCTGAAAGTTCTGAGAAACTTCCTCCTGCTGAAAGTTCTCAAGCTGCCTTGGACAGGCAGGCTCTGGAAGAACTCAGGCTGAATGACTTGCGTCTACAGCAGCGGATGGAAGAGAATGATCAGAAGATGGAAGCAAGAATGAATGTTCAGGACAGCAAGATTGATACTGTTGTCACCATGGTTCAGAAGCAGAATGAAACTTCTGAAAAGATTCAAGCAATGCTGGAAAGCCTGTTCTCACGCATGCCCCCACAACCTTGAAATTTTTTTCATGCATGACATTCTCTATATTTTCTTCATTTTCTGATGTACTTTTGACTATGTTTTGACTATGTTTGTGTAATGTTCTTTTGCTCTGAACTATTTTAATATAACTTGTTTTTCTGATCTAAATTGTTTTAGCACATCACTAACACTTTTTGATTGCTGACAAAAAGGGGGAGAACAAGAATGATATTTAAAATCAATAACGGCTAACTAGACAGAAATTCTCAAACATTCTAACTCTATTACTTGAAATGTTTTTCTGTTTTGTTTTTAAGTCTACAGGCACAAGGAAGCTCCGAACACTATGAAGACTAAGAACTAGAAGCTCTGATCAAAATGTAGAAGCTCATGTTGCTCTGATCAAATATGAAGTTATGATATATGAAGCTCTGATCGTCCTAACACTCTGATCCGAAGCAAAGCTCTGACAGGAAAAGCTCTGAAGCTCTGCTTTCTGATAAGTCAAAGACCTATAATCTGATGCTCAAAGATAGAAAAAGATCTGACTCTGAAGAACACGCATATCAAAGGGAAGTAACAAACTCAGGGGGAGTATCTCTTAAATCTGACTTCTCCGTACTTCTTATTCTGATACATAGCTCTGATACCTTTTCACGTTATTTTTTCATTTAAAATATCTTGTTTTTGTCATCATCAAAAAGGGGGAGATTGTTAGAACAATGTTTGAATCTAGTACCCTATATTTAAGTTTTGATGATAACAAAGTGAAAAGATATAGTATTTAAATATTTCATGTTTGAATTATATGCTGCCTAAAATTACTATGCTCTGACTTGCAGATATGCTGATTAAAATAAGCAAGATCACTTATTCAGCATCAGAATATGAGTTTGTACACCAGCATCAGAAGTTGCTGAATCAGAACGTCAAAATCAGATGATCAACGCTTGCACATGCTGAAGCTTGATGAACAGAACTGCGCGTAAAACACTCTGATACAGAAACAATAGTTCATCAGCAGCGAAGCAGAATCAGAATGAGCCAAGCCAGATCGTGCATTGAAGAAGCAACGGTACTGTGCATTGAACGCTAATTAATTCCAACGGCATCATTCTAGACAAGATCTGCTCAAAAAGGAAAGCTTGTTATTAGCATTGAATCAAGAATATTTGCTTCAACGTTCATCTTCTCAAATGCTATATAAACCAAGCTTCGAAGATTATCACGGCTAATGCTTCCAAACTCTCTACACGCACAAAGCTGATCAATAATCTTCATCTACCAGTTTTGCTAAACCAACAAACTCTGATACTCCATTAGTGTTTAGCATTCTAAGTTTCTAAGCTTCATTTGTGTAAACATCACAGTTGTGATATAGTTTTGTAGAAAACATTCACACACATTATTTTATACCTTTGTAAGAAAGTGTTGCCTTGACAAACCGGATTGTGGTTTGAATCAAGAAGGCTTTAGCAGTTGTTAAAGCAGATTTGTATTCAGTTGAATATAGTGAATTAAGACCTCGTTGGAGAGAGGCGAAATCACCTTGACGGGTGGACTGGAGTAGTTTGAGATCAAATGAACCAGGATAAAAATACCGTGTCATTTGCTTTAAGATTCCAGTTTTACAATTCAACCCCCCCTTCTTGTGTTTTTCACCCCTTCAGTTCGTTATTCTACTGAGAAATCATCTCTGTTGAAATTTAGGACCTTCGGTCGTCCGTTATTCTACTGAGGAATCATCTCTGTTGAAATTTAGGAACTTCGGTCTTCCGTTATTCTACTGAGGAATCATCTCTGTTGAAATTTAGGAACTTTGGTCATCTGTTATTCTACTGAGGAATCATCTCTGTTGAAATTTAGGAACTTCGGTCGTCCGTTATTCTACTGAGGAATCATCTCTGTTGAAATTTAGGAACTTAGGTTGTCCGTTATTCTAATGATGAATCATCTCTGTTGAAATTTAGGAACTTTGGTCATCCGTTATTCTACTGAGGAATTATCTCTGTTGAAATTTAGGAACTTCAGTCGTCCGTTATTCTACTGAGGAATCATCTCTGTTGAAATTTAGGAACTTCGGTCGTCCGTTATTCTACTGAGGAATCATCTCTGTTGAAATTTAGGAACTTCGGTTGTCCGTTATTCTATTGAGGAATCATCTCAATTGAAATTTAGGAACTTCGGTCGTCCGTTATTCTACCGAGGAATCATCTCTGTTGAATTTTAGGAACTTAGGTCGTCCGTTATTCTACTTAAGAATCATCTCTATTAAAGAGGAAAGTTGAATTTTAGGAGCTTCGGTCGTCCGTTATTCTACTGAGGAATCGTCTCTGTTGAATTTTAGGAACTTCAGTCGTCTGTTATTCTACTAGGGAATCATCTCTATTGAAGAGAAAAGTTGATAATGAACTACTATCTGGTCGTGGTCCAGGCTTCATAGTGATAAGACTGACTGCTATCTGGTCATAATCCAGGCTTTACAATGACTTACTGAGGATTAAACTATTATCCGGTCGTACTCCAGGCTTCATAGTTTAAAGATAAGCCACTATTTGGTCAAATCCAGGCTTTGCGGTGTTCGATACTGTTATACGGTTGTAATCCGGGCTTCACAATATGTTGTAGAGATCAAGATACTATCTGGTAAAATCCGAGCTTCACAGCTTGAATTTTGTGAGAATTTGATTGTATCTTTCCTGAAAAGTAAATGTTAGTTGTATGTAATGCATGACATGTATCAAGCAATGATGTTCTCAAAATAAATGAGATTGTGTTATATGATGTGTATGCATATGTCATGATGTATGGATATGTAATGTTTTTATGATGCTCTCTAGCCGGGGAAAATAAATCCCGGGTTGCTGCTGGAGAGTGCAAGAAGTTGAATTCTTCGTTTCTGCTGGGGATAGTGAATGAAGATGATTATGAGCATATTCCTGCTGGAGAGAATAACTTCGCTGGGGAATACACTGACGAGGAAATGACTCTATGGGGAGGACATACTCTGTCAGAGGATCTGTCGATTTGGAAGAAATAAACTCAGTTGGGGATGAATTACCGTTGCTGGTGATAACGAAACCTATTGGGGATAGATTTTCTGTTTGTGAAAGGAATGAACTCCGCTGGGGATGATTCTCCAGTTGCGACTCCACTGGGGATAATCTTTTAGACTCTACTGGGGACAATCCTCCAGACTCTACTGGGGATAATTCTCCAAACTCCAATGGGGATAATTTTCCAGTGCTGATGGTAGATAAACTTTGCTTGGGGAGAACATTGCCGATTCATTCGCGGTTGCGAACCTCAGCTGGGGATAATTAACACCACTATCTTTCTCTTACTCTGCAGGGAGTGAATGTACTTTCAATTGTTTCCTCTAACTAGGTCTATCCCTATACCTGGTGGACAAAGCAACTATATGGTTTAGACATTTCTTATTTGCCCCTGTTTTTGATATTATGAGTAATCGTCTTTTGTTTCGCATGTAAATATTTGTGAGCAGCAATCAATGTCAAATGCATATATAAAAAAATGAACATTGGACGTTCTTGCAAAACAAAACAGAAAAAGGAAAACAATTTGAAATTTCTTTGTGAAAATGAATTGTATTAACTTTGGAGTTTGGCCTGTAAATAGGCGTTTTTGTACAAGAGGCTGACGTCCTAGTAAGAGAACGCCGCCGATCAAACAGAATTTATACAATTTGTGAAAAAATAAAGAAAAACAGCTATGTGAACAATCCCACCGAGTTCCAACTCTGCTATTGCCCCTATGTCTTTGAGCGTCTCATCACTTTGCTACTTGGTTGAAGGTAGATCAGACTGATTAGTGTCGTCCGAGCTTTATAGTCGATACCGAAGTCTGGTTGCAAGATGATCCAATAAGACATAGTGTTACGCTTTGATCCCTAATTTTTTCCTGGACCGCCCTTTTGGGTTTTCGGTCCACCGGGATACCCTTTTTTTGCCCAAGCCGCCTTTTCAGGTTTTCGACTTGCCGGATGTACAAATTTTTTCATTTTCATCCCTTATTTTTGCCCGAACCCTTTTGGCTCGCCGGAAAGCCCTTATTTTTGCCTAGGCCAGTCAACCTAGTGGGTCTTTAATTAGGTGTAGTATTTTTTCACTATGTCTGCATTGATGGGGTGAGGAAGGTCGTCACCATCTATGGTGGTTAGAATCATAGCTCCTCCTGAGAAAATGTTCTTAACCATAAATGGCCCTTTGTAAGTAGGGGTCCATTTTACCCTGGGATCACCTTGAGGTAGTATGATGCGTTTGATCACCAGATCCCCGACTTGATACTCTTGTCGTATAACTTTCTTGTTAAATGACTTGATCATCCGCTTTTGATACGTTTGACCATGACAAATAGCCGTAAGTCTTTTTTCGTTGATTAAGTTCAGCTGATCAAGTCGGGTCTGGATCCAATCGTCCTAACTCAAACCTGCATCCTTCATAATCCGAAGAGAGGGTATCTGAACTTCAATGGGCAAGATTGCCTCCATACCATATACCAAGGAATAGGGTGTTACCCCTGTTGACTTCCGTGCTGAGGTTCGGTACCCATGAAGAGAAAACGGTAACATCTTGTGCCAATATTTGTACATCACTGTCATCTTCTACACAATCTTCTTGATGTTCTTATTAGCCGCTTCGACATCCCCATTCATCTTCGGCTGGTAAGGAGAAGAGTTATGATGTTGTATCTTGAACTATTTGCAGAGCTCGGTGATAATCGTATTGTTGAGATTTGTACCATTGTCCATAATGATCCTCTCTGGTACACCGTATCGACAGATCAAATTGTGACGAATAAACCGTGCCACGATGTTCTTGGTTACTGTAGCAAAGGAAATTGCTTCAACCCACTTTGTAAAATAGTCGATGGCTACCAGGATGAAATGATGCCCGTTGGATGCAGTAGGCCTGATCTCGCCAATCATGTCGATGCCCCACATTGCAAAAGGCCAAGGTGTCGTCAAAACATTCAGAGGAACCGGAGGTACATGCACCTTATCAGCATAGACTTGGCACTTATGACAGGTCCGAGAGTGCTGATAATAGTCGGCTTCTATGGTAGACCAATAGTATGCTGCCCGTAGGATTTTCTTCGCCATGGTGTGTCCACTGGAATGATTCCCAAAAGTACCTTCATGTAACTCTGCCATGATCATTTCTGCCTCGTTTTTATCCACACATCGCAGTAAGGTTGAATCATAGTTACGCTTGTAAAGAATACCATTACTGATGAAGAACTTCGCTGCGAACCTCCTCAAGAACTTCTTATCATTAACAGATGCACCCTCGGGGTATTCCTAAGCCTCAAGATACCTCTTTACCTCATGAAACCAGGGTTTATCTGTTACCTCTTCAGTCTCAATGTCACAGCAATGCGCGGGTTCGTCCAACCTTTCAATGGTAATCTTGGGAGCCTCATTGTCCCACCTGACCTTGAACATAGAAGACATCGTAGCTAGCGCGTCCGCTAACTGATTCTCCTCTCTTGGGAAATGTTCAAAGGTTATCTCCTCGAAGTGTGGGAGCAGCGTCAATACATATTCATTGTAAGGAATAAGATTTGGGTGCTTCATATCCCACTCGCCTTTGATCTGACTGATCATGAGAGTTGAATCTCCAAACACACTCAAGAACTTAATCCTTAGGTCAATAGCTGCTCGAAGACCCATGATGCACGCTTCATACTCCTCCATGTTGTTGGTGCAGTTAAAACATAGTCGGGCGGTGAATGGAGTATGACAGCCTTCAGGAGATATGATCACGGCGCCAATGCCATTACCCAAAGCGTTTGAAGCTCCATCAAATTACATAAACCATCGGGATCCTTCCTCCGGTCCTTCATCCGGTCCAGGTGTCTCACAGTCAGTTACCAACATGATGTTCTCATCCGGGAATTCGAAGTTCATGGATTGGTATTCGTCTACAGCCTGAAGCGCCAAATGATATGCCAACACACTTCCCTTGATTGACTTTTGGGTCGTGTATTAGATGTCGTACTCAGTCAAGATCATTTTCCATCTTGCTATTCTTTCAGACAAGGCATGCTTCTCGAAGATATACTTGATTGGATCCATCTTTGATATCAATAAAGTAGTGTGAGTCAGCATATACTGTCTCAGTCGGTGAGCAGCCCTTGCCAAAGCGCAGCAAGTTTTCTTAAGCAGTGACTATCGGGTCTCACAGTCGGTAAACTTTTTGCTAAGGTAATAAATAGCATGCTATTTTTGGCTAGACTCGTCATGCTACCCCAGCATGCACCCCATTAAATTATCGAGTACTGTCAAGTGTAAGATTAAAGGTCTCCCTTCAGCTGGAGGCATCAGAATAGGAGGCTCTTGGAGATATTCCTTGATCCTTTAGAAAGTGGCCTGACATTCGTCATTCTATCTTACCACATGATCTTTATTCAACAACTTGAAGATTAGTTCACAAGTAGCAGTCAGGTGCGAGATGAATCGAGCAATGTAATTCAGACATCCCAAAAATCCTCTGACTTCTTTTTCAGTTCGGGGAGCTGGCATTTCCTGTATAGCCTTCACCTTTGCAGGATCCACCTGAATACCTTTATCACTAACGGCGAAACCTAGCAGTTTACCAGACCTCACCCCGAAGGTGCATTTGTTCGGGTTTAACCTTAGCTTATACAACTTCAACCTGTCAAATAGCTTCTGAAGATGGTCGAGGTGTTCTTCCTTAGTCTAGGACCTTGCAATCATGTCATCAACGTATACCTCAATCTCATGATGAATCATGTCGTGGAACAGAGCGACCATGGCGCGCTGATACGTTGCCCCAGCATTCTTCAGCCCGAAAGGCATGACTTTGTAGCAAAAGGTACCCCACTGTGTAACAAAAGTTGTCTTCTCCATGTCTTCGGGAGCCATTTTAATCTGATTGTAACCGGAGAAACCATCCATAAAGGAGAAGACCTTATGTTGTGCGGTGTTGTCAACCAGAATGTCGATATGAGGCAGAGGGAAATCATCCTTGGGGCTCGCCCTATTCAGATCCCTATAGTCCACACACATAAGAACCTTACCATCTTTCTTCGGCACCGGAACCACATTGGCAACCCACTGTGGGTAAGAAGTAACAGCTAGAAAACCGGCATCAAACTGTTTCATAACCTCAGCCTTGATTTTCTCAGACATCTCAGGGCGCATTCTGCAAACTTTCTATTTCACTGGAGGACAATCTTCTTTGGTTGGCAAGCGGTGCACCACAATATCGGTATCCAATCCAGGAAAATCTTTGTAAGACCAGGAAAAGATCTCAACATAGTCACGCAACATTTGTATCAACCGTTGCTTGATGCTAGGCTCCAAATTTGCACCGATCTTGACCTCTTTCTTGTCTTCCTCTGTACCCAGATTTACTGATTCCACTGGCTCTTCATGGGGCTGTATGGCCCTCTATTTCTGTAGTAACAGTCTAGCAAGTTCACCAGGCACTTCGCAATCATCCTCACCTTCGTCCTCGGCTTGGTTGATCGGACTTTCGAAGTCATAACTGGCAGTAGCAGAGTCGTTATCAGTGGGATCCAAAGTGGATGTGGACCTGTATATGTGAGTGTGTGTAAGAAAAATAATTGTTTTGCAAGATAGAAAAGAAAAATAAGGAGCGCAAAATTTGTAATGCAAGAAAACGTCCAATGCTTTATTGATGATATATGGAAATGACACATAATAAGCCCTCACAAACAAGGCCACGGTGTCTCGGGAAAGGTACCGGTCCGCAAAAGTTTCAAATTGTCTGTTACATATTCCAAAACAAAAGTCTATTATTGTGTAATAAAAGAAATGGGCACGAAGTCCTTCGCCGTCCAATTGTTCAAGCCACCGTTGGTAGTCAGGTAAATCCAGCTATCGAACTCAGACTCTTCATCATCATCTTCAATTGCATTCACTTCTGGATTACTGATACACAGGGGAGGTCTTCCAATCCGCGCACACTGAACAACCCTTTGAGCTTCTGCAGTAAAACCCAAACCAAACTTGTCAGTCTTGTGTGCAAATTCAGGGAGTTGACACCAATTTTCAAACCCACCTTTTTCAATAACAGCCCGGGCATCCTTGAGAGAAGCCATCTTCATTGGAGGATCTTCAACAACAGTTTCAGTCGACGCCAGAGTTTGGGGGACTTCTTCAAAGTTCTGGAACGGGGTTTCGATGAACTCCCCATCCATCTCCACATACCGAAAAGAGTTAAGGTGGCTCACCATGTATTCCTCTTCTCCTTGTACTGTAACAATTTTCCCCTTTACTGGATATTTCAATATCTGATGGAGAGTGGAAGTCACTGCCCCAGCCTTATGAATCCACGGGCGACCCAGCAAACAAGAGTAAGATGGTCGGATGTCCATCACATAGAACATAGATGCAAAAGTCTGGGAACCAACCTTAACAGGGACATCCACCTCTCCATGTATCATCCTTTTGGACCCATCAAAGGCCCTAGCCACGATATTACTTGGCTTCAGAACCAACCCTTCACAGTCCAACCGGTCTAACGCTTTCTTGGGTAAAACATTTAACGAGGACCCAGTATCCACCAGCATGTAAGCCAGAGTAATGCCTCTGCACTCGATTGAAACATGCAAAGCATCATTGTGATTCTTTCCTTTGGCATTCAGATCTGCATCGGAGAAACCCAACCCGTTGTCAGCGGTCAAACTAGCCACACAGTCTTTGAATTGATCAGCAGATGTTTCCTGCGGCACATGCCCAGTTTTAAGGAAAGCAATTAAAGCCTTAGCATGGGCTTATGAGCACAACAATAAAGATAGCATAGAGATATTCGACGAGGTTTTCCCCAGCTGTTCAACTACGTTGTAGTCGCTTTTCTTGATAATCTTCAAAATTTCCTCTATCTCTTGCCTAGAGGTTTCAACAATAATCTTCTTCGGTGCCTCCATCCGGGCAGGCTCACCGGTGATCTCTTTGCCCCGAGCGTCAGATGACTCGGCGACAGGGGTAATGATTGGAACATGAACAGGGACAATAGCAGATGTACTGGTAGGTGAAATAGCAACATGTTTTTGAACAGTTGGTGGGGAAATCTCAGGAGAGAAAAGTCTTCTGCTTCGGGTGACCTTGCTAGACCCAACAATATTGCTGACGTCAGTATCAGCCTCTTCAACCTTCAAGTCTTGTTTAATCCCATGATAATACACATCGGCCCCATAGTGCCACGAGACAGCCTTATCCGAAGTGTAACAGATAGTTCCAGGGATAGTAATGATCAATGGAGCAATTCTCGGAACAGATGTAATCCTAACATGATTTCTCGAGGAAGCCTTGGAAGAATTGGCGGAAATGGTGATTATAGAAATATCTTCAACATGAATCAATGGAACCAAAGTTTTCTCGAATAGGATCTCTTGGTTATCCATCAGGCTTTGGATACCTGACTTCAATAAATGATAACCAGCAGGCAGGTTTGAACACAGATGGAAACCTTCTCCACAGCCTGGAAATAAACCGGCCGATAATAAGTTCTTCTTTACTGTCATCAACAGAGTAGAAACGTCTTCCACAGAGGTTACAAATGAATCACCATCCACATCATTTACTCCATGCATGGGCATAGGAGCAGTCACGACATTAGGTTTTTCTGGCGCGTCAAATTCAATCTCTTTAGCTTCAATCAAATCTTGTACCTTATTTCTCAAGGCCCAACAGTTGTTCGTATCATGCCCTAGGCTATCAGAGTGATAAGCACAGCGGGCATTTGGATTATACAGCGGTGATGTAGTACTGGGATTCTTCGGAGCTTCCCTCAGAGTCACCAAGTTGGTTTTCAACAATTGTGGCAGAATTTGAGATAAAGTCATACTGAGCCGAGTATACTGTCTTTGCGGTCTCTCTACTCTTTGCTGATTGTTGTGTTGTGGGGCAATAGTTGGTCTTGAAATTACCACCGCATTCACTGCTTGGCGGCGTTCAGGTCGATTTTGGATCCTCGAGCTGTAAACTGCATTAGATTCCTTCTTGAAGGGATTCTTCTCTGTACTTGACGAAGCACCTTTCTGTATCTTGCCACTTTTGATACCAACTTCAACCCTCTCCCCAACCATAATCAATTCAGTGAACCCAGACGATGAACTATCGATCAAGTGGTTGAAGTACGGACCAGACAAAGTCCCAAGAAACATATCCACCAACTCCCTATCAGACAGAGGGGGTTGTACTCTTCCAGCAAGATCTCTCCACTTCTGAGCGTAGTCCTTAAAACCTTTGCTCGCACCCATAGACATACCCTGAAGTTGGGTACGTGTGGGAGCAAGGTCGGCATTATACTGGTATTTCTTGTAAAAAGCAGTAGCAAGGTCCTCCCAGTTGCGGACATTAGCTCCTTCCAGTTGATAGAACCATTTAAGTTGAGTCCCTGACATACTATCTTGAAAGAAATGAACCCACAGGTTCCTATCAGCAGTATAGGGTTGAATCTTTCTGACATACGAGCGGAGGTGTAACTTTGGGCAGGAGACCCCATCGTACTTAGCAAAGACAGGAGCTTTAAACTTGTGCGGGATCACCACCCCAGATGCCAAACCCAAATCTCCGAAGTCCATCCCAGGTATATTTTGGATCTCCATTGCGCTCAACCGGTCTTCAAGTTGCTTGTACCTATCCTCAGCATGAGGATACTGGTCTTCATCAAAATCAGTGTCATTGTCAGAAATAACGGGGCTAGGACCCTTTCTTTCCTCTTGATTCTCTCCCCCTGCAGATGAATGGGACAAATCCGTTTCCTTTTGCAAATTGTTCCCGAATATGCGACCCATATTCAAGAGGACCACCTTCTTCTTCTTTTTCTTCTTGTCCTTCAAGATAAGAGTCTTCAAATCTTGCTTCCCTTTGGCCAGGTTCAGGAACATCTCCTAGAACTGAGCATTCTGAGCTTGAAGAGCCTTGATGGCTTGATCATTAGGTGTTTTAGAAGACATGATTGCTGAAATAAACAGCGAAGAAGATGAGAAACCTGTAATGGTACCTGTAATGAGGTGCATGGGAATGGGATGCGTATGAAATGATTTCAAAGACTTAAGGAGATTCAAATTTGTAAACCAAAATAAAACACACTTTATTAGATAAAACTGGTAACAATGTTTAACAAATGCCTTTAAGGCGTTATAAAAGAAATGAACTGAAAAGCAAATCTAAACTAGAAACAATAAAAAAACATCAGAAATCCCATGGTCGTTTTCCCTTCATGCTGACATAATCGTTGATTGTCCTCTCATTCTCAAGCTGCCTTGTAAGCTTCAGGATCTTCCTCTCCTGCTCATGATACTTCTCTTTGTAGGTATCCCTTTCTTCCTTTAACTGGATCCAAGATCTCTTCAATTCCCCCAGATCGGTAGGCATATAAGGATGGTGGATCGTATAAGGAACCCCTTCTTCATCAGTATGCTCCACAATCACCGGCAAAACAACTTCATATGGCATCCCCAGCTTTTGAGCATGGGATCGAACCCACTGGAGATACAGTTGCATCAGAAGAGAAGTCTTCATTCCTAGCTCATGGGGGTCAGACCTGTTCACCCTATCCCAGGCTTGTATAAACCTCCGCGATGTCCCTCAACATCCCCCTTATAGTCAAAGACAACTCCTGTAAGCAGCAGCTCATGGGGACCATCTCTCCGAGCTCGTCCAAACTGTCGTAAAGACAAACAAGGGTTATAGGTTATTCCCCCTCGAATTCCAAGTAAAGGAACATTAGGGTATTCCCCACATCGATCAATGACAACTACTTTTTCCATATCTTTAGTACTCCAAAGGATGTCCGTATGAGAAAGGGACATGATTATGTAAGCCCAACCTACACCTTTTTCATTCTTCAATACAAACTTGGGGAGGTGAGAAATAAACCACCTCGCCAGCAGCGGTGTACAACACATAAGAGTTCCCCTCCTTCTCACAATACGGGTATAAAGAGCATGTAGAATATAACCTAGAAGAGTAGGCACTGGGTTACGATACATAAAGATCTTGACTGTGTTCTTTTGTACTCCAAAATTTGCCCTCCCATATTTCTCAAAACATTTCAAGGAAGATCCCCAAGTTGCTCAAGGTAGTCAAAGGGTTGGCCAGACAAGCTCTCTCCTAAGGCAGTCTACCTCAAATTAGGGTTTCATGTTGCATCAAGATAATTGATTCCAAGGGACCCCAAATGATAAACATTGTCCTAATAAGTTCTCAAGATCATCCATGTCAAATTTCAAGCCTTGCAGAGAAAGTTTGCTCAGTCAATTGCTCAAAGGCCTGAAAATCGACTGTGCTAGGGCAAAAGTCAATTGTGGCCCACATACAGTCAAACTTCAAAAATTTTAGTCAACATTCTCATTTTGAAGGATATTTCATCATTTTATCAAGGGTTGATCATGATTCATCAAGGATTGCTCACAATTCATCAAGACTCAAAAGTTGCTAAATTAGGGTTTTGTAGGAAAAGTCAACTCAACTTTGACCAAGCATACATTTCTCATACTTTATGAGAAATGACCCATCCAAAGCTCATTTTTAATAGGATGAAATTCCCTACAATCCATCTTCAGCTCCCAAGTTCAAAATATGCACTCACAAGAAATTATGAATTTGGGCATTATAGGTCATTTTGAAAAGTTAACAAAAACACCTTTTTGTCAAAGCTTCATACTTGAGAATGGAATATCAAATTGAGATGAGACCAAAAGAGTTGCTTAGAGGACATCATAAGCTTTCTAAAAAGTCCAAGAATACCTTAAAAGAGTCAAAGTTGAGGAAGTTATGCATTGGTGAAGTTGACCTTTTTTGCAAAATTACCAAAAGTCAACTATGCCTAAAACTTCAATTTTTGCCAAATGGGCCCAATCTTTTTCACTTGTTTTGAGTTAGAAACATAGTCCACGAGTTCTAGCCCTTGCCACTTGTCATTATCATGTTTTTATTATTTATTTTTATTTTTATTTGATTTAAATCAATTTTAATCAAAATAAATCATATAAAATCCAAAGTATTGAAAACTAAAGATTTTTTACATGATTCAGGTCTTAATGTCCAGCTAGCATCAGGTCAAATTCGTATCAAGGCATGGTGTGTACAAAAAGATTAAATTAGACCATTTTTGGAAAGATTTTTAAGGTGTATCAAATCAAGATACGATTCATTGATGGAGGAAGATTGAGATCAGTTATCAACCTTAATCCATTCCTTGATACATATAGAACGAAGGCAGACCAAAGGAGGCGAGGGAGAGAGGCGCAGCATCAAGAACAAACTTGCAAAAAATAGAGAAAAAGTGGTAGTTTGAATTCATGCTTTGAGGCAATTTCAAAGCCTCCTAACCATCCCAATCGCTTCCTGGGATCCCCAGCAAGCAAAATCAATCCAAAGCAAGCGTTTCCAGGAGTCATATCGCGCTGTAAGTCACCCACGGCATAGCTCTTTTTTTGAAATCGAATAACATTATTCTTGTACTTATAGCATAAAATAGTTGTATATTCTTGATCACCATCATGTTTGTAAGCTTCCTGTAATATTTGATTGCATTTTCATGGCTTGTACTGGATTTCACCATAGCTAGGGTTTTAGGGTTCAATTTAGGATCTTCGTTTGCAGGAAAAATTGGGCCATAAAAGGGCCACCTTTGTGTTCAGCAAAGCCAGACGAAGCTATCCATGGACTTCATTTTTATTTATAACGATTGTGTTAAGTTTGGAGATTTACAGGGGCTATAGCTACAGACAAACATTCGTAGGTAAAAGTTTGGAACTTTTACCAACAGATCCAAGGAAGGTGATGACGAGCTGGCAAATGACCATTGGCATGTTCAAATTTCCGCGCGCTGATTTGATACATAGGGCCTTTTTAATATTTGATCATTATTTTGTATTATTATAACAAACAGAAGTAGATGGCGCAGTGGTAGTGGAGTGGTTGCAAAATGCATCAGGACCTGGGTTCGAATCCCAGGTCCTCGAATTTCTCCATATTATTTTCTTTTTCAGGATCCAATGCGTTTGTAAGTTCAAGGTCTACCATATGGCCTCACCATCTAACATGCCAAGTGGCCAATTGACCAGATCCAAGAGCCAGCAATGAAGGAGTATCATAAGTCAAGTCAAACGCAGAGCATGTGATTTGGGAAGTCAAACGTGGACATTCTTCTTGGGCCCAGAAATGCTTCTCACACCCCCCATAATTGCTCAGGCCCAAATCTCTTTCTCTATTCTTTTTTTTCTTCTATTTATTTATTTGTTTTAATTAATTCATATTTATTTATTTACTAACCAATCAACTATTTTCTTTTTTATCAAAAAATCACAAAAATATTACTTTTCATAAATTAGGTCTAGATTTTTATTATTATTAAAAAATTAGTTAATTTAATTAGATTTTAATTTTAGACAACTTTAATTCTTTTTGCACATAATTAAAATTAATTAGAACAAATAGGTTTTATTTCTAATTTAATTATTTTCTTTTTTCCCTAAAAAAAATTAAAAAAACACAAAAATAGGCCATGTAATTATTTTTATTAATTAATTTAAATTAGCTTATTATTTGTATTTAATTTTAAAACCTAAATTCTTTTCTTTAAAAAATACTAAAAACAACAAAAAAAACATTTTTCTTTTGATTAGGTTAGAAGGGTCAAAACCCTAATTTCTTCCCGATCTTAATTTTTCTCGCGCGCTTTATTTTTATTATTTATCATATTGATGTAACTGCCTACAGTTTGTAATAGTTTAATTAGGACTTTTTATTTTCATTTATCGCTTTATTTTCAAAGGGTTTGTTTTTGGCTATGTAAATACCTGAAGCCTTGTAATAGCTTAGTTTAATTTCCGCACTATAATTCTGCAAAATATTAACTGTTAGATGTATGATATTAGGATGCATGACAAGAATGTATGTAAAATTTTTAAACAGTTAGATAACCCTAAAATGTGCAAAGATAAATAATCTGAAATTGAATCACTCGCACATGCGCACTCCTAGGGTACACTCCCACTTGGTTGCCTTCGGTAAACGGTCATTGAGTATAGGATGCTTTAGTGGTCTTCCTTTTGTCCAAAGATCAAACTTGCCTCGGAATGGTTGCCTCAGATATTGTTGCCTCGGATAATTGATCTAAGACATTAGGGTTATTACTAATACGTCTTTACATTGCTTTAGTGACCGTACGTCCCCTTTCGAATTGACCCTCAAACTCCAACAACGATGCTACCTACTCACGAATAGTGGGATAACATTGTCTAAAGGAAACAAGCATAGAACGATTCTTTTTTTGAGTAGGTAGATTAACTCTTAAGTACTTTCTCAATCAAAACAAACTTTTTCACACTTACACTTCTTTACAAACAAAGTTTCAAAACACTTCATTACACTCTTGAAGACAAAAGGAAGAGTTAAATCGATGTCAAAACAAAAGCTTTTCAAATCACGCAAACACAAAGAAAACAATTTTGAATATGATGAGCAAGTACCTAAGATCCCGTGGAAAACCACAGATAGAAAGGGTGCTAATACCTTCCCTTTTTATAATCTACCCCCCGTACTCAGAAATATCTCGAAAAAGGAATTTTTCTGTGCTTTTTTCCTTTCCTTATTGGATAAAATAAAAGGCGGTGGCGACTCTTGCTTACCGCGATATTTTGCGAACACAAACGAAAAACGCAAACCAGCATTCCTAAGAAACCAGTCCCGGTTCTGGCCACCGTATAACAGAACTGGCGACTCTGCTGGGGAAGAATAAGCGGGGTGTACCTTAGGATTAGTTCATCATATTTTTTCCTATTGTTTGCTTTGATTGCTTTATTTTTATGGGCTTTGTATCGGAGTTACTATAGTTCCTAACCCGAATCTGGGGAACACCTTTTAGGTAAGTAGCAAAAGACTGTGAGGGAATTGTACAGCGTAAAATGATATGGTTGAAGCAGTAACTACGTAGATGTGGCACATTAGTTGGTACCGATATCCCTTGTGGAGCAACAAGGAGAGTATGGGGATGCTATATGGGTCATTAAGCATCAACTGATCTTAGAACCTATAATTGACCAACTTGGCCATAGAAAGTAGCTTGATGCTACACTCATTGAGATCATACTCTCGAGATGGTTCCGGCCGCAAGAAAAGATTGCATGACTGGAATTATGACCGATGGGGGATGGTCAGTGATATTGAGAACCTCTAGAATCCGGTTACTATTATTAGGACAGGTTGAACCAAATGAACTTCAAGAGGGTAATACCTAGACCCCATGCAAGCCTAAACCTAAGGCTGTTTGTGTGACTTGTGTGCTTTCAACTTGAACTACTTGCACAGTTTTATTATCTGACAACATGAGTTCCTTGCGTGTTTTGTTTACAGTCCTTATCCAATAACTTGGATTTCTTGCCGGATTTACTTGCTTACATCATCTCTCAATTTTGCTTAAACGCATAACATACACATCATAACATCATGCCTTAACATTTCCTTAACCATTTCAAGGATCTCAAGGGTTTGTGATGCAGGTTATGGTAAATCAAATGTCCAGCAAGGGGCAAAGGGGATTTATTTTACTCTAGCCAATGTCATCTAGAGATCAAAACATGATAACTTGAGTCAGGGTCTATGACCCACTCGATATGGTGAGCTTGACTCTTGAAGAAGGACTCTCAACGACATGAAGTTTCTTCAATCAATCTGCAATCAAATTCCAACAGTTTCTTGTTTACCTCGCGAGATCCTCGAAAACATTGCATACATATCATACATATCATTGCATAACAGGTCTTCCAGTACAGGCCTCTCATGTTCTCGTTGTTTATTTCAGCAATGGCTCTCAAACAAGACAACAGAGATCTTCAAGGAACTCAGTTCATGGAAATAGTCATAAACCTATCCAAGGGGCAGGAAGAGTTGAAATCACTCCTCGTTGGGAACTTGGTCAAGAAAAGTCCTGAAGACGATAAGGACGAACGACTGGAACAACTGTAAGCTGAGGTAGACGCAATGAGAACCCAGATGCTGGGGTAGATGGCTCTTATCCAAGGCTTATCCCGGGAACAAGAAGAGTTGAGAACCATTATCCACCAGCTTCATCAAGACAGATATAACAATATGAAGCAAAAAGTCGTGGCCGGGGACCAAGTCATTGATCAGCCTCCAAGAAGACAAGGGTTTGGTTTGGTGAAGAATGGACCTCTCCAAGTTGCTACTACATCACAGTTCCAACAACAACCTCGCCAAAAACAACTGGTTAATCAGAGTAAGCCAGATACACCCAAGGGGCAGTTTACCAAGCTCAACATGCCGCTGTCTCAAGCTTTACAACACATATTAAGGATTAATCTGGTGACATTGATAAGACCTCATCCGAATCCCAAGACTTCTTCACCAAACTACAATCCCGACGCAAGGTGTGCATATCACTCCAACAGTGTAGGACATGATACTGACGACTGTTGGAAGTTGAAGTACAAAATTCAAGACCTGATTGATGAAGGAGTATTGGAATTCACACAAGATGGTCAACTGGAATGTTTCTGTCAATCCTCCAAGGCTCACCATTTGAAGTGACCAGTTCTGACAAGAGAGGCTTTTGTTCATTAGAATTTTCAATTTGTAATTTTCTTTTGATTGTTCGAATATTTACTCATGTCAAACTTTGTTACTTTATCAATGCATTGCATATGTCTGTTTTGAATCAATCCATTTGTATTCACTATATTTAAATAGCTTTCCTTTTTGTGATGTTCAACTCTCGATTAAAAAACTCTAAGCCTTTAGAGGGAGGATGACGAAAATGATACCACAATCTCTACGATATGCTTTTGAACAGACCCCGCTAATGAGGTACAAGCATTGTTTCAAATACTAAACATTGGAGTTATAAGGAAGATAATCCCTAGTCAACCCCTTTGAGCCAAAGAAGTAGGAGTTTTTCTTTTCACACAAAATTAAAACCCTTAATCACAACCTGAGGCAGGGTAGTTTGCTCAGTTAATTCAGGTGCACAATGAATGGCCTCAAAGACGTCCTTCCAAATCAGAAGACGGTGATGGTTCCACATAAATATCCAAGAAGGCAGTCACTACCTCTCGAAATAAAAGCCCACTAAGTCAAAATCGATAAAGGAGACTTAAGAAAAACTAGGGCATCTCGCTGACTGTAATCACAAAAAGAAACAGTTCAGGAAAAAAACAGGGACAATAAAATAAAAAAGAAAGAGGTCCTACAAACTCTCAACAAAAATGACTGCCTGTTCAAAATAAACTGTCAGTATCCGAACCATCACTGGAATATTGGAGCAAAGACTCAAACATGATCTAAATGTACAGTTAGCTGAGTTTTAGGGTCGAAGAACATCACGAAGAACGGGTGGGTACAAATAAATTTTGAGCCTTTATCCTTTGTTTCTCGAACCGTGAACCAGGCCACATTATAACCCTTAAAAGTCCTAGCTGAATCATGGGTTAGTTCAAAAGCATACTGTTACTAAAGGTATCCCGACTCCTGTAGGACTTGCTATAAATCCTGAGTTGACATCACATTTTACAAAATTTTCCTGTTTTACTGGAAAAAATGCATTTAAACAAATTTCAAGACAGACATAAGCTTTGCATTCTTAAAATAACATTGTTTGCATATGACTATGTGTTCAACAACAGAGAAATTCGCACAACGAATATCTAGTGAACAAAAACCTTCTCAATAAAAAGGGTCACCTCAAGTGGAAAAACACTTCCAACCAGGGGGCACGACATGATCATTGTCCATCATCCGGGGCAGTCAAGTCAAGATTCAAGGAATCTCTCAAAGATGCCAAACAGCCAAGGGCAGATCTCCATCTGAATCATTTGGGGGCGTTGAACATGAATTCCAGCAACAAACCTTATATGATTAAACGAGCATCTTCTGGTATCGTGACAACACAACACTACCGACAGTGACAATTCCCTACACCCTGAGAGCGTGGACATAGTCATAAAATACTGCACATGAACAAAGACCCGCTAGGTTGAATGGCCTAGGCAAAATAAGGGCATCCCGGTGAACCAAAAAGTTTCGGGTAGAAATTAGGGATAAAAACAAAAAAGATATATACACCCGGCAAGCCGAAAACCTGAAAAGGCGGCTTGGGCAAAAAAGGGTATCCCGGTGGACTAAAAATCTGAAAAGACAGTCCAGGAAAAAATTAGGGATCAAAGCGTACGACTATGTCCCGTCATCTTGTCACTTGCCTACCGGAAGAGGACTGATCATTTCGATCGAAAAGTTACCAAGCACCACATAAGTTGGGATAACATCGATCCACAAGGCCTCCGCAGGCACCTTCTCCAGCAGAAACAGGGGCATAAAATTCTCAATGCAAATTCATCATCATATCCTCAGCATGCGTCCCAGTAACATCTACACTCCATGCAGAGTAAAAAGAAGGATAGTGGTGTTAACTCTCCCTAGCTGAAATTTGCAACCGCAAATGAGTCGGTAAGATTCTCCCCAAGCAGAGTTTATCTATCACCAACACTGGAAGATTATCCCCATTAGAGTTTGTAGAATTATCCCCAGTGGAGTTTGGAGAATTATCCCCAATGGAGGCTGGAGGATTGTCCCCAGTAGAGCCTAAAAGGTTATCCCCAGTGAAGTCGCAACTGGAAAATCATCCCCAGCGGAGTTCATTCCTTTCATAAACAGAAATTCAATCCCCAACAGGTTTCATTATAACCAGCAACGATAATTCATCCCCAGCCGAGGTTATTTCTTCCAAATCAATAGAGCTTCTAGCAGAGTATCTCTTCCCCACAGAGTCATTTGCTCGTTAGTCTATTCCCCAGCGGAGTTATTTTCTCCAGCAGGATTATTCTCACAATCACCTTCATTCACTATCCCCAACAGAAACAGAGAATTCAACTTCTTGCACTCTTCAGCAGCCACCCGGGATTTATTTTCCCCAGCTAGAGATTATCGTAAAAACATTACATATCAATACATCAGGTCACACGCATAAACATCATACAACAAAATCTCATTTATTTTGAGAACATCATTGCTTGATACATATCATGCATTACATACAATTAACCTTTACCTTTTAGGAAAGATACAATCAAATTCTCACAAAATTCAAGCTATGAAGCCCGGGTACGACTGGATAATAGTTTAATCCCCAGTAAGTCACTGTAAAGCCTGGATTATGACCAGATAACAGTCAGTCTTATCACTATGAAGCCTAGACCACGACCAGATAGTAGTTTATTCTCAACTTTCCTCTTCAACATAGATGATTCCTCAGTAGAATACGGATGACCGAAGTTCCTAAAATTCAACAGAGATGATTCCTTAGTCGAATACGGACGACCGAAGTTCCTAAAATTCAACAGAGATGATTCCTCAGTCGAATACGGACGACCGATATTCCTAAAATTCAACAAAGATGATTCCTCAGTCGAATACGGACGATCGAAGTTCCTAAAATTCAACAGAGATGATTCCTAAGTTGAATACGGACGACCGATGTTCCTAAAATTCAACACAGATGTTTCCTCAGCAGAATACGGATGACCGAAGTTCCTAAAATTCAACAGAGATGATTCCTCAGTAGAATACAGATGACCGAAGTTCCTAAAATTCAAATAGAGACGACTCACCAGCAGAATAACGGACGACCGAAGCTCCTAAAATTCTACTTCTTTCAACAAAGATCAGTATTCCCCAGCGGAATCTTCCTCAACGACAGGTATACAAGCTCTCGCTAAGGAATCTCTTATGCGATCGAAACTCCTTCAGATGGCATCTTCAAGCTCATCCCCTTGTCAACAATTTCCAAATGGCATCTGTAAGCCCATTCCCGATATCGTAAGACGAAAACTACTTCATGCCAGTGCAAATTTCGGGGCACTCTAGTGTTCAATAATCTTCCACCTTTGGATCACGAAAGGCACGAAAGCCAATCTACATCCTCAGGTTTAAGAAGATTGAACAGGGGCATCTGTTGTACCCCAAAATTTTCCCTCCCATATTTCTCAAAACATTTCAAGGAAGATCCCCAAGTTGCTCAAGGTAGTCCAAGGGTTGGCCAGGCAAGCTCTCTCGTAAGGCAGTCTACCTCAAATTAGGGTTTCATGTTGCATCAAGATACTTGAGTCCAAGGGACCCAAAATGCTCAAAATTTTCCTAATATGTTCTCAAGATCATCCATGTCAATTTTCAAGCCTTGCAGAGAAAGTTTGCTCAGTCAATTGCTCAAAGGCCTGAAAATCGACTATGCTAGGGCAAAAGTCAACTGTGGCCCACATATAGTCAAACTTCAAAATTTTTAGTAAACATTCTCATTTTGAATGATATTTCATCATTTTATCAAGGGTTGATCATGATTCATCAAGGATTGCTCATAATTCATCAAGACTCAAAAGTTGCTAAATTAGGGTTTTGCAGGAAAAGTCAACTCAACTTTGACCAAGAATAACTTTCTCATACTTTATGATAAATGACCCATACAAAGCTAATTTTGAATAGGATGCAATTCCCTATAATCCATCTTCAGCTCCCAAGTTCAAAATATGCACTCATATGAAGTTATGAATTTGGACATTATAGGTCATTTTGAAAAGTCAACAAAAACACCTTTTTTGTCAAAGCTTCATACTTGAGCATGGAATATCAAATTGAGTTGATACCAAAATGGTTGCTTATAGGACATCTTAAGCTTTCTAAAAAGTCCAATAAAACCTTCAAAGAGTCAAAATTGAGGAAGTTATGCATTGGTGAAGTTGACCTTTTTTGAAAAATTACCAAAAGTCAACTATGCCTAAAACTTCAAATTTTGCCAAATGGGCCCAATCTTTTCACTTGTTTTGAGTTGGCAACATAGTCCACGAGTTCTTGCCCTTGCCACTTGTCATTATCATGTTTTTATTATTTATTTTGATTTTTATTTGATTTAAATCAATTTTAATCAAAATAAATCTTATAAAATCCAAAGTATTGAAAACTAAAGATTTTTTACATGATTCAGGTCTTAATGTCCAGCTAGCATTAGGTCAAATTTGTATCAAGGCATGGTGTGTACAAAAAGATTGAATTTGACCATTTTTGGAAAGATTTTTAAGGTGTATCAAATCAAGATCCAATTCATTGATGGAGGAAGATTGAGATCAGTTATCAACCCTAATCCATTCCTTGATACATATAGAATGAAGGCAGACCAAAGGAGGCGAGGGAGAGAGGCGCAGCATCAAGAACAAACTTGCAAAAAATAGAGAAAAAGTGGTAGTTAGAATTCATGCTTTGAGGCAATTTTAAAGCCTCCTAACCATCCCAATCGCTTCCTGGGATCCCCAGCAAGCAAAAGCAATCCAAAGTAAGCGTTTCCAGGCCTCATATCGCACTGTAAGTCACCCACGACATAACTCTTTTTTTGAAATCGAATAGCATTATTCTTGTACTTATAGCATAAAATAGTTGTATATTCTTGATCACCATCATGTTTGTAAGCTTCCTGTAATATTTGATTGCATTTTCATTGCTTGTATTGGATTTCACCATAGCTAGGGTTTTAGGGTTCAATTTAGGATCTTCGTTTGCAGGAAAAATTGGGCCATAAAAGGGCCACCTTTGTGTTCAACAAGGCCAGAAGAAGCCATCCATGGCCTTCATTTTTATTTATAATGCTTGTGTTAAGTTTTGAGATTTACAGGGGCTATAGCTACGGACAAACGTCTGTAGGTAAAAGTTTGGAAATTTTACCAACGGATCCAAGGAAGGAGATGACGAGCTGGCGAATGACCATTGGCTTGTTCAAATTTTCGCGCGCTGATTTGGTACATAGGGCCTTTTTAATATTTGATCATTATTTTGTATTATTATAAAAAACAGAAGCAGATGGCGCAGTGGTAGTGGAGTGGTTGCAAAATTCATCAGGACCTGGGTTCGAATCCCAGGTCCACCAATTTCTCCATATTATTTTCTTTTTCAGGATCCAATGCGTTTGTAAGTTCAAGGTCTACCATATGGCCTCACCATCTAACATGCCAAATGGCCAATTGGCCATATCCAAGAGCCAACAATGGAGGAGTATCATAAGCCAAGTCAAACACAGAGCATGTGATATGAGAAGTCAAACGTGGACATTCTTCTTGGGCCCAGAAATGCTTCTCACACCCCCCATAATTGCTCAGGCCCAAATCTCTTTCTCTATTCTTTTTTTCTTCTATTATTTATTTGTTTTAATTAATTCATATTTATTTATTTACTAACCAATCAACTATTTTCTTTTTTTATCAAAAAATCACAAAAATATTACTTTTCATAAATTAGGTCTAGATTTTTATTTTTATTAAAAAATTAGTTAATTTAATTAGATTTTAATTTTAGACAACTTTAATTCTTTTTGCACATAATTAAAATTAATTAGAACAAATAGGTTTTATTTCTAATTTAATTATTTTCTTTTTTCCTTAAAAATAATAAAAAAACACAAAAATAGGCCATATAATTATTTTTATTAATTAATTTTAATTAGCTAATTATTTGTATTTAATTTTAAAACCTAAATTCTTTTCATTAAAAAAATACTAAAAACAACAAAAAAACATTTTTCTTTTGATTAGGTTAGAAGGGTCAAAACCTTAATTTCTTCCCGGTCATAATTTTTCTCGCGCGCTTTATTTTTATTATTTATCATATTGATGTAACTGCCTACAATTTGTAATAGTTTAATTATGACTTTTTATTTTCATTTATCGCTTTATTTTCAAAGGATTTGTTTTTGGCTAAGTAAATACCTGAAGCCTTGTAATAGCTTAGTTTAATTTCCGCACTTTAATTCCGCAAAATATTAACTGTTAGATGTATGATATTAGGATGCATGACAAGAATGTATGTAAAATTTTTAAACAGTTAGATAACCCTAAAATGTGCAAAGATAAATAATCTGAAATTGAATCACTTGCACATTCGCACTCCTAGGGTACACTCCCACTTGGTTGCCTTCGGTAAACGGTCATTGAGTATAAGATGCTTTAGTGGTCGTCCTTTTGTCCAAAGATCAAAGTTGCCTCGGAAAGGTTGCCTCGGATATTGTTGCCTCGGATAATTGATCTAAGACATTAGGGTTATTACTAAGACGTCCTAACATTGCTTTAGTGACCGTACGTCCCCTTTTGAATTGACCCTCAAACTCCAACGACGATGTTACCTACTCACTAATAGTGGGATAACGTTGTCTAAAGGAAACAAGCATAGAACGATTCTTTTTTTGAGTAGGTAGATTAACTCTTAAGTACTTGCTCAATCAAAACAAACTTTTTCACACTTACACTTCTTTACAAACAAAGTTTCAAAACACTTCATTACACTCTTGAAGACAAAAGAAAGAGTTAAATCGAAGTCAAAACAAAAGCTTTTTAAATCACGCAAACACAAAGAAAACAATTTTGAAAATGATGAGCAAGTACCTAAGAGCCCGTGGAAAACCACAGATAGAAAGGGTGCTAATACCTTCCCTTTCTATAATCTACCCCTTGTACTCAGAAATATCTCGAAAAAAGGAATTTTTCTGTGCTTTTTTCCTTTCCTTGTTGGATAAAATAAAAGACGGTGGCGACTCTTGCTTACTGCGATATTTTGCAAACACAAACGCAAAACGCAAACCAGCATTCCTAAGAAACCAGTCCCGGTTCTGGCCACCGTATCCCAGAACTGGCGACTTTGCTGGGGAAGAATAAGTGGGGTGTACCTTAGGATTAGTTCATCATATTGTTTTCTATTGTTTTCTTTGATTGCTTTATTTTTATGGGCTTTGTATCAGAGTTACTATAGTTCTTAACCTGGATCTGGGGAACACCTTTTAGGTAAGTAGAAAAAGACTGTGAGGGAACTGTACGGCGTAGACCGATACGGTTGAAGCAATAGCTACGTTGATGTGGCACATTAGTTGGTATCGGTATCCCTTGTGGAGCAACAAGGAGAGTATGAGGCTGCTATATGGGTCATTAAGCATCAACTGACCTTAGAACCTATAATTGACCAACTTGGGCATAGAAAGTAGTTTGATGCTACACTCATTGAGATCATACTCTCGAGATGGTTCCGGCTGCAAGAAAAGATTGCATGACTTGAATTATGTCCGATGGAGGATGGTCAGTGATATTGAGAACCTCTAGAACCTGGTTACTATTATTAGGACATGTTGAACCAACTGAACTTCAAGAGGGTAATACCTAGACCCCATGCAAGCCTAAACCTAAGGCTGTTTGTGTGACTTATGTGCTTTCAACTTGAACTACTTGCACAATTTTATCATCTGACAACATGAGTTCCTTGCAGGTTTTGTTTACAGTCCTTATCCAATAACTATGATTTCTTGCCGGATTTACTTGCTTACATCATCTCACACTTTTGCTTAAACGCATAGCATACACATTATAACATCATGCCTTAACATTTCCTTAACCATTTCAAGGATATCAAGGGTTTGTGATGCAGGTTATGGTAAATCAAATGTCTAGCAAGGGGAAAAGGGGATTTATTTTCCTCTAGCCAATGTCATCTAGATGTCAAAACACGATAACTTGAGTCAGGGGCTATGACCCACTCGATATGGTGAGCTTGACTCTTGAAGAATGACTCTCAACGACACGAAGTTTCTTCAATGAATCTGCAATCAAATTCCAACAGTTTATTGTTTACCCCGCGAGATCCTTGAAAACATTGCATACATATCATACATATCATTGCATAACAGGTCTTCCAGTACAGGCCTCTCATGTTCTCGCTGTTTATTTCAGAAATGGCTCTTAAACAAGACAACAGAGATCTTCAAGGAACTCAGTTCAGTGAAATAGTCCTAAACCTATTCAAGGGGCAGGAAGAGTTGAAAACACTCCTTGTTGGGAACTTGGTCAAGAAAAGTCCTGAAGACGATAAGGACGAACGGCTGGAACAACTGCATGCTGAGGTAGACGCAATGAGAACCCAGATTCTAGGGCAGATGGCTCTTATCCAAGGCTTAGCCCGGGAACAAGAAGAGTTGAGAACCATTATCCACCAGCTTCATCAAGACAGATACAACAATATGAAGCAAACAGTCGTGGCCGGAGACCAAGTCATTGATCAACCTCCAAGAAGACAAGGGTTTGGTTTGGTGAAGAATGGACCTCTCCAAGTTGCTACTACATCACGGTTCCAACAACAACCTCGCCAAAAACAACGGGTTAATCAGAGTAAGCCAGATACACCCAAGGGGCAGTTTACCAAGCTTAACATGCCGCTGTCTCAAGCTTTACAACACCTATTAAGGATGAATCTGGTGACATTGATAGGACCTCATCCGAATCCCAAGACTTCTTCACCTAACTATAATCCCGACGCAAGGTGTCCATATCACTCCAACAGTCCGTGGGATGATACTGACGACTATTGGAAGTTGAAGTACAAAATTCAAGACCTGATTGATGAAGGAGTATTAGAATTCACACAAGATGGTCAACTGGAATGTTTCTGTCAATCCTACAAGGCTCACCATTTGAAGTGACAAGTTCTGACAAGAGAGGCTTTTGTTCATTAGAATTTTCAATTTGTAATTTTTATTTAATTGTTCGAATATTTACTCATGTCAAACTTTGTTACTTTATCAATGCATTGCATATGTCTATTTTGAATCAATCCATTTGTATTCACTATATTTAAATAGATTTCCTTTTTGTGATGTTCAACTCTCGATTAAAAAACTCTAAGCCTTTAGAGGGAGGATGATGAAAATGATACCACAATCTCTACGGTATGCTTTTGAACAGACCCCGCTAACGAGGTACGGGCATTATTTCAAATCCTAAGCAATGGAGTTATAAGGAAGATAATCCCTAGTCAACCCCTTTGAGCCAAAGAAGTAGGAGTTTTTCTTTTCACACAAAATTAAAACCCTTAATCACAATCTGGGGCAGGGTAGTTTGCTCAATTAATTCAGGTGCACAATGAATGGCCTCAAATACGTCCTTCCAAATCAGAAGACGGTGATGGTTCCACATAAATATCCAAGAAGACAGTCATTATCTCTCGAAATAAAAGCCCACTAAGTCAAAACCTATGAAGGAGACTTAAGAAAAACTGGGGCATCTCGCTGACTGTAATTACAAAAAGAAATAGTTCAGGCAAAAAACAGGGACAATAAAATCAAAAAGAAAGAGGTCCTACAAACTCTCAACAAAAATGACTGCCTGTTCAAAATAAACTGTCAGTATCCGAACCATCACTGGAATATCGGAGCAAAGACTCAAACAAGATCTAAATGCATAGTTAACTGAGTTTTAGGGTCGAAGAACATCACGAAGAACATGTGGGTACAAATAGATTTTGAGCATTTATCCTATGTTTCTCGAACCGTGAACCAGGCCACATTATAACCCTTAAAAGTCCTAGCTGAAGCATGGGTTAGTTCGAAAGCATACTGTTATAAAAGGTATCCCGACTCCTGTAGGACTTGCTGTAAATCCTGATTTGACATCACATTTTACAAAATTTGCCTATTTTACTGAAAAAATGCATTTTCAAAAATTTCAAGACAGACATAAGCTTTGCATTCTTAAAATAACATTGTTTTCATATGACTATTTGTTCAACAACAGAGAAATTCGCACGACGAATATCTAGTGAACAAAAACCTTCTCAATAAAAAGGGTCACCTCAAGTGGAAAAACACTTCCAACCAGGGGGCATGGCATGATCATTATCCATCATCTGGGGCAGTCAAGTCAAGATTCAAGGAATCTCTCAAAGATGCCAAACAGCCAGGGACAGATCTCCATCTGAATCACTTGGGAGCGTTGGACATGAATTCTAAAGACGAATCTTGTATGATTAAACAAGTATCTTCTGGTATCGTGGCAACACAATATTATCGACAGTGACAACTCCCTACACCCTGAGAGCATGTACATAGTCATAAAATACTGCACATGAACAAAGACCCACTAGGTTGACTGGCCTAGAAAAAATAAGGGCATCCCGGCGAACCAAAAAGGTTCGGGCAGAAATTAGGGATAAAAACAAAAAAGATATGTACACCCGGCAAGTCGAAAACCTGAAAAGGCGGCTTGGGCAGAAAAGGGTATCCCGATGGACTAAAAATCTGAAAAGACAGTCCAGGTAAAAATTAGGGATCAAAGCGTACGACTATGTCCCGTCATCTTGTCACTTTCCTACCGGAAGAAGACTGATCATTTTGATCGAAAAGTTACCAAGCACCTCATAAGTTGGGATAACACTCGATCCACAAGGCCTCCGCAGGCACCTTCTTCAGCAGAAACAGGGGCAGAAAAGTCTCAATGCAAAGTCATCGTCATATCCCCAGCATGCGTCCCAGTAACATCTACACTCCCTGCAGAGTAAAAAGAAGGACAGTGGTGTTAACTCTCCCCAGCTGAAATTTGCAAATGCGAATGAGTCGGTAAGATTTACCCAAGCAGATTTTATCTATCACCAGCACTGGAAGATTATCCCCATTAGAGTTTGGAGAATTATCCCCAGTGGAGTTTGGAGAATTATCCCTAGTGGAGGCTGGAGGATTGTCCCCATTAGAGCCTAAAAGGTTATCCCCAGTGAAGTCGCAACTGGAAAATCATCCTCAGCGGAGTTCATTCCTTTCACAAACAGAAATTCAATCCCCAACAGGTTTCATTATCACCAGCAACGATAATTCATCCCCGGCCGAGGTTATTTCTTCCAAATCAACAGAGCTTCTAGCAGAGTATCTCTTCGCCACAGAGTCATTTGCCCGTTAGTCTATTCCCCAGCAAAGTTATTTTCTCCAGCAGGATTATTCTCACAATCACCTTCATTCACTATCCCCAGCGGAAACGGAGAATTCAACTTCTTGCACTCTCCAGCAGCCACCCGAGATTTATTTTCCCCAGCTAGAGAATATCGTAAAAACATTACATATCCATACATCAGGACATACGCATAAACATCATACAACAAAATCTCATTTATTTTGAGAACATCATTGCTTGATACATATCATGCATTACATACAATTAACCTTTACCTTTTAGGAAAGATACAACCAAATTCTCACAAAATTCAAGCTGTGAAGCCCGGGTATGACTGGATAATAGTTTAATCCCCAGTAAGTCACTGTAAAGCCTAGATTATAACCAGCTAGCAGTCAGTCTTATCACTATGAAGCCTGGACCACGACCAGATAGTAGTTCATTCTCAACTTTCCTCTTCAACAGAGATGATTTCTCAGTAGAATACAGACGACCGAAGTTCCTAAAATTCAACAGAGATGATTCCTCAGTCGAAAACAGACGACCGATGTTCCTAAAATTCAACAGAGATGATTCCTCAGTAGAATACGGACGATCGAAGTTCCTAAAATTCAACAGAGATGATTCCTCAATCAAATACGGACGACCGATGTTCCTAAAATTCAACAGAGATGTTTCCTCAGTAGAATACGGACGACCGAAGTTCCTAAAATTCAACAGAGATGATTCCTCAGTAGAATACAGACGACCGAAGTTCCTAAAATTCAAACAGAGACGACTCACCAGCAGAATGACGGACGACCGAAGCTCCTAAAATTCTACTTCTTTCAACAAAGATCAGTATTCCCCAGCAGAATCTTCCTCAACGACAGGTATACAAGCTCTCGCTAAGGAATATCTTATGCGATCGACACTCCTTCAGATGGCATCTTCAAGCCCATCCCCTCGTCAGCAATTTCCAAATGGCATCTGTAAGCCCATTCCCGATATTGCAAGATGGACACTACTTCATGCGAGTGCAAATTTCTGGGCACTCTAGTGTTCAATCATCTTCCACCTTCGGATCACGAAAGGCACGAAAAACCAATCTACATACTCAGGTTTAAGAAGATTGAACAGGGGCAGCTGTTGTACCCCAAAGTTTTCCCTCCCATATTTCTCAAAACATTTCAAGGAAGATCCTTAAGTTGCTCAAGGTAGTCCAAGGGTTGGCCAGGCAAGCTCTCTCCTAAGGCAGTCTACCTAAAATTAGGGTTTCATGTTGCATCAATATACTTGAGTCCAAGGGACCCCAAATGCTCAAAATTGTCCTAATATGTTATCAAGATTATCCATGTCAAGTTTCAAGCCTTGTAGAGAAAGTTTGCTCAGTCAATTGCTCAAAGGCCTGAAAATCAACTATGCTAGGGTAAAAGTCAACTGTGGCCCACATACAGTCAAACTTCAAAATTTTTAGTCAACATTCTCATTTTGAAGGATATTTCATCATTTTATCAAGGTTTGATCATGATTCATCAAGGATTGCTCATAATTCATCAAGACTCAAAAGTTGCTAAATTAGGGGTTTGCAGGAAAAGTCAACTCAACTTTGACCAAGAATAAATTTCTCATACTTTATGAGAAATGACCCATACAAAGCTCATTTTTAAGAGGATGCAATTTGTGATACGGTGGGAGAACTGACTTGGGTTTTTGCGTTTTGTGTTCGCAAATGTTTCGGTTTAGCAAGAGTCGCCACCGACTTTTTATTTTATCCTAAGGAAAGGTCAAAAAGCACAGGAAAGACCTTTGAGATGTTTTCTTGGGTTCGGGGAGTAGATTATAGAAAGGGAAGGTATTATCACCCTTTTTATCCATGGTTATCCATGGGCTCTTAGTTACTTGCTTAGATCACTTGCTTTGCATTTTCAATTGTTTGAAATGGTGCTTTGTGTGTGGTTTTGAAAGATGTTATTGAAAAGAGGCCATCATTGTGGCAACCTTTGTAATGATTCTTGTTTTAATGTATACAAAGGTGTTTGTCTTTTTGAAAGGTTTTCAATGTTTTGAAAGTTTGTTTTGAAATTGTGTTAAGATGTGTGTTTGAAAAGTAGCAAGGATGTTTTTGCAAGTTTGATCAAGTAACTAAGAGTTGTCTACCCTATTTTTACTCAAAGATCTTTCTTATGTTTTAACCCTTTTAACAGTGTTGTTTCACCATTGTATTTGGTGAACAACCTTGTGTTAGGATGTAAACGGGACAAGCGCGGGTCATCGTATAGACCATGAAAGCAATAGTGTTAAATGTCTTTGGCAATTTTAAGGGACTTGGTCATTTTGTTTAGGCAACTCCGATAGCGTCATCGAGGGACTATGATCATTTTGTTTGTTTTTGTTTTGCCAAAGTACTCAACATGCAACCATGGCCCATTTTTGAAGGCAACAAGTGGATGAAACCCTAAGGGTGCAAGTGTGCATTGTGTTTGTTTTTCATGCATGTTTATCTTGGATTAGGTCAAGCTAATTGTTGATTGATTTTGCATACAAACCCTAGGTCTAAGAATGGCATAACTGAAAGCTTTTAAATGTGCGAGAATTTAAAGTTCTAGGCTATTACAACATGATTATGGGAGGGGGTACAAGTTTGAATTGGGGATATTTGACAAGAAATAAATTCTAAGTTATTACAACCATATCGAATGTACAAGTCAATATTTATCATTCAAATAAATACAATTAAGTAAATATCAAAATGAAATGTATTATGCAAAAAGGATTGTTTATGTATGTGAAAACGGTATTTTTAATGTGAAATAAAAATAAAATAAAAAAAAGTCAAGTTTTAATTATTTTGGTCATTTAGGACAAAACCCTAATTTTTGAATAAATAGTAGTATTTATTAATTATATACAATATATATTAATTTATACAAAATAAAAAGTATATTGTAAAAGAAAAGTATTTTTGGTGTCAAGTGTTAATAAAAATAAAAATGTATTATTTTGTATTTTTGTCTTAATTATTTAATAAAATATACAAGTATATATATATATATATATATATATATATATATATATATATATATATATATATATATATATATATATATATATATATATATATATATATATATATATATATATATATATATATATATATATATATATATATATATATATATATATATATATATATATATATATATATATATATATATATATATATATATTAAACAGAGTAAATATATGAAGATAAAATAATTATTTACAAAAAAGTGTATATTTAAGAAAATGTTTTCAAAATGTAAATAAAAATAATAACTGAAAAATAAGTATATTTTTTATATTATTTTTTAAAGTTTTAATAAAAGAAGAAAATGTTTATTTATACATATATGCCTAAACAAAATAGATAAATATCAAATAAATATGAAAAAAATGTGGAAAATAATTTTTGGTATTTTTTATGTTTGAACAAAAAATATAAAGTCAGAATAAAAAGGAAAAACATAAAAATGTAAAATATTTAATCAAATGGGCCAGGGGGGTGCAAACTGAAAAAAGGGGTGCCAAAAGCAAGGATGACTCAGGCCCAGCCCAAGCCATCATCTTCAACCTCCAGCTTCTGTTTGAAACCAAACGCGCGCGCCTCTTGTTCAAAATGCCAACTCCCGATTCTTTGATTTTTTGACAAAACTCATAACATAAACATTGTAGAGCATCAAATAACGAATTCAAACATGTAAAAAACTTGGATTAACTCTCAAAGACCAGAGAGAATTTCTCTGGCCCTAATTTTTAACCTAACTTTTTTCACATGTTCATGGCTGAAATTCTCATAGCACACTTAACATAAATGAAAACTGATCACATGTATGGCTTCAGGGCTATGAGTAGGACATGTTTCATTCACAAACCTAAAGCTAAATGTTCCTAAATAGAGAGATAGGAAGTGGACAAAAACCTGTTTCAGCTTGAATCGAGTAAAGCAATGTAGCAACCTTCAATGGAGTTTGAGCTTCTGTTGAGCTTGCCTGAGGTCCAAGGAAGCTTCTCCAATACCTGGCTTGCTTTGAAACACCTTGTATCGTGCTGTAGAAGTCCACCTGCAAAGCTTTGAAATGAAAATGGCAAGTGAGGTTAGGGGTGTTACAGCTTGCAATGGAGGATCAGGATAGCTCAGGTGGATTGATTAGAAGGTATTTGAACAGGCTTGGGCAAAAATGCACGAGTGGATAGTGTTATGGAACTCAAATTGCAGGGAGTGCCCTGTTTTGCAGCAAAACATTGGTTTTTTGTATTAGGAGGTATGAGGGATCAATGAGTCGTGCCTTAGGTATGTTTTGGTGTATAGAACTTGTACATAAAGTTTGTTTTTGGCTGTGTTGACATGAATGAGAGTTGGTATGTGTTTGGCAATGTTTCTTCTACTTGAAGCAAGAAAATGTTAGTTTCAATACAGGCCTGTACAATGCCCTCAAGTATGCGGCAACTTTGGCTCTTGGTAACTGGAATTTGTGGATTTGATTTGCCTCCAAGATCTGGCCCCATGTCTCAAGGATTTAGTATTTGACATAAAGCAACTTTAGGCAAAAATGGAAACTTTGCTTTTTCTAATTAAGGATTAGTTTTGCATGTAATGCCCAAATGGCCAAGATAACATCTTAATTCAATGGTTAAGCATTAAATTATGAAGTTTAAGTTGGTTTTGAGGCCTGGAAGCTAGCATAAACCAAGATGATTTGAAAATGCAATTTGCTATGAACATGTATTGGTCATGAACAAAAGTGAGTTTTGGCCAACTTTGTGAATTCAATTCTCCCTAACCACAAGGGTGTTTGAGGAGTTCTTTGACAATTTGGAAAGCTTGGAACATGTAATACAATCCATCTTTTGTAATGCAAATTGAAAATCCAAGTGGAACCATATGAAAAATGGCCAAGAAGATGGGTCAAAATCCTGTCTAGATTAGGGTAAATTTTCTCTAAGTTAAAAGTTTTAGGTACCCTTGTTCCAAAAATCATAACTTGAGATACAAGCTTCTTTTGAGAAAACTTTGTGAATAAAAGTTGTATACTTTGTGATGGACTACAACTTTCATGTTTCAAGTTTTGTTTGAATCTATTTTCATCTTGGTGAAAAAATGGGGCAAAGTTAGGAAAAAATAAGAAAATTTCATAACTTAGAAAAATTCTAAGTTATGAAAATTTTCCCTTTTAAACCTTAATTTGCATTTTTGGGTTTCTTGATGAACAAGTTTCATAATTTGACATGTCTTGATGAAAAATAACTCTTGGCATTTGATTTTGACCAAAAAGTCAAAGTTTGACTTTTCAGTATACAGTCAAATTTTGATCAATTGACTGAAAAATTCATCTGTCAATCCTATGCATTTGAGATCTTTTGAACTTGTTGAATGGGTCAAGACAATGTCATTGAGTCCTTGAGTCCATATGTGAGCCTGGTTTGCCATTGGTTAGGTCAAACAGTCAAAAATTGCCTTTGTGCAGTCAAAACCCTAAAAATGACCATTTTGCCCTTTTGGTGATCTGATCAAATTTCTTGTGGAATTGTGATCCAAACTTGATCAAATGGTTCATAGGAGTTCATAATGTTGATGTGGGTCAAATTTCATGAGGTTTGACTGTAAATTGGCTACAACATGATATGGTCAAATTTCATGAGGTTTGACTGTCCAATTGACTGGGCAAAGATTTGAATCAAGGCTTGAAACTTGGTATGGGAAAACTTGTGAACCCAACATGAAGTATGAAAGTCAATTTGGGAATTGTAGGTCAAAATATCCTTATGCAAACTCAAACCCTAATTTGGGTCAATAGTGCAAGGAGGGGTCTTGAGTAGAGCAAACCTTAACTTGATCTTGAGTTCCAAGAGTCTTGTGATGAGAAAATATTGGTGAAATGAGAGGGAAAATTTTGGGGTACAACAGTTGCCCCTGTTCAATCTTCTTGAACCTGAAGAGTTAGATTGGTAAGAATCTTGCTGGAGATGGGCTTAAAGATGCCATCCGAGAATCTTTGTTGAATTGCAATGTGGTAGGTCAGAAGAATGAGGATCAAAATGGTATCCGTGTCTGGAATGCATTTGAACTGTATCTGGAGACTGAGTTTGTATGAGCAAAAGAATGGCCTCCACGTCTGGGGCGTATCTGAGCTGCGACTGTGTTTGAATGTAGAATGAATATCAGGATGACTGCCGTGTCTGGAGTGTATCTGTATTGTATCTGGGTAACAGAGAAATATCTGTGTATGGAGCAACTGCGTGTTGGGGATAAACTCTGAATGAGTGACAGAATGGCAACCGTGTCTGGAGCATATCTGGATTGTTCTGAAGTTGAGATCTGTATGAGTAGCAGAATGACTTCCATGTCTGGAGTGTATCTGGATTGTAACTGAGGTTGAGATCTGTATGAGTAGCAGAATGACTTCCGTGTCTGGAGTGTATCTGAAATTGTAACTGAGATCTGGACAAATGACAGAATGACTTCCGTGGCGACTGCACTGAGAGAATCAAACTGCTGATGTAAGGGTCAGAATGGTATCCGTGTTTGGAATGTCTTGGACCTTGAGGTTGATAAATGAATCTAAATGAGAGATAGAATGGCTGTCGTGTCTGGAGCGTATCTAGTCTGTATCTGATTGCTGTAGTCTGAATGAGTAGTAGAATGACCGCCGTGTCTGGGGTGTATCTCTACTGTAACTGACTTGAAGTTCTGAATGAGTAATAGAATGACCGCCGTGTTTGGGGTGTATCCATACTGTATCTGAATAATTGTTAATGATAGCCTTTTAATCTTATCCTGAAAAGGGTAAAAATGTTAGCTAAAACACAAGATCATGTTGCATGATATGTATGAAGCAATGAACTGTATTTCATCAATGTTTATGATATATGAATGTAATGGTTATGCATGTAAGCTGAGTAGTCGTCTTACTGAGGAAGATAAATCCTGGTAGCTGAAGATAACAGAATCTTTGACTGCTGCCGGGGAAAATAAATCCATGACCGAAGCTGGGGATTCCAAGGATCTTTGATTACTGGAGATGAGAAAGCCTCGTTGACTGCTGACTGCTTGGGGAACAAGGAAAGCTTTTCAAATCTCTACTGGGAAGTTTAAAACCTAGGAGACTTATGCTGGAGAAATGAGATCGAGAATCTTCAATCTGATGGGAAGTATCTCTGTGGGGTGAACGTTCACTATTCCGGTTCCGCTGGGGATAGGATTTTCAGGTTTTTTGAGCTCCACTGGGGATCTTGAAACTTGACTCTGAGGGGAATTAAGTTCTGGAATGCTCTTTAGCTGGGGAATCCAACTTTTAAAAAGTCTTTGCTCTGCTGAGGATCCTGAAGTTTAACTCTGTTGGGGAAATATATTCCGAACTTTAACTCTGTTGAGGAACTTGGAGTTTAATTCCGCTGGGGATTTCTTCTTAAAGGGCATCAAGATATCTTCAACCTATCAGCAATCATCTTTTCTAAATTTTTTATTTTATTTGTAAGCAATGATTATGTTCAAATGCATATGCCTATTTAACAAAACATTGGACGTTTTTTTAAATAAAACATAAGTGTAAAAAGAAAAGGAAGACAAAGCAAATTTCTGCATTTGGAAGGGTATTTGTATTAATTTTTTATGAGTATCTTTGTACAAAGGAGACAGACATCCTAGTAAGAGAATGTTGTCGTAAACATTGAAAAATTTTATACAAAAGAAAGATGGCTATGTGTAACAATTCCATGGGATTCCCATTCTGCTATAGCCTTCACAACTCTGAATATCTTGTCCATTCACTGCTTCGTCCGCCGGTGATTGGATTGATCAGAAGCTTGGAACATGTTGATGAAGAGTTTGTTCTTTAAAGTTATCCGACGAGACACAGTCATACGCTTTTAATTCCCTAACTTTTTCCTGAATCGCCCTTTCGGGTTTTCGATCCACCGGGAAACCCTTTTTTGCCCAAGTCGCCTTTTTAGGTTTTCAACTTGCCGGGTGTATAGATTTTTTTGTTTTATCCCTAATTTTTTCCTGAACCGCCCTTTCAGGTTTTCGGTTCACCGGGATGCCCATTTTTGCCCAAGTCGCCCTTTCAGGTTTTCGACCTATCGGGTTGTTTCATGCGTAGTATCTTTTAACTATGTCTGCGTTCGCAGGGTGTGGCAAATCATCGCCGTCCATGGTGGTCAGAATCATTGCATCACCAGAAAAGATGCTCTTGATCACAAACGGTCCTTCGTAAGTAGGAGTCCATTTTCCCCTGGGATCACTTTGCGGCAAGATGATCCACTTGATTACAAGATCTCCGACTTGATATACCTGACGTCTTACTTTCTTGTTGAAAGCCTTGATCATCCATTTTTGGTACGTCTGACCATGGCATACATCAGTGAGTCACTTCTCATCGATCAAATTGAGTTGATCAAGTCGGGTCTGAATCCAATCGTCTTCACTCAAACCAGCGTCCTTCATAATCCTTAAAGAAGGAATCTGAACTTCCATAGGTAGGACGGCTTCCATGCCATACACCAAAGAAAATGGGGTTGCCCCTGTTGAAGTACGTGTCGTGGTACGTTATCCATGCAGAGCAAACAGTAACATCTCATGCCAGTCCTTGTAGGTAACTGTCATTTTCTGAATGATCTTCTTGATGTTTTTGTTTGCGGCTTCAACAGCACCATTCATCTTCGACCGATAAGGAGATGAATTGTGATGATAAATCTTGAACTGTTCGCATAGAGTGGTAATTATAGTATTGTTCAGATTTGTACCGTTGTCCGTGATGATCCTGTCGGGGACACCATACCGGCATATGAGATTCTGCTTGATGAAGCGGGCAACCACATTCTTCGTAACAGAGGCGAAGGAAGCTGCTTTGACCCACTTGGTGAAATAGTCAATAGCGACCAAGATGAAGCGATGTCCATTGGACGTTGTGGGCTTGATTTCCCCAATCATGTCAATGCCCCACATTGCGAACGGCCAAGGAGCTGTCAGAACGTTGAGAGGAACAGGAGGAATATGTACTCTGTCGGCATAGACTTGGCATTTGTGGAAAGTACGGGAATGTTGATGACAATCAGCTTCCATGGTTGACCAGTAGTAGCCTGCCCTTAGAATCTTCTTAGCCATCGTATGTCCGCTTAAGTGGGTGCCAAATGTGCCACTGTGTATCTCAGTCATGATCAATTCTGCTTAATCTTTGTCCACACAACGAAGTAAAACACAATCATGGCTGCGTTTATAAAGGATGCCATTGCTTAGGAAGAACTTGGCAGCAAATCTCCTTAAAAACTTTTTGTCATTGACTGAAGCTCCTTCGGGATATTCTCTAGTCTGGAGATACCTTTTGATTTCATGAAACCAGGGTTGTTCCACTACTTCTTAGGTATTAATCTCATGACAATGCGCAGGTTCATCCATTCGCTCGATTGGGGAGCCTCGTTATCCCAGTTGAGTTTAAACATGGAAGACATTGTAGCCAGAGCATCTGCTAGCTGATTTTCTTCTCGCGGGAAATGCTCGAAGGTAATCTGCTCGAAATGAGGTAACAAAGTCAGGACATGTTCTTTGTATGGGATAAGATTAGGATGTTTGGTGTCCCACTCTCCTTTAACTTGACTGATAACCAAAGCCGAGTCCCCAAATACGATCAAAGATTTGATCCCCAAGTCTATAGTAGCCTTGAGACCAAAGATGCAAGCTTCATATTCGGCCATGTTGTTGGTATAGCTGAAACAAAGTCGGGCAGTGAAAGGTGTATGGCAACCTTCTGGAGAAATGAGTACCGCGCCGATACTGTTGTCGAGTGCATTTGAAGCACCATCAAAGTACAGGGTCCATCGGGATCCATTTTCAGGTCCGTCATACGGTCCATTACCTTCGACGTTGTCTAATGTCATGATGTCCTCGTCTGGGAAGTCAAATCTCATAGACTGATAATCTTCGACGGCTTGATGAGCTAGATGGTCAGCTAGTACACTCCCTTTTATGGATTTTTGGGTAGTATACTGGATGTCATACTCAGTCAGGATCATCTTCCATCTAGCGATTCTTCCAGATAAAGCAGGCTTCTCGAAGATATATTTGATCGGGTCCATTTTGGAAATCAGCAAAGTGGTATGAGTCAACATATACTGCCTTAGCCGGCGAGCAGCCCATACCAAAGTGCAGCAAGTTTTCTCGAGCAGTGAGTAGCGAGTCTCACAGTCGGTAAACTTTTTGCTAAGCTAATAAATGGCATGCTCTTTTCGACCAGACTCGTCATGTTGGCCCAGTACGCACCCTATTGAGTTATCCAAAACAGTCAGATACATGATTAACAACCTTCCTTCGATGGGTGGCATCAGAATAGGAGGTTCTAGAAAATACTCCTTGATCTTATCAAAAGAAACTTGGCAATCATCGTTCCATTCAACTACCTGATCCTTCTTTAATAGTTTGAAAATTGGCTCACGGGTAGACGTCAGGTGAGAGATGAACCTCACAATATAGTTCAAGCGTCCCAAGAATCCTCTAACCTCCTTTTCAGTACGGGGGGCAGACATTTCTTGTATAGCCTTCACTTTAGCAGGATCAACCTCAATACCCTTGTTGCTGACAATAAACCCCAGAAGTTTACCAGACCTAACTCCAAAAGTGCACTTACTTGGATTCAGTCTGAGTTTGTATTCCTTCAACCTGGCAAACAACTTTTGCAAATGTTCAAGGTGTTCTTCTTCTGTTTGCGATCGAGCTATCATGTCGTCTACGTAAACTTCAATCTCGTGATGTATCATATCATGAAACAAAGGTACCATGGCGCGTTGATAGGTTGCTCCTGCGTTCTTCAGTCCGAATGGCATCACTTTGTAGCAGAAGGTACCCCATTGTGTAACAAAGGTAGTTTTCTCCATGTCCTCGGGGGCCATTTTAATCTGGTTGTAGCCCGAGAATCCATCCATGAAGGAAAAAACCTTGTGCTGAGCTGTGTTGTCAACCAAGATGTTGATATGTGGTAGCAGAAAATCATCTTTAGGGCTGACCCTGTTCAAATCCCGATAGTCCATACACATTCTGACCTTGCCGTCTTTTTTATGTACGGGCACGATGTTAGCAACCCATTGTGGATAGGATGTAACTGCCAGAAAGCCAGCGTTAAATTGCTTCATCACTTCAGCCTTAATTTTCTCAGACATGTCAGGCCTCATTCGACGAACCTTGTGCTTGATCGGTGGACAATCTTCTCTTGTGGGGAGACGGTGAACCATAATATTTGTGTCTAACCCTGGCATGTCTTCATAATACCAGGCGAAGATTTCAACGTTTTCATTGAATAACTGTACTAAGCCCTCCTTGACACTTTGTTCCATATTGGCACCCATTTTTACTTCCTTCCTATCTTCTTCTTTCCCTAAGTTGATGGTTTCTAATAACTCTTCATGAGGCAAGATGGCCCTTCTTCTTGTTGTAGAAGTCTGGCTAACTCTCCCGGTACTTCACAATCTTCGTCAGCTTCGTACTCAGTCTGATTGACCAAATCTTTAGAGTTATTGAAGGATAAAACAGAATAGTCACCCATGGAATCCGGAGTGGATGGGTACCTGCATTTGTGAGTGTGGGTGTGTCTAAGGGATAGCCATCCTTAAACAAACAAAAATGCAAAAGGAAAGAAAATGAACACAGCAGTTTATAAATGAAAAACGTCCAATGATTCGTTAAAACATGGCATATGATTATGAAGAGAATCAAGCCCTTACAAATGGACCTACATGCCCCGGGCAAGGCATGAGGTGAAAAATAGTGTGAGAATTGTTTAATAATTATTACAGACCAAACAGGAAATGTTCAAAAGATAAATTACTGATTGATGAAAGTAATGGGAACGAAGTCTTTCGCCTCCCAGTTGTTCAGTCCTCCTTAAATGGTTGGAAAGATCCAATCTTCAAAGTTGCCCTCTTCATTATCATCTTATAAAGCATTGATTCCATGATGAGAAATCTTGACGGGTGTTTTTTCAATTTTAGAGCGACGCATAGCCTTTTGCCCCGCAGTAGTAAACCCCAACCCAAACTTGTCTGTATTATAGGGAAAGTAGGGCAACTGTCCCCATATTGCGCTCTTTCCCTCCTTAATCGCAGCCTTTGCATCTTTGAGAGATGCCATCCTAGCCACCTGCTTGGGAATGATAGGTATCTCCACCACTACCTTCGCTACTGCCACCTCGGGAGGAACTTCCTCGAAATGTTGAAAAGGTGTTTCGATGAACTCACCATCCACTTCCACATACCGAAATGAATTGAGATGAATGATCATGTACTCCTCCTCACCGTGTACATTTATGATTTTACCCTTAACAGGGTATTTCAGCATCTGATGTAAAGAGGAGGTGACTGCCCCAGCATAGTTGATCCATGGTCTTCCTAGCAAGCAAGAGTATGATGGGCGGATGTCCATTACGTAGAAAGTGGAGTTGAACCCTTCGGTGCCTACCTTAATGGGAATATCGACTTCCCCATGCACCATCCTTTTAGACCCGTCAAAGGCCCTGGCAATAATATTACTTGGTTTCAGCTCCAAGCCTTCACAATCCAACCGGTCCAGAGCTTTCTTAGGCAACACATTTAGGGAAGAGCCAGTATCGACCAAGACATGGGCGAGAGTGGTTCCTCGGCATTCAACCGAAACATGTAATGCATCATTGTGCTTCCTTCCCTTAGGAGTCAGGTCAGCGTCGGAAAAACCCAGGCCGTTGTCAACAGTAAGACTAGCTACACTATCCTGAAATTGGTCAGCCGAGGTCTCTTGGGGTACATGGGTTGTCTTCAAATATCTTATCAAAGCTTTAGCGTGAGCCTCTGAACAGAGCGGGAGGGCCAACATTGAAATTTTTGAGGGGGTTTGCCCCAGTTGTTCTACGACATCATAATCGCTTTTCTTGATTATTTTGAAAATCTCCTCCATTTCTTTTTGAGAGGTTTCAGGGATGACCAATGACTGAGCCCTCGTCCTGACGGGCTCTTCTTGGATCCCTTTCCCCCTATCATCAGCAGCAGCAGAAGGGACAACCACAAGAGTTACAACTTCTTCAATAATTGGAGTTCTTGCAGATATATTTACCGGTGCAGGGGTAACCTTAGGAGCAGCTGAGGGTCCAAAGATTGCCTTTGGAGGGGCAATCTCTGGAGAGAAAATTCTTCCACTACCGGTGATTTTGCTCGTTCCAGCAATGTTTCCAATGTCGGAAGTCTCTTCATCAGAACTCTCTTCAATTGATTCAATTTGTTTAATACCATGGTAGTAGATTTCTCCACCATAGTTCCACGGTATTGATTTGTCGGACTTGTACGGGACGGGCCCGGGCATGGTTATTTTCAAAGGTGCAGTCTTCGGAGCGGGTGTAATCTTAACAGGTCTTTTGGAGACCTTGGAAAGATTGACGGATATGGTTATTATTGAAACATCATTGATAGGAGTCGGTGTAACAGGAGTCTTTTCAAAAAGGATTTCTTGGTTATCCATTAGGCGTTGGATGCCTAACTTCAACAATGGACAGTCGGTTGGTAAGGATGAACAAAGGCAGCAATCTTCTTCACAACCTGGGAAAATCCCAGCCTTCAGCAAATTCAACTTGATTATCAGTAGTGGAGTTATCAAATCATCAACAGTAGCAACAAACAGATCCTCTTCAACAACATGGGCATTGTGGCCATGCTTTGGCATTGGAGCAGAGATCACATTCGGCTTTTCAGGGGCGTCGAATTCCACTTCCTTAGCGTCTATTAAATCCTGAATCTTATTCTTGAGGGCCCAACAATTGTTGGTGTCGTGCCCCAGGCTGTCTGAATATTAAGCACATTTGGCGTTGGGATGATAGTATGGAGATGTGGTGTTAGGGTTTTTCGGCGCCTCCTTTAAACTAGTCAGATTTAGCTTCAACAAATGGGGAAGAACTTGTGCGGGCGTCATGTTGATGCGGGTGAACTGCCGTTGTGGCCGTTCTACCCGTTTTTTATTAGGTCTCGACTGATTGTTACGAGGCTGATCATTTGACGAATTTTGAATCATCACGGCCCCTACAGTCGGCCGGTGCTCAGTTCTTCCCAATCCCTTCTGAGAGTAAATAGCAGATGCTTCTTTTTTGGCTGGGAAAGGTTTTTTAACAGCTGTGGATGCAGAGGTATCCTTTTGAATCTTCCCACTCTTAATACCGACTTCCACCCTTTCGCCAGTCAGAATCAGTTCAGTAAATCCCGCGGAAGAGCTCCTGATTAGATGGTTGAAGAAAGGGCCAGATAGGGTCCCCAAGAACATGTCAACTAGTTCCCTATCTGATAGCAGTGGCTGCACCCTTCCATCCAGGTCGCGCCACTTCTGGGCGTACTCTTTAAACCCCTCATTCGAGGCCATCCCCATACTTTGTAGCTGAGTACGGGTAGGTGCCAAGTCAGCATTATACTGATACTGACGATAGAAAGCAGCTGCCAGGTATTCCCAATTATGAACTTCTGACCTCTCTAGCTGATAAAACCAGTCTAACTGAGTACCAGACAAGCTGTCTTGGAAAAGTGTACCCAGAGATTTCTATCGGATGAATGAGGTTGGATTTTTCTGACATACGACCTCAGGTGCATCTTAGGACAAGACAGACCGTCGTATTTGGCGAAAGTCGGCACTTTGAACTTGGGAGGGATAACAATCCCAGCAATCAATCCCAACTCTTCAAAGTCTAGCCCGGGAATCCTTTGCAGCTCCATAGCTGCCAATCTGTCCTCCAGGTTCTTATATTTGTCGTCAGCTGGTGGGTATTGTTGTTGTGAATAGTCTTCATCTTCTTTAACCTCTTCCTCTTCAGCCTCAGACTCAGAGGGTACTGCAGCTCCTTTTCCCTTGTCGGTCCCTTCGTCAGACATTGAGGGGAATTCTAGAACTCTCCTAGCTTCATTCTCAAATCTTCTTCCCAGTGTAGCTACCCCAATTCTCTTCTTTTTCTTTTTTCCTTTTTCCTGATCTTTCTTCTCTAACAGTGCTTTAAGATCCTCCTGACCCTTTGCCAAGGTCACGAGGAGTTGTTGAAATTGAGAATTTTGCGCTTGCAGATCTTTGACCGTCTGCTCAATATCCATCTTGCTGAAATAAACAGCAGAAAGATAAGGAAACCTGGTGTGAAGACCTGTTTATGCATATGATGAATGATATGTTTATTCATGTAATGCATTCAAGGATTTAGAAATTCAAAGTTGTTGCAGACAAAAGAACACACGTCATATTAATAAGAAGAAATTTTGTCAGTACATAAATGCCCCATGGGCCAAATATTACAAAGCTTCTTAAGGTAAAAAGACGTTGCACATCCTTTTTGGTGTGATGTAAGTGTTGAGGGTCTCCTCCTCGTGAAGTCGGCGGGTAAGCTCTAAAACCTTCTTCTCACTGGCATAGAAGTTGGCTTCAAAAGTGTTCCGTTCCTCCTTGAGTTGGATCCAACTCTTCTGCATTTCCTCCCATGATGTTGGCATGTCAGAATGTAGGATGGTGTATGGAACCTCTCCTTCCTTAACAGACTCTTTGATCAAGGGGAGAACGTGAGGGTATGGCATCATAAGATTCTGGGAGCGGGTTCGTACCCACTTGAGGTAAGGCTCAAGAGGGATGGAGTTCTTGTGCCCCAGTGTCTTACTATCCACCTTGTTAGGCATCCTCCAAGCTCTGATGAATCTTTGGCGAAGTCCTTGCGCATCGTTGTCGAAGTCAAAAACTAGGTCAGGGATCAACATGTCATGAGGGCCATCCCTCCGAGCATATCCAAATTGTCTCAAGGCTAGGCAGGGGTTGTAGGTAATGCCTCCCCTAATGCCAAGTAATGGGACATTAGGGAACTCACCACAATGATCAATGATGATGACATTTTCTCTGGACCGAGAACACCAATGTACATCAGAATGTGTGAGGGTCATCAATCGTTGTGACCACCTTGAACCCTGCTCATTCTTCAAAACTGATTGTGGAAGGTGAAAAATAAACCACCTTGCTAGGAGAGGAGTACAGCACATGATAACACCTCTTTTCCTCATTGTTCGTGTGTAAAATGAGTGTAGGATTTCCCCAAGCAATGTAGGTATGGGATTCTTAGACATGAAAATCTTGACTGCATTCACATCTATAAGTTGGTCAGGGTTTGGGAACAAGACCAACCCATAAATAAGGAGTGCCACAATCTCTTCAAAGGCTTGCAGATCCAAGGAATTCCAACACTCTTGTGCCTTCTCAAACAAGAACTTTGCCAAGAAGCCCTTGACACCACTTCTGGTTTCCCAATGCCCCTTGATGTCAGATGGTTGCAAGTGCAGTGCTTGAGCAACATCTTCAAGTTTTGGTTCTTTTTCCGTACCGTTGTAGGGTAGTTAATTAAGAATAGGAATTCTCAGGAGTTGAGAAAATTCCTCCAAAGTAGGCACCAATTGGTAGTCGAGGAATGTGAAACAATGGTGAAGGGGGTCAAAGAATTGGAACAACACTTTCACCATGTCTTCTTCAATGCTGGTGTTGACTAGGTTGAGAAGTCTACCATGTCATTCACTGAAGAGATAATTTTCTGGAATTCTGGATGTAAGCTCCTTGAGTTGAGGAGGGATTCTCACAAGGTTGACTTGAATTGTTTTCCTGCGAAGAGATTCCATGATCTACAAAACAAGAACAAAGATGAAGATCCAAACCCTTGAAATGGTTAGTGGATGCATATGATGCTTTATGATGTTCATGATGTATGCATAAACACATGTACAAGCAAGTCACATAAAACCCTAGTTTCAGGCTTGCACGGGGTTTCATAGGTAAGTACCCTCTTGAGTGTAGTTGGCTCAAAACCTGTCCTATAAATAGTAACCGGGTTCTAAGGAGCTCAATATCATTGGATTATTTTCTATGTTCATTGTTTTGGTTTAGACACTTAACTAGCGACCAAAATATTCCAAGAAAACAACCCTTAATGAGTGTAGTATCGAGTATCTACCAACTTCGGACTGCACCAAAGCCGGTCATCTCACTACCCCTAATAAAAGGCCAAGATGGTCAAGTAAGGTTCTAGGTCATTAGTGCTTAGTGACATCACTCAGCGGCCCCGTATTCTCTTTGATTGACTCAAAGGCTACCGGTACTCACAAATATGTCGCACTAATATAGCTATTGCTTCAACCGTGTCGGTATACCCCACACAGTTTCCACAATGTATTGCTATCTATGAATGTTTCCCAAATTCGAGTGGAGGATTTCAAGCCCAAACAAGAGAACCAAAATGTAAAGCAATCAAAGAAAACAATTAATCATGAAAAAGGTGATCTAAGCCCTAAGGTTACTCCACTTTTAGAAATTTTCCCCAGCAGAGTCGCCAGTTTTGTAATACGGTGGGAGAACTGACTTGGGTTTTTGCGTTTTGTGTTTGCAAATGTTTCGGTTTAGCAAGAGTCGCCACCGACTTTTTATTTTATCCTAAGGAAAGGTCAAAAATCACAGGAAAGACCTTTGAGATGTTTTCTTGGGTTCGGGGAGTAGATTATAGAAAGGGGAGGTATTAGCACCCTTTCTATCCATGGTTGTCCATGGGCTCTTAGTTACTTGCTTAGATCACTTGCTTTGCATTTTCAATTGTTTGAAATGGTGCTTTGTGTGCGGTTTTGAAAGATGTTTTTGAAAAGAGGCCATCGTTGTGGCAACCTTTGTAATGATTCTTGTTTGAATGTATACAAAGGTGTTTTTCTTTTTGAAAGGTTTTCAATGTTTTGAAAGTTTGTTTTGAAATTGTGTTAAGATGTGTGTTTGAAAAGTAGCAAGGATGTTTTTGCAAGTTTGATCAAGTAACTAAGAGTTGTCTACCCTATTTTTACTCAAAGATCTTTCTTATGTTTTTAACCCTTTTAACAGTGTTGTTTCACCATTGTATTTGGTGAACAACCTTGTGTTAGGATGTAAACGGGACAGGCGCGGGTCATCGTATAAACCATGAAAGCAATAGTGTTAAATGTCTTTGGCAATTTTAAGGGACTTGATCATTTTGTTTAGGCAACTCCGATAGCGTCATTGAGGGACTATGATCATTTTGTTTGTTTTTGTTTTGCCAAAGTACTCAACATGCAACCATGGCCCATTTTTGAAGGCAACAAGTGGATGAAACCCTAAGGGTGCAAGTGTGCATTGTGTTTGTTTTTCATGCATGTTTATCTTGGATTAGGTCAAGATAATTATTGATTGATTTTGCATACAAACCCTAGGTCTAAGCATGGAATAATTGAAAGCTTTTAAATGTGCGAGTGTTGTATCCCAAAATTTTTCCTCCCATTTCCTCAACATTTTCTCATCACAAGACCCTTGGAACTCAAGATCAAGCTAGGGTTTGCTCTGCTCAAGACTCCTCCTTGCACTGTTAACCCAAATTAGGGTTTGAGTTTGCACAAAGATGTTTTGACCTAAAATGCCCAAAATGACTTTCATGCTTCATGTTGGACTCACAAGTTTATCCATACCAAGTTTCAAGTCTTGATTCCAATCTTTGCCCAGTCAATTGGACAGTTGACCTGGAAATCAGCTCTATTGGGGAAAAAGTCAACTGTGGTCAATTGACAGTCAAACCTCATGATTTTTGACCAACATCAACATTATGAACTCATATGGACAATTTAATCAAGTTTGGATCACAATTCCACAAGAAATTTGATCAGATCACCAAAAGGGCAAAATGGTCATTTTTAGGGTTTTGACTGCACAAAGGCAATTTTTGACTGTTTGACCTAGCCAATGGAAAACCAAGCTCACATATGGACTCAAGGACCCAATGGTAATGTCTTGACATGTTCAACAAATTCAAAAGATCCCAAATGCACAAGATTGACAGATGAATTTTCCAGTCAACTGATCAAAATTTGACTGTATACTGAAAAGTCAAACTTTGACTTTTTGGTCAAAATCAAGTGCCAAGATTCATTTTTCACCAAGACATGTCAAATTATGGAACTTGTTCATCAAGAAACCAAAAATTACAAATTAGGGTTTAAAATGAAGAATTTTCATAACTTAGAAATTTTCTAAGTCATGAAAATTCCCAATTTTTTCCTAACTTTGTCACATTTTTTCATCAAGTTACATTTGGATTCAAACAAAACTCAAAACATGAAAGTTATATTCCATTGCAAAATCTACAACTTTGATTCACAAAGTTTCCTCAAAAGAAGCTTTTAGCTCAAGTTATGATTTTTGGAATAGGGGTGCAAAACATTCTTAACTTAGAAATATTTTGACCTATTTTAGGCAGGATTTTTGCCCAACTTCATGGCATCTTTTCACATGCTTCCACTTGGAATCTCAACTTGAATTACAAATATGGATTGTAGTACACATTCCAAGCTTTCCAAATTATCCAAGAACTTCTCAAACACCATTGTGGTTAGGGAGAATCGAATTTGTCAATATGGGCAAAAGTCACTTTGTTCATGGCCATTTTCATGTTCATAACTTAGGCATTTTTGAACTCAGCTTGCACAACTAGATTACAGGCCTTTTTTCTCATCCACACTCAATAATTAAATGCCAATCCATTGTGTTCTAGCATTATTTTGTGCATTTGGTCATTACATGAAGAATTAAGCCATATTTGGAAAAAGCAAGTTATCCATTCTTGTAAAGAGTTGCTTTATGTCAAACACAAATCTAAGAAGTACCAAAGCATATCTTCTAGGAACAAGGTCAGGAACCAATTCCAATTATCAAGAGTGATTTTTGCAGCATGCTTGAGGGGCCGGTGGTAGCCTATATTGAAACTTGACAAACTTTGCTTAAGAGAGAAGCAACTTTGCAAACACAACAACATCTCACATTCCTGTCAACACAAGCCTAAGAAAACTTATTGAACATATTCCAAACATCAAACCTGACCTGAAACAAGAGCCAATCACCTTCAATACCTCCTCAAACACAGAAACACCATCCTCTTGCAAAAACAGGGCACCTGCTGCAGATTGAGGTCCACAACTCAATCCACTCGTGCACTTTGGCTAATAACCTTGCAAACACATTCCATACCATCCCTTGAAACTGTTCCAAGCCCTAAACACCAGCTATAACACTCCTAACCCCATCTGCCATTTTCATTTTTCAGTTTTGCAGGTGAACTTCCATAGCTCGATTCAGCTAATCTCAAAGCAAGCTAGAGGTTAGAAGAGCATCCTTGGACTTCAAGCAAGCTGTACAAGTCCTCACATTGCCTTGAAAGTACCTCCATTGTTGCACACGATTCCAGCTGAACAGGTAAGTTTTTGAACTTCTATCTCTCAATCTAGGAAGAGTTAGGCTTAGGTTTATGAATGAAACATGCTCTACTCATGACCCTGAAGCTACCCATGTCATTACTTTTCATTTATGTTGTGTGTACTAAGAGAATTTTGAAACTGAATACTTGAAAAAAGCTAGGTCAGGAATTAGGGGAGAAGAAATTCTCTCTCATTTCTGAGAGTTAGATCAACTTCTTTATATGTTTAGAATCGTGGCTTCAAGCTCTACAAGTTTCATGTTTTAAGATTTGTCAAAAGATCAAAGAATCAAGAGATAGCAGGGAAGGAAGAAAACGCGTGTTTTTTGTTTGAATCTGGCCAGAGGTTGAAGACAAAGTCCTTTGGGTTGGGCCTGGCTTATTTTTTCTGTTTGCACCATTGTTTCACACATACACCCCCTTGGCCCATTGCATGATATACTTGTCATTTTCGATTTTTTTCTTTTTGATTTTGATTTTATATTTTTATCCAAACATGAAAAAACATTAAAAATATTTTTCTCACATTTTTTTGCATTTTATTTGATATTTATTTTGTTTCATTTAGTTTTATATGTAAATAAATATATATCTACTTTTATTTAAAATACTAAAAATAATACAAATACATTTTGTTTTCTAATTTTATTTTATTTTATCTTTTGAAAACATTTTCTCAAAAAATATATATTTTTTTAATAATAAATATTTTATTTTTGTACATATTTAATATATTTAATAAATAATATAAATACTTATATATTTATTAGAATATTTAGGATAAAAATACAAAATAATACATTTTTTATTTTTATTTAATATTTGACCTCAAAAATCACTTTTTTACAATATACTTCCTTTTTATTTATTTTTTGTATATAATTAATAAACATTGTATATAATATATAATAAATACCTTTTTATTTACAAAATTAGGGTTTTGTCCTAAAACATGAAAAATATCCAAAAATTAATCCTTTTTATTTTTGTTTATATTCACATGAAAAATACTTGTTACATACATATAAAGATCATTTTTTTACATCTTACATATTTATTGTATTTTATTTAATTATGGTATATTAAATAATTTGTATATTCAATTTGGATGTAATAGTTTAGATTTAATTTTTCTTGCTAAATATCCCCATTTGAACATTTGTACCCCCCATCCCATAATTGTGTTGTAATAATTTAGGATTTTATTTTTCGCACTTTAAAGCTTTCCAAAATTGCCATGATAGACTTAGGGTTTTGTATGCAAAAATCAACCAAAACAAATAGCTTGACCTAATTCAAAGACAAAAAATCATGAAAATGGACAACACCGATCACACTTGCACCCCTAGGGTTACTCCACTTGTTGCCTTCAATAATGGGCCATGTTTCATGTTGAGTTTCTTTGGAAAAACAAAAACAATTCAAAATTATCATAGTCCCTCGATGACGCTTTCGAAAGTTGCCTAAAAATGATCAAGTCCCTTTAAAGAAAAAAATTGCCAAAGAAACTTGGCACCATTGCAATCATGGTCTAAACGATGACCCGCGCCCGTCCCGTTAACATCCTAACACAAGATTGTCCACCAAATACAATGGTGGAACAAAATTGTTAAAAGGGTTAAAACATAGGAAAGATCTTTGAGAAATTTAGGGGTAGACAAAACTCTTGGTTACTTGCCAACTTGCAAAAACAAAAACACTTGCCTATTTTTCAAAACCACACATCACAACACACTTTCAAAACAACTTTCAAAAAAAATTGAAAACTTTTCAAAATATGTACACCTTTGTATACATCCAAACATGGGTCATTACAAAGGTTGCCACAACAAATGGCCTCTTTTCAAAACATTTTCAAACCCACACACAAAGCACCATTTCAAACAATTGAAAGCACCATTTCAAACAATTGAAAATCAAAGGCAAGTGATCTAAGCAAGTAACTAAGATCCCATGGATAACCATGGATAGAAAGGGTGCTAATACCTTCCCCTTCTATAATCTACTCCCCGAACCCAAGAAAACATCTCAAAGGTTTTTGCTGTGCTTTTTAACCTTTCCTTAGGATAAAATAAAAAGTCGGTGGCGACTCTTGCTCAACCGAAACATTTGCAAATACAAACGCAAAAACTCAAGTCAGTTCTCCCACCGTATCACAGAACTGGCGACTCTGCTGGGGATAATTTGAAAGTGGAGTAACCTTAGGGCTTAGATCACCCTCTTGCATGACTAATTGTTTGCTTTGATTGCTTTATATCTTGGTTCTCTTGTTTGGGCTTGAAATCCTACACCCGGATTTGGGGAAACATTCATAGATAGCAATATGTTGTGGAAACTGTGCGGGGTATACCGACACGGTCGAAGCAATAGCTATATTAGTGCGACATATTTGTGAGTACCGGTAACCCTTGAGTTCAATCAAGGAGAGTACAGGGCCGCTGAGTGATGTCACTAAGCACTAATGACCTAGAACCTTACTTGACCATCTTGGCCTTTTATTAGGGGTAGTGAGATGACCGGCTTTGGTGCAGTCCGAAGTTGGTAGATACTCGATACTACACTCATTGAGGGTTGTTTTCTTGGAATATTTTGGTCGCTAGTTAAGTGGCTAAACCAAAACAATGAACATGGAAAATAATCCAATGATATTGAGCTCCTTAGAACCCGATTACTATTTATAGGACAGGTTTTTTAAGCCAACTTCACTCAAGAGGGTACTTACCTATGAAACCTCATGCAAGCCTGAAACTAGGGTTTTGTGTGAATTGCTTGTACATATGTTTGTGCATACATCATGAACATCATAAAGCATCATATGCATCCACTAACCATTTCAAGGGTTTATATCTTCATCTTTGTTCTTGTTTTGTAGGTCATGGAAATTCTTCGCAGGAAAACTATCCAAGTCAACCTTGTGAGAATCCCTCCTCAACTCAAGGAGCTCACATCCAGAATTCCCGAAAGCTCTCCCTTCAGTGAAAGACATGGTAGACTTCTCAGCCTAGTCAACACCAGCATTGAAGAGGACATGATGAAGGTGCTGTTCCAGTTCTTTGACCCCCTTCACCACTGTTTCACATTCCCTGACTACCAGTTGGTGCCCACTTTGGAGGAATTTTCTCAACTCCTGAGAATTCCTATTCTTAATCAACTACCCTACAACGGTACGGAAAAAGAACCAAAGCCTGAAGATGTTGCTCAAGCACTACACTTGCAACCATCTGACATCAAGGGGCATTGGGAAACTAGAAGCGGTGTCAAAGGCTTCTTGGCAAAATTCTTGTTTGAGAAAGCACAAGAGTGTTGGAATTCATTGGATCTACAAGCCTTTGAAGAAATTGTGGCACTCCTCATTTATGGGCTGGTCTTGTTCCCAAATCCTGACCAGCTTGTAGATGTCAACGCCGTCAAAATCTTCTTATCTAGGAATCCAATACCAACATTGCTTGGGGACATTCTTCACTCATTTTACACACGAACAATGAGAAAGAGGGGTGTCCTCATGTGCTGTACTCCTCTCCTTGCAAGGTGGTTTATTTCGCACCTTCCACAATCTGTCTTGAAGAATGACCAAGGCTTAAGGTGGTCACAACGGTTGATGACCCTCACTCACTCTGATGTACATTGGTGTTCTCGGTCCAGAGAAAATGTCATCATCGTCGATCGTTGTGGAGAGTTCCCTAATGTTCCATTACTTGGCATTAGGGAAGGCATTACTTACAACCCTTGTCTAGCTTTGAGACAATTTGGATATGCACAGAGGGATGTCCCTCACAACATGTTGATTCCTGACTTAGTTTTTGACTTCGACAACGATGCGCAAGGACTTCGCCAAAGATTCATCCGAGCTTGGAGGATGCCTAACAAGGTAGACATCAAGACACTGGGGCACAAAAACTCCATCCCCCTTGAGCCTTATCTCAAGTGGGTACGAACCCGAGCCCAGATTCTAATGATGCCTTACTCTCATGTCCTCCCTGTGATTAAAGAGCCCGTTAAGGAAGGAGAGGTTCCCTACACCGTCCTATATCCTGACATGCCAACATCATGGGAGGAGATGCAGAAAAGTTGGATCCAACTCAAGGAGGAACGAAATACTTTTGAAGCCAGCTTCTACGCCAGTGAGAAGAAGGTTCTGGAGCTTACCCGCCGACTCCATGAGGAAGAGACCCTCAACACCTACATCGCACCAAAGAGGATGCGCAACGTCTTTTTACCTTGAGAAGTTTTTTTGTAATATTTGGCCCATGGGGCATTTATGTACTGACAAATTTCTTCTTATTAATATGACGTGCGTTCTTTTTGTTTGCAACAATTTTGAATTTTCTAAATCCTTGAATGCATTGCATAAATAAGCATATCATGCATCATATGCATAACATGTACCCTTCTTCTACAGGTTGCTTAATCTTCTTCGCTGTTTATTTCAGCACTCAATCATCATGTCTTCCGAGCCTACTACCGAACAAGCTATCAAGGCCCTCCAGACCCAGAACGCCCAGTTTCAAGAGCTGGTCATGAGCTTAGCCCAGGGTCAACAAGAGTTGAAGACTCTGCTTTTGAAGAAAAAGAAGAAGAAGAGAATCGGGGTGGCTACCCTAGGAAGAAGGTTTGAGGGTGAAGCCAGAAGAGTTCTTGAATTTCCCCTACTTCTGAAGAGGGAACCGGTAAAGGAAAAGGGGTTGCGGTACCTTCCGAATCCGAAGTTGAAGAAGAAGAGGCTGAAGAAGACGAGGAATACTCAGAGCAACAATACCCGCCCGCCGACGATAAGTACAAAAGCTTGGAAGACAGGATGGCAGCTATGGAGCTGTAGAGAGTTCCCGGCTTAGATTTCGAAGATATGGGATTAGTTGCTGGAATTGTGATCCCCCCGAAGTTTAAAGTGCCAATTTTTGCAAGATATGACGGGCTGTCCTGCCCGAAGATGCATCTCTGATCATATGTAAGGAAGATCCAACCTTACACTGCAGACAAAAACCTTTGGATCCATTTCTTTCAGGATAGCCTTTCAGGGGCTCAACTCGAATGGTTCTATCAGCTGGATGGAGCCAGTATTCGAAACTGGGAAGACTTGGCTACTGCATTTTATAATTAATATCTGTATAATTCTGACCTCGCTCCCACGCGTACCCAACTCCAGGGTATGTCACTGGGGACGGGCGAAGGATTCAAGGAGTATGCGCAAAAATGGAGAGACCTGGCTGGCAGGGTACAACCACCTCTGACTGACCGTGAGCTTGTGGATATGTTCTTAGGGACCCTGTCTGGTCCGTTCTTCAACCACCTGATTGGTAATTCTTCTACTGGGTTCACAGACCTAATCTTAACCGGTGAGAGGATAGAAGCGGGTATCAAGTCGGGGAAGATACAGAAAGGTGCCTCCGTGAGTACTGAAAAGAAGCCCTTCAAGAAGGAAGCCAGTGTTGTTTATGGTCCCAGAAGACAAATCAAACCGGAACGCCGCCAAGCTGTCAACGCGTTGTTAATTTCAAAGCCTGCTGTTGCTCCTCAGCAATACAACCAACCAAGGGGTGAGAGACCCAAAAGGCAGTACACTCGGCTCAGTATGACCCTGTCTCAGATTTTGCTGCAACTACTGTCAACCAATCTGGTAACTATCAAGGAAGCTCCGAAGGTAGTGAACACAGCTTCTCCAAAGTACAACCCCAACGCCCGTTGCGCTTATCACTCTGATAGCCTGGGGCATACTACGGATGATTGCTGGGCTCTGAGGAATAAGGTTCAGGACCTTATTGATGCTAAAGAAATACAGTTTGAGGCGCCCGAAAGGCCCAATGTTGTGACTGCTCCTATGCCCCATCATGGAGTGAATGTTGTGGAAGAAGACCGGTATGTGGCCTCCGTGGAAGAGATTGTTACTCCGTTATTGACCATCAAAAGGAACCTGTTGCTAGCCGGTTTATTTCCGGGATGTAGTAAAGGTTTCCATCTATGTACTGTTTCACCTGTTGGTTGTCCTTTGCTGAAATCAGGTATCCAAAGCCTGATGGATAGCAAAGAAATCTTGTTCGAGAAGATTGCCGTTCCTGCTACCCCTACTGAAGAAGTTTCTATTGTCACTATTTTCAACAAACCTCCTAAGGTTCTCTCAAAGAAGCCTGTCAAAATCATGTCTACTCAGAAGATTGCTCCTATCATCATCACTGTTCCGGGGCCTCTCCCTTATACATCCGACAAAGCTGTCCCATGGCACTATGGGCAGATGTTTATGTTCTTGGAGTAAAGCAAGAGTTTGATGCTAGTACCGGCGTCAGTAACATCACCGGTCCTGCCAAAATTACTCGCAGTGGTAGCTTGTTCTCACCAGATATTGCACCACCAGCTATTCAGAGACCTCTTGTCATCACACCTGCAAGTGTGCCTGCTCCCCTTCCTGATAAAGTTCTTGTTTCTACCCCTGCTGCCGAGTCATCTGACGCTCGGGGCAAAGGGATTGCTACTAATTTGCCTGCCCTGATGGAGGCACCAAAGACAACCAATGTTGAAGCTTCCCAGCAAGAGATGGAAGAGATTTTCAAGATCATTAAGAAAAGTGATTTCAACGTAGTTGAGCAGTTGGGGCACACCCCATCAAAGATTTCTATGCTATCACTGTTGTTATGTTCAGAGGCCCATGCCAATGCCCTGATCTCCTTCCTGAAGACGGCCCATGTGCCACAAGAAACGTCTGCTGATCAATTTACCGATTGTGTGGCCAACTTGACTGCCGATAATGGTTTGGGCTTCTCTGACGCCAATCTGACTACCAAAGGAAAGAACCATAATGATGCCCTGCATGTCTCCATTGAATGCAGGGGCACTACTCTTGCCCATGTGTTGGTAGACACCGGTTCATCATTGAATGTATTACCCAAGAAGGCCCTAGATAGACTGGATTGTGAGGGTTTAGAGCTCAAGCCTAGTAACATTGTTGTCCGAGCCTTTGACGGGTTGAAGAGGATGGTACATGGCGAAGTTGACATTCCAATCAGGGTTGGTTCTCAAGTTTTTGATTCAACGTTCTATGTGATGGACATTCGTCCATCCTATTCTTGTTTGCTGGGTCGTCCATGGATCCACAAGGCTGGAGCTGTGACCTCCACACTACATCAGAAGCTCAAATACCCGGTCAGAGGGAAGATTGTTACAGTTCAGGGGGAGGAAGAATATATGGCCAGCCACCTCAACTCGTTCCGGTACATAGAAATGGATGGGGAGTTCATTGAAACCCCCTTTCAACACTTTGAAGAGGTGCCTCCAACACTGGCATCAGCAGAGACTGTGACTAAAGAAGGCTCTCCTTTGAATATGGCTTCCTTGAAGGATGCTCGGGCTGTGATTGAGAAGGGTGAGTGCGCAAACTGGGGCCGACTTCCTGACTTCACTCCAAAGACCGACAAGTTTGGTTTGGGTTTCACTGTAGAGGCTCAGAGGGCTGTGCGTAAGGCAAGGATTGGAAAACCTCCTGTGTTCATCACCAACCCGGGAGTGAATGCTATTGGAGACGGCGTGGAGGAATCTGAATTCGACAACTGGATCTACCCAACAACCGACGGTGGACCAAGCAACTGGACGGCCAAAGACTTCACACCTATTACTTTTGTCACTCAGTAATGAACTCTTTTGTTTTGAATTTGTAACAGACAATATTTTGAAACTTTTATGGCCCGGTGTCTTACCCGGGGCACCGTGGCTTCATTTGTGAGGGCTTTTTGTGTGTCATTTTCATATGTCATTAATAAAAACATTGGACGTTTGTTGCATTTCAAAATCTTGCGCTCCCTTTCTTTCTTTATATATTGCAAAACAGCTATATTTACACTCACTCACTCATACAGGTTCCAATCCACTCTGGATCTCATTGGTAACGACTCTGCTACTGCCAGTTATGACTTCGAAAGTCCGATCAACTTAGCCGAAGACAAAGGTGAAGATGATTGCGAAGTGCCAGTTGAGCTTGCAAGACTGTTACTCCAGGAAGAGAGGGCCATTCAGCCACATGAAGAGCCAGTGGAAACGGTAAATCTGGGTACTGAGACAGACAGAAAGGAAGTCAAGATTGGTGCCAATCTAGAGCTCAGTGTGAAACAACGGTTGATTCAGATGCTGTATGTTTATGTGGAAATCTTTGCCTGGTCCTACGAAGACATGCCCGGGTTGGATACCGACATTGTGGTTCATCACCTGCCTACCAAGGAAGAATGTCCTCCAGTTAAACAGAAGGTCCGCCGTATGCGTCCAGAGATGTCCGAGAAAATCAAAGCTGAGGTTATGAAGCAATTTGACGCCGGGTTTCTAGTAGTGACTTCTTACCCTCAGTGGGTTGCCAATGTGGTTCCAGTGCCAAAGAAGGATGGTAAGGTCCGAATGTGTGTTGATTACAGGGATTTGAACAGGGCGAGCCCTAAGGATGATTTCCCTCTACCTCACATCGACGTTCTGGTTGACAATACTGCTCAGCATAAGGTATTCTCCTTCATGGACGGTTTCTCCGGATATAATCAGATCAAGATGGCTCCTGAAGACATGGAGAAGACCACTTTTGTTACTCAGTGGGGCACCTTTTGTTATAAGGTCATGCCTTTTGGGATTGAAAAATGCTGGGGCAACCTACCAACGTGCCATGGTTGCGTTGTTTCATGACATGATCCATCATGAGATTGAAGTATATGTCGACGATATGATTGCAAGGTCCCAAACTGAGGAGGAACACCTTGATCATCTACAGAAGTTGTTTGACCGTCTGAAGTTGTAAGCTGAGGTTGAACCCAAACAAGTGCACCTTCGGGGTAAGATCTGGAAAATTACTAGGCTTTGTCATGAGTGACAAAGGTATTCAAGTGGACCCTGCCAAGGTGAAGGCCATACAAGAGATTCCAGCTCCCAAGACAAAGAAAGAAGTCAGAGGCTTTCTAGGACGTCTGAATTACATTGCCCGATTCATCTCGCATCTAACTGCTACCTGTGAACCAATCTTCAAGCTGCTGAAGAAAGATCAAGTAGTACGTTGGGACGATGAATGTCAGGCCGCTTTCGACAGAATCAAAGAGTATCTCCAAGAACCACCCATTCTTATGCCACCGGTTGAAGGGAGACCTCTAATCTTTTACTTGACAGTACTTGACAACTCGATGGGGTGTGTGTTGGGGCAGCATGACGAGTCTGGCCGAAAAGAGCATGCTATTTATTACCTTAGCAAAAATTTTGCCGACTGTGAGACCCGATACTCACTGCTCGAGAAAACTTGTTGCGCTTTGGTATGGGCTGCTCGCCGGCTGAGACAGTATATGTTGACTCACACTACTCTGTTGATTTCAAAAATGGATCTGATCAAGTACATATTCGAAAAGCCTGCTCTGTCCGGAAGAATAGCAAGATGGCAGATGATCTTGACCAAGTACGACATCCAGTACACGACTCAGAAAGCAATCAAAGGAAGTGTATTGGCAGACCATTTGGCACACCAGGCAGTGGATGACTACCAGTCGATGAACTTTGAATTTCCAGACGAGGACATCATGGTAGTGACTGATTGTGAAGTACCTGGACCGGATGAAGGACCTAAGGATGGATCCCGATGGTCTATGCACTTTGACGGAGCCTCAAACGCTTTGGGTAACGGTATCGGCACTGTGATCATATCCCCAAAAGGCACTCATACTCCACTTATTGCCCGGCTATGTTTCAACTGCACCAACAATATGGCGGAGTATGAGGCATGCATCATGGGTCTTCAAGTTGCAATTGACTTAAGGATCAAGTTTCTGAGTGTCTTCGGAGATTCCGCTCTCGTTATCAACCAGATCAAAGGCGAGTGGGATACGAAACACCCGAATCTTATTCCTTACAAGGAGTATGTACTGACATTGCTTTCCCACTTCGAGGAGATAACTTTTGAACACTTCCCAAGAGAGGAGAATCAGTTGGCGGACGCGTTAGCTACAATGTCTTCCATGTTCAAAGTCAAATGGGACAACGAGGCTCCCCAAATCATTATCTGGAAATTGGATGAACCTGCACATTGCTGCGATCTCGAGACCGAAGAGGTAACAGAAAAACCCTGGTATCATGAAGTGAAGAGGTACCTGGAAGCTCAAGAATACCCCGACGGTGCATCCGTTAATGACAAGAAGTTCCTGAGAAGGTTTGCGGCAAAGTTCTTCCTCAGCAATGGCATTCTCTACAAGCGAAACCATGATTCGACCTTACTGCGTTGTGTGGATAAGACTGAAGCAGAAAAGATCATGGCGGAGCTACATGAAGGTACCTTCGGAACATATTCTAGTGGACATACCATGGCAAAGAAAATCCTTCGGGCAGGATATTTCTGGTCCACATTGGAAGCTGACTGTTACCAACATTCTCGGACGAGTCACAAATTCCAGATCTATGCTGATAAAGTGCACATTCCTCTGGTTCCTCTGAACGTCTTGACAGCACCTTGGCCTTTTGCAATGTGGGGCATTGATATGATCGGTGAAATCATACCTACGGCATCCAACGGGCATCGCTTCATCCTTGTGGCGATTGATTACTTCACAAAATTGGTTGAGGCAGCTTCCTACGCTACGGTAACCAAGAATGTCGTGGCACGGTTCATTCGGCACAACTTGATCTGTCGATACGGTATACCTGAGAGGATCATTACGGATAATGGTACCAATCTTAACAACAAGATGATCACCGAGCTCTGCGAGCAATTCAAGATACAGCACCACAACTCTTCTCCTTACCGACGAAAGATGAATGGGGCTGTAGAAGCGGCAAATAAGAATATCAAGAAGATTGTGCAAAAGATGATAGTGACCTACAAAGATTGGCACAAAATGTTACCATTTGCTCTTCATGGGTACCGTACCTCAGCACAGACGTCAACAGGGGCAACTCCCTTTTCCTTGGTCTATGTCATGGAGGCAGTCTTGCCTATCGAAGTCCAAATACCCTCTCTCCGGATAATGAAGGATGCAGGTTTGAGCGAAGATGACTGGATCCAGACTTGGCTCGATCAATTAAACCTGATTGATGAAAAGAGACTCACTGCTATTTGTCATGGTCAGACGTACCAAAAACGGATGATCAGGGCATTTAATAAGAAGGTCAGACGACAAGAGTATCAAGTCGGAGATCTGGTAATCAAGCGCATCATTCTTCCTCAAAGTGATCCCAGGGGCAAATGGACCCCTACGTACGAAGGGCCATTTGTGGTTAAACATGTCTTCTCAGGAGGAGCTATGATTCTAACCACCATGGATGGTGACGACCTTCCTCACCCTGCCAATGTAGACATAGTAAAAAGATACTACGCATGATAAAAGACCCGCTAGGTTGACACACCTAGGCAAAAATAAGGGCTTCCCGGCGAACCAAAAGGGTTCGGGCAAAAATAAGGGATGAAATGAAAAAAATCTGTACACCCAGCAAGTCGAAAACCTGAAAAGGCGGCTTGGGCAAAAATGGGTTTCCCGGTGGACTGAAAACCCGAAAGAGCGGTCCAGGCAAAAGTTAGGGATAGCGTAATACTATGTCTCATTGGATCACCTTGCATCCAGAATCCGGTATCAACTATCGGGCTCAGACGGCATCGATCAATCAGCTTCATCTTCAACTAAGCAGCAGAGTGATGAGACGCTCGAAGACATAAAGGCGATAACAGAGTTGGAACCCAGTGGGATTATTTTTCACATATCTGTTTTGTTTTCCTTGTACAAATTGTAAGCTCTATGTTGTTCGGCGGCGTTCTCTTACTAGGACGTCAACCTCTTGTACATAAATGCCTATTTACAGGAAAATTCAAAAAGCAATACAAATTCACTTTTTCAGACAAGTTGCCAATTGTTTTTTCCTTTTTCTGTTTTGTTTTGTGAAGAACGTCCAATGTTCAATTGTGATATATGCATTTGACACTAATTGCTAATTCATAAATACTTGCATACGAAACAAAGGATTAATTACAGGTGACATCAGAAACAGGGGCAATTTAGATTTGTCTAAGCGATCTAGTTGCTCAGTCCACCAGGGTCGCAAGGTAGGTTCGGCTGAAGAACGTAACCAAGTTACCTCAACCCCCCACAGAGTAGGTCCAGATTCAGCAATACTCTCCCCAAGAAGAGTTGGTCCCCCATAAGCCCTGAAAAGGCACATTATCTCCAGCAAGTCAGCAACACTCTCCCCAAGCAGAGTTAACCTACTATCAACCTTAAGGAAGTTGGGTTTTCCCCAGAAGATCTCAACATTCCCCAGCAAACGGAGTATACAGATGTTCCTAAGCAAGCATCCCCGGCAATCTTGATCTAAGATTGTTCCCCGGCGGAATACCGGACATCCAGTGGAGCCATTCCCCAGTACAGTCCAAAAAGTTTCCCCAGGAGAGTTGAATCAATCTCCCCAGTAGGAAGCTTATCCCCAGTAGATTCTGGAAGCTTGTCCTCTGCAGAGCACGAGTACGTCTCTCCGGCTTTATTCAAAGGTTATTTCCCCACCAGGATATAACTGGGTTATCCTCAGCTAAAAACCACGGAAAGATCATCCTCGACGAAGTTCTTCCTATCCCCCAACGGAGTTCATCAATTCCCCAACAAACTTATCAACAGAATCCCCAGCGGAGTTATCATCAATTTCAAAACCTCAGCGAAGTATCTCTTCCCACAGAGTATTCCCCGCAGAGTAATCTCTTCAACAAGTTTATTCCCCAACGGAGTCATCTTTTCCTACCGGTTTATTCTTGCAATCAACATCCCCAGCGGAAATAAAGAACTCTAATCTTCAGCATCATCCCAGGAGTTATCTTCCCGGCATTCGTCAAGGATTTACTTTCCTAGACGAGAATACATTCATAAACATATCACATTTCATACATCCTGCTTACATACACAAAGCATGCACATACGCATCATATCCCACAATCTCATTTCTCCCTGAGAACATCTTAAAATCATGCAGTTCATACATCATGACATTGCATACAATTGATGTTTTACCTTTTCAGGAAAAAGGTCAATCCAAAGATGATTACTATCAACTGTCGCAATTCCAGATTCGATACCTGTATCTAGCCAGGGCATATCTGTGAGCGATCAATTCCAGATTCGATTCCTGTATCCAGCCAGGGCATGTCTGAAGAGTTTGAAGATTCGATTCCTGTATCCAGCCAGGGCATATCTGTTGACGACTATTTCCAGATTCGATTCCTGTATCCAGCCAGGGCACGTCTGAAGAGTTCGAAGATTCGATTCCTGTATCCAGCCAGGGCATATCTGTTGACGACTATTTCCAAATTCGATTCCTGCATCCAGCCAGGGCATATCTGTTGACGACTATTTCCAGATTCGATTCCTGTATCCAGCCAGGGCACGTCTGAAGAGTTTGAAGATTCGATTCCTGTATCCAGCCAGGGCATATCTGTTGACGATTATTTCCAGATTCTATTCCTGTATCCAGCCAGGGCACGTCTGAAGAGTTTGAAGATTCGATTCCTGCATCCAGCCAGGGCATGTCTGTTGACGACTATTTCCAGATTCGATTCCTGTATCCAGCCAGGGCACGTCTAAAGAGTTTGAAGATTTGATTCCTGTATCCAGCTAGGGCATATATGTTGACGACTATTTCCAGATTCGATTCCTGTATCCATCCAGGGCACGTCTGAAGAGTTTGAAGATTCGATTCCTGTATCCAGCCAGGGCATATCTGTTGACGACTATTTCCAGATTCGATTCCTGTATCCAGCCAGGGCATGTCTGAAGAGTTTGAAGATTCGATTCCTGTATCCAGCCAGGGCATATCTGTTGACGACTATTTCCAGATTCGATTCCTGTATCCAGCCAGGGCACGTTTGAAGAGTTTGAAGATTCGATTCCTGTATCCAGCCAGGGCATATCTGTTGACGACTAATTCTGGATTTGATTCCTGTATCTAGCCAGGGCATGTCTGTGAGCGATTGTTTGAAGATTCAATTCCTGTATCCAGCCAGGGCATATCTGCATAAAGAGTTTGAAGATCAACCCCTGTAACAGGCCAGGTAATTATCTTTCTTTCTCAGGTACGCAAGTTCTCGCTAAGGAATCTCTTACGCAATCAACACCTAGATGTCATCTATAAGCCCATCCTCCCATTACAGTTCCAAATGGCATCTATAAGCCCATTCCCGACAAGGTTCTGTCACATCTCCAGATGGCATCTATAAGCCCATCCTCCTATCCATCATCTTTCCAAATGGCATCTGTAAGCCCATTCCCGCCATCACACTGCTAACATTCTACTATGTGAGTGCAAATTTCTGGGCACTCTAGTGTTCAATCATCTTCCAACTTCGGATCACGAAAGGCACGCACGCCAATCTACATCCTCAGGTCTAAGAAGATTGAACAGGGGCAACTGTTGTACCCCAAAATTTGCCCTCCCATATTCTTCAAAGTTTTGACAAGCATCACCTCAAATTGCTCAAGTCTACTCAAGGGTTGCACAGTCAAACCATCCTCCTAAGCCAGTCAAATTAGGGTTTTGGTTCTTGCAAGGAAGTTGAGGTTTTTAAGGGCTCAATCAAGTCACATATGCCTATACACATTGTCAAGCATCTACATGTCAAGTTTCAAGGCTCACAAGGTCAAGTTGCACAGTCAAAAACCTTAATTGCTTCACAATCAACTGTAGGGGCAAAATGGTCATTTGGCAGTCAAAAGTCAAAAATTTTGGTCAACATCTTATTTTGAATCCACAATCATCATTTGGTCAAATCTTGACCATGATTTCACAAGAATGGCTCAAAAATCATCAAGATGCAAAAGTTTCCATTTTTGGACAGCTGAAAAGTCAACTGTAACTTGACCAAGGCATAACTTTTTCATGGTTCATCAAAAAAATCCCATCCAATGCTCATCTTGAAGGGGAGGACATTTACTACAACTCATCTTCACATTCCAAATCCAAGAAATGCTCTCACAAAAAGTTATCAATTTCAACATTTTAGGTCATTTTCAAAAGTCAACAAAAAGGCACTTTAAGTCAAAGACCATAACTTGAGATTGGTAAATCAAACTGACATGGTACCAAAGGCATTGATTAGAGGACTTCAAGACCTTTCCAAAATGTCCAAAAACATGTTCATAGCTTCAAAATTGAGCAAGATATGCATTGGAGAAGTTGGGAAATTTTTGTGAAATGGCCAAAGTCAATTATCCTTGAAACTTCATTTTTGACAAAAGGGGCCCACTTTTTCCACTTGGTTCAGCTTTTCCATGCATCCCACGTGTCCCATGATTTATTTCAAGAATAAAAATTAAATTTTCTATTTTTTGTTTAATTTTATTTGATTTAATTCATTTTAAATCTTTAAAATTCAAATAAAAATCAAGAGAATTAATTAGGGGATATTTTGTGGTTTGAATAACTTTGATACACCATAATCCATATGCCAAATTCGTGCAAGACCTATTTCAAGCATAAAATTCAAAATTGGAGCAAAAATGGCAAGTTGTTCAATGGTGGTTATGGGCAAAATCAAAAACTTCATTGCATTGGTTTAATGTTCATTATATTGATTGATTCTCATTGCTGGACATATATGCAAGCCTTTCCAATCCAATTCACGACCTAGAACTCTCACATACAGCCTAAGCAATTTCAAAATTTCAAGAGAAAAGTCACAAACTAAAAACCATTTTCCAGCACAATTCAAGCTTTCCTTTTGATCAAAACACGTTCCTTAGATCCCCAGGAATCGTTTGCAATCATCAACAAGCCAAAAACCTCAAAGAATCGCTCATCACGCCCCCACGGTTTGTCCATTATTTTGAGAATCAAAACTCCATTTTTACGCCTCATTAATTCATTTTGATCATTGTTATGCATTGCTGACATCGTTACGAAGCTTTCTGTAGATTTTAATTTGATTATAAGGCTCTAAAACGAAAGTCACCATTGTTGAGTTTCTAGGTTTTCAAAGCTTGTTATTTGGGGCTTTTGCTATACTATAAAATCAGAACTCCAAACATGCATGGTTGAAATCAGCGTGACAAGACGGATCTAAAACACACCTCGCGCCCAATTTATATTTCATGAGCGTCTAATCGCTATTTTTTACATGCTTGCATTTTGTGGGGGTTTAAAACCCCCGCTATGTGTTTTATGTTTTTTACAGGAACGAAGAAGATGAAGGACGTGCCTCCATGTGATTGGCCAGTTCAAATAAGCGCGCAGATTTTTGTTAGTTTCCAGAATAACGCTTGTTTTCATATTTGATTTTCTTTGTTTATTAGGTTTACAAACAAACGCGCTTGGCTCAGTGGCTTGGATGGACGTGTATAGACCCTTGGGACCTGGGTTCGATTCCCAGGTCCCCCCATAATTCATTGTCATTTTTTCTAAAGTGTTCTTGTGCAGTTTCTCAAACATCTTCCACCATAGACCTCACATCCCAGCGCTCCAAGTGTCCATCAGTGCAAATCCAGTGGCCAAAGCATGAGGACCATGGTGCTCAGGAGTAAACGTGGGCGTAGGCAACCAGAAAAAGTCAACGCGGCTGAAGATTCAAATGGGCCTCAATTTCCACATACACCTTCCATTCTGGCCCATACCCCCTTCCCTTGGTTTATTCTTTTCTTTTCCCTTTTTATATTTTCTAATTTAATTATTAACCTTTTTAATTATTTTTATTATTAACTATTAACTTAATTATTATTTTCATAAAAAATAAAAATAAAAAGAACTAACATCATTATTATTATTATTATTTTATCTTTGTAAATAAATATTAAATAATTGAATTAGCTTTAATTAGGCAATTTTAACTTTTTAAATAACTAAAATAATTTATAATTAGGTTAAATTAGAATTTTAATTCTTTTATTTTATTTCAAAAAAATATAAAAACCCAAAAAAATATTTTCTTTTAATAAATTAATTAATTAGTTTAATTATTAGTTATTAATTTCATTTAATCACCAAAAAGACCAAAAAATTCAATTTCTTTTCTTAAAAGGGTCAAAACCCTTAGAACATTCCCGATTAATTTTTATTCGTGCACAGTTTATTATTATGTAATTGCTTTCAAGATTGTAATAGTAATTAGGTTTATTGTTTTTATTTACTTTCCGTACTTATTTACCAAAAACGGGTCTTTGTATTTTTGGCGATGTATAGACCCGCGCCTTGTAATAGCGTAGGATTTATCTTTCCGCAATTTACTTTCCACACCCCCTAACTGTTAAATGCATGAAAGAATGTATGTAAATAAAACCAATCCGTAGCTCACAAAATAACATGTACAAAAACATTAACTGAAAAACGACACATAAAGCACATGCCACTCCTAGGGTACGCTTCACTCGTTGCCTCGAAACGTGGTCATCAAGTATAGGACGTCTTAGAGGTCACCCTTTGTCTCAAGATCCAGTTGCCTCGAAACGGTTGCCTCGGATAAAAGGATCTAGGACATTAGGGTTACTTCTAAGGTGTCCTACCGTTGCTTCGGTGACCACACTGTCCCGATAATCGAATTGACCCGAGCACCTCCAACGATGGTGCTACCTACCTCTCAATGGTGGGATAGCACTATCTAAAGGACTCTTACACAGCTTAATTCCTTAGGGTAGGTAGATGACTCATGGGTACTTGCTCTTTTCAAAACAAACAAAATACTTTTCACACCTTACACTTTCAAAAAGTTTTCAAACAATACTTCATACACTCTTGAGGACTGATACAAGAGTTACCTAGAAGTTTTCAAACGAACTTTTTTCAAAACCCACACACACTTGAAAAGCAAACAATTTTGAAAACATAAGAGCAAGTACCTAAGAGCCCATGGATAACCATGGATAGAAAGGGTGCTAACACCTTCCCTTTCTATAAATCTACCTCCCGAACCGAGAAACATTCTCATAAGGAATTTTGCTGTGCTTTTGTCCTTTCCATGTTGGAGAAAATAAAAGACGATGGCGACTCTTGCTTCCGCGACATTTCACGAACCAGCTAAAAACAGTCAATTCTATTTCCACCGACCACACACCCAAGGGGCAGTTTACCAAGCTCAACATGCCGCTGTATCAAGCTTTATAACACCTATTAAGGATGAATCTGGTGACATTGATAGGACCTCATCCAAATCCTAAGACTTCTTTACTTAACTAGAATCCCGACGCAAGGTGTGCATATCACTACAACAGTCTGGGGCATGATACTGACGACTGTTGGAAGTTCAAGTATAAAATTCAAGACCTGATTGATGAAGGAGTATTAGAATTCACACAAGATGGTCAACTTGAATGTTTCTGTCAATCCTCCATGGCTCACCATTTGAAGTGACAAGTTATGACAAGAGAGGCTTTTGTTCATTAGAATTTTCTATTTGCAATTTTCTTTTGATTGTTCGAATATTTACTCATGTCAAACTTTGTTACTTTATCAATGCACTGCATATGTCTGTTTTGAATCAATCCATTTGTATTCACTATATTTAAATAGCTTTCCTTTTTGTGATGTTCAACTCTCGATTAAAAAACTCTAAGCCTTTAGAGGGAGGATGACGAAAATGATACCACAATCTCTACGGTATGCTTTTGAACAGACCCCGCTAACGAGGTACAGGCATTGTTTCAAATCCTAAACAGTGGATTTATAAGGAATATAATCCCTAGTCAACCCCTTTGAGCCAAATAAGTGGGAGTTTTTCTTTTCACACAAAATTAAAACCCTTAATCGCAACCTGGGGCAGGGTAGTTTGCTCAGTTAATTCAGGTGCACAATTAATGGCCTCAAAGAAGTCCTTCCAAATCAGAAGACGGTGATGGTTCCACATAAATATCCAAGCAGACAATCATTATCTCTCGAAATAAAAGCCCACTAAGTCAAAACCTATGAAGGAGACTTAAGAAAAACTGGGGCATCTCGCTGACTGTAATCACAAAAAGAAACAGTTCAGGCAAAAAACAGGGACAATAAAATAAAAAAGAAAGAGGTCCTACAAACTCTCAACAAAAATGACTGCCTGTTCAAAATAAACTGTCAGTATCCGAACCATCACTGGAATATCGGAGCAAATACTCAAACAGGATCTAAATGCACAAATAGCTGAGTTTTAGGGTCGAAGAACATCACGAAGAACGGGTGGGTACAAATAAATTTTGAGCCTTTATCCTTTGTTTCTCGAACCGTAAACCAGGCCATGTTATAACCCTTAAAAGTCCTAGTTGAAGCATGGTTTAGTTCGAAAGCATACTGTTACAAAAGGTATCTCGACTCCTGTAGGACTTGCTGTAAATCCCGAGTTGACATCACATTTTACAAAATTTGCCTGTTTTGCTGAAAAAAATGCATTTTCAAAAATTTCAAGACAGACATAAGCTTTGCATTCTTAAAATAATATTATTTGCATATGACTATTTGTTCAACAGCAGAGAAATTCGCGCGACGAATATCTAGTGAACAAAAACCTTCTCAATAAAAAGGGTCACCTCAAGTGGAAAAACACTTCTAACCAGGGGGCACGGCATGATCATTGTCCATCATCTGGGGCAGTCAAGTCAAGATTCAAGGAATCTCTCAAAGATGCCAAATAGCCAGGGGCAGATCTCCATCTGAATCACTTGGGGGCGTTAGACATGAATTCCAGCAAAGAATCTTGTATGATCAAACGAGCATCATCTGGTATCGTGGCAACACAACACTACCGACAGTGACAACTCCCTACACCCTGAGAGCATGGACATAGTCATAAAATACCGCACATGAACAAAGACCCGCTAGGTTGACTGGCCTAGCCAAAATAAGGGTATCCCGGCGAACCAAAAAGGTTCGGGCAGAAATTAGGGATAAAAATAAAAATGATATGTACACCCGGAAAGCCGAAAACCTAAAAAGGCGGCTTGGGAAAAAAAGGGTTTCCCGGTGGACTAAAAATCTAAAAAGACAGTCCAGGTATAAATTAGGGATCAAAGCGTACGACTATGTCCCATCATCTTGTCACTTGCCTACCGGAAGAAGACTGATCATTTCGACTGAAAAGTTACCAAGCACATCATAAGTTGGGATAACACTCGATCCATAAGGCCTCCACAGGCACCTTCTCTAGCAAAAACAGGGGCAGAAAAGTCTTGATGCAAAGTCATCGTCATATCCTAAGCATGCGTCCCAGTAACATCTACACTCCCCGCAGAGTAAAAAGAAGGACAATGGTGTTAACTCTCCTCAGCTGAAATTCACAACCACGAATGAGTCGATAAGACTCTCCCCAAGCAGAGTTTATCTATCACCAGCACTGGAAGATAATCCCCATTAGAGTTTGGAGAATTATCCCCAGTGGAGTTTGGAGAATTATCCCCAATGGAGGCTGGAGGATTGTACCCAGTAGAGCCTAAATGGTTATCCCCAGTGAAGTCGCAACTGGAAAATCATCCCCAGCCGAGTTCATTCCTTTCACAAACAGAAATTTAATCTCCAACAGGTTTCATTATCACCAACAACGATAATTCATCCCTAATCGAGGTTATTTCTTCCAAATCAATAGAGCTTCTAGCAGAGTATCTCTTCCCCACAGATTCATTTCCTCATCAGTCTATTCCCCAGCGGAGTTATTTTCTCCAGCAGGATAATTCTCACAATCACCTTCATTCACTATCCCCAGCGGAAACGAAGAATTCAACTTCTTGCACTCTCTAGTAGCCACCCGGGATTTATTTTCCCCAGCTAGAGATTATCGTAAAAACATTACATATCCATACATCAGGACATACGCATAAACATCATACAACACAATCTCATTTATTTTGAGAACATCATTGCTTGATACATATCATGCATTACATACAATTAACCTTTACCTTTTAGGAAAGATACAATCAAATTCTCACAAAATTCAAGTTGTGAAGCCCGGGTACGATTAGATAATAGTTTAATCTCCAGTAAGTCACTGTAAAGCCTGGATTATGACCAGATAGCAGTCAGTCTTATCACTATGAAGCCTGGACCACGACCAGATAGTAGTTCATTCTCAACTTTCCTCTTCAACAGAGATGATTCCTCGGTAGAATACGGACGACCGAAGTTCCTAAAATTCAACAAAGATGATTCCTCAATCGAATACAGACGACCGAAGTTCCTAAAATTCAACAGAGATGATTCCTCAGTCGAATACGGACGACCGATATTCCTAAAATTCAACAAAGATGATTCCTCAGTCGAATACGGACGACCGAAGTTCCTAAAATTCAACAGAGATGATTCCTAAGTTGAATACGGACGACCGATGTTCCTAAAATTCAACACAGATGTTTCCTCAGCAGAATATGGATGACCGAAGTTCCTAAAATTCAACAGAGATGATTCCTCAGTAGAATACAGATGACCGAAGTTCCTAAAATTCAAACAGAGATGACTCACCAGCAGAATAACGGACGATCGAAGCTCCTAAAATTCTACTTCTTTCAACAAAGATCAGTATTCCCCAGCGGAATTTTCCTCAACGACAGGTATACAAGCTTTCGCTAAGGAATCTCTTATGCGATCGACACTCCTTCAGATGGAATATTCAAGCCCATCCCCTCGTCAGCAATTTCCAAATGGCATCTGTAAGCCCATTCCCGATATCGCAAGATGGACACTACTTCATGCGAGTACAAATTTCTGGGCACTCTAGTGTTCAATCATCTTCCACCTTTGGATCACGAAAGGCACGAAAGCCAATCTACATTCTCAGGTTTAAGAAGATTGAACAGGGGCAGCTGTTGTACCCCAAAATTTGCCCTTCCATATTTCTTAAAACATTTCAAGGAAGATCCCCAAATTGCTCAAGGTAGTCCAAGGGTTGGCCAGGCAAGCTCTCTCCTAAGGCAGTCTACCTCAAATTAGGGTTTCATGTTGCATCAAGATACTTGAGTCCAAGGGACCCAAAATGCTCAAGATTGTCCTAATATTTTCTCAAGATCGTCCATGTCAAGTTTCAAGCCTTACATAGAAAGTTTGCTCAGTCAATTGCTCAAAGGCCTGAAAATCGACTGTGCTAGGGTAAAAGTCAATTGTGGCCCACATACAGTCAAACTTCAAAATTTTTAGTAAACATTCTCATTTTGAAGGATATTTCATCATTTGATCAAGGGTTGATCATGATTCATCAAGGATTTCTCATAATTCATCAAGACTCAAAAGTTGCTAAATTGGGGTTTTGTAGGAAAAGTCAACTCAACTTTGACCAAGAATAACTTTATCATACTTTATGAGAAATGATCCATCCAAAGCTCATTTTGAAGAGGATGAAATTCCATACAATCCATCTTCATCTCCCAAGTTCAAAATATGCACTCACAAGAAGTTATGAATTTGGACATTATAGGTCATTTTGAAAAGTCAACAAAAACACCTTTTTTGTCAAAGCTTCATACTTGAGCATGGAATATCAAATTGAGATGTGACCAAAAGGGTTGCTTAGAGGAAATCTTAATCTTTCTAAAAAGTCCAAAAACACCTTCAAAGAGTCAAAATTGAGGAAGTTATGCATTGGTGAAGTTGACCTTTTTTGCAAAATTACCAAAAGTCAACTATGCCTAAAACTTCAATTTTTGCCAAATGGGCACAATCTTTTTCACTTGTTTTGAGTTGGCAACATAGTCCACGAGTTCTTGCCCTTGCCACTTGTCATTATCATGTTTTTATTATTTATTTTGATTTGTATTTGATTTAAATCAATTTTAATCAAAATAAATCATATAAAATCCAAAGTATTGAAAACTAAAGATTTTTTACATGATTCAGGTCTTAATGTCCAGCTAGCATTAGGTCAAATTCGTATCAAGGCATGATGTGTACAAAAAGATTGAATTTGACCATTTTTGGAAATATTTTTAAGGTGTATCAAATCAAGATCCAATTCATTGATGGAGGAAGATTGAGATTAGTTATCAACCCTAATCCATTCCTTGATACATATAGAACGAAGGCAGACCAAAGGAGGCGAGGGAGAGAGGCGCATCATCAAGAACAAACTTGCAAAAAACAGAGAAAAAGTGGTAGTTCGAATTCATGCTTTAAGGCAATTTTAAAGCCTCCTAACCATCCCAATCGCTTCCTGGGATCCCCAGCAAGCAAAAGCAATCCAAAGCAAGCGTTTCCAGGCCTCATATCGCATTGTAAGTCACCCACGACATAGCTCTTTTTTTGAAATCGAATAGCATTATTCTTGTACTTATAGCATAAAATAGTTGTATATTCTTGATCACCATCATGTTTGCAAGCTTCCTGTAATATTTGATTGCATTTTCATGGCTTGTATTGGATTTCACCATAGCTAGGGTTTTAGGGTTTAATTTAGGATCTTTGTTTGCAGGGAAAATTGGGCCATAAAAGGGCCACCTTTGTGTTCAGCAAGGCCAGACAAAGCCATCCATGGCCTTCATTTTTATTTATAACGCTTGTGTTAAGTTTTGAGATTTACAGGGGCTATAGCTACGGACAAACGTCCGCAGGTAAAAGTTTGGAAATTTTACCAACAGATCCAAGGAAGGAGATGACGAGCTGGCGAACGACCATTGGCTTGTTCAAATTTTTGCGCGCTGATTTGATACATAGGGCCTTTTTAATATTTGATCATTATTTTATATTATTATAAAAAACAGAAGCAGATGGCACAGTGGTAGTGGAGTGGTTGCAAAATGCATCAGGACCTGGGTTCGAATCCCAGGTCCACCAATTTCTCCATATTATTTTTTTTCTTCAGGATCCAATGTGTTTGTAAGTTCAAGGTCTACCATATGGCCTCGCCATCTAACATGCCAAGTGGCCAATTGGTCAGATCTAAGAGTCAGAAATGAAGGAGTATCATAAGCCAAGTCAAACGCAGAGTATGAGATCTGGGAAGTCAAACATGGACATTCTTCTTGGGCCCATAAATGCTTCTCACACCCCCCATAATTGCTCAGGCCCAAATCTCTTTCTTTATTCTTTTTTTTATTCTATTTATTTATTTGTTTTAATTAATTCATATTTTTTTATTTACTAACCAATCAACTATTTTCTTTTTTATCAAAAATTCACAAAAATATTACTTTTCATAAAATAGGTCTAGATTTTTATTTTTATTAAAAAATTAGTTAATTTAATTAGATTTTAATTTTAGACAACTTTAATTCTTTTTTGCACATAATTAAAATTAATTAGAACAAATAGATTTTATTTCTAATTTAATTATTTTCTTTTTTCCTTAAAAATAATAAAAAAAACACAAAAATAGGCCAAGTAATTATTTTTATTAATTAATTTAAATTAGCTAATTATTTGTATTTAATTTTAAAACCTAAATTATTTTCTTTAAAAAATACTAAAAACAACACAAAAAAAACATTTTTCTTTTGATTAGGTTAGAAGGGTCAAAACCCTAATTTCTTCCCGGTCTTAATTTTTCTCGCGCGTTTTATTTTTATTATTTATCATATTGATGTAACTGCCTACAGTTTGTAATAGTTTAATTAGGACTTTTTATTTTCATTTATCGCTTTATTTTCAAAGGGTTTGTTTTTGGCTATGTAAATACCTGAAGCCTTGTAATAGCTTAGTTTAATTTCCACACTTTAATTCCGCAAAATATTAACTGTTAGATGTACGATATTAGGATGTATGACAAGAATGTATGTAAATTTTTTAAACAGTTAGATAACCCTAAAATGTGCAAAGATAAATATTTTGAAATTGAATCACTCGCACATGCGCACTCCTAGGGTACACTCCCACTTGGTTGCCTTCGGTAAACAGTCATTGAGTATAGGATGCTTTAGTGGTCGTCCTTTTGTCCAAAGATCAAAGTTGCCTCGGATATTGTTTCCTCGGATAATTAATCTAAGACATTAGGGTTATTACTAAGACGTCCTAACATTGCTTTAGTGACCGTACGTCCCCTTTCGAATTGACCCTCAAACTCCAACGACGATGCTACCTACTCACTAATAGTGGGATAGCATTGTCTAAAGGAAACAATCATAGAACGATTCTTTTTTTGAGTAGGTAGATTAACTCTTAAGTACTTGCTCAATCAAAACAAACTTTTTCACACTTACACTTCTTTACAAACAATGTTTCAAAACACTTCATTACACTCTTGAAGACAGGAGCAAGATTTAAATCGAAGTCAAAACAAAAGCTTTTAAAATCACGCAAACACAAAGAAAACAATTTTGAAAATGATGAGCAAGTACCTAAGAGCCCGTGGAAAACCACTGATAGAAAGGGTGCTAATACCTTCCCTTTCTATAATCTACCCCCCGTACTCAGAAATATCTCGAAAAAGGAATTTTTCTGTGCTTTTTTCCTTTCCTTGTTGGATAAAATAAAAGACGGTGGAGACTCTTGCTTACCGCAATATTTTGCAAACATAAACGCAAAACGCAAACCAGCATTTCTAAGAAACCAGTCCCGGTTCTGGCCACCATATCACACGTTTACATCGATGAAAGAATCTAGATTCGGGAACAGAACCAAGCCATAGATGAGGAGAGCCAGGATGTCTTCAAATGCTTGAAAGTCCAAACTATCCCAAAACTGTTGAGCTTGATCAATCAAAAACTTAGCCAAGAAACCTTTAACCCCGCTCCGGATCTCCCAGTTAGATACCCCATCAACCATTTTTAGATGTAGGGCTGAAGCAATATCTTCTGGCCTAGGAGATATCTCCAAACATGTAATAGTTGTCTGCTCTAGAATAGATATACCCAGTAAATCAGAAAACTCCTCCAAAGTAGGGACTAGATGATAGTCCGGGAAGGTAAAACAGTGATGCAACGGGTCAAAGAACTGGAACAGGACGCTCATCATTTGCTCATCCAACTTGGAAGTGACCAGGCTAAGGAGATGACCATGTCTTCTAAAAAAGGAAGAAGTATCAGGAACTTTTAAAACCAACTCTCTGAGCTGAGTAGGTATCTGCACGAAGTTGACTCGAATGGTATTTCTGCGCATAAAAGCCATGATCTGCAAAACAGAACAAAGATGAATCCCCTCGGTCTTTGAAATGGTTAGTCTAATGAAATATGCATGTGATGTCATGATGCATGATATCATGATAAAAACACACTACAGGTATCACAGATAGCAAACACGGTAAGGGCAAACAAGTCACACAATAGCCCTTAAATTTTAGGTTGGCATGGAATTTAGGTATTACCCTCTTGCAGTTTAGTTGGTTCAACCTGTCCTAATAATAGTAACCGGGTTCTAGAGGTTCTCAATATCACTAACCATCCTCCATCGGTCATAATTCCAGTTACGCAATCTTTTCTTGTAGCCAGAACCATCTCGAGAGTATGGTCTCAATGAGTGTAGCATCAAGCTACTTTATATGGCCAAGTTGGTCAATTATAGGTTCTAAGGTCAGTTGATGCTTAATGACCTATACAGCAGCCCCATACTCTCCTTGTTCCTCCACAAGGGATATCGGTACCAACTAATGTGCCACATCAACGTAGCTACTATTTCAACCGTATCGGTCTACGCCGTACAGTTCCCTCACAGTCTATTGCTACTTACCTAAAAGGTATCCCCAGATCCGGGTTAGGATCTATAGTAACTCCGATATAAAGCCCATAAAGATAAAGCAAACAAATCAAACAATTGAAAACAAAATGATGAACTAATCCTAAGGTACACCCCACTTATTAAATCCCCAGCAGAGTCGCCAGTTCTGTGATACGGTGGCCAGAACCGGGACTGTTTTTTAGGATTGCTGGTTTGCGTTTTGCGTTTGTGTTCACAAAATGTCGCGGTAAGCAAGGGTCGCCACCGTCTTTTATTTTATCCAACAAGGAAAGGAAAAAAGCACAGAAAAATTCCTTTTTCGAGATATTTCTGAGTACGGGGGTAGATTATAGAAAGGGAAGGTATTAGCACCCTTTCTATCTGTAGTTATCTACAGGCTCTTAGGTACTTGCTCATCATTTTCAAAATTTCTTCTTTGTGTGTTTGTGTGATTTGAAAAGTTTTTGTTTTGACTTCGATTTAACTCTTGCTTCTGTCTTCAAGAGTGTAATGAAGTGTTTTTGAAAACTTTGTTTTGTAAAGGTGTGTAAGTGTGAAAAAGTTTGTTTTAATTGAGCAAGTACTTAAGAACTAATCTACCTACTCGAAGAAAGAATCGTTCTATGTTCGTTTCCTTTAGACAATGTTATCCTACTATTAGTGAGTAGGTAGCACCATCGTCGGAGTTTTGAGGGTCAATTCGAAAGGGGCGGACGGTCAAAAAAGAAACGTTAGGACATCTTAGTAATAACCCTAATGTCTTAGACCAATTATCTGAGGAAACCTTTCCGAGTCAACTTTGATCTTTGGATAAAAGGACGACCACTAAAGCACCTTATACTCAATGACCGCTTACCGAAGGCAACCAAGTGGGAGTGTACCCTAGGAGTGCGCATGTGCGAGTGATTCAATTTCATATTTTTTATCTTTGCACATTTTAGGGTTATCTAACGGTTTTAAAATTAATCATACATTCTTGTCATGCATCCTAATATCATACATCTAACAGTTAAATATTTGCGGAATTTAAAGTGCGGAAATTAAACTAAGCTATTACAAGGCTTCGGGTATTTACATAGCCAAAAGCAAACCCTTAAATAATAAAGCGATAAATGAAAATAAAAGTCCTAATTAACTATTACAACTTGTGAGCAGTTACAATAATAGGGTAAAAATAATAAAATAAAGTGCGCGTGAAGAAAATGAGATCAGGAAGAAATTAGGGTTTTGACCTTTCTAACCTAATTAAAAGAAAAATGTTTTTTGTTTTTAATTATTTTTTAAGAAAAGAATTAGGTTTTAAAATTAAATACAAAAATAATTAATGATTAAATTAATTAATGAAAATAATTACATGGCCTATTTTGTGTTTTTATTATTTTTAAGAAAAGAAAATAATTAAACTAGAAATAAAAAACCTATTTGTTCTAATTAATTTTAATTATGCAAAAAGAAATTAAAGTTTACCTAAACATAGAAACTAATTAAATTAATTAATTTTTTTGATAAAAAATAAAATCTAAACCTAATTTGTGAAAAGTATTATTTTTTGTGATTTTTTGATAAAAAGAAAATAATTGATTGTTAGCAAAATAAATAAATAAATTAAATATAACAAATAAAAAAAAGAATATAGAAAGAGATTTGGGCCTACAAGCAAATTGAGGGGGTGTGTGGACAACAATCTGGGACAAAGACCATGAAGTCCACGCTTGACTTTTTTGAGATTCCATGTCATGCGTTGACTAGGCTCCATGGTGTTCCTCCATTGATGGCCTATGGATCTGGTGAGTTTGTATACGCATAAGATCACTTGAAAGAAATCAAGAAAAATACAAATGTTGGAGGTAGGGGTCGAACCCCTGACCTCAAGCTTCCTAACGCCTTAACGCTTGCCTGGCTACCACTGGGCTAATTGTTCTATTTGTTATAATAATACAAAATAATAATCAAATATTAAAAAGGCCTTGTGTATCAAATCAGCGCGCGTTTTTTCAAACAGGCCAATGGTTGCTCGCCAGCTGGTCATCTTCCTCCTTGGATCTATTAGTAAAAGTTCCAAACTTTTACCTACAGACATTTGTCCGTAGCTACAAGTCCTGCAAATCTCAAAACTTAACACAAGCGTGATAAATAAAAACGAAGGCCATGGACAGCTTTGTCTTAACCTGCTGAGTCCATTGCTGGCCCTTTCATGGCCCAATTTTACCTGTAAACAAAACTCCTAAATCGAACCATAAAACCCTAGCTATGGTGAAATCTAATACAAGCCATGAAAATGAAATCAAATGTTACAGGAAGATTGCAAACATGATGGTGATCAAGAATATATAATTAATTCATGCTATCAATGTCTAAATCATGCAAACTGAATTCAATAATACATGGATGTCGTAATGGACTTACAGCGCGATATAGGGCCTGGAAATGCTTGCTTTTGATTGCTTTTGCTTGTTGAGGATCCCAGGAATCGATTGAGATGGTCCAAGGGTCTTGAATTGGCCTCTAAGTACGAATTAGATTCACCACTTTTTCTTGTTTTTTCGAGTTTTGTTTCTGGTTCATACGCCTCTTTTTCTAGCCTCTTTTGGTCTGCATTCCTCCTATATGTATTGAGGAGTGAATTAGGGTTGAAAACCTGGCCTCAATCTTCCTCCATCAATGTCCTTAATCTTGATTTGATTCACCTTAAAATCTTTCCAAAAATGATCCAAATCCAATCTTTTTGTGCACCTCATGCCTTTACACGAATTTGATTTGATGCTAGCTGGATATTAAGACCTGAAATAAGCACAAGATCTTTGAATTTCAATGTTTTGGATTTTATCTGATTTGTTTTGATTTAAAATGATTTAATTCAAATAAAAATCAAAATAAATAATATAAATAAGATAATGACAAGTGGCAAAGGCGAGGGCTCGTGGACCATGTTGCCAACTCAAAACAAGTAAAAAAGATTGGGTCCATTTGGCAAAATTTGAAGTTTTAGGCATAGTTGACTTTTGGCAATTTTGCAAAAAGGGTCAATTCATCAATGCATAACTTCCTCAATTTTGACTCTTTGAAGGTGTTATTGGACTTTTTAGAAATCTTGAGATGTCCTATAAGTAACCCTTTTGGTCTCATCTCAATTTGATGTTCCATGCTCATGTATGAAGCTTTGACAAAAAAGGTGTTTTTGTTGACTTTTCAAAATGACCTATAATGTCCAAATTCATAACTTTTTGTGAGTGCATATTTTTAACTTTAGAGATGAAGATGGATTGTATATAATGGCATCCTATTAGAAATGAGCTTTGGATGGGTCATTTCTCATAAAGTATGAGAAAGTTATGCTTGGTCAAAGTTGAGTTGACTTTTCCTACAAAACCCTAATTTAGCAACTTTTGGTCCTTGATGAATTAAGAGCAATCCTTGATGAATCATGATCAACCTTTGATAAAATGATGAAATATACTTCAAAATGAGGATGTTGACCAAAAATCTTGAAGTTTGACTGTATGTGGTCCACAATTGACTTTTTCCCTAGCACAGTCGATTTTCAGGCCTTTGAGCAATTGACTGAGCAAACTTTCTCTGCAAGGTTTGAAACTTGACATGGATGATCTTGAGAACATATTAGGACATTGGTGAGCATTTTGGATCCCTTGGACTCAAGTATCTTGATGCGACATGAAACCCTAATTTGAGATAGACTGCCTTAGGAGAGGGCTTGTTTGGTCAACCCTTGGACTTCCTTAAGCAACTTGAGGATCTTTCTTGAAATGTTTTGAGAAATATGGGAGGGCAAATTTTGGGGTACAACACCCAAGCTCAAGATGCTCAGTTCAAGGAAACTTTCCTAAATCTATCCAAGGGGAAAGAAGAATTGAAAGCACTCCTCGTTGGGAAAATGGCCAAGAGAAATCCTGAAGATAACAAGGATGACCAATTGGAACAAGTACAAGCTGAGATGGAGAGGATAAGAATCTAGATGAGTAGTCAGGTGGCTCTTATCCAAAACTTAGCTCGGGGACAAGAAGAGTTAAGGATTCTCATCAGCAAGCTTCATTAGGATAGATATGACCGTTTGGGGAAAACTGTTAGAATTTGGGGCCTAGTCAATGATCAACCTCTATTGGAAGACATGGAATTGGGTGACATGTTCATGCGGGAACATGTTGAAAATAAACTCAAGAGCGGTGAAATTCAGGGGACTGCATCTTCAAGTACTCATAAGAGATCATACAATGGAAAGAATGAGTCCAATATTGTGTACGACCATAAGTGTGATCGGTGGATCTGGAACTGACTGTTTAACGCTGGTTCGCGAAGTGTCGCGGAAGCAAGAGTTGCCACCGTCTTTTATTTTCTCCAAATGGAAAGGACAAAAGCACAGAAAAATTCCTTAAAGAGATTGCTCTCGGTTCGGGAGGTAGATTATAGAAAGGGAAGGTGTTAGCACCCTTTCTATCCATGGTTATCCATGGGCTCTTAGATACTTGCTCATTTGTGTTTTCAAAAATGGTTTGTTTGCTTTTCAACTGTGGGTTTTAAAAAGTTTCCTTGAAAATTCCAGTTCAACTCTTGTATCGGTCCTCAAGAGTGTTTGAAAAATTGCTTTCGAAAGCTTTTTGAAAAGGTGTCGGTGTGAAAAGTATTTTTGATTTGTTTTGAAATTAGAGCAAGTATCTAGAGTCGTCTACCCACCCTAAGGAATTCGTCCGTGTAAATGTCCTTTAAAGTAGTGCCATCCCACCATTGAGAGGTAGGTAGCACCACCGTTGGAGGTGTTCGGGTCAATTCGAGGTTCGGGACATGGTGATCACCAGAGCAATGGGAAGACACCTTAGAAGCTACCCTCATGCCAGGTTCCCGGATCATGAGGACTTACTAAGACATCCTCTACTCGACGATCACCTTTCGAGGCAAGGCAACAGTGAGGCGTACCCTAAGGGTGGTGTGTGATTTGTGTGTCATGTTCAGTTATTTTGTCTTATTCATGTCAAGGTGATCTATGCGTTTGTTTTTATTTTATCATTCATTCTTGCATGCATTTATTAACAGTTAAAATATTGCGAGAAAGTAAAAGATTCTAAGCTATTACAAAAGGCGCGGGTCCACATCGCCAAAATTTTCTCAAACCCGATTTGACAGAAAAATAAATAAACAAAGTAAATAAAGAACTAAAAGTGCGAGTAATTAAATACATGGCTTTGGGAGAGGTACATAATTATCTAAACGGAATAAAACAATATGCGAATTAATAATTAAATCGAAACGAGGGCGTTGGGCCCTTTTGCAAAAAATTGAATTAATGGTGGAGTTAATTGATTAAAAAAAAAGAACTTGTTTTCTTGGTATTTTTAGTATTTTAAGATTTAATAGAAAAAATTAATTGAAATTAAATGCTAACCCTAATTCTATTTTATTTTAATTTATTAAGAAAACATTAGAATTTAAACTAAATTAACCCTAATTTTTATATACAAATTTAATTATAAAAATAAATAAAATAAATAATATTATTATATAAAAAAGAAAAATTAAAAAGGAATAAAAACATTAATTAAACCTAATTCTATGTTTTTTTTAGATTTTATTATGAAAAGAATTAAAATTACAACCTAATTTAAAACTAAATAATTATATACAATTTATTTATGAAAATGTTAAAACAAAAATATTTATTATATTTTTCCTCTTTTCTGATTTTTTTATGTTTTTTATATTTTTTGTGAAAATAATTAATTAACTAAAGATAATAATCAAAGAATAAAAAATAAGAAAACATAAAGAAAGTAAAAAAATTGCAAACCAAGGGGGGGTTGTAGTCCCCAATATGGAGGTATGATCTTGAGAAATCTGGCCCAATAAGCCTGGTCCGTTTGACTTTTTTGAGTAGCGTGCTGAAGCGTGGACCAGGGTTTATGGTGCTCCCCAATTCTGAGCCTTTGATTTGATTCCAATATGCACGTGGATGGTTTGATCTGGAGGGTGTATGGTACGCCTTTGCTATTGAAACTGCATGTGAACATATATTGAAAAATAATATTGAGACAAAGAAGACCTGGGACTCGAACCCAGGTCATGGACATTGCCAGCACGTGTACCTACCACTGAACCATCCCAAACGCGTTTAATATATAATAGCGAATAAACATTATAAAAGAAATAATGGTCAGGGGCCACCAACGCGCGCGAAATTTGAACTGGCCTATCACCGTTTGCCACGAGGTCGTCTTCTTCATTATTCCTGAAACACAAACATTAGACAACGGTTTTCTGAGCGTTTTCTTAGGCATGCTACTAAAAAATAGCGATTAGCCCTATGACGCTCATAAATTGAGCGCGAGGGCTGGTTCTTGTTCGTCCAAACGCGTTGAATTCAATGGTCTTGGTCTCAGCCTCCAATTTTGCCTTATCTCAAAAACCCCAATTTGAAGGTTGAAGAACCCTAAATATCAACAATGGCATAATCGTGTATAATGCACAAAAATACAATCAAATGCATGGGTTAGCTTCAGAATTGAACATAGAACATAAATTTAACATCAAAAATTGTAAAAGGTGCATGAATCATGATGCAAGAAAGTGATGAATTTTCTGTACAGGGCGTCTGTGTTCTCACGTTTCTTGATGTCAAAGTCTTTGGTTTTGATCCAAATCCCTTCTTTTAATCCTCAGCAAGCTAATGGAATCAATATTGAGGCTTGAATCGCTTTAGAATTAGGTTTTCAGTTTTCCTTTTTCAAGCAAAAATTCCAAGTTCTTTTGATGCTTTTTTGCGCAGCTCTCAGGGTTAGGATGATTAGGTTTGTGATCAGGCTCATATACTGAGTGAATTAGGTTAAGAATATTGATCCAAATCTCTTGCAATGATGGTTTTGAAAATTTGATTTTCAAGATCTTTAACCAAATATTTTCCATGTGTTTTTTGTTCTCAATCATGCCAATCAATCCAAATCTTTCCATATTGGTACATGCACGAAATCTTGAGAGTAAAACATGCACAAAAAGATTGAAAAAACTTAGGTTAGCATTTTTCATGTATTTATTTTAATTTAAATGAATTATTATTAATAAAATCCAAATAAATAAATAAAAAATGAATAAAAACTTCCCTTTGGGCCAAATGGTCATGCACATGTCATGGATGATGAATTATGGAAGAAAAATGGGCCCATTAGCAATTTTAGGCCATTTGAATCAATGTTGACTTTTCAAAATATCCAAAAATTTCTCAACTTCTACAAGGCATAACTTGCTCAATTGTTAAGCTTTTTTCATGTTCTTGGACATTTTGGAAAGGTCTTTGAGTCCTCTAACCAATGCCTTTGGTCCCATGTCATTTTGATTTACCAATCTCAAGTTATGGTCTTTGACTTAAAGTCCCTTTTTGTTGACTTTTGAAAATGACCTATAATGTTGAAATTGATAACTTTTTGTGAGAGCATTTCTTGGACTTGAAGTATGAAGATGAGTTGTCGGAAATGTCTTTATCTTCAAAATGAGCTTTGGATGGAATTTTTCTGATAATCCATGTGAAAGTTATGCCCTGGTCAATTTACAGTTGACTTTTTTTCAGCTGTCCAAATAAGGAAACTTTTGCATCTTGATGATTTTTGAGCCAAGCTTTGAGAATCATGATCAAGCATTGATCAAATGATGTTTGTGGCTTCAAAATGATATGTTGACCAAAAATTTGAACTTTTGACTTTCAAATGACCATTTTGCCCCTACAGTTGATTGTAGTGCAATTAGGGTTTTTGACTGTGCAATTTTGTGCTGAATGTCTTGAAACTTGGTATGAGGATGCTTGACCATATTTGTAGGCATGTGAGACTTGATTGAGCCTTTATAAACTTCATTTTCTTGATCAGAACCAAAACCCTAATTTTGACTGTATAGGAGACCTTTGCACTGTGCAACCCTTGGGGAATTTTGAAGCATGACTTGACCATTTCTTGAAGAATATGGGAGGGCAAATTTTGGGGTACAACAGTTGCCCCTGTTCAATCTTCTTAGGCCTGAGGATGCAGATTGGATGATGTGCCTTTCGTAATCCGAGGGTAGAAGATGATTGAACACTAGAGTGCCCAGAAATTTGCGCTCACATAGTAGCAGGGTGATGATGGGAATGGGCTTATAGATGCCATTTAGAGGTTGATGAATAGGATGATGGGCTTATAGATGCCATCTGGATGTTGATCGCGTAAGAGATTCCTTAGCGAGAACCTGCATACCTGCAAAAGAAAAAAGAGTACCTGACATGTTGCAGGAGCTGGTTTTCAGATGCTCGGTGTAGATGTGTCCTGACTGGTTACAGGAGCTGAGTCTGGAGCTTCAAACGGTGATGAATGAACCAGGGATGGTTACTACCTTAGCGTGAACGATAAGAGAACCTTGGGTGACTTTAACTTCAACTACGCTCGTTGAGAAAATCTTGGTGGGAATTACCATCTTCGCAGTATCGGGAAGAGAACCAATAGGAAATTATAATCTCAAAGAAGAACCTAAAATGGAAATCTCATGCACCGTCGGAGAGAGAACCAATAAGACATTATAATCTCAAAGGAAAACCTAAAATGGAAATCTCATGCACCGTCGGAGAGAGAACCAATAGGACATTATAATCTCAAAGAAAAACCCAAAATGGAAATCTCATGCACCGTCGGAGAGAGAACCAATAGGAAAATATAATCTCAAAGAAAAACCTAAAATGGAAATCTCATGCACCGTCGGAGAGAGAACCAATAGGACATTATAATCTCAAAGAAAAACCCAAAATGGAAATCTCATGCACCGTCGGAGAGAGAACCAATAGGAAATTATAATCTCAAAGAAAAACCCAAAATGGAAATCTCATGCACCTTCGGAGAGAGAACCAATAGGAAAATATAATCTCAAAGAAAAACCTAAAATGGAAATCTCATGCACCGTCGGAGAGAGAACCAATAGGACATTATAATCTCAAAGAAAAACCTAAAATGGAAATCTCATGCACCGTCAGAGAGAGAACCAATAGGACATTATAATCTCAAAGAAAAACCTAAAATGGAAATCTCATGCACCGTCGGAGAGAGAACCAATAGGAAAATATAATCTCAAAGAAAAACCTAAAATGGAAATCTCATGCACCGTCGGAGAGAGAACCAATAGGAAATTATAACCTCAAAGAAAAACCCAAAATGGAAATCTCATGCACCGTCGGAGAGAGAACCAATAGGAAAATATAATCTCAAAGAAAAACCTAAAATGGAAATCTCATGCACCGTCGGAGAGAGAACCAATAGGACATTATAATCTCAAAGAAAAACCTAAAATGGAAATCTCATGCACCGTTGGAGAGAGAACCAATAGGACATTATAATCTCAAAGAAAAACCTAAAATGGAAATCTCATGCACCGTCGGAGAGAGAACCAATAGGAAAATATAATCTCAAAGAAAAACCTAAAATGGAAATCTCATGCACCGTCGGAGAGAGAACCAATAGGAAATTATAACCTCAAAGAAAAACCCAAAATGGAAATCTCATGCACCGTCGGAGAGAGAACCAATAGGAAAATATAATCTCAAAGAAAAACCTAAAATGGAAATCTCATGCACCGTCGGAGAGAGAAGCAATAGGACATTATAATCTCAAAGAAAAACCTAAAATGGAAATCTCATGCACCGTCGGAGAGAGAACCAATAGGACATTATAATCTCAAAGAAAAACCTAAAATGGAAATCTCATGCACCGTCGGAGAGAGAACCAATAGGAAAATATAATCTCAAAGAAAAACCTAAAATGGAAATCTCATGCACCGTCGGAGAGAGAACCAATAGGAAATTATAACCTCAAAGAAAAACCCAAAATGGAAATCTCATGCACCGTCGGAGAGAGAACCAATAGGAAAATATAACCTGATAACTTCTACTGAGTCTTCATCAGAAAAATCTGTTGGGAGTCGATTTGGCTGGACTAGAGAAGGCCTTGGACTGGATAATAAATCTTTGGAGTTGATTAACTGAACCGGTCTAGGTCTTGAAATATGATTGAGAATTTAACTGAATCTTTCCTGAAAGGTAAAAGTCAGTCATATGCCATGCATGATATGGATCAAGCAATGATGTTCTCAACATAAATGAGATTCGTATGATATGATGCGTCTATGCATGCTATAATGATGCATGTGATGTTTATGTATGTATGTTTTCGTCCAGGAAAGTAAATCCTTGACGGGTGCCGGGAAGTCACTCCTGGGCTGATATTGAAGAATAAGCTTTTACTCCCGCTGGGGATGATAGTTGCAAGAATACCGGTAGGAGAAGATGACTCCGTTGGGGAATAAACTTGGCAAATGGAAGATTCTGCGGGGAGAAAAATACTCTAGCGACCATGCTGGGGAGTGATACTCTGTGGGGATAGAGATGCTTTGCTGAATCGTTGATGGTAACTTGCTGGGGATATTTTGCTGTGTTGGAAGTGCTAATAGACTTCGCTGGGGATATGAAGACTGTATTGACGACGGCCTTTCCGTGGCTTTTGGCTGAGGATAACCCAGTTATATCCTGTTAAGGAAATAACTCTTTAAATAAAGCCGGACGACGCGTTCGAGCTCTTCGAGAGATAAGCTTCCAGAATTTACTGGGGCTAAGCTTACTGCTCGGGGAGATGGATTCCAACCTTCCTGGGGAACTGGATTGGACTCTTCTGGGGAAGTTTTGATATGTTGGGGAAGTGATTCCTTGAATGTTGATATGCCGCCGGGGAACAATCTTTAGGCCAAGACTGCCGGGGATGCTTGTTAAGAATATATGTATTACTGCTGGGGAATGTTGAACTCTACTGGAGGATACCCAACTTCCTTGAGATTTGATAACTCTGCTTGGAGAAGAATGTAATGACTGCTGACTTACTCTCTGGGGAATTAAGATGTACTGGTCATGTTCTTTAGCTGAACCTACCTTGGTACCTTGGAGGATAGAACAATTAGATTGCTCAGACAACTCTTTATTGCCCTTGTTTCTAATGTCACATGTAATTAATCCTTTGTTTCGTATGCAAATATTCATGAGTTAGCAAATTATTGTCAATGCATATATCACAAATTGAACCTTGGACGTTCTTCGCAAAACAAAATAGAAAAAGAAAAACAATTGGCACGTTTAACTGAAAAGTATATTTGTATTGATTTTTGAATGGCCTGAAAATAGGCGTTTTGTGTACAAGAGGCTGACGTCCTAGTAAGAGAACGTCGCCGAATCAAAAGAGTTTATACAAGTTTTGTACAAAAGAAAATAAAACAGCTGTGTGAAATATGAATGATCCACTGGTTTTCAACTCTGCTATTGCCCTTATAACTCCGAGCGTCTCATCACTTGATGACCTTGGTTGAAGGTGAAGCTGACTGATCGGTGCCGTTTGAACTTGATGCAGATACCGGATTCTGGATGCAAAGTGATCAATGAGACATAGTATTACGCTTTATCCCTAATTTTTGCCTGGACCGCCCTTTCGGGTTTTCAGTCCACCGGGATACCCATTTTTGCCCAAGCCGCCTTTTCAGGTTTTCAACTTGCCGGGTGTACAGATTTTTTTCATTTCATCCCTTCATTTTGCCCGAACCCTTTTGGTTCGACGGGAAGCCCTAATTTTTGCCTAGGCATGTCAGCCTAGCGGGTCTTTTTTCATGCGTAGTATCTTTTTACTATGTCTGCATTGGCGGGGTGAGGAAGGTCGTCACCATCCATGTTGGTTAGGATCATGGCTCCTCCTGAGAACACATGTTTAACCACAAATGGCCCTTCGTATGTAGGAGTCCATTTGCCCCTTGGATCACTCTGAGGGAGGATGATTCGCTTGATTACCAGATCCCCAACTTGATATTCATGTGGTCTGACCTTTTTGTTAAATGCCCTGATCATCCGTTTCTGATACGTCTGACCATGACAGATAGCAGGAAGTCTCTTTTCATCAATGAGGTTGAGTTGATCAAGTCGTGTCTGGATCCAATCATCTTCGTTCAGATTTGCATCCTTCATTATCCGGAGAGAGGGAATTTGCATTTCAATTGGTAAGACTGCCTCCATACCATAAACCAGAGAGAAAGGAGTTGCCCCAGTTGACGTCCTAGCTGAGGTACGGTACCCATGTAGAGCGAACGGTAACATCTCGTGCCAATCCTTATAAGTCACTGTCATCTTCTGCACGATTTTCTTGATGTTCTTATTAGCTGCTTCTACAGCCCCATTCATCTTCGGTCTGTAAGGAGAAGAATTGTGGTGCTGTATCTTGAACTGCTCGCAGAGCTCAGCGATCATCTTATTATTCAGATTGGTACCGTTGTCTGTAATAATTCTCTCTGGGACGCCGTACCGACAGATCAGATTATGCCGAATGAACCGTGCCACGACAGTCTTGGTTACCGTAGCGTAGGAAGCTGCCTCAACCCACTTTGTAAAATAATCAATCGCCACTAGGATGAAGCGATGCCCATTAGACGCCGTAGGTTTAATCTCGCCGATCATGTCTATGCCCCACATTGCAAACGGCCAAGGCGCAGTCAGAACATTCAGGGGAACTGGAGGAACATGCACCTTGTCTGCATAAATCTGGCACTTGTGGCATGTCCTGGAATGTTGGTAGCAGTCAGCTTCCATTAAGGACCAGTAGTATCCTGCCCGTAGGATTTTCTTAGCCATAGTGTGTCCACTGGAATGTGTGCCAAAGGTCCCTTCATGTAGCTCTTCCATGATCCTTTCTGCTTCAGTTTTATCCACACAACGCAGTAAGGTTGAATCATGGTTTCGCTTGTACAAGATGTCGTTGCTAAGGAAGAACTTGGCTGCGAACCTTCTCAGGAACTTCTTATCATTGATGGATGCACCTTCCGGGTATTCCTGAGTTTCCAAATATCTCTTCACCTCATGGTACCAAGGCTTCTCAGTTACTAATTCAGTTTCGAGATCGCAATAATATGCCGGTTCGTCCAGTTTCCAAATGATGATTCAGGGAGCCTCATTGTCCCATTTAACTTTGAACATAGAAGCCATTGTAGCTAACGCGTCCGCCAGCTGATTCTCTTCTCTTGGAAAGTGTTCAAAGGTTATCTCTGTGAAGTGGGGGATCAGGGTCAACACACATTCTCTGTAAGGAATAAGGTTCGGATGTTTCGTATCCCACTCTCCTTTGATCTGATTGATCACAAGAGCGGAATCTCCGAAGACACTCAGAAACTTGATCCTTAGGTCGATCGCAGCTTGAAGACCCATGATGCACGCCTCATACTCCGCCATGTTGTTGGTACAGTTGAAACATAGCCAGGCAGTTAGTGGAGTATGAGTGCCTTGAGGAGATATGATGATGGCGCCGATACCGTTACCCAAAGCGTTGGAGGCTCCGTCAAAGTGCATAGACCATCGGGATCCTGGTTCAGGTCCTTCATCCGGTCCAGGTACTTCACAATCTGTCACTATCATGATGCTTTCATCCGGAAACTCAAAGTTCATTGACTGATAGTCATCTACGGCCTGATGTGCCAAGTGGTCTTCCAATACACTTCCCTTGATGGCTTTCTGGGTTGTGTACTAAATGTCGTATTCCGTCAAGATCATTTGCCATCTTGCAATTCTCCCAGACAGAGCAGGCTTTTTGAATATGTACTTTATAGGATCCATTTTTGAGATCAACAAGGTAGTGTGAGTCAGCATATACTGTCTCAACCGGCGAGCAGCCCATACCAAAGCGCAGCAAGTTTTCTCGAGCAGTGAGTATCGGGTCTCACAGTCGGTAAACTTTTTGCTAAGGTAATAAATGGCATGCTCTTTTCGGCCAGACTCGTCATGCTGCCCCAGCACACACCCCATTGAGTTGTCCAGCACTGTTAGGTATAGTATCAGAGGTCTCCCTTCAACCGGTGGCATAAGGATAGGTGGTTCTTGGAGATACTCCTTGACTCTGTCAAAAGCGGCCTGACATTCCTCATTCCAACGTACTACCTGATCTTTCTTCAGCAGCTTGAAGATTGGCTCACAGGTAGCAGTTAGGTGTGAGATGAACCGAGCAATGTAATTTAGGCGTCCTAGAAAGCCTCTGACTTCCTTCTCTGTCTTAGGAATTGGCATCTCTTGAATAGCTTTGACCTTAGCAGGGTCCACTTGGATTCCCTTGTCACTTACCACGAAGCCTAGTAATTTTCCCGATCTTACCCCGAAGGTGCACTTGTTCGGGTTCAATCTCAGCTTGTACAGTTTCAAACGGTCAAACAACTTCTGCAGGTGATCTAGGTGCTCTTCCTCAGTCTGGGACCTTGCGATCATGTCGTCAACATACACTTCTATCTCATGATGGATCATGTCATGAAATAAAGCAACCATGGCACGTTGGTAGGTTTCCCCAGCGTTCTTTAGCCCGAATGGCATGACCTTGTAACAGAAGGTGCCCCACTGAGTAACAAATGTAGTCTTTTCCATGTCTTCAGGTGCCATCTTGATCTGATTGTAACCTGAGAAACCATCCATGAAAGAGAATACCTTGTGCTGAGCTGTATTATCAACAAGGACATCAATGTGAGGTAAGGGGAAGTCATCCTTGGGGCTGGCCCTGTTCAGATCCCTGTAGTCGACACACATTCTGACCTTACCATCCTTCTTCGGTACCGGCACCACATTAGCAACCCACTGAGGGTAAGAAGTCACTGCAAGGAACCCAGCATCAAACTGTTTCATAACCTCGGCTTTAATCTTCTCAGACATCTCTGGACGCATCCGACGGACCTTTTGCTTAACTGGAGGGCAGTCTTCCTTAGTTGGCAAGTGATGGACCACAATATCGGTATCCAACCCGGGCATGTCTTCGTAGGACCAGGCAAAGATCTCCATGTAATCATGCAACATCTTGGTTAACCTTTGCTTCACGCTGAGCTCTAGGTTGGCACCAATCTTTACCTCTTTCCTGTCTGCCTCAGTGCCCAGGTTTACTGTTTCCACTGGCTCTTCATGGGGTTGAATTTCCCTCTCTTCCTGAAGTAACAGTCTTGCAAGCTCACCAGGCACTTCGCAATCATCTTCACCTTCGTCTTCGGCTAAGTTGATCGGATTTTCGAAGTCATAACTGGCAGTAGCAGAGTTGTTACCAGTAAGATCCAGAGTGGATTGAAACCTGTATGAGTGAGTGTGTGTGTAAATACAGCTGTGTTGAAATATATGTAAAGGAAAGAAGGACAGAAAAGGAGCATAAGATTTGCAATGCGAGAAAACGTCCAAGATTTTCATTCATGATATATGAAATGACAATTTATATGCCCTCACAAATAGAACCACGGTGCCTCGGGTAAGACACCGGGCCATAGAGTTTATTTATTGTTTATGACAAAATAACAAAACATAGGAATTCATTACTCAGTAACAAGAGAAACAGGGAGATTGTCTTTTGCGCTCCAATTGTTAAGTCCACCGTCGATTGTCGGGTAGATCCAGCTATCAAACTCAGCTTCATCAACTTCCTCTTCGTCCCCAATAGCATTCACTCCATGAGCAGGCAGGGGCGCTGTCACTACATTAGGTTTCTCAGATGCCTCAAACTGTACCTCCTTGGCGTCAATAAGGTCCTGCAGCTTGTTCCTTAATGCCCAACAGTCATCAGTGGCATGCCCCGGGCTATCAGAATGATAAGCACAACGAGCATTCGGGTTGTACTTAGGAGATGTAGTATTTGGAAACTTTGGAGCCTCTCTGACAGTTACTAAGTTGGTTGAGAGCAACTGTGGTAAGATCTGCGACAAGGTCATACTCAAGCGGGTGAACTCTCTCCGGGGTCTTTCATCCCTTTGGGGATTGTTTGGCCGAGGAGCGGCAGCAGGCTTGGCAATCATTACCGCACTGACAGATTGGCGGCGCTCGGGTCTCTCTGATCTCTTGGAACCATACACGGCACTAGCCTCCTTCTTGAAGGGTTTCTTCTCAGAACTAGACGATGCACCCTTCGGAATCTTACCAGACTTTAACCCAGCTTCAATTCTCTCTCCAGTCAGAATCAAATCAGTGAACCCTGCAGACGAATTCCCGATAAGATGGTTGAAAAATGGCCCAGATAGGGTCCCCAAGAACATGTCTACCAACTCTCGATCAGTCAATGGTGGATGCACCCTGCCAGCCAAGTCTCTCCACTTCTGAGTGTACTCCTTAAAACCTTCGCTTGAACCTAACGACATACCCTGGAGTTGGGTACGTGTAGGGGCAAGGTCGGCATTATACTGATACTGCTTGTAGAAAGCAGTAGCCAACTCCTCCCAGTTACGAACCTTGGTCCCATCCAGCTGATAGAACCATTCGAGATGAGTCCCTGAAAGACTCTCCTGGAAGAAGTGGATCCACAAATTCTTATCCGCAGAGTACGGTTGTATTTTCCGAACATGGGACCTTAGATGCAGCTTGGGACAAGACGCCCCGTCATACTTAGAGAAGGATGGTGCTTTGAACTTGTGAGGGATGATCACACCAGTTGACAAACCCAGATCTCCGAAATCCAGCCCAGGTACCTGTTGAACCTCCATAGCTTTCAACCTATCCTCCAGTTGCTTGTATCTGTCTTCTGCAGAAGGGTACTGCTCTTCATCAAAATCAGTCTCGTTGTCGGAGACTACCGGACTAGGAACCCTTGCTTCTTCCTGAGGACTACTCTTGCCAACAGAAGAACCAGCCTCTTCCTGCTGTAGAGCATTACCAAACCTTCGGCCCGAGTTGAACAGAACAATTATTCTCTTCTTCTTCTTCTCCTTCTTCAGGAGCATAGCCTTCAGCTCCTCTTGGCCTTGGGCCAGACCCTTGATTAATTCTTGAAACTGCGCATTCTGCGCCTGAAGAGCCTTGATGGAGGTCTCAGTTGATGAAGAGTCGGGATTCATGATGCTGAAATAAACAGCGAAGATCTGTAAGCAACCTGAAAAGGGGAAAAACCTGCTATGCACATGATGTATGAAATGCGTATGAATTATGTTTTCAAAGACAATCGGGAATCAACTTTGTAAACAACAAGGAACGCACTTCATTAGATTCAACTTTGGAACTGAAATTATTCAACAGGTTGCCCTTAGGCGTTACATGAAAGGAAATACTGAAAAGGAAATAAAACTGTAAAAGCACATCTGGAGCTCCTTATTGATCCCATGGTCTCCTCTTCTCAGTACGGATGTAGGCATTCAGAGCTCTCTCATTCTCCAACTGCTTTGTCAGCTTCTGGATCTTTGATTCCTGCTCGTTGAACTTTTCCCGGTAAGAATCCCGCTCTTCCCGTAGTTGCGACCAAGATCTCTTCAATGTCTCATAATCAGTAGGTATCTGAGGAGGAAGGACAGTTAGAGGAACACCATCTTTGTCAGGAGACTCAAGAATGACGGGTCTGACAGCTTCATACGGCATACCTAACTTCTGAGCACGGATGCGAACCCATTTGTAGTAGGCTTCCATAGGTAAAGAAGTCTTTGGCCCTAACTCCTGTGGGTCAGCTTTATGAACCTTGTCCCAAGCCTTGATGAACCTACGACGTAGCTCGTCACTATCCACCTGAAATTCAAAACTGATGTGAGGCACCAACATCTCATGGGGACCTGTTCTTCTTGCTCTTCCAAACTGACGGAGTGCTAGACATGGATTGTAAGAGATCCCTCCTTGGGTACCAATCAGAGGAACATTAGGGTATTCCCCGCATCAATCAATAATAGCTATCTCATCCAAACCTCTGCAAGTCCAAATGATGTCTTTGTCGGTGAGAGACATTAACCTGTGAGCCCAACCTCTTCCTTCTTGATTCTTCAATACGAACTTAGGGAGGTGCGAAATAAACCACCTCACCAACAAAGGGATACAACACCATAGGGTTCCTCGTCTTCGGGTAGTACGGGCATGAAGTTGTTGCAAGATGTCACCCAAGAGAGTGGGCACAGGATTCTGAGACATAAAGATCCTTATGGCAGTGACATTGATGAAGTTATCAGGATTAGGAAACAGGACTAGCCCATAGATTAGGAGAGCCAAAATGTCCTCATATGCCCTAAAGTCCAGGTCATTCCAGAAACTGTTAGCTTTACCAATTAGAAACTTGGCCAAGAAACCCTTAACTCCGCTTCTAGTTACCCAGTTGTCTGTTACCTCTTGATGGGTCAAAGGAAGAGCTGCAGCAACATCCTCAAGCCTGAGGGTCTTTTCCCAACCATTAAAGGGAGTCTGATCCAAGATAGGGATACCAAGCAAATCAGAGAACTCTTCCAGGGTAGGGACCAGCTGGAAGTCTTGAAAGGTGAAGCACTGGTACAGAGGGTCATAGAACTGGGTCAGAACACTCATCAACTGTTGATCCCGCTTTGCAGTGACTAAACTGAGAAGGGAACCATGCCTCTGAATGAAGGAAGTGGTATTTGGAATTCTGCTAACCAACTCCTCAAGCAACTCAGGTGAACGAACAAAGTTGAACCGGATAGTATTCCTTCGCACAGGCATCATGATGTCCTACAAAACAGAGCAAAGGTGAAACCCTCTTGTCTTTGAAATGGTCAGTCCTTATGCAGGATGCATGCAATGCTTATGATGCTATGATGTTATGATAAAGCACACCACATATAGATACAAAGGCAAACATGGTAAGGCACACAAGTCACACAAGGCAAGCCCCTAAAGTTTAGGCCAGCATGAGGTCTAGGTACTACCCTCTTTCAGTTTGTTGGTTCATACCTGTCCTAATCAAAAGTAACCGGGTTCTTAGAGGATCCCAATATCATTGACTACCCTCAATCGGTCATAACTCCAGCATCGCAATCTTTTCTTGCGGCCATAACCATCACGAGAGTTTAGCCTCAATGGGCGTAGCATACTGCTACAATTCTAAAGGCCAAGTTGTGTCAATTAAGGTTCTAAGGTTGTTGGTGATTAATGACTCCTTGGAAGACCCATATTCTCCTCGTTGCGACACAAGGGATATCGGTACAGACCAAGGTGCCACACCAACGTAGCCACTGTTTCACCTGTGTCGGTCTACGCCGGACAGGTCCCTCACAGCTTATGCTACCTAAACGGGGTATCCCCAGATCTGGGTTAGGATCTATGTAACTCCGATGCAACCCATAATTTAAAGCATACAAGGAAAACAATTGAAAACACAGTTATGAACTAGCCCTAAGGTACACCTCACTTTAAGTTTGGTCCCCAGCAGAGTCGCCAGTTCTGTGATCGGTGGATCTGGAACTGACTGTTTAACGCTGGTTCGCGAAGTGTCACGGAAGCAAGAGTCGCCACCGTCTTTTATTTTCTCCAAATGGAAAGGACAAAAGCACAGAAAAATTCCTTAAAGAGATTGCTCTCGGTTCGGGAGGTAGATTATAGAAAGGGAAGGTGTTAGCACCCTTTCTATCCATGGTTATCCATGGGCTCTTAGATACTTGCTCATTTGTGTTTTAAAAAATGGTTTGTTTGCTTTTCAACTGTGGGTTTTAAAAAGTTTCCTTGAAAATTCCAGTTCGACTCTTGTATCGGTCCTCAAGAGTGTTTGAAAAATTGCTTTCGAAAGCTTTTTGAAAAGGTGTCGGTGTGAAAAGTATTTTTGATTTGTTTTGAAATTAGAGCAAGTATCTAGAGTCGTCTACCTACCCTAAGGAATTCGTCCGTGTAAATGTCCTTTAAAGTAGTGCCATCCCACCATTGAGAGGTAGGTAGCACCACCGTTGGAGGTGTTCGGGTCAATTCGAGGTTCGGGACATGGTGATCACCAGAGTAATGGGAAGACACCTTAGAAGCTACCCTCATGCCAGGTTCCCGGATCATGAGGACTTACTAAGACATCCTCTACTCGACGATCACCTTTCGAGGCAAGGCAACAGTGAGGCGTATCTTAAGGGTGGTGTGTGATTTGTGTGTCATGTTCAGTTATTTTGTCTTATTCATGTCAAGGTGATCTATGCGTTTGTTTTTATTTTATCATTCATTCTTGCATGCATTTATTAACAGTTAAAATATTGCGAGAAAGTAAAAGATTCTAAGCTATTACAAAAGGCGCGGGTCCACATCGCCAAAATTTTCTCGAACCCGATTTGACAGAAAAATAAATAAACAAAGTAAATAAAGAACTAAAAGTGCGAGTAATTAAATACATGGCTTTGAGAGAGGTACATAATTATCTAAACGGAATAAAACAATATGCGAATTAATAATTAAATCGAAACGAGGGCGTTGGGCCCTTTTGCAAAAAATTGAATTAATGGTGGAGTTAATTGATTAAAAAAAAGAACTTGTTTTTTTGGTATTTTTAGTATTTTAAAATTTAATAGAAAAAATTAATTGAAATTAAATGCTAACCCTAATTCTATTTTATTTTAATTTATTAAGAAAACATTAGAATTTAAACTAAATTAACCCTAATTTTTATATACAAATTTAATTATAAAAATAAATAAAATAAATAATATTATTATATAAAAAAGAAAAATTAAAAAGGAATAAAAACATTAATTAAACCTAATTCTATGTTTTTTTAGATTTTATTATGAAAAGAATTAAAATTACAACCTAATTTAAAACTAAATAATTATATACAATTTATTTATGAAAATGTTAAAACAAAAATATTTATTATATTTTTCCTCTTTTCTGATTTTTTTATGTTTTTTATATTTTTTGTGAAAATAATTAATTAATTAAAGATAATAATCAAAGAATAAAAAATAAGAAAACATAAAGAAAGTAAAAAAATTGCAAACCAATGGGGGGGGGGGGGTTGTAGTCCCCAATATGGAGGTATGATCTTGAGAAATCTGGCCCAATAAGCCTGGTCCGTTTGACTTTTTTGAGTAGCGTGCTGAAGCGTGGACCATGGTTTATGGTGCTCCCCAATTCTGAGCCTTTGATTTGATTCCAATATGCACGTGGATGGTTTGATTTGGAGGGTGTATGGTACGCCTTTTCTATTGAAACTGCATGTGAACATATATTGAAAAATAATATTGAGACAAAGAAGACCTGGGACTCGAACCCAGGTCATGGACATTGCCAGCACGTGTACCTACCACTGAACCATCCCAAACGCGTTTAATATATAATAGCGAATAAACATTATAAAAGAAATAATGGTCAGGGGCCACCAACGCGCGCGAAATTTGAACTGGCCTATCACCGTTTGCCACGAGGTCGTCTTCTTCATTATTCCTGAAACACAAACATTAGACAACGGTTTTCTGAGCGTTTTCTTAGGCATGCTACTAAAAAATAGCGATTAGCCCTATGACGCTCATAAATTGAGCGCGAGGGCTGGTTCTTGTTCGTCCAAACGCGTTGAATTCAATGGTCTTGGTCTCAGCCTCCAATTTTGCCTTATCTCAAAAACCCCAATTTGAAGGTTGAAGAACCCTAAATATCAACAATGGCATAATCGTGTATAATGCACAAAAATACAATCAAATGCATGGGTTAGCTTCAGAATTGAACATAGAACATAAATTTAACATCAAAAATTGTAAAAGGTGCATGAATCATGATGCAAGAAAGTGATGAATTTTCTGTACAGGGCGTCTGTGTTCTCACGTTTCTTGATGTCAAAGTCTTTGGTTTTGATCCAAATCCCTTCTTTTAATCCTCAGCAAGCTAATGGAATCAATATTGAGGCTTGAATCGCTTTAGAATTAGGTTTTCAGTTTTCCTTTTTCAAGCAAAAATTCCAAGTTCTTTTGATGCTTTTTTGCGCAGCTCTCAGGGTTAGGATGATTAGGTTTGTGATCAGGCTCATATACTGAGTGAATTAGGTTAAGAATATTGATCAAAATCTCTTGCAATGATGGTTTTGAAAATTTGATTTTCAAGATCTTTAACCAAATATTTTCCATGTGTTTTTTGTTCTCAATCATGCCAATCAATCCAAATCTTTCCATATTGGTACATGCACGAAATCTTGAGAGTAAAACATGCACAAAAAGATTGAAAAAACTTAGGTTAGCATTTTTCATGTATTTATTTTAATTTAAATGAATTATTATTAATAAAAATCCAAATAAATAAATAAAAAATGAATAAAAACTTCCCTTTGGGCCAAATGGTCGTGCACATGTCATGGATGATGAATTATGGAAGAAAAATGGGCCCATTAGCAATTTTAGGCCATTTGAATCAATGTTGACTTTTCAAAATATCCAAAAATTTCTCAACTTCTACAAGGCATAACTTGCTCAATTGTTAAACGTTTCTCATGTTCTTGGACATTTTGGAAAGGTCTTTGAGTCCTCTAACCAATGCCTTTGGTCCCATGTCATTTTGATTTACCAATCTCAAGTTATGGTCTTTGACGTAAAGTCCCTTTTTGTTGACTTTTGAAAATGACCTATAATGTTGAAATTGATAACTTCTTGTGAGAGCATTTCTTGGACTTGAAGTATGAAGATGAGTTGTAGGAAATGTATTTCTCTTCAAAATGAGCTTTGGATGGAATTTTTATGATAATCCATGTGAAAGTTATGCCCTGGTCAATTTACAGTTGACTTTTTTTCAGCTGTCCAAATAAGGAAACTTTTGCATCTTGATGATTTTTGAGCCAAGCTTTGAGAATCATGATCAAGCATTGATCAAATGATGTTTGCGGCTTCAAAATGATATGTTGACCAAAAATTTGAACTTTTGACTGTCAAATGATCATTTTGCCCCTACAGTTGACTGTAGTGCAATTAGGGTTTTTGACTGTGCAATTTTGTGCTGAATGTCTTGAAACTTGGTATGAGGATGCTTGACCATATTTGTAGGCATGTGAGACTTGATTGAGCCTTTAGAAACTTCATTTTCTTGATCAGAACCAAAACCCTAATTTTGACTGTATAGGAGACCTTTGCACTGTGCAACCCTTGGGGAATTTTGAAGCATGACTTGACCATTTCTTGAAGAATATGGGAGGGCAAATTTTGGGGTACAACAATAAGGATCATAATAAGAGTGATCTTAACCAATCTGTAGGGGCAGTGTGAACCTCTAATCCAGTACCAGTGCAATAGAAACGACAAGGCAGTCAGCGTAAACAAGACACGCTCAAAAGGAAATTCACCAAAATCAACATGTCCTCGGCTCAAGTATTGAAACACATGTTGAGGATGGAGTTGATTACATTGAAGGATCCTCCTCAGAATCCCAACACCTCCTCTCCTCGGTACAATCCTAATTTGAGATGCGCTTATAATTCCAGTAGTCATGGGCATGACACTAATAGTTGTTGGGCATTGAAAAATAAGATTCAAGACTTGATCGACGAAGGAGTGTTGTAGTTCACACAAGATGGTCAGACTGAATTCTTTTGTCATCCCTCAAAGGCACACCATCTGAAGTGACAATTTCAGACGAAAAGGCTTTTTATTCATTAGAATTTTCAAATTATAATTTTATTTTGATTGTTCGAACACTTATTTTATGTCAAACTTTGTTATTCCATTAATGCATTGCATATGTTTGTCTTGAATTAATCCATTCGTTTTCACTATATTGTATGCTCATAATCTCATACAGTATGCTCATAATCTCATACAGTATGCTTTTAAACAGACCTTGCTGACAATGTACAGGCGTTGTTTTAAATCCTAAACAGTGGAGTTATAAGGAAGATAATCCGTAGTCAACCCCTTTGAGCCTAAGAAGTAGAAGTTTTCTTTTTCATGCAAATTGAAACCTTTAATCATAACCCAGGGCAGGGTAGTTTCTCAGTTAATTCAAATATGCATTTAGTCGCAAGCTCTACCTTCATACACGACGAATAAGTTTCAAAGATGCTCTACTAAATCAAAAGACAATGATGGTTCCTCGTAATCACTAAAATAGGCAGTTGTTGTTCCCCAAAATTTTCCCTCTCATTTTCTCAAGATTTCTCTCACATGTGTGGTTACAAACACCTATTTAAAGGAAAAGGAAAAAAATGAAAAATTAAAGATGTTAATGTGCCTTTCAACAAGACAAAAGTTTACTTCGAATCCACATCCTTTGATTGGACTTTTGGCCTCTTTCGATGCAAGCTTGGCTTGCATCCTTTGACTCGACGTTGGCCTCTCGCATGCTGGCTTTGATCCACAACGCAGGAGCTTCCTGCATGCAACCTTCGATTGCATCATTGGGCTCACATGGTTCACAATGTAATGGTGGCCTGGATACCTACTTTCGATTGGACATTTGATGCTTGCATGTCTGTCTTGATTATAAAATTATTTCCCTCCATGCATGCTTTGATTCACAAGTTTATGGTTGGATACATACAAGCCTTTGATTGAGCCATAGCTTCTTTCTTGCATGCAAGAGGACCCCACCAAGCCAGCAGGCATAAGGCAAGGAGCCTCCTGTAGCCTCCTTTGATTCCAAGGCAAAAATCCTTCTGCACGCAACCTTCGATTGCACTATTGGCCCTTTACATGTTTGATTTGAGTCACAAAGCAGTGACCCCCTGCATGCAAGCTTCGATAGGGCATTAACTCTTCATTGCAAACCTTCGTTTAAGCAATGGCCTCTTGTATGCTTTCAAAGTGGTGACCTCCTGCATACAGGCTTCGACGAGGCATTAGTTGTGTTTATACTAGCTTCGACTGGACAACGTTTCCCTTTAGTATGCTTCAATTCCACCCTTAACAACCTTTAGCACACATGGTTGGTGGCCCCCTTTAAAGGACATGTATTGGTGGATCTGAAGGGAATATGTAGGAGTCCTTATCGAAGGATATACTTTACTAGCCCATTCAAATAATAGCATAGTCCATTCGAAGGACACATTTGGCCCTTTCAAAGATCACTACATGACCCATTCAAAGGACATGTATGGGTGTCCCATTCGAAAGACATATTTGATGGCCCATTCGAAGGACTTATAAGACCCCCTTAAGGCATACTTTGGTGACCCATTCAAGGGGCACACATTTGGCTCCTTTTAAGGATGCATAAAAGTGACCCATTCGAAAGACACTTGTTGGGTGAAAATAAAATAATGTTATTTGAAGGAGAATCTGGTCGAAGGGGGGTCAAAACGAAAGATGACATATTTAAAAGATGCTTGCTGCCAAGTTTAGGCCTGGTACACTGACCATAACACTCCAAAACTGTTGCGCAGTAGTCCTAAAACACTGCCCCATTCTTGCACCAAAATGGCATATGAACACTACCCTTCGAAAGCTACAAATATCAGTTTACTTAAATTTTTCAAATTACTTTGTTTTCCCTCCTAAATCTTAGCCAGCTTTGCCTATAAATAAGAGGCTTTATAACATGTATAAGGGGCTGGACACACATCCAAGGACTTTGGGGGCATGGAGAAAAATCATCAAATTCTCAAATTTTCAAACACTCTCAAACACTTAAACACACAAAACCCATAATCCAGAAGACACGCAACACTTGTTTTCTTGACCCTTCGAATCCAGAAGAAACCCCACACCTGTTTCCTTGTCCCTTCGAATCTAAAGAAACACAACACTTGATTATTTTTTATCTTTTAAATCTGAAACCATCCCTCACATCTCCTGATCTTTGAATCCAGTACTAGAAGCATAACCCCTGTTTCTTCCCTTCGAATCTAGAAGTATCCAAGGCAACGGCTAGAGGTCCAACTCACATACCCCAGCTTCAAGCAAGGTAAGTCACTCTTAACCTTGAACCTTCTGTTTCTAGCATAACATGTGAATAGTCATTTCCTTCGTTTGAAGCATGTACATAACATTTGTTTTCCTTTTCGTTTCCACCCTTTTAATTTGTTTTCATGGCTAATCCTTTTGGTTTTTATTTATTTATTTATTAAATATGCTTTAAGAACTAACCTGGCCATAAGATAATGCTAGCATGGCCTCAGGCCATGTTTCTATTTAAAACCTCAAACGAAAGAAACAGGAGGAAGGAAGTATGAAATGAAGCCTTAGGCTTCCACACTAACTTCCAGGTCCAAACGAAAGAGGCAGCCAGAAGGATGGCCATACTGACTTCCAGGCCCCAATCGAAGGAAGCAGAAAGTCAGGCTACACCTTACTACTTCCAGGCCCCAGTCAAAGGAAGCAGAAAGGCAGACTGCATCTTATGCTGATTCCAGACCCAATTGAAAGGCACGCCTTCACTACTTCCAGGCCAAATCGAAGGGAGCCAGAGAAGCAGAATCGAAGGGTTCTGCTGCCTAAATCGAAAACCCCATTTTCCTTTCTTTATTTTATTTTGTCTTTATATTTTCTTGCTATTCAATATGGTTGCAATAGTGTAGGATTTAGTTTTCTGCATTTTTATTGCTTTTATACAAATGTTAGTAATTAGGATGTATGGCAAGATAATAACCAACAAGTAGATAACCTAAAGTTCAAAGACAAAATGCATGCAAATCAAACACACTATTCACACATGCACCCTTAGGGTAATCTCACTTGTTTCCTCAGAGAAATAGTCATGTCCCTCGAATATGGACATTTTAGCACCCTTGATAAAAGATCGTAGTCCCTCGATAACCCTCAATGTTGCCTTCGATAAACGATCTAGTACCTAAACAAAAATTGCTAAAACGTCCCATAGGTTACCTTCTATGACTATACAAACGTCCTACGCCCGTCCCTTCACATCCAACGATGGGGATTCTTACCAAATCAATGGTAAGATAGCAACATCTAAAGGAGGAGGAAAAGAACATTAAACCTTTTGAGTGGGTAGGATGCTCCTAGTTGCTCGCTTGCTTACAACTAAAACATTTTCACACCAACACATTCATTTGAAACATTTTCAAAAGACAAAGCTCTTTGTATACATTCTTATAGAAACGAGAGTCATTAGAAAGACACTTTTCAAAATCACTTTCAAAAACACATTCCACAAACACCTCTTTGAACTATTTTCAAAACCAAACACTTTGTACACGTTCTTATAGAAACGAGAACCATTACAAAGACGTTTTCAAAATACTTTCAAAAAAACCACTCCACAAGCACATTTTCAAACAAAAGCAAGTGATCTAGCAAGCAACTAAGAGCCCGTAGATAACTATGGATGAAAAGGGTGTTAATAACTTCCCTTTTCATAATCTACCCCCCGAACTCAAGAAATAATCTCGAAAGATCTTTTCTGTTCTTTTCAACCTATCCTATTGGATAAAAGTAAAGTCGGTGGTGACTCTTGCTATCCGCAATAAATGCTATCAAACGCAAAACCACCAAGTCAGTTCTCCCACCGTATTACAGAACAGGCGCCTCTGCTGGGGATAAATCTTAAAAGTGAGGTTACCTTAGGGCTAGATCGCCTTTACTTTCTTCCTTTGTTTGACTTGCTTGCTTTATATTTTTGGGTCCTTGTTTGGGTTATTGTTTAAGATCCTACACCCGGATCAGGGTCACCTTTTAGGTAAGTAGCAATAAATCATGGAGGATTTGCAGCATATACCGACATGGTTGAAGCGATAGCTACGTTAGTGTGATACATTTGTTGGTACCGGTAGCCCTTGAGTCAGTCAAGAAGAATATGGGGCCGCTTAGCGGTGTCATGAAGTACTAACCGACCTTAGAACCGTAATTGAACCACTTGGAAATTAGGAAGTAGTGAGATAGCCGATTTTGGTTCTGACCAAAGATTGGTTGATACTCGATGCTATGCTCATTGAGATCGGATATTCGGGATATTTCGGTCGCCATTAAAGAGGCTTGTGCTGAAATAATGCCAGATGAAGAAAGATCAGTGATATTGAGACCCCCTAGAACCCGGTTACTATTATAGGTTGGGCCAACTAACCTTCAAGAGGGTACTTACCTACAAACCCCATGCAAGCCTAAAGCTAAGGACTTGTCTACTTTGTGTGTATATGACTATTTGTACATAATAACTTGCTTGCTTTGCATACTTGTACATAACATCATGACATCATACCATAGCATTTTAAATAACCATTTCAAGGATCTCAAGGGCCTATGATGCAAGGTCATGTTGAACCGGACGCCTATCAAGGAGCAAGAGGATTCATTCTGTTGGAAATCCACCAAAAGACTATGATGAATTTCTACCACAATGACGATTAGTTATGAGGAAAACAAAGAAAAGAAGACAAGACAATTAATTTCTGCAGAGTTTCTTTCTGCTCACAAACTGTGAAAACTTTATCATTCACTTTGCAACTACAAAATATTGTGAATGACTTGTGTTGTACCCCAAAATTTTCCCTCTCATTTCTAAATTAATATCTCACAAGATCTCCTTTGGTTCAAGACTGCACTAAGGTTGATTAGCTCAAGAAATCTCCTCAATCACTGATGACTGAAAATTAAGGTCTTGGATCGCATTTTTGCTCAGTCAATTGATTAGATGACTTAAAATCAGCCGTATTGGTGAAAAAGTCAATTGTAGCACCAAAAGTCAAACTTTGACTTTTTGGTCAACATTAAGTTTCAAATATCACAATTCATCAAGACATTCAAAAATATCAAGCTTGATCTTCAAGAAGTCAAGATGATTCAAGGAAAACCTCCAACATAAAAGTTGTAGATCTCAATGAGATCTAAAACATTGTAGAGCAGGACTTTTTCTAGAAATGTTTGGATTTTGAGTTATAAATTCATGAAGTCATGGTATTTTTGAATAAACACTTAGAGAATTTTTCAGCAGGTTTGGACAGGTTTTTATCCTAACTTCTTGGCCAATTTCCATCAAGTTCCAGTTTGATTTAACAAAAGTGGTCAACATGAAAGTTATAGAGGATGTTTCAAGCTTTCCAAAACATCTAGGAGCATGAATTTATCATACTTGAGCTAGGAGATTCAAGGGCATGAAGTTGGGCATCCACCCTTGATTTGCAAGTCATTCTATTGAAGAACACACAACAAAACCCTTATGCTATGCTGCACGATTTTATGTTACATGACTTCTTGCTTGAAAATCTCCACATAATTTAATGTTTACACCCACTTTTGAGCTATTACCCAAGTGTTTAAGCCATTGTCCAAAGGATCTTTCCATTTATGGCATAAATGCACCATTGCTATTCTTGAAAAGCAAGCTTTTTGTACAAAACTTGTCTTGAGCCCATACTTTGTTTGTTTCTGATTTTACTCCACCATAAAACATGGAAATCAACCCCTATAAACCAACAACTTTGGTACTTCATCTTGGAACCATGGAGTACTTGACATAGTTTGATACTTACATCCCAACCAAACCATAATATGTTGTCTTGTAAACCTATTCAGTATTTGTTCACAAGTCCTTTGCCTATAAATAGAAGGACCATCTGCAGAGAAAAAAAGAGGGAAGAGAGGAGGGAAAAAGGGAGAAAGAAAACCATAAGTTTTGTTGACAAAACTCTCAAAAAATCTCATAACTGAAAAAGGTCATAACAGTCCACAAGGCAACACCTCAAGCTCAAAACAAAAATTCTAGCTCCAAGGTAAGTCTCCTTAACTTTAAACTCTTCATTTCAATCATCATCATTTGGTTTATTTTTTAGGCTAAAATGCAGTGACCTCTAAGAAAAGGTTTGTAAAAAAATCATTAACAATTGCCAAGATTGAGTGAAAAGTTTTCCATGAAATAGTATCATGAATAGGAAGGTGTAAGACAGTTGTTTTTCAAAACCATACAGTAGGAAATCGATTGCACCCTTCATGCAAATCGATTGCACGGGGTCCTAGTAGCCTAATTTCCAAATATTTTGAGTGTGAAATCGATTGCACAACCATGCATATTGATTGCACGGGGTTCCAGTAGCCAGATTTCCAAATATTTTGAGTGTGCAATTGATTGCACAACCATGAAAATCGATTTCACTTGAAGTTAGTAGCCATGTTTTGAAAAACTGAAGCATGCAATCGATTGCACTAACATGCAAATCGATTGCACTCAAATAAAAACTGAATTTTTGCTTTGAAAAAACTTGAATAAAGAGTTAGACAATATAAAATGTTTCTATTTGACCATTTAGCATCTATATCTTAAGTTCAAGGTAAGTATTATCATTATACCTTAAAATTTGCTAAGGGCTTGAACCAAAGACTTCATCCAAAGAGGCTTTTAGCTTGATCAATAATTTTTGCCTTCTTTATCAATCATGATTTGTCTACACCAAAACAGAAGTGCATTTGAGAAGCTTGATTTTATGGCATGTGTCGACACATAATGATCCAAAATGTTTTCTTTTCCTTTCATTTTTCTTTATTTTTACATGCTTCATATATTTTCTTCATGGCTATTCAATATGGTTGTAATAGATAATTAGGACTTTAATTTCTTGCAATCCCCATTTGTAAATTTGTACACCCCATCCCCAAATGATTGTAATAGCGTAGGATAGTTACTTTCTGCAATTTATCGCTTTATATATAACATATTAATAATTAGGATTTGTATGGAAAGATAAAACCAATCAAATAGAAAACCCTAATTCAAGACAAAATCAAGCATGAAAATGACACACTTGCACACAAACACCCATAGGGTTACTCCACTTGGTTGCCTTGAACAAAATGGCCATATTACGCATGTAAGGTGTCTTAGCAAAACAAATAAAAAACAAGATCATAGTCCCTCGATGACGCTATTCAAAGTTGCCTTACAAAAATGATCTTAGTCTCTCAAAATGCTAAGATACTTTGCAACATTGCTAATCATGGCCATACGATGACCCACGCCCGTCCCGTTTATATCCAAAGATAGGGTTGCTTACCAAATCAATGGTAAGACAACAATATCAAAGGAAAAATGAACAAGAAAGACATTTGAGTAGGTAGATTACTTTTAGTTACTTGCTCCATTTCAAACAAATACCCTTGCTATTTTCAAAACAAACACGCACATTTCAAAACATCTTACAAACTTGAACACATTTTCAAAAAGACAAACATCTTTGTATACATTCTTACAAACGAGAATTATTACAAAGATTGCCTAAACAATGGTCTCTTTTACAAAATACTTTCAAAACCACACAAAGCACAATTTCAAACAAAAGCAAGTGATCTAGCAAGTGACTAAGAGCCCATGGAAAACCATGGATGAAAAGGGTGCTAATACCTTCCCTTTTCATAATCTACCCCCCAAACTCAAGAAAAAATCTCAAAGGTCTTTCCTGTGCTTTTTTACCTTTCCTTTTGGATAAAATAAAAGTCGGTGGCGACTCTTGCAAACCGCAACATTTGCGATAAAACACAAAACCTTCAAGTCAGTTCTCCCATCGTATCACAACTTGCTTGACTTGCTTACAAAAATAGGGGCTACTCTCTCTATTTATAACTGAGCTTACACCCTAAGCCCAAAGCCCAAAATATCTTTTTGTTACTAAATTAAATCTAATTTATTCTAGACTTAAATCAAATCTATTTAAATCTAAAACAAATCAAATATTTTCGAAACATAGTTTCGACACACTGAATTACAATTTAACACACCACCTAATTCATTGTGTCTAAACTATATATGTTTATCATGGCTCTTAGTCTTCTGAATACTTCGACTTGCACTCCCTTCGTCATGATGTCTGCAATCTGATTCTCAGTTCTGCAGTGTTCCAAAATCATCTTCCCATCTGCTACCTGCTCTCGAAGATAATAGAACCTCGTTTTGATGTGCTTACTTCGACCATGTGCTATTGGGTTCTTCGCCAGATTAATAGCTAACATGCTTTCTATCTTCATGGTAATTGCTCCATGATCTTTCCTTGTTATCTCTTCGACCAAGTTCACCATCCAAGTTGCTTGACATGTATAAAGAGAAGCAGTTATGTATTCGGCTTCGCATGATGATAATGCCACTACTGGTTCCTTTCTTGAATTCCAAGCAACTGGTGCACCACCTAGCATAAACACATATCCTGCTGTTGACTTTTGATCTTCAGCATGACTACACCAACTCGAATCAGTGTATCCCACTAACTTGCATTATTTTCCTTTATCAGCTGCAGGAAACAAAATGCGATAATCGAAAGTTCCTTTGAGATACCTTAGTATCCTCTTCACTGCTGCTAGATGTGATACCTTTGGCTTTTACATGAATCTTCTTACCATACCTACACTGTATGCTAAGTCAGGCCTTGTATGACAAAGGTATCTCAATGATCCAATAAGTATTCTGTATTGGGTTGGATCAACATCATCTTCATCTGCATCTTTCGACAGTTGCAGTCTTGGTTCTGCAGGTGTTGAAGTTGAGTTGCATTCTTCCATATCAAACCTCTTGAGAATTTCTCCTGCATATCTTCTTTGATGCATCATCAAACCTCTACTGCTCTTGTAGAATTCGATTCCAAGGAAATATGAAATGTCACCCAAATTAGACATTTCGAATTCCTTGCTGAGATCACCTTTGAAGTCTTCGATCTCACTCTTGCAACTACCTGTTATCAACAAATCGTCTACATAGAGACATAGTATAAGCAATTAACTATTGCTTCTTCTTACATATACTCCATGTTCAGTTATTCACTTTATAAATTCCTTCTCCCTTAGGAAACTATCAATTTTCTTATTCCAAGCTCTTGGAGCTTGTTTCAATCCATACAAGGCTTTATGCAGCCTGTACACCTTTCTTTCTTCGTCATGTTTCACAAACCCAACTAGTTGTTTAACATAAACTTCTTCTTCTAAGGGTCCATTTAGGAATGCACACTTCACGTCCATCTGAAATATGTGCCAACTATTTATTTCTGCTAGACCAACAACCAACCTGATTGTTTCGATCCTAACAACAGGTGCAAAAACTTCATCGAAGTCTATTCCTTCTTTCTGTAGAAATCCTTTTGCCACAAGTCTTGCTTTGTGTCGAGTTACTTCCCCATTCGAATTCGTTTTCACTTTGTATACCCACTTGACATCAATTGCCTTCTTGCCTTGAGGAAATTCGACAAGTGACTAAGTGTTGTTGTCTTCGATAGACTTTACTTCTTCGTTCATTGCTTTCACCCACTTCGAATCCTTTAATGCTTCAGCTGCATTAACAGGTTCAACATCTGCATAGAAAGCATAATGTACCAGCTCACCTTCATTATTTATTACATCATCTGATGTAATCACACAATCTTGCAATCTTGTAGGCATGTGTCTTGTTCTTTGAGACCTGCTTGTACTTGGTATATCTGCTAGTTCCTCTTGTCGAACTTCTCTTTCAACTTGAGTTTCTTGCTCTTCAAGAAGGATTCCCACTGAATCTTTCTTGACATTTTCAGTACAATCCCATTCTTTAAACTCATCTATGATCACGTTCCTACTGATCACAATCTACTTTTTCACTAGATCGAACAACTTATAGCCTCATGTCGAATGATATCCAACTAGAATCATTTGAATTGACTTGTCATCAAGTTTTCTTCTCAACTGATCTGGCACATGTCTATGTACAATAGATCCAAATACCTTAAGATGACTCAAGCTAGGCTTCACACCAGACCAACATTCTTTTGTAGTAATTCCTTCTAGCTTCTTTGTAGGACATCTGTTCAAAATATATGTTACAGTCGAAACAACTTCACCACAAAACTCTTTAGGTAAATTATTACCTTTCAACATACTTCTCACCATATTCATGATGGTTCGATTCTTCCTTTTTGCAATTCCATTTTGTTGTGGAGTATAGGGTGGCACCACCTCATGCACAGTCCCTTCCTTTTCACATAGTCTGTCGAAGTCTTTCGACACATATTCTCCACCACCATCAGTTCTCAAAACTTTGAGCTTTCGACCACTCTGTCTTTCGACCATAGACTTAAACTTGGCAAATATCTCGATCACTTCACTTTTCTTCTTGATCAGATAAGTCCACAGCTTTCGACTGAAATCATCTATGAATGTAACAAATTATTTGTTACCTCCCATCGAATCCACCTAGATTGGTCCACATGCATCAGAGTATATGACTTCAAGACTAGCCTTCGACCTGCTTCCTGCATCCTTGCTGAAGCTATTCTTGTGTTGCTTCGCCTGCACACATCCCTCACATACCTCGTTTGGAATGTGGATTTCTGGCAATCCTAAAACCATATTTCTTCTCTTCAAATCTCTGATGTCTCTGAAGTTGAGATGGCCTAGTCTATAATGCCATATTCATTCATCTTTGCTAGCTGCAGTCGAAAGGCACTTGTGCTCCATCACATTAAGTTCAATCTTGAAGGTTCGATTCTGAGACATAATAGCCTTCAAGATTAATCTCCTATTTGCATCAACGACTCTCATCATCTTATCTTCGATTGACACTTTATAATTCTTTTCGACCAACTACCATATACTGAACAAATTTATCTTCATGCTTGGTATGTACAACACATTAGAAATTACTGACCTCTTTCCATCTTTCCTCATAATCATAACATCACCAATACCTTTAGCTGCTAGGGTATTGTCATTTGTAAAATTTACCATATTTTTCATTAAGGGCTTTATATTGACAAACTGGTCTTTCCTTCCAGACATATGTGATGAACATCCTGAATCCAAGTACCATTTGTCCTTGAATCTATCTTCATCTTTTATTGTGACCATCATCATCATCTCTTTTTCTTCTTCTTCTTCATGTTTTGCAAGCTTTGCATCACTTTCTCGATTCTTTCGTTTTTCTGGATAATCACTCGAATAGTGACCATACTTCTGACAATTGTAACATTGAATGTGACTCTTATCAGGTTTTCGACCACCACCTCTTCCTCTATTTGCAACACCACCTCTTTGGTTGCCTTGGTATGACCTTCTTTGATTTTACATGTTTCCTTCGATCTGGTTTCCTCTACCATTCAATTTGTTGTAGCCACCTCTACCTCTGTCGAAGCACTTTCCTTTGCCTTTGGTTTCTTTTGCTGAATGTGCCTGCAAGGCACCTCACTCTTCGATTTTCCTGCAGCTCTTTCATTCATTCTTTGTTCATGAGATTCAAGCGTCCCTTGAAGCTCTTCCTTTGTCAATTTCGACAAGTCTTTCCCCTCTTCTATCACTACCACTATATGGTCAAACTTAGGAGCTAAAGATCTCAAGATCTTTGAAACAACAACTCTTGTTGTTGATGTTTCTCCATATATCTTGATTTAATTTACTAGTTTTATAACTCTACTGAAGAAATCAGATATGCTTTCACTGTCTTCCATCTGAAGTAGTTCATACGTCCTTTTGTGAGTTTGTAACCTCACTTCTTTCACCTTTCCAGCACCTCTAAAAGACTTCTCAAGGATTTCCCAAGCATCTTTTGCAGATTCTGAATCACTAACTTTTTCGAAATTGTCTGGGTTGACACATTGATGAATTATAAATAATGCTTTATAACCCAGCTTCTCAGATTCTGTGTATTTCTTCTTTTCTTCTTCTGAAGCGTTTTCTACAAGCGCTTCGACTCCCTCTTTTACAAGGTCCCAAAGACCTTGACACCTGAATAAGACTTTCATCTATTTGCACCAATTCTCATAGTTGTCAACTTTCAGAATTGGTAGCGTTGCTGGATAGTTTGCATTCCCATAACTTGTCATCATGAATTCTTCAATCGTTCTTGATTGATACTTCCCTTGAATTGAAACAAAAGCTCTTGATACTAGATGTTGGAAATCCACCAAAAGACTATGATGAATTTCTACCACAATGACGATTAGTTATGAGAAAAACAAAGAAAAGAAGACAAGACAATTAATTTCTGCAGAGTTTCTCTCTGCTCACAAATTGTGAAAACTTTATTATTCACTTTGCAACTGCAAAATACTGTGAATGACTTGCTTGACTTGCTTACAAAAATAGGGGTTACTCCCTCTATTTATAACTGAGCTTACGCCCCAAGCCCAAAGCCCAAAATAACTTTTTGTTATTAAATCAAATCTAATTTCTTCTAGACTTAAATCAAATCTATTTAAATCTAAAACAAATTAAATCTTTTCGACACATAGTTTCGACACACTGAATTACAATTTAACACATTCTCTAATCAAACACCATCAAAGAACAATGCACGATAACTTAAGTCAAGGGCTATGACCCACTTGACATGGTGAGCTTGATTCTCGTGGAAGGAAATCCACCGATACGAAGTTCTTCAATCAAAGTTATTGATCAAAATTCAACTTCTAACATCTTCTTGTGTTTACCCCATGAGATCCTTGAAAACATGCATCCACATACCATGCATCATATCATGATAGGTTTCTCCCATACAGGTCACCTTATCTTCCTGCTGTTTATTTCAGTAAGATGGATATGGAACAGATGGTGAAGGATCTTCAAGCACCAAATGCCCAATTCCAACAAATGTTCCTGGCTATGGCTAAGGGCAAGAGGACCTGAAGACTCTTCTTCTCAAAGACAAGAAGAAAAATAAGTCTGTGGGCGTGCTGAATTTGGGGAGGAGGTTCAAAATACCAATAGAGTGGGCTCTAGGATTTGCAACTTCGTGAACAGAGGTAGACAATCAGAAAAAAGAAGGGGATCATAGTCTGGGGTTTCACGAAGAAGAGGCTAACTACGCTGAAGAGAAGTATCCTCCTATGGACGACAAATATAAACAATTGGAGGATCGTCTCAACACCATGGAGATCTAGAAAGTACCTGGTCCGAACTTTGAAGAAATGGATTTGGTTTCTAGAGTGGTCATCCCACCAAAGTTCAAAATATCTACCTTTTCCATGTATGATGGGGTCTCTTGTCCTAAGATGCATCTGAGATCTTATGTCTGCAAGATTCAACCATACACAACAGATCAGAAGCTCTGGGTCCATTTTGTTGTACCCTAATTTTTTCCCCTAAGATCCCTTCATCATACCATATTGTTTCAATCACCACAAAATCACATTAGGGCTTTTGACTCTTCTACTTATCTTTAGCTTTGCTCTATGAGGAGTTGCCAAGCACCTTAACTTGTTTTCTCTTGTGATCATGGATATTTTGCTTTGACTTTCTCTCTAATTAGAAAAATGCAATATTGGTTTGTCTTACTTGCTAATAATGTAGGTAAAAGCAATGAGGTCTAGCAAGTTTCATCATGGGTTCATGAGTTTATTTCCATGCCCTAGTCAAAGCTTGAGAGATTCAAACCTCACCCATGAAGTTGTTTTGAAATTAGTTTTGTTGGCCATTAATCCTCATCATCATCCTCAACAATTTCTATTCATAAAGGAAGAATATTGGCATAAAAGTTTGTTCAAACTTGGCAAAGTTCCACCAAGCTTTCTCTTGATCTAGAGGCTGGGGTTTTGGACTTCAAAGGGGCATATCTTACTCATCTTTTGGTATTTTTGAGTGATTCCAAAAACATTCTTCTCTTCAAAGAGTTACCAACAAATCACTTCAAAAGTTTCAAGGAGTTTTCATGTGGAAGGAACTTGGTGAAGAAGAAAGATTACAAGTCATCCAGATGAACACCTAATTTTCCATATGTGACTTCAAATGGTCATAACTTGGTCAATTTTTATCACCTTGAGCCCATTATTTTTCCTTGATGATCTTAAGTATGTGTACTTCGTGCCTTCTTTTATGCGCAAAGTAAGAAAATGGATGGAAGTTTCCTTAAGAATGCAAAAGATTATAGGTCATTTCATGATTTTTGGCCAACTTCAACAAGTCATAACTTGCTCAATTTTTGGAGATTTTTATTGGTTCAAATTTCAAAATGTCATTCAAGATGTCTACTTCATTCCATATTTTTTGATCAAGAGAAAATTCCAAGTGCAAGGCCATGTTTGGAGGCAAGAGATTATAGGTCATTTTTAAAGAAGAATTTGAAATATTTCTAAGTATGGAAAGTCAACTCTTTTTCTTCAACTTTGACTCCATGTAATTTTCAGCTCAAGTCTCCATTTGATTCCATTCTTTTTCCATTGCAAATTTTGTTACGTCATCTTTCCAAAGCATCGAGAATCTTTCCCTAAGACTCCCTGAGGTGGAATTGCCATTGGATTAAACTTGGTAACTTGGAACTGAAGTTTTTCCATAAGTCATAATTTGAAATCCATGTTTTGGTCTTTAAACATCAAATTAGCACGCGTTTATGATCTAAACATGTTTAACCAAGTTTCCAAAGTGGATTATAGCCTTGAAACACAAGGACTTAATGAGTTTTGATGCAAATCAGATCACACTTTGCTCGTGCATCAGTTTCACACAATTTCCCTCCAATTTGCATCATTCCACACGCTTGAGCATCCAATTTGATTACCTATAAATAGAGGGTCATCCCCCATTAAAATTCCCAAGCTTAGATAGCCAGAATCACCCTGCCAAACTTGCTTCCCAACTCAGAATTCAGCTACTTCGAATCCTATTCTCAAGCCTTTTTCAATCCATTTTCTCCATCAATTCACCTTCCTTGATTTTCCCTGAACCTAACCATACCATTACATTCAAGAATCGTGCCCTACATTGCTCCATAAAAGTCCAGTTTCAGAGCTCTGCAACTCAACTTCAATAGGTAGATTCCTTCATCAATTCTTCAAAACTTCGATATCATTGTGTTGCTCTCATTGTCCTGGTTCTAGTCGCAACATTTACTTTCATCTGGAAGCACGTTTTGACCATGAATTTTCGAATCCCTTTTCAAAAATTTCTTTCCAAATTGCTTGAGTTACAGTTTATATAAAAATGGCGCGAGGGTATGGTTGTCATCGTCTTGAAGAGACGAAGCGAATAACATAGGTCTGAGCTTCTGATTTTACAGTTTGAGAGACCTGCAATTCGTGAGGGCTTTACTTAGTGATGTATGTAAGGAGAATGTCAACCCACACCGATGATCAGCGTCTGCTGATTCACTTTTTCTAGGATAGTCTGACCAGCGCAGCGTTGAAATGGTACATGAGTTTAGACGGTGCCAACATCCATACCTTTAATGATTTTGGGGAAGCATTCATAAAACAATACAAGTACAATGTGGACATGGCACCCGATTGTGACCAGCTTAGGGCCATGGTTCAGAAAGACAGAGAATCATTCAAAGAGTATGCGCAGAGATGGCGCGAAGTGGCTGCACAAGTGATTCCTCCCATGGAGGAGAAATAAATGACTAAAATTTTTCTAAAGACGCTGAGTGCTTTCTACTACGAAAGAATGGTAGCAAGTCCCCCGAGTGAGTTTACATAGATGGTAGGAATGGGTGTCCGCCTAGAAGAGGAAGTAAGAGAAGGTCGTTTGACAAAGGGTGAAGGATCCGGAGGTGTGAAGAAACCAGCTTATGGGTTTACAAAGAAGAAAGAGGGAGATGCCAATGTTGTCGTACAAGAGAGGAGAGTGAACACTCCTAGAAGGAATTATCAGCGTCACCAGCAAGTTGCTTCTGTTACTCCTGTTATGAATGCTGCTCTGACTACCGTTGCTTATCAAAGACAATCCCAGCAGGGGAACCAAGGGAATAGTCAAAGAATGGAGAACTATGACCCTATTCCCATGAGTTATGCAGAGCTACTACTAGCATTGATTCAGAAGAAGTTGGTCCAGACACGACCACCTCCAGCAGTACCATCACCATTGCCTTGGTATTACAAAGCAGACCAGACGTACGCCTTTCATCAGGGAGCACCAGGGTATAGTGTTAAAAATTGTTATCCTTTGAGGACGGGAGTGCAAAGGTTGGTGAAGTCAGGAATTTTATCCTTCAAAGACATGGGACCTAATGTAAAAGACAATCCTCTGCCCAAGCATGGGGGAGTGAGTACTGTGAATATGGTGGCCGGTTGTCCAGGTGACTTCCGAATTTTTGACATTAATCTGGTTAGAGGGGATTTGGTAAAAATACACACAGACCTCTGTGAATTCAGTTATTATACGCATGACCATACCGGTTGTGTTGTTTGCAGTATAAATATACAGGGTTGCGAGAAGATAAAGGCTGATTTGCAGGAGATGATGGATGAAGGTTTAATCCATATAATCAGACCTAGGGTAGAGTATGAAGAGGAAGTGAATATGGTTTCTGGATGTCCTGGTGAATTCAGAATTTTTGATATGGAGTATTTGAATGAAGATCTTGTACAATTGCATGATACCTTTTACCGTATTGCTGGTTAGGTGGAACACCAATATGGATCTTGCATAGTTTATTGTTAAAACCCCCGAGGATGTTCTGTTGTGAGAGAGGGTGTTCAATTGCTGTTAGACAATGGGACTATCAAGATCACAAGTCAGAGAGATAATTATCACGAGATTGATATGGTTGAAGTTTGTTTGATGGGAGAAGAGTCAGAGGAAGAATATGCCTTTGTGGATGAGTATTTCTCTTCAGACGAAGATTTGTTTTCCAGAAATGGTCTTTTGAGGGTTGATTATGTTGAGGAAGGTGTAAATGTCATTGTACCTTGTTTTGGAGCACCCACTCATCTTGAGGTGGAGTACCATAGCAAACCAGCTGTTACCCCACTGGTAATTAGTCTGCCAGGTCCTGTTCCCTATAAATCAGATAAGGCTGTGCCTTACAAATACAACGCTACAATCTTGGAAGATGGGGTGGAATTTCCCATCCAGCCAATGCCTGATGTTGGAAATATAGTTGATAGTAGCAGGGTGACCCGTAGTGGTCGTGTGTTTGCGCTAGTTATTCGAAAGGACGTTGTTGCTGGAAAGAAAATTGCTGAGAACGATGAGCTTAAGAAGACTGCAGGAGAGACTAGTGGAGCTACATTGGAGAAAGAAGTGGATGATATCTTGAAGGTAATTAAGATGAGCGACTACAAAATTGTAGATCAGCTATTGCAGACTCCTTCAAAGATATCCATCCTAGCTTTATTGATGAATTCCTCCGCTCATAGAGAATCACTAATGAGAGTACTAGACCAAGCTTTTGTGGAGAATGACATGCCATTGAAATAGTTCAACGGCGTAATTGGAAACATTACGTCATGTAACAACTTGAGTTTCTGCAATGATGAGTTACCAGATGAAGGGAGGAATCACAACTTGGCCCTCCATATTTCTATGAATTGCAAGAATGATTCGATGTACAATGTGTTAATTGATAACGGATCTGCATTGAATGTTATACCGAGAAGTACTCTCATGAAGTTAAAGTATCAGGGAACACCTATGCACCCGAGTGGCATCATTGTGAAGGCTTTTGATGGGTCGAGGAAATCTGTCATCGATGAAGTGGACTTACCTGTGATCGGTGGAAATGAGAACTGATTGTTTTTAGCTGGTTTCGCGAAATGTCGCGGAAGCAAGAGTCGCCATCGTCTTTTATTTTCTCCAACCTGGAAAGGACAAAAGCACAGCAAAATTCCTTATGAGATTGTTTCTCGGTTCGGGAGGTAGATTTATAGAAAGGGAAGGTGTTAGCACCCTTTATATCCGTGGTTATCCACGGGCTCTTAGGTACTTGCTCTTATGTTTTCAAAATGTTTGCTTTTCAAAATGTGAGTGGGTTTGAAAAAGTTTCTTTGAAAGATTTCTGAATAACTCTTGTATCTGTCCTCAAGAGTGTTTGAAAAATTTGTTTTGAAAGCTTTTTGAAAGTGTAAGGTGTGGAAAGTATTTTGTTTTGTTTTTGAAAAGAGCAAGTACCCACGAGTCATCTACCTACCCTAAGGAATTAAGCTGTGTAAGAATCCTTTAGGTAGTGCTATCCCACCATTGAGAGGTAGGTAGCACTACCGTTGGAGGTGTTCGGGTCAATTCGATTTTAGGGACAGTGTGGTCACCGAAGCAACAGTAGGACACCTTAGAAGCTACCCTTATGTCCTTGATCCTTTTTTTAATCCGAGGCAACCGTTTCGAGGCAACTGTTTCGAGGCAACTGGATCATGGACATAAGGACTTACTAAAACGTCCTATACTTGACGACCACGTTTCGAAGGCAATAAGTGAGGCGTACCCTAGAAGTGGTGTGTGTATTTGTGTGTTGTATTCAGTAATGTTTGTCTTGTTAATTAGTGAGCTACGAGTTGTTTTTATTTACATACATTCTTTCATGCAAGTTAACAGTTAAGGGGTGCGGAAAGTAAATTGCGGAAATGTAAATCCTACGCTATTACAAGGCGCGGGTCTATACATCGCCAAAAATTACAAAGACCTGTTTTTTAGTAAATGAGTACGGAAATTAAATAAAGCGATAAACCTATTTAACTATTATATTCTTGAAGGCAATTACATAATAATCAAATAAAGTAAATGCGCGCGAATAAATTAATCGGGAAAGTCTAAGTGTGTTGACCCTTTTAAGAAAAGGAATTGATTTTTTGGTCTTTTTTGTAATTAAAATGAAATTAAAACTAATTTATAACTAATTAATTAATTTAATTAAAAGAAAATATTTTTTGTTTTTTATGTTTTTATGAAATAAAAGAAATGGAATAAAATTAAAAGTTAACTTTTACCTAATTCTAGATTTATTTTAATTATTTAAGAAAAGGAATTAAACTTGCCTAATTAAACTATTTTGGTTAATATTTATTTACAAAATAAAATAATAATAATAATAATGATGTAATTCTATTTTTTTTGGTTTTTTATGAAAATATGTTAATTAAGTTAATTTGTTAATACTAATAAAAATAAAAAAGGTTAGAAATTAAAATAATAGAAAAACAAAACAAAATGAAAAAAAGAAGTAAAACCAAGGGGGGGTGTGGGCTGAAATTTGGAGGTGTTGAATTGAGAATTGTGGCCCATTGAAAGCAAACTCGTTTGACTTTTTTGATCACCTATGCCCACGCTGACTCCAGAACATGGTGTTCTACGCTTTTGGCCCTTGGATCTGCCTCCAATGACACTTGGCTGCGCTGGGATGTGAGACTTATGATGCACCTCATATTGGAATCTGCACAGGAAAACGTTCAAGAAAATAATATGGAGATTATAGGGGACCTGGGAAGAACTTACAGCGCGGTATGAGCCTCAGGACTTGGCAAAGGTTGCTTTAGCTTCAGGGTGTGGCAAGGAATAGAACCACGTGCTTGTTTTGATCTGAAGATGCTCGCAACTATGTTTTAGAACTCTCACTTTTTGAATAATTTTTGGTTTTGCTCTTGGCCGTTTCTGCACACACTCTTTTTTTGAATGAGGTTGGGAAGGCTTGTATATATAGTAATGTAAAGTGTATCAATAAGAATAATGGTCATTAAGCTTATGCAATTATGTTCTTGATTTCCTCCATAACCAACATTGAACCATTTGCCATATTTGTGAAATTTTGAATTTTTATGCCCATAATAGGCCATGCACGAATTTGGAATGTGTTTTAAGGTGTATCAAAGCTAATCATCACAAAATATATCCCTCCATTAATTTCTTTGATTTTTATTTGAATTTTAAAGATTTAAAATGAATTAAATCAAATAAAATTAAATAAAAATGGAAAATTTAATTTTAAATCTTGAAATAAATTGTGGGATACGTGGGAAGCATGGCCAAGCTGAATCAAGTGGAAAAAGTGGGCCCCTTTTGTCAAAAATGAAGTTTCAAGGATAATTGACTTTGGCCATTTCACAAAAATTTCCCAACTTCTCCAATGCATATCTTGCTCAATTTTGAAGCTATGAACATGTTCTTGGACATTTTGGAAAGGCCTTGAAGTCCTCTAACCAATGTCTTTAGTCCCATGTCATTTTTATTTACCAATCTCAAGTTATGGTCTTTGACTTAAAGTGCCTTTTTGTTGACTTTTGAAAATGACCTATAATGTAGAAATTGATAACTTTTTGTGAGAGCATTTCTTGGACTTGGAATGTGAAGATGAGTTGTAGGAATTGTCTTCCCCTTCAAGATGAGCATTGGATGGGATTTTTCTGATGAACCATGAAAAAGTTATGCCTTGGTCAAGTTACAGTTGACTTTTCAACTGTCCAAAAATAGAAACTTTTGCATCTTGATGATTTTTGAGCCATTCTTGTGAAATCATGGTCAAGACTTGACCAAATGATGATTGTGGCTTCAAAATAAGATGTTGACCAAAAAATTTGACTTTTGACTGCCAAATGACCATTTTGCCCCTACAGTTGACTGTTGAGCAAATGGGACTTTTGACTGTGCAACTTGACCTTGTGAGCCTTGAAACTTGACATGGAGATGCTTGACAATGTGTATGAGCATATGGGACTTGATTGGGCCCCTGAAAACCTCAACTTCCTTGCAAGAACCAAAAACCCTAGTTTGACTGGCTTAGGAGGATGGTTGACTGTGTAGCCCTTGAGTAGACCTTGAACCATTTGAGGTGATGCTTGGCAAAACTTTGAAGATTATGGGAGGGAAAATTTTGGGGTACAACAGTTGCCCCTGTTCAATCTTCTTAGACCTGAGGATATAGATTGGCTTGTGTGCCTTTCGTGATCCGAAGGTGGAAGATGATTGAACATTAGAGTGCCCAGAAATTTGCACTCACATAGTTGAGTATCAGCAGTGTGATAGCAGGAATGGGCTTACAGATGCCATTTGGAGAGATGGTGGATAGGAGGATGGGCTTAAAGATGCCATCTGGAAGTGTGACAGAACCTTGTCGGGAATGGGCTTATAGATGCCATTTGGAAATGTAATGGATAGTTGAATATGAATAAGAAATAGAATAGCTTCTGTGTCTGGAGCGTATCTTGTCTGTGTCTGATTGCTGACGTATGAATAAATGGTAGAATGACCGCCGTGTCTGGGGTATATGAGTAACAGAATGTCATCCGAATCTGGATCATATATGGACTGAACAATAGAAGAGCATCCGGGACGGAGCATCTCTAAGTTGTCTTTTAGAAGTTTGAATCTGAATAAGCAATAGAACGGCGTCCGGATTTGGAGCATCTCTAGGCTATATCTGAAAGGGAATCTGAATAAGTATTAGAACGTCGCCATGCCTGGGTCACATCTGAACTATACCTAGAAGGAGTCTTGAATAAGCAAAAGAACAACATCCATATCTGGAGCATTTCCAAGCTATCTCTGAAAGGAAATCTGGAATAAGTATCAGAACGTCGCCATGCCTGGGTCACATCTGAACTATATCTAGAAGGAGTCTTGAATAAGCAAAAGAACAGCATCCATATCTAGAGCATTTCCAAGCTATCTCTGAAAGGAAATCTAGAATAAGTATCAGAACGTCGCCATGCCTGGGTCACATCTGAACTATATCTAGAAGGAGTCTTGAATAAGCAAAAGAACAGCATCCATATCTGGAGCATTTCCAAGCTATCTCTGAAAGGAAATCTGGAATAAGTATCAAAACGTCGCCATGCCTGGGTCACATCTGAACTATATCTAGAAGGAGTCTTGAATAAGCAAAAGAACAACATCCATATCTGGAGCATTTCTAAGCTATCTCTGAAAGGAAATCTGGAATAAGTATCAGAACATCGCCATGCCTGGGTCACATCTGAACTATATTTAGAAGGAGTCTTGAATAAGCAAAAGAACAGCATCCATATCTAGAGCATTTCTAAGCTATCTCTGAAAGGAAATCTGGAATAAGTATCAGAACGTCGCCATGCCTGGGTCACATCTGAACTATATCTAGAAGGAGTCTTGAATAAGCAAAAGAACAGCATCCATATCTGGAGCATTTCCAAGCTATCTCTGAAAGGAAATCTAGAATAAGTATCAGAACATCGCCATGCCTGGGTCACATCTGAACTATATCTAGAAGGAGTCTTGAATAAGCAAAAGAACAGCATCCATATCTGGAGCATTTCCAAGCTATCTCTGAAAGGAAATCTGGAATAAGTATCAGAACGTCGCCATGCCTGGGTCACATCTGAACTATATCTAGAAGGAGTCTTGAATAAGCAAAAGAACAACATCCAAATCTGGAGCATTTCCAAGCTATCTCTAAAAGGAAATATGGAATAAGTATCAGAACGTCGCCATGCCTGGGTCACATCTGAACTATATCTAGAAGGAGTCTTGAATAAGCAAAAGAACAGCATCCATATCTGGAGCATTTCTAAGCTATCTCTGAAAGGAAATCTGGAATAAGTATCAGAACGTCGCCATGCCTGGGTCACATCTGAACCATATCTAGAAAGAATCTCTAAATAAACAATAGAATAACATCCGTGGTTGGAGCATCTCTAAGTTATATCTGAAAAGAAACCCTGAATAAGCAACAGAATAGCGTCCATCTGGAGCATATCTGAACTATTTCTGAACAAGTAACTCTGAACAAGCAACAGAATAGCGTCCATCTAGAGCATATCTGAACTATTTCTGAACAAGTAACTCTGAACAAGCAACAGAATAGCGTCTATCTCTGGAGCATTTCTAGATATCTCTTTAATCACTTTAATGTAGATATGCCCTGGCTAGATACAGGTATCAAATCCATATTCAATCGCTCACAGATATGCCCTGGCTAGATGCAGGTATCGAATCTGGAATTGCAACAGTTGATAGTAATCGTCTTTGGATTGACCTTTTTCCTGAAAAAGGCAAAACATCAGTTGTGCAATGCATGATGTCATGATGTTCTCAGGGAGAAATGAGATTGTGTGATATGATGCGTATGTGCATGCATTGTGTATGTAAGCAAGATGTATGAAAAGTGATATGTTTATGAATGTATTTTCGTCTAGGAAAATAAATCCTTGACGAATGCCGGGAAATTGAATCCTGGGCTGATGTTGGGGAGTGAAGTTCTTGGTTTCCACTGGGGGTGATGGTTGCAAGAATAAACCGATTGGAGAAGATGACTCCGTTGGGGAATAAACTTGGCGAAGAGATTACTCTGCGGGGAATACTCTGTGGGGAAGGGATACTTCGCTGAGAATTTGATGATAACTCCGCTGAGGGATACCGTTTGATAAGCTTTGTTGAGGGAATTGATGAACTCCGCTGGGGGGTAGGAAGAAACTTCGCCGAGGACGATCTTTCCGTGGTCATTAGCTGAGGATAACCCAGTTATAAGCCCTGGTGGGGAATAACCTTCTGAATAAAGTCGGGGAGAGGCTCTCGTACTCTGCAGGTGATAAGCTTCCAGAATCTACTGGGGATAAGCTTCCTACTGGGGAGATTGATTGAACTTTCCTGGGGAAACTTTTGAGATTGCACTGGGGAAGTGGCTCCACTGGACGTTCTGTGTAACGCCGGGGAACAATCTTAGATCAAGATTGTCGGGGATGCTTGCTAGGAATGTTTGTGTACTCCATTGGGGAATGTTGAGATCTTCTGGAGGATAACCCAACTCCTTGAGGCTGACAGTAGATTAACTCTGCTCGGGGGGAGTGTTGCTGACTTGCTTGGGATATTGTGCCTTGTTAGGGTTGATTGGAGACCAACTGCTTGGGGGAGTATTGCTGAATCTTGTCTTAATCCGCGGGGAGTGAAGATGTCTTGGTCAGATTCTTTAGCCGAACCTATCTTGGTACCTGGAGGACAGAGTAACTTGTACAGTTTGGACAACTCTTATTGCCCCTGCTTCTGCGGGAGAAGAAGGTACCTGTGGGGGTGTTTGACAACTGCCGGTTGACAAATCTTCTTCTGGTAGGCAAGTGACGAGATGACGGAACATAGTCGTACGCTTTTGATCCCTAACTTTTGCCTGGACCGCCCTTTCGGGTTTTCAGTCCACCGGGATACCCATTTTTGCCCAAGCCGCCTTTTCAGGTTTCCGACTTGCCGGGTGTACAAATTTTTTCATTTCATCCCTTATTTTTGCCCGAACCCTTTTGGTTCGTCGGGAAGCCCTTATTTTTGCCTAGGTGTGTCAACCTAGCGGGTCTTTGATTACGCGTAGTATTTTTTCGACTATGTCCATGCTCTCAGGATGCAGGGGGGCCCTTGTCAGTAGTGCAGTGTTACCATTCCACCAGAAGATCTTCGTTTGATCGTCCAATGCCCCAAGTGATCCAGATGGAGATTTGCCCCAAGCTGGTTGGCCTTTTAAGAGATTCTCCGAATCTTGACTTAACTACCCCAGATGATGGACAATGATCATGCCATGCCCCTTGATTGGGAGTGCTTCTGTTCATCAGACATTCGTCGTGCGAACTTCTATGTTGTTCAGACAAAAAGTCATATGCAAACAAAGTTATGTTAAAAATGCAAAGTTTATGTCTGTCTTGAAGTTTTTTTTGAAAATGCGTTTTTTCATAAAAACAAGTGAATTTTTTTGTAAACTGTGATGTCAACTCGTTATTTTACCGCAAGCCTTAAGGAGTCAAGATACCTCTCGTATCAGTATGCTTTCGAACTAACCCATGCTTCAGCTAGGACTTTTTGAGGGTTATATCGTGGCCTGGTTCACGGTTTGAGAAATAAAGGATAAAGGCTCAAATTTATCTGTACCCACCCGCTCTTCGTGATGTTCTTCAAACCTAAACTCAGTTGATCGTGCGTTAGACCTTGTTTGAGTCTTTGCTATGATGTTCCGGTGATGGTTCGAATGTTAACAATTTATTTTGAATAGGCAGTCATTTCTTTTTTGTCGAAGGTTTGTATGACCTCTTCCTTTTTTTCGTTATCCCTGTTTGTTTGCCTGAACTGTTTCTTTTGTGATTATAGTCAGCGGGATGCCCCAGTTTTTGTAAGTCTCCTTCATAGGTTTTGACTTGTTGGGCTTTTATTTTGAGAAATGATGACTGCCTATCTTTATGATTATTCGGAACCATCACTGTCTTTTGTTTTGTAAGGACCTCTTTGGTGTCATTCGTTGTGCACTTGGATCAACTGAGAAGACTACCCTGCCCCAGGTTATGATTAAGGGTCTTAATTTTCGAAAAGAAAAACTCCTACTTCTTTGGCTCGAAGGGGTTGACGAGGGATTATCTTCCTTATAACTCCAGTGTTTAGGAATTGAAACAATGCATGTACCTCATCAGCGGGGTCTGTTCAAAAGCATACTGTAGATTATGGTATCGTTTTCGTCATCCTCCCTCAAGAGGCTTAGAATTATTAACCGAGAGTTGGACATCACAAAAAATATGAAAGCAATTTGAATATAATGAAAATAATTGGATTAATTCAAAAACAGACATATGCAGTGCATTAGTGAAATAAAAGAGTTTGCTATGACATTAATTGTTTGTATAAGCAAAAAATTACAACTCGGAAATTCAAATAAACAAAAGCCTTCAATGATTGGGCAAAGGAGCATTGATTATGTTTGGAGTCTCTGACGCTTCGAACTGAATCTCTCTGGCGTCGATCATGTCTTGAATCTTGTTCTTCAAAGGCCAGCAGTTGTCCGTAGTATGACCCGGGCTATCGGAGTGGTATGTGCACTTCTCATTAGGATGGTAGTTGGGAGCATAGGTGTTTGGATTCCTGAGAGGAGCCCTCAAGGTAATCAGCCCTGCCTTCAACATTTGTTATAGCGCTTGATCCAGTGACATGTTGATCTTAGTGAACTGTCTCTTGGGTGCGACCTCCTTACGTTGCTGCCCCTGTCCTTGTTGAGCAGGCCTAGGATTAAAGATCTGGGTTGCCCCTACATGTTGATCATGGCGACCCTTTTTACTATGCACAGCATTGGACTCCTTCTTCCCACTGTAAGGCTTTTTATGAGTATCAGAAGGTGTAGCTTCTTGAATCTTTCCAGCCTTGATACCAGCTTCAATCCTCTCCCCGGTCAAGATCAAATCTGTAAACCCAGCAGAAGAATTCCCAATCAGATGGTTGAAGAAGGGACCAGACAGAGTCCCCAAGAACATGTCAACGAGCTCACGGTCAGTCAAGGGCGGATGCACCCTTCCAGCCAGATCTCTCCATCTTTGCGCATACTCCTTAAAACCTTCCCCCGTCCCCAGTGACATACCCTGGAGTTGGGTACGCGTAGGAGTGAGGTCGGCATTATACTGATACTGCTTATAAAAAGAAGTAGCCAAGTCCTCCTAGTTACGAATAGTGGTTCCATCCAGCTGATAGAACCATTCGAGCTGAGTCCCTGAAAGACTCTCCTGGAAGAAATGGATCCATAGATTCTTGTCTGCCGTGTAGGGCTGGATCTTCCTTGCATATGAACGGAGATGCAGCTTAGGACAGGAAACCCCGTCTTACTTTACAAAGGCGGGTGCCTTGAACTTGTGAGGGATCACCACCCCATAAGATAAACCTAGGTCCCCAAAGTCCAACCCAGGCACACGTTGGATATCCATAGCATTTAACCGGTCCTCCAGCTGTTTGTACCTGTCTTCAGCAGGGGGGTATTGTTCATCATTGAAGTCTGTCTCGGTGTTAGAGACCACAGGGCTAGGAACCTCTCTCCCTTGGTGACTTCCTTCCCCCACAGATGGAGTAGTCCTCTCAGCTTCATTCTGCAGTGTGTTCCCAGATCTAAGTCTAGGGTTGAACAAAACAGTCCTCTTGTTCTTCTTCTTCTGAATCAGAGTCTTCAATTCCTTTTGACCCTAGGCTAGGCTCATAATCAACTCCTGGAACTGGGCATTCTGGGCCTGGAGGGCCTTGATAGCTTGTCTGTTGGATGATTCAGGATTCATGATGATTGATGAAATAAACAGCGAAGAAGGTAAGTGACCTGCAACGAGTGTACCTATATTGCAATGATATGTATGATATGCATGCAATGTTTTCAAGGACCTCGCAGGATAAACAAAGAAGCTTGTTAGAATTTGAATCCGGTGGCTTGATTGAAGGAACTGCATATTGTTGAGAGTCCTTCTTCAAGAGTCAAGGCTCACCATATCGAGTGGGTCATAGCCCCTGACTCAAGTCATTAACCTTGGCTAGAGGAAAATAAATCCCCTTTGCCCCTTGCTAGACATTTGATTCATCATGACCTGCATCACAAGCCCTTGAGATCCTTAGAATGGATTAGTCCTTATGTAGGATGTATGCAATGGTATGATGGTATGATGTTATGCTGTGGAGCAATGTAGGTAAACCTTGTTATGAGTCCAGATTAAGGACTGTAAACAAAACCTGCAAGAAACTCAAGTGTCAGATAACAAGTATGCAAGTAGTCAAGTTTTGAAGGCACACAAGTCACACAAAGAGCCCTTAGAGTTTAGGCCAGCATGACGTTTGGGGTACTACCCTCTTGAAGTTGGTGGGCTCAAACCTGTCCTATCAAAGTAACCGGGTTCTAAGGAGCTCAATATCATTGGATTGTTTTCTGTGTTCATCGTTTCGATTTAGCCACTGAACTGGCGATCAAAATATCCCAAGAAAACAACCCTCAACTGAGTGTAGCATCGAGTATCAACCAACTTCGGACTGCACCAAAGTAGTTATCTCACTACCCTAAAGAGGCCAAGATGGTTCAATTAAGGTTCCTAAGGTCAGTTGATGCTTCACAACACCACGCGGCGGCCTCGTACTCTCCTTGACTGGACTCAAGGGTTACCGGTACTCACCAAAGTGCCACATCAACGTAGCAGACTGCTTCAACCGTGTCGGTATACCCCGCACAGTTCCCTCACATCCTTGTTGCTAATTTCTAAGAGGGTATCCCCCAGATCCGGGTTAGGATCTATGAAACTCCCAAGACAGGCCCAACAATTTTAAAGCAAACAAATCAGGCAATTGAAAACACAAGTGATCTTAGTCCTAAGGTACACCTCACTTTAAATTATCCCCAGCAGAGTCGCCAGTTCTGTGATCGGTGGAAATGAGAACTGACTGTTTTTAGCTGGTTTCGTGAAATGTCGCGGAAGCAAGAGTCGCCACCTTCTTTTATTTTCTCCAACCTGGAAAGGACAAAAGCACAGCAAAATTCCTTATGAGATTGTTTCTCGGTTCGGGAGGTAGATTTATAGAAAGGGAAGGTGTTAGCACCCTTTCTATCTGTGGTTATCCATGGGCTCTTAGGTACTTGCTCTTATGTTTTCAAAATGTTTGCTTTTCAAAATGTGAGTTGGTTTGAAAAAGTTTCTTTGAAAGATTTCTGAATAACTCTTGTATCTGTCCTCAAGAGTGTTTGAAAAATTTGTTTTGAAAGCTTTTTGAAAGTGTAAGGTGTGGAAAGTATTTTGTTTTGTTTTTGAAAAGAGCAAGTACCCACGAGTCATCTACCTACCCTAAGGAATTAAGTTGTGTAAGTATCCTTTAGGTAGTGCTATCCCACCATTGAGAGGTAGGTAGCACCACCGTTGGAGGTGTTCGGGTCAATTCGATTTTAGGGACACTGTGGTCATCGAAGCAACAGTAGGACACCTTAGAAGCTACCCTTATGTCCTTGATCCTTTTTTTAATCTGAGGCAACCGTTTCGAGGCAACTGTTTCGAGGCAACTGGATCATGGACATAAGGACTTACTAAAACGTCCTATACTTGACGACCACGTTTCGAAGGCAATAAGTGAGGCGTACCCTAGAAGTGGTGTGTGTATTTGTGTGTTGTATTCAGTAATGTTTGTCTTGTTAATTAGTGAGCTACGAGTTGTTTTTATTTACATACATTCTTTCATGCAAGTTAACAGTTAAGGGGTGCGGAAAGTAAATTGCGGAAACGTAAATCCTACGCTATTACAAGGCGCGGGTCTATACATCGCCAAAAATTACAAAGACCCGTTTTTTAGTAAATGAGTACGGAAATTAAATAAAGCGATAAACCTATTTAACTATTACATTCTTGAAAGCAATTACATAATAATCAAATAAAGTAAATGCGCGCGAATAAATTAATCGGGAAAGTCTAAGTGTGTTGACCCTTTTAAGAAAAGGAATTGATTTTTTGGTCTTTTTTGTAATTAAAATGAAATTAAAACTAATTTATGACTAATTAATTAATTTAATTAAAAGAAAATATTTTTTGTTTTTTATGTTTTTATGAAATAAAAGAAATGGAATAAAATTAAAAGTTAACTTTTACCTAATTCTAGATTTATTTTAATTATTTAAGAAAAGGAATTAAACTTGCCTAATTAAACTATTTTGGTTAATATTTATTTACAAAATAAAATAATAATAATAATAATGATGTAATTCTATTTTTTTTGGTTTTTTATGAAAATATGTTAATTAAGTTAATTTGTTAATACTAATAAAAATAAAAAAGGTTAGAAATTAAAATAATAGAAAAACAAAACAAAATGAAAAAAAAGAAGTAAAACCAAGGGGGGGTGTGGGCTGAAATTTGGAGGTGTTGAATTGAGAATTGTGGCCCATTGAAAGCAAACTCGTTTGACTTTTTTGATCATCTATGCCCACGCTGACTCCAGAATATGGTGTTCTACGCTTTTGGCCCTTGGATCTGCCTCCAATGACACTTGGCTGCGCTGGGATGTGAGACTTATGATGCACCTCATATTGGAATCTGCACAGGAAAACGTTCAAGAAAATAATATGGAGATTATAGGGGACCTGGGAAGAACTTACAGCGCGGTATGAGCCTCAGGACTTGGCAAAGGTTGCTTTAGCTTCAGGGTGTGGCAAGGAATAGAACCACGTGCTTGTTTTGATCTGAAGATGCTCGCAACTATGTTTTAGAACTCTCACTTTTTGAATAATTTTTGGTTTTGCTCTTGGCCGTTTCTGCACACACTCTTTTTTTGAATGAGGTTGGGAAGGCTTGTATATATAGTAATGTAAAGTGTATCAATAAGAATAATGGTCATTAAGCTTATGCAATTATGTTCTTGATTTCCTCCATAACCAACATTGAACCATTTGCCATATTTGTGAAATTTTGAATTTTTATGCCCATAATAGGCCATGCACGAATTTGGAATGTGTTTTAAGGTGTATCAAAGCTAATCATCACAAAATATATCCCTCCATTAATTTCTTTGATTTTTATTTGAATTTTAAAGATTTAAAATGAATTAAATCAAATAAAATTAAATAAAAATGGAAAAATTAATTTTAAATCTTGAAATAAATTGTGGGACACGTGGGAAGCATGGCCAAGCTGAATCAAGTGGAAAAAGTGGGGCCCTTTTGTCAAAAATGAAGTTTCAAGGATAATTGACTTTGGCCATTTCACAAAAATTTCCCAACTTCTCCAATGCATATCTTGCTCAATTTTGAAGCTATGAACATGTTCTTGGACATTTTGGAAAGGTCGTGAAGCCCTCTAACCAATGTCTTTGGTCCCATGTCATTTTGATTTACCAATCTCAAGTTATGGTCTTTGACTTAAAGTGCCTTTTTGTTGACTTTTGAAAATGACCTATAATGTAGAAATTGATAACTTTTTGTGAGAGCATTTCTTGGACTTGGAATGTGAAGATGAGTTGTAGTAAATGTCTTCCCCTTCAAGATGAGCATTGGATGGGATTTTTCTGATGAACCATGAAAAAGTTATGCCTTGGTCAAGTTACAGTTGACTTTTCAGCTGTCCAAAAATAGAAACTTTTGCATCTTAATGATTTTTGAGCCATTCTTGTGAAATCATGGTCAAGACTTGACCAAATGATGATTGTGGCTTCAAAATAAGATGTTGACCAAAAATTTTGACTTTTGACTGCCAAATGACCATTTTGCCCCTATAGTTGACTGTTGAGCAAATGGGACTTTTGACTGTGCAACTTGACCTTGTGAGCCTTGAAACTTGACATGGAGATGCTTGACAATGTGTATGAGCATATGGGACTTGATTGGGCCCCTGAAAACCTCAACTTCCTCGCAAGAACCAAAAACCCTAGTTTGACTGGCTTAGGAGGATGGTTGACTGTGTAGCCCTTGAGTAGACCTTGAACCATTTGAGGTGATGCTTGGCAAAACTTTGAAGATTATGGGAGGGCAAATTTTGGGGTACAACATTACCCATCCATATAGGACCACATTTATTCTTGATAACTTTCCAGGTAATGGACATTATTCCCGTGTATAGTTGTTTGCTAGGACGGCCATGGATACACGAAGCAGGGGCTGTCACTTCAACTCTGCATCAGAAGCTAAAATTTGTGCGTGAAGGGAAGGTAGTGATCGTAAATGGGGAGCAGGTGTTGTTGATATCCCATCTATCCTCTTTCAGTATTGTATAAGATGATGAGGCTGCTGTTGGAACCCAGTTCTAAGCCCTATCCATTGACAACATAAGGAAAAATAAGAATTTTGGGGTTTCATTGAAGGATGCACAGCAGGTTGTGCGCAATGGTCATAATGCAGTTTAGGGACGACTTATGGATCCATCTGTAAAAAGAAACAGAGCTGGTTTGGGTTTCTCTTCGAGGAATGGCAAAAGCGAAAGTTTGAAGTCAAAGTCTTCTATGAACAGTTATCGTGATGTTTTCCGCATCGGAGGCTACCTCCATCCGATTGTTTCTGGAATTAATGTTGTTAAAGAGGATGAAGCAGAGCAGTAAGTACCTAATTATGTGACGCATGGAGTCCGAGTTCAGAACTGGTTCACCATTGATGTTCCTTCTTGCATACATATTTCAAATTAATTTGTTTTGTTAATCTGTTTCTTTCTTTTGAAAAGCTTTCACTCTGCCCAAAGTGGAAGTATTGATGTTGTAGGGCTTATCTGTTTGCTATAACTGTTAAGATCATTAATAAAATTTGTCTTTGCTTCCAAAATTATGTCTTTTATTTTCTGCCTTTTTCTTGGCAAATGGTAATGATCAAAAAAACCTTTCAAAATAAATAATAACTCAAAATTAATCTGCATGATCATCTGTTATATGTGTCAGTTTCTAAAAACAATCATAAATCATATGTGCAGATTAATTAAAAAACCTGTTGAATATAATGACCCTGCACCCTCTCCCAACTTTGAATATCCTGTGTTTGGGGCTGAAGAAGAAGATTATGATGATATTCCAGAAGAGGTCTCACGGTTGCTTGAACACGAGGAAAATACCATTCAACCATATAAAGAGCCTTTGGAAGTGGTGAATTTGGGTTCAGAGGAAGATCTGAAGGAAGTCAATATTGGAGCATCATTGCATCCTGATGTAAATAGAGGGTTGATTGAGCTATTGAAAGAGTATGTGGATATTTTTGCTTGGTCTTATCAAGATATGCCTAGTCTAGATACAGACATTGTCGAGCATCGTTTGCCGTTGAAGCCAGAGTGTCCGCCAGTTAAACAAAAGTTGAGAAGAACCCACCCGGATATGGCATTAAAGATCAAAGAGGAAGTCCTAAAGCAGATTAATGTTGGTTTTCTTGTGACGTCAGTGTATCATCAATGGATTGCCAATATTGTCCTAATACCGAAAAAAGACGGAAAAGTCTGCATGTGCGTAGATTACAGAGATCTAAATAAAGCTAGTCCAAAAGATGATTTTCCATTGCCTCACATTGACATGTTAGTGGATAGCACAGTAAAATTCAAGGTATTCTCGTTCATGGACGGATTTTTCGGGTATAATCAAATAAGAATGGATCCAGAGGACATGAAAAAAACAACGTTTATCACACCCTGGGGAACATTCTGTTACAGAGTGATGCCCTTCGGGTTCAAGTACGCTGGTGCAACGTACCAGAGGGCTATGACAACCCTATTCCATGATCTGATGCACAAAGAAATCGAAGTATATGTTGACGATATGATTGTCAAATCCCAAACTGAAGAAGGGCATATAGAAGATTTGTTGAAGTTGTTTCAGCATTTGAGGAAATATCGTCTCCGCTTGAATCCAAATAAATGCACCTTCAGAGTTAGATAGGGGAAATTATTGGGTTTTATTGTTAGCCAGAAAGGAATTGGAGTTGACCCTGACAAAGTCATAGCAATTCAAGAAATTCCAGCACCAAGAACTGAGAATCAAGTCAGGGGTTTCCTTGGGCGTTTGAATTATATCTCCATATTTATTTCCCACATGACTGCAATGTGTGAACCGATCTTTAAGTTGTTAAAGAAAGATCATGGTTGTGTGTGGACGGATGACTGCCAAAAGGCATTTGAAAGTATTAAAGAGTATCTGCTTGAACCTCCTATCTTGCTCCCTCCCGTAGAAGGAAGACCGTTAATTATGTATCTAAGAGTGTTGGATAAATCCATGGGTTGTATTTTGGGATAACAGGATGAAATGGGAAAGAAAGAGTTCGCCATTTATTATCTCAGCAAAAAGATTCACCGATTATGAGTCGCGGTATTCCATGCTAGAAAAAACATGTTGTGCTTTGGCTTGGGGCGGCAAAGCGTTTGCGGCAGTATATGTTGAATCATACCACTTGGTTGATCTCCAAAATGGATCCAATCAAGTATATTTTTGAAAAGCCTGCTCTTAATGGGAGAATTGCCCGTTGGAAGATGTTGTTATCTGAATATGATATTGAGTACCGCACTCAAAAGGCTATTAAAAGTAGTGTGTTGGCAGATTACCTTGCTCACCATCCGGTGGAAGATCATCAGTCTGCAGAATATGAATTCCCCGATGAAGATGTGATGTTCTTGAAAGTGCAAGATTGTCATGAACCATTTCCCGAGGAGGGCCCCGACCCTGAATCTCGTTGGAGTATGGTATTTGATGGAGCTGTGAATGCTTATGGTAAAGGCATTGGTGTTGTGATTGTTACTCCTCATGGATCACATATTCCTTTTACTGCGAGGTTAACATTTGATTGCACTAATAATATGGCAGAATACGAGGCTTGCATCATGGGTCTTGAAGAAGCTATTGATCTTAGAATCAAATTTCTAGATGTATATGGCGATTCTGCATTGGTAATAAATCATATTAAAGGAGAATGGGATGCTCGTCACCCTGGCTTGATCCCTTACAAAGATTATGCTAGAAGATTATTACCCTTCTTCAATAAAGTTGAATTCCATCACATTCCTAGGGATGAAAATCAGATGGCGGATGCTCTGGCAACTCTGGCTTCCATGTACCAAGTAAATTCTTGGAATGAAATACCCCGAATTACATTTTGATGGCTAGATAGGCCTGCTCACGTGTTTGCGACAAAGGAGGTAGCAGATGAAAAACCTTGGTATTATGATATCAAGCATTTTCTTCAGACTCAGGAATACTCGTTTGGTGCGTCAAAAAAAGATAGAAAGACACTGAGAAGGTTGGCAGGCAGTTTCTTCCTCAGTGAAAATGTGTTATACAAGAGAAATTTTGACATGGTCTTGCTCAGATGTATGGATAGACACGAAGCAGACATGTTGATGCATGAGATCCATGAAGGTTCATTTGGCACTCATGCTAATGGACATTCAATGGCTAAAAAGATGCTAAGGGCAGGTTATTATTGGTTAACAATGGAATCCGATTGTCACAAGTTTGCAAAGAAGTGCCATAAATGCCAGATTTACGCAGATAAGATCCATGTGCCTCCGACACTCCTCAATGTGATTTCCTCCCCATGGCCTTTCTCTATGTGGGGTATTGACATGATCGAGATGATAGAACCCAAGGCTTCGAATGGACACCATTTTATCTTGGTAGCAATTGACTACTTTACCAAATGGGTAAAGGTTGCTTCATATGCCAATGTTTCCAAACAGGTGGTTATGCGTTTTATCAAAAACAATCTTATATGCCGGTATGGTATGCCGAGCAGAATCATCACTGACAATGGCTCAAATTTGAACAACAAGATGATGACAGAACTGTGTGAAGAATTCAAGATTGTCCATCATAATTCATCTCCATACAAGCCAAATATGAATGGGGCTGTTGAAGCTGCTAATAAGAATATCAAGAAGATTATCTAGAAAATGGTTGTCACTTATAAGGATTGGCATGAAATGCTCCCTTTTGCTCTGCATGGATATCGAACATATGTTCGCACTTCAACAGGAGCAACCCTGTTTTCCCTAGTGTATGGAATGGAAGTTGTACTCCCAGTCGAGGTAGAGATTCCCTTGTTACGTGTGATATTGGAAGCCAAGTTGACAAAGGCTGAATGGGTCCAGAACAGGTTTGACCAATTGAATTTGATTGAAGCGAAGAGAATGACAGCTTTGTGTCATGGGCAGTTATATCAGAAAAGAATGAAGAAAGCATTTGACAAAAAGGTTAAACCTCGTGAATTCAGAGAAGGCGACCTCGTGCTCAGGAAGATCATGTCTTTCAACACTAATTCTAGGGGCAAGTGGACTCCTAATTTTGAAGGCCCGTATGTTGTCAAGAAAGCCTTCTCTGGTGGTGCATTAATTCTTGAAACTATGGATGGCGAGGAGTTCCCACGTCCCATGAATGCTGACGTAGTCAAGAAATACTTTGCCTAAAGAAATAAAAGAACAGCTCGCTAAGTTGAAAACCCAAAAGGGCGGCTTAGGCAAAAAAGGAGAGTCTCGGTAGGCCGAAAACCCGAAAGGGCGGTCTAGGCAAAAATTAGAGACATAAAAAGAATAAATTTCCCGCTAAGTTGAAAACCCGCAAGGGCAGCTTAGGCAAAAATTAGGGACTTTCTTGGCAAGTAACTACGTCAGACAAGACCTGATCGTTGAAGCAACAATCTTCTCGGATCCTCAACATACTTTAAGAAAAAGCTGCTGCTCAGGATTTCAAAAGTTGTTAGGGGGATAGTGGTCATTGTATCTCAATGTATCTTTTCCATTATGTATTACCATTTCCCAAACTTTGTAATCATCCATGGAGTCTCGCCATTTGCAGACTACCATTCTATTAATGAAATTTGAGCTTTTGCCCAACTTTTTGCGTTCTTATTTTTATTTAGCTTGCAAAGACATCATTTATTACTGATAATAACTATTAAAGCAAAAGGATTAAAAAGCAAAATTGACTTTTCAAAAAGAAGAAAGATCTTTACAATTCAATTTACTTTGGGATTTGTGATGAAACAATGACAACGAGAATGGTGATCCCGAGAATGAACAAACTCCAATTGTTTTAAGAAAATTTACTCCCTTCATGAAATTTTTCTCAGGTCATTTTGCTGGTAGATGCGTAATCTTTGTGTGTTTCTCAGATAGTTAAAGACGATATCAGTGGGTGTAAGGTGCAGTATTGGGTTTGTGATCCTCACTATCCCCAGTAGAGTCTTGATTTCCCAGGAAGGTTATCCCAGGGCATCTCTTGTTGGTAATGAGTATTCGTGATGAAAGTTTTCTCCAGGGAGGTAGGCTTGAATCCCCATATGAGGTTTGGTTGTTTCGGCGTCAGTCTGTTTTATTTGAGGCTGGTCTTGCAATCTCTAGTAGGCATGTTGCTTTTGAAAAGTTGTTTTCTCCGATGAAACCGGAAGAAATATGTTCTATCCCGATATTTGTTTGACTTGGCTGCATCCGAATTTTGCTTCTCCTCAATAAAGTTAAGGCAGACAGTGGGTTTGGTTTCCGCCATTGCTTTTACCATTTTGGATTGATCTTTCTGGTTGAAGATAGCCTATTGTTGTTAGTACCTGAGGCGGTTTTGTTTGTTCGTGTTGATTATGTATCCTTTTATCGGCATATGCATGATAGAACTCATACATTCATACATGCATCATGCATAACTAAAAACCATCATTCATTAGCATTGTGTTCTGACCTTTCTTGCAGCATTATTGGCTCAGTTGATTTTGGTTGTCCCTCTTGAGTTTATTTCTCAAAGGATGTATCTACACTGGCCGTCTTGCTCTAGTTTATTTCCGAATTGGAATTATGGATCTCTAAACTTTGAGTTTTGGTTCGTGCATTTATTTTGCACATGAAGACTTTATCTCCTCAGCAAGAATATCGTGGCATGTCCCCGGGAAGTCATATTTCTATCCCCAGAAAGTCATTTCTCTTTGCAATTCCCCTTGACAATAAATGGAAGTCTCTTTATTTGAGACAGATTATGTATTACCCTTTCCAGGAAGATTTCTTTGGTTAAAGAAGAGGTTGGGACCCGTTCTTGGCAAAACACCAGAATCTTGGGGAAACTTGATATATGTTTTCTCTTTCTACCTTCAGTGAACGTTAGTAGTACATCGGCAGTGAACGTCGGTGTTTGTTATCTTTTTGCTATCTTCAGTGAACGTTGATAGTTCATCATTAGTGAACGGTGGTGATATGATATGTTTTCTCTTTCTACCTTCAGTGAACATTGGTAGTACATCGGCAGTGAACGTTGGTGTTTGTTATCTTTTTTCTATCTTCAGTGAACGTTGATAGTTCATCGTCAGTGAACGGTAGTGATATGATATGTTTTCTCTTTCTACCTTCAGTGAACGTTGGTAGTACATCGGCATGGAACGTCGGTGTTTTTTATCTTTTTGTTATCTTCAGTGAATGTTGATAGTTCATCGTCAGTGAACGTCAGTGATATGATATGTTTTCTCTTTCTACCTTCAGTGAACGTTGGTAGTACATCGGCAGTGAACGTTGGTGTTTGTTATCTTTTTGCTATCTTCAGTGAACGTTGATAGTTCATCGTCAGTGAACGGTGGTGATATGATATGTTTTCTCTTCCTACCTTCAGTGAACGTTGGTAGTACATCGACAGTAAACGTCGGTGTTTGTTATCTTTTTTCTATCTTCAGTGAATGTTGATAGTTCATCGTCAGTGAACAGAAATGATATGATATATTTTCTCTTTCTACCTTCAGTGAACGTTGGTAGTACATCGGCAGTGAACGTCGATGCATGTTATCCTCCTCTCTGATTCTTTTCTTGTGGTTTACCAGTGATTTATTTTCCTGGTGGGATTTCTCTTTTGTTGTTACATTTCATGTTGCATTCCCAATGCTACTTTGCGTCTCTTTTGTTCCATTCATATGCATTCATATGCATAAGCATTTGTGTGGCATCTTAGGGCCAAAGACAGGGTTTGTTTTATATTTAAGTGTCTTCGATCACGTCGACACGAAGATTTTTAACCATCGTATCTCCGGATAGAAGAAACTTAAATAAGGGCAGCTGTTGTACCCCAATTTTTGCCCCTAAGATCCCTACATCATACCATATTGTTTCAATCACCACAAAATCACATTAGGGCTTTTGGCTCTTATACTTATCTTTAGCTTTGCTCTATGAGGAGTTGCCAAGCACCTTAACTTGTTTTATCTTGTGATCGTGGATATTTTTCTTTGTTTTTATCTCTAATTAACAAAATGCAATATTGGTTTGTCTTACTTGCTAATAATGTAGGTAAAAGCAATGAGGTCTAGCAAGTTGCATCATGGGTTCATGAGTTTATTTCCATGCCCTAGTCAAAGCTTGAGAGATTCAAACCTCACCCATGAAGTTGTTTTGAAAGTAGTTTTGGTGGCCATGAATCCTCATAATCATCCTCAACAATTTCTATTCATAAAGGAAGAATATTGGCACAAAAGTTTGTTCAAACTTGGCAAAGTTCCACCAAGCTTTCTCTTGATCTAGAGGCTAGGGTTTTAGACTTCAAAGGGGCATATCTTGCTCATATTTTGGTATTTTTGAGTGATTCCAAAAACATTCTTCTCTTCAAATAGTTACCAACAAATCCCTTCAAAAGTTTCAATTATTTTTCATGTGGAAGGAACTTGGTGAAGAAGAAAGATTACAAGTCATCCAGATGAACCCCTAATTTTCCATATGTGACTTCAAATGGTCATAACTTGGTCAACTTTTATCACCTTGAGCCCATTCTTTTTCCATGATGCTCTTAAGGATGTGTACTTCATGCCTTATTTTATGTGCAAAGTAAGAAAATGGATGGAAGTTGCCTTAAGAATGCAAAAGATTATAGGCCATTTCATGATTTTTGGCCAACTTCAACAAGTCATAACTTGCTCAATTTTTGGATATTTTGATTGTTTCAAATTGCAAAATGTCATTCAATAGGTCTACTTCATTCCATCGTTTTTTATCAAGAGAAAATTCCAAGTGCAAGGCCATGTTTGGAGGCAAGAGATTATAGGTCATTTTTAAAGAAGAATTTGAAATATTTCTAAGTATGGAAAGTCAACTCTTTTTATTCAACTTTGAATCCATGTAATTTTCATCTCAAGTCTCCATTTTATTCAATTCTTTTTCCATTGCAAAGTTTGTTACCTCGTCTTTCCAAAGCATCAAGAATCTTGCCCTAAGACTCCCTGAGGTGGAAATGCCATTGGATTGAACTTGATAACTTGGAACTGAAGTTTCTCCATAAGTCAGAATTTGAAATCCATGTTTTGGCCTTTAAACATCAAATTAGCACGTGTTTGTGATCTAAACATGTTTAAACAAGTTGCCAAAGTGGATTAGAGCCTTGAAACGCAAGGATTTGATGAGTTTTTATGCAAATCAGATCACACTTTGCTCGTGCATCAGGTTCACACGATTTCCCTCCAATTTGCATCATTCCACACGCTTGAGCATCCCATTTGATTCCCTATAAATAGAGGGTCATCCCCCATTCAAATTCCCAAGCTTAGATAGCCAGAATCACCCTGCCAAACTTGCTTCCCAACTCAGAATTCAGATACTTCGAATCCTATTCTCAAGCCTTTTTCAATCCATTTTTTCCATCAATTCACCTTCTTTGATCTTCCCTGAACCTAACCATACCATTATATTCAATAATCGTGCCCTACATTGCTCCATAGAAGTCCAGTTTCAGAGCTCTGCAACTCAACTTCAATAGGTAGATTCCTTCATCAATTCTTCAAAACTTTGATATAATTGTGTTGCTCTCATTGCCCTGGTTCTAGTCGCAACATTTACTTTCATCTGGAAGCACGTTTTGACCATGAATTTTCAAATCCCTTTTCAAAACTTTCTTACCAAATTGCTTAAGTTACAGTTCATATAAAAATGGCACGAGGGTATGGTTGTCTTCGTCTTGAAGAGACGAAGCGAATGGCATAGGTCTGAGCTTTTGATTTTACAGTTTGAGAGACCTGCAATTCATGAGGGCTGGAGGTTGAAGATGACCAACGTGCCACCTTCTAACCAATGAAAGCGTGCCATTTGTTTTTTTCAAAAATCTAATTTATTAATGATTTTGTACATTATTCAGTAAAGACCATGATATGCACAATGCGTCAGATCCTTTGGATTTGATTACTAACGTGTTTTGACTCTCATCCAATGGTCCACATCTTTTTATTTTATTTTATTTTTATATTTTAATTGTTTTAAATTTCAAAAAATCATAGAAAATTCATTTTTAGTCCAAAAAATCTAAAACAATTATGAAAAATATTTTTGATTATTCTCTTTCTGATTTTTATTTTTTCACAATTTATTTTTGTGTTTTGGTATTTTTTTATTAATTTTACACTTATTTGATTTGTTTAAAATGTTTAAAAATACTTTTACACGTTTTTTAATTCTGAAAAAAATTATGAAATGATCCAATGACATTGTGACAAATATTGGTGACTTTACTTTATTTTTGTTTCTAACTTTACTATTTTTTACCATTTTTGTTTATTTTACCCATTTATTTTAATTTTTAAAAATAGTTTTAGACTTTTAAAAATTCCCAAAATTTTTATAAAAATATTTGGACCCATTTCTAATTTTTCTATGGTTTTATTTTTCATTTCTTGATTAATTTGAATATTATTGATATTTTCCCCATTATTTCTTTTAGTTTATTTTTACATTTTTCATCCTTTAATATATATTAAATATTATATCATTTTGTGAATATTTTCTGGCTGCCTTGGGTTGATTTTTTGGTCATGACTTTATTAACATCATTGGATCCATGGTGTTGAGTCTAACTCCACAAAAATGGATGAATGATTTTAATAATAGTTTGATTAAATATTAATTCAAATGTGGTTTTCTTTTTACCCTAATTCCTCTTCATCTCATCCCCTTCTTCTTGCACTAAATGTTGTTGGAGCATGATCTCTATATCATGTCTCACAATAAATGGTGCATAGATTGCTATTGACCGGCCTCAAAATAGGTGCGACTTCTATATAAGTCCACTTACAATTGCTTAACATAGCGCTAAATTTTGTCCCGATTCGAATAAATGATCATTCGTGGCCCAAACTTATGATTGCAAGCCCAAGTATCATAATTTGATCTCTTTGATCCAATAACCTTGAGATTCATTGTGTGAAGGCTTTGGTTCTACCAATCCTCTAATGGATCTACAACACCTTTGGTCAACGCGGATCACTTAAACATTGTTGATCATTAAATGGTACTTGTGAGAATTCCAAATGGATGATATACTTGACAAAAAGCAAATGCAACTTGTTGTGTGGAGGCTTTGATTATACCAATCCTCTAACAAGTTCCAAATGCAAGTTTCAAGATGGTCATCCAACTAAGCACTAATTATTGACTTGTTTCATTTTATGATTTTATTCTTTTATGCTTTATGCACTATTTACTTTTAGCATTTACATTTCATGTCATTTTCATCTTTGCTCACTTGAGCATTTATTTTCTTATCATTTTTACTTTGCTCACTTGAGCTTTTCTTTTTTTTCTTTTTTCTAAGATACTTAATAACCAACTTAAACCCTAAAAAACTCTTAATGGTACTTGGACTATTTGGTTACTATCCTTGGCATTATGGAGCATTGGACTATTTGGTACTTCTCAAAAAGATTAAACTCTTGTCAATCCTTGTAGTGATGCAAACAAATATACTTCTATAATATGTAATGAAGTGAGATATTTTCCACTTGAGTGTTGAGTGAGGCATTGTTGATTTTAAAATCCAAGCCATATCCTCCACTTTGAGATGATGCAAATTCTCTTTTCTCATGATTGTGGGTAGTAAGTATGTTTTCCACACGGACAATGACGATGATGTTTTATCTCTTAAAATCAACCAACACACTTGTGTTTCAAATTTTTAAAAGAGTAACTACGTGTACCCTGATCCCCTATTGCATGAAAGGTGGTATGTAGGCACTAAAGGTTCGCAACCGCGGCGGGTGCAAAAAAATCATAAAAATATATTTATTTTTCTCACCTCCACCATCCATTTTATATACAACACATTTTATAGCCAAAATATACAGATTTTTACAAAGAAGTTCCTGCGGAGTACCGTAGATGTTTAGGGTGCTAATACCTTGCCTTTGCATAACCAACCCCCTTACCTGGAATCTTTCCCCCTTTTTGGGTTATTTGCTCTTTTCCCATTCCTTTGGAAACAATAAAGCGCGGTGGCGATTTTTATTTTTGATTTGTGCAAAGTCTAGTCAATCCAATGGCTTAGTCTTGAACATTTCTACCGCTACACATTTCTTCCAGGAGAGCTTAACTAGGATGCAACTTGAGTGGTTCTATCAATTGGAGAGTTCCCACATTCGCACTTGTGAAGATCTAGCTGCTACTTTCTACAAGCAGTACCAATATAATGCTGATCTTGCACCAACTCGCGTGGAGTTGTAGAGTTTGAACATGCATTCCAACGAGGGCTTCAAAGAATACACCCAAAAGTGGAGAGAACTGGCTGGCAGGGTGCAGCCACCCTTAACTGACAGGGAGTTGATTGACATCTTTATGGGAACTTTGATGGGACCTTTCTTCAATCACCTAATCGGAATCTCTTCAGCTAGGTTCACCGAGCTAATACTGATTGGAGAAAGAGTCGAAGCTGGCATCAAAAGCGTAAATATCTAAGGAGCTACATCCTCTGATACTCAGAAAAATCCATACAATGGGAAGAAAGAGTCCAATGCTGTGTACGGCCAAAAGGGTCATAACAAGAGCAATCATGACCAACATGTGGGGAAAGCTCTGATCTCCAGTCCTACATCGCGGCGACAACAATAAAGGGGAAATCAGCGAAGGCAAGACGAGCCTAAAAGATAGTTTACCAACATCAACATGCCACTGTCTCAAGCACTACAACACTTGTTGAAGATGAATCTGATTACGTTGATAGGACCTCATCCAAACCCCAAAACTTCTTCTCCTAACTATAATCCTTATGCAATATGTGTATATCATTCCGGCAGTCCTGGGCATGATACTAACGATTGTTGGGCGTTGAAATACAAGATTCAAAACATGATGACGCCAAGTAGATCGTGTTCTATCCTCTAGAGACTCCCAACGTGATCACCGCTCCCATGCCAAATCATTGAGCATTCCAGTTCATTTTGAATTTTCAATTGTAATTTCTTTTGATATTCAAACACTTATATATTAATGTCAAACTTTGTTTCATTAATGCATTGCATATGTTTATCTTGAATTAATCCATTTGTTTTAAATATATTTAAACTATGTTGTTTTTACTCCCTTTATGATATTCAACTCTTATTTTAAAAGTTGCAAGCCTTTAGAGGGAGGATGACGAAAACAATGCCGTAATCTCATACGGTATACTTTTGGACAGACCTTGCTGACGATGTACAAGCGTTTGTTTCAATTCCTAAACACTAAAGTCATAAGGAAGATAATCCCTAGTCAACCCCTTTAAGCCAAAGAAGTAGGAGTTTTCTTTTTCACAGTTTGGAACCTTTAATCAAAACCTGGGGCAGGGTAGTCTCTCAGTTAATTCAAATGTGCATTCAGTCGCAAACTTTCACTCTGTATACAATGAATGACATCAAAAACATTCCTCTGGAATCAAAAGACGGCGATGTTTCCTTATCACATAGGCAGTCATTATCTCTCAAAAGAAAATCCCACTAAGTCAAAACCTACGAAGGAGACTTAAGAAAAACTGGGGCATCCCACTGACCGTAATCTCAAAACAAGAACAGTCAGACAAAAATCAAGAATAGTAAATCATAAAAGAGGACACTACAAATCCTCGATAACATGAAAAATGTTGCAAAAGTGATTGCCTTCCAACAAACCTAACTTGTATTAACCATTACTGAAACGTCATTCAAACTCAAGTGGAATTCAAACGCATAATTAACTGAGTTTAGGACTGAAAAACATCACGAAGAACGGGCAGGAACAAATACACATTGAGCCTTATCCTTTATTTTTTTAAAACCGTGAACCAGACCACCCTACAACCCTTCAAAAGTCCTAATTGAAGCATGGGTTAGTTCGAAAGCATACTGTTAAAAAAGGTATCCTGACTCCTGGAAGGCTTACTCTAAATCCTGAGTTGAATTCACATTCTTACAAATTTCTTTACCTGCTAAAACTCATTTTCAAAATTTCAATACAAGCGTAAACTTTGCATTATTTGAATATCATTGTTTGCATATCGCTAATTGTTTGACAGCGGAGAAATTTACACGACGAATATCCAACGAACAAAAATCCCCTCAATAAACAAAATCATTTCAAATAGGATGACACTTCCAATGACAAATCTCTTATAAGCAAGGGGGCATGACATGTCCCTGTTCAACTCGTCTAGAGGCAGTCAAGTCAAGATTCTAATAAATTTCCCAAGAAATGTTGAATAACCAAGGGCAGGTCTGCATCTGATTCACCTGGGGAATTGAATGTGAATTCCTATAAAGGATTACGTATAATCAAGCAAACATTTTTTTGCAGTGCTACAAACACTTGTTACTGGGGGCGGTGACAAATTCCCACAGAGTCCTTTTTCATAGGATGACCCCCAGTCAAGTCCCCACAAAGTTGGATCCAGGAAAATCTCAGCCAGAGTTTTAGTCTCCGGAAAATCTTTCTGTCCAGCTAAGTTTGGTCTCAAGAGGAATCTTCGAGGAGTTCTGCCAAAGGAAAATATCTCTCCAACAGATTGGTGACAAGGTTTATTTCCCCAATAAACGACAAGATTCCTTAGCTTAAATTTTCCTCTCAGACTATCACAAATCAAGGGACCACAACTCCTCTTCCCCAGTAGACTGCTATACAATCCCCAGTGAGTTGCTGTAAAACCTGGGAGACAAATAGACAACCGTTAATTTCTTTGTCCCCAACAAGTTGTTAACTCCCTTTCTATTCCATCAAGAGATAACTCCCCAGTAGAGCAGCGAACAACTAAGACTCCAAAACTCTTTTCCCCAAGCAGGAAACAACACTCTCCATAGAGTTTTCCTCAAGCAAAGTCAACATCCCCCAGCGGAGTTCTCCTCAAAACAACAAAAATGGCAGTCCCCAGCAAAAAACTATCTAAACAAAGTTTGAAGATGCACATACTCTTCATCTCCAACAACAGTCCGGGATTTAACTTCCCAAAACTCCCCAACACTTGTCAAGGATTTATTTTCCAAGACAAAATTACATTTCAACAACATCTCATGCATCATATTTACATACATGATAAATTCATACAACATAATATCATTTATTTTGAGAACATCATTACACCATGCATTATATACATCATGACATTGCATACGGCTAATTCTTTACCTTTTCAGGAAAGATCAAGCAACAGATAACTATCGCCAATAGTTTTCAACAGTTCCAAATTAAATACCTGAAACAAGACAGGATAACTATCTGTGGACGACCGATTATAGATTAATACAGGCAACTATCTACACGGCCAACTGAAGCAGCCCTACCAGGTTCCTTCTCATACATTTCCATATGAAGTTTTACATGGACTCATCCTAGAGCAGCCCTACCCAGGTTCCTTCTCATGAATTTCCAGATGCAGTTTCACACAGACTCATCCTGAAGTAATCTTGCCCAAGTTTCTTCTCATGAATTTCCAGATGCAGTTTCACACGGATTCATCCTGAAGCAACCCTACCTAGGTTCCTTCTCATGAATTTCCAGATGCAGTTTCACACGGACTCATCCTGAAGTAACCCTACCCAGGTTCCTTCTAATTTTCCAGATGCAGTTTTACACAGACTCATCTTGAAGTAACCCTACCCAGGTTCCTTCTCATTTTCCAGATGAAGTTTAACACGAACTCATCCTGAAGCAACCCTACCCATGTTCCTTCTCATTTTCCAAATGAATTTTAACACGAACCCATCCTGAAGCAACCTTACCCAGGTTCCTTCTCATTTTCCAAATAAAGTTTTACACGGACTCATCATGAAATAACCCTACCCATGTTCCTTCTCATTTTCTAGATGAAGTTTAACACGGACTCATCATGAAGCAACCCTACTCAGGTTCCTTCTCATTTTTAGATGAAGTCTAACACAGACTCATCATGAAGCAAACCTACCTAGGTTCCTTCTCATTTTCATATGTAGTTTCACACGGACTTATAATAAATTAAGCTTACCCAAATGAATTTTTACACGGATTCATCCTGAAGCAACCCTACTCAGGTTCCTTCTCTACATTTTCAGATAAAGTTTCACATGGACTCGTCTTGAAGCAACCCTACCCAGGTTCCTTCTCATACATTTCCAAATGCAGAAACCTTACCCAAGTTCCTTCTCTACATTTCCAGATGAAGTTTTTACACGGACTCATCCTGAAATAACCCTACCCAGGTTTCCCTCTTATATATCTCCTAAGGCATCCCTACACAGGCAAACCATAAAGCAATCTTACACAGATTCCTTCTAATACATTTTCATACACGGCTTAACACGAGTTCGTTCTAACATATCCTTCTGAGTTAAATCAACCAAAGATTTATTCTGATACTCCTCCCAGTTACAGTCAAACTTAGACTTAGTCTAATTTCTGTCAACAATCACCTTTGGATGGAATCTGTAAGCCCATCTCTGACAACTATCCATCATTTCTCCAAATGGCATATTTAAGCCCATTTCCTACACAATCAACCACCACATCATCAAGTGAAAATTTCTGGGCACTCTAGTGTTCAATCATCTTCCACCTTCAAGTCACGAATGGTAGACTCACCAATCTAACTCTTCAGGTTTAAGAAGATTGAATAGGGGCAGTTGTTGAACCCCAAAATTTGCCCTCTCATTTTCTCAAGATTTCTCTCACATGTGTGGTTACAAACACCTATTTAAAGGAAAAGGAAAAAAATGAAAAATGAAATATGTTAATATGCCTTTCGACAAGACAAAAGTTTGCTTCAAATCCACATCCTTCGATTGGACTTCTGGCCTCTTTCGATGTAAGCTTGGCTTACATCCTTCGACTAGGCGTTGGCCTCTGGCATGCTGGATTTGATCCATAAGGCAGGAACTTCCAGCATGTAACCTTAAATTGCATCACTAGCCTCACATAGTTCACAATGTAATCATGGCCTGCATACCTGCTTTCGATTGGACATTTGATGCTTGCATGCCTATGTTGATTAGACAAATATTTCCCTCCATGCTTGCTTTTATTCACAAGTTGATGGCTTGCTGCATACAAGCCTTCAATTGAGCCATAACTTCTTTCTTGCGTGCAAGAGGCTCCCACCAGGCCAGCAGGCACAAGGCAAGGAGCCTCTTGTAGCATCCTTCGATTCCAAGGCAAAAAGCCTCCTGCACGCAACCTTCGATTGCACTATTGGCCATTTATATGTTTGTTTGAGTCACAAAGTAGTGACCCCCTGCATGCAGGCTTCGAAAGGGTATTGACTCTTCATTGCAAACCTTCATTTAAGAAATGACCTCTTGTATGCTTGCAAAGTGGTGACCTCCTGCATATAGGTTGCGATAGGGCATTGGCTATGTTTTACTAGCTTCGACTAGACAATATTTCCCTTTAGTATGATTCAATTCCACCCTTGACAACCTTCAACACACATGGTTGGTGGGCCCTTCAAAGGACATGTATTGGTGGATCTGAAGGGCATACGTAGGAGTCCCTGTCGAAGGATATACTTTACTAGCCCATTCGAAGAATAGCATAGTCCATTCAAAGGACACATTTGGCCCTTTCAAAGATACATACATGATGCATTCAAAGGACATGCCTGGGTGTCCCATTCGAAGGACATATTTGATGGCCCATTTGAAGGACTTATAAGACCCCCTTAAGGAATACTTTGGTGACCCATTTAAGGAGCACACATTTGGCTCCTTTAAAGGATACACAAAAGTGACCCATTCGAAAGACACTTGTTGGGTGAAAATCAAATAATGTTGTTTGAAGGAGAATCTGGTCGAAGGGGGGTCAAAACGAAAGATGAAATATTCAAAAGATGCTTGCTGCCAAGTTCAGGCCTGGTACACTGGCCATAACACTCCAAAACTGCTGCACAACATTCCTGAAACACGGCCTCATTCTTGCACCAAAATGGCATACGAACACTGCCCCTCGAAAGCTACAAAAAGCAGTTTACTCAAATTATTCAAATTATTTTGTTTTCCCTCCTAAATCTCAGCCAGCTATTCCTATAAATAAGAGGCTCCATAACATGTATAAGGGTCTGGACACACATCCAAGGACTTTGGGGGCATGGATAAAAATCATAAAATTCTCAAATTGTCAAACTCTCTCAAACACTTAAACACATAAAACCCATAATCCAGAAGAAACACAACACTTATTTTCTTGACCCTTCGAATCCAGAAGAAACCCCACACCGGTTTCCTTGGCCCTTCGAATCTAAAGAAACACAATACTTGATTTCTTTTTCTATTTCGAATCTGAAACCATCCCTCACATCTTTTGACCTTCGAATCCAATACTAGAAGCATAACCCTTGTTTCTTACCTTCGAATCCAGAAGTATCCAAGGAAGCAACTAAAGGTTCGGCTCACATACCCCAACTTCAAGCAAGGTAACTCACTCTTAACCTTGAAACTTTCGTTTCTAGCATAACATATGAATAGTCATTTCCTTCGTTTGAAGCATGTACATGAAATTTGTTTACCTTTTTGTTTCCACCCTTTTAATTTTTTTTCATGGCTAATCCTTTTGGTTTTGTTTCTTGATTTATTAAATATGCTTTCAAAACTAACCTGGACAAAAGACAATGCTAGCATGACCTCAGGCCATGTTACTATTTAAAATCTCAAACGAAAGAAACATTAGGAAGGAAGTATGAAACAAAGCCTTAGGCTTCCACAGTAACTTCCAGGTCCAAATGAAAGAGGCAGACAGAAGGATGGCCACACTGACTTCCAGACCCTGGTCGAAGGAAGAAGAAAGTCAGGCTACACCTCACTACTTCGAGGCCCCAGTCGAAAGGAAGCAGGAAGGAAGTCTGCATATCATGCTGATTCCAGGCCCAATCGAAAGGCACACCTTCACTACTTCCAGACCAAATCGAAGGGATCCAGAGAAGTAGAATCGAAGGGTTCTACTGCCCAAATCGAAAATCCCATTTTCCTTTCTTTATTTTATTTTGTCTTTATATTTTCTTGCTATTCAATATGGTTGTAATAGTGTAGGATTTATTTTTCTGCATTTTTATTGCTTTTATACAAATGTTAGTAATTAGGGTGAATGGCAAGATAAAAACCAACAACCAGATAATCTAAAGTTCAAAGACAAAATGCATGTAAATCAAACACACTATTCACATATGCACCCTTAGGGTGATCTCACTTGTTGCCTCGGAGAAATAGTCATGTCCCTCAAATATGGGCATTTTAGCAAAGACCCTTGGTAAAAGATCGTAGTCCCTCGATGACCCTCAATGTTGCCTTTGATAAACGATCTAGTCACGAAACAAAAATTGTTAAAACGTCTCATAGGTTGCCTTCTATGACTATACAAACATCCAACGCCCGTCCCTTCACATCCAATGATGGGGCTTCTTACCAAATAAATGGTAAAATAACAACATCTAAAGGACGAGGAAAAGAACATTAGACCTTTTGAGTGGGTAGGATGCTCCTAGTTGCTCACTTTCTCACAATAAAAACATTTTCACACCAACACTTTCATTTGAAACATTTTCAAAAGACAAAGCTCTTAGTACGCATTCTTATAGAAACGAGAGTCATTACAAAGACACTTTTCAAGATCACTTTCAAAAACACATTCCACAAACACCTCTTTGAACTATTTTCAAAACCAAATACTTTGTACGCGTTCTTATAGAAACGAGAACCATTATAAAGATGTTTTCAAAATAATTTCAAAAAAACCACTCCACAAGCACATTTTCAAACAAAAGCAAGTGATCTAGCAAGCAACTAAGAGCCCGTAGATAACTACGGATGAAAAGGGTGTTAATACATTCCCTTTTCATAATCTACCCCCCGAACTCAAGAAATAATCTCGAAAGGTCTTTTCTGTTCTTTTCAACCTTTCTTATTGGATAAAAGAAAATTTGGTGGCGACTCTTGATATCCGCAAAAAATGCGATCAAACGCAAAACTACCAAGTCAGTTCTCCCACCGTATTACAACAGTCATTATTTTTCAAAAGAAAAGCCTGTTAAGTCAAAACCTATGAAGGAGACTTAAGAAAAAACTGGGCATCCCGCTGACTATAATCACAAAAGAAACAATTCAAGAAAAAGGTAGGGATAATAAAATATATAAAAATAGGTCGCTACAAATCCTCAACAAAATAAAAAATGTTACAAAAAAATGACTTCCTTCTCAAATAAACTTTCGGTATCCGAACCATCACCGATATATCAAGGCAAAGTTTCCAGACTCAATTGGAATCTAAATGCACAATTAAATAAGTATAGGACTGAAGAATATCACGGAGAATGGGTTTGATACAAATAAAGTTTGAGCCTTTATCCTTTGTTTCTTAAACCGTGAACCAGGCCACGTTACAACCTTTAAAAGTCCTAGCTGAAGCATGGGTTAGATCGAAAGCATACTGTTACAAAAGGTATCCTGACTCCTGTAAGGTTTAATATAAATCCTGAGTTGAATTCATATTCTTACAAAATTCTGTTTGTTTACTAAAAATGCATTTTTAAAACTTCTAGACAGACATAAGCTTTTCATTTTTTAAATGCCATTGTTTGCATATGACTAATTGTTCGACAACAGAGAAATTCGCACGAAGGATATTTAATGAACGAAAATCCTCTCAATGAACAGAGTCACCTCAGATGAAACGAAATTTCCAGTTACAGGCCTTTCATAATCAAGGGGCATGACATGGTGTATAACTGATCTGGGGGCAGTCGAGTCAAGATTCAAGGAATCTCTCAAAAGTGCCGAATAGCCAAGGGCAGACCTCCATCTGAATCACTTTAGGCATTGAACATGAGTTCCAGCAAAAGGCCACGTACAATTAAGCAAACATTTTCTGGCAGTGCTGCAACACTTACTACTATGGACAATGATAATTCTCCGTACCCGGTGAACACAGACATAGTCGGAAAATACTACGCATGAAAAAAAAGAGACCCGCTAGGTTGACTGGCCTAGGCAAAAATAAGGGCATCTGGGCGAACCAAAAAAGTTCAGGAAAAAATTAGGAGTATATAAATAAAACTGTACACCCGGCAAGTCGAAAACCTGAAAAGGCGGTTTGGGCAAAAAAGGGTATCCCGGTGGATTGAAAATCTAAAAGGATAGTCCAGGTATAAGTTAGGGATTAAAGCGTACAACTATGTCCTATAATCTCGACACTTGTCTATAAGTAGAAAACTTATTGCCCTGATCAACATTCACCAAGGGATCTAGAAGTAGAGGTATGTTAAAGTCTCCACGGATATCCACAGAGCCACTTCCATGAGATTATCCCCATGGAGTAATCTTCGTAAATTCATACATTCCCCACAATCTTCCCAGTAGGTCGCTCTGGCAGATAAAGGAATATGATCTTCTTCCTGACAATGTCACCAACATACGGAGTTCCAATCAGTATAGTTATTGGAAGCTCTCTTCCCCAACTGAGCTTGTTCCTCCAAGGTTGTAAAACCCCCTTCAGGCTTCTGCTCTCCAGGAGAGTTCATTTCCTTAACAAGGTGTTTCCTCAACAAGAATATTTCTCCATCAACAGGATTTATTTCCCCAAACAGTTTATCATCTTCTAGATATAGTTAGGATACAGTCTAGATATAGATTCATTCTGACACTCATTCCAGATCATATTCTAGATACAGTTCAGATACAGTCTAGATATAGATTCATTCTGACACTCATTCCAGATCATCTTCTAGATACAGTTCAGATACAATCTAGATATCGATTAATTCTGACACTAATTCCATATACAGTTCAGATACAATCTAGATATAGATTCATTCTAAAACTCATTCCAGATACATTTCAGATACAATCTAGATATAGATTCATTCTAACACTTATTCCAGATACGGTTCAGATACAATCTAGATATGAATATCATTCTGAAAGTCATTCCAGATACGGTTCATATACAATCTAGATATAGATTCATTCTGTCACTCATTCTAGATACGTTTCATATACAATCTATATATAGATTCATTCTGACACACATGCCAGATACAGTTCAGATACAATCTAGATATAGATTCATTCTGACACTTATTCCAGATACGGTTCAGATACAATCTAGATATGAATATCAATTCGAGACTCATCACTCCGATAGGATTAGGTATTATGTTTGTTTCAATTTCCTTTAGATATTGACCCTTTCTTGTTACCTAAACCAAATTACAACCCTTTAAAGTCCTTATGGTTTTTCTTTTGTAATTTTCAATATGAATTTGTTTTGATGAATGCATAATTTAGTTGTTGTTATCAAGATTGTTGGGTGAGAGTTAAGCCCCTCATGTTTGTGTTTTTCATCTACCAGTAAAGTTTGTGCTAGGTGTGATTCATTTATGAACATTGTATTGCCTTATAATTTTTTACATTTGTTTTGTATTTAGAAGTTGTTTCGTTTTCATGTTATCGTTGTAGTTTAGTGGTACGTTTTGCTTTGCTAGCACGTTTTTTATTTGAACCATACATTTGTTTTCTGTTTTAAAACCTGTTGATTCATGATTCTTTAATTATTACCTTTTGTTTCTTTTGATCATAGATCTTTGTTTGAGGACAAACAATTATATAAGTTAGGGAGAGTTGATAAGTATCAAACTATGGTGTTTTTTATAGTGAATAATTGACACTTATTGACTTTATTCTTTTGGTTTTAATGTTAAAACCTCGACTTTAGTGTAAATAATAGTTCAATAGTTTATTTTGTAAATATTGTATCATTTGATAGTTTTAAATCTATTTTATAGGTATTCATGCATGATTGAAGCATTGAGTAATAAGAGCCAAAGACACAACTTCAAATATGCGATTTTGAACCATTTATCAACGAATAAGGCTCAAATAAAAGAAGAGTAAAATCATCAATTTCATTTGTATTTATTCATTCTTATATAGAGCATTGAATAAGCTTTCCAATGCTTCCGATGATACGTAAACCAGAGTTACGGTTCTCAAGTTATGGAAAAAATAAGTGTTGGTCATTACAGTAGGGAGCATGTTGAGCATCCTCTGCACGCACTGAGCGGGATCTGCGGGTTTCAAAGTGTATAGATAGAATTTCAAACACATTTTTAGGGTATAGGTTGGGTATTTTTGAGTCCTAACACCATCAGCTTCATTTTTTGGGTCTAGAGAGCTTAGAAAACAATATTTGTAGCTTGTAATCAGATGATCCAAGGCTGGGAGCTTGGTTGATCGTGATTGACATCGCGAAAGATTTGGTTTCTTCTCCATTTCTTATCTTTTCAACCATTATTTGTTGTGGTTTTTGTTGTAAGTATTCTTGTTTATATGTATATTCATTACTCATGGTGTTGTATGAAGCATTCTTTACAAATTAATGTTGGTGATTGCTTGCTTTATTTGTGTTTGGATTGCTGCAGACATGTACAGTTTGAATACGAATTTAGGATGAACATCTATTAGGTTTTGATTCTAGAAATAGATTAGAACCTAGTATTCACTTTAATATTGACTCTTAATGCCTCTGTGTTGTTTGAGTTACGCGTGAAGTCGCCTCCACGGGCGATACAGTTGATATCCCGCTTTGTGTTAGAGATAACATCAGTGTGAGTGGTACGTGATGACGTTAACGAGTAGTTTAGGTTGATTGAAACTGGGTAGTAAGTTTAAGTATTTAACGAATATGTGAAATTCAATCCTGAGAGTCTCTACTTTCCAAATAATGAACTCTGTTTTTGTTAATAACTTTTAGTTCCCGCATTTACCACTTCAAACCCAATTCAAACTAAACTCATTAACAGAATACTTTTCGAACGAAAAATTAGTAGAACTAATCCATGTGGATATGATATGATAAAACTAAATAAATACTTACTTATTTTTGCTTGCTGCTTTACTGCTTCAACATCTTCCCAAGTGAATTGAGGGTTGGTTTCCCCGAGATGATGTAATAAGGTGACAGGGAATCCATAATTAGCTATCTCACATCAATCACCTTAGTGTTTGTCTCCTTGTCGCATGTAGTTTCTAGGGTTATGTAGCCCTTTATTACATGCACCCAGTTACCACACAATAATATAAGTAAACCCATGAATGCATTGATGTCGTTAGGATCCAATGGTAACTTTTGGAAAGCATCTTAGAAAAGGACACTCGTAGAGCTTCCAAGATCTATCAAGATTCGCCTATATCCCATTTGCCTTGTTATATAGTGATTAATATATGGTCTTATTAAGAGGGTGGACTATGATGGCGTATATTTCATAAAAGGTGATGTTAACCTCTATTTCCTCATGCACGCCCTCGTGGAAGCTGAGGGATATCATATCTGCAGCAAGCACTTTCCTTGCGTATTTCCTTGGGAAGGAGCTAGAGCTACATCCACCAATAAAAATTTCAGCTATGGTTTTTATATTGGAGATAAGGTTTTTTTCGGTCATCTTAAAATGGAAGTGGATGAAGTGAGAATGAAAATAGTGTGGCCCAGGTTAGTTTTACATAGGCCCCACGGTGGATGCCACTATACTGGTAAAAGAGTAAGGGTGTGTGTTACCCCTGCAAAGGCAAGGGTTCTCAGAGTTCTTTTATGTATATAAAAATTTATGGTGGTTAAGGCTTTCCCACGATGGTGAGATTCCATGTATGGTGGTTCTATAGTGGCTTTAGAGGACCTGCTCGCGCGAGGTGAGAGGTTATGTATATAAATTTAGTGCTTAGGTATAAACATATAAGTTATGTATTTGAGTAAGTTATGGACTATTTTATCTCCTGCTATAGGAGATATGTTTATAGAGGCCTTTGGGTCTAGAGTTTCCTTGGGAAGTCTCATCGCACTCAGTCAACGATGGATAATTGAATCTCTATTTCCTAAGAAGACGTGGATCAGTTATTGACCCTGAATTAACTCTGAACAAGAAATGTCTTTTCCCACGCTTTCCTATATATAGGTGAGAGGGAGGCATGTATGGCATGGAGATACCTCTTAGAGGGCGACATATGGTTTTCGGTCTTCCAGGTACCGTAAGGCTCCCGACCTCGCCATGTCCTTTACAAATATAACACTATAAAAATACATCAAGCCTCGTAAAGTATGAGGAGATTCAAGATTCTATTGAAGTTATTATATGATCAATGTATTTATCAAAGAATCTTGAAATCCTTATTGTTGTGAAAGATAGAAAGTGTGAAAGTTTGTTAGGTCGTGTTTGTTTTAGTGACCAGAGATTTCTATAAGTAAGGAAGTAACTCCAAAGTACTAAGGTAAATCACACACTCACACTTAAAAGTATTTTGAACCTCTTTTAAAACTATAATAAGTCTTAAAAATGTTTCCAAAGCCAAGATAATCAATTAGGAAACTGTCAGGATCTTTCTAGCCTATTTTGAACTACCCGATCGATTTGGTACTGAAGCCAGTCGACTGGAAGATGCCTAAATGATTAACCGATTGATTATAATAGTTTCTTAATGACTTTAAATGAATCTCCATTTAAATTTTCCAAAATGGGCTTGAACAAATGATAAATTTGACTATCCAATCTATTGGGTTTATGAGCCAATTGATTGGGACATTCTAAACGCCCATGGATCTTTTGCTTTTTTTGTTTTTTCCTTATCCTATATAAAGGAGGGTCTCCTCTTACTCATTTAACACCAATTATTCAAAGCCTTCTATTTTCTTTGGAATTATCTCTCTTAGACTCTCTTTGAAAATATTTATCTCACTTAATTGTCTTAGTGCCTTTGAGTGAGAAGTTACTTGTGAGAACTTTGCCAGAAAAAGTTATGTTTGGTTATTGAGATAAGTCTGAAAAATATCTAAATGTTTTGTTAGCTTAGCCATGATAAAAACTCTAATTTTGGTTGGGGATAAGCTTGTGTCAAATCTCAAGATCAATTTGTATTAAGATTTGTGTGCATAACTTATAAAAGCTCAAAATTTATAGTCAAAATCTCAAAAAATATCTTGAAGATAGGAGTAGGTCAATGTTCGGTCAAACTTGGGTAAATTACCTGTGTCATCTCTCTAAACCCTTATCTTTTATCTCTGTTATTTATTTAATTGTTTTTACTTTCCGCTGCTTAACTTACTTCTATCTTGAAAAATACTAAAATAATTCATTTCTTAAGTAATAAATTCTTAAAATTAATCGTGAATTTTAAATGCCACAATTTACCCCCCCCCCCCCCCCCCCCCTTCTATTGTCTTTGAAGTCATTTGTCCAACAGGTTCAACTATAACAAAACAATTAAAGATCCTATTTGACCACATTTTAACAATGACAAAGATTTATGAGGCTCTATTTAGGTCAAGTTTAATCATGGAATTTATTAGGTCATGTGTGGTAGCCTGCCTTGCATGTCTTCAAAGACGGCCTTACAAAACACATTAATTAAATAAAATTGTAGGTATAATTTAGACATGGCTACAAAACTTGTACTTGTGTAAACCTTTCGAATCACCAGAATTTGACGGGGGAAACCTGCTTTGACTAGGTTCGAGTTTGTGTATGGGTGTTCCACAGTTTTAAAATATGAGTAAATAGGACGGATAATTGGGACATTAGTATCCACCTCAAATATGTTCTGATGATAATTTTGTATATTTAATTTTGATAATTTAGAATGTTAATTTTTTATTAATGCATTGATATTTTGTTTTTACTTTATCATTTGAAATATACGTTTGAAAATTTTCAATATTATTTTAAAGTATTATTTTTAATGTTCATTAGAGTTCAAGTTATATTATGAATTTAAAAATAAATAAATTATTTTGATTTTAAAATATTAATTCTGATGTGGGGATGAGACGAGACGTGTGAAGCCTTTTAGGAAGAATTTTGAATTCAATTATTTATTTTTGTTTGAGTTTGAGACGAAAAATAGATATTTATCTAAAATTTGAATTTGAGTAAGAGAGAGGTAAAACTTATCTTCACTCGACCCGTTATCATATCATAATTATTAAAAATCGAGGGTGTGTATGTGTATAGGTCCATCAATGACTCTTACTATGTTGAGAATGAGAGATATAGTTAAAATAAAAATTCAATTAGATTTTAAATATTTTAAAACACTAAAAAAACAATCCTTAGATAAAATTCACTTTTTTAAATTGATTTAATGATTAATATATATTATCTATATACTTACAAGTATATCATTTGAGCTATTCGCGGCTTTTAAGAAAATAATTAAATGTGTGGATTTTAGTGATAAAATTGATATTATTTATTAAAACACCCTTATTTATTATAGTTAGTGGAATAGTTTAAAAACATGAAAGTTAATTAATAGAGGTATAGTAGTAGAAAAAATAATAAATATTGTATTGGAATTTTAAAGAGACATTTACTTTGAGACATGTAAAAAGTGTAAATGAGAAACTTATTATGAGAGGGAGGGAGTAATCATTAAATGATTTAAAAAGTCTACTTTTTCCTAATAAAGAGAATTTTTTCCTAATTGAGTTTGAGCTTGTTTCAAGTGATGGTGATGATCAGGTTAGCTTCCTTGAGGTTCCAAGAAGCTAATGCAATGACTAGCTTGAGCAATGGATGGCAGAAATGGTCTGGAGAAGTCAATGTGCAGAGCTCTGTTTTTGAAAATGGAGGATGGTATTAATGGTGTTACAGTTCTATAACAGGGTGTGGGATCAACTCTATATGATGTTTATAAACTTTAGAAACCAAAAGGCCAAGAAACGCACGAGTAGATTATGAGTTTCAAGTTTTTGGTCAGTTTATGTGAAAATGGAAGTGTGAAGTGTGATTCTGAGTTTTAGGTTCTTTAAAAGCTTGAGCATTCATGTGTTTGTGTCAAAATGGTTTGTGTATGTATAAACAAAAGTGTTTGAGAGCTGTGGACCATCAGAAGTACAAGTTTCTAGATTTTGGCTAGGTTACTTGATTTTGAAGAAAAGAGGGAAACAAGTTTCAAGGAGAGGTACAAGCATGGGATGGGTGATTGTAAGTGTTTGAAACATTTCTCATGAGTTATAGGACCCGTTTGATCAGAAGATAACAAGTGTAAGGCTCGAGAACAAGTTTTGTACAAAAAGTTACTTTATTAAAATGGCAATGTAACCTTTCTTCCAAAAATGGATATAAAGCATGTCCATGCATTGAATGCTTGAAGTGGGGCCTCTAACAGCTGTGTAAACCATTAATTATGGTGTACATAACAAGTTTGAGGCCTGCAAAGTAGTGTTTATGCAGCATAGTTTGAATTTGAATTTTGTTCATCACTAAAATGACTTGTAATTAAAGTGATAAAACCCTAACTTCATCTCTTTGATTCTCCCTACTCAAGAATGATCTCAAGGAGTTCTTGGACATTGGAAAGCTTGCAATGTGCTCTACAACCCATATTTGAATTGATTTTGAAGATTCCCCTTGGAACTATATGAAAAAGTGCCATGAAGTTGGGTCAAAATCCTGACCAAATTAGGGCAAATTTTCACTAAGTGTTTTGTTTCATGACCCTATGTTCATTAAATTATAACTTGAGATCCAAGCACTTTTGGAAGAAGTTGTGTAACAAAAAGTTATAGAATTCATGGAGATCTATAACTTTCATGTTGGAAGTTTCTCTTGAATCATCTTGCATCATGGTGAAAAATTTGTTCAAAGTTGTGAAAAAATATGAAATTTCCAACACTTAGAAAAATTTCTAAGTTTAGAAATTTTGACTTTTAAAAATGAAATCTTGACTTTTTGATTTATTGATGAATAAGTTTCATATTTTGACATGTTTTGATGAATTGTGATCTATGGCACTTGAATTTGACTAAAAAGTCAAATTTTGACTTTTCAGTATACAGTTGACTTTTGATCAGTTGACTGAAAAATTCATTTGTCAATCCAATGGACTTGCAATGTTTTGAACCATGTCATTAGGTCAAAATGATGCAATTGGACTCTTTGAGATCATTCCTTAAACCAGTTGATCATTTTCTAGGTCAAAAATCAGAAATTGCCCTTTCCTAGTCAAAAACCCTAATTTTGACCATTTTGCCCTTTTGGAGATTTGATCAAATTTCTTGAGGAGTTGTGGTCCAAACTTGATCAAATTATACATATGAGTCTAAAATGTTTATGTGGGTTTAAAATTATGAAGTTTGACTGTAAATTGTCCATAGTTGACTTTTTCCCCAATACAACTGATTTTTAGGTCAACGGCTCAATTGACTGATCAAAAATATGATCAAAGACTTGAAACTTGACATGAGTAATCTTGGGAGTCCATAATGATCCATTAAAACCATATGGGGCATAGAAAGTTCAAAAATCCTTGTGCAAACTCAAACCCTAATTTTGGTCATCAGTGCTTAAGGAGGTGTCTTGAGTTAATCAACCTTAGTGCAGTCTTGAGCCCAAGGAGATCTTGTGAGCAAAATTCTTGATAAGTGAGAGGGCAAATTTTGGAGTACAACACTTACATATTGGAGTATGTTTGACAATGTTCCTCGATGATCCTCTCCATAAGTTAACAAAGACATTATAGAAAATTGAGTTTGGTGTAGAATTATAATGAGAAAGAGTGGATGAAGATTGAGTTTGATGTAGATTATGAAAAAAAGAATAGTATTTATAGAGAAAAAATGAATGGTATAATGAAAAATATTTAATAGAAACAAGAAAATGGTTGGGAGAAATAAATTTTCCATGCATGTTTTGTATGTGGATTGTGTTGCATGCACGGGTTTGTAGGATCTGCACCCTCAATGGGTGGAACCATTGTTTTTTGACACGTCGTTGATGCTTTGGGCGGAAGCGTTGCTTTTTGGTCTTCCATTCGCGTATACAATGGGCGGAAGAGTGTTAATTGGCCTGCCAAAGACGCAGGTGCATTGGGCAGAGCCCTTACCCACTTAAATGCTTTCGCCTTCTCGTTGGGCAGAGCCTTTACACACATAAATGCTTTCGCATCTACAATGGGTGGATGTGTTGCTTTTGTCAGTTTGACCATTGACCAGTCAATATTCTTATGAAATAATATTATTATATGTTTGCAAAAGGCAAAACATATATCATTTAAATGCAGCTTTTGTTCCTACAATTTTTCATCAACTTAACACATTTCAAAACATTTGTTCACAAAGAGATCATCATGTCTCAAACACCTCAATATGTATTTGGTGCTCATTACAATGGAGAGATCCTTATCTCTGATGATATGGGCATTATATTTGAAAATATTGATATATGTCGGTTCAAATTAAGTAGAAATGCGAAGTTCGAATATTTGAGAGAGAGGATACAAACAAGGATGCAATATGGAGCTGTCTCACAAATTATATATCGAAATGATGTTAATTTCAGTGTGAACAACGTGAAATATGTCCCATTAAATATTTGAGATGATGATGATGTGGAAACGATGTTTTACAATCATGAATTATCTGGGTTTACATGCGATAGATTTATACATAAAATTTCAACTTTGCCAACAATCTCAAATCTCACAAGTGACCAATCCCACCGAGGCTGAGCCCGTCTCCATAATTCCCAACAAAGTCGTTGTTGAAGATGATGAAGAAGAAGATATTGAGTCACAAGCTCATGATTTTTTCACTACCTTATTCGAAGAGGGCAACCGTGACGAGGCAGATGCAATCAACGAAAATGAACAACACATTCCACTTAGGAATGTCTATTTTCCACCTGCCCACATGACCACTCTGGGAACAACTGGAGACAAATCATTATTTGAGTGGCCCCATAATCCCCGTCTTCTGCTGGAGGATGACATAGCTGTTGGGAACCAGTTCAAAAACAAATCTGACTGTGTGTTTGCGATATTCAAGTATCACATGAAACATGTCGTTGATTTCAGGGTTACATGTTCTGACACGAAGAGATATAAAATTTGTTGTAAGCGCAATGGTTGCAATTTCCGCCTAGTGGCATCCTATAGGAAAAGGAGTGACCTATGGGAGATAGGAATCATGGATCCCCCATACAATTGTTCAATGACCATCTTTAATTAGGATCATCGACAACTAAGCTCTCGATCGACAACTAATGCCTCTTGTTGATAAGGATCCCTCTATCAAGGTGAGTGTATGTATTAACGAAATTGTTTCTTTTTTAAAAATCACTTCATCTTACAAGAAAGCATGGATTGATAGATAAATACCTGCCCCTGGTTACTCAGCACTTCTTGAGAGATTTCTTAGAATCTTGACTTGACTTCCCCAGATGTATTGGACAGTGACGTGTCATGCCCCCTTGCTTAATATGAGATTTTTCGTTGGAAGTGTCATCCCATTTGAAGTGATTTTATTCATTGAGAGAGCTTTCATTCGTTGAATATTCGTCGTATGAATTTCTCCACGGTCAAACAATTAGCCATATGCAAACAGCGATATTCAAATAATGCAAAGTTTATGCTTGCCTTGAAGTTTTGAAAATGCGTTTTAGCAAGATAAAAGAATTTTTTTTGTAAAAAAATTTAGCTCAGGATTTAGAGTGAGCCTTACAGGAGTCGGGATACCTTTTGTAACAGTATGCTTTCGAGCTAACCCATGCTTCAATTAGGACTTTGAAAGGGTTGTAGCATGGCCTAGGTCATGGTTTAAGAAACAAAGGATAAGGCTCAAAGTGTATTTGTACCCGCCCGTTCTTTGTGATGTTCTCCAATCTTAAACTCAGTTAATTATGCGTTTGAACTCATATTAAATCTGGAATGATGGTTGAGATGTTTGGAAGTTTATTTATTGGAAGGCAGTCATTTTTGCAACACTTTTGATGTTGTTGAGGATTTTTAGTGACCCATTTTTTTGATTTGTTATCCTTGATTTATGCCTGACTGTTCTTATTTTGAGGTTACAGTCAGCAGGATGCCCCCGTTTTTCTTAAGTCTCCTTCGTAGGTTTTGACTTAGTGGGGTTTTCTTCTGAGAGATAATGACTGCCTATTTGGTAGGGAACCATCATCATCTTTTGATTCCAGAGGAATGTTTTTGATGTCATTCGTTATATACAAAGTGAAAGTTTGCGACTGAACGAGCGTTTGTTTTAACTAAGAAACTACCCTGCCCCAGGTTTTGATTAAAGGTTTCAATTTGTGTGAAAAAGAAAACTCCTACTTCTTAGGCTCAAAGGGGTTGACTAAGGATTATCCTCCTTATAACTCCAATATTTAGGAATTGAAAGAACGCTTGTATATCGTCAGCAAGATCTGTCCAAAAGCATATTGTATGAGATTATGGCATTGTTTTCGTCATCCTCCCTCTAAAGGCTTACAACTTTTTAAAACAAGATTTGAATATTATAAGGGGAGTAAAATGTAGTTTAAATGAAAACGAAAATATTAATTAAAGACAAACATATTTAATGCATTAATGAAAGTAACCAAAGTCTGACATATAAATAAGTGTTTAAGTAAATAGAGAAATTACAACTGAAAATTCGAATAAACAGAAAATTTCCTCGCCCAGACTGTCACTTCATTTGGATGCCTTTGAGGGGTGATAGAAAATCTCCAGTTGACCGTCTTGTGTGAACTCTAACGCTCCTCCGTCGATCAGGTTTTAAATTTTGTACTTCAGCGCCCAACAATCATTTGTATCATGTCTAGGACTATCGGAATGATAGGCACACATGGCATCAGGATTGTAGTTAGGAGAAGAAGTTTTGGGGTTTGGATGAGGTCCTATCAACATAATCAGATTCATCCTCAACATGTGTTACAATGCTTGAGATTGTGGCATATTGATGTTAGTAAACTATCTTTCGGGCTTGTTTTTCCTTTGTTGATTTTCCCATTGATGTTGACGAGGTCGTTGTTGGGCCCATGATGTGGTAGAAATTTAGAAAGGTCCACTCTTCATCGAAGGCTGATTAATGACTCGATTCCTAATTCTAGTTGTTTTCCCCATTTGGTTGCATCTGTCTTGATGAAGCTTGTTGAAGAGGACTCTTAGCTCTTCTTATCCTTGAGCCAAGTTTTGGATAAGATCCATCTGGCCTACCAGTTGTCCCATCATTTGAACCTTCATTATGGGTATCTCAGTTTGTAGCCTGTCTAACTGGTCATCCCTGTCGTCCTCAGGATTCTCCATGGTCATGCCCCTAGAGATGAGTGCTTTCACTTCTTCTTGCCCCTTGGATAAGTTCAAGAACATTTCTTGAAGTTGAGAGTTTTGAGTCTGAATGTCCTTGATAGTTTGTTCTAGAGCCATCTTTACTGAAATAAACAGTAAGCAGATGAGAGACCTGTGTGGGAAAAGCTTGTCATGATATGATGCATGGTATGTGGATGCAATGTTTTCAAGGACTTAGAAGATTTAAATTTTTTTAGACAAAAAAAGGACCAAACATAAATTGTATTAATAAGTTTAAATTGATTACAACCATACCCATTGGGCTTACAATGGAGGAAATAAAGAAAAATAAACTCCTAAGACAAAAAGGTCGAACGCATCCTCTTTGACGCAATGTAGGCGTTCAGATTTCGCTCCTCATGAAGCTGTCTTGTAAGCTCTAGAACCTTCTTTTCACTCGCATAGAACTGGGCTTCGAAGGTGTCTCATTCTTCCTTCAGCTGGATCCAAGCTCTTTGTAAATCTTCAAGAGAAGTAGGCATGGTAGGATGAAGAATAGCATAAGGAACATCCCCTTCAACTAATGGCTCCATGATGACGGGAAAAATGGCAGGGTATGACATACCGAGCCCTTGAGCACGAGTTCGTACCCATTTAAGATAAGGCTACAAAGGAATGGAGTTCTTATGCCCCAATGTCTTTCTATCCACTTTGTTTATCATTCTCCAAGCTTGTATGAACCTTTGACGGTAGCCTTGGTTATCTCCCTCATAGTCGAATACCAAGCCTTAGATAAGTGCATCGTGAGGACCGTCTCTTCGTGCATACCCAAATTGTCGTAATGAGAGAGAAGGGTTATAGGTGATACCTCCCATAATGCCTAAGAGTGGGACATTAGGGAATTCCCCACAACGGTCAATGATATTATTATCCTCCAAGAATCGAGAACACCAATAAATGTCAGAGTGTGTGAGAGACATCATTCTTTGAGACCATGTCAATCCTTGCTCGTTCTTCAATGTTGATCAAGGTAGTTGCAAAGTAAACCACTTGGCGAGTAGGGGAATGCAACACAAGAGAGTACCTCTTTTCTTCATGGTGCAAGTGTGGAAACAATGTAAAATGTCTCCAAGCAAAGTAGGTATAGGATTACGAGAGAGGAAGACCTTGATGGCATTCACATCTATGAATTGGTCCAGATTGGGAAATAGAACCAAACCATAGATTAGAAGGGCCAAGACATCTTCAAATGCTTGAAAATCCATATCCTCCCAGAATGAACGAGCTTTCTCCAACAGAAACTTGGCTAAGAAACCCTTAACTTCGCTTCTTGTCTCCCAATTTGCTATAATGTCAGATCTCTTCAGATGCAGGGATTCAGCAATGACTTTAGGCTTTGGAGTCCCTTCTAAACCAGTCAATGGTATTTGATCAAGCACGGGCACTCTCAAAAGTTCAGAGAACTCTTCTAGTGTAGGGACCAACTGATAGTCAGGAAAGGTGAAGCAATGATGCATGGGATCAAAGAATTGGAAGAGAACACATATCATTTCTTCTTGGAATTTGGAGGTAGACAAGCTGAAAGTCGACCATATTTCTCGGTGAAGGCAAAATCTCCAGGCACCCTTGATGCTAATTCTTGGAGTTGAGGGTGTGCTTTCACGAAATTGATTCGGATGGGATTCATGGCCTACAAAACAAAACAAAGAAAAATTTATAAATCCTTTAATTGGTTAGTGATAATGCTTATGATGTCATGATGTTTATTATGTTATGTACAAGTATGCAAAGCAAGCAAGTTGTTATGTACACACAAAACAGACAAGTCCTTAGGTTTAGGCTTGCAACGGGTTTATAGGTAAGTACCCTCTTGAAGTTTAGTTGGCTCAACCTGTCCTAGTAATAGTAACTAAGTTATAAGGGATCTCAATATCACTGACCTTTCTTTTAGGCATTGTCTCAGCTCAATCAATCTTTTCTTGCGGCCGAGATATCCCAAAATTCCAATCTTAATGAGCATAGCATCGAGTATCAACCAATCTTTGGTCGGAACCAAAGACGACTATCTCACTACTACCTAATGGCCAAGTTGTTCAATTAAGGTTCTAAGGTCAGTTAGTGCTTCATGATGTTGCTCAACGGCCCTGTATTCTCCTCGATTCAACATAAGGGATACCGGTACCAACAAATGTGTCACACTAACGTAGTCATTGCTTCAACCGAGTCGGTCTATGTTGTACAGTTTCCACAATCTATTGCTACTTACCTAAAAGGTGCCCCAGATCCGGGTAGAGGATCAAAACAAACCCAAACAAGGAACCATAATGTAAAGCAAGCAAGTCAAACAAGGAAATCAAGTAAAGGTGATCTAGCCCTAAGGTAACCCCACTTTTAAGTATATTTCCCCAAGAGAGTCGTCAGTTCTGTAATACGGTGGGAGAACTGACTTGGAGGTTTTGTGTTTGATTTCAATTGTTGCAGATAGCAAGAGTCGCCACCGACTTTTCTTTTATCCAATAAGGAAAGGGTGAAAAGAACAAGAAAGACCTTTAAGGTTATTTTCTTGAGTTCGGGGGGTAGGTTATGAAAAGGGAAGGTATTAGCACCCTTTTCATCCGTAGTTATCTACGGGATCTTAGTTGCTTGCTATCTCACTTGCTTTTTTTTGAAAATATGCTTGTGGTGTGGGTTTTGAAAGTATTTTGAAAACGTCTTTGTAATGGCTCTCATTTCTATAAGAACGCATACAAAGTGTTGTTTTGAAAATAGTTCAAAGAGGTGTTTATGGAATGTGTTTTTTGAAAGTGAATTTGAAAATGTGTCTTTGTAATGGCTCTCGTTTCTATAAGACCGCGTACAAAAAGCTTCGTCTTTTGAAAATGTTTCAAAATGAAAGTGTTCGTGTATAAAATGTTTTTATTGTGAGCAAGCGAGCAACTAGGAGCAACCTACCTACTCAAAAGGTCTTATGTTCTTTTCCTCCTCCTTTATATGTTGATATCTTACCATTGATTTGGTAAGAAGTCCCATCATTGGATGTGAAGGGACGGGCGTGGGACGTTTGTATAGTAATAGAAGGCAACCTATGGGACATTTTAGCAATTTTCATTTAGGGACTAGATTGTTTACCGAAGGCAACATTGAGGGTCATCGAGGGACTAAGATCTGTTATCGAGGGTCTTTTCTAAAATTCCCATATTCGAGAGACATGACTATTTTTCTGAGGCAACAAGTGAGATTACCCTAAGGGTGCATGTATGAATAGTGTGTTTGATTTGCATGCATTTTGTATTTGGTTTTTGAGTTGTCTATTTGTTATTTTTATCTTACCAGACATCTTAATTACTAACATTTGTATAAAAGCATTAAAAATGCAGAAAAATAAATCCTACACTATTACAAATATATTGAATAGTAAGAAAATATAAAGACAACATAAAAATAAAGAAAGGAAAATGGGCTCTTTCGATTCAGGCAGAAGCATCCTTCGATTCTGCTTCTCTAGCTCCCTTCGATTTAGCCTGGAAGTAGTGAAGACGTGCCTTTCGATTGGGCCTGGGATCATTATGTGATGCAGTCTACCTTTCTGCCTCCTTTGACTGGGGCCTGAAAGTCAGTGTGGGCGTGCCTTTCGACTGGGCCATGGAGTCAGCGTGGACACCTTTCGTTTCTCCCTTATGGCTCATTTGTTTGGACTGTGAAGCAGTGCACTCTTAACGTCAAGTCCCTTGCTGCCTCCTTCGATTGGGGCTTGGAAGTCAGTATGGATGCCTAAGGCTTCGTTTCATACTTCCTTCCTCGTGTTTCTTTCGTTTGAGATTTTGGATAGCAACATGGCCTAAGGCCATGCTAGCATCACCTTATGGCCAGGTTAGTTCTTAAAGCATATTTAATAAATCAAGAAACAAAACCAAAAAGATTAGCCATGAAAACAAATTAAAAGGGTGGAAACAAAAAGAAGAAACATGTTATGTACATGTTTTTGAAACGAAAGGGAAGACTATTCACATGTTATGCTAGAAACGGAAGGTTCAACGTTAAGAGTGACTTACCTTGCTTGAAGCTGGAACGTGTGTTGGACCTTGAGTGGCTGCCCTGAGTGTTTCTGGATTCGAAGGGAGGAAACAGGGGTTATGCCTTTAGTGCTGTATTCGAAGGTCAGGAGATGTGAAGGATGGTTTCAGACTCGAAAGAGAAAAAGAAAACAAGGGTTGTGTTTCTTTAGATTCGAATGACCAAGGAAACAGGTGTAGTGTTTCTTCTGGATTCAAAGGGTCAAGAAAAAAACAAGTGTTATGTTTCTTCTGGATTCTGGGTTTGAATATGTGTTTAAGTGTTTGAGAGTGTTTTAGTTTTTCTTGAGAGCTTTTGAGAGTTTGATGATTGAAGATTCGTTCCACTCCTAAGTCTTTGGATGTGTGTCCAGCCCCTTTAAATGTTATGGAGCTTATTATTTATAGGCAAAGCTGGCTGAAGTTTTAGAGGGAAAATAAAACAATTTAAAAATTTGAGTAAACTGCTTTTTGTAGCTTTCGATGGGCAGTACTCGTATGCCATTTTGGTGAAAAAATAGGGCAGTGTTTCAGGACTGCTGTGCAGCCGTTTTGGAGTGTTATGGCTAGTGTACCAGGCCTGAACTTGGCAGTAAGCATCTTTTGAATATTTCATCCTTTCATTTTGACCCCCCTTCGACCAGATTCTTCTTCCAACAATGTTATTTGATTTTCCTCTAACAAGTGTCCTTCGAATGGGTCACTTTTGTGCATCCTTCGAAGGAGCCAAAAGTGTGCCCCCTTGGATGGGTCACCAAAGTGTGCCTTAAGGTGGGTCTTATAAGTCCTTCGAATGGGCCATCAAACGTGTCCTTCGAATGGCACACCCATACATGTCCCTTGAATGGGTCATGTATGTATCTTTGAAAGGACCAAATGTGTCCTTCGAATGGACTAGTGAGGTATATCCTTCGACAGGGACTCCTATGTATGTCCTTCAAATCCACCAATCATGTATGCTGAAGGTTGTCAAGGATGGAATTAAAGCATACTAAAGGGAAATGTGTCCACTCGAAGCTAGCGTAAACATAGCTAATGCCCTGTCGAAGCCTGCATGCAGGAGGTTTAAACTTTGTGACTCAAAGCAAGCACACAAGAGGCCAATGCTCAAACGAAGACTTGCATGAAGGGAGTCACATGCCCAAATGAAAGAGGCATGTTAGGCTGGAAAAAATGTGCAACCGAAGGATGCCAAAAGGAGGCTTTTTGCCTTGGAATCGAAGGGGCTACAAGAGGCTATTTCCTTGTGCTTACTAGCCTAGTGGGAGCCTCTTGCGTGCAAGAAGGAATCTGTGGATCAATCGAAGGCTACATATAGCCAGCCATCGCAAGCATGGAGGGGAATATTTTTCCAGTCAACACAGGCATGCAAGCAAACATCCAATCGAAGCAGGCACATAGGCAGCCATTGTATTATGAACCATGTGAGGCCAAAGATGCAATCGAAGGTTGCATACATGAAGCTCCTGCCTTGTGAATCAAAGCCAGTGTGCCAGAGGCCCGTGCCCAGTCGAAGGATGCAAGCCAAGCTTGCATCAAAAGATGCCAGAAGTCCAATCGAAAGATGTGAATCGAAGGAAACTTGTTTTTCCTTCAATTTTGTCAAAAAGATTATTTTTATCTGTTTTCCCCTTTTTTAACAGTTTCCTTTTTAACTTGATACTGAAAAATCCAATTGTACTTGTGCAAGCTTGAATCTTGAGAATCCTTGTGAGAAATGCCTTGAGGAATGGAGGGAAAATTTTGGGGTACAACAATCGTATCCTCCGAAAAAAATTAATTAACATGGGTAAGTATCTTTTATGCAAACATTAGATGCTCGTTGATAGTATACCATTATATTAACCAATATTTTTTGTAACATGTAGGATATGCGCTGAACCAACCAACGTTTAAATATTATCGTAATCAAATTGGGATGACTAATGATGATGCTTTGAGGTGGATAAACAAAATTCTAGTTAAAAAATGGACGAGAGCATTTGACAAGGGTCATCGTTGGGGGCACATGACAACAAACCTTGTTGAGTCACTAAATTTTGTATTTAAAGGCACTCGTAATCTGCTCATCACAGCGTTAGTAAGTGCAACATACTATAGGATGAGAACGCTTTTTTTTGAAAGGGGTGTAAAGTGGAGTGCAGTTTTTAATTCTGGACAAACATTTACAGAGCGGTGCGTGAAGGTGATGAAAGAAGAGACATCAAAATCCGCCACGCATCAGGTAATAATTTTTTATTACAATAATAACACTTTCAGTGTGAAGGAGACAATTAACCACGGTGAGGGGAAGCCATTGGGACGTTACAAGGTCAGCCTAATGGGTGGATGGTGTGACTGCAGAAAGTTTCAAGCATATTGTGTTCCTTGTTCACATGTTATCGCTGCATGTTCTGTTGTGCGCCAAGACGCCTTTCTTCTATTGTCTGACGTTTACAAGGTGACGAACTTATTTGGGGTTTACAGCATGAGCTTTCCAGTTCTACCATGCGATGAGTATTGGCCCACTTATGAGGGAGATCAAATTTTCCATAATCCAGTCATGCGGAGGAACAAGAAAGGCCGTCCTGTGAGCACCCGTATTACAATAGAAATGGACACATATGATAAGTTGGAGAGAAAATGCACATTGTTTCGTCTTCCAGGTCACAATCGAACACGATGCCCCAATGTAGGAACTAGTAATAATTAGTTAGTCATTTTGTTATCAATCTTCAAAATTGTATGTATAATGACGCCAAGAAATTATGTTTCATTCCACTAATACTTTTGCATTTAATATAAATAACAAATAAAAAAAAACAACACATAAATTAAAATACTTAGACAAATAGTAGAACTTAGCAACAACATTAAACCTAAACAATATCAACATGTTCAAACAATGACATAAGCATTTCTAGGATATTACAACCAGCAACACAATATGTTTTTGTTGAAGCATCATCATAAGAACACATGCATCGTTGTGAACAAGTCTCCAAGAACGAGTGGGTCCATTTAAGTCGGGCACCGTAACTAGCCTATCAATTTTCCAGATCTTTTCACCTTGGGCAATTTCTTCCCCTAACCATCCCTCCAAGTGCCTATGCAGATGCTCAAATGTCTGCGTGTTCAACAACTTAATCTTCATCGGAGGCTTTACAGGAGAAAAATCAGTTCAGCGTCTCTTTTCATATATGGAAACTTTGGAAACTCTCCGGATGTTGAAGACATTTTTAAGATAGAACTAAAGAAAAATATTTTAAGTGTAGCTAGGATCATTCAACGTCAATGGTATTTATAGTTCACAGCAAAAAATTTAAAATAATAAATAAAACCCTCAGCCCATTGCAGTGGCGGAGCCGTACTGAAATAATAAAATAATGAGAGCCTCCGCCCATTGCATTGGAGGAACCGTACTTAAATAATAAAATAATAAAACCCTCCCTCCATTGCAGTGGTGGAGCTGTACTGAAATAATAAAATAACGAGAGTCTCCGACCATTGCACTGGCGAAACCGTACTTAAATAATAAAATAATAAAACTCTCCGCTCATTCTAGTGGCGGAGCCGTACTGAAATAATAAAATAACGAAAGCTTTCGTCCATTGCACTAGAGGAACCGTACTTAAATAATAAAATAATAAAACCATTCGTCCATTGCAGTGGCGGAGCCGTACTGAAATAATAAAATAACGAGAGCATTCGTCCATTGGACTGACGAAACCGTACTTAAATAATAAAATAATAGAACTCTCCGTCTATTGTAGTGGCGGAGCCGTACTGAAATAATAAAATAACGAGAGTCTCTGTCCATTGCACTGACAGAACCATACTTAAATAACAAAATAACGAAACATTTCGTCCATTGTACTGGGGAACCCATATTTATTTATTACTATAATTAACATTTATTTTAATTTAAACATATTTTTAAATATTAATTTTAATATTGATTTTTAATTTAATGATAATTTTTATTTATTTTTAATATTATATTAAAAAAAATGACATATAAACAGCTTCGTCAATCTAATGGGTGAAAGCTGTGTAAAATAAAAGTCATCCGCTCATCTAATAAACAGAGTCTTCTATTTTTATTTTTATTTTTGTTTTGAAAAATAATATATTAGGAATATGAATTAAAATGGATAGTAATATAAGAATTAGTTTAAAAGAGTGATATATTGGTAAAAACTTCTCAATGGAGTACTTACCAATAGATTTAAAAATGGAGGGACTATATTAAACTAGCAGAAAAGTACACGTCAGTACTAATCAATATCTTCAACCACCCATTTTCGGTTGCATTTATGTTTTGCTGGCGTATCATAATCTTAGTCAAACTATCTCAATTCATGGCAATTTAATTTTAATAAAAAAACTCACTCAAGATAAACAAATTTAAAATAATAAAAAAATCAGTATTTTTTTATATGATAATTATCCATTGAACCTCACCTCATAACTCATATGATACACAAACAATTTGACAAGTGCCAGCCTTTCTAACCTGTATTCAGTCACATCATTGTTCTCAATTACCTTTCTTTCATTGCAACACTTTGCTTTCAAACCGTTGCTAAAGATCCATACCAAATATTCAACCATGTCTTTCCTCACACTTCCTCAAACCCTCTTACCAAAATCTTCTATTTGTGAAACCAAGACTCACTCACCATCATGCTAAGGTAAACCTTAGTTGGTCAATTCAAGAGTCAACAAAGTTTCTTTTCATCCTTGTCTTTTCATATTGTTTCTTTCTACACTATGTTGTCAAGGTAGAAAACATTCACCTTAAAAAGTGTTTTTCTTTTTTATGTTGGAGAATTGAACTACAAAACCATGCAAAATCATAGGACTTGGTTGTGTTTATGTATCCTACTTTTGTCTAAAGTAGTTTTGGTTTTCTGTGGTATTCAATGGATTGGGAAGATCTCACCTGGATTTGGGGGGTCACAGATGAATTGGATTGATAAGAATGGAAAGTTTCTTGTCTCAAACAAAAAACAATTTGGTTTTGGCTTTGTCACATCTTCACACAACAACACATTGTTTAATCTTGCAATAGTCCACATGGATAGCACCAAAATCATTTGGACTGCAAATAGAGAATCTGCTGTTTCAAGTTCTGATAAATTTGTGTTTGATGAAAAGGGTAATGTTTTTTTACAAAAAGGAAAGTTTTTTATTTGGTCAACAAACACAAGTAACATGAAGGTTTCTTCAATGAAGTTACAAGATAATGGAAACTTAGTTTTGCTTGGAAATGATGATAGTGATGTGATTTGGCAAAGCTTTGATCATCCAACAGATACTTTGTTGCCAATGCAAAACTTCACCAAGGGAATGAGACTTATCAGTGAACAAGATTCTTCTAACAATTTGAGTTATGTGCTTGAAATTGAATCTCATTCTGGTAATGTTGTTCTTTCCAGTGGTTTACAATCTCCACAAAGTTATTGGTCTATGCAAAAAGATATCCGAAGAATCGTCAATGAGAACGGCGATGATGTTGCTTTTGCAACTCTTGATGCAAATTCATGGAAATTCTATGATAATAAGAGATCTTTGTTGTGGCAATTTATCATTGCTGATGATGTTTCAAATGCAACATGGATTGCGGTTTTGGGAAGTGATGGATTTATTACTTTCATGAATCTTCAAAACAAAAACTCAATTGCTTCATCAACAAGAATACCACAAGATTCTTGTAGTACACCACAGCCTTGTGGTTCTTACAATGTATGCTTTGGTGACAGAAAATGTACTTGTCCTTCTATTCTTAGCTCTAGACCTAGTTGCGAACCGGGTTTTGCTTCGCCTTGTAACTCGAAAAATTCTATTGAGTTAGTGAAAGGTGATGATGGACTTAATTACTTTGCTCTTGGATTTCTTCAACCTTCTTCGAAAACCGATTTGATTGGTTGCAAAAATTCTTGTAGTGAGAATTGTTCATGTCTTGCTATGTTCTTTCATGGGAGTTCAGGTAACTGTTATATGTTAGATAGGATTGGAAGCTTTGTGAAAACTGATAATGATACTGGTTTTGTCTCTTACATTAAAGTCTCAAGAGACAAAAGCACTGACACGGACACGGACACGGAAGAGAACGGAAACAAGAATAAGCAGACAATAGTTGTTCTGATCATTGTGGTATTAACATTGTTTGTCATTTCTGGCATGATCTATGTGGGACTAAAATACATAAAGAAAAAGGAAAATTTGTCTGAACCTCCAGCCGAAGATTCAGACAACGATGACGATTTCTTGGAGAGTTTAACTAGTATGCCAATCCGTTTCACCTACAACGATCTAGAAGCGGCGACGAATAACTTTGCGGTGAAGTTAGGTCAAGGTGGTTTCGGCTCTGTTTATAAGGGAAGTCTTTCAGATGGAACACAAATAGCTGTGAAAAAGTTAGAAGGAATAGGTCAAGGGAAGAAAGAATTTAGAGTTGAAGTTAGCATTATTGGAAGCATTCATCATCATCATTTGGTAAGGCTTAAAGGGTTTTGTGCTGAAGGATCTCATAAACTTCTTGTTTATGAGTATATGGAAAATGGTTCCTTGGATAAATGGATATTCAAAAAAAGAGAACAATCTTTGGATTGGAACACAAGGTACAACATTGCACTAGGAACAGCTAAAGGACTAGCTTATCTACATGAAGATTGTGATTCAAAGATTGTTCATTGTGATATCAAACCAGAAAATGTGCTTTTAGACAATAATTTTGAAGCCAAAGTATCTGATTTCGGTCTCGCGAAACTCATGAACCGCGAACAAAGCCATGTTTTCACAACAATGAGAGGAACAAGAGGGTACTTAGCACCAGAATGGATCACAAACTATGCTATATCAGAGAAAAGTGATGTTTATAGCTATGGAATGGTGCTGTTAGAGATAATAAGTGGAAGGAAAAACTATGATGCTAATGAAAATTCGGAGAAATCGCATTTTCCTTCTTATGCTTATAAGATGATGGAACAAGGGAAGGTGGAAGATTTGGTTGATCATGAGATGAAAATGTGTGAAAATGATGTGAGAGTTGAGATTGCTTTGAATGTTGCATTTTTGTGTATACAAGAAGATATGAGTTTGAGGCCTTCTATGAATAAAGTTGTGCAAATGCTTGAGGGTTTATGTGATGTTCCTAAGGTACCAAAAGGTTCTCCATTAGGTTCTAAGTTTTATTTGAATTTGCTTAGACCTACAAGTGAGAGTGGAACTTCTTCAGAACCATTAGAGGGGTATAGTGATGCATATCTATCTGCTGTTAGGCTTTCAAGACCAAGATAAAAAGTATGTGTAACATTTTTTATTTATTATAACTAGTGTTTTTTGTTTTTTGTTTTTTGTTTTTTCTTTGGTGTTATTGAGGGAATTCAAGTGTACAAAGTCTAATTAGTGTCATCAATTTTAGAAACATATGTTTTTGAATTTTGACACCAAGAAGTATAGTAATAGATGCTTTTATATTTTTATGTGAGCGATAGAGAGAATCTTTATTTCAAAGTAAGAGGCTTTACCAATAGGTAGTTACCTTTTTCTTTAGGAAATACATACATCATATCCTACCACAATAGCTAGTTACCATTATCTCATTATATTAGTTATAAGGTTGCAAAATTCCTTTATACAAAAAATTCCCACAAAAAGAAATAAAATTTACTCATACGGGCGGGGTTGGGCCAGCAGTAGGCCCAACAACGAACATGTTCAATTATCCGTCTAAAAGCATATCTACGAAAGAGTTGAGGGTTTAGTGTATCTGTAACTATTTGATCCATATCATAGGTGACTACCCACCGTTAGATATGATCTAACGGACTCCTGTGTTCCGCTTCATGAAATAAAGAGTGGTTCTAACCGCCTTCTACATATAATATATCCCACAACAAATCTACAGATGCATTTTTACCATAACTTATTACATTATTTGGATTGACCGTTAGGGTGCTAACTGTAACGCCTCAGATTGTTTTCAGAATTACCGACTGATCCCACAAATCAACACAAGTATTTTCAGTATGCTTTGTCCTCACTTCCACGTTTTTCGGGAAACTTCTCATAAAGTCACTCATCTAAATACTACTACAAGTCAAGCACATTTAACTATGATGTTCTTATTTGTTAAGCTCGGGAAAAAAAGATGCATCTTGTTGGTATAGCTAGTACCAATCAATCCTTATAATCCTTCCTTCAACCATGGAGTTAAATATCGGCACAACCTTTGGATCCATCTCATTCCGATGTGAATTCGACGATAACTTTTTGCCCTCTTCGACCTTAGGTGTTACATTTATTCTTCACCCTTTTCGGCCTCGGGTGTTACATGTCCACCAGCTTCTACTTGCTTCGTCCCCGAACCAAATCGTACTGGGAGAGGTCGGCTCTGATACCATTTGTAACGCCTCAAACTGCTTTTAGTATTAGCAACTGACCTCACAAACTAACACACGTCTTTTCAACATACTTTGTCCTTACTCCCACGTTTTTTGGAAAACTTCTCAGAAAGCCATCCATCCAAATACTACTCCAAGTCAAGCATGATTAACTATGCTTTATTTTTAGTTGTTAGTCTACCAAAAAGAAGATGCATTTTGTCGGTATAAGTAATGTAACACCTCGCTTTTCCCAATAGTATAATTATAATAAAAGTACACAGAATATATCAGAGTCCACAAGCAGAATGTCACATACTTCAAAAATTCATAAAGTCTTAAGTCACTTTATTACTGAATTTCTCATAAAATCAATTTAACAGCGGAATAATTAAATTAGTTTTGTTCCATGGTATTGCATCCTCAACAACAAATAAAACTCCATAAAAGTGTGGTCCATCATAAGTATAAAGATGAGATATGTAACGAATTTAATTAAAAAAAAATACAAAAACATAGAAAGTTTTTGAATCCCGTGTTACTTATCAGAGCAACTCCTATGACTCGATCAGGCAACACTCACTCCAAGCACTACTCAGGTACTTGGTCATCTGTACTCCCCAAGGGGCACAGACACAACAACACAAAAAGGGTGAGAATTATATTTCATAAATATACGAAGAATATCACATGCTAATGAGTAGTAATTCACAAATACACATAAATCACAGTTCATCCAATACATCACAACATATTCCTCGTGCATATAATACAATATCAACTTAAGATAGTGCAATGTAATGCAACTGACGACAACTTAATGCATGTGGTTCCAACAGGGCATAAGCCCCCAACATAGTATCAATTGGGCAACACCAGGGCATAAGCCCTCAACATAACGCCATCACAGGCCAACAACAAGGCATAAGCCTTCACCAATGAAATGTATGCATTATCATCATACAGCAACACGCGAATCCACACAAAGGTTATATATTTTAATCTTATTTCCACTATTACTAGCCTTCATATGCTTACCTAAGTCATACTAGTTCTTAAGAATAAAAAAGGATTGCACTGCATGCAAAAATGGGAAAGAAATCACAAAAAATGGATTTTCTGCACATCAGTCTGTCCATACGCGTACCATACACGTTTGGCTTCTCCCTCTCCCATATTGTAGCGGTAGAAATGTTTAAGACTAAGCCATTAGATTAACTAGACTTTATACAAATCAAAAATAAAAATCGCCACCGCGCTTTATTGTTTCCAAAGAAATGGGAAAAGAGTGAATAACCCAAAAAGGGGGAAAGATTCAAGGTAAGGGGGTTGGTTATGCAAAGGGAAGGTATTAGCACCCTAAACATCTACGGTACTCCACAGGAACCTCTTTGTAAAATCTGTATATTTTGGCTATAAAAAATGTGTTATATATAAAATGGATGGTGGAGGTGAGAAAAGAAATATATTTTTATGATTTTTGCACCCGCCGCGGTTGCGAACCTTTAGTGCCTACGTACCACCTTTCGTGCAATAGGGGATCATGGTACATGTAGTTACTCTTTTAAAAGTTTGAAACACAAGTGTGTTGGTTATTTTTATGAGATAAAACATCATCGTCATTGTCCGTGTGGAAAATGTACTTACTACCCACAATCATGAGAAAGGAGAATTTGTATCATCTCAAAGTGGAGGATATGGCTTGGATTTTAAAATCAACAATGCCTCACTCAATACCCAAGTGGAAAATATCTCTCTTCACTACATATTATAGAAGTATAGTTGTTTACATCACTACAAGGATTGACAAGAGTCTGATCTTTTAAGAAAAGTTTAAAGATAAAAATCAAAGTGGAAAAATGGTTTGAAATGAGATTGGTTGACTTTTAGTCTTCTCATAAAAAAAGGTGTCAAAGTATTATTAAGTTGATTGGGGGTTTATTTATAAAAATGTTTGAAAATGCATGGACATAAGTCCAAGTTTATTATGAAGATGTTTCAAGTTTAGAAAAACAAGAAGAGTTTTCAAAAGGAGGAAGAAGATTTTTGAAATTAAAGAAGATGGGAGGAGAAGAAGGGACTATCCTAAAGCATAAGGTAAAAGCTAGAGATAAGAACCATCTAACCAACAAGAAGCCAAAACTTGACATTATGAGCCAATATAGAATTCTCATTCCTTGGATTGAAACCAAGCAAGCAAAGATACTAGACCTCTTCAAGTGTATTAAACCTTCACAGAAATTGGGCAGAGTAACGGTTGTATACGGATGAATTCCAGATTACAAACAAAGAGTGTAATCACAAAAAACCTGCACACAAAAACAAACAAGCAACCCAATGTCTTGAGGTAAACCTCAAGAATTCCAGACAAAATAATCAGATAAGATCACAAGGTCTCTGAGATAGGCCAAGATTTCTAATCCTAAGTCCAAAAAAGGTCCACTGCTCCATAATGCCAAGGATAGTAACCAAATAGTCCAAGTGCCATTAAGAGTTTTTTAGGGTTTAAGTTGATTATTAAGTATTTTAGAAAAAAGAAAAGAAAAGCTCAAGTGAGCAAAATAAAAATGACAAGAATAATAAATGCTCAAATGAGCAAAGATAAAAATGGCATGAAATGTAAAATGCTAAAAGTAAATGGTACATAAAGCATAAAAATAATAAAGCAAAAAATAAACAAGTCAATAATTAGTGGTTAGTTGGATGTCCATCTTGAAACTTGCATTTGGAACTCATTAGAGGATTGGTAGAACCAAAGCCTCCACACAACAAGTTGCATTTGCTTTTTGTCAAGTATATCATCCATTTGGAATTCTCACAAGTACCATTTAATGATCAATGATGTTTAAGTGATCCGCATTGACCAAAGGTGTTGTAGATCCATTAGAGGATTCGTAGAACCAAAGCCTCCACACAATGAATCTCAAGGTTATTGGATCAAAGAGATCAAATTAACATACTTGGGCTTACAATCATAAGTTTGGGCCACGAATGATCATTTATTCGAATCGGGACAAAATTTAACGCTATGTTAAGCAATCGTAAGTGGACTTATATAGAAGTCGCACCTATTTTGAGGTCGGCCAATAGCAATCTATGCACCATTTGTTTTGAGACATGATATAGAGATCATGCTCCAACAACATTTAGTGCAATGAGAATGGGATAAGATGAAGAGGGATTAGGGTAAAAAGAGAAACCACATTTGAATTATTATTTAATCAAACTATTATTAAAAGCATTCATCCATTTTTTGTGGAGTTAAACTCAACACCATGGATCCAATGATGTTAATAAAGCCATGACCAAAAAATCAACCCAAGACAGCCAGAAAATGTTCACAAAATAATAATATATTTAATATATACATTAAAGGGTTTTTTTAAAAAGTAAAAAAAAAAAGAAAATAATAAGGAAAATGTCAATTATATTCAAATTAATCAAGAAATGAAAAGTAAAACCATAGAAAAATCAGGAAAGGTGCCAAGTAATTTTACAAAAAATTTGGGAATTTTTAAAAGTCAGAAACTATTTTTAAAAATTAAAATAAATGGGTAAAATAAACAAAAATAGCAAAAAATAGTAAAGTCAGAAACAAAAATAAAATAAGGTCCCCAATATTTGTCACAATATCATTGGATCATTCCATGATTTTTTCAGAATTTAAAAATGTGTAAAAGTATTTTTAAACATTTTAAATCAATCAAATAAGTGTAAAATTCATAAAAAATACCAAAACACAAAATTAAATTATGAAAAAATAAAAATCAGAAAGAGAATAATCAAAAATATTTTTCATAATTTTTTTGGAATTTTGGACTAAAAATGAATTTTCTAGTATTTTTTGAAATTTAAAACAATAAAAATATATATATAAATCAGAAAAAGAAAATAAAAGAATTAGATGTGGACCATTGGATGAGAGTCAAAACGCGTTAGTAATCAAATCCAAAGGATCTGGCGCACTGTGCATATCATGGTCTTTAGTGAATAATGTACAAAATAATTAATAAATCAGATTTTTGAAAAAAATAAATGGCACGCTTTCATTGGTTAGAAGGTGACACATTGGTCATCTTCAACCTCCAGCCCTCACGAATTACAGGTCTCTCAAACTGTAAAATCAGAAGCTCGGACCTATGCCATTCGATTCGTCTCTTCAAGACGAAGACAACCATACCCTCGCGCCATTTTTATATAAACTGTAACTCAAGCAATTTGGAAAGAAAATTTTGAAAAGGGATTTGAAAATTCATGGTCAAAACGTGCTTCCAGATAAAAGTAAGTGTTGCGACTAGAATCAGGGCAATGAGAGCAACATAATGGTATCAAAGTTTCGAAGAATTGATGAAGGAATCTACCTATTGAAGTTGAGTTGCAGAGCTCTGAAACTGGACTTCTATGGACAATATAGGGCACAATTCTTGAATGTGATTATATGGTTAACTTCAGGGAAGATCAAGGAAGGTGAATTGATGGAAAAATTGGATTAAAAAAGGCTTGAGAATAGAATTCGAAGTAGCTGAATTCTGGGTTGTGAAGCAAGTTTGGCAGGGTGATTCTGGCTATCTAAGCTTGGTAAATTGAATGGAGGATGACCCTCTATTTATAGGGAATCAAATGGGATGCTCAAGCGTGTGGAATGATGCAAATTGGAGGGAAATCATGTGGGTCTGCATCATGAAGAAAGTGTGACTCAAGCTTGATCAAAACTTAGCCAAATCGTGCGTTTCATGATGCTAATCACTTCTGGCAAGTTGCTAAACATGATTAGAAGCAAAAAATTATGGAAATTTTGTGATTAGAAGCTAAAACAAAGATTTCAAAATTCTGACTTTGTGGAAAATTCAGTTTTAAACTACCAAATTCACATCCATGGAATTTCCACCTCAAGGGGTCTTAGGGCATAATTCTTGATGCTTTGGAAAGATGAGGTAACAAGCTTTGCAATGGAAAAAGAATGGAATAAAATGGAGGCTTAAGCTGAAAATTACATGGAGTCAAAGTTGAAGAAAAAGAGTTGACTTTCCATACTTAGAAATATTTCAAATTCTTCTTTAAAAATGACCTATGATCTCTTGCATCCAAACATGGCCTTCCACTTAGAATTTTATCTTAACCCCAATGAAGTAGATCTATTGAATGACATTTTGAAATTTGAACCACTCAAAATCTCCAAAAATTGAGCAAGTTATGACTTGTTGAAGTTGGCCAAAAATTATGAAATGACCTATAATCTTTTGCATTCTTAAGGCAACTTCCATCCATTTTCTTACTTTGCACATAAAAGAAGGAATGAAGTAAACATCCTTAAGATCATCATGGAAAAAGAATGGGCTCAAGGTGGCAAAAATTGACCAAGTTATGACTATTTAAAGTCACATATGGAAAATTAAGGATTCATCTGGATGACTTGTAATCTTTCTTCTTCACCAAGTTATTTCCACATGAAAACTCCTTGGAACTTTTGAAGTTATTTGTTGGTAACTCTTTGAAGAGAAGAGTGTTTTTGGAATCACTCAAAAATAACAAAAGATGAGCAAGATATTCCCCTTTGAAGTCCAAAACCCTAGCCTCTAGATCAAGAGAATGCTTGGTGGAACTTTGCCAAGTTTGAACAAACTTTTTGTGCCAATATTCTTCCTTTGTGAATAGAAATTGTTGAGGATGATGATGAGGAACTATGGCCACCAAAACCAATTTCATACCAACTTCAAAACAACTTCAATGGTGAGGTTTGAATCTCTCAAGTTTTTGATTAGGGCATGGAAATAAACTCATGAACCCATGAAGCAAACTTGCTAAACCTCATTGCCTTTACCTACATTATCAACAAGTAAATCAAACCAATATTGCATTTTTTTAATTAGAGAAAAATCAAATTACAATATCTATGATCACAAAAGCAAACAAATCAAGGTGCTTGGTGACTCCTCAAAGAGCAAAGCTAAAGATAGGGAGAAGAACCAAAGTCCCTAATGTGATTTTGTGGTGATTGAAACAATATGGTATGATAAAGGGATCTTAGGGGGAAAAATTGGGGTACAACACATACCATATGCGTATCTGCACATACTTCTTCTGCACCTGAGCCTCATACACATACCATACGCGTACGACCAGATGTGTTTTCCTTCTTAAAAATCCTCCCAACTTCCCATATGTGTACTGGCTAGTTCATACACGTATTACCTTCTTTCCGTACGCATACCATACGCGTACTGGAAGATGGTCGTGTTGGCTTGGGGACAGGGTGTGTACCATACGCGTACGACCCTTTGGGACGTCCCTCATACGTGTATCATACGCGCATGGCCAGTCTGCTACACAAATATTTTTGCTATCGCACCAGAACAATGTCCACTTGTTTTGAGCACTTCCAACCTCCTATTTTGGGTCCAAAATAGCATTCTTTCACATGAAAACTTAGGGATTTTATATAATTTCATTATCCTATGAATCTACAACAATTTCTACATCTAATTCTTCAATCTGTCACATTCCTAGATCTGTAATTTTCCAGATCTGGGATTTTTATAAACAACACAACAATAGCAAAATCAGCAACATTAACATATTCATAGAATCAATTGAATCACGATTTCCACATAAAATCACATAGGAATCACATAAATCAAACAAGAAAATTTATTCATAAAACCTAAAGAGAGTAAGGAACCTTCATTATCCTTTTATGTTATAATCACCATTTAGAGAACTTATAATGCTCGTTAATTTAATTAATTATTTAATTAAATTATTTTTGGATTATTGGTTGAAGTTGTGAGATGTTGGGAATTGTTGGTATAAGTTGTTAGATTATTATTAATTAATTTATTAGTTGATTAATAATAATAATGATGTTGAAATTAATGGAATAATATAAGATTAAGTTGTCAGGCTTATTTATATGGTAGCATTAAGGAGGTGTGAGAATTAGGCCCAATAGCAATACTATTATTATTAAGTTTGGTTATAATAATATAAATTAGAAGTGACAGTAAGGAAAAGAGGTTTTTTCAAGTAGAAGAGGAATAAGGGTTGGAAGAAAGAAAAGAACGTAGAAGTTATAGAGAAGAGGAAAAGAGGCAAAGCGGAATTCGATCGAAAAATTATAGAGCAACCTTCAATCCAAGGTAAGGGTGGGGTTCTAACTCTATAAAAAGGTTTGTGATGAGTAGTATATGGGATTGGATTTGAAAGAAAAAAATTCATTTTGGTTGTGATTGATATATATATATATATATATATATATATATATATATATATATATTGTTGTTTGATGAGGAATCAATGATTTAGAGATGAATAATGATGCCCAAATGATGTATAATTAATGTAGAAACATAGGATTATCATAAGTGATGATTACCTATGATTAGATAATGTTTTTAGGAACCAGGGCAGGGAAATCACAGTGAAAACACAGTGAAATCACATAATAAATTCAGCACAAATCAGTATGAGTCGACCTCAAAGGTCGTGCATCGACACATGCAGGATTTAAGACTCATGATGAGTCGATACGAAAGGATCATGCATCGACACATGCAGTATTTCAGACTCTATATGAGTCGACACAAGATGGTTATGCATCGACTCATGCAGGATTCCAGACCCAATACGCGCCGACTCAAAGAGGCACGCGTCGACTCATGCAGTCCAATTTTTGATAGATTTTTCCAAAGGCTGTAACTTGAGTTTCCGGACTCCGTTTGAGGTGCCGTTTGAAGCGTTAGATAGCTAACATGATGAAATTCATTCATAAGTATTAAAATGAAGGATAAGAAGAATAATCCTAGTACCCAAATTAGGATAGAGTTAGCTTCCCGTGTTAATCGCTATGATGATTTCGTGAAGTATGATGAGGATAAAACGATCTTAGATTATTGCTTGGTTCATAAAAGTAAGATTGATAATAATAATAATAATAATAATAATAATAATAATAATAATAATGTAGTATTACAGTATAATAACATGCAGAGATTTAGTAATTAGAGATAAGCATTAGATGAGTGATTAATCGGTATAGTCGAGAATTGTCTGAATATTTATGGGAGATATCATGTTGTAGGCCTATGGCCAATGTTGCATGGTTGTTGACCTGCTGTTGTGTTGTGGTTATGGTTGAGTTGCTGTGAATTTATGTGGATGAATTATGCTGATGATTTATGTTGACAAATTGTGTTGATGATATATGATGAGATGCCTCTAATTATTGGCAGCTATTGAGTTATAGGCTTCTGGCCAATGATGATTCGTATTGAGATGATGTTAGTTGTGGTTGTTGTTACTACATTCATGATTGTGTCGCATACATTGCAAATCAAGATGGAGCTGATGCTCGTTAAGATGACCTGTATTGACGAATATTAAGATGAAGGCTTATGTCTTGTTGATGCCTCTATTTATTGGAAATTATTTTAAGATGGGAGTTCTACTTCAATGGTACCACATGCATTTTCATAGTATTGAGTCGCATTACATGATTGCATAAGGAAGTTGTGTATTGATGTGGTAAATGTTGTATGTTGTTGATGTTCCCTTGCGATTATTGTTGTTTATAAGATGTGAAGTGGTGATATTATATGATCTGATCTAATATATTATTCATCATACATTTTATTATATTGTTAGATATCTCACCCCTTCTGTTTGAATGTTACCCTTACGTTGGTAACGTGCAAGTAATCCTGAGTGAAGGTGGTTTACCTTTAGTAGTTCAAGTCGGTGTCATTGCTCTGATACGTAACACTCGGGGGGATGAACGCTTGTTGCTTTTAGTTATTGTTATTCCGGTTTTTGAACTTTAATTTGACTGTTGCTAAGTATGTGTTATTTTGAAGTTGCTGTAATGTTGGACAAGGATGTTATTATGATTCCGCTGCGTAGTTGTTCAAGTTGTTGAATTAAGAGATTAATTTATTTTGCTGTTGGTTCATCTGAAGTTTTAAAGTGTTATGTATCCATGTTGAATGAAATAGTTTCTAAGTTGAATTTGTGGCATCCTGGTTCAGTTGTATGAATTTTATAACTCTGATTTACATTTATAATTGCCAGGTAGAATTGGGGTGTTACAAAGTTGATATTAGAGCAGGTCGGTCTGTCCGGCCAAGTTGTCTAATCTTGTTTGTTCCTTAGTATGCGACAAGTGTGTGGAACACTGTCGGTGTTTTCATGTTTTTCTAATCTCTTTCACACAGGAGTTGGTTTGAATATAAGTGGGGGAGAAGCTTTGATTCTCAGATATGTTTCGGTTGTAAGATGTTGGTTCGGTATGGCGACAGTGCAAGTATTATTGAAGTTTTGTTGTTTCCCGAATCCGAAGGTGACATGGATTAAAGACTTTGTTTGTTAATCAAGTTGGAACATATTGAGGGAGGATGATCAGACATTGTTGATATTTACTTCTTGAAGGATGAGGAGCAATGTAACAGTTATTGATATATGAGTAGAGTGTAAACCCCTTATGTTTCAGAAGGTGATTGTTAAGTAACAAGGATAATCTTTAGAAGGTGTAATTTAGAAAGTTGCGATGTTTCAATGCTGCTGGTAGACTGTGAAGTTATTGTTTTGAGTAGCCCTTGCATAAGATGTCGATGTTTGAACGGTAATAGAGTGACAAATTTATGTAGACCTTGTCGTGGGATCCTTGTGAGTGATTGTAAAAGTTGTTGAAGTTGTTGGAATATTTTGAATCACGAGTCAGAGTCGGAAACACGAGGAGATGAGTACGATTTCAAGAATGGTAAGTGTTGGTACTGGTACAAAGAAATTTTGTTCTTATTTTATCGTAAGGTGTGTTATAGTATGTCGCTGTATGACGTCGGTGTTTGCATTTTTAGATAACTTTGGAAATTCATATCTTGTATTCTGAGTATCGAATTAGTGTTCCATTTGAACCTATGAGGAAATAGAAATATATTCTATCATATGAAAGTGTTTTCAAATATGGTTGATGCATTCCCATGTAGAGGAACTCTGAAGTCGTTTATAGAACTAGAGGCTTTTGGGCATAAAGGATTATTATTGCAGTTGTTCGAGACAAGGTCAAGCATAATATGTTGATGGCAAATAAGTTGAGAAATGAGATGTTTGGCATTAAAAATGATAGTCGTTCATCATTTCAAGTATGGGATGTTGCATGTGAAGGAAGTTTTGTAGAACTAAAGAAAAGATTGACGACTGCTCTGATATTGGTTTTGCCTAATCCTAGTGAGTCGTTTATAGTGTATTATGAACGTGTCTAAGATGGGACTTAGTGGTGTTTATGTTGAAGATTTGGAGGCATTGTCTTTTTGGTTCTAGATTTGAAGTATTTAGCGACCATAAGAGTTTAAAGTATTTATTTGATCAGAAGGAATTAAATAGGAGACAATAAAGATGGTTAGAGTTATTGGAAGATTATGATTTCGGTTTGAATTATAATCCAAGATAAAGAAAATGTGGTGGCTGATGCGTTAAGTCAAAAGACTTTACATATGTCGACAATGATGGTTAAAGAATTGGAATTAATTGAACAGTTCAGAGATATGAGCTTAGTTTGTGAAGTGACACCGGAGAGTGTTATGTTGGGGATGTTAAAGATTAACAATGATTTTCTTAACAATATCAAAGAAGCTCAGAAGCTAGATGTGAAATTGGTAGATTCGATGGTTGGACTCAATCAGTCTGAGAATGATGATTTCGAGTTAGATGTGCATGGTGTGTTGAGATTCTGTAATCGAATTTGTATTCCCGATGATGCGGAGATGAAGAAAGTAATTCTTGAGTTGGAGGATACTTAACCTTCACGTGAGGCTAAGTGAGTGTAATGTGGACCATGTAATATGTTGAGCGTTGGTGTCTCATCAAAAAAATCGAATGAGACGGAAATTGTGGAAGTATTTGTAAACCTCATTGGAAATTATTGGATTATGGTGCGTTAGGTGACTTGATTAAAAGTTATAAAGGAACACTATTATAGTTCGGTAACGATGGTTTATACTCCATTATAATTGTCTGTTATCTATTGACAAATTGAGGAACTGATCACCCTTAATCTCTTGTTGATAGTAGACGAGATCGTGTTGGATTGTATAGACTTGTCTTGCTATCTTAATGGTGAGTGAAGTGGTTAATGTTATATCAGGAGGTAGTCTCTCACCAATTTGTGTGAAGTAATAGAGGAATTGCTAGGAAAGAGTTGTGATGTATTGAACAATTCGGAGTAGCGGGTTTATATGCGAGCTAACGTCGCAAAGTGAAAGATTGAGAATATCAAGTGAATAATGGTTTTATGGTGGATGTTGAGGAAAGTATGAAACTGGAATGAGACTTGTAAACTGTATAGTTGGCAGAAACTTTAATGAGGACAGTGACTTAAGATGGATTATCAGAGTTGTGCAGATGAAGCGTATGTGGCACAGTTGCTATGAGTATACGACTGTACATGCTTGATTTGGTAAATTGTTGATGTAGGGATGATGTGCCAAGGTGTTGTGATATCTAGGAGATATTTGTTGATCCTATAAGGAAATTATTGTGGTTGTTAGTTGATGGTGAGTTGTGTGTATATTTGTTGAGTTATATTGTTAAGTTGATGTTATAATAATTTTGTTCCCGTTGTCGTGATGTTGTTGTTAGTTATCGTAAATGATGGATAGTACTCCATAATATGACGAAGTTGACTATGTTGGATATGTTGATGTCACTATAAGGGTGATACGACGATATGAATGGAGTTGTTGATATTATGTTGATAATTGATATACATATGTATAAATGGGAATGAAATTGTGTATGTGTTTTGGTGTCAAAAATGTTGTTAGGATGATATTGCGATGATGTACATCCAAGTATAAGTGTGTTATAGTTGTTGCTACTTTAATTATGGATATATCAGATGATGGTTGAGTAGTTCAGATGCTAGTAACGATCATGTCGCAAAGTGTTGAATGATTAGCACGTATGAATTTGATTTAAATCGTGTTGAGTTATTGTTATGCCGAGAAAGTAGTGGTCGAAGTGTTTCCAGATGCGAATTGGGGATTAGAGAGTGTGATGTGAAATTCGCGTTAAGAGTGGTAGTATCGAGTAGATTTTCAAGGACGAAAATATTCTAAGTGGGGGAGAGTTGTAACACCCGTTAATTTAATTAATTATTTAATTAAATTATTTTTGGATTATTGTTTGAAGTTGTGAGATGTTGGGAATTGTTGGTATAAGTTGTTAGATTATTATTAATTAATTGATTAGTTGATTAATAATAATAATAATGTTGGAATTAATGGAATAATATAAGATTAAGTTGTCGGGCTTATTTATATGGTGGTATGTAGCATTAAGGAGGTGTGAGAATTAGGCCCAATAGCAATACTATTATTATTAAGTTTCGTTATAATAATAGAAATTAAAAGTGACAGTATGGAAAAGATGTTTTGTCAAGTAGAAGAGGAATAAGGGTTGGAAGAAAGAAAAGAACGTAGAAGTTACAGAGAAGAGGAAAAGAGGAAAAGCGGAATTCGATCGGAAAATTGTAGAGCAACCTTCAATCCAAGATAAGAGTGGGGTTCTGACTCTATAATAGGGTTTGTGATGAGTAGTATATGGGATTGGATTTGATAGAAAAAATTCATTTTGTTTGTGATTGATATATATATATATATATATATATATATATATATATATATATATATATATATATATATATATATATATATATATATATATATATATATATATATATATATATATATATATATTGTTGTTGTTTGATGAGGAATCAATGATTTAGAGATGACTAATGATGCCCAAATGATGTATAATTGATGTAGAAACATAGGATTACCATAAGTGATGATTACTTATAATTAGATGATGTTTTTAGAACCTAGGGCATGGAAATCGCAGTGAAAACACAGTGAAATCGCAGAATAAATTCAGCAAAGATCAGTATGAGTCGACCTCAAAGGCCATGCATTGACACATGCATGATTTAAGACTCAGGATGAGTCGATACGAAAGGATTATGCATTGACACAATGCAGTATTTCAGACTTCGTATGAGTCAACACAAGATGGTTACGCGTCGACTCATGCAGGATTCGAGACCCAATATGTGTCGACTCAAAGAGGCATGCGTCGACTCATGGAGTCCAATTTTTGACAAATTTTTCCAAAGGCTGTAACTAGAGTTTCCGAACTCCGTTTGAGGTGTCGTTTGAAGCGTTGGATAGCTAACGCGATGAAATTCATTCATAAGGATTATAATGAAGGATAAGAAGAATAATCCTAGTACCCAAATTAGGATAGAATTAGCTTCCCGCGTTAATCACTATGATGATTTCGTGAAGTATGATGAGGATAAGACGATCTTAAATTATTGCTTGGTTCATAACAGTAAGATTAATAATAATAATGATGTAGTATTACAGTATAATAATATGTAGAGGTTTAGTAATTAAAGATAAGCATTAGATGAGTAATTAATCGACATAGTCGAGAACTGTCCGAATATTTATGGGCGATATCATGTTGTAGGCCTATGGCCAATGTTGCATGGTTGTTGACCTGCTGTTGTGTTGTGGTTATGGTTGAGTTGCTGTGAATTTACGTGGATGAATTATGTTGATGATTTATGTTGATGAATTGTGTTGATGAATTATGATGAGATGCCTTTAATTATTGGCAGCTATTGAGTTGTAGGCTTCTGGCTAACAATGATTCGTGTTGAGATGATGTTAGTTGTGGTTGTTGTTACTGCATTCTTGATTGTGTCGCATACATTGTATATTAAGATGGAGCTAATGCTCGTTAAGATGGTCTGTATTGGCGAATATTAAGATGAAGGCTTATGCCTTGTTGATGCCTCTATTTATTGGCAATTATTTTAAGATGAGAGTTCTGATCCAATGGTACCACATGCATTTGCATAGTATTGAGTCACATTACATGATTGCATAAGGAAGTTGTGTATTGATGCGGTAAATGTTGTATGTTGTTGATGTTCCTTTGCGATTATTGTTTTTTATAAGATGTGAAGTGGTGATATTATATGATCTGATCTAATATATTATTTATCATACGTTTTATTATATTGTTAGATATCACACCCATTTTGTTTGTATGTTACCCTTACGTTGGTAACGTGCAGGTAATCCAGAGTGAAGATGGTTTACCTTCAGTAGTTCGAGTCGGTGTCATTGCTCTGATACGTAACACTCGGGGGGATGAGCGCTTGTTGCTTTTAGTTATTGTTATTCCAGTTGTTGAACTTTAATTTGATTGTTGCTAAGTATGTGTTATTTTGAAGTTGTTGTAATGTTGGACAAGGATGTTATTATGATTTCGTTGTGTAGTTGTTCAAGTTGTTGAATTAAAAGATTAATTTATTTTACTGTTGGTTCATCCAAAGTTTTAAATTATCATGTATCCATGTTGAATGTAATGGTTTCTAAGTTGAATTTGTGGCATCCTGGTTAAGTTGTATGAATTTTATAACTCTGATTTACATTTATAATTGTTGAGTAGAATTGGGGTGTTACAGAACCCATTCACCCCCTTACCTTAATCTGCAACTTTTATTCTTTAACAATGGGGAATCTCTCTTGCTCTAGCTTTTCCCTTATCTTTTCTTCTTTGTTTCTATGTGACAGTAGTTTTCTCCCGATAGTTTTTTCTCTTATAATTGTATTTTATTATTACTAATACCCACTAATAATATTAAAATGAAAATACTAATAATATTAATAATTATAATATTAATAATAGTATTTCCCTCAATTTCCAATATTTCACCAAATGCTAAGCGTGTCCTAACTATTTAATTAAAAATAAGCTCTCACAAACCCTTAATTATGCCAACATAATTTAAATTCAACAAATAATGACTGCATATTTAAATAGGATGTTACAATTCTCCCCCACTTAGAATATTTTCATCCTCGAAAATCACATGATGCGAACAACTTCGGGTATGACTCCTGCATCCGGCTTTCTAATTCCCACACCATACTTTCTCCGGTGCTCCTCCCCAAACTGATTTTACAAGAGGAACTTCCTTTCCCCTCAGCTTTTTTATTTCACGGTCTTCGATGCTCACTAGCAAGGTTTCTACCGTAAGGTTATCCTTCATTTACATGTCATCCATCGGGATTACATGAGATGGATCCGACATATACTTCCGAAGTTGTGATACATGGAACACATCATGCAAATTAGAAATATTAGGTGGCAAGGCCAACCTATAAGCAACCGTCCTTACTTTATCTAAAATCTGATACGGGCCAATAAATCAAGGAGTAAGTTTCTTCGATTTCAATGCTCGCCCAACACCAATAACTGATGTGACTCTCAAGAATACAAGATCTCCTTCTTTAAACTCAAGATCCTTCCTTCGCTTGTCATGGTAACTCTTTTGTCTACTATGCAAGGTTCTTATCTTCTCCCTAATTAGCTTCACTTTTCTGTCGTCTGTTGGACAATTTCTGGCCCAAGAACTACGCTTTCACTATATTCATACCAACACAACAGAGTCCTACACCTTTGACCAAATATCCCTTCAAACGACGCCATTCCAATACTAGAATGGTAACTATTTTTCTAAGTAAATTCTATCAATGAAAGGTAGTTATCCCACGTACCTCCATGTTCAAGTACACAAGCCCTTAATAAATCTTCCAACAACTGAGTAGTCGTCTCCGTTTGCCCATCTGTCTGTGGGTGGTATGTCGAGCTCAATTTCAGATTAGAGCCTAATACACATTGTAAACTCTCCTAAAATCTAGAAGTGAACCTTGGATCTCTATCAGACGCAATTCTAGATGGAACACCATGAAGTTTCACAATCACACAAATATAAATCTCTGTTAACTACGGTACCAGAAAACTGATATTAATCGGAATAAAGTAGGCTGACTTCATTAGCCTATCAACAATTACCCAAATCATATCATGCCGCATTGAAGTACTAGGCAAACCTGTCATAAAGTCCATGGATATATTGTCCCATTTCCATTCCAGAATGTCTAACTGTTCCAACAATCCTGTAGGCTTCCGATGTTCGATTTTTGACTTCTAACAAGTCAAACATGCATACACAGACTGTGCCACATCTTGCTTCAACCCGGGACACCAAAATAACTTTTTCAAGTCTTGATACATCTTGGTTGCACCTAGATGAATACTCAAATTACTTCTATAACTTTCTTCTAGAATCATTCTTTTTATTTCGGGGTTATCAGGAATATAAATTCTATCTCGAAATCTCAATACACCATGCACATCCACTTTGAAATCACCATTTTCAGACTAACTACTTCCAACCTTCACATCCACCAACCTGACGTCTAACTTTTGAGGCTCTATAATATTATTCAAGAAGTCACTGTTAACCTTCAACGTTTCCAACATCACACTATGCGGTGTAACTTCATAGACCAAACTCATATCTATGAATTGCTCGATCAAATCCAACTCTCTAACCATCATAGCAGACATATGTAAAGTCTTTCGACTCAAAGCATCAGCCATAACATTAGCTTTACCCGGATGATAGTTTAATCCAAAGTCGTAGTCCTTCAACTGTTCCAACCACCAGCGCTGCCTCATGTTCAATTCCTTCTGGTCAAATAGATATTTCAAGCTCTTGTGATCACTAAATACTTCAAATCTAGAGCCATGTAGATAATGTCTCCAAATCTTTAGTATAAACACTACTGCAGCTAATTCTAGATCATGAGTGGGGTAATTCCTTTCATGAATCCTCAACTGCCTCGGCGCGTAAGCTATCACTTTCTCATTCTGCATAAGCACACCACCTAAAACCAATTTAGAAGCATCACAATATACCATAAACGGTTCTTCAGGATTAGATAATATTAAATTGAATCCGTCATCAATCTCTTCTTTTTCTCGGTAAAACTTTCTTCACACTAGATATCCCATACAAATGCTCTGCCTTTACAAGTCAGTTAAGTCAACATAAGTGCTAACTTGGAAAAACCTTTAATGAATCTTCTATAATAACCAGCCAATCCTAAAAAGCTTCTAATCTCAGTAACTGACTTTGGAGTTTCCCACTGCAATACTGCATCTACCTTAGATGGATCCACAACAATTCTACCTCTTGAAATAACATGACTAAGAAAACTAACTTTCTCCAACCAAAATTCGCACTTTGATAACTTCTCATATAGCTTCTTCTCTTTTAGCACTTACAATACAATCCGAAGATGTTCAATATGCTCTTCTCCTGATTTGGAATATGTCAAGATATCATCAATGAATACGACTACAAACCGATCCAAGTAAGTGTGAAAGGTGTGGTTCATATACTCCATAAACACCCCCGACACATTGGTAACACTAAATTGCATCACCAAATACTCATAATGTCTATATCGAGTTCTGAAAGTTGTTTTATGAATATCATAATCTTTGACTTGAATCTGGTGATAGCCTGATCTTAAGTCAATTTTACCAAACACATGTGCACCCACTAACTGGTCCATCAAATCATCTATTCTCGAAAGAGGATACTTGTTTTTGATTGTTACTTTATTCAGTTGTCGGTAATCAACACTTAGTCTCATACTACTGTCTTTCTTTTTCACAAGCAACATCAGAGCTCCCCAACGTGATACACTTGGTCTAACAAATTTCTTCCAAAGCAAATCTTCTAGTTGTTTCTTTAATTATGATAATTAAAATGTTGGCATTTGATAGGGTGCCATAGAAACAAGTTTGGTACCCGGAATAAGATCAATAGAAAACTTCACTTCCCTCTCTAGCGGCACATCTAAAATGTCATCTCGGAAAACTTCAGGAAATTCACGCACTACCTGCAACTCATCAATAGCAGCCTGATTCTCAACGGATAAAGATGCCATTAATGAAAATACCATAACGCTATCTTACATCAATTCATTCAACTGCCTAGAAGATGGGAATTCGTCTTCCCCTTCCTCATCAAGAGTGGAAAACCGCATAGATTTGTTGTAACAATTTATATGAACATAATTGTATTCTAACCAGTTCATGCCTATAATCACTTCCAAACTGCTCAACGGTAAACAAATTAAATCCATAGTGAAGTCTCTGTCGAAGATCGACAAAGGACACTTTGGACATACAAGATAAGTAGTGATCGATCCCTTAGCCGGAGTATTGACAACCATCTCTCCATTCATAGAGGATAATACAAGACCTAACTTTTTCACACAGTCAGCAGCAATAAAACAGTGAGTAGCACCAGTATCAATAATAGTAATTAAAGGAGTATTATTAGTGAAAAAATACCTCGAATCAAACGGTCTCCACTGGATATCTAAGTCCCGGCTAAAGTAAAAACCTTCCCACTAGACTGAGTTTTCTTTGGTTTCTGACACTGAGTACGGATATGTCCTTCTTTGCCATAGTTGAAACATAATTACTACTTTGTGCCTACAATCAGATATCTCATGTCTAGTCTTACCACAATGAAAGCACCTCTTCACCTCTTCACCTGGTCTCCCACATCTGTAACACATGACGTCAGTAGAAGCACCCCCTCCACTGGTCCTCTTACCATCAACAACCCTCTATTTTCCCTTGTCATTTGGAGCATTGTAAGGCTTCCCATGATTCTGTTGTTCCTTACCTCTCCTATCATTTATGATCTTGTAGTGAGCCTTATTGTCCTCTTCATAAATTCTGCAACTATTCACCAAACCTGGAAATTTACGGATCCGCTGATACCCAATGGCCTTTTTGATTTATGAGTGCAACCCATTTTCAAACTTGATGCACTTAGAAAATTGAGCAGTTTCCTCGCTATAATGAGGATAGTAGTTCGCCAATTACACAAACTTGGCAGCATATTCAGTCACCAACAATTCTCCTTGTTTCAGTTCTAGATATGCAATCTCTTTCTTCCCACGGACATATTCTGGGTAATACTTCACCAAGAACTCCCTGTGAAACACAGTCCAAGTAATAACCTCACTTACACCGTCCAGCCTCTGACGAGTCAACCCACCAGTCATCAGCCTCTCCCGCCAGTATATGCGTACCAAAACACACTATTTGTGCCTCAGAATAGTCCATAACTCAAAAGATCCTTTCAATTTCCTTGAGCCACTCTCGTGCTCCTTCAGGATCATGCTTCCCTTTGAACGTAGGTGGATGGTTCCTCTGGAAAGTCTCTAAAGCACGAGACCCATCATTCTTGCCAGCATTAGGCTGATGTTGCATAGCCTGAGCCAAAGCCTGCAAAGCAGCAACAAGTGCGACATCGTTTCTTCCAGCCATTCCTCTGTTTCACATTATAACATCAAACAATGGTTAGAAGAAACACATCAGGATTATTACACAGTCACACTAAATTACTGACTTAACGACCTGGACGGACGAACCGACTTGCTCTGATACCAATTGTGACACCCCATTTTCCCCAATAGCATAATTATATTAAAAATACATAGAATATATCAGAGTCCATAAGCAGGATGTCACATACTTCAAAAATTCATAAAGTCTTAAGTCACTTTATTACTGAATTTCTCATAAAATCAATTTAACAATGGAATAATTAAATCAGTTCTGTTCCATGGCATTACAGCCTCAATAACAAATAAACTCCACAAAAGTGTGGTCTGTAACATCCCAATTCTACCCCAAGCGGTTATCGGAAAATCAGAGTATAAAAATTTCCAATATAATAGGGATGTCACATATTCAACAAAAACACATAAGCATGTCATGCTTTTAGAATACATACATAACACTTAAAGAAGCGGAATGAACACAACTCATGAATAAAGTCTTCATAACATAAACCAAACTTTGATTAATCACGCAGCAGATTCATAATAATTCTCTAAATAAGATGTAGCATCTTTTGAATCATGAAACAACATCAATACAATAAACTCCTCAAATAATAACATAAGGTTCAATAATTAAACAACAAAATAGACAAGCGTTCATTTCCCCCCGAGTGCTACATATCAGAGCAAATGACACCAAACTCAAACTAACAAGGCTATCAGCTACTCATCTTGGTTACCAGCATGTTACCAACAAGGGCAACATTCAAACAGAAGGGGTGAGATAGCTAACAATATAATAAAACGTATGATGAATAATATGTTAGATCAACTCATATAATAACACCAATTCACATCTCATAAACAACAATAATCGCAACATAATACCAACAATATACACATTTACCGCATCAATACACAACTTCTTTATGCAATCATATAATGCGACTCAATACTATGCAAATGCATGTGGTACCATTGGAGCAGAACTCCCATCTCAAAATAATTGCCAATAAATAGAGGCATCAACAAGGCATAAGCCTTCATCTTAATATTCTCCAATACAGGCCATCTTAATGAGCATTAGCTCCATCTTGATATGCAATGTATGCGACACAATCATGAATATAGTAATAACAACCACACTTAACAACATCTCAACACAACATCATTATTGGCCAGAAGCCTACATCTTAATAGCTTCCAATTATTAGAGGCATCTCAACATCATTCATCAACATAACTCATCAACATAATTCCACAACAACTCAGCCATAACTACAATACAACGACAAATAACCAATCCCTCAGTGTTGGCCATAGGCCTACAACATGATAATGCCTATAATTAATTAATCATATAAGGATTATCTTTAATTACCAAACCTCTACATATTATTATACTGTAATACTATCTCATTATCATTATAAATCTTACTGTTATGAACGAACCTAATCTAAGATCGTCTTATCCTCATCATACTTCACAAGGTCATCATAGCGATTAATGCGGGAAGCTAACTCTAATCCTAATTTGGGTACTAGTATTATTCTTCTTATCCTTCATTTTAATCCTTAATAATGTAGTTCATTGTGTTAGCTATCTAACACTTCAAACGACACCTCAAACAGAGTCCGGAAACTCAAGTTACAGCCTTTGGAAGAATCTATAAAAAATCAGACTACATGAGTCGATGCATACTTCTTTGAGTCGACGCGTACTGGGTTTTGAGTCTTGCATGAGTCGACATGTAACCTCTTGTGTCGACTCATACTAAGTACGAAATACTGCATGTGTCGACGCATGGTCCTTATGTATCGACTCATCCTGAGTCTTAACTCCTATATGTGTCGACGCATGGCTTTTGAGGTCGACTCATACTGACCTATGATGAAAATATTCTGTGATTTCACTGCAATTTCCCTTTCTTAGGCCCTAAAAACATCCTCTAATCATAGGTAATCATCAATTATAATAATCATATGTTTCTACATCAATTATACATCATTAGGACATCATTATTCATCTCTAAATCATTGATCCTCATCAAACAACAACAATATATATATATATATATATATATATATATATATATATATATATATATATATATATATATATATATATATATATATATATATATATATATATATATATATATATATATATATATATATATATATATATATATATATTTCAATCATAAACAAAACAACCTTTCACATCTAATCCCACATACTACTCATCATAAACCCTATTATAGAGTTAGAACCCCACCCTTACCTTGGATTGAAGGTTGCTCTATAACTTTTCCGGTTGAATTCCGTTTGGCTCTTTTCCTTCTTTTCTGCAACTTTCACGTTCTCTTCCAACCCTTATTTTATTTCTCTTCTTACTGCTACTTCTTTTCCATATTAATTCTAAATAACTAATATAATAACCATATATTTCTCATTATGTCTTAATGGTCTTAAAAATCCTACACCCCCTTTCTACTACTTCTAGTCCTTAAAATAAGCCCACATCAAATAATATTATTATTCTAATATTATTCCACAACTTAATAGAATAAATAAATCCAATAACAACAACACATCAACTATCATTATAACACAACTTCACAAATAATCCAAAAATAATTTAATTAAATAATTAATTAAATTACGGGCGTTACATGGTCCATCATAAGTATAAAGATGAGATACATAATGAATTAAAAATAATGCAAAAACATAGCTACTTCTCAAATCCCGTATTACGTATCAGAGCGACTCTTAAGACTCGATCATGTAACACTCACTCCAAGCACTACTCGGGTACCTGGTCATCTGTACTCCCAAAGGGGCACAGTCACAACAACACAAAAGGGGTGAAAATTACATTCCACAAATATATGGTGAATATCACATGCTAAGGAGTAGTAATTCACAAAATACACATAAATCAGTTCATCCAATACATCACAACATATTCCCCGTGCATATATCACAACATCAACTTAAGATAGTGCAATGCAATGCAATTGACGACAACCCAATGCATGTGGTACCAACAGGGCATAAACCCTCAGCATAACGCCATTACAGGCCAACAACAAGGCATAAGCCTTCACCAATGAAATGTATGCATTATCATCATGCAACAACATAACTATGCAACAACTAGGCATAATCCTACTACAACTGCCAAATAGGCCTCTACATTATCATCATCACACAACATGCGAATTCACACAAAGGTTCTATATTTAAATCCTATTTCCACTATTACTAGCCTTCTTATACTTACCTAAGTCATGCTAGTTATTAAGAATAAAAAAGGATTGCACTGCATGCGAAAATAGGAAAGAAATTGCAAAAACTGGATTATCTGCACATCAACCCGCCCATACGCGTACCATGCGCATTTGGCTTCTCCCTCGCACATCCCATATGTGCATCATACACGTAAAACTTATGCGCCTGAGCCTCATACGCGTACCATACGCATACGGCCAGAGGCGTTTTCCTTCTTAAAAATCTTCCCAACATCTCATACGCGTTTTGGTTAGTCCATACGTGTATGACCTTCTTTCCATACGTGTACCATACGCGTACTGGCAGATGGTCATGTTGGCTTGGGGACAGGGCGTGTACCATACACGTATGGCCCTTTGGGACGTCTCCCATATGCGTATCATACACGTATGGCCAGTTTGCTACACAAATTTTTCTACTATTGTACCAGAATGATTTCCACTCGTTTTGAGCACTTCCAACCTCCTATTTTTTGTCCAGAACAACATTCTTTCACATGACAACTTAGGGATTTTATCTAATTTCATTATCCTACGAATCTACAACAATTTATTTATCTAATTCTTCAATTTTTGTCACATTTCTAGATCTATATTTTCTAGATCTGGGATTTTTATGAACAATACAACAACAGCAAAATCAACAACATCAACATATTCATAGCATCAATTGAATCACAAATTCCATACAAAATCACATAGGAAGCACATAAATAAAACAAGAAAATACATTCCTCAATTTATTCATAAAACCTAAAGAGGGAAAGGAACCCTCACTATCCTCCCATGTTATAATCACCATTTAGAGAACTCATTCACCCCACTTATCTTAATCTGCAGCTTTTATTCTTCAACAATGGGGAATCTCTCTTGCCCTAGCTTTTCCCTTATCTTTTCTTCTCTGTTTCTACGTGACAATAGTTTTCTCACCATAGGTTTTTCTCTTATAATTGTATTTTATTATTACTAATACCCACTAATAATAATAAAATAAAAATACTAATAATATTAATAATTATAATATTAATAATAGTATTTCCCTCAATTTCCAATATTTCACCAAATGCTAAGCTTGTCCTAATTATTTAATTAAAACTAAACTCTCACAAACCCTTAATTATGCCAACATAATTTAAATCCAACAAATAATGACTGAATATTTAAATAGGGTGTTACAGGTAGTACCAATCAATTCTTGCAAGTCTTCCTTCAACCATGCAGGGATCTCTCTCATTTCGATGTGAATTTGGCGACCACTCTCTTCCCTATTTGGCCTCGGGTGTTACATTCACTCTCCTCCCTCTTCTTCTTTGGGGGTTACACTAACCTTGCAGGTCCTCCCTCTATGTTCCATTGTCTCAAAGAGTATTCTTTACCCCACAAGTTGGAGTCACCATCTAGATCTATTATTTCCATCATTTTTGGATCTCTGACTAGAATAATGGTGTTGTCTATAAGAATTGACTTCTGATTCCTACATATTCCACAATCATGTCCCTCTTATTCCAAAATTGTGAGTTGTTACAATGAACTTATTTGAAATAGACAATTACAATTTATGAACTTTTTTTTATTAAATATTAAAAGTACGCAAGATTTATGATTTAAATGAAAATTAATTCATGATATGACTCACAAACAAATTTAATTTAATTTCCATATATATTTATGAATAAGACTCAATTATGAATGCAAGATGCACATGATTCAAAATGTAGCAAAGACCGAATAATGATGCAGTTGACTTTTGTTGACTTTTTATTATTAAAAGCTCCATGTGACTTTTAAAAATTCCAAAAAGAATGTCGATGATAATGCCACACATATGATGAATGGATGAAATGAGCAATGGGTAAAAATAGGGTATGATAATGTTAAATATGCTAAATAGATACTACAATACTTAAATAATCGATAACAAGTTATAAAGTTATTTATTTTCAAATAAGTAAAGTATATGATACTTAAATAACCAGTGAGTGCATATAACTTATGCAAATTATTTTGACAATGAGCACAACACTTAGATATATGATATAGTCATTGAGTGCAAAATACTTCCACAACGCCACCTATTCAATAACACAAAGTTGAGTATCATAAATATATTTGAACATATTAGCTTTTCAAAATGATTGTGTCTATCTTAAATATATAATGATGATATTTCACTCTTCAATAAAAAACTACACTATGAGCAGTGATCTGATTATTTATATATTAGACCTAATCCAAGTTATGTAACCTAAGTCAAAGCCTAATTAGGGTTGGTGATCTTACTTAGTGTATAAGTTAGGTGTATATAAATAGTCATAGTTTGTATCATTATTTGTAACAATTAAATCCAACAATACAATCCTTATTTCCTTATTCTCTCTCTTTCTCCCCTAACTAAAAGTACCTCGTGCACTAACAAATTGTTATCTAGAGCTCTGGTTATATTCTTGATCGTGTTTTCAAGAATCACACATCAGAGATTGTGTTTTTGATTGTTGTACCCCAAAATTTGCCCTCTCACTTATCAAGAATTTGCTCACAAGATCTCCTTGACTCAAGACTGCACTAGGGTTTGATCAGCTCAAGACATCTCCTTAAGCACTGATGACCAAAATTAAGGTTTGAGTTTGCACAAGGATTTTTGGACTTTCAATGCCCCATATGACTTTCATGAATCATTATGGACCCCTAAGATTACTCATTCAAGTTTCAAGCCTTGAATCACACTTTTGCTCAGTCAATTGAGCAGTTGACCTAAAAATCAATTGTATTGGGGAAAAAGTCAACTATGACCAATTTATAGTCAAACCCCATAATTGTTTATCCCCATCAACATTTTAAACTTATATGTATCATTTGATCAAGTTTGGACCATAATTCCTCAAGAAATTTGATCAAATCTCCAAAAGGGCAAAATGGTCAAAATTAGGGTTTTGACTGGAAAAGGGAAATTTCTAATTTTTGACCTAGCAAATGGTCAATTGGTTTAAGGCATGGTCTCAAGAGTCCAATTGCATAATTTTGACCTAATGACATGGTTCAAAACATTGTAAGTCCATTGGATTGACAAATGAATTTTTCAGTCAACTGATCAAAAGTCAATTGTATACTGAAAAGTCAAACTTTGACTTTTTGGTCAAATTCAAGTGCCATAGATCACAATTCATCAAAACATTTTAAAATATGAAACTTATTCTTCAAGAAATCAAAAAGTCAAGATTTCATTTTGAAAAGTCAAAATTTCTAAACTTAGAAATTTTTCAAAGTGTTGGAAATTTCATGTATTTTCATAACTTTGAGCAAAATTTTCACCATGATGCAAGATGATTCAAGAGAAACTTCCAACATGAAAGTTATAGATCTCCATGAAATATACAACTTTAATTTACACAACTCTTTCAAAAAATGCTTGGATCTCAAGTTATAATTTTATGAACACGTGGTCATGAAACTAAACACTTAGTGAAATTTTGCCCTAATTTGGTCAGGATTTTGACCTAACTTCATGACACTTTTTCATATAGTTCCAAGGGGAATATTCAAAATCAATTCAAAGATGGATTGTATATAACATTGCAAGCTTTCCAAAATGTCCAAGAACTCCTTGAGATCATTCTTGAGTAGGGAGAATCGAAGAGATGAAGTTAGGGTTTTATCACTTTAATTACAAGTCATTTTAGTGATGAAAAAAATTCAAATTCAAACTATGTTGCATAAACACTACTTTGCAGGCCTCAAACTTGTTAGGCACTCCATAATTAATGGGTGTTTAAAAACAAACTTGATGAGAATGGAATAATTGTTCGGAACAAAGCAAGGATGGTAGCACAAGGCTACAATCAAGAAGAAGGAATAGATTTTAAAGAAACTTTCACTCCGATTGCAAGGTTAGAAGCTATTCGTCTCTTACTTGCCTATGTTTGTTCATTAAATTTTCAGCTTTTCCAAATGGATGTCAAAAGCGCATTCTTGAATGGATATATCAATGAAGAAGTCTACGTTAAGCAACCCGCGTGGTTCGAATATTTCAAGAATCCATCTCATGTATTTAAATTGAGAAAAGCTCTCTTTGGATTGAAGAAAGAACCAAGGGCATGGTATGATCGTTTAAACAACTTCTTATGCGAAAAAGGCTTTGAAAAGGGCAAAGTTGACAAGACTCTGTTTATCAAGAAAATCAAAGATGATACTTTGCTAGCACAAGTCTATGTTGACGATATCATTTTCGGATCTTCAAATCAAGAAATGTGTGAAGAATTTTCAACAATGATGCAAGGAGAATTTGAAATGTCCATGATGGGTAAAATGAACTATTTTCTTGGACTTCAAATCAAACAATTAAAAGATTGCATCTTCATCAACCAATCCAAATATTGCAAGGAACTCTTGAAAAGATTTGACATGGATAACTGTAAGGCAATGTCTACACCAACGGGTCCCGGTTCATATGTTGATCAAGATGAATTAGGTATTTCCATCGACATTACAAAGTATCGAGGTATGATTGGCTCCTTATTGTATTTGACGGTAAGTCGTCCTGACATAATGTTTAGTGTTTGTCTTTGTTCCCGTTTTCAAGCAAATCCAAAGGAATCTCATCTCACGGTGGTAAAGAGGATCATGAAGTATCTCAAAGGAACAACAAATGTCGGATTATGGTATCCTAAAGGTAGTGTTTGAAACTTAGTTGGTTATTCTGACGCGGATTATGCAGGTTGTAAAACTGATAGAAAAAGCACAAGTGATACTTGTCACATCCTTGGAAATGCATTAGTATCATGGGCCTGCAAGAAACAAGCATGCGTTTCTCTTAGCACGACCGGAGCTGAATATATTGCAGCGGGTAGTAGTTGCACTCAAATTTTGTGGCTCAAACAACAACTTCATGACTACGGACTCGATCTAGGATGCATTCCTCTACGGTGCGACAATACAAGTGCAATAAACATTACAAAGAATCCCGTCATGCATTCAAGAACTAAACACATAGACATACGACATCATTTCCTCCATGATCATGTACTTCAAGGAGATGTCGAGGTAACCTTTGTAGATACTCATAATTAGCTTGTCGATATCTTCACTAAACCTTTGGTAAGAGAACCGTTCTACAAGATTAGACGAGAGCTTGGCATACTTGACGAACATGACATACAAGGTGCCTTCTATCCTTGTTATGATTATATATATATATATATATATATATATATATATATATATATGTTTTAAACATGCTATATGTGAATATATGTTAAGTGGTATTTAATTTTTAAGAAAAATTTGGTTTTGGTCATTTTTGGTTGATACAAATCGATTGCACAAATAGTGTAAATCGATTGCTCACTGAGTATTTTTAATTCTGAACTTTCTGTTTCAAGTGCAAATTGATTTCACCATAAATGCAAATCGATTGCACTCTGTGCGTTTCAGTTTTATTTTGATTCTGTTTTATGTGCAAATCGATTACACCTGTATGCAAATCGATTGCACCTACTGTAACTTGCTTTTATGACAGAAATATTTGTTGGTCAGAATTCCTCTCTCTCATATTCCCAAGCCAAATAAACTTTAATACAACCCACTCATTCCTATCTACTTAAATCATATCCAAATTTCATCTCTCAAACACCTTTCTTTCTCAAAAACCTAAAATCCTCAAAACCCTAAATACCTTACCCATGGCTTCAAGACAAAAAAGAAAGGTACCAGCTTCAGAAAAAGGGAAGAAGAAGGTTGATTCATCATCTAATCCATTACTTTCATCTCTAACCGAAGAACAAGAATCCAGATTCACAAAGGAATTTCAAAGGAAAATAGTGTCCAATCCTAAATATGGTATGCTATCATCCTTTCCCTAAGAATTCTTCTCTTTTCAAAATGATTTAGCTGCTTATGGTCTAGAACCATTAATTTCATCGTTTGGGCCATATTATCCAGATTTGGTAAGAGTGTTTTTCAGCAATTTAACTCCACAAAAAAGGCAAAATGGTGGCATATGTGCTGGGTACTCGTGTCTCTCTAACTCCTGAGGTTGTTGGTGAGATTCTTCATATTCCTTACACTGGAAGTTCTCTGTATGACCCTGAAAACGAGGCATATGATGACTACTGGAAAAAGGATTTCTATTACAGCATTGGGAGATTAAGTGAAGCTAAATTTCGTTTCAAACAGATTCGTGGTCTAGGCAGAGTAATTCCATCCAGAGACTCCTGGAGTGCAGGTAACTTCTATATAGATGATCGCCTATTTCATTACTTTATGGTCTATATTATGTTTCCAAGAGCTGGAAACCACTGCACTGTGACCGACCTGGAAATGAAGCTTATTTATGCAAGAAAAAAAGGAATAAGTGTTAACTGGGCAAGACTTATAATGGTGCATATGCTGAGAGTCGATGCAAAATCGAAATTTCTTCTATATGATTATTTTGTTACTTTAATTATGGAGGAATTTGGAGTCGATTTTGCTGGGTTTGAGAAAGTGAATATGGATCCAAATCTAAATAAGATTTCCATCAAGAATGTTGACTCCATAATGGGTGTGCATTACAATCCGGAAACAAAAACTATCACTTACATTGGTGAAGATGTGGCTGGTGATGAAGGGAACAATCAAGAAGTCAATGGCGGTGAAGCTGTACCTCCTCCACCTACTGCTCCCTCTGGACCAAGCAATCAAGAGCTTATGGATTTCATGTCTAAACAATTTTCTTCCATAAACACCAACATCAATAACCAATGGAATGCGATCAACGATTCTACGACAACCCGGATTATTGACTTCCGCACAGATGTGAATCAACAAAGTTGTTACCTTTACTCTCATATTCACATTTTTCGTTGATGCAAATCGATTGCACAAAGAGTGTAAATCAATTTCTCACTGAGTATTTTTAATTTTGACCTTTCTGTTTCAAGTGAAAATCGATTGCACCATAAATGCAAATCAATTGCACTCTGTGCGTTTCAGTTTTATTTTGATTCTGTTTTATGTGCAAATCGATTGCACTTGTATGTAAATCAATTGCACCTACTGTAACTTGATTTTATGACAGAAAATTTTGTTGCTCAGAATTCCTCTCTCTCATATTCCCAAGCCAAATAAACTTTAATACAACCCACTCATTCCTATCTACTTAAATCATATCCAAATTTCAGCTCTCAAACACCTTTCACTCTCAAAAACCTAAAATCCTCAAAACCCTAAATACCTTACCCATGGCTTCAAGACAAAAAAGAAAGGTACCAGCTTCAGAAAAAGGGAAGAAGAAGGTTGATTCAACATCTAATCCATTACTTTCATCTCTAACCGAAGAACAAGAAGCCAGATTCACAAAGGACTTTGAAAGGAAAATAGTGTCCAATCCTAAATATGGTATGCTATCATCCTTTCCCCAAGAATGCTTCTCTTTTCAAAATGATTTAGCTGCTTATGGTCTAGAACCATTAATTTCATCGTTTGGGCCATATTATCCGGATTTGGTAAGAGTGTTTTTCAGCAATTTAACTCCACAAAAAGGCAAAATGATGACATATGTGTTGGGTACTAGTATCTCTCTAACTCCTGAGGTTGTTGGTGAGATTCTTCATATTCCTTACACTAGAAGTTCTCTGTATGACCCTGAAAACGAGGCATGGGATGACTACCGGAAAAATGATTTCTATTACAGCATTAGGAGATTAAGTGAACCCGAATTTCATGCCAAATGGATTCATGGTCTAGGTAATTCCATCCAGAGACTCCTGGAGTGCAGGTAACTTCTATATAGACGATCACTTATTTCATTACTTTATGATCTATATTATGTTTCCAAGAACTGGAAACCACTGCACTGTGACTGACCTAGAAATGCAGCTGATTATGCAAGAAAGAAAGGAATAAGTGTTAACTGGGCAAGACTTATAATGGTGCATATGCTGAGAGTCGATGCAAAATCTAAATTTCTTCCATATGCTTATTTTGTTACTTTAATTATGGGTTTGAGAAAGTGAATATCGATCCAAATCTGAATAAGATTTCCATCAAGAATGTTGACTCCAGAATGGGCGTGCATTACAATCCGGAAACAAAAACTATCACTTACATTGGTGAAGATGTGGTTGGTGATGAAGGGAACGATCAAGAAGTCGATGGCGGTGAAGTTGTACCTCCTCTACCTACTGCTCCCTCTGGACCAAGCAATCAAGAGCTTATGGATTTCATGTCTCAATAATTTGCTTCCATAAACACCAACATCAACAACCAATGGAATGCAATCAATGATTCTATGACAACCTGGATTAATGCCATTCCCTAGTTAAGGACCTAAGTACTTTTAAATTTAGTTCATCATTCGTCAAAGTCTTACCAAGAGCACTTAGATGATTTGTTAAATGCACAAATCTCTTTTGTAGGTCTAGAATGGTTTCTCCGGGTTGCATTCGAAATAATTCGTATTCTTGACTCAAGGTATTTAGTTTTGATCTTTTAACTTCAACAGTTCCTTCACGAGTTTGTACTAAGGTATCCCATATTTCTTTTGCTGTCTTGCATGCCGAGACACATAAGAACTCACCATGCTAAGTGCACCTTGAAGAAGGTTTATTGCCTTTTTATCATAGAGAACTTTCTTCTTATCATCATCGTCCCATGCAGTTTTAGGCTTTGATGAGCCAACACCATTGATTACCGTTATACGGATAAATGGACCATTCTCGACGGCATCCCATACTTCTTCTCCTTGTGCTTCTAGATGTGGCTTCATGCGTATTTTCTAGAAGTCGAAATATTCAACACAAAATAAAGGAGGTTTATTGTTACTACCACCATCTCTGAAAACGGGATTTTGATTTGCGGAAGCCATTCTGGATCTTTTAGGAACATGTTACCTATCACCTGCTTTGATGCCAATTGTAAGTACGAAGTGCGCCTAAGAGGGAGGGGGGGGGGGGTGAATTAGGTACTTTAAAAAATTCTGGTTTTAGTGATGATGGATCTTATTTTTATGGTTAATGATGAGTTTAGGAAAGCTTAAAAGTGCAGAAAAATTAAGAGACAAGGGCGATATATCCTGGTTCCCCTCACTGTCCGAGAGTACTCCAGTCCCCTTTCAACATGAAAGAGATTTCCTTATTGTGGAAAACTTTAACAAGAACTACCAAAAAGCCAAGAACAATCCTCTTGGATTTTCACTATGTCAACTATGAGAACAATCCTCTCAAAGTGATTACACTTGTATCCAACAATCCTGGAAAGACAATATTTTAAAAACACTTAAACTTTTTCCAACAATCCTGGAAAAATAAGTAAGTAACTATCAATATTTGAGTTTGAGTGAGTTGAGTAGTATTGATCACTTAGAATGATTTAACAATGAATGATCTTCTCTTACAATGATATTATTGTACAATGACTCAAGATATAATTGCTCAAAGTTTTCTGTTTAATAATGTATGAAAATGTGCACAAAACTTATGCATGAAAGTGAAGGAATGCTTGGGTTTGTATTTTGAAAATTCAGAAAATATTTATGGAAGAGGTGTTGAAAATGATTCTGAAAATGAATATTATATGTTCATAACACCATTTTGAAACAACATAAAGTTCTGAAAATGAATCATGAACAAATGTCAAGTTTGAGTGAAGGGTTTTAATGAAAAGGTATGATGAAAAGGCATATGAAAAGCTTTTGTTTTTCAAAATCGTGCAGCTTACAATCGATTGCATCCTTTGTGTAAATCGATTGCACAAGGTTTCAACAACTATATTTTCAAAAGTTTTAAGTGTGCAATCAATTGCACTAGCAATGTAAATCGATTGCATGTGAAGTCAGTAGCAAAAAGTAAGTGAGTGCAATCGATTGCACAAGAAATGTAAATCAATTGCACTGAGAAACTGAAGCAAACGTTTTGAAAATTTTAAGTATGCAATCGATTTTACAAGCAATGTAAATCAATTGCACAGAGAAACAGAAGCAAAAGATCTAAAAATTCGAAGCATACAATCGATTGGACTAATATGCAAATCGATTACACTCAAGTTAAAATTGAATTTTAACTTTGAAAAACTTGAGTAATGATTTTTTTAAACATTTCTTTTTCATCATTGAGCATCTATATCTTAAGATCAAAGTAAATAATATCATTATAGCTTAAAAGTTGTTGAGAGCTTTGAACTGAAGATTTTGTTCTTAGATGCTTTGAGCTTGATCATAAATCTTTGCCTTCTTTATCAATCATGGTTTGTTTTCATCAAAACAATAACTCATTTGAGAAGCTTTATTTTACATTCTCCCCCTTTTTGATGATGACAAAAAATCTTGCTTTATGCGATGTACTTTCTGGAAGAGCTTCTCCCCCTAAGATGCAAAACTCTCCCTATGTATGAGAAAGTTGGAATCCTTTGTATTTCTTCATCTTGGTTAGAGAGTACCTTAAAAATTAAGACAAGGAAAAATACAAGCATAAAGTACCACATCTTTCTCCCCCTTTGACATTATCAAAAGGAAGGGAAAGATGCACAAAACAAACAATAATAGAGCAATAAATCGAGAAAACTTGAATTAAAACAAGTAACACAAATTGTTTAACGATTACACAGAAATTGAACAAAAAAAACATTGAATAACAAGATAATGACAACAGAAAAAAGAGTTAGCCAGAACTTCAAGGGTGATGCATGTCTGGGTGGTTATAGGACCAACAACCTTGATTCGGGAATTGGTTTTGAAGTGGAGGTTTTGTGTAGTGTTGAGGAGGTGCAGCTGGATTATTTGGATCATATGGTGGAATATGAAGATGAGAGTAAAGGTATGAAAATTATTGATTCACATCCGTGCGAAAGTCATTAATCCTGGTTGTAGTGGAATCATTGATCACACTCCACTGGTTGTTGATGTTGGTGTTCATGGAAGCAAATTGTTGAGACATGTAATCCATAAGATCTCGATTGCTTGGACCAGAGGGAACAATAGATGGATGAGGCACAGCTTCACCGCCTTCGACTTCTTGGTCATTCCCTTCATCTCCAATAACATCTTCACCAATGTAAGTGATGGTTTTTGTTTCTGGATTGTAATGCACGCCCATCCTGGAGTCAACATTCTTGATGGGAATTTTATTCAAATTTGGATCCATATTCACCTTTTCAAACCCAGCAAAATCCACTCCAAATTCCTCCATAATTAAAGTAACAAAATAAGCATATGGAAGAAATTTAGATTTTGCATCGACTCTCAGCATATGCACCATTATAAGTCTTGCCCAATTTACACTTATCCCTTTCTTTCTTGCATAAATTAGCTGCATTTCTAAGTCGGTAACAGTGCAGTGGTTTCCAGCTCTTGGAAACATGATATAGACCATAAAGTAATGATATAGGCGATCGTCTATATAAAATTTACCTGCACTCCAGGAGTCTCTGGATGGAATTACTTCGCCAAGACCATGAATCCGTTTAGTGCAGAATTAAGCTTCACTTAACCTCCCAATACTGTAAAAGAAATCTTTTTTCCGGTAGTCATCCCATATCTCGTTTTCAGGGTCATATAGGGAACTTCCAGTGTAAGAAATATGAAGGATCTCACCAACAACCTAAGGAGTTAGAGAGATACGAGTACCCAGCACATATGTGACCATTTTTCCTTTTTGGGGTGTTAGATTGCTAAAAAACATTCTTACCAAATCCGGGTAATATGGACCGAACGAGGAGATTAATGGTTCTAGACCATAAGCAGCTAAACCGTTTTGAAAAGAGAAGCATTCTTGTGGAAAGGAGGATAGCATACCATATTTGGGATTGGATACTATTTTCCTTTGAAAGTCTTTTGTGAATCTGGCTTCTTGTTCTTCGGTGAGAGATGAAAGCAATGGATTAGATGTTGAATCAACCTTTTTCTTCCCTTTTTCTGAAGCTGGAACCTTTCTTTTTTGTCTTGAAGCCATGGGAATGAAGTTTTAGGGTTTTGGGGATTTTAGGTTTTGAGAGAGAAAGGTGTTTGTGAGCTGAGATTTGTAAATAATTTGGGTAGATAGGGAATGAGTGGATTGTATTAAAGTGTATTTGTCTTGGGAATATGAGAGAGAGGAATTTTGAACAACACAATTTTCTATCATAAAAGCAAGTTGCAGTACGTGCAATTGATTTGCATTTCAGGTGCAATCGATTTGCACATAAAATAGAACCAAAATAAAACTGAAACGCACAGGGTGCAATCAATTTGCACCGATGGTGCAATCGATTTGCACTTGAAACAGAAAGGTCAGGATTGAAAAAACTCAGTGAGCAATCGATTTACACTCTTTGTGCAATCGATTTGCATCAACAAAAAATGTCCAAAACTAAATTTTTCTTAAAATAAATACCACATAACATATATTTACATATAGAATGTATAAAACACACACACACACATATATATATATATATATATATATATATATATATATATATTATATATATATATATATATAATCATAACAAGGGTAGAATGCACCTTATAAGTCGTGTTCGTCAAGTATGCCAAGCTCTCGTCAAATTTTGTAGAACGATTCTCTTGCCAAAGGTTTGGTGAAGATATCGACAAGCTGATTATGAGGATCTACAAAGGTTACCTCGACATCTCCTTGAAGAACATGATCACGGAGGAAATGATGTTGTATGTCTATGTGTTTAGTTCTTGAATGTATGACGGGATTCTTCGTAATGTTAATTGCACTTGTGTTGTTGCACCATAGTGGAATGCACCCTAGATCGAGTCCGTAGTCATGAAGTTGTTGTTTTAGCCACAAAATTTGAGCGCAACTACTACCCGCTGCAATATATTCAGCTTCGGTCGTGCTAAGAGCAACACATGCTTGTTTCTTGTAGGCCCATGATACTAATGCATTACCTTTTTCTATCTGTTTTATAACCTGCATAATCCGCGTCAGAATAACCAACTAAGTTGCAAACACTACCTTTAGGATACCACAATACGACATTCGTTGTTCCTTTGAGATACTTCATGATCCTCTTTACCGCCGTGAGATGAGCTTCCTTTGGGTTATCTTAAAAGCGAGCACAGAGACAGACACTAAACATTATGTCAGGACGGCTTGCCATCAAATACAATAAGGAGCCAATCATTCCTCGATACTTAGTGATGTCGATGGAAACACCTAATTCATCTTGATCAACATATGAGCCATAGCCAATTGGTGTTTACATTGCTTTACAGTTATCCATGTCAAATCTTTTCAAGAGTTCCTTGCAATATTTGGATTGGTTGATGAAGATTCCATCTTTTAGTTGTTTGATTTGAAGTCCAAGAAAATAATTCATTTTACCCATCATGGACATTTCAAATTCTCCTTGCATCATTGCTGAAAATTCTTCACACATTTCTTGATTTAAAGAACCGAAATTGATGTCATCAACATAGACTTGTGCTAGCAAAGTTTCATCTTTGATTTTCTTGATAAATAGAGTCTTGTCAACTTTGCCCTTTTCGAAACCTTTTTCGCATACAAAGTTGCTTAAACGATCATACCATGCCCTTAGTGCTTGTTTCAATCCATAAAGAGCTTTTCGCAATTTAAATACATGAGATGGATTCTTGAAATCTTTGAACCCCGGGGGGGTTGCTTAATGTAGACTTCTTCAGTGATATATCCATTCAAGAATGCGCTTTTGACATCCATTTGAAAAAGCTGAAAATTTAATGAACAAGCATAGGCAAGTAAGAGAAGAATAACTTCTAACCTTGCAACCGGAGCGAAAGTTTCTTCAAATTCTATTCCTTCTTCTTGATTGTAGCCTTGTGCTACCAATCTTGCTTTGTTGCGAACAATTATTCCATTCTCGTCAAGTTTGTTTTTGAACACCCATATAGTTCCAATAATGTGTTTGTTGCTTGGCCTAGGGACAAGTTCCCAAACTTGATTTCTTTCAAATTGATTTAATTCTTCTTGCATAGCGATAATCCATTGGTCGTCGCCTAAGGCTTCATCAACTTTAGAAGGTTCAATTTGAGAAACAAACGCCATGTTTATGCAAGCATCTTTGAGATTTAATCATGTTGACACACCTTGACTTATATCACCAATTACTTTATCGATTGGATGATCTCTATGAGTTCTCCATTCTTTTGGTAGATCATTGAGACTTGATTCTTGTTGAGGTGATTCTTCATGTTGAATGGGTTGATCTTTGGAAGAATTTTCTTGAGGACCTTCTAGTATTTCATCATTATCATTATCACAAACAATATTATCCTCCTTGGAGGGGTTAGTTTCATCAAAATAAACATGCATAGATTCTTCAACTGTCAAAGTTCTTTTGTTGTATATTCTATATGCTTTACTAGAAAGAGAGTAACCAAGAAAAATACCTTCATCGGATTTTTCATAAAACTTACCAAGGTTATCTTTGTCGTTGTTTAAGACAAAGCATTTGCATCTGAAGATGTGAAAGAAAGCAATGTTTGGTTTCCTCCCTTTGAGAAGTTCATATGGAGTTTTCTTTAAGATCGGTCTTATGTTAAATCTATTGCTAACAAAACATGTCGTGCTCACCTCATCCGCCCAAAAGTATTTCGGAAGATTTGAATCGCTAAGCATTGTTCTAGCAAGTTCCACAAGAGACCTATTCTTTCTTTCTACCACTCCATTTTGTTGAGGAGTCCTTGGTGCCGAGAAGTTGTGAGATATTCCATATTCTCCACAAAATTCTTCAAATAGAGCATTTTGAAATTCTCCGCCATGGTCACTTCTTATTGAGGCAATTTTTAGAGACTTCTCATTAGGAATTTGTTTAGCATACTTCTTGAATGCCTTGAATGCATCACTTTTCTGCACTAAGAAGAATGTCCAAGTATATCTAGAGAAATCGTCAACAATAACTAAAGCATATACATTACATCTGAAACTCCTTGTTCTCGATGGACCAAATAAGTCCATATGTAACAATTATAGTGGCCTTGTAGTGGACAACACATTCTTAGATTTGAAAGTTGATTTAGTTTGTTTCCCCTTTTGACAAGCATCGCATACTCTATCTTTGATGAAATTTCTCTTAGGCAATCCAATGACAAGATCATGCTTGATTAATTTATTCAAGTGTTCCATGTGAATATGAGCAATTTTTTTGTGCCACAGCCATGAAACATCGTTGTTCGCCATGAGACATTTAACCTTCAAAGATGGATCATCAAGGGAAATCATGAATATATTATTGCTTCTTTTACCTTTAAGTATAACCTCATGAGTATCTTCGTCTTCTATCAAGCATTCATCCTTGGTGAACTTGATCTTGAAGCCTTTGTCACAAAGTTGGCTAATACTAAGAAGATTGTGCTTTAGTCCTTCAACATAAAGAACATCTTCAATGGATGTGAAAGGTGGAGTACCAACTTTTCCTTTGCCTAGGATTCTTCCCTTATTATTGTCTCCATAAGTGACAAAACCCTTGGCTTTTAGCACTAGATTTGAAAATTGGTTTATGTCTCCTGTCATATGCTTTGAACAACCACTATCAAGATACCAAAGATTGCATGTGGTCTTCAAGCATACCTGCAAAACAAATTAGGTTTTGTTAGGTACCCAAGTTGCTTTGGGTCCTTTATAATTAGTGCCTTTCTTTACCCACACATAATTCCCACTTGCCACACTGAAGTTTCTAACATAGCAAGCATTAGGTGTATGGCCTTTAATGCCACAATAAAAAGAAGTAGGTTCAAAGTTACTTCTATATCTAGAAGAATACAATTTCTTTTTAGGAAATGTTTTCTTTTTAGGATAGCGATGAACTATTTTAGGTTTGCTCACTTTCTCTTTGGATGATTGATCACTAGCCTTAACAAAGATAGTTTTGTTAGAACTTGGTTTTGAAAACTTTGAATATCCAAGTCCACTTTTATCATTGGAGTATCTTTGTTGGCTAAGAACACCTTCCAGTCCAATTTGTCCATTTTCATATCTTTCAATGACTCTTTTTAATTGGACAATTTGGAAAGAGAGTAATTCACAATTTTTGCATACATAATTCTATTTTTGTTCATCACTTGATTTTTGTTTTTCTTCTTTGAAATCTTTTTCCATAGAATCACATTTTTCTTCTAAGGATGAAATTTGTCTCTTTTGTGATGAAATAGTTTTATACAGAATTTTGCATTCATTCAATAGTTCATCTATAGCACCTTGTGCATCACTATCAAAAAGAGAAAATTCATTACTAACCTCATTGGCTTTATCATTGGAATGGTGGGAGGCCACCAATGCTAGATTTTCCCTTTCATCACTATCGGAATCGGATGAGGAACTTATTTCATTATCCTCCCATGCGACATAAGCCTTTTTGTTCTTGAATCCCTTTTTGCTTTTGAAGCCACCTTTCTTGGAGAGTTTTAGACTATCCGGCTTGATATGACCTTGCTTACCACATTCATAACATGTGATTTCTTGTGTTGATGTGGAAGCTTCCTTTTTCTTAAATTATTTCTTTCCTTTTGAATGAGAAAATGGTTTGTCATTTCTACCAAAGAACTTACCAAGCCTTTTAACAAGAATCATGAAATTTTCATCTTCTTCCGGATTGTCTTCCTTTTCAACTTCCTTGGAATCTATCTTCAAAGCAATATTCTCGGATTTCTTCTCTTGATTTTCATGCTTTTCAAGTCTTCCGAGTTCCGTTTCATATTCTTGAGGTTTTCCAAATAATGTTGCGGATGTCATGGAGGAGAGACTTTTCTTCTCTAAAATTGCTGTTACCTTTGGTTGCCATTCCCTAGTTAAGGACCTAAGTACCTTTAGATTTAGTTCATCATTCGTCAAAGTCTTACCAAGAGAACTTAGATGATTTGTCAAATGCACAAATCTCTTTTGTAGTTCAAGAATGGTTTCTCCGGGCTGCATTTGAAATAATTCGTATTCTTGACTCAGGGTATTTAGTCTTGATCTTTTAACTTCAAAAGTTCCTTCATGAGTTTGTACCAAGGTATCCCATATTTCTTTTGCTGTCTTGCATGCCGAGACACGGAAGAATTCATCCATGCTAAGTGCACCTTGAAGAAGGTTTATTGCCTTTTTATCATAGAGAACTTTCTTCTTATCATCATCATCCCATGCAGTTTTAGGCTTTGATGAGCCAACACCAATGATTATCGTTATAGGGATAAATGGACCATTCTCGACAGCATCCCATACTTCTTCTCCTTGTGCTTCTAGATGTGCCTTCATGCGTATTTTCCAGAAGTCGAAATATTCACCACAAAATAAAGGAGGTTTGTTGTTACTACCACCATCTCTGAAAACGGGATTTTGATTTTAAGAAGCCATTATGGATCTTTTAGGAACAGGTTACCTATCACCTGCTCTGATGCTAATTGTAAGTACGAAGTGCGCCTAAGAGGTGGGGGGGGGGGGGGTGAATTAGGTACTTTAAAAAATTCTGGTTTTAGTGATGATGGATCTTATTTTTATGGTTAATGATGAGTTTAGGAAAGTTTAAAAGTGAAGAAAAATAAAGAGACACGGGCGATATATCCTGGTTCCCCTCACAGTCCGAGAGTACTCCAGTCCCCTTTCAACATGAAAGAGATTTCCTTATTGTGGCAAACTTAAACAAGAACTACCAAAAAGCCAAGAACAATCCTTTGGGACCAAGAACAACCCTCTTGGATTTTCACTATGTCAACTATGAGAACAATCCTCTCAAAGTGACTACACTTGTATCCAACAATCCTGGAAAGACAAGATTTTAAAAACACTTAAACTTATTTCCAACAATCCTGGAAAAATAAGTAAGTAACTATCAATATTTGAGTTTGAGTGAGTTGAGTAGTATTGATCACTTAGAGTGATTTAACAATGAATGGTCTTCTCTTCCAATGATATTATTGTACAATGACTCAAGATATAATTGCTCAAAGTTTTTATATTTAATAATGTATGAAAATGTGCAGAAAACTTATGCATGAAAGTGAAGGAATGCTTGAGTTTGTATTTTGAAAATTCAAAAAATATTTATGGAAGAGGTGTTGAAACAGATTTTGAAAATGAATATTTATATGTTCATAACACCCTTTTGAAACAACATAAAGTTCTGAAAATGAATCAAGAACAAATGCCAAGTTTGAGTGAAAGGTTTCAATGAAAAGGTATGATGAACAGGCATGTGAAAAGCTATTGTTTTTCAAAACCGTGCAGCATGCAATAGATTGCATCCTTTGTGTAAATCGATTGCACAAGGTTTCAACAGCTATATTCTCAAAAATTTTAAGTGTGCAATCGATTGCACTAGCAATGTAAATCGATTGCATGTGAAGTCAGTAGAAAAAAGTAAGTGAGTGCAATAGATTTCACAAGCAATGTAAATCGATTTCACTGAGAAGCAGAAGCAAACATTTTGAAAATTTTAAGTATGCAATCGATTTCACAAGAAATGTAAATCGATTGCACAGAGAAACAGAAGCAAAAGATCTAAAAATTTGAAGCATGCAATCGATTGCACTAATATGCAAATCGATTGCACTAAAGTGAAAATTGAGTTTTAACTTTGAAAAACTTGAGTAATGATTTTTTTAAACATTTCTTTTTCATCATTGAGCATCTATATCTTAAGATCAAAGTAAATAATATCATTATACCTTGAAAGTTGTTGAGAGCTTTGAATTGAATATTTTGTCCTTAGATGCTTTGAGCTTGATCATAAATCTTTGCCTTCTTTGTCAATCATGGTTTGTCTTCATCAAAACAAAAGCTCATTTGAGAAGCTTGATTTTACAATTCTATGTTTTGTTTGTTAAATTTCTGTGTAATCGTTAAACAATTTGTTTTGCATGTTTAATTAAAGTTTTCTAGATATATTGCTTTATTACTGTTTGTTTTGTGCATCTTTCCCTTCTTTTTGATAATGTCAAAGGGGGAGAAAGATGTGGTACTTTATGCTTGTATATTTCCTTGTCTTAATTTTTTAAGGTACTCTCCAACCAAGATGAATGAATACAAAGGATTCCGACCTTCTCAAACATAGGGGGAGTTTTGCATCTTAGGGGGATAAGCTCTTTCCGGAAAGTACAATGCATAAAGAAAGATTGTTTGTCATCATAAAAAAGGGGAAGAATGTAAAATCAAGCTTCTCAAATGAACTTTTATTTTTATGAAGACAAACCATGATTGACAAAGAAGGCAAATATTTGTTATCAACCTCAAGGCATCTATGGACAAAGTCTTCAGTTCAAAGCTCTTAGCAACTTTCAAGGTATAATGATATTACTTACTTTGATCTTAAGATATAGATGCTCAATGGTGAATAAGAAATGTTTTATAAATTATTACTCAAGTTTTTCAAAGTTAAAATTCATTTTTCACTTGAGCGCAATCGATTTGCATATTAGTGCAATTGATTGCATGCTTCAAATTTTCAGATCTTTTGCATCTGTTTCTCAGTGCAATCGATTTACATTGCTTGTGAAATTGATTGCATACTTAAAATTTTCAAAATGTTTGCTTCTATTTCTCAGTGCAATTGATTTACATTGCTTGTGCAATCGATTGCACTCACTCATTTTTCTACTGACTTCACATGCAATCGATTTACATTGCTTGTGCAATCGATTGCACACTTAAAACTTTTGAAAATATAGTTGTTGAAACCCCGTGCAATCGATTTACACAAAGGGTGCAATCGATTGCATGCTGCACGGTTTTGAAAAATAGCAGCTTTGCACATGCCTGTTCATAATACCTTTTCATTGAAACCTTTCACTCAATCTTGGAAATTATTCATTATTCATTTACAGAACTTTATGATGTTTCAAAAGGATGCTATGAACATATAAATATTCATTTTCAAAATCATTTTCAACACCTCTTCCAAATATATTTTCTGAATTTTTCAAAATACAAACTCAAGCTTTTCTTCACTTTCATACATAAGTTTTCTGCATACTTTCATATGTTGTTAAACAGAAAACTTTGAGCATTTATATCTTGAATCATTGTACAATATTATCATTGGAAGAGAAGATCATTCATTGTTAAATCACTCTAAGTGATCAATACTACTCAACTCACTCAAAATCAAATATTGATAGTTACTTACTTATTTTTCCAGGATTGTTGGAAATAAGTTTAAGTGGTTTTATAAATCTTGTCTTTCCAGGATTGTTGGATACAAGTGTAGTCACTTTGAGAGGATTATTCTCATTGTTGACATAGTGAAAATCCAAGAGGATTGTTCTTGGTCCAAGAGTATTGTTCTTGGTTTTTTTGGTAGTTCTTGTTTAAGTTTGCCACAATAAGGAAATATCTTTCATGTTGAAAGGAGACTGGAGTACTCTCGGACTGTGAGGGGAACCAGGATATATCGCTCGTGTCTCTTTATTTTTCTACACTTTACTCTTTCTTAAACTCACCACTAACCAGAAAAATAATATTCATCACTAAAACCAGAATTTTTTAAAGTACCTAATTCACCCCCCCCCCCCCCCCCCCTCTTAGGCGCACTTCGTACTTACAACCACAAGGATAGTTGGTTATGGAATTTGAGATTTGGAAATTTGAATTTTAGGTCGCTCAATCAGCTGATTACTCAAGAGATGGTAAAGGGTATACCAAGTCTTGTGATGCTCGACATGCTCTGTGAAGGTTATTTAGTCAGAAAGTAATCCATAAATTCTTTTGTTTTGACTATGCCAATGAGATCCTTCTGCAGACTCAAAGTTATACATTCAGATGTATGTGGTCCGTTCGAAGAGCAAACCATCGGTGGAAACATGTATTTTGTTTCATTTATCGATGAGTATAGTTGAAAACTTTGGATCTATGTAATCAAGTGAAAGGGCGTAGTGTTTGAAATCTTTAAGAGATTTAAGATACTTGTCGAAAAACAAAGTGAGAATAAGATTAAAGTTATACGAACAGATGGAGGTGGTGAATACACATCCAATATGTTCGAATACTTATATGCAGAACATGGTGTCGATCATGAGGTAATTGTTCCTTATATGCCTCAACATAATGGAATTGTAGAAAGAAGAAACAAAACCATATTGGATATGGCGAGATGCATGTTGAAGTAGAAGAATTTTCCAAAATACTTATGGGGTGAAGCTGTTTCGATTGCAATTTATATCCTGAGCAGGTGTCTTATCAATATAATGAAGAACAAGGTTCTTGAAGAAGTGTGGAGTCGAAAATGACCACCAGTGAGTCATCTGAAGGTGTTTGGCTTTATGTGTTACAAGCATATCCCTGATGCGAGAAGAAGGGAGCTTGATGACAAGAGTGAAACTATGATTCTTGTAGGATATCATAAATTTGGTGCATACAGGCTATTCAATCCAATCAATAAGAAAATTGTGATAATTCGAGATGTTGTGATTGATGAAAACTCTGCTTGGGATTGAAATTCTAATGATGCACTTAACATGTCATTGATGAGCTATGGTTTCAACGAAGAAACTAATGAAGTCAAAGAAATTGTTTATGTTCTACTCGAGGTAGAAACAATTACTGACATTCCTAACACATTCAAAGTCGAAGAGGGTGTGGCTAGCTCAAGCCAAAGACCTCAAATAACTAGAGTTCATCCAACAAGACTTCAAGACTATAAAGTGACTGGTGATGATGAAGTAACACCAGTTGGAGAATTAGTTCCTTTTTCTTTACTTGTAGGTGTTGAACTAATCACTTATAGAGAGGCTTTGAAAAATAAACAATGGAAGTCAGTTATGGTCGAAGAGTTACATATAATCGAAAGAAATAACACATGGGAGTTAGTCGAATTGTCAACACACACAAAAGCTATCAAAGTGAAGTAGGTGTTCAAGTTGAAACACAATGATGATGGGTAAAAAAAAAGACATAAGGCTGGATTAGTAGCTAGAGGATTTCTTTAAAGAGCATGACTCGACTACTTTGAAGTATTTGCTCCAGTAGAAAGATTGGAGACTGTTCGACTAGTGGCAGCCTTGGCATACAATAAAGGTTGGTCGCCATTTCACTTAGATATGAAATCATTTCTGAATGGTCCTTTAGATGAAGAGGTCTATTTCACACAACCTCTAGGATTTGTGATTCAAAAGGAAGCGAGTAAGGTGTATAAGTTGCACAAAGCTCTTTATGTCCTCAAGCGGGCACATAAGGCATGGAACAAGAAGATCGACTCATACTTAATTGAATTAGGATTTGTCAAATGAAAATATGAGTATGGTGTCTATGAATAGGTTGTGATATAAAATATAAAAATCATCTGCTTATGTGTCGATGACTTGTTGGTAATTGGAAATATCTTGGAGAACCTATCGAAGTTCAAAGAGTTAATGATAAGGGAATTTGAAATATCAAATATGGGAAAATTTTCTTATTTCCCAGGTGTTGTACCCCAAAATTTGACCTCTCATTTCTCAAGAATTTTCTCACAAGATCTTCCATGACTCAAGTTTGCAGCACTGATACATCAATTTAGGTTTGGAATTGGCACAAGGGAAAAATGGTCAAAGTGCACACTGAAAAATCAAACTTTGACTTTTTAATCAAAATCAAGTTTGAAGAATCACATTTCATCAAGACATGTTAGAATATGAAGTTGGTTCATCAAGAAAATCAAAATTCAAAATTACTTTTGAAAAGTCAAAGTTCTAAACACTTAGAAATTTTTCTAAGTGTTAAGAAAATATGATAAGTTTAGAACTTTTGGCCATATTTTCATCATGATGCAAGATGATTCAGGAAGAACTTCTGAAACAGAAGTTGTAGATCTCAATGAGATCTAAAACATTGCAGAACAGAACTCCTCCTAGAAATGCTGGGATTTCAAGTTATAAATCCTTGAAGATACGTCCATGAAACTAAAACACTTAGTAAATTTTGAGCATTTCCAAGTCAGAATTTGATTAGAACTTTTGGGCCAGTTTTCACGTAGGTATAATCAGAGTTTGCAAAAATGATTCAAAGAGGCGTTGCAAAGCATGTTACAAGCTTTCTGAAAAGTCTGAGAACTCCTTCAGATCATGCTGGAGCAGGGAGAATCAAAGATCAGAAGTTGGACATTTGTTCTTAATTTAAGTTACGTTTATGCTGAACTTCTGATCTAGTTTCAAGCTATGCTGCATAATCTCATGTTGCAGGCCTTCTCGCTTGTTAAATCTCATCATAATTTAATACTTACACCAAGTTTTGATTCTTTATCCAAGTGTTTAAGCCTTTATCCAAAAGATATTCCCACGTGTGGCATAAAAGTACCACTGTTGTCCTTGAAAAGCAAACTTTTGTACAAAGTTTATTTTGAGCCCATACTTTAATTTGTTTCTCGGTGTACTTCCCCATAAATCATTCCTATAAACTCAGATTAGGCGTGTTTAAAGCTGCTAACCAGCCTACCTTTCCTTGAAACCATGCTTGTCTAAACTTGCTTCAAAAACAAGTCAACGATCCATAACACATGATGGTTGTACTCCTGAATTCTCCGAGCTTCTAAATCATTTGCATATAAATTAAACTTCATTTGCAAACTGAAGGAGGATTGAAAAAAAGCCCTGAAACCTTGCTGAAAATTCCCAAGAACCTGAAACTGCAACAGAAACACAAAACCTGCTAGTTTCTGATTTTTGAATCCAAACTCTAATTTTCCTTGTGCGTTTCCAGGATAAATCTTCCACATAGTTTCTGGTGTACACGTAGAAGCTTTCCCAACTTCTATTTTCAAATTGTAATACAGTGTTCACCAATCTCCATTTCAAAAAGCCGAACTTTACATCTTGACTGCTCTAGAGCATTCCAACCATCCATAATTCAAGTTAAGGGTTGCTTTAGCTTTATGAGAACTTGAGGAAGCTGACCAGAACATCACAACAATCTGAACCAGGCTCTAACTCATAGAACAATTTCCAGCTGCAAGGTAAGTTTCTTCTGATTTTCATCTCATTACTTAGGCATTGTTAGGCTTGCAATTTCAAAGATACAATGTAGATATCATGGCTCTGAATCTGTACATATTTATAGATTTCATTTATATGGCCTAAGTAGAGAGAATTTAAGATCATAACTTCTTAAGAAAATTAGGGTTCAGAATTAGGATTAGCATAATCCATGCTTGCTTCTGGTTTATAGTTTTGATGCTTTGTATTTCTGAAACCATGATGAAGTTTTTCCATAACCTCTATGTTTGCATTTTCCATTTTTGTTGAGAAATGAATAAGTTGCAGATACTCTGGCTGGCGCAAAGAAGAAGATGAAGTTCATCATCAGAACTTACTTTGTAATATATGTTTATGTTTTTGCTTCTAATACTGGATGTATAGCCACCCCAGTGGTAGAGAGCGCATGCATAAGGCATTAGTGTTAAGGGTCCGGGATTCTAGCCCCAGGAGCATCTTTTATGTTTATTTCTTAACATTTTACCCCATTATTTGTCAAACAACATTCTTGGACCAGAACTTCTAGATAACCCCCCCCCCCCCCCCCATTTGTTTGTCAAAACAGTACTCCTGGACCAGAACTTCTAGATATTCTCATCCAACAACATCGTCACCTCACTTACCCATTAACAGAACTTCTAGCCTTCCAGTAACACTAGAACTTCTAGGTTTCCAGCTTCATCAGAACTTCTAGACTCTCTCAACAATTATAACTTCTAGGCTTTCCTTTGTTTCCATCAACCTCATAACATTAGCGTGTCTGGATCCAAAACTTCTGGCTTTCCCCATTTCTACTAACATTTTCTTTCTGATTTGCAGCGCGCCTGGGTCAGAACTTATGCTCTCTCTTATTTCTATTCTTTCGGAAACACACTGACTCTAACTCTTATTCTCTTATTATTTTTATCATCACTTTTATTTTCATTAATCAAAAACACCAAAAATACTTTATATTCATATACTTTGCTTTATTTCTTTTAAAATGAAAAGACTAAAAACATTTCCTTAAGCAAATTTATTTCTTCTCTTAATAAAAACAAAACGAATCTATTTTAGATTTCAATTCTTGTACATTATTTCAATATGGTTGTAATAGATAATTAGGACTTTAATTTCTTGCAACCCCCATTTGTAATTTTGTACACCCCATCCCCAAGTGATTGTAACAGCGTAGGATATTTACTTTCCCAATTTATCGCTTTCATATAAATGCTAGTTGTAATACGGTGGGAGAACTGACTTAGGATGTTTTGCGTTTGATCGCAATTGTTGAGGATAGAAAGAGTCGCTAGTGACTTTTCTTTTATCCAAATTAAGGAAAGGGTGAAAAGAACAGGAAAGACCTTTGACATTATTTTCTTGAGTTCGGGGGATAGATTATGAAAAGGGAAGATGCTAGAACCCTTTTCATCCATAGTTATCTATGTGCTCTTAGTTGCTTGCTAGATCATTTTCTTTTGTTTGAAAGTGTGCTTTGTGGTGGTTTTTTGAAAGTATTTTTGAAAAGCGCCTTCGTTTAGGCTAACTTTGTAATGATTCTCGTCTCTATAAGAATGTCTACAAAGTGTTGCACTTTTGAAAATACTTCATGTTTTTGAAAGTGTTTAGTGTGTGTTTGAAAAGATGTTTGTTTTGAAAATGCGCAAGCAACTAAGAATATTTCTACCTACTTAAAAGTCTTTTGTTCTTCTCCTCCTCCTTTAGATATTGCTATCTTACCATTGATTGTTAAGAAGTCTTATCTTTGGATGTAAAAGGGACGGGCGTGGGTCATTGTATAGTCATGATAACAATGTTGTGAGATATCCTAGCATTTCTCTTGAGGGACTAAGATCATTTGTAAGGCAACATTCGAAGCGTCATCGAGGGACTATGATCTTGTATTTTGATTGTTTTTGCTAAGACGTCTCACATGCATAACGTGACCATTTTTAGGCAACAAGTGGAGTTAACCCTAGGGGTGCATGTGTGAATAGTGTGTTTCATTTGCATACGTTTAGTCTTTGATTATGGGTTATCTACTTGTTGTTTTTATCTTTCCATACATGTCATATTTTACCAGCAAGCATACAAAAGTAATAAAATGCAGAAAGATAAAATCCTACACTATAACAACCATATTGAAGTGCATGAAAATATAAAGGCAAAAATGAAATAAAAGCAAGAAAAATGAAGGTCTTTCGATTGAGGCAGAAGACCCTTCAATTCTGCACTTTCTGGCTTCCTTCGATTTGGCCTGAAAGGGGTGACGGCGTGGCTTTTGACTGAGGCCTGGGGGTTAGCATGTTATGCCTTTTGACTGGGCCTGGAACTAGTGCAAGACACAATCTTCCTTTTTTGCCTCCTTCGACTAGGGGTTGAAAGTAGTGAGGGAGTGCCTTTCGACTAGGCCTGGAATCAGTGTAGGCATGCTTTTCGTATGGGCCTGGAAGTCAGCACGAGGTGCACTATTCGTTTCAAAACTCCTGCCGCCTCCTTCAATCATGGGAATGCAAATCTCCCAGGTTGAGATTCGAAAGGCTTCAATGCTTAGCTAATCGAAGGAATACAGAGAACCTGTCTAAACTTGAAAATGCAACTAGAAAGTATGACTTTCAAAAGCTACAGGCCAGGGGTTAGCACAAGATTTTTGGGCACCAAAATCTAAAATCTAACTAGTCAGGATTGAGATTTTCAACATAAAGGCAGTGAGGATCGAAAGTTAGGGCATGGTCAACTTCCTAAATGGGATATCTACATTTTCCTTTTATTGGTATATACAAATGATATTTAAATGAAAGAGTTCCAAGTTTAGAGAGAACTTACCTCTTGAAGTGCTTAATCGAAAGAGCTGTAGGTGACTTCTTTAGTGGTGGAGGGAGCTTCGCTGGAATCTTCCTGGAGTTAGTTCAGTTACCGCTTAGTTTGGGCAATCACTGAATCGAAAGAGTATATGATGGTGATGAGTGAATCAGAGGTTATTACGCTAAAGTTTAGGGGAAGTGAATCGAAAGGTACACTACTGAGGGTTTTTTGTGAAAAAAAATCTTAGAGTTTTAAAGGTTTTAGAATGTTGGAGAGTTTGAGAATATTGGAGAGTTTGAGTGCTTGAGGATTTTTATGATTTTTCTCTCTAGCAAAAATCTGGCCCATTTCTTTGTCAATGGTTTCTCTCTTTATAGAGAAAAGGTTTGGGAGTTTGAACAAAGATGTGGCTTGGCTGAAACGTGAATATTAAGCTATGTCAGATTTTCCAAGATCCCAAGGTGAAGTACTAAAGTTGTTGGTTAAAAGGAGCTGGCTTCCCTGACTTATGGTGAAGTACAAACAGGATTTAAGCAAAGCATGGGCTTAGGACAGGGTTTGTACTAGCAAGTTCACTTTCATAAAAAAAACTTCTGGACAAAGGCTTAATCACCTAGACAATAACTTAATCTAAAATGTAAGCAATTAATTATGGAGTGAAATACAAGCATTAAGGCCTGCAAAGTAAGATCATGTAGCATGGCCCAAAGATTTGATCAGTGTTCTTTCAAAATCCTATTTTCCACTTGTGATAAAGAGTTCTAGAAATGTATTAAAGAAGACTGCTTCAAAGGGAGCAAAATGCCCAAACGAAGCTTATGGATTAAACTTGCATCGAAGGAGATTTCCTGCCCAAATGAAGTATGTAACCCCAACTTTCATTCGAAGGAGGCCACAAAGACAAATGAAAGATGCATGTAGGAAGTTTAAATGTGCAATCGAAGGATGCCAAAAAGAGGCTTTTTGCCTTGTGACTTTATGCCAACATGCAAAAGATCTATGTTCGAACGAAACTTGCATGAAGGGAACCACCATGCCCAAAAGAAAGGTGTGACCAGTAGCTTGTACTGAAGGAACCACATGCCCAAACGAATGGTGCATGTAGGAGGCAAAAATGTCCAGATTCAAAAGAGGCATATAGGAGGCAAAAAGTGCAAATCGAAGGAAGCTAAAAGGGAGCCTTTTTCCTTGGAATTGAAGGAGACTATAGGGGGATTTGTGCCTTGTGAATCCAAACCAACGTTCCAGAGGCCCACGGCCAGTCGAAGGATGCAAGCCAAACTTGCATCGAAAGAGGCCAAAAGGCCAATTGAAGGAGCTGAATCGAAGAACACTTGTTTTTCTCCAAATTTTGTCAAAATATTATTTTTATCCGTTTTATCTCTTTTTTACAGTTTCCTTTTAATCTTGGTACTGAAAAATCACAATGTACTTGTGGAAGCTTGAACGTTGAGAATCCTTGTGAGAAAGGCCTTTAAAAATCAGAGGGCAAATTTTAGGGTATAACAGCTGCCCCTGTTCAATCTTCTTAAACCTGAAGAATTATATTGGCAAGCCTGCTGTTGTACCCCAAAATTTTCCCTCTCATTTTACTCAACACATGCCCATTGAGGTCCTCAACTTGCTCAAGGATGCCCAAGAGTTGACCAGACAAACTCTCTCCTAAGGCAATGTACCTCAAACTAGGGTTTCCAATTTCATCAGGGTGTGGGAATTACAAAGGTCCCAAATTCTTTCCATGATCATAATATGTTCTCAAGATCATCCATGACAAGTTTCATGCCTTGCACAAGAAGTTTGCTCAGTCAACTGCTCAGATGCTTGAAAATCAACTATATTAGGTCAAAAGTCAAATGTGGTCCACGTACAGTAAAACTTCAAACTTTTATTCAACATCAATATTTTGAAGTGATATTCATCATTTGATAAAGGGTTGATCATTATTCCTCAAGGAATGCCCCAAATTCATCAAAACCCAAAAGTTGCTAAATTAGGGTTTCATAGGAAAAGTCAATCAAAGTTTGACTAGTCATAACTTCTTCATACTTTATCAGAAAGTTCCATCCAAGGCTCATTTTGAGGAGGATGAAATTCCCTACAACTCATATTCATCCCACAAGTTCAAAATATGCACTCATAAAAAGATATGAATTTCTACATTATAGGTCCTTTTGAAAAGTCAACAAAAACACCTTTTGGGTCAAAGCTTCTTACATGAACATGGAAGACCCAATTGAGATTAAACCAAAATGGTTGTTTTGGGTACATCCTAAGCTTTATAAAAAGTCAAAGAACACCCTCTTAGGGTTAAAATTGAGGGAGATATGTATTGTCAAAATTGACCAATTTTTGGAAATGTGCATGAAGTCAATATTGATCAAAATGACTTTTTTTCCAAATGGGCCCATGTTTTCTTGTTTGAAACTTGTTCCTAAGATGGCCCACGACCCCTGAGATTATCCACCTATTATTTTATTATTTTGATTATTTATTTTGATTTTTTATCCATTTAAATCAAAATAAATTAATTTAAATAGTAGAATAATCAAATAAAATCAAAGATTTGATTTTTATGAGCATATTATGAGTCCATGAACAGCTAGAAAATCAAAAAATTCGTGCAAGAGCTAATTGATTGGAAATATCTTAATTTGGTCTATTTTGGAAACAAATCATACAAGACAAAGAATGAAATCAAATCTCCATAAATTGCAAAGATATGATCAGTTTTTGTTGACCTAAATCATTCTATGATATATATACATAACATTTCCAAAGCATAAGGAAGGTTTTTGGGTCGTGAAAACAAAGAGGTCAACTTCAATTTTTTGTCAAAAAAAGTGCTGATCACATATTCCTCCATAGACTGATTCAAGCAATTCCAAGGCCAACAATCCGTTCATGGACATTTTTTGAAGCCATTCCAATCATCCCCAAGCCTTAAAACCTTCAGAAATCACGCCTCACAGTGCCACAGTTTGTATCTTTTTTCAAGATTCGTTTTCAATAATTTATCCATCATAAACATGTTTTGATCATATATCCATGCTTGCTATCATATTTGCAATGTTTTTGATTGGTTTGATTGAGGTTTAAGTGCAGGAATTGCACGATGCCATTGTTAGGGTTTTGAGGTCCCAAATTGGGAATTCCATATAGAGGCAAAATTAGACAAAATCGGGGGTACTATCATGCTTATAAGATGATTAGCAATTGATCCATGTCTTTGGTTTGAATTTATTCTTCTTGTGCTGTGTTTTTGAATTTTACAGGTTTATGGCTACGAACAAAATCCATCACTATAGCTTTTAGTGACGGAAACGACTGTAGGTAAAAGTGTGGCAAAAAAAAACAGTTATGGGGAAAAAGACAATTAGGTGGCAGAATCCTATTGGGTGATTTAAATCACGCACGCGTTTGGGAAAGACCACTTTATTTCCTTTATATTATATATATGTTATTATATTTATAACTAACCATCCCAGCACAAATGGCAAAGGCGCAGGCGGTGAAGCAAAGGGTTCTGGGTTTGATCCCAGAATCTCACGTTTTCATATTTTCCAATTTCTTTGTCCCAGATCTAACGCCTCAAGCATGAAGGCGCGCAGTGGACCTCCTGAAGGCCAACTGCACTGAATCCCCACGTGGGCAAATGGGCCTATAATTCTGGCTTAACAATTCCATTCCACACCCCCTAATCTGCTTTCACCACAGGCCCAATTACTTTCTTTCTTTATTTTCTTTTGTTTTATTTGATTAAGTTCTTTTTACAAAACAACAAAAAAATCATTTTTTTATTTAATCATAAAATCAAGAAAACCACAAAAATGTAGAATTAGGTTTTTTTATTAAATTTTTTTTTTGGAAAATAATTAATTTAATGATATTGACTTGATTGTTTTCATAATTAAAATTAATTAGATAAATTGGGTTTAATTCACAAATATTTAATTTTCTCAATAAAATACCAAAAAAATATATTTTTTAATTAATTAGATTTAGGTTAAGATTTCAAATATTTTTCTCAATAATAAAATACAAAAAAATGTTTTCGCTTTAATTGATTAAATTTTTAGAATTTAAACTTTGATTCTCGTACTTAATTCTCGAGCACAATATTTTATTTTCCAATTATTGTATTTGCTTCGGGTTTGTAATAGTTTTTAATTAGGGTTTACCGTATATTATTTACTGTTTAATCCCCAGTTTTTGGTCATGTAACCCCCTCCCTGAAGCCTTGTAATAGCGTAGATTTACTTTCCAGCTTTTAATTTCCGCAACTATGAACTGTCTAGATGTAAGGATAATAGACTTGCATGCAAAAGACAAATAAAATTAAAACAGTAGATCACCTTAATTGTGCAAAGATTAAATAACTGAAATCAAACACATGCACATGCTCACTCCTAGGGCTTGCCTCACTTGGTTGCGTCAGAAATAATGGTTGTGTCCCTCGAACGTAGGGATACCTTGGCCATGACCCACGATTTAAAGTCGTCATAAAGATCATAATCCCTACTTGTCCCTCGAGTTGCCTACGAATTGATCTTATGATGATAGTCCCTTCGAAATGCTAAGGTATCCTTACTTGTTGCCTTCAAAGACCATTTTGTCCCTTCGAATATCCCTAAAAAACTCCAACGATGATGCTACCTATTTCTCAATAATGGGATAGCATTGTCTAAAAGGAAAACGAACAGACTTTTTCGAGTAGGTATAAAACTCTTAAGTACTTGCTCAAACAAACAAACTTTTTCACACCAACACTTTCCCAAACAAAGTTTTCAAAAACAACTTCATAACACTCTTGAGGACAGAAAAAAGGGTTAAAACAAAGTAAAACAAAACTTTTCAAAACAAAGCACACACAAGCATTTTTCAAAATGAGTAAGTACCTAAGAGCCCATGGAAAACCATGGATAGAAAGAGTGCTAAAATCTTCCCTTTCTATAATCTACCCCCCGTACTCAGAAACATCTCGAAAACGTTTTTTTCTGTTCTTTTTTCGTTTTCCTGATTGGATAAAATAAAATTCGGTGGCAACTCTTGCTTACCGCGACATTTTGTGAACAAAAAATGCAAAACGAAAACCAGTATTAACAGTCGGTTCTGCCACCGTATCACAGAACTGGCGACTCTGTTGGGGAGAAAAATATAAAGTGGGGTAAACCTTAGGATCTAGGTCATATTTAATTGCTTTCTATTGATTGTATTGCTTGCTTTATATTTATGGGAACTGTTTGGGTTTATTTGATCCTACACCCGGATCCGGAAACACCTTTTAGGTAAGTAGCAATAAACTGTGAGGGAGTTCTGCTGGGGTATACCGACACGGTTGAAGCAGTAGCTACGTTGATGTGGCACTTTGGTTGGTACCTGTAACCCTTGAGTCAATTAGGGAGATGTACAGGGCCGCCGCATGGTGTCATAAAGCATCAACTGACCTTAGAACCTTTAATTGCACAACTTGGCCAGTAGGACGTAGCGAGATGGCCGACTTTGGTATATGCCCAAGGTCCACAGATACTCGATGCTACACTCAATGAGGTTTGACTTCTGAGTTTTATTTGATTACGAGTCAATTGTCGACTGAACAAGGCTTGGGGGAAAGATCAGTGATATTGAGATCCCTTAGAATCCGGTTACTATTTATAGGACAGGTTGAACTAATCCAACTTCAAGAGGGTATGACCTTAAAACCCATGCAATCCTAAACCTAAGGTTGTTTGCGTGACTTGTGTGCTTTCAACTTGAACTACTTGCAGATTTTTATTACCTGACAACATGAGTTCCTTACAGGTTTTGCTTACAGTTATTATCCAATAACTTGGATTTCTTGCAGGGTTTACTTGCTTACATCACTTTGCACCTTTGCTTAAAAGCATAGCATACACATCATGACATCATGCCTTAACATTTCCTTAACCATTACAAGGATCTCGAGGGCCTCTAATGCAGGTTATGATAAATCAGACGTCTAGCAAGGGGTAAGGCGATTTATTTTCCTCTAGCCAATGTCGTCAGAGGATCAAAACTCAACAACTTGAGTCAGGGGCTATGACCCACTTGATATGGTGAGCTTGACTCTCGTAGAAGGACTCTCAATGATACAAAGTTCTTCAATCAAAGCTGCAAAATTCAACTTCTGACATTTTCTTGTTTACCCCGCGAGATCCTTGAAAACATTGCATACATATATAATACATATCATTGCATAAGCAGGTTTCAAAGCAGGTCTCTCATGTTCTCGCTGTTTATTTCAACAATGGCTCTCCAACAAGACAACAAATATCTCCAAGATCAAGATACCCAGTTTAAGGAATTTCTCCTGAATCTATCCAAGGGGCAAGAAGACCTGAAAACACTATTCGCCGGGAATCTGACCAAGGAACGTCCTGACAACAACAAGGATGAACAGTTGGAACAACTGGAAGCTGAGGTAGAAGCAATGAGAATCCAGATGCTGGGGAAGATGGCTCTTATCCAAAACTTAGCTCGAGGACCAGAAGGGCTAAGAGCCTTCCTCAACAAGCTTCACCAAGATGGATGCAGATCCATGAAACAAATAGTTAAAATTGTGGATCAAGGCATTAATCAGCTCCCAATGAAAGAAGAGGTTGGTTTGGTCAGGAATAGACCTTTCCATATTGCTACTACATCACAAGCCCAACCACAACCTCGCCAACAACAACTGGGCAATCGGCATAAGAAGAATACATCTGAAAGACGCTTCACCGAAATCAACATGTTATTGGCTCAAGCATTGCAACACATGTTGAAGGCCAAGTTGGTTATGTTAAGGGACCCTCCTCAGAATCCCAACATAGCCTCCCCAAGGTACAATCCAAATGCAAGATGTGTGTACCACTCCAACAGTCCTGGACATGACACCAACATCTGTTGGGTATTGAGAAATAAAATTCAAGACCTGATTGATGAAGGAGCGCTAGAATTTTCACAAGACGGTCAAGATGAGTTCTTCTGCCATCCCTGCAAGGCATACCATATGAAGTGACAAGATCTCACAAGAAGACTTTTCGTTCATTAGAATTTTCAATGTGTAATTTTATTTTGATTTGTTTGAACATTTATTCATATTAAACCTTGTTATTTCATCAATGCATTGCACATGTTTGTCTTGAATCAATTCATTCGTATTCACTATTTCAAAAATGCGTTCTTATTTCCTTTTGTGATATTCAACTCTCAATTAAAAACTCTAAGCCGTAGAGGGAGGATGACGAAAATGATACCACAATCTCTATAGTATGCTTTTGAACAGACCCCGCTGACAATGTACATGCATTGTTTCAAATCCTAAACAATGGAGTTATAAGGAAGATAATCCCTAGTCAACCCCTTCGAGCAAAAGAAGTAGGAGTTTTTCTTTTCACACAAATTAAAACCCTTAATCATAACCTAGGGCAGAGTAGTTTTCTCAGTTAATTTAGAGGCGCATTCAGTTACAATCTTCCGCTTCATACATAATGAATGGCATCGAAGACGTCCTTCCAAAAAAAAAAGACGGTGATGGTTCCATATAATCGTCAAGACAGGAAGTCATTATCTCTCAAAATAAAAGCCCATTAAGTCAAAACCTACGAAGGAGACTTAAGAGAAAAATTGGGGCATCTCGCTGACTATAATCACAAAAGAAACAGTTCAAGCAAAAGAAGGGATAATGAAAACAAAAAAAAGGAGGTTACTACAAATCCTCGACAAAAAGAATATTACAAAAATGACTGCCTTTTCAAAATAAATGTTCAATTTCTGAATCATCTCCAAGTATCAGAGCAAAGTTTCCATACTCAATCGGGATCTAAACGCGCAATTAGCTGAGCATAGGACTGAAGGACATCACGAAGAACATGTGGGTACAAATAAATTTTGAGCCTTTATCCTTTGTTTCTTAAACCGTGAAACAGACCACGTTATAACCCTTAAAAATCCTAGATGAAGCATGTGTTAGTTTGAGAGCATGCTATTACAAAGGCATCCTGACTCCGGTAGGCTTTGTTACGAATCCTGAGTTGATATCACATTCTTGCAAATTTCGTTTTACTACACAAAACACATTTTCAAAAAAATTTCAAGACATACATGAGTTTTGCATTCTTTAAATGACATTGTTTGCATATGACTAATTGTTTGACAGCAGAGAAATCTGCACAATGGATATTCAATGAACAGACATCCTCTCAATGGACAGGATCACCTCAGCAGGAAAGACACTTCCAATAACAGGTCTTCCATAAGAAAGAGCCATGACATGATGTCTAAACACACCTGGGGCAGTCTCTCCAAAAGTGCCAAATAACCAGGGGCAGATCTCCATCTGAATCACTTGGGACATTACGCACACATTCCAGCAATGAATCATGTGCCATCAAGAAAACCTTTTTGATAGTACTACAACACAACACTATGGACAGTGACAACTCTCTATATCCTGAAAGCATGGACATAGTCGGAAAAGTCTACGCATGAAAAAAAGACCCGCTAGGTTAACACACCTAGGAAAAAGTAAGGGAATCCCGGCGAACCAAAAGAGTTCGGGCAAAAGTTAGGGATATACAAAAAAAAATTTGTACACCCGACAAGTTGAAAACCTGAAAAGGAGGCTTGGGCAAAAAGGTATCCTGGTGGACTAAAAACCCGAAAGGGCGGTCCAGGAAAAAGTTAGGGATTTAAAACGTACAACTATGTCCCGTCACCTGTCTATCAGTGGAAGACTTATACCTTGATCATCATTCAGCAAGAGTACCAGAATCCAGAAACAGTTCAGATGCACTCCAGATATGGATGCCATTCTGATACTCATTCAGATTCAGCTTTCAGATACAGTTCAGATCCGCTCCAGATACGGATGCCACTCTGATACTCATTCAGATTCAACTTTCAGATACAGTTCAGATACGCTCCAGATACGGATGCCATTCTGATACTCATTCAGATTCAGCTTTCAGATACAGTTCAGATACGCTCCAAATATAGATGCCATTCTGATACTCATTCAGATTCAGCTTTCAGATACAGTTCAGATACGCTCCAGATACGGATGCCATTCTGATACTCATTCAGATTCAGCTTTCAAATACAGTTCATATACGCTCCAGATACCGATGCCATTCTGATACTCATTCAGATTCATCTTTCAGATACAATTTAGATACGCTCTAGATACAGATTCCACTCTGATACTCATTCAGATTCAGCTTTGAGAAACAGTTCAGGTACGATCTAGAGGCGGATGTTATCCTGGTACTTATTCCAGATTTCTATTCTAGAAACAGTTCAGGTACGATCCAGAGATGGATGTTATCCTGGTACTTATTCCAGATTTCTCTTCTAGGAACAGTTCAGGTACGATCCAGAGACGGATGTCACCCTGATACTTACTCCAGATTCTCCTCTAAATATAATTCAGATACGATCCAAAGACGGATGTCATTCAACACATGTTTCAGATACAATTCAAATAAGATCCAGAGGCGGATGTCATTCTGACACTCATTCAACACATGTTTTAAGTACAGTTTAGATACGATCCAGAGACGGATGTCATTCTGACACTTATCCAACACATGTTTCAAATACAGTTCAAATATGATCTAGAGATGGATGTCATTCTGAAACTCAGTCAACACATGTTTCAAGTACAGTTCAGATACGATCCAGAGACGGATGTCATCCTAACACTCATTAAATACATGTTCAAGTACAATAACGACATAGATCCATCCATAGAATCTACGCATGTACTTTTTCTAGCATGGTACAAGGGGCAGAGACAGTTGGAAGCAAAGTCACTATCACATACACGCCCATGATATTTATATTCCCCACAGAGTAAGGACAACCAAGGTCCGACCTCCGTATCCCCAAGCAGGAATTCCTTCCCCAGCAGGTTCCTTCAGAAAGATGATATCTACATTTTCCAACCGAGTTTTATAACCATGAGTAGTTTATAAAGCCATCTCCCGAGAAGAGTTTATTTCTATGACAGCGGAAGCTCAATCTCCAACAAAGCTCTTCTCTCCAGCAATGTAAGTTCATCCCCAGCTGAGTTTATTTTTCCAAATCAGCAGATCTTCCAACAGAGTATCTCTCTTCCCCATAGAGTCATTCCCCCGCAGGATTGTTCTCAGACAGAGTCTCTCCCGGCAGAATATTCTCAAGAAGAATGGATGTAAATCTCCAGCTAATCATCTCCGGTCACTATCCCCAGCAAAAACGAAGAACTCAACTCCTTATACTCTCCAGCAGCAGTCCAGGATTTATTTTCCCCAGCTAGAGAATATCACAATAGCATTGCATATCCATACATCATGGCATGTGCGTACATATTATACAGCACAATCTCATTTATTTTGAGAACATCATTACTCAATACATTTCATACATCATGACATTACATACGACTAACTCTTTACCTTTCAGGGAAAGATGCAATCAAGTTTTCACAAGTTCTCTCTGGTTCAGTCAAACCGACACCAAGGTTTATATTCCAGTTGAAGATATTCCAACACTTTTCAAGATTTTCTCTAGTTCAGTCAAACTGACAAAAAGGTTTCTATTCTAGTTGAAGATGTTCTAAGACTTTCATATGGGTCAGCCGAATCGCCGCTAAGATTCCCCTGATTTCTATGCCAGTCAAAGTTAATCCGAGACCTCTCTCAGGATCAGTCAAATCGATACTAAGATTTCTCTCCCAGTTGAAGTTCTCACAATTTCTCTCTGGTTCATTCAAACGGATACCAAGGTTTCTATTCCAGTTGAATATATTTCAACACTTTTCAAGATTTTCTCTAGTTCAGTCAAATCGACACTAAGGTTTCTATTCTAGTTGAAGATGTTCTAAGACTTTCGTCTAGGTCAGCCAAATCGCCGCTAAGATTCCCCTGATTTCTATGCCAGTCAAAGTTAATTTGATACCTCTCCCGGGTTCAGTCAAATCGATACTAAGATTTCTCTCCTACCTGAAGACAACTCGAGACCTTTCCCTGGTTCAGTCAAATCGATACTAAGATTTCTATTCCAGTTCAAAATCTATGAAGCCCGGTGTTGTACCCCAAAATTCTCCCTCTCATTTTATCAACATTTCTCATCACAAGGCTCTTGGAATTCAAGATCAAGCTAGGGTTTGCTCTACTCAAGGCACCTCCTTGCACTGTTGACCTAAACTAGGGTTTGAGTTTGCACAGGGATTTTTGGACCTTCAATGCCCAAATTGACTTTCATACTTCATTTTGGACTCACAAGTTTGTCCATACCAAGTTTCAAGCCTTGAATCAAATTGTTGCCCAGTCAATTGGATAGTTGACCTAAAAATTAGTTGTATTGGGGAAAAAAGTCAACTGTGGCCAATTTACAGTCAAACCTCATGAATTCTGACCCACATTAACATTATGAACTAATATGAACCATTTGATCAAGTTTGGACCACAATTCCACAAGAAATTTGATCAGATCACCAAAAGGGCAAAATGGTCATTTTTAGGGTTTTGACTGTACAAAGGCAATTTTTTACTGTTTGACCTAGCCAAGGGAAAATCAAGCTCAACCATGGACTCAAGGACTCAATGGCATCATCTTGACTTATTCAACAAGTTCAAAAGATCTCAAATGCATAGGATTGACAGATGAATTTTTCAGTCAATTGATCAAAATTTGATTGTACACTGAAAAGTCAAACTTTGACATTTTTGGTAAAAATCAAGTTCCAAGGGTCATTTTTCATCAAGATGTGTCAAATTATGAAACTTGTTCATCAAGAAATCCAAAATTGCAAATTAGGGTTTGAAATTGAAAATTTTCATAACTTAGAAATTTTCGAAGTTATGAAATTTTCTTAATTTTTCCTAACTTTGCCCCAAAATTTCACCATGATGCAAATGGATTCAAACAAAACTTAAAACCTGAAAGTTATATTCCTCCACAAAGTCTACAACTTTGATTCACAAAGTTTTCTCAAAAGAAGCTTGGATCTCAAGTTATGATTTTTGGAAAAAGGGACCCTAAAACTTTTAACTTAGAGAAATTTTGCCCTACTTTAGGCAGGATTTTGACCCATCTTCTTGGCCATTTTTCACATAGTTACACTTATAATCTCAAGTTTCATTTCAAAGATGGATTATAGTACATGTTGCAAGCTTTCCAAATTGTCCAAGAACTCCTCAAACACATTTGTGGTTATGGAGAATCAAATGCTTGAAGTTGGCAAAAACTCACTTTGTAACCATGGCCAATACATGTTCATACAAGTTGCAAAATCTGACCAAACTAGCTTTGTACTTAATCACAGGTCTCAAAACCCTTCAACACTCAAAAATTTAATGCAAACACATTGGTTAGAGGCATTGTTCTGATCAAGGAAGCATTATACAATGAATAAATCCATTTTGGGCATAAAGGTAGCACTTCCATTTACATAAAGCATGCTTTATGTCAAATTGCTTATCTTGAGCCAAGGACCCAATCTTTTGTAGCAAACAAAGCTCACTAATATCAGGCAATTGGTACCAACTCTTAGCAGACCCTAAGCTAGATTGTACAAGCCTTTGCATTGTCAATTCTCACTTTTACTTCAAAAACAAGAAACCTTGCAAAAGGTCAACAACTTGCACATCTGATATATTCAACTTGAGCCAACATTCCAAACAAGTTTTGCACATCCCCGTGAGCCAGAAACATGAGTCATTCATCCCTCAAACACCCTTGTACACAAAAATCACATTTTCTTGCAAAACAGGGCAGGCCCTGCAGAATCACTTCCATTCTCACATCCACTCGTGTGTTTTGCTTGTAACCAGTTCCAATACCTTCCATTCAACTCACTCAAACTATCCCAAACCTCCATTGCCAACTGTAACTCCATTTACAGTTTTCACCATTTCTGTTTTGAAGCTTTGCAGGTTGAGTTCTATAGAGAGATTCAGACCATTTCAAAACAAACTAAGCATTGGGAAAGGTCTAGGGAACATCAAGCAAGCTCAAAAGAACCTCAGGCCTCACTGAAAGTTGCTGCATTGCCATACTCGAGCTTGACTGAAATAGGTATTTCTCAAACTTCTATCTCCTTATTTATGAACATTTAGCCTTAGGTTTATGAATGAAAAATGTAGTCCTCATTGCCCTTGAGTTGTACATATGCATAGAATTCATTTATGTTAACTGAGCTAGGAGTATTTGATGTTTGAACTTTCTAAAAAAACTAGGTCAAGATTTAGGGCCAGAGAAATTCTCTCTGGTCTTTGAGAGTCAGATTAAGTTTTTTATATGGTTAGAATCGTGGTTTAATGCTCTACAAGTTTCATGTTTTGAGTTTTTGATTTCATGCAAGAACAAGAGAGAACAGGATTTGTGTTGCAGAGGCGCACGCGCGTGTTCAGAGGACAGGGACGAAGCTAGCTGGGCCTGGCGCTTGGGCTTTGTTCTTTTTGCACCTCCCTCTTTTCTTTTTGCACCCCCTGGCCCAATTTCTTTATATTTTGTTATTTTTGCATTTTTATTTCATTTCTGATTTTATTATTTTATTCCCAAATATAAAAAATGCTTAAAAATATTTTCACATTTTTTTTACATTTATTTAGCATATTATTCCATTTTTTCTAACATTAAAACATTTTTATATACTTTTATACTATTTGTTTGAATTTAAAAAATAATGTAAATGATACTTTTATTTTTATTTCTTATTTTTATTCACACTGAAAATATTTTCTTGAATATATTTTATTTTTGTAAATATTTTATTTTATTTTATACATATATATATATATATATATATATATATATATATATATATATATATATATATTATTAAAAACATAAGATAATAATACAAAAATATTACATTTTTATTTTTAATATTATTTATACTAAAAAAAAACTTTTTTTATATATTTCATTTTTTGTACATATTAATATATTTTTGTATATAAATAATATATAATATTATTTTCTTAAGAAAAATTAGGGTTTACCCCTTAATTAAATAAAATTGACCTTTTTTATTTTAATTCTTTACACCTTTTTCACATTAAAAAATGCTTTACATACATAAACAAATAAAAACTTCTTTTTTGCATAATACATTTTATTTAATATTTGTTTATTTTACCATTTAAATATTGTACATTTAAATATTATTGCATTATAATTTAATTTGGATGTAATAGTAATCCAGGGTTTATATTTCTTGTCAAATACCCCCTATTCAAAATTGTACCCCCATCCCCATAATCATGTTGTAATAGCTTAGAATTTAAATTCTCGCACTTAACGCTTTCAATTATGCCATGATTAGAGAATTAGGGTTTGTATGCCAAAATCCAATTAACAAATAGTTTGACCTAATCAAAGACAAAAATGCATGAAAAACAAACACAATGCACACTTGCACCCCTAGGGTTACAATCCACTTGTTGCCTTCAAAAATGGGCCATGGTATGCATGTTAAGTACTTTGGCAAAACAAAAACAAAACAAAAGATCATAGTCCCTCGATGACGCTATCTTGGTTGCCTAAACAAAATGATCAAGTCCCTCAAGAAAATTGCCAAAGATACTTGACACAATTGTTATCATGGTCTATACGATGACCCGCGCCTGTCCCGTTTAACATCCTAACACAAGGTTGTTCACCAAATACAATGGTGAAACAACACTGTTAAAAGGGTTAAAAACATAAGAAAGATCTTTGAGTAAAATAGGGTAGATAGCTCTTAGTTACTTGATCAAAAGCTTGCAAAACATCCTTGCAATTTTCAAACACACTTCACAACACAATTTCAAAATCCAACTTTCAAACATTGAAAAACTTTTCAAAAGACAAAAACATCTTTGTATACATTCAAACAAGAATCATTACAAAGGTTGCCACAACGATGGCCTCTTTTCAAAACATCTTTCAAAAACCACATACAAAGCACCATTTCAAACAATTGGAAAATCAAAGCAAGTGATCTAAACAAGTAACTAAGAGCCCATGGAAAACCATGGATGAAAAGGGTGCTAATACCTTCCCTTTTCATAATCTACTCCCCGAACCCAAGAAAACATCTCAAAGATCTTTCCTGTGGTTTTTGACCTTTCCTTAGGATAAAATAAAAAGTCGGTGGCGACTCTTTCTAAACCGAAACATTTGCGAACAAAAACGCAAAACCTCAAGTCAGTTCTCCCACCGTATCACAGAATTGGCGACTCTGCTGGGGAATTATTCTAAAAGTGGAGTAACCTTAGGGTTTAGATCACCTTTGCATGCTTATCTTGTTTGCTTTGTTTGCTTTACATTTGGTTCTCTTGTTTGGGCTTGAAATCCTCTACCCGGATTTGGGAAACATTCATAGGTAAATAGCAATACATTGTGGAAACTGTGCGGGGTATACCGACATGGTTGAAGCAATAGCTATATTAGTGCGACATATTTGTGAGTACCGGTAGCCTTTGAGTCAATCAAAGAGAATACGGGACCGCTGAGTGATGTCATGAAGCACTAATGAACTCTTAGAACCTTACTTGACCATCTTGGCCTTTTTAGGGGTAGTGAGATGACCGGCTTTGGTGCAGTCCGAAGTTGGTAGATACTCGATACTACACTCATTGAGGGTTGTTTTCTTGGAATATTTTGGTCGCCAGTTAAGTGGCTAAACCAAAACAATGAACACAGAAAATAATCCAGTGATATTGAGCTCCTTAGAACCCGGTTACTATTTATAGGACAGGTTTGAGCCAACTAACTTCAAGAGGGTACTTACCTATGAAACCTCATGCAAGCCTGAAACTAGGATCTTGTGTGATTTGTTTGTACATGTTCTTGTGCATACATTATGAACATCATAAAGCATCATATGCATCCACTAACCATTTCAAGGGTTTGGATCTTCATCTTTGTTCTTGTTTTGTAGGTCATGGAATCTCTTCGTAGGAAAACAATACAAGTCAACCTTGTGAGAATCCCTCCTCAACTCAAGGAGCTTACTTCCAAAATTCCAGAGAATTCTCCTTTCAGTGAAAGACATGGTAGACTTCTCAGCTTGGTCAACTCCAAAATTGAAGAAGACATGGTGAAAGTTCTCTTCCAGTTCTTTGACCCCCTACATCACTGTTTCACATTCCCTTATTACCAACTAGTACCTACTTTGGAGGAATTTTCTCAACTCCTGAGAATTCCTATTCTTCATCAACTACCCTACAATAGTACCGAAAAAGAACCAAAGCCTGAAGATGTTGCTCAAGCCTTACACTTGCAACCATCTGATATCAAAGAACATTGGGAAACCATAAGTGGTGTCAAGGGTTTCTTGGCAAAGTTACTGTTTGAGAAGGCACAAGACTGCTGGAATTCCCTAGATCTATAAGCCTTTGAAGAGATTGTGGCACTCCTCATCTATGGGTTGGTCTTGTTCCCAAACCCTGATCAACTTATAGATGTGAATGCTGTCAATATTTTCATATCTTGGAATCCTATGCCTACATTGCTTGGGGACATCCTACACTCATTTTACACACAAACAATAAGGAAAAGAGGTGATCTCATGTGCTGTACTCCTCTTATAGCAAGGTGGTTTATTTCTCACCTTCCACAATCAGTTTTGAAGAATGAGCAGGGTTTAAGGTGGTCACAACGATTGATGACCCTCACACATTCTGATGTACATTGGTGTTCTCGGTCCATAGAAAATGTCATCATCATTAATCATTGTGGGGAATTCCCTAATGTCTCACTACTTGGCATTAGGGGAGGCATTACCTACATCCCCTGTTTAGCTCTGAGACAATTTGGATATGCTCGGAGGGATGGCCCTCATGACATGCTGATCTCTGATTTGGTTTTTGACTTCGACAACAATGCTCAAGGACTTCGACAAAGGTTCATCAGAGCTTGGAGGATGCCCAACAAAGTGGATAGTAAGACATTGGGGCACAAGAATTCCATCCCCCTTGAGCCTTATCTCAAGTGGGTACGAACCCGCGCCCAGAATCTTATGATGCCATACCCTCACATTCTCCCCATGATCAAAGATCTTGTTATGGAAGGAGAGGTTCCATACACCCTCCTACATCCTGACATGCCAACATCATTGGAAGAATTGCAAAAGAGTTGGATCCAACTCAAAGAAGAACGGAATACTTTTGAAGCCAGCTTCTATGCCAGTGAGAAGAAGGTTTTAGAGCTTACCCGCCGACTTCGTGAAGAGGAGACTCTCAACACTTACATCGCACCAAAGAGGATGCGTAATGTCTTTTTACATTAAGAATTTTGTAATATTTTGCCCATGGGGCATTTATGTACTAATAAATTTCTTCTTAATATGACGTGTGTTCTTTTTGTTTGCAACAAATTTGAATTTCTGAATCCTTGAATGCGTTACATGAATAACATATCATTCATCATATGCATAAACATGTCTTCACACCAGGTTTCCTTATCTCTCTGCTGTTTATTTTAGCAAGATGGATTTGGAGCAGACGATTAAGGATCTGCAAGCACAGAATTCGCAATTCCAGCAACTCCTCGTGACCTTAGCAAAGGGTCAAGAGGACCTTAAAGCATTGTTGGAGAAAGATAAAGATAAAAAGAAGAAAAGGCCTGGTGTGGTCATTATGGGAAGAAGGTTTGAAAACCATGCTAGAAAAGTTCTCGAGTTCCCCTCAACGTCTGATGAAGGGGCTGGTAAAGGAAAAGGAGATGTGGTACCTTCTGAATCTGAAGTTGAAGAAGAAGAAGAGGAAGAGGATGAAGATTACTCCGAACAACAATATCCCCCGGCGAATGATAAGTTTAAAAATATTGAGGATCAGTTGGCAGCCATGGAGTTGCAAAGGGTACCTGGTTTAGATTTAGAAGAACTAGGGTTGGTCACTGGGATCGTTATTCCTCCCAAGTTCAAAGTTCCTACATTTGCTAAGTATGAAGGTTTGTCCTGTCCAAAGATGCATCTGAGATCCTATGTGAGAAAGATCCAACCCCACTCTTCCGATAAAGATCTTTGGGTCCATTTTTTCCAAGACAGTTTGTCAGGCACACAATTGGATTGGTTCTATCAACTTGAGAGATCGGATGTTCATAACTGGGAAGACTTAGCTGTTGCGTTCTACCGACAATACCAATACAATGCTGATTTAGCGCCTACTCGTACTCAACTATAAAGTATGGGTAGGGCTTCTAATGAGGGATTTAAAGAGTATGCCCAGAAGTGGCGTGATCTGGCGGGAAGGGTGCAGCCACCATTGTCGGATAGAGAGCTGGTTGACATGTTTTTAGGGACCCTGTATGGCCCTTTCTTCAATCATTTAATTGGGAGTTCCTCTGCGGGATTCACCGAACTAATTCTGACCGGTGAAAGGGTCGAGGCCGACATTAAAAGTGGTAAGATTAAGAAAGATGCCTCCGCGTCCACTGCTATTAAGAATACCTTCCCGGATAAGAAGGAAGTTTCTGCTGTTCACAACCAGAGAAACCAAGGAAGAATCGAGCGCCAACCAACGGTGGGGGCTGTGATGATCCAAAACTCTTCAAATGATCAACCTCGCAGCAATCAACCAAGATCTAATCAGCAAAGGGTAGAAAGGCCACAACAGCAATTCACTCGAATCAACATGACACCGGCTCAAGTCCTCCCTCATTTGTTAAAGCTGAATCTCACCAATTTGAAAGAAGCACCGAAAAACCCTAATACCTCTTCTCCTTATTATCACTCCAATGCAAAATGTGCGTACCACTCTGACAGTGCAGGGCATGATACCAATAACTGTTGGGCTCTTAAGAACAAAATCCAAGACCTGATCGACGCCAAGGAGGTAGAATTCGATGCGCCCGAAAAGCCAAATGTGATTTCTGCCCCAATGCCCAAGCACGGTCATAATGTTCACGCCGTTATGGAAGATCTTCATGTTACCAATGTTGTTGACCTTTTGACTCCCTTACCAGTGATTAAAGTGAATTTGATGAGAGACGGGATATTCCCAGGCTGTGGAAAAGACTATTACTTTTGTTTAAACATACGAGCTGACTGCCCAATGTTGAAATCAGGCATCCAACGCCTGATGGATACCCAAGAGATACTCTTTCAAAAGACTCCTGTTGATATCTTCACTCCTGTTACTCCTGCTACCTTTGTTACTTCAACCAATGACATTGCAATAATAACCATCTCCGACAATCTTCCCAAGGCTTGCAAGAGGCCTGTCAAGATTACGCCTGATCCTAAGTTTGTGCCATTGAAAATCACCATGCCGGGGCCTGTCCCGTATAAATCTAACAAGACGATACCATGGAACTAAGGAGGAGAAATCTTCTATCATGGTATCAAACAGATTGAATCAGTCCAAGAGAATTATGATGAAGAAACCCCTGATATAGGGAACATTGCAGGAACAAGCAAGATAACTCGCAGCGGAAGGATCTTCTCTCCGGAGATTGCTCCTCCACGAGCAGTCTTCGGACCCTCGAAAGCTTCTGCCCTGTTAAGCCATCTGTGCAAAGCCCGATAATTGAAGAATTGGATACTCCTGAAGTTAGACCCTCTGTTGATACTACCGATAAGGGTAAGGGGATACTAGAAGCGCCTGTCAGGATGAAGGATCAGACTGTGGTAATCCCCGAAACCACCCAGAAAGAAATGGAAGAAATCTTAAAGATAATATAAAAGAGCAACTACGATGTCGTGGAGCAGCTAGGGCAGACCCCTTCCAAAATCTCCATGTTGGCTCTTCTACTCTGCTCTGAGGCTCATGCTAAGGCCTTAATCAAATTTTTAAAGACGGCACACGTGCCTCAAGAAACTTCGACTGACCAGTTTCAAGAGTGCGTGGCTAGCCTTACTGCTGATAATGGTCTCGGTTTTTCCGATGCTGATTTGACCCCCAAGGGAAGGAAGCACAACGACGCGCTGCATGTCTCAGTAGAATGTAGGGGAACCACACTTGCCCATGTCCTAGTTGATACCGGTTCATCTTTGAATGTGCTGCCGAAAAAGGCGTTGGATAGATTGGACTGCGAAGGATTGACCCTCAAACCCAGTAACATCGTTGTTAGAGCCTTCGACGGTTCTAAGCGGATGGTTCACGGAGAGGTGGACATCCCAATCAAAGTGGGTACCGAGACCTTCAACTCTACCTTTTATGTGATGGACATCCGTCCTTCATATTCATGCTTGTTGGGAAGGCCATGGATCCACTATGCTGGGGCAGTTACCTCCTATTTACACCAAATGCTAAAGTATCTTGTTCAGGGTAAGATTATAACGGTTCACGGTGAGGAAGAGTACATTATAAGTCACCTCAATTCCTTCCGCTATGTGGAGTTGGATGGCGAATTCATAGAAACGCCTTTCCAACATTTTGAGGAAGTTTCTCCTGAAGTCGCAGTTGCAAAGACAATGACTGATGTGCCTATCGTTTCCAAGCCAGTGTCTAGGATGGCATCCCTCAAGGATGCAGAGGCTATAATCAAAGAAGGAAGGAGTACAGTGTGGGGGCAACTGCCTAATTTTCCTCACAAGACGGACAAGTTCGGACTAGGTTTTACTGTTGCTGGCCAGAAAGAGGTGCGTCGCTCCAGGGCTGGAGGACCACCCTTTAAGATCACTCACCATGGAATTAATGCCCTAGGAGATGATGATGAAGAAGACAACTTTGAAGATTGGATCTTTCCAACCGTCGAAGGAGGATTAAGCAACTAGGAAGCGAAGGACTTCGTTCCCATCACTTTCATCAACCAGTAATTTATCTTTAAACAATTTCTTATTTTGGTCTGTAATAATTAAACAATTCGTACGAACTTTTCACCTTATGCCTTACCCGGGGCATATAGGTCCATTTGTAAGGGCTTGATTTGTTCATTATCATATGCCATGTTTAAATGAATCATTGGACGTTTTCATCTATAAACTGTTGTGTTCATTTTCTTTCCTTTTACATTTTGTTTTGCTTAAGGATGGCTATCCCTTACACACACCCACACTCACAAAATGCAGGTACCCATCCACTCCGGATTCCATGGGTGACTATTCTGCTTTAGCCTTCGGTGACTCTGAAGATTTGGTCAATCATACCGAGTACGAAGGTGATGAAGACTGTGAAGTGCCTGGAGAGTTATCCAGACTTCTACAATAAGAGGAAAGGGCTATTCTGCCCCACGAAGAGTTGCTAGAAACCATCAACTTGGGAACAGAGGAAGACAAGAAAGAGGTAAAAGTGGGTGCCAACCTGGAACCAAGTGTCAAAGAGTGCTTAGTGCAGTTGTTGAACGGATATTTCGAGATCTTTGCCTGGTCCTATGAAGACACGCCGGGATTAGATACAGATATTGTGGTTCACCGTCTCCCTACAAGAGAAGACTGTACATCGATCAAACAAAAATTCCGCCGAATGAGGCCCGACATGTCTGAGAAGATCAAAGATAAGGTAATGAAGCAATTCAACGCTGGCTTTCTGGCTGTTACTTCCTATCCACAATGGGTTGCTAACATTGTGCCCATGCCTAAAAAGGACGACAAAGTCAGAATGTGTGTGGACTACAGGGATTTAAACAGGGCTAGCCCTAAAGACGATTTTCCACTACCAAACATCGACATCTTGGTTGACAACACAGCTCAACACAAGGTATTTTCCTTCATGGATGGATTCTCGGGATACAACCAGATCAAAATGGCCCCCGAAGACATGGAGAAAACTACTTTTGTCACGCAATGGGGTACCTTCTGCTACAAAGTGATGCCATTCGGACTGAAGAATGCCGGGGCAACCTATCAGCACGCCATGGTAGCTTTGTTTCATGATATGATACATCATGAGATCGAAGTCTACGTAGACGACATGATAGCCCGATCACATACAAAATAAGAACACCTTGATCATCTGCAAAAGCTGTTTGTCAGATTAAAGGAGTATAAGCTCAGACTGAATCCTAGCAAGTGCACTTTTGGAGTCAGGTCTGGTAAACTTTTGGGATTTATTGTCAGCAACAAAGGCATTGAGGTTGATCCAGCTAAAGTAAAAGCTATACAAGAAATGCTTGCCCCCGCACTGAAAAGGAGGTTAGAGGTTTCTTGGGACGCTTAAACTATATTGCGAGGTTCATATCTCACCTAACATCTACCTGTGAGCCAATCTTCAAGTTGTTGAAGAAAGATAAGGTGGTTGAATGGAACAGTGATTGTCAAGTTGCTTTTGATAAGATCAAGGAATATTTACTGGAACCTCCTATCTTGATGCCACCCGTCGAAGGAAGGTCGTTAATCATGTATCTGACTGTTTTGGATAACTCAATGGGGTGCGTACTGGGCCAACATGACGAGTCTGGCCGAAAAGAGCATGCCATTTATTACCTTAGCAAAAATTTTACCAACTGTAAGACTCGCTACTCACTGCTCGATAAAACTTGCTGCGCTTTGGTATGGGCTGCTCGCCGGCTAAGGCAGTATATGTTGACTCATACCACTTTGCTGATTTCCAAAATGGATCTGATCAAGTATATCTTCGAGAAGCCTGCTTTATCTGGAAGAATCGCTAGATGGCAAATGATCCTGACTGAGTATGATATCCAGTATACTACCCAAAAAGCTATAAATGGGAGTGTACTCGCTGACCATCTAGCTCATCAAGCCGTCGAAGATTACCAATCTATGAGATTCTACTTCCCTGATGAGGACATCATGACATTGGACAACATTGAAGGTAATAGACCGTATGACGAACCTAAACAAGGATCCCGATGGACCCTGTACTTTAATGGTGCTTGAAATGCACTTGGCAACGGTATCGGTACGATACTCATTTCTCCGTAAGGTTGCCATACACCCTTCACTTCCCGACTTTGCTTCAGCTGTACCAACAACATGGCTGAATATGAAGCTTGTATCTTTAGTCTCAAGGCTGCTATAGACTTGGGAATCAAATCTTTGGTCGTATATAGGGACTCAACTTTGTTTATCAGTCAAGTCAAAGGAGAATGGGATACTAAACATCCTAATCTTATCCCATACAAAGAACATGTCCTGACATTGCTGCCTCATTTTGAGCAGATTACCTTCGAGCATTTTCTGCGAGAAGAAAATCAGCTAGCGGATGCTCTAGCTACAATGTCTTCTATGTTTAAACTCAACTTGGATAATGAGGCTCCCCAAATCACCATCGAGCGAATGGACGAACTTGCGCACTGTCATGAGATTAATACCGAAGAAGTAGTGGAACAACCCTAGTTTCATGAAATCAAAAGGTATCTCCAGACTCGAGAATACCCTGAAGGAGATTCAATCAATGACAAAAAGTTCTTAAGGAGATTTTCTGCCAAGTTCTTCCTGAGCAATGGTATCCTTTATAAGCGCAACCATGATTATGTTCTACTTCATTGTGTGGACAAGGTTGAAGCAGAGTAGATCATGACCGAAATACATAGTGGCATATTTGGCACCCACTTAAGCGGACATACGATGGCTAAGAAGATTCTAAGGGCAGGCTACTACTGGTCTACCATGGAAGTTGATTGTCATCAACATTCCCGTAATTGCCACAAATGCCAAGTCTATGCTAACAAGGTACATATTCCTCCTGTTCCTCTCAACATTCTAACAGCTCCTTGGCCATTCGCAATGTGGGGAATCGACATGATTGGAGAGATCAAACCTTTAGCATCCAATGGACATCGCTTCATCCTGGTGGCTATTGATTACTTCACTAAATAGGTCAAAGCAGCTTCCTACGCCTCTGTTACAAAGAATATGGTTGCCCGCTTCATTAAGCAGAACCTCATATGCCGGTATGGTATCCCTGACAGGATTATTACAGACAACGATACAAATCTGAACAACACTATGATCACCGCTCTGTGCGAGCAGTTCAAGATTTATCATCACAATTCATCTCCCTATCGGCCAAATATGAACGGTGTTGTTGAAGCCGCAAACAAAAATATCAAGAAGATCATTCAAAAGATGACATTCACCTACAAGGAGTGGCATGAGATGTTACAGTTTTCTCTACACGGATATCGTACCACGGCACGTACTTCAACAGGGGCAACCCCCTTTTCTTTGGTATATGGCATGGAAGCTGTTTTACCTATGGAAGTTCATATCCCTTCCTTAAGGATCATGAAGGATGCTGGTTTGAGTGAAGACGATTGGATTCAGACCCGGCTTGATCAACTAAATTTGATCGACGAGAAAGGACTTACTGCTGTTTGTCATGGTCAGACGTATCAAAAACGGATGATCAAGGCTTTCAACAAGAAAGTCAGACGTCAAGTATATCAAGTCGGAGATCTTGTAATCAAGCAGATCATCTTGCCGCAAAGTGATCCCAGGGGCAAATGGACTCCTACTTACGAAGGATCATTTGTGATCAAGAACATCTTTTCTGGTGGGGCAATGATTCTGACCACCATGGACGGCGACGACTTGCCGCACCCTGCAAATGCAGACATAGTCAAAAGATACTACGCATAAAACGACCCGACAAGTTGAAAACCCGAAAGGGCGACTTGGGCAAAAATGGGCATCCCGGTGAATCGAAAACCCGAAAGGGCGGTTCAGGAAAAAATTAGGGATAAACAAAAAAATCTGTACACCCGGCAAGTTGAAAACCCGAAAGGGCGACTTGGGCAAAAAAGGGTTTCCCGGTGGACTGAAAACCCGAAAGGGCGGTCCAGGCAAAAGTTAGGGAATTAAAGCGTATGACTATGTCTCGTCGGATCACTTTAAGGACAATCTCTTCACAGACAAGTTCCAGGCTTCTGATCAATCCAATCATCAACGGACGAAGCAACAAATGGATAGAATACTCAGAGTTGTGAAGGCTATAGCAGAATGGGAACCCCATGGAATTGTTACACATATCCATCTTTCTTTTGTATAAATTTTTTCTCAATTTTATGACAACATTCTCTTACTAGGATGTCTATCTCCTTTGTACAAAGACACTTACAAAAGTTAATACAAAAATACTTCAAAGCGCAAAAATTTTCTTGCCTTTCCTTTCTTTTTACACTTATGTTTTATTTGAAAACGTCCAATAGTTTGTTAAATAGGCATATGCATTTGAATATAATCACTGCTTACAAATAAAATGAAATTGAGAAAGGATAATTGCTGATAGGTTGAAGGTGTATGAAGATATCCTTGTGCTATTCCAGAAGAAATCCCCTGCAGTACATCAACCATCTCCTCAACAAAGCTAAAACCTTGAAGTATACATCCCTAGCAGAGTTAAATTTCAAGATCCCCAGCGGAGCTAGTGTTTTCTAACTTTATTCCCCGGTGGAGTTAAGTTTCAAAGTTCCCATCAAAATTAAGTCTCTAAACTCCCGATCCCCGGTGGAGCCCGAAAACTTTGAAATACACATACCCAACGGAGTTCATATCCCCAGCGGAGCTAGAATGTTCCAAACCTTCTTCCCCAGCAAAGTCAAAATTCCAACTATCAATCCCCAGCGGGAACTATTCAGTTTCCCCAACTTCCCTGGCATGTTATCTTAAAAGTCTGAGAATCAATCAGATAACAGTTAACTTCTTGTCTTACCCCCGACCAGGACGATTCCCCAGTAGATTGGCATACAACCCGAGCTCCTGATTCCCCAAGCAAAGTAAACACTCTCCCAACAGAGTTATTTCCCAATAAAACGAATATTCTAGTTCATGTTTCTCCACTTGGAAGCCTCCCAGGTTCTAATTCCCCAGTAGAGGTCTTCAGAGTTTTCCTTATTTCCCAGGAATGTCATTCCCCGCAGAAGTTGTCAAAGCTCTTGTTAAATCCCCACAAATTACTAAGGATTTTCAATCCCCAGCAGTGGTCCCAGGATTTCTCTTTCTCCACAATCAAAGATCTTTAATCCCCAAGCAGTCAGCAAGGATCTCTCATCTTCAATGATCAAAGATTTTTGGAATCCCCAGCATCAGTCAAGGGTTTATTTTCCCCGGCAGCAGTCAAGGATTTCATTATCTCCAACTATCAAGGATTTATTTTCCTCAGCAAGACGGCTAATCAGCTTACATGCACATTCATTACATTCATATATCATAAACATTGATGAAACATAGTTCATTGCATCATACATATCATGCAACATAACTTTATGTTTTAGCTAACATTTTACCCTTTTTCAGGATAAGATTAAAAAGCTATCATTAACAACTATTCAGAGATTTCAGATACAGTATGGATACACCCCAGACACGGCGGTCATTCTATTTACTCATTCAGAATTTCAAAGTCAAAATATAGTGTGGATACACCTCCGACACGGCGGTCATTCTACTACTCATTCAGACTTCAGCAATCAGATATAGACTAGATACGCTCCAGACACGGCGACCATTCTATCTCTCATTCAGATTCAACTGTCAACTTCAGGTTCAGATACGCTCCAAACACGGATGCCATTCTGGCCCTTACACCAGAAGTTTGATTCTCCCACGTGCAGTCGCCACGGAAATCATTTTGTCACTTATTCAGATCCCAGTTATAGTTTCAGATACACTCCAGACACGGAAGTGATTCTGCTACTCATACAGATCTCAACTTCAGATACAGTCCAGATACGCTCTGGACACGATTGCCATTCTTCCACTCATTCAGAACTTATCCCCAGCACCTAGATGCTCCATATACATATGTTTCTCTGTCCTCCATTCAAATACACTTACATCTCGGATACGCTCTAGACACAGACACCATTCCTTTGCTCATACAAACCCAATCTCCAGATACAACTCAGATACGTTCCAAATACGGATGCCATTCTAATGTTCATTCTACTGATTTTCAACAAACAAGTCTTGGATGGCATCTTTAAGCCCATCTCCAGCAAGATTCTACCATCTCCAAATGTATTCTTTAAGCCCATTCCCTCAAACAATATTTGGACGAGTGCAAATTTACGGGCACTCTAGTGTCCAATCCTCTTTTACCTTCGAGTCACGAAAGGAAAACTTTCCAATCTAACTCTTCAAGTTCAAGAAGATTGAACAGGGGCAACTGTTGTACCCCAAAATTTTCCCTCTCATTTTATCAACATTTCTCATCACAAGGCTCTTGGAATTTAAGATCAAGCTAGGGTTTACTCTGCTCAAGGCACCTCCTTGCACTGTTGACCTAAACTAGGGTTTGAGTTTGCACAGGGATTTTTGGACCTTCAATGCCCAAATTGACTTTCATACTTCATGTTGGACTCACAAGTTTGTCCATACCAAGTTTCAAGCCTTGAATCAAATTTTTGCCCAGTCAATTGGACAATTGACCTAAAAATCAACTATATTAGGGAAAAAGTCAACTGTGGCCAATTTACAGTCAAACCTCATGAATTCTGACCCACATCAACATTATGAACTCATATGAACAATTTTATCAAGTTTGGACCATAATTCCACAAGAAATTTGATCAGATCACCAAAAGGGCAAAATGGTCATTTTTAGGGTTTTGACTGTACAAAGGCAATTTTTGACTGTTTGACCTAGCCAAGGGCAAATCAAGCTCAAACATGGACTCAAGGACTCAATGGAATCATCTTGACTTATTCAACAAGTTCAAAAGATCTCAAATGCATAGGATTGACAGATGAACTTTTCAGTCAACTGATCAAAATTTGACTGTACACTGAAAAGTCAAACTTTGACTTTTTGGTCAAAATCAAGTGCCAAGGGTCATTTTTCATCAAGATGTGTATAATTATGAAACTTGTTCATCAAGAAATCCAAAATTGCAAATTAGGGTTTGAAATTGAAAATTTTCATAACTTAGAAATTTTCTAAGTTATGAAATTTTCTTAATTTTTCCTAACGTTTCCCCATATTTTCACCATGATGCAAATGGATTCAAACAAAACTTAAAACATGAAAGTTATAGTCCTCCACAAATTATACAACTTTGATTCACAAAGTTTTCTCAAAAGAAGCTTGTATCTCAAGTTATGATTTTTGGAACAAGGGTCCCTAAAACTTTTAACTTAGAGAAATTTTGCCCTAGTTTAGGCAGGATTTTGACCCATCTTCTTGGCCCTTTTTCACATAGTTCCACTTGGAATCTCAAGTTGCGTTTCAAAGATGGATTATATTTAATGTTGCAAGCTTTCCAAATTGTCCAAGAACTCCTCAAACACATTTGTGGTTAGGGAGAATCGAATGCTTGAAGTTGACAAAAACTCACTTTGTAACCATGGCCAATACATGTTCATACAAGTTGCAAAATCTGACCAAACTAGCTTTGTACTTAATTACAAGTCTCTAAACCCTTCAACACTAAAAAATTTAATGCAAAAACATTGGTTAGAGGCATTGTTCTGATCAAGGAAGCATTATACAATGAATAAATCCATTTTGGGCATAAAGGTAGCACTTCCATTTACATAAAGCATGCTTTATGTCAAATTGCTTATCTTGAGCCAAGGACCCAATCTTTTGTAGCAAACAAAGCTCACTAATATCAAGCAATTGGTACCAACTCTTAGTAGACCCTAAGCTAGATTGTACAAGCCTTTGCATTGTCAATTCTCACTTTTACTTCAAAAACAAGAAACCTTGCAAAAGATCAACAACTTGCACATCTGATATATTCAACTTGAGCCAACATTCCAAACAAGTTTTGCACATCCCTGTGAGCCAGAAACATGAGCCATTCATCCGTCAAACACCCTTTTACACAAAAATCACATTTTCTTGCAAAATAGGGCAGGCCCTGCAGAATCACTTCCATTCTCACATCCACTCGTGCGTTTTGCTTGTAACCAGTTCCAATACCTTCCATTCAACTCACTCAAACTATCCCAAACCTTCATTGCCAACTGTAACTCCATTTACAGTGTTCACCATTTCTGTTTTGAAGCTTTGCAGGTTGAGTTCTATAGAGAGATTCAGACCATTTCAAAACAAACTAAGCATTGGGAAAGGTCCAGGGAACATCAAGTAAGCTCAAAAGAACCTCAGGCCTCACTGAAAGTTGCTGCATTGCCATACTCGAGCTTGACTGAAACATGTATTTCTCAAACTTCTATCTCTCTATTTAGGAACATTTAGCCTTAGGTTTGTGAATGAAAAATGTAGTCCTCATTGCCCTTGAGCTGTACATATGCATAGAATTCATTTATGTTAACTGAGCTAGGAGTATTTGATGTTTGAACTTTCTGAAAAAACTAGGTCAAGATTTAGGGCCAGAGAAATTCTCTCTGATCTTTGAGAGTCAGATTAAGTTTTTTATATGGTTAGAATCGTGGTTTAATGCTCTTCAAGTTTCATGTTTTGAGTTTTTGATTTCATGCAAGAACAAGAGAGAACATGATTTGTGTTGCAGAGGCGCACGCACGTGTTCAGAGGACAGGGACGAAGCTAGCTGGGCCTGGCGCTTGGGCTTTGTTCTTTTTGCACCTCCCTCTTTTCTTTTTGCACCCCCTGGCCCAATTTCTTTATATTTTGTTATTTTTGCATTTTTATTTCATTTCTGATTTTATTATTTTATCCCCAAATATAAAAAATGCTTAAAAATATTTTCACTTTTTTTTTTTACATTTATTTAGCATATCATTCCATTTTTTCTAACATTAAAACATTTTTATATACTTTTATATTATTTGTTTGAATTTAAAAAATAATGTAAATGATACTTTTATTCACACTTAAAATATTTTCTTGAAAATATTTTATTTTTGTAAATATTTTATTTTGTTTTATACATATTTAATAAATTTAATATATATATATATATATATATATATATATATATATATATATATATATATATATATATATATATATATATATATATATATATATATATATATATATATATATATATATATATATATATATATATATATATATATATATATATATATATATATATATATATATATATATATATATATATATATATATATATATATATATATATATATATATATATATATATATATATATATATATATATATATATATATATATATATATATATATATATATATATATATATATATATATATATATATATATATATATATATATATATATATATATATATATATATATATATATATATTATTAAAAACATAAGATAAAAATACAAAAATATTACATTTTAATTATTATTATTATTTATACTAAAAAAACACTTTTTTTTTTATATATTTCATTTTTTGTACATATTAATATATTTTTGTATATAAATAATATATAATATTATTTTCTTAAGGAAAATTAGGGTTTACCCCTTAATTAAATAAAATCAACCTTTTTTATTTTAATTCTTTACACCTTTTTCACATTAAAAAATGCTTTACATACATAAACAAATAAAAACTTCTTTTTTGCATAATACATTTTATTTAATATTTATTTATTTTGCCATTTAAATATTGTACATTTAAATATTGTTGCATTATAATTCAATTTGGATGTAATAGTAATCCAGGGTTTATATTTCTTGTCAAATACCCCCTATTCAAAATTGTACCCCCATCCCCATAATCATGTTGTAATAGCTTAGAATTTAAATTCTCGCACTTAACGCTTTCAATTATGCCATGATTAGAGAATTAAGATTTGTATGCCAAAATCCAATTAACAAATAGTTTGACCTAATCAAAGACAAAAATGCATGAAAAACAAACACAATGCACACTTGCACCCCTAAGGTTACAATCCACTTGTTGCCTTCAAAAATGGGCCATGGTATGCATGTTAAGTACTTTGGCAAAACCAAAACAAAACAAAAGATCATAGTCCCTCGATGATGCTATCTTGGTTGCCTAAAAAAATGATCAAGTCCCTCAAGAAAATTGCCAAAGATACTTGACACAATTGCTATCATGGTCTATACGATGACCCGCGCCTGCCCCGTTTAACATCCTAACACAAGGTTGTTCACCAAATACAATGGTGAAACAACACTGTTAAAAGGGTTAAAAACATAAGAAAGATCTTTGAGTAAAATAGGGTAGATAGCTCTTAGTTACTTGATCAAAAGCTTGCAAAACATCCTTGCTATTTTCAAACACACTTCACAACACAATTTCAAAATCCAACTTTCAAACATTTAAAAACTTTTCAAAAGACAAAAACATCTTTGTATACATTCAAACAAGAATCATTACAAAGGTTGCCACAACGATGGCCTCTTTTCAAAACATCTTTCAAAAACCACATACAAAGCACCATTTCAAACAATTGGAAAAGCAAAGCAAGTGATCTAAACAAGAAACTAAGAGCCCATGGAAAACCATGGATGAAAAGGGTGCTAATACCTTCCCTTTTCATAATCTACTCCCCGAACCCAAGAAAACATCTCAAAGGTCTTTCCTGTGCTTTTTGACCTTTCCTTAGGATAAAAAAAAATTCGGTGGCGACTCTTGCTAAACCGAAACATTTGCGAACACAAACGCAAAACCTCAAGTCAGTTCTCCCACCGTATCACACCCAGAAATTGATCGGATAATATCTTGATTTCTCCAAAATACTATGAAGCCTAGAATCGACCAGATAGTGGTATATCTCAAATTCAAGCTATGAAACCTGGAAATCGACCGGATAATATCTTGATTTCTCCAAAATACTACGAAGCCTGGAATCGACCAGATAATGGTATATCTTAAATTCAAGCTATGAAGCCCGAAAATCGACCGAATAATATCTTAATTTCCCCAAATTACTAAATCCTGGGACACGACCAGATAACGGTATAAGACACCGTGAATCCTAGAGCACGACCAAATAATGGTATGAGACGCTGTGAAGTCTGGAACACGACCAGATAGCGGCAAGAGACACTGTGAAACCTAGAGCACGACCAGATAACAGTATGAGGTATTGCGAAGCTTGGAGTTCGACCAGATAGCAGTTTACTCGGCCAATTACTATGAATCCTGGAAACGACCGGATATTAGTATGCCTTAAATTCAAGTTGAAACCCAGATGCGACCGGATAACCACTTAATTCCTTCTGAAGCCTGGAACACGACCAGATAAGAATTGAGAAATTGCAAAGCTTGGAGCACGACCAGATAGCAAGTTTAATCTCATCTCCCCAGTAAGTCACTGTAAAACCTGGAGCACGACTATATAGCAGTTAATCATATTATCCTTAGCAAATCACTGTAAAGCTTGGAGCACGACCAGATAGCAGTTCATTTTCGTCTCCTCGACTAAGAGATGATTCCCCAATAGAGTAACAGACAACTAAAGCTCCTAAAATTCTATCTCTCCCAAGACAGAGACCAACATTCCTCAGTAGACTCCTCCTCAATGACAGGAACAGGAATTCTCATCAAAGGAATATCTCAGGAAATCAACATCCTCTATATGGCATCTTTAAGTCCATCTCCGACGATTCTTCGTCATATCTTCCAGATGGCATCTTCAAGCTCATCTCCGGTGACCTTCCGTCATCTCCTCCAAATGGAATCTGTAAGCCCATTCCCGATACTAACCACACGGTCTAACACCATCTCAGACGAGTGCAAATTTCTGGGCACTCTAATGTTCAATCATCTTCCACCTTCAAATTACGAAAGGCAGACAGCCAATCTACATCCTCAGGTTTAAGAATATTGAACAGGGGCAGCTGTTGTACCCCAAAATTTTCCCTCTCATTTTACTCAACACATTCCCATTGAGGTCCTCAACTTGCTCAAGGATGGCCAAGAGTTGACTAGACAAACTCTCTCCTAAGGCAATGTACCTCAAACTAGGGTTTCCATTTTCATCAGGGTGTGGGAATTCCAAAGGTCCCAAATTATTTACATGGTCCTAATATGTTCTCAAGATCATCCATGTCAAGTTTCATGCCTTGCACAATAAGTTTTCTCAGTCAACTGCTCAGATGCCTGAAAATCAACAGTACTAGGTCAGAAGTCAACTGTGGCCAACATACAGTCAAACTTCAAGACTTTTGGTCAACATAAACATTTTGAAGTGATATTCATCATTTGATCAAGGGTTGATCATGATTCCTCAAGGAATGCCCCAAATTCATCAAAACCCAAAAGTTGCTAAATTAGGGTTTCATAGGAAAACTCAACCAAACTTTGACCAGGCATAACTTCTTAATACTTTATCAGAAAGTTTCCATCCAAGGCTCATTTTTAAGATGATGCAATTTCCTACAACTTATCTTCAACCCACAAGTTCAAAATATGCACTCATAAAAAGATATGAATTTCTATATTATAGGTCCTTTTGAAAAGTCAACAAAAACACCTTTTGGGTAAAAGCTTCTTACATGAACATGGAAGAACCAATTGATATGAAACCAAAATGGTTGTTTAGGGGACATCCTAAGATTTCTAAAAAGTCCAAGAAAACCCTCTTAGGGTTAAAATTGAGGGAGATATGTATTGTTAAAATTGACCAATTTTTGGAAATGTGCATGAAGTCAATATTGATCAAAATGACTTTTTTTTCTTCCAAATGGGCCCATGTTTTATTGTTTGAAACTTGTTCCTAAGATTGCCCGCAACCCCTGAGCTTATCCACCTATTATTTTATTATTTTTATTATGTATTTTGATTTTTTATCCATTTAAATCAAAATAAATCAATTTAAATAGTAGAACAATCAAATAAAATCAAAGATTTGATTTTATGAGCATATTATGATTCCATGAACAGCTAGCAAATCAAAAAATAAGTGCAAGAGCTAATTGATTGGAAAAGATCTTAATTTGATCTATTTTGGAAACAAATCATACAAGGCAAAGAATAAAATTAAATCTCCATAATATTCAAAGATATGATCAGTTTTTGTTGACCTAAATCATTCTATGATATATACACAACATTTCCAAAGCATAAGGAAGGTTTTTGGGTCGTGAAAACAAGGAGGTCAACTTCAATTTTTTGTCAAAAAAAGTGCTGATCACATATTCCTCCATAGAGTGATTCAAGCAATTCCAAGGCCAGCAATTCGTTCCTGGACATTTTCTGAAGCCATTCCAATCATCCTCAAGCCTTAAAACCTTCATAAATCACGCCTCGCGGTGCCACGGTTTGCATCTTTTTTCAAGATTTGTTTTCAATAATTTATCCATCATAAACAAGTTTTGATCATATATCCATGCTTGCTATCATATTTGCAATGTTTTTGATTGGTTTGATTGAAGTTTAAGTCCAGGAATGGCACGATGCCATTGTTAGGGTTTTGAGGTTCCAAATTGGGAATTCCATATAGAGGCAAAATTGGACAAAATCGGGGGTACTATCATGCTTAGCAGATGATTTGCAATTGATCCATGTATTTGATTTGAATTTATTCTGCTTGTGCTGTGTTTTTGAATTTTACAGGTTTATGGCTACGAACAAAATCCGTCACTATAGCTTTTAGTGATGGAAACGACTGTAGGTAAAAGTTTGGCCAAAAACAACAGTTATGGGGAAGAAGACAATTAGGTGGACGAATCCCATTGGGTGATTTGAATCACGCACGCGTTTGGGAAAGACCACTTTATTTCCTTTATATTTTATTTATGTTATTATATTTACAACTAACCATCCCAGCACAGACTGCAAAGGAGCAGGCGGTGAAGCAAAGGGTTCTGGGTTCGATCCCAGAATCTCACGTTTTAATATTTTCCAATTTCTTTGTCCCAGATGTAACGCCTCAAGCATGCAGGTGCGTGGTGGACCTCCTGAAGGCCAGCTGCACTGAATCCCCACGTGGACAAATGGGCCTATAATTCTGGGCTTAACAATTCCATCCCACACCCCCTAATCTGCTTTCACCACATGCCCAATTACTTTCTTTCTTTATTTTCTTTTGTTTTATTTGATTAATTTCTTTTTACAAAACAACAAAAAAAATCATTTTTTATTTAATCATAAAATCAAAAAAACCACAAAAATGTATAATTAGGTTTTTTTATTAAAATTAGTTTTTTTTTTGGAAAATAATTAATTTAATGATATTGACTTGATTGTTTTTATAATTAAAATTAATTAGACAAATTAGGTTTAATTCAAAAATATTTAATTTTCTCAATAAAATACCAAAAAATATTTTTTAATTAATTAGATTTAGGTTAAGATTTCAAATATTTTTCTCAATAATAAAATACAAAAAAATATTTTCTCTTTAATTGATTAGATTTTTAGAATTTAAACTTTGATTCTCGTACTTAATTCTCGCGCGCAATATTTTATTTTCCAATTATTGTATTTGCTTCGGGTTTGTAATAGTTTTTTAATTAGTGTTTACCGCATATTATTTACCGTTTAATCCCCGATTTTTGGTCATGTAACCCCCTCCCAAAAGCCTTGTAATAGCGTAGATTTACTTTCCCGCTTTTAATTTTCGCAACTATGAACTGTCTACATTTATGGATAATAGGCTTGCATGCAAAAGACAAATAAAATTAAAACAGTAGATCACCTTAATTGTGCAAAGATTAAATTACTGAAATCAAAAACATGCACATGCTCACTCCTAGGGTTTGCCTCACTTGGTTGCCTCAAAAATAATGGTCGTGTCCCTCAAACGTAGGGATACCTTAGCCATGACCCGCAATTCAAAGTCGTCATAAAGATCATAGTCCCTACTTGTCTCTCGAGTTGCCTACAAATTAATTTTATGACGATAGTCCCTTCGAAATGCTAAGGTATCCTTACTTGTTGCCTTCAGAGACCATTTCGTCCCTTCGAATGTCCCTAAAAAACTCCAACGACGATGCTACCTATTTCTCAATAATGGGATAGCACTGTCTAAAAGGAAAACGAACAGACTTTTTTCGAGTAGGTAGAAAACTCTGAAGTACTTGCTCAAACAAACAAACTTTTTCACACCAACACTTTCCCAAACAAAGTTTTCAAAAACAACTCCATAACACTCTTGAGGACAGAAACAAGGGTTAAAACGAAGTAAATCAAAACTTTTCAAAACAAAGCACACACAAGCAGTTTTCAAAATGAGCAAGTACCTAAGAGCCCATGGAAAACCATGGATAGAAAGGGTGCTAACACCTTCCATTTCCATAATCTACCCCCATACTCAGAAACATCTAGAAAAAGGGTTTTTCTATTCTTTTTCCTTTTCCTGATTGGATAAAATAAAAGTCGGTGGCGACTCTTGCTTACCGCGACATTTTGCGGAAAAAAAATGCAAAATGCAAACTAGTATTAACAGTCGGTTCTGCCACCGTATCACACCTGCCATTCGTGACATGTAGGTGGAAGATGATTGAACACTAAAGTGCCCAGAAATTTGCACTCGACTATATGTTAGCTGACTGTGTAGGGAATGGGCTTAAATATGACATTTGGAGGGACGATGGATGGTATCGGGATCAATATTTTGGTTGATTTATACTGAAATGGTAGATGTCTTTTGCCTGTTGATTTTCCTGCAAGGAAAAAGATTAGTTGTATGCATATGTATGCATGGCGCAACGATGTTCTCAAAATAAATGAGATTATGCTGTATTTGTAAGTACGAAGTGCGCCTAAGAGGGGGGGGGGGGGGGGGTGAATTAGGTACTTTAAAAATTTCTGGTTTTAGTGATGATGGATATTATTTTTTTGGTTTATGGAGAGTTTATGAAAGAGTAAAGTGCAGAAAAAATAAAGAGACACAAGCGATATATCCTGGTTCCCCTCACAGTCCGAGAGTACTTTAGTCCCCTTTCAACATGAAAGAGATTTTGTTATTATGGAAAACTTAAAAAAGAACTACCCAAAACCAAAAACAATCCTCTTGGACCAAGAACAATCCTCTTGGATTTTCACTATGACAACAATGAGAAAAATCCTCTCAAAGTGACTTTACTTGTATCCAATAATCCTGGAAAAACAAGATTTATAAAACCACTTAAACTTATTTCCAACAATCTTGAAAAATAAGCAAGTATATAGCAATATTTGATTTGAGTGAGTTTGAGTAGCAATGATCATGTTGAGTGATTTAATCAATGAATTTATCTTCCTTTCCAATGATAGTAGTATACAATGACTCAAGATATATAATGCTCAAAGTTTTCTGGTTAACAATATGTGAAAGTGTGCAGAAAACTTGTGTATGAAAATGTATAACAGCTTGAGTTTTATTTTTGAAAATTCAGAAAATATAATTGGAAGAGGTGTTGAAATGATTTTGAAAATGAGTATTTATATGTTCATAGCACCCTTTTGAAACAACATAAAGTTCTGTAAATGAATCATGAATAATTGCCAAGATTGAGTGAAAGGTTTCCATGAAATGGTGTTATGAACAGGCATGTGTAAAGCTGTTGTTTTTCAAAATCGTGCAGTATGCAATCGATTGCACCCTTTGTGTAAATTGATTGCACGGGGTTTCAACAGCTAGAAATTCAAATATTTTGAGTGTGCAATCGATTTCACAAGAGTGTAAATCGATTTCATTTGAAGTCAGTAGCAAAAATTGATTGAGTACAATCGATTGCACAAACATGCAAATCGATTGCACAAACATGCAAATTGATTGCACTTAGAAACAGTAGCAAATGTTTTGAAAAATTGAAGCATGCAATCGATTGCACTCAAGTGAAAAATGATTTTTAGCATATAAAAAACTTGAGTAGGGATTTGGACAATATAAAATATTTCTTTTGACCATTGAGCATCTATGTCTTAAGTTCAAAGTAAGTATTATCATCATACCTTGAAATTTTTCTAAGTGCTTGAACCAAAGACTTCATCCACATATGCTTTTAGCTCGATCGATAATCTTTTCCTTCTTTGTCAATCATGGTTTGTCTTCATCAAAACAAAAGTGCATTTGAGAAGCTTGATTTTACAGTATGCATTTATCATGTATGTGTTATGGTTTATGAATGTGATGCGTTTATTGTAGTGTGTCTTTGTCTAGGAAAATAAATCCTTGACAACATGCTGGGGAGCCTTGGGAGGCTGAGACTTGAACTGTTGTTAGAGGAGAAACTCCACTAGCGAATACTGGCTTGTTTAAGGAGACTTTATGGAGAGTGTTGATCTCTGCTTAGCGAAAAAAGTTTAGGAGTTTTAATTGTTCAATGCTCTTACTGGGGAGTTATTTCTGACTGGAGAGCATCGAAAATTGGCTGTTATCTGGTTGAAATCTAGGCTTGACAGTAATTTGTTGGGGATAATGAAGTTGACTGCTATCTGGTCGTATTCCAGCTTCGCAGTGACTTACAGGGGAAGATTTGAATTAACTGTTATCTGGTCGGATTCCAGGCTTCGAATAAAATTTCTTGGGAGTATGAAGTTAAACTGTTATCTGGTCGGGTTCCAGGCTTCGCAGAAACTTACTAACATTAAACTGCTATTTGGTCGGATTCCAGGTTTCGCAGATTTCTGAGGTGGATGAAGTTAATTGCTATCTGGTCGGACTCCAGGCTTCACAATTTATGAGGTGGATGAAGTTAATTTCTATCTGGTCGGCCTCCAAGCTTCACAATAACTCGCTTGAAAAGATAAAGTTGAACTGATATCTGGTCGGGTCTAGGATTCACAGTAACTTGTTGGGGTAGCGGCAAATTCTACTGGGGAAAAGAAGTTAAACCGTTGTCTGGTTGAGTCCAGGTTTTCAATATCTCGAAGAGTTAAACTATTATCTAGTCGGGTCCATGCTTCATAGTGTCTTGAGAAGTTAACTATTATCTGGTTGGGTCCAGGCTTCATAGTTACTAGAGTTAAACTATTATCTGGTTGGGTCCAGGCTTCATAGTATTTTGAGAAGTTACACTATTATTTGTTCGGGTCCAAGCTTCATAGTATTTTGAGAAGTTACACTATTATCTGGTCGGGTCCAGGCTTCATAGTATTTTGAGAAGTTACACTATTATCTCGTCGGGTCCAGGCTTCATAGTATTTTGAGAAGTTACACTATTATCTGGTCGGGTCCAGGATTCATCGTGACTGAAAGTTGTACTATTATCTGGTCGGGTCCAGGCTTTATAGTAACTTGTTTGAAAGAATGAAGTTGACTGTTATCTGTTCGGGCTCCAGTCTTCACAGTAACTTTTAGAGATAGCAATGACTTTATTGGAGACTTCACTGGGGAAAAGAGGTCGTGGTCCTCTGATTTGTAATAGTCTAAGAGGCAAACTCAAGCTGGAGAGGATAGACTCAGTCGGGGAAGACAGACTCAGCTGGGGAAATAAACCCTATTGAGGAATATTTGACGAACTGCTGACAAGGTGAGTTCTTTTAGGAAGAGATCCACAAGGCTTCTTCTTTTAGGACCAACTCAGCTGGGGAGAGGGTTGTCAAGAGATTGAGACTCTGGCTGGGGACTACCCTATGAAAAGGACTTTGTGGGGATAATGTTAATGGAATAACTCTGCAGGGACATCCCAAATGCATAAAGAGATGCTTGTTACTTCTTGGCAGGACACATGTGCTAAATAGTTTTAATTATGTTCACATGCATATGTTCGTTCCATTTTAGTCATTGGATATCTTTTCATTCAAAACAAAAAACAGAAAGTTTGCACTTCAAAGTATATTTGTATTGATATTTTGCCCATGAATAGGCATTTTTGTACAAAGAGACGGAGATCCAAGTAAGGGGAAATCGTTGAAAGGAAAACAAAAATAATAGCCATGTGGAAGTGATCTCATTTCGTTCCAACTCTACTATTGCCCCAATGTCTTCAAACGTCCCTTGCCATTGACAGAAGTTGATTGGATTGATCTTAGACTGTTTGAAGTCGAACCTTGGTAATAAAGTCGACTGTGGTGATTACATAGAGACATATTTATACGCTTTCAATCCTTAATTTTTGCCTGGACTGCCCTTTCAGGTTTTCAGCCCACCAGGATACCCATTTTTTCCCAAGTCACTCTTTCGGGTTTTCGACTTGCCGGGTGTATAATCTTTTGCATATATCCTTAAATTTTGCCCAAACCTTTGGTTTTCCGGGATGCCCTTATCTTTCCTAGGTGTGTCAACCTAGCGGGTCTCTTATGCATAGTATTTTTTAACTATGTCCACGTTCACATGATGTGGGAAATCTTCACCGTCCATGGTAGTCAGCATCATGGCACCACCAGAGAAAACTTTCTTGACAACAAATGTCCCTTCGTAGGTGGGATTCCATTTGCCCCTGGGGTGGCCTTGTGGAAGAATTATGCGCTTTATTACCAGGTCACCAGCTTGATATACTCGAGGCCTGGTCTTTTTGTTAAAAGCCTTGATCATACGTTTTTGGTACATTTGACCATGATAAACGGCAGCCAGCCGCTTTTCATCGATCAAGTTCAACTGATCCAATCTTTTCTGAATCCATCCGTCTTCGCCTAAGCCTGCTTCATTCATAATCCTTAGTAAGGGAATCTGAACTTCCACTGGTAGGACAACTTCCATGCCATGGACCAAAGAAAAGGGAGTTTCCCACGTTGATGTTCGAGCTGAAGTACGGTAGCCATGAAGAGCAAACGATAACATCTCATGCCAGTCTTTATAGGTCACTACCATCTTATTCACAATCTTCTTAATGTTTTTGTTGGCCGCTTCCACTGCGCCATTCATTTTAGGTCTATAAGGAGAAGAAGTGTGATGCTCGATTTTGAACTGAGTGCAAAGTTCGGTAATCATATCATTGTTAAGATTGGTCCCATTGCCAGTGATGATCCTTTCGAGGATACCATAGCGGCAGATGTGGTTATGTTTGATGAATCTGGCTACCATGTTCTTGGTGTTTGAGGCAAATGAGGAAGCTTCGACCCATTTGGTGAAATAATCAATAGTGACAAGAATGAAGCGATATCCATTGGAAGAAGTGGGTTTAATCTCTACAATCATGTCAATGCCCGACATTGCAAATGGCCACGGAGCGGTCATAACATTCAGAGGAATAGGAGGCACATGGACCTTGTCAGCATATACTTGGCATTTGTGGAAAGTCCTTGAGTGGTGATGGAAATCAGCCTCCATCGTTGACCAATAGTAACCAGCTCTCAAGATTTTCTTGGCCATAGTATGTCCACTAGAGTGAGTCCCAAAGAGACTATCATGCATGTCTTCCATAATTTCCTCTGCCTCCTTCTTGTCCACACAACGGAGTAGAGTACAATCATGGTTGCGTTTGTACAGGATTTCATTACTTAGGAAGAATTTAGTTGAGAATCTTTGTAAGAACTTTCTGTCATTGATGGAAACTCCTTCGGGATGCTCTTGTTCTTCAAGGTATCTCTTCACCTCATGGTACCACGAATTTTCTGTGTTAGTGTCAAGCTCATAACAGTGCACAGGTTCATCAAATCTCTCAATTGTAATCATAGGAGCTTCATTGTCCCATTTTACCTTGAAAATAGAAGACATCATGGCCAAAGCATCGGCTAACTGATTTTCTTCCCTAGGGAAGTGTTCAAAGATGATCTCTTCGAAGTAAGGAATCAGAGATAGCACAAGTTCCTTGTAAGGAATGAGATTAGGGTGCTTAGTGTCCCAATCTCCTTTTACTTGGATAATCACTAGAGCGGAATCCCCGAACATATTCAAATGCTTGATCCTCAAATCAATGGCAGCCTTCAGACCTAAAATGCATGCTTCATACTCAGCCATGTTGTTCGTATAATTGAAGCACAGTCTGGAAGTGAAAGGAGTGTGGCAACCTTCAGGGGTGATTATCACAGCACCAACTTCGTTACCTAAAGCGTTGGAAGCCCCATCGAAGACCATAGTCCATCGGGATCCTTGTTCAGGTCTGTCATACGATCCAGGTTTCGCGCAATCAGTCGCTAGCATGATATTCTCATTCGGGAAGTCAAAGTTCATAGACTGACAATTATCAACAGTTTGATGGGACAATGATCTGCTAATACACTTCCTTTGATGGCCTTTTGCATTGTGTATTGAATATCGTACTCAGTCAAAATCATCTGCCATCTAGCTATTCATCCGGAAAGAGCGGGTTTCTCGAAGATGTACTTGATAGAGTCCATCTTAGAAATCAGTATAGTGGTATGAGTCAACATATACTGTCTTAGCCGACGAGAAGCCCATGCCAGAGTGCAGCAAGTTTTCTCGAGCAGTGAATATCTGGTTTCACAGTCGGTAAACTTTTTGCTCAGGTAGTATATAGCATGCTCTTTTCGGCCAGACTCGTCATGTTGGCCTAAAACACACCCCCATAGAATTCTCTAGCACCGTCAAGTACATGATCAAGGGTCTTCCTTCAACTGGAGGCATGAGGATAGGAGGTTCTTGCAGATATTCCTTGATTTTGTCGAAGGCAGCTTGGCATTCATCATTCCATCTGACTACTTGATCTTTCTTCAAGAGTTTGAAGATTGGCTCACAAGTAGCAGTTAAGTGAGATATGAAGCGGACGATGTAGTTAAGATGACCCAAGAATAATATAACCTCCTTTTTAGAGTGGGGGATTGGCATTTCTTGGATGGCCTTTACCTTTACAGGATCGACTTTGATGCCTTTACTACTGACAATAAAACCTAGAAGTTTTCCAGATCGTACTCCGAATGTGCACTTATTAGGGTTCTACCTCAACTTGTACTTTTTCAACCTCTCGAATAGTTTGTATAAGTGATTGAGATGCTCCTCTTTGGTTTGTAACCTTGAAATCATATCATCCACATAGACCTCTATTTCATGATGGATCATATCATGAAATAAAGCCACCGTAGCCCTTTGATATGTTGCCCCCTGCATTCTTTAATCCGAATGGCATGACCTTGTAAAGGTGCCCCATTGGGTAACGAAAGTGGTCTTCTCTATGTCTTCAGTAGCCATCCTAATTTGATTATTCCGGAGAAACCATCCATGAAATAGAAAACTTTATGCTGAGCAGTGTTATCGACCAAGACATCAATATATGGTAGAGGGAAGCCATCCTTGGGACTTGCCCTATTCAGATCCCTATAATCTACGCACATACGAACTTTTCCGTCTTTCTTAGGTACTGGAACCACATTTGCAACCCATTGGGGATAAGACATCACATCTAGGAATCCTGCATCGAATTTTTTCATCACTTCAGCTTTTATCTTTTTAGACATGTCATGCCTCATACGATGAACTTTTTGTTTGACAGGAGGACAATCTTCCTTTGTCGGTAGACAATGAACTACAATGTCGGTATCCAACCCTGGCATATCTTCATACAACCAAGCAAACACTTCCACATAGCCATGCAACATTTGAACCAATCTGCTTTTGACACTGCTTCCTAGGTTAGCACTGATCTTGACCGTTTTCTTGTCTGTCTCGGTACCTAGATTGATGACTTCAACTGACTCTTCATGCGGTTGAATAGCTTTTTCCTCTTGTAATATAAGTCTGGCTAGTTCTCCCGGTATCTCATAATCTTCCTCGCCTTCGTATTCATCTTGATTAATTGGATGTTTGAAATCATAGTTGACAGTAGTATAGTCATTGGCAAAGAGATCTGAAGTGGACAAGGACCTGCAAGAGTGTGTGTGTGTGAGTGTGCATGTAAGATACATGGCTATTTTGAAAAATGCAATTAGAGAAAAATAAAGGCAATGAGCACAAAGATTTGAATGCAAAAGTCCAATGATTTGTATTGAATGATCATATCATGAACATAAATAAAACCCTTAACAAATGGACCAAAGTGCCCCGGGAAAGGCATATGGCTTAAAAGTCATTGTTTAATATTACAGATAAAAGGTTCTTGAATTGATAGAAAGCAATAAACAAGTAATTAATCCTCAATGAAGGAGATGAGAACAAATTCCTTTGTGTGCCAATTGTTGAGCTTTGTTGTAGTATGGTATACCCATTCTTCAAATTCACATTCATCATCAGAATCCTCCATAGTGTTTACTTCGTGACTTCCAATACGGAAAGGGGGCTTCCCTACACGAGCGCGCCTAACTTCTTTCTAAGCCTCGATAGTGAAACCCAAACCACATTTGTCTGCTTTGAATGGGATCTCATGGAGTTTCCCCAAAGTATCACAACTTCCTTCTTCGACCGCGGCACAAGCATATTTAAAAGAAGCCATCCTTGACACCAATCTATCAACTTTGGGAAGGTCGGAGGAGACTTTGGCAGTAGCAATCATAGGCGGAACAACTTCAAAAGCCTGACACGGGGTTTCTATAAATTCTCCATCCATCTTCACATATTTGAAAGAGTTGAGGTGGCTTACCATGAACTCCTTCTCACCACAAACAGTGATGATCCTTCCCTTGACCGGGTACTTGAGCTTTTGATGAAAGGTTGACGTTACTGCCCCTGCTCTGTGGATCCAAGGGCGACCCAACAAACAAGAGTAAGCAGGACGGATATCCATGATGTATAAAGTAGAGTTGAAAATATGTGAGCCCACCTTGATCGGGAGATCCACCTCTCCACGAACCATCCTTTTGGACCCACCGAAAGCCCTCACAATAATATCACTCAGCTTCAACACCAGTCCTTCACAGTCTAATCGATCTAACACGCCCTTGGGTAGTACGTTTAAGGAATAGTCAGTGTCAACCAGAACTTGTGCTAGGATAGTCCCCTTATATTCAACAGAAACATGCAAAGCTTTGTTATGGTTCTTTCCAAGTGGTGTCAGATCAGCATTCGAGAACCTCAAACCATTGTCGACCGTCAAGCTTGCCACATAATTTTCAAATTGGTCAGTTGTTGTCTCATTAGGGACATGAGCCTTCTTCAAAAATTTAATCAATGCCCGGGCATGAGCATCAGAACAAAGTAGCAAAGATAACATGGAGATCTTGGAAGGGGTTTGCCCTAGCTGCTCCACTATCTTGAAATCACTCCTCTTTATAATTTTCAAGATCTCGTCCATTTCATGAGCAGAAGGTTCCTCAACAGCAACATCCTTTAGAGGCGTCTCTGTCTCAATAGGCTCAGCTATTTTCTCCTTTCCCCTTGTGTTAGTACTAGGTTTAGCAGCGGTGATACAGACAAGTGTCGTTGTAGTAATTGGGGGTTATGGTACGGTGGGAGAACTGACTTGGTTATTTTGCATTTTATCACAAATGTTGCGGTTAGCAAGAGTCGCCACCGACTTTTCTTTTATCCAAAAGGAAAGATGAAAAAGCACAGGAAAGACCTTTGAGATTATTTCTTGAGTTCGGGGGGTAGATTACGAAAAGGGAAGGTATTAGCACCCTTTTCATCCATGGTTTTCCATGGGCTCTTAGTTACTTGCTAGATCACTTGCTTTTGTTTAAAATTGTGATTTGTGTGGTTTTTGAAAGTATTTTGTAAAGAGGCCATTGTTTAGGAAAACTTTGTAATGATTCTCGTTCGTAAGAATGTATACAAAGATGTTGATCTTTTGAAAAAATTTTCAAGTATAGGTGCTTGTTTTGAAAATAGCAAGGACGTTTTATTTTGAAAGTGAGCAAGTAACTAGGAACATTCTACCTACTCAAAAGTCTTTCATGTTCATTTCCTCTTTCCTTTGACATTATTATCTTACCATTGATTTGGTAAGTAACCCTATCTTTGGATGTAAATGAGACGGGCATGGGTCATCGTATAACCATGATTAGCAATGTTGCAAGGTATCTTAGCATTTTTCTTTAGGGACTAAGATCATTTTGAAAAGGCAACATAGATAGCGTCATCGAGGGACTATGATCTTGTATTTTTTCTTGCTTTTGCTAAGATACCTCACATGAATAATATGGCCATTTTTATAAGGCAACCAAGTGGATTTTACCCTAGGGGTGCTTGTGTGCAAGTGTATTGATTTTCATGCTTTGATCTTGATTAGGCTTATATATTTGTTTATTTTATGTCTTACCATACACACCTTAATTACTAACAATATATGAAAGCAATAAAAGTGCGGGAAAAGTAAAGTCCTACACTATTACATCATTAAGGGGATGGGGTGTACAAATTTACAAATGGGGGGTTGCAAGAATTTAAATCCTATTTAACTATTACAACTATATCGAAATAATGTACAAGAAAATATAAAATGAACTTGTTTTGTTTTTGTTAAAAGAAGAAATAAATTTGCTTAAGAAAATATTTTTAGTCTTTTTGTTTTAAGAAATAAAATAAAGCATGTAAATATGAAAGTGTTTTTTTTTGTGTTTTTGATTAATGAAAATAAAAGTGATGGTAAAAGTAATAATAAAAGGGAAAAGAAATAGAATCAGGGAACTGTTGGGAGAGCAGAAGTTCTGACTTTGGTGCGCTGCAAAATCAGAAATAACATGTTAGCAGAAAAGGGAAGGTCAGAGGTTCTGGGTCCGCTGGGAACAAAGGAGATTTCAGAAGTTCTGATGCCGCTGGTAGCCTAGAAATGTTAATATTGAAAAAAAGTCAGGAGTTTCGGGTTGTTGAGAGAGTTTGGAAGTTATGATGATAAATTCTACCTCTTTCTTCATGCTTAATCAGAACATCCGCAACTCGGTCATTTCTCAACAGAACAGAAAATACAAACATAGCAATTATGGTAGGTTTCCCTCATGGTTTCAGAAACATAAAAAAAATGTCAAGACTGTAAATCAGAAAAAAGCATGTATCTTCTAGACCTAGTTTCCTTAAGAAGTTTTAAACTAATGTTCTCTCTACTTAGGCAGACATATACATGAAACCTCAGAATATGTACAACATCAGAATCAAGATGTCTACATTGTATTTTGAACATGCAAAATCTAACAATGCCAAAGTAAAATGATCAGGGTCAGCAGAAACTTACCTTGTAGTTGGAAAATGTTATGTGAGCTGGAGTCTGGTTTTGACTGCTTGGGATGTTCTGATCAGTTTCCCCATGTACTCAGCAGGCTGGAAACTTTCAACTTGGGCTATGAATGGTTGGAAAATTCTGGAACAACCAAGGAGCAAAGTTCTGACTTTTTGAGGTGGAGGTTGATGGAGAGTGTGTTACAGTATGAAAACAGAAGTTATGATGGCTTCTAAATGTATATCAGAAACTGTATGGATGACTTTGACAAGAAACACTTGAGGAAAAATGGAATTTGAATGCAAGAATCCAAAGCTAACAGGTTTTGTATTTTTTGTTTGCAGTTTTGGATTCTTAGAATTTTAGCAGGGGTTCAAGGATTTTCCTTTTCAAGTTTTTTTCTGATCAGCCTTTTCATAGTTGCAAATGAAGTTCAATTTATAGGAAAGGATTTAGTAGCTTGGAGAAGTCATAAGTACAACCATCATACACTAGGCGCTGACTTGTTCTTGAAGCAAGTTCAAACAAATAAGGTTCAACGCACAAAGTAAGGTGGTTAGAAGCTTTTAGTCGTACCTAAGCTGGATTTGTAAGCATGAATTAAGGAAAAGTACTCCCAGAGGCAAAATCAAAGCATGGGCCCAGCATAAACTTGTACAAAAGTTTGCTTTTCAAGGACAACAATGGTACTCCTATCTCACACGTGGGGAAATCCTTTGGATAAAAACTCAAAAGTGGTTGTGAGCATTAAATTATAATGAGATTTATCAAACAAGAAATCCTAAACTATGAGATTGTGCATCATAGCTTAGATATGGGCCAGAAGTTCAGCATCAGCGCAACTTAGATCAAAACATCCAACTTCTGATTCTTTAATCTTTTTGCTCCAGCATGTTCTGAGCGAGCTCTCAGACTTTCCAGAAAGCTTGCAACACACTTTGTAAACTTCATTGAATTACTTTTGCAAACTCTGGTTGAACCTTCGTGAAAACTCGCCCAGAAGTTCAAACCAAACTCTATCTTGAAAATGTCCAGAATTTGCTGAGTGCTCCAGTTTTATGGACGTGATTTTGGACATTTATAACTTGAAAGTACATCATTTCCAGGAGAAGTTCTGTTATGCAATATTTTAGGACTTATTGAGATTTAAAACTCTTGTGTTAGAAGTTCTTCCAGAATCAACTTGCATCATGGTGATAATCTGATCATAAGTTCTGAGCTTGTCATGTTTCTTAAACACTTAGAAAAATTCTAAGTATTTTAGAATTTTGACTTTTGAACCCCTTGATGAAACAAAACTTCATATTTCAACATGTCTTGATTAAATATGATTCTTGAAACTTGATTTTGATCAAAAGTAAAAGTTTGGCTTTTCAGTATGCAAATGACCATTTTGCCCTTTTAGCCAATTCCAAGTCTAAATTGATGTGTCAGTACTGCAAACTTGACGTCATAGAAGACCTTGTGAGAGAATCCTTGAGAAATGAGAGAGCAAATTTTGGGGTACAACAGCAGCCCATGTTCAATCTTCTTAAACCTGAAGAGTTAGATTGGCGAGTCCTCCATTCGTGACTTGAAGGTGAAAGATGATCGAACACTAGAGTGCCCAGAAATTTTCACTCGAAGATGAGTTATGAATGGACGTATAGATTCCATTAGGAGGAAAGTTGATAAATACTGGAAGAAGTATCAACACAAATATCTTGTTGATTTATACTAAAACTTGATGCTTTACCTGTGAGAAAAAGAGTTAGTAAAATGCAGATGTATGCATGATGTTTTCTAGATGTGGTATTATGCTAAATGCATTTTGTATGTACATGCTATGATGTATGAATGTGAGATGTATGTTTCGGTTTGAGAAAATAAATCCCCGACTGCTGCTGCGGAAATTCCGGGGGGTTGAATCCCTGATTGCCGTTGGGGATGAAGAATATGCATATCTTCAAACTTTGTTGAAAGGAGATTTCGTTGCGGAATATCTCTTGAATGTCAGCTGTTATCTGGTCAGATCTAGGATTCACAATTTGCTGAGGAAGAAGTAATCAACTGCTATCTGGTCGGATCCAGGCTTCACGGTTACTTACTGGGGGAAGAGACAAATTAACTGTTATTTGGTCGGATTCCAGGCTTTGTAGAAAATTTCTTGAAATTGAATAATTATCCGGTCGGATCTAGGCTTCACAACAACTTGCTGGGGATACGGAAGTTAACTATTATCTGGTCGGATCCAAGCTTCGCAGTAACTTGAAGTGGTAACTACTATCTGGTTGGGTCCAGGTTTCATGTTTTTTTTTGGAAAGTTGTACTATTATCTGGTCGAGTCCAGGATTCATAATTTCTCTCTGGGGATCACAGTTAATTATTATCTGGTCGGGCTCCAGGTTTCACAATAAACTGTTTGAAAAACTGTCGGTTGGTCGGGTTCAGGCTTTGCAGATTTATGAGGTTGACGAGGTTAATTGCTATCTAGTTGGGTCCAGGTTTCATAATAAATTATCTGGGGATTTAGTTGTTATCTGGTCGGTTTCCATGTTTCACAACGAATTTTTGAGGGTAATTTCTATCTGGTCGGATCCAGGCTTCACAACAACTTATTGGGGTAGAGGCGAACTCTACTAGGGAGAAGAAGTTAGACCTTGGTCCGGTTGAGTCCAGGTTCTTCTATGTTTTGAAGAGTTAAACTATTATCTGGTCGGGTCCAGGCTTTTAGTAACTTGAAAATAAGATCAATTATTATCTGGTCGGGTCCAGGTTTCAGACACTCAAACTGTTATCGGGTCCAGGGGTTGTAGCCATATGATTTGCAATAATCTGAATTCAAACTAGAGAGTGTGGACTCGGCCGGCGAGGGCAGACTCATCTTGGGGAGGATACACTCAACTGGGGAGGATACACTCAACTGGGGAGGTTACACTCAGCTTGGGATAACAGGCTCGGCTGGGGAAGATAGACTATGCCGGGGGAATACAGACTTGGTTGGGGAATTTTGGTTCCTCGATTGTTGTTGGGGAAATAAAACCTGTTGGGGAAATAAACCCTGTTGGGGAAATAAACCTTGTTGAGGAGATTAGTTTCTTTTAGGAAGAGATCCACGAGACTTCAACTTTTAAAATTCTACTTAGCTAGAGAGAGAGCTGCCAAGAGATTGAGACTCTGGTTGGGGATTATCCTATGCAAAGAGACTTTTGTGAGTAACTTTGTTGAGGAGGATGTTAATGGAATAACTCTGTGAGGGTATTCCCTATTTATTAAAGAGGTGCTTGTTACTGCTTAGGTCATATCTGCCACACGGTTTTAATTATGTTCATATGCATATGTTCATTCAATTTTAGTCATTGGGCAAATTTGCATTCAAAACAAAGACATAAATTTTGCACTTCAAAGTACATCTGTATTGATATTTTGCCCATGAATAGGCATTTTTGTACAGAGAGACGGAGATCCTAGCAAGAGGAAATCGTCATAAGGAAAACAAAATTGAAAACAAAAAACAAATAGCCATGTGAAATGATCTCATTACCTTCCAGCTCTGCTATTGCCCCAATGTCTTCGAATGTCCCTTGTCGTTGATAGAAGTTGATTGGATTGATCTTGGACCATTTGAACTTGGACATTGGTGATAAAATTGATTGTGGTGATTCCACGGGACATAGTCACACACTTTCAATCCTTAATTTTTTCCTGGACCGCCTTTTGGGGTTTTTAGCCCACTAGGATACCCTTTTTTACCCAAGTCGCCCTTTCGGGTTTTCAACTTGCCAGGTGTACAATATTTTGCATATATCCCTAATTTTTCCCCAAACCTTTTGGTTTTCCGAGATGCCCTTATTTTGCCTCGGTGTGTCAACCTAGCGGGTCTCTTATGCGTAGTATTTTTTAACTATGTTCGCGTTTATAGGATGTGGGAAATCTTCACCATCCATGGTAGTCAGCATCATGGCACCGCCAGAGAAAACTCTCTTGACAACAAATGGCCCTTCATAGGTGGGAGTCCATTTTCCTCCGGGGTTTCCTTGTGGTAGAATGATGCGTTTTGTCACCAACTTGATATACCCGAGGCTTGATCTTTTTGTTGAAAGCCTTGATGATTCGTTTTTGGTACGTCTGATTATGACAAATAGTAGCCAATCGTTTTTCATCAATAAAGTTCAGCTGATCCAATCTCGTTTGAATCCATTCATCTTCGCCTAAGCCTGCCTCATTCATAATCCTCAGCAAGGGAATCTGAACTTCCACCGGCATAAAAACTTTCGTGCCATAGACTAAGGAAAAGGGAGTTGCCCCAGTTGATGTTCTAGCTGAAGTGCGGTAGCCATGTATGGAAAACGACAATATCTCATGCCAATCCTTATAGGTTAACGCCATTTTCTGCACAATCACCTTAATATTTTTGTTGGCCGCTTCGACCACGCCATTCATTTTCGGTCTATAAGGAGAAGAATTGTGATGCTTGGTCTTAAACTGAATGCAAATCTCAGTAATTATAGCATTGTTATGGTTAGTCCCATTTTCGGTGATAATCCTTTCGGGGATACCATAACGGCAAATGAGGTTGTGTCTGATAAATCTGGCTACCATATTTTTTGTGACTGAGGCAAAAGAAGCGGCTTCGACCCACTTGGTGAAATAATCAATAGCGACCAAAATGAAGTGATGTTCATTGGAAGTGGTTGGCTTGAGTTCCCCAATCATATCAATGCTCCACATTGCAAATGGCCATAGAGAGGTCATGGAATTCAGAGGGATAGGAGGCATATGGACTTTGTCAGCATATATTTAGCATTTGTGACAAGTTCTTGAACGTTGATGGCAATCAGTCTCCATTGTTGACCAATAGTAGCCAGCTCTCAAGATTTTCTTAGCCATCGTATGTCCATTTTAGTGAGCACCGAAAAGACCATCGTGGATGTCTTCCATGATTTCCTCTGCCTCCTTCTTGTCCACACATCGGAGTAGAGTTGAATCATGGTTGCGCTTGTACAATATTTCGTTGCTTAGGAAGAATTTGGCTGCAAATCTTCGTAAGAACTTTCTGTCATTGATAGATGCTCCCTCTGGATACTCTTGTGCTTCAAGGTATCTCATCACCTCATGGTACCAAGGCTTTTCCACATCAGTTTCAAGCTCATCGCAATGTGCAGGTTTGTCGAATCTTTCAATTGTAATCATAGGGGCTTCATTGTCCCATCTGACCTTGAACATTGAAGACATGGTTGCCAAAGCGTCAACCAACTGGTTTTCCTCCCTAGGGAAGTGCTCAAAGGTGATCTCTTCGAAGTAGGGAATCAGGGATAGCATAAGTTCCTTATAAGGGATAAGATTAGGGTGTTTAGTGTCCCAATCTCCTTTTACTTGGCTGATCACTAGGGCGGAATCCCCGAACACATCTAAATGCTTGATCCTCAAATCAATAGCAGCTTTAAGACCTAAGATGCATGCTTTATACTTGGCCATATTCTTCGTACAATCGAAGCATAGTATGGCAGTGAAAGGAGTGTGGCAACCTTCAGGAGAGATGACCACAACACCAATTCCGTTACCTAAGGCGTTGGAAGCCCCATCAAATACCATAGTCCATCGGGATCCTTGTTCAGGTCCGTCATATGGTCCAGATTTCACGCAATCGGTTACCAGCATGATGTTCTCATCAGGGAAGTCAAAGTTCATTGATTGATAATCATCCATAGCATGATGGGCCAAATGATAAGCTAGTACGCTTCCTTTGATGGATTTTTGCATAGTGTATTGAATATCGTATTCAGTCAAGATCATTTGCCATCTGGCTATCCGTACGGAAAGATCAGGTTTCTCGAAAATGTACTTTATTGGGTCCATTTTAGAAATCAACAGAGTGGTATGAGTCAACATATACTGTCTTAGTCGACGAGCAGCCCATGCCAGAGCGCAACAAGTTTTCTCGAGCAGTGAATATTTGGTTTCACAGTCGATAAACTTTTTGCTCAAGTAATAAATAACATGCTCTTTTCGTCCAGACTCGTCATGTTGGACCAAAACACACCTTATAGAGTTCTCTAATACTGTCAAGTACATGATCAAGGATCTTCCTTCAACTGGAGGCATGAGAATAGGAGGTTCTTGTAGGTATTCTTTTATTTTGTCAACGGCAACCTGGAATTCATCATTCCATCTAACTACCTGATCTTTCTTCAAGAGTTTGAAGATTGGCTCACAAGTAGCAGTCAAGTGTGATATGAAGCAAGCAATGTAACTGAGACGACCCAAGAATCCTCTGACGTCTTTTTAAGAATGAGGGACTGGCATTTCTTGGATGGCCTTTACCTTGGCAGGATCAACTTCAATGCCTTTATTGTTGACAACAAAACCTAGAAGTTTTCCAGATCGTACTCCAAATGTGCACTTGTTAGGGTTTAACCTCAGCTTGTACTTCTTCAGCCTCTCGAATAATTTGTACAGGTGATCGATATGTTCTTCTTCGGTTTGTGACCTGGAAATCGTATCATCCACATATACCTCTACCTCATGATGAATCATGTCATGAAATAAAGCTACCATAGCCCTTTGATATGTTGCCCCTAGATTCTTTAATCCGAACGACATTACCTTGTAGCAGAAGGTGCCCCATTGTGTAACGAAAGTAGTCTTCTCCATGTCTTCGGAAGCCATCCTTATTTGATTATAGCCTGAGAAGCCATCCATGAAAGAAAAGACTTTATGCCGATCAGTATTATCAACTACGACATCAATGTATGGTAGAGGGAAGTCATCCTTGGGGCTTACCCTATTCATATCCCTATAGTCTACGCACATGAGAACTTTTTTATCCTTTTTCGACACCGATACCACATTGGAAACCCATTGGGGATAGGATGTCAAAACTAAGAATCCTGCATCAAATTATTTCATCACCTCAGCTTTTATCTTTTCAGACATATCAGGCCTCATGCGATGAACATTTTGTTTAATAGGAGGGAAATATTCTCTTGTCAGTAGACGATGAACTACAATGTCGGTATCCAACCCAGGCATATCTTCATAAGACCAAGCAAATACTTCCATATAATCATGCAACATCTGAACCAACCTGTTCTTGACACTACTTTCCAAATTAACGCTGATCCTGATTTCCCTCTTATCTGACTCAGTACCCAGGTTGATAACTTCAACTGACTCTTTGTGCAGTTGAATAGCTTTTTCCTCTTATAATAGAAGTATGGCTAGTTCTCCCGGTATGTCACAATCTTCCTCGCCTTCGTCTTCGGCTTGGTTTATAGGACATTTAAAGTCATAGTCGGCAATAGTAGAGTCATTGGAAATAGCATCCAGAGTGGATGTGGACCTGCAAGAGTGTGTGTGTGTGTGCATGTAAGATACATGGAAATTTTTTTGAAATATGTATTTGAAAGAAAGGAAATACAATGAACACAAATATTTGAATGCAAAAGAGTCCAATGTACTGAATGAGCATATGATTAGATGAACATAAATAAAACCCTTGACAAATGGACCAAAGTACCCCGGGCCAGGCATATGGTTGAAAAGTCATTGCTAAAATATTACAGACAACATGTTCTTGAATTGAAAGAAAAACAATAACAAGTAGATTACTCCTCAATGAAGGAGATGGGCACAAAATCCTTTGCATGCCAATTCTTCAGCTCCGTTGTAGTTGGATACACCCAATCTTCAAATGCAGCTTCTTCATCAGAATCACCCACGACGTTGACTTCATGGCTTCCAATGCGGAGAGGTTGCTTTCCAGCACGATCACGCCTCACTTCCTTCTGAGCTTTGACGGTGAAGCCCAAACCAATCTTGTCTGCTTTAAATGGGATATCGAGGAGTTGCCACCCAAGTATCTCAGTTTCCTTCTTCAATTGCCGCACGAGCGCCTTTAACTGAACCCATCTTTGGTGTGGCCTTAACAGCTTTAAACTCATCAGAAGAACATTTGGTATCAACAATCATCAATGGTATAACCTTAAAGGCTTGACATGGGGTTCAATGAATTCTCCATCCATCTCTATGTACTTGAAAGAGTTAAGGTGGCTTACCATAAACTCTTCTTCTCCACAGACAGTGACTATTCTTCCCTTGACTGGATATTTGAGTTTCTGATGGAGAGTTGAGGTTACTGCCCCAGTTTTTATGGATCCACGGGCAACCTAACAGACAAGAATAGGTAGGACGGATATCCATAATGTAGAAGATGGAGTTGAAGATTTGGGAGTCCACTTTGATTGGAAGATCTACCTCCCCATGAACAATCCTCTTTGATCCGTCAAATGCCCTTACAATGATATTGCTTGGCTTCAAGACTAAACCTTCACAGTCTAGACGGTCTAACACCCCCTTGGGTAATACATTCAGAGAAGAACTAGTGTCGAATAGCACATGTGCTAAGGTAGTCCCTTTGCACTCGACATAAACATGTAGAGCTTTATTGTGATTCTTCCCAAGAGGCGTTAAGTCAGCATCTGAAAATCCCAATCCATTATCAGTTGTCAGGCTAGCCACACAATTCTCAAATTGGTTCGTTGTTGTCTCATGGGGGACATGAGCCTTTTTTAGGAACTTGATTAACGTATGAGCATGGGCATCGGAACAAAGAAGCAATGACAACATTGAAATCTTAGAAGGGGTTTTCCCCAACTGTTCCACAATCTTGAAGTCGCTTCTTTTTATTATCTTCAAGATCCCGTCCATCTCACGGGAGGAGGGTTCTTCATCAGCAACCTCCTTGGATGGTACTTCAGTTACAACCGGCTTAACAACCTTTTCCTTCCCTCTTGTATCGGTATTTGGCTTGGCAGTAGTAATGTGGATGGGCATCTTTGTAACCACTGGTGGTGAGATATTGGGTGAAAATATTCTCCCAGTTCTGGTTACTTTGCTTGATCCAACTATGTTATCAACATTGTCATCTTCTTCTTCTTCGATCCAAGCGTCTTGTTTAATCCCATGATAGAACACCTCAGCACCATAATTCCATGGTACTGCCTTATTTGAAGAATAGGGAATCGGCCTGGGATTGGTAATTATTAAGGGAGCAACAGTGGGTTTGTTTTAAATCCTAATAGGACCTTTGGAGGTGATCCTAAAAGGCTTGTTTGAGATGGTAATAATGGAGAGGTCTTCACATTTGTTAATCAAACTTTTGGCAAGTGGGGTCTTCTCGAATAGAATTTTGTGGCTATCCATCAGGCGTTGTATGCCTTTCTTCAGCCTTTCACATCCATTGTGTTGTTCTATACAACACACCCTGTCTTTTACATAGCCCGGGAAAATCCCAGCCTTCAACATGTTCTTTTTGATAGTATTCAACGGAGTAGTCAGTTCTTCAACAGAGGCAACAAAAATTGTATCTTCAACGGCATTAACACTCTTGTCATGCTTCGGCATTGGAGCGGTAATTACATTTGGCGTCGGAGGAGGATCAAACTCAATAGTCTTGTTGTCAATCAAATCCTGGATTTTTGTTCTTCAAGGCCCAGTACTTGTCAGTCTCGTGCCCAGGGCTGCTTGAATGGTAAGCACACTTAGCGTTTGGATTATACTTTGGTGACGAGGTATCAGGGTTGGCAGGAAGATTACACAATGTCACTAAATTAGCTTTGAGCAAATGTTGAAGGGCTTGAGACAGTAACATGCCTAACCTCGTAAATTGTCTTTTTGGAGTTTCAAAATGTTGATGATTTACAGATGGTCTTGGAGTAGGAGTTGGATTGGAAATTCGGACAGCATTGACAGACGGGTGATCATTCTTCTTAGTATGGGCCTTTTCCCTGTACACAACATTGAATTCCTTCTTTACAGCAAAAGGTTTCTTGATAGGATTGGGAGAGGAGGTAGATGCCACATAGATCTTCCCATTTTGATGCCACTTTCAACTCTTTCACCGGTTAAGATTAATTCGGTGAAACCATAAGAAGAGCAACCAACCAACAGATTAAAGAAGGGACCAGATAAAGTGCCCATGAACATGTCGATGTGCTCCCTATCAGTCAAGGGAGGTTAGACCCTACTAGCCAGGTCTCTCCATTTTTACGCATATTCCTTAAATCCTTCATTCTTTCCCATGGTCATATCTTGTAATTGAACCCTCGTTGGCGCCAAGTCGGTGTTGTACTGATACTGGTGGTAAAAGGCAATAGCTAAATCCTCCCAAGTATTGATACGGGAACCATTTAACTGATAAAACCATTCAAGTTACGTTCCAGCCAAGATCTCTTGGAAAAAGTGAACCCATAGCTTCTTATCAGAGGTGTGCGACTGTATTTTGCGCACATAAGATTTCAAATGGAGTTTTGGACAAGAAACCCCATTGTATTTTGCAGAGACTGGTATTTTGAATTTGTGGGGGATGACTACCCCAGAGATCAAACCCAGATCATCAAAATCTAAACCAGGGACGACTTGGATTTCAACAGTTTTTAATCTATCTTTTAACTGCTTGTATTTGATATCGGCGGGTGGATATTGCTCGTCGAAATAATCATCATCAGATACTTGATTATTAGCACAGTCAGCCTGAGTACTCTTGACCTCACCAATCTGGTTCTCGTCCTCTTCAGATGAATCTCCTCCTACTGGGATTTGACGGACTGTCTCCTTGAACCTTCCACCCATGTTGAGTAGAGCTTTCTTCTTTGGATTCTTCTTAACAACCAGCAAAGCCATCATATCTTGTTGCCCCATGGCTAGGGCTAGTAGAGTCTCCTGAAATTGAGAATTCTGGGCTTGGAGATCCTTCACAGTTTTCTCTAGATCCATCTTGCTGAAATAAACAGCAGAGAGATAAGGAAACCTGTTATGCGAAAACCTGTCATGTTATGATGCATGAATATGCATATGCAAATGATTTTAAGGATTAATGAAATTTAAATTTGTATAGACAAAAGAACAAACGTTAATTTTCATTAGACAAAACAAGAAAGATTACATCATGCCTCTTGGGCTTACAAAATAACTTTCTAAGATAAAAATACCGAACGCATCCTCTTCGGCGTGAGATAAGCGTTCACACTTTACTCTCCTTGTAGCTGCTTCGTAAGCTCCAAGACCCTCTTCTCACTAGCATGGAATTGAGCTTCGAAAGTATCTCGTTCTTCCTTAATCTGAATCCACCCCTTTTATAAGCCTTCGAGAGAGGTAGGCATGTCGGGATGGAAGATACTGTAGGGGAAATCTCCTTTGACCGCAGGCTCCATGATGACTGGTAAGATGGAAGGATAAGGGATCACAAGTTTCTGAGCACGAGCTCGCACCTATTTAAGGTAAGGCTAGAGGGTAATGGAGTTCTTGTGTCCTAACATATTGCTATCCACCTTGTTCAACATCCTCCAGGCTCAGATAAACCTCTGACGGTAACCTTGGTCGTCATTCTCGTAGTCAAATACCACTCCTTGGATAAGCATCTCGTGGGGACCATCCCTCTGAGCGTAACCAAACTATCGTAGGGATAAGTAGTGGTTGTAAGTGATACCTCCTATAATGCCAAGCAAAGGGACATTAGGGAATTCTCCATAACGGTCGACGATAGTAACATTCTCCAAAGAGCGGGAACACCAATGAATATCTGAATGTCTGAGCGTCATCAACCTATGGGACCACCTTGAACCTTGCTCATTCTTCCACACAGATTGGGGAAGATGTGAAACAAACCATCTTGCCAAGAGAGGAGTACAACACATGAGGATACCTCTCTTCCTCACAGTGCGAGAGTGAAAATAATGTAGGATGTCTCCTAACAAAGTAGGCATCGGGTTACGAGACATGAAGATTTTTCCGGTGTTTACATTTATGAGTTGGTCAGGATTTGGGAACAAAACCATCCCATAGATGAGAAGGGCCACAATTTCCTCAAAATCTTGCAAGTCCAAGGAGTTCCAACAATCTTGAGCTTTCTCAAATAGGAATTTGGCCAAGAAACCTTTGATACCACTCCTTGTTTCCCAATTAGTTGTGACATCAGATTGTTGCAAGTGTAGGGCTTGAGCAATCTCTTCAGGTTTTGGATCTCTTTCCGTACTGTTGAAGGGTAGTTGATTGAGAATGAGAATTCTCAAGAGTTAGGAGAATTCTTCTAAAGTTGGCACAAGTTTATAGTCGGGAAAAGTGAAGAAATGGTGTAGATGATCAAAGAACTGGAAGAGCACCTTCATCATGTCTTCATCAGTGTTGGAGGTAACCAAGTTTAGTAGGCGACCATGTCTTTTGGTAAATGGAGAATTTTCAAGAATCTTTGATACTAGTTCTTTAAGTTGAGGAGGGATCCTTACGAGATTGACTTGAATGGTTTTCCTACAAACAAAATCCATGTCCTACAAAACAGAACAAAGATAAATCCCAAGATCCTTGAAATGGTTAGTGAATATGAGTATGATGTTTATGATGTTATGTACAAGTAAATATATACAAACAAAGCAAACAAGTTCTTAGGTTTAGGCTTGCATGGAGTCTCATAGGTAAGTACCCTCTTGAAGTTTAGTTGGCTCAAACTTGTCCTAGTAATAGTAATCGGGTTCTAAGGAGCTCAATATCACCGGTTTGTTTCTTCGGGCATTGTTTCAGCACAAGCCTCTTTAATGGCGACTGAAATATCCCAAAAAACCAAACCTCAATGAGTGTAGTATCGAGTATCTACCAACTTCGGACTGCACCAAAGCCATCCATCTCACTACGTCCTAATGGCCAAGTTGGTCAAGTAAAGGTTCTAAAAGTTCGTTAGTGCTTCGAGACATCACCCAGCAGCCCCGTGTTCTCCTTGACTACTCAAGGGCTACCGGTACCCACAAATATGTCATACTAACGTATATATTGCTTAGACCATGTCGGTATAACCCGCACAGTTTCCACAATGTATTGCTACTTACCTATAAGGTAACCCAAATTCGGGTAGAGGATTCAAGCCTAAATAAAGAACCAAAATGTAAAGCATACAAGTCAAACAAAGAAAGCAAGTAAAGGTGATCTAGCCCTAAGGTAACCCCACTTTTAATTTAATCCCCAGCATAGTCGCCAGTTCTATGGTACGGTGGGAGAACTAACTTGGTTTTTTTGCATTTTATCTCAAATGTTGCGGTTAGTAAGAGACGCCGCCGACTTTTCTTTTATCCAAAAGGAAAGGTGATAAAGCACAGGAAAGACCTTTGATATTATTTCTTAAGTTCAGGGGGTAGATTATGAAAAGGGAAGGTATTAGCAACCTTTTAATCCATGGTTTTCCATGGGCTCTTAGTTACTTGCTAGATCACTTGCTTTTGTTTGAAATTATGCTTTGTGTGGTTTTTGAAAGTATTTTGTAAAGAGGCCATTGTTTAGGCAAACTTTGTAATGATTCTCGTTTGTAAGAATGTATACAAAGATGTTGATCTTTTGAAAATATTTTCAAGTGTAGCTGCTTGTTTTGAAAATAGCAAGGATATTTTGTTTTGAAAGTGAGCAAGTAACTAGGAACATTCTACCTACTCAAAAGTATTTCATGTTCATTTCCTCTTTACTTTGACATTATTATCTTACCATTTATTTGGTAAGTAACCCTATCTTTGGATGTAAACGGGACGGGAGTGGGTCATCGTATAACCATGATTAGCAATGTTGCAAGGTATCTTAGCATTTTTCTTTAGGGACTATGATCATTTTTAAAAGGCAACATAGATAACGTCATCGAGGGACTATGATCTTGTATTTTTGCTTGCTTTTGCTAAGATACCTCACATGCATAATATGGCCATTTTTATAAGGCAACCAAGTGGATTTCACCCTAGGGGTGCTTGTGTGCAAGTGTATTGATTTTCATGCTTTGATCTTGATTAGGCTTATCTATTTGTTGATTTTATGTCTTGCCATACACACCTTAATTACTAACAATATATGAAAGCAATAAAAGTGAGGGAAAAGTAAAGTCCTACACTATTACATCATTAAGGGGATGGGGTGTACAAATTTACAAATGGGGGGTTGCAAGAATTTAAATCCTATTTAACTATTATAACCATATCGAAATAAAGTACAAGAAAATGTAAAATGAACTTGTTTTGTTTTTGTTAAAAGAAGAAATAAACTTGCTTAAGAAAATATTTTTAGTCTTTTTGTTTTAAGAAATAAAATAAAGCATGTAAATATGAAAGTATTTTTTTTGGTGTTTTTGATTAATGAAAATAAAATTGATGGTAAAAGTAATAATAAAAGGTAAAAGAAATAGAATCAGCGCACTACTGGAAGAGTAGAAGTTCTGACTCTGGTGCGCTGCAAAATCAGAAATAACATGTTAGTAGAAAAAAGGGAAGGTCAAAGGTTCTGGTTCCGTTGGGAACAAAGGAGATTTCATAAGTTCTGATGCCGCTGGTAGCCTAGAAATGCTAATATTGCTGGAAATTCAGGAGTTTCGGGTTGTTGAGAGAGTTTGGAAATGCTTAATCAGAACATCTGCAACTTGGTCATTTCTCAACAGAACAGAAAACAAAAGCATTTCAATTATGGTAGGTTTCCCTTATGTTTTTAGAAACATAAAAAAAAATGGCAAGACTGTAAATCAGAAACAAGCATGTATCTGCTAGACCTAGTTTCCTTAAGAAGTTCTGAACTAATGTTCTCTCTACTTAGGCAGGCAAATACATGAAACCTTAAAATATGTACAACATCAGAATCAGGATGTCTACATTGTATTTTGAACGTGCAAATCTAACAATGCCTAAGTAAAATGATGAGGGTCAGCAGAAACTTACCTTGCAGCTGTAAAATGTTCTGTGAGCTGGAGTCTGGTTCTGACTGATTGGGATGTTCTGATCAGTTTCCTCACGTACTCATCAGGCTGGAAACTTTCAACCTGGGCTATGAATGGTTGGAAAATTTTGGAATAGCCTAGGAGCAAAGTTCTGACTTTTTGAGGTGGAGGTTGATGGAGAGAGTGTTACAGTCTGAAAACAGAAGTTATGATGGCTTCTAAATGTATATCAGAAACTGTATGGATGACTTGGTCAAGATACACTTGAGGAAAAATGGAGTTTGAATGCAAGAATCCAAAGCTAACATGTTTTGTATTTTTTGTTTGCAGTTTTGGATTCTTGGAATTTTAGCAGTGGTTCAAGGCTTTTCCTTTTCAAGTTTTTTTCGGACCGACCTCTTTATAGTTGCAAATGAAGTTCAATTTATAGGAAAGGATTTAGTAGCTCGAAGAAGTCATAAGTACAACCATCAGACACTAGGCGTTGACTTGTTCTTGAAGCAAGTTCAAACAAATAAGGTTCAACGCACAAAGTAAGGTGGTTAGCAGCTTTTAGTTGTGCCTAAGCTGGATTTGTAAGCCTGAATTAAGGAAAAGTACTCCCATAGGAAAAAGCAAAGCATAGGCCCAACATAAACTTGTACAAAAGTTTGCTTTTCAAGGACAACAATGGTACTTCTATCTCACACGTGGGGAAATCCTTTGGATAAAAACTCAAAAGTGGTTGTGAGAATTAAATGATGATGAGATTTATCAAACCAAAAATTATGCGCTATGAGATTGTGCATCATAGCTTAGATCTGGGCCAGAAGTTCAGCATCAACGTAACTTAGATCAAAACATCCAACTTCTGATTCTTTAATCTTTTCACTCTAGCATGTTCTGAGTGAGCTCTCAGACTTTCCAGAAAGCTTGCAACACACTTTGTAAACTTTGTTGAATTACTTTTGCAAACTCTGGTTGAACCTTCATGAAAACTCGCCCAAAAGTTCTAACCAAACTCTGTCTTGAAAATGTCCAGAATTTGCTGAGTGCTCCAGTTTTATGGATGTGATTTTGGACATTTATAACTTGAAAGTCTAGTCTTTCCAGGAGAAGTTCTATTCTAAAATATTTTAGGCCTTATTGAGATCTAAAACTCTTGTGTTAGAAGTTCTTCCAGAATCAACTTGCATCATGGTGATAATCTGATCAGAAGTTCTGAGCTTGTCATGTTTCTTAAACACTTAGAAAAGTTCTAAGTATTTTAGAATTTTGACTTTTGAACCCCTTGATGAAACAAAACTTCATATTTCAACATGTCTTGATTAAGTATGATTCTTGAAACTTGATTTTGATCAAAAGTCAAAGTTTGACTTTTTAGTGTGCCAATGACTATTTTTCCCTTGTTCCAAGTCCAAGTCTAAATTGATGTGTCAGTACTGCAAACGTGACGTCATAGAAGACCTTGTGAGAGAATCCTTGAGAAATGAGAGGGTAAATTTTGGGGTACAACAGGGGTGAAATGTTGGGCGAAAAGATTCTCTCAGCTCTGGTCACCTTACTAGAGCCAGTAATATTACCAATGTCATCATCCCTGGTTTCTTCAATCCAAGCATCTTGCTTTATTCCATGATAAAACACTTCGGCACCGTAGTTCCATGGCACTGATTTGTTGGAAGAGTACGGAATTAGCCCATGGGTGGTAATTATCAGAGGAGTGACAATCGATTCGTTTGAAATCCTGATAGAACCTTTTGAGGAGATCCTAAGAGGCTTGTTTGAAATTGTTATGATGGAGAGGTCTTCAATCTTATTAGTTAGATTTTTGGTGGACGGGGTTCTTTCAAATAGGATCTCATGACTATTCATCAGGTATTGAACGCCTTCCTTCATCCCTTTGCATCCATTAATTTGTGTGTCGCAGCAATCACAGTCGTTCAAACAACCAGGGAAAATCCCGACTTTCAGCAAGTCCCTTTTGACAATGGTTAACAGCGTGGTCAAGTCTTCGACGAAAGAAACAAAAATGGTGTCTTCAACAGTGTTGACACCCTTGCCATGGTTTAGCATTGGTGTCGTTATCACATTGGGAATTACAGGAGGATCAAATTCGATTGTCTTGTTGTCTATTAAGTCTTGAATTTTATTCTTCAGTGCCCAGCATTGGTCGGTCTCATGCCCGGGACTATTCGAGTGATATGCACACTTGGTATTAGGATTGTATTTAGGTGGGGAGGTATCTTGATTGGTCGGAGGATCATGCAGTGTCACCAAATTAGCCTTTAACAGGTGTTGTAAGGCTTGGGATAGCGACATGCCTATCCTTGTGTATTGTCTTCAGGGAGCCTCAAATTGTTGATGATTGGAAGATTGTCTTTGGACAGGAGTTGGGTTGGAAATCCGAACAGCATTAACGGACGGGCAGTCATCCTTCTTGGTACAGACCCTTTCCCCATACATAGCATTCGTTTCTTTCTTCCCAATGAAGGGTTTCTTTACGAGATTGGAGGAAGCAGATGCTATGGGAATCTTCCCGCTCTTGATAGCACTTTCAACTCTTTCACCAGTTAAGATCAGCTCGGTGAAATCGGATGAAGAACAACCAACCAATAAGTTGAAAAATGGACCAGATAAAGTTCCCATAAACATATTAATGTGTTCCCTATCAGTTAATGGTGGTTGAACCCTACTGGAAAGATCCTTCCACTTTTGGGCATACTCTTTGAACCCTTCATTTTTACCCATTGTCGTGTCTTGTAGTTGAACCCTAGTCGGCTCTAGGTCGGCATTGTATTGGTATTGGTGATAGAAAGCAGTGGCCAAGTCTTCCCATGTATGGATACGGGAACCCTCCAATTGGTAAAACCACTCTAGTTGAGTCCCAGCCAAGCTTTCTTGAAAGAAGTGAACCCCGAGTTTCTTGTCAGCAGTGTGCGGTTGTATTTTGCGCACATAAGACCTCAGGTGAAGCTTTGGGCAGGAAACTCCATCATATTTAACAAAGACTGGTATCTTGAATTTTTGGGGAATGACAACCCCAAATATTAAACCCAAGTCATCAAAATCCAAACCAGGGATGGCTTGAATCTCCACAACCTTCAATCTATCCTCTAGATGCTTGTACTTAACATCGGCAGGAGGATACTGTTCGTCAAAATAGTCTTCATCATTGGACACTTTATCATTGATACACCCATCCTGGGTACTCCTTGCTTCTCCAATTTGATTTTCGTCTTCCTCAGACGAGTCTTCCACTACCGGTATCTGACGTATCGGTTCTCTGAATCTTTTACCCATGTTGACTAGGGCTTTCCTTTTTGGTTTCTTTTTGGATGCCAACAACATCATCAACTCTTGTTGTCCTTTGGCCAGGGTCAGAAGAGTCTCTTAAAACTGGGATTTTTGTTCTTGTAGGTCTTTCATTGTTTTCTCGATATCCATCTTGCTGAAATAAACAACAGAAATATAAGGAAACCTGTCGTGGAAAACCTGTTATGTTATGATGCATGCAAATGATTTTAAGGATTTATGAAATTTAAATTTGTCTAGACAAAGAATGAACAAACGTCAAATTGCACTAATTAGTTCAAAATGGTTACAATGCGCCTCTTGGGCTTACAAAATAAATCTTTAAGACAAAAAGGTTGAACGCATCCTCTTCGGTGCAAGGTAGGCGTTCAAGCTTTGTTCTTCATGGAGTTGATTTCTAAGCTCCAAAACCCTTTTCTCACTCACGTAGAACTGTGCTTAGAAGGTATCTTGTTCTTCTTTTAGATGAATCCAACCCTTTTGCAAGTCTTCAATAGAAGTAGGCATGTTTGGATGGAGGACAGTATACGGGACTTCTCCTTCAGCAACAGGCTCCATGATAATTGGTAGGATGGAGGGGTAAGACATCATGAGATTCTGAGCACGAGCTCGTACCCACCTAAGGTAAGGTTCAAGGGGAATATAATTCTTGCGTCATAGCGTCTCACTGTATTCTTTATTTACCATCATCCAAGCTCGCACAAACCTCTGACGGTAGCCTTGATCGTCGCTCTCATAATCGAACACCACTCCTTGGATGAGCATATCATGAGGACCATCTCTTCGGGCATACCCAAACTGTTGTAAAGCTAAGCAAGGGTTGTAAGTGATACCTCCCCTAATGCCAAGCAGAGGGACATTAGGGAATTCCCCATAACGATCAATGATAGAAGTATCTTCCAAGGATCGAACACCAATGAATATTAGAGTGGGTTAGGGAAATCATCCTTTGAGACCATGTCAATCTTTGCTCGTTCTTCAATGTTGATCGAGGTAGGTGTGAAGTAAACCACTTGGAGAGTAGTGGAATACAACACCATAGAGTACCTCTTTTCTTCATGGTGCGGGTATGGAAACAATGTAAGATGTCTCCCAGCAAGGTAGGTATAGGATTACGAGAGAGAAAGGCTTTGATGGCATTCACATCTATGAATTGGTCCGAGTTGGGAAATAGAACCAAACCATAGATGAGAAGGGCCAGGATATCTTCAAAGGTTTGAAAATCCATATCTTCCCAGAATGAACGAGGCTTCTCCAATAAGAATTTGGCTAGGAATCCTTTAACTCCATTTCTTGTCTCCCAATTTGTGATAATGTCGGTTCTCTTCATATGTAAGGCTTCAGAAATGACTCCAGGTTTTGAAATCCCTTCTAAACTGGTGAAAGGGGTGCTTGGTCAAGAACGAGCACTCCTAATAGTAGAGAGAATTCTTCTAGTGTTGGCACCAGCCGATAGTCAGGGAAGGTGAAGCAAATGCATGGGATCAAAGAATTGGAAGAGCATGCACATCACCTCTTCTTGGAAATTAGAGGTAGCCAAACTGAGGAGTCGACCATATTTCTTGGTGAAAGGAGAGTCTTCAGGCACCCTTGATGCTAATTCTAGGAGTTGAGGGTGTGCTTTCACGAAGCTGGTTCTGATGGTATTCCTTCGGACGGGATTCATGGCCTACAAAACAAAAACAAAGATAAATTCCTAAATCCTTGAAATGGTTAGTGAGAATTCTTATGATTCTATGATGTTTATGATGTTATGTATAAGTAAGAAAGTTATTATGTACACACAAAGCAAACAAGTCCTTAGGTTTAGGCTTGCATGGAGTTGGTAGGTAAGTACCCTCATGAAGGTTAGTTGGATCAACCTGTCCTAGTAATAGTAACCGGGATCTAGGGGATCTCAATATCATTGACCTTTCTTTTAGGCATTATCTCAGCATCATCAATCTTTTCTTGCGGCCGAGATATCCCAAAAGTACGATCTCAATGAGCGTAGTATCGAGTACCAACCAATTTTCAGCTTTCCACCAAAACCGGCTATCTCACTTCTTACTAATGGCCAAGTTGTTCAATTAAGGTTCTAAGGTCAGTTAGTGCTTCATGACGCTGCTCAGCGGCCCCATATTCTCCTCGATTCAACACAAGGGATACCGGTACCAATAAATATGTCACACTAACGTAGCCATTGCTTCAACCATATCGGTCTATGTCGTACAGTTTCCACAATCTATTTCTGCTTACCTAAAAAGGTGCCCTAGATCCGGGTAGAGGATCAAAACAAACCCGAACAAGGAACCAAAATGTAAAGCAAACAAGTCAAACAAAGAAAAGCAATTAAAGGTGATATAGCCCTAAGGTAACCCCACTTTTCAATAATTCCCTAGCAGAGTCGCCAGTTCTGTAATACGGTGGGAGAACTGACATGGGATGTTTTGCATTTGATTACAATTGTTGCGGATAGCAAGAGTCGCCACCGACTTTTATTTTATCCAAATAAAGGAAAGGGTGAAAAGAACAGGAAAGACCTTTGAGATTATTTTCTTGAGTTCAGGGGGTAGATTATGAAAAGGGAAGGTTCTAGCACCCTTTTCATCCATAGTTATCTACGGGCTCTTAGTTGCTTGCTAGATCATTTACTTTTGTTTGAAAGTGTGCTTTGTGGTGGTTTTTTGAAAGTATTTTTGAAAAGCGCCTTCGTTTAAGCTAACTTTGTAATGATTCTCGTCTCTATAAGAATGTATACAAAGTGTTGGACTTTTGAAAATATTTCATGTTTTTGAAAGTGTTTAGTGTGTGTTTGAAAAGATATTTGTTTTGAAAATGAGAAAGCAACTAAGAACGTTTCTACCTACTCAAAAGTCTTTTGTTCTTCTCCTCCTCCTTTAGATATTGCTATCTTACCATTGATTGGTAAGAAGCCTTATCTTTGGATGTAAAAGGGACGAGCGTGGGTCATCGTATAGTCATGATAGCAATGTTGTGAGATATCTTAGCATTTCTCTTGAGGGACTAAGATCATTTGTAAGGAAACATTCGAAGCGTCATCGAGGGACTATGATCTTGTATTTTGATTATTTTTGCTAAGACGTCTCACATGCATAACGTGACCATTTTTAGGCAACAAGTGGAGTTAACCCTAGGGGTGCATGTGTGAATAGTGTGTTTGATTTGCATACATTTAGTCTTTGATTATGGGTTGTCTACTTGTTGTTTTTATCTTGCCATACATGTCTTATTTTACTAGAAAGAATACAAAAGTAATAAAATGTAGAAAGATAAAATCCTATGCTATTAGAACCATATTGAAGTGCATGAAAATATAAAGGAAAAAATGAAATAAAAGAAAGAAAAATGAAGGTCTTTCGATTGAGGCAGAAGACCCTTCGATTGTGCACTTTCTGGCTTCCTTCAATTTGGCCTGAAAGGGGTGAGGGTGTGGCTTTTGACTGAGGCCTGGGGGTCAGCATGTTATGCCTTTCGACTGGGCCTGGAACCAGTGCAAGATGCAATCTGCCTTTTTTGCCTCCTTTGACTGGGGGTTGAAAGCAGTGAGGGAGTACCTTTCGACTGGGCATGTAATCAGTGTAGGCATGCTTTTCTTATGGGCCTAGAAGTCGGCATGAAGTGCACTATTCATTTCAAAACTCCTTGCCGCCTCCTTAGATCATGAGAATGCAAAGCTCCCAGGTTGATATTCGAAAAGCTTCAATGCTTAGCTAATCCAAGGAATACATATAACCTGTCTAAACTTGAAAATGCAACTAGCAAGTATAACTTTCAAAAGCTACAGGCCAGGGGTTAGAACAAGATTTTTGGGCACCAAAATCTAAAACCTAACTAGTCAGGATTGAGATTTTCAACATACAGGAAGTGAGGATCGAAAGTTAGGGCATGGTAAACTTCCTAAATGGGATATCTACATTTTCCTTTTATTGGTGTGTACAAATGATATTTAAATGAAAGAGTTCCAAGTTTAGAGAGAACTTACCTCTTGAAGTGCTTAATCGAAAGAGTTGTAGGTGACTTCTTTGGTGGTAGAGGGAGCTTCGTTGGAATCTTCCTGGAGCTAGTTCAGTTACTGCTTGCTTTGGGCAGTCACTTAATCGAAAGAGTATATGATGGTGATGAGTAAATCGAAGGTTATTACGCTACAATTTATGGGAAGTGGATTGAAAGGTACACTACTAAGGGTTTTTTGGGGGAAAAAATCTTATAGTTTTGAAGGTTTGAGAATGTTGGGGAGTTTGAGAATATTGGAGAGTTTAAGTGCTTGAGAATTTTTATGATTTTTCTCTCTAGCAAAAATATGGCCCCTTTCTTTGTCAATGGTTTCTCTATTTATAGAGAAAAGGTTTGGGAGTTTGAACAAAGATGTGGCTTGGCTGAAATGTGAATATTAAGTTATGTCCGATTTTCCAAGATCCCAAGGTGAAGTACTAAAGTTGTTGGTTAAAAGGAGCTGACTTCCCTGACTTATGGTGAAGTACAAATAGGATTTAAGTAAAGCATGGGCTTAGGACAGGATTTGTACTAGCAAGTTCACTTTCATAAAAAAACTTATGGACAAAGGCTTAATCACCTGGACAATAACTTAATCCAAAATGTAAGCAATTAATTATGGAGTGAAATACAAGCATTAAGGCCTAAAAAGTAAGATCATGTAGCATGACCCAAAGATTTGATCAGTGTTCTTTCAAAATCCTATTTTCCACTTGTGTTGAATAGTTTTAGAAATGTACTAAAGAAGACTGCTTCGAAGGGAGCAAAATGCCCAAACGAAGCTTATGGATTAATCTTGCATCTAAGGAGATTTCCTTCCCAAATGAAGTACGTAACCCCAACTTTCATTCGAAGGAGGCCACAAGGCCAAACGAAAGATACATGCAGGAAGTTTAAATGTGCAATCGAAGGATGCCAAAAGGAGGCTTTTTGCCTTATGACTTCATGCCAACATGCAAGATATCTATGTTTGAACGAAACTTGCATGAAGGGAACCAACATGCCCAAACGAAAGGTGTGACCAGTAGCTTGTACAGAAGGAACCACATGCCCAAACGAAAGGTGCATGTAGGAGGCCAAAATGTCCAGATTCAAAAGAGGCATATAGGAGGCAAAAAGTGCAAATCTAAGGATGCTAAAAGGAAGCCTTTTCCTTGGAATCGAAGGAGACTACAGGGGGATTTGTGCCTTGTGAATCCAAACCAACGTGCCAGAGGCCCGCGCCCAGTCGAAGGATGCAAGCCAAACTTGCTTCGAAAGAGTCCAAAAGGCCAATCGAAGGAGCTGAATCGAAGAACACTTGTTTTTCTCCAAATTTTGTAATAATATTATTTTTATTTGTTTTCTCTCTTTTTGACAGTTTCCTTTTAATATTGGTACTGGAAAATCCCAATGCACTTGTGCAAGCTTGAACCTTGAGAATCCTTGTGAGAAAGGCCTTGAAAAATGAGAGGGCAAATTTTAGGGTATAACACTAGTAAAGTAGGATTTGTATGGGAAGATAAAATCAATACTTAGAAAATCATAATCCAAGACAAAGAAAACATGAAATATAAACACTTGCACACTTTGCACCTCTAGGTTGAACTCCACTTGTTGCCTTTAAAAATGGTCATGATATGCATGTGAGACGTCTTAGCAAAAACAATACAAGATCATAGTCCCTCGACGACGCTTTGAATGTTGCCCTATAGATGATCTTAGTCCCTCAAGAGAAATGCTAAGATATCTCACAACATTGTTATTCGTGACTATACGATGACCCATGCCCGTCCCTTCACATCCAATGATAGGAATTTCTTACCAATCAAATGATGAGATAGCCACATCTAAAGGAGGAGGAAAAGAACAAATACTTTTGAGTAGGTAGAAACGTTCTTAGTTGCTTGCTCATCTTCAAACACAAACACATTTTCAAAATGCCTCAACACTTTCCATGAAATATTTTCAAAAAAAGTAAAACACTTTGTATGCATTCTTATAGAGACGAGAATCATTACAAAGTTAGCCTAAAACAAAGGCACATTTTCAAAATACTTTCAAAACTCATCCCAAAGCACACTTTCAAACAAAAGCAATGGTCTAGCAAGAAACTAAGAGCCTATAGATAACTATGGATGAAAAGGGTGCTAACACCTTCCTTTTTCATAATCAACCCCCCGAACTCAAGAAAATAATCTCAAAGGTCTTTCATGTTCTTTTCACCCTTTCCTTTATTGGATAAAAGAAAATTTGGCGGCGACTCTTGCTATCCGCAATGTAATACGATGGCAGAACCGACTGTTAATACTGGTTTGCATTTTGTATTCACAAATGTTGTGGTAAGCAAGAGTCGCCACCGACTTTTCTTTTATCCAACAAAGGAAAGGGTGAAAAGAAGAGAAAAAGACCTTTTTCGAGATTTTATGAGTAAGAGGGTAGATTATGGAAAGGGAAGGTGTTAGCACCCTTTCTGTTACACCCCAAAATTTTCCCTCCCATATTCTTCAAGATTTGTCAAGATCAATCTCCAAATGGTTCAAAAATCTCTCAAGGGTTACACAGTCCAATTGCCTCCTAACACAGTCAAAATTAGGGTTTTGGTTCTTGCAAGGAAATTGAGGTTTTCAAGGGTCCAATCAAGTCCCATATGCTTATATACATTGTCAAGCATCTACAGGTCAAGTTTCAAGACTCACAGCATCAAATTGCACAATCAAAGACCCCAATTGCTGCACAGTCAACTATAGGGGCAAAATGGTCATCTGGCAGTCAAAAGTCAAAATTTTTGGTCAACATCTTATGTTGAAGCCACAATAATCATTTGATCAAGTCTTGATCATGATTCCACAAGCATGGCTCAAAAATCATCAAGATGCAAAAAGTTTCTATTTTGGGATAGCTGAAAAGTCAACTGTAACTTGACCAAGGCATAACTTTTTCATGGTTCATCATAAAAATCTCATCCAATGCTCATTTTGAAGGGGATGAGATTTCCTACAACTCATCTTCACACTCCAAGTCCAAGAAATGCTCTCATAAAAAGTTATCAATTTCTACATTATAGGTCATTTTCAAAAGTCAACAAAAAGGCACTTTAAGTCAAAGACCATAACTTGCGATTGGTGAATCAAAATGACATGGGACCAACGGAATTGGTTAGATGACTTCAAGACCTTTCCCAAATGTCCAAGAACATGTTCATACCTTCAAAATTGAGCAAGATATGCATTGGAGAAGTTGGGAAATTTTTGGGAATTTGCAAAAGTCAACTTTGCCCAAAACACCTCATTTTTGCTAATGAGCCTCAAATTCCTTCTTGAATCTTTACCCAAGGCTTATGCACGACCCATTAAGATTAACTTGAATTATTTTCTTATATTTATTAATTATTTGGATTTTTAATTGATTAATAATTCATTTAATTAATTTAATTGTAGGAAAATTCAAAAGATATGGTTTTAAATCTTTTTGTGATGCAAATACACTTAGAGCAAGCTGGCAATTCGTGTACACATCAAGGACATCTAAATCTCCATGATTGGCAAGGTTTTATCAAAGAAAAAGATTGAAAAAGATTTGATTGGCAATCACATAATGAAACATGAATGCAATGGATTTTTGGGCCTAAAGTTGACCTAATTCCCTTCCCATATATGCAAGAAACCTAACCCTATTCAGAAGAATGGGAAAGAGCTGCTGAAAACAATATAACAAAATTCCAAAAGTTCAAGAAAATTGGCAAACTGAATTCTCACTTGCAGGATAATTCACACCCTTTTCTTGGTTCCATCACGTTACTGACATTGCCAGGAACCTATTGCCATCAAGAACAAGCCCTAGCACTCAAGGAAACGGCCAAACAGAACCACGGTTTGAACAAACTTTTCCATAATCAAAATTCAATTTTTGTGCATTATTGACATGTTTTGATTATTGATTTACATTACTAACATCATCCTGAAGCTTTTCGTATGGATTAATTATGTTGAAACATCTTGAATCGAAAACTACCATGGACGAATGCTAGGGTTTCAGAGCTTTCATATTAGGGCTTTTCTCATACTATAAAATTAGACCTCAAGACATATATGGTTAAACTCGTCAGGACAAGACGAATTCATTGATACCATCGCGCCTTTTTTATGTTATCTGTAACTCTAATCGCTATTCTTGGCAGTTTTGGTTTGTGGGGGTTAAAAACCCCCGCTATCTTGTTTTTGTTTTACAGTAAAAGATGAAGAAGACGAGACGTGGAATCATTCTGTTGGTTGGTTCAAACAATGGCGCGCGTTTTTTAATGTCCAAGCATAATTGAGTTTTTAATACATTATTTTCATTAGCCAGTATAATAACAAAGCGTGCAAAGTAGCTTGGTGGTTGGTGGCGTGGCTTGCAATCGTTGGGACCTGGGTTCGATTCCCAGGTCCACCCAAATCTCAACTATTATTTTTCATAACATCTTCCTGTGCAGGCTTTGCAATGATGTCCATCATATACCCTCAGTGCTCCATATGCCAAGTGGCCATGATCAATAATCTGAAGGCAAAAAAAATGATGAACATTGTACTCCCCAGTCAACCAGCAAGCGCCTGATTATGAAAGTCAACAAGGCTTAGAGTTTTCTTGGGCCAGAATTTCTCAAACATACCTCCATTCTGGGCCAACATACCCCCCTTGGTTTGCTATTTTTTTATTTTTATTCTCTTCTCTTTTAATTCTTTTAATTATTATAATTGTTATTATTAATTCACCAACAAATTAATTTTCATAATAAATTCAGAAATCAAAATTGTAAATATTTTTATTGTTTATTATTTTTTACTATTAACTATTAATTTTGTAAATAAATCTAACCTTTAATTTAGTTTAATTTAGGTTTAATTTTAATCTTTTTCTCAATAAATAAAAATTATGTAGAAATAGGTTTTGACAATTTTCATTCATATTTTCTTAATTATCATTATTATTATTTATTAATCATTATTTTTGTACATAAAAATGTAAATTAATTAATTTAGTTAATTAGGTTAACTTTGACTTTTTTTTTATTAATAATTAAAATAAACTTAGAATTAGGGTTTTCTTTTGACTTTTAATTTCTTTTATTTTATTTTTATTAAATATTAAAAAACATAAAAAACATTTTTCTTTACATAATTAATTAGTATTAGGTTTAATCTTAATTAATTGCAAAAGGACCAAAAACTCATATTTTCTCAAAAGGGTCAAAAACCCTAGGACGTTCCAATTTAACTCTTTCGCGCACTATTATTTTGATTATTTATGTATCTGCTCAATAGATGTAATAGTAATTAGGATTTACCACTTTCTTTACTTTCCGCACTTTTTTCCAAAACGGGTCTTTGTTTTTTTGGTGATGTATAGACCCGCGCCTTGTAATAGCGTAGATTCACATTCCCGCACTTTAATTTTCCGCACTCCTAAATGTTAATACACATGAAAGAATGTATGAAAATTAAAAAACAACTCGTAGCTCACAATTGCATGATCAAAGATAAATGTTAACATGGAAACAACATACAAAGCACATGCCACTTCTAGGGTACGCCTCACTCGTTGCCTCGAACGTGGTCGTCAAGTATAGGGTGTTTTAGAGATCGCCCTCCTGTCCAAGATCCAGTTGCCTCGAAATGGTTGCCTCGGATAAAAAGGATCTAGGACATTAGGGTTACTTCTAAGGCGTCCTACTATTGCTTCGGTGACCACACTGTCCCTATAATCGAATTGACCCGAACAACTCCAACGATGGTGCTATCTACCTCTCAATGGTGGGATAGCACTATCAAAAGGACTCTTACACAGCCTAATTCCTCAGGGTAGGTAGATGACTCATGGGTACTTGCTCTCTTCAAAAACAAACAAAACAACTTTTCGCACTGACACTTTCCAAAGTTTTCAAAACAAATTTTTCATACACTCTTGAGGACAGATACAAGAGTCACTTAGAAATCTTTCAAACGAAACTTTTTTTCAAACCCACTCACATTTGAAAAGCAAACATCTTTTGAAAACATAAGAGCAAGTACCTAAGAGCCCATGGATAACCATGGATAGAAAGGGTGCTAACACCTTCCCTTTCTATAAATCTACCTCCCGAACCGAGAAACATTCTCAATAAGGAATTTTGTTGTGCTTTTGTCCTTTCCATGTTGGAGAACATAAAAGACGGTGGCGACTCTTGCTTACCGTGACATACGTGATCCAGCTTTAAACAGTCAGTTCTCATTCCCACCGATCACACTTTCCATCCATGGTTTTCCACGGGTTCTTAGGTACTTGCTCATTTTTAAAATTGCTTTCGTGTTTGTGTGTTTTGAAAAGTTTTGTTTGCTTTATGATAACTCTTGTATCAGTCCTCAAGAGTGTGATAAAGCGTTTTTTGAAAAGAATTTTGAAAGTGTGGTGTGAAAAAGATGTTCTTTGAGCAAGTACTTAACAACCATCTACCTACTCGAAAAATGAGTTATTTTCCTCCTTTCCTTTAGATAGTGTTATCCTACTATTAGTGAGTAGGTAGCCTTATCATTGGATGTTGAGGGACTATCGAAAGGGACATTTATGGTTACTAAGGCAACTGAGTGAGAACTCTTAGTAATTGTCCTAAAGTTCTAAGATTTCTTATTAACCGAGGCAACAGTCGAAAGGGTCATCGAGGAACTTGTGGTCTCTTAAACTAAAGGACAATCACTAAAAATCCTCATGTTTCGAGGATTGTGACCGTTTTGAAGGCAACCAAAGTGGGAGTTACCCTATGGGTGAGCATGTGCAAGTGTACTTGATTCAGATATATTATCTTGATGATAGTGATCTAATATTGATTGGTTAGTTCTTGCCATACATGCCTAATTACTAGCAGTTTATATGCATGCATACAATATAGTGCAGAAAGTGAAACCTACAGCTATTACAAGGCTTTGGGGCAATTACAGTTATATTTGACTGAAATGTAAAGTGCAAAAAGTAAAAATCTTAATTAGGGCTATTACAATCCATAGGCAGGTAAATAATCAGAAAATAAAGTGCGCGCGCGATAAAATTACAAACCACAGGCAAATATATAATAATATAAGTGCGCGAAGAATAGAAAGAGCGTTTAAACCCTAAAAATATTCCTAAATTAAAAGAAAACTTCTTTTTTTTGTGTTTTTTTATTTATTAATGAACATATTAAATTATAATGTCTTAGTTAACTAAATTGAACAAGAAAAGAAAAAAAATTAATTACAATTAATTTTCATGAAATAAATATTTTTTGGTATTTTTAAAGAAAAATATTTAATATTTAATCCTAACTTCTAATTAATTTAATTTTAAAGAAAAAGGATTAAAGTAGTTAAACTAGATTAATTTACCAAATTAATTTTAATTATATAAAAAAACCTAATTCTATTTTTTTGTGATTTTATGATTTTGTGATTAAAATAAAAAAATGATTTTAAATAAAATAAAACTAAGAAAAAAAATTTAAAAAAAAAAGACAAAAAGGAAAAGAAATGGGCCTGAAGTGCATTAGCAATGTGGGGGGTGCTGGCTGAATTTGGCTAGACCCAAATTTGTTGGCCCAACGCCTGCATGAGATCCAGTGTTGTTGCGTCTGAAAGGTCCACCATGGGGAAGCACCCCAGGAGCGTTAGATCTGACCTTGTTGTGATCTAATGGTATAGATTTGATGGCCTATGGTGCTCCCCTGGGACGTGATGTATTGGACTCAAACGTTTGTTAAGCTAACCTACATGGCAAGTGACATGGATTTGTATCTTCATCTTCTTTATATGTGATGGTCACAAATGATTCATGCTGTAGAATTCTATCTTTATCTTCTTCGCATAGTTCCACTTCTTCGCATAGCTCATCTTCTTCGTTGCGTTCCTCATGAATATGAAGTTGTCTTCTTTGCAAACGATGAAATCTGAAAGTTATGAGTCATGTGCATACAGTATCCCATGTGTTGCGCCACTTTTCCCATGTGGAGATAAAGATGTTCTTCGAAGGGAAACGACTGAGAAGAATTTTGGAAAGAAATTTTGGAGTTGTCACAATTACAAGGTAAGCCCTAATTTCTGTCTGGGTATGTTAATCTGATACTGGTTTCTTCATTTTGATCAACTTATGGATTCATTTTGATCAACTTATGGAATTTGCAGGGATCCTTGCAAAGAGGATGTGGTTTCTTCGTTTGGTACCATGAAGAATTGGCAGAAGACATAAACCAAGTATTGATGAATATGTTGGAAAGTATAGCAATGGATTTAGATGAAACCAAGAAGCAGTATGAAAAATTGAGGGTTAGAAATGAAGAATTAGGTGATGCTATAATGGAGCTTCAAATTAAGCTGAACAAGATGTTCAGTTGGAAAAAAACTTTGAATATTATGTGTTTTGGAATGTTGTGTGTGTATTTCATTAAGCTGTTTTAAGAGTAATAGACATTAGGAGTATGTATCAGGTGTAGTTGTATAATGTTATGTATCAGTTTAACTTTTGGGCATTACAACTAAATGAACATATCAATTTAATTGTTCATCATTGTTTATCATTGTTTACCAGTTTAACAGTATCAAATTAATTATTCATTATTGTTTATCATTGTTTATCAGTTTAACAGATCATATGAACATGACCAGATTAGTTGAACATATCAGATTAATTTACTTGCAAATTTTCACAAAATGACATTACTTTATATTGTTGAAATACCTATGCATGTTACATAGACATGTTCCAAAACGCCTAGACATGTTACATAGACATGTTCCAAAATGCATAGACATGTTACAAGGACATGTTCCAAAATGATGACAGAATAACATGAAACCATAAAGACTATATGTTACACAAAGACTAGATGTTATATAAGGACTAAATATGACTATATGGTCCTATTTGGATTGTTTCTCTTGGTTGGAGTAGACCGCCAAGTGGTAGGACCAATAACATTCTTGGATGCATCGAGTCTTGTTGTTGGACCCGGTGGTACAAAAGGCCATCTCACACTAAGTTTTTGTTGCTTGCCAGTTCCTCTTGATTTCTCCTTTGTGCCTTGCCCGGACACTGCCTTGCCTTGTGAATACTGAGTTGCAATCATGTAGCCCTTTGCAGCTGATTCATGTTATAATACGGTGAGAGAACTGACTTGGGTGTTTTGTGTTTTATCGCAAATGTTGCGGATAGCAAGAGTCTCAACCGAATTTTCTTTTATTCAATAAAGGAAAGGGTGAAAAGAACAGGAAATACCTTTGATAGATTTTGAGTTCGGGGGGTAGTTTATGAAAAGGGAAGGTGTTAGGACCCTTTTCATCTGTAGTTATCTACGGGCTCTTAATTGCTAGCTCACTTTTGAAATGCTTTGTGTGTGTTTGAAAATATTTTGAAAATGCCCAAGTGCGGAAATTTTGTAATGATTCTCGCATCGTTGAGAATGTATACAAAATGTGTGTTTTGAAAATATTTTGAAAGAAGGTGTGAGTTTGTGAAAGTGTTTTGAAGATGCCAATGTAAGGCAATTTTCTTTATAATAACTCTTGTATCAATCCTCAAGAGTGTTTGTAAAGCATTTTGAGTATAGTTTGTTTGTTTTGAAAGTGTGAGGTGTGAAGATTGTTTTAGTTTGTGAGCAAGCGATTAAGAACTATTTACCTACTCAAAAGTTTTTATTCTTTTCTTCCTCCTTTAGATAGTGTTATCCTAACGTTAGTTAGTAGGAAACCCTAATCATTGGATGTGAAGGACATGCGTGGGTCATCGTACAGTCATAGAAGACAACTTTTAGGATACTTTAGAATTTGTCATAAGGGACTAAGATCATTTACCGAAGGCAACATCAAAGGGTCATTGTAATACGGTGGGAGAACTGACTTTTGTTTTGTGTTTTATCGTAATTGTTGTGGATAGCAAGAATCGCCACCGACTTTTCTTTTATCCAATAAATGAAAGCGTGAAAATAATAGGAAAGACCTTTTGAGAATTTTCTTGAGTTCGGGGTGTAGGTTATGAAAAGGGAAGGTGTTAGCACCCTTTTCATCCGTAGTTATCTACGGGGTCTTAGTTGCTAGCTCACTTTGAAATGCTTTGTTTGAAATGTGTTTGTGATTGGTTTGAAATTATTTTTGAAAGCGCCTTTGTTTAGGCGAACTTTGTAATGATTCTCATCTCTATAAGAATGTATACAAAGTGTTGACTTTTGAAAATATTTCATTTTTTGAAAGTGTTGGACTGTTTGAAAGATGTTGTTTTGAAAATGATTGTGAGCAAGTAACTATGAATGTTCTACCTACTAAAAAAGTCTTAGTTCTTTTCCTCCTCATTTAGATATTTCTATATTATCATTGATTGATAAGAAGCTCCATCATTGGATGTGAAGGGACGGGCGTGGATCGTCGTATAGTCATAGAAGGCAACGTATGAGACGCTTTAGCAATTGTCGTAAGGGACTAAGATTGTTTTACCAAAGGCAACGTCAAAGGGTCATCGAGAGACTACGATCTTTTTTATCGAGGGTCTTTGCTAAAACGTCCCACATTCGAGGTACATGACTATTTATTCGTAGGCAACAAGTGAGATTAACCTAGAAGTACGCGTGTGAAAAGAATTTGTTTTTCATGCTTTTTGGTCTTTGAATTAGGGCTTTCTATTTGTTGATTTTATGTCTTGCCATACAAACCCTAATTACTAGCATTTTATATTGAAAGCGATAAATTGTAAACTTATATGCTATTACATCATTTGGGGATGGGGGTACAAATTTACAAATGTGGAGGTAAAAGCAAATAAAACCTAATTTTACTATTACAACCATATTGAATGAATAAATAATGTACAAGAATATAAAGATAGATAAAAAAAGGAAAATTATGTTTTAAAAAAAACTTTTATGCATTGACACATGCACTTATGCATTGATACAAAACTTTTATGCATTGACGCATGCGCTTATGCATTAATACAAAAACTTTTATGCATTGACGCATGCACTTATGCATCAATACATATCATTTATTTCCCCTGGAAGTCAAAACCAACTCAGTATGAGTCGACACATATTAGTTTGCATCGATTCATTTCTGTTTTGCATCAACTCATTCGTGTTTTGTATCGAATCATAACCTATTTTGTACCTAATATGTGTCGACTCAGAGAGATATGCATCGACTCATACTGTTGTTTTTTACTTCTAACATTATTTTGTCACACATATAAGTTAGTTCTCAACACATGGTTAGTGAAAATGAAAAGTAAGAATATAGTTAGCTTCAGGGCTACGATATCCACATTTTATCTTCACAAATGAACCACTATTGATGCTTGTATGAAGAGGTCAAAGTCAAGAAAACTTACCTTGAAACTGAAATTTGTGTTTTGGGTTTGAGTTGTTGTATTGTCTTGGAGAAACCAAGTTGGAGGTGGCTGTTTTTGAGTTTGGAAAATAGTGATGCTACAGAAGTTGTTCTTGTGTTTGAACAACTCCTATATGATGTATGTGAAGTGTTTAGATAGTTTGTTTAGGGGAAAACTTGCAAGGTTGTACAGTGGGTTGAGGGTTTTTCTATTCTCAGTTTTTGTTTTGTGAATGAAAATAGAGTTGAAGATGAGTAGAGTTTACAAAGAATTCTGTTAGGTTTTCCAAATCCTCTTTTTTCTCTTTCTCCCCCCTCCTTTTTTTTCTTCTTTTTTATTGTGAAACAACTTATTTATAGATGAAATTGACTGAAATTTGGGAGGGAAATAGATAAGTTTTTTGAACTGTTTGGGTGCATTGTTTCATTTCTTTTTAGATACAACTCTTATTTGCTAAGTTTGTGCAAATATGGGACTGATATATTGCAGATTTTGCAGGGCAGCATTGCAGGTTTTGGAGCATGTTTTAACAATTTTCTTGGCATTACTATGCAAGTTTTGGACAACAGGATATATAGCATGATGTAGGTCTGGTTTTGTAGACAGATTTATGAAGCTTGCAACAAAGACAAGGAATATTTGTGGACAGTGTAATACGGTGGGAGAACTTACTTGGGTGTTTTATGTTTTATCGCAATTGTTGCGGATAGCAAGAGTCGCCACCGACTTTTCTTTTATCCAATAAAGGAAAGGGTAAAAAGAACAGGAAAGACCTTTTGAGATATTTTCTTGAGTTTGGGGGGTAATTTATGAAATGGGAAGGTGTTAGCACCCTTTTCATACGTAGTTATCTATGGGATCTTAGTTGTTAGCTCACTTTGAAAATGCTTTGTTTGAAAATGTGTTTGTGATTGGTTTATGAAAGTATTTTTGAAAAGTGCCATCGTTTAGGTGAACTTTGTAATGATTCTCGCCTCTATAAGAATGCATACAAAGTGTTGTCTTTTGAAAATATTTCATGGCAAAGTGTTGGTGTTTTTGAAAGATGTTTTGAAATGTTGTGAGCAAGCAACTACAAGGATATAAATGGAAAAGAAATGGATTTTTGTTTGAATTTTGTTAAGACAATGATTTTGATGTAATTAACTAAAATGAGAATAATCAATTAGAATGAGGAAAATTAAACCTAAGTTAATTAAGAAAAGAAATTAATTTGATTAAAGAAACAAGTTTTTTAGGGTTTTGTAGAAAATAGTTTTAATTTAATTAAACTAGTGTGAAAAATTAATTAATTAAAAGTCCTAAGGTCTAAATTAATTTTAATTAAGAAAGATACTAAAATAAAATAAACTAAGTCCAATTATTTAATTTATGAAAAGAAATTAAATTTAAAAAGAAAATGTTTTTTAGTCTTTTGGTCTTAAAAGAAATAAAAATAAGAGTATACCAAATATGTTAATAAAATAATAAAATATTTTTGGATTTTATTAATAAAATTAATTATAATAATAATATTAATAATAATAAAATAATAATAAAATAATAAAGAAAATAAAATAAAATAAAATAAATATTGAAGTTAGTAAGGTGTAAAAAATAATATAGGGAGTGTGAGAAAAACAGTTTTTGTGTGTTAGAGGCCCAAGGCCTGTTTTGTTTAATCAGAAAATGAAAATAAAATAAAAAATAAAGCGGCCTGCATGGTGTGAGTAAACAGGGGGTGAGTCTGCGTAAAAAAAAAACAAGGTCCAAAGACCTTAGGCCCGGGCGCGCTGTCTTATAACAAAAAAGAAGAAAAACAATGAAAACTTGGAAAAAAAAGGGCAGCGCTAGGGCTTGAACCCAGGCCCTTAGTAATAATACGTGTGCGCTCTACCATTGGGGTGGCTATACATCCGTTTACTTATACAAAACCATATATATATATATATATATATATATATATATATATATATATATATATATATATATATATATATATATATATATATATATATATATATATATATATATATATATATATATATATATATATATATATATATATATATATATATATATATATATATATATTTGAAAACCCTTCCTAGGCCTGCACTTCATCTTCTTCCTCGCGCTATGTTTGAACCTGTAACTTTCTCATTTCTCAACAAAAATTAAAACTGTAAACATGAAAGTTACTCTATTTTTCCTCATGATTCAAGAAATGTAAATAACTTAGACTATAAATCAAAGATGAGCAAAAATTTTGTTGGCCTTAATCTGAACCCTAATTTTTCCAGAAATTTCAAACTCAAAATTCTCTAAGCTCAAGCAATATAAATGAAAACTATTGACATGGTTAGCTTCACGGCAATGATGTCTACATTTTATCTTTGAAAATGAAAGCCTAACAATGCCTACATGAAGAGTTGGAAGTTCAGAAAATTACCTTTAAAATTGGAAATCGTGAAATGAGTTTGAGCTTGATTTAAGTTATGGTGATGATCAGGTTAGCTTCCTCAAGTCCCTAGGAAGCTAATGCAAATCTTACTTGGTGTTGAGAGTGCTTGAATCGTGCTGGAGAAGTCCAAGTGCAAAGATCTATTTTTGAAAATGGAGGATGGTGTAAATGGTGTTACGGTTGTGTTGCAGGTGTTTGGATAGCTCCTATATGTATATTAGAAGCTTTGTGAAAGGTTTGGCCAAGAAATGCATGAGTGGATTTGGAGATTGGATTTAAAAATCAGAAATGACAAGTTTTGAGGTGTTTTTGATGATTTTGTATTTTAGCAAGTTTTAGGGCTTCTAATTTCGTGTGTTGGCTTGAAAATGGTGTATGTATTTACAGGCAAGAGGTTTTGTGTGCTATAACAAGTCAGAATTTGAATTATCAAGTTGTAACAACTTTACTTGTTTTTGAAACAACCATGACAAACATCTTCCCAAAGCTTGTACCATGCTATCGTAGAGTGGTTGACACTTTAAACATGGATGTTCTGATTTGTAGATGTTGAGTGTGATCAGGATAACAAGTGAGAGTCTCCAGACAAGTTGACTTTGTGATTAAAGTCACTTTTCAAGAATGAATATGTTACTTTCTTCCAAAAATGGCAAATTGGTTTGGACAAAGCTTGAAACACTTGGATAAATGCATAATCAGTTGTGTAAACCATTAATTATGGAGTGATAAACAAGTTTAAGGCCTGAAAAGTGAAGATTATGCAGCATGGTTATGGATTTGGTTCATGTTCATCATAAAATCTGCCTTGCAAAACAAGTTTGAAACCCTAACTTCATGGCTTCGATTCTCTTAAATAAAACATGATCTCAATGAGTCATTGGATATTTTGGAAAGTTTGAAACATCCTCTACAACTTCTCTTTTGATCATTTTTTCAAAATCAAATTGGAACTATGTGAAACTTGTCCAAGAAGTTAGGTCAAAAATCTGCCTAAACTAAGTCAAAATTTCACTAAGTATTTTTGCTTCATGTACATGTCTTTATGAATTTATAACTCAAAATCCAAGAATTTCTAGAATTATATTTGTGAAGAAAAGTTGTATATTTTATCAAGATATACAACTTTCATGTTGGAAGTTTTCTTTGAATCATCTTGCATCTTGGTGTAAAGTTGGGATGAAGTCATGAAAAAAAGTAAATTTTCCAACAATTAGAAAAATTTCTAAGTCTTAGAAATTTTGACTTTTCAAAGTGAATTTTTACTTTTTGATTTCTTGATGAACAATATTAATATTTTGACATGTCTTGATGAAATATGACTTTTGGAACTTGATTTTTAACAAAAAAGTCAAAGTTTGACTTTTCAATGTATAGTTGATTTTTTTCATCAGTTGACCAAATTTCAATTATCAATCAATTGATCTTGAGAAGTGATTTGAACCATGACATTAGGTCAAGATGATGCATTTGAATCTTTTATATTATGTCTCAATCCAATAAGTCATGTATTTGGTCAAAAGTAAAAAATCAAGCCTTCCCAGTCAAAACCCTAATTTTGACCATTTTGCCCTTTTGGTGGTTTGATCAATTTTCTTGGGGAATTGTGATCTAAACTTGATCATTTGATACATATGAATTCAAAATGTTGATATGGGGAAAAATCTTAAAGTTTGACTGTAATTTGGCCACAATTGACTTTTTACCCAATACAATTGATTTTAGGTCATCTGATCAATTGACTGAGCAAACTTGAACTGCAAGGCTTGAAATTTGACATGAGCAATCTTGAAGGTCCATAATGATCCATGAAAGTCATTTGAGGCATTAAAAGTTCAACTGCTCTTATGAAAACTCAAACCCTAATTTGAGGTATCAGTGTTGAGGAGGTGTCTTGAGCTAGTCAGCCCTTGTGCAAGTTTGAACTATTGAAGATCTTGTGGGAAATATCTTGGGAAATGAGAGATAAAATTTTGGGATACAACAGCTTCCCCTGTTCAATATTCTTAAACCTGAAGAGTTAGATTGGCGGATTCATCATTCATGACTTGAAGGTGAAAGATGATTGAACACTAAAGTGCCCAGAAATTTATACTCGATTTGTTAGCTGATTATGTCAGGAATGGGATTAAAGATGGCATTTGGAGAAATTATGAAGACTTAGTCAGAGGTGGGCTTATAGATGCCATCCAGAATGACTGTTGGTAGAAATTGGGAGAAGTATCAGAATAAATCTTTGGTCGATTTATACTTAAACTGTAGATGTTTTTTGCCTACTTTTAACTGGGAGAGATAAATTTGATCTAGAAGAGGTCTTGCAATTGGTGACTTCACTGGGGAAACAATTCTAAACATAAGAGGCATGTTGATTGCCTATTATTAACTGGAAGAAGTGAATCTAACCAGAGGAGGTCTTGATTGATGATTGATTTTTCCTGCCAGGAAGAGGGTTATTGCATGCAGATGTATGCATGGTGTAATGATGTTCTCAAAATAAATGAGATTATGCTATATGTATGTGATATGATATATGAATGTGAAACATTGAATTGCATCTTTGTATGGAAAATAAATTCTTGACAAATTGTTGGGGAGTTTTGGGAAGTTAAATCCCGGGCTGCTGTTGGAGATGAAGAGTATGTGTATCTTCAAAATTTGTTCAGAGTGTTTCCGTTGGGAATTTCTGGTTTTGTAATTTGAGGATAACTCCGTTGGGGAACATTGATTTTAGCTCTTTTCTTTGAGGAAACTCTGCGGGGAATGTTGATTTCTGCTTGGGGAATAGAGTTCAGGAGTTTTAGTTGTCCATTGCTCTACTGGAGAGTTATTTCTTGACAGGGGAGAATAAAAGTTAGTTGTTATCTAGTCGAAATCCAGGCTTTGCAGCAACTTGTCGGAGATAATAAAGTTGACTATTATCTGGTCGGATTCTAGGCTTTACAGTAAATTGAATCAACTGTTATCTGGTCTGATTCCAGGCTTTGCAGTGATTGAATATGAAATTTACTGTTATCTGGTCAGATTCCATGCTTCACGGAAAATTAAAGTTAACTGTTATCTGGTCGGATTCTAGGTTTCGCAGTAACTTGTTAGAGAGATAAAGTTTTAACTAGTATCTAGTCGGGTCCAGGCTTCGCAGTGATTGAAAAAGTTAAACTATTATCTAGTCGGATTCCAGGCTTCACATCAACTTAAACTTGAGGTTAACTATTATCCGGTCGGGTCCAGGCTTTAGCAACTCAGACTGTTGTCTGGTCAGATTCCAGGCTTTACAGTAAATTGAATTAACTGCTATCTGGTCGGATTCCAAGCTTCGCAGTGATTGAAGATGAAATTTACTGTTATCTGGTCAGATTCCAGGCTTCATAGAAAATTGAAGTTAATTGTTATCTGGTCGGATTCCAGGTTCCACGGTAACTTTCTAAGAGATTTTGAACTAGTATTTGGTCGGATCCAGGCCTCACAGTAACTTAGGTGAAGTGAAATTGTTATCTTGTCGGATTCCAGGCTTCGCAGTAACTTACTAGGATAGCAATGACTCTGTTGGGGATTTAGGGGTTTGGTCCATTGATTCGTAATAGTTTGAGAGGTAAACTCGAGCTGGGGAATTTGAAATCTATCGGGGGAATAAACCTTATTGAAGAGAATATTTTAATGACTTATTTGGGGAAGTGAATTCTTTAGAAAGAACTCCACAAGGCTTCTTCTTTTAAGACTAAACTCAACTAGAGGAGGGTTTTTGAGAGATTGGAACTCTGGCTGGTGACAATTTTAATGAAGTAACTCTGTGGGGATAATCCCAAATGCTTAAGGAAATGCTTGTTACTGTTTTTATGTATACATTTGTTAACAGTTTAATCATGTTCATATGCATATGTTAATTCAATTTTAGTCATTTGACGTTTTTGCACTCAAAACAAAAAAAAATAAAAAGTTTGCACTTTAAAGTATATTTGTATTAATGTTTTGCCCATAAATAAGCGTTTTTGTACAAGGAGACAGAGATCCTAGTAAGAGGAAATCGTTGAAAGAATGAAAGGAACACAAGGAGAAAACAATAATAATAGCCATGTGGAAGTGATCTCATTGAGTTCTAACTCTGCCATTGCCCCTATGTCTTTGAACATCATCCCTTGTCGTTGAAAGAAATTGATTGAATTGATCTTATACCATTGAACTTGGACCTTGGTAATAAAGATGGTTGTAGTGATCCCAAGGGACATAGTAATACGCTTTAATCCTTAACTTTTGCCTGGACCGCCCTTTCGGGTTTTCGGCCCACCAGGATATGCTTTTTTGCCCAAGCCACCTGTGATACGGTGGGAGAACTGACTTGGATGTTTTGCATTTGATTGCAAATGTTGCAGTTAGCAAGAGTCGCCACCGACTTTTCTTTTATCCAAAAGGAAAGGTGAAAAAGCACAAGAAAGACCTTTGAGATTGTTTCTTGAGTTAGAGGGGTAGATTATGAAAAGGGAAGGTATTAGCAACCTTTTCATCCATGGTTTTCCATGGGCTCTTAGTTACTTGCTAGATCACTTGCTTTTATTTGAAAATGTGCTTTGTGTGGTTTTTGAAAGTATTTTTGAAAAGAGGCCATTGTTTAGGGAAACTTTTGTAATGATTCTCGTTCGTAAGAATGTATACAAAGGTGTTGATATTTTGAAAATGTTTTCAAGTTTGAAAAGGTGTTTTGAAAGTGCAGGTGTTTATTTTGAAAATAGAAAGGGTGTTTTTGTTTTGAAACGGAGCAAGTAACTAGGAACATGCTACCTACTCAAAAGTCTTTCGTGTCATTTCCTTTTTCCTTTGATATTGTTATCTTACCATTGATTTGGTAAGTAACCATATCTTTGGATGTAAACGGGACGGGCGTGGGTCATCGTATAACCATGATTAGAAATGTTACAAGATATCTTAGTATTTTTCTTTAGGGACTAAGATCATTTTGATAGGCAACTTTTAATAGCGTCATCGAGGGACTATGATCTTATATTTTGCTTGTCTTTGCTAAGATACCTCACATGCGTAATATGGCCATTTTTGTAAGGCAACCAAGTGGATTTACCCTAGGGGTGCTTGTGTGCAAGTGTATTAATTTTCATGCTTGATTTATCTTTGGTTAGGGTTTGCTAATTGATTGGTTTTAGTCTTTCCATACAAACCCTAATTACTAGTATTTGTATATAAAGCGATAAATTGTGGAATTTAAAATTACTAAGCTATTACAATACTTGGGGGAGGGGGTGTAAAAATTACAAATGGGGAATATTGGAAGAAAATTAAAACTAATTAATTATTACAGCCATATTGAAATTGAATAAATGTACAAAATAAAGATAAAAATGCAAGAATATAAATGTAAAGAAATATGATTTTTGTTGTTTTTTATGAAAAAGGTTTTTTTAACCTAATTAACTAAAATAAAATAAGTAACTAAAAATAAGAAAATTAAGATTAAGTTGGTAGAATAAATTAATTTAAGGAAAGCAAGTTTTTTTAGGGTTTTTATTTATTAAAAGGTTTTTAAATTAGTAAGAAAATAATATGGATATTAATTAAAAGAAATATAAGTTCTAAATTGATAAATTTATTTTAAATAATATAATAAGTAAACCTAAGTCTAAATATTTATTAATTAATTAAAAAAAAAGAAATTATTTTATTTAAGAAAATATTTTTAGTCCTTTTGTTTTTTATAAGAAAATAAAATAAATAAGTATAAATAATAAATAAAATATTTTTGTATTTTTTCATTAATAATAATAATAATAATAATAATAATAATAATAATAATAATAATAATAATGGTAATAAAAATATTAAAGAAGAAAAGAAATAAAACAAAAATAAGAAAAAGAAAATAATAAAAGAAATTGGGCCAGGGGTGCACAAATAAGTCAGGGTTAGTAAAAGAGAAAAAAAACAATAAGCCCAATTTGGAGGCCCAGGCGCTGCAAAACACAAAAATGTCAAAAAAGTGGGGGGAAAATGGAAAAAGGTCACGTTGGAGCTTGAACCCAGGACCTCATAGTGACAGGTGTGCGCTTTAACCACTAGAGTGGTGATACATCCGTTAACTTGTATGAAATGATAAATACATAACACAAAACCTGCCCTGACTATACTTCATCTTCAACCTCCAGCCAAAGGATCTATAACTTGCTCATTTCTCAACTATTTGCAAAAATGTAAACATAAAAATTGCTCCATTTTTTCACACGAATCCAACCATATAAATATCATAAGTTATAAATCAAAGATGAATGAGAATTTCTAAAAGTACCAAATTCTGACCTAAATATTTCAGAAAGTTCAAACTTAAAATTCTCCTAACTCAATCAAAATAAATGAAATCTATGGACATGTATAGTTTCAGGGCAATGATGTCTACATTTTATCTTCACAAATGCAAGTCTAACAATGCCTAAATATGAAGATAGAAGTTCAAGAAAAATACCTCAAAACTGAAAATCGTGAAATGCAAATGAGCTTGATTCAAGGTGCTGCAATGATCAGGTTAGCTTCCTCAAGTTCCCAGGAAGCTAATGCAATGGTTTGCTTGAGCAATGGATGACTAGAATGGTCTGGAGAAGTCAAGTTGAAGACCTCTATTTTTGGTTATGGAGGATGATGAAGATGGAGTTATAGTTCCAAATCAAGGACAAGGATGGACTATATTTGATGTAAGGAAGCTTTCGAAATGAATTTGAGGGAAAACGCACGAGGGAAAGGAGAGATACAAGTTTAAGGTCAGAATTGTGTCTCAATGGATTTTTTTGTGCAATTTATGGCCAGAGGGAGTTTGAGAGTGTTTCAGGGTGCTTGAGCTTGTGTCCTAGCTCACAAATAGTGACTCTATTTATAAGCAACAAGTTTGGAGACTTGTTGTAGATCAGAATTCAAAATCACAAGTTTATGCATAACATGTGATCTTTTGAGAAATTCAAGTTTCCATGCCTTGTGTACTTGCTAAGATAGAGTGTTTATGCTTTAAATATACTTGCTTATGACTTTGTGGATGGAGTGTGATCATAGGGAACAAGTTATATGCTCAAGAATGGACTTTATGCAAAAAGCTTGCTTTACAAGAATGACAATGTTAACTTTGTGCCATTAATGGAAATGCAACTTGGATAATAGCTCAATTGCTTGGATAAAAGCTCTAAAAGCTGTATAATCATTTAATTATGGAGTGACAAACAAGTTTGAGGCCTGAAAAGCAAAGATATGCAGCCTAGCATGGATTTGGTTCATGTGTTCAGCAAAAATAACTTGTAATTCAAGTTTGAAAACCCTAACTTCCTCTCTTCGGTTCTCCCTGATCAAGAATGATCTCAAGGAGTTCTTGGACATTTTGGAAATCTTGTAATATTCTCTACAAGCCATCTTTGAATCACTTTTGAAAATTCCCCTTGGAACTATATGAAAAAGTGTCATGAAGTTAGGTCAAAATCCTGCCTAAACTAGGGCAAAATTTCACTAAGTGTTTAGTTTTAAGACTATGACTTCATGAATTAATAACCTGAGATACAAGCACTTTTAGAAGAATTTGTGTAAATAAATTTTTTATATATCATGGATATCTACAACTTTCCTTTTGAAAGTTTCTTCTGAATCATCTTGCATCATGGTGAAAAATTTGCTCAAAGTTGTGAAAAAACATGAAGTTGTAAACACTTAGAAAAATTTCTAAAAATTTCTAAGTTAGAAAACTTTGATTTTTCAAAATGAAATCTTGACTTTTTGATTTCTTAATGAACAAGTTTCATATTTTGACATATTTTGATGAATTGTGATCTTTGACATTTGATTTTGACCAAAAAGTCAAAGTTTGACTTTTCAGTGTACAGTTGACTTTTGATCAGTTGACTGAAAATTCACTATTAATCCAATTGATCTTGAGCAATGTTTTGGGTCATGCCATTAGGTCAAAATGATGCAATTGAACTCTTGAGATCATTCCTCAAAACAATTAACCATTTGCTAGGTCAAAAATTAGAAATTGCCCTTTCTCAATCAAAACCCTAATTTTGACCATTTTTCCCTTTTGATGATTTGATCAAATTTCTTGAGTATTTATGGTCCAAACTTGATTAAATGGTAAATATGAGTTTATAATTTTGATGTGGATCAAAAATTGTGAAGTTTGACTGTAAATTGGATAGTTGACTTTTCCCTAATACAACTGATTTTTAGGTCAACTACTTAATTGACTAAGCAAAAGTGTGATCCAAGGCTTGAAACTTGACATAAGTAATCTTGGGGGTCCATAATGATTCATGAAAGTAATATGAGGCATTGAAAGTTCAATTATCCTTGTGAAATCTCAAACCCTAATTTTATTCATTAGTGTTTAAGGAGGTGTCTTGAGTTGATCAACCCCTAGTGCCGTCTTGAACCAAGAGAGATTTTTTGTGAGAAAATATTTGATAAGTGAGAGGGAAAATTTTGGGGTACAACAACTTCCCCTGTTCAATCTTCTAAAACCTGAAGAGTTAGATTGGTGAATTTTCCATTCTTGACTTGAAGGTGGAAGATGATTGGACACTAAAGTGCCCAGAAATTTGCACTTGAGGATGTGGAAGTTGATGGTGTGGGGAATGGGATTAAAGATGCCATTTGGAGAGATGATGGAAAGTTGTTGGAGATGGGCTCGCAGATGCCATCCAGGAATGATTGTTGGTAGGAATAGAAGAAGTGTTAAAATAAACCTCTCGTTGATTTACACTAGAATAGTGGATGTGTCAGGTTGAGTACTAGAATAATATCCATAAATGAATTGTATTTGACTTGTTTCTAAAAGTTGAATATGAATGAGTATCAGAATGGCATATGTGTTTGGAGCGTATCTGAATTGTATCTGAAGAAGAACCCGAATGAGTATCAAAATGGCATCCGTGTCTGGAGCGTATTTAAACTGTACCTGAAAGCTGAATCTAAATGAGTATCAGTATGGCATCCGTGTCTGGAGCATACCTGAACTGTATCTGAAAGCTGAATCTGAATGAGTATTATAATCGCATCCGTGACTAGAGTGTATCTGAACTGTATCTGAAAGCTGAATCTGAATGAGTATCAGAATGGCATCCGTGTCTGGAGCATATCTGAGTTGTATCTGAAAGCTGAATCTGAATCAGTATCAAAATGGCATCCATGTCTAGAGCGTATCTGAGCTATATCTAAAAGCTAAATCTGAATGAGTATCAGAAGGGTGTCCGTGTCTAGAGCGTATCTGAGTTGTATCTGAAAGTTGAATCTGAATGAGTATCAGAATGACATCCGTGTCTGGAGCGTATCTGAACTGTATCTGAAAGCTGAATTTGAATGAGTATCAGAATGGCATCCGTGTCTGGAGCGTATCTGAAATGTATCTGAAAGCTGAATTTGAATGAGTATCATAATGGCATCCGTGTCTGGAGCGTATCTGAACTGTATCTGAAAGATGAATCTGAATGAATATCAGAATGGCATCCGTGTCTGGAGCGTATCTGAATTGTATCTGAAAGCTGAATCTAAATGAGTATCAGAATGACATCCTTGTCTGGAGCGTATCTAAACTCTATCTGACGGTTCAGTTGGTCGTGTAGATAATTAGCCTGGCTTGTTTCAGGTATCAATCTCTGACTCTTTTGTAAATTGTTGATGATAGACATCTGCTGACTGATCTCTCCTGAAGAGATGAAAGATTAGTCGTATGCAATGTCATGATGTATGAAATTCATTGTATAATGATGTTCTCAATAAAATGAATGAGATTATGTTGTATGTGTTTGTGTTGTCAATGCCATGACGTATGGATGCGATGTATGGGCATGTGAGCTATGCTGCTATAATACTGTTGGATTAAGGAAAATAAATCCCAGACTGCTGTTGGGGACGTGGAGCGTAAGCCTTCATGTTTTGAAGTGCTTATGAGTTGATGAGCTTTTAATTGTTAGAGAAATAAACTCTGTTGTAAGGGAAACGGCGTGTATTACCTGTGAAATCCCGTTGGGGAATCCTGCGAAATTGGGCGAATTCTACCGGGGAGTGATAACTGGAAGTTTTGTTCCGCTGGGGATTAAGCTACACACTGTGGGGGATTTTATGGAATAGTTTAAAGATATTAACCTATTTCTTAAATCCATTAGTGATTGTCTTTCTATTTTTGTTCATTTGTAAATAGTAGTTACGTTCAAATGCATATGTTCAAAAATAAATCAATGGACATTTTTGTTAGCAAAACACAGAAATAAAGAAAAACATATAGTTTTGCACTTTCAAAGGGGTATCTTTGTATTAACTTGAATAAGTCTTTTTTGTACAACGAGATGAACATTCTAGTAAGGTAATGTCGTCGTAAAAAATGAAAATTTGATACAAAGAAAAGATAGCTATGTGCAATAAACCCATGGGGTTCCCATTCTGCTATAGCCTTCGTGTCTCTGAGCGTCTTGTCCACTTGCTGCCTTGTCCGAAGTTGATTGGATTGATTAGGCCCGTTGAGTTTTCCAGTCGAAGCCAAAGGTTGTATGTAAGGTGATCCAAACAGGACATAATCGTACGCCTTAATTCCCTAACTTTTGTCTGGACCTCCCTTTCGGGTTTTCAGTCCACCGGGAAACACTTTTTTGCCCAAGTCGCCCTTTCGAGTTTTCAACTTGTCGGGTGTACAGATTTTTTGTTTTATCCCTAATGTTTTTCCCGAACCTTTTTGGTTCGCCGAGATGCCCTTGTTTTGCCTAGATGTGTCAACCTAGCGGGTCTCTTATGCGTAGTATGTTTTGACTATGTCCGCGTTCACAGGGTGCGGCAAGTCGTCGCCGTCCATAGTGGTTAAGATAATTGCTCCACCAGAGAATATGCTTTTGATCACAAATGATCCTTCGTATATAGGAGTCTATTTTCCCCTGGGATCACCCAGCGGCAGTATGATGCGCTTGATCACCAACTCCCCGACTTGATACACTTGGCGTCTGACCTTTTTATTGAAAGCCTTGATCATCCATTTTTGATACATTTGACCATGACAGACATCAGTAAGCCTTTTCTCATCAATCAAGTTCAATTGATCAAGTCAAGTTTGTATCCAATCGTCTTCATTCAACCTTGCATCCTTCATGATTCTCAGAGAAGGGATCCGGACCTCAATAGGAAAGACAACCTACATGCCGTATACCAGAGAGTAAGGTGTTTCCCCAGTTGATGTATGCACTATGGTACGATAACCGCGGAGGGTGAATGGTAGCATCTCATGCCAGTCTTTATATGTGACTGTCATTTTCTGTATGATCTTCTTAATATTCTTATTTGCGGCTTCGACAACACCATTCATCTTTGGTCGGTAAGGGGAAGAATTATGGTGTTGGATCTTGAATTGTGCGCACAATGCGGTGATCATAGTGTTGTTGAGATTCGTACCATTGTCTGTGATGATCCTCCCCGAGATACCGTACGACATATGGGATTCTATTTGATGAACCGGGCAACAACATTCTTAGTTACAGAAGCGAAAGAAGCTGCCTTAACCCACTTCATGAAATAATCAATGACCACCAAGATAAAGCGATGTCCATTAGAGGTTGTTGGCTTGATTTCCCCAATCATATCGATGCCCCACATAGCAAAGGGCCAAGGAGCCGTCAGGATATTCAGAGGAACTAGAGGTATGTGCACCTTGTCAGCATAGATCTGACACTTGTGGCAGGTTCAAGAGTGTTGATAGCAATATGCTTCCATGGTGGACCAGTAATAACCTGCCTGTAGGATCTTCTTTTCCATCGTATGTCCACTGGAATGGGTGCCAAAAGTGCCTTCATGTAGATCAGTCATGATCCTCTCTGCCTCAACCTTGTCTAAGCAACAAAGTAATACAGAGTCGTGGTTGCGTTTGTAGAGAATGATATTACTAAGGAAGAACTTAGCAGAGAATCTCCTTAAGAACTTCTTATCATTGATTGAAGCTCCTTCGAATATTCTTGAGCCTCGAGATACCTCTTGACTTCATGAAACCAAGGTCGGTCCACTACTTCTTCAGTATTGATCTCGTGACAGTGAGCTGGTTCATCCATTCGTTCAATGGTGATCTGGGGAGCCTCGTTATCCCATTTGAGTTTAAACATGGATGACATTTTGGCAAGCGCATCCGCTAGTTGATTTTCTTCTCACAGGAAATGCTCAAAGGTAATCTTCTCAAAATGTGAGAGTAATGTCAACACATTTTCTTTGTAGGGGATGAGGTTAGGGTGTTTAGTGTCCCATTCTCCTTTGATCTGACTGATGACTAAGGCTGAATCTCCGAATACACGTAAGGACTTGATCCCCAAATCTATGGCAACATTGAGACCAAAAATGCACGCTTCATATTCTGCCATGTTATTTGTACAGTTGAAACAGAGTCTTGTGGTAAAGGGAGTATGACATCCTTCCGGAGATATGAGTACAGCACTGATGCCATTGCCGAGTGCGTTAGACGCCTCATCAAAAACCAGGGTCCATTGGGATCCTTGTTCGGGTCCGTCATATGGTCTAAATTCTTCACAGTTGTTTACCATCATGATGTCTTCATCCGGGAATTCGAACTTCATGGACTGATAGTCATCCACAGCTTGATGAGAAAGGTGATCGGTCTGCACACTCCCCTTTATTTCTTTCTGGGTAGTGTACTGAATGTCGTATTCCGTCAGGATCATCTGCCATCTTGCTATTCTCCCAGAGAGGGCAGGCTTCTCGAATAGGTATTTTATTGGATCCATCTTGGATATCAATAAGGTAGTATGGGTCAACATATATTGTCTTAGCCATCGAGCAGCCCATGCCAGAGCATAGAAAGTTTTCTCGAGTAGTGAATATCTTGTTTCACAGTCGATAAACTTTTTTCTCAGGTAATAAATAGCATGCTCTTTTTGGCCAGACTCGTCATGCTGCCCCAACACACACCCCATTGAATTTTCTAAAACAGTTAGATACATGATCAATGGTCTTCCCTCGACTGGTGGCAACAAAACAGGATGCTCTTGCAGGTACTCTTTGATCTTGTTGAAGGCAGTTTGGAACTCATCATTCCATTTGACTACTTGATCTTTCTTCAGTAATTTGAAGATTGGTTCACAAGTAGCTGTCAGGTGAGAAATGAATCTGGCAATGTAATTTAGCCGTCCTAAGAATCCTCTGACTTCCTTCTCAGTATGAGGAGCAGGCATTTCTTGTATAGCTTTCACTTTGGCAGGGTCCACTTCGATGCCTTTACCGCTGACGACAAAGCCTAGGAGTTTATCGGACCTCACCCCGAATGTGCATTTATTTGGGTTCAACCTCAGCTTATATTTCTTTAGTCTCTCAAATAGTTTCTGTAAATGATCAAGATGTTCCTCTTCAGTTTGACATCTGGCTATCATGTCATCCACATAGACCTCTATTTCGTGATGTATCATGTCGTGAAATAGAGCTACCATGGCACGCTGATAGGTTTCCCCAGTGTTCTTCAACCCGAATGGCATAACCTTGTAATAGAAAGTGCCCCATTGTGTGACAAAAGTTGTTTTCTCCATGTCCTCAGGCGCCATTTTGATTTCATTGTAACCTGAGAAACCAATCATGAAGGAAAACACCTTATGTTGTGTTGTATTGTGAACCAAAATATCGATGTAGGGAAGTGGGAAATCATCCTTAGGGCTTGCCCTATTCAAATCTCTGTAGTCCATGCACATATGTACCTTGCCGTCCTTTTTAGGCACCAGAACAACATTGGCGACCCATTGCAGATAGGAGATGATGGCCAAGAATCCAGTGTTGAATTGTTTCATGAATTCCGCTTTGATCTTCTCTAACATGTCTGGTCGCATGTGACGAACCTTTTGTTTTACTGGAGGGCAATCTTCTTTTGTTGGAAGACGATGTACCATGATATCAGCATCAATTCCTGGAATGTCTTCATACGACCAGGCAAAGACCTCGACATAATCATGTAGCAACTGAATCATACGCTTCTTGACACTGGCTTCCAGATTGGCACCTATCTTGACTTCTTTCTTGTCCTCTTCGGTACCTAGGTTAACTGTGTCCACTGGTTCTTCGTGGGGCTGTATGGTCCTCTCTTCTTGTTGTAGTAACCTGGCTAATTCCCCTGGGACTTCACAATCTTCCTCACCTTCGTCTTTGGCTTGGTAGATCAAATTCTCAGAGTCACAGAAAGCCATAGCAGAATCGTTACCCATGGGATCCCGAATGGATGTAGATCTACATTTTCAATGCGAGTGTGTGTAAGAGTATATCTATCTTTGAAAGAAATAAAAATGTAAAAAGAAAGACAAAGATCACAAGGTTTGTATGCAAAAACGTCCATGATTCATTGATGACATATGAAAATGAAGTAACAACCCTTACAAATGGACCATTGTTCCTCGGGTAAGACACAAGGTTTTAAAAGTCTGAATTGTTTAATTATTACAGGTCCGACAAAAATTTAAAGATAATTATTGTTGGATAAAAGTAATTGGGACAAAATCTCTATCTTCCCAGTTGCTGAGTCCTCCGTTGACAGTTGGGAAAATCCATTCCTCCAGGTCATAGTTATCCTCATCATCCTCCACTGCATTGATTCTGTGGTTGCTGATCTTCAAGGGTGGTCCCCCGGCATGAGCACGGCGTACAACTTTATGGGCTCCTGAAGTGAAACCCAAACCGAATTTGTCAGATTTGTATGGGATATCTGGGAGTTGGCCCCAAATAGTGCACCCACCTTCTTCGATCACGGCCTTGGCATCTTTCCGAGAAGACATCTTTAGCGGAGGTCTTGTAATCTTTGGGACTTGGGAAACAACCTTGGTTACTGCCACGGTTTGTGGAACTTCCTCGAAATGCTGAAACGGGGTTTCAATGAATTCTCCATCCAATTCCACGTATCTCAAGGAGTTTAAGTGACTGACCATATATTCCTCTTCTCCATGGACAATAATGATTTCCCCCTCGGTTGGATATGTCAGCATCTGATGTAATGTAGAGGTAACGGCACCAGCGTTGTGAATCCATGGTCGGACCAACAAGCAGGAATAGGAAGGGCGAATGTCTATCACGTAAAAAGTTGAATCAAAGGTTTGGGTTCCAACTTTTATGGGGATGTCCACCTCCCCATGCACCATTCTCTTTGAACCGTCGAAGGCCCTTACCACTATGTTGTTGGGTTTTAAGGTCAAACCTTCACAGTAAAGTCTATCAAGAGCCTTCTTAGGCAACACATTCAAAGACGAACCAGTATCAACCAAGACATTGGCCAAATTTGTGCCCCTGTATTCCACAGGGACATGCAATGCTTCATTGTGCTTCATCCCCCTAGGTGTCAAGTCAGCATCAGAAAAGCCTAAACCATTGTCAACGGTTAAACTGGCCACACAATCTTGGAACTAATCAGCAGAGGTTTCTTGTGGTACATGGCCAGTTTTAAATAATTTCACCAAGGCCTTCGCATGAGCCTCGAAGCACAACAATAAAGCCAACATGGAAATCTTTGACGGAGTATGCCCTAACTATTCGACTATGTTGTAGTCGCCTCTCTTTATAATCTTCAGAATTTCTTCCATATCCTTTTGGGAGGCCTCAGGGATAGATATTGATTGTTCCTTCATCTAGACAGGCTCAACCATAATGCCTTTTCCCCCGAGTCTCGGTCGACTCGGTGGTAGGAGTATCAGCAGGTGTGATTATAGGAATTATAGTTGTAGTGGTGTCAACAGGAACAGAAACAGGGATGATCACAGGACCAGTAACAGTCTTTGGAGGAGAAATCTCTGGGGAGAATATTATTCCACTTCAGGTTATCTTGTTGGTTCCCGCGTTGTTGCTGATGTCGGGGTCAGCCTTCTCAAAAACTGAGTCTTCATCAGCCAGCCAATCTTGCTTGACGCCGTGATAGTAGACGTCGCCCCCATAATTCCATGGGATAGTTTTATCTGATGAGTACGGGATTGGACTTGGCATAGTAATTATCAGTGGAGCTACTTTAGGAACTGATGTAATCCTAACGGGTCTTTTGGTGGAGACCCTGGAAGGATTGGCGGAAATGGTTACTATCGAAACATCATTGTAGGAAATGGTTGGAACGGGAGTCTTTTCAAACAAAATCTCTTTGTCATCCATTAGGCGTTGAACACAGTCTTTCAATAAATGACAACCAGTTGGTAGGGATAAATAGAAGTAGTAGCCTTCATCATATCCCAGAAATAAATCGGCCTTCAATAGGTTCTTCTTAACGGTCAGGAGAGGAGTAACAAGTTCATCAATAGCAGTAACAAACATATCATCTTCAACAGCGTGCTTGGGCATAGGAGTGGTGATAACATTTGGGATTTCAGGAGCATCAAACTCAATTTCTTTTGCTTCAAGAAGGTCTTGCACCTTGTTTTTCAAAGCCCAACAGTTGTTAGTGTCATGGCCTGGACTTTCTGAATGGTATGCACAGCGAGCATTAGGATGGTAATGAGGAGAGGTTGTGTTAGGATTCTTTTGAGCTTCTTTCAAAGTTACTAGATTAGATCTCAACAAATGCGGCAGGAATTGAGATAGTGTCATATTAATCTGGGTAAATTGTCTTACTGGTCTTTCTGTTCTAGGTTGATCATTCCTTTGTTGAGTAGGTGCAGGCTTTGGGATCATGACATCCCCTACCATTGGTCGGAGTTCAGTTCTTTCTTGATTCCTTTGAGGATACACAACACCCACTTCTTTCTTCCCAATAAACGGTTTTCTTACAATAGTAGAGGATACATCCTTTTGAATCTTCCCACTCTTAATCCCAGCTTCTACTCTTTCCCCGCTCAAGATTAATTCAGTGAAGCCTGCTGAGGAGCTCCCAATAAGATGATTGAAGAAAGGACCAGACAGGGTACCCAAAAACATGTCTACTAGCTCTCTTTCAAACAGGGGAGGCTGGACTCTTCCTGCTAAGTCTCTCCATTTCTAAGCGTAGTCTTTGAAACCTTCACTTGAAACCATAGTCATACTCTGGAGTTGAGTACGGGTGGGAGCAAGATCTGCATTGTATTGATACTATTTATAGAAAGCAGCGGCAAGGTCTTCCCAATTATGAATATTGGCTCTTTCTAGTTGATAGAACCAATCAAGCTGAGTCCCGGATAGACTGTCTTGAAAGAAGTGTACCCACAAATCTCTGTCAGCAATGTGAGGTTGTATCTTCCTCACATAAGATCAGAGATGCATTTTGGGATACAAAACTCCGTCATATTTAGCGAACACTGCTGCCTTGAATTTTGGTGGAATAACAATCCCAGAGACTAAACCCAGCTCTTCAAAGTCCAACCCATGCACTTTCTGAATCTCCATTACACTTAGTCGTTCTTCCAGATGTTTGTATTTATCGTCGGCCGGGGGATACTGCTCTTCAGAGTAGTCTTCTTCTTCTTCCTCCTCAGATTCTAACTTGACAACCCCTTCCTTGCCTTTCACTTCTTGATTATCCCTTTCACCAGATGACGTTGCAAAGTCTAGGGTCCGTCTGGCTTGTCCTTGGAACCTTCTTCCCATATTCAGAACTCTGGTTACCTTCTTTGCTTTCTTCTTATTTTCTTCAACCAACAAAGTTTTCAGATCCTCTTGTCTTTTGGCTAGAGTCAAGAACATCTGTTGAAACTGAGCGTTTTGCGTCTGGAGGTCTTTTAGTGTCTGCTTGAGATCCATCTTACTGAAGTAGAAAGATGAGGAGACTTTTCGTAAGAAACCTGCTTATGTTATGATGAACGGTAAATGCATATGCAATGATTTCAAGGAAATTCGAGATTTAAATTTGCTTTAGACCAACAAAGGGAACACACATTATATTAATAAGTCAAATTTTGAGTACATCATGCCTCTTTTGGGCTTACAAATACATACAAAAATTCTAAGATAGAAAAGTTGTATGCATCCTCTTTGGTGCGATGTAGGCATTCAGGTTCCGCTCCTCGTGAAGTTGCTTAGTGAGTTCCAAAACCTTCTTCTCGCTGGTGTAGAATTGGGCCTCGAAAGTGTCTCGCTCCATCTTAAGTTGTATCTAATCTCTTTGTAAGTTTTCAAGAGAAGTGGGCATGTCAGGATGCAGGATAGTGTTGGGAACATCTCCTTCCACAACGGGCTCTATGATCATCGAGAGAATGGAGGGGTAAGGCATTATAAGACTTTGAGCATGAGCCCGTACCCATTTGAGATAAGGCTCAAGAGGGATGGAATTCTTATGCCCCAATGTCTTATTATCTACCTTGTTTAACATCCTCCAAGCTCGGATAAATCTCTGGCGATGACCTTGATCGTCGTTCTCGTAGTCAAATACCAAACCTTGAATGAGCATCTCATGTGGGCCATCCCTTCGAGCGTAACCAAACTGTCTTAAGGCTAAATAGGGGTTGTAGGTGATACCTCCTCTAATTCCAAGTAAAGGGACATTATGGAATTCTCCACAACGGTCGACAATAGTAACATTCTCTATAGATCAGGAACACCAATGAATTTCTGAATGTTTGAGTGTCATCAACCTATGTGACCACCTTGAACCTTGCTCGTTCTTTAGTAAAAATAGGAGAAGATGCGAAATAAACCATCTTGCCAAAAGAGGAGTACATCACATAAGGATACCTCTCTTCCTCATAGTGCGAGTGTGAAAGGAATGTAGGATGTCCCCTAGCAAAGTAGGCATCGGGTTACGATACATGAAGATTTTGATGGCGTTCACATCTATGAGTTGGTCAGGATTTGGAAACAAAACCGTCCCATAGATGAGGAGAGCCACAATTTCCTCAAAAGCTTGCAAATCCAAAGAGTTCCAACAGTTTTGGGCTTTCTCAAACAAGAACTTTGCTGGGAAACCCTTGACACCACTCGTTGTTTCCCAATTAGTTGTGATATCAGATTTTTGCAAGTGTAAAGCTTGAGAAATCTCTTCTGGCTTTGGATCTCTTTCTGTACCATTAAAAGGTAGTTTATTGAGAATGAGAATCCTCAAGAGTTGGGAGAATTCTTCCAAAGTTGGCACAAGTTGATAATCGTGAAATGTGAAGCAATGGTGTAAAGGATCAAAGAACTGAAAGAGAACCTTCATCATGTCCTCATCAGTGTTGGAGTTAACCAAGTTTAGTAGGCGACCATGTCTTTTGGTAAATGGAGAGTTTTCAGGAATCCTTGATGCTAGCTCTTTAAGTTGAGGATGGATCCTTACAAGATTGACTTGAATAGTTTTCCTTCGAATAGAATCCATGTCCTATAAAACAGAACAAAGATAAATCCCAAGATCCTTAAAATGGTTAGTGAATGTGAGTATGATGTTATGATTTTTATGATGTTATGTACAAGTATATATATATATATATATATATATATATATATATATATATATATATATATATATATATATATATATATATATATATATATATATATATATATATATATATATATATATATATATATATATATATATATATATATATATATATATATATATATATATATATATATATATATATATATATATATATATATATATATATATATATATACAAACAAATAAAACAAGTCCTTAGTTTTAGGCTTGCATGGAGTCTCATAGGTATGTACCCTCTTGAAGTTTAGTTGGCTCAAACCTGTCCTAGTCATAGTAACCGGGTTCTAATGAGCTCAATATCACTAGTTTGTTTCACTGGTGTAGCGGTAGAAATGTTCAAGACTAAGCCATTGGATTGACTAGACTTTATACAAATCAAAATAAAAATCACCACCGCTCTTTATTGTTTCCAAAGGAATGGGAAAAGAGCGAATAGCCCAAAAAAGAGGGGGGAAAGATTCAAGGTAAGGGGGTTGGTTATGCAAAGGGAAGGTATTAACACCCTAAACATCTACAGTACTCCACGGGAGCCTCTTTGTAAAATCTGTATATTTTGGATATAAAAAATGTTGTATAAAAATGGATGGTGGAGGTGAGATAAGAAATATATTTATTTTATAATTTTTGCATCTGCCGCGGTTGTGAACCTTTAGTGCCTACTTACCACCTTTTCGTGCAATAGGGGATCAGGGTACACATAGTTCCTCTTTCAAAAATTTAAAACCCAAATGTGTTGGTTAATTTTATAAGATAAAACATCATCGTCATTGTCCGTGTGGAAAACACATCTACTACCCACAATCATGAGAAAGGAGAATTTGCATCATCTCAAAGTGGAGGATATGGCTTAGATTTCAAAATCAATAATGCCTCACTCAACACCCAAGTGGAAAATATCTCTCTTCACTACATATTGTAGAAGTATAGTCGTTTGCATCACTACAAGGATTGACAAGAGTTTAATCTTTTAAGAAAAATTTTAAAGGTAAAAAGCCAAAGTGGCAAAATGGTTTGGAATGAGATTGATTGACTTTTAGTCTTCTCATAAAAAAATGTCAAGGTATTATTAAGTTGATTGGAGTTTATTTATGAAAATGTTATGAAAAATCATGGACATAAGTCCAAGTTTATTATGAAAATGGTTCCAGTTTAAAACAAGAAGAGTTTTCAAAAGGAGGAAAAAGATTTTTGAAATTAAAGAAGATGGGAGGAGAAGAAGGGACTATCTTAAAGCACAAGGTAAAAGCTAGAGATAAGAACCATCTAACTAACAAGAAGCCAAAACTTGACATTATGAGCCAAGACAGAATTCCCATTCCTTGGATTGAAACCAATCAAGCAAAGAAATACTAGACCTCTTGAGAGAACCAAACTTCAAGTGTATTAAGTCTTCATAAAAATTGGGCAGAGTAACAACTTTATACGTGCGAATTCCAGATTACAAAAAAAGGGTGTAATCACAAAAACCTGCACACAAAAACAAATAAACAATCCAATGTCTTGAGGTAAACCTAAAGAACTCCAAACAAAATAATCAGATAAGATCACAAGGTCTCCAAGATAGGCCAAGGTTTCTAATCCTAAGTCCAAGAAAAAGTCCCATGCTCCATAATGCCAAGGATAGTAACCAAATAGTCCAAGTACCATTAAAGATTTTTTAGGGTTTATTTTGATTATTAAGTATCTTAAGAAAGAAAAAGAAAAGCTCAAGTGAGCAAAGTAAAAATGGAAAGAAAGTAAATGCTCAAATGAGCAAAGATGAAAATGGAATGAAATGTAAATGCTAAAAGTAAATGGTACATAAAGCATAAAAAAGAATAAAAGCATAAGGTAAGACAAGTCAATAATTAGTGGTTAGTTGGATGACCATATTGAAGCTTGTATTTGGAACTCATTAGAGGATTTGTAGAACCAAAGCCTCCACACAACAAGTTGCATTTGCTTTTTGTCAAGTATATCATCCATTTGGAATTCTCACAAGTACCATTTTAATGATCAACGATGTTTAAGTGATCCGCATTGACCAAAGGTGTTATAGATCCATTAGAGGATTGGTAGAACCAAAGCCTCCACACAATGAATCTCAAGGTTATTGGATCAAAGAGATCAAATTAACATACTTGGGCTTACAATCATAAGTTTGGGCCTCGAATGATCATTTATTTGAATCGGGACAAAATTTAGCGTTATGTTAAGCAATCGTAAGTGGACTTATATAGAAGTCGCACCTATTTTGAGGCCGATCAATAGCAATCCATGCACCATTTGTTTTGAGACATGATATAGAGATCATGCTCCAACAATCTTTAGTGAAATAAGAAAGGGATGAGATGAAGAGGGATGGGGAAAAAATATACAAACCACTTTTGAATTAAATTTTAATCAAACTATTATTAAAATCATTCATCCATTTTTATGGAGTTAAACTCAACACCATGGATCCAATGATGTTAATAAAGTTCATGATCCAAAATCTAACCCAAGATCAGCCAAAAAATAATCACAAAATAATATCACATTTAATATTCACAAAAAAGGATTTTAAGAATGTTTTAAAATAGAAAATAATGAGAAAAATATCAACTATGTTCAAATTAATCAAGAAATAAAAAGTAAGACCATAGAAAAATCAGAAAAAGGCTCAAATAATTTTACAAATTTTTTGGTAATTTTTTAAAGTTAGAAACTATTTTTAAAATTAAAATAAATGGTTAAAATAAACAAAAAATGCTTAAAAAAATAGTAAAGTCAGAAACAAACATAAAATAAGGTCACCAATATTTGTCACAATATCATTGGATCATTCCATAATTTTTTCAGAATTTTAAAATGTATATAAATATTTTTAAACATTTAAAACAAATCAAATAAGTGTAAAATTTAAAAAAAATACCAATACACAAAATTAAATTGTGAAAAAATAAAAATCAGAAAGAGAATAATCAAAAATATTTTTTATAATTTTTTCAGATTTTTTGGACTAAAAATGAATTTTCTATGATTTTTTGTAATTTAAAACAATTAAAATATAAAAATCAGAAAAATGAAAATAAAAGTAAAACATGTGGACCATTGGATGAGAGTCAAAACGCGTTAGTAATCAAATACAAGGGATCTGGCGCACTGTGCATATCATTGTCATTAGTGAATATTGTACAGAATCATTAATTAAATCAGGATTTGAAAAATACAGATGGCGCGCCGTCATTGGTTGGAAGATGACACGTTGGTCATCTTCAACGTCCAGCCATCACGAATTACAGGTCTCTTAAACTGTAAAATCAAAAACTCAGACCTATGCCATTCGCTTCGTCTCTTCAAGACGAAGACAACCACACCCTCGCGCCAAATTTATATAAACTGTAGCTCAAGCAATTTGGAAGGAAAGTTTTGAAAAGGGATTTGAAATTTCATGGTCAAAACGTGTTTCCAATAAAAGGTAAGTGTTTCGACTAGGACCAAGGCAATGAGATCAACATAATGATATCAGAGTTTTGGAGAATTGATGAAGGAATCTACCTATTGAAGTTGAGTTGCAGAGCTCTGAAACTGGACCTCTATGGAGCAGAATAGGGCACGATTCTTGAATGTAATTATGTGGTTAGCTTTAGGGAAGATCAAGGAAGGTGAATTGATGGAAAAATTGGATTGAAAAAGGCTCGAGAATGGATTTTGAACTTACAGAAAATTGAGTTATGGAGCAAGTTTGGCAGGGTGATTCTGGCTATCCAAGCTTGGGAAATTGAATGGGATAGTTCATGTATTTATAGGAGATGCGAATGGGATCAAAAGGAAGAGTGATTGATGCGTTTTAGAGGGAATTCGTGCAAACCTGATGCACGAGTGAAGTGTGATACAAACTTCATCAAAACTCATCGAATTCTTGCGTTTTGATGTGCTAAACAAATATGGAACTTCACTAAACATGTTTAAAGGAAAAAATGCTTGGAAAACTTGTGATTAGAGGCCACATTATGTATTTCAAAATTCTGACTTGGTGAGAAATTCAATTTCAAAGTGCCAACTTCTGACCAATGGCATTTTCAACTCAAGGGGTCTTAGGGCATGATTATTGATGCTTTAGAAAGGTGAGGTTACAAGCTTTACAATGGAAAAAGAATTGAGTTAAGTGTCTAATTGAGATGAAAGTTACATTGAGTCAAAGTTGAAGAAAAAGGGTTGACTTTCCATACTTAGAAATATTTCAAATTCTTCTTCAAAAAATGACTTATAATGTCTTGCATCCAAACATGGCCTTCTACTTGGAATTTTCTCTTGACCAAAAAAGATGGCATGAAGTATATCTCTTGAATGACATTTTTGGACATGAACCATTCAAAATATCCAAAAATTGAGAGAGTTGTGAATTGTTGAAGTTGGCAAAAAATCATGAAATGACCTATAATCTTTTGCATCTTTAAGGCAACTTCCATCCATTTTCCCACTTTTAACATAAAACAAGGAATAAATTTCACCTCTTAAAGATCATTATGGAAAAATAATGGACTCAAAGTGATAAACATTGACCAAGTTATGATCATTTGAAGTTACTTATGTAAAATTGTGGATTCATCTAGATGACTTGTAATCTTTCTTCTTCACCAAGTTTCTTCCACATGAAAACTCCTTGGAACTTTTAAAGTGATTTGTTGATAAACCTTTGAAGAGAAGGATTTCTTTGGAATCACTAAAAAATACCAAATGGTGAGCAAGATATACTCCTTTGAAGTTCAAAACCCTAGCTTCTAGATCAAGAAAATTCCTTAAGGAACTTTGACAAGTTTGAACAAACTTCTTGTACCAATATTCTTGCTTTGTGAATAGAAGTTGTTGAGGATGATAATGAGAACTCTTATCCACCAAAACCACTTCCATATCTTGAATTTTGAGAGAAATATGCTTTTGTGACCAATAGGAACAAGGCCTTATCCAAACATGACAACTTCTCCAATCAACCCCCTTGTACTTTTGAGTCAAATCTAATAACCTTGAAATGTGATGAACCAAAGCAACCTTGCCATGCCAATTATCCCAAAACCAATCCAATGGTGAGGTTTGAACTTCTCAAGCTATATTGACTAGGGCATGGAAATAAACTCATGAACCCATGGAGTAACTTGTTAAATCTCATTGCCCTTACCTACATGGATAACTAGCAAGACAAGCCAACATTGTATTTTATTAATTAAGTTAAGAAATCAAAATAATATTCATGATCATAAAAGGAACATAAGTTAAGGTGCTTGGTAATCCCTCAAAAGGAGCAAAACTCAAAGTAGGGAGGGGAACCAAGAATCCTAGTGTGATATTGTTGTGAGTGAATCAACATGGTATAGTGAAGGTATCTTAGGGGGGAAAATTGGGGTACAACACCTGGGCATTGTTTCAGCGCAAGCCTCTTTAATGGCGACTGAAATATCCCAAAAACCCAAACCTCAATGAGTGTAGTATCGAGTATCTACCAACATCGAACTGCACCAAAGCCGGTCATCTCACTACGTCTTAATGGCCAAGTTGGTCAAGTAAAGGTTTTGAAAGTTCATTAGTGCTTCATGACATCACTCAGTGGCCCCGTATTCTCCTTAACTACTCAAGAGCTACCGGTACCTACAAATATGTCGCACTAACGTAGCTATTGCTTAGACCATGTCGGTATACCCCGCACAGTTTCCACAACGTATTGCTACTTACCTATAAGGTATCCCAAATTCGGGTAGAGGATTCAAACCCAAATAAAGAACCATAAATTAAAGCACACAAATCAAACAATGAAATCAAGTAAATGTGATCTAAACCTAAGGTAACCCCACTTTTGGAATACTCCCCAGGATAGTCGCCAGTTCTGTGATACGGTGGGAGAACTGGCTTGGGCGTTTTGCGTTTGATTTCAAATGTTGTGGTCAGAAAGAGTCGCCACCGACTTTTCTTTTATCCAAAAGGAAAGGTGAAAAAGAACTTGAAAGAACTTTGAGATTGTTTCTTGAGTTCGGGGGGTACATTATGAAAAAGGAAGGTATTAGCACCCTTTTCATCCATGGTTTTCCATGGGCTCTTAGTTACTTGCTAGATCACTTGCTTTTGTTTGAAAATGTGCATTGTGTGGTTTTTGAAAGTATTTTTGAAAAGAGGCCATTGTTTAGGCAAACTTTTATAATGATTCTCGTTCGTAATAATGTATACAAAGGTGTTGATCTTTTGAAAATGTTTTCATGTTTGAAAAGGTGTTTTGAAAGTATAGATGTTTGTTTTGAAATTAGCAAGGATGTTTTTGTTTTGAAATGGAGTAAGTAACTAGGAACATTCTACCTACTCAAAAGTCTTTCGTGTTCATTTCCTTTTTCCTTTGACATTGTTATCTTACCATTGATTTGGTAAGTAACCCTATCTTTGGATGTAAACGGGACGGGCATAGGTCATCGTATAACCATGATTAGCAATGTTGCAAGATACCTTAGCATTTTTATTTAGGGACTAAGATCATTTTGATAGGAAACTTTTGATAGCATCATCGAGGGACTATGATCTTATATTTTGCTTGTCTTTGCTAAGATACCTCACATGCGTAATATGGCCATTTTTGTAAGGCAACCAAGTGGATTTACCCTAGGGGTGCTTGTGTGCAAGTGTATTGATTTTCATGCTTGATTTATCTTTGATTAGGGTTTTCTAATTGATTGGTTTTAGTCTTTCCATACAAACCCTAATTACTAGCATTTGTATATAAAGCGATAAATTGCGGAATTTAAAATTACTACGCTATTACAATATTAAGGGGATGGGGGTGTACAAATTACAAATGGGGAATATTGCAAGAAAATTAAAACTAATTAATTATTACAACCATATTGAATATAAAATAAACCCTATTTTTGGCCCTAAGATACCATTCAAATGCTTATGATCATGAATGCATATGAACATGACCAAAGAGACGCAAAAATAACATTGGGGATGTAACAATATTAAAGCAACAAAGGAGCACCCCCCACTAGGAAAATAAATCATTGGTGGACCCAGAGAACTGAATCAGAGAGGATGGTAGGATGGTCAAAGGACACACCAACTTCTACTGAAGGCGAAGCTACCAACGTTTACTGAAGGCAGAGAGAAAGATAACAAACATCGACGTTCACTGCCGATGGTCTATCAACTTTCACTGAAGGTAGAAAGAGAAAATATCATATCATCGTCGTTCACTAACGATGAACTATCAACGTTCACTGAAGATAGCAAAAAGATAACAAACACCGACCAATGTACATGTAAAAAAGATTTTTGTGTCTTGTTTTTTTATGTAAAAGAAAATTTAATCTAAACCTAAAACTATAAAGAAAAGGAATAAATTTTTTAAAAGGGGTTTAATCCTAATTATTACTTAAAAGAAAAATAAAGTTTTTATAGGTATTATTTTGTGTATTTTCTTGTGTAAAATAATAAATAATATTGTATAAAAAAGTATAAAAAAATATATATGCAAAAATAGGTATTTATAAGTATAAAGTGAAAAATAAATTAAACTAAATATATTTAATTATATTTACAAGTTTATTAAGAAAATAAATGATATCCTATCAAAATAAAATATATTTTTATGTGAGAAATAGAATAAAAATAAAATAAAAGTGCAATATTATTAACTTACATTTTTTGGGATTTTATGTATTAAAGAAAATATTTAAATTATTAAATATAAAAAATAAAACAAATAAAAAATAAAATATATGAGAAGTTGGCAAGGGGGGTAATGTAGCAGATTAGTAGTAACATGTTAGCAAAAAGATGCCAAGCCCAAAGACTCAGCCCAACCTGCAAAAAAGTGCCAAAACTGAAAAAAGTGGAAAAATGCAAAACAAAAGTAGCGCGCCCTGGTTCGAACCAAGGACAAGGGTCTCACCAGCACGCTACTTTTCCACTGGGGTGGCCGTACTTCCATTGTATTCAGGGAAGCAAAAACAATATAACATAAAACGCGCCCTATGCCCTGTAGTTCGTCTTCTTCCTCAAGATTGGCAAGACACCCTGTAACTCTCTCAAACTTCTATGAAAATAAAAACTTATAACATGAAAAATGTAGTGCTTGAACTCACGATTCCAACCATATAAGTTATGTGAACTATTAATCAAAGAACAAATAGAATTTTAACAGCCCTAAATCTTGACCTAATATTTCCAGAAATTTCAAGTTCCAAATTCTCTCAGCACAAGTAAAATCAATGCAAGATAATGGTATGTACAGCTTCGTTATGATGAGGACTACATTTTTTATTCACAAATCGTGGCCTAAGGTTACCTGTACAAGGAGATAGAGTTTGAAATTTTACCTCCTTCAGTTGGAATTGTGAACGGAACTGGGGTGAGTTTGATGGAGGCCTGATGCTTGTTTGAGCTTCCTTGAACTTCCCTGGATGTATCCCAACCCTTGCCTTGCTCTGAAAGTAGCTGGAACTCCTTGGCCAAGTCAACAATGGCAGATGGTGGAGGAGTGATTATAGAACAGGGATGAAGGCCTGAATTGACTAGGTATCAAGTATGTAAGATGTTTTTGTGATCCAAACTCAAAACGCACGAGCCAAATAGAAGATGGATGTGCTTATGCAAAATCTGCAGTTTTGGACAGATTTTTGGTGTTTTGCTGGTTATGAGTGTTTTAGGTCCTTGTTAAACGTGTATTGTGTTGCATAATATTTGTATATTAGTATGGAAATGGTTTGATGTCAACCCTCTAACAGCTATGCCTGTTTCCACCTTTTTGCCACTTTTCTTGTATTTGAAGTAAAGTGATAAGACAAAACCTCACATGCTTGTACTGGCTGGCTTAGGGTTGGTATTTCTTCTCTACAAGTTGCCTTAGGTCTGTGGTACTTGTATGTGTCAAGGGGACAGGTCCAATGCTCAAGATTGTAAAGTTTGCAAAAGTTGCTCTTTTTCAAAATGGCAATGGTCACTTTTTGCCATAAATGGAATTACAAGTTGGATAAAGGTTCTAAGGCATGGATCAAGGCTTTGTCAACTGAGTAAGCATTTAATTAAGGAGTATGGAACAATTTTGGGACCTGTAAAGCATGGATTAGGCAGCTTAGGTACTTATTGCATCTTTGTTCTTCATGAAATGCCTTGGACAAAAAGTGAGAAATTGCCAACTTCATCTCTTCGATTCTCCCTATTCAAAAATAATCTTGAGGAGTTCTTAGACATTTTGGAAAGCTTGCAATGTGCTCTATAATTCATATTTGAAATTAATTTTGATATACCTTTTGGAACTAGGTGAAAGATTTCCATGAAGTTGGGTCCAAAACCTACCTAAATTAGGGCAAAATTTCACTAAGTTAACAAGTTCATGACCATGTATTCACAAATTTATATCTTGAGATCCAAGCATATTTAGGGAAACGTGTGTGAAACAAAGTTGTAGATTTCATGGAGGTATACAACTTTCATGTTTGGAACTTTCCTTGAATCATTATGCATCATGGTGAAAAAGTGGCTTAAAGTTGAGAAAAAATAAGAAAAAATTTTATACTTAGAAAATTTCTAAGTTAGGAAAATTTTCAAATTCAAACCCTAATTTTCAAATTTGGATTTCTTGATGAACAAGTTTCATATTTTGACATGTCTTGATAAATTATGACCCTTGGCACTTGATTTTGACCAAAAAGTCAAAGTTTGACTTTTTAGTATATAGTTGACTTTTGATCAGTTGACTGCAAATTTCATCTGTCAATCCAATGAATTTGAAATGTTTTGAGCCATGTAATTAAGCCAAGATGATGTAATTGAATCCTTGAAATCATGCTTTAACTCAATTGGTCATTTTCTAGGTTAAAAATCATAAATTGCCCTTCCTCAGTCAAAACCCTAATTTTAACCATTTTGCCCTTTTGATGATTTGATCAAATTTCTTGAGGAATTGCAATCCAAACTTGATCAAGTGATACATATGAGTTCAACATGTTGATTTGGATCAAAAATTATGAAGTTTTACTGTAAATTGTCCATGCTTGACTTTTCCCCAATACAGTTGATTTTTAGGTCAACTGTCCAATTAACTGATCAAAAATGTGGTTCAAGGTTTGAAAACTTGTCATGAGCAAACTTAGGGATCCATAATGATGTTTGAAATTCATATGAAGCATTGATAGTCCAAAATCCTTGTGCAATATCAAACCCTAATTTGGGGTCATTAGTGCATGATGAGATGTCTTGAGCTGACCAAACCCTAATCCAGTCTTGAGTCAAAGAAATCTTGTGAGAAAAGTCTTGATAAATGAGAGGGAAAAATTTGGGGTACAACAACTGCCCCTGTTCAATCTTCTTGAACCTGAAGAGTTAGATTGGCGAGCTTTGCCATTCTTGACTCGAAGGTAAAAGATGATTGGACACTAGAGTGCCCATAAATTTGCACTCGACAATGCGTGGTTGAGGGAATGGGCTTAAAGATGCCATTTGGAGAAATGATAGAATCTTGTTAGAGATGGGCTTGTAGATGCCATCCAAGAATGTTTGTTGAATCGTGAGTTTAAGCTGAAAGAATGAGTATCAGAATGGAATCCGTGTTTGGGGCGTATCCAAACTGTATCTGAATCTGGATGAATAACAGAATGGCATCCGTGTCTGGAGCGTATCTGAACTGTATCTGAAGTCTGAATCTGAATGAACAACAGAATGGCTTCCGTATCTAGAGCGTATCTGTACTGTATCTGAAGTATGAAACTGAATGAGTAACAGAATGGCTTCCGTGTCTGGAGCGTATCCGTACTGTATCCGAAGTCTGAAACTGAATGAGTAACATAATTGCTTCCGTGTCTGGAGCGTATCCGTACTGTATCTGAAGTCTGAAACTGAATGAGTAACAGAATGGCTTCCGTGTCTGGAACGTATCCGTACTGTATCCGAAGTCTGAAACTGAATGAGTAACAGAATTGCTTCCGTGTCTGGAGCGTATCTGTACTGTATCTGAAGTCTGAAACTGAATGAGTAACATAATGGCATCTGTGCCTGGAGCGTATCTGACCTGTATCTGATTGCACATTATTAATGGTAGCTATTAATCTTATCTTGAAAAGGGTAAAATGTTAGCTGAAACAGAGTTATGTTGCATGAAATGTATGATGCAATATATGTGTTTTATCAATGTTTATGATATGTGGATGCAATGTATGCGCATGTAAGCTGATTTGCTGTATTGCTGAGGAAAATAAATCTTTGACTGCTGCTGAGGATATGTGGATTCTTCATGTCTTGAAGTTGGAGTATTTGATAAAAAATCTGTTGTGAGAGCAATGCCATATACTGCTTGAGGAATCTTCTTGAGGAATCCAGAGAATTTTGATGACTTCTACTGGGGATTAAAAGTTTGAAGTTTTAGTTCCGCTGGGGATCTAAATGATACACTGTGGAGGTTGCTTATGAAATAGCCTAGAGACGTTTTTCCGACTCTTTCAACTTATCACTAATTGTTTTTCTCATTTTGTTTATTTGCAAACAGTAATTATGTTCAAATGCATATGTTCATTAATGAAGCATTGGACGTTTTTGCAAATAAAACACAAGTGTAAAGAAAAAGACAAATAGTTTTATGTACTTTCAAAGAGACATCTTTGTATTGACTTTGAATAAGTACTTTGTACAAGGGAGACAAACATTCTAGTAAGAGAATGATGCCATAAGAAAAATCAAGAAAAACATTATACAAAGAAAGATAGCTGTTGTACCCCAAAATTTGCCCTCCCATATTCTTCAAATTTTGCAAAGAGCATGCTTCAAAATTCCCCAAGGGTTGCACAGTTCAAGGGCCTCCTAACAGTCAAAACTAGGGTTTTGGTTCTGACAAAGTAAATGAAGTTTCCAAGGGCCCAATCAAGTCCCACATGCCTACAAACATGGTCAAGCATCCTCATACCAAGTTTCAAGACTTACAGCACAAAATTGCACAGTCAAAAACCCTAATTGCACTACAGTCAACTGTAGGGGCAAAATGGTCATTTGACAGTCAAAAGTTCAAATTTTTGGTCAACATCTCATTTTGAAGCCACAAATATCATTTGATCAATGCTTGATCATGATTCTCAAAGCTTGGCTCAAAAAGTCTCAAGATGCAAAAGTTTCCATATTTGGACAGTTGAAAAAGTCAACTGTAACTTGACCAAGGCATAACTTCCACATGGATTATCAGAAAAATTCCATCCAAAGATCATTTTGAAGATAAATACATTCCCTACAACTCCTCTTCACACTTCAAATCCAAGAAATGCTCTCACAAAAAGTTATCAATTTCAACATTATAGGTCATTTTCAAAAGTCAACAAAAAGGGACTTTAAGTCAACAGCCATAACTTGAGATTGGTAGATCCAAATGACATGGGACAAAAGGCGTTGGTTAGAGGACTCAAATACCTTTCCAAAATGTCCAAGAACATGATCAAAGCTTAAAAATTGAGCAAGCTATGCCTTGTGGAAGTTGGGAAATTTTTGGATATTTTGAAAAGTCAACTTTGCTCCAAATGCCTTAAAAATGCTAATGGGCCACATTTTCTTCCAAGAATCATCATCCAAAGCATGTGCACGACCATTTGGCCCAAAGGGAAGTTTTTCATCATTTTTATTTATTTATTTGAATTTTTAATTGCTAATAATTCATTTAATTAATTAAAATACATGAAAAATACCAAACCTAAGTTTTTAAATCTTTTTATGCATGAAATACACTCAATATTTCGTGCATGATCAGATTTGGAAAGAATCAATGTGATTTGCCATGATTTGGTAGCAAATATGCATGAAAAGATTGGAAAATATATGCCATGAAAATCAAATATCTCTTCATCAATGCAAAGGTTCTTTGGATCAATTTCTCAACCCTAATCATTCACACATATATACTCATGCAAACCCTAGTGTTCATGACCTCTAAGCTGCGCAAGAACACCATAAGAAAGTTTGAGTTTTTATCAAAAAATCAAAAAACTGAAAGTGGCCTTGGAGGACGATTCAGAGAGAAAGATTGATCCCATTAGCTTGCAAAGACATTACTGAATCTGACTGGATAGTTTTCCACGCGCATAGCACCCTGAATTGGTATACAGAACTCAGAATTTTTCATATAATATGCATATTCGTGTTTCGATTTTTAAGCATTCTCATTACATTTTATTTATGGATTTATACTAATTGGACCTTTCTGAAGCTAACCAGATGATTTAATTGAGTTTTTATGCATTGTATGAAGAATCACCATGAACGATTATTAGGGTTCTTCAAGTTTTAAATTGGGCGTTTATGAATGCTGTAAAATTAGAACACCTCGATACCATGGTCAAAATCAGGGCACTCAGACGAATTCAATGAGGGGGTCGCGCCCAATTTATGAAGCAATATGAGCTATTCGCTATTCTTGAAAAAGGCCTATTTTGGGGGGGTTTAAAACCCCCGCTAACTCTTTTTATATTTCAGGCAAAAACGCAATAAGGAAGAAGAAGACTATGTGGCATCATCTGGTTGGAGTATTTGAATTTCGCGCGAAAACGCCCCACTAACTTTTGTTTTATTTCATATTATTTATTAGTTAAATTATAAACAAAGCGCTTCGTTGGTTCAAGTGGAAGGCATGTGCATTGGTAATCTCTAGGACCTGGGTTCGATCCCCAGGTCCCCCTCCCTTTCAATAATATTTTTCCAATAATGCTTCTGTGCAGTTTCAATGCAAGCGTCCACCATACATCCATCCTCCAGGTTTGCCACGCGTTTAGCAAGATCAATCCAAGGGCACTGATTGGAAGAATACCATGGACCCTAGTCAAACGTGCCACATGCTTCCTGAAAAAGTCAAATAAGGCCTTAAAACCTTGGGCTAACAATGCTAATGGTACCTCCAATTGGGGACAGAACCCCCTAAGGTTTTGCAATTCAATTTTTTTATTATTTTATTTGTTTCAATTGTTTCTTTTTTAATCCTTTAATTTAATTTGCTTTCATAAAAATATAAAATAATATAAAAATCAGAAAGTCATAAAAAATCAAAAAACATATTTTATTTTAATATTTTTGTAAAGAAAAATCATTAATTAATTTAGTTTTATTCTTAAACTTAATTTTAATATTTTTCAATAAACTTAAAATTGGTAGAATTAGGGTTTCAAGTATTTTTTTTGTGCTTTTTCTTTTTTCTCTCACCATAATTATTTATTTTTATAAATCAAATTGCATTAATTAATTAGGTTTAATTTTAGGTAATTTTCATATTTTCTTAATAAATTAAAAAATAGCTAGAATTAGGTTTAAATGTCATTTAATTCTTATTAAAAGTTCATAAATACTAAAACCTCAAAAACAATTTCTTTCTTTTATTTAATTTAATCAATTTCATAATTCTAATTTAATTTCATAACAAAGGGTCCAACGCCCTCGCTTTCAATTTTAATTCAATTCGCGCATTTTATTTCTTTTCTTTTAAATATTAATGTAATTCTCCCAAAGCCGTGTAAATTTATATTTCTCACACTTCCCTTTATATTTTATGTCAAATCGGGTCCTGGATTAAATTTGGCGATGTGGACCCGCGCCTTTGTAATAGTTTAGGAACATTACCTTTCCGCAACTTTTTAACTGTTGATTAAATCGCATGCAAGAATGAACGATAAAATAAAAACAAACGCGTAGATCACCAATACATGACAAGACAAAAATAACTGAAAACGACACACAAATCACACACCACCCCTAGGGTACGCCTCACTGTTGCCTTGCCTCGAAAGGTGATCGTCGAGTAGAGGATGTCTTAGTAAGTCCTCATGATCCGGGAACCTGGCATGAGGGTAGCTTCTAAGGTGTCTTCCTATTGCTCTGGTGATCACCATGTCCCGAACCTCGAATTGACCCGAACACCTCCAACGGTGGTGTTACCTACTTCTCAATGGTGGGATGGCACTACTTTAAAGGACATTTACACAGACGAATTCCTTAGGGTAGGTAGACGACTCTAGATACTTGCTCTAAATTTCAAAACAAATCGAAAAATACTTTTCACACCGACACCTTTTCAAAAAGCTTTCGAAAGAAACTTTTCAAACACTCTTGAGGACCGATACAAGAGTCGAACTGGAATTTTCAAAGAAACTTTTTAAAACCCACAGTTGAAAAGCAAACAAACCATTTTTGAAAACACAAATGAGCAAGTATCTAAGAGCCCATGGATAACCATGGATAGAAAGGGTGCTAACACCTTCCCTTTCTATAACCTACCTCCCGAACCGAGAGCAATCTCTATAAGGAATTTTTCTGTGCTTTTGTCCTTTCCATTTGGAGAAAATAAAAGACGGTGACGACTCTTGCTTCCGCGACATTTCGCGAACCAGCGTTAAACAGTCAGTTCCAGATCCACCGATCACAATAGCTATGTGTAATAATCCCATGGGGCTTCCATTCTGCTATAGCCTTCGTATCTCCGAATATCTTGTCTATTTATTGCTTCGTCCAAAGATGATTGAATTGATCAGAAACTCTGAGTTTGTCAGTGGAAGTCACGAGGTTGTCTTTGAAGTGATCCGACGGGACATAGTCATACGCTTTAATTCCCTAACTTTTGCCTGGACCCGCCTTTTGGGTTTTCAGTCCATCGGGAAACCCTTTTTTTCCCAAGTCACCTTTTCAGGTTTTCAACTTGCCGGGTGTATAGATTTTTTTTATTTTATCCCTAATTTTTGCCTGAACCTTTTGGTTCGCCGGGATGCCCTTGTTTTGCCTAGGTGTGTCAACCTAGCGGGTCTCTTATGCGTAGTATCTTTTGACTATGTCCACGTTCCCAGGGTGTGGCAGGTCGTCGCCGTCCATGGTGGTTAAGATCATTTCCCCACCGGAGAATATGTTCTTGATCACAAACGATCCTTCATAGGTAGAAGTCCATTTTCCCCTAGGATCACTTTGTGGCAAGATGATACCCTTGATCACTAGATCTCCAGCTTGATATACTTGGCGTCTTACTTTCTTGTTGAAAGCCTTGATCATCTGTTTTTGATACATCTGATCATGGCAAACAGCAGTAAGTCTCTTTTCATCAATTAAGTTCAGTTGATAAAGTCGAGTTTGGATCCAATCGTCCTTATTCAAACCTGCATCCTTCATAATCCTTAAAGAGGGGATCTGAACCTCAATAGGCAAGACAGACTCCATGCCATAAACCAAAGAATAGGGTGTTGTCCCAGTTGAGGTGCGAGCCATGGTATGATACCTGTGGAGAGCAAATGGTAGCATCTCATGCCAGTCCTTGTAGGTGACTGTCATTTTTTTGTATGATCTTTTTAATGTTTTTATTTGCAGCTTCGACGGCACCATTCATCTTTGGCCGATAGGGGGATGAATTGTGATGCTGAATCTTGAACTGCTCGCACAAGGCGGTGATCATAGTATTGTTAAGTTTGGTGCCATTATCAATGATGATCCTTTCTGGGATACCGTACCGGCAAATGAGATTCTGCTTGATGAAGCGGGCAACGACATTCTTAGTAACGAATGCGAAGGAAGCTGCTTCGACCCATTTTATAAAATAATCAATGGCCACTAGAATGAAACGGTGTCCATTGGAGGTTGTAGGCTTGATCTCCCCGATCATATCGATTACCCACATAGCAAAGGGCCAAGGAGCCATCAAGACATTCAGAGGAACCGGAGGTATGTGCACCTTATCAGCATAAATTTGAAATTTATGACAGGTCCGAGAGTGTTGATAGCAGTCTGCTTCCATGGTAGACCAATAATAGCCTGCCCGTAGGATTTTCTTCGCCACTGTATGCCCACTGGAGTGAGTGCCAAAGGTACCTTCATGTAATTCAGCCATGATCTTTTCAGCCTCAATCTTATCCATACAACGGAGCAGAATAGAGTCATGATTGCGTTTGTACAGGATGCCATTACTTAGGAAGAACTTAGCAGAGAATCTCCTTAAGAACTTTTTATCATTGATTGAAGCTCCTTCTGGATATTCTTGAGCCTCGAGATACCTCTTGACTTCATGGAACCAAGGCTAGTCCACTACCTCTTCAGTATTAATCTCGTGACAGTATGCTGGTTCATCCATTCGTTCGATGGTGATTTGGGGAGCCTCGTTATCCCAATTAATTTTAAACATAGATGACATTGTGGCTAGAGCGTCTGCTAGCTGATTTTCTTCTCGCGGGAAATGCTCGAAGGTAATCTCCTAAAAATATGGTAGCAATGCCAAAACATGTTCTTTGTAAGGGATAAGGTTTGGGTGCTTATTGTCCCATTCTCCATTGATATGACTGACAACCAAAGCTGAATCTTCAAACACATCTAAAGATTTGATTCCCAAGTCTATGGCAGCCTTGAGACTAAAGATGCATGCCTCGTATTCTGCCATGTTATTCGTACAGTTGAAGCAAAGCCTGGAAGTAAAGGGAGTATGACGTCCTTCCGGAGATATGAGTACGACGCCGATACCATTACCAAGTGCATTGGATGCCCCATCAAAGAACAGGGTCCATCAGGATCCTTGTTCAGGTCCGTCATATGGTCTGATTTCTTCACAGTTGTCTAATGTCATGATGTCTTCATCCGGGAATTCAAACTTCATGGACTGATAATCTTCTACAGCTTGATGGGTAAGATGATCAGCTAGCACACTGCCCTTTATAGCTTTCTGGGTAGTGTACTGTGTGTCATATTCTGTTAGGATCATCTGCCATCTAGCCATCCTTCCAGACAGAGCAGGCTTCTCGAAGATGTACTTTATCGGATCCATCTTAGATATCAACAAAGTGGTATGAGTCAACATATACTGTCTTAGCCGGCGAGAAGCCCATGCCAGCATGCAGCAAGTTTTCTCGAGCAGTGAATATCTGGTTTCACAGTCGGTAAACTTTTTGCTTAGGTAGTAAATAGCATTCTCTTTTTGGCCAGACTCGTCATGCTTCCCCAATACACACCCCATTGAGTTCTCTAAAACGGTCAGATACATGATTAGTAGTCTTCCCTCGACTGGCGGCATCAAAACAGGAGGCTCTTCTAAATACTCTTTGATTTTGTCAAAAGTAATCTGACATTCATCATTCCATATGACTACTTGATCTTTCTTCAACAGTTTGAAGATTGGCTCACAAGTAGCTGTTAGGTGAGAAATGAATCGGGAAATATAGTTCAGGCGTCCCAAGAATCCTCTGACTTCCTTCTCAGTACGAGGAGCAGGCATTTCTTGTATCGCTTTAACTTTGGCGGGATTAACCTCGATGCCTTTGTTGCTGACTACAAACCCTAGGAGTTTACCGGACCGGACTCCAAATGTGCACTTGTTTGGATTCAACCTTAATTTGTACTCCTTCAACCCCTCTAACAACTTTTGCAAGTGATCAAGGTGCTCCTCTTCAGTTTGTGATCGGGCTATCATGTCATCTACATAGACTTCTATCTCATGATGTATCATGTCATGAAATAAAGCTACCATGGCGCGTTGATAGGTTGCCCCAGCATTCTTCAGTCCGAATGGCATCACTTTATAACAGAATGTGCCCCACTGTGTGACAAATGTAGTTTTCTCCATGTCCTCAGGTGCCATTTTGATTTGGTTATAGCCTGAGAATCCGTCCATGAAGGAAAATACCTTGTGTTGGGCCGTATTGTCAACCAGGATATCAATGTGGGGAAGTGGAAAATCATCTTTAGGGCTAGCCCTATTTAAATCTCTATAAACCACGCACATTCGTACTTTGCCGTCCTTTTTAGGCACGGGAACAATGTTGGAAACCCATTGAGGATAGGAAGTGACATCCAAGAACCCAGCATTGAACTGCTTCATAACTTCTGCTTTGATCTTCTCTGACATGTCAGGTCTCATGCGGTATACTTTTTGTTTCACTGGTGGACAATCTTCTCTTGTGGGTAGACGATGTACCACGATGTCTGTATCAAGTCCTGGCATGTCTTCGTATGACCAGACAAAGATCTCAACATAATCGTGCAATAGCTGAATCATACGCTCCTTGACACTTGGCTCTAGATTGGCACCCACCTTGATTTCCTTTTTATCTTCCTCGGTACCCAAGTTGATTGTATCCAATGGTTCCTCATGAGGCTGGATAGCTTTTTCCTCTTGTTGTAGTAGTCTAGCCAATTCCCTTGGTACTTCACAATCTTCCCCACCTTCGTCTTCGACTTGGTAGATTAGATCTTCAGAGTTACTAAAGGCCATAGCAGTATCGTTACCCATGGGTTCCGGAATGGAGGGGTACCTTCATTTGTGATTGTGGGTGTGTGTAAGGGTATAACCATCTTTAAACAATAAAATGTAAAAGAAAGATAATGAGAACAAAAGGTTTGTATGTGAAAAACGTCCATGATTCATTGAATGTCATATGAAAATGAAATAAAAACCCTTACAAATGGACCATTATGCCTCGGGTAAGACACAAGGTTGAAAATGTACGAATTGTTTGTGAATATTACAAGTCCAACAGAAATGTAAAAGATAAATTACTGAGAGATGAAAGTTATTGGAACAAAGTCTCTGGCTTCCCAATTGCGAAGTCCTTCGTTGACAGTAGGAAATATCCAATCTTCCAAGCTGCCATCTTCTTCACTGTCTTCCACTGCGTTGACCTCTTGGTTGCTAATCTTCAAAGGTGGCCCTCCAGCACGGGCACGGCGTACAGCCCTCTGAGCACTTGAAGTAAACCCCAAGCCAAACCTGTCAGATTTATACGGAATGTCTGGAAGCTGCCCCCAGATGGTGCATCCACCCTCCTCTACTACTGCCTTGGTGTCCTTTAGAGATGACATATGAAGCGGAGGTCTTGTGATCTTGGGGATTGAGGATACCGTTTTGGTTACTGCTACCTATTGAGAGACTTCTTCGAAATGTTGAAAAGGAGTTTCAATGAACTCGCCATCCAATTCCACATACCGGAAAGAATTTAGGTGGCTAATCATGTACTCTTCCTCTTCGTGGACAGTGATAATCTTTCCATGGACCGAGTATTTCAGCATCTGGTGTAGTGTAGAGGTGACAACACCAACATTATGGATCCAGGGTCGTCCTAGCAGACAGGAGTAAGAGGGGCGGATGTCCATTACATAGAAAGTTGAGTTGAAAGTCTGATTTCCCACCTTTATGGGGATGTCCACCTCCCCGTGGACCATCCTCTTTGAACCACAAATGCTCTCACGACTATGTTACTGGGTTTCAATTTCAGTCATTCGCAATCCAATCTATCGAGATCTTTCTTCGGTAAAACTTTCAAAGACGAGCCCGTGTCTACCAAGACATGGGCTAGAGTTGTTCCTCTACACTCCACAGAGACATGTAATGCCTCATTGTGTTTTCTCCCTTTTGGTGTCAGGTCTACATTAGAGAAACCTAAGCCATTATCAGTTGTCAAACTGGCCACACAATCTTGGAATTGGTCAGCGGATGTCTCTTGTGGCACATGGGTTTTCTTCAGAAATTTGACCAGAGCTTTCGCATGTGCCTCAGAACACAGCAACAAAGCCAGCATGGAGATCTTGGAGGGGGTTTGCCCCAACTGTTCAACCACGTCATAATCACTCTTCTTCATTATTCTCAGGATCTCCTCCATTTCCTTCTTGGAGGTTTCGGGGATGGTCAGTGGTTGAGCCTTCGTCCTGACAGGCTCTTCTTGAATACCTTTTCCCCGAACATCAGCAGTAGAAGTTTTGGTGGGGATAACAGCAGGGGTTGTGTCATCTTCATTGAGAGGAGTACTTGCGGATATGATTATTGGTATGGAGGTAACCTTTGGAGCAACCACGGGTCTAAAAATTGCCTTTGGAGGGGCATATTCTGGAGAGAAGATTCTACCGCTACGGGTAATCTTGCTAGTTCCGACAATATTGCTAATGTTGGAGTTTTCTTCTTCGGAGCTCACTTCTTTGGCAGTCAGTTCATCTTGTTTGACACCATGGTAGTAGATTTCTCCACCGTAGTTCCATGGCACTGTTTTATCTGACTCATACGGGATCAGCCCGGGCATTGTGATCTTAAGAGGAGTAGTTTTTGGAACCGATGTAATCCTAACGGGTCTTTTGGGGACCCTGGGAGGATTGGCGGAGATGGTTATGATCGAAATTTCTTCAACAGGAATAGGTAAAACAGGAGCTTTTAAAAACATAATTTCTTGATTGTCTATCAGGCGTTGAATGCATGTCTTCAACAGAGGGCAAACAGTTAATGAGGATAAGCAATGATGGCAGTCTTCTTTACAACCTGGAAAAACACCAGCTTTCAACAAGTTCATCTTGATGATTGGGAGCGGAGTCAAAAGTTCATCCACTGTGGCAACAAATAAATCTTCCTCGACAGCATTGGTGTTGTGGCCATGCCTAGGCATCGGAGCGGAAATGAAATTTGGTTTCTCAGGTGCGTCAAACTCAACTTCTTTTGCATCTATAAGGTCTTGAATTTTGTTTTTCAGGGCCCAACAGTTGTTAGTGTCGTGACCCGGACTTTCAGAATGGTATGTGCATTTGGCATTTGGGTGATAATGAGGAGACGCAGTGTTAGGATTCTTTGGGGCCTCCTTTAAAGTTACCAGATTCAATTTCAGAAGGTTTGGTAAAACCTGGGCTAGAGTCATATTAATCCTTGTAAATTTCCAGACTGGCCTTTCCACCCTCGGCTGATTACTTCTTGGTTTATCAGATGCAGGCTTTGGGATCATAACGGCCCCCACCACTGGTCGGCGTTCAGTTCTTCCTTGATTCCTTTGTGAATAAATGGCAGATACCTCCTTCTTCCCAGTGAAAGGATTTCTCATAGCCGTAGAGGCAGACGCATCCTTCTGAATCTTTCCACTTTTTATACCAGCTTCCACCCTTTCTCTGGTTAATATTAGCTCAGTAAACCCAGCAGATGAGCTCCCAATTAAATGGTTAAAGAAAGGGCCCGATAGGGTGCCCAAGAACATATCCACCAACTCCCTCTCAGACAGAGGGGGTTGCACTCTTCCATCTAGATCTCTCCATTTATGCGTGTAATCTTTGAAACCCTCATTTGAAACCATAGCCATACTCTGAAGTTGAGTATGGGTAGACGCCAAATCTGCGTTATACTGGTATTGCTTATAGAAGGTTGCAGAAAGATCTTCCTAGTTGTGGATGTCGGCCCTTTCCAATTGGTAAAACCAATCAAGTTGTGTTCCGGATAAGCTGTCTTAGAAAAATGGACCCACAAGTCTTTGTCGGCAGAGTGCGGTTGAATCTTCCTCACGTATGATCGAAGGTGCATTTTAGGACATGACACCCCATCATATTTTGCAAACAGCGGTACTTTGAACTTTGGTGGGATCACAATTCCCGACACTAGCCCCAATTCCTCAAAGTCTAGACCTGGTACTTTCTGTATTTCCATAGAATTTATACGCTCTTCAAGATGTTGGTATTTATCATCCACTGGAGGATACTAATCCTCGGAGTAATCTTCTTCTTCCTCCTCTTCTTCAGACTCTGACGGAACTGTTGTTTCTTTTCCTTTTCTTTCTCCTTCCTCAAATGTTGTTGGAAAATCAAAGGTTCTTCTAGTCTGTCCTTGAAACCTTCTTCCCATGATTACCACGCCAGTTGGTTTCTTCTCTTTCTTCTTTTTATCTTTTGCTAGCAGAGTCTTCAGCTCCTCTTGTCCTTTGGCCAAGGTTGTGATTAATTGTTGAAACTGCATGTTTTGGGCTTGAAGATCTTTGACTGTCTGTTCGAGATCCATCTTACTGAAATAAACAGTAGAGAGATGAGGAAACTTGTTGCAAAGACTTGTTTATGTTATGATGAATGATATGTGCATATGTAATGTTTTCAAGGATTTTAAAAGATTCAAGTTCGTTTTAAACAAAAGAGAAACACACGTTATATTAAATAGATAGAGTTTGAGTACATCAATTCTGCTTGGGCAAAATAATACAATACTCTAAGATAAAAAAGTAGTGTGCATCCTCTTTGGCGCAATGTAGGCATTTAGAGTCTGCTCTTCATGTAGTAGCCTAGTGAATTCCAAAACCTTCTTCTCGCTTACGTAGAATTGGGCTTCGAAAGTATCACGCTCTCCTTTGAGCTGTATCCAATCCCTTTGTAGGTCTTCAAGAGATGTGGGCATGTCAAGTAGTAGGATAGTGTATGGAACTTCTCCCTCCTTAACAGGCTCAATGATCACCGGGAGAATGGAAGGATAAGGCATCATAAGACTTTGAGCGCGGGATCATACCCACTTGAGGTAAGGCTCAAGAGGGATGGAATTCTTGTGTCCCAAAGTCTTGCTATCCACCTTGTTTAGCATCCTCCATGTTCAGATGAACCTCTGGCGAAGACCTTGTTCGTCGTTGTCGTAGTCGAATACCAAGCCTTGAATCAACATATCATGTGGGCCATCCCTTCGGGCATAACCAAACTGTCTTAGAGCCAAGCATGGGTTGTAGGTGATGCCTCCCCTAATTCCAAGTAGAGGTACATTAGGGAATTCCCCACAACGGTCAACAATGATAACATTCTCTTTGGATCGAGAGCACCAATGAATATCTGAATGTTTGAGCATCATTAACCTTTGTGACCACCTCAAACCTTGCTCATTCTTTAAGACTGATTGGGGAAGATGAGAAATAAACCATCTTGCCAAGAGAGGAGTGAAACACATAAGAACACCTCTTTTCCTCATTGTACGAGTGTGAAAAGAGTGTAAGATATCTCCAAGCAGCGTAGAAACCGGATTGCGTGACATGAAGATTTTAACAGAACTCACATCTATGAGTTGTTCAGGATTGGGGAACAAGACCATCCCATAGATAAGAAGAGCCACAATTTCCTCAAATTCTTGTAAGTCCAAGGAATTCCAACAGCTTTGGGCCTTTTCAAACAAGAACTTTGCTAATAAGCCTTTGACACCACTTCTAGTTTCCCAATGGGTTGTGACATCGGATGAGTGCAAGTGCAGAGCTTGAGCAATCTCCTCTGGATTTGGATCTCTTTCCGTACCGTTGAAAGGTAGTTGATTGAGAATAGGAATCCTCAAGAGTTGAGAGAATTCTTCCAAAGTTGGCACAAGTTGATAGTCAGGAAATATGAAGCAATGATGCAAAGGATCAAAGAACTGGAAGAGAACTTTCATCATGTCCTCCTCTTTGTTGGAGGTGACCAAGTTGAGTAGACGACCATGCCTCTCGGTGAATGGAGAGTTCTCAGGGATCCTTGAATCTAGCTCCTTGAGTTTTGGAGGAATTCTTACAAGGTTGACTTGGATAGTTTTCCTACGAAGTGAATCCATATCCTACAAAACAAGAACAAAGATGAATCTCCAAAATCCTTGAAATGGTTAGTGGATGCATATGATGCTCGTGATGTCCATGATGTTATGCACAAGTATATATGTACAAGCAAATCAAACAAGTTCTTAGTTTAGGCTTGCATGGGGTTTTATAGGTAAGTACCCTCTTGAAGTTTAGTTGGCTCAACCTGTCCTAGTAATAGTAACCGGGTTCTAAGGAGCTCAATATCACTGGATTGTTTCCTTGTTCATTGTTTCAGCTCAAGCCTCTTTAATGGCGACCGAAATATCCCAAGAAACCAACCCTCAATGAGTGTAGTATCGAGTATCTACCAACTTCGGACTGTACCAAAGCCGGTCATCTCACTGCATCCTAAAAGGCCAAGTTAGTCAAGTAAAGGGTTCTAGAAGTTCGTTAGTGCTTCATGACATCACTCAGTGGCCCCGTATTCTCTTTGATTGGCTCAAAGGCTACCAGTACCCACAAATACGTCACACTAACATAGCTATTGCTTAGACCATGTCGGTATACCCCGCATAGTTTCCACAATGTATTGCTATTTACCTATAATGTTTCCTAAATCCGGGTGGAGGATTCAAAACCCAAACAAAGAACCATAATGTAAAGCAAACAAATCAAACAATATAAGCAAATAAATGTGATCTAGCCCTAAGGTAACCCCACTTTTAAAATTGTCCCCAGCAGATTCTCCAGTTCTGTGATACGGTGGGAGAACTGACTTGAGGGTTTTGCGTTTTATCGCAAATGTTGCAGTTTAGCAAGAGTCGCCACCGACTTTTCTTTTATCCGAAAGGAAAGGTGAAAAAGCACAGGAAAGACCTTTGAGATGTTTTCTTGAGTTCGGGGGGTAGGTTGTGAAAAGGGAAGGTATTAACACCCTTTTCATCCATGGTTTTCCATGGGCTCTTAGTTACTTGCTAGATCACTTGCTTTTGTTTGTTTGAAATTGTGCTTGGTGTGGTTTTGAAAGTATTTTGTAAAAGAGGTCATTCGTTTAGGAAATCTTTGTAATGATTCTCGTTCGTAAGAATGTATACAAAGATGTTTGTCTTTTGAAAATGTTTTCAATGATTGTAAGATGTTTGAAAATGTGTGTGTTGGTTTTGAAAATAGCAAGGATGTTTGTTGGAAATTAGAGCAAGTAACTAGAAGCAATCTACCTACCCAGATGTCTTTCTTATTTAATTTCTATTCCTTTGACATTGTTGTCTTACCATTGATTTGGTAAGCAACCCTATCTTTGGATGTAAGCGGGACGAGCGTGGGTCATCGTATAACCATGATTAGCAATGTTTGCAAAGTATCTTAGCATTTTTGAGGGACCAAGATCATTTTGTAAGGCAACCTTGAATAGCGTCATCGAGGGACTATGATCTTATATTTGTTTGTTTTGCCAAGATAATTCGCATGCGTAATATGGCTATTTTTGTTTTAGGCAACCAAGTGGTGAAACCCTAAGGATGCTTGTGTGCAAGTGTATCATTTTCATGCTTTGATTTTGTCTTTGTATTTAGGGTTTTCTATTTTGCTTTGTTTTGCTCTTGTCATACAAACCCTAATTACTAATCATGGCATATAAAGCGATAAATTGTGTAATGTAAATATTTCTAAGCTATTACAACAATTTATGGGAGGGGGAAATACAAATTTGAATGGAGATTTGCAAGAATATAAACCTAAATCAATTATTACAACCAAATCGAATTTGTGGGAATTAGAATAAATACAATACAATATTAAAAAGAAAATACAATGCAATGTACATGTAAAAAAGATTTTTGTGTCTTGTTTTTTTATGTAAAAGAAAATTTAATCTAAACCTAAAAATATAAAGAAAAGGAATAAATTTTTTAAAAGGGGTTTAATCCTAATTATTACTTAAAAGAAAAATAAAGTTTTTATACGTATTATTTTGTGTATTTTCTTGTGTAAAATAATAAATAATAGGTATTTTGTGTATTTTCTTATATATATATATATATATATATATATATATATATATATATATATATATATATATATATATATATATATATATATATATATATATATATATATATATATATATATATATATATATATATATATATATATATATATATATATATATATATATATATATATATATATATATATATATATATATATGCAAAAATAGGTATTTATAAGTATGAAGTGAAAAATAAATTAAACTAAATATATTTAATTATATTTACAAGTTTATTAAGAAAATAAATGATATCCTATCAAAATAAAATATATTTTTATATGAGAAATAGAATAAAAATAAAATAATAGTGCAATATTATTAACTTACATTTTTTGAGATTTTTATGTAGTAAAGGAAATATTTAAATTATTAAATATGAAAAATAAAACAAATAAAAAATAAAACATATGAGAAGTTGGCAAGGGGGGCAATGTAGTAGATTAGTAGTAACATGTTAGCAAAAAGATGCCAAGCCCAAAGACTCAGCCCAACCTGCAAAAAAGTGTCAAAACTGAAGAAAAAAAAAGTGGAAAAATGCAAAACAAAAGTAGCGCGCCCAGGTTCGAACCCAGAACAAGGGTCTCACCAACGTGCTACTTTGCCACTGGGGTGGCCATACTTCCATTGTCTTCAGGGAAGCAAAAACAATATAACACAAAACGCGCCCTATGCCCCGTAGTTCGTCTTCTTCTTCATGCTTGGCCAGACACCCTGTAACTCTCTCATACTTCCATAAAAATAAAAACTTATAACATGAAAAATGTAATGCTTGAACTCACGATTCCAAACATAAAAGTTATGTGAACTATTAATCAAAGAACAAAGAGAATTTTAACAGCCCTAAATCTTGACCTAATATTTCCAGAAATTTCAAGTTCCAAATTCTCTCAGTACAAGTAAAATCAATGCAAGATAATGGTATGTACATCTTCGTTATGATGAGGACTACATTTTTTATTCACAAATTGTGGCCTAAGGTTGCCTGTACAAGGAGATAGAGTTTGAAATTTTACCTCCTTCAGTTGGAATCATGAATGGAACTATGGTGAGTTTGATGGAGGCCTGATGCTTGTTTGAGCTTCCTTGAACTACCCTGGATGTATCCCAACCCTTGCCTTGCTCTGAAAGTAGCTGGAACTCCTTGGCCAAGTCAAACTGCAAGCTCTGAAGTCAACAATGGCAGATGGTGGAGGAGTGATTATAGAACAGGGATGAAGGCCTGGATTGACTGGGTATCAAGTATGTAAGATGTTTTTGTGATCCAAACTCAAAACGCACGAGCCAAATAGAAGATGGATGTGCTTATGCAAAATCTGCAGTTTTGGACAAATTTTTGGTGTTTTGCTGGTTAAGAGTGTTTCATGTCCTTGCTAAATGTGTATTGTGTTGCATAATGTTTGTATATTAGTATGGAAATGGTTTGATGTCAACCCTCTAACAGCTATGCCTGTTTCCACCTTTTTGCCACTTTTCTTGTATTTGAAGTAAAGTGATAAGACAAAACCTCACATGCTTGTACTGGCTGGCTTAGGGTTGGTATTTCTTCTCTACAAGTTTCCTTAGGTATGTGGTACTTGTATGTGTCAAGGGGACAGGTCCAATGCTCAAGATCGTAAAGTTTGCAAAAGTTGCTCTTTTTCAAAATGGCAATGGTCACTTTTTGCCATAAATGGAATTACAAGTTGGATAAAGGTTCTAAGGCATGGATCAAGGCTTTGTCAACTGAGTAAGCATTTAATTAAGGAGTATGGAACAAGTTTGGGACCTGTAAAGCATGGATTAGGCAGCTTAGGTACTGATTGCATCTTTGTTCTTCATGAAATGGCTTGGACAAAAAGTGAGAAATTCCCAACTTCATCTCTTCGATTCTCCCTACTCAAAAATGATCTTGAGGAGTTCTTAGACATTTTGGAAATCTTGCAATGTGCTCTATAATTCATCTTTGAAATTAATTTTAAGATACCTCTTGGAACTAGGTGAAAAATTTCCATGAAGTTGGGTCCAAAACCTGCCTAAATTAGGGCAAAATTTCACTAAGTTAACAAGTTCATGACCATGTATTCACAAATTTATATCTTGATATCCAAGCATATTTAGGGAAACGTGTGTGAAGAAAATTTGTAGATTTCATGGAGGTATACAACTTTCATGTTTGGAACTTTCCTTGAATCATTATGCATCATGGTGAAAAAGTGGCTTAAAGTTGAGAAAAAATAAGAAAATTTTTTATACTTAGAAAATTTCTAAGTTAAGAAAATTTTCAAATTCAAACCCTAATTTTCAAATTTGGATTTCTTGATGAACAAGTTTCATAAATTGACATGTCTTGATAAATTATGACCCTTGGCACTTGATTTTGACCAAAAAGTCAAAGTTTGACCTTTTTAGTATACAGTTGACTTTTGATCAGTTGACTGCAAATTTCATCTGTTAATCCAATGAATTTGAAATGTTTTGAGCCATGTAATTAAGTCAAGATGATGTAATTGAATCCTTGAAATCATGCTTTAACTCAATTGGTCATTTGCTAGGTTAAAAATCATAAATTGCCCTTCCTCAGTCAAAACCCTAATTTTAACCATTTTGCCCTTTTGATGATTTGATCAAATTTCTTGAGGAATTGTAATCCAAACTTGATCAAGTGATACATATGATTTTAACATGTTGATATGGATCAAAAATTATGAAGATTGACTGTAAGTTGGCCATGGTTGACTTTTTCCCCAATACGGTTGATTTTTAGGTCAACTGTCAAATTGACTGATAAAAAATGTGGTTCAAGGTTTAAAAACTTGTCATGAGCAAACTTAGGGATCCATAATGATGTGTGAAAGTCATATGAAGCATTGATAGTCCAAAAATCCTTGTGAAATATCAAACCCTAATTTGGGGTCATCAGCGCATGATGAGATGTCTTGAGCTGACCAAACCCTAATCCAGTCTTGAGTTAAAGAAATCTTGTGAGAAAAGTCTTGATAAATGAGAGGGAAAAATTTGGGGTACAACACCAATGGTCTATGTATTTTGATGGAGCCTCGAACGCATTGGGTAACAGTATTGGCGCTGTAATTATATCTTCCGAGGGTTGTCATACTCTGTTCACCGCCCGATTATGTTTTAACTGCACCAACAATATGACGAAGTATGAAGCGTGTATCATGGGTCTCCGAGCTGCTATTGACCTAAGGATTAAGTTCTTGAGTGTATTCGGAGATTATGCTCTGGTAATAAGTCAGATCAAAGGCGAGTGGGATACGAAGCACCCGAATCTTATTCCTTACAAAGAGTAGGTACTGACATTGCTCCCACATTTTGAGGAGATAACCATTGAACATTTCCCACGAGAAGAGAACCAGTTGGCGGACGCGCTAGCTACCATGTCTTCTATGTTCAAAGTCAGGTGGGACAATGAAGCTGCCTAGATTACCATTGAGAGGTTGGATGAACCCGCACACTGCTACAAGATCGACACTGAAGAGGTAGCAGATAAACCCTGGTTTCACGAGTAAAAAAGGTATCTTGAGGCTCAAGAATACCCCGAGGGGGCATCTGTCAATGATAAGAAGTTTCTAAGAAGGTTCGCTGCGAAGTTCTTCATCAGTAATGGCATCCTCTATAAGCGTAACCATGACTTCACACTACTACGGTGTGTGGACAAGAGCGAGGCAGAAAGGATCATGGTAGAGTTACATGAAGGTACCTTCAGAACCCATTATAGTAGACACACCATGGCTAAAAAGATCCTACGGGAAGGATACTACTTGTCCACTATGGAAGCTGATTGTTATCAGCACTCTCGAACCTGTCATAAATGCCAAGTCTATGTTGATAAGGTGCATGTGCCTCCAGTCCCTCTGAATGTCTTGACATCTCCTTGGCCCTTTGCAATGTGGGGCATTGACATGATCAGCGAGATCAGACCTACTGCGTCTAACGGGAATTATTTCATTCTAGTAGCAATTGATTATTTCACGAAGTGGGTTGAGGCTGCTTCCTTTGCTACAGTAACCAAGAACATCGTGGCACAGTTTATCCGACATAATCTGATTTGTCGATATGGTGTCCCAGAGAGAATTCTTACTGACAATGGTACGAATCTCAATAACACGATAATCACCGAGCTCTGTAAACAGTTCAAGATACAGCATCATAATTATTTTCCCTACCGGCCGAAGATGAACGGGGCTGTTGAAGCAGCTAACAAGAACATCAAAAAGATTGTGCAGAAGATGACGGTGACATACAAAGACTAGCACGAGATGTTACCATTCTCTCTTCATGGGTACCGTACCTCATCACGCACGTCGACAGGAGCAACACCCTACTCTTTGGTGTATGGTATGGAGGGAGTCCTACCCATCGAAGTCCAGATACCCTCTCTCAGGATTATGAAGGATACGGGTTTGAACGAAGATGACTGGATCCAAACCCGACTTGATCAGCTGAATCTAATCGATGAAAAGAGACTTACTGCTATCTGTCATGGCCAGATGTATCAAAAGCGAATTATCAAGGTTTTTAACAAGAAATTCAGACGTCAAGAATATCAAGTCGGGGATCTAGTGATCAAACACATCATACTACCGCAAGGTGATCCCAGGGGAAAATGGACCCATACATACGAAGGACCATTTATGGTTAAGAACATTTTCTCGGGAGGAGCTATGATTCTAACCACCATGGATGGTGACGACCTTCCTCACCCCGTCAATGCAGACATAGTGAAAAGATACTACACATAATCAAAGACCCGCTAGGTTGACTGGCCTAGGAAAAAATAAGGGCTTCCCAGCGAACCAAAAGGGTTCGGGCAAAAGTAAGGGATGAAAATGATAAAACTGTACACCCGGCAAATCGAAAACCTGAAAAGGAGACTTGGGCAAAAAAAGGTATCCCGGTGGACTGAAAACCCGAAAGGGAGGTCAAGGCAAAAATTAGGGATCAAAGCGTAACACTATGTCTCATGGGATCATCTCGCAACCAAACTTCGGTATTGTGATACGGTGGCAGAACTGACTTGTTTGACGCTGGTTTGCATTTTGCATTTTTGTGTTTGCAAAATGTCGCGGTAAGCAAGAGTTGCCACCAACTTTTATTTCATCGAACCGGAAAGGAAAAAAGTACAGAAAAATCCTTTTTCGAGATATTCTGAGTACGGGGGGTAGATTATAGAAAGGGAAGGTGTTAGCACCCTTTCTATCCATGGTTTTCCATGGGCTCTTAGGTACTTGCTCATCTTTTAAAATTACTTGTGTATTTGCTTTGTTTTTGAAAAGTTTGACTTTGTGATAACCCTTGTATCAGTCCTCAAAGGTGTGACGAAGTTGTTTTGAAAATTGTTTTGAAAAGTGTAAGTGTGAAAAGCTTTGACTGGAGCAAGTACCTACTAGCATCTACCTACTCGAAAAAAGATCGTTTCTATTCTTGTTTCCTTTAGACAACACTATCCTACTATTGAGAAATAGGTAGCACTGTTGTTGGAGTTGTAAGGGTCAATTCAAAAGGGACGTACAATCACTAAAGCAATGTTAGGACACTTTTGTAGTAACCCTAGAGTCTTAAGATCATATTCGAGGCAACATTTCTGAGGCAACATTTCCGAGGCAACATTTGATCTTTTTAGATAGGAGGACAACCACTAAGATACCCTATACTTAATGATCATTTACCGAAGACAACCGAAGTGTGAGTGTTGTACCCCAAACTTTTCCCTCCCATATCTCTCAATACATTTCAAGTGAGGTTCTCAAATTGCTCAAGGAAGTCCAAGAGTTGACTAGACAAGCTCTCTCCTAAGGCAGTCTCCCTCAAAATTAGGGTTTCATGTTGCATCAAGATGTGTGAGTCCAAAGGGTCTCAAATGCTCACCATTGCCCTAATATGTTCTCAAGATCATTCATGTCAAGTTTCAAGCCTTGCAGAGAAAGTTTGCTCAGTCAATTGCTCAAAGGCCTGAAAATCGACTAGGTTAGGGCAAAAGTCAATTGTGGCCCACATACAGTCAAACTTCAATATTATTGGTAAAAATTCTCATTTTGAAGTATTATTCATCATTTGATCAAGGGTTGATCATGATTCATCAAGGATTGCTCACAATTCATCAAAACCCAAAAGCTGCTAAATTAGGGTTTTGCAGGAAAAGTCAACTCAACTTTGACCAAGCATAACTTTCTAATAGTTTATGATAAATGACCCATCCAAATCTCATTTTTAAGAGGGTGAAATTCCCTACAATTCATATTCATCTCCCTAGTTCAAAATATGCACTCACAAGAAGTTATGAATTTGGACATTATAGGTCATTTTGAAATGTCAACAAAAACACCTTTTTTGTCAAAGCTTCATACATGAACATGGAATACGAAATTGAGATGATACCAAAAGGGTTTCTTAGGAGACATCTCAAAATTTCTAAAAAGTCCAAGAACACCTTCAAAGAGTCAAAATTGAGGAAGTTATGGATTGGTGAAGTTGACCCTTTTTGCAAAATTGCCAAAAGTCAAAAATGCCTCAAATTGCAATTTTTGCTAAATTGGCCTAACTTTTTGCACTTGTTTTGAGTTGGTAGCATGGTCCACGAGCCCTATCTCTTCACATTTGTCTTTATCTTATTTTTGCTATTTATTTTGATTTTTTTATTTCAATTAAATCATTTAAATCAAAACAAATCATGAAAAAATCCAAATCATTGAAACTTCAAGATCTTGTGCATATTTCAGGTCCTATATCCAGCTAGCAAGTGAATCAATTCGTGCAAGGCATAGGTGGGCACAAAAATATTGGTTTTGGCCTATTTTTAGAAAGATTTTCAAGTGAATCAAATCAAGATCAAAAGCCATAATTGATAAAGATTGAGAACACTTTTGCAACCCTAATTCCATCAGTGGTATATAGTGTACAATTGCAGACCTAAAACACAAGGTTTGGAGGCGCACAAAGGTAGAACAAAACTTGAAAAATTTCAAAGTGGTGAGTTGATTTCATACTTCCAGGCGTTTTCAAGGTCCTCTAGCCATCTCATTCAATTCCTGGGATTGCAAGGAAGTTGTACCAATCAAGAACAAGCATTTTCCAGCGCTAGAACTCACTGTAAGTCAGCCACGACCATGGCTTTTTCTTGAAATCGAATCACATGATTTTGGAACTTATAGCATGAATTACATACATATTCATGTTCCGTGAAGTATTTGTAAGTTGTTCATCACCATTAATTGCATTTTTTCTAACTCCATAAAGATTTGCCATTATTAGGGTTTCTGGTCTCATTTTAGGGTCTTTGTGTACAGGTGAAATTGGCCCACAAGAAGGGCATCATAATGCTCAGCAGGCCAAGAGGGTTTGATTCATGGCCTTAGACTCCATTTCTCATACCCATGGGAGATTTTGAAACAAGCCAGGGTTGTAGTGATGGACATTTGTCCGTAGGTAAAAGTCGGTGACTTTTAGCAACGAAGAGAGGACAGGGACGACTTGCGTGGCACCATCTTACTTGTCCATTTGAATTTTGGCGCTTTTTTCCCACTAACCCACATCATTATATATTATCATTTATTATTATTCCATGTACAAATAAAACATGCAGCGCAGTTGGTAGCAAGGCTAGTGGAGAAAGCCATGGGGCCTGAGTTCGAATCCCAAGTCCCCCATTATTTCACATTATTTTTCTTTAAATGATCACGCGCGTGTATAGGCAGGGATACCACCATGTACCCTCATCATCCAACCAACCAGATGTCCAGGAAGCCAGATCTGATGGCCATCATGTGGTGACCATGATACACCCCAGTCAATGCACAGCATGGGAGCAGAAAGGTCAACGTGGATCATCTTGTTTTGGGCCCAAGGCTTGCTATTCACACCCCCCTCAAATTGCTGATTTCTCAGGCCCGTATCTCTTTTCCTTTATTCTTTTTATTTTGTTAATTAATTAATTTAAATTATTTTTACTAACGCCAAATTAATTCTTTTTTCATAAAAAACATAAAATCAATTTTCATCCAATTAGATTTAGAATTAGCTTTTTTCCAAAAAATTAATTTAAATTAGTTTATTTAATTTTAGGGTAACTTTTAATTCTTTTGTAAATAGATTAAAAACAATTAGAAAATTAGGGTTTTAGTGTAATTTAAATTCTATTTTCTTTTTCTTAAAAATAACCAAAAAAACCACAAAAATAGGTCAAATATATATTATTTTCTTTAACTTAATTTAATTGGTAATTTTGTACATATTTAATTCAAACTTTATTTTTCTTAAAAATAATTAAAAACAAAAAAATAAGTTTTTCTTTCGATTAGGTTAGACAGGGTCAAAACCCTAGTTCTCTCTCGTTCTCGATTCATCGCGTTTATTTATTTTTACCATATTGATGTAATTGCTCACAAGTTGTAATAGATTAATTACGGTTTTTCTCCTTTTCATTTATCGTTTTGACGGGTTGTTTTTGGATATGTAATTAATACCCGAAGCCTTGTAATAGCGTAGCTTTACTTTCCGCACTTTAAATTCCACAAAAATATTAACTGTTAGATGTATGAATATTAGGGCTGCATGAAAAGACTGTATGTAAACTTTAAAACGGTTAGCAAACCCTAAATGTGCAAAGATAGTAACTTGAAATTGAATCACTCGCACATGCGCACTTCTAAGGTATACTCCCACTTCAGTTGCCTTCGGTAAACGATCATTGAGTATAGGATATTTTAATGGTCGCTCTTTTGTCTAAAAGATCAAATGTCCCGTTCGGAAAGGTTGCCTCGGAATTGTTGCCTCGAATACGATCTTAAGACATTAGGGTTATTACTAAGACGTCCTAACATTGCTTTAGTGATCGAATGTGCCTTTTCGAATTGACCCTTAAAACTCCAATGATGGTGTTACCTACTTAGTAATAGTGGGATAGTGCTGTCTAAAGGAAACGAACATAGAACAATTCTTTTTTCGAGTAGGTAGATGCTAGTAGTTACTTGCTCAAAACAAACAAACCTTTTTTTTCACACTTACACTCTTTTACAACAAAGTTTTCAAAATGACTTCGTAACACTCTTGAAGACAGAAGCAAGAGTTAAATCGAAGTAAAACAAAAACTTTTCAAATCACACAAACACAGAAGCAATTTTAAAAGATGAGCAAGTACTTAAGAGCCCGTGGAAAACCACGGATAGAAATGGTGCTAGTACCTTCCCTTTCTATAATCTACCCCCCGTACTCAAAATCTCAAAAAAGGTATTTTTCTGTGCTTTTTTCCTTTCCAGTTGGATAAAATAAAAGTCAGTGGCGACTCTTGCTTACCGCGACATTTTGCAAACACAAAATGCAAACCAGCATTTCTAAAACAGTCTGGTTCTGCCACTGTATCACAGTGAGTATACCCTAAGAGTGATATGTGCGAGTGATCTGTTTTCAATTATTTAGTCTTTGCACATTAGGGTTTCCTAACTGGATTAATTTGTCATGCATTCTTGTCAATCAATCCTATTAGCATACATCTAAACAGTCAAATATTTTGCGAGAATTAAAATGCAAGAAAGTAAATCTACGCTATTACAAGGCTTCGGGGAGGGGGATTAATTACATAGCCAAAAACCCGGGAAAAATGCGATAAATAAAAAGCCCTAGATTAAACTATTACAAACCATGAACAGTTACAACAATATTGGCAAAAATAAATAACACGCGCGCGATGAATCGAATACGAGACAACTAGGGTTTTGACCCTTGCCTAAATCTAATTGCGATTGATTAAAAAAAAGTTTTTTTTGTCATGTTTTGTTATTTAAAAAAATAAATAAATCATTAAATTAAAAAAGAAAAGCCTAATTCTAATTAATTTTAATTTTAAGAAAAAATAAATTAATTTAATCTAAAACCTATTTTTGTATTTTTATTTATTTGAGAAAAAGAGCAAAACTAAATCAAAAGTTTTAACCTAATTTCTATTTTGATTTTATTTATGAAAACAAATTAAAATCTCACTAAGTTAACACTAAATTAAATTAATTTTGATAATAATAAAAAAAACTAAACCTAATTTTTTTGTGGATTATTGATTTTATGATTTTTATGAAAAATAATTAATTTGCCAATTAAAATGATTAAAAGAAAATTAAAAGAATTAAAGAAAGGAAATAAATAAAATAAAAAAGGTTAGAGATGGGCCTGATGCTATTTAGCAATTGGGAGGGTGTGCTAAGGAAATTTTGGGCCCAAATCGAACTCAGCCCTTTTGACTTTGCTTGTTTCAGTGCATGCATTGACCTGAGGCGTATGGTGGACTTTCAGTGGAATAGCCTTGGATCTGGCTGGAGAGGCGTGTGATGGCCAGATGGTGATGGTGTACGGTGGACTTCTTGATATGAAGCATGCTGGATTACCTATTGAAAAAATATTATGAACAAAGGTTGGGACCTGGGGATCGAACCCAAGTCCTCATGCATGTTTCCAATGCACGCTTTCCATCTGTGCTGCAAGTGTTATTTGTACATATAATAAAAACAAAATATAATATATGGAAAATGATGGCTAATAGAAAAAGGCTCTAAAATTCAAATCGTCCAGCCAGGGAGTGCCACGCATCCATCTTCTTCCTCCCAACCGTCGTTTTAGGTAACAACATTTTTACCTACGGTTGCCTCGCTGTAGCTACAAGCCTGCTCATCAAAAAAATTCTCTACAAGCAATAAAAAGGAAATTCAAAGGTGCCAATTAACTCGTCTCATCCTCACGAGTATCATGGCACCAGAATCCAAACCTAATTTAGCTTATATTGCAACGCCCTAAACAAGAACGTAAAACCCAAGTTATGGCAATATCTTGTACATGCGTTAAAAATGCAATTAAGTGGTACCAATAGTTTGCAAACTCAATGATGAACATGAATATATAATCAAAACATGCATAGGATGAGTAAATCAACGAAATCGAAATTGAGTTTGGAGGCAAACCGTGGTACCTGTAACTTATAATTCCAGGCGTGAAAAGGCTTGCAATTGATTGGGATTTGTTCCTGGGATGTCCAGCAATCTGTTGGCAATGTTAGAATGGCTTGGATTGGCTTCTAGGATGAAAATTGGATCACCACTTTCTCTTTAATTTTTTCAGTTTTGTTCTTGCTCTGCACGACTGTTCAACCTCTTTTCTTACCCTAGATCTCTTTTGTATATGTAATGCAACATATTAGGTCAACAAAAACGAATTCAATCTTGCCCATTATGAAGATTTGATTTGGTCTTTCATGGCATATGATATCTTTCCAAACTTGCTTTAATTCAATCTTTTCCACCCAAATTAGCCTTGCACGAATTGATTCTTAATTGACAGCATATAAGATCTTCCTTCAATGCAAAAATCATCCCTAAAACACATTATATGATTTATTTAGATTTATTTGATTTTATTTGAATTTTAAGTGAATAAAAATCAAAATAAATTAAATAAATAAATAAATAAAGCATGGAGGGTCCCATAGGTCGTGGACAATGTTATCATTGAAGTGCAAGCATAAAAAGTTGGGCCCATTTAGCAAAAAAATGCAAATTTGATCAATGTTGACTTTTGACAATTTCCCAAAAATTGACAACTTTGACAATGCATAACTCTCTCAATTTTGACCATAGAGAGGTGTTCTTGGACTTTTTATAAATATTAGGATGTCCTCTAAGCAACCCTTTTTGTCTCATCTCAATTGAGTCTTCCATGTTCATGTATGAAGCTTTGACCCAAAAGGTGTTTTTATTGACTTTTCAAAATGCCCTATAATGTCAAAATTTATATCTTTTTGTGAGTGCATATTTTGAGATTGGGAGATGAAGATGAATTGTAGGGAATTTCATCCTCTTAAAAATGAGATTTGAATGGGTCATTTCTGATAAAGTGTGAGAAAGTTATGCTTGGTCAAAGTTGAGTTGACTTTTCCTACAAAACCCTAATTTAGCAACTTTTGGGTTTTGATGAATTGTGAGCAATACTTGATGAATCATGATCAACCCTTGATCAAATGATGAATGATACTTCAAAATTAGGATGTTGACCAAAAATCTTGATGTTTGACTGTATGTGAGCCACAGTTGACTTTTGACCTAGCATAGTCGATTTTCAGGCCTTTGAGCCATTGATTGAGCAAACTTCCTCTACAAGGCTTGAAACTTGACGTGGATGACCTTGAGAACATATTAGGACAATGGTTATCATTTGAGATCCTTTGATTCAAGCATCTTGATGAAAAATGAAACCCTAATTTGAGGTAGAGTGCCTTAGGAAAGAGTTTATCTGGTCAACTCTTGAACTTCTTTGAGCAATTTGAGGACCTTACTTGCCATGTGTTAAGAAATATAGGAGGGAAAATTTTGGGGTACAACAACTTCCCATGTTCAATCTTCTTAAACCTGAGAATGTAGATTGGCTTGTCTTCCTTTCGTGATCTAAAGGTGAAAGATGACTGAACACTAGAGTGCCCAGAAATTTGCACTCGTATGAAGTGATTTGTGATATCGGGAATGGGCTTATAGATGCCATTTGGTAACCACTAGATAATTGTTGGAGATGGGCTTAAAGATGCCATCCGCAGAGATGTCTATCGCTCAAGAGATTCCTTTGCGAGAATCGTATACCTGTTGTTGAGGGGGACTTCACTGGGGAATGATGGTCTCTGTATTGGGAGAAATCGAGTTTTAGGAGCTTCAGTTGTCTGTTGCTCTACTGGGGAATAATTCTGGTTTGGGAAACGGAAATAAACTGTGTGTTTGGTTGGGGTATCAATTGCGCCGTAACTTACTGGGGAAATGCGAAACCAAACGTGTTTGATTAAGTCTAGGTCTTATAGTGTTGTGCACTGCTGTCTGGGGATAAGAGTAAAGAAACCTGGATGGTAAGGTTATAAGAAGGAACCTGGATGGTAGGGTTACTTCGATATGAAAGTCTAGATAGTAGGGTTGTGAGAAGGAACCTGGATAGTAGGGTTACTTCGATATGAAAGCCTGGATAGTACGGCTGTGAGAAGGAACCTGGATAGTAGGGTTAATTCGATATGAAAGCCTGGATAGTAGGGTTGTGAGAAGGAACCTGGATAGTAGGGTTACTTTAATATGAAAGCCTGGATAGTAGGGCTACGAGAAGGAACCTGGATTGTAGGGTTACTTTGATATGAAAGTCGGGATAGTAGGGCTGTGAGAAGGAACCTGGATGGTAGGGTTACTTAGATACGAAAGCCTGGATAGTAGGGCTGTGAGAAGGAACCTAGAAGTAGGGTTACTTCGATATGAAAGTTTGGGTAGTAGGGCCGTGAGAAGGAACCTGGATAGTAGGGTCACTTCGATATGAAAGCCTGGATAGTAGGGCTGTGAGAAGGAACCTGGATAGTAGGGTTACTTCGATATGAAAGCCTGGATAGTAGGGTTGTGAGAAGGAACCTGGATAGTAGGGTTACTTTGATATGAAAGCCTGGATAGTAGGGCTACAAGAAGGAACCTGGATTGTAGGGTTACTTCGATATGAAAGTCGAGATAGTAGGGCTATGAGAAGGAACCTGGATGGTAGGGTTACTTCGATACGAAAGCCTGGATAGTAGGGCTGTGAGAAGGAACCTAGATAGTAGGGTTACTTCGATATGAAAGCCTTGATAGTAGGGTCGTGAGAAGGAACCTGGATAGTAGGGTCACTTCGATATGAAAGCCTGGATAGTAGGGATGTGAGAAGGAACCTGGATAGTAGGGTTACTTTGAAATGAGAGCCTGGATGGTAGGGCTGCAGGAACTTGGATGAGGTTGCATTTGTTATCGATGATTACTTTGTTTAGCTTCGAGTGTTAATCATGTACCTGCTGGAAATTGTTGATAATAACTGTCTTTTCCTGAAATAAATACAGGGTTAGTTATGTGCAATGCATGAGATGCATTGTATGCTGATGTTCTCAAAATAAATGAGACTATGTTATATGTGATGTATGCACATGTCATGATGTATGAACATGAAATGCTGACGTAATAATCTGAATCTGGGAAAATAAATCCATGATTGCTATAAAAACCATAGTTCATCTACTTCTGTTGGGGATGGTGAACAAAGCTCCTCCCGAGAAAATGTTCTTAACCATAAATGGCCCTTCGTATGTGGGGGTCCATTTGCCCCTGGGATCACCTTGAGGTAGTATGATGCGTTTGATCACTAGATCCCCGACTTGATATTCTTGACGTCTGACTTTCTTGTTAAAAGCCTTGATCATTCACTTTTGATACGTCTGACCATGGCAGATAGCAGTAAGTCTCTTTTCATCAATTAAATTCAGTTGATCAAGCCGGGTTTGGATCCAATCGTCTTTGTTCAAACCCGTATCCTTCATAATTCTGAGAGAGGCTATCTGGACTTCGATGGGTAGGACTTCCTCCATGCCATACACCAATGAGTAGGGTGTTTCCCCTGTCGACGTTCGTGCCGAGGTACGGTACCCATGAAGAGCGAATGGTAACATCTCGTGCCAGTCTTTGTATGTCACTATCATCTTCTGCACAATTTCTTGACGTTCTTGTTCGCTGCTTCAACAGTGCCATTCATCTTCGGTCGGTAGGGAGAAGAGTTATGATGTTGTATCTTGAACTGTTTGCAGAGCTTGGTGATCATCGTGTTATTGACATTTGTACCATTATCGGTAATAATCCTCTCTGGGACACCGTATCGACATATCAGATTGTTTCGGATGAACCGCGCCACGACATTCTTGGTTACTGTAGCAAAGGAAGCTGCCTCAACCCACTTATAAAGTAATCAATGGCTACCAGAATGAAACGATGCCCGTTAGACGCAGTAGGTCTGATCTCGCCGATCATGTCGATGCCCTACATTGCAAAGGGCCAAGGAGATGTCGAAACATTCAAGGGAACCGGAGGTACATGCACCTTATCAGCATAGACTTGGCATTTATGACAGGTTCGAGAGTGCTGATAACAATCGGCTTCCATAGTAGACCAGTAATATCCTGTCCTTAGGATTTTCTTCGCCATGGTGTGTCCACTGGAATGGGTTCCGAAGTTACCTTTATGTAACTCTGCCATGATCCTTTTTGCCTCGCTCTTAACCACATACCGCAATAAAGTTGAATCATGGTTACGCTTATAGAGGATCCCATTACTGATGAAGAACTTCGCAGCGAACCTCCTCAGAAACTTCTTATCATTAACAGATGCCCCCTCGGAGTATTCTTGAGCCTCAAGATACCTCTTTACCTCGTGAAACCAGGGATTATCTGCTACCTCTTCAGTCTCAATGTCACAGCAATGTGCGGGTTCGTCCAGCCTCTCAATGGTAATCTGGGGAGCCTCATTATCCCACCTGACTTTGAACATAGAAGACATGGTAGCTAGTGCGCCCGACAACTGGTTCTCTTCTCTCTATAAATTTTCAAAGGTTATGTCCTCAAAGTGTGGGAGCAATGTCAATACATATTCTTTGAAAGGAATAAGATTTGGGTGCTTCATATCCCACTCGCCTTTGATCTGACTTTTTACCAGAGCGGAGTCTCCGAATACACTCAAGAACTTAATCCTCAGGTCAATAGCAGCTCGAAGACCCATGATACACGCTTCATACTCCGCCATATTGTTGGTGCAGTTAAAACATAATCGGGCGGTGAACGGAGTATGACGTCCCTCAGGAGATATAATTACAGTGCCAATGTTGTTACCCAATGCGTTTGAGGCTCCATCAAAATACATAGACCATTGGGATCCTTCCTCAGGTCCTTCATCCGGTCCAGGTTCTTTACAGTCGGTTACCAACATGATATTCTCATCCAGGAACTTGAAATTCATGGACTGGTAGTCATCCACGGCCTGATGCGCCAAATGATCTGCCAGTACACTCCCCTTGATTTCTTTTTGGGTTGTGTATTGGATGTCGTACTCGGTTAAAATCATCTTCCATCTTGCTATTTGTTGTACCCCAAAATTTGCCCTCCCTTTTTCACAAGAAATCACAACTTCGGGGTTTTCCCTGATTTTTTAAATTGGCACAGGAATTGAACAAACAGACTTTTCTTTGACAACAAGTCCAGAATTAGGGTTTCCACTGATTTTGTTAAGATTTGCTCAGGAATTGGTCAAACAGACTTTTCTTTATCAGTCAATCCAGAATTAGGGTTTCCATTGATTGGGTTGAGATTGGCTCAGGAATTGATCAAGCAGACTTTTCTTTGACAACAAATCTGGAATTAGGGTTTTCGCTCGTATTTCTCAGAAGAAATTGAATCCACAATAATTCAATTGACTGTTACATTATTTTTACGCTTGTTCCAGATTACCGGTTGTTTCTCAAAACCTAAATATCTGAGATACGAGCTGAGGCTTTGTTTGAAACTTTGAGGCATTGGTTTGATCAGTGGAGTGAAAAGTGTATGGAATGCTTGTTTGTTTAACTGTACAAAGCATGGTTAATTGGAGTGCCAGGCGTATTGTGGTTAATGCAAGTTGCGAGACGGCAAAGTTTGTTGATTATTTATTTCATCTGGGTTAAAGTTATTGGGATACATTTCCAGTTATTTTAATTTAAGGGACTTAAATAATTAAATAGACAGTACAAGGAAAGAATGGAATATTTGACAGTAGAAAATTCTTATTTGACAAAGACTTTTATTTATTTATTTCAAATATTGTTACAAATGTTATTCGAATATTGTAAATTTATAATTTACAGTGTGTACAATAATATTTATTACAGTAAATGAAAAGAAAATAAATCTAAAGCCTAAATCTCTTTAAATCTTCTACTTTTACTGCATCCTCCATTATTCAACTGGTACTTATCTGCAAAGGACAGAAGAAAAAAGAAATCAGTGCAGTTAAACTGAAAAACATTTTCAAGCAGATAAATATAAAGTCATCATTAAAGCTTGTTGGCTGGAATCAGGTTGTTATTGGGTTCATCATGTTTTACTTGTCCTCTTTGAAAATCACAAGAAGATTTCTCTTCTTGGTTCACAAAGAGGAAAGTAAAAATAATTTGCAAGCATACAATTAAATGCAAAGATATAAGGCAGCAAGGCAAAGAAAACTGGATTCCCAAACTGCATTAGTCAACCAAAGGCACAAGGCTGCACACAAAAGCAAACTAAGTTGCAAAACTGTCAAACCAAGTACACAAAGTTGTCAAAGTACACAAAGCTATCAAAGAAAGCAAACAATGCAGAAAATATGGAAAGAAAGTACAACAATGAAGGAGGAGAACCAAGTTACAAGCAAGCAGGCTTGTCAAACTTATCATCATATTCTGGCCAACAAAGCTTTTCAGAATAAAAAATACATTAAGAAATTTAAAATGCTTTTATGGAGGGAGAAAGAGAGAACCAGAAAAAAGGTTTGCAGTTTTGGCAGGATTAAAAGATATAAGAGAACAAGACTGTAAACAGTCAAAGAGGGGGGGCCACAAACTGCAACTCGATTCAAACTTTCCTAAAACACTGCAAGTTATCAAACCTGCCTAAACTCATCAAACTGCAGTCACAAGAACTGCAAGTTATCAAACTTGCATAAAAGCCACAAACTGCAACTCAATTCAAACTGGAAAATCAACACTACAAGTCTGCAAAACCATTCAAACTTGTCAAAGCTGAAAACACACAGCCCAAAACAGCAAGCCTGCCTTCCAAAGCCAGCAGCAAGCCTGCCCTTTTCAAAAACACCAACCTGCTAAAACCTTACAAACACAAAACACCAAAAGCAAAACTGCCTCAAAACTCAACCACCTGCAAAACTCAAACTATCAAACAGAAAGCCTGCATAACTACAACTCAAAAACCTGTCTAAAGCTTACTCATACACTAAAACCTCCAAACTCATAAGCATATCAGGCAAGCCTAAAAAAACCTACAAATTGCCTCCAACTGAACCTGCATACCAGGAGCAACCAAAAACAACTCAAGCCTGCCTTCCAAACTACAAGCTCAAAACAACAAAAAAACCTGCAACTAAAACTTATAAACCCAAAGCAAATCTGCAATTTCCAAAACATGAAACAAACACTCAAGCTTGCTTCCAAAACTGCAAACACAATTTAGTTTCATCGAATCAACAAAAAATAAGCAAAAGTTAAGAAGCAAAGTTCATTATCATCAAACTAGATTCAGAAGCTATTTTTTAGAACAAGCTCATCATCGCCAAGCAACAACAACAGTCAAAATCAGAACAAACAAAGTTCATCATCAAAAGTCAGCACTCAAAGAAGAGGAAGAAGTCCAGAAGTGAAGAAAACAACAAATAGCCCTTTTTCAGAATACATGTTCATCATCAAACAACGAAAAGATACAAAATACCAGCGCGCAATTGTCACGGTCCTCCTTCTCCGGCCTCCAAGAGCGCCGCCGTTCCAAGCCCTCTCTCCACCATCCACTCTCCAGAAGCGAAACCCCAAAGGTATTGTTTTCTTTTCCCTCAATTTTCCTACATCTCATGCATGAAATATCAAAGATCAAACATTGCAAAACATAAATGTCCAAGAGAATCAAGCATGTAAACTGGAAAAACCCTAAAGAATCAGAATGAGACAGAAAAATATACCTTTCGAACCATCGCTTTACATCGTCGTGGAGAGGAGAGGACGGAAGCAGCGCTTTGGCGGCCTGAAGCTTGGAGGACGAATTAGTTGCTCATGGGGTTTGAGAGAGAAGATGAGAGACGAAGAAGAAAGGAGCGGCGCCGTTAGACTGTAAACCCTAATTCCCAAACGAATGAAACAACCCTAAACAAATGTTGTTCAACCCACATGGGCCTCCTCCCAAACCAAAACATGAAGCCCAACACTGACTGGCGCCCACCCCTTTTTTTTTCTTCAATTTGTTCTTATTCTTCATTTCCTTATATTGGGCCATCCAAAAACATTTGTTTAGGCCCATTATCTTTTTTTTTTTTTATGTTTTTAAAACTAACACTTTTATCATTTTATTTTCATCTTTTATAATATAATTATTCTTTTCTTTTGTTAAAAAACATATATACACATTAAATAATTCTCCTTAATATTTATTACATTTAATAAAACAAAAAATACATAAATAATGGAACTTCAACTTCAATAATTCTTTTTTCTTTTCTTTAAAAGTCTTTACTTACATAATCCATAAAAAATACAAAAAAATAATAATTATACTTAATTTTTCTTAGGTTAAAATATTTTATTTGATCATTTGTAAATAAATATACACATCTCATATTTTCTTTGATTTTTATTATCTTATACTTTGTTATAATTTCACATTGAAAATGCGACAGTTCGATTTGGTTGTAACATAATACTTGGATATTATTATTCTGATAAGACTCATCCCCATTTGTAAACATTTGTACCCCCATCCCCGGATACTTATTTGTAATAACTTAGACTTTAAATTCCCGCAATTTATCGCTTTCAATACACTGCATAGTAATTAGGGTTTGTATGCGAAGATTCAAAATCAATCGCTAGATGGCCTAATACAAGATAAATGCATGAAAATCAATACACAATTCACACTTGCACCTCTAGGGTAACCTCGCTTGTTGCCTCGGAAAATGCAATCATGTCCCTCGAGTATGAGACAATCTAGCAAATGCCCCTTCAATAAACAAAGATCGTAGTCCCTCGATGACCATCGATGTTGCCTTCGATAAAATGATCTCTTCCCTTACAAAATTGCTAGAGCGCTTCACAAAGTTTCCTTCAATGATTGCATACGATGACCCGCGCCTGTCCCGTTTAAACATCCTAACACAAGGTTGTTCATCAAACACAATGGTGAAATAACACTGTTAAAAGGGTTAAAAACATAAGAAAGATCTTTGAGTAAAATAGGGTAGACAACTCTTAGTTACTTGATCAAAAATATTGCAAAACATCATTGCCATTTTTCAAACACACTTCACAACACAACTTCAAAACAGTTTCAAAAACAACTTTCAAAACATTGAATTATCTTTTCAAAAAGACACACACCTTTGTATATATTCAAACAAGAATCATTACAAAGATTGCCTAGACAAGGCATCTTTTTTCAAAACATTTTCAAAACCACACACACAAAGCACCATTTCGAACATATGAAAAGCAAAGGCAAGTGATCTAAAACAAGTAACTAAGAGCCCATGGATAACCATGGATGAAAAGGGTGCTAGCACCTTCCCTTTTCATAATCTACCCCCCTGAACCCAAGAAAACATCTCAAAAGGTCTTTCCTGTGCTTTTTGACCTTTCCTTTGGATAAAATAAAAATTCGGTGGAGACTCTTGCTAAACCGAACAAATGCGAACACAAACGCAAAATCCCAAGTCAGTTCTCCCACCGTATCACAGAACTGGCGACTCTGCTGGGGAAATTGTTAAAAGTGGGGTTACCTTAGGTTTTTAGATCACCTTTACATGCTTACCTTGATTGCTTTGATTGCTTTACTTTTTGGGTTCCTTGTTTGGGTTTGTTTTAAATCCTACACCCGGATTTGGGGGCACCTTTTAGGTAAGTAGCAATAAACTGTGAGGGAATTGTGCAGGGTATACCGACATGGTTGAAGCAGTAGCTACGTTAGTGTGACATATTTGTGGGTACCGGTAGCCTTTGAGTTAATCAAAGAGAATACGGGGCCGCTGAGTGATGTCATGAAGCACTAACGAACTCTTAGAACCTTACTTGACCATCTTGGCCTTTTTAGGGGTAGTGAGATGACCGACTTTGGTACAGTCCGAAGTTGGTAGATACTCGATACTACACTCATTGAGGATTATTTTCTTGGAATATTTTGGTCGCCAGTTAAGTGGATAAACCAAAACAATGAACACAGAAAATAATTCAGTGATATTGAGCTCCTTAGAACCCGGTTTCTATTTTAGGACAGGTTGAGCCAACTAACTTCAAGAGGGTACTTACCTACAAACCCCATGCAAGCCTAAACCTAAGGACTTGGTTGCTTTGTGTGAATGTGATTATCTGTATATACACTTGCTTACTTTTGCATACATGTACATAACATCATAACATCATACCATAGCATTTTCAATAACCATTTCGAGGATCTCGAGGGTTTCTGATGCAGGGTCACGTTGAACTAGACGTCTACCAAAGGGCAAGAGGATTTTTCCTATAAACAAACGTCGTCAAAGATCAAGTGCAACAACTTGAATCGGGGGCTATGACCCACTTGACATGATGAGCTTGATTCTCGTGGAAAGACATCCACTGATACAAAGTTCGCCAATCAAAAGATGTTGATCGAAGTTTAATCTCTAACATTTTTGTGTTTACCCCGAGAGATCCTTGAAAACATGCACCACATATCATACATTGTATCATAACAGGTTTTTCTTTTCAGGTTTCCTTATTCTCCTACTGTTTATTTCAGTAGAGATGGCTCTAGAGAGGACTGTCAAAGATATCCAAGATCAAAACGCTCAACTTCAGGAATTATTCTTGAACCTATCTCAGGGGCAAGAAGAAGTGAAACTCTCCTCACAAGGGGCATGGTCCTAGGAAATTCAGGCAGTATCAGGAATGATCAGTTGGAAGAACTACAGATTGAGCTGGCAACAATGAAGATCCAGATGATGGGACAACTGGTGGGTCAGATGGCTCTCATTCAAGACCTGGCTCAAAGACAAGAAGAGCTCAGGGTCCTCGTCAACAAACTGCTTCGAGATAACCAAGTGGGGCAAACAACTAGGGTTGAAGATCAAGTCATCATTCAACCTCCTTTGAGACAAGAAGACAAGGGAAAAGCTCCCCAACTTGCTTCAGGGTCACAAGCCCAGCAACAACCTCGCCAGCGTCAATGGGGTAATCGATGTAAGCAAAATACGTCTGGAAGACATTTCTCTAAGACTGACATACCATAATCTCTAATACTGAAACGCTTGTTGGAGGTCAATCTGCTTGCTTTAAAGGATCCTATTCGGAAGCCTAATACCTCTACTCCTAGCTCTCACCCCGACGCATTTTTTGTATACCACTCCCATAGTCCTGGACATGACACCGATGACTGTTGGGCTTTGAAAAATAAGATCCAAGACTTGATTGACGAAGGAGTGCTGGAATTCATGCCCGATGGCGAGATGAAAATCTTCCGCTAAGGGTTCTCCACTTGAATTGACAAAGTTCGAACTAAGAGACTTTTGTTTCATTTAAATGTTCAAGTTGTAATTTCTTTTGTTATTCAAGCAATTATCTGTTGATGTCAAACTCTGTTTCATTAATGCATTGCATGTGTTTGTCTTGAATTCATCCATTAGTTTTCACTATTCTTGAATTATGCTCCCTACTTTCTTTATGATATTTAACTCTTGATAAAAGTTACAAAGTCTTTAGAGGGAGGATGACGAAACAATACCATAATCTCATACAGTATGCTTTTGGACAGACCTTGCTGACGATGTACAGACGTTTCTTTCAAATCCTAAACACTGGTGTTATAAGGAAGATAATCCCTAGTCAACCCCTTCGAGCCAAAGAAGTAGGAGTTTTCTATTTTAAACACAAATTGAAACCTTTGATTAAACCTGGGGCAGGGTAGTCTCTCAGTTAATTCAAAGGATGCGCATTAAAGTCGCAAACTCTCAGTTCATAATACAACGAATGACATCAAAAACGTTCCTTTGGAACCAAAAGACAGTGATGGTTCTTTATCTCATAGGCAGTCATTATCTCTAAAAAAAAAGAGAGAGAAGAAAAGCCCACTGAGCCAAAACCTATGAAGGAGGCTTAAGAAAGCTAGGGCATCCCGCTGACTGTAATCTCAAAAACCAGAACAGTCATACAAAAGTTAGGGATAATAAACCAAAAGAAAGAGGTCGTTATAAATCCTCAACAACATGAAAAATGTTGCGTAAATGACTGCCTTCCCATAAAATTCAACTTGTGTGGACCATCACCAAAATGTCGTTCCAAACTCGAATAGAGTTTGACGCACAATTAACTGAGTTTAGGATTGAAGAACATCACAAAGAGTGGGTGGGTACAAATATACTTTGAGCCTTTATCCTTTGTTTCTTAAACCGTGAACCAAGCCACATTACAACCCTTCAAAAGTCCTAATTGAAGCATGGGTTGGTTCAAAAGCATACTGTTACAAAAGGTATCTTGACTCCTGTAAGGCTTTGCTCTAAATCTTGAGCTAAATTTTTCTTATAAAAAGTTTTCTGCTAAAAAACGCATTTTTTGAAAAATTTTCAAGACAATCATAAATTTTGCATTATTTGAGTATCGTTGTTTGCACATGGTTATTTGTTTGACAGCGAAGAAATTCACATAGTGAATGTTCGAATAATGAAAGCTCTCTCAGTGAACAAAATCACTTCAAGTGGGATGATACTCCCGTTGCGAAAATCTCCTATCAATAAAAGGGGACCTGACATGGCAAACCTGGGGCAGTCCAGTCAAGATTTCAACAAATCTTTCAAAGTCTAGTAAACCTGGGGCAGTCCAGTCAGGATTTCAACAAATCTCTCAATTGCAGAGTAACCAGGGGAAAGTCTCCATCACCGTCACTTGGGGCATTGAACGTCAGTCCCAAATATTTACATACATTCCAAATTCCTTGGCAGTGTCACAAACATCTGATACTAGGGGCGGTGACGAATCTCTCCAAAATCTTTCTGAAAAGAAATTCAAGCATCCTCGAAAAGTTCACCACCTCTCTACCAGGCTAGCAGTCATGGGTTTATTTCCCCAACACTTGTCAAGGATTTATTCTCCAAAACAAAATTACATTTCAAAAATGTTCATGACATATGCAGATTGATCAGCAGGTAAAGATTCCTTCTCACCTGTTGGAAGTTACGGTCGTCAAAGATTCCTTCATCACCTGTTGGAAGTTACGGTCGTCGAAGATTCCTTCATCACCTGTTGGAGTTACAGTCATCGAAGATTCCCCCATCATCCGGTTGAGTCAAAGTTAATCTAAGACCTTATCTGTTTTGGTCAGATCAACACTAAAATTCTTATTCTAGTGGAAGATATTCCAGGTTTTTGCTATTTCAGATAAATATCTCAGCGATTTATTCTGATTTTCTTCACTATCAGAGATGAAGAATCCAACTCTTTTCTCCTCCACCAGCTCATGATTTAATTTTCCCCGGCGAAAGGTCGTCTTGAAAAACATTACACCTCCGTGCATCAGGACATCATGCAACGCAATCTCATTTATTTTGAGAACATCGTTGTTTGATATATGCCACTAACCTCTACCTTTCAGGAAAGGTACAATCAAATTCAAGCGACAAAGCTTTTCTTCAGTCGAATTACAAACAAATTCCTAAATCTCGATAAAAGCTTTTACTTCAATTAAATTACAGATAAGTTCCTAAATCTCAACAGAAACGACCTACCAGCAGAATAACGGACAACTGAAGCTCCTAAAAATCTGTTTCTCTCAAGAATGAAGATTCTCATCCTTGAAACCTCAAGGGATTGGTATACTCCCAACCTCCTGACCTTTAACAGAATGAAGATTCTCATCCTTAAAACCTCAAGAGATTGGTATACTCCCAAGCTCCTGATACCCTTAACAGAATGAAGATTCTCATCCTTAAAACCTCAAGAGATTGGTATACTCCCAAGCTCCTGATACCCTTAACAGAATAAAGATTATCATCCTTAAAACCTCAAGAGATTGGTATACTCCCAACCTCTTGACCCTTAACAGAATGAAGATTCTCATCCTTAAAACCCCAGAAGATTGGTATACTCCTAACTTCCTGACCCTTAACAGAATGAAGATTCTCATCCTTGAAACCTCAGAAGATTGGTATACTCCCAACTTCCTGACCCTTAACATAATGAAGATTCTCATCCTTAAAACCCCAGTAGATTGGAATACACCCAACCTTCTGACCCGAGACCTGAATGAAGATTCTCATTTTGGCTTCCCCAGTAGATTGACATACACCCAACCTTCTGATATTCCCGATAAAGTGAAGATTCTCATTCTTAAAGTGGCATACAACCTAAACCTGAACTTCTTCCAGACAGGAGTAAGCTTTTTCCAGAATCCTGAGTTTTACTCTCCAACAAGATAGCTACTTTTCAACAGTATGGCTATTCCCCACAGAATTCTTATTCCCCAATCAGAATGAAGACTCTCATTCTCAATTCCTCACAGAGTATTCAGATATTCCCCAGTGAAGATCTCCTCAAAACAGGAATCCCCAATAGATTGGCATACAACCCAAACTCCTGATTTCCCCAACAGTGGTCCCAGGACTTCTCATTTTCAACGATCAAAGGATTTTCAATCCCCAACAGCAGTCAAGGATTTACTTTCCCCGGCAGCAGTCAAATATTTCATTATCCAGGATTTATCTTCCTCAGCAAGACAGCTACTCAGCTTACATACACATCCATTACATTCATATAACATAAACATTGATGAAGTACAACTCATTGCATCATACATATCATGCAACATGACTTTATGTTTCAGCTAACATTTTACCCTTTTCAGGATAAGATTAAAAGGCTATCGTTAACAATTAGTCAAATACAATACAAATATACCCCAGACACGGCGGTCATTCTACTACTCATTCAGACTTCAACAATCCGATACAGACTAGATATGCTCTAGACACGGCGGCCATTCTATCTCTCATTCGGATTCAACTATCAACTTCAAGTTCAGATATTCTACAAACACGGATGCCATTCTGGCCTTTACACCAGTAGTTTGACTTTCCCCAGTGCGTTCGCCACGAAAGTCATCCTGTCAGATCCCAGTTACAGTCTCAGATATACTCCAGACACGGAAGTCATTCTGCTACTCATACAGATCTCAATCCCAGTTACAGTCTCGGATATACTCCAGACACGGAAGTCATTCTGCTACTCACAAAAACTTCGAGACTTCTGAAAACAGTTTACGGATACTTCCAAACACGGATGTTAATATATCGCTTATTCAGATTCAACTTTTGAAAATAGTTTACGGACACTTCCAAACACGGATGCTAATCTATCGCTTGTTCAGATTTAACTTTTGAAAACAGTTTACGGATGCTTCCCAACACGGATGTTAATCTATCGCTTGTTCAGATTCAACTTTTGAAAATAGTTTACGGATGCTTCCCAACATGGATGTCAATCTATTTCTTATTCAGACCCCCAGCTCAGAGATGTTCCAAACACGGATACTTTTCTGATACTCATTCTCTCACCTACAACATACAGTTCAACAAACATTCTTGGATGGCATCTTTAAGCCCATCTCCAACAAGATTCGGTCACATCTCCAAATGGCATCTTTAAGCCCATTCCCTCAACTTTGCTTTCACGACTGCAATTTTTTTGGGCACTCTAGTGTCCAATCATTCTTTTACCTTCGAGTCGTGAACGGCAAGACTTGCCAATCTAACTCTTCAGGTTCAAAAAGATTGAACAGGGGCAACTGTTGTACCCCAAAATTTGCCCTCGCTTTTTCACAAGAAATCATAACTTCAGAGTTTTCCCTGATTTTTCAAATTGGCACAGGAATTGATCAAACATACTTTTCTTTGACAACAAGTCCAGAATTAGGGTTTCCACTGATTTTGTTAAGATTGGCTCAGGAATTGGTCAAACAGACTTTTCTTTATCAGTCAATCCAGAATTAGGGTTTCCATTGATTGGGTTGAGATTGGCTCAGGAATTGATCAAGCAGACTTTTCTTTGACAACAAATCTGGAATTAGGGTTTTCGCTCGTATTTCTCAGAAGAAATTAAATCCACAATAATTCAATTGATTGTTACATTATTTTTACGCTTGTTCCAGATTACCGGTTGTTTCTCAAAACCTAAATATCTGAGATAGGAGCTGAGGCTTTGTTTGAAACTTTGAGGCATTGGTTTGATCAGTGGAGTGAAAAGTGTATGGAATGCTTGTTTGTTTAACTGTACAAAGCATGGTTAATTGGAGTTTCAGGCGTATTGTGGTTAATGCAAGGTTGCGAGACGGCAAAGTTTGTTGATTATTTATTTCATCTGGGTTAAAGTTATTGGGATACATTTCCAGTTATTTTAATTTAAGAGACTTAAATAATTAAATAGACAGTACAAGGAAAGAATGGAATATTTGACAGTAGAAAATTCTTATTTGACAAAGACTTTTATTTATTTATTTCAAATATTGTTACAAATGTTATTCGAATATTGTAAATTTATAATTTACAGTGTTTACAATAATATTTATTACAATAAATGAAAAGAAAATAAATCTAAAGCCTAAATATCTTGAAATCTTCTACTTTTACTGCATCCTCCATTATTCAACTGGTACTTACCTACAAAGGACAGAAGAAAAAAGAAATCAGTGCAGTTAAACTGAAAAACATTTTCAAGCAGATAAATATAAAGTCATCATTAAAGCTTGTTGGTCGGAATCAGATTGTTATTGGGTTCATCATGTTTTACTTGTCCTCTTTGCAAATCACAAGAAGATTTCTCTTCTTGGTTCACAAAGAGGAAAGTAAAAATAATTTGAAAGCATACAATTAAATGCAAAGATATAAGGCAGCAAGGCAAAGCAAACTGGATTCCCAAATTGCATTAGTCAACCAAAGGCACAAGGCTGCACACAAAAGCAAACTAAGTTGCAAAACTGTCAAACCAAGTACACAAAGCTGTCAAAGTACACAAAGCTGTCAAAGAAAGCAAACAATGCAGAAAATATGGAAAGAAAGTACAACAATGCAGGAGGAGAACCAAGTTACAAGCAAGCAGGCTTGTCAAACTTATCATCATATTCTGGCCAACAAAGCTTTTCAGAATAAAAAATACATTAAGCAATTTAAAATTCTTTTATGGAGGGAGAAAGAGAGAATCAGAAAAAAGGTTTGCAGTTTTGGCAGGCTTAAAAGATATAAGAGAGCAAGACTGTAAACAGTCAAAGAGGGGGGGCCACAAAACTGCAACTCGATTCAAACTTGCCTAAAACACTGCAAGTTATCAAACCTGCCTAAACTCATCAAACTGCAGTCACAAGAACTGCAAGTTATCAAACCTGCATAAAAGCCACAAACTGCAACTCAATTCAAACTGGCAAATCAACACTACAAGTCTGCAAAACCATTCAAACTTGTCAAAGCTGAAAACACACAGTCTAAAACAGCAAGCCTGCCTTCCAAAGCCAGCAGCAAGCCTGCCCTTTTCAAAAACACCAACCTGCTAAAACCTTACAAACATAAAACACCAGAAGCAAAACTGCCTCAAAACTCAACCACCTGTAAAACTCAAACTATCAAACAGAAAGCCTGCATAACTGCAACTCAAAAACTTGTCTAAAGCTTACTCAAACACTAAAACCTCCAAACTCAGAAGCCTGTCATGCAAGCCTAAATAACCCTACAAATTGCCTCCAACTGAACCTGCATACCAAGAGCAACCAAAAATAACTCAAGCTTGCCTTCCCAGCTACAAGCTATAAACAACAAAAAACCCTGCAAGTAAAACTTACAAACCCAAAAATCTTCAATTTCTAAAACATGAAACAAACACTCAAGCTTGCTTCCAAAACTGCAAACACAGTTTAGTTTCATCGAATCAACAAAAAATAAGCAAAAGTTCAGAAGCAAAGTTCATTATCATCAAACTAGATTCAGAAGCTATTTTTTAGAACAAGCTCATCATCGCCAAGAAACAACAACAGTCAAAATCAGAACAAACAAAGTTCATCATCAAAAGTCAGCACTCAAAGAAGAGGAAGAAGTCCAGAAGTGAAGAAAACAACAAATAGCCCTTTTTCAGAATACATGTTCATCATCTAACAACGAAAAGATACAAAATAACAGCGCACAATCGTCACGGTCCTCCTTCTACAGCCACCAAGAGCGCCGCTGTTCCAAGCCCTCTCTCCACCATCCACTCTCCAGAAGCGAAACCCCAAAGGTATTGTTTTCTTTTCCCTCAATTTTCCTACATCTCATGCATAAAATATCAAAGATCAAACATTGCAAAACATAAATGACCAAGAGAATCAAGCATGTAAGCTGGAAAAACCCTAAAGAACCAGAACGAGATAGAAAAATATACCTTTCGAACCATCGCTTTGCACCTTCATGGAGAGGAGAGGACGGAAGCAGTGCTTTAGCAGCTTGAAGCTTGGAGGACGAATCAGTTGCTCATGGGGTTTGAGAGAGAAGATGAGAGACGAAGAAGAAAGGAGCGACGCCGTTAGACTGTAAACCCTAATTCCCAAACGAATGAAACAACCCTAAACAAATGTTGTTCAACCCACATGGGCCTCCTCCCAAACCAAAATATGAAGCCCAACACTGACTGGCGCCCACCCCTTTTTTTTTCTTCAATTTGTTCTTATTCTTCATTTCCTTATATTGGGCCATCCAAAAACATTTGTTTAGGCCCATTATCTTTTCTTTTTTTTATGTTTTTAAAACTAACACTTTTATCATTTTATTTTCATCTTTTATAATATAATTATTCTTTTCTTTTGTTAAAAAACATATATACACATTAAATAATTCTCCTTAATATTTATTACATTTAATAAAACAAAAAATACATAAATAATGGAACTTCAACTTAAATAATTCTTTTTTCTTTTCTTTAAAACTCTTTACTTACATAATCCATAAAAAATACAAAAAAAAAATTATTATACTTAATTTTTCTTAGGTTAAAATATTTTATTTGATCATTTGTAAATAAATATACGCATCTCATATTTTCTTTGATTTTTATTATCTTATACTTTGTTATAATTTTACGTTGAAAATGCGACAGTTCGATTTGGTTGTAACATAATACTTGGATATTATTATTCTAATAAGACTCATCCCCATTTGTAAACATTTGTACCCCCATCCCCGGATACTTATTTGTAATAACTTAGACTTTAAATTCCCGCAATTTATCGCTTTCAATACACTGCATAGTAATTAGGGTTTGTATGCGAAGATTCAAAATCAATCGCTAGATGACCTAATACAAGATAAATACATGAAACTCAATACACAATTCACACTTGCACCTCTAGGGTAACCTCGCTTGTTGCCTCGGAAAATGAAATCATGTCCCTCGAGTATGAGACACTCTAGCAAATGCCCCTTCAATAAACAAAGATCGTAGTCCCTCGATGACCCTCGATGTTGCCTTCGATAAAACGATCTCGTCCCTTACAAAATTGTTAGAGCGCTTCACAAAGTTGCCTTCAATGATTGCATACGATGACCCGCGCCTGTCCCGTTTAAACATCCTAACACAAGGTTATTCATCAAACACAATGGTGAAATAAAATTGTTAAAAGGGTTAAAAACATAAGAAAGATCTTTGAGTAAAATAGGGTAGACAACACTTAGTTACTTGATCAAAAATCTTGCAAAACATCCTTGCCATTTTTCAAACACACTTCACAACACAACTTCAAAATAGTTTCAAAAACAACTTTCAAAACATTGAATTATCTTTTCAAAAAGACACACACCTTTGTATATATTCAAACAAGAATCATTACAAAGGTTGCCTAGACAAGGTATCTTTTTTCAAAACATTTTAAAAACCACACACACAAAGCACCATTTCGAACAATTGAAAAGCAAAGGCAAGTGATCTAAAACAAGTAACTAAGAGCCCATGGATAACCATGGATGAAAAGGGTGCTAGCACCTTCCCTTTTCATAATCTACCCCCCGAACCCAAGAAAACATCTCAAAAGGTCTTTCCTGTGCTTTTTGACCTTTCCTTTGGATAAAATAAAAAGTCGGTGGCGACTCTTGCTAAACCGAACAAATGCGAACACAAACGCAAAATCTCAAGTCAGTTCTCCCACCGTATCACACTATTCTTACGGACAAGGTGGGCTTCTCAAAGATATACTTGATTGAATCCATCTTTGATATCAACAAAGTGGTGTGAGTCAGCATATATTGTCTCAGTCGGCGAGCAGCCCATGCTAAAGCGCAGCAAGTTTTCTCGAGCAATGAGTATCGGGTCTCACAGTTGGTAAACTTTTTGCTAAGGTAATAAATGGCATGCTCTTTTTGACCAGACTGGTCATGCTGCCCTAGCACACACCCCATTGAGTTATCTAGCACTGTCAAGTATAATATTAAAGGTCTTCCTTCAACTGGAGGCATCAGAATTGGTGGTTCTTGCAGGTATTCTTTGATTCTTTCAAAAGCAGTCTAGCATTCATCATTCCACTTTACCACTTGATCTTTCTTCAGTAGCTTGAAGATTGGCTAGCAAGTAGCAGTCAGATGTGAAATGAACCTGGCGATGTAATTTAGACGTCCCAAGAAACCTCTAACTTCTTTTTCTGTGAGGGGAGCCGGTATCTCTTGTATGGCTTTTACCTTTGCGGGGTACACCTGAATACCTTTGTCACTGACAACAAAAACCAAAAGCTTTCCAGACCTTACCGCAAAGGTACACTTGTTCGGATTCAACCTCAGCTTGTATGTCTTCAACCTGTCAAACAGTTTCTAAAGATGATCAAGATGCTCTTCCTCAGTCTGAGACCTGGCTATCATGTCATCAACATAAACCTCAATCTCTTGGTGAATCATATCGTGGAACAAAGCGACCATGGCGCGCTGATAAGTTACCCCAGCATTCTTCAACCCAAAAGGCATTACCTTATAACAGAAGGTGCCCCACTGTGTAACTAAGGTTGTCTTCTCCATGTCTTCAGGAGCCATCTTGATCTGGTTGTAGCCAGAAAAACCATCCATGAAGGAGAAGATCTTGTGTTGCGCGGTGTTGTCGACTAGAACATCAATGTGAGGAAGTGGGAAGTCATCCTTGGGGCTTGCCCTGTTCAGATCTCGATAGTCCACACACATCCGTACCTTACCATACTTCTTAGGTACCGGAACGACGTTGGCAACCCACTGCGGATAAGAAGTGACGGCTAAGAATCCTGCGTCGAACTGTTTCATGACCTCTGCTTTGATTTTCTCTGACATTTCAGGGTGCATACGGCGGACTTTCTGCTTTACCGGAGGGCAGTCTTCTTTAGTCGGCAGGCGATGTACCACAATATCAGTGTCCAAACCAGGCATGTCTTTGTAGGACCAGGAGAAGATCTCAACGTAATCGTGCAGCATCTGTTAACCGTTATTTGACACTAGGCTCCAGATTCGCACCTATTTTGACATTTTTCCTGTCTTCCTCTGTACCTAAATTCACTGACTCAACTGGCTCTTCATGAGGTTGTATGGCCCTTTCTTCCTGCTGTAGTAGCCTAGCAAGTTCTCCAGGCACCTCACAATCATCCTCACCTTCGTCCTTGGCATGGTTGATCGTATTTTCGAAGTTATAACTGGCAGAAGTAGAGCTGTTATCAATGGGATCCATAGTGGATATGGATCTGCAGCATGATATATGGGTGTGTGTAAGAGAATAGCTGTTTTGATAAAGTGGAAGACAGAAAAGAAAAACAAGGAGCGCAAAATTTTTAATGCAAGAAACGTCCAATGTTTTATTAATGATATATGAAAATGACAAATATTAATCCCTCACAAGCAAAGCCAAGGTGCCTCGGGCAAGGCACCGGGCCGTAAAGTTTTAAACTGTTTATTACAAATCTTAAAACAAAAGTCAATTACTGCGGAATAAAAGAAACAGGTATGAAGTCCTTTGTCGTCCAGTTATTCAGTCCACTATTGGTTGTTGGGTAGATCCAGCTGTCAACATCCGGGTTCTCATCATCAGCATCCTCTATGGCAGAGACAACCTCAATAGCATTGATTCCCGAGCCATTCTTGGGCATGGGTGCAGTTAGGAAATTGGGCTTCTCCGAAGCGCAAACTCAATCTCTTTGGCTTCGATCAAGTCCTGCACCTTATTCTTTAGGGCCCAACAGTCATTTGTATCATGACCTGGACTTTAAGAGTGATAAGCGCAGCGGGCATTCGGGTTATAGCGGGGAGATATGGTATTGGGGTTCTTCGGGGCTTCCCTCAGAGTTACCAGATTGGTCTTCAGCAATTGTGGTAAAATTTGAGATAGAGTCATATTGAGCCGGGTGAACTGCCTCTGTGGTCTTTCCTCTCTTTGCTGGTTGTTGCGTTGGGGAGCAACTGCGGGTCTTGATATCACTACAGCACTTACCGTTTGACGGTGTTCCGATCTGCTTTGGCCCCTCGGGCTATAAACTGCACTGGCTTCCTTCTTACTAGTAAAAGGTTTCTTTATCGAACTCGAAGAGGAATCTTTCTGTATTTTACCACTTCGAATTCCAGCCTCCACTCTTTCCCCAATTAAAATCAACTCGGTGAAACCAGACGATGAGCCGCCAATCAAGTGGTTGAAAAATGGACCGGACAGCGTCTCCAGGAACATATCAACCAACTCCCTATCAGACAAAGGGGGTTGAACTCGGCCATCCAAATCTCTCCATTTCTGAGTGTAATCTTTGAAACCTTCACCTGCACCCATGGACATACTCTGGAGTTGAGTACAAGTGGGAGCAAGGTCGGCATTATACTGATACTGCTTGTAGAAAGCAACAACAAGATCTTCCCAGTTTCGGACATTGGCTCCTTCTAACTGGTAGAACCATTCAAGCTGAGTCCCTAATAGACTATCTTGAAAGAAGTGCACCCACAAATTTCTATCAGCAGTGTGGGGTTGAATTTTCCTGACATAAGAGCGGAGATGGAGTTTTGGGCAAGACACTCCATCATACTTAGCAAAAACTAGAGCCTTGAACTTCTGAGGGATGACCACTCCCAATACCAGTCTCAGTTCTATGAAATAAAAACCAGGTATCTTCTGAACTTCCATAGCACTCAGACAGACTTCTAGCTGCTTGTACCTATCCTTGGCAGGAGGATATTACTCATCATCAAAATCATTATCATTATCAGAGATTGCAGGACTGGGGTCCTTTTCCTCTTCTTGGTTCTCCCCTTCTTTGGATGAAGAGGTTAGATCAGTTTTATGCTTCAACCTTTCTCCAAACCTTCTGCACATATTTAGAATACTGACCTTCTTCTTCTTCTTTTCCTTTTTCAGAATGAGGGCTTTCAGATCCTCTTTCCCCTTTGCCAGACTGATGAACATCTGTTGGAACTGGGCGTTCTGTGCCTGAAGATCTTTGATGGCTTGATCGGAAGAAATTTCTGCTGAAATAGACAGCGAAGAAGATAAGAAACATGTAGTGGTACCTGTGATGATGTGCATGATAATGGGATACGTATGTAATGATTTCAAAGACTTTGGGAGATTTAAATTTGCAAACCAAAAATAAACAAACTTTTATTAGCTTAACTTTGAAAAGTTCAACATGCCTTTAAGGCGTTACAAAGAAGTAAATAAAACAAATATAAAACTAGAAAAGAAAAAATCAAAAGTCCCATGGATGCTTTCTCTTTGTGCTGATGTAGTCATTGAGCACTCTTTCCTCCTCGAGCTGTCTAGTGAGCTTTAAGACCTTCCTCTCTTGCTCATGGAATTGCTCCCTGTAAGTATCTCGCTCATTCTTCAGCTGAATCCAAGACCTTTGTAGCTCCCCAAGATCAGTGGGCATGTAAGGATAGAGAACTGTGTAAGGAATGTCGTCTTTGGTAGTGAGTTCCACAATCAGTGATAACATTGTCGCATAAGGCATCACAAGCTTCTGGCACGAGCTCGGATCCATTGGAGGTAAGGTTGTATAGGAAGGGAAGTCTTTGGTCCTAACTCATGGGGATCAAATCTATTTACCATGCCCCAAGCTCGTATGAACCTCCGACGATGCCCTTTAACATCATCTTCATAGTCGAATGCAATATCCTCGAGAAGTAACCTATGGGGACCATCTCTTAGAGCACGACCAAATTGTCGTAAAGCTAGACAAAGATTGTAAGTTATACCTCCTCTGATACCAAGTAATGGGACATTAGGATACCCCCCACAACAGTCAATAACGGCAACGTCTTCCATAGCCCGGGAACACCAAAGAATATATATGTATGAGCAACTGACATTATTTTATGCGACCAACCCAAACCTTCTTCGTTCTTCAACACAGACTTAGGGAGGTGATAAATAAACCACCTCGAAACAATGGCATGCAACACATAAGAGTCCCTCTTCTCCTCGTGGTACGAGTATAGAGAGCATGCAATATATCTCCAAGCAAGGTAGGCACAGGATTGCGAGAAAGGAAAATATTGACTACATTCACATCTACAAAGGAATCCGGATTAGGGAAGAGAACCAAACCATAGATAAGAAGAGCCAAGACATCTTCAAAAGCCTGAAAATCTAAATCATCCCAGAATAGCTGATCCTGGTCTATTAGAAATTTGGCTAGAAAACCCTCAACTCCGCTTCGAGTTTCCCAATTGGATACCACATCGGCCTGTTTCAAATGCAAATTTGAGGCAATGACTTCTGGCTTAGGAACTTCTTCCATACCTGTGAAGGGTACCTGTTCAAGAATGGATATGCCCAATAAATGAGAGAATTCCTCCAAGGTGGGTACCAGCTGATAATCTGGAAAAGTGAAACAGTGACGCTCGGGATCGAAGACCTGAAAAAGTACACTCATCATCTGTTCATCAGGGTTTGAAGTAACCAGGCTGAGAAGTTGACCATGTCTCTTAATAAACATAGAAGTTTCAGAAATTCTTGACACTAGCTCTTTTAGTTGGGATGGTATCTCCACAAAGTTGACTCAGATAGTCTTTCTACGTACGGAAGTCATGATATGCAAAACAGAACAAAGATAAATTCCCTTGGTCTTTGAAATGGTTAATGTAATGAAGCACGAATGCTATGTTATGAAACATGATGTCATGATAAAACACAGGTATAGCAAATAACAGGTATTGCAAGGACAAACAAGTCACACAAAGCCCTTAGGTTTAAGGCTTTCATGAGGTCAAAGGTAATACCCTCTTGAAGTTAAGTTGGTTTCAACCTATCCTAGAAAAAGTAATCGAGTTCTAGAGGATCTCAATATCACTGACCATCCTCCATCGATCATGGTTTCAGCTCACGAAATCTTTTCTTGCGGCCGAAAATATTCCGAGAGTATAGTCTCAATGAGTGTAGCATCGAGTATCAACCAGTTCTCAGCTTTAGACTGAGGCCAACTATCTGACTACTTTATAATGGCCAAGTTAGGTGATTAAAGGTCCTAAGGTCAGTTGATGTTTAACGACACCACACGGCGGATCCGTATTCTCCTCGTTTCTCTACAAGGGATACCGGTACCAACCAAAGTGCCACACCAACATAGCCACTACTTCAACTGTATCGGTCTATGCCGTACAGTTCCCTCACAGTCTATTGCTACTTACCTAAAAGGTATCTCCCAGATCCGGGTTAGGATCTATAGTAACCCCAAGAAAAACCCTTAAAAGTAAAGCAAACAAAACAATCAAGAGAAGCAATTATGATGAACTAGATCCTAAGGTATACCCCACTTATAATTCCCCAGTAGAGTCGCTAGTTCTGTGATATGGCGGCAGAACCGACTTGTTTGACGCTGGTTTGTGTTTTGTGTTTTTGTGTTTGCAAAATGTCGCGGTAAGCAAGAATCGCCACCGACTTTTATTTCATCCAACCGGAAAGGAAAAAAGTACAGAAAAAAATCCTTTTTCGAGATATTCTGAGTACGGGGGGTAGATTATAGAAAGGGAAGGTGTTAGCACCCTTTCTATCCATGGTGTTCCATGGGCTCTTAGGTACTTGCTCATATTTTAAAATTGCTTGTGTATGTGCTTTGTTTTGAAAAGTTTGACTTCGTGATAACCCTTGTATCAGTCCTCAAAGGTGTGACGAAGTTGTTTTGAAAATAATTTTGAAAAGTGTAAGTGTGAAAAGCTTTGACTGGAGCAAGTACCTACTAGTATCTACCTACTCAAAAAAAGATCGTTTCTATTCTTGTTTCCTTTAGACAGCGCTATCCTACTATTGAGAAATAGGTAGCACCGTCGTTGGATTTGTAAAGGTCAATTTGAAAGGGACGTACAATCACTAAAGCAATGTTAGGACACTTTAGTAATAACCCTAGTGTGATACGGTGAGAGAACTGACTTGGGTGTTTTGCGTTTTATCGCAAATGTTGCGGTTTAGCAAGAGTCGCCATCGACTTTTCTTTTATCCAAAAGGAGATGTGAAAAAGCACAGGAAAGACCTTTGAGATTGTTTCTTGAGTTCGGGGGGTAGATTATGAAAAGGGAAGGTGTTAGCACCCTTTTCATCCATGGTTTTACATGGGCTCTTAGTTACTTGCTAGATCACTTGTTTTTTGTTTTGAAATTGTGCTTTGTGTGGTTTTTGAAAGTATTTTGTAAAAGAGGTCATTCGTTTAGGCAATCTTTGTAATAATTCTCGTTAGTGAGAATGTATACAAAGATGTTTGTCTTTTTGAAAATGTTTTCAAGTTTGTAAAATGTTTGTAATTGTGTGTGTTTGTTTTGAAAATAGCAAGGATAGTTGTTTGAAAATAGAGCAAGTAACTAGAAGTAATCTACCTACTCAAATGTCTTTCTTGTGCATTTCCTATTCCTTTGACATTGTTGTCTTACCATTGATTTGGTAAGCAACCCTATCTTTGGATGTAAACGGGACGGGTGTGGGTCATCGTATAACCATGATTAGCAACATTGCAAAGTATCTTAGCATTTTTTTGAGGGACCAAGATCATTTTGTAAGGCAACTTTGAATAGCGTCATCGAGAGACTATGATCTCATATTTGTTTTTTTTGCCAAGATACTTCGCATGCATAATATGGCCATTTTTGTATAAGGCAACCAAGTGGAGAAACCCTAAGGGTGCTTATGTGCAAGTGTATCATTTTCATGCATTGATTTTGTCTTGGATTTAGGGTTTTCTATTTGCTTTGTTTTTATCTTACCATACAAACCCTAATTACTAGCATGGTATGTAAAAGCGGTAAATTGCATAATGTAAATATTACTAAGCTATTACAACAATTTATGGGAGGGGGAATACAAATTTGAAGGGGGATTTGCAAGAATGTAAATCTAAATAAGCTATTACAACCAAATCGAATTTGTGCGAATATCGGAATAAATGAATACAATATTTAAGTATGCAATATTATGTATATGCAAGAAAAGATTTTTTTGTTTTATTTTTATGTGAAAATGAGTTTTAAAGTAAACCTAATAATATTTTTAAAAAAAGAAATTATTTCTTGAGAAAAATGGTTAACCCTAATTTCTAATTAAAGGGAAAACAAAGTTCTTTAGGTATTATCTTTATATGTTTTTTTTGTATTAAATGATAAATAATATTTTGTGAAAAAATACTTAGTTTTTGTATGTCACAATAAATATTTACAAGTATAAAAATAAAAAAAGGAATAAAAAGTTAACCTAATTCTATTATATTATATTTAAAAATTTATTTGAGAAAAAAAATAATTAATATATAGTTTAATAAAAATATTTTTTATGTGAAAATAAAATAAAATAATCAAAATGCAAAATTGTCATATTTTATATTTTTTAGGATTTTATGTATTTAAGAAAATATTTAATAAAACAAAAAAAGGAAAATAAAAACAAATAAATAAAAGTATGGGCCGGGGGTGCTGTAAAGAGACAGGGAGTAATATGTTAGCAAAAACACTAAGGCCCAAGGAAACAAGCCCATCCTGCAAAACAGCCGAAAAATGGAAATGGAAAAAAATGTGAAAGAACAAAAGGTAGCGCCAAGGTTCGAACCCACGACCTGGGCCTTACCAGCGCGCTACCTTGCCACTGGGGTGGCTATACATCCATTGATTTATATGAAACAACAAAAACATAACACAAACAAGGTCCTTGCCATGTACTTCATCTTCTTCCCCAAGCTGGCGAGAAGCTCTGTAACTTTCTCATCTCTCAATAAAAATGAAAACTGATAACATGAATGTTGTAGCATTTTGCCTCACGATTCTAACCATGTAAATCATGTAAGCTAACAATCAAAGATCAAAACTAATTTTAAAAGCCCTAAATTTAAACCTAATTTTTTCAGGAATTTGAACTTCAAAATTCTCTCAACTCAGGCCAAATAAATGCAAGTTATGGATATGTGCAGCTTTGTAGCAATGATGTCTACATTGTTTATTCACAAATTGTGGCCAATGGATGCATGTATGAAAAGATAGAAGTTTTGATTCTTACCTCTTTCAGTTGGGATCGTGAATGGAGTTTGAGTGAGATTTAGGAAGGCCTGAAGGTTGCTTTAGCTTGCTTGAACTTCCCTGAGTGTGTTCCAATATTTACCTTGCTTTGAAAGTGTCTGAAACTCTCTATCCAAGTCAACTTGCAAGCTTTGAAAACAAAAATGGTAGATGAAGAAGGAGGAGTTACAGTGTAGGGATGAGGGTCTGGATCACTTAGATATCAAGTAGGTAAAGTGTTTGGATGATTGAAACTTGGAACGCACGAGCCAAATGATAGATTGCTATGCTTATGCAAAAACTGCAAGTTTTGACAGTTTTTTTGGTGATATGGAGTGTTTTAATGTTTCAGGCCTCTAGCAATCGTGTTTCTAGTTGTAATGTGTTTGTGTATTAGTATGGGATAGGTTTCAAGTCACCTCTTCAATAGATTTTTCAATCCTAGGCTTTTTGCACACTTTCTTGCTTTTGAAGCAAAATGAAGGGACAAGTCTTTACATGCTTGTATTGGCTTGATTAGGGTTGGTATATGCTCTATACAAGTTGCCTTAGGCCTGGAGGATTTGTGTGTGCAGAGAGGACAGGTCCAATGCTCAAGAGTTGTAAAGTTGCAAAAGTGAACCTTTTCCAAAATGGCAATGGCAACTTTGTGCCATTTATGGAAATAATGCTTGGACAAGGACCATTGGGATTGAATTAAGACTTTGTCAGCTGAGTAAGAATTAAATTATAAATTGAGGAACAAGTTTGGGACCTGTAAAGCATGGATTAGGCTGCATAGGTAGTGATTTGAATTTTGCTCTTCATGAAATGGCTTGAATTGAAAGTGAGAAATTGCCAACTTTATCTCTTCGATTCTCCCTACTCAAAAATGATCTTGAGGAGTTATTGGACATTTTGGAAAGCTTGCTATGTTCTCTATAACTCATCTTTGAAATGAATTTCAATACTCCTCTTGGAGCTAGGTGAAAAATTGCCATTAAGTTGGGTCCAAAACCTGCCTAAATTAGGGCAAAATTTCACTAAGTTATCTAGTTCATGAGCATGTATTCACAAAATTGTATCTTGAGATCAAAGCATCTTTATGGAAAAGTGTGTGAAGAAAAGTTGTATATTTAATGGAGGTCTACAACTTTCATGTTGGGAACTTTCTTTGAATCATCTTGTATCATGGTGAAAAAATGGCTTAAAGTTGAGAAAAAATAAGAAATTTTCTATACTTAGAAAATTTTCTAAGTTAAGAAAATTTCCAATTTTAAAACCTAATCTTCAATCCTTGATTTCTTGATGAAAAAGTTTCACATTTTGACATTTTTTGATGAATTGTGACCCTTGGCACTTGATTTTGACCAAAAAGTCAAAGTTTGACTTTTCAGTATACAGTTGACCTTTGATCAGTTGACTGCAAATTTCATCTGTCTATCCAATGGATTTGCAATGTTTTGAACTATGTAATTAGGTCAAGATGATACAAATGAACCCTTGAAATCATGCTTCAACTCAATTGGTCATTTGTTAGGTCAAAAATCAGAAATTGCCCTTTCTCAGTCAAAACCCTAACTTTGACCATTTTGCCCTTTTGATGATTTGATCAAATTTCTTGAGAAACTGTGATCCAAACTTGATCAAATGATACATATGAGTTTAAAATGTTGATTTGGATCAAAAAATATGAAGTTTGACGGTAAATTGTCCATGGTTGACTTTTTCCCCCAATACAGCTTATTTTTAGATCAATTGTCCAATTGACTAGTCAAAAATGTGATTCAAGACTTGAAACTTGATATGAGTAATCTTAGGGGTCCATGATGATACTTGAAAGTCATATGAAGCATTGATAGTCCAAAAATCCTTGTGCAATCTCAAACTCTAATTTTGGGTGATCAGTGCATGATGAGAGGTCTTGAGCTGGTCAAAACTTAATCCAGTCTTGAGTCAAAGAGATCTTGTGATAAAAGTCTTGATAAATGAGAGGGAAAATTTTAGGATACAACACCTAGAGTCTTAATATCATATTCGAGGCAACATTTCCGAGGCAACATTTGATCTTTTTAGACAGGAGGACAACCATTAAGACACCCTATACTTAATGATTGTTTACCGAAGGCAACTAAAGTGTGAGTATACCCTAAGAGTGATAGGTGCGAGTGATCTTTTTTCAATTATTTAGTCTTTACACATTAGGGTTTTCTAACTGGATTAATTTGTCATGCATTCTTGTCATACAATCCTATTAGCATACATCTAAACAGTCAAATATTTTGCGAGAATTAAAATGCGAGAAAGTAAATCTACGCTATTACAATGTTTCGGGGAGGGGGATTAATTACATAGCCAAAAACCCGGGAAAAAAGTGATAAATAAAAAGCCCTAGATTAAACTATTACAAACCATGAACAATTACAACAATATTGGCAAAAATAAATAACACGCGCGCGATGAATCGAATACGAGACAACTAGGGTTTTGACCCTTGCCTAAACCTAATTGCGATTGATTAAAAAAAAGTTTTTTTGTCATGTTTTGTTATTTAAAAAAATAAATAAATCATTAAATTAAAAAAGAAAAGCCTAATTCTAATTAATTTTAATTTTAAGAAAAAATAAATTAATTTAATCTAAAACCTATTTTTGTATTTTTATTTATTTGAGAAAAAGAGCAAAATTAAATCAAAAGTTTTAACCTAATTTCTATTTTGATTTTATTTATGAAAACAAATTATAATCTCACTAAGTTAACACTAAATTAAATTAATTTTTATAATAATAAAAAAAACTAAACCTAATTTTTTGTGGATTATTGATTTTATGATTTTTATGAAAGATAATTAATTTGCCAATTAAAATGATTAAAAGAAAATTAAAATAATTAAAGAAAGTAAATAAATAAAATAAATAAATAAAAAGTTAGAGATGGGCCTGATGCTATTTAGCAATTGGGAGGGTGTGCTAAGGAAATTCTGGGCCTAAATCGAACTCGTCCCTTTTGACTTTGCCTGTTTCAGTGCATGCATTGACCTGAGGCGTATGGTGGACTTTCAATGGAATAGCCTTAGATCTGGCTGGAGAGGCGTGTGATGGCCAGATGTTGATGGCATACGGTGGACTTCTTGATATGCAGCGTGTTGGATTACCTATTGAAAAATATTATGAACAAAGGTTGGGACCTGGGGATCGAACCCAGGTCCTCATGCACGTTTCCAATGCACGCTTGCCATCTGTGCTGCAAATGTTATTTGTACATATAATAAAAAATATATAATATATGGAAAAAGATGGCTAATGGAAAAACGTGCTAAAATTCAAATCATCCAGCTAGGGAGTTCCACGCATCCATCTTCTTCCTCCCACCTGTTGTTTTAGGTAATAGCATTTTTACCTACGGTTGCCTCGCTGTAGCTACAAGCCTGTATATCACAAAAATTCTCTACAAGAAATATAAATGAAATTAAAAGGTGCCAATCAACTCGTCTCATCCTCACGAGTATCATGGCACCAGAATCCAAACCCAATTTAGCTTATATTGCAAAGCCCTAAACAAGAACGTAAAACCCTAGCTATGGCAATATCATGTACAGGCGTTAAAAATGCAATTAAGTGGTACCAATAGTTTGAAAACTCAATGATGAACATGAATATATAATCAAAACATGCATAGCATGAGTAAATCAACGAAATCGAAATTGAGTTTGGAGGCAAACCGTGGTACCTCTAACTTACAATTCCAGGCGTGAAAAGGCTTGCAATTGATTGGGATATGTTCCTGGGATGTCCAGCAATCTGTTGGCAATGTTAGAATGGCTTGGATTGGCCTCTAGGATGGAAATTGGATCACCACTTTCTCTTGAATTTTTTCAGTTTTGTTCTTGCTCTGCACGACTGTTCAACCTTTTTTCTTGCTCTGGATCTCTTCTTTATATGTAATGCAACATATTAGGTCAACAAAAATGAATTCAATCTTACCCATTATGAAGATTTGTTTTGGTCTTTCATGGCATATGATTTCTTTCCAAACTTGCTTCAATTCAATCTTTTTCCACCCAAATTAGCCTTGCACGAATTGATTCTCAATTGACAGCATATAAGATCTTCCTTCAATGCAAAAACCATCCCTAAAACACATTATATGATTTATTTAGATTTATTTTATTTTATTTGAATTTTAAGTGAATAAAAATCAAAATAAATTAAATAAATAAATAAATAAAGCATGGAGGGTCCCATAGGTCGTGGACTATGTTATCATTGAAGTGCAAGCATAAAAAGTTGGGCCCATTTAGCAAAAAATACAAATTTGATCAATGTTGACTTTTGACAATTTCCCAAAAATTACCAACTTTGACAATGCATAACTCTCTCAATTTTGACCCTACAAAGGTGTTCTTAGATTTTTTAGAAAGCTTAGAGTGTCTTCTAAGCAACCCTTTTGGTCTCATCTCAATTGATTCTTCCATGTTCATGTATGTAGCTTTGACCTAAACGGTGTTTTTATTGACTTTTCAAAATGCCCTATAATGTCATAATTTATATATTTTTGTGAGTGCATATTTTGAGATTGGGAGATGAAGATTAATTGTAGGGAATTGCATCCTATTCAAAATTAGCTTTGAATGGTTCATTTAGGATAAAGTATGAGAAAGTTATGCTTGGTCAAATTTGAGTTGACTTTTTCTACAAAACCCTAATTTAGCAACTTTTGGGTTTTGATGAATTGTGAGCAATCCTTGATGAATCATGATCAACCCTTGATCAAATGATGAATGATACTTAAAAATGAGGATGTTGACCAAAAATCTTGAAGTTTGACTGTGTGTGATCCATAGTTGAGTTTTGACCTAGCACAGTCGATTTTCAAGCCTTTGAGCCATTGACTGAGCAAACTTCCTCTGTAAGGCTTGAAACTTGAAATGGATGATCTTGAGAACATATTAGTAAAATGGTGATCATTTGGGATCCTTTGGATTCAATCATCTTGATGAAAAATGAAACCCTGATTTGAGGTAGACTGCCTTAGGAAAGAGTTTGTCTGGTCAACTCTTGAACTTCTTTGAGCAATTTGAGGACCTTACTTGCCATGTGTTGAGAAATATGAGAGAGAAAATTTTGGGGTACAACAGGTATCAACTATTAAGCTCGGACAGCGCCAAAGAATCTGATCCACCTTCGGCCAAGCAACAAAGTGATGAGATGCTTGAAGATATAAAGGCAATAGCAGAGTTGGAACCCGATGGGATTATTTCACATAGCTATTTTTTCTTTCTTACGCAAATTGTATAATTTCTGTCTTTCGGTGGCGTTCTCTTACTAGGACGTCAGCCTCTTTGTATAAAACGCCTATTACAGGCCAACTTCAAAAGTCAATACAATTCATTTTCATAAAAAATTTCTGTTTGTTTTTCTTTTTCTGTTCTGTTTTGCAAGAACGTCCAATGATTCATTTTTTATATATGCATTTGTAAATAATGGTTGCTCTCAAATATTTACACAAGAAACAAAATACAATTACTCGTAATTTCAGGAACAAGGAAAAACAAGAGGCGCCCAAACCTTACAGTTACTCCGCCCATCAGGTACCGGGATAGAGCCAGCTTGAGAACATGAGTAGTGGTACATACACTCCCCACAAAGTAAAAAGTATCCAATGACAGTGATGTTAGCTTTCTCGAATAAGACATAACTCTCCTCAGCTGAGGTTCACCATCGCGAGTGAGTCAGTAAATGTTTCCCCAAGCAGAGTTTATTTCTCTCACAAACAGAAATTCAATCTTCAACAGAATTCATTATCACCAGCAACGGAAAGTCATCCCCAGCCGAGTTTATTTCTCCAAAAAAAACAGCAACCTATCAACAGAGTATCTCCTCTCCAACAGAGTTATTCTCCCGCAGAGTTATCTTCAGACAGGGTCTCCCTCGGCAGAATATTCACCAGTCGAATGGGTGTGAATCCCCAGCCAGTCATCTTTGTTCACCATTCTCAACAGAAGTAGAGGAACTACTGTTTTTTACAGCATTCAAAGAATACCATTCTCATACTCTCCAAACAGCAGTCAGGGATTTATTTTCCCGGACTCAGATCATTACGTCAGCATTTCATGTTCATACATCATGACATGTGCATACATTACATATAACATAATCTCAGTTATTTTGAGAACCTCATCACAATGCATCTCATGCATCACACATAACTAACCCTGTATTTCTTTCAGGAAAGACAATTATTATCAACAAGTTGTAGCAGGTCCATGATCAACACTCGAAGCTAAACATAGTAATCATCGGTGCGACAAAAGCAACCTTACCCAGGTTCCCTCTGTAGTTTTACCCAAATTCATATCGAAGTAACCCTACTATTTAGGTTCCTTCTCACATCCCTATGATCCCGGCTTTCATCTTGAAGTAACCCTACTATCCAGGTTCCTTTTCATAGCCCTACTATCCAGGCTTTCATCTCGAAGTAACCCTACTATCTAGGTTCCTTCTCACAGCCCTACTATCCAGGCTTTCTGAAGATGTGAAAAACACAAGAAGGGGGGCTTGAATTGTAAAACTTAAATCAAATGCTTAGACAACACTGTATTTTTATCCTGGTTCGTTTGATCTCAAACTACTCCAGTTCACCCGTCAAGGTGATTTCGCCTCTCTCCAACGAGGTCTTAATCCACTAAATTCAAAGGATTACACAGCCACTTTAACAACTGTTAAAGCCTTCTTGAGTATAACCACAGACCGGTTTATCTCAAGGAAATCTCTTACAAATAATTGAACAATGATGTGTTTAACGTTTTCTAATAAAACAATATATCACAACTGTGATAATACACAATTTAAGCTTGGAGTGAAAATGAATTTGCTAAAGCGTTTGAGTAAGAGTGGTTTGAAAGCTTAGCAAAATGTATGAGTGCATGCTGTTGTACCCAAAAATTTTCCCTCCCATATTCTTCAAAGTTTGTCAAGAATCATCCTCAAATGGTTCAAGACCACTCAAGGGATTGCACAGTCAAACCATCTCCTAAGCCAGTCAAAATTAGGGTTTTGTTTCCTTCAAAGAAATTGAGGTTTTCAGTGGTCTAATAAAGTCTCATGTGCCCATATACATTGCCAAGCATCTACATGCCAAGTTGCAAGGTTCACAGCATCAAATTGCACAGTCAAAAGCTCCATTTGCTTCACAATCAACTGCAGGGGCAAAATAGTCATTTTACAGTCAAAAGTCAAAAATTTTGGTCAACATCTTATTTTGAATCCACAATCATCATTTGATCAAGTCTTGATCATGATTCCACAAGCATGGTTCAAAAATCATCAAGATGCCAAAAGTTTCTATTTTTGGACAGCTGAAAAGTCAACTGTAACTTGACCAATGCATAACGTTTTCATGGTTCATCATAAAAATCCCATCCAATGCTCATTTTGAATGGGATGACATTTACTACAACTCATCTTCACATTCCAAGTCCAAGAAATGCTCCCACAAAAAGTTATCAATTTCTACATTATAGGTCAATTTCAAAAGTCAACAAAAAGGCACTTTAAGTCAAAGACCATAACTTGAGATTGGTAAATCAAAATGACATGGGACCAAAGGCATTGGTTATAGGACTTCAAGACCTTTCCAAAATGTCTAAGAACATGTTCATAGGATCAAAATTGAGCAAGATATGCATTGGGGAAGTTGGGAAATTTTTGGGAATTTGCAAAAGTCAACTTTGCCCAAAACACTTCATTTTTGCTAATGGGCCTCAAATTCTTTCTTGAAACTTTGTCCAAGGCCTATTCACGACCCATTGAGAATAAATTGAATTATTTTCTTATTTTTATTAATTATTTGGATTTTTAATTGATTATTAATTCATTTAATTAATTTAATTGTAGGAAAATGCCAAGATATGGTTTTCAAATCTTTTTATGAAGCAAATATGCTCAGGGCAAGCTGGAAATTTCGTGCATCCATCAAAGAGGAAAAAATCTCCATGTTTGGCAAGCTTTATCAATCAAAAATATGCAAAAAGATTTGATTGGAAATAAAATATTAAAAACATGAATGCAATGGATTCTTGGCCAAGATTGAACCCTAATTCCATTCTACTATAAGAGCATAACCAAACCCTAAAGCCTTGGACGTGAGAGCTGTTGTCAAAAGCCATAAACAAATTCCAAAAATATCAAGAAAACTTGAAAACTGTTCTTAACATTCCAGCACGATTCAAAGCCTTTGATTGCTTCCAATACATTGTTGGAGGTGTAAGGAACATATTGGAATCAAAACCACATTCTAAAGCTATCAGAATCACCAAGAACAGTCTAAGGGTTTGCGTTTTTTTTATGGAGTCAAATTTCTTGTTTCATGCATCATTAACATAATTCTGTGTTTGTTTTGTGTTGCTTAAACTCGTAGGAAGCTGATGGTATAGTTTAATTGGATTAAGATGCAAAGAATCGTAAAATGCCATTGTTGAATTTTAGGTTTTCCAAGCTTGAAATTTGGGGATTTAGTAACCAGGAAAAATTGAGCTTCATGATGCACATGACTGAATTCGTGAGAGTCATACGAATCTAACCGGACTATCGCGCCTTATTTATATAATCCAGGGACCTATTCGCTATTTTTGGCCGTTCCATATTGTGGGGGTTAAAAACCCCCGCTAATTGTTTATCTTTTACAGGCATTCAGTGAAGAAGACAATACGTGGAAGAGCGTGATTGGATAATTCAAATAAAAGGCGCGCGTGTGGTTTTTTTTCCAGCATATGATTGTTCTTTGTATATTATATTTACTCATTAATATATTATCAAATACAGTCACATGGCTCAGTGGCGAATGCGCTGTCTATTAACCATTGGGACCTGGGTTCGATTCCCAGGTCCCCCAAAACCTTTGTTCATATTTTTTCCAATAAGATCATATGCAGGCTATTGAGCGTTGTTCATCATACACCTCACAGATCAGCATGCCAAGTGGCCACAAAGGTGAATCCAAAGGCCATGGATGGTTGACCACCATGCTCCAAGTCAAAGCACGTGCAGGCAATCCCAGAAGTCAACAAAGGCTTTAAGCTTAATGGGCTGGGACTTGCAACTTTTACCTCCCATGGGTCCAACACACCCCCTGGTTTTCTTTCTATTTCTTTTTTTCTTTCTTTTTATTTTCTTTTTTTAATTATTATAACTATTATTATCATTTAGTTTAACTCATAAATTAATTTTCATAATAAAATCAGGAACTTAAAATGTTATTTATTTTTATTAATTATTAATTTCACTTTAAACATTATTTTGTAAATAAATTGTAATTAATTAGTTTATTTGTTTAATTAGGGCAATTTTAATCCTTTTTCATAAATAAATAAAAATCATGTAGAATTAGGATTGACAATTTTCAATCATATTTTCTTATTATTATTATTTATTAATTATCATTATTTTTGTAAATAAAATGTAGATTAATTAATTTAGTTAATTAGGTTAACTTTGACATTTTTTATAATAAGTAAAATAATCTAGAATTAGGGTTTTCTTGACTTTTAATTCCCTTATTTTTATTTCCATAAAAAACAAAAAAAAAACATTTTTCTTATAATTTTAATTAATTAGTAATTAGTTTTAATTTTAATTAATTGCAAAAAAGGACAAGTTACTATTCTTTTCTCAAAAAGGGTCAAAATCCTAAGGACGTCCCGATTAAATTTCTATTCGCGCATTATTATCTATTTTTGATTATTGATGTACCTGTTTCCAAGGATGTAATAGTTAATTAGGTTTTACCGCTTTCTTTTACTTTCCGCATTTATTTTCCAAACGGGTTATGTTTTTGGCGATGTATAGACCCGCGCCTTGTAATAGCGTAGATTCATATTTCTGCAATTTATTTTCTGCACTCTTAACTGTTAAAAATGCATGAAAGATTTGTATGACAAATTAAAATCAACTCGTAGCTCACAAATAACATGCAAAGATAATATAACATGAAAACAACACACATGCACCTGCCACTCTTAGGGTATGCCTCACTGGTTGCCTCGAACGTGGTCGTCAAATATAGGGTGTTTTAGAGGTCGCCCTCCTGTCTAAAGATCCAGTTGCCTCGAAACGGTTGCCTCGGATAAAAAAGGATCTAGGACATTAGTGTTGCCGCTAAGGTGTCCTATTATTGCTTCGGTGACCACACATGTCCCTAATAATCGAATTGACCCGAATAACTCCAACGACGGTGCTACCTACCTCTCAATGGTGGGATAGCACTATCTAAAGGACTCTTACACAGCCTAATTCCTTAGAGTAGGTAGATTTCTCCTGGGTACTTGCTCTCTCAAAAAATAAAAACATCTTTTCACACTTACACTTTCAAAAGTTTTCAAACAAATTTTTCATACACTCTTGAGGACAGATACAAGAGTTACTTAGAAATTTTTCAAACGAAACTTTTTTCAAAACCCACACACACTTGAAAAACAAAAAAAATTTTGAAAACATAAGAGCAAGTACCTAAGAGCCCATGGATAACCACGGATAGAAAGGGTGCTAACACCTTCCCTTTCTATAAATCTACCTCCCGAACCGAAAAACATTCTTAAAGAAGGAATTTTGTTGTGCTTTTGTCCTTTCCATGTTGGAGAACATAAAAGACGGTGGTGACTCTTGCTTACCGCGACATTTCGGGAACCAGCTTTAAAAACAGTCAGTTCTATTTCCACCGATCACAGAACTGGCGACTCTGCTGGGGATTCCTAAAAAAGTGAGGTGTACCTTAGGATTAGATCATACTTATGTTTTCAATTGCTTGCTTTGTTTGCATATATTTGTGGGCTATGCATCGGAGTTTCATAGATCCTAACCCGGATCTGGGGAATACCCTTTTAGGTAGCATAAGCTGTGAGGGACCTGTCCGGCGTAGACCGACACGGGTGAAGCAGTGGCTACGTTGGTGTGACACCTTGGTCTGTACCGATATCCCTTGTGTTGCAACGAGGAGAATATGGGTCTTCTGAGGAGTCATTAAGCACTAACCGACCTTAGAACCCTAATTTGACCCAACTTGGCCATAGAATAGTAGCAGTATGCTACACTCATTGAGGCTAAACTCTCGCGATGGTTCTGGCTGCAAGAAAAGATTGCAACGCTGGAGTTATGACCGATTGAGGGTAGTCGATGATATTGAGATCCTCTAGAACCCGGTTACTTTGATAGGACAGGTTTGAGCCCACCAACTTCAAGAGGGTAGTACCTAAACTTCATGCTGGCCTAAAATCTAAGGGCTCTCTGTGTGACTTGTGTGCCTTCATACTTGAACTACTTGCATACTTGTTATCTAACAACACGAGTTCCTTGCAGGTTTTGTTCACAGTCCTTAATTGGGACTCATTACAGGGTTTACTTACATCACTCCATGCATAGCATAACATCATACCATCATACCATTGCATTTCCTAACCCATTTCAAGGATCTCAAGGGCTTGTGATGCAGGTCATGATGAATCAAAATGTCTAGCAAGGGGCAAAAGGGGATTTATTTTCCTCTAGCCAAGGTTAATGACTTGAGTCAGGGGCTATGACCCACTCGATATGGTGAGCCTTGACTCTTGAAGAAGGACTCTCAATAATATGCAGTTCCTTCAATCAAGCTACCAGATTCTAACAATTTTCTTGTTTACCCCGTGAGGTCCTTGAAAACATTGCATCCATACGTACACATCATTGCATAACAGGTACCCTTGTTACAGGTCACTTACCTTCTCCGCTGTTTATTTTAGCAATGGCTTCCCAACAAGACAACCAGGATCTTCATGCTCAAGAGACTCGGTTCGGGGAGATCCTCCTAAACCTATCCAAGGGGCAGGAAGAGCTGAGAACACTCCTCACGGGGACTTTGGTCAGGAACAGTCCAGAAGACGATAAAGACGAACGGCTGAAACATTTGCAAGCTGAGGTGGATATAATGAGAACCCAGATGCTGGGGCAAATGACTCTCATTCAAGACTTAGCTCAAAGACAAGAAGAGCTCAGGGTTCTCGTCAACCAACTGCTTCGAGATAACCAACTGGGGCAAACATCTAAGGTTGAAGAGCCAGTCATCATTAAATTCCCTTTGAGACAAGAAGACATGGGAAAAGCTCCTCAATTTGCTTCAGGGTCACAAATTCAGCATCAACCTCACCAGCTTCAGCAAGACAGTATGAAGCAAGTAGTCAGGGCTGGGGACCAAACCGGTAATCAGCTTCCAAGAAGTCAAAGGTTTGGTTCAATGAATAGACCTCTCCAAGCTGATACTACGTCACAGCTTTGTAGCAATGATGTCTACATTGTTTATTCACAAATCATGGCCAATGGATGCCTGTATGAAAAGATAGAAGTTTTGATTCTTACCTCTTTCAGTTGGGATCGTGAATGGAGTTTGAGTGAGATTTAGGAAGGCCTGAAGGTTGCTTTAGCTTGCTTGAACTTCCCTGAGTGTGTTCCAATATTTACCTTGCTTTGAAAGTGTCTGAAACTCTCTATCCAAGTCAACTTGCAAGCTTTGAAAACAAAAATGGTATATGAAGAAGGAGGAGTTACAGTGTAGGGATGAGGGTCTGGATCACTTAGATATAAAGTAGGTAAAGTGTTTGGATGATTGAAACTTGGAACGCACGAGCCAAATGATAGATTGCTATGCTTATGCAAAAACTGCAAGTTTTGACAGTTTTTTTGGTGATATGGAGTGTTTTAATGTTTCAGGCCTCTAGCAATCGTGTTTCTAGTTGTAATGTGTTTGTGTATTAGTATGGGATAGGTTTCAAGTCAGCTCTTCAACAGATTTTTCAATCCTACGCTTTTTGCACACTTTCTTGCTTTTGAAGCAAAATGAAGGGACAAGTCTTTACATGCTTGTACTGGCTTGCTTAGGGTTGGTATATGCTCTATACAAGTTGCCTTAGGCCTGGAGTATTTGTGTGTGCAGAGAGGACAGGTCCAATGCTCAAGATTTGTAAAGTTGCAAAAGTGAACCTTTTCCAAAATGGCAATGGCAACTTTGTGCCATTTATGGAAATAATGCTTGGACAAGGACCATTGGGATTGAATTAAGACTTTGTCAGCTGAGTAAGAATTAAATTATAAATTGAGGAACAAGTTTGGGACCTGTAAAGCATGGATTAGGCTGCATAGGTACTGATTTGAATTTTGCTCTTCATGAAATGGCTTGAATTGAAAGTGAGAAATTGCCAAATTCATCTCTTCGATTCTCCCTACTCAAAAATGATCTTGAGGAGTTATTAGACATTTTGGAAATCTTGAAATGTTCTCTATAACTCATCTTTGAAATGCATTTCAATACTCCTCTTGGAGCTAGGTGAAAAATTGCCATTAAGTTGGGTCCAAAACCTGCCTAAATTAGGGCAAAATTTCACTAAGTTATCTAGTTCATGAGCATGTATTCACAAAATTGTATCTTGAGATCAAAGCATCTTTATGGAAAAGTGTGTGAAGAAAAGTTTTATATTTAATGGAGGTCTACAACTTTCATGTTGGGAACTTTCTTTGAATCATCTTGTATCATGGTGAAAAAATGGCTTAAAGTTGAGAAAAAATAAGAAATTTTCTATACTTAGAAAATTTTCTAAGTTAAGAAAATTTCCAATTTTAAAACCTAATCTTCAATCCTTGATTTCTTGATGAAAAAGTTTCACATTTTGACATTTTTTGATGAATTGTGACCCTTGGCACTTGATTTTGACCAAAAAGTCAAAGTTTGACTTTTCAGTATACAGTTGACCTTTGATCAGTTGACTGCAAATTTCATCTGTCTATCCAATGGATTTGCAATGTTTTGAACTATGTAATTAGGTCAATATGATACAAATGAACCCTTGAAATCATGCTTCAACTCAATTGGTCATTTGTTAGGTCAAAAATCAGAAATTGCCCTTTCTCAGTCAAAACCCTAACTTTGACCATTTTGCCCTTTTGATGATTTGATCAAATTTCTTGAGAAACTGTGATCCAAACTTGATCAAATGATACATATGAGTTTAAAATGTTGATTTGGATCAAAAAATATGAAGTTTGACGGTAAATTGTCCATGGTTTACTTTCTTCCCCAATACAGCTTATTTTTAGATCAATTGTCCAATTGACTAGTCAAAAATGTGATTCAAGACTTGAAACTTGACATGAGTAATCTTAGGGGTCCATGATGATACTTGAAAGTCATATGAAGCATTGATAGTCCAAAAATCCTTGTGCAATCTCAAACTCTAATTTTGGGTGATCAGTGCATGATGAGAGGTCTTGAGCTGGTCAAACCTTAATCCAGTCTTGAGTCAAAGAGATCTTGTGATAAAAGTCTTGATAAATGAGAGGGAAAATTTTAGGATACAACACCTAGAGTCTTAAGATCATATTCGAGGCAACATTTCCGAGGCAACATTTGATCTTTTTAGACAGGAGGACAACCACTAAGACACCCTATACTTAATGATTGTTTACCGAAGGCAACTAAAGTGTGAGTATACCCTAAGAGTGATAGGTGCGAGTGATCTTTTTTCAATTATTTAGTCTTTACACATTAGGGTTTTCTAACTGGATTAATTTGTCATGCATTCTTGTCATACAATCCTATTAGCATACATCTAAACAGTCAAATATTTTGCGAGAATTAAAATGCGAGAAAGTAAATCTACGCTATTACAATGTTTCGGGGAGGGGGATTAATTACATAGCCAAAAACCCGGGAAAAAAGTGATAAATAAAAAGCCCTAGATTAAACTATTACAAACCATGAACAATTACAACAATATTGGCAAAAATAAATAACACGCGCGCGATGAATCGAATACGAGACAACTAGGGTTTTGACCCTTGCCTAAACCTAATTGCGATTGATTAAAAAAAAGTTTTTTTTGTCATGTTTTGTTATTTAAAAAAATAAATAAATCATTAAATTAAAAAATAAAAGCCTAATTCTAATTAATTTTAATTTTAAGAAAAAATAAATTAATTTAATCTAAAACCTATTTTTGTATTTTTATTTATTTGAGAAAAAGAGCAAAATTAAATCAAAAGTTTTAACCTAATTTCTATTTTGATTTTATTTATGAAAACAAATTATAATCTCACTAAGTTAACACTAAATTAAATTAATTTTGATAATAATAAAAAAAAACTAAACCTAATTTTTTGTGGATTATTGATTTTATGATTTTTATGAAAAATAATTAATTTGCCAATTAAAATGATTAAAAGAAAATTAAAATAATTAAAGAAAGTAAATAAATAAAATAAATAAATAAAAAGTTAGAGATGGGCCTGATGCTATTTAGCAATTGGGAGGGTGTGCTAAGGAAATTCTGGGCCTAAATCGAACTCGTCCCTTTTGACTTTGCCTGTTTCAGTGCATGCATTGACCTGAGGCGTATGGTGGACTTTCAATGGAATAGCCTTAGATCTGGCTGGAGAGGCGTGTGATGGCCAGATGTTGATGGCATACGGTGGACTTCTTGATATGCAGCGTGTTGGATTACCTATTGAAAAATATTATGAACAAAGGTTGGGACCTGGGGATCGAACCCAGGTCCTCATGCACGTTTCCAATGCACGCTTGCCATCTGTGCTGCAAATGTTATTTGTACATATAATAAAAAATATATAATATATGGAAAAAGATGGCTAATGGAAAAACGTGCTAAAATTCAAATCATCCAGCTAGGGAGTTCCACGCATCCATCTTCTTCCTCCCACCTGTTGTTTTAGGTAATAGCATTTTTACCTACGGTTGCCTCGCTGTAGCTACAAGCCTGTATATCACAAAAATTCTCTACAAGAAATATAAATGAAATTAAAAGGTGCCAATCAACTCGTCTCATCCTCACGAGTATCATGGCACCAGAATCCAAACCCAATTTAGCTTATATTGCAAAGCCCTAAACAAGAACGTAAAACCCTAACTATGGCAATATCCTGTACAGGTGTTAAAAATGCAATTAAGTGGTACCAATAGTTTGAAAACTCAATTATGAACATGAATATATAATCAAAATATGCATAGCATGAGTAAATCAACGAAATCGAAATTGAGTTTGGAGGCAAACCGTGGTACCTCTAACTTACAATTCCAGGCGTGAAAAGGCTTGCAATTGATTGGGATATGTTCCTGGGATGTCCAGCAATCTGTTGGCAATGTTAGAATGGCTTGGATTGGCCTCTAGGATGGAAATTGGATCACCACTTTCTCTTGAATTTTTTCAGTTTTGTTCTTGCTCTGCACGACTGTTCAACCTTTTTTCTTGCTCTGGATCTCTTCTTTATATGTAATGCAACATATTAGGTCAACAAAAATGAATTCAATCTTACCCATTATGAAGATTTGTTTTGGTCTTTCATGGCATATGATATCTTTCCAAACTTGCTTCAATTCAATCTTTTTCCACCCAAATTAGCCTTGCACGAATTGATTCTCAATTGACAGCATATAAGATCTTCCTTCAATGCAAAAACCATCCCTAAAACACATTATATGATTTATTTAGATTTATTTTGTTTTATTTGAATTTTAAGTGAATAAAAATCAAAATAAATTAAATAAATAAATAAATAAAGCATGGAGGGTCCCATAGGTCGTGGACTATGTTATCATTAAAGTGCAAGCATAAAAAGTTGGGCCCATTTAGCAAAAAATACAAATTTGATCAATGTTGACTTTTGACAATTTCCCAAAAATTACCAACTTTGACAATGCATAACTCTCTCAATTTTGACCCTACAAAGGTGTTCTTAGACTTTTTAGAAAGCTTAGGGTGTCTTCTAAGCAACCCTTTTGGTCTCATCTCAATTGATTCTTCCATGTTCATGTATGTAGCTTTGACCCAAACGGTGTTTTTATTGACTTTTCAAAATGCCCTATAATGTCATAATTTATATATTTTTGTGAGTGCATATTTTGAGATTGGGAGATGAAGATTAATTGTAGGGAATTGCATCCTATTCAAAATTAGCTTTGAATGGTTCATTTAGGATAAAGTATGAGAAAGTTATGCTTGGTCAAATTTGAGTTGACTTTTTCTACAAAACCCTAATTTAGCAACTTTTGGGTTTTGATGAATTGTGAGCAATCCTTGATGAATCATGATCAACCCTTGATCAAATGATGAATGATACTTAAAAATGAGGATGTTGACCAAAAATCTTGAAGTTTGACTGTGTGTGAGCCATAGTTGAGTTTTGACCTAGCACAGTCGATTTTCAAGCCTTTGAGCCATTGACTGAGCAAACTTCCTCTGTAAGGCTTAAAACTTGAAATGGATGATCTTGAGAACATATTAGTAAAATGGTGATCATTTGGGATCCTTTGGATTCAATCATCTTGATGAAAAATGAAACCCTGATTTGAGGTAGACTGCCTTAGGAAAGAGTTTGTCTGGTCAACTCTTGAACTTCTTTGAGCAATTTGAGGACCTTACTTGCCATGTGTTAAGAAATATGGGAGAGAAAATTTTGGGGTACAACAGGTATCAACTATCAAGCTCGGACAGCGCCAAAGAATCTGATCCACCTTCGGCCAAGCAACAAAGTGATGAGATGCTTGAAGATATAAAGGCAATAGCAGAGTTGGAACCCGATGGGATTATTTCACATAGCTATTTTTTCTTTCTTACGCAAATTGTATAATTTCTGTATTTCGGTGGCGTTCTCTTACTAGGACGTCAGCCTCTTTGTACAAAACGCCTATTATAGGCCAACTTCAAAAGTCAATACAATTCATTTTCATAAAAAATTTCCGTTTGTTTTTCTTTTTCTGTTCTATTTTGCAAGAACGTCCAATGATTCATTTTTTATATATGCATTTGTAAATAATGGTTGCTCTCAAATATTTACACAAGAAACAAAATACAATTACTCGTAATTTCAGGAACAAGGAAAAACAAGAGGCGCCCAACCGAGTTCATTATCACCAGCAACGGAAAGTCATCCCCAGCCGAGTTTATTTCTCCAAAAAAAACAGCAACTTATCAACAGAGTATCTCCTCTCCAACAGAGTTATTCTCCCGCAGAGTTATCTTCAGACAGGGTCTCCCCCGGCAGAATATTCACCAGCCGAATGGGTGTGAATCCCCGGCCAGTCATCTTTGTTCACCATTCTCAACAGAAGTAGAGGAACTACGGTTTTTTACAGCATTCAAAGAATACCATTTCTCATACTCTCCAAACAGCAGTCAGGGATTTATTTTCCCGGACTCAGATCATTACGTCAGCATTTCATGTTCATACATCATGACATGTGCATACATTACATATAACATAATCTCAGTTATTTTGAGAACCTCATCACAATGCATCTCATGCATCACACATAACTAACCCTGTATTTCTTTCAGGAAAGACAATTATTATCAACAAGTTGTAGCAGGTCCATGATCAACACTCGAAATTAGGGTTCAGTGGTCTAATCAAGTCTCATGTGCCCATATACATTGCCAAGCATCTACATGCCAAGTTGCAAGGTTCACAGCATCAAATTGCACAGTCAAAAGCTCCATTTGCTTCACAATCAACTGCAGGGGCAAAATAGTTATTTTACAGTCAAAAGTCAAAAAATTTGGTCAACATCTTATTTTGAAGCCAAAATCATCATTTTATCAAGTCTTGATCATGATTCCACAAGCATGGTTCAAAAATCAGCAAGATGCCAAAAGTTTCTATTTTTGGACAGTTGAAAAGTCAACTGTAACTTGACCAATGCATAACGTTTTCATGGTTCATCAGAAAAATCCCATCCAATGCTCATTTTGAATGGGATTACATTTCCTACAACTCATCTTCACATTCCAAGTCCAAGAAATGCTCCCACAAAAAGTTATCAATTTCTACATTATAGGTCAATTTCAAAAGTCAACAAAAAGGCACTTTAAGTCAAAGACCATAACTTGATATTGGTAAATCAAAATGACATGGGACGAAAGGCATTGGTTATAGGACTTCAAGACCTTTCCAAAATGTCTAAGAACATGTTCATAGGATCAAAATTGAGCAAGATATGCATTGGGGAAGTTGGGAAAATTTTGGGAATTTGCAAAAGTCAACTTTGCCCAAAACACTTCATTTTTGCTAATGGGCCTCAAATTCTTTCTTGAAACTTTGTCCAAGGCCTATTCACGACCCATTGAGAATAAATTGAATTATTTTCTTATTTTTATTAATTATTTGGATTTTTAATTGATTATTAATTCATTTAATTAATTTAATTGTAGGAAAATGCCAAGATATGGTTTTCAAATCTTTTTATGAAGCAAATAGGCTCAGGGCAAGCTGGAAATTTCGTGCATCCATCAAAGAGGAAAAAATCTCCATGTTTGGCAAGCTTTATTAATCAAAAATATGCAAAAAGATTTGATTGGAAATAAAATATTGAAAACATGAATGCAATGGATTCTTGGCCAAGATTGAACCCTAATTCCATTCTACTATAAGAGCATAACCAAACCCTAAAGCCTTGGACGTGAGAGCTGTTGTCAAAAGCCATAAACAAATTCCAAAAATATCAAGAAAACTTGAAAACTGTTCTTAACATTCCAGCACGATTCAAAGCCTTTGATTGCTTCCAATACATTGTTGGAGGTGTAAGGAACATATTAGAATCAAAACCACATTCTAAAGCTATCAGAATCATCAAGAACAGTCTAAGGGTTTGCGTTTTTTTTCTGGAGTCAAATTTCTTGTTTCATGCATCATTAACATAATTCTGTGTTTGTTTTGTGTTGCTTAAACTCGTAGGAAGCTGATGGTATAGTTTAATTGGATTAAGATGCAAAGAATCGTAAAATGCCATTGTTGAATTTTAGGTTTTCCAAGCTTGAAATTTGGGGATTTAGTAACCAGGAAAAATTGAGCTTCATGATGCACATGACTGAATTCGTGAGAGTCATACGAATCTAACCGGACTATCGCGCCTTATTTATATAATCCAGGGACCTATTCGCTATTTTTGGCCGTTCCATATTGTGGGGGTTAAAAACCCCCGCTAATTGTTTATCTTTTACAGGCATTCAGTGAAGAAGACAATACGTGGAAGAGCGTGATTGGATAATTCAAATAAAAGGCGCGCGTGTGGTTTTTTTTCCAGCATATGATTGTTCTTTGTATATTATATTTACTCATTAATATATTATCAAATACAGTCACATGGCTCAGTGGCGAATGCGCTGTCTATTAACCATTGGGACCTGGGTTCGATTCCCAGGTCCCCCAAAACCTTTGTTCATATTTTTTCCAATAAGATCATATGCAGGCTATTGAGCGTTGTTCATCATACACCTCACAGATCAGCATGCCAAGTGGCCACAAAGGTGAATCCAAAGGCCATGGATGGTTGACCACCATGCTCCAAGTCAAAGCACGTGCAGGCAATCCCAGAAGTCAACAAAGGCTTTAAGCTTAATGGGCTGGGACTTGCAACTTTTACCTCCCATGGGTCCAACACACCCCCTGGTTTTCTTTCTATTTCTTTTTTTCTTTCTTTTTATTTTCTTTTTTTAATTATTATAACTATTATTATCATTTAGTTTAACTCATAAATTAATTTTCATAATAAAATCAGGAACTTAAAATGTTATTTATTTTTATTAATTATTAATTTCACTTTAAACATTATTTTGTAAATAAATTGTAATTAATTAGTTTATTTGTTTAATTAGGGCAATTTTAATCCTTTTTCATAAATAAATAAAAATCATGTAGAATTAGGATTGACAATTTTCAATCATATTTTCTTATTATTATTATTTATTAATTATCATTATTTTTGTAAATAAAATGTAGATTAATTAATTTAGTTAATTAGGTTAACTTTGACATTTTTTATAATAAGTAAAATAATCTAGAATTAGGGTTTTCTTGACTTTTAATTCCCTTATTTTTATTTCCATAAAAAACAAAAAAAACATTTTCCTTATAATTATCTAATTAATTAGTAATTAGTTTTAATTTTAATTAAATGCAAAAAAGGACAAGTTACTATTCTTTTCTCAAAAAGGGTCAAAATCCTAAGGACGTCCCGATTAAATTTCTATTCGCGCATTATTATCTATTTTTGATTATTGATGTACCTGTTTCCAAGGATGTAATAGTTAATTAGGTTTTACCGCTTTCTTTTACTTTCCGCATTTATTTTCCAAACGGGTTATGTTTTTGGCGATGTATAGACCCGCGCCTTGTAATAGCGTAGATTCATATTTCCGCAATTTATTTTCTGCACTCTTAACTGTTAAAAATGCATGAAAGATTTGTATGACAAATTAAAATCAACTCGTAGCTCACAAATAACATGCAAAGATAATATAACATGAAAACAACACACATGCACCTGCCACTCTTAGGGTATGCCTCACTGGTTGCCTCGAACGTGGTCGTCAAATATAGGGTGTTTTAGAGGTCGCCCTCCTGTCTAAAGATCCAGTTGCCTCGAAACGGTTGCCTCGGATAAAAAAGGATCTAGGACATTAGTGTTGCCGCTAAGGTGTCCTATTATTGCTTCGGTGACCACACATGTCCCTAATAATCGAATTGACCCGAATAACTCCAACGACGGTGCTACCTACCTCTCAATGGTGGGATAGCACTATCTAAAGGACTCTTACACAGCCTAATTCCTTAGAGTAGGTAGATTTCTCCTGGGTACTTGCTCTCTCAAAAAATAAAAACATCTTTTCACACTTACACTTTCAAAAGTTTTCAAACAAATTTTTCATACACTCTTGAGGACAGATACAAGAGTTACTTAGAAATTTTTCAAACGAAACTTTTTTCAAAACCCACACACACTTGAAAAGCAAACAAAATTTTGAAAACATAAGAGCAAGTACCTAAGAGCCCATGGATAACCACGGATAGAAAGGGTGCTAACACCTTCCCTTTCTATAAATCTACCTCCCGAACCGCGAAACATTCTCAAAGAACGAATTTTGCTGTGCTTTTGTCCTTTCCATGTTGGAGAACATAAAAGACGGTGGCGACTCTTGCTTACCGCGACATTTCGCGAACCAGCTTTAAAAACAGTCAGTTCTATTTCCATCGATCACACATGCGTATGATTAGCGTTGTCTTTTCTCACACAGACTTGTTTAAATAGGCATGGCAGAGATACGTTGTCCATAATGTCCATAAAGCCATTTTAATGATAATAACGCACTTTCCTTTTTGAGAAGATCTTGTCTTGAAGAGAGCCGTTAGCATTTAATCTGTCTTGAATATTTAGTAACGCTTCAGAGTGTTCTTTGCTTATGATAACGCTTCAGAGTGTTCTTTGCTTATGATAACGCTTCTGAGTGCTGATGACTTGGTAAAGATCTTTGATCAGAGTCAGAGTGTATATGTTTATGCGCAGATTCTAGTCATCAAGCTTCAGTGTATGATCTGGTAGCTTCAGCGTATAGCACATGTTACTGATTTTCTGATGCTTACATGATAATGATCTTCTGATGCTGATGCTGATTCCATCAGAACTTCTGTATATATAAAACATAATTTTAAGAAGCATATTTGTCTTATATATAAATCTTGCAATTTATTTATTCTTTGTATTTTATTATCATCAAAACTCTAATTAAGGGTTGTAGAATCAAACTATGTTCTAACAATCTCCCCCTTTTTGATGATGACAAAAACCAGATTTTTCAATTAAAAATAAAGAATAAAAAGTATAGAATTAAGAAGAGAAAACTCCCCCTGAGTTGATTACTTCCCTTTAATTCCATGAGTCTTTGAGCATCAAAACTTTACTGTATCTTTCATCAGAATTTTGTACCTGTAAGCTTTTCAGAAGAAATAATTTTAAATAGATCAAAATGTTTGAGACTTATGTCTCAGTAATCCGTTATTGAAAAATATCATTCTTTCTCCCCTTTTTTGTCAGTTATCAAAAAGAACAAATAATCAGAGTCAAAATGCATTTATATTGAAAACCAGAAGTAATGATAAGTTCAAAACAATGTAAAAATATTACAGATAAACAAGTTATAAAAACAAGGAAATTCTAAGAGGGAGGAGGTAGACGTGTGAACAAAGCCTCCAACATGCTCTTGATCTAGGTGTTGGTTTCCTGTTGCTGAGTTAACATGCTCGTGATTGCATCAATTTTGTTGTCCTGCTTATCCATTCTTTCCTTCATCAACATATCAGATATTTTCAAGTCTTCTAGAGTCTGCCTGTCAAGGGAGGAAGCTTGAGGATCTTCAGAAACAGGATGCTTCTCAGAGATTTCTGCAATGTCCTTTTCTTGACCCAGTTCTTCAGCAGGAACCATCTTCTCTTGAGTATCAGGTAGAACTTTGGATGCTGGACGATGTTCAGACCAGGGAGCAATGTCTAGAGGGGAAACTTCTTCCTTAAGCAGCTTGCTCAGAACTGGACCTTCAATTTCTTTCAGCAGATTGCTGAAGTTCTGTTGAGCTTGTCCGTAGCTCTGTTCTTGCAACTTATAAGTTTCATAGCATACCCATCTTCTGAACTTTGTCCAAAGATAGTCTGATGCAGCAGGATCAACCAGCTCAAGACTAGCTTGTTTCAGAGAAGTGATCCACTTCTGTACTTCTGTTTCAAATGTCAATAAGTTGGTACCAACATCTGGATGTTTTGGTTTTGGGATAGCTGTTTTGTGGGATATGGCAGCAAGACGTTCAAAAACTGTTAAGTCAATGACAGTCTTGATGTTGTCTTCTGGATTGTTCTTTGGTGAGGGAGTGGGAGAGTCAGGAATTATGATTGGACTTGATGGGGAGTTTGGTGGAGTTAATTCTGGTGAAGAGGGAAGTTGGGGAATATTCACAATGGTACCAAGGGGCAAACGAATAGCCAAAGGTTTTGTGATTCCCGGAATGGTATCAGAATCAACAGTTAGATTATGAGGTTCTGGTTCACAGGATTCAGAGGGTTGAGCCTCAGAAGTTTGAACTTCTGGGTGAGATAGTTCAGGTTGTGGAGAAGGTGGATTAATTTCTGGTTGAGGAGATGTAGGTAGTGGGATTTCTGGTTCTGGAGAGAGGGGAATATCTGGTTGTGGTGAGATGGGAATTTCTGGTTGTGCTTCTGTGGTAGTTTCAGGGTTTGGATTTTCTGGCATGGGAGCAGAAGTATGTTGGTCTATATCAGATAGAACTTTTGCAAGTTCTTGTTGGGTTGCTTCAATATTTGGACTTTGAGGTTGGGAGTGAGATCTTCTAAGAGTTAGGGATTCATAGGGGTCAAAATCAATGTCAAAGTCATCAAAAGTTTGAGGTGTGGGGTTTTCAGATGGAGTGGGAATTGGTATAGATGTTGATACAACAATTGAATCTAAAACAGGTACAGAAGAAGGATTACCTCTCTTTTTAGGAGTCTGCTGGGATGATCCTTCTGCTACAGCTTTCCTTTTCTTGGTTTTCTTCAGCATAACTTCTGGAGCCTTCTGCTGCAGATCTTGAATGTTCAGATTTGGTGTTGTGCCATCATCCTTGCAAGCATCTAGATATCTGACAATTATATCTAGTTTAGAATCAATCTCTGAGAATAGAGGGAAGTTATCCAGAGGGACTCTTCTGCTGGAGATTGCTGCAAAAGGAGTGACGTTGGGTTCCTTCTTGATGTTCTCAATCAACTTCATTTTCTTCAGATTCTTTGCATTCAGCTGTTTGCCAACAGTAGCTTCCAAAGAGCTGATTTCCTGAGCCTCTGTAAGATGATCAATCAGCTTATTCTCTGTTAGAATATCTGATATAAGTCGTCCTAGGGGTATCCATTCCCTTTTTGTATGCTCCTCTTCTCTGGTTTCTTTAATACTGGTCTTCAGATGGTTAAACAGCAGATGAGCTAAATTTACCTTGATCTTCTGAGAGATGAAGTAGATCAGAAATTGCTGATCAATATTAATGTAGTCAGGAGAGCTGGTAGGCTTCCTGTGGTTTATGCATCCCAGAATGATCTTGGCCCAAATTCTGTGATGGTCTTTTAAATCCCTTATCTTGCGGGAGGGAAGCCCTAGAGTGAAGATTTCTCTTGCAATTAGTGCAACATCAGCGCATCTTTCAGCCATGTCAATGCAACAAACACCACCACCACTGTAGCCTATTAATCTTGCAATGAGGTCCTCAGTAATAACTATCTTCTTCCCCAAAATGTATGAAGTAACTTGATGGTTGGAAGATGATGCATGAATCCAAAATTCCTTTACCAGAATTGGGAATGTTGGACCCACCAGTCTGTCAAAGTATTTTTCCCATCCTTGAGCTTTAACTTCTTCAGAGAGATTAAACCCATTCTCTTGAAGACTGTTGAAATCCACGATCAATTCTGAAAGAACCTCTAGATTTTTTATGGGTGTGAGAAGCGTCCTGTAAGGTTCTTCATACTGTTCAGAGGAGACTGTTTTCTGGGAACTGGAGGTAGGGATGCTTGAAGAAGCCATGTTCACACGAAGGTTTTGTGAAAAAAGATTGAAAGGGTTTTGAGAAAGTATGCAAACTGAAATCAGTAAGTTTGAGAGAAAATGAAAGTGAAGGTAAAAGAGTGTAAATGGTGAGAGATGTGTTTAAATAGATTTCTAAACAATTTTGAAAACATAAACGGTAAGAGAGAGAAATTAAATATAATGATTATTAGCATTTAATGATAGCTGATTTTAGGGGATTCAGAAAGATATTGGAACGGTTACCCATGACAGTGTCTCAATGCATCCAATCAGCGTTTTTGACCTTTCAGAAACGTGAACGCGTGTTCAGCCTCAGAAAGTAGCTGATGACTGGATGACACTTGTTTGCTTGAGTGAACTGTACATTTCTATCCTTTAAATGAAGCGTTCAGATCTTCATGGATAGATTCTGATACAATCTGTACTTCTAAAGATCTGAAGAAAGATTGATCAGTAGTTCACGAAAAATAAACAAAGTTCTGAAGGTTAAGATATAGAGTCAAAACAATTTCATTCTGGGCAGAGCTTCATGCTGAGATGTTTCAGAATGAAGTTGAACCTATCTTCAGAAAGAGGTTTTGTAAAGATATCAGCCCATTGATGGTCTGTGTCAATAAATTTAAAATTTAAAATCCCTTTCTGAATATAGTCCCTAATAAAATGATGTTTTATTTCTATATGCTTAGCCCTAGAATGTAAAATAGGATTTTTACTAAGACAAGTAGCAGAATTATTGTCACAGAGGATAGGGATGTTACTCTCAAATATCTGAAAGTCCTCAAGTTGACTTTTCATCCAGAGCATTTGTGTACTGCATCCAGCTGCTGCTATGTATTCAGCTTCTGCTGTTGATAGAGCAATTGTGGATTGTCTTTTGTTGGACCATGAGATCAGATTTTCTCCCAAAAACTGGCAGCTTTCAGAAGTGCTTTTACGTTCTACTCTGTCTCCAGCGAAATCAGCATCACAATATCCTACTAAGTTGTAATCACTTGATTTTCTATAAAACAAACCCAGATTAGTAGTACCTTTCAGATACTTGAAAATTCGCTTAGCTGTTGTTAAGTGAGATTCTCTAGGATCTGATTGGAATCTAGCACAAATGCAAACACTGAATAGAATGTCAGGCCTTAAAGCCGTCAGATATAGAAGAGAACCAATCATACCTCTGTAGACCTTTTGTTCTACCTTTTTACTTACCTCTTCTCTTTCCAGAATGCATGTGGGATGCATTTAAATCTTTGATGGCTTACATTCTGAAAGATCAAATTTCTTCAGAAGTTCTCTGACATATTTGCTCTGATGAATGTAAGTTCCTTTTGGGGTTTGATTAATCTGAATGCCTAGAAAGAATTTCAGTTCCCCCATTAGGCTCATCTCAAATTCTGCCTGCATACATTTAGCAAACTTTTTTCCCAGAGAGGGTTTAGTGGATCCAAATATGATGTCATCAACATAAATCTGACATACTAAAATGTCATTCTTAACTGTCTTACAAAACAAGGTTGTGTCCACTTTCCCTCTGGTGAATTCCTTTTCTAACAGGAAGTTACTTAGTCTTTCATACCAAGCTCTGGGAGCTTGTTTCAGACCATATAGTGACTTCTTTTGTTTGAAAACATATTCTGGATGTTTGGAACTTTCAAAACCAGGGGGTTGGTGCACATATACCTCTTCTTCTATATAGCCATTTAAGAATGCACTCTTAACATCCATCTGATACAGAGTGATGCCTTTATTAACAGCAAATGAGATTAAGAGTCTGATAGATTCTAACCTGGCGACTGGAGCAAAGGTTTCTGTATAGTCTATCCCCTCTTGCTGACTATAACCTTGTGCTACCAGTCGTTCTTTGTTTCTGATGACTTCACCTTGTTCATTCAGTTTGTTTCTGAACACACATTTTATACCAATGACGTTGAATCCTTTTGGTTTGGGAACTAGATCCCATTCGTCATTTCTTGTGAATTGATTTAGCTACTCTTGCATTTCTATAATCCAGTCATTGTCCAGAAGTGCTTCATCAATTGTAGTTGGTTCAATTAGAGAAACCAGTCCCAAGAGGGATTCTTCATAGTTTCTGAAGCTAGATCTTGTTCTAATTGGATCTTCCTTTCTTCCTAGGATTGTTTCTTCTGGGTGATCCATGCTGCTTCTGGATAGTCTTTTCTGAAGTTGATCAACAGAAGGTGCTGGATTGCTTGCAGTGCCTCTTTCTGATGTTGAGGGAGTGTCTCTGTTGAGAGCTTCTGATGATTTGTCTTCAGTACCTGTGAGTTCAACTTCCATACCTGCAAGGAATTCATTCTGCTTTGACTTTTGAGAGTCAAGCTTATCATCAAAACGAACACTGATTGACTCTTCCACAATCTGTGTTTCTGTATTGTATACTCTGTACCCTCTTGAGCGTTCAGAATATCCTAACATAATACACTTTTGTGCTTTAGAGTCAAACTTGTTCAAATAATTTTTTGTATTCAAAATAAAACATGTACATCCAAATGGGTGAAAATAGGAAATGTTGGGCTTTCTGTTCTTCCATAATTCATATGGAGTCTTTTCCAGAATAGGTCTTATGGAGATTCTAATCTGAATGTAACACGCTGTGTTTATTGCCTCTGCCCAGAAGATCTTAGCAACATTAGTCTCGTTGATCATGGTTCTGGCCATTTCTTGCAATGTTCTGTTCTTTCGTTCTACAACTCCATTTTGCTGGGGAGTTCTAGGACAAGAGAAATCATGTAGAATGCCTTTATCATTAAAGAATAACTCAAAATCTTTGTTTTCAAATTCTCCACCATGATCACTTCTGACTTTGACGATTCTAAGATCCTTTTCATTCTAAACTTGGTTGCAGAAGGTAACAAACACAGAGTGTGACTCGTCCTTGTGCCTTAAGAACTTTACCCATGTCCATCTGCTATAGTCATCTAAGATTACTAACCCATACTTCTTGCCACTGACTGAAGCAGTTTTAACTGGTCCAAATAAGTCAATGTGCAGAATTTCTAATGGCTTGGAGGTGGAAACAACGTTTTTGGATTTGAAAGCTGATTTTGCAAACTTGCCTTTCTGACATGCTTCACATAGAGCATCTGAATTTAACTTCGGGTTAGGAAGTCCTCTGACCATATTGAGTTTGTTAATCTGAGATATTCTTCTCATACTAACATGTCCCAATCTTATGTGCCAGATCCATTGCTCGTTGTTAACAGACAGTAGACACTTTACATTCTGACTTTTTAGTTCAGAAAGTTTTATTTTATAAATGTTGTTTTTCCTCTTTCCATTAAATAGGATAGTCCCATCTTTCTGACTAACAGCTTTGCATGAATTTTGATTGAAGATTATATCATAACCGTTATCACTTAATTGACTTATGGATAACAGATTATGCATTAATCCATCAACTAGTAAAACATTACTTATAGAGGGAAGATTTCCATTACCTACTGTTCCAGAGCCAATGATCTTTCCTCTCTGATTGCCTCCAAAACCTATGTGCCCTCCAGGCTTAAGTTCCAGGCTTTGGAACATATGCCTTCTTCCCGTCATGTGTCGTGAGCAGCCAGAGTCCAGGTACCATGATTGGTGTTTTAGCTTTACTGCTAAAGATATCTGCCACATATATTATTTTATCCTTAGGTACCCATATTTTCTTGGGTCCTGATTTGTTAGTTTTACCAAAACTCTGGTTGAATTTTGGTTTGATAGAGTAATCACTACTTGTATATTTTATGTCATGTGTGTGCCCATATATAAAGTGTGAATCAAGTGGAGTACGTTTTATAACTAGATCCATGGCATTTTTTAGTGTAGGTACCTTATCTTGATATCCTATCCCTTTTCTACCATTTCTGCTAACTCCATAGATCATTGAAGCCATTTTGCTTATGTCTATGTTTTTAGCTAGAAACTTCTGAAAGTTGTGATCATACTCCTTGATGATCTCATCAGCACTGCTGGGAGTTTCAGGGATTGTTTCCTTCTGAGAGTTTTGCAATTGGTTTTCTAATTTTGAAATTTTATCTTTTAACTCAGAATTCTCCAATTTGAGACTCTCAGTCTTATCAGAGTCAGAAGCAAGATTCCTTTTCAGGTTTCTGAATTTGACTCTGATCTGCTAATATCTTTCCAGAATTTCATTAAGGCTTTCAGCTAGTTCAGCCTTAGTAAAGTTTATAGCAAAGACAGGGAATACTTCTTCTGTATCTGATTCAGATTCTAACTCAGAAGCTTCACTGTCTTCTGTTATGTTTGCCATGAGAGCTATGTTTGCTCTTTCATCATCTGATTCTGAGTCAGCTTCAGATGTGTCAGAATCATCCCATGTAGCCATGAGAGTTTTCTTCTTTTCCTTGCCAAACTTCTTTTTGGGCTTTTCCTTCTGAAGCTTTGGGCAATCACTTTTGTAGTGCCCTTGATCGTTACATTCATAGCAGATGATGTCTTTGTTGTTTGGCTTTCTATTTCCTGAAGAACCTTCAGATCTTCTGTGTCCAGAGGAGGATTCTGACCTTTTGTATCTGGAGAAAGATTCATTCTGATTTTCTGAACTTCTGGGATTCCTGAACTTCCTTTGCCTCTGCTTCCACAATTGGTTCACCCTTCTGGAGAGGAGAGATAGTTCATCTTCTTCTGATGAGGACCCATCAGAGGTTTCTTCCACAGCCTGCAAAACTTTGGAGTCAGATTTTCTGTTAGATTTTAAAGCTAATGGCTTACCTTGCTTTTGAGGTTCATCTGCTTCTAGCTCTATCTCGTGACTTCTGAGGGAGCTGACAAGTTCCTCCAGAGAGATTTTGTTGAGATCCTTGGCTAGCTTAAGCGCAGTGACCATTGGCCTTCGTTGTTTTGGCAAGCTTCTGATGATCTTCTTAATGTGATCAGTAGTAGAATACCCTTTGTCAAGAACTTTTAGACCAACAACAAGAATTTGAAATCTTGAAAACATAGTTTATATTGATTCACTCTCTTCCATTTTGAATGCCTCATACTTCTGAATGAGTGCAAGGGCTTTGGTTTCTTTGACTTGAATGTTTCCTTCATGCGTCATTCTCAGAGAGTCAAACATATTCTTTGCAGTGTCTCTGTTTGATATCTTCTCATATTCTGAATAAGAGATGGTGCTGAGAAGAATTGTTCTGGCCTGTGATGATTTCTGAACTCACGCTTTTGCTGATCAGACATTGTTTTCCTGTCAATCTTCTGGCCACTTCCATCCACTGGGTGCGTGTATCCATCAGTCGCCATGTCCCACAGATCAGCATCATGGGCCAGAAAGAAACTCTCAATTTTGTCTTTCCAGTAGTCAAAGTTCTCTCCATTAAAGACTGGAGGTTTGCCACTGAATCTGTCTCTTTTTTCATTGTTGACATTGCTGATGTTTTGATTTGGTCCTGCCATTGTATTTTTCTGACGCTGGATCTTGTACTGACATGGTTAAGTGTTATAAGCTCAGAACCAGGCGCTCTGATACCAATTGAAGATGTGAAAAACACAAGAAGGGGGGTTGAATTGTAAAACTTAAATCAAATGCTTAGACAACACTGTATTTTTATCCTGGTTCGTTTGATCTCAAACTACTCCAGTCCACCCGTCAAGGTGATTTCGCCTCTCTCCAACAAGGTCTTAATCCACTAAATTCAAAGGATTACACAGCCACTTTAACAATTGTTAAAGCCTTCTTGAGTATAACCACAGACCGGTTTATCTCAAGGAAATCTCTTACAAATAATTGAACAATGATGTGTTTAACGTTTTCTAATAAAACAATATATCATAATTGTGATAATACACAATTTAAGCTTGGAGTGAAAATGAATTTGCTAAAGTGTTTGAGTAAGCGTGGTTTGAAAGCTTAGCAAAATGTATGAGTGCATGCGTATGATTAGCATTGTCTTTTCTCACACAGACTTGTTTAAATAGGCATGGCAGAGATACGTTGTCCATAATGTCCATAAAGCCATTTTAATGATAATAACGCACTTTCCTTTTTGAGAAGATCTTGTCTTGAAGAGAGCCGTTAGCATTTAATTTGTCTTGAATATTTAGTAACGCTTCAGAGTGTTCTTTGCTTATGATAACGCTTCAGAGTGTTCTTTGCTTATGATAACGCTTCTGAGTACCGATGACTTGGTAAAGATCTTTGATCAAAGTCAGAGTGTATATGTTTATGCGCAGATTCTGGTCATCAAGCTTCAGCATATGATCTGGTAGCTTCAGCATATAGCACATGTTACTGATCTTCTGATGCTGACATGATACTGATCTTCTGATGCTGATGCTGATTCCATCAGAACTTCTGTATATATAAAACATAATTTTAAGAAGCATATTTGTCTTATATATAAATCTTACAATTTATTTATTCTTTGTATTTTGTTATCATCAAAACTCTAATTAAGGGTTGTAGAATCAAACTATGTTCTAACACTTTCATCTCGAAGCAACCCTACTATCCAGGTTCCTTCTCACAGCCTTACTATCCAGGATTTCATCTCGAAGTAAACCTACTATCCAGGTTCCTTCTCACAGCCCTACTATCCAGGCTTTCATCTCGAAGTAACCCTACTATCCAGATTCCTTCACATAGCCCTACTATCTAGGATTTCATCTCGAAGTAACCCTACTATCCTGGTTCCTTCTCACATCCCTACTATCCAGGCTTTCATCTCGAAGTAACCCTACTATCCAGGTTCCTTCTCACAGCCCTATTATACAGGCTTTCATCTCGAAGTAACCCTACTATACAGGTTCCTTCTCACAACCCTATTATCCAGGCTTTCATCTCGAAGTAACCCTATTATCCAGGTTCCTTCTCATAGCCTTACTATCCAGGCTTTCATCTTGAAGCAACCCTACTATCCAGGTTCCTTCTCACAGCCCTACTATCCAGGCTTTCATCTCGAAGTAACCCTACTATCCAGGTTCCTTCTCACAGCCCTATTATCCAGGATTTCATCTCGAAGTAACCCTACTATCCAGGTTCCTTCTCACAGCCCTACTATCCAGGCTTTCATCTCGAAGTAACCCTACTATCCAGGTTCCTTCTGACAGCCCTACTATCCAGGCTTTCATCTCGAAGCAACCCTACTATCCAGGTTCCTTCTCACAGCCCTATTATCTAGGCCTTCATCTCGAAGTAACCCTACTATCTAGGTTCCTTCTTGTAACCTTACTATCCAGGTTCTTCCTTTATTATCCCCAAACAGCAGTCCACAACACTGTAAGACCGGTACCCGATCAAACACAATTGATTTCACATTTCCCCAGAAAGTCATGGTGCAGCATATACCCCGACCAGACACGCAGTTCACTCCCGCTCCCCAAACCGGAGTTATTCCTCAGTAGAGTAACGGACAACTGAAGCTCCTAAAACTCTATTTCTCCCAAGACTAAGACAAGCATTCCCCAGTGAAGTTCTCCTCCACAACAGGGATACGGGTTCTCGCAAAGGAATCTCTTATGCGATCGACACCTTTTCGGATGGCATCTTTAAAGCCCATCTCCGACAATTCTCTAGCAACCTCCGAATGGCATCTGCAATCCCATTCCCGATATCACAAATCAAGTATCACTTTATGCGAATGCAAATTTCTGGGCACTCTAGTGTTCAATCATCTTCCACCCTCAGATCACGAAAGGTAGAGCAACCAATCTACATCTTCAGGTTTAAGAAGATTGAACAGGGGCAATTGTTGTACCCCAAAATTTTCCCTCCCATATTTCTCAACAAATGTCAAGTGAGGTCCCAAAATTGCTCAGGGAAGTTCAAGAGTTGACCAGACAGACTCTCTCCTAAGGCAGCCTACCTCAAATTAGGGTTTATGTTTTCATCAAGATGTGTGAATCACAAAGGACTCAAATGTTCACCATTGTCCTAATACGTTCTCAAGATCATCCATTTCAAGTTTCAAGCCTTGCAGAAGAAGTTTGCTCAATCAATTGCTCAAATGCCTGAAAATCAGTTGTGTTAGTTCAAAAGTCAATTGTGGCCCACGTACAGTCAAACTTCAAGATTTTTGGTCAACATCCTCATTTTGAAGTATCATTCATCATTTAATCATGGTTTGATCATGATTTCTCAAGGAATGCTCACAATTCATCAAAACACAAAAGTTGCTAAATTAGGGTTTTACAAGAAAAGTCAACTCAACTTTGACCAAGCATACTTTCTCATACTTTATCAGAAATGACCCATCCAAAGCTCATTTTGAAGAGGATGCAATTCCCTACAATTCATCTTCAACTCCCAAGTTCAGAATATGCACTCACAAAAAGATATGAATTTTGACATTATAGGTCCTTTTGAAAAGTCAACAAAAATACCTTTTGGGTCAAAGTTTCATACATGAACATGGAAGACTCAATTGAGATGAGAACAAAAGGGTTGCTTAGAGGAAATCCTAAGCTTTCTAAAAGTCCAAGAATACCTCTCTAGGGTGAAATTGAGAGAGTTATGCATTGGCCAAGTTGACCATTTTTGTAAAATTGCCAAAAGTCAAATGTGCTCAAATTTGCATTTTTTTTTGCTAAATGGGCCCAATTTTTTATGCTTGCACCTCAATTGTAATGTGGTCCACGACTCAAATGTTCACCCATTCATATTGTGCTTCATTTTTCAATTTATTTTGATTTTTTATTAATTAAAAAGTGAATTAAATCAAATAAATGATGAAAATTAATAAAGATATGATTTGATTTGTTTTTTGGACAGTTTAGCAACCAAGATATGCTGAGCTTACATGATCAAATCGAATCATGCATAATTGGTCCAAGAAAGGCATGATTGGCATGAAAATAGAAAGATATCATATGGCTTAAAAATCAAATATTCCATTCACGAATTCTCAAGATTGGATCCAAAATTGTTAACCTAATTGGATTCAATACATATACTGAAGTTTGTGGAACCCTAAACACAAGAATTTTCATGCACAACCTGCCTCCAAAAACCAGAACAAAACTTGAAAATTTCCAAGAAAAGTGTGAGACGAATCTCCTTCCACTGGCCAATTCAAGGTGTGTTGAGGTTTCTAATCGCTTGCTAGACATCTCAGGAAGCTAACAGCATCCTTTGCAAGCTTCAACACGCCCAGAAACGCGCGCTACGATCCCCACGGTTTGACATATTTTTGTAATTCGATCAGCACTATTCTTGCATCTTTAGTACTTTTAATTGTCATGGTTATGATTATCATCATGTTTGCAAGCTAACCATGCCATTTAATTGCATTTTTTATGCATGTACGTGATATTGCCATGGTTAGGGTTTCATGTTCTTGTTTAGGGGTTTTCAATGCAGGCAAAATTAGGCTTTGATTCTGGTACCATGATGCTCGTGAGGATGAGACGAGTTGATTGGTCACAGTACTTTTCATTTATCTTGCTCGTATGTAGTTTTGGAGATAAACATGGTTATACCTACAGTGAACGTTTGTAGGTAAAAGTCTTGTTATCTAAGGCGACGGTCCAGGGAAGAAGATGAGGCGTGGCAGTCCATGGCTGACCCGTTTGAATTTTCGCGCATTTTCTAAATATATTGTTTGATTTTCTTATGTTATTTTGCTTCTATTATATGAACAACAAGGACGCGTAGCACAGCTAGAAAGAAGGCACTGGAGGCGAGCATAAGGACCTGGGTTCGATCCTCAGGTCTCAACCTTTGCTTTGTATTATTTTGTTTCATATGATCAGGTGCACCACTATTCCATGTGTCCACCATACAGCTTAAAGGTCTGACCATCAGATTCATCAGCAAGCCAGATCCAACGTGCCAGCAATGAAGGTCCACCATAGTCCTCAAGTCAACACCCACACCAGAGCAAGCATAGTCAAACAGGCTTGGAGTTTTTGGGCCACAAAAATCAGATCTGCACCCCCTTTTTTGCTAACAATCAGGCCCGTTTTTTTCTTTTCTCTAATTATTTCTTTTATTTAATTAATTTGCTTAATTATTTTAATTCACAAAATTAATCACTTTTTTTCATAAAATCATAAAATCAAGAAATCATAAAAATTAGAATTAGACTTTTTTTATTTTATCAATTTAATTTAATTTAGTTTGATTTAATTTAGGGAAATTTTAACATGTTTTTTTAATTAAAACAAATTAGAAAATTAGGTTTAAGTTCTTGATTTAATTTTTCCTTTTTTTCTCAAATAAAACAAAAATACAAAAATAGGTTGTTAGAATTAATTAATTTATTTTCAAAAATTAATTTTAATTAGAATTTAGGATTTTATTTTAATTTAATTATTCATTATTTTCTCAAATAACAAAACATGACAAAAAAAAAAATTTTAATCAATCACAAATAGGATTAGTTAAAAGGGTCAAAACCCTAATCGCCTTGTGTTTAATTCGCCGTGCACTTGTTAATTATTTTGACCAATATTTTGCAAGTGTTCATGGTTTGTAATAGTTAATTTAGGGTTTTTATTTACTGTTTAAATCCCCGGTTTTGGCTATGTAATTAATCCCCCTACCTGAAGCCTTGTAATAGCGTAGATTTATTTTCTCGCATTTTTAATTCCTGCAAATATTCAACTGTCTAGATGTATGCTAATAGGATTGTATGGCAAGAATGCATGACAAAATTAATATGGTTAGAAAACCCTAATGTGCAAAGATTAAATAACTGAAACAAATCACTCGCACATATCACTCTTAAGGTATACTCTCACTTCGGTTGCCTTTGGTAAACGATCATTAAGCATAGGGTGTTCTAGTGGTTGCCCTCTAGTCTAAAAAGATCAAAATGTCCCATTCGAATGTTGCCTCGGAAATGTTGCCTCAGAAATGTTGCTTCGAAAGATCTTAAGACTCTAGGGTTATTACTAAGGTATCCTAACATTGCTTTAGTGATCGTACGTCCCTTTCGAATTGACCCTTACAAACTCCAACGACGATGCTACCTATTTCTCAATAGTGGGATAGCGTTGTCTAAAGGAAACAAGCATAGAAACGATCTTTTTACGAGTAGGTAGATGCTAGTAGGTACTTCCTCAAATCAAAACTTTTCACACTTACACTTTTCAAAACAATTTTCAAAACAACTTCGTCACACCTTTAAGGACTGATACAAGGGTTATCAGGAAGTAAAACTTTTCAAAACAATTTTTAAAACAACTTCGTCACATCCTTGAGGACTGACACAAGGGTTATCACGAAGTAAAACATTTTCAAAACAAAGCACACAAACACAAGAAATTTAAAAATGAGCAAGTACCTAAGAGCCCATGGAAAACCATGGATAGAAAGGGTGCTAACACCTTCCCTTTCTATAATTTATCCCTCGTACTCAAAATCTCGAAAAAGGATTTTTTTTTTCTGTACTTTTTTCCTTTCCAGTTGGATGAAATAAAAGTCGGTGGCGACTCTTGCTTACCGCGACATTTTGCAAACACAAAACACAAAATTCAAACCAGTATTAAACAGTCGGTTCTGCCACCGTATCACAGAACTGGCGACTCTGCTGGGGAATAAATAAGTGGGGTGTACCTTAGGATCTAGGTCATTTAAATTGCTTCTCTTGATTGCTTGGTCTGCTTTATTTTTAAGGGTTTTTGTTTGGGGTTACTATAGATCCTACACCCAGATCTGGGGAACACCTTTTAGGTAAGTAGCAATAGACTGTGAGGGAACTGTATAGTGTAGACCGATACGGTTGAAGTAGTAGCTACGTTGGTGTAGCACTTTGGTTGGTACCGGTATCCCTTGTGGTGAAACGAGGAGAATACGGGGCCGCTGCATGGTGTCGTGAAGCATCAACTGACCTTAGAACCTTTAATCTCCCAACTTGGCCATTAGAAAGTAGCGAGATAGCCGGTCTCGGTGTAGAGCTAAGAACTAGTTGATACTCGATGCTACACTCATTGAGATCATACTCTCAGAATATTTTGGCTGCAAGAAAAGATTGCGTGAGCTGAAACCATGACCGATGGAGGATGGTCAGTGATATTGAGATCCTCTAGAACCCGGTTACTTTTCTAGGACTGGTTTGAAACCAACTTAACTTCAAGAGGGTACTACCTTTGACCTCATGCCAACCTTAAACCTAAGGGCCTTGAGTGATTTGATTGTGTTTGCAATACCTGTGATCAGAAGTTAGATGTCTATTCTAAGTTACGCTGAAGCTGAACTTCTGATTCAGAATTAAGCAATGATGTAGAATCTCACGTTGCAGGATTTCTGGTTTGATCAATCTCATCATCATTTAATGCTCACAGCCACTTTTGAGTCTTTATCCAAAGGATTTCCCCACGTGTGGCATAGAAATACCTTTACTGTCTTGGAAAAGAAAACTTTTGTACAAAAGTGTTTTGAGCCCATACGTTGCTTTTGCTTTTGAGATTACTTTTCCTTAATTCTTACTTAAAAAATCCAGCTTAAGCGCTGCTAAAACTGCTGACCACCCTACCTATTTGAAATTACTTCAAGAGCAAGTTAGCACCCAGCTTATGATGGTGGTGCCCCTTGACCTCTCCAAACTACTAAACCTTTGCCTATAAATTAGACCTTATTGGCAACTGTAAAAAGGTTAAAAAATTGAGAAAGAAAAACCTTGAACCCCTACTAAAATTCCAAGAATCCAAAAACTGCAAACACAAAATACAAAACCTGTTAACTTTTGATTTCTTGCATTCAAACTCCTTTTTTTTCTCAAGTGTTTCTTGACCAAAACCGTCCATACAGTTTCTGATTCACATATTAGAAGCTATCCTAACTTCTGTGTTCAGCCTATGACACACTCTCCATCCACATCCACCTCAAGAATTCAGAACTTTACCCCTTGACTGTTCCAGAATTTTTCTAATCATTTATTGCCCAAGTTGAAAGCTTCCAGCCTGCTGAGTACGTGAATAAGTTGTTCAGAACATCATCGGAGTTCAGAACCAGACTCCAGTTCAGAGTATTTTCCAGCTGCAAGGTAAGCTTCTGCTGACTCTTATCATATGACTTAAGCATTATCAGATTTGCATGTTCAAAAATACAATGTAGACATCATGTTTTTGATGTTGTATGTTTTCTGAGGTTTCACGTATTTGTATGCCTAAGTAGGGAGTAAATTAGTTCAGAAATTCTTAAGGAAATTAGAATTAGCAAATTCATGATTGCCTCTGATTTATAGTTCTGATGTCTCTTGTTTCTGAAACATTATGAAACCTGCCATAACTGTGATATGCGCATCTTCTGTTCTGTTAAGAAATGAATAAGTTGCAGATGTTATGACTAGCATGGAGAGGGAGACTAAGCTCTGTCAGCGGCATCAGAACTTCTGAAATCTTCTTTGTTCTCGGCGGACCCAGATCTTCTGGCTTTACCTATTTCTACTAATATGATTTTTGTTTTTGCAGCACGCCAGAGTCAGAACTTCTGATCTCTCTTAGTTCAGCAATGCGCTGATTCTATTTTCTTTTTCCTTACTATTTTTGCTATCACTTCTATTTTCACTAATCAAAAACACCAAAAACATTTTACATTTTACATGTTTTATTTTATTTCTTAAAACAAAAAGATCAAAAATATTTTCTTAAACAAAACTTATCTCTTTTTTTAAACAAAACAAGTTCATTTTACATTTCTTGTACATTCTTATCCATTCAATATGGTTGTAATAGTAACTTAGGACTTAATTTTATTTTATTTGCAATCCCCATTTGTAAATATGTACCCCCCATCCCCCTAATGATTGTAATAGCGTAGGATATTTACTTTCCGCACTTTTTATTGCTTTCATATATTGCTAGTAATTAGGGTGTGTATGGCAAGACATGAAATCAACAAATAGAGAACCATAATCAAGACAAAATGCATGCAATCAAAAAAACTTGCACACTAGCACCCTTAGGGTAATCCCACCTTGTTTCCTATCAGAAAAATAGTCATGTCCCTCGAACATGGGCGTTTTAGCAAAGACCCTCGATAAAAGATCGTAGTCCCTCGATGACCCTCGATGTTGCCTTCGGTAAATGATCTAGTCCCTAAATGACATTGCTAAAACATCCATAGGTTGCCTTCTATGACTATACAATGACCCACGCCCGTCCCTTCAGATCCAACGATGGGGCTTCTCACCAAATCAATGGTAAGATAGCAACACCTAAAGGAGGAGGAGGAAAAGAACATCTAAGACCTTTTGAATAGGTAGATTCGCTCCTAGTTGCTTGCTTGCTCACAACAAAACATTCTATACACCAGCACTCTCACTTTGAAACATTTTTAAAAGACAACACTTTGTATGCGTTCTTATAGAGACGAGAATCATTACAAAGACACCTTTTTAAAATCACTTTCAGAAGTACATCACACAAACACTTTTTTGAATCATTTTCGAAACAAACACTTTTGTATGTCTTCTTATAGAAAGAGAATCATTACGAAGTTACATTTTCAAAATACTTTCAAAAAACACAGCACAAACACATTCAAACAAAAGCCAGTGATCTAGCGAGTAACTGAGATCCCATGGAAAACCATGGATGAAAAAGGTGCTAATACCTTCCCTTTTCATAATCTACCCCCCGAACTCAAGAAATAATCTCAAAGGTCTTTCTTGTGCTTTTTCACCTTTTCTTTTAGATAAAAGAAAAGTCGCTAGTGACTCTTGCTAACCGCAACATTTGCGATCAAACGCAAAATACTCAAGTCAGTTCTCCCACCGTATCACAGTCATCATGGGATCAGGCAAGGTAAAGTAGTGAACGGTTTCATTATCAATCAGGAGTCTATACTGGTTGGGATTAAAGTAGACTTTTCTCATCATCCCACGATCCAAACAAAAATCAATGTCCATTGTAGTATATCCACAGTAAGAGGTAAGGTGAGATAACTTACTTGTATGACCCAAAGCAGAAGCAATATGAGTCATTGTCCCTCCCACATGGAGGATACCTTCAGCAGACATAGAAGTCATCATGAGATTCCACAGCTAAAAATTTCCACAGGCTACAGGGCGAGACTGGGTCGCACAGTAGAGGAAAAATATCTCCTCCTCACTAACATGGGTATCAGTGTCGGCCTTCCCTAGGAAAGTGTGAGCAATAACCATCTAAAAATACCTGAGAGCGGGGTTGTGAATAACAGGGGATAGCTGAGTGGAAGGATCAAGGCTCCCTCCAGCAGTAATATCTCTCCAGAATTTCTCTATGTCCCTAGTCATGAAATAGCCAATTGGTAGCTCAGGTATAGCATCGGGTGTGGTCTGGAAGCCTAGCAAGTCACTAAACTCCCTTTGGGTAAAACAATATTCTATCCCGAATAGTCTGAAAGTGAGATATCCATCCTGGCCATTATAGGTCTCAAACTCGAATGAATTGAGGAATTCTAAGGTGAGGTTCCTGTAGGTCACATTTAGGTCATCTGCATACTCGTCTCACTTTAGCTGGTTGCATAGATACTTGATACTGGCTTCAAAGCCAAGAGCTTCCATGCAAATTTGGTCTGGATATCTGGTCGGTGCCATGGGTCGCTGTGACAGGACCGCATAGCGTTGTCTTTGAGTGTCATCTCGGAAGGAAACATGCATGTCATCGAAATGCTCCATCTTGAAAAATGTAGTTAGCAAAGACGGTTAGCAGGTGATGCCTGAAATCATAAATTTTGCAACAGTTAGTATAAAGATAAAAATAAATTTTGATAAAGTAAAAAGTAAATAAATGCAAAAAATAAAAATAAAAATAAACCCATGGGTTGCCTCCCATGCAGCTCTTATTTAACGTCGTTAGCTTGACGAGTAAACTTCATATAACGGAAACTAGTACTGGTGGATCAATCAGAGTGTAGCTGGAGTAGTTGTTGGGAATGTCACCTCCTTCGTAGTGCTTCAACCTCTGCCCATTGACGATGAATGGGCTACAAGAATTGTTCTGTATCTCGACTGCTCCATATCTTAGGATTCTAGAGACCTCAAAAGGACCATTCCATCTTGAATGTAGCTTGCCAAGAAAAAGTCGCAACCTGGAATTGAAAAGGAGAACAAGGTTGCCTATATTGAAATATTTCTTTACAATTCTTCTGTCATGCCAAGTTTTGGTTCTTTCTTTATATATTATAGCATTCTCATAGGTAGACTGGCGGAATTCCTCCAATTTATGAATGTCAAGGATGCGCTTTTCACCAGCAGTCAAATATTCCAAATTCAGGGTCTTAATGGCCCAATAGGCTTTATGCTCTAACTCGAAGGGTAAATGACAAGATTTTCCATAGACTAATTGGTGAGGGGTTATTCTAATAGGGGTTTTAAAAGTTGTTCTGTAGGCCCATAGTGCTTCATGTAGCTTTTGAGACCAATCTTTTCTGGAAATTGAAACGGTTTTTTCTAATATTTGTTTAATCTCCCTGTTAGACACTTATACTTGGCCGTTAGTCTGTGGATGATAAGGTGTTTCTACTCTGTGCTTTACTCCATACTTACTCAAGAGCTTATCAAAGATTATGGATATGAAATGTGATCCTCCATTACTTATAACGAGACGAGGTATTCCAAACCTCGGAAAATGATATTCTTAAATAACTTGACTACCACCCTTGTGTCGTTTGTGGGTAATGCAATAGCCTCAATCCATTTAGACACGTAGTCCACAGCTACCAAAATGTACCTATTTCCCATTGAAGGTGGAAATGGTCCCACAAAGTCTATACCCCAAACATCAAAAAGTTCGACTTCTTAGATATTCCTCATTGGCATCTCATCACATCTTGATATGTTCCTGGTGCATTGGCATCGGTTGCACTTGACAATATAGGCATGAACATCGCGCCATAAAGTTGGCCAATAGAGGCTTGCTTGAAGAATCTTGGCGTGCGTTTTAGATATACCTGCATGTCCACCATAAGGTGCAGAATGACAGTGTCTGATGATGTCTTCTATTTCCTCTTCTGGGACGCAACGCCTGAAAATATTATATATCCCTCTCTTGAATAGGAGTGGTTCATCCCAGTAGAAATGTTTAACATCTTTGAAGAACTTCTTTTTCTGTTGGTAATTTAGATCAGGGGGTATGATATCTGCAGCTAGGTAGTTTACAAAATCAGCGTACCAAGGTACGCTCTTCATTACTAAATTTTTTTCAAAATCTTTATCTCTGTAAGGCTCGAAATCATCAGTCTTAGCTATAAGTCTGTCATAGGTGAAATCATCATTTATAGGCAATAAATCCGGTTTTAAGTGTTCTAATCTAGAGAGGTGGTAGCGACAACATTCTCTGCGCCTTTCGTGTCCTTAATGTCTAGATCAAACTCTTGGAGCAACAGGATCCATCTAAGTAATATAGGTTTAGCATCCTTTTTATTTAATAGATAACGTATGGCAGCATGATCAGTGTAAACAATGATCTTTGCTCCAACTAGGTAGGACCTAAACTTATCTATCGCAAAAATTACTTCCAGTAATTCTTTCTCTATTGTTGCATAGTTGAGCTGGGCGGTATCTAGGGTTCTACTAGCATAATATATAACATGTAATTTCTTGTCCTTTCATTGTCCTAGAACAGCACCAATTGCATAATCGCTGGCATCGCACATGATTTCAAAAGGTTGTGTCCAATCTGGGGGTTGTATGATCGGAGCTGAAATCAGTGCTTGTTTCAAAAATTTAAAAGCTTCGAGACATTTCTCGTCAAAAACAAATTCAACGTCCTTCATTATAAGATTAGTCAAAGGTTTTGTTATAAAACACCGATAAAAACCAGCATGTCCAAGAAAACTTCTAATCTCCCTAATGGTTTTAGGTGGGCTGAGGTTTTCTATAACTTCAATTTTGGCTCTATCAACCTCAATGCCTCTTTCAGAGATGATGTGTCCTAATACTAAACCTTCATTAACCATAAAATGGCATTTTTACCAGTTTAGCACTAGGTTCACCTCTACGCATCTTTCAAGGATTTTTTCGAGGTTGGAGAGACAATATTTAAAATTGAATCCACACACCGAGAAACTGTCCATGAAAACTTCCATTATTCCATCTAGGTAATCTGCAAATATAGACATCATACAACCTTGAAAAGTGGCAGGGGCATTATAGAGTTCGAAGGGCATTCGTCTATAAGCGAACGTTCCATAAGGACAGGTGAAGGTTGTTTTCTCTTGATCCTCAGGGTGAATAGGTATTTGGAAAAATCCTGAGTATCCATCTAGATAACAAAAGTGTGAGTGTCTGGCTAGACGTTCGAGCATTTGATCTATAAATGGAAGAGGGAAATGATCCTCCTTGGTTGCTTTGTTTAATTTTCTATAATCTATACACATACGCCAACCTCCTTCTGTTTGTTTAGCAATATGCTCACCTTTCCCATTTTCTATGACTGTGATGCCTCCTTTATTTGGCACCACATGCACAGGGCTTACCCAATTACTATCTGATATTTGGTAAATTATACCAGCCTCTAGTAACTTAAGAACTTCTCTTTTAACAACATCACTCATTATAGGGTTTATTCTTCTTTGATGTTCTCTTGAGGGTTTTGAGTTTTCCTCCAACAAGATCCGGTGCATGCACACCGATGGACTTATTCCTTTTAAATTGAAGATCTTATACCCTAAAGCTGAGGGATATTTTTGTAAGGTCTCTAAGAGTTGAGTTGTCTTGTCTTGACTTAAAATAGCGTTAACTATAACAGGACGATTCATGTTTTTATCTAAGAATTTGTATCTGAGGTTCTTGGGAAGTTCCTTCAGTTCTAAAGATGGTTTCAAAGGGAAAGGCATGGGATCGGGAGTAAGCAATAAACATTCATAGAGGTCGTCATTGATGTAAGGTTCTAAACTTTTAAATCCATCGTCCTTCATAATGGGGGTCGAAGGTAACTTGATATTTTTGTTAGATTCCTCTCGCTTAAGTTCCAATATACACTCGTCAATGACGTCGATGGCATAATAGGCATCTCCTATGATTGGTGCCATTAAGAACTTTGAAAGAATAAATTCTATCTTTTCATCACCCACCTCAAATGTTAATTTTCCTTTCTTAACGTCAATTATGGCTCTGGCTGTTGATAGGAATGGTCTACCTAAGAGGATTGGGATTTCTTTGTCTTCTTTAATATCCATAACTATGAATTCAGTTGGGATATATAGTTGATTGATCTTAACTGGTATGTCTTCAAGTATGCCTATAGGATACTTAACTGATCTATCAGCCAGTTGGAGAGACATTTTAGTTGGCTGCAATTCTCCTAAGTTTAACCTTCTACAAACTGCTAAAGGCATAAGGTTGACGCTAGCTCCTAGATCTAAGAAGGCTTTGTCAATAATATGATTTCCTAAGATACAAGGAATGGAAAAACTTCTTGGATCCTTTTCTTTCTTGGCAAGTTTATTTTCTGAAATAAAATTGCATTTGATAGGTTTGGGATCATCAAGTCTATGCTTGTTGTTCAGGATGTCTTTTAGGAATTTAGCATAATATGGTACCTGAGTGATGGCTTCAGCGAAAGGAATCTCTACATGGAGTTTTTCTATAACTTTAACGAATCTATGGTATTGATTGTCAAGTTTGGTTTGTTTAAGTCTTTGTGGAAATGGGACTGGGGGGTTTGTATGGGGGTGGTGATTTATTAGTTTTATCTTTTAATCCTTGTTCTATTTGCTTTTCGGGTTCCTCTGGTTCCTGCACTTGGTCTGTAGGCAAAAGATTTGTCTTAGGTTAGGAGGGTGTACTCATGGCTGGATTCTTGAGTCCATCGTAAGTAGTCCCACTTCGTAAGGAAATGGCATTAGCTTTCCCTTTAGGATTTGGTTGAGGTTGTCCAGGGAATTGTCCTCCAGGTGTAGTTTGTGGGGCTTATGTTTGGGCTATCTGCGAGATCTGGGTTTCAAGCATCTTGTTGTGCGTAATTATCTGATCAACCTTAGTTCCCAATTACGTGATTAGTTCGTTTACGTGAATATTCTAATTTAGGAACTCTTTGTTTTGCTGGGTTTGAGCTGAAATGAAATTTTCCATGATTTTCTCAAGGTTTGGTTTGGGTGCCACAACTTGCATAGTTTGATTTGGTATTTGGGCTTGGAAACCTGTAGGTATCGGAGGTGCATAGTTTTGTATTGGGCTATCGTTTTTATAAGAAAAGTATGGGTGATTCCTCCATCCGGGATTGTAAGTGTTTGAAAATGGGTTTCCTTGGGTGTAGTTTACTTGGTCTGAGCAAGGCTCATTCCACAAGTTACATTCCGTAGGTTGATGTCCTTGGGTCCCACAGAGTTCGCATTCTGAAGCTACTGCGGCTACAATATTAGGGTTTTGAGACATGTTTTGAACTTTTAAGGCAAGAGCGTCCATTTTAACTTGCATCATGTCTAGAGAACTTATCTCATGTTTTCCTCCTTGGGTCTCCTTTTTCTCTACCGTAGCTCGTTCTATTCTGCATTGGTAATGGTTTTGGGCCATGTCCTCAATGAGAGCGCAGGCTTCTAGGTAAGGTTTATTCATCAATGCGCCACCAGCGGCAGCATCGATAGACATCTTAGTGTTGTAATGGAGTCCATTATAGAAGGTGTGGATGATTAGCCGTTGTTCTAGGCCATGGTGTGGACAGGCTCTTAACAGGTCCTTATATCTCTCACATGCTTCAAAAAGTGATTCTCCCAGGTTTTGGTTAAATCTAGTGATTTGGTTTTTAAGGACAGTAGTTTTGCTGGGCAAAAAATATCTTGCGAGAAATACTCTCCTAAGGTCTTCCCAAGTTGTTATTGAATTGGGTGGAATGGAATCTAACCAATCTTGTGCTTTATCTTTGAGGGAAAAAGGGAATAATCTTAGTCGTATTCCCTCAGGCGAAGCACCATTGCATTTTAAAGTGTCTGCTAATTGTATAAAAGTTTTTAAGTGTTGATTCGGGTTCTCAGTAGAGAGACCATCGAATTGGTTTTGTTGCACCAATTATAGCAATGAGGGTTTTAGTTCGAAATTATTTGTGGTTATAGTTGGGTTTATAATACTTGAACTAGGTTCCTCATCTGACAGTTGAGAAAATTCCTTGAGGGGTCTTTGGTTACGATTCTCGGCCATAGTTTTTCTAATTCTACAGAGAAAATGGATGTAACGTTCAGGTTCCGCTAAAGGATTGAATAAGGTTCCGGTGCTGTGAGATCTTCGCATTAACTGGACTATAAAACTTAGTCTAGATGGTGCGACTATATGGTGTGAAATTTGACGAAATTGATCCCCGGCAGCGACGCAAAAACTTGATGCGTAGTTTATTCGCAAGTGTACGAATCGCGTCAGAGTAATATAAAAGATTATCGATCCACAGAGACCAATTGTCAATCTCTTGTTTCCTATTGTTAAGGATTTTAGCTAAGTCAATATTAAACAGGGAATTTAGCATGCAAGAAAGTAAAGTGCGGTGAAATAAACTTCAGATGTAAAAACAGGGCCGATGTAATTCACATAGTCAGATGATATTCGCAATTCTTCGGAATAGAACCACTTATAGAGCAATATTTTCTACTAAAGAAAAGAACTAGTTTAACATAAAATGTCGCTTTCGCGTAATCAGAACCGAGTTTACTCTCTAATCAGACCTTCTTATCGTCACTTATAAAAAGGCGCGCATTGCGTTAAAGTAATAAACCTATTTTTAAGAAATAAAGTACTTGACCAAGTTGAAAAGTATTTTGATCTGGAATTTCTAATAAAAAGGGAACCTAACTTTAACTCTATAAACGCGTCCGAAAATAGTTTCAAAATTGATTTCTTTGATAATAAAAATTCCTAACTAACTGGACAAAGCGCTTTCGCTTCCTTTGACCAGTTAGAACTAACCGAGTTTAACAAAAGGTTGGACGGCTTTCGATCTTACCCAACAACAATAAAGTACATAAAACTCGTATTAAAAACCAAAATAGCCCATAAGAATTTCTATTGACACATTATTTGGAATATCGATCTAATTAGATTCCTTACATTCTAGCCCAGTGAGGTTTAGCCTGACATGGGAATGTAAACAGACATGTTAAAAGAAATCATGCGAGAAAGTAAATAATTTAAAGTGCGGTGCGGAAAATAAACAAAGTAAAAGCAGGTGCAGGAAATAAACAAAGTAAAAGCAGGTACGGAAAATAAACAAAGTAAAAGCAGGTGCGGAAAATAAACAAAGTAAAAGCAGGTGCAGGAAATAAACAAAGTAAAAGCAGTACATAATATATAAATAGAAACCTGCTCCAAACGGGGAGGTTTTAAATCTGGTACAAACTGGAAGTAAAATGCGACTGGAAATAAACAGCAGTTTAAAATAAATGTGGCAAGATAAACTTCTACCGAAGTGCTCCAAACTCGATTACAGACTCAATCTACAAACTCGATCACAGACTCAATCAATAGTGCAATAATTCCCCGATGTGAAGAATTATCGCTTTACAATGGTGAAATTATATGGCTTAAGTTTGCAACTATGGTTAGATCAAGTTTGCAACTAAGCTTGGGTGATTTGAAATGAAATCATGAACTTCTATTTATAGAGGATGAAGAATGTAGGAAATCACAGGAATGTCCCCCAACTCCTTTTGGGGGGGAAAGCATCGTCCAAAGGTGGCGCCTGCCATGGGGGACATGGCGCCCGCCATGAGTGTAATATGATAGGAAGTGGGGAACGGGGCAGGTTAGGTCAGCAGGAGGTGGTCCACGTCATGGCCTACTCTATGGTTGGCGCCATGGTGGACGCCATGAGTGCAAATTTGACCTAAACTCCCATTTTTCAGCCTGTTTTCATTCATTTCTTCAGGGGAGCTCTGGATAATTGAAATACATGAAAAAGAAATAAAAGATATGCATAATACGAGAAAACAATAATAATAAAAACTAAATAACATGTGAAATCAGAGTCAAAAACAAGTGTAAAGTAAGTGTTATCAGGTACTTACTCAAATAATCCTTTTTACACACTTTCAAACATACTTTTCAAACAAAAGTTTTCAAAAACACTTTATCACACTCTTGAGGACTGATACAAGAGTTACCATAAAGTGAATCACCGCACTAAGGCAATTTTCAAAGCTTTTCAAAACACACAAACAAAGGAAATTTTAGAAAATGAGCAAGTACCTAAGAGCCTATGGAAAACCATGGATGGAAAGGGTGATAACACCTTCCCTTTCCATAATCTACCCCTTGTACTCAGAAATCTCGAAAAAGGACTTTTTCTGTTCTTTTCACCCTTTCCTTTGTTGGATAAAAGAAAATTCAATGGCGACTCTTGCTTACCGCAACATTTGCGAACAAAAAATGCAAACCAGTATTGACAGTCGGTTCTTCCACCGTATCACAGAACTGGCGACTCTACTGGGGATATTATAAAGTGGGGTTTACCTTAGAGTCTAGATAATTTTAAATTGCTTTCTTCGGTTTGCTTTGATTGCTTTTATCTTTGAGGATTTTGTTGGGGTATTCTTGATAAGATCCTATACCCGGATCTGGGGCACCTTATTAGGTAAGTAGCAATAAACCATGGAAGTTGTACGGTGTAGACTGATACGGACGAAGTGGTGGCTACGTTAGCGCGATACTTTGGGTTGTGCTAATGTTCCTTAAGTAAGTTAAGGATAACATTAGGCTTCCTTATAGTGTCACTAAGCGCTAACTGACCTTTAGAAGCTTTAATTGACTCATCATAGCCATTAGGAATTAGTGAGATAATCGGCTTTGGTTCCAACCGAAGATTGGTTGATACTCGATACTACACTCATTGAGGCTGGACTTTCAGGGTTTTTTGGCCGCAATACTTCAGTGTGGAGCTGAAACAATTTCTGAAGGGAAGGTCAATGATATTGAGGCTCCTTAGAACCCAGTTACTATTAATAGGACAGGTTGAACCAACTGAACATTCAAGAGGGTACATACCTTAAAAGCTCATGCAAGCCTTTGAACCTAAGGTCTATTGTATGATTTGCTTGTGTTTATCTGTGACTTTTAGCATAATCATGACATCATAAGCATCATGACATTCATACATACTAATCATTTCAAGGACCTTTTGGATTTACCTCTTGGTTGTTTTGTAGGATATGAATTCAGGTCACAGAAAAACTATTCGGATTCACTTTACAGGAGTTCCTCCAAAGCTCAAGGAATTAGTCTTGAAAGTCCCCGAGGACTCATCATTCCATAAAAGACATGGTCACTTGCTCACTTTGGTTACCACCGGGTTTGATGAAGGTTTGATGAGTGTCTTATTCTAGTTCTTCGAACCTAAGCATCATTGCTTCATATTCCCCGATTATCAACTGGTGCCTACGCTGGAAGAATTCTCTAAGTTACTTGGGTTACCTATATTGGAGAGAGTACCTTTCACTGGTTTAGAAAAAGACCCAGATTCTGAAAAGGTTGTCGTAGCTTTGCACTTTAAACCATCTGACATTGAGGCCAATTGGGAAAAAAGTATTGGAGTTAAGGGTCTCCTTGCAAATTTCCTGATGAAGAAAGCTCGGATTTTCCTGGATGCTATGAGCTATCATTCCTTCGAAGATGTGTTAGCCCTCTTGATCTATGGGTTGGTCTTGTTTCCTAATTCAGATCAACTTATAGATGTGAATGCCATCAATATCTTTCTTACTCACAATCCGCTTCCTACATTGCTCGGGGATATTCTACATTCTCTCCATATTCGTACTTTGAAGAAGCGAGGAACTCTCATGTGTTGCATCCCTCTGCTATATAGTTGGTTTATTTTGCACCTTCCTCGGTCAGTAATGCAAAATGATTTAGGCTTAAGGTGGAGTCAAAGAATAATGTCTCTCTCTCACTCCGACATCCATTTGGTGTCCTTGCTCTCAAGAGGACATTTCTTTTATTGATCGTTCCAGAGAATTTCCTAATGTTCCACTCTTGGGCATTAGGGGAGGCATCACCTACAATCCTTCTTTAGCACTACGTCAGTTTGGCTATGCACGAAGAGATGGTCCACCGGATATGCTCATCCAGGGTATTGTGTTCAACTATTCAGATGATTTGCATAATTATCATCAAAGGTTCATCCGCTCTTGGGGTATTGTTAAGAAGACTGATAGTAGGACTTTGGGGCGTAAAAACTCCATCCCGTTGGAACCTTACCTCAAATGGGTGAGAGCTCGAGCCCAAAGTCTTATGATGCCATACGATTCCATCTTACCGGTGATCTTAGAACCTATTGTTCAAGGGGGCGAGTCCCGTACTATTCTCCATCCTGATATGCCAACCAACTTCGAAGAGTTGCAAAAGTCTTGGATCCAGCTCAAGGAAGAACGAGATACTTTTGAGGTTCAATTCTATGCAATTGAGAAGAAGGTGCTAGAATTAACAAAACAACTTCATGAAGAGAGGAATCTCAACACCTACCTCAACACCAAGAGGAAGCGTCCATGGGAGACTTAGGAATTTCCTTTCAATATTTATCCTTGTGTAATCTTTTGTTTCTTTAAAAACTTGCTAATAAAAGGTTTTGATTTTTGTTTTGTTTAAAATATTTTGAATCTAATAAAGTCCTTGAAATCATTGCATACACATGTCATACATATCAATGCATAAACAGGTTTCATAACAGGTTTCTCATCTTCTTCGCTATTTATTTCAGCAAGGAATGGCTCTCGAACAAACCGTGAAAGACTTACAGACTCAACGCACAATTCCAACAGATGATCATGGCTCTAGCCAAAGGGAAGGAAGAACTGCAAGCCTTGATTGTTAAAGACAACGCTAAAAAGCCAAGAAAGACAGCTGGTGTGGTAAATCTGGGAAGAAGATTCAAGGGACCGTTGAAGCGAATGGTTAATCTGACCTCTTCATCTAAGGAATGAGAGAATCAAGAGGGTGAGACAAGAGAGGAAGACCCTAGTCTGGAGGAATCTGATAATGATACTGATTACAATGAAGAGCAGTATCCTTCGGCTGACAAAAGGTACAAACAGCTGGAAGAGTGTCTAAGTGCAATGGAGATTCAGAAAGTGCCCAGGCTGGACTTTGAAGAGCTGGGTTTGGTGTCTGGGATTGTTATTCAGCCAAAGTTCAAGGCACCAATGTTTGCTAAGTTCAATGGGGTTTTGTGTCCCAAGATGCACCTCCAATCTTATGTGAGGAAGATACAACCCCACACTACTGACAGAGACTTATGGGTCCATTTCTTTCAGGATAATCTATCCGGAACTCAGTTAGATTGGTTCTATCAGCTAGAGAGGACCAACATCCATAATTGGGAAGACCTGGCCGCTGCTTTTTATAAGCAGTATCAGTATAATGCAGACCTTGCTCCCACCCTTAGTCAACTCCAGAGTTTGGCTATGGGTTCGAGCGAGGGTTTCAAAGACTACGCTCAGAAGTGGAGGGACTTAGCAGGAAGAGTCCAGCCTCCCATATCTGATAGGGAGCTAGTGGACATGTTTCTGGGTACCCTATCCAGTCCATTCTTTAATCATATAATTGGAAGCTCCTCGGCCGGCTTCACTGAGTTAATCTTGATAGGGGAGAGAGTGGAAGATGGAATTAAGAATGGAAAGATCCAAAAGGGCGCATCCTCCAGTGTTGTGAGAAAACCATTCGCTGGGAAGAAAGAGGTTAGTGTTGTGAACCATCAATGGAGTCAGGAAGAACTGAATGCCATCCAATAGTAGGGGATGTCATGATCCCTAAGCATGTACCCACTCAACAGAGGAATAAACAGCAGATAATAGAAAGGCTGATAAGACAATTCACCTAGATAAATATGACTCTAGCTCAAGTTCTTCCCCATTTGTTGAGGTCCAATCTGGTAACCTTGCGGGAAGCGCCATAGAATCCCAACATTACTTCTCCCCGCTACAATCCAAATGCTCATTGTGCTTATCATTCGAAAAGCCCAGGTCATGATACAAACGACTGCTGGGCTTTGAAAAACAAAGTACAGGACCTTCTCGAGGCGAAGGAAATTGAGTTTGACGCCCCTGAGATTCCAAATGTTATCACTGCTCTTATGCCCAAGCACGGTCGTGGTGTTAACACTATCGAAGATGATATGTTTGTTCCTACTGTTGAAGATCTTGTTACTCCGCTTATGACCATTAAGTGGAACTTGTTGAAGGCTGGTTTATTTTCGGGTTGTGGCGAAGGTTGCCACTTCTGTTTATCTCTACCGACTGGTTGTCATTTGTTGAAGGTAGGTGTTCAGCGCCTGATGGATGTTGGAGAGATTTTGTTTGAGAAGACTCCCATTCCAACCATTATGTGTAAGGATATCTCAATAATAACCATTTCCTCCAATCCTCCCAGAGTCTCCACCAAAAGACCTGTCAAGATTACATCTACTTCGAAGGTTACCCCGCTGATATTTACTGCACCAGAGCCAATTTTGTACTCCTCTGATAAAACTGTTCCTTGGAACTATGGGGGCAACGTCTACTACCACAGCGTCAAGCAATATTGGTTGTCTAATGAAGACCAGGTCTCTGAGAATGTTGATCCTGACATTGTCAACATTGTTGGAACCATCAAAATAACAAGAAGTGGGAGAGTGTTCTCCCCTGAGATTTCTCCTCCAAAAGTTGTTACTGGTCCTATAATTATTCCTACTTTTGTTCTTGCTCCTACTACTACTGCAATTCCTTTGATTACTCCTACTGACACCCCTATCACCGAGTCGACCGAGACTTGGGGCAAAGACATATTGATTGAGCCTGTCCAGACGAAGGTGCAGTCAGTATCTATTCCAGAGGCTTCTAAGAAGGAGATGGAAGAAATTCTGAAAATTATCAAGAAAAGCGACTACAACATGGTCGAACAGCTAGGGCAGACCCATTCAAAGATCTTTATGCTAGCCTTGTTGTTGTGCTCCGAAGCTCATGCGAAGGCTTTGGTGAAGTTTCTGAAAACTGCCCATGTGCCTCAGGAAACTTCTGTTGACCAATTTGAAGATTGTGTGGCTAGTTTGACGGTCGATAACGGTTTGGGCTTTTCAGATGTCAATTTGACCCCTAGAGGGAGGAAGCATAATGATGCATTGCACGTCTCTGTCGAATGCAAGAGCACCACTCTGGCCCATGTTCTTGTAGATACTGGCTCTTTGTTAAATGTGTTGCCTAAGAATGCTCTAGATAGACTGGACTGTGAGGACTTGACTTTGAAGCCCAACAATATTGTAGTGAGGGCTTTTGACGGATCAAAGAGAATGGTGCACGGGGAGGTGGACATCCCTATCAAGGTTGGTTCTCATACTTTCGGCTCTACCTTCTACGTGATGGATATCAGGCCGTCTTATTCTTGTTTGTTGGGCCGCCCTTGGATACATGGGGCTGGAGCTGTTACGTCTACTCTGCATCAGATGATGAAATACCCGGTCAAAGGGAGAATTGTCACTGTACGTGGCGAAGAAGAATACATGGTCAGTCACCTGAATTCATTCAGATATGTGGAAATGGAGGGTGCATTCATCGAAACTCCGTGCCATAATTTTGAAGAGGTACCTCATACTCTGGCCGCAACTGAAGTTATTATCAATGTGTCGAAGATCACTAGACCTCCCTTGAAAATGGCCTCTCTCAAGGATGCAAAATTCGTTATTGAAGAAGGGGCTCAAAGGGATAATCGATGTACTCGTGCCGGAAAACCTCCCCTACGCATCAGTAATCACAGGGTCAATGCTGTAAAATACAGAGACGATGACAATGGCATGGATAGATGGATCTTCCCTACAACCAATGGTGGACCTAGTAACTGGACGGAAAAGGATTTTGTACCTATTACTTTTGTTTAGAAGTAATTATCTTTCTTGTTTTTTAGGACATGTAATAAATAATATAACTTTATGGCCATGTGTCTTACCCGAGGCACATCGGTTTATTTGTGAGGGTTATCATGTTTCACTTTCATATGGCATTAATAAAGCATTGGACGTTTTGCATACAAATTTTGCGCTCTCTGTTTTATTTTCTGCTTTTTACTTTATCAATACAGTTATGCTCTTACACACACTCACATATCAAACTGCAGATCCATATCCACTCTGGATCCCATTGATAACAGTTCTGCTATTGCCAGTTATAACTTTGAAAATTCGATCAACCAAGTCGAGGACGAATGTGAGGAAGATTGTGAGGCACCTTGAGAACTTGCTAGACTATTACAGCAGGAAGAGAGGGCTATACGGTCTCATGAAGAGCCAGTTGAGACAATAAACTTGGGCATAGAGGTAGACAGAGAAGAAGTCGAGATCGGCACAAATCGGGAGCTTAATGTCAAACAGCGGTAGATACAAATGTTGCACGACTATGTCGAGATCTTTGCCTAGTCATATGAAGACATGCCAGGACTGGATACGGATATTGTGGTTCACCGACTGCCAACTAAAGAATATTTCCCTCCGGTAAAGTAGAAGGTTCGTCGCATGCACCCTGAAATTTCAGAGAAGATCAAAGCAGGGGTTATGAAGCAGTTCAACGTTGGGTTCTTAGTTGTCACCTCTTATCCCTAATGGGTTGCCAACGTGGTGTCGGTGCCTAAAAAAGACGGTAAGGTACGGATGTATGTGGACTACATAGACCTGAACAGGGCAAGCCCCAAAGATGACTTTCCGCTTCCCCACATTGACGTCCTGGTTGACAACACTGCACAACACAAGATATTTTTCTTCATGGATGGTTTCTCTGGTTATAATTAGATCAAGATGGCACCCAAAGATATGGAGAAGACAACCTTTGTCATTCAATAGGGCACTTTCTGCTATAAAGTGATGTCATTTGGATTAAAGAATGTTGGGGCAACCAATCAGCGAGCCATGGTCGCCTTATTTAATGACATGATTCACCATGAGATAGAGGTATATGTGGATAACATGATAGCCAGGTCTCAAACTAAGGAAGAGCACCTTGATCATTTATAAAAGCTGATTGATAGGTTGAAGACATACAAGCTGAGGTTGAATCCGAACAAGTGCACCTTCGGGGTAAGGTATGGTAAACTGCTAGGTTTCATTGTCAGTGACAAGGGAATTCAGGTAGACCCTGCAAAAGTAAAGGCTATACAAGAGATGTCGGCTCCTTGCACCGAGAAGGAGTTCAGGGGTTTTTTGGGACGCCTAAACTACATCGACAGGTTCATTTCCCATTTAACTGCTACTTGTGAGCCAATCTTCAAGCTCCTGAAGAAAGATCAAGTGGTAAAATGGAACGATGAATGTCAGATTGCCTTCAAAAGAATCAAGGAATACCTTCAAGAACCACCAATTCTAATGCCTCCGATTGAAGGAAGACCTTTGATAATGTACTTAACAGTGTTAGACAATTCAATGGGGTGTGTACCGGGACAACATGACGAGTCTGATCGAAAAGAGCATGCAATATACTACCTTAGAAAAAAATTTACCGACTGTGAGACAAGATACTCACTGCTCAAGAAAACTTGTTGCGCTTTGGCATGGGCTGATCACCGACTGAGACAGTATATGTTGACCCACACTACTTTGCTGATATCTAAGATGGATTCGATCAAGTACATCTTCGAGAAGCCCGCTCTCTCCAGAAGAATAGCAAGATGGAAAATGATCTTGATTGAATATGATATCCAATACACGACCTAGAAAGCAATCAAGTGGAGTGTATTAGCTGATCATTTGGCCCATCAGGCCATGGATGACTACCAGTCCATGAATTTTGAGTTCCCGGACTAGAATATTATGCTGGTGACTGACTATGAAGAACCTGGACTGGATGAAGGACCTGAAGAAGGACCCCAATGGACTATGGTTCTTGACGGAGCCTCGAACGTACTCGGTAATGGCATTGGTGTTGTAATCATATCCCCCGGGGGCTGTCATACTCCTTTCACTTCCCGATTATGCTTCAATTGTACCAACAATATGGCGGAGTACGAAGCATGTATCATGGGTCTTAAAGCTGCTATTGACTTGAGGATCAAGTTCTTGAGAATTTTCGAAGATTCAGCCTTGGTGATAAGTCAGATCAAAGGAGAGTGGGATACGAAGCACCCGAATCTCATCTTGTACAAAGAGCACGTGCTGACATTTCTTCCACACATTGAGGAAGTCACCTTTGAACATTTTCCACGAGAAGAGAATCAGTTAGCGGACGCGCTAGCTACCGTGTCCTCTATGTTCAAGGTCAGGTGGGACAACGAGGCTCCTCGGATCACTATTGAGAGATTGGATAAACCAGCATACTGCTATGAGATCGACGCTGAAGGAGTAGCAGACAAACCTTGGTTCTATGAAGTGAAGAGATATATTGAGGCTAAAGAATATCCCAAGGGGGCATCTGTCAATGATAAGAAGTTTCTGAGAAGGTTCGCCGCAAAGTTCTTCCTCAGTAATGGAATCCTCTACAAGCGCAACCATGACTCTACTTTACTTTGGTGCATAGACAAGAGTGAAGCAGAGAGGATTATGACAGATCTACATGAAGGTACCTTTGGAACCCATTCTAGTGGACATACCTAGGCTAAAAAGATCCTACATGTAAGATACTATTGGTCTACTATGGAAGCAGATTGTTATCAGCATTCCCGAACTTGTCACAAATGCCATATCTATGTTGATAAGGTGCATGTACCTCTGGTTCCTTTGAATGTATTGACGGCTCCTTGGCCCTTTGCAATATGGGGCATTGACATGATCGGAGAGATTAGACCTACCGCTTCCAATGCACATCGCTTCATCCTGGTGGCCATTGATTACTTCATGAAGTGGGTTGAAGCTGCCTCTTTTGCTACTGTTACCAAGAGCGTTGTTTCATGGTTTATCAAGCATAACCTGATATGTCGGTACGGTGTGCCAGAGAGAATCATCACTGACAATGGTACGAATCTCAATAATACGATGATCGTCGAACTCTGTAATCAGTTCAAGATCCAACATCATAATTCTTCCCCTTACCGGCCGAAGATGAATGGCATTGTCGAGGCTGCTAATAAGAACATTAAGAAAATCATACAAAAGATGATGGTGACATACAAAGACTGACACGTGATGTTACTATTCGCTCTTCATGGTTATCGCACTTCAGCACGAACGTCAACAGGGGGAACGCCTTACTCTCTGGTATATGGCATGGAGGTTGTCCTGTCTGTCGAGGTTCAGATCCCTTCTCTGAGAATCATAAAGGATGCAGGGCTGAACGAAGATGATTGGATCCAGACTCGACTTGATCAACTGAATCTGATTGATGAAAAGAGACTTACTGATGTCTGCCATGGTCAAATGTATCAAAAACGGATGATCAAGGCTTTCAACAAAAAGGTCAGGCGCCAAGTATATCAAGTCGGGGATCTAGTGATCAAGTGCATCATACTGCCGCAAGGTGATCCCAGGGGAAAATGGACTCTCACATACGAAGGACCATTTGTGATCAAAAGCATATTTTCTGGTGGAGCCATGATTCTGACCACCATGGACGGTGACGACCTTCCTCACCCTATCAATACGGACATAGTGAAAAGATATTACGCATGATCAAAGACCCGCTAGGTTGACTGGCCTAGGAAAAAATAAGGGCTTCCCGGCGAACCAAAAGGGTTCGGGCAAAAATTAGGGATGAAAACAAAAAATATATGTACACCCGGCAAGTCAAAAACCTGAAAAGGCGGCTTGGGAAAAAAAAGGGTATCCCGATGGACTGAAAACCCGAAAGGGCGGTCTAGGAAAAAGTTAGGGATTTAAATGCGTGCCACTATGCCCTATTGGATCACCTTGCGACCATACTTCAGTATCAACTATCAAGCCCGAACGGCACCGATCAATCCAGTCAGCTTCAGACAAGTAGCAAAGTGATGAGACGCTCGAAGACATAGCGGCAATAGCAGAATTGAAACTCAATGGGGATTATTACATATAGCTGTTTTCTTCTCTTTGTACATAATACTGTATAACTTTCATGTTCATGGCGGCGTCCTCTTACTAGAGCATCAGCCTTCTTGTACAAAAATGCCTGTTATAGGCCAACTTCAAAATCAATACAAGTCACTTCTACACAAAAACTATTCGTTTTTCTTTTTTGTTTTGTTTTGCAAAAACGTCCAATGACTTATTCTTGACATATACTTTTGAACATGATTGCTATCCACAAATATTTTACATAAGAAACGGAAAGGCAGATGCTTATAACTTAAGGAACAGGAGCAAAGACTAAAAAACCATGCCAATCCCGACAGTTACTCCTTCCAGCAGGCACATGGGCAGGTACAGTTTTGAAACAAGGTCACCATTACATGCGACCCCGTGACGTCTAAACTCCTCACAGAGTAGAGGAAACTAAGAGCTTTGATCACAGCTTCCCTAAACAGGAGCTACTTGCCCAAGTAAAGTTCCTTCAGAGAGCCGACGTCTATATTCCCCAACCAAATTTTATAATCGTAAGCGGTTTATAAAGTTTTCTCCCGAGCATAGTTTATTTCTCTGAATGCGGAAGCTCAATCCCCAACAGAGTTTATTTCTCTAGCTCCGGAAGTTCATCCCCCGGTGGAGTTTGTTTCTCCGAATCGGCAAAATCTCCCAGTAAAGCATCTCCTCTCGCAAACAGAGTTATTCCCCCGCAGAGTTATTCTCAGGCAGAGTCTCTCCCCAACAGAATATTCACAAACAGAAAGAAGTAAATCCCCAGTATAGTCATCTCCATTCACCATCCCCAGCGGAAATGAAGAATTCGGCTCCCTAATACTCTTCAGCAGCAGTCCAAGAGTTATTTTCCCCGACTAAGAAATACTGCAATAGCATCCCATATTCATACATCATGGCATACGCATACATATTACATACAATACAATCTCATTTATTTTGATAACATCATCATAATGCATTTCATACATCAAGACATTGCACACGACTAACTCTTCACCTTTCAAGAAAAGACCAAATCAATAAGCTACGTCTAACCAAAGGCTATTTCAGCATTTTCTTCAAGAAGATATCCTCATAAGATTTTCCCTGGGTCAGACAGGTCGACACTCAGATCTCTCTAATTACCATTCCAGTTGAAGATGTTCCAAGACTTTCGTCTGGGTCAGTTGAATCGCTACTAAGATTCTCCTGATTACTATGCTAGTCAAAGTTAACCCAAGATCTCTCCGCTCACTATGCAGGTGGAAGAGATTCCAAGACTTTCATCTGGGTCAGTTGAATCGCTACTAAGATTTCCCCGATTACTATGCCAGTCAAAGTCATCCCAAGATCTCTCCGCTCACTATGTCGGTGGAAGAGATTCCAAGACTTTCATTTGGGTCAGTTGAATCGCTACTAAGATTTCCCTAATTACTATGCCAGTCAAAGTCATCCCAAGATCTCTCCGCTCACTATGTCGGTGGAAGAGATTCCAAGACTTTCGTCTGGGTCGATTGAATCGCTACTAAGATTTCCCTTATTACTATGACAATCAAAGTCATCCCAAGATCTCTCCGCTCACTATGCCGGTGGAAGAGATTCCAAGACTTTCATCTGGGTCAGTTGAATTGCTACTAAGATCCTCCTGATTACTATGCCAGCCACAGTTATCCCAAGATCTCTCTGCTCACTATGCTGGTGGAAGAGATTCCAAGACTTTTGTCTAGGTCGGTTGAATCGCTACTAAGATTCTTCTTATTACTATGTCAGTCAAAGTTTACATAAGATCCCTCTGCTTATTATGCCAGTAGAAGAGATTCCAAGACTTTCGTTTGGGTCAGTTGAATCGCTACTAAGATCCTCCTGATTACTATGCCAATCGAAGTTAACCTAAGATTTTCTCTAGATCAGTCAAATCGATACTAAGATTCCTGTTCTAGTTAAAGAAGCTATGAAGCCCAAAAACGGACCAGATAATAGTCAATCAACAATTCAAGTTACTGTGAAGCCTAGAGTATGACCAGATAACTGTTTAATCTCATTTCCCCAGTAAGTCGCTGTGAAGCCTAGAATACGACCAGATAACAGTCAGCCTTATTATCCTTAGCAAGTCACTGTGAAGCCTGGATCCTGACCAGATAGTTGTTCACTTTTGACTCTTCAATCAAGATATGACTCCCCAGTAGAGTAACGGACAACCGAAGCTTCTAGACTCTATTCCCCAAGACAGAGACCAACATTCCTCAGCGAAGGCCTCTCTAACAACAGGAACAGGAATTCCCACGAAGGAATATCTCACGAAATCATCATTGTTTTGGATGGAATCTTTAAGCCCATCTCCTACGACTCTCCGTCACATGCTCTGGATGGCATCTTTAAGCCCATTCCCGATGTTATCAACCATCGGTATTACTTCATACGAGTGCAAAATACTGGGCACTCTAGTGTTCAATCATCTTCCACTCTCAGATTACGAAAGGCAGACAAGCCAATCTAAATCCTCAGGTTTAAGAAGATTGAACAGGGGCAGCTATTATACCCCAAAATTTCCCTCCCATTTTCACACAAAACATACTTCTATAGGTCCTCAATTGCTCAAGTTGACTAAGGATTGACCAGACAAATCCTCCTCTTAAGATAATAAGCCTCAAACTAGGGTTTCACTCCTCATCAAGATGGTTGATTTCCAAGGATCCCAAATGGTCTTTATTGTCCTAATATGTCCTCAAGATCATCCATGCCAAGTTTCATGCCTTGCACAATAAGTTTGCTTAATCAACTGCTCAAATGCCTGAAAATCAATTGTACTAGGTCAAAAGTCAATTGTGGCACAAATACAGTCAAACTTCAAGATTTTTGGTCAACATCAACATTTTGAAGTATTATCCATCATTTGATCAAGGGTTGATCATGATTCCCCAAGAAATGCTCCCAATTCATCAAAAGTCAAAAATGGCAATTTAGGGTTTTTATAGGAAAAGTCAACCAACTTTTACCAGGCATAACTTTCTCATACTTTATCAGAAATTTTTCAACCAAGGCTCATTTTGAAGAGAATCTAATTCCATACAACTTATCTTCATCCATCAAGGTCAAGAAATGCCTCAATCAAAAGATATAAGCTCAGACATTATAGGTCATTTCAAAAAGTCAACAAAAACACCTTTTAGGTCAAAGCTCCTTACATGAACATGGAAGATCCAATTGAGATGAAACCAAAAGGGTTGTTTAGAGGACATCCTAAGATTTCTAAAAAGTCCAAGAACACCCTCTTAGGGTCAAAAATGAGAGAGATATGCATTGCTAAAGTTGACCAAATTTTGGAAATGTGCATGAAGTCAACATTGATAAAAATTGATTTTTTTTCCAAATGGGCCCATGTTTTCTTGTTTGAAACTTGTTCCTAAGAGGACCCACGACTCCTGAGCTTGTCCACCTATAATTTTATTATTTTTATTATTTGTTTTGATTTTTTATTCATTTAAATCAAAATAAATCAATTTAAATAATGGAATAACAAAATAAAATCCAAGATTTGATTTTATGACCACATGATGAGTCTATAATCAGCTGGAAAATCAAGATTTTCGTGCAAGGAATGATTGGGATGAATATAGCATGATTTGGCCAAATTTAGAAACTTAAAGTATCAATTGCAAATCAAATCTTCTTCCTCCAAATCTTCAAGATTGCATCCAATAGTATATATTCATAACCTTGCCTGATCAAAAAAGAGGGTTTTTCCGCATAGAACACTAACTACAAGTTCCATTTTTTTCACCAAAAAGTGGCAATCGGTTTGATATTTGCAGAAGGATTCAAGGAGTGTTGACGTGTGCAATCCATTCCTGGGGGCATTCTGAAGCTAACAGCATCATTCCCAAGCATCATAGCATTCAGAATCACCATCTACATCATCTCGGTTTTCCCTTCATTTTTTGAATTCGATTTTGATCATACACGCATTAGAAATAGGTTTTGATTATGCATTATCATTTGTATGAGCATTTAGAATGTATTTGAATACCTAATTTCCAGTTTTGATACATATATGCCAAACTGCCATTGTTAGGGTTTTAACCTTCATTTTAGGGTTTTTAGATGTAGGAAAAATTGGACCTAACAATGTATACCACCATGCTCAGGGGATCAAACCCAGTTGATCCATGGCTTTAAATTGCATTTATATTGCTTGTTATGAATTTTAGAGATTTGCAGGTCTTTTAGTGACGGGTTTTGTCCGTGGGTAAAAGTATTAGGCTAAAACGACAGCCAATTGAAGAAGATGATGGCATGGCATATCATGGTTGGAACGTTTGAAATAGCGCGCGTGTTTTAAAACTCTAGTCATTTTTTGTGTTATAGTGTTTTGTTGTTGTTTGATAACGAATGGACACTTGGCTCAGTTGGTAAGGGAAGCGCACGGAAAGGGGAAGGACCTGGGTTCGAGTCCCAGGTCCAACGTTTTATGTTTTCTGACTTGTTTATTTCAGATTCCATGTGCTGCTTGCCCACGCGTCCACCTTGCATCCTCAAATTCATGCCATCAGATCTGCAGGTGCCCAGATCAAACGCTTCAGCTTCAAGTGTGCATGGTGGACATCCTAGAAGCCACCACACCAGATCCAGCGCAGCATGGTGGGCTTGCATCAATCCGGGCCTATCAATTCTTCTTCACACCCCCACAAATGCTTCAATATCAGGCCCACTCTTCCCTTTCTTTTTACTATTTTTTTCTAATTTAATTTCTTTGTTATTTTAATTATTTCAAAAAAATCATTTTTTTTATTTAATCATAAAATCAGTAAAATCACCAAAAAAAATAGGATTTAGGTTTTTTTTATTATTAAAATTAATTTTGTAAATTAATTTGATTTAAATATTTTGATCTTTTTTTTCAAATAAAATCAATTAGAATCTAGGTTTAAATTTCAAATCTTTTTTTTTTCTTAAAAATATCAAAAATTTAGTTTTTTTGTCTAGAATTATTTTTTAAAATTAATAATTTTTTCCAATTAATTAATTACTTTTCCATCATTTAACTTTTTTTGAAATAAAAAAACAACAAAAAAATACTTTTCTTTTAATCTATGCGCATTTTAGGGTTTAGACGCTTCACGTGTTTATTATCTTTGCCGTATTATTTTATAATTATGTAATTTCTCCTGGTTTGTAATAATTAAATTAGGTTTACACTTCTGCATTTAATTATGTAACTACCCCAAGGCCCTGTAATAGTTAGGAACTTTATTTTTCAGCAATTTATTTTTCCGCATGATAACCTGCTTAAATGAATGGTTAATAGGATCATATGGAAATATAACAATTAATTGAACATAGATAACCCTAAATGCGCAAGATAAATAAACTAAATCAAGCACTATTGCACACTTGCACCCTTAGGGTATACCCTACTTGGTTGCCTCGGAAAATTACGGTCACAATTCTCGAAACGTGAGAATTCTTAGTGGATGTCCTTAAGTCTAGAGATCATTAGTCCATCGATGACCCTCTCGACTGTTTCCCTGGTATAAAAGTGATCTTAGGGCTTTAGGACAGTTACTAAGAGTTTTTGCCTAGTTGCCTTAGTGACCGTACGTCCCTTTGGATAGTCCCTTAAAAATCCAACGACTAGGGTTACCTAATGTTGTACCCCAAAATTTGCCCTCTCATTTTATCAAGATTCTCCTCACAAGACTTCTTGGACTCAAGACCAGATTAGGGTTTGCTCAGCTCAAGACCTCATCTTGCACTAATGACCTGAAATTAGGGTTTGAGTTTACACAGGGATTTTTGGACTTTCAATGCCTCATGTGACTTTCATACTTCATGTTGGACCTCTAAGATTGCTCATACCAAGTTTCAAGCTTTGAATCACATTTCGGACCAGTCAATTGAACAGTTGACCTAAAAATCAGTTGTATTGGGGAAAAAGTCAACCATGGCCAATTTATAGTCAAACCTCATAATTTTTATCCAAATCAACATTATAGACTCATATGAACCATTTTATCAAGTTTGGACCACAACTCCTCAAGAAATTTGATCAGATCTTCAAAAGGGCAAAATGGTCATTTTTAGGGTTTTGACTGAGGAAGGGCAATTTCTGATTTTTCACCTAGAGAGTGGCCAATTGGGTTCAAACATGGTTTCAAGGACTCAATGGCATCATCTTGACCTAATCACAAAGTTCAAAAGATCTCAAATGCATAGGATTGACAGATGAATTCTCCAGTCAACGGATTAAAAATCAACTATACACTGAAAATTCAAACTTTGACTTTTTGGTCAAAATCAAGTGCCAAGGGTCATATTTCATCAAAACATGTCAAAATGTGAAACTTTTTCACCAAGAAACCTAATTTTGAAAATTAGGGTTTTAATTTGAAATTTTTCATAACTTAGAATTTTTCTAAGTTATGAAAATTTCTTATTTTTTCCCAACTTTTCCCAACTTTTTCACCATGATGCAATTGGATTCAAAGAAATCTTCCAACATGAAAGTTGTATTCCTCCACAAAATCTACAACTTTTATTCACAAAGTTTTCCCAAATGATCTTGGATCTCAAGTTATGATTTTGTGAATAGGGGTCCATAAACTTTTTAACTTAGTGAAATTTTGCCCTAGTTTAGGCAGATTTTTGACATAACTTCATGGCAATTTTTCACCTATTTACAAGAGGTATCTTAAAATGAATTTCAAATATGGATTGTAGAGAATGTTACAAGCTTTCCAAAATGTCCAAGAACTCTCCAAGATCATTTATGGTTAGGGAGAATCGAAGAAATGAAAATGGAAATTTATCACTTTTGTACAAAGCATTTTCACAATGTTACAAGTTGCAAATCAGTTTCAAACATGCTTGTACTTGGTATTACAGGTCCTAATCCTTTCTACACTCCATAATTAAATGCAAATACATTGGATATTGGCTTTATTCTGACCTATGGATCTTTGTACAAGGGTTTAATCCAAAAATGGCATAAAGGTAACAATACTACTTTGATAAAGCATGTTTTTTGCAACTTTGCAAATCTTGAGCCATGGACCTGATATTTTGTTGCAAGAAAGATCCACAAACATCAGAAAACTTGTACCAACTCCTTGCATCTTACAAGCTAGCCTGTACAGGCCTTGGGCATTGTCACTTCAAACTTTTCTTCAAAAGCAAGAAACTTGTAAAAGTCAATAAAACTTGTCCATCTGATAAAGGCAAGGCTTGGCTTCATTTCAAACGACCTCAGAACATTGTAACAAGCCAATACACGAATCCATAGCATTCAAAACACTCTCAAACATAAAAACAAAAAAAAACAAGTTTCTTCCCAAACAGGGCACCTTCTGCAGAACTCAAGCCAAATCATATTTTGCTCGTGCGTTTTTTGTTTCAAGGCTTCAAACACATTCCATACATCACACCTAAGTTGTCCAGGCCCTTGTCTTGCAACTATGTGCCCTGTTTCAAGCTTCACCATTTTCAATTTGAAGGTTTGCAGGTTGACTCGTGCAGCAAGATTCAAGCATCTACAAGGCAAGCTGAGCATTGGAGAAGCTTGAGGGAACTTCAAGGAAGCTCACAAGAACTTCAGGCCTCACTCAAAGTCCCCAAATTTCCATATCCAAACTCAACTGAACAAGGTATTTTTCAAGTTTCTATCTCTCTATTTAGGCATCCTTAGGTCACGATTTGTGAAGCAAAAATGTAGTCTTTAACTTGCTTGAGTTGTACATATGCTTAGTTTCCATTTATATTAACTGAGCTAAGAGTATTTGATTGTTGAAGTTCATGAAAATTTTGGGTCAGAAATTAGGGCCATTAAAATTCTCCTTGGTCTTTTAGAGTTAGGTCATGTTCTTTATATCATTGAAATCGTGAGTTCATGAGCTACCTTTTTGTGTTATAAATTTTTGATTTTATGCAAGCATGAGGAAGAACAGGTTTTGAACACAGAAACGCGCGTTTGCTTGGCTGGAGGACAGGGACGACAGGTCCTGGGCCTGGCGCGCCTTGGGCCTGTTTATTCTACTTTTCACACCCCTTTGTTTCCTTTTTGCACCCCCTTGGCCCATTTTCTATATTTTGCATATTTTCCATTTCTTTTTATATTTTTGACTTTATTATTTTTTTTCTGAACATTAAAAAATCCCAAAAATATTTTCTTAATTTTTTGCATTTTATTTTATTTTTTATCTTATTTTTTGCATATAAAAATAGTTTTATTTTAATAAATAGAAATCATTTTTTAAAATAACTTGTAAATAATGTAAAAATATCATACATTTTTATTTTGTTATTTTTCACATTTAAAATATTATTTTCATACATATTTCAATTTTTTAACATTTTATACATATTATTATTATTTTTTCTTGAACAAAAATGAATAAAATAATATTAGGAAACAATATTTTCTTTTAAATCAAAAAACTAGGGTTTTCCCTTTCAAAAATAATAATATTATTTTTTCTTATTTTTAGAACTTAAATAATTTACTTTTTACATACATAAAACAATTACAAAACATTTTTGTATATTTATATTTTTATTGCATATTTAAATATTTGTTTATTTATTTATTGTACCATAAATTCAATTGGGTTGTAATAGTAAATTAGGGTTTTATTTTGTGCAAATATCCCCCATTCAAAACTTGTATCCCCCTCCCATAATATTGTTGTAATAGCTTATATTTATTTTACGCAATTTATCGCATTATAAGCATGTTTAGTAAATTAGGGTTTGTATGATAAGACAAAATCAAAACAAATAGCATGATCTAATACAAGACAAAAATGCATGAAAAATGACAACACATTGCACACAAGCACCCTCTAGGGTTTCACCCACTTTGTTGCCTTAAAAATGGCCATGGTATGCATGCTAAGTATCTTGGAAAAACAATGCAAAATAAAAGATCATAGTCCCTCGATGACACTATCAAAAGGTTGCCTAAAAACAAAATGATCTTGGTCCCTAAAACTTGCTAAGATACTTGGCACTATTGCTATCATGGTCATACGATGACCCACGCTCGTCCCGTTTAACATCCAAAGATAGGGTTGTTTACCAAATACAATGGTAAATCAACAATGTCAAAGGAATAAAAATGTGTAGGAAAGACTTTTGAGTAGGTAGATGCTTCTAGTTACTTGATCAATTTGCAAACCATCCTTGCTATTTTCAAACAAACACACACATTTCAAAAACATTTCCAAAACAATTTTCAAAACATTGAAACATTTTTTCAAAAGACAAACATCTTTGTATACATTCTTACAAACGAGAATCATTACAAAAATTGCCTAAACAAAAACCTCTTTTCAAAATACTTTCAAGACCATACAAAGCACCATTTCAAACAATTGGAAAAGCAAAGCAAGTGATCTAAACAAGTAACTAAGAGCCCATGGAAAACCATGGATGAAAAGGGTGCTAGCACCTTCCCTTTTCATAATCTACCCCCCGAACTCAAGAAAACATCTCAAAGGTCTTTCATGTGCTTTTTGACCTTTCCTTTTGGATAAAATAAAAGTCAGTGGCGACTCTTGCTAAACCGAAATATTTGCGAACACAAACGCAAAACCTCAAGTCAGTTCTCCCACCGTATCACACCTACTCACTAATAGTAGGATAACACGGTCTAAAGGATAGGAGGAAAAGAACACCTTTTTTGAGTAGGTAGGTAACCGTTAGGTACTTCTTTTGCATCCATTACTTCCAGAAGAATCCCTCTGGATGATTTCCCCATGTTCTCCGAAATTGACTCCAAGCCTGAGATTATAGTCAGATATTTGGATGCATGCAAAGCAGATGGCACTGCACCAGGACTAAACATTCAGGACTTGCAACAGGCGGCTCCAGAAGTTGTACTAAAGAAGAACAAGAAAAGAAAGGCAGCAGCAGAAGGATCATCCCAGCGGACTCCCAAAGCTGCTAAAAAGAGAGGTAATCCTTCTTCTGTAACTATTTTAGAATCAGTATCTTTATCAACATCTGGCCCCTTACCTACCCATTCAGAAATTCCTACCCCACAAACGTTTGATGATTTTGACATAGGGTTTGACCCTTCAGAAACTCTATGTCTTAGAGAATCTCACTCCCTACCTATCAATCCAAATATTGAAACAACTCAACCAGAACTTGCAAAAGTTCTGTCAGATATTGAAACTTTTGACCAAAATATTTCTGCTCCCATACCAGAAAATCCAAACTCGGAAACCACTTTAGAAGCACCACAACCAGATATTCCCCTCTCTCCACAACCAGAAATACCACTACCTTCATCTTCTCAACCAGAAATTCATCCACCTTCTCCACAACCTGAACAATCACAACCAGAAGTTTAAACTTCTGAGGTCCAACCTTCTAAATCCCGTGAACCAGAACCTCATAACGTTCAACCCAACCAAACTGTTGATTCTGATACCATTCCCATTCCTGGAATCACTGAACCTCTGGCCATCCGTATACCCCTGACCATTCTGGATATTCCCCAAATTCCCTCTTCACTAGAATCAACTCCACCAAATTTCCCAACTAGTCCAATAATTATACCAGACTCTCCCACTCCCTCACCAAAGAACAATCCAGATGACAACACCAAAATTATCATTGATTTAACTATTTTTGAAAGTCTTGCTGCCATAACCCACAAAACAGCCATTCCAAAACCAAAACCATTTGAACCCACACCAGATGTTGGTACTAGTTTATTGATGTTTGAAACAGAAATGCAGAAGTGGATAACTTCCCTGAAGCAAGCTAGTCTTGAGATGATTAATCATGATGCTTCAGATTATCTTTGGACAAGTTTCAGAAAATGGATAAGTTCTGAAACTCATAAGATGCAAGAATAGAGCTACGGACAAGTTCAACATAATTTCAGTAATCTGCTACAGGTAATTGAAGATCAAGTTCTGAGCCAAATGCTCAAGGAAGAAGTTCTCCCTCTGGACAATGCTCCTTGGTCAGAACATCATCCAGTAGACAAACTTCAACCAGAGTCAGAAGGTCTCATTCTGACTGATACTATAGAGAAGATGATTCCTGCAGAAGAACTGGTTCAAAAAGATGACATTGCAGAATGCTCTGAGAAGCATCCAGTTACTAAAGATTCTCCAGGTTCCTCTTCTGATAAGCAAACTCTGGAAGAACTGAAGAGAGCAAATATTGTTATTCAGGAAAGGCTGGATAAACAGGATGATAAAATTTCGGAAATCAAGAGCATGTTAAGCAAACAAGAGGAAACCAACATCCAGATCAAGGGCTTGTTGGAAGCTTTGTTCACGCGCCTTCCTCCTCCATCTTAGATTTTCCTTTATTTTTAAAATCTATTTATCTGTAATATTTGTTTTACATTGCTGCTGTTCTGAACCTCTTATCATTGCTTCCTACTTTAAATATAAATCCTTTTTAGCTCTGATTATTTGTTCTTTTTGATTACTGGCAAAAAGGGGGAGAAAGAATAAGATATTTTCAATAACAGATTACTGAGACATAAGTCTCAAACATTCTGATCCACTTAATTTCTTTCTTTTGAAAAGCTTGAACAGGTACAAAACACTGATGAAAGACGTAGTCAATTCTGATGCTCAAGGACTCAAAGAATTTAAGGGAAGTAATCAACTCAGGGGGAGTTTTTCTTCTTAATTCTATACTTTTTATTCTTTATTTCTAATTGAAAAATATGGTTTTTGTCATCATCAATAAGGGGGAGATTGTTAGAACATGGTTTGATTCTACAACCCTTGATTAGAGTTTTGATGATAACAAATTACAAAGAATAATTAAATTCAAAGATAAATATAAAGAACTATTATGCTCCTTAAAATTATGTTTTGTATATGCAGAAGTTCTGATGGAATCAGCATTAGAATGGAATCAGAATCAGAAGATCAGCAATATGTGTTACACGCTGAAGCTACCAGATTATACACTGAAGTTTGATGACCAGAATCTGCGCCTAAACAAGTACACTTTGACTCTGATCAAAGACATCTTTACCAAGTCATCAACACTCTAAAGCGTTATCAGCAATTAAAGCAAAGAAGACTCTGAAGCGTTATTAATTATTCAAGACAAAATTAAATGCTAACGGTTTTCTTCAGACAAGATCTTCTTCAAAAAGAAAGTGTGTTATTATCATTAAAATTGCTTTATGGACAACGTATCTTTGCCTTGCTTATATAAACAAGTCTGCTTGTGAAAAGAAGCATGTACGTACGCACACAACAATTTGCCAAGCCTTCCAAACCACGCATAATCAAAGCTTTAGCAAATTCATTTTACTCCAAGCTTAATTTGTGTAATTATCACAGTTGTGATATATTGTTTTGTTAGAAAACAACAACACACTCTTGTTCAATTATTTGTAAAAGATTTCCTTGAGATTAATCGGCTTGTGGTTGTACTCAAGAAGACTTTAACAGTTGTTAAAGTAGCTGTTGTAATCCTTTGAGAATAGTGGATAAGACCTCGTTGGAGAGAGGCGAAATCACCTTGACGGGTGGACTAGAGTAGTTTGAGATCAAACGAACCAGGATAAAAATACTATGTCTTCTAGCTGTTTTTATTTGATCCAAGTTTTTCAATTCAACCCCCCTTCTTGTGTTTTTCACATCTTGAATTGGCATCAGAGCGCCTGGTTCTGAGCTTAAACACTTAACTATGTCAGTACAAGATCTAGCGTCAGAAAAACACAATGGAAGGACCAAGTCAAAACATCAGCAATGACAACAATGAAGAAAGAGACAGATTCAATGGCAAACCTACAGTCTTTGATGGAGAGAACTTTGACTACTGGAAAGACAAAATTGAGAGTTTCTTTCTGGACAATGATGCTGATCTATGGGACATGGTGACTGATGGATACACACACCCAGTGGATGGACGTTGTCAGAAGATTGACAGGAAAATGATGTCTGGTCAGCAAAAGCGTGAGTTCAGAAATCATCACAAGGCCAGAACAATTCTTCTAAGCGCCATCTCATATTCAGAATATGAGAAAATATTAAACAGAGAAATTGCCAAGAATATGTTTGATTCTCTGAGAATGAAGCATGAAGGCAACATTCAAGTCAAAGAAAACAAAGCCCTTGCGCTCATTCAGAAGTATGAGGCATTCAAGATGGAAGATAGTGAATCAATAGAAGCTATGTTTTCAAGATTCCAAATTCTTGTTGTTGGTCTAAAAGTTCTTGACAAAGGGTATTCCACTGCTGATCACGTTAAGAAGATCATCAGAAGCTTGCCAAAACAATGGAGGCCAATGGTCACAGCGCTTAAGCTAGCCAAGAATCTCAACAAAACATCTCTGGAGGAACTTGTCAGTTCCCTCAGAAGTCACGAGATAGAGCTAGAAGCAGATGAACCTCAAAAGCAAGGTAAGCCATTAGCTTTAAAATCTAACAGAAAATCTGACTCCAAAGTTTTGCAGGTTATGGAAGAAACCTCTAATGGATCCTCATCAGAAGAAGATGAACTATCTCTCCTCTCCAGAAGGGTGAACCAACTATGAAAGCAGAGGCAAAGGAAGTTCGGGAATCCCAGAAGATCGGAAAATCAGAATGAACCTTCCTCCAGATACAGAAGGTCAGAATCCTCCTCTGGACATAGAAGATCTGAAGGCTCTTCAGGATACAGAAAGCCAAACAACAAAGACATCATCTGCTATGAGTGTAACGAGCAAGGGCACTACAAAAGTGACTGCCCAAAGCTTCAGAAAGAGAAGCCCAAGAAGAAGTTTATCAAAGAAAAGAAGAAAAGCCTCATGGCTACATGGGATGATTCTGACACATCTGAAGCTGACTCAGAATTAGATGATGAAAGAGCAAACATAGCTCTCATGGCAAATGTATCTGAAGACAGTGAAGCTTCTGGTTCAGACTCAGAATCAGATACAGAAGAGGTATTCCCTGACTTTACTATAAAATTTACTAAGGTTGAACTAGCTGAAAGCCTTAATGAAATTCTGGAAAGGTATCAGCAGATCAGAGTCAAATTCAGAAACCTGAAAAGGAATCTTGCTTCTGACTCTGATAAGACTGAGAGTCTCAGATTGGAGAATTCTGAGTTAAAAGATAAAATTTCAAAACTAGAAAACCAATTGCAAAACTCTAAGAAGGAAACAATCCCTGAAACTCCCAGCAATACTGATGAGATCATCAAAGAGTATGATCACAGCTTTCAGAAGTTTCTAGCTAAAAACATAGACAGAAGCAAAATGGCTTCAATGATCTATAGAGTTAGCAGAAATGGAAGAAAAGGGATAGGATATCAAGGTAAGGTACCTACACCAAAAAATGCCATGGATTTAGTTATAAAACGTACTCCACTTGATTCACACTTTATATATGGGCACACACGTGACATAAAATATACAAGTAGTGATTACTCTGTCAAACCAAAATTCAACCAGAGTTTTGGTAAAACTAATAAATCAGGACCCAAGAAAATGTGGGTACCTAAGGATAAAATAATACATGTGGCAGATATCTTTAGCAGCAAAGAAAAGACACCAATCATGGTACCTGGACTCTGGCTGCTCACGACACATGACAGGAAGAAGGCATATGTTCCAAAGCCTGGAACTTAAGCCTGGAGGCCACGTAGGCTTCGGAGGCAATCAGAGAGGAAAGATCATTGGATCTAGAACAGTAGGTAATGGAAATCTTCCCTCTATAAGTAATGTTTTATTAGTTGATGGATTAATGCATAACCTGTTATCCATAAGTCAATTAAGTGATAACGGTTATGATATAATCTTCAATCAAAATTCATGCAAAGCTGTTAGTCAGAAAGATGGGACTATCCTATTTAATGGAAAGAGGAAAAACAACATTTATAAAATCAAACTTTCTGAATTGAAAAATCAGAATGTAAAATGTCTTTTATCTGTTAACAACGAGCAATGGATCTGGCACAGAACATTGGGGCATGTTAGTATGAGAAGAATATCTCAGATTAACAAACTCAATCTGGTCAGAGGACTTCCTAACTTGAAGTTCAATTCAGATGCTCTATGTGAAGCATGTCATAAAGGCAAGTTTGCAAAATCTGCTTTAAAATCCAAAAACGTTGTTTCCACCTCTAAGCCATTAGAACTTCTGCACATTGACTTATTTGGACCAGTAAAAACTGCTTCAATAAGTGGCAAGAAGTATGGGTTAGTAGTCGTAGATGACTATAGAAGATGGACATGGGTAAAGTTCTTAAGGCACAAGGACGAGTCACACTCTCTGTTTATTACCTTCTGCAACCAAGTTCAGAATGAAAACGATCTTAGAATCGTCAAAGTCAGAAGTGATCATGGTGGAGAATTTGAAAATAAAGATTTTGAATTATTTTTTAATGAAAAAGGCATTCTGCATGATTTATCTTGTCCTAGAACTCCCCAGAAAAATGGAGTTGTAGAACGAAAGAACAGAACATTGCAAGAAATAGCCAGAACCATGATCAACGAGACTAACGTTGCTAAGATCTTCTGGGAAAAGGCAATAAACACAGCGTGTTACATTCAGAATAGAATCTCCATAAGACCTATTCTGGAAAAGACTCCATATGAACTGTGGAAGAACAGAAAGCCCAACATTTCTTATTTCCACCCTTTTGGATGTACATGTTTTATTTTGAATACAAAAAATTATTTGAACAAGTTTGACTCTAAAGCACAAAAGTGTATTATGTTAGGATACTCTGAATGCTCAATAGGGTACAGAGTATACAATACAGAAACACAGATTGTTGAAGAGTCAATCAGTGTTTGGTTTGATGATAAGCTTGACTCTTAAAAGTTAAAGCAGAATGAATTCCTTACAGGTATGGAAGTTGAACTCACAGGTAATAAAGATAACTCATTAGAGGCTCCCAACAGAGACACTCCCTCAACATCAAAAAGAGTCACTGCAAGCAACCCATCACCTTCTGTTGATCAACTCCAGAAAAGACCATCCAGAAGCAGAATTGATCACCCAGAAGAAACAATTTTAGGAAGGAAGGAAGATCCAATCAGAACAAGATCTACTTTCAGAAATTCTGAAGAGTCTCTCATGGGACTGGTTTATCTGATTGAACCAAAAACAATTGATGAAGCACTTCTAGTCAATGACTGGATTCTGGCAATGCAATAGGAGCTAAATCAATTCACCAGAAATGACGTATGGGATCTGGTTCCCAAACCAAAAGGATTCAACGTCATTGATACAAAATGGGTGTTCAAAAACAAGCTGAACGAACAAGGTGAAGTCATCAGAAACAAAGCACGACTGGTAGCACAAGGTTATAGTCAGCAAGAGGGGATAGACTATACAGAAACCTTTGCTCCAGTCGCCAAGTTAGAATCTATCAGACTTTTAATATCATTTGTTGTTAATAAAGGCATCACTCTGTATCAGATGGATGTTAAGAGTGCATTCTTAAATGGCTATATAGAAGAAGAGGTATATGTGCACCAACCCCCTAGTTTTGAAAATTCCAAAAATCCAGAATATGTGTTCAAACTAAAGAAGTCACTCTATGGTCTGAAACAAGCTCCTAGAGCTTGGTATGAAAGACTAAGTAACTTCCTATTGGAAAAGGAATTCACCAGAGGGAAAGTGGACACAACCTTGTTCTGTAAGACAGTTAAGAATGACATCTTAGTATGTCAGATTCATGTTGATGACATCATATTTGGATCCACTAAACCCTGTCTGGGAAGAGAGTTTGCTAAATGTATGCAGGCAAAGTTTGAGATAGGCCTAATGGGGGAACTAAAATTCTTTCTGGGCATTCAGATTAATCAAACTCCTGAAGGAACTTACATTCATCAAAGTAAATATGTCAGAGAACTTCTGAAGAAATTTGATCTCTCGGAATGTAAGCCATCAAGGATTCCAATGCATCCCATGTGCATTCTGGAAAAAGAAGAGGTAAGTAAAAAGGTAGAACAGAAGGTCTACATAGGTATGATTGGTTCTCTTCTCTATCTGACAGCTTCAAGGCCTGACATTCTATTCAGTGTTTGCATTTGTGCTAGATTCCAATCAGATCCTAGAGAATCTCACTTAATAGCAGTTAAGCGGATTTTCAAGTATCTGAAAGGTGCTGCTAATCTGGGTTTGTTTTATAGAAAATCAAGTGATTACAGCCTAGTAGGATGCCGTGATGTTGATTTTGCTGGAGACAGAGTAGAATGTAAAAGCACTTCTGGAAGCTGCCAGTTTCTGGGAGAAAATCTGATCTCATGGTCCAGCAAAAGACAATCCACAATAGCTCTATCAACAGTAGAAGCTGAATACATAGCAGCAGCTGGATGTAGCACGCAAATGCTCTGGATGAAAAGTTAACTTGAGGACTTCAATATATTTGAGAGTAACATCCTTATCCTCTATGACAATACTTCTGCTATTTGTCTCAGTAAAAATCCTATCTTGCATTCTAGGGCTAAGCATATAGAAATAAAACATCATTTTATTAGGGACTATATTCAGAAAGGGATTCTAAATTTAAAATTTATTGACACAGACCATCAATGGGCTGATGTCTTTACAAAACCTATTTCTGAAGATAGGTTTAACTTCATTCTGAAACATCTCAGCATGAAGCTTTGCCCAGAATAAACTGTTTTATTTACATATCTTAATCTTCAGAATTTTTGTTATTTTCTGTGAACGTTGATCAACCTACCTTCAGAATTTCAGAAGTACAGATTGTATCAGAATCTATCCATGAAGATCTAAGCGTTTCATTTCAAGGATAGAAGTGTGTTGTTCACGTAAGCAAACAGTTGTCATCCATTCATCAGCTACCTTCTGAGTCTGAACACGCGTTCATTTTTCTGAAAGGTCAAAAGTGCTGATTGGATGCATTGAGACACATGTCATGGGTAACCGTTCCAATATCTTTCTGAATCCCCTAAAATCAACTGTCATTAATGCTTATAATCATTACAATTTATTTCTCTCTCTTGCAGTTTATGTTTTCAAAATCTATTTAAACGCATTTTTCACTCTTTACACTCTTTCACTTTCACCTTCTCTACAATCTAATTGTTTTCAGTTTGCATCTCTCAAAAACCCTTTCATTTTCTTCTCAAATTTTCTGTGTGAACATGGCTTCCTCAAGCATCCCAAATTCCAGTACTCAGAGAACAGAATCCACAGAACAATATGAAGAATCGTTCAGAACTCTCCTCACGCCCATTGACAACTTAGAAGTGCTTTCAGAATTGATTGTGGATTTTGAAAGTCTTCAAGAGAATGGATTAAATCTGTCTGAAGAAGTAAAGGCTCAAGGATGGAACAGGTATTTTGACCGTCTTCTAGGTCCAACATTTTCAATCCTTGTGAAGGAATTTTGGATTCATGCTTCATCTTCCAACCATCAAGTCACTTCGTATGTAATGGGGAAGAAGATAGTCATAACTGAAGACCTAATTGCAAGATTGATAGGTTACAGTGGTGGTGGCGTAAGGTGTATAGACATGGATGAAAGATGTGTTGATGTCGCTTCAATTGCTAGAGAAATTTTAACTCTGGGTCTTCCCTCCAGCAAGATAAGGGATCTGAAGGACCATCACAGAATATGGGCTAAGATAATTCTGGGATGCATAAACCACGGGAAGCCAACCAGCTCTCCTGACTATATAAACATTGATCAGTTGTTTCTGATCTACTTCATCTCCCAAAAGACTAAGGTAAATCTGGCTCACTTACTATTCAATCATCTGAGGACCAGTATTAAGGAGACTAGAGAAGATGAGTGCACCAAAAGGGACTGGATACCCCTTGGAAGGCTCATATCAGATATTCTGACAGAGAATAGGCTGATAGAGCATCTAACAGAAGCACAAGAAATCAGTTCTCTAGAGGCAACTGCTGGAAAGCCCTTAAATGCGAAGAATCTGAAAAAGATAAAGATTATTGAGAACATCAAGAAGGAACCCATTGTTACTTCTTTTGCATCCATTACTTCCATAAGAATCCCTCTGGATGATTTCTCTATGTTCTCAGAAATTGACTCCAATCCTGAGATTATAGTCAGATATTTGGATGCATGCAAAGTAGATGGCACTGCACCAGGACTAAACATTCAGGATTTGCAACAGGCGGCTCCAGAAGTTGTACTGAAGAAGAATAAGAAAAGAAAGGCAGCAGCAAAAGGATTATCCCAGCGGACTCCCAAAGCTGCTAAAAAGAGAGGTAATTCTTCTTCTGTAATTGTTTTAGAATCAGTATCTTTATCAACATCTGGCCCCTTACCTACCCATTCAGAAACTCCTACCCCACAAACGTTTGATGATTTTGACATAGGGTTTGACCCTTCAGAAACTCTAAGTCTTAGAGAATCTCACTCCCTACCTATCAATCCAAATATTGAAACAACTCAACCAGAACTTGCAAAAGTTCTATCAGATATTGAAACTTTTGACCAAAATATTTCTGCTCCCATACCAGAAAATCCAAACTCTGAAACCACTTCAGAAGCACCACAACCAGATATTCCCCTCTCTCCAAAACCAGAAATACCACTACCTCTATCTCCTCAACCATAAATTCATCCACCTTCTCCACAACCTGAACAATCACAACCAAAAGTTCAAACTTCTGAGGTCCAACCTTCTGAATCCCGTGAACCAGAACCTCATAACGTTCAACCCAACCAAACTGTTGATTCTGATACCATTCCCATTCCTGGAATCACTGAACCTCTGGCCATCCGTATGCCCCTGACCATTTTGGATATTCCCCAAATTCCCTCTTCACTAGAATCAACTCCACGAAATTTCCCAACTAGTCCAATAATTATACCAGACTCTCCCACTCCCTCACCAAAGAATAATCAAGATGACAGCACCAAAAATGTCATTGATTTAACTATTTTTGAACATCTTGCTGCCATAACCCAAAAAACAGCCATTCCAAAACCAAAACAATCTGAACCCACACCAGATGTTGGTACTAGTTTATTGATGTTTGAAACAGAAATGCAGAAGTGGATAAATTCCCTGAAGCAAGCTAGTCTTGAGATGATTAATCCTGCTGCTTCAGATTATCTTTGGACAAGTTTCAGAAAATGGATAAGTTCTGAAACTCATAAGATGAAAGAACAGAGCTACGGATAAGTTCAACATAATTTCAATAATCTGCTACAGGTAATTGAAGATCAAGTTCTGAGCCAACTGCTCAAGGAAGAAGTTCTCCCTCTGGACAATGCTCCCTGGTCAGAACATCGTCCAGCAGACAAACTTCAACCAGAGTCAGAAGGCCTCATTCTGACTGATACTCTAGAGCAGATGATACCTGCAGAAGAACTGGTTCAAAAAGATGACGTTGTAGAATGCTCTGAGAAGCATCCAGTTACTGAAGATTCTCCAGGTTCCTCTTTTGATAAGTAAACTCTGGAAGAACTGAAGAGAGCAGATAATGTTATTCAGGAAAGTTTTGATAAACAGGATGATAAAATTTCGGAAATCAAGAGCATGTTAAGAAAATAAGAGGAAACCAACATCCAGATCAAGGGCTTGTTGGAAGCTTTGTTCACGCGCCTTCCTCCTCCATCTTAGATTTTCCTTTATTTTTAAAATTTGTTTATCTGTAATATTTGTTCTACATTGCTGTTGTTCTGAACCTCTTATCATTGCTTCCTACTTTAAATATAAATCCTTTTTAGCTCTGATTATTTGTTCTTTTTTATTACTGACAAAAGGGGGAGAAAGAATAAGATATTTTCAATAACGGATTACTGAGACATAAGTCTCAAACATTCTGATCCACTTAATTTCTTTATTTTGAAAAGCTTGAACATGTACAAAACATTGATGAAAGACGTAGTCAAATTCTGATGCTCAAGGACTCAAAGAATTTAAGGGAAGTAATCAACTCAGGGGGAGTTTTTCTTCTTAATTCTATCCTTTTTATTCTTTATTTCTAATTGGAAAATCTGGTTTTTGTCATCATCAAAAAGGGGGAGATTGTTAGAACATAGTTTGATTCTACAACCCTTGATTAGAGTTTTGATGATAACAAAATACAAAGAATAATTAAATTCAAAGATAAATACAAAGAACAATTATGCTCCTTAAAATTATGTTTTGTATATGCAGAAGTTCTGATGGAATCAGCATCAGAATGGATTCAGCATCAGAAGATCAGCAATATGTGCTACACGCTGAAGCTACCACATTATACGCTGAAGTTTGATGACCAGAATCTGCGCCTAAACAAGTATACTCTGACTCTGATCAAAGACATATTTACCAAGTCATCAACACTCTAAAGCGTTATCAGCAATTAAAGCAAAGAAGACTCTGAAGCGTTATTAATTATTTAAGACAGAATTAAATGCTAACGGATTTCTTCAGACAAGATCTTCTTCAAAAGGAAAGTGTGTTATTATCATTAAAATTGCTTTATGGACAATGTATCTTTGCCTTGCCTATATAAACAAGTCTGCTTGTGAAAAGAAGCACGTACGTACGCACACAACAATTTACTAAGCCTTCCAAACCACGCATAATCAAAGCTTTAGAAAATTCATTTTACTCCAAGCTTAATTTGTGTAATTATCACAGTTGTGATATACTGTTTTGTTAGAAAACAACAACACACTCTTGTTCAATTATTTGTAAAAGATTTCCTTGATATTAACCGGATTATGGTTGTACTCAAGAAGACTTTAACAGTTGTTAAAGTAGCTGTTGTAATCCTTTGAGAATAGTGGATTAAGACCTCGTTGGAGAGAGGCGAACTCACCTTGACGGGTGGACTGGAGTAGTTTGAGATCAAACGAACCAGGATAAAAATATTGTGTCTTCTAGCTGTTTTTATTTGATCCAAGTTTTTCAATTCAACCCCCCCTTCTTGTGTTTTTCACATCTTCAAACTATTCAGGTCAATCTTGTGAGAATTCCTCCACAACTCAAGGAGCTTGCTTCCAAGATCCCAGAGTATTCTCCATTCACTAAGAGACATGGTCGACTTCTCAACTTAGTCACTTCCAACACAGAGGAAGACATGGTGAAAGTTCTCTTCCAGTTCTTTGACCCCCTACACCACTGCTTCACATTTCCTGATTACCAGCTGGTGCCTACTTTGGAGGAATTTTCTCAACTCTTGAGGATTCCTATTCTCCATCAACTACCTTTCAACGGTACGGAAAGAGATCCAAAGCCTGAAGATGTTGCTCAAGCCCTGCACTTGCAACCATCAGATGTCACAGGTCATTGGGAAACCAGAAGTGGTGTCAAGGGTTTCTTGGCAAAGTTCCTGTTTGAGAAAGCTCAAGAATGCTGGAATTCTCTAGACCTGCAAGCTTTTGAGGAGATTGTAGCTCTTCTCATGGGTTGGTCTTGTTCCCAAACCCTGACCAGCTTATAGATGTGAATGCTGTCAAAATATTCATGGCTCGCAACCCGGTGCCTACATTGCTTGGAGATATCTTACACTCTTTTCACACTCGAACAATGAGGAAAAGAGGTGTTCTCATGTGTTTCACTCCTCTACTGGCAAGATGGTTTATTTCTCATCTTCCCCAATCAGTCTTGAAGAATGAGCAAGGTTTGAGGTGGTCACAACGGCTAATGACACTTAAGCATTCTGATATTCATTGGTGTTCTCGGTCCAGAGAAAATGTTATCATCATCGACCATTGTGGGGAATTCCCTAATGTCCCTCTACTTGGCATTAGGGGAGGCATCACCTACAACCCCTGCTTGGATCTGAGACGGTTTGGTTATGCCCGAAGGGATGGCCCACATGACATGCTGATTCCAGACTTGGTTTTTGACTTCGACAACGACGATCAAGGACTTCGACAAAGGTTCATCCGAGCTTAGAGGATGCCCAACAAGGTAGACAGTAAGACCTTGGGACACAAGAATTCCATCCCTCTTGAGCCTTACCTCAAGTGGGTACGAACCTGAGCCCAAAGTCTTGTGATGCCTTACCCCTCCATTCTCCCTGTGATTATAGAGCCTGTTATGGAAGGAGAAGTTCCATACACCCTCCTACATCCTGACATGCCAACATCACTCAAAGATCTGCAAAGGAGTTGGATACAACTCATGGGAGAACGCGATACTTTCGAAGCCCAATTCTACGCAAGAGAGAAGAAGTTTTTGGAACTCACTCGTCAACTTCACGAAGAGCAGACTCTTAACACCTACATTGCACCAAAAAGTATGCGCAACGTCTTTTTACCTTAAAATTTTGTATTATTTTGCCCATGCGCATTGATGTATTAACAATTCTATCTTATTAATATGACGTGTGTTTCTTTTTTTGTTTAAAACAAATTTGAATTTCTGAATCCTTGAAAGCATTACATGAATACATATCATTCATCATATGCATAAAAAGGTCTTCACACCAAGTTTCCTCATCTCTCTGTTGTTTATTTCAGCAAGATGGATATTGAACAAACGGTCAAAGACTTGCAAGCTCAGAATTCACAATTTCAAAAGCTACTCTTGACCTTGTCTAAGGGGCAGGAGGAGCTCAAGACTCTACTAGAAAGGGAAAAGGAGAAAAAGAAGAAGAAGAGAGCTGGTGTGGCTACCTTGGGCAGAAGATTTGAAGGTCAAGCCAGAAGGGTCCTAGATTTTCCATCAACCTCTAAGGAAGGAGAGAGAAAGGGTAAAGAGACTGCCGCGCCCTCAGATTCTGAAGCTGAAGAAGAGGAAGATGAGGACTACTCTGAATAACAATACCCTCCTGCAGATGACAAATACAAAAACTTGGAAGAACGTCTAGCAGCTATGGAGATACAGAGAGTTCCTGGGCTGGACTTTGAAGAGTTAGGGTTGGTATCTGGAATTGTAATCCCTCCTAAGTTTAAAGTACCTCTATTTTCTAAGTATGATGGGGTGTCTTGTCCCAAGATGCACCTACGATCTTATGTTAGGAAAATCTAACCACATTCTTCTAACAAAGACCTGTGGGTCCACTTTTTCCAAGACAGTTTATCAGGGACGCAGTTAGATTGGTTCTACCAGTTAGAAAGGTTTGACGTGCATAATTGGGAGGACTTGGCGGCCGCCTTCTATAAACAGTGTTAATACAATGCGGACTTAGCACCAACCCGTACTCAATTATAGAGTATGGGCATGGTCTCAAATGAAGGCTTCAAAGAGTATGCCCAGAAATGGAAAGACTTGGCGGGACGAGTACAACCACCTCTATCTGAGAGGGAGCTAGTAGACATGTTCTTGGGAACTCTGTCAGGGCCTTTCTTTAATCATCTAATTGGAAGCTCCTCCGCGGGGTTCACTGAGTTGATTCTAACTGGTGAGAAGTTGAAGCCGGCATAAAAAGCGGGAAAATTCAAAAAGATGCATCTGCTTCCGCTGCCATCAAAAAGAATTTTCCAGCAAAGAAGGAAGTATCAGTTGTCTACTCCTAAAGAGGTCAAGGAAGAGTTGAGCGCCGGCCAGTGGTGGGGGCCGTAATGATTCAGAAGTCTGCAGCTGATCAGCTCAGAAACAATCAACCAAGAACCAACCAACCAAGGGTGGAAAGGCCTGTATGGCAATTCACCCAGATAAACATGACTCCTGCTCAGGTTCTACCCCATCTCTTGAAGTTAAACCTTGCCAGTTTGAAAGAGGCCCCAAAGAATCCGAATACAGCTTCTCCTTACTACCATTCGAACGCCAAGTGTGCTTATCATTCAGAGAGTCTAGGGCACGACACCAACAATTGTTGGGCCCTGAAGAATAAGATTCAGGATTTGATAGACGCTAAAGAAGTTGAATTCGACGCCCCTGAAAAGCCGAATGTAATCTCCGCTCTAATGCCAAGGCATGGCCACAATGCCAATGTTGTTGAAGAAGATCTTTTTGTTGCTATTGTTGATGATTTGATAACTCCGCTACCGATAATCAAGTTGAACTTGCTGAAGGCTGGGATTTTCCCAGGTTGTTTGCTGCTTGTTGTACCCCAAAATTTGCCCTCGTATTTTTCCACAAGAAATCATAGCCTCGGGCGTTTCCTGATTTTTCAGATTGGCGTAAGATTCAGTCAAAAAGACTTTTCTTATCAGTCAGACAAAATTAGGGTTTTCATTGATTTTAAAGCAGTTCAGGCAGATTGCTAAGGTTTGGTTGAGTTGGCTCAGGTTTTGATCAGGCGGACACTTCTTTGACTTTTAATCAAGAATTAGGGTTTTTGTGCGCGCAGAAAGAATTAAGTCTACAGTGCTTTTCACTCTGGAATATGGACTGAGGTTTCTGACTGGGAGCTTGCAGTGTTTGATTGAATCATTAAGAGAAAAGACATTTGGGCAGTTGTTGTGATTGACTGTGCTTTGCTTTGGATTTTTGAAGCGCCAGGTTTATTAATTGATCGATGCTAAAACCACAATGTTTATTTAATTGTTTATTTATTCTAAGTTAAGATAATTGGAATTTATTTCCATTTACTATAATTTAAGAATTATAAATAATAAAATAAATAATTGAAAAGAAGAAAAGGAATTAACTGATAAAAAAATGGGTTTTATTCATCTTTTAATTATTCGTTACAATTGTTGTTTGAATACAGTATTTATTTACAAAGTATTCATAATAATAAATGTTTACAAATGATTAAATTTGGAATAAAACTATCCTAAATTCCTAAGTCTTCATCTTCTGTTCATTGCTCCAATGCTCCATTGAGTTTTATCTGCAAAACAAAAAAACAAAAGAAAAGTCAATTGCAGATAAAATAAATAGAAGACAAACAGTTAAAAAAGAATTCATCATTAAAGGCAACTGGCCGGAATCAGTTTGCCCTCTCTGCAAATCACGAGATTTCTCCCGGTTCACAGAGAGGGATGAAAAATGCTTGCAAAAGAATAAAGTATGAAAATGCACAAAAGTTAAATTGCACAAATTCAAAGTTTGTCAAAAAGCTGCATAAGTCCAAAAGTCTCCAACAGCATGTACAACTATAAAAGTTCAAACTGAACTACAAAGTTCCAAATTCAAACTTTCCACAAGCTGCCAAAAAAACTATCCAAAAGGCTGTCAAAGATATCCAACAAGTACAAAAGGCTACTCAAAGCTGTCAAAAGAAGATATGGAAAGATATCAAGAAGACATAAAGTATGCAGAGAAAACATGTATTGCAAGCAAGCAAATTTCAATATCATCATTTTTCCAGCAGTGCCTTTTCAGAACATAAGGACAAATAAGCAATATAATATGCTTAAAACTGTCAAGAGAGAGAGGAGAGAGAGTGAAAGAAGATGGGCTTACTGGCTTTAGGCTTGAGAAAGAAAGATATAAAACAAACTGTAATAACACAGTGAAAAGAAGAAGGCAGAAATCACAAACCAAACATAACTCAAAACATAAAGTCCCAAGCCTGAACTATCAAAAAACAACCTGCATTAACAAACATGAAGCCAAGCCCTCAAGCTTAACCTAAGCTGCCTCAGACCTGCATAAGCCAAAAGGCCTCAAAACCTGTACATGCCTCAAAGCCTGCAAACAGTATCAAAAACATAACCTGCTATACAAGCTTACAAACAGCATAAGCCAAGCTTAACCTGTCCAAACCTCAACAAACCTTAAAACCATAGCCTTCAAACCAGACAAACACATAGCCTAAAAACCAGTAAGCCTTACCTGTGTCAAAGCTGCCTGTCAAGCCATGAACCAGAAGCCAAAAACCTGAACTGTCAAGCTCAAAACCAGCATAAACAAATCAAACCATTCAAGTCTAAAACCCTGTCAAACCTAAAGCCCCAAATCTGATCCAAACCCCAACCTACACAAGCACAACGACCAAAGGCCTCAAGCTGCCTGTCAAAACACAAACAGAAGCCTAAAAGAGCACCAAGCCTTACCATTCAAACAACCATAACCTGCAAAGCCCTCAACCAAGAGCCATAGCCACAAACTAAAGCCCAAGCGTTCAAGGCAACAAAAACCCTCAGAAAAATTTCGTCATTGGGTTACCCAACACCATCAAGCTAGCGTACAGAAGCATACAGAAACAGAAGGAGAGGAATAGCATTCAATATTCAAATACCAACAAAAGCAAAAATCATCATCTCAGAATCAACGAAGGCAACCAACTCAGTAAGCAAGCATTCAAAGGCAATACGAAGAGGCCCTCAGAGGAAGCCTCATCACAGGGCAGGCATTAAGGCAACCAGAAGAAGAAGATAAAGAAGCATACATAAGCAAAGGCGAGGCTAACAAGAAGAAGAAAGGAAGTCAAACTAAGTTCTCAGAACATCATCACTGAACCAACACAAAAAAAAAGGCAAAACACGAAATACCAGGGTTCCAAGCTAGCTCAAACGCTCATCATCACCATCCCCTCGCCTTGGCCTCCGGAGCGCCTCCACGTCCGCCTCTTCCCCCGTCAAGGTAGTATTTCTCTTTTTCTTCTTCTTTCCACAACCTCAATAACAAACAATAATAACCACATAAAATCAGAAACCAAATCAGAATTCGAACTAAGCATGCAAAAGAGGAATTTAGTGAAAGCCCTAATACGTTAGAGACGAAGATCAAACCTTGCAAACGTCGTTGATTAATCCATGGAGGAAGGAAGACGGAGATGGCGCTGGTTGGCCTAGGCAAGGAAGGACGCGTTTCTGATGGCTATGGCGTGAGAAGACGAAGACGTCGAAACGAAGAAGAGCGATGCGCCTCTGTATCTTTTGCCTAACCCTAATCAAAATGAAAACAAACGTTGAAACCCTTTGCAAAACAATTGTTCAGAACTTGGGCCATAACCCATTCTAGCAAGCCTAAGTCCATTTCGTTTGTTCTGGATGCACCCCCCTTTCCTTATCATTCTGATTAATCCATTTGGGCTATAATTTTCCCTTGGCCCATTTAATCCTTTTTAAAAACTAACTCACACTAGTTTTTTTTGTTTAAATGAAAAAATGTTACAATAAAAATTCTTTTTTAAAATACCTTTTTAGAAGTATATGGAAATAAGATTCTTTTTAACTTAAATAATATTCTTTTCTAAAATTCTTATTTAATACCCTTTTGTACATTAATATTAAAAATACTAATATATAAGAAATAGGATTTAAGACTTTCTTTTCTTTTCTTGAAATATTATGTTTGTACATACTTAAGCAAAAACACAAAACATGATAACAATACATTCACAAAAATACAAAATATATAATACATACTTAATAATACATTTAAGTTCACATTTCTCAACTTGTAAATAAATTACATATACACTTACACATACACAATACACTCACATTGATACATTATGCATTTGCTTATTCTTGTATTTGATACATATTACATTTGATCACAATTCGATTTGGTTGTAATTATTTAAGTCTCATCCCCATTTGTAAATTTATACCCCCACTCCCAGACACTTATTTGTAATAGCGTAGACTTTAAATTCCCGCAATTTATCGCTTTCGAATTATACCATGGTTAGACCTAGGGCTGTATGTACATAAAATCAAACGCTAGATAACCTAATACAAGACAAATACATGAAATTAATACACAATCACACTTGCACCCCTAGGGTAATCCCACATATTGCCTTCCAAAATGGGCCATGCTTGCACGTCGAGTTTCTTTGGCAAAACAATTCAAATGATCATAAGTCCCTCGATGACGCTTTTGAAAGTTGCCTATCAAAATGATCATAGTCCCTTCAAGCAAAATTGCCAAAGACACTTGGCACCATTGCATTCATGGTTCGTACGATGACCTGCGCCTGTCCCGTTAAAACATCCTAAACGCAAGATTGTCCACCAAATGCAATGGTGGAACAAAATTGTTAAAAAGGGGTTAAAACATGAGAAAAACCTTTGAGTAAACTTAGGGGTAGACAAAACTCTTATTTACTTGATCAACTTGCAAAAAAACTTGCCTACTTTTCAAAACCACACTCCACAAACACTTTCAAAACAAACTCTCAAAAACATTTGAAACATCTTTTCGAAAAGATACACACCCTTGTATATACTCAAACACGAGTCATTACAACGGTTTCCGAAACAAAGGCGTCTATTTCAAAACATTTTCAAAACACACACACACACACACCATTTTCAAGCAATCAAAAATCAAGGCAAGTGATCTAAAACCAAGTAACTAAGAGCTCATGGATAACCATAGATGAAAAGGGTGCTAATACCTTCCCTTTTCATAATCTACCCCCCGAACCCACGAAACAAATCAAAAGGTTTTTCCTGTGCTTTTTAACCTTTCCTTTAGGATAAAATAAAAAGTCGGTGGCGACTCTTGCTAAACCGAACAAGTGCGAATGCAAACGCAATCCACAAGTCAGTTCTCCCACCGTATCACAGAACTGGCGACTCTGCTGGGGAAAGATTTAAAAGTGGGGTTACCTTAGGGTTTATATCACTTTTACATTCTTGCTTTGATTGACTTGATTGCTTTATCTTTTGGGTTCTTGTTTGGGTTTGTTGTAAATCCTACACCCGGATTTGGGGCACCTTTTTAGGTAAATAGCAAAAAAAATTGTGAGGGAACTGTGCGGGGTATACCGACACGGTTGAAGCAGTAAGCTATGTTAGTGTGACATATTTGTGAGTACCGGTAACCCTTGAGTTCAGTCAAGGAGAGTACGGGGCCGCTGAGTGATGTCGTGAAGCACTAACGAACTCTTAGAACCTTAATTGACCATCCTAGCCTTTTTAGGGGTAGTGAGATGACCGACTTTAGTGTAGTCCGAAGTTGGTAGATACTCGATGCTACACTCATTGAGGGTTGTTTTCTTGGAATATTTTGGTCGCCAGTTAAGTGGCTAAACCAAAACAATGAACACAGAAAACAATCCAATGATATTGAGCTCCTTAGAACCCGGTCTCTATTTTAGGACAGGATGAGCCAACTGACTTCAAGAGGGTACTTACCTACAACCCCATGCAAGCCTGAACCTAAGGACTTGTTTTGCTTTGTGTGAATATGATTGCCTGTATATACACTCATTTGCTTTTGCATACATGTACATAACATCATAACATCATACCATAGCATTTTCAATAACCTTTTCAAGGATCTCGAGGGTTCTTTTGATGCAGGGTTATGTTGAACCAGACGTCTACCAAAAGGGCAAGAGGTTTCTCCTCTAAGCAAATGCCATCAAAGATCAAGTGCAACAACTTAAATCAGGGGCTATGACCCACTCGACATGGTGAGCTTGATTCTCGTGGAAAGACATCCACCGATACAAAGTTCTCCAATCAAAGATCAAGTGCAACAACTTGAATCAGGGGCTATGACCCACTTGACATGGTGAGCTTGATTCTTGTGGAAAGACATCCGTCGGTACAAAGGTCTCCAGTCAAAGATCGAAGTTCAACCTCTAACATTATCTTGTGTTTACCCCAAGAGATCCTTGAAAGCATGCATCCACATATCATGCATTGCATCTTGACAGTTTTTCCTTTTTCAGGTCTCTTTACTCTCCTACTGTTTATTTCAGTAAGAGATGGCTCTAGAAAGGACTGTCAAGGATATTCAGGACCAGACTGCTCAGCTGCAGGAAATGTTCTTGAACCTGTCTCTGGGGCAAGAAGAAGTGAAAGCTCTCCTCACAAAGGGCTTGGTCCAGAAGAATTCAAACAATGCCAGGAGTGATCAGTTGGAAGCACTGCAGTTTGATTTGGCAACATTGAGGATCCAAGTGATGGGACAGTTGGTGGGCCAGATGGCTCTCATCCAAGACCTGTCTCAAAGACAAGAGGAACTCAGAGTTCTCGTCCGCCAACTGCTTCAAAACAACCAACTGGGGCAAACATCGGAGGTTGAAGAGCAAGTCACCACTCAACCCCCCTCAGTACAAGAAGACAAAGGGAAGGCTCCTTTGCTTGCTTCAGGGTCACAAGCCCATCAACAACCTCGCCAGCGTCAACGGGGTAATCAGTGTAATCAAAATACGTCGGGAAGACAGTTCATGGAGACTGACATACCGTCATCTCTAATTCTAGAGTGCCTGTTAGAGGTCAATCTGACTGCTTTGAAGGATCCTACCCGGAAGCCCAATACCTCCGCTCCTAACTATCATCCCGATGCATTTTGTGTTTACCACTCCTACAGCCCGGGACACGACACTGACGACTGTTGGGCCTTGAAGAACAAGATTCAAGATCTGATCGACATTGGAGTGCTGGAATTCATGCCAGACGGTGAGATGAAAATCTTTTGTTAAGGAGTTCTCCACCTGAAGTGACAAAGCTCAAGCTGAAAGACTTTTGCTTCATTTGAATTTTCAAAGTTGTAATTTCTTTTGTTTTCAAACAATTATCTGTTGATGTTTAAACTTTGTTTCATTAATGCATTGCATATGTTTGTCTTGAATTCATCCATTCGTTTTCACTACTCTTATGCTTTCTTCATGATATTTAACTCTTGATAAAAAGTTGCAAGCCTTTAGAGGGAGGATGACGAAACAATACCATAATCTCATACAGTATGCTTTTGAATGGACCTTGCTGATGATGTACAGGCATTTCTTTCAATTCCCAAATACTGGAGTTATAAGGAAGTTAATCCCTAGTCAACCACTTCGAGCCAAAGAAGTAGGAGTTTTCTATTCTAAACAATCGAAACCTTTGATATAAACCTGGGGCAGGGTAGTATCTCAGTTAATTCAAAAGAAAATGCGCATTGAAGTCGCAAACTCTCAGTTCGTAATACAATGAACGACGACAAAGAAAAGCATTCCCTTGGAATCAAAAGACAGTGACGGTTCTCTATCATATAGACAGTCATTATCTCTCAAAAAAGAAAAAGCCCACTGAGCCAAAACCTGTAAAGGAGGCTTAAGAAAGCCGGGGCATCCCGCTGACTGTGATCTAAAAAACGGGAACAGTCAGGCCAAAGTTAGGGATAACAAATCAAAATCAAAATAAAGAGGTCATTACAAATCCTCAACAACATGAAAAATGTTGCAAAAGAAAAAGGAGATGATGACTGTCTCCTAAATTCAATTGGTAAACCATCACCCAAAAGGTCGTTCCAAACTCAAAACAGAGTGCGACGTATAATTAACTGAGCTTAGGGTTGAAGGACATCACGAAGAGCGGGTGGGTACAAATATACTTTGAGGCGTTTATCCTTTGTTTCTTAAATCGTGAACCAGGCCACGTTACAACCCTTCAAAAGTCCTAATTGAAGCATGGGTTAGTTCGAAAGCATACTGTTACAAAGGTATCCTGACTCCTGTAAGGCTTTGCTCTAAATCTTGTGTTGAATTTGTCTTATGAAAAGTTTTCTGCTAAAAAATGCATTTTTCAAAACTTCAAGACAGACATAAACTTTGCATTGCTTGAATATCACTGTTTGCATTTGGCTATTTGCTTGACAGCGAAGAAATTCATACAGCGAATGTTCGGAGGAACGAAAGCTCTCTCAGTAAGTAAAATCACTTCAGGAGGACGACACTTCCATTACAATCTCCTATCAACAAGGGGCATGTCATGTCACCATCCAGCACACCTGGGGCAGTCCAGTCAAGGTTTCAACGGATCTTTCAAAGTTCAGTTAACCTGGGGCAGTCCAGTCAAGATTTCAAGAAATCTCTCAATTCGTAGAGTAATCTGATTCAAGACTCCTTCATCATCACTGGGGGCATTCGAATGTCAAAAGTGTTCAAAATTCCCTCATCACCTCAGAAGATTGGTACACTCCCAATTTCTGACCCTTAACAAAATCAAGATCTAGATATTAGTTCAAGATGTGACCCAAGATTTGGCGACATTCTATAACTCATTCAGACTTCCTTCCAGATATAGTTCAAGATGTGACCCAAGATTTGGCGACATTCTATAACTCATTCAGATTTCCTTCTAGATATAGTTCAAGATGTGACCCAAGATTTGGCGACATTCTATAACTCATTCAGACTTCCTTCCAGATATAGTTCAAGATGTGACACAGATTTGGCGACATTCTATAACTTATTCAGACTTCCTTCCAGATATAGTTCAAGATGTGACCCAAGATTTGGCGACATTCTATAACTTATTCAGAATTCCTTCCAGATATAGTTCAAGATGTGACCCAAGATTTGGCGACATTCTATAACTTATTCAGAATTCCTTCCAGATATAGTTCAAGATGTGACCCAGATTTGGCGACATTCTATAACTCATTCAGATTTGCTTCCAGATATAGTTCAAGATGTGACCCATATTTGGCGACATTCTATAACTCATTCAGATTTGCTTCCAGATATAGTTCAAGATGTGACCCAGATTTGGCGACATTCTATAACTCATTCAGACTTCCTTCCAGATATAGTTCAAGATGTGACCCAAGATTTGGCGACATTCTATAACTTATTCAGAATTCCTTCCAGATATAGTTCAAGATGTGACCCAGATTTGGCGACATTCTATAACTCATTCAGATTTGCTTCCAGATATAGTTGAAGATGTGACCCAGATTTGGCGACATTCTATAACTCATTCAGATTTGCTTCCAGATATAGTTCAAGATGTGACCCAGATTTGGCGACATTCTATAACTCATTCAGATTTGCTTCCAGATATAGTTCAAGATGTGACCCAGATTTGGCGACATTCTATAACTCATTCAGATTTGCTTCCAGATATAGTTCAAGATGTGACCCAAGATTTGGCGACATTCTATAACTTATTCAGATTTGCTTCTAGAGATAGTTCATGATGTGACTCAGAGATGGCGACATTCAGTAACTTATTCCAGACCAACACCTGCAGCAATCAGAAGATTCTTGCAATCCCCAGTCAAAGACTTCCAGAATCTAATTCCCCTCAGAGTCAAGTTTCAAAATCCCCAGCGGAGCTAAAACTTCCAACTATCAATCCCCAAGCAGAGTGAAGACTCTCATTCTCAGTTCCTCACAGAATATTCGAATATTCTCCAGTGAAGATCTCCTCAGACAGGAATCCCCAGTAGATTGGCATATAACCCAAGCTTCTGATTCCCCAACAGTGGTCCCAGGACTTCTCATTTTCAACGATCAGAAGATTCTTGCCCTCCCCTGCAGCAGCCAAGGATTGGTTCTCCCCGGCAACAGTCAAGATTCTTTTATCTTCAGCTATCCAGGATTCATCTATCCTCAGCAAGATGGCTCATCAGCTTACATGCACATTCATCACATTCATATCATAAACATTGATATAACATACATTGCATCATGCATCATGACATTGCATACAACTAACTCTTTACCTTTTCAGGTAAGACCAGTCGACAGATAAAAATCATCATCTTCCGAGATTCATCCAGAAATAGTTCAGATGTGACCCAGACATGGCGACATTCTGATACTTATTCCAGATTCACTCATAGATAGTTCAGATGTGATCCAGACACGGCGACATTCTGATACTTATTCCAGATTCATCTAGAGATAGTTCAGATGTGATCCAGACACGGCGACATTCTGATACTTATTCCCGATTCATCCAGATGCAGTTTTACACGGACTCATCATCAGGAAACCCTACACCGGTTCCTCCTCCACTTCAAGACTTCTGAAAATAGTTTACGGACACTTCCCAACAATGGATGCTGCTCTATTGCTTATTCAACTCCAACTCCTGAAAACAGTTTACGGATTCTCCAAACACGGATGTCAATATATTGCTTGCTCAGATCCCTAGTTCAGAGATGTTCCAAAACATGGATACCTTTCTGATACTCGTCCACTCACCAGTGACATACAGTTTGTTGTACCCCAAAATTTTCCCTCCCATATTCTTCAAGAAATTGCCAAGTCATACTCCAAAATCTCCCCAAGGGTTGCACAGTTCAAGGACCTCCTAACAGTCAAAAATTAGGGTTTTGGTTCTGACAAAGAAGTTGAGATTTCCAAGGGTCCAATCAAGTCCCATATGCTTATAAATATGGTCAAGCATCCTCATACCAAGTTTCAAGACTTTCAGCACAAAATTGCACAGTCAAAAACCCTAATTGCACTACAGTCAACTGTAGGGGCAAAATGGTCATTTGACAGTCAAAAGTCCAAATTTTTGGTCAACATCTCATTTTGAGGCCACAAACATCATTTGATCAATTCTTGATCATGATTCTCAAAGCTTGGCTCAAAAATCATCAAGATGCAAAAGTTTCCTTATTTGGACAGTTGAAAAAGTCAACTGTAAATTGACCAGGGCATAACTTCCACATGGATTATCATAAAAATTCCATCCAAAGCTCATTTTGAAGATAAAGACATTTCCTACAACTCCTCTTCATACTTCAAGTCCAATAAATGCTCTCACAAAAAGTTATCAATTTCAACATTATAGGTCATTTTCAAAAGTCAACAAAAAGGGACTTTAAGTCAAAGGCCATAACTTGAGATTGGTAAATCAAAATGACATGGGACCAAAGACATTGGTTATAGGACTCAAAGACCTTTCCAAAATGTCCAAGAACATGAGCAAAGCTTAAAAATTGAGCAAGTTGTGCCTTGTGGAAGTTGGGAAATTTTTGGATATTTTGAAAAGTCAACATTGATTCAAATGACCTAAAAATGCTAATGGGCCTCTTTTTCTTCCACAATTCATCATCCAAGGCATGTGCACGACCATTTGGCCCAAAGGGAAGTTTTTTATCATTTTTATTTATTTATTTGGATTTTTAACTATTAATAATTCATTTAATTAATTAAAATACATGAAAAATACTAAACCTAACTTTTCAAATCTTTTTATGCAAGGAATAAGCTTATGATTTCGTGCAAGACCAAATATAGAAAGAATCAAGTCAATTGGCCATGATTTGTACCAAATAGGCATGGAAAAATATTTGAAAAGATCTTTGAAAATCAAATCTTGCAAATCATGAATGCAAAGGTTTTTGTGTGATTTCTTTGACCTAAAACCTTCACCTATACATACTAATGCAAACCCTATTCCTCAAAAGGTCTCAGCTGCGCCCAAAAGCCATAACTAAGTTTGCATTTTTTCAAAGAAATTCCAAAACTGAAATCACTATTGCAAGGGTTTTCAAGCCAAAACAACCATTCTATCACCTTCCTGAGGCATCAAGGAAGGCTCCTGGATCGAGAATATCAACTCTAACGCCTTGAATCAGTGTACAGAAATCAAATTTTTTTCATATAAATGCATATTCGTATTCTGATTTTTAGGCATTTTCATGGCATTTTGTTTGTGGATTCATACTAAGTGAGGTATTCTGAAGCTAACCCTATAATTTAATTGAGCTTTCATGCGTTATTGGAGATTTCGCCATTGTTGTTTTTTAGGGTTACAGGAATTTTGATTTAGGGCTTTGCGTTCAAGGAACAATTGGGACACGATAATGGCACCATCAGATTCAGAAGCTTCATGCCAATCAAGTCCATATGTCGCGCCTAATTTCTAGTGCAAGGATTCCTATTCGCTATTTTCTGGAATGGCCTATTTCGGAACGGTGCAAAAACCGTTGCTAACCCTTTTGTTTCAGGGAACGAGGAAGAAGAAGGCTAGATGTAAGGCGTTGGTTGGTCCATTTGAAAATTCGCGCTAAAAGTCCACTAACGCTTTGTTTTATTTTATATTAATTGATTGATATTATATAAACAAAGTGAGCAAATGGAGCAGTTGGCAAGGCACGTTGCTAGTAACCTTCAGGACCTGGGTTCGATCCCAGGTCCCCCACCCTCTTTCATATTATTTTTCATTCAATGCTTACGTGCAGTTTCAGCGCTAAGATGCGTCATACATCCTCAACATCAAGCCATCCATGTGCCCACTGAGATGGATCAAAGGGTCATAATTGGAAGAACATGGTGGATGTTGGTCAATGCATATGCATACTTCCAGGAAAGTCAATAAGGCCAAAGAGTAATTGGGCCTAAAATGCTAAAGTCTCACCTTCTAATTTGGGGACAGAACCCCCCTAGGTTTGCAAGCTTTTTTTACATTTTTTCATTCTTTTTGTTTATTTCAATTATTGTTTTTTTCAATTAATTTAATATTTTCACAAAAAACATAAAAACAACAAAAAGATCAGAAAAGAGACAAAAATTAATATTTTTATTTAATGTTATTTTTTTTGTAAATAAAACCTTTATTAATTAATTAGTTTTAATCTAGGGTTAACTTTAATATTTTTTCAATAAAACTTAAAAATTGATAGAATTAGGATTTCAAGTCTTTTCATTCTTTTTTCCTCTTTTTTACTAATAATTAAACATTATTTATTTTTGTAATTAAATTATCATATAATTAATTAGGTTAATTTAGGTTTAACTTTAATATTTTGTCTTAATAAATAAAATTGTAGAATTAGGTTCTTTATTTCATTAAATTCTCATAAATACAAAAATACCAAAAATGATTCCCTTTCATTTTAATTTTCATTAATTTAATAATTTAATTTCGTTAAAAAGGGTCCAACGCCCTCGTTTCCAATCTTATTTCAATTCGCGCATATTTATTTCTTTTTCTTTTAATATTTATGTACCTCTCCCAAAGCCTTGTAAACTCGGACATTTTGATCTTTTGCACTTTACTTTACTTATTTATTTTCTGTCAAATCGGGTCCTGGAAATTTTGGCGATGTGGACCCGCGCCTTTTGTAATAGCTTAGAATTTTTATTTCCCGCAATTCTTTTTGACTGTTAAACAAAATGCATGCACGAATGAATGGACAAAAATAAAAACAAACGCATAGATCACCTGTACCATGACAAGACAAAAATAAACAAATCTGACACACAAATCACACACCACCCCTAGGGTACGCCTCACTGTTGCCTTGCCTCGAAAGGTGATCGTCGAGTAGAGGATGTCTTAGTAAGTCCTCATGATCCGGGAACCTGGCATGAGGGTAGCTTCTAAGGTGTCTTCCTATTGCTCCGGTGATCACCATGTCCCGAACCTCGAATTGACCCGAACACCTCCAATGGTGGTGCTACCTACCTTTCAATGGTGGGATGGCACTACTTTAAGGACATTTACACAGACGAATTCCTTAGGGTAGGTAGACGACTCTAGACACTTGCTCTAATTTCAAAACAAAAAAAAAATACTTTTCACACCGACACCTTTTCAAAAAGCTTTCGAAAGCAATTTTTCAAACACTCTTGAGGACCGATACAAGAGTCGAACTGGAATTTTCAAAGAAACTTTTTAAAACCCACAGTTGAAAAGCAAACAAACTCTTTTTTGAAAACACAAATGAGCAAGTATCTAAGAGCCCATGGATAACCATGGATAGAAAGGATGCTAACACCTTCCCTTTCTATAACCTACCTCCCGAACCGAGAGCAATCTCTTTAAGGAATTTTTCTGTGCTTTTGTCCTTTCCAATTGGAGAAAATAAAAGACGGTGGCGACTCTTGCTTCCGCGACATTTCGCGAACCAGCGTTAAACAGTCAGTTCCAGATCCACCGATCACAGAACTGGCGACTCTGCTGGGGACATAACTTAAAGTGAGGTGTACCTTAGGACTAAGATCACTGTGTTTTCAATTGCTTTCCTTGCTTGCTTTATTATTGTGGGTTGCTTGGGAGTTCTATAGATCCTAACCCGGATCTGGGGATACCTTCTTAGAAAGTAGCAACAAGACTGTGAGGGAACTGTGCGGGGTATACCGACATGGTTGAAACAGTCTGCTACGTTGATGTGGCACTTTGGTGTGTACCGGTAACCCTTGAGTTCAGTCAAGGAGAGTACGGGGCCTCCGCGTGGTGTCGTGAAGCATCAACAGACCTTAGGAACCTTAATTGAACAATCTTGGCCTCTTTAGGGTAGTGAGATAACTGACTTTGGTGCAGTCCGAGGTTGGTTGATACTCGATACTACACTCAATTGAGGGTTGCTTTCCTGGAATATTTCGGTCGCCAGTTCAGTGGCTAAATCGAAACGATGAACAATGAAAGCAATCCCGTGATATTGGGACCCTTAGAACCCGGTTACTTCTGATAGGACAGGTCTTAACCCAGCAACTTCAAGAGGGTACTACCCATACCCCATGCTGGCCTTAAACTCTAAGGGCTTGTCTTGTGTGACTTGTGTGCCTTCGTACTTGACTACTTGCATGCTGGTTATCTGACACATGAACTACTTGTAGGTTTTGTTTATAGTCCTTAATTGGGACTCATAACAGGGTTTACTAAGTCTCTTGCAGGTTTTGTTTATAGTCCTTAATTGGGACTCCTAACAGAGTGTACTGAGTTTCTTGCAGGTTTTGGTTTGCAGTCCTTAATTGGGACTCGTAACAGGGTTTACCTACATTACCCCATGCATAGCATGACATCATACCATTGCATACATCTTGCACAAAAAACTAATCCATTTCAAGGATCTCAAGGGCTTGTGATGCAGGTCAGGGCGAATCAACTATCCCAGCAAGGGGCAAAGAGGATTTATTTTCCTCTAGACAAAGTTGTCAGGGGCTATGACCCACTGGATATGGTGAGCCTTTGACCCTTGAAGAAGGACTCTCAGCAAACATGAAGTTCCCTCAATCAAGCTACCTAGTTCTAACAATTTTTGTTTACCCCGCGAGATCCTTGAAAACATTTCATATATATTATACACATCATTGCATAACAGGTACCCTTGTTGCAGGTCACTTACCCGTCTTCGCTGTTTATTTCAGCAATGGCTTCCCAACAAGATAACCAAGACCTTCTTGCTCAAGAGACTCGGCTCGGGGAAATCCTCTTGAATTTATCCAAGGGGCAGGAGGAGTTGAGGACACTTCTCATGGAGACTTTGGTCAGGAACAGTGCTGAGGACGAACGGCTGAAACAGCTGCAAGCTAAAGTGGATGCAATAAGAGCCCAGATACTGGGGCAGGTGACTATCATTCAAGGCTTAGCTCAAAAACAAGAAGAGCTCGGAGTTCTCATCAACCAACTGCTTCGGGGTAACCAACTGGGGCAAACGTCTAAGGTTGAAGGGCCAGTCATCATTCAACCATCTTTGAGACAAGGAGATAAGGGGAGAGCTTCTCAAATGGCTCCAGGGTCACAAATTCAGCATCAACCTCACCGGCTTCAACCAGACAAGTCCAGGAGACAATTCACCCCGCTCAACATGTCGTTGTTTCAAGCTTTACAACGCCTATTGAGATTGAATTTGATCACATTAAGGGCTCATCCCCAGAACCCCAACACAGCACATCCTGCTTATGATCCTAATAAAAGGTGTGCCTACCACTCCGCCAGCCCAGGATAGGATACAAACGAGTGTTGGGCTTTGAAAAACAAGATCCAGGACCTGATTGATGAAGGAGCACTGGAATTCACACAAGATGGTCAGGCTGAATTTTTCTACCATCCCTCCAAGGCTCACCATTTGAAGTGACAAGCCCTGAGACTAGGAAACTTTTGTTCATTCGAATGTTCAAGTTGTGTTTGTTCTTTGATTGTTTAAACATTTACTCATGTTAAACATTGTTATTTCATTGATGCATCGCATATGTCTGTTTTGAAGCAATATATTCGTATTCACTATATGCAAATTATTTTCATATATTTTCTGATGTCAACTCTCAATTAATAATTCTAAACCTCTTGAGGGAGGATGACGAAAACGATACCGCTATCTTTACAGTATGCTTTTGAACAGACCCCGCTGATGAGGTACAGGCATTGTTTCAATTCCTAAACACTGGAGTTATAAGGATGATAATCCCTCGTCAACCCATCTGAGCCAAAGAAGTAGGAGTTTTTCTTTTCGAAATTTAAAACCCTTTATCATCACCTGGGGCAGGGTAGTTCTCTCAGTTGATCCAAGTGCATAACGAATGGCACCGAAAGAGGTCTTTACAAAACAAAGAAAGACAGTGATGGTTCCGAATAATCAATAAAGAAAGGCAGTCATTATCCTTCGAAATAAAACCCAATAAGTTAAAACCTATGAAGGAGACTTACAAAACTGGGGCATCCCGCTGACTGTAATCACAAAAGAAACAGTTCAGGCAAAAAAGAAAGGGATAACAAAAAAATCAGACAAGAAAGAGGTCTTACCAACCCTCAACAAGAAAGGAATGACTGCCTATTCAAAATAAGTTATCAACATCCGAATCATCACCGAAATATCAGAGCAAAGACTCAAACAAGGTCTAACGTATGATCAACTGAGTTTAGGTTTGGAGAACATCACGAAGAGCGGGTGGGTACAAATAAAATTTGAGCCTTTATCCTTTGTTTCTTAAACCGTGAACCAGGCCACGTTATAACCCTCAAAAGTCCTAGCTGAAGCATGGGTTAGTTCGAAAGCATACTGTTACGAAAGGTATCCTGACTCCTTAAGGCTTACGGTAAATACGGAGTTGACATCACGTTTTACAAACATTCACTTGTTTTATGAAAAATAATGCATTTTCAAAATCTTCAAGACAGACATAGGCTTTGCATTTTTAACATAACTTTGTTTGCATATGACTTTTTGTTTGAACAGCATAGAAGTTCGCACGACGAATGCCTAATGAACAGAAGTACCTCCAATCAAGGGGCAGACATGACCATGGTCCATCATCTGGGGAAATCCAATCAAGATTCGGAGAATCTCTCAAAGGCCAAATAGCCTGGGGCAAATCTCCGCCTGAGTCACTTGGGGCATTCCAACAACGAATCTTGCCTAATCAAACATCTTCTGGTGGCATGACATAACACTTCTAACAGGGGCAACTCCCTACATTCTGAGAGCATGGACATAGTCGAAAAAGATACTACGCATGAAAAAGACCCGGTAGGCTGACATGCCTATGCAAAAGTTAGGGCTTCCCGGCGAACCAAAAGGGTTCGGGCAAAATGAAGGGATAAAATGAAAAAAATCTGTACACTCGGCAAGTCGAAAACCTGAAAAGGCGGCTTGGGCAAAAATGGGTATTCCGGTGGACTGAAAACCCGAAAGGGCGGTCCAGGAAAAAGTTAGGGATCAAAGCGTACGACTATGTCCTGTCATCTTGTCACCTACCAGAAGAAGGTTTGTCCATCAACAAACTATCAGCACCTCCACAGGTATCTTCTTCTCCCACATCAGAAACAGGGGAAATAAAGAGTTGTCTAAGCAATCTGATTGTTCTGTCCTCCAAGGTATCAAGGTAGGTTCGGTGGAAGAACATAACCAGTACATCTTAATTCCCCAGAGAGTGAGCCAGCAAGTCAGTGCACTCTCGCCAAGCAGAGTTACAATCAAACCTTAAGGAAGTGGGGTATACTCCCGCAGATCTCAACGTTCCCCCCAGCATATATATTCCTAACAAGCATCCCCGGCAATCTTGGTCTAAAGATTGTTCCCCGGCGGTATATCAAACATTCGGTGGAGCCACTTCCCCAATACAGTTCAATACTTCCCCAAGAGAGTCCAATCCAGTTTCCCCAGGAAAAGTTGGCATCCATCTCCCCAAGCGGTAAGCTTATCCCCAATAGATTCTGGAAGCTTATCCTCGCAGAGCACGGACGCGTCTCCCGGTTTTATTCAAAGAGTTATTTCCTTACCAGGATATAACTGGGTTATCCTCAGCCGAAAGCCACGGGAAGAGCGTTCTCGACGAAGTCTTCTTATCCCCAGCGAAGTCTATTAACACTTCCAACACAACAAAGGTATCCCCAGCAAGTTACCATCAACTCCAGCAAAGTATCTCTCTCCCCACAGAGTTTTGTTTCCCAGCAAGATCGCTAGAGTACTTTTCTCCCCGCAGAGTGATCCATTCGCCAAGTTTATTCCCCGACGGAGTTATATTCTCCTACTGGTATTCTTGCAACTATCATCCCCAGCGGAAGCAAATATCTACTTACCAACATCAGCCCAGGAGTGACTTCCCGGCACCCGTCAAGGATTTATTTTCCTAGACGAAAACATACATTCCTAAACATCACATACATCATTATAGCATGCATATACGCATCATATTTTACAAATCTCATTTATGTTGAGAACATCATTGCTTGATCCATATCATGCATTTCATATGACTGACCTTTACCTTTCAGGAAAGATCCAGTTAAGCTCTCAGCTATATCCAAGACCTAGACCGGTTCAGTTAAATCGACTCCAAAGATTTCTTATCCAGTCAAAGGCCTTCTCTGGTCCAGTTAAATCGACCCCAAACAGATTTTTCTGATAAAAACCCAGTTGAAGACATTCCAAGACCTAGACCGGTTCAGTTAATCGACCCTAAGATTCTCTGTTTCTTATCCAGTCCAAGGCCTTCTCTAGTCCAGCTAAATCGACCCCAAACAGATTTTCCTGATAAAGACTCAGTAGAAGTTATCCAAGGTTCTCTCAATGTTTGTTGTTGAGGTGGTAATCGCCTATGGTTCTCTCCCCGATCTTGCGGAGTTGGTAATCCCAGGCTTCTCTCAACGATTGCTGTTGAAGTCGAAGTTATCAAAGGTTCTCTCAATGTTTGCTGCTGAGGTGGTAATCGCCTATCGTTCTCTCCCCGATCCTGCAGAGTTGGTAATCCCAGGCTTCTCTCAACGATTGCTGTTGAAGTTGAAGTTATCAAAGGTTCTCTCAATGTTTGCTATTGAGGTGGTAATCGCCTATGGTTCTCTCCCCGATCCTGCGGAGTTGGTAATCCCAGGCTTCTCTCAATGATTGCTGTTGAAGTTGAAGTTATCAAAGGTTCTCTCAATGTTTGCTGTTGAGTTGGTAATCCCAGGCTTCTCTCAACGAGTGATGTTGAAGTTGAAGTTATCAAAGGTTCTCTCAATGTTTGCTGTTGAGGTGGTAATCGCCTATGGTTCTCTCCCCGATCCTGCGGAGTTGGTAATCCCAGGCTTCTCTCAACGATTGCTGTTGAAGTTGAAGTTATCAAAGGTTCTCTCAATGTTTGCTGTTGAGGTGGTAATCGCCTATGGTTCTCTCCCTGATCCTGCGGAGTTGGTAATCCCAGGCTTCTCTCAACGATTGCTGTTGAAGTTGAAGTTATCCAAGGTTCTCTCAATGTTTGCTGTTGAGGTGGTAATCGCCTATGGTTCTCTCCCCGATCCTGCGGAGTTGGTAATCCCAGGCATCTCTCAATGATTGTTGTTGAAGTTGAAGTTATCCAAGGTTCTCTCAATGTTTGCTGTTGAGGTGGTAATCGCCTATGGTTCTCTCCCCGATCCTGCGGAGTTGGTAATCCCAGGCTTCTCTCAACGATTGCTGTTGAAGTTGAAGTTATCAAAGGTTCTCTCAATGTTTGCTGTTGAGGTGGTAATCGCCTATGGTTCTCTCCCCGATCCTGCAGAGTTGGTAATCCCAGGCTTCTCTCAACGATTGCTGTTGAAGTTGAAGTTATCCAAGGTTCTCTCAATGTTTGCTGTTGAGGTGGTAATCGCCTATGGTTCTCTCCCCGATCCTGCGGAGTTGGTAATCCCAGGCTTCTCTCAACGATTGCTGTTGAAGTTGAAGTTATCCAAGGTTCTCTCAATGTTTGCTGTTGAGGTGGTAATCGCCTATGGTTCTCTCCCCGATCCTGCGGAGTTGGTAATCCCAAGATTCGCTCAACGATTGCTGTTGAAGTTGAAGTTATCCAAGATTCTCTCAATGATTGCTATTGAGGTTGTAGTCGCCTATGGTTCTCTCCCCGATACTGCGGAGGTGGTAATCCCAAGATTCGCTCAATGATTGCTGTTGAAGTTGAAGTTATCCAAGATTTTCTCAACGATTGCTGTTGAGGTTAAAGTCATCCAAAGTTCTCTCACCGTTCCTGTTGAGGTAGTAACCATCCCTGGTTCATTCACCACCTTTTGAAGCTCCAGATTCAGCTCCTGTAACCAGTCAGGACATATCTATACAAAGCATCTGAAGACCAGCTCCTGCAACATGTCAGGTACTCATTTTTCTTTTGCAGGTACGCAAGTTCTCGCTAAGGAATCTCTTATGCGATTGACATCCATATGGCATCTATAAGCCCATCCACCTATCCATCATCTCTTAGCATGGCATCTATAAGCCCATCATCCTATTCATCAATCTCCAAATGGCATCTATAAGCCCATTCCACCACCACACTACTATGTGAGCGCAAATTTCTGGGCACTCTAGTGTTCAATCATCTTCCACCTTCGGATTACGAAAGACACGTCATCCAATATGCATCCTCAGGTCTAAGAAGATTGAACAGGGGCAACTGTTGTACCCCAAAATTTGCCCTCCCATATTCTTCAAGAAATTGCCAAGTCATACTCCAAAATCTCCCCAAGGGTTGCACAGTTCAAGGACCTCCTAACAGTCAAAAATTAGGGTTTTGGTTCTGACAAAGAAGTTGAGATTTCCAAGGGTCCAATCAAGTCCCATATGCTTATAAATATGGTCAAGCATCCTCATACCAAGTTTCAAGACTTTCAGCACAAAATTGCACAGTCAAAAACCCTAATTGCACTACAGTCAACTGTAGGGGCAAAATGGTCATTTGACAGTCAAAAGTCCAAATTTTTGGTCAACATCTCATTTTGAGGCCACAAACATCATTTGATCAATGCTTGATCATGATTCTCAAAGCTTGGCTCAAAAATCATCAAGATGCAAAAGTTTCCTTATTTGGACAGTTGAAAAAGTCAACTGTAAATTGACCAGGGCATAACTTCCACATGGATTATCAGAAAAATTCCATCCAAAACTCATTTTAAAGATAAAGACATTTCCTACAACTCCTCTTCATACTTCAAGTCCAAGAAATGCTCTCACAAAAAGTTATCAATTTCAACATTATAGGTCATTTTCAAAAGTCAACAAAAAGGGACTTTAAGTCAAAGGCCATAACTTGAGATTGGTAAATCAAAATGACATGGGACCAAAGACATTGGTTATAGGACTCAAAGTCCTTTCCAAAATGTCAAAGAACATGAGAAAAGCTTAAAAATTGAGCAAGTTGTGCCTTGTGGAAGTTGGGAAATTTTTGGATATTTTGAAAAGTCAACATTGATTCAAATGACCTAAAAATGCTAATGGGCCTCTTTTTCTTCCAAAATTCATCATCCAAGGCATGTGCACGACCACTTGGCCCAAAGGGAAGTTTTTTATCATTTTTATTTATTTATTTGGATTTTTAACTATTAATAATTCATTTAATTAATTAAAATACATGAAAAATACTAAACCTAACTTTTCAAATCTTTTTATGCAAGGAATAAGCTTATGATTTCGTGCAAGACCAAATATAGAAAGAATCAAGTCAATTGGCCATGATTTGTACCAAATAGGCATGGAAAAATATTTGAAAAGATCTTTGAAAATCAAATCTTGCAAATCATGAATGCAAAGGTTTTTGTGTGATTTCTTTGACCTAAAACCTTCACCTATACATACTAATGCAAACCCTATTCCTCAAAAGGTCTCAGCTGCGCCCAAAAGCCATAACTAAGTTTGCATTTTTTTAAAGAAATTCCAAAACTGAAATCACTATTGCAAGGGTTTTCAAGCCAAAAACAACCATTCTATCACCTTCCTGAGGCATCAAGGAAGGCTCCTGGATCGAGAATATCAACTCTAACGCCTTGAATCAGTGTACAGAAATCAAATTTTTTTCATATAAATGCATATTCGTATTCTGATTTTTAGGCATTTTCATGGCATTTTGTTTGTGGATTCATACTAAGTGAGGTATTCTGAAGCTAACCCTATAATTTAATTGAGCTTTCATGCGTTATTGGAGATTTCGCCATTGTTGTTTTTTAGGGTTACAGGAATTTTGATTTAGGGCTTTGCGTTCAAGGAACAATTGGGACACGATAATGGCACCATCAGATTCAGAAGCTTCATGCCAATCAAGTCCATATGTCGCGCCTAATTTCTAGTGCAAGGATTCCTATTCGCTATTTTCTGGAATGGCCTATTTCGGAACGATGCAAAAACCGTTGCTAACCCTTTTGTTTCAGGGAACGAGGAAGAAGAAGGCTAGATGTAAGGCGTTGGTTGGTCCATTTGAAAATTCGCGCTAAAAGTCCACTAACGCTTTGTTTTATTTTATATTAATTGATTGATATTATATAAACAAAGTGAGCAAATGGAGCAGTTGGCAAGGCACGTTGCTGGTAACCTTCAGGACCTGGGTTCGATCCCAGGTCCCCCACCCTCTTTCATATTATTTTTCATTCAATGCTTACGCGCAGTTTCAGCGCTAAGATGCGTCATACATCCTCAACATCAAGCCATCCACGTGCCCACTGAGATGGATCAAAGGGTCATAATTGGAAGAACATGGTGGATGTTGGTCAACGCATATGCATACTTCCAGGAAAGTCAATAAGGCCAAAGAGTAATTGGGCCTAAAATGCTAAAGTCTCACCTCCTAATTTGGGGATAGAACCCCCCCAGGTTTGCAAGCTTTTTTACATTTTTTCATTCTTTTTGTTTATTTCAATTATTGTTTTTTTCAATTAATTTAATATTTTCACAAAAAACATAAAAACAACAAAAAGATTAGAAAAGAGACAAAAATTAATATTTTTATTTAATGTTATTTTTTTTGTAAATAAAACCTTTATTAATTAATTAGTTTTAATCTAGGGTTAACTTTAATATTTTTTCAATAAAACTTAAAAATTGATAGAATTAGGGTTTCAAGTCTTTTCATTCTTTTTTCCTCTTTTTTACTAATAATTAAACATTATTTATTTTTGTAATTAAATTATCATATAATTAATTAGGTTAATTTAGGTTTAACTTTAATATTTTGTCTTAATAAATAAAATTGTAAAATTAGGTTCTTTATTTCATTAAATTCTCATAAATACAAAAATACCAAAAATAATTCCCTTTCATTTTAATTTTCATTAATTTAATAATTTAATTTCGTTAAAAAGGGTCCAACGCCCTCGTTTCCAATCTTATTTCAATTCGCGCGTATTTATTTCTTTTTCTTTTAATATTTATGTACCTCTCCCAAAGCCTTGTAAACTCAGACATTTTGATCTTTCGCACTTTACTTTACTTATTTATTTTCTGTCAAATCGGGTCCTGGAAATTTTGGCGATGTGGACCCGCGCCTTTTGTAATAGCTTAGAATTTTTATTTCCCGCAATTCTTTTTGACTGTTAAACAAAATGCATGCACGAATGAATGGACAAAAATAAAAACAAACGCATAGATCACCTGTACCATGACAAGACAAAAATAAACAAATCTGACACACAAATCACACACCACCCCTAGGGTACGCCTCACTGTTGCCTTGCCTCGAAAGGTGATCGTCGAGTAGAGGATGTCTTAGTAAGTCCTCATGATCCGGGAACCTGGCATGAGGGTAGCTTCTAAGGTGTCTTCCTATTGCTCCGGTGATCACCATGTCCCGAACCTCGAATTGACCCGAACACCTCCAATGGTGGTGCTACCTACCTTTCAATGGTGGGATGGCACTACTTTAAGGATATTTACACAGACGAATTCCTTAGGGTAGGTAGACGACTCTAGACACTTGCTCTAATTTCAAAACAAAAAAAATACTTTTCACACCGACACCTTTTCAAAAAGCTTTCGAAAGCAATTTTTCAAACACTCTTGAGGACCGATACAAGAGTCGAACTGGAATTTTCAAAGAAACTTTTTAAAACCCACAGTTGAAAAGCAAACAAACTCTTTTTTGAAAACACAAATGAGCAAGTATCTAAGAGCCCATGGATAACCATGGATAGAAAGGATGCTAACACTTTCCCTTTCTATAACCTACCTCCCGAACCGAGAGCAATCTCTTTAAGGAATTTTTCTGTGCTTTTGTCCTTTCCAATTGGAGAAAATAAAAGACGGTGGCGACTCTTGCTTCCGCGACATTTCACGAACTAGCGTTAAACAGTCAGTTCCAGATCCACCGATCACACAGTTCAACAATTTCCAGATGGCATCTATAAGCCCATCCTCCTCCAGACATTTCCAAGTGGCATCTTTAAGCCCATTTCCAGATGGCATCTATAAGCCCATCCTCCTACCAACAGTCACCAAATGGCATCTTTAAGCCCATTTCCAGATGGCATCTCTAAGCCCATCCCCCGACAAGATTCTGTCACATTCCAGATGGCATCTTTAAGCCCATCACCAAATGGCATCTGTAAGCCCATTCCCTCTACCATCACATCACCGAGTGAAAATTTTCTGGGCACTCTAGTGTCCAATCTCCTTTTACCCTCGAGTCGCAAAAGGCAAACTTGCCAATCTAACTCTTCAGGTCCAAGAAGATTGAACAGGGGCAACTGTTGTACCCCAAAATTTGCCCTCGTATTTTTCCACAAGAAATCATAGCCTCGGGCATTTCCTAATTTTTCAGATTGGCGTAAGATTCAGTCAAACAGACTTTTCTTATCAGTCAGACAAAATTTGGGTTTTCATTGATTTTAAAGCAGTTCAGGCAGATTGCTAAGGTTTGGTTGAGTTGGCTCAGGTTTTGATCCGGCGGACGCTTCTTTGACTTTTAATCAAGAATTAGGGTTTTTGTGCGCGCAGAAAGAATTAAGTCTACAGTGCTTTTCACTCTGGAATATGGACTGAGGTTTCTGACTGGGAGCTTGTAGTGTTTAATTGAATCATTAAGAGAAAAGACATTTGGGCAGTTGTTGTGATTGATTGTGCTTTGCTTTGGATTTTTGAAGCGCCAGGTTTATTAATTGATCGATGCTAAAACCATAATGTTTATTTAATTGTTTATTTATTCTAAGTTAAGATAATTGGAATTTATTTCCATTTATTATAATTTAAGAATTATAAATAATAAAATAAATAATTGAAAAGAAGAAAAGGAATTAACTGATAAAAAAATGGGTTTTATTCATCTTTTAATTATTCGTTACAATTGTTGTTTGAATACAGTATTTATTTACAAAGTATTCATAATAATAAATGTTTACAAATGATTAAATTTGGAATAAAACTATCCTAAATTCCTAAGTCTTCATCTTCTGTTCATTGCTTCAATGCTCCATTGAGTTTTATCTGCAAAACATAAAAATAAAAGAAAAGTCAATTGCAGATAAAATAAATAGAAGACAAACAGTTAAAAAAGAATTCATCATTAAAGGCAACTGGCCGGAATCAGTTTGCCCTCTCTGCAAATCACGAGATTTCTCCCGGTTCACGGAGAGGGATGAAAAATGCTTGCAAAAGAATAAAGTATGAAAATGCACAAAAGTTAAATTGCACAAATTCAAAGTTTGTCAAAAAGTTGCATAAGTCCAAAAGTCTCCAACAGCATGTACAACTATAAAAGTTCAAACTGAACTACAAAGTTCCAAATTCAAACTTTCCACAAGCTTCCAAAAAAACTATCCAAAAGGCTGTCAAAGATATCCAACAAGTACAAAAGGCTACTCAAAGCTGTCAAAAGAAGATATGGAAAGATATCAAGAAGACATAAAGTATGCAGAGAAAACATGTATTGCAAGCAAGCAAATTTCAATATCATCATTTTTCCAGCAGTGCCTTTTCAGAACATAAGGACAAATAAGCAATATAATATGCTTAAAACTGTCAAGAGAGAGAGGAGAGAGAGTGAAAGAAGATGGGCTTACTAGCTTTAGGCTTGAGAAAGAAAGATATAAAACAAACTGTAATAACACAGTGAAAAGAAGAAGGCAGAAATCACAAACCAAACATAACTCAAAACATAAAGTCCCAAGCCTGAACTATCAAAAAACAACCTGCATTAACAAACATGAAGCCAAGCCCTCAAGCTTAACCTAAGCTGCCTTAGACCTGCATAAGCCAAAAGGCCTCAAAACCTGTACATGCCTCAAAGCCTGCAAACAGTATCAAAAACACAACCTGCTATACAAGCTTACAAACAGCATAAGCCAAGCTTAACCTGTCCAAACCTCAACAAACCTTAAAACCATAGCCTTCAAACCAGACAAACACATAGCCTAAAAACCAGTAAGCCTTACCTGTGTCAAAGCTGCCTGTCAAGCCATGAACCAGAAGCCAAAAACCTGAACTGTCAAGCTCAAAACATGCATAAACAAATCAAACCATTCAAGTCTAAAACCCTGTCAAACCTAAAGCCCCAAATCTGATCCAAACTCCAACCTACACAAGCACAACGACCAAAGGCCTCAAGTTGCCTGTCAAAACACAAACAGAAGCCTAAAAGAGCACCAAGTCTTACCATTCAAACAACCATAACCTGCAAATCCCTCAACCAAGAGCCATAGCCACAAACTAAAGCCCAAGCGTTCAAGGCAACGAAAACCCTAAGAAAAATTTCGTCATTGGGTTACCCAACACCATCAAGCTAGCGTACAGAAGCATACACAAACAGAAGGAGAGGAATAGCATTCAATATTCAAATACCAACAAAAGCAAAAATCATCATCTCAGAATCAATGAAGGCAACCAACTCAGTAAGCAAGCATTCAAAGGCAACACGAAGAGGCCCTCAGAGGAAGCCTCATCACAGGGCAGGAATCAAGGCAACCAGAAGAAGAAGATAAAGAAGCGTACATAAGCAAAGGCGAGGCTAACAAGAAGAAGAAAGGAAGTCAAACTAAGTTCTCAGAACATCATCACTGAACCAACACAAAAAAAAGGCAAAACACGAAATACCAGGGTTCCAAGCTAGCTCAAATGCTCATCATCACCATCCCCTCACCTTGGCCTCCGGAGCGCCTCCACGTCCGCCTCTTCCCCCGTCAAGGTAGTATTTCTCTTTTTTTTCTTCTTTCCACAACCTCAATAACAAACAATAATAACCACATAAAATCAGAAACCAAATCAGAATTCGAACTAAGCATGCAAAAGAGGAATTTAGTGAAAGCCCTAATGCGTTAGAGACGAAGATCAAACCTTGCAAACATCGCTGATTAATCCATGGAGGAAGGAAGACGGAGATGGCGCTGGTTGGCCTAGGCAAGGAAGGACGCATTTCTGATGGCTATGGCGTGAGAAGACGAAGACGTCGAAACGAAGAAGAGCGTCGCGCCTTTGTATCTTTTGCCTAACCCTAATCAAAATGAAAACAAACGTTGAAACCCTTTGCAAAACAATTATTCAGAACTTGGGCCATAACCCATTCTAGCAAGCCTAAGTCCATTTCGTTTGTTCTGGATGCACCCCCCTTTCCTTATCATTCTGATTAATCCATTTGGGCTATAATTTTCCCTTGGCCCATTTAATCCTTTTTAAAAACTAACTCACACTATTTTTTTTTTGTTTAAATGAAAAAATGTTACAATAAAAATTCTTTTTTAAAATACCTTTTTAGAAGTATATGGAAATAAGATTCTTTTTAACTTAAATAATATTCTTTTCTAAAATTCTTATTTAATACCCTTTTGTACATTAATATTAAAAATACTAATATATAAGAAATAGGATTTAAGACTTTCTTTTCTTTTCTTGAAATATTATGTTTGTACATACTTAAGCAAAAACACAAAACATGATAACAATACATTCACAAAAATACAAAATATATAATACATACTTAATAATACATTTAAGTTCACATTTCTCAACTTGTAAATAAATTACATATACACTTACACATACACAATACACTCACATTGAAACATTATGCATTTGCTTATTCTTGTATTTGATACATATTACATTTGATCGCAATTCGATTTGGTTGTAATTATTTAAGTCTCATCCCCATTTGTAAATTTGTACCCCCATTCCCGGACACTTATTTGTAATAGCGTAGACTTTAAATTCCCGCAATTTATCGCTTTCGAATTATACCATGGTTAGACCTAGGGCTGTATGTACATAAAATCAAACGCTAGATAACCTAATACAAGACAAATACATGAAATCAATACACAATCACACTTGCACCCCTAGGGTAATCCCACATATTGCCTTCCAAAATGGGCCATGCTTGCACGTCGAGTTTCTTTGGCAAAACAATTCAAATGATCATAAGTCCCTCGATGACGCTTTCGAAAGTTGCCTATAAAAATGATCATAGTCCCTTCAAGAAAAATTGCCAAAGACACTTGGCACCATTGCATTCATGGTCCGTACGATGACCCGCGCCTGTCCCGTTAAAACATCCTAAACGCAATATTGTCCACCAAATACAATGGTGGAACAAAATTGTTAAAAAGGGGTTAAAACATGAGAAAACCCTTTGAGTAAACTTAGGGGTAGACAAAAATCTTAGTTACTTGATCAACTTGCAAAAACACTTGCCTACTTTTCAAAACCACACTCCACAAACACTTTCAAAACAAACTCTCAAAAACATTTGAAACATCTTTTCGAAAAGATACACACCCTTGTATATACTCAAACACGAGTCATTACAACGGTTGCCGAAACAAAGGCGTCTATTTCAAAACATTTTCAAAACACACACACACACCATTTTCAAGCAATCAAAAATCAAGGCAATTAATCTAAAACCAAGTAACTAAGAGCCCATGGATAACCATGGATGAAAAGGGTGCTAATACCTTCCCTTTTCATAATCTACCCCCCGAACCCACGAAACATCTCAAAAGGTTTTTCCTGTGCTTTTTAACCTTTTCTTTAGGATAAAATAAAAATTCGGTGGCGACTCTTGCTAAACCGAACAAGTGCGAATACAAACGCAATCCACAAGTCAGTTCTCCCACCGTATCACACTGCCTTTGTTCATCCTTACCAACTGACTGTCCATTGTTGAAGTTAGGCACCCAACGCCTAATGGATAACCAAGAAATCCTTTTTGAAAAGACTCTAGTGTCACTGACTCTTGTTAATAATGTTTCAATAATAACCATATCCGCTAATCTTTCCAAGGTCTCCAAAAGACCTGTTAAGATTACATCTGCTCCAAAGACTGCACCTTTGAAGATAACCATGCCCGGGCCGGTCCCGTACAAGTCCGACAAATCAATATCGTGGAACTATGGTGGAGAAATCTACTACCACGGTATTAAACAAATTGAATCAACTGAAGAAAATTCTGATGAAGAGACTTCCGACATTGGAAACATTGTCGGAACAAGCAAAATCACCCGCAGTGGAAGAATTTTCTCCCCAGAGTTCGCCCCTCCAAAGGCAATCTTTGGACCCTCAGCTGCTCCTAAGGTTACCCCTATACCGGTCAACATATCTGCGAGAACTCCAATTATTGAAGAAATGGTAACTCCTGTGGTTGTCCCCTCTACTGCTGCTGATGATAGAGGGAAAGGGATCCAAGAAGAGCCCGTCAGGACGAGGGCTCAGCCATTGGTCATCCCTAAGACCTCTCAAAAAGAAATGGAAGAGATTTTGAAAATAATCAAGAAAAGCGATTATGATGTTGTGGAACAACTAGGGCAAACCCCCTCAAAGATCTCTATATTGGCCCTGCTACTTTGTTCAGAAGCTCATGCTAAAGCTCTGATCAGATTTTTGAAGACGGCCCATGTGCCACAGGAAACCTCCACGGATCAGTTCCAAGAATGGGTAGCTAGCTTGACAGTTGACAATGGTCTAGGATTCTCCGATGCTGATTTAACATCCAAAGGAAGAAAACAGAATGACGCTTTGCATGTCTCGGTGGAATGCAGAGGGACTACCCTGGCACACGTACTGGTAGACACAGGTTCATCATTGAACGTCTTGCCGAAGAAAGCCTTGGATAGACTGGATTGTGAAGGTTTAACTTTGAAGCCCAGCAATATAATTGCCAAAGCCTTTGATGGTTCTAAAAGGATGGTCCAAGGGGAGGTGGACATCCCGATTAAAGTGGGAACTGGAACCTTCAACTCCACATTCTATGTGATGGACATCCGTCCTTCCTATTCTTGCTTGTTGGGAAGACCCTAGATTCACAATGTTGGAGCCGTAACTTCCACTCTGCATCAAAGGCTCAAGTACCCTATCCAGGGGAAAATCACAATTGTTCATGGCGAAGAGGAATACATGATAAGCCATCTAAATTCTTTCCGCTATGTAGAATTGGATGGTGAATTCATCGAAACCCCTTTCCAGCATTTTGAAGAGGTAGCTTAGGAGATTGCGGCAACCAAAACAGTGGCTTGTGTACCCATGATTACCAGACCTCCGCCTCGGATGTCATCTCTCAAAGATGCAAAGGCTGTGATTGAAGAAGGAGGAAGCACAATCTGGGGGAAACTTCCAGACTTTCCTTACAAATCAGATAAATTCGGCTCGGGGTTCACTTATTCGGCTCAAAAGGTTGTACGTCGCACCCATGTTGGAGGGCCACCAGTGAAGATCACCCATCATGGAGTCAATGCTTTGGAGGATAGTGAAGAGGAGAGCAGCCTGGAAGACTGGATTTTTCCAACTGTTGATGGAGGACTGTGCAACTGGGAAGCAAAAGACTTTGTTCCGATTACTTTCATACCGCACTAATTTATCTTTCAAACATTTATGTTGGTTTGTAATAATTCTCAAACAGTTCGTACACTTTTAACCTTGTGCCTTACCCGAGGCACATAGGTCCATTTGTAAGGGTTTGATTTTTCATCTTCATATGCCATTTTAATGAATCATGGACGTTTTCACATATAAACTTTTGTGTTCATTGTCTTTCTTTTTACATTTTATTTGTTTAAAGGTGGCTATCCCTTACACACACCCACACTCACAAATGCAGGTATCCTTCCATTCCGGATTCCATGGGTAACAATTCTGCTATGGCCTTCAGTGACTCTGAAGATCTGGTCTACCATGTCGAATATGAAGATGAGGAAGATTGTGAGGTGCCGGGAGAATTGGCTAGGCTGCTACAACAGGAAGAAAGGGCTATTCTACCTCATGAGAAGCTGTTAGAGACAATAAATTTGGGTACTGAGGAAGACAAAAAAGAAGTCAGAGTGGGTGCCAACCTAGAGCCAAGTGTCAAAGAGCGCCTAATTCAGCTGTTACATGAATTTGTTGAGATCTTCTCCTGGTCTTACGAAGATATGTTGGGACTCGATACAGATATTGTGGTTCACTGTCTGCCCACAAGAGAAGACTGTCCACCAGTCAAACAAAAAGTCTATCGCATGAGGCCCGACATGTCAGAAAAGATCAAAGCTGAAGTTATGAAGCAGTTCAATGCTGGATTTCTTGTTATTACTTCCTATCCACAATGGGTTGCTAACATTGTGCCCGTGCCTAAGAAGGACGAAAAAGTCAGAATGTGCGTGGATTATAGAGACTTAAACAGGGCTAGCCCTAAAGATGATTTTCCACTACCGCACATTGACATCTTGGTTGACAATACAGCTCAGCACAAGGTATTTTCTTTCATGGAAGGATTTTTAGGTTACAACCAGATCAAAATGGCACCTGAATACATGGAGAAAACTACTTTTGTTACACAGTGGGGTACGTTCTTCTACAAAGTGATACCATTCGGACTGAAGAATGCTGGGGCAACCTATCAACGCGCCATGGTAGCGTTGTTTCATGATATGATACATCATGAGATAGAGGTCTACGTAGATGACATGATAGCCCGATCACAAACGGAGGAAGAACACCTTAATCACCTGCAGAAGTTGTTTGTCTAACTAAGGGAGTACAAGCTAAGGTTAAACCCTAACAAGTGCACATTCGGAGTCCGATCCTGTAAACTCTTGGGTTTCATTGTCAGCAATAAAGGCATCGAGGTTGATCCTACCAAAGTAAAAGCTATACAAGAAATGCCTGCTCCTCGCACTGAGAAGGAGGTCAGAGGTTTCTTGGGACGCCTAAACTACATTGCTAGGTTCATTTCTCACCTAACATCTACCTGCGAACCAGTCTTCAAGCTGTTGAAGAAAGATCAGGTAGTTAAATGGAATGATGACTGTCAAATTGCTTTCGATAAAATCAAGGAGTATTTGCTAGAACCTCCTATCTTGATACCGCCCGTCGAAGGAAGACCGCTAATCATGTATCTGACCGTCCTAGAGAATTCAATGGGGTGCGTACTGGGGCAGCATGACGAGTCTGGCCGAAAAGAGCATGCCATTTATTACCTTAGCAAAAAGTTTACTGACTGTGAAACCAGATATTCACTGCTCGAGAAAACTTGTTGCACTTTGGTATGGGCTGCTCGCTGGCTGAGGCAGTATATGTTGACTCATACCACTCTGCTGATATTTAAGATGGATCCGATAAAATACATCTTCGAAAAGCCTGCTTTGTCTGGAAGGATAGCTAGATGGCAGATGATCCTGACAGAATACAACATACAATACACGACCCAAAAAGCTATAAAGGGAAGTGTGCTAGCTGACCATCTGGCTCATCAAGCTGTCGAAGATTACCAATCCATGAGGTTCGACTTCCCCGACGAAGACATCATGACTTTGGACAACTGTGAGGGAACCAGACCATATGACAGACCTGAACAAGCATCCCGATGGACCCTGTTCTTTGATGGTGCCTCCAACGCACTTGGTAATGGTATCGGCACTGTGCTTATATCTCCAGAAGGATGCCATACTCCTTTCACTGCCAGACTTTGCTTTAACTGCACCAATAACATGGCCGAGTATGAAGCTTGCATCTTTGGTCTCAAGGCTGCTATAAACCTGGGAATCAAATCTTTAGTTGTGTTTGGAGACTCAGCTTTGGTCATCAGTCAGATCAAAGGAGAGTGGGACACTAAACATCCCAACCTCATCCCTTACAAAGAACATGTCTTGACATTGCTACCTCATTTCGAGCAGATTACCTTCGAGCATTTCCCGCGAGAAGAAAATCAGCTAGCAGATGCTCTAGCTACAATGTCATCTATGTTTAAACTTAACTGGGATAATGAGACTCCCAAGATCACCATCGAGCCAATGGACGAACCTGCACACTGTCACGAGATTAATACCGAAGAAGTAGCAGACCGACCTTGGTTTCACAAAGTCAAAATGTATCTCGAGGCTCAAGAATACCCAGAAGGAGCTTCAGTCAATGACAAAAAGTTCTTGAGGAGATTCTCTGCCAAGTTCTTCCTGAGCAATGGTATCTTGTACAAGCGCATTCATGATTGCATTCTGCTCCGTTGTGTGGACAAGATCGAAGCTGAACAGATCATGGCTGAACTGCACAATGGTACATTTGGCACTCACTCTAGCGGGCATACGATGGCTAAGAAGATCCTACGGGAAGGCTATTACTAGTCTACCATGGAAGATGACTGCTATCAACATTCCAGGACTTGTCACAAATGTCAAATCTATGCGGACAAGGTACATATACCTCCAGTTCCCCTCAATGTCTTAACAACTCCTTGGCCATTCGCTATGTGGGGAATCAACATGATTGGAGAGATCAAGCCTATAGCCTCCAATGGACACCGCTTCATTCTGGTGGCCATTGATTACTTTACCAAGTGGGTCGAAGCAGCTTCCTTCGCATCCGTCACAAAGAATGTTGTTGCCCGCTTCATCAAGCAGAACCTCATTTACCGGTACGGCATTACCGAAAGGATCATCACTGACAACGGTACAAACCTTAATAACACTATGATCACCGCCTTGTGCGAGCAGTTCCAGATTCAACATCATAATTCATCTCCCTATAGGCCAAAGATGAACGGTGTTGTCGAATCTACGAATAAAAATATCAAGAAGATCATACAAAAGATGACAGTCACCTACAAAGACTGGCATGAGATGCTACCGTTTGCTCTCCATGGGTACCGTACCATTGTGCGCACATCAACTGGGGCAACACCCTATTCTTTGGTATACGGAATGGAAGTTGTTTTACCTATTGAGGTTCAGATTCCCTCCTTGAGAATCATGAAGGATGCAAGTCTGTGTTAAGACGATTGGATCCATACCCGGCTTGATCAATTGAACTTAATTGACGAGAAGAGACTTACTGTTGTTTGCCATGGTCAGACGTATCAGAAACGAATGATCAAGGCTTTCAACAAGAAAGTCAGTCGACAAGTGTATCAAGTTGGGGATCTCGTGATCAAGCGCATCATCTTGCCACAAAGTGATCCCAGGGGAAAATGGACTCCTACCTACGAAGGACCATTTGTAATCAAAAACATCTTTTCTGGTGGGGCAATGATCTTAACCACCATGGACGGCAACGACCTGCCGCACCCTGCGAACGTAGACATAGTCAAAAGATACTACGCATAAAAGACCCGCTAGGTTGACACACCTAGGCAAAAAAAGGCATCCCGGTGAATCGAAAACCCGAAAGGGAGGTTCAGGCAAAAGTTAGGGATAAAACAAAAAAATATGTACACCCGGCGAGTTGAAAACCCGAAAGGGCGACTTGGGCAAAAAGGGGTTTCCCGGTGGATCGAAAACCCGAAAGGGCGGTCTAGGCAAAAGTTAGGGAATTAAAGCATATGACTATGTCTCGTCGGATCACTTTAAGGACAATCTCTTCACATACAAGCTCTGGGCTTCTGAACAACTCAATCATCTTCGGACAAAGCAACAAATGGACAAGATATTCAGAGTCACGAAGGCTATAGCAGAATGGGAACCCCATGGAATTTTTACACATAGCCATCTTTCTTTGTATAAATTTTTCTCATTTTTATGACAACGTTCTCTTACTAAGATGTATGTCTCCTTTGTACAAAATACTTACACAAAGTTAATACAAAGATACTTCAAAGTGCATAAAACTATTTGTCTTTTCCTTTTTACACTTGTGTTTTATTTGAAAACGTCCAATGATTTATTAATGAGCATATGCATTTGAATATAATCATTGTTTATAAATAAACAATTTGGAAAAGATTAATTACTGACAGGTTAAAAGTATAGGAAAACGTCTTTAGGCTATTCCAGGGGAAATCCCTACAGTACATCATTAAGGTCCCCAGCGGAGCTAAAACTTCAACCTTTAAACCCCAGTGGAAATCCTCCAGTTTCCTCAAATTCCCCTGCGAGTTATCTTAAAACCTGATAATTTCCCAGCAAGTTGCTTTGAAGCCTGACAGCTAACCAGACGACAACTTCAGATAATTCACCAGTAGATTGGCATACAACCCAAACTCCTGATCTCCCCAGTAGGATAGCTACTCCCCAGTAGTATAGCTACTCCCTACAGAGTTTTCACTACTCCCCAACAGGATAAACTTCTTCCCCGCAGAGTTTTTATCAATTCTCAACAGAATGAAGTCTGCCATCCTCAGCCATAGTCATCAAAGTTCTCGGGATTCCCCAAGCAGGTTTCTCAAGCAACACTTGGCATTATTCTTACAACAGAATATTTATCGTCCTCCAACTTCAAAGATATGAAGGATCTCTATATCCCTAGAGAAGTTAGGATTTCCCTTAATCCTCAACAGTCAAGGATTTATCTTCCCCGGCAGCAGTCAAGGGTTTTGTTATCCCCAGCTATCAAGGATTTATTTTCCTCAGTAATACAGTGAATAAGCTTACATGCACATACATTACACTCATATATCATAAACATTGATAAAACACATTTTATTGCATCATACATTTCATGCAACATAACTTTGTGTTTCAGCTAACATTTTACCCTTTTCAAGATAAGATTAACAGCTATCTTTAACAAATATTCAAAGATTTCAGATACAGTATGGATACACTCCAGACACGGAAGTCATTTTGTTACTCATTCAGATCTCTTATTCAGATACAGTACGGATACACACCAGACACGGAAGTCATTCTGTTACTCATTTAGAATTCAAAGTCAAGATATAGTACGAATACACTCCAAACACGGAAGTCATTCTATTACTCATTCAGAATTCAAAGTCAATATATAGTACGGATACACTCCAGACACGGAAGTCATTTTGTTACTCATTCAGACCTCAACTTCAGATATCCTCCAGATACGCTCCAGACGTGGTTGCCATTCTGTCACTCATTCAAATTTTTCCCCAGCTCAGATACACTCCAGACACGGAAGTCATTCTGTCACCTATTCAAGATACAGTCCAGATACGCTCCAGACACAGAATCCATTCTGCCACTTATTCAGATTCAAATCTCCATATACAACTCAGATACATTCCAGATACGGATACCATTATGAGGTTCATTCTCCTGATTTACAACAAGCATTCTTGGATGGCATCTACAAGCCCATCTCCAAAAAGATTCAATCACCTTTCCAAATGGCATCTTTAAGCCCATTCCCTCAACTACTTCATTAAGTGCAAATTTATGGGCACTCTAGTGTCCAATCATCTTTTACCTTCGGGTCACGAACGGAAAAACTCGCTAATCTAACTCTTCAGGTTCAAGAAGATTGAACAGGGGCAGCTGTTGTACCCCAAAATTTGCCTTCTCATTTTATCAAGATTCTCCTCACAAGACTTCTTGGACTCAAGACCAGATTAGGGTTTGCTCAGCCCAAGACCTCATCTTGCACTAATGACCTGAAATTAGGGTTTGAGTTTTCACAGGGATTTTTGGACTTTAAATGCCTCATGTGACTTTCATACTTCATGTTGGACCTCTAAGATTTCTCATACCAAGTTTCAAGCTTTGAATCACATTTTAGACCAGTCAATTGGACAGTTAACCTAAAAATCAGTTGTATTGGGGGAAAAGTCAACCATGGCCAATTTACAGTCAAACCTCATAATTTTTTATCCACATCAACATTATAGACTCATATGAACCATTTGATCAAGTTTGGACCATAACTCCTCAAGAAATTTGATCAGATCTTCAAAAGGGCAAAATGGTCATTTTTAGGGTTTTGACTGAGGAAGGGCAATTTTTTATTTTTCATATAGCGAGTGGCCAATTGGGTTCAAACATGGTTTCAAGGACTCAATGAAATCATCTTGACCTAATCACAAAGTTCAAAAGATCTCAAATGCATAGGATTGACAGATGAATTCTCCAGTTAACTGATCAAAAATCAACTGTACACTGAAAAGTCAAACTTTGACTTTTTGGTCAAAATCAAGTGCCAGGGGTCATATTTCATCAAAACATGTCAAAATGTGAAACTTGTTCACCAAGAAACCTAATTTTGAAAATTAGGGTTTTAATTTGAAATTTTTCATAACTTAGAATTTTTCTAAGTTATGAAAATTTCTTATTTTTTCCCAACTTTTCCCAACTTTTTCACCATGATGCAATTGGATTCAAAGAAAGCTTCCAACATGAAAGTTGTAGTCCTCCACAAAATTTACAACTTTTATTCACAAATTTTTCCCAAATGATGCTTGGATCTCAAGTTATGATTTTGTGAATAGGGGTCCATAAACTTTTTAACTTAGTGAAATTTTGCCCTAGTTTAGGCGGATTTTTGACCTAACTTCATGGCAATTTTTCACCTAGTTCCAAGAGGTATCTTAAAATGAATTCCAAAGATGGATTTTAGAGCATGTTACAATATTTCCAAAATGTCCAAGAACTCTCCAAGATTATTTATGGTTAGGGAGAATCGAAGAAATGAAAATGGCAATTTATCACTTTTGTACAAGGCATTTTCACAATGTTACAAGTTGCAAATAAGTTTCAAACATGCTTGTACTTGGTATTACAGGTCCTAATCCTTTCTACACTCCATAATTAAATGCAAATACATTGGATATTGGCTTTATTCCTATGGAGCTTTGTACAAGGGTTTAATCCAAAAATGGCATAAAGGTAACAATACTACTTTGATAAAGCATACTTTTTGCAACTTTGCAAATCTTGAGCCATGGACCTGGTCTTTTGTTGCAAGCAAGATCCAAAAACATCAGGAAACTTGTACCAACTCCTTGCAGCTCACAAGCTAGCCTGTACAGGCCTTGGGCATTGTCACTTCAAACTTTTCTTCAAAAGCAAGAAACTTGCAAAAGTCAATAGAACTTGTCCATCTGATAAAGGCAAGGCTTGGCTTCATTTCAAACGACCTCGGAACATTATAACTATCTAATACACGAATCCATAGCATTCAAAACACTCTCAAACACAAAAAACCTGAGTTTCTGCCCAAACAGGGCACCTTCTGCAGAACTCAAGCCAAATCATATTTTGCTCGTGCGTTTTTTGTTTCAAGGCTTCAAACACATTCCATATATCACACCTAAGATATCCAGGCCCTCGTCTTGCAACTGTGTGCCCTATTTCAAGCTTCACCATTTTCATTTTGAAGGTTTACAGGTTGACTCGTGCAGCAAGATTTAAGCATCTACAAGGCAAGTTGAGCATTGGAGAAGCTTGAGGGAACTTCAAGGAAGCTCACAAGAACTTCAGGCCTCACTCAAAGTCCCCACATTGCCATATCCAAACTCAACTGAACAAGGTATTTTTCAAGTTTCTATCTCTCTATTTAGGCATCCTTAGGTCACGATTTGTGAAGCAAAAATGTAGTCTTTAACTTGCTTGAGCTGTACATATGCTTAGTTTCCATTTATATTAACTGAGCTAAGAGTATTTGATTGTTGAAGTTCATGAAAATTTTAGGTCAGAAATTAGGGCCATTAAAATTCTCCTTGGTCTTTTAGAGTTAGGTCATGTTCTTTATATCATTGGAATCGTGAGTTCATGGGCTACCTTTTTTGTGTTATAAATTTTTCATTTTATGCAAGCATGAGCAAGAACAGGATTTGAACACAGAAACGCACGTTTGCTTGGCTGGAGGACAGGGACGACAGGTCCTGGGCCTGGCACGCCTTGGGCCTGTTTGTCCTACTTTTCACACCCCCTGTTTCCTTTTTGCACCCCATTGGCCCATTTTCTATATTTTGCATATTTTCCATTTCTTTTTATATTTTTTACTTTATTATTTTTTTCTGAACATTAAAAAATCCCAAAAATATTTTCTTAATTTTTTGCATTTTATTTTATTTTTTATCTTATTTTTTACATATAAAAATAGTTTTATTTTATAAATAGAAATCATTTTTTAAAATAACTTGTAAATAATGTAAAAATATCATACATTTTTATTTTGTTATTTTTCAAGTTTAAAATATTATTTTCATACATATTTCAATTTTTTAACATTTTATACATATTATTTTTTTTTCTTGAACAAAAATGAATAAAATAATATTAGAAAACAATATTTTCTTTTAAATCAAAAAACTAGGGTTTCCCCTTTCAAAAATAATAATATTATTTTTTCTTATTTTTAGAACTTAAATAATTTACTTTTTACATACATAAAACAATTACAAAACATTTTTGCATATTTATATTTTTATTGCATATTTAAATATTTGTTTATTTATTTATTGTACAATAAATTCAATTGGGTTGTAATAGTAAATTAGGGTTTTATTTTGTGCAAATATCCCACATTCAAAACTTGTATCCCCCCTCCCATAATATTGTTGTAATAGCTTAGATTTATTTTACGCAATTTATCGCATTATAAGCATGTTTAGTAAATTAGAGTTTGTATGATAAGACAAAATTAAAACAAATAGCATGACCTAATACAAGACAAAAATGCATGAAAAATGACAACACATTGCACACAAGCACCCTCTAGGGTTTCACCCACTTTGTTGCCTTAAAAATGGCCATGGTATGCATGCTAGGTATCTTGGCAAAACAATGCAAAATAAAATATCATAGTCCCTCGATGACGCTATCAAAAGGTTGCCTAAAAACAAAATGATCTTGGTCCCTAAAACTTTCTAAGATACTTGGCACTATTGCTATCATGGTCATACGATGACCCACGCCCGTTCCGTTTAACATCCAAAGATAGGGTTGTTTACCAAATACAATGGTAAATCAACAATGTCAAAGGAATAAAAATGTGTAGGAAAGACTTTTGAGTAGGTAGATGCTTCTAGTTACTTGATCAATTTTCAAACCATCCTTGTTATTTTCAAACAAACACACACATTTCAAAAACATTTCCAAAACAACTTTCAAAACATTGAAACATTTTTTCAAAAGACAAACATCTTTATATACATTCTTACAAACGATAATCATTACAAAGATTTCCTAAACAAAGGCCTCATTTCAAAATACTTTCAAGACCACACAAAGCACAATTTCAAACAATTGGAAAAGCAAAGTAAGTGATCTAAACAAGCAACTAAGAGCCCATGGAAAACCACGGATGAAAAGGGTGCTAGCACCTTCCCTTTTCATAATCTACCCCCCGAACTCAAGAAAACATCTCAAAGGTCTTTTCTGTGCTTTTTAACCTTTCCTTTTGGATAAAATAAAAGTCGGCAGCGACTCTTGCTAAACCGAAACATTTGCAAACACAAACGCAAAACCTCGAGTCAGTTCTCCCACCGTATCACACCTACTCACTAATAGTAGGATAACATGGTCTAAAGGATAGGAGGAAAAGAACGCCTTTTTTCGAGTAGGTATATAATTGTTAGGTACTTGCTCAAATAATCCTTTTTACACACTTTCAAACATACTTTTTAAACAAAAGTTTTTAAAAACACTTTATCACACTCTTGAGGACTGATACAAGAGTTACCATAAAGTAAATCGCCGCACTAAGGCAATTTTCAAAGCTTTTCAAAACACACAAACACAAGAAATTTTAGAAAATGAGCAAGTACCTAAGAGCCCATGGAAAACAATGAATGGAAAGGGTGCTAACACCTTCCCTTTCCATAATATACCTCCCGTACTCAAAAATCTCGAAAAAGGTCTTTTTCTGTTCTTTTAACCCTTTCCTTTATTGGATAAAAGAAAAGTCGGTGCCGACTCTTGCTTACCGCAACATTTGCAAACAAAAAATGCAAACCAGTATTAACAGTCGGTTTTGCCACCGTATCACACCGGGAAATATAGTTGAGTCGACCTAAGAAACCCCTGACCTCCTTCTCAGTACAGGGAGCTGGCATTTCTTGTATGGATTTGATTTTTGCAGGGTCGACCTCAATACCTTTTCCACTGGCGGTAAACCCTAAGGTTTTTCTAGATGTTACCCTGAAGGTGCATTTGTTGGGATCCAGCCTTATCTTGTATTTGTTCAACATTTCAAACAACTTATGAAGATGATCAAGGTGTTGTTCCTCAGTTTGCAACCTTGCAATCATATCATCAATGTAGACTTCTATCTCATGATGGATCATGCCATGGAATATGGCTACCATAGCTCATTGATAGGTTGCCCTTGCATTCTTCAAACCAAAAGGCATGACCTTGTAACAAAAAGTGCCCCACTATGTGACAAAGGTGGTCTTTTTCATGTCCTCAAGGGCCATTTTAATTTGATTATAATCGGAGAATCCATCCATAAAGGAGAAAACTTTGTGTTGAGCTGTGTTGTCGACCAAGACATCAATATGTGGTAGTGGGAAATCATCTTTGGGGCTTGCCCTATTCAAATATATATAGTCTATGCACATACAAATCTTTCCATCCTTCTTTGGTACAGGAACCACATTATCCACCAATTAGGGATAAGATTTTACTACCATAAAACCTACATTGAATTGCTTCATTACCTCAACTTTTATTTTCTCAGACATGTTTGGCCGCATACGATGAACCTTTTGCTTGACTGGAGGAAAATCTTCCTTTGTTGGTAGACGATGAACTACAATGTAAGTATCAAGTCCCAGTATATCTTCATATGACCAAGCAAACACCTCAACATAGTCGTGCAACATCTGGACCAATCTGCTTTTGACACCATGTTCCAAGTTGGCGCCAATCTTGACTTCTCTCTTGTCTGTCTTAGTACCTAGATTGATTACTTTAACTGGTTCCTCGTGTGATTGAATGGCCTTTTCCTCTTGCATCATAAGTCTGGCTAGTTCCCTAGGTATTTCACAATCTTCTTCACCTTCGTCTTCGACTTGGTAGATTGGATGTTCAAAGTCATAGATGGAAATAATAGAGTTGTTATCAATGAGATCTGGAGTGGATGAGGATCTGCAAATGTCTGTGTATGCATACAAGATCACATGGCTATTTTGAAAATGCAATAAAATGAAAGAAATACAATGGGTGCAAAATTTGAATGCAAAAGAGTCCAATGTTTTTCATTAAATGATCATATGGCATATGAAAATGAACAAACCCTTAACAAATGGACCATAGTACCCTGGGTAAGGCATATGGATTAAAGTCATTGTTTCAATAAAATTACAGACAAAGTTCTTGAATTGATAAGAAAAATAGTAAATGGTAATTACTCCTTGTTGAAGGAGATGAGAATGAAATCTTTGGCAAGCCAATTGTTGAGTTCTTCACTGGCAGTCAGGTAAATCTAATCATTAAAGTCATAACCATCATTGGAGTCTTCAAGAGCATCCACTTCATGATTACTGATGCGAAGAGGTGGTTTTCCTATGCGAGCACGTCTAACCTCCTTTTGAGCTTTGACAGTGAAACCCAAACCGAACTTGTCTGCTTTGAAAGGAATGTCAGGGAGTTGTCCCAAGTGGTACAAATTCCGTCTTCAATCACAGCGTGAGCATCTTTGAGGGAAGCCATCCTTGGCTCATCTTTGTAAGCTTTTGGAATGTCAGAAGAAATCTTGGCAGCGGCTACAATGGGAGGGACCACTTCGAAGGCTTGGCATGGAGTTTCTATGAACTCACCATACATCTCGACATACTTGAATGAATTCAGGTGACTAACCATGAATTATTCTTCACCATAAACGGTAACAATCTTTCCTTTGACTGGATATTTCAATTTTTGATGCAAAGTGGATGTGACCGCTCCTGCCCCATGTATCCAGGGGTGTCTAAGTAGGCAAGAGTAGGCAGGACAGATGTCCATCACGTAGAAAGTCGAGTTGAAAGTTTGAGAACGAACCTTGATGGGGAAGTCAACCTCTCTATGTACCATCCTCTTTGATCCATCGAAATCCCTTACCACTATGTCACTTGGCTTTAACACCAAATCTTCGCAATCCAACCGATCTAGGGCACCTTTGGGTAGGACATTCAAAGAAGACCTGATATCCACCAATACATGGGCTAGAGTGGTTCATTTGCATTTGATAGAGACATGTAAAGCCTTGTTTTGGTTTCTTTCGACTGGAGTCAGATCAGGATCAGAGAACCCCAATCCATTATCGGCAGTCAAACTCGCCACACAATTTTCAAACTTATCGGTTGTAGTCTCTTGAGGAACATGTGCATTCTTCAAAAAATTATAAATGCTTAGGCATGCGCATTAAAACATAGCAATAAAGGTTTCAGGTTTCAGTAATTTGATCTTGAGGTTAACTGGTATCTGGTCGGGTCCAGGTTTCAGCAACTTGAACTGTTATCTGGTCGGGTCCAGGTTTCAACAATTGAAGAAGTTAAACTATTATCTGGTCGGGTCCAGGTTTTAGCAACTAAAAATTGAGATTTCTTGTTATCTGGTCGGGTCTAGGTTTCAGCAACTCAAATTGTTATCTGGTCGGGTCCAAGTTTCAACAATTGAAGAAGTTAAACTATTATCTGGTCGGGTCCAGGTTTTAGCAACTAAAAATTAAGATTTATTGTTATCTCGTCGGGTCCAGGTTTCAGCAACTCAAACTGTTATCTGGTCGGGTCCAAGTTTTAGCAATTGAAGAAGTTAAACTATTATTTGGTCGGGTCCAGGTTTTAGCAAATAAAAATTGAGATTTACTATTATCTGGTCGGGTCCAGGTTTTAACAACTCAAACTGTTATTTGGTCGGGTCCAGGTTTCAGTAATGATTGGATAAGTTGAATTATTATCTGGTCGGATCCAGGCTTTAGTAACTTAAAACTGAGATTAATTGTTATCTGGTTAGGTCCAGGTTTCAGAAACTCAAACTATTTTCTGGTCGGGTCTAGGTTTCACAATAATTGGAGAAATTAAACTATTATTTGGACGGGTCCATGCTTTAGTAACTTAAAATTGAGATTAACTGTTATCTGGTCGGGTCTAGGTTTCAGAAACTCAAACTATTTTTTGGTCAGGTCTAAGCTTTCACAGTAATTGGAGAAATTGAACTATTATCTGGTCGGGTCCAGGCTTTAGTAACTTAAAACTGAGATTAATTGTTATCTGGTCGGGTCCAGGTTTCAAAAACTCAAACTGTTTTCTGGTCGGGTCCAGGTTTCACAGTAATTGGAGAAATTAAACTATTATATGGTCGGGTCCAGGCTTTAGTAACTTAAAACTGAGATTAATTTTTATTTGGTCGGGTCCAGGTTTCAGAAACTCAAATTGTTTTCTGGTCGGGTCCAGGCTTCCACAGTAATTGGAGAAATTAAACTATTATTTGGTCAGATCCAGGCTTTAGTAACTTAAAACTGAGATTAATTGTTATCTAGTCGGGTTCAGGTTTCAGAAACTCAAACTATTTTTTGGTAGGGTCTAGGCTTTGCAGTAACTTATTTGGATAAGAATGAAGTTGAACTAACATCTGGTCGGGTCCAAGCTTCATAGTAACTTGCTTGAAGTTAAACTATTGTCTGGTTGGATTACAGGCTTCGCAACAACTTTTGGTGATAGTAACGACTCTGTTGAGGATGGTAATGCCTTAACCAGAGGTTAAGGGGTCTTGTCTGCTGATTTGTAGTAATATGAGAGGAAAACTCAAACTGGGGAGTTTGTAGTTTTGTTTGGGAAATAAACCTTGTTGAAGAGAATATTTAACAACCTGCTTGGTGGAGTGAATTTTTTAGGAAGAACTCCATAAGGCTTCTTCTTTTAAGACCAAACCAGTTGGGAGAGAGTTTTCCTGAGATTGAAACTCTGCTTGGGGATTTCATGAATTTAAATTTGTGGGGATATCCATGAAATTGACCTTGTGGGGATTTGTAGATACTTTGAACTCTGTCAGAGTGACAAATCCTATACTGATAGACAAACTGACGAGATAATGGGACATAGTCATACACTTTAATCCCTAACTTTTTCCTGGACCATCTTTTCATATTTTCAATCCAACATGATACCCTTTTTTCCCAAGCCGCCTTTTCAGGTTTTCGACTTGCCGTGTGTATAATATTTCATATATATCCCTAATTTTTGCTTGAACCTTTTGGTTCGCCAGGATGCCCTTATTTTTGCCTATGTATATCAACCTAGCGGATCTCTTTTCATGCGTAGTATTTTCTGACTATGTCCATGTTCATAGGGTGTGGAGAATTGTCACTGTCTATGGTAGTAAGTGTTATAGAAATGCCAGAAATTAATTGTTCGATTGCACGTGACCTTTCATATGTGGGAGCCTGTTTTCCCCTAGCGTTATTCTGGTGCACTTTGACTTTTGAGATTTTGATCATATTTTCGGTAGTCTTGAACTCCCTAGGTATCTTTTCTAAGACTGTCGGGGAAGAAACCGAAGACATGATACTGACACCATCTGATACTATTGGCATAGATAAGAAATTTGGTGGTACCCAAGATCTTTGGTTAAATCTCGAAATTTTCTAAGAACTATCATGGAAGAATTCAAAGACATGATACTGACACCATCTGATACTACTGGCACATACAAGAAATTTCATGGTATCCAAAGTCTTTATAGTGGATTTTGTTCAAGCCCATGACCAATGTAACATTTCCCCTCAAGTGATTCGGATGGAGATATGCCCCTGGTTATTCAGCACTTCTTGAGAGATTATTTGAATCTCGACTTAACTGCCCCAAATGTGTTGGACAATGATCATGCCACGCCCCTTGATTGTGAGAGATTTTTCATTGGAGGTGTCTTTCCCTTTTAAGTTATTCTTTTTATTGAGAGAGTTCTCGTTCATTAGATATTCGTCGTGGGAATTTCTCCGTTGTCAAACAAATAGCCATATGCAAGCAGTGGTATTCAAACAATGCAAAGTTTATGTCTGTCTTGAGAATTTTTTTCCAGAAACTGCACTTTTAAAGAGCAACAAAAATTTGTAAGAATATGAATTCAACTCGGGATCTACAGTAAACCCTATAGGAGTCAGGATACCTTTTGTAACAACAAGATTTTGAACCAACCTATGCTTCAATTAGGACTTTTAAAGGGTTGTAACGTGACCTGGTTCACGGTTTAAGAAACAAAGGATAAGGCTCAAAGTTTATTTGGACCCAACCCATTCTCCATAATGTTCTCCAACCCTATACTCAGTTAATTGCGTGCTTATCTCTTACTAGAATCTGGAATGATATTTTGGTGATGGTTCGGATACTGGAAGTTTATTTGGGAAGGCAGTCATTTTTGTAACATTTTTCATGTTGTCGAGGATTTGTAGTGACCTCTTTTTTTTATCTACTATCCCTAATTTTTGCCTGACTATTCTTATTTTGAGATTACAGCCAGCGGGATGTACCCGTTTTTTTCATTTTGAGTCTCCTTTATAGGTTTTGACCTAGTGGACTTTTCTAAAGACTGCCTTATTTATGGGGAAACAACACCATCTTTTGATTCAGAAGGATATTTTCATTGTGAAGCGACAGCTTGCGACTGAATGCGTATTTGAATCAACTGATAAAAATACCCTGCCCCAGGTTATGATTAAAGGTTTCAGTTTGTACGGAAAAGAAAACTTCTACTTATTTGGCTCAAAGGGGTTGACTAGGGATTATCTTCCTTATAACTCCATTGTTTTGGGATTTGAAACAACGTCTGTACATCATCAGCAAAGTCTGTCCAAAAGCATATTGTATGAGATTATGGTATTATTTTTGTCATCCTCCCTTTAAAGGCTTACAGCTCGTAATCCAAAGTTAAATATCATACAAAAATGAGTAAAATTGGAGTTTCAGTATAGTGAAAATGAATGGATTAACTCAAGACAAACATATGCAATGCATTAATGAGAATAACCAAAGTCTCACATAAGGAAAAATGTTTAAACAAATAAAGAAATTACAACTGGAAATTCAAATGAACCAAAATTTCTCCGCCTAAACTTTGTTACTTCAGATAGTGTGTCTTTGAGGGGTGACAGCAAAACTCCAGTTGAACATCTTGTGTAAATTCTAACACTCCTTTGTCGATCAGGTCTTGAATCTTGTTCTTCAATGCCCGACAGTGATTAATGTCGTGTCCCTGACTGTTGGAGTGGTATGCGCACCTTTCATTGTATTTATAGTTGGGAGCAGAAGTGTTAGGTTTTTGAGGAGGCTCCCTTAACGTAACCAGCTTGGCTTCCAACATATGATGTAATGCTTGAGCCAAAGGCATGTTGACCTTGGTAAATTGTATTTTGGGCATATCTTGCTTACGCGGGCCACTCTATCATGGTTGGTGAGGATGTTGTCGGACTCTTAGCATAGTAGCCATTTTGAAAGGTGTTCTCTCAACCAAATCTTCTTCTTTCATCTGAGGCTAGTTAATGACTCAATCCCCAAGTCTAGTTGTTTGCTCCATATGGTTGCATCTATCTTGATGAAGCTTGTTGATGAGGGCTCTTAGCTCTTCTTGTCCCCAAGCTAAGTTTTGGATAAGATTCATTTGTCCCAACATCTAGATTCTCATTGTTGTTATCTCAACTTGTAATTGCTTCAACTGGCCATCCTTGTCGTCTTCAGAATTCTTCTCGGTTATGCTCTCAATGAGGATTGATTTCACTTCTTCTTGCCCCTTGGATAGATTCAGGAATAAATCTTGAAGCTGGTCATTTTGAGTCTGGAGGTCTTGGACAGTTTGTTTGAGAGCCATTTTTACTGAAATAAACAGTAAGCGGATGAGAAAACCTGTATGGGGAAAACTTGTCATGATATGATGCATGATATGTGGATGCAATGTTTTCAAGGATCTCACGAGATAAACACAAGAAAATGTTATAAGTTGGATTTTGATCACAACTTTGAAGAACTTCGTATCGTTGAATTTCCTTTTACGAGAATCAAGCTCACAGTGTCAAGTGGGTCATAGCCATTGACTCAAGTTATCATGCTTTGGTCTTTGACATCATTTGATTAGAGGAAAATAAATCCTCTTGCCCCTTTATGGACGTCTGGTTCAGCATAACCCTGCATCACAGACCCTTGGGACCCTTGAAATGGTTATTGAAAATGCTATGGTATGATGTCATAATGTTATGTACAAATATACACATACAAAGTGAACAAGTCGTCATGTACAAATAATCATATATAAACAAAACAAACAAATCCTTAGGTTCAGGCTTGCATGGAGTCATAGGTAAGTACCCTCTTGAAGTATAGTTGGCTTAACCTGTCCTAGAAAGTAACTGGGTTCTAGGGGATCTCAATATCGGTGATCTTTCTTCATCGGGCATTGTTTTAGCATAATCAATATTTTCTTGCGGCCAAAATATCCCAAAAGTCTGATATCAATGAGCGTAGTATCGAGTATCAACCAATTTTTAGCTTTCCACTGAAACCGGTTATCTCACTACTTCCTAATGGCTAAGTTGTTCAATTAAAGATTATAAGGTCAGTTAGTGCTTCATGACACTGCTCAGCGGCCCTGTGTTCTCCTCGATTCAACACAAGGGATACTGGTACTAAAAAATGCGTCACACTAATGTAGCCATTTCTTAAATCATATCGGTCTATGTCATACAGTTTCCACAATCTATTGCTACTCACCTAATGGTGTTCCCAGATCTGGGTAGAGGATCAATACAAACCCAAACAAGGACCCACAAATTTAAAGCAAACAAATCAAACAAATGAAAGCAATTAAATGTGATATAGCTCTAAGGTAACCATACTTTTAACAAATTCCCCAGTAGAGTTTCCAGTTCTGTAATATGGTGGGAGAACTGACTTGGTTGTTTTGCGTTTGATCGCAATTGTTGCAGATAGCAAGAGTCACTACCTACTTTTCTTTTATCCAATAAGGAAAGGGTGAAAAGAACAGGAAAGACCTTTTAGATATTTTCTTGAGTTCGGGGGGTAGATTATGAAAAGGGAAGGTGTTAGAACCCTTTTCATCCATATTTATCTATGGGCTCTTAGTTGCTTGCTAGATCACTTTTGAAATTTCTTTGTTTGAAATGTGTTTATGGTGGGTTTTGAAAGTATCTTTGAAAAGCACATTCGTTTAGGAAAACTTTGTAATGATTCACGTCTCTATAAGAATGCATACAAAGTGTTGGACTTTTGAAAATATTTCATGTTTTTGAAAGTGTTTGGTGTGTTTGAAAAGATGTTTATTTTCGAAGATGGATTGTGAGCAAGCAACTAAGAATGTTCTACCTACTCAAAAGTCTTTAGGTCTTTTCCTCCTCCTTTGACATTGCTATTTTACCATTTGATTGGTAAGAAGCCTTATATTTGTATGTAAGGGACGGGAGTGGGTCATCGTATAGTCATGGATAGCAATGTTGTGAGATATCTTAGCATTTCGCTTAAGGGACTAAGATCATTTGTAAGGCAAAATTCGAAGCGTCATCGAGGAACTATGATCTTGTGTTTTTTATTGTTTTTGCTAAGATGTCTCACATGCATATCATGATTGTTTTTAAGGCAACAAAGTGGAGTAAACCTTAGAGGTGAAAAGTGTGCAAGTGTATTGTATTTCATGCTTGATTTATCTTTAATTATGATTTTCTAAATATTGATTTTATCTTGCCATACAAACCCTAATTTATTAGCATTCATGTGAAAGCGGTAAAATGCGTAAAATAAATGTTCTACGCTATTACATCATTTGGGGATGGGATGTACAAATATACAAATGGAGATTGCAAGAAAATTAAAGCCATAATCATCTATTACAACTATATTGAATAAATGTACAAGAATTGAAATGGATATAATGTACAAGAAATAAAATGAATATAATGTACAAGAAATAGAATGAATATAATGTACAAATAATGAGATGAATATAATGTACAAGTATGAATGGATAAGGAGTGGATTTTTATATTAAAGATTTTGACTTAATCAAGATTGAAAATAATTAACTAAAATAAGAAAATTAAAATTAAGTTAATAAAAGAAATTAATTTATTAAAGAAAACAAGTTTTTTTTTAGGGTTTTTGTGAATTTGATTAAACTAGTAAATGAAAAATTAATTAAATAAAAATGGTAAGTTCTAAATTAATTAAAATAAAATAATTTTAGGTCTAATATTAATTTATTTGAGAAAAAAAATTAAATTTATAATAAGAAAATATTTTTGTATCTTTTTTAGTTTAGAAAAGGAAATAAAATAAAAATATAAGTATTATAGATATATAATAAATAAATAAAATATTTTTTTAGATTTTTATTAATAAAAATAATAATAATAATAATAATAAAAAGATAATAAAAAGATAATAAAATAAAATAAAATATAAAAGATAAAGTCGGGAGAATGAAAACTTGAATTGGGGGTTTGTTAGAAAAAACAGTTTTTGGGCCCAAGTTTGTTTTTATATGCAAACAGAAAATAAAATATAAAAAAAAATGATTGGGCCTGCACGGTTAGAAAGCAATAGGGGATGCGTGTGTGAAGAAATTATGTTGGGCTGTCAATTTAAGCCCAGCAGCATAACAAATGACAAAAAAACAGAATAATAAAACAGGAGGAAAAATGGTCCCAGGGGGTTTCAAACCCATGCCCTTGTATTTGCCAAACATTGCCTCCATCACTGCGTCATGTTGTCTCATCTGTTATTATAACAATTTCAATAATATATAAAACAAAAGAAGGATTAGATTGGCATAACAAATATGGTGGGCTTGGGCCGAACTGGGTCGACCCTAAGCCCACCCTTTATCTTCAATTCACAAAGGGTTTGTGAAACCCTAAGACATAATGAGGCAGCGTATTTTCTGTGAGGATGACAAACAAAATCTTCATCCTTCTCTTTTGTGATCTCTTCGTCTCCCTCGCCGGACATTAGGAGTTCCTTTCTGTTTCACCTCTCTATGATTCTGTATTGTTTTCTTCTTTTCGTCCTGGGTATCTAACTGATGTTTGCGTGATTTTACAGTGAAACGAACAAGAATGAAAAGGGGAAGGAAGCCTTCGGATTTACCAGCTTGATTTATGGGTGAGTTTGTTCCAATCTTCTTCTTTTTCTATGATTCTGAAGGGTCTGGATTTTAGGGAAATGGTGATAAAAAAAATGTTCGGGTTTGCGTTTGTTGCGATTTGTTGTATAGTGAAATTTGTATATTTTTGTGAACAGAAATTTTGGGTTTGTTGGTTCAGTTTTGATTTGGTTCTTTCTCTGTATTTTTTTAAACTCTTTGTATCTTTTTTTTCGTCCCCCCCCCCTTTTCTTTGTGCGATGATTTTAACTGTAACTTGTGCTTGTTGACTTTTGGCTCTTTGTACAGACCTTGTACTTGATTACTTGTTGCTGGCTGGTTGCTTGTTGCTTTTACTGATTTTGTGACTTTGGCTTTTGTTGGTTTCTTATTGGATGTGTTATTTTGTTTTTGTTGTACTAGTTTGTTGGTTTTTAGACTTTGCACAGTCTTTGTACTTGGTTACTTATGGACTTTGTACATATTTTGGTACTTTCTGTACTTTCTCTTTTTTCTGTGAACTAAACATTTTTTGTTTGAGATTTTGTAGTGAAAACTTCCTAGCCCTGTGATTAGATATTACAATTTCTAAGTTTTTTCTTTGATATGAAACAACATTAGGCTTTTGATCTCTTGCGTGAACCCATGATGATAATCTGATTTCTACTGGTTTCTTTGCTATCTTTTGTGAACCAACTTTGTGATTTGCACAAGATTAATTTTTTCTGAAATACTGGTTTGTCTTGTTAGTGAAGCAAGTTTGTACTTGTGATTTGCAATAGGCAAATTCCTTGGCCAATGATAAAACAAAATAGTATGAGACTTTAGTTGTTTGGGCTGAAGTGAAATTATGATGGGCTTAAATTCTGTGGGCTTCTTTTCCTCTATTTGTGAACCAACATAGTTTATGATTTGCAATAATATATTGGTCCATGATAAAAACCCAATTGTTTGAGGCTTTAGCACATGAAACATCCCTCTTCATCTGATTCCATAAACCACCCTAATGATGAGTTTAAACCATTTTGTAATTTTGTTTATTTTGAAAGTTGCTACTAACCCTTGCTTTATCTTTGTTTCATGTACAAAATGGAGATGGTCAAGGGGCTTGAAGATGCTTGAGGATGCTTGAAGATGAAGACATTCTTTGCCTTGTGTTGTAATAGAAAATAGGAAAAATTGTAGTAGGCCTTTAAAATGTAATTGAACTTCTTCTTTTTTTTAAAATTATTTGGATTTATAATTAAATTTAAAATTTGAATAATAATGAACTTTTAAAATTTTGGAATTTGAATAGTGTAAATATTTTGGAAATGAATAGTGTGAATATTTTGAAAATGAATGTTTTGAAAGAAAGGATAAATATTGTAATATTGAAACAAAATGTGAAAGAATTTATAGTGTTGAAGAGAATAAACAAAATGTAATGTGTTGAAAAAGAAAGAAACATGGTAGAATAATGTGATGCAATTGTGATGTGTAAGAAATAAATGTGATGTAGTTTATAAAAAGAATTATAGATGTAAAAATGTAATATTTTAAAAAGAAAAAATAAATATGATTCATGTAAAAATAAATAAAATGATGTTTTTTTTTTAAATTAATAAAAATGGAGTTTATAATATTGGAAAATAAAGAATAAAAACGTAAGTATGAAATGTAAATAAAAATGAAATATGTTTTTTAAAAAAATGTAAAAAGAAAGAAAAAAAGAATTATATCCGGAGGAATGAGGAACTCGGTATCCTTGCACTGTCCACGACAAATAAACTTGGAATCTAAACCGTAGAGACTCGAATAAGGCTTGCATTTCTCAGAACAAAACAAAGTTGTCAGACCCTATAATTAAATTTAGATTAAAACTTCCTTAGTGATTGTTGAATAAAAACCAGAGTTTGAATCATCACGACCCCAATTCGTCCCGTTATGAATCAAAACCCTAGCTCAAAACTGATAGGACATGAGGAACTTTGAGCATTCGCAAACTTGAACCCTTGACGAATTAATTGTTATGTTTGGAGGTCTAAGAAGCTTTGAAAATTTGAAAAACCTTAGAAGAAAATCTCAAAGGAAAGGGAGGGAAAATTTTGGGGTACAACAGTCATGTACTAGGTCAATAGTCAATGATCAGTCATTCTCAGTCAAAACCCTAATTTTGACAATTTTACCCCTTTGGTGGTATGGGGGCTTTTCTTGAGGAATTATGATCAACTCTTGATAAAATTATGAATATGACTTCAAAATGTTGATGTTGACCAAAATTCTTGAAGTTTGACTGTATGTTGATCACATTTGACTTTTTACCCAACACGGCTGATTCTTCAGTCATCTGAGTAATTGACTGAGAAAATTTGTGATGCAAGACTTGAAAATTGGTATGAGAGTTCTTGTAGACCTATGATGAACCATGAAAGTCACTTGAGGCATTATAAGTCCAAATTTCCTTGAGAAAACCAAAACCCTAGTTGTGGACCCAGTGCTTAGGAGGTGAGCTTGTCTGATCAACTCTTGAGAATCCTTGAGCATTTGAGAACTTTTGTAAGAAATGTCTTGAGAAAAAAAAGGAGGGCAAATATTGGGGTACAACAGCTTCCCATGTTCAATCTTCTTAAACCTGAAGAGCTAGATTGGCATGTCCTCCATTCGTGACTTGAAGGTGGAAGATGATTGAACACATAAGTGCCCAGAAATTTGCACTCGCTTGTGCACGAAGTAACGTTGTTGGTTGATCATGTCGGGAATGGGCTTAAAGATGCCATTTGGAGAGGTGATGAAGAGTTATTAGAGATGGGCTTATAGATGCCATCCAAAGAAACTGTTGATAGAGAAATTAGACTAAGTCTACGCTCGACTTTAGCTGGGAGAAGCATCAGAATAAATCTTTGGTCAACTTATCCTAAGCCAGAAAATGTATACGTCTATATTTAGATGGAAGAAGTATCACAATAAATCTTTGGTCGATTTAATCTGGGCCAAAAAAGGTCTACTGGAATAAATATCAGAATAAATCTTTGGTCGATTTAATCTGAGCCAGAAAATGTCTCTGAAAGGAGTGTTCATCATATAGATAGTCGCCCCGTTCGATTTCAGGAATTGATCTACAATCAGTTTTTGTTGGTAAACACGTCCTATTTTGGGAGTTCATACCATTTGGTGATAAAGATAGTCGCTCCGTCCCGTTTCAGGAATTGATCTTTATTAGGTCAAGTAGATAGTTGTCCTGTCTTATTTCAGGTATTAATCTACAATTTGTTTTTCACAGATAGTTGTCTTATCTTGTTTCAAATATTAATTTGTGGCTGGTCATCCTGATAGTTGCCATGTCTTATTTCGTGAATTAATCTGGAACCTGCTTTTTGTTGGTCGTAGAGATAGTTGCCCCGACTTGTTTCGAGAATTAATCTCTGACCTGGTCAAGTAGATAGTTGTCATGTCTTGTTTCAGGTATTAATCTACAATTTGTTTTCCATAGACAGTTGTCTTGTCTTGTTTCAGGTACTAATATATGGTTGGTCATCTTGATAGTTGCCTCGTCTTATTTCGAGAATTAATCTGGAACCTGCTTTTTGTTGGCCATAGAGATAGTTGCCCCGACTTGTTTCAGGAATTAACCTCTGACCTGGTCAAGTAGATAGTTGTCCTGTCTTATTTCAGGTATTAATCTACAACTTATTTTTCATAGATAGTTGTCTTGTCTTGTTTCAGGTATTAATTTTTGGCTGGTCATCCTGATAGTTGCCCTGTCTTGTTTCGGGAATTAATTTAGAACCTGCTTTTCATTGGCCATAGAGATAGTTGCCCTGTACTGTTTCGGGAATTAATCTTGGGTCTATTTAAGAAATGTTGATGATATTCGTCTATTTATGAACTTTACCTGCAAGGACAAAGAGTTAGTTATATGCAATGTCATGATGTATGAAATGCATTGCGTAATGATGTTCTCAAAATAAATGAGATTGTGCTATATGCATTTTGTATGCGTATGCCATGATGTTTGTAAATGATGTATGGATGCAATATGTCATTTGAGTGTATCAATAACTTCTTGTAATAACTTCTGGTTGGGGGAAATAAATTCCAGATTATTGTTGGGGATGAAGAAAGTAATTCTCCAATTTCTATGTAGAAAGCTTCCGCTGGGGATTCTTGCTGGCTGTTTGAGGAAACTCCGCTGAGGAATGTTGACTTTTGTTTGGGGAGAAAGGTTCAGGAACATTAGTCTTTCATCGCTCTACTGGGGGAGTTTAATCCTTATATACCCTAATTGGGGATAAAATAGATGGATAATCTTTCGACTTGTCTGGGGAGGATAAAGTTGACTGATACCTGGTCTGTAACAAATCTTTGGGGATAGTGGCAATTTACTGGGGAGAAGAATCTTGCCGGTGATTTGTAGCAAACTGAGGAATAGACTCAATTTGGGGAGACTGTAATCTGTTGGGGAAATAAACCTTGTTGACAGAGAAACATTCTGCTGAGGAAACCAACTCTTCTGGGGAATTTGAAGTTTGTAGGGATGTTTTATAGTTTTCAAACTCAGTTGGGGAAGAGAATTTCCATGAACTGTATTGATCATTTTCTTTTATTTGTTAGAGCGGTATGTCGGGGGAAATTGTGGGAAATGTATCTTTATTGAAGATGAATTGTGAAGGTAATCTTATGGAAGTGGCTCAGTGGGGATTTGTGGATAGCTTGGACGTCGTCCCAACTTCTAGAGTCTTGAGTAAATACTTATTTATGTCTCTCATGCATATATTTGTTAACGGTTAATCATGTTCATATGCATATGTTCATTCAGTTTTAGTCACTGGACGTTTTTGCAAACAAAATAGAAAAAAGCAGAAAGTTTGAATTTTAAGGTGCGTTTGTATTGATAGTTTGCCTATAAACTGGAAATTTTGTACAAAGAGACATAAATCCTAGTAAGAGGAAATTGTTGTAAAATGAAAAGAGTATAAAGTGAAAACAAAACATATAGCTATATGGAAATGATCTCGTTGGGTTCCAACTCCTTTATTGCCCCTATGTCTTCGAACATCTCATCCCTTGTTGTCAGAAGAAGTTGATTGAACTGATCTGTACCATTTGGGTTTTTGACTTTGGTAATAAAGCTTGTCGTAAGTGATCCAACGGGACATAGTCGTACACTTTAATCCTTAATTTTTTCCTGGACCTCCCTTTCGAGTTTTCAGTCCACCAGGATACCCTTTTTTGCCCAAGCTGCCTTTTCAGGTTTTTGACTTACCGGGTGTACAATATTTTATATATCCCTAATTTTTGCCCGAACCCTTTTAGTTTGTCGAGATGCCCTTATTTTTTCCTAGGCCAAACAACCTAGCGGGTCTCTTTATGCATAGTATCTTTTAACTATGTCTGCGTTTACCGGGTGTGGAAAGTCTTCATCGTCCATGGTGGTCAGTATCACAGCATCATCCAAAAATACTTTCTTGACAACAAATGGCCCTTCGTAGGTAGGAGTCCATTTGCCTCTGAGATCACCTTTTAGTTGAATGATGCGCTTTATTACCAAGTCACCAGCCTGATATACCTGGTGCTTGATTTTCTTGTTAAATACCTTGATCATACGTTTTTGATACATCTGACCGTGACAAATAGCCGTAAGTCTCTTTTCGTTAATCAAGCTCAATTGGTCTAGCCTGGTCTAAATCCATTCGTCTTCGTCTAAGTCTGCATCTTTCATAATTATTAGATAAGGAACCTGAACTTCGACAGGTAGGACAACTTCCATGCCATAGACTAGAGAGAATGGGGTTTCCCCAATTGATGTTCATGCCAAAGTGCGATAGCCATGAAGAGAAATGGTAACATTTAATGCCAGTGTTTTTAAGTCAAAACCATTTTCTACACAATCTTCTTAATATTCTTATTGGCGACTTCCACTACACCATTCATCTTTGGACGATACATAGAAGAATTGTGGTGTTTGATCTTGAACTGTGTGCAGAGTTCAGTGACCATGGTGTTATTGAGGTTGGTACCGTTGCCCGTGATGATTCTCTCGGGGATACCATAACGCAGATGGGGTTATGTTTTATGAACCGGGAAACCACATTCTTGGTAACAGAGGCGTATGAGGTTGCTTCAACCCATTTTATAAAGTATTCAATGGCGACGAGAATGAAGCGATGTCCGTTAGAAGCAGTAGGCTTGATTTCTCCGATCATATCAATACCCCACATTGCGAACGGCCAAGGAGAAGTCATGACGTTCAAAGGTACTGGAGGCACGCGTACTTTATCAGCATAAATTTGGAAGTTGTGACAAGTTCAGGAGTGGTGGTGGTAGTCAGTTTCCATAGTCGACCAATAGTAACCCGCTCTTAGAATATTCTTAGCCATAGTATGCCCGCTAGAGTGAGTACCAAAGACACCTTCATGTATATCCTCCATAATCTTCTATGCGTCCTTCTTGTCTACACAATGAAGCAGAGTTGAATCATGATTACGCTTGTATAAAACTCCCTTGCTCAAGAAGAACTTAGCCTATAACCTCCGTAGGAACTTCTTATCATTGATTGATGCACCTTCAGGGTATTCTTGAGCTTCAAGGTACTTTTTCACTTCATGAAACCAAGGTTTTTTGCTTACTCCATCAGTTTCAACCTTGTAGCAATGTGTCGGTTCATCGAATCTTTCAACAGTAATTTTGGGAGCTTCGTTGTCCCATCTAACTTTGAACATGGATGACATGGTAGCTAATGCGTCTGCCAACTAATTCTCTTCTCTTGGGATATGCTTAAAAGTAATCTCTTCGAAGTACGGAATCAAGGTTAGCACATATTCTCGGTAAGGGATAAGATTTGGATGCTTCGTATCCCAATCTCCTTTGATCTGACTAATTACCAAGGCTGAATCTCCATATATGCTCAGGAATTTGATTCTCAGATCGATAGCAGCTTTAATACCCAGGATACACGCTTCATATTCAGCTATGTTGTCGGTGCAGTCGAAGCAAAGTCTGGCAGTGAAAGGTGTATGACAACCCTGGGGAGAGATAATTATAGCACCAATCCCATTGCCAAGTGTGTTGGAAGCTCCATCGAAAACCATAGTCCATCGGGATCTTAGCTCGGGTCCTTCATACGGTCTAGGTTCTTCACAATCCGTTACTAGCATAATATTCTCATCTGGGAGCTCGAAGTTCATACACTGATAGTCGCCTACCGCTTGATGTGCCAAATGATCTACCAATACACTTCCTTTGATTGCTTTTTGAGTGGTGTACTGAATATCATATTCCGTTAAGACCATTTACCATCGGGCTATCCTTCCGGAGAGAGATGGCTTCTCAAATATGTACTTGATGGGATCCATTTTAGAGATTAATAAGGTAGTATGAGTCAACATAAATTATCTTAGTCGGCAAGCAACCCATGCCAAAGCGCAGCAAGTTTTCTCGAGCAGTGAATATCTTGTTTCATAATTGGTAAACTTTTTTCTAAGGTAGTATATTGCATGCTCTTTTCAACCATACTCGTCATGTTGCCCCAGTACACACCCCATTGAACTCTCTAATATTGTTAGGTACATGATTAGAGGTCTTCCTTCCACTAGTGGCATCAGAATCGGAGGTTCTTGTAAGTACTCCTTGATTTTATCAAAGGCTATTTGACAGTCGTCATTCCATTTTACTACTTGATCTTTCTTCAGTAACTTGAAGAGTGGCACATATGTAGCAGTTAAATGGGAAATGAACCGAGCAATGTAATTCAATCATCCTAAGAAACCTCTAACTTCCTTTTTGATTCAGGGAGCCGGCATTTCTTGAATAGCTTTGACCTTTGCAAAATCAACTTCAATACCTTTATAACTGACGATAAAACCTAGGAGTTTACCGAATCTTACCCCAAAGGTGCATTTTATTGGATTCAACCTCAGCTTGTACTTCTTCAGCCTTTCAAACAACTTATGCAGATGATCAAGATATTCTTCTTCAGTCTGTGACCTTGCTATCATGTCATCTACGTAGACCTCTATTTCATGATGAATCATGTTGTGAAATAAGCTACCATGGCACGCTGATAAGTTGCTCCAGCATTCTTTAACATAAAAGGCATGACCCTATAACAGAAAGTACCCCATGATGTGACGAAAGTGGTTTTTTCCATGTCTTCATGCGCCATCTTGATCTATTATAACCCGAGAAACCATCCATGAAGGAGAACACCTTATGCTGAGCAGTGTTGTCAACCAAAACATCGATATATGGAAGTGGGAAGTCGTCCTTGGGGCTCTCCCTATTTAGATCCCTGTAATCTACACACATACATACCTTGCCATCTTTCTTTGGAATAGGGACAACATTAGTAACCCATCAAGGATATGACGTTACTGCTAAGAACCCTGCATTGAACTGTTTCATGACCTCATCTTTGATCTTTTCCAACATTTCAGGATGCATGCGACGAACCTTTTGTTTTATCGGAGGACAACCCTCTTTCATTAGCAGACGGTGAACCACAATGTCAGTATCAAGAATTGGCATGTCCTTGTATAACCAAGCAAATACCTCAACATAGTCGTGCAACATCTGAATTAATTTGTTCTTGACACTGCCCTCTACGTTGGTGCCTATCTTGACCTCTTTCATGTATGTCTTAGAACCCAAGTTTACAACTTCGACTAGCTCTTCATGTGGTTGGATAGCCTTTTCTTCTTGTATTAAGAGTCTGGCGAGTTCTCCATGTATTTCACAATCTTCCTCACCTTCGTCCTCAGCTTGGTAGATCGGATTTTCAAAGTCATAAGCGGCAATAGCAGAGTTGTTATCAATGAGATCCAGAGTGGATGGGGATCTGTGATGTAGTGTGTCGGTGTGTGTAAGAACACATAGCCATTTGAAAATGCAATAAAGAAAAAAAAAGAATAAATAGAGAGCGCAAAATTTGAATGCAAAACGTCCAATGCTTTCATTAAATGAAAATATGACATATGAAATGACAACCCTTAACAAATGGACCATTGTGCCCCAGGTAAGACACAAGGTTTAAAGTGATTATTTTAAAAGAAATTACATAACCAAACTTCTTAAAGTGATAAAACAGAAATAGCTATTACTCCTGACTGAAGGAGATAAAGATAAAGTCTTCCGCCTTCCAATTGTTGATCCCATTGCCAATGGTAGGAAAGATCCAGCTATCGAAGTCATTGTCGTTGTCAACATCCTCTATAGCATTGAATCTGCTGTTGTTGATACAGAATGAAGGTCTTCCAGCTCGAGCACGATGAATAACCTTTTGACCTTCTGCAGTAAAGCCCAAACCAAACTTGTCATATTTATAGGGGATATCAGGAAGTTGACCCCAAACAGTACAACCGCCTTCTTCTATAGTAACTTTGGCATCTTTCAAGGAAGTCATCTTATGCGGAACTCTGGTAGTCTTTGGAATGGTAGAAACATCTTTGATAGCAGCAGAGGAAATTACTTCAAAAGCTTGGTAGGGAGTCTCAATGAATTCTCCGTTCATCTCCATGTATCAGAATGAATTTAGATGGCTGACCATGTACTCCTCTTCTCCGCAGACACTAACAATTTTCCCTTTCATAGGATACTTCAATTTTTGGTGTAGGGTGGAGGTAACAGTTCATGCCCCATGTGTAACATCCCGATTTTTATTTATTATTATTTAATTATTTTATTAATTATTATATTTTATGGTAATTAATTTAATTGTGTGATTTGGTGAATATTTGAAATATTTGGATATATGTATTATTTGAATATTTTGGTTTATGAGTGAGAATAGAAATAATTAAGAGTTTGGCTTATATTATGATAGAAATATGAAGAATAGAATTAGGCCCATTAAAGAATAGGGTAGTAAGAAGAGAAATTAGAGTTGTTATGTCATAACACAAAAGAAGAGAAAAGAAGAGAAGAGGAGAAAGAGGAAGGAAGAACAAGAAACCTAGAGTTTGAGTCTTCAAGAGGTAAGGGGGGAGAATCCTTATTATTAAAGGTGTGTATGGTACACAATGGGTAGTAACATGCTAGATGTGATTTTCAATTTCTAGATCTAAACTCTCACATGTTAGGGTTTGTGTAGAAATCTATGGATTTGATATAAATTGATGTGTTGAATGAAATATAATGAGTATCTTCATGTTAGTATGATGGATTATTAATAAAATTGGCAAACATGGTGTTTTGTAGTCATGGGTAGTGTTTTTGATAAGAAAAATCGTGTGGAAATTAAGTTAAAATGCAGGAAAAAATCATGCTTTAGAAGTTTAAGTCGACTCAAACTGAAGGGAGGTCGGCGCGAGACAACCCGCCAGGCAAGGAAGTGTTGTCACGCAGTTTTGCATCGACTCATATTTCTTTTGCATCAACTCATTCTATGTGTCAAATCATACAGGGTTTTGCGTCTACTCATACAACAAGTTTTCTGGCAGATTTTGTAACGGCCATAACTTTTGAACTGTAACTTCGTTTTAGGCGCCGTTCGAATCGTTAGAAAGATAACGCAATAAACTATAAGATATAACTAGGTTTTTTGGAATTGGATGATTGGAATAATATTTTGGATATTATTTTTTATGTGTCATGAATGGATGATGAATGGAAATAACATGTTTTGGCATTGTTTGCTATTCGTGATATGTGTGATTGATGAATGTTACATGATTTCATTGTGATGATGATATATGTGTGTTTGTGCAATAGTGGATAATTCATTTTGATGGATTATTGTGATATGCAATATGATTAAGGTTCAGTGATAATCTTAATTTGCATATAATTGGTTATGTTTGCAGATGCATGCATGAGGAGATTGAACTTGGATTGGTTTCTTTGATCCTTGTGTGGAAATAGAAGCGGTGAATTATATGTTCATATTGGTTGCTTTGATCCTTGTGTGGAAATAGAAGCAGTGAATTATATGTTCATATTGGTGGGCTTTGGTCTTGTCCGGATCGAAAGCGTGGCTCTGGTTCTAAATATTGAACCGGGAGCAAGGTGAACTTGATGTTCATGATGGTACCACATGCATGAGTCGCATTGAGTCACATTGGAGTTGCATTTGTTGTTATGTGATGTTTTTCTTTGAATGTGTAATATGTGTGATAATTGGTTTAACCGTGACTTTGATGATGATTGCAATGTATGTGATGATTATGTGAATTATTCTACTTGGATATAATTGTCTTGGTACTTGTATTGGTGAAGCCATGTTGTATAGATAATTATACAAAGTGTGATGAATTATTGGAATGTATGTGTGTTATATACATTATTTATATTATATATCCATAATGATGTGAATTCTCACCCTTCCGTTTTAATGATGTTCTATAGGACATCACGCAGGTACTGAGGATAGTGGTGATACTTGCCAGGATTAGTCAGAGGAGTTAGATCCTTATCTATCCGTTTATCCCTAGGCAGTGATTCATTGATCTTATCTATGTAACACGGGGGGGGGGGGGGGGGGGGGGGGGGGGGTTGAACTCATGTTTATTTGAAGAGATATTGTTATTTCTCTTATTTGAATTGTATGTTGAGAGTTTATATTGAGTGGCCCCAGTGCCTAATGATTTTAGATCCATGACTTCTTATGAGAATTTATGATTATAGTATGGGATATAATCGTTATTATTATTATTATTATTATTATTTGAGTAAAGAATTATTCCGCTATGATGTGCATGATTTTGAAAACATGAAGTTTGAATACGTGTTATGATCATGACTAGTATGCATGTTTAAATTTCTTGGATATTTTATGAATTTGAAATGTGATGCCCTCTTTGAGATGCATGTTATTTTACTCTGATTATGCTATTTATGTTATGTGGGATTAGAGGGTGTGACACCATGGATGTAGGGGAATCCTAGAAGACAAGAATAAGTTGGTCGGATGTCCATTACATAGAAGGTGGATTCAAAGATCTGTGAACCCACTTGAATAGGAAGATCCACTTCTCCATGTACCATTATTTTAGACCCATCAAAGGCTTGAACTATAATGTAACTGGGTTTTTCAGCACGACCTCTTCATAATCCAGTCTGTCGAGAGCACCCTTTGGAAGAACGTTCAGAGAAGAGTCAGTGTCAACTAACACATAAGTCAATGTATTACCCCTGTATTCAATGGAGACATACAAGGCCTTATTATGATTTCTCCCCTCCAGAGTCAGGTCGACATCGGAAAAGCCTAATCCATTATCAGTTGTTAAACTTGCTATGTAACTTCCAATTTGATCAGCCAAAGTTTCTTGTGGCACATGAGCAGTCTGCAAGAATTTTACTAAAGCCTGCGCACGGGCTTCAGAACATAGTAGTAAACATATAATGGAGGTTTTGGATGGGTTCGGACCCAATTGCTCAACAATTTTATAGTCTCTTTTGCGAATGATCTTCAAAACTTCTTCTAACTCTTGTCCAGAGGTGTCCTTGACTGTAGTTTCTTCTGACGCCTCCGTCTGGGCAGGCTCTACCATTGGCTCTTTACCCTGAGCCTCAGCAGTTGTCTTGGTAACTGTGACTTGAATAGGTGGATAGATTTTCGGGGATAAAATCCTTCTGCTTCTAGTAATTTTGTTGGTTCTCGCTATATTGCTAATATTAGGATCAACCTCTTCATTATCTTTATCAGACAACTCTTGTTTAATGTCGTGGTAATAGACTCTATACCCATAATGCCATGGAATAACCTTCTCCGAGGAATATGGGATGGTCCTAGGTGTTGTAATGATTAAAGGAGCAGCTTTTGGATTGGCAATAATCCTTACAGGACCCTTTGAAGTGATCCTGAAAGGAGTACCAGATATGACAGATAAGCCTCAGCATAAATTCTCAGCATACAAAACTTTTTCAATCAAAATTACATATTCATCCATCAGGCATTGAATGCCTTCCTTTAGTAATTTGCAGCTGTGATCGGTGGAAATAGAACTGACTGTTTTAAAATGCTGGTTCGCGAAATGTCGCGGTAAGCAAGAGTCGCCACCGTCTTTTATTTTCTCCAACAAGGAAAGGACAAAAGCACAGCAAAATTCCTTTTCGAGATGTTTCTCGGTTCGGGAGGTAGATTATAGAAAGGGAAGGTGTTAGCACCCTTTCTATCCGTGGTTATCCACGGGCTCTTAGGTACTTGCTCACTATGTTTTCAAAAATGTTTGCTTTTCTTGTGTTTGTGGGTTTTGAAAAAGTTTGTTTTGAAAACTTCTAGGTAACTCTTGTATCAGTCCTCAAGAGTGTATGAAGTGTTTGTTTGAAAACTTTTGTTTGAAAGTGTGAGTGCGAAAAGTATTTTTGTTGTTTTGAAAGAGCAAGTACCCAGGAGAAATCTACCTACTCAAAAGAAATTAAGTTGTGTAAATGTCCTTTAGACAGTACTATCCCACTATTGAGAAGTAGGTACCACCGTCATTGGAGTTATTCGGGTCAATTCGATTATAGGGACATGTGTGGTCACCAAAGCAATAGTAGGACGCCTTAGCGGTAACCCTAATGTCTTAGATCTTTTTTATCTGAGGCAACCGTTTCGAGGCAACTTGGATCTTTAGACAAGAGGGTGACCTCTAAAACACCTTATACTCAATGACCACGTCGAGGCAACCAAGTGAGGCGTACCCTAAGAGTGGCATATGCACGTGTGTCAGGATTCAACTTATATTATCTTTGCACATGTTATTGTGAGCTACGTTTTGATTTTAATTTTCAGGCGAGTCTTGTCATGCATAGTTAACAGTTAATAATTTGTGGAAAGTAAATTGCGGAAAGTAAATCTACGCTATTATAAGGCATCGGGTATTTACATCGCCAAAAGCATAACCCTTGAAAAGTAAATGCGAGAAAATAAAAGAAAGCGATAAAAAGTCCTAATTATCTATTACATCCTCGGAACAGTTACATGAATATGATCCAAAATATAATATGCGCGAAATTAAATCAGAGAAGTCCTTAGGGTTTTGACCCTTTTTGAGAAAAGAATGAAATTTTGGTCCTTTTTGCATTTAATTAATATTAAACCTAATTTACTAATTAAATAAAAAAAAAGAAATATTTTTTAAGTTTTTTTATATTTTAATGAAATAAAAGAAAAGAAATTAAAACTGTCAAGAAAACCCTAATTCTAAATTTATTTTATTTATTATGAAAAAATCAAAATTAAACCTAATTAAACTAAATTAATTTGTTAGAATTTATTTACAAAAAATAAAGTGAAATTAATAAATAATAATAATAATAAAAATATTAGTTTTCTGAATTTATTATGAAAATAATTAATTTGTTAATTAAATACTAATAATAATAATAATTAATGAAAAGATTAAATGGAAATTAAAAAAAGAAAAGAATAAAGAAACCAGGGGGGAGCTGGGCCTTTTTTGAGGTTAATCTGGAATTTCCGGCCCATTTGTCTCACAAGCCTGTTTGACTTTGGAGATCCCCCATGCACATGGTTGACTGGGAGTATGGTGTTCTTCATCTCCTGACCATTGGATCTATGTTGGCAGCCACATGGCACGTGGGTGATTGAGGCATATGGTAAACCACTTTGTGAAGCCTGCATGAAATCACGTTAAGAAAAATAATATAAGCTTTTGGGGGACCTGGGACTCGAACCCAGGTCCCAATGATCATATGATGCTTGCCTTAACCACTCCAACCAACGCGTCCATTCGTTAATAAAATAACTAACAATTAATATATTAAGAAACAACCCACTAGGCTGTAAAACAAACAAACGCGCGCCTTTTTTGAATTACCCAATAGGAGATTAACACCTAGTCATCTTCTTCGCTGTTCTGCAAAATAACACATTAGATAGTGGGGGTTTTTAACCCCCACAAAACATCATGAGGAAAAATAGCGAATAGCCCTACAGGCTATATAAATATTTCGCGATGGTAGCTTTGTGTTCGTCTTGTCTCAACGATTTCAACCATAGGCATTAGAGGTGCTAATTTTTCCTGGGCTGTAAAGCCCCAATTTGAGAACTCAAGAACCCTAGATTTCCTTAATGGTAACTTGTGATTCTGCGTGTTATAATGCAATTAACTAATACCATTAGCTTTATATGAATTCAAGCAATGCAAAATAATGATTAAAACGTGTTAATTATGCATGAAATATGAGTTACGATTCTAAAAAAAACAAGTGAACCGTGAGACTGTTCTTGAGGATTTCTTGAGCTTTAATGCTTGGTTTTAATTGCAATACGTTTCTGGGAACCCCTGCAATAGATTAGAATCAAGAAAAGCCTTTGAATCACGTTAGAATATGGAAATCAGTTTTCAAGTTTCTTGAATTTTTTTCAATGTGCTTATGGCTTTCTTTGCAGCAAATTCACGTATAATGCATTAGGGTTGGCTTGTGTACTTATAGTATAATAGAATTAGGTCACAATCTTGCCAAGAAATCCATGGAATTGATGTTTCAATATTTGATTGAAAATCAAATATTTTTGAATCTTTTTTATTGGAAAAAATTGCCAAACTTGGAGATTCTTGTCCCTTTGATTTGCACACGAATTGCCAGCATATCTTGAGCTTGTTTGCTTCACAAAAAGATTGAAAAATCAAATCTTTGTATTTCCTACAATTTAAATTAATTAAATGAATTAAAATTGATTAAAAATCCAATTAATTAATAAAAAATAAGAAAATAAATTCAAATAATCTCAATGGGTCGTGCATAAGCTTTGAATAAAGTTTCAAGAAGGAATTTGAGGCCCATTAGCAAAAACAAGGTGTTTGGGGCAAAGTTGACTTTTGCAAATTCATAAAAATTTCCCAACTTCTCCAATGCATATCTTGCTCAATTTTGATCATATGAACATGTTCTTGGACATTTTGGAAAGGTATTGAAGTCCTCTAACCAATGCCTTTGGTCCCATGTCATTTGGATTTACCAATCTCAAGTTATGGTCTTTGACTTAAAGTGCATTTTTGTTGACTTTTGAAATTGACCTATAATGTAGAAATTGATAACTTTTTGTGAGAGCATTTATTGGATTTGTAATGTGAAGATGAGTTGTAGTAAATGTCATCCCCTTCAAAATGAGCATTGGATGGGATTTTTATGATGAACCATGAAAAAGTTATGCCCTGGTCAAGATACAGTTGACTTTTCTGCTGTCCAAAAATAGTAACTTCTTGCATCTTGATGATTTTTGAGCCATGCTTGTGAAATCATGATCAAGACTTGATCAAATGATGATTGTGGACTCAAAATAAGATGTTGACCAAAAATTATGACCTTTGACTGTAAAATGACCATTTTACCCCTACAGTTGATTGTGGATCAAATAGGGCTTTTGACTGTGGAATTTGGCACTGTGAGTCTTGGAACTTGGCATGTAGATGCTTGAGGATATGTATAGGCCTATGGGACTTGATTGGATCATTGAAAACCTCAAATTCATTGAAAGAACCAAAGCCCTAATTTTGACTGGCTTAGGAGGCATTTGGACTGTGCAATCCTTGAGGAATCTTGAACCATTTGAAGATGATCCTTGACAAACCTTGAAGAATATGGGAGGGCAAATTTTGGGGTACAACAGTTGCCCCTGTTCAATCTTCTTAAACCTGAGGATATAGATTAGCTTGCGTTCCTTTCGTGATCCGAAGGTGGAAGATGATTGAACACTAGAGTGCCCAGAAATTTGCACTCGCATGGTGTAGTATCAGCAATGTGATGTCGGGAATGGGCTTACAGATGCCATTTGGAGATATGTTGGATAGGAGGATGGGCTTATAGATGCCATCTAGATATGTAATGGATAGTTGTGGAGATGGGCTTAAAGATGCCATCCAGGGGTGTCGATCGTGTAAGAGATTCCTTAGCGAGAACTTGCATACCTGAGAAAGAAAGATAGTTTTCATGTCTGGTTTTAGATATTGGTCTTCAATTTCTTCATGCAGATACTTTCCTGGCTAGATACAGGTATAGATCTACAATCAATCGCTCACATATATGCCCTGGCTAAATACAAGTATTGAATCTGGAACTTCAAAAGGTTGGTCGAGATAGCTTTCCTGGCTGGATACAGGTGTAGACCTCTGACCTGAGAATGAAAGATAATTTCCTGGCCTGTTACAGGTGTTGATCTTCAAACTCCTCATGCAGATACTTTCCTGGCTAGATACAAGTATAGATCTACAATCAATCGCTCACAGATATGCCCTGGCTAGATACAGGTATCGAATCTGGAACTTCAAAAGGTGGGTAGAGATAGCTTTCCTGGCTGGATACAGGTGTAGACCTATGACCTGAGAATGAAAGATAATTTCCTGGCCTGTTACAGGTGTTGATCTTCAATCTCTTCATGCAGATACTTTCCTGGCTAGATACAGGTATAGATCTACAATCAATCGTCCACAGATATGCCCTGGCTAGATACAGGTATCGAATCTGGAACTTCAAAAGGTTGGTAGAGATAGCTTTCCTGGCTGGATACAGGTGTAGACCTCTGACCTGAGAATGAAAGATAATTTCCTGGCCTGTTACAGGTGTTGATCTTCAATCTCTTCATGCAGATACTTTCCTGGCTAGATACAAGTATAGATCTACAATCAATCGCTCACAGATATGCCCTGGCTAGATACAGGTATCGAATCTGGAACTTCAAAAGGTTGATGGTAATCATCTTTGGATTGACCTTTTCCTGAAAAGGAAAAACATTAGTTGTATGCAATGTCATGATGTATGAAATGCATGATGTCATGATGTTCTCAAAACGAGATCGTGTCGTATGCACTTTATCATGTATGTCAATAGGAGATATGAAATATGAAATGTTTATGAATGTATTTTCGTCTGGGAAAATAAATCCTTGACGAATACCAGGAGTTTGTTAAATCCTGGGCTGATGTTGAAGAGTAGAGTTCTTCGTTTCCGCTGGGGATGATGAACGAAGATGATTGCAAGAATAAACCTGTAGGAGAAGATGACTCTGTTGGGGAATAAACCTGGTGAAGAGATTACTCTGTGGGGAAGAGATTCTTCGCTGAGAATTTAACGATAACTCCGCTGGGGATTTCATTGATAAGCTCTGTTGGGGAATTTGATGAACTCCACTGGGGGATAGGAAGAACTTTGCTGAGGACAGTCTTTCGTTGCAAATTGCTGAGGATAACCCAGTTAGACTCTGGTGGGGGATAACCTTCTGAATATGGCTGGGAGAGATATTTGTATTCTGAAGGGGACAAGCTTCCAGAATCTACTGGGGAGATGGTTCAACTCTCCTGGGGTGTCTGTATTCCGTCGGGGAACAATCTTATATTTCTGTCGAGGAATATTAAGACTGTCGGGGATGCTTACTGAGGAATATCTGTATACTCTGCTGGAGAATATTGAGATCTTCTGGGGATACCCAACTTCCTTAGGGCTGACAGTAGCCTAACTCTGCTTGGGGAGAGTGTTGCTGACTTGTAAGGGATACTGTGCCTTTTCGGGCTGATGGGAGACCCACTCTGCTTGGGGAGAGTATTGCCGAATCTTGTCTTACTCTATGGGGAGTGGAGATATCTTGGTTACATTCTTCAGCCGAGCCTACTTTGGTACCTTGGTGGACAGAGCAACTAGACCGCTTAGACAATTCTTATTACCCTTGTTTCTGATATCACCTGTAATTAGTCCTTTGTTTCGCATGCAAATATTTATGATCAACAATTAATGTCAAATGCATATATCAAAAAATAAACATTGGACATTCTTTTCAAAACAAAACAGATAAAGGAAAAACAATTTGAAATTTGTCTGAGAAGTGAGCTTGTATTGATTTTGAAATTTGCCCGTAAATAGGCGTTTTGTGTACAAGAGGCTGACGTCCTAGTAAGAAAACGCCGCCGGACAAATGGAATTTATACAATTTTGTGAAAAGGAAAACAAAACAGCTATGTGAAAAATCCCACTGGGTTCCAACTCTGCTATCGCCTTTATGTCTTCAAGCGTCTCATCACTTTGCTGTTTAGTTGAAGATGAAGCTGATTGGTTGATGTCGTCCAAGCCTGATTGTTGATACCGAAGTCTGGATGCAGGGTGATCCAATGAGACATAGTGTTGTACCCCAAAATTTGCCCTCGCATTTTTCCCCAAGAAATCTCAGCTTCAAGCCTTTCCTGATTTTTTAAACTGACTCAAGAATCGGACAAACGGACTTTTCTTGTCAGCCAAGCGAAATTAGGGTTTTATTGATTTTCAGGATTCTGAATTATTTCGAACAGTTGGCTCAGGGTTTTGGTTGATTTTTGGTTTAACTTTAATCAGGCGAACGTTATTTGGCATTTAATCAGGAATTAAGGTTTTGTGGGCATATTCTCAGAAAGATTAAAATTCTACAGCGCGTCGCAGTTTATTCTGAGATTCGGGTTAAATTCGCATTATCTTGATTTAATCAGCGAAAGGGACAGTTGGTTTGAATTCACGTTGTTTTGTTTGAGCCAGTCAAAAGAAATGTGCAGTTTGGAATTACAGTGCTTGGCAAAGAATCAGTGAAAAAAAAAGGGATTGCGTCTGATCAGTTTATGTGCTCGACTGTGCGTTGCTTTGAATGATGGAGACGTCAAGTTCGTTTATTTTGATCAACAAGGTTTAGTTGATTATTTATGGTTCTAAGAATTAAATACTTGAAATTTAACTTTCATTTTATTTAATTCAAGGGATTATAAATAACAAGTAAATAATTAAAGAAAAGGAATTGAAAAGATTTAATTGAATCAATAGAATTTTTATTTCATATTTAATGTTTGTTACAATTATTATTTGATACAAGTATTTAATTACGAAGTATTTAAAATAATAATGGTTTACAAATAATTAAATTGAAAATAAAAACTATCCTATTTTTTCTAAACATTTTCTAATTTCTTCATTCTTCACTCCGTTCCGGTGCTCCATTATTCATCTGCAAAAAAAAGAAAAGAGAAAGTCCGAAAGCAGTTAAATTGGAAAAGACAGTTAAAATTAGACTCATCATTAAGGGCCACTGACTGGGATCAGTTAACCCTCTCTGCAAATCGCGGGATTTCTCCCGGTTCACAGAGAGGGAAGAATTTTTATGCAAAGTTGAAAAAATGCAAATGTCAAAATGCATAGAATATCAAACTGCATAGTTTCAAAATCTCAAACTTCAAATTCAAACCAAACTGAAAAAAATCCAAGTTACCACTTTCTATCAAAAGCCAAAAGTGCAACCTACTGTCAAAAATACAAAAAGTCTACCCAAGCTGTCAAAGAAGGATTTGGCCAAGATATCAAAGAAAAATACAAAGTCAAATCCAAAGCTGTCAAAGAAAGATGAAGATGCAGAGAAATTGTATGCAAGTAAGCAAATTCAAATCATCATTTCCCATCAATAGCCCTTTCAGGAAAAAAATAGTACAAAAAGCATAATATTATAATGCAAACTGTACAGAGAGAGAAAAAGAAGAGAAATAGAAGCAGGTTTTCAGGCTTTAGGCTTAGGCAGGATAGGGAGAAAGATATAACACAAAGAACAAAACACAGTTCAGGATAGAAGAAAGATACAAAGCCTGAAGCCTCACATTACTGTAAAGCCAAGCAAATATCCAAACGGACAAAGACACAGGCCCTCAGCAAACATACATCACTGGGCAATAAAACATTCCAAGCAAGCATATAGAAGAGGCATCCAACTCAAGACAAGTTCAAGGAGTCAATCCCAGTATAGTCAAACAAATCTAAGGCAACGAGTATACAGTGTTCAAGAAGAAGAAGAAAGAAGCAAATTCGAGACAAGGTTTTCAGGCAATATACAAATCATCATAAAACCTAACCAGGGTCACCAAGAAGCAAAGATTCGTCATGTTTTCTCACGCCGTCCCGGCCTCCTAAGCGCCACATCCCCTTTTCTCTCCTCCTTCTCCAAGGTCAGGTAGTACATCCTTCTCCCTCTCTTTTTCTCCTTTATCTCATAACAATAAAAAATCAAGGTTTTAGTTCAAATCAAAAACACACGCGAATTCGTAAAAAAGGGAAACATAACATTGAAAACGAACCTCGTTTCGTAAGGACACTGAGCCCGTGCTGTGGAGGGAAGAGAGACTTTGGGGGTGACGCTGGTGGCCTGAAAGGGAAGCGCTCAGGAAGTTGAAGATGAAAACGACGATGAACGAACACGAACGGCGCGCTACAAACCCTAAGCTTTCGTTCTGAACAAACAAAATCTCAACCCTAAAGAAAAATCGTTTCAAGCAATGGGCCTGACCCGTTTCAAGTTTCTCTGAGGCCCATTGAATTGCTCTTTTTTCTTCAACAAAAACATTTCACTTCAACCCTAACTTTTTTTATTATTATTATAAAACAATATTTTCTTTTCCTTTTATTTATTCTTTACAAAAATCACATTAATACTAAATATATGAAAACACTTTTTATTTAAAATACCCAATTAAAATACATGTGTACATAAATAATAAATACATTTTTTGTATCATATCATTAAATTTGAAAATATCTTCTTTTAATATATTTTTGTACATAATTGATAAAATACATATTTTTCTAATATTAAAATTCTTAAAACACTTAGTTAACACACTTTTTGTATATAATAAACCATGACACATTTTATACTTGAACATTCAATTAAAACATTTTCTTTTTTGTACATATTAAAAATACACAAATCAAAGATTCCTTAAAGCACATATTTAGGTCAAATACCCTAATACGCTTCAATTTCACATGTCGCACTTGTAAATAATTACACATACTCATATACATATACACTTACACAATGCAAATCCATTCACATTGCCCTATACACATTTGTTTATCTTATATCTGTATATTCGATATTTACATTTGATTGCGAATTCGATTTGGTTGTAACTTATTGGATACTATAAGTCTCATCCCCATTCATACACTTGTACCCCTAATCCCGGATACTATTTTGTAATAGCGTAGATTTTACATTTCCGCAATTTACAGTTTTCTAATTATACCATGGTTAGACCTAGGGTTTGTATGTACATAAAATCAAACGCTAGATAACCTAATACAAGACAAATACATGTAATCAATACACAATCACACTTGCACCCTCTAGGGTAATCCCACATGTTGCCTTCCATAATGGGCCATGCTTGCACGTCGAGTATCTTTGGCAAAACAAAATCAAATGATCATAAGTCTCAAAGTGTTGCCTAAACAGAATGATCATAGTCCCTTCAAAGTAAATTTCCAAAGACACTTGGCACCATTGCATTCATGGTTCATACAATGACCCGCGCCCGTCCCGAATAAACTTCCTAAACGCAAGATTGTCCATCAACTTTAATGATGGAACAAAATTGTTAAAAGGGGTTAAAACATAACAAAAACCTTTGAGTACAATAGGGTAGACAAAACTCTTAGTTACTTGAGATCAATTTGCAAAAAAAACACTTGCCTTCTTTTCAAAAAAACCACAATCCACAACACTTTCAAACAAACTCCCAAAAATATTTGAAACATCTTTTCGAAAAGATCCACACTTTTGTAAAACACTCAATCACGAGTCAAATACATTAGTTGCTTAAGACAAGGCATCTTTTTCCAAAACATTTTCAAAAAGCACCCACACACACACCATTTTCAAGCAATCGAAAAAAACAAGGTAAGTGATCTAAAAAACCAAGTAACTAAGAGCCCATGGATAACCATGGATGAAAAGGGTGCTAATACCTTCCCTTTTCATAATCTACCCCCCGAACCCACGAAATATCTCAAAAGGTTTTTGCTGTGCTTTTTTAACCTTTCCTTTAGGATAAAATAAAAAGTCGGTGGCGACTCTTGCTCAACCGCACAAGTGCGAATACGAACGCAAAACACTAGTCAGTTCTCCCACCGTATCACAGAACTGGCGACTCTGCTGGGGATTTTTTAAAAGTGGGGTTACCTTAGGGTTTAGATCACCTTTGTTTTCAAATTGATTGCTTTGTTTGCTTTACATTTGTGGGCTTTGTATCGGAGTTTTATAGATCCTAACCCGGATCTGGGGATACCTTCTTAGAAAGTAGCAACAAGGCTGTGAGGGAACTGTGCGGGGTACACCGACATGGTTGAAGCAGTCTGCTACGTTGATGTGGCACTTTGGTGTGTACCGGTAACCCTTGAGTTCAGTCAAGGAGAGTACGGGGCCGCCGCGTGGTGTCGCGAAGCATCAACTGACCTTAGGAACCTTAATCGAACCATCTTGGCCTTTTTAGGGTAGTGAGATAACTGACTTTGGTGCAGTCCGAGGTTGGTTGATACTCGATACTACACCCAATTGAGGGTTGCTTTCCTGGAATATTTCGGTCGCCAGTTCAGTGGCTAAATCGAAACGATGAACAATGAAAGCAATCCAGTGATATTGGGATCCTTAGAACCCGGTTACTTCTAATAGGACAGGTTGAGCCCACCAAACTTCAAGAGGGTAATACCCAGATCCCATGCAGGCCTAAACTCTAAGGGCTTGTCTTGTGTGACTTGTGTGCCTTACCATGTTTGCCTTTGTGAATATTTGTGGTGTGTTAAGCATAGCATCATAACATCATACAACATCATGTGCATTTGCTAACCATTTCAAGGGTTCGAATCTTCATCTTTGTTCTTGTTTTGTAGGACATGGAAACTGTTCGCAGAAAGACAATTCAGATTAGCCTTGTAAAGATCCCTCCTCAGCTTAAGGAACTTATATCCAGGATTCCCGAGGGTTCCTCATTCAGTGAGAGACATGGAAGACTCATCAGCTTGGTTAACACCAACATTGAGGAAGATATGATAAAAGTCTTGTTCCAGTTCTTTGACCCTCTGCATCACTGTTTCACTTTCCCGGATTATCAATTGGTTCCTACATTGGAAGAGTTCTCCCGACTTCTGAAGGTCCCTATCCTTGATCGATTACCCTACAACGGTACGGAAGAGGAACCCAAGCTTGAAGAGATTGCTAAAGCCTTGCACCTACAACCATCTGACCTCAAGGGACATTGGGAAGTTAGAAGTGGTATCAAAGGGTTCTTAGCCAGGTTTCTGTTTGAGAAGGCCCAAGAATGTTGGAACTCCCTTGACCTACAAGCTTTTGAAGAAGTTGTGGCCCTCCTTGTCTATGGTTTGGTGTTATTCCCTAACCCAGATCAGCTTATTGATATCAGTGTTGTCCAGATCTTCATGACCAGGAATCCTATACCTACGTTGCTGGGGGACATCCTTCACTCATGTTACACTCGAACCATGAGAAAAAGAGGTGTTCTTTTATGCTGCACTCCTCTCCTGGGAAGGTGGTTTACGTCGCACCTTCCACAATCAGTTTTGAAGAACGAGCGGGGTTTGAGATGGTCGCAACGATTGATGACGCTTACACATGCTGATATACATTGGTGCTCTCGGTCCAAGGAGGATGTCACTATCTTTGATCGTTGCGGGGAGTACCCCAATGTTCCTTTACTTGGAATCAGAGGAGGTATTACTTACAACCCGTGTCTAGCTTGGAGACAGTTTGGTTATGCCCGGAGGGACGGCCCTCATGACATGTTAATTCCTGACATAGTCTTTGACTTCGACAACGATACACAAGGACTTCGCCAGAAATTTATCAGAGCTTGGAGGATGCCCAGTAAAATAAACAGCAAGACACTGGGGCACAGGAACTCTATCCCGTTGGAACCTTATCTCAAGTGGGTACGCGCCCGCTCCCAGAAGTTAGAGATGCCTTATCCTCATGTCCTCCCTGTGATCAAAGAGCCAGTATTGGAAGGAGAGGTGTCCTACATCATTCAACATCCTGACATGCCCACCTCCTGGGAAGAAATGCAGAAGAGCTGGGTCCAGCTTAAGGAAGAACGGAATTCTCTTGAGACCAGTCTACATGCTAGTGAAAAGAAGGTCCTGGAGCTCACCCGCCTACTGCATGAGGAGAGGAATCTTAACACCTACATCGCACCAAAGAGGATGCGCAATGTTTTTTTGCCTTGAGGAGTTATTTTGTAATATTTGACCCATGGGGCATTTATGTACTAATGAATTTCTTCTTATTAATATGATGTGCGTTCCTTTTTGTCTACAACAAATTTTGAATGTTCTAAATCCTTGAATGCATTGCATACATAAGCATACCATTCATCATGTGCATAAACAGGTCTCACACCAGGTTTCCTTATCTGTCTGCTGTTTATTTCAGTAGGATGGATCTCGAGCAAACAATCAAAGACCTACAAGCTCAGAATGCACAGTTCCAGTAACTCCTGACGACCTTGGCTAAGGGTCAGGAGGATATCAAGACCCAGTTAGGAAACAAAGACCCAGTGAAGAAGAAGAAAAAGAGACTCGGAGTGGCTACTTTGGGGAGAAGATTTGACGGAGAAGCTCGGAGAGTGCTTGAATTTCCTCCTACTTCTGATGAAGGAACCAGTAAGAAAGGTGGGGCTGCGATACCTTCCGAGTCCGATGCAGAAGAAGAAGAGGAGGTCGAAGAGGATGAAGACTATTCCGATCAACAATACCCTCCAGCTGATGATAAATACAAGGGTTTAGAAGACAGGTTGGCCGCCATGGAGCTACAAAGAGTACCGGGTTTGGATTTTGAAGACTTGGGCTTGGTGGCCGGGATTGTGATTCCCCCGAAATTCAAGGCGCCAGTGTTTGTGAGGTATGATGGGCTGTCCTGTCCAAAAATGCATCTCAGGTCCTACGTGAGAAAGATTCAACCCTATACGGCAGATAAAAATCTTTGGATTCATTTCTTTCAAGACAGTCTTTCTGGAGCTCAATTGGAGTGGTTTTATCAGCTAGAGGGAACCAGCGTCCGCAATTGGGAAGACTTGGCCACCGCTTTTTACAAACAATACCAATACAATTCTGACCTTGCCCCTACTCGTACCCAACTTCAGGGTATGTCGCTAGGAACAAGCGAGGGATTCAAAGAGTACGCACAAAAATGGAGGGATTTGGCTGGCAGGGTGCAGCCTCTATTGACTGATCGTGAGCTGGTTGATATGTTTCTAGGGACCCTATCTGGGCCATTTTTCAATCATCTGATTGGTAACTCTTCCGCAGGGTTTACCGACTTGATCTTAACAGGCGAAAGAATAGAAGCTGGCATCAAGTCAGGAAAGATTCAGAAAGCTGTTTCCGCAAGTACCGAGAAGAGACCTTTCAAAAAAGAAGCAAGTGTCGTCTATGGTCCTAAAAGACAAGTCAGGCCAGAAAGTCGCCAAGCCGTCAATGCTTTGGTCATTTCAAAACCTGTTGCTGCTCCTCAGCAGTACAATCAACAAAGAAGTGAAAGGCCCAAGAGGCAGTATACTCGGCTGAGTATGACCTTATCTCAAATTCTACCCCAACTTTTGTCAACCAACTTGGTGACCCTCAAAGAAGCTCCTAAGATCGTCAACACTACGTCTCCTAAGTATAACCCAAATGCCCAGTGCGCTTATCATTCTGATAGTCCCGGGCACACTACTGATGATTGCTGGGCCTTGAGAAACAAAGTGTAAGATCTGATCGACGCAAAGGAAATTCAGTTTGAAGCGCCGGAGAGACCAAATGTTGTAACTGCTCCTATGCCCCAGCATAGAGTAAATGCCATTGAGGAAGAATTATATGCTGTTTCGATAAATGAAGTTGTCACCCCTCTGAAGACCGTCAAGAAGAACCTACTGCTGGCCGGCTTATTTCCGAGTTGCAGTGAAGGTTGCCTGTTCTGTGCTGTTTCCCTATCTGGTTGTCCCTTGCTGAAGTTAGGCGTCCAAAGCCTAATGGATAGCAAGGAGATTCTATTTAAGAAGTCTGCTGTTCAGTTGGTTCCGGTAAAAGAAGTCTCTGTGGTTACCATCTTCAATAATCCAATCAAGGCTCTCCCAAAGAAGCCTGTTCAAATCATGACTGTTGCACCTGTGGTTATTACTGTTCCGGGGCCTCTCCCCTACGTATCTGATAAAGTTGTCCCCTGGCATTATGGGGAAGACGTATATGTAAATGGAATCAAACAAGAATTCGACATTGGCGCCAGTATCTGCGATATCACTGGTCCAGCCAAGGTCACCCGCAGTGGCAGGCTCTTCTCGCCTGACATTGCACCGCCCGCTATTCGAAGACCCCTCCTTATAACACCTACAAGTTTACCTGTTCCTACTGCTGATCAAGTTGTCTCCCCTGCTGCCGAGTCATCTGATGCTCGGGGCAAAGGGATTGAAGAGGAGCCTGCCCAGATGGAGGCACCAATACCTATAAATGTTGAGGCCTCCCAACAAGAAATGGAGGAGATCCTGAAAATAATAAAGAAGAGTGATTTCAATGTTGTCGAACAGCTGGGGCATACGCCCTCCAAGATCTCCATGCTCTCCTTATTGCTATGCTCTGAGGCCCATGCTAAGGCCTTGATCTCATTTCTCAAGACGGCCCATGTGCCGCAGGAAACGTCTGCAGTCCAGTTCACTGATTGCGTAGCAAATCTGACAGCAGACAATGGCTTGGGTTTTTCAGATGTTGATCTGACTGCGAAGGGAAGAGACCACAATGATGCCCTACATGTCTCTATCGAATGCAGGGGCACTACTCTGGCGCATGTATTGGTGGATACTGGTTCTTCCTTGAATGTTCTACCGAAAAAGACTTTAGACCGTTTGGATTATGAAGGCCTGGAACTGAAGCCCAGCAATATCATCGTCAGGGCCTTTGACGGTTCAAAAAGGATGGTTCATGGAGAGGTGGACATCCCTATTCGTGTGGGCTCTCAGGTATTCGACTCTACTTTTTATGTGATGGATATACGTCCATCGTACTCTTGTCTACTGGGTCGACCTTGGATCCATAAAGCTGGGGCAGTGACCTCCACCTTGCACCAGAAACTGAAGTATCCTGTCAGGGGGAAGATCGTCACTGTGCAAGGAGAAGAGGAGTATATGGTGAGCCATTTGAATTCCTTCAGATACATTGAGATGGACGGGGAGTTCATTGAAACCCCCTTTCAGCATTTCGAGGAGGTGCATCCAATTTCAGCAGCAGCAGAAACAGCAGTCGGAGAGAATGTTCCTTTGAAGATGGCTTCCTTAAAGGATGCCCGGGCTGTGGTTCAGAAAGGCAATTGTGCAAACTGGGGTCAGCTTCCTGACTTCACTCAGAAGAACGACAAGTTTGGGCTGGGCTTTACCGCAGAGGCTCAGAGGGCAGTGCGCAAGGGGAAGATCAGAAAGGCTCCGGTGTTTATCTCCAATCCAAGGGTGAATGCTATCGAGGAGGATGTAGAGGAAGCAGAGTTTGACAGTTGGATCTACCCGACTACCAGCAACGGACCAAGCAACTGGACGGCAAAGGATTTTACACCTATCACATTTGTCACGCAGTAATTGATTTCTTTTGATTTCCAAAATTGTAACAAACAATATGTTAAAACTTTATTGGCTCGGTGTCCTACCCGGGGCATCGTAGCTCCATTTGTGAGGGCTTTTTGTATGACATTTTCATATATCATCAATCAAAACATTGGACGTTTGTTGCATTTCAAATCTTGTGCTCTTTTTCTTTCTGTGTTATACATATTGCAAAACAGCTATATTTACACACACTCACTTATACAGGTTTCAATCCACTCTGGATCTCACTGGTAACAGCTCTGCTACCACCAGTTATGACTTTGAGAATCCGATCAACTTGGCCGAAGACGAAGGTGAGGATGATTGCCAAGTGCCTGGTGAACTCGCAAGACTGCTACTCCAGGAAGAGAGAGCTATTCAACCACATGAAGAGCCGTTGGAGACAATTAATCTGGGTACTGAGACAGATAGGAAAGAGGTCAAGATTGGTGCCAATCTAGAGCTCAGCGTGAAGCAACGATTGATCCAGATGCTACAGGATTACATGGAGATTTTTGCTTGGTCCTATGAAGATATGCCTGGTTTGGATGCCGACATTGTAGTTCATCACCTGCCAACCAAGGAAGACTGCCCTCCGGTAAAGCAAAAAGTCCGACGGATGCGACCAGAGATGTCTGAGAAGATCAAGGCCGAGGTTATGAAACAGTTTGATGCCGGGTTCCTTGCAGTGACTTCTTACCCTCAGTGGGTTGCCAATGTGGTGCCGGTACCAAAGAAGGACGGTAAGGTCAGAATGTGTGTTGACTACAGGGATCTGAACAGGGCCAGCCCCAAGGATGACTTCCCCCTACCTCACATTGATGTCCTTGTTGACAATACAGCTCAACACAAGGTGTTCTCCTTCATGGATGGTTTTTCGGGGTATAATCAAATCAAGATGGCTCCAGAAGATATGGAGAAGACTACCTTTGTGACTCAGTGGGGCACCTTCTGTTAAAAGGTCATGCCATTCGGATTGAAAAATGCTGGGGCAACCTATCAACGTGCCATGGTTGCTTTATTTCATGATATGATCCATCATGAGATTGAGGTATACGTTGATGATATGATTGCAAGGTCTCAAACTGAGGAGGAGCACCTTGACCATCTGAGGAAGTTATTTGACCGACTCAAGTTGTACAAGCTGAGATTGAATCCCAACAAATGCACCTTTGGGGTAAGATCCGGAAAATTGCTAGGTTTCATTGTAAGTGATAAAGGTATTCAGGTGGACCCTGCCAAGGTAAAAGCCATACAAGAGATGCCGACTCCAAAAACAGAGAAAGAAGTCAGAGGTTTCCTAGGACGACTGAATTACATTGCCCGATTCATCTCACATCTGACTGCTACTTGTGAGCCAATTTTCAAATTACTGAAGAAAGATCAAGTAGTACGCTGGAATGATGAATGTCAGGCCGCCTTTGAAAAGATAAAGGAATATCTCCAAGAGCCACCCATTCTTATGCCACCAGTGGAAGGAAGACCTCTGATACTATATTTGACAGTACTTGACAATTCAATGGGGTGTGTGCTGGGACAGCATGACGAGTCTGGCCGAAAAGAGCATGCTATTTATTACTTGAGCAAAAAGTTTACCGACTGTGAGTCTCGTTACTCACTGCTTGAGAAAACTTGCTGCGCTCTTGTATGGGCTGCTCGCCGGCTGAGACAGTATATGCTGACTCACACTACTTTATTGATTTCAAAAATGGATCCCATCAAGTACATATTTGAAAAGCCCGCTCTGTCTGGAAGAATAGCGAGATGGCAAATGATCTTAACAGAATATGATATCCAGTATAAAACTCAGAAAGCAATTAAGGGAAGTGTACTGGCAGATCATTTGGCACACCAACCTGTGGACGATTACCAATCATTGAACTTTGATTTTCCGGACGAAGACATCATGGTGGTAACTGACTGTGAAGTACCTGGACCGGATGAAGGACCTGAGGAAGGATCCCGATGGTCTATTCATTTTGATGGAGCCTCCAATGCTTTGGGTAACGGCGTCGGCGCTGTAATCATATCTCCCAAAGGAGCTCATACTCCCCTCACGGCCCGGTTATGCTTCAGCTGCACCAACAATATGGCAGAATATGAGGCATGTATCATGGGTTTACAAGCTGCAATCGACTTAAGGATCAAATTTCTAAGTGTCTTCGGAGATTCCGCTCTCGTGATCAATCAGATCAAAGGTGAGTGGGATACGAAACACCCGAATCTTATTCCTTACAAGGAGTATGTGTCGACCTTGCTTCCCCACTTTGAAGAGATAACTTTCGAACACTTCCCTAGAGAGGAGAATCAGCTAGCGGACGCCCTAGCTACGATGTCTTCAATGTTCAAAGTTAAATGGGACAATGAGGCTCCCCGAATCATTATCTGGAAGTTGGATGAACCGGCATACTGCTGCGAGCTCGAGGCTGAGAAGGTGATTGAAAAACCCTGGTATCATGAGGTGAAGAGGTACTTGGAAGCCCAGGAATACCCTGAAGGTGCGTCTGTCAATGATAAGAAGTTCATGAGGAGGTTTGCTGCAAAATTCTTCCTCAACAACGGCATTCTCTACAAACGGAATCATGATTCAACTCTGCTACGTTGTATGGATAAGGCCGAAGCAGAGAAAATTATGATAGAACTGCATGAAGGTAAATTTGGAACACATTCCAGTGGACACACCATGGCTAAGAAAATCCTTCGGGCAGGATATTTCTGGTCCACGATGGAAGCCGATTGTTACCAACACTCCCGAACTTGTCATAAATGCCAGATCTATGCTGACAAGGTGCATATCCCTTGGGTTCCTTTGAATGTCCTGACGGCACCTTGGCCTTTTGCAATGTGGGGCATCGATATGATCGGTGAGATCCGACCGACGGCATCCAATGGGCATCGCTTCATCTTGGTGGCGATCGATTACTTCACGAAGTGGGTTGAGGCAGCTTCCTACGCCACAGTAACCAAGAGCGTCGTGGCACGTTTCATCCGGCATAATCTGATCTGTCGGTACGGCGTCCCGGAAAGAATCATTATGGACAATGGTACCAATCTCAATAATTCGATGATCACTGAACTCTGTGAACAATTCAAGATACAACACCACAATTCTTCTCCCTACCGGCCGAAGATGAATGGGGCTGTAGAGGCAGCCAATAAGAATATTAAGAAAATTGTGCAGAAGATGACGGTGACCTATAAAGATTGGCACGAGATGTTGCCGTTCGCTCTTCATGGGTACCGTACCTCAGCAAGGACGTCAACCGGGGCAACTCCCTTCTCTTTGGTCTATGGCATGGAGGCAGTCTTGCCAATTGAAGTCCAGATACCCTCTCTCCGGATAATGAAGGATGCAGACTTGAGTGAAGATGACTGGATCCAGACTCGACTTGATCAATTAAATCTGATTGACGAAAAGAGGCTCACTGCTATCTGTCATGGCCAAACGTATCAAAAACGGATGATCAGGGCATTTAACAAGAAAGTCAGACCGCAAGAGTATCAAGTTGGGGACCTGGTAATCAAACGCATCATCCTTCCTCAAAGTGATCCCCGGGGCAAATGGACCCCTACATACGAAGGGCCATTTGTGGTTAAACGTGTGTTCTCAGGAGGAGCCATGATCCTAACCACCATGGATGGTGACGACCTTCCTCACCCCGCCAATGCAGACATAGTGAAAAAATACTACGTGTAAATAAAGGACCCGCTAGGTTGATATACCTAGGCAAAAATAAGGGCCTCCCGGCGAACCAAAAGGGTTCGGGCAAAAATAAGGGATGAAATGAATAAAATCTGTACACCCGGCAAGTCGAAAACCTGAAAAGGCGGCTTGGGCAAAAATGGGTATCCCGGTGGACTGAAAACCCGAAAGGGCGGTCCAGGCAAAAGTTAGGGATAAAAGCGTAACACTATGTCTCATTGGATCACTTCGCATCCGGAATTCGGCATCAACTATCTGGCTCAGATTTCGGCATCGACCAATCAGCTTCATCTTCAACTAGGTAGCAAAGCGATGAGACATTCGAAGACATAAAGGCGATAGCAGAGTTGGAACCCAGTGGGATTGTTCACATAGCTGTTTTAATTTCCTTTTTTTCAAATTGTAAACTCTATGTTATTTGGCGACATCCTCTTACTAGGATGTCAGCCTCTTGTACAAAGACGCCTATTCACAGGCAAAGTTCACATCAATACAAATTCACTTGTCCCTACAAATTGCCATTGTTTTCCCTTTTTTCTGCTTTGTCTTGCGAAGAACGTCCAATGTTCATTTTTTATATATGCATTTGACATTAAAATTGTTGACTCATAAATATTCGCACATGAAACAAAAGATCAATTACAGGTGACATCAGAAATAGGGGCAATGTGGAGTTGTCTGATGCAGTCTGGTTGTTTTGTCCGCCAAGGCACCAAGGCAAATTCGACTGAAGAATGTGACCAAATCATCTCAACGTCCCGCAGAGTAAGACAAGATTCAGCAATACTTTCCCCAAGAGGAGTTGATTCCCCGTCAATCCTGTGAAGTCTCAACACCCCCCCGGCGGGTCTTAAAGCTCACTCCCCAGTAGATTCTGGAAGCTTGTTCCCTGCAGGATACGGGCGTCTCTCCCGAGTTTTTATTCAGAGTTATTTCCTCTCGAGGACTTATAACTGGGTTATCCTCATCTAAAAACCACAGAAGATCGCCCTCGGCAAAGTTCCTTCAATCCCCAGCGGAGTTTATCATCGTTATCCCCAGCGGAATCCATCATTAAAGTCCTCAACAGGCCTCTCATCAAACCTCGGCCAAATATCTCTTCCACAGAGCAACTCCCCGGCCGGTCGTCAAGGATTTATTTTCCTAAGACGAAAATTACATTCATAAACATTTCACATTTTCATACATCTTGCTTACATACATGATAAAGCGCATACGACACTATCTCATGTTGAACATCATGCATATCATGCATCATGACATTACATACAACTTATGTTGTTGCCTTTTCAGGGAAAAGACAATCCAAAAGACAACTACCTTCAACTGTCCCAATTCCAGATTCGATACCTGTATCTAGCCAGGGCACATCTGAGAGTGATCACATTTCCAGATTCGATTCCTGTATCTAGCCAGGGCATGTCTGAAGAGTTTGAAGATTCGACTCCTGTATCCAGCCAGGGCATATCTATCAACTATCACGTTCCCAGATTCGATTCCTGTATCTAGCCAGGGCATGTCTGAAGAGTTTGAAGATTCGACTCCTGTATCCAGCCAGGGCATATCTATCAACTATCACATTTCCAAATTTGATTCCTGTATCTAGCCAGGGCATGTCTGAAGAGTTTGAAGATTCGACTCCTGTATCCAGCCAGGGCATATCTATCAACTATCACATTTCCATATTCGATTCCTGTATCTAGCCAGGGCATGTCTGAAGAGTTTGAAGATTCGACTCCTGTATCCAGCCAGGGCATATCTGTCAACTATCACATTTCCAGATTCGATTCCTGTATCTAGCCAGGGCATGTCTGAAGAGTTTGAAGATTCGACTCCTGTATCCAGCCAGGGCATATCTGTTAACTATCACATTTCCAGATTCGATTCCTGTATCTAGCCAGGGCATGTCTGAAGAGTTTGAAGATTCGACTCCTATATCCAGCCAGGGCATATCTATCAACTATCACATTTCCAGATTCGATTCCTGTATCTAGCCAGGGCATGTCTGAAGAGTTTGAAGATTCGACTCCTGTATCCAGCCAGGGCATATCTATCAACTATCACATTTCCGGATTCGATTCCTGTATCTAGCCATGACATATCTACATCAGGAGATTGAAGATCAAATACCTGTAACAAGCCAGGAAAACATCTTCCTTTCTCAAAATACACAAGTTCTCGCTAAGGAATCTCTTATGCGATCAACACTTCCAAATGGCATCTATAAGCCCATTCCTGACAGGGCTCTGTCGCGTCTTCAGATGGCATCTATAAGCCCATCCACCTATCCACCATCTCTCCAAATGGCATCTATAAGCCCATTCCCGACATCACATTGCTGATACTTCAACATGCGAGTGCAAATTTCCGGGCACCCTAGTGTCCAATCTCCTTTTACCTTCAAGTCGCGAAAGGCAAAATTGCCAATCTAACTCTTCAGGTCCAAGAAGATTGAACAGGGGAAACTGTTGTACCCCAAAATTTGCCCTCGCATTTTTCCCCAAGAAATATCAGCTTCAAGCCTTTCCTGATTTTTTAAACTGACTCAAGAATCGGACAAACGGACTTTTCTTGTCAGCCAAGCGAAATTAGGGTTTTATTGATTTTCAGGATTCTGAATTATTTCGAACAGTTGGCTCAGGGTTTTGGTTGATTTTTGGTTTAACTTTGATCAGGCGAACGTTATTTGGCATTTAATCAGGAATTAAGGTTTTGTGGGCATATTCTCAGAAAGATTAAAATTCTACAGCGCGTCGCAGTTTATTCCGAGATTCGGGTTAAATTCGCATTATCTTGATTTAATCAGCGAAAGGGACAGTTGGTTTGAATTCATGTTGTTTTGTTTGAGCCAGTCAAAAGAAATGTGCAGTTTGGAATTACAGTGCTTGGCAAAGAATCAGTGAAAAAAAAGGGATTGCGTCTGATCAGTTTATGTGCTCGACTGTGCGTTGCTTTGAATGATGGAGACGTCAAGTTCGTTTATTTTGATCAACAAGGTTTAGTTGATTATTTATGGTTCTAAGAATTAAATACTTGAAATTTAACTTTCATTTTATTTAATTCAAGGGATTATAAATAACAAGTAAATAATTAAAGAAAAGGAATTGAAAAGATTTAATTGAATCAATAGAATTTTTATTTCATATTTAATGTTTGTTACAATTATTATTTGATACAAGTATTTAATTACGAAGTATTTAAAATAATAATGGTTTACAAATAATTAAATTGAAAATAAAAACTATCCTATTTTTTCTAAACATTTTCTAATTTCTTCATTCTTCACTCCGTTCCGGTGCTCTATTATTCATCTGCAAAAAAAGAAAAGAGAAAGTCCGAAAGCAGTTAAATTGGAAAAGACAGTTAAAATTAGACTCATCATTAAGGGCCACTGACTGGGATCAGTTAACCCTCTCTGCAAATCGCGGGATTTCTCCCGGTTCACAGAGAGGGAAGAATTTTTATGCAAAGTTGAAAAAATGCAAATGTCAAAATGCATAGAATATCAAACTGCATAGTTTCAAAATCTCAAACTTCAAATTCAAACCAAACTGAAAAAAATCCAAGTTACCACTTTCTATCAAAAGCCAAAAGTGCAACCTACTGTCAAAAATACAAAAAGTCTACCCAAGCTGTCAAAGAAGGATTTGGCCAAGATATCAAAGAAAAATACAAAGTCAAATCCAAAGTTGTCAAAGAAAGATGAAGATGCAGAGAAATTGTATGCAAGCAAGCAAATTCAAATCATCATTTCCCATCAATAGCCCTTTCAGGAAAAAAATAGTACAAAAAGCATAATATTATAATGCAAACTGTACAGAGAGAGAAAAAGAAGAGAAATAGAAGCAGGTTTTCAGGCTTTAGGCTTAGGCAGGATAGGGAGAAAGATATAACACAAAGAACAAAACACAGTTCAGGATAGAAGAAAGATACAAAGCCTGAAGCCTCACATTACTGTAAAGCCAAGCAAATATCCAAACGGACAAAGACACAGGCCCTCAGCAAACATACATCACTGGGCAATAAAACATTCCAAGCAAGCATATAGAAGAGGCATCCAACTCAAGACAAGTTCAAGGAGTCAATCCCAGTATAGTCAAACAAATCTAAGGCAACGAGTATACAGTGTTCAAGAAGAAGAAGAAAGAAGCAAATTCGAGACAAGGTTTTCAGGCAATATACAAATCATCATAAAACCTAACCAGGGTCACCAAGAAGCAAAGATTCGTCACGTTTTCTCACGCCGTCCCGGCCTCCTAAGCGCCACATCCCCTTTTCTCTCCTCCTTCTCCAAGGTCAGGTAGTACATCCTTCTCCCTCTCTTTTTCTCCTTTATCTCATAACAATAAAAAATCAAGGTTTTAGTTCAAATCAAAAACACACGCGAATTCGTAAAAAAGGGAAACATAACATTGAAAACGAACCTCGTTTCGTAAGGACACTGAGCCCGTGCTGTGGAGGGAAGAGAGACTTTGGGGGTGACGCTGGTGGCCTGAAAGGGAAGCGCTCAGGAAGTTGAAGATGAAAACGACGATGAACGAACACGAACGGCGCGCTACAAACCCTAAGCTTTTGTTCTGAACAAACAAAATCTCAACCCTAAAGAAAAATCGTTTCAAGCAATGGGCCTGACCCGTTTCAAGTTTCTCTGAGGCCCATTGAATTGCTCTTTTTTCTTCAACAAAAACATTTCACTTCAACCCTAACTTTTTTTATTATTATTATAAAACAATATTTTCTTTTCCTTTTATTTATTCTTTACAAAAATCACATTAATACTAAATATATGAAAACACTTTTTATTTAAAATACCCAATTAAAATACATGTGTACATAAATAATAAATACATTTTTTGTATCATATCATTAAATTTGAAAATATCTTCTTTTAATATATTTTTGTACATAATTGATAAAATACATATTTTTCTAATATTAAAATTCTTAAAACACTTAGTTAACACACTTTTTGTATATAATAAACCATGACACATTTTATACTTGAACATTCAATTAAAACATTTTCTTTTTTGTACATATTAAAAATACACAAATCAAAGATTCCTTAAAGCACATATTTAGGTCAAATACCCTAATACGCTTTAATTTCACATGTCGCACTTGTAAATAATTACACATACTCATATACATATACACTTACACAATGCAAATCCATTCACATTTCCCTATACACATTTGTTTATCTTATATCTGTATATTCGATATTTACATTTGATTGCGAATTCGATTTGGTTGTAACTTATTGGATACTATAAGTCTCATCCCCATTCATACACTTGTACCCCTAATCCCAGATACTATTTTGTAATAGCGTAGATTTTACATTTCCGCAATTTACAGTTTTCTAATTATACCATGGTTAGACCTAGGGTTTGTATGTACATAAAATCAAACGCTAGATAACCTAATACAAGACAAATACATGTAATCAATACACAATCACACTTGCACCCTCTAGGGTAATCCCACATGTTGCCTTCCATAATGGGCCATGCTTGCACGTCGAGTATCTTTGGCAAAACAAAATCAAATGATCATAAGTCTCAAAGTGTTGCCTAAACAGAATGATCATAGTCCCTTCAAAGTAAATTGCCAAAGACACTTGGCACCATTGCATTCATGGTTCATACAATGACCCGCGCCCGTCCCGAATAAACTTCCTAAACGCAAGATTGTCCATCAACTTTAATGATGGAACAAAATTGTTAAAAGGGGTTAAAACATAACAAAAACCTTTGAGTACAATAGGGTAGACAAAACTCTTAGTTACTTGAGATCAATTTGCAAAAAAAAACACTTGCCTTCTTTTCAAAAAAACCACAATCCACAACACTTTCAAACAAACTCCCAAAAACATTTGAAACATCTTTTCGAAAAGATCCACACTTTTGTAAAACACTCAATCACGAGTCAAATACATTAGTTGCCTAAGACAAGGCATCTTTTTCCAAAACATTTTCAAAAAGCACCCACACACACACCATTTTCAAGCAATCGAAAAAAACAAGGTAAGTGATCTAAAAAACCAAGTAACTAAGAGCCCATGGATAACCATGGATGAAAAGGGTGCTAATACCTTCCCTTTTCATAATCTACCCCCCGAACCCACGAAATATCTCAAAAGGTTTTTGCTGTGCTTTTTTAACCTTTCCTTTAGGATAAAATAAAAAGTCGGTGGCGACTCTTGCTCAACCGCACAAGTGCGAATACGAACGCAAAACACTAGTCAGTTCTCCCACCGTATCACACATAGTATTACGCTTTAATCCCTAACTTTTGCCTGGACCGCCCTTTCGGGTTTTCAGTCCACCGGGATACCCATTTTTGCCCAAGCCGCCTTTTCAGGTTTTCGACTTGCCGGGTGTACAGGTTTTTTTTTATTTTCATCCCTTATTTTTGCCCGAACCCTTTTGGTTCGCCGGGAAGCCCTTATTTTTGCCTAGGCCAGTCGACCTAGTGGGTTTTTTATTCATACGTAGTATCTTTTTACTATGTCTGTATTGGCGGGGTGAGGAAGGTCGTCACCATCCATGGTGGTTAGAATCATCGCACCTCCTGAGAAGATATTCTTAACCACAAATGGCCCTTCGTACGTAGGGGTCCATTTGCCCCTGGGATCACCTTGAGGTAGAATGATGCGCTTGATTACCAGGTCTCCGACTTGATACTCTTGTCGTCTGACTTTCTTGTTAAATGCCTTGATCATCCGTTTTTGGTACGTCTGACCATGACAAATAGCAGTGAGTCTCTTTTCGTCGATTAGGTTTAATTGATCAAGCCGAGTCTGGATCCAGTCATTTTCGCTCAAACCTGCGTCCTTCATGATTCAGAGAGAGGGTATCTGAACTTCGATGGGCAAGACTGCCTCCATGCCATAGACCAAGGAAAAGGGTGTTACCCCTGTTGATGTTCGTGCTGAGGTACGGTACCCATGAAGAGCGAACGGTAACATCTCGTGCCAATCTTTGTAGGTCACTGTCATCTTCTGCACAATCTTCTTAATGTTCTTATTAGTCGCTTCGACAGCCCCATTCATCTTCGGCCGGTAAGGAGAAGAGTTGTGGTGCTGTATCTTGAATTTCTCACAGAGCTCAGTGATCATCTTGTTGTTAAGATTGGTACCATTGTCCGTAATGATCTTCTCAGGTACACTGTATCGACATATCAGATTATGCCGAATGAACTGTGCCACGACATTCTTGGTTACGGTGACAAAGGAAGCTGCTTCAACCCACTTTGTAAAGTAATCAATTGCTACCAGGATGAAGCGATGCCCATTAGATGTTGTAGGTTTGATCTCGCCGATCATATCAATGCCCCACATTGCAAAAGGCCAAGGTGCTGTCAAGAAGTTCAATGGAACTTGAGGAATGTGCACCTTATCAGCATAGATCTGGCATTTATGACATGTTCGAGAATGTTGGTAACAGTCGACTTCCATTATGGACCAGTAATATCCTGCCCGAAGGATTTTCTTTGCCATGGTATGTCCACTGGAATGCGTTCCGAAGGTACCTTCATGCAGCTCTGCCATGATCCTTTCTGCTCCAGTCTTATCCACACAACGCAGTAAGGTTGAATCATAGTTTCGTTTGTAAAGGATGTCATTGCTGAGGAAGAATTTTGCCGCGAACCTTCTCAGAAAATTCTTGTCATTAACAGATGCACCCTCGGGATATTCTTGAACATCGAGATACCTCTTTACTTCATGATACCAAGGTTTTTCGGTTACCTCTTCAGCCTCAAGATCACAGCAATGTGCAGGTTCAACCAATTTCCAGATAATGATCCGGGGAGCCTCGTTGTCCCATTTGACTTTGAACATAGAAGACATCGTAGCCAGCGCGTCCGCCAACTGATTCTCCTCTCTTGGGAAATGTTCAAAAGTTATCTCCTCGAAACGGGGGATCAACGTTAATACATACTCCTTGTAAGGAATAAGATTTGGGTGTTTCGTATCCCACTCGCCTTTGATCTGACTAATCACGAGAGCGGAATCTCCGAAGACACTCATAAACTTGATCCTTAGGTCAATTGCAGCTCGAATACCCATGATGCATGCTTCATACTCTGCCATGTTGTTGGTGCAGTTGAAACATAGTCGGGCGGTAAGTGGAGTATGAGTGCCTTTTGGAGATATGATCACAGCGCCAATGCCGTTACCCAAAGCGTTTGAGGCTCCGTCAAAGTGCATAGACCATAGGGATCCTTCCTCAGGTCCTTCATCCGGTCCAGGTACTTCACAATCAGTCACTACCATGATATTCTCGTCTGGAAATTCAAAGTTCATAGATTGGTAGTCATCCACTGCCTGATGTGCCAAATGGTCTGCCAACACACTTCCCTTGATTACTTTTTAAGTTGTGTACTGGATGTCATATTCGGTCAAGATCATATGCCATCTTGATATTCTTCCGGACAAGGCAGGCTTTTCGAATATGTACTTGATTGGATCCATTTTTAAAATCAACAGAGTAGTGTGAGTCAACATATACTGTCTCAGTCGGCGAGCAGTCCATACCAAAGCGCAACAAGTTTTCTCGAGCAGTGAGTATCGGGTCTCACAGTCGGTAAACTTTTTGCTAAGGTAATAAATAGCATGCTCTTTTCGGCCAGACTCGTCATGTTGCCCCAGTACACACCCCATTGAGCTGTCAAGTACTGTCAAGTATAAGATTAGAGGTCTCCCTTCAACCGGTGGCATAAGAATGGGTGGCTCTTGGAGATACTCTTTGATTCTTTCGAAAGCGGCTTGACATTCATCGTTCCAACATACTACTTGATCTTTCTTCAGTAGCTTGAAGATTGGTTCACAGGTAGCAGTTAGATGTGAGATGAATCGGGCAATGTAGTTCAGCCGTCCTAAAAAGCCTCTGACTTCTTTCTTTGTCTTGGGAACTGGCATCTCTTGTATGGCTTTCACTTTGGCAGGGTCCACTTGAATACCTTTGTCGCTCACGACGAAGCCCAGTAGTTTTCCAGACCTTACCCCGAAGGTGCACTTGTTCGGGTTTAATCTCAGCTTGTACAACTTCAGACGGTCAAACAGCTTCTGTAAATGGTCAAGGTGTTCCTCCTCAGTTTGGGACCTTGCAATCATATCGTCGATGTATACCTCTATCTCATGATGGATCATGTCATGAAACAGAGCAACCATGGCACGTTGGTAGGTTGCCCCAGCATTTTTCAACCCAAAAGGCATGACCTTGTAACAAAAGGTGCCCCACTGAGTAACAAAAGTGGTCTTCTCCATGTCTTCAGGAGCCATCTTGATTTGATTATAACCGGAGAAACCATCCATGAAGGAGAATACCTTATGCTGAGCCGTGTTGTCAACCAGAACGTCGATGTGAGGCAGAGGGAAATCATCCTTGGGGCTTGCCCTGTTCAAATCCCTGTAGTCAACACACATTCGGACCTTACCATCCTTCTTCGGCACTGGAACCACGTTGGCAACCCACTGAGGGTAAGAAGTCACTGCTAGAAAACCGGCGTCGAATTGTTTCATAACCCCAGCTTTGATTTTCTCGGACATCTCTGGACGCATACGGCGAACCTTCTGTTTTACCGGAGGGCATTCTTCCTTAGTAGGCAAGTGATGAACCACAATGTCGGTATCCAACCCAGGCATATCTTCGTAAGACCAGGCAAAGATTTCCACGTAGTCATGCAGCATCTAAATCAACCGTTTTTTCACGCTAAGCTCCAGATTGGCACCAATCTTGACTTCCTTTTTGTCTGTCTCAGTACCCATATTTACCGTTTCCACTGGCTCTTCATGTGGCTGAATGGCCCTCTCTTCCTGGAGTAACAGTCTTGCATGCTCACCAGGCACTTCGCAATCATCTTCACCTTCGTCTTCGGCTAAGTTGATCAGATTTTCGAAGTCATAACGGGCAGTAGTAGAGTCGTTACCAGTGAGATCCAGAGTGGATTAGAACCTGTATATGTGAGTGTGTGTAAATATAGTTGTTTTGCAATGTATAATAAAGAAAGACAAGAAGCGCAAGATTTGAAATGCAAAAAACGTCCAATGCTTTTATTAATGATATATGAAAATGACACACAAAAGCCCTCACAAATGAAGCCACGGTGCCCCGGGTAAGACACCGGGCCATAAAGTTTCAGATTATTGTTTGTTACAAATTCAAAACAAAGGAGTTCATTACTGAGTGACAAAAGTAATAGGTATGAAGTCTTTCGCAGTCCAGTTGCTTGGGCCACCGTTGGTCGTTGGGTAGATCCAACTGTCGAATTCAGATTCCTCCACGTCGTCTTCAATGGCATTTACTCCAGAATTGCTGATGAATACAGGAGGTCTTCCAATCCTTGCACTACGCACAACCCTCTGAGCTTCTACAGTGAAACCCAACCCAAACTTGTCAGTCTTCGGAGTGAAATCAGGCAGTCGGCCCCAGTTTGCATACTCACCCTTCTCAATAACAGCCAGGGCATCCTTTAAGGAAGCCATCTTCAAAGGAGAATCATCAATCACAGTCTCTGTTGCTGCCAATGTCTGAGGGACCTCTTCAAAGTGTTGAAAGGGGGTTTCAATGAATTCCCCATCCATCTCTATATACCGGAACGAGTTGAGGTGGCTGACCATGTATTCCTCCTCCCCTTGCATTGTCACAATCTTCCCCCTGACCGGGTATTTCAGCTTCTGATGTAGTATGGAGGTCACAGCTCCAGCCTTGTGGATCCATGGACGACCCAGCAAACAAGAGTAGGACGGTCGGATGTCCATCACATAGAATGTTGAATCAAAGACCTGAGAACCAACCCTGATTGGAATATCTACTTCACCATGTACCATCCTTTTGGACCCGTCAAAGGCCCGGACAACAATGTTACTTGGCTTTAACTCCAAACCCTCGCAATCCAACCTGTCTAGAGCCTTCTTGGGCAAGATGTTCAACGAGGAACCAGTGTCAACCAACACATGGGCAAGAGTAGTGCCCCTGCATTCAATGGAGACATGCAGGGCATCGTTATGGTTCTTCCCTTTGGCAGTCAGATCACTGTCGGAGAAACCCGGACCATTATCAGCAGTTAAGTTGGCCACACAATCAGTGAACTGATCAGCAGATGTCTCTTGTGGCACGTGGGCTGTCTTCAGGAAGGTAATCAGAGCCTTGGTATGGGCCTCTGAACACAACAACAGTGATAGCATAGAAATTTTAGATGGGGTGTGCCCCAGCTGCTCAACTACATTGAAATCACTCTTCTTGATAATCTTAAGAATCTCTTCCATCTCCTGCTTGGAAGCTTCAACAGTGGTTGTCTTTGGTGCCTCCATCTGGGTAGGCATATCAGTAGTAATCCCTTTGCCCCGGGCGTTAGATGACTCGGAAGCAGGGGTAGAAATAGGAACTTGATCAGGAAGGGGAGCAGTCACACTTGCAGGTGTGATGACAATAGGTCTCTGAATAGCTGGTGGCGCAATATCTGGCGAGAAGAGCCTACCACTGCGGGTGACTTTGGCAGGCCCGGTGATGTTGCTGACGCCGGTACTAGTATCAAACTCTTGTTTAACTCCAAGCACATAAACATCTGCCCCATAGTGCCACGGGACAGCTTTGTCAGATGTATAGGGGATGGGCCCCGGAACAGTGATGATTATAGGTGCAATCTTCTGAGCAGGCATAATTTTGACAGGCTTCCTCGAGGGAGCCTTGGGAGAATTGTTGAAAATGGTAACAACGGACACTTCTTCAGTAGGGATAGCAGGAACAGCAATTTTCTCGAACAAGATCTCTTTGTTATCCATCAGGTTTTGGATGCCTGACTTCAACAAAGGACAACCAGCAGGTGAAACAGAACATAGATGGCAACCTTTACTACATCCCGGAAATAAACCGGCTAGCAACAGGTTTCTCTTGACAGTCAACAACGGAGTAACAATATCATCCACAAAGGCTACATACAGGTCTTCCTCTACAACATTCACTCCATGCTTGGGCATGGGAGCAGTCACAACATTGGGCCTTTCGGGCGCCTCGAACTCTATCTCTTTAGCATCAATAAGGTCCTGAACCTTATTCCTCAGAGCCCAACAATCATCCGTAGTGTGCCCCGGGCTGTCAGAGTGATAAGCGCAGCGGGCATTGGGATTGTACTTTGGAGATGTTGTGTTTACCACCTTCGGAGCTTCTTTGACAGTTACCAGATTGGTTGACAGTAGTTGTGGCAATATCTAGGACAAGGTCATACTGAGCCGAGTGAACTGCCTTTTAGGTCTCTCACCCCTTGGTTGGTTATATTGCTGAGGAGCAGCATCAGGCTTTGAAATTACCACCGCGTTGACAGCTTGGTGGCGTTCTGGTTTATTTTGTCTCCTTGAACCATAAACAGCACTAGATTCTTTCTTGAAGGGTTTCTTTTCAGTGCTCGAGGAGGAACCTTTCTGTATCTTCCCAGACTTGATACCAGCTTCTATCCTCTCACCAGTCAAGATCAGATCTGTAAACCCAGCAGAAGAATTCCCAATTAGATGGTTGAAGAAAGGACCAGACAGGGTCCCCAAGAACATGTCCACAAGTTCACGGTCAGTTAGAGGTTTGCGCATACTCCTTAAATCCTTCACCCGTCCCTAGTGACATACCCTGGAGTTGAGTACGCGTAGGAGCGAGGTCGGAATTATACTGATACTGCTTATAAAACGCAGTAGCCAAGTCCTCCCAGTTACGAATGTTGGCTCCATCTAGCTGATAGAACCATTCGAGTTGAGTCCTTGAAAGACTATCCTGGAAGAAATGGATCCATAAATTCTTGTCGGCTGTGTAAGGTTGGATCTTCCTTACATATGATCTGAGATGCAGCTTAGGACAGGAAGCTTCGTCGTACTTTGCAAAAGCATGCGCCTTGAACTTGTGGGGGATCACCACCCCAGAGGATAAGCCTAGGTCTCCAAAGTCCAACCCGGGCACATGTTGAATCTCCATAGCACTTAGGCGGTCCTCCAGCTGTTTGTACCTATCCTCAGCAGGAGGGTACTGTTCATCATTGTAATCCGTCTCGTTATCAGAGACCATGGGACTAGGAACCCTTCTCTCTTGGGGACTGTCTTTTCCTACAGAGGAAGTAGTCAGATCCACCTCATTTTGCAGTCCATTCCCAAACCTGCGTCCAGTGTTGAACAACACAGTCCTCTTCTTCTTCTTCTTCAGAACCAGAGTCTTCAACTCCTGTTGACCCTGTGCTAGGCTCATAACCAACTCTTGGAACTGGGCATTCTGGGCCTGGAGGGCCTTGATAGCTTGTTCAGTAGTAGGTTCAGAAGTCATGATGATTGCTGAAATAAACAACGAAGAAGATAAGTGACCTGTAAAAAGGGGTACCTGTTATGCACATGATGCATGGTATGCTATTTATGCAATGCATTAAAGGGTTTGAAAGTTCAAATTCGTTGTAGACAAAAAGGAACACATGTTATATTAATAAATAATTTGTTCAGTACATCAGGGCCTCATGGGCAAAACATTACAAAACTTAATTCCAAAAGACGCTGCGCATCCTCTTTGGAGCGATGTAAGTGTTGAGGGTCTTTTCCTCGTGAAGTAGGCGGGTGAGCTCCAGAACCTTCTTCTCGCTGACATGTAAACTGGCTTCAAGAGAATTCTGCTCTTCCTTGAGTTGGATCCAGCTCTTTTGCATTTCTTCCCAAGATGTTGGCATGTCAGGATGTAGAATGGTGTGTGGCACCTCTCCTTCCAAAACAGGCTCTTTGATCACGGGGAGAATGTGAGGATATGGCATCATAAGCTTCTGGGAGCGGGCTCGTACCCACTTGAGATAAGGCTCAAGGGGGATGGAATTCTTGTGCCCCAGTGTCTTACTATCTGTGATCGGTGGATCTGGAACTGACTGTTCAACGCTGGTTCGCGAAATGTCGCGGAAGCAAGAGTCGCCACCGTCTTTTATTTTCTCCAAATGGAAAGGACAAAAGCACAGAAAAATTCCTTAAAGAGATTGCTCTCGGTTCGGGAGGTAGGTTATAGAAAGGGAAGGTGTTAGCACCCTTTCTATCCATGGTTATCCATGGGCTCTTAGATACTTGCTCATTTGTGTTTTCAAAAATGGTTTGTCTGCTTTTCAACTGTGGGTTTTAAAAAAAGTTTCTTTGAAAATTCCAGTTCGACTCTTGTATCAGTCCTCAAGAGTGTTTGAAAAATTGCTTTCGAAAGCTTTTTGAAAAGGTGTCGGTGTGAAAAGTGTTTTTGATTTGTTTTTGAAATTAGAGCAAGTATCTAGAGTCGTCTACCTACCCTAAGGAATTCGTCTGTGTAAATATCCTTTAAAGTAGTGCCATCCCACCATTGAGGGGTAGGTAGCACCACCGTTGGAGGTGTTCGGGTCAATTCGAGGTTCGGGACATGGTGATCACCAGAGCAATGGGAAGACACCTTAGAAGCTGCCCTCATGCCAGGTTCCCGGATCATGAGGACTTACTAAGACATCCTCTACTCGACGATCACCTTTCGAAAGGCAAGGCAACAGTGAGGCGTACCCTAGGGGTGGTGTGTGCGATTTGTGTGTCGTTTTCATTTGTATTTGTCTTGTCATGTCTTTGGTGTTCTACGCTTGATTTTATTTAAGGCCATTCATTCTTGCATGCTTTGTTTAGCAGTTAAGAGTATTTGCGAGGAAAAGTAAATCTAAAGCTATTACAAATGGCGCGGGTCCACATCGCCAAAATTAACCAGGACCCGATTTGACAGAAAAATAAAGAATTAAGAGAATTAAAAGTGCGAGCAATTAGTTACACGGCTTTGGGAGAGATACACAAATATTAAACGAAATAAAAGAAATATGCGAATTGAAATTGAAATCGAGACGAGGGCGTTGGACCCTTTTTGCAAAATTAAATTACATGGAATTAATTAATAAAGAAAAGAAAAGAAGATGTTTTTTGGTATTTTTTAATATTTTAGGATTTTAATGAAAAAAGAATTAATTAAAATTAAAATAAAAGGCAAACCCTAATTCTAGTTATTTTTTAATTTATTAAGAAATATGTTGAATTTTGACCTAATTTAAACCTAAGTTATTTTCATGCAAATTTGATTATAAAAATAAATAAAATAAATAAATATTATTGTGAAAAAGAAAAATTAAAAAAAAAGGAATAAAACATTGATTAAACCTAATTCTATGTTTTTTTATATTTTTATTGTGAAAAGAGTTAAAATTGCAACCTATTTTAAACTAATTAATTTCCAAGCATTTATTTACAAGAAAATATTAAAATAAAAATATTTATCATGTTTTTATCTTTTCTGATTTTTTAGGCATTTTTTATATTTTGTAAAAATAATTAATTAAATCAAAACAATAAAGCAAATAAAACAATAATTGAAAATAAACATAAAGAAAATATATAGAATTTGCAAACCAGGGGGGTTCAGGCCCCAATATGGAGGTATAGATCCAAGAATTCTGGCCCAACAAGCTTCAGGTCCATTTGACTTTTTTGATAGTATGCTGTAGCGTTGACTGGACCTTATGCTGTTCTTCCAATCTGGGCCTTGGGATTGATCTTGAGAGGGATGTGTCACGTTTGATTTGGAAGTGCATCATAGTCCTCAGTAAGTGGAACGGCATGTGAACCTGGATTGAAAAATATTATGAAGAATAATGCAGACCTGGGGTTCGAACCCAGGTCTTAGACGTCAACACAATCAGCGCTTGCCAGCTGAGCCATTAAACTCTTTTGTTAAATAAATAAACAGCAAATAATAAAATATGAAACTACGCGTTAGTGGGATAAAGCGCGCGAATTTCAAATCAACCAACCAATTCATGCCACGGACTCATCTTCCTCATGGTGTTGTTTTTTTTCTGAAATACAAAAGCAATAGACAACGGTTTCTGAACCGTTCTGTAATGCACCATTAGAAAAAATAACGAATAGGCCATAAGGCCATATAAATTAAGCGCGATTGTTGTATCTTCTTCGTCTCCATGCGCTGAGTTTAATGGTGGTGGTCTTGAGGGCCAATTTTTCCTCGTTTCAAAGTCCCCAATTTGAAGCTCTATAAACCCTAAAAATCAAACATGGTGGAATCGTATACACAGCATAAAAACGCAATTGAATATGTTGGTTAGCATCAGAATATCATAATGAACATGAATCAATGAATAAAAAATGCAAAGGATGCGTGAATCATGATGCACGATTGTGAATTTTCCTTGATGCAGTTCCGGTTCAATATACCAGTTCTTTAAGCTTTGAGGAATGATATGGATTAGAGCACGTTCAGGAACCTTCAAGGAAGCTAATGGAATGGTTTTTATGCCTTGAATCGCCTTGTAAAGATGATTTCAGTTTTGACTTTTTTTGACAATTTTCCAAGTTTGTTCTTAGTTCTTCTGCGCAGCTTAGTCTCTATCTTGATTAGGGTTATGTTTCTTGTATATGTAGGAACAATTAGGTTAAGAAAACTCAATCAAATCTCTTGTAATCATGGTTTTGAATATTTGATTTCTTAAGATTTTTCCATATCTTTTTCCATGTGTTCTTGTGTCAATTAGGATCCAATCAAGCCAAATCTTTCCACATTTGCATATGCACGAAATATTGAGTCTAAAACATGTATAAAAAGATTGGTTATGTTAAGTTAAATATTTTTCATATATTTAAATGATTTAAATGAATTAATATAAATAAAAATTCAAATAAATAAATGAAAAATGAGAAAATACTTCCCTTTGGGCCAAGTGGTCGTGCACATGTCATGGATGATGAATTATGGAAGAAAAATGGGCCCATTAGCAATTTTAGGTCATTTGAATCAATGTTGACTTTTCAAAATATCCAAAAATTTCCCAACTTCCACAAGGCATAACTTGCTCAATTTTTAAGCTTTTCTCATATTCTTTGACATTTTGGAAAGGTCTTTGAGTCCTCTAACCAATGCCTTTGGTCCCATGTCATTTTGATTTATCAATCTCAAGTTATGGCCTTTGACTTAAAGTCCCTTTTTGTTGACTTTTGAAAATGACCTATAATGTTGAAATTGATAACTTTTTGTGAGATCATTTCTTGGACTTGAAGTATGAAGATGAGTTGTAGGAAATGTCTTTCTCTTCAAAATGAGCTTTGGATGGGATTTTTCTGATAATCCATGTGAAAGTTATGCTCTGGTCAATTTCAGTTGACTTTTTCAGCTGTCCAAATAAGGAAACTTTTGCATCTTGATGATTTTCTGAGCCAAATTTTGAGAATCATGATCAAGTATTGATCAAATGATGTTTGTGGCTTCAAAATGATATGTTGACCAAAAATTTGAACTTTTGACTGCCAAATGACCATTTTGCCCCTATAGTTGACTGTAGTGCAATCTAGGGTTTTTGACTGTGCAATTTGTGCTGAATGTCTTGAAACTTGATATGAGGATGCTTGACCATATTTGTAAGCATGTGAGACTTGATTGGACCTTTGAAAACTTCATTTTCTTGATCAGAACACAAACCCTAGTTTTGACTGTATGGGAGACCTTTGCACTGTGCAACCCTTGGGGAATTTTGAAGCTTGACTTTGCAATTTCTTGAAGAATATGGGAGGGCAAATTTTGGGGTACAACAGTTGCCCCTGTTCAATCTTCTTAGACCTGAGGATGCAGATTGGCTGACGTGCCTTTCGTAATTCGAAGGTGGAAGATGATTGAACACTAGAGTGCCCAGAAATTTGCGCTCACATGTTAGCAGTGTGATGGGGGGAATGGGCTTATAGATGCCATTTGGAGATTGCTGGGTAGGATGATGGGCTTATAGATGCCATCTGGATGTTGATCGCGTAGGAGATTCCTTAGCGAGAACCTGCATACCTGCAAAACAGAAAATGAGTACCTGACACGTTGCAGGAGCTGATTTTTAGATGCTTGGTATAGATGTGTCCTGACTGGTTACAGGAGCTGAGTCTGGAGCTTCAAACGGCGATGAATGAACCAGGGATGGTTACTGCCTTAGCATGAATGGTAAGAGAACCTTGGACGATTACTACCCCAACAGGAACGTTGAGAGAATCTTGAGTGTCTTCTACTGGGATAAGAATCAGGGAGATCTTAGGGTCGATCTGACTGAACCAGAGAAGGCCTTAGACTGGATAAGCATCAGGAAAATCTTAGGGTCGATTTAACTGAACCGGACAAGGTCTTGGAATATCTTCAACTGGATAAGCATCAGGGAGATCTTAGGGTCGATCTGACTGAACCAGAGAAGGCCTTAGACTGGATAAGCATCAGGAAAATCTTAGGGTCGATTTAACTGAACCGGACAAGGTCTTGGAATATCTTCAACTGGATAAGCATCAGGGAGATCTTAGGGTCGATCTGACTGAACCAGAGAAGGCCTTAGACTGGATAAGCATCAGGAAAATCTTAGGGTCGATTTAACTGAACCGGACAAGGTCTTGGAATATCTTCAACTGGATAAGCATCAGGGAGATCTTAGGGTCGATCTGACTGAACCAGAGAAGGCCTTTGACTGGATAAGCATCAGGAAAATCTTAGGGTCGATTTAACTGAACCGGACAAGGTCTTGGAATATCTTCAACTGGATAAGCATCAGGGAGATCTTAGGGTCGATCTGACTGAACCAGAGAAGGCCTTTGACTGGATAAGCATCAGGAAAATCTTAGGGTCGATTTAACTGAGCCGGACAAGGTCTTGGAATATCTTCAACTGGATAAGCATCAGGGAGATCTCAGGGTCGATCTGACTGAACCAGAGAAGGTCTTGGAATATAGCTAAGAATTTAACTGGATTTTTCCTGAAAGGTAGAGGTCAGTCATATGCAATGCATGATATGGATCAAGCAATGATGTTCTCAATATAAATGAGACTTGTATGATATGATGTGTCTATGCATGTTATAATGATGTATGTGATGTTTTGTGTATGTTTTTGTCCAGGAAAGTAAATCCTTGACGGGTGCCGGGAAGTCGTATCCTGGGCTGATGTTGAAGAATAGATTTTGCTTCCGCTGGGGATGATAACTGCAAGAATACCGGTAGGAGAAGATGACTCCGTTGCGGAATAAACTTGGCAAATGGAGGATTCTGCGGGGAGAAAAGATACTCTAGCGACCATGCTGGGAAGCAATACTCTGTGGGAAGAGGGATGCCTTGCTGAGTGTTGATAATAATTTGCTGGGGATACCCTTGTTGTTGGAAGTATTGATGGACTTCGCTGGGGATAAGAAGACTGTATTGACGACGACCTTTCCATGGTTATTGGCTGAGGATAACCCAGTTATATCCTGTTAAGGAAATAACTCTTTAAATATGGCCGGGCGACGCGTTCGTGCTCTGCGGGGATAAGCTTCCAGAATCTACTGGGGATAAGCTTATTGCTTGGGGAAATGATTTCCAATTTTCCTGGGGAATTGGATTGGACTCTCTTGGGGAAGTTTTGACTGCAGGGGAAGTGATTCCTCTGAATATTTGATATGCCGCCGGGGAACAATCTTTAGGCCAAGACTGCCGAGGATGCTTGTTAAGAATATATGTATCGCTGCTGGGGAACGTTGAGATTTGATAACTTTGCTTGGATAAGAATGCACTGACTGCTGACTTACTCTCTGGGGAATTAAGATGTACTCGGTCTTGTTCTTTAGCTGAACCTACCTTGGTACCTTGGAGGGTAGAACAATTGGACTGCTCAGACAAATCTTTATTGCCCTTGTTTCTAGTGTCACCTGTAATAAAATCCTTTGTTTAGTATGCAAATATTTATGAGTTAGCAAACTATTGTCAATGCATATATCACAAATTGAACCTTGGACGTTCTTCGCAAAACAAAACAAAAAGGAAAACACTTGGCACGTTTAACTGAAAATATATTTGTATTGATTTTTGAATGGCCTGAAAATAGGCGTTTTTGTATACAAGAGGCTGACGTCCTAGTAAGAGAACGCCGCCGAACAAAAGAGTTTATACAAATTTTGTACAAAAGAAAATAAAATAGCTGTGTGAAATGAATGATCCCACTGGGTTTCAATTCTGCTATTGCCTTTATAACTCCGAGCGTCTCATCACTTGATGACCTTGGTTGAAGGTGAAGCTGACTGATCGATGCCGTCTGAACTTGATGTAGATACCGGATTCTGGATGCAAAGTGATCCAATGAGACATAGTATTACGCTTTATCCCTAATTTTTGCCTGGACTGCCCTTTCGGGTTTTCAGTCCACCGGGATACCCATTTTTGCCCAAGCCGCCTTTTCAGGTTTTCGACTTGCCGGGTGTACAGATTTTTTCATTTTCATCCCTTCATTTTGCCCGAACCCTTTTGATTCGACGGGAAGCCCTAATTTTTGCCTAGGCATGTCAGCCTAGCGGGTCTTTTTTATGCGTAGTATTTTTTTACTATGTCTGCATTGGCGGGGTGAGGAAGGTCGTCACCATCCATATTGGTTAGAATCATGGCTCCTCCTGAGAACACATGCTTAACCACAAATGGCCCTTCGTATGTAGGGGTCCATTTTCCCCTTGGATCACTCTGAGGAAGGATGATTCTCTTGATCACCAGATCCCCAACTTGATATTCCTGTGGTCTGACATTTTTGTTAAATGCCCTGATCATCCATTTCTGATACGTCTGACCATGACAGATAGCAGCAAGTCTCTTTTTGTCAATGAGGTTGAGCTGATCAAGTCGTGTCTGGATCCAATCATCTTCGTTCAGATTTGCATCCTTCATTATCCGGAGAGAGGGAATTTGCACTTCGATTGGCAAGACTGCCTCCATACCATAAACCAGAGAGAAAGGAGTTGCCCCGGTTGACGTCCTAGCTGAGGTTCGGTACCCATGTAGAGCGAACGGTAACATCTCGTGCCAATCTTTATAAGTCACTGTCATCTTCTGCACGATTTTCTTGATGTTCTTATTTGCTGCTTCAACAGCCCCATTCATCTTCGGTCTGTAAGGAGAAGAATTATGGTGCTGTATTTTGAACTGTTCGCAGAGCTCAGCGATCATCTTGTTGTTCAGATTGGTACCGTTGTCTGTAATAATCCTCTCAGGGACGCCGTACCGACAGATCAGATTGTGTCGAATAAACCGTGCCACAACAGTCTTGGTTACCGTAGCATAGGATGCTGCCTCAACCCACTTCGTGAAATAATCAATCGCCACTAGGATGAAGCGATGTCCATTAGATGCCGTAGGTTTAATCTCGCCGATCATGTCTATGCCCCACATTGCAAACGGCCAAGGCGCAGTCAGAACATTCAGGGGAACCGGAGGAACATGCACCTTGTCTGCATAAATCTGGCACTTGTGGCATGTCCTGGAGTGTTGGTAGCAGTCCGCTTCCATTGTGGACCAGTAGTATCCTGCCCGTAGGATCTTCTTAGCCATAGTGTGTCCACTGGAATGCGTACCAAAGGTCCCTTCATGTAGCTCTTCCATGATCCTTTCTGCTTCAGTCTTATCCACACAACGCAGTAAGGTTGAATCATGGTTCTGCTTATACAAGATGTCGTTGCTAAGGAAGAACTTTGCTGCGAACCTCCTCAGGAATTTCTTATCGTTGACAGAGGCACCTTCAGGGTATTCCTGAGCTTCCAGATATCTCTTCACTTCGTGGTACCAAGGCTTCTCAGTCACCAATTCAGTTTCGAGATCACAACAGTATGCCGGTTCGTCCAGTTTCCAGATGATGATCCGGGGAGCCTCATTATCCCATTTGACCTTGAACATTGAAGACATTGTAGCTAACGCGTCCGCTAGCTGATTCTCTTCTCTTGGAAAGTGCTCAAAGGTTATCTCTGTGAAGTGGGGGATCAGGGTCAACACACATTCTCTGTAAGGAATTAAGTTTGGGTGTTTCGTATCCCACTCTCCTTTGATCTGGTTGATCACAAGAGCGGAATCTCCGAAGACACTTAGAAATTTGATCCTTAGGTCGATTGCAGCTTGAAGACCCATGATGCACGCCTCATACTCCGCCATGTTGTTGGTACAGTTGAAACATAGTCGGGCAGTGAGTGGAGTATGAGTACCTTGGGGTGATATGATGATGGCGCCGATACCATTTCCCAAAGCATTGGAGGCTCCGTCAAAGTGCATAGACCATCGGGATCCTGGTTCAGGTCCTTCATCCGGTCCAGGTACTTCACAATCAGTCACTATCATAATGCTTTCATCCGGAAACTCGAAGTTCATTGATTGATATTCATCTACAGCTTGATGTGCCAGGTGGTCTGCCAATACACTTCCCTTGATGGCTTTCTGGGTTGTATATTGAATGTCGTATTCCGTCAAGATCATTTGCCATCTTGCAATTCTCCCAGACAGAGCAGGCTTTTCGAATATGTACTTTATAGGATCCATTTTTGAGATCAACAAAGTAGTGTGAGTCAGCATATACTGTCTCAGCCGGCGAGCAGCCCATACCAAAGCGCAGCAAGTTTTCTCAAGCAGTGAGTATCGGGTCTCACAGTCGGTAAACTTTTTGCTAAGGTAATAAATGGCATGCTCTTTTCGGCCAGACTCGTCATGCTGTCCCAGCACACACCCCATTGAATTGTCAAGCACTGTCAGGTATAGTATCAGAGGTCTCCCTTCAACCGGTGGCATAAGGATAGGTGGTTCTTGGAGATACTCTTTGATTTTGTCAAAAGCAGCCTGACATTCATCATTCCAACGTACTACCTGATCTTTCTTCAACAGCTTGAAGATTGGCTCACAAGTAGCAGTCAGATGTGAGATGAAGCGAGCAATGTAGTTCAGATGTCCTAAAAAACCTCTGACTTCTTTCTCTGTCTTGGGAGCTGGCATCTCTTGTATGGCTTTCACTTTGGCAGGGTCCACTTGAATTCCCTTATCACTGACCACGAAGCCTAACAACTTCCCAGATCTTACCCCAAAGGTGCACTTGTTCGGGTTCAATCTCAGCTTGTACAGTTTCAACCGGTCAAACAACTTCTGCAGATGATCTAGGTGCTCTTCCTCAGTCTGGGACCTAGCGATCATGTCGTCAACATACACTTCTATCTCATGATGGATCATATCATGAAATAGAGCAACCATGGCACGTTGGTAGGTTGCCCCAGCGTTCTTTAATCCAAATGGCATGACCTTGTAACAGAAGGTGCCCCACTGAGTAACAAATGTAGTCTTTTCCATGTCTTCAGGTGCCATCTTGATCTGATTGTAACCTGAAAAGCCATCCATGAAAGAGAATACTTTGTGCTGAGCCGTATTATCAACAAGGACATCAATGTGAGGTAAGGGGAAGTCATCCTTGGGGCTGGCCCTGTTCAGATCCCTATAGTCGACACACATTCTGACCTTACCGTCCTTCTTAGGTACCGGCACCACATTAGCAACCCACTGAGGGTAAGAAGTCACTGCAAGGAACCCAGCATCAAACTGTTTCATAACCTCGGCCTTAATCTTCTCGGACATCTCTGGACGCATCCGACGGACCTTTTGCTTAACTGGAGGGCGGTCTTCCCTAGTTGGCAAGTGATGGACCACAATATCGGTATCCAACCCTGGCATGTCTTCGTAGGACCAGGCAAAGATCTCCATATAATCATGTAACATCTTGGTTAACCGTTGCTTCACGCTGAGCTCTAGGTTGGCACCAATCTTTACCTCTTTCCTGTCTGTCTCAGTACCCAGGTTTATGGTTTCCACTGGCTCTTCATGGGGTTGAATTGCCCTCTCTTCCTGAAGCAACAGTCTTGCAAGCTCGCCAGGCACTTCGCAATCATCTTCACCTTCGTCTTCGGCTAAGTTGATCGGATTTTCGAAGTCATAATTGGCAGTAGCAGAGTTGTTACCAGTAAGATCCAGAGTGGATTGAAACTTGTATGAGTGAGTGTGTGTGTAAATACAGCTGTTTTGAAATATATGTAAAGGAAAAGAAAGACAGAAAAGGAGCACAATATTTGCAATGCGAAAAATACGTCCAAGATTTTCATTCATGATATATGAAATGACAGTTTGTATGCCCTCACAAATAGAACCACGGTGCCTTGGGTAAGACACCGGCCATAGAGTTTATTTATTGTTTATTACATAATAACGAAACAAAGAAATATATTACTGCGTCACAAAGGTAACAGGAGTATGGTCCTTAGCAATCCAATTGTTCAACCCGCCTTCAGCATTTGAATAGATCCAGCTATTGAATTCAGCTTCGTCCACTTCATGGTCTTCGTCCCCAATAGCATTTACCCCATGAGCAGGTAGGGGAGCTGTCACCACATTAGGCTTCTCAGATGCCTCAAACTGTACCTCCTTGGCGTCAATAAGGTCCTGCAGCTTGTTCTTTAATGCCCAACAATCATCGGTAGAGTGCCCCGGGCTATCTGAATGGTAGGCACAACGAGCATTCGGGTTGTACTTGGGGGATGCAGTATTTGGAAACTTCGGCGCCTCCCTGACAGTCACTAAATTGGTTGAGAGCAACTGTGGCAGGATCTGCGACAAAGTCATGCTTAATCGGGTGAATTCTCTCTGGGGTCTTTCAACCTTCTGAGGATTGTTTGACCGGGGAGCGGCAGCAGGCTTAGCAATCATTACCGCACTGACAGATTGGCGGTGCTCATGTCTCTCTGATTTCCTGGAACCATATACGGCACTAGACTCCTTCTTGAAGGGTTTCTTCTCAGAACTGGATGATGCACCCTTCGGAATTTTTCCAGATTTTAACCCAGCTTCAATCCTCTCTCCAGTCAAGATTAGATCAGTGAACCCTGCAGATGAATTCCCGATGAGGTGGTTGAAAAATGGCCCAGATAGGGTCCCCAAGAACATGTCTACCAACTCTCGATCAGTCAATGGTGGCTGCACCCGGCCAGCCAAGTCTCTCCACTTCTGAGCGTACTCCTTAAAGCCTTCGCTTGCACCTAACGACATACCCTGGAGTTGGGTACGTGTGGGGGCAAGGTCGGCATTATATTGATACTGCTTATAGAAAGCAGTAGCCAACTCCTCCCAGTTACGAACCTTGGTCCCATCCAGCTGATAGAACCATTCGAGATGAGTCCCTGAAAGACTCTCCTGGAAGAAGTGGATCCATAAATTCTTATCCGCAGAGTACGGTTGAATTTTCCGAACATAGGACCTTAGATGCAGCTTGGGACAAGACGCCCCGTCATACTTAGAGAAGGATGGTGCTTTGAACTTATGAGGGATGATCACACCAGTTGACAAACCCAGATCTCCGAAATCCAGCCCAGGTACCTGTTGAACCTCCATAGCCTTCAATCTGTCCTCCAGTTGCTTATATTTGTCTTCTGCAGGAGGGTACTGCTCTTCATCAAAATCTGTCTCGTTGTCGGAGACTACCGGACTAGGAACCCTTGCTTCTGCCTGAGGAGAATTCTTGTCAACAGAAGAACCAGCCTCTTCCTGTTGCAGAGTATTGTTAAACCATCGGCCCGAGTTGAACAGAACAGTTCTTCTCTTCTTCTTCTTCTCCTTCTTCAGGAGCATAGCCTTCAGTTCTTCTTGGCCTTGAGCCAAACCCTTGATTAATTCCTGGAATTGTGCATTCTGCACCTGAAGAGCCTTGATTGATGTCTCAGTTGATGAAGATTCGTGATTCATGATGCTGAAATAAACAGCGAAGAACTGTAAGCAACCTGAAAAGGGAAAAACCTGCTATGCACATGATGTATGAAATGCGTATGATTTATGTTTTCAAAGACAATCGGGAATCAACTTTGTAAACAAAAAAGAACACACTTCATTAGATTCAACTTTGTAACTGAAATTATTCAACAAGTTGCCCTTAGGCGTTACATGAAAGGAAATACTGGAAAGGAAATAAAACTGTAAAAGCACATCTGGAACTCCTTATTGATCCCATGGTCTCCTCTTCTCAGTACGGATGTAGGCATTCAGAGCTCTCTCATTCTCTAACTGCTTGGTCAGCTTCTGGATCTTTGATTCCTACTCGTTGAACTTTTCCCGGTAAGAATCCCGCTCTTCTCGCAGTTGCGACCAAGATCTCTTCAATGTCTCATAATCAGTAGGTATCTGAGGAGGAAGGACAGTCGGAGGAACACCATCTTTATCAGGACACTCAAGAATGACGGGTCTGACAGCTTCATACGGCATACCTAACTTCTGAGCGCGGATGCGAACCCATTTATAGTAGGCTTCCATAGGTAAAGAAGTCTTTGGCCCTAACTCTTGTGGGTCAGCTTTATGAACTTTGTCCCAAGCCTTGATGAACCTAAGACGCAGCTCGTCACTATCCACCTGAAACTCGAAACTGATGTGAGGCACCAACATCTCATGGGGGCCTGTTCTTCTTGCTCTCCCAAACTGACGGAGTGCTAGACATGGATTGTAAGATATCCCTCCTTGAGTACCAATCAGAAGAACATTAGGATACTCCCCGCATCGATCAATAATAGCTATCTCATCCAAACCTCTGCAAGTCCAAATGATGTCTTTATCGGTGAGAGACATTAACCTGTGAGCCCAACCTCTTCCTTCTTGATTCTTCAGTACGAACTTAGGGAGGTGCGAAATAAACCACCTCACCAACAAAGGGATACAACACCATAGGGTTCCTCGTCTTCGGGTAGTACGGGCATGAAGTTGTTGCAAGATGTCACCCAAGAGAGTGGGCACAGGATTCTGAGACATAAAGATCCTTATGGCAGTGACATTGATGAAGTTGTCAGGATTAGGAAACAGGACTAACCCATAGATTAGGAGAGCCAAGATGTCTTCATATGCCCTAAAGTCCAGGTCATTCCAGAAATTGTTAGCTTTACCAATCAGAAACTTGGCCAAGAAACCCTTAACTCCGCTTCTAGTTACCCAGTTGTCTGTTACCTCTTGATGGGTCAAAGGAAGAACTGCAGCCACATCCTCAAGCCTGAGAGCCTTTTCCCAACCAGTAAAGGGAGTCTGATCCAAGATAGGGATACCAAGCAAATCAGAGAACTCTTCCAGGGTAGGGACCAGCTGGAAGTCTTGAAAGGTGAAGCACTGGTACAGAGGGTCATAGAACTGGGTCAGAACACTCATCAACTGTTGATCCCGCTTTGCAGTGACTAAACTGAGAAGGGAACCATGCCTCTGAATGAAGGAAGTGGTATTTGGAATTCTGCCAACCAACTCATCAAGCAACTCAGGTGAACGAACAAAGTTGAACCGGATAGTGTTCCTTCGCACAGGCATCATAATGTCCTACAAAACAGAGCAAAGATGAAACCCTCTTGTCTTTGAAATGGTCAGTCCTTATGCAGGATGCATGCAATGCTCATGATGCTATGATGTTATGATAAAGCACACCCCAAACAGATACAAAGGCAAACATGGTAAGGCACACAAGTCACACAAGGCAAGCCCCTAAAGTTTAGGCCAGCATGAGGTCTAGGTACTACCCTCTTTCAGCTTGTTGGTTCATACCTGTCCTAATCAAAAGTAACCGGGTTCTTAGAGGATCCCAATATCATTGACTACCCTCAATCGGTCATAACTCCAGCATCGCAATCTTTTCTTGCGGCCAGAACCATCACGAGAGTTTAGCCTCAATGGGCGTAGCATACTGCTACTGTTCTAAAGGCCAAGTTGTGTCAATTAAGGTTCTAAGGTTGTTGGTGCTTAATGACTCCTTAGAAGACCCATATTCTCCTCGTTGCGACACAAGGGATATCGGTACAGACTAAGGTGCCACACCAACGTAGCCACTGCTTCACCTGTGTCGGTCTACGCCGGACAGGTCCCTCACAGCTTATGCTACCTAAACAGGGTATCCCCAGATCCGGGTTAGGATCTATGTAACTCCGATGCAACCCACAATAGTAAAGCAATCAAAGAAGACAATTGAAAACACTGTGATCTTAATCCTAAGGTACACCTCACTTTATAAGATATCCCCAGCAGAGTCGCCAGTTCTGTGATCGATGGATCTGGAACTGACTGTTTAACGCTGGTTCGCGAAATGTCGCGGAAGCAAGAGTCGCCACCGTCTTTTATTTTCTCCAAATGGAAAGGACAAAAGCACAGAAAAATTCCTTAAAGAGATTGCTCTCGGTTCGGGAGGTAGGTTATAGAAAGGGAAGGTGTTAACACCCTTTCTATCCATGGTTATCCATGGGCTCTTAGATACTTGCTCATTTGTGTTTTCAAAAATGGTTTTTCTGCTTTTCAACTGTGGGTTTTAAAAAAAGTTTCTTTGAAAATTCCAGTTCGACTCTTGTATCAGTCCTCAAGAGTGTTTGAAAAATTGCTTTCGAAAGCTTTTTGAAAAGGTGTCGGTGTGAAAAGTGTTTTTGATTTGTTTTTGAAATTAGAGCAAGTATCTAGAGTCGTCTACCTACCCTAAGGAATTCGTCTGTGTAAATATCCTTTAAAGTAGTGCCATCCCACCATTGAGGGGTAGGTAGCACCACCGTTGGAGGTGTTCGGGTCAATTCGAGGTTCGGGACATGGTGATCACCAGAGCAATGGGAAGACACCTTAGAAGCTACCCTCATGCCAGGTTCTCGGATCATGAGGACTTACTAAGACATCCTCTACTCGACGATCACCTTTCGAAAGGCAAGGCAACAGTGAGGCGTACCCTAGGGGTGGTGTGTGCGATTTGTGTGTCGTTTTCATTTGTATTTGTCTTGTCATGTCTTTGGTGTTCTACGCTTGATTTTATTTAAGGCCATTCATTCTTGCATGCTTTGTTTAGCAGTTAAGAGTATTTGCGAGGAAAAGTAAATCTAAAGCTATTACAAATGGCGCGGGTCCACATCGCCAAAATTAACCAGGACCCGATTTGACAGAAAAATAAAGAATTAAGAGAATTAAAAGTGCGAGCAATTAGTTACACGGCTTTGGGAGAGATACACAAATATTAAACGAAATAAAAGAAATATGCGAATTGAAATTGAAATCGAGACGAGGGCGTTGGACCCTTTTTGCAAAATTAAATTACATGGAATTAATTAATAAAGAAAAGAAAAGAAGATGTTTTTTGGTATTTTTTAATATTTTAGGATTTTAATGAAAAAAGAATTAATTAAAATTAAAATAAAAGGCAAACCCTAATTCTAGTTATTTTTTAATTTATTAAGAAATATGTTGAATTTTGACCTAATTTAAACCTAAGTTATTTTCATGCAAATTTGATTATAAAAATAAATAAATATTATTGTGAAAAAGAAAAATTAAAAAAAAGGAATAAAACATTGATTAAACCTAATTCTATGTTTTTTATATTTTTATTGTGAAAAGAATTAAAATTGCAACCTATTTTAAACTAATTAATTTCCAAGCATTTATTTACAAGAAAATATTAAAATAAAAATATTTATCATGTTTTTATCTTTTCTGATTTTTTAGGCATTTTTTATATTTTGTAAAAATAATTAATTAAATCAAAACAATAAAGCAAATAAAACAATAATTGAAAATAAACATAAAGAAAATATATAGAATTTGCAAACCAGGGGGGGTTCAGGCCCCAATATGGAGGTATAGATCCAAGAATTCTGGCCCAACAAGCTTCAGGTCCATTTGACTTTTTTGATAGTATGCTGTAGCATTGACTGGACCTTATGCTGTTCTTCCAATCTGGGCCTTGGGATTGATCTTGAGAGGGACGTGTCACGTTTGATTTGGAAGTGCATCATAGTCCTCCGTAAGTGGAATGGCATGTGAACCTGGATTGAAAAATATTATGAAGAATAATGCAGACCTGGGGTTCGAACCCAGGTCTTAGACGTCAACACAATCAGCGCTTGCCAGCTGAGCCATTAAACTCTTTTGTTAAATAAATAAACAGCAAATAATAAAATATGAAACTACGCGTTAGTGGGATAAAGCGCGCGAATTTCAAATCAACCAACCAATTCATGCCACGGACTCATCTTCCTCATGGTGTTGTTTTTTTCTGAAATACAAAAGCAATAGACAACGGTTTCTGAACCGTTCTGTAATGCACCATTAGAAAAAATAACGAATAGGCCATAAGGCCATATAAATTAAGCGCGATTGTTGTATCTTCTTCGTCTCCATGCGCTGAGTTTAATGGTGGTGGTCTTGAGGGCCAATTTTTCCTCGTTTCAAAGTCCCCAATTTGAAGCTCTATAAACCCTAAAAATCAAACATGGTGGAATCGTATACACAACATAAAAACGCAATTGAATATGTTGGTTAGCATCAGAATATCATAATGAACATGAATCAATGAATAAAAAATGCAAAGGATGCGTGAATCATGATGCACGATTGTGAATTTTCCTTGATGCAGTTCCGGTTCAATATACCAGTTCTTTAAGCTTTGAGGAATGATATGGATTAGAGCACGTTCAGGAACCTTCAAGGAAGCTAATGGAATGGTTTTTATGCCTTGAATCGCCTTGTAAAGATGATTTCAGTTTTGACTTTTTTTGACAATTTTCCAAGTTTGTTCTTAGTTCTTCTGCGCAGCTTAGTCTCTATCTTGATTAGGGTTATGTTTCTTGTATATGTAGGAACAATTAGGTTAAGAAAACTCAATCAAATCTCTTGTAATCATGGTTTTGAATATTTGATTTCTTAAGATTTTTCCATATCTTTTTCCATGTGTTCTTGTGTCAATTAGGATCCAATCAAGCCAAATCTTTCCACATTTGCATATGCACGAAATATTGAGTCTAAAACATGTATAAAAAGATTGGTTATGTTAAGTTAAATATTTTTCATATATTTAAATGATTTAAATGAATTAATATAAATAAAAATTCAAATAAATAAATAAAAAATGAGAAAATACTTCCCTTTGGGCCAAGTGGTCGTGCACATGTCATGGATGATGAATTATGGAAGAAAAATGGGCCCATTAGCAATTTTAGGTCATTTGAATCAATGTTGACTTTTCAAAATATCCAAAAATTTCCCAACTTCCACAAGGCATAACTTGCTCAATTTTTAAGCTTTTCTCATATTCTTGGACATTTTGGAAAGGTATTTGAGTCCTCTAACCAATGCCTTTGGTCCCATGTCATTTTGATTTATCAATCTCAAGTTATGGCCTTTGACTTAAAGTCCCTTTTTGTTGACTTTTGAAAATGACCTATAATGTTGAAATTGATAACTTTTTGTGAGAGCATTTCTTGGACTTGAAGTATGAAGATGATTTGTAGGAAATGTCTTTCTCTTCAAAATGAGCTTTGGATGGGATTTTTCTGATAATCCATGTGAAAGTTATGCTCTGGTCAATTTCAGTTGACTTTTTCAGCTGTCCAAATAAGGAAACTTTTGCATCTTGATGATTTTCTGAGCCAAATTTTGAGAATCATGATCAAGTATTGATCAAATGATGTTTGTGGCTTCAAAATGATATGTTGACCAAAAATTTGAACTTTTGACTGCCAAATGACCATTTTGCCCCTATAGTTGACTGTAGTGCAATCTAGGGTTTTTGACTGTGCAATTTGTGCTGAATGTCTTGAAACTTGATATGAGGATGCTTGACCATATTTGTAAGCATGTGAGACTTGATTGGACCTTTGAAAACTTCATTTTCTTGATCAGAACACAAACCCTAGTTTTGACTGTATGGGAGACCTTTGCACTGTGCAACCCTTGGGGAATTTTGAAGCTTGACTTTGCAATTTCTTGAAGAATATGGGAGGGCAAATTTTGGGGTACAACAGTTGCCCCTGTTCAATCTTCTTAGACCTGAGGATGCAGATTGGCTGACGTGCCTTTCGTAATTCGAAGGTGGAAGATGATTGAACACTAGAGTGCCCAGAAATTTGCGCTCACATGTTAGCAGTGTGATGGGGGGAATGGGCTTATAGATGCCATTTGGAGATTGCTGGGTAGGATGATGGGCTTATAGATGCCATCTGGATGTTGATCGCGTAGGAGATTCCTTAGCGAGAACCTGCATACCTGCAAAACAGAAAATGAGTACCTGACACGTTGCAGGAGCTGATTTTTAGATGCTTGGTATAGATGTGTCCTGACTGGTTACAGGAGCTGAGTCTGGAGCTTCAAACGGCGATGAATGAACCAGGGATGGTTACTGCCTTAGCATGAATGGTAAGAGAACCTTGGACGATTACTACCCCAACAGGAACGTTGAGAGAATCTTGAGTGTCTTCTACTGGGATAAGAATCAGGGAGATCTTAGGGTCGATCTGACTGAACCAGAGAAGGCCTTAGACTGGATAAGCATCAGGAAAATCTTAGGGTCGATTTAACTGAACCGGACAAGGTCTTGGAATATCTTCAACTGGATAAGCATCAGGGAGATCTTAGGGTCGATCTGACTGAACCAGAGAAGGCCTTAGACTGGATAAGCATCAGGAAAATCTTAGGGTCGATTTAACTGAACTGGACAAGGTCTTGGAATATCTTCAACTGGATAAGCATCAGGGAGATCTTAGGGTCGATCTGACTGAACCAGAGAAGGCCTTAGACTGGATAAGCATCAGGAAAATCTTAGGGTCGATTTAACTGAACCGGACAAGGTCTTGGAATATCTTCAACTGGATAAGCATCAGGGAGATCTTAGGGTCGATCTGACTGAACCAGAGAAGGCCTTTGACTGGATAAGCATCAGGAAAATCTTAGGGTCGATTTAACTGAACCGGACAAGGTCTTGGAATATCTTCAACTGGATAAGCATCAGGGAGATCTTAGGGTCGATCTGACTGAACCAGAGAAGGCCTTTGACTGGATAAGCATCAGGAAAATCTTAGGGTCGATTTAACTGAGCCGGACAAGGTCTTGGAATATCTTCAACTGGATAAGCATCAGGGAGATCTCAGGGTCGATCTGACTGAACCAGAGAAGGTCTTGGAATATAGCTAAGAATTTAACTGGATTTTTCCTGAAAGGTAGAGGTCAGTCATATGCAATGCATGATATGGATCAAGCAATGATGTTCTCAATATAAATGAGACTTGTATGATATGATGTGTCTATGCATGTTATAATGATGTATGTGATGTTTTGTGTATGTTTTTGTCCAGGAAAGTAAATCCTTGACGGGTGCCGGGAAGTCGTATCCTGGGCTGATGTTGAAGAATAGATTTTGCTTCCGCTGGGGATGATAACTGCAAGAATACCGGTAGGAGAAGATGACTCCGTTGCGGAATAAACTTGGCAAATGGAGGATTCTGCAGGGAGAAAAGATACTCTAGCGACCATGCTGGGAAGCAATACTCTGTGGGAAGAGGGATGCCTTGCTGAGTGTTGATAATAATTTGCTGGGGATACCCTTGTTGTTGGAAGTATTGATGGACTTCGCTGGGGATAAGAAGACTGTATTGACGACGACCTTTCCATGGTTATTGGCTGAGGATAACCCAGTTATATCCTGTTAAGGAAATAACTCTTTAAATATGGCCGGGCGACGCGTTCGTGCTCTGCGGGGATAAGCTTCCAGAATCTACTGGGGATAAGCTTATTGCTTGGGGAAATGATTTCCAATTTTCCTGGGGAATTGGATTGGACTCTCTTGGGGAAGTTTTGACTGCAGGGGAAGTGATTCCTCTGAATATTTGATATGCCGTCGGGGAACAATCTTTAGGCCAAGACTGCCGGGGATGCTTGTTAAGAATATATGTATCGCTGCTGGGGAACATTGAGATTTGATAACTTTGCTTGGATAAGAATGCACTGACTGCTGACTTACTCTCTGGGGAATTAAGATGTACTCGGTCTTGTTCTTTAGCTGAACCTACCTTGGTACCTTGGAGGGTAGAACAATTGGACTGCTCAGACAAATCTTTATTGCCCCTGTTTCTAGTGTCACCTGTAATAAAATCCTTTGTTTCGTATGCAAATATTTATGAGTTAGCAAACTATTGTCAATGCATATATCACAAATTGAACCTTGGACGTTCTTCGCAAAACAAAACAAAAAGGAAAACACTTGGCACGTTTAACTGAAAATATATTTGTATTGATTTTTGAATGGCCTGAAAATAGGCGTTTTTGTATACAAGAGGCTGACGTCCTAGTAAGAGAACGCCGCCGAACAAAAGAGTTTATACAAATTTTGTACAAAAGAAAATAAAACAGCTGTGTGAAATGAATGATCCCACTGGGTTTCAATTCTGCTATTGCCTTTATAACTCCGAGCGTCTCATCACTTGATGACCTTGGTTGAAGGTGAAGCTGACTGATCGATGCCGTCTGAACTTGATGTAGATACCGGATTCTGGATGCAAAGTGATCCAATGAGACATAGTATTACGCTTTATCCCTAATTTTTTCCTGGACTGCCCTTTCGGGTTTTCAGTCCACCGGGATACCCATTTTTGCCCAAGCCGCCTTTTCAGGTTTTCGACTTGCCGGGTGTACAGATTTTTTCATTTTCATCCCATCATTTTGCCCGAACCCTTTTGATTCGACGGGAAGCCCTAATTTTTGCCTAGGCATGTCAGCCTAGCGGGTCTTTTTTATGCGTAGTATTTTTTTACTATGTCTGCATTGGCGGGGTGAGGAAGGTCGTCACCATCCATATTGGTTAGAATCATGGCTCCTCCTGAGAACACATGCTTAACCACAAATGGCCCTTCGTATGTAGGGGTCCATTTTCCCCTTGGATCACTCTGAGGAAGGATGATTCTCTTGATCACCAGATCCCCAACTTGATATTCCTGTGGTCTGACCTTTTTGTTAAATGCCCTGATCATCCGTTTCTGATACGTCTGACCATGACAGATAGCAGCAAGTCTCTTTTCGTCAATGAGGTTGAGCTGATCAAGTCGTGTCTGGATCCAATCATCTTCGTTCAGATTTGCATCCTTCATTATCCGGAGAGAGGGAATTTGCACTTCGATTGGCAAGACTGCCTCCATACCATAAACCAGAGAGAAAGGAGTTGCCCCGGTTGACGTCCTAGCTGAGGTTCGGTACCCATGTAGAGCGAACGGTAACATCTCGTGCCAATCTTTATAAGTCACTGTCATCTTCTGCACGATTTTCTTGATGTTCTTATTTGCTGCTTCAACAGCCCCATTCATCTTCGGTCTGTAAGGAGAAGAATTGTGGTGCTGTATTTTGAACTGTTCGCAGAGCTCAGCGATCATCTTGTTGTTCAGATTGGTACCGTTGTCTGTAATAACCCTCTCAGAGACGCCGTACCGACAGATCAGATTGTGTCGAATAAACCGTGCCACAACAGTCTTGGTTACCGTAGCATAGGATGCTGCCTCAACCCACTTCGTGAAATAATCAATCGCCACTAGGATGAAGCGATGTCCATTAGATGCCGTAGGTTTAATCTCGCCGATCATGTCTATGCCCCACATTGCAAACGGCCAAGGAGCAGTCAGAACATTCAGGGGAACCGGAGGAACATGCACCTTGTCTGCATAAATCTGGCACTTGTGGCATGTCCTGGAGTGTTGGTAGCAGTCCGCTTCCATTGTGGACCAGTAGTATCCTGCCCGTAGGATCTTCTTAGCCATAGTGTGTCCACTGGAATGCGTACCAAAGGTCCCTTCATGTAGCTCTTCCATGATCCTTTCTGCTTCAGTCTTATCCACACAACGCAGTAAGGTTGAATCATGGTTCCGCTTATACAAGATGTCATTGCTAAGGAAGAACTTTACTGCGAACCTCCTCAGGAATTTCTTATCGTTGACAGAGGAACCTTCAGGGTATTCCTGAGCTTCCAGATATCTCTTCACTTCGTGGTACCAAGGCTTCTCAGTCACCAATTCAGTTTCGAGATCACAACAGTATGCCGGTTCGTCCAGTTTCCAGATGATGATCCGGGGAGCCTCATTATCCCATTTGACCTTGAACATTGAAGACATTGTAGCTAACGCGTCCGCTAGCTGATTCTCTTCTCTTGGAAAGTGCTCAAAGGTTATCTCTGTGAAGTGGGGGATCAGGGTCAACACACATTCTCTGTAAGGAATTAAGTTTGGGTGTTTCGTATCCCACTCTCCTTTGATCTGGTTGATCACAAGAGCGGAATCTCCGAAGACACTTAGAAATTTGATCCTTAGGTCGATTGCAGCTTGAAGACCCATGATGCACGCCTCATACTCCGCCATGTTGTTGGTACAGTTGAAACATAGTCGGGCAGTGAGTGGAGTATGAGTACCTTGGGGTGATATGATGATGGCGCCGATACCATTTCCCAAAGCATTGGAGGCTCCGTCAAAGTGCATAGACCATCGGGATCCTGGTTCAGGTCCTTCATCCGGTCCAGGTACTTCACAATCAGTCACTATCATAATGCTTTCATCCGGAAACTCGAAGTTCATTGATTGATATTCATCTACAGCTTGATGTGCCAGGTGGTCTGCCAATACACTTCCCTTGATGGCTTTCTGGGTTGTATATTGAATGTCGTATTCCGTCAAGATCATTTGCCATCTTGCAATTCTCCCAGACAGAGCAGGCTTTTCGAATATGTACTTTATAGGATCCATTTTTGAGATCAACAAAGTAGTGTGAGTCAGCATATACTGTCTCAGCCGGCGAGCAGCCCATACCAAAGCGCAGCAAGTTTTCTCAAGCAGTGAGTATCGGGTCTCACAGTCGGTAAACTTTTTGCTAAGGTAATAAATGGCATGCTCTTTTCGGCCAGACTCGTCATGCTGTCCCAGCACACACCCCATTGAATTGTCAAGCACTGTCAGGTATAGTATCAGAGGTCTCCCTTCAACCGGTGGCATAAGGATAGGTGGTTCTTGGAGATACTCTTTGATTTTGTCAAAAGCAGCCTGACATTCATCATTCCAACGTACTACCTGATCTTTCTTCAACAGCTTGAAGATTGGCTCACAAGTAGCAGTCAGATGTGAGATGAAGCGAGCAATGTAGTTCAGACGTCCTAAAAAACCTCTGACTTCTTTCTCTGTCTTGGGAGCTGGCATCTCTTGTATGGCTTTCACTTTGGCAGGGTCCACTTGAATTCCCTTATCACTGACCACGAAGCCTAACAACTTCCCAGATCTTACCCCAAAGGTGCACTTGTTCGGGTTCAATCTCAGCTTGTACAGTTTCAACCGGTCAAACAACTTCTGCAGATGATCTAGGTGCTCTTCCTCAGTCTGGGACCTAGCGATCATGTCGTCAACATACACTTCTATCTCATGATGGATCATATCATGAAATAGAGCAACCATGGCACGTTGGTAGGTTGCCCCAGCGTTCTTTAATCCAAATGGCATGACCTTGTAACAGAAGGTGCCCCACTGAGTAACAAATGTAGTCTTTTCCATGTCTTCAGGTGCCATCTTGATCTGATTGTAACCTGAAAAGCCATCCATGAAAGAGAATACTTTGTGCTGAGCCGTATTATCAACAAGGACATCAATGTGAGGTAAGGGGAAGTCATCCTTGGGGCTGGCCCTGTTCAGATCCATATAGTCGACACACATTCTGACCTTACCGTCCTTCTTAGGTACCGGCACCACATTAGCAACCCACTGAGGGTAAGAAGTCACTGCAAGGAACCCAGCATCAAACTGTTTCATAACCTCGGCCTTAATCTTCTCGGACATCTCTGGACGCATCCGATGGACATTTTGCTTAACTGGAGGGCGGTCTTCCCTAGTTGGCAAGTGATGGACCACAATATCGGTATCCAACCCTGGCATGTCTTCGTAGGACCAGGCAAAGATCTCCATATAATCATGTAACATCTTGGTTAACCGTTGCTTCACGCTGAGCTCTAGGTTGGCACCAATCTTTACCTCTTTCCTGTCTGTCTCAGTACCCAGGTTTATGGTTTCCACTGGCTCTTCATGGGGTTGAATTGCCCTCTCTTCCTGAAGCAACAGTCTTGCAAGCTCTCCAGGAACTTCGCAATCATCTTCACCTTCGTCTTCGGCTAAGTTGATCGGATTTTCGAAGTCATAATTGGCAGTAGCAGAGTTGTTACCAGTAAGATCCAGAGTGGATTGAAACCTATATGAGTGAGTGTGTGTGTAAATACAGCTGTTTTGAAATATATGTAAAGGAAAAGAAAGACAGAAAAGGAGCACAATATTTGCAATGCGAAAAATACGTCCAAGATTTTCATTCATGATATATGAATTGACAGTTTGTATGCCCTCACAAATAGAACCACGGTGCCTTGGGTAAGACATCGGGCCATAGAGTTTATTTATTGTTTATTACATAATAACGAAACAAAGAAATATATTACTGCGTCACAAAGGTAACAGGAGTATGGTCCTTAGCAATCCAATTGTTCAACCCGCCTTCAGCCGTTGGATAGATCCAGCTATTGAATTCAGCTTCGTCCACTTCATGGTCTTCGTCCCCAATAGCATTTACCCCATGAGCAGGTAGGGGAGCTGTCACCACATTAGGCTTCTCAGATGCCTCAAACTGTACCTCATTGGCGTCAATAAGGTCCTGCAGCTTGTTCTTTAATGCCCAACAATCATCGGTAGAGTGCCCCGGGCTATCTGAATGGTAGGCACAACGAGCATTCGGGTTGTACTTGGGGGATGCAGTATTTGGAAACTTCGGCGCCTCCCTGACAGTCACTAAATTGGTTGAGAGCAACTGTGGCAGGATCTGCGACAAAGTCATGCTTAATCGGGTGAATTCTCTCCGGGGTCTTTCAACCTTCTGAGGATTGTTTGACCGGGGAGCGGCAGCAGGCTTAGCAATCATTACCGCACTGACAGATTGGCGGTGCTCATGTCTCTCTGATTTCCTGGAACCATATACGGCACTAGACTCCTTCTTGAAGGGTTTCTTCTCAGAACTGGATGATGCACCCTTCGGAATTTTTCCAGATTTTAACCCAGCTTCAATCCTCTCTCCAGTCAAGATTAGATCAGTGAACCCTGCAGATGAATTCCCGATGAGGTGGTTGAAAAATGGCCCAGATAGGGTCCCCAAGAACATGTCTACCAACTCTCGATCAGTCAATGGTGGCTGCACCCGGCCAGCCAAGTCTCTCCACTTCTGAGCGTACTCCTTAAAGCCTTCGCTTGCACCTAACGACATACCCTGGAGTTGGGTACGTGTGGGGGCAAGGTCGGCATTATATTGATACTGCTTATAGAAAGCAGTAGCCAACTCCTCCCAGTTACGAACCTTGGTCCCATCCAGCTGATAGAACCATTCGAGATGAGTCCCTGAAAGACTCTCCTGGAAGAAGTGGATCCATAAATTCTTATCCGCAGAGTACGGTTGAATTTTCCGAACATAGGACCTTAGATGCAGCTTGGGACAAGACGCCCCGTCATACTTAGAGAAGGATGGTGCTTTGAACTTATGAGGGATGATCACACCAGTTGACAAACCCAGATCTCCGAAATCCAGCCCAGGTACCTGTTGAACCTCCATAGCCTTCAATCTGTCCTCCAGTTGCTTATATATGTCTTCTGCAGGAGGGTACTGCTCTTCATCAAAATCTGTCTCGTTGTCGGAGACTACCGGACTAGGAACCCTTGCTTCTGCCTGAGGAGAATTCTTGTCAACAGAAGAACCAGCCTCTTCTTGTTGCAGAGTATTGTTAAACCGTCGGCCCGAGTTGAACAGAACAGTTTTTCTCTTCTTCTTCTTCTCCTTCTTCAGGAGCATAGCCTTCAGTTCTTCTTGGCCTTGAGCCAAACCCTTGATTAATTCCTGGAATTGTGCATTCTGCACCTGAAGAGCCTTGATTGATGTCTCAGTTGATGAAGATTCGTGATTCATGATGCTGAAATAAACAGCGAAGAACTGTAAGCAACCTGAAAAGGGAAAAACCTGCTATGCACATGATGTATGAAATGCGTATGATTTATGTTTTCAAAGACAATCGGGAATCAACTTTGTAAACAAAAAAGAACACACTTCATTAGATTCAACTTTGTAACTGAAATTATTCAACAAGTTGCCCTTAGGCATTACATGAAAGGAAATACTGGAAAGGAAATAAAACTGTAAAAGCACATCTGGAACTCCTTATTGATCCCATGGTCTCCTCTTCTCAGTACGGATGTAGGCATTCAGAGCTCTCTCATTCTCCAACTGCTTGGTCAGCTTCTGGATCTTTGATTCCTGCTCGTTGAACTTTTCCCGGTAAGAATCCCGCTCTTCTCGCAGTTGCGACCAAGATCTCTTCAATGTCTCATAATCAGTAGGTATCTGAGGAGGAAGGACAGTCGGAGGAACACCATCTTTATCAGGACACTCAAGAATGACGGGTCTGACAGCTTCATACGGCATACCTAACTTCTGAGCGCGGATGCGAACCCATTTATAGTAGGCTTCCATAGGTAAAGAAGTCTTTGGCCCTAACTCTTGTGGGTCAGCTTTATGAACTTTGTCCCAAGCCTTGATGAACCTACGACGCAGCTCGTCACTATCCACCTGAAACTCGAAACTGATGTGAGGCACCAACATCTCATGGGGGCCTGCTCTTCTTGCTCTCCCAAACTGACGGAGTGCTAGACATGGATTGTAAGAGATCCCTCCTTGAGTACCAATCAGAAGAACATTAGGATACTCCCCGCATCGATCAATAATAGCTATCTCATCCAAACCTCTGCAAGTCCAAATGATGTCTTTATCAGTGAGAGACATTAACCTGTGAGCCCAACCTCTTCCTTCTTGATTCTTCAGTACGAACTTAGGGAGGTGCGAAATAAACCACCTCACCAACAAAGGGATACAACACCATAGGTTTCCTCGTCTTCGGGTAGTACGGGCATGAAGTTGTTGCAAGATGTCACCCAAGAGAGTGGGCACAGGATTCTGAGACATAAAGATCCTTATGGCAGTGACATTGATGAAGTTGTCAGGATTAAGAAACAGGACTAACCCATAGATTAGGAGAGCCAAGATGTCTTCATATGCCCTAAAGTCCAGGTCATTCCAGAAATTGTTAGCTTTACCAATCAGAAACTTGGCCAAGAAACCCTTAACTCCGCTTCTAGTTACCCAGTTGTCTGTTACCTCTTGATGGGTCAAAGGAAGAACTGCAGCCACATCCTCAAGCCTGAGAGCCTTTTCCCAACCAGTAAAGGGAGTCTGATCCAAGATAGGGATACCAAGCAAATCAGAGAACTCTTCTAGGGTAGGGACCAGCTGGAAGTCTTGAAAGGTGAAGCACTGGTACAGAGGGTCATAGAACTGGGTCAGAACACTCATCAACTGTTGATCCCGCTTTGCAGTGACTAAACTGAGAAGGGAACCATGCCTCTGAATGAAGGAAGTGGTATTTGGAATTCTGCCAACCAACTCATCAAGCAACTCAGGTGAACGAACAAAGTTGAACCGGATAGTGTTCCTTCGCACAGGCATCATAATGTCCTACAAAACAGAGCAAAGATGAAACCCTCTTGTCTTTGAAATGGTCAGTCCTTATGCAGGATGCATGCAATGCTCATGATGCTATGCTGTTATGATAAAGCACACCCCAAACAGATACAAAGGCAAACATGGTAAGGCACACAAGTCACACAAGGCAAGCCCCTAAAGTTTAGGCCAGCATGAGGTCTAGGTACTACCCTCTTTCAGCTTGTTGGTTCATACCTGTCCTAATCAAAAGTAACCGGGTTCTTAGAGGATCCCAATATCATTGACTACCCTCAATCGGTCATAACTCCAGCATCGCAATCTTTTCTTGCGGCCAGAACCATCACGAGAGTTTAGCCTCAATGGGCGTAGCATACTGCTACTGTTCTAAAGGCCAAGTTGTGTCAATTAAGGTTCTAAGGTTGTTGGTGCTTAATGACTCCTTAGAAGACCCATATTCTCCTCGTTGCGACACAAGGGATATCGGTACAGACTAAGGTGCCACACCAATGTAGCCACTGCTTCACCTGTGTCGGTCTACGCCGGACAGGTCCCTCACAGCTTATGCTACCTAAACAGGGTATCCCCAGATCCGGGTTAGGATCTATGTAACTCCGATGCAACCCACAATAGTAAAGCAATCAAAGAAGACAATTGAAAACACTGTGATCTTAATCCTAAGGTACACCTCACTTTATAAGATATCCCCAGCAGAGTCGCCAGTTCTGTGATCGGTGGATCTGGAACTGACTGTTTAACGCTGGTTCGCGAAATGTCGCGGAAGCAAGAGTCGCCACCGTCTTTTATTTTCTCCAAATGGAAAGGACAAAAGCACAGAAAAATTCCTTAAAGAGATTGCTCTCGGTTCGGGAGGTAGGTTATAGAAAGGGAAGGTGTTAACACCCTTTCTATCCATGGTTATCCATGGGCTCTTAGATACTTGCTCATTTGTGTTTTCAAAAATGGTTTGTCTGCTTTTCAACTGTGGGTTTTAAAAAAAGTTTCTTTGAAAATTCCAGTTCGACTCTTGTATCAGTCCTGAAGAGTGTTTGAAAAATTGCTTTCGAAAGCTTTTTGAAAAGGTGTCGGTGTGAAAAGTGTTTTTGATTTGTTTTTGAAATTAGAGCAAGTATCTAGAGTCGTCTACCTACCCTAAAGAATTCGTCTGTGTAAATATCCTTTAAAGTAGTGCCATCCCACCATTGAGGGGTAGGTAGCACCACCGTTGGAGGTGTTCGGGTCAATTCGAGGTTCGGGACATGGTGATCACCAAAGCAATGGGAAGACACCTTAGAAGCTACCCTCATGCCAGGTTCCCGGATCATGAGGACTTACTAAGACATCCTCTACTCGACGATCACCTTTCGAAAGGCAAGGCAACAGTGAGGCGTACCCTAGGGGTGGTGTGTGTGATTTGTGTGTCGTTTTCATTTGTATTTGTCTTGTCATGTCTTTGGTGTTCTACGCTTGATTTTATTTAAGGCCATTCATTCTTGCATGCTTTGTTTAGCAGTTAAGAGTATTTGCGAGGAAAAGTAAATCTAAAGCTATTACAAATGGCGCGGGTCCACATCGCCAAAATTAACCAGGACCCGATTTGACAGAAAAATAAAGAATTAAGAGAATTAAAAGTGCGAGCAATTAGTTACACGGCTTTGGGAGAGATACACAAATATTAAACGAAATAAAAGAAATATGCGAATTGAAATTGAAATCGAGACGAGGGCGTTGGACCCTTTTTGCAAAATTAACTTACATGGAATTAATTAATAAAGAAAAGAAAAGAAGATGTTTTTTGGTATTTTTTAATATTTTAAGATTTTAATGAAAAAAGAATTAATTAAAATTAAAATAAAAGGCAAACCCTAATTCTAGTTATTTTTTAATTTATTAAGAAATATGTTGAATTTTGACCTAATTTAAACCTAAGTTATTTTCATGCAAATTTGATTATAAAAATAAATAAAATAAATAAATATTATTGTGAAAAAGAAAAATTAAAAAAAAAAGGAATAAAACATTGATTAAACCTAATTCTATGTTTTTTATATTTTTATTGTGAAAAGAATTAAAATTGCAACCTATTTTAAACTAATTAATTTCCAAGCATTTATTTACAAGAAAATATTAAAATAAAAATATTTATCATGTTTTTATCTTTTCTGATTTTTTAGGCATTTTTTATATTTTGTAAAAATAATTAATTAAATCAAAACAATAAAGCAAATAAAACAATAATTGAAAATAAACATAAAGAAAATATATAGAATTTGCAAACCAGGGGGGGTTCAGGCCCCAATATGGAGGTATAGATCCAAGAATTCTGGCCCAATAAGCTTCAGGTCCATTTGACTTTTTTGATAGTATGCTGTAGCGTTGACTGGACCTTATGCTGTTCTTCCAATCTGGGCCTTGGGATTGATCTTGAGAGGGACGTGTCACGTTTGATTTGGAAGTGCATCATAGTCCTCAGTAAGTGGAACGGCATGTGAACCTGGATTGTAAAATATTATGAAGAATAATGCAGACCTGGGGTTCGAACCCAGGTCTTAGACGTCAACACAATCAGCGCTTGCCAGCTGAGCCATTAAACTCTTTTGTTAAATAAATAAACAGCAAATAATAAAATATGAAACTACGCGTTAGTGGGATAAAGCGCGCGAATTTCAAATCAACCAACCAATTCATGCCACGGACTCATCTTCCTCATGGTGTTGTTTTTTTCTGAAATACAAAAGCAATAGACAAAGGTTTCTGAACCGTTCTGTAATGCACCATTAGAAAAAATAACGAATAGGCCATAAGGCCATATAAATTAAGCGCGATTGTTGTATCTTCTTCGTCTCCATGCGCTGAGTTTAATAGTGGTGGTCTTGAGGGCCAATTTTTCCTCGTTTCAAAGTCCCCAATTTGAAGCTCTATAAACCCTAAAAATCAAACATGGTGGAATCGTATACACAGCATAAAAACGCAATTGAATATGTTGGTTAGCATCAGAATATCATAATGAACATGAATCAATGAATAAAGGATGCGTGAATCATGATGCACGATTGTGAATTTTCCTTGATGCAGTTCCGGTTCAATATACCAGTTCTTTAAGCTTTGAGGAATGATATGGATTAGAGCACGTTCAGGAACCTTCAAGGAAGCTAATGGAATGGTTTTTATGCCTTGAATCGCCTTGTAAAGATGATTTCAGTTTTGACTTTTTTTGACAATTTTCCAAGTTTGTTCTTAGTTCTTCTGCGCAGCTTAGTCTCTATCTTGATTAGGGTTATGTTTCTTGTATATGTAGGAACAATTAGGTTAAGAAAACTCAATCAAATCTCTTGTAATCATGGTTTTGAATATTTGATTTCTTAAGATTTTTCCATATCTTTTTCCATGTGTTCTTGTGTCAATTAGGATCCAATCAAGCCAAATCTTTCCACATTTGCATATGCACGAAATATTGAGTCTAAAACATGTATAAAAAGATTGGTTATGTTAAGTTAAATATTTTTCATATATTTAAATGATTTAAATGAATTAATATAAATAAAAATTCAAATAAATAAATAAAAAATGAGAAAATACTTCCCTTTGGGCCAAGTGGTCGTGCACATGTCATGGATGATGAATTATGGAAGAAAAATGGGCCCATTAGCAATTTTAGGTCATTTGAATCAATGTTGACTTTTCAAAATATCCAAAAATTTCCCAACTTCCACAAGGCATAACTTGCTCAATTTTTAAGCTTTTCTCATATTCTTGGACATTTTGGAAAGGTCTTTGAGTCCTCTAACCAATGCCTTTGGTCCCATGTCATTTTGATTTATCAATCTCAAGTTATGGCCTTTGACTTAAAGTCCCTTTTTGTTGACTTTTGAAAATGACCTATAATGTTGAAATTGATAACTTTTTGTGAGAGCATTTCTTGGACTTGAAGTATGAAGATGAGTTGTAGGAAATGTCTTTATCTTCAAAATGAGCTTTGGATGGGATTTGTCTGATAATCCATGTGAAAGTTATGCCCTGGTCAATTTTAGTTGACTTTTTCAGTTGTCCAAATAAGGAAACTTTTGCATCTTGATGATTTTCTGAGCCAAATTTTGAGAATCATGATCAAGTATTGATCAAATGATGTTTGTGGCTTCAAAATGATATGTTGACCAAAAATTTGAACTTTTGACTGCCAAATGACCATTTTGCCCCTACAGTTGACTGTAGTGCAATCTAGGGTTTTTGACTGTGCAATTTGTGCTGAATGTCTTGAAACTTGATATGAGGATGCTTGACCATATTTGTAAGCATGTGAGACTTGATTGGACCTTTGAAAACTTCATTTTCTTGATCAGAACACAAACCCTAGTTTTGACTGTATGGGAGACCTTTGCACTGTGCAACCCTTGGGGAATTTTGAAGCTTGACTTTGCAATTTCTTGAAGAATATGGGAGGGAAAATTTTGGGGTACAACACTATCTACCTTGTTAGGCATCCTCCAAGCTCTGATGAACCTTTGGCGAAGTTCTTGTGCATCATTGTCGAAGTCAAAAACTATGTCAGGGATCAGCATGTCATGAGGGCCATCCCTCCGAGCATATCCAAATTGCCTCAAAGCCAGACAGGGGTTGTAATTAATGCCTCCTCTAATTCCAAGTAAAGGAACATTAGGAAACTCTCCGCAACGATCAATGATAATGACATTTTCTCTGGACCGAGAACACCAATGTATATCAGAATGTGTAAGAGTCATCAATCGTTGTGACCACCTTAGACCCTGCTCGTTCTTCAAAACTGATTGTGGAAGGTGCGAAATAAACCACCTTGCCAGGAGAGGAGTGAAGCACATGAGAACACCTCTTTTTCTCATTGTTCGAGTGTAAAATGAGTGGAGGATGTCCCCAAGCAATGTAGGGATGGGGTTCCTGGACATGAAAATCTTGACAACATTGATATCTATAAGTTGATCATGATTTGGGAACAAGACCAACCCATAGACAAGGAGTGCCACAATCTCTTCAAAGGCTTGTAGGTCGAGAGAATTCCAACATTCTTGTGCTTTCTCAAATAGGAACTTTGCCAAGAATCCCTTGATACCACTTCTGATTTCCCAATGCCCCTTGATATCAGATGGTTGCAGACGTAGTGCTTGAGCAACCTCTTCAAGTTTTGGTTCCTTTTCCATACCATTGTAGGGTAGTTGACTAATGATAGGAATTTTCAGAAGTTGAGAAAACTCTTCCAAAGTAGGCACCAATTGAGAATCAGGGAAAGTTAAACAGTGATACAAGGGGTCAAAGAACTGGAACAACACTTTCACCATATCTTCTTCAATGTCGGTGTTGACCAAGCTGAGTAGTCTACCATGCCTTTCACTGAAGCGAGAGCTCTCGGGAATCCTGGATGTAAGCTCCTTGAGCTGAGGAGGGATCCTTACAAGATTGACCTGAATTATTTTTCTGCGGAGAGACTCCATGTCCTACAAAACAAGAACAAAGATGAAGATTTGAACCCTTGAAGTGGTTAGTAAATGCATATGATGCTTTATGATGTTATGATAAAGACACACCACAAGTATTCACAAAAAGCAAACATGATAAGGCACACAAGTCACACCAGACATCCCTTAGAGTTTAGGCCAGCATGAAGTTTAGGTACTACCCTCTTGAAGTTGGTGGGCTCAAAACCTGTCCTATCAAAAGTAACCGGGTTCTAAGGAGCTCAATATCATTGGATTTTTTTCTATGTTCATTGTTTTGATTTAGCCACTTAACTGGTGACCAAAATATTCCAAGAAAACAACCCTCAATGAGTGTAGTATCGAGTATCTACCAACTTCGGACTGCACCAAAGTCGATCATCTCACTACCCCTAAAGAGGCCAGGATGGTCAAGTAAGGTTCTAAGGTCAGTTGATGCTTCACGACACCAAGCGGCAGCCCCGTACTCTCCTTGACTTGACTCAAGGGTTACCGGTACTCACCAAAGTGCCACATTAACATAGCAACTGCTTCAACCGTGTCGGTATACCCCGCACAGTTCCCTCACAGTTTGTTGCTACCTAAAGGGTATTCCCCAGATCCGGGTTAGGATCCATAAAACTCTGATGCAAGCCCACAATATTAAAGCAAACAAGGCATACAATTGAAAACATAAGAGTGGTCTAATCCTAAGTTACACCTCACTTATAAAAATTCCCCAGCAGAGTCGCCAGTTCTGTGATCGGTGGAAATAGAACTGACTGTTTTGAAATGTTGGTTCGCGAAATGTCGCGGTAAGCAAGAGTCGCCACCGTCTTTTACTTTCTCCAACAAGGAAAGGACAAAAGCACAACAAAATTCCTTTTCGAGATGTTTCTCGGTTTGGGAGATAGATTATAGAAAGGGAAGGTGTTAGCACCCTTTCTATTTATAGTTATCCACGGGCTCTTAGGTACTTGCTCACTATGTTTTCAAAAATGTTTGCTTTTCTTATGTTTGTGGGTTTTGAAAAAGTTTGTTTTGAAAACTTCTAGGTAACTCTTGTATCAGTCCTCAAGAGTGTATGAAGTGTTTGTTTGAAAACTTTTGTTTGAAAGTGTGAGTGCGAAAAGTATTTTGTTATTTTGAAAGAGCAAGTACCCAGGAGAAATCTACCTACTCAAAAGAAATTAAGCTGTGTAAATGTCCTTTAGACAGTACTATCCCACTATTGAGAAGTAGGTAGCACCGTCGTTGGAGTTATTCGGGTCAATTCGATTATAGGGACATGTGTGGTCACCAAAGCAATAGTAGGACGCCTTAGCGGTAACCCTAATGTCTTAGATCTTTTTTATCCGAGGCAACCGTTTCGAGGCAACTTGGATCTTTAGACAAGAGGGCAACCTCTAAAACACCCTATACTCAATGACCACGTCGAGGCAACCAAGTGAGGCGTACCCTAAGAGTGGCATGTGCACGTGTGTCAGGATTCAATTTATATTATCTTTGCACATGTTATTGTGAGCTACGTTTTGATTTTAATTTTCAGGCGAGTCTTGTCATGCATAACTAACAGTTAATAATTTGTGGAAAGTAAATTGCGGAAAGTAAATCTACGCTATTACAAGGTGTCGGGTATTTACATCGCCAAAAGCATAACCCTTGAAAAGTAAATGCGAGAAAATAAAAGAAAGCGATAAAAAGTCCTAATTATCTATTACATCCTCGGAACAGTTACATGAATATGATCCAAAATATAATATGCGCGAAATTAAATCAGAGAAGTCCTTAGGGTTTTGACCCTTTTTGAGAAAAGAATGAAATTTTGGTCCTTTTTGCATTTAATTAATATTAAACCTAATTTACTAATTAAATAAAAAAAAGAAATATTTTTTAAGTTTTTTTATATTTTAATGAAATAAAAGAAAAGAAATTAAAATTGTCAAGAAAACCCTAATTCTAAATTTATTTTATTTATTATGAAAAAATCAAAATTAAACCTAATTAAACTAAATTAATTTGTTAGAATTTATTTACAAAAAATAAAGTGAAATTAATAAATAATAATAATAATAATATTAGTTTTCTGAATTTATTATGAAAATAATTAATTTGTTAATTAAATACTAATAATAATAATAATTAATGAAAAGATTAAATGGAAATTAAAAAAAGAAAAGAATAAAGAAACCAGGGGGGTGCTGGGCCTTTTTGGAGGTTAATCTGGAATTTCCGGCCCATTTGTTTCACAAGCCTGTTTGACTTTGGAGATCCCCCATGCGCATGGTTGACTGGGAGTATGGTGTTCTTCATCTCCTGGCCATTGGATCTATGCTGGCAGCCACATGGCACGTGGGTGATTGAGGCACATGGTAAACCGCTTTGTGAAGCCTGCATGAAATCACGTTAAGAAAAATAATATAAGCTTTTGGGGGACCTGGGACTCGAACCCAGGTCCCAATGATCATATGCTGCTTGCCTTAACCACTCCAACCAACACGTCTATTCGTTAATAAAATAACTAACAATTAATATATTAAGAAACAACCCACTAGGCTGTAAAATAAACAAACGCGCGCCTTTTTTGAATTACCCAATAGGAGATTAACACCTAGTCATCTTCTTCGCTGTTCTGCAAAATAACACATTAGATAGCGGGGGTTTTTAACCCCCACAAAACATCATGAGGAAAAATAGCGAATAGCCCTACAGGCTATATAAATATTTCGCGATGGTAGCTTTGTGTTCGTCTTGTCTCAACGATTTCAACCATAGGCATTAGAGGTGCTAATTTTTCCTGGGCTGTAAAGCCCCAATTTGAGAACTCAAGAACCCTAGATTTCTTCAATGGTAACTTGTGATTCTGCGTGTTATAATGCAATTAACTAATACCATTAGCTTTATATGAATTCAAGCAACGCAAAACAATGATTAAAACATGTTAATTATGCATGAAATATGAGTTACGATTCTGAAAAAAACAAGCGAACCGTGAGACTGTTCTTGAGGATTTCTTGAGCTTTAATGCTTGGTTTTGATTGCAATACGTTTCTGGGAACCCCTGCAATAGATTAGAATCAAGAAAAGCCTTTGAATCACGTTAGAATGTGGAAATCAGTTTTCAAGTTTCTTGAATTTTTTTTCAATGTGCTTATGGCTTTCTTTGCAGCAAATTCACGTATAATGCATTAGGGTTGGCTTGTGTACCTATAGTAGAATAGAATTAGGTCACAATCTTGCCAAGAAATCCATGGAATTGATGTTTCAATATTTGATTGAAAATCAAATATTTTTTAATCTTTTTGATTGGAAAAACTTTCCAAACTTTGAGATTCTTGTCCCTTTGATTTGCACACGAATTGCCAGCATATCTTGAGCTTGTTTGCTTCACAAAAAGATTGAAAAATCAAATCTTTGTATTTCCTACAATTTAAATTAATTAAATGAATTAAAATTGATTAAAAATCCAATTAATTAATAAAAAATAAGAAAATAAATTCAAATAATCTCAATGGGTCGTGCATAAGCTTTGAATAAAGTTTCAAGAAGGAATTTGAGGCCCATTAGCAAAAACAAGGTGTTTTGGGCAAAGTTGACTTTTGCAAATTCATAAAAATTTCCCAACTTCTCCAATGCATATCTTGCTCAATTTTGATCATATGAACATGTTCTTTGACATTTTGGAAAGGTCTTGAAGTCCTCTAACCAATGCCTTTGGTACCATGTCATTTGGATTTACCAATCTCAAGTTATGGTCTTTGACTTAAAGTGCATTTTTGTTGACTTTGAAATTGACCTATAATGTAGAAATTGATAACTTTTTGTGAGAGCATTTCTTGGACTTGGAATGTGAATATGAGTTGTAGGAAATGTCATCCCCTTCAAAATTAGCATTGGATGGGATTTTTCTGATGAACCATGAAAAAGTTATGCCCTGGTCAAGATATAGTTGACTTTTCTACTGTCTAAAAATAGTAACTTCTTGCATCTTGATGATTTTTGAGCCATGCTTGTGAAATCATGATCAAGACTTGATCAAATGATGATTGTGGACTCAAAATAAGATGTTGACCAAAAATTCTGACCTTTGACTGTAAAATGACCATTTTACCCCTACAGTTGATTGTGGATCAAATATGGCTTTTGACTGTGGAATTTGGCACTGTGAGTCTTGGAACTTGGCATGTAGATGCTTGAGGATATGTATAGGCCTATGGGACTTGATTGGATCATTGAAAACCTCAAATTCATTGAAAGAACCAAAGCCCTAATTTTGACTGGCTTAGGAGGCATTTGGACTGTGCAATCCTTGAGGAATCTTGAACCATTTGAAGATGATCCTTGACAAACCTTGAAGAATATGGGAGGGCAAATTTTGGGGTACAACAGAAGCCATTGGGTTGGAATGCACAACAATAACATCTTTTAACACAACCTGGAAATAAATTGGCTCATAGAAAATTTTTCTTGACCATTAAGAGAGGAGTAACCACATCACTTACGGAGGTAACATACAGAATGTCTTCAATAGCACTTATGCCTTTGTCATGTTTTGATATAGGTGCAGTAATCACGTTCGAAGTCTCTGGAGGGTCGAACTTAATTTCTTTTTTGTCGATCATGTCTTACACTTTGTTTTTTAGGGCCTAACAATTGTTGGTGTCGTGCCCCCGGACTGTTCGAATGATAGGCGCATTTTGCATTTGGGTTGTATTTTGGAGAAGATTTGTTGGGATTGGGAGGAGGATCCTACAGTGTTATCAAGTCTTCTTTTAACAAATGTTGTAATGCTTGAGCCAGTGGCATACTAATCCTGGTAAACTGCCTTCTCTATACGTCTGATCTATGTTGATCGACATGTTGTTGTGGTTGAACAAGCGATGGATTAGAGATTAATACTATCCCTACAGAATGATGATGGTCATTCTTACTACGGCTCCTATGGCCATTAACAACATTGGTTTCCTTCTTACCACTGAACGACTTCTTCACAACATTAGAAGTTGCAGCCATTGGAATTTTCCCGCTCTTAATACCACTTTCCACTTGTTCGCCAGTCAAAATTAGCTGGATAAACCCTGATGAAGAACTCTCAACCAGAAAATTAAAGAATGGGCCCGTCAGAGTACCCATGAACATATCCATCAATTCTTGGTTAGTCAAAGGAGGTTGCACCATCCCTGCTAGGTCCCTCCATTTCTGGGCATACTCATTGAAGCCTTCATTTGAACTCATGGACATATTTTGCAACTGTACACGGGTTGGCGCCAGGTCAGCATTGTATTGATATTGCTTGTAGAAAGTAGTAACCAAGTCTTCCCATGTGTGAATATTGGTTCCTTCAAGTTGGTAGAACCATTCAAGTTGAGTACCGGTCAAGCTTTATTGATAGAAATGGACCCATAAGTTCCGGTCAGCAGTATGGGGTTGGATTTTTCTAACATACACCTCAGATGAAGTTTGGGACTGGAGACTCCATCGTATTTGGCAAAGATATGGACCTTAAATTTATGACGGATGACCACCCCCGAGACCAAACCTAAATCTCCAAAGTCCAATCCAGGCACTTTCTAGATTTCCACAGCTTTGAGACGATCTTCTAACTGTTTGTATTTGTTGTCTGCAGGAGTATATTATTCGTCGGAGTAGTCTTCATCTTCGGAACCTTGATTGTTTCTACCTTCAGACCTGGTGTTTCTAACATCCTCTTCTTGGTTGTCGTCTTCCTCATAGGAAGCATCATCCATTTGAACTGGTTGAGCAATACCTTTGAACCTTCTTCCCATATTGAGGATATCAAACAACTTCTTAGTTTTCTTTTCCTTGGTGAGGAGCACCATAATCTCTTGTTGCCCTTTGGCCAGATTTAGAAGAGTCTGTTGAAATTGTGCATTCTGAGTTTGCAGCTCCTTGACAATTTGTTCAAGGTCCATCTTAACCTGTATCCTAAAACCTGCTTTATAAAATGATGCATGATATATGGATGCAATGTTTTTAAGGACCTTAGAAGATTTAACTTTGCTAAATAGAAGGAAACAAAAACAAAGATTGCATTAATAAGTTCAAAAATTACAATTGCCTATTGGGCTTACAGTGAAAAGCAAAAGAGTCTCAAAGAGACAACAATAATAAACTCCTAAAATTTAAGATTTAAGTCTCCCACGGATGCTTCCTTTTCTTGTCGATGTATACATTAAGGCTTCGCTCTTCATGAAGTAGCTTTGTGAGCTCCAACACTTTCTTGCATAGAACTAAGTCTCAAAGGTATCTCGTTCTTCCTTGAGTTGAATCTATGACTTCTGCATTTCTTCAAAATCAGTAGGCATATCTGGATGAAGAATGGTATAAGGAACATCTCCCTCAATAATAGGCTCTATGATCATTGGTAAGATAATGGGATACGACATAACAAGACTTTGAGCACGAGATCACATCCATTTGAGATATGGCTCCAAAGGGATGGAATTATTTTGCCCTAAAGTCTTGCTATTAATTCTGTTTATCATCCCCCGGGCATGTATAAATCTTCAACGATAACCTTGAAAATCATTCTCGTAGTCGAATACACTACCTTGGATAAGCACGTCATGAGGACCATCTCTTCGAGCATAACTAAATTAGCGTAAAGCTAGAGAAGGGTTCTAGGTAATGCCTCCCCTAATTCCAAGGAGTGGAACATTAGGGAATTCTCCATAACGATTAATGATAGTGACATCTTCCAGAGATCAAGAACACCAGTGTATATCTAAATGAGAGAGCGACATCATCCTTTGAGACCACATCAAACCTCGTTCATTCTTCACTAATGATCAGGGAAGGTGAGAAATAAACCACCTAGATAGCAAAGGTATGCAACACATAAGAGTCTCTCGCTTCCTCATAGTACGAGTGTGAAGAGAATGCAAAATGTCTCCAAGCAAAGTAGGCACATGGTTACGTGAGGAAAATTTTGACAACATTCACATCTATGAGTTGGTCTGGATTAGGGAACAGTACCAATCCATGAATAAATAAAGCCAAGATCTCCTCAAAAGCTTGAAAATTCATAGCATCCCAAAACAGACGAGCCTTCTCTAACAAAAATTTAGCAAGAAAACCCTTGACTCCACTTCTTGTTTCCCAATTAGATACGACGTCAGACCGCTTCAAATGTAAGGTCGTAGCAATTTCTTCAGGTCGTTGATCTTTCTCTAAACCGGTGAAAGGTATTTAATCAAGAACAAGTATTCCTAGTATCCTAGAGAACTCTTCTGTTGTAGGTACTAACTGATAATCTGGAAAGGTGAAACAGTGATGTGCATGATCAAAGAACTAGAATAAAACACTCATCATGTCTTCTTCAAAACCTGAAATAACCAAATTGAGTAGATGACCATGCCTTTTAGAGAATGGATATCTTTCGAGAATTCTTAATACTAATTCCTTAAGTTGAGAAGGTGTCCTCACAAAACTTATTCGGATAGTATTTATGTGAGCGGAGGCCATAATATGCAAAACAGAACAAAGATAAATCCCTAGGTCCTTGAAATGGTTAGGGAAAATGATATGTATAATGACGTCATGATGCCATGATGTCATGTTTGAACAATTTAATCAAACATAAACAAAGCACACAAGACCTTAGGTTCAGGCTCGCATGGGGTTTTATAGATGAGTACCCTCTTGAATTTTTTAGTTAGCTCAACCTATCCTAAAAGAAGTAACTGGGTTCTAGGAATATCAATATCATTGATTTTTCTCTCGGGAATTGTTTCAGCACAAGCATCTAAACTGCGACCGAAATATCCCAAAAGTCCAATCTCAATGAGTGCAGTATCGAGTATCAACCAATTTCAGTCTGCACCAAAACCGACTATCTCACTACTTTATAATGGCTAAGTTGTGTTAACTAAGGTTCTAAGGTCAGTTAGTGCTTTATAACACCACACAGCAACCCAATATTCTCATTGACTCCAACTCAAGGGACACCGGTACCCACAAATGTGTCACGCTAACGTAGCTATCATTTCAACCATATCGGTCTATGTTATACAATTTCCACGATCTATTGCTACTTACCTAAAAATGCCCCCAGATCCGAGTATAGGATCTATACAGTAAGTAAACCCCAACAACCCTTTAAAAGTAAAGGAGCCAAGTCGAACAATGAAAGCATTTAAATGTGAACTATCTCAAAGGTAACCCCACTTTTTTTAGTCATAATCCCCAACAGGGTCACTAGTTCTGTAATACGGTGGGAGAACTAACTTGGGTGTTTTGCATTTTATCGTAAATGTTGCAGATAGTAAGAGTCGCCACCGACTTTTCTTTTATCTAATAAAGGAAAGGGTGAAAAGAACAGGAAGGACCTTTGATAGATTTTGAGTTAGGGGGTAGGTTATAAAAAGGTAAGGTGTTAGCACCCTTTTCATCAGTAGTTATCTACGAGATCTTAACTGCTAGCTCACTTTTGAAATGCTTTGTATGTGTTTGAAAATATTTTGAAAATGCCCAAGTGCGACAATTTTGTAATGATTCTCGTATCGTTGAGAATGTATACACAATGTTTGTTTTGAAAATATTTTGAAAGAATGTGTGATTTTGTGAAAGTGTTTTGAAGATGCCAGTGTAACTCAATTTGCTTTATAATAACTCTTGTATCAGTCCTCAAGAGTGTTTATAAAGTGTTTTAAAGATAGTTTATTTGTTTTGAAATTGTGAGATGTGAAGATTGTTTTAGTTTGTGAGCAAGCGATTAAGAACTATCTACCTACTCAAAAGTCTTTATTCTTTTCTTCATCCTTTAGATAGTGTTATCCTACCATTAGTTTGTAGGAAACCATAATCATTGGATATGAGGGACAAATGTGGGTCATCATACAGTCATAGAAGGAAACTTGTAGGACACTTTAGCAATTGTCATAAGGGACTAAGATCGTTTACCGAAGGCAACATCGAAGGGTCATCGAGGCACTACGATATTTTAACCGATGGTCTTTGCTAAAGTATCCCACATTTGAGGGACATGTCTGTTTTAATCCGAGGTAACAAGTGAGGTTATCCTAGAGGTGCACGTGTGAAAAGTGTGTTGATTTCAAGTATTTGTATTGTGTTAGGGTTTTCTAATGTTTGTTTTAGTCTTTCTATACAAACCCTAATTACTAACAATAATAAGGAAAGTGGTAAATTACGGAAATTAAATGTCATACGCTATTACAACGCTTCGGGAGTGGGGGTTACAAGTTTATGAATAGGGAGGAAAGCAATAAACTATAATTATCTATTGCAAGGATTTGACAGTTACATAATAGAAAAATGCGAGAAAAGAGAAATTTACGCTATTACATTTTAAGGGTGCAACCTATACAATTTATCTAGAAAAATAAAAGGATAGAAAAGAAAAATGGGTGAGTTTGAATGTTTAAAAGTCATGAAGTATTGTTTTTTATTTTTGTACATGTTTCATGTTTTAATGTGAATTTTATTAAGGAAAAAGTTCTAATAAATACCAAATTATTATGGAAATGTTTTACCCAAGTGTCAAAATATTTTATAGGAGTCAAGATTCATCATGGGGAAATCAAGCATTGTGAACAATGTTGAAAAATTAATCAAAATTCAACAAAAGGTCCCTTTAAAACCCTAAAAAGTGATGGTTTTGATTTAATTTAAAAATAAAGAAATAAAAAAAATTGTGATATTTTTTTATATTCATAAAATAGAGGTGATAAAATAACAGTATGCAAAAAATCAGCTCAGGAGGATTAAATTTGGATGCAAAAAGAATTAGTTGAAAATGATGAAAACAAATGATAAAAATGAAATTAAAAGAAAAGAAATAGTTTGCATGGGTGGGTGTTGAACCCATGCCCCTTAAGGCTCCAGCGCGCGCCTTTTACCATCAAGCCAAGCGCTTACTTGTGTCTTAGATACAGGCACCACACAAAATATAATAAACATGCGTGTTAGTTTGAAAAATCACAAATAAAATGCAAAAGGGTATCATTGGGGCTTGAACCCAGGTCCGTATAGACAAGTAACTTAGCGCGCGCGTGTTCTACCATTGGAGTGGTTGTTTCATCCGTTCATAACACAGGTTGCATTAAACTTAAAATAAACTCATTTCCAAAAAAATTGAAAATGGCTTCATCTTCTTCCTTGCGCCAACAACACCATTGACAATATTTTATGATTTTTCAACTTCTTCATTTCTCAACCAAGTCAGGAAATGTAAACATCAAACTTGTTCCAATTTTCAACACGAATTCAACCATGTAAATTATAAAAGCTATAGATTAAAGATGAGCATGAATTTTAATTGGTACCAAACTAAAACCTAATTTTTCAGAAACTTAAATTCCAAAATTCTCAACACACAATCAATATAAATGAAAAGTAAGGACATGGTTAGTTTCAGGGCAATGATGTCTACATTTTTTTCTTTTATATGTATGCATAAAGGATGCTTAAATAAGGAGTTCAAAGTTGAGAAAACTTACCTCAAAACTGGAAATCGTGTTTGGATTTTGAGCACCCCTGGAGGTGTTGTGATGATCCGGGTAGCTTCATTGGACTTCTAGAAAGCTATTGCAATGCTTACTTTATGCTGAAAGTGTCTGAATCTTTCTAGAGAAGTCAAGTTGCAGGTTACTGTTTTTGGAAATGGAGGATGATGGAGATTGTGTTACAGTTGTGTAGCAAGTGATTGGATAGCCTCTATATGAGCTATAGAAGCTTTGTGATTGATTAAAAGTGAAAACGCACGAAGGGATTTGGTGTTCGATATACAAAGTCAGAAATCACATGTAATGGAGTTTTTGATGCAAGTTCTGGTTTGAGGGAGTTTTAGGGGATTAGAGGGCTTGTAAACTCGTGTGTTAGCTTGCAAAAAACCTCTCTATTTATAGAGTAAAGGTTTTACATCTTGAATTAATCATATTTGAAAGATATGAAATTATGGTTTGGAAGCTTGGTTAGGAAGCCACTTTGACAAACATGGTTCCAATGTTCAAGTAAAAGCATGGTCTGAGTTTGTTGGATGAATGGAGGTTGCTTCTTTCTTTTGAGATTGCTTATACTCGGATGAAACAAGTTGGGAACTCAAGAAGTTGACTTTGTGATTAAAGTTAGCTTTACAAGAATGGAAATGCTACTTTTCTCCCAAAAATGGAATAATGCAATGGACAATGCTTGAATAACTTGGATCATGGCTCAAAATTTTGTGTAAACATTAAATTATGGAGTGATTTTCAAGTTATAAGCCTGCAAATCAAGATTATGCAGCATAGGTTTGAGATTTGATCAAGTGTTCTTCATGAAAATGCCTTGTAATTCAAGTTTATCATGCCAACTTCTTCTTTTCGATTCTCCTAACTCAAAAATGATCTCTTCAAGTTCTTGGACATTTTGGAAAGCTTGAAACATTTTATACAACCTTCATGTTGACCACTTTGGCTAAATCAACTTGGAACTTGGTGAAAAATTGTCAAGAAGTTGGGACAAAAATCTGACCGAACTTGTTGAAAATTTCACTAAGTGTTTTGTTAAAAATGTCATGACTTCATGGGCATATATCTCCTAATCCGAGCATTTTTTGGACATCAACCCATTAATACAAATTTGTAGATTTCATCATGCTCTACAACTTTCATGTTGGAAGTTTTCTTTACACTTACAACATTCCGAAAATTTTTTATCAAACCCTCACCTCCTCTGTTAGTGATTGGTGGATTAATAAGAATTGGTGTGTGCATAACAACACCAATTTAGCTTTTCCTACCCTAAAGTCTCTTTTGTCCAATTACTTAATTCCCGAGCTCAACACTGATTTTTTGGCTGGGAAAAACATTGAGGATGGCATGTTAAGCATGAACATGCTTATTAGTTTGTGTTAAAAGGTGAACAATATGAAGTAGTGCATTTATCAAGGTAAAAAACACTTAAATTTTTTTCTAAGTATTGAAAATCTTGACTTTTCTTGACTTTCTTGATTCTTGATGATCAAGTTTTATGTTTTTGAATGTCTTTATGATTCTTGATCTTTGAAATTCAATGTTGACCAAAAAGTCAAAGTTTGACTTTTTATGTGTCAGTTGACTTTTCATCAGTTGATCCAAATTTCAACTATCAACCACTTGATCTTTGAGGATGTTTTGAACCATGAAATTAGGTCAAGATATTGTGTTTGAGTCATTAAGATCATGCTTCAAGTCACTAGGTCATGTAATAGGTCAAAAGTCAATGATCAGTCATTCTTAGTTAAAACCCTAATTTTGACAATTTTACCCCTTTGACGGTTTGAGGGCTTTTCTTGAGGAATTATGATAAACTCTTGATCGAATAATGAATATGAATTCAAAATGTTGATGTTGACCAAAATTCTTGAAGTTTGACTGTATGTTGACCACATTTGACTTTTTACCCAATATAAATGATTCTTTAGTCATTTGAGCAATTGACTGAGCAAATTTGTGATGCAAGACTTGAAACTTGGTATTAGCAGTCTTGTAGACCTATGATGAACCATGAAAGTCACTTGAGGCATTAGAAGTCCAAATTTCCTTGAGAAAACCAAAATCCTAGTTATTGACCTAATGCTTAGGAGGTGAGCTTGTCTGATCAACTCTTGAGAATCCTTGAGCATTTGAGAACTTTTATAAGAAATGTCTTGTGAAAAAAAAGGATAAATTTTGGGGTACAACACATGTGTTGTTGTCAACTAAGTTGCAGTGGTCTGACATGCAGTGCCTTGTATTGTAGTGGTCTGAGATGTAGTACCTTGTGTTGAATTGGCCCCAACCTGACTTGCAGTGCCTTGTGTTGCATTGGCCCCAACATGACTTGTAGCGCCTTGTGTTTCATTGGCTTCAACCTGACTTGCAGTGCCTTGTGTTGTAGTTGGTGTGGCCTTGCATGTCTTTTGGGTATATCCAGTTTTCTTGCACCTAGAGCACTTTACAATAAAACATGTCCTTCCTTTCTTTGAAAACAGAGTATTTCTTCCTTTTAACCCCCACTACTATCATCATTGTCACAACCACTTTAGAGATGATTACTATCATTGTCACTCCCCTTATATTCTTCTGTATCTTTGCTGCACTTTCCTTTTCCTTTTGAATTTTCGTTACTGTCATATGCAGTCAGGTCAGGAACCTCTTTTTCATCAATGTCCTCATACCCATCAGATTCATCTTCAAAGGCTACTTCAAAGGCACTATCATACTGATAACTCTCATCCTCACTGTCATCAGAACTGGTTTCATCATGTACATAACCCTCAAAATGGTTTGACTCCACTTTAACACTTGTTGCTTCCACTCCAACATTAACATCATTCACTCCTGCAATACCTTCTTCCACCCCCACATTAACATCATTCACTCCTGCATTACCTTCTACCACCCCAACATTTGCATCATTCACTCCTGCATTACCTTCTTCCACAACAACATTTGCATCATTCACTCTTGCATTACCTTCTTCCACATCAACATTAGATTCCTTCAACTTTTCTTCAATGTCATCATGTAGCTTGTTAAACAAATCCTCTATCTCATCTACAATGTTCTCAAGCTCCTCAACAAGACCATCACTAAACTCAGGTTGAGACAAATTGTGTTAAATATATATATATCAACATTTTGGTACACCCTGTATAGGTCTGCAATTTCTAGAACACCTTTGTCATCAACTAGTTCATTCATCCCAAATTGTCGGTCCGTGTAATACATTTTCTCAGTATTGTCTATATAACCTAACTCTTTCAAAGAACCAACTAACTCGAAATAACTCCACTTATCAACATCTACCATCAAATCATATATTAAGCCTCCTTCATAACACTAAGTTCTGGATCAACAAATTCACCATTGTGGTGAATTACAAGCTTCAGATATTCGTCCATTAAAGTTAAATCCCTAAATCCAAAAACAAACATTCAGTTACAGATAACAAACAAATATGGAATACATAAATCCTAAATCCCAGAACAACCAAAAATAGACTATCTAAATCCCTAAATCCCTAAATCCGTAAATCCACATATACGAAGCCATATTCAAGTTACGAAAAGGGTTTGTGAATACTAACCTGAAAAGCAACCACCTTCGCAATCACATAAGCAATCACCTTCGCAACAAAATCACCTTCGAAATCGCCTCTGCATTTTCTTGTTCTTCACTGTTCTCCAGCTACGAAAATACTTTGTGAAAATGAAAAATGCATGTGCCATATCTTTTGTAGATTGCCTTTCTTATGCTTTGCCAGCTGAATCCTAACAAGCCACCTCAGTAAGTCAAATGTCACATGGAGTTTGTTTATTGAATTTCACTAACGGAAAGACAAACGTGATTATATTTAAAAAATTAAAAAATCAATTTAACACAAAAAATAATTAAAGAACCAAATTAAATCATAAGCTATAATTAAAAGATCAAAATAAGTATTTTGTTTATTAATTTCGGTGAAAACTCTATAAAAGAGAGTATTTTCGTGAAAACCGTACAAATGAAAAAACAATATCATATGCTATGTCCATGTATTGATTAATGTTAACGCAACTGTATCAGTATATTTCTCATCATGCCATTTTGCCGGTTCTCTTAGAACTCAATCAAACAATTTCATTTCAAAAAACCGCTCCTTTCATTCAACTCCTCTATCTTTTTAATCTATTTTATTTGTATTTATTACACCATTTTTATTGTCTCAATTATTATTATTATTATTATTATTATGACCCACTTTTGGAAATTTATTTATTCTTTTTATTCACAAAAAGTATAATTCTTTTACAACAATAATTATTTTACTCAAGAGTATTTGAATAAGATGCAACTTTTTTTTATGATGTATTTTTTCAAGGATAGAAATTGTATTTCCAAAAATTTGACATTGGAAATACAATAATTCTATATTTGTTTTAAATTTTTAAAAATTATTTCCGCATATTTTTTATTTTAAGAAATATTTTTACACATTATTTTTGTCACAATTATTTCCATCTTTAAAGGGTTTGAATAAATTATTTCTAACAATAAAATTTAACTAACTACAATTTCATGGTCATACTCACATTTGTTTTATTTTATTAAAAAATTTCAATTAAAAAAATATTATAAACATTCTTAAACTTTTTTTTTTTAATTTTTGACCAAACACTTGCACGTAAATATTATTCTTAAAAATAATAATCTTGAAAATAGAATTATAAGGAATGATATTTTGTAACTTGAACAAATGTATCCTTAGAGTTTAATCAAATGTATTAATTTGAATTAGTTCTAAACACACCCAAGAGCTCTTAGAATGTGTTTGGATGGACCATTTTAATGAGAGAAAATAATTTTTTGAAAGAACTTAAAATAATTTGATCAAAATTCATTGTTTGGATAAAAAGTATGAAAATTTGTTAAAATGATGTAAATTTATTAAACATTTTATTCAAGTCAAATTTAAGAAATTTCAAATGACATCAAAAAGTAAAAAATTTGAGATTGCTCCATAATTTGAATATTAAATTGCTTATTATTATTTTTTCAAAATTTGCAAAATGGTCCTCATATTTTATGAAAATTACAAATTTCTCTAAAATTTTCAAAAAATTACAAATAGGTCCCTAAATAATTTTCAAATTTTATAAATAGGTCCTTTAAATTTTCAAAAATTGCAAATTGGTCCCTTTTTGTTTGGCTCAAAAGTTTAAAAATTTATGAAAATGACTCTAAAAATTTAACAATGAATCATTTTAATACTCAATCCAAACAAAAAAAAATTTAAAATTAAATGAATTTCAATTGAATAATTTGAATTGCTTAAAATTTTGAATTCCTAAAAAGTTCCTAATTACCTAATCCAAAATTTCTAGCTTAATTAGAAATCATGGGTTCGAACCCAGTCCCGAGCACGCATCAATGTTAAATCTCTCGAGGGAGAAGATTAGTCTCTCCTTTTGCGCATAGAGGATCCCGATTTATACATGATATCCAATTTATATAAAAAACTAATCTTAAACACGCAACACTGTTAAATTCTCTTGAACATGGAGGAGATAAAGATGTTAATTGGACCCATCCTCAATGAGTACCCACAAAAATCATTTATAACTGGTAGGGTAAAAACAAACGAAATGAATATGAACATGGACATGAGAAATTACCCACTAAATTATCTATACCCGCACAATGTATATTTATATATTTTTATTTTATTATATACGCATGTATGCTTATCAATTTTATTAAATACATCATTGTTAAATTTGTATGTATTTTAATATAAATATTTGTTATTTTCTTAACTCAATAATAATATCCTTAGTTTTTTTTCAACATGTTATTAAAAACATAAAATGACACGATAAATTATAATTGATTAATTTTTTAACTGAAAATGCGAGTAAAAGGGTATGAATACTTAAGTAACCCAGAGGATACAAGTACAAATACAATTAATGTCCACATGAATATGGGGTACGAGGACTATTTAAAATTGCGGGTATGAGGACATGTATTATAATATCCTACCCATTGCCATCCTTAGAAGGGGATATCTGTTTTTCTATAAAAAAAAGTTTATTTTATAAGATATTATAAGAACAAGATTTAGATCTATGTTTAATCTCCGAGTTTTGATGATAACAAACATATATTTTATGAAGAACATTTTAGTTCTAATGGTTTCATTGAGCGTGCAGATACATGATTAGAGTTATGGATAGTCTTAACCAAGATATCATCAAAATCACATTACCACTCAGAAGAAGAATCGTTGAGTTATATTTCTAATGTAACATCGATAGTTCTATGGAATGCTGAATGTTCGACAAGAAAAGAGTCTCAATGAATTTCCAAGAAGAAAGAGTTTCTGATAAGCTGCTGCTACAAGATCGGAAATCAAGATTGCACAAGAAATAAGCCTTCAACGCAAAAGATCATAAGTCAAGATTTGGTCATTAGAAGAGTTGTTGCTTGGATTCTAAAGACGAAGTCAAGACTCTAAACATATGTGTAGAAAGATTATACTCCAAGACCAGAAGTCAATATTTGCTCATCAAAAGAGTTGTTGCTCATAGTTCTGAAGACAAAGTCAAGATTCTGAAGATTCGGAAAATTCATGGATATGCACCTTCATTCAACATCAGAAGTATTCCATTAGAAGAAAGATCTTGTGGACTCACATCTAACTAACATCTCAAAATCCATCACAAGATAAGATCAGAAGGATGATATCTTCTCAAGCTAATATACTCAACAAAAGTAATATTTGTTAGAAGATAAACATCATCAGAAAAACCAATGCACTCAAATATTGTGACCACTTCTACAGAAACATCAACAATTATAAGGAATGCTGAATGTTCATCAAAAATGGAATCAATACAGAGATCAAGAGATCATAATGAAGATATTCAATATCAAATAAGATGTATTGATATAAGTTGTTGCTTCATAAATCAGACATCAGATATGCAGCTTAAAAAATTTGATTATCAAGGAATCAATACAAGGTCAAGATGAGATAAAAGGAACTCAAACAATAAAATCAGATATACCGATATAAGTTGTTGCTTCAAAAATCAGACATCAGATATACAACTTAGAAAAGCTGATAATTAAAGTATCAAGACAAGATTAAGATGTAGTAGATCAGAAGAGCTTTCACTCAAAGAAGTTGTTCATTAGATAAGTTATTGCTTATATATCTGAAGACAATGTTTACATATCTGAAATACCATGACACTATAACAAAGAAGAATCTTCTAGATCATTATCACTCCTCAGATCAGAAACAATCCAGCAAGAAGAAAATAATCAAAGCTCAAGAATTCAAAGACTTGAGAATCAGATAGGTTGTGTTATAATATATGATTTCAATGTCTATCATCAGAAAAGATTTTGATAACTTCATCAGAAAAGCCTTCACGAACTATCAAGACTTGCTTTATTCAGATAGGCTGTTGCAGATCATTTTGAAAATAAGAATCCACTATCAAAAGTAACTGAAGTAAAAAATCTTCTCAACACAATATTCATATCTCAAATTAGAAAAGAAATATGTCTTCAAGAGTAGTTCTAGATCAGAAGAAAAGCTTTGTGTTTCAGATAGGTTATTGCCCATAATTCTGAAGACAAGATTTGGTTATGACAACCTAATGTTCTTGCACTACAACAACAAAGTAGTTTCTGAACTACTCATCAGTCAGTCATCATAAGAACAAAGATAAAGTGATTGATCTCTTCTAAGCTTAATACTTCAGAATCAGAAGTACATCATCAGAAGATAAAGATCAAGAAACTTGGTTAAGAAGAAAAGAGTACAATAACAGTATTATTCATAGTAGTTGTTATCCCACTGACGTACGCTATTACTGCAAGCAGTAGGTATAGGAAAGTGACGTTTCGTACTATTCCAAACCTCTATTGAATATATATGTTGGGATTCAAACCGTTGGAAGGAGAAAAGACTTCTCTATCCTTACAACGACTTTTTTCATCTAGAGGCTATATAAAGAAGACTAGAGCTTCAAATTCAAATTGGCGAAGATATTGGCAAAAAAGACAATGTCTAAGTCCAAATAATGTTGTTGTTCTTAATAGAAAATATTTATAATGTTGAAGAGATGAAATGAATAAGCAAGGAGCTGCTGCTCATATCTTGCTTAATGAAGAAAGAAGATGAAGATGAAGAATTCTACAAGATGTTATTCAACTATCAATTATATACATATTGGAAGAATTATGAAGAAGCAAGGAGTTGTTGCTCCTATCTTGCTTAACGAAGAAGATGAAGAAAAGAAGACTACAAGATGTTGCACTTAACTTATATTATATTCATCTATGTAGGAAGATTGTAAAACACAAGAGTTGTTGCTTAAATTGTGTTATTTCTTAAGAATCTTCATATAAGTTGTTTGTACATGAGAGTTGTTGCTCAGAATTGTGTCAAACAATATGTACTTAAGATAAGAGTAGTCTACTTAATAAGAAGCACTCATGTAATCTCCAAAAATATAAGTATGTTCAGAATTGACGGTTCCTCAAGTGATCGAGTGAAGATCAGAAAGCTTGAGAAGACGAGTGGTTGCGGCCTTCGCAGATGAAATCTTATTCTAAGAGACCATATGGTCAGAATCCTTATGGAGTCAATGATCACTAACATCTCTAAGTGTATCAGATGGGTTATGAATCTTAGGAGATCACCGACTGAGGATCATTGTGAGAAATTCCTCATAGAAAGATTAATTTTGATCATATTTTTGATAGGGTCAATGATAGTTATATCTCGTAGAGATCACTAAACTGATCATTGTGTTGTTCCTCAAGTGATCGAGTGAAGATCAAAAGACTTGAGATGACAATGGCTACAGATCATTGTGAAACCCTGTTAAGAAGACCAGGTAGGTTAGAATTCTTAAGGGGTCAATGGTTGCTGATCATTGTGATTGTTAGTCACTAGCAGGTAGCCCGTGCGATTGTAATTAGTTTGGTTATAGTGGATCAAGTCCTTGTTTAAGGCAAAATCACATGAGAAAGGTGGAGACGAGTAACTTAGTTAACTGTGAACCTGAATAACCGAATATGTCTTTTTATATTCATTGCATTCTATATTCTTTCATAGTTCAATCAAATAATTTTTTAAATGATAATATTTTCTTAAAATCCAATTCAAATATCTCTTTCTTGTATTTTCTCTATCTTCAAATACCAGTGTTTAATTTATTTTGAAAACTTAAAAGATTTTTTTCTCTATTATGATTATGATATTAATAGCTATAACTAATTATAGCTATTAATTAAATATAAAAAAAATTAAGATACATATTTTTCAAATTTAATGTTACAAAATACTATATATTTATATTTTACACGAACCAACATTAAAAAGATAAATGTTTTAGGAAGTTCTACCGTTTCCACCATACGGATCTTGCTGCTGGAGCGTCTCAGATCGTGATTTCCCTCTTCTTCTACAACTCCATTTTCACTTTTTCTCTTTCTTCCATCGTTGCCACAGATCTCATTCTTCTCCCAAGTTTCAACCATGTTCAATTTCCACTTTTTCACCCCATTTTGACTATTCGGTAAGCACAATTTCACTCACTGTTGACTTCAATTTTTTCGCCAAAATTTTATTTTTTATTTTCTGGGATTGTTGTATCTCAGAAATTGAACTCGGGTTCTTATTGGATCGAAGTTTGGTACTTGGAAAGTAGTGGGTTTTGGAATCTGAGTATAATTTTTTATCCCTAGTTGTAGTTGTAGTTGTAATCGTATTCATCAATAGTAATAGTTTCTGTTCCCAATATTTTTTTTCTACTTGGTTGGTTTTGACGATGAAATGCTGAAGAAAAGATTCAATTTTTCTAAATAATAATAATCATGATTGTGTTTTTTTGTGTGTTCTCATTGGTGAAAATTTCCAATTTTTATTGATGCACTAAACAACTAAGTCCAAGAGATGATTAGTAGTAGTGTTAGATTATAAAATAAAATTGGTCTACTTCGTCATTATTATGATTGTTTAGTGTTTAGAATTGTTTATTACTTTGAAAAATTCGGATGTTTGATGATTGTGTGTAGCGTTGCTTACAAGCTTATTACTTATCACATGATTTTACAGGTTTGTTGCTTTGTCATCTAAATCCTATATTTCTTCTTCAAAAGAGGGTAAGTCGTTTTTGCATCAAAGGCTTCTTGATGAATGTTTGACAGATTTTTTTTGTGAAAGGTTGTAATCTCTTGGAAACGGATAAATTGTTTTTGAGAATTTGTCTAAATACATTTCAAACAATGTAGCACCGACACCTGTGAAAAAAGGTGTGTCCGTGTCTGTGTATGTGTCTGTGTCGGACAATTGTAATGTCGCCGTGTTAGTGTCGGTGTTGTGTTCGGAGTGTCCATGCTTCATAGTTCAAACATACGCAACTGAATTTTCTTTTGAACACCTTAGGAATGATTAAACTTGTTCACTTTGTCTCTTGTGGTGGTGTTGTGTTTAATCATCTCTGACTTCAATTCATTGTGTCTATGTAACTAGATTAGTGTGAATGATGGATTCAATTAACCCTTTGCCTGCTGATGGACTTGATGTGGTCCACCAAAACGGTGGTGATGATGAACCTTCTAATTCTGGAGAGGACGTTGTTGTTTCAAATGGTTTAGACTCCCATGTTATTGAAACTACAGAAAACGTAGCTTTGAATGGAAAATTTGAAAATTTCGACCAGACAGAAAGCACTGCAACTGGAAATTCGGCTATGAATGAAGCTGAAGGAACAAATGACACCGTGGATGGCAATAGTTTGACTGTTTCTAAAGTTGGAGAGGTTTTGCTTTTCTTAAGTTGGTTTCACTTCATTAGTTTTATATGATTTGGATCTAATATATACTTGCTCAATTCTAGGAAAAGGAAGTGAAGATAACAGTTCAAACGGAACAATCAAAAGCACAGAAGGGTCTTGTCAAGATTAAGAATGCAAAGGTTGCTAGCTCTAGTGGCGTTCGTGCAAGTTTGGTGAAAAACAGCAAAATTGGAAAAGACAAACCGGCATCATCTTCTGTTTCAAATGGAACTTCTGCTGTAGACTCCCGCCTAAAACAGCCTACTAAAAGCAGATCATTCAATGATCGGCAGTCTCAGTTGTCCAAGGTAAACCCTGTTGTTACCTTTGCTTGTGTTGAATGCCTTCTCAAATGTTTACTTAGTAACTCAGAGTTTGAGATAACTGTTTTTCATATGTTTCTTCAACGTTTAATTTTTACGGTTTTGGGTGATAAAATTATAGTTTGGCATTTTCTGACTGTTTTCACTTTGTTTTCCTCAGCACCCTTCAAAGTCTGATGCGACATCTTCTCAAGTTGCAGCGTATGTACTTGCATTTACTTGAAAAAGTTTCACAGTAAGAAATATACTTTTAAGGGATGATTGTAGTAATCAAACTCATGGACTGATTTATTGGTTACAGGGAGAAGAAAAATCCCAAATCATTGAAAAAGGGTTCTCTTGATAAAGTTCAAGGAGAAACAGAACCTTCTCTGTATCCTTTCTCTTGGATTTTTTTTTATTCCTTCTAGTGCAAATGTGAAACTGTGCAGTTTTCTTTGTCACATAAATGTATTATTGGGTATGGTGATGTGTATTTTTGTAGTCCTTACTTCTCTTGAAAGTACCAATGCAGAAGATGCCAAACCTCGCAGGGTGGGGACACTTCCAAATTATGGATTCAGTTTCAGATGTGGTGAACGAGCTGAGAAAAGGAGAGAGGTAAACTGCATTATATACATGTTTCCAGCTTCGGTCTCATTCTCCATTGTCCAGGTTTAATCTGAATAAGTTTCTAGTTATATAAAAATAAATTGATCTTTTCGTGAGCAGTTCCTCAATAAGGTTGAGGAAAAGATTCAGGCAAAGGAGGAGGAGAAGAGTACATTGCAGGCAAAATCCAAGGTGAGAATCTTTGATGTCATGGTTGAATTATAAATTGCTGAGTTTTCCTTTTAATCATGTCGTTTTTTCTCTCCTTTTATAGGAGAGCCAAGAAGCTGAGATAAGAAAGCTTAGGAAGAGTCTTACTTTTAAAGCAACTCCAATGCCAACTTTCTATCAGGAGCCTGCTCCTCCTAAGGTAGAGCTGAAGAAGGTAAATTTCTCTCGTGAGTGCGTGTGTGAATGCATGTGTATACTTGCACAGTTGTACCATTGTACATCACTTCTTGGTTGCACGTATGTTTAGTTCTTCAGTGGCGAAAGTTGATTTTAGGTAGAATGTTTTATGTTCGGATACGTTCACATGAAAGTGAGTTGAACAATGAATTTCATTGTAAAAGTCATGTTCGGAGGCAAAAACTACAATTCATAGCTTTTAAGTTAGAATCTGTTCTAATCAAAAGCCTCCAGACCAGTGTTGTCGGTGGCGGAGAGCCAAAGTCCCGCCATTCCAGCCGCTTTGCGGCACCGTTATAGTGGATTATGACGGAAAACCCCGGAATATCATCCGATATTTACCATTGCGGTGAGCCCAAAAACTGCCATGTATATCCGCCTTAGCGTCGCCATGGCGGATATTTGCTGATGAAAATTTGTGTTCACTGTTCCCGCTTGTATCCTATAATTGTCTTTTGTTGTGTTTATCATGCCTGTTCTTAAATGAGAAAAATCTGTTTTCCTCAACAAAATCAACACCAGTGATCTGTGCTGATGTGATACCTGCAGAACACTATCTGCCTTGCTGTCCACTTCCTCTTCTTCCAACCCATTTTACCTATGCCGCTTTCGTCGCGTCTTTACTCGTGTTAGCATGACTACTCTTAAATACACTATCTGTCATTATCAAACCATTGATCTTCACTTGTTATATATATATGGATTTACTTCCTACAGGCACACATGTGGTATTTTTTTGTCCAATACTTAATTTGTAGATGCATATGCGAAGTTGAGATAAAAATTGAAGAAATCGATCATTTTGAAAGCAATACTGTTAGCTCAATATAGTGATTTTGTAGATAATTCTGGCTATGTTAAGAAAAATTATATCCGCCAAGGTTGTTGGAGTAGGACCATAGTTTGTGTTGTGCCAAGATGAAACAAAAGGTTAAATTGTTATATTATATTATAAACGATAAGTTCAAGATATTATGTAAGTTGATGTTATAAGTTAATTTCCATTTTAGTTGCTAAATCAGGGTTTATTCAAAAGTTAAAAACTACCAATTAGAATATTTCATAATTTTACACAGTTATATCTCTACTCCTACCTTCCATACTATACAAATGTCATTTCTCTTTTGTAAAATCTATCTAATCAAAAACAGTGTTCATATCTGTTTTTATCAATGAATATCTGAATGTTGCATAATTACATGAAAAGCTTTTCTAATGACATTCTAATTACAATAATAACAAATTGCCAAAACCACATTTTTTTGTCACTAGAATGACAGCTAATTACACATATCATTGGGAAAGGGATGGTTTAAACTCTCTTTGGAATGTTGTTTCCCCGTTATCTCGACAATACATCCCGTTATCACTTGGAGAATTTAACTTCTTTATTTTGTTTGACACAATACTAATGTAGATACCAACCACACGAGCAAAATCTCCCAAGCTCGGCCGTAAGAAGAATTCAACAAATTCAGAGTCTGATGGAAATGGAAGCATCAGTTCTCGACAAGGTCGTTTAAGTCTGCAAGAGAAAGTGCTACAGAGCAACACCACTAAAGGAATTACCTTTGTCAATCAAAAGAAGCCGATACGAAAGTCCCTTCCTACTCGACTGGCTTCTGAAAAGACCAATTCAACCGCCGCACCTACATCTAAGGCAACAAAGAAAGATACTATCTTATCCAAAGCTACAAATGAAGAGAAAACCGAGATTGTTGCAAGCAATGAAGAGAAAACCAAGATTGTTGCAGCCAATGAAGAGAAAACCGATATTGTTGCAGCCAATGAAGAGAAAACTGAGATCATTGTAGCCAATGAAGAGAACACTACTCTTTCCAGTGAGACGAATGTTGCTCTACCTCTGAATGTGGTTCCTTCAGATAAGCCAAGTGAAGAAGAATATGTGAATGGTGACATAATAGTGGTTGAAGAGAATCCTCACCTTACGTTGTCACCAGAACCGATCACCACTGTGCATTGAGCAAATTGCCGGATATTTGTGGAGAATTTGATCCGTTTGTGAATGTTATAGAAGCTTATGATTTAGATTATTTTGACAATGAAGGCTTGCAAATTTGCATTATGGTTTGTGTTGTCCTATAGCGATATTGTTCCTTTATCTGTTTACTCCTAAGCTTGATTATTCAGTTCTCATCATTCTCTTTCTTTTATTTGCAAGTTTGAATATTCTAGTTGATGCTTTGAGTATGCAGCATTTGTCTGTTTAATGGGATATACATTTTTTGAGGAAAATTTTGAGAAAGTTTGCTATATGTTAAACAAATTGAAGTAGTGAGTTTTTAATAATTATTATTCTGTATGTCCCATATTAAGAAACAATAACAATAATAAATAAAAGAGAGAATAGTGACTTTATCAAATTATCTTGATTAACTGTTGATATATTTAAATTAGTATTAATGTTAAGTGTAAAAATAATAAATTAAGAATATTTATTAGAAGATACCAATGGAAGATTAAATATAAAATTCTAGGTAATTTAAAATGACAAATATTTTGAGACAATTTTTTGAATTTTTTTTTTAAATAATCACTTTTTTCAAATTTTTTTCTCAAATAACCACTTTTTCAAAAAATTTACCAAAATGATCACTTTTCAAACAAAAAAATTTCGCCATACAGAGGAGTAGCCACTCTGTGGCACATGCATTCAATTTAAAGAGGAGGCGCTACACTGCATGGCTTGTCCTCCTCTGTAAAGTCATGTAGTGTGGCGCATGCATGTGTTTTTGAGAGGAGGCGCCACCCTCCTTGGCTTGACAGTGTTAATGCAATTTTCTATAAATACAATCACCCATCCTCTTCATTTTTCCACACCATTTGTTACATAACTCTTAGAAAATGTCTTCAACTCCCTTGCCAAAGTTTTCACTGATCAAAAGAGATGCACGTGTTATTTTTTTGGCGATAAAGCCTCCGGTGAAGATCAAACTCTAGAACACGCAGACGTTCGAGCATTTTCAGAGGCACTTGATTCGCTGGTTGGAAGGAGACATTCCTGAAGGGAACAAATCAAAAAAATAGAAAGGCACATCACAGTGAGGAACGAAAATGAAGTAAGCCGATCATGGAAAAAGGTGAAATGTGACGCTGATGTCATGATGATGATGCTTGGATAAGAGGATATTGTGTTGATGGTCTTTATCTTAGATATTATGATTTGTTTAGTTGTTTTGTCTGTTTATCATGTTGTTGTATTGTTGTCCTGAGTATGTGGTGTTGTAATTTTTTGTGTCATGATGTGAAAGTTGTTGTAATCGAATGATAAATTGAACACGAAATGATAACTCGAATTTAAATTGAAATATATTGCGTACAACAAATTGAACACTCCGGATAGTTTGCTATAAAAAGTTATATTGCAGAGCTAGACCCAATATTCGGACAATTTTTCCGATTGTGTCCGGAAAGACGATATGTGCCACATAATCTTATCATTTTGTTGGCCGTATCCATTTCAGTTCTAATACGAGTGCTTTTCAGATGCCCCTTTTTCTTCCGTCGCATTTGTTCATTGTGCCAAACAATGTCCCTTTCATAAGCAGGCCAGTAATCCTCCTTTGTCAACACGGAGAATGTATTGATGTACACACTTAAAACGCTCTTTAGCATGTACACGGGAGATATGTGTTGTATCGAGTCCAAACGAACATGCGAGCATGCCGCTATGACATGAGAGCAAGGCATGCGAAATGCTTGAAACTTTCCGCAATCACACCAATCTCTATCTAGTTTGACCCGATAATATCCCCTTGGCCTCCCCTCATTATGATCCAATGTCTCTTGTACACTGAACCAACCTTTAATACGGTCAAACACGGTGACACTATGGGTGTTTGCTTTTGCAGCCTCCTCGTTAAATGTTTTCATCATGCATTCACTGAACAAATGCCCTGATTGTAACACTACTCTCCATTTTGAACTTCTTGTGTCAAACAATGATCCCATTCTGAAATATGTTGCTCTAACCAAAACGGTAATTGGTAGGTTTCGGATGCCTTTGAATACAAAGTTCAATGATTCCACCAAATTTGTTGTCATGTGGCCCCATCGTTGACCATTGTCAAATGCCCGAGTCCACTTCTCCACTGGAATGTTATCGATCCACCTTAATGTTATCGAACGGTAGATGTTCTTTCTATTCTTACGCCTTTTTGCTCCAGACATGGTGCTGGTCGAGAATGCCGACACTCGCCCCCCGCAACACAAGGCTATTCGTCTTCCCCTTTGCTACAAAATAAGATTACAAAACCATAAATTTTACATATTATATACCGAGACATGTAGTGTATTAATTTATTACCCATTTTTTCTATGTAGGTGGTCTGTTCCTGGGATGAATTACAACAAATCCCCTAGAAACGCAATAGTAGTCTACCAAAATCTTATTGATCATGTTGGACCCGAAGAGGTATTAAACTTACATATTCTATACAACGCATTCAATATTTTAATTAAGTTTAATATTTTATATAACTTTTTTTACTCTACAGTTTGTATGGAGGCCGTATAAGGATCTCGACCATGAGATTAACCCTCTTGATGTTGAAGTCTGGACTGCAAAAGTAGCACTCATCAAGTTCACTACTGTGGAGATGCACCACAGTGATCGTGTGAAGCTACAGTTCGACATACAACAAGGTATTCCCGATCCCCAACATGTTTGGGCCAATGACATCTACTCAGAGTTGACGACCAGTGGGGATTTAACAATTTGAGAGACTTCGCTAAAAATCAATGTCGTAAATGGAGGCATAGACGTGAACTGGTCCTAAGGGAGCCGATCTTGCAAGATGACTTAAAATCGACACTCCAATATTTGAGATGGTACACATCGGTTTCAACAAATTTGTTTGTCTCAAGAGACTTATTTGATTGACCCACGCCAAAGAGCTGCAACATACGCCCAACAACAACCCCAACAACCAACCCCTCAACAATACCAAACCCAACAACCAACCCCTCAATAATACCAAACCCAACCACAATGTCAACCCACTCAAACCCAACAACCATACACCACCTCATTCAACCAAATTCGTCATCAATTCATACCACACACACAAAAACAATACCAAGAGCATGACCCGATCCACCACCAACAATATGCACCATCCTCATCCTACCACAACACCCAAGACACATATGATACATTTCCTTCCTACCATACCACTCAACCTACATACAATCAAACATCATACCATCGAAGTACCCAACCATCATACGGATTTCATACACCACAAGAACCGTTGTTTCGTTTCCATCACGATTCAACATCCCAATACTATCAACCATCCCACCACCCACACATATCCCAACCAACAAGACCAAACTTCAATAATATGGGCACCGATCTCTTTGGAAGCACAACACAGTGAGGCGAAATGATTGATGAGATGTATGATCCTGATGTACCAGGACCATCACATCAAACACCTCATAATCAAGCGAGTCAGAACATACCATAAACACCTCAGGAAAGTCAACAGAGAGGAGTGAGACAAGGGGCGAGGCAAATGCGTGGCCGTTTATATCATACGGGGACCCGCTTAGGTTGAGGGGACGTCAAAAAAAAATGTATCCATGCGTTGTGTAATATTAAATATTAATATAAAAAAATTTAGTTTTTATTTTATTTTATTTAAAAAAAATTGTATTAACACTGTCAAGCCAAGGAGGGTGGCGCTTCCTCTCAAAAACACATGCATGCGTCATACTGCATAGCTTTACAGAGGAGGACAAGCCATGCAGTGTGGCGCCTCCTCTTTAAATTGAATGCATGTGCCACACAAAGTGGCTATTCCTCTGTGTGGCGAAATTTTTTTGTTTGAAAAGTGGTCATTTTGATAAAAAATTTGAAAAAGCGGTTATTTGAGATTTTTTTTTGAAAAAAGTGGTTATTTAAAAAAAATTCAATTTTTTTTCTTAAATATGACATTTATTTTAAGACGGAGGAAGCCGTATTCAAACATGCGTGATGCACAGAAGTTATATTGATAAATATAAAATCATATTCAAACAATATTGATAAATATAAAATCATAATAATGAATCACACTATACACATTAAATAAAAATAAAATAAAATATACATAACAAAAAAAAACAATATACACATTAAAAAGTTCATGATAACTTAAAATTTAACATATTTATACATGGATAAGATACTTTAAAATATGAAAATATCCTTAAAAAAAGATGTGGAAAAACTAGATGAGAAAATAGAGAGAATGATAGTGGAAGGGTAAAAATATGGTTATGAAATAATTTAAATAATGTATTAATAAATTAAAAATTAAATAATTAAATGAATTTTAAAAATTATTAAATGAATCATATTTTAAGCAGGAAATAAATCATAAATCATTAAGAGTAAATATTCTTAATAGCCAAATGATCTATTCAAATGTACTTAAAAATCAAAGTATTTTAACTTTGTCATTATAACCACTATTACTATTACTACATATCAAAATATTGTGTACAAATACATATTTAGATGAGAAATAGATATAAAAAAAGTTATGGAAGAATTGAAAAAAAAGAGAGATGAAGTAGAACTTATCAACCACCATGTGTGTATAAAAATAAATGAATAACAAATGAAAGAGAGAATGATGAGAAAAGAAAATAAAAATTGGAAAAAGAGAAAAATGAATTGATAAAGAAGGAGGAGAAAACGTGATGTGGTAAATATTCATAAGATTTGATAAAAAATATACATAAAATTCTATAATTTAATAAAAAATAAATTATATAGTGAATAACTATAAAACAACAATAAAATAAAGATTTAAAAGATAGATATTAAAATGAACAGTTTATAATTGATATTTCATATATACGTTTACATGTATATGTGAATCTATACATGCAAGACCTTCATTACAACGAACAATCTATAACTATTAAATTGAAAAATAAAAATTTAAAAAATAAACTCTTAAATTAATATACTTGATTAAGAGAATATTAAATATTTAACGTTAATCAAAATTTATTAATTTTTTTCTTTCAATTTAATTAAAAATGAATTAAATAATAAATTAATATAAAACAATCTGCAAGAAACTTCATTTGGATGAATAATCTTTTAGACTTTGTTAATTTTCTCAATATATAATTGTAACCTTTCAAAAAATATACACAAATATATTTAGAAAACAGTAGAGAATTTTATTTATTAAATTATAATTTCCATTCAAAATAAATTAGAATTCAAATTTTATTGATCATAAATTTATGGAATCAAAATCATGCATAAAAATAAAATATATTAATGTCACCATTCAAAATAATTTCCATGTATAATAAAAATAAATGATATTAATACCTCTATTCAAAAGATATATTTGTAAAGTTTTGATTTAAAATTTTTTTTCATGTCATTATATATTCTAATGTCTATAATATTTCTACAATATGAAGCAATATCAAATCTCTAATATTAAAATAAAATTCAAATTTTATTGATGATAATATTTTATGGAATCAAATCATGCATACAAATAAAATAGATTGATCATAAATTTTATGGAATAAGATCATGCATAAAAATAAAATATATTAATATCATCATTCAAAATAATTTCCATATAAGTATAATAAAAATAAATGATATTAATGTCTTCATTCAAAAGATATATTTGTAAAGTTTCGATTTAAATTGTATTCAAATATTTGATAAAAAAGTTGTAATGTTTGTTCTAATATTTGATAAAAAAATATTAATTAGTCATACTTTAAAAAAATTAAATAAAATTAAATCATAAATACTTTATAAAAAATTGTAATATTTGTTTCTAAAATTATAACAATTAAAAATAAAAAAATATCAATACAAAATACTACTTTTATTCAAATTTCACATAAAATAAAATATAATCGTCTAATATAACTAACTATTCTTCAAAATATATAATTATTACAAAAAGAGACTAATTTTATAAATGAGTATAATCGTCTAAATTTATTCTATAATTATATTCTGTAATTATAAAAGGAGACTAATTATAATTACTAAATGATATTTTATAGACATTAATTATATAACAACAACAAATTAATTAGCTCACATTCTTTAAAAAAGGAATGAGCAAAAGTGTATTTTAAATTTAATCTATAACACAGTGAAATAAGTAACCTTTTGGATACATTCTCATAACTGGCCTTGCTAATGAGGGAGAAAGCCAGTATAAAAACATCGGCACCAAGATAACTCAAAGGTCTTAATATGTTATAATCCTCTTGTCTTGTTTCACAAGATAAAACAATAAAAATCCAGAAAACACTCTTTAAATTGTATACTTAAAAAAGAAAAATGTAATTATATAAAAACACATGCAGTATCCCACAAACCCAGATTAACAGTACTTCTATTCACAACCACATTTGCACTGAAATTGTCGAAGACAGTTGGCACATAGTCTTGTTTCCAAACAATTCATCATGTTAACGTAGAGTGTTGGAAAATAAATCAATAGCATACAATGACTCTTACAAAAATGCCAGCAAATTTATCAATGAATGATTCATAAAATTAATTGTAGTCACCTAACATGGCCATAACAGGATTTTAAGAATTAGAAAGAAAAAAATTGTTAGAATTAATTAGATATTAATTTATATTTAAGAATATTTTTTAGATTATTTATATTTTTATTAGATGATATATATCTTAGATCTTCTTATATCTTTGTTAGAAGATATATTTTAGATTTAATTTTGTGTATAAATAACCTAGTGGAGTAGGTTATTGCAATTCATTGTAAATTCTTATTTTGAAGTTGTCAGTAAATATTCTTTTTGCCTTTTATCTTGTGCACTAACAATTGGTATATAGAATTCCTAGTTAGAAACTCTGGAATTTGGGAAACATTATTTTCATTGAGTTTCTGCGTAAATTGCATAAGGTAGAAGATGAACGGAAACGACAGCGATATCCATTCCAAGCTTCCAGTATTTGATGGCAAAAATTGGAATCGTTGGAAGATCCAGATGCACATGTTATTTGGATCTCAAGATGTGTTAGATCTTGTCACCGATGGCTATAATCTGTTAGAAGCAGACGCAACAGATGCACAGAAGGTAGCACAGAAGGCGCTGAGGAAGAAAGATCAGAAGGCGTTGTTCTACATCCATCAATGTGTGGATGCAAATGTGTTTGAGAAGATTGTTGTTCTGAAACAACAAAGGCTACGTGGGACACACTAGTCAGATGTTACGGTGGTGACGCATCGGTGAAGAAGGTGGAGCTTCAGTCTCTCAGAAAGCAATATGAGAATCTCAACATGAAGGATAACAGAAAGGTTTCTGAATACATCTCTAAAGTGATTCTGATCACTAATGAGATGAAAGTTTGTGGAGAAACTCTATCTGAACAAGTAATTATTGAGAAGATCTTGAGATCTTTAACTTCTCAGTTTGATGATATTGTGGTAGCAATTGAACATCCCAAAGATTTGAGCACAATGAGAGTTGAAGAGCTGCAAAGTAGTTTAGAGGCGCATGAGTTGCGTATGACTGCGAGAACTTCTGAGGGGGAAGTAGAGCAGCAGGCTCTGAAAGCAACTTTTGATAAGAAACGTTGGAAGCAGACTTGGTCAGAAGCCAGGAAGAAAACTAATGGTGGTCAAAGGTTAGAAGCTTCAAACTATGATAGGCAGAAGAATGTCCAGAAGGTAAAGGGGAAGTCTGACAAGAAGAATGTTCAGTGTTAGTGTTGCAAGAACTTTGATCACTATGCAAAAGATTGCTAGTCAAACAAAGAAGAAGCAAAAATAACCAGAAGAGATTCAGATGATGAACATGTGCTATTTATGGCTTATAAATCTGATGAGGAACCGGTAAAATTGTCATTTTCTGATTTTGAAGGGGAAGAATATGACTATGGATATTCTGATTATGAAGTGTTTGAATACGAGTCAGAATCAGAAGACGATGCTGAAGATTTTGAAGACAAGTCAGAATCCGAAGAAGATTCTGATTCTGAAGAGTCAAAAGATGATGACTCTAGAAACTCTGAAGGTGAGTCAGATGGTGAATCTGATTCTGATCCAAATTTTGATGATGATCCAGAATTTGGTGGTGACCATGCTTCTGAAAGAGAAAACTCTAAAGACGTAGGTTCTGGAGGACAAACTTCTAAAGATGATCAAGTTTATGATGGAAATCATGACTCTAAGGATGGACCTTATAAAGGAGGAGCTTCTAAGGAAAATTTAGTCTTTGGCGGTGATCATGATTCTGAAAGTGGGACTTCTGAAGACAGAGTTTCTAAAAGTGATCCAATTTTTGAAGATGGTATTTCTGAAGGTAGTGGTTCTGAACGATGTCCAGAAGCTAACAAAGGTGGAGCTTATAGTGGTAGTCAAACTTCTGAAGAAAGTTCATAAGGAGATATTGTTCTAGAATCAGAAGGTGATTCTGAACAAGTTTAGAGGCCACATAGAGTCAGAAATATATCAAGAAGATTTGCAGAGTTTGACATGTTGTAAGACACTGAAGTAGGCTCTGAAGGAGAAGTTATTCAGTGTGTAATGTTAGTAGACTCTGAACCCATGAGTACGGAAGAGGCTCTTAAGCAACAAGTTTGGTTACAGGCCATGAAAGAAGAACTTGATGCTATAGAGAGAAACAAGACTTGGAAGTTGACAGAACTTCCAAAAGGCAAGAAAACCATTAGCGTCAGATGGGTTTTCAAGCAGAAGATAAAGCCATATGGATCAATTGGCAAACACAAAGCAAGATTAGTAGCAAGAGGTTTTTTACAGAAGTATGGGTTGGATTACTTTGAAGTGTTTGCACTTGTAGCGAGACATGAAACAATCAGACTAATGATTGCAATAGCTGCTAACAAGAATTGGCCTCTGATGCATTTAGATGTAAAATATGCATTTCTGAATGGTCTATTACAAGAAGAGGTGTACGTTTCACAACCTCCTGGATTTGAGAAAAAGAATCAGGAAGGGATGGTGTTCAAATTATACAAAGCGTTGTATGGATTGAAGCAAGCGCCCAAAGCTTGGAATTTGAAGATTGATTAGTTTTTCAAGGAACAAGGGTTTCAGAAGTGTGAGATGGAGTATGTTGTTTATGTTCAGCACACTTCAGAAGGTAATATAATTCTGGTCTATTTGTATGTTGATGACATATTACTCACAGGAAGTTCTAAACAAGAGATAACTGAGTTCAAGAAAGTTCTGATGAATGCATTTCAGATGACAGATCTTGGAAAAATGAGTTTCTTTCTAGGGATGAAATTTATGTACTCTGAGAAAGGAATCATTTTGCATCGGATGAAGTATGAACTAGAGCTTCTGAAGAGATTTGAGCTAGAAAATTGCAAAGTTTCTATCACACCTGCTGATACAAATCAGAAGTTGGACTCTGATTCTGATGGAGAGGATGTGGATGCTACAACCTTCAAACAAATGGTTGGTTCTCTAAGGTATTTGTATAATACCAGACCTGATATTTGATATGCAGTTGGAATGGTTAGAAGATTTATGAGCAAACCAAAGTGGTCTCATTACTAAGCTGTAGTCAGGATTCTGAGGTATGTGAAGGGAGCTCTGAAATATGGAGTGTTATTTCCGTCTGGAAGAAAGATCGAACCAGAACTTCTGAGTTATTCTGATTCTAATTGGTGGAAGATAGAGTTGACAGAAGAAGTATTTCTGGATACTTATTCAAATTTCTGGGAGGTCTTATTTCTCGGTGTTCCAAGAAATAACATGGTGCTGCACTGTCAACTTGTGAAGTTGAATATATTGCAAGAGCTCTGACTGCATGTCAAGCTGTATGGATTCTGAACTTGCTGAAAGATCTGAAGATTGAGGTAAATAAACCTTTGAAGCTGATGATTGATAACAAGTCTGCAATCAATCTTGCCAAGAATCCAGTGTTGCATGGGAGAAGCAAGCATATTGAGACCAAGTATCATTTTCTTAGGAATCAAGTTCAGAATGGAATATTAGAAGTTGTGCACTGTAACACCCAGAAGCAGCTGGCAGATGTTCTGACAAAAGCTATCAAAACTGATCAATTTCTTGGTTTAAGGGATGAAATTGACGTTGTCAATTTTGGGTAAATATAAATTAAGGGATGGTGTTAGAATTAATTTAGATTTTATAATTAATTAGATATTAATTTATATTTAGGAATATCTTTTAGATTGTTTATATCTTTGTTAGAAGATATATATCTTAGATCTTCTTATATCTTTGTTAGAAGATATATTTTAGATTTAATTTTGTGTATAAATAGCCTAGTGGAGTAGGTTATTGTAATTCATTGTAAATCCTTATTTTGAAGTTGTTAGTAAATATTCCTTTTGCCTTTTATCTTCATTGTGCACCAACAAAAGGCAGGTGGTTTTCATAATCTCTAATTTGATGGAAAGGCCATGTGAGAGCACATATATCGAATCAAAACCTTATCACAATATTGGTTTAATTAAAAAATATAACACAAACCTGCAGAATCTCCATTTGAGTAATTATGTGATCTTCCATTATAAAACCATGATGGCAGTATGCTGCCACTCATCCAAAGCTTATCCACAATCAAGTCATACATTCATGATAATTGAAATATCCTTGTTTTCATTTTCATCAACAAAATTGAACTATTAATTAAAATTGAAAACAAAAACTAAAAAGCACTGGTTTCATTCACAGAGAAAACATTTAAGAAGATCACAAAAAAGGTCAAAACACGACATATCTCAAACTGCAGAGAAATCCTTACTAAACTAAAACAACAATAATCAAAGATAATAGACAATACTAACCGAAGTTGCTTCAACAACTTATTTTGAGCTTATTTCCAACAACTATTTTCAGCTTATTTCTAGAATGCATTTTAGATTCTAAACTATATATGTTCTATATTAAATATATAACTAATGTTTGTAATACTTAATAATGCATATCAAATTATCTGTATTGAAAGGAAACTTGTTTAAGGAAGCCATTTTGATGAATATAAATGAACAATCATCCTTGACATCTGAAAAATTTAAAAACAACAAAAAGATAAAGATAGAAAAAACAGACAGATTCTCGTTCATGGACAAAAAAGAACTGGGATGAAATTTAGTGATGAAGAAGAAGTAAGCATAAGTGTGACCGAAAACAGAACATACTTTTAGGGATTTCGTTATTACCGTATAATCAAAGACATTGTGGAAATTGTAACTCTGACATCAGAAGATGAAGATAGTATGGAATCCAAGATATCCCAAAATCCAGGCTCTCCATCTGCAGCTCCAAATTAAAGCTTATTTAGGTTCTTGATGGCAACATCTAGGTCACATTCACTTTCTTGGATAGCTCTCTCAAGAACTTGAAAAGTCAAACATCAATACAATAACAAAACATTCTTACATTGAACATCAATACAGTGAAGATCGAAGACAAACCCTCTTCGAATCTGACATCAGTTATGACACTAATAACCTGACAGACGTGTCCGATCGCTCCCTTACCAGTGCACTCATAGGTGATTTTCACTATGCCATAAATAACCTACGAAAGCGCTTTTTTTGGGCTTTAAAAGCGCTTAAAAGCGCTCTCGTAGGTGGCGCTGCTAAAGGTTTTAGCAGCGCTTTTTGTTCAGAAAAAAGCGCTCTCGTAGGCCTACCTATGAAAGCGCTTTTTTCTTAAAAGCGCTTTCATAGGTAGGCCTACGAGAGCGCTTTTTTTTTGAAAAAGCGCTTTCATAGGTGTATTCAGAATGCGTATAAAGTAGGCCTATAAGAGCGCTTTTTGTTCAGCTAAAAGCGCTCTCGTAGGCCTACCTATGAAAGCGCTTTTTTCTTAAAAGCGCTTTCATAGGTAGGCCTACGAGAGCGCTTTTTTCTGAAAAAGCGCTCTCATAGGTGTATTCAGAATGCGTATAAAGTAGGCCTATAAGAGCGCTTTTTGTTCAGCTAAAAGCGCTCTCGTATGCCTACCTATGAGAGCGCTTTTAAGAAAAAAGCGCTTTCATAGGTTTTCTACTGAAAAATCTAAAATTTAAAAAATTTCTAAACCTGCATTTTTTTGCAGCAAACCTGTAATTCTTAAACCGGTATTTTACAATCTAATCTAGAAATACCAATATATATTAGTTTTAATCCAAATGCCAAATGTAATTCAAATACCAAATATTATATATATATATAAAAATACCATTATAATCAATTCATATCCAAAATATATATACACCATGGTAATTCAATATTAACATGTTTTTAAACGTAACAAAATACACCCTAAGAAATCAGCTATATAACACTAAGTAAATCAATCCTAATCTACATATATATCCAAGGTCCTGATCCTGCAATATGAACATAATAACACGGTCAGTGTTGTATACACAAAACAATATATTCATAATTAACCAATTTTCACACAACAATGTATTCGTACCTTATTATAAGATTCTTAGCTCAATAAAATATTGGCACAACTCCTCTTTGAGTTCTTCCAATTGACGTGGCGAGTAATATGGACAATTGTATTGATCAAAATACTACATTACAAAACAAAATATATGCGTGATTTAGTTTAATGTAATAAATTATATGCAAAATCCGATAAGTAATAAAACAAAGTATAAATCCATACCGTGATTGGAATCTCGATTTCATACATTTGAATGATTTCTTTGATAAACATCAAAACGAAGTATCCGCAATCTATGCCGTTTTGTTGTTGAGGGCACTACATAGAAAAACAAATAAGATTATACACATCTATTGATTTATCAAGTAGCATAAATATTATAAGCAAAATTGTTGAAATTTATATACCTGTACTTTGATCCAATTAATGTTGTTTGATCTAGACCGTGGTACTCGTGCTCCCCTTTGACATCGGAATACTTGTATTGAACTGATGACAAAATTAAAATATTTATTTAGAACAATGACATTGAAATAATTAAATATATAAACACAAACGAATATTTAGAATAATGTCACTTACGTATCAATCACTAGCTTCATTTCCGGATAATTTGTCCAATCACCGTCAACCGAATTCAGGTAATAGACCACTTCTTTTATGGGATTGATTGCAAGCAACAACCAGTGACATCTATAAATTAAAGCAACAATTTAGAAGCGAATTTTAATGTAAAAAATACAAATATTAAAAGGAGCTTAGAATAAAAATCTAACCCTGTATTATAAGGCAAAAGATACAAGCTCTTTGTACTGGCAGTTGTCCTGAATCTTTCGACCAAGTGTTCTCTTACTGAATCAGGTTCCCTAGAAATTGTTGCTCCGCTAACACGGGAGGAAGACACGAAACGGAATCTATTTGACAATTGATTCCCGCGCATCAATTTGTCAAATAACATCCTTAAATAAAAACATAATTAATATTAGACTATTTCAATTAAATGTTTAAAAAAATGTTCAACCAATTAAATAATATATTGATCGGGTTACCGGATGTACGAGTGCATCACACTGATGCCTAACTCTCGATGATGAAAGATTTGTTCCATGTCCTCTAATCCAATTGTTTCGGTACATGGAAAACCAAAGACAATTTCATCCACATCGATTTGACGAATTCCATCATTCATCAAATCTGATGTGCCAACTAGTGTCTCCAGACACTGTCGATACCTAGGCACAAATTTACGGACAGGAACCTTCTTCTTAGGTGGAACCCTACTACCTTTCTGGCTCACATGCTGTGACTGATCTTGAGAAGGTACCTTAAAAATCATATAGAATTATGTAAGATACAAAGTTATGCAGTTTTTTATTCCGATCATAAATGAAACACTATAAAAGTACCTGTCTTTGCGATGCAATAGACTCGCCGCGCTGCAAAATCCCTTTATCCTTAGATGCGGGTTTTGCAGGAGTCTAAAATTACCATGTATAAAATTCAGGTCAGAACTGTCAGTTGAATACTTAAAGATTCATAATGGTTTTCAACATACCTGATCATCTATGCAGATGAGGTCTGATGGCCATGCCACAAAAGATCCTACTGCATCTCGCAGCAATGTGGTCTCCGCAACAATGTCAGGTACCGGTAGCAATGCATTCATATCTAAAACAACATCAACCGATACCTTCACGTGGCCATCCGGGAGCGGTCTATGGTGAATTAAATCTCCCGAGGTGTTGTGCACTTTTCCCTTGCCAACTACCCGATAAGTCGAAGAAGCTAGATACAACTGACAACATGAAATGCCCTAAACCAATAATAACCGTTAGACTTCCTTTAATGTTGACAATAATAACCGTTATAATTATACTTTCTCTAAATATAATGGATTATCATCTTAATTACCTCGGGAAAATTTTTTTGACGGTTGATACTAGCCTTGTCACTAGTTTCTTTCAACTGTGAACTGCTCCTTTCGGCCATATACCTCTCTTTGTCCCTCTGCAGTTCACGGACTTGTGCTTGTAAATCCTGCAATGTTTGCATCACTTCCGCATTGCTAGGATTTATTTTTCTTGGATTGTTATACAGAGAGGTAGGAGTCACACCATGGCCTTTACCCCTCACTCATCCCGGATACTCAGCAACACATAGTGCTCGACTGAGTACGCTCCTGATATTCGAGTCATCACCCGAGGATACCGATTGCGATATAGTCTCCTGTAATTCATTTAAATATCGATAATTAAAGACACAACGTTAATTATATATTAATTAAATACATAATGGTATACTTACACACCCATCATAAATATGTTGCAGATCGGGGTTAACAACTTTATCTCTGCCAACACGAGCTTCCTTCCACAGCACATGTGCAGGTAGTGATGTTTCGTCACTCTGCGTCTCCTCCAACTACGCATTGTTACAAATAATAAAATCATCAATACACATTGTTACAAATTAATAATACACATTGAGATAATTAATAAGATCGTAGAATTGAGATTTACTTACAATTTTTTCCTGTAAGCGTGCATATCCCAAACGACCTTTTTTATATGGATATGCGGGTTTTGACGCTCTATCCCGATTTACAGCACTCACTTCCTTGAAATTATCGTCTTTTCTTTGGCCCACAAAAGCAACCCATTCTTCGGGTGTAATGAAGCTCTCATATTTTTTTGGTCGTTCAGGTTCCTCTTCAACAAAATTTCCTTCATCGTCTTTAAGAAACTTATTTGTCAAAAAATTTCTCCACCCTCTATGTCTTTTTCCGGCCAAGCCCATTATATACTTTTTGCGGGCATCTTCAATGTTAAAAGACCTCTACAAAAAAACATACGCATAGAGGGTGTTAGTATATGTAATTTAAAAACAATATTTTCGTCAAAATAAAGCAAATAACAACAACCATATATGATACCTTTATCTCGGTCCAAATTCTTTCTTTAGCATCCAACTCTCCTTTTTTCCAGCTAGTAGTGGTGATCGGAATGTGCATACGAACAAGCGTACCGATGTAGCTTGTCAGCTTTGCAGAATTAGGCCCAATTAGTTGGTCATCATTATTCCAATCTACATTATACGTAATACCTCTATCTCTATCACGGATGATTCCCCGCATGATAGTTATGCCTCGTGTGATGTCCTTATCTGAAGTGTCTTGTGGAACATTATCTTGTGGAACATCTCCTTGAGGAACATTTTCTGAATTATCTTGTGGAACATCTCCTTGTGGAACATCGTGATACATTTTCTGTCAAAACGCAAAGTATACACGGAATGAATTAAATAGAATGTTATTCAATATTTCGGACAATGGATTAAATAGAATGAAAAGATGGATACTATTAAATTTATGATTAAATAGTTTCGAACTGATAAAGAATAAAAAAGAAATATACCTACATCAAAACATAAATAAAACAATCCTAAATATTTCAAAAAACTAAGATGTCAGATAACAAATTTTCAGTCAAAACGCAAAGTATACACGGAATGAATCCGTATCAAGAAAATGCAACATACGAAAGACAATTTAAGACAAATTCATCACAATATATACCAGTAATTTGAGGAAGAAAGTTACCTCTCAGATGTTTCGAACTCTAAGAAACGTGGAGAATGAGCGTCGTACGTCGAACTAGGCCGGGAAACGCTGCAAATTCATAGAATGTTATTCAATATTTCGGACAATGGATTAAATAGAATGAAAAGATGGATACTATTAAATTTATGATTAAATAGTTACGAACTGATAAAGAATGAAAAAGAAATATACCTACATCAAAACATAAATAAAACAATCCTAAATATTTCAAAAAACTAAGATGTCAGATAACAAATTTTCAGTCAAAACGCAAAGTATACACGGAATGAATCCGTATCAAGAAAATGCAACATACGAAAGACAATTTAAGACAAATTCATCACAATATATACCAGTAATTTGAGGAAGAAAGTTACCTCTCAGATGTTTCGAACTCTAAGAAACGCGGAGAATGAGCGTCGTACGTCGAAACATAAATAAAATTCCATAAAGCAAAGATGTCAGATAACAAATATTTCATAAAATTCCGTAAAGCAAAAAAATGAAATGACGTATATTTAAATTTTACTGGATGATATAGGCTATATATATTATACTATAATGAAAAAAATGAAATGATATAGGCAATATATATTATACTATAATGAAAAAAATGAAATGATATAGGCTATATATATTATACTATAATGAAAAAAATGAAATGATATAGGCTATATATATTATACTATAATGAAAAAAATGAAATGACATATATATACATTTTATTGAATGACATTGTCTATAATTATATATACTATTACCTTTTTCACTAACATCTCTTTCTTTTCTTGGTAGGAATATGTTCTACTCGTCTCGTAACAACGCGGACGATTGGATTGATCCAAATACCCTCATTATGATCATTTCTAATGCATGATTCATTATCATTTTGATCATTTCTGGTAAAAGATTCAATGTCAACACCAGTATCGCCTTGGTCTCCAACCTTTTCATCAATTACTTTGTTAGAGAAAAGCACTATAGACCATTTCGTACTTGTCGGATCAGTGACATAGAACACTTGTTTAGCTTGAGAGGCTAGAATGAAAGGCTCATCTTTGTACCCTGCCCTGTTAAGATCAACTTGCAAAAATCCTGACTTATCCATCCGTATACCATTATTATTTTCAACCCACTTGCAACCGAATATAGGAATCTGAAATTTCTCGTAATCAAAGACCCAAATGCGCTCGATAACCCCAAAATACGACAGATTTGCAAATTTCGGGTTTAAGTCCTTCACACTAGATATGTGCATTGCTTCAGCTACCAAGGTGACACCACTATTTTGCACAGTACTTTTATCATCTTGTTCTTTGGTATAAAATGTGTATCCATTAATTGCGTATGCGCTATAAGAAAACGCAACCAAACTTGAACCATATGCTAAACATCTCAACCTTTCTGTCACTGAGGCGGAATCTGAACGATACTTTGAATAAATATGTTCCTTAAACCATGGTATGAAACTTCGATTGTGCTCTCGTACAATCCAATTCTTATTTCTATTCGAATTTAAACCTCGAAGAACACCCTTGTGTATATCGACATACGGCTCAACCTCAATCTCATTGTGCAAAACATACAAATGCACTTGATCCCGTTCGACCCTTGATACTGTCACAACTTTATTTCCAATTAGCTTCTTACCTTCTTTTTTTTCAACAACATGAGATTTGGGGAGTCCAATTGACTGAACATTTGACAGATATTCAGTACAAAACTCAACCGCTTCTTCAACAATGTATCTTTCGGCAATACAACCCTCTGGTCGACTCCGATTTTTCACATACCCTTTTAATATTTTCATATAACGTTCAGCAGAGTACATCCATCTCATATAAGCTGGTCCACGCAATTGTGTCTCTTTCACAAGATGAACGACAAGATGAACCATTATGTCAAAAAACGAGGGAGGAAAATACATTTCAAGCTCACACAAAGTAACAACTATTTCTTTTTGCAATGTTGGCAAGATCTCAGGATCGATCACCTTACTGCAAATTGACTTGAAGAAAAAACACAATTTAGTTATTGCGCTTCTTACCTTTTCTGGAAGAATAGAACGTATACCTATCGGTAGAAAATGTTCCATTATAACATGGCAATCATGCGTCTTTAAACTCTTTAACTTGAGGTCTTTCATAGACACAAGTCTTCTAATATCTGATGAGTAGCCTTCTGGAACTTTAACTTCACTCAGAAACTTACACAATATTTTTTTCTCCTTTCTAGATAGAGTGTAAACAGCAGGTGGTAGGTATGTCCGTCTTCCTTTCTTCACGGGTCCCAGTTCAGTTCTTATTCCCATGTCTACCAAGTCCTCCCTTGATTTAAGGTCATCCTTAGACTTCCCTTTTATATTAAGTAACATACCAATAACATTGTCAAATACATTTTTTTAATATGCATCACATCAAGAAAATGTCTTACGTACAAAGATTTCCAATATGGCAATTCAAAAAAAAATCGACCTCTTCTTCCACCCACCTGTGACAACTTTATGTGCAAAAGGCTTGCCAAACTGAATATTCACATCTTTCACCTTTTCAAAAATTTGTTCACCTGTCAAACCAGGCGGAGCTCTACGTTGTTCGGTATCTCTGTTGAACGCTTTTCTCCATCCACGATACTGATGTTTAGAAGTTAAGAATCTATGATGACCGAGAAAGACATTCTTCTGACAAAGTTTCAATCGCATGGTATCGGTTCCGTCTTCACAAACAGGACGCGCTTTTTCACCTTTAATGCTATACCCGGATAGATTGCCGTATGCTGGAAAATCGTTAATTGTTCCAAACAACATCGCCCTCAAGTTGAAACTTTCTTTCCTATAACCATCATAAACCTCCACACCGTTCTCCCACAAAATCTTCAAATCTTCGATTAATGGTTCCAAGTATACGTCTATGTCATTTCCTGGTTGTTTAGGCCCAGAAATTAACATAGACAGCATCATGTACTTACGCTTCATACATAGCCATGGAGGTAGGTTATAAATCATAAGAATCACAGGCCATGTGCTATGCGAGATACTTTGAATACCGTGTGGGTTCATTCCATCAGTAGACAATGCCAAGCGAAGGTTTCTTGCTTCTTTTCCAAATTCAGGATAATCATTATCAATTTTCATCCACTGTGGAGAATCTGCCAGATGTCGAAATTTTCCATCAATAATTCTTTCATCTGAATGCCAAGTCAATTGTCTTGAATCGGTTTCACTACGATACATCCGTCTAAATCTCGGGATTATAGGAAAATACCATAAGACTTTTGCCGGAGACAACTTTTTCTTATATCGAGGGGCACCGCATTTAGGACACTCATTTAACGATGCATACTCGTTTCGAAACAAAACGCAATCTTTTGGACACGCATGTATCTTATCATAGCTCATGCCAATGGAGTACAACATCTTTTTGGCCTCATACGTTCGATTGGGAAGAACATTATCCTCTGGTAGCATATCTTTCATAAGGGCTAATAACTCTGTGAAACTTTTATCCGACCATCCATTGCCGGCTTTTAAGTTGTACAACTTTAACACCGCAGACAATCTTGTGAATTTTGTACAACCATTATACAACGGTTTCTCTGCATCGCTTACCAACCTCTCGAACATTTTGGGACAATCGTTAAGATCTTCTTCAAGCGCTTCTGTAATTTCTTCGACTCGATCATAATCGTATGCATCTGTGCAATCATCATTTGAAACATAGGTCCTTGCATACCCCGATTCAACATTCCCGTTACTTTTCTCACCATGCATATTCCAACATGTATAACTCCTATCAATTCCATACCGAATTAAATGCGATGCCAACTGAACTGCGTCAACCCGGTTCCCATAACAGCAATACAAACAGGGACATGTCATACGACTGGGGTCTTTGGCGTGCGCAACAACAAACTTAACAAACTCGGAAACACCATTCTCGTAGTCTTTCGACAATCGATTGGAATACATCCATGTCTTATCCATATCAACTAATTAGTGCACAAAACAGTAGTATACTGCGTTTCTGTCAAAACGCAAAGTATACACGGAATGAATCCGTATCAAGAAAATGCAACATACGAAAGACAATTTAAGACAAATTCATCACAATATATACCAGTAATTTGAGGAAGAAAGTTACCTCTCAGATGTTTCGAACTCTAAGAAACGCGGAGAATGAGCGTCGTACGTCGAACTAGGCCGGGAAACGCTGCAATTTCATAGAATGTTATTCAATATTTCGGATCGATTGTCGAAAGATATATACTATTTTAACATAAAGGTTCACAATAAATGTCACATATATATTTTCAATGTTTGGGAAAGCTATGACAATAATACAACACAAATATTAGAAATAGTGAATTCACAAAGTCAACATAAGGTTGATGCGATGAACTGATACTATTAAATAAATGCTTCACACGATTCACCATATTTTTAGTAACAAGTTCATATATCACATTGCATATGGAAATAGGATGAAATGGTTTAAGATACTCAGACTATAAATGGGGCAGCATTGTTATCATAACACAAGTTAATCAGAAGTTGCTAACGGAAACAAGAAAATTAAGCATTAACATTCACGAAAGATTCAATTAAATGCGGATAAATGTCAAACGGAAAATTAAGGCGAAATATGTACATGGAACCAAGTCCGGACAACATATTTTATTCACAAAAACGCACATAAAATTAGTTCTGAAATCAATTGAAATGGTACTGGTGTTTGACAATTACCAAAACAAACTATTCTAAACGATTAGAAATAATTAATTGAACAATTTTCATGGTCTTCTAATACCGGACAACCTTATACCTCAATAAAGAGTGGCTTGAAAAACCTCAACAAAAACGGTGTAACTCAATCGCATTAATCCACAAACGTAACAAAATGCAAGAATAGGCATCAAACAATTTTAAAGTTCAATTGACAAGGTATTCAAGAGTTCCGGTATAATTCGACATCCAAAAGTTATCAACAAAATTTATCCGGATTCAACATCAAATTCACCAATTCACCAAGAAATCAAGACTTATGCATATTCAATAATTCAAATATATCATGAATTTTCAAGAACAAAGTTCAACACAATTCAAGAATCATATAATTGTTTAACAAGTCAACTTCAAGAATCACACCCCAATATTCAATTCAATGTCTTAATATATAAACTCACATGCTTTTATCCAAAGTCGGTGTTTTAAGCTTTTATACAAAATCGGTGTTTTAAGCAAACTCTAATGCTTTTACTTAAAATTTGTCTTTCTATAGTAAAATAGAGGAGCTAGTAACCAATCTGAACCGTCCAAATCTAATAATTAATTCTATGGTTAACTGGAACTAAACCTTGGCTGTGGAAGCAACATTTACCATCCATCCTTAAACATTACTCATAATCAATACTGGAAGAAAAGCTAGCCCAAAACTCCCAAGAACACAATAATGAATTTCATTGAACCAATTTAAGGCGAAACAGAAATGTAGGTTAAGCTTGTTCAAGATGTAGGTTTTTGTTTAATATAAGATGAACAGATAATGGAAGAAGATAATGGAAGAAGAAGAAACTTACCAAGATGGAGAAGACGGAACGAACGGCGGCGACGACTAAAGAAGACGGAACGAACGGCGGCGACGGCAGAAATGAAGAAGACGAAGAAATGAAGAAGACTGAACGAACGAATTTACCAAGTGAGGGCAAATATCAGATTTAGGGATTTTTAATTTAATTATAAAAACAACCTACGAATGCGCTTTTAAAAGCGCTTTCGTATGCCCCCCATATGAGAGCGCTTATGAGGTAAAAAGCGCTTTCGTATGCCCCCCATATAAGAGCGCTTTAGAAAGCGCTTTCGTAGGTCCCCCTTTCAGAGCGCTTTTCAAAAGCGCTTTTATAGGGCCACCTATAAGAGCGCTTTTCAAAAGCGCTTTCGTAGGTTAGATATTTCAAATGCCTATGAAAGCGCTTTCTGAAAAGCGCTTTCGTAGGAAACCCTATAAAAGCGCTTTTTTTAAGCGAATTTTTTTTAAAGGCTACGAAAGCGCTTTCTCTTAAAAGCGCTTTCGTAGATGCGCTGCCAAAAATTGTTTTTTTTGTAGTGTTTACCACCTCCAGGAACCTCCTTTATCACTGGAGGCGAAGATGGAGGAGTGGTAGCAACTGCGGCAGAAGTGGCATAATCAACAACACAATTAAAAAGGTAGCCGCAAGAAGAGGCACGCCATTGAGAAGTGAAAAATCAAGTTTTCATTGAATGCATTGAGGCAAGTGAAATATAATTTAAGAGTGAGTCTATTTAAATCCCCAAAGGCACATGATTTTGATTTGTAAGTTTGGTTATGATCGTTGATTTTCCATTGAATGCATTGAGGATAAAGAAAATTAATTTTCAATTGAAAAATAAAAAGTGGCTTTTTAATTTCTGTAGTATTCTCAATACATTAAAATATTAGATATTTAAAGAAAGAAAAAAATAGGAAGGAAAATTGGGAGAGTGACACATCAACAACAATAAATACCAAATTAATATAAGTGAAGGAAACATGGAATAAGACATTTGTAACCCTGGAATCAAAAAAGTTTAAACTTAAACTCAGAAGGGTATTAGTGGATTTTCCAAGTACTTTAACTTTTATATATTTATATTAAATTTATAATAATAGAAATAAAGTGTTGGAAGAAGTTGGAGAGAGAGAGAGAGAGTGGTATATATAATTGCAATTTCTCTTTCCATCCTATAGTAAATAAAGAAAAATCCTATGAATTTCTTAAAATGTTTTTGGAAACCGGATATATATTTCCGGTGCACACCATACACTACACACAAAGAGACTAAATATAGTTCCACACTATTTAAAAGAGAAGAACGAAATCAAAAATATATTTTCGACTGCATTCGATATTCTATTTTTGATTTGTGTAGCGGCAATATTGAATTTTCTGCCACCTTATCAAATTTATACATTATCGGAAATATATTTCTGGTATTATAAAAAAATATAAATTGCTTAAAACAACAATCAGCATGTTGAAGGATGATCATTCTCATTCTTCTTCCTTTTATAAACCTTTTTAAAAATCCTTCTATTCTCAATCCATTTTTTCACTCCAAATCTTTATTCTTGTGGTTCATCATATCAAAAGGGACTCAAGGAAGTGAAATTTCAGGTAAAATTTATTTATTTCAATCCTCATTCTTCACATTAATTTGATTTTCATCCTGCTAAAGTTACGCTATAACCGAAAATATATTTCCGGTTAGTAGTCGAATAATACCAAAAATGTATTTTCGATTTCTGTGAGTGCTTAATTTTCCAGCAATTGTGTGTTAATTAGTTTAATTTTTTTATCACATTAGGTATGGTGGTGCATTTAGATAACATTCTCAAACCTGGTGTCTCTCAAGTTATTTCACCTTTCGTATCTCCTCTCGTAACTAAAATGGTAGATATTCGTGACCATTTTAAAATTGAAGAGTTTGAATTTCATAAAGACATATTACGACGAGAACAAATTAATACAAATTTGCAAAGTAACCGAAGATTTTTACCAAGTTCTAAGACTCTGTTTGATAAGACCTAAAAAAAAGTTTTTTAGCTTTTACATTTTTAGCTCGTATTAATGACAAAATTTGTTTGGTAATTTTATTTTAGCTTTTAATTTGAAGTTTTTTTTACTAATTTTTAGTTTTTTTTTCAAAAGCTATTTGATGTAGCTTTTAGCTTGTGACTTTTTTTCCCATTTATATCATTATTATTTTAACAAAAATATATTATTACTCTTATTAATTAAAATTATATTTTATATTATTTTGTATCAATAAACTAATGAATCAATTAATTTATCAAACACTAATGTTAGCTTATAAACTATCAGCAACTATAAACTATAAGTTATCAAATACTCATTCCATTCCATAATGAGTGACTCAACACACCATTTCAAACATATTAAAAAAAATTTAAAAAGGTAAAAGAGAGAATATTGTTTTTACTCTAATACCCCTAATCATGCATTGAAAATGATAAAAATTTAATTGATAAAAAAATAGAATTGAAAAAAATGTATTAGAAATTAAAATATGTCATTCATTTTGAAAAACAATTTTATTTCAAATAAATCACTCATTATAAAAAAAAAAAATATCAATTATCAACTATCGACTAGTATAGATTACTAGAGTTATCAAAACTAATTTTAAAAAATAGAGTCAAATTAATATAAATTCTGAACGATTTTCGAGAAACACAGTATGGGCAACACAAATCGTTTAAAGGAGTATTTATAATCAAGATAGTTGACAGATACCTTAGTTCTTTAATTATGTGGTTATGTTTTCAATGCTGATGTTGATGCATAACTGCCTCATAAAAAATTCTAAAAGAAACATAAAATAGGAGATCCGTTAGCCCATTGGTTTGGCCCTTCATTAGATTTTTCCCATTTGCATTCTATTTTTATTTATTTAGAAAGAGCAAATAAAGCTTGTAGTTTTATTTTATTTTTGACAAAAGAAGCAATAAGGAAAAGATATAAAATATGGTTTAATTTGTTATGGATTCAATACTTGACCTTTATGCATGATTTTCTTATTAAAAAAAGTTCTAAAATGTTTGACCTTGATGCATGATTTTCTTATAAAAAATTCTAAAAATATAAAGAGATTATTTTTCACACTTATGTATTATCTCATACACCGTTAAAAGTTTATAATCTTTTTAGAGTTCGGAGATATATCTTCATACGCATCTATTTTAGTTATTTCTCAGATAAAATTGAAGATACGCTCAATTATATACAAATTAAATTGGAGATGCATCTCCGTATACGCAAAAGTGTGTTTGGAGATGCATTTTCAGATATATTATTTATTCAAAAAATTATAGATAATTTGGAGATGCATCTTCGAAAATGAAGATGTTTGTAAATAACAAGTTAGTTATCGACCTAACCAATTATCATATATATTATGGTCGAAGTAAACACATAGAGAGAATATATCGTTTTCTTAAGAATTAAGTTAACAAAAGAAAACTTGACATAGAGTATTGCAAGTCATAACTGCAATTAATTAATATATTCATATCAAATTTCTAAATAAATTAGATTTGATGAGTTAAAAAGAAGTTTTAGGATGAGAAGTCTTGAAAACATAAATTTAAATCAATTCATTTAAATGTTAATTAATATCTTATGTAATAATAATTAATGCATATAAATAAATTGAAACATTCTATTTAGGGGTGAAAATATGTTAGGTTAAGTTATGCTTTATAAGACCCGAGTCTGATCTACGATGAATTTACAAGGTCTGAGCTTGACCTATGATCTATTATAGACTCGGTTTTTTGGTCTAACACTTTTAAAAGTCTGATGTGACCTGAAAGCCTATTTAAAAGCCCATTTCTCATTAAGGTTTTTAATAAATCCATATTACTCAAGAAACCTTATAGGTCGGCCTATATATATATATATATATATATATATATATATATATATATATATATATATATATATATATATATATATATATATATATATATATATATATATATATATATATATATATATATATATATATACCGATCTATTTAATATTTTTTATAATATATATGTATATATATATGTTAGCCTATTTAGACTTTTTCTAATATACACGTATATAAAGACCAACCTATTTAGACTTTTTCTAATATACACGTATATAAAGACCAACCTAATTAAACTATTTTGGATATATATGCATATATAGACCAACGTATTTAGATTATTTTTAATATATATAAAATATAGACTGATCTATAAGATTTCATAAGTTTTTTTAATAATCTAAATCTGATTTATTTAATTAAATATGATTTTAAAAAAGTTTAAACTTAACATTTTTAATAAATAAATCTGATTTGACCTGACCTCAAATAAACTAGACTATAAACATCTATATATCAGTCTAACCTATTCTCAGTGCTAATTCTATTCACATGATTCTATTTAATGGCATGATAAAACTAAATATTACCTAGTGTATAAATATATAATATAGTGAAAGAAATTCCATTGGGTTGAACGGTGTAATAATCGGGCTGAATTGGTTTTAGATGGGCGGGCCCGGGTAACAAAGAGTGGACCGCGGGTACCCTGACCCGCCCAAGTAACACTCCCAAACACACTAAATCCTAGCAGAGCTTTCAATTCGTCTAATTTCATCGCTCACCCTCATAATTTTTTGTCACTCACCTTCATGACGAACACCACCACCACCACCATCATGAGATCAACACAAGTGCAGAATGAGACATAAACTTCTGTTTCCCCCTTTCTCTATAGCGTTTCAGTAATTCATCTTTTAAACAAAACAACAGTTTACTTTTACAGTTTCTTTCAACCAAAATCTTTCTTGAAACCCTAGCGCTGCCGTCCCAAAATCAACTTGTCCTCTCACTCCTCTTTGCCCGTCCTGTAACCGTCTAACCTTTAACTACAATTCAGTTCTCACTCCTCCCTGCTTCTGTGAGTTTTTTTTAAGCTTCTTTTCTTCACTTCTCACTTCTCACTTCTCACTTCTACCATGATTTCAATTGTATGCTAATGGTTAAGTGAATTTAGTTACCTTTGAAAATGCAGGCATTCATATTAGCCAACACATTGAAGTTTTGTAAGTGAGATTGTTAGGATATACATCTAAAGGGAATCAGAGTAGTTAGGAGAATTAGAGCAATTCGCAAGTTTTGGTTAGTTTGTTCTGTGTCTGTTCAGCTTATTAGCAAGTCATTGAATATCCCTCAATTGGTAGATGTGTAGCATCTTTGAATTATTGAATATTTGTAAAGTTTAGTGAATTAAGTAGTGACTGTTGTGAAGGCGAAACCCTTGGAGGATTCTCTTTCTTATTTTCATAATGAAAATTTTCATTCTATTCAATTTTTAGGTTCCTAACAAAAACCAAACGATACCATAAAAAATTAGCTCCTGTGTAAATTTATGCCATTATTCTTAGTTAAATTATATTTCAAAAAAGTTAGGTGCAATATCAACAATAAATACAAGATAGAATTAGTTCGATTTGCACGTTCCCACTTTATCTGATTCTAGACGTGCTTAATACGGAGGATATGCGTATCTCATAGATGATGCCACAAATTTCTTTTAAATAGAAGTACAGAACATATGAAATGTGAGTTTTGAAAATTGAATAGTATACTTGTAACATACTCTATTTTTTACGGAATTGCATCAAATTAAAAGAATCAATTGTATACCTTTGTTACTGTGAAGTAGAGGATGGAAGATTATGGAAAATAGTTTTACAGAAATCTGATGATAAGTTTTCTTCAAATACATGCTTCTGAATACGTGAACTATGGATAGTTTTGTTGGCTTTCCAAAGCATTAGACTGTGTTTGGAGGTATATATTGTGTGGTTTCTTTTCATGACACTACTTGTTTTATAATGATTATAATATTAAAGGTTGGTGTAAGTACATGGTGTTGTAGTTGCTGGAAGACTTTAACATCCGGAACAGGAAAATAGATAGATATATAGGATATGAAATAATTAATATACTAATGCCTATAAATAAAACATATGGACTAGGAAGTTCGTTCTAATATTTACATTTACACAGTCATGTGCTATCTATAATTAAGTGAATGAATAGATTCCTGTATTAAGCAATATTTAGCGCTGCAGGATTTATTGAGCTGCTCTGTAGGGTATTTGACTAATTTTTTTACATCATTTATCTATAACTATTTGAACTTGAGAATAATTGTGATGTATTAGTATGTTGCATGAACTTTTAAATTTAAATCGAGTGTAAATTATGTTCTTAAATTTATGAGGGATTTAGATTACTTTGATTTGTGGGTGTCTATGTGGCGGGATTTTATTTGTATTTTTCATTATACATTATATGTCATGTACATCTTGTGGTTGCCTTAATGGCGGGTATAAATCTCTGAGTGGTTGCCTTAGTGACGATATATTATTTCATATTGTACTTGAAAAGTTAACCACTGGAAATTTATTGATGATAATGAACTTGCAAAACCTTCTTTGTTCTTATGTCACATCTATATATAAATCTAAATAATGTGCATGATTAAGGTTGATTTATGGTTATTAAAAATATCGTCTTCCTATTTGAGTTGATAATTATTATCATTAATTCTCTCTTAAAGAAGTATGTTAAAGAACACTGCCCATACTAGTTTTTTCTTGGTACATAACCTATTACTTCAGAACATTGCCCCTGCTATATTGATTTTTGCTTTATTGATTTGGTTTTTGATTGATAGTGTGACATGCCTATTCTTAAAACACTTTTATTCCTGCCCCTATTGTAAATAACATTGTGGCGGTCTTTTTTTGGAACATAACTTTGTTTAGTTTCACCTATTGTAAATAACATCGTGGCGGTCTATTTTCGGAACATAACTTTGTTTAGGTTCACTGAAAATTTGTTAACTTGTGAAATTCCTGACCCATTCCTTCATCTTTTTTATATGACAGTCGATAAACAACTTTTGTCACTTTTGTACAATTGTTGTTTCTTCGGTGAATTCTAGGGACTTCCCGTGAATAGATTCTCTCCTTTAGCAAGGAGAATTTCAATTTTGGTGAACATAACTTCATTCCGACGTCTAGACGGTATGTTACAACCATTTCTTGAGGTTTCTCGTAAAATTTGTACATGCATAATTTTTTCACAGATTAGTATTTACTGTTGGTAGCAATTTTGCCAATGCACAAACGGCTGGTTCATGAAATGCCTCAATAGCCAACATCATTATTCTGCTTGGAAATTGTATATGGCAACTTGTGTTGTGTTTGATGTCCAAGTTCCATAATCAACTCGCGAAAATCACTTAAGCTTTTGTTTTCGTTCTGTTTTTAGTCTACCTGCGTTGTTTTTGCGTTTTCATTTTCAGGATATTCACTGCCATTGATTTCTTAGCTTCCTTGGTGTTATGCTTTTAAAACTATTTGAATAACTAGTGTGATTGAATGAATAACAAAATACTATAGGGAATAACATGAAGATTAGTTTGGGGCTACTGAACTGATAACATGAGAAGGGAAAGGGTGATTTAGTTCATAGGATTGGGAACAGGAAATGTATCCATGTTTATCCCTAAGATTGGTGCTACTGAACTGCTTTTGTTTATATTAGGTTATGTGGTTTTTTTTTGTGCCTTTTGTAAATTTTGCTTCATTTAATTAAATGCACAAGAGGGTTGTAGAAACTACCAAGAGGGATATCACTATACTTTTTTGCACATAATCATCCCCATTTAGTATTTTCAGAATATTTTGCAGGTTCCTGTAGTCACCTATCTTATTCTGCCTCAGACCTTCATGATTGAACCTAAGAGCGACGCAAACACTAGTGTGTAGAATCATTTCAATGCTACCTAAGAGCGACGCAAACACTAGTGTGTTGAATCATTTTAATGCTAGAGGAAATTAATATAGGGGGATAATATATTGTTTTAGTAGCATCTGAAAAGAGTTCTAGATCCTTAACATCATCGGTCAATAGAGTTTTATTGTGGAGTAACATCAAACATAGTGTTTAAAAACTTATAGAAAATACTGTGGATGTGGAAGAAAATACTGTGGATGTGGAGGAGTTTCGTTGTTTTGAACTGAAGGCATAATAACGACGGTTTCTCAAGTTGGTAAGAACATACGAAAAATTGCGACACCGGATAACAACACTGTTCATCGGAGGATCATTGTCAAGCACTCACTTATACAGGTCAATGATGATAAACAAAAACATAATCGGTAATGTATTTACCTCGGGGAATGTGATGGATGTACATTATCAATTATGTTTTTGTTTGTTCTTGTTTTTTTATTATTTATTTTATTTTTATGATTTGTTTTCTATTTCGTAATAAGGAGGATAGTTAAAAAAGACAAAGCTGATAAGCTTATCATTATTGACTTGTATAAGTGAGTGTTTGACAATGATTCTCCGGCGAACATTGTGTTGTTGTCCAATGACCGCGATTTTTCGTATGCTCTTACCAATTTGAGAAACTGCCGTTACTATGTCTTCAGTTCAAAACGACGAAACTCCTCCACATCCACTGTATGTTCTTTATCTTCAGCAGACATCTAGCCAAAATATTATCTAAATTTCATACCTCTGAAGCCTCCATTAATAAAGAGAGTATGGGCTTCGTTTGAGCTATTAGTATGTTGAATCCCCTATACTTTAACTCATGCAAGGCTTCCGATAAATCGAAGTCGCCGGAAATAACTAAATAATTGGCCGCTGTTTTGTTTGTAACTGTGCTTAAGAAGAGTTTAACCATACTTATTTTATCAAAGTCTTTCTGTGCTGTAAAAAGTATAATAATAATAATAATAATCAAATTTAATATAATAAATTGAAGAGAAAATACTTCAAATGCAAATTAAAATAACGTACCAAATGATTCTTGAAATTCTAAACCGAATGTAAAGAATGTTGAGATGAACTCTAACCGTTTAAACTAGATCCCAAAACACATATATCGGGGCTTATATGTATTGCTTAAGTTCAAATTCACAAAGGAGGTTTGAGATAATAGGTGCCTTCAGTTCAAAATGACGAAACTCCTCCAAATCCACAGTATTTTTTATAAGTTTTTAAACGTTATTTGTGATGTTACTCCACAATAAAACTCTATTGGCTGATGATGTTAAAAATCTAGAAGTCTTTTCAAGTGTTACTAAAACAGTATAGTAACGACGGTTTTTCAAGTTGGTAAGAGCATACAAAAAATCACGATCATTGGATAACCACACAATGTTCGCAGGAGGATCATTGTCAAGCACCCACTTATACAGGTCAATGGTGATAAGCTTATCAATTTTGTAATTTTTAACTATCATCCCTTTTGACATTTTTGTGATTTATTTTGATTTTGTGGGATTTCAGAAGCGCACATCATACATATTTTTTTATTAAGACACTTTATTGACAAACACACGGACGTGGTCTGGTTGTAAGTTTTTGAGACTATAACCTTGAGGTCCTGGGTTCAAGCCCTTTAGCTTCAAAACTTTCCTTTTACCACTATTTTTCTTTGTTTTTTTTTAACAAACTTCAACCAATTTTTTGACCTACCAAAACTTCTCCTTTTGAGATGATTTTTTGCACACTCCTTATTTATCTACCCCATTTCATTAATATTAAAAAAATATCACAAAAATATTTATTATTTTACCATTTTCTAATTAAATTAAAATAGGTACTTTTTAGGTTTTTTTAAAGGACTTTCCTTTTATCTTTTGATTAAGTTTTCAACTTTTCTCACAAGACTTGATTTTACAATGATAAGTCTTGATTCTCATGAGATACCTTGGCACTTGAGTAAACATTTCATGATAGCTTGATCCTCCTTAGGATTTTTCTCAACTAAATTCATATTAAAACATGAAACGCGTATAAAAATCAAAAGATATGCTCCATGACTTTCATCTTGATTGTGATGTATACACTTGTTTCAAACATACCAATTCCAACCATCTTTTCATAAAGAATACAAAAAAAAATTCCAATTTCTTGTTTTCCTTATTTCTTATTTATATTCCTAGATCAATTGTAAATGATGCAACTATATGGTTTGTAATAGATAATTAGGCTTTATTGCTTTCCATCCCCATTTGTAAATTTGTATCCCCATTCCCAAAGCATTGTAATAGCGTACGATATTTAAATTCCGTAATTTATCGATTTCCTTGTTACTGTTAGTAATTAGGGTTTGTATGACAAGATTTAAAACCAACATTAGACAACCCTAATTCAAGATAAAATACATGAAAACAACACACTTTGCACACTTACACCTCTAGGGTAACCTCCCTTGTTTCCACGAATAAAAAACAGTCATGTCCCTCGAACGTGAGATGCTTTAGCAAAGACCCTTGATTAAAAGACCGTAGTCCCTCGATGATCCTTTGATGTTGCCTTTGGTAAACGATCTTAGTCCCTTACGATAATTGCTAAAGTATCTTACAAGTTGTCTTCTATGACTGTACGATGACCCATGCATGTCCCTTCACATCGATTGATATGGCTTCCTACTAACTAATGGTAGGATAACACTATCTAAAGGAGGAGGAAAATAACAAAGACTTTTTGAGTATGTAGATCGCTCGTAATTGTTTGCTCACAAACTAAAACCATTTTCACACTACATAATTTCAAAAGACAAACATCTTTTCAAAACACTCCTTTTCAAACAAATATTTTCAAAATCAACACTTTGTATGCATTCTCAGCGATACGAGAATCATTACAAAGTTTATCGAACGAAGGCGTTTTTAAAATATTTTCAAACTTACACAAAACAAAAGCATTTCAAAGTGAGCTAGCAATTAAGAGCCCGTAGATAACTACAGATGAAAAGGGTGCTAACACCTTCCCTTTTCATAACCTACCCCCTTACTCAGAAGATCTTTCCTGTTCTTTTCACCCTTTCCTTTATTGGATAAAAGAAAAGTCGGTGGCGACTCTTTCTTTCCGCAACATTTGCGATAAAATACAAAGCACTCAAGTCAGTTCTCCCACCGTATGACACCAACTATTTCTGCTTTGAAGAGAAGTTCGGTTAGAACTAGTCCATAAGGAATGTAGGATTTAGTGTAAGAGCCCCTGAAGAGGTTACAAAATCCTTCAGATGGTTGAATATAGTTTGAGGTAGATTTACTTTAACACGATTCAACAAGCAGTAGAGAAAGATCTTATCCTCATGAAATAAAAGTTTTTAGCAACACCGCATGGACAAAAGTTTGTCAAGATTAGACGAAACCTAACTTTAGCAAGGGGTAGAAGAGTTTTTGGTTTGGTGGGCTCATATCTGACAGAGGTGTCAAAGAGTGAAGGGAGTTTACTGCAAGTTGGTGGATTAACTTGTTATATGGTAATCCCAGAATATGGACAGTTGATGGCTTCAGCAATAACATAGAGAGTTATGATAATGGGAAGGCCAAAAGTAATGGAGTTAATCCAACTATCGTCACTGCTTACAGAGGCATATAGCCAAAATTTTTTAAACAGATTTGGATATATAGGACCATGAAGCAATTTATAATATCTTGACCAATCTTTAACATGCTGGCCAAGTAGCAAGTGACAGTTTCCATCTTTAAGCCGATACCACTTAAGTTACTTCTCATTGATGACTTCTAAAAGATTGATATCACCAAGGAAGGTTCGTAGAGACATGATGAAGAAAGGTGGAAGATGTGTTTAGACACTAAGAGATGTTAAAGAAACGGGTGAGAGGTATATAAAATAGATGAAGGAGGAAACAAGACTGACCATACTAATGACATAGGCCAATAGGAGTATCACACATAAGATATGTCAAGGACATAATGACAAGACATGACAAAAATAATTACGGACATAGGGTAAAGAAAGTAGATTTTTATATATTCCCAAGAATATTATGTCTCTCAATATGTCACCAAAAGTACAAGGTGATTCAGAAACGACAACAGTCTTTTATCCAAACAATAATCCTTTTACCTTTTTAGTAACTAGTTTGATAAAGTAGGCTCTTTTGTATTCATAGAGATAATCCATTCGAAGAATAGATGACTCATGAGTACATCTGATTCATGAAGACTTCACTTAATCAAAAGTCACATATTTTAGAAGCCTACATCTTAAACCTTAGAAGCCCATATTGCATTTAGTGCTTCAACATTTTGAACTAACACCTTTTTTCATTTTGGACATGAAACCATGTTTAAATGTTTTAGAATGAAAATAAGTCTATCTTCAGCAAGGGGTTTTATAAATATGTCAACCCACTGATGATCAGTGTCAACAAATTTTAAAGAAAAAAACACCCCTTCTGGACATAGTCTCTAATGAAATGATGTTTGATTTCAATGTGTTTAGCCCTAGAATGTAAGATAAGATTCTTAGATAAACAAATGGAAGAAGTATTATCACAAAAATAGGAATATTACTTTCATATAATTGATAATCCTCTAACTGACTTTTCATCCAGAGAATTTGAGTGTTGCAACTTGCTGCATAGATATATTCAGCTTATGCGATTGAAAGTGAAATTGTTGATTGCCTCTTGCTGGACCATGATCTGACTCAGATCAGACTCATACCAAGCTCCCGAAAAGGTATTTGTCAACAGAGAAAAAAACTTCCCCGCACACACAGTTGTAGATGATATTTCGTTCGCAAGATGTTAGAACATTTGATCTGACATCTTTCTTCTTCAACTTTTAGCACAACGGAATTCTTCATACTATTCCAGACTTGGTGAGATACTGGACTTCACACTTCATCATGGTCCTTCCCTCCGACGTAGGAATCCAATAGTGATCAGCAATAATCACCCCATGATCTTCAAAACAAGCTTCCTTCTGAAGCACAATCACACCTGGGATGATGTTTCAACATCAAATAAGACATAAATCCTAGCAACATGGACTTTACCGCATACAATGGTTCTGGAGATGATACACATAATAAGTCCATACATAAACTCTTGAGGGAGAACACAAGAGGTTCACACATCAGCAAATGATCATCGTATGCAAATTAAGATCAGTAGCTGATACGATACTTCGGGAGACTTCTTCATAAGCACGATATCCAAACCTCCCGAACCTGCCATCCTTCTGCACATAAAGAGAAGATTCTCTCTAATATGCATAGCATAACAACCGTGGTATTTACTGGTCATTATACCATTAACAGGATATAAGGTCTGTATCTCCCATTCTTCAAGCTTCAACAGAAAGATACATGTTAAACCTCTGGCTGAAAAACATTATGATTGTAAGTTAATTTTCTAGAAATTAACTTAACTCAGGTTGATGCATTTCTATTGAACATATCCTAGAATGTACCTTCCACTTTGGTAGAACAAGAATTAAATGTTCTCATAGACTTGACAAGTGATATCAAGTTTGAGTAAATAACCTCCATACTTTTTAATAGAAACACTAGTCAAACACATTAAGAAAAATAAATTCTCAACATGGACGACAAGACATTATATCTGACATCTCAAGAACCTCCAACTCTAGATTAGGGATTCTTTTTTTAACAACTGCTAAGAATTAAACATTCTCCTCCTTAATAGTAGTACTGTTATACCCCAAATTTCCCCCCAAGATCCTCAATCATCTCACATTATCATAATTACATCAAGATCACACATAGGGTTGATGGTTATCTCTCTCTCTCTCTCTCTCTCTCTCTCTCTCTCTCTCTCTCTCTCTCCCCCTCCCTCTCTCTCTCTCTCCTATCTCTAAGTTTGTCTTTGAGGGATCACCAAGCACATTGACTTGTGCATCTTATACATATGTATTCTATGGTTGATTGGTTTTGTAGATAACCTCAAGATATGTATATATTTTCTCTATGAGTTTTTTTTTGTAGGCGATGATACAATGACACTTTTCAAGTTGATTCATAGGTTCGTGAGTTTATTTCCATGCATTCTTCAACAAGCTCTAAGCTTCACCTTCGAGTGTGCTTCAAGACAATGTCATGTCAAAGTCTACTATGATTCATCATGCTTGTTCTTGTCAATAAAAGTCAAGAAATATGAAGTTGATTCAAGAAATTTGACCTAATTTGGAGAAATTTTTTATTCCTTGTTTGTAAGTGCATATCTCTCTCAATTTTCAACATTTGGAAGTGATTCTTATTTCCATGGGTTCATATTATCATCTACAACAACTTATCTTCACATGGCAAAATCAATTGTGCAAGAAAGACTATCAAAAGTTGAAAGGGTATCTAAGTCATTTTGATGCTCTAGGAGCTAGGGTTTTGGACTTCCAAGGACCATATCTTGCTCATCTTTTGAGATTTTTGAGTGATTTAAAAGTTATGATTCTCTTTAAAGAGTTAGTGACAAATTATTCAAGAGTTTCAAGCAAAGTTTGAATGGAAGATCACTAATGCTTGAGAAAGATTACAAGTCCTCTAAATATGCCATCAATTTCCATTATATGACTTCAAAGGATCATAACTTGGTAATTTTTTATCACCTTGAGATCATTCTTTTTCTAAAACAATCTTAAGGATGTTAAATTTAACTCTCTTTTTGGTTCAAAGCTTGAAAATGTTGGGAAGATACTTTTTGAGTTCAAAAGATTATAGGTCATCTCATGGATTTTCATCAATTTCACAAGGATATAACTTTTTCAACACTTGGTTTTTTGAGTGATTCAAGTTTCACATTGCTCTTTGGGAAATCTAATTTATGATAGCATCATTAGTCATAGAATTTTTTTGAAGGAAAGTCTTGTGTGGAATCAAAACATTATAGGTCTTTTTGAAGGAGAAACTTAGAATTTTTCTAAGTATAAAAGTCACCATCTTTTTCTCAACTTTGACTGATCACAACTTCTAGTTCAAGCATCCAAATGAAGCCTTTCTTGGCACATTGTAAAGAGTGTTGCATCATCTTTCAAATGCCTCAAGAATCATGCCATAAAGCTTCCTACATTGCTTGCACCATGGATTCAAAGTCAGCACCTTGAAACTGAATTTTTCTCCAAAGTCAGAAGTTGAAATCCATAATTCAGCTTCTAAACACCAAATTAGCACGCGTTTTTGATCCAAGCAAGTTTAACAAAGTTCCCAAAGATGATTAGCACCTTGAAACACAAGTTTTGGCTAAATTTTGATGCACATGGAGTCACACATTTCTCATGACTCGGGTTGCATCCAATTTCCCTCCCAACTCCACTAATTCCTCCAATTATTTTCACCATTCACTCTCATATAAATAGAGGACCATATTGCACTCATTTAGACAAGCTTGGACACCCAAAATCACTCTGCGAAACTCTCTCTCAAAGCTCACATTTCTGAATTTTTGTATTCATATTTCCACCATCATTCAACCAAATTTCTTTGCACATTCACAATCCTTGAACTTATCTGAACCTAACACAACAAGAACCAAGCCTTGAAGTGTCCTGAATCGTTCTAGCCAAGTCCAATTTCAGAGCTTATTTCTGATACTTCGTTCAGGTAGATTCCTTAACCAAATCAATCTAAATAAAGGCCTAATCTACTCCCATTATCCTTCTACTCCCAAATCGAGTCTTACTTAGTTTATATAAATTTGATGCGAGGGTACCATTAGAATCGTCTTGAAGAGACAAATCTAATGGTATTGGTCTGGTTTGCTAATTTTACAGTTTTTGGAACTCCAATCTAGGGCGTCTGGAGGTTGAAGAGGACCTACGTGTCGTGCTTCAACCAATGATAGTGTGGCATGTGATTTTTTGAATTTTATCCTGTGTATTTGTTTTACCATACGCGCGTTTTGAGAACCATTGGATCTGATTACTTTAATTAGTCAGACTCCATCCAACGTGCTTGAATTTTAGTTGCTTTTAATTATTAAAAAGTGATTCAGTGTGTTATCCACTAATGACCATATCATGCACAGCGCACCAGATCCCTTGGATCTGTCTACTAACACGTTTTGACAATGATCCAGTGGTCCAGATCTTTTTGGCTTATTATTTTATTTTCTGATTTTTGTTTTAATTGTTTTAAACTTCAAAAAATCATAGAAAATTCATTTCTGGCCCAAAAATTACGAAAAAAATCTCAAAAATATTTTGGAATATTATCTTTCTGATTTTTAATTTTTCATGATTTTATTTTCTGATTTGATTTTTTTATATTTTTTCTCTTATTTTGACTTGTTTAAATTGTTTAAAAACATTTTTTGATCACTACAAATTCTGGAAAAATTATGAAATGATCCAATGGGATGTTGGCAAATATTGGTGACCTGAGTTTATTTTTATCTCTGGTTTTATTATTTTTTACCATTTTTGGTTTGTTTTACTTATTTCTTTACATTTAAAAAATAGTTTCTGACTTTAAAAAATTATTAAAAAAATTGTCAACACTTGTTGACTTGTGCTAGACCTCTGATATCTTTATGGGATTTTTATTTGTGGTCTTGACACATTTTGTGTATTTTGCCATTTACTTTCTTTTATTATTAAATTTAAACTTGTTTTTGATTGTTATTTTACATGTGTTGCAAATAAAAGAGGATGATCTACATATCATCCCTCTAATTTGTTTTTGAACACATCAATTGTTATTGACCGACCTCGTTGTAGGGTGACTTCTATATAAGTTACTTGGCGATTGCTTAACATAACGCTAAATTTTATCCCGAATCGAAAAATGATCATTGGTGGCATAAACTTCATGTTTAACAAAGCCTCAAAGATGGTTGAGTCTTTGACTTTTGTTCAATACTTGGAAAACTTGTCGTGTAGTTGCTTTGATTCTATCAAGCGTCTGATAATTCTTCACTAACCTTGTCCAATTATCAATTCTCAATCATCATTGATCCAGTTTTGTAATCTCTGATTATTACAAAAATGAATGATATACTTGACAAAAATCAAGTGAAACTTATTGTGTGGTTGTTTTTATTCTATCAAACTTCTGATAAGTCTTCACGAGCAAGTTTCAATATGGTCATTCAGCTAACCTTACTAATTATTAACAATTGACTTTATTTTTTATGCTTTATGCTTTTACTTTATGCTTTTATTTTATGCTTTTACTTTTACGCACTTTATTATTTAGCATTTACATCTCATGTTATTTTCCTTTCGCTCACTTGAGTATTTATTTTTGTGTTATTTTGAATTTTCTCACTTGAGCTTTATTTTTCTTTTCAACACACTTAATAATCAACTTGAATAATAAAAACTTTAAGGTTACTTGGACTATCTGGTTATTATCCTTAGCACTTAGGAGTTGTTGATTCTTGGGACTTTAGGAGTAGAAGCATGGTTACCTCGGGAACTCTTGATCTCTGGTGTTGTTTTTTCTATGTGGTTATTTTGAGGTCCTTGGAAGGCATTCGTTTAAATATTTTCTATGTGTAGGTGTTTCTGATTTATATGCTTTGGCTATGATTGGGATTTCTCCATATACAGTTGTTACTCTGGCCAATTTTTCTCAAGAAAGACTTCACTTTGGTTCTTCATCAATTCATCTGAGACACTGATTTATTTTTACTTGAGGTTTGTTTTAGTTTTGTTTGTGTGGTTGGCAATCCAAAGGATGAGAATTCTATCTTGATCTTCTATATCAAGTGTTGACTTCTTACTGGTTAGATCGTTCCTTACCTTTACTTTTACCTTTATGTACATAGGATAACCTCTCCATCTCTCCCACTTTCTTTAATTTCAAAATCTTAAAAACTTTCTTATTTTAAACTTTTAATTGGTTTTATCATCTTTTTGAGACTAAATGTCTTTCAAACTCATTCAAACTTTTTGCCACTTTGGCTTCTTATTTTAAAACTTTTAAGATTAGACTATTGTCAATCTTTGAAGTGATGCAAGCTACTATACTTTTATGATATGTAGTGAAGTAAGAGATCTTCCACTTGGGTGTTGAGTGAGAATTTTTTGATTTTAAATCCAAGCCATATCCTCCACTTTGAGATGATGCAGATTCTCCTTTCTCATGACTGTGGGTAGTAAATATGTTTTCCACTCAGATATGATGATGATGTCTTGTCTTTTTATTTTCTTCTTTTAAAATTTTTTGAAGAGAGCTACGAGTGCCCTGATCCCCTACTGCACGAAAGGTGGTATGTAGGCACTAAAGGTTCGCAACCACGACGGTTGCATTTTGTAAAAAATATTTCTTTTCTCATCTCCACCATCTATTTTACACATACTTTTTTCATAGCCAACATACACAAATTTTCAAAGAGGTTGCTGCGGAGTACCATAGATGTTTAGGGTGCTAATACCTTCCCTTTGCATAACCAACCCCTGAACTTAGATTCTCTCCCTCTTACTTTTAGGTTTTAGTAGCTCTTTTCCTAGTCCTTTGGATAAAATAAAGTGTGGTGGCGATATTTATTTGATCTGTGCGAGATGAGTCAATCCAATGGCTTAGCCTCGAAAACATTTCTGCCACTATAAAAAAAATGGCGACTTCACTGGGGAAGGTTGACCTCTTACTGGTACATCTCTAAGTGGGTTAAGCCTATCTTTGTCTATTTGTGGATGTGCTATATTTGTTGTATATGTATGTTTTGTATATATGTATATATGTTTGTCTCGATTTTTTCTGGTTTTCAGGGGTGCTTGGTGATTTCTTATAAGTCCTCTACCTGGACTTAGGAAAACTTAAGATATGACGAGCGGTATAGTCATGTTAACTTTGAGGGAGTAAATCCCAAAGAAGGACACATGATATCGCTCACTCAGTGGAGGCCCCTTTGACTGTAGTATTTGTTCACCGAGCAATTGGGAAGGCATTGTTGCTTTCAACCTGGGAGCCTGAGAAGATGAGATACCGTAGAACCTTTAACCTATCTTGGCCTTTTATATGTAGTGCGGAGACTATAACGGAGCAATCCGGAAGTAGTTGTCACGTGATACTACATTCAAACTAGTTTCTCTTGAGAATATTGACAACTACCAAGTGAATCGGGAAATTGAAAATATCCAATGGAGGAATGTGGACTCTGAGAACCTTTAGAACCTTGTTAAGCAGGTGATAACCATTAGTCTTTACCTTGTGGGTACTACCTTTGGCTTCATGCTCGTGACATCGAACCTATGAACTCCCATGTTTGTGATCTTGTGTGTGGTTGTTGCATCATGCATTCATGCACTCATGTACATTCTTCAAATAGTTTTTTTCAAGGAACTTAAACTTGATCATTGCAAATATCTCAGGTGTTCTTTGACAATGGATTTTGGAAGGATAAATACTCGGAATACAGTTTCAAGGATCCTGTGATAAAGGATCTGAGGAGTTTGATTCCTAAGATTCAGAGCCTTGCAGATTTTTGAAAGATATATGGATCTATTGTGCCTCTTATAAAACACAAGATGAAGGATGGTATTCTTGCTATTTTGGTCCAGTTCTATGATCTGCTATATCGGTGTTTCACTTTTCCTGATTATCAGTTGATGCATACATTAGAGGAGTACTCTCATTTACTTGGTCTACCTGTTACCCATTGTGTTCCTTTCTCTAGTTTGGAAAAGGAGCCTGAGTCTCATGAGATTGCTGCTGTGATACGGTGGGAGAACTGACTTGGTTTGTTTTGCGTTTGATCGCAATTGTTGCGGATAGCAAGAGTCACCACCGACTTTTATTTTATCCAACAAAGGAAAGGGTGAAAATCCCAGGAAATACCTTTTGAGATTATTTCTTGAGTTCGGGGGCTGGTTATGAAAAGGGAAGGTGTTAACACCCTTTTCATCCGTAGTTATCTACGGGCTCTTAGTTGCTTGCTAGATCACTTTTGCTTTGTTGAAAATGTGTTTTGTGGTGTGAGTTTGAAAATATTTTGAAAATGCCTTAGTAGCGGAAAAATTTGTAATGATTCTCGTCTCTATAAGAATGTGTACAAAGTGTTGATTTTGAAAATAGTTTCAAAGAGATGTTTGTTTTTGAAAGTCATTTTTTGAAAGTGTATGTGTGGAAAATGGTTTTAGTTCAAAAGAGCAAGCAACTACGTGCGTCCTACCTACTCAAAAGGTCTTATGTGTTTTTCCTCCTCCTTTAGATGTTGCTATCTTACCATTGATTGATAAGAAGCCCCATCGTTGGATGTGAAGGGACGGGCGTGGGTTGTTTGTATAGTCATAGAAGGCAACTTATGAGGCGTTTTAACAATTTTTGTAAGGGACTAGATCGTTAACCGAAGGCAACATCGAGGGACTACGATCTTTTCATCGAGGGTCTTTGCTAAAACACCCATATACAAGGGACATGACTATTTTCTGAAAGGCAACAAGTGGAGATTACCCTAGAGGTGCATGTGTGCAAGTGTGCATTTGATTTGCATGCATTTAGTCTTGAATTTAGGGTGGTCTAAGTATTGATTTTAATCTAGTCATACACACCCTAGTTACTAACATTTATGAAAGCGATAAAAATGCGGAAAATAAATATCCTACGCTATCACAACAATATTGAATAGCAAAAAAAATATAAAAAAACATAAATAATATAAAAAGAGAGAAAAATTGAGTCCTTCGATCCAGGCAGTAGGCTCCTTTAATTCACCCTTATTTTGCTTCTTTCGATTGGGACTGGGAATCAGTGTGAGCATCCTTCGATTATACCCTTTGTCCTTCTTTTGATTGGGGCCTGGAAGTCAGTGTGAACATCCTTTGTTTCTCCGTTCTTGCTCCTTCGTTTGGACTATGAAGCAATATGGATCTGCAAAGCAGCATGAGTGTGCATCCTCCATTCACGCCCTCTTTATCTTTCGTTTGGGATTGTGAAGCAGTAAGGGGTGAAGCCCAAGGCTTCGTTTCACACAAACTATCTCTTTCGTTTGGGTCTGTACATGTTAGTCTCTAACATATATATATATATATATATATATATATATATATATATATATATATATATATATTCAGACAAGAAAAAGCAAACCATCGAAAGGGAAAAAGATGAAAATAAATAAATAAAAGGTTATTTACATGCTTGAAACGAAAGTGTTAAGGTCAAGGTGACTTACCTTGCTTGAAGCTGGAATGTGTGTGCTGGACCTTGAGTTGCTTCCCTGTATTCTCTTGGATTTGAAGGAAGGAAGGAAGCTGTTCGAAGGACTGGGAACCTTAGATTTGAAAGAGAGAACAAAGGTGTTGTGTTTCTTTTTTTTGGTTCTGGATTTGAAGGAAAAGAAACAAGTGTTATGTTTTTTATTCTGGGTTTGAGAGTGTTTAAGTGTTTTCTCCTCTCTTTGCTTTGTTAACAAATTTCTCTCTAGCCACCAAAGAGCCCTCTAGATGTGTTGTCCAGCCCCCCAGATGTGTTGTCCAACCCCCTTAAATGTGTGATAGAACCTCTTATTTATAGATGAAATTGGCCGAAGTTTTGGAGGGAAAACAAATGAGATTTGAAAAAATTGGGTATGCTGTTTTTGTAGCTTTCGAGGTGCAGTCTTTGTATGTCAATTTGGTGCAAATATAGGAGCAGTATAGCAGGACTACTTTGCAGCAGTTTTGGCGTGTTGTGGCCAGTGCAGCAGGCTTGGACTTGGCAGCATATTGGACTTTGGTCAGCAAGCCTTCGACCAGGCTCATCAAGAGACAAAACACCAATTATGTTCTTCGAACGGACCAAGTATGTACCCTTCGAATTCAACAAGTTCATGTTCTTTGGATGGACCAGGTGTTCTTCGAGTCCAACAAAGTTATGTTATGTGTCTTTCGAATCCACCAACTTCATGTTCCTTGGATGGACCCCTTGTAACTCTTCGAATGGGTCACTAGTGTGTGTCCTTCGAATGGGCCACCAAGGTATGTCCTTCAAATGGGAAAACCCTTGCATGTCCTGTATATCCTTTGAATGGGCCACCAATTGTGTGTCATAGTGTAGAAACTATGCGTGTCGAAACAAACTGTTTCCAAGGGAGATATTGTCCAGTCGAAGCTAGTATGAAAATAGCCAATGCTTTGTGGGTTCTAGCATGAAAGGGAACCATTTCCTTGTTTATCAAAGAAAATCATGCATGGGGCCATTTACTTGTGAATCAAAGCTAGTTGAAGATAGGCGTTGCCCCGTCGAAGCTTGCATGAAGATATGCATTGCCCTTGTGAATCAAAAACATGTTGTTTCAAATGGAGACTTTGCCTAGTCAGAGCTAGCATGAAAATAACCAATGCCCTATGGGTGCTAGTGTGAATCGAAGTAACGCACAATGAATGCTATCCATATGGAAGCTTTTTCCTTGTGCACGCTAGCATGGTGGGAGCCCCTTGCCTTGTGAATCGAAGCATGCAGGAAAGTGGCCATTGCTCAATCGAAGGATGCATGCAGATAGCCATTGCTTTGTGAATCAAAGTAAGCGTGTCAGGAGCCAATGCTCAATCGAAGGATATAAGCCAATCTTACATCGAAAGAGGCCAAAAGCCCAATCTAAGGATGTGAAATCGAAGCAGGCATGCTCCTTTTCAATTTGATGCTTGAAATCCCAATTATACTTGTGGAAATTTGAACTTTCAAAAATCCTTGTGAGGAAATGTCTTGAGAAATGAGAGAGAAAATTTTGGGGTACAACAATTACCCCTGTTCAATCTTCTTAAACCTGAAGAGTTAGATTGGCGAGTCTGCCATTCGTGACTTGAAGGTGGAAGATGATTGAAAACTAGAGTGCCCAGAAACTTGCACTCGATGATGTGGTGGTTGATTGTGTAGGGAATATGCTTAAAGATGCCATTTAGAGAGATGATGAAGAGTTGTCGGAGATGGGATTATAGATGCCATCCAAAGGTGATTGTTGATAGAAATTAGACTAAGTCTAAGCTTGACTGTATCTTGAAGAATGTTTTTCAGAATGAAGTGCTGAAGGGGAAATGCGTTTCAAAACTCCTCTGAAGGAAATGCTTGCCAAAACTCGGTCTCTGGGTAAAATGCTTTTTAGGATTCCGTATCTGAAGGGGAAATGCTTTTCAGAATGAAGCGCTAAAGGAGATGCTTTTCAGAATGAAGTGTTGAAGGGGAAATGCGTTTCAGAACTCCTTTGAAGTAAATGCTCGCCAGAACTCGGTCTCTGGGGAAAATGCTTTTCAAGATTCCGTATCTGAAGGGGAAATTCTTTTCAGAATGAAGCGCTGAAGGAGATGCTTTTCAAAATGAAGTGCTGAAGGGGAAATGCGTTTTAGAACTCCTCTGAAGGAAATGCTTGTCATGTAGATAGTCGCCCCATCTTGTTTCAAAAAATGATCTACAATCAATTTGTTCATAGATAGTTTTCCTGTTTTGTTTCAGGTATTAATCTGGAACTTGTTTTTGTTGGTCGTTGAGATAGTTGCCATGGCTTATTTCAGAAATTAATTCTTACTTTAGAGAAAGAAAGATAGTTTTCCCATCTGGTTTCGGGTATTAATCTTCAATCTTCTCCTATAGATAATTTCCTGTCTGGTTTCAGGTATTAATCTACAATCAGTCGTTCACATATAGTTGTCCTGTCTGGTTTCAGGTATTAATATGGAACTTGTTTTTGTTGTTTGTTGAGATAGTTGTCCTGTCTGGTTTCAGGTATTAATCTCTGACCTAAGAGAAAGAAAGATAGTTTTCCCGTCTAGTTTCAGGTATTAATCTTCAATATGCTCATGTAGATAGTTTTCCTGTCTGGTTTCAGGTATTAATCTACAATCAGTCATTCATAGATAGTTATCCTATCTGGTTTCAGGTATTAATCTGGAACTTATTTTTGTTGGTCGTTGAGATAGTTGTTCTGTCTGGTTTCAGGTATTAATCTCTGACGTAAGAGAAAGAAAGATAGTTTTCCCGTCTGGTTTCAGATATTAATCTTCAATCTGCTCATGTAGATAGTTTTTATGTCTGGTTTCAGGTATTAATCTATAATCAGTCGTTCACAAATATGTCTTGTCTGGTTACAGGTATTAATTTGGAACTTGTTGAAAATTAATGATGATATTTGTTTGTTGATCTTTCCTGAAAAGGTAAAGAATTAGGTGTATGCAATATCATGATGCATGACACATATTGTGTAATGATGTTCTCAAAATAAATGAGATTGTGTTATATGAATTTTCTATGCATATGCTAGGATGTTGTTGAAATGTAACTTTGTCTTGGAAAATAAATCCTTGACAAATGCTGAGGAGTCTTGGGAAATTAAATCTCGTACTGCTATTTGGGAATGAAGAGTATACACCTCTTCAGACCTTGTTTTAGAATGTTTCCACTGGGGATTCCTGTTTTTGAGGAGAGATCCGCTGGGGGCGTTGATTTTTCTAGAGGGAAACTCTGTGGAGAGCGTTGATTCCTTCTTAGGGAAAAAAGTTCAGGAGTTTCAGTTGTCCGTTGCTCTACTAGGGGTTATATCTTGATTGGAGAGAATGGAAGTTAACAACTTATCGAGGATTAAGAAGTTAACGGTTATCTGATCGGGTTCCAGGATTTGCAGCAACTCACCGGGGATTGTAGAAAAGTCTACTGGGGAAGAGGGGTTGTGGTCCCCTGATTTGTAGTATTCGGAGAGGCAAACTCAAGCTGGGGAATCTGTAGTTTGTTGGGGAAATAAACCCTGTTGAAAAGGATATTGGATGAACTGCTGAGGAGGTGTTTTCTTTTGGCAGACCTCCTCAAGGATTCTTTTTGAGACCAACTCAACTGGGGAGAGGTTTTCCGGAGATTGAAACTTTGACTGGTGATTGCATGGATCCAACTTTGTAGAGATAACTCTGTGGGAACATGACTGGGGATCACTCCATGAAAAGGACTTTGTCGGAGATTTGTCACTGCCCCTGGTGTTGTACCCCAAAATTTTCCCTCTCATTTCATCAAGATTCTCCTCACAAGGCTTCTTGGACTCAAGACCAGATTAGGGTTTGCTCAGCTCAAGACCTCTCCTTGCACTGATGACCTGAAATTAGGGTTTGAATTTACACAGGGATTTATGGACTTTCAATGCCTCATGTGACTTTCATACTTCATGTTGGACTCCTAAGATTGCTCATATCAAGTTTCAATCCTTGGATCACTTTTTTGCCCAGTCAATTGGACAGTTGACCTAAATATCAGCTGTATTGGGGAAAAAGTCAACTGTGGACAATTTACAGTCAAACCTCATAATTTTTGACCCACATCAACATTATAGACTCATATGAATCATTTGATCAAGTTTGGGCCACAACTCCTCAAGAAATTTGATCAGATCATCAAAAGGGCAAAATGGTCATTTTTAGGGTTTTGATTAGAGAAAGGCAATTTCTGATTTTTCACCTGGCCAATGGCAAATTGGGTTCAAGCATGGTTTCAAGGACTCAATGTCACCATCTTTACCTAATCACAAGGTTCAAAAGATCTCAAATACATTGGATTGACAGATGAATTTTCCAGTCAACTAATCAAAAATCAACTGTACACTAAAAAGTCAAACTTTGAATTTTTGGTCAAAATCAAGTGCCAAGGGTCATTTTTCATCAAGATGTGTCAAAACATGAAACTTGTTCACCAAGAAACCTAAATTTGTAAATTAGGGTTTAAATTTGAAAAATTTCATAACTTAGAAATTTTCTAAGTTATGAAAATTTCTTATTTTTTCCCAACTTTTCCCAACTTTTTCACCATGATGCAATTGGATTCAAAGAAAACTTCCAACATGAAAATTGTAGTCTTCCACAAAATATACAACTTTTATTCATAAAGTTTTCGCAAAAGATACTCGGATCTCAAGTTATGATTTTGTGAATAAGGGTCCATAAAACTTTTAACTTAGTGAAATTTTGCCCTAGTTTAGGCAGGATTTTGACCTATCTTCATGGCAACTTTTCACCTAGTTCCAAGTGGAATCTCAAAATTAATTTCAAAGATGGATTGTAGAGCATGTTACAAGATTTACAAAATGTCCAAGAACTCTCCAAAATCATTTATGGTTAGGGAGAATCGAAGAAAAGAAAATGACAATTTCTCACTTTTGTCCATGGCATTTTCCACATTGATACAAATTGCAAATCTGTCCTAAGCATGCTTCTACTTGTTTTACAGGTTTTAATATTTTCCACACTCCTTAATTTAATGCAAATACATTGCACAATGGCTTTGTTCTGAGCTATGGAGCTTTGCACAATGAATTAATCCATTTATGGCATAAAGGTAACAATGCCATTTCCATAAAGCTTGCTTTTTTACAACTTTGTTTTCCTTGAGCATTGAACCTAATATTTGGCTACAAACAAGATCCACAAACTTGAGTCAAAGTACACCAACTATGTTCAGACCTCAAGCTAGCAAGTACAACCTTTTCCTTTGTCATTTCAACTTTTGCTTCAAAAGCAAGTAAGCTTGCAAAAAGTCCACAACTCTTGTATCTGATAAAACCAAGCTTGGATATCATTTCAAACAAGTTCAACATATTGTCTCAAGCCTAAAACACGATTTTCCAAGCTCTAAAAACACCCTCTAACACAGAAAACCCCATTTCTTCCCAAAACAGGGCAACTTCTGCAAACACCAAGCCATTTCCATTTTGCCTCGTGCGTTTTGCTTGAAACCACTTCAAACACACTCCATACATCACACCTAAGCTGTCCAGGCCTTTGTCCAACAACTGTAACCCCTATTTCTTGCTTCACCATTTTCAATTTCTGAGTTTGCAGGTTGACTTCTACAAGGAGATTCAAGCCATTTCAAAGTAAGCTAAGCATTGGGAAAACTTGAGGGAACTTCAAGCAAGCTCAAAAGTACTTCAGGCCTCACTCAAAGATGCTACATTGCCATATCCAAACTCAACTGAACAAGGTAATTTTCAAAGTTCTATCTACTTATTCAGACATCCTTAGGCTTAGGTTTGTGAAGCAGAAATGTAGTCTTTAATGTGCTTGAGCTGTACATATGCATAGTTCTTATTTATATTAACTGAGCTAGGAGTATTTGATAGTTGAAGTTGCTGAAAAAACTAGGTTAGAATTTAGGGCCACTGAAATTCTCTTTGTCCTTTGAGAGTTAGGTCACAAAATGGATATGGTTGGAATCGTGATTAAAAATGCTATAACTTTTATGTTGTAAGTTTTTGATTTCATGCAAGCATGAGCAATAACAGATTTCAAGTTCAGAAGCGCGCGCGCGAAGGAGACAGAGGTCAGGGACGAAGTCGTTTGGGCTTGGCGCGCCTGGGCCTGGCTTTTCCTACTTTTGACACCCCCTTTTTACTTCTGCACCACCCCTTTGCATTTTCTTTTATTTTTTTTATATTTCTTGCATATTTCATATTTCTGACTTTATTTTTTTTTTCTAAACAAATAAAAATCTCAAAAATATTTTCATTATTTTTTGCATTTTATTTTATTATTTTCATTATTTTTTTGGCATAAAAATAGTTTATTAACATACATAAAATAAATACAAAAACATTTGTGCATATTTACATTTTATTGTACATTTAAATAATTGTTCATTTATTTATTGTATAATTTCAATTGGGTTGTAATAGTAAATTAGGGTTTTATTTTTGTGCAAATACCCCTATTCAAGCTTGTATCCCCCTCCCCATAATATTGTTGTAATAGTCTAGATTTACTTTATGTATTTTATTGCTTTTATATGCATGTTTAGTAAATTAGGGTTTTGTATGCAAAGATCAAAAATCAAACAAATAGCAGGACTTAAATACAAGACAAAAATGCATGAAAAATGACAACACAATTCACATAAGCACCCCTAGGGTTTCATCCACTTTGTTTCCTTAAAATGGCCATGGTATGCATGCTAGGTATCTTGGCAAAACAAAACAAAACAAAAAGATCATAGCCCCTCGATGACGCTATCAAAATGTTGCCTAAAAACAAATGATCTTAGTCCCTAAAACTTGCTAAGATACTTGGCACCATTGCTATCATGGTCATACGATGACCCACGCCCGTCCCGTTTAACATCCAAAGATAGAGTTGTTTACCAAATACAATGGTAAAACAACAATGTCAAAAGGTTAAAAATGTACAAGAAAGACTTTTGAGTAGGGTAAATAACTCCTAGTTACTTGATCTCTTTCAAACAATCCTTGCTATTTTCAAACAAACACACACACAATTTCAAAATAATTTCCCAACAAATTTCAAAACATTGAAACATTTTTCAAAAGACAAACACCTTTATATACATTCAAACAAGAATCATTACAAAGGTTGCCTAAACAAAGGCCTCTTTTCAAAATACTTTCAAAACCACACACAAAAGCACCATTTCAAACAATTGAAAAGCAAAGCAAGTGATCTAAACAAGTAACTAAGAGCCCATGGAAAACCATGGATGAAAAGAGTGCTAACACCTTCCCTTTTCATAATCTACCCCCCGAATCCAAAAACAATCTCAAAGGTCTTTCCTGTGCTTTTTTACCTTTCCTTTTGGATAAAATAAAAGTCGGTGGCGACTCTTGCTAAACCGAAACATTTGTGAACACAAACGCAAAACCTCAAGTCAGTTCTCTCACCGCATCACAGAGCTGGCGACTCTGCTGGGGAATCAGTGAATTAAAAGTGGGGTTACCTTAGGGTTTTAGATCACTTTTATTTGCTTACCATGTTTGCCTTGTTTGCTTTACACTTTGGTTCTATTGTTTGGGTTTGAATCCTCTACCCGGATTTTGGGAAACATTCATAGGTAAATAGCAATACATTGTGGAAACTGTGCAGGGTATACCGACATGGTCTAAGCAATAGCTATATTAGTGCGACATATTTGTGGGTACCGGTAGCCTTTGAGTCAATCAAAGAGAATACGGGGCTGCTGAGTGATGTCATGAAGCACTAATGGACTTTTAGAACCTTACTTGACCAACTTGGCCTTTTTAGGGGTAGTGAGATGGCCGGCTTTGGTGCAGTCCAAAGTTAGTAGATACTCGATACTACACTCATATAGGGTTGTTTTCTTGGAATATTTCGGTCGCCAATAAAGTGGCTAAACTGAAACAATAAACACGGAAAATAATCCAGTGATATTGAGCTCCTTAGAACCCAGTTACTATTTATAGGACAGGTTGAGCCAACTAAACTTCAAGAGGGTACTTACCTATGAAACCCCATGCAAGCCTAAACTAGGAACTTGTGTGATTTGTTTGTACATATATACTTATGAATAACATCATGGACATCATGAAGCATCATATGCATCCACTAACCATTTCAAGGATTTTGGATCTTCATCTTTGTTCCTGTTTTGTAGGTTATGGAATCCCTTCACAGGAAAACTATTCAGGTCAATCTTGTGAGAATTCCTCCTCAACTCAAAGAGCTTGCTTCCAAGATTCCAGAGTATTCTCCATTCAATGAGAGACATGGTCGACTTCTCAACTTGGTCAACACCAACACAAAGGAGGATATGCTGAAAGTTCTCTTCCAGTTCTTTGACCCCCTACACCACTGCTTCACATTTCCTGATTACCAGTTGGTGCCTACTTTGGAGGAATTTTCTCAACTCCTTATGATTCCTATTCTCCATCAAATACCTTTCAACGGTACGGAAAGAGATCCAAAGCCTGAAGATGTTGCTCAAGCCCTGCACTTGCAACCATCTGATGTCATAGGCCATTGGGAAACCAGAAGTGGTGTCAAGGGTTTCTTGGCAAAGTTCCTGTTTGAGAAAGCTCAAGAATGCTGGAATTCTCTAGACCTGCAAGCTTTTGAGGAGATTGTAGCTCTTCTCATCTATGAGTTGGTCTTGTTCCCAAACCCTGACCAACTTATAGATGTGAATGCTGTCAAAATCTTCATGGCTTGCAACCCGGTGCCTACATTACTTGGGGACATCCTACACTCTTTTTACACTCGAACAATGAGGAAAATAGGTGTTCTCATGTGTTGCACTCCTCTACTGGCAAGATGGTTTATTTCTCATCTTCCCCAATCAGTCTTGAAGAATGAGCAAGGTTTGAGGTGGTCACAACGATTGATGACTCTTACATATTCATATGTTCATTGGTGTTCTCGATCCAAAGAGAATGTCTTCATCATTGACCGTTATGGAGAATTTCCTAATGTCCCTCTACTAGGAATTAGGGGAGGCATCACCTACAACCCTTGTTTGGCTCTGAGACAGTTTGGGTATGCCCGAAGGGATGGCCCACATGACATGTTGATTCCATACTTGGTTTTTGACTTAGACAACGATGATCAAGGACTTCGAAAAAGGTTTATCCGAGCTTGGAGAATGGTCAAAAAGGTAGACAGTAAGACCTTGGGACACAAGAATTCCACCCCCCTTGAGCCTTACCTCAAGTGGGTACGAACCCGCGCCCAAAGTCTTATGATGCCTTACCCCTACATTCTCCCTGTGATTAAAGAGCCTGTTATGGAAGGAGAGGTTCCATACACCCTCCTACATCCTGACATGCCGATATCACTTGAAGATTTACAAAGGAGTTGGATACAGCTCAAGGGAGAGCGTGATACTTTCGAAGCCCAATTCTACGCCAGTGAGAACAAGGTTTTGGAACTTGTAGGTGTTTAGGTATTGGCTTGCATTTTTGGTAAATCCCAAGTGTATGTGTGAATGTCATGACTGATGTCATAACATTCTAGTTCAGGTTGTACTAACTCAATAGGTACATGTGCAGAAAAATATTGTAATTCAAATACTGATGTTTATAAGTGTGTATCTGAGCATGTTTGCAAAATGATCACATTTTGCTAAATCAGTAGACAGGTTTTCTCAGATGTCATAACAGATGTTATGACATCCTGTTCTGAACTAACAGGATTGCAGGATTGGATAAGTCTGAGTTTTTTCAGGAAATAACTCAGTCCTTTCTGAACAGAATCCTGCGTTTTCTGAGGAGTAACCTAGCTCAATCCTAACCTGATCAATAAAGTACTGTGACCTGGTCTTTAGGTCAAACGGAATCAACCCTAGGTTTTTGGAAACCCTAACTGAAGTTACAGCTGCTATATATTCAACAGAGCTGCGGTTTTTCAAATCATCCCTGCTGATTGATTAGAAGATCAATTTTGTAATCTGTATAGATTTGTTTATTGTACTCCAAGCAATTATCATTGTGATAAGTGCCTTGGAATAGGTTTCAATTGTAAGGGTTGTGTAGCACTCAAAGCTTTGAAGCAATAGTTTTTGAATGTTACTTGACTAAAGCTGTGAAGCAGAGTCAAGTTAGTTGTGTACATCACTCAAAGTTGTGAAGCACGAGTGATTGTGTTACTTGATTAAAAAGCTGTGAAGCTTAATCAAGTGTGTGTTTTGAAGAGTGTCTTCATCAATTCTTAAGTCAAATTGGTTTATGTATCACTGCTGTGATTGAGGGGGAGTGAGTAGGAACTCAGGTTTAAGTTGTACTTAGATTAGAATTGCATTGGGTAGGTCTTAAGTGAAGGAGATAAACTGGTTGGTTTATTCCTGAATTAACATCTCTTATAGTGGATTCTCTCCCTGGCTTGGTAGCCCCCAGAGTAGGTGTTGTTGCACACTGAACTGGGTAAACAATTGACTGTGTTATTTACTGCTTTTGTATTTACTGTCATATAGTAAGTCAGATACGGTGTCATAACATTGGACGTGACATTGAGTATCTGCAGCCAGAATTTTCAATTGGCATCAGAGCAGGAACCCTGCCTGTATTACTGGGTGAGATCTAGGGATATCACTTTCTGGCACTATGGACAAAGAAGGAGTTTTTGGAAATAGACCACCCATTCTGGATGGAACCAATTATGACTACTGGAAACCTCGTATGATTGCCTTCCTAAAATCTCTGGACAAAAAGGCTTGGAGAGCTGCTGAAAAAGGATGGATTCATCCCACCATAACTGAAAGAGATGGGACAATCAGTCTGAAGCCTGAGGAAGATTGGAGTAAAGAAGAAGATGAGTTAGCTCTGGGAAATTCAAAAGCTTTAAATGCCTTGTTCAATGGAATTGATAGAAACATCTTCAGACTAGTACATCAATATGAACTGGCCAAGGAAGTTTGGGACACTCTCAAAACTACTCATGAGGGCACTTCCAAAGTAAAAATGTCAAGGCTTCAGATGTTGACCACTAAGTTTGAGAATCTAAAAATGATGGAAGATGAAACCATTCATGAGTTTCACATGAACATCTTGGAGATTGCCAACACCTCAGGAGCACTGGGAGAAAAAATGTCAGAAGAAAAACTGGTGAGGAAGATTCTCAGATCCTTGCCTAAAAGATTTGCAATGAAGGTAACTGCCATAGAGGAAGCCCAGGACATTAGCAAGTTAAAAGTGGATGAACTTATTGGGTCTCTTCAGACTTTTGAGATGGGGATCACTAATAATGGTGACAAGAAGAACAAAAGCATAGCACTTGTATCCAACACTGATGTTGAATACAAGGAGGATGAAGAAGAAAACATATCAGAAGCCATTGCCATGCTTGGAAGACAGTTCAACAGGCTCATCAAAAGAATGGACCCAAAGTCAAGGTCTAATGTTCATAACATTCCTTCTGACATTGACAGTTCCAGCAGAAGACCAAGGTCAGAAGATAAGGGAAACCAAGGCAGAGGTATTCAATGCCATGGATGTGAAGGATATGGACATATTCGAGCTGAATGTCCTACCTTTCTTAAGAAGCAAAAGAAAGGAATGACTGTTACTTGGTCTGACTATGATTCAGAAAGCAATTCTGAAGAAGAATCTGCCAAACTAGTTACTGCCCTAACTAGTGTTTGTACTTCTGAAAGTGACACCAGTGATGAAGAAGTGACATTTGAAGAACTGGCTGATACCTACAAGAAATTGTGTATCAGAAGTGGTGAAGTCTGTGTGCAAAATGAGAAACAATCAAAACTCATTGTAAAGCTGGAGGCTGAAAAGAGGGCAAATCTTGAAACTATAAGTCATTTAGAAGGAGAAGTTCAACTGCTGAACTCACAACTGAATCAAATGACCAAATCTGTCAAGATGTTGACCAATGGAACAGACAAATTGGAAGAGATCCTTCAGGCTGGACAAAATATGGGAAATAAATCTGGCCTAGGATTTGTGGAAACAAAGAAATTTGGTACCGGGAAGCAAATGTCAAAACGGATGTCTCAACATTACTCTCAACATCAGGGACAGAGACATATGAAGAAGAGGTACCAAAGATGGAGATGTCATCATTGTGGGAAATATGGTCACATAAAGCCCTTCTGCTTCAGATTACATGGATATCCTAATCAGAACTCAGATGTCAAACCTAAGTCTAAAAAGGTACCACACGCTCCTCAATGGAAGAAAAAGGCTACTGCACTGATAGCTCACACTTCCCTGAAGATCTCTGCAAAGGAAGATTGGTACTTTGACAGTGGATGTTCCAGACACATGACTGGATTCAAAAATCTCCTCAATAATGTTATGCCTCACACCACCAGTTTTGTGACCTTTGGAGATGGTGCTAAAGGAGAAGTCAAAGGAGTTGGTAATTTGGACTACCCTGGAGTTCCAAGTCTGAATAAGGTACTGCTGGTAAAAGGGTTGACTACTAATCTCATTAGCATCAGTCAATTATGTGATCTAGGATTCATGGTCAACTTCTCAAGATCTGAATGTCTAGTATTTAATGAAAAACTAGATGTTTTAATGAGAGGAATCAAATCCAAAGATAACTGTTATGTGTGGCAGCCTGAGAACACTGATATCTCCACTATGAGTCAAATCATCAAAGAAGAAAAAGAGATGAAACAGTGGCAGCATAAGCTTGGAAGAATGAAAAGAGCTATTCCTATGGAAGCTGTCAGAAGAACTCCAAAACTACAGGCTGATAATATATGTGATGTGGCAAATAAACTTTAAGAAGAATGTGTTGTCAGAACCTTAAGTCATCTTGACAAGGATGTTGGAAAGAACAAGTCTCATAAATTCTGTTCTCAAAACATCTGGTCAAAACAGATGCTACCTGAGTACAATGTTACACAAGATGTTGTGACATTGTGGTGTGATAATCTGAAAACATTCAACATTTCCTTGAACCCTATTAACTTTGAAGAGAAGAAGTCATTTGAACTGGAACATAGTTTCTCTAAGCTTCAGCTGACTGATTCGTCTACCAAGGCGCTTGTTGGAAATAAACTTGAAAATTTGAGGGGCAGATTGGGTATTCACCAACATGAGAAATTATAGCAATTAGTTTTGCTGAAAACAAGGGTTGAAGGGATTAATTTTATATTTAGTGGGTTAATCATATTCATTCACAATTCCTTCAAAAGCCTTAAGAAGTTGAAGAGACTCCCTTTTACTCCCTACCTCTCTCATCCTTGCAACCTGTTTCCTCCTCCCAATCAAAGAGTTTTCTCAAACTGCTACTATTACTCAAAGTTAAACAAAATGTCTCAGACATCGTCTTCCACCATGGCGGCTTCGTCTCCCTCATCATCGTCATCATCTGATCAAGATTCTAGGGCAATCACTACATGCATAGAATCTGAAGTTCTTGAGGTCACTCCTCTCAGGGAGATGGCAACTGACCCAGCCAGAGTCAAAAAGCTCAGAACCAGACATGCAGGAAGAGCTCAAGCTACAGTCTCTGGTAATTCTTCTCATCCTTCGTCTTCTATACCTAATAAAGAAGGATCAGTTCAAGTACACCAAGCTATTGCTAGACTGGTTACTAGCATTCTGAGTGGCAACCAATCTGTACCGGGGATTTCTATCCCTTTGAATCAATCAGAAAGTCCAAATGTGGAAGGCTCTGAAAATGTAAATGTCACTGAGGATGTTGTGACACCAAAAGACAACATTCAGAACCCCTCTGAAAAGGCTGCTGATCCACCTATCATTGATGTGGATGAAGATTACTCAGATAATGAACTGATTGCTAATGTGAACCCTAGCATTGCTAGGAGATTGATGAAAAGAAAGAGTAGTCAGAATGTTAAACCTGATGCTAAGAAATCCAAGACTGAAGGGATGGCTGAGAAAATTCAGACAAAAGGGAAGAAGGCACAGGTGCAGACTGCTAGACAACCAATCTCTAAGAAAAGTAAAGAACCTGAAACTTCTGATGATGAATCAGAATTTGAGATTGATATTGAAGATACTCCCATCAGAAGGAAGCTCCCCTCCAGCAAGATTGCTAGAGTGCCTGAAGTGCCAACAGACAACATCTCCTTTCATCATCCTGACAATGCAAACAGATGGAAGTATGTTTGCTTGAAGAGAATAGCCTTGGAGAGAGAACTCAACAATGATGCCTTGGAGTGCAAAGACATCATGGATCTGATCAGGAATGCTGGGCTAATGAAGACAGTGATGAAGTTTAACAAATGTTATGAAAATCTGGTTAAGGAGTTTGTAGTGAACTTGTCCAATGATTGTGCTGATGGGAGGTCAGCTGACTTTGAGAGTGTGTTTGTTAGAGGAAGAAGGGTCAAGTTCTCTCCATCAGAAATCAACAAATTTCTTGGAAGAACAAATAAGGACTGTCCTGATCTAGAGGCAACTGACAATGAAGTGTGTTTAACCATCACTGCCAGGCAAGTAAAGTGCTGGCCATTGAAAGGGAAGCTGAATGCTAGCAAACTCAGCATGAAATTTGCCATCTTGCATAAAATAGGTGCAGCAAACTGGGTACCTACAAATCACAAATCAACCATCTCCACAGGATTGGGGAGATTTATCTATGCTGTAGGAACCAAGACTGCCTTTGACTATGGAAGGTACATCTTTGAACAAACTTTGAAGCATGCTGGCAGTTATGCTGTCAAAGGACCAATTGCTTTTCCCTCCCTCCTTTGTGGAATCATCCTTGCACAATACCCTGACATCCTTGTAGCAAGAGATACAGTCTGCAAAAGAGCTCCTGCCCTTGGCCTGCACTACAAACTGTTTCAGGGATCACATGCTCCAGACATTGTCATAACATCAGCTGAGACATCGTCTGCAAAGACCCAGTCCAAGACAACAGATGTCATAGCTGTTTTAAAAGAAACTTGCAAAGATCTGGATGCTAGAAAAAGGACCCTAGAAGCTCTAATTGCCAGGCTAGAAAAGGAGGAAGCTGAAGAAAGCAGAAGGGAAGAAGGTATAGAAGCTGAAGGACAGCTCAACATTGAAGAAATTGGCTCCTCTGAGTCTGATGACAGTGCTTGAAGGTTGATTGCTGCTTGGTTGTGTTGCTGGTGGAGTTTGGAAGTGTGTTCTGCTGTTGTCAGCTGCTGATCTCATTATTTTGTTTTGGATAACTGTATAACTTTATGAACATTTATCTTTGGCCCATTTGTGGCTAAAGAGGGGGAGAATATTTTGGTACTTGCTTAATTAGTACTTGACATTATATTTTTCCTCTGTCACTTATTTCTGCTGCTATCTATCTATCTCTGATTGTTTAGGGACTTTAGCCAAAAATCCGCCAAAGGGGGAGTTTGTAGGTGTTTAGGTATTGGCTTGCATTTTTGGTAAATCCCAAGTGTATGTGTGAATGTCATGACTGATGTCATAACATTCTAGTTCAGGTTGTACTAACTCAATAGGTACATGTGCAGAAAAATATTGTAATTCAAATACTGATGTTTATAAGTGTGTATCTGAGCATGTTTGCAAAATGATCACATTTTGCTAAATCAGTAGACAGGTTTTCTCAGATGTCATAACAGATGTTATGACATCCTGTTCTGAACTAACAGGATTGCAGGATTGGATAAGTCTGAGTTTTTTCAGGAAATAACTCAGTCCTTTCTGAACAGAATCCTGCGTTTTCTGAGGAGTAACCTAGCTCAATCCTAACCTGATCAATAAAGTACTGTGACCTGGTCTTTAGGTCAAACGGAATCAACCCTAGGTTTTTGGAAACCCTAACTGAAGTTACAGCTGCTATATATTCAACAGAGCTGCGGTTTTTCAAATCATCCCTGCTGATTGATTAGAAGATCAATTTTGTAATCTGTATAGATTTGTTTATTGTACTCCAAGCAATTATCATTGTGATAAGTGCCTTGGAATAGGTTTCAATTGTAAGGGTTGTGTAGCACTCAAAGCTTTGAAGCAAGAGTGTTTGAATGTTACTTGACTAAAGCTGTGAAGCAGAGTCAAGTTAGTTGTGTACATCACTCAAAGCTGTGAAGCACGAGTGATTGTGTTACTTGATTAAAAAGCTGTGAAGCTTAATCAAGTGTGTGTTTTGAAGAGTGTCTTCATCAATTCTTAAGTCAAATTGGTTTATGTATCACTGCTGTGATTGAGGGGGAGTGAGTAGGAACTCAGGTTTAAGTTGTACTTAGATTAGAATTGCATTGGGTAGGTCTTAAGTGAAGGAGATAAACTGGTTGGTTTATTCCTGAATTAATATCTCTTATAGTGGATTCTCTCCCTGGCTTGGTAGCCCCCAGAGTAGGTGTTGTTGCACACTGAACTGGGTAAACAATTGACTGTGTTATTTACTGCTTTTGTATTTACTGTCATATAGTAAGTCAGATACGGTGTCATAACATTGGACGTGACATTGAGTATCTGCAGCCAGAATTTTCAGAACTTACTCGTCAACTTCACGAAGAGAAGACTCTCAACACCTACATTGCACCAAAGAGGATGTGCAACGTCTTTTTATCTTATAATTTTGTACTATTTTTGCCCTAGGGGCATTGATGTAAACAAGTTCTATTTTTATTAATATAACGTTTGTTCCTTCTTGTTTTAGACAATTTTGATTTTTCCAAAATCATTAAATGCATTGCATATACATAAACAACATTCATCATAACATAACAGGTCTTTGCAACAAGTATCCTTATCTTCCTATTGTTTATTTCAGTAGAGATGACTCTAATACAGACTATCAAGGACGCCCAGGCTCAAAATGCTCAACTCCAAGAGATGTTCTTGAACCTATCCAAGGGGCAAGAAGAGGTGAAGGCTCTCCTCACAAGGGACATGGTCATAGGGAATCCGGAGGGCACCAGGAATGATCAGTTAGAAAGACTACAGATTGAGATGGCAACAATGAAAATCCAGATGATGGGACAACTGGTGGGCCAGATGGCTCTTATTCAAAACCTGGCTCGAGGACAAGAGGAGTTGAGAGTCCTCATCAACAAGCTTCATCAAGATGAATGTAACCAAATGGGGCAAACAACTAAGATTGAGGATCAAGTCATCATTCAGCCTCCCTTCAGACAAGAAGCCGAGAGAAAACCTCCCCAGTTTGCTTCAGGGTCACAAGCCCAATAACAACCTCACCAACGTCAATAGGGTAATCGACGTAAGCGAAATACATCTAAAAAGCAATTCACTGAGATTAACATGTAATTATCTCAAGTGCTGCACCGCTTGTTGGAAGTCAAGCTGATTGTATTAAGGGACCCCCCTCGGAATCCCAACACAGCCTTTCTAGGGTACAATCCAAATGCAAGATGTGCGTATCACTCTAACAGTCCTGGACATGACACCGATAGATGTTGGGCATTGAGAAACAAAATTCAAGATCTGATTAAAGAAACAACGCTGGAGTTCACACAAGATGACCAGATGAAAATCTTCCGCTGAGGGCTCTCCACCTAAAATGATAAGTTCGAACAAAGAGGCTTCTGTTCATTTTGAATTTCCAATTGTAATTTATTTTGTTATTCAAACAATTATCTATTAATGTCAAACTCTGTTTCATTAATGCATTGCATATGTTTGTCTCGAATTCATTTTTCGTTTTCACTATATTTAAACTATGCTTTTTATTCTTCTTATGACACAAACCTTTAGAGGGAGGATGACGAAAACAATGCCATAATCTCATACAATATGCTTTTGGACAGACCTTGCTGACGATGTACATGTGTTTCTTTCATATCCTAAACACTGGAGTTATAAGGAAGATAATCCCTAGTCAACTCTTTCGAGCTAAAGAAGTAGAAGTTTTCTTTTTTAACACAAATTGAAACCTTTAATCAAAACCTGGGGCAGGTTAGTCACTCAGTTAATTCAAACGCACGTTAAAGTCGCAAACTCTCATCTTGTAATACAATGAATGACATCAAAAACATTCCTTTGGAATCAAAAGACGGTGATGATTCCCTATCACATAGGCAATCATTATCTCTAAAAAAAAAGCCCACTAAGTCAAAACCTACAAAGGAGGCTTAAGAAAACTGGGGCATCCCGATGACTGTAATCTCAAAAATAGGAACAGTCAGGCAAAAATTAGGGATAATAAATCGAAAGAAAGAGGTCACTACAAATCCTCAACAAAAATAATGTTGCAAAAATGTCTGCCTTCCAACAAACTTAACTTGTTTGAACCATCACCAAAATGTCGTTCCAGACTCATTTGGAGTTCAAACGCACAATTAACTGAGTTTAGGACTAAAGAACATCACGAAGAGCGGGTGAGTACAAATATACTTTGAGCCTTTATCCTTTGTTTCTTAAACCGTAAACCAAGCCACGTTACAACCCTTCAAAAGTCCTAATTGAAGCATGGGTTAGTTCGAAAGCATACTGTTACAAAAGGTATCCTGACTCCTGTAAGGCTTTGCTCTAAATCCTGAGTTGAATTTTTCTTACAAAAGCTTTCTGCTAAAAAACACATTTTCAAAATTTTAAGACAAGCATAAACTTTGCATTATTTGAATATCGTTGTTTGCATATGGCTATTTGTTTGGCAGCGGAGAAATTCACACAACGAATATCCAATGAACGAAAAGCTCTCTCAGTGAACAAAGTCACTTCAAGCGGGATGACACTTCCATTGCAAAAAATCTCCTATCAACAAGGGGACATGACATGTCATTGTCCAACACACCTGAGGCAGTCCAGTCAAGATTTCAAGAAATCTCTCAAAGTGCAGAATAACCAGGGGAAAGTCTCCGTCCCCATCACTTGGGGAATTGAATGTCAATCCCAACAAAGGGTTGCATACAGTCAAACATTTCCTGGAAAATCCATAAACACTCGCTACTAGGGACAGTGACAAATCTCCCCAAAATCCTTCTCATAAGAGGACTCCCAGCCAGAGTTTCAATCTTTGATAACCTCTTCCCAGCTAAGTCGACCTCAAGAATCCCTGAGGATTTTTCCCATTGAAGTCGCCAGAATTCAACTCTTTTCTCCAGTATCAATTCAGGATTTATTTTCCCCAGCGAGAGATCATCTTGAAAACATTACGTACATCAGGACATCATACAACGCAATCTAATTTATTTTGAGAACATCATTGCTTGATATATGTCATGCAACTAACCTTTACCTTTCAGGAAAGATGCAATCAAATTCTCACAAAATTCGAGCTATGAAGCCTGGATCACGACCAAATAGTAGTTCATCCAACTTTCCTCTTCAATAGAGATAATTCCTCAGTAGAATAACAGACGACCGAAGTTCCCAAAATTCAACATAGATGATTCCTCAATAGAATAACGGACGACCGAAGTTCCCAAAATTCAACATAGATGATTCCTCAATAGAATAACGGACGACCGAAGTTCCCAAAATTCAACAGAGATGATTCCTCAATAGAATAACAGACGACCGAAGTTCCCAAAATTCAACAGAGATGATTCCTCAATAGAATAAAGGACGACCGAAGTTCCCAAAATTCAACAAAGATGATTCCTCAATAGAATAACGGACGACCGAAGTTCCCAAAATTCAATAGAGATGATTCCTCAATAGAATAAAGGACGACCGAAGTTCCCAAAATTCAACAGAGATGATTCCTCAATAGAATAACGAATGATCGAAGTTCCAAAAATTAAACAGAGATGATTACTCAATAGAATAACGGACGACCGAAGTTCCCAAAATTCAACAGAGATGATTCCTTAGAAGAATAACGGATGACTGAAGTTCCTAAAATTCAACAGTGATGGTACCCCAGTAGAATAACGGACGACTGAAGCTCCTAAAATTCTATTTCTCTCAAGACAAAAATCAACATTTCCCAGCGGAATCCTCCTTGAACAACGAAACAGGAATCCCCATTGGAAACATTCTAAGCAAAGTTTAAGGACACACATACTCTTCAACAGTAATCCAGGATTTAACGGTTCCCCAACATCTGTGGAAGGTATTCCAAGACTTTTGTCTAGTTCAGTTAAATCAATTCTAAGATTTTTCTGATTCTTATCTAGTCAAAGTTAATTCAAGACCTTCTCTGGTTCAGTCAGATCGACACTAAGATCTCCCTGATTCTTATTCCAGTTGAAGATATTCAGAGATTTATACTGTTTCAGATAAATCTCTCAATGGTTTATTCTGATTCATTTCCAATTTTTTTTACTGTTACAGATAAATCTCTTAGCGGTTTATTCTGATTCATTCTCTGTTCAGATCCAATTCAAACTTTCCATCAACAATCACCTTTGGATGGCATCTCTAAGCCCATTTCCATACACAATCAAATCAACATGTCATTAAAGATCCCCAGCGGAGCCAAAACTTTGAACTATAGACCCTCAGCAGAGATGAAACCTTCTTCCCCAGTCGGATCAAATTTCCAACTATCAATCCCCAGCGGGAACCATCCAGTTTTCCCCAAATTCCCCAGCAAGTTGTCTTAAAGTCTTAGAATCAACCAGATAACAGTTAACTTTTGTCTTATCCCAAAACTAGGATAATTCCCCAGTAGATTGGCATACAACCCAAACTCCTGATCTCCCCAGCAGGATAGATACTCCCCAACAGTATAGCTACTCCCCCAGAGTTTTCACTTACTCTCCAGCAGGAAGCCTTCTTCCCCACAGAGTTTTTACTCCCCAACAGAATGAAGATTCTCATTCTTAACTCCCCAGCATGAAGCCCTCAAGGATTCAAATTCCCCTAGCAGATTGAAGATTCTCATTCTCCCAGTAAAGTCACCAAAGTTTTCATTACTCGTCAACAGAATAAAGATTCTCATTGTTAATTCCCCGCAGAAGCCATCAGAGTCTTCCTTATTCTCCAGCAGATCAAGGTTTTCCTTTGTTTGATCCCCGATAGAGATCGCCAGAGTTTTCCCTATTCCCTATCCGAGTAAGGATTCCCATTATCCAACCCCCAGTAGAAGTCTCCAAGGTTCGCTGGATTTTCCAAGCAGATTTCTCAAGCAGTTTGGCATTACTCTCACAACAGATTTTGTCAATACTCCAACTTCAAGACATGAAGGATTCTCACATCCCCACAGAAGTTGTCAAGGATTCCTCATCCCCAACAATCAAATATTTTTAATCTCCAACAACGGTCAAGGATTTATTTTCCCCGACAGCAGTCAAGGATTTTATTATCTCCGGCTATCAAGGATTTATTTTCCTCAGCAATACAGCAAATCAGCTTATATGCGCATACATTACATTCATATATCATAAATATTGATAAAGAACATTTTATTGCATCATACATTTCATGCAACATAACTTTGTGTTTTAGCTAACATTTTACCCTTTTCAGGATAAGATTAACAGCTATCTTTTACAAATATTCAAAGATTTCAGATACAGTACGGATACGCTCCAGACACGAAAGTCATTCTGCTACTCATTCAGATCTCTTATTCATGATACAGTAAAGATACACTGCAGACATGAAAGTCATTCTATTACTCATTTAGAATTCAAGTCAAGATACAGTACAGATACACTCCAGACACTGAAGTTATTCTGTTACTCATTCAGACTTCAACAATCAGATACAGATTAGATACACTCTAGATACGGAAGCCATTTTATTTCTCATTCAGATTCAACTATCAGTTTCAAGTCCAGATACATTCCAGACACGAAAGTCATTCTGTCACTTATTCAGATCCCAGATACAGTACGGATACACTCTAGACACAGAATTCATTCTGTTACTCATCCAGATCTCTTATTCAAATACAGTAAAGATACACTCCAGACACAAAAGTCATTCTATTACTCATTCAGAATTCAAAGTCAAGATACAGTACGGATACACTCTAGACACGGATGCCATTCTGTCACACATTCAGACTTCAACAATCATGATACAGATTAGATACGCTCCAGACACAGAAGCCATTCTATTTTCTCATTCAGATTCAACTGTCAATTTCAAGTTCAGATACACTCCAGACACGGAAATCATTCTGCTACTCATACAAATCTCAACTTCAAGATACAGTCCAGATACGCTCCGGACACGGTTTCCATTCTGTCACTTATTCTGACTTTTTTTCCCAGCCCAGAGATGCTCCAGACACGGATTCCATTTTGTCGCCCATTAAGATTTCAGATTCAGATACAATACATATACACTCCAGACACATAAGTCATTCTGTTATTCATTCAAGAATCAAATACAGTTACAACCCGGATACGCTCCAGACACGGATGCCATTCCATTGCTCATACAGATTCAGTCTCTAGATACGGTTCATATACGTTCCAAACACGGATACCATTCTGATACTTATTCTTCTGACTTACAATATACAATTCAACAAACATCCTTGGATGGCATCTTTAAGCTCATCTCCAACAAAATTCTATCACATCTCCAAATGGCATCTTTAAGCCCATTCCCTCAACTACTTTGACGAGTGCAAATTTACGGGCACTCTAGTGTCCAATCATCTTTTACCTTCGAGTCACGAACGACAAAACTCGCCAATCTAACTATTCAGGTTCAAGAAGATTGAACAGGGGCAGCTGTTGTACCTTAAAGTTTGCCCTCTCATTTTATCAAGATTCTCCTCACAAGGCTTCTTGGACTCAAGACCAGATTAGGGTTTGCTCAGCTCAAGACCTCTACTTGCACTGATGACCTGAAATTATGGTTTGAATTTACACAGGGATTTTTGGACTTTGAATGCCTCATGTGACTTTCATACTTCATGTTGGACTCCTAAGATTGCTCATATCAAGTTTCAAGCCTTGGATCACTTTTTTGCCCAATCAATTGGACAGTTGACCTAAAAATCAGATGTATTGGGGAAAAAGTCAAATATGGCCAATTTACAGTCAAACCTCATAATTTTTTACCCACATCAACATTATAGACTTATATGAACCATTTGATCAAGTTTGGACCACAACTCCTCAAGAAATTTGATCAGATCATCAAAAGGGCAAAATGGTCATTTTTAGGGTTTTGACTGGAGAAAGGCAATTTCTGATTTTTCACCTAGCCAATGGCAAATTGGGTTCAAACATGGTTTCAAGGAATCAATGGCACAATCTTGACCTAATCACAAGGTTCAAAAGATCTCAAATGCATTGGATTGACAGATGAATTTTCCAGTCAACTGATCAAAAATCAACTGTACACTAAAAAGTCAAACTTTGACTTTTTGGTCAAAATCAAGTGCCAAGGGTCATTTTTCATCAAGATGTGTCAAAACATGAAACTTGTTCACCAAGAAACCTAAATTTGGAAATTAGGGTTTAAATTTGAAAATTTTCATAACTTAGAAATTTTCTAAGTTATGAAAAATTCTTATTTTTCCCCAACTTTTCCAAACTTTTTCACCATGATGAAATTGGATTCAAAGAAAACTTCCAACATGAAAGTTGTAGTCCTCCACAAAATATATAACTTTGATTCACAAAGTTTTCCCAAAAGATTCTTGGATCTCAAGTTATAATTTTGTGAATAAGGGTCCATAAAACTTTTAACTTAGTGAAATTTTGCCCTAGTTTAGGCAGGATTTTGACCTATCTTCATGGCAACTTTTCACCTAGTTCTAAGTGGAATTTCAAAATTCATTTAAAATATGGATTGTAGAACATGTTACAAGCTTTCCAAAATGTTAAATAACTCTCCAAAATCATTTATGGTTAGGGAGAATCGAAGAAAAGAAAATGGCAATTTCTCACTTTTGTCCATGACATTTTTCACATTGATACAAGTTACAAATTTGTCCTAAGCATGCTTGTACTTGTTTTACAGGTCTTAATCCTTTCCACACTACTTAATTTAATGCAAATACATTGGACAATGGCTTTGTTCTGAGCTATGGAGCTTTGCACAATGAATTAATCCATTTATGGCATAAAGGTAACAATGCCATTTCCATAAAGCTTGCTTTTTTGCAACTTTGTTTTCCTTGAGCATTGAACCTAATCTTTGGCTACAAAAAAGATCCACAAACTTGAGGCAAAGTACACCAACTATGTTCAGACCTCAAGCTAGCAAGTATAACCTTTGCCTTTGTCATTTTAACTTTTGCTTCAAAAGCAAGTAAGCTTGCAAAAAGTCCACAACTCTTGTATCTGATAAAACCAAGCTTGGATATCATTTCAAACAAGTTCAACATATTGTCTCAAGCCTAAAACACGATTTGTCAAGCTCTAAAAACACCCTCTAACACAGAAAACCCCATTTCTGCCCAAAACAGGGCAACTTCTGCAAACACCAAGCCATTTCCATTTTGCCTCGTGCGTTTTGCTTGGAACCACTTCAAACACACTCCATACATCACACCTAAGCTGTCCAGGCCTTTGTCCAAAAACTGTAACCCCTGTTTCGTGCTTCACCATTTTCAATTTGTGAGTTTGCAGTTTGACTTCTACAAGGAGATTCAAGCCATTTCAAAGTAAGCTAAGCATTGGGAAAGCTTGAGGAAACTTCAAGCAAGCTCAAAAGTACTTCAGGCCTCACTCAAAGTTGCTACATTGCCATATCCAAACTCAACTGAACAAGGTAATTTTCAAAGTTCTATCTACTTATTCAGACATCCTTAGGCTTAGGTTTGTGAAGCAGAAATGTAGTCTTTAATGTACTTGAAGTGTACATATGCATAGTTCTTATTTATATTAACTGAGCTAGGAGTATTTGATAGTTGAAGTTGCTGAAAAAACTAGGTTAGAATTTAGGGCCACTGAAATTCTTTGTCGATTGAGAGTTAGGTCACAAAATGGATATGGTTGGAATCGTGATTAAAAATGCTATAACTTTTATGTTGTAAGTTTTTGATTTCATGCAAGCATGAGCAAGTACAAATTTCAAGTTCAAAAGCGCGCGCGTGAAGGATACAGAGGTCAGGGACGAAGTTGTTTGGGCTTGGCGCGCCTGGGCCTGGCTTTTCCTACTTTTGACACCCCCTTTTTACTTCTGCACCACCCCTTTGCATTTTCTTTTATTTTTTTTTTATATTTCTTGCATATTTCATATTTCTGACTTTATTTATTTTTTTCTAAACAAATAAAAATCTCAAAAATATTTTCATAATTTTTTCATTTTATTTTATTATTTTCATTATTTTTTGGGCATAAAAATAGTTTATTAATAATAATATAACTTATTTTTCTAAATAAAACTTGTAAATAATACAAAAATATTATATATTTTTATCTTTATTATTTATACACTTAAATTAATATTTTCGTATAGTATTTAACTTTTTAACATTTTTGTACATATTAATATTATTTTTCTTAAACATAAATCAATGAATAAATAATATAAAGCATATTTTCCTTTAAAACAAAAATTAGGGTTTTCACCCTTTCAAAAATAATCATTTTATTTTTTCTTTTTTTTAAGACATTAAATAAATTAAATTTTACATACATAAAATAAATACAAAAACATTTGTGCATATTTACATTTTATTGTACATTTAAATAATTGTTCATTTATTTATTGTATAATTTCAATTGGGTTGTAATAGTAAATTAGGGTTTTATTTTTGTGCAAATACCCCTATTCAAGCTTGTATCCCCCTCCCCATAATATTGTTGTAATAGTCTAGATTTACTTTACGCATTTTATTGCTTTTATATGTATGTTTAGTAAATTAGGGTTTTGTATGCAAAGATCAAAAATTAAACAAATAGCATGACTTAAATACAAGACAAAAATGCATGAAAAATGACAACACAATGCACACAAGCACCCCTAGGGTTTCATCCACTTTGTTGCGTTAAAATGGCCATGGTATGCATGCTAGGTATCTTGGAAAAACAAAACAAAACAAAAAGATCATAGCCCCTCGATGACGCTATCAAAATGTTGCCTAAAAACAAATGATCTTAGTCCCTAAAACTTGCTAAGATACTTGGCACCATTGCTATCATGGTCATACGATGACCCACGCCCGTCCCGTTTAACATCCAAAGATAGGGTTGTTTACCAAATACAATGGTAAAACAACAATGTCAAAGGGTTAAAAATGTACAAGAAAGACTTTTGAGTAGGGTAGATAATTCCTAGTTACTTGATCTCTTTCAAACAATCCTTGCTATTTTCAAACAAACACACACACAATTTCAAAACAATTTCCCAACAAATTTCAAAATATTGAAACATTTTTCAAAAGACAAACACCTTTGTATACATTCAAACAAGAATCATTACAAAGGTTGCCTAAACAAAGGCCTCTTTTCAAAATACTTTCAAAACCGCACACAAAAGCACCATTTCAAACAATTGAAAAGAAAAGCAAGTGATCTAAACAAGTAGCTAAGAGCCCATGGAAAACCATGGATGAAAAGGGTGCTAACACCTTCCCTTTTCATAATCTACCCCCCCCCCCCCCCCCCCCCCCCCGAACCCAAAAAAAATCTCAAAGGTCTTTCCTGTGCTTTTTTACCTTTCCTTTTGGATAAAATAAAAGTCGGTGGCGACTCTTGCTAAATCGAAACATTTGCGAACACAAACGCAAAACCTCAAGTCAGTTCTCCCACCGCTTCACACCTGGTAGTAAGTGTTGTAGAACTTCCAGAAAATGTTTGCTTGGTCGTATGTGACCCTTTGCTGGAATTTATGTTTAACGCCCCAAGTCATTCAGATGCAAACATGCCCCTGGTTATTCAGCACTTCTTGACAGATTTCTTGGAATCTTGACTTGACTTCCCCAGATGTATTGGACAATGATAATGTTATGCCCCTTGATTATGGAGGGTTTCTCATTTGGAAGTGTCTTTTTATTTGAAGTGATTCTATTCATTGAGAGAGTTTTTTGTTCACTAAATGTTCGCTGTGCGAATTTCTCTGTTTGTCAAACAAAAAGCCATATGTAAACAACAATATTCAAATAATGCAAAGTTTATGTTTGTCTTGAAATTTTTAAAATGCATTTTTAGTAGATAAAAGAATTTTGTGAGAATGTGAATTCAACTCAGGATTTACAGTAAAGCCTTACAGGAGTCAGGATACCTTTTGTAACAGTATGCTTTCGAACTAACTCATGCTTCAATTAGGACTTTTGAAGGGTTGTAGCATGGCCTGGTTCACGTTTTAAGAAACAAAGGATAAGGCTTAAAGTGTATTTGTACCCACCCGTTCTTCATGATGTTCTCCAGTCCTAAGCTCAGTTAATTGTGCGTTTGGACTTCCATTGAATCTGGAATGATGTTTAGGTGATGGTTCGAATACTGAAAGTTTATTTGAGAAGGCAGTCATGTTTGCAACATTTTTCATGTTTGTTGAGTATTTGTAGTGACCTCTTTTTTGATTTATTATCCCTGATTCTTGCCTGACTTTTTTGAGATTACATTCAGCGGGATGCCCCAGTTTTTCTTAAGTCTCATTAGTAGGTTCTGACTTAGTGGGCTTTTCTTTTGGGGATATAATAACTACCTATTTTGTAGAGAACCATCATCATCGATTGATTCAAAATAATGTCTTTGATGTCACTTGTTGTGCACGAAGTGAAAGTTTGCGACTGAACGCGCTTTTGAATTAACTGAGGAACTACCCTGCCCTAGGTTTTGCTTAAGAGTTTCAATTTGTGTAGAAAAGAAAACTCATACTTCTTTGGCTCAAAAGGGTTGACTAGGGATTATCTTCGTTATAACTCCACTGTTTAGGAATTGAAAGAAAGCATGTACATCATCAGCAAAGTCTGTCCAAAAGCATACTGTATGAGATTATGGTATTGTTTTCGTCATCCTCCCTCTAAAGGCTTGCAACTTTTAAGACAAGAGTTGAATATCATAAAGGGAGTAAAAAACATAGTTTAAATAGATTGAAAATGAATGGATTAATTCAAGACAAACATATGCAATGCATTAATGAAACAAAGTTTAACATTAATAGATAAGTGTTCAAACAAGCAAAAGAAATTACAATTGAAAATTCGAATAAAAAAAAGTTTCTCCGCCTAAATTGGTCACTTAAGATGGTATGTTTTCGAGGGATGACAGAAAAATTTCAGCTGACCATCTTGTGTGAATTCCAGCGCTCCTTCGTCAATTAGGTCTTGGATTTTGTATTTCAACGTCCAACAGCTATCACTATCGTGCCCCAGACTGTTGGAGTGATATGCACACCTTTCATTGGGATGGTAACTAGGAGCGAAAGTATTAGGATTCCGAGGAGGATTCTTCACTATGACCAAATTCAAATTCAACATGTGTAGCAAGACTTGCGACATCGACATGTTGTGTTTGGTATATTGTCTATTGGAGGCATCCCGCTTACGCCAATTCCGTTGTTATTGTTGTTGGCAAGGTTGTTGTTTGGCTTATGACGTAGCAGCAATTTGGAAAGGTCTACTCTCCACCAAGCAAGCTTCTTGTCCCATCGGAGGATGGTCAATGACTCGGTCCCTAATTCTAGTTGTTTGCCCTATATGGTTGTAATCATATTGATGAAGCTTGTTGACAAGGACTCCCAGCTCTTCTTGTCCCTGAGATAAGTTTTGGATAAGAGCCATCTGACCTACCATTTGTCCCATCATCTGGATTTTCATGGTTGCCATTTCAGTTTGTAGCCGTTCCAACTGGTCCTCTTTGTAGTCCTCAGGATTCTTCATGGTCACGCCCCTAGTGATGAGTGCTTTCACTTCTTCTTTCCCCTTGGATAGGTTCAAGAACATTTCTTGAAGTTGAGCGTTTTGAGTCTGAAGATCCTTGATAGTCTTTTCTAGAGCCATCTCTACTGAAATAAATAGTAAGCGGATGAGAAACCTGTGTGGGGGAAAACCTGTCATGATATGTGGATGCAATGTTTTCAAAGATCTTACGGGGTAAACACAAGAAAATGCCAGAGGTTGAATTTTGATCATAACTTTGATTGGAGAAATTCGTATCGTTGAATGTCTTTCCACGAGAATCAAGCTTGCCATGTCAAATGGGTCATAGCCCTTGACTGTGTTTTGGTCTTTGACGGCATTTGGTTAGAGGAGAATAAATCCTCTTTCCCTTTGATAGACGTCTGGTTTGACATAACCCTGCATCAAAGACCCTTGAGATCCTTGAAATGGTTATTAGAAATTCTATGGTATGATGTCATGATGTTATGTATAAGTATGCAAAGCAAACAAGTTGTTATGTACAAATAATCATATACACACAAGGAAGACAAATCCTTAGGTTTAGGCTTGCATGGAGTTCATAGGTAAGGATCCTCTTGAAGTTTAGTTGGCTCAACCTGTCCTAGAAAGTAATTGAGTTCTAGGGGATCTCAATATCACTGATCTTTCTTCATTGGGCATTGTTTCAGCGTAAGCCTCTTTATTGGCGACCGAAATATCCCAAAAGTCAGATCTCAATGAGTGTAGCATCGAGTATCAACCAACTTCGGACTGCACCAAATCCGGCTATCTCACTACTTCCTAATGGCCAAGTTGTTCAATTAAAGGTTCTAAGGTCAGTTAGTGCTTCATGACACCACACAGCGGCCTCGTATTCTCCTTGACTACTCAAAGGCTACCGGTACCAACAAATGTGTCACACTAACATAGCCATCGCTTCAACCATGTCGGTATACCCCGCACAATTTCCACAATCTATTGCTACTTGCCTAAAAGGTGTCCCAGATCCGGGTGTAGGATCAAAACAAACCCAAACAAGGACCCATAAATGTAAAGCAAGCAAGTCAAACAAGGAAATCATTTTAAAGGTGATCTAGCCCTAACATAACCCCACTTTTAAGTTATATCCCCAAAAAAGTTTCCAGTTCCGTGATACGGTGGGATAACTGACTTGGTTTGTTTTACGTTTGATCGCAATTGTTGTGCATAGCAAGAGTCACCACCGAATTTTCTTTTATCCAACAAAGGAAAGGGTGAAAAGCACAGGAAAGACCTTTTGAGATTATTTCTTGAGTTCGGGGGGTGGTTTATGAAAAGGGGATGTGTTAGCACCCTTTTCATCTGTAGTTATCTACGGGCTCTTAGTTTCTTACTAGATCACTTTTGCTTTGTTGAAAATGTGTTTTGTGGTGTGAGTTTGAAAATATTTTGAAAATGCCTTAGTAGCGGCAAAATTTGTAATGATTCTCGTCTCTATAATAATGCGTACAAAGTTTTGATTTTGAAAATAGTTTCAAAGAGATGTTTGTTTTTGAAAGTTGTTTTTTGAAAGTGTATGTGTGGAAAATGGTTTTAGTTCAAGAGCAAGCAACTACGAGCGTCCTACCTACTCGAAAGGTCTTATGTGTTTTTCCTCCTCCTTTAGATGTTTCTATCTTACCATTGATTGATAAGAAGTCCCGTCTTTTGATGTGAAGGGACGGGCGTGGGTTGTTTGTATAGTCATAGAAGGCAACCTATGAGGCGTTTTAGCAATTTTCGTTAGGGACTAGATCGTTTACCGAAGGCAACATCGAGGGTCATCAAGGGACTACGATCTTTTCATCGAGGGTCTTTGATAAAACGTCCATATTCGAGGGACATGACTATTTTCCGAAAGGAAACAAGTGGAGATTACCCTAGAGGTACATGTGTGCAAGTGTATGTTTGATTTACATACATTTAGTCTTGAATTTAAGGTGTTCTAAGTATTGGTTTTAATCTTGTCATACACACCCTAGTTACTAACATTTATGAAAGCGATAAAAATGCGGAAAATAAATTTCCTACGCTATTACAACCATATTGAATAGAAAAAAATGTAAAAAAACATAAATAACACAAAAAGAGAGAAAAAGTGAGTCCTTCGATCCAGGCAGTAAGATCCTTTGATTCACCCTTCTTTTGCTTCTTTCGATTGGGACTGGGAATCAGTGTGAGCAACCTTCGTTTACACCTTCTGTCCTTCTTTCGATTGGGGCCTGGAAGTCAGTGTGAACATCCTTCGTTTCTCCCTTCTCGCTCCCCTGTTTGGACTATGAAGCAATATGGGCCTGCAAAGCAGCATGAGTGTGCATCCTTCATTCACGCCCTCTTTGTCTTTCGTTTGGGATTGTGAAGCAGTAAGGGGCGAAGCCTAAGGCTTCGTTTCTCACAAACTATCTCTTTCGTTTGGCTTTGTACATGTTAGTCACTAACATATATATATATATATATATATATATATATATATATATATATATATATATATATATATATATATATATATATATATATATATATATATATATGGACAAGAAAAAGCAAACCATCGAAAAGGAAAAAGATGAAAAAAATAAACAAAAGGTTATATACATGCTTGAAACAAAAGTGTTAAGGTTAGGGTGACTTACCTTGCTTGAAGCTGGAATGTGTGTGTTAGACCTTGAGTTGCTGCCTTGTATTCTCTTGGATTCGAAGGAAGGAAGGAAGCTACAAAGGTGTTGTGTTTCCTTTTTTTGGTTATGGATTTGAAGGAAAAGAAACAAGTGTTATGTTTTTTGATTCTGGGTTTGAGAGTGTTTAAGTGTTTTCTCCTCAATTTGCCTTGTTAACAAATTTCTCTCTGGCCACCAAAGAGCCCTCTAGATGTGTTGTCCAGCCCCCCAGATGTGTTGTCCAGCCCCCTTAAATGTGTGATAGAACCTCTTATTTATAGATGAAATTGGCTGAAGTTTAGGAGGGAAAACAAATGAGATTTGAACAAATTGGGTATGCTGTTTTTGTAGCTTTTGAGGTGCACTCTTTGTATGTCAATTTGGTGCAAATATAGAAGCAGCATAGTAGGACTGCTTTACAGCAGGTTTGGCGTGTTGTAGCTAGTGCAGCATGCTTGGACTTGGCAGCGCATTGGACTTTGGTCAACAAGCCTTCGACCAGGCTCATCAAGAGACAAAGCATCAATTGTGTTCTTCGAATGGACCAAGTATGTATCCTTCAAATTTAACAAATTCATGTTCTTTGGATGGACCGCGTGTTCTTCGATTCCAACAAAGTTATGTTATGTGTCTTTCAAATCCACCAACTTCATGTTCCTTGGATGGATCCCTTGTAACTCTTTGAATGGTTCACCAATGTGTGTCCTTCTAATGGGCCACCAAGGTATAAGCTTCGATTGGGAAAACCCATGCATGTCCTGTATGTCCTTCAAATGGGCCACCAATTGTGTGTCATAGTGTAGAAATTATGCGTGTCGAAACAAACTGTTTCCAAGGGAGATATTGTCCAGTCGAAGCTATTATGAAAATAGCCAATGCTTTGTGGGCGCTAGCATGAAAGGAAACAATTGCCTTGTGTATCAAATCAAAGCATGTAGGGGAACATTGACTTGTGAATCGAAGCTAGTTGAAGATAGGCGTTGCCCCGTCGAAGCTTGCATGAAGATAGGTGTTGCCCATGTGAATCGAAAACAAGTTGTTTCAAATGGAGACTTTGCCCAGTCAGAGCTAGCATGAAGATAGCCAATGCCATGTGGGTGCTAGTATGAATCGAAGTAACGCCTAGTGAATGCTAGCCATAGGGAAGATTTTTCCTTGTGCACGCTAGCATGGTGGGAGCCCCTTGCCTTATGAATCGAATCATGCAGGAAAGAGGCCATTGCTCAATCGAAGGCTGCATGCAGATAGCCATTGCTTTGTGAATCAAAAAAAGCATGTCAGGAGCCAATGTTTAATAGAAGGATATAAGCCAAGCTTACACCAGAAGAGGCCAAAAGCCCAATCGAAGGATGTGAAATCAAAGAAGGCATGCTCCTTTCCGATTTGATGCTTGAAAGCCCAATTGTACTTGTGCAAATTTGAACTTTCAAAAATCCTTGTGAGGAAATGTCTTGAGAAATGAGAGGGAAAATTTTGGGATACAACAACTGCCATAACCCATTTGAGGAAGTGTGAAATTGAAGTTAACATTACCACCAAAGGAGGAATCAGAGGTTTTCCTGCTCAGTTTTGGTTGGAGAAGGATCGTTGTTTTGCCGAGATGAAGAGTATGATTGCTTTCTAGGCTATCTTTGCTTTGCTCGCTTATGGATTGTTCTTGTTCCCTAGCATCGACAATTTTGTGGATGTTAATGCTATTAAGATATTTATGATTAAGAATACAGTCTCTACTATGCTTAGAGATACCTACTATTCCATCCATCTTCGGAACTTCTACCAGCATGGGATAATTATCTGTTGTGCTCATTTGTTATACCAGTGGGTTATTTCTCACTTTCCTGGATCCTATGCTTTTTTGGATCTCAAGACTATACCATTATATTCTATGAATATTATGTCTCTTACTCATTCCAATATTGATTGGCATCCTGATGCTTATTATAGAGTGGAGATTATTGACAGTTGCGACAATTTTCCCAATGTGCCTCTTCTTGGTACAAAGGGATGTATTAACTATAATCTTATTCTTGCATGCCGTCAACTGGGGTACCCCATGAGAGACAAACCAAGTGGTATTCATTTAAATGGTTTCTTTATCAAGGAAGGAGAAGATCACACAGCAGATAGGAAAGATATCAGTGATGCTTGGCGCCATATCCATAGGAAAGGAAAAGAAAGGCTAGGACCAAGGAGTGTTGTTTCTTTGGATCCTTATCTTCAGTGGGTGCGAGCAAGGGCAATTCGATTGAAGATGCCTTACTCACGTCAAGAACCTATAGATACCTTGTTTACAAAACCTACTCCACTTGCTTCAGAGGATGTAGAAGAACTTCAACTTGCTTTAGTTAGGATGCAGCAAGAGAGGGACGCTTGGAATAATAAGTATCAAACTTTGGAGGTATCATATTCACTAGAAGTGAAAGAGAAGGATGACCTTATTGAGATTCTTGAGAGCCATGTTATGGAGATGATAGAGGAGCAAGGGGACTTATTTTCCTCTAACATTCAACCACGTCCTATTATCCAAGATCCAACTCACCTATCTCCGACTGCTAATGGATGGAAGAGGGTTACTGACAAGTATGAAGAAGAGAACAAGCAGATAAAGGATCAAGTTGCAGGACTTAAGAGGAAGCATCAGCATGTGGAAGGATCTTCATCAGCCTTAGCTCCTTAGGATTCTTAGATTGCATCTTTATTCCCTTTGTATTTTGTATTCTTGAGACTTGTATAAAGAGTTGTAATTCCTTCCAAAATTATTAATATAACAAGTCTATACAGTTTTCCAAAAGAGTGTTGTTTCCCTGGTATTTGCAATTGTTTATAAATCTTTAAGTTCTTTGAAAAATAATAAACAAAATAAACCATGTGCTTTGCATATTATGCATCATTTCACACATATTCTTACATTCTTGTCTCATCCCAGGTGTCTTATTTGTGTCTCTGCTTTGTTCAGTCAGCAAGTTGTCGCACCGATACAACACTCGGGATAATTCAAAGAAGAACATGGAAAGCATTGAACAAGAGAATTGTGAGCTGTGTGAAGAGGTAGTTTCTCTCTGAACTAGTATGGCCAACCTTACTGCTTTGGTGGAATCGTTGGTGTCTGCTCAGAATCATCCACTACCCCCTCCTCCTCCTCATGTTACTCAGCCACTACCCCTCCTCATTCTCATGTTACTCAGCCACAACAGACAACGGTTATCTCCAAGATCTTGATTGTTCCAACCTTCACTACCCCAGTTGTTACTACTACTCAGTTCCACATGCCTCTTAGCTATCCATGGGGAATGCCTGAAGGTTTCTTACCTGAAGGATATAACCCTGCTGCTCAAGTTTCTCAGTTCACTCACCCAATCATGGTCACTGCTCCTCCTCTAACACATACTGTTCCTGCTAATGATGAGACTCACCGTGTTGTGTATCCTGTGGGGAATGTTGTTCCCGTTATCAACAATGAAGTTTACAATCACGCTCCTCCACCTAGTGAGGGCTTAGGATTTTATGATAGGGTGGACGATTTCTAAGATCATTTTGATAAGATGCAGAAAGAGATGAAAGCTCTCCGAGGAAAAGAACTCTTTGGAAAAATGTCAGCGATCTTTGCTTGGTTCCGAATGTTAAGGTGTCCGCAAAGTTCAAATTGCCTGAGTTTGAGAAATATAATGGTAACTCTTGCCCTCGTGACCACCTGGTGATGTACCTTAAAAGGTTGTCCACCCATACTGATGACCAGCAACTGCTCATTAACTTCTTTCAGGATAGCCTAACTGGTGCTACTTTGAAGTGGTATATGAGTTTAGACGGCACCAACATCCATACATTCAATGATCTGGAAGAAGCATTCATCAAACAATATAGTTACAATATATTCATGGCGCCCGGTAGTGATCAACTGAGGGCAATGACTCAGAAGGATAAGGAGTCTTTCAAAGAGTATGCATAGAGATGGCGCGAAATAGCTGCTCAGGTTGTTCCCCCAATGGAAGAGAAGGAAATGACTAGGGTTTTCTTGAAAACTCTCAGTTCCTTTTACTATGAAAGAATGGTTGCTAGTGCACCAAGTGATTTTACTGAAATGGTAGGAATGGGTGTCCGTCTAGAAGAGGCTGTGAGAGAAGGACGTTTGTTGAAAGATGAAGGTTCCAGTGCTGCCAAGAAGCCATCATATGGTTTCTCTAGGAAAAAGGAAGGCGAGACAAATGTTGTCATTTAAGAAAGAAGAGCTAGAACACCAAGAAGATATCATCAGTATCAACAACAAGTTACTTCGACAACTCTAGTTGTCAATACAACTCCAACTACTGTCGCTTACCAAAGAGCACCTCCTCCAGGTAATCAAGGGCAGGGTCAGAGAAGGGAACCATTTGATGTTATTCCTATGAGTTATGAAGAACTATTCCTAGCTTTGCTAGAGAAGAAGTTAGTACAAACTAGATCTTCTTCTGTTATACCTACACCTTTGCCTCGGTACTATAAAGTCGACCAGACTTGTGCTTTTCATCAGAGATCCCCTGGACATAGTACTGAAAACTGCTATCCATTAAAGGCCAAAGTGCAGAAGATGGTAAGATCTGGTCTCCTGTCTCTTAAAGATCTTGGTCCAACTGTGAAGGCTAATCCACTACCCATACATGGAGGTGGAGGTGTTGTGAATATGATTTCTGGTTGTCCAGGATAGTTCAGAATCTTCGACATAAAGCTAGTCAAAGGAAATTTGGTGAAAATGCATGTTGAACTTTGTAAGTTTAACCATTATACTCATGATTATACAGCTTGCACTATCTGCAGTAAAGACGGTCGTGTATGTGACTGTAATACGGTGGGAGAACTGACTTTTATTGGTTTTGCATTTTTATTCGCAATGTTGCAGTTAGCAAGAGTTGCCACCGACTTTTCTTTTATCCAACAAAGGAAAGGGTGAAAAGAACAGGAAAGACCTTTCGAGATTATTTTCTGAGTAAGGGGGTAGGTTATGGAAAGGGAAGGTGTTAGAACCCTTTCCATCCGTAGTTATCTATAGGCTCTTAGTTGCTAGCTCATTTTGAAAATGTTTTTGGTGTAAGTGTATTTTGAAGATATTTTAAAGAAAGACGCCTTAGTGTGGCGAACTTTGTAATGTTTCTCGTTTCGACGAGAACGTATACAAAGTGTTTTCATGTCTTTGGAAATGTTTTAGAAAAAGGTTTGTGTATGTATAAAAATTGTTTTATTTGAGCAAGCAACTAAGAACTATCTACCTACTCAAAAGGTTTGTTATTTTCCTCTTTTCCTTTGGACAATAATATCCTACTATTAGTGAGTAGGTAGCCGTGTCGTTGGATGTTTTTAGGGACATGCGAGGGTCATTGTATAGTCACGAAAGCAACTTTTTAAGATATTTTAGTAACTACCCTAAGATTTTAAGATCATATATCGAGGCAACATCGAGAGGGACATCGAGGGACTTATGATCTTTAAACAAAAGGGTCGCCACTAAAATCTCTTAGGTTCGAGAATCGTGACTGTTTATTCCGAAGGAAACAAGTGAAGATATCCTAGAGGTGCGCGTGTGCGAGTATGTTATGTTTCAGTTATTTATCTTTGGATGTTAAGTTTGCTAGCGTTTTCTTTTATCTTATCATACCAGCCTATTATGCATACATCTAACAGTTAATATCAATGCAGAAAATCAAGTGCGTAATTTAAAAGCTACGCTATTACATGGCCTCGGGGAGGGGGAATAACAAATCAAAGCGGGAAAATAAAAGTAAAGTCCTAAATTTACAGCTATTACATCCGTTTGCAGTTACATCAATATGAAAGAATAAAATGCGAAATTTAAAATAAGCGCTCAAATATGGGAAGCGAAGTAAATCCCTAAAACTCCTAAACGCGTAGAATATTTTTGTTGTTTTTACTTGTTTTAAGAAAATGCTTAAATTAAATTAAATCTAATCTTAATTAATTAAATAAAAAGAAAATAAGTGATTAACCCTAAGTTCTAATTGATTTTAAATTAATCAAAATAATTAAATAAATTATTTACAAAAATTAAATTCAATTAAAAAAATCCTAAATCTATTTTTGTGATTTTATTATTAAAAGAAAAATAATATTTTAAAAGTGATAATAAACAAATAAATAAATAAAACAAAGAAAGAATAAAAATTAAAAAGAAATGGGCCTGAAAGACAAAGCAAATGGGGGTATGCGTCTGGGAATTTGTTAGGCCCAACCAAAGCAAGCCCAACCTCCTGCACGCTTCAATGTTGCTGGTTCCTTGAGGGTCTAGTGTGGGCACTCCAATCTGGGGTGTTGGATCTGCTATTGGATGGATCCTAAGGTGATGATGATAAAGCACATGGTGCACGCGTTTAACCCTAGAACACTGGATCTATAAGCAAAAATTAGAAAAATAATATGCAAAGGCAGGGTTCGAACCCCTGCCCTCACACATACACAATGCCTTAACACGCACTACCTCTACCGTTGGGACGATTTTACTTCCATTAACATAAACACAATCAATTGATTAAATATAAAAATTGGTTTTAAGTGTTGATTGTGAAACACGTGCGCCCAAAGTGGGACCCTAATATTTGAACGAACCAATAGTGTTGTCGCTTTTTGCCATGCATCAGTCAACATTGGTCAAGCCACTGTGGGTGGTGGCTCTGGTCATCCCTTCCGATTGGCCAAAACTCCAAACCTGCAAAAATCAAACATAACAAAAACAAAAATGACCATACTCCCCTAATTTAAGGTCTACAAATTCAATGGTGGTAGTCATTTGGCCTGGGAGTCTCTATATTATGAGTTTCGAATGTTTCAGCTCGTGATGCCCTACAAATGGCATCACACGATTCATGCCTCAAAGCTCTCATGCGAAACGTCCAACCTGATCTAATGGATGTCCTGAACATAAATCAATACATCAAACATGTCAACAATGCATGAATTTTCAATTTTAATTTTATCAAACCTTGCTAGCCGGTGACACTTGGTTACGATGATTTGGGATGCTGTGAGCTTCAAGAATTATAGGGATGGACTCCCGGGGCTTTCAGGTGCGTGATGGAGTGTTTAGATCGGAATGAGAATGGCTGGATCATACCAAACGTATTTCACTTTCTCTTTAAATTTTTTTGGAATTTTTAGGGTTTGTTTTGAGGTGGTTGCACGTCTGCTTGTGGTCTGAATCCCTTGTTTTTATATGAGGCATCAATTAGGTCAACAAAAAGAGCAAGAATCCATGGCATTGAGTACATGATCTGTTTCAAAGTTTCACTTGAAAAAATTTCCAATTTTGAAGATTTTTGTCCAAATCTGGCATTTGCTTGGTTGTCACAAATTTGACAGCTTGCTATGAGCTATTTGGGCCCCCAACTTGATGGAAACAAAGGCTTACACACCTTGCACCCTATCTTTCATTTTATTTTGATTTAATTTGTATTAAATGAATAAAAATTCAAATAAATAAAAATAAAAATCACAAAAATTCATGAATAGGTTTAGAGGTCCTTGGGTATGTCATTAACATGTTTGAACTCCAAAAAATAGGTCCATGAACTTAAAAATGCATTTTTGCTCAAAGTTGACTTCTTGCATTTTCACCAATTTGCCCAATTTGCACTAGTCATAACTTGCTCAATTTTCACCTTTGAAGATGATCATGGACTTTTTAGAAATCTCAGTATGTCCCCTATAATCTCTCTTTTGATCATTTTTGCATTTGGAGAATTCATCTTGATGTAATTTGCCTTGACAAAAAAATGCCTTTTTGTTGACCTTCAAAAAGACATGTAATGTATTGGCTCATATCTTTCCAATGATGCATATCTTGGATTTGAGAATAAAAACAATGTTATGGAGGATTGGATTCTCTTCAGAATGAGCTTTGGTTGGGGCAAAATGTATGAAGTAAAATTGATGAAACAATCTTGACTTTTGAGGATCTGAGGATTTTACTTGAGGAATCATGATCAACCCTTGATTAAATGATGAATATCACTTCAAAATGTTGATGTTGACCAAAAATCTTGAAGTTTGACTGTATATTGACCACAATTGACTTTTGACCTAATACAGTTGATTTTTAGTCATCTGAGCAATTGACTGAGCAAACTTGTGATGCAAGGCATGAAACTTGGCATGGAAATTCTTGAGGACATATTAGGAATCATGGAAATCACTTGAGGCCTTAGAAACCTAAACTTCTTTGTGAAAATTGAAACCCTAGTTGGAAATCCATTGCTTAGGAGGAGAATTTGTCTGGTCAATTCTTGGCCAACCTTGAGCATTTGAGGACATCTAGGAGTATGTCTTGAATAAAATGAGAAGGCAAATTTTGGGGTACAACAACTTCCTCTGTTCAATCGTCTTAAACCCGAGGATTTATATTGGCTTGTCTGCCTTTCGTGATTTGAAGGTAGAAGATGATTGAACACTAGAGTGCCCAGAAATTTGCGCTCGCCGGTGCACGGAGTAACATTGTCGGTTGATGGTATGCTTGAATGGGCTTAAAATATGCCATTCGGAGAGATGACTGAGAGTCGTCAGAGATGGGCTTATAGATGCCATACAAAGTAAATGTTGATTTTAAACTGGAATAAGTATCAGAATAAACCTATGGTTGGTTTAATTTGAGCCAGAAAATGTATATATTCGTCTTTGACTGGAGAAGTATCATAATAGATCCTTGGTTGATTTAATCTGAGCCAGGCAATATTTATTTTGTATTTAACTAGAAAAGTATCAGAATAAATCATTGGTCGATTTAATCCGAGCCAGAGGAAGGTCTACTGGAAGAAGTATCAGAATAAACTATTAGTCGATTTAATATTAGCCAGCGACTATCTACGACCGTCTTCAACTGGAAGAAGTATCAGAATAAATAACATGGTCGATTTAATTTGAGCCAGTGACTATCTACGACCTTCTTCAATTGGAATAAGTATCAGAATAAATCATTGGTCGATTTAATCTGAGCCATAATAGGTCTCTGTTGTCTTTAACTGGAAGAAGTATCATAAAAAATCATTGGTCGATTTAATCTAAGCCAGAAAAAGGTCTACTGGAAGAAGTATCAAAATAAATCATTGGTTGATTTAGTCTGAGCCAACGACTATCTACAATCGTCTTCAACTGGAAGAAGTATCAGAATAAATCTATGGTCGATTTAATCTAAGCCAAAAGAGGTCTTCTGTGGTCTTTAACTGGAAGAAGTATCTGAAGAAATCATTGGTCGATTTAATCTGAGCCAGAAAAAGGTCTACTAGAAGAAGTATCAAAATAAATCGTTGGTCGATTTAATCTGAGCCAATAGATATTTAGGCTTGTTTTTATCTGATCTAAGCTGAGCCAGAAGAATGTCCACTGGAAGAAGTGTCAGAATAAAAACTTTGGCTGATTTATTCTAAGCCAGAAGACATTGTCTCTGATAAGACTGCTTAGTCCTACCAGTAATTGATGATGTTGGTCTTGTTGATTGATCTTTTCCTGAAACAGTAAAGAGTTAGTTGTATGCAAAGTCATGATGTATGAAATATATTGCGGAATGATGTTCTCAAAATAAATGAGATTGTTGTGTGTGCGTTTTGTATGCATATGCTATGACATTTGTGAATGGCGTATGAATGTGAGCGTATCACTTGCTCTTTGTAGTGTCATTGAAATGGGGAAAATAAATCCCTGACTGCTGCTGGAGATGAAGAATGTAATTCCTCATTTTTGTCGAAGTTAAATTTGCTTGGGATTCTTGCTTTCTGTCTGAGGATATTCCACTGGAGATTTTGATTTCTGCTTGAGGATAAAAACTTTTTAGGAGAGTTGATAACCTGTCATGGTTCTTGAAACAGATGGATTACATGCACTCTGACTGGAGATGGAAAATGAATAATCCTATGATGTGAGTAGCTACTCTTCTGGAGGGGTTATCTTGATCAATCCTGCTGGAGAAAAGAGTTTTGTTGGGAAGAATTTATCAATTTCGGAGAAATAAACTCTGCTGGGGGATGGACTTCGCAGCTAGAGAAATAAATTCTACTGGGGAACGAAATTTCATAAACTGCTTGGGGATTTTATGAAACTTTATTGGGGAACACAAGAAATCCATATTCCATGCTGGGGAATTCTCCCAGATGCTAGGGGGTGATTGAACCTCTTAATCTGTTAGGAAATGTTAGAGCACCTGAAACCATCAAGTTATATGCTGGAAACATGGCGGTAACTTTGCAGGAAGATGCCTCTATCTCTGTACCTACCGAGGAATGTATCCTTGCTGATAATGAATTTTGTGAAGACAGTCCCCTTGGGGTGGTTGCTCTGTGGGGATTTACAAATGGATTTTTCGACATTGTCCCAACTCTTAAAGCCCTTAGTAACTGTCTTTCTGTTTTTATGCATATATTTGTACACAATAGTCACATTCAAATGCATATGTTCATTTAAAATAATCACTGGACGTTTTTGCAAACAAAACAGAAAAATAAAAACAAATAGTTTTGCACTTTAAAAGAGTGGTTTTGTATTGATTTGAAAAAGTTTGCCTATAACAGGCGTCTTTATACAAGGAGACAGACATTGTAATAAGAGAATGTCGTCGTAAAAAAATGAGAACTATAAAAAGTGGTACACAAAGAAAAATAGTTATGTGAAATAATCCCATTGGGTTTCAATTCTACTATTGCCTTTATATCTTTGAGCGTCTCATCACTTTTCTATTTGGTAGAAGCTGACTGGATTGATCCGTACCATTCAAACTTGACACTTGATAACGAAGTCTGGTTGTAAAGTGATCCAACGGGACATAGTCATACACTTTTAATCCCTAATTTTTGCCTGGACCGCCCTTTCGGGTTTTCAGTCCACCGGGATACCCTTTTTGGCCCAAGCCGCCTTTTCAGGTTTTCGAATTGCCGGTTGTACAGACTTTTCATATATATATATATATATATATATATATATATATATATATATATATATATATATATATATATATATATATCCCTAATTTTTGCTCGAACCCTTTTGGTTCGCCGATATGCCTTTATTTTTGCCTAGGCCAGTCAACCTAGCGGGTCTCTTTTCATGCGTAGTATCTTTTAACTATGTCCGCGTTTACAGGGTGCGGAAGGTCGTCACCATCCATAGTGGTTAATATCATGGCTCCACCAGAAAATATACTCTTGACCATAAAGGTTCCTTCGTATGTAGGAGTCCACTTGCCCCTGGGGTCACCTTGTGGAAGGATAATGCGCTTGATTACTAAGTCACCAACCTGATATACCTGACGCCTGACCTTCTTGTTAAAAGCTTTAATCATATGTTTCTGGTATATCTGACCATGAAAAATAGCTGCGAGCCTTTTCTCGTCAATCAGGTTCAATTGGTTAAGTCGAGTCTGAATCCATTCCTCTTCATTTAAACTTGCATCCTTCATGATTCTCAGGGAAGGGATCTGGACTTCGACGGGTAAAATAACTTCCATACCATATACGAGAGAAAACGGGGTTGCTCCTGTTGACGTGCGCATCGAGGTATGGTAACCATGAAGAGCAAAGGGTAACATCTCGTGTCAGTCTTTATATGTTACCGTCATCTTCTGCATAATCTTCTTTATATTCTTATTGGCGGCCTCCACAGTGCCATACATCTTCGGCCGGTAAGGAGAAGAGTTATGATACTGGATCTTAAATTGCGTATAGAGCTCGGTGATCATAGTATTATTGAGGTTGGTACCATTATTTGTGATAATTCTTTCTGGGATACCATACCGACAAATAAGAATATGCCTGATGAACCGAGCCACAATGTTCTTGGTAACAGAAGCAAATGAGTCTGCCTCGACCCACTTTGCAAAGTAACCAATGGCGACAAGGATGAAGCGGTGTCCATTGGAAGAGGTAGGTATAATCTCTCCAATTATATCAATTCCCCATATTGTGAATGACCAAGGAGCAGTCAAGACATTTAAAGGAACCAAAGGCATATGTACTTTGTAAGCATAGATTTGACATTTGTGACAAGTCTGGGAGTGATGATGACAGTCTGTTTCCATAGTGGACCAATAGTAACCTGACCTCAGAATCTTCTTAGCCATCTTGTGCCCACTAGAATGGGTGCCAAAGGTACCTTCGTGCATATCATCCATAATCTTCTCCTCTTCTCTCTTGTCCACACACCGAAGTAAAGTGGAATCATGGTTGCGCTTGTAGAGGATTCCGTTACTCAGGAAGAACTTGGCAGAGAATCTTCTTAAGAACTTCTTGTCATTGATGGATGCTCCCTCAGGGTACTCTTGTGCTTCGAGATACCTTTTCACCTCATGGAACCAAGGCTTTTATTCTACTCCCTTAGTATCAATCTCGTAATAGTATGTCGGTTCGTCTAATATTTCAATGGTGATCTGTGGGGATTCGTTATCCCATCTGAGCTTAAACATGGATGACATGGTAGCTAGCATGTCCACTAACTGATTTTCTTCTCGTGGAACATGTTTAAAGGTAATCTCTTCAAAATAGGGGATCAAAGTTAATATATGCTCTCGGTAAGGGACGAGATTAGGATACTCCGTGTCCCATTCTCCCTTAACTTGGATGATCACCAAGGCTGAATCTCCATATACTTGTAAGAACTTGATCCTCATATCAATAGCAGCCTTAATACCTATAATGCACGCTTCATACTCGACCATATTGTTGGTACAATTGAAACATAGTCTGATAGTGAAGGGTGTATGGCAGCCTTCGGGGGAGATGATCATAGCACCAATGCCATTGCCAAATGTGTTGGAAGCTCCTTCAAATACCATAGTCCATCGGGATCCTTTTTCAGGTCATTCATCCGTTCCAGGTTCTTCACAGTCAGTTACTAACATAATGTTCTCGTCCGGGAACTCAAAATTCATTGACTGGTAATTATCTACAGCCTGATGAGTCAAATAATCAGCTAGTACACTTCCTTTTATTGCTTTTTGAGTGGTGTACTGGATGTCATATTCGGTCAGGACCATTTTCCATCTTGCTATTCTTCCAGAGAGAGTGGGCTTCTCGAACATGTATTTGATAGGATCTATTTTAGATATCAATAAGGTGGTGTGAGTCAACATATAATGTCTTAGTCGGCGAGCAACCCATGCCAAAACGCAACAAGTTTTCTCGAGCAGTGAGTATCTTGTTTCACAGTCGGTAAACTTTTTGCTAAGGTAGTATATTGCATGCTCTTTTCGACCAGACTCGTCATGTTGCCCCAACACACACCCCATTGAATTCTCTAATACTGTTAAGTACATGAGTAAAGGTCTTCCGTCAAATGGAGGCATCATGATTGGAGGTTCTTGAATATATTCCTTGATTCTGTCAAAGGCTATCTGACAATCGTCATTCCATTTCACTACTTGATCTTTCTTCAGTAATTTGAAGATTGGTTCACAAGTAGCGGTTAGGTGGGAAATGAATCTTGCAATATAGTTTAGACGTCCCAAGAAACCTCTAACCTCCTTCTGGGTGCAGGGAGTTGGCATCTCTTGAATATCTTTAACCTTTGCAGGATCTACCTCAATACCTTTTCCACTGACGACGAAACCTAGGAGCTTACCAGATCTTACTCCAAAGGTGCAGTTGTTAGGGTTTAGTCTCAACTTGTACTTCTTCAGTCTTTCAAACAGTTTTTGCAAATGGTCCAGGTGATCTTCTTCAGTCCGAGACCTGGCTATCATATTGTTAACATAGAACTCTATCTCATGATGGTACATATCATGGAACAGTGCTACCATAGCACGCTGATAGGTTGCCCCAGCGTTTTTCAACCCAAATGGCTTAACTTTGTAACAGAAGGTGCCCCACTGTGTAACGAAAGTAGTCTTATCCATGTCTTCAGGTGCCATTTTGATCTGGTTATAACCAGAAAAACCGTCCATGAAGGAGAAAATCTTGTGTTGTGCAGTGTTATCAACCAGAACATCAATATGGGGAAGCGGAAAGTCATCTTTGAGGCTCGCCCTATTCAAATCTCTATAATCCGTACACATACGTACTTTACCGTCCTTCTTAGGTACTGGTACCATGTTTGCAACCCATTGTGGATAAGAAGTAACAGCTAAAAATACGGTATTGAAATGTTTCATGACTTCAGCCTTGATCTTTTCTGATATCTCAGGACGCATACGTTGAACCTTTTGCTTCACTAGAGGGCAGTCTTCTTTTGTTGGCAGACGATGAACCATAATATCAGTATCAAGACCCGACATGTCTTTGTATGACCAAGAAAAGATCTCAACATAGTCACGTAACATCTGGATTAACCGTTCTTTGACACCATCCTCTAAGTTGGCACCTATCTTGACTTCCTTTTTATCCTCCCCAGTACCCAAGTTTACCGCTTCAATCGACTCTCCATGAGGCTGTATTGCTCTTTCCTCTTGCTGTAATAGTCTAGCAAGTTCTCACGATACTTCACAATCTTCCTCATCTTCGTCCTCAGCTTGGTAGATCGAATTTTCAAAGTCTGGTAATAGCAGAACTATTATCAATGGGATCCAGGGTGGATGTGGATCTACAATTTGATATGTGGGTGTGTGTAAGAGCGCGTAGCTATTTTGACAAAATAAAGCAAAAAGAAAGCCGGAGAGTGTAAAATTTGAATGCAAAAATGTCCAATGATTTATTGATGACATATGGAAATGAAGCGTGATAACCCTCACAAATAGACCATTGTGCCTCGGGTAAGACACAAAGTTTTAGAGTTTAATTTGTTCAAAAATTACATATCCTCAAAAACAGAAAAAACAATTACTCCTGGATAAAAGAGATAGGCACAAAGTCTCTAGCCGTCCAATTATTGAGTCCACCATTGATATTAGGGAAGATCCAATTGTCCAGGTCGCAGTCACTATCAGCGTCCTCCACAACATTGACTCCATGGTTGCTGATGCATGGTGGTGGTCCTCCGGCTCGAGCATGACGAACAACTTTTTGAGCTCCTAAAGTGAAACCCAAACCAAATTTGTCAGACTTATAGGGGATGTCAGGGAGTTTGCCCCAAATAGTACACCTACCATCTTCAATCACAACCTTGGCGTCCTTCAGAGAAGCCATTTTCAATAGAGGCCTGGTAATCTTTGGAACAACAGTAACAGCTTTGGTAACATCAATCGTCTGAGGAACCTCTTCAAAATTCTGACAGTGGATTTCAATGAACTCGCCGTCCATCTCGACATATTTGAAATAATTCAGGTGGCTTACCATGTACTCCTCTGCACCACAGACTATAACAATCTTTCCATTAACCGGATATTTTAACATCTGATGCAAAGTGGAAGTGACAACGCCAGCCCCATGAATCCAAGGGCGTCCCAGTAAGCAGGAGTAAGACGGGCGAATGTCCATCACGTAGAAAGTGGAGTCAAAAGTTTGTGAACCAACTTTGATCGGGATGTGCACCTCCCCATGTACCATCCTTTTGGAACCATCAAAAGCCCTCACCACAATATTGTTGGGTTTCAATGTAAGTTCTTCACAATCCAATCTGTCTAAGGCACCCTTGGGTAGAACATTTAGAGATGAACTGGTGTCCACCAACCCATGAGCTAGAGTAGTTCCCTTGCACTCAATGGAGACATGTAGGGCCTTGTTATGTTTTCTCCCCTCAGGGGTTATATTAGCATCGGAGAATCCTAGTCCATTATCAGCAGTCAGACTGGCAACACAGTTCTCAAATTGGTCGGCAGAAGTCTCTTATGGCACATGAGCAGACTTCAAAAACTTCACCAAAGCCTTATCATGGGCCTTGGAGCACAACAACAAGGATAACATTGAAATATTTGAGAGGGTCTGCCCTAATTGTTCCATAACATTGTAATCACTCTTCCGTATGATCTTCAAAATTTCCTCCATTTCTTGCTTGGAGGCCTCAGGAATGGCTTCTTTCGGTGCCTCCATCCGGGCAGGCTCTCTTAATACTTCTTTGCCCCGGGCCTTAGTTGACTCAGCAGTAGGAATAACAACAGGAGTAGAAACAGTCTTTGGAGAGATTTCAGGAGAGAAAATCCTTCTGCTTATGGTAACCTTATTGGTCCCAACAATATTGTCAATGTTAGGATTAGTATCTTCAGTAATTTCATTCTTGATAGCCAATAGGTCTTGCTTGACGCCGTGGTAATGGACGTCAGCTCCATAATTCCAAGGAACAGACTTGTTGGAGGAATATGGTATTGGTCCTGGAGAGGTAATGATCAAGGGAGAAATTTTAGGAGTGGTGGTAATCCTCACAGGACCTTTAGAGGAGATCCTTGCAGGATTATTAGAAATGGTAACAATTGAAATGTCTTCACATCTTACATCTTCACATAAGTTTTCCACAAAGGGAACCTTCTCAAAGAAGATCTCCCAGTCGTCTATCAGATGCTGAACACCTATCATCAACAATAAACAACCATTGGGTAGGGATGCACAAAGGTGACAATTTTCATCACAACCTGGAAATAAACCGGCTCATAATAGATTCTTCTTAACAACTGGAAGAGGAGTAGTCAATTCAACCACAGAAGAAACAAACAGAACATCATCAACAACATTGACACCCTTGACATGCTTGGGCATTGGTGCAGTTATTACATTGGGGGTCTCAGGAGGGTCAAATTCAATCTCCTTTGCATCAATAAGGTCTTGAACTTTATTCTTCAGAGCCCAACAATCATTCTTATCATGCCCTGGACTGTTGGAGTGGTAAGCACACCGTGCATTTGGATTGTAACAAGGAGAGGAAGTGTTTGGGTTTTGGGGAGGATCCTTCAGAGTGACCAAGTCAGCCTTCACCAAATGCTGCAATTCCTGAGACAAAGGCATATTGATTCTGGTGAATTATCTTCTAGGCGCATCCTTCATGCGCTGATTATTTTATCATTGAGATGATGCAAGGTTGGAGATCATTACAGCTCCTACCATTGGATGATGTTCAACTTTACCATGATTTCTTTGACCATAGGTAGCACTAACCTCCCTCTTTCCACTGAACGACTTTTTCTCAGTACTTGAAGAAGCAACTCCTTGGATTTTACCACTCTTGATACCATCTTCCACTTGTTCTCCTGTCAATATCAGCTCGATGAATCCGACTGAAGAACTTCCAATTAAATGGTTGAAAAATGGGCCTGTTAGAGTACCCAAGAACATATCTACCAACTCCCTATCAGACAGGGGAGGCTGAACTCTACCTGCAAGATCCCTCCACTTTTGGGCATAATCTTTGAAACCCTCACTAGAACCCATAGACATGTTTTGAAGTTGCGTGCGGGTTGGAGCGAGGTCAACATTGTATTGATACTGCTTATAAAAAGCAGCAGCCAAATCTTCCGAATTGCAGATGTTGGTTCCTTCCAGTTGATAGAACCACTCTAACTACGTTCCCGACAAACTCTCCTGAAAGAAATGAACTTATAACTTCCTATCAACTGTATGGGGTTGGATATTCTTGACATAAGACCTCTGATGAAGCTTGGGACATGAAACACCTTCGTATTTTGTAAAGGTGTGAACCTTGAATTTATGTGGGATGACCACTCCTGAGACCAACCCTAGTTCTTCAAAGTCTAAACCAGGTACCCTCTGAATCTCCATAGCATTGAGACGATCCTCCAACTGTATATACTTGTCATCAGCAGGAGGATATTGTTCCTCAGAATAATCTTCTTCCTCTTCATCAGACCCTGGGCTGTTATCTTCTTCTATCATCTTCTTGTTATCCTCATCTTGATTATCCCCTTCATTTGATGGGGTTGCAAATTCTAGAGCTCGCTTGGCTGGTCCTCTAAATCTTCTTCCCATGTTCAGGATGCCAACCTGTTTCTTTGCCTTCTTCTTCTTCTTCTCTTTAGTGATGAGAGCTTTCAAGTCTTCCTGTCCTTTATCCAGAGCTAGGAACATCTGTTGGAATTGAGTGTTCTGTGCTTGAAGATCCTTAATGTTTTATTCAAGAGCCGTTTCTTTTTGCTGAAGTAAACAGTGAAATGATAAGAAAGCTGTCTTGAAATACCTGCTTATGTAATGATATGCATGGCATGTTTATGCAATGTTTTCAAGGACCTCGTAGGATTTAAACTCTTTTAATTAAAACAGAAACAAAGACCTTTTATTAGTAAGTTAAAAATGAAACAAAAGTTTTCAAAGAAATAAAATTAAAACTTCTAGGTTTCCCATGGACGCTTTCTTTTTATGTTGATATAAGCATTAAGGCTCTGCTCCTCGTGAAGCTGCTTCATCAGTTCCAACACTTTCTTCTCACTAGAATAGAATTGAGCCTCGAAGGTAGGTATATCGTTATTCCTTGAGTTGGATCCAAGACCTTTGCAGTTCTTCAAAGTTCGTTGGCATGTCAGGATGAAGAATAATGCGAGACTCGTCCCCTTGAGCAATAGGCTCTAAGATCACTGGTAATATGGAGGGATATGGCAACATAAGACTTTGAGCATGAGCTCAAACCCATTTGAGGTAAGGTTCCAAAGGGATGGAATTCTTGTGCCCTAAAGTCTTACCATCAGTCTTCTTAACCATGCCCCAAGCACGTATGAACCTCTGACGATAACCTTGCAGATCATTGTCGTAGTCGAACACAATACCCTGGATGAGCATATCATGTGGACCATCTCTTCGTGTGTAACCAAACTGACGTAATACTAAAGAAGGGTTGTAAGTGATGCCTCCTCTAATGCCAAGGAGTGGTACATTAGGAAACTCTCTGCAGTGATCAATAATAGAAACGTCTTCTTGAGTGCGGGAACACCAATAGATATCAGAGTGAGAGAGATACATTAACCTTTGAGACCATCTTAAGCCTAGATCATTCTTCATTACCAATCGAGTAAGGTGCAAAATAAACCACCTATAGAGCAATGGTATACAACACATAAGAGTTCCTCATTTCTTCATAGTACGGGTATGGAGGGAATGCAGAATATCCTCGAGCAATGTAGGCACTGGATTGTGAGTAAGGAAGATATTGATGGTGCTCACATCTATAAGTTGGTATGGATTAGGGAACAATACCAACCCATAGATCAGGAGGGCCAAGATATCCTCAAAAGCATGGAAACTCATAGCGTCTAGGAATACCTGAACTTTATCTATCAGAAAATTTGCAAGAAGACCTTTAACCCCACTTCTCCTTTCCCACTTAGATTCAATGTCAGATGGCTTCAAGTGCAAGGTTGTGGTAACATCTTTAGACTTTGGATCTTGTTCTAAACCTGTGAAGGGTATCTGCTCCAATATAGGCACTCCAAGTAGTTTAGAGAATTCTTCCAACGTGGGCACCAACTAATAATCGGGGAACATGAAGCAATGGTGTTTAGGATCAAAGAACTGGAATAAGACGCTCAACATACCCTCGTCAAAGCCGGTAGTAACCAAACTGAGAAAGTGACCATGTCTTATATTGAATTGTGAACTTTCAGGAACTTTTAAGACCAATTCCCTAAGCTTGGAAGATATTCCTACGAAGTTGATCCAGATGGTATTTCTACGAGCGGAATCCATGACCTGCAAAACAGAGAAGAGATAAATCCCTAGGTCCTTGAAATGGTTAGTGCAAAATGATATGTTATGATGTTCATGATGTTATGTTTATGCTTAAAACAAAATAGCAAACACAAACAAGTCACACAAAGACCTTAGGTTTAAAGGCTTGCATGAGGTCTATAGGTGAGTACCCTTTTGAAGTTTAAGTTGGCTCAACCTGTCCTAGCAATAATAATTGGGTTCTAGGGATCTCATATCATTGACCTTTCTCTCAGGCATTGTTTGAGCTCAAGCATCTGAATTGCGGCCGAAATATCCTGAAAGTCCAATCTCAATGAGTGTAGCATCGAGTATCAACCAACTTCAGTCTGCACCAAAGCCGACTATCTCACTACTTTCTAATGGCTAAGATGAGTCAATTTAAGGTTCTAAAGGCCAATTAGCGCTTAATGACACTATGTGGAAGCCTAATGTTATCCTTGACTGACTCAAGGAATATTAGTACAAGCCAGAGTATCACACTAACATAGCTATCATATCATCCATATCGGTCTATGCCATACAACCTCCATGATTTATTGCTACTTACCTAAAAGGTGCCCCAGATCCGGGTATAGGATTTTTAACAATAACCCAAACATAAACCCGAAAGATAAAGCACATAAATCAAATAAGTAAAGCAAATTTAAATATGTTCTATCTCTAAGGTAACCCCACTTTAAGTTCATTTCCCCAGCAGAGTCTCCAGTTCTGTAATACGGTGGGAGAACTGACTTTTACTGGTTTTGCATTTTTATTTGCAGTGTTGCGATTAGCAAGAGTCGCCAGCGACTTTTATTTTATCCAACAAAAGAAAGGGTGAAAAGAACATGAACGACCTTTCGAGATTATTTTCTGAGTAAGGGGGTAGGTTATGGAAAGGGAAGGTGTTAGCATCCTTTCCATCCGTAGTTATCTACGGGCTCTTAGTTGCTAGCTCATTTTTAAAATGCTTTTGGTGTAAGTGTATTTTGAAGATATTTTGAAAAAATACGCCTTAGTGTGGCGGACTTTGTAATGTTTCTCGTTTCGGTGAGAACGTATACAAAGTGTTTTCATGTCTTTGGAAATGTTTTAGGAAAAGGTTTATGTATGTATAAAAATTGTTTTGTTTGAGCAAGCAACTAAGAACTATCTACCTACTCAAAAGGTTTGTTCTTTTCCTCTTTTCCTTTTGAGAGTACTATCCTACTATTAGTGAGTAGGTAGCCCTGTCGTTGGATTTTTTTAGGGACAAGCGAGGCTCATCGTATAGTCACGAAAGCAACTTAGTAAGATACTTTAGAAACTAACCTAAGATTTTAAGATCATATACCGAGGCAACATCGACAGGGTCATCGAGGGACTTATGATCTTTAAACAAAAGGGTCGCCACTAAAATCTCTTACGTTCGAGAATCGTGACTGTTTATTTCGAAGACAACAAGTGAAGATACCCTAGAGGTGCGCGTGTACGAGTGTGTTATGTTTTAGTTATTTATCTTTGGATGTTAAGTTTGCTAGCGTTTGCTTTTATCTTATCATACCAGCTTATTATGCATACATCTAATAGTTAATATCAGTGCAGAAAATAAAGTGTAGAATTTAAAAGCTACGCTATTACATGGCCTCGAGGAGGGAGAATTACAAATCAAAACGGGAAAATAAAAGTAAAGTCCTAAATTTACAGCTATTATATCCTTTTGCAGTTACATCAATATGAAAGAATAAAATGCGAAATTTAAAATAAGCGCGCGAATATGGGAAGCGAAGTAAAACCCTAAAACTCCTAAATGCGTAGAATATTTTTGTTGTTTTTACTTGTTTTAAGAAAATGCTTAAATTAAATTAAATCTAATCTTAATTAATTAAATAAAAAGAAAAGAAGTGATTAACCCTTAGTTCTAATTGATTTTAAATTAATCAAAATAAGTCAAAATAATTAAATTAATTAATTTACAAAAATTAAATTCAATTAAAAAATCCTAAATCTATTTTTGTGATTTTATTACTAAAAGAAAATTAATTTTTTAAAAGTGATAATAAACAAATAAATAAATAAAACAAAGAAAGAACAAAATTTAAAAAGAAATGGGCCTGATAGACAAAGTAAATGGGGGGTATGCGTCTGGGAATTTGTTAGGCTCAACCAAAGCAAGCCCAGCCTCCTGCGCACTACAATGTTGCTGGTTCCTTGAGGGTCTAGTGTGGGCACTCCAATCTGGGGCGTTGGATCTGCTATTGGATGGATCCAAAGGTGATGATCATAAAGCGCATAGTGCACGTGTTTAACCCTGGAACACTGGATCTGCAAGAAGAAAATTAGAAAAATAATATGCGAAGGCAGGGTTTGAACCCCTGCCCTCACACATACACAAAGCCTTAACACGCACTGCCTCTACCTTTGGGACGATTTTACTTCCATTTACATAAACACAATCAATTGATTAAATATTAAAACAGGTTCTAAGTGCTGACTGTGCAACACGCGTGCCCAAAGTGGGACCCTAATATTTGAACGAACCAATTGTGTTGTCCCTTTTTGCCACGCATCAGTCAACACTGGTCAAGCCACCATGAGTGGTGGCTCCGGTCATCCCTTCTGATTGGCCAAAACTCCAAACCTGCAAAAATCAAATATAACAAAAACAAAAATGACCATATCTCCCTAATTTGGGGTCTACAGATTCAATGGTGGTACTCATTTGGCCTGGGAGTCCCAATATTATGAGTTTCAAAAGTTTCAGCTTGTGATGCCCTAACAATGGCATCACATGATTCAGGCCTCAAAGCTCTCATGCGAAACGTCCAACCTTCTCTAATGGGTATCCTAAACATAAATCAATACATCAAACATGTCAACAATGCATGGATTTTCAATTCTAATTTTATCAAACCTTACTAGCCGGTGACACTTGATTACGATTATTTGGGATACTGTGAGCTTCAAGAATTGTAGGGATGGACTCCTGGGGCTTTCAAGTGCGTGATGGAGTGTTTGGATCTGATGGAGAATGGCTGGATCATACTAAACAAAATGCACTTTCTCTTTGAATTTTTTGGAATTTTTAGGGTTTGTTTTGAGGTGGTTACGCGTCTGCTTGTGGTTTGAATCCCTTGTGTTTATATGAGGCATCAATTAGGTCAACAAAAAGAGCATGAATCCATGGCATTGAGTACATGATTTGTTTCAAAGATTCACTTGAAAAACTTTCCAACTTTGAAGATTTTTGTCCAAATATGGCATTTTCTTGGTTGTCACGAATTTGACAGGTTGCTATGAGCTATTTGGACCCCCAACTTGATGGAAACAAAAGCTTACACGCCTTGCACCCTATCTTTCGTTTTATTTAATTTAATTTGTATTAAATGAATAAAAAATCAAATAAATAAAAATAAAAATAAAAAAAATGCATGAATAGGTTTATAGGTCCTTGGGTATGTCATTAACATGTTTGAATTCAAAAAAATAGGTCCATGAACTTAAAAATGCATTTTTGTTCAAAGTTGACTTCTTGCATTTTCACCAATTTTCCCAATTTGCACTAGTCATAACTTGCTCAATTTTCATCTTTTTAAGATGATCATGGACTTTTTAGAAATCTCAATATGTCCCCTACAATCTCTCTGTTGATCATTTTTGCATTGGGAGAATTCATCTTGATGTAATTTTCCTTGACAAAAAATGCCTTTTTGTTGACCTTCAAAAAGACCTGTAATTTATTGGCTCATATCTTTCCAATGATGTATTTCTTGGATTTGAGAATAAAAACAAGGTTGTGGAGGATTGGATTCTCTTCACAATGAGCTTTTGTTGGGGTAAAATGGATGAAGCATGTGAAAGTTATGCCTGGTCAAAGTTCAGTTGACTTTTCCTAGGAAACCCTAATTTATCAAATCTTGACTTTTGATGATATGAGGATTTTCCTTGAGGAATCATGATCAACCCTTGATCAAATGATGAATATCATTTCAAAATGTTTATGTTGACCAAAAATCTTGAAGTTTGACTATATATTGACCATAATTGACTTTTGTGATACGGTGGAAGAACTGACTATGGTTTTGCGTTTGTTTTCGCAAATGTTTCGGTTGAGCAAGAGTCGCCACCGACTTTTTATTTTATCCTAAGGAAAGGTTTAAAAAGCACAGCAAAAACCTTTGAGATGTTTTCTTGGGTTCGGGGAGTAGATTATAGAAAGGGAAGGTATTAGCACCCTTTCTATCCATGGTTATCCATGGGCTCTTAGTTACTTGCTTAGATCAATTTGTCTTAATTTTCAATTGTTTGAAATGGTGCTTTGTGTGTGTGGGTTTGAAAAATGTTTTGAAAAGAGGCCAATGTGATGGCAACCTTTGTAATGATCCATGTTGGGATGTATACAAAGGTGTATGTCTTTTGAAAAGGTTTTCAATGTTTTTGAAAGTTTGTTTTGAAAGTGTTGTGAGGCGTGGTTTAGAAAATAGGCAAGTGTTTTGTTTTGCAAGTTTGATTCAAGTAACTAAGAGGTTGTCTACTCCTAAATTTCTCAAAGATTATTGCTATGTTTTAACCCTTTTAACAAGTTTGTTCCACCATTGCATTTGGTGGACAATCTTATGTTAGGATGTGAAAGGGACGGGCGCGGGTCATCGTTTAGACCATAATTGCAATGGGGCCAAGTATCTTTGGGCAATTTTCCTTTAAGGGACTTGATCATTTTTTAGGCAACTTTCGAAAGCGTCATCGAGGGACTATGATCATTTGAATTGTTTTGTTTTGCCCAAAAAGACCTAACATACAATATGGCCCATTTATTGAAGGCAACAAGTGGAATACCCTAGGGGTGCAAGTGTGATTAGTGTTGTCCATTTTCATGCTTGATTATCTTGAAGTTAGGTCAAACTATTTTTGTTGTTTTTGATTCGCATACAAACCCTAATTCTAACATGGTATATTTAGAAAGCATTAAAGTGCTAAGAATAAAGTTCCTAAGTTATTACAACACAATATATGGGAAGGGGGGTACAAATGTTCAAATGGGGGTATTTTGAAAGGGAATTTAAACCTAGACTATTACATCAAAATTGAATTATTTACAAGATATTTAATATACAATAATTAAATAAAATGGAATAAATATGCAAGATGCAAAAAATGTTTTTTATATGTATGAAAAAAAAGGTATTTTTATATGTCAAATAAACAAAATAAAAAGTGTTAATTTTTGGATTTTTTTTATGTATTTAGGGCAAAACCCTAATTCATTAAATAAAAGTATTAATTATTTAATATGTACAATATTTATTTATTATATACAAAAATAAAAATAAAAATGAAGTATATTTGTCAAAAAGGTATTTTTTAATGTTAAATATTAATAAAAATAAAATGTATATATTTTGTATTTTTAACCTAAATATACTAATATATATATATATAAATATTTGTATTATTTACTAAATATATATTATATATACAAAATAATAATATTTAATATTTATAAAAAAAGTATATTTTATATAAAATATTTTCAGAAGATAAAATAAAATAAAAATGGAAAATAAAACGTGTTTGCATTATTTTAGTATTTTTCAAATAAAAGTATGTTTATATATTTATTTATGTACAAATATTAATCTAAACAAATAAATACCTAATAAATATGAAAATGGTGTAAAAAATATTTTTTATATTTTTAATATTATAAGAAAAAATAAATAAGTCAGAACAAAAAAGAAAAAGTCAAAAAGTCATAAAAATAAGCAAAATAGGCCTAGGGTGTGTGTGTGTGAAAATGAGGTGTAAAAAGAAATGAGATCTCAGGCCCAGCCCAAGAAAGGTTGTCTTCAACCTTCAGACAACCATTTGAAAAAACGCGCGCCTATGATGCCTCAACCACAACTCCTGATTCCTGGACTTTTAGCACAAACTTATAACATGAAAAATGTCAAGCATTGAACCACGAATCCAGACATATAAAGAACTCATCCTAACTCTCAGAAATGAGAGAGAATTTATTCTCCCCCAATTCCTGACCTAGTTTTTATTCAATGTTCAGACTTAAAATTCTCTAAGCATACATAATATAAATGAAATCTAATTACATGGGCATGTTCAGGGCTATGAATGTGACATGTTTTCTTCACAAACCTAAAGATAACAATGCCTGGATAGAGAGATACGAGTTCATGAACTTACCTGTTCAGTTGAAGTTGTATCTGGTGATGGAGGTGTCTTCAATGCAAGGTGATGATTGGTACAGCTTCCTTGATGTCCAGGGATGCTATTCCAAGCTTTACTTTGTCTTGAAACCAAGTGAATCGTGCTATGGATCTTCAACTGCAAAACAAGAAAATGAAAATGGTGATGTTGCTTGGGAGTGTTACAGGTCGTGTTTGAGGTTTGGAATAGTTTCAAGGGATGATGTGGGATGTGTTTGAAGTGGTTTTAGCAAGAATGCATGAAAGGATTGAGCTATGGAACTCAAACTGCAGGGATGCCCTGTTTTGGGCAGTTTAATGGTGATTCTGTGAATGGGAAGGTGTTGGAGATGGTTCACTCGTGTTCTAGCTCAGAATGGATGTTTAGAATGTGTACAAAGTCTTTTCTTAAGCTTGTGTTAGCTGAGATGAAAGTTGTGTTGTGTTATGCTAGCTTTCTTCACACTTAAGCAAGAGATGGCCACTTGAGTTTTTAGACAGGTAGAGGCCCCCCTAATGTGCTGCAAACCCTGGCCTTGATCAGTGCAATTAGCCCATAAACTTGTGCCAAGGAGATTTGAACTGTACTTGCTTGGATTGTTAATTGACATAAAGTGAAACTTTTCTAAAATGGATATTATGCTTTATCTAAAAATGGATTAATCTTGTATACAATATCCAAACTCATAGAACAACACCTTGGCACAAAGGATTGACATTAAATTATGGAGTGTAGATGAGATATAGGACCTGTAATCAAGGAAAGCATGCTGAATTCAAAATGGCACAAATGTATGAACATGTAAATTGGCTAAATCAAAAGTGAGTTTTTCCCAACTTGCCAAATTCGATTCTCCCTAACCATGAGATTGTTTGATGAGTTCTTGGACATTTTGGAAAGCTTGGAATGTGTACTACAATCCATATTTGAAATGCAAATTGAAATTACAAGTGTAAGTATATGAAAAATGGTCTTGAAGTTAGGTAAAAACCTTGCCTAAAATAGGTCAAATTTTCTCTAAGTTAAGAATGGTTTGGTACCCTTGTTCCAAAAATTGTAACTTGAGATACAAGCTTCTTTTGGGAAAACTTTGTGAATCAAAGTTGTAGATTTTGCAATGGACTACAACTTTCATGTTTTGACTTTTGCTTGAATCCAAATGAATCTTGGTGAGAAAGTGGGGAAAAGTTAGGGAAAAATTAGGGTTTTTCATAACTTAGAAAAATTCTAAGTTATGAAAAATCTTCATTTCAAACCCTAATTTGCAATTCTTGATTTCTTGATGAACAAGTTTCATGATTTGGCATGTTTTGATGAAAAATGAATCTTGACACTTGATTTTGACCAAAAAGTCAAAGTTTGACTTTTCAGTATACAGTCAAAATTGATCAATTGACTGGGAAATTCAACTGTCAATCTTGTGCATTTGGGATCTTTTGAACTTGTTGAGCATGTCAAGATAATTCCATGGTGTCCTTGAGTCCATATGTGAGCTTGATTTGCCATTGGCTAGGTCAAACAGTCAAAAATTGCCTTTGTGCAGTCAAAACCCTAAAAATGACCATTTTGCCCTTTTGGTGATCTGATCAAACTTCTTATGGAATTGTGATCCAAACTTGATCAAATGGTCCATGTGAGTTCATAATGTTGATGTGGGTCAATTTTCATGAGATTTGACTGTCAATTGGCCACATTTGACTTTTTCCCCAATACAGTTGATTTCTAGGTCAACTGTCCAATTGACTGGGCAAAATTTGGAATCAAGACTTGAAACTTGGTATGGATAAACTTGGGAGTCCAACATGAAGCATGGAAGTCTTTTTAGGAATTTTAGGTCAAAATATCTTTGTGCAAACACAAACCCTAACTTGGGTCTACAGTGCAAGGAGAAGTCTTGAGCAGAGGAAACCCTAACTGGATCTTGAGCTCCAAGGGTTTTGTGATGAGAAAATGTTGAGGAAATGGGAGGGCAAATTTTGGGGTACAACAGTTGCCCCTGTTCAATCTTCTTGAACCTGAAGAGTTAGATTGGCAAGTCTGCCTTTCGTGACTCGAAGGTAAAAGGAGATTGGACACTAGAGTGCCCGGAAATTTGCACTCGCATGTTGGAGTATCAGCAAATGTGATGTCGGGAATGGGCTTATAGATGCCATTTGGAGAGGTGGTGGATAGGGAGATGGGCTTATAGATGCCATCTGGAGATGCGTCAGAACTTTGTCGGGAATGGGCTTATAGATTCCATTTGGAAGTGTTGATCGCATAAGAGATTCCTTAGCGAGAACTTGTGTATTTTGAGAAAGACAGATGTTTTCCTGGCTTGTTACAGGTGTTGATCTTCAATCTCTTCATGAAGACATGCCCTGGCTAGATACAGGTGTCGAGTCTGCAATCAGTTGCTCACAGATGTGCCCTGGCTGGATACAGGTATCGAATCTGGAAATAGTCGTCAACAGATATGCCCTGGCTGGATACAGGAATCGAATCTGGAATTGTGACAGTTGATAGATGCACCCTGGCTGGATACAGGAATCAAATCTTCAAACTCTTCAGACGTGCCCTGGCTAGATACAGGAATCGAGTCTGGAAATAGTCGTCAACATATATGCCCTGGCTGGATACAGGAATCGAATCTTCAAACTCTTCAGATGTGCCCTGGCTAGATACAGGAATCGAATATGGAAATGTTGTCAATAGACATGCCCTGGATGGATACAGGAATCGAATCTGGAATTGTGATAGTTGATAGATATGCCCCGGCTGGATACAGGAATCGAATCTTCAAACTCTTCAGACGTGCCCTGGCTAGATACAGGAATCGAGTTTGGAAACTGATCACTCATAGATGTGCCCTGGCTAGATACAAGAATCGAATCTGGAATCTGTGACAGTTGAAGGTAGTTGTCTTTTTCCCTGAAAAGGCAAAACATCAGTTGTATGCAATGTCATGATGTATGAAATGCATGGTGCCATGATGTTCAAAATGAGATAGTGTTGTATGCACTTTATCATGTAGGTAAGTAAGATGTATGAAATGTGAAATGTTTATGAATGTATTTTCGTCTAGGAAAATAAATCCTTGACGACCGGCCGGGGAATTAAATCCTGGGCTGACGTTGAAGAGTAGAGTTCTTCGCTTCCGCTGGGGATGACGGTTGCAAGAATACACCAGTAGGAGAAGATGGCTCCATTGGGGAATAAACTTGTTGGAGAGGTTACTCTGAGGGGAATTGCTCTGTAGGAAGAGATACTTTGCTGAAGTTTGATGAGAGCTTCACTGAGGATTTCAATGATGGACTCCGCTGGGGATAACAACGATAAACTCCTCTGGGGATGACAATGATAAACTCCTCTGGGGATGACAATGATAAACTCCACTGGGGATTGCGTTGATAAGTTATGTTGGGGAACTTTGATGAACTCCGCTGAGGATTTGAAAGAATTTTGCCGAGGGCGATCTTCCGTGGCACTTAGTTGAGGATAACCCAGTTATAAGCCCTTGTGAGGAATAACTTTGAATAAAGCTCGGGAGAGACGTCCGTACTCTGCAGGGGATTTGCTTCCAGAATCTACTGGGGATAAGCTTCAAGACCTGCTGGGGATATGGATTCCAAATCTCCTGGGGACACTTTCAGACTGTACTGGTAAATGGTTCCGCTGGAGTGTCCGTATTCCGCCGGGGAACAATCTTAGATCAAGACTGCCGGGGATGCTTGCTGATGAATGCCTACACTCCACTGGGGAATGTTTCTATCTTGTCTTACTCTGTGGGGAGTTGAGATAACTTGGTCACGTTCATCAGTTAAATCTACCTTGGTACCTTGGCGGACAGAGTAACTAGACTGCCCGGACAACTCTACATTGCCCCTATTTCTGATGTCACCTGTAATCAGTCTTTTGTTTCATATGCAAGCACTTGTGAATTAGCAATTTAATGTCAAATGCATATATCAAAAACGAACATTGGATGTTCTTTGCAAGAAAAAACATAAAAGGAAAGACAATTGGCAATTGTTTGGAAAAGTGAATTTGTATTGATTTTGAAGTTTGCCTGAAAATAGGCGTTTTTTGTACAAGAGGCTGACGTCCTAGTAAGAGAACGCCGCCAACTAACATAAAGTTTATACAATTTTGAAAAGGAAACAAAACAGCTATGTGCACAATATTCCCACTGGGTTCCAACTCTGCTATCGCCTTTATGTCTTCAAGCGTCTCATCACTTTGCTGCTTAGTTGAAGATGAAGCTGATTGATCGATGCTGAAGTCTGAGCCAGATAGTTGATGCCGACTTCTGGATGCAAGGCGATCCAATGAGACATAGTGTTACGCTTTATCCCTAACTTTTGCCTGGACCGCCCTTTCGGGTTTTCAGTCCACCGGGATACCCATTTTTGCCCAAGCCGCCTTTTCAGGTTTTCGACTTGCCGGGTGTACAAATTTTTTCATTTCATCCCTTATTTTTGCCCGAACCCTTTTGGTTCGCCGGGAAGCCCTTATTTTTTCCTAGGTATATCAACCTAGCGTGTCTTTTATTCATGCGTAGTATCTTTTCACTATGTCTGCATTGGCGGGGTGAGGAAGGTCGTCACCATCCATGGTGGTTAGAATCATGGCTCCTTTTGAGAACACATGTTTAACCATAAATGGCCCTTCGTATGTAGGGGTCCATTTGCCCCGGGGATCACTTTGAGGAAGGATGATACGTTTGATTACCAGGTCCCCAACTTGATACTCTTGTGGTCTGACTTTCTTGTTAAATGCCCTGATCATCCGTTTTTGGTACGTCTGGCCATGACAGATAGCAGTGAGTCTCTTTTCGTCAATTAGGTTTAATTGATCAAGTCGAGTCTGGATCCAGTCATCTTCACTCAAGTCTGCATCCTTCATTATCCGGAGAGAGAGTATCTGGACTTCAATTGGCAAGACTGCCTCCATGCCATAGACCAAGGAAAAGGGTGTTGCCCCGGTTGACGTCCTTGCTGAGGTACGGTACCCATGAAGAGAAAACGGTAACATTTCGTGCCAATCTTTATAGGTCACTGTCATCTTCTGCACAATTTTCTTGATATTCTTATTTGCCGCTTCTACAGCCCCATTCATCTTCGGCCAGTAAGGAGAAGAGTTGTGGTGCTGTATCTTAAATTGCTCGCAGAGCTCAGTGATCATCTTGTTGTTGAGATTGGTACCATTGTCCGTAATGATTCTTTCCGGGACGCCGTACCGACAGATCAGGTTATGCCGGATGAAACGTGCCACGACGCTCTTGGTTACCGTGGCGTAAGAGGCTGCCTCAACCCACTTCGTGAAGTAATCAATCGCTACCAAGATGAAGCGATGCCCGTTGGATGTCATTGGTCGAATCTCACCGATCATATCGATGCCCCACATTACAAAAGGCCAAGGTGTCGTCAGGACGTTCAGAGGAACCGGAGGGATGTGCACCTTATCAGCATAGATCTGGCATTTGTGACAAGTTCGAGAATGTTGGTAACAGTCGACCTCCATTGTGGACCAGAAATATCCTGCCCGAAGGATTTTCTTTGCCATGGTATGTCCACTGGAATGTGTTCCGAATGTACCTTCATGCAGTTCTATCATGATCTTCTCTGCTTCAGCCTTATCCACACAACGTAGTAGAGTTGAATCATGATTTCTTTTGTAGAGAATGCCGTTGCTGAGGAAGAATTTTGCCGCAAACCTTCTCATGAACTTCTTGTCGTTGACAGATGCACCTTCAGGGTATTCCTGAGCTTCCAAGTATCTCTTCACCTCATGATACCAGGGTTTTTCAGTCACCTTTTCGGCCTCAAGATCGCAGCAGTATGCCGGTTCGTCCAACTTCCAGATAATGATCCGGGGGGCCTCATTGTCCCATTTGACTTTGAACATTGAAGACATCGCAGCTAGTGCGTCCGATAACTGATTCTCCTCTCTTGGGAAGTGTTCAAAAGTTATCTCCTCAAAGTGGGGAAGCAAAGTCAGCACATACTCCTTGTAAGGAATAAGGTTTGGGTGTTTCGTATCCCACTCGCCTTTGATCTGATTGATCACGAGAGCGGAATCTCCGAAGACACTCAGAAACTTGATCCTTAAGTCGATTGCAGCTTGAAGACCCATGATACATGCCTCATATTCTGCCATGTTGTTGGTGCAGTTGAAACATAGTCGGGCGGTGAGTGGAGTATGAGTTCCTTTGGGGGATATGATTACAGCGCCGATGCTGTTGCCCAAAGCGTTGGAGGCTCCGTCAAAATGCATAGACCATCGGGATCCTTCCTCAGGTCCTTCATCCGGTCCAGGTACTTCACAGTCAGTTACTACCATGATATCTTCGTCCGGAAATTCAAAGTTCAATGATTGGTAATCGTCCACAGGTTGGTGTGCCAAATGATCTGCCAATACACTTCCCTTGATTGCTTTCTGAATCTTGTACTGGATATCATATTCTGTCAAGATCATTTGCCATCTTGCTATTCTTCCAGACAGAGCAGGCTTTTCGAATATGTACTTGATGGGATCCATTTTTGAAATCAACAAGGTAGTGTGAGTCAACATATACTGTCTCAGCCGGCGAGCAGCCCATACCAGAGCGCAGTAAGTTTTCTCGAGCAGTGAGTACCGAGACTCACAGTCGGTAAACTTTTTGCTCAGGTAATAAATAGCGTGCTCTTTTCGGCCAGACTCGTCATGCTGCCCCAGCACACACCCCATCGAGTTGTCAAGTACTGTCAAGTATAGTATTAGAGGTCTCCCTTCTACTGGTGGCATAAGAATGGGTGGCTCTTGGAGGTACTCCTTTATCTTTTCGAAAGCAGCCTGAAATTCATCGTTCCAACGTACCACTTGATATTTCTTCAGTAGTTTGAAGATTGGCTCACAGGTAGCAGTTAGATGTGAGATGAATCAGGCAATGTAATTCAGTCGTCCCAGAAAGCCTCTGACTTCTTTCTCTATCTTGGGAGTCGGCATCTTTTGTATGGCTTTTACCTTGGCAGGGTCCACCTGGATACCTTTATCGCTTACAATGAAACCTAGCAATTTTCCAGACCTTACCCCAAAGGTGCACTTGTTGGGATTCAACCTCAGCTTGTATAACTTCAATCGGTCAAACAGCTTCCGCAGATGATCAAGGTGTTCTTCCTCAGTTTGGGACCTTGCAATCATGTCGTCAACGTATACCTCAATCTCATGATGGATCATATCATGAAATAAAGCAACCATGGCACGTTGGTAGGTTGCCCCAGCATTTTTCAACCCGAATGGCATGACCTTGTAGCAGAAGGTGCCCCACTGAGTCACAAAGGTAGTCTTTTCCATATCTTCCGGAGCCACTTTGATCTGATTATACCCTGAAAAACCATCCATGAAGGAGAACACCTTGTGTTGAGCAGTATTGTCAACAAGAACGTCGATGTGAGGCAGAGGGAAATCATCTTTGGGGCTTGCCCTGTTCAAATCCCTGTAGTCGACACACATTCTGACTTTACCGTCCTTCTTCGGCACTGGCACCACATTGGCCACCCACTGAGGATAAGAAGTTACTGCTAGAAACCCGGCATCGAATTTCTTCATAACCTCAGCTTTGATCTTTTCGGACATCTCTGGGCGCATACGGCGGACCTTTTGCTTTACCGGAGGGCAGTCTTCCTTGGTAGGCAGGTGATGAACTACAATGTCGGCATCCAAACCAGGCATGTCTTCGTAGGACCAAGCAAAGATCTCCATGTAGTCATGCAACATCTGGATCAATCGTTGCTTCACGCTGAGCTCTAGATTGGCACCGATCTTGACTTCTTTTCTATCAGTCTCAGTACCCAGGTTCACTGTTTCCACGGGCTCTTCATGCGGTTGAATTGCCCTCTCTTCCTGGAGTAGCAGTCTTGCGAGTTCACCAGGCACTTCGCAATCATCTTCACCTTCGTCTTCGACCAAGTTGATTGGATTCTCGAAGTCATAACTGGTGGTAGCAGAGCCGTTACCAGTGAGATCTAGAGTGGATTGAAACCTGTATAAGTGAGTGTGTGTAAATATAGCTGTTTTGCAATATATAACACAGAAAGAAAAAGAGCACAAGATTTGAAATGCAACAAACGTCCAATGTTTTGATTAATGATATATGGAAATGTCATACAAAAAGCCCTCACAAATGGAGCTACGATGCCCCGGGTAGGACACTGAGCCAGTAAAAGTTTCAACATATTGTTTGTTACAAATTGAAAATCAAAAGAGTTAATTACTGCGTGACAAATGTAATAGGTGTAAAATCCTTTGCCGTCTAGTTGCTTGGTCCGTTGTTGGTGGTTGGATAGATCCAACTGTCAAACTCTGCTTCCTCCACGTCCTCCTCGATAGAATTCACCCTTGGGTTGGTGATAAACATCAAAGCCTTTCTGATCCTCTCTTTGCGCACAGCCCTCTGAGCCTCTGTAGTGAAGCCCAGCCCAAACCTATCGGTCTTTTGAGTGAAGTCACGAAGCTGACACCAGTTTGCACATTTGCCTTTCTCAATCACTGCCCGGGCATCCATCAGGGAAGCCATCTTCAACGGAAAGTCTTCTTCAACCACTGTTTCAGCTGATGCCAACGTTGGAGGTACCTCCTCAAAATGCTGAAAGGGGGTTTCAATAAACTCCCCGTCCATCTCGATATACCGGAATGAATTCAAGTGACTTACCATGTATTCCTCCTCACCCTGCACAGTAACAATCTTCCCTTTGACAGGGTATTTGAGCTTTTGGTGTAGAGTGGATGTTACTGCCCCAGCCTTGTGAATCCAGGGTCGACCCAACAAGCAGGAATAAGATGGACGAATATCCATTACATAGAACGTTGAGTCGAAGACTTGGGAGCCCACACGAATAAGAATGTCTACCTCACCGTGCACCATCCTCTTAGAACCGTCAAAGGCTCTAACAATGATGTTACTAGGTTTCAATTCCAGGCCCTCACAATCCAAGCGATCCAATGCTTTCTTGGGCAAAACATTCAGGGAAGAACCGGTATCCACCAACACGTGCGCGAGAGTAGTGCCCCTGCACTCTATAGAGACGTGCAGGGCATCATTGTGATTTTTCCCTTTGGCGGTAAGGTCAACATCCGAGAACCCCAAACCGTTGTCAGCTGTCAAATTAGCCACACAGTCAGTTAATTGATATGCAGAGGTCTCTTGCGGCACATGGGCCGTTTTCAGAAATGAAATCAGGGCTTTTGCGTGGGCCTCCGAGCACAGCAGCAATGATAGCATAGAGATTTTGGAGGGGGTATGCCCCAGCTGTTCAACGACATTGAAGTCACTCTTTTTAATGATTTTAAGGATTTCCTCCATTTCTTGTTGGGAGACCTCAACAACAGTCTTTTTTGGTGCCTCCTTCCTGGCAGGTAAATCGGTAGCAACTTCTTTGCCCCGAGCATCAGAGGACTCGGCGGCAGTAGTAGACACAGGAACTTGACTTGGAACATGCACACTTGCGGGTGTGATGATAAGAGGCTTTCGGATAACTGGCAGTGCAATGTCAGGCGAGAAGAGCCTGCCACTGCGGGTAATCTTGGCGGAACCAGTAATGTTACTGATACTGGTACTGGTGTTGAACTCCTGCTTCACTCCAAGCACATACACGTCTGCCCCATAGTGCCATGGGACAGCCTTGTTAGATTCATAGGGGAGAGGCCCCGGAACAGTAATGGTAATGGGTGCAACAGACAGAATTTAGACTGGCTTCCTTGGGAGAGCCTTGGTAGGATTGTTGAAAATTGTGACGACAGATACTTCTTCAGTGGAAACAAACGGAACAGCAGTTTTCTTGAACAAAATTTCTTTGCTATCCATCAGGCTTTGGATGCCTGATTTCAGCAGTGGACAACCGTTAGGGATAACAGCACATATGAGGCAACCCTTGCTACAACCCAGAAATAAACCGGCTAGTAGTAAGTTCCTCTTAACAGTCAATAGAGGGGTAGCAACATCATTCACCGAAACAGCATACAAATCTTCCTCAATGGCATTTACTCTATGCTGGGGCATAGGAGCAGTTACAACATTTGGCCTCTCAGGCGCCTCAAACTGAATTTCCTTTGCATCGATAAGGTCTTGCACCTTATTTCTCAGGGCCCAGCAATCATCAGTAGTATGCCCGGGGCTATCAGAATGATAAGCACAACGGGCATTTGGGTTATACTTAGGAGATGCAGTATTCACGACCTTAGGAGCCTCTTTGATGGTCACCAAGTTGGTTGATAACAGTTGTGGTAAGATTTGTGACAAGGTCATACTCAGCCGAGTATACTGCCTCTTGGGCCTTTCACCTCTTTGTTGATTGTACTGCTGAGGAGCAGCAACAGGTTTTGAAATGACCAAGGCATTGACGGCTTGGCGGCATTCTGGCTTGACTTGTCTTCTAGGACCATAGACGGCACTTGCTTCTTTCTTGAAAGGCCTCTTCTCAGTACTTGCGGAGGCAGCTTTTTGTATTTTCCCTGACCTGATGCCAACTTCTATCCTTTCACCTGTCAGGATCAAATCCGTAAACCCAGCGGAGGAATTACCAACCAAATGATTGAAGAATGGACCAGACAAGGTCCCTAGAAACATGTCAACCAGCTCACGATCAGTCAATGGAGGCTGCACCCTACCAGCCAAATCTCTCCATTTTTGTGCATATTCTTTGAACCCTTCGCCCGTTCCTAGAGACATACCCTGAAGTTGGGTACGCGTAGGAGCGAGGTCAGAATTGTATTGATATTGTCTGTAAAATGCCGTTGCCAAATCTTCCCAATGTTGGATACTAGTTCCATCTAGTTGATAGAACCACTCAAGCTGTGACCCCGAAAGGCTATCTTGGAAGAAGTGGATCCAAAGATTTTTGTCTGCCGTGTAAGGTTGGATCTTCCTTACGTACGACCTTAGATGCAGCTTTGGACAGGAGGCCCCGTCATATTTGGCAAAGGCAGGCGCCTTAAACTTGTGTGGGATTACTACCCCAGAAGATAAGCCCAAATCTCCGAAATCCAGCCCCGGCACATTCTGAATCTCCATGGCACTCAAGCGGTCTTCTAATTGCTTGTATCTGTCAGCAGCGGGTGGGTATTGTTCGTCATTGTAGTCCGTCTCGTTGTCAGAGACTGCAGGACTAGGAGCTCCTCCCCCTTGGGGACTGTCTTTCTCTGCAGAGGAAGTAGTTGGATCAGCCTCGTTATGGAGTGTGTTCCCAAACCTGCGTCCAGTATTGAACAACGCAGTCCTCTTTTTCTTCTTCTTCTTTAGGAGAAGAGCCTTCAACTCTTGCTGACCTTGGGCCAGGCTTAGGACCATCTCTTGAAACTGGGCACTTTGGGCCTGAAGGGCCTTGATTGCTTGCTCACTGGATGAGTCTGGATTCATGATGACTGTTCAAAATAAACAACGAAGAGGATTAAGCAACCTGTAGAAAAAAAGGTACCTGTTATGCACATGATGCATGAGATGCTATCTATGCAATGCATTCAAGGGTTTTAGAAATTCACAATTGTTGCAGACAAAAAGAACGCACGTCATATTAATAAGAAGCAATTTGTTAGTACATAAATGCCCCGTGGGCCAAATATTACAAAAAAAACAACTTCTCAAGGTAAAAAGACGTTACGCATCCTCTTTGGCGCAATGTAGGTGTTGAGGGCCTCTTGCTCGTGGAGTCGGCGGGTGAGCTCTAAAACCTTCTTCTCACTGGCGTAGAAGCTGGCTTCAAAAGTGTTCCGTTCCTCCTTGAGTTGGATCCAACTCTTCTGCATCTCCTCCCACGATGTAGGCATGTCAGGATGTAGGATGGTGTAGGGAACCTCTCATTCCTTGACGGGCTCTTTAATCACAGGGAGAACATGAGGATAAGGCATCATTAGACTCTGGGCTCGGGCTCATACCCACTTGAGGTAAGGTTCAAGAGGGATGGAGTTCTTGTGTCCCAGAGTCTTTCTATCAACCTTGTTGGGCCTCCCCCAAGCTCTGATGAATCCTTGGCGAAGTCCTTGCGCATCGTTGTCGAAGTCAAAAACTAGGTCAGGAATCAACATGTCGTGAGGGCCATCTCTTCGTGCATATCCAAATTGCCTCAAAGCTAGGCAAGGGTTGTAGGTGATACCTCCTCTGATTCAAAGTAAAGGAACATTAGGAAACTCTCCACAACGATCAACGATGATGACATTTTCTCTGGACCGAGAACACCAATGTACATCAGAGTGAGTAAGAGTCATCAACCGTTGGGACCACCTTGAGCCTTGGTCATTTTTCAAGATAGATTGTGGAAGGTGCGAAATAAACCACCTTGCAAGGAGAGGAGTACAGCACATGAGAACACCCCTCTTTCTCATTGTTCGTGTGTAAAATGAGTGAACAATGTCCCCAAGCAATGTTGGTATTGGATTTCTAGACAAGAAGATTTTGACGGCGTTGACATCTACTAATTGGTCAGAATTTGGGAATAGGACCAACCCATAGATAAGGAGTGCCACAATCTCTTCAAAGGCTTGTAGGTCCAATGAATTCCAACACTCTTGTGCCTTCTCAAACAAGAATTTTGCTAAGAAACCTTTGACGCCGCTTCTAGTTTCCCAATGCCCTTTGATGTCAGAAGGCTGTAGATGTAATGCTCGAGCAACATCTTCAGGCTTTGGTTCCTTTTCCGTACCGTTGAAAGGTAGTTGATTAAGGATAGGAATTCTCAGGAGTTGAGAAAATTCCTCCAAAGTGGGTACCAACTGGTAGTAAGGGAAAGTGAAACAGTGGTGAAGAGGGTCAAAGAACTGGAATAGCACTTTCATCATGTCTTCTTCAATGTTGGTGTTGACTAAGCTGAGCAGTCTACCATGTCTTTCACTAAAGGATGAGCTTTCCGGAATTCTTGAGGTGAGCTCCTTGAGTTGAGGAGAGATCCTCACAAGGTTAACTTGGATGGTTTTTCTGCGAGGAATTTCCATGACCTACAAAACAAGAACAAAGATGAAGATCTAAACCCTTGAAGTGGTTAGTGAATGCATATGATGCTTTATGATGTTCATGATGTATGCATAAAACATATGTACAAGCAAATCACACAAAACCCTAGTTTCAGGCTTGCATGGGGTTTCATAGGTAAGTACCCTCTTGAGTGTGGTTGGCTTAAAAACCTGTCCTATAAATAGTAATCGGGTTCTAAGGAGCTCAATATCACTGGATTGTTTTCATTGTTCATTGTTTTGGTTTAGCCACTTAACTAATGACCAAAATATTCCAAGAAAACAACCCTCAATGAGTGTAGTATCGAGTATCTACCAACTTCGGACTGCACCAAAGCCGGTCATCTCACTACCCCTAATGAAAGGCCAAGATGGTCAAGTAAGGTTCTAGGTCATTAGTGCTTAGTGACATCACTCAGCGGCCCCGTACTCTCCTTGATTGAACTCAAGGGTTACCGGTACTCACAAATATGTCGCACTAATATAGCTATTGCTTCGACCGTGTCGGTATACCCCGCACAGTTTCCACAACGTTTTGCTATCTATGAATGTTTCCCAAAATCCGGGTGTAGGATTGCAAACCCAAACAAGAGAGTCAAGATATAAAGCAATCAAATCAAACAATTAGTCATGCAAGAGGGTGATCTAAGCCCTAAGGTTACTCCACTTTAAAGTTTTCCCCAGCAGAGTCGCCAGTTCTGTGATACGGTGGGAGAACTGACTATGGTTTTGCATTTGTTTTCGCAAATGTTTCGGTTGAGCAAGAGTCGCCACCGACTTTTTATTTTATCCTAAGGAAAGGTTTAAAAAGCACAACAAAAACCTTTTAGATGTTTTCTTGGGTTCGGGGAGTAGATTATAGAAAGGGAAGGTATTAGCACCCTTTCTATCCATGGTTATCCATGGGCTCTTAGTTACTTGCTTAGATCAATTTGCCTTAATTTTCAATTGTTTGAAATGGTGCTTTGTGTGTGTGGGTTTGAAAAATGTTTTGAAAAGAGGCCAATGTGATGGCAACCTTTGTAATGATCCATGTTGGGATGTATACAAAGGTGTATGTCTTTTGAAAAGGTTTTCAATGTTTTTGAAAGTTTGTTTTGAAAGTGTTGTGAGGTGTGGTTTAGAAAATAGGCAAGTGTTTTGTTTTGCAAGTTTGATTCAAGTAACTAAGAGGTTGTCTACTCCTAAATTTCTCAAAGATTATTGCTATGTTTTAACCCTTTTAACAAGTTTGTTCCACCATTGCATTTGGTGGACAATCTTATGTTAGGATGTGAAAGGGACGGGCGCGGGTCATCGTTTAGACCATAATTGCAATGGTGCCAAGTATCTTTGGGCAATTTTCCTTTAAGGGACTTGATCATTTTTTAGGCAACTTTCGAAAGCGTCATCGAGGGACTATGATCATTTGAATTGTTTTGTTTTGCCCAAAGAGACCTAACATGCAATATGGCCCATTTATTGAAGGCAACAAGTGGAATACCCTAGGGGTGCAAGTGTGATTAGTGTTGTCCATTTCATGCTTGATTATCTTGAAGTTAGGTCAAACTATTTTTGTTGTTTTTGATTCGCATACAAACCCTAATTCTAACATGGTATATTTAGAAAGCATTAAAGTGTGAAGAATAAAGTTCCTAAGTTATTACAACACAATATATGGGAAGGGGGGTACAAATGTTCAAATGGGGGTATTTTGACAAGGAATTTAAACCTAGACTATTACATCAAAATTGAATTATTTACAAGATATTTAATATACAATAATTAAATAAAATGGAATAAATATGCAAGATGCAAAAAATGTTTTTTATATGTATGAAAAAAAAGGTATTTTTATATGTCAAATAAACAAAATAAAAAGTGTTAATTTTTGGATTTTTTTTATGTATTTAGGGCAAAACCCTAATTCATTAAATAAAAGTATTAATTATTTAATATGTATAATATTTATTTATTATATACAAAAATAAAAATAAAAATGAAGTATATTTGTCAAAAAGGTATTTTTTAATGTTAAATATTAATAAAAATAAAATGTATATATTTTGTATTTTTAACCTAAATATACTAATATATATATATATATATATAAATATTTGTATTATTTACTAAATATATATTATATATACAAAATAATAATATTTAATATTTATAAAAAAAGTATATTTTATATAAAATATTTTCAGAAGATAAAATAAAATAAAAATGGAAAATAAAATGTGTTTGCATTATTTTAGTATTTTTCAAATAAAAGTATGTTTATATATTTATTTATGTACAAATATTAATCTAAACAAATAAATACCTAATAAATATGAAAATGGTGTAAAAAATATTTTTTATATTTTTAATATTATAAGAAAAAATAAATAAGTCAGAACAAAAAAGAAAAAGTCAAAAAGTCATAAAAATAAGCAAAATGGGCCTAGGGGGTGTGTGTGTGAAAATGAGGTGTAAACAGAAATGAGATCTCAGGCCCAGCCCAAGAAAGGTTGTCTTTAACCTTCAGACAACCATTTGAAAAAACGCGCGCCTATGATGCCTCAACCACAACTCCTGATTCCTGGACTTTTAGCACAAACTTACAACATGAAAAATGTCAAGCATTGAACCACGAATCCAGACATATAAAGAACTCATCCTAACTCTCAGAAATGAGAGAGAATTTCTTCTCCCCCAATTCCTGACCTAGTTTTTATTCAATGTTCAGACTTAAAATTCTCTAAGCATACATAATATAAATGAAATCTAATTACATGGGCATGTTCAGGGTTATGAATATGACATGTTTTCTTCACAAACCTAAAGCTAACAATGCCTGGATAGAGAGATACGAGTTCATGAACTTACCTGTTCAGTTGAAGTTGTATCTGGTGATGGAGGTGTCTTCAATGCAAGGTGATGATTGGTACAGCTTCCTTGATGTCCAGGGATGCTATTCCAAGCTTTACTTTGTCTTGAAACCAAGTGAATCGTGCTATGGATCTTCAACTGCAAAACAAGAAAATGAAAATAGTGATGTTGCTTGGGAGTGTTACAGGTCGTGTTTGAGGTTTAGAATAGTTTCAAGGGATGATGTGGGATGTGTTTGAAGTGGTTTTAGCAAGAATGCATGAAATGATTGAGCTATGGAACTCAAACTGCAGGGATGCCCTGTTTTGGGCAGTTCAATGGTGATTCTGTGAATGGGAAGGTGTTGGAGATGGTTCACTCGTGTTCTAGCTCAGAATGGATGTTTAGAATGTGTACAAAGTCTTTTCTTAAGCTTGTGTTAGCTGAGATGAAAGTTGTGTTGTGTTATGCTAGCTTTCTTCACACTTAAGCAAGAGATGGCCACTTGAGTTTTTAGACAGGTAGAGGCCCCCCTAATGTGCTGCAAACCCTGGCCTTGATCAGTGCAATTAGCCCTTAAACTTATGCCAAGGAGATTTGAACTGTACTTGCTTGGATTGTTAATTGACATAAAGTGAAACTTTTCTAAAATGGATATTATGCTTTATCTAAAAATGGATTAATCTTGTATACAATGTCCAAACTCATAGAACAACACCTTGGCACAAAGGATTGGCATTAAATTATGGAGTGTAGATGAGATATAGGACCTGTAATCAAGGAAAGCATGCTGAATTCAAAATGGCACAAATGTATGAACATGTAAATTGGCCAAATCAAAAGTGAGTTTTTCCCAACTTGCCAAATTCGATTCTCCCTAACCATGAGGTTGTTTGATGAGTTCTTGGACATTTTGGAAAGATTGGAATGTGTACTACAATCCATATTTGAAATGAAAATTGAAATTCCAAGTGGAAGTATATGAAAAATGGTCTTGAAGTTAGGTAAAAACCTTGCCTAAAATAGGTCAAATTTTCTCTAAGTTAAGAATGGTTTGGTACCCTTGTTCCAAAAATTGTAACTTGAGATACAATCTTCTTTTGGGAAAACTTTGTGAATCAAAGTTGTAGATTTTGCAATGGACTACAAATTTCGTGTTTTGACTTTTGCTTGAATCCAAATGAATCTTGGTGAGAAAGTGGGGCAAAGTTAGGGAAAAATTAGGGTTTTTCATTAGAAAAATTCTAAGTTATGAAAAATCTTCATTTCAAACCCTAATTTGCAATTCTTGATTTCTTGATGAACAAGTTTCATGATTTGGCATGTTTTGATGAAAAATGAATCTTGACACTTGATTTTGACCAAAAAGTCAAAGTTTGACTTTTCAGTATACAGTCAAAATTGATCAATTGACTGGGAAATTCAACTGTCAATCTTGTGCATTTGGGATCTTTTGAACTTGTTGAGCATGTCAAGATAATTCCATGGTGTCCTTGAGTCCATATGTGAGCTTGATTTTCCATTGGCTAGGTCAAACAGTAAAAAATTGCCTTTGTGCAGTCAAAATCCTAAAAATGACCATTTTGCCCTTTTGGTGATCTGATCAAACTTCTTGTGGAATTGTGATCCAAACTTGATCAAATGGTCCATGTGAGTTCATAATGTTGATGTGGGTCAATTTTCATGAGATTTGACTGTCAATTGGCCACAATTGACTTTTTCCCCAATATAGTTGATTTCTAGGTCAACTGTCCAATTGACTGGGCAAAATTTGGAATCAAGACTTGAAACTTGGTATGGATAAACTTGGGAGTCCAACATGAAGCATGAAAGTCTTTTTAGGCATTTTAGGTCAAAATATCTTTGTGCAAACACAAACCCTAACTTGGGTCTACAGTGCAAGGAGAAGTCTTGAGCAGAGGAAACCCTAACTGGATCTTGAGCTCCAAGGGTTTTGTGATGAGAAAATGTTGAGGAAATGGGAGGGAAAATTTTGGGGTACAACAACTTTTGACCTAATACAGTTGATTTTCAGTCATCTGAGCAATTTACTGAGCAAACTTGTGATGCAAGGCATGAAATTGGCATGTACATTCTTCAGGATATATTAGGAATCATGGAAATCACTTGAGGCCTTTGAAACCTAAACTTCTTTGTGAAAAGTGAAACCCTAGTTGGAAATCCATTGCTTAGGAGGAGAATTTGTCTGGTCAATTCTTGGTCAACCTTGAGCATTTGAGGACCTCTAGGAGTATGTCTTGAATAAAATGAGAGGGAAAATTTTGGGGTACAACAGTGACAAAGTGAAGGGTGATCTTCAAAATATGATGGATGAGGGCTTTATTCACATAGTCAGGCCAAAAGATGAATATGAAGAAGCGTTGAACATGGTTGACGGTTGTCCTGGAGAGTTCCGGATCTATGATGTGGACTACATGGATGAATATGATATTGTACATTTGCATGCAAATTTCTACTACACGAAAGGACACGTGGTGCATCAATATGGAGGTTGCCAAATCTGTTGTAGAGACCCCCAAGGGTGTTCTACTGTGAGTAACGACATTAAACTTTTATTAGACAAAGGTACCTGTTGTACCCCAAAATTTTCCCTCTCATTTATCAAGAATTTGCTCACAAGATCTCCCTTGACTCAAGACAACACTAGGGTTGATCAGCTCAAGACACCTCCTTAAGCACTGATGACCAAAATTAGGGTTTGATATTGCACACGGATATTTGAACTTCCAATGCCCCATATGAATTTCATGGATCATTATGGACCCCTAAGATCATTCATGTCAAGTTTTAAGCCTTGGATCACACTTTTGCTCAGTCAATTGAGCAGTTGACCTAAAAATCAACTATATTGGGGAAAAAGTCAACCATGGGCAATTTACAGTAAAACTTTATAATTTTTGATCCACATCAACATTTTAAACTCATATGTATCATTTGATCAAGTTTGGACCACAATTCCTCAAGAAATTTGATCAAATCTTCAAAAGGACAAAATGGTTAAAATTAGGGTTTTGACTGGGAAAAGGCAATTTCTGATTTTTGAGCTAGAAAATGATCAATTGGTTTAAGGCATGACCTCAAGAGTCCAATTGCATCATTTTTAACTAATAACATGGCTCAAAAAATTGCAAGTCCAATGGATTGACAGATGAATTTTGCAGTCAACTGTATACTGAAAAGTCAAACTTTGACTTTTTGGTCAAATTCAAATGCCAAAGATCATAATTTATCAAAGCATGTAAAAATATGAAACTTATTCATCAAGAAATCAAAAATTCAAAATTTCATTTTGAAAAGTGAAAATTTCTAAACTTAGAAATTTTTCTAAGTGTTGGAAATATCTTATTTTTTCACAACTTTGAGCAAAGTTTTCACCATGATGCAAGATGATGCAAGAGAAACTTACAACATTAAAGTTGTATATCTCCATGAAATATAAAACTTTTCTTTACACAACTCCTTCCAAAAGATCCTGGATCTCAAGTTATAATTTTAAGAATACATGGTCATGAACCAAAACACTTAGTGAAATTTTACCCTAATTTGGTCAGGATTTTGACCCAACTTCATGGCACTTTTTCATATAGTTCCAATGGGAATCTTCAAAATCAATTCAAATATGGGTTTTAGAGCACACTACAAGCTTTCCAAAATGTCCAAGAACTCCTTGAGATCATTCTTGAGTAGGGAGAATTGAAGAGATGAATTTAGGGTTTTATCACTTGAATTACAAGGCATTTTATGTAGAACAAAATTCAAATTCAAAGTTATGTTGCATAAACTCTACTTTACAGGCCTCAAACTTGTTAGGCACTCCATAATTAATTGTTTTCACGGCTGTTAGAGGTCTCATTTCAAGCATTCAATGCAAGACCATGCTTTATATCCATTTTGGGAAGAAAGTGCACATTGTCATTTTGATAAAGTGACTTTTTGCACAAAACTTGTTCTTGAGCCTTGCACTTATTCTCTTCTGATCATACAAGTCCTATAACTCATAAGAAACTTTTTAGACACTTACAATCCCTCATCCCATGCTTGTACCTCCTCTTGAAACTTGTTTTCCCAATTTTTCTTGAAAATCAAGTAACTTAACAATTAGCTGAAAACTTGTACTTCTGATTGTCAAAAGCTCTCAAACCCTTTTGCTTATACATACACAAACAATTTTCCACAAATCCCACGCATGCTTGACCCCTAAAAACACCAAGAGCTCAGAATCACATCTCATACCTCCATTTTCACATAAACTGACCAAAAACTTGAAACTTGTAACTCCCTCGTGCGTTTTCAAGCCTTTTGGTTCCTAAAGCTTCTAAATATCATTAAGAACTGATCCCACACCCTGTTACAAGACTGTAATACCATTAACACCATCCTCCATTTAAAAAAATGGAGCTTTGCACTTGGACTTCTCCAGAACTCCTCAGGCACTTTCAGCTCAAGCTAAGCATCCCATTACCTTCCTGGGAACTTGAGGAAGCTAACCCAATCATTGGAACTCACTGAAAGCTTCTAAAACTTCAAACCCGATACCCTCTTGCAAGGTAAGTTTTCTAACTTTGGAACTTTTCATACAGGCATCATCAATAATTTATTTATGAATGAAATATGTAGATATCATTGCTCTAAAGCTAACCATGTCCATAGTTTCCATTAATTTTGCTTTAGCTTAGAGAATTTTAAGATTGAAATTTCTGAGATTTTTAGGGTTCAAATTAGGGCCATTGAAATTCATGTTTGTCTTTGATGCATAGTTTTAATGCTTTACATTTCTAAAACCGTGAGGAAATTTGCTACAAGTTTCATGTTTACAGTTTTCATTTTTGTTGAGGATTGATTGAGTTACAGAGCTTCTGGATGGGAGCGAGGTTGAAGATGAAGTTGTCCTCAGGAACGTGTTTACCATATGTATTTATTGTTTGATTTATATAAACAGATGTATAGCCACCTCAGTGGTAGAAGCACGCGCCTGTAACCAGAGGGACCTGGGTTCGAGCCCTAGTGGTACCCTTTTGATTTTTTTCATATTTTTTTGCATTCTGACTCTTTTTTGGCTGGCACTGGGCTTCATCTTTGGGCCTTATGTTTTTTTTGTTATTTCTAACCCCCTGTTTCATTTACACACCCCTGGCCCAATTTTATTTTCTTTTTTCTTATTTTTTATTTATTTGTTTTCTTAAATATTTTTCTAATATACTAAAAAATAAAAAAATATAAAAAAATAGATTTATAATTGGACATAGTTTATTTATTTTTTCTCACACAAAAATTATTTTATTTGATCATACTTCATTTATTTCACTAATTATTCTTGTAAATTTAATTAAAAATAGGGTTTTAGTTATTTCCTTTTACACCATTTTAAATATTTTATTTTAATATTTAAAAAGACCAAAAATATTTTATAATACTATAATTTATGTTCAAGACAAAAATACCAAAAATACTTTTCTTATAAACTTAATTTCTTTTTAATCAATTAATAATTTAGGGTTTTATTTAATTATGTTTTTCTTATAAAATTAGGTTTACTTTTATTATTTTAATTAGTTATTTTCTTTTAATTAAATAGGTTAAAAAAATTGCCTTTTTTCCTAAAAAATCGAAACAAAAATATTCATTTTCTTCACACTTACATTCTTGTATATTTATTCATTTTTGTACATTATATTCATTTAATTTCTTGTACATTGATGCCAATTCAATATGGTTGTAATAGGCTAATTAAGTTTATTTTCTTGCAATCCCCATTTATAATTTGTACACCCCCTCCCACAAGTATTGTAATAGCGTAGTAACTTTAAATTCCACAATTTATCGCTTTACATATAACATGCTAGTAATTAGGGTTTGTATGAAAAGACTAAAACCAATACTTAGAAAAACCCTAATCAAAGATAAAATCAAGCATGAAAACAATACATTTGAACACAAGCACCCCATAGGATAAATCCACTTGGTTGCCTTTACAAAATGGCCATATTACGCATGTGAGGTATCTTAGCAAAAAGCAAGCAAAGTATAAGATCATAGTCCCTCGATGACGCTATCTAAGTTGCCTTTAAAATGATCTTGGTCCATAAAAGAGAATGCTAAGATACCTTGAAACATTTCTAATCATGGTTATACGATGACCCACGCCTGTCCCATTTACATCCAAAGATAGGGTTACTTACCAAATCAATGGTAGGATAACAATGTCAAAGGAAAAGGAAAATGAACATGAAAGACTTTTGAGTAGGTAGAATGCTCCTAATTACTTGCTCCATTTTAAAACAAAACATCCTTGCTATTTTCAAAACAAACACCTACACTTTCAAAACCTCTTACAAAATTGAAAATTTTTTCAAAAGATCAAAAATCTTTGTATACATTCTTACGAATGAGAATCATTACAAAGATAGCCTAAACAATGTCCTCTTTACAAAATACTTTCAAAAACCACACAAAATACAATTTCAAACAAAAGCAAGTGATCTAGCAAGTAACTAAGATCCCATGGAAAGCCTTGGATGAAAAGGGTGCTAATACCTTCCCTTTTCATAATCTACCCCCCGAACTCAAGAAATAATCTCAAAGGTATTTCCTGTGCTTTTTCACCTTTCCTTTTGGATAAAAGAAAAGTCGGTGGGGACTCTTGCTAACCACGACATTTGTGATAAAACGCAAAACCTTCAAGTCAGTTCTCCCACCGTATCACAGAACTGGCGACTCTGCTGGGGAAAATTCTAAAAGTGGGGTTACCTTAGGGTTAGATCACATTTGCTTGCTTTCATTGTTTGACTTGCTTGCTTTACATTATGGTTCTTTGTTTGGGTTTGAATCCTCTACCCGGATTTGAGACACCTTATAGGTAAGTAGCAATACATTATGGAAACTGTGTGGGGTATACCGATACGGTCTAAGCAATAGCTACGTTAGTGCGACATATTTGTGGGTACCAGTAGCCCTTGAGTTAATCAAGGAGAATACGGGGCCGCTGAGTGATGTCATGAAGCACTAATGAACTTTTAGAACCTTTACTTGAACAACTTGGCCATTAGGATATGGTGAGATGATCGGCTTTGGTGCAGCCCGAAGTTGGTAGATACTCGATACTACACTCATTGAGGTTTGGTTTTTTGGGATATTTCCGTCCTCATTAAAGAGGCTTGTGCTGAAACAATGACCAAGGAAACAAATCAGTGATATTGAGCTCCTTAGAACCCGGTTACTATTGCTAGGACATGTTGATCCAACTAAACTTCAAGAGGGTACTTACCTATGAGACTCCATGCAAGCCTAAACCTAAGGAATTGTTTGCTTTGTTTGTATATATATACTTGTACATAACATCATGAACATGATAACATCATATTCATTCACTATCCATTTCAAGGATCTTAGTATTTATCTTTGTTCTGTTTTGTAAGACATGGATTCTATTCGCAGGAAAACCATTCAAGTCAATCTTGTAAGGATCCCTCCTCAACTCAAAAATCTAGCTTCAAGGATTCCTGAAAATTCTCCATTCACCGAAAGACATGGTCGCCTAATAAACTTGGTCACCTCCAACCCTGATGAAGACATGATGAAGGTTCTCTTTCAGTTCTTTGATCCTTTACACCATTGCTTCACATTTCCCGATTATCAACTTGTGCCAACTTTGGAGGAATTCTCCTAACTCTTGAGGATCCCCATTCTCAATCAACTACCTTTCAACGGTACAGAAGAAATTGCTCAAGCTCTACACCTGCAACCATATGATATCACAACTAATTGGGAAACAAGGAGTGGTGTTAAGGGTTTCCTAGCAAAGTTCTTGTTTGAGAAAGCCCAAAACTGTTGGAATTCTTTGGATTTGCAAGCTTTTGAGGAAATTGTGGCTCTCCTCATCTATGGGATGGTGCTGTTTCCAAATCCTGACCAACTCATAGATGTGAATACCGTCAAAATATTCTTGTCTCGTAACCCGGTGCCTACTTTGCTAGGGGATATCCTACATTCTTTTCACACTCGCACCATGAGGAAAAGAGGTATCCTTATGTATTCCACTCCTCTCTTGGCAAGATGGTTTATTTCGCATCTTCCCCGATCTGTATTGAAGAACGAGCAAGGTTCAAGGTGGTCACAAAGGTTGATGACGCTCAAACACTCAGACATCCATTGGTGCTCCAGATCTATAGAAAATGTTATCATCGTCGACCATTGTGGAGAGTTCCCTAATGTCCCCCTACTTGGAATTCGAGGAGCTATCACCTACAACCCTTGCTTAGCCTTAAGACAGTTTGGTTACGCCCGAAGGGATGGTCCACATGAGATGTTGATTCAAGGTTTGGTATTTGACTACGAGAATAACAATCAAGGTCTTCGCCAGAGATTTATCTGAGCTTGGAGGATGCTGAACAAGGTAGATAGCAAGACATTGGGGCATAAGAATTCCATCCCTCTTAAGCCTTACCTCAAATGGGTACGAACTCGTGCTCAGAGTCTTATGATGCCTTATCCTTCCATTCTCCCGGTAATCATTGAGTCTGTTATGGAAGGAGATGTTCCATACACTATCCTACATCCTGACATGCCCACCTCTCTTGAAGACTTACAAAGAGATTGGATACAACTCAAGGGGGAGCGAGATACTTTCGAAGCCCAATTCTACGCCAGTGAGAAGAAGGTTTTGGAACTCACTAAGCAACTTCATGAGGAGCGGACTCTGAATGCCTACATCGCACCAAAGAGGATGTGTACTACCTTTTTATCTTAGAGTTTCTGTATTTATTTTTCCCAAAGAGGCATTGATGTACTTAAGCTTTAATTTATTAATATAACGCGTGTTTCCTTTTTGTCTAAAACAAATTTGAATCTTTAAAATCCTTGAAATCATTGCATACGCATTTACCATTCATCATAACATAAGCAGGTTTCTTGCAACAAGTCTCCTCATCTTTCTACTGTTTGTTTCAGTAAGATGGATCTCGAGCAAACGGTGAAGGATCTCCAAGCACAGAATGCACAATTTCAACAGATGTTCTTAACTCTAGCCAAACGACAAGAAGAGTTGAAGACCTTGCTGGTTGAAGAGAAAAATAAGAAAAAGAAAATAACTGGAGTTCTAAATATGGGAAGAAGATTCCAAGGGAAAGCAAGAAGGACCCTAGACTTTGCAACATCATCTAGCGAGAAAGATAATCAAGATGGAAAAGGCAAGGAAGCAGTTGTTCAGCCAGATTCAGAAGAGGAAGAGGAAGAGGAAGAAGAAGATTATTCTGAAGAACAATACCCTCCAGCCGATGACAAGTATAAGCATCTAGAAGAACGGTTAAGTGCAATGGAAATCCAAAAAGTGCTTAGATTGGACTTTGAGGAGTTGGGGTTAGTATTTGGGATAACCATTCCTCCAAAATTCAAAGCACCGGTGTTCGCCAAATATGACGGAGTTTCATGTCCCAAAATGCATCTCCGATCCTACGCGAGGAAAATACAACCTCAAACTGCCAACAAGGATTTATGGGTACACTTCTTCCAAGACAGTCTGTCTGGAACTCAACTTGATTGGTTTTATCAGTTAGAAAGAGCCAATGTTCATAACTGGGAAGATCTTGCTGCTGCCTTTTACAAACAATACCAATACAACTCTGATCTTGTGCCTACCCGTACTCAACTCCAGAGTATGGCCATGGTTTCAAATGAAGGCTTCAAAGACTACGCGCAAAAGTGGAGGGACTTAGCAGGGAGAGTCCAGCCTCCCCTATCTGAAAGAGAGTTGGTAGACATGTTTTTGGGCACCTTGTCTGGTCCATTCTTTAATCACTTAATTGGGAGTTCCTCGACAGGTTTTAACGAATTGATATTGACCAGAGAAAGGGTGGAAGCTGGGATAAAGAACGGGAAGATTCAAAAAGGTGCATCCTCAGCTGCTGTAAGGAAAACATTCATAGGAAAGAAATAAGTGGTCGCTGTATATCCTCAGAGAAATCAAGATAGGGCCGAACTTCGTCCAATGGTGGGGGCTGTCATGATTCCTAAACCTGCGCCTGCTCAGCAAAGAAGCAACCAGCCAAGAACGGAAAGACCAGTCAGACACCCGAATTAATATGACACTATCTCAAGTATTGCCACATTTGTTAAGATCCAATCTAGTGACTTTGAAATAAGCTCCAAAGAATCCTAACACAACCTCTCCTTACTATCATCCTAATTCCCATTGTGCATACCATTCCGAGAGTCCCGACCATGAAACTAACAATTGTTGGGCTCTAAAGAAAAATGTACAAGACCTCCTTGAAGCCAAAGAGATTGAATTCGACGCGCCATAAAAGCCTAATGTCATTACTGTCCCTATGCCCAAGCACGGCCGTGATGTCAACGCTGTTGAGGAAGATATGTTTGTTACTTTAGTTGATGAACTTGTGACCCCACTCCTGACTATCAAAGAGAACTTATTGAATGCCAGTGTTTTCCCGTGCTGTGACAAAAGTTGTCATTTCTGTTTATCCTCACCAACCAACTGTCCTTTTTTGAAAGCAGGCGTTCAATGCCTAATATATAACAAGGAGATTTTATTCGAGAAGACTTATATTCCAATTGTTTCTTATAATGATGTTTCCATTGTAACCATTTCCGACAATTCTTCCAGGGTCTCCACCAAAAGACCCGTTAGAATTAAATCAGTTCCTAAAGTGGCTCCGTTGATAATTACAATGCCTGGACCAATCCTGTATTCGTAAGAAAAAACTGTCCCATGGAATTATGGGGGTGATGTCTACTACCACGGTAAAAAGCAAGATTGGCCAGCTGTTGAAGATTCAAGTTCTGAGAAAGATGACTCCAATATCAGTAATATCGCAGGGACTAGCAAGATCACTCGGAGTGGAAGGGTTTTCTCTCCAGAAATTGCTCCTCCAAAAGCTATTTCTGGACCTGTAATCATTCCTGTTGTTGTTGCTCCTCCAAAGGCTATTCCCATTCCTACAATCATCTCTGCTGATACTCCTATTGACAAAACTGTTACAATCCCTGTTATCACCCCTACTGACATTCCTACTGCCGAGTCAACCGAGACTCGAGGAAAAGGTATTTCGGTTGAGCCTGTCCGGAAGAAGGTGCAATCATTGGATATCCCTGAGACCTCCCGAAAAGAGATGGAGGAAATTTTAAAAATCATAAAAAAGAGCGAATACAACATAGTCGAGCAACTGGGGCAAACTCCATCAAAAATTTCCATGTTGGCTTTATTGTTATGTTTCGAGGCTCATGCAAAAGCCTTGGTAAAATTCCTCAAAACTGCCCATGTACCCCAAGAAACATCTGCCGATCAGTTCCAAGACTGCGTAGCCAGCTTGACTGCAGATAATGGTTTAGGTTTTTCAGATACCGATTTAACGCCAAGAGGGAGGAAGCATAACAAGGCATTGCATGTCTCAGTCGAATTTAGGGGCACGGCCTTGGCTCTTGTTTTGGTTGACACCGGTTCATCTCTGAATGTATTGCCTAAAAAGGCTCTTGATAGGCTGGACTATGAAGGATTGACCTTAAAACCAAGAAACATAGTAGTGAGGGCCTTCGGCGACTCAAAAAGGATGGTGCATGGGGAAGTGGACATCCCCATAAAGGTTGGAACCCAAACATTTGATTCAACTTTTTATGTAATGGATATTCTCCCTTCATATTTCTGCTTGTTAGGCCGACCGTGGATCCACAATGCTGGTGCCGTTACCTCCACGTTGCATCAAATGCTGAAATATCCGATTCAGGGGAAAATAATCACCGTTCATGGAGAAGAAGAGTATATGGTCATCCATCTAAATTCCTTCAGATATGTGGAATTAGATGGTGAATTTATTGAAACTCCATTCCAGCACTTTGAAGAAGTCTTGCAAGATGTGGCAGTAACCAAGGCTGTTTCTGAAATCCCAAAGATTATAAGGCCTCCGCTCAAGATATCGTCTTTGAAGGATGCCAAGGCAGTGATAGAATAAGGTGGGTGCACTATTTGGGGACAACTCCTATATATCGCATACAAATCTGACAAATTTGGTCTGGGTTTCACTTCAGGTGCCCAGAAAGTTGTACGTCGTGGTCGTGCCGGAGGACCGCCCTTGAAGATCAGCAACCGCGAAGTCAACGCAGTAGAGGATGATGAAGACAACTATGACCTAGAGGATTGGATTTTCCCAACTGTCAATGAAGGGCTCAGCAATTGGGAAGCTAAAGATTTCATCCCGATTACTTTTATCCTGCAGTAATTTGTCTTTAAATTTTGTCGGATCAATAATATAAAATAATTCAGACTCTTAAAACCTTGTGCCTTATCCGAGGCACAATGGTCCATTTGTAAGGGTTATTATCTCATTTCCATATGACATCAATGAATCATGGACGTTTTTGGGTACAAACTTTGTACTCATTGTTTTTCTTTTTACATTTTCATTCCTTTCAAAGATAGCTATACTCTTACATACACTCGCACTCACAATGCAGGTTTACATCCATTCGGGATCCCATGGGTAACGGTTCTGCTATGGATTTCTGTGATTATGAAAATCTAATATACCAAGCCAAAGACGAAGGTGAGGAAGATTGCAAAGTACCAGGGGAACTCGCCAGGTTACTACAACAAGAAGAGAGGACCATTCAGCCCCACGAGGAATCAGTGGACACAATCAACCTAGGTACTGAAGAAGACAAAAGAGAATTCAAGGTGGGTGCTAGTCTGGAACCCAATGTCAAAGAGCGTCTGATTCAGTTGCTACACGAGTATGTTGAGGTCTTTTCCTGGTCGTATAAAGACATGCCAGGACTTAATGCAAATATTATGGTACAACGTCTACCAACAAAAGAAGACTGTCCACCGGTAAAACAAAAGGTCCATCGCGTGCGACCAGACATGTTAGAGAAAATAAAAGCAGAAGTCGTGAAACAATTCAACGCGAGATTCTTGGCCGTCACCTCCTATCCACAGTGGGTAGCCAATGTTGTCCCCGTGCCCATAAAGGACGACAAAGTACGAATGTGCATGGACTACATAAATTTGAACAGGGCAAGCCCTAAGGATAATTTCCCACTACCCCACATTGATGTTCTAGTTGACAATACGGCACAATATAAAGTGTTTTCTTTCATGGACGATTTCTCAGGCTACAACCAAATCAAAATGGCGCCTGAGGACATGGAATAAACAACCTTTGTCACACAGTGGGGCACATTTTGCTACAAGGTTATGCCATTCGGACTGAAAAATGCTGGGGCAACCTATCAGGGTGCCATGGTAGCTCTATTTCACGACATGATACATCACGAAATAGAGGTCTATGTGGATGAAATGATAGCTAGATCTCAAACAGAAGAAGAGCAACTCGATCATTTACAGAAACTGTTTGAGAGGTTAAAGAAATACAAGCTGAGGTTGAACCAAAATAAATTCACATTTGGGGTGAGGTCCGGTAAACTCCTAGGCTTTGTCGTCAGCAATAAAGGTATTGAAGTAGATCCTGCCAAGGTGAAAGCAATACAAGAGATGCCTTCTCCTCGTACCAAGAAGGAAGTCAGAGGATTCCTGGGAAGTTTAAACTACATTGCCAGATTCTTCTCTCACCTGACAGCTACTTGTGAACCAATCTTCAAATTACTGAAGAAAGATCAAGTAGTCAAATGGAATGACGAGTGCCAAACAACTTTCAACAAGATCAAATAGTATCTGTAAGAGCCTCCTGTTTTGATGCCACCAGTCGAGGGAAGACCATTGATCATGTATCTAACTGTTTTGGAAAATTTAATGGGGTGTGTGTTGGGGTAGCATGACGAGTCTGGCCGAACAGAGCATGCTATTTATTACCTGAGCAAAAAGTTTACCGACTGTGAAACAAGATATTCACTGCTCGAGAAAACTTGCTGCGCTCTAGCATGGGCTGCTCACCGGCTAAGATAGTATATGCTGACCCGTACTACCTTATTGATATCTAAAATGGATCCAATAAAATACATCTTCGAGAAACCTTCTCTCTCTGGGATAATAACGAGATGGAAAATGATCCTGATAGAATATGACATACAATATATTACCCAAAAAGCAATAAAGGGTAGTGTAATAGCTGATCACCTTGCTCACCAAGTTGTGGAAGACTACCAGTCCATAAAGTTTGAATTCCCAGATGAAGACATCATGATGGTAAACAACTGTGAAGAATTCAGAGCATATGACAGACCTGAACAAGGATTCCGATGGACCCTAGTTTTTGATGGGGCATCCAACGCACTCGGTAATGGTATTAGTGATGTACTCATATCTCCTGAAGGGTGCCATACTCCCTTTACTGCAAGACTCTGCTTCAATTGTACCAATAACATGGCAGAATACGAAGCGTGCATTTTTGGTCTCAAAGATGCCATAGACTTGGGGATCAAATCCTTAAATGTATTTGGAGGTTCAGCTTTGGTCGTCAGCCAGATCAAAGGGGAATGGGAAACCAAACACCCTAAGCTTATCCCCTATAAAGAACATGTTCTGACATTGATCCCACATTTTGAGAAGATTACCTTCGAGCATTTCCCGAGAGAAGAAAATTAGCTAGCAGATCCACTAGCCATAATGTCATCCATGTTTAAACTTAAATGGGATAACGAGGCTCCCCAGATCACCATTGAACAAATTGATGAACCAACTCACTGTCACGAGATTAATACTGAAGAAATAGTGGACCAACCTTGGTTTCACGAAGTCAAGAGGTATCTCGAGGCTCAAGAATATCCAGAAGGAGCTTCAGTCAATGATAAGAAGTTCTTAAGGAGATTCTCTGCTAAGTTCTTCCTTAGTAATGGCATTCTCTACAAATGCAACCATGACTTTGTGTTACTTCATTGTGTAGACAAGGTTGAAGCAGAAAAGATCATGGATGATATATATGAAGGCACTTTTGGCACTCATTCCAGTGGGCATACGATGGCAAAGAAGATCCTACGGGCAGGCTATTACTGGTCTACCATGGAAGCAGATTGCTATCAACACTCTCGAACCTGCCACAAGTGTCAAATTTATGCTGACAAGGTGCACGTACCTCCGGTCCCTCTGAATGTCTTGACGGATCCTTGGCCCTTTGCTATGTGGGGCATCGATATGATTGGGGAAATCAAACCAACAACCTCCAATGGACATCACTTCATCTTAGTGGCCATTGACTATTTTACAAAGTGGGTTGAGGTAGCCTCTTTCGCTTCCGTGACCAAGAATGTTGTAGCCTGGTTCATTAAACAGAATCTTATATGCCAGTATGGTATCCCAGAGAGGATCATCATAGACAATGGTATGAATCTAAACAATACTATGATCACCACCCTATGCAAGTAATTCAAGATCCAGTATCACAATTCTTCCCCTTACCGACCAAAGATGAATGGTGTTGTCGAAGCCGCAAATAAGAACATCAAAAAGATCATACAGAAAATGACAGTCACGTACAAAGACTGGCATTAGATGCTACCATTCTCTCTCCACGGGTATCGTACCACAACTCGCACATCAACCGGGGTAACACCCTACTCTTTGGTATATGGCATGGGGGCTGTCTTGCCTATTGAGGTCCAAATCCCCTCTCTAAGAATTATGAAGGATGTAGGTCTGAACGAAGACGATTGGATCCAGAATCGACTTGATCAACTAAACTTGATTGATGATAAAAGACTTACTGTTGTCTATCATGGTCAAATGTATCAAAAGCGGATGATCAAGGCTTTCAACAAAAAGGTCAGACGCCAAGTATATCAAGTCGGGGATTTGGTGATCAAGCACATCATACTACCGCAAGGTGATCCCAGGGGCAAATGGACTCCTACATACGAAGGATCATTTGTGATTAAAAGTATATTCTCTGGTGGAGCAATGATCTTAACTACCATGGATGGCAACGACCTGCCACACCCTGTGAATGCAGGCATAGTCAAAAGATACTACGCATAAGAGACCCGCTAGGTTGACACACCTAGGAAAAACAAGGGCATCCCGGCAAACCAAAAAGGTTCGAGCAAAAATTAGGGATAAAAAAATTTTTGTACACCTGGTAAGTTGAAAACCCGAAAGGGAGACTTGGGCAAAAAAGGGTATCCCGGGGGACTGAAAACCCGAAAGGGCGGTCCAGGAAAAAGTTAGGGAATTAAAAGCGTATGACTATGTCCCGTTGGATCACCTTACAAACAACCTGCAAACTTGACGATTCTGATCAGTTCAATCAGCTTCGTACAAGGCAACAAATAGACAAGATGCTCAGAGACACGAAGGCTATAGCATAATGGGAACCCCATGGGATTATTGCACATAGCTATATTTTCTTTGTATCAAACTTTCATTTTTACGACGCCATTCTCTTACTAGAATGTTTGTCTCATTGTACAAAAATACTTACTCAAAGTCAATATAAATATATCCCTTTGAAAGTGCAAAACTATCTGTTTTCTTTACTCTTATGCTTTGTTTACAAAAACATCCAATGATTTATTTTTGAACATATGCATTTGAACATAAATACTGTTTACAAATGAACAAAATAAAAAGACAATCACTGATGCCTTTAAGAGATAGGGAAATCTCTCCAAGTTGTTTCCATAAAATCCCCCGCAGTGTGCAATTTAATCCCCAACGGAACAAAACTTTCAGCTATCAATCCCAAGTAGAAGTCGTCCAATTTCTCAGGATTCCCCAACAAGATTTTACAAGCAGCACACAACATTTCCCTTACAATAGAGTTTATTTCTCTAAGAAGAAATTCATCAACACTTCAACTTCACAACATGAAGACTTACACTCCATATCATCAACAGCAGTCAGGGATTTATTTCCCCCTATCCAACAGCAGTGCAGCAGATTAGCTCACATATGCATATATCGCATCCATGTATCATGAACATTGATAACACGAATGCATATATCACAGTCTCAGTGTACCATGCATTTCATACAACATTGCATTGCATACAGCTAATGTTTTACCCTTTTTAGGATAAGATTAATAAATGGCTATCATCAACAAATTACAAAGGTCAGAGATTGATACCTAAGACAAGCCAGGATAATTATCTACACGACCAACTGAAGCAATCCAACACGGGTTATTTAGATTCAACTTTTGATACAATTCAGATACGCTCTAGACACGGATGCCATCCTAATACTTATTCAGATTCAATCTCAGATACAATTCAGATACGCTCCAGACACGGATGCCATTCTTACACTCATTCAGTTTAAATCTCAGATACGGTTCAGATACGCTCTAGACACGGATGCCATCATGATACTCATTCAGATTCAACTTTCGGATACAATTCAGATACAATTCAGATACGCTGCAGACACGGATGCCATTCTGATACTCATTCAGATTCAACTTTCAGATACAGTTCAGATACACTCCAGACACGGACGCCATTCTTATACTCATTCAAACTCAGCTTCCCGATACAGTTCAGATACACTCCAGACACGAAAGCCATTCTGACACTCATTCAGTTTCAGCTTACAAATGTTGTTCAGCAATCATTTTGGATGGCATATGCAAGCCCATCTCCGACAACTTCTCGTCTTATCTCCAAATGGAATCTTTAAGCCCATTCCCCCTACCATCGACCATCACATCACAGAGTGCAAATTTCTGGGCACTCTAGTGTCCAATCATCTTCCACCTTCGAGTCACGAATGGCAAAACTCGCCAATCTAACTCTTCAAGCTTAAGAAGATTGAACAGGGGCAGATGTTGTACCCTAAAATTTTCCCTCTCATTTACCAATAATTTTCTCATAAGATCTCCCTTGACTCAAGATTGCACTAGGGTTGATCAGCTCAAGACACCTCCTTAAGCACTGATGACCAAAATTAGGGTTTGAGATTGCACAAGGATATTTGAACTTACAATGCCCCATATGACTTTCATGGATCATTATGGACCCCCAAGATCACTCATGTCAAGTTTCAAGTCTTGGATCACACTTTTGTCAGTCAACTGAGCAGTTGACCTAAAAATCAGTTGTATTTGGGAAAAAGTCAACCATGGCCAATTTACAGTCAAACTTCATAATTTATTATCCACATCAATATTTTAAACTCATATGTATCATTTGATCAAGTTTAGACCATAATTCCTCAAGAAATTTGATCAAATCTTCAAAAGGGCAAAATGGTCAAAATTAGGGTTTTGACTGGGAAAAGGCAATTTTTGATTTTTGACCTAGCAAATGATCAATTGGTTTAAGGCATGACCTCAAGAGTCAAATTGCATCATTTTTACCTAATAACATGGCTCAAAACATTGCAAGTCCAATGGATTGACAGATGAATTTTACAATCAACTGATCAAAAGTCAACTGTATATTGAAAAGTCAAACTTTGACTTTTTGGTAAAATTCAAATGCCAAAGATCACAATTCATCAAAGCATGTAAAAATATGAAACTTATTCATCAAGAAATCAAAAATTCAAAATTTCATTTTGAAAAGTGAAAATTTCTAAACTTAGAAATTTTTCTGTGTTGGAAATTTCTTATTTTTTCACAACTTTGAGCAAAATTTTCACCATGATGCAAGATGATTCAAGAGAAACTTACAACATCAAAGTTGTAGATCTCCATGAAATATACAACTTTTCTTTACAAAACTCCTTCCAAAAGTTCTTGGATCTCAAGTTATAATTTTAAGAATACATGGTTATGAAACAAAACACTTAGTGAAAGTTTGCCCTAATTTGGTCAGGATTTTGACCCAACTTCATGGCACTTTTTCATATAGTTCCAAGGGAAATATTCAAAAGAAATTCAAAGATGGGTTGTAGAGAATATTACAAGCTTTCCAAAATATCTAAGAACTCCTTGAGATCATTCTTGAGTAGGGAGAATCGAAGAGATGAAGTTAGGGTTTTATCACTTGAATTACAAGGCATTTTGTGATGAACAAAATTCAAATTCAAAGTTATGCTGCATAAAATATACTTTACAGGCCTCAAACTTTTTAGGAACTCCATAATTAATTGTTTGCACAGCTGTTAGAGGTCTCATTTCAAGCATTCAATGCAAGACCATGCTTTATATCCATTTTGGGAAGAAAGTGCACATTGCCATTTTGATAAAGTGACTTTTTGAGCAAAACTTGTTCTTGAGCCTTGCACTTGTTCTCTTCTGATCATACAAGTCCTATAACTCATGAGAAACTTTTTAGACACTTACAATCACTCAGCCCATGCTTGTACCTCCTCTTGAAACTTGTTTTCCCATTTTTTCTTGAAAATCAAGTAACCTAGCAATTAGTTGAAAACTTGTACTTCTGAGTGTCAAAAGCTCTCAAACCCTTTTGCTCATACATACACAAACCAATTGCCACAAATACCACGCATGCTTGACCCCTAAAAACACCAAGAGCTCAGAATCACATCTCATACCTCCATTTTCACATAAATTGACCAAAAACTTGAAACTTATAACTCCGTCGTGCGTTTTCAAGCCTTTTGGTTCCTAAAGCTTCTAAATATCACTTAGAACTGATCCCACACCCTGTTACAAGACTATAACACCATTAACACCATCCTCCATTTTCAAAAACAGAGCTTTACACTTGGACTTATCCATAACTCCTCAGGCACTTTCAGCTCAAGCTAAACACCCCATTAGCTTCCTGGGAACTTGAGGAAGCTAACCCAATCATTGGAACTCACTAAAATCTTCTCAAACTTAAAACTCGATACCCTCTTGCAAGGTGAGTTTTCTAACTTTGGAACTTTTCATACAGGCATCATCAATGATTTATTTATGAATGAAACATGTAGATATCATTGCCCTAAAGCTAACCATGTCCATAGTTTCCATTAATTTTGCTTGAACTTAGAGAATTTTAAGATTGAAATTTTTGATATTTTTAGGGTTCATATTAGGGCCATTGAAATTCATGTTTGTCTTTGATCCATAATTTTAATGCTTTACATTTCTGAAACCATGAGGAAATTTGCTACAAGTTTCATGTTTGCAGTTTTCATTTTTGTTGAGGATTGATTGAGTTACAGAGCTTCTGGATGGGCGTGAGGTTGAAGATGAAGTTGGCCTCAGGAACGTGTTTACCATATGTATTTATTGTTTTATTTATATAAACGGATGTATAGCCACCCTAGTGGTAGAAGCGCGCTCCTGTAACTAGAGGGACCTGGGTTCGAGCCCTAGTGGTACCCTTTTGATTTTTTTATTCATATTTTTTGCATTCTGACTCTTTTTTGGCAGTCGCTCGGCTTCATCTTTGGGCCTTATGTTTTTTTGTTATTTCTAACCCCCTGTTTCATTTACACATCACTGGCCCAATTTTATTTTCTTTTTTCTTATTTTTTATTTATTTGTTTTCTTAAATATTTTTCTAATATTCTAAAAAATCATAAAAAAATATAAAAATATTAGATTTATTTTTGGACATAGTTTATTTATTTTTTCTCACACAAAAATTATTTTATTTTATCATACTTAATTTATTTCACTAATTATTCTTGTAAATTTAATTAAAAATAGGGTTTTTGTTATTTCCTTTTACACCATTTTAAATATTTTATTTTAATATTTAAAAAGACCAAAAATATTTTATAATACTATAATTCATGTTCAAAGCAAAAATACCAAAAATACTTTTCTTATAAACTTATTTTCTTTTTAATCAATTAATAATTTAGGGTTTTATTTAATTATCTTTTCCTAGTAAAATTAGGTTTACTTTTATTATTTTAATTAATTATTTTCTTATAATTAATTAGGTTAAAAAAATTCCCTTTTTTCCTAAAAAATCCAAACAAAAATATTTATTTTCTTCACACTTACATTCTTGTATATTTTTTCTTTTTTGTACATTATATTCATTTAATTTCTTGTACATTGATGCCAATTCAATATGGTTGTAATAGACTAATTAGGTTTATTTTCTTGCAATCCCCATTTATAATTTGTATACCCCTCACAAGTATTGTAATAACGTAGTAACTTTAAATTCCGCAATTTATCGCTTTATATATAACATGCTAGTAGTTAGGGTTTGTATGGAAAGACTAAAATCAATACTTAGAAAAACCCTAATCAAAGACAAAATCAAGCATGAAAATAATACATTTGAACACAAGCACCCCCTAGGGTAAATACACTTGGCTGCCTTTACAAAATGGCCATATTACGCATGTGAGGCATCTTAGCAAAAAGCAAGCAAAGTATAAGATCATAGTCCCTCGATGACGCTATCTAAGTTGCCTTTCAAATGATCTTGGTCCCTAAAAGAGAATGCTAAGATACCTTGCAACATTGCTAATCATGGTTATACGATGACCCACGCCCATCTCGTTTACATCCAAAGATAGGGTTACTTACCAAATCAATGGTAAGTTAACAATGTCAAAGGAAAAGGAAAATGAACATGAAAGACTTTTGAGTAGGTAGAATGCTCCTAATTACTTGCTCCATTTCAAAACAAAACATCCTTGCTATTTTCAAAACAAACATCTACACTTTCAAAACCTATTACAAACTTGAAAAGATTTTCAAAAGATCAAACATCTTTGTATACATTCTTATGAACGAGTATCATTACAAAGATTTCCTAAACAATGGCCTATTTACAAAATACTTTCAAAAACTACACAAAGCACAATTTCAAACAAAAGCAAGTGATCTAGCAAGTAACTAAGATCCCATGGAAAACCATGGATGAAAAGGATTATAATATCTTCTCTTTTCATAATCTACCCCCCGAACTCAAGAAATAATCTCAAAGGTCTTTCCTGTGCTTTTTCACATTTCCTTTTGGATAAAAGAAAAGTCGTTGGCGACTCTTGCTAACCGTGACATTTGCGATAAAACGCAAAACCTTCAAGTCAGTTCTCCCACCGTATCACAGTACCATTCGTGTCACATGAAATATGGATGACTATAATGGTGTTGATTATAATGGAATTAATTTGATTGAAGATTACTCTGTTGAGGTTGTGTCTTATGACGAGTATGTTTCTGCTGATGATTTCTTTTTAGATGAAGATATGTTATATGAGAAAGATGCTGAAGAAGCAGGGGTGAATGTCATTGTGCCATATTTTGATATTCCGGCTCCTGTAGAAGTTGCATATTACGATAAGCCAGTTTTGACTCTTTTGATCATCATTTTTCCTGGTCCTCGTCCATATGAGTCAAATAGGGCCGTGTCATACCAATATAACGCAAATATGATAGAAGATGGTGCGAAAGTTCCCATCCCTCCTTTGCCCAAAGTTTAAAACATTGCTAAAGAAAGCCGAGTGACCCGAAGTGGTCGTGTCTTCTCTCCCATCTTTCGGGGAGACGTGGATCCTGGAAAGAAGATTGTCGAGACTTATACTGAACCATAAAATATGGTAGGGGAATCCAGTGGCTCTACATTGGAGAAAGATGTTGACGACCTATTGAAAATTATCAAGATGAGTGAGTATAAGATCGTAGACCAGCTGTTGCAGACACCATCTAAGATTTCCATCCTAGCCTTGTTGATGAACTCCTCTGCTTATCGGGAATCTTTGATGAGAGTGTTACATCAGGCGTTTGTTGAGGTTGATGTGTCTCTGGAGAAATTCAATGGAGTTGTAGGGAATATTACTTCCTGTAATAATCTGATTTTCTGTGACGAAGAATTACCCGACGAGGGGAGAAACCATAACTTGGCTCTACACATATCCATGAACTGTAGGGATGATTCTTTGTCTAATGTGCTGATAGATAATGGATCCGCTCTGAACTTTATACCAAGAAGTACCCTCACAAAGCTCAAGTATCAGGGAGCTTCTATGCACCCTAGTTCCATTATAGTAAAAGCTTTGGATGGTTCCAGGAAGTTTGTCATTGGAGAAGTAGATTTAGCTATTCATAATGGCCCACATCTGTTTCAAATCACTTTTCAAGTCATGGACATCATCCCGGCCTATAGTTGTTTGTTGGGACAACCTTGGATTCATGAGGCAGGAGCCGTTACATCCACTTTACATTAGAAATTAAAATTTGTTCGAGAAGGAAAAGTGGTGGTTGTGAATGAGGAGCAAGCTCTGTTAATTTCTCATTTATCCTCTTTCAGTGTTGTAGAAGTTGATGAAGTTTTCGTTGGAACCTAGTTTCAAGATTTATCCATTGATAATGTAAGGAGGAATGAAGATTACATTGCTTCGTTCACGGATGCCCAGCAGGTTGTGCAAAAGGGTCTTAGCAGTGTGTGGGGACAGGTTATTAATCCACCCATGAACAAGAATGGTACAGGTTTGGGATTCGCTCCAAAGAAGAAGAAGAATGAAGTAGCAAAACCGGAGTATGATCCTCGTTCATTTTATGAAATCTTCCACAGTGCAGGATATCTCCACCCGACTACTCCGAAGATCAATGTTATCCTTAAGGATGAGCCAGAACAAAAGATGGATAACTTCGTGACATGTGGAGTTAGAGTCTAGAATTGGATCACTGTTGATGTTCCCTCTTGCAGTCATATTTCGAAGTAATTTGTTTTTGTTAAGTCTTTTTTTCAAAAGCCTTTCACTCTGCCCAAGGTGAAAGCAATAGTTGTTTGGGCGTGTCTGTTGTTTTGAAGGTTTAAATTATTAATAAAAGTTGTTTTTGTTTCCCAAATTGTGTTTTTACTTTTTTCTTTTTCTTGGAAAAATGGTAAACATAAAAAACTTTTGTAAATAAATAATTGAAAATAAATATGCACACTCACTTGTTAGATGTGTCAGTCTCTAAAATCATCATAATCATATGTGCATATTAATTAAACTAGTTGAAAATAATGATCCTGCACCCCCTCCCAACTTTGAATACCCTGTGTATGTGGCTGAAGAATAGGAGTTTACTGAAATACCATAAGAGGTTTCTCGATTTCTTGAGCACGAGGAGAATACCATTCAGTTGTACGAAGAGCCGTTGGAGACTATTAATTTGGGATAAGAGGAAGATGTGAAGGAGGTCAAGATTGAAGCACTGCTTCATCCTGATGTGAAGAGTAGGTTGACTGAACCGTTGAAAGAATACTCAGATATCTTTTCTTGGTCTTATCAAGACATGCCTGGGATAAATACTGATATTGTGGAGCATCATTTTCCATTGAAGCCAGAATGTCCACCAATCAAGCAGAAGTTGTGGAGAACTCATCCTGATATGGCAGTAAAGATTAAAGAGGAGTGTTGTACCCCAAAATTTTCCCTCCCATATTTCTCAATACATTTCAAGTGAGGTCCTCAAATTGCTCAAGGAAGTCCAAGGGTTGACCAGACAAACTCTCTCCTAAGGCAGTCTACCTCAAATTAGGGTTTCACTTTGCATCAAGATGTTTTAGTCCAAAGGATGACAAATGCTCACCATTGTCCTAATATGTTATCAATATCATCCATGTCAATTTTCAAGCCTTGCAGAGGAAGTTTGTTCAGTCAATTGCTCAAAGGCCTGAAAATCGACTATGCTAGGGCAAAAGTCAATTGTGGCCCACATACAGTCAAACTTCAAGATTTTTGGTCAACTTTCTCATTTTTAAGTATTAATCATCATTTGATCAAGGGTTGATCATGATTCCTCAAGGATTGCTCACAATTCATCAAAACCCAAAAGTTGCTAAATTAGGGTTTTGTAGGAAAAGTCAACTCAACTTTGACCAAGCATAACTTTCTCATAATTTATCAAAAATGACCCATCCAAATCTCATTTTGAAGAGGATGTAATTCCCTAAAATCCATCTTCAGATCCTAAGTTCAAAATATGCACTCACAAGAAGATATAAATTTGGACATTATAGGTCATTTTCAAAAGTCCACAAAAAACACCTTTTTGGGTCAAAGCTTCATACATGAACATGGAAGACTCAATTGAGATGAGACCAAAAGGGTTGCGTAGAGGACATCTGAAGCTTTCTAAAAAGTCTAAGAACACATCTCTAGGGCCAAAATTGAGGGGGTTATGCATTGGTGAAGTTGACCTTTTTTGCAAAATTGCCAAAAGTCAAATGTGTCCGAAATTGCATATTTTGTCAACTGGGGCCAACTTTTTATGCTTGCATTGAGTTTGTAATGTGACCCACGACCCATGAGCTCTTCCATTTGTCATTATTTTATTTTTATCATTTATTTTGATTTTATTTCATTTAAATCAAATAAAATCAAAATAAAATCATGGAAATATCAAAAGCTAATTAAATCTTGAGATTTTATGCATATTTAGGTCCATTACACAGCTGGAAGTGAGATCAAATCGTGCAAGGTTCAAATGGACTAAAAATATTGGGTTTGCTTGATTTGGAAAGATTTGCACAAAGGATCAAATCATGAATCAATAATCATAATTGAGGGAGATTTGATACAAGTTTGCAACCCTAATTCATTCTAGGATACATAAGGAACAATTGCAGACCAAAAACAAAGAGGTTAGAGGCGTGCAAGAGAGAAAGCAAAGTTGCAAAAATTCAAGAAAAGTGGCAAACTAATTTCCACGTTTCAGATCAATTCAAAGCATTCTAGTTATCCCAATCAGCTGTTGGACTCCCCAGGATCATATTGCAACCATTAGCAAGCTTCCTCAAGCCTCGAACCGTGCTGTAAGTTTCACACGACTTCCATATTTTCTTGAAATCAAATACGTTAATTCTGGCACGTTCAGCATGTTTGATTGGTACATTTATGATCCTTGAGTTATTTTCAAACTATTGATTATAGCCAATTGTGTTTTTACTGACCATACAGCAAGTTGCCATGGCTAGGGTTTTCTCTTTAAGTTTAGGGTTTTCTTGTACAGGGACAATTGGCCATTAATAATGGTACCATGATACTCGTGAGGTTGCAACGAGTTGATTGGTACCATTGGTTGTGATTTATCTTTCTTGCACATGATTTTGGAGATGCACAGGGTTATACCTACGCCTGGTGTCCGTAGGTAAAGGTATTTGATCTAACATGACGAAGGCCACGAGAAAGATGACGGCGTGGCAGATGATGAATAGCCAATTTCGAATTTCGCGCGTGGTTTGAGTTTAACCATTTGTTTTATTATATAATAATTTCTTGTCATTATTTGTACAACAAAACAAACCAGCTAAGATGGTCAGCATGTAGTGTGAGAACGCCTAAGGGCCTGGGTTCGATCCCCAAGTCCCAACTTTGTTTCCTATTATTTTTTCTTGCATAATCAGGTGCCCATGTATCCAACAAGTCTACCATGCATCATCAATATCACACCATCAGATCATCAAGGCTGCAGATCCAACACCTTATCTATGAGGGTCCACCATGGGCATGAGTCAACCGCACGCATGAGATTGGAAAAGTCAACAAAGGCCATCAACATTTGGGCCCAACATTTTCCATCAACACCCCCTTCTTACAAAGACACCAGGCCCATTCTTATTTCTTTCTTTTTTATTTTATTTTATTTAATTTGTTTAATTTATTTTCTAACAAAATTAATTTCTTTTTTCACAAAAAATCATAAAATCAATTTTCACAAATTTAGAATTAGGTTTTATTTTATTTTACCAAATTTAATTTAATATTAGTCTCATTTAATTTAGGATTAATTCTAACTTTTTTCATATATTTAAAATCAATTAGAAAAAAATTAGGGTTAACATGTGATTTAATTTTTATTTCTTTCTCAAATAAAACAAAAAAAATACAAAAAAAAAGTTAATTTAATTACTTTTCTAAATTTAAATTAATTAGTAATTAGGTTTTTTTATTTATTCAATTAACCTCATTTTCTCAAAATAATCAAAAACCACAAAAAAATGATTTTTTTCTTTCAATTAGGTTTAGATGGGGTCAAAACCCTAACTCCCTTTCATTCAATTCATCGCGCGCATTTTATTATTTTTGCAATATTAATGTAACTGCTCACGGTATGTAATAGCTTAAATTAGGATTTTCTTTTATTTTATCATGTTATGGTTTTTTTTGGCTATGTAATTAATCCCTACCCCGAAGCCTTGTAATAGCGTAGGTTTTATTTCTCGCATTTTAATTCTCGCAAATATTAACTGTTAGATGTATGTTAGTAGGATTGTATGACAAGATTGCATGATAATATAAAATGGCTTGAAAACCCTAATGTGAAAAGATAATAACTGAAATCAAATCACTCGCACATGCACACTCCTAGGGTATACTCTCACTTCGGTTGCCTTCGGTAAACGATCATTAAGTATAGGGCGTTTTAATGGTTACCCTCCTGTCTAAACAAAGATCAAATGTCCCAATCAGAAATGTTGCCTCAGAAAGGTTGCCTCAGAAATGTTGCCTCTAATATGATCTTAAGACTTTAGGGTTATTACTAAGACGTCCTAACATTGCTTTAGTGATCGTACGTCCCTTTCGAATTAACCCTTACAAATCCAACGACGGTGCTACCTATTTCTCAATAGTAGGATAGCATTGTCTAAAGGAAACGAGAATAGAAACAATTCTTTTTCGAGTAGGTAGATGCTAGTAGGTACTTACTCAAAATCAAACTTTTCACACTTACACTTTTCAAACAAGTTTTCAAAAACACTTCGTAACACTCTTGAGGACAGAAACAAGGGTTAAAACGAAGTAAAACAAAAAAATTTCAAAGCAAACACACACAAGAAATTTTCAAAAAGATGAGCAAGTACCTAAGAGCCCATGGAGAACCATGGATAGAAAGGGTTCTAATACCTCCATTTCTATAATCTACCCCCCGTACTCAAAATCTCGAAAAAGGAATTTTTCTGTGCTTTTTTCCTTTCCAGTTGGATAAAATGAAAGTCGGTGGCAACTCTTGCTTACCGCGACATTTTGTGAATATAAAACGCAAAACGCAAATCAACATTTTCCAAAACAGTCGGTTCTGCCACCATATCACAAGGAGGTATTGAAGCAAACTGATGCTGGTTTTCTTGTTACATCAGTGTATCTTTAGTGGATTGCCAATATTGTTCTAGTACCAAAGATATACAGAAAAGTCTGCATGTGCGTTGATTATATAGATTTAAATAAAGCAAGTCCAAAAGATGATTTCCCATTGTCGCATATTGATATGTTGGTAGATAGCACTACAAAATTAAAAGTGTTCTCGTTCGTGGACGGATTTTCCGGTTATAATCAAATTAAAATGGCTCCTGAGGACATGGAAAAAACAAAGTTTATCACACCTTTGGGAACATTCTGTTATAGAGTGATGTCTTTCAGGTTGAAGAACGCTGGTGCGACGTACCAGAGGGCTATGACAACCATATTCCATGATGCATAAGGAAATTTAATTATATGTTGATTATATGATTGCAAAATCTCATACTGAAGAAGGGCATATGGTAGACTTGCTGAAACTGTTTCAGCGTTTGAGGAAATATCGTCTCCGCTTGAATCTGAAAAAGTGTACTTTTGGTGTTCATTCAGGAAAGTTGTTAGGTTTCATGGTCAGCCATAAAGGAATTGAAGTTGATCCTGATAAAGTCAGGGAGATTCAAGAAATGCCTGCACCAAGAACTGAAAAGAAAGTTAGAGGATTCCTTGGGCGTTTGAATTATATCTCCATGTTTATCGCTCACATGACTGCCACATGTGAACCAATCTCCAAGCTTTTAAAGAAACATCAAGGTTGTGTATGGACTGATGATTTCCAAAAGGCATTTGAAAGTATCAAAGAGTATCTGCTTGAACCTCTTATATTTCTAACTCATGTTGAAGTAAGACCATTGATTATGTATCTGAATGTGTTAGATAGCTCCATGGGCTGTATTTTAGAGCAACAGGATGAAACAGGAAAGAAAGAATACGCGATTTATCACCTGAGCAAGAAGTTCACTGACTACGAGACATGGTATTCTATGCTGGAAAAGACATGTTATGCTTTGGCCTGGGCAACAAAGCGTTTGCGGTAATATATGTTGAATCATACTACTTGGTTGATATCCAAAATGGATCTGATTAAATATATCTTTGAAAAGTCTGCTCTTACTGGAAGAATTTCCCATTGGCAGATGTTGTTGTCTGAATATGACATTGAATACCGTACTAACAAATTTATTAGAAGCAGCATCTTAGAAGAGTATCTTGCTCACCAACCGGTTGATGATTATCCGTCAGTTAAGTACGATTTCCCTGATGAGGATGTGATGTATCTGAAAGTTAAAGATTATGATTAACCATTCCCTGAGGAAGGTTCGGATCCTGAATCCCGATGGGGTATGGTGTTTGATGGAGTTGTGAATGCTTATGGAAAGGGAATTGGTGCTGATATTATCACTCCCCATGGGTCTCATATCACTTTTACTGCAAGATTGATGTTTGATTGTACCAACAACATGGCAGAGTATGAAGCTTACATTATGGGTCTTGAAGAAGCTACGGACCTCAGAATTAAAATTCTGGACGTATATGGTGATTCGGCTTTGGTAATAAATCAGATTAAAGGAGAATGGGAGTCTCGTCATCCTGGTTTGATTCCTTACAAGGATTATGCAAGAAGATTGTTACCCTTCTTTAATAAAGTTGAATTCCATCACATTCCTCGAGAAGAGAACAATATGGCAGATGCTTTGGCCACCTTGGCTTCCATGTATCAAGTGAATCAGTGGAATGATGCACCTCAGATTACGATCCAACTCCTTGATAGGACAGCTCATGTGTTTGCTATAGAGGTGATATCAGATGATAAACCATGGTATTACGATATTAAGAACTTCCTTCAAACTCAAGAATACCTGCTTGGTGCGTCAAACAAAGATAGGAAGACACTAGAAGATTGTCAAGTAGCTTCTTCCTCAATGAAGACATGTTATATAAAAGAAATTATGACATGGTCTTGCTCAGATGCGTGGATAGACACGGAGCATACATGTTGATGCATGAGATCCATGAAGGTTCATTCGGTACACATGCCAATGGATATTCAATAGCAAAAAAGATGCTAAGGGCAGGTTACTACTAGCTGACAATGGAATCTGATTATTACAAATTTTCAAGGAAATGCCATAAGTGTCAAGTTTATGCTGACAAAATTCATGTGCCCCCAACGCCTCTCAATGTTATATCTTCCCCGTGGCCTTTCTCTATGTGGGGTATTGATATGATCGGGATGATTGAACCCAAGGCTTCTAATGGACATTGTTTCATTTTAGTAGCAATTGACTACTTCACTAAATGGGTTGAAGCATCTTCTTACACCAATGTCACCAAGCAAGTGGTGGTGAGATTCATTAAGAATAATCTTATATGTTGGTATGGTGTGCAAAGCAGGATTATCACTGGCAACTACTCGAATTTAAACAATAAGATGATGACAAAACTTTGTGAAGAATTCAAGATAGTTCACCATAATTCGTCTCCTTACACGCCTAAGATGAATGGGGTTGTTGAAGCTGCTAACAAGAACATTAAGAAAATTATCTAGAAGATGGTTGTCACCTATAAGGATTGGCATGAGATGCTCCCTTTTGCTTTGCACGGATACCGTACATTTGTCTGCACTTAAACAGGGACAACCCCTTTTTCTCTTGTTTATGGCATGGAAGCAGTGTTCCCCATAAAGGTTGAGATTCCCTCTTTACGTGTAATCATAGAAGCCAAGTTGACAGAGGATGAATGGGTCCAGAACATGTTTGACCAGTTGAATTTGATTGAAGAAAAGAGAATGACCGCTTTATGTCATGGTTAGTTGTGTCAGAAAAGAATGAAGAAAGCTTTTGATAAGAAGGTCAAACCTCTTGAATTCAGAGAAGGCGACCTCGTGCTCAGAAAGATCTTGTCTTTAAGCGCTGACTCTAGGGGAAGTGGACTCCCAATTATGAAGGCCCTTATGTTGTCAAGAAAGCCTTCTCCGGCGGTGCCTTGATTCTTGAAACTATGGATGATGAAGAGTTCCCATGTTCCGTGAATGCTGATGCAATCAATAAATACTTTGCCTAAAGAAATAAAAGAGCAACTCGCTAAGTTGAAAACCCGAAAGGGCGGCTTAGGCAAAAAAGAGTGTGTCGGTAGGCTGAAAACCCAAAAGGGCGGTCTAGGCAAAAGTTAGAGACATAACAGAATAAATTTTCCCAATAGGTTGAACCCGCAAGGGCAACCTAGGAAAAAGTTAGGGATTTCCTGGAAAGTAACTCCATCAAATAAGACTTGATCGTTGAAGAAACAATCTTCTTAATTTCCCATACTTCAATTGAAGCCTGTACACAGAGATTCAAAGTTGTTAGGGAGGATAATGGTCATTATATTTCAATGTACCTTTTCTATGTACTTACCATTTTCCAAAACTTTATAATCACCTATGGAGTCATTCCATTTGTGGACTACCATTATATCAATAAAATTTGAGCCTTTATCCAATTCTTTGCAGTCTTTATTTTTATTTAATACACAAAAATTTCATTTATTATTGATAGCAATTTTCAAAACAAAAATATTAAAACCATAAAAACAAGTTTTTGAAAGAAAAAAAAACTTGCAAATCTCTTTTACTTCGATTTTTGTGAATCAAAGGGAGTAAAAACAGTGGTTCCAAGGGTGGATGGATTCAAAAGGATGAAAGATATAAGGATGAGTTTGAGTATCTTAATGCCTCTCTCCTTTATTCCCCGGTTAAGTTCCAATTCAGGGAAGTGCCTGCAAGAACTTTCTTCTCCCTAGTAAGGACGTCAATGTTGTGGTATGCGTCACAAGTATCCCAACAAGGGAACTATTTCCTTTTGAGAAATGTTTAGGCGGATATCAACATTTATTGGTTTTCTCTCGCCGTGTACTGAGTTTGATTTAAAGTCCCGACAACATTGATTTCATTAAAGATATAGTTTCCTTATAAAGTTGCATATCACCGTGAAGTTACTTTGAATTACTCAGATATGTTTGTGTTTTCCCCTGGGCGTGTGTGACATCATATTTCCTAGTGAAAGTAGTGCAACGATCCCTAGTTGGAGTCTAGACAATGTGATATTGTCTCCCCAAGTGAAGTCTGTATAATATTCTCCGGTGAAGTATGAAATAATTTATTATACCCCTGCAACTTTATGATTCATTATTAGATTATGTTTTAAACTATGCTTTTTCTCCAGAGAAGTTGAGCCTTGAAGTAGGATGTAGTTTCCTCAGTTGGTCGCTTACCCTCTTATGGAATTTCCGTCTTGGATGCATTGTAGTAGAGTGTTGTACTTACCCAAGTTTGGTTTTGTCTGGTTATCCCCAACGTAGTGCATTTGTTTTGTCAGCATATACACGACGGACATTCATACATTCATTAATACAAATGTGCATAGCTGAATATAATTTGATTGCTCATTTGCGTTCTTAATGTTTCCGTTGATATCTTATCATCTTTGTAGAGTTGTGTTATCCTCTCTCCAATAGAGTGTCAACCCTAAGCAGAAAGTGTATATCCTTTCAATTTGCACACTGAGTTATCCCTCGTGGAAGATTTTTGCTTTAGTCTTCCTACCCAGTACATTACTTGGATGAAGTTGATTCCCATTTTGAGTTTATTCCTCATTGGGTGGTGTCTTGGCTGGCTGTTTCACTCCAGTTTATTCCTGGTTTGAATTCTGTGATCTCTGGCAGCAATGTTATTATGATCTCTCTAGGCTGTGGAACCTAGATGGAGAATATGCAGTTATTTTACACGTGAAAAATTTATCTCCTTAACAAGAATATGTTCATATTTCCCCAGGAAGTTAAAGTTCATCCCTCAGTAGTGTTATTACATTACTTTTCCTTCTTAATAGCAAGTGGTCGTCTCTTTGTTTCAGCAACCTGTTTTTCCCCAGTAAGTCTGTTAGTCCCCGCTGATGTTTTTACTCCAATGGATGGTAATCTCTTTGTTGTGGGAGATAGTTCATTGTTGAGATATGTTTTTACTCCAATGGATGGTAGTCTATTTGTTATGGGAGATAGTTAGTTGTTGAGATATGTTTTTACTCCAATGGATGGTAATCTCTTTGTTATGGGAGATAGTTCATTGTTGAGATCTGTTTTTACTCTAATGGATGGTAATCTCTTTGTTATGGGAGATATTTCATTGTTGAGATCTGTTGTTACTCCGATGGATGGTAATCTCTTCGTTATGGGAGATAGTTTGTCGTTGAGATTTTATTTTTCACCCTTTTCAAGAATGTCTTGGTTAAGGAAGAATTTGAGACTCGTTCTTGGTGAAATTCCAGAATTTTGGAAAACTTGTTATTATTTGATGCATACTTCTGCATTCGATGGAAGTTGGTTGATCATCATTTGTTAGCCTACCAGATATTTGATAGTATGGTGTTTCATCTACCTTTTTTACTACCATTTTTAGCCTGTTATACCTTTGATAGTGTGGTATTCAATATCTTGTTACCAGTCTCAGTACTGATGTAAATCGTTTTTGTTACCAGTCTCAGTACTGATGTAAATCATTTTGTTCTCCAGTCTCAGTACTGATGTCAGATTATTACCAGTCGCAATACTGATGTTACCAGTCTCAGTACTGATGTAAATCTTTTTTATGTTTCTAATCTCAGTACTGATGTCAATCTTTTGTTCCCTGTCATAAATACGGACATCAATTTCTTGCTCCCAGTCATAAATACTTGCTGGCAATCTCTCGTTTACTAGCCTTAATACTGATGTTGACCATCATTTCTGAGCCAATATTATTATGTTTTTCTACCTTGTTGTACCCCAAAATTTTCCCTCTCTTTTCTCAATACCTTTCTCACAAATATCTTCAATGGCTCAAGTTTGCACAAGTTTTGACTAGGTCAAATCCCCTCATAAAATACTGAAACTCCAAATTAGGGTTTTGATTTTCACAAGAACAATTGGACTTCTAATGCCTCAATTGGATTTCATGGTTTATTATAGACCTCTAAGAATACTCATGACAAGTTTCAAGTCTTGGATTATAATTTTGCTCAGTCAATTGATCAGATGACTGAAAATCAACTGTATTGGTTAAAAAGTCAATTATGGTCAAACTACAGTCAAAATTCAAGATTTTTGTTCCACATCAATATTTTGAAGTCATATTCATCAATTTTTCAAAATCTCATCACAATTCCTCAAGAAAAATAGTCAAATCATCAAAAGGGCAAAATGGTCAAAATTAGGGTTTTGACTGAGAATGACTGATCGGTGACTTCTGACCTAATACATCACTTAATGGTTTTATATATGGTCTTAATGACTCAAACACATCGTCTTTACCTAATTTCATTACTCAAATCATTCCTCAAGATCAATTGATTGATATTTGAAATTTGATCAACTGATGAAAAAGTCAATTATAGCACCAAAAGTCAAACTTTGACTTTTTGGTCAAATTTGAGTTTCAAATATCAAAATTCATCAAAACATGCAAAAATATGAGGATTGATCATCAAGAAATCAAGAAAGTCAAAAGTCTTTGAAAAAAGTCAAAGTTTTCAAGACTTAGAAAATTTCCCAAGTGTTTTAACCTTATTATTTCATAACTTCATGGTACCTTTTCATCAAAATGCAAGACGATTCAAAGAAAACTTTCAACATGAAAGTTGTATATCTTGATGAAATCTACAAATTTTCTTTGCTGATCAAGTCCTAGAAATTCTTGGATTTTGAGTTATAGATTCATAAAGTCATGCACTTTTTCTAAAACACAGTGAAATCTTGACCTAGTTTGGTCAGGATTTTGACCTAACTTCTTGGCCAATTTTCACCTAGTTCCAATTTGATTTAGCCAAAATGATAAAAAAAGGGTGTTGTAGATAATGTTACAAGCTTTCCAAAATGTCCAAGAACTTGAAGAGATTATTTTTGAGCTAAGAGAATCGAAGAGAAGAAGTTGGTCATCCATTCTTAAATGACAGGTCATTTTGATGATGAACACACAACCAAAACTCCAACCAAAGCTACAAGATCTCTCTTTCTAGGCTATGTCTCCCTAAATCTATGCATAATCAAGAAATTACATAAACCCTAAGTGTATTACACAAATATTTGAAGCTTTGTCCAAGTCTTGATACCATTTATGGTTAGAAATGCAAAAGCAACATTTCCATTTGCATAAAGCTTCACTTTTCCAACCACTCTCTTCTTTCAAACTTGAAATCTGTTCCTAAAGATCACAACAAATCCACAAAATCTACAAAGCATGGCTAAGTTCCTCGATTTACTCTTTTCTTCATCATGAAACAACTTGTCTTTATAAATTTGAAAAATGCATAATATGTGATTCTGATCATCTCAAGTCCTCAAACCTTTTCTCTATAAAATAGAGGCATCATTTGCAAGCTAACTCACGATTTCAAGAGCCCTAAAACTCACTCAAACTTAGAACTCAGAACTGCATCCAAGCCTCCATAACTTGTCATTCCTGGCCAAAAACTTTAATCTCATAATCCACTCTTGCGTTTTCCCTCTAAATCATTCTCAAAGCTTCTATACATCAAATATAATCCATCCCAACACCCGTTACAGTTCTGTAACTCCATTTTCATCTTCTTCCAAACTCAAAACTAGAATCCTGTACATTGACTTCTACAAGGAGTTTCAGCCACTCTTAACTCAAGCTAAGCATTGCATTAGCTTCCTAGAGGTCCAAGGAAGCTAACCAGATCATTGCAGCACCTTGAAGCAAGCTCAAACTCAAAACACGAATTCCATTTTCAAGGTGAGTTTTCTGACTTTTTAACTCTTCATATCGGCATCATTTGGTTTCCATTTTCGAAGATAAAATGTAGACATCATAGCCTGAAACTAACCATGTCCTTAGAATTCATTTATATTGCTTGAGTAGTGAGACTTTTGAAGATGAACTTTATGAAAAAATTAGGTTTTTATTTGGTACCAGTAAAATCATCATTCATCTTTGATTTATAGCTCATGAACTTTATATGGTTGGATTCGTATTAAAAATGGAGCAAGTTTCATGTTTACATTTTCTGATTTGGTTGAGAAATGAGGAAGTTACAAATTCAAAAATGGTGATGAAGAGGCTGGTGCGAGGTTGAAGATGAAGTCATATCCAGAACTTGGTTTATTTTAAACTTAATGATTGTTGTTCTATACACTGATGAAACAGCCACCCCAGTGGCAGGAGAAGCGCGCGTAAGGCATTACCCTATAAGGTCCTGGGTTCGAACCCCAAGGACCTTTTGTTTTATTTTCTAACATTTCTTTGTTTCATTTTTGAACAAGAGGCGCATTTCGGCCTTCCTCTCTTGGGCCTAACTATTTTTACTTTCTCTCACACCCCTGATTACTTCATGATGCGCAGGCCCGTTCTTTTTTTATTTTGTCTATTTATTTTCTGATCTAAACAAAAAAGGACTTGGGCTTAGAAACAAAAATTGTTTTACTTCTAAACCATCCATTTCATTTTTAAACTTCCCCCTAATTTTTATTTCATATTTTATTTTATTTTTATTTATTTTTAATTCTTATTATTATTATTATTATTATTATTATTATTATTATTATTATTATTATTATTATTATTATTATTATTATTATTATTATCTAATTAAAAAAATACCAAAAATATTTTATTAAATACTTAGACTAATTTTTTATTTTACTTAAACTTAAAACCCTAAAAAATATTTTCTTAACACAATTAATTTCTTTTTTAATTAAATTAATTTAGACTTAGTTTTATTTTAATTTTCTTTTTTTATTGAATTAACTTAGAATTTAGGAGTTTAATTAATTAATTTCTTTCCATTCATTTTTAGTTTAACCAATTAGGTTAAAACCTTTCACCAAAAAACCATAAAAAAACAATTTTCTTTTTCTTTTACATTAGCTCTATATTCTTGTACATTTTTGCATTCTATTATTCAATATGGTTAGAATAGTAATTAGGATTTAATTGCTTTCATTCCCTATTTGTAATTTGTATCCCCATCCCCTAAAGTATTGCAATAGCGTAGAACTTTAAATTTCCATAATTTATCGCTTTCAATATTATTTCTAGTAACTAGGGTTTGTATGGTAAGACTTAAAATCAACAAGTAGACAACCCTAACTCAAGACAAAAATACATGAAATCAATACACCTTTCACACTTGCACCTCTAGGGTTAACCTATACTTGTTGCCTTAGAATAAAACAGTCATGTCCCTCGAACATGGAATACTTTAGCAAAGACCCTCAATTATAGTATCATAGTCCCTCGATGACCCTTCGATGTTGCCTTCGATAAACGATCTTAGACCCTTACAATAAATTTCTAAGGTATCCTACATGTTGTCTTCTATGACTATACGATGACCAACGCCTGTCCCTTCACATCCAATGATATGGTTGCTTACTAACTAATGGTAAGATAACACTATTTAAAGGAGGAGGAAAAGATTTAAGACTTTTTGAGTAGGTAGAACGCTCGTAGTTGTTTGCTCACAAATAAAACCATCTTCACACTTACACTTTCAAAACATCTTTCTAAAAACAAACATCTCTTTGAACTATTTCAAAACCAACACTTTATATACATTCTTATAGATACGGGAATCATTACAAAGTTTTCCGAAACAAAGGTGTTTTCAAAATATTTTCAAACTTACACAAAACACAAAAACATTTACAAAAGCATTTCAAAGTGAGCTAGCAACTAAGAGCCCATAGATAACTACGGATGAAAAGGGTGCTAACACCTTCCCTTTTCATAACCTAACCCCCGAACTCAAGAAAATATCTCAAAAGGTCTTTCCTATTCTTTTCACCATTTCCTTTATTGGATAAAATAAAATTCGATGGAGACTCTTGCTATGCGCAACAATTATGATAAAACACAAAACACCCAAGTCAGTTCTCCCACTGTATTATAGAACTTGTGACTCTGCTGGGGATAAAGAAACATAAAAGTGGGGTTACCTTAGAGACTAGATCACATTTAAATGCTTTCATTACTTGACTTGCTTGCTTTACTCTTAAAAGGGTGTTTGGGTTTTGTGTAGATCCTCTAACCGGATCTGGGAACATTATTAGGTAAGTAGCAATAGATTATGGAGACTGTACGACATAGATCGATATGGTTGAAACAATGGCTACGTTAGTGTGACACATTTGTTGGTACCGGTATCCCTTGTGTTGTATCGAGGAGAATACGGGGCCACTGTGTGGTGTCATGAAGCACTAATTGACCATAGAACCTTTAGTTAAATAACTTGGCCATTAGGAAGTAGTCAGATAGCCGACTTTGGTGCAAAGCTGAAGATTAGCTGATACTTGATACTACACTCATTGAGATCAGAATTTCGGGATATTTTGGCTGCAAGAAAAGATTGATTTTGCTAAAACATTGCCCGATGAAGAAATATCAATGATATTGAGATTCCCTAGAACCCGATTACTTTCTAGGACATGTTGAATTAACTAGACTTCAAGAGGGTACTTACCTATGAAACCCATGCAAGCCTAAACCTAAGTTCCTTGTGTGCTTTGTTTATGATTATTATTCATGACATCATAAACATCATAACATCATAAGAATTCTCACTAACCATTTCAAGGATTTAGGAATTTATCTTTGTTCTATTTTGTAGGACATGGCTTTCACTCGTAGAAATATCATCCGAGTCAGCTTCATGAAATTGCCTTCTCAACTTCGAGAGTTAGCACCAAGGGTGCCTAAAGATTCTCCCTTCACCAAGAAATATGGTCGACTTCTCAACTTGGCTACCTCAAACTTTCAAGAAGAAATGATGTGTGTGTTTTTTCAGTTCTTTGATCCTATGCATCATTGCTTCACATTTCTCGACTACCAATTGGTCCTACATTGGAAGAATTATCTCAACTATTAGGAGGGCATGTGCCCGATCAAATACCATTCACCGGTTTATAGGAAACTCCAAAGCCTAAAGTTATTTCCAAAGCCTTACATTTGAAGAGATCAGACATTGTGGAAAATTGGGAAACAAGGAGTGGAGTTAAGGGTTTTCTAGCCAAGTTTCTGTTGGAGAAGGCTTGATTATTTTGAGAAGATACGGATTTTAAAGCTTTTGAAGATGTCTTAGCCCTTCTAATCTATGGTTTGGTTCTATTCCCCAATCCAGATCAACTCATAGATGTGAATGCCGTCAAGATTTTTCTCTCTCGTAATCCCATGCCTATGCTACTTGGAGACATCCTACATTGTTTTCACACTCGCACCATGAAGAAGAGAGGGACTCTTTTGTGATGTATTCCATTGTTGTCAGGTGGTTTATTTCACACCTACCTCGATTAATGTTGAAGAACGAACAAGGCTTGATATGGTCTCAAAGGATGATGTCATTCTCACACTCGGATATTCATTGGTGTTCCCGATCTTTGGAAGTTGTTACCATCATTGACCATTGTGGGGAGTTCCCTAATGTCCCACTATTGGGCATTAGGGGAGGTATTACCTATAACCCTTCTCTTACATTACGACAGCTTGGGCATGCGCGAAGAGATGGTCCCCATGATGCACTCATCCAAGGCTTAGTATTCGATTACGAAGGTGACGTCCAAGGCTATCATCAAAGGTTCGTACGAGCTTGGAGAATGATAAACAAGGTGGATAGAAAGACTTTGGGGCATAATAATTCCATCCCTCTTGAGCCTTACCTCAAGTGGGTACGAACTCGTGCTCAAAGACTTATGATGCCTTACCCAGCCATCCTACATGTGATTATAGAGCCCGTTGCTGAGGGAGCCACCCCTTACACCCTTCTTCATCCTGACATGCCTACCGACTTCAAGGAATTGCAAAGATTGTGGATTTAACTCAAAGGGGAATGAGACACCTTTGAAGCACAATTCTACGCAAGCGAGAAGAAGGTTTTGGATCTCACAAGGCAACTTCATGAAGAGCGAAGTTTGAATGCCTACATTGCACCAAAGAGGATGTGCCCATGGAAAGCTTGAGTCCTTTTTGTTTTAGGAGTTTATTTTGTATGATTTAGAAACCTTTTTGTTTCTTACATTGTAAGCCCGAGAGGCATTTGTAATTCCTAAATTTATTAATGCAATTAATGTTTGTTGTCTTCCCTTTGTCTAGAAAATTTAAATTTCTTAAAATCCTTGAAAAATTGCATTAGCATAACACGCATAATATCATAAGAAGGTTTTCCGACATAGGTTTCCTCATCCTTTTACTATTTATTTTAGTATAAGATGGATCTCAAGAAAACTGTCAAGGACTTGCAGACTCAACACTCTCGATTCCAAGAGACTCTGCTCAACTTAGCAAAGGGGTAGCAAGAAATGATGGCTCTTCTTGTTACGAAGAAGAAGACAAAGAAGAAAGTTGTAATCAACATGGGGAAGAGGTTTAAAGGGCCCGCCAGACAAGTCTAAGTTGAAGAGGGTTCCTCCGGAGAGGATGAAAATCAAGATGAAGATGCTAGGAGCACCCGTGCTGGGGGTGGAAATAATCAAATATCTGAAGACGAGGATTTTACTGATGAGCAATATTCACCGGCCGACGAAAAATATAAGAAACTAGAAGATAAACATATAGCTATGGAGATCCAAGTTGTGCCTGGCTTGGACTTTAAAGACTTGGGTTTGGTACCTAGGGTATTCATTCCCTACAAATTCAAGATCCCAGTCTTTGCCAAGTATGATGGAGTTTCATGTCCGAAGCTTCATTTAAGATCTTATGTCCGTAAAATCCAGCCGCACACCGCCGATAGGAAACTATGGGTGCACTTTTTCCAAGAGATTCTATCGGAGACACAGTTAGAGTGGTTTTACCAATTGAAAGGAACAAACATCCATACTTGGGAGGATTTGGCCGCTTCCTTTTACCGCCAATATCAATATAACGTTGATCTTGCGCCAACTCGGGTGCAATTTCAAGGCATGGCCATGATTTTAAATGAGGGCTTCAAAAAGTATGCCCAAAAGTGGAGAGACTTGGATGGCAGGGTTCATCTACCTCTAACTGATATGGAATTGGTATATATGTTTATGGGGACATTGACTGGACCATTTTTCAACTTGCTGATTGGAAGTTCATCATCTGGATTTACTAAATTGATCTTAACTGGTGAGAGGGTTGAAAGCGGGATTAAAAGCGGGAAGATACCCATGGCCTCCACCTCAAATGCTGTGAAAAAGCCATTTATTGGTAAAAAAGAGACTAATGTTGTGTATGAGTCAAGAAGTCATGCGAAGAATGACCGTCATCATTCAGTAGGGTCAGTTTTGATCTCTAATCCAACTCTAACTCAACGTCCGCGTCAACAAAATAACAATCAACAAAGACCAGACATCCCGAGGAGACAATTTACCAAAATCAACATGTTACTATCTCAAGCTCTGCAACACCTATTGAAAGCTGATTTGGTGACCTTGTGAGATCCCCCTTCCAACCCTAACAATGCTTCCCCAAAATACAACCCTAATGCCAAATGCGCTTACCACTCAAATAGTCCTGGACATGATACCAATGATTGTTGTTCACTAAAGAACAAAATCCAAGACTTAATTGATAACAAGACAATTGAATTCGGCCCTTCGCCAACTCCCAATTTGATCACCGCACCCATGCCAAATCATGGTAAGGGTGTCAATTCTATTGAAGATACCTCTTTTGTTTCCTCCATCAAATATTTGACCACTCCTTTACAGACAATTAAAAATAATTTGTTGAAAGTCGGGGTATTCCCTGGTTGCCTTGAAGACTGTTGTTGTTGTGTTGTACAAGTTAATGGTTGTGAATGGCTGAAGAAAGGTGTCCAACACCTGATGGATAGCTGTTGTACCCTAAAATTTGTCCTCTCATTTATCAAGATTTTTCCCACAAGACCTCTTGGACTCAAGACAAGATTAGGGTTTGGTTAGCTTAAGACATCATCTTGCACTGATAACCCAAAATTAGGGTTTGAGTTTGCACAAGGATTTTTGGACCATAAATGCTTCATGTGACTTTCATACACCATTTTGGACCCCTAAGATTGCTCATGTTAAGTTTCAAGCCTTGAATCACATTTTTGATCAGTCAATTGGACAATTGACCTAAAAATCAGTTGTATTGGGGAAAAAGTCAACCATGGCCAATTTACAGTCAAACTTCATAATTTTTGATCCACAAAAATATTTTAGACTCATATGTACCATTTGATCAAGTTTGTATCACAACTCCTCAAGAAATTTGATCAAATCATCAAAAGGGCAAAATGGTCAAAATTAGGGTTTTGACTGAGAAAGGGCAATTTCTGATTTTTAACCTAGCCAATGACCAATTGAGTTCAAACATGATTTCAAGGACTCAATGGAATCATCTTGACCTAATTACATGGTTCAAAAGATCTCAAGTTCATTGGATTGACAAATGAATTTTGCAGTCAACTGATCAAAAGTCAATTGTACACTGAAAAGTCAAACTTTGACTTTTTGGTCAAAATCAAGTGCCAAGGGTCATAATTCATCAATATATGTCAAAATATGAAACTTTTTCACCAAGAAAACCAATTTTTAAAATTAGAGTTTTGAATTTGAAAAAATTCATAACTTAGAATTTTTCTAAGTATGGAAATTTTCTTATTTTTTCCCAACTTTCCACCACTTTTTCACCATGATGCAATTTGATTCAAAGAAAACTTTCAACATGAAAGTTTTAGTTCTCCATGAAATCTACAGCTTTGCTTAACAAACTTTTCCCAAAAGATGCTTGGATCACAAGTTATGAATTTGTGAATAGGGGTCCATGAACTAAATAACTTAGTGAAAATTTGCCCTAATTTAGGAAGTTTTTTGACCCAACTTCATGGACATTTTTCACCTAGTTCCAAGAGGTATCTCAAAATGAATTTCAAATATGGATTGTAGAGCACATTTCAACCTTTCCAAAATGTCCAAGAACCATCCAAGATCATTTATGGTTAGGGAGAATCGAAGAAGAGAAATTGGCATTTTATCACTTTTGTTCATGCCATTTTCACAAAGTATCAAGTTGCAAATCTGATCTTGGATGCTTGTACCTTGCATTACAGGTCCTAAACTCATTCTACACTCCATAATTTAATGCTAATTCAGAAGATAAAGGCTTTATTTTGGCTTTTGGAACATTGTACAAGAGATAATTCCATTAATGGCATAAAGGCAATCTTTTGTAACTTTATCAACCTTGAGCCATGGACCTGTTCCTTTGGTACAAACAACTTCCATAGATATCAAGTAAAGCATACCAACTCTTATCAGCCCTTGAGGTAGCTAGTACAAGCATGGTGCATTTGTCTTGTCACTTTTCTTCAAATGCAAGAAAAGTTGCAAAAGAAGTCAGAACTTGTACAACAAGGGAAGAGTGAAATTTGTATCATTCTATACATATTCACAAACTTGTTACAAGCTAGAACACGAATGCTAAACATCTGAAACTCTCCAAAACTCCAAAACTTCATTTTTTTTGCCAAAACTGCCAGTTGCTGCAAAACTTTAGCCATTTCATTTTTGGCTCGTGCGTTTTTTGTTTCAACACTTCAAACACCTTCCATACATCCTACCAAAGCTATCCAAGCCCTTGCCATGATTCTATAAGCTCTGTTTCAGCCATTGTCATTTTCGAATTTGGGGGTTGCAGCTTGACTTCTACAGAGAGTTTTGGCCATCCACAAAGCAAGCTAGGTATTGGAATAGTTTGAAGGAAGTTCAAGGAAGCTCACACGATCCTCAGGCCTCACTCAAAGTCCCCACATTGTCATATCCAAATCCAGTTGAAGGAGATATTTTTCTCAAACTCTGTCTCTGTATTTAGGCATCCTCAAGCCACAATTTGTGAAGCAAAAATGTAGTCCTTAACATGGTGAAGTTGTACATATGCATACTTGTCATTTATATTAACTAAGCTAAGAGAATTTGAAGCTTGAAGTTGCTGAAATGGTTAGGTCACGAATTAGGGCTGATTAAATTCTCTCTGATCTTTGAGAGTTAGGTTACAAATTTTATATCAATGGAATCGTGAGATAAAATGCTACATGTTTTGTGTTATAAGTTTTTGTTTTTATGCAAGCAATGGCAAGTTATAGATTTGAAGAAGAACGCGCGCAAAGCTGAAGGACAGGGATGAAGATGACTGGCTTGGGCTTTTTGGCGCGTCTTGGCCTTTTTGTTTTTTCTTTTCACACCCCCTGGATTACTTTTGCACCCCCTGTTTATTTTCTTATATTTTTGTATTTTCTTGCATATTTTTATATTTATTTCTTGCATTTATTTTTTCTCATGATAAAAAATACCCAAAAATAATTTATTTATTTTCACATTTTATTTTATTTTTTGTATTATTTTTTTGCATAAAAATAGTTTATTTAATAGAATAGAAATCATTTTCTTAAAACAACTTGTAAATAATAAAAAAAATACTACATTATTTTTATTGTATTATTTATACTCATCAAATATTTATTTTTTTATACATATTTAATTTTTAATATTTGTACATAATATTATTTATTATTTTCTTGTACAAAAATGGACAAAATTATAATATAGAACATATATTTTATTTTAATTGAAAATTAGGGTTTCCCCTTCCAAAAATAATAATATTATTTTTCCTTATTTTCTAGGGTTAATTAATTTTATTTTCTCATACCTTAAACAAACATAAAACATTTTTGCATAAATACATTTGCATTGCATTTTAAATACTTGTATATTTATTTATTTCGCACAATATGCAATTGGGTTGTAATAGTATTTTTAAGGTTTATTTTGTGCAATATCCCCATTCAAAAACTTGTATCTCCCTCCCATAATAATTGTTGTAATAGCTTAGTTTACATTTACACAATTTATCGAATTTATACCATGTTTAGTAAAACTAGGGTTTGCATGACAAGACCAAAAACAAACAAATAGACAAGACCTAATACAAGACAAATCAAAAGCATGTAAAATGACACACATTGCATACAAGCACCCTTAGGATTTCACCCACTTGGTTGCCTAAAACAAAAATGGCCATGTTACACACGCGAAGTATCTTGGTAAAACAAAACAAAATAAGATCATAGCCCCTCGATGACGCTATACAAAGGTTGCCTAAACAAATGATCTTGGTCCCTCAAACATGCTAAAATACTTGGCAACATTGCTATCATGGTCATACGATGACCCACGCCTGTCTCGTTTAACATCCAAAGATAGGGTTGTTTACCAAATCAATGGTAAATCAACATTGTCAAAGGAATAAAAATGCACAAGAAAGACATTTGAGTAGGTAGATAGTTTCTAGTTACTTGATAATTTCAAAACAATCCTTGCTATTTTCAAAAACAAACACACACACATTTCAAAAACATCTTACAAAAACATTGAAACATTTTTCAGAAGACAAACATCTTTGTATACATTCTTACGAACGAGAATCATTACAAAGATTGCCTAGACAAAAGGCCTCTTTTCAAAATACTTTCAAAACCAAACACAAAGCACCATTTCAAACAATTTCAAAGCAAAGCAAGTGATCTAAACAAGTAACTAAGAGCCCATGGAAAACCATGGATGAAAAGGGTGCTAGCACCTTCCCTTTTCATAATCTACCCCCCGAACTCAAGAAAACATCTCAAAGGTCTTTCCTGTGCTTTTTTACCTTTCCTTTTGGATAAAATAAAAGTCGGTGGCGACTCTTGCTAACCGCGACATTTGCAAATACAAACGCAAAACCTCAAGTCAGTTCTCCCACTGCATCACAAAACTGGCAACTCTGCTGGGGACAATTCTAAAAGTGGGGTTACCTTAGGGTTTAGATCACCTTTATTTGCTTACAATTGTTTGACTTGTTTTCTTTACACTTTGGTTCTATTGTTTGGGTTTGAATCCTCTACCCGGATTTGGGAAACATTATAGGTAAATAACAATACATTGTGGAAAGTGTGCAGGGTATACCGACACGGTCTAAGCAATAACTATGTTAGTGTGACATATTTATGGGTACCGGTAGCCTTTGAGTCAATCAAAGAGAATACGGGGTCGCTGAGTGATGTCATGAAGCACTAACGAACTTCTAGAACCTTTACTTGACCAACTTGGCCTTTTAGGATGTAGTGTGATGATCGGCTTTGGTGCAGTCCGAAGTTGGTAGATACTCGATACTACACTCATTGAGGGTTGGTTCCTTGGAATATTTCGGTCGCTAGTAAAGAGGCTTAAATTGAAACAATGAAAAAGGAAACAATTAAGTGATATTGAGCTCCTTAGAACCCGGTTACTTTTACTAGGACAGGTTGAGCCAACTAAACTTCAAGAGGGTACTTACCTATAAACCCCATGCAAGCCTAAACTAGGAACTTGTGTGATTTGATTGTACATATATACTTGTGCATAACATCATGGACATCATGAACATCATATGCATTCACTAACCATTTCAAGGATTTTGGAGGTTCATCTTTGTTCTTGTTTTGTAGGTTATGGATTCACTTCGCAGGAAAACTATCCAAATCAACCTTGTAAGAATTCCTCCATAACTCAAGGAGCTAGCTTCAAGGATTCCTGTGAATTCTCCATTCACCGAGAGACATGGTTTTCTACTCAACTTGGTCACTTCCAACACAGAGGAGGATATGATGAAAGTTCTCTTCCAGTTCTTTGACCCTTTACATCACTGCTTCACATTTCCTGACTATCAACTTGTGTCCACTTTGGAAGAATTCACTTAACTCTTGAGGATTCCTATTCTCAATCAACTACCTTTCAACGGTACAGAAAGAGATCCAAAGCCAGAAGAGATTGCTCAAGCCCTGCACTTGCACTCATCTGATGTCACAACACATTGGGAAACTAGAAGTGGTGTCAAAGGCTTCTTGTCAAAGTTTCTGTTTGAGAAGGCCCAAAGCTGTTGGAATTCCCTAGACTTGCAAGCTTTTGAGGAGATTGTAGCTCTTCTCATCTATGGGATGGTTTTGTTCCCTAATCCTGACCAACTCATAGATGTGAGCGCTGTCAAAATCTTCATGTCTCACAACTCGGTACCTACATTGCTTGGGGATATCCTCCACTCTTTTCACACTCGTACAATGAGGAAAAGAGGTGTTCTCGTGTGTTGCACTCCTCTCTTGGAAAGATGGTTTATTTCTCATCTTCCCCAATCAGTATTGAAGAATGAGCAAGATTTGAGGTGGTCACAACGGTTAATGACACTTAACCATTCAGATATTCATTGGTGTTCTCGATCCAAAGAGAATGTTATTATTGTTGACCGTTGCAGGGAATTCCATAATGTCCCTCTACTTGGTGTTAGGGGAGGCATCACCTACAACCCTTGCTTGGCTCTAAGACAGTTTGGTTACGCCCGAAGGGATGGCCCACATGATATGCTGATTCAAGGATTGGTTTTCGACTACAACAACGACGACCAAGGACTCCGTCAGAGATTCATCCGAGCTTGGAGGATGCCTAACAAGGTGGATAGAAAGACTCTAGGACACAAGAATTCTATCCCTCTTGAGCCTTACCTCAAGTGGGTACGAACCCGCGCCCAAAGTCTTATGATGCCTTATCCCTCCATTCTCCCAGTGATTATAGAGCCTGTTAAGGAAGGAGAGGTTCCATACACCATCCTACATCCTGACATGCCAACATCACTCGAAGACCTACAAAGGAGTTGGATACAGCTCAAGGGAGAGAGCGATACTTTTGAAGCCCAATTCTACGCAAGCGAGAAGAAGGTTTTGGAACTCACTCGGCTACTTCACGAAGAGCAGACTCTCAACACCTACATTGCACCAAAAAGGATGCGCAACGTCTTTTTACCTTAGAGTTTTGTATTATTTTTCCCAAGGGGAATTGATGTACTCACAATTCTATCTTATTAATATGACGTGTGTTTCTTTTTTGTTTAAAAAAATTGAATTTCTGAATCCTTGAAAGCATTGCATGAATACATATCATTCATCATAAGCATAAACAAGACTTCACACCAAGTTTCCTCATCTCTCTGCTGTTTATTTCAGCAAGAAGGATCTTGAACAAACGGTCAAAGATTTGCAAGCTCAAAATTCACAATTCCAACAGTTGCTCATGACCTTAGCCAAGGGGCAGGAGGAACTGAAGACTCCGTTAGAGAAAGAAAAAGAGAAAAAGAAGAAGAAGCCAAATGGCGTGGTCATCATGGGTAGATGATTTCAGGGACAAGCCAGAAGGACCTTGGAATTCCCATCAACATCTGAAGAGGGGGAAGGAAAAGGAAAAGGAATTGAAGTACCATCAGATTCTGAAGCAGAAGAAGAGGAAGAAGAGGACTACTCTAAACAACAATACCCTTCGGCTGATGACAAATACAAACACTTGGAAGAACGTCTAGCTGCTATGGAAGTACAGAGAGTACCGAGGCTGGACTTTGAGGAGTTAGGGCTGGTGTCTGGAATAGTAATCCCTCCTAATTTAAAGTTCCACTATTTTCCAAGTATGATGGGGTGTCTTGCCCTAAAATGCACCTCAGATCCTATGTCAGGAAGATTCAACCACATTCTGCTGACAAAAAATTGTGGGTCCACTTTTTCCAGGACAGTTTATCAGGAACGCGGCTTGATTAGTTCTACCAGTTGGAGAGGGCAGATGTCCATAATTGGGAAGACTTGGCAGCAGCCTTCTATAAATAGTATCAATACAACACCGACTTGGCACCAACCCGTACTCAGCTGCAGAGTATGGCTATGACTACCAATGAGGGCTTCAAAGACTACGCCCAAAAGTGGAGGGATCTAGTCGGAAGGGTGCAACCACCTTTATCTGAAAGGGAGCTAGTGGACATGTTCTTGGGAACTTTATTAGGACCTTTCTTTAATCATCTGATTGGGAGCTCCTCTGCAGGGTTTATCGAATTGATTCTAACTGGCGAAAGAGTGGAGGCTGGTATAAGAAATGGGAAGATTCAGAAGGACGCGTCTGCCTCAACAGCTGCAAAAAAGCCCTTCATTGGAAAGAAGGAAGTGTATGATGTCTATGCACAGAGGAATCAGGGAAGAACCGAGCTCTGACCAACGGTGGGGGCCGTAATGATTCTGAAGCCTACATAAGACCAGCCAAGAAACAATTAGCCGAGAAATAATCAGCAAAGGGTGGAAAGTCCTGTACGGAAATTTACCAAGATTAACATGACTCCAGCCCAAGTTCTACCACATCTCCCGAAGTTAAATTTGGCCACTCTAAAAGAGGCCCCAAAAAATCCCAATACTACTTCTCCACATTACCATCCCAACGCCAGATGCGCGTACCATTCTGAGAGTCCAGGGCACGACACCAACAATTGTTGGGCTCTGAAGAATAAGATTCAAGATCTGATAGACGCGAAGGAAGTTGAATTTGAAGCGCCTGAGAAACCGAATGTTATTTCCGCTCCGATGCCGAGGCATGGTCACGATGCCAATGCTATTGAAGAAGATCTGTTCGTTGCTACCGTGGATGAACTGTTAACTCTGCTCCCGACCATAAAGTTGAATTTGTTAAAAGCTGACATCTTCCCAGGTTGTGACAAAGATTGCCATGTTTTCATGTCCTCATCATTTGACTGTCCTCTGTTGAAGAAAGGAATCCAACAACTGATTGATAATCAAGAAATTTTGTTTGAGAAAGCTCCTATTTTACCCGTTCCAGTGAAAGAAGTTTCAATAATAACATATATGCCAATCCTTCCAGGGCCCCTAAAAGACCCGTTAGGATTACACCTGCTCCAAAGACTGCTCCGCTTAAGATAACAATGCCCGGGCCTGCCCCATACAAATCAGATAAATCAGTACCATGGAACTATGGTGGAGAAATCTACTATCATGGTATTAAACAGACTGAACTGACTGCCGAGGAAGAAAGCTCCGAAGAGGACAATTCCGACATCAGTAAAATTGTTGGAACAAGCAAGGTTACCCGTAGTGGAAGAATCTTTTCTCCAGGGATTGCTCCTCTAACAGCAGTCTTTGGACCCGTGGCCATTCCGAAGATTACCTCTACACCAGTGATTGTACCTGCCTGTGTACCTGCCGACAAAGACAATACAATTCCTATCCATGTTTCCATTGTTGAGAATAAAGGAAAGAACGTTCAAGAGGAGCTTGTCCTGACGAAGGCTCAATCACTAGCTATTCCTGAAACACCAAAGAAGGAGATGGAAGAAATCCTGAGGATCATTAAGAAAAGTGATTATGATGTGGTTGAACAATTGGGGTAGACCCCGTCTAAGATATATATGCTAGCCCCGCTAATCTTCTTTGAAGCACATGCCAAAGCTTTGGTAAAGTTTCTGAAGACAGCTCACGTGCCACAAGAGACGTCTGCTGACTAGTTTCAAGACTGTGTGGCCAGTTTGACAGCTGATAATGGCCTGGGTTTCTCTGATGCTGACTTAACACCCAGAGGGAGAAAACACAACGATTCACTACATATCTCAGTGGAGTGCAGAGGAACAACCCTAGCTCATGTTTTGGTTGATACTGGATCGTCTTTAAACGTCTTGCCAAAGAAAGCCCTTGATAAATTGGATTGTGAGGGGCTGACTCTAAAACCCAGTAATATAGTGGTCAGAGCTTTTGATGGGTCGAAGAGGATGGTACACGGGGAGGTGTACATCCCAATCAAGGTGGGAACTCAGGTTTTCAATTCGACATTCTATGTGATGGACATACGTCCTTCTTACTCCTTTCTGTTGGGACGCCCCTGGATCCATAATGCCGGAGCTGTCACTTCCACCTTGATTCAGATGCTCAAGTACCCCGTCCAAGGGAAGATCATAAATGTCCATGGGGAGGAGGAGTATATGATTAGTCATCTGAATTCCTTCCGTTATGTGGAGTTAGATGGTGAGTTCATAGAGACCCCTTTCCAACATTTTGAAGAAGTCTTTGAAGAAATAGCAGCAACCAAGGCGGTATCTTCGATTCCAAAGATCACAAGACCTCCACCTCGGATGTCATCTCTCAAGGATGCAAGAGCAGTAGTGGAAGAAGGGGGAGCACAATCTGGGGTCAGCTTCCAGACATTCCTTACAAATCAGACAAGTTCGGCTTGGGGTTTACTTCGACTGGTCAGAAGGCTGTGCACCGTGCCCGTGCTGGGGGGCCACCTGTAAAGATTACCAACCAAGGCGTCAATGCCGTAGAAGACAATGAAGAGGATGGAAGCTTGGAAGATTGGATATTTCCTACTGTCAGCGGAGGACTATGCAACTGGGAAGCCAAAGACTTCATTCCGATAACCTTCATATCGCAGTAATTTATCTTTTACATTTCTGTTGGACTGTAATAATTCATAAACAACTCGTACTTTAAAAACCTTATGTCTTACCCGAGGCACAATGGTCCATTTGTAAGGGTTTTTATTTCATCTACATATGTCATTCAATGAATCATGGACGCTTTTTCATATACAAACTTTTTATGCTCATTGCCTTTCTTTTACATTTTATTGTTTTAAGATGGCTATACCCTTACACACACCCACACTCACAAATGCAGGTACCCTTCCATTCCGGATCCCATGGGTAACGATATTTCTATAGCCTTCAGTGACTTTGAAGATCTGATCTACCAAGCCGAATACGAAGGTGAGGAAGATTGTGAGGTGCCAGGGGAATTGGCCAGATTACTACAGCAAGAGGAAAGAGCAATTCATCCTCATGAAGAATAGTTGGATACAATCAACTTGGGAACTGAGGATGATAAAAAGGAAATCAAAATAGGTGCCAATCTAGAGCCGAGTGTCAAGGAGCTCCTAATTCAGCTATTGCATGATTATGTTGAGATCTTTGTCTGGTCATACGAAGACATGCCGGGACTTAATACAGACATTGTGGTACATCGTCTACCCACAAGAGAAGACTTTCCACCAGTGAAACAGAAAGTCCGTCGCATGAGACCTGACATGTTAGAGAAGATCATCAAAAGTTATGAAACAGTTCAATGCTGGATTTCTGGCTATTACTTCATATCCTCAATGGGTGGCCAACATTGTTCCCGTGCCTAAAAAGGACGGCAAAGTGAGAATGTGCGTGGATTATAGAGATTTAAACAGGGCCAACCCTAAAGATGATTTTCCACTTCCACACATCGACATTCTAGTCGACAATAAAGCTCAGCACAAAGTATTTTCTTTCATGGACGGACTCTCAGGCTATAACCAGATCAAAATGGCACCTGAGGACATGGAGAAAACTATATTTGTCACGCAGTGGGGTAAGTTCTGCTACAAAGTGATGCCATTCGGACTGAAGAATTCTGGGGCAACCTATCAACGCGCCATGGTAGCTTTGTTTCATGATATGATACATCATGAGATATAGGTCTACGTAGATGACATGATAGCCCGATCAAAAACTGAAGAAGAACACCTTGATCACTTGCAAAAGCTGTTTGTCAGGTTGAAGGAGTACAAGCTAAGATTGAACCCAAACAAGTGCACATTCAGAGTCTGGTCCGGTAAACTCTTAGGTTTCATTGTCAGCAACAAAGGCATCGAGGTTGATCCTGCCAAAGTCAAAGCTATATAAGAAATGCCTGCTCCTCGCACTGAGAAGGAAGTCAGAGGTTTTTTTGGGACGCCTAAACTACATTGATAGGTTCATTTCTCACCTAACGTCTACTTGTGAACCAATCTTCAAGCTATTGAAGAAGGATCAGGTGGTCAGATGGAACGATGAATGTCAGATTGATTTCGATAAAATCAAGGAGTATTTGCTAGAGCCTCCTATCTTGATGCCACCCGTCGAGGGAAGACTGCTAATCATGTATCTGACTGTCTTAGAGAATTCAATGGGGTGCGTACTGGGGCAGCATGACGAGTCTGGCCAAAAAGAGCATGCCATTTATTACCTAAGCAAAAAGATTACCGACTGTGAGACCCGATACTCACTGCTTGAGAAAACTTGCTGCGCTTTGGTATGGGCTGCTCGCCGGCTAAGGCAGTATATGTTGACTCATACCACTTTGCTGATATCTAAGATGGATCCGACAAAGTACATCTTCGAGAAGCCTGCTTTGTTTGGAAGAATAGCTAGATGGCAGATGATCCTAACAGAATACGACATACAATACACGACCCAAAAAGCTATAAAGGGCTATGTGCTGCCTGATCATCTGGCCCATCAAGCTGTAGAAGATTACCAGTCCATGAAGTTTGACTTCCCCGACGAAGACATCATGACATTGGATAACATTGAAGAGATCAGACCATATGACGGACCTGGACAAGGATCCCGATGGACCCTGTACTTTGATGGGGCTTCCAATGCACTTGGAAATGGTATTGGCGCTGTGCTTATATCTCCGGAAGGATGCCATACTCCTTTCACTGCCAGACTTTGCTTCAACTGTACGAACAACATGGCAGAGTACGAAGCATGCGTCTTTGGACTCAAGGCTGCCATAGACTTGGGAATCAAATCTTTGATTGTGTTTGGGGAATAAACTTTGGTCATCAGTCAGATCAAAGGAGAATGGGACACTAAGCATCCAAACATCATCCCTTACAAAGAACATGTCTTGACATTGTTACCACATTTTGAGCAGATTACCTTCGAGCACTTCCCGCGAGAAGAAAATTAGCTAGCAGATGCTCTAGCTACAATGTCATCCATGTTTAAACTTAAATGGGATAATGAGGCTACCCAAATCACCATTGAACGGATGGACGAACCAACACACTGTCACGAGATTAATACCGAAGAAGTAGTGGACCAGCCATGGTTTCATGAAGTCAAAAGGTATCCCGAGGCCCAAGAATATCCAAAAGGAGCTTCAGTCAATGATAAAAAGTTCTTAAGGAGGTTCTCGGCTAAGTTCTTCCTAAGTAATGGCATCCTGTACAAGCGCAATCATGATTCTATTCTGCTCTGTTGTGTGGACAAGATTGAAGCTGAAAAGATCATGGCTGAATTGCATGAAGGTACCTTTGGCACTCACTCTAGTGGGCATACGATGGCAAAGAAGATTCTACGGGTAGGCTATTACTGGTCTACCATGGAAGTTGACTGCTATCAACACTTACGCACATGTCATAAGTGTCAAATCTATGCCGACAAGGTGCACCTACCTCCGGTTCCTCCAAATGTCTTAACAGCTCCTTGGCCTTTTGCTATGTGGGGAATCGACATGATTGGGGAGATCAAGCCTACAACATCCAATGGACACCACTTCATTCTGGTGGCCATTGACTATTTCACCAAGTGGGTCGAAGCAGCTTCCTTCGCATCCGTTACTAAGAATGTTGTTGCCCGCTTCATTAAACTGAATCTTATTTGCCGGTACGGTATACTCGAAAGGATCATTACTGATAACGGTACAAACCTTAACAATACTATGATCACCTCTTTATGCGAGCAGTTCAAAATTCAACATCACAATCCATCCCCCTATCGGCCAAAGATGAATGGTGCAGTTGAAGCTGCTAACAAAAACATCAAAAAGATCATACAAAAGATGACAGTCACCTACAAGGACTGGCATGAAATGTTACCGTTTGCTCTCCACGGGTACCGTACCACGGCTCGCACATCAACTGGGGCAGCACCCTATTCCTTGGTTTATGGCATGAAGGCTGTTTTACCTATCGAGGTTCAGATTCCCTCCTTGAGAATCATGAAAGATGCTGGTTTGAGTGAAGACGATTGGATCCAGACCCGGCTTGATCAACTGAACTTAATTAACGAAAAGAGACTTATTGCTGTTTTCCACGGTCAGACTTATCAAAAGCGGATGATCAAGGCTTTCAACAAGAAAGTCAGACGCCAAATATATCAAGTTGGAGATCTAGTGATCAAGCGTATCATTTTGCCACAAAGTGATCCCAGGGGAAAATGGACTCCTACCTATGAAGGACCATTTGTAATCAAGAACATCTTTTCTGGTGGGGCAATGATCTTAACCACCATGGAAGGCGACGACTTGTTGCACCCTGCGAATGCATACATAGTCAAAAGATACTACGCATAAGAGACCCGCTAGGTTGACACACCTAGGGAAAACAAGGGCATCCCGGCGAATCAAAAAGGTTCGGGCAAAAATTAGGGATAAAATAAAAAATTTGTACACCTGGCAAGTTGAAAACATGAAAGGACGACTTGGGCAAAAAAGGGTTTCCCGGTGGACTGAAAACCCGAAAGGGCGGTCCAGGAAAAAGTTAGGGAATTAAAGCATATGACTATGTCCCGTCGGATCACTTTACGGACAACCTTTGACCTCCACTGACAAACTCAGAGTTTCTGATCAACTCAATCATCTTCGGACGAAGCAACAAATAGACAAGATATTCAGAGATATGAAGGCTATAGCAGAATGGGAACCCCATGGGATTATTACACATAGCTATATTTCTTTGTATAAATTCTTCTTGTTTTATGAAACCATTCTCTTACTAGAATGTTTGTCTTCTTTGTACAAAATACTTATTCAAAGTCAATAAAAAAATGTCTCTTTGAAAGTACAAAAACTATTTGTCTTTTTCTTTACTCTTGTGTTTTGTTTGCAAAAAACGTCCAATGATTCATTGATGAACATATGAATTTGAACATAATTACTGTTTACAAATAAACAGAATGAGAAAGACAATTACTGATAGGTTGAAAGGACAGGAAAACGTCTCTAGGCTATTCCATAATTAATCCCCACAGTACGTCATTTAAAATCCACAGCGGAACAAATTTCACATTATTAATCCCCAGTAGAAATCGTCAAATTTCTCAGGATTCCCCAAGCAGATCTTACAAGCGGTACATGGCATTGCCCTCACAACAGAATTTACTTCTCTCAACAAGAGTTCGTCAGTATTTCAACTTCAAAGACATTGAAATTTCAACATATCCTCAGCAACTTTCAAGGATTTATTTTCCTCAAATCAAACAGCAATACAGCAAATAAGCTTACATGCGCATACATTGCATCCACATATCATAAACATTGATAAAGAAAATATATTGCATCATGCATTTCATGCAACATAACTTTGTGTTTCAGCTAACATTTTACCCTTTTCAGGATAAAAATTAACATCTACCATTAACAATATGCAGTCATGATACAGTTCAGATACGCTCCAGACACGGACGCCATTCTGTTACTCATTCAGATTCAACCTTCAGATACAGTTCAGATACGCTCCAGACACGGATTCCATTCTGATACTCATTCAGATTCAACGTTCAGATACAATACAGATAAGCTCTAGAAACGGATGCCATTTTGTTACTCATTCAGATTCAACTTTCAGATATAGTACGGATACGCTACAGACTCGGATGCCATTCTGATACTCATTCAGATTCAACTTTCAGATACAGTACGGATACGCTCCAGACACAGATGCCATTCTGATACTAATTCAGTCTCAGTCCCCAGATGCAGTACGGATACGCTCCAAACACGAATGTCATTCTGGTACTTAGTCAAAATCAACTTTCAGATACAGTTCAGACACGCTCCAGACACGGACTCCGTTCTGATACTCATTCATTCAACTTACAATTTACAATTTAACAAACATTCCTAGATGGCATCTACAAGCCCATCCCCAACAATATTCTATCACTTCTCCAAATGGCATCTGTAAGCCCATTCCCTCAACTACACATCGTCGAGTGCAAATTTCTAGGCACTCTAGTGTCCAATCATTCTCTCACCTTCGAGACACGAATGGAAAAACTCGCCAATCTAACTCTTCAGGTTTAAGAAGATTGAACAGGGGCATCTATTGTACCCCAAAATTTGCTCTCTCATTTATCAAGGTCTCTTTGGCTCAAGACTGGATTAGGGTTTGATCAGCTTAGGACATCTCATCATACACTGATGACCCAGAATTAGGGTTTGAGTTTGCACAAGGATTTTTGGACTATCAATGCTTCATATGACTTTCAAACATCATTATGGACCCCCAAGATTGCTCATGACAAGTTTCAAGCCTTGAACCACATTTTTGATTAGTCAATTGGACAGTTGACCTAAAAATTAGTTGTATTGGGGAAAAAGTCAATCATGGCCAATTTACAGTCAAACTTCATAATTTTTGATCCACATCAACATTTTAGACTCACATGTATCATCTGATCAATTTTGGAACATAATTCCTCAAGAAATTTGATCAAAAGGGCAAAATGGTCAAAATTAGGGTTTTGACTGAGAAAGAGCAATTTCTGATTTTTGACCTAACAAATGACCAATTGGTTTGGAGCATGATTTCAAGGGTTCATTTGTATCATCTTGACCTAATTACATGGTTCAAAACATTGCAAATCCATTGGATAGACAGATGAAATTTGCAGTCAACTAATCAAAAGTCAACTGTATACTAAAAAGTAAAACTTTGACTTTTTGGTCAAAATCAAATGCCAAGGATCACAATTCATCAAAACATGTCAAAATGTGAAACTTGTTCATCAAGGAATCAAATATTGAAGATTTGGTTTTAAAATTTGGAATTTTCTTAACTTAGAAATTTTTCTAAGTATAGAAATTTCTTATTTTTTCTCAACTTTAAGCCATTTTTTCACCATGATACAAGATGATTCAAAGAAAGTTCCCAACATGAAAGTTGTAGACTTCCATGAAATATACAAATTTTATTCACACATTTTTCCTTAAAGATGCTTGGATCTCAATATATAATTTTATGAATACATGCCTATGATACGGTGGGAGAACTGACTTGAGTTTTGCGTTCGTATTCGCACTTGTGCGGTTAGCAAGAGTCGCCACCGACTTTTTGTTTTATCCTAAAGGAAAGGTTAAAAAGCACAGCAAAAACCTTTTGAGATATTTCGTGGGTTCGGGGGGTAGATTATGAAAAGGGAAGGTATTAGCACCCTTTTCATCCATGGTTATCCATGGGCTCTTAGTTACTTGGTTTTTAGATCACTTGCCTTGTTTTTCGATTGCTTTGAAAATGGTGTGTGTGTGGGTGCTTTTTGAAAATGTTTTGGAAAAAGATGCCTTGTTTTAGGCAACTAATGTATTTGACTCGTGTTTGAGTGTTTTACAAAAGTGTGAATCTTTTCGAAAAGATGTTTTCAAATGTTTTTTGAGAGTTTGTTTGAAAGTGTTGTGGATTGTGGTTTTTTTGAAAATGAGGCAAGTGTTTTTGCAAGTTTGATCTCAAGTAACTAAGAGTTTTGTCTACCCTATTGTACTCAAAGGTTTTTGTGTCATGTTTTAACCCCGTTTAACAATTTTGTTCCACCATTGAAATTGGTGGACAATCTTGCGTTTAGGAAGTTTATTCGGGACGGGCGCGGGTCATTGTATGGACCATGAATGCAATGGTGCCAAATGTCTTTGGCAATTTGCTTTGAAGGGACTATGATCATTCCGTTTAGGCAACTTTCGAAAGCGTCATCGAGGGGCTTATGATCATTTGATTTTGTTTTGCCAAAGACATTCGACGTGCAAGCATGGCCCATTTGGAAGGCAACATGTGGGATTACCCTAGGGGGTTCAAGTGTGATTGTGTATTGATTACATGTATTTGTCTTGTATTAGGTTATCTAGCGTTTGATTTTATGTACATGCAAACCCTAGGTCTAACCATGGCATAATTAAAAACTGTAAATTGCGGAATATAAAATCTACGCTATTACAAAACAATATCCGGGAGTGGGGGTATAAATGTACAAGGGGATGAGACTTATAGTATTTACAACCAAATCGAATGTCACAATCACAATGTAAATATCGAATGTACAAATATAAGATAAAATGTGTATAGGGCAATATATTGTGTAAGTGTAAATGTGAGATGTATATGTATATGAATTGTGTAATTATGTACAAGTGCGAAGTGTGAAGTTGAATCGTATTAGGGTTTGGCCTAGAGAAATGTTTTTAAATGTATTTGATTTTTGTATGTTTAATTATGTACAAAAGAAAAGAAGTGTTTTGTTTAAATGTTAAGTTTTTAATTGGAAAGTATTTTAGTCCAAATGCTTGTGAATTTCGATATTTAGAAAATAAATGCATTTGAATGGGTATGTATGAAAAAAGAATGTTAATTAAAAGAGTTTCAATTCTAATTATGTATAAAAATGTACAAAATGTATTTAAAAAAAGTATTTTCAATTATGTATAAAAAAAAAGGAAAGATAATATATACAAATTAATGTTTTAAAATGTATGTACAAAAAGTATTAAATTATGTCCAAAATTAAATTAGGTCCAAAATTAAATTATGTGTGTTAAGAAAGGTATTTTATTTTTATGTACAAATATAATTTAAAAAAAAAGACATTTTAACTTATATGATAGAAAATGTATTAAATTAGTATTTTACAAATAATAAAAAAACATTGTTTATAAAATAAAGTTAGTAGATATTGTTTTTACAAATAAATAAAAAGGTTAGTGTTAAGAAAAAGAAGTAGATATAAAATAAAGAAAAGAAAGGTTTAGTGTTTTAAGTTGTGATCTTAATGGGCTTAGGATAATTAGGAACAGATTAAGCCCACGTTTGGATTTTGAACGAAATTAGGGTTAGGCATTGTTTCAGTTTGGAACGAAGGCTAGGGCTTGTGAGGCAGCGACGGCGCGTTGAGTTTCGTCTTCTCCGTTCAATTTCCTGAGCCATCCATCCCTCCGGCCACCAACATCACTCTCGAACCTCTCTTTCCTCCCTAGCACGGTCTCCACATCTTCTTGAAACAAGGTTGGTTCTTAGATGTTATGTTTTCTCTTCTTTTCTGGATTCGCGTTGAATTTGTTCTGAGCTCTTTATTTTTTCGTTTTTTTATGAGGTGAAGGAGAAGGGATAGAAGGCTCGTTACCTGCTTTTGGAGATGGAGGAGAGAAGAAGGGGTGATGCTTCAGGAGGCCGGAACGGCGGTGATGGACTTTGAGCTTGCTTCGCTTTTGACGCCTTCCTGGTAACTTCGTTCTTTGCTTATGTTAGGGCTTTGATGATGATGCTAGATTTGCCTGAAAACCCTTCTTAAAAACTCATTTTTTTTTATCTTTTTCTTCCACTATGTGTTGCCCTTTGGATTTGTATGTTGCCTGAGATGCTGCCTATGTTGATATTGCTTTCTTCTTCGTCCCTGAGTTGCTTCTTTCTTTCTTCTTCTTGAGAGGCTATATGCTTGCTTGTGTGCCTTACTGAGATGTTTATGATGAAGCCCCTGATGCCTTGAATGATTGTCCTGTGTTATTTTGAATTCGCCCTCTTGTACGTCTGCTTGCCTTTATTATCTTGACTGATTTTGGACAGTTATTGCCTTGAGGGTAGGTTGAGGCTTGAGTTTGCAAGGGTTTTTCTATGCTTTTGAACTGTATGTTTGATGGTTTATTGACAGGTTTGTTTGCTAATGGGTTTTTAGGTGTGATGGTTTGGGTTTGTGGTTGATGAAATTTGATACTTGGCTTGAGGTTGTTCAGGTTATGGTGTTTTTGAAGGTTGAGGCTAATGCTGGTTTTTGTATGGTTATGTGTTTGGTTATCTTTTTTTGGGTGTTTGAAGGTTTGGGACATTTTTAGGGTTATGACATGGTATTGGTTTTGGTAGTGAAGATTATTGTTGTTTGGAGGTTTAAACTTTGACAGGTTCAGTAGTCTTTGAGTTGAGGCTCATGCTGGTTTTTTTTGTATGGTTATGCTTCAGTGTGGATGTTAGGCAGGTTTTGTTTCTTTGACAGTAGTGAGGTCCCTTGACTTGTTCAGTTTTTGTATATTTTTTCTCTTGCTATGCTGAACTGTTTTATATATTTTCTATCTTTTCTATCTCCTCACCCTTTTTTTATTGAACTGCTATGCTGAACTGTTTTATATATTTTCTATCTTTTCTATCTCCTCACCCTTTTTTTTTTGAACTGCTATGCTGAACTGTTTTATATATTTTCTATCTTTTCTTTTGGCGCCCAATCTTTATTCAAAACTTTGGTCTTCTCTTTGACCCAAGTTTGCTGGATAGTTTCTCAAGGTTTCTTGGCATTTTTCCCATTTCGGTAACTGGCTATGCTGTGTAATTTTTTAGAACAATGCTGAATTATCCTTTTTTTTGTATATCTTTTCTGCCTTGCTTCTACTGTCTACGCCTGCTGAACCTGAACTAGGCTTGCTTTATCTCTCTTTTTTCTCACTTCATAGTACAATAAAGAATTTTATATGTTATTTTTGTACTATGTTCTGAAGGGGCTATATTTATACTGGGAAATGATGATTAGCTTGCATAATATGTTTTCTGCATTTCCTTCTCCAACTTTTGTGCTTTGCTCTTTTCCTTGATATCTTGGCAAAAGTCCCTTTTTGACAGCTTGTAGGCTTTGATAGTAACTTGTACTATTTTGATTTCTTTGATACCTTTGGCATTTTGACAGCTAGTGCCTTTGCTTTTGGATAGAAAGTTTGGATTTGAACTTTTCAGTTTGGATTTGAACTATATGGTCTTGAATTGGAAATTGAGATTCTTATGTAGCTTGAATTTTATAACTTATGCATTTGCATTTCATGAAATGAAAATCTTCCCTCTCTGTGAACCGGGAGAAATCCCGTGATTTGCAGAGAGGGCAACTGATCCCAGTCAGTGGCCCCTAATGATGAGCAACTTTTTATCTGTCTTTTTTTTAAATGCCTTCTGACTTTTCTTGTTTCTCTTTGCAGATAAAAAATGGAATACCGGAGCGGAATGAAGAACGAAGAATATTAGAAAATAGGATAGTTTTTTCATTCTATGTAATATTTAAATTAAATGTAAATTATTGTCTGTAATAAACAACAATTTGTACAAATAATTCAAATATCAATAAAAGTTTAAATTATCCAATTAATTCTAATTTCTTTATTGTTTATTTATTTATTTAAAATTCTTAGAATTAAAACAATTGAAAAATAAATTCAATCATTTAATTTCAGAATAATAAATAACTTAAATAAAACAACATTGATCAAATAAGTCTGTCTTATTCAACATCCAGAGCAAAGCAGCAGTCGACCCAAATAGACTGATCAAACGCATAAGCATTGTGAATCCAACACTGCATATATCTTTTGACTGATGAATTCAAACCAATCGCCTCCTCTTACTGATTTGTCATAATCACTGATTCTTTGCAAGTACTGTAAATCCAACTGCAACCCTTCTTTGACTGGCCCAAACAAAATGAATTTACGCCACTGTCTCTTTTACTGATTAAACCAAGATAACGCGAATTTTAATTCGAATCTTGAAATACACCGCAAAGTGCTGTGGAATTCAAATTCTTCTGAGAATATGCCCATAAAACCCTAATTCCCGATTAAATGCCAAATCACGCTCGCTTGATCAAAATTGAACCTAAAATCAACCAAACCCTAAGCCCACTGTATGAAACAATTCAGAGCTCTGAAAATCAGAAAAAACCCTAATTTTGATTGACTGTCAAGAAAAGTCCGTTTGTCCGATTCTTGAGCCAGTTTGAGAAGTCAGGAAATGTTTGAAGCTGATATTTCTTGTGGAAAAGCGCGAGGGCAAATTTTGGGGTACAATAGTTGCCCCTGTTCAATCTTCTTTGACCTGAAGAGTTAGATTGGCAAGTTTGCCTTTCGCGACTTGAAGGTATAAGGAGATTGGACACTAATGTGCCCAGAAAATTTGCGCTCGTCGATGTGACGGTGGAGGTGAATGGGCTTAAAGATGCCATTTGGTGATGGGCTTAAAGATGCCACCTGATGCGAAAGAATTTTGTCGGGGGATGGGCTTATAGATGCCATTTGGAAGTGTCGATCGCATAAGAGATTCCTTAGCGAGAACTTGTGTATTTGAGAAAGACGGATGTTTTCCTGGCTTGTTACAGGTGTTTGATCTTCAATCTCCTCATGCAGATATGCCCTGGCTAGATACAGGTGTCGAATCTACAATCGGTTGCTCACAGATGTGCCCTGGCTGGATACAGGAGTCAAATCCGAAAATAGTCGTTAATAGATGTGCCCTGGCTGGATACAGGAATCGAATCTTCGAATTCTTCAGACGTGCCCTGGCTAGATACAGGAATCGAGTCTGGGGATGTTGTAGTTGATAGATGTGCCCTGGCCGGATACAGGAATCGAATCTTTGAACTCTTCAGACGTGCCCTGGCTAGGTACAGGAATCGAGTCTGGAAACGTAGTCAACAGATATGCCCTGGCTGGATACAGGAGTCGAATCTGGAGATGTTGTAGTTGATAGATGTGCCCTGGCTGGATACAGGTATCGAATCTGGAACTCTTCAGACGTGCCCTGGCTAGATACAGGAATCGAGTCTAGAAACTGATCACTCTCAGATGTGCCCTGGCTAGATACAGGTATCGAATCTGGAATTGTGACAGTTGAAGGTAGTTGTTTTTGAGATTGTCTTTTTCCTGAAAAGGCAAAGACGTAAGTCGTATGCAATGTCATGATGTATGATATGCATGATGTCATGATGTTCAACATTTGATGTTGTATGCGTTTCATCATGTATGTAAGCAAGATGTATGAAAATGTGAAATGTTTATGAGTGTAATTTCATCTTAGGAAAATAAATCCTGGACGAACGGCCGGGAAGCTGCTCTGCGGAAGAGATACTTGGCCGAAGTTTTGATGAGAGGCCTGCTGAGGACTTTAATGATGGATTCCGCTGAGGATGATGGTGATAAACTCCGCTGGGGATCTCCGAAGATAAACTCTGCTTGGGAATACCAAAGATAGACTCCGCTGGGGACTGAAGGAACTTTGCCGAGAGCGATCCTCCGTGGTGGTTAGCTTTGAGGATAACCCAGTTATAAGTCCTTGTGAGGAAATAACTCTATATAAAACTCGGGCGAGACGTCCGTACTTTGCAGGGGATAAGCTTCCAAAATTTACTGGGGATGAGCTTTAAGACCTGCCCAGGAATGTTGGGCTTCTTCAGGATCGTCGGGGGATCAACCTCTCTTGGGGAAAGTATTGCTGAACCTTGTTTTACTCTGCGGGGAGTTAAGATGATTTGGCCATATTTTCAGTTGAACCTACCTTGGTGCCTTGGCGGACAAAACAATTAGACTGTATTAGACAACTCCACATTGCCCCTGTCTTTGATGTCACCTGTAATTAATCTCTTGTTTTATATGCAAATATTTATGAATCAGCAATTTAATGTCAAATGCATATATCAAAAATGAACATTGGACATTCTTCGCAGGACAAAACAGAAAAAAAGGGAAAACAATGGTAATTTGTATGGACAAGTGAATTTGTATTGATTTAAACTTTGCCTGTGAATAGGCGTTTTTGTACAAGAGACTGACGTCCTAGTAAGAGGACATCGCCAAATAGCATAGAGTTTACACTTTGAAAAAGAAAACAAAACAGCTATGTGAACAATCCCACTGGGTTCCAACTCTGCTATTGCCTTTATGTCTTTGAACGTCTCATCGCTTTGCTGCTTAGTTGAAGATGAAGCCGATCGGTCAATGCCGAAATCTGGAGCCAGATAGTTGATGCCGAATTCCGGATGCGAAGTGATCCAATGAGACATAGTGTTACGCTTTTATCCCTAACTTTTGCCTGGACTGCCCTTTCGGGTTTTCAGTCCACCGGGATACCCTTTTTTGCCCAAGCCGCCCTTTCAGGTTTTCGACTTGCCGGGTGTACAGATTTTTCATTTCATCCCTTATTTTTGCCCGAACCCTTTTGGTTCGCCGGGAAGCCCTTGTTTTTGCCTAGGCATGTCAACCTAGCGGGTCTTTTATTTATGCGTAGTATTTTTTTACTATGTCTGCATTGGCGGGGTGAGGAAGGTCGTCACCGTCCATGGTGGTTAGGATCATGGCTCCTCCTGAGAACACACGCTTAACCACAAATGGCCCTTCGTAAGTAGGGGTCCATTTGCCCCGGGGATCACTTTGAGGAAGGATGATGCGTTTGATTACCAGGTCCCCAACTTGATACTCTTGCGGTCTGACTTTCTTGTTAAATGCCCTGATCATCCGTTTTTGATACGTCTGACCATGACAGATAGCAGTGAGCCTCTTTTCGTCAATCAGATTTAATTGATCAAGTCGAGTCTGGATCCAATCATCTTCATTCAAGTCTGCATCCTTCATTATCCGGAGGGAGGGTATCTGGATTTCAATCGGCAAGACTGCCTCCATGCCATAGACCAAGGAGAAAGGAGTTGCCCCGGTTGATGTCCTTGCTGAGGTGCGGTACCCATGAAGAGCGAACGGTAACATCTCGTGCCAATCTTTATAGGTTACTGTCATCTTCTGCACAATTTTCTTGATATTTTTATTGGCTGCCTCTACAGCCCCATTCATCTTCGGCCGGTAGGGAGAAGAATTGTGGTGCTGTATCTTGAATTGTTCACAGAGTTCAGTGATCATCTTGTTGTTGAGATTGGTACCATTGTCCGTAATGATTCTTTCTGGGACGCCGTACCGACAGATTAGATTATGCCGGATGAAACGTGCCACGACGCTCTTGGTTACTGTGGCATAGGAAGCTGCCTCAACCCACTTCGTGAAATAATCGATCGCCACTAAGATGAAGCGATGCCCATTGGATGCCGTTGGTCGGACCTCACCGATCATATCGATGCCCCACATTGCGAAAGGCCAGGGTGCCGTTAGGACATTCAAAGGAACCGGAGGGATATGCACCTTGTCAGCATAGATCTGGCATTTATGACAAGTTCGGGAGTGTTGGTAACAATCGGCTTCCATGGTGGACCAGAAATATCCTGCCCGAAGGATTTTCTTAGCCATGGTGTGTCCACTAGAATGGGTTCCAAATGTACCTTCATGCAGCTCCATCATAATTTTCTCTGCTTCAGCCTTATCCACACAACGTAGCAGAGTTGAATCATGATTCCGTTTGTAGAGAATGCCGTTGCTGAGGAAGAATTTTGCAGCAAATCTCCTCATGAACTTCTTATCATTGACAGATGCACCTTCAGGGTATTCCTGAGTTTCCAAATACCTCTTCACCTCATGATACCAGGGTTTTTCAACAACCTCCTCAGTCTCGAGCTCGCAACAGTAGGCCGGTTCATCCAACTTCCAGATAATGATTCGGGGAGCTTCATTGTCCCATTTAACTTTTGACATTGAAGACATCGTAGCTAGGGCGTCCGCTAGCTGATTCTCCTCTCTAGGGAAATGCTCAAAAGTTATCTCTTCAAAGTGAGGGAGCAAGGTCGACACATACTCCTTGTAAGGAATAAGATTCGGGTGTTTCGTATCCCACTCGCCCTTGATCTGATTGATCACGAGAGCGGAATCTCCGAAGACACTTAGAAACTTGATCCTTAAATCGATTGCAGCTTGTAAACCCATGATACATGCCTCATATTCTGCCATATTGTTGGTGCAGCTGAAACATAATCGGGCGGTGAGGGGAGTATGAGTTCCTTTGGGAGATATGATTACAGCGCCGACGCCGTTACCCAAGGCATTGGAGGCTCCATCAAAATGCATAGACCATCGGGATCCTTCCTCAGGTCCTTCATCCGGTCCAGGTACTTCACAGTCAGTTACCACCATGATGTCTTCATCCGGAAAATCAAAGTTCAATGATTGGTAATCGTCCACAGGTTGGTGTGCCAAATGATCAGCCAGTACACTTCCCTTAATTGCTTTCTGAGTTGTATACTGGATATCATATTCTGTTAAGATCATTTGCCATCTCGCTATTCTCCCAGACAGAGCAGGCTTTTCAAATATGTACTTGATGGGATCCATCTTTGAAATCAACAAGGTAGTGTGAGTCAGCATATACTGTCTCAGCCGGCGAGCAGCCCATACCAGAGCGCAGCAAGTTTTCTCAAGCAGTGAGTAACGAGACTCACAGTCGGTAAACTTTTTGCTCAAGTAATAAATAGCGTGCTCTTTTCGGCCAGACCCGTCATGCTGCCCCAGCACACACCCCATTGAATTATCAAGCACTGTCAAGTATAGTATCAGAGGTCTTCCTTCCACCGGTGGCATAAGAATGGGTGGCTCTTGGAGATATTCCTTTATTCTTTCAAAGGCGGCCTGACATTCATCATTCCAGCGTACCACTTGATCTTTCTTCAGTAATTTGAAGATTGGCTCACAAGTAGCAGTTAGATGTGAGATGAATCGAGCAATGTAATTCAGTTGTCCTAGGAAACCTCTGACTTCTTTTTCTGTTTTTGGAGTCGGCATCTCTTGTATGGCTTTTACTTTGGCAGGATCCACCTGAATACCTTTATCACTTACAATGAAACCTAGCAACTTTCCGGATCTTACCCCAAAGGTGCATTTGTTGGGATTCAACCTCAGCTTGTACAACTTGAGTCGGTCAAATAACTTCCTCAGATGGTCAAGGTGCTCCTCCTCAGTTTGAGACCTTGCAATCATGTCATCAACGTATACTTCAATCTCATGATGGATCATATCATGAAATAAAGCAACCATGGCACGCTGATAGGTTGCCCCAGCATTTTTCAATCCGAATGGCATGACCTTATAACAGAAGGTGCCCCACTGAGTCACGAAGGTTGTCTTCTCCATATCTTCTGGAGCCATCTTGATCTGATTATACCCTGAAAAACCATCCATGAAGGAGAACACCTTGTGTTGAGCTGTATTGTCAACAAGGACATCGATGTGAGGTAGGGGGAAGTCATCCTTGGGGCTAGCCCTGTTCAGATCCCTGTAGTCGACACACATTCTGACTTTACCGTCCTTCTTCGGTACTGGCACAACATTGGCAACCCACTGAGGGTAAGAAGTCACTGCAAGGAATCCGGCATCAAACTGCTTCATAACCTCGGCCTTGATCTTTTCAGACATCTCTGGACGCATCCGTCGAACTTTCTGTTTTACCGGAGGGCAATCTTCCTTGGTTGGCAGGTGGTGAACTACAATGTCGGCATCCAAACCAGGCATATCTTCATAGGACCAAGCAAAAATCTCCACGTAGTCTTGTAGCATCTGGATTAATCGTTTCTTCACGCTGAGCTCTAGATTGGCACCAATCTTGACTTCTTTCCTATCTGTCTCAGTACCCAAGTTAATTGTCTCCACAGGCTCTTCGTGTGGTTGAATAGCCCTCTCTTCCTGGAGTAGCAGTCTCGCAAGTTCACTAGGCACTTCGCAATCATCTTCACCTTCGTCTTCGGCCAAGTTGATCGGATTTTCGAAGTCATAACTGGCGGTAGCAGAGCTGTTACCAGTGAGATCCAGAGTGGATTGAAACCTGTATAAGTGAGTGTGTGTAAATATAGCTGTTTTGCAATATGTATAACACAGAAAGAAAAAGAGCACAAGATTTGAAATGCAACAAACGTCCAATGTTTTGATTGATGATATATGAAAATGTCATACAAAAAGCCCTCACAAATGGAGCTACGATGTCTCGGGCAGGACACCGAGCCAACAAAGCTTTAACATATTGTTTGTTACAAATTTGGAAATCAAAAGAAATCAATTACTGCGTGACAAATGTGATAGGGGTAAAATCCTTTGCTGTCCAGTTGCTTGGTCCGTCGTTGGCAGTCGGGTATATCCAACTGTCGAACTCTGCTTCCTCCACATCTTCCTCAATAGCGTTCACCCTTGAGCTGGAAATAAACACCGGAGCCTTTCCGATCTTCTCTTTGCGCACTGCCTTCTGAGCCTCTGCAGTAAAGCCTAGCCCAAACTTGTCGTTCTTCTGAGTGAAATCAGGAAGCTGACCCCAGTGTGCACAATTTCCTTTCTGTACCACAGCCCGGGCATCCCTTAGGGAAGCCATCTTCAAGGAATCGTTCTCTTCGACCGTTGTCTCTGCAGCTGCTGAAATTGGATGTACCTCCTCGAAATGCTGGAAGGGGGTTTCAATGAACTCTCCGTCCCTCTCGATGTACCTGAAGGAATTCAAATGGCTCACCATATACTCCTCTTCTCCTTGCACAGTGACGATCTTCCCCCTGACAGGATACTTCAGTTTCTGGTGCAAGGTGGAGGTCACTGCCCCAGCTTTATGGATCCAAGGTCGACCCAACAGACAAGAATATGACGGACGTATATCCATCACGTAAAAGGTAGAGTCAAACACTTGAGAGCCCACACGGATAGGGATGTTAACCTCTCCATGAACCATCCTCTTTGAACCATCGAAAGCCCTGACGATGATATTGCTGGGTTTCAACTCCAGGCCCTCATAATCCAGACGATCTAAAGCCTTTTTCGGAAGAACATTCAAGGAAGAACCAGTGTCCACCAATACATGTGCCAGAGTAGTGCCCCTGCATTCAATAGAGACATGCAGGGCATCATTGTGGTCTCTCCCTTTTGCGGTCAGGTCAGCATCTGAAAAACCCAAGCCGTTGTCCGCCGTTAGATTCGCTATGCAGTCAGTGAACTGGACTGCAGACGTCTCTTGCGGCACATGGGCCGTCTTGAGAAATGAGATCAAGGCCTTAGCATGGGCCTCGGAGCATAGCAATAGGGAGAGCAGGGAGATCTTGGAGGGCGTATGCCCCAACTGCTCGACAACATTAAAATCACTTTTCTTTATTATTTTCAGAATCTCCTCCATTTCTTGTCGGGAGGCCTCAGCATTTACAGGTATTGGCGCCTCCATCCGGGCAGGCTCTTCTTCAATCCCTTTGCCCCGAGCATTTGATGACTCGGCAGCAGGGGACACAATTTGATCAGCAACAGGACTAGGTAAACTTGCAGGTTTTATGAGGAGGGGTTTTCGAATAGCGGGCGGTGCAATGTCAGGCGAGAAGAGCCTGCCACTGCGGGTGACCTTGGCTGGACCAGTGATATCGCAGATACTGGCACTAGCGTCGAATTCTTGCTTGATTCCATTTACATACACGTCTGCCCCATAATGCCAGGGGACAGCTTTATCAGACACGTAGGAGAGGGGCCCTGGAACAGTAATGATCACAGGCGCAATTGTCATGATTTGAATAGGCTTCTTCGGGGGAGCCTTGATTGGATTTTTGAAGATGGTAATCACAGAAACTTCTTTCATCGGAACCAATTGAACAGCAGTCTTTTTGAATAGAATTTCCTTGCTATCCATTAGGCCTTGGATGCCTAACCTCAGCAAGGGACAATCAGATGGGGAAATAGCACAGAATGGGCAACCTTCACCGCAACCCGGAAATAAACCGGCCCGCAGTAGGTTCTTCTTAACGATCTTCAGAGGGGTAACAACTTCATCTATCGAAACAGCATACACTTCTTCCTCAATGGCATTCGCCCTATGCTGGGGCATAGGAGCCGTTACAACATTTGGTCTTTCTGGCGCTTCAAACTGAATTTCTTTCGCGTCGATCAGATCTTGCACTTTGTTTCTTAAGGCCCAGCAATCATCAGTAGGGTGCCCGGGACTATCAGAATGATAAGCACACCGGGCATTTGGGTTATATTTAGGAGACGCAGTGTTGACGACTTTAGGAGCTTCTTTGAGGGTCACCAGGTTGGTGGATAACAGTTGGGGTAAAATTTGAGATAAGGTCATACTCAGTCGAGTATACTGCCTCTTGGGCCTTTCACTTCTTTGTTGATTGTACTGCTGAGGAGCAGCAGCAGGTTTAGAGATGACCAAAGCATTGACGGCTTGGCGACTTTCGGGCTTGATCTGTCTTCTAGGACCATAGACGGCGCTTGCTTCTTTCTTAAATGGCCTCTTCTCAGCACTTGTAGAGGCAGCCTTCTGTATCTTGCCTGACCTGATGCCAGCTTCAATTCTTTCTCCCGTTAATATCAAATCTGTGAACCCAGCGGAGGAGTTACCAACCAAATGATTGAAAAACGGACCAGACAAAGTCCCAAGGAACATATCAACCAGCTCTCGATCAGTTAATGGAGGCTGCACCCTGCCAGCCAAATCTCTCCATTTTTGAGCGTACTCTTTGAACCCTTCACCCGTTCCTAGAGACATACCCTGAAGTTGGGTACGCGTAGGAGCGAGATCAGAATTGTATTGGTATTGTCTGTAGAATGCGCTTGCCAAATCTTCCCAGTGTCGGATGCCAGTTCCATCCAATTGGTAGAACCATTCCAGTTGTGACCCCGAGAGGCTATCTTGGAAGAAGTGAATCCAGAGGTTCTTATCTGCCGTGTAAGGTTGGATTTTCCTTACGTACGACCTCAGATGCAGCTTTGGGCAGGAGACTCCATCATACTTGGCGAAGGCAGGCGCCTTAAACTTGTGTGGAATTACTACCCCAGCAGATAACCCCAAATCTCCGAAATCCAGCCCCGGCACATTCTGAATTTCCATGGCGCTCAAGCGGTCCTCCAATTGTTTGTATCTGTCAGCAGCAGGTGGGTATTGTTCGTCGTTGTAGTCCGTCTCGTTGTCGGAGACTGCGGGACTAGGAGCTCCTCCCCCTTGGGGACTGTTTTTCTCAGCAGAAGAAGTGGTTGGATCAGCTTCATTGTGGAGTGTGTTCCCAAATCTGCGTCCGGTGTTGAACAATGCAGTCCTCTTTTTCTTCTTCTTCTTCAGGAGTAGAGTCTTCAACTCTTGCTGACCTTGGGCTAGGCTTAGGACCATCTCTTGAAACTGTGCACTTTGGGCCTGAAGGGCCTTGATTGCTTGCTCACTGGAGGACTCTGGATTCATGATGACTGTTCACATAAACAGCGAAGAAAAATAAGCAACATGTGAAATAGGGTACCTGCTATGCATATGGTGCAATGGAAGGCGTATGTATGTAATGCATTCAAGGATTTAGAATATTCAAAATTTGTTGTAGACAAAAAGGAACGCACATTATATTAATAAGGAGAAATTCGTTAGTACATAAATGCCTCATGGGCCAAATATTACAAAATAACTCCTTAAGATAAAAAAACATTGCGCATCCTCTTTGGCGCGATGTAGGTGTTGAGATTCCTTTCCTCGTGCAGCAAACGGGTGAGTTCCAGGACCTTCTTTTCACTAGCATGTAGACTGGTCTCAAGAGAATTCCGTTCTTCCTTAAGCTGGACCCAGCTCTTCTGTATCTCTTCCCAGGAGGTGGGCATGTCAGGATGTTGAATGGTGTAGGATGCCTCTCCTTCCAAGACTGGTTCTTTGATCACAGGTAGCATGTGAGGGTAAGGCATTACTAACTTCTGGGAGCGGGCTCGTACCCACTTGAGGTAAGGTTCCAACGGGATGGAGTTCCGGTGCCCCAATGTCTTGCTGTCTATCCTACTTGGCATCCTCCAAGCTCTGATAAATCTCTGACGAAGTCCTTGAGTATCGTTGTCGAAGTCGAAAACTATGTCAGGAATTAACATGTCATGAGGGCCATCCTTCCGAGCATAACCAAACTGTCTCCAAGCCAGGCATGGGTTGTAGGTAATACCTCCTTTGATTCCAAATAAAGGAACATTAGGGTACTCCCCACAACGATCAATGATAGTGACGTCTTCCCTGGACCTAGGACACCAATGTATATCTGCATGCGTGAGAGTCATTAACCGTTGTGACCATCTCAAACCCCGCTCGTTCTTCAAAACTGATTGTGGAAGGTGCGAAATAAACCACCTTCCCAGGAGGGGAGTGCAGCACATAAGAACACCCCTTTTTCTCATGGTTCGAGTGTAACATGAGTGAAGGATGTCCCCCAGCAACGTAGGTATAGGGTTCCTGGACATGAAGACTTTGACAGCACTGATATCTATAAGCTGATCTGGTTTAGGGAACAACACCAACCCATAGACAAGGAGGGCTACAACTTCTTCAAAGGCTTGTAGGTCAAGGGAATTCCAACACTCTTGGGCCTTCTCAAACAGAAACTTTGCCAAGAATCCTTTGACACCATTTTTGGCTTCCCAATGCCCCTTGATGTCAGATGGTTGTAGGAATAATGCTTTAGCTACTTCTTCAAGTTTTGGTTCCTTTTCCGTACCGTTGTAGGGTAGTTGATTGAGAATGGGAATCTTCAGAAGCTGGGAAAACTCTTCTAGAGTAGGCACCAGCTGATAATCCGGGAAAGTAAAACAGTGATGCAGAGGGTCAAAGAATTGGAAAAGGACCTTTACCATCTCTTCCTCAATATTGGTATTGACCAGGCTGATGAGTCTACCATGCCTTTCACTGAATGACGAGTTCTCGGGAATCCTGGATGTAAGCTCCTTGAGTTGAGGAGGAACCCTTATAAGGTTGATCTGAATTGTCTTTCTGCGAATAGTTTCCATGTCCTACAAAACAAGAACAAAGATGAAGATTCGAACCCCTGAAATGGTTAGTGGATGCATATGATGCTGTATGATGTCATGATGCTATGATCAAACACACCACAAATATTTACAAAGGAAAACATGTAAGGCACACAAGTCACACCAGGCAAACCCTTAGAGTTTAGGCCAGCATGGGGTCTGGGTATTACCCTTTTGAAGTTGGTGGGCTCAAACCTGTCCTATCAAAGTAACCGGGTTCTAAGGATCTCAATATCATTGGATTGCTTTCATTGTTCATCGTTTCGATTTAGCCACTGACTGGCGATCAAAATATCCCAAGAAAACAACCCTCAATTGAGTGTAGTATCGAGTATCAACCGACTTCGGAGTACACCAAAGTAGTCATCTCACTACCCTAAAGAGGCCAAGATGGTTCAATTAAGGTTCCTAAGGTCTGTTGATGCTTTACGACACCACATGGAGGCCCCGTACTCTCCTTGATTGACTCAAGGGTTACCGGTACACACCAAAGTGCCACATCAACGTAGCAGACTGCTTCAACCATGTCGGTATACCTCGCACAGTTCCCTCACAGCCTTGTTGCTACCTAAAAGGGTTTCCCCAGATCCGGGTTAGGATCTATAAAACTCCGATACAATGCCCACAAATGTAAAAGCAAACAAAGCAATCAATTGAAAACAAAAGTGATCTAAACCCTAAGGTAACCCCACTTTTAGAATATTCCCCAGCAGAGTCGCCAGTTCTGTGATACGGTGGGAGAACTGACTTGAGTTTTGCGTTCGTATTCGCACTTGTGCGGTTAGCAAGAGTCGCCACCGACTTTTTGTTTTATCCTAAAGGAAAGGTTAAAAAGCACAGCAAAAACCTTTTGAGATATTTCGTGGGTTCGGGGGGTAGATTATGAAAAGGGAAGGTATTAGCACCCTTTTCATCCATGGTTATCCATGGGCTCTTAGTTACTTGGTTTTTAGATCACTTGCCTTGTTTTTCGATTGCTTTGAAAATGGTGTGTGTGTGGGTGCTTTTTGAAAATGTTTTGGAAAAAGATGCCTTGTTTTAGGCAACTAATGTATTTGACTCGTGTTTGAGTGTTTTACAAAAGTGTGAATCTTTTCGAAAAGATGTTTTCAAATGTTTTTTGAGAGTTTGTTTGAAAGTGTTGTGGATTGTGGTTTTTTTGAAAATGAGGCAAGTGTTTTTGCAAGTTTGATCTCAAGTAACTAAGAGTTTTGTCTACCCTATTGTACTCAAAGGTTTTTGTGTCATGTTTTAACCCCGTTTAACAATTTTGTTCCACCATTGAAATTGGTGGACAATCTTGCGTTTAGGAAGTTTATTCGGGACGGGCGCGGGTCATTGTATGGACCATGAATGCAATGGTGCCAAATGTCTTTGGCAATTTGCTTTGAAGGGACTATGATCATTCCGTTTAGGCAACTTTCGAAAGCGTCATCGAGGGACTTATGATCATTTGATTTTGTTTTGCCAAAGACATTCGACGTGCAAGCATGGCCCATTTGGAAGGCAACATGTGGGATTACCCTAGGGGGTGCAAGTGTGATTGTGTATTGATTACATGTATTTGTCTTGTATTAGGTTATCTAGCGTTTGATTTTATGTACATGCAAACCCTAGGTCTAACCATGGCATAATTAAAAACTGTAAATTGCGGAATATAAAATCTACGCTATTACAAAACAATATCCGGGAGTGGGGGTATAAATGTACAAGGGGATGAGACTTATAGTATTTACAACCAAATCGAATGTCACAATCACAATGTAAATATCGAATGTACAAATATAAGATAAAATGTGTATAGGGCAATATATTGTGTAAGTGTAAATGTGAGATGTATATGTATATGAATTGTGTAATTATGTACAAGTGCGAAGTGTGAAGTTGAATCGTATTAGGGTTTGGCCTAGAGAAATGTTTTTAAATGTATTTGATTTTTGTATGTTTAATTATGTACAAAAGAAAAGAAGTGTTTTGTTTAAATGTTAAGTTTTTAATTGGAAAGTATTTTAGTCCAAATGCTTGTGAATTTCGATATTTAGAAAATAAATGCATTTGAATGGGTATGTATGAAAAAAGAATGTTAATTAAAAGAGTTTCAATTCTAATTATGTATAAAAATGTACAAAATGTATTTAAAAAAAGTATTTTCAATTATGTATAAAAAAAAAGGAAAGATAATATATACAAATTAATGTTTTAAAATGTATGTACAAAAAGTATTAAATTATGTCCAAAATTAAATTAGGTCCAAAATTAAATTATGTGTGTTAAGAAAGGTATTTTATTTTTATGTACAAATATAATTTAAAAAAAAAAGACATTTTAACTTATATGATAGAAAATGTATTAAATTAGTATTTTACAAATAATAAAAAAACATTGTTTATAAAATAAAGTTAGTAGATATTGTTTTTACAAATAAATAAAAAGGTTAGTGTTAAGAAAAAGAAGTAGATATAAAATAAAGAAAAGAAAGGTTTAGTGTTTTAAGTTGTGATCTTAATGGGCTTAGGATAATTAGGAACAGATTAAGCCCACGTTTGGATTTTGAACGAAATTAGGGTTAGGCATTGTTTCAGTTTGGAACGAAGGCTAGGGCTTGTGAGGCAGCGACGGCGCGTTGAGTTTCGTCTTCTCCGTTCAATTTCCTGAGCCATCCATCCCTCCGGCCACCAACATCACTCTCGAACCTCTCTTTCCTCCCTAGCACGGTCTCCACATCTTCTTGAAACAAGGTTGGTTCTTAGATGTTATGTTTTCTCTTCTTTTCTGGATTCGCGTTGAATTTGTTCTGAGCTCTTTATTTTTTCGTTTTTTTATGAGGTGAAGGAGAAGGGATAGAAGGCTCGTTACCTGCTTTTGGAGATGGAGGAGAGAAGAAGGGGTGATGCTTCAGGAGGCCGGAACGGCGGTGATGGACTTTGAGCTTGCTTCGCTTTTGACGCCTTCCTGGTAACTTCGTTCTTTGCTTATGTTAGGGCTTTGATGATGATGCTAGATTTGCCTGAAAACCCTTCTTAAAAACTCATTTTTTTTTATCTTCTTCTTCCACTATGTGTTGCCCTTTGGATTTGTATGTTGCCTGAGATGCTGCCTATGTTGATATTGCTTTCTTCTTCGTCCCTGAGTTGCTTCTTTCTTTCTTCTTCTTGAGAGGCTATATGCTTGCTTGTGTGCCTTACTGAGATGTTTATGATGAAGCCCCTGATGCCTTGAATGATTGTCCTGTGTTATTTTGAATTCGCCCTCTTGTACGTCTGCTTGCCTTTATTATCTTGACTGATTTTGGACAGTTATTGCCTTGAGGGTAGGTTGAGGCTTGAGTTTGCAAGGGTTTTTCTATGCTTTTGAACTGTATGTTTGATGGTTTATTGACAGGTTTGTTTGCTAATGGGTTTTTAGGTGTGATGGTTTGGGTTTGTGGTTGATGAAATTTGATACTTGGCTTGAGGTTGTTCAGGTTATGGTGTTTTTGAAGGTTGAGGCTAATGCTGGTTTTTGTATGGTTATGTGTTTGGTTATGTTTTTTTGGGTGTTTGAAGGTTTGGGACAGTTTTAGGGTTATGACATGGTATTGGTTTTGGTAGTGAAGATTATTGTTGTTTGGAGGTTTAAACTTTGACAGGTTCAGTAGTCTTTGAGTTGAGGCTCATGCTGGTTTTTTTTTGTATGGTTATGCTTCAGTGTGGATGTTAGGCAGGTTTTGTTTCTTTGACAGTAGTGAGGTCCCTTGACTTGTTCAGTTTTTGTATATTTTTTCTCTTGCTATGCTGAACTGTTTTATATATTTTCTATCTTTTCTATCTCCTCACCCTTTTTTTATTGAACTGCTATGCTGAACTGTTTTATATATTTTCTATCTTTTCTATCTCCTCACCCTTTTTTTTTTGAACTGCTATGCTGAACTGTTTTATATATTTTCTATCTTTTCTTTTGGCGCCCAATCTTTATTCAAAACTTTGGTCTTCTCTTTGACCCAAGTTTGCTGGATAGTTTCTCAAGGTTTCTTGGCATTTTTCCCATTTCGGTAACTGGCTATGCTGTGTAATTTTTTAGAACAATGCTGAATTATCCTTTTTTTTGTATATCTTTTCTGCCTTGCTTCTACTGTCTACGCCTGCTGAACCTGAACTAGGCTTGCTTTATCTCTCTTTTTTCTCACTTCATAGTACAATAAAGAATTTTATATGTTATTTTTGTACTATGTTCTGAAGGGGCTATATTTATACTGGGAAATGATGATTAGCTTGCATAATATGTTTTCTGCATTTCCTTCTCCAGCTTTTGTGCTTTGCTCTTTTCCTTGATATCTTGGCAAAAGTCCCTTTTTGACAGCTTGTAGGCTTTGATAGTAACTTGTACTATTTTGATTTCTTTGATACCTTTGGCATTTTGACAGCTAGTGCCTTTGCTTTTGGATAGAAAGTTTGGATTTGAACTTTTCAGTTTGGATTTGAACTATATGGTCTTGAATTGGAAATTGAGATTCTTATGTAGCTTGAATTTTATAACTTATGCATTTGCATTTCATGAAATGAAAATCTTCCCTCTCTGTGAACCGGGAGAAATCCCGTGATTTGCAGAGAGGGCAACTGATCCCAGTCAGTGGCCCCTAATGATGAGCAACTTTTTATCTGTCTTTTTTTTAAATGCCTTCTGACTTTTCTTGTTTCTCTTTGCAGATAAAAAATGGAATACCGGAGCGGAATGAAGAACGAAGAATATTAGAAAATAGGATAGTTTTTTCATTCTATGTAATATTTAAATTAAATGTAAATTATTGTCTGTAATAAACAACAATTTGTACAAATAATTCAAATATCAATAAAAGTTTAAATTATCCAATTAATTCTAATTTCTTTATTGTTTATTTATTTATTTAAAATTCTTAGAATTAAAACAATTGAAAAATAAATTCAATCATTTAATTTCAGAATAATAAATAACTTAAATAAAACAACATTGATCAAATAAGTCTGTCTTATTCAACATCCAGAGCAAAGCAGCAGTCGACCCAAATAGACTGATCAAACGCATAAGCACTGTGAATCCAACACTGCATATATCTTTTGACTGATGAATTCAAACCAATCGCCTCCTCTTACTGATTTGTCATAATCACTGATTCTTTGCAAGTACTGTAAATCCAACTGCAACCCTTCTTTGACTGGCCCAAACAAAATGAATTTACGCCACTGTCTCTTTTACTGATTAAACCAAGATAACGCGAATTTTAATTCGAATCTTGAAATACACCGCAAAGTGCTGTGGAATTCAAATTCTTCTGAGAATATGCCCATAAAACCCTAATTCCCGATTAAATGCCAAATCACGCTCGCTTGATCAAAATTGAACCTAAAATCAACCAAACCCTAAGCCCACTGTATGAAACAATTCAGAGCTTTGAAAATCAGAAAAAACCCTAATTTTGATTGACTGTCAAGAAAAGTCCGTTTGTCCGATTCTTGAGCCAGTTTGAGAAGTCAGGAAATGTTTGAAGCTGATATTTCTTGTGGAAAAGCGCGAGGGCAAATTTTGGGGTACAACAATGCCCATGAACTAAAATAACTTAGTGAAATTTTGCCCTAATTTAGGCAGGTTTTGGACCCAACTTCATGGCTATTTTTCACATAGTTCCAAGAGGAATATTGAAATGAATTTCAAAGATGATTTATAGAGAACATTGCAAGATTTCCAAAATGTCAAATAACGCCTTGAGATCATTCTTGAGTAGGGAAAATCAAAGAGATGAAATTGGCAATTTCTCACTTTGAATTCAAGCCATTTCATGAAGAACAAAATTCAAATATGAACCTATGCTGCCTAATCCATGCCTTACAGGTCCCAAACTTGTTTCTCACTTAATAATTTAATAATTACTCAGTTGAAAAATCCTTAATTCAAGCCCAAGGGTCTTTGTCCAAGTTGTAATTCCATAAATGGCACAAAGTTGCCATTGCCATTTTGGAAAAGCTTCACTTTTGCAACTTTACAAATCTTGAGCATTGGACCTGTCTTCTTTGCACACAAAAGTCCTGCAGACCTAAAGCAATTTGTATAGAGCTCATACCAACTCCAAGCAGGCCAGTACAAGCATGTGGAGACTTGTCCTTTCACTTTGCTTCAAAAGCAAGAAAGTGTGCAAAAAGCCTACAACTCAAAGATCTGTTGTGGAAATGACTTGGAACTTTCTCCATACTAATACACAAACATATTACAGTTAAGAACACGATTGCAAAAGGCCTGAAATACTCCAAAACTCCATATCACCAAAAACCTGTCAAAAACTTGCAGTTTAGGCATAAGCATAACAATCCACAAATTGGCTCGTGTGTTTCAAGTTTCAATCATCCAAACACTTTACCTACCTCATATCTAAGTGATCCAGACCATCATCCCTGCACCGTAACTCCTTCTCCTTCATCTGCCATTTTTTTTTCCAAGCTTGTAGGTTGACTTGGATAGAGAGTTTCAGACACTTTCAAAGCAAGGTAAGGGTTGGAACACACTCAGGGAGGTCCAAGCAAGCTAAAGCAACCTTCAGGCCTTCCTAAATCTCACTCAAACTCCATTCATGGTCTCAGCTAAAAGAGGTAATAATCTCAACTTCTATCTCTTCATACAGGCATCCATTGGCCACGATTTATGAAAGAAAAATGTAGATATCATTGCTACAAAGTTGTACATATCCATAACTTGCATTTATTTGGCCTGAGTTGAGAGAATTTTGAACTTGAAGTTCCTGGAAAAATTAGGTTAAGAATTAGGGCCATTAAAATTCTCTTTAATCTTGGACTTATAGTTTTAGTCATGCACATGGTTAGAATCGTGAGACAAAATGCTATAACATTCATGTTATCAATTTCCATTTTTGTTAAGAGATGAAAGAGTTACAGGAGGTCCGGCTAGCTTGAGGAAGAAGATGAAGTACAGGGCTAGGAATAGTTTTGTGTTATGTATATTTTATTTCATTTAGACTAACAGATGTACAGCCACCCCAGTGGCAAGGTAGCGCACTAGCAATGCCCAGGTCGTGGGTTCGAACCTTGGCGCTACCTTTTATATTTTTTCTCATTCTTTTCAGTTTTTTTGGTTTCTGGCAGCGTGGGCTTAGTCCTTTGGGCCTTAGTGTTTTGCTAACATACTACTCCCTGTCTCCTTACAGCACCCATGGCCGATATATTTTATTTATTTGTTTTATTTTTATTTTTGTTATTATTAAATATTTTCTTTAATACATAAAAATCATGAAAAATATAAATATGATAAATATTGCATTTTGTTTTATTTTATTTTATTTTTACATGAAAAATGTTTTTATTAAACTATATACTAATTATTTTCTTAAATAAATTTGTAAAAATAAATTAAACTTAGATACATTCTTATCTTTTCTTTTATATTTATATATATACTTGTAAATATTTATAATAACATATAAAAAACTAAATTTTTTTATAAAATATTATTTATTATTTTTAATACCAAAAATACATAAAAATAATACATAAGAACTTTATTTTCTTTTAAATTAGAAATTAGGGTTAACTTTGGTTTTCAAGAATTAATTTTGTTTCCTTAAGTTTATTAGGTTTAGGTTAAAACTTTTTTCACATAAAAAACCAAACAAAATATTCTTTGCATTCATACATCTTTGCATATTTAATTTATCTTGTATATTATTTATTCCAATATTTATACATATTCAATTTGGTTGTAATAGCTTAATTAGATTTACATTATTGCAAATCCCCATTCACAATTTGTATTCCCCCCTCCCATAAAAATGTTGTAATAGCGTAGGACATTTAAATTTCGCAATTTATCGCTTTTATATAACATGCTAGTAATTAGGGTTTGTATGGCAAGATAAAAACAAATCAAATAGAAAACCCTAAATCCAAGACAAAATCAAAGCATGAAAATAACACACTTGCACATAAGCATCCTTAGGGTTTCTCCACTTGGTTGCCTTATACAAAAATGGCCATATTACGCATGTGAAGTATCTTGGCAAAACAAATAACTATAAGATCATAGTCCCTCGATGACGTTATTCTAAGTTACCTTACAAAAATGATCTTGGTCCCTCAAAATCCTAAGATACTTTGCAACATTGCTAATCATGGTTATACGATGACCCACACCCGTCCTGTTTACATCCAAAGATAGGGTTGCTTACCAAATCAATGGTAAGACAACAATGTCAAAGGAATAGAAAATGAACAAGAAAGACATTTGAGTAGGTAGATTACTTCTAGTTACTTTCTCTATTTCCAAACAACTATCCTTGCTATTTTCAAAACAAACAAACACATTTCCAAACATTTTACAAACATTGAAAACATTTTCAAAAAGACAAACATCTTTGTATACATTCTTACGAACGAGAATCATTGCAAAGATTGCCTAAATAATGACCTCTTTTACAAAATACTTTAAAAACCACACCAAACACAATTTCAAACAACAAAAGCAAGTGATCTAGCAAGTAACTAAGAGCCCATGGAAAACCATGGATGAAAAGGGTGCTAATACCTTCCCTTTTTATAATCTACCCCCCGAACTCAAGAAACAATCTCAAAGGTATTTCCTGTGCTTTTTCACCTTTCCTTTTGGATAAAAGAAAAGTCGACAGCGACTCTTTCTAACCGCAACATTTGCGATAAAATGCAAAAACCTCAAGTCAGTTCTCCCACCGTATCACAGTAAATAATAATTGAAATTGAATCTGTATGATCACTTGTTATATGTGTCAATTTCTAAAAGCAATCATAAATCATATGTGCAGATTAATTAAAAAACTCGTTGAATACAATGACCCTGCACCCACTCCCAACTTTGAATGTCCTGTGTTTGAGGCTGAAGAAGAATATTATGACGAGATTCCAGAAGAGGTCTAATGGTTGCTTGAGCACGAGGAAAATACCATTCAACCATATAAAGAGCCTTTGGAAGTGATCAATTTGGGTTCAGAAGAAGATTCGAAGGAAGTTAAGATTGGAGCATCGTTACATCCCGATGTAAAGAGAACGTTGATTGAGTTGTTGAAAGAGTATGTGGATATTTTTGCTTGGTCTTACCAAGATATGCCTGGTCTAGATACAGATATCGTCGAGCACCGTTTGCCGTTGAAGCCAAAGTGTCCGCCAATTAAACAAAAGTTGAGAAGAACCCACCCAGATATAGCAGTAAAGATCAAAGAGGAGGTTCTAAATCAGATTAATGCTGGTTTTCTTGTGACGTCAGTGTATCCTCAATGGATTGCCAATATTGTCCCAGTACCTAAAAAAGACGGAAAATTCCGCATGTGCGTAGATTACAGAGATCTAAATAAATCTAGTCCAAAAGATGATTTTCCATTGCCTCACATCGACATGTTAGTGGATAGCACAACAAAATTCAAAGTATTCTCGTTCATGGATGGATTTTCTGGGTATAATCAAATAAGAATGGATCCAGAGGACATAGAAAAAACAACGTTTATCACACCCTGGGGAACATTCTGTTACAGAGTGATGCCCTTCGGGTTGAAGAACGCTAGTGCAATGTACCAGAGGTCTATGACAACCCTATTCCATGATCAGATGCACAAAGAAATCGAAGTATATGTTGATGATATGATTGCCAAATCCCAGACTGAAGAAGGGCATAAAGAAGATTTGTTGAAGTTGTTTCAGCGTTTGAGGAAGTATCGTCTCTGCTTGAATCCAAATAAATGCACCTTCGATGTTCGATCGGGGAAGTTGTTAGGTTTCATTGTTAGCCAGAAAGGAATCGAAGTTGACCCTGATAAAGTCAAAGAAATTCAAGAAATGCCAGCACCAAGAACTGAAAAGCAAGTCATAGGTTTCCTCGAGCGTTTGAATTATATTTCCAGATTTATTTCCCACATGACTGCGACATGTGAACTGATCTTTAAGTTGTTAAAGAAAGATCAAGGTTGTGTATGGACGGATGACTGGCAAAGGGAATTTAAGAGTATTAAAGAATATCTGCTTGAACCTCTTATCTTTCTCCCTCCCGTAGAAGGAAGACCGTTGATTATGTATCTGATAGTGTTAGATAAATCCATGGGTTGTATTCTGGGACAACAGGATGAAACAGGGAAGAAAGAGTTTGCCATTTATCACCTCAGTAAAAAATTCACTGATTATGAGTCGCAGTATTCCATGCTGGAAAATACATGTTGTGCTTTGGCCTGGGAGGCAAAGCGTTTGCGGCAGTATATGTTGAATCACACTACTTGGTTGATCTCTAAAATGGATCCAATCAAGTACATTTTTGAAAAGCCTGCTCTTACTGGGAGAATTGCCCGCTGGAAGATGTTGCTATCTGAATATGATATCGAATACCGAACTCAAAAGGCCATTAAAAGTAGTGTGTTGGCGGATTATCTTGCTCACCAACTAGTGGAAGATCACCAATCTGCATAATATGAATTCCCCGATGAGGATGTGATGTTCCTGAAAGTGAAAGATTGTGATGAACCATTTCCTGAAGAAGGCCCTGACCCTGAATCTTGTTGGAGTATGATATTTGATTGATTTGTGAATGCTTATGGTAAAGTAATAGGTGTTGTGATTGTCACTCCTCATGGATCGCACATTCCTTTTACTGCAAGGTTAACATTTGATTGCACTAATAATATGGCAGAATATGAGGCTTGCATCATGGGTATCGAGGAAGCTATTGATCTCAGAATCAAAATTCTATATGTGTATGGTGATTCAACTTTGATGATAAATCAGATTAAAGGAGAATGGGACACTCGTCACCCCGGCTTGATCCCTTACAAAGATTATGCTAGAAGATTATTACCCTTCTTCAATAAAGTTGAATTCCATCACATCCCTAGAGATGAAAATCAAATGGCGGATGCTTTGGCAACTCTGGCTTCCATGTACCGAGTGAATACTTGGAATGATATACCCAGGATTACGGTTCGACGACTGGATAGGCCCACTCATGTGTTTACAGCAGAGGAGGTAGCAGATGAAAAACCCCGGTATTATGATATCAAGTGTTTTCTTCAGACTCAGGAATACCCAATTGGTGCGTCAAGGAAAGATAGAAAGACATTGAGAAGATTGGAAGGCAAATTCTCCGTCAATGAAAATGTGTTATACAAGAGAAATTACGACATGGTCTTGCTCAGATGCGTGGATAGACACGAAGCGGACATGTTGATGCATGAGATTCATGAAGGTTCATTTGGCACTCATGCCAATGGACATTCGATGGCTAAAAAGATGCTAAGGGCAGGTTATTATTGGTTGACAATGGAATCTGACTGTTACAAATTTGCAAAGAAGTGCCATAAATGCCAGATTCATGCAGACAAGGTCCATGTGCCTCCGACGCTTCTTAATGTGATTTCCTCCCCATGGACTTTCTCTATGTGGGATATTGACATGATTGGGATGATAAAACCCAAAGCTTCGAATGGGCACCATTTTATCTTGGTAGAAATTGACTACTTCACCAAATGGGTGGAGGCTGCTTCATATGCCAATGTTACCAAACAGGTGGTTGTGCGTTTCATCAAAAATAATCTTATATGCCGGTATGGTGTGCCGAGCAGAATCATCACTAACAACGGCTCGAATATGAACAACAGGGTGATGACAGAACTGTGTGAAGAATTCAAGATTGTCCATCACAATTCATCTCCATACAGGCCGAAGATGAATGGGGCTGTTGAAGCTGCTAATAAGAATATCAAGAGAACTATCCAAAAAATGGTTGTTACTTATAAGGATTGCCATGAAATGCTCCCTTTTGCTCGGCATGGATATCGAACATCTGTCCGCACTTCAACAGGAGCGACCCTGTTCTCCCTGGTATACGGAATGGAAGTTGTACTCCCAGTCGAGGTAGAGATTCCCTTGTTGCGTGTGATAATGGAAACCAAATTGATAGAGGTTGAATGGGTCCAGAACAGGTTCGACCAATTGAATTTGATTGAAGAGAAGAGAATGACAGCTTTGTATCATGGGCAGTTATATCAGAAGAGAATGAAGAAAGCATTTGATAAAAAGGTCAAACCTCGTGAATTCAGAGAAGGTGACCTCGTGCTCAGGAAGATCATGTCTTTCAACACTGATTCTAGGGGCAAGTGGACTCCCAATTTTGAAGGCCCGTATATTATCAAGAAAGCCTTCTATGGCGGTGCGTTAATTCTTGAAACCATGGATGGAGAGGAGTTCCCACGTCCCATGAATGCTGACGCAGTCAAGAAATACTTCGCCTAAAGAAACAAAAGAACATCTCGCTAAGTTGAAAACCCGAAAGGGCGGCTTAGGCAAAAAGGAGCGTCTTGGTAGGCCAAAAACCAGAAAGGGCGGTCTAGGCAAAAATTAGAGACATAAACAGAATAAATTTCCCACTAAGTTGAAATCCCACAAGGGCGGCTTAGGCAAAAGTTAGGGATTTTCTTGGCAAGTAACTACGTCAGACAAGACTTGATCGTTGAAGCAACAATCTTCTCGGATCCTCACCATACTTCAACAAAAGTTGCTGCTAAGAATTTCAAAAGTTATTAGGGGGGATAGTGGTCATTGTATCTCAATGTATCTTTTCCATTATGTATTACCGTTTCCCAAAACTTTGTAATCATCTATGGAGTCTCGTCATTCGCAGACTACCATTCTATTAATGAAATTCGAGCTTTTACCCAATTCTTTATGTTCTTATTTTATTTAGCTTGCAAAGACTTCATTTATTCCTGATAATAACTTTCAAAGCAAAAAGATTAAAAAACAAAATTGATTTTTCAAAAAAAAAAGATTTTTACAATTTACTTTTACTTTGAGATTTGTGATGAAACAATGACAACAAAAATGGTGATCCTAGGAATGGACAAACTTCGGTTGTTTTGAGAAGTTTTATTTCCCTCGGGAAGGTATACTCGGGTTGTTTTCTCCGAATTGGGTTTATGGTTCCGGTATCCTCGGTCAAGTTTGGACTCATTTCTCCTCTTTTATGAGTTTTCATGATGTAAAGTTTCAATCCGCATTTTTCTCCAGGGTGGTAGGCTTGAATTCCCTAGTGAAGTTTGATTGTTTCGGCGTCAGTCTGCTTTATTTGAGATTGGTCTTGCAATCTCTAGTAGGCATGTTACTTTCGAAAAAAACTATTTTCCCCGGTGAAGCCTGAAGAAGGATGTTCTACCCCGGTATCTGTTTGATTTGTCTACCTCTAGATTATTGTTTCTCCTCAGTAAAGTTAAGGCATGAAGTAGGCTTGGTTTCCGCAGCTGACCTTTACCTTTCTTGGATGATCATCTTGGTCGAAGCTTAGCCGAGTGTTGTTAGTGCCCGAGGCAATTTTGCTTATTCCCAAGGATTGTGTATCTGTTTTGTCAGCATACGCACGATAACACTCATACATTCATACATGCATCATGCATAGCTAAAATTTACAAATCATTGTACATTAACATTTGTTAATATTTTTGTTGACATATTACCCTGTTTTGTAGAGTTACGTTTCCCTCTTTTCAATAGAGTGTTGGTCTTAAGCAGAAAGCGTATATTCTTTCAATTTCCCTACTGAGTTGTCCCCCATGGAATATTTTTGCTTTAAGCCTTCCGGTACAGCTCTTTGTTTGGATAAATTTGGTTTTCCCTCTTGAGTTTATTTCTCAAAGGATGAATTCAGGTTGACTATTTCATTCCAGTTTATTTCTGGTTTGTATCTGTGGCTCCCCAGCAATGCTATTTACTTTGGAATTCTGAAAAACTCCAAGCTTTGGTTAGTGTATTTATTTTGCACGAGAAGACCTCATCCCCTTAGAGAGAATATCATGGCATCTCCCCAGGAAGTCATACCTCTTGCCCCCAAAAAATTAATTTCCCTTTACAATCCTTCGTGACCAAAAATAGCAAGTCTCTTTATTTGAGATAGCTTATGTTTTATCCTTTCCAGGCGGATTGCCTTGGTTAAAGAAGAAGTTGAGACCCCTTCTAGGTGAAACACCAGAATCTTGGGGAAACTTTTTATCTTTTTGCTACCCTCAGTGAATGTTGGTAGTTCATCGTCAGTAAGTGGTGGTGATATGATATATTCTATTTCTACCTTCAGTGAAAGTTGGTAGACCATCGGCAGTGAACGTCGGTGTTTGTTATCTTTTTGCTACCCTCAGTGAACGTTGGTATTTCATCGTCAGTGAATGGCAGTGATATGATATATTCTCTTTCTACCTTCAGTGAAAGTTGGTAGACCACCGACAGTGAACGTCAGTGTTTATTATCTTTTTGCTACCATCAGTGAACATTGGTAGTTCATCGTCAGTGAATGACAGTGATGTGATATATTCTCTTTCTACCTTTAGTGAAAGTTGGTACACCATCAGCAGTGAACGTCGATGTTTATTATTGTTTTGCTACCATTATTAAACGTTGGTAGTTCATCGTCAGTGAACGGCGGTGATATGATATATTCTCTTTCTACCTTCAGTGAAAGTGGGTAGACCATCGGCAGTGAACGTCGGTGTTTATTATCTTTTTGCTATCCTCAATAAACATTGGTAGTTCATCGTCAGTGAACGGCGGTGATATGGTATATTCTCTTTCTACCTTCAGTGAAAGTTGGTAGACCATCGACGGTGAACGTCATTGTTTATTATATTTTTTCTACCCTCAGTAAATGTTGATAGTTCATCGTCAGTGAACAGAGGTGATATGATATATTCTCTTTCTACCTTAAGTGAAAGTTGGTAGACCATCGGCAGTGAACGTTAGTGTTTATTATCTTTTTGCTACCCTCAATGAAAGTTGGTAATTCATCATCAGTGAACGGCGGTGATATGATATATTTTCTTTCTACCTTCAGTGAAAGTTGGTAGACTATCGACAATGAACGTCGATATTTGTTATCTTTCTCTCTGCCTTCAGTGAATGTTGGTAGCTCCGCCTTCAGTAGAAGTTGGTGTGTCCTTTGACCATCCTACTATCCTCTCTGATCCAGTTCTTTTGGCCCACCAGTGATTTATTTTCCTGGTGGGGTTGCTCCTTTGTTTCTTTTTTATTGTTGAATCCCCAGTGATACTTTGCGTCTCTTTGGTACTGTTCATATGCATTCATATGCATAAGCATTTGCATGGCATCTTAGGGCCAAAAATAGGGTTTGTTTTATATTTAAGTATCTTCGATCGCGTCGACACGAATATTTTTAACCTTCGTATCTCCGAATAGAAGAAACTTAAATAAGGGCAGCTGTTGTGCCCCAATTTTTGCCCCTAAGATCCCTTCATCATACCATGTTGTTTCACTCACAACAAGATCACACTAGGATTCTTGGTTCCCCTCCCTACATTTAGCTTTGCTCCTTTTGAGGAGTTACCAAGCACCTTGACTTATGTTCCTTTTGTGATCATGAATATTGTTTTGATTTCTTCACTTAACTAATGAAATACAATGTTGGCTTGTCTTGCTTGTTATCCATATAGGTAAGGGCAATGAGGTTTATCAAGTTACTCCATGGGTTCATGAGTTTATTTCCATGCCCTAGTCAACATAGCTTGAGAAGTTCAAACCTCACCATTGGATTTGTTTTGGAAGAATTGGCATGGCAAAGTTGCTTTGGTTCATAACATTTCAAGGTTATTAGATTTGACTCAAAAGTACAAGGGGTTGATTGGAGAAGTTGTCATGTTTGGACAAGGCCTTTTTCCTATTGGTCACAAGAGCATATTTCTCTCAAATTTCAAGATATGGAAGTGGTTTTGGTGGCTATGAGTCCTCATCATCATTCTCAACAACTTCTATTCACAAAGCAAGAATATTGGCACAAGAAGTTTGTTCAAACTTGTCAAAGTTCCTCAAAGCATTCTCTTGATCTAGAAGCTAGGGTTTTGAACTTCAAAGGAGCATATCTTGCTCACCTTTTGGTATTTTTGAGGATTCCAAAGACATCTTTCTCTTCAAAGGGTTATCAACAAATCAATTCAAAAGTTCCAAGGAGTTTTCATGTGGAAGGAACTTGGTAATGAAGAAAGATTACAAGTCATCCAGATGAATCCACAATTTTCCATATGTGACTTCAAATGGTCATAACTTGGTCAATTTTTATCACCTTGAGTCCATTATTTTTCCATAATGATCTTTATGATGTGTACTTTATGCCTTCTTTTATGTGCAAAGTGAGAAAATGGATGGAAGTTGCCTTAAATATGCAAAAGATTATACGTCATTTCATGATTTTTTTGCCAACTTCAACAAGTCATAACTTGCTCAATTTTTGTATATTTTGAGTTGTTCAAGTTTTAAAGTGTTATTCAAGAGATCTACTTCATTCCATCTTTTTTGGTCAAGAGCAAATTCCAAGTGGAAGGCCATGTTTGGATGCAAGACATTATAGGTCATTTTTGAAGAAGAATTTGAAATATTTCTAAGTATGGAAAGTCAACCCTTTTTCTTCAACTTTGACTCAATGAAACTTTCAGCTCAAGCATGCATTTGATTCCATTATTTTTCCATTACAAAGCTTGTAACCTCGTCTTTCTAAAGCATCAAGAATCAGGCCCTAAGACCCCTTGAGTTAAAAATGCCATTGGTCAGAAGTTGGCACATTGAAATTGAATTTCTCACCAAGTCAGAATTTTGAAATCCATAATGTGGCATCTAATCACAAGTTTTCCACGCGTTTTTACCTCTAAACATGTTTAGTGAAGTTCCATATTTGTTTAGCCCATCAAAACGCAAGGATTGGATGAGTTTTGATGAAGTTTGTATCACACTTCACTCGTGCATCAGGTGTGCATGATTTCCCTCCAAAACACATCATTCACCCTTCCTTTTGATCCCATTCGCTTCTCCTATAAATACATGAACTATCCCATTCAATTTCCCAAGCTTGGATAGCCAGAATCACTCTGCCAAACTTGTTTCACAACTTAGAATTCAACAACTTCAAAATCCATTCTCGACCTTTTTTCAATCCAATTTTTCCCTTAATTCACCTTCCTTGATCATCCTTGAAGCTAACCATATAATTACATTCAAGAATCGTTCCCTATACTGTTCCATAGAAGTCCAATTTCAGAGCTCTGCAACTCAACTTCAATAGGTAGATTCCTTCATCAATTATTCAAAACTCTTATATCATTGTGTTGCTCTCATTTCCCTGGTTCTAGTTGCAACACTTACATTTCACTGGAAACACGTTTTGACCATGAAATTTCAAATCCCTTTTCAAAACTTTCCTTCCAAATTGCTTGAGCTATAATTTATATAAATTTGGCGCGAGGGTGTGGTTGTTTTCGTCTTGAAGAGACAAAGCGATTGGCATAGGTCTGAGCTTCTGATTTTACAGTTTGAGAGACCTGCAAATCAACTTGGCTGGAGGTTGAAGATAACCTACGTGTCATCTTCCAACCAATGATGGCACGCCACTTGTTATTTTTGAAAATCTAATTTATATTTGATTCTGTACATTATTCACTAATGACCATGATATGCACAGTGCGCCAGATCCCTTGTATTTGATTAATAACACGTTTTGACTCTCATCCAATGGTCCACATATTTTACTTTTATTTTCTTTTTCTGATTTTTATTTTTTAATTGTTTTAAATTTCAAAAAATCATAGAAAATTCATTTTTAGTCCAAAAAATCTGAAAAAAATTATGAAAAATATTTTTGATTATTCTCTTTCTGATTTTTAGTTTTTCACAATTTAATTTTGTGTTTTGGTATTTTTTATAAATTTTACACTTATTTGATTTGTTTAAAATGTTTAAAAATACTTTTATACATTTTTAAATTCTGGAAAATTATGGAATGATCCAATGATATTGTAACAAATATTGGTAACCTTTATTTTATTTTTGTTTCTGACTTTACTGTTTTTTACTATTTTTTGTTTATTTTACCCATTTATTTTAATTTTAAAAATAGTCTCTGACTTTAAAAATTACCAAAAATCTTGTAAAATTACATGGCCCTTTTTCTGATTTTTCTATGGTCTTATTTTTCATTTCTTGATTAATTTGAACATAGTTGATATTTTTCTCATTATTTTCTATTTTTTAAGACTTTTTAAAAAAACCCTTTATGTGTATATTAAATGTGATATTATTTTGTGTTTATTTTCTGGCTGATCTTGGGTTAGATTTTGGATCATGAACTTTATTAACATCATTGGAGCCATGGTGTTGAGTCTAACTTCACAAAAATAGATGAATGATTTTAATGATAATTTAATTAAAATTTAATTCAAATGTGGTTTGTATATTTTTTTCCCCATCCCTCTTCATCTCATCCCTTTCTTATTGCACTAAATGTTGTTGGAGCATGATCTCTATATCATGTCTCAAAACAAATGGTGCATAGATTGCTATTGACCGGCCTCAAAATATGTGTGACTTCTACATAAGTCCACTTACGATTGCTTAACATAGCGCTAAATTTTGTCCCGATTCGAATAAATGATCATTCGTGACCCAAACTTATGATTGCAAGCCCAAGTATGTTAATTTGATCTCTTTGGTCCAATAACCTTGAGATTCATTGTGTGGAGGCTTTGGTTCTACCAATCCTCTAATGGATCTACAACACCTTTGGCTAACGCGGATCACTTAAACATCGTTGATCATTAAATGGTACTTATGAGAATTCCAAATGGATGATATACTTGACAAAAAGCAAATGCAACTTGTTGTGTGGAGGCTTTGGTTCTACCAATCCTCTAATGAGTTCCAAATGCAAGTTTCAAGATGGTCATCCAACTAACCACTAATTATTGACTTGTTTTATCTTATGCTTTTATTCTTTCTTTTTTATGCTTTATGTACTATTTATTTTTTAGCATTTACATTTCATGTCATTTTCATCTTTGCTCATTTGAGTATTTATTTTTCTTGCCATTTTTACTTTGCCCACTTGAGCTTTTCTTTTCCTTTCTTAATATACTTAATAATCAACATAAACCCTAAAAAAATATTTAATGGTACTTGGACTATTTGGTTACTATCCTTGGCATTATGGAGCATGGGACTTTTCTTGGACTTAGGATTAGAGACTTTAGCCTATCTTGGAGACTTTGTGACTTTATCTGATTATTTTGTCTGGAATTATTGAGGTTTACCTCAAGACATTGGGTTGTTTGTTTGTTTTGTGTGCAGGTTTTTGTGATTACATACTTTGTTTGTAATCTGGAATTCATCTGTATACAGCCGTTACTCTGCCCAATTTTTGTGAAGATTTGATACATTTGAAGTTAGTTCTCTCAAGAGGTCTAGTATCTTTGCTTGCTTGGTTTCAATCCAAAGAATGGGAATTCTATCTTGACTCATAATGTCAATTATTGGCTTCTTGTTGGTTAGATGATTCTTCTCCTTAGCTTTTACCTTATGCTTTAGGACAGTCTCTTATTCTCCTCCCATCTTCTTTAATTTCAAAAATCTTCTTCCCCCTTTTGAAAACTCTTCTTGTTTTGAACTTAAACAATTTTCATAGTAAACTTGGACTTATGTTCATGCATTTTCAAAACATTTTCATAAATAAACTCCAATCAATTTAATAATACCTTAACATTTTTTTTTGTGAGAAGACTAAAAGTCAATCAATCTCATTAAAACCATTTTTGCCACTTTGGCTTTTTTACCTTTAAACTTTTCTCAAAAGATTAAACTCTTGTCAATCCTTGTAGTGATGCAAACAATTATACTTCTACAATATGTAGTGAAGAGAGATATTTTTCACTTGGGTGTTGAGTAAGGCATTGTTGATTTTAAAATCCAAGCCGTATCCTCCACTTTGAGATGATGCAAATTCTCCTTTCTGATGATTGTGGGTAGTAGGTGTATTTTCCACACGGAGAATGACGATGATGTTTTATCTCATAAAAATAACCAACACATTTGTGTTTTAAATTTTTAAAAGAGGAACTACGTGTACCCTGATCCCCTATTGCACGAAAGGTGGTACGTAGGCACTAAAGGTTCGCAACCGCGGCAGTTGAAAAAATCATAAAAAATATATTTCTTTTCTCACCTCCACTATCCATTTTATATACAACAGTTTTTTATTGCCAAAATATACAGATTTTTCAAAGAGGTTCTTGCGGAGTACCGTAGATGTTTAGGGTGCTAATACCTTCACTTTGCATAACCAACCCCCTTACCTTGAATCTTTCCCCCTCTTTTGGGTTATTCTCTCTTTTCCCATTCCTTTGGAAACAATAAAGCGCGGTGGCGATTTTGATTTTGATTTGTATAAAGTCTAGTCAATCCAGTGGCTTAGTCTTAAATATTTCTACCGCTACACCAACAAATGCACCTTCAGGGTAAGGTCTGGAAAACTCCTAGGGTTTGTCGTTAGTGGAAAAGGTATTAAGGCCGACCCTGCAAAATTCAAAGACATACAAGAAATGCCAGCTCCCTGTACTGAGAAGAAGGTCAGAGGTTTCTTAGGTCGACTTAACTATATTGCCCGATTCATATCTCACTTAAGTGCTACTTGTGAACCGATCTTCAAACTATTGAAGAAAGATCAATTAGTCAGATAGAATGACGATTGCCAAGCAACTTTTAACAAGATCAAAGAGTACTTACAAAAACCTCCAATCCTGATGCCTCTAGTTGAAGGAAGACCTCTGATTATATACTTGACTGTATTAGAGAATTCAATAGGGTGTGTGCTGAGTCAACATGACGAGTCTGGCCAAAAAGAGCATGCAATATACTACCTTAGCAAAACATTTACCGACTGTAAAACCAGATATTCACTACTCGGGAAAACTTGTTACGCTTTGGCATGGGTTGCTCGCCGTCTAAGACAGTATATGTTGACTCACACCACTTTACTGATTTCTAAGATGGATCCTGTGATATAGTGGCAGAACCGACTGTTTGATGGTGGTTTGCATTTTTCATTTTGTGTTCGCAAAATATCGCGGTAAGCAAGATTCGCCACCGAATTTTATTTCATACAACAAAGGAAAAGGAAAAAGAACAGAAAAAACCTTTTTCGAGATATTTCTGAGTACGAGGGGTAGATTATAGAAAGGGAAGGTGTTAGCACCCTTTCCATCCATGGTTTTCCACGGGCTCTTAGGTACTTGCTCATTTTGAAAATTGCTTGTGTATGCTTGCTTTGAAAAGTTTTTTTTTACTTAGTTTTAACCCTTGTTTTTGTCCTCAAGAGTGTTACGAAGTTGTTTTTGAAAAACTTTGTTTTGAAAGTGTTTGTGTGAAAAAAACTTATTTGTTTGAGCAAGTACTTAAGAGCTAATCTACCTACTCGAAAAAAGATTGTTTCTATTCTTATTTCCTTTAGACAGCGCTATCCTACTATTGAGAAATAGGTAGCACCGTCGTTGGAGTTGTAAGGGTCAATTCGAAAGGGACGTACGATCACTAAAGCAATGTTAGGACATCTTAGTAATAACCCTAGAGTCTTAAGATCATATTCGAGGCAACATTTCCTAGGCAACATTCGAACGGGACATTTGATCTTTTTTAGACAGGAGGGAAACCACTAAGATAACCTATACTTAATGATCATTTACCGAAGGCAACCGAAGTGAGAGTATACCCTAAGATTGATATTTGCGAGTGATTTATTTTCAATTATTTATCTTTGCACATTAGGGTTTTCTAACCGTATTAATTTATCATGCATTCTTGTCATACAATCCTATTAGCATACATCTAGACAGTTAAATATTTGCAGAAATTAAGATGCGAGAAAGTAAATATACGCTATTACAAGGCTTCGGGAAGGGGAATTAATTACATAGCCAAAAAATCGGGAAAAACGATAAGTAAAAACCCTAAATTAAACTATTACAAACCAGTGAGCAGTTACAAAAATATTGGCAAAAATAATAAACGCGTGATGAATCAAATATGAAACGACTAGGGTTTTGACCCTTGACTAAACCCATTTGCGATTGATTAAAAAAAAAGATGTTTCGTCATGTTTTTGTTAGTTAAGAAAATAAAGAAACAATTAAATTAAAAAGAAAATCCTAATTCTAATTAATTTTAAATTAAGAAAAATAAATTAATTTATTCTAAAAAAACCTATTTTTGTATTTTTATTTATTTGAGAAAAAATAAAAGAATTAAATCAAAAATTTACCCTAATCTCTATTTGATCTTATTTATATAAAAAAACAAGTTAAAATTGCCCAAAGTTAAACAAAATTAAATTAAAAAAATTAATTTTGATAAAAAGTCTAATTCTAATTTTTTTTCTTGATTTTATGATTTTATGAAAAATAGATTAATTTGTGAATTAAGAATAAATAAAATAAATATTAAAAGATTTGAATAAAATAAAAAGAAATAAGAAAAGAATAATGGGCCTGATTGCCATGCTGAAAAGGGGGTATGTTGTTGAAATTCTGGGCCCAAACAAATCCAAGCCCTTTTAACTTCGCCTGATCCAGTGCGTACGTTGACCTGGGTGTATGGTGATCCTCCTGCTACCTGAGCGTTAGATCAAACTAGCTGATGAATCTGATGGTGGAACACAAGAGTGCATGGTAGGCGTATGCTACTGTATTGCATGGGATCCACCTGAAATAAGCAAGAAAATAATAAAATGCACACGCCTGGGATCGAACCCAGGACGTGTGCATCAAAGTCCTTCTCCCTAACCATCTAAGTTAGTGTGTTAACTTGTAAGTAAAATAAAAATAGAACATAATATGCAAAACAAGCTAGTGGAGCCAGTCCAGCGCGCGAAATTCAAATGAGCGAATCACACATTGCCACGCCAGCTTCTTCTTCCTCTCCCTGTCGCTTTAGCAAATCAGGCTTTCACCTACAGACGTTTGTTATAGGTATAACCTGGTCCATCTCCAAAATTGCATATGCTCAAGATAAATGACCATGGCTGGTACCAATCAACTTGTATCATCCTCATGAGCATCATGGTACCAGAATTAACACCCAATTTTTCCTGCATTGAAAAACCCTAAACAAGAACACAAAGCCCTAACCATGGCAATTTCACGTACAGTCATCTAAAATGCAATTAAATGGAACGGCTAGTGTGATACGGTGGGAGAACTAACTACGGTTTTGCGTTTGTTTTCTCAAATGTTTCGGTTGAGCAAGAGTCGCCACCAACTTTTTATTTTTTCCTAAGGAAAGGTTAAAAAGCACAGCAAAAACCTTTGAGATGTTTTCTTGGGTTCGGGGAGTAGATTATAGAAAGGGAAGGTATTAACACCCTTTCTATCCATGGTTATCCATGGGCTCTTAGTTACTTGCTTAGATCAACTTGCCTTAATTTTCAATTGTTTGAAATGGTGCTTTGTGTGTGGATTTGAAAATGTTTTTGAAAAGAGGCCAATGTGGTGGCAACCTTTGTAATGATCCATGTTGGGATGTATACAAAGGTGTACGTCTTTTGAAAAGGTTTTCGTTTGTTTTTGAAAGTTGTTTTGAAAGTGTATTGTGATGTGTTGTTTTGAAAAAAAATAGGCAAGTGTTTTGTTTTGCAAGTTTGATTCAAGTAACTAAGAGGTTGTCTACTCCTAAATTTCTCAAAGATTTCTTCTATGTTTTAACCCTTTTAACAATTTTGTTCCACCATTGCATTTGGTGGACAATCTTGTGTTAGGAGGTGAAAGGGACGGGCGCGGGTCATCGTTTAGACCATAATTGCAATAGTGCCAAGTATCTTTGGGCAATTTTTTCTTTAAGGGACTTGATCATTTCTAGGCAACTTTCGAAAGCGTCATCGAGGGACTATGATCATTTGAATTGTTTGTTTTACCCAAAGAGACCTAACATGCAATATGGCCCAATTTTGAAAGGCAACAAGTGGATGTAACCCTAGGGGTGTTAGTGTGCAAGTGTGTTTTATTGCATACAAGAGTTTTTTCTTTGAATTAGGATTTTCTATTTCGTTGATTTTATCTTGCCATACACGTCCTAATTACTAGCAATAAGAAGCGGAAATATAAAATCCTACGCTATTACAACAATTAGGGGATGGGGATACACATTTGTACATGGGGGGTTCGACGAGAAAAATAGACAAAAAAGAAAATAGCAAAAAAAAACAAGATATAGAGAGAGAGAGAGGGAGCCAGCACGCTGCTGAGAGGTCATCAGAAGTTCTGACTCAGATCCGCTGCCAGATGATCAACCTCTTGGTTAAACTGTATGAGTCAGAACTTCTGACTCTGGCACCTGCAAAACAGAACCCTGTTAATGGGGAAATCAGAAGTTCTGACTCCCCTGCGCTGCAAGACAGAAGTTTGTTAGTGGAGAAACCAGAAGTTCTGATTCCGCTGGAAAGGCAATAACTCTCAGAGGTTCTGATATCATTGACAGCAAAACAGGCTTCAGATGCGCTAACGTCAAAGTCAGCACTTGGCTTTTCCCTGTACTAATCAGAACATCTGCAATTTTGTTGTTATTCCACAAAACAGGAAACATATTTGGAACAGATCCAGCAAATGTCAAAATGTTTTAGAGGGCAGAACCAACAAGGTTACAGGCAAGTCCTACACTGGCTCAGAACGTTCTGAGGTATGAAAACCCTCAGAATATAAACAGCAACAACATGATATTTACATTATGTTTATTTGAGTATGCACAGCTGATGATGCTTAGCAGCGTGATGAAGGTCAGCAGGTGCTTACCTGGCTGTTGGAAAAGTTTGTGGGTGCAAGCTAGCTTTTGGCTCTGGTGGTGTTCTGGACAGATTCTCTTTTTTTGGAAAAAGGCAGGTGAAGGTGTATGCGTATGTAGGGTCAGAAGTTTGAACAAAAGTTTTTTTAGTTCATACATAAAACTGGGTATTGGATAAAGTTTGAAGATGAGAAATTCAAAGTTATGAAACAAACTGGAGATTTTGGCAGAGTTTCAGAACACTATTTTGCTAAGGGTTTCTGTTTCTCTCTTAGCAATTTTTCTGTTTCTTGAACGCCCTTTTGCAGTGGACAATGACTCTCTATTTATAGGCAAAGTTCTTGTGGGTGCCTTGAACATTAAAGCGCCAACAGAGTTTGAATTTGTTCTTTGACAGAAATTCCTGGGAAGTTGTGATAACAGATAGCCTTCATCCTAGGCTGCAGCAGCAGGCGTGGATTGGAGAGAAGTGACCTCTTAAGTGGGCGGTGGCGTGTAGACCCATGCCAGAATCTGCACAAAGGCGTTTTCCAAGCCACACGTGAATGTTCAGGAGTGGTTGGAAGCATTAATGAGCATTAAATGGTGATAAGACTTATCAACATCAACATTCTGGTAATGGAAACCAACGTTGAATCAGCAGTTCTGTTTCAAAAAAAGAACAGCGTAAACCATGCTCTGGCCTGGGCTTCCTGTTGTCTTAGTAAGTTCTGGGGATTCTCCTGATTTTCTGATACGTTCCTTGGATTTGCTTCTGGACCTCCTGGGCTTAGAGATTCTGTATCAGTGTAACACCCACTCTTCTGACCTTTTCATCTTCTGATTTCAACATGTTCTGAAAGAGCCTTCAGACTTCCCTGCTTCTTTTGCATTCCTTTAGCAAATTCTGACTGAGCTTGTGTAACTGCTGAAAGGGTCATGTTCTGTCTGAGGCTTACATACTGAACCACGTTTACAACTTCTGATTGAGCTGATGTAGCTGCTGAAAATCCAACTTCTGACTACGCTGAGCCAAGCTTGCAACTTCTGACCGTTTTTATCTGGAATTGGTCCAGAAGTTCTGAAGCGCTGATTTTTTTCTTAAACACTCATTTTTTTTAAAGAAACATTTCAAGTGTTTAGAATTTAATTTATTTCTCAAGATAAAAGCATTGTCTTTAGAGCTTGTGTGATCATCTTGCTCTTGTAAATGGTCTGCTTGGGCAAAAAAGATAACTCAGGACTTGGATTTGTTTCAGAGGGACCTTGAAAATCCAAGATGATTTCCTGAAGAAGGAGAGGGCAAATTTTGGGGTACAACAGTTAGCTTGCAAACACGGTGATAAACATGAGTATGGCAATCAAAAGCGCTAAAGATACGTGAATTAGTGAAATCAGAATCAAATTTTTGGACAAACCTTGGGAGGCGTGGAGCATGATTCTGGGCATTTCAAGACCTGGGAGTAATTGGAATCGCTTCCTGGGATGTCTGGGAAGGGATTGGTGCTCTTGAAATGCTTTGAAACTCCTTGTAGGTTGAAAACTGATTCCCACTTTTTCTTGAAATTTTCAGTTTTCTTTAGGTGTTTTAACGACTGCTTAACCTCTTCTCTTGCCTTTGCTATGTTCTGTATATGTAATGGACTGCATTAGGTCAACAAAAACGAGCTAAATCTGTGTCCATTATGAAGATTTGATTTGGTCTTTATAATTGTATGATATCTTTCTATATCAAGCCAAATCATGTTAATTTTGGTTCAATTTGTTTTGCACATTTTGGATATTATTTGTCAGCATAATTGGATATGATTCCACCCAAATCTGATCACAAAACAAATCTTTGATATTTTTTGCTATTTATTTGATTTAATTTGACTTTTAAATGATAAAAATCAAAATAAAATAAATAAATAAAGAAAAATATGTGTGGGTGCTGATTTGGATCATGGACCATGTCATAAGCAAGATTCAATCATGAAAAACTAGGCCCATTTGACAAAAAATGTATTTTTGAGCACATTTGACTTTTGGCAATTTTGCAAAAATGGTCAACTTGGACAATGCATAACTCTCTCAATTTTGACTCTAAAGAGGTGTTCTTGGACTTCTTAGGAAGCTTAGGATGTCCTCTAAGCAACCCTTTTGATCTCATCTCAATTGAGTCTTCCATGTGCATGTATGAAGCTTTGACCCAAAAGGTATTTTTGTTGACTTTCCAAAATGACTTATAATGTAAAAATTCATATCTTCTTGTGAGTGCATATTCTGAACTTGGGAGCTGAAGATGAATTGTATGGAATTTCATCCTCTTAAAAATGAGATTTGGATGGGTCATTTCTGATAAAGTATGATAAATTTATGCTTGGTCAAAGTTGAGTTGACTTTTCCTACCAAACCCAAATTTAGCAACTTTTGGGTTTTGATGAATTGTGAGCAATCCTTGAGGAAACATGATCAACCCTTGATAAAATTATGAATAATACTTCAAAATGAGTATGTTGACCAAAAATCTTGAAGTTTGACTGTATGTGGGCCACAGTTGACAGATATGCCCTGGCTGGATACAGGAATCGAATCTGGAATTGTGACAGTTGGAGGTAGTTGTCTTTTTCCTGAAGAGTCAAAACATCAGTCGTATGCAATGTCATGATGTATGAAATGCATGAAGTCATGATGTTTAACATGAGATAGTGTTGTATGCACTTTATCATGTATGTAAGCAAGATGTATGCAATATGAAGTGTTTATGAATGTATTTTCATCTAGGAAAATAAATCCTTGACGACCGGCTGGGGAATTAAATCCTGTGCTGACGTTGAAGAGTAGAGCTCTTTGTTTCCGCTGGGGATGACGGTTGCAAGAATACACCGGTAGGAGAAGATGACTTTGTTGAGGAATAAACTTGTTGGAGAGACTACTCTGCGGGGAATTGCTCTGTGGAAGAGATACTTTGCTGAAGTTTGACGAGAGCTTCACTGAGGATTTCAATGATGGACTCTGCTGGGGATAACAATGATAAACTCCGCTGGGGATACCAAAGATAAATTCCTCTGGGGATGACAATAAATAAACTCCGCTGGGGATCGCGTTGATAAGTTATGTTGGGGAACTTTGATGAACTCCGCTTGGGGATAGGAAGAACTTTGCCGAGGGCGATCTTCCGTGGGAATCAGCTGAGGATAACCCAGTTACAAGCCCTTGTGAGGAATAACTTTGAATACAACTCGGGAGGGACGTCCGTACTCTGCAGGGGATAAGCTTCCAGAATCCACTGGGGATAAGCTTCAAGACCTGCTGGGGATAAGAATTCCACTTTCCTGGGGAAACTTTTGGAATTACACTGGGGCGTTGATACTCCGTCGGGGAACAATCTTAGATCAAGACTGTCGAGGATGCTTGTTGATGAATGTCTATACTCCACTGGGGAATGTTGCTATCTTGTCTTACTCTGTGGGGAGTTGAGATAACTTGATCACATTCTTCAGTTAAATCTACCTTGGTACCTCGGCGGACAAAGCAACCAGACTGCATCAGACAACTTTACATTGCCCCTATCTTTGATGTCACCTGTAATTAGTCTTTTGTTTCATATGCAAGTATTTATGAATTAGAAATTTAATGTCAAATGCATATATCAAAAATGAACATTGGACGTTCTTCGCAAGACAAAACAGAAAAACGGAAAAAACAATTGGCAAATTGTTTGGAAAACTGAATCTGTATTGACTTTGAAATTTGCTTGTAAATAGGCGTTTTTTGTACAAGGGACTGACGTCCTAGTAAGAGAACGCCGCCGAATAACATAGAGTTTATACAATTTTGAAAAGGAAACAAAACAGCTATGTACACAATATTCCCACTGGGTTCCAACTCTGCTATCGCCTTTATGTCTTCAAGCGTTTCGTCACTTTGCTGCTTAGTTGAAGATGAAGCTGATTGATCGATGCCGAAGTCTGAGCCAGATAACTGATGCCGAATTCTGGATGCAAGGTGATCCAATGAGACATAGTGTTACGCTTTATCCCTAACTTTTTCCTGGACCGCCCTTTCGGGTTTTCAGTCCACCGGGATACCCATTTTTGCCCAAGCCGCCTTTTCAGGTTTTCGACTTGCCGGGTGTACGGATTTTTTTCCTTTTCATCCCTTATTTTTGCCCGAACCCTTTTGGTTCGCCGGGAAGCCCTTGTTTTTGCCTAGGTATGTCAACCTAGCAGGTCTTTTATTCATGCGTAGTATCTTTTTACTATGTCTGCATTGGCGGGGTGAGGAAGGTCGTCACCATCCATGGTGGTCAGAATCATGGCTCCTCCTGAGAACACATGTTTAACCACAAATGGCCCTTCGTACGTAGGGGTCCATTTGCCCCGGGGATCACTTTGAGGAAGGATGATGCGTTTGATTACCAGGTCCCCAACTTGATACTCTTGTGGTCTGACTTTCTTGTTAAATGCCCTGATCATCCGTTTTTGATACGTCTGACCATGACAGATAGCAGTGAGTCTCTTTTCGTCAATTAGGTTTAACTGATCAAGTCGTGTCTGGATCCAATCATCTTCGCTCAGATCTGCATCCTTCATTATCCGGAGAGAGGGTATCTGGACTTCAATCGGCAAGACTGCCTCCATGCCATAGACCAAGGAAAAGGGTGTTGCCCCGGTTGACGTCCTTGCTGAGGTACGGTACCCATGAAGAGCAAACGGTAACATTTCGTGCCAATATTTATAGGTCACTGTCATCTTCTGCACAATTCTCTTGATATTCTTATTAGCTGCTTCTACAGCCCCATTCATCTTCGGCCGATAAGGAGAAGAGTTGTGGTGCTGTATTTTGAATTGCTCGCAGAGCTTAGTGATCATCTTGTTATTAAGATTGGTACCATTGTCCGTAATGATCTTTTCCGGTACACCGTATCGACAGATCAGATTATGCCGAATGAACTGTGCCACAATGCTCTTGGTTACCGTGGCGTAGGAAGCTGCCTCAACCCACTTCGTAAAGTAATCAATCGCCACCAGGATGAAGCGATGCCATTGGATGCCGTCGGTCGGATCTCACCGATCATATCGATGCCCCACATTGCAAAAGGCCAAGGTGCCGTCAGGATGTTCAGAGGAACTGGAGGGATGTGCACCTTGTCAGCATAGATCTGGCATTTATGACAAGTTCAAGAATGTTGGTAACAGTCGGCTTCCATTGTGGACCAGAAATATCCTGCCCGAAGGATTTTCTTTGCCATGGTATGTCCACTGGAATATGTCCCGAATGTACCTTCATGCAGTTCTATCATGATCTTCTCTGCTTCAGCCTTATCCACACAATGCAGTAAAGTTGAATCATGATTTCTTTTGTAGAGAATGTCGTTGCTGAGGAAGAATTTTGCTGCAAACCTTCTCATGAACTTCTTGTCGTTGACAAATGCACCTTCAGGGTATTCTTGAGTTTCCAAGTATCTCTTCACCTCATGATACCAGGGTTTTTCAGTCACCTTTTCAGCCTCAAGATCGCAGCAGTATGCAGGTTCGTCCAATTTCCAGATAATGATCCAGGGAGCCTCATTGTCCCATTTGACTTTGAACATTGAAGACATCGTAGCTAGTGCGTCCGCTAGCTGATTCTCCTCTCTTAGGAAGTGCTCAAAAGTTATCTCTTCAAAGTGGGGAAGCAAAGTCAGCACATACTCCTTGTAAGGAATAAGATTTGGGTGTTTCGTATCCCACTCGCCTTTGATTTGATTGATCACGAGAGCGGAATCTCCGAAGACACTCAGAAACTTGATCCTTAAGTCGATTGCAGCTTGAAGACCCATGATACACGCCTCATATTCTGCCATGTTATTGGTGCAGTTGAAACACAATCGGGCGGTGAGTGGAGTATGAGTTCCTTTGGGAGATATGATCACAGCGCCGATGCCATTACCCAAAGCGTTGGAGGCTCCGTCAAAATGCATAGACCATCGGGATCCTTCCTCAGGTCCTTCATCCGGTCCAGGCACTTCACAGTCTGTTACTACCATGATGTCTTCTTCCGAAAATTCAAAGTTCAATGATTGGTAATCGTCCACAGGTTGGTGTGCCAAATGATCTGCCAGTACACTTCCTTTGATTGCTTTTTGAGTTGTATACTGGATAGCATACTCTGTCAAGATCATTTGCCATCTTGCTATTCTTCCAGACAGAGCAGGCTTTTCGAATATGTACTTGATGGGATCCATCTTTGAAATCAACAGAGTGGTGTGAGTCAGCATATACTATCTCAGCCGGCGAGCAGCCCATACTAGAGCGCAACAAGTTTTCTCGAGCAGTGAGTACCGAGACTCACAGTCGGTAAACTTTTTGCTCAGGTAATAAATGGCGTGCTCTTTTCGGCCAGACTCGTCATGCTGCCCCAACACACATCCCATTGAATTGTCAAGTACTGTCAAGTATAGTATCAGAGGTCTCCCTTCCACTGGTGGCATAAGAATGGGTGGCTCTTGGAGATACTCTTTTATCTTTTCAAAAGCGGCCTGACATTCATCGTTCCAACGTACTACTTGATCTTTCTTCAGTAATTTGAAGATTGGCTCACAGGTAGCAGTTAGATGTGAGATGAATCGGGCTATGTAATTCAGTCGTCCCAGAAAGCCTCTGACTTCTTTCTCTGTCTTAGGAGACGGCATCTCTTGTATGGCTTTCACCTTGGCAGGGTCCACCTGAATACCTTTATCGCTTACAATGAAACCTAGCAATTTTCTAGATCTCACCCCAAAGGTGCATTTGTTGGGATTCAACCTCAGCTTGTATAACTTTAATCGGTCAAACAGCTTCCGCAGATGGTCAAGGTGCTCCTCCTCAGTTTGAGACCTTGCAATCATGTCATCAACATATACCTCAATCTCATGATGGATCATATCATGAAATAAGGCGACCATGGCACGTTGGTAGGTTGCCCCAGCATTTTTCAACCCGAATGGCATGACCTTGTAGCAGAAGGTGCCCCACTGAGTCACAAAGGTAGTCTTTTCCATATCTTCCGGAGCCATCTTGATTTGATTATACCCTGAAAAACCATCCATGAAGGAGAACACCTTGTGTTGAGCAGTATTATCGACAAGAACGTCGATGTGAGGCAGAGGGAAATCGTCTTTGGGGCTGGCCCTGTTCAAATCCCTATAGTCGACGCACATTCTGACTTTACCGTCCTTCTTCGGCACCAGTACCACATTGGCCACCCACTGAGGGTAAGAGGTTACTGCTAGAAGCCCGGCATCGAACTGCTTCATAACCTCGGCTTTGATCTTTTCAGACATCTCTGGACGCATACGGCGGACCTTTTGCTTTACCGGAGGGCAGTCTTCCTTGGTTGGCAGGTGATGAACTACAATGTCGGCATCCAAACCGGGCATGTCTTCGTATGACCAAGCAAAGATCTCCATGTAATCATGTAGCATCTGGATCAATCGTTGCTTCACGCTGAGCTCTAGATTGGCACCAATCTTGACTTCTTTTCTATTTGTCTCAGTACCCAGGTTTACTGTTTCCACCGGCTCTTCATGCGGCTGAATGGCCCTCTCTTCCTGGAGTAGCAGTCTTGCAAGTTCACCAGGCACTTCGCAATCATCTTCACCTTCGTCCTCAGCCAAGTTGATCGGATTCTCGAAGTCATAACTGGCAGTAGCAGAGCTGTTACCAGTGAGATCCAGAGTGGATTGAAACCTGTATAAGTGAGTGTGTGTAAATATAGTTGTTTTGCAATATATAACACAGAAAGAAAAAGAGCACAAGATTTGAAATGCAACAAACGTCCAATGCTTTGATTAATGATATATGGAAATGTCATACAAAAAGCCCTCACAAATGGAGCTACGATGCCCCGGGTAGGACACCGAGCCAATAAAAGTTTTAACATATTGTTTGTTACAAATTGAAAATCAAAAGAGTTAATTACTGCGTGACAAATGTGATAGGTGTAAAATCCTTTGTCGTCCAGTTGCTTGGTCCGTTGCTGGTGGTTGGATAGATCCAACTGTCAAACTCTGCTTCCTCTACGTCCTCCTCGATAGCGTTCACCCTTGGGTTGGTGATAAACACCGGAGCCTTTCTGATCCTTTCCTTGCGAACAGCCCTCTGAGCCTCTGCAGTGAAGCCCAGCCCAAACCTGTCAGTCTTTTGAGTGAAGTCAGGAAGCTGACCCCAGTTTGCACATTTGCCTTTCTCGATTACAGCCCGAGCATCCTTCAGGGACGCCATTTTCAACGGAAAGTCTTCTTCAACCACTGTTTCAGCCGATGCCAACGTTGGAGGTACTTCCTCAAAATGCTGAAAGGGGGTTTCAATAAACTCCCCGTCCATCTCGATATACCGGAATGAATTTAAGTGACTAACCATGTATTCCTCCTCACCCTGCACAGTAACAATCTTCCCTTTGATAGGGTATTTGAGCTTTTGGTGTAGAGTGGATGTTACTACCCCAGCCTTGTGAATCCAGGGTCGATCCAACAAGCAGGAATAAGATGGGCGGATATCCATTACATAGAACGTTGAGTCGAAGACTTGGGAACCCACACGAATAGGAATGTCTACCTCACCGTGCACCATCCTCTTAGAACCGTCGAAGGCTCTAACAATGATGTTACTAGGTTTCAATTCCAGGCCCTCACAATCCAAGCGATCCAATGCCTTCTTGGGCAAAACATTCAGGGAAGAACCGGTATCCACCAACACGTGTGCGAGAGTAGTGCCCCTGCATTCTATAGAGACGTGCAGGGCATCATTGTGATTTTTTCCTTTGGCGGTAAGGTCAGCATCCGAGAACCCCAAGCCATTGTCAGCTGTCAAATTAGCCACACAGTCAGTGAATTGATCTGTAGAGGTCTCTTGCGGCACATGGGCCGTTTTCAGAAATGAAATCAGGGCTTTTGCATGGGCCTCTGAGCACAGCAACAATGATAGCATAGAGATTTTGGAGGGGGTATGCCCCAGCTGTTCAACAACATTGAAGTCACTCTTTTTAATGATTTTAAGGATTTCCTCCATCTCTTGTTGGGAGGCTTCAGCAGCAGTCTTTTTTGGTGCCTCCGTCCTGGCAGGCAAATCGGTAGCAACTTCTTTGCCCCGAGCATCAGAGGACTCGGCGGCAGTAGTAGACACAGGAACTTGATTTGGAACATGCACACTTGCGGGTGTGATGATGAGAGGTTTTCGGATAACTGGCGGTGCAATGTCAGGCGAGAAGAGCCTGCCACAGCGAGTAATCTTTCCGGGACCAGTGATGTTACTAATACTGGTACTGGTGTTGAACTCCTGCTTTACTCCAAGCACATACACGTCTGCCCCATAATGCCATGGGACAGCCTTGTTAGATTCATAGGGGAGAGGCCCCGGAACAGTAATAGTAATGGGTGCAACAGACATAATTTGGACTGGCTTTCTCGGGGGAGCCTTGGTAGGATTGAAAATTGTGACGACAGATACTTCTTCAGCGGAAACAAACGGAACATCAGTTTTCTTGAACAGAATTTCTTTGCTATCCATCAGGCTTTGGATGCCTGATTTCAGCAGCGGACAACCGGTAGGGATAACAACACACAGGAGGCAACCCTTGCTACAACCCGGAAATAAACCGGCTAGTAGTAAGTTCCTCTTAACAGTCAAAAGAGGGGTAGCAACATCATTCACCGAAACAACATATAAATCTTCCTCAATGGCATTTACTCTATGCTGGGGCATAGGAGCAGTTACAACATTTGGCCTCTCAGGCGCCTCAAACTGAATTTCCTTCGCGTCGATAAGGTCTTGAACTTTATTTCTCAGGGCCCAGCAATCATCAGTAGTATGCCCGGGGCTATCAGAATGATAAGCACAATGGGCATTTGGGTTATACTTAGGAGATGCAGTATTCACGACCTTTGGAGCCTCTTTGATGGTCACCAAATTGGTTGATAACAGTTGCGGTAAGATTTGTGACAAGGTCATACTCAGCCGAGTATACTGCCTCTTGGGCCTTTCACCTCTTTGTTGATTGTACTGCTGAGGAGCAGCAACAGACTTTGAAATTACTAAGGCATTGACGGCTTGGCGGCTTTCTGGCTTGACTTGTCTTCTAGGACCATAGACGGCACTTGATTCCTTCTTCAAAGGTCTCTTCTCAGTACTTGCGGAGGCAGCTTTTTGTATCTTTCCTGATCTGATTCCAGCTTCAATCCTTTCCCCTGTCAGGATCAAATCCGTAAACCCAGCGGAGGAATTACCAACCAAATGATTGAAAAATGGACCAGACAAGGTCCCTAGAAACATATCAACCAGCTCACGATCAGTCAATGGAGGTTGCACCCTGCCAGCCAAATCTCTCCATTTTTGTGCATATTCTTTGAACCCTTCGCCCGTTCCTAGAGACATACCCTGAAGTTGGGTACGCGTAGGAGCGAGGTCAGAATTGTATTGATATTGTCTGTAAAATGCGGTTGCCAAATCTTCCCAATGTCGGATACTAGTTCCATCTAGTTGGTAGAACCACTCAAGCTGTGACCCCGAAAGGCTATCTTGGAAGAAGTGAATCCAAAGATTTTTATCTGCCGTGTAAGGTTGGATCTTCCTTACGTACGACCTTAGATGCAGCTTTGGACAGGAAGCCCCGTCGTATTTGGCAAAGGTAGGCGCCTTAAACTTGTGTGGGATTACTACCCCAGAAGATAACCCCAAATCTTTAAAATCCAGCCCTGGCACATTCTGAATCTCCATGGCACTCAAGCGGTCTTCTAATTGCTTGTATCTGTCAGCAGCAGGTGGGTATTGTTCGTCATTATAGTCCGTCTCGTTGTCAGAGACTGCAGGACTAGGAGCTCCTCCCCCTTGGGGACTATCTTTCTCTGCAGAGGAAGTAGTTGGATCAGCCTCGTTATGGAGTGTGTTCCCAAACCTGCGTCCAGTGTTGAATAACGCAGTTCTCTTTTTCTTCTTCTTCTTTAGGAGTAGAGCCTTCAACTCTTGCTGACCTTGGGCCAGGCTCAGGACCATTTCTTGAAACTGGGCACTCTGGGCCTGAAGGGCCTTGATTGCTTGCTCACTGGATGAGTCTGGATTCATGATGACTGTTCCAAATAAACAGCGAAGAAGATTAAGCAACCTGTAGAAAAAGGGGTACCTGTTATGTACATGATGCATGAGATGCTATCTATGCAATGCATTCAAGGGTTTTGGAAATTCACAATTGTTGCAGACAAAAAGAACGCACGTCATATTAAGAAGAAAAGATTTGTTAGTACATAAATGCCCCATGGGCCGAATATTACAAAAACAACTTCTCAAGGTAAAAAGACGCTGCGCATCCTCTTTGGCGCAATGTAGGTGTTGAGGGCCTCTTGCTCATGGAGACGGCGGGTGAGCTCTAAAACCTTCTTCTCACTGGCGTAGAAGCTGGCTTCAAAAGTGTTCCGTTCCTCCTTGAGTTGGATCCAACTCTTCTGCATTTCCTCCCACGATGTAGGCATGTCAGGGTGTAGGATGGTGTAGGGAACCTCTCCTTCCTTGACGGGCTCTTTAATCATAGAGAGAACATGAGGATAAGGCATCATTAGACTCTGGGCTCGTACCCACTTGAGATAAGGTTCAAGAGGGATGGAGTTCTTGTGTCCCAGTGTCTTGCTATCAACCTTGTTGGGCCTTCCCCAAGCTCTGATGAATCTTTGGCGAAGTCCTTGCGCATCATTGTCGAAGTCAAAAACTAGGTCAGGAATCAACATGTCGTGAGGGCCATCCCTCCGTGCGTATCCAAACTGCCTCAAAGCTAGGCAAGGGTTGTAGGTGATACCTCCTCTGATTCCAAGTAAAGGAACATTAGGAAACTCTCCGCAACGATCGATGATGATGACATTTTCTCTGGACCGAGAACACCAATGTACATCAGAGTGAGTAAGAGTCATCAACCGTTGGGACCACCTTGAGCCTTGGTCATTCTTCAGGACAGATTGTGGAAGGTGCGAAATAAACCACCCTGCAAGGAGAGGAGTACAGCACATGAGAACACCCCTCTTTCTCATTGTTCGTGTGTAAAATGAGTGAAGGATGTCCCCAAGCAATGTTGGTATTGGATTTCTGGACAAGAAGATTTTGACGGCGTTGACATCTACCAATTGGTCAGAATTTGGGAATAGGACCAACCCATAGATAAGGAGTGCCACAATCTCTTCAAAGGCTTGTAGGTTCAAAGAATTCCAACACTCTTGTGCCTTCTCAAACAAGAATTTAGCTAAGAATCCGTTGACGCCGCTTCTGGTTTCCCAATGCCCCTTGATGTCAGAAGGCTGTAGATGTAATGCTCGAGCAACATCTTCAGGCTTTGGTTCCTTTTCCGTACGGTTGAAAGGTAGTTGATTGAGGATAGGAATTCTCAAGAGTTGAGAAAATTCTTCCAAAGTGGGTACCAACTGATAGTCAGGGAAAGTGAAACAGTGGTGAAGAGGATCAAAGAACTGGAATAGCACTTTCATCATGTCTTCTTCAATGTTGGTGTTGACTAAGCTGAGCAGTCTACCATGTCTTTCACTGAAGGATGAGCTTTCCGGAATTCTTGAGGTGAGCTTCTTGAGTTGAGGAGAGATTCTCACAAGGTTGACTTGGATGGTTTTTCTGCGAGGAATTTCCATGACCTACAAAACAAGAACAAAGATGAAGATCTAAACCCTTGAAGTGGTTAGTGGATGCATATGATGCTTTATGATGTTCATGATGTATGCACAAACATATGTACAGGCAAATCACACCAAACCCTAGTTTCAGGCTTGCATGGGGTTTCATAAGTAAGTACCCTCTTGAGTGTAGTTGGCTTAAAAACCTGTCCTATAAATAGTAATCGGGTTCTAAGGAGCTCAATATCATTGGATTGTTTTCATCGTTCATTGTTTTGGTTTAGCCACTTAACTAGCGACCAAAATATTCCGAGAAAACAACCCTCAATGAGTGTAGTATCGAGTATCTACCAACTTCGGACTGCACCAAAGCCGGTCATCTCACTACCCCTAAAAGGCCAAGATGGTTAAGTAAGGTTCTAGGTCATTAGTGCTTAGTGACATCACTCAGCGGCCCCGTACTCTCAAATATGTCGCACTAATATAGCTATTGCTTCGACCGTGTCGGTATACCCCGCACAGTTTCCACAACGTATTGCTATCTATGAATGTTTTCCAAAATCCGGGTGTAGGATTGCAAACCCAAACAAGAGAGCCAAAATGTAAAGCAATCAAATCAAACAATTAGTCATGCAAGAGGGTGATCTAAGCCCTAAGGTTACTCCACTTTTAAATATATTCCCCAGCAGAGTCGCCAGTTCTGTGATATGGTGGGAGAACTGACTACGGTTTTGTGTTTGTTTTCGCAAATGTTTCGGTTGAGCAAGAGTCGCCACCGACTTTTTATTTTATCCTAAGGAAAGGTTAAAAAGCACAGCAAAAACCTTTGAGATGTTTTCTTGGGTTCGGGGAGTAGATTATAGAAAGGGAAGGTATTAGCACCCTTTCTATCCATGGTTATCCATGGGCTCTTAGTTACTTGCTTAGATCAACTTGCCTTAATTTTCAATTGTTTGAAATGGTGCTTTGTGTGTGGATTTGAAAATGTTTTTGAAAAGAGGCCAATGTGGTGGCAACCTTTGTAATGATCCATGTTGGGATGTATACAAAGGTGTACGTCTTTTGAAAAGGTTTTCATTTGTTTTTGAAAGTTGTTTTGAAAGTGTATTGTGATGTGTTGTTTTGAAAAAAAATAGGCAAGTGTTTTGTTTTGCAAGTTTGATTCAAGTAACTAAGAGGTTGTCTACTCCTAAATTTCTCAAAGATTTCTTCTATGTTTTAACCCTTTTAACAATTTTGTTCCACCATTGCATTTGGTGGAAAATCTTGTGTTAGGAGGTGAAAGGGACGGGCGTGGGTCATCGTTTAGACCATAATTGCAATAGTGCCAAGTATCTTTGGGCAATTTTTTCTTTAAGGGACTTGATCATTTCTAGGCAACTTTCGAAAGCGTCATCGAGGGACTATGATCATTTGAATTGTTTGTTTTGCCCAAAGAGACCTAACATGCAATATGGCCCAATTTTGAAAGGCAACAAGTGGATGTAACCCTAGGGGTGTTAGTGTGCAAGTGTGTTTTATTGCATACAAGAGTTTTTTCTTTGAATTAGGATTTTCTATTTCGTTGATTTTATCTTGCCATACACGTCCTAATTACTAGCAATAAGAAGCGGAAATATAAAATCCTACGCTATTACAACAATTAGGGGATGGGGATACACATTTGTACATGGGGGGTTCGACGAGAAAAATAGACAAAAAAGAAAATAGCAAAAAAAACAAGATATATATAGAGAGAGAGAGGGAGCCAGCGCGCTGCTGAGAGGTCATCAGAAGTTCTGACTCAGATCCGCTGCCAGATGATCAACCTCTTGGTTAAACTGTATGAGTCAGAACTTCTGACTCTGGCACCTGCAAAACAGAACCCTGTTAATGGGGAAATCAGAAGTTCTGACTCCCCTACGCTGCAAGACAGAAGTTTGTTAGTGGAGAAACCAGAAGTTCTGATTCCGCTGGAAAGGCAATAACTCTCAGAGGTTCTGATATCATTGACAGCAAAACAGGCTTCAGATGCGCTAACGTCAAAGTCAGCACTTGGCTTTTCCCTGTACTAATCAGAACATCTGCAATTTTGTTGTTATTCCACAAAACAGGAAACATATTTGGAACAGATCCAGCAAATGTCAAAATGTTTTAGAGGGCAGAACCAACAAGGTTACAGGCAAGTCCTACACTGGCTCAGAACGTTCTGAGGTATGAAAACCCTCCGAATATAAACAGCAACAACATGATATTTACATTATGTTTATTTGAGTATGCACAGCTGATGATGCTTAGCAGCGTGATGAAGGTCAGCAGGTGCTTACCTGGCTGTTGGAAAAGTTTGTGGGTGCAAGCTAGCTTTTGGCTCTGGTGGTGTTCTGGACAGATTCTCTTTTTTTGGAAAAAGGCAGGTGAAGGTGTATGCGTATGTAGGGTCAGAAGTTTGAACAAAAGTTTTTTTAGTTCATACAGAAAACTGGGTATTGGATAAAGTTTGAAGATGAGAAATTCAAAGTTATGAAACAAACTGGAGATTTTGGCAGAGTTTCAGAACACTATTTTGCTAAGGGTTTCTGTTTCTCTCTTAGCAATTTTTCTGTTTCTTGAACGCCCTTTTGCAGTGGACAATGACTCTCTATTTATAGGCAAAGTTCTTGTGGGTGCCTTGAACATTAAAGCGCCAACAGAGTTTGAATTTGTTCTTTGACAGAAATTCCTGGGAAGTTGTGATAACAGATAGCCTTCAGCCTAGGCTGCAGCAGCAGGCGTGGATTGGAGAGAAGTGACCTCTTAAGTGGGCGGTGGCGTGTAGACCCATGCCAGAATCTGCACAAAGGCGTTTTCCAAGCCACACGTGAATGTTCAGGAGTGGTTGGAAGCATTAATGAGCATTAAATGGTGATAAGACCTATCAACATCAACATTCTGGTAATGGAAACCAACGTTGAATCAACAGTTCTGTTTCAAAAAAAGAACAGCGTAAACCATGCTCTGGCCTGGGCTTCCTGTTGTCTTAGTAAGTTCTGGGGATTCTCCTGATTTTCTGATACGTTCCTTGGATTTGCTTCTGGACCTCCTGGGCTTAGAGATTCTGTATCAGTGTAACACCCACTCTTCTGACCTTTTCATCTTCTGATTTCAACATGTTCTGAAAGAGCCTTCAGACTTCCCTGCTTCTTTTGCATTCCTTTAGCAAATTCTGACTGAGCTTGTGTAACTGCTGAAAGGGTCATGTTCTGTCTGAGGCTTACATACTGAACCACGTTTACAACTTCTGATTGAGCTGATGTAGCTGCTGAAAATCCAACTTCTGACTACGCTGAGCCAAGCTTGCAACTTCTGACCGTTTTTATCTGGAATTGGTCCAGAAGTTCTGAAGCGCTGATTTTTTTCTTAAACACTCATTTTTTTTAAAGAAACATTTCAAGTGTTTAGAATTTAATTTATTTCTCAAGATAAAAGCATTGTCTTTAGAGCTTGTGTGATCATCTTGCTCTTGTAAATGGTCTGCTTGGGCAAAAAAGATAACTCAGGACTTGGATTTGTTTCAGAGGGACCTTGAAAATCCAAGATGATTTCCTGAAGAAGGAGAGGGCAAATTTTGGGGTACAACAGTTAGCTTGCAAACACGGTGATAAACATGAGTATGGCAATCAAAAGCGCTAAAGATACGTGAATTAGTGAAATCAGAATCAAATTTTTGGACAAACCGTGGGAGGCGTGGAGCACGATTCTGGGCGTTTCAAGACCTGGGAGTGATTGGAATCGCTTCCTGGGATGTCTGGGAAGGGATTGGTGCTCTTGAAATGCTTTGAAACTCCTTGTAGGTTGAAAACTGATTCCCACTTTTTCTTGAAATTTTCAGTTTTCTTTAGGTGTTTTCACGACTGCTTAACCTCTTCTCTTGCCTTTGCTATGTTCTGTATATGTAATGGACTGCATTAGGTCAACAAAAACGAGCTAAATCTGTGTCCATTATGAAGATTTGATTTGGTCTTTATCCTTGTATGATATCTTTCTATATCAAGCCAAATCATGTTAATTTTGGTTCAATTTGTTTTGCATATTTTGGATATTATTTGTCAGCATAATTGGATATGATTCCACCCAAATCTGATCACAAAACAAATCTTTGATATTTTTTGCTATTTATTTGATTTAATTTGACTTTTAAATGATAAAAATCAAAATAAAATAAATAAATAAAGCAAAAGATGTGTGGGTGCTGATTTGGATCGTGGACCATGTCATAAGCAAGATTCAATCATGAAAAACTAGGCCCATTTGACAAAAAATGTATTTTTGAGCACATTTGACTTTTGGCAATTTTGCAAAAATGGTCAACTTGGACAATGCATAACTCTCTCAATTTTGACTATAAAGAGGTGTTCTTGGACTTCTTAGGAAGCTTAGGATGTCCTCTACGCAACCCTTTTGATCTCATCTCAATTGAGTCTTCCATGTGCATGTATGAAGCTTTGACCCAAAAGGTATTTTTGTTGACTTTCCAAAATGACTTATAATGTAAAAATGCATATCTTCTTGTGAGTGCATATTCTGAACTTGGGAGCTGAAGATGAATTGTATGGAATTTCATCCTCTTAAAAATGATATTTGGATGGGTCATTTCTGATAAAGTATGATAAATTTATGCTTGGTCAAAGTTGAGTTGACTTTTCCTGCCAAACCCAAATTTAGCAACTTTTGGGTTTTGATGAATTGTGAGCAATCCTTGAGGAAACATGATCAACCCTTGATAAAATTATGAATAATACTTCAAAATGAGTATGTTGACCAAAAATCTTGAAGTTTGACTGTATGTGGGCCACAGTTGACTTTTGACCTAGCATAGTTGATTTTCAGGCCTTTTGAGCAATTGACAGAGCAAACTTCCTCTGCAAGGCTTGAAACATGACATGGATGATCTTGAGAACATATCAAGACAATGGTGAGCATTTTAGATCCTTTGGACTCAAGCATCTTGATGATAAATGAAACCCTAATTTGAGGTAGACTGCCTTAGGAGAGAGCTTGTCTGGTCAACTCTTGGACTTCCTTGAGCAATTTGGGGACCTCACTTGCCATGTGATGAGAAATATGAGAGGGAAAATTTTCGGGTACAACAGCTGCCCCTGTTCAATCTTTTTAAACCTGAAGATGTAGATTGGCTCCTCTGTCTTTCGTGATCTGAAGGTGGAAGATGATTGAACACTAGAGTGCCCAGAAATTTGCGCTCGCATGAAGTGATACTTGATTTGTGATATCGGAAATGGTCTTATAGATTCCATATGTTAGTTGCTAGAGAATTGCCAGAGGTGGGTTTAAAGATGCCATCCGAAGAAGTGTCGATCGCATAAGAGATTCCTTTGTGAGAACCCGTATACCTGTTGTTGAGGTAGACTTCGCTGGGGAATGTTGGTCTCTGTCTTGAGAGAAATGGAGTTTTAGGAGCTTCAATTATCTGTTACTCTACTGGGGAATAATTCTAGTTTGGGAAGCGAAAGTGAACTGTGTGTTTGGCCAGGGTATATGTTAGACCGCGACTTTCTAGGGAAATGTAAAATCAATTGTGTTTGATCAGATCCAGGTCTTACAGTGTTGTGGGCTGCTGTCTGGGGATAAGAGAGGAAGAAAACCCGGATAGTAAGGTTAGGAGAAGGAACCTGGATAGTAGGGTTACTTCTGTATGAAAGCCTGGGTAGTAGGGTTGTGAGAAGGAACCTGGATAGTAGGGTTACTTCGGCATGAAAGCCTGAATAGTAGGGCTGTGAGAAGGAACCTGGATAGTAGGGTTACTTCGGTATGAAAGCCTGGATAGTAGGGTTGTGAGAAGAAACCTGGATAGTAGGGTTACTTCGTATGAAATCCTGGATAGTAGGGCTGTGAGAAGGAACCTGGATAGTAGGGTTGCTTCGATATGAAAGCCTGGATAGTAGGGCTGTGAGAAGGAACCTGGACAGTAGGGTTACTTCGGTATGAAAGCCTGGATAGTAGGGCTGTGAGAAGGAACCTGGATATTAGGGTTGCTTCAATATGAAAGACTGGATAGTAGGGTTGTGAGAAGGAACCTAGATAGTAGGGTTACTTCGGTATGAAAGTCTGGATAGTAGGGCTGTGAGAAGGAACCTGGATAGTAGGGTTGCTTCAATATGAAAGCCTGGATAGTAGGGCTGTGAGAAGGAACCTGTATAGTAGGGTTACTTCAGTATGAAAGCCTGGATAGTAGGGTTGTGAGAAGGAACCTAGATAATAGAGTTGCTTCGATATGAAAGACTAGATAGTAGGGCTGTGAGAAGGAACCTGGATAGTAGGGTTACTTTGGTATGAAAGCTTGGATAGTAGGGCTGTGAGAAGGAACCTGGATAGTAGGGTTACTTCGGTATGAAAGCCTGGATAGTAGGGCCGTGAGAAGGAACCTAGATTGTAGGGTTACTTCGATATGAAAACCTGGATAGTAGGGCTGTGAGAAGGAACCTGGATAGTAGGGTTACTTCGATATGAAAGCCTGGGTAGTAGGGCTGTGAGAAGGAACCTGGATAGTAGGGTTACTTCGGTATGAAAGCCTGGATAGTAGGGTTGTGAGAAGGAACCTAGATAGTATGGTTACTTCGGTATGAAATCCTGGATAGTAAGTCCATGAGAAGGAACCTGGATAGTAGGGTTACTTCGGTATGAAAGCCTGGATAGTAGGGTTGTGAGAAGGAACCTGGATAGTAGGGTTACTTCGATATGAAAGCCTGGGTAGTAAGGCTGTGAGAAGGAACCTGGATAGTAGGGTTACTTCGATATGAAAGCCTTGATAATAGGGATGTGAGAAGGAACCTGGATAGTAGGGTTACTTCGATATGAAAGCCTGGGTAGTAGGGCTGCTTCGGAATGAGTTTGGGTAAAACTGCAGAGGGAACCTGGATAAGATTGTTCTTGTCGCACCGATGATTACTATGTTTAGCTTCAAATGTTGATCATGGACCTGCTGGAAATTGTTGATAATAACTGTCTTTCCTAAAAGAAATATAGGGTTAGTTATGTGCTATGCATGAGATGCATTGTGAGATGATGTTCTCAAAATAAATGAGACTATGTTATATGTAATGTATGTACATGTCATGATGTATGAACATGAAATGCTGACGTAATAATCTTAGTCCGGGAAAATAAATCCCTGACTGTTGTTTGGAGAATGCAAGAAATGGTATTCTTGACTGCTGTAAAAAACCATAGTTCCTCTACTTTTGTTAGGGATGGTGAACAGCGATGACTATGCTGGGGATTTTCCCCTTGGCTGGTAAATATTTTGTCGGACGAGACTCTGTCTGAGGATAACTCTGCAGGGAATAACTCTGTTGGAGAGGAGATACTCTATTGATAGATCTGCTGACTTAGAGAAATAACTCAGTTGGGGATGAATTTTTGTTGTTGGTGATAATGAATCTTGTCGGAGATTGAATTTCTGCCTGTGAGAGAAATAAACTCTGCTTGGGGCAGAATTTACTGACTCACTCGCGATTGTGAACCTCAGCTGGGGAGAGTTATGTCCTGTTCGGAAAATCTAACACCACTATCTTTGGACACTTTTTACTCTATGGGGAGTGTATGTACCACTGCTCATGTTCTCAAGCTGGCTTTATCCCTGTACCTGATGGGCAGAGTAACTGTAGGGTTTGGGCACTTCTTGTTTGTCCATGTTCCAAGATTTACGAGTAATTGCCTTATGTTTCTCATGTAAATATTTATGAGCAACAATTATTTTCAAATGCATATATCAAAAATGAATCATTGGACGTTCTTGCAAAATAAAACAGAAAAAGAAAAACAACTCGAGATTTCTTGTGAAAATGAATTGTATTGATTTTTGAAGTTGGACTATAATAGGAGTTTTGTACAAAGAGGCCAACGTCCTGGTCAGAGAACGCCGCTGAAAGATAGAAATTACAATTTGTATAAAAGAAAGAGAAAAACAGCTATGTGAAACGACCCCAATGGGTTCCAACTCTGCTATTGCCTTTATATCTTCAAGCGACTCATCACTTTGCTACTTAGTCGAAGGTTGATCATATTGATTGACGTCGTCTGAGCTTGATAGTCAATGTCGAAGTCTGGTCGCAAAATGATCCAATGAGACATAGGGTTACGCTTTGATCCCTAATTTTTTCTTGGATCGCCCTTTCGGGGTTTCAGTCCACTGGGATACCCTTTTTGCACAAGTTGCCTTTTCAGGTTTTCAACTTGCCGGGTGTACAGTTTTTTTTTAATTTTCATCCCTTACTTTTGCCCGAACCCTTTTGTTTCGCTGGGAAGCCCTTATTTTTGTCTAGGCCAGTCAACCTAGCGGGTCTTTGATTATGCGTAGTATCTTTTCACTATGTCTACATTTACGGGGTGAGGAAGGTCATCACCATCCATGGTGGTTAGAATCATAGCTCCTCCCGAGAAAATGTTCTTAACCACAAATGGCCCTTCGTATGTGGGGGTCCATTTTCCCCTGGGATCACCTTGCGGTAGTATGATGCGTTTGATCACTAGATCCCCGAATTGATATTCTTGACATCTGACTTTCTTGTTAAAAGCCTTGATCATTCGCTTTTGATACGTCTGACCATGACAGATAGCAGTAAGTCTCTTTTCATCGATTAGATTTAGCTGATCAAGTCGTGTTTGGATCCAGTCGTCTTTGTTCAAACCCGCATCCTTCATAATCCTGAGAGAGGGTATCTGGACTTTGATGGGTAGGACTGCCTCCATGCCATACACCAAAGAGTATGGTGTTGCCCCTGTCGACATCTGTGTTGAGGTACAGTACCCATGAAGAGAGAATGGTAACATCTCGTGCCAGCCTTTGTATGTCACCTTGATCTTCTGTATAATTTTCTTGATGTTCTTATTAGCTGCTTCAACGGCCCCATTCATCTTCGGCCGGTAGGGAGAAGAGTTGTGATGCTGTATCTTGAACTATTTGTAGAGCTTGGTGATCATTGTGTTATTGAGATTTGTACCATTGTCAGTAATAATCCTCTCTGGAACACCATATCGACATATCAGATTGTGTCGGATAAACTGCGCCACGACGTTCTTGGTTACCGTAGCAAAGGAAGCTTCCTCAACCCACTTTGTAAAGTAATCAATTGCTACCAGAATGAAGCGATGCCCATTAGACGCAGTAGGTCTGATCTCGCCAATCATGTCGATGCCCCACATTGCAAAGGGCCAAGGAGCTGTCAAAAGATTCAGGGGAACCAGAGGTACATTCACTTTATCAGCATAGACTTGGCACTTATGACAGGTTCGAGAGTACTGATAACAATCGGCTTCCATAGTGGACCAGTAATATCCTGCCCGTAGGATTTTCTTAACCATGGTATGTCCACTGGAATGAGTTCTGAAGGTATCTTCATGCATGTTGTACCCCAAAATTTATCCTCTCATTTATCAAAAATTTTCCCACAAGATCTCTTTGACTCAAGACTGGATTAGGGTTTGGTCAGCTCAAGACATCTCACCTTGCACTGATAACCCAAAATTAGGGTTTGAGTTGACACAGGGATTTTTGGACTATCAATGCTTCATATGACTTTCAAACATCATTATGGACCCCTAAGATCACTCATGACAAGTTTCAAGCCTTGAACCACATTTTTGATCAGTCAATTGGACAGTTGACCTAAAAATCAGTTGTATTGGGGAAAAAGTCAATCATGGCCAATTTATAGTCAAACTTCATAGTTTTTGAACCACATCAACATTTTAAACTTATATGTATCATTTGGTCAAGTTTGGATCACAATTCCTCAAAAAATTTGATCAAATCATCAAAAGGGCAAAATGGTCAAAATTAGGGTTTTTGACTGAGGAAGGGCAATTTTTGATTTTTTAACCTAGCAAATGACCAATTAAGTTCAAGCATGATTTCAAGGATTCAATGGCATCATCTTGACCTTATTACATGGCTCAAAACATCTCAAATTCATTGGATTGACAGATGAAGTTTGCAGTCAACTGTATATTGAAAAGTCAAACTTTGACTTTTTGGTCAAAATCAAGTGCCAAGAGTCATAATTCATCAAAACATGTCAAAATGTGAAACCTGTTCACCAAGAAAACCAAATTTGAAAATTAGGGCTTGAATTTGAAAAAATTTGTAACTTAGAAATTTTCTAAGTATTGAAAATTTTCTTATTTTTTCTCAACTTTAGGCCACTTTTTCACCATGATGCATAATGATTCAAGGAAAGTTCCCAACATGAAAGTTTTAAACCTCCATGAAATCTACAACTTTGCTTCACACACTTTTCCCTAAATATGCTTGGATCTCAAGATATAAATTTGTGAATACATGGTCATGAACTAAATAACTTAGTGAAATGTTGCCCTAATTTAGGCAGGTTTTGGACCCAAATTCATGGAAATATTTCACCTAGTTCCAAGAGGTATCTCAAAATACATTTCAAATATGAATTATAGATCACATTTCAAGATTTCCAAAATGTCCAAGAACTCCTCAAGATCATTTTTGAGTAGGGAGAATCGAAGAGATGAAGTTGGAAATTTATCACTTTTTGTCCAAGCCATTTCATGAAGAACAAAGTTGCAATCAGTACCTATGCTGGCTAATCCATGCTTTAAAGGTCCCAAGCTTGTTCCACACTCCTTAATTAAATGATTACTCATTTGACAAAGCTTCTATCCATGCTTTAGAACCATTATCCAACTTGCAATTCCATTTATGGCAAAAAGGTTCCATTGCCATTTTGAAAAAGATCAACTTTTGCAAACTTTACAATCTTGAGCATTGGACCTGTCCCCATGGCACATACAAGTACCACAGACCAAATGCAACTTGTAGGGAAGAAATACCAACCCTAAGCCAGCCAGTACAAGCATGTGAAGTTTGGTTTTTATCACTTTACTTCAAATACAAGAAAAGTGGCAAAAAGGTGAAAACATGCACAGCTGCTAGAGGGTTGACATCAAACCATTTCCATACTAATATACAAACATTATGCAACACAAAACATGTTTAGCAAGGGCCTGAAACACTCCCAACCAGAAAACACCAAAAATCTGTCTAAAACTGCAGATTTTGGATAAGCACATCCATCTTCCATTTGACTCGTGCATTTTAAGTTTTGATCATTCAAACATCTTACATACTTGATACCTAGTCAATCCAGGACTTCATCCCTATTCTGTAATCACTCTTCCATCATCTGCAATTGTTGACTTCAGAGCTTGCAGTTTGACTTGGCCAAGGAGTTCCGGCTACTTTCAGAGCAAGGCAAGGGTTAGAATACATCCAGGGAAGTTCAAGGAAGCTCAAACAAGCATCAGGCTTCCATCAAACTCATCCCAGTTTCATCCATGATTCCAACTGAAGGAGGTAAAATCTCAAACTCTATCTCTTTGTATAGGCAACCTAAGGCCACGATTTGTGAATAAAAAATGTAGTCCTCATCATAACGAAGCTGTACATACCATTATCTTGCATTGATTTTACTCTAGCTGAGAGAATTTGGAACTTGAAGTTTCTGAAAATATTAGGTTAAAATTTAGGGCTGTTGAAATTCTCTTTGTTCTTTGATTAATAGTGCACATAACTTATATGGTTGGAATCGTGAGTTCAAGTACTACAATTTTCATGTTATGAATTTTTATTTTTATGGAAGTATGAGAGAGTTACAGGGTGTCTGGCCAAGCGTGAGGAAGGAGATGAAGTACAGGGCAAGGGCTTGTTTTGGATTATATTGTTTTTTTTCTCTTAAGACAATGGAAGTATAGCCACCCCAGTGGCAAAGTAGCGCGCTGGTGAGACCCATGTCCTGGGATCGAACCTGCGCGCTACTTTTGTATTTTTCACATTTTTTCCCTTTTCCATTTCTATATTTTTGCAGGTTGGGCTTGGTCTTTTGGGCCAGGATTTTTTGATAACACCTTACCACCAGCTTTACTACATTACCCCCCTTGCCAACTTCTCATATTTTTATTTTTATTTGTTTTATTTTCATATTTAATATTTTAAATATTTTCTTTAATACATAAAAATCCCAAAAAATGTAAATTAATAATATTGCACTTTATTTTATTTTTATTTTATTTCTCACATAAAAATACATTTTATTTTACTAGGATATCATTTATTTTTTTAATAAACTTGTAAATATAATTAAACATATCTAGTTCAATTTATTTTTCATTTCATATTTATAAATACTTATTTTTGCACATATAAAATTTTTTTTTATTACAATATTATTTATTATTTTTATACAAGAAAATATATAAATTTATGCATATAAAAACTTTATTTTCCTTTTAAAATAATAATTAGGGTTAAACCCCTTTCAAAAAATTAATTCTTTTTCCTCATATTTTTAGGTTTAGATGAAATTTTCTTTTACATAAAAAGACACCAAAAAAAATCTTTTCTTAAATGTACATTGCATTGCATTTTCTTTTTAATATTGTATTGTATTTATTCTAATTCGTACAAATTCGATTTAGTTGTAATAATTTATTTAGGTTTATATTCTTGCAAATCCCCATTCAAATTTGTATTCCCCCCTCCCATAAATTGTTGTAATAGCTTAGAAATATTTACATTATGCAATTTATCGCTTTATATGCCATGATTAGTAATTAGGGTTTGTATGACAAGAAGAAAACGAAGCAAAATAGAAAACCTTAAATACAAGACAAAATCAAAGCATGAAAATGATACACTTGCACACAAGCACCCTTAGGGTTTCTCCACTTGGTTGCCTAAAACAAAACAGCCATGTTACGCATGCGAAGCATCTTGGCAAAACAAACAAATATAAGATCATAGTCCCTCGATGACGCTATTCAAAAGTTGCCTTACAAAAATGATATTGGTCCCTCCAAATGCTAAGATACTTTGCAAACATTGCCAATCATGGTTATAAGATGACCCGCGCGCGTCCCGTTTACATCCAAAGATAGGGTTGCTTACCAAATCAATGGTAAGACGACAATGTTAAAGGAATAGAAAATACATAAGAAAGACATTTGAGTAGGTAGATGGCTTCTAGTTACTTGCTCTATTTCAAAACAACTATCCTTGCTATTTTCAAAACAAACACACACATTTCAAAACATCTTACAATCATTGAAAACATTTTCAAAAGACAAACATATTTGTATACATTCTTACGAACGAGAATCATTACAAAGATTGCCTAAACAAATGGCCTCTTTTACAAAATACTTTCAAAACCACACCAAACACAATTTCAAACAACAAAGGCAAGTGATCTAAGTAACTAAGAGCCCATGGAAAACCATGGATGAAAAGGGTGCTAATACCTTCCCTTTTCATAATCTACCCCCCGAACTCAAGAAAACATCTCAAAGGTCTTTCTTGTGCTTTTTCACCTTTTCTTTTGGATAAAAGAAAAGTCGGTGGCGACTCTTGCTAACCGCAACATTTGCGATAAAACACAAGAACCTCAAGTCAGTTCTCCCACCGTATCACAGAACTGGCGACTCTGCTGGGGAATATTTAAAAAGTGGGGTTATCTTAGGGTTTAGATCATATTTATTTGCTTACATTGTTTGACTTTTTTGCTTTACATTATGGTTCTTTGTTTGGGTTTGAATCCTCCACTCGGATTTGGGAAACATTATAGGTAAATAGCAATATATTGTGGAAACTGTGCGGGGTATACCGACATGGTCTAAGCAATAGCTATGTTAGTGTGACATATTTGTGGGTACCAGTAGCCTTTGAGTTAATCAAAGAGAATACGGGGCCGGTGAGTGATGTCATGAAGCACTAATGAACTTCTAGAACCTTTTACTTGACCAACTTGGCCTTTAGGATGTAGTGAGATGACCGGCTTTGGTGCAGTCCGAAGTTGGTAGATACTCGATACTACACTCGTTGAGGTTTGGTTTCTTGGGATATTTCGGTCGCCATTAAAGAGGCTTGAGCTGAAACAATGACCAAGGAAACAATCCAGTGATATTGAGCTCCTTAGAACCTGGTTACTATTATTATGACAGGTTGAGCCAACTAAACTTCAAGAGGGTACTTACCTATAAAACCCCATGCAAGCCTAAACTAAGAACTTATTTGATTTACTTGTATATGCATACTTGTACATAACATCATGGACATCATGAGCATCATTTGCATTCACTAACCATTTCAAGGATTTTTGAGATTCATCTTTGTTCTTATTTTGTAGGATATGGATTCACTCCGCAGGAAAACTATCCAAATCAACCTTGTAAGAATTCCTCCACAACTCAAGGAGCTAGCTTCTAGGATCCCTGAGAACTCTCCATTCACCAAGAGTCATGGTCGTCTACTCAACTTGGTCACCTCCAACACAGAGGAGGATATGATGAAAGTGCTCTTCCAGTTCTTTGATCCTTTGCATCATTGCTTCACAATTCCTGACTATCAGCTTGTGCCCACTTTGGAAGAATTTTCTCAACTCTTGAGGATTCATATTCCCAATCAACTACCTTTCAACAGTACGGAACGAGATCCAAAGCCATAAGAGATTGCTCAAGCTCTGCACTTGCACTTATCTGATGTCACAACCCATTGGGAAACTAGAAGTGGTGTCAAAGGTTTCTTAGAAAAGTTTCTGTTTGAGAAAGCCCAAAACTGTTGGAATTCCTTAGACTTGCAAGCATTTGAGGAAATTGTGGCTCTTCTTATCTATGGGATGGTCTTGTTCCCCAATCCTATCCAACTCATACATGTGAGTACCATCAAAATCTTTACGTCACGCAATTCGGTGCCTACATTACTAGGGGATATCCTACACTCTTTTCACACTCGTACAATGAGGAAAAGAGGTATCCTTATGTGTTGCACTCCTCTCCTGGAAAGATGGTTTATTTCTCACCTTCCCCAATCAGTCTTAAAGAATGAGCAAGGATTAAGGTGGTCACAAAGGTTAATGACGCTCAAACATTCAGATATTCATTGGTGCTCTCGATCCAAAGAGAATGTTATCATTGTTGACCGTTATGGGGAATTCCCTAATGTCCCTTTACTTGGCATTAGGGGAGGCATCACCTACAACCCATGTTTAGCTCTAAGACAGTTTGGTTATTCTCGAAGGGATGGCCCACATGATATGCTGATTCAAGGCTTGGTATTCGACTACGACAATGATGATCAAGGTCTTCGCCAGAGATTCATCCGAGCTTGAAGGATGCTAAACAAGGTGGATAGTAATACTTTGGGACACAAGAATTCCATCCCTATTGAGCCTTACCTCAAGTGGGTACGAACCCGCTCTCAAAGTCTTATGATGTCTTATCCTTCCATTCTCCCAATGATTATTGAGCCTGTTAAGGAAGGAGAAGTTCCATACACTATCCTACATCCTGACATGCCCACATCTCTTGAAGACCTACAAAGGGATTGGATACAACTCAAATGAGAGCGAGATACTTTTGAATCCCAATTCTACGCAAGCGAGAAGAAGGTTCTGGAACTCACTAAGCTACTTCATGAGGAGTAGACTCTAAATATCTACATGGCACCAAAGAGGATGCGCACTACTTTTTCATCTTAGAGTGTTGTATTATTTTGCCTAAGGGGCATTGATGTACTCAAACTCTATTTTATTAATATAACGTGTGTTTCTTTTTGTTTAAAACAAATTTGAATTTTTAAATCCTTGAAAGCATTGCATGTATACATATCATTCATCATAATATAAACATATCTTTTGCAACGAGTTTCCTCATCTCTCTACTTTATATTTCAGTAAGATGGATCTCGAACAGATAGTCAAAGATCTTCAAGCTCAAAACATGCACTTTCAACAGTTACTCATGACCCTGGCCAAAGGGCAAGAAGAGCTGAAGACTCTGTTGGCAAAAGAGAAAAAGAAGAAAGAGAAGAAACCAACTGGTGTTGTAATCATGGGGAGAAGGTTTTAAGGACAAACTAGAAGAACCTTGAATTTCGCAGCAACATCTGATGAAGGGGAAGGGAAAGGAAAAGAAAGAGCAGTTCCGTCAGAATCTGAAGAGGAGGAAGAAGAGGAAGACTACTCTAAGGAACAATACCCTCCGGCTGATGATAAGTACAAACATCTCGAAGAGCGTTTAAGCGCTATGGAAATACAAAGGGTATCAGGTCTTGACTTTGAAGAATTGGGGCTAATATCGGGAATTGTGATCCCACCAAAGTTCAAAGTGTCGTTGTTTGCAAAATATGATGGGGTGTCATGTCCTAAAATGCACCTCCGATCATACGTGAGAAAGATTCAGCCGCACTCTACCGATAAAGACCTGTGGGTGCATTTTTTCCAAGATAGTTTATCCAGAACACAACTCGATTGGTTTTACCAATTAGAAAGGGCCGACGTCCACAACTGGGAAGACCTTGCCGCAGCTTTCTATAAATAATACCAGTATAATGCATATTTGGCGCCTACCCGTACTCAACTTCAGAGTATGGCTATGGCTTCAAATGAGGGTTTCAAAGATTACGCACAAAAATAGAGAGATCTAGCTGGGAGAGTGCAACCCCCTCTGTCTGAAAGGGAGTTGGTAGATATGTTCTTAGGCACTCTATCGGGCCCTTTCTTCAACCATTTAATTGGGAGCTCATCTGCAGGGTTTACTGCGTTAATATTAACCAGAGAGATTCAGAAAGATTCGTCTGCCTCTACAGTTGTAAGAAAGCCTTTCACCGGGAAAAAGGATGTATCTGCTATTTATCCATAAAGGAACCAAGAGAGAGCTGAACGCCGATCAATGGTAGGGGCTGTTATAATCCCAAAATCTACATTTGATCAACCAAGAAGTAACCAACCAAGGGTGGAAAGGCCAGTCCGACAATTCACCAGAATTAATATGACTCAGGCCCAGGTTTTACCACATCTTCTGAAGTCTAATCTGGCAACTTTAAAAGAAGCTCCAAAGAATCCCAACATGGTGTCCCCTCATTATCACCCGAATTCCAGATGCGCATACCATTCTGAAAGTCCGGGCCACGACACCAACAACTGTTGGGCTTTGAAAAACAAAATTCAAGACCTTATAGATGCAAAAGAGATTGAGTTTGAGGCACCCGAGAAACCAAATGTCATTTCCGCCCCTATGCCTAGACATGGTCACAACGCCAATGCTATCGAGGAAGATTTGTTTGTTGCTACAGTGAATGAACTCTTGACTCTGCTCCCGATCATTAAGATGAACTTGTTGAAAGCTGGTATATTCCCAGGTTGTAATAAAGACTGCCATCTTTTCTTATCCTCACCAACTGATTGCCCTCTGTTGAAGACAGGCATTCAACACTTGATAGACAACCAAGAGATTCTGTTTGAAGATGTTCCTATTTCGCCTATTCCTATTGAAGACGTTTCAATCATAACCATCTCCGCCAATCCTTCCAGGGTCCCCAAAAGACCCATTAGGATTACATCAGTTCCAAAGACTACTCCCCTCATAATTACAATGCCCGGGCCGGTCCCATATGAATCAGATAAAATAGTATCGTGGAATTACGGTAGAGAAATCTACTACCATGGTATCAAACAAGATGGGCTGACCATCGAAGAAGTGAGCTCCAAAGAAGAAGATTCTGACATTAGCAATATTACCGGAACTAGCAAGATTACCCGTAGCGGTAGAATCTTCTCTCCGGAGATTGCCCCTCCAAAGGCAGTTTTTGGACCCGTGGCTGTTCCGAAGATTACCTCAGTACCAATAATCATACCTGCAATTGCTCCTACCGACAAAGACAACATGATCCATGCTGTTATCCCTACCAACACTTCTACTGCTGAAAATCGAGGAAAAAACATTCAAGAAGAGCCTGTCCGGACGAAGGCTCCATCACTAGCTATCCCCGAAACATCCAAGAAGGAAATGGAGGAGATCCTGAGGATAATAAAGAAGAGTGACTATGACGTGGTTGAACAGTTGGGGCAAACTCCCTCCAAGATCTCCATGCTAGCCTTGCTGCTGTGCTCTGAGGCACATGCGAAAGCTCTGGTAAAATTTCTGAAGACAGCCCATGTGCCACAAGAGACGTCTGTTGACCAATTCCAAGACTGTGTGGCCAGTTTGACAGCTGATAACGGCATAGGCTTCTCTGATGCTGATTTGACACCCAGAGGGAGAATGCACAACGAGGCATTGCATGTCTTGGTGGAGTGTAGAGGAACGACTCTGGCCCATGTCTTGGTGGACACGGGCTCATCTTTGAATGTTTTACCAAAGAAAGCTCTTGACAGATTGGATTACGAAGAGCTGACATTGAAACCCAGTAACATATGTGTGAGAGCTTTTGATGGCTCAAAGAGGATGGTCCACGGGGAGGTGGACATCCCCATAAAATTGGGAACTCAGACTTTCAGCTCAACCTTCTATGTAATGGACATCCGCCCCTCTTACTCCTGTCTGTTAGGACAGCCATGGATCCATAATGCCGGTGCTGTCACCTCTACGCTACACCAGATGCTGAAGTACCCGATCCATGGAAAGATTATCACTGTCCACGGAGAGGAGGAGTACATGATTAGTCATCTAAATTCTTTCTGATATGTGGAGTTGGATGGCGAGTTCATTGAAACTCCTTTTCAACATTTCGAGGAGGACTCTCAAGAAGTAGCGGTAACCAAGGCGGTATCCCCGATTCCCAAGATCACAAGACCTCCGCTTCGGATGTCATCTCTAAAGGACGCCAAGGCAGTAGTAGAAGAGGGTGGATGCACCATCTGGGGGAAGCTTCCAGACATCCCGTATAAATTAGACAAGTTTGGCTTGGGGTTTACTTCAACTGTTCAGAAGGCTGTGCGTTATGCCCGTGCTGGAGGGCCACCTTTGAAGATTAGTAACCGGGAGGTCAACACAGTGGAAGATAGTGAAGAATATGGAAGCTTGGAAGAATGGATATTTCCTACTGTAACGGAGGACTTCGCAATTGGGAAGCCAGAGACTTTGTCCCAATAACTTTCATCTCTCAGTAATTTATCTTTTACATTTCTGTTGGACTTGTAATATTCACAAACATTTCGCACTTTAAAAAAAACATGTGTCTTACCCGAGGCACAATGGTCCATTTGTAAGGGTTCTTATTTCATCTTCATATGACATTCAATGAATCATGGACGTTTTTCCACATGCAAACCTTTTGTGCTCATTGTCTTTCTTTTACATTTTATTGTTTAAAGATGGCTATACCCTTACACACACCCACACTCACAAATGCAGGTACCCCTCCATTCCGGATCCCATGGGTAACGATACTGCTATGGCCTTTAGTGACTCTGAAGATCTAATCTACCAAGCCGAATACGAAGGTGAGAAAGATTATGAAGTACCAGGGGAATTGGCCAGACTACTACAACAAGAGGAAAGAGCTATTCAGCCGCATGAGGAACCGTTAGATACAATCAACTTGGGTACCGAGGAAGAGAAAAAGGAAATAAAGGTGGGTGCCAATCTAGAGCCGAGTGTCAAGGAGCGCTTAATTCAGCTATTGCATGATTATGTTGAGACCTTTGCATGGTCATACGAAGACATGTCGGGACTTGATACAGACATCGTGGTACATCGTCCACCCATAAGAGAAGATTGTCCACCAGCGAAGCAAAAATTCCGCCGCATGAGACCTGACATGTCAGAAAAGATCAAAGCGGAAGTCATGAAGTAGTTCAATGCTGGATTCTTAGTCGTCACTTCCTATCCTCAATGGGTTGCCAACATTGTTCCCATGCCTAAAAAGGACGGCAAAGTGTGAATGTACGTGGATTATAGAGATTTAAACAGGGCCAGCCCTAAAGATGATTTTCCACTTCCCCATATCAATATCCTGGTTGATAATACAGCCCAGCACAAAGTGTTTTCCTTCATGGACGGATTCTCAGGTTATAACCAAATCAAAATGGCGCCTGAGGACATGGAGAAAACTACATTTGTCACACAGTGGGGCACATTCTGCTAAAAAGTGATGCCATCCGGACTGAAGAATATTGGGGCAACCTATCAACGCGCCATGGTAGCTTTGTTTCATGATATGATACATCATGAGATAGAGGTCTATGTAGATGACATGATAGCCTGATCACAAACTGAAGAGGAGCACCTTGATCACTTGCAAAAGTTGTTTATGAGATTGAAGGAGTACAAGTTAAGATTGAATCCAAACAAGTGTACATTCGGAGTCCGGTCCGGTAAACTTTTAGGTTTCATTGTCAACAACAAAGGCATCGAGGTTGATCCTGCCAAGGTTAAAGCGATACAAGAAATGCCTGCTCCTCGTACTGAGAAGGAAGTCAGAGAATTATTGGGATGCCTAAACTATATTGCCAGATTCATTTCTCACCTAACAACTACTTGTGAGCCAATCTTCAAACTATTGAAGAAAGATCAAGTAGTCAGATGGAATGATAAGTGCCAGATTGATTTTGACAAGATCAAAGAGTACTTACAAGAGCCTCTTATTCTGATGCCACCAGTCAAGGGAAGACCACTGATCATGTATCTGACCATTTTAGAGAACTCAATGAGGTGTGTATTGGGGCAGCATGACGAGTCTGGCCGAAAAGAGCACGCTATTTACTACCTGAGCAAAAAGTTTACCGACTGTGAAACCAGATATTCACTGCTCGCCGGCTAAGATGGTATATGTTGACTCATACCACTTTGTTGATATCTAAGATGGATCCGATAAAGTACATCTTCAAAAAGCCTGCTCTGTCTGGGAGGATAGCTAGATGGCAGATGATCCTAACAGAATATGACATACAGTACACTACCCAGAAAGCTATAAAGGGCAGTGTGCTAGCTGATCATCTTGCTCATCAAGCTGTAGAAGATTATCAGTCCATGAAGTTTGAATTTCCGGATGAAGACATCATGACATTAGACAACTGTGAAGAAATCAGACCATGTGACGGACCTGAACAAGGATCCCGATGGACCCTATTCTTTGATGGGGCATCCAATGCACTTGATAATGGTATCGGCGCTGTACTCATATCTCCGAAAGGGTGACATACTCCCTTTACTGCCAGACTTTGCTTCAACTGTATGAACAACATGGCGGAATAAGAAGCATGCATCTTTGGTCTCAAGGCTGCCATGGACTTGGGAATCAAATCTTTAGATGTGTTTGGAGATTCAGCTTTGGTCATCAGTCAGATCAAAGGAGAATGGGACACTAAACACCCAACCTTATCCCTTACAAAGAACATGTTTTGACATTGCTACCACATTTTGAGCAGATTACCTTTGAGCATTTCCCGTGAGAAGAAAAATAGCTAGCCGATGCTCTAGCCACAACGTCATCCATGTTTAAACTTAATTGGGATAATGAGGCTCCCCAGATTACCATTGAATGAATGGATGAACCAGCACACTGTCATGAGATTAATACTGAAGAAGTAGTGGACCAACCTTGGTTTCATGAAGTTAAGAGGTATCTCGAGGCTCAAGAATATCAAGAAGGAGCTTCAATCAATGATAAGAAGTTCATAAGGAGATTCTCTGCTAAGTTCTTCCTGAGTAATGGCATCCTGTACAAACGCAATCATGACTCTATTCTGCTCCGTTGTATGGATAAAATTGAAGCGGAAAAGATCATGGATGAATTGCATGAAGGTACCTTTGGCACCCACTCCAGTAGGCATACGATGGCAAAGAAAATCCTATGGGCAGGCTATTATTGGTCTACCATGGAAGCAGACTGCTATCAACACTCTCGGACCTGTTATAAGTGTCAAATTTATGCAGACAAGGTGCACGTATCTCTGGTTCCTTTGAATGTCTTGACGGCTCCTTGGCCCTTTGCTATGTGGGGAATCGACATGATTAGGGAGATCAAGCCTACAACCTACAATGGACACCGCTTCATTCTAGTGGCCATTGATTATTTTACAAAATGGGTCGAAGCAGCTTCCTTCGCATTCGTTACTAAGAATGTTGTTGCCTGCTTCATCAAGCAGAATCTCATTTGCCGGTACGGTATCCCAGAAAGGATCATCACTGATAATGGTACAAACCTTAACAATACTATGATCACCTCCTTGTGCGAGCAGTTCAAGATTCAGCATCATAATTTATCCCCCTATCGACCAAAGATGAATGGTGTCGTTGAAGCTGCAAATAAAAACATTAAAAAGATCATACAGAAAATGACAGTCACCTACAAGGACTGGCATGAGATGCTGCCATTCACTCTCCACGGGTACCGTACCACGGCTCGCACATCAACTGGGGCAACACCCTATTCTTTGGTCTATGGCATGGAGGTTGTCTTGCCTATTGAGGTTCAGATCCCCTCTTTGAGAATTATGAAGGATGCAGGTTTGAATGAGGACGATTGGATCCATACTCGACTTGATCAACTAAACTTAATTGATGAAAATAGACTTACTGTTGTTTGCAATGGTTAGATGTATCAAAAACGAATGATCAAGACTTTCAATAAGAAAGTCAGACGCCAAGTATATCAAGTTGGAGACCTAGTGATCAAACGGATTACCTTACCACAAAGTGATCCCAGGGGAAAATGGACTCCTACCTATGAAGGACCATTTGTAGTCAAGAACATCTTCTCCGATGGGGCAATGATCTTAACCACCATGGACGGTGATGATTTGCCACACCCTGCAAACGCGGACATAGTCAAAAGATACTACGCATGAGAGACCCCCTAGGTTGACACACCTAGGCAAAAAAAGGGCATCCCGGCGAACCAAAAGGTTCGGGCAAAAATTAGGGATAAAATAAAAAAATTTGTACACCCGGCAAGTTGAAAACCCGAAAGGGCGACTTGGGCAAAAAATGGTTTCCCGGTGGACTGAAAACCCGAAAGGGCGGTCCAGGCAAAAGTTAGGGAATTAAAGCGTATGACTATGTCTCGTCGGATCACTTTGAGGATAATCTCTTCACTAACAAACTCGGAGTTTTTGAACAATTCAATCATCTTCGGACGAAGCAACAAATAGACAGGATATTCAGAGATACGGAGGCTATAGTAGAATGGGAACCCCATGGGATTATCACGCATAGCTATCTTTCTTTGTATAAATTTTTCTGTTTTTTTTAAGGCACCATCCTCTTACTAGGATGTTTGTCTCCTGTGTACCAAATACTTATTCAAAGTAAATACAAAGATATCTCTTTAAAGTACATAAAACTATTTGCCTTTTTCTTTACACTTGTGTTTTATTTGCAAAAACGTCCAATGATTCATTAATGAACATGTGCATTTGAACATAATTATTGTTTACAAATAAACAAAATGACAGAAGACAATTACTGATAGGTTGAAAGAATAGGAAAACGTCTTTAGGCTATTCCATGAGCAATCCCCATAGTACGTCATTTAGATCCCCGACAGAACTAAAACTTCAAACTATTAATCCCCGATGGAAACCATCCAATTCCTCCAAATTCTCCAGCAAGTTGTTTTGAAGCCTGAAATCCAACCGGATAACAGCTGACTTTTGATACTCCCTAATGGAACAAAGACTCCCGTTATTAATCCCCAGTAGAAGTCATCAAAACTCTCTGGATTCCCCAAGCAGATTCCTCAAACAGTATACGACATTGCTCTCACAATAGATTTTTTGTCAATACTCCAACCTCAAGACATGAAGAATCCATATATCCTCAGCAGCGGTCAAGGATTTATTTTCCTCAATCATACAGCAATATAGAAAATCAGCTTACATGCACATACATTACATCCACATATCATAAACATTGATAAAACACATATATTGTATCATACGTTTCATGCAACATAATTTTGTGTTCCAGCTAACATTTTACCCTTTTCAGGATAAGATTAACAGCTACCATTAACAATGTGAAATCATGATACAGTTTAGATACGCTCCAGACACGGACGCCATTCTGATACTCATTCAGATTTCAACTTTCAGATACAGTTCAGATACTCTCCAGACGCGGATGCCATTCTGATACTCATTCAGATTTCAAGTTTTAATACATTTCAGATACGCTCCAGACACGGATGCCATTCTGTTACTAATTCAATTTCAAAGTTCAGATACAGTTCAGATACGCTCTAGATATGGATGCCATTCTAACACTTATTCAGATTCCAAGCCCAGATACAATTCGGATATGCTCCAGACACGGATGTCATTCTGATACTCATTCTTTCAGCTTACAAGTTACACATCAACAAACATTCTTGGATGGCATATACAAGCCCATCTCTAACAAGACTCTATCACTTCTCTAAATGGCATCTTTAAGCCCATTCCCTCAACTACACACCGTCGAGTGCAAATTTCTGGGCACTCTAGTGTCCAATCATTCTCTCATCTTCGAGTCACGAATGGAAAAACTCGTCAATCTAACTCTTCAGGTTTAAGAAGATTGAACAGGGGCAGATGTTATACTCCAAAATTTTCCCTCTCATTTATCAAAACTTTTCCCACAAGATCTCTTTGACTCAAGACTGGATTAGGGTTTGGTCAGCTCAAGACATCTCGTCTTACACTAATAACCCAAAATTAGGGTTTGAGTTTACACAAGGATTTTTGGACTACCAATGCTTCATATGACTTTCAAACATCATTATGGACCCCTAAGATCACTCATGACAAGTTTCAAGCCTTGAACCACATTTTTGATCAGTCAATTGGACAGTTGACCTAAAAATCAGCTGTATTAGGGAAAAAGTCAACCATGGCCATCCTCCCGCTCATATATGAGGTGTGTCACCTTGCAGTGGTCCAGAGTCAGCAATGTCGGTGCCATAGAAGGCATATCCGTGAGAGAGGCACCATGATTCAAAGCTATGGCAAGAGAAGTGACAATCCCTCCTAAATAGAAGGGTTTGCCGCCTCTAGCACAGATGGAGTGAATATGGGCCAATAAAAATGGGGCGGCGTTGATCTTCTGGCCGGTGAATGCACAGTGCATGAAGAAAAGCTCCTTGGAGTTGAGCTTGTGGTTGCTGTCTCGGGCGAAGATGGTGTTCCAAAGGATGCGGTGAAAGTATCGGATAGCCGGGTTATGGATATGGGTGGCGTTGAGGTGGTCATAAGATCTGGCACGAATGTTTGTCATACTGTGCCATAAATTAAAAGCTTCCTCGCCGAAATTATCCGGCACCCGGAGGTGGACACCTTCGTCGGAACTGAAACCGAGCAGTCGTGCGATATCAGTTTGGGATAGCTGATACTCAGTGCCAAACATACGGAATTTGGCCACGCCAGAGAGTTGGTTGGTGGCTCTAGTGGGAGTAATGAATGAAAAGGAACCCAGAAACTCCAAGGTGGGAGTTTCGTAGATGGGTTGCGGTTGGCGGCACAGGTTCCATAAGTTCACATTCTGCAAAAGTTGTTGGACGCTCTCTAGCAGTCCCAAATTTCTCAGACAATCAAGGTCAACATACCGAGTTGGTTGGAGACCGCAGCATTGGAATTTCTGGAATTTTAGTCTTTGGGTTTCACCTTGCTCGCCGGCTCTGAAAGTGAGATTGGGGATATGCTGGTTGTTGGACATATTGCATGCAAGAGGTTGAATCGTGAAAGGGTTTGGAATGTGAATGGAGTAGTGGAGTGATGGAATTTAAGTGTTGGAGTAATGGAATTTAAGAAAAAATTGAATGGGTGGCATTACGGTTTGGGAAAAAGGAAAGAAGAAATGGGAAGGAGAACGGCTTCTGTAATAGCAGAATATGCTTTTGAGCGCGCGTGACGACCGTCACAGTGGGCTGACGGGCATAACATGGTGAAACGCGTGTTACGCTCGTCATGGGGATGTTACGATCGTTACGGATACAAATAATTGCATTTATGAAATAAATGAAGCAGTTTAATTCCAAGACCTTATAACACAGTAATTCAACACAATAAACATGCAGATTAATTCCAACACACATCTTATAACAAAATTTTGCAGAATGATAATATATATAGTGAATTTAATATTTGATGTAGCACGCAGTAAATTTAATGAAAATGAAAATAAACTGAAATTGAAATAAATATTTGTTTCTAACATAACTTTAAAAACTGTAGAAAGTAAACTTGTTTAAAATGAAATCTGAAACTGCCTAGAAACATAAAACATAAAGGAAAGTAAAAATAAATGCTGATTCTTCTACTTCATCCCATCGCGTTTTCAAATCTTCGAAAGCTGTATTTATGTGATAAAATTGCTCCACAGTTATATCAGTTAATCCTATTACGTCCATACGCATGCTCTTCAACTCGTCCTTGATTCCATTAATGTCCGTCTGATAAACATCCAATATGGTAAAGATTTTGTTCAAATTTTCAGCGTATTCTCCTTTTGTTATTTCAGGGGGATCAATATCCTCTTCAATGATGTTACCATCATGGTAACCAGAAGGGGTCTCAGGATCACTCTCATCAGACATCGTGGCATCATTAACTTGGTAGGATTGTGGTGTATCAGGTGTTGAAGGATGGTCGGGAGGGTTTACCTCATACAGCCAATTGTCGCGATTGTGGACACTTACTTTAGCATGGTTTGGAAGTGTAAATACCGTGACAACTTCATCCCTTATCAGGTATTCGAAAGGTGCAGGACCTAGATTACGATTTATTCGTAGGTGGAAACAGAAATCAATATTCATAGGGAGGATTGAACCAAATTGTGTACACCTATGTAGTTGGTATCTAAGTCTGAGGGCATTGGAAATCATGGTGACTAGGCCTCCTACGATGATCGGTTCATTAGGGTTCTGAGAAATGCGAGAAAAGGTTTGCATCAAGAATGCCATTGCATTAACAGGTCGGCCTTGGGTCATACACTGCAGTAAAAACATCTCATCCTTAGATACTGCAGTACGGTTCTGTTCTTTTCCAAATATAGTATGGGCTAGAATCTTATGGAAATAGTGGATAGCGGGGTTGTGTATTTCATTATTGTCCATGTTATCCGGCTCAGGGTGGTAGTTTCCGGTTAAGGTCCCCCAAAAGTAATCTAGCTCGAAATCCATTAATTATGCCTGGGTGGTAGTAAAAGCAAAAGGTCTGCTAGGGAATCCTAGAAGGTCGGCTAATTCTTTATGGTTATAAGTAAATTCAATACCGAATAGTCTGAAAGCTATAAATCCCTTTCTAGTTCCGAAACCGCACTCAGGTATATGAACTAAGGAGCTCAAAAATTCAAGGGTAAGCACGCGGTATGTAACAAACCTAGACTTAATGTGGGCTTTTTCCCATCCCAGTTGGTTAAACAGATAAAGGACACTATCCTTAATGCCTAAAGTGTCCATTGTTGGTTCATCATAATACAATGTCATACCAATATTCCTGTGTGACAATTCCTCAAATCTTCCTCATTTGGTTCCTTCCTCTAAAAGTGGTTTCCATAGTAAATACTAAATGGGGAAACAAATCAGGGGAGAAGGTAGGATAGAAAAAGACTTTTTCAGAAAACCTGTAGCAAATAAAGTTGTTTGAAAATCAGCAGCATTTGTATAAAGATTTTTAGGAAAAAATGGAAAATAAAATAATGAAAATAAGGCTTTAAAAGAAATAAATGAAGAAATGGAAAATAAAATCAAAAGTAATAAATAAAAAAAAAACGAAAACAAATAGGTGGGTTGCCTCCCACTAAGCACTTTGTTTAACGTCGATAGCTCGACGGCTCAGGAATGCAAGCACTCATGGTGGTTCTCTCGAGGATGACTTCTCAGTTGAACTTTAAGTAGTTGTCATTTTCCATGGCCACTTATCAAGCCATCTCACATATCCCTCACATTTTCTTTTCTTTCTTCTGTGGGGTGGTTCATTCTTCTGAACTTGTGGTGGTAGTTCTGGATCTATCCTAAGTATCAACTTTTCAAGTTTGGGCTTAGTGATTTCATCCACCACCTCAAAGGTTAACCTTACCTTCTTAACGCTTATAGTATCCCTAGTTTCATGGTCCTCTAATTTTCTCTTTTTATGCAAGACTTCAAACAAGGGTGCATTGGTGTGGATATTTTCCAGTACCTCCATATACGTTTTAGATTTGGAGTCTATCTGAGCTTCCATAAAACTTTTCGAGAAAGGAATCAGTGGGGTATATGGATGAGGAACAACAATAGGTGCTTCTTTCTCTACCTCTTCTACAACCTCCCTTTTAGATGGTGTTGGAGGTTTTTCTCAATCTTTACTCTTTTCTCGTCTGAACTCTCCTCAACCACATAATCACTCTCCTCAACCTCATTATCACTCCCCTTAGGATTTTCAACTTGTTTTTCACTACTGGTTGTTACAACATCCAATTTCTCCTCAGGGAAGGGTCCTAGAGGGTTTTGTTCAAGCTGGGAGATTTGAGTCTCTAAGGCTATGTTGTGAGTCGCGAGCGACTCAACCACAATGGTCAGTTGCCTAAGGTTTTCACTGTTTTGAAGACTTTGTTTTCTAAACTCTTCGTTCTGGACAGTTTGTGTCTCTACAAAGTGCTCCATCAGAGATTCTAACCTAGAGTGAATTAGCGTCGCATCAGAATCTACCGTTGATGTTTCGAAGTTGAAATCATGCGATTCTTCTGATTCTTCAAATTGAGTTAGAGTCGCATTTTGTGTTTCCACAAAGTGCTTTGTCATCATTGATATTTCATTAAAATTTTCCATTAATATTTCGAGGTCGGATTTATAGGATACTTGCGTCTCCTCGAAATATTGGGTGTAGTGGTTGTAGGGGAAATTTGGTTGAGGATAAGTTTGGTTGGAATTATAATATTCTTGCGATTCCTCAAAATTTTGGGATTGATAGTTGGAAAGGTAATTCGGGTGAGAATGAGTTTGTGACGCATTAAAATTCTCCAATAGTATTTCGAGGTCGGATTTATGGGATTCTTGTGATTCCTCGAAATACTCGGAGTGGGGGTTGTAGAAAAAATTTGGGTGATACATAGTAATTGGGACAAGATTTATAGATGCAAAGGCTCGCTTCGGGAGCGAGTATTTGGCATACAACAGAGGGAAAAATAAATAGTTGCCTTAGTCTATACAGTACTATTTTATGAGTGCACTAGTGACTAAATCAAAGTCCCGGGCAACGGCGCCAAAAACTTGATGTATCGCGATCGACCTAATGTGTCTAACGGTATCTTAACTGCAAGTGCACAGCCAATTGCGGTAGTAGTAAAAAGATGTCGAACCCACAGGGACTTTGTAATCACTCTAGTGCTATAAAGGTTTGCTAGTTTAGTTAAGGCGGATGTTGTCACGTTTGGTTGGGCTTGGTCTTTTGGGCCAGGATTTTTTGCTAACACCTTACCACCAGCTTTACTACATTACCCCCCCTTGCCAACTTTTCATATTTTTATTTTTATTTGTTTTATTTTCATATTTAATATTTTAAATATTTTCTTTAATACATAAAAATCCAAAAAAAATATAAATTAATAATATTGCACTTTATTTTATTTTTATTTTATTTCTCACATAAAAATACATTTTATTTTACTAGGATATCATTTATTTTCTTAATAAACTTGTAAATATAATTAAACATATTTAGTTCAATTTATTTTTCATTTCATATTTATAAATACTTATTTTTGCACATATACATTTTTTTATTTTATTACAATATTATTTATTATTTTTATACATGAAAATATATAAATTGATGCATATAAAAACATTATTTTCCTTTTAAAATAATAATTAGGGTTAAACCTCTTTCAAAAAATTAATTCTTTTTCCTCATATTTTTAGGTTTAGATGAAATTTTCTTTTACATAAAAAGACACCAAAAAAAAATCTTTTCTTACATGTACAATGCATTGCATTTTCTTTCTAATATTGTATTATATTTATTCTAATTCGTACAAATTCGATTTGGTTGTAATAATTTATTTAGGTTTATATTCTTGCAAATCCCCATTCAAATTTGTATTCCCCCCTCCCATAAATTGTTGTAATAGCTTAGAAATATTTACATTACACAATTTATCGCTTTATATGCCATGATTAGTAACTAGGGTTTGTATGACAAGAACAAAATAAAGCAAAATAGAAAACCCTAAATACAAGACAAAATCAAAGCATGAAAATGATACACTTGCACACAAGCGCCCTTAGGGTTTCTCCACTTGGTTGCCTAAAACAAAATGGCCATGTTACACATGCGAAGTATCTTGGCAAAACAAACAAATATAAGATCATAGTCCCTCGATGACGTTATTCAAAAGTTGCCTTACAAAAATGATCTTGGTCCCTCCAAATGCTAAGATACTTTGCAAACATTGCCAATCATGGTTATACAATGACCCGCACCCGTCCCGTTTACATCCAAAGATAGGGTTGCTTACCAAATCAATGGTAAGACGACAATGTCAAAGGAATAGAAAATACATAAGAAAGATATTTGAGTAGGTAGATGGCTTCTAGTTACTTGCTCTATTTCAAAACAACTATCCTTGCTATTTTCAAAACAAACACACACATTTCAAAAAAGCTTACAATCATTGAAAACATTTTCAAAAGACAAACATCTTTGTATACATTCTTACGAATGAGAATCATTACAAAAATTGCCTAAACGAATGGCCTCTTTTACAAAATACTTTCAAAACCACAGCAAACACAATTTCAAACAACAAAGGCAAGTGATCTAAGCAAGTAACTAAGAGCCCATGGAAAACCATGGATGAAAAGGGTGATAATACCTTCCCTTTTCATAATCTACCCCCCGAACTCAAGAAAACATCTCAAAGGTCTTTCTTGTGCTTTTTCACCTTTCCTTTTGGATAAAAGAAAAGTCAGTGGCGACTCTTGCTAACCGCAACATTTGCGATAAAACGCAAAAACCTCAAGTCAGTTCTCCCACCGTATCACAATGCAACTCTGCCATGATCCTTTATGCCTCGCTCCTGTCTACACACCGCAGTAAGGTTGAATCATGGTTACGCTTGATGTGTCGCGATCGACCTAATGTGTCTAACGGTATCTTAATTGCAAGTGCACAGCCTATCGCCGTAGTAATAAAAAGATGTCGAACCCACAAGGACTTTGTAATCACTCTAGTGCTATAAAGGTTTGCTAGTTTAGATAAGGAGGATGTTGTCATGTTTGGTTTTTTGGAGGTTAAAGGAGAGGAAAACTAAATCGACTTTAGGGAATAATAATAATGAAACGGTCGGTATGTAATATAGTGAACCTAAGTGGATCTAATCGAACCTAAGCATATAAAGATGTTTAACTTAGATGGTTCTGTATAAATTATCAGTTTAAAAACCCTCAACTCACACTTTTGTGGTCTTATCTCGGATTATACCCCTAAATCCCTATGCCTGCTCTCGCTAGCCCATAAGTGTTTAGAAAATACTCTTTGAAAACTTAATAAAATCTAATTCGTTTTAAAGCGCTCTCGCTGTATTTAAATCAAATGCCTAACTTTAGCTATCCGGTTAAAACCTCACACTTTCGTGGTCTCGATCCCAACCTATTCTACTTTTCTTACTCTCGTAACAAAAAGATTGATTTTAATTATAAAAAGTCACAGCCAGAAATTAAGTTAATTTAGATTTTAGCTTAGGAACCATTTAATCTGTTTAGTTACTATTATGACATCCCGACTCTAGAAATTTAGCTAGCCATGGTACTTGAAATAGACATACCGGAAATATAATCGAGAAATAATAAAGCATTCATGATAATTAAATAAATAATTTAACATAAACAAATTGTATTAAAATTAAATTAAATGCGATTAAAAACCTGAACAATAATATTATTCCTCAAGCTCCCTCTTCCACAAGTCGGCAAGATTAGAACCTTCGGAATCGGAACTTGAAACGAATTCTGAGGCTAAAAATAAATTCTAACTACAATAGAAAGTTCCTAATGTTGGAAATAGCTATTAAATGGTATAAGGGAAATAAAACAAGAACAAAAAAATGCAAACGGACGGTTCGTAAATTTGGCAGGGCTTCCGCAAGAAATTTTGTAAAAAAACTATGTATCCTCCTTCATTGAAATCTCTCCTATTTATAGAAGACAGATTGGCAGTTAAGAAAAATTAGGAACGTGGACTTGTACTGCTTTAGTGGAGAAAGACCAGTACTGGATGTTGGTGAGGTTGAGAATTTGTAGGAGTTGAAAAAATCCTTCCATTACGTTACCCACGTCTCTTGTTCTTCATGATGTTGAATTACGTGTGTGACGATCGTAAGGAAGAGGTGACAGTCTTAATACGCTTAAATAGCACGTTACGTTCGTCAATGATGTGTGACGAGCGTTCTTCATGTTGTGAGCGCGTTACGCTCGTAATGGACGTGTGACGATTGTCACAACATTAAACTTTGCATAATTTTGCACATTAGTTCCTTTTCTTCTGATTTTTATGTTAGCTTCCTTCATATGATCTTTTTCACTAAATCGATTTGAAACATGTTGTACCTGTGAAAAGACATAAAAACTCGGAACAATCGGGAGTTAAATGGATTAATGCAGTATGAAAATGGATTAAAAACGTAGCAATTATATGATACGATTTCTCGTTATCAAATTCCCCCATAGTTAAACCTTTGATTGTCCTCAAGTAAATAATCATTTAGAAAGATCAGACAAGTTTTATCAAGCGCACATGCATAGCATACCTTTGATTTTCAAAGCAATTACGGGAAATCATTCGTTAGTTCGACCGATACTTAAGTAAAACACTAACGATACGCTAATGGCACAAGCAATAAGCTAAGTCGTGGACTTCCATTTTAAAAAAAATAGTCCAATAGTTCCGTTATAATTCTACCCAGAGTTTCTTGTACCTATTTCACCCGGTTTGTTCTAGCGCAATCACATTAAGCCCTTTGTCTTAGCACGCACGTAGTGGAGTAACCGGTTAATGACCTTGATCCTTTTAGCACGGGGTCTGGTACACAAATGTGGCAACCCTACACATATTATCCAAATTGTAGGTTGTGGGGGATTGAGCCGTAGCACGCCCTACCAAGTTCAGAACCAGATACCTCTGAACCAACCAACAATGGCCTCCTTCATTATTTGCTCATCTCTTATATGCGACCTTGTATTTTGGTGCAACTTTTCTCCTTTTTAGCAGCGAGATAAGAAGGATATTTCATTGATCAGGCATCAAACACTTATTTTCATCGGCTCCCCACGTGGTTTGTGTCAAGACGGTGCTGACTGCTAGTATAAACTACTAGGGGTTACTTTAGAACTAAAATTCAAGATATAGGTATAACGGTTATTGAAACGGATCGCGCAAGTAGGAAGTCTAAGGTGTCATAACCGTATCGATCTTGTTGAATCGTTTTCGGCTTCCTAACTAGGATTTCGTTAAGATAGGTATGTCGGGCTATGCGAAGATAAAGCAAAAAAAATTTGGTATGTCTAAATAAAGCGGGGAAGAATTTAAACTGAGAAATATCGTTAAAAAAAATTACTTGTTTATGGTAAATGGAAAGGTACCTCTCCCACATTATACCTGACATTGTCCTCAATGTTATGGTATAAAGGCGGGGAAATACAAATACAAAAAGAAAAAGAAACAGCAAAAGTAAACTACTTAAGAATAAAACCTACGGATGGCCACGTCCTCTACTTCTGGTGCGTGATCGCCTGGTAGGCGTGGCTTCGATATCAGTGTCCTGGTAGCCAAGAGTGCTGACGTCCAACCTTAAAGCGTTAAGTTCAGACAGGGCCTCGTCCAACCTCTCATTCATGCTACGTTGGCCACTCAGAATATAGGTGTTTTGTGCACATAAATAGTCATATTGCTCCTGTTGTCTTCTTTCAAGTGCGGCACTCATTTGATTTTGCTGATGGATGGCGCGGAGAATATCCTCAAGAGAGATAGGAGGTGGTGCGGATGAAGGTCCTGGAATGTCGTGAACTCGGGAAGCTCTGTCCAACTCTTCTTGCATCTCGTCTGCGGGGGCATTAGGCTGGTCATCGTGAATAGGAACATGGCCCTCGAGAGCTGCAGGATCGAATAACCAGTTGGCTCTGTTTTGAGGGTCGATTCGGTCCCTGCAAGGCAAAGTAATGTTATTATAAATAATGTTTCAGATCACAGGATGGAATCTTCCATCCTCCCGCTCATAGATGAGGTGTGCCGCCTTGCAGTGGTCCAGAGTCAGCAATACCGGTGCCATAGAAAGCATATCCGTGAGAGCGGAACCATGATTCAAAGCTATGGAAAGAGAAGTGACAATCCCTCCGAAATAGAAGGGTTTGCCGCCTCTAGCACATATGGAGTGAATATGGGCCAATAAAAATGGGGCGGTGTTGATCTTCTGGCCGGTGAATGTACAGTGCATGAAGAAAAGCTCCTTGGAGTTGAGCTTGTGGTTGTTGTCTCGGGCGAAGATGGTGTTGCAAAGGATGCGGTGAAAGTATCGGATAGCCGGATTATGAATATGGGTGGCGTTGAGGTGGTCATAAGATCCGGCACGAATGTTTGTCATATTGTGCCATAAATTAAAAGCTTCCTCGCCGAAATTATCCGGCACCCGGAGGTGGACACCTTCGTCGGAACTGAAACTGAGTGGCCGTGCGATATCAGTTTGGGACAGCTGATACTCATTTCCAAACATACATAATTTGGCCACATCAGAGAGTTGGTTGGTGGCTCCAATGGGAGTAATGTATGAAAAGGAACTCAGAAACTCCAAGGTGAGAGTTTCGTAGATGGGTTGCGGTTAGCGGCACAGGTTCCATAAGTTCACATTCTGCAAAAGTTGTCGAACGCTCTCTAGCAGTCCCAAATTTCTCAAACAATCAAGGTCAACATACCGAGTTGGCTAGAGACCGCGGCGTTGGAATTTCTGGAATTTTAGTCTTTGGGTTTCACCTTGCTCGCCGGCTCTGAAAGTGAGATTGGGGATTTTCTGGTTGTTGGCCATATTGCATGCAAGAGGTTGAATCGTGAAAGGGTTTGGAATGTGAATGGAGTAGTGGAGTGATGGAATTTAAGTGTTGGAGTAATGGAATTTAAGAAAAAATTGAATGGGTGGCGTTACGGTTTGGGAAAAAGGAAAGAAGAAATGGGAAGGAGAACGGCTTCTGTAATAGCAGAATATGCTTTTGAGCGCGCGTGACGACCGTCACAGTGGGCTGACGGGCGTAACACGGTGAAACGCGTGTTACGCTCGTCATGGGGATGTTACGATCTTTACGGATACAAATAATTGCATTTATGAAATAAATGAAGCAGTTTAATTCCAAGACCTTATAACACAGTAATTCAACACAATAAATATGCTGATTAATTCCAACACACATCTTATAACAAAATTTTGCAGAATGATAATATATATAGTGAATTTAATATTTGATGTAGCACGCAGTAAATTTAATGAAAATGAAAATAAACTGAAATTGAAATAAATATTTGTTTCTAACATAACTTTAAAAACTGTAGAAAGTAAACTTGTTTAAAATGAAATCTGAAACTGCCTAGAAACATAAAACAGAAAGGAAAGTAAAAATAAATGTTGATTCTGCTACTTCATCCCATCGCGTTTTCAAATCTTCGAAAGCTGCATTTATGTGATAAAATTTCTCCACAGTTATATCAGTTAAGCCTATTACGTCCATACGCATGCTCTTCAACTCGTCCTTGATTCCATTAATGTCCATCTGATAAACATCTAATATGGTAAAGATTTTGTTCAAATTTCCAGTGTATTCTCCTTTTGTTATTTCAGGGGTATCAATATCCTCTACAATGATGTTACCATCATGGTAACCAGAAGGGGTCTCAAGATCACTCTCATCAGACATCGTGGCATCATTAACTTGGTAGGATTTTGGTGTCTCAGGTGTTGAAGGATGGTCGGGAGGGTTTACCTCATACAGCCAATTGTCGCGATTATGGACACTTACTTTAGCATGGTTTCGAAGTGTAAATACCGTGACAACTTCATCCCTTATCAGGTATTCGAAAGGTGCAGGACCTAGATTACCTATTATTCGTAGGTGGAAACAAAAATCAATATTCATAGGGTGGATTGAACCAAATTATGTACACCTATGTAGTTGGTATCTAAGTATGAGGGCATTGGCAATCATGGTGACTAGGCCTCCTACGTTGATCAGTTCATTAGGGTTCTGAGCAATGCGAGAAAAGGTTTGCATCAAGAATGGCACTGCATTAACAGGTCGGCCTTGGGTCATACACTGCAGTAAAAACATCTCATCCTTAGATACTGCAATACGGTTCTGTTCTTTTCCGAATATAGTATGGGCTAGAATCTTATGGAAATAGAGGATAGCGGGGTTGTGTATTTCATTATTGTCCATGCTATCCGGCTCAGGGTGGTAGTTTCCGGTTAAGGTCCCCCAAAAGTAATCTAGCTCGAAATCCATTAATTCTTCCTGGGTGGTAGTTGAAGATGTGAAAAACACAAGAAGGGGGGTTGAATTGTTAAAACTTAAAATCAAATGCAGACAACACGTTATTTTTATACTGGTTCGTTTGATCTCAAACTACTCCAGTCCACCCGTCAAGGTGATTTCGCCTCTCTCCAACAAGGACTTAATTCACTATATTCACTTGAATATTACAACTGCTTTAACAACTGCTAAAGCCTTCTTGAGTCTAAACCATAGACCGGTTTCTCAAGGAAATTCTTTCTTACAGATAAATGAACAATATGTGTGTTGAATGTTTTCTGGAAAAACTATATATCACAACTGTGATAATACACAAATTAAGCTTATGTGAAACTAGAATGCTAGAACTATATAGTAGGCAATTTGAGAGCTTTAGCAAACTGTATGAGTGAGGATGAAGATGATTTGCTTTTGGCGTGTAGAGAATTGTAGAGCATTAGCCAATTCACTTCTCACTGATTTGTTTAAATACTTCCTGGAAAAGATACGTTGATGCCAATAATTCCATTTCAATGCTCATTACGTTCTTTCCATATTGAGAAGATCTTTGTCTTGGAATAAAGCCGTTGGTAATAAATCTGCCTTGAATGCAGTACCGTTAACTCTTCAGAATGTTATGCTTGATTAAGATCAGAGCATTCTTGGCTTTAGCTTATTCTGATTACTTATGAGTGCTGATGACATTGATAAGATCCTGATCAGAGTCAGAGTGTGTTGAACGCAGATTTTGTTCATCAGACTTCAGCGTAAGCAAATGTATTGATCTTCTGGTTGACATCTTCTAATGCTGATGTTAATATTCTGATGTTCTGCTGTTGATTGCATCAGAGTTTCCTGTAAATAAACAACATAATTTTAAGTAGCATCTATGTCATATATAAATCTCATATTTCATTTAATCTTGTATTTTGTTATCATCAAAACTCTAACTGAGGATTGTAGAATCAAACTATGTTCTAACAATCTCCCCCTTTTTGATGATGACAAAAACTAGATTTTTTCAATTAAAATGAGATGATGAAAGTATCAGAGTTTAAGAATAGAGAGGAAACAGTATCAGAGCTAATCAGATAATGAGAAAAAGTTATCAGAGCTGAGAGGGTAAGAAATAAAAAGTATCAGAGTAAAGATGAGAAAAACTCCCCCTGAGTTGATTATTCCTTTTGATTCCTTGAGACCTTGAGCATCAGAAATTTATTGAACCTTTCTTTGATCATCAGAATTTTGCTTTATCAGAGTTCTTCAGATTCTTGTAACTGTAAGCTTTTCAGAACAGCAAATATTTATGAATGTTAGAATGTTAGAATGTTTGAGACTTTTGTCTCAGTAAACCGTTATTGAAAAATATCGTTCTTTCTCCCCCTTTTTGTCAGCGATCAAAAAGCATAATTAATCAGAGTTAAAAAAACATTAGAGCAAAACACGTTTGTATTGAACAGAAGCAATGATAGTTTAGAACAAGTAGAAATATTATAGACAAACATAAGAAAACAAGGAAAGCATAAGAAAAATCTAAGAAGAAGGAGGAAGTCGTGTGAACAGCACTTCCAACATGCTCTTGATTTGTTCGCTGGTTTCATTATTATTAGCTACCATGTTTTCTATAGATTCAATCTTCATATCCTGCTTGTCCATCCGTTCATTCATCAGCATATCTGATCTCTTCAAATCCTCCAGAGCTTGCCTGTCAACAGAGGAGGCTTGAGGATCTTCAGATACAGACTGCTTCTCAGAGCTTTCTGTAGCTTCTTCTGCTTGACCCAAGTCTTCAGCTTGAATAACCTGTTCTTCTGCAGCTTGAACTTGAGATGTTGGACGCTTTTCAGACCAAGTCTCACTGTCCAGATGTAGAACTTCTTCCTTCAGCATTTTGCTCAGAACTGGACCTTCCATTTCCTTCAGCAGATTGCTGAAGTTCTGCTGAACCTGTCCATAGCTCTGGTCTTTTAGCTTGAAGGTTTCAGCACATACCCATCTTCTGAATTGAGTCCAGAGATGATCTGATACAGCAGGATCAACAACTTCCAGAGTTGCTTGTTTCAAAGAAGATATCCATTTCTGCATATCTGTTTCAAAATTCAAAATGCTGGAACCAACATCTGGTTGTTTCGGTTTGGGAATAGCAGTTTTCTGGTTTATTGCAGCAAGGTGTTCAAGGATTGTTAAGTCAATGACTGTCTTGCTGTGGTTTTCTGTATTTTTCTTGGTGAGGGAGTAGGAGAATCAGAAATAACGATTGGACTATGTGGGGTGTTTGGTGGAGTTGTTTCTGGTGAGGATGGTAGTTGAGGTATGTTCACAGTTGTACCACAAGGCAATTGAATGGCCAAGGGTTGTGGTTCAGGAGACTCAGAGGTTTGAGCCTCAGAGTTTTGTGTCTCAGGTTGTGGAGTTTGTGCATGTGGAGGAGATGGTGGATTATTTTCTGGTTGAGGAGAGGGTGGTTGTGGAATTTCTGGTTCTGGTATTGGAGTGAGGGGAGTTTCTGGAATGGGTGAAAGAGGGATGTCAGGTTGTGGAGAAATGGGAATTTCAGAGTTTGGATTTGGATTTTCTGTATGGGGAGCGGAAGAGTGTTGTTCTATATCATACAGAACTTGTGGAAGTTCTGGTTCTGGTATGGTTGTAGTGTTTGGATTTTGTGGTTTGTAGCGGGATCTTCTGAGAGTTAATGACTCAGAAGGGTCTAAGTCTTCAAAATCTTCAAAGGTTTAGGGTAATGGGATATCAGATGGAATTGGAGTAGGAATAGGAATAGATGAGGAAACAACACTTGAACTTAAAACATATACAGAAACAAGATTACCTCTTTTCTTTGGAGTCTGTTGTGATGATCCTTCTGGAGCAGCTTTTCTCTTCTTATTCTTCTTCAGAGCAACCTCTGGTGCCTTCTGCTGAAGATCTTGAATGTTTAGATTAGGAGTTGTTCCATCAGCTTTGCACGCATCCAAGTATCTCAGAACTATTTGAGGCTTGGAGTCAATCTTTGAGAACAGAGGGAAGTCGTCCAGAGGAATTCTTCTGCTGGAGATTTCAACAAAAGGAGTAACGCTGGGCTCCTTCTTAATGTTCACTATCAGCTTCATCTTCTTGAGATTCTTAGCGTTCAGCTGCTTGCCAACAGATGGTTCCAAGGTGCTGATCTCTGGTGCCTCTGTCAAGTGCTCAATCAGCCTATTCTCAGTCAGAATATCTAATATCAATCTGCCCAGGGGTATCCAATCCCTTTTAGTGCGTTCTTCTTCTCTAGTCTCCTTGACACTGGTTCTCAAATGGTTGAACAGAAGATGAGCTAAATTAATCTTTACCTTCTGATTAATAAAATAGATCAGAAATTGCTGATCTATGTTTATGTAATCAGGAGAGCTTGTGGGCTTCCTGTGATTGAAACAGCCCAAAATAATCTTTGCCTAAATTTTGTGCTTATCTTTCAGATCCCTTATCTTGTTGGAGGGAAGCCCCAGCGTGAAAATCTGCCTTGCTATAACAGCAACATCTGAGCACCTTTCAGCCATGTCTATACAGCAAATGCCACCACCATTGTATCCAATCAGTTTTCCAATTAGGTCTTCAGTAATCACAATTTTCTTCCCCATTATATAAGAAGTGACTTGGTGATGTGAGGAAGAGGCGTGAATCCAGAATTCCTTAACCAAAATAGGGAAAGTTGGAACCACCAACCTGTCAAAGTATCTCTCCCATCCTTGAGCTTGAATCTCTTCTGATAGATCAAAACCATTTTCCTTCAAACTGTTGAAATCCACTATAATCTCTGACAGAACTTCCAGATTCTTGACTGGAGTGAGTAGAGTTCTGAGAGGAACCTCATATTGCTCAGCTGATGTGTCTTTCTGGGAACCTGAAGAGATATTGCTGGAAGACGCCATTGTTCACACGAGGTTTTGAGAGGAAAAAAATTGAAAGGGTTTTCTTGAGCAGTAAGAACACAAACACAGATATCAGAGAAATTGATTGAAAACGAAAGTAAGGGTAAACGTTGTGATTGTGTGTTAGTGGTGTTTAAATAGATTTTGAAAAAGTTTTTGAAAACATAAATGCTTAAGAGAGAGAAATAAATCATGATTAATAGCATTAATTGATTGCTGATTTTAGGGGATTTAGGAAAGATACTTAAACGGTTACCAGTGACATGTGTCTCAATGCAACCAATCAGCGCGTTGCCTTTTCAGAAGCGTGAACGCGTGTTCAGCCTCAGGAACCAGCTGATGACTGGATGACACTTGTTTGCTTTGAGTGAACATCACTTCTATCCTTGAACTGAAGAGCTCAGAGCTTCATGGATAGATCTGATACAATCTGCATTTCTAAATACTCTGAAAGAAGATTGATTAGAAGTTCACAGAGTAATAAACATGATTCTGGAGGTTAATATATAAAATTAAAACAGTTTTATTTTGGACAGAGCTTCATGCTGAGATGATTCAGAATGAAGTTGAACCTATCTTCAGAAAGTGGTTTTGTAAAGATATCAGCCCATTGATGGTTTGTATCAATAAATTTTAAGTTTAAGATTCCTTTCTGAATATAGTCCCTAATAAAATGATGTTTTATTTCTATATGCTTAGCCCTAGAATGCAAAATTGGATTTCTACTTAAGCAAATGGCAGAAGTATTATCACAGAGTATAGGAATGTTACTCTCATAAATCTGGAAGTCCTCAAGTTGACTTTTCATCTAGAGCATTTGTGTGCTGCATCCAACTGCTGCTATGTATTTAGCTTCTGCTATTGATAGAGCAATGGTGGATTGTCTTTTGTTGGACCACGAGATCAAATTTTCTCCCAGAAACTGGCAGCTTCCAGAAGTGCTTTTACGTTCAACTCTGTCTCCAGCAAAGTCAGCATCACAGTAACCTACTAAACTGTAATCACCAGATTTTCTATAAAACAAACCCAGATTAGTAGTACCTTTCAGATACTTGAAAATTCGCTTAACAGCTATTAAGTGAAATTCTCTAGGATCTGATTGGAATCTTGCACAAATGCATACACTGAATAAAATATCAGGCCTTGAAATTGTAAGATAAAGAAGAGAACCAATCATACCTCTGTAGACTTTCTGTTCTACCTTTTTGCTTACCTCTTCTCTTTCCAGAATGCACGTGGGATGCTTTGGAATCTTTGATGGCTTACATTCTGAGAGATCAAATTTCTTTAGAAGTTCTCTGACATATTTGCTCTGATGAATGTAAGTTCCTTCTAGGGTTTGATTGATCTGGATTCCCAGAAAGAATTTTAGTTCCCCCATCAGGCTCATCTCAAATTTTGCCTGCATACACTTAGCAAATTCTCTTCCCAGAGAGGGTTTAGTAGATCCAAATATTATATTATCAACATAAATCTGACAGACTAAAATGTCATTCTTAATTGTCTTACAGAATAAGGTTGTGTCCACCTTCCCTCTGGTGAATTCCTTTTCTAACAGGAAGTTACTTAGTCTTTCATACCAAGCTCTGGGAGCTTGTTTCAGACCATATAGTGACTTCTTTAGTTTGAAAACATATTCTGGATTTTTTGAGCTTTCAAAACCAGGGGTTGGTGCACATATACCTCTTCTTCTATATAGCCATTTAAGAATGCACTTTTGACATCCATCTGATAGAGTGATGCCTTTATTAACAGCAAAAGAAATTAAAAGTATGATAGATTCTAACCTGGCGACTGGAGCAAAGGTTTCTGTATAGTCTATCCCCTCTTGCTGACTATAACCTTGTGCTACCAATCGTGCCTTGTTTCTGACAACTTCACCTTGTTTATTCAGTTTGTTTCTGAACACCCATTTTGTTCCAATGACGTTGAATCCTTTTGGTTTAGGAACCAGATCCCATACGTCATTCCTGGTGAATTGATTCAGCTCCTCTTGCATTGCTAGAATCCAGTCGTTGTCCAGAAGTGCTTCATCAATTGAAGATGGTTCAATCAGAGAGACAAGTCCCATGAGGTATTCTTCAGAGTTTCTGAAGCTGGCTCTTGTTCTGATTGGATCTTCCTTTCTTCCTAAGATAGTTTCTTCTGGGTGATCCATGCTGCTTCTGGATGGTCTTTTCTTAGGTTGATCAACAGAAGATGCTGGATTGCTTGCAGTGCCTCTTTCTGATGTTGAGGGAGTGTCTCTGTTAAGAGCTTCTGATGACTTGTCTTCAGAACCTGTGAACTCAATTTCCATACCTGCAAATACTTCATTCTGCTTTGACTTTTCAGAGTCAAGCTTATCATCAAAGTGAACACTGATTGATTCTTCCACAATCTGTGTTTCTGTATTGTATACTCTGTACCCTCTTGAGCGTTCAGAGTATCCTAACATAATACACTTCTGTGCTTTAGAGTCAAACTTGTTCAAATAATTTTTAGTATTCAAAATAAAGCAAGTACATCCAAATGGATGAAAATATGAAATGTTGGGCTTTCTGTTCTTCCACAATTCATATGGAGTCTTTTCCAGAATAGGTATTATGGAGATTCTATTCTGAATGTAGCACACTGTGTTTATTGCCTCTGCCCAGAAGATCTTAGCAACGTTAGTCTCGTTGATCATGGTTCTGGCCATTTCTTGCAATGTTCTTTTCTTTCGTTCTACAACTCCATTTTGCTGGGGAGTTCTAGGACAAGAGAAATCATGCAGAATGCCTTTGTCATTAAAAAATTATTCAAAATCTTTGTTTTCAAACTCTCCACCATGATCACTTCTGACATTTACGATTCTAAGATCCTTTTCATTCTGAACTTGGTTACAGGAGGTGACAAACACAGAGTGTGACTCGTCCTAGTGTCTTAAGAACTTTACCCATGTCCATCTGCTATAGTCATCTACGATTACTAACCCATACTTCTTGCCACTGACTAAAGCAGTTTTAACTGGTCCAAATAAGTCAATGTGCAGAAGTTCTAATGGCTTAGAGGTAGAAACAACGTTTTTAGATTTGAAAGCAGGTTTTGCAAACTTGCCTTTCTGACATGCTTCACATAGAGCATCTGAATTGAACTTCAGGTTAGGAAGTCCTCTGACCAGATTGAGTTTGTTAATCTGAGATATTCTTCTCATACTAACATGCCCCAATATTCTGTGCCAGATCCATTGCTCGTTGTTAACAAACAGAAGACACTTTACATTCTTACTTTTCAGTTCAGAAAGTTTGATTTTGTAAATGTTGTTTCTCCTCTTTCCATTAAACAGGATAGTCACATCTTTCTGACTAACAGCTTTACATGAATTTTGATTAAAGAATATATCATAACCGTTATCACTTAATTGACTTATGGATAACAGGTTATGCATTAATCCATCTACTAATAATACATTACTGATAGAGGGGAGATTTCTGTTACCTACTATTCTAGAGCCAATGATCTTTCCCCTCTGATTGCCTCCAAAGCCTACGTGGCCTCCAGGCTTAAGTTCCAGGCTTTGGAACATATGCCTTCTTCCCGTCATGTGTCGCGAGCAGCCAGAGTCCAGGTACCATGACTGGTGTTTCTGCTTTGCTGCTAAAGATATCTGCAACATGTATTATTTTATCCTTAGGTACCCATATTTTCTTGGGTCCTGATTTGTTAGTTTTACCAAAACTCTTGTTGAATTTTGGTTTGACAGAATAATTACTACTGGTATATTTGATGTCGTGTGTGTGCCCATATACAAAGTGTGACTTAAGAGGAGATCGTTTAATAACTAAATCCATGGCATTATTTGGTGTAGGTACCTTACCTTGGTATCCTATTCCCTTTCTGCCATTTCTGCTAACTCCATAGATCATTGAAGCCATTTTGCTTCTATCTATGCTTTTAGCAAGAAACTTCTGAAAGCTGTGATCATACTCCTTGATGATCTCATCAGCACTACTGGGAGTTTCAGGAATTGTTTCCTTCTGAGAGTTTTGTAAAAGATTTTCTAATTTTGAAACTTTATTTTTCAACTCAGAATTTTCCAATTTGAGACTCTCAGTTTTAACAGAGTCAGAAGCAAGATCCCTTTTCAGGTTTCTGAATTTGACTCTGATCTACTGATATCGTTCCAGAATCTCATTTAGGCTTTCAGCTAATTCATCCTTAGTAAAATTAATAGCAAAGTCAGGAAATACCTCTTATGTGTCTGATTCAGAGTTTGATTCAGAAGCTTCACTATCTTCTGCTATGTTCGCCATGAGAGCTATGTTTGCTCTCTCATCATCTGATTCTGAGTCAGCTTCAGATGTGTCAGAGTCATCCCATGTGGCCATGAGACTTTTCTTCTTTTCCTTGCCCAACTTTCTTCTGGGCTTTTCCTTCTGAAGCTTTGGGCAGTCACTCTTGTAGTGTCCTTGCTCGTTGCATTCATAGCAGATGATGTCCTTGTTGTTTGGCTTTCTGCTTCCTGAAGAGCCTTCAGATCTTCTGTATCCAGAGGTAGGTTCTGACCTTCTGTATCTGGAGGAGGATTCGTTCTGGTTCTCAGATCTTCTGGGAGTCCTGAACTTTCTTTGCCTCTGCTTCCGCAGTTGGTTCACCCTTATGGAGAGGAGAGACAGTTCATCTTCTTCTGATGAGGACCCATCAGAGGTTTCTTCAACAGCCTGCAAAACCTTAGAGTCAGATTTTCTGTTAGATTTTAGAGCTAAAGGCTTACCTTGCTTTTGAGGTTCATCAGCTTCCAGCTCTATCTCATGACTTCTGAGGGAGCTGACAAGTTCCTCCAGAGTGATTTTGTTGAGATCTTTAGCTAGCTTCAGCGCTGTGACCATTGGCCTCCACTATTTTGGCAAGCTTCTGATGATCTTCTTTACATGATCAGCAGTAGAATACCCTTTGTCCAGAACTTTGAGACCAGCAACCAGAATCTGAAATCTTGAGAACATTGTTTCAATGGATTCACTTTCTTCCATCTTGAATGCCTCATACTTCTGAATGAGCGCAAGAGCTTTAGTTTCTTTCACTTGAAGGTTGCCTTCATGCATCATTCTGAGAGAATCAAACATGTTCTTGGCAGTGTCTCTATTTGAGATCTTTTCATATTCAGAGTAAGAGATAGCACTGAGAAGAATGGTTCTGGCCTTGTGATGATTCTTGAAATCACGCTTTTGTTGATCAGACATTGCTTTCCTGTCAATCTTCTGACCACTTGCATTCACAGGGTGCGTGTATCCATCTGTCACCATATCCCACAGATCAGCATCATGGGCTAGAAAGAAGCTTTCAATTCTGCCTTTCCAGTAATCAAAGTTCTCTCCATCAAAGACTGGAGGCTTTCCACTGAATCTGTCTCTTTCTTCGTTGTTGTCATTGCTGATGTTGTGATGTGTTCCTGCCATAGTGTTTTTCAACGCTGGATCTTGTACTGACACGGTTAAGTGTTATGAACTCATAACCAGGCGCTCTGATGCCAATTGAAGATGTGAAAAACACAAGAAGGGGGGTTGAATTGTTAAAACTTGAAATCAAATGCAGACAACACGTTATTTTTATACTGGTTCGTTTGATCTCAAACTACTCCAGTCCACCCGTCAAGGTGATTTCGCCTCTCTCCAACAAGGACTTAATTCAATATATTCAACTGAATATTACAACTGCTTTAACAACTGCTAAAGCCTTCTTGAGTCTAAACCACAGACCGGTTTCTCGAGGAAATTCTTTCTTACAGATAAATGAACAATATGTGTGTTGAATGTTTTCTGGAAAAACTATATATCACAACTGTGATAATACACAAATTAAGCTTATGTGAAACTAGAATGCTAGAACTATAGAGTAGGCAATTTGAGAGCTTTAGCAAACTGTATGAGTGAGGATGAAGATGATTTGCTTTTGGCGTGTAGAGAATTGTAGAGCATTAGCCAATTCACTTCTCACTGATTTGTTTAAATACTTCCTGGAAAAGATACGTTGATGCCAATAATTCCATTTCAATGCTCATTACGTTCTTTCCATATTGAGAATATCTTTGTCTTGGAATAAAGCCGTTGGTAATAAATCTGCCTTGAATGCAGTACCGTTAACTCTTCAGAATGTTCTGCTTGATTAAGATCAGAGTGTTCTTGGCTTTAGCTTATTCTGATTGCTTCTGAGTGCTGATGACATTGATAAGATCCTGATCAGAGTTAGAGTGTGTTGAGCGCAGATTATGTTCATCAGACTTCAGCGTAAGCAAATGTATTGATCTTCTGGTTGACATCTTCTGATGCTGATGTTAATATTCTGATGTACTGCTGCTGATTGCATCAGAGTTTCCTGTAAATAAACAACATAATTTTAAGTAGCATCTATGTCATATATAAATCTCATATTTCATTTAATCTTGTATTTTGTTATCATCAAAACTCTAACTAAGGGTTGTAGAATCAAACTATGTTCTAACAGTAGTAAAAGCAAAAGGTCCGCTAGGGAATCCTAGAAGGTCGGCTAATTCTTTATGGTTATAAGTAAATTCAATACCGAATAGTCTGAAAGCTATAAATCCCTTTCTAGTTCTGAAACCGCGCTCAAGTATATGAACTAAGGAGCTCAAAAATTCAAGGGTAAGCTCGCGGTATGTAACAAACCTAGACTTAATGTGGGCTTTTTCCCATCCCAGTTGGTTAAACAGATAAAGGACACTATCCTTAATGCCTAAAGTGTCCATTGTTGGTTCATCATAATACAATGTCATACCAATATTCCTGTGTGACAATTCCTCAAATCTTCCTCATTTGGTTCCTTCCCCTAAAAGTGGTTTCCATAGTAAATACTAAATGGGGAAACAAATCAGGGGAGAAGGTAGGATAGAAAAAGACTTTTTCAGAAAACCTGTAGCGAATAAAGTTGTTTGAAAATAAGCAGCAGTTGTACAAAGATTTTTAGGAAAAAATGGAAAAGAAAATAATGAAAATAAGGCTTTAAAAGAAATAAATGAAGAAACGGAAAAGAAAATCAAAAGTAATAAATAAAAACAAATGGGAACAATAACAAAAACAAATAGGTGGGTTGCCTCCCACTAAGCGCTTTGTTTAACGTCGATAGCTCGACGGCTCAGGAGTGCAAGCACTCATGGTGGTTCTCTCGAGGATGACTCCTCGGTTGAACTTTTAGTAGTTATCATTTTCCATGGCCACTTATCAAGCCATCTCACATATCCCTCACCTTTTCTTTTCTTTCTTCTGTGGGGTGGTTCATTCTTCTGAACTTGTGGTGGTGGTTCTGGATCTATCATAAGTATCAACTTTTCAAGTTTGGGCTTAGTGATTTCATCCACCACCTCAAAGGTTAACCTTACCCTCTTAACGCTTATAGTATCCCTAGTTTAATGGTCCTCAAATTTTCTATTTTTATGCAAGACTTCAAACAAGGGTGCATTGGTGTGGATATTTTCCAGTACCTCCATATACGTTTTAGATTTGGAGTCTATCTGAGCTTCCATAAAACTTTTCGCGAAAGGAATCAGTGGGATATATGGATGAGGAACAACAATAGGTGCTTCCTTCTCTACCTCTTCTATAACCTCCCTTTTAGATGGTGTTGGAGGATTTTTCTCAATCTTTACTCTTTTCTCGTCTGAACTCTCCTCAACCACATCATCACTCTCCTCAACCTCATTATCACTCCCCTTAGGATTTTCAATTTGTTTTTCACTACTGGTTGTTACAACATCCAATTTCTCCTTAGGGAAGGGTCCTAGAGGGTTTTGTTCAAGATGGGAGATTTGAGTCTCTAAGGCTATGTTGTGAGTCGCGAGCGACTCAACCACAGTGGTCAGTTGCCTAAGGTTTTCACTGTTTTGAAGACTTTGTTTTCTAAACTCTTCGTTCTGGACAGTTTGTGTCTCTACAAAGTGCTCCATCAGAGATTATAATCTAGAGTGAATTAGCGTCGTGTCAGAATCCTCCGTTGATGTTTCGAAGTTGAAATCATGCGATTCTTCTGATTCTTCAAATTGAGTTAGAGTCGCATTTTGTGTTTCCACAAAGTGCTTTGTCATCATTGATATTTCATTAAAATTTTCCATTAATATTTCGAGGTCGGATTTATAGGATACGTGCGTCTCCTCGAAATATTGGGTGTAGTGATTGTAGGGGAAATTTGGTTGAGGATAAGTTTGGTTGGAATTATAATATTCTTGCGATTCCTCAAAATTTTGGGATTGATAGTTGGAAAGGTAATTCGGGTGAGAATGAGTTTGGGACGCATTGAAATTCTCCAATAGTATTTCGAGGTCGGATTTATGGGATTCTTGTGATTCCTCGAAATACTCGGAGTGGGGGTTGTAGAAAAATTTGGGTGATACATAGTAATTGGGACAAGATTTGTAGATGCAAAGGCTCGCTTCGGGAGCGAGTATTTGGCATACAACAGAGGGAAAAATAAATAGTTGCCTTAGTCTATACAGTACTACTTTATGAGTGCACTAGTGACTAAATCAAAGTCTCCGGCAACGGTGCCAAAAACTTAATGTGTCGCGATCGACCTAATGTGTCTAACAATATCTTAACTGCAAGTGCACAGCCTATCGCAGTAGTAATAAAAAGATGTCGAACCCACAGGGACTTTGTAATAACTCTAGTGCTATAAAGGTTTGCTAGTTTAGCTAAGGCGGATGTTGTCACGTTTGGTTGGGCTTGGTCTTTTGGGCCAGGATTTTTTGCCAACACCTTACCACCAGCTTTACTACATTACCCCCCCTTGCCAACTTCTCATATTTTTATTTTTATTTGTTTTATTTTCATATTTAATATTTTAAATATTTTCTTTAATACATAAAAATCCCAAAAAAATATAAATTAATAATATTGCACTTTATTTTTATTTTATTTTATTTCTCACATAAAAATACATTTTATTTTACTAGGATATCATTTATTTTCTTAATAAACTTGTAAATATAATTAAACATATTTAGTTCAATTTATTTTTCATTTCATATTTATAAATACTTATTTTTGCACATATAAATTTTTTTATTTTATTACAATATTATTTATTATTTTTATACAAGAAAATATATAAATTGATGCATATAAAAACTTTATTTTCCTTTTAAAATAATAATTAGGGTTAAAACCCTTTCAAAAAATTAATTCTTTTTCCTCATATTTTTAGGTTTAGATGAAATTTTCTTTTACATAAAAAGACACCAAAAAAAAAATCTTTTCTTACATGTACATTGCATTGCATTTTCTTTTTAATATTGTATTATATTTATTCTAATTCGTACAAATTCGATTTTATTGTAATAATTTATTTAGGTTTATATTCTTGCAAATCCCCATTCAAATTTGTATTCCCCCCTCCCATAAATTGTTGTAATAGCTTAGAAATATTTACATTACGCAATTTATCGCTTTATATGCCATGATTAGTAACTAGGGTTTGTATGACAAGAACAAAACAAAGCAAAATAGAAAATCCTAAATACAAGACAAAATCAAAGCATGAAAATGATACACTTGCACACAAGCACCCTTAGGGTTTCTCCACTTGGTTGCCTAAAACAAAATGGCCATGTTACGCATGTGAAGTATCTTGGCAAAACAAACAAATATAAGATCATAGTCCCTCGATGACGTTATTCAAAAGTTGCCTTACAAAAATGATCTTGGTCCCTCCAAATGCTAAGATACTTTGCAAACATTGCCAATCATGGTTATACGATGACCCGCGCTCGTCCCGTTTACATCCAAAAATAGGGTTGCTTACCAAATCAATGGTAAGACAACAATGTCAAAGGAATATAAAATACATAAGAAAGACATTTGAGTAGTTAGATGGCTTCTAGTTACTTGCTCTATTTCAAAACAACTATCCTTGCAATTTTCAAAACAAACACACACATTTCAAAAAATCTTACAATCATTGAAAACATTTTCAAAAGACAAACATCTTTGTATACATTCTTACGAACGAGAATCATTACAAAAATTGCCTAAACGAATGGCCTCTTTTACAAAATACTTTCAAAACCACACCAAACACAATTTCAAACAACAAAGGCAAGTGATCTAAGCAAGTAACTAAGAGACCATGGAAAACCATGGATGAAAAGGGTGCTAATACCTTTCCTTTTCATAATCTACCCCCCGAACTCAAGAAAACATCTCAAAGGTCTTTCTTGTGCTTTTTCACCTTTCCTTTTGGATAAAAATAAAAGTCAGTGGCGACTCTTGCTAACCGCAACATTTGCGATAAAACGCAAAAACCTCAAGTCAGTTCTCCCAACGTATCATAATGCAACTCTGCCATGATCCTTTATGCCTCGCTCCTGTCTACACACTGCAGTAATGTTCAATTATGGTTACGCTTGATGTGTCGCGATCGACCTAATGTGTCTAACAGTATCTTAACTGCAAGTGCACAGCCTATCGCGGTAGTAATAAAAAGATGTCGAACCCACAGGGACTTTGTAATCACTCTAGTGCTATAAAGGTTTGCTAGTTTAGCTAAGGCGGATGTTCTCACGTTTGGTTTTTTGGAGGTTAAAGGAGAGGAAAACTAAATCGAATTTAGGGAATAATAATAATAAAACAGCCGGTATGTAATATAGTGAACCTAAGTGGATCTAATCGAACCTAAGCATATAAAGATGCTTAACTTAGATGGTTCTGTAGAAATTATCAGTTTAAAAACCCTCAACTCAGACTTTCATGGTCTTATCTCGGATTATACCCCTAAAGCCCTATGCCTTCTCTCGCTAGCCCATAAGTGTTTAGAAAATACTCTTTGAAAACTTAATAAAATCTAATTCGTTTTAAAGCGTTCTCGCTGTATTTAAATCAAATGCCTAACTTTAGCTATCCGGTTAAAACCTCACACTTTTGTGGTCTCGATCCCAACCTATTCTACTTTTCTTACTCTCGTAACAAAAAGATTGATTTTAGTTATAAAAATTCACAGCCAGAAATTAAGTTAATTTAGATTTTAGCTTAGGAACCATTTAATCCGTTTAGTTACTATTATCACATCCGACTCTAGAAATTTAGCTAGCCATGGTACTTGAAATAGACATACCGGAAATATAATCGGGAAATAATAAAGCATTCATGATAATTAAATAAATAATTGAACATAGACAAATTGTATTAAAATTAAATTAAATGCGATTAAAAACCTGAATAATAATATTATTCCTCAAGCTCCCTCTTCCACAAGTCGGCATGATTGGAACCTTCGGAATCGGAACTTGAAACGAATTCTGAGGCTAAAAATAAATTCTAACTACAATAGAAATTTCCTAATGTTGGAAATAGATATTAAATGGTATAAGGGAAATAAAACAAGAACAAAAAATGCAAACGGACGGTTCGTAAATTTGGCAGGGCTTCCGCAAGAAATTCTGTAAAAAAACTTTGTATCCTCCTTCATTGAAATCTCTCCTATTTATAGAAGACAAATTGGCAGTTAAGAAAAATTAGGAACGTGGACTTGTACTGCTTTAGTGGAGAAAGACCAGTATTGGACATTGGTGAGGTTGAGAATTTGTAGGAGTTGAAAAAATCCTTCCATTACGTTACCCACGTCTCTTGTTCTTCATGACGTTGAATTACGCGTGTGACGGTCGTAAGGAAGAGGTGACGGTCGTAATACGCTTAAATAGCGCGTTATGTTTGTCAATGATGTGTGACGAGCGTTCTTCATGTTGTGAGCGTGTTACACTCGTAATGGACGTGTGACGACCGTCACAACATCAAACTTTGCAAAAATTTGCACATTAGTTCCTTTTCTTATGATTTTTATGTTAGCTTCCTTCATATGATCTTTTTCACTAAATCGATTTGAAACATGTTGTACCTGTGAAAAGACATAAAAACTCGGAACAATCGGGAGTTAAATGGATTAATGCAGTATGAAAATGGATTAAAAATTTAGCAATTATATGATACGATTTCTCGTTATCAACGCTTATAGAGGATTTCGTTACTGATGAAGAACTTCGTAGCGAACCTTCTCAGAAACTTCTTATCATTAACAGATGCCCCCTCGGGGTATTCTTGAGCCTCAAGATACCTCTTTACCTCATGAAACCAGGGTTTATCTACTACCTCTTCAGTCTCAATGTCACAGCAATGTGCGGGTTTGTCTAACCTCTCAATGGTAATCTGGGGAGCTTCATTGTCCCACCTTACTTTGAACATAGAAGACATGGTAGCTAACGCGTCCGCCAACTGGTTCTCTTCTCGTGGGAAGTGTTCAAAGGTTACCTCCTCAAAGTGTGGGAGCAATGTTAGTACATACTCTTTGTAAGGAATAAGATTCGGGTGCTTCATATCCCACTCGCCTTTGATCTGACTTATCACCAGAGCGGAATCTCCGAATACACTCAAGAACTTAATCCTCGGGTCAATAGGAGCTCGAAGACCCATGATACACGCTTCATACTCCGCCATATTGTTGGTGCAGTTAAAACATAATCGGGCGGTGAATGGAGTATGACAGCCCTCAGGAGATATGATTACAGTGCCAATGCCATTACCTAATGCGTTCGAGGCTCCATCAAAATACATAGACCATCGGGATCCCTCCTCGGGTCCTTCATCCGGTCCAGGTTCTTCACAATCGATTACCAACATGATATTCTCATCCGGGAACTCGAAATTCATGGACTGGTAGTCATCCACGGCCTGATGCGCCAAATGATCCTCCAATACACTCCCCTTGATTGCTTTTTGGATTATGTATTGGATGTCGTACTCGGTTAAGATCATCTGCCATCTTGTTATCCTTTCAGAGAGAGCAGGCTTCTCGAAAATATACTTGATCAGATCCATCTTTGATATCAACAAAGTGGTGTGAGTCAGCATATACTGTCTCAGCCAACGAGCAGCCCATGCCAAAGCGCATCAATTTTTCTCAAGAAATGAGTATCGGGTCTCACAGTCGGTAAAATTTTTGCTAAGGCAATAAATGGCGTGCTCTTTTTGACCAGACTCGTCATGCTGCCCCAGCACACACCCCATTGAATTGTCTAGCAATGTCAAGTATAATATCAAAGGTCTTCCTTCAACTGGAGGCATCAGAATTGGTGGTTCTTGAAGGTATTCCTTGATTCTTTCGCAAGTGGTCTGGCATTCATCATTCCACTTTACCACTTGATCTTTCTTCAGCAGCTTGAAGATTGGCTCACAAGTAGCAGTCAGATGTGAAATGAACCTGGCGATGTAATTCAGACGTCCCAAGAAACCTCTAACTTTTTTTTTGTGCGGGGAGCCGGCATGTCTTGTATGGCTTTTACCTTTGTAGGGTCTACCTGGATACCCTTATCACTGACAACAAAACCTAGAAGCTTACCAGACCTTACCCCGAAGGTACACTTATTCGGATTCAACCTCAACTTGTACGTCTTCAACCTGTCAAACAGTTTCTGGAGATGATCAAGGTGCTCTTCTTCAGTCTGGGACCTAGCTATCATGTCATCAACATAAACCTCGATCTCATGGTGAATCATATCATGGAACAAAGCGACCATGGCGCGTTGATAGGTTGCCCCAGCATTCTTCAACCCAAAAGGCATTACCTTGTAACAGAAGGTGCCCCACTGTGTAATGAAGGCAGTCTTCTCCATGTCCTCGGGAGCCATCTTGATATGGTTGTATCCAGAAAAACCATCCATGAATGAGAAGATCTTGTGCTGCGCGGTGTTGTCGACTAGAGCATCAATATGAGGAAGTGGGAAGTCATCCTTGGGGCTTTCCCTGTTCAGATCTCTATAGTCCACACACATCCAGACCTATCCGTCCTTCTTAGGTACCGGAACGACATTGGCAACCCACTGTGGATAAGAAGTGATAGCTAAGAACCCTGTGTCGAACTGTTTCATGACCTCTGCCTTGATTTTCTCTGACATTTTAGGGCGCGTACGGTGGACCTTCTGCTTTACCAGAGGGTTGTCTTCTTTAGTCGGCAGGCGATGTACCATAATATCAGTGTCCAAACCAGGCATGTCTTCATAGAACTAGGCGAAGATCTCAACATAGTCGTGTAGCATCTGTATTAACCGTTGTTTGACACTATGCTCCAGATTCGCACCTATCTTAACCACTTTCATGTCTTCCTCTGTACCCAAATTCACTGACTCAACTGGCTCTTCATGAGGCTGTATGGACCTTTCTTCCTGCTGTAACAGTCTAGCAATTTCTCCAGGAACCTCACAATCATCCTCACCTTCGTCCTCGGCTTGGTTGATTGGATTTTTGAAGTCATAACTGGCAGTAGCAGAGTTGTTATCAATGGGATCCAGGGTGGATATGGATCTGCAGTATGATACGTGAGTGTGTATAAGACAATAGCTATTTTGATAAAGTGAGAGACAAAAAAGAAAAACAAAGAGCGCAAAATTTGTAATGTAAGAAACGTCTAATGCTTTATTAATGATATATGAAATGACAAATAATATTCCTTACAAGCAAAGCCAAGGTTCCCCGGGCAAGGCATCGGGCCATAAAGTTTCAAACTGTTTATTACAAATCTTAAAACAAAAGTCAATTACTGCAGAATAAAAGAAACATGTACGAAGTCCCTAGCCGTCCAGTTATTCGGTCCACCGTTGGTCGTTGGGTAGATCTAGCTGTTAATGTCTGAGTTCTCATCATTGTCTTCAATTGCATTAACTCCCTGATTGCTGATGTGTAGAGGAGGTCTTCCAATCTGTGCGTGCCTAACAGCCCTTTGAGCTCCTGTAGTAAAGCCCAAACCAAATTTGTCAATTTTGTGAGTGAAATCAGGGAGCTGACCCCAATTGGTACACCCACCTTTTTCAATTACAGCCCTGGCGTCCTTGAGAGAAGCCATCTTCAACGGAGGTTTGTTGGTAGTAACTTCAGTTGATGCCGAGAACTGAGGGACCTCTTCGAAATTCTGACAAGGAGTTTCTATGAATTCCCCGTCCATCTCTACATAGCAAAAGGAATTGAGATGACTCACCATATACTCTTCTTCACCTTGCACTGTGACAATCTTCCCCTTCACCGGATATTTCAGCATTTGATGGAGTCTAGAAGTAATTGCCCCGACCTTATGGATCCAAGGATGACCCAGCAAGCAAGAATACGATGGCTTGATATCCATTACATAGAAGGTGGACCCAAAGGTCTGAGAACCCACTTTGACAGGGATGTCCACCTCCCCGTCCACCATTCTTTTTGATCCGTCAAAAGCCCTTACCACAATGTTACTAGGCTTTAGATTCAAACCCTCACAATCCAAACGGTCTAATGCTTTCTTCAGCAGAACATTCAGCGAAGACCCGATATCCACCAACACATGAGCCATAGTGGTTCCCCTGCACTCAATCGAGACATGCAGAGCATCATTATGATTTCTTCCTTTCGGTGTCAGATCCACATTTGAGAAACCCAACCCATTGTCAGCAGTCAGGATGGCCACACAATCTTTAAACTGATCCGCTGAAGTTTCCTGCAGCACATGCACAGTTTTGAGAAATGCAATCAAAGCCTTCTCGTAGGCTTCAGAACACAACAGCAGGGACAACATGGAGATCTTTGACGGGGTCTGCCCCAGCTGCTCGACCACATTGTAGTCGCTCTTCTTGATAATTTTTAGTATTTCCTTTATTTCTTGTTTAGAGGATTCCACAACGATTTTCTTAGGTGCCTCCATCCGGGCAGGCTCACCTATGATTTCCTTGCCCCGAGTCCCAGATGGCTCAGCAGTAGGGGTGATAACTGGAGTAAGAATAGGAATAATAGCAGGTGTAATAACTGGAGTAGGAACAGGAGAAATGTCAGGAGTGCTGGTTGGAGCAGCAGTTGGAATAACAGTAGGCTTGACGATAGTCTTCAGGGAAATCTCGGGAGAGAAGACCCTTCCACTTCGGGTAACCTTACTAGTCCCGATAATATTACTGACATCAGTATCAGCTTCTCCATTCTTCAAATCTTGCTTAATGCCATGATAGTACACATCAGCACCGTAATGCCATGGGACAGCCTTGTCTGAGGTGTACGGGATGGGATCATGAACAATGATTATTAGCAGAGCAATTCTTTGAACAGGTGTAATCCTAACAGGTCTTCTCGAGGAAACCTAGGAAGGATTGGCGGAAATGGTTATAATGGCAACGTCTTCAGTGGGAACAACGGGAATCATAGTCTTATCGAACAAAATCTCTTTATTATCTATCAGGCGCTGAACACCTGACTTCAACAATTGGAAACCAGTAGGTATGATCGAACACGTGTGGTAACCTTCACCATAATCCGGAAATAAACTGGCCAACAGTAAATTCTTCTTAACAGTCATCAGAGGAGTAGAAATTTCTTCAATAGAGGTCACAAACAAATTGGTGTCAACAGCATTAACTCCACGACCATGTTTGGGCATAGGAGCAGTTATAACATTCGGCTTTTCCAGAGCATCAAACTCTATCTCTTTGGCTTTGAGCAAGTCTTGTACTTTGTTTCTCAGAACCCAACAATCATTTGTATGATGTCCAAGACTCTCAGAATGGTAGGCGCACCACGCTTTGAGATTGTATCTGGGAGAAGTAGTGTTTGGATTCTTGGGAGCCTCTCTCAAGGTGCCAGGACTCTCAGAATGGTAGGCGCACCATGCTCTGAGCATAGTCCTCCAACTGGTAGAACCATTCAAGCTAATTCCCTGACAGACTATCTTGAAAGAAATGCACCCACAAATTTCTATCGGCTGGGTGGGGTTGAATCTTCCTGACATACGAGCGGAGATAGAGCTTTGGGCAGGAAACCCCATCATACTTGGCAAAAACCAGAGCTTTAAACTTATGAGGGATGACCACTCCCGATACCAATCCCAATTCTCTAAAATCCAAGCCAAGTATCTTTTGAACTTCCATAGCACTCAGACGGTCTTCTAGCTGCTTGTACCTATCCTCAGCAGGAGGATATTGCTCATCATCAAAATCAGTATCATTGTCAGAAATTGCAGGACTAGGGTCCTTTTCCCTTTTTTGGTTCTCTCCTTCCTTGGATGAAGAGGTCAGATCAGTTGGTTGCCTCAACCCTTCTCCGAATCTTCTACCCATATTCAGAATACCAGTCTTCTTTTTCTTCTTCTTCTCTTTCAGAATAAGGGTCTTCAGATCCTCTTGCCCTTTAGCCAGACTTATGAACATCTGTTGGAACTGGGAGTTCTGTGCCTGAAGATCTTTGATGGCTTGATTGGAAGACATTTCTGCTGAAATAAACAGCGAAGAAGATGAGAAACCTGTAGTGGTACCTATAATGATGTGCATGACAATGGGATGCATATGTAATGATTTCAAAGACTTTGGGAGATTTAAATTTGCAAACCAAAATAAACAAAACTTTATTAGCTTAAACTTTGAAGGTTTAACATGCCTTTAAGGCTTTACAAAGAAGTAAATAAAACAAATTTAAAACTAGAAAAGAAAAATAAAAAGTCCCATGGATGCTTCCTCTTTGTGCTGATATAGTCATTGATCACTCTTTCTTCCTCGAGCTGCCTGGTGAGCTTCAAAATCTTCCTCTCTTGCTCATGGAACTGCTCCCGGTAAGTATCTCGCTCATTCCTCAGTTGAATCTAAGACCTTTGTAACTCCCCGGGATCAGTGGGCATGTAAGGATAGAGAACCGTGTAAGAAATGCCTTCTTCATTAGTGGGCTCCACAATCACTGGTAGTACGGCCTCATAAGGCATCATAAGCTTCTGGGCACGAGCTCGGACCCATTGGAGGTAAGGCTGCATAGGAAGGGAAGTCTTTGGTCCCAACTCTTGGGGGTCAGATCTGTTTACCATGCCCCAAGCTCGTATAAACCTCTGGCGATGCTCCTTAATATCATCCTTATAGTCGAATACAATGTCCTCAAGAAGTAACTCATGGGGACCATCTCTTCAAGCATGACCAAATTGCCGCAAAGCTAGACAAAGATTGTAAGTTATACCCCCTCTGATACCAAGTAATGGGACATTAGGGTATCCCCCACAGCGGTCAATAATGGCGGTGTCTTCCATAGCCCGGGAACACCAAAGAATATTTGTATGAGCAAGTGACATTATTCCGTATGACCAACCCAAACCTTCTTCGTTCTTCAGCACAGACTTAGGGAGGTGAGAAATAAACCACCTCGACAGCAATGGCATGCAGCACATAAGAGTCCCTCTTCTCCTCATAGTACGAGTATGGAGGGCATGCAAGATATCTCCAAGCAAGGTAGGCACAGGGTTGCAAGAAAGGAAAATCTTGACAGCATTCACATCTACAAAGGAGTCCGGATTAGGGAAGAGAACTAAACCATAAATAAGAAGAGCCAAGACATCTTCAAAAGCCTGAAAATCCAAATCATCCCAAAACAACTGAGCCTGGTCTATCAGAAATTTGGCTAGAAAACCTTCGACCCCGCTTCGAGTTTCCCAATTGGATACTACATCGGCCTGTTTCAAATGCAAAGCTAAGGCGATGTCTTCTGGCCTAGGAACTTCTTCCATACCTGTGAAGGGTACCTGTTCAAGAATGGATATGCCCAATAGATGAGATAATTCCTCCAAGGTGGGTACCAGCTGGTAATCTGGAAAGGTGAAGCAGTGGTGCTTGGGATCGAAGAATGGAAATAGTACGCTCATCATCTATTCATCAAGGTTTGAAGTAACCAGGCTGAGAAGTTGATCGTGTCTCTTAATGAACGTAGAGGTTTCAGAAACTCTTGATGCTAGCTCTTTAAGTTGGGTAGGTATTTGCATAAAGTTGATTCGGATGGTATTTCTGCGCACGGGAGCCATGATCTGCAAAACAAAACAAAGATAAATTCCCTTGGTCTTTGAAATGGTTAGTGTAATGAAGCATGAATGCCATGTTATGATGCATGATGTCATGATAAACCACAGGTATAGCAAACACAAATATTGCAAACACAGTTAAATCACACAAAGCCCTTAGGTTTAAGGCTTGCATGAGGTCAAAGGTAATACCCTCTTGAAGTTAAGTTGGTTCAACCTGTCCTAGAAAAGTAATCGGGTTCTAGAGGATCTCAATATCACTGACCATCCTCCATCGGTCATGGTTTCAGCTCACACAGTCTTTTCTTGCGGCCGAAATTATTCCAAGAGTATGATCTCAATGAGTGTAGCATCGAGTATCAACCAGTTCTCAGTTCTACACCGAGGCCGACTATCTCACTACTTTCTAATGGCCAAGTTGGGCGATTAAAGGTTCTAAGGTCAGTTGTTGCTTAACGACACCACGCAGCGGCCCCGTATTCTCCTCGTTTCTCCACAAGGGATACCGGTACCAACCAAAGTGCCACATCAACGTAGCTACTGCTTCAACCGTATCGTTCTACTATGTACAGTTACCTCACAGTCTATTGCTACTTACCTAAAAGGTATTCCCCAGATCCGGGTGTAGGATCTATAGTAACCCCAAACAGAACCCTCAAAAATAAAGCAAGCAAATCAATCAAGAGAAGCAATTATGATGAACTAGATCCTAAGGTATACCCCACTTATTACTCCCCAGCAGAGTTGCCAGTTCTGTGATGCGGTGGCAGAACCGACTGTTTGATGTTGGTTCGCGTTTTGTTTTGTGTTTGCAAAATGTCACAGTAAGCAAGAGTCGCCACCGACTTTTATTTCATCCAACAAAGGAAAAGGAAAAAGAACAGAAAAAACCTTTTTCGAGATATTTCTGAGTACGGGGGGTAGATTATAGAAAGGGAAGGTGTTAGCACCCTTTCCATCTATGGTTTTCCATGGGCTCTTAGGTACTTGCTCATTTTGAAAATTGCTTGTGTGTGCTTGCTTTGAAAAGTTTTGTTTTACTTTGTTTTAACCCTTGTTTCTGTCCTCAAGAGTGTTACGAAGTTGTTTTTGAAAAACTTTGTTTTGAAAGTGTTTGTGTGAAAAAAACTTGTTTGTTTGAGCAAGTACTTAAGAACTAATCTACCTACTCGAAAAAATATTGTTTCTATTCTTGTTTCCTTTAGACAGCGCTATCCTACTATTGAGAAATAGGTAGCATCGTCGTTAGAGTTGTAAGGGTAAATTTGAAAGGGACGTACGATCACTAAAGAAATGTTAGGACATCTTAGTAATAACCTTAGAGTCTTAATATCATATTCGAGGCAACATTTCCTAGGCAACATTCGAACGGGACATTTGATCTTTTTTAGACAGGAGGTCAACCACTAAGATAACCTATACTTAATGATCGTTTACCGAAGGCAACCAAAGTGAGAGTATACCCTAAGAGTGATATGTGCGAGTGATTTATTTTCAGTTTTTTATTTTTGCACATTAGGGTTTTCTAACCGTATTAATTTTTCATGCATTCTTGTCATACAATCTTATTAGCATACATCTAGACAGTTAAATATTTGCAGAAATTAAGATGCGAGAAAGTAAATCTACGCTATTATAAGGCTTCGGGAAGGGGAATTAATTACATAGCCAAAAAAAACCGGGAAAAACGATAAGTAAAAACCCTAAATTAAACTATTACAAACCAGTGAGTAGTTACAAAAATATTGGCAAAAATAATAAACGCGTGATGAATCAAATACGAAACGATAAGGGTTTTGACCCTTGACTAAACCTATTTGTGATTGATTAAAAAAAAAGATGTTCCGTCGTGTTTTTGTTATTTAAGAAAATAAAGAAACAATTAAATTAAAAAGAAAATCCTAATTATAATTAATTTTAAATTAAGAAAAATAAATTAATCTATTCTAAAAAAACCTATTTTTGTATTTTTATTTATTTGAGAAAAAATAAAGGAATTAATTTACCCTAATCTCTATTTGATCTTATTTATATAAAAAACAAGTTAAAATTTCCCAAAGTTAAACTAAATTAAATTAACAAAATTAATTTTGATAAAAAGTCTAATTCTAATTTTTTCTTCTTCTTGATTTTATGAAAAATAGATTAATTTGTGAATTAAGAATAAATAAAAGAAATATTAAAAGAATTGAATAAAATAAAAAGAAATAAGAAAAGAATAATGGGCCTGATTGCCATGCTGAAAAAGGGGTATGTTGTTGAAATTCTGGGCCCAAACAAATCCAAGCCCTTTTGACTTCGCCTGATCCAGTGCGTACGTTGACCTGGGGTGTATGGTGATCCTCCTGCTACCTGAGCGTTGGATCCAACTAGCTGATGAATCTGATGGTGGAACATAAGAGTGCATGGTAGGCATATGCTACTGTATTGCATGGGATCCACCTGAAATAAGCAAGAAAATAATAAAATGCACACGCCTGGGATCGAACCCAGGAGGTGTGTGCATCAAAGGCCTTCTCCCAAACCATATGAGCTAGCGTGTTAACTTGTAAGTAAAATAAAAACAGAACATAATATGCAAAACAAGCTAGTGGAGCCAGTCCAGCGCGCGAAATTCAAATGAGCGAATCACACGTTGCCACGCCAGCTTCTTCATCTCCCCATCGCTTTGGCAAATCAGGCTTTTACCTACAGACATTTTTTGTAGGTATAACCTGGTCCATCTCCAAAATTGCATATGCTCAAGATAAATAACCATGGTTGGTACCAATCCACTCGTATCATCCTCACGAGCATCATGGTACCAGAATTAACGCCCAATTTTGCTTGCATTGAAAAACCCTAAACAAGAACACAAAACCCTAACCATGGCAATTTCATGTACAGTCATCTAAAATGCAATTAAATGGAACGATTAGCTTGCAAACACGATGATAAACATTAGTATGGCAATCAAAAGCGCTAAAGATACGTGAATTAGTGAAATCATAATCAAATTTTTGGATAAACCGTGGGAGGCGTGGAGCACGATTCTGGGCGTTTCAAGACCTGGGAGTGATTGGAATCGCTTCCTGGGATGTCTGGGATGGGATTGGTGCTCTTGAAATGCTTTGAAACTCCTTGTAGGTTGAAAACTGATTCCCACTTTTTCTTGAAATTTCAGTTTTCTTTAGGTGTTTTCACGCCTACTTAACCTCTTCTCTTGCCTTGGCTATGTTCTGTATATGTAATGGACTGCATTAGGTCAACAAAAACGAGTTAAATCTTTGTCCATTATGAAGATTTGATTTGGTCTTTATCCTTGTATGATATCTTTCTATATCAAGCCAAATCATGCCAATTTTGGTTCAATTTGTTTTTCACGTTTTGGATATGATTTGTCAGTATAATTGGATATGATTCCACCCAAAACCTGATCACAAAACAAATCTTTGATATTTTTTGCTATTTATTTGATTTAATTTGACTTTTAAATGATAAAAATCAAAATAAAATAAATAAATAAAACAAAAGATGTGTGAGTGCTGATTTGAGTCGTGGACCATGTCATAAGCAAGATTCAATCATGAAAAACTAGGCCCATTTGACAAAAATGTATTTTTGAGCACATTTGACTTTTGGTAATTTTGCAAAAATGGTCAACTTGGCCAATGCATAACTCTCTCAATTTTGACCCTAAAGAGGTGTTCTTGGACTTTTTAGGAAGCTTAGGATGTCCTATAAGCAATCCTTTTGGTATCATATCAATTGAGTCTTCCATGTTCATGTATGAAGCTTTGACCCAAAAGGTGTTTTTGTTGACTTTCCAAAATGACCTATAATGTCAAAATTAATATCTTTTTGTGGGTGCATATTATGAACTTTGGAGATGAAGATGAATTATAGGTAATTGCATCTTCTTCAAAATGAGCTTTAGATGGGTCATTTCTGATAAAAAATGAGAAAGTTATGCTTGGTCAAAGTTGAGTTGACTTTTCCTACAAAACCCTAATTTAGCCACTTTTGGGTTTTGATGAATTGTGAGCAATCCTTGAGGAAACATGATCAACCCTTGACCAAATTATGAATAATACTTCAAAATGAGGATGTTGACCAAAAATCTTGAAGTTTGATTGTATGTGGGCCACAGTTGACTTTTGACCTAGGATAGTTGATTTTCAGGCCTTTTGAGCAATTGACAGAGAAAACTTCCTTTGTAAGGCTTGAAACTTGACATGGATGATCTTGAGAACATATTAAGACAATGGTGAGAATTTTATATCCTTTGGACTCAAGCATCTTGATGAAAAATGAAACCCTAATTTGAGGTAGACTGCCTTAGGAGAGTGCTTGTCTGGTCATCTCTTGGACCTCCTTGGGCAATTTGGGGACCTCACTTGCCATGTGTTGAGAAATATGAGAGGGAAAATTTTAGGGTACAACAGATCCCATAAAGTATATCTTCGAGAAGCCAGCTCTCTCCGGATGAATAGCCAGATGGAAAATTATTTTGATTGAATACGACATCCAGTATACTACACAAAAAGCAATCAAGGGAAGTGTGTTGGTGGATCATTTGGCCCATCAAGCTGTTGATGACTACCAATCCATGAACTCTGAATTCCTGGACGAGAATATCATGCTGATAATTGATTGTGAAAATCCTGGACCGTATGAGGGACCTGAACAAGGATCCCGATGGACTATGGATTTTGATGGAGCTTTCAATGCCTTAGGTAACGGAATTGGTGATGTAATCATTTCTCCCAAAGGTTTCTGTGATGCGGTGGGAGAACTGACTTGAGGTTTTGCGTTTTGTGTTTGCAAATGTTGCGGTTAGCAAGAGTCGCCACTGAATTTTCTTTTATCCAAAAGGAAAGGTAAAAAAGCACAGGAAAGACCTTTGAGGTATTTTCTTGAGTTCGGGGGGTAGATTATGAAAAGGGAAGGTGCTAGCACCCTTTTCATCCATGGTTTTCCATGGGCTCTTAGTTACTTGTTTAGATCACTTGCTTTGCTTTGAAATTGTTTAAAATGGTGCTTTGTGTGGTTTTGAAAGTATTTTGAAAAGAGGCCATCGTTTAGGAAATCTTTGTAATAATTCTCGTTCGTAAGAATGTATACAAAAATGTTTCAATGTTTTGAAAGATGTTTGGAAATGTGTGTGTGTTTGTTTTTGAAAATAGCAAGGATTGTTTTGAAATTTATCAAGTAACTAGAAGTTATCTACCTACTCAAATGTCTTTCTTGTGCATTTTTATTCCTTTGACATTGTTGACTTACCATTGATTTGGTAAACAACCCTATCTTTGGATGTAAACGGGACAGGCGTGGGTCATCGTATGACCATGATAGCAATATTGCCAAGTATCTTAGCAAGTTTTAGGGACCAAGATCATCTTTGTTTAGGCAACCTTTTGATAGCGTCATTGAGGGACTATGATCTTATTTTTGTTTTGTTTTTGCCAAGACACTTCGCATGCGTAACATGGCCATTTTTTTGTTTAGGCAACCAAGTGGGTGAAACCCTAAGGGTGCTTGTGTGCAATGTGTGTCATTTTACATGCATTTGATTTGTCTTGTGTTAGGTCTTGTCTATTTGTTTGTTTTTGGTCTTATCATGCAAAACCCTAATTTACTACACAAATATATAAAGCGATAAATTGTGTGAATGTAAAATAAACTATTACAACAATTATTATGGGAGGGGGGATACAAGTTTTTGAATGGGGATATTGCACAAATATAAACCCTAAAATACTATTACAACCCAATTGAATTATGTGCAAATTAAATAAATATACAAATATTAAAAATGCAATAAAAATGTATTTATGCAAAAATGTTTTGTATTTGATTTTTGTATGAGAAAATAAAATTAATTAACCCTAGAAAATAAGGAAAAATAATATTGTTATTTTTTGGAGGGGTGAAACCCTTGTTTTCAAATTAAAAGAAAAATATGTTTCCTTTTATTATTTTGTTCATTTTTTGTTCAAGAAAATAAGAAATAATATTATGCACAAATATTAAAAATTAAAATATGTATGAAAATAAATATTTTATGTGTATAAATAATATAATAAAAATGTATGGTATTTCTAAATATATTTATAAATTTTATTCAAAAAAAAAAATAAAGTATAATATCCTAATAAACTATTTTTTATGCAAAAAAAAAATAGAAAAAAAAATAAAAATGCAAAAAATAAAGAAATTATTTTTATGATTTTTTAATGTTCAGAAAAATAAATAAAAGCAATAAATATAAAAAATATGAGAAAATATGAAAAATATAAAAAATAAAGTCAGGGGGTGCAAAAGTAATCCAGGGGGTGTGAAAAGTAAAAGCGAAAAGGCCAAATGCAACAAAAAGCCCAAGTCAGCTCATCTTTGTCCCTGTCCTTCAGCTCTGCGCGCGCATCATGTACAAACCTATATCTTGCTATTGCTTGCATAAAAACAAAAACACATAACATAAAACATGTAGCTTGTAATCTCACGATTCCAATGATATAAAATTTGTGACCTAACTCTCAAAGATCAGAGAGAATTTTATAACCCCTAATTTCTGACCTAACTTTTTCAGCATGTTCAACATTCAAATTCTCTTAGCTCAGTTAATATAAATGGAAAGTATGCATATGTACAGCTTCACCATGTTAAGGACTACATATTTGCTTCACAAATCGTGGCTTGAGGATGCCTAAATAGAGAGATAGAGTTTTGAAAAATACCTCCTTCAGCTGGATTTGGATATGACAATGTGGGGACTTTGAGTGAGGTCTGAAGATCGTGTGAGCTTCCTTAAAGTTCCTTCAAGCTATTCCAATGCCTAGCTTGCTTTGTGGATGGCCAGAAGTCTCTGTAGAAGTCAAGCTGCAAGCTCCAAGTTTGAAAATGGCAATGGCAGAAACAGGGGTTACAACAACAATGTAAAGGCTTGGATAGCTTTAGTATGATGTGTAGAAGGTGTTTGAAGTGTTAAAAGGAAATACGCACCAGCAAATAATGAGCTTGCTATGATTTTGCAGAAGCTGGATGTTTGGGCAGAAAAATGAAGTTTTTCAGTTTCAGAGTGTTTTGGATGCTAGGAAATCGTGTTGTAGTTTGTAACAAGTTTGTGAATCTGTCTAGAATGATACAAAGTCCACCCTTTATCAGCTTGTACAAGTTCTGAACTTTTGGCCAACTTTCTTGCATTTTAAGAAAAGTGAGATGATTTGTGCAACATGCTTGTACTGGCTAGTTTTAGGGCTGCAAAGAGTTGGTGTACATTGCTTATGATCTATGGAAATTTCCTGCACCAAATGGACAACTCCAAGGCTTAAGAATGATAAAGTTGCAAAAAGCTTGCTTTATGAAAATGGCATTGTGAACTTTTGGCCATTTATGGAATTATTTCTTGTATAATGCTCCAAAAGCAAAGATAATGCCCTTGTCCTCTGAGTTTGCATTTAATTATGGAGTGTGGAGTGAGTTTAGGACCTGTAATGCAAGATACAAGCATCCAAGATCAGATTTGCAACTTGACACTGTGAAAATGGCATGAACAAAAGTGATAAAATTCCAATTTCTCTTCTTCGATTCTCCCTAACCACAAATGATCTTGGAGATTTCTTGGACATTTTTGAAAGCTTGCAATGTACTGGGGAGATTGATTCAACTCTCCTGGGGAAACTTTTTGGACTGCACTGGGGAATGGCTCCGCTGGGGTGTCTGTATTCCGCCGGGGAACAATCTTATATTTCTGTCGAGGAATATTAAGACTGTCGGGGATGCTTGCTAAGGGATATCCGTATACTCTGCTGGAGGATATTAAGATCTTCTGGGGATACCCAACTCCTCTTTAAGGCTGACAGTAGACTAACTCTGCTTGGGGAGAGTATGCTGACTTGCTGGGGATACTGTGCCTTTTTAGGGCTGCTGGGAGACCAACTTTGCTTGGGGAGAGTATTACTGAATCTTGTCTTACTCTCGGGGAGTGAAGATATCTTGGTCATATTCTTCAACTGAATCTACCTTGTACCTGGTGGACAGAGCAGCTTGTACAGTTCGGACCATTTTTATTGCCCCAACTTCTGTGGGAGAAGGTACCTGCGGAGGTGCTTGATAACTGTCGATTGACAAATCTTCTTCTGGTAGGCAAGTGACAGGACATAGTCGTACGCTTTTGATCCCTAACTTTTGCCTGGACCGCCCTTTCGGGTTTTCAGTCCATCGAGATACCCTTTTTTGCCCAAGCCGCCTTTTCAGGTTTTCGACTTGCCGGGTGTACATATTTTTTCATTTTCATCCCTTATTTTTGCCCGAACCCATTTGGTTCACCGGGAAGCCCTTATTTTTGCCTAGGTCGGTCGACCTAGCGGGTCTTTGGTTATGCGTAGTATTTTTTTGACTATGTCCATTCCCTCAGGATGTAGAGATGTCACTGTCAGTAGTGTAGTGTTGCCATACTACCAGAAGATGTTTGATCATGCAAGATTCGTTGCTGGAATTCATGTCCAATGCCCCAAGTGATTCCGATGGAGATTTTCCCCTGGCTATTTGGCATCTTGAGAGATTCCTTGAATCTTGACTGGACTGCCCCAGATGACGGACCATGATCATGTCTGCCCCTTGGTTGGAAGTGTTTTTCCACTTGAGGTGATCCTTGAGAAGATTTTTGTTCACTAGATATTCGTCGTGCGAATTTCTCTGCTGTTGAACAAATAGTCATATGCAAACAATATTATTTCAAGAATGCAACGCTTATGTCTGTCTTGAAGTTTTTGAAAATGCAGTTTTCAATAAAACAAATGAATTTTTGTAAAATGTGATGTCAACTCAGGATTTCACAGCGAGCTTTAAGGAGTCAGGATACCTTTTGTAACAGTATGCTTTCGAACTAACCCATGCTTCAGCTAGGACTTTTTAGGGTTATAACGTGGTCTGGTTCACGGTTTAAGAAACAAAGGATAAAGGCTCAAATTTTTTTTGTACCCACCTGCTCTTCGTGATGTTCTTCGATCCTAAACTCAGCTAATCGTGCGTTAGATCTTGTTTGAGTCTTTGCTCTGATATTCCGGTGATGGTTCGGATATTGACATTTTATTTTAAATAGGCAGTCATTTCTTTTTTGTTGAGGGTTAGTAGGACCTCTTTCTTTTTTATTTTGTTATCCCTGTTTTTTGCCTGAACTGTTTCTTTTTGTGATTATAGTCAGCGGGATGCCCCAGTTTTGTAAGTCTCCTTCATAGGTTTTGACTCATTGGGCTTTGGTTTTTGAAAGATAACGACTGCCTGTCTTGACGATTATAGGGAACCATCATTGTCTTTTTTTGTTTTGGAAGGACTTCTTTGATGCCATTCGTTGTGCACCTGGATTAACTGAGAACACTACCCTGCCCCAGGTTATGATTAAGGGTTTTAATTTTCGAAAAGATAAACTCCAACTTCTTTGGCTCAAAGGGGTTGACTAGGGATTATCTTCCTTATAACTCCACTGTTTAGGATTTGAAACAATGCTTGTACTTCATCAGCGGGTCTGTTCAAAAGCATACTGTAAAGATCATGGTATCGTTTTCGTCATCCTCCCTCAAAAGGCATAGAATTTTCTAATCGAGAGTTGAACATCAAAAAATGAAAGCAATTTTAAGCATAGTGAACACAATTACTTCAAAACAGACACGTGTAATGCATTAATGAAATAAGAGAGTTTGACATGATAATTGTTTGAATAAGCAAAGAAAAATACAATATCCGAATTCAAATGAACAAAAGTCTCCCAATCCTAGCCATGTTTTGGCAAGGGAGCAGTGATCACATTGGGAGTCTCAGAAGGCTCGAATTCGATCTCCTTAGCATCAATCATATTCTGGATCTTGTATTTCAGCGCCCAACAATCATCAGTATCATGCCCCGGGCTACCGGAATGGTAAACGCACCTTGCATCTGGATTGTAGTTTGGAGAAGAAGTCTTAGGATTCGTAGGAGGGTTTATCACTGCAATCAGATTCATCTTCAACATGTGCTGCAATGCTTGTGAGAATGGCATGTTGATGTTGGTGAACTGTCTTTTAGGCTCGTCTGGCCTTTGTTGATTTCCCTTTTGCTGTTGTCGGCGTGACGCAGAACCAGAGATCAAGACTGCCCCTACGTGTTGGTCACGACGACTCTTTTGACTGTACGCAGCATTGGACTCCTTCTTCCCACTGTAAGGCTTTTTCTGAGCATCAGAAGGTGTAGCTTCTTGAATCTTCCCAGCCTTGATACCAGTTTCAATTCTTTCCCTAGTCAAGATAAGGTCTGTGAACCCGGCTGAAGAATTCCCAATCAAATGGTTGAAGAATGGACCAGACAGGGTCCCCAGGAACATATCAACAAGCTCACGGTCAGTCAAAGGTGGTTGCACCCTTCCAGCAAGGTCTCTCCACTTTTGAGCATATTCTTTAAATCCTTCACCCCTCCCTAGTGACATACTCTGGAGTTGGGTACGCGTAGGAGCGAGGTCGGAATTATACTGATACTGCTTATAAAACGCAGTAGCCAAGTCCTCCCAGTTACCATTGCTGGCTCCATCTAGCTGATAGAACCATTCGAGTTGAGCCCTGAAAGTATATCCTGGAAGAAATGGATCTACAAATTCTTGTCTGCAGTGTAAGGTTGGATCTTCCTTACATATGATCTGAGATACAGCTTAGGACAGGAAGCTCCGTCGTACTTTGCAAAGGCCGGTGCCTTGAACTTATGTGGGATCACCACCCCAGAGGATAAGCCTAGGTCTCCAAAATCCAACCCGGGCACATGTTGAATCTCCATAGCACTTAAGCGGTCCTCCAGCTGTTTGTACCTGTCCTCAGCAGGAGGGTATTGTTCATCATTATAATCAGTCTCGTTGTCGGAGACCACGGGACTAGGAACCCTTCTCTCTTAGGGATTGTCCTTGCCTACAGATGAGGTAGTCAGCTCAGCCTCATTCTGTAATCCATTCCAAGATCTGCGTCTAGTGTTGAACAAAACGGTCCTCTTCTTCTTCTTCTTCCTCTCTTTCAGAATCAGAGTTTTCAAGTCCTGTTGACCTTGGGCTAGGCTCATAACCAACTCTTGGAACTGGGCATTCTGGGCCTGGAGAGCCTTGATAGCTTGTTCAGTGGAAGGTTCGGTAGACATGATGATTGCTGAAATAAACAGCGAAGAAGATAAGTGACTTGTAACAAGGGTACCTGTAATGCAATGATGTGTATGATATATGTATGCAATGTTTTCAAGGATCTCGCGGGGTATACAAGAAAATTGTTAGAATTTGAATTTTGCAGCTTGATTGAAGGAGCTTCATGTTGTTGAGAGTCCTTCTTCAAGAGTCAAAGCTCAACATATCGAGTGGGTCATAGCCCCTGACTCAAGTTATCGTGTTTTGATTTCTAGACACCTTGGCTAGAGGAAAGTAAATCCCCTTTGCCCCTTGCTAGACATTTTGATTCATCATGACCTGCATCACATGCCCTTGAGATCCTTGAAACGGGTTAGTCCTTATGCAGGATGTATGCAATGGTATGATGGTATGATGTTATGCTATGCGTGGAGTGATGTAAGTAAACCCTGTTATAAGCCCATATTAAGGACTGTAAACAAAACCTGCAAGGAACTCATGTTGTCAGATAACAAGAACGTGCAAGTAGTTCAAGTTTGAAGGCACACAAGTCACACAAAAGAGCCCTTAGGTTTCAGGCCGGCATGAAGTTTAGGTACTACCCTCTTTCAGTTTTAGTTGGTTAAGACCTATCCTAGAAAATAGTAATCGGGTTCTAGAGGATCTCAATATCACTGACTACCCTCAATCGGTCATAACTCCAGCTTCGCAACCTTTTCTTGCGGCTGGAACCATCGCGAGAGTTTAGCCTCAATGAGTGTAGCATATTGCTACTGTTCTATGGCCAAGTTGGGTCAATTTAAGGTTCTAAGGTCGGTTGGTGCTTAATGACTCCTCAGAAGACCCATATTCTCCTTGTTCCAACACAAGGGATATCGGTACAGACCAAGGTGTCACACCAACGTAGCTACTGCTTCACCCGTGTCGGTCTACGCCGGACAGGTCCCTCACATCTTATACTACCTAAAGGGTATTCCCCAGATCCGGGTTAGGATCTATGAAACTCCAAAACAAGCCCACAATATTAAAGCAATCAAAGCAAGCAATTGAAAACAAGAGTGGTCTAATCCTAAGGTACACCTCACTTATAAAATATCCCCAGCAGAGTCGCCAGTTCTGTGATCGGTGGAAATAGAACTGGCTGTTTTGAAATGCTGGTTCACAAAATGTCGCGGTAAGCAAGAGTCGCCACCGTCTTTTATGTTCTCCAACAAGGAAAGGACAAAAGCACAGCAAAATTCCTTTTCGAGATGTTTCTCGGTTCAGGAGGTAGATTATAGAAAGGGAAGGCGTGGGCACCCTTTCTATCCGTGGTTATCCACGGGCTCTTAGGTACTTGCTCATTATGTTTTCAAAAATGTTTGCTTTCCTTGTGTTTGTGGGTTTTGAAAAAAGTTTGTTTGAAAACTTCGTTTTGACTCTTGTATCAGTCCTCAAGAGTGTCATGAAGTGTTTGTTTGAAAACTTTTTGAAAGTGTAGGTGCGAAAAGTTTGTTTTGTTTTTGAAAGAGCAAGTACCCAGGAGAAATCTACCTACTCTAAGGAATTAGGCTGTGTAAATATCCTTTAGACAGTACTATCCCAATATTGAGAAGTAGGTAGCACCGTCGTTGGAGTTATTCGGGTCAATTCGATTATAGGGACATGTGTGGTCACCAAAGCAATAGTAGGACGCCTTAGCGGTAACCCTAATGTCCTAGATCCTTTTTTATCCGAGGCAACCGTTTCGAGGCAACTGGATCTTTAGACAGGAGGGCGACCTCTAAAACACCCTATACTCAATGACCACGTCGAGGCAACCAAGTGAGGCGTACCCTAGGAGTGGCATGTGCGAGTGTGTCAGGTTTCATGTTAAATTATCTTTATTGGTGAGCTACGAGTTTATTTTAATTTGAGAATAAGTCTTGTCATGCATAGTTAACAGTTAGTAATTTGCGGAAACTAAATTACGGAAAGTAAATCTACGCTATTACAAGGCGTCGGGTATTTACATCGCCAAAAACATAACCCTTGAAAAATAAATTGCGAGAAAATAAAGAAGGCGATAAAAGTCCTAATTATCTATTACATCCTCGGAACAGTTACATAAATATGATCAAAATAGGAATCAAGAATAAACAGGCGCGAGAAAAAATTGAATCGGGAAAAGTCTTAGGGTTTTGACCCTTTTTGAGAAAAGAATGAATTTTGGTCCTTTTGCATTAAATTAAACCTAATTCTAATTAATTAAATAATTAAAAGAAAAAAAGTATTTTTTATGTTTTTAATGGAAATAAAATAAAATGGATTAAAAGTTGTCAAAAACCTAATTCTACATGGATTTTATTTATTGCAAAAAATAGTTAAATTTAACCTAATTAACTAAATTGATTTGTTAGAATTTATTTACAAAATAATAATTAAAGGTGAAATTAATAATAATAGTAATAATAAAAATATTAGTTTTCAGAATTTATTATGAAAATAGTTAATTGTTAGTTAAATAATAATAATAATAATTACTAAAAGAATTAAATAGAAATTGAAATATAAAAGAAAAGAGAATAAAGAAACCAGGGGGGTGATGGGCCCTTTAGGAGGTAAGTTTGGCAATTCCTGGCCCATTAAGCTGCAAGCCTGTGTTGACCTTTGAGATTTTCTACGCATGTGTTGACCAAGAGTATGATGGTCACTCACTCTTGGCCTTCAGATTTGGGCTTAAAGACACATGGCGTTTGGATGTTGGAAGCGCATGGTAGGATGTATCCTGGAAAGCTGCACCTGAATACGCATAAGAAAATAATAACAAGGATTGTGGGAGACCTGAGATTCGAACCCAGGTCCCAAAGGATAATGCCTTAATGCCCTTGCCAACTGGACTGGAGCGCGCGCCTGTTAAGTGGATAGAGAGAGAGTATTATATATCAAGAATAAACAATACACTGAAAACACAAAAACGCGCGTTTATTTTCAAACTGGCCAATGATACGTGAACACGTCCTTGTCTTCTTCCTTCGTTCCTGCAAATATAACGTTAGATAGCGGGGGTTTTTAACCCCCACAAAACATGACGACCAAAAATAGCGATTAGCAGCATGATGAACATAAATATTTCGCGATGGATGGGTTAAATTCGTCTGGTTCTCAGGATTACAACCATATGCCTCATGAATCCTAATTTTACTTGGTTTACAAAGCCCCAATTCCAGAACTCGAAAACCCTAGAATTTGTTCATGGCATCTTTGGATTTAGGATGTTTTAATCCAATTAACCTATGCCAAAAGCTTCGTATGGTCCCTATTAACACAAAACAACCAATAAAATATGTCAAATGCACATGAATAATGAGTTGCAATTCTGGAAAAGATGTTCAAACTGTGAAACTGTTTCCTTGGATTCCTTAAGCTTTAGCGTGTGGTTTTGATTGCTACACGTCCCTGACACTTCCAGCAAAGGGTTTGAATCACTAAAACGCCTTGAATTGGCCTGGAAGATAGCAAACAGTTTTCAAGTTTTCTTGATTTTTTTTAATATGATTATGGCTTTCTTGCAGCAAATTCACGTCCAATGCATTAGGGTTCACTTGTGTACTTATAGAGGAAGAGAATTAGGTTAAATCCTTGGGCAAAGATCCATGAAATAATGGTTTGAATATTTGATTTGCAATCACATCTTTTTTAATCTTTTTGATTGAAGAAACTTGCCAAACTTGGAGATTTTTGTCCCTTTGATTTGCACACGAATTTTCCAGCTTGATTAGGTCATTCTTGCTTCAAAAAAGGATTGAAAAACTATATCTTTGAATTTCCTACAATTTAAATTAATTAAATGAATTAAAATCAATTAAAAATCCAATTAATTAATAAAAATAAGAAAATAAATTCAAATAGGCTTGATGGGTCGTGCATAGGCCTTGGATAAAGTTTCAAGAATAAATTTGAGGCCCATTAGCAAAAACAAGGTGTTTTGGGCAAAGTTGACTTTTGCAAATTCACAAAAAATTCCCAACTTATCCAATGCATATCTTGCTCAATTTTGATCATATGAACATGTTCGTTGATATTTTGGAAAGGTATTGAAGTCCTCTAACCAACGCCTTTGGTCCCATGTCATTTGGGTTTACCAATCTCAAGTTATGGCCTTTGACTTAAAGTGCATTTTTGTTGACTTTTGAAATTGACCTATAATGTATAAATTGATAACTTTTTGTGAGAGCATTTCTTGGACTTGGAATGTGAAGATGGATTGTAGAAAATGTGATCCCCTTCAAAATGAGCATTGGATGGGATTTTTCTGATGAACCATGAAAAAGTTATGCCCTAGTCAAGATACAGTTGACTTTTCTACTGTCCAAAAATAGTAACTTTCGGGACACACTCCAGTGGACATACCATGGCAAAGAAAATCCTTCGGCCAGGATATTTCTGGTCCACAATGGAAGCTGATTGTTAACAACATTCTCGGACGTGTCACAAATGCCAGATCTACGCTGATAAGGTGCACGTTCCTCCAGTTCCTCTGAATGTATTGACAGCACCTTGGCCTTTTGCAATGTGGGGCATTGATATGATTGGCGAGATCAGACCTACGGCATCCAACGGGCATCGCTTCATCCTGGTAGCGATTGATTACTTCACAAAATGGGTTGAAGCAGCTTCCTACGCTACGGTAACCAACAACGTCGTGGCACGGTTCATTTGGCATAACCTAATCTGTCGCTACGGTGTACCTGAGAGGATCATTACGGACAATGGTACCAATCTTAACAACAAGATGATCACTGAGCTCTGCGAGCAATTCAAGATACAACACCACAACTCTTCTCCCTACCGGCCGAAGATGAATGGGGCTGTAGAAGCAGCTAATAAGAATATCAAAAAGATTGTGCAGAAGATGACAGTGACCTACAAAGATTGGCACGAGATGTTACCGTTTGCTCTTCATGGTTACCGTACCTCAGCAAGGACGTCAACAGGGGCAACACCCTTTTCCTTGGTCTATGGCATGGAGGCAGTCTTGCCTATTGAAGTCCAGATACCCTCTCTCTGGATAATGAAGGATGCAGGTTTGAGCGAAGATGACTGGATCCAGACTCGGCTTGATCAATTAAACCTGATTGACGAAAAGAGACTCACTGCTATTTGTCATGGTCAGACGTACCAAAAACGGATGATCAGGGCATTTAACAAGAAAGTCAGACGACAAGAGTATCAAGTCGGAGACCTGGTAATCAAGCGCATCATTATTCCTCAAAGTGATCCCAGGGGCAAATGGACCCATACGTACGAAGGGCCATTTGTGGTTAAACATATCTTCTCAGGAGGAGCTGTGATTCTAACCACCATGGATGGTGACGACCTTCCTCACCCCGCCAATGCAGACATAGTAAAAAGATACCACGCATGATCAAAGACCCGCTAGGTTGACACACCTAGGCAAAAATAAGGGCTTCCCGGCGAACCAAAAGGGTTCGGGCAAAAATAAGGGATGAAATGAAAAAAATATGTACACCCGGCAAGTCGAAAACCTGAAAAGGCGGCTTGGGCAAAAAATGGGTATCCCGGTGGACCGAAAACCTGAAAGGGCGGTCCAGGAAAAAGTTAGGGATTAAAGCATAATACTATGTCTCATTGGATCACCTTGCATCCAGAATCCGGTATCAACTATCAGGTTCAGACGGCATCAATCAATCAGCTTCATCTTCAACTAAGCAGCAAAGTGATGAGACGCTTGAAGACATAAAGGCGGTAGCAGAATTGGAACCCAGTGGGATTATTTTTTTCACATAACTGTTTTGTTTTTCTTTTCACAAAATTGTATAAACTCTATGTTTTTCGGCGGAGTTCTCTTACTAGGACGTCAGCCTCTTGTACATAAACGCCTATTTACAGGCAAATTCAAAAATCAATACAAATTCACTTTTCCAGACAAATTGCCAATTGTTTTTCTTTTTCTGTTTTGTTTTGCAAAGAACGTCCAATGTTCATTTTTGATATATGCATTTGACACTAATTACTAACTCATAAATATTTGCATATGAAACAAAGGACTAATTACAGGTGGCATCAGAAACAGGGGCAATAATGAGTTGTCTAAGCGATCTAGTTGCTTTGTCCACCAAGGTACCAAGGTAGGTTCGGCTGAAGAACGCAATCAGGATACCTTCACTCCCCGCAGAGTAAGACAGGGTTCAATAGTACTCTCCCCCGAGCAAAGTTGGTCTCCCAATCAGTCCTGAAAAGGCACAGTATCTCCAGCAAGTCAACACTCTCCCCAAGCAGAGTTAGCCTACAGTCAGCCTTATGGAAGTTGGGCATCCCCAGAAGATCTCAATATTCCCCAGCGGAGTATACAGGTGTTCCTAAACAAGCATCCCCGGCAGTCTTGATATAAGATTGTTCCCCGGCGGAATACCAGACGCCCCAGTGGAGTCACTCCCCCAGTACAGTCCAAAGTTTCCCCAGGAGAGTTGAATCAATCTCCCCAGTAGATTCTGGAAGCTTATCCCCTGCAGAGTACCAACGTACATCTCCCCGGCTTTATTCATAATGTTATTCCCCACCAGAGCTTATAACTAGGTTATCCTCAGCCAATTGCCACGGAAAGATCGTCCTCGGCGAAGTTCTTCCTATCCCCCAGCGGAGTTCATCATATTCCCCAACATAACTTATCAATGGAATCCCCAGCGGAGTTCTCATCAAAACCTCAGCGAAGCTTATCTTCCCATAGAGTAATTCCTCGCAGAGTAATCTCGTCGCCAAGTTTATTCCCCAACGGAGTCATCTTCTCTTACCGGTTTATTCTTGCAACCATCATCCCCAGTGGAAATGAAGAACTTCACTCTTCAACATCAGCCCAGGATTCAACTTCCCGGCGTTCGTCAAGGATTTATTTTCCTAGACGAAAATACATTCATAAACATTACATTATCATACACCATGACGCATGCATATACGCATCATATCACACAATCTCATTTATTTTTGAGAACATCATGACATCATGCATTTCATACATCATGACATTGCATACAACTAATGTTTTGCCTTTTCAGGAAAAAGGTCAATCCAAAGATAATTACTATCAACCGTCGCAATTCCAGATTCGATACCTGTATCCAGCCAGGGCATATCTGTAGACGACAAATTCCAGATTCGATTCTTGTATCCAGCCAGGGCACATCTGTGAGTAGATTCGATTCTTGTATCCAGCCAGGGCATATCTGCATGAAGAGTTTAGAGATTCGACTACTGTATCCAGCCAGGGCATATCTGTAGACGACCAATTCCAGATTCGATTCCTTTATCTAGCCAGGGCATATCTGTGAGTAACTGAGTAGATTCGATTCCTATATCCAGCCAGGGCATGTCTGCATGAAGAGTTTAGAGATTCGACTCCTGTATCCAGCCAGGGCATATCTGTAGACGACCAATTCCAGATTGTAGATTCGACGCCTGTATCCAGCCAGGGCATATCTGCATGAAGAGTTTAGAGATTCGATTCCTGTATCCAGCCAGGGCATATCTGTAGACGACCAATTCCAGATTCGATTCATGTATCCAGCCAGGGCATATCTGTGAGTGATTGATTGTAGATTCGATTCCTGTATCTAGCCAGGGCATATCTGTGAACAATCGATCGTAGATTCGATACCTGTATCCAGCCAGGGCATATCTGCATAAGGAGTTTGAAGATCAACCCCTGTAACAGGCCAGGTAATTATCTTTCTTTCTCAAGTACGCAAGTTCTCGCTAAGGAATCTGTTACGCGATCGACACCCCTGATGGCATCTATAAGCCCATCCTCCTACCCATCATATCTCCAAATGGCATCTATAAGCCCATTCCCGACAAGGTTCTGTCACGTCTCCAAATGGCATCTATAAGCCCATCCTCTTATCCACCATCTCTCCAAATGGAATCTGTAAGCCCATTCCCGCCATCACCTTGCTGACATTCTACTATGCGAGTGCAAATTTCTGGGCACTCTAGTGTTCAATCATCTTCTACCCTCGGATCACGAAAGGCACACAAGCCAATCTACATCCTCAGGTCTAAGAAGATTGAACAGGGGCAACTGTTGTACCCCAAAATTTGCCCTCCCATATTCTTCAAGATTTGTCAAGATCAATCTTTAAATGCTTCAAGATTCCTCAAGGGTTGCACAGTCCAATTGCCTCCTAAAGCAGTCAAAATTAGGGTTTTGGTTCTTGCAAGGAAGTTGAGGTTTTCAGTGGTCCAAACAAGTCCCATATGCCTATATACATTGTCAAACATCTACATGCCAAGTTTCAAGACTCACAGCATTAAAATCCACAGTCAAAAGCCCTAGTTGCTCCACAACCAACTGTAGGGGTAAAATGGTCATTTGGCAGTCAAAAGTCAAAAATTTTGGTCAACATCTTATTTTGAAGCCACAATCATCATTTGATCAAGTCTTGATCATGATTCCACAAGCATGGCTCAAAAATCATCAAGGTGTCAAAAGTTTCTATTTTTGGACAGCTGAAAAGTCAACTGTAACTTGACCAAGGCATAACTTTTTCATGGTTCATCAGAAAAATCCCATCCAATGCTCATTTTGAAGGTCATTTTCAAAAGTCAACAAAAAGGCATTTTAAGTCAAAGACCATAACTTGAGATTGGTAAATCAAAATGACATGGGACCAAAGGCATTGGTTAGAGGACTTCAAGACCTTTCCAAAATGTCCAAGAACATGTTCATATGATCAAAATGGAGCAAGATATGCATTGGAGAAGTTGGGAATTTTTGTGAAATGGCAAAAGTCAACTATCCTTAAAACTTCAATTTTTTACAAAAGGGCCCACTTTCTTCCACTTGATTCAGCCTTGTCATGCCACCCACGTGTCCCATGATTAATTTCAAGATCAAACATTTATTTTCCCATTTTATTTAATTTTTATTGATTTAATTCATTTTAAATCCATAATAATTCAAATAAAATCAAAAAAAGTAATGGAATAGTATCTTGTGGTTTGAATAGCTTTCATGTATCATTTGCCAACTACCAAATTCGTGCTAGGGCCATTTTGAGCATAAAATCCAAGTTTTGCTTCAAAGATGGAATGTCCTTTAATGGTGGTCAACAAGAATCCAAAACATAATTGCACAAGGTTAAGGCTCATCATATCACTTAATTCTCATTCATACATACATAAGCAAGCCTTCCCAACCTAAGACACGACCTAGAGATCACTGAAACGGCCAGAGCAAAGTTCAAAAATTGTCCAAAAAGTGAGAGATCAAAAATTGTGTTGCAGGCATTTTCAGATCAAAGTAAGCACGTAGCCTCCTTCCTTGCCATCCACTGAACCTAAAGAGACCAATACCACGTCCTAAGACTCCATATCAAGCGCTGCTTTGTTTTGATTTTTCAATATATTAATTATGTATTGTTATAATAACGAATGAAGACAAGTGGCTCAGTGGCTAAGGCGTGCAGGCAGGGAACGTTGGGACCTGGGTTCGAATCTCAGGCCCCCTATAATTTCCATATTATTTTTCTTCATACAATTGCGTGCAGATTCTCAAAGGCAGGTCCACCATGCATCCTAGACATCCAGGTGCCAAGTGTCTCAAAGCAGCAATCCAAAGATCAGGAGAGAGGGAACACCATGCTCCCCAGTCAACTATGCCACGGACAATTGCAAATGGTCAAACGTGCTTGGCAACAAATGGGCCTCAGATTTCTAAACAAGCCCCCTTGCTGGCCCATCACCCCCCTTGAGTTTGCCTCTTATTTTTTTTCTTTTATATTTTTATTTCACTTATTTAAATTTAATTCTTAATCAACTATTAACTAAATATTTATTTTTTCATAAAAATTCAAAAAAACTAAAAAATGTAAATATTTTATTTATTATTATTAATTTCACTTTAGTTTAATTATTTTGTAAATAAACACTAATTTAAATTAATCTAGTTTAATTAGGTTTAACTTTAATTTTCTTTTACAATAAAATAAAAATGAATTAGACTTAGATTTCTTTTTCTTTTGACACTTTTAATTTAATTTTTATTTTATTTTCATTAAAAACATTAAAAACAAAAAATCTTTTTCTTGTAAATATTAATTAATTAGCTATTAGGTTTAATTTTAATTGCAAAAAAAGGACAATCTCATTCTTTCTAAAAAAAAGGGTCAAAACCCTAAGGACGTCCCGATTCATTGTTTCGCGCGTATTTATTTTTTAATTCATTATTTTGTATCTGCTCAGGAAATGTAATAGTTAATTAGGATCTTTTACCGTTTTCTTTAATTTTCTCGCACTTTATTTCCAAACGGGTTTTTGTTTTTTGGCGATGTATAGACCCGCGCCTTGTAGTAGCTAGATTTATCTTTCCGCATTTTATTTTCCGCACTCTTAACTGTTAAAAAATGCATGACAAGATTTGTATGGTAAATAAAATTAATCCGTAGCTCACAAATAACATGTTCAAAGATAAACATTAACTGGAAAAAAAACAACACACATGCACATGCCACTCTTAGGGTACGCCTCACCGGTTGCCTCGACGTGGTCATCAAGTATAGGGTGTCTTAGAGGTCGCCCTCCTGTCTAAAGATCATGTCGCCTCGAAACGGTTGCCTCGGATAAAAAAGGATCTAGGACATTAGGGTTACTTCTAAGGTGTCCTATCATTGCTTCGGTGACCACACATGTCCCATTAATCGAATTGACCCAAACCTCCAACGACGGTGCTACCCACCTCTCAATGGTGGGATAGCACTATCTAAAGGACTCTTACACAGCCTAATTCCTTAGGGTAGGTAGATCTCATAGGTACTTGCTCTCTCAAAAACAAACAAAAATACTTTTCACACCTACACTTTCAAAAAGTTTTCAAACAAATTTTTCATACACTCTTGAGGACAGATACAAGAGTTACCTAGAAATTTTTCAAACGAACTTTTTTTCAAAACCCACACACACTTGAAAAGCAAACATATTTTGAAAACATAAGAGCAAGTACCTAAGAGCCCGTGGATAACCACGGATAGAAAGGGTGCTAACACCTTCCCTTTCTATAATCTACCTCCCGAACCGAGAAACATCTCGAATAAGGAATTTTGTTGTGCTTTTGTCCTTTCCATATTGGAGAACATAAAAGACGGTGGCGACTCTTGCTTACCGCGACATTTCGCGAACCAGCTTAAAAAACAGTCAGTTCTATTTCCACCGATCACACTAGTAAATACATATTGCTTATGAGTTCTAGTTTAAATACATTGCATGTTCTGAGATCATGTTGATAATTTCCATGTTTGCATTTCACACTTCTATTGAGAAATGACTAAGTGCAGATGCTCTGGCTGGCGCAAGGAAGAAGTTGAAGTTCACCATCAGAACTTACTTTGTAATATATGTTTCTAGTTTTGCTTCTAACACTGGATGTAACACCATCCCAATGGTAGAGAGTGTGCGCATGTAAGGCATAAGTGTTAAGGGTCTTGGGTTCTAACCTTAGAAACACCTTTTTGTACTTATTTTCCAAATATTCTGCCCCATTCATTTGTCCAACCATACACTCACACTAGAGTTACTAGATTTTCTCAACACCGGAACTTCTAGGACTCCCTTTGCAACACAGCACCACCAGAACTTCTAGGATTTCTCCACACCAGAACTTCTAAACCTTCTCATCCAGCAACAATAGAACTTCTAGGATTTCTCCACACCAGAACTTCTAGACTTTCTCATCCAGCAACAGCCGAACTCCTAGGATTTCTCCACACCAGAACTTCTAGATCCTCACCAGAACTTCTAGGACTTTCTCAACCCCAGAGCTTCTAGGTTTTCTCACCTCTGTTTTCTCAACACCAGAACCTATATCACGCATGGGCCCAGAACTTCTGAGCCTCCTATTTTGCTAACATTTATTTTCTGATATGCAGTTCACCTGAGTCAGAACTTCTGATCTCTCCTCTTTCAGCAACGCGCTGATTCTGACTCTGATTCTTATTTATTTTTATCATCACTTTATTTTCATTAATCAAAAAACACCAAAAAAATACTTTATATTCACACACTTTGCTTTATTTCTTTTAAAATAAAAAAGACTAAAAATATGTTCTTAAGCAAATTTATTTCTTCTCTTAACCAAAACAAAACGAATCTATTTTTACATTTCATTTTTTATATATTATTTCAATGTGGTTGTAATAGATAATTATGTTCGAACCCCGGGGACTTTTTGTTTTATTTTCTAACATTTCTTTGTTTCATTTTTGAACAACAGGCGCGTTTGGGCCTCCCTCTCTTGGGTCTGACTATTTTTACTTTCCCTCACACCCCTGATTACTTCATGATGCGCAGGCCCATTCTTTTTTATTTTGTCTATTTATTTTCTGATCTAAACAAAAAAGGACTTGGGCCTAGAAAAAAATTGTTTTACTTCTAAACCACCCATTTCATTTTTAAACTCCCCCCTAATTTTTATTTCATATTTTATTTTTTATTTATTTTTTTTATTCTTGTTATTATTATTATTATTATTATAAAATTAAAAATACCAAAAATATTTTATTAAATACTTAGACTAATTTTTTATTTTACTTAAACTTAAAACCCTAAAAAATGTTTTCTTAACACATTTAATTTCTTTTCTTAATTAAATTAATTTAGACTTAGTTTTATTTTAATTTTATTTTTTTATTGAATTAACTTAGAATTTAGCAGTTTAATTAATTAATTAATTTCCATTCATTTTTATTTTAACCAATTAGGTTAAAACCTTTCACCAAAAAACCATAAAAAAAGTTTCTTTTTCTTTTACATTATCTCTATATTCTTATACATTTTTGCATTCTATTATTCAATATGGTTGTAATAGTAATTAGGTTTTAATTGTTTTCATCCCCATTTGTAATTTGTATCCCCCTCCCCTAAAGTATTGTAATAGCGTAGAACTTTAAATTTCCGCAATTTATCGCTTTCAATACTATTGCTAGTAATTAGGGTTTGTATGGTAAGACTTAAAATCAACAAGTAGACAACCCTAATTTAAGACAAAAATGAATGAAATCAATACACCTTGCACACTTGCACCTCTAGGGTTAACCCACACTTGTTGCCTTAGAATAAAACAGTCATGTCCCTCAAACGTGGAATACTTTAGCAAAGACCCTCGATTACAAAATCGTAGTCCCTCGATGACCCTTCGATGTTGCCTTCGGTAAAAGATCTTAGACCCTTACAATAAATTGCTAAGGTATCCTACATGTTTCCTTCTATGACTATACGATGACCCACGCATGTCCCTTCACATCTAATAATATGGTTGCTTACTAACTAACGGTAAGATAACACTATCTAAAGGAGGAGGAAAAGAACTAAGACTTTTTGAGTAGGTAGAATGCTCGTAGTTGCTTGCTCATAAATAAAACCATATTCACACTTACACCTTTAAAACATCTTTCTAAAAACAAACATCTCCTTGAACTATTTACAAAACCAACACTTTGTATACATTCTTATAGAGACGAGAATCATTACAAAGTTTTCCGAAACAAAGGAGTTTTCAAAATATTCTCAAACTTACACAAAACATAAAAAAATTTACAAAAGCATTTCAAAGTGAGCTAGCAACTAAGAGCCCGTAAATAACTACGGATGAAATGGGTGCTAAGACCTTCCCTTTTCATAACCTACCCCCTGAACTCAAGAAAATATCTCAAAAGGTTTTTCCTGTTCTTTTCACCCTTTCCTTTATTGGATAAAATAAAAGTAGGTGGAGACTCTTGCTATCCGCAACAATTGTGATAAAACTCAAAACACCCAAGTCATTTCTCCCACCATATTACATACCTTCAACCTTGAGTTGGTAGTTTGATTACCCCATGTAAGTCAGTGTTACTCTTTTTTTGCTATCTCCTCTATGAATGGATAGTTCACCTTTGAGAGTTAACCAGTGATATACAATGCTTGATCCTCATGTTAATGAGTTGATGTTACTTTGTCTCCTCATTGGGCTTTACCCCAATAGAGTTAAGATTTTTCTTTTCCCCGACAGGGTTAATTCTGTCTCCAATAGATTCAAGTCTCTATGACTAGAGTCGTGTTGATCTTTAGTGACTTACTTCCCTGTTTGAACTCTCTTTCTCAAGTCGGCCTGTAATATTTTTTGTTTCCCCAATGGTGTTCTCTTCACCTGTGGAGTTTTAGAATTCATAATCATACACATTGCATGGAATCTTAAGGCCAAAAATAGGGTTTATTTTATATTTAAGTATCTTCAATCGCGTCAAGACGAAGCTTTAACCTTCGTATCTCTGGATAGAAGACACTTAAAATAAGGGCAGCTATTATACCCCAATTTTCCCCCAAGATCCTCAATCATCTCACATTATCATAATTACATCAATATCACACATGGGGTTGGTGGTTCTCTCTCTTTGTCTCTTATCTCTAAGTTTGTATTTGAGGGATCACCAAGCACCTTGACTTATGCATCTTGTACATATGTATTCTATGGTTGATTGGTTTTCTAGGTAACCTCAAGATATGTATATATTTTCTCTATGAGTATTTGTTTTGTAGGTGATGATACAATGACACTTTTCAAGTTGATTCATAGGTTCATTAGTTTATTTCCATGCCTTCTTCAACAAGCTCTAAGCTTCATATTTGAGTGTGCTTCAAGATAATGTAATGTCAAAGTCTATTATGATTCATCATGCTTGTTTTGTCAAGAAAAGTCAAGAAATGTGAAGTTGATTCAAGAAATTTGACCTAATTTGGAGAAATTCTTGATTCCTTGTTTGCAAGTGCATATCTCTCTCAATTTTCAACATTTGGAAGTTATTCTTATTTCCATGGGTTCATATTATCATCTACAACAAATTCTCTTCACATTTCAAAATCAATTTCGCAAGAAAGATTATCAAAAGTTGAAAGGGGGTCCAAGTCATTTTGATGCTCTAGGAGCTAGGGTTTTGGACTTCCAAGGACAATATCTTGCTCATATTTTGATATTTTTGAATGATTTAAAAGCTATGCTTCTCTTTAAAGAGTTAGTGACAAATTACTTCAAGATTTTCAAGTAAATTTTAAATGGAAGATCACTAATGCTTGAGAAAGATTACAAGTTCTCTAGATAGGCCATCAATTTCCATTATCTGACTTCAAAGGATTATAACTTGGTCATTTTTTATCATATTGAGCTCATTATTTTTCTAAAACAATCTTAAGGATGTTAACTTTAATTATCCTTTTGGTTCAAAGCTTGAAAATGATGGGAAAATACTTTTTGAGTTCAAAAGATTATAGGCCATCTCATGGATTTTCATCAATTTCACAAGGCTTTAACTTTTTCAACACTTGGAGTTTTTGAGTGATTCAAGTTTCACAATGCTCTTTGGGAAGTCTAATTCATGATAGCATCATTGTTCAAAGCAAAATTTTGAAGGAAAGTCTTGTGTGGAATCAAAACATTATAGGTCATTTTTGAAGAAGAAACTTAGAATTTTTCTAAGTATAAAAGTTATCATCTTTTTCTCAACTTTGACTGATGACAACTTGTAGCTCAAGCATCCAAATGAAACCTTTATTGGAACATTGTAAATATTGTTACATCATTTTTCGAATTCCTCAAGAATCATGCCATAACGCTTCCTACATTGCTTGCACCATAGATTCAAAGTCAACATGTTGAAATTGAATTTTTCTCCAAAGTCAGAAATTGAAATCCATAATTCAGCTTCTAAACACCAAATTAGCACACGCTTTTTATCTAAAAAAGTTTAACAAAGTTCACAAATATCATTAGCACCTTAAAACACAAGTTTTGGCTGAGTTTTGATACACATGGAGTCACACATTTCTCATGACTCGGGTTGCATCGAATTTCCCTCCAAACTCCACTAATTCCTCCAATTCTTTTCACCATTCACTCTCCTATAAATAGAGGACCATATTGCACTCATTTAGACAAGCTTGGACAGCCAAAATCATCCTGCCAAACTCTCTCTCAAAGCTCACATTTCTGAGTTTTTCGTATTAATATTTCCACCATCATTCAACCCAATTTCTTTGCACATTCACAATCCTTGAACTTCTCTGAACCTAACACAACAAGAACCAAGCCTTGAAGTGTCCTGAATTGTTCTAGCCAAGTCTAGTTTCAGAGCTTATTTCTGGTACTTCATTCAGGTAGATTCCTTAACAAAATCAATCCAAATAAAGGCCTAATTTACTCTCCTCATCCTTCTGATTCTCGTGTTTCTTAAAATTTTTAATTTCTTTGAGATTTGAGTGAGATATTCCAGATTTTTCGTGCTCGCTATTATTTCTGTTTTTTCCAAATCGAGCCTTGCTCAGTTTATATAATTTTGACGCGAGGGTACCATTAGAATCATCTTAAAGAGACGAATCTAATGGTACCGGTCTGGTTTGCTAATTTTACAATTTTTGGAACTCCAGTCTAGGGCGTCTGGATGTTGAAGACAATTTATGTGTCGTGCTTCAACCAATGATAGCATGGCATGTGATTTTTTGAATTTTATCATGTGTGTTTATTTTACCATATGCGTGTTTTGAGAACGATTGGATCTGATTACTTAATTAGTCAGACTCCATCCAACATGTCAGATTTTTAGTTGCTTTTAATTATTAAATAGTGATTCAGTGTATTATCCACTAATGACCATATCATGCACAGCGCGCCAGATCCCTTGGATCTGTTTACTAATGTGTTTTGATAATGATCCAGTGGTCTAGATTTTTTTGGCTTATTATTTTATTTTCTGGTTTTTGTTTTAATTGTTTTAAACTTAAAAAAATCATAGAAAACTCATTTCTGGCCTAAAAATTATGAAAAAATTCTCAAATATATTTTGGAATATTATCTTTCTGATTTTTATTTTCTGATTTGATATTTTTTATGATTTTTCTCTTATTTTGACTTGTTTAAATTGTTTAAAAACATTTCCTGATCACTAAAAATTCTGGAAAAAATATGGAATGATCCAATGGGCTCTTGACAAATATTGGTGACCTGGGTTTATTTTTATCTCTGATTTTATTATTTTTTACCATTTTTGGTTTGTTTTACTTATTTATTTACATTTAAATTATAGTTTCTGACTTTAAAAAATTATTTAAAAAATTGTCAACACTTGTTGACTTGTGCTTGACCTCTGATATCTTTGTGGGATTTTTATTTGTAGTCTTAACACATTTTGTGTAATTTTCCATTTACTTTCTTTTATTATTAAATTTAAACTTGTTTTTTATTGTTATTTTACATGTGTTGCAAATAAAAGAGGATGATCTACATATCATCCCTCTAATTTGTTTTTCAACACATAAATTGTTATTGACCGGCCCCGTTGTAGGATGACTTCTATATAAGTTACTTGGCTATTGCTTAACATAGCGCTAAGTTTTGTCCCGAATCGGAAAATGATCATTGGTGGCATAAACTTCATGTTTAACAAAGCCGGAAAGATGGTTGAGTCTTTGACTTTGGTTCAATACTTGAGAAACTTGTCTTGTAGTCGCTTTGATTCTATCAAGATTCTGATAAGTCTTCACTAACCTTATCCAATTGTCAATTCTCAATCATCTCTGATCGAAAACATTTATGCCGCTACAAGTACAATATGTGGTTAGTGCACACCCATACAAATCTTTCTCTATTGAAAAAGAAATTGTTCCACCTGAACAGGATCACAAACATCTGGCTTCTTTGATTAGAAGAGACTGGATGACAAAGAAATCAAAATAATCTTCATATATGAACTTGACCTTCACTTATGAGAACAAGTGGCTAAGATGGAAAATCTCTATTGGAATTAGAGCTCAGCCTTTGCACTTCTACTAGCTTGAATCAGAAGACTGAACAAAGAAGTAGCTAATAGGTTGACCATCATTCACCCTACTAATCTAATATATATTTTCTGGACAAAATATCTTAGACACACAACATATATACCTCCTCTTCCAAGTCAGGAGTAGGTTCCAAACATATGTGATCATGCCACACTTTCCTGTCACCCAAAGCAACTGTTATGCAGTAGGAATTCGCACACTTGCTGACACAATGTCCAAACATCTTATAGGACATCAGTTCCTTCTTCTGGAACTTACAAAACAAAGCTTAATTCTAAAGCCTAACGTTGTTTCCAGAAATCAAATAACCCTTGATCACCTTCAAGGATAAAATTCCAAGCTTCCACATCTGCAAGACTCAGAGTCCCTTTCCTAATTAGGTCAATTATTAGGAATACTATGTATGAAGCCAAAATAAATGGCTTTCATCATTCTTTAACAAACTCATTAAAATTGCCTTTATGAGAGGACTTAAGAGATAAAACTCAAGTATCGTTGGCAACTTCTCATAATTAGTTGATATTATCTTGCATACACACCAAAGTTGTTGAGAAGACCAAACCCTAATGTCCTTCTTTTTCTTGCGGAACAAGAAACAATAAGGGTTACACCAGATACCATGCAGCAGAATACACAATAACACAAAGCTCCTCAGCAGTCCTAAGGCACAACATATTGCACACAAACTCCCGGGTGCAAAATTGTCCTAGGTTTGAAAATAAATCAAACCTAACATTGTAGCTCTCCACAAAAGCTGCACATATGAAACCAACAGACAGGTCTAATACACACCCTGTCTTAAATAGTCCACCCTCCACTTCAAGGAACGATTCAAACCTCAATATGAACTCTCCAAGTTCAAATAACTTTTCAGTAATACCTTATTCCTTGCCCATGACTAGAAAGTATCATCCCAGGATCTAACCTAGAACAGAAACAGGACGACCTACTCTGATACCAATTGAAATTCTGGTTAGTCAGACTCCAGATGTCCTAAGAGGATGTCGAGACATTTGTATCCAACTTTGAAACACACAAGCAATGTATACAGGTATAAGAAAATACTGAAAAGTAATAAAGCAACACAGGTATAAGAAAATACTGAAAAGCAATAAAGCAACACATAAAATTGTTTACCCAGTTTGGAACAACCTTCATACTCTAGGGGCATACTAAGCCAGGATCAAGTCCAATATGATAGTATCAATTTGAAGCTAAACTCGCATGCTTACAATTTATCACTTAATAACTACATGTGCTATACTTCTACCTAAGACTCACCTAGGTATGAGGCCCTCCTCAAATTCCCTTCAATCACAGGAAGCGATTGGATATAAAGACTGGAAGACACACTTCTATGACATCAAACTGGAAGCCACACTTCCATGACAATACCTAGTTAAGACTTAAAGCTAAACTCTAACGTTTAAAACTTTGAAACCAAAGCTAAACTCAAATGTTTATAACTTTTCCCTTAACTAAGAACAGAACCTGGAGTTGCTTACAAGCTTCCTCCAAGAACCATACTCGACTCCTTGCTTCACAGCTTCAGAGTGAGGACACAAACCAACTCTCCTAGAGAGGGTACTAACGACACAGCCCTAATGATACATCTTTTAAATTCACTTATGGTTCCAATTATAGGTTACAAGGCTTCTATTTATAACATATACCCAACTGGATTTGGGTCTTCAATCACAGCTCATCAGTTGTTACAATTTTGCAGAATATTCTGCATAACAATAGGTCTTAAATCAATTATTTCCTAAATAATCTCCATATTTAGAAACTCAATATTCTTCAATATTCCGATTTGATTCTTCTTGACCTATAAAAAAGAACCACATAGGATAATATAATATCCTAAAATATATTTTGTCATTGTGACTTAACAGAATAAACAGATCACTTCAGCTCAGGCACGATGTCGTATGCTCCTTCATAGGATATCTTATTTGACATGTTGTTCCATATGTTGAAACAGTTCAACACAACATGTTCCAATCATAAGATAGGACTTCTTGCATAACATGTTCCTGTTAGCAAGTTAAATACATCCTATCTAACATATTTCTACTTTATTTGTTTTACAAAAATTCAAGTCAATCCAAAAAATAGAATTAACACTGTCGATATTCATGGTAATTGCTCCATGATTTTTCCCTGTAATTTCTTCGAACAAGTTCACCATACATGTTGCTTGACATGCACAAAGAGAACCAGCTATGTACTCTACTTTGCACGATGATAATTCCACTACTGGTTCCTTTCTTGAACTCCAAGCAACTGGTGCACCACCTAGCATAAACACATATTCTGCTGTGGATTTTTGATCCTCAGCATCACTACACCAACTCGAATCAATGTATCCCACTAACTTACATTATTTTCCTTTATCAGTTGCAGGAAATAAAATGCCATACTTAAGAGTCCCTTTGAGATACCTTAGTATCCTCTTCGCCACTGCTAGATGTGATACCTTTGGCTTCTGCACGAATCTACTCACCATGCCTACATTGTATGCTAAGTCAGGTCTCGTATGACAAAGGTATCTTAATGACCCAATAAGTCTTTTGTATTGGGTTGGGCCGACATCATCTTCATCTGCATCTTTCGACAGTTGCAACCTTGGTTCAGCAGGTATCGAAGTCGAGTTGCATTCTTTCATCTCAAATATCTTGAGAATTTCTCCTGCATATCTTTTTTATGGATCATAAAACCTTTACTACTCTTGTAGAATTCGATACCAAGGAAGTATGAAATGTCACCCAGATCTGACATTTTGAATTCCTTGCTGAGATCATTTTTGAAGTCTTTGGTCTCCTTCTTGCAACTACCTATTATTAAGAAGTCATCGACATAGAAACATAGTATAAGAAATTCACTATTGTTTCTTTTTACATATACTCCATATTCAGTTGTGCACTTCACAAATTCCTTTTCCCTTAGAAAACTATCAATCTTCTTATTCCAAGCTCTTGGATCTTGTTTCAATCCATACAGGGCTTTATGCAACCTGTACACCTTTCTCTATTCACCATGCTTCATAAACCCAACTGGTTGTGTAACATAAACTTCTTCGTCTAAGGGTCCATTCAAGAATGCATATTTCACATCCATCCAACATATGTGCCAATTGTTCATTTCTGCTAGACCAATAATTAACATGATTGTTTCGATTCTAGCAACGGTGCAAAAACTTCATCGAAGTCTATTCCTTCTTTCTGGAGAGATCCTTTCGCCACTAGCCTTGCTTTGTGTCGATTTACTTCCTCTTTGGAATTCATCTTTACTTTGTATACTCACTTTACATCAATTACATTCTTTCCTTGAGGAAATTTAACAAGTGACCAAGTGTTGTTCTCTTTGATGGACTTCACTTCTTCGTTCATTGTTTTCACCCACTTCAAGTCCTTCAATGTTTCAGTTGCATTTACAGGTTCGACATTTACATATAAAGCATAATGTACCAGCTCACCTTCGTTATCTAACACAGCATCTAATGTAATAACACACTCTTGCAATCTTGTAGGCATGCGTCTTGTTCTTTGAGGTCTGCTTGTACTTGTTTGATCTATAACTTTCTCTTATCGAACTTCTCTTTCGAATTGAGTTTCTGGTTCTTCAGGTAAGATTCTCACTAAATCTTTCTTGACATTTTCAGTCCAATCCCATTATTTAAGCTCATTTATGATCATGTCCTCGTTGATCACAAACTGCTTGTGCGCTGGGTCGAATAACTTATAACCTCATATCGAATGATATCCTACGAGGATCATTTGACTCGACTTGTCATCAAGTTTTATTCTCTACTGATCTGACACATGTCTATGTGCAATATATCCAAATACCTTTAGATGACTCAAGCTAGGCTTCACACCAGACCAACATTCTTCTAGAGTAATTCCTTCTAACTTCTTTGTTGGACATCTATTCAAAATATATATTGTAGTTGACACAACTTCATCCCAAAACTCTTTAGGTAAGTGATTACCTTTCAACATATTTCTTACCATATTCATGATGGTTCAATTCTTTCTTTCTATAGTTCAATTCTACTACGGAGTGTAGGATGGCACCACCTCATGCATAATCCCTTCTTTTTCACATAATTTGTCGAAATCTTTCGACATATACTTTCTACCACCATTAGTTCTCAAAACTTTGAGTTTTCGACCACTTTGTCTTTCGACCATAGATTTAAACTTGGTAGATACCTTGATCACTTCACTTGGATTGGTCCATATACATCAGAGTATATGACTTCAACAATAGCCTTTGACTTTCTTCCTGTATCCTTATTGAAGATATTCTTGTGATGCTTCGCCTTCACACATTCCTCACATACCTCGTTTGGAATGTCAATTTTTGGCAATCCTGAAACCATATTTTTTTCTCTTTAAGTCTTTGATGTCTCTGAAATTGAGATGACCTAGTCGATAGTGCCATGTCTATTTTCCTCTTCTAGCTGCAGTCGAAAGGCAGTGGTGCTCCATCACACTAAGTTCAATCTTAAAGGTTCTATTTTGAGACATTTGAGCCTTCAAGATTAACCTTTCATTTGCGCCGACGACTCTCATCATCTTGTCTTCGACCAACACTTTGTAATTCTTTTCGACCAACTGCCATATGCTGAGCAAATTGCTCTTCATGCCTGATATGTACAAAACATTGGAAATTACTAACCTCTTGCAATCTTTCCTCATAATCATAACATCACCAATACCTTCAGCTGTCAGGGTATTGTCATTTGTGAATTTCACCATGTTCTTCATTGAGGGTTTTAGATTGACAAATCAATCTTTTCTTCCAGACATATATGATGAGCATCCTGAATCTAAGTACCATTGATCCTTGAATTTTTCTTCATCTCTTGTTGTCACCATCAGCAACATCTCTTCTTCTTCATACTTTGTAAACTTTGCATCACTTTCTTAATTCTTTCGCTTTTCTGGACAATCACTAGAATAGTGACCATATTTCTGACAATTGAAACACTAAATGTGACTCTTGTCAGGTTTTTGACCACCACCTTTTCCTCAACCTCCAGCACCACCTCTTTGGTTTCTTTGGTATTAGAGTCTTCTCTGATTCGACACAACTTCTTCCTGCTGGTTTTCTCTACCAGTCGAATTGTTGTAGCCACCTCTACCTTTGTTGAAACATTATCCTTTGCCTTTACTTTTTTTGTTGAATGTGCCTGCAAAGCCACATCACTCTTTGACTTGTCTGCAACTCTTTCAGCTATTCTTTGTTTATGAGATTCAAGTGTCCATTGAAGTTCTTCCTTCGACAAGGTTGACATGTCCTTCGACTCTTCTATGACAACTACCGTATGGTCGAACTTCAGAGCCAAAGATTTCAAGATCTTCGAAACAACAGCTCTTGTTGTTAACGTCTCTCCATAAACCTTGATTTGATTCACTAGTTTCGTAACCCTAGTGAAGAAATCAGACTTGCTTTTTATATCTTCCATCGAAGCAATTCATATGTTCTTTTGTGAGATTGTAACCTCACCTCTTTCACCTTCTCGGCGCCTCCAAACGATTTCTTCAGGATTTTCCAAGCTTCTTTTGTAGATTCTACACCACTAACCTTTTCGAAATTGTCTGGACTAACACATTGGTGAATTATAAAGAGAACTTTATAATTCTTTTTCTTCAATTCTTTGTATTTTGCCTCTTCTTTTCTAAAGCTTCTTCATCAAGTGGTTCTAATCCATATTTCACAAGACCCCAAAGACTTTGAAAACAGAATATAACCTTCACCTGTTTACACCAATTCTCATAGTTATCGCTTTTCAGAATTAGGAGATTTTATGGAAAATTTCCATTCCATAATTCATCGCAATTGATTTTTCTTCTTCCCTTGATCGCTCAACCGGAGTTTTTGATACCATATATTGGAAATCTACCAAAACCTATGATGAATTTCTACCAATTTTGATGAACAAGATTGTTATCACCACACAATGACAATGAAAAATAAAAGATGGAGAAAGAAAGTATTTTTCTGTAGAGTTTCTCTTTGTCCACAAGTGAAAAACTTTATTCACTTGCAACTGCAAATTCTGTGAATGAATTTATTTTAAAAATAGGGATTACTCCCTCTATTTATAGATTTATGTTAACTTGCTCTCTAAACCAAAGCCCAAAACTATAAAAACTCAAAATATCTATTTTAGACTTAAATCAAATCTATCTATTTTAGATCTAAATAAAATATGTGTCGGTCTGCTTCTATATTTCGATAGACTAATTCGACACACCTTGTGTCGAATAACATACTACTTTCGACACAAGAAATTACGCTTTCAACAATTTCTACAAGACCAAGTCGATCAGCAAAAAACAAGGCCAAAGAACCAAAATAAAATAGAAGAATTAAGACCATAGAATCTATCCAACAAAGATGCGGAATGGGATGCACCGCTCATATCAATCCACAAGCAAAATTTAAACTAAATAAAAGAGAAAAAAGAGAGAGAGAAAATATGGAACAAATGTTCACCATCCTCTTTCTTTAAAAAAAAATAGAAAGAACACACCACATTATGAACATCTTCAATAATACTTTGCCTAGTCAAGTCCACCCTGTTAAGAATTAGACGCCATTAGTATTGAGACACATTAAAAATAATGTCACCATATCATTACAAAATGAATTTTTTAAACATATTTCAAACTAGTTCACAATAGAACCTGTCTAAGAATATGTCCTATTCTAATTTTCCAGTCGGTTTCAATGTCCCCCTTAAGAAGATATACATCAATTTCATAGAAGAAAAAGTAGAAAAAAACTTTGAAAACAAGTGGCCCCAAGTGGGGCTTATGTCCCAAGCTGAACCTGCTGTTTTTGTCTCAACAAATGTACAGGGAACCTTCTGATGTAGGGTAATGTATTGGTGACTTTACAACTGGTGCATCAATGAATGATTCAATGCATGTGACATTGCATGTCTCTGACAATAATACCCCAAAAGAACCATTGAACCTAAACTTTTGTTGTGAAGTTTTATAAGGAACACATATTCAAATCTAAATATCTTCTCAAAGTGTGAAACATGAACTTCCACGATTCACAGTATAAACCACAAGAGAAAAATTATTCCTACACTAAAATGTGACATTGACACCGTAGATTGATACGGTTTGTATTTTTATAATATTTAATAATATTTTTTTGATACAAACAAACATGCAAAGATGCTGTATTTTTGGTGGTGTAAGCATACGGTGTATCATTTTAAATGTCAAAATAGCAATCCTCAAACCACAAAGTGGTGTGTCAAGTATAGAATCTTCAGATACGTGATTCACTATTATCTTGGTTTCTGTTCCTATCATGTACGTATTCATAACAAAAAAGAATAATAATATTTTTAATATTTTCTCTCTCAAAATAATTAGTATCTTTCTAGACATAAATAATTGATTGTAATTGTTAAAAAACAAAAATAATTTATATAATTTTACAAAAGAAATTATTTCACTATTAAATGAACAATTTCATATACATATAAAAAACACATGAAATACTAATTAATTATATTATATAATTTAATAAAATATGAAATATATATTGTCAAAATATTGAATTAATATCATGTTTTTTCATTTAAAAATAATTTTATTGATAGTTTTATAAATTTTTTATTATATTTTATATTTCTTCTATTTTAAAATGATTATCATTTAAGATATTTTGAAGAAACCATCTTCCTTCACTTATTTGTTTCATTTTTTTTTCTTTCAATTTTTTAATAAAAAGTGTCAAAATTAATTCAAGTGAAAGCTATATTATGAAATTTGGTGGGACCTATTTAAATTTTTTGAATAGCTGTAAGGATATTTAAAAAATGAAATTGTGTTGTTTAAATAATTGAAAATAATAAAATAATATAAAAAATTAAATGCGTTTAATTTAAAGAATAATTTAAAGAATTTAAATGGTTTCAATGAATGTGAGTGTTACTAATAGTGTAGAAAATAGAAAATAAATGGCATAATTAAAAAAAATAGTAATCATTACTATATTGAAAAGTGAAAATGACAGTCATTTTAAAATAAAATTTATTTGTTAAAACGATAGTTATTTTGAAACAGAATGAATAACAAGAATATTTCAATCGAGAGAAAGTAGTAGAAATTACTTTTAAAGTTTTATCTTTTCATATTTTTTACATTTTAATGGTTCAAATTTTACAAGATACTACTCTGGTCTGATTTATAATAAAAAAGATAAATTTCGCGTTTATTAAGAAATTAAGAAAGATAATTGAATGTATTTAGTTTTTTTGATTTCATGTAAGAGAAATAATATAATTACTAGTATATCCTTAATTAAATTGTCATTCACTAATAATATTAAGTAATTAATGTATGAATAATTTTGTAATACAAACATTAAATACACCTAAATTTATGAACATTTGCTTATATTTAAAGCCAAAAAATTTTGAAGATTTTTGCTTATAAATAAGAATTTTTTTAGCAATAACCAAGTATTGAAAAAAAAATACACAAATAATCATGTTTCGGAGAAAATTACGCATATAACCATGATTTAGAAAAAACTACAATTGAGGCGCCAAGTGAGATGGCGCATCCTCTTTAATTTTATATGAGGCGCCAAGTGAGATGGCGCATATGTGCAGCATGTTTGTCCTAAGCCATCTCAGATGACGCCTAAGTGCATTTAAGAGACAATGTTTTGCTTTTTATTTTAAATACGAGACAATAAGTAAACGACATAGCTTAATGAAACTTCGAATTTTCATTAACAAATGAACGATTACATAGAAAAAAACATGCATATTATTTAGTCGTCCCCCAGAACTCGGTAACGACCTGTGATTCCGCACCCGCGTCCTCTCCTATCTCGTGGTGGGTTTCATCGATTTTCCTATTGTTGTTGGATCGATGGTGCAGCGAAGTCAATGCGTTCAGGATCCATGAAATCTGTCAGATCACCATATCTGGAAGATTCGCTTTGGTACAGTCGGTTACCCGTGCCCTCAAAGTTTGGTCGTCTTGGTGGGAGGTGGGGTTCCATGGATGGTCTATAGTACTGGTCGTCTGAGTAAGGGGGTAAAAAGGAAATGAATCTTGGTTGCGATTGTTAGGTGCTATGGTGATGTGGTGGTTGATGGTAAGTTGGGTCGGTTGGGTCATATTCTTCAGGAAAGCCTAGATATTTTTCAGGAAAGCCTAGATCTGGACTAAGGTGAGATGATGATGGGCCCATATCGAGATGTGGAGAAGACTGGAATTGTGTGTGGGGCATGTGGGTGTATTGGTGTTGTGATTGGGATTGGGCTTGGGTGTGGGGCATATGGGTGTATTGGTATTGAGGTGGTGATTGTGGTTGGGTATTTGTGGATCTGTATCATCGTGGTGTTTGGTGGAAACTTGATGTGCATTGGGTTTGTTGTTGGGGATTTGAGGCTTGTGCCCATTGTATTCGTGGATCAACCAAATACCTCAGATGAGACACGTGCATTTCTGGGTTACTAACCGATATGTACCAATCAAAATATTGATCTGTGTGTTGCATATTATTCTGGTTGAGGAAAACAGGGAATTGTAAGACATGTTGGTGATGCATATGCCACATCTTACACCATTCTGGAGCAAAATATTTCCAATTAGTAAGACTCCATTGGGCGTCGACCCTTTTGAGATGCCAGGGTGACAAACAAGTTGGATCGCATGGTATTTCTTGATGCATTTCGAACTGCATCTTGACACGGTCGTTGTGGTGCATCTCCATAATGTTGAACAATATAATTGCAGTCTTTGCAGTCCAAACTGCTGCATCCTCGGGGTTTGGTTCATGGTCCAAACCCAAATATGATCTCCAGATAAACTGTGGATAAAATTAAATCAGAATAATGAAAATGTAAAAAATAAATAATTTAAAAGAAGAAAAGTTCAAAGGTACTACGTACATCATCCGGGCCAAGGTGATCTAATAGATTACGATATAGAGCGACATTGAATCTTGGATTCTTACCGTAATCCATACCCGTTACGCAGTACCTAAAGGAATTGAAAAATAGTTAATTTTATATATTTATTTGGCGAAAGGATGAATAAAAAATTATTTAAGTTCTTGACTTACTTTGTTGCCTATGGGAAAATGAATGCATTGTTGTTGATGGGGTTTACGACTCCATTCTCCACCAACCCCGTGCTTGAGTAAGAAAGCACATCCATAAAAAGTACATTTGTCTTTTGTGGTGTTTTTACACAAAGAACTGTATAGACGGACTAAAACAGCGAACTCCAACTATATTTTCTTGTTTTTTCAAAGTTCCTAAGCAAATTTAAATGCATAAAATTTACACTATTCCCTGTACTTTCGGGAAATAACAAGCTTTCAAATAGTATCATTATATAATTTCTAGCTTTAATTATTCTTGCTAGCTCAGACGAATTTTCATTCAACTCAAGAGTCGCATAATATTTTTTTGAGTTCGGTAATAATATACCTTGGCCTCTAGCACCACTACCTTCCACCATATCTTTTCCCAACAATTCCTCACATAGAGAATTGGGTTGTTGAACCGACCCATTCACTATCTTACCATCGATAGGGAGACCCAATAACATGTACACGTCCTCTAGTGTGATGGCACATTCACCTATTGGTAGATGAAATGTGTGTCTCGGGTCTCCACTTTTCCAACATTGCAAGTATAAACTTGGAATCAATCGTACAGTTTGAGATTTTTATAACATTTCCAAAACCCTATTCGAGATAAGACACGATCAAAGGGTCGGGAGTAATGTAGTTATGTGAGTGAATTATAAATATTTTAGTATTCTAAATTCAAAATGTGAATAGTGTAAGAGTCCATAAGATGACTAATTGAATAACAATTTTATAAAAATTATATTAATATAAAAGAACATTTAAGAATTTATAGAAACTTACAAACGCCGCAATATTGTCTTTCTCAAGAATCTACGAACACACGTGGCTCTGCAACATGATCTGTGTTTGATCTCTGACAGACATGCATCTATTGAGAGTGCGTACAATAATTCTGCAAATAGTTGGCATGACCCCCTTCTACGCATGTCTGCTGCATTAGACATATCGTTCAAAATTTCACCAGGGAGATCAAAGACAAGGCTCTTAAAAAAACAGTAATGAACGCAGGGTATGCATTAACATAACCCTCATTCAAACATTATCGCAACGAGATCAGATTATCAAATTCTGATGCAGGTAGGTGGATTAATAATATTCCAGTGGAGAAATGGACAATTTCATACGAAAATAGATAATGATGGGGCCACGTGACAACAAATCTTGTTGAATCAATGAACGGTGTATTCAAAGGCATATGAAACCTCCAAGTAACCTCTTTGGTGAAATCAACATATTTTAGGATGGCATCGTTGTTTGCAAAAAGAGGTGAAATATGGTACGCGGTGTTACAATCAGGATAACTGTGGAGTGAAAGTTGTCTGAAATTTATCAAGGCAGAGGGTGCCAAAGCCAACACCCATCTTGTTACACGGTTCGACCGACATAACCACAACGTCATTGTCAAAGAGATAATTAAACACAACGAGGGACTGTCAAGACAAGAGTATAGGGTTATACTACCATCTCGTTGTTGCGATTGTGGAAAGTTTCAAGCATTTCGTATGCCTTGCTCACATGTCATTGTGGCATGTACGCATACTCATCAAGATGCATTACTACTTCTATCTCCCATTTACAAGTCCGAGACATTGCTCAGCGTATACAACAATGGCTTTCCAGTGGTAGTGAAACCTGATTATTGAACTGCGTACCAAGGGGAAATAGTTTGAGACAACAACCAAATGCGAAGGAATAAAAAGGGTCGTCCCAAAAGCAAGTGTATCACAACTGAGATGGACGATCTTGACAAGTTAGAAAGAAAGTGTGGTTTATACCGTCAGGCAGGACAAAATCGAAAAAATTATCTCACCCGTGCTACTAGCTCGGGCACGGCAACATAAATATTATATGTAAACTATCTGTACTTTTTTAATATCAGAGCTTTTTTCATTAAAAGCATCTGTTACAATAAACCATACGCAAACAATAAATAAAAACACATCACGACTAAAACAACAACAAATAAAATATGTAAACATAACATCAACAACACGATAAAATATCTAAAGAATTACAACCGTCGAGATAATTTCATTTGATCTGTGCATCATCACCATTACGTCTGTGTCTGCTTTGACTTCCTCCAACCAAGATTGAGGTCTTCCAGTTGCATGTGAGGTGGATGTTCTTCTTCTTTGTATCTTTCTGATTTGTTCCCTAACTTCGATGTCTCCCTATAGTCATCGCTTCAACTCTCGCTTCAGACGCTCCATGAAATGAATGTGCCAAAATTTCATTTTCATCGGAGATTTATTGAGCGAGAAAATAACGTACTCATCTCTGATGAAAATCATGAGAGATGTCATGATGCAAAATAAAGAGAGAAAATGAGAAGAGAATGTGATAAAGTGTGAAGAATGGTGGAGAAATAGGTGTTTTATTTATAGAAAACACAATTGTATGTTGTAGTCATCCCAGATGACATCTCCTCTCCATATTATAGTGCATGCATCATCTCACGTGGCTTACAGGAAGTATATGCACTAAGTGAGATGACGCCTAAGACCAACTGGTGAGTGCATGCACCAATTGACTTGACGCCAATATATATATATATATATATATATATATATATATATATATATATATATATATATATATATATATATATATATATATATATATATATATATATATATATATATATATATATATATATATATATATATATATATATATATATATATATATATATATATATATATATATATACTGAAACATAATTATTTGTGTAATTTTCTTTGAAATATAATTATTATATATTTTTTTAATATATGGTTATCGAAAGAAAAAAAAATCTATAAAATAACGCAAGAGAGAGTACACATTTTAATATAGAGTATCCGAACTCATGAGAGCATCTATCATATTTCGTTGAATATCAATACTCTAAAGATAAATTTATCTAAAATTATACTTAACTCTAAAATAATAAAATAAAAAATATTAAAGAATCCAACGTTAGCCATTCTTAACAGAAAAATTAGGAAAGCAAAGCAAAAAAAGATTATTGAACATTTTTCTATTAATGTTATTTTAAACCTTTTAATAAAATATATTGACTTTTGATAAGCAAAAGTATTCATTTATTTTCAACTTACATATAATAAAAAGTTAACAAATCTACTTTATTTTATTAAGTTAGGTAATTTTACTTATAATTGAATCTTAACGAAATAAAATTTTAATTACTAATATATCTAAAATAACAACAGCAACTAAATCTTATTCTATTAAATAAAGTATTTAGTAGACTAGTATTTAAAATAATAATTTGAATTTTAAAAAATTAAAAATTATCTATCAAAAGTAAAACTTGAAAAAAAATTCAAATAAAGAATATAATAAATCAAATTTTAATTAATATGTTATAATATTAGCCACACTCTAAAACCAAATAGTAAAACTTTAAAAAACAATAAAATTATCAAAAGATAAAATGAAAATAAGAATTAAAAGAAATCTCACTTGGACATATGACATGCAATTTGATTATTATTTTTATTGTTTTACCTTAGTGAAACCTTATATTATATTGATATATAATAGGGCGATCCATACATGATATGCTAGTGTGGCTATACATGAAGAAAATTATAGATTAAAATATATTAAAAATAAAAAATAATATCGTTTAATAAAATATATTTATAATAAAAATAATAAAGAAAAATTAAAATATTTAATTTATTTTTGATTTTCAATCATCCATAAATAAATGTAGTCAGATCAAGTGAGAAAATTGAAGAAAAATGAAGGAATATTAATTTAGCAAATATGAAAGGAACAAACAAGCATTAAAGATGGTGAAGTTTGAGAGGAAGAGAAAAAGAAGATATTTTGAGAGAGAGAGGAACGTAGTGTTTTAAAAATCATATCAAATCGATCGGTCGAACCTATTGAAATAGAAATTGAAGAGATCATCGATCTGATTTAATTCTTAGATCGGATAAATTATTCAAATATAAATAGACTTTATTCAAAATTTATTTAAAACAACTTTCCACCAATAATTAAATTTATTAGATAGTGTTCTTTTATTATTTAATTTATGTTACAATTAGACTTTATTTAAAATTTATTTGGATTTGGATTTTGCATTATTTTGTTGTGTGTAATAATTAAATAAAATTTTAAAATTATGATATTTTAAAATTTTTATAGGTGTTATAATTTTTTTAGAGAACGATTCATCGCATTCAAATAATTTAATACTATATAGTTTTGTTATAAAGACTAATTTATTCAGTCGAGTTATCTTTAATCTAATTTTATTATGGAGTTAAATTAGTGACCAAATGATTCGACCAATAAACTAATAACTCAATAGTCTCATAGATTTGATGATCGGTCCGATTTTTAAATTAAAAGAAAAAAGTGAGAGGAAGAAATATTAAAAGAGTGAAAAGTTGGTTGGACTTGGTAATATATATATATATATATATATATATATATATATATATATATATATATATATATATATATATATATATAAAACAATAAAACTGGTGTGGCTATAGCCACACCCAGTCTTCACATAGATCCGTCCTTGTATACTAAACAGAAAATAAAATAGCTTTCATATATTTTATTCTATGATTGCATTTTACATTGTATGCTAAGCAAACTTTACTTTTCAACTTTTGCCTTTTGCAAAAGTAATCTTAATTTAAACTGAGTCAAGTTGCAAATTGATGTATTACAAACTTAGTACAATTTAAAACATTTCCTTGCATTTTTAACCTTTGCCTTAATGATTAATGGTCCAATCTATTAAAAAAATTAGAAACAAAATAAAATTATAAAACATATGCTTTTGGAAAGAAACTGCAAATTTTATTTCATGATGGTGGTGATAGATATACCATACAACACAAAGGGCAGATATCAGCATCAGTAAACTATAAAGAAGTTACAGAGACAAGTTCATAAAAAATGAAGCCTTAAAAAAACAAGGGCCTGGTAAAAAAACAACATTTTCCCAAAGGAAAAAGATTGTCATGGCAGACATGTATAACTTGCCGCCACGGCCAAGGCCCTCGAAAACAAGGCGTCATAACTCCGAACCCGACAACTGCTACAACCTTAACAAGAGCGCAAATACTGAAACTGCCCTTTGAGTCAAAACACCTATTGACACTGGTACAGATAACTGTAAAAACATAGACAGAGAGAACCAAGACATTGTGGCAAAACCGATACAAAGCCGGGCTAAAAACATCGGGGTGCCACACAAAGAAACAAAGATTTCTAACTCCAGAACCTGGAAGATATGTTCTCAGAGATATGCAGCCATCTAAAAGGCGGCAACCGAAAATAAGGTGCCAAAAACAGAATTCCGGTTAAGGATTCTGCAAAAATGAGTGTTAAATGATTGCATACTCCGGAAAAGGGAACCCAAGTCGCTGGATGATCAAGACCCACATCAATGGACCAAAAAACTACTATGCTGTGTAACTAGACTTCCGTGTGTTAATGGCTGAGGGAGAGATTAAGTCTTGCAGTTCAGGAGAGGATATCACACCTCCAAAGAAGTTCAACAAGCATTTCAACTGCACTGCTGCTGATTGAATTGCAATGCTGGATGTTTAGTCCCAAAAGGGTGTGGCCCAGTTTTCTCAAAGCGGGCAAACTCCTGTCCGTAACCAAAGTGCAGCCTGACAGAGAAAGAATCTGTAGATTTATCTGATTTGAATGTGCCAGGGCTGCTATTCCAGCATCAGAGATCGCACACATGGAAACATCAAGATCACAAAGCAATTGGCAATGCTCAGCCATTGCTATCAAGCTAGCATTGCTAATGTTTTTACAACCTTCGAGGTTTAGAATCTCGAGAGTCCAACCATGCAGATTGACCAGGGATGAAACTACTTTGTCCGTGAGATTTACGCAACCACTGAGATTGACTTTAACCAGACCAGCCTCTGAGCTCTCGAGCAGTGGAAGCAAACCAGCATCTGTCACTCCCTTAAGTCCAGTCAATTCAACCTGTTGAAGCTGAGGGCACAACTTTCCGAGTACAGATAGGGTAGCGTTTCCAAATCCAGGGCAGTTACAGATTGCCAATGAACGAAGTGATTCACAAGGAGATGAGGGTGACAATTCCAAGTCCAGATCTTTGATTCCATAGCAGCTTACAAGAGAAAGAGCCTTCAATTTTGCACCACAGTTAAAAAGGACACCAAAAAACCCAAATTGGGTAATTCTGTGGCACTCTTCCAATTTTAGGCTTTCAAGGGATATAGCAGCCTTGGTGAATGAAATCAACCCGTTGTCTGAGAGAAACGCACACTTTTGAAGGTGTACACTTTTCAGATTAGGGCAGCCCTTTCCAACAGCTTCAAGCCCAACATCGGTTACTCCCCTGCAGGATGCAATTGTAAGTGACTTCAGTTTGTGCAATCCATTAGCGTTTCCCATAACCCAGAAGCCCCTCTCACTAACATTTGGGAGGAAATTAAGGACAAGATCGGTAACTGCTTTTCCATAATGTCCAATTACAGCTAGGGAGAGATCAGAAACAGTCAATGCCTGGAGCTTCACCTTTGTCAAAAGCAAAGAAGTTGAAGAAAAGAGGCCAGCAATTCCCTGATCACCAACACCAGCACAATCCTTGATAGATATAGACTTCAGATTGGAGCAGAACTTTCCAATGGCTTGTAGACCTTCATTGTGAATGTTAGGACAAGATTCCAATGATAACTCGGTTAGATTTGGACAGTTTCTCGCGACTGCAATCAAAGCCTTGTCAGAAATTGAAGGGCATCTGCAAAGGTCAAGCTTCTCTAGCTGTTGACATCCATTAGCAATCTCAATTAGGCCTTCATCACCAACCGAGGAAACATTCCATAGAGAAAGAACCTTTAGAGAAGGGCACCCGCTAGCAACAGCTTTGAGACCTAGAGTAGTAACCCCGCGATTTGAGTTGTTTCCACGGATAGAAAGCTTTCCCAATCCTCCTCGTGATGCAGTTCCAACAGCAATAGCAGCAAGTCTAACATCAGTGGCCTTCTTTCCTTCCAAGCTCCGGGAAAGGTATCCCTCGCCTCCAAACTCTTGACTGTGGCCTTCCATTTTATTCTTGTCATCTGAGGTACTCTTGTTGCTACAGATTTCGTTCTTGCAAATACTGCTTAAAAGCATAAGCCAACGTTTGGAAACACAAGCGCAAGCACTCCTTTCTTCACCCACAGGCAACCTTCTAAAGATCTCAAAGAGACACTCATCTGGCAACGAATCAATTGTTGTTTTCTGCTTCTGCTCAAACCATTCTCCATCGAAAACAAATGGAACGCTGACACGAGATCTCTTCTGAGGAGGATAGTAGACATCAACCTGAGGGCCAAGAGACAGGTAGAAGCTTGCTTCCTTGGGGTTTGTGTATATTGAACCCCCATGGCAAAAGTTATCACCTGAGAACCAAAAAATTTAAGCAAACTCGTAAGAATTCCATCGTATCCTCTGAAACCATCACTAGATTCATATCAATTTTCAACAAAACTGCTTAAATCAAACATAAACAAAACAAACCACCCAAAACAAGAATCATATGCTAAATAAAACATCACAAATCAAGTTCTGATTTTTAACAAAAACAAACAAACCAAAGAAAAATTCTTAAGACAATTTCATGCTAAATCATCTCCCTATCTAATCAAAACTATGAACATATTTGTATCTCTAATCAGATCCAATAACCAATCAAAACTATGTCACACAAAACCCATAAATTCTAATCTTACAGATCTAGAACACAATATTACCCAATCAAAATTTCATCATTCAACCACATGATAATCCATAACCCATAACAAATTAAGAGAATTAAGAACACCCCATAATTTTATTTCACAAAAAAAGAGTATAATCATCATAAAAAAACAAACTTTTCCTATGAACATCAAAACGATCATCTAATCCGAAGACTTACCAGAAAAGCCGAAGACTTGAGACATGGATACAGCTGAAACAACCCTCGAACGAGAGAAAAAAGAACGGCGAAGAATAAAACAAAGACGGCGATTTCGATGTGTGACAATTGAAGGCAAACAAGCATGAGATAGAGAGATGAATTGAAGGTGTAAAATTGGGGAAATTGGAAACCCTAAGAGATAGGGCAAAAAAAGAAGAGAGAAAATTGGGGGGTGTAGAAAGAAAAAGAAGAGAGAAAATTGGGATTGATGATGTTGATGAAAGGGAAGGTTTTTATTGTAAGAGACAAGTGGGAAACGGATTCCCGTACAATGAATGGTTCATTTACACATACAATGTATCTTACATTCAATATGGAAAGTGGGGTTTTCTTTTCTATTATTCTTTTCCCCACTATGCTATCATTTTTTTTTTAATTTCTTTTTTTTACCTTTTCTTTTTTTCTTTTTTTTGACAAAAATCATGACTATGTGATAAATTGATAATCAAGTAATATTAGTGAATATGATGTTTTTGGACTAATTTCAATCCTTCCCTATTTTAAAGTTTGTTTGTGTATTATTCGCGTAAATAGTCAAACAAGATTAAATTCTAGTATATATTACTTCGCGTAGTATTCATTTAAATAGTTGAACGAGATTAAATTTAATGTGTATCATCTCATATAATATTGTTGTATAGTTGAATAAAATTAAATTTTATTACATATCACTATGCATAATATATGTTTAACTAGTTAAACAATATTCAATTCTAATATATATCACTTCGTATTCATATTCATATAAATAGTTAAATAAGATTAAATTCTAGTATATATTACATCGCATAGTATCTACGTAAATAGTTGAATAATATTAAATTTTAATATATACCATCCCACATGATATCCACGTAAATAGTTGAACAAAATTAAATTTTAGTATATTTCATCACGATCTGGTCGGTAGAAATAGTATTTGCATATAAATTATATGAATGTAACATTTCAATTTATACAATTAATTAAATTAAGTCATTTTACATGTTTTTATCTTTTTTATTTTATTTTATTTTTATACATTTTGTAATTTAGTAGTTCAACATCTTTGTATTGAATATTCTTTTAATTAGTTAAGTAACTAAAAATTGAAGAAAGAAGTTTTTGTCTCAGCGCAATCGCTTAGAAAAAATCTTTATTGAGAGATATTAGTCTATCATTCGACTAAATTTCAAGCTCAATAATAATGTTTGCACGTCTGGTGGAACTACAGTCAGAACCATTGAAAAATTACAATCATCGGGTCAATATTGTGTTTGATGTATGCATCTGCGGTTGAAAACAACCTTAGCAACATGGATCAACCATTAATGTCATGGACGAGAAGATCGGGCTAACCTCATCAATAACCATCACCATCATCATCAAACGAGTTTTGTGGATGAGGGTAATGTCCTAAATGTTATGTCATTTTTAACGTTAAAGAAGTATAAAAACATGGAAGATTTAATTCCAATCAACATGAAGATGTCTAGCTTCTTGGTGTGGCAACGCGATTGGAGTAAAATAGTTGATGTGATGGTGGGTTTAAAGGAGATAAGCCAACCTTTTTGTAATAGATAAAAAGTCTTCTTAACCTGTTATTTTAAGTGGTGATTGGATCTACACCAACGATTGTGTTCCCTAAACAATCTATCAGAAGCCAGTGTTCTAGGTAAGTGATGAGGTAGAGAATATGGAAGCCGACAATAATATTTTCTTATTTGAGGTTAAAATGTTTGAGGCTTTGTTTTATTCCCCTTACTTTAGTCTCATTATGACCCTTGAGGAATATGAAGAATGGGCATTAGGAGTTTACAACCACACTAAATCAAGAGGTTGCAACCTTTTGATGAAGGTATAAATGATTAGTTCACCACAAAAACTGGGGAACTTAATGGACCAGCTAGATACTTAGAATATGAATCCATGGTGTTATACTCCTTGTTCCAAGGCAGTGAAAGTGAATGTGAATTGGGAATACAAGAACCACTTGTGACTTTGATTGAAGATGGTAGGGATCATGCAAGTAAATCACCAATTCAAATAAAATTTCTAATCTTTCAGGCACTAGGTCCATTAGTTAAATCAAGTTTAGAAACCCCATAAAAAGACTTAAAATGATCGAGATTAGTGGATTGCTAAAACAAAGGTGACTGAATTGGCTTCCTACGAGTATAAGATTCTTGATGATGAGAGAGAAATATGTGGATTTCTATTATTCGAATCTTGAATAATGTTAATTTTAAACTTGTATTTAGTTTGTTGTTAAAAAAGGTTTGCATGTATTTAGAATATATGCTTATCGTTATATTTTCTTATACCAAAAGTAAATAGTTATCAAAGGAACTTGGTTCTTGTATTAGATTGACATAATTACTTGATGAACACATTTTGTTCGGATCAATTAAAAAATATAAGCAATTATGTCTAACATTTCTACATTAAGTAATATGCTCTTAAGGATAACTAAGGTGAAACTCTGACAGGTGTTCTAGTATAACATACTAGAAAACTAAAGCTTGATATTAAAGTTAAGATTTTTTTATTACAAATTAGTCATGAGTTTTGATGTTCCATGTAGTTATAACCCACGAGTGGAAATTGGAGACAAGGTATTCCTCAACAAACCAGAAAGTATGGAGATTTATCTAACAAATGAAAGGTTGAAAACCCTGAGTTAGGAAAAATGGTTGATAAACTAGATAAGACCCCCATCGTGAATGAGGTCACAATGCATCGGGTAGGGACACGGAAACCAATATAAACATGAATGGAAGAAGCGTTATCATACCACACTTAAGATATTAAAATATGAAAACGGGAGTCCCATTGGCATTTCAAATAATTTGTATCCATAAATCGACTACCTAGCTAATTCAAAAAATATTATAGAAAAGAAGTCTCAAGTACTTCTTTCATCCTTTATAGAGGCATAAGCATCCTTCCATTATCTATAACTACATGTTCCATTTCATCCCACTCATAGAAAAGCTCAAGTAGTAGCACCAGAACTACTACCAGGAGGTCGAAATCTATTGATTGTGACATTGATTTCCCATCAAGTGTATATGATATTGATGAAGGAGTCAACATAGAACATATGTTTGATATTTAGACATAGAGAAAAATTCTTAAATGCACAGGAAATGGGACTCTTATTGACCAGAAAGAAAAGAACAAATAATCAAATAGCTAAAAAACAACTTTATTTTTTTAGAAAGAAAATTAATAATCTACCTTCACAGTTGAGTTCGTATGAATCTTGAAAACATAAGTTTATATTGTTCCTTCATATCATAGACTCTAGTATGGCCTTCTTGGCCTCGTTATATTCTTTATAAGGGAAGAGGAACCTACAAGAAGATAACTCGAGTTTTGTATCCCTATAAAGAAAATATCTTTCTTCATATTAGGGTTATATTGATTTTTAACATATGGATTGAAAGTCAAACTACATTCCACGTAGATTAAGACAAGAAAGAATGGACAAAAGAAAATAAGTAATAGAGATGCATAGTTTACCAAATTAATTCATGATTATTTGTAGAAAAACCACTCAATGGTCCAACAAGACGATCATTGAAGCAGTTGGAAAGTCAAGACTACCATTAGGTAATTGAATCAACAATAACAATTTTTTGACCATTCGCAAGTCAATTTAGAGTTTCCAACATATATCTTTTTGTTTAAGTGCATAATGATGATCCTATTTACGCATAATAATTATTGGTTACATTCCATCATATTAGAGCTCAACTTAGTTGATAATGCAACATGGGGACTTTTTTACATCGAAAAATAAATTACATGTTAACTAAAATAAGCAAGTCATATGATTAATAGATAAGAAAACTCCCTATGGATAATATCACGTTCGAATATGAGTGAGTCAAATCTTTCTCAAGTCTGTTCAGATTTATCATGGTCACCAAGACTTTAGACTCAGCCAAAACACACAAAGTAAGTGCATTGAAAAATCAGTTGACTTTAAAAAAATGAAAAGAAAGACATAGAAAAGGAAAAAAAAAAAGAAAAAAAAAAGAATGAGTAATTCAAAAAGTTGAAAATTTCAACTATGCCAAAAAGAAAAAGTATACTTAGTTACATAAGAAAGATGAATTCCGGAAACTTTTAGACAACATTAATGAGAATAATCTAACTAACTATAAACTTAAACCTATCTTCCAAATATATTCTATCTAAGCCCTAGTCACTTTACAACCTAAAAGATCTCTGAAAGTGTTTGTGTCATTGCATATTGTTATTTGATTATAATTTATTCAAGCATATTGTGATCGGTGGATCTGGAACTGACTGTTTTAAAGCTGGTTCGCGAAATGTCGCGGTAAGCAAGAGTCGCCACCGTCTTTTATTTTCTCCAAATGGAAAGGACAAAAGCACAGAAAAATTCCTTTAAAGAGATTGCTCTCGGTTCGGGAGGTAGGTTATAGAAAGGGAAGGTGTTAGCACCCTTTCTATCCATGGTTATCCATGGGCTCTTAGGTACTTGCTCAATGTGTTTTCAAAATTGTTGTTTGCTTTTCAATTGTGGGTTTTAAAAGTTTCTTTGAAAAATTTCAGTTCGACTCGTACGTCAGAGTGTTTGAAAAATTTGCTTTTGAAAGCTTTTGAAAATGTGTTGGTGAAAAGATGTTTTGATTTGTTTGAAATTAGAGCAAGTATCCTTGAGAACCTACCTACCCTAAGGAATTCGTCTGTGTAAATGTCCTTTAAAGTAGTGCCATCCCACCATTGAGAGGTAGGTAGCACCACCGTTGGAGGTGTTCGGGTCAATTCGAGTGTTAGGGACGTGGTGGTCACCGGAGCAATGGGAAAACACCTTAGAAGCTACCCTCATGCCAGGTTCCCGGACCATGAGGACTTACTAAGACGTTTTCTACTCGACGACCACCTTTCGAAAGGCAACAGTGAGGCGTACCCTAGGGGTGGTGTGTGCGAATTGTGTGTCATTTTCAGTTCATTGTTTGTCTTGTCATGCATTGGTGATCTAACGATTCAATTTTATTTTTCGGGCATTCATTCTTTCAGGCATATTTATTAACAGTTATATTTGCGAGAAAATAAATCTAACTATTACAACGGGCGCGGGTCCACATCGCCAAAAAAACCGAACCCGATTTGACTGAAAGTAAAATAAAGCGAATAAATAAAAGTCCGAGAGTTTTTAATTACATGGCTTTGGGGCATATACAGAGGTATTTACACAATATAAAACAAATGCGCGAAATAAAAAGATTAAACAAAATTAGGGCTTTGGACCCTTTTACAAATAATTAAAAATTAAATGAAAAATAATGTTTTTGTGTTTTTTAGGTTTGAAAGAAAAAAGGAAAAAATTAATTGAAATTAAAGTCCTAGTTCTATCATTTTTTTTAAGTTTATTATGAAAAAGATTTAATCTCTAACCTAATTAAATTCTAAACTAATTTATGTGCCATTTTTTGATTTATAGAAAATAAATAATAAATAATAATATTGTGAGAAAAAAGGAAAAAATTAAAAAGGATATAAAATTAATAATTAACCTAATTCTACAATTTTTGGATTTTTTTATTATGAAAAAAGAATTAAAATTATCATTAAAACCTAATTAAACTAAATGATATTTTAATTTATTTAAAAAAGAATCAAAATTAATTACATATTTTTATTTTGCCTTTTCTGTATTTTTAATGTTTTTATATTTTTGTAAGAATTAATTAAAACATAACAATTAAAATAATAAATAAAAAGATAAAAAATAAAAAAATAATCAAAGTATGCAAACCAGGGTGGGGGAATCCCAATTTGGAGGGTGTTAATTAGAAAGGCCTGGCCCATTTTTGTGAGAATTGGTTGACTTTCTGGATCCAGTGAGATGCATTTGACTGGAGTGTAGCATGTTTCCCAATCCTTGCCTTTGATGTGAGTGCTCTGGGACACGTGGATGGGCTGATGCTGAAGTGTATGGTGAGCATCAATGTGAGCGTTGCATTGAACCTGGAAAGGAAAAATAATATGGAATTTTTGCAGGACCTGGGACTTGAACCCAGGTCATTGTGGTTGACACGCTTATAGATTGCCAGCTGAGCTATTACATTCAATTGATATATAATAGTTAACAAATAATAAAAAGAACAATCAATGCATAGTGGTCAAACGCGCGCGAACTTTGAACGGACAAGTCACTGGTTGACACGTCTTCTTCTTCCTCGTGTTCCCTGTAACATAAACACATAAAGCAACGGTTTTGAAGCGTGGGGTTAGGGAAGCTACAAAAAAATAGCGAATAGCTCGTCTCCTAATATAAATTAGGCGCGAGCATCTCATTCTCTTCGTCTCAAGATGCTGAGTGTGATGGTGTTGCTCTGAAGTTCTGATTTTTCCTATTTACAAAAGCCCCAATTTAAGAAGCTGGGAAACCTAGAATTCGAAAATGGCAAAATCGTGTATGGCTTATGAAAATGCAATTAACTACCATGGACAGCTTGGAAACTTCATCATGAGTATGAATATGTAATTTAAAATGCAAAAAGAGGCTTAGAATCAAGAACACGGATTCAAAATATTTGATGTACAGTTTCACTTGTAACTACCAGTTTAAGGAGCTTTGATTGAGGTTATGAATTGGGACACGTTCAAAATGGTCTCAGGAAGCTATTGGTACAAAAATTTTGGCTTCAGAAGGTGTCTAGCTTTGATTTCAGATTTGCAATATATGTCCATTTTTTCAAAATTGCCAATGGCCTTTGAACGAGTTTTGTGCTATGTTCTTGGTAGGGTTTGACTCAATGATCCTTATGGAATTGAATAGGCTTGTTAACTCTCCTTAATCCATGCTTGAGAAAGAATTGGCATTAGGGTTTGTCCATTAACCATTTTTTCCTAATTTCTAGCCAAAACCTAGACTTAGTATGAAAATGAACCTTGGCCTGATTTTTGAGTTGATTCATGATGTATAGAACTTGTCCAAATTCATTTGACACCATTTCATTGATTTTTAAATTTTATTTGAATTTTCAATGAATTAAAATGAATTAAATCATCAAAAATTAAATAAAATAAAAAAGTCAACATTTGGTCTTGAAATCAACCATGGGCCACGTGTGTGGCATGACAAGGATGGACAAAGTGAGAAAAATGGGGCCCTTTTGTCAAAATTGGATTTTCAATGATAGTTGACTTTTGCCATTTCACAAAATTTTCCCAACTTCTACAAGGCATAACTTGCTCAATTTTTAAGCTTTTCACATGTTCTTGTACATTTTGGAAAGGTCTTTGAGTCCTTTAACCAATGCCTTTGGTCCCATGTCATTTTGATTTACCAATCTCAAGTTATGGTCTTTGACTTAAAGTCCCTTTTTGTTGACTTTTGAAAATGACCTATAATGTTGAAATTGATAACTTTTTGTGAGAGCATTTTTTGGACTTGAAGTATGAAGATGAGTTGTAGGAAATGTCTTTCTCTTCAAAATGAGCTTTGGATGGAATTTTTCTGATAATCCATGTGAAAGTTATGCCCTGGTCAATTTCAGTTGACTTTTTCAGCTGTCCAAATATAGCAACTTTTGCATCTTTGATGATTTCTGAGCCAAATTTTGAGAATCATGATCAAGCATTGATCAAATGATGTTTGTGGCTTCAAAATGATATATTGACCAAAAATTTGAACTTTTGACTGTCAAATGACCATTTTGCCCCTACAGTTGACTGTAGTGCAATTTAGGGTTTTGACTGTACAATCTTGAGCTGAATGCCTTGAAACTTGATATGAGGATGCTTGACCATGTTTGTAAGCATATGAGACTTGATTGAGCCTTTGAAAACTTCCTTTTCTTGATCAACACACAAACCCTAGTTTTGACTGTATGGAGGCCTTTGCATTGTGCAATTCTTGGGGAATTTTGTAGCTTGGCTTGGCAATTTCTTGGAGAATATGGGAGGGCAAATTTTGGGGTATAACAGTTGCCCCTGTTCAATCTTCTTAGACCTGAGGATGCAGATTGGCTGACATGCCTTTCGTAATCCGAGGGTAAAAGATGATTGGACACTAGAGTGCCCGGAAATTTGCGCTCACATGTTGGCAATGATGGGGATTGGCTTATAGATGCCATCTGGATGTTGCTGGATTGGACGATGGGCTTATAGATGCCATCTGGATGTTGATTGCATAGGAGATCCCTTAGCGAGAACCTGCATACCTGCAAAACAGAAAATGAGTACCTGACACGTTGCAGGAGCTGATTTTTTTAGATGCCTGGTATAGATGTGTCCTGACTGGTTACAGGAGCTGAGTCTGGAGCTTCAAACAGCAATGAAAGAACCAGGGATGATTACTTCCTTAGCATGAATGGTAAGAGAGCCTTGGGCGACTTTAACTTCAACAATGCTTGTTGAGAAAAATCTGGGGTGTCTTCTACTGGGATAAGAATCAGGGAGATCTTAAGGTCGATCTGACTGAACCAGAGAGGCCTTTGACTGGATAAGCAATCAGGAAAATCTTGGGACGATTTAACTGAACCGGTCTAGGTCTTGAAATGTCTTCAAAGGGATAAGCAATCAGGAAAATCTTGGGACGATTTAACTGAACCAGAGAAGGCCTTTGACTGAATAAGTCTAGGTCTTGAAATGTCTTCCACTGGATAAGCAATCAGGAAAATCTTGGGACGATTTAACTGAACCAGAGGAGGCCTTTGACTGAACCAGTCTAGGTCTTGAAATGTCTTCAAAGGGATAAGCATCAGGAAAATCTTGGGACGATTTAACTGAACCAGAGAAGGCCTTTGACTGAATAAGTCTAGGTCTTGAAATGTCTTCCACTGGATAAGCAATCAGGAAAATCTTGGGACGATTTAACTGAACCAGAGGAGGCCTTTGACTGAACCAGTCTAGGTCTTGAAATGTCTTCAAAGGGATAAGCATCAGGAAAATCTTGGGACGATTTAACTGAACCAGAGAAGGCCTTTGACTGAATAAGTCTAGGTCTTGAAATGTCTTCCACTGGATAAGCAATCAGGAAAATCTTGGGACGATTTAACTGAACCAGAGGAGGCCTTTGACTGAACCAGTCTAGGTCTTGAAATGTCTTCCACTGGATAAGCAATCAGGAAAATCTTGGGACGATTTAACTGAACCAGAGGAGGCCTTTGACTGAACCAGTCTAGGTCTTGAAATGTCTTCCACTGGATAAGCAATCAGGAAAATCTTGGGACGATTTAACTGAACCAGAGGAGGCCTTTGACTGAACCAGTCTAGGTCTTGAAATGTCTTCCACTGGATAAGCAATCAGGAAAATCTTGGGACGATTTAACTGAACCAGAGGAGGCCTTTGACTGAACCAGTCTAGGTCTTGAAATGTCTTCCACTGGATAAGCAATCAGGAAAATCTTGGGACGATTTAACTGAACCAGAGGAGGCCTTTGACTGGATAAGTCTAGGTCTTGAAATGTCTTCAAAGGGATAAGCATCAGGAAAATCTTGGGACGATTTAACTGAACCAGAGAAGGCCTTTGACTGAACCAGTCTAGGTCTTGAAATGTAGCTTGAGAACTTAACTGAGTTTTTCCTGAAAGATAAAAGTCAGTCATGTGCAATGCATGATATGAATCAAGCAATGATGTTCTCAACATAAATGAGATTTGTATGATGCAGTGCGTTATGCATGCTATAATGCTGTATGTGATGTTTTATGTATGTTTTCGTCTAGGAAAGTAAATCCTTGACAGGTGCCGGGAAGTCGTATCCTGGGCTGATGTCGAAGAATAGATTTTGCTTCCGCTGGGGATGATAGTAGTTGCAAGGATACCGGTAGGAGAAGATGACTCCGCTGCGGAATAAACTTGGCAAATGGAGGATTCTGCGGGGAGAAAAGATACTTTAATGATCATGCTGGGAAGCAATACTCTGTGGGGAGAGTGATGCCTTGCTGAATATTGATAGTAACTCTGTTGGGGATACCGTTGTTGTATTGGAAGTGTGAATAGACTTCGCTGGGGATAGGAAAGAACTACGTTGACGACGACCTTTCCTTGGCTTTTGGCTGAGGATAACCCAGTTATATCCTGTTAAGGAAATAACTCTTTGAATAAAGCCGGGACGACGTGTTCGTGTCCTGTGAAGGATAAGCTTCCAGAATTTACTGGGGATAAGCTTACTGCTTGGGGAGATGAATTCCATCTTTCCTAGGGAACTTGGATGGGACTCTCCTGGGGAATTTAAGATATGCTTTGATATGCTGGGGAAGAATGCACTGACTTGCTGTCCCACTCTCTGGGGAACTCAAGATATCTGGTTGGATTCTTTAGCTGAACCTACCTTGGTACCTTGGAAGATAGAACAATCAGACTGCTCAGACAACTCTTTATTGCCCCTGTTTCTGGTGTCACCTGCAATCAATTCTTTGTTTCGTATGCAAATATTTATGAGCTAGCAAATTATTGTCAAATGCATATATCACAAATTGAACCTTGGACGTTCTTCGCAAAACAAAAATAGAAAACGAAAAACACTTGGCGCGTTTAACTGAAAAGTATATTTGTATTGATTTTGAATAGCCTGTGAATAGGCGTTTTGTGTACAAGAGGCTGACGTCCTAGTAAGAGAACGCCACCGAGCAAAAGAGTTTATTACAAGTTTTGTACAAAAGAAAATAAAACAGCTGTGTGAAAGATGAATGATCCACTGGGTTTCAACTCTGCTATCGTCTTTATAACTCTGAGCGTCTCATCACTTGGTGACCTTGATTGAAGGTGAAGCTGACTGATCGATGCCGTCTTGATGTAGATACCGGATTCTGGATACAAAGTGATCCAATGAGACATAGTGTTACGCTTTTATCCTTAACTTTTGCCTGGACTGCCCTTTCGGGTTTTCAGTCCACCGGGATACCCATTTTTGCCCAAGCCGCCTTTTCAGGTTTTCGACTTGCCGGGTGTACAGATTTTTTCATTTTCATCCCTTCATTTTGCCCGAACCCTTTTGGTTCGACGGGAAGCCCTAATTTTTGCCTAGGCATGTCAGCCTAGCGGGTCTTTTTTCATGCGTAGTATTTTTTAACTATGTCTGCATTGGCGGGATGAGGAAGGTCGTCACCATCCATGTTGGTCAATATCATTGCTCCTCCTGAGAACACATGCTTAACCACAAACGGCCCTTCGTACGTAGGGGTCCATTTGCCCCTTGGATCACTCTGAGGAAGGATGATTCGCTTGATCACCAGATCCCCGACTTGATATTCCTGTGGTCTGACCTTTTTGTTAAATGCCCTGATCATTCGTTTCTGATACGTCTGACCATGACAGATAGCAGCAAGTCTCTTTTCGTCAATAAGGTTGAGCTGATCAAGTCGTGTCCGGATCCAATCATCTTCGTTCAGATTTGCATCCTTCATTATCCGGAGAGAAGGAATTTGTACTTCGATCGGCAAGACTGCCTCCATGCCATAAACCAGAGAGAAAGGAGTTGCCCCGGTTGAGGTCCTAGCTGAGGTACGATACCCATGCAGAGCGAACGGTAACATCTCGTGCCAATCTTTATACGTTACTGTCATCTTCTGCACAATCTTCTTGATGTTTTTATTAGCTGCTTCTACAGCCCCATTCATCTTCGGTCTGTAAGGAGAAGAATTGTGGTGCTGTATCTTGAACTGTTCGCAAAGCTCGGTGATCATCTTATTGTTCAGATTGGTACCGTTGTCTGTAATAATCCGCTCAGGGACGCCGTACCGACAGATCAGGTTGTGTCGAATGAACCGTGCCACAACAGTCTTGGTTACCGTAGCATAGGATGCTGCCTCAACCCACTTCGTGAAATAATCAATTGCCACTAGGATGAAGCGATGTCCATTAGATGTCGTAGGTTTAATCTCACCAATCATGTCTATGCCCCACATTGCAAATGGCCAAGGCGCCGTCAGAACATTCAGGGGAACCGGAGGAACATGCACCTTGTCTGCGTAGATCTGGCATTTATGGCACGTCCTGGAATGTTGGTAACAGTCAGCTTCCATTGTAGACCAGTAATACCCTGCCCGTAGGATCTTCTTTGCCATGGTGTGTCCACTGGAGTGTGTACCAAAGGTCCCGTCATGTAGCTCTTCCATGATTCTTTCTGCTTCAGGCTTATCTACACAACGCAATAGGGTCGAATCCTGGTTTCGCTTGTACAAGATGCCATTGCTAAGAAAGAACTTGGCTGCAAACCTCCTCAGGAATTTCTTATCATTGACAGAAGCACCTTCAGGGTATTCCTGAGCTTCCAGATATCTCTTCACTTCGTGGTACCAAGGCTTCTCAGTTACCAATTCAGTTTCGAGATCACAACAGTATGCCGGTTCGTCCAGTTTCCAGATGGTGATCCGGGGAGCTTCATTATCCCATTTAACCTTGAACATTGAAGACATTGTAGCCAACGCGTCCGCCAGCTGATTCTCTTCTCTTGGAAAGTGCTCAAATGTTATCTCTGTGAAGTGGGGGATCAGGGCCAACACACATTCCCTGTAAGGAATCAAGTTTGGGTGTTTCGTATCCCACTCTCCTTTGATCTGATTGATCACAAGAGCGGAATCTCCGAAGACACTTAGAAATTTGATCCTCAGGTCGATCGCAGCTTGAAGACCCATAATACACGCTTCATACTCCGCCATGTTGTTGGTACAGTTGAAACACAGCCGGGCGGTGAGTGGAGTATGAGTACCTTGTGGAGATACGATTATGGCGCCGATACCATTTCCCAAAGCATTGGAGGCTCCGTCAAAGTGCATAGACCATCGGGATCCTGGTTCAGGTCCTTCATCCGGTCCGGGTATTTCACAGTCAGTTACTATCATAATGCTTTCATCTGGAAACTCGAAGTTCATTGACTGGTAATCATCCACAGCTTGATGTGCTAGGTGGTCTGCCAATACACTTCCCTTGATGGCTTTTTGGGTCGTGTACTGAATGTCGTATTCCGTCAAGATCATCTGCCATCTTGCAATTCTCCCAGACAGAGCAGGCTTTTCGAATATGTACTTTATAGGATCCATTTTTGAGATTAACAAGGTAGTGTGAGTCAGCATATACTGTCTCAGCCGGCGAGCAGCCCATACCAAAGCGCAGCAAGTTTTCTCAAGCAGTGAGTATCGGGTCTCACAGTCGGTAAACTTTTTGCTAAGGTAATAAATGGCATGCTCTTTTCGGCCAGACTCGTCATGCTGCCCCAGCACACACCCCATTGCATTATCAAGCACTGTTAGGTAAAGTATCAAAGGTCTCCCTTCCACTGGTGGCATAAGGATGGGTGGTTCTTGGAGATATTCTTTGATTCTGTCAAAAGCAGCCTGGCATTCATCATTCCAACGTACTACCTGATCTTTCTTCAGCAGCTTGAAGATTGGTTCACAGGTAGCAGTTAAATGTGAGATGAACCGAGCAATATAATTCAGACGTCCTAAAAAGCCTCTGACTTCCTTCTCTGTCTTAGGAACTGGCATCTCTTGAATGGCTTTGACCTTAGCTGGGTCCACTTGAATACCTTTGTCACTCACCACGAAGCCTAGCAACTTTCCAGATCTTACCCCGAAGGTGCACTTGTTCGGGTTCAATCTCAGCTTGTACAGTTTCAACCGGTCGAACAACTTCTGCAGATGATCTAGGTGCTCTTCCTCAGTCTGGGACCTAGCGATCATGTCGTCCACATACACTTCTATCTCATGATGGATCATATCATGAAATAAGGTAACCATGGCACGTTGGTAGGTTGCCCCAGCATTCTTTAACCCGAACGGCATGACCTTGTAACAGAAGGTGCCCCACTGAGTAACAAAGGTAGTCTTTTCCATGTCTTCAGGTGCCATCTTGATCTGATTGTAGCCTGAAAAACCATCCATGAAAGAGAACACTTTGTGCTGAGCTGTATTATCAACAAGGACATCAATGTGGGGTAGAGGGAAGTCATCCTTGGGGCTGGCCCTGTTCAGATCCCTGTAATCAACACACATCCTGACCTTGCCGTCCTTCTTAGGTACCGGTACCACATTAGCAACCCACTGAGGGTAAGAAGTTACTGCAAGAAACCCAGCATCAAACTGCTTCATAACCTCGGCTTTAATCTTCTCAGACATCTCTGGACGCATCCGACGAACCTTTTGCTTAACCGGAGGGAAATCTTCTTTAGTTGGTAAATGATGGACCACAATGTCGGTATCTAATCCGGGCATATCTTCGTAGGACCAGGCAAAGATTTCTTTATAATCATGCAGCATCTGAGTCAACCGTTGCTTCACGCTGAGTTCTAGGTTGGCACCAATCTTCACCTCTTTCTTGTCTTCCTCCGTACCCAAGTTTATCATTTCCACTGGCTCTTCATGGGGTTGAATTGCCCTCTCTTCCTGTTGTAACAGTCTTGCAAGTTCACCAGGCACTTCGCAATCATCTTCACCTTCGTCGGCGGCTAAGTTGATCGGATTTTCGAAGTCATAACTGGCAGTAGCAGAGTCGTTACCAGTGAGATCCAGAGTGGATTGAAACCTGTATGAGTGAGTGTGTGTGTAAATACAGCTGTTTTGCAATATGTAAAGAAAGGAAAGAAAAGGAGCGCAAAATTTGAAAATGTGAAAAACGTCCAATGCTTTTATTCATGATATATGATAGTGACAAACAAAAAGCCCTCATAAATAAAACCACGGTGCCCCGGGTAAGACACCGGGCCATATAGTCTCAAATTATTGTTTATTACAAATCAAAAACAAAGAAATTCATTACTGGGAGACAAAAGTAATTGGAGTAAAATCTTTAGCAGTCCAATTGGTCAATCCACCGTCGGCCGTTGGGTAGATCCAGCTATCGAACTCTGACTCTCCCACTTCATCTTCCTCTCCAATAGCATTCACTCCATGCTGAGTGATGAGCAACGGAGGTCTTCCAATTCTTGCCTTGCGCACCGCTTTCTGAGCTTCTGTGGTGAAACCCAGCCCAAACTTGTTAGTCTTAGGAGTAAGATCAGGAAGCTTGCCCCAATTTACACATTCACCTTTTTCAATCACAGCCCGGGCGTCCTTTAAGGAGGCCATCTTCATAGGAGAAATCTCTTCATCTTCTGCTGTTGCCAAGGTTGGTGGTACCTCCTCAAAATGTTGAAAGGGGGTTTCAATGAACTCCCCATCCATTTCCACGTATCTGAAAGAGTTGAGGTGGCTGACCATGTATTCCTCCTCCCCTTGCACTGTTACGATCCTCCCCCTGACCGGGTACTTGAGCTTCTGATGCAATGTAGAAGTCACAGCTCCAGCTTTGTGGATCCATGGGCGACCCAGCAAACAAGAATAGGACGGATGGATATCCATCACATAGAACTTCGAATCGAATACCTGTGACCCAACCCTGATTGGGATGTCCACTTCACCATGCACCATTCTTTTGGACCCGTCAAAGGCCCGGACAACAATGCTACTTGGTTTGAGCTCTAGACCTTCACAATCCAGCCTATCCAGAGCCTTCTTGGGCAGCACGTTCAATGAGGAACTTGTGTCAACCAGCACATGAGCAAGAGTAGTGCCCCTGCATTCAATGGAGACATGCAGGGCATCATTATGGTTCTTCCCCTTTGCTGTCAGATCGGCATCAGAGAAACCCAGGCCATTATCAGCAGTTAGGTTGGCCACGCAATCGGTGAACTGGTCAGCAGTCGTATCTTGGGGTACATGGGCAGTCTTTAAGAAAGCAATCAGAGCCTTTGCATGGGCCTCTGAACACAGCAGCAGTGACAACATGGAGATTTTAGAGGGGGTGTGCCCCAGCTGTTCCACAACATTGAAATCACTTTTCTTTATTATCTTGAGAATTTCTTCCATTTCCTGCTTGGAAGCCTCAACAATGGTCTTTGGTGCCTCCGTCCTGGCAGGCGCATCAGCAGCAGTTCCCTTGCCCCGAGTATCAGATGACTCAGCAGCAGGGGTGGATACTTGGTCAGAAGGAGAAACAGGCACTCTGGCAGGTGTGAAGATCAAAGGCCTATGAATTGCTGGAGGAGCAATGTCTGGCGAGAACAGTCTTCCACTACGAGTGACCTTAGCAGGCCCGGTGATGTTGGAGACACCAGTATCAATGTTGCACTCTTGTTTCACACCCAGAACATAAACATCCGCCCCATAGTGCCATGGGACAGCCTTATCAGATTTGTAGGGTATAGGCCCCGGAACAGTAATGGTGATGGGAACATTCTTGTGAACTGACACAACTTGTATAGGCTTCTTTGAAGGAGCCTCGGAATAGTTGTTGAAGATGGTAACGATTGACACTTCTTCAACAGGAGCAGCAGGAACAACAGTCTTTTCAAACAAAATCTCTCTATTATCTATCAGGTTTTGGATGCCTGACTTCAATAGAGAACAACCAACAGGGGAAGCAACACATAGAGGGCAACTTTCGCTACATCCCGGAAATAAACCGGCTAACAACAGATTCCTCTTAACCATCAGCAACGGAGTAGCAACATCATCCACCGAAGCTACATACAAATTTTCCTCAACAGCATTCACTCCATGCTGGGGCAAGGGAGCATTTACAACATTTGGCCCCTCGGGCGCCTCAAACTGTATCTCCTTGGCATCAATGAGGTCTTGAACCTTGTTTCTTAGGGCCCAACAGTCATCTGTGTTATGCCCCGGGCTATCAGAGTGATAAGCACAGCGAGCATTTGGATTGAACTTGGGAGATGCAGTGTTGGGAAACTTTGGAGCCTCCTTGACAGTCACTAAATTGGCGGATAGCAACTGTGGCAGGATTTGTGATAAGGTCATGCTTAACCGGGTGAACTCTCTTCGGGGTCTTTCAAACTTTTGAGGATTAGTGGGCCTAGGAGCGACAGCAGGTTTGGCAATCATTACCGCACTGACAGATTGGCGGTGCTCAGGTCGCTCTGTTCTCCGGGAGTTATATACAGCACTAGCCTCCTTTTTGAAGGGTTTCTTCTCAGTACTGGAGGAGGCAACTTTCTGTATCTTCCCTGATTTTATACCAGCCTCAATCCTTTCACCAGTCAGGATCAGATCAGTAAACCCAGCAGAGGAATTACCAATGAGATGATTGAAAAACGGACCAGATAGGGTCCCCAAGAACATATCTACCAGCTCCCGATCCGTCAACGGTGGCTGCACCCTGCCAGCCAGGTCTCTCCATTTCTGAGCGTACTCCTTAAAACCTTCTCCCGACCCTAGCGACATACCCTGGAGTTGGGTACGCGTAGGAGCGAGGTCGGCATTATACTGATACTGCTTGTAAAAAGCAGTGGCCAGATCCTCCCAGTTACGAATGCTGATTCCATCTAGCTGATAGAACCAATCGAGGTGAGTCCCTGAAAGACTCTCCTGGAAGAAGTGGATCCAAAGGTTCTTGTCTGCTGTGTAAGGCTGGATCTTCCTTACATAAGAACGGAGGTGCATCTTGGGACAGGAAGCCCCATCATACTTCACGAAGGCAGGTGTTTTGAATTTGTGTGGGATCACCACTCCAGTAGATAACCCCAAGTCTCCGAAATCCAATCCAGGTACCCGTTGAACTTCCACAGCCTTTAATCTGTCTTCCAGCTGTTTGTACCGGTCTTCAGCAGGAGGGTACTGGTCGTCATTGAAGTCTGTTTCAGTATCAGAGCCCACAGGAGTAGTGACCTCCCTTTCTTGGTGACTACCTTCTGTTACAGATGGAGGAGTCCTTTCAGCTTCAATTTGCAAGGTGTTCCCGAGTCTGCGCCCAGTGCTAAATAGCACAGTCCTCCTCTTCTTCTTAGTCTTTTTCAACAGCATGGTCTTTAACTCTTGTTGACCCTGAGACAAGCCCTTGATCAGCTCCTGAAATTGGGCGTTTTGCGCCTGAAACTGGACGTTCTGCGCCTGAAGAGCCTTGATAGCCGCATCGGTTGATGATTCAGGAGGGTTCATGATGCTGAAATAAACAGCGAAGAACGGTAAACAACCTGAAAAGAAGAGTATTTATGATGCACATGATGAATGATACGTGTTTATGCAATGCATTCAAGGGTTCGAAAATTCAAATTTGTTGTAGACCAAAAGGAACACACTTTATTATTAAGAAAATCCTTGTTTTAATACATCAAAGCCTCATGGGCAAAAGTACAAAAAGATCAAATCACATCCAAAATATGTTGCGCATCTTCTCTGGAGCTATGTAAGTGTTGAGATTCCTTTCCTCGTGCAACAGGCGAGTGAGCTCCAAAACCTTCTTTTCACTGGCATGCAAACTAGTCTCAAGAGAATTCCGTTCTTCTTTAAGCTGGATCCAGCTCTTCTGCATCTCTTCCCAGGATGTGGGCATATCAGGGTGCTGAATAACATGAGACACCTCTCCCTCCAAGGCAGGTTCTTTGATTACTGGAAGCATGTGAGGATAAGGCATTACCAACTTCTGAGAGCGGGCTCGTACCCATTTGAGGTAAGGCTCCAAAGGGATGGAGTTCCTGTGCCCCAGTGTCTTGCTGTCTATCCTACTAGGCATCCTCCAAGCTCTGATAAACCTCTGGCGAAGTCCTTGAGTATCGTTGTCGAAGTCAAAAACTATGTCAGGAATCAACATGTCATGAGGACCATCCCTCCGAGCATAACCAAACTGTCTCCAAGCCAGGCATGGACTATAAGTAATACCCCCTCTGATTCCAAGTAAAGGAACATTAGGATATTCCCCGCAACGATCAATGATAGTGACATCTTCTCTGGACCTAGGACACCAATGTATATCTGCATGTGTAAGAGTCATCAACCGTTGTGACCATCTCAAACCCCGCTCGTTCTTCAGGACTGATTGTGGAAGGTGCGAAATAAACCACTTTCCCAGGAGAGGAGTGCAACACATAAGGACACCTCTTTTTCTCATGGTTCGAGTGTAACATGAGTGAAGGAGGTCTCCCAACAAAGTAGGTATAGGATTCCTGGACATAAAGATCTGGACAGCACTGATATCAATGAGCTGATCTGGGTTAGGGAACAACACCAAACCATAAACAAGGAGAGCCACAACCTCTTCAAAAGCTTGTAAGTCAAGGGAGTTCCAACATTCATAGGCCTTTTCAAACAGAAACCTGGCTAAGAACCCTTTGATACCACTTCTAACTTCCCAATGTCCCTTGAGGTCAGATGACTGCAGGTGCAAGGCTTTAGCAATCTCTTCAAGTTTAGGTTCCTTTTCCGTACCGTTGAAGGGTAGCTGATCAAGGATAGGGATCTTCAGGAGTCGGGAGAACTCCTCCAATGTAGGTACCAACTGATAGTCCAAGAAGGTGAAACAGTGATGCAGAGGGTCAAAGAATTGGAACAGGACTTTTATCATATCTTCCTCAATGTTGGTGTTGACCAAGCTGATGAGGCTTCCATGCCTTTCACTGAATGAAGAGTTCTCAGGAATCCTGGATATAAGCTCCTTAAGCTGAGGAGAGATCCTTACAAGACTGATTGGAATTGTCTTTCTACGAACAGTTTCCATGTCCTACAAAACAAGAACAAAGATGAAAATTCGAACCCCTGAAATGGTTAGTTAATGCATATGATGCTGGATGATGTCATGATGCTATGATTAAACACAGATATTTACAAAGACAAACATGTAAGGCACACAAGGCACACAAGACAGGCCCTTAAGGTTTAAGGCCAGCATGGGGTCTGGGTAGTACCCTCTTGAAGTTGGTGGGTTCATCCTGTCCTAATCAAAGTAACCGGGTTCTAAGGTTCCCAATATCACGGGATTACTTTCATTGTTCATCGTTTCGATTTAGCCACTGAACTGGCGACCGAAATATTCCAGGAAAGCAACCCTCAATTGAGTGTAGTATCGAGTATCAACCAACCTCGGACTGCACCAAAGTCAGTTATCTCACTACCCTAAAGAGGCCAAGATGGTTCAATTAAGGTTCCTAAGGTCTGTTGATGCTTCATGACACCACATGGAGGCCCCGTACTCTCCTTGACTGACTCAAGGGTTACCGGTACACACCAAAATGCCACATCAACGTAGCAGACTGCTTCAACCATGTCGGTATACCCCGCACAGTTCCCTCACAGTCTTGTTGCTACTTTCTAAGAAGGTATCCCCAGATCCGGGTTAGGATCTATAGAACTCCCAAGCAACCCACAATAATAAAGCAAGCAAAGAAGACAATTGAAAACATAGTTATGAGCTAGCCCTAAGGTACACCTCACTTTAAGTTATTCCCCAGCAGAGTCGCCAGTTCTGTGATCGGTGGATCTGGAACTGACTGTTTTAAAGCTGGTTCGCGAAATGTCGCGGTAAGCAAGAGTCGCCACCGTCTTTTATTTTCTCCAAATGGAAAGGACAAAAGCACAGAAAAATTCCTTTAAAGAGATTGCTCTCGGTTCGGGAGGTAGGTTATAGAAAGGGAAGGTGTTAGCACCCTTTCTATCCATGGTTATCCATGGGCTCTTAGGTACTTGCTCAATGTGTTTTCAAAATTGTTGTTTGCTTTTCAATTGTGGGTTTTAAAAGTTTCTTTGAAAAATTTCAGTTCGACTCGTACGTCAGAGTGTTTGAAAAATTTGCTTTTGAAAGCTTTTGAAAATGTGTTGGTGAAAAGATGTTTTGATTTGTTTGAAATTAGAGCAAGTATCCTTGAGAACCTACCTACCCTAAGGAATTCGTCTGTGTAAATGTCCTTTAAAGTAGTGCCATCCCACCATTGAGAGGTAGGTAGCACCACCGTTGGAGGTGTTCGGGTCAATTCGAGTGTTAGGGACGTGGTGGTCACCGGAGCAATGGGAAAACACCTTAGAAGCTACCCTCATGCCAGGTTCCCGGACCATGAGGACTTACTAAGACGTTTTCTACTCGACGACCACCTTTCGAAAGGCAACAGTGAGGCGTACCCTAGGGGTGGTGTGTGCGAATTGTGTGTCATTTTCAGTTCATTGTTTGTCTTGTCATGCATTGGTGATCTAACGATTCAATTTTATTTTTCGGGCATTCATTCTTTCAGGCATATTTATTAACAGTTATATTTGCGAGAAAATAAATCTAACTATTACAACGGGCGCGGGTCCACATCGCCAAAAAAACCGAACCCGATTTGACTGAAAGTAAAATAAAGCGAATAAATAAAAGTCCGAGAGTTTTTAATTACATGGCTTTGGGGCATATACAGAGGTATTTACACAATATAAAACAAATGCGCGAAATAAAAAGATTAAACAAAATTAGGGCTTTGGACCCTTTTACAAATAATTAAAAATTAAATGAAAAATAATGTTTTTGTGTTTTTTAGGTTTGAAAGAAAAAAGGAAAAAATTAATTGAAATTAAAGTCCTAGTTCTATCATTTTTTTTAAGTTTATTATGAAAAAGATTTAATCTCTAACCTAATTAAATTCTAAACTAATTTATGTGCCATTTTTTGATTTATAGAAAATAAATAATAAATAATAATATTGTGAGAAAAAAGGAAAAAAATTAAAAAGGATATAAAATTAATAATTAACCTAATTCTACAATTTTTGGATTTTTTTATTATGAAAAAAGAATTAAAATTATCATTAAAACCTAATTAAACTAAATGATATTTTAATTTATTTAAAAAAGAATCAAAATTAATTACATATTTTTATTTTGCCTTTTCTGTATTTTTAATGTTTTTATATTTTTGTAAGAATTAATTAAAACATAACAATTAAAATAATAAATAAAAAGATAAAAAATAAAAAAATAATCAAAGTATGCAAACCAGGGTGGGGGAATCCCAATTTGGAGGGTGTTAATTAGAAAGGCCTGGCCCATTTTTGTGAGAATTGGTTGACTTTCTGGATCCAGTGAGATGCATTTGACTGGAGTGTAGCATGTTTCCCAATCCTTGCCTTTGATGTGAGTGCTCTGGGACACGTGGATGGGCTGATGCTGAAGTGTATGGTGAGCATCAATGTGAGCGTTGCATTGAACCTGGAAAGGAAAAATAATATGGAATTTTTGCAGGACCTGGGACTTGAACCCAGGTCATTGTGGTTGACACGCTTATAGATTGCCAGCTGAGCTATTACATTCAATTGATATATAATAGTTAACAAATAATAAAAAGAACAATCAATGCATAGTGGTCAAACGCGCGCGAACTTTGAACGGACAAGTCACTGGTTGACACGTCTTCTTCTTCCTCGTGTTCCCTGTAACATAAACACATAAAGCAACGGTTTTGAAGCGTGGGGTTAGGGAAGCTACAAAAAAATAGCGAATAGCTCGTCTCCTAATATAAATTAGGCGCGAGCATCTCATTCTCTTCGTCTCAAGATGCTGAGTGTGATGGTGTTGCTCTGAAGTTCTGATTTTTCCTATTTACAAAAGCCCCAATTTAAGAAGCTGGGAAACCTAGAATTCGAAAATGGCAAAATCGTGTATGGCTTATGAAAATGCAATTAACTACCATGGACAGCTTGGAAACTTCATCATGAGTATGAATATGTAATTTAAAATGCAAAAAGAGGCTTAGAATCAAGAACACGGATTCAAAATATTTGATGTACAGTTTCACTTGTAACTACCAGTTTAAGGAGCTTTGATTGAGGTTATGAATTGGGACACGTTCAAAATGGTCTCAGGAAGCTATTGGTACAAAAATTTTGGCTTCAGAAGGTGTCTAGCTTTGATTTCAGATTTGCAATATATGTCCATTTTTTCAAAATTGCCAATGGCCTTTGAACGAGTTTTGTGCTATGTTCTTGGTAGGGTTTGACTCAATGATCCTTATGGAATTGAATAGGCTTGTTAACTCTCCTTAATCCATGCTTGAGAAAGAATTGGCATTAGGGTTTGTCCATTAACCATTTTTTCCTAATTTCTAGCCAAAACCTAGACTTAGTATGAAAATGAACCTTGGCCTGATTTTTGAGTTGATTCATGATGTATAGAACTTGTCCAAATTCATTTGACACCATTTCATTGATTTTTAAATTTTATTTGAATTTTCAATGAATTAAAATGAATTAAATCATCAAAAATTAAATAAAATAAAAAAGTCAACATTTGGTCTTGAAATCAACCATGGGCCACGTGTGTGGCATGACAAGGATGGACAAAGTGAGAAAAATGGGGCCCTTTTGTCAAAATTGGATTTTCAATGATAGTTGACTTTTGCCATTTCACAAAATTTTCCCAACTTCTACAAGGCATAACTTGCTCAATTTTTAAGCTTTTCACATGTTCTTGTACATTTTGGAAAGGTCTTTGAGTCCTTTAACCAATGCCTTTGGTCCCATGTCATTTTGATTTACCAATCTCAAGTTATGGTCTTTGACTTAAAGTCCCTTTTTGTTGACTTTTGAAAATGACCTATAATGTTGAAATTGATAACTTTTTGTGAGAGCATTTTTTGGACTTGAAGTATGAAGATGAGTTGTAGGAAATGTCTTTCTCTTCAAAATGAGCTTTGTATGGAATTTTTCTGATAATCCATGTGAAAGTTATGCCCTGGTCAATTTCAGTTGACTTTTTCAGCTGTCCAAATATAGCAACTTTTGCATCTTTGATGATTTCTGAGCCAAATTTTGAGAATCATGATCAAGCATTGATCAAATGATGTTTGTGGCTTCAAAATGATATATTGACCAAAAATTTGAACTTTTGACTGTCAAATGACCATTTTGCCCCTACAGTTGACTGTAGTGCAATTTAGGGTTTTGACTGTACAATCTTGAGCTGAATGCCTTGAAACTTGATATGAGGATGCTTGACCATGTTTGTAAGCATATGAGACTTGATTGAGCCTTTGAAAACTTCCTTTTCTTGATCAACACACAAACCCTAGTTTTGACTGTATGGAGGCCTTTGCATTGTGCAATTCTTGGGGAATTTTGTAGCTTGGCTTGGCAATTTCTTGGAGAATATGGGAGGGCAAATTTTGGGGTATAACACATATGTTATAGTAATTGTTGTACCCCAAAATTTGCCCTCTCATTTCTCAAGAAATCTCTCACAAGATCTCCATTTATTCAAGATTGCACAAGGATGATCAACTCAAGACACCTCCTCAAGCACTGATGACTGAAAATTAGGGTTTGAGTTTGCATAAAGACAAATGGAATTTTAATGCCCCATATGATTTTCATGGATCACTTTGAACCCTCAGGATTGCTCATGTCAAGTTTCAAGTCTTGGATCACATTTTTGCTCAGTCAACTGATTAGTTGACCTAAAATCAGTTGTATTGGGGAAAAAGTCAATTATGGTCAATTTACAGTCAAAATCCATAATTTTTGGTCCATATCAATATTATGAATTCATATGTTTCATTTAATCAAGTTTGGATCACAGTTCCTCAAGAAATTTGATCAGATCATCAAAAGGGTAAAATGGTCAAAATTAGGATTTTGACTGAGAAGGTGCAATTTTTGATTTTTGACCTAGAAAATGGTTGATTGGTTTGAGTTATGATCTCAAGGTTTCAAATGTTTCATTTTGACCTAATGGTATGGCTCAAAACATTCCTTAATTTCAATTGATTGATAGTTGAATTTTAGTCAACTGATGAAAAGTCAACTGTACACCGAAAAGTCAAACTTTGACTTTTTTATCAAAATCAAGTTTCAAAGATCACAATTCATCAAAACATGTCAAAATATGAAACTTGTTCATCAAGAAATCTAAAAGTCAAGATTTCATTTTGAAAAGTCAAAATTTCTAAACTTAGAAATTTTTCTAAGTGTTGGAAAATTTATATTTTTTCATAATTTTGAGCCAAATTTTCACCATGATGCAAGATGATTCAAGGGAAACTTCCAACAAGAAAGTTGTAGATCTCAATGAGATATAAAATATTGTAGAACACAACTTCTTCTATAAATTCTTGTATTTCAAGTTATGAATTTAAGAAGACATGTTCATGAAACTAAAAGACTTTGTGAAATTTTGCCCTAGTTAGGCAAATTTTTGGTACCAACTTCATAGCAACTTTTCACATAGTTCCTTTTGTAATTTTCAAAAGTGATTCAAAGATGGATTATATATCATGTTACAAGATTTCCAAATGTCTAAGAACTCATTGAGATCATGTTTGAGTAGGGAGAATCGAAGAGATGAAGTTAGGGTTTTCAAACTTGAATTATAAGTCATTTTCTTGATGAACACTTGAGCAAATCTCAAACCATGCAGCATAATCTTGATTTGCAGGCTCCTAACTTGAAATTCACTCCTTAATTAAATTTTTACACAACTGATAGAGCCATTGTCCAAGCATTTGAGCCATTATCCAAGTTGCATTTCCATTTTGGGAAGAAAGTCACCACTTCCATTTTGGAAAAGTGACTTTAATCACAATGTCAACCATTCTTGAGCCCATACATTGTTGCTTCTGACTCAAAAGAATTTCAAATCAATAAGCAACATATCTACATCCTGCTAACCACCCTACAAGTCCTTGTACTTCACATTGAAACCATGTTTGTCAACTTTGCTTCAAAATCAAGTAACCAAGCCATAACATGTGATTTAAAATTCTGAGTTGTTTCAAGACTCAAAACCTTTTGCCTATAAGTACATACACTATTTTCAAGCTAAGATATGAATGCTCAAGCCCTGAAACACCCTAAAACATAAAATCACCAAGAACACCTCAAAACTTGTCATTTCTGAGTTTTGAACCCAATCTTCAAATCCACTCGTGTGTTTCTTGGCCTTTTGGTTCCTAAAGCTTCTAAACATTATACATAAACAATCCCAACACCTGTTATCCAACTGTAACTCCATCTTCACTAACTTCCATTTTCAAAAACAGGGCATTGCATCTTGACTTCTCCAGACCATTCCAGCCATCCATTGCTCAAGCTAATCATTGCATTAGCTTCCTGGGAACTTGAGGAAGCTAACCTGATCATTGCAGCACCTTGAATCAAGCTCATTTGCGTTTCATGATTTCCAGTTTTGAGGTATTTTTCTTGAACTTATATCTTCATATTTAGGCATTGTTAGGCTTGCATTTGTGAAGATAAAATGTAGACATCATTACCCTGAAACTATACATGTCCATAGATTTCATTTATGTTGCCTGAGTAGGGAGAATTTTGAGTTTGAATCTCTGAAAATATTTAGGTCAGAATTTGGTACTCTTATAAATTCATGCTCATCTTTGAGAATTAACTTAAGGTATTCACATATTCAGAATCGTGAGGAAATTTCTAACAAGTTTGATGTTGGAAGTTTTATGAATGGATGAGAAATGGATAAGTTACAGGTCCTTTGGTTGGAGGTTGAAGATGAAGTTCATTCAGAACTTGATTTATGTTATGTATTTATTGTTTTGCTTATGTTAACGGATGTACATCCACCCCAGTTGCAAAGGTAGCACACGTTTATGGTCAAGGTCGTGGGTTCGAACCTCAGCGCTGCCTTTTGTTATATTTCTCAATATTTTCTTCTTTTTTTTTGCAAGCAAACAAGCACGCTGGGCTTAGTATTGGGTCTTTCATTTTTACTTGTTTTGACCCCCTGTTTCATTTAAACACACAACCCACTTCATTTTTTTTATTTCTCCTTTGATCTGACCTAAAACAAATATGGGTCAAGCTTCAAACAAAAACTGTTTTTTTTTTAATAAACACCCCAACTTCAATTCTCACCCCATGACTTTATACTTTATATTTTATTTTATTTTATTTTATTATTATTATTATTATTTTATTAATATAAAAATCCAAAAATATTTTATTTATTTATATTTAATACACATATTTTATTTCATTTTCTTTTAAAACCAAAGACATAAAAATATTTTTTCTAAACAAATTCAATTTTTTTCTTAAATAAATTAGTAATTATACTTAGGTTTAATTTATTTCATTTTAAATAAAAATTAATTTAGAACTTAGGTTTTCTTTTAATTAATTATTTTTTTTACACTAGTTTAACCTAATTAAAACCTTTTTTTTCTAAAAAACCTAAAAAAGACTTGCTTCTTTAATTAAATTAATTTCTTTTCTTAACTAACTTAGGTTTAATTTCTCTCAGTTTAACTAGTCATTTCCTTTAGATAATTAGGTCAAAACCAAAATCTTTCCTCAAAATCCAAACAAAATTCATTTATTTTCCATTTATACTTGTATACTACTCTTTATTTTCAATTCTTGTACATTATTCAATATGGTTGTAATAGATAATTAGGTTTAATTTTTTGCAATCCCCATTTGTAAATTTGTATACCCCCTCCCCTAATGATGTAATAGCTTAGTATTTTTACTTTCCGCAATTTATCGCTTTATATAAATGTTAGTAACTTAGGGTTTGTATGGAAAGAATAAAATCAATCTTAGATCATCCTAATCCAAGATAAAGCAATGCATGTAAATCCAGCACACTTGCACACTTGCACCCTTAGGGTAATTCCACTTTGTTGCCTTACAAAAATAGTCGTGTCATGCATGTGGGATATCTTAGCAAAAAGCAATAAAAAATACAAGATCATAGTCCCTCGATAACGATATCAATGTTGCCTTTCAAAATGATCTTAGTCCCTCAAAGAGAATTGCTAAGATATTTCACAACATTGCTATCATGACTATACGATGACCCATGCCTGTCCCTATACATCCAAAGATAAGGTTTCTTACCAAATCAATGGTAATATAGTAATATCAAAGGAAAGGAAGAAATGAACTAAGACTTTTGAGTAGGTAGATTGTTCCTAGTTGCTTGCTCAAATTTAAATCAAACACTCTTGCTTATTTTCAAGACAAACACCAACACTTTCAAAACATTTTCCAAACATGAAACATTTTCAAAAGATCAACACTTTGTATATGTTCTTATGAATGAGAACTATTACAAATTTTTCCTAAACGATGACGCCTTTTCAAAATACTTTTAAAAAACCACACAAAGCACATTTTCAAACAAAAGCAAGTGATCTAGCAAGCAACTAAGAGCCCATAGATAACTATGGATGAAAAGGGTGCTAACACCTTCCCTTTTCATAATCTACCCCCCGAACTCAAGAAATAAGCTCAAAGGTATTTCCTGTTCTTTTCAGCCTTTCCTTTTGGATAAAAGAAAATTCGGTGGCGACTCTTGCTAACTACAACATTTGTGATAAAACACAAAACATCTAAGTCAGTTCTCACACCGTATTACAGAACTGGCGACTCTGTTGAGGATAATTTAAAAGTGGGGTTACCTTAGGGATATATCACATTTATTTTCTTTTATTTGTTGATTTGTTTGACTTACACTTGTGGGTCCTTGTTTGGGTTTGTATTAATCCTCTACCCGGATTTAGGAATACCTTTTAGGTAAATAACAAAGATTGAGGAGACTGTACAATGTAGACCGATATGGTTGAGACAATAGCTATGTTAGTGCGACATATTTGTGGGTATCGGTATCCCTTATGGTGAATTAAGGAGAATACGGGGCCGCTGAGTGATGTCATGAAGCACTAACGAACCTTAGAACCTTTAATTGAGCAACTTGGCCATTATGAAGTAGTGAGATAGCCGACTTTAGTGTAGAGCCGAAGATTGGTTAATACTCAATACTATGCTCATTGAGATCGTACTTTTGGGATACCTCGGCCGCAAGAAAATATTGATATGTGCTTAGGCCATTGCTCAATGAAGAAAGATCAGTGATATTGAGATCCCCTAGAACCCGGTTACTTTCTAGGACATGTTGAACCAACTAAACGTCAAGAGGGTACTTACCTATGAAACTCCATGCAAGCCTAAACCTAAGGGCTTGTTTGCTTTGTTTGTATATGTTTACTTGTACATAAACATCATAACATCATGAGCATTCTCACTAACCATTTCAAGGATTTAGGAATTTATCTTTGTTCTATTTTGTAGGACATGTCTTCCACTCATAGGAACACCATCTGAATCAACTTCGTGAAAGCTCACCGTCAACTTCAAGAGTTAGCATCAAGAGTACCTGGAGATTCTCCCTTCACCAAGAAGTATGGTCAACTTCTCAACTTAGCTACTTCCAACTTCCAAGAAGATATGATGTGTGTGCTTTTCCAATTCTTTGATCTTGTGCATCATTGCTTCACCTTCCCTGACTACCAATTGGTATCTATATTAGAATAATTCTCTCAATTGTTAGGGGTTCCTGTGTTGGATCAAATACCATTCACCGCTTTGGAAGAGACTCTAAAGCCTGAGGTTATTGCCAAAGCCTTACACTTGAAGAGATCTGACATTGTGGAAATTTGGGAGATAAGAAGTGGGGTTAGGGGTTTCTTAGCCAAATTTCTGTTGGAGAAGGCTCGTTTGTTCTGGGAAGATACGGATTTCCAAGATTTTGAGGATGTCTTGGCCCTTCTAATCTATGGTTTTGTTCTTTTTCCCAACCCGGACCAATTCATAGATGTGAATTCCATCAAGTTTTTCCTCTCTCATAATCCCATACCTACTTTGCTTGGGGACATTCTACATTGCTTCCATACTCGCACCATGAAGAAAATGGATACTCTCTTATGTTGCATTCCTCTACTCTCTAGGTGGTTTATTTCGCACCTACCTCGATCAACATTGAAGAATGAGCAAGGCTTGACATGGTCTCGAAGGGTGATGTCACTCACACAAGCTGATATTCGTTGGTATTCCCGATCCTTGGAAGACATTACTATCATTGACCATTGTGGGGAATTGCCTAATGTCCCTCTAATTGGCATTAGGGGAGGTATTACCTAAAACTCTTGCTTGGCTTTACGACAATTTAGGTATACTATGAGGGATGGCCCTCATGAGGTACTCATCCAAGGAATTGTTTTTGATTATGAAAGCGATGCCCAAAGTTATCTTCAAAAGTTCATACAGGCTTGGGGCATGGTTAACAAGGTCGATAACAAGACGTTGGGACATAAGAATTCCATTCCTTTGGAACCTTATCTTAAGTGGGTGCGAGCTTGCGCTAAAAACCTTAAGATACCTTATGAAGATGTCCTACCTATCATCATGGAGCCTGTGGTCGAAGGAGACGTTTTCCTACTTCTCTTGAATATTTGCAAAGTGCTTGGATTCAGCTAAGAGGGGAGCGAGACACCTTTGAAGCTCAGTTCTACGCGGGCGAGAAAAAGATCTTAGAGATTACAAGGCAACTTCATGAAGAATGAAACTTGAATGCCTACATTGCACCAAAGAGGATGCGCACGACCTTTTTGTCTTAGGAGTTTACTTTGCATTTACCTTTTCCATTGTAAGCCCAAGGGGCATATTTGTAATCAATTTGAACTTCTTAAATGCAATTTAACGTTTGTTCATTCTTTGTCTATAAAAATTTAAATTTCATAAATCCTTGAAATCATTTGCATACATATCTTCCATGCATCATAACATAACAGGTTTTCATACAACATGTTTCCTTATCTTTCTACTATTTATTTCAGCAAGCTGGATCTAGAGAAAACTGTGAAGGACTTTCAAACACAAAACTCTCAGTTCCAAGAGACTCTACTGGCCCTAGCCAAGGGACAACAAGACTTAATGGCATTACTGGCAGCTAAAAAGAAACCCAAGAAGAAAGCCCTGGTCAACATGGGGAGAAGATTCAGAGGTCCGAAAACTCGTTTGAGGAAGACGAAAATCAAGTTGGAGAAGCAAAGAGTACCCAGGCTGAGTTTATTAATGATCGAGAATCCGAAGAAGACGATTATGGTAATAAGCAGTATCCTCCCGCCGATGTCAAATACAAGCAGTTAGAAGACAAATTGAAGGCCGTTGAGATTCAAGCCGTCCCCAGTTTAGATTTTGATGATTTAGGTTTAATATATGGGGTTGTCATTCCCCACAAATTCAAGATACCAGTATTTACAAAGTACGGTGGAGTTTCTTGTCTAAAACTTCACCTGAAATCTTATGTGCGCAAGATACAGCCGCATACCGCTGATAAAAAACTCTGGGTTCACTTTTTTCAAGAAAGCTTGGCCGGAACACAACTAGAGTGGTTCTACCAGTTGGATGGTTCTCGTATCAATACATGGGAAGATTTAGCCACCGTTTTCTACCACTAATACCAGTATAATGCTGACTTGGAGCCGACAAGAGTTCAGTTGCAAGACATTACAATGGGGAAGAATGAAGGATTCAAAGAATACGCACAAAAGTGGAGAGACCTTGCCAGTAGGGTTAAACCATCTTTGACTGATAGGGAGCACATTGACATGTTTATGGGAACTTTATATGGTCCATTCTTTAACTTATTGGTTGGCTGCTCTTCACCCGGATTTACCGAGATAATCTTAACCGGTGAAAGAGTTGAAATCACTATCAAAAGTGGGAAGATTTCCATGGCATCAGCCTCCACTTCCAATCCTATAAATAAACCTTTTGCCGCAAATAAAGAAATCAATGATGTGTATGGGGCAAGGGCCCGTACCAATAAAGACGACTGTCCGTCTGTTAATGTCGTCCGAATTTCCAATCCAACTCCTGCTCAAAGACCACCTGCTAATCATCAAAGATCTGAGACTCCAAGAAGATAATTCACGAGGATAGGCATGTCATTATCCCAAGCCTTACAACACTTACTAAAGGTTAATATGGTGACATTGCGCGATCCTCTGGCAAATCCAGATACCTCTTCATTAAAGTATAATCTGAACGCCAAATATGCATATCACTCAGGTAGTCTCGGGCATGAGACTGACCAATGTTGGGCATTAAAGAATAAAATTCAGGACTTAATCGATAACAAGACCATTGAATTTGATCCTCTTCCAAATGTAATCACCGCACCTATGCCAAATCATGGCAAGGGTGTCAATGTTGTTGAAGATACAATTTTTGTTTCCTCTGTCGAAGACTTAACTACTCTGCTGAATATCATCAAAAAGAATCTGTTGAAAGCTGGGATCCTCCCTGGCTGTGTGAAGGACTATGTTTGTTGTGCCAAACAACTCAATAGATGCGAATGGCTGAAGGAAGGCATTCAACGCCTAATGGATAGCCATGAGATCATATTTGAGAAAACTCCGCTTGCCAAAAGTTTGACTAATAAATGTGAAGATCTCTCCATCATAACTATCTCAAACAAACCTTTTAGGATCCCCTTCAAGGGTCCTATCAGGATTTCAAATGAACCAACTATTGCTCCCCTGATAATTACCAATCTCTGACCAATTCCCTACTCTTCTAACAAGGCAGTGCCATGGGATTATGGTGCTGAAGTGTTTTATCACGGGATAAAACAAGATGCCTTGATTGGAGAAGACAAAGCTGATGACATTGATAACATAACTGGTTCAAGTAAAGTAACCCGAACGGGTAGAATCTTCTCACCCAGCATCTCACCACCAGTTGTTACAAAGGCACGTGTCTGCATCACTGCTGCTAAGCCAAGTACTGACACAAGAGGGAAAGAGAAGGTTATTGAGCCTGTTGAGACGGAGATACCCGCAAAGGACCTTGCTGATGGAGAACCTTTCGCTCGTGAAATGGATGAGATATTAAAAATTATAAAAAGGAGTGATTTCAAGATCGTGGAGTAGTTGGGGTAAACCCCTTCCAAGATTTCTATGTTGTCTTTGCTACTCTGTTTTGATGCCCATGCTCGGGCATTAATCAAATTCTTGAAGAAGGCTCATGTCCCTCATGATACCACAACTGACCAGTTTGAAAATTTCGTGGCAAGCTTGACAACCGATAATAGTTTGGGGTTCTCGGATGCAGATCTAACACCACTTAGGAAGAACCATAATAAAGCTCTGCACATTTCTGTCGAGTGAAAAGGGACCACCCTAGCACATGTTCTGGTCGACACTGGTTCTTCTTTAAATGTGCTACCCAAGGGGGTGTTAGACTGTTTGGATTTTGAAGGTTTAGTTTTGAAACCAAGTGATATCATTGTGAGGGCTTTCGACGGGTCCAAAAGAATAGTCCATGGAGAGGTGAACCTCCTAATCAAGGTGGGCTCACTGATTTTCAACTCTACCTTTTACATCATGGATATCCGCCCTGCTTACTCCTGTTTGTTTGGTCGCCCTTGGATCCATGGAGCTGGGGAAATAACCTCAACTCTTCATCAAAAGCTCAAATATTCGGTCAAAGGAAGAATTGTCACTGTCTGTGGTGAGGAGGAGTTCATGGTAAGCCACCTCAACTCTTTTAAATATGTGGAGATGGATGGAGAATTTATAGAGACCCCGTGTCAAGATTTTGAAGTTGTGCCACAAATGGTTGCTGCTACTAAATGTTCCTCTGATGAGTCCAAGGCTGTTAAGGTCGTGCCAAAGATGGTTTCGTTTAAAGATGCTCGTGCTGCAGTTGAAGAAGGAAGCTGTGATACTTGGGGAAAACTCATCGAGATCCCATTCAAAGCAGACAAATTTGGTTTGGGTTTCACCGTCAAGGCTCAGAAGGAAGTAAGACACGCTCGTGCAGGGAAGCCACCTCTCTATATTGGAAGCCACGAAGTCAACGCTGTAGGTGATTCTGATGATGAATGTGCATTTGAAGATTGGGTGTATCCTACTACAACAGAACTCAACAATTGGCAAACAAAGGACTTCGTTTCCATCTCCTTCATTGAGGAGTAATCACTTGTTTACTTGCTTTCTTTTAATTCAAGAAAATTTTGTCTGTAATATTTAACAATTGACTTTTAAGCCAAGTTCCTGGCCCGAGGTATTTTGGTCCATTTGTCAAGGGTTTTATTTATATTCATCTTATCATATGATCATTCAATACAAATCATTGGACTCTTTTGCATTCAAATTTTGTGATAATTGTCTTTCTTTCCTCCAAATACATTTTTCAAAATAGCCATGTATCTTACATGCACACACACACACACACTCTTGCAAGTCCTCATCCACTCTGGATCTTGTTGCCGATGACTCTACGATTGTCGACTATGACTTCGAATGCCCAATTAACCAAACTGAAGACGAAGGCGAGGAAGATTGTGAAATACCGGCAGAACTATCCAGACTTCTATTACAAGAGGAAAAAGATATTCAGCCGCACAAAGAGTCAGTTGAAGTCATCAATCTAGGTACCGAGACAGACAAGAAAGAAGTCAAGATCGTCACTAATCTAGAAAGCAGTGTCAAAAGCAGATTGGTTCAGATGTTGCACGATTATATGGAAGTGTTTGGTTGGTCGTATAAAGATATGCCATGGTTGGATACCGACATTGTAGTTCATCGTCTGCCGACAAAAGAAGATTGTCCTCCTGTTAAGCAAAAGGTTCGTCGCATGAGGCCTCACATGTCTGAAAAGATAAAAGCTGAAGTGATGAAACAATTCGATGCGGGATTCCTAGTTGTGACATATTACCCCTAATGGGTTGCCAATGTGGTTCTGGTGCCAAAGAAAGACAGAAAAGTTCATATGTGTGTAGATTATAGGGATTTGAATAGGGCAAGCCCCAAGGATGACTTCCCTCTACCACACTGTGATCGGTGGATTTAGAACTGACTGTTTTTAGCTGGTTTCACGAAATGTCGCAGAAGCAAGAGTCGCCACCGTATTTTATTTTCTCCAACATGGACAGGACAAAAGCACAGCAAAATTCCTTATGAGATAGTTTCTCGGTTCGGGAGGTAGATTTATAGAAAGGGAAGGTGTTAGCACCCTTTCTATCCATGGTTATCCATGGGCTCTTAGATACTTGCTCTTATGTTTTCAAAGTGTTGTTTGCTTTTCAAAATGTGAGTGGGTTTGAAAAAGTTTCTTTGAAAGATTCCTGAATAACTCTTGTATCTGTCCTCAAGAGTGTTTGAAAAATTATTTTGAAAGCTTTTTGAAAGTGTAAGGTGTGAAAAGTATTTTGTTTGTTTTTGAAAAGAGCAAGTATCCATGAGTCATCTACCTACCCTAAGGAATTAAGCTGTGTAAGTGTCCTTTAGGTAGTGCCATCCCACCATTGAGAGGTAGGTAGCACCACCGTTGGAGGTGTTCGGGTCAATTCGATTGTAGGGACAGTGTGGTCACCGAAGCAACAGTAGGACACCTTAGAAGCTACCCTTATGTCCTTGATCCTTTTTTTTAATCCGAGGCAACCGTTTCGAGGCAACTATTTCGAGGCAACTGTTTCGAGGCAACTGGATCATGGACATAAGGACCGCTAAGACGTCCTATACTTGACGACCACGTTTCGAAGGCAACGAGTGAGGCGTACCCTAGAAGTGGTGTGTGCATTGTGTGTTGTATTCATGTTATGTTTGTCTTTGTTATTAGTGAGCTACGAGTTGTTTTTATTTACATACATTATTTCATGCAAGTTAACAGTTAAGGGGTGCGGAAAGTAAATTGTGAAAACATAAATCCTACGCTATTACAAGGTGCGGGTCTATACATCGCCAAAAATTACAAAGACCTGTTTTTTAGTAAATATGTACGGAAATTAAATAAAGCGATAAACCTATTTAACTATTACATTCTTGAAGGCAATTACATAATAATCAAATAAAGTAAATGCGCGCGAATAAATTAATCGGGAATGTTCTAAGGGTGTTGACCCTTTTAAGAAAAGAAATTGATTTTTTTGTCTTTTTTTTTGTAATTAAAAAATGAAATTAAAGCTAATTAATGACTAATTAATTTATTTAATTAAAAGAAAATATTTTCTGTTTTTTTGTGTTTTTATGAAATAAAAGAAATGGAATAAAATTAAAAGTTAACTTTTACCTAATTCTAGATTTATTTTAATTTTTTAAGAAAAGGAATTAAAATTGCCTAATTAAACTATTTTGGTTAATATTTATTTACAAAATAAAATAATAATAATAATAATAATGTTAATTCTATTTTTTGGTTTTTTTATGAAAATGTGTTAATTAAATTAATTGTTAATAATGAAAATAATAAAAAGGTTAGAAATTAAAATAATAGAAAATGACAAAACAAAATGAAAAAAAGAAGTAAAACCAAGGGGGGGTGTGGGCTGAAATGGAGGTGTTGAATTGAGAATTGTGGCCCATTTGAACAAGGCTTGTATGACTTTTTTGGTTGCCTACGCGTGCACTGACTCCAGACCATGGTGTTCCTTGCTTTTTGTCCTTTGGATCTGCCTTGATGACACCTGGCTTGTTGGATCTATGAGGTTTATGATGAGTCTTCCTTGGAGTGCTGCACAAGAACATTTAAGAAAAAATGGCATTGGAAATATGGGGGACCTGTGAATCAAACCCAGGTCCCAAGGATTGCATGACACGTTCCCAGCCACTGAAGCACTTTGTTGCGTTTGTTAGTAATATAGAAAACAAATATTATATAAAACAAAAGCCAGTTATGCTGAAAATAAGAAAAACGCGCGCGTGGATTTGAATGTACCAACGCCTTGCTGCCACGCAGTCATCTTCAAGCTTTTCTGCAAATATGAAAAACACATAGCGGGGGTTTTAAACCACCACAAAATACAGGCATTTCAATAATAGCGAATAGATGCTCGTGAAGCATAAATTAGGCGCGAGGTGTCCATCAAAATCGTCTTGAGCTTCTGAGTTTGACCATGCCTGTTTGGAATCCTGATTTTACAGTATGGTGAAACCCCCAATTTTAAACCTTGAAAACCCTAAAATGCTTTAATGGTAAATCATGATTTAACGCGTTAGAATGCAATTAGATTATTCCATTAGCTTCAGAAGGCCCCTAACAATACAAATCAATCAAAAAAATGGATTAAATGCTCATGAAATGTGATATACAGTTTTGAGAAATAAAGCAAACCGTATGAGTTGGTGGGGATGATTCCTTGAGTGATTGCGCTTGGTTCTGATTGCCAAAGGTTCCTAGGGATACAAGGAGTGTATTTGGATTGAAATGGAGGCTTGGAACAGGCTGCAAATAGGTTTTCAGTTTTGCTTTTTTCTCTTGAAAGTTTGAAATGTGTTTGGCCGTTTTGAGGGTTTCTAGGTCGTGAATGTTGTTCTGAAAGCTTGCACATGTGTTATGTAATGAATCTCAATCAGAATTATGGTCATTAAGCTTTGCATTGAAGTTCTTGATTTCCTCCATAACCAACATTGAACCATTTGCCATATTTGTGAAAATTTGAATTTTTATGCCCATAATAGGCCTTGCACAAATTTGGAAGGTATTTCAAGGTGTATCAAATCTAATCAACACAAAATATATCCTTCAATTAATTTCTTTGATTTTTATTTGAATTTTAAAGATTTAAAATGAATTAAATCAAATAAAATTAAATAAAAATGAAAAAAATAATTTTAAATCTTGAAATAAATTATGGGACACGTGGGAGGCATGGCCAAGCTGAATCAAGTGGAAAAAGTGGGCCCCTTTTGTCAAAAATGAAGTTTCAAGGATAATTGACTTTGGCCATTTCACAAAAATTTCCCAACTTCTCCAATGCATATCTTGCTCAATTTTGAAGCTATGAACATGTTCTTGGACATTTTGGAAAGGTCTTGAAGTCCTCTAACTAATGTCTTTGGTCCCATGTCATTTTGATTTACAAATCTCAAGTTATGGTCTTTGACTTAAAGTGCCTTTTTGTTGACTTTTGAAAATGACCTATAATGTTGAAATTGATAACTTTTTGAGAGAGCATTTCTTGGACTTGGAGTGTGAATATGAGTTGTAGTAAATTTCCTCCCCTTCAAGATGAGCATTGGATGGGATTTTTCTGATGAACCATGAAAAAGTTATGCCTTGGTCAAGTTACAGTTGACTTTTCAGCTGTCCAAAAATAGAAACTTTTGACACCTTGATGATTTTTGAGCCATTCTTGTGGAATCATGATCAAGACTTGATCAAATGATGATTGTGGATTCAAAATAAGATGTTGACCAAATTTTTTGACTTTTGACTGCCAAATGACCATTTTGCCCCTACAATTGACTCTGGAGCAATTAGGGTTTTTGACTGGGCAACTTGATGTTGTGAGTCCTGAAACTTGACATATGGATGCTTGACAATGTGTATGAGCATGTGAGACTTTATTGGGCCCTTGAAAACCTCAACTTCCTTGCAAGAACCAAAACCCTAGTTTGACTGGCTTTAGGAGAGTGGTTGACTGTGTAGCCCTTGAGTAAACTTTGAAGAAATATGGGAGGGCAAATTTTGGGGTACAACACACACATTGATGTATTGGTCGATAACACTGCTCCGCATAAAGTCTTCTCTTTCATGGATGGTTTCTCTGGCTATAATCAGATAAGGATGGCTCCCGAAGATATGGAGAAGACTGTTTTCATTACACAATTGGGCACTTTTTGCTATAAGGTCATGCCGTTCGGATTGAAGAATGCAGGGGAAACATATCAAAGGGCTATGGTAGCTTTGTTTCATGATATGATTCATCATGAAATAGAGGTATATGTGGATAATATGATTTCCAGATCACAAACTGAAGAGGAACATCTCGATCACCTGTATAAACTATTCGAGAGGTTGAAAAAGTATAAGTTGAGGTTGAACCCTAACAAGTGCACGTTCGAAGTACGATCTGGAAAGCTTTTAGGTTTTATTGTCAGTAATAAAGGCAGTGAAGTTGATCTCGCCAAAGTTAAGGCCATCCAAGAAATGCCAGTTCCTCACTCTAAAAAGGAAGTTAGAGGATTCTTAGGTCGTCTTAATTACATCGCCCGCTTCATATCTCACTTGACTGCTACTTGTGAGCTCATCTTCAAACTCTTAAAGAAAGATCAAGTAGTCAGATGGAATGATGAATGCCAAGCAGCCTTTGACAAAATCAAATAATACCTATAAGAACCTCCTATTCTCATGCCTCCAGTTGAAGGAAGACCCTTGATCATGTATTTGACAGTACTAAGGAATTTTATGGGGTGTGTTTTGGGCCAACATGACGAGTTTGGAAGAAAAGAGCATGTTATTTACTACCTGAGCAAAAAGTTTACCGACTGTGAAACCAGATATTCACTGCTCGAGAAAACTTGTTGCACTCTGGCATGGGCTACTCGCCGGTTAAGGTAGTATATGTTGACTCATACCACTCTATTGATTTCTAAGATGGACCCAATCAAATATATCTTCGAGAAACCGCTTTTTCCGGACGAATAGCAAGATGGAAAATGATCTTGACTGAGTACGATATTCAATACACAACACAGAAAGCCATCAAAGGAAGCGTACTAGTAGATCATTTGGCCCACAAAGCTGTTGATGATTATCAGTCTATGAACTTTGACTTCCCAGATGAGAGTATCATGCTAGTGACCGACTGCGCGAAACCTGGATCGTATGACAGACCTGAACAAGGATCCCGATGGACTATGGTCTTCGATGGGGATTCCAACGCCTTGGGTAACAGAATTGGTGTCGTGATCATCTCACCTGAAGGTTTCCACACACCTTTCACTGCCAGACTTTGCTTCGATTGTACGAACAATATGGCTGAGTACGAAGCATGCATTTTGGGTCTGAAGGCTGCCATTGATTTGAGGATCAAGCATTTGAATGTGTTTGGGGATTTCACTCTAGTGATTAGCCAAGTAAAAGGAGATTGGGGCACTAAGCACCCTAATCTCATCCCTTACAAGGAACTTGTGCTATATCTGATTTCTTACTTCGAAGAGATCACCTTTGAACACTTCCCTAGGGAAGAAAATAAGTTGGCTGACGCCTTGGCAACCATGTCTTCAATGTTCAAGGTCAGATGGAACAACGAAGCTCCTATGATTACAATTGAGAGATTTGACGAACCCGCGCACTGCTGTGAGCTTGACACTGATACAGAAAAGCCTTGGTACTATAAGGTGAAGAGATATCTTGAAGCACAAGAGTATCCCGAAGGAACATCCATCAATGACAGAAAGTTCTTACAAAGATTTTCAGCCAAATTCTTCCTAAGTAACTGAATATTATACAAGCGCAAACATGATTCTGCTTTGCTCTGATGTGTGGACAAGAAGGAAGCTGAGGAAATTATGGAAGACATGCACAATGGTCTCTTTGGGACTCACTCAAGCGGACATACCATGGCCAAGAAGATCCTGAAAGCTGGTTACTATTGGTCAACAATGGAGACCGATTGTCATCAACACTCTAGGACTTGCCACAAATTCCAAATCTACGCTGACAAGATCCATGTGCCTCCTATCCCTCTGAACGTCATGACTACTCCGTGGCCATTTGCAATGTGGGGCATTGACATGATTGGAGAAATCAAGCCCACTGCTTCGAATGGACATCGCTTCATTCTTGTTGCCATTGATTATTTCACCAAATGGGTCGAAGCCGCCTCATTTGCCTCAGCCACGAAGAACGTGGTAGCCAGATTCATTAAGCATAACCTCATTTGCCGCTATGGTATCCCCGAAAGGATTATCACCGAAAATGGGACTAACCTCAACAATGCTATGATTACCGATCTATGTACTCAGTTCAAAATCAAGCATCACAATTCTTCTCCTTGTAGACCTAAATGAATGGCATAGTCGAAGCGGCCAACAAAAATATTAAGAAGATTGTGCAGAAAATGGTGGTAACATACAAGGATTGGCATGAGATGTTACCGTTTTCTCTTCATGGCTATCATACTTCAGCTAGGACATCAACTGGGGCAACTCCCTTTTCTTTAGTCTATGGCATGGAAGCTGTTTTGCCAATAGAGGTTCAGATTCCCTCACAGGATTATGAATGAGGCAGGCCTAGGCGAAGACGAGTGGATTCAGACAAGATTGGACCAGTTGAACTTGATCGACGAAAAACAATTGGCTGCTATTTGTCATGGTCATATGTACCAAAAACGTATGATCAAGGCTTTCAACAAAAAGATCAAGCCTCGAGTATATCAAGCTGGTGACTTGGTGATAAAGCGCATCATTCTGCCATAAGGCGACCCCAGAGGCAAATGGACTCCCACCTACGAAGGGCCATTTGTTGTCAAGAGAGCGTTCTCTGGCGGTGCCATGATGCTGACTACCGTGGATGGTGAAGACCTCCCACATCATGTGAACGCGAATATAGTTAAAAAATACTACGCATAAGACCCGACCAAAAATACTATGAAGCCTAGACCCGGCCAGATATTAGTACAATTTTCAAAGATACTGTGAAGCCTGGACCCGACCAGATACTAGTGCAACCTCTCAAATACTATGAAGACTAGACTCGACCAGATAATAGTTTAACTCTTCGAGATATTGAAGAACCGGGATTTAACCAGACTGGGATTTAACTTCTTTTCCCCAGTAGAGTTTGCCTCTATCCCAACAAGTTACTGTAAAGCCTGGATCCGACCAGATATCAGTTCCACTCTATCTCTTCAAGAAAGTTTATTATGAAACCTGGACCCGACCAGATAAGCAATTAACTTCATTCACCTCAAAATATGTGAAGCCTGGATCCGACCAGATACCAGTTCAACTTCGTCTATTCAAGCAAGTTTCGTGAAGTCTGGAGTTCGACCAGATAACAACTAGCTACAATCTCCAGCAAGACACTAGAGCCTGGACCCGACCAGATAATAGTTTAACTTCTTCAAATTTCTTAAACCTGGACCCAACCAGTAAACAACCTAATTTACTAAAACCTGGACCCGACCAGATAACAGTTTAAGTTTCTGAAACCTGGATCCGACCAAATAACAGTTTAATTCCTACAAAATCACTAGCAAAAATTTTCTTCCCCAGTGAGTTACCGTGAAGCTTGGATCCGACCAGATAGCAGTGGACTTCCTCATCCTCAGCAAATTGTTGTGAAGCCTAGATCTGACCAGATAACAACTAATATGCGAAAGATATTCCCTAGTGGAAGCATTCTTTTAACAAAGTTTGAAAGCGTGAATATTCTTCATCCCCAACAACAATCCGAGATTTAACTTCCCAGAAACTTCTCAGTAGTAGTCAAGGATTTATTTTCCCGTACAAACATGCATCTCGCATTCATATATCATAGCATATACATACGAAATGCATTTCTCACAATCTCATTCATCTTGAGAATGCCATGCATACATCTACATTTAACTAACCCTTTTTCCCACAGGTAAAACATCAGGTTTTAGTATAAATCAACCAAAGATTAATGTTGATACTTCTTCCAGTGTTTATCATAATTCCTCCAAATGGCTTCTATAAGCCCATTCCCAATACATCTTCGGGTGCAAAATTTTAAGCACTCTAGTGTTCAATCATCTTCCACCTTCAAGTCACGAATGGCAGATCCGCCAATCTAACTCTTCAGGTTTAAGAAGATTGAACAGGGGAAGCTGTTGTACCACAAAATTTGCCCTCTCATTTCTCAAGAAATCTCTCACAAGATCTCCATTTATTCAAGACTGCACAAGGATGATCAACTCAAGACACCTCCTTAAGCACTAATGACTAGAAATTAGGGTTTGAGTTTGCATAAAGACAAATGGACTTTTAATGCTCCATATGATTTTCATGGATCACTTTGAACCCTCAATATTTCTCATGTCAAGTTTCAAGTCTTGGATCACATTTTTGCTTAGTCAATTGATCAGTTGACCTAAAATCAGCTGTATTGGGGAAAAAGTCAACCGTGGTCAATTTACAGTCAAAATCCATAATTTTTGGTCCATATCAACATTATGAATTCATATATGTCATTTAATCAAGTTTAGATCACAATTCCTCAAGAAATTTGATCAGATCATCAAAAGGGCAAAATGGTCAAAATTAGGGTTTTGACTGAGAAGGTGCAATTTCTGATTTTTGACCTAGAAAATGGTTGATTGGTTTGAGTTATGATCTCAAAGTTTCAAATTTTTCGTTTTGACCTAATGGTATGGCTCAAAACATTTCTCAAGTTCAATTGATTGATAGTTGAATTTTAGTCAACTGATTAAAAGTCAATTGTACACTGAAAAGTCAAACTTTGACTTTTTGATCAAAATCAAGTTTCAAAGATCACAGTTCATAAAAATATGTCAAAATATGAAACTTCTTCATCAAGAAATCTAAAAGTCAAGATTTCATTTTGAAAAGTCAAAATTTCTAAACTTAGAAATTTTTCTAAGTGTTGAAAATTTTATATTTTTTCATAACTTTGAGCTAAATTTTCACCATGATGCAAGATGATTCAAGGGAAACTTCCAACATGAAAGTTGTAGATCTCAATGAGATCTAAAACATTGTAGAACACAACTTCTTCTAGAAATTCTTGTATTTCAAGTTATGAATTTAAGAAGACATGTTCATGAAACTAAAAGACTTTGTGAAATTTTGCCCTAGTTAGGCAGATTTTTGGTACAAACTTCATAGCAACTTTTCACATAGTTCCTTTTTGGAATTTGCAAAAGTGATTCAAATAGGAATTATAGAGCATGTTACAAGATTTACAAAATGTCCAAGAACTCATTGAGATCATGTTTTAGTAGGGAGAATCGAAGAGATGAAGTTAGGGTTTTCAAACTTGAATTATAGGTCATTTTCTTGATGAACACTTGAGCAAATCTCAAACCATGATGCATAATATTGCTTTGCAGGCTCCTAACTTGCAATTAACCCCTTAATTAAATGTTTACACAACATATAGAGCCATTGTCCAAGCATTTGAGCCATTATCCAAGTTGCATTTCCATTTTGGGAAGAAACTCACCACTTCCATTTTGGAAAAGTGACTTTAATCACAATGTCAACTCTTCTTGAGCCTATACATTGTTGCTTCTAACTTAAAAGAATTTCAAATCAAGAAGCAACATACCTACATCCTGCTAACCACCCTACAAGTCCTTGTACTTCACATTGAAACCATGTTTGTCAACTTTGCTTCAAAATCAAGTAACCAAGCCATAACATGTGATTTAAAATTCTGAGTTGTTTCAAGCCTCAAAACTTTTTGTCTATAAGTACATACACTATTTGCAAGGTAAGACATGAATGCTCAAGCCATAAAACACCTTAAAACAGAGAATCACCAAGAACACCTCAAAACTTGTCATTTTTGAGTTTTGAACCCAATCTTCAAATCCACTCGTGCGTTTCTTGGCCTTTTGGTTCCTAAAGCTTCTAAACATCATACATAAACAATCCCAACACCTGTTATCCAACTGTAAATCCATATTCACCAACTTCCATTTTTAAAAATAGGGCATTGCATCTTGACTTCTCCATACCATTCCAACCATCCATTGCTCAAGTTAATCATTGCATTAGCTTCATGGGAACTTGAGGAAGCTAACCTGATCATTGAAGCACCTTGAATCAAGCTCATTTTCATTTCACAATTTCCAGATTTGAGGTATTTTTCTTGAACTTCTATCTTCATATTTAGGCACTGTTAGGCTTACATTTGTGAAGATAAAATGTAGACATCATTACCCTGAAACTATACATGTCCATAGATTTCATTTATGTTGCCTGAGTAGGGAGAATTTTGAGTTTGAATCTCTGAAAATATTTAGGTCAGAATTTGGTGTTGTTATAAATTCATGCTCATCTTTGAGAATTAACTTAAGTTATTCACATATTCAGAATCGTGAGGAAATTTCTAACAAGTTTGATGTTGGAAGTTTTGTGAATGGATGAGAAATGGATAAGTTACAGGTCCTTTGGCTGGAGGTTGAAGATGAAGTTCATTCAGAACTTGATTTATGTTATGTATTTATTGTTTTGCTTATGTTAACGGTAGTACAGCCACCCCAGTTTCAAAGGTAGCACGCGTTTATGGTCAAGGTCGTGGGTTCGAACCTCAGCGCCGCCTTTTGTTATATTTCTCAACACTTTCTTCTTCTTTTTTGCAAGCAAACAAGCGCGCCGGGCTTAATAATGGGCCTTTCATTTTTACTTGTTTTGACCCCCACCACTTCATTTTTTTTTATTTCTCCTTTGATCTGACCAAAAACAAATATGGGCTAAGTTTCAAACAAAAACTGTTTTTTTTTAATAAACACCCCAACTTCAATTCTCACCCCCTGACTTTATACTTTATATTTTATTTTATTTTATTATTATTATTATTATTATTATTATTATTATTATTATTATTATTATTATTATTATTATTATTATTATTATTTTATTAATAAAAAAATTCAAAAATATTTTATTTATTTATATCTAATACATTTATATTTTTGTTTCATTTTTTTTAAAACCAAAGACATAAAAATATTTTTTCTTAACAAATTCAAAAAATTTTTTTTAAATAAATTAGTAATTATACTTAGGTTTAATTTATTTCCTTTTAAATAAAAATTAATTTAGAACTTAGGTTTTCTTTTAATTTTTTTTTTACACTAGTTTAACCCAATTAAAACCTTTTTTCTAAAAAACCTAAAAAGGGCTTGCTTCTTTAATTAAATTAATTTCTTTTCTTAATTAACTTAGGTTTAATTTCTCTTAGTTTAACTAGTCACTTCCTTTAGATAATTAGTTCAAAACCAAACTCTTTCCTCAAAATCCAAACAAAATTCATATATTTTCCATTTATACTTGTATACTACTCTTTATTTTAAATTCTTGTACATTATTCAATATGGTTGTAATAGATAATTAGGTTTAATTTCTTGTAATCCTCATTTGTAAATTTGTATATCCCTCCCCTAATGATGTAATAGCTTAGTATTTTTACTTTCCGCAATTTATCTCTTTATATAAATGCTAGTAATTTAGGGTTTGTATGGAAAGAATAAAATCAATCTTAGATCATCCTAATCCAAGATAAAACAATGCATGTAAATCCATCACACTTTCACACTTGCACCCTTAGGGTAATTCCACTTTGTTGCCTTACAAAAATGGTCGTGTTATGCATGTGGGATATCTTAGCAAAAAGCAATAAAAAATACAAGATCATAGTCCCTCGATGACGCTATCAATGTTGCATTTCAAAATGATCTTAGTCCCTCAAAGAGAATTGCTAAGATATTTCACAATATTTCTATCATGACTATACGATGACCCATGCCCGTCCCTATACATCCAAAGATAAGGCTTCTTACCAAATCAATGGTAATATAGCAATACCAAAGGAAAGGAAGAAATGAATTAAGACTTTTAAGTAGGTAGATTGTTCCTAGTTGCTTGCTCAAATTCAAATCAAACAATCTTTCTTATTTTCAAGACAAACACCAAAACTTTCATAACATTTTCCAAACATGAAACATTTTCAAAAGATCAATACTTTGTATACGTTCTTACAAATGAGAACTATTACAAAGTTTGCCTAAACGATGGCGCCTTTTCAAAATACTTTCAAAAAACCACACAAAGCACATTCTCAAACAAAAGCAAGTGATCTAGCAAGAAACTAAGAGCCCGTAGATAACTATAGATGAAAAGGGTGTTAACACCTTCCCTTTTCATAATCTACCCTCTGAACTCAAGAAATAATCTCAAAGCTCTTTGCTGTACTTTTCAGCCTTTCCTTTTGGATAAAAGAAAAGTCGGTGGTGACTCTTGCTAACCGCAACATTTGTGATAAAATGAAAAACATCCAAGTCATTTCTCCCACCATATTACAATAATATATACTAAGAATTCTGAGTGAATAAACACAACCACTTTAGAGACTTGGTAAGAATATGCATAGAGATGTATGTAGAGATAATATCATCGATTGGAAATGCATAAGATCAATCAAACTCGGTAAAATTGTGAAGCTCAAAGTATTGGTAAAAGAATATCACAAAATACTAAGAAATGTGTTCTACCCCAAAATTTTCCCTCTCATTTTATCAAGATTTCCCCTCACAAGACTCTTTGGACTCCAGACAGGATTAAGGTTTGCTCAACTCAAGACATCTCCTTGCACTGTTGACCTGAAATTAGGGTTTGAGTTTGCACAAGGATTTTTAGACTTTCAATGCTTAATGTTACTTTCATACTTCATGTCGGACTTGTAAGATTGCCCATACCAAGTTTCAAGCCTTGAATCAAATTTTTGCCCAGTCAATTGATCAGTTGACCTAAAAATCAGCTGTATTGGGGAAAAAGTCAATTGTGGCCAATTTACAGTCAAACCTCATATTTTTTATCCACATAAACATTATAGACTCATATGAACCATTTTATCAAGTTTGGACCATAACTCCTCAAGAAATTTGATCAGATCATTAAAAGGGCAAAATGGTCATTTTTAGGATTTTGACTGCAGAAGGGCAATTTCTGATTTTTAACCTAGCCAATGGCAAATTGGGTTCAAGAATGGATTCAAGGACTCAATGGCACCATCTTGACCTAATCACAAGGTTCAAAAGATCTCAAATGCATTGGATTGACAGATGAATTTTCCAGTCAACTGATCAAAAATCAACTGTACACTGAAAAGTCAAATTTTGACTTTTTGGTCAAAATCAAGTGCCAAGGGTCATTTTTCATCAAGAGGTGTCAAAACATGAAACTTGTTCACCAAGAAACCTAATTTTGAAAATTAGGGTTTAAAATGGAAAATTTTCATAGCTTAGAAATTTTCTAAGTTATGAAAAGTTCTTTTTTTTCCCCAACTTTGCCCAACATTTTCACCATGATGCAATTAGATTCAAAGAAAACTTCCAACATGAAAGTTGTAGTCCTCCACAAATTATACAACTTTGATTCACAGAGTTTTCTCAAAATATGCTTGGATCTCAAGTTATGATTTTGTGAACAAGGGTCCAAAAACTTTCTAACTTAGTGAAAATTTGCCCTAGTTTAGGCAGGATTTTGACATATCTTCATGGCAATTTTTCACATAGTTCCAAGTGGAATCTCAAAATGAATTTCAAATATGAATTTTAGAGCATGTTACAAGCTTTCCAAAATGTCTAAGAACTCTTCAAAATCATTTATGGTTACGGAAAATCAAAAGAATGAAAATGGCCATTTCTCACTTTTGGCCAAGGCATTTTGCACATTGACACAAGTTGCAAAATCTGTCCAAACCTTGATTGTACTTGTTTACAGGTCCTTAAACCTTTCCACACTCATACATTAAATGCAAACACATTGGTTAGAGGCATTGTTCTGATCTTTGAAGCATTATACAAAGGATTAATCCATTTTTGGCAAAAAGTTAACAATGCCATTTACATAAAGCTCCCTAATATCAGGCAAAGTTCACCAACTTTGTGCAGCTAGAATACAGGCCTGTACAACCTTGGCATGGTCATTTCTCACTTTTACTTCAAAAACAAGTCAACTTAAAAAAACTCCATAACTCTTGTATCTGTTAAAACCAAAGTTTGTAAACATTTGAAACAAGTTTTTACATTACACTAAGCCAGAAACACGAGCTAGCAACCTCTAAAACACCCTTGTACACCAAAAACCCCATTTTCTGCCAAAACAGGGCAAGCACTGCAGAACCATTTCCATCTTCACATTGCCTCGTGCATTTTGTCCCAAACCAGTTCCAACACACTCCATATAATACACCTAAGCTATCCCAATCATTTCCAAGTCACTGTAACTCCATTTACACACTTCACCATTTTCAAATTCTGAGTTTGCAGGTTGAGTTCTACAAGAAGTTTCAGGCTATTTCAAAGCAAACCAAGCATTGGGAAAGATCAAGGGAACATCAAGCAAGCTCAAAAGAACCTCAGGCCTCACTGAAAGTTGCTGCATTGCTATACTCGAGCTTGACTGAAACAGGTATTTCTCGAACTTCTATCTCCTTATTTAGGAATCATTAGGCTTAGGTTTGTGAAGAAAAAATGTAGTCCTCATTTCCCTTGAGCTGTACATATGCATAGAATTCATTTATGTTAACTGAGCTAGGAGTATTTGATAGCTGAAGTTACTGAAAAAACTAGGTCAAGATTTAGGGCCAGAGAAATTCTCTCTGGTCTTTGAGAGTTAGATTAAGTTTTTTACATGGTTAGAATCGTGTGATCAAGAGCTATAACTTTCATGTTGCAAGTTTTTGTTTTTAAGCACAAATGCAGGAGTTAGCAGTTTGAACAGGGCACGCGTTTTTCTTGTTCTGGAGGACAGGGATGAAGTGGAAATGGGCTGGGTCTGGCTTTGTCCTGCTTTTTGCACCCCTCATCCTACTTTCTGCACCCCCTTGGCCCATTTGATTTTATTTTTTATATTTTCCATTTCTATTTTCATTTCTGACTTTTATTATTTTTTCTAAATATAAAAAATCACTAAAAATATTTTCTTAAATTTTCACATTTTTATTTTATTTTTTTATTTTATTTTTTTGGAATAATATTTAGTTATTAAATAATATATACATTTATTTTCTTAAATAAAAACTTTTAATTAATACAAAAATATTATATATTTTTATTTTTATTATTTACACATATAAAATAATATTTTCTCACATATTTTATTTCTTAATATTTTTGTGAATTTTATTTATTTATTTTCTTTGTACATAAATGAATAAATAAATATTTAGAATATATATTTTCTTAAAACAAAATTAGGGTTTCTTCACCCTTTCCAAAAATAATCATATTATTTCCCTTTTTAGGACATTAAATAATTTATTTTTACATACATAAAATAAAATACAAAAACATTTTTTGCATATTTATATTTAATTGCATATTTAAATATTTGTCAATTTATTATGTGTACAATGAATTCAATTTGGTTGTAATAGTTGAATTAGGGTTTTATTTTCTTGCAAATATCCCCCTATTCAAACTTGTATCCCCCTCCCCATATCAATGTTGTAATAGTCGTAGATTTACTTTTACGCATTTATTGCTTTTATATGCATGATTAGTAAATTAGGGTTTTGTATGATAACCAAAAATCAAATAAAATAGCTTGACTAAGACAAGACAAAAAAACATGAAAAATGACAACATAATGCACACAAGCACCCCTAGGGTTTCATCCACTTGTTGCCTTTAAAATGGCCATGGTATGCATGCTAGGTATCTTGGCAAAACAAAACAAAAACAAAAACAAAAGATCATAGTCCCTCGATGACGCTATCTTGGTTGCCTATACAAAATGATCTAGACCCTCAAAAAACTTGCTAAGGTACTTAGCACAATTGCTATCATGGTCATACGATGACCCGCGCCTGTCCCGTTTAACATCCAAACACAAGGTTGTTTACCAAATGCAATGGTAAAACAACAATGTCAAAGGGTTAAAAATGTGTAGGAAAGATCTTTGAGTAGGTAGGTAGACAACTCCTAGTTACTTGATCAAACTTGCAAACATCCTTGCTATTTTCAAAAACACATCACAACACAATTTCAAAACATTTCCCAAAACAAACTTTCTAACATTGAAACATTTTTCAAAAGACAAACACCTTTGTATACATTCAAACAAGAATTATTACAAAGGTTGCCACAACGATGGCCTCTTTTCAAAATACTTTCAAAACCACACACAAAAGCACCATTTCAAACAATTGAAAAGCAAAAGCAAGTGATCTAAAACAAGTAACTAAGAGCCCATGGAAAACCATGGATGAAAAGGGTGCTAGCACCTTCCCTTTTTATAATTTACCCTCCGAACCCAAAAAAAATATCAAAGGTCTTTCCTGTGCTTTTTTACCTTTCCTTTGGATAAAATAAAAATTCGGTGGCGACTCTTGCTAAACCGAAACATTTGCGAACACAAACGCAAAACCTCAAGTCAGTTCTCCCACCGCATCACAGAACTGGCGACTCTGCTGGGGGAAAAATCTAAAAGTGGGGTTACCTTAGGGTTTTAGATCACCTTTACATGCTTATCTTGTTTGACTTGATTGCTTTACATTTGGTTCTATTGTTTGGGTTTGAATCCTCTACCCGGACTTGGGAAACATTCATAGTTAAATAGCAATGCGTTGTGGAAACTGTGCGGGGTATACCGACATGGTTGAAGCAATAGCTATATTAGTGCGACATATTTGTGGGTACCGGTAGCCTTTGAGTTAATCAAAGAGAATACATGGCCGCTGAGTGATGTCATGAAGCACTAATGGACTTTTAGAACCTTTACTTGACCAACTTGGCCTTTTTAGGGGTAGTGAGATGACCAGCTTTGGTGCAGTCCGAAGTTGGTAGATACTCGATACTACACTCATTGAGGATTGTTTTCTTGGAATATTTCTGTCGCTAGTAAAGTGGCTAAACTGAAACAATGAACACAAAAAATAATCCAGTGATATTGAGCTCCTTAGAACCCGGTTACTATTTATAGGACAGGTTGAACCAACTAAATTTCAAGAGGGTACTTACCTATGAAACCACATGCAAGCCTGAAACTAGGAACTTGTGTGATTTGTTTGTACATATATACTTGTGCATAACATCATAACATCATGAAGCATCATATGCATCCACTAACCATTTCAAGGATTTGGATCTTCATCTTTGTTCCTGTTTTGTAGGTAATGGAATCACTTCGCAGGAAAGCAATCCAAGTCAACCTTGTAAGAATTCCTCCACAACTCAAGGAGGTTGCTTCAAGGATTCCTGAGAATTCTCCATTCACCGAGAGGCATGGTCGTCTTCTCAACTTAGTCAACACCAACACTGAGGAAGACATGGTGAAAGTTCTCTTCCAGTTCTTTGACCCCCTACACCACTGCTTCACATTTCCTGATTACCAGCTTGTGCCTACTTTGGAGGAATTTTCTCAACTCCTGAGGATTCTTATTCTCCATCAACTACCCTACAACGGTACAAAAAGAGATCCAAAGCTTGAAGATGTTGCTCAAGCCCTACACTTGCAACCATCTGATATCATAGGCCATTGGGAAACTAGAAGTGGTGTCAAGGGTTTCTTGGCAAAGTTCTTGTTTGAGAAGGCCCAAAGCTGCTGGAATTCATTGGACTTACAAGCTTTTGAGGAGATTGTGGCTCTTCTCATCTATGGGATGGTCTTGTTCCCAAACCCTGACCAGCTTATAGATGTGAATGTTGTTAAAATCTTCATGGCTCGCAACCCGGTGCCTACATTGCTTGGGGATATCCTCCACTCATTTCACACTCGAACAATGAGGAAAAAAGGTGTTCTCATGTGTTGTACTCCTCTACTGGCAAGGTGGTTTATTTCTCATCTTCCCCAATCAGTTTGGAAGAATGAGAAAGGCTTGAGGTGGTCACAACGATTGATGACTCTTACACATTCAGATGTTCATTGGTATTCTCGATCCCGAGAAAATGTTATCATCATTGATAATTGTGGGGAATTCCCTAATGTCCCATTACTTGGCATTAGGGGAGGCATCACCTACAACCCCTGCTTGTCTTTGAGACAGTTTGGGTATGCCCGAAGGGATGGCCCACATGACATGCTGATTCCAGACTTGGTTTTTGACTTTGACAACGACGATCAAGGACTTAGACAAAGGTTTATCCGAGCTTGGAGGATGCCCAACAAGGTGGACAGTAAGACCTTGGGACACAAGAATTCCATCCCTCTTGAGCCTTACCTCAAGTGGGTACGAACCCGCGCCCAAAGTCTTATGATGACTTACCCCTACATACTTCCTGTGATCAAAGAGCCTGTTATGGAAGGAGAGGTTCCATACACCCTCCTACATCCTGACATGCCAATATCACTTGAAGATTTGCAAAGGAGTTGGATACAGCTCAAGGGAGAACGCGATACTTTTGAAGCCCAATTCTATGCCAGTGAGAAGAAGGTTTTGGAACTTACTCGCCAACTTCACGAAGAGTAGACTCTCAACACCTACATTGCACCAAAGAGGATGCGCAACGTCTTTTTACATTAGAATTTTGTATTATTTTGCCCATGGGGCATTTATGTACTAACAAATTCTATCTTATTAATATGACGTGTGTTCCTTTTTGTTTAAAACAAATTTGAATTTCTGAATCCTTGAATGCATTACATGAATAACACATCATTCATCATATTCATAAGCAGGTCTTCACACCAGGTTTCCTTATCTCTCTGCTGTTTATTTCAGCAAGATGGATATAGAGCAGACGGTCAAAGACTTACAAGCGCAAAATTCACAGTTCCAACAGCTACTCATGACTTTCGCAAAGGGTCAGGAGGAGCTCAAAACTCTATTGGAAAAGGAAAAGGAGAAAAAGAAAAAGAAAAGGGTTGGTGTGGCTACCATGGGTAGAAGATTCGAAGGTCAAGCTAGAAGGGTCCTGGATTTCCCCTCAACATCTGATGAAGGGGTGGGAAAAGGTAAAGGAACTACCGTGCAATCTGAGTCTGAGGAAGAAGAAGAGGAGGAGGATGAAGACTATTCTGAGCAGCAGTACCCTCTTGCAGATGACAAGTACAAGAATCTGGAAGAGCGTCTAGCTGCCATGGAGGTCCAGAGAGTGCCTAGGCTGGACTTTGAAGAGCTAGGTTTGGTTGCTGGCATTGTGATTCCCCCTAAGTTCAAGGTGCCTCTTTTTGCTAAATACGATGGTTTGTCTTGTCCAAAGATGCACCTGCGGTCTTACGTCAGAAAAATCCAACCTCATTCTTCTGATAAGGATCTGTGGGTTCATTTCTTCCAGGACAGTCTTTTGGGGACGCAGTTAGATTGGTTCTACCAGCTAGAGAGGTCTGATATGCACAATTGGGAGGATTTGGCTGCCGCCTTCTACAGACAATATCAATATAATGTGGATTTAGCATCAACCCATACTCAATTACAGAGTATGGGCATGGTATCAAATGAAGGTTTCAAAGAGTATGCCCAAAAATGGAGAGGCTTGGCGGGACGAGTGCAACCACCTCTATCTGAGAGGGAGCTGGTAGATATGTTCTTGGGTACACTGTCAGGCCCCCTTTTCAATCACCTGATTGGAAGTTCGTCTGCGGGGTTCACCGAGTTGATTCTGACTGGTGAGAGAGTTGAAGCCGGAATCAAGAGCGGAAAAATTCAAAAGGATGCATCTGCTTTCGCTGCCATCAAAAAGACCTTTCCAGCAAAGAAAGAAGTCTCAGCTGTCTACTCCCAAAGAAGTCAAGGAAGAGTTGAGTGCCGGCCAGCGGTGGGGGCTGTAATGATTCAGAAGTTTGCAGCTGATCAACCTAGAACCAACCAAGAAAGGGTGGAAAGGCCTGCATGGCAATTCACCCGGATCAATATGACACCTGCTCAGGTTCTCCCTCATCTATTGAAGTTAAACCTTGCAAGTTTGAAAGAAGCGCCAAAGAATCCAAATACAATTTCTCCTTATTACCATGCAAATGCCAAGTGTGCCTATCATTCAGACAACCTGGGGCATGACACCAACAATTGTTGGGCCCTTAAAAATAAGATTCAGGATTTAATAGATGCTAAAGAAGTTGAATTCGACGCCCCTGAAAATCCTAATGTGATCTCCGCTCCAATGCCAAAACATGGTCACAATGCCCATGCTGTTGAAGAAGATCTTTTTGTTGCTATTGTTGATGATTTGATAACTCTGCTACCGATAATCAAGCTGAATTTGTTAAAGGCTGGGATTTTCCCAGGTTGTGAAGAAGATTACTACCTTTGTTCATCCTTACCAACTGACTGTCCGTTGTTGAAGTTAGGCATCCAGCGCCTAATGGATAACCAAGAAATCATTTTTGAAAAGACTCCTGTTACACTGACTCCTGTCAATGATGTTTCGATAATTACCATATCCGCCAATCTTTCCAAGGTCTTCAAAAGACCTATTAAGATTACATCTGATCCAAAGATTGTACCTTTGAAGATAACCATGCCGAGGCGTATCCCATACAAGTCCAACAAATCAATATCGTGGAACTATGGGGGAGAGATCTTTTACCATGGTGTTAAGCAAATTGAATCGACTGAAGAGAGTTCTGATGAAGAGACTTCCGACATTGGAAACATTGTCAGAACGAGTAAAATCACCCGCAGTGGAAGAATTTTCTCTCTGGAGATTGCGCCTCCAAAGGAAATCTTTGGACCCTCAGCTGCTCCTAAGGTTACCCCTGTGGCGGTCAACATATCCGCAAGAACTCCAGTTATTGAAGAAGTTGTGACTCCTGTAGTTGTCCCCTCTGCCGCTATTGATGATAGAGGGAAAGGGATCCAAGAAGAGCCTGTCAGGACGAGGGCTCAGCCGTTGATCATCCCTGAAACCTCTCAAAAGGAAATGGAAGAGATTTTGAAAATAATCAAGAAAAGCGATTATAATGTTGTAGAGCAACTGGGGAAAACCTCCTCAAAAATCTCTATGTTGGCCTTGCTGCTTTGTTCAGAAGCTCATGCCGAAGCTCTGATCAAATTCTTGAAGATGGCCCATGTGCCCCAGGAAACCTCCGCGGACCAGTTCTAAGAATTTGTAGCTAGCCTAACAGCAGACAACGGGTTAGGGTTCTCCGATGCTGATCTAAAAATCAAAGGGAGAAAACATAATGACGCTCTGCATGTCTCGGTGGAATGCAGAGGGACTACTCTAGCACATGTTCTGGTAGACACTGGTTCATTGGTGAACGTCTTACCAAAGAAGGCATTGGATAGGCTAGATTGTGAAGGTCTAGTTTTGAAGCCCAGCAACATCATTGTCAGAGCCTTTGATGGTTCTAAACGGATGGTCCACGGGGAGGTGGACATCCCGATTAAAGTGGGAACTGAAACCTTCAATTCCACATTCTACGTCATCGACATCCGTCCCTCCTATTCTTGCTTGTTGGGAAGACCCTGGATTCATCATGCTGGAGCCGTTACTTCAACCCTGCATCAGAAGCTCAAGTACCCTGTCCAGGGGAAAATTGTGACAGTTCACGGTGAAGAGGAATACATGATAAGCCATCTTAATTCTTTCCGCTATGTGGAATTGGATGGTGAATTCATCGAAACCCCCTTTCAGCATTTTGAAGAGGTAGCTCAGAAGATTGCGGCAGTGCCTTCTGTACCCATGATTACCCGACCTCCGCCTCGGATGTCGTCACTCAAAGATGCAAAGGCTGTGATTGAAGAAGGAGGAAGCACAATCTGAGGGCAACTTCCCGATTTTCCATTTAAATATGATAAATTCGGCTTGGGTTTCACTGCTTCTGCTCAAAAGGCTGTGCGTCGCTCCCGGGATGGAGGGCCACCAGTGAAGATCACCCATCATGGAGTCAATGCTTTGGAGGATGGTGAAGAGGAGAGCAATCTGGAAGACTGGATTTTCCCTACCATTGAAGGAGAATTGTGCAATTGGGAGGCAAAGGACTTTGTTCCCATTACTTTCATCAATCAGTAATTTATCTTTCAAACATTTCTGTTGGTTTGTAATAATTCTTAAATAATTCGTACACTTTTAACCATGTGCCTTACCCGAGGTACATCGATCCATTTGTAAGGGTTTGATTTTTCATCTTCATATGCCATTTTAATGAATCATGGACGTTTTCATATATAAACTTTTGTGTTCATTTTCTTTCTTTTTTACATTTTATTTGTTTAAAGGTGGCTATCCCTTACACACACACCCACACTCACCAATACAGGTACCCATCCATTCCCGATTCCATGGGTAACAATTCTGCTATGGCCTTCAGTGACTCTAAAGACCTGGTTTACCATGCCGAATACGAAGGTGATGAAGACTGTGAAGTGCCTAGAGAATTGGCTAGACTTCTACAACAGGAAGAAAGGGCTATTCTACCTCACAAGGAGTTGTTAGAGACAATCAACCTGGGTACAGAGGAAGACAGAAAAGAAGTTAGAGTGGGTGCCAACCTAGAGCCAAGTGTCAAGGAGCGCTTAGTTCATTTGTTGAATGAATATGTTGAGATCTTCGCCTGGTCCTACAAAGACATGCCAGGACTTGATACAGATATTGTGGTTCACCATCTCCCTACAAGAGAAGACTGTCCACCAATTAAACAGAAAGTTCGCCGCATGAGGCCCGAAATGTCTGAAAAGATCAAAGCTGAAGTTATGAAGCAGTTCAATGCTGGATTTCTTGCTGTTACTTCCTATCCACAATGGGTTACTAACATTGTGCCCGTACCTAAAAAGGACGGCAAAGTCAGAATGTGCATGGATTACATAGACTTAAACAGGGCCAGCCCTAAAGACAACTTTCCACTACCGCACATTGACATCTTGGTTGACAATACAGCTCAACACAAGGTATTTTCTTTCATGGACGGATTTTCAGGGTACAACCAGATCAAAATGGCACCTGAAGACATGGAGAAAACTACTTTTATTACACAGTGGGGTACGTTCTGTTACAAAGTGATGCCATTCAGACTGAAGAATGCAGGGGCAACCTATCAACGCGCCATGGTGGCTTTGTTTCATGATATGATACATCATGAGATAGAGGTCTACGTAGACGATATGATAGCCCGTTCGCAAACTGAAGAAGAACACCTCAACCATCTGCAAAAGCTGTTTGTCAGGTTGAAATAGTACAAGCTCATACTGAACCCTAACAAGTGCACTTTCGGAGTCAGGTCCGGTAAACTCTTGGGTTTCATTGTCAGTAACAAAGGCATCGAGGTTGATCCTGCCAAAGTCAAAGCTATACAAGAAATTCCTGCCCCTCGCATTGAGAAGGAGGTCAGAGGTTTCTTGGGACGCCTAAACTTTATTGCAAGGTTCATTTCTCACCTAACATCTACCTGTGAACCAATCTTCAAGCTGTTGAAGGAAGATCAGGTGGTTAAATGGAATGATAACTGTCAAGTTACTTTCGATAAAATCAAAGAGTATTTGCTAGAACCTCCTATCTTGATGCCACTCGTCGAAGGAAGGCCGCTAATCATGTATCTGACTGTCTTAGAAAATTCAATGGGGTGCGTATTGGGCCAACATGACGAGTCTGGCCGAAAAGAGCATGCCATTTATTACCTTAGCAAAAAGTTTACCGACTGTGAGACCCGATACTCATTGCACGAGAAAACTTGCTGCGCTTTGGTATGGGCTGCTCTCCGGCTAAGGCAGTATATGTTGACTCATACCACTTTGCTGATCTCTAAGATGGATCCGATCAATTGCATCTTTGAGAAGCATTCTCTATCCGGAAGAATCGCTAGATGGCAGATGATCCTCACGGAATACGATATACAATACACGACCCAAAAAGCTATAAAGGGGAGTGTGCTAGCCGATCATCTAGCCCATCAAGCTGTCGAAGATTACCAATCTATGAGGTTCGACTTCCCCGACGAGGATATCATGACATTGGACAACGTTAAAGATTTCATACCGTATGACGGACCTGAACAAGGATCCCGATGGACCCTGTACTTTGATGGTGCCTCCAATGCACTTGGCAACGGTATCGGCGCGATACTCATTTCACCAGGAGGCTACCATACACCTTTCACCGCCAGACTTTGCTTCAGCTGTACCAACAACATGGCAGAGTATGAAGCTTGTATCTTTGGTCTCAAGGCTGCCATTGACTTGGGAATCAAATCTTTGATTGTATTTGGGGACTCAGCTTTGGTTATCAGTCAAATCAAAGGAGAGTGGGATACTAAACATCCAAACCTCATCCCTTACAAAGAACATGTCCTGACCTTGTTACCATATTTCGAGCAGATTACCTTCGAGCACTTCCCGCGAGAAGAAAATCAGCTAGCGAATGCTCTAGCTACAATGTCATCCATGTTTAAACTTAACTGGGATAATGAGGCTCCTCAAATCACCATTGAAAGGATGGACGAACCTGCACATTGTCACGAGATTACTACCGAAGAAGTAGTGGACCGACCGTGGTTTCATGAAGTCAAAAGGTATCTCAAAGCACAAGAATACCCTGAAGGAGCTTCAGTCAACGACAAAAAGTTCTTAAGGAGGTTCTCAGCCAAGTTCTTCCTGAGCAATGGTATCCTATACAAGCGCAATCATGATTGCATTCTGCTCCGATGTGTGGATAAGGTTGATGCTGAGCAAATCATGGCTGAACTGCACAATGGTACCTTTGGCACTCACTCAAGCGGACATACGATGGCTAAGAAGATTCTACAGGCAGGCTATTACTGGTCTACCATGGAAGCTGACTGCCATCAACATTCTCGTACTTGTCACAAATGCCAAATCTATGTGGACAAGGTACATATACCTCCAGTTCCTCTCAATGTCTTAACAACTCCTTGGCCATTCGCGATGTGGGGAATCGACATGATTGGAGAGATCAAACCTACAACATCCAATGGACACTGCTTCATCCTGGTGGCCATTGATTACTTTACCAAGTGGGTCGAAGCTGCTTCCTTCGCATCCGTTACCAAGAATTTTGTTGCCCGCTTCATCAAGCAGAACCTTATTTGCCGGTATGGTATCCCCGAAAGGATCATCATTGACAGCGGTACAAACCTGAACAATACTATGATCACCGCTTTGTGGGAGCAGTTCCAGATTCAACATCACAATTCATCTCCCTATCGGCCAAAGATGAACGGTACTGTCGAAGCTGCGAACAAAAATATCAAGAAGATCATACAAAAGATGATAGTCACCTACAAGGACTGGCGTGAGATGTTACCGTTTTCTTTGCACGGGTACCGTACCACGGCACACACTTCAACTGGGGCAACACCCTATTCTTTGGTATATGGCATGGAAGTTGTTTTACCTATCGAGGTTCAGATTCCCTCCTTGAGAATCATGAAGGATGCTGGTTTGAGTGAAGACGATTGGATTCAGACCCGACTTGATCAACTTAACTTGATTGACGAAAAGCGACTTACCGATGTTTGTCATGGTCAGGCGTATCAAAAACGGATGATCAAGGCATTCAACAAGAAAGTCAGGCGCCAGGTATATCAACTCGGGGATCTTGTAATCAAGCGGATCATCTTGCCGCAAAGTGATCCCAGGGACAAATGGACTCCTACCTACTAAGGACCATTTGTGATCAAAAACATCTTTTCTGGTGGGGCAATGATACTGACCACCATGGACGGCGACGACCTGCCGCACCCTGCGAACGCAGACATAGTCAAAAGATACTACGCATAAACAACCCGGAAAGTTGAAAACTTGAAAGGGCGACTTGGGAAAAAATGGGCATCCCGGTGAATCGAAAACCTGAAATGGCGGTTCAGGCAAAAATTAGGGATAAATAGAAAAATCTATACACCCGGAAAGTTGAAAACCCGAAAGGGCGACTTGGGAAAAAAAGGGTTTCCCGGTGGATCGAAAACCCGAAAGGGCGGTCCAGGCAAAAGTTAGGGAATTAAAGCGTATGATTATGTCTCTTCGGATCACTTTAAGGATAATGTCTTCACAAATATGCTCCGGGCTTCTGATCAACTCAGTCATCTTTGGACTAAGCAACGAATGGACAAGATATCCAGAGTTACGAAGGCTATAGCAGAATGGGAACCCCATGGAATTTTTACACATAGCCATCTTTCTTTGTATAAATTTTTCTCAATTTTTATGACAACATTCTCTTACTAGGATGTCTGTCTCCTTTGTACAAAATACTTACACAAAGTTAATACAAAGATACTTCAAAGTGCTGAAAACTATTTGCCTTTTCTTCTTTTTACACTTGTGTTTTATTTGAAAACGTCCAATGGTTTATTAAATGAGCATATGCATTTGAATATAATCACTGTTTACAAATAAACTAAACGTGAAAGAATAATTACTGACAGGTTGAAAGGATAGGAAAAAGTCTTTAGGCTTTTCCAAGAGAAATCCCCTGCAATACATCATCTGGCTCCCGAGCGAAGCTAAAAACTTGAAATACATTTTCCCCAGCGGAATTACAATTTCAAATTCCTCGCCAGAGTCCAAACTTCAAACTCCCAATCCCCGACGGAGTTGTATTTCAAACCCTTAATCCACCATCAGAGTTAAGTCTTTAAACTCCTAATTCCCCGCGGAGTAAACACTTTGGGTCATAAATCCTCAGCAAAGATGAAACCTTCTTCCCCAGCGAAGTCAAATTTCCAACTACCAATCCCCAGTGGAAACCATTCAGTGTTCTCCAGATTCCCCAACAAGTTGTCTTAAAGTCTGAGAATCAACCAAATAACAATTAACTTTTATCCACATCCTCCGGATAATTCCCCATAGATTGGCATACAACCCAAACTCCTGAACTTTTTCCAAATAGGAATAAGCCTTTTCCCCCAGAGTCTTGAATTTACCCTCCAGAAGGATAGCTTACTCTCCAGCAGTATAACTACTCCCCACAAAGTTTCTTACTCCCCAACAGAATGAAGATTCTCATTCTTAACTCCCCAGTTCGAAGTCCCCATGGATTTATTTTCCCTAGCAAATTGAAGAGTCTCACTCCTGATTCCCCAATAAAGTTGCCAGAGTTTTTTCCATTACTTCTCAGCATGAATTTGTCAGAATTTTTCAATCCCCTACAGATCGAAGATTCTCTTTCTCACTTCTCCAGTGAAGCCCCCAAGGTTTCAATTTCCCCAGGAGATCGAAATTTCTCATTCTTAATTCTCCGCAGAAGCCATCAAAGTCTTCCTTATTCTCCAGCAGATCAAGGTTTTTCTTTGTCTGATCCCCAGTAGAAATCGTCAGAGTTTTCTCTATTCCCCAACCGAGTAAGGATTCCCATGGTGTAATCTCCAGCCATAGTCATCATAGATCTCTGGATTCCCCAAGCAGGTTTCTCAAGCAGACTTGAAGGATCCCTATATCCCCAGGAAAGTCATGAAGGATTCTCACATCCCCACATAAGTTGTCAAAGTCTTGTTAATCCCCACAAGTCGCCGAGGATTTTCTATCCCCAACAGTGGTCTAAGGATTTCTCATCCTCAGCAATCAAAGATTTTGAATCTCCAACAGTGGTCAAGGATTTATTTTCCCCGGCAGCAGTCAAAGATCTTATTATCTCCAGCTATCAAGGATTTATTTTCCTCCGCGAGACAGCTAATCAGCTTACATGCGCATACATTACATTCATATATCATAAACATTGATAAAGCACATTTTATTGCATCATACATTTCATGCAACATAACTTTGTGTTTCAGCTAACATTTTACCCTTTTCAGGATAAGATTAAAAGCTATCTTTAAGAGATATTCAAAGATTTCAGATACAGTACGGATACACTCCAAGACATGGAATTCATTCTGCTACTCATTCAAATCTCTTATTCAGATACAATATGGATACAACCCAGACACGGAGGTCATTCTATTACTCATTCAGAATTCAACAATCAGATACAGATTAGATACGCTCCAGACGCGAAATCCATTCTATTTCTCATTCAGATTCAACTATCAATTTCAAGTCCAGATACACTCCAAACAAGGAAGTTATTCTGTCACTTATTTGGATCCCAGTTACAGTTCAGATACACTCCAGACACGAAAGTCATTCTTCTACTCATACAAATCTCAACTTCGGATACAGTCCAGATACGCTCTAGACACGGTTGCCATTCTGTCACTCGTTCTGACCTATTCCCCAGCTCAGAGATGCTCCAGACACGGATGTTATTCTATCGCTTATTTAGATTTCAGATTCAGATACAATACATATACACTCCAGACATGGAAGTTATTCTTTTATTCATTCAAGAATCAAATACAGTTACAGCTCGGATACTCTCCAGACCCAGACGCCATTCCATTGCTCATACAGATTCAGTCTCCAGATACAACTCAGATATGTTCCAGATACGGATACCATTCTGATGTTCATTCTCCTAATTTTCAACACACAGTCTTGGATGGCATATTTAAGCCCATCTCCAACAAGATTCTATCACATCTCTAAATGGCATCTTTAAGCCCATTCCCTCATTTACATTTTGACGAGTGCAAATTTGCAGGCACTCTAGTGTCCAATCATCTTTTACCTTCGAGTCAAAAACGACAAACTCGCCAATCTAACTCTTCAGGTTCAAGAAGATTGAACAGGGGAAGATGTTGTACCCTAAAATTTTCCCTCTCATTTTATCAAGATTTCCCCTCACAAGACTCTTTGGACTCCAGATAGGATTAAGGTTTGCTTAACTCAAGACACCTCCTTGCACTGTTGACCTGAAATTAGGGTTTGAGTTTGCACAAGGATTTTTGGACTTTCAATGCTTAATGTGACTTTAATACTTCATTTTGGACTTGTAAGATTGCCCATACCAAGTTTCAAGCCTTGAATCAAATTTTTGCCCAGTCAATTGATCAGTTGACCTAAAAATCAGTTGTATTGGGGAAAAAGTCAACTGTGGCCAATTTACAGTCAAACCTCATAATTTTTTATCCGCATCAACATTATAGACTCATATGAACCATTTGATCAAGTTTGGACCACAACTCCTCAAGAAATTTGATCAGATCATCAAAAGGGCAAAATGGTCATTTTAGGGTTTTGACTGCAGAAGGGCAATTTCTGATTTTTAACCTAGCCAATGGCAAATTGGGTTCAAGAATGGATTCAAGGACTAAATGGAACCATCTTGACCTAATCACAAGGTTCAAAAGATCTCAAATGCATTGGATTGACAGATGAATTTTCCAGTCAATTGATCAAAAATCAACTGTACACTGAAAAGTCAAACTTTGACTTTTTGGTCAAAATCAAGTGCCAAGGGTCATTTTTCATCAAGAGGTGTCAAAACATGAAACTTGTTCACCAAGAAACCTAATTTTGAAAATTAGGGTTTAAAATGGAAAATTTTCATAACTTAGAAATTTTCTAAGTTATGAAAATTTCTTATTTTTTCCCAACTTTGCCCAACTTTGCCCAACTTTTTCACCATGATGAAATTGGAGTCAAATAAAACTTCCAACATGAAAGTTGTATTCCTCCACAAAATCTACAACTTTTATTCACAAAGTTTTCCCAAAAGATGCTTGGATCTCAAGTTATGATTTTGTGAACAAGGGTCCAAAAACTTTCTAACTTAGTGAAATTTTGCCCTAGTTTAGGCAGGATTTTGACCTATCTTCATGGAAATTTTTCACATAGTTCCAAGTGGAATCTCAAAATTCATTTCAAATATGGATTGTAGAGCATGTTACAAGATTTCCAAAATGTCCAAGAACTCTTCAAAATCATTTATGGTTAGGGAGAATTGAAGGAATGAAAATGGCCATTTCTCACTTTTGGCCAAGGCATTTTGCACATTGATACAAGTTGCAAAATCTGTCCAAACCTTGCTTGTACTTGTTTACAGGTCCTTAAAACCTTCCACACTCATAAATTAAATGCAAACACATTGGTTAGAGGCATTGTTTTGATCTTTGAAACATTATACAAAGGATTACTCCATTTTTGGCAAAAAGTTAACAATGCCATTTACATAAAGCATGCTTTATGTCAAATTGATTATCTTGAGCCATACACCAAGCCTTTTGCTGCAAAAAAAGCTCCCTAATATCAGGCAAAGTTCACCAACTTTGTGCATCTAGAATACAGGCATGTACAACCTTGGCATGGTCACTTCTCACTTTTACTTCAAAAACAAGTCAACTTGCAAAAACTCCACAACTCTTGTATCTATTAAAACCAAAGTTTTTAAACATTTGAAACAATTTTTTACATTACACTAAGCCAGAAACACGAGCTAGCAACCTCTAAAACACCCTTGTACACCAAAAACCCCATTTTCTGCCAAAACAGGGCAAGCCCTGCAGAACCACTTCCATCTTCACATTGCCTCGTGCGTTTTGTCCCAAACCAGTTCCAACATACTCCATACAATACACCTAAGCTATCCCAACCATTCCCAAGTCACTGTAACTCCATTTACACACTTCACCATTTTCAAATTCTGAGTTTGCAGGTTGAGTTCTACAAGAAGTTTCATGCCATTTCAAAGCAAACCAAGCATTGGGAAAGATCAAGGGAACATCAAGCAAGCTCAAAAGAACCTCAGGCCTCACTGAAAGTTGCTGCATTTCCATACTCGAGCTTGACTGAAATAGGTATTTCTCAAACTTCTATCTCCTTATTTAGGAATCATTAGGCTTAGGTTTGTGAAGAAAAAATGTAGTCTTCATTGCCCTTGAGTTGTACATATGCATAGAATTCATTTATGTTAAATGAGCTATGAGTATTTGATAGTTGAAGTTACTGAAAAAACTAGGTCAAGATTTAGGGCCAGAGAAATTCTCTCTGGTCTTTGAGAGTTAGATTAAGTTTTTTACATGGTTAGAATCGTGTGATCAAGAGCTATAACTTTCATGTTGCAAGTTTTTGTTTTTAAGCACAAATGCAGGAGTTAGCAGTTTGAACTGGGCGTGCGTTTTTCTTGTTCTGGAGGACAGGGATGAAGTGGAAATGGGCTGGGCCTGGCTTTGTCCTGCTTTTTGCACCACTCATCCTGCTTTCTGCACCCCCTTGGCCCATTTGATTTTATTTTTTATATTTTCCATTTCTATTTTCATTTCTGACTTTTATTATTTTTTCTAAATATAAAAAATCACTAAAAATATTCTCTTAAATTTTCACATTTTTATTTTATTTTTTATTTTATTTTTTGATATAATATTTAGTTATTAAATAATATATACATTTATTTTCTTAAATAAAAACTTATAATTAATACAAAAATATTATATATTTTTATTTTTATTATTTACACATATAAAATAATATTTTCTCACATATTTTATTTCTTAATATTTTTGTGAATTTTATTTATTTATTTTCTTTGTACATAAATGAATAAATAAATATTTAGAATATATATTTTCTTAAAACAAAATTAGGGTTTCTTCACCCTTTCCAAAAATAATCACATTATTTCCCTTCTTAGGACATTAAATAATTTATTTTTACATACATAAAATAAAATACAAAAACATTTTTTGCATATTTATATTTAATTGCATATTTAAATATTTGTCAATTTATTATGTGTACAATGAATTCAATTTGGTTGTAATAGTTGAATTAGGGTTTTATTTTCTTGCAAATATCCTCCTATTCAAACTTGTATCCCCCTCCCCATATCAATGTTGTAATAGTTGTAGATTTACTTTTACGCATTTATTGCATTTATATGCATGATTAGTAAATTAGGGTTTTGTATGATAACCAAAAATCAAACAAAATAGCTTGACTAAGACAAGACAAAAAAGCATGAAAATGACAACATAATGCACACAAGCACCCCTAAGGTTTCATCCACTTGTTTCCTTTAAAATGGCCATGGCATCCATGCTAGGTATCTTGGCAAAACAAAACAAAAACAAAAGATCATAGTCCCTCGATGACGCTATCTTGGTTGCCTATACAAAATGATCTAGACCCTCAAAAAACTTACTAAGATACTTAGCACAATTGCTATCATGGTCATACGATGACCCGCGCCTGTCCCGTTTAACATCCAAACACAAGGTTGTTTACCAAATGCAATGGTAAAACAACAATGTCAAAGGGTTAAAAATGTGTAGGAAAGATCTTTGAGTAGGTAGGTAGACAACTCCTAGTTACTTGATCAAACTTGCAAACATCCTTTCTATTTTTAAAAACACATCACAACACAATTTCAAAACATTTTCCAAAACAAACTTTCAAACATTGAAACATTTTTTAAAAGACAAACACCTTTGTATACATTCAAACAAGAATCATTACAAAGGTTGCCACAACGATGGCCTCTTTTCAAAATACTTTCAAAACCACACACAAAAGCACCATTTCAAACAATTGAAAAGCAAAAGCAAGTGATCTAAAACAAGTAACTAAGAGCCCATGGAAAACCATGGATGAAAAGGGTTCTAGCACCTTCCCTTTTCATAATCTACCCCCCGAACCCAAAAACAATCTCAAAGGTCTTTCCTGTGCTTTTTGACCTTTCCTTTGGATAAAATAAAAAGTCGATGGAGACTCTTGCTAAACCGAAACAATTGCGAACACAAACGCAAAACCTCAAGTCAGTTCTCCCACCGCATCACACAATGTGTGAAACCAATCATGCATGTGTTTACTAAAGTTGGAATGTTAGAAATTTTGTTTTAAAATGTTGCATAAGGACAAACAACAAGTTAAGTTTGAGACTGTGATTAGTCACCATTTTTACTAAGTTTTATCCAAGTATTTGCATCAATTTCATACCTTTTATTATTTTTAATAGTAAGTTAAGTAGTTTATTCAAGAAAGTTCACAAATTATATTTTAATGATTTAAATACATTTTCCAAGTAATATACTATTTTGGAAAGGTTTAAACTATTTTGTAGGTCTAAATAAATCATGGGAAGGTCCAAAAAAGGAATGTGATGAATTTGTAGGAAGATTCAAAAATTCTCTTTTTTTAACACACTTTACATCATGTTATATGTATGGTATTTTAACCATATCTAAAATGTCTTAAATCCGTTTGAGGTACGACTGATGATAAATGAAAGCTAACATTCACGAGTACAACTCTTATAAAGAAGTTAAAGGCTAAATCATGTTTCCTCATAGGTGTAGGCAAGATTATATACATACATGTGACGTCTAGCCAATCATACATACCCGTCTGAAGCATCCAGGAAAATCCAGGGGGAAAAGTCCGGACTCTCCAAATCTAGTACATGCTCTACTATAAAGTTTTAGAACGTCTAGACTCCTAGAGTCACATATGTAGGGAAAACGAGTTTTTTTTTTTTTGCAAAAGTGTTCATACGCCCCCATGAGAGTTATACGCCCATTTATAGCTATATATTAAGAAAATATTATTTTCTCAAGGAATATGGGAAATTGATGGCAAAAAGTCACTTTGGAGTACAACAAACACATTAGGAGTGATGAGGATCACATTTCAATACATTTATGTGTTGAGGTTTCCTCATCACTGATTTATGTATAACATTAATAATTCTTACAATGTATTTTGTAAGGGTTATGAATAGTTAACTGTGATACGGTGGGAGAACTGACTTGAGTGTTTTGCGTTTGTGTTTGTAAATGTTACGGTTTAGCAAGAGTCTCCACCGACTTTTCTTTTATCCAATAAGGAAAGGCGAAAAAGCACAGGAAAGACCTTTAGAGATGTTTTTGAGTTCGGGGGGTAGATTATGAAAAGGGAAGGTGTTAGCACCATTTTCATCCATGGTTTTCCATGGGCTCTTAGTTACTCGCTAGATCACTTGCTTTTGTTTGAATGTGCTTGTGGTGTGAGTTTTGAAAGTATTTTTGAAAATGTCTTTGTAATGGTTCTCGTCTCTATAAGAACGCGTACAAAGTGTTGTTTCAAAAATAGTTCAAAGATGTTTTTGTGAGATGTGTTTTTGAAAGTGATTTTGAAAAGGTGCTTTCTTTTTAATGGCTCTCGTGTCTATAAGAACGCGTACAAAGTGTTGTCTTTCGAAAATGTTTTAAGGTGAGATTGTTGGTGTATAATTTTTTTTTGTGAGCAAGCGAGTAATCAGGAGTGAATCTACCTACCCAAAAGTCTTAGATGTGCTTTTCCTCCTCCTTTAGATGTTGCTATCTTACCATTGATTTGGTAAGAAGCCCCATCGTTGGATGTGAAGGGAAGGGCACTGGGTCATCGTATGACCATGATAGCAATGTTTTGAGATGACTTAGCACTTTTCTTTTAGGGACTAAGATCCTTTCGAAAGGCAACTTTGATAGCGTCATCGAGGGACTAAGATCTTGTATTTTTTATACTAAGACATCCCACATGCATAACATGGCCATTTTTAGGCAACAAGTGGAGTTAACCTTAAAGGTGCATGTGTGAATAGTGTGTTTGATTTGCATGTATTTAATCTTTGATTAGGGTTATCTACTTGTTGATTTTATCTCTTGTCATACACACCCTAATTACTAGCATTTATATTTGAAAGCGATAAATTACAAAAATATAAAGTCCTACGCTATTACAATATTTAGGGGATGGGGGTACATATGTACGAATGGGGGTTGCAAGTAAAATTAAATCCTAAGTTACTATTACAACCATATTGAAATGTACAATATAAGAAGGAAATAGACTTGTTTAGAAAATGTTTTTTTTGTCTTAAGGAAATAAAATAAAAGGAAAATATTTTTATGTTTTTTATGTTGATATTAAAAATGATGAAAAGGAAAATAAATGCAAGATAGAAACAGCACGCTACTGCAAGAAGAAGAACTAGGATCAGAAGTTCTGAAGCCAAGAGTGTTGTGACTCAACAGGAAACATCAGTGGGTATCAGAAGTTCTGAGTTGGTACACTCTGAGGTCCTACAAGACACGTTAGAGGAAAAACACAGAAGCTCTGGATTGCTATGTACTGAACTTCTGAATGTTAGAACAGTGAGAAAACCTCAGAAGTTCTGTGCGTGTCATAATAGTAGGAAGAACTCAGAAGTTCTGTATGGTGCTAAGACAGTGAACAAACAATCAACAGTTCAACATATTATCAGCGCATGAAAATCAGAAGTTCTAAGTGTTAAAACAGTGAGTGAACATCAGAAGTTCAATGTGTTTAAATAGTGAGGAGAACTCGGAAGTTCTGTGTTGTGCTAAAGTTGTGGGTGTACATCAAAAGTTCAGTGCGTTATCAGCATGTAAGAATCTGAAATTCAGTGTGTGTTAACAGTGAGAAAAAATCATAGAAGTTATGTGTGTTAAAACAATGAAGAGAACTCAGAAGTTCTGCGTGCTTAAACAGTGAGAAAATCCTAGAAGTTCTGTGTGTTAAAATGGTGAGTGAAAAAACAGAAGTTCTGTGTTACATTTTGAATTTTAATCAGCACACCAGCAATTCATTCAGTTCTTATTAAACAACAAATCAGAAAGATAATAGCACAACCGTTTATAGAAGTTCTAATCCTAAATCTGAGTCTAGCCCTAATCAAGAAGTTTTGATCTATAGTTTTCCTATTCATGCAATGATATGTACAATATTAATACTATGATATTTATATGTTAATGATGTTCAGAATGAAAAACAAGCAAAGTCAGAAAGACTTACCTTGAACCTGGAGCGTGCTTGGAGGTTTGAGCTGCTGCCTTCAGATGTTCTGGTGTCAACGAGAGTGACGAAACAGTGGTTGTGTTCTTTGATTCAAAGGGAAGAAAAGGTTTGTTTTTGTGTATGAGAAATCTGGATTTTTACGAAGAGTTTCACAGGTTTCTTTTTCTCTTTTTATAGTTCCCTCTTTCCCCAAAGCCAGCCCCTTGCAAGTGTGATGGAGCCACTTATTTATAGATGAATTTTGTTGTGATTTTGGGGGGGAAAACAAATGGGATTTCGAACCTTTTTGGTATACTGTTCCAATGCTTTTTAATCACAGTTTTCATATGCTAATTCGATGCAAATATGGGATGCAGGTGTAGGCTAACCTAGCTGTTGGTTATAGGTCTGCAGCAGGTTGTATAAACAATGTTTTGGGATCTGGTCAAGTTCTGACCAAAGCGTTGAATATAACCTTCATATGCTGAAGCGATGTCTTATTCTTGAAGAAAGCATGATGGTTGTCAGCAGGAATTAAGGAAAAGAAAAAAGCAAAGCATGGGCTTATTATCAAAGTTGTTATCCCAAGACAATAGAGGTACACGTGGTGAATATCCTTGGGATAAAGACTCAAAAGTGGTTGTGGGCATTAAATGAGCATTAATTGATGATGAGACTTATCACAACCAGAAATCCTGCAACGTGAGATTCTACACCAAGGCTTAGTTCTGGATCAGAAGTTCTGAGCTTTCGTAGCATCCAATCTTTGATCTTTGTATCTTCTGGCTCCAGCATGTTCTGAAGGAGAACATTGCTTCCACATGTTCTAATTAAAGCATCATGTTCTGAACCATGTTTGCAACCTCTGACTGGAGCTTTTTGTGAAAACATGCCCAAAAGTTCTGACCAAACTCTGCCTTGAGTGTGTCCAGAATTTATTGAGTGTTATGGTGATAAGCTGGTCAGAAGTTGAGTTTTGTCATGCTTCTTAAACACTTAGAAAAATTTCTAAGTATTTAGAATTTGACTTTTCCAATGTAAAATTTGACTTTTGAAATTCTTGATGAAACAAACTTCATATTCCAACATGTCTTGATGAAATATGATTTTTGAGATTTGATTTTGATCCAAAAGTCAATGATTGACTTCTTAGTGTGCAAATGACCATTTTGCCCTTATGAGTGATTTTCTTGGAAAATTTACAGTTCAAGGCTTGGAAGTAAACTTGAGGATCCAGGGTGATTCCTTGAGAAATGAGAGGGAAAATTTCGGGGTACAACAGTTGCCCCTGTTCAATCTTCTTACACCTGAAGAGTTAGATTGGTAATTCTGACATTCGTGACTTGAAGGTGGAAGAGGATTGAACACTAGAGTGCCCAGAAAATTTGCACTCGAAGATGTTTTAGTTGATTGTATGGGGAATAGGCTTAAAGATGCCATCCAGAAATAATTTATGGACTATATCTGTAAGCTGGAACTGAATGATTATCAGAATAGCGTCCGTGTCTGGAGCGTATATGAACTGTATCTGGGAGTGAGAATGAACCTGTATAGGGTTGCTTCAATGATGAGTTCGTGTGAAACTGCATCTGGAAAGGAAGAAGGAACCTGTGTAGGGGTGCTTCATGACGAGTGTTGTACCCCAAAATTTTCCCTCCCATATTCTTCAAAGTTTTGACAAGCATCATCTCAATTTGCTCAAAGTCTACTCAAGGGTTGCACAATTCAAACACCCTCCTAAGCCAGTCAAATTAGGGTTTTGGTTCTTGCAAGGAATTTGAGGTTTTCAAGGGCTTAATCAAGTCCCATATGCTCATATACATTGTCAAGCACCTACATGTCAAGTTTCAAGGCTCACAAGGTCGAGTTGCACAGTCAAAAACCCTAATTGCTTCACAATCAACTGTAGGGGCAAAATGGTCATTTGGCAGTCAAAAGTCAAAATTTTTGGTCAACATCTTATTTTGAAGCCACAATCATCATTTGGTCAAATCTTGACCATGATTTCACAAGAATGGCTCAAAAATCATCAAGGTGTCAAAAGTTTCTATTTTTGGACAGTTGAAAAGTCAACTGTAACTTGACCAAGACATAACTTTTTCATGGTTCATCAGAAAAATCCCATCCAATGCTCATTTTGAAGGGTATGACATTTCCTACAACTCATATTCACATTCCAAGTCCAAGAAATGCTCTCACAAAAAGTTATCAATTTCAACATTATAGGTCATTTTCAAAAGTCAACAAAAAGGCACTTTAAGTCAAAGACCATAACTTGAGATTGGTAAATCAAAATGACATGGGACCAAAGGCATTGGTTATAGGACTTCATGACCTTTCCAAAATGTCCAAGAACATGTTCATATGATCAAGATTGAGCAAGATATGCATTGGAGAAGTTGGGAAATTTTTGTGAAATGGCAAAAGTCAACTATCCTTGAAACTTCAATTTTTGACAAAAGGGCCCACTTTTTTCCACTTGATTCATCCTTGTCATGCCACCCACGTGTCCCATGATCAATTTCAAGACCAAATAATTATTTTTCCATTTTTATTTAATTTTTATGGATTTAATTCATTTTAATCCATAATAATTCAAATAAAATTAAAAAAATTAATTAAATGGTATCTTGTGGTTTGATTAGCCTTCATGTGTCATATTCCACATACCAAAACCGTGCCAAGCTCATTTATGCACGAAATTTTGAATTTGGACAAAGCTTTGAAAGGCCTTTAATGGTGGTTAAGACAAAATCCAAAAACATAATGGCACAAGTTTAAGGCTCCTAAAGGTGAATTATTCTCATTCATGACTACATATGCAAGCCTTGCAAGCCTCATTCACGACCTAGTGTGTGCAGAAACGGCCAAGAGCAAAACCAAAAATTGTCCAAAAAGTGAGACTTCTAAAACACAGTTACGAGCATTTTCAGATCAAAAGGAGGACGTGACTCTCTTCTTTGCCATACCCTGAAGCTAAAGCAATCCTTGCCACGTCCTAAGGTCTATCATACCACGCTGTAAGTTCTTCCAAAGTCACCCGTGTACATGAAACATGAACTCTTTATTCTTGCATTTTTCTTCAAAAATATTAGCATAGTTATGTTTCTTGTTTAATTTCTAATCTAATGACAATAGCCAATTTCATTGTTAGGCCTTATACTGTGATACATGATTCTAGGTTTTGCTTGCTTATTTTTTAGGCGTTTTCAGTGCAGGAAAAATTGGTCACCATGATGGGTATAGAAGTGATCAGGACATGGAGACGAAACCAACCATGGTTTTGGAATTAATTTTCGAAGCCTAGGGATGATTTTCAGAAGAGCCTACGAAACTACCTGCGGATAAAAATCCGCAGGTAAATAACTAGGAATTTTCATTGAAGAAGATGATGATGTGTTGCAGCTTGATTCGCCCATTTCAAAAATTGCGCGTTTTTATATTTTTTTTAGGCATATGCTGTGGTTTTCCCATTTAAGAATTCCGTGTTATTTTAATAACGAATGAAGCATGCAGCACAGTTGGCTAAGGCGTTGGTGTAGTGAGCGTTGGGACCTGGGTTCGAATCCCAGGTCCCCCGTAATTTCCATGTTATTTTGCTTTACATGTTCACGTGCAGGCCCTCAAGGACGTCCCACCATACACCTCACACCCAAGCGCGTCAGATGTCCACAATCATATATCCAAAGGCCGGGGATGGTTGACCACCATGTGCTCAAGTCAAAGCCAGCGTGGATAATCAAAAAAGGTCAAACAGGCTTGCTTCTATTGGGCCAGAAATTCAACAAAAAACCTCCCATTGGTCCATTAACCTCCTGGTCTATTTGCCTTTTTATATTTTTCTCTTTTCAATTCTTTTAATTATTAATATTATTTTCATTAACTAACAAATTAATTTTTTTTTATAAATTCAGAAAAAAACCAAAAAAATAGTAATAATATTTTCATTAATTAAATTTAATTAGTTATTACTTTGTAAATAAACACTAACATAAATTAATTTAGTTTAATTAGATTTTATTTTAATTCTCTTTTACAATAAATAAAAACAATTTAGAATTAGGTTTTTACTAACTTTTAATTTCTATTTATTTTCTCTTTATTTTCATTAAAAACACAAAAACACAAAAAAACATTTTTTTTCTTTAATTAAATAATTAATTAGTTAATTAGCTTTAACATTTAATTTAATTACAAAAAAAAAGACAAAATTCAATCCTTTCTTAAAAAAAAGGGTCAAAACCCTTAGCACGTTCCCGATTAAATTTCCATTCGCGCGTATTTATTTATTTTGATGTATCAGTACAGAGGATGTAATAGTAATTAGGATTTTATTGCTTTCTTTAATTTTCTGCATTTACTTTTCAAAAACGGGTTTTTGTTTTTGGCGATGTATAGACCCGCGCCTTGTAATAGTTAGAATTTACATTTCTGCAATTTACTTTCCGCACTCCTAACTGTTAACAATGCATGAAAGAATGTATGTAAATAAAATCAATCCGTAGCTCACAAATAACATGTACAAAGACAATTAACTGAAAAACAACACACAAAGCACATACCACTCTTAGGGTACGCCTCACGGGTTGCCTCGAACGTGGTCATCAAGTATAGGGTGTCTTAGAGGTCGCCCTTCTGTCTAAAGATCCAGTTGCCTCGAAATGGTTGCCTCGGATACAAAGGATCTAGGACATTAGGGTTACTTCTAAGGTGTCCTACTGTTGCTTTGGTGACCACATTGTCCCTTAATCAAATTGACCCGAACACCTTCAACGATGGTGCTACCTACCTCTCAATGGTGGGATAGCACTATTTAAAGGACTCTTACACAGCTTAATTCCTTAGAGTAGGTAGATCTCTTAAGTACTTGCTCTTTTCAAACAAACAAAAACATCTTTTCGTACCCCACACTTTCCAAAAGTTTTCAAACAAAACACTTCATACACTCTTGAGGACTGATACAAGAGTTACTTAGAAGTTTTCCAAACGAACTTTTTCAAAACCCACACACACTTGAAAAGCAAACAAATTTTGAAAACATAAGAGCAAGTACCTAAGAGCCCGTGGATAACCACAGATAGAAAGGGTGCTAACACCTTCCCTTTCTATAAATCTACCTCCCGAACCGAGAAACCTCTCGAATAAGGAATTTTGCTGTGCTTTTGTCCTTTCCATGTTGGAGAACATAAAAGACGATGGCGACTCTTGCTTACCGCGACATTTCGCCAACCAGCTTAAAAAACAGTCAGTTCTATTTCCACCGATCACAGAACTGGCGACTCTGCTGGGGACATTTAAAAGTGAGGTGTACCTTAGGATAGATCATACTTATGTTTTCAATTGCCTGTTTTGATTGCTTTAATATTGTGGGCCTGTTTTGGGAGTTCTATAGATCCTAACCCGGATCTGGGGGATACCTCTTAGAAAGTAGCAACAAACTGTGAGGGAACTGTGCGGGGTATACCGACACGGTTGAAGCAGTTTGCTACGTTGATGTGGCACTTTGGTGAGTACCGGTAACCCTTGAGTCAAGTCAAGGAGAGTACGGGGCCGCCGCGTGGTGTCGTGAAGCATCAACTGACCTTAGGAACCTTACTTGACCATCCTGGCCTCTTTAGGGGTAGTGAGATGACCGACTTTGGTGCAGTCCAAAGTTGGTTGATACTTGATACTACACTCATTGAGGGTTGTTTTCTTGGAATATTTTGATCGCCAGTTCAGTGGCTAAATCAAAACAATGAACACAGAAAACAACCCAATGATATTGAGCTCCTTAGAACCCGGTTACTCTTGATAGGACAGGTTTTTGAGCCCACCAACTTCAAGAGGGTAGTACCCCAAACTTCATGTTGGCCTAAACTCTAAGGGCTGTCTTGTGTGACTTGTGTGCTTTCAAACTTGACTACTTGCATGCTTGTTATCTAACACCTGAGTTTCTTGCAGGGTTTGTTTACAGTCCTTAACCTGGACTCATAACAGGGTTTACTTACATCACTCCACGCATAGCATAACATCATACCATTGCATACATCCTACATAAGGACTAATACATTTCAAGGATCTCAAGGGCTTGTGATGCAGGTCATGATGAATCAAATGTCTAGCAAGGGGCAAAGGGGATTTATTTTCCTCTAGCCAAAGTGGAAATCCCAACAGGGTAACCTGAGTCAGGGGCTATGACCCACTCGATATGGTGAGCCTTGACTCTTGAAGAAGGACTCTCATCAACATGAAGTTCCCTTCAATCAAGCTACCCAAATTCAAATTCTAACAAGTTTCTCTGTTTACCCCGCGAGATCCTTGAAAACATCGCATGCATACATACATATCATTGCATTACAGGTACTCTTTTATACAGGTTGCTTAATCTTCTTTGCTGTTTATTTCAGCCATCATCATGAATCCTGAATCATCCAATGAACAAGCTATCAAGGCCCTCCAGGCCCAGAATGCCCAGTTCCAGGAGCTGGTCATGAGCTTATCCCAAGGACAACAGGAATTGAAGACTCTGCTTTTGAAGAAAAAGAAGAAGAGGACTGTTTTGTTCAACCCTAGACGCAAATCTGGGAATACACTGCAGAATGAAGCTGAGCGGACTACTCCATCTATTGGGGAAGGCAGTCACCAAGAGGGAAGGGTTCCTAGTCCCGTAGTCTCTGACACTGAGACAGATTTCAATGATGAACAGTACCCTCCTGCTGAGGACAGGTACAAACAGCTGGAGGACCGGTTAAATGCTATGGAGATTCAACGTGTGCCTGGGTTGGATTTTGGAGACTTAGGGTTATCTTCTGGGGTGGTGATCCCTCACAAGTTCAAGGCACCTGCCTTTGCAAAATACGACGGGGCTTCCTGTCCTAAGTTGCACCTCTGTTCATACGCAAGGAAGATCCAGCCCTACACGGCAGACAAGAATCTATGGATCCATTTCTTCCAGGAAAGTCTTTCAGGGACTCAGCTCGAATGGTTCTATCAGCTGGATGGAACCAGTATTCGTAACTGGGAGGACTTGGAAACTGCTTTCTATAAGCAGTATCAATATAATGCCGACCTCGCTCCTACGCGTACCCAACTCCAGGGTATGTCACTGGGGACGGGTGAAGGTTTTAAGGAGTATGCGCAAAAGTGGAGAGACCTGGCTGGCAGGGTGCAGCCACCTTGACTGACCGTGAACTCGTCGACATGTTCTTGGGGACCCTGTCTGGTCCTTTCATCAACCATCTGATTGGGAATTCTTCTGCTGGGTTCACAGATCTGATCTTAACTGGTGAGAAGATAGAAGCTGGTATCAAGTCCGGAAAGATACAAAAGGGTGACTCCTCGAACGCTGAGAAGAAGCCATTCAAGAAAGAGTCCAATGCTGCGTACAGTCAGAAGGATCGTCGTGACCAACATGTAGGGGTAGTCCTGATCTCTAGTTCTACACCATGCCGACAACAGCAGAAGGGAAATCAGCGAAGGCCGGACGAGCCTAAAAGACAGTTCACCAACATCAATATGCCGTTGTCCCAAGCATTGCAGCACATGTTAAAGATGAACCTGATTGCAGTGATCAACCCTTCTGCGAATCCTAAGACTTCTTCTCCAAGCTACAACCCAGATGCGAGGTGTGCTTATCATTCCGGAAGCCCGGGGCACGATACTGAGGATTGTTGGGCGCTGAAATACAAGATTCAGAACATGATTGACGCCAAGGAGATCGAATTCGAGCCTGCTGAGACTCCCGATGTGATCACTGCTCCCTTGCCAAAACATGGCTAGGATTGAGAGACTCTTGTTCATTTAAATTCTGATATTGTATTTTTCTATGCTTATTCAAACAATTATCATGTCAAACTCTATTATTTCATTAATGCATTACACGTGTCTGTTTTTAAGTAATTGTGTTCTCTATATTCAAAATTGCTTTTATTTTTTTCTTGATGTTCGACTCTCGATTGAAAATTCTAAGCCTCTTGAGGGAGGATGACGAAAACGATACCACAATCTACAGTATGCTTTTGAACAGACCCCGTTGATGAGGTACAAGCATTGTTTCAATTCCTAAACACTGGAGTTATAAGGATGATAATCCCTCGTCAACCCCTTTGAGCCAAAGAAGTAGGAGTTTTCTTTTCGAAAATTAAAACCCTTAATCATTACCTGGGGCAGGGTAGTTCTCTCAGCTGATCCAAGTGCACAACAAATGGCACCAAAGGAATCCTTACAAAACAAAAGACAGTGATGGCTCTGAATAATCATAAAGACAGACAGTCATTATCTCCTAAAAATAAAAGCCCATTAAGTCAAAACCTATGAAGGAGACTTACAAAACTGGGGCATCCCGCTGACTGTGATCATGAAAGAAACAGTTCAGGCAAAAAACAGGGATAACGAAATTAAAAAAGAAAGAGGTCCTACAAACCCTCAACCAAAAAATGAATGACTGCCTATAAATTGTCAACATCCGAACCATCATCGGTATATCAGGACGAAGACTCAAACAAGGTCTAACGCACGATCAGCTGAGTTTAGGTTTGAAGAACATCACGAAGAACGGGTGGGTACAAATAAAATTTGAGCCTTTGTCCTTTGTTTCTTAAATCGTGAACCAGGCCACGCTATAACCCTTAAAAAGTCCTAGCTGAAGCATGGGTTTAGTTCGAAAGCATACTGTTACCAAAGGTATCCTGACTCCTTAAGGCTTGCCGTAAAATAACGAGTTGACATCACGGTTCAAAAAAAATTCACTTGTTTTTATGAAAAAAATGCATTTTCAAAAAAGACATAAGCTTTGCATTTTCAAAATAACATTGTTTGCAGATGATTATTTGTTTGAACAGCAGAGAACTTTGCACGACGATCATCTAGTGAACAAAAGCCTTCTCAACAAAAGGTCACCTCAAATGGAAAAGCACTTCCAACCAAGGGGGCAGACATGATCATTATCCATTATCTGGGGCAGTTAAGTCAAGATTCGGAGAATCTCTCAAAAGGCCAACCAGCTTGGGGCAAATCTCCATCTGGATCACTTGGGGCATTGGACGATCAAACAAAGATCTTCTGGTGGTATGGTAACACTGCACTACTGACAGTGACAACTTCCTGTATCCTAAGAGCGTGGACATAGTCGAAAAAATACTGCGCATAATCAAAGACCCGCTAGGTTGACACACCTAGGCAAAAATAAGGGCTTCCTGGCGAACCAAAAGGGTTCGGGCAAAATAAGGGAGGAAAATGAAAAAATCTGTTCACCCGGCAAGTCGAAAACCTGAAAAGGCGGCTTGGGCAAAAATGGGTCTCCCGGTGGACTGAAAACCCGAAAGGACGGTCCAGGCAAAAGTTAGGGATCAAAAGTGTACGACTATGTTCCGTCATCTCGTCACTTGTCTATCAGAAGAAGATTTGTCAACCGGCAGTCATCAAGCGCCTCCACAGGTATCTTCTCCCACAGAAACAGGGGCAATATAAGTTGTCTAAGCGATCTAGTTGCTCTGTCCACCAAGATACTAAGGTATGTTCAGCTGAAGAATGTAACCGAGACATCTTCACTCCCCGCAGAGTAAGACAAGATTCAGCCATGCTCTCCCCGAGCAGAGTTGGTCTCCCATCAGCCCTGAAAAGGCACAGTATCTCCAGCAAGTCAGCAACACTCTCCCCAAGCAGAGTTAGTCTACTGTCAGCCTTAAGGAAGTTGGATATCCCCAGAAGATCTCAACATTCCCCAGCGGAGTATACAGATGTTCCTAAGCAAGCATCCCCGACAGTCTTGATCTAAGATCGTTCCCCGGCAGAATACAAGACACCCCAGTGGAGCCATTCCCCCAGTACAGTCCAAAAGTTTCCCCAGGAGAGTTGAACCATCTCCCCAGTAGATTCTAGAAGCTTATCACCTGCGGAGTACGAACGCTTCTCCCCGGCTTTATTTCAAAGGTTATTCCCCACCAGAGCTTATAACTGGGTTATCCTCAGCTAATTACCACGGAAAGATCGTCCTCGGAGAAGTTCTTCCTATCCCCAGCGGAGTTCATCAAAATTCCCCAACATAACTTAGCAACAGAATCTCCAACGGAGTTATCACCAAAATCTCAGCGAAGTATCTCTCCCCACAGAGTAATTCCCCACAGAGTAATCTCTTCATCAAGTTTATTCCCCAACGGAGTCATCTTCTCCTACCGGTTTATTCTTGCAATCATCACCCCCAGCGGAAACGAAGAACTCTATTCTTCAACATCATCCCAAGATCTAACTTCCCGGCATTCGTCAAGGATTTATTTTCCCAGACGAGAATACATTCATAAACATCACATCTTCATACATTATAGCATGCATACGCATCATACAACACAAATCTCATTTATTTTTGAGAACATCTTAAAATCATGCAGTTCATGCATCATGGCATTGCATACGACTAATACTTTGCCTTTTCAGGAAAAAAGTCAATCAAAAGATGATTACCATCTACCTTTACAGTTCCAGATCAATACTGGTAACAAGCCAGGAAAATTCTGTGGACGACTGATCATGGGTTAATATCTGAAACCAAACAGGACAATTATCTACTTGATCATCCTCAGGAAACCCTACACCGGTTCCTTTTCTTTCAGAAGAAGTCTTACACGGGCTCATCAACAGGAAACCCTACACCGGTTCCTTCTCAACTTCAGATGTAGTTTTACACGAACTCATCATCAGGCAACCCCACACCGGTTCCTTCTCAATTTTCAGACGTAGTCTTACACGGACTTATCATCAAAATAACCCTACACCGGTTCCTTTTCTTTCAGAAGAAGTCTTACACGGACTTATCATCAAAGTAACCCTACACCGGTTCCTTTTCTTTCAGAAGAAGTCTTACACGGACTTATCATCAAAGTAACCCTACACCGGTTCCTTTTCTTTCAAAAAAAGTCTTACACGGACTTATCTCAAAGTAACCTTACCCCGGTTCCTCCAGAAGTCTTACACGGACTTATCTCAAGATGACCTTACCCCGATTCATCAAGAAGTTTCACACAAACTTACCCTGCAGTAACCTTACCTCGGTTCCTCCAGAAGTCTTGCACGGACTTATCTCAAGATGACCTTACCCCGGTTCATCAAGAAGTTTTACACGAACTTACCCTGCAGTAACCTTACCCCAGTTCCTCCAGAAGTCTTACACGGACTTATCTCAAGATGACCTTACCCCGGTTCATCAAGAAGTTTTACACGAACTTACCCTGCAGTAACCTTACCCCGGTTCCTCCAGAAGTCTTACACGGACTTATCTCAAGATGACCTTACCCCAGTTTATCAAGAAGTTTTACACGAACTTACCCTGCAGTAACCTTACCCCGGTTCCTCCAGAAGTCTTACACGGACTTATCTCAAGATGACCTTACCCCGGTTCATCAAGAAGTTTTACACGAACTTACCCTGCAGTAACCTTACCCCGGTTCCTCCAGAAGTCTTACACAAACTTATCTCAATATGACCTTACCCCGGTTCATCAAGAAGTTTTACACGAACTTACCCTGCAGTAACCTTACCCCGGTTCCTCAAGAAGTTTTACACGAACTTATCCCAAAGAAACCCTACACAGGTTCTCTCTCTCCAGACGTAGTTTTACACGGACTCGTCATCAAGAAACCCTACACAGGTTCTCTCTCTCCAGACGTAGTTTTACACAGACTCGTCATCAAGAAAACCTACACAGGTTCTCTCTCTCCAGACGTAGTTTTACACGGACTCGTCATCAAGAAACCCTACACAGGTTCTCTCTTTCCAAAGATGAAGTTTTACACGGACTCGTCATTAAGAAACCCTAGACAGGTTCTCTCTTTCCAAAGATGAAGTTTTACACGGACTCATCACCCAGAAACCCTACACAGGTTCTCCATTTCCAAGGATGCAGTTTTACACGGACTCGTCATCAAGAAACCCTACACAGGTTCTCTCCTTACAAGGATGCAGTTTTACACGGACTCATCATCAGTAAACCCTACACAGGTTTCCTTCTTAAAACTCCAAACGCAGTTTTACACGGACTCGTCATCAGTAAACCCTACACAGGTTTCCTTCTCAGCTCCAGATGCAGTTTCACACGAGCTCATCATCAAAGTAACCCCACACAGGTTTCTTCTCCATTTCAGATGCAGCTTCACACGGGCTCATCATCAGTCAACCCTACACAGGTTTCCTTCTTTCCAAGATGCAATTTTACACGAGCTCATCATCAGGTAACCCTACACAGGTTCCCTCTTTCAACTCACAAAATTACAACTCAACAGACAGTCTCCAAATGACATCTATAAGCCCATTCCCGACAATATTCTGTCACATCTCCAGATGGCATCTATAAGCCCATCCTCCTATCCATCACTTCCAAATGGCATCTATAAGCCCATTCCCGACAAGGTCCTGTCACATCCAGATGGCATCTATAAGCCCATCCTCCTATCCACCATCTCTCCAAATGGAATCTGTAAGCCCATTCCCGACATCACATTGCTGATATTCTACTATGTGAGTGCAAATTTCTGGGTACTCTAGTGTTCAATCATCTTCCACCTTCGGATCACGAAAGGCACGCAAGCCAATCTACATCCTCAGGTCTAAGAAGATTGAACAGGGGAAACTGTTGTACCCCAAAATTTGCCCTCCCATATTCTTCAAAGTTTTGACAAGCATCATCTCAATTTGCTCAAAGTCTACTCAAGGGTTGCACAATTCAAACACCCTCCTAAGCCAGTCAAATTAGGGTTTTGGTTCTTGCAAGGAAGTTGAGGTTTTCAAGGGCTTAATCAAGTCCCATATGCTCATATACATTGTCAAGCACCTACGTGTCAAGTTTCAAGGCTCACAAGGTCGAGTTGCACAGTCAAAAACCCTAATTGCTTCACAATCAACTGTAGGGGCAAAATGGTCATTTGGCAGTCAAAAGTCAAAATTTTTGGTCAACATCTTATTTTGAAGCCACAATCATCATTTGGTCAAATCTTGACCATGATTTCACAAGAATGGCTCAAAAATCATCAAGGTGTCAAAAGTTTCTATTTTTGGAAGGTTGAAAAGTCAACTGTAACTTGACCAAGGCATAACTTTTTCATGGTTCATCATAAAAATCCCATCCAATGCTCATTTTGAAGGGGATGACATTTACTACAACTCATCTTCACATTCCAAGTCCAAGAAATGCTCTCACAAAAAGTTATCAATTTCAACATTATAGGTCATTTTCAAAAGTCAACAAAAAGGCACTTTAAGTCAAAGACCATAACTTGAGATTGGTAAATCAAAATGACATGGGACCAAAGGCATTGGTTAGAGGACTTCATGACCTTTCCAAAATGTCCAAGAACATGTTCATATGATCAAGATTGAGCAAGATATGCATTGGAGAAGTTGGGAAATTTTTGTGAAATGGCAAAAGTCAACTATCCTTGAAACTTCAATTTTTGACAAAAGGGCCCATTTTTTTCCACTTGATTCATCCTTGTCATGCCACCCACGTGTCCCATGATCAATTTCAAGACCAAATAATTATTTTTCCATTTTTATTTAATTTTTATGGATTTAATTCATTTTAATCCATAATAATTCAAATAAAATTAAAAAAATTAATTAAATGGTATCTTGTGGTTTGATTAGCCTTCATGTGTCATATTCCACATACCAAAACCGTGCCAAGCTCATTTATGCACGAAATTTTGAATTTGGACAAAGCTTTGAAAGGCCTTTAATGGTGGTTAAGACAAAATCCAAAAACATAATGGCACAAGTTTAAGGCTCCTAAAGGTGAATTATTCTCATTCATGATTATATATGCAAGCCTTGCAAGCCTCATTCACGACCTAGTGTGTGCAGAAACGGCCAAGAGCAAAACCAAAAATTGTCCAAAAAGTGAGACTTCTAAAACACAGTTACGAGCATTTTCAGATCAAAAGGAGGACGTGACTCTCTTCTTTGCCATACCCTGAAGCTAAAGCAATCCTTGCCACGTCCTAAGGTCTATCATACCGCGCTGTAAGTTCTTCCAAAGTCACCCGTGTACATGAAACATGAACTCTTTATTCTTGCATTTTTCTTCAAAAATATTAGCATAGTTATGTTTCTTGTTTGATTTCTAATCTAATGACAATAGCCAATTTCATTGTTAGGCCTTATACTGTGATACACGATTCTAGGTTTTGCTTGCTTATTTTTTAGGCGTTTTCAGTGCAGGAAAAATTGGTCACCATGATGGGTATAGAAGTGATCAGGACATGGAGACGAAACCAACCATGGTTTTGGAATTAATTTTCGAAGCCTAGGGATGATTTTCAGAAGAGCCTACGAAACTACCTGCGGATAAAAATCCGCAGGTAAATAACTAGGAATTTTCATTGAAGAAGATGATGATGTGTTGCAGCTTGATTCGCCCATTTCAAAAATTGCGCGTTTTTATATTTTTTTTAGGCATATGATGTGGTTTTCCCATTTAAGAATTACGTGTTATTTTAATAACGAATGAAGCATGCAGCACAGTTGGCTAAGGCGTTGGTGTAGTGAGCGTTGGGACCTGGGTTCGAATCCCAGGTCCCCCATAATTTCCATGTTATTTTTCTTTACATGTTCACGTGCAAGCCCTCAAGGACGTCCCACCATACACCTCACACCCAAGCGCGCCAGATTTCCACAATCATAGATCCAAAGGCCAGGGATGGTTGACCACCATGTGCTCAAGTCAAAGCCAGCGTGGATAATAAAAAAAGGTCAAACAGGCTTGCTTCTATTGGGCCAGAAATTCAACAAAAAACCTCCCATTGGTCCATTAACCTCCTGGTCTATTTGCCTTTTTATATTTTTCTCTTTTCAATTCTTTTAATTATTAATATCATTTTCATTAACAAACAAATTAATTTTTTTTTATAAATTCAGAAAAAAACCAAAAAAATAGTAATAATATTTTCATTAATTAAATTTAATTAGTTATTACTTTGTAAATAAACACTAACATAAATTAATTTAGTTTAATTAGATTTTATTTTAATTCTCTTTTACAATAAATAAAAACAATTTAGAATTAGGTTTTTACTAACTTTTAATTTCTATTTATTTTTTCTTTATTTTCATTAAAAACACAAAAACACAAAAAAAACATTTTTTTTTCTTTAATTAAATAATTAATTAGTTAATTAGCTTTAACATTTAATTAATTACAAAAAAAAGAGACAAAATTCAATCCTTTCTTAAAAAAAAGGGTCAAAACCCTTAGCACGTTCTCGATTAAATTTCCATTCACGCGTATTTATTTATTCTGATGTATCTGTACAGAGGATGTAATAGTAATTAGGATTTTATTGCTTTCTTTAATTTTCTGCATTTACTTTTCAAAAACGGGTTTTTGTTTTTGGCGATGTATAGACCCGCGCCTTGTAATAGTTAGAATTTACATTTCTGCAATTTACTTTCCGCACTCCTAACTGTTAACAATGCATGAAAGAATGTATGTAAATAAAATCAATATGTAGCTCACAAATAACATGTACAAAGACAATTAACTGAAAAACAACACACAAAACACATGCCACTCTTAGGGTACGCCTCACTGGTTGCCTCGAACGTGGTCATCAAGTATAGGGTGTCTTAGAGGTCGCCCTTCAGTCTAAAAATCTAGTGGCCTCGAAACGGTTGCCTCGGATACAAAGGATCTAGGATATTAGGGTTACTTCTAAGGTGTCCTACCGTTGCTTTGGTGACCACATTGTCCCTTAATCGAATTGACCCGAACACCTCCAACGATGGTGCTACCTACCTCTCAATGGTGGGATAACACTATCTAAAGGACTCTTACACAGCTTAATTCCTTAGAGTAGGTAGATCTCTTAAGTACTTGCTCTTTTCAAACAAACAAAAACATCTTTTCGCACCCCACACTTTCAAAAAGTTTTTAAACAAAACACTTCATACACTCTTGAGGACTGATACAAGAGTTACTTAGAAGTTTTCCAAATGAACTTTTTCAAAACCCACACACACTTGAAAAGCAAACAAATTTTGAAAACATAAGAGCAAGTACCTAAGAGCCCGTGGATAACCACGGATAGAAAGGGTGCTAACACCTTCCCTTTCTATAAATCTACCTCCCGAACCGAGAAACCTCTCGAATAAGGAATTTTGCTGTGCTTTTGTCCTTTCCATGTTGGAGAACATAAAAGACGGTGGCGACTCTTGCTTACCGCGACATTTTGCGAACCAACTTAAAAAACAGTCAGTTCTATTTCCACCGATCACAACGAGTCCGTGTAAATCCACATCTGGAAAGAGAAGGAACCTGTGTAGGGTTGCCTGATTATGAGTCAGTGTAAAACTTCATCTCGGAAGGAACGAACCGGTGTAGGGTTTCCTGATGATGAGTCAGTGTAAAACTTCATCCTGGAAAGAGAAGGAACCTGTGTAGGGTTGCCCGATGATGAGTCTGTGTAAAACTTCATCTGAAATTTCCTGAGAAGGAACCTGTGTAGGGTTACTTCATGATGAGTTCGTGTAAAACTGCATCTTGGAAAGAGAAGGAACCTGTGTAGGGTTGCCTGATGATGAGTCAGTGTAAAATTTCATCTAGAAAGGAATAAGGAACCTGTGTAGGGTTGCTTCATGATGAGTCCGTGTAAAACCGCATCTGGAAAGAGAAGGAACCTGTGCAGGGTTGCCTGATCTGGTCGAGTAGATAGTTGTCTTGTCTGGTTTCAGGTATTAATCTTTAACCTAAGAAAGAAAGATATTTTTCCTGGCTTGTTACAAGTGTTAATCTTCAATCTCTTCATGTAGATAGTTTTCCTAGCTTGTTACAGGTATTAATCTACAATCAGTCGTCCACATATAGTTTTCCTGGCTTGTTACAGGTATTAATCTAGAACTTGAAAAGGTTGATAGTAGCCATTTGTTGATTGACCTTTTCCTAAAAAAGGTAAAATATTAGTTGTATGCAATTTCATGATGTATGAAATGTATGATGTCATGATGTTCTAAAAAATAAATGAGATTGTGTTGTATGCATTTATCATGTATGTAAATAGGATATATGAAATATGAAATGTTAATGAATGTATTTTTTCTGGGAAAATAAATCCTTGACAAATGTCGGGGAGTCGTTAAATCCTGGACTGCTGTTGAAGAGTTGGTGTGCCTTAAAACTTTGCTTAGAATATTTCCACCGGGGATTCCTGTTTTGTTGTGTGAGGAGAACTTCGCTGGGGAATATTGAAAACTCTGTGGGGAGAATGTTTATTCCTGCTTGGGAAAAGAGTTCAGGAGTCTCGATTGTCCGTCGCTCTACTGGGGAATTATCTTTGGCTGGAGAGAATCAAAAGTTAGCTGTTATCTGGTCAGATTCCAGGCTTCACAATGACTTGCTGGGGATTATAGAGAGGAGGAGTTGTGGTCCTCTGATTTGTAGTAGACGGAGAGGAAAACTCAAGTTGGGGAATCCTATCGTTTTTTAGGGAAATAAACCCTGCTGCCGGTCTACTAGAGAGGTGACGACTTCGTTGGGGAAAGTTCTCGAGGATTCTTGAGGTTGTCTCAGCTGGGGAAAGGTTTTCAGAGATTAAACTCTTGCTGGGGAATCATCCTATGAGAAGGATTTTGGGGAGATTTGTCACTGCCCCTAGTAGCGAGTGTTTGTGGCACTGCCTGGAAATGTTTGACTGTATGTAACCCTTTGTTGAGATTGACGTTTAATGCCCCAAGTGACAGAGATGGAGACTTGCCCCTGGTTACTCTGTAATTCTTGGGAGATTTCTTGGAATCTTGATTGAACTGCCCCAGGTGTGCTGGATAGTGACATGTCATGTCCCCTGTTGATAGGAGATTTGTCAATGGAAGTGTCATCCTTCTTGAATTGATTATGTTCATTGAGAGAGCTTTCGTTCACTGGATATTCATTGTGTGAATTTCTCCGCTGTCAAACAAGTAGCCATATGCAAACAATGATATTCAAATAATGCAAAGTTTATGTTTGTCTTGAAGTTTTGAAAAATGCGTTTTTAGCAAGTAAAGAAGTTTGTGATTCAACTTTGGATATTGAGTAAAGCCTTACAGGAGTCAGGATACCTTTTGTAACAATATGCTTTCGAACTAACCCATGCTTCAATTAGGACTTTTGAAGGGTTGTAATATGCCTTGGTTCACGGTTTAAGAAACAAAGGATAAAGGCTCAAAGTATATTTGTACACACCCGCTCTTCGTGATGTTATTCAGTTCTAAACTCAGTTAATTATGCGTTTGAACTCCAATTGAGTCTAGAATAACGTTTTGGTGATGGTTCAGACAAGTTAAGTTTATCGGAAGGCAATCATTTTTGCAACCTTTTTCATGTTATTGAGGATTTTTAGTGACCTCTTTTTGATTTGTTATCCCTGATTTTTGCCAGACTGTTCTTGTTTTGAGATTACAGTCAGCGGGATGCCCCAATTTTCTTTAAGTCTCCTTCGTAGGTTTTGACTTAGTGGTATTTTCTTTTTTTTAGAGATAATGACTGCCTATGTGATAGGGAACCATCACCGTATTTTGATTCCAGAGGAATGTTTCTTGACGTCATTCGTTGTATTACGAGATGAGGGTTTACGGCTAAACGCGCGTTTGAATCAACTGAGAGACTAACCTGCCCCAGGTTTTGATTAAAGGTTTCGATTTGTGTAAAAACAGAAAACTTCTACTTCTTTGGCTCGAAGGGGTTGACTAGGGATTATCTTCCTTATAACTCCAGTGTTTAGGATTTGAAAAAACGCCTGTACATCGTCAGCAAGGTTTGCTCAAAAGCATACTGTATGAGATTATGGTATTGTTTTCGTCATCCTCCCTCTAAAGGCTTGTAAATTTTAGCAAGAGTTGAATGTCATAAAGTGAGTAGAAAGCATGGTTTAAATGTAATGAAAATGAGTGGATCAAATCAAGACAAACATATGCAATGCATTAATGAAATAAAGTTTGACATTAATAGATAATTATTTGAATAACAAAAGAGAAATTACAACTTGAAAATTCAAAATGAACAGAAGCCTCTTTCAATGTCTTGGCATATGAGTAGTGATCACGTTTGGAGTCTCCGGAGGATCAAACTCGACCTCCTTGGCGTCAATCAAATTCTGAATTTTGTACTTCAATGCCCAACAATCGTTAGTGTCATGCCTGAGACTGTCAGAATGATAAGCACATGTTGCATTAGGAGAAGAAGTTTTTGGGTTTGGATGAGGTCTTATCAATGCAATCAGATTCATCCTCAACAAGTGTTGTAGCGCTTGAGACAGCGGTATGTTGATGTTGGTAAACTGTTTTTTGGGCTCGTCTGGCCTTCGTTGATTTCCCCTTTGTCGTTGCTGGTGTGATGCAGAACTGGAGATTAGGACTGCCCCCAGGTGTTGGTCATGACGACTCTTTTGACCAGACACTGCATTGGACTCTTTCTTCCCACTGTACGGCTGTTTTTGAACATCGGGAGGTGTAACTCCTTGGATCTTTCCACTTTTGATGCCAACTTCGACCCTTTCGTCGGTCAGTATTAGCTCGGTGAACCCGACCGAGGAGCTTCCGATTAGGTGTTTGAAGAAAGACCCTTTTAAAGTTCCCATAAAGATGTCAATCAGCTCCCTGTCAGTTAAAGGGGGTTGCACCTTACTAGCCAGATCTCTCCACTTTTGGGCGTATCCTTTGAAGCTCTCGTTGGAACCCATGGTCATGTTCTGCAATTGCACACGAGTTGGTGCAAGATCAGCATTGTACTGATACTGTTTGTAGAAAGCAGCAGCTAAATCCTCCCAGGTGTGGATGCGAGAACTCTTCAATTGATAGAACCATTCAATCTGGGTCCCTACTAGGCTTTCTTGGAAGAAATGGATCCAAAGCTTCGGATCAGTTGTGTATGGTTGAATCTTGCGGACATAAGACTTTAAGTGCATCTTAGGGCAAGAGACTCCATCGTACAGGGAAAAGGTAGGGACTTTGAACTTTGGCGGGATGACCACTCCAGAAACCAAACCCATGTCTCCTAAATCCAAACCGGGTATCTGTTGAATCTCCATTGCATTGAGGCGATCCTCTAGCTGTTTGTACTTGTCATCAGTGGGAGGATATTGTTCCTCGAAGTAGTCAGCTTCGACTTCATCAATCTCCAAATTGTGGTCTTCTACAAGATTATCCCCCATGTTGGATGGAGTTGGAAGATCTAGAGCTCCCTTGACTGGTCCTCTAGGTCTTCTTCTCAAGTTCAAGACACCTACTGACTTCTTGGACTTCTCCCTCTTGTCTTTGAGAAGGAGAGTTTTCAGATCCTCTTGCCCCTTATCCATAGCCAGGAACATTTATTGGAATTGAGTGTTTTGAGCTTGGAGATCTTTCACCATTTGTTCTATATCCATCTTACTGAAATAAACAATAGGAAGATAAGGAGACCTGTATGGGGAGAAACCTGTCATGATATGATGCATGATATGTGGATGCATGTTTTCAAGGATCTCGCGGGATAAACACAAGAAAAAGTTAGAAGTTGAACTTTGATCAACAGCTTTGTTTGGAGAACTTTGTATCGGTGGATGTCCTTCCATGAGAATTAAGCTCACCATGTCAAGTGGGTCATAGCCCTTGACTCAAGTTGTTGTACTTGATCTTTGACGGCGTTTGTTTAGAGGAAAATAAATCCTCTTGCCCTTTGATAGACGTCTGGTTCAACGTGACCCTGCATCATAGGCCCTCGAGATCCTTTAAATGGCTATTGAAAATGCTATGGTATGATATTATGATGTTATGTACACATATGCGAGGTAAGCAAGTTTATATAGAAATAATCATATTCACACAAAAATAGACAAGTCCCTTGGTTTAGGCTTGCATGGAGTTTGTAGGTAAGTACCCTCTTGAAGTTTAGTTGGCTCAACCTGTCCTAGTTAATAGTAACCGGGTTCTAAGGGATCTCAATATTACTGACCTTTCTTTTAGGCATTGTCTCAGCTCAATCAATCTTTTCTTGCGGCTGAGATATCCCAAAAGTCCAGTCTCAATGAGTGTAGCATCGAGTATCAACCAATTTTCAGCTCTACACCGAAACCGATTATCTCATTATGTTCTAAGTGTAGCATCGTAGCTTATCTTCTAACATCCTCATCTTGATTAGCTTTTTCATATTCCTTGCGACAATCTTGAAAACCATGAATCAACTCTTTTTTTTATATCATAGAAAAATTCAATTTTTTCTGGACAAAGTTTTCCAGCCACATATTCCTCAACATTCAAGTTTTTCAAACTACTAGCTCAATCTCTAACATGTTCTATGGCCATCTCTAGGGAATCATCATCATCATTTTCATCACATGTGCCATCTTCATCAAACACATCTTTGGCCAACTCATGTGCAAGAATATATAATTTTAGATGAATTTGTGTATCATCCAGATAATCAATAAATTGACTATCGCTAGCAACCAATCCACTATGCCAGACACGCAAGAAACTAACTGTATTGACAAACACTTTTTACCAAGTTGGTTTTATGTCAAAAATTCCTTTTGGGTATAATTTGAGTTGGCTCTAACCAACGATCTCTGCAAGGATGCAGCCTTCCATGGACCAATCCTCAAAATAAATTATAATGGAGCAATTAACCATTTGTGACTTCTTACTAAATTAATGTCTAAGCAGTTTGATTGGTCACATCTACCATAACCTGCTTAATCATTCCAATTTTATCATCTGGATTGAGAAAACTCTCCAAAGGTCTCAGTTTCCATGATAATATTTCCTTTCATGGCCCACATAATTATACAACCATTGCCAATGATTTATGGAGAAATCTACCAAGAGCAACATCTTATCTTATTATACCTAGTTGTTGTGTAGGAAGTTGTTTAGAAGAAATTTGAGAATTTTCATAAATATAAGGCAAAGATTCATCTCCATACACAATGTTGAGCATGCTAGGCTGAACATCTTTAGGATTATTCTCGGCCATCTTAAAAATAACCTCATATATATCTTATCTCAAACGAGTGCAAAATAAGTTAGATGCTCCTAAAACAACAACATGTGGCTGGTGATATGTTATAAACTTAGACACACGTTTCTCGTCATTTTTCTTACTTTGTTAGTTATTGACATCTTATGACCTTAAAGCAAGTGACTCAATGTATAGCACATCTTGAACTTCTCTCGATGAATCTAACGTGACAAAAGTTGTTTGCGGCTTTCTAGGGCCCCGAGAGCAGGCCATAACCCTAGTAGCAACCTCATCATCTCAGCTAAGATCATTCTCATTTTGTTGATAATGCCCCACAAACCGTATTCTACAAGGCCTTACCATACTTCATAAGTACCAGATGCTTTTCTTTGCTTTCTAAGACATCTCTTGCTTCTTTTTCCATTGATGGTAAAAGAAATTGAAAAATTCCATCTTGCATTATCAGCTTCCTCTGTTCATTCCACAGTTGAGCATATACGCTAACATTATCACTAACATAACACTTTTTGAATAGGTATATTATCTTATTAAGATACTCTTCAGAAAGCCTAATAGTAACTTAAATGAGTTTTTCTTCTTCGGCCTGCTGTATAAGTAACCATTAAGCATCCTCAAATTTAAACAAAGGCTTCTCTCGCAGGGACTTCACCCCATAAAACTAATGGAACAAATATATGGTTATATTTCCATTACCATTATGGGAGGTTGACACCATAACATGGTCAATAAACTGAAAACAAACATGTTTCTTTATGTTAGGCTCATAACTTATCTCAACAGTTGTCATGTGCCTAGCATATTTAAGTACTTTTTCTGGTATATCGTATGTAACACATGTGAAGTTAGAAGCCCCCTCTTATGGTGTTTACTTTTGATCTTCTAACTCATGCACCAGAATTATTGATATACATAATCAAAGTTGCACAAAAATACACCCAAACTTATTTGCAACATCCCAGAGACCCGCCTTGCTGGAAGTGCTATACATTGAATTATGTTTTAGCCTTTTGTGTTATCCTTTATCAACTCCCACTTAACCTGATGGGAAATGAAAATTGAACTTATAATCAAGATCATCAACATTTATCTCTGATTCTACCTTCTTTAATGATCTCATAACTGATTTAAACAAATGCTTATTCAAGTTTAGTCTTGTTTCATCAAATACATGTCGAGCCTAGTCTTTAAACCATTTATTATAGTATAATTGAAGGGTACTCTTCCGCTTTTGAAAATGCAACCACTTGTTGTCCAGGTTCTATAGAGCCCAAAGCTTCATATGCCATTTTATAGTAGGTGTCTTGTGTGGAACCTTGTTTTGCAGGTGATATGCTTTTAACATGGATGTCAACTTTTGGTGATGACAACTAATGTCTTCTGGCAAGTAAAAATTAACGAATAAGTGGATAAAGATGCAAACTTAAGTATTAGGGTTTGATGGACTTATTTATCCGATGATGGAAATAAAATGAAATGTAACTTATGTCTCGTCTCAAGCTACTCAAGCAAGTGTCTACAAAATAGAAAACGTTTGGCAAAGTCTTTAAGTGCTTAAGACCCTCCTAAATTAGTAGTGAGTGAACATATTTTAAAGCATAAGGGATTTATCATAAAAGAACATGACAAAAGCACAAACACACTAAAATATATTTTCAAACTATTTTTTATCAAAGAAAATATCTTCAAAAACATTTTTAAGTTGTGCTAGATGAATTAGGAACTATCAAAATAACTATAGGCAAAATTTTGACTTATCTAATCGATTAGGCTTTTTGTCTAATCAATTAGCTCAGCATAAAATTGTGTCCCAAGCGATTAGAACAACACCTTAATGATGTTCAATATCTAGATATCTTTTCTTTCTTTTTTAAACTTACAATCGATTATATTTCAAACTCTTAATGAATTGTATCAAGTGACAATTAATTAGATTGTCATAAAATGAATTTATTTGAAATTCCTTTCTAAGCCAACCTCTCGCCTATAAATAGAGTTCCATTCCCTCATTTCATTTTATCAAGAGTTATGTTTTAACACAACTCTTTCTCTTTCTCTTTCTCTCTCTAAACTCGGAAGGCCGTGTACCGAAAAGTTGCCACCCAGTATATTCACTTACAACAAGAAACAACCACATGCGTTTGGTGCAGCACCTGCATTTAAGTATCTTAGAACAGTCAGTCGGGTGACTGGGTCAGTCGGTTGAAGGAGCAGAGAAGTGGAACCCTAAATAGGCCGGCATTCAAAGCACGAGAAAGCCTTTGTTAAGCAAGGTAGGAGTAGGAGGGAGTCATTCTGTTAGGAAAGAAAGGTGAATCATTATCGTAGGGTCGGTATGAAAATTTTAATCAATTTCTTTCTACTTGTTCCTGAAGTAAAAAGAATTCTATCTGTTCCTGAATAGCTTCCTTCAAAATGGCCCCATAGGTCTGTGCAGACGTGAGGAATGTATTCTTTCTTTCTCAGGCGGGTCAGAAAGACTCCGAAGTTGCCGAAGTGCTTTCTCTCACTAAAATTATAGCCTAATTGCTTATGCGATAAATTCCTTTTGTGAGTGAGAATAAGTTGTAATTCTGGAAGGGTAGAATTGTAAAATTCACAAGGGTTTATTTTTACACCTTGGTTAAATATTGTCCATTTAGAGAATTATGTTTGGGTTAGAAGTTAAGCTCGTAAAAAGCTTTGGTTTGGGGATTGTGTGATCAAACTCTAGTTTATGTTCGAGATTTTCCCGATATTAAAATCTCACAGGTTCTTAGTCATCCCCTAGTAAAACCAATATTAGGTTAAAGCTTAATCTATGGTAAAAGCTTGGATAAAGTTCGAGATTAACCCGGTATTAAAATCTCACGGGTTATTGGTTAGCCCGTATAAAACCAAGGTTTAAGGTTCGTGAGCTCATCCCGTGATAAAATCTTGCAAGGTTTAAGAAGCTTGAAGACTAACCACTCCAAGATTGTTATTTGTGGAAAGAAGACTAACCGCTTCAATCTAACGTGTGGAAATGAGACTAACCGCTTTGAGCTGCCATTTGAAAGAGAAGACTTAAACTGCCATATTCCGAAGTCTTGTACTGTTTGATTGGAGGTCAACCAATTTTCTTTGTATAAGGGTGGTTCATGAGTCTTTCCTACTAAAAAATATCAACGTTTATTGGATACTCTCAAGACTAGTTCTTAGGGAAATAAGTAGGTTATGTTGTTTTTTAGTGAACCTCTATAATTTCTGGTGTTATTCTTTTCCTTAAACTATTTACCTTTCCGCTATTTATTCTCTGTAAAATATTTTCCCGCTGCTAATTATCTAAAACGCTTTTAAACTCTTATTTTATTTCCCAAAAGTTTTCAAAATCATTTTTTACCGAACCATACAATTTACCCCTTCTGCTGTGTGAAGTCTCAAGTATAACATATTGTTATTCATATCCCAATTATCATCTACATCTTCAGATTGCTTTAGGTCTTTCAATAAGCTCAAACACTCCTCTTTATGATACATGGCAATAAAAGGAGTATCTAGTTTTTTCACATGATGCAGTTCCAAAAATCTACAAACATCATCCTTGTCAAATGGTAGCCCCTCCCGGTTATTTTGGAAGCTTGAATCTTTCATGTGAATCCAAGGATTTTTTGAGTTGAGTAACTATCCATCGGCTCTCTTCATCTATATTATTTCCATCAAGTGAAGATGCACAAGTACTCTCTTCCAATATCTGCATTCTCTCTAGAATATCAAGCTCTTTAATGTGATCATCTCTCTCTGTCATATATTTCTTCTAACATGCTGAAACTTATCGCCAAGTCTAGTCTCTTTAAAATCATTTCCTCGAACATGACAGTGAACCAAAAGCAACTCATCGACATCGCCAAATAATTCTTGAGCTTCTTGTAAAGGTAAGGAAAAGACTATTGGTGCATGCCTAAACTTTCTTACACCCTTAGCCTTCTCAATCTTCACAAAGACTCTGTCCTCAAAGATTTATTTTTCATCCATAATGAAGTCATCGATTTCATCTCTGAAGTCATCGAGTTCCTTCAACAAATTTCCACTCCTCATTCTTTTTTAATCACTTGATCTTTTTGCTTCCTTTTATTATCTTTCAACAACTAGTAATCATCTTATCAAGAAGATACTTTATCGCTTTCTTATTCATTTATGTTAATCCATCTTCCTCCATTATATCAATCTTAAATTCATCTTCCTTCATTTCATCAGCCACAAATCTATATTCTTATTGTTGGAAAAACCCTAATTGTTTTAAAATACTTCACAATTTCTTTCTTCTTCTTCTTTAAAAAATCAAATCTCACATATCGATAGTTCGAGTCATCCATTATTTATATTCGCGCGTTAAGCCCAATAATATAAATATAAGGAGTGTATTGAAAACATATAAAATTTCAAATTGATTAAAAATAAAACCCATAAAAAAATTTATATAGAGTGAAGAAACTCATATATTTTAAACAAAACAAAACTTGTTAACTAAAAAAATTATTAAAATGGATAAATTTTTTAAACATAAATTAGGCCATGTGTTAGAGTTGTAATCCTAATTTAGAAGTAGTTAACCAACTATTTGATTAAAATTTGGTTAGAGTTATTTAAACAACTTGATGTACAAATTACATGAAAATTGCGTTTATTTAAACCACTCTTAAAAACAGAGAAATAAAAACGGATGATTCATGAACCTGCAATGCAATGATGTGTACATTATTTTACCCAACTAGGGACACATCTAACTCCATTTACGCGTTACCATTAGACAAAGCGACAAACCCAACCAACCAAAAATCTATATACAATGCAACACACAATAGGGCATTTATCACATTATTATTAATTGACCTAAGTTCATGCCACTAGCTACTGTTTAATTAATTTTATTAGCTGGCCCACCGTCCTAATATGGAAGCATCTTTTTGGGTCAAAAGTAGAGTCGTTAGTCCTAAACCCTACAAAATTGAAAGTTACATCTTTTAACAAAATTGCTAATATAAAGAAGGACAATATATATCATGATAAAGATAATTAGTGGCTTTTAGTATATGGTTACTTGCTAAAAATTGTCTGCCATGGTTGCATTATGATATAATCCTTGATGTATGTGTGTCAAAATTCAAATGGTTGATATAAATTGTTAAATGAAATTAACTGGTTTGTTTTGTTTGACAAATAAGTTAACTAGTTTTTTTAAATAATTAAATTAAATTAGCTAGTAAATATATTATAATAAAATAGAAAATATAAAATGGAAATTATGAGCATAACTTTTATCTGGATGGAGAGTCACGAGTTGAGCAAGAAGAGTCTTGTAGTTTGGAAGACGATGTGTAGTTCAAAGAGATAGGGAGGTTTTAATATTTTCAATCTTATTATTTGGAATAAAATTATATTAATGAAATGCCTTTGGAATTTATGCAGGAAGTCTGACAACCTATAAATTAAGTGGATTCACATGTATTATCTGAAAGGGAATAATGTGATGGAGGCTAAAGCATGCAAAAACTGCTAGTGGGTTTTGAGCAAAATTACGAATCTTCGTGAATAGGTGTGCCATTTCAACAAGTCTGGGATAAGGTGATGATGAGCAGGAATTTCAAAATGAAGGCTTTTTATGATGTTATAATTGATGACAACACGAGGGTGCAGTGGAGATTTTTGTTTAAAGAGAACCCTGCTAGGCCTAGAGCTATGCATATCACATGGTTGGTGTGTCATGAGAAGTTGGCGACTAAGGATAGATCGAACAGGTTTGAGATGATTCAGGATAACATCTGTAGCTTATGCAACGCTGCTGAGGAGTCTGTTTGTCACCTATTTTTTTAGTGCAGGGTTACTAATAGAATTTGGAAAAGAGTTCTTGATTGGTTGGAGGTACCACATAATCCTCAAAGCTGGCATAAGGAAATGAGATGGGTCCTGGAGTACTCATCTAAAAAAGGGTGGAAAGCTAGTGTCATGAAACTATAAATCACATAGGCTCTGTATGAGGCGTGACGCCACATAAACGAAATGGTTTTTGGCAAAGATACACATAGAAATACTAATGATAACATAATAGAAAATATAGTGTATATAGGGTGGAATTCTAAGAAGCTTAGAAAGCATATAGCAAATTTGATGTTATAGATTTTTGTTTTTGTCTTGCTTAAGGGTTGGATCCACAAACTGCCTTGTATTTTTGTGTTTTTTTGAGTTAATATATATCTCTTTGATTTTTTTAAAAAAATTATGATAAAACAAAAAAGATATATTTTTTAATAGAAAATGCTTATTAGTAAGAAAGTATGAAAGCAAAAAAGACAAGAATTAAATCTCAATCATTTATTACTATCACTATCTCATGATTCCTATAAAAAAGAAAATTAATTTAAAATAAAATAAAATTATCCTCTAAAATAATGACAAGTTTACATTCTTGCATTTCTTCTTTATATGATTCTTATTATATAACATTACTCTTTTTTAATTGAATTGAGTTTCTAAATCATCGTAATTTTTTCCTATCTATAGGATCCTTACCTCACAAGACCTTCAGGTCCATCACTAATTTAAAAAGTTTAATATTTAACTCAAAACACAACTATACAATGAGACATATGATATTTTATATAGTCAAGAAACATTAAAGTATGACCAAAGTGAGATATCATTATGTCATACAACACCAAAGCACAGTGAAGCGGGGAGGAGATGGGATAACAATTATCTTAGACCAAAGTCATCATCAAGGTCACGATAAGGATGAACGAGTGTACGTCTTTCTGTGCGTGTGTGTTTGCGTGTGTGTGTCTTTAACACAGAATCCTAAACATCTAGTATCTACTACAAACTTAAACAATAAATTTTTTTGGTCATATCACACTTCTAGAAAGACCTAACATATACATCATATGAACACTTAACATCCAACACGGGACCGCAGAAAAGACAAATCCCCGCCATTCTGACAAAGAATTGGACGATCATTAGTTGTTGTGCCATGAAATTAGGGAAACCCCTATTTCGATGAATTTAAAACCTCCTATCTTTGAGACCTTCGATGGAAAGCAAGTCCCCATAGAACCCTTATCAACAATCAATACCCAAATATATATCATTAAAGATGTAAAACTTTTAAAGTGGAAATTACTTTCAAGTATTTTGAAGAAGTTTGTACAAGATCCTTGATAAAGGAAAAGCTCGAGCAAGACTTCACTAGTAGGTTGAGATTTCCACAAGAGAAACTCAAAATCAAAACTTCAAGAAAAATGATTGTTGCTACACATGCTCAACACCATAACTAAATATTTTTGGGAGTAGGTGAATCCTGTTCTACCGGAAAATGATATGGGAGAAAAGTAAACCACATTTTGAATTTACTTGTAAATTTGACGATTTCTCAAAACATCAGATATCAATGTTACATAAAAAGATCTAGAGGGAGTTGTTCCCCACAAAGAAAACTCGATGGTGAAAACAATGCAGATTTCAATGTTGCATATAAATTGAGTTATGATTTACTCTAAAAGTTTTGCTGACATCTTATATAAAGAGGATTTCTGAGATTTATAATTCATTCTAGATCAACTCAAATCTTACAACAGAACCTTGATATAGGTTTTTTAGTCGAGCAAGTAAATGTAGAAGTTTCGATACCTTCTCATCTATTTTAATCTTTTTTTTTTGGCGTTTAGGATTTTCGAGAATGAAGCGTATGAGTTTGGTTTCACAATCGAACAGACAAATGTAAAAAGTTAGATAAGTTAGTATCTAGAGTAACCGGAGTCAAAATAGAACATTAACATAAATATTTATATAACAATCATCAAAGAAATTCTCACATTGACAATAAAATTTGAATCAAACTTTTGAATAAGTCGATCTTACCAACGAAATAAATCTTGATTACCACTATCTCATATAATTAAATGCATGAACTTAAATAAATAAAAATAATAACTAGCTTCTTTTTTTCCCTTCTTAATCTACACAAAGAGGGGTTATTTTTAGACTACCAAAAGTTTCCCACATTTAGGATTTTGAATTTATAACGTGGCATAAAGCCAACGCCAGATCAATTGAATTGGAGTTCTGCTAAAATAAAACCATCCACTTGCTCGTTTCTTTATGTGGTTCATGCATAATTCATAAATACATGCATCAATTATAAAAATCGAAATGACATATACATTATGTGCGTATATTAGCATAATTGCGCAAAGAATTACTCTATTGTACTAGTATATGGTTTAATTTCAATGAGCTGGCATAAAGCAATATTCTCGAATAAAAACAAAACATGAATATTAAAGATATTATACAGTTCAAATGTCAATCTTTTTTTGTGTCTGTTACTTTTTAGTTTTTATGTTCACAAAGTTATTCTAGAGATCAAATTGATGTGGTAAAGATAGTTACATCAGATTTTTTAATCAAGTGATTACTAGGTTCTTTTTATTTTTAAATGTTTTTATAGTATTATATACATTTATGTTTATATAACAAATTTATCAAAATCATTTTTTATATTAAAATAATTTAAATAATTTTTTTAAATATATAACAAAAGAGTCCTTAATCTCCAATTTTTTTGTTTCAAACTTTTAATCTCCACATTTTGTTTAATGGTTATTGTGCAAAACAAACAATATTTCTTTTCTTCATGAATGATTTATTTAACCAATTTATATACAATAAAAAATGGCATAATTACACTAAAATTCTTTAAGTTATTTTATTTATTTATTTATCACCGTCGGTATAATCTAATTTATTTATTTATTTATCACTGTCGGTATAATCTAATTTGAGAAACAGTTCTAGAATCAAGTGGATCTAACCATTTGCTGATCGCAATTGAATTCTTTAAGTTATTTTATTATAACATATTGATAAACTATATTTTTTTCTAATAACTTAATTTTTTAAGTTTCTTTTTTGTTGAATTAAGATTTAATTTTATATTTTATTGGATGCTATTTTATGTATTAAATATATATATATATATATATATATATATATATATATATATATATATATATATATATATATATATATATATAGGGGCCATATCTCATGAGAAAGTCTTTCTTATGTGAGAGTGAGAGGGTTTCTTTTTAGCCTTTAGATTACATTGGATGGTTGAGATTCATTGATGAAGTTATTTTTTTTCTTCTAAATCTTACTTCTCTCTCCTCATTTATTACGTTAACTTTTTTTTACTCTTTCTTCTCTCTCCTAATCTTAGTCATAAATTTTGATCCAATGGCTTATAATTACTCCTCTCACTCTCATATAAGGGACCCCTTTCTCACTTGATATGTCCCATATATATATATATATATATATATATATATATATATATATATATATATATATATATATATATATATATATATATATATATATATATATATATATATATATATATATATATATATATATATATATATATATATATATATATATATATATATATATATATTGTTATAATTTAATATATTTTATTACAATTTTATGTATTTTGAGTTATTTGTTTAATTTAAGATTAAAAAAATAAAAAAGGTAACTATACATACATTTATTAATTTAAATGATTAACTTATTACAAACAAAAAATTAACTTAATACAATAAAATAATTTAAAATATACTATAAAGAATATATGAATAAAATAGAAAATATTCATATTCATATTAAATAAATTAGATCAACAGAAAATAGAATATCAAAAATAACAAATAATATTCAAATTCTTAAACAAACTATTTTTATTTATTTTCCAACATGTCTTAAATAATATTATTTATTATGGAAGTAATCTATAAAAAGGTTATAAAAATATGAGTGTTTTACTAATATACTATTATACTATTATATGATTCATTCAATAATTTTTTAGTAATAAATACGGTTAAAAGCAAATTTTAACATATAAGGTTGAAGCAAAGGATATATTTTGCATATAAAACTCCGAATTGTTTTTTTTGGGTAATAGCTATATTCTTAAGTTTTTTCCGACTATTATAAGTGATCGTACCTGATCGGAATGGACCGTCATAATTAGTTCGAGTAGAAGTTGAGAGTGAGGTGGAGGGTACTTGCAAGACACTCTGATGCCAAAATAAATTGTGGAATGAGCAAGCAAGCGTGAGAGTAAGAAAGTGTTGAATACCTGGACCTCTCGAAAGAGAGGGTATTTATAACCCCTAGCGCTGGGCCAAGGTCTATATATTGGGCTGGTCAAATAGGCCCAACATAGAGACTTCCAGGTCTTACTTGAGTAATGGGACCCGCACGTGGTCCTCTACTTGGATGACGTCCTCCACAAGGTCAGAAGGATATGGATGCGATTTTTTTGGGGCCATGAAGACTTCGTTATATCCGGAGACGTTGGTAGTTAGCCCTACGAGGAGGATGCTCGGGAGGAGCATCTGCCCGTCGTGGGTGATCCCTGTCATACGCGAGGTCGAGTGAGGGGACCAATCTTGGTCGACGAGCTAGTAGGGGTGTCCTCGAGGCCTTCATGGTCGAAGGTGGCCGTCCTTAGTCTACTAGGGGTGTTGTCACCGTGTGGTGAGGTTGTCTCCTCGCAGGGAAAAGGTGATAGTTGCCCGCCGTGTTCGAGGACATAACCGATCAGTGGTGTAAATTGACACACTTGGATTGGGCCTCACTAGGAGTTAAGCCAAGGGCGGGCTCAGTCCAGAATAGGAGCCCCCCAAGTTGTTGCTCCTGATGATGGAGTTATGACTTAGTTCTAGTTCGCCCTTTAACGAGGTGCGCTGCTAGACATGGAGCTTTTATACCACAGACAGGGAACGTCACCGGTTCAAGATTTTTCCACGAGCAGCGGTCGGAGTGGGTTCGAGGAGGACTCGCGGGGAGAAGATGATGCACTTGTCAAACACGTGGCGTGGCTCTTGGGAATAGTAATGATGACCTAGGGAGTATGGACCATCATTGCCTGTACATGTAGGTGTCGAGGAGAAAGGCAGCTTACGAGCTGCCCTACGCAATGTTTCGCATTCCACGTCAACTCTATAAATAGGGCTTCAGGGCTCATAATTTACTTTCATATTTTCGCGCTCTCCACTTTCTCCACTGTCAACACTGCGCCATTTTCTAAAATCTTTGAAACTGTCGCACAGTCTACCACATACTCTTCCTCAACCGTCGTCGTTCTTCATCTATTCTTCAAGTAAGCATTCTTTTTCCTTGATATCCTGTGTTTAGATAGATTTTGATGATGTTTAGTAGTAGGATTTTCCATCTGGGGGGTTCTGCTCGGAGAATTCATGCGTTTAGGCATATGATTTGTGATTATGCCTGTGATATTCATCCTTTCGTCGGTACTTAGGTTAGTCTTCCCCGTGATCTCCATGTGTTTGGCTAACAAATTTATGAACTTGGTCGTGAGATTCATAATTTGCTCGCAATATTCTTCCTGTGCCCGGTACATTTATGACAAACAGGCGTTCATCATTAGGATCGTCGTGTGATCCTAGAGGATTGTCGTGATTTTCATGGGCTGGTCGAGGTCCCCGTATTTCCCCTTTTTGTGCGGATGACCATCAACTTGGTTGGGCATTGCTTAGCCTTTTCATCTGTGTCGTCGAAAATGGGGATTTGGATTTGTTTTCGAATTCATCGATTTCCTCTGCTTTGTAGGTAAATGGCTGACACTCCCTAATCGTCAAAGAATATGGAGACTGAAGGGACCAGCGCCTCCGAGGAGAACGTTAATTTTGTCAACGTAATCGACGACCCTGAATTGGATTGGGTTGATGCTGAGCCCCGAGGGATAGCATCGATCTACAGTCACAGCCAAAGGCAAGCCTTCACAGTCGTCGAGTATGTAGCCGGCCAGGAACGCTTTCAGAGAAACTTCAAAATCCTGAGACCGACGCAAGATGCTCGCATATGCTCAGAATACACCGAGGACACCTTCCCCATGTATGAGGTCGTGTTCAAAGACCTTGGGCTCCGGCTTTCTTTTAACGACTTCCAGACGGGGGTGTTCAGTCATTTGAACTTGGCACCCTCCCAGCTTCACCCTAACGCGATCACCTTTTATCTGAGAATTCGAACTTACATGTCGATTCCTAAGGATCGAGGCGACCATTCCCCTATTCTTCAGGGTTTTTCACTTGCAGCGACAGTCCCGAGGAGGGTAACATAGTTGGGTATCCCTAAAATAGTCGAAGAGGCTGTTTAGGATGTATATGGATTATGTCTGAGACTTTAAGGACAAGTGGTATATCTTGCAACCATCTACCCAAACAACCTTGGATTCTCTATTTGACCCAGCTACCATTGTAGACGATGATGGGGAGCAGTGCTTGCACGCTGAGGGTAATCCTGAGATTGGGAGAATCTCAAAGTTTCCCATCCACTGGTGTTCGGGCCACTACGATCACGGTCCCGACATTACCATACTTCTGTCGGTGGTATGAGTGTCAAAGACAAAGAGGTATATGGTGTCGTTAATCATTTCTTCGATGGTTTCTTCCCCACTATATAGGTCATGCGGGAAGGGCATGACATCCTGGACGAAGACGACGAGTCGATGTTTGAGGCGCGTCTGATCAATACAAAGGCGCTCGTCAAGTGTCAATCTTACGGGCAGGCCGTGGATCTCTTAGGTTTTTCTTACTTGCTTTACTATGTTGTTTGCCTTCTTTTGTTTCTTCGACGAAGCTGACCCAGACACATTTTCTTTGTTTTTACAGGTCATATAACGGAGCGCCGCGAGATATTGCTAAAGCTGACCAAGGAGAAGAAGAGCAACAAGATATTGGTGAAACCGCAGCAAGCTACGCGCATGGGTGCATCCCACGAGCCAGCCAGGGAAGGATCTAGTGGATCCTCGGGTTCTCGTGACGCCGAGCTCCAAGCCGAGTTGTTGAGCAGGAAGCGGAGTCGTCCAAAAGGTGGACATATTGATGTAACTGTCAGAGGGGAGGGCGCCCGGGCCTTCATCCTACCACCCTGCTTCGTGGAAAAAGACTTCTTCGAGGGTTTCCACTGGACCATGCCTAATAACGAGTTCGACATCATCAAGCGGCTCGACAAGGAAGGTCGAAGGAAGCACCTCGCTGCCAGCATGGTCGGGATGGTGAAAATGGCAGAGATGGTCGTTATTCTGGCGAGCGAAGGGTCAGACTCCTCCGATCGGGTCAAGGAACTGGAGTCGGAGAAGGTGACTCTTGTGACGAAAACCCATAAGCTGAAGACCGCTCTTGAGCGAAGCGAGGAAATGTTTCGCGAGCAGGCCGACATGCTAGCGGGGGAGAAGGAGAGAGATGAGAAAGCCATCGAGGACAAAGACTGCCTCCAGATCGATAAGGAACAGATGGAGAGTGATAACCAACGGCTGGCAAAGGAGGTTGCAGATATGAAGGCTGCTATGATGCCCACGGAGGATGAACCTGAGGGAGTATCCTATTTACGCATGTGTGCCGACTTTATTGCTCAGATTCAACTCCTAGAGTCTGACTGCATTGACGCCTTGACCGACGACTTTGAAACTGTTGTGAATCAGCTGTCCGTGCTGAACCCGGGGTTAAACACTAAAGGAACTGAGGTTCTATCCCAAATTGTTAATGGCCGGGTGGTTCCTCCTCCTGACTCTCCTGACGTCGAAGTTAGCACTCCAGGGAGCGATTGACACTTTGTTTTTTTCATCTTATTTGTTTTTGAGCCTGCATGCCCGTAATATTTGTAATATTCAGACATCTTCAACCTAAGTGGTCGCGTTTGATAATTATTTCACTTTATTTGATGTTTATTATTATTTCTGTTTTTCATTATTTTGGACTTGGTTATTTCATGAATACTTGTATGTCCTGTGTGGAAATATATGCTCGACCATTGTTGTGGTCATTATGAATTTTCCATGAATTTCGTGTTTTCCAAGTGGAGATGTGTGCTCGACCCTAATATTTGTTTTACACATGTTGAAATATGTCGAGGGCGCAGAGTAGGGATCCGCGGAACAAGCGCATGATCATGGTCGGGATCCTATGCTCGTGGCGTAAACTGTCCATCGCGAGTTGAGTGTTCTTCCAGGTTGGGTACTTTGACAACAAAGCTTGATCAAGGTGTCTGATAACACTTACTTTACACTTGTTTTTTACCCTAATTTCACATGTTATTTAGGTTTTTTTATTATTGTTTTCTCGTATTATGCCTATCTTTTGTTTCCTTTTCAGGTATTTAAATTATCCAGAGCTCCCCTAAAAAAATGAAGGAAAACAGGTTGAAAAACAAGAGTTTAGGTCAAATTTGCACTCATGGCGTCCACCATGGTGCCAACCATAGGGTAGGACATGACGTGGACCACCTCCTTCTGCCCTCAACTGCCACGTTCCCCACTTCCTTTCATTTACACTCATGGCGGGCGCCATGGCCTCCATGGCGGGCGCCACCTTTGGACGATGTTTTCCCCCCCAAAAGAATTTGGGGGGCATTCATGTGATTTCCTGCATTCTTCATCCTCTATAAATAGAAGTTCCTGATTTCATTTCAATTCACCCAAGCTTAGTTACAAACTTGATCCAACCATAGTTGCAAACTTAAGCCATATAATTTCACCATTGTAAAGCGATAATTCTTCATATCGGGGAATTATTGCACTGTTGATTGAGTCTATGATCGAGTTCGTAGATTGAGTATGTAATCAAGTTTGGAGCACTTAGGCAGAAGTTTATCCTTCCACATTTATTTTCAACTGCTGTTTATTTCCAGTCGCATTTTACTTCCAGTTTGTACCAGATTTAAAACCTCCCCGTTTGGAGCAAGTTTCTATTTATATTTCCCACACCTGCTTTTACTTTGTTTATTTCCCGCACCTGCTTTTACTTTGTTTATTTCCCGCACCTGCTTTTACTTTGTTTATTTCCCGCACCTGCTTTTACTTTGTTTATTTCTCGCACCTGCTTTTACTTTGTTTATTTTCTACACTGCTTTTACTTTGTTTATTTCCCGCACCGCACTTTAAATTATTTACTTTCTCACATGATTTATTTGAACATGTCTGCTTACATTCCCATGTCAGGCTGAACCTTACTGGGCTAAAATGTAAGGAATCTAGTTAGATCGATATTCCAAATAATGTGTCAATAGAAATGCTTATGGGCTATTTTGGTTTTTAATATGAGTTTTATGTACTTTATTGTTGTTGGGTAAGATCGAAAGTCGTCCAACCCTTTGTTAAACTCGGTTAGTTCTAACTGGTCAAAGGAAGTGAAAGCGCTTTGTTCGGTTAGTTAGGGATTTTTATTATCAAATAAATCAATTTTGAAACTATTTTCAGACGCGTTTATAGGGTTAAAGTTAGGTCCCCTTTTTATTAGAAATTCCAGATCAAAATACTTTTCAGCTTGGTCAAGTACTTTATTTCTTAAAAATAGGTTTATTAATTTAACGCAATGCGCGCCTTTTTATAAGTGACGATAAGAAGGTCTGATTAGAGAGTAAGCTCGGTTCTGATTACGTGAAAGCGACATTTCTTGTTAAATTAGTTCTTTTCTTTAGTAGAAAATATTGCCCTATAAGTAGTTCTATTCCGAAGCATTGCGAATATCATCTGACTATGTGAATTACATTCGACCCTGCTTTTATATTTGAAGTTTATTTCACCGCACTTTAATTTCTTGTATGCTCAATTCCCTGTTTAATATTGACTTAGCTAAACACCGTAACAATAGGAAACGATAGATTGATGATTGGTCTATATGGATCAATAATCTTTTATATTACTCTAACGCGATTCGTGCACTTGCGAATACACCGCATCAAGTTTTTGGCGCTGTTGTCGGGGATCAATTTCGTCAAATTTCACACCCTATAGTCGCACCGTCTAGACTAAGTTTTACAGTCCGGTTGATGCGAAGATATCGCAGCACCGGAACCTTATTCAACCCTTTAGGGTAAACCTGAACGTTACATCCATTTTCTCCATAGAATTAGAAAAACTATGGTCGAGAATTGTAACCAAAGACCCCTTAAGGAATTTGCCCAACCGTCAGATGAGGAACCTAGTTCAAGTATCGTAAACCCAGCTATAACCACAAATAATTTCGAACTAAAACCCTCATTGCTACAATTGGTGCAATAAAACCAATCCGGTGGTCTCGCTACTGAGAACCCGAATCAACACTTAAAAACTTTTATACAATTAGCAGACACTTTAAAATGCAATGGTGCTTCACCTGAGGCAATATGACTAAGATTATTCCCTTTTTTTCCCTCAGAGATAAAGCACGAGATTGGTTGGATTCCCTTCCACCCAATTCAATAACAACCTGGGAAGACCTTAGGAGAGTATTTCTTGCAAGATATTTTCCGCCCAGCAAAACTGCTGTCCTTAGAAACCAAATCACTATATTTAACCAAAACCTGGGAGAATCACTTTTTGAAGCATGGGGGAGATATAAGGACCTGTTAAGAGCTTGTCCACACCATGGCCTAGAACAATGGCTAATCATCCACACCTTCTATAATGGACTCCATTACAACACAAAGATGTCTATCGATGTTGCCGCTGGTGGAACATTGATGAATAAACCTTACCTAGAAGCCTGCACTCTCATTGAGGACATGGCCCAGAACCATTACCAATGGGGAACAAAACGAGCTACGGTAGAGAAAAAGGATACCCAAGGAGGAAAACATGAGATAAGTTCTCTAGAAATGATGCAGGTTAAAATGGACGCTCTTGCCTTAAAAGTTCGAAACATGTCTCAAAACCCTAATACTCTAGCCGCAGTAGCTTCAGAATGCAAACTCTGTAGGACCCAAGGACATCAACCTGCAGAATGTAACTTATTGAATGAGCCTTGCTCATACCAAGTAAAATACACCCAAGGAAACCCATTTTCAAACACTCACAACCCCGGATGGAGGAATCACCCAAACTTTTCTTATAAAAACAATAGCCCAATACAAAACTCTGCAACTCCGAGACCTATAGGTTTCCAAGCCCAAAGACCAAATCAACCTATGCAAGTTGTGGCACCCAAACCAAACCTTGAGAAAATCATGGAAAATTTCATTTCAGCTCAAACCCAGCAAAACAAAGAGTTCCTAAATCAGAATATTCATGTAAACGAACTAATCATGCAATTAGGAACTAAGGTTGATCAGATAATTATGCATAACAAGATGCTTGAAACCCAGATCTTGCAGATAGCCCAAACACAAGCCCCACAAACTACACCTGGAGGATAATTCCCTGGGTAACCCCAACCAAATCCTAAAGGGAAAGTGTTGTACCCCAAAATTTTCCCTCTCATATTTCTCAAAACATGGCAAGAAGAATCTCCAAGTGGCTCAAGATGGCTCAAGATTTGGACAGTCAAATCATCTCCTAAGGCAGTCAATTCAAAATTAGGGTTTTGTGTTGCATCAAGGTCCTTACATACAAATGACCCCAAGTGCTTCCCAATGTCCTAATATGCTCTCAAGTTCATCCATGTCAAATTTCAAGCCTTACAGAGGAAGTTTGGTCAGTCAATTGCTCAAGAGACCCAAAAATCGACTGTGCTAGGGCAAAAGTCAACTGTGACCTACAAATAGTCAAAACTCAAGATTTTTTGTCAACATTCTCATTTTTAAGGATAATTCATCATTTGATCAAGGGTTGATCATGATTCATCAAGGATTGCTCAAAATTCATCAAGACTCAAAAGTTGCTAAATTAGGGTTTTGTAGGAAAAGTCAACTCAACTTTGACCAAGCATAACTTTCTCATACTTTATGAGAAATGACCCATCCAAAGCTCATTTTGAATAGGATGAAATTTCCTACAATACATCCTCACACCCCAAGATCAAGAAATGCACTCACAAAAAGTTACAAATTTGGACATTATATGTCATTTTTGGAAGTCAACAAAAACACCTTTTTTTCTAAAGCTTGTAACTTTAGAATGGAACATCAAAATGCAATGATACCAAAATGGTTGGTTAGAGGACATCTCAAGGTTTCTAAAAAGTCCAATAACACCTCCAAAAGTTCAAAATTGAAGAAGTTATGCATTGTTGAAGTTGGGCATTTTTCCAAAATTGCCAAAAGTCAACTATCCCCAAAACTTCAAATTTTATCAAATGGCCCCACTTTTTTCCACTTGATTTGATCTTGTCACGCTACACACGTGTCCTATCTTCATTCTTGTGTCCATTCATTGATTTTTCTATTTTATTTGATTTTTATAGAATTAATTCATTTTAAATCAATTTAAATCCAAATAAAATCCAAATATTGATGAAATATGATCTTTTTGATTGATACAGGTTTCAATTATCATCATGGACAAGATCAAATCCGAATCAAGCCATATCATGCACAAAATATTGGACTTTTGATCAAATTGGAAAGATTTTCATGGAGGATCATATCAAATCCTAAATCATCAATGCATAAGGATTCAAAGCCCAAGACTTGACCTAATTGATTCCATTATACTTATACAACACAAAGGCACGAAAATTATAACCAAGAGGCTGCTAATTCACAAGAACAAAAACTTGGAAAAAGCTTGAAAAAGTTGGAAATTGAAATCACATCTAGAGGCCGATTCAGAGCAAAACATCCACGTTATCCTCTTGCTGGACATCCATTGAGTCTAAAGGAATTAAAAGCAAGCTCTGAAACCTCATCAAATGCGTTGTAAGTCTCCCTAAACACGACCATGCATTTGAAAATGCATCCTCTTATTCTTGCACTCTTTTGCCAAAATCTTTGCATATTTGTGTTTGTCGTTCCATTTAGAAGCATTTGGCACAATTTGATTGCATTTTTATATCCTGTAATGCCATACCCGAACCTAGGGTTTTGGAGGTTTGTTTTTGGGCGTTTTCTTTACAGGAAAAATTGGAACCAATAATGGACATAGGCTTGCTCGGGATGTCCAGACGAACACATCCATGGTTTTGGTTTTTATTTTTATAGCCTAGAATGAATTTTATGATGCAGCTACGAATTTAGCTGCGGATGAAAATCCGCAGGTAAAATAACCAGGTTTCGTTGGAGAAGATGAAGATGTGCTTCTTCCTTATTGGTCCATTCAAACACTTGGTGCGCGTTTTTGTATTGCTGGCATATAATTGTTGTTTCACATATATTATTCTTTGTTTATTATTCTAACAATTAGCAGGCGTTGGTGGAGTCGTTGACGTGTTGGCCAGTGAGTAGCAGGACCTGGGTTCGAATCCCAGGTCCACCATATTGCATATTATTGTTTTTCTTCAGGAGATCCAGCGCGCCTCAGCAATCATGGTACATGATACATCATCACTTAATCAGATGCCAGATGGCCTCTAGGCCAAATCTGATGGCCAAGATTGCAAGACCACCATGTTTCCTAGTCAACCAACGCACATGGAATTGCAAAAGTCAGCCCAGGCCAGCGCCTGTTGGGCATTGAAAATGCTATTCTCACATCCAAATCAGGCCCACACCCCATTTGGTTATTTCTTTCTATTTTCTTTATTCTTTTTATTTATTTGTTTGTTTTGTTAATTATTATTTTTATTATGACTAACCTATTAAACATTTTTTCCTCATAAAATCAAAAACACAAAAAATATATTTTTATTTATTAAAATTAATTTCAGTATTTTATTTTTATAAATAAATTAATTCAATTAACTTAGCTTAATTAGGAAATAATTTAAATCTTTTGCAATAATTAAAATAAATTTAGACGATTAGGTTTTTACTAACTTTAAATCAAATTTTTATTTCTTTAAATATCCAAAAATATCTTTTTTTATTTAATTAATTAATTTATTTATTTAACTTAGATTTAATTCCTTTTAATTAAAAAATAAACCAAAAAAATGCTTTCTTTCAAAAAAAGGTCAAAACCCTAAAAAATGCATTCGATTTAATTTTTCGCGCGCGACTCATTTATGATATTGATGTAATTGTTTCTGGAATGTAATAGCTTTTAATTAGGACTTTATTTTATCGCTTTATTTTATTTTCCGCAATTTAAATTAAAGGGTTGTTTTTGGCGATGTAAATACCCGACGCCTTGTAATAGTTTAGATTTAATTTCCGCAATTTAAATTCCGCAATCTATAAACTGTTAGATGTTTGATAATAGGGAATGCATGACAAAGATCAAATGTATGAACTTAAAATCAACGTAGCTCACCCATGACATGTACAAAGATAAAATTAACCGAAATAACACACTCGCACATGCGCACTCTTAGTGTACACCTCACTTGGTTGCCTTCGAACGTGGTCATTGAGTATAGGAAGTTTTAGAGGTCGCCCTCTTGTCCAAAGATCACAGTTGCCTCGAAAGTTTGCCTCGGAAAAATGATCTAAGACATTAGGGTTACCGCTAAGGCGTCTTAATATTGCTTTAGTGACCACACGTCCCTTAATCGAATTGACCCTTAAAACTCCAATGACGATGCTACCTATTCCTCAATAGTAGGATAGCATTGTCTTAAGGACATTAGCACAGTTTGATTCCTTTTTCGTAGGTAGACGGTTCTTAAATACTTGCTCTTTCTCAAACAAAACAAAACTTTTCGCACTTACACTTTTCAAACAAAAACTTTTTTCAAACCCACAAACACAAAGAAAAAGAAAATTTTGAAAACATGATATGCAAGTACCTAAGAGCCCGTGGATAACCACGGATAGAAAGGGTGCTAACACCTTCTCTTTCTATAATCTGCCCCCCGGACCCGAGAAATATCTCGAAAAAGGATTTTTTCTGTGATTTTTTCCTTTCTTTGTTGGATAAAATAAAAGATGGTGGTGACTCTTGCTTACCGCGACATTTTGCGAAAACAAACACAAAACGCAAACCAACATTCTAAAACAGTCAGTTCTCTTCCCACCGTATCACAGAACTGACGACTCTGTTGGGAAAAAAATAAGTGGGGTGTACCTTAGAATTAGATCATTGTGTTTTCAAGTGTTTGCCTTGCATGCTTTATATTTGTGGGCTTGTATCGGAGTTACTATAGATCCTAACCCGGATCTGGGGAATACGCTTTAGGTAAGTAGCAATAAACTGTGAGGGAACTGTACGGTGTAGACCGATATGGTTGAAGCAGTAGCTACGTTGGTGTGGCACTTTAGTCTGTATCGATATCCCTTGTGTTGGAACAAGGAGAATATGGGTCTTCTAAGGGATCATTAAGCACCAACTGACCTTAGAACCTTAAATTGACCAACTTGGCCATAGAACAGTAGCAGTATGCTACACTCATTAAGGCTAAACTCTCGCGATGATTACGGCTGCAAGAAAAGGTTGCTAAACTGGAATTATGACCGATTGAGGGTAGTCAGTGATATTGAGATCCTCTAGAATCCGGTTACTATTTTTAGGACAGGTTTAAACCAACTAAACTGAAAGAGGGTAGTACCTAAGCTCCTTGCCAGCCTGAAATCTATGGGCTCTATGTGTGACTTGTGTGCCTTTACCATGTTTGCTATTTGTGGATACTCGTGGTGTGCTTACTATCATGACATCATGACATCATAACATTACATACATCTTGCATTGGACTAACCTATTTCAAAGACAGGAGGGATTCATCTTTGTTCTGTTTTGTAGGTCATCATGATGCCCATGCGTAAGAATACCATCCGGATCAACTTTGTCCAGGTTCTTACCTTGCTTAAAGATTTGGTGCAAAGATGTATGATACTACTTCCTTCATCAGGAGGCATGGTTCCCTTCTTAGTTTGGTCACTTCTAAATTGGACGAGCAGATGATGAGTGTCCTGGTCCAATTCTATGATCCGCTGTACCATTGTTTTACTTTCCAGGAGTACCAGCTGGTTCCCACCTTGGAAGAGTTCTCTGAGCTGCTCGATATCTCTGTTTTGGAGCAGACCCCGTTTACTGGTTGGGAGAAGACCCTTAGGCCCGAAGAGATTGCTGCAGCCCTTCATTTGACTAAAGAAGAGGTAATGGCTAATTGGGAGACTAGAAGTGGAGCAAAGGGCTTTCTGACTAAGTTCTTGGTTGGTAAGGCTAACTATTTCTGGGATAGCCTAGACTTCAAGGCATTCGAGGATATTCTGGCTCTTCTGATATACGGCTTGGTGTTATTTCCGAACTCCGGCTCCTTTGTTGATGTTAATGCGGTAAAGATCTTCATCTCTCGGAATTCGGTACCCACTCTCTTGGGTGACATTCTTCATCAGCTCTATGCTCGTACTGCCAGAAAGCGGGGAACCTTGATGTGCTATGCTCTGTTATTGGCAAGGTGGTTTATTTCGCACCTTCCCAAGTCACTGCTGAAGAACAAAGAAGGCATAGGCTGGGCTTATAGGGTTATGTCTCTCTCGCATAATGACATCATTTGGACTCTCAAGGGTATGGATGAGGTGACTATCATTAATCGCTGTGGGGTACCCTAATGCTCCATTGATAAGAACCCATGGAGGAATTTCTTACAATCCGTGCTTAGCCTTACGTCAGTTTGGGCGTGCCAGAAGAGAAGGACCTCATGAGCTGCTAATGCCTCATATCATCTTTGATTTTCAAGGGGATGGCGACGAGCTACGCCACAGATTCATAAGGACTTGGGATAGAGTTCACCAATCTGATCCACATGAGCTGAGCCCAAAGACTTCACTTTCAATGGAGCCATATCTCAGATGGGTCCGTATCCGTGCCCAAAAGCTGGGTATGCCGTATGAAGCCGTCCGGCCTGTCATTCTTGAAGTTGCTAATGAAGAACGAGTTCTTCCAAGCATCCTCCATCCTTATATGCCCACTGACATTGGGGCACTGAAAAGGTCTTGCATGCAGCTTAGGGAGGAACATGATTCTTACCGAGAGAAGTTCAACGAGCAAGAGCAGAAGATCCAGAAGTTGACTAGGCAGCTGGAGAACAAGCGGATTCTTAATGACTATGTCCGCACCGAGAAGAAGAGACCATGGGAGCATTGATTGGCCTTTGATGATTTCCTTTCCAGTTTTTATTTACTTTTCAGTATTTCCTTTCATGTAACGCCTTAATGGCATCTGTTGAACAATTTGAATTTCCAAAGTTTATCTAATAAACTGTGTTTCCTTTATGGTTTACAAATTTGAATCTCTTGATTGTATTTGAAATCATAATCATATGCATTTAATCCCATGCACTTCATAAAAAGGTACCCATTACAGGTCTCTTATCTTCTGCACTGTTTATTTCAGCACTCATCATGTCTACTGAACCTTCAACTGAGCAAGCCATCAAGGCCCTTCAGGCCCAGAATGCCCAATTTCAAGAGTTATTCATGAATCTAGCTAAGGGTCAGCAAGACCTGAAGACCCTGATTCTGAAAGAGAAGAAGAAGAAGAAGAAGAGGACAATCCTGTTTAACACAGGGCACAGGTTTGGAAACAGGCTACATAATGAAGTTGATTTGACTACCTCATCTGGAGGAAAGGACAATCAGGAAGAAATGAGGGCTCCTAGTCCTGTGGTCTCCGACAACGATACGGACTTCGACAAAGAATAGTATCCTCCGACCGAGGACAGATACAAGCAACTAGAGGACCGGTTGAGTGCGATGGAAGTTCAGAAAGTGCCTGGTCTGGACTTTGGTGATCTAGGTCTATCATCTGGGGTGGTGATTCCCCACAAATTCAAAGCACCAGCCTTTGCTAAGTATGACGGAGTTTCTTGTCAGAAGCTGCACCTCCGGTCATATGTGAGGAAGATTCAGCCGTACACCGCTGATAAGAACCTATTGATCCACTTCTTCCAAGACAGTCTCTCAGGGACTCATCTTGAGTGGTTCTACCAGTTGGACGGAGCCAGTATCCGCAAGTGGGAAGATTTGGCTACTTCTTTCTACAAGCAGTACCAATACAATTCCGACCTCGCTCCCACGCGTACCCAACTCCAGGGTATGTCAATGGGAACGGGTGAAGGATTCAAATATTATGCTCATAAATGGAGGGACCTCGCCGGAAGAGTGCAACCACCTTTGGCTGATCGAGAGCTTGTGGACATGTTTCTGGGGACCCTGTCTGGTCCATTTTTCAACCACCTGTTTGGAAGCTCTTCGTCTGGGTTTACAGAGCTAATTTTGACTGGTGAAAGGATTGAGGCTGGTATTAAGGCTGGTAAGATACAAAAGGGTGCTTCATCAAGCACCGAGAAGCCATTCAAGAAAGAGTCCAGTGTTGTCTACAGTTCCAAAAACCAGAGTAGACCTGAACGCCACCAAGCTGTTAATGCGGTTCTTATTTCAAAACCCGCTGGTGCTCCTCAGTACAACAATCAACAGAAGGACGAGAGACCTCGAAGGCAATTCACTCGTCTCAACATGACCTTATCTCAGATTTTGCCACAGTTGTTGAAGACCAATCTGTTGATTCTAAAGGAAGCCCCAAAGAATCCGAATACAACATCACTGAAGTACAACCCTAATGCCCGTTGTGCTTTTCACTCTGATAGCCCGGGGCATAATACAGATGATTGTTGGGTTTTGAAGAACAAGGTACATGATTTGATTGATGCAAAGGAGATCGAGTTCGGAGCACCAGAGAAGCCTAAACAAGATGCGGGGGTAAATGCTATCAGAGATGACGATGATGAAGAGTTTGATACTAACATTTGGATCTACCTGACTGCCAACGGTGGATTAAACAACTGGACATCAAAGGATTCTATGCCCTTTTCTGTTATCACCTAGTAATGAAACTTTTTGTTTTGAATTTGTAACAGATAATGTTTTAAACTTTATGGCCCGGTGTATTACCCTGGGCACCGTGGTTTCATTTGTGAGGGCTTTATGTGTGTCATTTTCATATATCATTAATAAAAGCATTAGACGTTTCTTGCATTTCAAATTTTGCGCTCCTTGTTTTTCTTTATTATATATTGCAAAACAGCTATTTTACACACACTCACGTATCATAATCTACATCCACTCTGGATCCCACTGATAACGACCCTGCTACTTCCAGTTATGACTTCGAAAGTCCGATCAACTTAGCCAAAGACGAAGGTGAAGATAATTGCGAAGTGCCTGGTGAACTTGCTTAGACTGCTACTTCAAAAAGAGAGGGTCATACTACCTCCAAGCTACCAATTCAAATGCCTCCAATTGCAGGAAGACCATCGATCTTATACTTAAAAGTGCTGGATAATACAAAGAGGCGTGCTGGGGCAGCATGACAAGTTTGGCCGAAAAGAGCATGCTATTTATTGCTTTAGCAAAGAGTTCACCGACTGTGAGATACGATACTCACTGCTCGAGAGAACTCGCTACGCTTTGGCATGGGCTGTTCACCGGCTAAGACAGTACACACTGACTCATACTACCCTTTTGATACCAAAAGATGTGAACACCCTGATGGCTCTGTGGCCTTTTACAATGTGGGGCATTGATATGATCGGCGAGATCATACCTACAACGTCAAACGGGCATCGTTTCATCCTGGTAGCAATTGATTACTTTACGAAGTGGGTTGAAGCAGCTTCCTTTGCTACTGCAACCAAGAACGTCGTGGCACGGTTTATTCTGTATAATCTGATCTGTCGATACGGTGTACCAGAGAGGATCATTACGGACAATGGTACCAATATCAACAACAAGATGATCACTAAGCTCTGCGGGCAGTTCAAGATACAACATCATAACTCTTCTCCCTACCGGCTGAAGATGAATGGGGCTGTAGAAGCGGCTAATAAGAACATTAAGAAGATTGTGCAGAAGATGACAGTGACATACAAAGACTGGCACGAGATGTTACCATTTGCTCTTCATGGGTACCGTACCTCAACACGGACGTCAACAGGGGAAACACCCTATTCCTTTGTATATGGTATGGAGGCAGTCTTGCCCATTGAAGTTCAGATACCCTCTCTTCGGATTATGGAGGATGCAGGTTTGAGTGAAGATGACTGGATTCAGACCCGGCTAGATCAGCTGAATTTAATCGATGAAAAGAGACTTACTGTTATTTGTCATGGTCAAACGTACCAAAAACGGATGATCAAGGCATTTAACAAGAAAGTTAGACGACAAGAGTATCAAGTCGGGGATCTGGTAATCAAGCGCATTATTCTACCTCAAGGTGATCCCAGGGGCAAATGGACCCCTACTTACGAAGGGCCATTTGTGGTTAAGAACATTTTCTCGGGAGGAGCTATGATTCTAACCACCATGGATGGTGATGACCTTCCTCACACCGTCAATGCAGACATAGTAAAAAGATACTACGCATAATCAAAGACCCGCTAGGTTGACTGGCCTAGGCAAAAATAAGGGCTTCCCGACGAACCAAAAGGGTTCAGGCAAAAATAAGGGATGAAAATAAAAAAATCTGTACACCCGGAAAGTCGAAAACCTAAAAAGGCGGCTTGGGCAAAAAAGGGTATCCCGTTGGACTGAAAACCCGAAAGGGCGGTCCAGGCAAAAGTTAGGGATCAAAGCGTAACACTATGTCTCATTGGATCACCTTACATCCAGACTTCGGTATCAACTATCAAGCTCAGACGACGCTAATCAATCTGATTCATCTCCAACTAGCAGCAAAGTGATGAGATGCTCGAGGATATAAGGGCAATAGCAGAGTTGGAACCCAGTGGGATCATTCGCATAGCTGTTTTGTTTTCTTTTCACAAATTGTGTAAATTCTATTATTTGGCGGTGTTCTCTTACTAGGACGTCAACCTCTTGTACAAAAACGCCTATTTACAGGCCAAACTTCAAAATCAATACAATTCATTTTCAAAGAAATTTCAAACTGTTTTTCCTTTATCTGTTTTGTTTTGCAAAGAACGTTCAATGTTCATTTTTGATATATGCATTTGACATTAATTGCTGCTCATAAATATTTACATGCGAAACAAGATACGAATTACTGGTAATATCAGAAGCAGGGGAAATAAGAATTGTCCAAGCTGTATAGTTGTTCTGTCCACCAAGTACGAAGGAAGATTCGGCTGAAGAATATGGCTAAGATACTTTCACTCCCCGCAGAGTAAGGCAGTAATGGTAATCCCCCAGCTGAGACTTACAACGGTGAACGAATCAACGATACTCTCCCCAAGCAGAGTTGATCTACCATCAGCACTACCAAGGTCTTAATATTCCCCAGCAGAATATAAAGATATTCTCCAGCAAGTATAAGAGTATCCCCGGCAGTCATAATATTCCTCAAAGGAGTATAAGAATGTTCCCCGGTAGAATACAAGATACCCTCAGTGGAGTCAATATTTCCCAACACGGCCTGAAAAAGCTTCCCGAACGGATTTGAAGCATCATCCCCAGTAGACTCAGGAAGTTTATCCCCAGCGGAGTACAAAAATAAATCTCCCCAGCCAAGTTCAAAGGATCATTCCCAGCAGACTCAAAGATTTATCCCCACAAGTCTAAAAGGGTTATCCCCAGCAAGTTGCAACTGAAAGATCATCCCCAGCGAATTTCTTTCCTTCCACAAGCAGGAATGGAATCCTCAACGGACTCAGTATCACCAGCAACGGTAATCCATCCCCAGCGAAGTTTATCAGTGGAATCTTCAGCAGAACATCTCTTCCCTACAGAGTAATTCCCCTCGGAGTAATCTCCTCATCAGTTTATTCCCCAACGGAGTTCTCTGCTCCTGCAGGTTTATTATCCTCGTTCACCATCCCCAAGCGGAAACAAAGAATCCAACTCTATTCTCCAGCAGCTATCCGGGATTTATTTTCCCCAGTTAAAACATCACATTTCCATACATCATGATACATGCATATATGCATCATACCATACAATCTCATTTATGTTGAGAACATCATTGCTTGATCCATATCATGCATTTCATATGACTGACCTTTACCTTTCAGGAAAGATGTAGTTAAGTTCTCAACCCAGTCAAAGGAGAAAAGACCAGTTAAACCGATTCCTAAAGATTTTTCTGATGCTAATCCAGTCAAAGGAGACAAGACCAGTTAAATCGATTCCTATAGATTTTTCTGAGGCCAACCCAGTCAAAGGAGACAAAACCAGTTAAATCGATTCCTAAAGATTTTTCTAAGGCCAACCCAGTCAAAGGAGACAAGACCAGTTAAATCGATTCCTAAAGATTTTTCTGAGGCCAATCAAGTCAAAGGAGACAAGACCAGTTAAATCGATTCCTAAAGATTTTCTGAGGCCAATCAAGTCAAAGGAGACAAGACCAGTTAAATTGATTCCTAAAGATTTTTCTGAGGCCAATCAAGTCAAAGGAGACAAGACCACTTAAATCGATTCCTAAAGATTTTTCTGAGGCCAATCAAGTCAAAGGAGACAAGACCAGTTAAATCAATTCCTAAAGATTTTTCTGAGGCCAATCCAGTCAAAGAAGACAAAACCAGTTAAATCGATTCCTAAAGATTTTTCTGATGCCAATCTAGTCAAAAGAGACAAAACCAGTTAAATCGATTCCTAAAGATTTTTATGATGCCAATCCCGTCAAAGAAGACAAAACCACCTACCAACAATCTCCAAATGGCATCTGTAATCCCATTCTCGACATCACAATGCTGATACCAGTTCATGCGAGTGCAAATTTCTGGGCACTCTAATGTTCAATCATCTTCCACCTTCGGATCACGAAAGGCCCGAAAGCCAATCTATATCTCCAGGTTTAAGAAAATTGAATAGGGGCAGATGTTTTACCCCAAAATTTACCCTCCCATATTTCTCAAAACATGGCAAGAAGAATCTCCAAGTGGCTCAAGATGGCTCAAGATTTGGACAGTCAAATCATCTCCTAAGGCAGTCAATTCAAAATTAGGGTTTTGTGTTGCATCAAGGTCCTTACATCCAAATGACCCCAAGTGCTCCCCAATGTCCTAATATTCTCTCAAGTTCATCCATGTCAAATTTCAAGCCTTGCAGAGGAAGTTTGGTCAGTCAATTGCTCAAGAGACCCAAAAATCGACTGTGCTAGGGCAAAAGTCAACTGTGACCTACAAATAGTCAAAACTTAAGATTTTTTGTCAAAATTATCATTTTGAAGGATAATTCATCATTTGATCAAGGGTTGATCATGATTCATCAAGGATTGCTCTAAATTCATCAAGACTCAAAAGTTGCTAAATTAAGGTTTTGCAGGAAAAGTCAACTCAACTTTGACCAAGCCTAACTTTCTCATACTTTATGATAAATGACCCATCCAAAGCTAATTTTTAATAGGATTCAATTTCCTACAATCCATCTTCACACCCCTAGATCATGAAATGCACTCACAAAAAGTTACAAATTTGGACATTATAAGTCATTTTTAGAAGTCAACAAAAACACCTTTTTTGCCAAAGCTTGTAACTTGAGCATGGAACATCAAAATGAAATGATACCAAAAGTTTTGGTTAGAGGACATCTCAAGGTTTCTAAAAAGTCCAAGAACACCTCCAAAGGTTCAAAATTGAAGAAGTTATGCATTGCTGAAGTTGGGCATTTTTCCAAAATTGCCAAAAGTCAACTATCCCCAAAACCTCAAATTTTGTCAAATGGGCCCACTTTTTTCCACTTGATTTGATCTTGTCACGCTACACACGTGTCCTATCTTCAGTCTTGTGTCCATTCATTGATTTTTCTATTTTATTTGATTTTTATTAAATTAATTCATTTTAAATCAATTTAAATCCAAATAAAATCCAATTATTGATGAAATAGGATCTTTTTGATTGATACAGGTTTCAATTATCATCATGAGTAGGATCAAATCCGAATCAAGCCATATCATGCACAAAATATTGGACTTTTGATCAAATTGGAAAGATTTTCATGGAGGATCATATCAAATCCTAAATCATCAATGCATAAGGATTCAAAGCCCAAGACTTGACCTAATTGATTCCATTATACTTATACAACACAAAGGCACGAAAATTATAACCAAGAGGCTACTAATTCACAAGAACAAAAACTTGGAAAAAGCTTGAAAAAGTTGGAAACTGAAATCACATCTAGAGGCCGATTCAGAGCAAAACCTCCACGCTATCCTCTTGCTGGACATCCATTGAGTCTAAAGGAATCAAAAGCAAGCTCTGAAACCTCATCAAATGTGCTGTAAGTCTCCCTAAACACGACCATGAATTTGAAAACGCATCCTCTTATTCTTGCACTCTTTTGCCAAAATCTTTGCATATTTGTGTTTGTCGTTCCATTTAGAAACGTTTGGCACAATTTGATTGCATTTTTATATCCTGTAATGCCATACCCGGACCTAGGGTTTTGGAGGTTTGTTTTTGGGCGTTTTCTTTGCAGGAAAAATTGGAACCAATAATGGACATAGGCTTGCTCGGGATGTCCAGACGAACACGTCCATGGTTTTGGTTTTTATTTTTATAGCCTAGAATGGATTTTATGATGCAGCTACGCATTTAGCTGCGGATGAAAATCCGCAGGTAAAATAACCAGGTTTCGTTGGAGAAGATGAAGATGTGCTTCTTCCTTATTGGTCCATTCAAACACTTGGCGCGCGTTTTTGTATTGCTGGCATATAATTGTCGTTTCACATATATTATTCTTTATTTATTATTCTAACAATTAGCAGGCGTTGGTGGAGTGGTTGACTTGTTGGCCAGTGAGTAGCAGGACCTGGGTTCGAATCCCAGGTCCACCATATTGCATATTATTGTTTTTCTTCAGGAGATCCAGCGCGCCTCAGCAATCATGGTACATGATACATCATCACTTAATCAGATGCCAGATGGCCTCTAGGCCAAATCTGATGGCCAAGATTGCAAGACTACCATGTTCCCTAGTCAACCAACGCACATGGAATTGCAAAAGTCAGCCCAGGCCAGCGCCTGTTGGGCCTTGAAAATGCTATTCTCACATCCAAATCAGGCCCACACCCCCTTTGGTTATTTCTTTCTATTTTCTTTATTCTTTTTATTTATTTATTTGTTTTGTTAACTATTATTTTTATTATGACTAACCAATTAAACATTTTTTCCTCATAAAATCAAAAACACAAAAAATATATTTTTATTTATTAAAATTAATTTCAGTATTTTATTTTTGTAAATAAATTAATTCAATTAACTTAGCTTAATTAGGAAATAATTTAAATCTTTTGCAATAATTAAAATAAATTTAGACGATTAGGTTTTTACTAACTTTAAATCAAATTTTTATTTCTTTAAATATCCAAAAATCCAAAAATATCTTTTTTATTTAATTAATTAATTAATTTATTTAACTTAGATTTAATTCCTTTTAATTCAAAAATAAACCAAAAAAATGCTTTCTTTCAAAAAAGGGTCAAAACCCTAAAAAATGCATTCAATTTAATTTTTCGCGCGCGACTCATTTATGATATTGATGTAATTGTTTCCGGAATGTAATAGCTTTTAATTGGGACTTTATTTTATCGCTTTATTTTATTTTCCGCAATTTAAATTAAAGGGTTGTTTTTGGCGATGTAAATACCCGACGCCTTGTAATAGTTTAGATTTAATTTCCGCAATTTAAATTCCGCAATCTATAAACTGTTAGATGTTTGATAATAGGGAATGCATGACAAAGATCAAATGTATGAACTTAAAATCAACGTAGCTCACCCATGACATGTACAAAGATAAAATTAACCGAAATAACACACTCGCACATGCGCACTCTTAGGGTACACCTCACTTGGTTGCCTTCGAACGTGGTCATTGAGTATAGGAAGTTTTAGAGGTCGCCCTCTTGTCCAAAGATCATAGTTGTCTCGAAACGGTTGCCTCGGAAAAATGATCTGACATTAGGGTTACCGCTAAGGCGTCCTAACATTGCTTTAGTGACCACACGTCCCTTAATCGAATTGACCCTTAAAACTCCAATGACGATGCTACCTATTCCTCAATAGTGGGATAACATTGTCTTAAGGACATTAGCACAGTTTGATTCCTTTTTCGAGTAGGTAGATGGTTCTTAAGTACTTGCTCTTTCTCAAACAAAACAAAACTTTTCGCACTTACACTTTTCAAACAAAAACTTTTTTCAAACTGTGATCGGTGGATCTGGAACTGACTGTTTAACGCTGGTTCGCGAAATGTCGCGGAAGCAAGAGTCGCCACCGTCTTTTATTTTCTCCAATAGGAAAGGACAAAAGCACAGAAAAATTCCTTTAAAGAGATTGCTCTCGGTTCGGGAGGTAGGTTATAGAAAGGGAAGGTATTAGCACCCTTTCCATCCATGGTTATCCATGGGCTCTTAGATACTTGCTCATTTGTGTTTTCAAAAAGGTTTGTTTGCTTTTCAATTGGATTTTAAAAAAAGTTTCTTTGGAAAATTTCAGTTCGACTCGTACGTCAGAGTGTTTGAAAAATTTGCTTTTGAAAGCTTTCGAAAATGTGTTGGTGTGAAAAGGTTTCAGTTTGTTTTGAGATTAGAGCAAGTATCCTTGAGAACCTACCTACCCTAAGGAATTCGTCTGTGTAAATGTCCTTTAAAGTAGCGCCATCCCACCATTGAGAGGTAGGTAGCACCACCGTTGGAGGTGTTCGGGTCAATTCGAGTTTAGGGACATGGTGATCACCAGAGCAATGGGAAGACACCTTAGAAGCTACCCTCACGCCAGGTTCCCGGATCATGAGGACTTACTAAGACGTCCTCTACTCGACGATCACCTTTCGAAAGGCAACAGTGAGGCGTACCCTAGGGGTGGTGTGTGAATTTGTGTGTCATGTTCATTTATTTTTGTCTTGTTAGGTTATTGGTGATCTAACGTTTTGTTTTTATTTTTGACATTCATTCTTGCATGCTTATTTAACAGTTATAAAGTTTGCGGGAAATAAATCTAAACTATTACAAATGGCGCGGGTCCACATCGCCAAAATTAAACCGGACCCGATTTAGCGGAAAATAAAGAAAGCGAATAAAAGTGCGAAAAGTTAAAATTACAACGCTTTGGGAGAGTTACATAATTATAATAAACGAACTAAAATAAATATGCAATTTAAATAATAACGAACATGGGCGTTGGACCCTTTTGCCAAAATAATTAAATTAATGAGAATTAAAATTAAAATTTAAAAAAAAAAATGTTTTTTTTAGTATTTGGGGTTTTTTATGTTTAATAGGAAAAAAAGAATTAAAATTAAAATATTATACAAACCCTAATTCTAATTATTTTAAGTTATTAAGAAAATGTCATATTAACCTAAATTAAACCCTAATTTTTACTTGTGTACATTTAATTATAAAAATAAAATAAATAAATAAATAATATTGTGATAAGAAAAAAAAAGGAAAATTTAAAAGGTATGAAAATTACTAATTAACCTAATGCTTTATTTTTGGATTTTTAGTTAAAAAGAATTAAAATTGCAACCTAATTAAAACTAAGTTTATTTATATGCATTTATTTACAAAAATAGTAAAATAAAATAATTTATTATATTTTCATCTTTTTTCTGATTTTTCTATATTTTTTATGTATTGTAAAAATATTGAATTAAATTAAAACAAGAAAACAAATAGAAATAATAATTAAAAGATATGAGAAAGAATAAAAATATTTGCAAACCAGGATGGGGGTGTAGTCCCAATTTGGGAGGTATAGGCCTGACATTCTGGCCCATTAAGCCTGAGATTCGTTGACCTTTCCAGGATTATGTATGATGCATTGACTGGTGTTATTGTGCTCCTTGGATCTATGCCTTTGGTGTGGTCGTCTGGGACACGTGTGTGCTTGGATCAGGATGGCATATGGTACGTCCCCACAGAAGCGCTGCATGGAATAATGATTGAAAAAATAACATGAGAAATATGTGAGACCTGGGGTTTGAACCCAGGTCATGAGAGTCACAAGCGTGTATACCTGCCAGCTGAGCCACTAAGCTTCAATTAATATATTATAGTAAACAAATAACAAAAAGAAAAAAACCAACGCGTAGTGGTTAGACGCGCGAAATTCAAATGCAACCAATCCCTGCGTGCCACAGAGTCGTCTTCTCCACCATCCCTGTAAACAAAACATATAGGCAACGGTTTTCGTTGCGTTGCAAAAAGGGGTCTATTGGAAAATAGCGATTAGCGCTATAAGCTTCATAAATTGTTCGCGAAGGTTGGTTCATGTCCGTCTCAATACACTGAATTCAATGGCCATGGTCTGAAGCTTTGATTTTTCTTATTTGCAAAAGCCCTAAATCAAGCTCTGAAAAACCCTAGAATATGAACATGGTAATATCGCGTATGGCTTATGAAAACTCAATTAAACATGATGGTTAGTCTCAGAATTTCATAACAAACATTAATCAACAAACAAAAAGTGCAAAGGATGCGTGATTTATGCCATACGATTTCAAAAAATTCTTGATACAGTTAGAGTTCAAACTACCAATTCCTGGAGCTTTGGTTGGGGTTTGTGATTGGAATGCCTTCAGGAATGCTTGAGGAAGTTAATGGGATGGGTGTTAGGCCTTGATTCGCCTTGCAACCTTGAAATCAGTTTTGAGTTTTTTGAACAATTTTTCAAGTTTTCACCTTGGTCTTTTGCGCAGCCTTTTTGTCTCTTGCCATTAGGTTTCTCATCCTGCATATGTAGTGAGTAATTAGGTTAAGAAAATTGGATCAAAATCCATTGCTTTTATGAATTGGAGATTTGATTTGTTAAAGATCTTTTTTCAATCTTTTTCTCATGTATTTTGTATCAATTAAGCTCAATTAGTCCAATTCTTTCCCAATTAGCATGTGCACGAAATCTTGAGTCTAGAATGTGCATAAAAAGATTTTTTTAGGTCAAGTTTATATTTTCTACATATTTAAATAATTTAAATGAATTAATATTAATGTAAATTCAAATAAATAATTAAAAAATGAGAAAATACTTCCCCTTGGGCTTAATGGTCGTGCATAGGCTTGGCATGAAGAAACTTGGAAGAAAAATGGGCCCATTTGCATTTTTAGGTCATTTGGATCAAAGTTGACTTTTCAAAATTCCCAAAAATTTCCCAACTTCCACAAGGCATAACTTGCTCAATTTTTAAGCTTTTCACATGTTCTTGGACATTTTGGAAAGGTCTTTGAGTCCTCTAACCAATTCCTTTGGTCCCATGTCATTTTGATTCACCAATCTCAAGTTATGGCCTTTGACTTAAAGTCCCTTTTTGTTGACTTTTGAAAATGACCTATAATGTTGAAATTGATAACTTTTTGTGAGAGCATTTCTTGGACTTGAAGTATGAAGATGAGTTGTAGGAAATGTCTTTCTATTCAAAATGAGCTTTGGATGGAATTTTTCTGATAATCCATGTGAAAGTTATGCCCTGGTCAATTTCAGTTGACTTTTTCAACTATCCAAATATAGTAACTTTTGCATCTTTGATGATTTCTGAGCCAAATTTTGAGAATCATGATCAAGCATTGATCAAATGATGTTTGTGGCTTCAAAATGATATGTTGACCAAAAATTTGAACTTTTGACTGTCAAATGACCATTTTGCCCCTACAGTTGACTGTAGTGCAATTTAGGGTTTTGACTGTGCAATTTTGAGCTGAATGCCTTGAAACTTGATATGAGGATACTTGACCATCTTTGTAAGCATATGAGACTTGATTGGGTCCTTGAAAACTTCCTTTCTTTGATCAGAACACCAACCCTAGTTTTGATTGTATAGGGGCCAGTGGCACTGTGCAACCCTTGGGGAATTTTGTGACCTGGCTTGGCAATTTCTTGAAGAATATGGGAGGGCAAATTTTGGGGTGCAACAGTTGCCCCTGTTCAATCTTCTTAGACCTGAGGATGCAGATTGGCTGACGTGCCTTTCGTAATCCGAGGGTGGAAGATGATTGAACACTAAAGTGCCCAGAAATTTGCGCTCACATGTAGCAGTGTGATGGGGAATGGGCTTATAGATGCCATTTGGAGATTGCTGGATAGGATGATGGGCTTATAGATGCCATCTGGACGTTGATCGCGTAGGAGATTCTTTAGCTAGAACCTGCATACCTGCAAAAGAAAAAATGAGTACCTGACACGTTGCAGGAGCTGATTTTAGATGCTTGGTATAGATGCGTCCTGACTGGTTACAGGAGCTGAGTCTGGAGCTTCAAACGCTGATGAAAGAACCAGGGATGGTTGCTGCCTTAGCATGAATGGTAAGAGAACCTTGGATGACTTTAGCTTCAACAACGCTCGTTGAGAAAAAATCTTGGCGGGAATTACCATCTTTGCAATATCGGAACGAGAACCATAGAAAATTATAATCTGAAAGGGAATCACCTCACTCGCCGTTGGAGAGAGAAACATAAGAGACTATTACTTCACACTCATCGTCGGAGAGGGAAACATAAGAGACTATTACTTCACACTCATCGTCGGAGAGGGAACCATCTTAAAAAAGACTTACTACCTCACACACCGTCGGAGAGGGAACCATGGGAGACTATCACCTCACACTCATCGTTGGAGAGGGAAACATCTTAAAAAAAGGATTACTACCTCACACACCATTGGAGAGGGAACCATAGGGAGACTATCACCTCACACTCATTGTCGGAGAGGGAAACATCTGAAGAAGGACTTCTGGAAGCAGTATCAGAACGTCACCATATCTGGTTTACATCTAAAACTATATCTGGAAGGAAATCTGGAAGCAGCATCAGAACGTCACCATATCTGGATCATATCTGAAACTATATCTAGAAGGAAATCTGGAAGCAGCATCAGAACGTCACCATCTCTGGATCATATCCGAAACTATATCGAGAAGGAATTCTGGAAGCAGCATCAGAACGTCACCATATCTGGGTCATATCTGAAACTATATCTAGAAGGAATTCTGGAAGCAGTATCAGAACGTCACCATCTCTGGATCATATCCGAAACTATATCAAGAAGGAATTCTGGAAGCAGCATCAGAACGTCACCATCTCTGGATCATATCTGAAACTATATCGAGAAGGAATTCTGGAAGCAGTATCAGAACGTCACCATATCTGGATCATATCCGAAACTATATCTAGAAGGAATTCTGGAAGCAGCATCAGAACGTCACCATATCTGGATCATATCTGAAACTATATCGAGAAGGAATTCTGGAAGCAGTATCAGAACGTCACCATATCTGGATCATATCCGAAACTATATCTAGAAGGAATTCTGGAAGCAGCATCAGAACGTCACCATATCTGGATCATATCCGAAACTATATCTAGAAGGAATTCTGGAAGCAGCATCAGAACGTCACCATCTCTGGATCATATCCGAAACTATATCTAGAATGAATTGCGATAGTAGTCATTTTTGTATTGACTTTTTTCCTGAAAAGGCAAAACATAATTGCATGCAAAATCATGATGCATGAACTGTATGTTTTCAAAATTAAGGAGATTCGTGTAGCATGATGCATATGCATGACGATGTGATGTTTATGAATGTATTTTTGTCTAAGAAAATAAATCCTTGACGGGTGCCGGGAAGTCACTCCTGGGCTTATGTTTGAAGAACAGACTTTGCCTCCGTTAGGGATGATAGTTGCAAGTATACCGGTAGGAGAAGATAACTCCGTTGGGGAATAAAATTGGCGAATGAATAATTTGGCGGGAAGAAAAAGATATTCTAGCGACCATGCTGGGAAGAAATACTCTGTGGGGAGATGCTTTTGCTGAATTGCTGAGAGTGACTTGTTGTATTGGAAGTATGAATGGACTTCGCTGGGGGTAAGAAGATTCTGTCGACGATGCTCTTTCCGTGGCTTTTGGCTGAGGATAACCCAGTTATATCCTGTTAAGGAAATAACTCTTTAAATCAAGCCGGACGACGCGTTCGTGCCCTGCTAGGGGATAAGCTTCCAGAATCTACTGGGGGTACGCTTATTGCTTGGGGAGATAGATTCCAACCTTCCTGGGGAACTGGATTGGACTCTCCTGGGGAAGTTTTGAACTGCGTTGGCTATGTTCTTCAACGAAGCTTACCCTGATACCTTGGAGGACGGAACAATCAGATTGCTTAGACCATTCTTTATTGCCCCTGGTTCTATGGGGGAGGCACTTGTGGGATGCTGATAGTTGTTGAGAGTCAAACCTTCTTCTGGTAGGTGGGTGACAAGATGATAGGACATAGTCGTACGCTTTGATCCCTAACTTTTGCCTGGACCGCCCTTTCGGGTTTTCAGTCCACCGGGATACCCATTTTTGCCCAAGCCGCCTTTTCAGGTTTTCGACTTGCCGGGTGTACAGATTTTTTCATTTCATCCCTTCATTTTGCCCGAACCCTTTTGGTTCGCCGGGAAGCCCTTATTTTTGCCTAGGTACGTCAACCTAGCGGGTCTTTGATTGTGCATAGTATTTTTCGACTATGTCCACGTTCTTAGAATGCAGGTAGGTGCCCCTGGCTGCTTGTGTTGCCATATTACCAGAAGGTGTCTGATCGTGCAAGATTCGTTGCTGGCGTGCCCCAAGTGACTCAGGCAGAGATTTGCCCCAGGCTTTTTGGCCTTTTGAGAGATTCTCTGGATCTTGATTGGATTGCCCCAGATAATGGACACTGGCGATGTCTTCCCCTTGATTGGAGATACTCTTGTTTATTAGACTTTCGTCATGCGAATTTCTATGCTGCTCAAACAAAAAGTCATATGCGAACAAAATTATGTTAAAAATGCAAAGCTTATGTCTGTCTCGAAGATTTTGAAAATGCATTCTTTTTCATAAAACAAATGAATGTTTGTAAAACGTGATGTCAACTCCGTATTTACCATAGGCCTTAAGGAGTCAGGATACCTTTCGTGACAGTATGCTTTCGAGCTAACCCATGCTTCAGCTAGGACTTTTAAGGGTTATAACGTGGCCTGGTTCACGGTTTAAGAAACAAAGGATAAAGGCTCAAATTATTTGTACCCACCCGCTCTTCGTGATGTTCTCCAAACCTAAACTCAGTTGATCGTACGTTAGACCTTGCTTGAGTCTTTGCTTTGATGTTCCAATAATGGTTCAGATGTTGATAACTTATTTTGAATGGGCAGTCATCTTTGTTTTGGTTGAGGGTTTGTGAGACCTCTTTCTTGATTTTGTTATCCCTTTCTTTTTGCCTGAACTGTTTCCTTTTTGGATTTACAGTCAGCGGGATGCCCCAGTTTCATAAGTCCCCTTTGTAGGTTTAGACTTTTTGGGCTTTTCATTTATGAAAATTTTTTTGATAATGACTGCCTGTCCTTTTGATTGTTCTGAACCATCACTGTCTTTGTTCGTTTTGTAAAGATCTTTTCGGTGCCATTCGTTATGCACTTGGATCAACTGAGAGACTACCCTGCCCCAGGTTGTGATTAAGGGTTTTAAATTTCGAAAATAAAAAACTCCTACTTCTTTGGCTCAGAAGGGTTGACGAGGGATTATCATCCTTATAACTCCAGTGTTTAGGGATTGAAACAATGCCTGTACCTCATCAGCGGGGTCTGTTCAAAAGCATACTGTAAAGATCGTGGTATCGTTTTCGTCATCCTCCCTCAAGAGGCTCAGAATTATTAACCGAGAGTTGACATCAGAAAAATATGAAAAGAATTTTGAATATAATGAAAATAATTGTATTAATTCCCAAAACAGACATATGCGATGCATTAATAGAATAAAAGAGTTTGCTATGACATTAATTGTTTGTATAAGCAAAGAAAAATACAACTCAGAAATTCAAATAAACAAAAGTCTTCAATGATTGGGCAATGGAGCAGTGATTATGTTCGGAGTCTCTGGCACTTCAAACTGAATCTCTCCAGCGTCGATCATATCTTGAATCTTATTCTTGAGAGGCCAGCAATTGTCTGTAGTATGCCCCGGGCTATCTGAATGATATGCGCACCTATCGTTGGGATGATAGTTGGGTGCAGAAGTGTTCGGATTCCGAAGAGGAGCCCTTAAGGTGATCAGCCCTGCCTTCAACATTTGTTGCAGTGCTTGATCCAGCGACATGTTGAGTTTGGTATACTGTCGTTTCTCCTTGCGCTGCTGCCCCTGTCCTTGTTGAGCAGGTCCGGGATTGGAGATTTGGATTGCCCCTGCCTCATGACGACCCTTTTTACCGTGCACGACATTGGATTCTTTCTTTCCATGATGAGGCTTTTTATCAGCAGGTGCAGCCTCTTGAATTTTCCCAGACCGGATACCAGCTTCTATTCGCTCTCCAGTCAAGATAAGATCTGTGAATCCAGCAGATGAATTCCCAATCAGGTGGTTATAAAATGGACCAGACAAGGTCCCCAAGAACATGTCCACAAGTTCCCGATCAGTCAGAGGTGGTTGTACCCTTCCAGCAAGATCCCTCCATTTCTGCGCATATTCTTTAAAACCTTCACTTGATCCTAACGACATACCCTGGAGTTGGGTACGCGTAGGGGCAAGGTCGGCATTATATTGATACTGCTTATAGAAAGCAGTAGCCAACTCCTCCCAGTTACGAACTTTGGTCCCATCCAGCTGATAGAACCATTCGAGATGAGTCCCTGAAAGACTCTCCTGGAAGAAGTGGATCCATAAATTCTTGTCCACCGTATATGGCTGAATCTTCCGAACATAGGACCTTAGATGCAGCTTGGGGCAAGACGCCCCGTCATACTTAGTAAAGGATGGTGCTTTGAACTTCCGAGGAATAACCACACCAGTTGACAAACCCAGATCTCCGAAATCCAGCCCAGGTACCTGTTGAACCTCCATAGCCTTCAACCTATCCTCCAACTGTTTGTACTTGTCCTCAGCCGGAGGGTACTGTTCGTCATCGAAATCTGTTTCATTGTCAGAGACCACTGGACTGGGCACCTCCCTCTCATGGTGACTGCTTTCCCTCACAGATGGGGTAGTCCTTTCAGTTTCAGTCTGCGGTGTATTCCCAGATCTGCGTCTAGGGCTGAACAAAACAATCCTCTTCTTTTTCTTGTCCTTCTTCAAAAGCAGAGCCTTTAGGTCTTGTTGCCCCTGGGTCAAATTCATGATCAGCTCTTGGAACTGGGCGTTCTGAGCCTGGAGGTCCTTGATAGTCTGCTCGGCTGATGATTCAGGATTCATGGCGATCGGCTGAAATAAACAGAGAGGAAGGGTAAGCAACCTGTCAAGGGATACCTGCAATGCAATGAGATGTATGACATGCATGTAATGTTTTCAAGGACCTCGCGGGATAAACAGAGAAATTGTTAGAGTTGAGAACCGGTAACTTGATTGAAGGAACTTCATGTTGTTGAGAGTCCTTCTTCAAGGGTCAAAGGCTCACCATATCCAGTGGGTCATAGCCCCTGACAACCTTAGCTAGAGGAAAATAAATCCTCTTTGCCCCTTGCTGGATGTTTGATTCATCATGACCTGCATCACAAGCCCTTGAGACCCTTGAAATGGGTTAGGATGTATGCAGGATGCATACAATGGTATGATGTTATGCTGTGCATGGGGTAATGTGAGTAACCCTGTTATGAGTCCCAATTAAGGACTATAAACCGAAACCTGCAAGAAACTTGATAAACTTGTTATGAGTCCTGATTAAGGACTATAAACAGGACCTGCAAGTAGTTAGTACACCCTGTTATAAGTCCCAATTAAGGACTATGAACAAAACCTGCAAGAAACCTAAGTAAAACCTGTCATGAGTCCCAATTAAGGACTATAAACAGAACCTGCAAGTGGTTAGTACACCCTGTTATAAGTCCTAATAAAGGGCTATGAACAAAACCTGCAAGACATCAAGGGTCAGATAACAAGCATGCAAGTAGTCAAGTACGAAGGCACGCAAGTCACACAAGAGAAACCCTTAGAGTTTAGGCCAGCATGAGGTCTGGGTATTACCCTCTTGAAGTTGGTGGGTTCAACCTGTCCTAATCAAAGTAACCGGGTTCTAAGGTTCCCAATATCACGGGACTGCTTTCATTGTTCATCGTTTCGATTTAGCCACTGAACTGGCGACCGAAATATTCTAGGAAAGCAACCCTCCATTGAGTGTAGTATCGAGTATCAACCAACCTCGGACTGCACCAAAGTCAGTTATCTCACTACCCTAAAGAGGCCAAGATAGTTCAATTAAGGTTCCTAAGGTCTGTTGATGCTTCACGACACCACGCGGAGGCCCCGTACTCTCCTTGACTGAACTCAAGGGTTACCGGTACACACCAAAGTGCCACATCAACGTAGCAGACTGTTTCAACCATGTCGGTATACCCCGCACAGTTCCCTCACAGCCTTGTTGCTACTTTTTAAGAAGGTATCCCCCCGATCCGGGTTAGGATCTATAGAACTCCCAAGCAACCCACAATAATAAAGCAAGCAAGGAAAGCAATTGAAAACACAGTGATCTTAGTCCTAAGGTACACCTCACTTTAAGTATATCCCCAGCAGAGTCGCCAGTTCTGTGATCGGTGGATCTGGAACTGACTGTTTAACGCTGGTTCGCGAAATGTCGCGGAAGCAAGAGTCGCCACCGTCTTTTATTTTCTCCAATAGGAAAGGACAAAAGCACAGAAAAATTCCTTTAAAGAGATTGCTCTCGGTTCGGGAGGTAGGTTATAGAAAGGGAAGGTATTAGCACCCTTTCCATCCATGGTTATCCATGGGCTCTTAGATACTTGCTCATTTGTGTTTTCAAAAAGGTTTGTTTGCTTTTCAATTGGATTTTAAAAAAAGTTTCTTTGGAAAATTTCAGTTCGACTCGTACGTCAGAGTGTTTGAAAAATTTGCTTTTGAAAGCTTTCGAAAATGTGTTGGTGTGAAAAGGTTTCAGTTTGTTTTGAGATTAGAGCAAGTATCCTTGAGAACCTACCTACCCTAAGGAATTCGTCTGTGTAAATGTCCTTTAAAGTAGCGCCATCCCACCATTGAGAGGTAGGTAGCACCACCGTTGGAGGTGTTCGGGTCAATTCGAGTTTAGGGACATGGTGATCACCAGAGCAATGGGAAGACACCTTAGAAGCTACCCTCACGCCAGGTTCCCGGATCATGAGGACTTACTAAGACGTCCTCTACTCGACGATCACCTTTCGAAAGGCAACAGTGAGGCGTACCCTAGGGGTGGTGTGTGAATTTGTGTGTCATGTTCATTTATTTTTGTCTTGTTAGGTTATTGGTGATCTAACGTTTTGTTTTTATTTTTGACATTCATTCTTGCATGCTTATTTAACAGTTATAAAGTTTGCGGGAAATAAATCTAAACTATTACAAATGGCGCGGGTCCACATCGCCAAAATTAAACCGGACCCGATTTAGCGGAAAATAAAGAAAGCGAATAAAAGTGCGAAAAGTTAAAATTACAACGCTTTGGGAGAGTTACATAATTATAATAAACGAACTAAAATAAATATGCAATTTAAATAATAACGAACATGGGCGTTGGACCCTTTTGCCAAAATAATTAAATTAATGAGAATTAAAATTAAAATTTAAAAAAAAAATGTTTTTTTTAGTATTTGGGGTTTTTTATGTTTAATAGGAAAAAAAGAATTAAAATTAAAATATTATACAAACCCTAATTCTAATTATTTTAAGTTATTAAGAAAATGTCATATTAACCTAAATTAAACCCTAATTTTTACTTGTGTACATTTAATTATAAAAATAAAATAAATAAATAAATAATATTGTGATAAGAAAAAAAAAGGAAAATTTAAAAGGTATGAAAATTACTAATTAACCTAATGCTTTATTTTTGGATTTTTAGTTAAAAAGAATTAAAATTGCAACCTAATTAAGACTAAGTTTATTTATATGCATTTATTTACAAAAATAGTAAAATAAAATAATTTATTATATTTTCATCTTTTTTCTGATTTTTCTATATTTTTTATGTATTGTAAAAATATTGAATTAAATTAAAACAAGAAAACAAATAGAAATAATAATTAAAAGATATGAGAAAGAATAAAAATATTTGCAAACCAGGATGGGGGTGTAGTCCCAATTTGGGAGGTATAGGCCTGACATTCTGGCCCATTAAGCCTGAGATTCGTTGACCTTTCCAGGATTATGTATGATGCATTGACTGGTGTTATTGTGCTCCTTGGATCTATGCCTTTGGTGTGGTCGTCTGGGACACGTGTGTGCTTGGATCAGGATGGCATATGGTACGTCCCCACAGAAGCGCTGCATGGAATAATGATTGAAAAAATAACATGAGAAATATGTGAGACCTGGGGTTTGAACCCAGGTCATGAGAGTCACAAGCGTGTATACCTGCCAGCTGAGCCACTAAGCTTCAATTAATATATTATAGTAAACAAATAACAAAAAGAAAAAAACCAACGCGTAGTGGTTAGACGCGCGAAATTCAAATGCAACCAATCCCTGCGTGCCACGGAGTCGTCTTCTCCACCATCCCTGTAAACAAAACATATAGGCAACGGTTTTCGTTGCGTTGCAAAAAGGGGTCTATTGGAAAATAGCGATTAGCGCTATAAGCTTCATAAATTGTTCGCGAAGGTTGGTTCATGTCCGTCTCAATACACTGAATTCAATGGCCATGGTCTGAAGCTTTGATTTTTCTTATTTGCAAAAGCCCTAAATCAAGCTCTGAAAAACCCTAGAATATGAACATGGTAATATCGCGTATGGCTTATGAAAACTCAATTAAACATGATGGTTAGTCTCAGAATTTCATAACAAACATTAATCAACAAACAAAAAGTGCAAAGGATGCGTGATTTATGCCATACGATTTCAAAAAATTCTTGATACAGTTAGAGTTCAAACTACCAATTCCTGGAGCTTTGGTTGTGGTTTGTGATTGGAATGCCTTCAGGAATGCTTGAGGAAGTTAATGGGATGGGTGTTAGGCCTTGATTCGCCTTGCAACCTTGAAATCAGTTTTGAGTTTTTTGAACAATTTTTCAAGTTTTCACCTTGGTCTTTTGCGCAGCCTTTTTGTCTCTTGCCATTAGGTTTCTCATCCTGCATATGTAGTGAGTAATTAGGTTAAGAAAATTGGATCAAAATCCATTGCTTTTATGAATTGGAGATTTGATTTGTTAAAGATCTTTTTTCAATCTTTTTCTCATGTATTTTGTATCAATTAAGCTCAATTAGTCCAATTCTTTCCCAATTAGCATGTGCACGAAATCTTGAGTCTAGAATGTGCATAAAAAGATTTTTTTAGGTCAAGTTTATATTTTCTACATATTTAAATAATTTAAATGAATTAATATTAATGTAAATTCAAATAAATAATTAAAAAATGAGAAAATACTTCCCCTTGGGCTTAATGGTCGTGCATAGGCTTGGCATGAAGAAACTTGGAAGAAAAATGGGCCCATTTGCATTTTTAGGTCATTTGGATCAAAGTTGACTTTTCAAAATTCCCAAAAATTTCCCAACTTCCACAAGGCATAACTTGCTCAATTTTTAAGCTTTTCACATGTTCTTGGACATTTTGGAAAGGTCTTTGAGTCCTCTAACCAATTCCTTTGGTCCCATGTCATTTTGATTCACCAATCTCAAGTTATGGCCTTTGACTTAAAGTCCCTTTTTGTTGACTTTTGAAAATGACCTATAATGTTGAAATTGATAACTTTTTGTGAGAGCATTTCTTGGACTTGAAGTATGAAGATGAGTTGTAGGAAATGTCTTTCTCTTCAAAATGAGCTTTGGATGGAATTTTTCTGATAATCCATGTGAAAGTTATGCCCTGGTCAATTTCAGTTGACTTTTTCAACTGTCCAAATATAGTAACTTTTGCATCTTTGATGATTTCTGAGCCAAATTTTGAGAATCATGATCAAGCATTGATCAAATGATGTTTGTGGCTTCAAAATGATATGTTGACCAAAAATTTGAACTTTTGACTGTCAAATGACCATTTTGCCCCTACAGTTGACTGTAGTGCAATTTAGGGTTTTGACTGTGCAATTTTGAGCTGAATGCCTTGAAACTTGATATGAGGATACTTGACCATCTTTGTAAGCATATGAGACTTGATTGGGTCCTTGAAAACTTCCTTTCTTTGATCAGAACACCAACCCTAGTTTTGATTGTATAGGGGCCAGTGGCACTGTGCAACCCTTGGGGAATTTTGTGACCTGGCTTGGCAATTTCTTGAAGAATATGGGAGGGCAAATTTTGGGGTGCAACACAAACCAACAAACACAAAGAAAAAGAAAATTTTGAAAACATGATGAATAAGTACCTAAGAGCCCGTGGATAACCACAGATAGAAAGGGTGCTAACACCTTCCCTTTCTATAATCTGTCCCCCGGACCCGAGAAATATCTCGAAAAAGGAATTTTTCTGTGCTTTTTTCCTTTCCTTGTTGGATAAAATAAAAGACGGTGGCGACTCTTGCTTATCGTGACATTTTGCAAAAACAAACGCAAAACGCAAAACGCAAATCAGCATTCCAAAAAAGTCAGTTCTCTTCCCACCGTATCACAGCAAGCTAATGCCATTTCCTTACAAAGTGGGACTACTTACGATGGACCCAAGAATCCAGCCATGAGTACACCCTCACAACCTAAGACAAATGTTTTTCCTACAGACCAAGTGGAGGAACCAGAGGAACCCGAAAAGAAAAAAGAACCATAATTAAAAGATAAAACTAATAATTCACCACCCCCGTACAAACCCCTAGTCCCATTTTCGCAAAGACTTAAACAAACCAAACTTGACAATCAATACTAGAGATTCGTTAAAGTTATAGAAAAACTTCATGTAGTGATTCATTTCACCGAAGCCATCACTCAGATACCATATTATGCTAAATTCCTAAAAGACATCCTGACCAATAAGCGTATACTTGATGATTCTAAACCTATCGAATGCAATTTTATTTCAGAAAATAAACTTGCCAAGAAAGAAAAGGATCCAGGAAGTTTTTCCATTCCTTGTATCCTAGGAAATCATACTATTGACAAAGCCTTCTTAGATCTAGGAGCTAGCGCCAGCCTTATGCCTTTAGCATTTTGTAGAAGGTTAAACTTAGAAGAATTGCAGCTGACTAAAATGTATCTCCAGCTGGATGATAGATCAGTTAAGTATTCTATAGGCATACTTGAAGACATACCAGTTAAGATCGGTCAGCTATATATCCCAACTAATTTCGTGGTTATGGATATTAAAGAAGACGAAAAAATCCCAATCCTCTTAGGTAGACCCTTCATATCAACAACCGGAGCCATACTTGACGTTAAGAAAGGAAAATTAACATTTGAGGTGGGTGATGTAAAGATATAATTTATTCTTTCAAAGTTCTTAATAGCACCAATCATAGGAGATGCCTGTTATGCCATCGACGTTATTGACATGTGTACATTGGAACTTAAGCGAGAGGAATCTAACAAAAATATCAAGTTACCTTCGACCCCCATTATGGAGAATGGTGGATTTAAAAGTTTAGAACCTTACATCGATGACGACCTCTATGAATGTTTATCGTTTACTCCCGATCCCATGCCTTTCCCTTTGAAACCATCTTTAGAACTAAAGGAACTTCCCAAGAACCTCAGATACGAATTCTTAGATAAAGAGATGAATCATCCTGTTATAGTTAACGCTATTTTAAGTCAAGACAAGACAACTCAACTCTTAGAGATGTTACGAAAATATCCCTCAGCCTTAGGGTTTAACATCTCCGATTTAAAAGGAATAAGTCCATCGGTGTGCATGCACCGTATCTTGTTAGAGGAAAACTCAAAACCCTCAAGAGAACATCAAAGAAGAATAAACCCTATAATGAGCGATGTTGTTAAAAGAGAAGTTCTTAAGTTACTAGAGGTTGGTATAATTTACCAAATATCAGATAGTAATTGAGTGAGCCCTGTGCATGGGTGCCAAAGAAAGGAGGCATCACAGTTATAGAAAATGAGAAAGGCGAGCATATTGCTAAACGAACAGAAGGAGGTTGGCGTATATGTATAGATTATAGAAAATTAAACAAAGCAACTAGGAAGGATCATTTCCCTCTTCCATTTATAGATCAAATGCTCGAACGTCTGGCCAGACACTCGCACTTTTGTTATCTAGATGGATACTCAGGATTTTTCCAAATACCTATTCACCCTTAGGATCAAGAGAAAACAACTTTCACCTGTCCTTATGGAACGTTCGCCTATAGACGAATGCCCTTCGGAATCTGTAATGCCCCTGCCACTTTTCAATGTTGTATGATGTCTATATTTGTAGATTACCTAGATGGAACAATGGAAGTTTTCATGGACGATTTCTCGGTGTGTGGATTCAATTTTAAAGATTGTCTCTCCAACCTCGAAAAAATCCTTGAAAGATGCGTAGAGGTGAACCTAGTGCTAAACTGGGAAAAATGCCATTTTATGGTTAATGAAGGTTTAGTATTAGGACACATTGTCTCCGAAAAAGGCATTGAGGTCGATAGAGCCAAAATTGAAGTTATAGAAAACCTCAGCCCACCTAAAACCATTAGGGAGATTAGAAGTTTTGTTGGAGATGCTGATTTTTATCGGTGTTTTATAAAAGGCTTCTCTAAAATAACAAAACCTTTGACTAATATTCTAATGAAGGACTTTGAATTTGTTTTTGAAGAAAAATGTCTCGAAGCTTTTAAATTTTTGAAACAAGCACTGATTTCAGCTTCGATCATGCAACCCCCAGATTGGACACAACCTTTTGAAATCATGTGCGATGCCAGCAATTATGCAGTTGGTGCTGTTCTAGGACAATGAAAAGACAAGAAATTACATGTTATATATTATGCTAGTAGAACCCTAGATACCGCCCAACTCAAATATGCAACAACAGAGAAAGAATTACTGGCAGTAATTTTTGTGATAGATAAGTTTAGGTCCTACCTAGTTGGAGCAAAGATCATTGTTTACACTGATCATGCTGCCATACATTATCTATTAAATAAAAAGGACGCTAAACCTAGATTACTTAAATGGATCCTGTTACTCCAAGAGTTTTATCTAGACATTAAGGATAAGAAAGGCACATAAAATGTTGTCGCTGACCACCTCTATAGATTAGAACACTTAAAACCTGACTTATTGCCTATAAATGATGATTTCATCTATGACAGACTTATAGCTAAGACTGGTGATTTCGAGCCTTACAGAGATAAAGATTTTGAAAAAAACTCAGTAATGAAGAGCGTACCTTGGTACGCTGATTTTGTAAACTACCTAGCTGCAGATATCATACCCCCCGATCTAAATTACCAACAGAAAAAGAAGTTCTTCAAAGATGTTAAACATTTCTACTGGGATGAACCACTCCTACTCAAGAGAGGAATATATAATATTTTCACGTGTTGCTTCCCGGAAGAGGAAATAGAAGACATCATCAGACACTTTCATTCTGCACCTTATGGTGGACATGCAAGTATATCTAAAACGCGCGCCAAGATTCTTCAAGCAGGCCTCTATTGGCCAACTTTATGGCGCGATGTTCATGGCTACATTGTCAAGTGAGACCGATGCCAATGCACCGGGAACATATCAAGACGCGACGAGATGCCAATGAGGAATATCCAGGAAGTTGAACTCTTTGATGTTTGGGGTATAGACTTTATAGGACCATTTCCACCTTCAATGGGAAATAGGTACATTTTGGTAGCTGTGGACTACGTGTCTAAATGAATTGAGGCTATTGCATCACCCACAAACGACACAAGAGTGGTAGTCAAGTTATTTAAGAATATCATTTTTCCGAGGTTTGGAACACCCCGTCTCGTTATAAGTGATGTAGGATCACATTTCATATCCAGAATCTTTGATAAGCTCTTGAGTAAGTATGGAGTAAAGCACAGAGTCGCAACACCTTATCATCCACAGACTAACGGCCAAGTAGAAGTGTCTAACAGGGAGATTAAACAAATCTTAGAAAAAACCGTTTCAATTTCCAGAAAGGATTGGTTTCAGAAGCTACATGAAGCACTATGGGCCTACAGAACAACTTTTAAAACCCCTATTGAAATAACCCCTTACCAATTAGTCTATGGAAAATCTTGTCATTTACCCTTCGAGTTAGAGCATAAAGTCTATTGGGCCATTAAGACCCTGAATTTGGAATATTTGCCTGCTGGTGAAAAGCACATCCTTGACATTCATAAATAGGAGGAATTCCGCCAATCTGCCTATGAGAATGCTATAATATATAAAGAACCAAAACTTGGTATGACAGAAGAATTGTAAATAAAGATTAATATAGGCGACCTTGTTCTCCTTTTCAATTCCAGGTTGCAACTTTTTCCTGGCAAGATACGTTCAATATGTACTGGTCCTTTTGAGGTCTCTAGAATCCTAAAATCTGGAGCAGTCGAGATCAAGAACAATTCTTATATCCCATTCATCATTAATGGGCAGAGGTTAAAGCACTACGAAGGAGGTAACATTCCCATCAACTACTCCAGCCACACTCTGATTGATCCACCAGTACCAGTTTCCGATATATGAAGTTTACTCGTCAAGCTAACGACGTTAAACAAGCGCTGCATGGGAGGTAACCCATGGGTTTATTTTTTATTTTTTGCATTTATTTACTTTTTACTTTATCAAATTTTATTTTTATCTTTATACTAACAATTGCAAAATTTATGATTTCAGGCATCACCTGCTAGCCGTCTATGCTAACTACATTTTTCAGGATGGAGCATTTCGATGACATGCATGTTTCCTTCCGAGATGACACTCAGAGACAACACTATGCGTTCCTTTCACAGCGACCCATGGCATCGACTAGATATCCAGACCAGATTTACATGGAAGCTCTTGGCTTTGAAGCCACTATCAAGTATCTATGCAACCAGCTAAAGTGGGACGAGTATGGAGATGACCTAAATGTGACCTACAGGAACCTCACCTTAGAATTCCTCAGTTTATTCGAGTTTGAGCCCTATAATGGCCAAGATGGATATCTCACTTTCAAACTATTCGGGATAGAATACTGTTTTACCCAGAGGGAGTTTGGAGACTTGCTAGGCTTCCAGACCACACCCGATGTTATACTTGAGCTACCAGTTGGCTTTTTCATGACTAGGGACATAGAGAAATTATGGAGAGATATTACTGCTGGAGGGAGCCTTGATCCTTCCACTGAGCTATCCCCTGTTATTCACAACCCCTCTTTCAGGTATTTTTAGATGGTTATTGCTCACACTTTCCTAGGGAAGGCCGACACTGATACCCATGTGTTGTACCCCAAAATTTTCCCTCCCATATTCTTCAAGGTTTGTCAAGAATCATCTTCAAATGGTTCAAGATTTCTCAAGGGTTGCACAGTCAAACCACCTCCTAAGCCAGCTGAAATTAGGGTTTTGGTTCTCTCAAGGAATTTGGGGTTTTCAGTGGTCCATTCAAGTCCCATAGGCCTATATACATTGTCAAGCACCTACATGCCAAGTCTCAAGACTCACAGTGTCAAATTGCACAGTCAAAAGCTCCATTTGCTTCACAATCAACTACAGGGGTAAAATGGTCATTTTGCAGTCAAAAGTCAGAATTTTTGGTCAACATCTTATTTTGAGCACACAATCATCATTTGGTCAAGTCTTGATCATGATTCCACAAGAATGGCTCAAAAATCATCAAGGATGCAAAATTTACTATTTTTGGACAGTAGAAAAGTCAACTGTATCTTGACCAGGGCATAACTTTTTCATGGTTCATCAGAAAAATCCCATCCAATGCTCATTTTTAAGGGGATGACATTTCCTACAACTCATCTTCACATTCCAAGTCCAAGAAATGCTCTCACAAAAAGTTATCAATTTCTACATTATAGGTCAATTTTAAAAGTCAACAAAAATGCACTTTAAGTCAAAGACCATAACTTGATATTGGTAAATCCAAATGACATGGGACCAAAGGCATTGGTTAGAGGACTTCAAGACCTTTCCAAAATGTCCAAGAATATGTTCATATGATCAAACTTGAGCAAGATATGCATTGGAGAAGTTGGGAAATTTTTGTGAATTTGCAAAAGTCAACTTTGCTCAAAACACTTTGTTTTTGCTAATGGGCCTCAAATTCCTTCTTGAAACTTTATTCAAAGCCTATGCACGATCCATCAAGCCTATTTGAATTTATTTTCTTATTTTTATTAATTAATTGGATTTTTAATTGATTTTAATTCATTTAATTAATTTAAATTGTAGGAAATTCAAAGATATGGTTTTTTTCAATCTTTTTGTGAAGCAAACAAGCTCAAGATATGCTGGCAATTCGTGTGCAAATCAAAGGGACAAGAATCTCCAAGTTTGGCAAGTTTTTCCAATCAAAAAGATTCAAAAATATATGATTGCAAATCAAATATTCAAACCATTATTTCATGGATCTTTGCCCAAGGATTTAACCTAATTCTCTTCCTCTATAAGTACACAAGTGAACCCTAATGCATTGGACGTGAAATTGCTGCAAACAAAACCATAAGCATATTGAAAAAAATCAAAGAAAAGTGAAAACTGTTTTCTATAGTTTAGCACGATTCAAAGCATTTTGTGGTTTCTAATACCTTGCAGGAACTCCCAGGGACCTTTTGCAACCAAAATCACACGCTAAAGCTACAGAAATTCTCAAGAACAGTCACACGGTTTGATGATTTTTTCCCATAATCGAAACTCATATTTCATGCATAATTAACATGTTTTAATCATTGTTTTGTGTTGCTTGAATTCATATAAAGCTGATGGTACAGGTTAATTGAATTATAGAGCCATAAATCAAAAGATACCATTGATAAATTCTAGGGTTCCTAAGCTTTGATTTTGGGGCTTTATTATCTAGGAAAAATTGGAGCCTTTAATGCCTATGGTTGAAATCGCTGAGACAAGACGAATCAAACACCACCATCGCGAATGATTTATATAGCCTATAGGGCTATTCGCTATTTTTCCTCATGCTGTTTTGTGGGGGTTAAAAACCCCCGCTATCTAATTTTGTTTTACAGGCCTAGCGAGGAAGACGATGACGTGCTGGTTCATGGTTGGGCCATTCAAAAAATAGCGCGCGTTTTATTTACTTTCCAGCATAATTGTTGTTTTATATATTAATTTCATTGTTCATTATAATAACAAAGGCGTGCAGATGGCTCAGTGGATGGTGTGCTGGCTGTGTATCATTGGGACCTGGGTTCGATTCCCAGGTCCACCCAAAACTCTATAATATTTTTCTTAACATGGTTATGTGCAGATTTCCAAATGAATTCCACCATACACTCTCACATCCCACGTGCCATGTGGCCACAAGCTTAGATCCAAAGGCCAGGAGATGAAGAACACCATATTCCCAGTCAACCATGCCCTGGGCAATTACCAAAGTCAAACAGGCTTGAGAGGATAATGGGCCAGAAATTGCTTCTTCACCCCCAAAGCTGGCCCAGCACCCCCTGGTTTCTCTATTCCTTTTTTTTACATTTTAATTATTATTATTATTATTTAATTATCATTGTTATTATTTAATTAACTTAATTAACTATTTTCATAATAAATTCAGAAACCTAAAATATTATTTATTTTTATTATTTATTAATTATTTTTTTGTAAATAAATTCTAAATATAATTAATTTAGTTAATTAGGTTAACTTTGACTTTTTTCATAATAAATAAAATCAATTTAGAATTAGGGTTTTTTTCTTTTGATAACTTTTAATTTCTTTTATTTTTATTCTCATTAAGACATTAAAAAACAAAAAATACTTTTTTTCTTTTGATTATTTAATTAATTAGAATTAGGTTTAATATTAATTAATTGCAAAAAGGACCAAAATTCCATTCTTTTCTCAAAAAGGGTCAAAACCCAAAGACTTTCCCGATTCAATTTTTCTCGCGTATGTTTATTCTCGATTCCTATTTTGATCATATTTATGTAATTGCTCCAAGAATGTAATAGCGTAATTAGGACTTTTATCGCTTTCTTTATTTTCCCGTAATTTATTTTTTCAAGGGTTATGTTTTTAGCGATGTAAATACCCGACGCCTCGTAATAGCGTAGATTCACTTTCCGCAATTTATTTTCCGCACAATTATTAACTGTTAACTATGCATGAAAAGACTTGCTTGAAAATTAAAACCAACTCGTAGCTCACCATAATACATGTGCAAAGATAATTTAACATGAATCCTGACACACTCGCACATGCCACTCCTAGGGTACGCCTCACTTGGTTGCCTCGACGTGGTCATTGAGTATAGGGTGTTTTAGAGGTCGCCCTCCTGTCTAAAGATCCAGTTGCCTCGAAACGGTTGCCTCGGATAAAAAAGGATCTAGGACATTAGGGTTACCGCTAAGGCGTCCTACTATTGCTTTGGTGACCACACATGTCCCTATAATCGAATTGACCCGAATAACTCCAACGACGGTGCTACCTACTTCTCAATAGTGGGATAGTACTGTCTAAAGGACATTTACACAGCTTAATTCCTTAGAGTATGTAGATTTCTCCTGGGTACTTGCTCTTTCAAAAACAAAAACAACTTTTCGCACTTACACTTTTCTGACAAAAGTTTTCAAACAAATACTTCATACACTATTGAGGACAGATACAAGAGTTACCTAGAAGTTTTTTCAAACAAACTTTTTTCAAAACCCACAAACACAAGAAAAGTAAACAATTTTGAAAACATAATGAGCAAGTACCTAAGAGCCCGTGGATAACCACGGATAGAAAGGGTGCTAACACCTTCCCTTTCTATAATCTACCTCCCGAACCGAGAAACATCTCGAAAAGGAATTTTGTTGTGCTTTTGTCCTTTCCTTGTTGGAGAACATAAAAGACGGTGGCGACTCTTGCTTACCGCGACATTTCGCTAACCAGCATTTCAAAACAGTCAGTTCTATTTCCACCGATCACAGAACTGGCGACTCTGCTGGAGACTAAACTAAATAAAAGTGAGGTGTACCTTAGGATTAGACCACTCTTATGTTTTCAATTGTATGCCTTGTTTGCTTTAATATTGTGGGCTTGCATCGGAGTTTCATAGATCCTAACCCGGATCTGGGGGATACCCTTTAGAAGTAGCAACAAACTGTGAGGGAACTGTGCGGGGTATATTGACATGGTTGAAGCAGTTGCTACATTGATGTGGCACTTTAGTGAGTACCGGTAACCCTTGAGTCAAGTCAAGGAGAGTACGGGGCCGCCGCGTGGTGTCGTGAAGCATCAACTGACCTTAGGAATCTTACTTGACCATCCTGGCCTCTTTAGGGGTAGTGAGATGACCGACTTTGGTGCAGTCCGAAGTTGGTAGATACTCGATACTACACTCATTGAGGGTTGTTTTCTTGGAATATTTTGGTCGCCAGTTAAGTGGCTAAATCAAAACAATGAACATAGAAAACAATCCAATGATATTGAGCTCCTTAGAACCCGGTTACTATTCATAGGACAGGTTTTGAGCCAACTGAAACTGAAAGAGCGTACTTACCTAAACTCCATGCCAGCCTAAACTTAAGGCTATATGTGTGACTTGTGTGCCTTCAAACTTGAACTACTTGCATATTCTTGTTATCTGACAACTTGGGTTCCTTGCAGGTTTTGTTTACAGTCCTTAATCTGGGCTTATAACAGGGTTTACTTACATCACTCCACGCATAGCATAACATCATAACATCATACCATAGCATTTCCTTAACCATTTCAAGGATCTCAAGGGTTTGCGATGCAGGTCATGATAAACCAAATGTCTAGCAAGGGGCAAAGGGGATTTATTTTCCTCTAGCTAAGGTTGTTTGGAGATCAAAACATGATGACTTGAGTCAGGGGCTATGACCCACTCGATATGGTGAGCTTTGACTCCTGAAGAAGGACTCTTAACAATATGAAGCTCCTTCAGTCAAGCTACAAAATTTAAATTCTAACAATTTTCGTGTTTACCCCGCGAGATCCTTGAAAACATTGCATACATACATATCATTGCATTACAGGTACCCTTTTTTACAGGTCACTTATCTTCTTCGCTGTTTATTTCAGCAATCATCATGTCTACTGAACCTTCCGCTGAACAAGCTATCAAGGCCCTCCAGGCCCAGAATGCCCAGTTCCAGGAGTTGATTATGAGCCTAGCCCAGGGTCAATAGGACTTGAAAACTCTGATTCTGAAAGAGAGGAAAAAGAAGAAGAAGAGGACTGTTTTGTTCAACACTGGACGGAGGTTTGGAAATGGACTACAAAATGAGGCTGATCTGGCTACTTCCTCTGTAGGGAAAGACAGTCCCCAAGAGAGAAGGGTTCCTAGTCCCGTGGTCTCCGACAACGAGACGGATTATAATGATGAACAGTATCCTCCTGCTGAGGATAGGTACAAAGAGCTGGAGGACCGCTTAAGTGCTATGGAGATTCAACATGTTCCCGGGTTGGACTTTGGAGACCTAGGCTTATCCTCTGGGGTGGTGATCCCACATAAGTTCAAGGCACCTGCTTTCGCAAAGTACGACAGAGCTTCCTGTCCTAAGCTACACCTTCGGTCGTATGTAAGGAAGATCCAACCGTACACTGCAGACAAGAATCTATGGATCCATTTCTTCCAGGATAGTCTTTCAGGGACTCAACTCGAATGGTTCTATCAGCTAGATGGAGCCAGTATTCGTAACTGGGAGGACTTGGCTAATGCATTCTATAAGCAGTATCAGTATAATTCCGACCTCGCTCCTACGCGTACCCAACTCCAGGGTATGTCACTTGGGACCGGTGAAGGATTTAAGGAGTATGCACAAAAGTGGAGAGACCTTGCGGGAAGGGTGCAGCCACCTCCGACTGACCGTGAGCTTGTTGATATGTTTCTGGGGACCCTGTCTGGTCCTTTCTTCAACCATCTGATTAGGAATTCTTCGGCTGGGTTTACAGACCTTATCTTGACTGGTGAGAGAATAGAAGCTGGTATCAAGCCTGGGAAAATACAGAAGGGTGACTCCTCGAACACTGAGAAAAAAACCGTTCAAGAAGGAATCCAGTGTTGTCTATGGTTCAAGAAGACAGAATAGGTCCGAACACCGCCAAGATGTCAATGCGGTAGTTATTTCAAAACCAGCCAGTGCTCCTCAACATTGCAACCAACAAAGGGAAGAGAGACCTAGAAGGCAATTCACTCCCCTCAGCATGACCTTGTCCCAGATATTGCCACAGTTGTTGAAGACTAATTTGGTAACTCTAAGGAACCCTCCTAAGAATCCGAACACTACACCTTCAAGGTATAACCCCAACGCCCGCTGCGCTTATCATTCTGATAGCCCGGGGCATGCTACAGATGATTGTTGGACTTTGAGGAACAAGGTTCAGGACCTAATCGATGCATAGGAGGTCGAGTTCGAAGCGCCCGAGACTCCCAATGTGATCACTGCTCCCTTGCCAAAACATGGCTAGGATTGAGAGACTTTTGTTCATTTGAATTCTAATATTGTATTTTTCTTTGCTTATTCAAACAATTATCATGTCAAACTCTCTTATTTCATTAATGCATTACACGTGTCTATTTTGAAGTAATTATGTTCACTATGCTTAAAAATGCTTTCATTTTTTGATGTTCAACTCTCGATTAGAAAATTCTAAGCCTTTTGAGGGAGGATGACAAAAACGATACCATGATCTTTACAGTATGCTTTTGAATAGACCCCGTTGATGAGGTACAGGCATTGTTTCAAATCCTAAACAGTGGAGTTATAAGGAAGATCATCCCTCGTCAACCCCTTTGAGCCAAAGAAGTTGGAGTTTTTCTTTTCACAAAAATTAAAACCCTTAAATATAACTTGGGGCAGGGTAGTTTTCTCAGTTGATCCAGGTGCACAATGAATGACGTCAAAGGAGTCCTTCCAAAACAAAAGACAGTGATGGTTCCCTATAATCGTAAAGACAGGCAGTCATTATCTCTCAGAAATAAAAGCCCAATAAGTCAAAACCTATGAAGGAGACTTACAAAAACTGGGGCATCCCGCTGACTGTAATCACAAAAGAAACAGTTCAGGCAAAAGACAGGGATAACAAGATCAAAAAAGAAAGAGGTCCTACAAACCCTCAACAAAAAAAATGACTGCCTATTCAAAATAAATTGTCAACATCCGAACCATCACTGGAATATCAAAGCAAAGACTCAAACAAGATCTAATGCACGATTAGCTGAGTTTAGGATCGAAGAACATCACGAAGAACGGGTGGGTACAAATAAAATTTGAGCCTTTACCCTTTGTTTCTTAAACCGTGAACCAGACCACGTTATAACCCTTAAAAAGTCCTAGCTGAAGCATGGGTTAGTTCGAAAGCATGCTGTTACAAAAGATATCCTGACTCCTGTAGGGCTCGTTGATAAAATCTTGAGTTGACATCACATTTTATAAAATTTGCTTGTTTTACAGGAAAATGCATTTTCAAAAAACTTCAAGACAGACATAAGCTTTGCATTCTTAAAATAATATTGTTTGCATATGACTATTTGTTCAACAGCAGAGAAATTCGCACGACGAATATCTAGTGAACAAAAAGCCTTCTCAAGGGTCATCTCAAGTGGAAGAAACACCTCCAACCAAAGGGCAGACGTGATCATTGTCCATCATCTGGGGCAGTTAAGTCAAGATTCAAGGAATCTCTCAAAATTCCAAACAGCCAGGGGCAAACCTCCGCCTGAATCACTTGGGGCATTGGGCATGAATTCCAGCGACGAATCTTGCACGATCAAACATCTCCTGGTAGTATGGCGACACAATACTGCTGACAATGACAACTCCCTACATCCTGAGAGCATGGACATAGTCGAAAAATATTACGCATAATCAAAGACCCGCTAGGTCGACTGGCCTAGGCAAAAATAATGGCTCCCCGGCGAACCAAAAGGGTTCGGGCAAAAATAAGGGACGAAAAATGAAAAATCTGTACACCCGGCAAGTCGAAAACCTGAAAAGGCGGCTTGGACAAAAAAGGGTATCCCGGTGGACTGAAAACCCGAAAGGGCGGTCCAGGCAAAAGTTAGGGATCAAAAGTGTACGACTATGTCCCGTCATCTCGTCACTTGCCTACCAGAAGAAGATTTGTCAATCGATAATTATTAAACACCTCCACAGGTGCCTTCTCCCGCAGAAACTGGGGCGGTAGGAATCATCCGAATTGTACAAGCTGCTCTGTCCTCCAGGTACCAAGGTATGTTCAGCTGAAGAATACAACCAGGATACCTTCACTCCCCGCAGAGTAAGACAAGAGTCAGCAATACTCTCTCCAAGCAGAGTTGGTCTCTCGTCAGCCCTAAAAAGGCACAATATCCCTAGCAAGTCAGCAACACTCTCCCCAAGCAGAGTTAGGCTACTGTCAGCCTTAAGGAAGTTAGATATCCCCAGAAGATCTTAATAATCCCTAACAGAGTGTACAGATATTCCCTAAGCAAGCATCCCCGGCAGTCTTAATATTCCTCGACGGAAATATAAGATTGTTCCCCGGCGGAATACAAGATACACCCCAGTGGAGCCATTTCCCCAGTGTAGTCAAAGTTTCCCCAGGAGAGTTGAACCATCTCCCCAGTAGATCCTGGAAGCTTGTCTCCCACAAAGTACAAATATCTCTCCCCGACCATATTCAGAGGTTATTCCCCACCAGAGTCTAACTGGGTTATCCTCAGCAAATTACAACGGAAAGATCGTCCTCGGCGAAGTTCTTCCTATTCCCAGCGGAGTTCATCAAATTCCCTAATAGAACTTATCAACGGAATCCCCAGCGGAGTCATCGTTAAATTCTCAGCGAAGTATCTCTTCCCCACAGAGTAATTCCCCGCAGAGTAATCTCTCCATCAGGTTTATTCCCCAACGGAGTCATCTTCTCCTACCGGTTTATTCTTGCAATTACCTTCGTTCATCATCCCTAGCGGAAACGAAAAATTCAACGTCATTCTCCAGCAGCTATCCGGGATTTATTTTCCCCAGCTAAAACATCACCTTGTCATACATCATGATACATGCATATACGCATCATATCATGCAATCTCCTTTATGTTGAGAACATCATTGCTCGATCCATATTATGCATTGCATATGACTGACCTTTACCTTTCAGGAAAGATACAATTAAACTTCCAAATCCAGTCAAAAGAGACAATCCAGTCAAAGAAGACAAATCCAGTCGAAGAAAACAAATCCAGTTAAATCAATTCCTAAAGATTTTTCTAACGCTAATCCTGTCAATGAAGACAACCTGTCAAAGAAGACAACCTATCAATGAAGACAACCTGTCAATGAAGACAACCCGTCAATAAAGACAACCCGTCAATAAAGACAACCCGTCGTTGAAGACCATCCTTCGTTAAAGACAACCCTTTGTTGAAGATAACCCGTCAATAAAGACAACTCGTCAATAAAGACAACCCGTCATGGAAGACAACCCGTCGTTGAAGACAACCCATCATTGAAGACAACCCGTCATTAAAGACAACCCGTCAATAAAGACAACCAGTCAATGAAGACAACTCGTCAATGAAGACAATCTGTAAATGAAGACAACTCGTCAATAAAGACAAATTGTCAATGAAGACAATCTGTCAATAAAGACAACCTCGTCAATGAAGACAATCTGTCAATGAAGGCAACCCGTCAACAAAGACAAAACTACCTATCAACAATCTCCAGGTGGAATCTATAAGCCCATCCTCCTATCCATCATCTCTCCAAATGGCATCCGTAAGCCCATTCCCGACATCACAATGCTGATACTACACTATGCGAGTGCAAATTTCTGGGCACTATAGTGTTCAATCATCTTCCACCTTCGGATCACGAAAGGCACACAAGCCAATCTACATCCTCAGGTTTAAGAAGATTGAACAGGGGCAACTGTTGTACCCCAAAATTTGCCCTCCCATATTCTTCAAGGTTTGTCAAGAATCATCTTCAAATGGTTCAAGATTTCTCAAGGGTTGCATAGTCAAACCACCTCCTAAGCCAACTGAAATTAGGGTTTTGGTTCTCTCAAGGAATTTGGGGTTTTCAGTGGTCCAATCAAGTCCCATAGGCCTATATACATTGTCAAGCACCTACATGCCAAGTCTCAAGACTCACAGTGTCAAATTGCACAGTCAAAAGCTCCATTTGCTTCACAATCAACTACAAGGGTAAAATGGTCATTTTGCAGTCAAAAGTCAGAATTTTTGGTCAACATCTTACTTTGAGCACACAATCATAATTTGGTCAAGTCTTGATCATGATTCCACAAGAATGGCTCAAAAATCATCAAGGATGCAAAAGTTACTATTTTTGGACAGTAGAAAAGTCAACTGTATCTTGACCAGGGCATAACTTTTTCATGGTTCATCATAAAAATCCCATCCAATGCTCATTTTGAAGGGGATGACATTTCCTACAACTCATCTTCACATTCCAAGTCCAAGAAATGCTCTCACAAAAAGTTATAAATTTCTACATTATAGGTCAACTTTAAAAGTCAACAAAAATGCACTTTAAGTCAAAGACCATAATTTGATATTGGTAAATCCAAATGACATGGGACCAAAGGCATTGGTTAGAGGACTTCAAGACCTTTCCAAAATGTCCAAGAATATGTTCATATGATCAAACTTGAGCAAGATATGCATTGGAGAAGTTGGGAAATTTTTGTGAATTTGCAAAAGTCAACTTTGCTCAAAACACTTTGTTTTTGCTAATGGGCCTCAAATTCCTTCTTGAAACTTTATTCAAAGCCTATGCACGACCCATCAAGCCTATTTGAATTTATTTTCTTATTTTTATTAATTAATTGGATTTTTAATTGATTTTAATTCATTTAATTAATTTAAATTGTAGGAAATTCAAAGATATGGTTTTTTTCAATCTTTTTGTGAAGCAAACAAGCTCAAGATATGCTGGCAATTCGTGTGCAAATCAAAGGGACAAGAATCTCCAAGTTTGGCAAGTTTTTCCAATAAAAAAGATTCAAAAATATATGATTGCAAATCAAATATTCAAACCATTATTTCATGGATCTTTGCCCAAGGATTTAACCTAATTCTCTTCCTCTATAAGTACACAAGTGAACCCTAATGCATTGGACGTGAAATTGCTGCAAACAAAACCATAAGCATATTGAAAAAAATCAAAGAAAAGTGAAAACTGTTTTCTATAGTTTAGCACGATTCAAAGCATTTTGTGGTTTCTAATACCTTGCAGGAACTCCCAGGGACCTTTTGCAACCAAAATCACACGCTAAAGCTACAGAAATTCTCAAGAACAGTCACACGGTTTGATGATTTTTTCCCATAATTGAAACTCATATTTCATGCATAATTAACATGTTTTAATCATTGTTTTGTGTTGCTTGAATTCATATAAAGCTAATGGTACAGGTTAATTGAATTATAGAGCCATAAATCAAAAGATACCATTGATAAATTCTAGGGTTCCTAAGCTTTGATTTTGGGGCTTTATTATCTAGGAAAAATTGGAGCCTTTAATGCCTATGGTTGAAATCGCTGAGACAAGACGAATCAAACACCACCATCGCGAAATATTTATATAGCCTGTAGGGCTATTCGCTATTTTTCCTCATGCTGTTTTGTGGGGGTTAAAAACCCCCGCTATCTAATTTTGTTTTACAGGCCTAGCGAGGAAGACGGTGACGTGCTGGTTCATGGTTGGGCCATTCAAAAAATAGCGCGCGTTTTATTTACTTTCCAGCATAATTGTTGTTTTATATATTAATTTCATTGTTCATTATAATAACAAAGGCGTGCAGATGACTCAGTGGATGGTGTGCTGGCTGTGTATCATTGGGACCTGGGTTCGATTCCCAGGTCCACCCAAAACTCTATAATATTTTTCTTAACATGGTTATGTGCAGATTTCCAAATGAATTCCACCATACACTCTCACATCCCACGTGCCATGTGGCCATAAGCTTAGATCCAAAGGCCAGGAGATGAAGAACACCATATTCCCAGTCAACCATACCCTGGGCAATTACCAAAGTCAAACAGGCTTGAAAGGATAATGGGCCAGAAATTGCTTCTTCACCCCCAAAGCTGGCCCAGCACCCCCTGGTTTCTCTATTCCTTTTTTTTACATTTTAATTTTTATTATTATTATTATTTAATTATCATTGTTATTATTTAATTAACTTAATTAACTATTTTCATAATAAATTCAGAAACCTAAAATATTATTTATTTTTATTATTTATTAATTATTTTTTTGTAAATAAATTCTAAATATAATTAATTTAGTTAATTAGGTTAACTTTGACTTTTTTCATAATAAATAAAATCAATTTAGAATTAGGGTTTTTTTCTTTTGATAACTTTTAATTTCTTTTATTTTTATTCTCATTAAGACATTAAAAAACAAAAAATACTTTTTTTCTTTTGATTATTTAATTAATTAGAATTAGGTTTAATATTAATTAATTGCAAAAAGGACCAAAATTCCATTCTTTTCTCAAAAAGGGTCAAAACCCAAAGACTTTCCCGATTCAATTTTTCTCGCGTATGTTTATTCTCGATTCCTATTTTGATCATATTTATGTAATTGCTCCGAGAATGTAATAGCGTAATTAGGACTTTTATCGCTTTATTTATTTTCCCGCAATTTATTTTTTCAAGGGTTATGTTTTTGGCGATGTAAATACCCGACGCCTTGTAATAGCGTAGATTCACTTTCCGCAATTTATTTTCCGCACAATTATTAACTGTTAACTATGCATGACAAGACTTGCTTGAAAATTAAAACCAACTCGTAGCTCACCATAATACATGTGCAAAGATAATTTAACACGAATCCTGACACACTCGCACATGCCACTCCTAGGGTACGCCTCACTTGGTTGCCTCGACGTGGTCATTGAGTATAGGGTGTTTTAGAGGTCGCCCTCCTGTCTAAAGATCCAGTTGCCTCGAAACGGTTGCCTCGGATAAAAAAGGATCTAGGACATTAGGGTTACCGCTAAGGCGTCCTACTATTGCTTTGGTGACCACACATGTCCCTATAATCGAATTGATCCGAATAACTCCAACGACGGTGCTACCTACTTCTCAATAGTGGGATAGTACTGTCTAAAGGACATTTACATAGCTTAATTCCTTAGAGTAGGTAGATTTCTCCTGGGTACTTGCTCTTTCAAAAACAAAAACAACTTTTCGCACTTACACTTTTCTGACAAAAGTTTTCAAACAAATACTTCATACACTCTTGAGGACAGATACAAGAGTTACCTAGAAGTTTTTTCAAACACACTTTTTTCAAAACCCACAAACACAAGAAAAGCAAACAATTTTGAAAACATAATGAGCAAGTACCTAAGATCCCGTGGATAACCACGGATAGAAAGGGTGCTAACACCTTCCCTTTCTATAATCTACCTCCCGAACCGAGAAACATCTCGAAAAGGAATTTTGCTGTGCTTTTGTCCTTTCCTTGTTGGAGAACATAAAAGACGGTGGCGACTCTTGCTTACCGCGACATTTTGCGAACCAGCATTTCAAAACAGTCAGTTCTATTTCCACCGATCACACCATGTTAACGAGGAGGAGAACTTTTTCCTCTACTGTGCGACCCAGTCTCGCCCTGTAGCCTGTGGAAATTTTCTACTGTGGAATCTCATGATGACTTCTAAGTCTGCTGAAGGTATCCTCCATGTGGGAGGGACAATGACTCAGATTGCTTCTGCTTTGGGTCATACAAGTAAGTTATCTCACCTTACCTCCTACTGTGGATATACTACAATGGACATTGATTTCTGTTTGGATCGTAGGCTGATGAGAAGAGTCTAATTTAATCCCAACCAATATAGACTCTTGATTGATAATGAAATCATTCACTATTTTACCTTGCCTGATCCCATGATGACCAATGTCCATAACCCTGCCAATTGGACATATGCCTTAGAAGGTCTTGGAGAGACTATGGACGAGCTAAAATCACCTCCGATACCTGAGTATCATCCATGTCCATCGCTAGAAAGGACCACTGCATTCTCTAATAATTTCTCTTTGCAGCAACCCGACATCTATGTACAGGTTGCTGAGCTACATAGAGAGGTAACCCAACTTCGTCAGACAGTTGAAGACCTTTCTCTTCAGGTTATGGTTTCTGATGCTACTCACTCTACTGAGGCAGACCTCCTACAACAGGAAATTAATGATATTCGCAGTAAGTTAGCTGCAACTCATGGTTCTGAGTTAACCAAGGACCCTATTACTCCTTGATGATCTTGATTCATATCTGCACTATTTTACTGTTTTTTTATTTCTTTTATCATGTTGTTTCCTTTTTCAGACTTATCCATTTTCATGCCTAACTCTTGCATTCTACTTTCTTTTTATTTTTATTTTTATTTTCCGTCACTTACCATAATTAAGTATATTTCTATTTTATCATTTTTTTATCTCTCTTTAATTAATTGTTTATTTTATTTTTATGAGTTTATTATTTTCAAGTTATAAACATAAAAGAAAAAAAATCAATACACCAATCCTTGGAAGCACCAAATGAAGAATTCTTGTTTGCACCTACAAGAGGAAATTGGAATAAGAAGCCCAAACCAATAAAACAAAGAAATTTGAGCCCAGCCCAAATTCCAAGCACGACGCCCACCACCAAGACCATGGCGCCCGCCATGGGGTCTGGGATTATAACGGACAGATTTTCAAAAACCTCAAACTTTCTCCATTTTTCAACCCTAAAACTCTCATTTTATCAACCACCAACTACCCCATTAACCACTCCAACATCCATTTTTCTAACCTTCATAAAAATTCAAACTTTCTCCTCCCAATCTCCAACACCCATTTTGAAACCCATTTTTTTCAATTTTCTTCCAAAGGAGCAACAATGGAGTTCAACGGATACGTTCTTCGTGAAGGCAAACCCGGAGACCGACAATGAAAAATCCTTGAAATATTGCAAGGACGAGAAATTGTCTCAACCAATTATGTGGATGAAGACTGTCTATATACTTTAGGACTTTATCATAGTTTTTTCATTTAGCTGACATCCTAGGATTGCATGACATTTTTACTAGAAAAGAGCCCACCTTTGAGAGGCTAACTCGGGAATTCTTAAGTTCCCTAATTTATTTGGTTCACCCCAACACTGCTAGTACCGTCAGTACGGTTAAATTCCGTCTGTTTAATGTTGAATATAAATATAGAACCAACGAACTAGCAACTATGTTGGGTATTCCTCATGGTGATGGCGCTATTTGTGAGACCCCTTTGGATTCTGAATTGTCCACTGATGCATTTTCCTTTTGGCCTCAATTATTAAACTCTTCTATAAATTCTTTTGAAGGAATTTTAGCATCATTGATCCATAACCCAGCCATTCAAATTTTTTGATATATGCTCGCTTGTACTATTTTTAGCCGGGAGAATCCAAACAAGGTAAATGCTAGAGAACTTCTATTTTTGCAAGGTAGTCTCACTAATAGAAGAATTAATTCAGTCCCGTTTATGATTGCTCACATGATTGTTGTCCTGAGACACACAGGGACCATAACTTTTGGAGGACTTGTTACATCTATTGCTAGAGCTCTGCACCTCAACACTGAGATAACTACCCTATCACCCCTGCCTCCCCGCACAATTAATTTGAAATTTCTAAAAGATATGAAATTATGAAAGGTGAGGAGAGCGGTGGCCTTGAACTTATGGTTCGGGGTGTCGCTATCCCATGAGTCGTTCTGCCTTGCACTAGACGTACTGATGTACAAATTGTGAGGAATTGGACCTAGGATCTAGATGCTCCACCTTTTACGGGTCCATTACCTCCTAATGTTCCACTTAGGGACAAACACGAGACTGATGAAGAATACGAGCAGAGGGATGAACATCATGCCCCACCTGTGTCCCCCCACCATGCTTCACCCGCACACACTGCACCTTCTACTTCTAACACTTTTGCAGGTACGGCTCCTGGCTACTACATCGAGAGGAGAGAAGAGATGGTTTAATTTCTGCCTGATGAGCTTTTACTGTATAGTCTAAATTATAACTGCAAGTGCACAGCCTATCAAAGTAATATATAAGATTATCGAACCACAGAGACCAGTTGTCGATCTATCGACTCTATTGTTAAGGTGTTTATCTAAGGAAGATCAGTAAGGGATTGAGTTCAGTACAGGGAAATAAAAGCGAATAAAATTAAAGAGATAAAACAAACGGGATCGAATGTAAATCACGAGATCAGACAGTGTCCTAGCATGCATGTATAGTATTTACTTTTGGGCAATATTTTCCATTTATAGCAAAGAACTGTTTAACAGGAACTTGTAGCTTTCACATACTAAGAACCGAGTTTACTCTTTAAATTAAATTCCTTTATTGTCACTTATAAAGGGTGCCTAACGCGTTAAAGAAGTAAACCTATTTTTAAGAAACAAGTTATTTTGACTTAGTGAAAAAGTGTTTTAATTTGGAAAACTTAACTTAAAGAGATCCTTGGCTTTTAACCAAGAATCAGATTTTAATCCCACAAACGCGTCCGCAAATAGTTTCAAAATCATTTTCTAAAATTATATCAAGTAATCCTACTTAACCAAACGAACTGCTTTCGCTCTTTTCGTTTGGTCAAGAACTAATCTGGCTTAATCTCAAGTATGGACGGCTTTCGATCTTACCCATAAACTTTTAAACACATTTAAACCAATATTAAAAACTAAAACATCCCAAAGGTATTTCTATTAGCATGGCATGCAGAACATAGTTATGATTCGATCCTTACATTCTAACCCTAATAAATTTAGCTAGACATGGTAAGCATTTAAAGTCTATAAAACATGTAGACTATGATAAGAGGGTTTAAAGTCTATAAAACGTGTAGACTATGATAAGAGCGTTTTGAGTCTATAAAACGTGTAGACTATGGTAAGAGCGTTTAGAGTCTATAAAACGTGTAAACTATGGTAAGAGCATTTAGAGTCTATAAAACATGTAGACTATGGTAAGAGCATTTAGAGTCTATAAAACGTGTAGACTATGGTAAGAGAATTTAGAGTCTATAAAACATGTAGACTATGGTAAGAGCATAAAATAAATGAAAGCAATTAAATTAGAACCTTGCTCCAATCGGAGGCTTGAATCTGATACAAGTCATGGAAATGTAAAAGATAGTATGATAACCTTCAACCAAAGTGCTCCAAACTTGAATACAAACTCGCACACTCAAGTGTGATAACTTCCCGATGTGAGAATATTATCACTTTACAAAGTAGTAATATATGCCTAAGCAGTAACTTGAATGGATCTAAGTTTGCATCTAAGTTTGGATGAAAACGAAAATGAAATGAACTTGCTATTTATAGAAGATCCTGAAACTCTGTAGAGATGAGCATGCCCCTCAACTCCTTCTGAGCAGGAAATGGTTTATGAAGGCCGCGGGCGCGGCCACCCTCCTCGCGGGCGCGGTGAGTGAAAATGGAGAGATCGTGGGAACGTGGCAGTTGGCCCCTGGGTGAACGTGCGCCATGTCAGCGCGTTCCCTGTAGCCGGCGCGGAGCTGGACGCCATGTGTGTATTTTCTTGGAAAACCCCTATTTTTCTGGCGTTTTCGCTAGTTTCTTCACTGAAGGCTCTGAAAGGACATGTGACCTGAAAACAAAGGAAACAAGGGCATAATACTAGAAAAACAATAATAAAACTAAGGAAAACATGTGATATTCGAGTCAGAAACATAGTGCGATTCAGTGTTATCAAATTCTCCCACACTTAAACCTTTGCTTGTCCTCAAGAAAAACGCTCAGAAGTAGTCAAAGGGATACAAGTGTTTTTTTCTAGTTATCGAGCTAAAGAATTAAGGTTCAAGTGAGAGTGTGTTCGACAGGTACCAACTATTTAAACTAAGAACATCAAAGTGATACTTTACCGCAGAATGCGGACATAAACCTTATTCCTACACAAGTTAACTCCTATTACTCCCAATATGCTAAGACTTCTCTTCTAGGTAAGGTCCTTTTCATTCAGGTGTAATCACATTAAGCCCGTTATCCGTACATACTCATAGTGTAGTGACCGGTTAGTGATTCTGATCTTTGCAATGGGATTCTGGTACAAGAATTAATGTAATCCCGTTATTACCCAATTATAGCTGTGGAGGATCAGATCGTAATCTGCCCTACCGAGTTCAGCACCAGATACCTCTGAACTAGCCATAATGGGTAATGCCTTTTATTATTATTTTTCACTTTTTATTTTTTGTGGATGTTCGCGACCAGTGGAATTAAATGATCGTGTGAGGATCACCCAATTCATGGTCGTAACCATACATTTTTGCTTATATATATATATATATATATATATATATATATATATATATATATATATATATATATATATATATATATATATATATATTTCAAGGCAAAAAGATCATTCACTTATTTTCATCGATCCTACACGTAGCGCATGCTTAGGCCGGAGCTGACTACGAGAATAAACTACTTAGGACCCGTTTTGTAAACTTAAAATCATAGCATGGGGAGAAGACATAATTAACTCTAATATTTACAAGGTCTATGGTGTAAAAGACGATATTGATTTTTCAAAAAGGGTACCTAAGACTAATCACACTCTATCCTAAACCTAAAAACTTTACTTATGGCTCAAAAAACTAAAAACATGTTGTATTCATTTTTAGCAAAAAAATTTCTCAAGGCTAGGAAGTGGTGGAGAACTTAAGGATACACTGCACAAAATGACTCATCAATCACATGTATTTTATTTAACGGCTAAACTACTAAAAGGGAAATAACTAAAAGATACTAAAAAATAAAGTACTGAAAAGGGAAATAATGGGAAAAAGAAATAACGGAAAGGAAATAAAAGCGATAAAATGCTCCTCCCACACTTGAATTGGACATTGTCCCCAATGTTCCAAAACAAGTCTAGGTAGGAGATACCTGGTAAAACTAGTGAGGTCCACTAGTACCCTCGCCATCCTGAGGTGAACGTCTGGAATGGCGGCTACGACTACGGCGGCGACGATCTCTATCGAGGCTAAAATGTGCCATGCGCTTAGTGAGAGCAGCATTTGCAGTTTGTGTGGCCTCCATTAATTGGAACTGAGTAGCGAAGCTCGTCTGCTGACGGTGCTATTGGTTCTGGAAAGCCAATTGACTTTCCATGATGGTAGTCAAAGAGCGGGCATTTTGAATTTGAGACGCCTGCATGAAAGCCATGTTGTCGACAACCTGTTGTTGGATCGTAGAAAGGAGGGCATCACACCTCTCCTCTCTAGCCATATGCTCTCTCCACATGTCCTCAGTGACATGGAAGCTCGGGACGGTACCTGCAGGAGGGTTAGAAGAAGATGATGCAGTGTGTGATGGTGTAAATCGAGGAAGTGACTCTGTTTGAAAGTCATACTCGTCATCAGTGTTGTTCCCCTCCTCTAAAGGAACATTCGGAGGTAACGGACCAGTGAAAACGGGAGCGCTTAAATCATAGGTACAATTATGCTTCAATCTAACGTCAGTGCGACGGGTACAGGGGAGGACAACACTTGGTACAACAGCATTACCAATCATAAGGTAATAGCCACCTTCCCTTCTCGCTTTGCAGAGGCGCATATCTTTCAAAAATTTCAGGCCTGCAGTACGAGGAGGAAGTGGCTCTAAAGTAGCAAGCTCGGTGGCCAAGCCAAGGGCACGAGCGATAGTAGTAACCAGGCCACCAAAAGAAATCGGGCCCCCCTTTTTTCGGACATAGCTCATGTGAGCAATCATAAAGGGCATCGGGTTAATTTTGGTGTCGGTGAGGCATGCTTGCATAATAATTAACTCTTTAGCATTCACCTCGTTCGGGTTTTCCCGAGCAAAGATGGTGGATGCTAAAAGGTACCAGAAGACACGGATGGCCGAATTATGGACACTCGAGGCTAGCAGGCCATCAAAAGAATTTTCTTCTTGGTTTGTAAGTTTTTGCCAAAAAGTATAGCCAGCGGTTGTCCATTCCGTATCCAAGGGTGCTTCACAAATAACACCTTCCCCAAAAGGCATCCCTAACAACTGAGCTAAACCGTCGGTGGAGTAACTATATTCACGGTTAAATATTCTAAATTGTACCCCACCTACGGTACTAGCAGTGTTAGGTGTGACATTATAAATAAGTGAACTTAAAAACTCATATGTCAACCTTGGGTAGGTAGGTTCTTTTGCAGAGAAAATATTATGCATGCCTATTTTATCTAATAAATGAAAAACACTATGATAAATACCTAAAGTGTAGAGACAATATTCGTCAATATACCTGGTTGAGTAAATTTCCGTAGACTGTAGCTTTTCGAGCAGCTTCCTTTGTGTGGATCCCGGTTTGCCGCTTCAAAGAACATACCCATTGAAGTCCATTTTGATTGTTTTGAACGATTTGGAGAAAGAAAAATAGTATGGTGGAGGAAAAAAATAGTGATTTTTATAGATTTGGAAGGTTTGTAGTGGGAAAAGAAATATAATAGAGAATTAGTTGAAGTGGAGAAATTATGGAAGGTAAGGTATGAAAATGTGGGTAAAATGAGGAAGAAAATGGGGTTTAAATAGGAAAAAATGGAGTAAATGGTGAGTTTTCCGAAAAGTAGCCGTTTATTACCGTTGAAGGTCCGCGAGCGCGGTCCCTCCCTTCGCGGGCGCGGCCTGTTGAATTTCTAGCTGGGCCGGATTTTGTTCTTTGGGCAATTGGGCTTCAAAAATGGTGGCTTGCTCTTGTCACTTGGGGTGTGCCTAGCGTTTTAAGGTGAAAATATATTTTTTTTGTAAAATATATGTGTATATCATACACATACATTTTATTTTCTAATTTTTGCAAAATAAAATAAAACAAGTTAAGAGAAAATAAAATAAACACACAATATATATGTAAATGTAAGTGAGTACGAAGTGCAACTGAACTGAAAAACAGAAAAAGTAAGTCTGAGAAATAAAATAAAAATAGTATAATAATAATAGCAATGGTGGACGTTTCTTGATCAGATATCAGCAAAGTCACGTCCTCACAGCTCATCCACCTGGCGTCTGAGCTCAGAAATCTCGTGTGTCAAATCGTCGATCTCGCCAGCATATGTGGAACCATCTAGCTCTACCTGTAGGGTGAGATAAGCCACCTCCTAGCGAAGTGTAGCCATCTCAGCTCTCATGGCTGCCATCTTCGCTCTCATGTCGGGCTCCTGTGAGGTCAAGTTATTAGTATAAACAATGGTATGCTCAACCTCAGGTGCAGGCGTGTACTCTGGAGTAGGATTCTCTGTAACCGGATCCTCAGTGATCGGGTCGTCTGACTCTGGCTCTGACTCTGGTGAATACTCTGGCAGGTCAGTGATGTCTATAACTGTCTTGCCCCAACCCTCTAAAGTGTAGTTCCAGTTTGCCCGGTTGGAGACGCAGGTCATCTGTGGATCAGGCAGGGTGAAATAGTAGACAGTCTGATCGTCAATAAGGAGCCTGTACTAATATGGATGAAAAGAAGCTTGGCGCATAAGGCCATGGCCTAAGCAGAAGTCAATGTCGATGCGTGTACTACCACAATATGGTGTCAGGCGGAGTAACTGGCTATCCAAGCCAAGAGCAGATGCAATCAGCGTCACATTCCCACCAGCGTGCAAGTATCCCTCAGAGGATGATGCATCCATATCTAGACTTTCTATCAAGAAAGCTCCACTCGTAATGGGACGCGATTGACTAGCGCAGTATAAAAATAGTATCTCCTCTACAGTCACTAAATGATCGCAATAGCTCCTCCTGAAGAAGGTATGATAAAGAATTATCTCAAAGTACCTGAAAGTTGGGTTATGAATCCTCTTAGACAGTTGCTCAGATGGGTCGAGGTTGCCCCCATCGGTAATAGCTCTCCAGAATCTGTCTATATCACTGCTCATGAAATACCCTAGAGGAAGCTCAGGGATGGCAGTAAGTGCAGTCTCGAATCCAAGCAGATCTCCAAACTGTCTCAAAGTAAAAGCATACTCTGCTCCGAACATGCGAAAACTAATCCGCCCATGGTCCTCTCTGGTGCCAACATAGGGCTCATACTCCATTGAGCTGAGGAACTCCAAGGTGAGGTTCCTGTAGGTCACATGGATCTCGTCAGCATATGCATCCCAACTGACCTGATGGCACAAATAACGGATACTGGCCTCAATGCCTAGTGCATCCATGCAAGCAGAATCAGGGTATCTAGTCAGAAACATCGGTCGAGCAGACAGTGTAGCAAATCTCTCCCTCTGAGCGTCGTCTCTGAAGATGACATCAAGTCCATCAATGAAATCCATCTGAAAAAGGTGATATAAGAGCACTTGGTCATGAAAAAGATAGATGAGTCAGTCCAAAATTATAAATTTAATTACATAAAAGAAAAATTAAAATTTAAAAATTAAAAATAAATAAAAAAGATCGTGGGTTGCCTCCCACACAGCGCTTTGTTTAACATCGTTATCTTGACGATAAAATCTCACTTTTCAAGTTGGGATTAGTGGGTCTATCAGAGTCTGACTAGAGTAGTCAATAGGCAGGTCACCTCCTCTATACAACTTCAGTCGTTGTCCATTTACCACGAAAGGAGCGCTTGAGTTATTCTTGATTTCTATAGCTCCTGATACTAACACTTTTGATACCTCGAATGGACTTGTCCATCTTGAACGTAGCTTGCCAAGAAAAAGTCGTAATCTAGAATTAAACAGAAGAACAGGATTGCCTACATTGGATTCTTTCTTAGTAATTTTCTTGCCGTGCCATATCTTTGTTCTTTCTTTATAGATGATGGCATTCTCATAAGCATTTAGGCGGAGTTCTTCCAACATATGTATGTCCAGAATTCGTTTCTCTCCAGCTCTTAGGTAGTCTAAATTCAAGGATTTTATAGCCCAATAGGCTTTGTGTTCTAACTCGAAAGGTAAGTGGCAGGATTTTCCATAGACCAATTGATATGGGGTAGTTCCAATAGGGGTTTTGTAAGTTGTTCTAGAGGCCCAAAGTGCATCTTTCAGCTTTCTGGACCAATTCTTTCTGGATATTGACACGGTTTTTTCTAGGATTTGCTTTATTTCCCTATTCAATACCTCCACTTGGCCACTGGTTTGAGGGTGATATGGCGTTGCTACTCTATGTTTGACTTCGTATTTATTTAAAAGTTTATTGAATATCTTGGATATAAAGTGCGATCCTCCATCACTTATGACTAGACAGGGTGTTCCAAATATAGGGAATATGATGTTCTTGAACAATTTGATCACTACTCTTGTGTTGTTTGTGGGGGCCACTACTGCTTCTATCCACGTGGACACATAGTCAACTGCCACAAGAATATATTTATTTCCCATTGATGATGGAAAAGGCCCCATGAAATCTATACCCCATACGTCAAAGAGTTCTACTTCTTGAATATTTCTTAATGGTATTTCGTCATGCCTTGTGTTGTACCCCAAAATTTTCCCTCCCATATTCCTCAAGATTTGTCAAGAATGATCTTCAAATTGCTCAAGGTTGCTCAAGGGTTGTACAGTCAAATCACCTTCTAAGACAGCTGAAATTAGGGTTTTGGTTCTTTCAAGGAATTTGGGGATTCTCAATGGTTCAATCAAGTCTCATAGGCCTATATACATTCTCAAGCACCTACATGCCAAGTTTCAAGGCTCACAGTGCCAGTTTGCACAGTCAAAAGCTCCATTTGATCTACAGTCAACTGCAAGGGCAAAATGGTCATTTTGCAGTCAAAAGTCAGATTTTCTTGGTCAACATTTTATCCTGAGTTCACAATCATAATTTGATCAAGTCTTGATCATGATCCCACAAGAATAGCTCAAAAACCATCAAGGTGCAAAAGTTACTATTTTTGGACAACAGAAAAGTCAACTGTACTTTGACAAGGGCATAACTCTTTCATGGTTTATCAGAAAAATTCCATCCAAAGCTAATTTTGAAGAGGATGCAATTTCCTACAATCCATCTTCACACCCCAAGATCAAGAAATGCTCTCACAAAAAGTTACCAATTTTTACATTATAGGTCAATTTCAAAAGTCAACAAAAATACACTTTGAGTCAAAGGCCATAACTTGAGATTGGTAAATCCAAATGACATGGGACCAAAAGCATTGGTTAGAGGACTTCAAGGGCTTTCCAAAATGTCCAAGAACATGGTCATATGATCAAAATTGAGCAAGTTGTGCATTGGAGAAGTTGGGAAATTTTCATGAATTTGCAAAAGTCAACTTTGCTCAAAACACCTTCTTTTTGCTAATGGGCCTCAAATCTCTTCTTGAAACTTCACCCATGACCTATGCACGACCCACCAAGTTAAATTGGATTTATTTTCTTAATTTTATTGATTAAATGGATTTTTAATACATATTAATTCATTTAATTAATTTAAATTATAAGAAAATAGAAGATTTGATTTTTTAAATCAATTTGTGAACCAAATATGATCCAAATATGCTGACCAATTCGTGCACAATCAAAAAGGTACAAAAATATCCAATTTTGGCAACTTGTTCAATCATGAAAAATCAAGAATATTTGATTGATCAATCAAGGATTTAATCTTCAATGCACATGGGTTGGATCCAAATTTTAACCTAGACTGTTTCCCTTATATGCAAGCAAGCCAACCATAACCTAATTCACGAGAAAAAGCTGCAGAAACGGCCATAGCAATTTCAAGAAATTTCAAGAAAAGTTAAAACTTGTTCTTGCAACCTAGGCTAATTCAAGGTGCCTTGTCCATCCAAACACATTGCAGGAGATACCATGAGTGAATTGCAATCAAATTCAGGCACCAAAGCTCAAGGAATCACGAAATATAGTTTCACGGTTTGCACTTATAATTCAAAATTGTATCTCTTAATTCATACGCATTTGACATGTTTTTGTGATTGATTTGCATTGCTAGAGATCATACAAAGCTAATGGAATGATTGAATTGAACCATAGTGCCCTGAATCGAGAGATGCCATGATTGAATTTGTAGGGTTTTCAAGCTTTCAAATAGGGATTTCCAGACCAGGAAAAATTGGAACCAATGGGATACATGGTTGAAATTGTGAGACCAAGACGATTCCAACACATACCTCGTGAAATATTTATGTTTGCTGTGTGTCTATTCGCTATTTTTCGTGCAGGGAGGTAGTGGAGGTTAAAAACCCACGCTATCTGATTCTCTTTGATGCAGAACCAAGGTTGAAGATGATGACGTGTGATCATCTGATTTGTGTGTTTGAAAAACGCGCGCGTTATTTTTTTTATTTACAGCATATTGATTTATTTTCACATATAATAATTGCCTCTTATTCCTATAACAATTGAAACAGCTTGGTTGGGTGGTAAACGTGTTGGCCTGTGAGCATTGGGACCTGGATTCGAATCCCAGGTCCCCCAAAACCTTGTTATTTTTCTTCCACAGGTATTCACGTGCAAGTTTCAAAAGGGAGTCCACCATACGCTTCAAATTTCAGTACGCCATGTGGGTTCAGGCCAAGATCTAAAGGCCAGATTGGAGCTTCCACCATGCGCCCTGGTCAATGAGCATGCAGAGAATCCCAAGGGTCAACGAGGCTGAAGCATAATGGGCCTGGGAAATTGCAGATTGCACCTCCAAAGTTGGCCCAAACCCCCCTGAGTTTGCATTTTTTATTTTCTTTCATTATTTATTTGCTTGATTTATTTTTATTATTTTTAATTAATTACTAACTAAAATAATTTATTTTTCCTAATAAAATCAGAAAAACCTATAAAAAAACAATATTTTTACTAATTTCACTATTTCACTATTTTTGCAAATAAACAATTTAATTGACTTAATTTAGTTTTAATTAGGTTAATTTTAACTTTTTTTGCAACAAAATAAAATTAATATAGAATTAGGGTTTTTAATAACTTTTGATCATTTTATTTTTTTATTTATTTCCCTTAAAACATTCAAAAACCCAAAAAAATATCCTTTTTATTAATTAATTAGTTTAGGTTTAATTTAATTCATAAATAATAAAAATCTCCTTCTTTCTAAAAAAAAAGGGTCAAAACCCTAAAGCTCGCCGATTTAATTTTCCTCGCGCGCATGATTATTTTTTGATTCATATTTTTTATCCATATAATTGTAATTGCTCCGAGGATGTAATAACTTTAATTTAGGACCTTTTTATCGCTTTTATTTACTTTTCCGCATTTTACTTTTCAAGGGTTTGTTTTTGGCGATGTAAATACCCGACGCCTTGTAATAGCTTAGTTTTATTTTCCGCAACTATTGACTGCTAGATGTGTGCTAATCAGGCTATGCATGACAAGATCTCTCTTAAATTAAAATCAACCGTAGCTCACCATAACATGTACAAAGGTAACATAACTGAAATTGACACATTTGCACATGCCACTCCTAGGGTACGCCTCACTTGGTTGCCTCGACGTGGTCATTGAGTATAGGAAGTTTTAGAGGTCGCCCTCCTGTCTAAAGATCAAAGTTGCCTCGAAACGGTTGCCTCGATAAAAAATGATCTAAGACATTAGGGTTATCGCTAAGGCGTCCTACCATTGCTTTAGTGACCACATGTCCCTTAAATCGAATTGACCCGAAAACTCCAACGACGGTGCTACCTACTCCTCAATAGTGGGATAGCACTGTCTAAAGGACATCTACACAGTTTAATTCCTTATTGAGTAGGTAGAGGTTCTCAGGTACTTGCTCTTTCAAAACAAAACAAACTTTTCGCACTTACACTTTTTTCAAACAAAGTTTTCAAAACACTTCATACACTCTTGAGGACAGAAACAAGAGTTAAATCGAAGTTTCCAAACAAAACTTTTTCAAAACCCACAAACACAAGAAAAGCAAAACTTTTTGAAAACACAATGAGCAAGTACCTAAGAGCCCGTGGATAACCACAGATAGAAAGGGTGATAACACCTTCCCTTTCTATAATCTACCTCCCGAACCCGAGAAACATCTCGAAAAGGAATTTTGCTGTGCTTTTGTCCTTTCCTTGTTGGATAAAATAAAAGACGGTGGCGACTCTTGTTTACCGCGACATTTTGTGAAACACAAACGCGAACCAGCATTAAAAACAGTCAGTTCTATTTCCACCGATCACAGAACTGGCGACTCTGCTGGGGATTCTATAAGTGAGGTGTACCTTAGGATTAGATCACTTGTGTTTTCAATTGTATGCTTTGTATGCTTTAATTTTGCAGGCTTGTATCAGAGTTCTATAGATCCTAACCCGGATCTGGGGGTACCCTTTTTTAGGTAAGTAACAATAAACTGTGAGGGATCTGTCCAGCATAGACCGACACAGATGAAGCAGTAGCTATGTTGGTGTGACACCTTGGTCTGTACCGATATCCCTTGTGCTGGAACGAGGAGAATATGGGTCTTCTGAGGAGTCATTAAGCACCAACTGACCTTAGAACCTTAAATTGACCAACTTGTCCATAGAACAGTAGCAGTATGCTACACTCATTGAGACTAGACTCTCGTGATGGTTCCGGCTGCAAGAAAAGGTTGCCAAACTAGAATTATGACCGATTGAGGGTAGTCAGTGATATTGAGATCCTCTAGAACCCGGTTACTATTTTTAGGACAGGTCTTAACCAACTGAAACTGAAAGAGGGTAGTACCTAAACTTCATGCCAGCCTGAAATCTAAGGGCTCTTTTGTGTGACTTGTATGCCTTTACCATGTTTGCCTTTTGTGAATACTTGTGGTGTGCCTTTATCATAACATCATAACATCATAACATTGCATACATCCTACATAAGGACTAACCCATTTCAAAGACAAGAAGGTTTCATCTTTGCTCTGTTTTGTAGGACATCATGATGCCCATGCGTAGGAATACTATCCGTCTCAACTTTGTTCAACCACCTACTTTGCTTAAAGAATTGGTTGACAGGATTCCAAACACTACTTCCTTCATCAAGAGGCATGGTTCTCTTCTCGGTTTAGTCACCTCAAAGTGGGACCAACAAATGATGAGTGTCCTGGTCCAGTTTTATGATCCGCTATACCATTGCTTCACCTTTCAAGACTTCCAGCTGGTCCCTACCATGGAAGAATTCTCTGAGTTGCTTGGTATCTCTGTTTTGGAGCAGACTTCATTTACTGGTTGGGAAAAGACTTTCAGGCCTGAAGAGATTGCTGCAGCCCTTCACTTGACCAAAGAGGAGGTAATGGCTAACTGGGAGACTAGAAGTGGAGTTAAGGGTTTTTTGGCTAAGTTTCTGGTTGGCAAAGCTAATTGTTTCTGGAATGACTTAGACTTCAAAGCGTACGAGGACATTCTGGCTCTCTTAATCTATGGTCTGGTATTGTTTCCAAATCTTGACACCTTTGTTGATGTTAATGCCATTAGGATCTTCATCTCTCGGAACCCTATACCCACTCTCTTGGGTGATATCCTTCATCAGCTCTATACTCGTACTGCCCGAAAATGGGGAACTTTGATGTGCTGTGCTCCTTTAATGGCGAGGTGGTTTATTTCGCACCTTCCTAAGTTCGTGCTGAAGAACAAAGAAGGAAGGGGCTGGGCTCATAGGATAATGTCCCTTACTGATAATGACATTATTTGGACTCTCAGAGGCTTAGATGAGGTGGCCGTCATTGATCGTTGTGGAGAGTATCCTAATGTTTCATTGATCGGAACCCGTGGAGGAATCTCTTATAACCCATGTTTAGCTCTCCGTCAGTTTGGAAGAGCCAGAAGATAAGGGCCTCATGAGATGTTGATACCTCATATCGTCTTTGATTTTCAGGTAGATAGCGACGAGCTGCGTCGTAGATTCATCAGGGATTGGGATAGAGTTGACAAATCTGACCCACTTGAGTTGGGACCAAGGACTTCTCTGCCAATGGAGTCATATTTCAGATGGGTCCGCACCTGTGCCCAGAAGTTAGGTATGCCATATGAAGCTGTCAGGCCTATTACTCTTGAAGTTGCTGATAAAGACGGAGTTCCTCCAACTATTCTCCATCCTCATACACCCACTGATGTTGGCACACTGAAGAGGTCTTGGGCGCAACTGCAGGAAGAACGAGATTCTTATCGGGAAAGGTTCAATGAACAAGAACAGAAGATCCAGAAGCTGACTAAGCAATTGGAGAACGAACGAATCCTGAATGATTATATCCGCACTAAGAAGAAGAGGCCATGGGAACATTGATGGACCTTTGAGGATTTCTTTTATGGTTTTATTTACTTTTCAGTATTTCCATTTTTGTAACGCCTAAGGGCAATTTGTTGAACAGTTTAAATTCTGAAGTTAAATCTAATAAAGTGTGTTTTATTTCTTGTCTACAAATTTGAATCCCGATTGTCTTTGAAAACATAAATCATACGCATTTCATCGCATGCACTGCATAAACAGGTACCCTTTTTACAGGTCACTTATCTTCTTCGCTGTTTATTTCAGCAATCATCATGTCTACTGAGCCTTCCACTGAGCAAGCTATCAAGGCCCTCCAGGCCCAGAATGCCCAGTTCCAAGAGTTGGTTATGAGCCTAGCCAAGGGTCAATAGGATTTGAAGACTCTGATTCTGAAAGAGAGGAAGAAGAAGAAGAGGACCGTCTTGTTCAACACTGGACACAAGTTTGGAAATGGAATACAGAATGAGGTTGATCTGACCACCTCATCTGTGGGGAAAGACAGTCCACAAGAGAGAAGGGTTCCTAGCCCCGTAGTCTCCGACAACGAGACAGATTATGATGAAGAACAGTATCCTCCTGCTGAGGATAGGTACAAACAGTTGGAGGACCGCTTGAGCGCTATGGAGATACAGAACGTGCCCAGGCTGGACTTCGGAGACCTTGGTTTATCCTCTGGGGTGGTGATTCCCCATAAGTTTAAGGCACCTGCCTTTTCCAAATATGTCAGAACTTCCTGTCCAAAGCTGCACCTCCGGTCATATGTAAGGAAGATCCAGCCTTACACAGCTGATAAGAATTTGTGGATCCATTTCTTTCAGGACAGTCTTTCATGGACTCAACTTGAGTGGTTCTATCAGCTGGATGAAGCCAGTATCCATAACTGGGAGGATTTGGCTACTGCATTCTATAAGCAGTATCAATATAATTCCGACCTCGCTCCTACGCGTACCCAACTCCAGGGTATGTCAATAGGGACGGGTGAAGGATTTAAAGAGTATGCTCAAAAGTGGAGAGATCTTGCCGGAAGGGTGCAGCCACCTTTAACTGATCGTGAACTTGTTGATATGTTTCTGGGGACCCTATCTGGTCCGTTCTTTAACCATTTGATTAGAAACTCTTCAGCCGGGTTTACAGACCTTATCTTGACTGGTGAGAGGATTGAAGCTGGTATCAAGGCAGGGAAGATACATAAGGGTGCCTCATCGAGCACCGAGAAGAAGCCGTTCAAGAAAGAATCTAGTGTTGTGTATGGTTCAAGGAGACAGAATAGATCTGAACACCGCCAAGCTGTCAACGCGGTGGTTATTTCTAAACCTGCTGGTGCTCCTCAGCATCATAACCAACAAAGGGGCGAGAGACCTCGAAGGCATTCACTCGTCTCAGCATGACCTTGTCCCAGATATTACCGCAGTTACTGACAACCAATCTGGTGACTCTAAAAGAAGCTCCGAAGATTTCAAACACAACATCCCCAAAGTACAATCCTAACGCCCGCTACGCTTATCACTCTGATAGCCTGGGGCATAATATGGATGATTGTTGGGCTTTGAAGAATAAGGTTCAGGACCTAATCGATGCAAAGGAGATTGAGTTCGAGGCACCCGAGAGGCCTAATGTTGTGACTACTCCCATGCCTAAACATGGGGTAAATGTTGTAGAGGAAGACTTGTTTGTAGCCTCTGTGGATGATATTGTTATCCCGCTGATGACCGTCAAGAGGAACCTGTTGCTAGCCGGTTTATTTCCGGGATGTAGTGAAGGTTGCCATCTGTGTGCTATTTCACCTACTAGTTGCCCATCTTTGAAGTCAGGCATCCAAAACCTGATGGATAATAAGGAAATCCTGTTCGAGAAGATTGCTGTTCCTGCCACCCCTACTGAAGAAGTTTCCATTGTCACCATTTTCAACAATTCTCCCAAGGCCCCCACGAGGAAGCCTGTCAGAATTATGCCTGTTCAGAAGATTGCACCCATAATCATCACTGTTCCGGGGCCTATTCCCTACACATCCGACAAAGCTGTCCCTTGGCACTATGGGGCAGACGTTTATGTTCTCGGAGTTAAGCAAGAGTTTGATACTAATACCGGCATCAGCAACATTACCGGGCCTGCCAAAGTCACCCGCAGTGGTAGACTGTTCTCACCCGATATTGCGCCACCAACTGTCCGAAGACCTATTGTCATCACACCTGCAAGTGTGCCTAATGCCATTCCTGATCAAGTTCTTGGTTCTACCCCTGTCGCCGAGTCATCTGACACTCGAGGCAAAGGGATCGCCACTGATATGCCTGCCCAGACGGAGGCACCAAAGACCATCAATGTTGAAGCTTCCAAACAGGAGATGTAAGAGATTCTGAAGATCATCAAGAAGAGTGATTATAATGTAGTTGAGCAGCTGGGGCAAACCCCCTCCAAGATTTCTATGTTATCACTGTTGTTGTGTTCAGAGTCCCATGCCAAGGCTTTGATTACCTTCCTGAAGACGGCCCACGTGCCACAAGAGACATCAGTTGATCAGTTTACCGATTGTGTGGCCAATTTAACTGTTGATAATGGTTTGGGTTTCTCCGACGCTGACCTGACTACTAAAGGGAAGAACCATAACGATGCCCTACATGTATCCATTGAATGCAGGGGCACTACTCTTGCACATGTGTTGGTTGAAACTGGTTCCTCATTGAACGTATTGCCCAAGAAGGCTCTAGACAGGTTGGATTGCAAAGGGTTGGAGCTAAAGCCAAGTAACATTGTTGTCTGGGCCTTTGATGGGTCTAAAAGGATGGTGCATGGTGAGGTTGATATTCCAATCAGAGTTGGTTCTCAGGTCTTCGATTCCATATTCTACGTGATGGACATTCGGCCATCCTATTCTTGTTTGCTGGGTCGTCCATGGATCCATAAAGCTGGAGCTGTGACCTCCACACTCCATCAAAAGCTGAAATACCCGGTCAAAGGGAAGATTGTGACAGTTCAAGGGGAGGAGGAGTACATGGTCAGCCACCTCAACTCGTTCCGATACATAGAGATGGATGGGGAGTTCATTGAGACCCCATTCCAACACTTTGAAGAGGTTCCTCAGACACTGGCATCAGCTGAGACTGTGGTTGAAGATTCTCCTTTGAAGATGACTTCCTTAAAGGACGACCGGGCTGTTATTGAGAAGGGTGAGTATGCAAACTGGGGCCGACTTCCTGATTTCACTCAGAAGACTAACAAGTTTGGTTTGGGTTTCACTGCAGAAGCTCAAAGGGCTGTTCATAGTGCAAGGATTGGAAGACCTCTTGTGTTCATCAGCAACTCGGGAGTAAATGCCATCGAAGAGGACGTGGAGGAATCTGAATTCGACAACTGGATCTACCCTACGACCAACGGTGGACCAAGCAACTGGACGGCAAAGGACTTCGTCCCTATTACTTTTGTTACTCAGTAATGAGCTCTTTGTTTTGAATTTGTAACAGACAATATTGTGAAACTTTATGGCCCGGTGTCTTACCCGGGGCACCGTGGCTTCATTTGTGAGGGCTTTTGTGTGCCATTTTCATATATCATTAATAAAAGCATTGGACGTTTTTGCATTTCAAATTTTGCGCTCTTTGTCTTTCTTTATTATATATTGCAAAACAACTATTTACACACACTCACGTATACAGGTCCCAATCCACTCTGGATCTCACTAGTAACGACTCTGCTACTGCCAGTTATGACTTTGAAAATCCGATCAACTTAGCCGAAGACGAAGGTGAAGATGATTGCGAAGTGCCAGGTGAGCTTGCAAGACTGCTACTTCAGGAAGAGAGGGCCATTCAGCCACATGAAGAGCCAGTGGAAACAGTGAATCTGGGTACTGAGACAGACAAAAAAGAAGTCAAGATCGGTGCAAATCTGGAGCTTAGTGTGAAACAACAGTTGATTCAGATGCTGCATGACTACGTGGAAATCTTTGCCTGGTCTTACGAAGATATGCCTGGGTTGGATACCGACATTGTGGTTCATCGCCTGCCTACCAAGGAAGATTGCCCTCCGGTAAAACAGAAGGTCCGCCGTATGCGTCCAGAGATGTCTGAGAAAATCAAGACTGAAGTTATGAAACAGTTTGATGCCGGTTTTCTAGCAGTGACTTCTTACCCTCAGTGGGTTGCCAATGTGGTTCTGGTACCAAAGAAAGATGGTAAGGTTCGAATGTGTGTTGACTACAGGGATTTGAATAGGGCGAGCCCTAAGGATGACTTCCCTCTGCCTCACATCGACGTTCTGGTTGACAACACTGCTCAGCATAAGGTATTCTCCTTCATGGATGGTTTCTCTGGTTATAATCAGATAAAGATGGCTCCCGAAGACATGGAGAAGACCACTTTTGTTACTCAGTGGGGCACCTTTTGCTACAAGGTCATGCCTTTTGGGTTGAAAAATGCTGGGGCAACATATCAGCGTGTTATGGTTGCTTTATTTCATGACATGATCCATCATGAGATTGAATTATACGTCGACGATATGATTGCGAGGTCCCAAACTGAGGAGGAACACCTTGACCATCTACAGAAGTTGTTTGACCGTTTGAAGTTGTACAAGCTGAGATTAAACCCGAACAAGTGCACCTTCGGGGTGAGATCTGGAAAACTACTAGGTTTCGTCGTAAGCGACAAAGGTATTCAAGTGGACCCTGCCAAAGTGAAAGCCATCCAAGAGATGCCAGTTCCCAAGACAGAGAAAGAGGTCAGAGGCTTTCTAGGACGGTTGAACTACATTGCCCGATTCATCTCGCATCTAACTGCTACTTGTGAGCCAATCTTCAAGCTACTGAAGAAAGATCAAGTAGTACATTGGAACGATGAATGTCAGGCCGCTTTCGAAAGAATCAAAGAGTATCTCCAGGAGCCACCTATTCTTATGCCACCAGTTGAAGGGAGACCTCTAATCTTATACTTGACAGTACTTGACAATTCAATGGGGTGTGTGCTAGGTCAGCATGACGAGTCTGGCCAAAAAGAGCATGCTATTTATTACCTTAGCAAAAAGTTTACCGACTGTGAGACCCGATACTCACTGCTCGAGAAAACTTGTTGCGCTTTGGTATGGGCTGCTCGCCGGCTAAGACAGTATATGTTGACTCACACTACTCTGTTGATTTCAAAGATGGATCCAATCAAGTATATCTTCGAAAAGTCTGCCTTGTCCGGAAGAATAGCAAGATGGCAGATGATCTTGACTGAGTATGACATCCAGTACACGACTCAAAAAGCAATCAAGGGAAGCGTGTTGGCAGACCATTTGGCACATCAGGCAGTGGACGATTACCAGTCTATGAACTTTGAACTTCCAGATGAGAATATCATGGTAGTAACTGATTGCGAGATACTTGGACCGGATGAAGGACCTGAGGAAGGATCCCGATGGTCTATGCAGTTTGATGGAGCTTCAAACGCTTTGGGTAACGGTATTGGCGCTGTGATCATATCTCCTAAGGGCTCTCATACTCCGCTCACCGCCCGACTATGTTTTAATTGCACCAACAACATGGCAGAGTATGAAGCATGCATCATGGGTCTTCGAGCTGCAATTGACCTAAGGATCAAGTTTCTGAGTGTCTTCGGAGATTCCGCTCTCGTGATCAGTCAGATCAAAGGCGAGTGGGATACGAAACACCCAAATCTTATTCCTTACAAGGAGTATGTATTGACGTTGCTTCCCCATTTCGAGGAGATAACCTTTGAACACTTCCCAAGAGAGGAGAATCAGTTAGCGGATGCGCTAGCTACGATGTCTTCTATGTTCAAAGTCAAATGGGACAACGAGGCTCCCCGGATCATTATTTGGAAATTGGATGAACCTGCACATTGTTGTGATCTTGAGACCGAAGAGGTAACAGAAAAGCCTTGGTATCATGAAGTGAAGAGGTACCTTGAAGCTCAAGAATACCCCGAGGGTGCATCTGTTAATGACAAGAAGTTTCTGAGAAGATTCGCGGAAAAGTTCTTCATCAGCAATGGCATTCTTTACAAATGTAACCATGATTCAACCTTACTACGTTGCGTGGATAAAATTGAAGCAGAAAGGATCATGGTAGAGCTGCATGAAGGTACCTTCGGAATGCACTCCGGTGGACATACCATGGCAAAGAAAATCCTCCGGGCAGGATATTACTGGTCAACAATGGAAGCCGACTGTTATCAGCATTCCCGGACATGTCACAAGTGCCAGATCTATGCTGATAAGGTGCACATTCCTCCAGTTCCTTTGAACGTCTTGACGGCACCTTGGCCTTTTGCAATGTGGGGCATTGATATGATTGGCGAGATCAGACCTACGGCGTCCAACGGGTATCGCTTCATCCTGGTAGCGATTGATTACTTTACAAAGTGGTTTGAAGCAGCTTCCTTTGCCACCGTAACCAAGAACGTCATGGCACGGTTCATTCGGCACAACCTGATCTGTCGATATGGTGTACCAGAGAGGATCATTACGGATAATGGTACCAATCTTAACAACAAGATGATCACTGAGCTCTGCGAGCAATTCAAGATACAACATCATAATTCTTCTCCCTACCGGCCGAAGATGAATGGGGCTGTAGAAGCAACTAATAAGAACATTAAGAAGATTGTGCAGAAGATGACAGTGACCTACAAAGATTGGCACGAGATGTTACCATTTTCTCTTCATGGGTACCGTACCTCAGCACAGACGTCAACAGGGGCAACACCCTACTCCTTGGTATACGGCATGGAGGTAGTCCCGCCCATTGAAGTTCAGATACCCTCTCTCCGGATCATGAAGGATGCGGGTTTAAATTAAGAAGACTGGATCCAGACCCGGCTTGATCAACTGAACCTAATCGACGAAAAGAGACTCAATGTTATTTGTCATGGTCAGACGTACCAAAAACGGATGATCAAGGCATTTAACAAGAAAGTCAGACGACAAGAGTATTCAGTCGGGGACCTGGTAATCAAGCGCATCATTCTACCTCAAGGTGATCCCAGGGGCAAATGGACCCCTACTTACGAAGGGCCATTTGTGGTTAAGAACATCTTCTCAGGAGGAGCAATGATCCTAACCACCATGGATGGTGACGACCTTCCTCACCCCGCCAATGCAGACATAGTAAAAAGATACTACGCATAATCAAAGACCCGCTAGGTTGACTGGCCTAGAAAAAAATAAGGGCTTCCCGACGAACCAAAAGGGTTCGGGCAAAAATAAGGGATGAAAATAAAAAAATCTGTACACCCGGCAAGTCGAAAACCTGAAAAGGCGGCTTGGGAAAAAATGGGTATCCCGGTGGACTGAAAACCCGAAAGGGCGGTCCAGGCAAAAGTTAGGGATTAAAGCGTAATACTATGTCTCATTGGATCACCCCACATCCAGACTTCAGTATCGACTATCAGGCTCGGACAACACCAATCAATCAGATTCATCTTCAACTAAGCAGCAAAGTGATTAGATGCTTGAAGATATAAAGGCGAGAGCAGAGTTGGAACCCAGTGGGATTATTCACATAGCTGTTTTGTTTTCTTTTCACAAATTGTATAAATTCTATTTGTTCGGCGGCGTTCTCTTACTAGGACGTCAGCCTCTTGTACAAAAATACCTATTTTCAGGCAAACTTCAAAATCAATAAAAGTTCATTTTTTAGACAAATTGCAAATTGTTTTTTTCCTTTATCTGTTTTGTTTTGCAAAGAACGTCCAATGTTCATTTTTGATATATGCATTTGACATTAATTGCTGCTCATAAATATTTGCATGCGAAACAAAGGACTAATTACGGGTGACATCGGAAGTAGGGGCAATAAGAATTGTCTAAGCGATCTAGTTGCTCTGTCCACCAAGGTACTAAGGTGTTCAGCTGAAGAATATGACCAAGATACCTTCACTCCCCGTAGAGTAAGACAGTAATGGTAGCTCTCCCCACTGAGACCTGCAATCATGGACGAATCAACAATACTCCCCCCCAAGCAGAGTTAGTCTACCGTCAGTCCCGAAAAGGCTCAGTGTTCCTAGAAGGTCTTAATATTCCCCAGCGGAGTATAAAGATATTCCCCAGCAAGCATAAGATCATCCCCGACAGTCTTAATATCCCTCGACAGAGTATAAGAATGTTCCCCGGCGGAATACAAGATACCCCCAGTGGAGCCACTCCCCATCGCAGTCTAAAAAAGCTTCCCCGCCAGAGTTGAATCATCTTCCCCAGTAGATTCTGGAAGCTTGTCCCCTACAGAGTATAAATGCATCTTCTCAGCCAAATTCAGAGGTTATCCCCACAAGAGTCTAACTGGGTTATCCTCAGCAACTTGTAACTGAAAGATCATCCCCATCGAAGTTCTTTCTATCCCCAGCGGAGTTCATCATCAAAATCTCCAACATAGCTTATCGACGGAATCCCCAGCGGAGTTTATCATTAAAATATCAGCACAACATCTCTCCCCCCACAGAGTAATTCCCCACAGAGTAATCTCTTCACCAGGTTTATTCCCCAACCAGAGTCATCTTCTCCTACAGGTTTATTCTTGCAACCATCTTCGTGCATCATCCCCAGTGGAAGCGAAGAATTCAACCATACTCTTCAACATCAGCCCAGGATATAACAAACTCTCCGGCATTTGTCAAGGATTTATTTTCCCAGACGAAAATACATTCACAAACATTTCACATGATAAAGTGCATACGACACAATCTCATTTATTTTGAGAATATCATGACATCATGCATTTCATACATCATGACATTGCATACAGCTAACGTTTTACCTTTTTCAGGAAAAGGTCAATCAAAAGATGGCTACCATCGACCTTCTTAAGTCCCAGATTAATACCTGTTGTGATACGGTGGGAGAACTGACTTGAGTTTTGCATTTGTATTCGCAAATGTTTCGGTTTAGCAAGAGTCGCCACCGACTTTTTATTTTATCCTAAGGAAAGGTTAAAAAGCACAACAAAAACCTTTGAGATGTTTTCTTGGGTTCGGGGAGTAGATTATAGAAAGGGAAGGTATTATCACCCTTTCTATCCATGGTTATCCATGGGCTCTTAGTTACTTTCTTAGATCACTTGCTTTGCATTTTCAATTGTTTGAAATGATGCTTTGTGTGTGTGTTTGAAAGATGTTTTGAAAAGAGGTCATCGTTGTGGCAACCTTTGTAATGATTCTTGTTTGAATGTATACAAAGGTGTTTGTCTTTTTGAAAGGTTTTCAACATTTTGAAAGTTGTTTTGAAATTGTGTTGTGGAGTGTGTTTTAAAAAATAGCAAGGATGTTTTGCAAGATTTTTAATCAAGTAACTAAGAGTTGTCTACCCTATTTTACTCAAAGATCTTTCTTATGTTTTTTAACCCTTTTAACAGTGTTGTTTCACCATTGTATTTGGTGAACAACCTTGTGTTAGGATGTAAACGGGACGGGCGCGGGTCATCGTATAGACCATGATAGAAATTTTGCAAAGTATCTTAGCATTTTTTTGAGGGACTAAGATCATTTTTGTAAGGCAACTTTGGATAGCGTCATCGAGGGACTATGATCTTTTGATTTTGTTTGTTTTACCAAGATACTTTGCATGCGTAACATGGCCCATTTTTGAAGGCAACAAGTGGATGTAACCCTAGGGGTGTTTGTGTGCAAGTGTGCTTTATTGCATACAAGAGTTTATCTTTGAATTAGGATTTTCTATTTCATTGATTTTATCTTGCCATACACACCCTAATTACTAGCATTTAAAAAGCAGAAATATAAAATCCTACGCTATTACAACAATTAGGGGGTGGGGATACACATTTGTACATAGGGTGGTTCAACGAGAAAAATAGACAAGAAAAGGAAATAACAAAGACAAGATAGAGAGAAAGAGAGAGGGAGCCAGCGCGCTGCTGAGAGGTCATCAGAAGTTCTGACTCAGGCCCGCTGCCAGATGATCAACCTCTTGGTTAAACTGTATGAGTCAGAACTTCTGACTCTGGCACCTGTAAAACAGAAACCTGTTAGTGGGAAGACTAGAAGTTCTGACCCTCCTGCGCTGCAAGACAAAAGTTTGTTAGTGGGTGTGATACGGTGGGAGAACTGACTTGAGGTTTTGCGTTTATTTTCGCAAATGTTTCGGTTGAGCAAGAGTCGCCACCGACTTTTTATTTTATCCTAAGGAAAGGTTAAAAAGCACAGCAAAAACCTTTGAGATGTTTTCTTGGGTTCGGGGAGTAGATTATAGAAAGGGAAGGTATTAGCACCCTTTCTATCCATGGTTATCCATGGGCTCTTAGTTACTTGCTTAGATCAACTTGCCTTAATTTTCAATTGTTTGAAATGGTGCTTTATGTGTGGGTTTGAAAAATGTTTTGAAAAGAGGCCGATGTGGTGGCAACCTTTGCAATGATCCATGTTGGGTTGTATACAAAGGTGTATGTATTTTGAAAAGTTTTCAATGTTTTTGAAAGTTGTTTTGAAAGTGTGTTGTGATGTGTGTTTTTTGAAAAGATAGGCCAGTGTTTTTGTTTTGCAAGTTGGCAAGTAACCAAGAGTCGTCTACTCCTAAATTTCTCAAAGATTTTTCCTATGTTTTAACCCTTTTAACAATTTTGTTCCACCATTGTATTTGGTGGACAATCTTGTGTTAGGATGTGAACGGGACGGGCGCGGGTCATTGTTTAGACCATGATTGCAATGGTGCCAAGTGTCTTTGGGCAATTTTTCCTTTAAGGGACTTGATCATTTGTTTAGGCAACTTTCGAAAGCGTCATCGAGGGACTGTGATCATTTGAATTGTTTTGTTTTGCCAAAGACACCTAACATGCAATATGGCCCATTATTGAAGGCAACAAGTGGAGTAACCCTAGGGGTGCAAGTGTGATTGGTGTTGTCCATTTTCATGCTTTGTTATCTTTGAATTAGGTCAAGCTATTTGTTTTGGTTGATTTTTGCATACAAAACCCTAAGTCTATCATGGCATATTTAGAAAGCTTTTAAATGCGAAATTTAAAGTCCTAAACTATTACAACACAATTATGGGATGGGGGGTACAAATGTTCAAATGGGGGATATTTAGCAAAAAAAATTAAATCTAAACTATTACATCCAAATTGAATATACAAATTATTTAATATACAATAAAAATAAAATAAAATAAAATATGCAAGATGCAAAAATGATTTCCATATGTATTTAAAAAGGTATTTTTCATGTGACAAATAAACAAAAATAAAAATGAATAATTTTGGATATTTTTACATTTTAGGGCAAAACCCTAATTTTCTAAGTAAGAAGTATTTATTATTTAATATATGCAATATTTATTAATTATGTACAAAAAATAAATAAAAAGGAAGTATATTGTAAAAAAGTAATTTTTAAGTTAAATATTAATAAAAATAAAAATGTATTAATTTTGTATTTTTCTCCTAAATATTCTAATAAATATATAAGTATTTATATTATTTACTAAATATATTAAATATGTACAAAAAATAAAATATTTATTATTTACAAAAAAAAAGTATATTTTTTAGGAAATGTTTTCAAGAGATAAAATAAAATAAAAATCAGAAAATATAATGTATTTTGTATTTTTTAGTATTTTAAATAAAAAGATATATATGTTATTTACAATGTATAAATTCAAATAAAACAAATAAAATCCAAATAAAATGCAAAAATGGTTGAAAAAAATATTTTTAATATTTTTAATATTTTGGCAAAAAATAATAAGTCAGAAACAAAAAGAAAAAGTAAAAAAATGATAAAAATAAACACAATGGGCCAAGGGGGTGCAAGTGTGGAAAAGTGGTGCAAATAGAAAAAAGGTCAGGCCCAGCCCAGAAGAACTTTGTCTTCAACCTCTGGACATTCAAACAGAGCAAAACGCGCGCTTCCTGCTATCTCATGATTCCTGGACTTTCAAGCAAAACTCATAACACCAAAAATGTAGAGCATCATGTCACGAGTTCATACATATAAAAAACTTGATCTAACTCTCAGAAATGAGAGAGAATTTCTTCTCCCCCAATTTCTGACCTAAGTTTTTTCAGATGTTCAGGTTCAAAATACTCTTAGCACACACAATATAAATGAAAAGTAACTATATGGATGGCTTTAGGGCTATGATTAGAACATGTTTTCTTCACAAACTTATACCTAACTATGCCTGGATAGAGAGATAGAAGTTCAAAAACTTACCTGTTCAGCTTGATTCATGTATGACAACGGAGGTACTTTCAGTGCAATGTGAGGACTTGTACAGCTTGCTTGAAGTTCAGGGATGCTTCTCCAATGCTTGGTGTGCTTTGAATCTTGCTATATCAAGCTACAGAAGTCAACCTGCAAGAGAGAAAAGTGAAAATGGAAAATGATGTTAGGGATGTTACAGTTCGTGTCCAATGCTTAGGATAGCTTCAGTGGGTGATAGGGAATGTGTTTGTAAAGGTTTCAGCCAAAACGCACGAGTGGAAGTGTTTATGGAAGTCAAGTTGCAGAAGGGACTCTGTTTTTGCAGCAAGGAGGTGTTTCTGTGTTTGAGGAGGTATTGGAAGTGGTTGGCTCATGCTTTAGCTCAGTTATGATGTTTGGAAAATGTTCACAATGTTTGCTTAGGCTTGTGATGACAGAAAATGAGAGTTGTGTTTCAAAATGCAAGTTTCTTCTAATGTAAGCCAAAAGTTGTCAAGTTGGTTTACAAGCTTATGCAGGCCCCCTAAACATGCTGCCTCAATCCCTCTTGATCAGTGTGATTAGTTCCTGAACTTGTGCCTAGAAGATATGCATTGTACTTCTTTGATTCATGTTTTGACATAAAGCCATACTTTACAAGAATAGATAAGTCACTTTTTCCAAATATGGCTTAATTCTTCATGTAATGACCAAATGCACAAAATAATGCTAGCACACAATGGATTGGCATTTAATTTTTGAGTGTAAATGAGATTAGAGGCCTGTAACTAGCTTGAACCATGCTGATTTCAAAAATGCAAAGTGTATGAACATGTAAATTGCTCATGAACAAAGTGACTTTTGCCCATATTGACAAATTCGATTCTCTCTAACCACGAGGGTGTTTGAGAAGTTCTTGGACAATTTGGAAAGCTTGGAATGTGTACTACAATACATCTTTGTAATGCAAGTTCAAATTCCAAGTGGAAGAATGTGAAAAGTGGCCATGAAGTTGGGCAAAAATCCTGCCTAGAATATGTCAAAATTTTTCTAAGTTAAGAATGTTTTGCACCCTTGTTCCAAAAATTGTAACTTGAGCTACAAGCTTCTTTTGAGGAAACTTTGTGAATCAAAGTTGTAGATTTTGCAATGGACTACAACTTTCATGTTTTGAGTTTTGTTTGAATCCAAATGTATCTTGATGTAAAGATGGGACAAAGTTAGGAAAAAATTAGGAATTTTCATAACTTAGAAAAATTCTAAGTTATGAAATTTCTTCATTTCAAACCCTAATTTGTGATTTTTGATTTCTTGATGAACAAGTTTCATAATTTGACACGTCTTGATGAAAAATGAATCTTGGCACTTGATTTAGACCAAAAAGTCAAAGTTTGACTTTTCAGTATACAGTCAAATTTGGCTTAGTTGACTGGAAAATTCATCTGTCAATCTTGTGCATTTGGGATCTTTTGAATTTGTTGAACATGTCAAGACAATGCCATTGGGTCCTTGAGTCCATATGTGAGCTTGGTTTGCCATTGGCTAGGTCAAACAGTCAAAAATTGCCTTTGTGTAGTCAAAACCCTAAAAATAACCATTTTGCCCTTTTGGTGACCTGATCAAGCTTCTTGTGGAATTGTGATCCAAACTTGACCAAATGGTTCATATGAATTCATAATGTTGATGTGGGTCAAAAATCATGAGGTTTGACTGTCAATTGACCACATTTGACTTTTTCCCCAATACAGCTGATTTCTAGGTCAACTGTCCAATTGGCTGGGCAAAGATTGGAATCAAGGCTTGAAACTTGGTATGGATAAACTTGTGGGTCCAACATGAAGCATGAAAGTCACTTTGGGCCTTTTGGGTCAAAACATCTTTGTGCAAACTCAAACCCTAATTTGGGTCAACAGTGCAAGAAGGAGTCTTGAGCAGAGCAAACCCTAACTTGATCTTGAGCTCCAAGGGTCTTGTAGTGAGAAGATATTGATGAAATGGGAGGGAAAATTTTGGGGTACAACAGTTGCCCCTGTTCAATCTTCTTGAACCTGAAGAGTTAGATTGGCAAGTTTACCTTTCGCGACTCGAGGGTAAAAGGATATTGGACACTAGAGTGCCCGGAAATTTGCACTCGCATAATGGAGTATCATCAATGTGATGGCGGGAATGGGCTTATAGATACCATTTGGAGATAGGATGGATGGGCTTATAGATGCCATCGGGGGTGTGACAGAGCGTTGTCGGGAATGGGCTTATAGATGCCATTTGGAAGTGTTGATCGCGTAAGAGATTCCTTAGCGAGAACTTGCGTATTTGAGAAAGGAAGATGGTTTCCTGGCCTGTTACAGGTGTTGATCTTCAAACTCTTAATGTAGACATGCCCTGGCTAGATACAGGAGTCGAATCCATAATTAGCTGCTCACAGATGTGCCCTGGCTAGATACAGGAATCGAATCTGGAACTTCAAAAGGTTGCTTACAGACGTGCCCTGGCTAGATACAAGTATCAAATCTCTAAACTGTTCATGTAGACGTGCCCTGGCCAGATACAGGTATCGAATCCACAATCAAATCGCTCACAGATATGCCTTGGCTAGATACAGGAATCGAATCTAGAATTAGTCGTCTACAGATGTGCCCTGGCTGGATACAGGAGTCGAATCTGGAATTTGTCGTCTACAAATATGCCCTGGCTAGATACAGGAGTCGAATCTGGAATTTGTCGCTCACAGATATGCCATGGCTGGATACAGGTATCGAATCTGGAATTGCAAAAGGTTGGTAGAGATAGCTTTCCTAGCTGGATACAGGTGTAAACCTCTGACCTGAGAATAAAAGATAATTTCCTGGCCTGTTACAGGGGCTGATCTTCAAACTCTTCATGCAGATATGCCCTGGCTAGATACAGGTATCGAATCTACAATCAAATCACTCACAGATATGCCCTAGCTAGATACAGGAATCAAATATGGAATTGTGACAGTCGATAGTAATCATCTTTGGATTGACCTTTTCCTGAAAAGGCAAGACATTAGTTGATGTCATGATGCTCAAAATGAGATAGTGTTGTATGCACTTTATCATGTATGTAAGCAAGATGTATGAAATGTGGAATGTCTATGAATGTATTTTCGTCTAGGAAAATAAATCCTTGACGAGTGCCGGGAGTTTGTGGAATCCTGGGCTGATGTTGAAGAGTAGAGTTCTTCGTTTTCACTGGGGATGATGGTTGCAAGAATAAACCGGTAGGAGAAGATGACTCCGTTGGGGAATAAACTTGTTGGAGAGATTACTTTGCGGGGAATTACTCTGTGGGAAGAGATACTTCGCTGAGGTTTTGGTAAGAACTCCGCTGGGGATTCCACTGATGTGTTATGTTGGGGAATTTGATAAACTCCGCTGGGGATAGGAAGAACTTCGCCGAGGACGATTTTTTTCGTGGTAATTAGCTGAGGATAACCCAGTTATACCTTGGTGGGGAAATAACCTTTGAATGAAACCGGGAGATACGTACGTACTCTGCAGGGGCTAAGCTTCCAGAATCTACTAGGGAGATTGATTCGACTCTTCTGGGGAAAACTCTTGAACTGTACTGGGGAAATGACTCCACTGGGGTGTCTTGTATTCTGCCGGGGAACAATCTTATATTAAGACTGCCGGGGATGCTTGTTGAGGAATGTCTATACTCCGCTGGGGACTGTTGAGATCTTCTGGGGATGCCCAACTTCCTTAAGGCTGACAGTAGACTAACTCTGCTTGGGGAGAGTATCGCTGACTTGCTAGGGGTACTGTGCCTTTTTAGGGCTGATGGGAGACCAACTCTGCATGGGGAGAGTATTGCTGAAATCTGGTCTTACTCTGTGGGGAGTCGAGGTGACTTGGTTACGTTCTTCAGCTGAACTTACCTTGGTACCTTGGTGGACAGAGCAACTAGATCGCTTAGACAATTCTAAATTGCCCCTGTTTCTGATGTCATCTGTAATTAATCCTTTGTTTCGCATGCAACTATTCATGATTAACAATTAATGTCAAATGCATATATCAAAAATGAACATTGGACGTTCTTCGCAAAACAAAACAGAAAAAGGAAAAACAAATGGATAATTTGTCTGAAAAATTGAGCTTGTATTGATTTTGAATTTGCCTAAAAATAGGCGTTTTTGTACAAGAGGCTGACGTCCTAGTAAGAGAACACCGCTGAACCAGATAGAGTTTATACAATTTTGTGAAAAGGAAACAAAACAGCTATGTGAAAAATAATCCCACTGGGTTCCAACTCTGCTATCGCCTTTATGTCTTCAAGCGTCTCATCACTTTGTTGTTTAGTTGAAGATGAAGCTGATTGATCGATGCCGAAGTCTGATAGTTGATGCCAAATTCTGGATGAAAGGTGATCCAATGAGACATAGTATTACGCTTTATCCCTAACTTTTTCCTGGACCGCCCTTTCAGGTTTTCAGTCCACCGGGATACCCATTTTTTCCCAAGCCGCCTTTTCAGGTTTTCGACTTACCGGGTGTACAGATTTTTTTCATTTTCATCCCTTATTTTTGCCCGAACCCTTTTGGTTCGCCGGGAAGCCCTTATTTTTGCCTAGGTGTGTCAACCTAGCGGGTCTTTAGCTCATGCGTAGTATCTTTTTACTATGTCTGCATTGGCGGGGTGAGGAAGGTCGTCACCATCCATGGTGGTTAGGATCATAGCTCCTCATGAGAAGATGTGTTTAACCACAAATGGCCCTTCGTACGTAGGGGTCCATTTGCCCCTGGGGTCACCTTGAGGAAGAATGATGCGTTTGATTACCAGGTCTCTGACCATATACTCTTGTCGTCTGACTTTCTTGTTAAATGCTCTGATCATCCGTTTTTGGTACGTCTGACCATGACAAATAGAAGTGAGTCTCTTTTTGTCAATTAGGTTTAATTGATCAAGCCGAGTCTGGATCCAGTCATCTTCGCTCAAACCTGCATCCTTCATTATCCGGAGAGAGGGTATCTGGACTTCGATGGGCAAGACTGCCTCCATGCCATAGACCAAGGAAAAGGGAGTTGCCCCTGTTGACGTTCGTGCTGAGGTACGGTACCCATGAAGAGCAAACGGTAACATTTCGTGCCAATCTTTGTAGGTCACTGTCATCTTCCGCACAATCTTCTTGATGTTCTTATTCGCTGCTTCTACAGCTCCATTCATCTTCGGCCGGTAGGGAGAAGAATTGTGGTGCTGTATCTTGAATTGCTCGCAGAGCTCAGTGATCATCTTGTTGTTTAGATTGGTACCATTGTCCGTAATGATCCTCTCAGGTACACCGTATCGACAGATCAGGTTGTGCTGAATGAACCGTGCCACGACGCTCTTGGTTACGGTGGCGTAGGAAGCTGCTTCGACCCACTTTGTGAAGTAATCAATCACTACCAAGATGAAGCGATGCCCGTTGGATGCTGTAGGTCTGATTTCGCCGATCATATCAATGCCCCACATTGCAAAAGGCCAAGGCGCTGTCAAGACGTTCAGAGGAACCGGAGGAATGTGCACCTTATCAGCATAGATCTGGAATTTATGACAAGTCCGAGAATGCTGATAACAGTCGGCTTCCATTGTGGACCAAAAGTATCCTGCCCGAAGGATTTTCTTTGCCATGGTATGTCCACCGGAATGTGTTCCGAATGTACCTTCATGTAGCTCTGCCATGATCTTTTCTGCTTCAGTCTTATCCACACAACGCAGTAAGGTCGAATCATGGTTTCGCTTGTAGAGAATGCCATTGCTGAGGAAGAACTTTGCCGCAAACCATCTCAGGAACTTCTTGTCATTAACCGATGCGCCTTCGGGGTATTATTGAGCTTCAAGGTACCTCTTTACTTCATGATACCAAGGCTTTTCAGTTACCTCCTCGGTCTCGAGATCGCAGCAATGTGCAGGTTCATCCAATTTCCAGATAATGATCCGGGGAGCCTCGTTATCCCATTTGACTTTGAACATAGAAGACATCGTAGCTAGTGCATCCGCTAACTGATTCTCCTCTCTTGGGAAGTGTTCAAAAGTTATCTCCTCGAAGTGGGGAAGTAATGTCAGCACATACTCCTTGTAAGGAATAAGATTTGGGTGTTTCGTATCCCACTCTCCTTTGATCTGATTGATCACGAGAGCGGAATCTCCGAAGACACTCAGAAACTTGATCCTTAAATCAATTGCAGCTTGAAGACCCATGATACATGCCTCATACTCTGCCATGTTGTTGGTGCAGTTGAAACATAACCGAGCGGTGAGCGGAGTATGAGTTCCTTTGGGGGATATGATCACAGCACCGATACCATTACCCAAAGCGTTTGAGGCTCCGTCAAAGTGCATGGACCATCGGGATCCTTCCTTAGGTCCTTCGTCCAGTCCAGGTACTTCACAATCAGTCACTACCATGATATCCTCCTCTGGAAATTCAAAGTTCATCGACTGGTAATCGTCCACTGCCTGGTGTGCCAAATGGTCTGCCTATACACTTCCCTTGATTGCTTTCTGAGTCGTGTATTGGATGTCATATTTCGTCAAGATCATTTGCCATCTTGCTATTCTTCCAGACAGAGCAGGCTTTTCGAATATGTACTTAATTGGATCCATTTTTGAAATCAACAGAGTAGTGTGAGTCAACATATACTGTCTCAGCCGGCGAGCAGCCCATACCAGAGCGCAACAAGTTTTCTCGAGCAGTGAGTACCGAGTCTCACAGTCGGTAAACTTTTTGCTAAGGTAATAAATAGCGTGCTCTTTTCGGCCAGACTCGTCATGCTGCCCCAACACACACCCCATTGAGTTGTCAAGTACTGTCAATTATAGTATTAGAGGTCTTCCTTCAACCGGTGGCATAAGAATGGGTGGTTCTTGGAGATACTCTTTGATCTTTTCGAAAGCGGCCTGACATTCATCGTTCCAACGTACTACTTGATCTTTCTTCAGCAGCTTGAAGATGGGTTCACAGGTAGCAGTTAGATGTGAGATGAATCGGGCAATGTATTTCAATCGTCCTAGAAAGCCTCTGACTTCTTTCTCTGTCTTGGGAGTTGGCATCTCTTGTATGGCTTTCACTTTGGCAGGGTCCACTTGGATACCTTTGTCGCTTACGATGAAGCCTAGCAATTTTCCAGATCTCACCCCAAAGGTGCATTTGTTTGGGTTCAACCTCAGCTTTTACAACTTCAGACGTTCAAACAGCTTCCGTAGATGGTCAAGGTGTTCCTCCTTAGTTTGGGACCTTGCAATCATATCATCGACATACACTTCTATCTCGTGATGGATCATGTCATGAAATAAAGCAACCATGGCACGTTGGTAGGTTGCCCCAACATTTTTCAACCCAAAAGGCATGACCTTGTAGCAAAAGGTACCCCACTAAGTAACAAAAGTGGTCTTCTCCATGTCTTCAAGAGCCATCTTGATCTGATTATAACCGGAGAAACCGTCCATGAAGGAGAATACTTTATGCTGAGCAATGTTGTCAACCAGAACGTCGATATGGGGCAGAGGGAAATCATCCTTAGGGCTCGCCCTGTTCAAATCCCTGTAATCAACACACATTCAGACCTTACCATCCTTTTTCGGCACTGGAACCACGTTGGCAATCCACTGAGGGTAAGAAGTTACTGCCAGAAACCCGACATCAAATTGTTTCATAACCTCAGCTTTGATTTTCTCGGACATTTCTGGACGCATACAGCGGACCTTTTGTTTAACCAGAGGACCTTCATGACATGATCCATCATGAGATAGAAGTGTATGTTGACGACATGATCGCAAGGTCCCAAACTGAGGAAGAACACCTTGATCATCTGCAGAAATTGTTTGACCGTCTGAAGTTGTACAAGCTGAGGTTGAATCCGAACAAGTGCACCTTCGGGGTAAGATCTGGAAAGTTGCTAGGCTTCGTGGTAAGTGATAAGGGTATTCAAGTGGACCCTGCCAAGGTTAAAGCTATTCAAGAGATGCCAGTTCCTAAGACAGAGAAAGAGGTCAGAGGCTTTTTAGGACGCCTGAATTACATTGCTCGATTCATCTCGCATCTAACTGCCACCTGTGAACCAATCTTCAAGCTGCTGAAGAAAGATCAGGTAGTACGTTGGAATGATGAATGTCAGGTTGCTTTTGACAGAATCAAGGAGTATCTCCAAGAACCACCCATCCTTATGCCACCGGTTGAAGGGAGACCTCTGATACTATACCTGACAGTACTTGACAACTCAATGGGGTGTGTGCTGGGGCAGCATGACGAGTCTGGCCGAAAAGAGCATGCCATTTATTACCTTAGCAAAAAGTTTACCGACTGTGAGACCCGATACTCACTGCTTGAGAAAACTTGCTGCGCTTTGGTATGGGCTGCTCGCCGGCTGAGACAGTATATGCTGACTCACACTACCTTGTTGATCTCAAAGATGGATCCTATAAAGTACATATTTGAAAAGCCTGCTCTGTCTGGGAGAATAGCAAGATGGAAAATGATCTTGACAGAATACGACATCCAGTATACGACCCAGAAAGCCATCAAGGGAAGTGTATTGGCAGACCACTTGGCACATCAGGCAGTAAACGACTATCAGTCAATGAACTTCGAGTTTCCAGACGAGAGCATCATGATTGTGACTGATTGTGAAGTACCTGGACCGGATGAAGGACCTGAGGAAGGATCCCGATGGTCTATGCACTTTGACGGAGCCTCCAACGCTTTGGGTAACGGTATCGGCGCTGTGATCATATCCCCTCAAGGCACTCATACTCCACTCACTGCCCGGCTATGTTTCAACTGCACCAACAACATGGCGGAGTATGAGGCATGCATCATGGGTCTCCAAGCTGCGATCGACTTAAGGATCAAGTTTCTGAATGTCTTCGGAGATTCTGCTCTCGTGATCAATCAGATCAAAGGAGAGTGGGATACGAAACATCCGAATCTTATTCCTTACAGAGAATGTGTGTCGACATTGATCCCCCACTTCACAAAGATAACCTTTGAACACTTTCCGAGCGAAGAGAATCAGCTAGCGGACGCGTTAGCTACGATGTCTTCCATGTTCAAAGTCAAATGGGACAATGAGGCTCCCCGGATCATCATCTGGAAACTGGACGAACCGGCATACTGTTGTGATCTTGAGACTGAATTGGTAACCGAGAAGCCTTGGTACCACGAGGTGAAGAGATACTTGGAAGCTCAGGAATACCCTGAAGGTGCATCTGTCAATGATAAAAAGTTTCTGAGAAGGTTCGCAGCGAAGTTCTTCCTTAGCAACGGCATCCTGTATAAGCGAAACCATGATTCGACCTTTCTGCGTTGTGTGGACAAGACAGAAGCAGAAAGGATTATGGAAGAGCTACATGAAGGGACATTCGGAACACATTCCAGTGGAGACACTATGGCAAAGAAAATCCTTCGGGCAGGGTACTTCTGGTCCACAATGGAAGCTGACTGTTACCAACATTCTCGGACATGCCATAAGTGCCAGATATATGCAGACAAGGTGCAGGTTCCTCCAGTTCCTCTAAATGTTCTGACTGCGCCTTGGCCGTTTGCAATGTGGGGCATAGATATGATCGGTGATATTAAACCTACGGCATCCAATGGGCATCGCTTCATCCTAGTGGCGATTGATTACTTCACAAAGTGGGTTGAAGCAGCTTCCTACGCTACGATAACCAAGACTGTTGTAGCACGGTTCATTCGGCATAACCTAATCTGTCGATACGGCGTCCCAGAAAGGATCATTACAGACAACGATACCAATCTGAATAACAAGATGATCACTGAGCTCTGCGAGCAGTTTAAGATACAGCACCACAACTCTTCTCCTTACCGGCCGAAGATGAATGGGGCTGTAGAAGCAGCAAATAAGAACATTAAGAAAATCGTGCAGAAGATGACAGTGACTTATAAAGATTGGCACGAGATGTTACCGTTCGCTCTACATGGGTACCGTACGTCAGCCAGGACGTCAACCGGGGCAACTCCTTTCTCCTTGGTCTACGGTATGGAGGCAATCTTACCGATCGAAGTGCAAATACCCTCTCTCCGGATAATGAAGGATACAGATCTGAGCGAAGATGATTGGATCCAGACACGACTTGATCAGCTAAACTTAATTGACGAAAAGAGACTTGCTGCTATTTGTCATGGTCAGACGTACCAGAAACGGATGATCAGGGCATTTAACAAAAAGGTCAGACCACAAGAGTATCAAGTCGGGGATCTGGTAATCAAGCGTATTATCCTTCCTCAGAGTGATCCAAGGGGCAAATGGACCCCTACGTACGAAGGGCCATTTGTGGTTAAACATGTGTTCTCAGGAGGAGCCATGATTCTAACTACCATGGATGGTGACGACCTTCCTCACCCCGCCAATGCAGACATAGTAAAAAGATACTACGCATAATAAAGACCCGCTAGGCTGACATGCCTAGGCAAAAATTAGGGCTTCCCGGCGAACCAAAAGGGTTCGGGCAAAATGAAGGGATGAAATAAAAAAAATCTGTACACCCGGCAAGTCGAAAACCTGAAAAGGCGGCTTGGGAAAAAATGGGTATCCCGGTGGACTGAAAACCCGAAAGGGCGGTCCAGGCAAAAGTTAGGGATAAAAGCGTAATACTATGTCTCATTGGATCACCTTGCATCCAGAATCCGGTATCTACATCAAGTTTAGACGGCATCGATCAGTCAACTTCATCTTCAACTAAGGTCATCAAGTGATGAGACGCTCGGAGATATAAAGGCAATAGCAGAGTTGAAACCCAGTGGATCATTCATTTCACACAACTGTTTTATTTTCTCTTGTACAAATTTGTATAAACTCTTTTGTTCGGCGGCGTTCTCTTACTAGGACGTCAGCCTCTTGTACATAAACGCCTATTTACAGGCAAATTCAAAAATCAATACAAATATACTTTTCAGCTCAAATTGCCATTTGTTCTTCCTTTTCTGTTTTGTTTTGCGAAGAACGTCCAAGGTTCAATTTGTCATATATACATTGACACTAATTGCTAACTCATAAATATTTGCATATGAAACAAAGGATTAATTACAGGTAACATTAGAAACAGGGGCAATAAAGAGTTGTCTAAGCAATCTAATTGTTCTGTCCTCCAAGGTATCAAGGTAGGTTCGGCTGAAGAACACAACCAGTATATCTTAAATCCCCAGAGAGTAAGCCAGCAAGTCAGTGCGCTCTCCCCAAGCAAAGCTATTATCAGCCTTAAGGAAGTTGGGTATCCCCCGCAGATCTCAACATTCCCCAGCATGAGATACGAATATGCTTAACAAGCATCCCCGGCAGTCTTGGTCTAAAGATTGTTCCCCGGCGGTATATAAAACATTCAATGGAGTCATTTCCCCGGTACAATCCAAATCTTCCCCCAAGAGAGTCCGATCTAGTTCCCCAGGAAAGTTGGAATTCATCTCTCCAAGCAGTAAGCTTATCCCCAGTAGATTCTGGAAGCTTATCCTCGCAGAGTACGAACGCATCTCCCGACTTTATTCAAAGGTTATTTCCCTACCAGGATATAACTGGGTTATCCTCAGCCAAAAGCCACAGAAAGATCGTTCTCGGCGAAGTCTTCTTATCCCCAGCGAAGTCTATTAACACTTCCAACATAATAACGGTATCCCCAGCGAAGTTACCTTCAACATTTCAACAAAGTATCTCTCTCCCCACAGAGTATTGCTTCCCAGCAAGATCGTTAGAGTACTTTTCTCCCTGCAGAGTAATCCATTCGCCAAGTTTATTCCCCAACGGAGTTATCTTCTCCTACTGGTATTCTTGAACCTATCATCCCCAGCGGAAGCAAAATCTATTCTTCAACATCAGCCCAGGAGTGACTTCCCGGCACCCGTCAAGGATTTATGTTCCTAAAATGAAAAGATACATTCATAAACATCGCACTTCCATACATTATAGCATGCATATACGCATCATATCTTACAAATCTCATTTATGTTGATAACATCATTGCTTGATCCATATCACGCATTGCATATGACTGACCTTTACCTTTCAGGAAAGATCCAGTTAAGTTCTCAGCTACATTCCAAGACCTAGACTGGTTCAGTTAAATCGACCCTAAGATTTTTCTGTTTCTTATCCAGTCAAAGGCCTTCTCTGGTTCAGTCAGATCGACCCTAAGATCTCCGTGTTTCTTATCCAGTTGAAGATTTCAAGACCTTGACCGGTTCAGTTAAATCGACCCTAAGATTTTTCTGTTTCTTATCCAGTCAAAGGCCTTCTCTGGTTCAGTCAGATCGACCCTAAGATCTCCTTGTTTCTTATCCAGTTGAAGATTTCAAGACCTTGACCGGTTCAGCTAAATCGACCCTAAGATTTTCCTGTTTCTTATCCAGTCAAAGGCCCTCTCTGGTTCAGTCAGATCGACCCTAAGATCTCCCTGTTTCTTATCCAGTTGAAGATTTCAAGACCTTGTCCGGTTCAGTTAAATCGACCCTAAGATTTTCCTGTTTCTTATCCAGTCAAAGGCCTTCTCTAGTCCAGTTAAATCGACCCCTAAAAGATTTTCCTGATAAAGACTCAGTAGAAGACATCCAAGATTCTCTCAGCGTTACTGTTGAGATAGTAATCGTCCCCAGATTCTCTCAGCGTTCCTGTTGAGGTAGTAATCGTCCAAGGTTCTCTCAGCGTTCCTGTTGAGGTAGTAATCGTTCAAGGTTCTCTCACCATCCCGTTGAGGTAGTAACCATCCCTGGTTCATTCATCACCTTTTGAAGCTCCAGATCCAGCTCCTGTAACTAGTCAGGACACATCTACACAAAGAATTTGAAGACCAGCTCCTGTAACAGGTCAGGTAATCATTTTTCTTTTTCAGGTACGCAAGCTCTCGCTAAGGAATCTCTTACGCGATCAACATCCAGATGGCATCTATAAGCCCATCCACCATCCATCATCTCTCAGCATGGCATCTATAAGCCCATTATCCTATCCATCAATCTCCAAATGGCATCTATAAGCCCATTCCACCATCACACGACTATGTGAGCGCAAATTTCTGGGCACTCTAGTGTTCAATCATCTTCCACCTTCGGATTACGAAAGGCACGTCAGCCAATCTGCATCCTCAGGTCTAAGAAGATTGAACAGGGGCAACTATTGTACCCCAAAATTTGCCCTCCCATATTCTTCAAGATTTACAAAGAGCAAGCTTCAACATCTCCCCAAGGGTTGCACAGTTCAAGGGCCTCCTAAACAGTCAAAAACTAGGGTTTTGGTTCTGACAAAGAAATTGAAGTTTCCAAGGGTCTAAACAAGTCCCACATGCCTATAAACATGGTCAAGTATCCTCATACCAAGTTTCAAGACTTACAACACAAAATTGCACAGTCAAAAACCCTAATTGCTCAACAGTCAACTGTAGGGGCAAAATGGTCATTTGACAGTCAAAAGTTCAAATTTTTGGTCAACATCTTATTTTGAAGCCACAAACATCATTTGATCAATTCTTGATCATGATTCTCAAGGCATGGCTCAAAAAGTCTCAAGATGCAAAAGTTTCCATATTTGGACAATTGAAAAAGTCAACTGTAACTTGACCAAGGCATAACTTCCACATGGTTTATCAGAAAAATTCCATCCAAAGCTCATTTTGAAGAGAAAGACATTTCCTACAACTCCTGTTCACACTTCAAGTCCAAGAAATGCTCTCACAAAAAGTTATCAATTTCAACATTATAGGTCATTTTCAAAAGTCAACAAAAAGGGACTTTAAGTCAAAGACCATAACTTGATATTGGTAAATCAAAATGACATGGTACCAAAGGCATTGGTTAGAGGACTTCAAGACCTTTCCAAAATGTCCAAGAACATGATCAAAGCTTAAAAATTGAGCAAGATATGCCTTGTGGAAGTTGGGAAATTTTTGGGAATTTTGAAAAGTCAACTTTACTTCAAATGCCTCAAAATTGCTAGTGGGCCACATTTTCTTCCAAGATTCATCATCCAAAGGCTATGCACGACCATTTGGCCCAAAGGGGATTTATTTCATCATTTTTATTTATTTATTTGAATTTTTAATTACAATTAATTCATCTAATTAAATAAAATATGGAAAAAAATACTAAACCAATGCATTTGAATCTTTTTATGCAGTATTTCCTCTCCTTAAAGGCTCAAGATTCGTGTACAACCCAAATTGGAAAGATTGGCCATGATTGGAATCAAAATCACATGGAAAAGATTTGAAAAAATATGCATGAAAATCAAATATTCCATACATCAATGCAAAGGGTTTTGGATCCAAATTTCAACCCTAATCCGTTCCCATGCATATACTGATGCAAACCCTAAAGCTCAAAACCTGGAAGCTGCGCCCAAAACCATAAACAAACTTTGTACTTTTGTCAAAAAAATCAAAAACTGAAAACTGTCTTAGAGGACGATTCAAAGGAAAATATTGATCCCAAAAGCTTCCTAAGACATCATTGAACCTGACTGAATACTTTTCCACGCCCATAGCATCAAGAATTGGTACATAGAAGTCAAACTGTTTCATATTTTTTGCATAATCGTGTTTCTTCATTCATGCCATAATTTTGATTTCTAACGCTTGTTTTGTGCTAGTCTTATCACTCTGAAGCTAACCATACTGTTTAATTGAGTTTTTATTGCCTATACGCGAAGTTACCATTGAAGTTTGCTAGGGTTACAAAACTGTAAAATTGGGGCTTTACGTTTAAGAAAAAATCAGGCAACAAGACTTGTACCGTTCGAACCAGGAGCTTCATACGAATCCAATGCACTAGTCGCGCTCAATTTATCATGGGCCAATTCCTAATCGCTATTTTCATGTTCATCATTTAGTGGGGGTTTAAAACCCCCGCTATCTCTTTTTATTTTACAGGCAATTGAAGAAGAAGACAGACGTGTCCATGGCTTACAGTCTCATTTGAATTTCGCGCGAAATATCCACTAATCGTTTGTTTTACCTTATATTCATTATTTTCTATGTTATATACAACGCGTTGAAGCAGCTCAGTTGGTGGAATGTTGTGTTGGCAAGCTTTGGGACCTGGGTTCGATCCCCAGGTCCCCTCCTCTCTCCATATTATTTTTCTGGCCATGTTTGCATGTAGCGCTCTCTCCAGGTATCCACCATACGTTCACAATCCAGGCGCGCCACATGTCTCAGAATCTCAATCCAAAGATCAAGATTTGAAGAAAACCATGGGCACCAGTCAATGCATACGCACGTGGCCAGAAAAGTCAAACAAGGCCTTAAAACATTGGGCCTAATTGCTGGGACAAAACCTCTAAACTGGGGTCAACACCCCCATTGGTTTGCCTTCTTTCACTCATTTTATTTTTTCTATTTTTATTTGTTTAATTTAGTTTTAATTGAATGCTTTAAATTAATTTTTTTTCATAAAACATATAAAAATAATAAAAAATCAGAAAAGACAAAAACAAAAATATATTTTATTTAGCATTTTTTTGTAAAAAATCTTATTAATTAATTTAATTTTAATTCTAGGTTTAATTTTAAATATTTCTCTTAATAAATTAAAAAACGTAGAATTAGGGTTTTATATTTTTATCCTCTTTTCTTTTATCATTACTAATAATTAATTATTTATTTTTATAAATAAAATTGTATTAATTAATTAGGTTAACTCTAGGTTCAATTTTAACATGTTTTTTTTAATAAATTAAAAATAGTTAGAATTAGGTTTTAATTCCATTAATTCTCATTAAAATCCATAAATACAAAAAACTCCAAAATAATTTCCTTTCTCATTTAATTTAATTAATTTCGTAATTATAATTTAATTTCCTTAAAAGGGTCCAACGCCCTCGCATTCCCGATTTTAATTCTCTCCGCGTTTTATTTCTTTTTGTAAATATTCATGTAATTCTCCCAAAGCCATGTAATAGATCAATTAGGGTTTTTATTTTCTCGCACTTTATTTTACTTTAAATCGGGTCCTGGATTAATTTGGCGATGTGGACCCGCGCCTTTATAATAGCGTAGGACTTTTAATTCCGCACCTTTTAACTGTTAACTATTGCATGAAAGAATGAATGTCAAAAATAAAAGCAACGCGTAGATCACCAATGCATGAACAAGACAAAAATAAATGAACATGACACACAAATCACACACCACCCCTAGGGTACGCCTCACTGTTGCCTTGCCCCTCGAAAGGTGATCGTCGAGTAGAAGACGTTTTAGTAAGTCCTCATGATCCAGGAACCTGGCATGAGGGTAGCTTCTAAGGTGTATTCCTATTGCTCCGGTGATCACCATGTCCCGAACCTCGAATTGACCCGAACACCTCCAACGGTGGTGCTACCTACCTCTCAATGGTGGGATGGCACTACTTTAAGGACATTTACACAGACGAATTCCTTAGGGTAGGTAGACGACTCTAGATACTTGCTCTAATTTCAAAACAAATCAAAAAATACTTTTCACACCGACACCTTTTCAAAAAGCTTTCGAAAGCAATTTTTTCAAACACTCTTGAGGACCGATACAAGAGTCGAACTGAAATTTTCAAAGAAACTTTTTTTAAAACCCACAGTTGAAAATCAAACAAACATTTTTGAAAACACAAATGAGCAAGTATCTAAGAGCCCATGGATAACCATGGATAGAAAGGGTGCTAACACCTTCCCTTTCTATAATCTACCTCCCGAACCGAGAGCAATCTCTATAAGGAATTTTTTTGTGCTTTTGTCCTTTCCATTTGGAGAAAATAAAAGACGGTGGCGACTCTTGCTTCCGCGACATTTCGCGAACCAGCATTAAACAGTCAGTTCCAGATCCACCGATCACAGAACCTGTATAAGTGAGTGTGTGTAAATATAGCTGTTTTGCAATATATAATAAAGAAAGAAAAGGAGCGCAAGATTTTGAAATGCAACAAACGTCCAATGTTTTTATTGATGATATATGAAAATGACACACAAAAGCCCTCACAAATGAAGTCACGGTGCCCCGGGTAGGACACCGAGCCATAAAAGTTTCAACATATTGTTTGTTACAAATTGAAAACAAAAGAGTTCATTACTGAGTGACAAAAGTAATAGGTGTGAAGTCTTTGGCAGTCCAGTTGCTTGGTCCACTGTCGGTTGTTGGGTAGATCCAACTGTCGAATTCAGATTCCTCCACGTCGTCTTCAATAGCATTCACTCCCGGGTTGGTGATGAACACAAGAGGTCTTCCAATCCTTGCCTTACGAACAGCCCTCTGAGCTTCTGCAGTGAAACCCAAACCAAACTTGTCAGTCTTTGGAGTGAAGTCAGGAAGTCGGCCCCAGTTTGCGCACTCACCTTTCTCAATCACAGCTCGGGCATCCTTTAAGGAAGCCATCTTCAAAGGAGGGTATTCAATCACAGTTTCAGCTGATGCCAGTGTCTGAGGCACCTCTTCAAAGTGTTGAAAGGGGGTCTCAATGAATTCCCCGTCCATTTCTATGTACCGGAATGAGTTAAGGTGGCTGACCATATACTCTTCTTCCCCTTGAACTGTCACAATTTTCCCTCTGACCGGGTATTTAAGCTTCTGATGTAGTGTGGAGGTCACAACTCCAGCCTTGTGGATCCATGGACGACCCAGCAAACAAGAATAGGAGGGTCGGATATCCATTACATAGAAAGTAGAATCAAAAACTTGAGAGCCAACCCTGATCGGAATGTCAACTTCCCCATGTATCATCCTTTTCGAACCGTCAAAGGCCCGAACCACAATGTTACTAGGCTTGAGCTCTAAACCCTCACAATCCAACCTGTCTAGGGACTTCTTGGGCAATACGTTCAATGAAGAACCGGTGTCTACCAACACATGGGCAAGAGTAGTGCCCCTGCATTCAATGGAGACATGCAGGGCGTCATTATGGTTCTTTCCCTTGGCGGTCAGATCGGCGTCAGAGAAGCCCAACCCATTATCAGCAGTCAAGTTGGCCACACAATCGGTAAATTGATCAACAAACATTTCTTGTGGCACATGGGCCGTCTTCAGGAAGGAAATCAGGGCCTTGGCATGGGCCTCTGAACACAACAACAGTGATAGCATAGAAATCTTCAATGGTGTGTGCCCCAGCTGCTCAACTACGTTGAAATCACTTTTCTTGATAATCTTGAGGATCTCCTCCATCTCTTGCTGGGAGGCTTCAACAGTGGTTGTCTTTGGTGCCTCCGTCAGGGCAGGCAAATCAATAGCAATCCCTTTGCCCCGAGCGTCAGATGACTCAGCAACAGGGGTAGAAACAGGAACTTGATTAGGAAGGGGAACAGGCACACTTGCAGGTGTGATGATAAGAGGTTTTTGAATAGCTGGTGGCGCAATATCTGGCGAGAACAGCCTACCACTGCGAGTAATTTTGGCAGGCCCGGTGATGTTACTAACGCCGGTACTTGTATCAAACTCTTGCTTTACTCCAAGCACATAAACATCTGCTCCATAGTGCCATGGGACAGCTTTGTCGGATGTATAGGGGAGAGGCCCCGGAACAATGATGATGATAGGAGCAATCTTCTGAGTGGATATGATTTTGACAGGCTTCTTTGAGAGAGCCTTAGGAGGTTTGTTGAAAATAGTGACAATAGAAACTTCTTCAGCAGGGACAACAGGAACAACAATCTTCTCGAACAAGATCTCTTTGCTATCCATCAGGCTTTGGATACCTGATTTCAGCAAGGGACAACCAACAGGTGAAATAGCACATAGAAGGCAACCTTTACCACATCCCAGAAATAAACCGGCTAGCAACAGGTTCCTTTTGACAGTCATCAACAGAGTAACAATCTCTTCCACGGAGGCTACATACCGGTCTTCTTCCACAGCATTCACTCCATGCTGGGGCATGGGAGCAGTCACAACATTGGGCCTTTCGGGCGCCTCAAACTGTATTTATTTGGCATCAATAAGGTCCTGAACCTTATTCCTCAGAGCCCAGCAATCGTCCGTAGTATGCCCCAGGCTATCAGAGTGATAAGCGCAATGGGCGTTGGGGTTGTACTTTGGAGAAGCTGTGTTCACTACCTTCGGAGCTTCTTTGACAGTTTCCAGATTGGTTGACAGAAGTTGCGGCAATATCTGAGACATGGTCATACTGAGCCGAGTGTACTGCCTTTTGGGCCTCTCACCCCTTGGTTGGTTAAACTGCTGAGGAGCAACAACAGGCTTTGAAATTACCAATGCATTGACAGCTTGGCGGCGTTCCGGCTTAATTTGTCTTCTGGGACCATAAACAACACTGACTTCCTTCTTGAAGGGCTTCTTTTCAGTGCTCGCGGAGGCACCTTTCTGTATCTTCCCTGACTTGATGCCAGCTTCTATTCTCTCACCGGTTAAGATCAGGTCTGTGAACCCAGCAGAAGAATTACCAATCAGATGGTTGAAGAACGGACCAGACAAGGTCCCTAAGAACATGTCAACAAGTTCACGGTCAGTCAAAGGTGGCTGCACCCTTCCAGCCAATTCTCTCCACTTTTGCGCATACTCCTTAAAACCTTCGCCCATCCCCAGTGACATACCCTGGAGTTGGGTACGCGTGGGAGCGAGGTCAAAATTGTACTGATACTGTTTATAAAATGCAGTAGCCAAGTCCTCCCAGTTCCGGATACTGGCTCCATCCAGCTGATATAACCACTCGAGTTGAGCCCCAGAAAGGCTATCCTGAAAGAAATGGATCCATAGGTTCTTGTCTGCAGTTTAAGGTTGGATCTTCCTTACATATGATCTGAGATGCATCTTCGGGCAGGACAGCCCGTCATATCTTGCAAAAACTGGCACTTTGAACTTCGGGGGGATCACAATTCCAGCAACTAATCCCAAATCTTCGAAATCTAAGCCGGGAACTCTCTGCAGCTCCATAGCTGCCAACCTGTCTTCCAAGTCTATGTACTTATCATCGGCGGGCGGGTATTGTTGATCAGAGTAGTCTTCGTCTTCTTTAGCCTACTCTTCTTCAACTTCGGATTCAGAAGGTACCGCAACCGCATTCCCTTTACTGGTTCCTTCTTCAGATGTAGGGGAAAATTCAAGCACTCTTCTGGCTTCACCCTCAAACCTTCTTCCTAGGGTAGCCACCCCGATTCTTTTCTTCTTCTTTTTCACTTGCTCTTTGTTCCCAAGCAGGGCCTTTAGATCCTCCTGACCCTTAGCCAAGGTCATCAGGAGATGTTGAAACTGTGAGTTCTGAGACTGCAAGTCTTTGACCGTCTGTTCGAGATCCATCTTACTGAAATAAACATCAGAAAGATAAGGAAACCTGGTGTGGAGACCTGCTTATGCGTATGATGAATGATATGCTTATGTATGCAATACATTCAAGGATTTAGCAAATTCAAAATTGTTGCAAACAAAAAGAACGCACGTCATATTAATAAGAAGAAATTTGTCAGTACATAAATGCCCCATGGGCCAAATATTACAAAAACTTCTCAAGGTAAAAAGACGTTGCGCATCCTCTTCGGTGCGATGTAGGTGTTGAGGGTCTCTTCCTCATGGAGTCGGCGGGTAAGCTCCAAAACCTTCTTCTCACTGGCGTAGAAGCTGGCTTCAAAAGTGTTCTGTTCCTCCTTGAGTTGGATCCAACTCTTCTGCATCTCCTCCCATGATGTAGGCATGTCAGGATATAGGACGGTGTAGGGAACCTCTCCTTCCTTAACGGGCTCTTTAATCTCAGGGAGAACATGAGGGTAAGGCATCATTATACTCTGGGCTCGGGTTCGTACCCACTTGAGATAAGGCTCAAGAGGGATGGAGTTCTTGTGCCCCAGTGTCTTGCTGTCTACCTTGTTAGGCATCCTCCAAGCTCTGATGAATCTTTGGCGAAGTCCTTGCGCATCGTTGTCGAAGTCAAAAACTAGGTCAGGAATCAACATGTCGTGAGGGCCATCCCTCCTTGCATATCCAAACTGTCTCAAAGCTAGACAAGGGTTGTAAGTAATGCCTCCTCTAATGCCAAGTAATGGAACATTAGGGAACTCTCCACAACGATCGACGATGATGACATTTTCTCTCGACCGAGAACACCAATGTACATCAGAGTGTGTAAGGGTCATCAACCGTTGTGACCACCTTAAGCCTTGGTCATTCTTCAAAACAGATTGTGGAAGGTGCGAAATAAACCACCTTGCAAGGAGAGGAGTACAACACATGAGAACACCCCTCTTTCTCATTGTTCGTGTGTAAAATGAGTGAAGAACGTCCCCAAGCAATGTTGGTATTGGATTTCTGGATAAGAAGATTTTGACGGCGTTGACATCTACAAGCTGGTCAGGATTTGGGAACAAGACCAACCCATAAATGAGGATTGCCACAATTTCTTCAAAGGCTTGTAGATCCAATGAATTCCAACACTCTTGTGCCTTCTCAAACAAGAATTTTGCCAAGAAGCCTTTGACACCGCTTCTAGTTTCCCAATGCCCCTTGATGTCAGATGGTTGCAAGTGTAGTGCTTGAGCAACATCTTCAGGCTTTGGTTCCTTTTCCGTACCGTTGAAAGGTAGTTGATTAAGGATAGGAATTCTCAGGAGTTGAGAAAATTCCTCTAAAGTGGGCACCAACTGGTAGTCGGGGAAAGTGAAACAGTGGTGAAGGGGGTCAAAGAACTGGAACAACACCTTTACCATGTCCTCTTCAATGTTGGTGTTGACTAGGCTGAGCAGTCTACCATGTCTTTCACTGAAGGGAGAGCTTTCCGGAATTCTGGATGTGAGCTCCTTGAGTTGAGGAGGGATTCTCACAAGGTTGACTTGGATAGTTTTCCTGCGAAGAATTTCCATGACCTACAAAACAAGAACAAAGATGAAGATCCAAACCCTTGAAATGGTTAGTGAATGCATATGATGCTTTATGATGTTCATGATGTATGCACAAACATATGTACAAGCAATTCACACAAAACCCTAGTTTCAGGCTTGCATGGGGTTTCATAGGTAAGTACCCTCTTGAGTGTAGTTGGCTTAAAAACCTGCCCTATAAATAGTAACCGGGTTCTAAGGAGCTCAATATCATTGGATTGTTTTCCATGTTCATTGTTTTGGTTTAGCCACTTAACTAGCGACCAAAATATTCCAAGAAAACAACCCTCAATGAGTGTAGTATCGAGTATCTACCAACTTCGGACTGCACCAAAGCCGGTCATCTCACTGCCCCTAATGAAAGGCCAAGATGGTCAAGTAAGGTTCTAGGTCATTAGTGCTTAGTGACATCACTCAGCGGCCCCGTACTCTCCTTGATTGAACTCAAGGGTTACCGGTACTCACAAACATGTCGCACTAATATAGCTATTGCTTCAACCGTGTCGGTATACCCCGCACAGTTTCCACAACGTATTGCTATCTATGAATGTTTCCCCAAATCCGGGTGTAGGATTGCAAACCCATTCAAGAGAGCCAAGATGTAAAGCAATAAAAGCAAACAATTAGTCATGCGAGAGGGTGATCTAAGCCCTAAGGTTACTCCACTTTAAAGTAATCCCCAGCAGAGTCGCCAGTTCTGTGATACGGTGGGAGAACTGACTTAAGGTTTTGCGTTTGTTTTTGCAAATGTTTCGGTTGAGCAAGAGTCGCCACCGACTTTTTATTTTATCCTAAGGAAAGGTTAAAAAGCACAGCAAAAACCTTTGAGATGTTTTCTTGGGTTCGGGGAGTAGATTATAGAAAGGGAAGGTATTAGCACCCTTTCTATCCATGGTTATCCATGGGCTCTTAGTTACTTGCTTAGATCAACTTGCCTTAATTTTCAATTGTTTGAAATGGTGCTTTATGTGTGGGTTTGAAAAATGTTTTGAAAAGAGGCCGATGTGGTGGCAACCTTTGTAATGATCCATGTTGGGATGTATACAAAGGTGTATGTATTTTGAAAAGTTTTCAATGTTTTTGAAAGTTGTTTTGAAAGTGTGTTGTGATGTGTGTTTTTTGAAAAGATAGGCCAGTGTTTTTGTTTTGCAAGTTGGCAAGTAACCAAGAGTCGTCTACTCCTAAATTTCTCAAAGATTTTTCCTATGTTTTAACCCTTTTAACAATTTTGTTCCACCATTGTATTTGGTGGACAATCTTGTGTTAGGATGTGAACGGGACGGGCGCGGGTCATCGTTTAGACCATGATTGCAATGGTGCCAAGTGTCTTTGGGCAATTTTTCCTTTAAGGGACTTGATCATTTGTTTAGGCAACTTTCGAAAGCGTCATCAAGGGACTGTGATCATTTGAATTGTTTTGTTTTGCCAAAGACACCTAACATGCAATATGGCCCATTATTGAAGGCAACAAGTGGAGTAACCCTAGGGGTGCAAGTGTGATTGGTGTTGTCCATTTTCATGCTTTGTTATCTTTGAATTAGGTCAAGCTATTTGTTTTGGTTGATTTTTGCATACAAAACCCTAAGTCTATCATGGCATATTTAGAAAGCTTTTAAATGCGAAATTTAAAGTCCTAAACTATTACAACACAATTATGGGATGGGGGGTACAAATGTTCAAATGGGGGATATTTAGCAAAAAAAATTAAATCTAAACTATTACATCCAAATTGAATATACAAATTATTTAATATACAATAAAAATAAAATAAAATAAATATGCAAGATGCAAAAATGATTTCCATATGTATGTAAAAAGGTATTTTTCATGTGACAAATAAACAAAAATAAAAATGAATAATTTTGGATATTTTTACATTTTAGGGCAAAACCCTAATTTTCTAAGTAAGAAGTATTTATTATTTAATATATGCAATATTTATTAATTATGTACAAAAAATAAATAAAAAGGAAGTATATTGTAAAAAAGTGATTTTTAAGTTAAATATTAATAAAAATAAAAATGTATTAATTTTGTATTTTTCTCCTAAATATTCTAATAAATATATAAGTATTTATATTATTTACTAAATATATTAAATATGTACAAAAAATAAAATATTTATTATTTACAAAAAAAAGGTATATTTTTTAGGAAATGTTTTCAAGAGATAAAATAAAATAAAAATCAGAAAATATAATGTATTTTGTATTTTTTAGTATTTTAAATAAAAAGATATATATGTTATTTACAATGTATAAATTCAAATAAAACAAATAAAATCCAAATAAAATGCAAAAATGGTTGAAAAAAATATTTTTAATATTTTTAATATTTTGGCAAAAAATAATAAGTCAGAAACAAAAAGAAAAAGTCAAAAAATGATAAAAATAAACACAATGGGCCAAGGGGGTGCAAGTGTGGAAAAGTGGTGCAAATAGAAAAAAGGTCAGGCCCAGCCCAGAAGAACTTTGTCTTCAACCTCTGGACATTCAAACAGAGCAAAACACGCGCTTCCTGCTATCTCATGATTCCTGGACTTTCAAGCAAAACTCATAACACCAAAAATGTAGAGCATCATGTCACGAGTTCATACATATAAAAAACTTGATCTAACTCTCAGAAATGAGAGAGAATTTCTTCTCCCCTAATTTCTGACCTAAGTTTTTTCAGATGTTCAGGTTCAAAATACTCTTAGCACACACAATATAAATGAAAAGTAACTATATGGATGGCTTCAGGGCTATGATTAGAACATGTTTTCTTCACAAACTTAAACCTAACTATGCCTAGATAGAGAGATAGAAGTTCAAAAACTTACCTGTTCAGCTTGATTCGTGTATGACAATGGAGGTACTTTCAGTGCAATGTGAGGACTTGTACAGCTTGCTTGAAGTTCAGGGATGCTTCTCCAATGCTTGGTGTGCTTTGAATCTTGCTATATCAAGCTACAGAAGTCAACCTGCAAGAGAGAAAAGTGAAAATGGCAAATGATGTTAGGGATGTTACAGTTCGTGTCCAATGCTTGGGATAACTTCAGTGGGTGATAGGGAATGTGTTTGCAAAGGTTTCAGCCAAAACGCACGAGTGGAAGTGTTTATGGAAGTCAAGTTGCAGAAGGGACTCTATTTTTGCAGCAAGGAGGTGTTTGTGTGTTTGAGGAGGTATTGGAAGTGGTTGGCTCGTGCTTTAGCTCAGTTATGATGTTTGGAAAATGTTCACAATGTTTTCTTAGGCTTGTGTTGACAGAAAATGAGAGTTGTGTTTCAAAATGCAAGTTTCTTCTAATGTAAGCCAAAAGTTGTCAAGTTGGTTTACAAGCTTATGCAGGCCCCCTAAACATGCTGCCTCAATCCCTCTTGATCAGTGTGATTAGTTCCTGAACTTGTGCCTAGAAGATATGCATTGTACTTCTTTGATTCATGTTTTGACATAAAGCCATACTTTACAAGAATGGATAAGTCACTTTTTCCAAATATGGCTTAATTCTTCATGTAATGACCAAATGCACAAAATAATGCTAGCACACAATGGATTGGAATTTAATTTTTGAGTGTAAATGAGATTAGAGGCCTGTAACTAGCTTGAACCATGCTGATTTCAAAAATGCAAAGTGTATGAACATGTAAATGGCTCATGAACAAAGTGACTTTTGCCCATATTGACAAATTCGATTCACTCTAACCACAAGGGTGTTTGAGAAGTTCTTGGACAATTTGGAAAGCTTGGAATGTGTAATACAATCCATCTTTGTAATTCAAGTTCAAATTCCAAGTGGAAGCATGTGAAAAGTGGCCATGAAGTTGGGCAAAAATCCTGCCTAGAATAGGTCAAAAATTTTCTAAGTTAAGAATGTTTTACACCCTTGTTCCAAAAATTGTAACTTGAGCTACAAGCTTCTTTTGAGGAAACTTTGTGAATCAAAGTTGTAGATTTTGAAATGTACTACAACTTTCATGTTTTGAGTTTTGTTTGAATCCAAATGTATGTTGATGAAAAGATGGGACAAAGTTAGGAAAAAATTAGGAATTTTCATAACTTAGAAAAATTCTAAGTTATGAAATTTCTTCATTTCAAACCCTAATTTGTGATTTTTGATTTCTTGATGAACAAGTTTCATAATTTGACATGTCTTGATGAAAAATGAATCTTGGCACTTGATTTTGACCAAAAAGTCAAAGTTTGACTTTTCAGTATACAGTCAAATTTGGCTCAGTTGACTGGAAAATTCATCTGTCAATCTTGTGCATTTGGGATCTTTTGAACTTGTTGAACATGTCAAGACAATTCCATTGAGTCCTTGAGTCCATATGTGAGCTTGGTTTGCCATTGGTTAGGTCAAACAGTCAAAAATTTCCTTTGTGCAGTCAAAACCCTAAAAATGACCATTTTGCCCTTTTGGTGATCTGATCAAATTTCTTGTGGATTTGTGATCCAAACTTGATCAAATGGTCCATATGAGTTCATAATGTTGATGTGGGTCAAAAATCATGAGGTTTGACTGTCAATTGGCCACAGTTGACTTTTTCCCCAATACAGCTGATTTCTAGGTCAACTGTCCAATTGACTGGGCAAAGATTGGAATCAAGGCTTGAAACTTGGTATGGATAAACCTGTGAGTCCAACATGAAGCAAGAAAGTCATCTTGGGAATTTTAGGTCAAAACATCTTTGTGCAAACTCAAACCCTAATTTGGGTCAACAGTGCAAGGAGAAGTCTTGAGCAGGGCAAACCCTAGCTTGATCTTGAGCTCCAAGGGTCTTGTGATGAGAAAATATTGATGAAATGGGAGGGCAAATTTTGGGGTACAACAGTTGCCCCTGTTCAATCTTCTTGAACCTGAAGAGTTAGATTGGCAAGTTTGCCTTTCACGACTCGAGGGTAAAAGGAGATTGGACACTAGAGTGCCCTGAAATTTGCACTCGCATGCTGGAGTATCAGCAATGTGATGGTGGGAATGGGCTTATAGATGCCATTTGGAAAGATGGTGGATAGGAGGATGGGCTTATAGATGCCATCTGGAGATGTGACAGAACCTTGTCGGGAATGGGCTTATAGATGCCATTGGAAGTGTTGATCGCGTAAGAGATTCCTTAGCGAGAACTTGCGTATTTTGAGAAAGGAAGATGGTTTCCTGGCCTGTTACAAGTGTTGATCTTCAAACTCTTCATGTAGACATGCCCTGGCTAGATACAGGAGTCGAATCCACAATTAGTTTCTCATAGATGTTCCCTGGCTAGATACAGGAATCGAATCTGGAACTTCAAAAGGTTGTTTATAGACGTGCCCTGGCTGGATACAGGTATCGAATTTCTAAACTGTTCATGTAGACGTGCCCTGTCTAGATACAGGTATCGAATCCACAATCAAATCACTCAAAGATATGCCCTGGCTAGATACAGGAATCGAATATGGAATTAGTCGTCTACAGATGTGCCCTGGCTGGATACAGGTATCGAATCTGGAAATTGTTGTCTACAGATATGCCCTGGCTGGATACAGGTATCGAATCTGGAAATTATTGTCTACAGATATGCCCTGGCTGGATACAGGTATCGAATCTGGAAACTCTTCATGCAGATGTGCCCTGGCTGGATACAGGTATCGAATCTACAATCAAATCACTCACAGATATGCCCTGGCTAGATACAGGAATCGAATCTGGAATTGTGACAGTTGATAGTAATCATCTTTGGATTGACCTTTTCCTGAAAAGGCAAGACATTAGTTGTATGCAATGTCATGATGTATGAAATGCATGATGTCATGATGCTCAAAATGAGATAGTGTTGTATGCACTTTATCATGTATGTAAGCAGGATGTATGAAATGTGAAATGTTTATGAATGTATTTCCGTCTAGGAAAATAAATCCTTGACGACTGCCGGGAATTTGTTGAATCCTGGGCTGATGTTTTGAAGAGTAGAGTTCTTCTTTTCCGCTGGGGATGATGGTTGCAAGAATAAACCGGTAGGAGAAGATGACTCCATTGGGGAAAAAACTTGTTGGAGAGATTACTCCGCGGGGAATTACTCTGTGGGAAGAGATACTTCACTGAGGTTTTGATGAGAGCTCCGCTGGGGATTCCGCTGATAAGTTATGTTGGGGAACTTGGTGATGAACTCCGCTGAGGATAGGAAGAACTTTGCCGAGGACGATCTTTCCGTGGTGATTAGCTGAGGATAACCCAGTTATAAGTCCTGGTGGGGAAATAACCTTTGAATAAAGCCGGGGAGACGCGTTTGTACTCTGCAGGGGAATAAGCTTCCAGAATCTACTGGGGATAAGCTTCCAGAATCTACTGGGAAGGATGATTCAACTTTCCTGGGGAAACTTTTCAGGCTGTACTGGGGGAATGGCTCCACTGGGGTGTCTTGTATTCCGCCGGGGAACAATCTTATATTAAGACTGCCGGGGAGTCTTGTTGAGGAATGTCTATACTCCGCTGGGGAATGTTGAGATCTTTTGGGGATGCCCAACTTCCTTAAGGTTGACAGTAGACTAACTCTGCTTGAGGAGAGTATCGCTGACTTGCTAGGGGAACAATGTGCCTTTTCAGGGCTGCTGGGAGACCAACTCTTCCTGGAGAGAGTATTGCTGAAATCTAGTCTTACTCTGTGGGGAGTTGAGGTAACTTGGTTACGTTCTTCAGCCGAACCTACCTTGGTACCTTGGTGGAAAGAGCAACTAGATCGCTTAGACAATTCTAAATTGCCCCTGTTTCTGATGTCATATGTAATTAGTCCTTTGTTTTGCATGCAAATATTCATGATTAGCAATTAATGTCAAATGCATATATCAAAAATGAACATTGGACGTTCTTCGCAAAACAAAACAGAAAAAGGAAAAACGATGGGTAATTTGTCTGAAAAATTGAACTTGTATTAATTTTGAAATTTGCCTATAAATAGGCGTTTTATGTACAGGAGGCTGACGTCCTAGTAAGAGAACGCCGCCGAGTAAAACAGAGTTTATACAATTTTGTGAAAAGGAAACAAAACAGCTATGTGAAAAATAATCCCACTGGGTTCCAACTCTGCTATCGCCTTTATGTCTTCAAGCGTCTCATCACTCTGCTGCTTAGTTGAAGATGAAGCTGATTGATTGGCGTCGTCTGAGCCCGATAGTTGATGCCGAATTCTGGATGCAAGGTGATCCAAAGATACATAGTATTACGCTTTATCCCTAACTTTTGCCTGGACCGCCCTTTCGGGTTTTCAGTCCACCGGGATACCCATTTTTGCCCAAGCCGCCTTTTCAGGTTTTCGACTTGCCGGGTGTACAGATTTTTTTATTTTCATCCCTTATTTTTGCCCGAACCCTTTTGGTTCGCCGGGAAGCCCTTATTTTTGCCTAGGTGTGTCAACCTAGCGGGTCTTTTATCATGCGTAGTATCTTTTTACTATGTCTGCATTGGCGGGGTGAGGAAGGTCGTCACCATCCATGGTGGTCAGAATCATAGCTCCTCATGAGAAGATATGTTTAACCACAAATGGCCCTTCGTATGTAGGGGTCCATTTGCCCCTGGGATCACTTTGAGGAAGAATGATGCGCTTGATTACCAGATCTCCGACTTGATACTCTTGTCGTCTGACCTTCTTGTTAAATGCCCTGATCATCCGTTTTTGGTACGTCTGACCATGACAAATAGCAGTGAGTCTCTTTTCGTCAATTAGGTTTAATTAATCAAGCCGAGTCTGGATCCAGTCATCTTCGCTCAAACCTGCATCCTTCATTATCCGGAGAGAGGGTATCTGGACTTCAATAGGCAAGACTGCCTCCATGCCATATACCAAGGAAAAGGGAGTTGCCCCTGTTGATGTCCGTGCTGAGGTACGGTACCCATGGAGGGTAAATGGCAACATTTCGTGCCAATCTTTGTAGGTCACTGTCATCTTCTGCACAATCTTCTTGATGTTCTTATTCGCTGCTTCTACAGCTCCATTCATCTTCAGCCGGTAGGGAGAAGAGTTGTGGTGCTGTATCTTGAATTGCTTGCAGAGCTCAGTGATCATCTTGTTGTTAAGATTGGTACCATTATCTGTAATGATCCTCTCAGGTACACCGTATCGACAGATCAGGTTGTGTCGAATAAACCGTGCCACGACGTTCTTGGTTACCGTAGCGTAGGAAGCTGCTTCAACCCACTTTGTGAAGTAATCAATCGCTACTAGGATGAAGCGATGCCTGTTAGATGCCGTAGGTCTGATTTCTCCGATCATATCAATGCCCCACATTGCAAAAGGCCAAGGTGTTGCCAAGACGTTCAGAGGAACCGGAGGAATGTGCACCTTATCAGCATAGATCTGGCATTTATGACAAGTCCGAGAATGCTGATAACAGTCGGCTTCCATTGTGGACCAGAAATATCCTGCCCGAAGGATTTTCTTTGCCATGGTATGTCCACTGGAATGTGTTCCGAAGGTACCTTCATGTAGCTCTGCCATGATCCTTTCTGCTTCAATCTTATCCACACAATTCAGTAAGGTTGAATCATGGTTTCGCTTGTAGAGAATGCCATTGCTGAGGAAGAACTTTGCCGCAAACCTTCTCAGCAACTTCTTGTCATTAACCGATGCACCTTTTGGGTATTCTTGAGCTTCAAGGTACCTCTTCACTTCATGATACCAGGGTTTTTCTGTTACCTCTTCAGCCTCAAGATCACAGCAATATGCAGGTTCTTCCAACTTCCAAATAATGATCTGGGGCGCCTCGTTGTCCCATTTGACTTTGAACATAGAAGACATCGTAGCCAACGCGTCCGCTAACTGATTCTCCTCTCTTGGGAAGTGTTCAAAAGTTATCTCCTCGAAGTGGGGAAGAAAAGTCAGCACATACTCCTTGTAAGGAATAAGATTTGGGTATTTCGTATCCCACTCGCCTTTGACCTGATTGATCACGAGAGCGGAATCGCCGAAGACACTCAGAAACTTGATCCTTAAATCAATTGCAGCTTGAAGACCCGTGATACATGCCTCATACTCTGCCATGTTGTTGGTGCAGTTGAAACATAGCCGGTCGGTGAGTGGAGTATGAGTTCCTTTAGGGGATATGATCACAGCGCCGATTCCATTACCCAAAGCGTTCGAGGCTTCGTCAAAGTGCATAGACCATCGGGATCCTTCCTCAGGTCCTTCATCCGGTCCAGGTACTTCACAATCAGTCACTACCATGATATCCTCGTCTGGAAATTCAAAGTTCATTGACTGGTAGTCGTCCACTGCCTGATGTGCCAGATAGTCTGCCAATACACTTCCGTTGATTGCTTTTTGAGTCGTGTACTAGATGTCATATTCCGTCAAGATCATCTGCCATCTTGCTATTCTTCCGGACAAGGCGGGCTTTTCGAATATGTACTTGATTGGATCCATTTTTGAAATCAACAGAGTAGTGTGAGTCAACATATACTGTCTCAGCCGGCGAGCAGCCCATACCAAAGCGCAACAAGTTTTCTCGAGCAGTGAGTATCGAGTCTCACAGTCGGTAAACTTTTTGCTAAGGTAATAAATAACGTGCTCTTTTCGGCCAGACTCGTCATGCTGCCCCAGCACACACCCCATTGAGTTGTCCAGTACTGTCAAGTATAGTATTAGAGGTCTCCCTTCAACCGGTGGCATAAGAATGGGTGGTTCTTGGAGATACTCTTTGATCTTTTCGAAAGAGGCCTGACATTCATCGTTCCAACGTACTACTTGATCTTTCTTCAGTAGCTTGAAGATTGGCTCACAGGTAGCAGTTAGGTGCGAGATGAATCGGGCAATGTAGTTCAATCGTCCTAGAAAGCCTCTGACTTCTTTCTCTGTCTTGGGAGTTGGCATCTCTTGTATGGCTTTCACTTTGGCAGGGTTTACTTGAATACCTTTGTCACTTACGACGAAACCTAGCAATTTTCCAGATCTTACCCCAAAGGTGCACTTGTTTGGGTTCAACCTCAGCTTGTACAACTTCAGACGGTCAAACAGCTTTCGTAGATGGTCAAGGTGTTCCTCCTCAGTTTGGGACCTTGCAATCATATCATCGACGTATACTTCTATCTCGTGATGGATCATGTCATGAAACAACACAACCATGGCACGTTGGTAGGTTGCCCCAGCATTTTTCAACCCAAAAGGCATGACCTTGTAGCAAAAGGTGCCCCACTGAGTAACAAAAGTAGTCTTCTCCATGTCTTCAGGAGCCATCTTGATCTGGTTATAACCGGAGAAGCCGTCCATGAAGAGAATACCTTATGCTGAGCAGTATTGTCAACCAGAACATCGATGTGAGGCAGAGGGAAATCATCCTTGGGGCTGGCCCTATTCAAATCCCTGTAATCAACACACATTTGGACCTTACCATCCTTTTTCGGCACTGGAACCACGTTGGCAATCCACTGAGGGTAAGAAGTCACTGCTAGAAACCCGACATCAAATTGTTTCATAACCTCGGCTTTGATTTTCTCGGACATTTCTGGACGCATACGGCGGACCTTCTGTTTTACCGGAGGGAAATCTTCCTTAGTAGGCAAGTGATGAACCACAATGTCGGTATCCAACCCAGGCATGTCTTCGTAAGACCAGGCAAAGATTTCCACATAGTCATGCAGCATCTGAATCAACCGTTGTTTCACACTGAGCTCTAGATTGGCACCAATCTTGACTTCCTTTCTGTCTGTCTCAGTACCCAGATTTACCGTTTCCACTGGCTCTTCATGTGGCTGAATGGCCCTCTCTTCCTGGAGTAGCAGTCTTGCAAGTTCACCAGGCACTTCGCAATCATCTTCACCTTCGTCTTCGGCTAAGTTGATCGGATTTTCAAAGTCATAACTGGCAGTAGCAGAGTCGTTACCAGTGACATCCAGAGTGGATTGGAACCTGTATAAGTGAGTGTGTGTAAATATAGCTGTTTTGCGATATATAATAAAGAAAGAAAAGGAGCGCAAGATTTTGAAATGCAACAAACGTCCAATGTTTTTATTGATGATATATGAAAATGACACACAAAAGCCCTCACAAATGAAGCCACGGTGCCCCGGGTAGGACACCGAGCCATAAAAGTTTCAACATATTGTTTGTTACAAATTGAAAACAAAAGAGTTCATTACTGAGTGACAAAAGTAATAGGTGTGAAGTCTTTGGCAGTCCAGTTGCTTGGTCCACTGTCGGTTGCTGGGTAGATCCAGCTGTCGAATTCAGATTCCTCCATGTCGTCTTCAATAGCATTTACTCCCGGGTTGGTGATGAACACAGGAGGTTTTTCAATTCTTTCCTTACGAACAGCCCTCCGAGCTTCTGCAGTGAAGCCCAAACCAAACTTGTCAGTCTTTGGAGTGAAATCAGGAAGTCGGCCCCAATTTGCGCACTCACCCTTTTCGATAACAGCCCGAGCATCCTTTAAGGAAACCATCTTCAAAGGAGGGTCTTCAATCACAGTTTCTGCTGACGCCAGTGTTTGAGGCACCTCTTCAAAGTGTTGAAAGGGGGTTTCAATGAACTCCCCATCCATTTCTATGTACCAGAACGAATTGAGGTGGCTGACCATATACTCTTCCTCCCCCTGAACTGTAACAATCTTCCCTCTGACTGGGTACTTAAGCTTCTGATGTAGTGTGGAGGTCACAGCTGCAGCCTTATGGATCCATGGACGACCCAGCAAACAGGAATAGGATGGTCGGATATCCATCACATAGAAAGTAGAATCAAAAACTTGAGAGCCAACCCTGATTGGAATGTCAACTTCGCCATGTACCATCCTTTTCGAACCATCAAAGGCCCGGACAACAATGTTACTAGGTTTGAGCTCTAAACCCTCACAATCTAACCTGTCTAGGGCCTTCTTGGGCAATACATTCAATGAAGAACCGGTGTCTACCAACACATGGGCAAGAGTAGTGCCCCTGCATTCAATGGAGACATGCATGGCGTCGTTATGGTTCTTTCCCTTGGCAGTCAGATCGGCATCAGAGAAGCCCAACCCATTATCAGCAGTCAAGTTGGCCACACAATCGGTAAATTGATCAGCAGACGTTTCTTGTGGCACATGGGTCGTCTTCAGGAAGGAAATCAGGGCCTTGGCATGGGCCTCTGAACACAACAACAGTGATAGCATTGAAATCTTTGATGGGGTGTGCCCCAACTACTTAACTACATTGAAATCACTTTTCTTAATGATCTTGAGAATCTCTTCCATCTCTTGTTGGGAAGCCTCAACAATGGTTGTCTTTGGTGCCTCCGTCAGGGCAGGAAAATCAGTAGCAATCCCTTTGCCCCGAGCGTCAGATGACTCGACAGCAGAGGTAGAAATAGGAACTTGATTAGGAAGGGAAGCAGGCACACTTGCAGGTGTAATGACGAGAGGTTTCTGAATAGCTGGTGGCGCAATATCTGGTGAGAACAGCCTACCAATGCGAGTAACTTTGGCAGGCCCGGTGATGTTACTGACGCCGGTACTAGTATCAAACTCTTGTTTAACTCCAAGCACATAAACATCTGCCCCATAGTGCCATGGGACAACTTTGTCGGATGTATAGGGGAGAGGCCTCAGAACAGTGATGATGACATGAGCAATCTTCTGAGTGGACATGATTTTGATAGGCTTCCTTGAGGGAGCCTTATGAGGGTTGTTGAAAATAGTGACAATAGAAACTTCTTCAGCAGGAATAGCAGGAACAACAATCTTCTCGAACAAGATCTCTTTGCTATCCATCAGGCTTTGGATACCTGATTTCAGTAGAGGACAACCAACAGGTGAAACAGCACACAGAAGGCAACCTTTACCACATCCCGGAAATAAACCGGCTAGCAACAGGTTCCTCTTGACAGTCAATAACGGAGTAGCAATATCATCCACGGAGGCCACATACAGGTCTTCTTCCACAGCATTCACTCCATGTTGGGGCATGGGAGCAGTCACAACATTGGGCCTTTCGGGCGCCTCAAACTGTATTTCTTTAGCATCAATAAGGTCCTGAACCTTATTCCTAAGAGCCCAGCAATCGTCCGTAGTATGCCCCGGGCTATCAGAGTGATAAGCGCAACGGGCGTTGGGGTTGTACTTTGGAGAAGCTGTATTCACTACCTTCAGAGCTTCTTTGACAGTTACCAGATGGGTTGACAGCAGTTGCGGCAAAATCTGAGACAGGGTCATACTGAGCCGAGTGTACTGCCTTTTGGGTCTCTCACCCCTTGGTTGGTTGTATTACTGAGGAGCAGCATCAGGCTTTGAAATCACCAACGCGTTGACAGCTTGGCGGCGTTCCGGTTTAACTTGTCTTCTGGGACCATAAACAGCACTGGCTTCCTTCTTGAAGGGCTTCTTTTCAGTACTCGCAGACGCACCTTTCTGTATCTTCCCCGACTTGATACCAGCTTCTATCCTCTCACCGGTTAAGATCAGGTCTGTGAACCCAGCTGAAGAATTACCAATCAGATGGTTGAAGAACGGATCAGACAGGGTCCCCAGGAACATGTCAATAAGTTCACGGCCAGTCAGCGGTGGCTGCACCCTGCCAGCCAGGTCTCTCCACTTTTGCGCATACTCCTTGAATCCTTCGCCCGTCCCCAGTGACATACCCTGGAGTTGGGTACGCGTGGGAGCGAGGTCAGAATTGTACTGATATTGTTTATAAAATGCAGTAGCCAAGTCCTCCCAGTTTCGGATACTGGCTCCATCCAGCTGATAAAACCACTCGAGTTGAGCCCCTGAAAGGCTATCCTGAAAGAAATGGATCCATAAGTTCTTGTCTGCAGTGTAAGGTTGGATCTTCCTTACATATGATCTGAGATGCATCTTCGGGCAGGATAGCCCGTCATATCTTGCAAAAATTGGCACTTTGAACTTCGGGGGGATCACAATTCCAGCAACTAATCCTAAATCTTGAAATCTAAGCCGGGAACTCTCTGCAGCTCCATAGCTACCAACCTGTCTTCCAAACCTTTGTACTTGTCATCGGCGGGCGGGTATTGTTGCTCAGAGTAGTCTTCATCTTCTTCAGCCTCTCCTTCTTCAGCTTCGGATTCGGAAGGTACCGCAGCCACATTCCCTTTACTGGTTCCCTCTTCAGATGTAGGGGGAAATTCAAGAACTCTTCTGGCTTCACCCTCAAACCTTCTTCCTAGGGTAGCCACCCCGATTCTTTTCTTCTTCTTTTTCACTTGCTCTTTGTTCCCAAGCAGGGCTTTTAGATCCTCCTGACCTTTAGCCAAGGTCATCAGGAGATGTTGAAACTGTGAGTTTTGAGACTGCAAGTCCTTGACCGTCTGTTCGAGATCCATCTTACTGAAATAAACAGCAGAAAGATAAGGAAACCTGGTGTGGAGACCTGCTTATGCACATGATGAATGATATGTTTATGTATGCAATACATTCAAGGATTTAGAAAATTCAAAATTGTTGCAAACAAAAAGAACGCACGTCATATTAATAAGAAGAAATTTGTCAGTACATAAATGCCCCATGGGCCAAATATTACAAAAAAACTTCTCAAGGTAAAAAGACGTTGCACATCCTCTTTGGTGCGATGTAGGTGTTGAGAGTCTCTTCCTCGTGGAGTCGGCGGGTAAGCTCCAAAACCTTCTTCTCGCTGGCGTAGAAGCTGGATTCAAAAATGTTTCGTTCCTCCTTGAGTTGGATCCAACTCTTCTGCATCTCCTCCCACGATGTAGGCATGTCAGGATATAGGATGGTGTAGGGAACCTCTCCTTCCTTAACGGGCTCTTTAATCACAGGGAGAACATGAGGATAAGACATCATTAGACTCTGGGCTCGGGTTCGTACCCACTTGAGATAAGGCTCAAGAGGGATGGAGTTCTTGTGCCCCAGTGTCTTGCTGTCTACCTTGTTAGGCATCCTCCAAGCTCTGATGAATCTTTGGCGAAGTCCTTGCGCATCGTTGTCGAAGTCAAAAACTAGGTCAGGAATCAACATGTCGTGAGGGCCATCCCTCCTTGCATATCCAAATTGTCTCAAAGCTAGGCAAGGGTTGTAGGTAATGCCTCCTCTAATGCCAAGCAATGGAACATTAGGGAACTCTCCACAACGATCGATGATGATGACATTTTCTCTGGACCGAGAACACCAATGTACATCAGAGTGAGTGAGGGTCATCAACCGTTGTGACCACCTTAAGCCTTGGTCATTCTTTAAAATAGATTGTGGAAGGTGCGAAATAAACCACCTTGCAAGGAGAGGAGTACAGCACATGAGAACACCCCTCTTTCTCATTGTTCGTGTGTAAAATGAGTGAAGAATGTCCCCAAGCAATGTTGGTATTGGATTTCTGGATAAGAAGATTTTGACGGCGTTGACATCTAGAAGCTGGTCAGGATTTGGGAACAGGACCAACCCATAAATGAGGAGTGCCACAATTTCTTCAAAGGCTTGTAGATCCAATGAATTCCAACACTCTTGTGCCTTCTCAAACAAGAATTTTGCCAAGAAGCCTTTGACACCGCTTCTAGTTTCCCAATGCCCCTTGATGTCAGATGGTTGCAAGTGTAGTGCTTGAGCAACATCTTCAGGCTTTGGTTCCTTTTCCGTACCGTTGTAGGGTAGTTGATTAAGAATAGGAATTCTCAAGAGTTGAGAAAATTCCTCCAAAGTGTGCACCAATTGGTAGTCGGGGAAAGTGAAACAGTGGTGAAGGGGGTCAAAGAACTGGAACAACACCTTTACCATGTCCTCTTCAATGCTGGTGTTGACTAGGCTGAGCAGTCTACCATGTCTTTCACTGAAGGGAGAGCTTTCCGGAATCCTGGATGTGAGCTCCTTGAGTTGAGGATGGATTCTCACAAGGTTGACTTGGATAGTTTTCCTGCGAAGAATTTCCATAACCTACAAAACAAGAACAAAGATGAAGATCTAAACCCTTGAAATGGTTAGTGTATGCATGTGATGCTTTGTGATGCTCATGATGTATGCACAAACATATGTACAAGCAATTCACACAAAACCCTAGTTTCAGGCTTGCATGGGGTTTCATAGGTAAGTACCCTCTTGAGTGTAGTTAGCTTAAAAACCTGTCCTATAAATAGTAACCGGGTTCTAAGGAGCTCAATATCATTGGATTGTTTCCCATGTTCATTGTTTTGGTTTAGCCACTTAACTGGCGACCAAAATATTCCAAGAAAACAACCCTCAATGAGTGTAGTATCGAGTATCTACCAACTTCGGACTGCACCAAAGCCGGTCATCTCACTACCCCTAATAAAAGGACAAGATGGTCAAGTAAGGTTCTAGGTCATTAGTGCTTAGTGACATCACACAGCGGCCCCGTACTCTCCTTGATTGAACTCAAGGGTTACCGGTACTCACAAATATGTCGCACTAATATAGCTATTGCTTCAACCGTGTCGGTATACCCCGCACAGTTTCCACAACGTATTGCTATCTATGAATGTTTCCCCAAATCCGGGTGTAGGATTTCAAACCCAAACAAGAGAGCCAAGATATAAAGCAATCAAAGCAAACAATTAGTCATGCAAGAGGGTGATCTAAACCCTGAGGTCACTCCACTTTAAAATTTCTCCCCAGCAGAGTCGCCAGTTCTGTGATACGGTGGGAGAATTGACTTGGGTTTTGCGTTTGTTTTCGCAAATGTTTCGGTTGAGCAAGAGTCGCCACCGACTTTTTATTTTATCCTAAGGAAAGGTTAAAAAGCACAGCAAAAAACCTTTGAGATGTTTTCTTGGGTTCGGGGAGTAGATTATAGAAAGGGAAGGTATTAGAACCCTTTCTATCCATGGTTATCCATGGGCTCTTAGTTACTTGCTTAGATAACTTGCCTTGTATTTTCAATTGTTTGAAATGGTGCTTTGTGTGTGGGTTTGAAAATGTTTTGAAAAGAGGCCATTTGTTGTGGCAACCTTTGTAATGATCCATGTTGGGATGTATACAAAGGTGTATGTCTTTTTGAAAAGTTTTCAATGTTTTGAAAGTGTGTTGTGATGTGTGGTTTTGAAAAATAGGCAAGTGTTTTTGTTTTGCAAGTTGGCAAGTAACCAAGAGTTGTCTACCCTAAATTACTCAAAGGCTTTTCCTATGTTTTAACCCTTTTAACAATTTTGTTCCACCATTGTATTTGGTGGACAATCTTGTGTTAGGATGTTAACAGGACAGGTGCGGGTCATCGTTTAAACCATGATTGCAATGGTGCCAAGTGTCTTTGGGCAATTTTTCCTTTAAGGGACTTGATCATTTTTAGCCAACTTTCGAAAGCGTCATCGAGGGACTATGATCATTTGTTATTGTTTTGTTTTGCCAAAGACACCTAACATGCAACATGGCCCATTATTGAAGGCAACAAGTGGAGTAACCCTAAGGGGGTGCAAGTGTGATTGGTGTTGTCCATTTTCATGCTTTGTTATCTTTGAATTAGGTCAAGCTATTTGTTTGGTTTTTGCATACAAAACCCTAAGTCTATCATGGCATATTTAGAAAGCTTTTAAAGTGCAAAATTTAAAGTCCTAAACTATTACAACATAATTATGGGATGGGGGGTACAAATGTTCAAATGGGGATATTTAGCAAGAAATTAAAATCTAAGCTATTACATCCAAATCGAATATACAAATTATTTAATGTACAATAATTAAATAAAAATACAATAAATATGCAAGATGTAAAAAATGATTTTTTATATGTATGTCAAAAGTATTTTTCATGTGACAAATAAACAAAAAATAAAAAGTTAATTTTGGATATTTTTCATGTTTAGGGCAAAACCCTAATTTTGCAAATAAAAGGTATTTATTATTTAATATATACAATGTTTATTAATTATGTACAAAAAATAAATAAAAGAAAGTATATTGTAAAAAAAGTATTTTTGAGGTTAAATATTAATAAAAATAAAAATGTATTATTTTTGTATTTTTTTCCTAAATATTCTAATAAATATATAAGTATTTATATTATTTACTGAATATATTAAATATGTACAAAAATATAATATTTATTATTTACAAAAAAAAAGTATATTTTTAGAAAATGTTTTCAAAAGATAAAATAAAATAAAATCAGAAAACAAAATGTGTTTGTATTATTTTTGTATTTTTGAATAAAAGGCAATATGTTTATTTACATGTATAAATTCAAATAAAACAAACAAAAATCCAAATAAAATGCAAAAATGGTTGAAAAAATGTTTTTAATATTTTTTATATTTTGGCAAAAAATAATAAGTCAGAAACAAAAATAAAAAGTCAAAAAATGATAAAAATAAACACAATGGGCCAAGGGGGTGCAAGTGTGGAAAAGTGGTGCAAATAGAAAGACAAAACTCAGGCCCAACCCAAGGAGGCTTCTTCAACCTCCAGCCAAACTTTTGTCAAAAACGCGCGCCAATCACACCTTGTTCAAACATCCTGATTCTTTGATCTTTTGACAAATCTTAAAACATGAAACTTGTAGAGCTTGAAGCCACGATTCTATACATATAAAAAAGTCAATCTAACTCTCAGAAATGAGAGAGAATTTCTTCTCCCCCAATTCCTGACCTAGCTTTTTTCCAATGTTCAGGTTCAAAATACTCTTAGCACACACAATATAAATGAAAAGTAACTATATGGATGGCTTCAGGGCTATGATTAGAACATGCTTTCTTCACAAACTTAAGCCTAACTATGCCTGGATAGAGAGATAGAAGTTCAAAGTTTTACCTGTTCAGCTTGAGTCGTGTACAACAATGGAGGCACTTTCACTGCAGTGTGAGGACTTGTACAGCTTGCTTGAAGTTCAGGGATGCTTCTCCAATGCTTGGTGTGCTTTGAATCTTGCTGTATCAAGCTACAGAAGTCAACCTGCAAGAGAGAAAAGTGAAAATGGCAAAACTGGTTAGAGGTGTTACAGTCTGTTTCCAAGGCTTGGGATAGTTTGTATGGATGTTATGGAAGGTGTTTGAGGTGGCTTGGATGAAAATGCACGATGGAAATGAACTGGCCAAGTCAATCTGCAACAGGGACTCTGTTTTGCAGAAAAAATGGGCTTTGATGGATGAGGATGTATTGGAGGTGGTTGGTTCGTGTTTTAGGTCAGGTTTGATGTTTGTAATGTGTTCAACAAGTTTGTCTTGGTTAGTTCTTGCAGGAATGAGAGATGTTGTTGTGTTTGCAAAGTTGCTTCTATCTTAAGTCAAAAATGCCAAGTTGAGTTACAAGCTTATGCAGGCCCCCTAAACATGCTGCAAAGTTAGTCTTGATCAGTGGGATTAGTTCAATAACTTGTGCCTCAGAGATTTGCATTGTACTTCTTGGATTTGTGTTTGACATAAAGTCATGCTTTACAAGAATGGATAACTTGCTTTTTTCCAAATATGGCTTAATTCTTCATGTAATGTCCAAATGCACAAAATAATGCTAGAACACAATGGATTGGCATTTAATTATTGAGTGTAAATGAGATTATAGGCCTGTAACTAGCTTGTGAAAGTTGATTTCAAAAATGCAAAGTGTATGAACATGCCTTTGGCCATGAATCAAAGTGACTTTTGCCCGTATTGACAAATTCGATTCTCCCTAAACACAAGGGTGTTTGAGAAGTTCTTGGACAATTTGGAAAGCTTGGAATGTGTACTACAATCCATCTTGGTAATGCAAGTTGAAATTCCAAGTGGAAGCATGTGAAAAGTGGCCATGAAGTTAGGCAAAAATCCTGCCTAGAATAGGTCAAAATTTGTCTAAGTTAAGAATGTTTTGCACCCTTGTTCCAAAAATCATAACTTGAGCTACAAGCTTCTTTTGAGGAAACTTTGTGAATAAAAGTTGTATATTTTGCAATGTACTACAACTTTCATGTTTTGTGTTTTGTTTGAATCCAAATGTATCTTGATGAAAAGATGGGACAAAGTTAGGAAAAAATTAGGAATTTTCATAACTTAGAAAAATTCTAAGTTATGAAATTTCTTCATTTCAAACCCTAATTTGTGATTTTTGATTTCTTGATGAACAAGTTTCATAATTTGACATGTCTTGATGAAAAATGAATCTTGGCACTTGATTTTGACCAAAAAGTCAAAGTTTGACTTTTCAGTATACAATCAAATTTGGCCCAGTTGACTGGAAAATTCATCTGTCAATCTTGTGCATTTGGGATCTTTTGAACTTGTTGAACATGTCAAGACAATGCCATTGAGTCCTTGAGTCCATATGTGAGCTTGGTTTGCCATTGGTTAGGTCAAACAGTCAAAAATTGCCTTTGTGTAGTCAAAACCCTAAAAATGACCATTTTGCCCTTTTGGTGATCTGATCAAATTTCTTGTGGATTTGTGATCCAAACTTGATCAAATGGTCCATATGAGTTCATAATGTTGATGTGGGTCAAAAATCATGAGGTTTGACTGTCAATTGGCCACAGTTGACTTTTTCCCCAATACAGCTGATTTCTAGGTCAACTGTCCAATTGATTGGGCAAAGATTGGAATCAAGGCTTGAAACTTGGTATGGATAAACCTGTGAGTCCAACATGAAGCAAGAAAGTCATCTTGGGAATTTTAGGTCAAAACATCTTTGTGCAAACTCAAACCCTAATTTTGGTCAACAGTGCAAGGAGAAGTCTTGAGCAGGGCAAACCCTAGCTTGATCTTGAGCTCTAAGGGTCTTGTGATGAGAAAATATTGATGAAATGGGAGGGCAAATTTTGGGGTACAACAGAACCTATCAAAACAAGTTCCTTATTAAAGTCGTCGACTACTTCACGAAATGGGTAGAAGCCGAAGCTCTGGCTAAAATCATGTTGCACAACATCCTCCATTTCTACAAGCGAAACATACTTGCCCGGTTCGGAATATCGCGAGCACTCGTCACCGATAATGGGACACAGTTCACCGATCAAAATTTTCAAAACTTCGTCGCCAGGCTCGGCACCAAGTATCATTTAACCTCGGTCGAACACCCCCAAACTAACAGGCAAGCCGAGGCGGCAAATAGAGTCTTCCTGCGAGGACTTAAGCGCGGGCTGGGCGAAGCTAAGAGGGGATGGGTTGAAGAGCTGCACAACATCCGATGGACTTATCAAACAATGCCCCATTCGACGAATGGCGAGACGCCATTCTGAATGACCTACGGCACCGAGGCCGTCATCCCGGTAGAAATCATGGAGCCATCTAGGAAAATTGAAATTGCCATCGATAAGGAGATGAACAATAAGGCCCTCAGAGATGAACTCGACCTGGTCGAAGAAATCCGATCAGGAGCAGCTCTTCACGAGGCCACGCTAAAACAGCAGGGAGCCCTACGCCATGACAACAAAGTCATAAAGCATGAATTTCAGGTCGGAAACCTAGTCTTACAAAGAAACCAGAAGGATTCCTGCAGAGGGAAGTTGGTCGCAAACTGGGAGGAGCCTTACCGCGTCCAAGGAGCTACGGGCACCAGAGCATATTACCTCGAGCAATTAAACAGAAAAGCACTACGTCGACCCTGGAATGCTACGAACCTAAAACAATATTATAGCTAAGTCCCTCACCGGCTGAGGACTTTTGTTGTCGAATATTCCTCTTCAGTTGGCGAAGGGATAAGCTTGACCATGTAGGCACGCCGAGGTACGAGCACGACCTCTAAACATTGACAAAAGGAGAGATTTTGCTCATCTGGCGAGCAAATTCTAAGCTCGACAGAGACACTGATGCGGTGTATTTGCAAGTGTACGAATCACGTCAGAGTAATATAAAAGATTATCGATCCATAGAGACCAATCGTCAATCTATCATTTCCTATTGTTACGGTGTTTAGCTAAGTCAATATTAAACAAGGAATTGAGCATACAAGAAAGTAAAGTGTGGCGAAATAAACTTCAGATATAAAAGCAGGGTCGAATGTAATTCAAATAGTCAGATGATATTCGTAATGCTTCGGAATAGAACTACTTATAGGGAAATATTTTCTACTAAAGAAAATAACTAATTTAATAGGAAATGTCGCTTTTGCGTAATCAGAACCGAGTTTACTCTCTAATCAGACCTTCTTATCGTCACTTATAAAAAGGTGCGCATTGTGTTAAAGTAATAAACCTATTTTTAAGAAATAAAGTACTTGACCAAGCTGAAAAGTATTTTGGTCTGGAATTTCTAATAAAAAGGGGACCTAACTTTAACCCTATAAATGCGTCCGAAAATAGTTTCAAAATTGATTTCTTTGATAATAAAAATCCCTGACTAACTGGACAAAGCGCTTTCGCTTCCTTTGACAAGTTAGAACTAACCTAGTTTAACAAAGGGTTTGACGGCTTTTGATCTTACCCAACAATAATAAAGTACAGAAAACTCGTATTAAAAACCAAAATAGCCCATAAGCATTTCTATTGACACATTATTTGGAATATCGATCTAACTATATTCCTTACATTCTAGTCCAGTAAGGTTCAGCCTGACATGGGAATGTAAGCAGACATGTTAAAATAAATCATGCGATAAAGTAAATAATTTAAAGTGCGGTGCGGGAAATAAACAAAGTAAAAGTAGTTCAGAAAATAAACAAAGTAAAAGCAGGTGCGGGAAATAAACAAAGTAAAAGCAGGTGCGGGAAATAAACAAAGTAAAAGCAGGTGCGGGAAATAAACAAAGTAAAAGCAGGTGCGGGAAATAAACAAAGTAAAAGCAGGTGCGGGAAATATAAATAGAAACCTGCTCCAAACGGGGAGGTTTTAAATCTTGTACAAACTGGAAGTAAAATGCGACTGGAAATAAACAGCAGTTGAAACTAAATATGACAGGATAAACTTCTTCCGAAGTGCTCCAAACTTGATTACAAACTCAATCTAAGAACTCGATCACAGACTCAATCAACAGTGCAATAATTCCCCGATGTGAAGAATTATCGCTTTACAATGGTGAAATTATATGGCTTAAGTTCGAAACTATGCTTGGATCAAGTTTGCAACTAAGCTTGGGTGAATTGAAATGAAATTAGGAACTTCTATTTATAGAGGATGAAGAATGTAGGAAATCAGAGGAATGCCCCCCAACTCCTTTTGGGGGGGAAAACATCGTCCAAAGGTGGCGCCCGCCATGGAGGCCATGGCACCCGCCATGAGTGTAAATGAAAGGAAGTGGGGAACATGGCAGTTGAGGGAAGCAGGAGGTGGTCCATATCATGGCCTACCCTATGGCTGGCGTCATGGTGGACGCCATGAGTGCAAATTTGATCCAAACTCCTGTTTTTCAGCTTGTTTTCCTTCATTTCTTCAGGGGAGCTCTGGATAATTGAAATAACTGAAAAGGAAACAAAAGATAGGCATAATACGAGAAAACAATAATAAAAAACCTAAATAACATGTGAAATCAGGGTCAAAAACAAGTGTAAAGTAAGTGTTATCAAATTCTCCCACACTTAAATATTTGCTTTTCCTCAAGCAAAAACTCTAAATAGATTAAGAAGAAAAACAATGTTAATGAACAAGTTAGGCTGCAAGGGGCCTCTGGAATTAAAACAGGGATGTATTGATAGGTACTGACTGATTCAAACCATGGATATTGTAGTGACGCTCTTCCATAAAACGGACTTAAGCTTCGTTCTTTCACGAACCAATCCATATCATGACACTATTATTAGGCCTATATTTTTCCTTTTTTTCAAATCCTTTTTCATTCAGGCGCAACCACATTAAGCCCATTATTCGTACATGCTCATAGTAAAGTGACCGAGTAGTGATTCTGATCATAAAACGCAGGGCTCTGGTACAAAAAGTTGGTGTAACCCCTTTTATTGACCCATTTATAGTTGCGGGGGATCGGATCGTAATCTGCCCTACCAAGTTCAACACCAGATACCTCTGAACCAACTAAAGATGGGTAAAAAAAATTTCTTTTTTCTTTTTCTTCTTCTTTTGCTTTTTCTTTTGCTTTATTTTTCAACATAAAACTTTTGTTGAGTTAAATGACTTTGTGAGGGTCACCTATCCCGGTGTTGTAGTTTATAATAAGAACATATTATATAGATCATTCACTTCTCTTCGGTCCCCTACGTAGAGCATGCTTAGACCGAAGCTGACTGCTAGGATAAACTATTCAAGGATTTAAGAATGAAAATTTTAAGGCCACGGCATAGGGGGTATCGGGATCGAATTCCTAAATTTACGAAGCTTAAGGTGTAAAAACGATGCTGATGCTTCAAAAGGGCTTTCCCAAGTCATACTACATCCTATCTCAACCATGTCTTATAGCCTAACTAAGTTCAAAACACAGTGTTTTTCTTAGAGAAAATTTTCGGTTAGGCTCAAGAAATGGTGGAGTGGACATACACTAGACCATATAGATATAGATGACTCGTCAAACACATGTATTATTTTGAAAAGAAAGCAAACAAGCAAACAAAAGCAAATAAAGAAGTAAAATAACGAGAAGGAAAATGCAGGAAAGGATAAATAAAGCGAGAAAAAATAAAGCGAGAAAAAATAAAGCGAGAAAAATAAAGCGAGTAAATCTCCTCCCACATCTAAATCAAACATTGTCCCAAATGTTACAAAATAAGATAAGGAAAGAGTCACTTGGTAAAGTACTAAGGTTGGCTAGGTCCCTCGCCATCCTGTGGTGAATGTCTAGGATGAAGGCATCGGCTGCAACGACGACTGCTCTGAGAAGCCTCGAACTGGTTGAATATGGCGGACAAGGCAATCTGTGAACTCTGAATCTCTCGAAGATTTCCTAAAAGGGAACCTTGAGTGGCCTCTATGAGGGCAGAGTGCCTTTGTAACTGAGCTTGTTGCCTATGTTTCTCACGGGATATCGCCAATTGAGATTCCATAAGACTTTGAAAAGAGCGGTTTGTCTGCTGTCGTGACGCCTCCATAAAACTCATGTTATCTGCCAGCTGCTGTTGGATGGCAGTGATAACACCGAATCGCACTATATTTCTGACTCGAATATCACATGTTTTACTTAGTTTTATTATTGTTTTTCTAGTATTATGCCCTTTTTTCCTTTGTTTTCAAGTCACATGTCCTTTCAGAGCATTCAGAGAAGAAACGAGCGAAAACGCCAAAAAATTAGGGTTTTTCCAAGAAAATACACACATGGCGTCCAGCTCCGTGCCGGCAACAGGGAACGCGCTGACATGGCGCACTTTCACCCAGGGGCCAACTGCCACGTTCCCACGATCTCTCCATTTTCACTCACCGCGCCCGCGGGGAGGGTGGCCGCACCCGCGGCCTTCACAAACCATTTCCCGCTCAGAAGGAGTTGAGGGGCATGCTCGTCTTTACAGAGTTTCAGGATCTTCTATAAATAGAAAGTTCATTTCATTTTCCTTTTCATCCAAACTTAGATGCAAACTTAGATCCAGTCAAGTTACTGCTTAGGCATATATTACTACTTTGTAAAGTGATAATCTTCTCACATCGGGAAGTTATCACACTTGAGTGTGCGAGTTTGTATTCAAGTTTGGAGCACTTTGGTTGAAGTTTATCATACTATCTTTTACATTTCTACGACTTGTATCAGATTCAAGCCTCCGATTAGAGCAAGGTTCTAATTTAATTGCTTTCATTTATTTTATGCTCTTACCATAGTCTACATGTTTTATAGACTCTAAATGCTCTTACCATAGTCTACACGTTTTATAGACTCTTAATGCTCTTACCATAGTCTACATGTTTTATAGACTCTAAATGCTCTTACCATAGTCTACACGTTTTATAGACTCTAAACGCTCTTACCATAGTCTACACGTTTTATAGACTCAAAACACTCTTACCATAGTCTACACGTTTTATAGACTTTAAACGCTCTTATCATAGTCTACATGTTTTATAGACTTTAAATGCTTACCATGTCTAGCTAAATTTATTAGGGTTAGAATGTAAGGATCGAATCATAACTATGTTCTGCATGCCATGCTAATAGAAATACCTTTGGGATGTTTTAGTTTTTAATACTGGTTTAAATGTGTTTAAAAGTTTATGGGTAAGATCGAAAGCCATCCATACTTGAGATTAAGCCAGATTAGTTCTTGACCAAACGAAACGAGTGAAAGCAGTTCGTTTGGTTAAGTAGGATTACTTGATATAATTTTAGAAAACGATTTTGAAACTATTTGCGGACGCGTTTGTGGGATTAAAATCTGATTCTTGGTCAAAAGCCAAGGATCTCTTTAAGTTAAGTTTTCCAAATTAAAACACTTTTTCACTAAGTCAAAATAACTTGTTTCTTAAAAATAGGTTTACTTCTTTAACGCGTTAGGCACCCTTTATAAGTGAAAATAAAGGAATTTAATTTAAAGAGTAAACTCGGTTCTTAGTATGCGAAAGCTACAAGTTCCTGTTAAACAGTTCTTTGCTATAAATGGAAAATATTGCCCAAATGTAAATACTATACATGCATGCTAGGACAATGTCTGATCTCGTGATTTACATTCGATCCTGTTTGTTTTATCATTTTAATTTGATTCGCTTTTATTTCCCTGTAGTGAACCCAATCCCTTACTGATCTGCCTTAGATAAACACCTTAACAATAGAATCGATAGATTGACAATTGGTTTATGTGGTTCAATAATCTTATATATTACTTTGATAGGCTGTGCACTTGCAGTTATAATTTAGACTATACAGTAAAAGCTCATCAAGTTTTTGGCGCCATTGTCGGGGACCAACTTTGCAAAATTTTGTACCCTTTTTGTTATCCCGTTTAGACTAAGGCTACTTATTTAGCCGGTAGATGCGTAGAAATCATAGCACCGGTAACCTAATAGATCCTTTAGTAGAACCTGAACGTTTCGCTCGAGCCCGTCTCTTTATACGAAAGTTGAAGAAAGCTATGGCCGAGGACCGTAATCAATGACCGCTTAAGGAATTTGCCTAACCATCTAACGAGGAACCTAGTTCTAGTATAGTAAATCCAGCTATAACAACTAACAACTTCGAACTAAAACCCTCGCTATTACAATTAGTTCAACAAAACCAATTCGTTGGTCTCGCTACCGAGAACCCGAATCAACACTTGAAGGCATTTATCCAATTAGCCGACACCCTCAAAGCAAATGGTGCCACATCTGAAGCAATACGCCTAAGATTGTTTCCATTCTCTCTAAGAGGGAAAGCTCACAATTGGTTAGATTCCCTCCCTGCCAATTCGATAACAACTTGGGAGGACCTTAGAAGAGTGTTCCTTGCCAGGTATTTTCCCCCTAGCAAAACCGTTATTCTTAGAAACCTGATCACTAGATTCACCCAAAACTAGGGAGAATCTCTATTTGAAGCTTGGGAAAGATATAAAGACCTTTTAAGAGCTTGTCCACACCATGGCCTAGAGCAATGGTTTATCATTCACACCTTCTATAATGGACTCCATTATAATACCAAAATGTCTATCGATGCCGCCGCAGGTGGTGCGCTGATGAACAAACCTTACCCTGAAGCTTGTGCCCGGATCAAAGATATGGCCCAAAACCATTACCAATGGGGGACAGAATGAGCGACTGTGGAGAAGAAGGAGACCCAAGGAGGGGTGCATGAGATAAGTAGCATGAACATGATGCAAGCTAAAATGGACGCCCTAGCCTTAAGAGTATATAACATATCCCAAAACCCTGCCACAGTAGCTGCACTCCACTCGGAATGCGAACTCTGTGGAACCCAAGGACATCCAACTTTAGATTGTTACCTGTTGAATGAGTCTAGCTCAGAACAAGTCAATTACACCCAAGGAAACCCGTTCTCGAACACCTATAACCCTGGATGGAGGAATCACCCGAATTTTTCCTATAAAAACAACAATCCAATCCAACATCCTGGAACACCCAGACCGCAAGGTTTTCAACCTCAAAAATCAAACCAACCTATGCAAGCTGTGCCACCAAGACCAAATCTTAGGGAAACCCTAGATACTTTTATCCAACCTAGACTCAACAAAACAAATAATTTATGAACCAAAACGCCCATACAAACTAACTAGTAACACAACTAGCAAATAAGTTTGACCAAATGATAACCCATCATAAGATGCTCGAGACTCAGATCTCGCAAGTAGCTCAAACACAAGCCACACAAACCACACCTGGAGGACAATTCCCTAGACAAACTCAACCTAATACTAAAGGACAAGCGAATGCTATCACTCTAAGAAGTGGAACCGCTTACGATGGACCGAAACTTCCAACAATGTGTGTACCCGAAAAACCAAAAAAAGATAGCATACCTGAGGGCCAAGTAGAGAAACTAGAGGAACCAAGAACCCAACAGAACCAGGTGGAAGAATCGAAAGATAAAACTTATACACCACCTCCACCCTATAAACCTCCAATACCATACCCACAAAGACTTAAACAAACCAAAATAGAAAGCCAATACCAAAAATTCATCAAAGTAATAGAGAAACTCCATGTAGAGATTCCCTTTACCGAAGCGATTACCCAAATACCATCATATGCTAAATTCTTAAAAGATATCCTGTCAAACAAACGCAGACTCGACGATCCTAAACCCCTAGAATGTCATTCCATCTCTGAAAATAAACTTGCAAAAAAGGACAAAGATCCTGGAAGTTTTTCTATTCCTTGCATCCTAGGAAATCATATGATCGACAAAGCTTTCTTAGACCTAGGAGAAAGCGTAAGCTTAATGCCTTTGGTAGTCTGCAAGAGGTTAAACTTAGGAGAACTACAACCAACCAAAATGTCTTTACAACTAGCTGATAGATCTGTCAAGTACCCCACAGGGATATTAGAGGATATACTAGTTAGAATAGGTCAGTTGTATATTCCAACCGATTTCATGGTAATGGATATTAAAGAAGATGACGAAATCCCGATTCTCTTAGGAAGACCATTCTTGTCAACCGCCAGAGCTATAATCGATGTTAAGAAAGGAAAACTTACCTTCGAAGTAGGAGATGAAAAGATATAATTTATCCTCTCTAAATTCCTTATGGCACCTGTGATAGGAGATGCATGTTATGCAATCGACATCATTGATGAATGCATAAACGAACTTGAGCAAGATGAATCCTTAATTAAACTACCACCAACACCCATTCTAGAGGATGATGGATATAAAGAACCTTACATTGATGACAACCTCTTTGAATGTTTAGCTCTTACACCCGATCATATGCCGTGTCTTAAAAAGCCATCTCTAGAACTCAAAGAACTACCCAAGAATCTAAGATATGAGTTTTTGGACGAAGAGATGAATTACCCAGTTATAATTAACGCCACTCTAGGCCAAAACGAACCAAATTAACTCTTAGATACCTTTCGAAGATACCCTTCAGCATTAGGATATAAAATATCTGACTTGAAAGGGATAAGCCCGTCCGTATGCATGCATCGGATCATGCTAGAAGAAAATTTGAAACCCTTTAGAGAGCATCAGAGAAGAATAAATCCTATTATGAGTGATGTAGTTAAGAAAGAAGTTCTTAAGTTACTGGAAGCTGGTATAATATATCAGATATCGGATAGTGAGTGGGTAAGTCCTGTACATGTGGTTCCGAAGAAAGGAGGCATCACGGTTGTTGAAAATGATAAGGGAGACAAAGTAGCAAAACGAATAGAAGGAGGATGGCGTATGTGCATCGATTACAGAAAGCTAAATAAGGCGACTAGGAAAGATCATTTCCCACTTCCATTTATAGATCAGATGCTCGAACGTCTAGATAGGAATTCATATTTCTGTTATCTAGATGGATATTCCGAATTTTTCCAAATCCCTATTCACCCAGAGGACCAAGAAAAAACTACATTCACCTGTCCTTATGGAACGTTTGCGTATAGGCGGATGCCCTTTAGACTCTATAATGCACCTGCCACCTTCCAACGTTGTATGATGTCCATTTTCGCGGACTATCTAGACGAACTTATGGAAGTATTCATGGATGATTTTTCTGTATGTGGATTCAATTTCAAAAATTGTCTCTCGAACCTTGAGAAAATCTTAGAAAGATGTGTGGAAGTGAACCTTGTGTTGAATTGGGAGAAGTGTCACTTTATGGTCAACGAAGGAATAGTTTTAGGGCATATCATCTCCGAGAGAGGGATAGAAGTTGACAAAGCCAAAATAGAAGTTATAGAGAACCTCAACCCACCTAAAACCGTTAGGGAAGTACGAAGTTTTCTAGGACATACTGGATTCTACCGACGCTTTATAAAAGACTTCTCCAAAATAACAAAACCCTTAACTAACCTTCTTATGAAAGATGTTGAATTTGACTTTAATGAGAAGTGTCTTGAAGCCTTCAACATTCTAAAACAAGCGTTGATTTCAGCTCATGTCATTCAACCCCCTGACTGGGAGCAACCATTTGAAATCATGTGTGATGCTAGTGACTATGCAGTTGGGGCTGTCTTAGGGAAAAGAAAAGACAAGAAATTACATGTCATTTACTATGCCAGTAGAACCCTAGATACCTCCCAACTTAACTACACAACTACAGAGAAGGAATTGCTAGCTGTAGTATTCGCAATCGATAAGTTCCGATCTTATTTAGTAGGAGCTAAGATTGTAGTTTATACTGATCACGCAGCAATCCGATATCTGTTAAATAAAAAACGCTAAGCCGAGATTGCTCAGGTGGATCCTCTTACTCCAAGAATTTGACTTAGACATTAAGGATAAGAGAGGCACTGAGAATTTAGTAGCCGATCATCTATCTAGGCTACAACATTTGAAACTAGATCTAATACCAATAGACGATCACTTCACTTACGACGGACTGATAGCTAGGATAAATACAATGAGTGAGGATGACTCTGAAACCTATAAAGAATTTAAATCGGAAAAAGTCTCAATGATAAGAAACGTATCTTGGTACACAGACATTGTGAACTATCTAGCTGCTGACATCATACCCCCAGACTTAAGTTTTCAACAAAAGAAAAAGTTCTTCAATGACATCAAAAGCTTTTATTGGGACGAACCACTCTTGTTCAAAAGAGGAATAAACAACATCTTTAGACGATGTGTTCCAAAGGAGGAAGTGGAAAGCGTCATCAAATATTGTCATGCCGCGCCTTATGGTGGACACGCAAGCACATCAAAGACATGTGCCAAAATCTTTCAAGCAGGCCTTTACTGGCCAACTTTATGGCGAGATGTCCACACTTACATCACCAAGTGTGACCGGTGTCAACGCACTGGGAACATTTCAAGGTGTGATCGGTGGAAATAGAACTGACTGTTTTTAATGCTCGTTCGCGTTTGCGTTTCGCAAAATGTCGCGGTAAGCAAGAGTCGCCACCGTATTTTATTTTATCCAGCAAGGAAAGGACAAAAGCACAGCAAAATTCCTTTTCTAGATGTTTCTCGGGTTCAGGAGGTAGATTATAGAAAGGGAAAGTGTTAGCACCCTTTCTATCTGTGGTTATCCACGGGCTCTTAGGTACTTGCTCATTGTGTTTTCAAAAAGTTTTGCTTTTCTTGTGTTTGTGGGTTTTGAAAAAGTTTTGTTTGGAAACTTCGATTTAACTCTTGTTTCTGTCCTCAAGAGTGTATGAAGTGTTTTGAAAACTTTGTTTGAAAAAAGTGTAAGTGCAAAAAGTTTGTTTTGTTTTGAAAGAGCAAGTACCTGAGAACCTCTACCTACTCAATAAGGAATTAAACTGTGTAGATGTCCTTTAGACAGTGCTATCCCACTATTGAGGAGTAGGTAGCACTGTCGTTGGAGTTTTCGGGTCAATTCGATTTAAGGGACATGTGGTCACTAAAGCAATGGTAGGACGACTTAGCGGTAACAGTGATACGGTGGGAGAACTGACTTGAGGTTTTGCGTTTGTATTCGCAAATGTTGCGGTTAGCAAGAGTCGCCATCGACTTTTTATTTTATCCTAAGGAAAGGTTAAAAAGCACAGCAAAAACCTTTTGAGATGTTTTCTTGGGTTCGGGGAGTAGATTATAGAAAGGGAAGGTATTAGCACCCTTTCTATCCATGGTTGTCCATGGGCTCTTAGTTACTTGCTTAGATCACTTGCTTTTTGTTTTCAATTGTTTGAAATGGTGCTTGAGTGTGTGGGTTTGAAAAATGTTTTTGAAAAGAAGCCAATGTGGAGGCAACCTTTGTAATGATCCGTGTGGGGATGTATACAAAGGTGTATGTCTTTTGAAAAGATTTTCATTTGTTTTTGAAAGTTGTTTTGAAAGTGTTGTGAGGTGTGGTTTTGAAATTAGGCAAGTGTTTTGTTTTGCAAGTTTGATTCAAGTAACTAAGAGGTTATCTACTCCTAAATTTCTCAAAAGATTATTGCTATGTTTTAACCCTTTTAACAAGTTTGTTCCACCATTGAATTTGGTGGACAACCTTATGTTAGGATGTGAAAGGGACAGGCGCGGGTCATCGTTTAGACCATAATTACAACGGCGTTAAATGTCTTTGGGCAACTTTCTTTAAGGGACTTGATCATTTATTTTTGTTTGTTTTGAAAAGTTTTATCGAGGGACTATGATCATTCAATTTGTTTGTTTTGCCCAAAGAAGTTCAACATACAATATGGCCCAATTTTGAAAGGCAACAAGTGGAATACCCTAGGGGGTGCAAGTGTGATTTGTGTGTCCATTTCCATGCTTGTTTATCTTGAGATTAGGTCATAACTATTTTTTTTTATCGTTTTTCGCATACAAACCCTAATTCTAACATGTTATCATTAGAAAGCAAATAAGTGCGAAAATAAATTTACTAAGCAAGCTATTACAAAACCAAATATGGGAAGGGGGGTACAAATGTTCAAATGGGGATATTGACAAGAATTTAAATCTAAATTATTACATCAATTTGAATATTTGCAATGTAAATAATGTACAAAAATTAAATAAGAATGCAAGATGCAAAAGAAATGTTTTGTATATGTATGAAAAAATATTATTTATGTAAAAGAGAAAAGAAAATAAAAATATATTATTTTTTGGAGTATTTTGAATTTAGGGCAAAAACCCTAATTTTAAAGAAAATGCATTATTATCTAATTTAATACAACTATTTATTTATTATTTATAAAAATAAAATAAAATGAAGTATATTATGGAAAAAGTATTTTTGTATCAAATATTAATAAAAATGAAAAATTCAAGTATTTTTATATTTTAACTTAAATATATATATATATATATATATATATATATATATATATATATATATATATATATATATATATATATATATATATATATATATATATATATATATATATATATATATATATATATATATATATATATATATATATATATATATATATATATATATATATATATATATATATATATATATATATATATATATATATATATATATATATATATATATATATATATATATATATATATATATATATATATATATATATATATATATATTAAGTCTTAAATATGTATTATACACAAAATAATATTTATTTAATATTTTAATAAAATAAATGAAAAGAGTATTTTTATGTGAAATATTTTCAGAAGGTAAATAAAAATAAAAATGTATTTACACTATTTTTCTATTTATTCTAATAATAGTATATATATAATATTTATATACAAACAAAAGAAATAAATCAAATAAATATGCCATATATTCAAAAAATGATGGAAAAAATATTTTTATTTTTTTAATGTCATGAGAAAAAATAAACAAAGTCAATCAAAAAAGAAAAAGTCAAAAAGAGTCAAAAATGAAGCAAATGGGCTCAGGGGGTTCATGAGTAATGAAGTGGTGCAAATAAGAAAAAATTCCAGGCCCAGCCCAGAAGACCTATCTTCTTCAACCTCTGAACAATATCCTTCAAGCAAACACGCGTTTTTTATCTCTGGATTCCTGGACTTTCAAGCAAAACTCATAACATGAAAAGTGTAGAGCATTAAGAGACGGTTTCAACCATGTAAAAAACTTGACCTAACTCTCTAAGATGAGGGAGAATTTCTCCTCCCCCAATTTCTGACCTAACTTTTCATCAATGTTCAGACATAAAATTCTCTAAGCACACGAAATATAAATGAAATCTAATCATATGAGCATGTTCAGGGCTATGATTGTGACATGTTTTCTTCACAAACCTAAAGCTAACAATGCCTAATAAGGGAGATGGAACTTCATGAATGTACCTGTTCAGTTGGAATCGAGCTTTGCAATGGAGGATGTTTCAGAGTGAAATGATGACTTGTATAGCTTCCTTGAAGTGTAAGGATGCTTTTCCAAGTCCTACTTTGTCTTGAAACTCCCTGAATCGAGCTAGTGAACTCCAACTGCAAAACAGAAATTTAAAAATGGTGAAGTGGCTTGGAGGTGTTACAGGTCAGGTTTCAAGTCATGGTTAGCTTGCATAAGTTGTAAGGAAGGTAGAGGAACAGGTTTGGGCAAGAATGCTTGAAGGGATTGAGAGATAGCACTCAATCTGCAGGGGTTGCTCTGTTTGAGCAGTTTCAAGGTGATTATGGCAATGGGAGTGTTTGAGAGGCCAAGGGCTCGTGTGTTAGCTTGGATATGTTCTATGGAATGTGTTTGATAACTTCTTTCTTGTGTTTGTCAGCTGAAGAGAGAGTTGGTACAAGTTATGCCCTTTTCTTGAACTTGAAGCAAACAAAAGCAAGTTGATGGTTTAGGTCAGTAGGGGGCCTCCTAATGTGCTGCATAATCCTCTCTTGATCAGTGTGTTATGCACATAATCTTGTGTCAAGCAGATTTTCCATGTACTTTCTTGATTTGCAATTGGACATAAAGTTAATCTTTTCAAAAATAGGAAGTTCAGTTTATCTAGTTTAGGATTAATCTTGCATACAATGCTTGCACTCAAAGAACAACACTTTAACACATTGAATATGCATTAAATTATTGAGTATGGAATGGTTCAAGGACCTGTAATCAAGCATAAAGCAAGCTGAGTTTCAAATGGCAAGGTTATGGACATGTTTTGATGAAGAACAAAAGTGAATTTTTGCCAACTTGTGAAATTCGAATCTCTCAAGTTATGAGGTTGTTTGAGAAGTTTTTGGACATTTTGGAAATCTTGGAATGTGTACTACAATCCATCTTTGAAATGCAAGTTGAAATTCCAAGTGGAAGGGTATGAAAAATGGCCTTGAAGTGGGGTAGAAAACCTTGTCAAAATAGGTTAAAATCTCACTAAGTTAAAAATGGTTTAGTGCCCTTATTCAAAAAATTGTAACTTGAGATACAAGCTTCAAATGAGAAAACTTTGTGAATCAAAGTTGTAGATTATGCAACAAGCTACAACTTTCATGTTTTGACTTTTGTTTGAATCCCAATGGATCTTGGTGAAAAGGTGGGGCAAAGTTGGGAAAAAATTAGGGTTTTTCATAACTTAGAAAAATTCTAAGTTATGAAAAATTCCATTTTCTAACCCTAATTTGCATTTTGTGATTTCTTGGTGAACAAGTTTCATGATTTGGCAAGTTTTGATGAAAAATGAATCTTGACTCTTGATTTTGACCAAAAAGTCAAAGTTTGACTTTTCAGTGTACAGTCAAAATTGATCAATTGACTGGGAAATTCAACTGTCAATCTTGTGTACTTGGGATCTTTTGAGCTTGATGAATGTGTCAAGATCATTTCATTGAGTCCTTGAGTCCATATGTGAGATTAGTTTGCCATTCGCTAGGTCAAACAGTCAAAAATTGCCTTTGTGCAGTCAAAACCCTAAAAATGACCATTTTGCCCTTTTGGTGATCTGATCAAATTTCTTGTGGAATTGTGATCCAAACTTGACCAAATGGTTCATGTGAGTTCATAATGTTGATGTGGGTCAAAAATCATGAGGTTTGACTGTCAATTGACCATAGTTGACTTTTTCCCAATACAGCTGATTTCTAGGTCAACTGTCCAATTGACTGGGTAAAACTTGGAATCAGGACTTGAAACTTGGTATGAGTAAACTTGGGAGTCCAACATGAGACATGAAAGTCATCTTAGGCATTTTAGGTCAAAACATCCTTGGGCAAACACAAACCCTAATTTGAGTCCACAGTGCAAGGAGAAGTCTTGAGCAGAGGAAACCCTAACTGGATCTTGATCTTCAAGGGTCTTGTGATGAGAAAATGTTGAGGAAATGGGAGGGCAAATTTTGGGGTACAACAGTTTCCCCTGTTCAATCTTCTTGGACCTGAAGAGTTAGATTGGCAAGTTCGCCTTTCGTGACTCGAGGGTAAAAGGAGATTGGACACTAGAGTGCCCGGAAATTTGCACTCGCATGCTAGAGTCTCAATAGTGTGATGTCAGGAATGGGCTTATAGATGCCATTTGGAGAGGTGGTGGATAGGGAGATGGGCTTATAGATGCCATCTGGAGATGTGACAGAACTTTGTCGGGAATGGGCTTATAGATGCCATTTGGAAGCGTCGATCGCATAAGAGATTCCTTAGCGAGAACTTGTGTATTTGAGAAAGACGGATGTTTTCCTGGCTTGTTACAGGTGTTTGATCCTCAGTCTCCTTATGCAGATATGCCCTGGCTAGATACAGGAGTCGAATCTGGAATTGGTTGCTCACAAATGTGCCCTGGCTGGATACTGGAGTCGAATCTGGAGATAGTCGTTAATAGATGTGCCCTGGCTGGATACAGGAATCGAATCTTCGGACCCTTCAGACGTGCCCTGGCTAGATACAGGAATCGAATCTTCGGACCCTTCAGACGTGCCCTGGCTAGATACAGGAATTGAGTCTGGAAACGGGGTCAACAGATATGCCCTGGCTGGATACAGGAATCGAATCTGGAGATGTTGTAGTTGATAGATGTGCCCTGGCTGGATACAGGAATCGAATCTTCGAACTTTTCAGACGTGCCCTGGCTAGATACAGGAATCGAGTCTGGAAACTGATCACTCTCAGATGTGCCCTGGCTAGATACAGGTATCGGATATGGAATTGTGACAGTTGAAGGTAATTGTTTTTGGGATTGTCTTTTTCCTGAAAAGGCAAAAACGTAAGTTGTATGCAATGTCATGATGTATGATATGCATGGTGTTATGATGTTCAATCATGAGATAGTGTTGTATGCACTTCATCATATATGTAAGCAAGATGTATGAAAATGTGAAATGTTTATGAATGTAATTTCGTCTTAGGAAAATAAATCCTCGACGAGCGGCCAGGGAGTTGCTCCGTGGAAGAGGTACTTGGCCGAAGTTTTGCTGAGAGGCCTGTTGAGGACTTTAATGATGAATTCCGTCGGGGATAACGATGATAAACTCCGCTGGGGATTGAAGGAACTTTGCCGAGGGCGATCTTCCGTGGCCATTAGCTGAGGATAACCCAGTTATAAGCCCTTGTGAGGAAATAACTCTAAATAAAACTCGGGAGAGACATCCGTACTCTGCAGGGGATAAGCTTCCAGAATCTACTGGGGATGAGCCTTAAGACCTACCGGGGAATGTTGTGCCTTTTCATGATTAACGGAGAGTCAACTCTGCTTGGGGAAAGTATTGCTGAATCTTGTTTTTACCCTGCGGGGAATTGAGATGATTTGGTCACATTCTTCAGTTGAACCTGCCTTGGTACCTTGACGGACAAAACAACCAGACTGCATTAGACAACTTCACATTGCCCCTGTCTCTGATGTCACCTGTAATCAATCTCTTGTTTTATGTGTAAACATTTATGAATCAGAAACTTAATGTCAAATGCATATATCAAAAAATGAACATTGGACGTTCTTCGCAAGACAAAACAGAAAAAAGAAAACAATGGTAATTTGTATGGACAAGTGAATTTGTATTGATTTAAACTTTGCCTGTGAATAGGCGTTTTTGTACAGGAGGCTGACATCCTAGTAAGAGGACGCCGCCAAATAACATAGAGTTTACAATTTGAAAAAGGAAACAAAACAGCTATGTGAACAATCCCACTGGGTTCCAACTCTGCTATCGCCTTTATGTCTTCGAACGTCTCATCGCTTTGCTACCTAGTTAAAGATGAAGCGGATTGGTCAATGCCGAAATCTGAGCCAGATAGTTGATGCCGATTCCCGGATGCGAAGTGATCCAATGAGACATAGTGTTACGCTTTTATCCCTAACTTTTTCCTGGACCGCCCTTTCGGGTTTTCAGTCCACCGGGATACCCATTTTTGCCCAAGCCGCCTTTTCAGGTTTTCGACTTGCCGGGTGTACAGATTTTTTTTATTTCATTTCATCCCTTATTTTTGCCCGAACCCTTTTGGTTCGCCGGGAAGCCCTTATTTTTTCCTAGGTATGTCAACCTAGCGGGTCTTTTATTTATGCGTAGTATTTTTTCACTATGTCTGCATTGGCGGGGTGAGGAAGGTCGTCACCATCCATGGTGGTTAGGATCATGGCCCCTCCTGAGAACACATGTTTAACCACAAATGGCCCTTCGTATGTAGGGGTCCATTTGCCCCGAGGATCACTTTGAGGAAGGATGATGCGTTTGATTACCAGGTCCCCAACTTGATACTCTTGTGGTCTGACTTTTTTGTTAAATGCCCTGATCATCCGTTTTTGATACGTTTGACCGTGACAGATAGCAGTGAGCCTCTTTTCGTCAATCAGATTTAATTGATCAAGTCGAGTCTGGATCCAATCATCTTCATTCAAGTCTGCATCCTTCATTATCCGGAGAGAGGGTATCTGGATTTCAATTGGCAAGACTGCCTCCATGCCATAGACCAAGGAGAAAGGAGTTGCCCCGGTTGACGTCCTTGCTGAGGTACGGTACCCATGAAGAGCGAATGGTAACATCTCGTGCCAATCTTTATAGGTCACTGTCATCTTCTGCATAATTTTCTTGATATTCTTATTGGCTGCCTCTACAGCCCCATTCATCTTCGGCCGGTAGGGAGAAGAATTGTGGTGATGTATCTTGAATTGTTCACAGAGTTCAGTGATCATTTTGTTGTTGAGATTGGTACCATTGTCCGTAATGATTCTTTCCGGGACACCGTACCGACAGATCAGATTATGCCGGATGAAACGTGCCACGACGCTCTTGGTTACTGTGGCGTAGGAAGCTGCCTCAACCCACTTCGTGAAGTAATCGATCGCCACCAAGATGAAGCGATGCCCATTGGATGCCGTCGGTCGGATCTCACCGATCATATCGATGCCCCACATTGCAAAAGGCCAAGGTGCCGTTAGGACGTTCAGAGGAACCGGAGGGATATGCACCTTGTCAGCATAGATCTGGCATTTATGACAAGTTCGGGAGTGCTGGTGACAATCGGCTTCCATTGTGGACCAGAAATATCCCGCCCGAAGGATTTTCTTAGCCATGGTGTGTCCACTGGAATGTGTTCCAAATGTACCTTCATGCAGTTCTATCATAATTTTCTCTGCTTCAGCCTTATCCACACAACGTAGCAGAGTTGAATCATGATTCCGTTTGTAGAGAATGCCGTTGCTGAGGAAGAATTTTGCAGCAAACCTCCTCATGAACTTCTTATCATTGACAGACGCACCTTCAGGGTATTCCCGAGCTTCCAAGTACCTCTTCACCTCATGATACCAGGGTTTTTCAATAACCTTCTCAGCCTCGAGCTCGCAGCAGTATGCCGGTTCATCCAACTTCCAGATAATGATTCGGGGAGCCTCATTGTCCCACTTAACTTTGAACATTGAAGACATCGTAGCTAGGGCGTCCGCTAGCTGATTCTCCTCTCTAGGGAAGTGTTCGAAAGTTATCTCTTCAAAGTGGGGAAGCAAGGTCGACACATACTCCTTGTAAGGAATAAGATTCGGGTGTTTCGTATCCCACTCGCCTTTGATCTGATTGATCACGAGAGCGGAATCTCCGAAGACACTCAAAAATTTGATCCTTAAGTCGATTGCAGCTTGTAAACCCATGATACATGCCTCATATTCTGCCATGTTGTTGGTGCAGCTGAAACATAATCGGGCGGTGAGGGGAGTATGAGTTCCTTTGGGAGATATGATTACAACGCCGACGCTGTTACCCAAAGCATTGGAGGCTCCATCAAAATGCATAGACCATCGGGATCCTTCCTCAGGTCCTTCATCAGGTCCAGGTACTTCACAGTCAGTTACCACCATGATGTCTTCGTCCGGAAAATCAAAGTTCAATGATTGGTAATCGTCCACAGGTTGGTGTGCCAAATGATCCGCCAGTACACTTCCTTTGATTGCTTTCTGAGTTGTATACTGGATGTCATATTCTGTTAAGATCATTTGCCATCTCGCTATTCTTCCAGACAGAGCGGGCTTTTCAAATATGTACTTGATGGGATCCATTTTTGAAATCAATAAAGTAGTGTGAGTCAGCATATACTGTCTCAGCCGGCAAGCAGCCCATACAAGAGCGCAGCAAGTTTTCTCAAGCAGTGAGTAACGAGACTCACAGTCGGTAAACTTTTTGCTCAAGTAATAAATAGCGTGCTCTTTTCGGCCAGACTCGTCATGCTGCCCCAGCACACATCCCATTGAATTGTCAAGTACGGTCAAGTATAGTATCAGAGGTCTTCCTTCCACCGGTGGCATAAGAATGGGTGGCTCTTGGAGATATTCCTTTATCCTTTCGAAGGCAGCCTGACATTCATCATTCCAGTGTACTACTTGATCTTTCTTCAGTAATTTGAAGATTGGCTCACAAGTAGCAGTCAGATGTGAGATGAATCGGGCAATGTAATTCAGTCGTCCTAGGAAACCTCTGACTTCTTTCTCTGTTTTTGGAGTCGGCATCTCTTGTATGGCTTTTACCTTGGCAGGGTCCACCTGAATACCTTTATCACTTACAATGAAACCTAGAAATTTTCCGGACCTTACCCCAAAGGTGCATTTGTTGGGATTCAATCTCAGCTTGTACAACTTGAGTCGGTCAAATAACTTCCTCAGATGGTCAAGGTGCTCCTCCTCAGTTTGAGACCTTGCAATCATGTCATCAACGTATACCTCAATCTCATGATGGATCATATCATGAAATAAAGCAACCATGGCACGTTGATAGGTTGCCCCAGCATTTTTCAATCCGAATGGCATGACCTTATAACAGAAGGTGCCCCACTGAGTCACAAATGTAGTCTTCTCCATATCCTCTGGAGCCATCTTGATCTGATTATACCCTGAAAAACCATCCATGAAGGAGAACACCTTGTGTTGAGCTGTATTGTCAACAAGGACATCAATGTGAGGTAGGGGGAAGTCATCCTTGGGGCTGGCCCTGTTCAGATCCCTGTAGTCAACACACATTCTGACCTTACCGTCCTTCTTCGGCACTGGCACCACATTGGCGACCCACTGAGGGTAGGAAGTCACTGCAAGGAACCCGACATCAAACTGTTTCATAACCTCGGCCTTGATCTTTTCAGACATCTCTGGACGCATCCGTCGAACTTTTTGCTTTACCGGAGGGCAATCTTCCTTGGTTGGTAGGTGGTGAACTACAATGTCGGCATCCAAACCTGGCATATCTTCATAGGACCAAGCAAAAATCTCCATGTAGTCTTGTAGCATCTGGATCAATCTTTGCTTCACGCTGAGCTCTAGATTGGCACCAATCTTGACCTCTTTCCTATCTGTCTCAGTACCCAGATTAATTGTCTCCACCGGCTCTTCATGTGGCTGAATGGTCCTCTCTTCCTAGAGTAGCAGTCTTGCGAGTTCACCAGGCACTTCGCAATCATCTTCACCTTCGTCCTCGGCCAAGTTGATCGGATTTTCGAAGTCATAACTGGCGGTAGCAGAGCTGTTACCAGTGAGATCCAGAGTGGATTGAAACCTGTATAAGTGAGTGTGTGTAAATATAGCTGTTTTGCAATATATATAACACAGAAAGGAAAAGAGCACAAGATTTGAAATGCAACAAACGTCCAATGTTTTGATTGATGATATATGAAAATGTCATACAAAAAAGCCCTCACAAATGGAGCTACGATGCCCCGGGTAGGACACCGAGCCAACAAAGTTTTAACATATTGTTTGTTACAAATTTGGAAATCAAAAGAAATTAATTACTGCGTGACAAATGTGATAGGGGTAAAATCCTTTGCCGTCCAGTTGCTTGGTCCGTCGCTGGTAGTCGGGTAGATCCAACTGTCAAACTCTGCTTCCTCTACATCCTCCTCGATAGCATTCACCCTTGAGCTGGAGATAAACACCGGAGCCTTTCTGATCTTCTCCTTGCGCACAGCCCTCTGAGCCTCTGCAGTAAAGCCCAGCCCAAACTTGTCATTCTTCTAAGTGAAGTCAGGAAGCTGACCCCAGTTTGCACAATTGCCTTTCTGAACCACAGCCCGGGCATCCCTTAGGGAAGCCATCTTCAAGGAAACACTCTCTTCGACTATTGCTTCTGCTGCTGCTGAAATTGGATGCACCTCCTCAAAATGCTGAAAGGGGGTTTCAATAAACTCCCCGTCCATCTCAATGTATCTGAAGGAATTCAAATGGCTCACCATATACTCCTCTTCTCCTTGCACAGTGACGATCTTCCCCCTGACAGGGTACTTCAGCTTCTGGTGCAAGGTAGAGGTCACTGCCCCAGCTTTATGGATCCAAGGTCTACCAGTAGACAAGAGTACGATGGACGTATATCCCTTACATAAAAAGTAGAGTCAAACACCTGAGAGCCCACACGAATAGGGATGTCAACCTCTCCATGAACCATCCTTTTTGAACCGTCAAAGGCCCTGACGATGATATTGCTGGGCTTCAGTTCTAGGCCTTCATAATCCAAACGGTCTAAAGCCTTTTTCGGTAGAACATTCAAGGAGGAACCAGTATCCACTAATACATGCGCCAGAGTAGTGCCCCTGCATTCGATAGAGACATGCAGGGCATCATTGTGGTCTCTTCCCTTCGCAGTCAGGTCAGCATCTGAAAAACCCAAGCCATTGTCTGTTGTCAGATTTGCTACGCAATCAGTGAACTGGACTGCAGACGTTTCTTGCGGCACATGGGCCGTCTTGAGAAATGAGATTAAGGCCTTAGCATGGGCCTCGGAGCATAGCAATAAGGAGAGCATGGAGATCTTGGAGGGCGTATGCCCCAGCTGCTCGACAACATTGAAATCACTTTTCTTTATTATTTTCAGGATCTCCTCCACTTCTTGTTGGGAGGCCTCAGCATTTATAGGTATCGGTGCCTCCATCCGGGCAGGCTCTTCTTCAATCCCTTTGCCCCGAGCATTAGATGACTCGGCGACAGGGGAAACAACTTTATCAGCAACAGTAACAGGTACATTTGTAGGTGTTATAAGGAGGGGTTTTCGAATAGCGGGCGGTGCAATGTCAGGCGAGAAGAGCCTGCCACTGCGGGTGACCTTGGCTGGACCAGTGATATCGCAGATACTGGCGCCAGCGTCGAATTCTTGTTTGATTCCATTTACATACACGTCTGCCCCATAATGCCAGGGGACAGCTTTATCAGACACGTAGGGGAGAGGCCCCGGAACAGTAATAATCACAGGTGCAACAGTCATGATTTGAACAGGCTTCTTCGGGGGAGCCTTGATTGGATTATTGAAGATGGTAACCACAGAAATTTCTTTTACCGGAACCAACTGAACAGCAGACTTCTTGAATAGAATCTCCTTGCTATCCATTAGGCTTTGGACGCCTAACCTCAACAAGGGACAACCAGATAGGGAAACAGCACAGAACAGGCAACCTTCACTGCAACCCGGAAATAAACCGGCCCGCAGTAGGTTCTTCTTGACGGTCTTCAGAGGGGTGACAACTTCATTTACCGAAACAACATACAATTCTTCCTCAATGGCATTTACCCTATGCTGGGGCATAGGAGCAGTTACAACATTTGGTCTCTCCGGCGCTTCAAACTGAATTTCCTTTGCATCGATCAGATCTTGCACTTTGTTTCTCAAGGCCCAGCAATCATCAGTAGTGTTCCCGGGACTATCAGAATGATAAGCACACCGGGCATTCGGGTTATACTTAGGAGACGCAGTGTTGACGACCTTAGGAGCTTCTTTGAGGGTCACCAGGTTGGTGGATAACAGTTGGGGTAAAATTTGAGATAAGGTCATACTCAGTCGGGTATACTGCCTCTTGGGCCTTTCGCTTCTTTGTTGATTGTACTGCTGAGGAGCAGCAACAGGTTTTGAGATGACCAAAGCATTGACGGCTTGGCGACTTTCGGGCTTGACTTGTCTTCTAGTACCGTAGACGGCACTTGCTTCTTTCTTAAACGGCCTCTTCTCAGCACTTGTGGAGGCAGCCTTTTGTATCTTGCCTGACCTGATGCCAGCTTCAATTCTTTCTCCCGTCAATATCAAATCTGTAAACCCAGCGGAGGAGTTACCAACCAAATGATTGAAAAACGGACCAGACAACGTCCCTAGAAACATATCAACCAGCTCTCGATCATCAACGGAGGCTGCACCCTGCCAGCCAAATCTCTCCATTTTTGAGCGTACTCTTTGAACCCTTCACCCGTTCCTAGAGACATACCCTGAAGTTGGGTACGCGTAGGAGCGAGATCAGAATTGTATTGGTATTGTCTGTAGAATGCGGTTGCCAAATCTTCCCAGTGTCGGATGCTAGTTCCATCTAATTGGTAGAACCATTCAAGCTGTGACCCCGAGAGGCTATCTTGGAAGAAGTGAATCCAGAGGTTCTTATCCGCCGTGTAAGGTTTGATTTTCCTTACGTACGACCTCAGATGTAGCTTTGGGCAGGAGACCCCATCATACTTGGCGAAGGCAGGCGCCTTAAACTTGTGCGGAATTACTACCCCAGATGATAACCCCAAATCTCCGAAATCCAGTCCCGGCATATTCTGAATTTCCATGGCGCTTAAGCGGTCCTCCAATTGCTTGTATCTGTCAGCAGCAGGTGGGTATTGTTCGTCGTTATAGTCCGTCTCGTTGTCGGAAACTGCGGGACTAGGAGCTCCTCCCCCTTGGGGACTGTTTTTCTCAGCAGAAGAAGTAGTTGGATCAGCTTCATTATGGAGTGTGTTCCCAAATCTGCGTCCGGTGTTGAACAACGCAGTCCTCTTTTTCTTCTTCTTCTTCAGGAGTAGAGTCTTCAACTCTTGCTGACCTTGAGCTAGGCTTAGGACCATCTCTTGAAACTGTGCATTTTGGGCCTGAAGAGCCTTGATTGCTTGCTCACTGGAGGAGTCTGGATTCATGATGACTGTTCACACAAACAGCGAAGAAAATTAAGCAACCTGTGAAATAGGGTACCTGCTATGCATATGGTGCAATGGAATGCGTATGTATGCAATGCATTCAAGGATTTAGAATATTCAAAATTTGTTGCAGACAAAAAGGGACGCACATCATATTAATAAGGAGAAATTCGTTAGTACATAAATGCCCCCATGGGCCAAATATTACAAAATGACTCCTCAAGGTAAAAAAACATTGCGCATCCTCTTTGGTGCGATGTAGGTGTTGAGATTCCTCTCCTCGTGCAGTAGGCGGGTGAGTTCCAGGACTTTCTTTTCACTAGCATGTAGACTGGTCTCAAGAGAATTCCGTTCTTCCTTAAGCTGGATCCAGCTCTTCTGCATCTCTTCCCAGGACGTGGGCATGTCAGGATGTTGAATGGTGTAGGACACCTCTCCTTCCAAGACTGGTTCTTTGATCACAGGGAGCATATGAGGATAAGGCATCACTAACTTCTGGGAGCGGGCTCGTGCCCATTTGAGATAAGGTTCCAACGGGATGGAGTTCCTGTGCCCCAGTGTCTTGCTGTCTATCCTACTTGGCATCCTCCAAGCTCTGATAAATCTCTGGCGAAGTCCTTGAGTATCGTTGTCGAAGTCAAAAACTATGCTAGGAATTAACATGTCATGAGGGCCATCCCTCCGAGCATAACCAAACTGTCTCCAAGCCAGGCATGGGTTGTAAGTAATACCTCCTTTGATTCCAAATAAAGGAACATTAGGGTACTCCCCGCAACGATCAATGATAGTGACGTCTTCCCTGGACCTAGGGCACCAATGTATATCTGCATGCGTGAGAGTCATTAACCGTTGTGACCATCTCAAACCCCGCTCGTTCTTCAAAACTGATTGTGGAAGGTGCGAAATAAACCACCTTCCCCGGAGAGGAGTGCAACACATGAGGACACCCCTTCTTCTCATGGTTCGAGTGTAACATGAGTGAAGGATGTCCCCCAGCAACGTAGGTATAGGATTCCTGGTCATGAAGATCTGGACAGCACTGATATCAATAAGCTGATCTGGGTTAGGGAATAACACCAAACCATAGACAAGGAGGGCCATAACTTCTTCAAAAGCTTGTAGGTCAAGGGAGTTCCAACATTCTTGGGCCTTCTCGAATAGAAACCTGGCTAAGAACCCCTTGATACCACTTCTAACTTCCCAATGTCCCTTGAGGTCAGACGGTTGTAAGTGCAGGGCCTTAGCAATCTCTTCAAGCTTGGGTTCCTCTTCCGTACCGTTGTAGGGTAGTTGATTGAGGATAGGAATTCTCAGGAGTTGAGAAAATTCCTCCAAAGTGGGTACCAACTGATAGTCAGGGAAAGTGAAACAGTGGTGAAGAGGGTCAAAGAACTGGAACAGGACCTTTATCAAATCTTCCTCAATGTTGGTGTTAACCAAGCTGATGAGTCTTCCATGTCTCTCACTGAATGAAGAACCCTCGGGAATCCTGGACATAAGTTCTTTAAGCTGAGGAGGGATCTTTACAAGACTAATCTGAATTGTCTTTCTGCGAGCAGTTTCCATGTCCTATAAAATAAGAACAAAGATGAAGATTCTAAACCCTTGAAATGGTTAGTCAATGCACATGATGTTTGTATGATGTCATGATGTTATGATTAAACACACCACAAATATTCACAAAGGCAAACATGGTAAGGCACACAAGTCACACAAGACAATCCCATAGGGTTTAGGCCTGCATGGGGTCTGGGTATTACCCTCTTGAAGTTTGGTGGGCTCAACCTGTCCTATTAGAAGTAACCGGGTTCTAAAGGTCCCAATATCACTGGATTACTTTCATTGTTCATCGTTTCGATTTAGCCACTGAACTGGCGACCGAAATATCCCAGGAAAGCAACCCTCAATTGAGTGTAGTATCGAGTATCAACCAACCTCGGACTGCACCAAAGTCAGTTATCTCACTACCCTAAAAAGGCCAAGATGGTTCAATTAAGGTTCCTAAGGTCAGTTGATGCTTCATGACACCACGCGGCGGCCCCGTACTCTCCTTGACTGAACTCAAGGGTTACCGGTACACACCAAAGTGCCACATCAACGTAGCAGACTGCTTCAACCATGTCGGTATACCCCGCACAGTTCCCTCACAGCCTTGTTGCTACTTTCTAAGAAGGTATCCCAAGATCCGGGTTAGGATCTATAAAACTCTGATACAAAGCCCACAAATGTAAAAGCAAACAAGACAATCAATTAAAAACAAAGGTGATCTAAGCCCTAAGGTTACTCCACTTTTAAATTCTCCCCAGCAGAGTCGCCAGTTCTGTGATACGGTGGGAGAACTGACTTGAGGTTTTGCGTTTGTATTCGCAAATGTTGCGGTTAGCAAGAGTCGCCACCGACTTTTTATTTTATCCTAAGGAAAGGTTAAAAAGCACAGCAAAAACCTTTTGAGATGTTTTCTTGGGTTCGGGGAGTAGATTATAGAAAGGGAAGGTATTAGCACCCTTTCTATCCATGGTTGTCCATGGGCTCTTAGTTACTTGCTTAGATCACTTGCTTTTTGTTTTCAATTGTTTGAAATGGTGCTTGAGTGTGTGGGTTTGAAAAATGTTTTTGAAAAGAAGCCAATGTGGAGGCAACCTTTGTAATGATCCGTGTGGGGATGTATACAAAGGTGTATGTCTTTTGAAAAGATTTTCATTTGTTTTTGAAAGTTGTTTTGAAAGTGTTGTGAGGTGTGGTTTTGAAATTAGGCAAGTGTTTTGTTTTGCAAGTTTGATTCAAGTAACTAAGAGGTTATCTACTCCTAAATTTCTCAAAAGATTATTGCTATGTTTTAACCCTTTTAACAAGTTTGTTCCACCATTGAATTTGGTGGACAACCTTATGTTAGGATGTGAAAGGGACAGGCGCGGGTCATCGTTTAGACCATAATTGCAACGGCGTTAAATGTCTTTGGGCAACTTTCTTTAAGGGACTTGATCATTTATTTTTGTTTGTTTTGAAAAGTTTTATCGAGGGACTATGATCATTCAATTTGTTTGTTTTGCCCAAAGAAGTTCAACATACAATATGGCCCAATTTTGAAAGGCAACAAGTGGAATACCCTAGGGGGTGCAAGTGTGATTTGTGTGTCCATTTCCATGCTTGTTTATCTTGAGATTAGGTCATAACTATTTTTTTTATCGTTTTTCGCATACAAACCCTAATTCTAACATGTTATCATTAGAAAGCAAATAAGTGCGAAAATAAATTTACTAAGCTATTACAAAACCAAATATGGGAAGGGGAGGTACAAATGTTCAAATGGGGATATTGACAAGAATTTAAATCTAAATTATTACATCAATTTGAATATTTGCAATGTAAATAATGTACAAAAATTAAATAAGAATGCAAGATGCAAAAGAAATGTTTTGTATATGTATGAAAAAATATTATTTATGTAAAAGAGAAAAGAAAATAAAAATATATTATTTTTTGGAGTATTTTGAATTTAGGGCAAAAACCCTAATTTTAAAGAAAATGCATTATTATCTAATTTAATACAACTATTTATTTATTATTTATAAAAATAAAATAAAATGAAGTATATTATGGAAAAAGTATTTTTGTATCAAATATTAATAAAAATGAAAAATTCAAGTATTTTTATATTTTAACTTAAATATATTGATAAACATATATATATATATATATATATATATATATATATATATATATATATATATATATATATATATATATATATATATATATATATATATATATATATATATATATATATATATATATATATATATATATATATATATATATATATATATATATATATATATATATATATATATATATATATATATATATATATATATATATATATATATATATTAAGTCTTAAATATGTATTATACACAAAATAATATTTATTTAATATTTTAATAAAATAAATGAAAAGAGTATTTTTATGTGAAATATTTTCAGAAGGTAAATAAAAATAAAAATGTATTTACACTATTTTTCTATTTATTCTAATAATAGTATATATATAATATTTATATACAAACAAAAGAAATAAATCAAATAAATATGCCATATATTCAAAAAATGATGGAAAAAATATTTTTATTTTTTTAATGTCATGAGAAAAAATAAACAAAGTCAATCAAAAAAGAAAAGGTCAAAAAGAGTCAAAAATGAAGCAAATGGGCTCAGGGGGTTCATGAGTAATGAAGTGGTGCAAATAAGAAAAAATTCCAGGCCCAGCCCAGAAGACCTATCTTCTTCAACCTCTGAACAATATCCTTCAAGCAAACACGCGTTTTTTATCTCTGGATTCCTGGACTTTCAAGCAAAACTCATAACATGAAAAGTGTAGAGCATTAAGAGACGGTTTCAACCATGTAAAAAAACTTGACCTAACTCTCTAAGATGAGGGAGAATTTCTCCTCCCCCAATTTCTGACCTAACTTTTCATCAATGTTCAGACATAAAATTCTCTAAGCACACGAAATATAAATGAAATCTAATCATATGAGCATGTTCAGGGCTATGATTGTGACATGTTTTCTTCACAAACCTAAAGCTAACAATGCCTAATAAGGGAGATGGAACTTCATGAATGTACCTGTTCAGTTGGAATCGAGCTTTGCAATGGAGGATGTTTCAGAGTGAAATGATGACTTGTATAGCTTCCTTGAAGTGTAAGGATGCTTTTCCAAGTCCTACTTTGTCTTGAAACTCCCTGAATCGAGCTAGTGAACTCCAACTGCAAAACAGAAATTTAAAAATGGTGAAGTGGCTTGGAGGTGTTACAGGTCAGGTTTCAAGTCATGGTTAGCTTGCATAAGTTGTAAGGAAGGTAGAGGAACAGGTTTGGGCAAGAATGCTTGAAGGGATTGAGAGATAGCACTCAATCTGCAGGGGTTGCTCTGTTTGAGCAGTTTCAAGGTGATTATGGCAATGGGAGTGTTTGAGAGGCCAAGGGCTCGTGTGTTAGCTTGGATATGTTCTATGGAATGTGTTTGATAACTTCTTTCTTGTGTTTGTCAGCTGAAGAGAGAGTTGGTACAAGTTATGCCCTTTTCTTGAACTTGAAGCAAACAAAAGCAAGTTGATGGTTTAGGTCAGTAGGGGGCCTCCTAATGTGCTGCATAATCCTCTCTTGATCAGTGTGTTATGCACATAATCTTGTGCCAAGCAGATTTTCCATGTACTTTCTTGATTTGCAATTGGACATAAAGTTAATCTTTTCAAAAATGGGAAGTTCACTTTATCTAGTTTAGGATTAATCTTGCATACAATGCTTGCACTCAAAGAACAACACTTTAACACATTGAATATGCATTAAATTATTGAGTATGGAATGGTTCAAGGACCTGTAATCAAGCATAAAGCAAGCTGAGTTTCAAATGGCAAGGTTATGGACATGTTTTGATGAAGAACAAAAGTGAATTTTTGCCAACTTGTGAAATTCGAATCTCTCAAGTTATGAGGTTGTTTGAGAAGTTTTTGGACATTTTGGAAAGCTTGGAATGTGTACTACAATCCATATTTGAAATGCAAGTTGAAATTCCAAGTGGAAGGGTATGAAAAATGGCCTTGAAGTGGGGTAGAAAACCTTGTCAAAATAGGTTAAAATCTCACTAAGTTAAAAATGGTTTAGTGCCCTTATTCAAAAAATTGTAACTTGAGATACAAGCTTCAAATGAGAAAACTTTGTGAATCAAAGTTGTAGATTATGCAACAAGCTACAACTTTCATGTTTTGACTTTTGTTTGAATCCCAATGGATCTTGGTGAAAAGGTGGGGCAAAGTTGGGAAAAAATTAGGGTTTTTCATAACTTAGAAAAATTCTAAGTTATGAAAAATTCCATTTTCTAACCCTAATTTGCATTTTGTGATTTCTTGGTGAACAAGTTTCATGATTTGGCAAGTTTTGATGAAAAATGAATCTTGACTCTTGATTTTGACCAAAAAGTCAAAGTTTGACTTTTCAGTGTACAGTCAAAATTGATCAATTGACTGGGAAATTCAACTGTCAATCTTGTGTACTTGGGATCTTTTGAGCTTGATGAATGTGTCAAGATCATTTCATTGAGTCCTTGAGTCCATATGTGAGATTAGTTTGCCATTCGCTAGGTCAAACAGTCAAAAATTGCCTTTGTGCAGTCAAAACCCTAAAAATGACCATTTTGCCCTTTTGGTGATCTGATCAAATTTCTTGTGGAATTGTGATCCAAACTTGACCAAATGGTTCATGTGAGTTCATAATGTTGATGTGGGTCAAAAATCATGAGGTTTGACTGTCAATTGACCATAGTTGACTTTTTCCCAATACAGCTGATTTCTAGGTCAACTGTCCAATTGACTGGGTAAAACTTGGAATCAGGACTTGAAACTTGGTATGAGTAAACTTGGGAGTCCAACATGAGACATGAAAGTCATCTTAGGCATTTTAGGTCAAAACATCCTTGGGCAAACACAAACCCTAATTTGAGTCCACAGTGCAAGGAGAAGTCTTGAGCAGAGGAAACCCTAACTGGATCTTGATCTTCAAGGGTCTTGTGATGAGAAAATGTTGAGGAAATGGGAGGGCAAATTTTGGGGTACAACAGTAACCCTAATGTCTTAGATCATTTTTTTTATCGAGGCAACTTTGATCTTTAGACAGGAGGGCGACCTCTAAAACTTCCTATACTCAATAACCACGTCGAGGCAACCAAGTGAGGCGTACCCTAGGAGTGGCATGTGCAAATGTGTCAATTTCAGTTATGTTACCTTTGTACATGTTATGGTGAGCTATGGTTGATTTTAATTTAAGAGAGATCTTGTCATGCATAGCCTGATTAGCACACATCTAGCAGTCAATAGTTGCGGAAAATAAAACTAAGTTATTACAAGGCGTCGGGTATTTACATCGCCAAAAACAAACCCTTGAAAAGTAAAATGCGGAAAAGTAAATAAAAGCGATAAAAAGGTCCTAAATTAAAGCTATTACATCATCGGAGCAATTACAATTATATGGATCAAAAATATGAATCAAAAAATAATCATGCACGCGAGGAAAATTAAATCGGCGAGCTTTAGGGTTTTGACCCTTTTTTTTGAGAAAGAAGGAGATTTTTATTATTTATGAATTAAATTAAACCTAAACTAATTAATTAATAAAAAGGATATTTTTTTGGGTTTTTGAATGTTTTAAGGGAAATAAATAAAAAAATAAAATGATCAAAAGTTATTAAAAACCCTAATTCTATATTAATTTTATTTTGTTGCAAAAAAGTTAAAATTAACCTAATTAAAACTAAATTAAGTCAATTAAATTGTTTATTTACAAAAATAGTGAAATAGTGAAATTAGTAAAAATATTGTTTTTTTTGTTGAGGTTTTTCTAATTTTATTAGGAAAAATAAATTATTTTAGTTAGTAATTAATTAAAAATAATAAAAATAAATCAAGCAAATAAATAATGAAAGAAAATAAAAAATGCAAACTCAGGGGGGTTTGGGCCAACTTTGGAGGTGCAATCTGCAATTTCCCAGGCCCATTATGCTTCAGCCTCGTTGACCCTTGGGATTCTCTGCATGCTAATTTACCAGGGCGCATGGTGGATGCTCCAATATGGCCTTTAGATCTTGGCCTGAAGCCACATGGCGTACTGAAATTTGAAGCGTATGGTGGACTCCCTTTTGAAACTTGCACGTGAATACATGTGGAAGAAAAATAACAAGGTTTTGGGGGACCTGGGATTCGAACCCAGGTCCCAATGCTCACAGGCCAACGCGTTTAGCACCCAACCAAGCTGTTTCAATTGTTATAGGAATAAGAGGCAATTATTATATGTGAAAATAAATCAATATGCTGTAAATAAAAAAAATAACGCGCGCGTTTTTCAAACACACAAATCAGATGATCACACGTCATCATCTTCAACCTTGGTTCTGCATCAAAGAGAATCAGATAGCGGGGGTTTTTAACCTCCACTACCTCCCTGCACGAAAAATAGCGAATAGACACACAGCAAACATAAATATTTCGCGAGGTATGTGTTGGAATCGTCTTGGTCTCACGATTTCAACCATGTATCCCATTGGTTCCAATTTTTCATGGTCTGGAAAGCCCTATTTGAAAGCTTGAAAACCCTAGAAATTCAATCATGGCATCTCTCAATTCAGGGCACTATGGTTCAATTCAATCATTCCATTAGCTTTGTATGATCTCTAACAATGCAAATCAATCACAAAAACATGTCAAATGCGTATGAATTAAGAGATATGATTTTGAATTATAAGTGCAAACCGTGAAACTGTATTTCGTGATTCCTTGAGCTTTGGTGCCTGAATTTGATTGCAATTCACTCCTGGTATCTCCTGCAATGTGTTTGGATGGACAAGGCACCTTGAATTAGCCTAGGTTGCAAGAACAAGTTTTAACTTTTCTTGAAATTTCTTGAAATTGCTATGGCCGTTTCTGCAGCTTTTTCTCGTGAATTAGGTTATGGTTGGCTTGCTTGCATATAAGGGAATTAGTCTAGGTTAAAATTTGGATCCAACCCATGTGCATTAAAGATTAAATCCTTTATTGATCAATCAAATATTCTTGATTTTTCATGATTGAACAAGTTGCCAAAATTGGATATTTTTGTACCTTTTTGATTGTGCACGAATTGGTCAGCATATTTGGATCATATTTGGTTCAAAAATTGATTTAAAAAATCAAATCTTCTATTTTCTTATAATTTAAATTAATTAAATGAATTAATATGTATTAAAAATCCATTTAATCAATAAATTTAAGAAAATAAATCCAATTTAACTTGGTGGGTCGTGCATAGGTCATGGGTGAAGTTTCAAGAAGAGATTTGAGGCCCATTAGCAAAAAGAAGGTGTTTTAAGCAAAGTTGACTTTTGCAAATTCATGAAAATTTCCCAACTTCTCCAATGCACAACTTGCTCAATTTGGATCATATGACCATGTTCTTGGACATTTTGGAAATCCCTTGAAGTCCTATAACCAATGTTTTTGGTCCCATGTCATTTGGATTTACCAATCTCAAGTTATGGCCTTTGACTCAAAGTGTACTTTTGTTGACTTTTGAAATTGACCTATAATGTAAAAATTGGTAACTTTTTGTGAGAGCATTTCTTGATCTTGGGGTGTGAATATGGATTGTAGGAAATTGCATCCTATTCAAAATGAGCTTTGAATGGAATTTTTCTGATAAACCATGAAAGAGTTATGCCCTTGTCAAAGTACAGTTGACTTTTCTACTGTCCAAAAATAGTAACTTTTGCTCCTTGATGATTTTTGAGCTATTCTTGTGGGATCATGATCAAGACTTGATCAAATGATGATTGTGAACTCAGGATAAGATGTTGACCAAGAAAATCTGACTTTTGACTGCAAAATGACCATTTTGCCCTTGCAGTTGACTGTAGATCAAATGGAGCTTTTGACTGTGCAAACTGGCACTGTGAGCCTTGAAACTTGGCATGTAGGTGCTTGAGAATGTATATAGGCCTACGAGACTTGATTGAACCATTGAGAATCCCCAAATTCCTTGAAAGAACCAAAACCCTAATTTCAGCTGTCTTAGGAGGTGATTTGACTGTACAACCCTTGAGCAACCTTGAGCAATTTGAAGATCATTCTTGACAAATCTTGAGGAATATGGGAGGGCAAATTTTGGGGTACAACAGTTTCCCCTGTTCAATCTTCTTAAACCTGAGGATGTAGATTGGCTTGCGTGCCTTTCGTGATCCGAAGATGGAAGATGATTGAACACTAAAGTGCCCAGAAATTTGCACTCGCATGGTGTAGTATCAGCAATGTGATGTCGGGAATGGGCTTACAGATGCCATTTGGAGATTGTTGGTAGGAGGATGGTCTTATAGATGCCATCTGGAGATTGTCTGTTAAATTGTAACTTTGTAAGTTGAAAGAAGGAACCTGTGTAGGGTTGCCTGATGATGAGTCCGTGTGAAACTTCATCTGAAAGAAAGAAGGAACCGGTGTAGGGTTGCTTCATGATGGTCAAGTAGATAATTGTCCTGTCTGGTTTCAGGTATTAACCTCTGACCTGAGAAAGAAAGTCTTCCTGGCTTGTTACAGGTATTGATCTTCAGTCTCTTCATGTAGATAACTTTCCTGGCTTGTTACAGGTATTAACCTACAATCAGTCATCCACAGAATTTTCCTGGCTTGTTACAGGTATTAATCTAGACTTAGTCGTCCACAGAATTTTCCTGGCTTGTTACAGGTATTAATCTGGAACTTGAAAAGATTGGCCGATGAGATAGTTGTCCTGGCTGGTTACAGGTATTGATCTCTGACCTGAGAAAGAAAAATAGTTTCCTGGCTTGTTACAGGTGTTAATCTTCAATCTCTTCTTGTAGATAGTTTTCCTGGCTTGTTACAGGTATTAACCTACAATAAGTCGTCCACAGAATTTTCCTGGCTTGTTACAGGTATTAAACTGGGACTTAAGAAAGGTTGGTCGAGGAGATAGTTGTCCTGGCTAGTTTTAGGTATTAACCTCTGACCTGAGAAAGAAAGTCTTCCTGGCTTGTTACAGGTATTGATCTTCAATCTCTTCATGTAGATAACTTTCCTGGCTTGTTACAGGTATTAACCTACAATAAGTCGTCCACAGAATTTTCCTGGCTTGTTACAGGTATTAATCTGGACTTAGTCGTCCACATAATTTTCCTGGCTTGTTACAGGTGTTGTACCCCAAAATTTGCCCTCTCTTTCTTCAGGAAATCATCTTGGATTCTCAGGGTCCCTCTGAAACAAATCCAAGTCCTGAATTGTCATTTTTTGCCCAAGCAAACCATTTACAAGAGCAAAATGATCACACAAGCTCTAAAGGTAACGCTTTTATCTTGAGAAAAATTAAATTCTAAACATTTGGAATTTTTCTCTAAAAAATGGGTGTTTAAGAAGAAATTAGCGCTTCAGAACTTCTGGACCAAACTCCAGATGGAAACGGCCAGAAGTTGCAAGTTTGGCTCAACGCAGTCAGAAGTTAGCTCTTCAGCAGCTACATCAACTCAGTCAGAAGTTGCAAACGTGGTTCAACACGTAAGCCTCAGACAGAACATGACTCTTTCAGCAGTTACGCAAGTTCATCCAGAGTGTGATAAAAGAATGCAAAAGAAGCAAGAAAGTCTGAAGGCTCCTTCAGAACAGGCTGAAATCAGAAGATGAAAGGGTCAGAAGAGTGGGTGTCACACTGATACAGAATCTCTAAATCCAGGATTTCCAGAAGCAAATCCAAGGAACGTGTCAGAAAATCAGGAGAATCCCCAGAATTTGCTAAAACAACAAGAGACCAAGACCAGAGCATGGTTTACGTTGTTTTTGGTAAAGCAGAACTGCTGGTTCAAGTTTGTTTCCTATTACCAGAATATTGGTGTTGATGAGTCTCATCACCATTTAATGCTCATTAATGCTCCCAACCACTCCTGAACATTCATTCAAGTAGTCCCTTCACGTGTGGCTTGGTAAACGCCTTTATGCAGGTTCAAGCATGGGTCTACGCGCCACCGTCCACCTAAGAGGTCACTTCTCCCCAATCCATGCCTGTTGTTCCAGCCTAGGCTGAAAGGCTATCTGTTATCACAACTTCCCAATAATTTCTTTCAAAGAACAATTCAACCTCTGTTGGCGCCTTTAATGTTCAAGAAATCCATAAGAGCTTTACCTATAAATAGAGAACCATTGTCCACTGAAAAAGGGCGTCCAAAAACAGAAAAAATTGCTAGAAGAGAAACAGAAATTTCAGCAAGAAAGTGCTGTGAAACTCTGCCAAAATCTCCAGTGTTTCATAACTTTGAAATTCTTACCTTCAAACTTCATCAATACCCAGTTTTCTTTGTGACTAAAGAACACCCTTTCAACCTCTGACCATACATACACATACACCTTCATCTACCCCTTTCAAAAAAGAACCTGTCCAGAACACCATCAGAGCTAAAAACTAGCTCTCATTCACAAACTTTTCCAACAGCCAGGTAAGCACATGCTGACCTTCATCACGCTGCTAAGCATCATCAACTTTGCATGCTCAAATAAACATAATGTAAATATCATGTTGTTGCTGTTTGTGTTCTGGGGATTTTCATACCTCAGAATGTTTAGATAGGAAGTGAGCCAGCATAGAACCTGCTTGTGACCTTGTTGGTTTTGTCTCCTAAAACACTCTGACATTTGCTGAAGCTGTTCCAAACATGTTTTCTGTTTTGTGGAAAAAATAACAAAATTGCAGATGTTCTGACTAGCACAGGGAGAAGCCAAGTGCTGACTTTGGCGTTAGCACATCTGAAGCCTGTTTTGCTGTCAATAATATCAGAACTTCTGAGAATTATTGTATTTCCAGCAGGATCAGAACTTCTGATTTCCCCACTAACAAACTTTTGTCTTGCAGCGCAGGGGGGTCAGAACTTCTGATCTTCCCACTAACAGGTTTCTGTTTTGCAGGTGCCAGAGTCAGAAGTTCTGACTCATACAGTTTAACCAAGAGGTTGATCATCTGACAGCGGGCCTGAGTCAGAACTTCTGATGACCTCTCAGCAGCGCGCTGGCTCCCTCTCTCTTTCTCTCTATGTTGTCTTTGTTATTTCCTTTTCTTGTCTATTTTTCTCGTTGAACCACCCCATGTACAAATGTGTATCCCCACCCCAATTGTTGTAATAGCGTAGGATTTTATATTTCTGCTTTTTAAATGCTAGTAATTAGGGTGTGTATGGCAAGATAAAATCAATGAAATAGAAAATCCTAATTCAAAGATAAACTCTTGTATGCAATAAAGCACACTTGCACACAAACACCCCTAGGGTTACATCCACTTGTTGCCTTCAAAAATGGGCCATGTTACGCATGCAAAGTATCTTGGTAAAACAAACAAAATCAAAAGATCATAGTCCCTCGATGACGCTATCCAAAGTTGCCTTACAAAAATGATCTTAGTCCCTCAAAAAAATGCTAAGATACTTTGCAAAATTGCTATCATGGTCTATACGATGACCCGCGCCCGTCCCGTTTACATCCTAACACAAGGTTGTTCACCAAATACAATGGTGAAACAACACTGTTAAAAGGGTTAAAAAACATAAGAAAGATCTTTGAGTAAAATAGGGTAGACAACTCTTAGTTACTTGATTAAAAATCTTGCAAAACATCCTTGCTATTTTTTAAAACACACTCCACAACATAATTTCAAAACAACTTTCAAAATGTTGAAAACCTTTCAAAAAGACAAACACCTTTGTATACATTCAAACAAGAATCATTAAAAAGGTTGCCATAACGATGGCCTCTTTTCAAAACATCTTTCAAACACACACACAAAGCATCATTTCAAACAATTGAAAATGCAAATCAAGTGATCTAAGCAAGTAACTAAGAGCCCATGGAAAACCATGGATAGAAAGGGTGCTAATACCTTCCCTTTCTATAATCTACTCCCCGAACCCAAGAAAACATCTCAAAGGTTTTTGCTGTGCTTTTTAACCTTTCCTTAGGATAAAATAAAAAGTCGGTGGCGACTCTTGCTAAACCGAAACATTTGCGAATAGAAATGCAAAACTCAAGTCAGTTCTTCCACCGTATCACAGAACTGGCGACTCTGCTGGGGATTCTTTAAAAGTGGAGTAACCTTAAGGCTTAGATCACCCTTTTGTATGACTAATTGTTTGCTTTGATTGCTTTACATCTTGGTTCTCTTGTTTGGACTTGAAATCCTACACCCGGATTTGGGGAAACATTCATAAATAGCAATACGTTGTGGAAACTGTGCGGGGTATACCGACACGGTTGAAGCAATAGCTATATTAGTGCGACATATTTGTGAGTACCGGTAACCCTTGAGTTCAATCAAGGAGAGTACGGGGCCGCTGAGTGATGTCACTAAGCACTAATGACCTAGAACCTTACTTGACCATCTTGGCCTTTTATTAGGGGTAGTGAGATGACCGACTTTGGTGCAGTCCGAAGTTGGTAGATACTCGATACTACACTCATTGAGGGTTGTTTTCTTGGGATATTTTGGTCGCTAGTTAAGTGGCTAAACCAAAACAATGAACATGGAAAATAATCCAATGATATTGAGCTCCTTAGAACCCGGTTACTATTTATAGGACAGGTTTTTAAGCCAACTTCACTCAAGAGGGTACTTACCTATGAAACCCCATGCAAGCCTGAAACTAGGGTTTTGTGTGACTTGCTTGTACATATGTTTGTGCATACATCATGGATATCATAAAGCATCATATGCATCCACTAACCATTTCAAGGATTTAGATCTTCATCTTTGTTCTTGTTTTGTAGGTCATGGAAATTCTTCGCAGGAAAACTATCCAAGTCAACCTTGTGAGAATCCCTCCTCAACTCAAGGAACTCACATCCAGAATTCCAGAAAGCTCTCTCTTCAGTGAAAGACATGGTAGACTGCTCAGCCTAGTCAACACCAGCATTGAAGAAGACATGGTGAAAGTGTTGTTCCATTTCTTTGACCCCCTTTACCACTGTTTCACATTCCCCGACTACCAATTGGTGCCCACTTTGGAGGAATTTTCTCAACTCCTGAGAATTCCTATTCTTAATTAACTACCCTACAACGGTACGAAAAAAGAACCAAAGCCTGAAGATATTGCTCAAGCACTACACTTGCAACCAACTGACATCAAGGGGCATTGGGAAACTAGAAGTGGTGTCAAAGGCTTCTTGGCAAAATTCTTGTTTGAGAAGGCACAAGAGTGTTGGAATTCGTTGGATCTACAAGCCTTTGAAGAAATTGTGGCACTCCTCATTTATGGATTGGTCTTGTTCCCAAATCCTGACCAGCTTATAGATGTTGACGCCGTCAAGATCTTCTTATCCAGGAATCCCATACCAACATTGCTTGGGGACATCCTCCACTCATTTTGCACACGAACAATGAGAAAGAGAGGTGTTCTCATGTGTTGTACTCCTCTCCTTGCAAGGTGGTTTATTTCGCACCTTCCACAATCTGTTTTGAAGAATGACCAAGGCTTAAGGTGGTCACAACGGTTGATGACCCTCACACACTCTGATGTACATTGGTGTTCTCGGTCCAGAGAAAATGTCATCATCATCGATCGTTGTGGTGAGTTCCCTAATGTTCCATTACTTGGCATTAGGGGAGGCATTACCTACAACCCTTGTCTAGCTTTGAGACAATTTGGATACGCACGGAGGGATGGCCCTCACGACATGCTGATTCCTGACTTGGTTTTTGACTTCGACAACGATGCGCAAGGACTTCGCCAAAGATTCATCAGAGCTTGGAGGATGCCTAACAAGGTAGATAGCAAGACACTGGGGCACAAGAACTCCATCCCTCTTGAGCCTTATCTCAAGTGGGTACGAACCCGAGCCCAAAGTCTTATGATGCCTTACCCTCATATTCTCCCTTTGATAAAGAGCCTGTTAAGGAAGGAGAGGTTCCCTACACCATCCTATATCCTGACATGCCAACATCATGGGAGGATATGCGGAAGAGTTGGATCTAACTCAAGGAGGAACGGAATACTTTTGAAGCCAGCTTCTACGCCAGTGAGAAGAAGGTTTTAGAGCTTACCCGCCGACTCCATGAGGAAGAGACCCTTAACACCTACATCGCACCAAAGAGGATGCGCAACGTCTTTTTACCTTAAGAAGTTTTTGTAATATTTGGCCCATGGGGAATTTATGTACTGACAAAATTTCTTCTTCTTAATATGACGTGTGTTCTTTTTGTTTGCAACAATTTTGAGTTTCTAAATCCTTGAACGCATTGCATAAATAAACATATCATTCATCATGTGTATAAGCAGGTCTCCACATCAGGTTTCCTTATCTTTCTGTTGTTTATTTCAGTAAGATGGATCTCGAACAGACGGTCAAAGATTTGCAGTCTCAAAACTCACAGTTTCAACATCTCCTAATGACCTTGGCAAAGGATCAGGAGGATCTAAAAGCACTGCTTGGGAACAAAGAGAAAGTGAAAAAGAAGAAGAAGAAAAGAGTTGGGGTGGCTACCCTGGGAAGAAGGTTTGAGGGTGAAGCCAGAAGAGTTCTTGAATTTCCCTCTGCATCTGAAGAGGAAACCAGTAAGGGAAAAGGGGCTGCACTACCTTCTGAATCCGAAGCTGAAGAGGAAGAGGCTGAAGAAGAGGAAGATTACTCAGATCAACAATACCCGCCAGCCGACGACAAATACAAAAACTTGGAGGACAGGCTGGCAGCTATGGAGCTGCTAAGAGTTCCCGGCTTAGATTTCGAAGATTTGGGATTAATTGCTGGAATTGTGATCCCTCCAAAGTTTAACGTGCCAATTTTTGCAAAGTATGACAGTCTATCTTGCCCAAAGATGCACCTAAGGTCGTATGTCCGAAGAATTCAACCCCATACATCCGACAGAAACCTTTGGGTACACTTCTTTCAGGATAGCCTGTCTGGTACACAGCTAGACTGGTTTTACAAGCTTGAGAGGTCGGAGATACATAATTGGGAAGACTTGGCAGCTGCCTTTTATCGTTAATATCAATATAACTCTGACTTGGCACTAACCCGTACTCAGCTACAGAATATGGGGATGGCCTCAGGTGAGGGATTCAAGGAATACACCCAGAAATGGCGCGATTTGGCCGGGAGAGTGCAACCACCTCTTTCTGATAGAGAACTCGTTGATATGTTCCTGGGGACACTATTTGGTCCGTTCTTCAACCATTTGATCGGGAGCTCTTCCGCATGGTTTACTGAATTAATTCTGACTGGCGAACGGGTGGAAGCCGGTATCAAGAATGGGAAGATTCAAAAGGATGCCTCTGCATCTACAACTGTCAAGAAATCATTTCCGGCGAAGAAGGAAACGGCTGTTGTGTACTCTCAGAGAGGAGTGGAAAGAACGGAGCGTCGGCCGACTGTGGGGGCCGTGATGATCCAAAATCCATCAAATGATCAGCCTCGCAACAATCAGCCCAGACCAAATCAGCAACGGGTAGAGCGGCTACAACGACAGTTCACCCGCATCAATATGACACCGGCGCAAGTGCTTCCACATTTTTTGAAATTGAATCTGACTGGTTTAAAGGAGGCACCAAAAAACCCTAACACCACATCTCCATACTATCATGCCAATGCCAAATGCGCCTACCATTCTGATAGCGTCGGACATGACACCAACAATTGTTGGGGGCTAAAGGATAAAATTCAAGACTTGATAGATGCAAGAGAGGTTGAGTTCGATGCTCCAGAGAAACCAAACGTAATATCCGCTCCAATGCCGAAGCATGGTCGCAATGTCCATGCTATCGAAGAAGATCTGTATGTTTCTGATGTTGATGACCTGATGACTCCGCTGTTAACAATCAAGTTAAATCTGTTGAAAGCTGGGATTTTCCCAGGATGCAAAGAGGATTGTTACTGTTGTTACTCTCTACCAATCGACTGTCCATTGCTGAAGAAAGGCATCCAAGGCCTGATGGACAGTTAACAAATTCTGTTTGAAAAGATTCCTGCTATTCCAACCCCTATCGAAGATGTTTCAATAATCACCATTTCCACCAATCTTTCCAAGGCCGTCAAAAAGCCTGTTAAGATTACATCCTCTACAAAGATTGTTCCCTTGAAAATAACTATGCCAGGGCTTGTCCCCTACACTTCTGACAAAACAATACCATGGAATTACGGTGGAGAAATCTACTACCATGGTGTTAAACAAGTTGAGATAACCGAGGAAAGCTCTGATGAAGAAGATGCCAGCATTGGAAACATTGCCGGTACAAGCAAGATCACCCGAAGTGGGAGAATATTTTCTCCAGAGATTGCCCCCCCAAAGGCAATCTTTGGACCCTCAGCTGCTGCCAAAGTTACTCCTGCACCGATAAAACTTTCCGCAAGAACCCCATTGATTGAAGAAGCTGTTATTCCTGTTGTTGTCCCTCCTACTTCTGCTGATAAGGGGAAAGGGATCCAAGATGAGCTCGTCAGGACGAGGGCTCAACCTTTGGTCATCCCCGAAACCTCTAAGAAAGAGATGGAGGAAATTCTGAAAATAATTAAGAAGAGTGATTACGATGTGGTAGAGCAACTGGGGAAAACCCCCTCGAAGATCTCCATGTTAGCATTACTGCTTTGTTCAGAGGCGCACACCAAAGCATTGATAAAATTTCTGAAGACAGCCCATGTGCCCCAGGAAACCTCAACCGATCAATTCCAAGATTGTGTAGCCAGCCTTACTGCAGACAACGGCCTGGGTTTCTCTGATGCTGACCTTACTCCGAAAGGAAGAAAGCACAATGACGCATTACATGTGTCAGTAGAATGCCGAGGAACTACTATGGCCCATGTTTTGGTCGACACTGGTTCTTCTCTGAACGTGCTGCCTAAGAAGGCTCTCGACCAATTGGATTGTGAAGGCTTGGAATTGAGGCCAAGTAATATCATTATAAGGGCATTTGACGGGTCAAAGAGAATAGTGCATGGGGAGGTCGACATTCCCATTAAGGTAGGCACAGAAGTGTTCCCCTCAACTTTCTATGTGATGGACATCCGTCCGTCATACTCTTGCTTGCTAGGGAGGCCATGGATACATAGTGTTGGCGCAGTCACTTCCTCCTTACATCAAATGCTGAAGTACCCTGTCAAAGGAAAAATCATAATTGTGCACGGTAAAGAGGAATATATGATCAGCCACCTGAACTCCTTTCGATATGTAGAGGTGGAGGGTGAATTCATTGAAACACCATTCCAGCACTTTGAGGAAGTCTCTCCTGAGGTGGCAGTAGCAAAAGCGGTAGCTGAGGTACCCAAGCAGGTGGCCAGAATGGCATCTCTAAAAGACGCGAAGGCTGCGATGAAGGAAGGGAAGAGCTCAACATGGGGGCAGTTGCCTGATATTCCTCACAAAATAGACAAGTTTGGTTTAGGATTCACTGCTGCGGGGCAAAAAGCTATGTGCCGCTCAAAAGTTGAACGAGCACCCATCAAGATTTCTCCGTATGGGATCAATGCTTTGGAAGGTGAAGACGAAGAGGCCAACATTGAAAATTGGATCTTCCCAACCATCGAAGGGGGACTACGTAACTGGGAGGCGAAAGACTTCGTCCCCATTACTTTTATTAATCAGTAATTATTTGTCAAACATTTCCTATTGGTTTGTAATAATTACTTTTGAACAATCTGCACGCTACTTTTTCGCCTCATGCCTTGCCCGGGGCATGTAGGTCCATTTGTAAGGTTTTTGATTATCTTCATATTCATATGCCATGTTTAATGATTCATTGGACGTTTTTCATTGATAAACTGCTGTGTTCATTTTCTTTCCTTTTGCATCTTTGTTCGTTTAAGGATGGCTATCCCTTACACACACCCACGCTCACAAATGCAGGTACCCATCCACTCCGGATTCTATGGGTGACTATTCTGCTATGTCCTTCAATAACTCTAAAGATCTGGTCAATCAGGCTGAGTATGAAGATGACGAAGATTGTGAAATACCAGGAGAGCTAGCCAGACTTCTACAGCAAGAAGAAAGGGCCATCTTGCCTCATGAAGAGTTGTTAGAAACTGTCAACTTAGGAACAGAGGAAGACCGGAAAGAAATCCAAGTGGGTGCCAATCTGGAACCAAGTGTCAAGGAACGCTTGATACAGCTGTTGAACGAATACGTTGAAATCTTCGCCTGGTCTTATGAAGACATGCCGGGTTTAGACACAGATATAGTGGTTCACTGTCTCCCTACAAGAGAGGATTGTCCACCAATCAAGCAAAAAGTCCGCCGAATGAGGCCCGACATGTCTGAGAAGATTAAAGCAGAAGTAATGAAGCAATTCGACGCTGGCTTTCTGGCTATTACATCCTATCCACAATGGGTTGCTAAGATCGTGCCAGTACCTAAAAAAGACGGCAAAGTCAGAATGTGTGTGGACTACCGGGATTTGAATAGGGCTAGTCCTAAAGATGATTTTCCGCTACCGCACATCGACATTTTGATTGACAACACAGCTCAGCACAAGGTGTTTTCCTTCATGGATGGATTCTCGGGCTACAACCAAATCAAAATGGCCCCCGAGGACATGGAGAAAACCACCTTTGTTACACAATGGGGTACCTTCTGCTACAAGGTAATGCCGTTCGGACTGAAGAACGCAGGGGCAACTTATCAACGTGCCATGGTAGCTTTATTTCATGATATGATACATCATGAGATCTAAGTTTACGTAGACAACATGATAGCTCGATCACAAACAGAAGAGGAACACCTTGAACATTTGGAAAAGCTGTTTGCCAGGTTGAAGGAGTACAAACTCAGGCTGAATCCAAGTAAGTGTACTTTTGGAGTTAGGTCTGGTAAACTTCTAGGATTTATTGTCAGCAACAAAGGCATTAAGGTCGATTCAGCAAAAGTGAAAGTAATACAAGAAATGCCTGCTCCCCGTACTGAAAAGGAAGTTAGAGGGTTCTTGGGGCGCCTGAACTATATTACCAGATTCATCTCTCATTTGACTTCTACCTGTGAGCCAATTTTCAAACTATTAAAGAAAGATCAGGTAGTCGAATGGAACGACGATTGCCAAGCTGCTTTTGATAAGATCAAGGAGTATTTGCTAGAACCTCCTATTCTGATGCCACCCGTCGAAGGAAGACCATTGATCATGTATCTGACCGTCTTGGATAACTCAATGGGGTGTGTTTTGGGCCAGCATAACGAGTCTGGTCGAAAAGAGCATGCTATTTATTAACTTAGCAAAAAGTTTACCGACTGTGAGACTCGTTACTCACTGCTCGAGAAAACTTGATGCGCTTTGGTATGGGCTGCTCGCCGACTAAGGCAGTATATGCTGACTCATACCACTCTGTTGATTTCCAAAATGGACCCTATCAAGTATATCTTCGAAAAGCCTGCTTTGTCTGGAAGAATCGCTAGATGGAAAATGATCCTAACTGAGTATGACATCCAGTACACTACTTAAAAAGCTATAAAGGGGAGTGTACTAGCTGACCATCCAGCTCATCAAGCTATCGAATATTATCAATCCATGAGATTCGACTTCCCAGACGAGGACATCATGAACTTGGACAACATTGAAGGTAACGGACCGTATGACGGACCTGAAAATGGATCCCGATGGACCTTGTACTTTGATGGTGCTTCAAATGCACTTGGAAACGGTATCGGTGCGGTACTCATTTCCCCGGAAGGTTGTCACACACCTTTCACGACCCGACTTTGCTTCAGCTGTACCAACAACATGGCTGAATATGAAGCTTGCATTTTTGGTCTCAAGGCTGCTATTGACCTGGGGATCAAATCTTTGATCGTATTTGGGGACTCGGCTTTGGTTATCAGTCAAATCAAAGGAGAGTGGGATACCAAACATCCTAATCTTATCCCATACAAAGAACATATCCTGACATTGTTGCCTCATTTCGAGCAAATTACCTTCGAGCATTTCCCGCGAGAAGAGAATCAGCTGACAGATGCTCTGGCTAGAATGTCTTCCATGTTTAAACTCAACTGGGATAACGAGGCTCCCCAAATCACCATTGAGCGAATGGATGAACCTGCGCATTGTCATGAGATTAATACCGAAGAAGTAGTGGAACAACCTTGGTTTCACGAAATCAAAAGGTATCTCCAGACTAGAGAATATCCCGAAGGAGCTTCCGTAAATGACAAAAAGTTCCTAAGGAAATTTGCTGCCAAGTTCTTCCTGAGCAACGATATTCTCTATAAATGAAACCATGATTGTGTTTTACTCCGATGTGTAGACCAAGCTGAAGCAGAGTTAATCATGACCGAGATACACAGTGGCACATTTGGCACTCACTTGAGCGGGCATACTATGGCTAAAAAGATTCTAAGGGCAGGCTATTACTGGTCTACCATGTAACACCCCAGTTCTATTTATTTGGAATTATCTTAATAAGAGTGATTTTATTTGAAACCAATAAAATTATTTTATTTGGGTTAATATAAAATAAAAGGATTATTATTTATTTTATAAATAATTGAAGAAAAAAATAAGGATTGAAGGTTATTGGGCTTATGATGTTATTGGTAAAAGAGGGGGTGCAAGTGAAGTAAAATGTTATTTGGGACTTATATGTCACTTTTGCTCACTTTCACGTAAAACTAAGATTTTGGGATTTTGGAACTCAGAGAACGTGTAAAGAAGAGAAAGGAGAAGAATGAGAAGATTGATCGAGGAAGTTGCAGGAGCTGCAGATTATCCAAGGTAAGGGGTTGGTCATTCTTTTACTATGAATAAGTTGTGATATATATTCTATATGAGTTAGGGATTGGTAGGGATGATGGATTCTTGATGCCATGGTTGTTGTGATGATGAAACATGAATGGAATTGATTGGTGTTTTGATGTGGTATTGATCCTATTGTATGCCTTAGATCATTGATATATGGTAGGAATTCGATTTTGATGGTTTTAGGATGTTTGGGGATGATTAGGAATGAGTTGGGGTGATTTTGGGAAGCATAAAAACGTGAAATATGATGTTGCAGAGTCATCAACACGGGCCGTGTTGATGCACACGGGCACCCGTGTTGATCTTCTGTGTTGGTGCTCGGGTAGGTTTTCCCAAATATCATTTCGGCCATAACTTTTGAACCGTAACTCCGATTTAGGCGCCGTTTGATGCGTTGGAAAGCTAGTGAAATTTTCTATATGATTATGAGGAATTAAGTAGCTTTAAGAGCTTATTTTAATAAGTGATTATTGGAGAAAGTGTTTATGTTTATAAGTGATTTTGGTTGTTATGTATTTTAGTGAGGTGTTTGGAGATATTTGGGATTGGAGCTCTGAAGAACGACGGACAATCGCTCAAGAGTTCGAAGCTGCAATTTGATAAGGTAAGGGGGGCTACTACTCAATTTATATTTGCTTATGGGTTTAGATGCAATTGGTTGGGTAATCGTAGGATAATCCCATTTTCTCTGATATTCTTAGTGATCGATAACTTTAGGGTCGAATTTCGTTAGAAAGGATTAGGTTCCCTAAAGGTTGTGAATCGATTAAGAAATTAATCCCCATTGTTGATTTAGATCGAAATTGTATGATCGCGAGTTTACCTTAGGTGTTCTAGGGATAACCTCAATGTTGTTAGGATTTCCCTAAAGGACGGGTAATATGTAACTTAAGGTCAATTTTAATAAAACTTGTTGTTGATGATAGGATTGTTGATAAAATAGGATGTTTTAAAAAATGAAAATTCTGAGTTTTGATTGATTTTGGAAAATGAGACCTTAAGTGAAATAATGCTGTCCTTAAGATTGGAAATTGACTAACGTAGAAGGGAATTGTGTTCCAATTGATGTGTTGTTTTGAGTTATGCATAATTGATGTTGTTATGTACCGAAATGTGCGTTTTGGCTGGCATTTTCCGCGTTTGGCTGCTGTTCTGAGCTGCTGCAGGTACAGGAAAAATCTGGCTCGCACTCATCAACACGGGCCGTGTTGATTCACACGAGCACCCGTGTTGATTCACTGTATTGCTAAAAAATTTGTTTTCTGGGCACATTTCAACACGGGCAGTGTTGATTTACACGGGCACCCGTGTTAAACCTCCTGTGTTGGTTTCTAAACTCTGTTTTCTGTGCATGCTGTTATGTACGGACTGATCCTGTTTTGATGTGCAGTGTTTGACATGTTTTGAATATGTGTTTATTGATTTCCTAGTGTTGATTGATGCTTGTATCGAATAACGATTGTATGTTATGATACCAACACTATATGGATTTTATTGTCATGCTTTTAGATGATGTATCAAGCATGAATTGTGATATAACTTGATATGATTGATGTTTAATAGCATGCTGAGTGATTACATGCTATCCATATCCTGTTATGATTGATGTTGTTGATGTCGCATGATATGTTGATTGATGTTAATAGTATGCTGAGTGTTACATACTTTACATATCATGTTGAATTTGTGAATTCCCATTGTGTGGAATTAACATGGTGGCCAATATACGTGTCCGCGATTTAATGGAACGTTGAGGTGGTAGCCGTGTCCGCGATATAATGGAACGGTGAGTTATCCGTGACCCGAGATTTAATGGGGCGGTAAAATGGTACCACATGCATGGGTGTGTTGCATTATATTGAATATAACATGAATGGATGACTTTCCAATGTTGTATTTAATTGATTGTATGCATATATTGTTGCTAAATTGTTAATGATGTTAGATGTTAATTATAAGTATGAAAAGTGATATATTATGAATATATGAATTGTAAAGGTTTTCGTAAACTATGAAACATGCTAACTGTTGGGTGATGCTTATGATTTTTCTGAATTGATTGTTATGAACGTATAATCAAGTGTATAATTGAGATGCTCACCCTTACTGTTGAACATTTCAGATTGAGGAGTTTCTCTCAGATGATTGGCGAAGACTCGCTGTTTCTAGTTTATTTCGGTTTAAGTATTGTCCGGGTCATGCTCTGATAGTTGTAACTCCGGGAACGTTTGTTTGTCGAGCTGCTTAGTCAGACTCGTTTATTTCCTTAGTATTTGGTTATAATATGATGTTGATATATTCCAGGTGTTAATCCCTGATGATTGAAAATATTATAACTTTGGTTTTATTAAATATAATATTCCGCTGTGTAAACATGTATGAGTTACTTCTATGTTATGCATGACAGGAACTTGTTTTTATTAAAAGAGATTTGTGACATCCTCGTTGATACATGTACTCTGAAATTATAATTTTAATTATTCGCGAAAATTTATTCGGGGTTTTTAGAGGGTGTTACAATAGTGGTATCAGAGCATGGTCGGTCTGTCCGGCCAAGTTGTTATGTCAGTGTCATTACCCTTGGTACGCAATAAGTGTTTGAAAACACTGTTGGTACTTCTTTGTTTTGGATCACTTGATTGCAGGGATAAGATTGCGATAAGTGGGGGAGAAGCTTTTCTTCTCGGATGCGCTTCAGTTGTGATATGCCGGTTCAGAGTGTTGCTGACAGCGACAATGCAAATGTTGTTGAAGTTTGGATGCTTCCTGAATGCGAAGGTGATATAGATTCAAGAATTTTGGTATGCTAGTGAACTCGTATGGGACATTGGATTAAACTGCGTTGAAGAGATGCCGTCATGCAAAAATCCCTTTCTGTCTCGTACAGTTCGCGGCGCCAACTAGTGGTCGCGGCGCGTACTGTGTGGTTTTGTGGAAAATGGCTAAATTATGTTTTGATCTCTAATGGTCGGAAAGTGGAACTGAACCTTAGTTGATTACCTTGAAGAATATTTTGGATACTATTAGTGTAGTAATTGGACTAATCTCCTATGGTAGCATGCCACTAAATGTCAATGTATGTTGTTATGTTCGAAGAATTGTGTTGAAAACTTGGTGTGCGAGTTATTCTGGATGATTGTAATTTACACTATTTCATCAAGTATCATGAAGTTGTTGAAGGCGACGTTGATTGGAAGAGTGCAAAGGTCATTGAGTCGCTGTTGTTGCGAACCGGCGAGAGTATGGACTCATGAATCTGTATCGGTCAAGTTGAAAATGTGGGTAGGTTTTTAGACGGTGAATTTAAGACAATTGAGAATACAGTCTATTCCAAAGAAAATGATAAGTTGAAGGGATTAACTCGTCGGATCGTATGTCTTTAGTATAGTTGGATTAATATCGGATGATTTTCGTAGTTGGATAAAAAGAAAGGATGTGGGAGAATTTTGGAAGAAAGAGAGAAAGATGGAACTTATGTTCATCAATCTCAAATTCAGATTTTTGTAATTTTGGAGCAGCTGTTAGTAAAAGTGGTATAACTTTTTACTCGTGATTCCGATCAAAGCGGTTATTGACTTTTTGGAAAGCTTACGAAATTCCATATAGTTTGCATATAAGATTTGTCTTCGGAAAGTTCGTGAAGAAGGAGAAAAATGCATTTTAATATTTGGGTCTGATGCTGAATTTTGGAAAATTCTGCATGCGGGAATTATGAACCAGTCCCATTGCAAAGATGATAACTTTTTACTCGTAACTCGGATTTGAGCGATTCATGAAGTTATAGAATCTACAAGTAATTACCTTCATTATAGAATATAATTTTATGCTTGGGAGTCATGTATCGAAGGAAATAATTGTGTTGGACGTGGGGTGTTTCTTGTTGAAAAATTGAAAGAGTGAAGAAGGATGTGAAGTATGGATAAAGAAATTTTATTCCGATGTTATCGTAAGATGTGTTGTAGTAGGTTGTTGTATGACGTTAGTGTTCGTATTTTCGGATAACTTTGGAATCCGTATCTTGTGTTTGGATTGTTGGATTGATGTTCTGTTTGAACCTGCAAGGAGATAAGAGTATATTTCTTTTATATGAAAATGTTTCCAAGTGTGGTAGAAGTATTCTCATAGGAAGAGACTTTGAATGTCGGTTGAGGAATTATAAACTTTTTGGACATGGGTGGTTGTTATTGCAGTTGTTGAGACGAGTTCAATCGAAAAATGTTGTTTGGAAATGAGTTGAGAGACATGTTGTTCTGCATGGAAGGATGCGAAAGTGCCAGAGGTGGATCTTATGATGATTGGTAATTGTTGGATTATGATGTTGTGAATGATTTGAGAAAGAGTTCGGAAGGAACACTATTATAGTTGGTAACGATGGTTTATGCTCCGTTATGGTTTTCGTCTATCTATTGGCAAATTGAGGAACTGATCACCCTTAATCTATTGTTGATAGTAGACGGAATCATAGTTGATGGATAGATGTGTTGTGTCGACTAGTATAAGTGCATTCTGAAGAATATGTTGTTATTTTTGTTTCTTGTTGCTATTTAAAAGAAGTGAAATTATAAGTTTGTTTATTAAAGTGCGAGTTTGGTTGGAAGAAGATGAGTCATCTTGTTGGAATTAATTGGATCCATGTACTGTATGTGGTTGTAATGTGGTTATGTTTTTAAGACGATTTTGAGGATTATGTTACTAAAAAGATGATAAAGTCGTAGTTATGATTTATGACAATTGGGAATTCATGGAAGTATATGAATATTTCATCCAAGAGTGGCAATTGGAGTAAACTTGGTAGAGTTGATACTTTATAAGTAATCGGAGTTGCGCATCTGAAGCGTGATGTGCCAGAGTATGTTGGTTTATTATAAATGTCAGTTGATTTAATAAGGATATTAATGTGGTTGTTGGTTTATGGAGAGTTGTATATAATTTTTGGATTAAGACCCGTAAGCAGATGTTATGAGAATTTTGTTTTCGTTGTTGTGATGTCAGTGTTGATTACTGAAAGGAATGGTAATATTTCAGATTGTGTTAAAGGTGATTTGGTCGGTTATGTGGATGTCACTATAAGAGTGATATGACGAGAGTAATCAAGTTGTAAGTATTTGGTTGATAATTGGAATTCGTATATTAAGGAATGAATTGGCGCGTGAGTTTGTATTAATAATGTTGTCAAGATGATAATATGATGGTTGTATGTTCAAGTATAAGTAGTTTGCGGATGTTATTACTTCATAAGCGATGTATCAAGATGGTGTTGAGGGTGTCGATGAGCTAATATCGGGTATATCGTTATGATTAGTTGTGTATGTTTTGGCGTCGATATGGTCGCTAAGTTGATCATGTAATATTGTTAAGACGAAAAGACGACGTTGTGTGCCTGAGTGCAATAGTTTTTGGTTGATAATACGTTGAGTGTTTGGTATGTCCAGAATTGGTGTTGAGAGTGGTTGTGTCGATTGGATTTTTGAGGACGAAAATATCCTTAGTGGGGGAGAGTTGTAACACCCCAGTTCTATTTATTTGGAATTATCTTAATAAGAGTGATTTTATTTGAAACCAATAAAATTATTTTATTTGGGTTAATATAAAATAAAAGGATTATTATTTATTTTATAAATAATTGAAGAAAAAAAATAAGGATTGAAGGTTATTGGGCTTATGATGTTATTGGTAAAAGAGGGGGTGCAAGTGAAGTAAAATGTTATTTGAGACTTATATGTCACTTTTGCTCACTTTCACGTAAAACTGAGATTTTGGGATTTTGGAACTCAGAGAACGTGTAAAGAAGAGAAAGGAGAAGAATGAGAAGATTGATCGAGGAAGTTGCAGGAGCTGCAGATTATCCAAGGTAAGGGGTTGGTCATTCTTTTACTATGAATAAGTTGTGATATATATTCTATATGAGTTAGGGATTGGTAGGGATGATGGATTCTTGATGCCATGGTTGTTGTGATGATGAAACATGAATGGAATTGATTGGTGTTTTGATGTGGTATTGATCCTATTGTATGCCTTAGATCATTGATATATGGTAGGAATTCGATTTTGATGGTTTTAGGATGTTTGGGGATGATTAGGAATGAGTTGGGGTGATTTTGGGAAGCATAAAAACGTGAAATATGATGTTGCAGAGTCATCAACACGGGCCGTGTTGATGCACACGGGCACCCATGTTGATCTTCTGTGTTGGTGCTCGGGTAGGTTTTCCCAAATATCATTTCGGCCATAACTTTTGAACCGTAACTCCGATTTAGGCGCCGTTTGATGCGTTGGAAAGCTAGTGAAATTTTCTATATGATTATGAGGAATTAAGTAGCTTTAAGAGCTTATTTTAATAAGTGATTATTGGAGAAAGTGTTTATGTTTATAAGTGATTTTGGTTGTTATGTATTTTAGTGAGGTGTTTGGAGATATTTGGGATTGGAGCTCTGAAGAACGACGGACAATCGCTCAAGAGTTCGAAGCTGCAATTTGATAAGGTAAGGGGGGCTACTACTCAATTTATATTTGCTTATGGGTTTAGATGCAATTGGTTGGGTAATCGTAGGATAATCCCATTTTCTCTGATATTCTTAGTGATCGATAACTTTAGGGTCGAATTTCGTTAGAAAGGATTAGGTTCCCTAAAGGTTGTGAATCGATTAAGAAATTAATCCCCATTGTTGATTTAGATCGAAATTGTATGATCGCGAGTTTACCTTAGGTGTTCTAGGGATAACCTCAATGTTGTTAGGATTTCCCTAAAGGACGGGTAATATGTAACTTAAGGTCAATTTTAATAAAACTTGTTGTTGATGATAGGATTGTTGATAAAATAGGATGTTTTAAAAAATGAAAATTCTGAGTTTTGATTGATTTTGGAAAATGAGACCTTAAGTGAAATAATGCTGTCCTTAAGATTGGAAATTGACTAACGTAGAAGGGAATTGTGTTCCAATTGATGTGTTGTTTTGAGTTATGCATAATTGATGTTGTTATGTACCGAAATGTGCGTTTTGGCTGGCATTTTCCGCGTTTGGCTGCTGTTCTGAGCTGCTGCAGGTACAGGAAAAATCTGGCTCGCACTCATCAACACGGGCCGTGTTGATTCACACGGGCACCCGTGTTGATTCACTGTATTGCTAAAAAATGTGTTTTCTGGGCACATTTCAACACGGGCAGTGTTGATTTACACGGGCACCCGTGTTAAACCTCCTGTGTTGGTTTCTAAACTCTGTTTTCTGTGCATGTTGTTATGTACGGACTGATCCTATTTTGATGTGCAGTGTTTGACATGTTTTGAATATGTGTTTATTGATTTCCTAGTGTTGATTGATGCTTGTATCGAATAACGATTGTATGTTATGATACCAACACTATATGGATTTTATTGTCATGCTTTTAGATGATGTATCAAGCATGAATTGTGATATAACTTGATATGATTGATGTTTAATAGCATGCTGAGTGATTACATGCTATCCATATCCTGTTATAATTGATGTTGTTGATGTCGCATGATATGTTGATTGATGTTAATAGTATGCTGAGTGTTACATACTTTACATATCATGTTGCATTTGTGAATTCCCATTGTGTGGAATTAACATGGTGGCCAATATACGTGTCCGCGATTTAATGGAACGTTGAGGTGGTAGCCGTGTCCGCGATATAATGGAACGGTGAGTTATCCGTGACCCGAGATTTAATGGGGCGGTAAAATGGTACCACATGCATGGGTGTGTTGCATTATATTGAATATAACATGAATGGATGACTTTCCAATGTTGTATTTAATTGATTGTATGCATATATTGTTGCTAAATTGTTAATGATGTTAGATGTTAATTATAAGTATGAAAAGTGATATATTATGAATATATGAATTGTAAAGGTTTTCGTAAACTATGAAACATGCTAACTGTTGGGTGATGCTTATGATTTTTCTGAATTGATTGTTATGAACGTATAATCAAGTGTATAATTGAGATGCTCACCCTTACTGTTGAACATTTCAGATTGAGGAGTTTCGCTCAGATGATTGGCGAAGACTCGCTATTTCTAGTTTATTTCGGTTTAAGTATTGTCCGGGTCATGCTCTGATAGTTGTAACTCCGGGAACGTTTGTTTGTCGAGCTGCTTAGTCAGACTCGTTTATTTCCTTAGTATTTGGTTATAATATGATGTTGATATATTCCAGGTGTTAATCCATGATGATTGAAAATATTATAACTTTGGTTTTATTAAATATAATATTCCGCTGTGTAAACATGTATGAGTTACTTCTATGTTATGCATGACAGGAACTTGTTTTTATTAAAAGAGATTTGTGACATCCTCGTTGATACATGTACTCTGAAATTATAATTTTAATTATTTGCGAAAATTTATTCGGGGTTTTTAGAGGGTGTTACATACCATGGAAGCAGATTGCCATCAGCATTCCCGTACATGCCATAAATGTCAGGTCTACGCTGACAAGATTCATATTCCTCCTGTTCCTCTCAATGTTCTGACAACTCCTTGGCCATTCGCAATGTGGGGCATTGACATGATTGGAGAGATCAAACCCACGACATCCAATGGACATCGCTTCATCCTGGTCGTCATTGACTATTTCACCAAATGGGTCGAAGCAGCTTCCTTCGCCTCTGTTACTAAAAATGTGGTTGCCCGCTTCATCAAGAAAAATCTCATATGCCGGTATGGTGTACCCGACAGGATCATCATAGACAATGGTACAAATCTGAATAATACTATGATTACCGTTCTATGCGAACAATTCAAGATTTATCACCACAATTCATCTCCCTATCAGCCGAAGATGAACGGTGCTGTTGAAGCTGCGAACAAAAACATTAAGAGGGTCATTCAGAAAATGACAGTCACCTAAAAAGACTGGCATGAGATGTTACCGTTTGCTCTGCACGGATACCGTACCACGGCGCGTACTTCAACCGGGGCAACCCCATTTTCTTTGGTATATGGCATGGAAGTTGTCCTACCCATGGAAGTTCAAATTCCTTCCTTAAGGATTATGAAGGATGAGGGTTTAAATGAAGACGATTGGATTCAGACCCGACTTGATCAACTCAATTTGATCGACGAGAAACGACTCGCTGCTGTTTTCCATGGTCAGATATATCAAAAACGGATGATCAAGTATTTCAACAAGAAAGTCAAACGTCAAGTATATTAAGTCGGAGATCTCGTAATCAAGCGGATTATATTGCCACAAAGTGATCCCAGGGGCAAATAGACTCCTACCTACGAAGGACCATTTGTGATCAAGAGCATATTTTCTGGTGGTGCAATGATTCTGACCACCATGGACGGCGACGATTTGCCGCACCCTGCGAACACAGACATAGTCAAAAGATACTACGCATAAAATAACCCGACAAGTCGAAAACCCGAAAGGGCGGCTTGGGCAAAAATGGGCATCCCGGTGAATCGAAAACTCGAAAGGGCGGTTCAGGCAAAAATTAGGGATAAAACAAAAAAATCTGTACACCCGGCAAGCTGAAAACCCGAAAGAGCGGCTTAGGAAAAAAGGGGTTTCCCGGTGGATTGAAAACCCGAAAGGGCGATCCAGGCAAAAGTTAGGGAATTAAAGCGTATGACTATGTCTCGTTGGATCACTTTAAGAACAATCTCTTCATCAACAAGCTCCAAGTTTCTGATCAATCCAGTCACCTGCGGACGAAGCATTGAATGGACAGATATTCAGAGTTGTGAAGGCTATAGCAGAATGGAATCCCATGGAATTGTTTCACATAGCCAGCTTTCTTTTGTATAAATTTTTCAAATTTTTACGACGACATCCTCCTACTAGGATGGTTGTCTCCTTTATACAAATATACCCATAGAAAGTTAATACGAATACTTTTCCAAATACAGAAATTTGCTTTGTCTTCCTTTTACTTTTGCACTTATGTTTTATTTGAGAAACGTCCAATGTTTTGTTAAATAGGCATATGCATTTGAACGTAATCATTTTCCTTACAAATCAGAAAGATGAGTGCTGATAGGTACAGATAGATATCTTGATGCCCTTTCAGAAGGAATCCTCAGCAAATTTAAACTCCAAATTCCTCAATCCAGAATGTAATTCCCCAAACAGAATTAAACTTCAGGATCTCCAGCAGAGCAAAGGTTTTCTCAAAACTGATCTCCCCAGCCAGAGGGCCTTCCAGAACTCAATTCCCCTTAGAGTTTCAGTATCCCCAGTGGAGCCTCAAAAATCTGAAAATCCAATCCCCAGTGGAGCTAAACATTCCAACTATCAATCCCCAGCGGAACCAAACTAGTGAACCTTCTCCCCACAGAGATGCTTCCCACCAAACTAAGGATGCTCAGTCTTACTTCTCCAGCATGAGTCTATCAGATTCTGAACTCCCCAGTAGAGATCATCAGAATTCTCATTCCCTACAAGTCACCAAGGAATTCCAATTCCCTACAGTGGTCCTAGGATCCCCTCAACAATTGAAGATCTTGCATTTCCCAAGCAGAATGAAGACTCTCATTCTCGGTTCCTCACAGGATAATCAGATGTTCCCCAGTGAAGATCTCCTCAGGATAGGAATCCTCAATAGATTGGCATGCAACCCAAGCTCCTGATTCTCCAGCAGTAGTCAACAAGGATGTCTCATCCTCAGCGATCAAAATTCTTGCAATCCCCTGCAACAGTCAAGGATTCACTTTCCCTGGCAGCAGTCAAAATTCTTTTATCTCCAGCCATCCAGGATTCATCTATCCCCAGCAAGACAACTCCCCAGCTTACATGCGCATTCATTTACATTCATTGATATAACATATATATTGCATCATACATATCATGCAACATAACTTTGTGTTTTAGCTAACATTTCATCCCTTTCAGGATAAGATTAAAAGGCTATCATTAACAATTATTCAGATACAGTATGGATACACCCCAGACACGGCGGTCATTCTATTACTCATTCAGAATTTCAAGTCAGATACAGTATGGATACACCCCAGACACGGCGGTCATTCTATTACTCATTCAGAATTTCAAGTCAGATACAGTATGGATACGCCCCAGACACGGCGGTCATTCTACTACTCATTCAGACTACAGCGATCAGATACAGACTAGATACGCTCCAGACACGGCAGCCATTCTATCTCTCATTCAGATTCACTTATCCACCTCAAGGTTCAATGCATTCCAAGCACGGATACCATTCTGACCCTTACCACAGCAGTTTGATTCTCCCCAGTGCGTTCGCCATGGACGTCATTCTGTCATTTATCTCGATCCCAGTTACAGTTTCAGATACACTCCGGACATGGAAGTCATTCTGCTAACTCATACAGGTATCAACTCCAAGATACAGTTTCATATACACTCCAGACACGGAAGTCATTCTGCTACTCATACAAATCTCAACTTCGGGTACAGTCCAGATACGCTCCAAACACGATTGCCATTCTGTCACTCATTCAGAATTTGTCCCCAGCACGCAGTGGCTCTACACAGACATTTCTCTATTACCCGGATACAATACAGATACACTCCAGACACGGCAGTAATTTTGATATTCATTCTACCTTCAAACTCAGTTCCAGCTCAGATACGCCCCAGACACGGAGGCCATTCTTTTGCTCGTACAAACTCAGTCTCCAGATACAGTTCAAATGCATTCCAGACACGGATACCATTTTGATCCTCATTCTTCTGACCAATCACATTGCAGTTCAACAAACATTCATATGGCATCTTTAAGCCCATCCTCGACAAGATTATGTCACCCCTCCAGATGGCATCTTTAAGCCCATCTCCAAATGGCATCTTTAAGCCCATTCCCGCATCCATGTCCTGACGAGTGCAAATTTAAGGGCACTCTAGTGTCCAATCTCCTTTTACCTTCGAGCCACGAAAGGCGAATCTGCCCATCTAACTCTTCAGGTTCAAGCAGATTGAACAGGGGAAACTGTTGTACCCTAAAATTTGCCCTCTCTTTCTTCAGGAAATCATCTTGGATTCTCAGGGTCCCTCTGAAACAAATCCAAGTCCTGAATTGTCATTTTTTGCCCAAGCAAACCATTTACAAGAGCAAAATGATCACACAAGCTCTAAAGGTAACGCTTTTATCTTGAGAAAAATTAAATTCTAAACATTTGGAATTTTTCTCTAAAAAATGGGTGTTTAAGAAGAAATTAGCGCTTCAGAACTTCTGGACCAAACTCCAGATGGAAACGGTCAGAAGTTGCAAGTTTGGCTCAACACGTAAGCCTCAGACAGAACATGACTCTTTCAGCAGTTACGCAAGTTCAGCCAGAGTGTGATAAAAGAATGCAAAAGAAGCAAGGAAGTCTGAAGGCTCCTTCAGAACAGGCTGAAATCAGAAGATGAAAGGGTCAGAAGAGTGGGTGTCACACTGATACAGAATCTCTAAATCCAGGATTTCCAGAAGCAAATCCAAGGAACGTGTCAGAAAATCAGGAGAATCCACAGAATTTGCTAAAACAACAAGAGACCAAGACCAGAGCATGGTGTACGTTGTTTTTGGTAAAGCAGAACTGTTGGTTCAAGTTTGTTTCCTATTACCAGAATATTGGTGTTGATGAGTCTCATCACCATTTAATGCTCATTAATGCTCCCAACCACTCCTGAACATTCATCCAAGTAGTCCCTTCACGTGTGGCTTGGAAAACGCCTTTATGCAGGTTCAAGCATGGGTCTACGCGCCACCGTCCACCTAAGAGGTCACTTCTCCCCAATCCATGCCTGTTGTTCCATCCTAGGCTGAAAGGCTATCTGTTATCACAACTTCCCAGGAATTTCTTTCAAAGAACAATTCAACCTTTGTTGGTGCCTTTAATGTTCAAGAAATCCACAAGAGCTTTGCTTATAAATAGAGAACCATTGTCCACTGAAAAAGGGCGTCCAAAAACAGAAAAAATTGCTAGAAGAGAAACAGAAATTTTAGCAAGAAAGTGTTGTGAAACTCTGCCAAAATCTCCAGTGTTTCATAACTTTGAAATTCTTACCTTCAAACTTCATCAATACCCAGTTTTCTTTGTGACTAAAGAACACCCTTTCAACCTCTGACCATACATACACATACACCTTCATCTACCCCTTTCAAAAAAGAACCTGTCCAGAACACCATCAGAGCTAAAAGCTAGCTCTCATTCACAAACTTTTCCAACAGCCAGGTAAGCACCTGCTGACCTTCATCACGCTGCTAAGCATCATCAGCTTTGCATGCTCAAATAAACATAATGTAAATATCATGTTGTTGCTGTTTGTGTTCTGGGGATTTTCATACCTCAGAACGTTTAGATAGGAAGTGAGCCAGCATAAAACCTGCCTGTGACCTTGTTGGTTCTGTCTCCTAAAACACTCTGACATTTGCTGAAGCTGTTCCAAACATGTTTTCTGTTTTGTGGAAAAAATAACAAAATTGCAGATGTTCTGACTAGCACGGGGAAAAGCCAAGTGCTGACTTTGACGTTAGCACATCTGAAGCCTGTTTTGCTGTCAATAATATCATAACTTCTGAGAATTATTGTATTTCCAGCAGGATCAGAACTTCTGATTTCCCCACTGTTGTACCCCAAAATTTGCCCTCCTATTTCATCAATATCTTCTCACCACAAGACCATTGGAGCTCAAGATCAAGTTAGGGTTTGCTCTGCTCAAGACTCCTCCTTACACTGTTGACCCAAATTAGGGTTTGAGTTTGCACAAATATGTTTTGACCCAAAAGTCCCAAAGTGACTTTCATGCTTCATGTTGGACCCACAAGTTTATCCATACCAATTTTCAAGCCTTGATTCCAATCTTTGCCCAGTCAATTGGACAGTTGACCTAGAAATCAGCTGTATTGGGGAAAAAGTTAACTGTGGTCAATTGACAGTCAAACCTCATGATTTTTGACCCACATCAACATTATGAATTCATATGAACCATTTGGTCAAGTTTGGATCACAATTCCACAAGAAGCTTGATCAGATCACCAAAAGGGCAAAATGGTCATTTTTAGGGTTTTGACTGCACAAAGGCAATTTTTGACTGTTTGACCTAGCCAATGGCAAACCAAGCTCACATATTGACTCAAGGACCCAATGGCATTGTCTTGACATGTTCAACAAGTTCAAAAGATCCCAAATGCACAAGATTGACAGATGAATTTTCCAGTCAATTGAGCCAAATTTGACTGTATACTGAAAAGTCAAACTTTGACTTTTTGGTCAAAATCAAGTGCCAAGATTCATTTTTCATCAAGACATGTCAAATTATGAAACTTGTTCATCAAGAAATCAAAAATCACAAATTAGGGTTTGAAATGAAGAAATTTCATAACTTAGAATTTTTCTAAGTTATGAAAATTCCTAATTTTTTCCTAACTTTGTCCCATCTTTTCATCAACATACATTTGGATTCAAACAAAACTCAAAACATGAAAGTTGTAGTACATTGCAAAATATACAACTTTGATTCACAAAGTTTCCTCAAAAGAAGCTTGTAGCTCAAGTTATGATTTTTGGAACAAGGGTGCAAAACATTCTTAGAAAAATTTTGACCTATTCTAGGCAGGATTTTTGCCTAACTTCATGGCCACTTTTCACATGCTTCCACTTGGAATTTCAACTTGCATTACAAAGATGGATTGTAGTACACATTCCAAGCTTTCCAAATTGTCCAAGAACTTCTCAAACACCCTTGTGTTTAGGGAGAATCGAATTTGTCAATATGGGCAAAAGTCACTTTGATTCATGGCCAAAGGCATGTTCATACACTTTGCATTTTTGAAATCAACTTGCACAAGCTAGTTACAGGCCTCTAATCTCATTTACACTCAATAATTAAATGCCAATCCATTGTGTTCTAGCATTATTTTGTGCAATTGGACATTACATGAAGAATTAAGCCATATTTGGAAAAAAGCAAGTTATCCATTCTTGTAAAGCATGACTTTATGTCAAACACAAATCCAAGAAGTACAATGCAAATCTCTGAGGCACAAGTTATTGAACTAATCCCACTGATTAATACTAACTTTGCAGCATGTTTAGGGGGCCTGCATAAGCTTGTAACTCAACTTGGCATTTTTGACTTAAGATAGAAGCAACTTTGCAAACACAACAACATCTCTCATTCCTGCAAGAACTAACCAAGACAAACTTGTTGAACACATTCCAAACATCAAGCCTGACCTAAAACACGAACCAACCACCTCCAATACATCCTCATCCATCAAAGCCCATTTTTTCTGCAAAACTGAGTCCCTGTTGCAGATTGACTTGGCCAGTTCATTTCCATCGTTCATTTTCATCCAAGCCACCTCAAACACCTTCCATAACATCCATACAAACTATCCCAAGCCTTGGAAACAGACTGTAACACTTCTAACCAGTTTTGCCATTTTCACTTTTCTCTCTTGCAGGTTGACTTCTGTAGCTTGATACAACAAGATTCAAAGCACACCAAGCATTGGAGAAGCATCCCTGAACTTAAAGCAAGTTGTACAAGTCCTCACACTGCAGTGAAAGTGCCTCCATTGTTGTACACGACTCAAGCTGAATAGGTAAAACTTTGAACTTCTATCTCTCTATCCAGGCATAGTTAGGCTTAAGTTTGTGAAGAAAGCATGTTCTAATCATAGCCCTGAAGCCATCCATATAGTTACTTTTCATTTATATTGTGTGTGCTAAGAGTATTTTGAACCTGAACATTGGAAAAAAGCTAGGTCAGGAATTGGGGGAGAAGAAATTCTCTCATTTCTGAGAGTTAGATTGACTTTTTTATATGTTTAGAATCGTGGCTTCAAGCTCTACAAGTTTCATGTTTTAAGATTTGTCAAAAGATCAAAGAATCAGGATGTTTGAACAAGGTGTGATTGGCGCGCGTTTTTGACAGAAGTTTGGCTGGAGGTTGAAGAAGCCTCCTTGGGATGGGCCTGAGTTTTGTCTTTCTATTTGCACCACTTTTCCACACTTGCACCCCCTTGGCCCATTGTGTTTATTTTTATCATTTTTTGACTTTTTCTTTTTGCTTCTGACTTATTATTTTTTGCCAAAATATAAAAAATATTAAAAACATTTTTTCAACCATTTTTGCATTTTATTTGGATTTTTGTTTGTTTTATTTGAATTTATACATGTAAATAAACATATTGCCTTTTATTCAAAAATACAAAAATAATACAAACACATTTTATTTTCTGATTTTATTTTATTTTATCTTTTGAAAACATTTTCTAAAAATATACTTTTTTTGTAAATAATAAATATTTTATTTTTGTACATATTTAATATATTTAGTAAATAATATAAATACTTATATATTTATTAGAATATTTAGGAAAAAAATACAAAAAATAATACATTTTTATTTTTATTAATATTTAACCTCAAAAATACTTTTTTTACAATATACTTTCTTTTATTTATTTTTTGTACATAATTAATAAATATTGTATATATTAAATAATAAATACCTTTTATTTGCAAAATTAGGGTTTTGCCCTAAACATGAAAAATAACCAAAATTAACTTTTTATTTTTTGTTTATTTGTCACATGAAAAATACTTTTGACATACATATAAAAAATCATTTTTTGCATCTTGCATATTTATTGTATTTTTATTTAATTATTGTACATTAAATAATTTGTATATTCAATTTGGATGTAATAGCTTAGATTTTAATTTCTTGCTAAATATCCCCATTTGAACATTTGTACCCCCCATCCCATAATTATGTTGTAATAGTTTAGGACTTTAAGTTTCGCACTTTAAAAGCTTTCTAAATATGCAATGATAGACTTAGGGTTTTGTATGCAAAAACGAAACAAATAGCTTGACCTAATTCAAAGATAACAAAGCATGAAAATGGACAACACCAATCACACTTGCACCCCCTTAGGGTTACTCCACTTGTTGCCTTCAATAATGGGCCATGTTGCATGTTAGGTGTCTTTGGCAAAACAAAACAATAACAAATGATCATAGTCCCTCGATGACGCTTTCGAAAGTTGCCTAAAAATGATCAAGTCCCTTAAAGGAAAAATTGCCCAAAGACACTTGGCACCATTGCAATCATAGTCTAAACGATGACCCGCGCCTGTCCCGTTAACATCCTAACACAAGATTGTCCACCAAATACAATGGTGGAACAAAATTGTTAAAAGGGTTAAAACATAGGAAAAGCCTTTGAGTAATTTAGGGTAGACAACTCTTGGTTACTTGCCAACTTGCAAAACAAAAACACTTGCCTATTTTTCAAAACCACACATCACAACACACTTTCAAAACAACTTTCAAAACATTGAAAACTTTTCAAAAAGACATACACCTTTGTATACATCCCAACATGGATCATTACAAAGGTTGCCACAACAAATGGCCTCTTTTCAAAACATTTTCAAACCCACACACAAAGCACCATTTCAAACAATTGAAAATACAAGGCAAGTGATCTAAGCAAGTAACTAAGAGCCCATGGATAACCATGGATAGAAAGGGTGCTAATACCTTCCCTTTCTATAATCTACTCCCCGAACCCAAAAAAACATCTCAAAGGTTTTTGCTGTGCTTTTTAACCTTTCCTTAGGATAAAATAAAAAGTCGGTGGCAACTCTTGCTCAACCGAAACATTTGCGAAAACAAACACAAAACCCAAGTCAGTTCTCCCACCGTATCACAGAACTGGCGACTCTGCTGGGGAGAAATTTTAAAGTGGAGTAACCTTAGGGTTTAGATCACCCTCTTGCATGACTAATTGTTTGCTTTGATTGCTTTATATCTTGGCTCTCTTGTTTGGGTTTGAAATCCTACACCCGGATTTGGGGAAACATTCATAGATAGCAATACGTTGTGGAAACTGTGCGGGGTATACCGACACGGTTAAAGCAATAGCTATATTAGTGCGACATATTTGTGAGTACCGGTAACCCTTAAGTTCAATCAAGGAGAGTACGGGGCCGCTGAGTGATGTCACTAAGCACTAATGACCTAGAACCTTACTTGACCATCTTGTCCTTTTATTAGGGGTAGTGAGATGACCGGCTTTGGTGCAGTCTGAAGTTGGTAGATACTCGATACTACACTCATTGAGGGTTGTTTTCTTGGAATATTTTGGTCGCCAGTTAAGTGGCTAAACCAAAACAATGAACACGGGAAACAATCCAATGATATTGACCTCCTTAGAACCCGGTTACTATTTATAGGACAGGTTTTTAAGCCAACTACACTCAAGAGGGTACTTACCTATGAAACCCCATGCAAGCCTGAAACTAGGGTTTTGTGTGAATTGCTAGTACATATGTTTGTGCATACATCATGAGCATCTTAAAGCATCACATGCATACACTAACCATTTCAAGGGTTTAGATCTTCATCTTTGTTCTTGTTTTGTAGGTTATGGAAATTCTTCGCAGGAAAACTATCCAAGTCAACCTTGTGAGAATCCCTCCTCAACTCAAGGAGCTCACATCCAGGATTCCGGAAAGCTCTCCCTTCAGTGAAAGACATGGTAGACTGCACAGCCTAGTCAACACCAGCATTGAAGAGGACATGGTAAAGGTGTTGTTCCAGTTCTTTAACCCCCTTCACCACTGTTTCACTTTCCCCGACTACCAATTGGTGCCCACTTTGGAGGAATTTTCTCAACTCTTGAGAATTCCTATTCTTAATCAACTACCCTACAACGGTACAGAAAAGGAACCAAAGCCTGAAGATGTTGCTCAAGCACTACACTTGCAACCATCTGACATCAAGTGGCATTGGGAAACTAGAAGCGGTGTCAAAGGCTTCTTGGCAAAATTCTTGTTTGAGAAGGCACAAGAGTGTTGGAATTCATTGGATCTACAAGCCTTTGAAGAAATTGTGGCACTCATCATTTATGGGTTGGTCCTGTTCTCAAATCCTGACCAGCTTCTAGATGTCAACGCCGTCAAAATCTTCTTATCCAGAAATCCAATACCAACATTGCTTGGGGACATTCTTCACTCATTTTACACACGAACAATGAGAAAGAGGGGTGTTCTCATGTGCTGTACTCCTCTCCTTGCAAGGTGGTTTATTTCGCACCTTCCACAATCTGTTTTGAAGAATGACCAAGGCTTAAGGTGGTCACAACGGTTGATGACCCTCACTCACTATGATGTACATTGGTGTTCTCGGTCCAGAGAAAATGTCATCATCGTCGATCGTTGTGGAGAGTTCCATAATGTTCCATTGCTTGGCATTAGAGGAGGCATTACCTACAACCCTTGCCTAGCTTTGAGAAAATTTGGATATGCAAGGAGGGATGGCCCTCACGACATGTTGATTCCTGACCTAGTTTTTGACTTCGACAACGATGCGCAAGGACTTCGCCAAAGATTCATCAGAGCTTGGAGGATGCCTAACAAGGTAGACAGCAAGACACTGGGGCACAAGAACTCCATCCCTCTTGAGCCTTATCTCAAGTGGGTACGAACCCGAGCCCAGAGTCTAATGATGCCTTATCCTCATGTTCTCCCTGTGATTAAAGAGCCCGTTAAGGAAGGAGAGGTTCCCTACACCATCCTATATCCTGACATGCCTACATCGTGGGAGGAGATGCAGAAGAGTTGGATCCAACTCAAGGAGGAACGAAACACTTTTGAAGCCAGCTTCTACGCCAGCGAGAAGAAGGTTTTGGAGCATACCCTCCGACTCCATGAGGATGAGACTCTCAACACCTACATCTCACCAAAGAGGATGTGCAGCGTCTTTTTACCTTGAGAAGTTTTTTGTAATATTTGGCCCATGGGGCATTTATGTACTGACAAATTTCTTCTTATTAATATGACGTGCGTTCTTTTTGTTTGCAACAATTTTGAATTTTCTAAATCCTTGAATGCATTGCATACATAAACATATCATTCATCATGCGCATAAGCAGGTCTCCACACCATGTTTCCTTATCTTTCTGCTGTTTATTTCAGTAAGATGGATCTCGAACAGACGGTCAAGGACTTGCAGTCTCAAAACTCACAGTTTCAACATCTCCTGATGACCTTGGCTAAAGGTCAGGAGGATCTAAAAGCCCTGCTTGGGAACAAAGAGCAAGTGAAAAAGAAGAAGAAAAGAATCGGGGTGGCTACCCTAGGAAGAAGGTTTGAGGGTGAAGCCAGAAGAGTTCTTGAATTTCCCCCTACATCTGAAGAGGGAACCAGTAAAGGGAATGCGGCTGCGGTACCTTCCGAATCCGAAGCTGAAGAAGGAGAGGCTGAAGAAGATGAAGACTACTCTGAGCAACAATACCCGCCCGCCGATGACAAGTACAAAGGTTTGGAAGACAGGTTGGAAGCTATGGAGCTGCAGAGAGTTCCCGGCTTAGATTTCGAAGATTTGGGATTAGTTGCTGGAATTGTGATCCCCCCGAAGTTCAAAGTGCCAAATTTTGCAAGATATGACGGGCTGTCCTGCCCGAAGATGCATCTCAGATCATATGTAAGGAAGATCCAACCTTACACTGCAGACAAGAACTTATGGATCCATTTCTTTCAGGATAGCCTTTTAGGGGCTCAACTCGAGTGGTTATATCAGCTGGATGGAGCCAGTATCCGAAACTGGGAGGACTTGGCTACTGCATTTTATAAACAGTATCAGTACAATTCTGACCTCGCTCCCACGCGTACCCAACTCCAGGGTATGTCACTGGGGATGGGCGAAGGATTCAAGGAGTATGCGCAAAAGTGGAGAGACCTGGCTGGCAGGGTGCAGCCACCGCTGACTGAACGTGAACTTGTTGACATGTTCCTGGGGACCCTGTCTGGTCCGTTCTTCAACCATCTGATTGGTAATTCTTCAGCTGGGTTCACATACCTGATCTTAACCGGTGAGAGGATAGAAGCTGGTATCAAGTCGGGGAAGATACAAAAAGGTGCCTCCGCGAGTACTGAAAAGAAGCCCTTCAAGAAGGAAGCCAGTGATGTTTATGGTCCCAGAAGACAAGTTAAACCGGAACGCCGCCAAGCTGTCAACGCGTTGGTGATTTCAAAGCCTGTTGCTGCTCCTTAGCAATACAACCAACCAAGGGGTGAGAGATCCAAAAGGCAGTACACTCGGCTCAGTATGACCCTGTCTCAGATTTTGCCGCAACTGTTGTCAACCCATCTGGTAACTGTCAAAGAAGCTCCGAAGGTAGTGAATATAGCTTCTCTAAAGTACAACCCCAACGTCCGTTGGCTTATCACTCTGATAGCCCGGGGCATACTACAGACGATTGCTGGGCTCTGAGGAATAAGGTTCAGGACCTTATTGATGCTAAAGAAATACAGTTTGAGGCGCCCGAAAGGCCCAATGTTGTGACTGCTCCCATGCCCCAACATGGAGTGAATGTTGTGGAAGAAGACCTGTATGTGGCCTCTGTGGATGATATTGCTACTCCGTTATTGACTGTCAAGAGGAACCTGTTGCTAGCCGGTTTATTTCCGGGATGTGGTAAAGGTTGCCTTCTGTGTGCTGTTTCACCTGTTGGTTGTCCTCTGCTGAAATCAGGTATCCAAAGCCTGATGGATAGCAAAGAGATCTTGTTCGAGAAGATTGTTGTTTCTGCTATTCCTGCTGAAGAAGTTTCTATTGTCACTATTTTTAACAACCCTCCTAAGGCTCCCTCAAGGAAGCCTATCAAAATCATGTCCACTCAGAAGATTGCTCCTGTCATCATCACTGTTCCGGGGCCTCTGCCCTATACATCCGACAAAGCTGTCCCATGGCACTATGGGGCAGATGTTTATGTGATTGGAGTTAAACAACAGTTTGATACTAGTACCGGCATCAGTAACATCACTGGGCCTGCCAAAGTTACTCGCAGTGGTAGGCTGTTCTCACCAGATATTGCGCCACCAGCTATTCAGAAATCTCTCGTCATTACACCTGCAAGTGTGCCTGCTTCCCTTCCTAATGAAGTTCCTATTTCTACCCCTGCTGCCGAGTCATCTAACGCTCGGGGCAAAGGGATTGCTACTGATTTGCCTGCCCTGACGGAGGCACCAAAGACAACCAATGTTGAGGCTTCCCAACAAGAGATGGAAGAGATTCTCAAGATCATTAAGAAAAGTGATTTCAATGTAGTTGAGTAGTTGGGGCACACCCCATCAAAGATTTCTATGCTATCACTGTTGTTGTGTTCAGTGGCCCATGCCAAGGCCCTGATTTCCTTCCTGAAGACGGCCCATGTGCCACAAGAAACGTCTGCTGATCAATTTACTGATTGTATGGCCAACTTGACTGCTGATAATGGGTTGGGCTTCTCTGACGCCGATCTGACTGCCAAGGGAAAGAACCATAACGACGCCCTGCATGTCTTCATTGAATGCAGGGGCACTACTCTAGCCCATGTGTTGGTAGACACCGGTTCTTCATTGAATGTATTGCCCAAGAAGGCCCTAGACAGGTTGGATTGTGAGGGTTTAGAGCTCAAACCTAGTAACATTGTTGTCCGGACCTTTGATGGTTCGAAAAGGATGGTACATGGCGATCTAGTCCACGCCTGCATTTTTCTCAAACCCTATATTTGCATCAAATTAGCATACAAAAACTGTGATTAAAAAGCAATGAAATAGTATACCAAAAGGGTTTAAATCCCATTTGTTTTCCCCCCAAAACCATAACAAACCACCTATAGATATTTGGCTCCATCACACGTTCAAGAGGATGGCTTTTGGAGAGAGAGAATTGTCAAAACATAGAAAAGAGAACTGTGAAACCTTCATAAAAAATCCAGAATTTCCAAACAGAAAACTGAAACCTTTTGTTCTTCCCTTTGAGTCAAAGAACTTAGCATTTCCTCTTCCGTTACTTTTACTGACTCCAGAACATCTGAAGGCAGCAGTTCAAGTTCCAAGCACACACTTTAGGATTCAAGGTAAGTCTTTCTGACTTTGCATCTTTTCATTCAAAACATCATTAAATATGTAAATATCATAGTATTAATGTTGTCCATATCATTGCATAAGTAGAAAAAACTGTGGATCAGAACTTCTTGGTTAAAGGTAGGCTCAGGATTAGGATTAGAACTTCTATAAGTTGTTTTTTTATCCTTCTGATTTGTTGTTGGTTAAGAACTGATTAAATTGCTGATGGATGATTAACATGAGAAAAGAGTTGAAATGTAACACAGAATTCTGATGCTCACCCACTGTTTTAGCACAGCACAGAACTTTTGAGTTCTTCTTACTGTTCCAACATACACAGAACTTCTAGGTTTTCTTGCTATTTAAACACACAGAACTTCTAGGCTTTCTTATTGTTCCAACATACACATAACTTCTAGGTTTTCTTGCTGTTTAAACACACAGAACTTCTAGGCTTTATTATTGTTTCAACATACAGAACATCTGATGCTCACTCACTGTTTTAGCACAGAACTTCTGAGTTCTTCTTACTGTTTAAACACACAGAACTTCTAGGCTTTCTTACTATTTAAACACACAGAATTTCTGATGCTCACTCATTGTTTTAGCACATCACAGAACTTATGAGTACTTCTTACTATTTAAACACACAGAACTTCTAGGCTTTCTTACTGTTCCAACACACACAGAACTTCTAGGTTTTCTTGCTGTTTAAACACACAAAACTTCTAGGCTTTCTTACTGTTCCAACATACACAGAACTTCTAGTTTTTCTTGTTGTTTAAACACACATAACTTCTAGGCTTTCTTACTGTTCCAACATACACAAAACTTCTAGGTTTTCTTGTTGTTTAAACACACAGAACTTCTAGGCTTTCTTACTGTTTCAACATACAGACCTTCTGATTTTCACTCAATGCTTATCACAACACATAACTTCTGACTTTTGGCTCACTGTATGAATACCACCCAGAACCTCTGTGTTTTCCCTCTAATGTTTTTGCAAGACCTTATAGTGTACCAATCCAGAACTTCTGATGCCCACTAACGTTTCTTTCTGAGTCACAACACTCATTGCATCAGAACTTTTGATCCCCTTTGTTTTGCTGGCAGCAGCACGCTGATTCTATATCTCATTTGTTTTCCTTTTTATCACTTTCAATATTAATACTCTTTTTATCAATATAAAAAAGGCATACAAATATTTTCTTTTTACTGGCTAATTCATTTTTTTTTCTTCTAAATTCATTAATACAAAAAAACATTTTTCTAAACAAAGTCCTTTTTCTTTCTTGCATTATTATTTCAATATGGTTGTAATAAAAAATTAGGATATATTTTATTGCAACCCATCTATTGTACCCCAAAATTTTCCCTCTCATATTTCTCCAAACCTTGCAAGAAAAATCTCCAAGTGGCTCAAGATTGCTCAAGAGTTGGACAGTCAAGCTATCTCCTAAGGCAGTCAACCCCAAATTAGGGTTTTGTGTTGCATCAAGATCCTTGAGTCCAAATGACCTCAAGTTCTCCACAATGTCCTAATATATTCTCAAGGTCATCCATGTCAAATTTCAAGCCTTGCAGAGGAAGTTTGGGCAGTCAATTGCTCAAAGGGTCTAAAAATCGACTGTGCTAGGGCAAAAGTCAACTGTGACCTATAAACAGTCAAACTTCAAGATTTTTTGTCAACATTCTCATTTTGAAGGATTTTTCATAATTTGATCAAGGTTTGATCATGATTCATCAAGGATTTCTCAAAATTCATCAAGACTCAAAAGTTGTTAAATTAGGGTTTTGTAGGAAAAGTCAACTCAACTTTGACAAGCATAACTTTCTCATACTTTATGAGAAATGACCCATCCAAAGCTCATTTTAAAAAGGATTCAATTTCCTACAATCTATCTTCATACGTAAAAATCATAAAATGCACTCACAAGAAGTTATAAATTTGGACATTATAGGTCATTTTTGAAAGTCAACAAAAACACCTTTTTTTGACAAAACTTATAACTTGAGCATGAAATATCAAAATGAGATGAGACTAAAAGGGTTTGCTAGAAGACATCTCAAGATTTCTAAAAAGTCCAAGAACACCTCCAAAAGTTCAAAATTGAAGAAGTTATGCATTATTGAAGTTGGACATTTTTGCAAAATTGCCAAAACTCAACTATCCCCAAAACTTCAAATTTTGTCAAATGGGCCCATTCTTTTCCACTTGATTTGAGCTTGCACCATTGCACACGTGTCCTAGCTTCATCCTTGGGATCATATTTCTTTTTTATTATTTTATTTGATTTTTTATTGAATTATTTCATTTTAAATCAAATTAAATCAAATTAAATCCAAATATTGATTACTTGAGATCTTTTTGACTATTTCAGGTTGAGATCATCATCATTAATCTCATCAAATTCGTATCACACTAAACCATGTGCAAAAGGATTGGTTTTTGACAAATTTTGAAAGCTTTCAAAAGGAGATCAAATCAAATATGGGGGCATTGATTTAGGGAGATTGAATCTATAATTCTTAACCTAATGCATTCCATAATACATAAGGAGGCTTAAGGCACGAAAACAAGGGTTGGAGGCTGCAAGAATAAGCAAAAAAAAACTTGAAAAAGTGGTGAAAAAGTTGGAATTCGAAATCATAGCAAGAGAGGTTTTCAGAAGCCGAGAAGCATCCTAATCGACTCCTGGAGGTTCACTGAGTTGAAACCTGTCAAAAACAAGCTCCCATACACGCCCAAACACGCTGTAAGTATCACGTTTCTTAGCCCTGTATTCGAAATCATAACTCTCCATTCTTGCATCATTTGAACAAATTCTTGGCATATTCATAATCCTTATAACATTTCTGAACTTTTGGCAATATTCAATTTGGTTTATATGGACTGTAACCTCAAAATGCCATGGCTAGGGTTACGTTTTGTGTTTTAGAGATTTTTGTTTTAGGTGAAATTGATTCCTATAAAAGGCATGGTTGCACTCAGGAGAGGGAGACAAACCTAACCATGTCTTTAAAGGTCGTTTTTATGGCCTGGAGTTGATTTTAGGATCGAGCTACGCTTTTAGCTGCGGATTCAAATCCGCAGGGAAAGTTACAGGGGCTGGAGGTAGGGGACAATGGCGTGTCACTCCCCTAGTGACCAATTTAAACCATGGCGCGCTTAATTTTGTTGTGCTGGCATATTAATTCGTTTTCTCTTATTATTATTATTTTGTATATAATTAACAAATGAAGCACAACAACCAAGTGGTAAGCGTGCATGCCAATATCCAACAGGACCTGGGTTCGAATCCCAGGTCCCCTCAATTTCTCAATATATTTTTTCTTAAGATAATCACATGCAGATCCAGGCTTGTAGCATACCGTGCGCCTTCACATGTCCAACAACCAGATGGCCAAAGGCCAGATCTGGTGATCCAAATTGAGAGTCCACCATGGAGTCAAGTCCAAATGTGCACAGGGAATCAAAAAAGTCAAACGAGGCCAGATTCAAATGGGCCTCAGCTTGCTATTCTGACCCCCAAACATGCCCATACCCCCCATCACTCTCTATTTCATTTATTTTTGTTTTAATTGTTTTATTATATTTATTTAATTAACTAACCAATCAATTTTTTTCTTCTTTCTTTATAAAATTAAAACCCCAAAAAATATTTTCTTTATCAAATTAAATTTTAGTATTTTATAATTTTTATTAACAAACACTAATTTAATTAATTTAGGCTTTAATTAGAAATAACTTTAATATATTTTTGTAAATAATTAAAATTAACTAGACTTAATTAGGTTTTTACTAACATTAATTAATTTTTATTTCTCTCTTAAAATACCAAAAACCCAAAAATAACTTTTTTATTTAACTAATTAATTTATTTAATTTAATTTAGTAATTAATTTAGGATAGTTTTCTTTCTTAATTCAAAAAAACAACAAAAAAAATTTTCTTTAACAAAAAGGGTCAAAACCCTAATCTTGCACTCGATTTAATTTTCCGCACGCGATTTATTTTCTTTTATCTAATAATGTACTTTCTCCCGGATTGTAATAGTTAAATAGGACTTTTATTATTTTTTATCGCTTTATTTATTTTTAAAGGGTTTGTCTTTGGCGATGTAAATACCCGACGCCTTGTAATTTAAATTCCGCAATTTATTTTCCGCAAAATATAACTGTTAGATGTTTGATAATAGGGATGCATGACAAGACTGAATGTTTTAACCTAAAATCAACTTAGATCACCATTAACATGTACAAAGACAAAAAATAACTGAAAACGACACACTCGCACATGCGCACTCTTAGGGTACACCCCACTTGGTTGCCTTCATACACGGTCATTGAGTATAGGTCGCTTTAGAGGTCGTCCTCTTGTCTAAAAGATCATAGTCGCCTTGAAATGGTTGCCTCGGATATTGTTGCCTGAAACAAATGATCTAAGACATTAGGGTTACCACTAAAGCGTCCTAACATTGCTTTAATGACCATAAGTCCCTAAATTTGAATTGACCCTTAAACTCCAACGACGGTGCTACCTACTCATAAAGTAGGATAGCATTGTCTAAAGGACATTAGCATAGAATGATTCCTTTTTCGAGTAGGTAGATGGTTCTTAGATACTTGCTCTTTCAAAAACAAAAACTTTTCACACTTACACTTTTCGAACAAAGTTTTCAAAAACACTTCATACGCTCTTGAGGACAGAAGCAAGAGTTAAATCGAAGCTTTCCAACAAAAACTTTTTCAAAACCCACAAGCACAAAGAAAGCAATTTTGAAAACAATTGAGCAAGTACCTAAGAGCCCGTGGATAACCACGGATAGAAAGGGTGTTAACACCTTCCCTTTCTATAATCTACCCCCCGAACCCGAGAAATATCTCAAAAAAGGAATTTTTCTGTGCTTTTTTCCTTTCCTTGTTGGATAAAATGAAAGTCGGTGGCGACTCTTGCTTACCGCGACATTTTGCGAAAACAAACGCAAAACGCAAACCAACATTCCAAAAAACAGTCAGTTCTTTCCCACCGTATCACAGAACTGGCGACTCTGCTGGGGACGCGTAATAAGTGGGTGTACCTTAGGAATAGTTCATATTGTTTTCAATTGCTTGACTTGTATGCTTTATATTTGTGGGCTTGTATCGGAGTTACTATAGATCCTAACCCGGATCTGGGGGATACCCTTTAAGTAAGTAGCAATAAACTGTGAGGGAACTGTATGGCGTAGACTGATACGGTTGAAGCAGTAGTTATGTTGGTGTGGCACTTTAGTATGTATCGATATCCCTTGTGGCGCAACGAGGAGAATATGGGTCTGCTAAGGGGTCATTAAGCACCAACTGACCTTAGAACCTTTAAATTGACCAACTTGGCCAAAGAACAGTAGCAGTATGCTACACTCATTGAGACTAAACTTTCGTGATGATTCCGGCCGCAAGAAAAGGTTGCTAAACTGGAATTATGACAGATCAAGGGTAGTCAATGATATTGAGATCCTCTAGAACCCGGTTACTATTTTTAGGACAGGTTTGAACCAACTGAACTGAAAGAGGGTAGTACCTAAGCTCCTTTCCAGCCTGAAATCTAAGGGCTCTCTGTGTGACTTGTGTGCCTTTACCATGTTTGCTATTTGTAGATACTTGTGGTGTGCTTTCTATCATGACATCATGACACCATAACATTGCATACATCTTGCATTGGACTAACCTATTTCAAAGACAGGAGGGATTCATCTTTGTTCTATTTTGTAGGTCATGGCACCTATGCGTAGGAACACCATCCGGATCAACTTTGTCCAGGTTCCCACTATGCTTAAAGAATTGGTTGCAAAGAATTGGTTTGGTCACCTCCAAATTGGACGAGCAGATGATGAGTGTCCTAGTCCAGTTCTTTGATCCACTGTACCATTGCTTTACTTTTCAGGACTACCAGTTGGTCCCTACCTTGGAAGAGTTCTCTGATCTGCTCGGTATCTCTATTTTGGAGAAGACCCCGTTTACAGGTTGGGAGAAGATCCTTAGGCCGGAAGAGATTGCTTCAGCCCTTCATCTGAGAAAGGCTGAGGTAATGGCTAATTGGGAAACTCGTAGTGGAGCAAAGGGCTTTTTGACTAAGTTCTTGGTTGGTAAGGCTAATCATTTCTGGGATAGTATAGACTTCCAGGAATTTGAAGATATTCTGGCTCTTCTGATATATGGCTTGGTATTGTTTCCTAACTCTGACTCCTTTGTTGATGTGAATGCGGTAAAAATATTCATCTCTGGTAATCTTGTACCCACTCTCTTGGGTGACATTCTTCATCAGCTTTATGCCCATACTGCTCGGAAGCGGGGAACCTTGATGTGTTGTGCTCCATTGTTGGCGAGGTGGTTTATTTCTCACCTCCCCAAATCAGTTCTGAAGAACAAAGAAGGCATGGGCTGGGCTTATAGGGTTATGTCTCTCTCTCACAATGACATCATTTGGACTATTAAGGGTATGGACGAGGTGGCCATTATTGATCATTGTGGGGAATACCCCAATGTTCCACTGATAGGAACCAATGGAGGAATTACTTACAATCCATGCTTGGCCTTACATCAGTTTGGGCGAGCCAGAAGGGAAGGACCTCATGAGCTGCTAATGCCTAGTATAATCTTTGATTTCCAAGGGGATAGTGACGAGCAACGCCGCAAATTCATAAGGGCTTGGGATAGAGTACATAGATCTGATCCACACGAGTTGGGTGCGAAGACTTCTCTACCAATGGAACCATATCTTCGATGGGTTCGCATACGTGCCCAAAAGCTGGGAATGCCCTATGAAGCCGTCTTGCCTATTATTGTTGAAGTTGCTGATGAGGAAGGGGTTCCTCCTACCATCCTCTACCCTTACATGCCTACTGACATTGGGGAATTGAAGAGGTCCTGGATGCAGCTAAGGGAAGAGCGGGATACTTATAGAGAAAAGTATCACGAGCAAGAGCAAAAGATCCAGAAGTTGACAAGGCAGTTGGAGAATGAGTAGATCATCAACGACTATGTCAGCACTAAAGGCAAACGACCATGGGAGCGTTGATGTCTTTTGATTACTTCCAGTTTTTATTTACTTTTAAGTATTTCCTTTCTTGTAACGCCTTAAGGGCAATTTGTGAACAATTGACTTTCAAGTTTATCTAATAAAAGTGTGTTTCAGGTTTGGTTTACGAATTTAAATCTCTCGATGTCTTTAAAATCATAGCATACGCATTTCATTCCATGCACCTCATAACAGGTACCCTTACAGGTTTTCTCATCTTCTTCGCTGTTTATTTCAGCATCATGTCTTCTAAACCATCAACTGAACAAGCAATCAAGGCTCTGCAGGCTCAAAACGCCCAGTTCCAGGAATTATTCATGAATTTGGCTAAGGGTCAGCAAGATCTGAAGGCCCTTATCTTGAAAGAGAAGAAGAAGAAGAAGAAGAAGAAGAAGAAGAAGAAGAAGAAGAAGAAGAAGATGATCCTGTTTAACATGGGCCACAGGTTTGGAAACAGGCTACGAGATGAAGTTGATTTGACCACCTCATCTGGAGGGAAAGATAGTCAGGAAGAAAGGAGGGCTCCTAGCCCTGTGGTTTCAGACAACGAGACGGACTTTGACGAAGATCAATATCCTCCGGCTGAGGATAAATATAAGCAACTGGAAGACCGGTTGAGTGCGATGGAAGTACAGAAAGTGCCTGGTCTGGACTTTGGTGATTTAGGTCTGTCATCTGGGGTGGTGATTCCCCACAAGTTCAAAGCACCAGCCTTTGCTAAATACGACAGAGTTTCTTTCCTGAAACTGCACCTCCGGTCGTATGTTAGGAAGATTCAGCCATACACCACTGACAAGAACCTATGGATCCACTTCTTTCAAGACAGTCTCTCAGGGACTCAGCTTGAATGGTTTTACCAGCTAGAAGGAGCCAGTATCCGTAGTTGGGAAGATTTGGCCGCTGCTTTCTACAAGCAGTACCAATATAATGCCGACCTCACTCCCGCGCATACCCAACTCCAGGGTATGTCAATGGGTGCGGGCGAAGGTTTCAAAGATTATGCTCAGAAGTGGAGGGACCTTACTGGAACAGTGCAACCACCCTTGGCTGATAGGGAGCTAGTAGATATGTTTCTGGGGACCTTGTCTGGTCCGTATTTCAACCATCTGATTGGAAGTTCTTCGTCCGGGGTTACGGAGCTGATTATGATCGGGGAAAGGATTGAGGCTGGTATTAAGTCTGGTAAAATACATAAGGGTGCTTCATCAGGCACCTAGAAGAAGCCTTTTAAGAAGGAGTCAAGTGCTGTTTACAGTTCGAAAATCCAGAATAGACCTGAACGCCGCCAAGCTGTTAATGCGGTTGTTATTTCAAGACCTGCTGGTGCTCCTCAGCGAAACAATCAGCCAAGGGCCGAGAAACCTCGAAGACAATTCACTCAGCTCAACATGACTTTATCTCAGATTCTGCCACAATTATTGAAAACCAATCTAGTGATTCCAAGGGAGGCCCCGCAGAATCCCAACACTACATCACCAAAGTAAAACCCTAATGCCCGTTATGCTTTTCACTCTGATAGCCTGGGGCATGATACAGATGATTGTTGGGTTTTGAAGAACAAAGTACAGGACTTAATTGATGCGAAGGAGATTGAGTTCGAAGCACCTGAAAGACCTAATGTTGTGACAGCTCCTATGCCCAAGCATGGAGTAAATGCTATAGAGGAAGACTCGTTTGTGGTTTCTGTGAAGGATATTGTTACTCCATTGATGACTGTGAAGAAGAACCTTTTGCTAGCTGGTTTATTTCTGGGCTGTGACAAAGGTTGTCGTATGTGTTCTATTCTACCTATCGGTTGCCATCTTTTGAAGTCAGGTGTCCAATGCCTGATGGATAATAAGGAAATTATGTTTGAGAAGACTCTTGCTCCTTTGATCCCTACTGAAGAAGTTGCTATTATCACCATTTTCGACAATTCTTCCAAGGCTTCCTCGAGAAAGCCTGTTAGAATTACATCCGTTCCAAGAATCACACTGTTGATCATCACTGTTCCAGGGCCTATCCCCTATACATCTGATAAAGTTGTCCCTTGGCACTACGGGGCTGATGTTTATTATCACGGAGTTAAACAAGATTTGGACGCTGATACTGACGTCAGCAACATTTTTGGACCTGCCAAAGTCACCCGCAGCGGAAGACTTTTCTCCCCTGATATCTCTCCACCAACTGCCCGGAAACCTGTTGTTATTACACCTACCAGTGTACCTGCTACTATTCATGTTCAAGTTCCCATTCTTACCCCTGTTGCCGAGTCGTCGACACTCGGGGAAAAGGGACCACTGATGAGCCTGCCCAGACGAAGGCACCAAAGAAAATTATTGTTGAAGCCTCTAGACAAGAGATGGAGGAAATTTTGAAGATCATCAAAAAGAGCGACTACAATGTAGTCGAGCAGCTGGGGCAAACCCCATCCAAAATCTCCATGTTATCACTGTTGCTATGCTCAGAGGCCCATGCCAAGGCTCTGATTGCATTCCTGAAGACTGCACACATACCACAAGAAACATCAGCTAATCAGTTTAAAGATTGTGTGGCTAGTCTGGTTGCTGATAATGAGTTGGGTTTCTCTGACGCCGACTTGACTGCTAAAGGGAAGAATCACAATGATGCCCTGCATGTCTCCATTGAATGCAGGGGCAGCACTCTTGCTCATGTATTGGTGGATACTAGTTCCTCGTTGAATGTTTTGCCTAAGAAAGCTCTAGACCGGTTGGACTGTGAAGGGTTGGAGCTGAAACCAAGCAACATTATTGTCAGGGCCTTTGATGGATCTAAGAGGATGGTGCATGGAGAAGTGGATATTCCGATTAAGGTTGGTTCTCAGGTTTTTGCCTCTACATTCTATGTGATGGACATTCGGCCATCTTATTCATGTTTGTTGGGTCGTCCGTGGATCCACAAAGCTGGGGCAGTGACGTCTACGCTCCACCAGAAGCTAAAGTACCCGGTGAAAGGGAAAATTGTGACAGTGCAAGGAAAAGAGGAGTACATGGTGAGCCACCTCAACTCTTTCCGATATGTAGAAATGGATGGGGAGTTCATTAAGACCCCATTTCAGCATTTTGAAGAGGTTCCCCAGACACTGGCATCAACTGAGACTGTCGTTGAAGATCCTCCTATGAAGATGGCTTCCTTTAAGGATGTCTGGGCTGTTGTCGAGAAAGGTGGGTGTGCAAATTGGGGCCAACTCTCTGATTTTACACATAAGACTAACAAGTTTGGTTTGGGTTTCACTGCAGAAGCTCAAAAGGCTATTCGGAATGCACGGATCGGAAGACCTCCCCTGTTCATCAGCAATTCAGGAGTGAATGCCATCGAAGACGATGTTGAAGAGTCTGAGTTTGACAGTTGGATCTACCCAATGAACGACGGTGGACTAAGCAACTGGACAGCAAAGGACTTCATCCCAATTTCTTTTGGTACCCAGTAATGAGACTTTTTGTTTTGAATTTGTAACAGACAATTTTAAACTTTACGGCCCGGTATCTTACCCGGGGCACCGTGGCTTCGTTTGTAAGGGCTTTATGTGTGTCATCTACATATATCATTAATAAAAGCATTTGACGTTTCTTGCATTTCAAATTTTGTGCTCCTTGTTTTTCTTTTATTGCAAAACAGCTATTTTACACACACTCACATATACAGGTCTATATCCACTCTGGATCTCACTGGTAACGACTCTACTACTTCTAGTTATGACTTCGAAAGTCCGATCAACTTAGCCGAAGACGAAGGTGAAGATGATTGCGAAGTGCCTGGTGAACTTGCAAGACTGTTACTTCAGGAAGAGAGGGCCATACAGCCGCATGAAGAACCAGTGGAAACAATAAATCTGGGTACAGAGGTAGACAAGAAAGAGGTCAAGATCGATGCAAATCTAGAAGCTAGTTTTAAGCAACGGTTGATTCAGATGCTGCGTGACTATGTTAAGATCTTTGCCTGGTCTTATGAAGATATGTTTGGGTTGGATAGCGATATTATGGTTCATCTCCTGCCTACCAAGGAAGACTATCCTCCAGTGAAACAGAAAGTTTTTCGAATGCGCCCGGAGATGTCTGAGAAAATTAAGGCTGAAGTTATGAAACAGTTTGACGCCGGTTTTCTAGCAGTACTTCTTACCCTCAGTGGGTGGCCAACGTGGTTTCTGTGCCGAAGAAAGATGGTAAGTGTGGTAGGGTGGGAGAACTGACTTGAGGTTTGCGTTTTATGTTCGCAAATGTTTCGGTTTAGCAAGAGTCGCCACCGACTTTTTATTTTATCCTAAGGAAAGGTTAAAAAGCACATGAAAAACCTTTGAGATGTTTTCTTGGGTTCGGGGAGTAGATTATAGAAAGGGAAGGTATTAGCACCCTTTATATCCATGGTTATCCATGGGCTCTTAGTTACTTGCTTAGATCACTTGCCTTTGCTTTTCAATTGTTTGAAATGGTGCTTTGTGTGTGGTTTTGAAAATGTTTTGAAAAAGATGCCTTGTCTAGGAAACCATTGTAACAATTCTTGTTTGAATGTTTTACAAGGGTGTTTGTCTTTTTGAAAAGATGTTTCAATGTTTTTTGAAAGTTTGTTTTGAAGTTGTGTTGTGATGTGTATTTTGAAAAATGGCAAGGATTGTTTTGCAAGATTGGTCAAGTAACCAAGAGCTATCTACCCTAAATTTCTCAAAGATCTTTCTCATGTTTTAACCCTTTTAACAGTGTTGTTTCACCATTGTATTTGGTGAACAACCTTGTGTTAGGATGTTAACGGGACGGGCGCGGGTCATCGTTTAGACCATAGAGGCAATAGTGCCAAGTATCTTTGGCAATTTTCTCAAGGGACTTGATCATTTTAGGCAACTTGATAGCGTCGTCGAGGGACTATGATCATTTGATTTGTTTTTGTTTTGCCAAAGACACTTAACATGCAACTATGGCCCATTTTTGAAGGCAACAAGTGGAGTAACCCTAAGGGTGCAAGTGTGCATTGTGTTTGTTTTTCATGCATGTTTATCTTGGATTTAGGTCAAACTACTTGTTAATTGATTTTTGCATACAAACCCTAAGTCTATCATGGCATAATTGAAAGCTTTTAAATGCGGAAATTTAAATGCTAAGCTATTACAACAATGATTATGGGGATGGGGATACAAGTTTGAATTTGGGGATATTTGACAAGAAATTAAATTCTAAGCTATTACATCCATATCGAATATACAAGACAAATATCTAATATTTAAATAAGTACAAATAAATAAATATCAAATAAAAATGCATTATGCTAAAAAAAGGATTTTTCATGTATGTAAAAAGGTTTCATGTTTGAAGTATAAACAATAATAAAAAAGTCATATTTTTGAATGTTTTTTGTCATTTAGGGCAAAACCCTAGTTTTTAAATAAATAGTAATATTTATTAATTATGTACAATATTTGTTAATTATATACAAAAAATAAAAAGTATATTGTAAAAAAGTATTTTAGTGTCATGTATTAATAAAAATAAAAATGTATTATTTCTATATTTTTTGTCATAATTATCTAATAAAAATAAAATATACAAGTATTTATATATTATATATATTAAATATGCTAAATATGAACAAAAATAAAAATATTAATTATTTACAAAAATGTATTTATTCAGAAAATGTTTTCAAAATGTAAATAAAAAATAATAACTAAAATAAATATTTTTTGTATTATTTTTATGGTTTTTAAAATGAAAAGGAAATATATTTATTTACATATACATGTTTAATAAAGCAAATAAATGCCAAATAAATGCAAAAAAAATGTGAAAAAAATTTTTTAGTGTTTTTTTATGTTTGAATAAAAATATAAAATCAGAATCAAAAAGAAAAATGCAAAAATGACAAGTATTTCACATAATGGGCCAGGGGGGTGCAAAAAGTAAGGATGACTCAGGCCCAGCCCAAGCCATCATCTTCAACCTCCAGCTTCTGTTTGAAACAAAAACGCGCGCCTCTTTGATCAAACATTAACTCCTGATTCTTTGACTTTTATGCAAAACTCATAACACAAATAATGTAGAGCATCAAGTCACGATTCCAAATATGTAAAAAACTTGACCTAACTCTAAGAAACCAGGGATAATTTCTTCACCCCCAATTTCTGACCTAATTTTTCTTCAATGTTCATGGCTAAAATTCTCACAGCATACTTAATATAAATAAAAAGTAAACACATGTATGGCTTCAGGGCTATGAGTAGAGCATGTTTCATTCACAAACCTAAGCTTAACTCTTCCTAGATTAAGAGATAGAAGTCCATGGTTTTACCTGTTTTAGCTTGACTCGAACAGAGAAATGTAGGTATCTTCAATGGAGTTTGAGCTTTGGTTGAGCTTGCCTGAAGTCCAAGGATACTTCCCAAGTACCTAGCTTGCTTTGAAACTTCCTGTATCATGCTGTAGAAGTTCACCTGCACAGCTTGAAAGTAAAAATGTCAAATGTGGTTAGGGGTGTTACAGCTTGAGTTCAAGGCTTGGGATAGTTTCAGTGGATGATATGGAATGTGTTTGAACTCCTTTTGGACAAAACGCACGACTGGAATGGATTGTGGAACTCAAGTTGCAGGGTATGCCCTGTTTCTGCAGCAAGAGGGTGTTTTGATGTATGGGGAGGTTTGAGAGGTGGTTGAATCGCGCCTTAGGTTTGTTTTTGTGTATGGAAGATGTGAACAAAGTTTGCTTAGGCTTATGCTTGCAGGAAGTAAGAGTTGTATGTGATTTGCAAAGTTACTTCTACTTGAAGCAAGAAAGTGCAAGTTAAGATATAGGCCTGTACAATACCCTCAAGCATGCTGCAGCATTTTCTCTTGATCAGTGGGATTTGTCTACAAAGCTTTGCCTCAAATATCTGGCTTGTACCTCAAGGATTTTGGAATTTGACATAAAGTGATACTTTATCAAAATGGAAACTTTGCTTTTTCCAATTAAGGATTAGTTTAGCATGTAATGTCCAAATGGATGAAATAATACCTTAATACAATGGTTTGGCATTAAATTAAGGTGTGTGAAACTGGTTTTGAGGCCTGCAAGCTAGCATTGTACAAGCTGATTTGAAAATGCAAGTTGCCATGAACATGTTTTGGCCATGAACAAGAATGAGTTTTGGCCAACTTTGCAAATTTGATTCTCTCTAACCATAAGGGTGTTTGAGAAGTTCTTGGACAATTTGGAAAGCTTGGGATGTGTACTATAATCCATATTTGTAATTCAAATTGAAACTCCAAGTGGAACCATGTGAAAAATGGCCAAGAAGTTGGACAAAAATCCTGCCTAGAATAGGTCAAATTTTCTCTAAGTTAAAAATGTTTTGCACCCTTGTTCCAAAAATCATAACTTGAGACACGAGCTTATTTTGAGAAAACTTTGTGAATCAAAGTTGTAGATTTTGCAATGGATTACAACTTTCATGTTTCAAGTTTTGTTTGAATCCAATTTCATCTTGGTGAAAAAATGGGACAAAGTTAGGAAAAAATAAGGAAATTTCATAACTTAGAAAAATTCTAAGTTATGAAATTTTCTCATTCTAAACCCTAATTTGCAATTTTGGATTTCTTGATGAACAAGTTTCATAATTTGACATGTCTTGATGAAAAATGAATCTTGGCACTTGATTTTGACCAAAAACTCAAAGTTTGACTTTTCAGTATACAGTCAAATTTTGATCAGTTGACTGAAAAATTCGTCTGTCAATCCTATGCATTTGAGATCTTGTGAACTTGTTGAATGGGTCAAGACAATGCCATTGAGTCCTTGAGTCCATATATGAGCTTTATTTGCCATTGGTTAGGTCAAACAGTCAAAATTTTCCTTTGTGCAGTCAAAACCCTAAAAATGACCATTTTGCCCTTTGGGTGATCTGATCAAATTTCTTGTGAAATTGTGATCCAAACTTGACCAAATGGTTCATGTGAGTTTATTATGTTTATGTGGGTCAAAAATTATGAGGTTTGACTGTCAATTGGCTACAGTTGACTTTTTCCCCAATACAGCTGATTTCTAGGTCAACTGTCCAATTGACTGGGCAAAGATTGGAATCAAGGCTTGAAACTTGGTATGGATAAACTTGTGAGTTCAACATGAAGCATGAAAGTCACTTTGGGCATTTTAGGTCAAAACATCTCTGTGCAAACTCAAACCCTAATTTGGGTCAACAGTGCAAGGAGGGGTTTTGAGCAGAGCAAACCCTAACTTGATCTTGAGTTCCAAGAGTCTTGTGATGAGAAAATGTTGATGAAATGAGAGGGAAAATTTTGGGGTACAACAGTTGCCCCTGTTCAATCTTCTTGAACCTGAAGAGTTAGATTGGCAAGTTTGCCTTTCGCGTCTCGAAGGTAAAAGGAGATTGGACACTAGAGTGCTCGTAAATTTGCACTCGCCACGACATGGATGCGAGAATGGGCTTAAAGATGCCATTTGGAGATGGGCTTAAAGATGCCATATGACAGAGTCTTGTCGGGGGATGGGCTTAAAGATGCCATCTGGAATGTTTATTGAACTGTATGTCGTTGATGAGTGAGTGAGTATCAGAAAGGTATCCTTGTTTGGAATATCTCTGGACTGGGGATCTGAATAAGCAATAGATCAGCATCCATGTTTGGAGGCATCCGTAAACTGTTTTCAAAAGCTGAATCTGAACAAGCGATAGATTAACATCCGTGTTTGGAGAATCCGTAAACAGTTTTCAGAAGTTGAAGTTGAATAAGCAATAGATCAGCATCCGTGTTGGAAAGCGTCCGTAAACTGTTTTCAAAAGTTGAGTCAGAACAAGCGATAGATTAACATCTGTGTTTGGAGAATCCATAAACTGTTTTCAGAAGTCTTGGAGTTGAATAAGCAATAGATCAGCATACCTGTTGGGAAGCGTCCGTAAACTGTTTTCAAAAGTTGAGTCTGAACAAGCGATAGATTAACATCCGTGTTTGGAGAACCCGTAAACTGTTTTCAGAAGTCTTGGAGTTGAATAAGCAATAGATCAGCATCCATGTTGGGAAGCGTCCGTAAGCTGTTTTCAAAAGTTGAGTCTAAACAAGCGATAGATTAACATCCGTGTTTGGAGAACCCGTAAACTGTTTTCAGAAGTCTTGGAGTTGAATAAGCAATAGATCAGCATCCATGTTGGGAAGTGTCCGTAAACTGTTTTCAAAAGTTGAGTCTGAACAAGCGATAGATTAACATCTGTGTTTGGAGAATCTGTAAACTGTTTTCAGAAGTCTTGGAGTTGAATAAGCAATAGATCAACATCCATGTTGGGAAGCGTCCGTAAACTGTTTTCAAAAGTTGAGTCTGAACAAGCGATAGATTAACATCCGTGTTTGGAGAATTCGTAAACTGTTTTCAGAAGTCTTGGAGTTGAATAAGCAATAGATCAGCATCCATGTTGGGAAGCATCCGTAAACTGTTTTCAAAAGTTGAGTCTGAACAAGCGATAGATTAACATCCGTGTTTGGAGAATCCGTAAACTGTTTTCAGAAGTCTTGGAGTTAAATAAGCAATAGATCAGCATCCATGTTGGGAAGCGTCCGTAAACTGTTTTCAAAAGTTGAGTCTGAACAAGCGATAGATTAACATCCGTGTTTGGAGAATCCGTAAACTGTTTTCAGAAGTCTAAGCTTATTAATCTTATCCTCAAAAGGGTAAAATATTAGCTGAAACACAAAGTCATGTTGCATGAAATGTATGATGCAATACATGTTATATCAATGTTTATGACATGAATGTAATGAATGCGCATGTAAGCTGATGAGCTGTCTTGCTGAGGATAGATGAATCCGGATAGCGGGAAATAATGGATTCTTGACTGCTGCCGGGGAAAGTGAATCCTCGACTGCTGCAGGGGATTGCAAGAATCTTTGATTGCTGAAGACGAGACATCCTTGTTGACTGCTGACTGCTTGGGGAACAAAAATCTCCAATTGTTGAGGGATCTTAGGACCACTGCTGGGGATTGAAACTCCTTGATGACTTGTGGGGAATGAGAATTCTGATGATCTCTACTGGGGAGTCCAGAACCTGGTAGACTTATGCTGGAGAAGTAAGACTGAGAATCTTCAATCTGATGGGAAGTATCTATGTGGGGAGAATGTTCACTAATCTGGTTCCGCTGGGGATTGATAGTTGGAAGTTTTAGTTCCGTTGGGGATCTTGAAACTTAACTCTGAGGGGATTTAAATTCTGGAAGGCTCTCTGGCTGGGGAAATCAGCTTTGAGAAAGATTTTGTTCTGCTGAGGATCCTGAAGTTTAAATCTGTTTGGGGAATTAAGCTCTGGATTTTAACCTTGTTGAGGAGTTTGGAGTTTAATTCCGCTGGGGATTTCTTCTGAGAGGGCATCAAGGTATCTATTTGTACCTTCAACCTATCAGCAATCATCTTTCTTGATTTGTAAGCAAATGATTATGTTCAAATGCATATGCCTATTTAACAAAACATTGGACGTTTCTCAAATAAAACATAAGTGTGAAAAAAAGAAAAAGAAGACAAAGCAAATTTTTGTATTTGGAAAAGTATTTGTATTAACTTTTTATGAGTATCTTTGTACAAAGGAGACAGGCATCCTAGTAAGAGGACGTTGTCATAAAAAAATGAAAATTTTATACAAAAGAAATATGACTATGTGTAACAATTCCATGGGATTCCCATTCTGTTATAGCCTTCACAACTCTGAACATCTTGTCCATTCATTTCTTCGTCCGCCAATGATTGGATTGATCAGAAGCTCGGAGCTTGTTGGTGAAGAGATTGTTCTTTAAAGTGATCCGACGAGACATAGTCATACGCTTTAATTCTCTAACTTTTGCCAGGATCGCCCTTTCGGGTTTTCAATCCACCGGGAAACCCTTTTTTGCCCAAGTCGCCCTTTCGGGTTTTCAACTTGCCGGGTGTACAGATTTTTTGTTTTATCCCTAATTTTTGCCTGAACCGCCCTTTCGGGTTTTCGGTTCACCGGGATGCCCATTTTTGCCCAAGTCGCCCTTTCGGGTTTTCGACTTGTCGGGTTATTTTATGCGTAGTATCTTTTGACTATGTCTGCTGTTGTACCCCAAAATTTGCCCTCCTCTTTTTTCCACAAAAAATCACAGCTTCGGGTTTTCCATGACTTTTCAGATTGGCGTAGGAATCAGTCAAACAGACTTTTTCTTATCAGTCTATCCAAATTAGGGTTTTCATGGCTCTGGAACAGTTCAAGCAGATTGCTAGGGTTTTGTTTGAGTTTGGCTCAGGGTTTGATCAGGCAGGAACTTCCTTGACATTTAATCAAGAACTAGGGTTTTGTGCGCACATTTCTCAGAAAGAATTAATTCTACAGTTCTTTTCAATTTATTATGGGATGTGAGCTGAGGCATTTGAATTGAGAACTTGCAGTGGTTGGATTAATCAGTAAAGGCAAAGGAATGTGGATGTTTGTTTGATTTGACTGTGCAATGCTTGTGCTATTTGGGACGCCAGGTTATTAATTGATTGCAAGACTATAATGTTTGTTAATTATTTACGTTATCTAAGTTAGAATAATTGGATCTACTTCCAGTTATTTTAGTTCAAGGAAGCTTAAATAATTAAATAGACAGTAGAGTTAAAAGAGATTAATTGATAAAGGACTTTTATTTATTTTTAATTATTTGTACAAGTATTATTTAAATACAGTAATTATTTACAAGTATTTATAATAATATTTATTACATTGATTAAAATTCAAATAAAACTCTATCCTAAAAATTTCCTAAGCCTTCATCTTTTATTTGCTGCTCCCCGTTGCTCAATTATTTTTCACCTGCAAAAAGAAGAAAAAGGAAGTCAAAGGCAGCTGAAATAAATCAAAGGCAGACATATATTTTAAAATTCATCATTAAAAGTAACTGGCCGGAATCAGTTTGCCCTCTCTGCAAATCACAAGATTGCTCTTGGTTCACAAAAAGGGATAGAAGTATGCTTGCAAATAAAGTATGAAATGCACAAAGTTACAATTGCACAAATTCAAAATTGTCAACAAGCTGCATAATTCCAAAAATTGTCAACCAAAGTTTTCAAACTGAATAACCAAGTACAAAGGCAAACTAAACTGTCCAGAATTTCCAAACAAACTACAAAGTCACAATTTCAAACTAAGCCAAAGATGTCAAAAGCTGTCCAAGAGATATAGAAAGATATCAAGCTATCAACAAATACAATAAGCTGTCAACAAAGTACACAAAGTATGCAGGAAAGCAGGAATTATGCAGAGGAAAACTACAAATGCAAGCAACCTTCAAAGATACATCACTTTCCAAGGCCAGTCACCTTTTCAGAGAAAAAGTACAGTAAGCAATATAATATGCTTTTAATCTGTAAAGAGAGAGAAGAGAGAGGGAAGTAGCTTACAGGCTTGAGGCTTAGGCTTAAGATATAAACAAACTTATCAGAACATAGCAAAGAGGAGGCAGAAATAACACAAAGCAAAGACCACAAAACTGTATCAACAAAAACATACAGAGCTGCCTCCAACCTGCTTCAAACACAAGCTTACAAAGCAGATTACATACTGTGATCGGTGGATTTGGAACTGACTGTTTTAAAGCTGGTTTCGCGAAATGTCGCGGTAAGCAAGAGTCGCCACCGTCTTTTATTTTCTCCAACATGGACAGGACAAAAGCACAGCAAAATTCCTTATGAGATAGTTTCTCGGTTCGGGAGGTAGATTTATAGAAAGGGAAGGTGTTAGCACCCTTTCTATCCATGGTTATCCATGGGCTCTTAGATACTTGCTCATTGTGTTTTCAAAATATGTTTGCTTTTCAAATGTGAGTGGGTTTGAAAAAGTTTCGTTTAAAGATTTCAGATCGACTCTTGTATCAGTCCTCAAGAGTGTTTGAAAAATTGTTTTTGAAAGCTTTTTGAAAAGTGTCGGTGTGAAAAGGTTTTGATTTGTTTTTGAATAGAGCAAGTATCTATGAGTCATCTACCTACCCTAAGGAATTAGGCTGTGTAAATGTCCTTAAGGTAGTGTCATCCCACCATTGAGAGGTAGGTAGCACCACCGTTGGAGGTATTCGGGTCAATTCGTTTGTAGGGATAGTGTGGTCACCAGAGCAACAGTAGGACACCTTAGAAGCTACCCTTATGCCATTGATCCCTTTTAAATTCTGAGGCAACCGTTTCGAGGTAACTGGATCATGTCATGGACATAAGGACTTACTAAAACGTCCTATACTCGACGACCACGTTTCGAGGGCAAGGCAACAGTGAGGCGTACCCTAAGAGTGGTGTGTGAATTTGTGTGTTATTTTCAGTTATGTTTTATCTTGTACATGTATCATGGTGATCTACGCTTGTTTTTAATTTAGGCCATACATTCTTTCATGCAAAATTTAGCAGTTTTAAGAGTGCGGAAATTTAAATGCGGAAAGTAAAATCCTACGCTATTACAAGGCGCGGGTCTATACATCGCCAAATTACAAAGACCCGTTTTTAATAAAAGATGCGGAAAGTGAAACCTAGTTACTATTACAAGGCTTGAGCAATTACATAATATTCATAAGAAAATAAAATAACGTGCGAAATAGAAATTGAAATTGAACGTTCGAGGGCGTTGGACCCTTTTGAAATTAAATTAAATTAAAGGTTAATTAATTATTAAATTAAAGAAAAGAAATGTTTTTTAGGTTTTTTTTGTATTTATGAAATAAAGAAATTAAAAATTAAAATTAAAAGAAACCCTAATTCTAAGTTGTTTTAATTATTAAGAAAACATTAAAGTTTAACCTAATTTACTAACTAATTAAAGTATATGTTTATTTACAAAATAAATTAGTAACTAATAATAATGATAATAAGAAAAAAAAATTATTTATTAAGAAAAAGGATGAAAATGCTAAAAACCCTAATTTCTACATATTTTAATTTGTTAAGAAAAAGATTTAAGTTTTAAAACCTAATTTACTAAATTAATTATTGTACATTGATTTACAAAAAAAATAAATATTTAATAAGTAAATTAATTAATATATTTTAGTTTCTGATTTTTAGATCATGAAAATTAATTATTGGAATTTAAAGAAAACAATTAAAATTATTAAAAGAAAAGGAAATTAAAAAAAGAATACAAACAATGGGGGTGTCTGACCCAATTTGGAGGTTTATTGAAGCATTTTTGCCCATCAGAATCCAAGGCCTTTTTGACTTTCCATGTTCACGTGTGGAGTGGTTTACTAGCATGCATGGTGGACATCCTATTGTGGCCTTCAGATTGACCATCAGATCCACTTGGCAGGCACAGGCGTTGGGATGCATGGTGGAAGATTTGAAGAGAACTGCATAGGAACGCATTAGGGAAAAAATATGGAATATGTGGGGGGACCTGGGAATCGAACCCAGGTCCCAATGCTTACCAGACACCTCAGCAACCGTCCAGGCTAGCGCGTTTCTTTGTAATATTAGTGGAACATAATCATTATAATAGAAAATAAGCGTTAGTGGTAGGAAACAAAAAAACACGCTGAATATTTGAATTGCCCAGTTATGCATTGACACGCCAGCTTCGTCTTCTTCATCTGCCTGTAAATAGAAAACAGATAGCGGGGGTTTTAAACCCCCACTAAATGGCACAGTAGATAATAGCGATTAGACGATGCTTGAATATAAAAAAGGCGCGAGGTAATCATTCCATTCGTCTTGTTACCACGAATTCAATGGTCCCAGTTTGAAGGTCGAATTTTTCCATATGAAGGAAACCCCAATTTAGAGTTTCTGAAACCCTAAGCTTCAACCATGGCAGATTTCGTTTTAGGCATTGTTAGGACAATTAAAGGGTACCATTAGCTTCAGAACATCCATATTAGTATAAATCAATAGTTAAAAATCATGAATAATGCATGGAAATTGAAACACGATTATGGAAAAGTTCAAGAAAAGTGTGATGTCGTTCTACCAATTCTTGAGGTCTGGAGATTTGGTTTTGATTGCAAATGCTTCCTAGCAATGTCAGGAAGACAATGGACAAGCTTTTGGACCTTGAATCGCCTTGTAGCTATATTTTCAGATTTCAAATTTTGATGAACTTTTGCAAATTGGTATGCAGCCTCTTAAGCAATTTTTCGTGTCTATTAGGATTAGGTTATGTTATGCATATGTATCTGAAGCTTTCTAGGTCAAAAACCAAGCCCATAGTCCATTGAATCAATGTTTTGAATATTTGATTTTCCATATCTTTTTTCCAATCTTTTCCATGCCAATCATTGCCAAATTTGGATGATTTTGTCCTTTTTGATTGATGCACGAGATCTCTTACATGTGAGGAGGATATTTGCTGCATAAAAAGATTTAAAACCATTGATTTAGTATTTTTCTTATATTTAAATTTAATTAAATGAATTAATGATAATAAAAATTCAAATAATTAATCAAAAACAAGAAAATAACTCCCTTTGAGGTCAATGGGTCGTGCATAGCCTTTGGGTAATGATTCATGAAAGAAATTGAGGCCCATTAGCATTTTTGAAGCCTTTTGTGCAAAGTTGACTTTTCAAAATTCTCAAACATTTCTCAACTTCTACAAGGCATATCTTGCTCCATTTTGAAGCTATGAACATGTTCTTGGACATTTTGGAAAGGTCTTGAAGTCCTGTAACCAATGTCTTTGGTCCCATGTCATTTTGATTTACCAATCTCAAGTTATGGTCTTTGACTTAAAGTGCCTTTTTGTTGACCTTTGAAAATGACCTATAATGTTGAAATTAATAACTTTTTGTGAGAGCATTTCTTGGACTTGAAGTGTGAAGATGAGTTGTAGTAAATGTCGTTCTCTTCAAAATGAGCTTTGGATGGAATTTTTCTGATAAACCATGAAGACGTTATGCCCTGGTCAATTTGCAGTTGACTTTTTCAACTGTCCAAAAATAGAAATTTTTGCATCTTGAGACTTTTTGAGCCATGCTTTGAGAATCATGATCAAGAATTGATCAAATGATGTTTGTGGCTTAAAAATAAGATGTTGACCAAAATTTTTGACTTTTGACTGTCAAATGACCATTTTGCCCCTGCAGTTGACTGTGAAGCATTTAGGGTTTTTGACTGTGCAATTTGATGCTGTGAGTCTTGAAACTTGGCATATGAATGCTTGACAATGTATGTAGGCATGTGGGACTTGATTGGACCCTTGATAACCTCAATTTCTTTGCCAGAACCAAAACCCTAATTTTGACTGTGTTAGGAGGCAAATGGACTATGCAACCCTTGAGTGATTTTGAATCATCTGGAGATTGATCTTTGGCAAATCTTGAAGAATATGGGAGGGCAAATTTTAGGGTACAACACATACAAACCTGTAAACACAGAGTGCCACAAGCTCTAAACCTGTAATACAAGCCTCAAACAGAAGCCAACCTTCAAACCCCTTTTAAAAACCTGCTAATGCATCAAGCCCCAAGCCTTTAACCTGCTTCAGGCAAGCCTAAAGCTTCAAACCAGCCCAAGCCTTAACCTGCTTCAAACTGTAACATACAAGCACCTCAAACTGTCAAACTCACAAACAGATCCATACAAGCCAAGCCTGTTTCAACAGCCTGAAGCATATCAAGCCTAAAGCTTCAACCTACCTCAAGCTTAGGAAACAATCAAATCTGCTAAGCTTTGAGCCTTAACCTGCTTCAGATACCAAGCAAAAACTGTTTCAAAGCATCAAACCAGAACCAGCCTAAACAAACTGAAACAAACCCAAAGCAAGCATTCAAACTCCAAGCCATACAAACCTTGAAGCCTTTAAACCAGAAATAACATAAACTGTCAAATACGAACAAAAGCCATAGTCTAAACCTGCATCATACCAGTTCACACGACTGTGATACAAACCTGTCCAAGCCAAATATCCAGCCTCAAAGCAATATATCCAAACCATCTCTCAGAACCTAAGTTCATCACCGAGCAAACATATCAAAGATATCATAATCAAGAGGCAAACTGAAGCAAGCCATTCAGAGGTTCGAGACACAACATCATCAACACTCAAAGCCAGCACTCAAGAAGCAGAAGAGGAAAAGAAACATATAAAGCAAAGGTTTTCAGAAGATCATCATCATAAAACCCTAAAAAAGGCAAAGACAAAGGTACCGGATTTCCAAGCTAGCTCAGCCTCGCCATTCCCTCGCCTCCGGCCGTCCTAGGGCACCTCCGATCCGTCCTCCTCCATCTCCATCTCCAAAGGTATAATTTCTTCCCCCTTTTTCTTCAAAACCTCATAGAAACAGAAAACAATATAAAAGAATCAGAAACAAGCGAAAACATGCAAAAAATGGGAAACTTGAAAACCCTAAGGATGCGTTAAAATGAAACAAGGCTACCCTTTTTTAATCATCGTGGTTTGAACGTTCTTGAAGAGGAAGAGGTGGAAGTTGCGCCTAGTAGCTGAGACGAAGAGGAGTTCAGAGGCCTTGCTCAGAAGAGATGAAGAGGAACGAAGACGAAGAAGCGGCGCCTCTGTAACTTAAGCTCTGTAACCCTAAAATCCCAAATGAACAAAACCCAAACAACCCTAAACAAAAATGTTATGTTTGCGTTGGGCCTCAACCCCATTCACTGCCTAAGCCCAATCATAAACTCCAGGCGTGCACCCCCCTCCCCCTTTGGTCTTAGTCTTTTTGTGTTATTTGGGTCAGAACAAAATCTTGAAGCCCATTTTAACTTTTTAACTAATACTTATTTTTTTTATCACATCATATCCCTTTTTGTTAAATAACTTAATATACTATTTTTTTTTCTTTACATTAAATTCTAATTAACAATACTCTTTTATTTTCTTTTTATAACATAATTAAATTTTGTAAATGAAATAACACATTAACCTTTTTTTTATATATATAAAATGTTCTTAATTACTTTTTTTATTTCTTTAAGCTAGTATAATTAAAATACATAAAAATAGAATTTCTTAAAACACTTTTACTTTCTTTTAATTAAAACTTTGTATATAAACATCAATACATAAAAAATATAATTAAACTTAAAACATTTCCTTTTCTTTTCTTAAAACTTTTGTTTGTACATAATTAACAAAAACACAAAAAAGATAAAACACTTAATAATATATTAGGTTAACATCTTTTACTCACTTGTAAATAAATCACATACACATTTACAATATACATTTTATTTCCCTTTGATTCTTATACATTGCTACATTTTACATTGCGATTGATTCGATTTGGTTGTAAATATATTTGGTCATTACTCTCCTAATAAGTCTCATCTCCATTTGTAAATATTTGTACCCCCACTCCCGGATACTTATTTGTAATAGCGTAGACTTTAAATTCCCGCAATTTATCGCTTTCAATTATACCATGTTTAGACCTAGGGTTTGTATGTAAATAAAATCAAAACGCTAGATAACCTAATACAAAGACAAATGCATGACAATCAATACACCATTCACACTTGCACCCCTAGGGTAATCCCACTCGTTGCCTTCCAAAATGGGCCATGCTTGCACGTTGAGTTTCTTTGGAAAAACAAAACAATTAAAATGATCATAGTCCCTCGATGACGCTTTCGAAACTTGCCTAAACAAAATGATCATAGTCCCTTCAAGCAAAATTGCCAAAGACACTTGGCACCATTGCATTCATGGTCCATACGATGACCCGCGTCTGTCCCGTTAACATCCTAACACAAGATTGTCCACCAAATACAATGGTGGAACAATACTGTTAAAAGGGTTAAAACATGAGAAAAACCTTTGAGTAAATTTAGGGGTAGACAACTCTTAGTTACTTGATCAAACTTGCAAAACACACTTTCCTACTTTTCAAAACCCACTCCACAAACACTTTCAAAACAAACTTTCAAAAACATTTGAAACATCTTTTCGAAAAGACAGACACCTTTGTAAAACATTCGAGTAAAGAATTGTTACAACGGTCGCCTAGACAAGGCATCTTTTTCAAAATATTTTCAAACACACACACACACCACCATTTCAAGCAATTGAAAATCAAAGGCAAGTGATCTAAACCAAGTAACTAAGAGCCCATGGATAACCATGGATGAAAAGGGTGCTAATACCTTCCCTTTTCATAATCTACCCCCCGAACCCACGAAACATCTCAAAAGGTTTTTCCTGTGCTTTTTAACCTTTCCTTTAGGATAAAATAAAAAGTCGGTGGCGACTCTTGCTAAACCGAACAAGTGCGAAAACAAACGCAAAACCTCAAGTCAGTTCTCCCACCGTATCACAGAACTGGCGACTCTGCTGGGGAGTAATTTAAAAGTGGGGTTACCTTAGGGTTTTAGATCACCCATACATACTTGCTTTGATTGCCTTGATTGCTTTATCTTTTGGGTCGTTGTTTGGGTTTGTTGTAAATCCTACACACGGATTTGGGGGCACCTTTTTAGGTAAATAGCAATAAAACTGTGAGGGAACTGTGCGGGGTATACCGACATGGTTGAAGCAGTAAGCTATGTTAGTGTGACATATTTGTGAGTACCGGTAACCCTTGAGTTCAATCAAGGAGAGTACGGGGCCGCTGAGTGATGTCGTGAAGCACTAACGAACTCTTAGAACCTTAATTGACCATCTTAGCCTTTTTAGGGGTAGTGAGATGACTGACTTTGGTGCAGTCCGAAGTTGGTAGATACTCGATACTACACTCATTGAGGGTTGTTTTCTTGGAATATTTTGGTCGCCAGTTAAGTGGCTAAACCAAAACAATGAACATAGAAAACAATCCAGTGATATTGAGTTCCTTAGAACCCGGTTTCTATTTTAGGACAGGATGAGCCAACTAACTTCAAGAGGGTACTTACCTACAAACCCCATGCAAGCCTAAACCTAAGGACTTGTTTGCTTTGTGTGAATATGATTGCCTGTATATACACTTACTTGCTTTTGCATACATGTACATAACATCATAACATCATACCATAGCATTTTCACTAACCATTTCAAGGATCTCGAGGGTTCTTTTGATGCAGGGTTACGTTGAACCAGACGTCTACCAAAGGGCAAGAGGTTTCTCCTCTAAACAAATGCCATCAAAGATCAAGTGCAACAGCTTGAATCAGGGGCTATGACCCACTTGACATGGTGAGCTTGATTCTTGTGGAAAGACATCCACCGGTGCAAAGTTCTCCAATCAAAGATCGAAGTTCAACCTCTAACATTCTCTTGTGTTTACCCCAAGAGATCCTTGAAAACATTGCATACATATATCATACATATTATTGCATAACAGGCTTCCCATACAGGTCTCCTTATCTTCCTACTGTTTATTTCAGTAAGATGGATATGGAACAAACAGTGAAAGATCTCCAAGCTCAAAACGCTCAGTTCCAGCAAATGCTTCTGGCTATGGGTAAAGGGCAGGAAGATCTGAAAGCTATCCTTCTCAAAGACAAGAGGGTCAGTCTTGAAGAAGACCGCAATTTGGAGATTGATGAAGCTGACTACTCCGAGGAACAATATCCTCCCGCTGATGACAAGTACAAACAATTGGAGGATCGCCTCGATGCTATGGAGGTTCAACAAATACCTGGCTTAGATCTAAGAGACTTGGGTTTGGTTCCCGGATTGGTCATTCCGCCAAAGTTCAAAGTCCCTACCTTTGCTCTGTACGATGGAGTCTCTTGCCCTAAGATGCATCTAAGGTCTTATGTCCGCAAGATTCAACCATACACAACTGATCCAAAGTTTTGGATCCATTTCTTCCAAGAAAGCCTGGTAGGGACTCAACTCGAGTGGTTCTATCAATTGGAGAGTTCTCGCGTCCACACCTAGGAAGATTTAGCCAGGGCTTTTTACGAACAGTATCAGTACAATGCTGATCTTGCACCAACTCGTGTGCAATTGCAGAACATGACCATGGGTTCTGACGAGAACTTCAAGGGGTATGCTCAAAGGTGGAGAGATTTGGCTGGTAGGGTGCAACCTCCTTTAACTGATAGGGAGCTGATTGACATCTTCATGGGAACTTTGACAGGGCCTTTCTTCAATCACTTAATCGGAAGCTCCTCAGCCGGGTTCACCGAGCTGATACTGACCGGCGAAAGGGTCGAAGCTGGCATCAAAAGTGGAAAAATCCAAGGAGCTACACCCTCGGATACTCAGAAAATTCCCCACCATGGGAAGAAAGAGTTCAATGCTGTGAACAGTCAGAAGAGACGACGTGACCAACATGCAGGGGCAGTCCTGATCTCTGGTTCTACGTCACGCCGACAACAGCCAAAGGGAAATCAACAAAGGCCAGACGCGCCTAAAAGACAATATACTAAGATCAACATGTCATTAGCTCAGGCGCTACAACACATGTTGAAGAAGGAGCTGATTACATTAAAGGTTCCTCATCCGGACCCTAAGACTTCTTCTCCCAATTACAACCCGGATGCAAGATGTGCTTATCATTGTGATAGCCCGGAGCATGACACAAACAGATGTTGGGCTCTGAAGAACAAGGTCCAAGACATGATTGATGCCAAGGAGATCGAGTTTAACCCTCCAGAGACTCTAGTATAATCACTGCTCCTATGCCAAATCATTGAGAGCGTCTTTGTTTCTTTGAATTTTCAAGTTGTAATCTCTTTGTCATTCAAACAATTATCTATTAATGTCAAACTTTGTTTCATTAATGCATTGCATATGTTTGTCTTGATTTGATCCACTCATTTTCATTACACTTGAACTATGCTTTCTACTTTCTTTATGATATTTAACTCTTGATAAAAAGCTGCAAGCCTTTAGAGGGAGGATGACGAAACAATACCACAATCTCATACAGTATGCTTTTGAACAGACCTTGCTGATGATGTACAGGCATTTCTTTCAATTCCCAAACACTGGAGTTATAAGGAAGATAATCCCTAGTCAACCCCTTCGAGCCAAAGAAGTAGGAGTTTTCTGTTCTAAACAAATTGAAACCTTTGATTTAAACCTGGGGCAGGGTAGTCTCTCAGTTAATTTAAAAAGGTGCGCATTAAAGTCGTAAACTCTCAGTTCGTAATACAACGAACGACATCAAAAAAAAAAACATTCCTCTGGAATCAAAAGACAGTGATGGTTCCCTATCACATAGGCAGTCAATCTCTCAAAAAAAGAAAAGCCCACTGAGCCAAAACCTGTAAAGGAGGCTTAAGAAAGCTGGGGCATCCCGCTGACTGTAATCTCGAAAATAGGAACAGTCAGGCAAAAGTTCGGGATAACAAATCAAAAGAACGAGGTCATTACAAATCCTCAAACAACATGAAAAAATGTTGCAAAAGAAAAAGGAGATGATGACTGTCTTCCAAAATTCAACTGGTGAACCATCACCCAAAAGAGTCGTTCGAAACTCGAATAGAGTGCGACGCACAATTAACTGAGCTTAGGATTGAAGAACATCACGAAGAGCGGGTGGGTACAAATATACTTTGAGCCTTTATCCTTTGTTTCTTAAATCGTGAACCAAGCCATGTTACAACCCTTCAAAAGTCCTAATTGAAGCATGGGTTAGTTCAAAAGCATACTGTTCAAAAGGTATCCTGACTCCTGTAAGGCTTTTCTCTAAAATCTTGTGTTGAATTTGTCTTATAAAAAGTTTTCTGCTAAAAAACGCATTTTTCAAAACTTCAAGACAAGCATAAACTTTGCATTACTTAATATCACTGTTTGCATTTGGCTATTTGTTTGACAGCGAAGAAATTCATACAGCGAATGTTCGGATGAACAAAAGCTCTCTCAGTGAACAAAATCACTTCAAAAGGAACGACACTTCCATTGACAAATTTCCTATCAACAAGGGGGCATGACTTGTCACCATCCAGCACACCTGGGGCAGTCCAGTCAAGGTTTCAACAGATCTTTCAAAGTTCAGTTAACCTGGGGCAGTCCAGTCAAGATTTCAACAAATCTCTCAAAAGTTCAGTTAACTTGGGGCAAGTCTCCCTCGCCATCACTTGGGGCATTCGAATGTCAAAACCAAAGTGTTCAGATTCCTTCATCACCTGTTGGAAGTTACGGTCGTCAAAGATCAAATTCTCACAAAATTCAAGTTATGAAGCCCGGATTTGACCGGATAGTATCTTGATCTCTACAGCACATTGTGAAGATCGGACTACGGCTGGATAACAATGTCAGATTACCGCAAAGCCTGGATTACGACCAGATAGTGGGATCTCCTGAATTCAAGTTATGAAGCCCGGATTTGACCGGATAGTATCTTGATCTCTACAGCATATTGTGAAGACCGGACTACAACCGGATAACAGTGCCAGACAACCGCCAAGCCTGGATTGCGACCAGATAGTGATGTCCCCTCAGAGCAAGCTATGAAGTCCGGATTCGACCGGATAATAGTTTAATCCCCAACAAGTTATTGTTGAAGCCTGGATTTTTCGACCAGATAACAATACAAGTCTCTGTGAAGCCTGGATTACGACCAGACAGCAGTCAAGAGTACTACGAAGCCTGGAATCGACCAGATAGTGGTATATCTTTTACACAAGCCGTGAAGCCCGAATTTGACCGGATAACAGCTTAGCAAGCTATTGTGAAGCCTGGTCTACGACCAGATAGCAATACAAATTTCTGCGAAGCCTGGATTACGACCAGACAGCAGTCAAGAATACTACAAAGCCTGGAGTCGACCAGATAGTGGTATATCTTCAACACAAGCTGTGAAGCCCGGATTTGACCGGATAACAGCTTAAGCAAGCTATTGTGAAGCCCGGACTACGACCAGATAGCAATACAAATTTCTGTGAAGCCGGACTACGACCGGATAGCAATACAAATTTCTACGAAGCCTGGATTACGACCAGACAGCAGTCAAGAATACTACAAAGCCTGGAGTCGACTAGATAGTGGTATATCTTCAACACAAGCCGTGAAGCCCGGATTTGACCGGATAACAGCTTAAGCAAGCTATTGTGAAGCCCGAACTACGACCAGATAGCAATACAAATTTCTGTGAAGCCTGGACTACGACCGGATAGCAATATAAATTTCTGCGAAGCCTGGATTACAACCAGACAGCAGTCAAGAGTACTACAAAGCCTGGAGTCGACCAGATAGTGGTATATCTTCAACACAAGCCGTGAAGCCCGGATTTGACCGGATAACAGCTTAAGCAAGCTATTGTGAAGCCCGAACTACGACCAGATAGCAATACAAATTTCTGTGAAGCCTGGATTACGACCAGATAGCAGTTAACACTCAAGAATGAAGATTCTCATCACCTCATCATGAAGCAACCCTACACCGGTTCCTTCTCAAATCCAAGATGTAGTTTTACACGGACTCATCATCAAGAAACCTTACACGGGATCCCGGATCAATGCCTGCAGCGATCAAAAGATTCTTGCAATCCCCAGCGAAGCTAAAACTTCCAACTATCAATCCCCAAGCAGAAAGAAGACTCTCATTCTCAGGTCCTCACAGAATATTCGAATATTCTCCAGTGAAGATCCCCTCAGGACAGGAATCCTCAGTAGATTGGCATACAACCCAAGCTCCTGATTCCCCAACAGCGGTCCCAGGACTTCTCACTTTCAACAATCAAGAGATTCTTGCAATCCCCTGCAGCAGTCGAGGAATTACTTTCCCCAGTGGCAGTCAAGATTCTTTTATCTCCAGCCATCCATGATTCATCTATCCTCAGCAAGACAGCTCATCAGCTTACATGCGCATTCATCACATTCATATCATAAACATTGATAACATACATTGCATCATGCATCATGACATTGCATACAACTAACTCTTTACCTTTTCAGGAAAGATCAGTCAACAGACAAAGATCATCATCTTCCAAGATTCTTTCTAGAAATAGTTCAGATGTGACCCAGACATGGCGACTGTGATCGGTGGATCTGGAACTGACTGTTTAACGCTGGTTCGCGAAATGTTGCGGAAGCAAGAGTCGCCACCGTCTTTTATTTTCTCCAATTGGAAAGGACAAAAGCACAGAAAAATTCCTTTAAAGAGATTGCTCTCGGTTCGGGAGGTAGGTTATAGAAAGGGAAGGTATTAGCACCCTTTCTATCCATGGTTATCCATGGGCTCTTAGATACTTGCTCATTTGTGTTTTCAAAAATGGTTTGTTTGCTTTTCAACTGTGGGTTTTAAAAAAGTTTCTTTGAAAATTCCAGTTCGACTCTTGTATCAGTCCTCAAGAGTGTTTGAAAAATTGCTTTCGAAAGCTTTTTGAAAAGGTGTCGGTGTGAAAAGTATTTTTGAATTTGTTTTTGAATTTAGAGCAAGTATCTAGAGTCGTCTACCTACCCTAAGGAATTCGTCTGTGTAAATGTCCTTTAAAGTAGTGCCATCCCATCATTGAGAGGTAGGTAGCACCACCGTTGGAGGTGTTCGGGTCAATTCGAGTTTGTAGGGACATGGTGATCACCAGAGCAATGGGAAGACACCTTAGAAGCTACCCTCATGCCAGGTTCCCGGATCATGAGGACTTACTAAGACGTCCTCTACTCGACGATCACCTTTCGAAAGGCAACAGTGAGGCGTACCCTAGGGATGGTGTGTCCGATTCGTGTGTCATATTTCAGTTATTTTGTCTTGTCATGTTTGTTGTGATCTACGCTTGATTTTAATTAAGACATTCATTCTTGCATGCATACTTGTTAACAGTTAAAATATTTGCGGGAAAATAAATCTACAACTATTACAAATGGCGCGGGTCCACATCGCCAAAATTAAACCGGACCCGATTTGACAAAAAAGTAAATAAAGCAAAGAAATGCGAAAAGTGAAATTGTTACGATGCTTTGGGAGAATTACATAATTATAATAAACGATATAAAATAAATGTGCGAAATAAAATAATTAAAACAATGGGCGTTGGACCCTTTTGCAAAAAATTAAATTTAATGAGGAATTAGAATTAAAATTAAAAAGGAAATGTTTTTTAGTATTTTTATGTTTCTTAAGATTTAATGGAAAAAGAGAATTAATTACAATTAAAATAAAATGTTAAACCTAATTCTAATTATTTTTAAGTTATTAAGAAAATATTAAGTTTTAACCTAATTTAAATCTAAGTTAATTTACATGCAAAATTTAATTATAAAAAATAAATAAATAATAATATTATGATAAAAGGAAAAACTAAAAGGAATGAAAATTGTTAATTAAACCTAATTCTAATTTTTATATTTAATATGAAAGGAATTAAAATTGCAAAATCCTAATTAAACTAAATTTATTTACATGCATTTATTCATAAAAATAATTAAAATAAATAAATATTATATTTTTTGCCTTTTCTGATTTTATGATGTTTTTGTATTTTGTTAAAAAATAATTAATTAAATAAACAATAATTAAAATAAACATAACAATTAAAACAAGAATAAAAAATAAATAAATAAAAATAGTGAAGGCAAACCAGGGGGGGTAGCCCCAATTTGTGAGGTATGGACTTGAGAAGCCTGGCCCAATTAAGCTTGCAATTTGTTTGACTTTTTTGGCTTGTGTATCAGCGCATTGACCTGGGTATACGTGTTCTTCAGAATCTTGGCCTTGGATTGATCTTAGTGCACACGTGGGTGGCCTGGATGTAGAGCGTATGGTGATCCACAAAGGTGTGCCTGCATAGGAATGAATATGGAAAAACAATATTGAAAGTTACACAGACCTGGGGTTCGAACCCAGGTCTTGGATATTGCCAAGAGAGGTACCTGCCAGCTGAGCCGTTTGAATCATTTGATATATTAATAACACACAAACAACAAAAAGAAAGAACAAGCGCATTAGTAATTAAACGCGTGAAATTTAAAATCAGCGAATCATTGAGGGACAACACATCGTCTTCCTCACTTTTTCTGAAACATGAACGTATGAGGCAACGGTTTTAACGCGTGGCTGTAGACAACCTACAAGAAAATAGCGATTAGCGTTCTATTGATCATAAATTCATCGCGACTAATGCTTCTTGTTCATTGGAGTATGCTGATTGCAATGGTCATAGCCCTGAGTCCTAATTTCACTTGGTTTGGGAAACCCCAATTTTAAAACATGCAAACCCTAGACGGCATCAATGGCCAAATCACATATATTGCACAAAAACGAAATTAATTGGTATGGTTAGCATCAGAACATTATGAGGAACAAGAATCAATAAACAAAATGTTATGAGGATGCGTAAATTTCAAAACGCGATGATGATTTTTTCATTATGCATCTTGCATTCTGTATACCAATCTCTTGCGTTTGGAGGGCTGTTAATGGCTGGAATGTGATCAGTGAAGCTTCAGGAAGCCAATGGAATCAAGATTAGGGCTTGAATCGTCTTGTAACCTTGAAATCAGTTTTGTGTTTTATAGAAAAAATTCAAGTTTGCAAAGTGTTCTTGGGGCGCAGCTTTTCAGTCTCCTTCATTAGGTTTTGATTCCTTTGGGCCAAGTGGTCTTTCATAGGCTTAGAATGATGAATCATGGAAGAAAAATGGGCCCATTAGCAATTTTGGATCATTTGCATCAATGTTGACTTTTCAAAATTCCCAAAACTTTCCCAACTTCCACAAGGCATAACTTGCTCAATGTTTAAGCTTTTCACATGTTCTTGGACATTTTGGAAAGGTCTTTGAGTCCTCTAACCAATGCCTTTGGTCCCATGTCATTTTGATTTACCAATCTCAAGTTATGGCCTTTGACTTAAAGTCCCTTTTTGTTGACTTTTGAAAATGACCTATAATGTTGAAATTGATAACTTTTTGTGAGAGCATTTCTTGGACTTGAAGTATGAAGATGAATTGTAGGAAATGTCTTTCTCTTCAAAATGAGCTTTGGATGGAAATTTTCTGATAATCCATGTGAAAGTTATGCCTTGGTCAATTTCAGTTGACTTTTTCAGCTGTCCAAATATAGTAACTTTTGCATCTTTGATGATTTCTGAGCCAAACTTTGAGAATCATGATCAAGCATTGATCAAATGATGTTTGTGGCTTCAAAATGATATGTTGACCAAAAATTTGAACTTTTGACTGTCAAATGACCATTTTGCCCCTACAGTTGACTGTAGTGCAATTTAGGGTTTTGACTGTGCAATTTTGAGCTGAATGCCTTGAAACTTGATATGAGGATACTTGACCATCTTTGTAGGCATGTGAGACTTGATTGGGCCTTTGAAAACTTCCTTTTCTTGATCATAACCCAAACCCTAGTTTTGACTGTATAGGAGACAGTTGAACTGCATGACCCTTGGGGAATTTTGTGACTTGGCTTGGCAGTTTCTTGAAGAATATGGGAGGGCAAATTTTGGGGTGCAACAGTTGCCCCTGTTCAATCTTCTTAGACCTGAGGATGCAGATTGGCTGACGTGCCTTTCGTAATCCGAGGGTAGAAGATGATTGGACACTAGAGTGCCCAGAAATTTACGCTCACATAGTAACGGTGATGGGGGAATGGGCTTATAGATGCCATTTAGAGGTTGCTGGATAGGGTGATGGGCTTATAGATGCCATCTGGATGTTGATCGCGTAGGAGATTCTTTAGCTAGAACCTGCATACCTGCAAGAGAAAAATGAGTACCTGGCACGTTGCAGGAGCTGATTTTAGATGCTTGGTATAGATATGTCCTGACTGGTTACAGGAGCCGAATCTGGAGCTCCAAACGCTGATGAATGAACCAGGGATGGTTACTGCCTTAGCATGAATGGTAAGAGAACCTTGGGCGACTTTAGCTTCAACAACGCTCGTTGAGAAAAAATCTTGGCGGGAATTACCATCTTTGCAATATCGGGAAGAAAACCATAAGCTATTATAATTTGAAAGGGAATCGCCTCACTCGCCGTTGGAGAGGGAATCATAGGAAAAGGAATTGTCACCTCGCACACCGTTGGAGAGGGAAACAACTGAAAAGGACTTACTACCTCACACACCGTCGGAGAGGGAACCATGGGAGACTATCACCTCACACTCATCGTCAGAGAGGGAAACATCTGAAGAAGGAATTACCACCTTACGCACTTGCCGGAGAGGGGACCATAGGAGACTATCACCTCACACTCATCGTCGGAGAGGGAAACATCTGAAAAAGGAATTACCACCTCACACTCATCGTCGGAGAGGGGACCATAAGAGAATATCACCTCACACTCATCGTCGGAGAGGGACACATCTAAAAAAAGGAATTACCACCTCACGCACTTGCCGGAGAGGGGACCATGGGAGACTATCACCTCACACTCATCGTCGGAGAGGGAAACATCTGAAGAAGGAATTACCACCTCACGCACTTGCCGGAGAGGGGACCATAAGAGACTATCACCTCACACTCATCGTCGGAGAGGGAAACATCTGAAGAAGGAATTACCACCTCACGCACTTGCCGGAGAGGGGACCATAAGAGACTATCACCTCACACTCATCGTCGGAGAGGGAAACATCTGAAGAAGGAATTACCACCTCACGCACTTGCCGGAGAGGGGACTATATCTTCTACTGAGTCTCTATCAGAAAAATCTGTTGGGAGTCGATTTAGCTGGACTAGAGAAGGCTTTGAACTATGTTTGAGCATTTTAACTGCATCTTTCCTGAAAGGTAAAGGTCAGTCCTATGCGATGCATGATATGGATCAAGCAATGATGTTCTCAACATAAATGAGATTTGTACGATATGATGCGTTATGCATGCTATAATGATGTATGTGATGTTTATGAATGCATGTTTTTGTCTAGGGATATAAATCCTTGACGGATGCCGGGAAGTCGTATCCTGGGCTGATCTTGAAATATTGATTTTGCTTCCGCTGGGGATGATGACTGCAAGAATACCGGTAGGAGAAGATGACTCCGTTGCGGAATAAACTTGGCAAATGGACGATTCTGCGGGGAGAAAAGATACTCTGACGACCATGCTGGGAAGCAATACTCTGTGGGGATAGAGATGCTTTGCTGAATTGTTGATAACTTGCTGAGGATACCCTTGTTATTGGAAGTGTTGAAGGACTTCGCTGGGGTAAAAAGGCTTCGTTGACGACGCTCTTTCCATGGCTTTTGGCTGAGGATAACCCAGTTATATCCTGTTAAGGAAATAACTCTTTAAATAAAGCCGGACGACGCGTTCGTGCTTTGCGAGGGGATAAGCTTCCAGAATCTACTGGGGATAAGCTTATTGCTTGGGGATATGGACTCCACCTTTCCTGGGGAAACCGGATTGGACTCTTCTGGGGAGTTTTGATGCGTTGGGGAAGTGATTCCTTTGAATATTGTGATACCGCCGGGGAACAATCTTTAGGCCGAGACTGCCGGGGATGCTTGTTAAGAATATATGTGTTGCTGCTGGGGAAGTATTGAGATCTACGGGAGGACACTCAATTTCCTTGAGATTTGTAATAATTTTGCTTGGAGAGGAATGTACTGTCTGCTTACTCTCTGGGGAATTCAGGTATACTGGTCGCGTTCTCTAGCTGAACCTACCTTGATACCTTGGAGGATAGAGTAATTGGATTGTTTAGACAACTCTTTTATTGCCCCTGTTTCTAGTGTCACCTGCAATTAATTCCTTTGTTTCGTATGCAAATATTTATGAGTTAGCAAATCATTGTCAATGCATATATCACAAATTGAACCTTGGACGTTCTTCGCAAAACAAAACAGAAAAAGAAAAACACTTGGCACATTTAACTGAAGATATATTTTTATTGATTTTTGAATGGCCTGAAAATAGGCGTTTTGTGTACAAGAGGCTGACGTCCTAGTAAGAGGAGCGCCGCCGAACAAGAGAGTTTATACAAGTTTTGTACAAAAGAAAATAAAACTGCTGTGTGAAATATGAATGATTCACTGGGTTTCAACTCTGCTATTGTCTTTATAGCTCCGAGCGTCTCATCACTTGATGACCTTGGTTGAAGGTGAAGCTGACTGATCGATGCCGTCTGAACTTGATGTAGATACCGGATTCTGGATGCAAAGTGATCAATGAGACATAGTTTTACGCTTTTATCCCTAATTTTTGCCTGGACCGCCCTTTCAGGTTTTCGGTCCACCGGGATACCCATTTCTGCCCAAGCCGCCTTTTCAGGTTTTCGACTTGCCGGGTGTACAGATTTTTTCATTTTCATCCCTTCATTTTGCCCGAACCCTTTTGGTTCGACGGGAAGCCCTAATTTTTGCCTAGGCGTGTCAGCCTAGCGGGTCTTTTTCATGCGTAGTATTTTTTAACTATGTCTGCATTGGCGGGGTGAGGAAGGTCGTCACCATCCATATTGGTTAAGATCATTGCTCCTCCTGAGAACACATGCTTAACCACAAATGGCCCTTCATACGTAGGGGTCCATTTGCCCCTTGGATCACTCTGAGGAAGGATGATTCTCTTGATAACCAGATCCCCAACTTGATATTCCTGTGGTCTGACCTTTTTGTTAAATGCCCTGATCATTCGTTTCTGATACGTCTGACCATGACAGATAGCAGCAAGTCTCTTCTCGTCAATGAGGTTGAGTTGGTCAAGTCGTGTCTGGATCCAATCATCTTCGTTCAGATTTGCATCCTTCATTATCCGGAGAGAGGGAATTTGTACTTCGATCGGCAAGACTGCCTCCATGCCATAAACCAGAGAGAAAGGAGTTGCCCCGGTTGACGTCCTAGCTGAGGTACGGTACCCATGCAGAGCGAACGGTAACATCTCGTGCCAATCTTTGTAGGTCACTGTCATCTTTTGCACGATCTTCTTGATGTTTTTATTTGCTGCTTCTACAGCCCCATTCATCTTCGGTCTGTAAGGAGAAGAATTGTGGTGCTGTATCTTGAACTGTTCGCAAAGCTCAGTAATCATCTTATTGTTCAAATTGGTACCATTGTCTGTAATAATCCGCTCAGGGACGCCGTACCGACAGATCAGATTGTGCCGAATAAACCGTGCCACAACAGTCTTGGTTACCGTGGCATAGGATGCTGCCTCAACCCACTTCGTGAAATAATCAATCGCCACTAGGATGAAGCGATGTCCGTTGGATGCCGTAGGTTTGATCTCGCCAATCATGTCTATGCCCCACATTGCAAACGGCCAAGGTGCAGTCAGAACATTCAGGGGAACCGGAGGAACATGCACCTTATCTGCGTAAATCTGGCACTTGTGGCATGTCCTGGAGTGTTGGTAGCAATCAGCTTCCATTGTAGACCAGTAATATCATACCCGTAGGATTTTCTTAGCCATAGTGTGCCCACTGGAATGTGTACCAAAGGTCCCTTCGTGTAGCTCTTCCATGATTCTTTCTGCTTCCTTCTTATCCACACAACGCAGTAAGGTTGAATCATGGTTTCTCTTGTACAAGATGTCGTTGCTTAGGAAGAACTTGGCTGCAAATCTCCTCAGGAATTTCTTATCATTGACAGAGGCACCTTCAGGGTATTCCTGAGCTTCCAGATATCTCTTCACTTCGTGGTACCAAGGCTTCTCAGTCACCAATTCAGTTTCGAGATCACAACAGTATGCCGGTTCGTCCAGTTTCCAAATGATGATCCGGGGAGCCTCATTATCCCATTTGACCTTGAACATTGAAGACATTGTAGCTAACGCGTCCGCTAACTGATTCTCTTCTCTTGGAAAGTGTTCAAAGGTTATCTCTGTGAAGTGGGGAATCAGGGTCAACACACATTCTCTGTAAGGAATCAAGTTTGGATGTTTCGTATCCCACTCTCCTTTGATCTGATTGATCACAAGAGCGGAATCTCCGAAGACACTTAGAAATTTGATCCTTAGGTCGATCGCAGCTTGCAGACCCATGATACACGCCTCATACTCCGCCATGTTGTTGGTACAGTTGAAACACAGCCGGGCAGTGAGTGGAGTATGAGTACCTTGTGGAGATATGATTATGGCGCCGATACCATTTCCCAAAGCATTGGATGCCCCGTCAAAGTGCATAGACCATCGGGATCCTGGTTCAGGTCCTTCATCCGGTCCAGGTATTTCACAATCAGTCACAATCATGATGCTTTCATCCGGAAACTCAAAGTTCATTGATTGATAGTCATCTACAGCTTGGTGAGCTAAGTGGTCTGCCAATACACTTCCCTTGATGGCTTTCTGGGTTGTGTACTGAATGTCGTATTCCGTCAAGATCATTTGCCATCTTGCAATTCTCCCAGACAGAGCAGGCTTTTCGAATATGTATTTTATCGGATCCATTTTTGAGATCAACAAGGTGGTATGAGTCAGCATATACTGTCTCAGCCGGCGAGCAGCCCATACCAAAGCGCAGCAAGTTTTCTCAAGCAGTGAGTATCGGGTCTCACAGTCGGTAAACTTTTTGCTAAGGTAATAAATGGCATGCTCTTTTCGGCCAGACTCGTCATGCTGCCCCAGCACACACCCCATTGAGTTGTCTAGCACTGTCAGGTATAGTATCAGAGGTCTCCCTTCAACCGGTGGCATAAGGATAGGTGGTTCTTGGAGATACTCTTTGATTTTGTCAAAAGCAGCCTGACATTCATCATTCCAACGTACTACCTGATCTTTCTTCAGCAGCTTGAAGATTGGCTCACAAGTAGCAGTCAGATGAGAGATGAATCGAGCGATGTAATTCAGGCGTCCTAAAAAGCCTCTGACTTCCTTCTCTGTCTTAGGAACTGGCATCTCTTGAATAGCTTTGACCTTAGCAGGGTCCACTTGAATACCTTTATCACTGACCACGAAGCCCAGCAACTTCCCAGATCTTACTCCGAAGGTGCACTTGTTCGGGTTCAATCTCAGCTTGTATAGTTTCAACCGGTCAAACAACTTCTGCAGATGATCTAGGTGCTCTTCCTCAGTCTGGGACCTAGCAATCATGTCGTCAACATACACTTCTATCTCGTGGTGAATCATGTCATGAAATAAGGCAACCATGGCACGTTGGTAGGTTGGCCCAGCATTCTTTAATCCGAACGGCATGACCTTGTAACAGAAGGTGCCCCACTGAGTAACAAATGTAGTCTTTTCCATGTCTTCAGGTGCCATCTTGATCTGATTGTAACCTGAAAAGCCATCCATGAAAGAGAACACCTTATGCTGAGCTGTGTTATCAACAAGGACATCAATGTGAGGTAAAGGGAAGTCATCCTTGGGGCTGGCCCTGTTCAGATCCCTGTAGTCGACACACATTCTGACCTTACCGTCCTTCTTAGGTACCGGCACCACATTAGCAACCCACTGAGGGTAAGAAGTCACTGCAAGAAACCCGGCATCAAACTGTTTCATCACCTCGGCTTTAATCTTCTCGGACATCTCTGGACGCATCCGACGGACCTTTTGCTTAACTGGAGGGCAGTCTTCCTTAGTTGGCAAGTGATGGACCACAATATCGGTATCCAACCCTGGCATGTCTTCGTAGGACCAGGCAAAGATTTCCATGTAGTCATGTAACATCTTGGTTAACCGTTGCTTCACGCTGAGCTCTAGGTTGGCACCAATCTTTACCTCTCTCCTGTCTGCTTCAGTACCCAGGTTTATTGTTTCCACTGGCTCTTCATGGGGTTGAATTGCCCTCTCTTCCTGAAGCAACAGTCTTGCAAGCTCTCCAGGCACTTCGCAATCATCTTCACCTTCGTCTTCGGCTAAGTTGATCGGATTTTCGAAGTCATAATTGGCAGTAGCAGAGTTGTTATCAGTGAGATCCAGAGTGGATTGGAACCTGTATGAGTGAGTGTGTGTGTAAATACAGCTGTTTTTGAAAATTATATAAAGGAAAAGCAAGACAGGAAAGGAACACAATATTTGCAATGCGAAAAACGTCCAAGATTTTCATTCATGATGTATAAAATGACAGTTTGTATGCCCTCACAAATAGAACCACGGTGCCTCGGGTAAGACACCGGGCCATAGAGTTTATCATTGTTTATTACAAAATAACAAAACATAGGAATTCATTACTGCGTCACAAAGGTAACAGGGGTATGATCCTTTGCACTCCAATTGTTCAATCCGTCTTCGGCCGTCGGATAGATCCAGCTGTTGAATTCAGCCTCGTCCACTTCATGGTCTTCCCCCACAGCATTCACTCCTGAACTTTTGATAAATACCGGAGGTCTTGCGATCTTTGCTTTCCTCGTAGCTCTCTGACCTTCTGAGGTGAAACCCAGCCCAAGTTTATCAGTCTTCTGAGTGAAGTCTGGAAGTCTGCCCCAGTCGGCACATTCACCCTTCTGTACCACAGCCCTGGCATCCTTCAGGGAAGCCATCTTCAAAGGACCACTTGCTTCTGTTGTTTCTGCTGCAATTGGAAACACCTCCTCGAAATGCTGAAAGGGGGTCTCAATGAACTCCCCATCCATCTCAATGTATCTGAACGAGTTTAGGTGACTCACCATATATTCTTCCTCTCCTTGCATGGTAACGATCTTCCCTCTGACGGGATACTTCAGCTTTTGATGCAAGGTAGAGGTCACTGCCCCAGCCTTATGTATCCAGGGTCGACCCAGCAGACAAGAGTAAGATGGACGGATATCCATCACATAAAAAGTGGAGTCGAACACCTGAGAGCCCACACGAATCGGAATGTCAACCTCCCCATGGACCATCCTCTTTGAACCGTCAAAGGCCCTGACGATGATGTTGCTGGGTTTCAGTTCCAGGCCTTCACAATCTAGACGATCTAGAGCCTTCTTGGGTAGCACATTCAAAGATGATCCAGTATCAACCAACACATGTGCCAAGGTGGTTCCCCTGCATTCAATTGAGACATGCAGAGCATCATTATGGTCTCTCCCTTTTGCGGTCAAGTCAGCATCTGAGAAACCCAAGCCATTATCTGCCGTTAGACTTGCCACGCAATCAGTGAACTGGACTGCAGAGGTTTCCTGTGGCACATGGGCCGTCTTGAGGAACGAGATTAGGGCCTTTGCATGGGCCTCAGAGCACAGCAGTAAAGAGAGCATGGAGATCTTGGAAGGCGTATGCCCCAGCTGTTCCACAACATTAAAATCGCTCTTCTTTATGATCTTCAGAATCTCCTCCATCTCTTGTGGGGAGGCCTCAGCAGCTATGGGTACGGGTGCCTCCATCTGGGCAGGCTCAACTTCAATTCCCTTACCCCGAGCATTGGATGGCTCGGCAGCAGGAGAAACAATCGGATTAGCAGCAGGAACAACAACTTGATCATCAACAGGAGTAAGTGTACTTGTAGGAATTATCAGGAGTGGTCTTCGGGCAGCAGGTGGGGCAATGTCAGGCGAGAAGAGCCTGCCACTGCGGGTAACTTTGGCTGGGCCAGTGATGTCACAGATGCTGGCGCCAGCGTTGAGCTCTTGTTTGATCCCGTTTATATATACATCTGCCCCATAGTGCCAAGGGACAGCTTTATCGGATATATAGGGCAGGGGCCCAGGAACAGTGATAATAATAGGTGCAACGGTCAGAATTTGAACGGGCTTCTTCTGGAGAGCCGGGATCGGATTATTGAAGATAGTCACCACAGAAACTTCTTCCATTGGAACCAACCGAACAGCAGACTTCTTGAATAGAATCTCCTTGCTATCCATTAAGCTTTGGATGCCTAATTTTAGCAAGGGACAACCAGATGGGGACACGGCACAGAATAGGCAACCCTCACTACAACCCGGAAATAAACCGGCCTGCAGTAGGTTCTTCTTGACGATCTTTAGAGGAGTGGCTAGATCATCCACAGAAACAGCATAAACGTCTTCATCAACAGCATTTACCCCGTGCTGAGGCATAGGGGCAGTAACTACATTCGGCTTTGCAGGCGCCTCGAATTGTATCTCCTTTTCATCGATAAGGTCTTGCACCTTATTCTTTAACGCCCAACAGTCATCAGTAGAGTGCCCCGGGCTTTCTGAATGGTAAGCACAACGAGCATTCGGGTTGTACTTGGGAGATGTTGTATTGGGGAACTTCGGGGCTTCCCTGACAGTCACTAAATTGGTTGCGAGCAACTGTGGCAGGATCTGCGATAGGGTCATGCTTAACCGGGTAAACTCCCTCCGGGGTCTTTCAGCCCTTTGGGAATTGTTTGACCGAGGAGCGGCAGCAGGCTTAGCAATCATCACCGCGCTGACAGATTGGCGGTGCTCAGGTCTCTCTGATTTCCTAGAACCATACACGGCACTAGACTCCTTCTTGAACGGTTTCTTTTCTGAACTAGATGATGCAGCCTTTGCAATCTTCCCAGACTTTAATCCAGCTTCAATCCTCTCTCCAGTCAAGATCAAATCAGTGAAACCAGCAGAAGAATTCCCAATGAGATGGTTGAAAAATGGCCCAGATAGGGTCCCCAAGAACATGTCTACCAACTCCCGATCAGTCAATGGTGGTTGCACCCTGCCAGCCAGGTCTCTCCACTTCTGAGCGTACTCCTTAAAACCTTCGCTTGCACCTAACGCCATACCCTGGAGTTGGGTACGTGTGGGGGCAAGGTCGGCATTGTATTGATACTGCTTGTAGAAAGCAGTAGCCAACTCCTCCCAGTTACGAACTTTGGTCCCATCCAGCTGATAGAACCATTCGAGATGAGTCCCTGAAAGACTCTCCTGGAAGAAGTGGATCCATAAATTCTTATCCGTAGAGTACGGCTGAATTTTTCGAACATAGGACCTCAAGTGCAGCTTGGGACAAGACGCCCCGTCATATTTGGAGAAGGATGGTGCTTTGAATTTATGCGGGATAATCACACCAGTCGACAAACCCATATCTCCGAAATCCAGCCCAGGTGCCTGTTGCACCTCCATAGCCTTCAACCTGTCCTCCAGTTGTTTGTATCTGTCATCTGCAGGAGGGTATTGCTCTTCATCAAAATCTGTCTCGTTGTCGGAGACGACCGGACTAGGAACCTTCACTTCTGCCTGAGAAGGACTCTTGCCAACAGAAGAACCAGCCTCTTCATGCTGCAGAGTATTGCCAAACCTTCGGCCCGAGTTGAACAGAACAGTTCTTCTCTTCTTCTTCTTCTCCTTCTTCAGGAGCATAGCCTTTAGTTCTTCTTGGCCTTTAGCCAGACCCTTGATTAGTTCTTGAAACTGCGCATTCTGCGCCTGAAGAGCCTTGATTGATGTCTCTGTTGATTCAGATCCGGGATTCATGATGCTGAAATAAACAGCGAAGAACTGTAAGCAACCTGAAAAAGGGGAAAAACCTGCTATGCACATGATGTATGAAATGCGTATGAATTATGTTTTCAAAGACAATCGGGAATCAACTTCGTAAACAAAAAAAGGAATACACTTTATTAAATTCAATTTTGCAACTGAAATTATTCAACAAGTTGCCCTTAGGCGTTTACATGAAATGAAACAACTGGAAAGGAAATAAAAACTGTAAAGGCACATTCAGAATTCCTCATTGATCCCATGGTCTCCTCTTCTCAGTACGGATGTAGGCATTCAGAGCTCTCTCATTCTCCAACTGCTTTGTCAGCTTCTGGATCTTTGATTCCTGCTCGTTGAACTTTTCCCGGTAAGAATCCCGCTCTTCTTGCAGCTGCGACCAAGATCTCTTCAATGTCTCATAATCAGTAGGTATCTAAGGAGGAAGGACAGTTGGAGGAACACCATCTTTATCAGGACACTCAAGAATGACGGGTCTGACAGCTTCATACGGCATACCTAACTTCTGAGCACGGATGCGGACCCATTTGTAGTAGGCTTCCATAGGTAAAGAAGTCTTTGGCCCTAGCTCTTGTGGGTCAGCTTTATGAACCTTGTCCCAAGCCTTGATGAACCTACGACGCAGCTCGTCACTATCCACCTGAAACTCAAAACTGATGTGAGGCACCAACATCTCATGGGGGCCTGCTCTTCTTGCTCTTCCAAACTGACGGAGTGCTAGACATGGATTGTAAGAGATCCCTCCTTGAGTACCAATCAGAGGAACATTAGGATACTCCCCGCATCGATCAATAATAGCTATCTCATCCAAACCTCTGCAAGTCCAAATGATGTCTTTATCGGTGAGAGACATTAACCTGTGAGCCCAACCTCTTCCTTCTTGGTTCTTCAGTACGAACTTAGGGAGGTGCGAAATAAACCACCTCACCAACAAAGGGATACAACACCATAGGGTTCCTCGTCTTCGGGTAGTACGGGCATGAAGTTGTTGCAAGATGTCACCCAAGAGAGTGGGCACAGGGTTCTGAGACATAAAGATCTTAATGGAAGTGACATTGATGAAGTTGTCGGGATTAGGAAACAGGACTAACCCATAGATTAGGAGAGCCAAGATGTCCTCATATGCCCTAAAGTCCAGGTCATTCCAGAAATTGTTAGCTTTGCCAATTAGGAACTTGGCCAAGAAACCCTTAACTCCGCTTCTAGTTACCCAGTTGTCTGTTACCTCTTGATGGGTCAAAGGAAGAGCTGCAGCAATGTCCTCAAGCCTGAGGGTCTTTTCCCAACCAGTAAAGGGAGTCTGATCCAAGATAGGGATGCCAAGTAAATCAGAGAACTCTTCCAGGGTAGGGACCAGCTGGAAGTCTTGAAAGGTGAAGCACTGGTACTGAGGGTCATAGAACTGGGTCAGAACACTCATCAACTGTTGATCCCGCTTTGCAGTGACTAAACTGAGAAGGGAGCCATGCCTCTGAATGAAGGAAGTGGTATTTGGAATTCTGCTAACCAACTCATCAAGCAACTCAGGTGAACGAACAAAGTTGAACCGGATAGTATTCCTTCGCACAGGCATCATAATGTCCTACAAAACAGAGCAAAGATGAAACCCTCTTGTCTTTGAAATGGTCAGTTCTTATGCAGGATGCATGCAATGCTCATGATGCTATGATGTTATGATAAAGCACACCACATACAGATACAACGGCAAACATGTAAGGCACACAAGTCACACAAGGAAAGCCCCTAAAGTTTAGGCCAGCATGAGGTCTAGGTACTACCCTCTTTCAGTTTGTTGGTTCACACCTGTCCTAATCAAAAGTAACCGGGTTCTTAGAGGATCCCAATATCATTGACTACCCTCAATCGGTCATAACTCCAGCATCGCAATCTTTTCTTGCGGCCAGAACCATCACGAGAGTTTAGCCTCAATGGGCGTAGCATACTGCTACAATTCTAAAGGCCAAGTTGTGTCAATTAAGGTTCTAAGGTTGTTGGTGCTTAATGACTCCTTAGAAGACCCATATTCTCCTCGTTGCGACACAAGGGATATCGGTACAGACTAAGGTGCCACACCAACGTAGCCACTGCTTCACCTGTGTCGGTCTACGCCGGACAGGTCCCTCACAGCTTATGCTACCTAAACAGGGTATCCCCAGATCCGGGTTAGGATCTATGTATCTCCGATGCAACCCACAATAGTAAAGCAAGCAAAACAATACAAGTGAAAACACAGTTATGACCTAGCCCTAAGGTACACCCCACTTTATAAGATTTCCCCAGCAGAGTCGCCAGTTCTGTGATCGGTGGATCTGGAACTGACTGTTTAACGCTGGTTCGCGAAATGTCGCGGAAGCAAGAGTCGCCACCGTCTTTTATTTTCTCCAATTGGAAAGGACAAAAGCACAGAAAAATTCCTTTAAAGAGATTGCTCTCGGTTCGGGAGGTAGGTTATAGAAAGGGAAGGTATTAGCACCCTTTCTATCCATGGTTATCCATGGGCTCTTAGATACTTGCTCATTTGTGTTTTCAAAAATGGTTTGTTTGCTTTTCAACTGTGGGTTTTAAAAAAGTTTCTTTGAAAATTCCAGTTCGACTCTTGTATCAGTCCTCAAGAGTGTTCGAAAAATTGCTTTCGAAAGCTTTTTGAAAAGGTGTCGGTGTGAAAAGTATTTTTGAATTTGTTTTTGAATTTAGAGCAAGTATCTAGAGTCGTCTACCTACCCTAAGGAATTCGTCTGTGTAAATGTCCTTTAAAGTAGTGCCATCCCATCATTGAGAGGTAGGTAGCACCACCGTTGGAGGTGTTCGGGTCAATTCGAGTTTGTAGGGACATGGTGATCACCAGAGCAATGGGAAGACACCTTAGAAGCTACCCTCATGCCAGGTTCCCGGATCATGAGGACTTACTAAGACGTCCTCTACTCGACGATCACCTTTCGAAAGGCAACAGTGAGGCGTACCCTAGGGATGGTGTGTGCGATTCGTGTGTCATATTTCAGTTATTTTGTCTTGTCATGTTTGTTGTGATCTACGCTTGATTTTAATTAAGACATTCATTCTTGCATGCATACTTGTTAACAGTTAAAATATTTGCGGGAAAATAAATCTACAACTATTACAAATGGCGCGGGTCCACATCGCCAAAATTAAACCGGACCCGATTTGACAAAAAAGTAAATAAAGCAAAGAAATGCGAAAAGTGAAATTGTTACGATGCTTTGGGAGAATTAAATAATTATAATAAACGATATAAAATAAATGTGCGAAATAAAATAATTAAAACAATGGGCGTTGGACCCTTTTGCAAAAAATTAAATTTAATGAGGAATTAGAATTAAAATTAAAAAGGAAATGTTTTTTAGTATTTTTATGTTTCTTAAGATTTAATGGAAAAAGAGAATTAATTACAATTAAAATAAAATGTTAAACCTAATTCTAATTATTTTTAAGTTATTAAGAAAATATTAAGTTTTAACCTAATTTAAATCTAAGTTAATTTACATGCAAAATTTAATTATAAAAAATAAATAAATAATAATATTATGATAAAAGGAAAAACTAAAAGGAATGAAAATTGTTAATTAAACCTAATTCTAATTTTTATATTTAATATGAAAGGAATTAAAATTGCAAAATCCTAATTAAACTAAATTTATTTACATGCATTTATTCATAAAAATAATTAAAATAAATAAATATTATATTTTTTGCCTTTTCTGATTTTATGATGTTTTTGTATTTTGTTAAAAAATAATTAATTAAATAAACAATAATTAAAATAAACATAACAATTAAAACAAGAATAAAAAATAAATAAATAAAAATAGTGAAGGCAAACCGGGGGGGTAGCCCCAATTTGTGAGGTATGGACTTGAGAAGCCTGGCCCAATTAAGCTTGCAATTTGTTTGACTTTTTTGGCTTGTGTATCAGCGCATTGACCTGGGTATACGTGTTCTTCAGAATCTTGGCCTTGGATTGATCTTAGTGCACACGTGGGTGGCCTGGATGTAGAGCGTATGGTGATCCACAAAGGTGTGCCTGCATAGGAATGAATATGGAAAAACAATATTGAAAGTTACACAGACCTGGGGTTCGAACCCAGGTCTTGGATATTGCCAAGAGAGGTACCTGCCAGCTGAGCCGTTTGAATCATTTGATATATTAATAACACACAAACAACAAAAAGAAAGAACAAGCGCATTAGTAATTAAACGCGCGAAATTTAAAATCAGCGAATCATTGAGGGACAACACATCGTCTTCCTCACTTTTTCTGAAACATGAACGTATGAGGCAACGGTTTTAACGCGTGGCTGTAGACAACCTACAAGAAAATAGCGATTAGCGTTCTATTGATCATAAATTCATCGCGACTAATGCTTCTTGTTCATTGGAGTATGCTGATTGCAATGGTCATAGCCCTGAGTCCTAATTTCACTTGGTTTGGGAAACCCCAATTTTAAAACCTGCAAACCCTAGACGGCATCAATGGCCAAATCACATATATTGCACAAAAACGAAATTAATTGGTATGGTTAGCATCAGAACATTATGAGGAACAAGAATCAATAAACAAAATGTTATGAGGATGCGTAAATTTCAAAACGCGATGATGAATTTTTCATTATGCATCTTGCATTCTGTATACCAATCTCTTGCGTTTGGAGGGCTGTTAATGGCTGGAATGTGATCAGTGAAGCTTCAGGAAGCCAATGGAATCAAGATTAGGGCTTGAATCGTCTTGTAACCTTGAAATCAGTTTTGTGTTTTATGGAAAAAATTCAAGTTTGCAAAGTGTTCTTGGGGCGCAGCTTTTCAGTCTCCTTCATTAGGTTTTGATTCCTTTGGGCCAAGTGGTCGTGCATAGGCTTAGAATGATGAATCATGGAAGAAAAATGGGCCCATTAGCAATTTTGGATCATTTGCATCAATGTTGACTTTTCAAAATTCCCAAAAATTTCCCAACTTCCACAAGGCATAACTTGCTCAATATTTAAGCTTTTCACATGTTCTTGGACATTTTGGAAAGGTCTTTGAGTCCTCTAACCAATGCCTTTGGTCCCATGTCATTTTGATTTACCAATCTCAAGTTATGGCCTTTGACTTAAAGTATCTTTTTGTTGACTTTTGAAAATGACCTATAATGTTGAAATTGATAACTTTTTGTGAGAGCATTTCTTGGACTTGAAGTATGAAGATGAATTGTAGGAAATGTCTTTCTATTCAAAATGAGCTTTGGATGGAAATTTTCTGATAATCCATGTGAAAGTTATGCCTTGGTCAATTTCAGTTGACTTTTTCAGCTCTCCAAATATAGTAACTTTTGCATCTTTGATGATTTCTGAGCCATACTTTGAGAATCATGATCAAGCATTGATCAAATGATGTTTGTGGCTTCAAAATGATATGTTGACCAAAAATTTGAACTTTTGACTGTCAAATGACCATTTTGCCCCTACAGTTGACTGTAGTGCAATTTAGGGTTTTGACTGTGCAATTTTGAGCTGAATGCCTTGAAACTTGATATGAGGATACTTGACCATCTTTGTAGGCATGTGAGACTTGATTGGGCCTTTGAAAACTTCCTTTTCTTGATCATAACCCAAACCCTAGTTTTGACTGTATAGGAGACAGTTGAACTGCATGACCCTTGGGGAATTTTGTGACTTGGCTTGGCAGTTTCTTGAAGAATATGGGAGGGCAAATTTTGGGGTGCAACAGCGACATTCTGATACTTATTCCAGATTCACCCAAAAATAGTTCAGATGTGACCCAGACATGGCGACATTCTGATACTTATTCTAGATTCATCCAGATGCAGTCTTACACAGACTCATCATCAGGAAACCCTACACCGGTTCCTTCTCCACTTCAAGACTTCTGAAAACAGTTTACGAATTCTCCAGTAACGGATGTTAATCTATCGCTTGTTCAGACTCAAGACTTCTGAAAACAGTTCACGGGTTCTCCAGTAACGGATGTTAATCTATCACTTGTTCAGACTCAAGACTTCTGAAAACAGTTCACGGGTTCTCCAGTAACGGATGTTAACCTATCGCTTGTTCAGATTCTTCTCAACTTCTGAAAATAGTTCACGGGTTCTCCAGTAACGGATGTTAACCTATAGCTTGTTCAAATTCTTCTCAACTTCTGAAAACAGTTCACGGGTTCTCCAGTAACGGATGTTAACCTATCGCTTGTTCAGATTCTTCTCAACTTTTGAAAACAGTTTACGGACGCTTCCCAACAACGGATGCTGCTCTATTGCTTCTTCAAGTTCCAGACTCCTGAAAACAGTTTACGGATTCTCCAAAACATGGATGTCAATCTATTGCTTATTCAGAACCCCAGTTCAGAGATGTTCCAAAACATGGATGCCTTTCTGATACTCGTCCACTCACCAATGACGTACACTTCAACAACTTCCAGATGGCATCTTTAAGCCCATCCTCCTACCAGCAACTTCCAGATGGCATCTCTAAGCCCATCCCCCGACAAGATTCTGTCACATTTCCAGATGGCATCTTTAAGCCCATCACCAAATGGCATCTTTAAGCCCATTCCCTCTACCATCACATCACCGAGTGCAAAAAAAATTTGGGCACTCTAGTGTCCAATCTCCTTTTACCCTCGAGTCGTGAAAGGCAAAATTGCCAATCTAACTCTTCAGGTTCAAGAAGATTGAACATGGGCAACTGTTGTACCCCAAAATTTGTCCTCCTCTTTTTTCCACAAAAAATCACAGCTTCGGGTTTTCCCTGACTTTTCATATTGGCGTAGGAATCAGTCAAACAGACTTTTTCTTATCAGTCTATCCAAATTAGGGTTTTCATGGCTCTGGAACAGTTCAAGCAGATTGCTAGGGTTTTGTTTGAGTTTGGCTCAGGGTTTGATCAGGCAGGCACTTCCTTGACATTTAATCAAGAACTAGGGTTTTGTGCGCACATTTCTCAGAAAGAATTAATTCTACAGTTCTTTTCAATTTATTCTGGGATGTGAGATGAGGCATTTGAATTGAGAACTTGCAGTGGTTGGATTAATCAGTAAAGGCAAAGGAATATGGATGTTTGTTTGATTTGACTGTGCAATGCTTGTGGCTATTTGGGACGCCAGGTTATTAATTGATTGCAAGACTATAATGTTTGTTAATTATTTACGTTATCTAAGTTAGAATAATTTGATCTACTTCCAGTTATTTTAGTTCAAGGAAGCTTAAATAATTAAATAGACAGTAGAGTTAAAAGAGATTAATTGATAAAGGACTTTTATTTATTTTTAATTATTTGTACAAGTATTATTTAAATACAATAATTATTTACAAGTATTTATTATAATATTTATTACATTGATTAAAAGTAAAATAAAACTCTATCCTAAAAATTTCCTAAGCCTTCATCTTTTATTTGCTGCTCCCCGTTGCTCAATTATTTTTCACCTGCAAAAAGAAGAAAAAGGAAGTCAAAGGCAGCTGAAATAAATCAAAGGCAGACAGATATTTTAAAATTCATCATTAAAAGTAATTGGCCGGAATCAGTTTGCCCTCTCTGCAAATCACAAGATTGCTCTTGGTTCACAAAAAGGGATAGAAGTATGCTTGCAAATAAAGTATGAAATGCACAAAGTTACAATTGCACAAATTCAAAATTGTCAACAAGCTGCATAATTCCAAAAATTGTCAACCAAAGTTTTCAAACTGAATAACCAAGTACAAAGGCAAACTAAACTGTCCAGAATTGCCAAACAAACTACAAAGTCACAATTTCAAACTAAGCCAAGGATGTCAAAAGTTGTCCAAGAGATATAGAAAGATATCAAGCTATCAACAAGTACAATAAGCTGTCAACAAAGTACACAAAGTATGCAGGAAAGCAGGAATTATGCAGAGGAAAACTACAAATGCAAGCAACCTTCAAAGATACATCACTTTCCAAGGCCAGTCACCTTTTCAGAGAAAAAGTACAGTAAGCAATATAATATGCTTTTAATCTGTAAAGAGAGAGAAGAGAGAGGGAAGTAGCTTACAGGCTTGAGGCTTAGGCTTAAGATATAAACAAACTTATCAGAACATAGCAAAGAGGAGGCAGAAATAACACAAAGCAAAGACCACAAAACTGTATCAACAAAAACATACAAAGCTGCCTCCAACGTGCTTCAAACACAAGCTTACAAACCAGATTACATACAAACCTGTAAACACAGAGTGCCACAAGCTCTAAACCTGTAATACAAGCCTCAAACAGAAGCCAACCTTCAAACCCCTTTTAAAAACCTGCTAATGCATCAAGCCCCAAGCCTTTAACCTGCTTCAGGCAAGCCTAAAGCTTCAAACCAGCCCAAGCCTTAACCTGCTTCAAACTGTAACATACAAGCACCTCAAACTGTCAAACTCACAAACAGATCCATACAAGCCAAGCCTGTTTCAACAGCCTGAAGCATATCAAGCCTAAAGCTTCAACCTGCCTCAAGCTTAGGAAACAATCAAATCTGCTAAGCTTTGAGCCTTAACCTGCTTCAGATACCAAGCAAAAACTGTTTCAAAGCATCAAACTAGAACCAGCCTAAACAAACTGAAACAAACCCAAAGCAAGCATTCAAACTCCAAGCCATAAAAACCTTGAAGCCTTTAAACCAGAAATAACATAAACTGTCAAATACGAACAAAAGCCATAGTCTAAACCTGCATCATACCAGTTCACACGACTGTGATACAAACCTGTCCAAGCCAAATATCCAGCCTCAAAGCAATATATCCAAACCATCTCTCAGAACCTAAGTTCATCACCGAGCAAACATATCAAAGATATCATAATCAAGAGGCAAACTGAAGCAAGCCATTCAGAGGTTCGAGACACAACATCATCAACACTCAAAGCCAGCACTCAAGAAGCAGAAGAGGAAAAGAAACAGATAAAGCAAAGGTTTTCAGAAGATCATCATCATAAAACCCTAAAAAAGGAAAAGACAAAGGTACCGGATTTCCAAGCTAGCTCAGCCTCGCCATTCCCTCGCCTCCGGCCGTCCTAGGGCACCTCCGATCCGTCCTCCTCCGTCTCCATCTCCAAAGGTATAATTTCTTCCCCATTTTTCTTCAAAACCTCATAGAAACAGAAAACAATATAAAAGAATCAGAAACAAGCAAAACATGCAAAAAAATGGGAAACTTGAAAACCCTAAGGATGCGTTAAAATGAAACAAGGCTACCCTTTTTTAATCATCGTGGTTTGAACGTTCTTAAAGAGGAAGAGGTGGAAGTTGCGCCTAGTAGCTGAGATGAAGAGGAGTTCAGAGGCCTTGCTCAGAAGAGATGAAGAGGAACGAAGACGAAGAAGCGGCACCTCTGTAACTTAAGCTCTGTAACCCTAAAATCCCAAATGAACAAAACCCAAACAACCCTAAACAAAAATGTTATGTTTGCGTTGGGCCTCAACCCCATTCACTGCCTAAGCCCAATCATAAACTCCAGGCGTGCACCCCCCCCCTTTGGTCTTAGTCTTTTTGTGTTATTTGGGTCAGAACAAAATCTTGAAGCCCATTTTAACTTTTTAACTAATACTTCTTTTTTTTTATCACATCATATCCCTTTTTGTTAAATAACTTAATATACTAATTTTTTTTTCTTTACATTAAATTCTAATTAACAATACTCTTTTATTTTCTTTTTATAACATAATTAAATTTTGTAAATGAAATAACACATTAACCTTTTTTTTATATATATAAAATGTTCTTAATTACTTTTTTTTATTTCTTTAAGCTAGTATAATTAAAATACATAAAAATAGAATTTCTTAAAACACTTTTACTTTCTTTTAATTAAAACTTTGTATATAAACATCAATACATAAAAAATATAATTAAACTTAAAACATTTCCTTTTCTTTTCTTAAAACTTTTGTTTGTACATAATTAACAAAAACACAAAAAAGATAAAACACTTAATAATATATTAGGTTAACATCTTTTACTCACTTGTAAATAAATCACATACACATTTACAATATACATTTTATTTCCCTTTGATTCTTATACATTGCTACATTTTACATTGCGATTGATTCGATTTGGTTGTAAATATATTTGGTCATTACTCTCCTAATAAGTCTCATCCCCGTTTGTAAATATTTGTACCCCCACTCCCGGATACTTATTTGTAATAGCGTAGACTTTAAATTCCCGCAATTTATCGCTTTCAATTATACCATGTTTAGACCTAGGGTTTGTATGTAAATAAAATCAAAACGCTAGATAACCTAATACAAAGACAAATGCATGACAATCAATACACCATTCACACTTGCACCCCTAGGGTAATCCCACTTGTTGCCTTCCAAAATGGGCCATGCTTGCACGTTGAGTTTCTTTGGCAAAACAAAACAATTCAAATGATCATAGTCCCTCGATGACGCTTTTGAAAGTTGCCTAAACAAAATGATCATAGTCCCTTCAAGCAAAATTGCCAAAGACACTTGGCACCATTGCATTCATGGTCCATACGATGACCCGCGTCTGTCCCGTTAACATCCTAACACAAGATTGTCCACCAAATACAATGGTGGAACAATATTGTTAAAAGGGTAAAAACATGAGAAAAACCTTTGAGTAAATTTAGGGGTAGACAACTCTTAGTTACTTAATCAAACTTACAAAACACACTTGCCTACTTTTCAAAACCCACTCCACAAACACTTTCAAAACAAACTTTCAAAAACATTTGAAACATCTTTTCGAAAAGACAGACACCTTTGTAAAACATTCGAGTAAAGAATTGTTACAACGGTCGCCTAGACAAGGCATCTTTTTCAAAATATTTTCAAACACACACACACACCACCATTTCAAGCAATTGAAAATCAAAGGAAAGTGATCTAAACCAAGTAACTAAGAGCCCATGGATAACCATGGATGAAAAGGGTGCTAATACCTTCCCTTTTCATAATCTACCCCCCGAACCCACGAAACATATCAAAAGGTTTTTCCTGTGCTTTTTAACCTTTCCTTTAGGATAAAATAAAAAGTCGGTGGCGACTCTTGCTAAACCGAACAAGTGCGAAAACAAACGCAAAACCTCAAGTCAGTTCTCCCACCGTATCACAGAACTGGCGACTCTGCTGGGGAGTAATTTAAAAGTGGGGTTACCTTAGGGTTTTAGATCACCCATACATACTTGCTTTGATTGCCTTGATTTCTTTATCTTTTGGGTCCTTGTTTGGGTTTGTTGTAAATCCTACACCCGGATTTGGGGGCACCTTTTTAGGTAAATAGCAATAAAACTGTGAGGGAACTGTGCAGGGTATACCGACATGGTTGAAGCAGTAAGCTATGTTAGTGTGACATATTTGTGAGTACCGATAACCCTTGAGTTCAATCAAGGAGAGTACGGGGCCGCTGAGTGATGTCGTGAAGCACTAACGAACTCTTAGAACCTTAATTGACCATCTTAGCCTTTTTAGGGGTAGTGAGATGACCGAGTTTGGTTCAGTCCGAAGTTGGTAGATACTCGATACTACACTCATTGAGGGTTGTTTTCTTGGAATATTTTGGTCGCCAGTTAAATGGCTAAACCAAAACAATGAACATAGAAAACAATCCAGTGATATTGAGTTCCTTAGAACCCGGTTTCTATTTTAGGACAGGATGAGCCAACTAACTTCAAGAGGGTACTTACCTACAAACCCCATGCAAGCCTAAACCTAAGGACTTGTTTGCTTTGTGTGAATATGATTGCCTGTATATACACTTACTTGCTTTTGCATACATGTACATAACATCATAACATCATACCATAGCATTTTCACTAACCATTTCAAGGATCTCGAGGGTTCTTTTGATGCAGGGTTACGTTGAACCAGACGTCTACTAAAGGGCAAGAGGTTTCTCCTCTAAACAAATGCCATCAAAGATCAAGTGCAACAGCTTGAATCAGGGGCTATGACCTACTTGACATGGTGAGCTTGATTCTTGTGGAAAGACATCCACCGGTGCAAAGTTCTCCAATCAAAGATCGAAGTTCAACCTCTAACATTCTCTTGTGTTTACCCCAAGAGATCCTTGAAAACATTGCATACATATATCATACATATTATTGCATAACAGGCTTCCCATACAGGTCTCCTTATCTTCCTATTGTTTATTTCAGTAAGATGGATATGGAACAAACAGTGAAAGATCTCCAAGCTCAAAACGCTCAGTTCCAGCAAATGCTTCTGGCTATGGGTAAAGGGCAGGAAGATCTGAAAGCTATCCTTCTTAAAGACAAGGGGGTCAGTCTTGAAGAAGACCGCAATTTGGAGATTGATGAAGCTGACTACTCCGAGGAACAATATCCTCCCGCTGATGACAAGTACAAACAGTTGGAGGATCGCCTCGATGCTATGGAGGTTCAACAAATACCTGGCTTGGATCTAAGAGACTTGGGTTTGGTTCCCGGATTGGTCATTCCGCCAAAGTTCAAAGTCCCTACCTTTGCTCTGTACGATGGAGTCTCTTTCCCTAAGATGCATCTAAGGTCTTATGTCCGCAAGATTCAACCATACACAACTGATCCAAAGTTTTGGATCCATTTCTTCCAAGAAATCCTGGTAGGGACTCAACTCGAGTGGTTCTATCAATTGGAGAGTTCTCGCGTCCACACTTGGGAAGATTTAGCCAGGGCTTTTTACGAACAATATCAGTACAATGCTGATCTTGCACCAACTCGTGTGCAATTGCAGAACATGACCATGGGTTCTGACGAGAACTTTAAGGGGTATGCTCAAAGGTGGAGAGATTTGGCTGGTAGGGTGCAACCTCCTTTAACTGATAGGGAGCTGATTGACATCTTCATGGGAACTTTGACAGGGCCTTTCTTTAATCACTTAATCGGAAGCTCCTCAGCCGGGTTCACCGAGCTGATACTGACCGACGAAAGGGTCGAAGCTGGCATCAAAAGTGGAAAAATCCAAGGAGCTACACCATCGGATACTCAGAAAATTCCCGACCATGGGAAGAAAGAGTCCAATGCTGTGAACAGTCAGAAGAGACGCCGTGACCAACATGCAGGGGCAGTCCTGATCTCTGGTTCTACGGCACGCCGACAACAGCCAAAGGGAAATCAACAAAGGCCAGATGCGCCTAAAAGACAATATACCAAGATCAACATGTCATTAGCTCAGGCGCTACAACACATGTTGAAGAAGGAGCTGATTACATTAAAGGTTCCTCATCCAGACCCTAAGACTTCTTCTCCCAATTACAACCAGGATGCAAGATGTGCTTATCATTGTGATAGCCCGGGGCATGACACAAACAGATGTTGGGCTCTGAAGAACAAGGTCCAAGACATGATTGATGCCAAGGAGATCGAGTTTAACCCTCCAGAGACTCTAGCATAATCACTGCTCCTATGCCAAATCATTGAGAGCGTCTTTGTTTCTTTGAATTTTCAAGTTGTAATCTCTTTGTCATTCAAACAATTATCTATTAATGTCAAACTTTGTTTCATTAATGCATTGCATATGTTTGTCTTGATTTGATCCACTCATTTTCATTACACTTGAACTATGCTTTCTACTTTCTTTATGATATTTAACTCTTGATAAAAAGCTGCAAGCCTTTAGAGGGAGGATGACGAAACAATACCATAATCTCATACAGTATGCTTTTGAACAGACCTTGCTGATGATGTACAGGAATTTCTTTCAATTCCCAAACACTGGAGTTATAAGGAAGATAATCCCTAGTCAACCCCTTCGAGCCAAAGAAGTAGGAGTTTTCTGTTCTAAACAAATTTAAACCTTTGATTTAAACCTGGGGCAGGGTAGTCTCTCAGTTAATTTAAAAAGGTGCGCATTAAAGTCGCAAACTCTCAGTTCGTAATACAACGAACGACATCAAAAAAAAACATTCCTCTGGAATCAAAAGACAGTGATGGTTCCCTATCACATAGGCGGTCAATCTCTCAAAAAAAGAAAAGCCCACTGAGCCAAAACCTGTAAAGTAGGCTTAAGAAAGCTGGGGCATCCCGCTGACTGTAATCTCGAAAACAGGAACAGTCAGGCAAAAGTTAGGGATAACAAATCAAAAGAACGAGGTCATTACAAATCCTCAAACAACATGAAAAAATGTTGCAAAAGAAAAAGGAGATGATGACTGTCTTCCAAAATTCAACTGGTGAACCATCACCCAAAAGAGTCGTTCGAAACTCGAATAGAGTGCGACGCACAATTAACTGAGCTTAGGATTGAAGAACATCACGAAGAGCGGGTGGGTACAAATATACTTTGAGCCTTTATCCTTTGTTTCTTAAATCTGAACCAAGCCACGTTACAACCCTTCAAAAGTCCTAATTGAAGCATGGGTTAGTTCAAAAGCATACTGTTCAAAAGGTATCCTGACTCCTGTAAGGCTTTGCTCTAAAATCTTGTGTTGAATTTGTCTTATAAAAAGTTTTCTGCTAAAAAACGCATTTTTCAAAACTTCAAGACAAGCATAAACTTTGCATTACTTAATATCACTGTTTGCATTTGGCTATTTGTTTGACAGCGAAGAAATTCATACAGCGAATGTTCGGATGAACGAAAGCTCTCTCAGTGAACAAAATCACTTCAAAAGGAACGACACTTCCATTGACAAATTTCCTATCAACAAGGGGGCATGACTTGTCACCATCCAGCACACCTGGGGCAGTCCAGTCAAGGTTTCAACAGATCTTTCAAAGTTCAGTTAACCTGGGGCAGTCCAGTCAAGATTTCAACAAATCCTCAAAAGTTCAGTTAACTTGGGGAAAGTCTCCCTCGCCATCACTTGGGGCATTCGAATGTCAAAACCAAAGTGTTCAGATTCCTTCACGGTCGTCAAAGATCAAATTCTCACAAAATTCAAGTTATGAAGCCCGGATTTGACCGGATAGTATCTTGATCTCTACAGCATATTGTGAAGATCGGACTACGACCGGATAACAATGTCAGATTACCGCAAAGCCTGGATTACGACCAGATAGTGGGATCTCCTGAATTCAAGTTATGAAGCCCGGATTTGACCGGATAGTATCTTGATCTCTACAGCATATTGTGAAGACCGGACTACAACCGGATAACAGTGCCAGACAACCGCCAAGCCTGGATTGCGACCAGATAGTGATGTCCCCTCAGAGAAAGCTATGAAGTCCGGATTCGACCAAATAATAGTTTAATCCCCAACAAGTTATTGTTGAAGCCTGGATTTTTCGACCAGATAACAATACAAGTCTCTTTGAAGCCTGGATTACGACCAGACAGCAGTCAAGAGTACTACGAAGCCTGGAATCGACCAGATAGTGGTATATCTTTTACACAAGCCGTGAAGCCCGGATTTGACCGGATAACAGCTTAGCAAGCTATTGTGAAGCCTGGACTACGACCAGATAGCAATACAAATTTCTGTGAAGCCTGGATTACGACCAGACAGCAGTCAAGAATACTACAAAGCCTGGAGTCGACCAGATAGTGGTATATCTTCAACACAAGCCGTGAAGCCCGGATTTGACCGGATAACAGCTTAAGCAAGCTATTGTGAAGCCTGGACTACGACCAGATAGCAATACAAATTTCTGTGAAGCCTGGACTACGACCGGATAGCAATACAAATTTCTGCGAAGCCTGGATTACGACCAGACAGCAGTCAAGAATACTACAAAGCCTGGAGTCGACCAGATAGTGGTATATCTTCAACACAAGCCGTGAATCCCGGATTTGACCGGATATCAGCTTAAGCAAGCTATTGTGAAGCCCGAACTATGACCAGATAGCAATACAAATTTCTGTGAAGCCTGGACTACGACCGGATAGCAATATAAATTTCTGCGAAGCCTGGATTACAACCAGACAGCAGTCAAGAATACTACAAATCCTGGAGTCGACCAGATAGTGGTATATCTTCAACACAAGCCGTGAAGCCCGGATTTGACCGGATAACAGCTTAAGCAAGCTATTGTGAAGCCCGAACTACGACCAGATAGCAATACAAATTTCTGTGAAGCCTGGATTACGACCAGATAGTAGTTAACACTCAAGAATGAAGATTCTCATCACCTCATCATGAAGCAACCCTACACCGGTTCCTTCTCAAATCCAAGATGTAGTTTTACACGGACTCATCATCAAGAAACCTTACACAGGATCCCGGATCAATGCCTGCAGCGATCAAAAGATTCTTGCAATCCCCAGCAAAGCTAAAACTTCCAACTATCAATCCCCAAGAAGAAAGAAGACTCTCATTCTCAGGTCCTCACAGAATATTCGAATATTCTCCAGTGAAGATCCCCTCAGGACAGGAATCCCCAGTAGATTGGCATACAACCCAAGCTCCTGATTCCCCAACAGCGGTCCCAGGACTTCTCACTTTCAACAATCAAGAGATTCTTGCAATCCCCTGCAGCAGTCAAGGAATTACTTTCCCCAGCGGCAGTCAAGATTCTTTTATCTCCAGCCATCCAGGATTCATCTATCCTCAGCAAGACAGCTCATCAGCTTACATGCGCATTCATCACATTCATATCATAAACATTGATAACATACATTGCATCATGCATCATGACATTGCATACAACTAACTCTTTACCTTTTCAGGAAAGATCAGTCAACAGACAAAGATCATCATCTTCCAAGATTCTTTCTAGAAATAGTTCAGATGTGACCCAGACATGGCGACATTCTGATACTTATTCCAGATTCACCCAAAAATAGTTCAGATGTGACCCAGACATGGCGACATTCTGATACTTATTCTAGATTCATCCAGATGCAGTCTTACACGGACTCATCATCAGGAAACCCTACACCGGTTCCTTCTCCACTTCAAGACTTCTGAAAACAGTTTACGGATTCTCCAGTAACGGATGTTAATCTATTGCTTGTTCAGACTCAAGACTTCTGAAAATAGTTCACAGGTTCTCCAGTAACGGATGTTAATCTATCGCTTGTTCAGACTCAAGACTTCTGAAAATAGTTCACGGGTTCTCCAGTAACGGATGTTAACCTATCGCATGTTCAGATTCTTCTCAACTTCTGAAAATAGTTCACGGGTTCTCCAGTAACGGATGTTAACCTATCGCTTGTTCAGATTCTTCTCAACTTCTGAAAACAGTTCACGGGTTCTCCAGTAACGGATGTTAACCTATCGCTTGTTCAGATTCTTCTCAACTTTTGAAAACAGTTTACGGACGCTTCCCAACAACGGATGCTGCTCTATTGCTTCTTCAAGTTCCAGACTCCTGAAAACAGTTTACGGATTCTTCAAAACATGGATGTCAATCTATTGCTTATTCAGAACCCCAGTTCAGAGATGTTACAAAACATGGATGCCTTTCTGATTCTCGTCCACTCACCAATGACGTACAGTTCAACAACTTCCAGATGGCATCTTTAAGCCCATCCTCCTACCAGCAACTTCCAGATGGCATTTTTAAGCCCATCCCCCGACAAGATTCTGTCACATTTCCAGATGGCATCTTTAAGCCCATCACCAAATGGCATCTTTAAGCCCATTCCCTCTACCATCACATCACCGAGTGCAAAAAAAAATTGGGCACTCTAGTGTCCAATCTCCTTTTACCCTCGAGTCGTGAAAGGCAAATTTGCCAATCTAACTCTTCAGGTTCAAGAAGATTGAACATGGGCAACTGTTGTACCCCAAAATTTGCCCTCCTCTGTTTTCCATAAAAAATCACAGCTTCGGGTTTTCCCTGACTTCTCAGATTGGCGTAGGAATCAGTCAAACAGACTTTTTCTTATCAGTCTATCCAAATTAGGGTTTTCATGGCTCTGGAACAGTTCAAGCAGATTGCTAGGGTTTTGTTTGAGTTTGGCTCAGGGTTTGATCAGGCAGGCACTTCCTTGACATTTAATCAAGAACTAGGGTTTTGTGCGCATATTTCTCAGAAAGAATTAATTCTACAGTTCTTTTCAATTTATTCTGGGATGTGAGCTGAGGCATTTGAATTGAGAACTTGCAGTGGTTGGATTAATCAGTAAAGGCAAAGGAATGTGGATGTCTGTTTGATTTGACTGTGCAATGCTTGTGGCTATTTGGGACGCCAGGTTATTAATTGATTGCAAGACTATAATGTTTGTTAATTATTTACGTTATCTAAGTTAGAATAATTGGATCTACTTCCAGTTATTTTAGTTCAAGGAAGCTTAAATAATTAAATAGACAGTAGAGTTAAAAGAGATTAATTGATAAAGGACTTTTATTTATTTTTAATTATTTGTACAAGTATTATTTAAATACAGTAATTATTTACAAGTATTTATAATAATATTTATTACATTGATTAAAAGTAAAATAAAACTCTATCCTAAAAATTTCCTAAGCCTCCATCTTCTATTTGCTGCTCCCCGTTGCTCAATTATTTTTCACTTGCAAAAAGAAGAAAAAGGAAGTCAAAGGCAGCTGAAATAAATCAAAGGCAGACAAATATTTTAAAATTCATCATTAAAAGTAACTGGCCGGAATCAGTTTGCCCTCTCTGCAAATCACAAGATTGCTCTTGGTTCACAAAAAGGGATAAAAGTATGCTTGCAAATAAAGTATGAAACGCACAAATTTACAATTGCACAAATTCAAAATTGTCAACAAGCTGCATAATTCCAAAAATTGTCAACCAAAGTTTTCAAACTGAATAACCAAGTACAAAGGCAAACTAGACTGTCCAGAATTGCCAAACAAACTACAAAGTCACAATTTCAAACTAAGCCAAAGCTGTCAAAAGCTGTCCAAGAGATATAGAAAGATATCAAGCTATCAACAAGTACAATAAGCTGTCAACAAAGTACGCAAAGTATGCAGGAAAGCAGGAATTAGGCAGAGGAAAACTACAAATGCAAGCAACCTTCAAAGATACATCACTTTCCAAGGCCAGTCACCTTTTCAGAGAAAAAGTACAGTAAGCAATATAATATGCTTTTAATCTATAAAGAGAGAGAAGAGAGAGGGAAGTAGCTTACAGGCTTGAGGCTTAGGCTTAAGATATAAACAAACTTATCAGAACATAGCAAAGAGGAGGCAGAAATAACACAAAGCAAAGACCACAAAACTGTATCAACAAAAACATACAGAGTTTCCTCCAACCTGCTTCAAACACAAGCTTACAAACCAGATTACATACAAACCTGTAAACACAGAGTGCCACAAGCTCTAAACCTGTAATACAAGCCTCAAACAGAAGCCAACCTTCAAACCCCTTTTAAAAACCTGCTAATGCATCAAGCCCCAAGCCTTTAACCTGCTTCAGGCAAGCCTAAAGCTTCAAACCAGCCCAAGCCTTAACCTGCTTCAAACTGTAACATACAAGCACCTCAAATTGTCAAACTCACAAACAGATCCATACAAGCCAAGCCTGTTTCAACAGCCTGGAGCATATCAAGCCTAAAGCTTCAACCTGCCTCAAGCTTAGGAAACAATCAAATCTGCTAAGCTTTGAGCCTTAACCTGCTTCAGATACCAAGAAAAAACTGTTTCAAAGCATCAAACCAGAACCAGCCTAAACAAACTGAAACAAACCCAAAGCAAGCATTCAAACTCCAAGCCATACAAACCTTGAAGCCTTTAAACCAGAAATAACATAAACTGTCAAATACGAACAAAAGCCATAGTCTAAACCTGCATCATACCAGTTCACCCGACTGTGATACAAACCTGTCCAAGCCAAATATCCAGCCTCAAAGCAATATATCCAAACCATCTCTCAGAACCTAAGTTCATCACCAAGCAAACATATCAAAGATATCATAATCAAGAGGCAAACTGAAGCAAGCCATTCAGAGGTTCGAGACACAACATCATCAACACTCAAAGCCAGCACTCAAGAAGCAGAAGAGGAAAAGAAACAGATAAAGCAAAGGTTTTCAGAAGATCATCCTCATAAAACCCTAAAAAAGGCAAAGACAAAGGTACCGGATTTCCAAGCTAGCTCAGCCTCGCCATTCCCTCGCCTCCGGCCGTCCTAGGGCGCCTCCGATCCGTCCTCCTCTGTCTCCATCTCCAAAGGTATAATTTCTTCCCCCTTTTTCTTCAAAACCTCATAGAAACAGAAAACAATATAAAAGAATCAGAAACAAGCGAAAACATGCAAAAAATGGGAAACTTGAAAACCCTAAGGATGCGTTAAAATGAAAAAAGGCTACCCTTTTTTAATCATCGTGGTTTGAACGTTCTTGAAGAGGAAGAGGTGGAAGTTGCGCCTAGTAGCTGAGACGAAGAGGAGTTCAGAGGCCTTGCTCAGAAGAGATGAAGAGGAACAAAGACGAAGAAGCGGCGCCTCTGTAACTTAAGCTCTGTAACCCTAAAATCCCAAATGAACAAAACCCAAACAACCCTAAACAAAAATGTTATGTTTGCGTTGGGCCTCAACCCCATTCACTGCCTAAGCCCAATCATAAACTCCAGGCGTGCTACCCCCCCCCCCCCCCCCCCCCCCCTTTGGTCTTAGTCTTTTTGTGTTATTTGGATCAGAACAAAATCTTGAAGCTCATTTTAACTTTTTAACTAATACTTCTTTTTTTTATCACATCATATCCCTTTTTGTTAAATAACTTAATATACTAATTTTTTTTCTTTACATTAAATTCTAATTAACAATACTCTTTTATTTTCTTTTTATAACATAATTAAATTTTGTAAATGAAATAACACATTAAACTTTTTTTTATATATATAAAATGTTCTTAATTACTTTTTTTTATTTCTTTAAGCTAGTATAATTAAAATACATAAAAATAGAATTTCTTAAAACACTTTTACTTTCTTTTAATTAAAACTTTGTATATAAAAATCAATACATAAAAAATATAATTAAACTTAAAATATTTCCTTTTCTTTTCTTAAAACTTTTGTTTGTACATAATTAACAAAAACACAAAAAAGATAAAACACTTAATAATATATTAGGTTAACATCTTTTACTCACTTGTAAATAAATCACATACACATTTACAATATACATTTTATTTCCCTTTGATTCTTATACATTGCTACATTTTACATTGCGATTGATTCGATTTGGTTGTATATATATTTGGACATTACTCTCCTAATAAGTCTCATCCCCATTTGTAAATATTTGTACCCCCGCTCCCGGATACTTATTTGTAATAGCGTAGACTTTAAATTCCCGCAATTTATCGCTTTCAATTATACCATGTTTAGACCTAGGGTTTGTATGTAAATAAAATCAAAACGCTAGATAACCTAATACAAAGACAAATGCATGACAATCAATACACCATTCACACTTGCACCCCTAGGGTAATCCCACTCGTTGCCTTCCAAAATGGGCCATGCTTGCACGTTGAGTTTCTTTGGCAAAACAAAACAATTCAAATGATCATAGTCCCTCGATGACGCTTTCGAAACTTTCCTAAACAAAATGATCATAGTCCCTTCAAGCAAAATTGCCAAAGACACTTGGCACCATTGCATTCATGGTCCATACGATGACCCGCGCCTGTCCCGTTAACATCCTAACACAAGATTGTCCACCAAATACAATGGTGGAACAATACTGTTAAAAGGGTTAAAACATGAGAAAAACCTTTGAGTAAATTTAGGGGTAGACAACTCTTAGTTACTTGATCAAACTTGCAAAACACACTTGCCTACTTTTCAAAACCCACTCCACAAACACTTTCAAAACAAACTTTCAAAAACATTTGAAACATCTTTTCGAAAAGACAAACACCTTTGTAAAACATTCGAGTAAAGAATTGTTACAACGGTTGCCTAGACAAGGCATCTTTTTCAAAATATTTTCAAACACACACACACACCACCATTTCAAGCAATTGAAAATCAAAGGCAAGTGATCTAAACCAAGTAACTAAGAGCCCATGGATAACCATGGATGAAAAGGGTGCTAATACATTCCCTTTTCATAATCTACCCCCCGAACCCACGAAACATCTCAAAAGGTTTTTCCTGTGCTTTTTAACCTTTCCTTTAGGATAAAATAAAAAGTCGGTGGCGACTCTTGCTAAACCGAACAAGTGCGAAAAGAAACACAAAACCTCAAGTCGGTTCTCCCACCATATCACATTTGCGTTTGCAGGGTGTGGCAAATCGTCGCCGTCCATGGTGGTCAGAATCATCACACCACCAGAAAAGATGCTCTTGATTACAAATGGTCCTTCATAAGTAGGAGTCCATTTGCCCCTGGGATCACTTTGCGGCAAGATAATCCGCTTGATCAAAAGATCTCTGACTTGATATACCTGACGTCTGACCTTCTTGTTGAAAGCCTTGATCATCCGTTTTTGGTACGTCTGACCATGGCAAACAGTAGTGAGTCGCTTCTCGTTTATCAAATTGAGTTGATCAAGTCGGGTCTGAATCCAATCGTCTTCATTCAAACCAGTGTCCTTCATAATCCTTAAAGAAGGAATCTGAACTTCCATGGGTAGGACAGCTTCCATGCCATATACCAAAGAAAATGGGGTTGCCCCTGTTGAAGTACGTGTCGTGGTACGGTATCCATGCAGAGCAAACGGTAACATCCCATGCCAGTCCTTGTAGGTAACTGTCATTTTCTGAATGATCTTCTTGATGTTTTTGTTCGCAGCTTCAACAGCACCGTTCATCTTCGGCCGATAGGGAGATGAATTATGATGATAAATCTTGAACTGTTCGCATAGAGCGGTGATCATAGTATTATTCAGATTTGTACCGTTGTCTGTGATGATCCTGTCGGGGACACCATACCGGCATATGAGGTTCTGCTTGATGAAGCGGGCAACCACATTTTTTGTAACAGAGGCAAAGGAAGCTGCTTCAACCCACTTGGTAAAATAATCAATGGCGACCAGGATGAAGCGATGTCCATTGGATGCCGTGGGCTTGATCTCTCCAATCATGTCAATGCCCCACATTGCGAATGGCCAAGGAGCTGTCAGAACATTGAGAGGAACAGGAGGAATATGTATTTTTTCGGCATAGACTTGGCATTTGTGACAAGTACGGGAATGTTGATGGCAATCAGCCTCCATGGTAGACCAGTAATAGCCTGCCCTTAGAATCTTCTTAGCCATCGTATGTCCGCTCAAGTGGGGCCCAATTGTGCCACGGTGTATCTCGGTCATGATCAACTCTGCTTCAGCTTTGTCTACACATCGGAGTAAAACACAATCATGGTTGCGCTTATAAAGGATGCCATTGCTCAGGAAGAACTTGGCAGTAAATCTCCTTAAGAACTTCTTGTCATTTACGGAAGCTCCTTCGGGGTATTCTCTAGTCTGGAGATACCTTTTGATTTCATGGAACCAGGTTTGTTCCACTACTTCTACGGTATTAATCTCATGACAATGTGCAGGTTCATCCATTCGCTCGATGGTGATTTGGGGAGCCTCGTTATCCCAGTTGAGTTTAAACATGGAGGACATTGTAGCCAAAGCATCTGCTAGCTGATTCTCTTCTCGCGGGAAATGCTCGAAGGTGATTTGCTCGAAGTGAGGCAACAATGTCAGGACATGTTCTTTGTATGGGATAAGATTAGGATGTTTGGTGTCCCACTCTCCTTTGATTTGACTGATAACCAAAGCCGAGTCTCCAAATACAACCAAAGATTTGATCCCCAAGTCTATAGCAGCCATGAGACCAAAAATGCAAGCTTCATATTCGGCCATGTTGTTGGTATAACTGAAACAAAGTCGGGCCGTGAAAGGTGTATGGCAACCTTCTGGGGAAATGAGTACCGCACCGATACCGTTTCCAAGTGCATTTGAAGCACCATTGAAGTACAGGGTCCATCGGGATCCATTTTCAGGTCCGTCATACGGTCCGTTACCTTCAATGTTGTCCAAAGTCATGATGTCCTCGTCCGGGAAGTCGAATCTCATGGATTGATAATCTTCGATAGCTTGATGAGCTAGATGGTCAGCTAGTACACTCCCTTTTATAGCTTTTTGGGTGGTATATTGGATGTCATACTCAGTCAGGATCATTTTCCATCTAGCGATTCTTCCAGATAAAGCAGGCTTCTCGAAGATATACTTGATCGAGTCCATTTTGGAAATCAACAAAGTGGTATGAGTCAACAAATACTGCCTTAGTCGGCGAGCAGCCCATACCAAAGCGCAACAAGCTTTCTCGAGCAGTGAGTAGCGAGTCTCACAGTCGGTAAACTTTTTGCTAAGGTAATAAATGGCATGCTCTTTTCGACCAGACTCGTCATGCTGGCCCAGTACACACCCCATTGAGTTGTCCAAAACAGTCAGATACATGATCAGCAGCCTTCCTTCGACGAGTGGCATCAGAATAGGAGGTTCTAGCAAATACTCCTTAATCTTATCAAAAGCAGTTTGACAATCATCGTTCCATTCAACTACCTGATCCTTCTTCAATAGTTTGAAAATTGGCTCACAGGTAGATGTCAGATGAGAGATGAATCTGGAAATATAGTTCAAGTGTCCCAAGAACCCTCTAACCTCCTTTTCAGTACGGGGGGCGGGCATTTCTTGTATAGCTTTTACCTTTGCTGGATCGACCTCAATGCCTTTGTTGCTGACAATAAATCCCAGAAGTTTACCGGACCTAACTCCAAAAGTGCACTTACTTGGATTCAGCCTGAGTTTGTACTCCTTCAACCTGGCAAACAGCTTCTGCAAATGTTCAAGGTGTTCCTCCTCTGTTTGTGATCGAGCTATCATGTCGTCTACGTAAACTTCGATCTCATGATGTATCATATCATGAAACAAAGCTACCATGGCGCGTTGATAAGTTGCCCCTGCATTCTTCAGTCCGAACGGCATCACCTTGTAGCAGAAGGTACCCCATTGTGTAACAAAGGTTGTTTTCTCCATATCCTCGGGGGCCATTTTAATCTGGTTGTAGCCCGAGAATCCGTCCATGAAGGAAAATACCTTGTGTTGAGCTGTGTTGTCAATCAAAATGTCGATATGTGGTAGCGGAAAATCATCTTTAGGGCTGGTCCTGTTCAAATCCCGGTAGTCCACAAACATTCTGACCTTGCCGTCTTTTTTAGGTACTGGAACGATGTTGGCAACCCATTATGGATAGGATGTAACAGCCAGAAAACCAGTGTTGAATTGTTTCATTACTTCGGCTTTAATCTTCTCAGACATGTCGGGCCTCATTCGGCGGACTTTTTGCTTGATCGGTGGACAGTCCTCTCTTGTAGGGAGACGGTGAACCACGATATCTGTGTCTAACCCTGGCATGTCTTCATAAGACCAGGCGAAGATTTCAACGTATTCATTTAACATCTGTATTAAGCGCTCCTTGACACTTGGTTCCAGAGCGGCACCCACTTGTACTCCTTTCCTGTCTTCCTCTGTTCCTAAGTTGACGGTTTCCAACAACTCCTCATGAGGTAAGATGGCCCTCTCTTCTTGTTGTAGAAGTCTGGCTAGCTCTCCCAGTACTTCAGAATCTTCGTCATCTTCGTACTCAGCCTGATTGACCAAATCTTCAGAGTTATTGAAGGATACAGCAGAATAGTCACCCATGGAATCCGGAGTGGATGGGTACCTGCATTTGTGAGTGTGGGTGTGTGTAAGGGATAGCCATCCTTAAACAAACAAAAATGCAACAGGAAAGAAAATGAACACAACAGTTTATAAATGAAAAACGTCCAATGAATCATTAAACATGGCATATGATTATGAAGAGAATCAAAACCCTTACAAATGGACCTACATGCCTCGGGCAAGGCATGAGGTGAAAAATAGTGTGCAGATTGTTTTAGTAATTATTACAGACCAACAGGAAATGTTCGAAAGATAAATTACTGATTGATGAAAGTAATGGGAATGAAGTCTTTCGCCTCCCAGTTGTGTAGTCTCCCTTCAATGGTTGGGAAGATCCAATCTTCAATGTTACCCTCTTCATCTTCGTCTTCTAAAGCGTTGATTCCATGAGGAGAGATCTTGACGGGTGTCTTTTCAATTTTGGAGCGACGCATAGCCTTTTTCCCCGCAGTGGTAAACCCCAACCCAAACTTGTCTGTCTTGTGAGGAAAGTCAGGCAACTGTCCCCATGTTGAGCTCTTCCCCTCCTTCATTGCAGCCTTTGCGTCTTTCAGAGATGCCATCCTGGCCACCTGCTTGGGTACCTCAGCTACTGCCTTTGCTACTGCCACCTCGGGAGAAACTTCCTCAAAGTGTTGAAAGAGTGTTTCAATGAATTCGCCATCCACTTCCACATACCGAAAGGAATTCAGATGACTGATCATGTACTCCTCTTCACCGTGTACAATTATGATTTTTCCCTTAACAGGGTACTTCAGCATCTGATGTAGAGAGGAAGTGACTGCCCCAGCATTATGAATCCACGGCCTTCCTAGCAAGCAGGAGTAAGATGGGCGGATGTCCATCACATAGAATGTGGAGTGGAACACTTCAGTGCCTACCTTGATGGGAATGTCGACCTCCCCATGCACCATTCTTTTAGACCCGTCAAAGGCTCTGACAATGATATTACTTGGTTTCAGCTCCAAGCCTTCACAATCCAACCGGTCGAGAGCCTTCTTAGGCAGCACATTTAGAGAAGAACCAGTATCGACCAAGACATGGGAGAGAGTGGTTCCTCGGCATTCAACTGACACATGCAATGCGTCATTGTGCTTTCTTCCCTTAGGAGTCAGGTCAGCATCAGAGAAACCCAGGCCGTTGTCAGCGGTAAGGCTGGCTACACAATCCTGGAATTGATCGGCTGAGGTTTCTTGGGGCACATGGTCTGTCTTCAAAAACCTTATCAAAGCTTTGGCATGAGCCTCCGAACAAAGCAGTAGGGCCAACATGGAGATCTTCGAGGGGGTTTTCCCCAGTTGCTCCACCACATCGTAATCACTCTTGTTAATTATTTTCAGAATCTCCTCCATTTCTTTCTTAGAGGTTTCGGGGACGACCAACGGCTGAGCCCTCGTCCTGACGAGCTCTTCTTGGATCCCTTTCCCTTTATCAACAGCAGCAGGAGGGACAACCACTGGAGTAACAGCTTATTCAATCATTGGTGTTCTTGCAGATAGTTTTACCGGTGCAGGGGTAACCTTGGGAACAGCTGAGGGTCCAAAGATTGCCTTTGGAGGGGCAATCTCTGGAGAGAAAATTCTTCCACTTCGGGTAATTTTGCTCGTACCGGCAATGTTTCCAATGTCGGCAGTTTCTTCGTCAGAGTTCTCTTCAGTTATCTCGATTTGTTTAACACCGTGGTAGTAGATTTCTCCATCATAATTCCACGGTATTGATTTGTCAGATTTGTATGGGACGGGCCCAGGCATGGTTATCTTCAAGGGTACAATCTTCGGAGTGGATGTAATCTTAACAGGCCTTTTGGGGACCTTGGAAAGATTGGCGGAAATGGTTATTATTGAAACTTCATTGATAGGAGTTGGAGTAACAGGAGTCTTTTCGAAAAGAATTTGTTGGTTGTCCATTAGGCGTTGGATGCCTATCTTCAGCAATGGATAGTCGATTGGTAGGGAGGAACAAAGGTAGCAATCTTCTATACAACCTGGGAAAATACCAGCCTTCAACAGATTCAACTTGATTGTCAGTAGTGGAGTTATCAGATCATCAACAGTAGAAACAAACAGATCTTCTTCAACAGCATGGACATTGCGACCATGCTTTGGCATTGGAGCGGAGATTACATTCGGCTTCTCAGGGGCGTTGAACTCAACCTCTTTAGCATCTATCAAATCCTGAATTTTATTCTTAAGCGCCCAAAAATCATTGGTGTCATGCCCGGCGCTGTAAGAATGATAGGCACATTTAGCATTGGGATGATAATGTGGGGAAGTAGTATTCACATTCTTTGGAGCTTCCTTAATATTGGTGAGATTCAGCTTCAACAAGTGGGGAAGGACTTGTGCAGGCGTCATGTTGATGCGGGTGAACTGCCGTTGTGGCTGTTCTCCCCATTGCTGTTTAGGTCTGAACTGGTTGTTACGAGGCTGATCATTTGATGAATTTTGAATCATCACGGCCCCTACAGTCAGTCGGTGCTCAATTCTTCCTGATCCTTTATGAGAGTATATAACAACTGCTTCCTTCTTGGCCGGGAATGGTTTTTTAACAGTTGTAGAGGCAGAGGCATCCCTTTGTATCTTCCCACTCTTAATACCAGCTTCCACCCGTTCGCCAGTCAGAATCAATTCAGTAAACCCTGCGGAAGAGCTCCCGATCAAATGGTTGAAGAAAGGACCAGATAGGGTCCCCAAGAACATATCAACTAGCTCCCTATCTGAAAGAGGTGGTTGTACCCTTCCGGCCAAGTCGCGGCATTTCTGGGCATATTCTTTGAATCCCTCATTTGAGGCCATCCCCATACCTTGTAGTGGAGTACGGGTTGGCGCCAAGTCGGCGTTGTATTGATACTGGCGATAGAAGGCAGCTGCCAAGTCTTCCCAGCTATGCACTTCTGACCTCTCAAGCTGGTAAAACCAATCTAGCTATGTACCAGACATGTTGTCCTAAAAGAAGTGTACCCAAAGATTTCTATCGGATGAATGAGGTTGAATTCTTCTGACATACGACCTCAGGTGCATCTTCGGGCAAGACAAACCGTCGTATTTTGCAAAAGTTGGCACCTTAAACTTTGGAGGGATCACAATCCCAACAATCAATCCCAATTCTTCAAAATCTAACCCGGGAACCCTTTGCAGCTCCATAGCTGCCAGTCTATCCTCCAGGTTTTTGTATTTGTTGTCCGCTGGCGGGTATTGCTGCTCTGAATAATCTTCATCTTCCTCAACCTCTTCCTCTTCAGCCTCAGACTCAGAAGGTAACGCATCCCCTTTTCCCTTATCGGTCCCCTCATCAGATGTGGAGGGGAATTCAAGAACTCTCCTAGCTTCATTCTCAAATCTTCTTCCCAGTGTAGCTACCCCAACTCTTTTCTTTTTCTTTTTTCCTTTTTCTTGCTCTTTATTCCCTAACAGTGATTTAAGATCCTCCTGACCCTTTACCAAGGTTATAAGGAGCTGTTGAAACTGCGAGTTTTGTGCCTGCAGATCTTTGATCGTCTGCTCAATATCCATCTTACTGAAATAAACAGCAGAAAGATAAGGAAACCTGGTGCAAAGACATGTTTATGCATATGATGAATGATATCTTTATTCATGTAATGCATTCAAGGATTTAGAAATTCAAAATTGTTGCAGACAAAAAGAACACACGTCATATTAATAAGAAGAAATTTGTCAGTACATAAATGCCCCGTGGGCCAAATATTACAAAAACTTCTTAAGGTAAAAAGACGTTGTGCATCCTCTTTGGTGCGATGTAAGTGTTGAGGGTCTCCTCCTCGTGAAGTCGGCGGGTAAGCTCCAAAACCTTCTTCTCACTGGCGTAGAAGCTGGCTTCAAAAGTATCCATTTCTTCCTTGAGTTGGATCCAACTCTTCTGCATCTCCTCCCATGATGTTGGCATGTCAGGATGTAGGATGGTGTATGGAACCTCTCCTTCCTTAACAGGATCTTTAATCAAAGGGAGAATATAAGGGTAAGGCATCATAAGACTCTGGGCGCGGGTTCGTACCCACTTGAGGTAAGGCTCAAGAGGGATGGAGTTTTTGTGCCCAAGTGTCTTGCTATCTACCTTGTTAGGCATCCTCCAAGCTCTGATGAATCTTTGGAGAAGTCCTTGCGCATCGTTGTCGAAGTTAAAAACTAGGTCAGGAATCAGCATGTCATGAGGGCCATCCCTCCGAGCATATCCAAATTGTCTCAAAGCTAGACAAGGGTTGTAGGTAATGCCTCCCCTAATGCCAAGTAATGGAACATTAGGGAACTGACCACAACAATCGATGATGATGACATTTTCTCTGGACCGAGAACACCAATGTACATCAGAATGTGTGAGGGTCATCAATCGTTGCGACCACCTTGAACCTTGCTCATTCTTCAAAACAGATTGTGGAAGGTGAGAAATAAACCACCTTGCAAGGAGAGGAGTACATCACATGAGAACACCTCTCTTCCTCATTGTTCGTGTGTAAAATGAGTGGAGGATGTCCCCAAGAAATATAGGTATGGGATTCCTGGATAGGAAAATCTTGACAGCATTTACATCTATAAGTTGATCAGGATTTGGGAACAAGACCAACCCATAAATGAGGAGTGCCACAATCTCTTCAAAGGCTTGCAGATCCAAAGAATTCCAACACTCTTGTGCCTTCTCAAACAAGAATTTTGCCAAGAAGCCTTTGACACCACTTATAGTTTCCCAATGCCCCTTGATGTCAGATGGTTGCAAGTGTAGTGCTTGAGCAACATCCTCAGGCTTTGTTTCTTTTTCCGTACCGTTGTAGGGTAGTTGATTAAGAATAGGAATTCTCAAGAGTTGAGAAAATTCCTCCAAAGTAGGCACCAATTGGTAGTCGGGGAATGTGAAACCGTGGTGAAGGGGGTCAAAGAACTGGAACAACACTTTCACCATGTCTTCTTCAATGCTGGTGTTGACTAGGCTGAGCAGTCTACCATGTCTTTCACTGAAGAGAGAGCTTTCTGGAATTCTGGATGTAAGCTCCTTGAGTTGAGGAGGGATTCTCACAAGGTTGACTTGGATAGTTTTCCTGCGAAGAATTTCCATGACCTACAAAACAAGAACAAAGATGAAGATCCAAACCCTTGAAATGGTTAGTGGATGCATATGATGTTGTATGATGTTTGTGATCGGTGGATCTGGAACTGACTATTTAACGCCGGTTTCGCGAAATGTCGCGGAAGCAAGAGTCGCCACCGTCTTTTATTTTCTCCAAATGGAAAGGACAAAAGCACAGAAAAATTCCTTATAGAGATTGCTCTCGGTTCGGGAGGTAGATTATAGAAAGGGAAGGTGTTAGCACCCTTTCTATCCATGGTTATCCATGGGCTCTTAGATACTTGCTCATTTGTGTTTTCAAAATTGTTTGTTTGCTTTTCAACTGTGGGTTTAAAAAAGTTTCTTTGAAAATTTCAGTTCGACTCTTGTATCAGTCCTCAAGAGTGTTTGAAAAGTTGCTTTCGAAAGCTTTTTGAAAAGTGTCGGTGTGAAAAGTATTTTTCGATTTGTTTTGAAATTAGAGCAAGTATCTATGAGTTGTCTACCTACCCTAAGGAATTCGTCTGTGTAAATGTCCTCAAGATAGTGCCATCCCACCATTGAGAGGTAGGCAGCACAACCGTTGGAGGTGTTCGGGTCAATTCGAGGTTTCGGGACATGGCGATCACCGGAGCAATAGGAAGACACCTTAGAAGCTACCCTCATGCCATGTTCATGGACATGAGTACTTAATAAAACATCCTCTACTCGACGACCACCTTTCGAGGGGCAAGGCAACAGTGAGGCATACCCTAGGGGTGGTGTGTGATTTGTGTGTCGTTTTCATATATTTTTGTCTTGTTCATGCATTGGTGATCTACGCGTTGTTTTTATTTTTGACATTCATTCTTTCATGCAAATTATTAGCAGTTAAAAATGCGAGAAGATAAAAGTCCTACGCTATTACAAAGGCGCGGGTCTACATCGCCAAATTAATCCAAGACCCGATTTGAATAAAATAAAGATGCGGAAAGATAAATGTCTAATTAATCTATTACATAGCTTTGGGAGAATTACATGAAATTTATAAAAAGGAAATAAAATAAGCGCGCGAAATAGAATTGTGATCGAATGCGAGGGCGTTGGACCCTTTTAAGGAAATTAAATTGAAATTAATAAATTGATTAAAAGAAAATAAACGAAAGAATTTTTGGAGTTTTTTGCATTTATGGAGTTTGATGAGAATTAATGGAATTAAAACCTAATTCTAAACTATTTTTAATTTATTAAAAAAATGTTTAAGTTTGTACCCTAATTTTAACCTAATTATTTACATGGCAAATTTTATTTACAAAATAATAATTAATAATTAAATAGGGTGAAAAAGAAAAAAGGAATAAAAGTATAAAACCCTAATTCTACATTTTTTAGTTTATTACAAAAAATATTAAAATTTAAACCTAGAATTAAGACTAAATTAATTAATACAATTTATTTACAAAAAACGTTTAAATAAAATATATTTTTTATTTTTATAGTTTCTGATTATTTTTTTTGTTATTTTTTTATGTGTTTTTATGTTATTATTAAAATTAATTTTTAGGAATTAAAATAAAACAATTAAACTGAAACAAGTAAATAAAAAAGAAAAGAAAAGGGATAGATATGCAAACAAGAGGGTGTTCCATAGACTTTAGATCCTGGCCATTGAGTGGATCTTTAAGGACATGTGGCAAGCTCAAGCATAGGCGTCCATGGTGGTCTTCAGATAAAGCGCTGCATGGGAAGATATTAGGAAAAATAATATTGAAGGAATGGGGGGACCTGGGAATCGAACCCAGGTCCCAGAGTTTACCAAATCAATGCCTTGCCACCTGAGCCATTTACGCGCTTGTAATATAATATGACAAACAAACAACATAATGCAAAACAATGGTTAGTGGTATATTTCGCGCGAAATTCAAACGCGCCTGTGAGCAACGGACACGTCCTCCATCTTCTTCATGTCGCCTGCAAAATAAAAAGAGATAGCAGGGGTTTTAAACCCCCACTAAATGGTAAACGTAAAAATAGCGAATAGGCCATGGTTGCTCATAAATTGAGCGCGACTAGTGGTTCTGAATCGTGTGAAGCTTCTGATTCTAATGGCCCTGGTCTTGTGTCTCAATTTTTCCAGAATAAGGAAGCCCCAAATTTAAACCTCTGCAACCCTAAAAGACGTTAATGGTAGGTTCTCGTACAGGGCATGAAAATTCAATTAAATGACATCATTAGCTTTAGAATGGTTAGATTAGTCCAAATCAACGGAAAGAATGCAATGAGGATGCGTATAAATGGAAACACGAATATCAAAAATGTTAAGAACGGGACGGCATCATATTACCAATTCTTTGCGTTAGAAGCTGTGATTTTGATCCAGAAACTTTCCTTGTGGCCTTGGCAAGCGATTGGAATAGTTATCTTGCCTTGAAACCAACTCTAAAGGCATTTTCAGTTTTCAATTTTTTTCACAAAAATGCCAAGTTTGTTCTTAGGTTTGGGCGCAGCTTCAAGGTTTTTTGCACTAGGGTTATGATCTGTATATGTATGCCAATGGATTATGGTAGAAATTTGAGTCAAAAAGCCTTTGCATTGATGTACCAAATATTTGATTTTCCATGAATATTTTTTCAAATCTTTTCCATGAATAACATGCCAATTTGCACCAAATCTTCCCTTTTTGATGTGCACGAGATCTTGGGTAACCAATGAGGGCATATGCTGCATAAAAAGATTCAAACACATTTGTTTTGTATTTTTGTCATATTTTATTTTATTAAATGAATTAATGGTGATTAAAAATTCAAATAAATAATAAAAAATGATGAAATAAATCCCCTTTGGGCCAAATGGTCGTGCATAGCCTTTGGATGATGAATCTTGGAAGAAAATGTGGCCCATTAGCAATTTTGAGGCATTTGAAGCAAAGTTGACTTTTCAAAATTCCTAAAAATTTCCCAACTTCCACAAGGCATATCTTGCTCAATTTCTAAGCGTTGATCATGTTCTTGGACATTTTGGAAAGGTCTTGAAGTCCTCTAACCAATGCCTTTGGTCCCATGTCATTTTGATTTACCAATCTCAAGTTATGGTCTTTGACCTAAAGTCCCTTTTTGTTGACTTTTGAAAATGACCTATAATGTTGAAATTGATAACTTTTTGTGAGAGCATTTATTGGACTTGAAGTGTGAAGAGGAGTTGTAGGAAATGTCTTTCTCTTAAAAATGAGCTTTGGCTGGAATTTTTCTGATGAACCATGTGGAAGTTATGCCTTGGTCAAGTTACAGTTGACTTTTTCAACTGTCCAAATATGGAAACTTTTGCATCTTGAGACTTTTTGAGCCATGCTTTGAGAATCATGATCAAGCATTGATCCAATGATGTTTGTGGCTTCAAAATGAGATGTTGACCAAAAATTTGAACTTTTGACTGTCAAATGACCATTTTGCCCCTGCAGTTGACTGCTGAGCAATTAGGGTTTTTGATTGTGCAACTTTGTGCAGTGAGTCTTGAAACTTGGCATGAGGATGCTTGACAATGTTTATAGGCATGTGGGACTTGATTGGACCCTTGGAAACTTCAATTTCTTTGTCAGAACCAAAACCCTAGTTTTTGACTGTTAGGAGGCCCTTGAACTGTGCAACCCTTGAGAGATTTTGAAGCATGCTCTTTGCAAATCTTGAAGAATATGGGAGGGCAAATTTTGGGGTACAACAGTTGCCCCTGTTCAATCTTCTTAGACTTGAGGATGTAGATTGGCTGACGTGCCTTTCGTAATCCGAAGGTGGAAGATGATTGAACACTAGAGTGCCCAGAAATTTGCGCTCACATAGTAGTGTGATGGTGGGAACGGGCTTATAGATGCCATTTGGAGACTGATGGACAGGATGATGGGCTTATAGATGCCATGCTGAGAGGTGATGGATAGGGTGATGGGCTTATAGATTCCATCTGGATGTCGATCGCGTAAGAGATTCCTTAGCGAGAACTTGCGTACCTGAAAAAGAAAATGATTACCTGACCTGTTACAGGAGTTGGTCTTCAAGCTCTTACGTAGATGTGCCCTGACTGGTTACAGGAATTGGGTCTGGAGCTTCAAAAGGTTATGAATGAACCAGAGATGGTTACTACCTCAACAGGAATGCTGAGAGAACCTGGGATGATTACTACCTCAACAGGAACGTTGAGAGAACCATAGGCGACTTCAACTTCAACAGTAACGCTGAGAGAACCTTGGACGACTTCAACCTCAATAGTAATGCTGAGAGAATCTTGGGAGACTTCAACCTCAACAGTAACGCTGAGAGAATCTTGGGCGACTCCAACCTCAACAGTAACGTTGAGAGAATCTTGGGCGACTTCAACCTCAACAGTAACGCTGAGAGAATCTTGGGCGACTTCAACCTCAACAGTAACGCTGAGAGAATCTTGGGCGACTTCAACCTCAACAGTAACGCTGAGAGAATCTTGGGCGACTTCAACCTCAACAGTAACGCTGAGAGAATCTTGGATGTCTTCTACTGAGTCTTCATTGGGAAAATCTTTTAGGGATCGATTTAACTGGACTAGAGAAGGCCTTTGACTGGATAAGAAACAGGAAAATCTTAGGGTCGATTTAACTGAACCAGACTAGGTCTTGGAATCTTCAACTGGATAAGAAACAGGGAGATCTTAGGGTCGATCTGACTGAACCAGAGAAGGCCTTTGACTGGATAAGAAACAGGAAAATCTTAGGGTCGATTTAACTGAACCAGGCAAGGTCTTGGAATCTTCAACTGGATAAGAAACAGGGAGATCTTAGGGTCTATCTGACTGAACCAGAGAAGGCCTTTGACTGGATAAGAAACAGGAAAATCTTAGGGTCGATTTAACTGAACCAGGCAAGGTCTTGGAATCTTCAACTGGATAAGAAACAGGGAGATCTTAGGGTCGATCTGACTGAACCAGAGAAGGCCTTTGACTGGATAAGAAACAGGAAAATCTTAGGGTCGATTTAACTGAACCAGGCAAGGTCTTGAAATGTAGCTGAGAACTCAACTGGATCTTTCCTGAAAGGTAAAGGTCAGTCATATGCAATGCGTGATATGGATCCAGCAATGATGTTCTCAACATAAATAAGATTTGTAAGATATGATGCATATATGCATGCTATAATGTATGGAAATGCGATGTTTATGAACGTATGTTTTTGTCTAGGAAAATGAATCCTTGACGGGTGCCGGGAAGTCACTCCTGGGCTGATATTGCAGAATAGATCTTTGCTTCCGTTGGGGATGATAGTTGCAAGAATACCGGTAGGAGAAGATAACTCCGTTGGGGAATAAACTTGGCGGATGGATTACTCTTGCGGGGAGAAAAGTACTCTAGTGATCTTGCTGGGGAACAATACTTTGTGGGGAGAGAGGTATTTTGCTGGGATGTTGATGGTAGCTTCGCTGGGGATACCGTTGTTACGTTGGAAGTTTTAATAGACTTCGCTGGGGGTAAGAAAACCTCACCGAGGACGATCTTTCCGTGGCTTTTGGCTGAGGATAACCCAGTTATATCCTGGTAAGGAAATAACCTTTGAATAAAGCCTAGGGATGCGTTCGTGCTCTGTAGGGGATAACTTCCAGAATCTAATGGGGATAAGCTTCCTGCTGGAGGAGATGGATTCAAATTTTCCTGGGGAAATCTGGATTGGACTCTCCTGGGGAAATTTTGGGATGTACTGGAAGTGGCTCCGCTGAACATCTGGTATACCGTCGGGGAACAGTCTTAGATCAAGACTGTCGGGGATGCTTGTTAGGAATGTTCGTATGATATGCCGGGGAATGTTTGAGATCTGCTGGAGGATACACAACTTCCTTAAGGCTGACAGTATAACTTTGCTTGGGGAGAGTGCATTGACCGGTTGGCTCACTCTCTGGGGAGTTAAGGTGTATTGGTTATGTTCTTCAGCCGAACTTACCTTGGTACCTTGGTGGACAGAACAATTAGATCGCTTAGACCACTCATTATTGCCCCTGTTTCTATGGGAGAAGGCCCCTGTGGGGTGCTGATAGTTGTTGATAGACAAACCTTCTTCTGGTAGGCAGGTGACAGGATGACGGGACATAGTCGTGCGCTTTGATCCCTAATTTTTGCCTGGACCGCCCTTTCGGGTTTTCAGTCCACCGGGATACCCATTTTTGCCCAAGCCGCCTTTTCAGGTTTTCGACTTGCCGGGTGTACAGATTATTTTCATTTCATCCCTTATTTTTGCCCGAACCCTTTTGGTTCGCCGGGAAGCCCTTATTTTTGCCTAGGTGTGTCAACCTAGCGGGTCTTTGATTATGCGTAGTGTTTTTTCGACTATATCCACGCCCTCAGAATGTAGGGAGTTGCCCCTGTTAGAAGTGTTTTGCCATGCCACCAGAAGGTGTTTGATCAGGCAAGATTCGTTGCTGGAGTGCCCCAAGTGACTCAGGCGGAGATTTGCCCCAGGCTGTTTGGCCGTGAGAGATTCCCTGAATCTTGATTGGACTGCCCCAGATGATGGACAATGATCATGTCATGCCCCTTGATTGGAAGTGCCTTTGTTCACTAGGCTTTCATCGTGCGAATTTCCCCGCTGTTCAAACAAATAGTCATATGCAAACAATGTTATATCAAAAATGCAAAGCTTATGTCTGTCTTGAAGATTTTGAAAAATGCATTTTTCAGTAAAACCAGCAAATTTTGTAAAATGTGATGTCAACTCAATATTTTATAGCAAGTCTTAAGGAGTCAGGATACCTTTGGTAACAGTATGCTTTCGAACTAACCCATGCTTCAGCTAGGACTTTTAAGGGTTGTAGCGTGGCCTGGTTCACGGTTTAAGAAACAAAGGATAAAGGCTCAAATTATTTGTACCCACCCGCTCTTCGTGATGTTCTTCAAACCTAAACTCAATTGATCGTGCGTTAGACCTTGTTTGAGTCTTTGCTCAGAAATTCCAGTGATGGTTCGGATGTTGAACGTTTATTTGAATAGGCAGTCATTTTTGTTTGGTTTAGGGTTTGTAAGACCTCTTTCTTTTTCTTTCATTATCCCTGTTTTTTTCCTGAACTGTTTCTTTTTGGAATTACAGTCAGCGGGATGCCCCAGTTTTGTAAGTCTCCTTCAGAGGTTTTGACTTAATGGGTTTTTATTTTGAGAAGTAATGACTGCCTGTCTGTATGATTGTTCGGAACCATCACTGTCTTTTGTTTTGTAAGGACCTCTTTGGTTCCATTCGTTATGCACTTGGATCAACTGAGAGACTACCCTGCCCCAGGTTATGATTAAGGGTTTTAAATTTCGAAAAGAAAAACTCCTACTTCTTTGGCTCAGAGGGGTTGACGAGGGATTATCTTCCTTATAACTCCAGTGTTTAGGAATTGAAACAATGCCTGTACCTCATCAGCGGGGTCTGTTCAAAAGCATATTGTAAAGATCGTGGTATCATTTTCGTCATCCTCCCTCAAGAGACTTAGAATTTTCAATCAAGAGTTGATCATCACAAAAATATGAAAACAGTTTGCATATAGTGAATACGAAATAATTACTTCAAAACAGACATATGCGATGCATTAATGAAATAACAACGTTTAACATGAGTAAATGTTTGAACAAAAGAAAATTACAACTTGAAAATCCTAATGAACAAAAGTCTTTTCATCTCAGGGCTTGTTACTTCAAATGGTGAGCCTTGGAGGGATGGTAGAAAAACTTAGCCTGACCATCTTGTGTGAACTCCAATGCTCCTTCATCAATCAGGTCCTGGATCTTGTTCTTCAGAGCCCAACACTCATTTGTATCATGTCCTGGATTGGCAGAGTGGTAGGCACACCTCTTATTGGGATCATAGATAGGAGATGTTGTGTTGGGGTTCCGGGGATGAGCCCTTAATGTGATCAGATTCAACCTCAACAGGCGTTGTAAAGCTTGAAACAACGACATATTGAGCTGGGTGAATTGCCTCCTGGGCTTGTCTGTCTGAAGCTGGTGAGGTTGTCGCTGAGTTTGTGACACTTGAGCCATTTGAGGAGCTCTCCCCTTATCTCCTTGTCTCAAAGATGGTTGAATGATGACTGGCTCTTTACCCTTAGACGTTTGCCCCAGTTGGTTACCCTGAAGCAGTTGGTTGATGAGAACTCCGAGCTCTTCTTGTCTTTGAGCTAAACCTTGAATGGCAGTCACCTGCCCCAGCATCTGGGCTTTCAATGCATCCACTTCAGCTTGCAGATGTTTTAGCCGTTCGTCCTCAGCGCTGTTCCTGACCAAAGTCCCCATGAGAAGTGCTCTCAGCTCCTCCTGTCCCTTGGATAGATTCAGGAGGATTTCCTCGAACCGAGTCTCTTGAGCATGAAGGTCCTGGTTGTCTTGTTGGGAAGCCATTGCTGAAATAGACAGCGAGAAAGGTAAGTGACCTGCAACAAGGATACCTATTATGCAATGATGTGTATGACATGCATGTAATATTTTCAAGGATCTCGCAGGGTAAACAAGAAAATTGTTAGCATTGTAAACTGGTGACTTGATTGAAGGCATTTCATATTGTTGAGAGTCCTTCTTCAAGAGTCAAGGCTCACCATATCTAGTGGGTCATAGCCCCGACTCAAGTCATCAACTTTGTTTTGATTTCCAAACAAACCTGGCTAGGGGAACCTTCTTCAAGAGTCAAGGCTCACCATATCTAGTGGGTCATAGCCCCTGACTCAAGTTATCATGTTTTAGCTGGAGGAAAATAAATCCCCTTTGCCCCTTGCTGGACAGTTTGATTCATCATCACCTGCATCACAAGCCCTTGAAATCCTTGAAATGGATTAGTCCTTATGTGGGATGCATGCAATGGTATGATGTCATGGTATGCATGGAGTGATGTAAGTAAACCCCGTTATGAGTCCCCATTAAGGACTATAAACAAAACCTGCAAGAAACTCAGTAAACCCTGTTATGAGTCCCAATTAAGGACTATAAACAAAACCTGCGAGAAACTTAGTACACCCTGTTATGAGTCCTAATTAAGGACTATAAACAAAACCTGCAAGTAGTTCATGTGTCTGATAACAAGCATGCAAGTAGTCAAGTACGAAGGCATACAAGTCACACAAGAGAAGCCCTTAGAATTCAGGCCAGCATGAGGTCTAGGTATTACCCTTTTTCAGTTTGTTGGTTCATACCTGTCCTATCAAAAGTAACCGGGTTCTTAGAGGATCCCAATATCATTGACTACCCTCAATCGGTCATAACTCAAGCGTCGCAATCTTTTCTTGCGGCCAGAACCATCACGAGAGTTTAGCCTCAATGGCTGTAACATACTGCTACTGTTCTAATGGCCAAGTTGTGTCATTTAAGGTTCTAAGGTCTGTTGGTGCTTAGTGACTCCTCAGAAGACCCATATTCTCCTCGTTGCAACACAAGGGATATCGGTACAGACCAAGGTGCCACACCAACGTAGCCACTGCTTCACCCATGTCGGTCTACGCCGGACAGGTCCCTCACAGCTTATGCTACCTAAACAGGGTATCCCCAGATCCGGGTTAGGATCTATGTAACTCCCATGCAACCCACAATTTAAAGCAAGCAAATCAATACAATTGAAAACACAGTTATGAACTATCCTAAGGTACACCTCACTTTATAAATCTCCCCAGCAGAGTCGCCAGTTCTGGTGATCGGTGGATCTGGAACTGACTGTTTAACGCCGGTTTCGCGAAATGTCGCGGAAGCAAGAGTCCCCACCGTCTTTTATTTTCTCCAAATGGAAAGTAAAAAAGCACAGAAAAATTCCTTATAGAGATTGCTCTCGGTTCGGGAGGTAGATTATAGAAAGGGAAGGTGTTAGCACCCTTTCTATCCATGGTTATCCATGGGCTCTTAGATACTTGCTCATTTGTGTTTTCAAAATTGTTTGTTTGCTTTTCAACTGTGGGTTTAAAAAAGTTTCTTTGAAAATTTCAGTTCGACTCTTGTATCAGTCCTCAAGAGTGTTTAAAAAGTTGCTTTCGAAAGCTTTTTGAAAAGTGTCGGTGTGAAAAGTATTTTTTGATTTGTTTTGAAATTAGAGCAAGTATCTATGAGTTGTCTACCTACCCTAAGGAATTCGTCTGTGTAAATGTCCTCAAGATAGTGCCATCCCACCATTGAGAGGTAGGCAGCACCACCGTTGGAGGTGTTCGGGTCAATTCGAGGGTTCGGGACATGGTGATCACCGGAGCAATAGGAAGACACCTTAGAAGCTACCCTCATGCCATGTTCATGGACATGAGGACTTACTAAAACATCCTCTACTCGACGACCACCTTTCGAGGGGCAAGGCAACAGTGAGGCGTACCCTAGGGGTGGTGTGTGATTTGTGTGTCGTTTTCAGATATTTTTGTCTTGTTCATGCATTGGTGATCAGTCCTCAAGAGTGTTTAAAAAGTTGCTTTCGAAAGCTTTTTGAAAAGTGTCGGTGTGAAAAGTATTTTTTGATTTGTTTTGAAATTAGAGCAAGTATCTATGAGTTGTCTACCTACCCTAAGGAATTCGTCTGTGTAAATGTCCTCAAGATAGTGCCATCCCACCATTGAGAGGTAGGCAGCACCACCGTTGGAGGTGTTCGGGTCAATTCGAGGGTTCGGGACATGGTGATCACCGGAGCAATAGGAAGACACCTTAGAAGCTACCCTCATGCCATGTTCATGGACATGAGGACTTACTAAAACATCCTCTACTCGACGACCACCTTTCGAGGGGCAAGGCAACAGTGAGGCGTACCCTAGGGGTGGTGTGTGATTTGTGTGTCGTTTTCAGATATTTTTGTCTTGTTCATGCATTGGTGATCTACGCGTTGTTTTTATTTTTGACATTCATTATTTCATGCAAATTATTAGCAGTTAAAAATGCGAGAAGATAAAAGTCCTACGCTATTACAAAGGCGCGGGTCTACATCGCCAAATTAATCCAAGACCCGATTTGAATAAAATAAAGATGCGGAAAGATAAATGTCTAATTAATCTATTACATAGCTTTGGGAGAATTACATGAAATTTATAAAAAGGAAATAAAATAAGCGCGCAAAATAGAATTGTGATCGAATGCGAGGGCGTTGGACCCTTTTAAGGAAATTAAATTGAAATTAATAAATTGATTAAAAGAAAATAAACGAAAGAATTTTTGGAGTTTTTTGCATTTATGGAGTTTGATGAGAATTAATGGAATTAAAACCTAATTCTAAACTATTTTTAATTTATTAAAAAAATGTTTAAGTTTGTACCCTAATTTTAACCTAATTATTTACATGGCAAATTTATTTACAAAATAATAATTAATAATTAAATAGGGTGAAAAAGAAAAAAGGAATAAAAGTATAAAACCCTAATTCTACATTTTTTAGTTTATTACAAAAAATATTAAAATTTAAACCTAGAATTAAGACTAAATTAATTAATACAATTTATTTACAAAAAACGTTTAAATAAAATATATTTTTTATTTTTATAGCTTCTGATTTTTTTTTTGTTATTTTTTTATGTGTTTTTATGTTATTATTAAAATTAATTTTTAGGAATTAAAATAAAACAATTAAACTGAAACAAGTAAATAAAAAAGAAAAGAAAAGGGATAGATATGCAAACAAGAGGGTGTTCCATAGACTTTAGATCCTGGCCATTGAGTGGATCTTTAAGGACATGTGGCAAGCTCAAGCATAGGCGTCCATGGTGGTCTTCAGATAAAGCGCTGCATGGGAAGATATTAGGAAAAATAATATTGAAGGAATGGGGGGACCTGGGAATCGAACCCAGGTCCCAGAGTTTACCAAATCAATGCCTTGCCACCTGAGCCATTTACGCGCTTGTAATATAATATGACAAACAAACAACATAATGCAAAATAATGGTTAGTGGTATATTTCGCGCGAAATTCAAACGCGCCTGTGAGCAACGGACACGTCCTCCATCTTCTTCATGTCGCCTGCAAAATAAAAAGAGATAGCGGGGGTTTTAAACCCCCACTAAATGGTAAACGTAAAAATAGCGAATAGGCCATGGTTGCTCATAAATTGAGCGCGACTAGTGGTTCTGAATCGTGTGAAGCTTCTGATTCTAATGGCCCTGGTCTTGTGTCTCAATTTTTCCAGAATAAGGAAGCCCCAAATTTAAACCTCTGCAACCCTAAAAGACGTTAATGGTAGGTTCTCGTACAGGGCATGAAAATTCAATTACATGACATCATTAGCTTTAGAATGGTTAGATTAGTCCAAATCAACAGAAAGAATGCAATGAGGATGCGTATAAATGGAAACACGAATATCAAAAATGTTAAGAACAGGACGGCATCATATTACCAATTCTTTGCGTTAGAAGCTGTGATTTTGATCCAGAAACTTTCCTTGTGGCCTTGGCAAGCGATTGGAATAGTTATCTTGCCTTGAAACCAACTCTAAAGGCGTTTTCAGTTTTCAATTTTTTTCACAAAAATGCCAAGTTTGTTCTTAGGTTTGGGCGCAGCTTCAAGGTTTTTTGCACTAGGGTTATGATCTGTATATGTATGCCAATGGATTAGGGTAGAAATTTGAGTCAAAAAGCCTTTGCATTGATGTACCAAATATTTGATTTTCCATGAATATTTTTTCAAATCTTTTCCATGAATAACATGCCAATTTGCACCAAATCTTCCCTTTTTTGATGTGCACGAGATCTTGGATAACCAATGAGGGCATATGCTGCATAAAAAGATTCAAACACATTTGTTTTGTATTTTTGTCATATTTTATTTTATTAAATGAATTAATGGTGATTAAAAATTCAAATAAATAATAAAAAATGATGAAATAAATCCCCTTTGGGCCAAATGGTCGTGCATAGCCTTTGGATGATGAATCTTGGAAGAAAATGTGGCCCATTAGCAATTTTGAGGCATTTGAAGCAAAGTTGACTTTTCAAAATTCCCAAAAATTTCCCAACTTCCACAAGGCATATCTTGCTCAATTTTTAAGCGTTGATCATTTTCTTGGACATTTTGGAAAGGTATTGAAGTCCTATAACCAATTCCTTTGGTCCCATGTCATTTTGATTTACCAATCTCAAGTTATTGTCTTTGACTTAAAGTCCCTTTTTGTTGACTTTTGAAAATGACCTATAATGTTGAAATTGATAACTTTTTGTGAGAGCATTTCTTGGACTTGAAGTGTGAAGAGGAGTTGTAGGAAATGTCTTTCTCTTCAAAATGAGCTTTGGCTGGAATTTTTATGATGAACCATGTGGAAGTTATGCCTTGGTCAAGTTACAGTTGACTTTTTCAACTGTCCAAATATGGAAACTTTTGCATCTTGAGACTTTTTGAGCCATGCTTTGAGAATCATGATCAAGAATTGATCCAATGATGTTTGTGGCTTCAAAATGAGATGTTGACCAAAAATTTGAACTTTTGACTGTCAAATGACCATTTTGCCCCTGCAGTTGACTGCTGAGCAATTAGGGTTTTTGACTGTGCAACTTTGTGCAGTGAGTCTTGAAACTTGGCATGAGGATTCTTGAAAATGTTTATAGGCATGTGGGACTTGATTGGACCCTTGGAAACTTCAATTTCTTTGTCAGAACCAAAACCCTAGTTTTTGACTGTTAGGAGGCCCTTGAACTGTGCAACCCTTGAGAGATTTTGAAGCATGCTCTTTGCAAATCTTGAAGAATATGCAATTAGGGTTTTTGATTGTGCAACTTTGTGCAGTGAGTCTTGAAACTTGGCATGAGGATGCTTGACAATGTTTATAGGCATGTGGGACTTGATTGGACCCTTGGAAACTTCAATTTCTTTGTCAGAACCAAAACCCTAGTTTTTGACTGTTAGGAGGCCCTTGAACTGTGCAACCCTTGAGAGATTTTGAAGCATGCTCTTTGCAAATCTTGAAGAATATGGGAGGGCAAATTTTGGGGTACAACAATGTTCATGATGTATGCACAAACACATGTACAAGCAATTCACACAAAACCCTAGTTTCAGGCTTGCATGAGGCTTCATAGGTAAGTACCCTCTTGAGTTTAGTTGGCTTAAAACCTGTCCTAAATAGTAACCGGGTTCTAAGGAGCTCAATATCATTGGATTGTTTTCCATGTTCATTGTTTTGGTTTAGCCACTTAACTAGCGACCAAAATATTCCAAGAAAACAACCCTCAATGAGTGTAGTATCGAGTATCTACCAACTTCGGACTGCACCAAAGTCGGTCATCTCACTACCCCTAATAAAAGGCCAAGATGGTCAAGTAAGGTTCTAGGTCATTAGTTCTTAGTGACATCACTCAGCGGCCCCGTACTCTCCTTGATTGAACTCAAGGGTTACCGGTACTCACAAATATGTCGCACTAATATAGCTATTGCTTCAACCGTGTCGGTATACCCCACACAGTTTCCACAATGTATTGTTATCTATGAATGTTTCCCCAAATCCGGGTGTAGGATTTCAAGCCCAAACAAGAGAACCAAAATGTAAATCAATCAAAGCAAACAATTAGTCATGCAAAAAGGGTGATCTAGGCCCTAAGGTTACTCCACTTTTAAAGCTTTCCCCAGCAGAGTCGCCAGTTCTGTGGTACGGTGGGAGAATTGACTTGAGGTTTGCGTTTTGTGTTTGCAAATGTTTCGGTTTAGCAAGAGTCGCCACCGACTTTTTATTTTATCCTAAGGAAAGGTTAAAAAGCACAGGAAAAACCTTTGAGATGTTTTCTTGGGTTCGGGGAGTAGATTATAGAAAGGGAAGGTATTAGCACCCTTTCTATCCATGGTTATCCATGGGCTCTTAGTTACTTTCTTAGATCACTTGCCTTTGCTTTTCAATTGTTTGAAATGGTGCTTTGTGTGTGGTTTTGAAAATGTTTTGAAAAAGATGCCTTGTCTAGGCAACCATTGTAACAATTCTTGTTTGAATGTTTTACAAGGGTGTTTGTCTTTTTGAAAAGATGTTTCAATGTTTTTTGAAAGTTTGTTTTGAAGTTGTGTTGTGATGTGTGTTTTTAAAAATGGCAAGGATTGTTTTGCAAGATTGGTCAAGTAACCAAGAGCTATCTACCCTAAATTTCTCAAAGATCTTTCTCATGTTTTAACCCTTTTAACAGTGTTGTTTCACCATTGTATTTGGTGAACAACCTTGTGTTAGGATGTTAACGGGACGGGCGTGGGTCATCGTTTAGACCATAGAGGCAATAGTGCCAAGTATCTTTGGCAATTTTCTCAAGGGACTTGACCATTTTAGGCAACTTGATAGCGTCATCGAGGGACTATGATCATTTGATTTGTTTTTGTTTTGCCAAAGACACTTAACATGCAACTATGGCCCATTTTTGAAGGCAACAAGTGGAGTAACCCTAAGGGTGCAAGTGTGCATTGTGTTTGTTTTTCATGCATGTTTATCTTGGATTTAGGTCAAACTACTTGTTAATTGATTTTTGCATACAAACCCTAAGTCTATCATGGCATAATTGAAAGCTTTTAAATGCGGAAATTTAAATGCTAAGCTATTACAACAATGATTATGGGGATGGGGATACAAGTTTGAATTTGAGGATATTTGACAAGAAATTAAATTCTAAGCTATTACATCCATATCGAATATACAAGACAAATATCTAATATTTAAATAAGTACAAATAAATAAATATCAAATAAAAATGCATTATGCTAAAAAAAGGATTTTTCATGTATGTAAAAAGGTTTCATGTTTGAAGTATAAACAATAATAAAAAAGTCATATTTTTGAATGTTTTTTGTCATTTAGGGCAAAACCCTAGTTTTTAAATAAATAGTAATATTTATTAATTATGTACAATATTTGTTAATTATATACAAAAAATAAAAAGTATATTGTAAAAAAGTATTTTAGTGTCATGTATTAATAAAAATAAAAATGTATTATTTCTATATTTTTTGTCATAATTATCTAATAAAAATGAAATATACAAGTATTTATATATATTATATATATTAAATATGCTAAATCTGAACAAAAATAAAAATATTAATTATTTACAAAAATGTATTTTTTCAGAAAATGTTTTCAAAATGTAAATAAAAAATAATAACTAAAATAAATATTTTTTGTATTATTTTTATGGTTTTTAAAATGAAAAGGAAATATATTTATTTACATATACATGTTTAATAAAGCAAATAAATGCCAAATAAATGCAAAAAAATGTGAAAAAAAATTTTTTAGTGTTTTTTTATGTTTGAATAAAAATATAAAATCAGAATCAAAAAGAAAAATGCAAAAATGACAAGTATTTCACATAATGGGCCAGGGGGGTGCAAAACTAAAAAAGGGGTGCAAAAAGTAAGGATGACTCAGGCCCATCCCAAGCCATCATCTTCAACCTCCAGCTTCTGTTTGAAACAAAAATGCGCGCCTCTTTGATCAAACACCAACTCCTGATTCTTTGACTTTTATGCAAAACTCATAACACAAATAATGTAGAGCATCAAGTCACGATTCCAAATATGTAAAAAACTTAACCTAACTCTAAGAAACCAGGGAGAATTTCTTCACCCCCAATTTCTGACCTAATTTTTCTTCAATGTTCATGGCTAAAATTCTCACAGCATACTTAATATAAATAAAAAGTAAACACATGTATGGCTTCAGGGCTATGAGTAGAGCATGTTTCATTCACAAACTTAAGCTTAACTCTTCCTAGATTGAGAGATAGAAGTCCATGGTTTTACCTGTTTCAGCTTGACTCGAACAGAGCAATGTAGGTATCTTCAATGGAGTTTGAGCTTTGGTTGAGCTTGCCTGAAGTCCAAGAATGCTTCCCAAGTACCTAGCTTGCTTTGAAACTGCCTGTATCGTGCTGTAGAAGTTCACCTGCACAGCTTGAAAGTAAAAATGGCAAACATGGTTAGGGGTGTTACAGCTTGAGTTCAAGGCTTGGGATAGTTTCAGTGGATGATATGGAATGTGTTTGAACTCCTTTTGGACAAAACGCACGACTGGAATGGATTGTGGAACTCAAGTTGCAGGGTATGCCCTGTTTCTGCCGCAAGAGGGTGTTTTGATGTATGAGGAGGTTTGAGAGGTGGTTGAATCGTGCCTTAGGTTTGTTTTGGTGTATGGAAGATGTGAACAAAGTTTGCTTAGGCTTATGCTTGCAGGAAGTAAGAGTTGTATGTGATTTGCAAAGTTACTTCTACTTGAAGCAAGAAAGTGCAAGTTGTGATATAGGCTTGTACAATACCCTCAAGCATGCTGCAACATTTTCTCTTGATCAGTGGGATTTTTCTACAAAGCTTTGCCTCAAAGATCTGGCTTGTACCTCAAGGATTTTAGAATTTGACATAAAGTGATACTTTATCAAAATGGAAACTTTGCTTTTTCCAATTAAGGATTAGTTTAGCATGTAATGTCCAAATGGATGAAATAATACCTTAATACAATGGTTTGGCATTAAATTAAGGTGTGTGAAACTGGTTTTGAGGCCTGCAAGCTAGCATTGTACAAGCTGATTTGAAAATGCAAGTTGCCATGAACATGTTTTGGCCATGAACAAGAATGAGTTTTGGCCAACTTTGCAAATTCGATTCTCTCTAACCACAAGGGTGTTTGAGAAGTTCTTGGACAATTTGGAAAGCTTGGGATGTGTACTATAATCCATCTTTGTAATTCAAATTGAAACTCCAAGTGGAACCATGTGAAAAATGGCCAAGAAGTTGGACAAAAATCCTGCCTAGAATAGGTGAAATTTTCTCTAAGTTAAAAATGTTTTACACCCTTGTTCCAAAAATCATAACTTGAGACACAAGCTTCTTTTGAGAAAACTTTGTGAATCAAAGTTTTAGATTTTGAAATGTACTACAACTTTCATGTTTCAAGTTTTGTTTGAATCCAATTGCATCTTGGTGAAAAAATGGGCCAAAGTTAGGAAAAAATAAGGAAACTTCATAACTTAGAAAAATTCTAAGTTATGAAATTTTCTCATTCTAAACCCTAATTTGCAATTTTGGATTTATTGATGAACAAGTTTCATAATTTGACATGTCTTGATGAAAAATTAATCTTGGCACTTGATTTTGACCAAAAAGTCAAAGTTTGACTTTTCAGTATACAATCAAATTTTGATCAGTTGACCTAAAAATTCATCTGTCAATCCTATGCATTTGAGATCTTGTGAACTTGTTGAATGAGTAAAGACAATTCCATTGAGTCCTTGAGTCCATATGTGAGCTTTATTTGCCATTGGTTAGGTCAAACAGTCAAAAATTGCCTTTGTGCAGTCAAAACCCTAAAAATGACCATTTTGCCCTTTGGGTGATCTGATCAAATTTCTTGTGGAATTGTGATCCAAACCTGACCAAATGGTTCATGTGAGTTTATTATGTTGATGTGGGTCAAAAATCATGAGGTTTGACTGTCAATTGGCCACAGTTGACTTTTTCCCCAATACAGCTGATTTCTAGGTCAACTGTCCAATTGACTGGGCAAAGATTGGAATCAAGGCTTGAAACTTGGTATGGATAAACTTGTGAGTTCAACATGAAGCATGAAAGTAACTTTGGGCATTTTAGGTAAAAACATCCCTGTGCAAACTCAAACCCTAATTTGGGTCAACAGTACAAGGAGGGGTCTTGAGCAGAGCAAACCCTAACTTGATCTTGAGTTCCAAGAGTCTTGTGATGAGAAAATGTTGATGAAATGAGAGGGAAAATTTTGGGGTACAGCAGTAAGGTTCGAATGTGTGTCGATTACAGGGATCTGAACAGGGCGAGCCCCAAGGATGATTTCCCTCTACCTCACATCGACGTTCTGGTTGACAACACCGCACAACATAAGGTATTCTCCTTTATGGATGGTTTCTCCGATTATAATCAGATTAAAATGGCTCCTGAAGACATGGAGAATACAACCTTTGTTACTCAATGGGGTACCTTTTGCTACAAGGTCATGCCTTTTGGATTGAAAAATGTTGGGGCAACGTATCAGCGCGCCATAGTTGCTTTGTTTCATGATATGATCCATAACGAGATTGAGGTATACGTCGACGACATGATTGCAAGATCCCAGACAGAGGAAGAGCATCTTGACCACCTTCAGAAGTTATTTGACAGGTTTAAGTTGTACAAGCTGAGGTTAAACCCGAACAAGTGCACCTTCGGGGTGAGATCTGGTAAGCTGCTGGGTTTCGTCGTAAGTGATAAGGGTATTCAGGTGGATCCTGCAAAGGTGAAGGCTATACAGGAAATTCCAGCTCCTCGAATAGAAAAAGAAGTCGGAGGTTTTCTGGGACGTTTGAACTATATTGCCCGATTCATCTCACACATGACTGCTACTTGTGAGCCAATCTTCAAGTTATTGAAGAAAGATCAAGTGGTACGTTGGAACGATGAATGCCAGGCCGCTTTCAAAAGGATCAAAGAGTATCTCCAAGAGCCACCTATTCTGATGCCGCCAGTCGAAGGGAGACCTTTGATCTTATACTTGACAGTACTCGACAACTCAATAGGGTGTGTGTTGGGGCAGCATGACAAGTATGGCCAAAAAGAGCATGCTATTTACTACCTTAGCAAAAAGTTTACCGACTGCAAGACCCGATACTCATTTCTTGAGAAAACTTGCTGCGCTTTGGCATGGGCTGCTCGCCGGCTAAGACAGTATATGATGACTCACACTACTCTATTGATATCAAAAATGGATCCAATCAAGTATGTCTTTGAAAAGCCTGCCTTATCCGGAAGAATAGCAAGATGGCAGATGATCTCGACTGAGTATGACATCCAATATACGACCCAAAAGGCAATTAAGGGAAGTGTGTTGGCAGATCATTTGGCACATCAGGCAGTAGATGATTATCAGTCTATGAACTTTGAATTCCCAGATGAGAATATCATGATAGTGACCGACTGTGAAGAACCTGGACCGGATGAAGGACCTGAGGAGGGATCCCGATGGTCTATGTACTTTGATGGAGCTTCGAACGCTTTGGGTAATGGCATTGGCGTCGTGATCATATCTTCTAAAGGCTCTCATACTCCGTTCACCGCCCGACTATGTTTCAACTGCACCAACAATATGGCGGAGTATGAGGCATGCATTGTGGGTCTTCGAGCAGAAATTGACCTTAGGATTAAGTTCTTGAGTGTCTTCAGAGATTCCGCTCTCGTGATCAGTCAGATCAAAGGCGAGTGGGATACAAAACACCCAAATCTCATTCCTTACAAGGAGTATGTGTTGACGTTGCTACCACATTTCAAGAGAGGAGAATCAGTTGGCGGACGCGCTAGCTACGATGTCTTTTATGTTCAAAGTCAATTGGGACAACGAAGCTCCCCGGATTATCATTGAAAGATTGGACAAACCTGCACATTGCTGTGACATTGAGAGTGAAGAGGTAACAGAAAAACCCTGGTTTCATGAGGTGAAAAGGTATCTTGAAGCTCAGGAATACCCCAAGGGTGCATCTGTTAATGATAAGAAGTTTTTGAGGAGGTTCGCAGCGAAATTCTTCATCAGCAATGGCATTCTTTACAAGCGTAACCATGATTCGACCTTACTGCGATGTGTGGATAAGAACGAAGCAGACAGAATCATGACAGAATTACATGAAGGTACCTTCGAAACTCACTCCAGTGGACATACCATGGCAAAGAAAATCCTACGGGCAGGATATTATTGGTCCACTATGGAAGCCGACTGTTATCAGCATTCTCGGACCTGTCACAAGTGCCAAGTCTATGCTGATAAGGTGCACATACCTCCAGTACCTCTGAACATCTTGACAGCTCTGTGGCCTTTTGCAATGTGGGGCATTGATATGATCGGCGAGATCAGACCTACGGCATCCAACGGGCATCGTTTCATCCTGGTAGCTATTGATTATTTTACGAAGTGGGTTGAAGCATTTTCCTTTGCTACTGTAACCAAGAACGTCATGGCACGGTTTATTCGGCATAATCTGATCTGTCGATATGGTGTACCAGAGAGGATCATTACGGACAATGGTACTAATCTCAACAATAAGATGATCACTGAGCTCTGCAAGCAGTTCAAGATACAACATCACAACTCTTCTCCTTACCGACCGAAGATGAATGGGGTTGTAGAAGCGGCTAATAAGAACATTAAGAAGATTGTGCAGAAGATGACGGTGACATACAAAGATTGGCACGAGATGTTACCATTTTCTCTTCATGGGTACCGTACCTCAGCATGGACGTCAACAGGGGAAACACCCTATTCATTGGTATATGGCATGGAGGCAGTCTTGCCCATTGAAGTTCAGATACCCTCTCTTCGAATTATGAAGAATGCAGGTTTGAGCGAAGATGACTGGATTCAGACCCGGCTTGATCAGTCGAACTTAATCGATGAAAAGAGGCTTACTGCTATTTGTCATGGTCAGACGTACCAAAAACGGATGATCAAGGCATTTAACAAGAAAGTCAGACGATAAGAGTATCAAGTTGGGGATCTGGTGATCAAACGCATTATTCTACCTTAAGGTGATCCCAGGGGAAAATGGACTCCTACTTACGAAGGGCCATTTATGGTTAAGAACATTTTCTCATGAGGAGCTATGATTCTAACCACCATGGATGGTAACGACCTTCCTCACCCCGTCAATGCAGACATAGTGAAAAGATACTACGCATAATCAAAGACCCGCTAGGTTGACTGGCCTAGGCAAAAATAAGGGCTTCCCGACGAACCAAAAGGGTTCGGGAAAAAATAAGGGATGAAAATGAAAAATATGTACACCCGGCAAGTCGAAAACCTGAAAAGGCGGCTTGGGCAAAAAAGGGTATCCCGGTGGACTGAAAACCCGAAAGGGCGGTCCAGGCAAAAATTAGGGATCAAAGCGTAACACTATGTCTCATTGGATCACCTTGCAACCAAACTTCGGTATCGACCATCAAGCTCGAATGGCACTAATCAATCTGATCTACCTTCAACCAAGTAGCAAAGCGATGAGATACCCAAGGACATAAAGGCGGTAGCAGAGTTGGAGCCCATTGGGATTATTCACATAGCTGTTTTGTTTAGTTTTTCACAAATTGTGTAAAAATCTATTTGTTCGGCGGCGTTCCCTTACTAGGACGTCAGTCTCTTGTACAAAAACGCCTATTCACAGGCCAAACTTCAAAATCAATACAATTCATTTTCAAAGAAATTTTAAATTGTTTTTCCTTTATCTGTTTTGTTTTGCAAAGAACGTCCAATGTTCATTTTTGATATATGCACTTGACATTAATTGCTGCTCATAAATATTTACATGCGAAACGAAAGACGATTACTGGTAATATTAGAAACAGGGGCAATAAAATTGTCCAAACTGTACAGTTTCTCTATCCACCAGGTACAACGGTAAATTCAGCTGAAGAATATGGCTAAGATACTTTCACTCCCCGCAGAGTAAGACAGTAATGATAGCTCTCCCCAGCTGAGACTTGCAACTGTGAATGAATGAGTCGGTAATATTCTCCCCCAAGCAGAGTTTATCTACCATCAACATTGAAAAGGCTTAATATCCCCGGCAGTCTTAATATTCCCCAACGGAGTATAAGAATATTCCCCGGCAGAATACAAGATATCCCCAGTGGAGTTAAAATTTTCCCAGCGCAGTCTGAAAAAGCTTCCCCAGTGGAGTTGAAGAATCATCCCCAGTAGACTCTAGAAGTTTGTCCCCGGCAGAGTATAAAAATAAATATCCCCAGCCGAGTTCAAAGGAAGATTGTCCCTAGAAAAGCTCAAAGGATTATCCCCACAAGAGTCTAACAGGTTATCCCCAGTGAAGCCGCAACTGAAAGATCATCCCCAGCGGAGTTCTTTCCTTTCACAAACAGGAATTCAATCCCCAACAGATTCAGTATCACCAGCAACGGTAATTCGTCCCCAGCGGAATTTATCAGTGGAATCCTCCGCAGAACATCTCTTCCCCACAGAGCAATATTCTCATCAGTTTATTCCCCGACGGAGTTATCCTCTCCCGCAGACCTATTCTCACAAACATCTCTGTCCGCCACCCTCAGCGGAAACGAAGAATTCAACTCTATTCTCCAGCAGCTATTCGAGATTTATTTTCCACAACTAGAAACATTACATTTCCATACATCATGATACATGCATATACGCATCATACAACACAATATCATTTATTTTGAGAACATCATTGCTTGATCTATATCATGCATTGCATATGACAGACCTTTACCTTTCAGGAAGGATGCAGTTAAGTTCTCAGCTATGTCGAAGACCTGACGGGTTCTTAAATCTCAACTGAATTATCCTCGGTTGAATTTCAGATAAGGTTCTCAATCTCGAAAATTTTCCTCCGTCATAGTGTGGACGAGTTCTACAATCTCAACATTATACTCCGTTGAAGACCTGACTGTTCCTAGATATTGATGAAGATGTTTCCCTCAGTTGACCTGATTGGTTCTTAAATCTCAACTGAATTATCCTCGGTTGAATTTCAAATAAGGTTCTCAATCTCGACAATTTTCCTCCGTCATAGTGTGGATGAGTTCTACAATCTCAACAGTATACTCCGTTGAATACCAGACAGTTCCTAGATCTTGATGAAGATGTTTCCCTTAGTCGAAGACCTGAACGGGTCTTAAATCTCAACTGAATTATCCTCGGTTGAATTTCAGACAAGGTTCTCAATCTCGACAATTTTCCTCCGTCATAGTGTGGACGAGTTCTACAATCTCAACAGTATACTCCGTTGAAGACCAGACAGTTCCTAGATCTTGTTGAAGATGTTTCCCTCAGTCGAAGACCTGACCGATTCTTAAATCTTAAATGAATTATCCTCGGTTGAATTTCAGATAAGGTTCTCAATCTCGACAATTTTCCTCCGTCGAAGTGTGGACGAGTTCTACAATCTCAACAGTATACTTCGTTGAAGACCAGATAGTTCCTAGATCTTGATGAAGATGTTTCCCTTAGTCGAAGACCTGGCCGGTTCTTAAATCTCAACTGAATTATCCTCGGTTGAATTTCAGATAAGGTTCTCAATCTAGACAATTTTCCTCCGTCAAAGTGTGGACGAGTTCTACAATCTCAACAGTATACTCCATTAAAGACCAGACAGTTCCTAGATCTTGATGAAGATGTTTCCCTTAGTCGAAGACCTGACCGGTTCTTAAATCTCAACTGAATTATCCTCGGTTGAATTTCAGATAAGGTTCTCAATCTCGACAATTTTCCTCCGTCATAGTGTGGACGAGTTCTACAATCTCAACAGTATACTCCATTGAAGACCAGACAGTTCCTAGATCTTGATGAAGATGTTTCCCTCAGTCGAAGACCTGACCAATTCTTAAATCTCACCTGAATTATCCTCGGTTGAATTTCAGATAAGGTTCTCAATCTAGACAATTTTCCTCCGTCAAAGTGTGGACGAGTTCTACAATCTCAACAGTATACTCCATTAAAGACCAGACAGTTCCTAGATCTTGATGAAGATGTTTCCCTTAGTCGAAGACCTGACCGGTTCTTAAATCTCAACTGAATTATCCTCGGTTGAATTTCAGATAAGGTTCTCAATCTCGACAATTTTCCTCCGTCATAGTGTGGACGGGTTCTACAATCTCAACAGTATACTCCGTTGAAGACCAGACAGTTCCTAGATCTTGATGAAGATGTTTCCCTCAGTCGAAGACCTGACCAGTTCTTAAATCTCACCTGAATTATCCTTGGTTGAATTTCAGATAAGGTTCTCAATCTCGACAATTTTCCTCCGTCATAGTGTGGACGAGTTCTACAATCTCAACAGTATACTCCGTTGAAGACTAGACAGTTCCTAGATCTTGATGAAGATGTTTCCCTCAGTCGAAGACCTGACCGGTTCTTAAATCTCAACTAAATTATCCTCGGTTGAATTTCAGATAAGGTTCTCAATCTCGACAATTTTCCTCCGTCAAAGTGTGGACGAGTTCTACAATCTCAACAGAATTATACTCCGTTGAAGACCAGACAGTTCCTAGATCTTGATGAAGATGTTTTCCCCAGTTGAATTACGGACAAGTTCTTAAAACTCAGCAAAGATGTTCTCCCGGCTGAGGTACAGGCAAGTTCCTAAATCTCAATAAAAGTTAGACTTCCCCAGCAGAATCTTCTACAATAACAGGTATGCAAGTTCTCGCTAAGGAATCTCTTATGCGATCGACACTACTGCAGATGGCATCTTTAAGCCCATCCTCCTGCCAGCAGCTCCAAATGACATTTGTAAGCCCATTCCCGACATCACAAGGCTGACACCGCTTCATGCGAGTGCAAATTTCTGGGCACTCTAGTGTTCAATCATCTTCCACCTTCGGATCACGAAAGGCACGAAAGCCAATCTACATCCTCAGGTTTAAGAAGATTGAACAGGGGCAGCTGTTGTACCCTAAAATTTTCCCTCTCATATTTCTCCAAACCTTTCAAGAAAAAGCTCCAAGTGGCTCAAGATTGCTCAAGAGTTAGACAGTCAAGCTATCTCCTAAGGCAGTCAACCCCAAATTAGGGTTTTGTGTGTGCATCAAGATCCTTGAGTCCAAATGACCTCAAGTTCTCCCCAATGTCCTAATATGTTCTCAAGGTCATCCATGTCAAATTTCAAGCCTTGCAGAGGAAGTTTGGGCAGTCAATTGCTCAAAGGGTCCAAAAATCGACTGTGTTAGGGCAAAAGTCAACTGTGACCTATAAACAGTCAAACTTCAAGATTTTTTGTCAACATTATCATTTTTAAGGATTTTTCATCATTTGATCAAGGGTTGATCATGATTCATCAAGGATTGCTCAAAATTCATCAAGACTCAAAAGTTGCTAAATTAGGGTTTTGTAGGAAAAGTCAACTCAACTTTGACCAAGCATAACTTTCTCATACTTTATGAGAAATGACCCATACAAAGCTAATTTTAAAGAGGATGCAATTTCCTACAATCTATTTTCATACCTCAAGATAAGAAAATGCACTCACAAGAAGTTATAAATTTGGACATTATAGGTCATTTTTGAAAGTCAACAAAAACGCCTTTTTTTGACAAAACTTATAACTTGAGCATGAAATATCAAAATGATATGAGAAAAAAAGGGTTTGCTAGAATACATCTCAAGATTTCTAAAAAGTCCAAGAACACCTCCAAAAGTTAAAAATTGAAGAAGTTATGCATTGTTGAAGTTAGGCATTTTTGCAAAATTGCCAAAAGTCAACTATCTCCAAAACTTCAAATTTTGTCAAATGGGCCCATTCTTTTTCACTTGATTTGAGCTTGCACCATTGCACACGTGTCCTAGCTTCAGCCTTGGGGTCATATTTCTTTTTTATTATTTTATTTGATTTTTTATTGAATTATTTCATTTTAAATCAAATTAAATCAAATAAAATCCAAATATTGATTACTTGAGATCTTTTTGACTATTTCAGGTTGAGATCATCATCATTAATCTCATCAAATTCGTATCACACTAAACCATGTGCAAAAGGATTGGTTTTTGACAAATTTGGAAAGCTTTCAAAAGGAGATCAAATCAAATATGGGGGCATTGATTTAGGGAGATTGAATCCATAATTCTTAACCTAATGCACTCCATAATACATAAGGAGGCTTAAGGCACGAAAACAAGGGTTAGAGGCTGCAAGAATAAGCAAAACAAAACTTGAAAAAGTGGTGAAAAAGTTGGAATTCAAAATCATAGCAAGAGAAGTTTTCAGAAGCCAAGAAGCATCCTAATCGACTCCTGGAGGTTCACTGAGTTGAAACCGATCAAAAACAAGCTCCCATACACGCCCAAACACGCTGTAAGTATCACGTTTCTTAGCACTATATTTGAAATCATAGCTCTTCATTCTTGCATCATTTGAACAAATTCTTGGCATATTCATAATCCTTATAACATTTCTGAACTTTTGGCAATATTCAATTTGGTTTATATGGACTGTAACCTCAAAATGCCATGGCTAGGGTTACGTTTTGTGTTTTAGGTATTTTTGTTTCAGGTGAAATTGATTCCTATAAAAGGCATGGTTGCACTCAGGAGAGGGAGACGAACCTAACCATGTCTTTGAAGGTCGTCTTTATGGCCTGGAGTTGATTTTGGGATCGAGCTACGCTTTTAGCTGCGGATTCAAATCCGCAGGTAAAGTTACAGGGGCTAGAGGTAGGGCACGATGGCGTGTCGCTCCCCCAGTGGCCAATTCAAACCATGGCGCGCTTAATTTTGTTGTGCTGGCATATTAATTCATTTTCTCTTATTATTATTACTTTGTATATAATTAACAAATGAAGCACAACAGCCAAGTGGTAAGCGTGCATACCAATATCCAACAGGACCTGGGTTCGAATCCCAGGTCCCCTCAATTTCTCAATATATTTTTTCTTAAGATAATCACATGCAGATCCAGGCTTGTAGCATACCGTGCGCCGTCACATGTCCAACAACCAGATGGCCAAAGGCCAGATCTGGTGATCCAAATTGAGAGTCCACCATGGAGTCAAGTCCAAATGCGCACAGGGAATCAAAAAAGTCAAACGAGGCCAGATTCAAATGGGCCTCAGCTTGCTATTCTGACCCCCAAACAGGCCCATACCCCCTATCACTCTATATTTCATTTATTTTTGTTTTAATTGTTTTATTATATTTATTTAATTAACTAACCAATCAATTTTTTTCTTCTTTCTTTATAAAATTAAAACCCCAAAAAATATTTTCTTTATCAAATTAAATTTTTGTATTTTATAATTTTTATTAACAAACACTAATTTAATTAATTTAGGCTTTAATTAGAAATAACTTTAATATATTTTTGTAAATAATTAAAATTAACTAGACTTAATTAGGTTTTTACTAACATTAATTAATTTTTATTTCTCTCTTAAAATACCAAAAACCCAAAAATAACTTTTTTATTTAACTAATTAATTTATTTTATTTAATTTAGGATAGTTTTCTTTCTTAATTAAAAAAACAACAAAAAATATTTTCTTTAACAAAAAGGGTCAAAACCCTAATCTTGCACTCGATTTAATTTTCCGCACGCGATTTACTTTCTTTTATCCAATAATGTACTTGCTCCCGGATTGTAATAGTTAAATAGGACTTTTATTATTTTTTATCGCTTTATTTATTTTTAAAGGGTTTGTCTTTGGCGATGTAAATACACGACGCCTTGTAATTTAAATTCCGCAATTTATTTTATGTAAAATATAACTGTTAGATGTTTGATAATATGGATGCATGACAAGACTGAATGTTTTAACCTAAAATCAACTTAGATCACCATTAACATGTACAAAGACAAAAAATAACGGAAAACGACACACTCGCACATGCGCACTCTTAGGGTACACCCCACTTGGTTGCCTTCGTACACGGTCATTGAGTATAGGTCTCTTTAGAGGTCGTCCTCTTGTATAAAAGATCATAGTCGCCTCGAAATGGTTGCCTCGGATATTGTTGCCTCAAACAAATGATCTAAGACATTAGGGTTACCACTAAAGCGTCCTAACATTGCTTTAATGACCGTAAGTCCCTAAATTCGAATTGACCCTTAAACTCCAACGACGGTGCTACCTACTCATCAATAGTAGGATAGCATTGTCTAAAGGACATTAGCATAGAAATATTCCTTTTTCGAGTAGGTAGATGGTTCTTAGATACTTGCTCTTTCAAAAACAAAAACTTTTCACACTTACACTTTTCGAACAAAGTTTTCAAAAACACTTCATACGCTCTTGAGGACAGAAGCAAGAGTTAAATTGAAGTTTTCAAACAAAAACTTTTTCAAAACCCACAAGCACAAAGAAAGCAATTTTGAAAACAATTGAGCAAGTACCTAAGAACCCGTGGATAACCACGGATAGAAAGGGTGCTAACACCTTCCCTTTCTATAATCTACCCCCCGAACCCGAGAAATATCTCGAAAAAGGAATTTTTCTATGCTTTTTTCCTTTCCTTGTTGGATAAAATAAAAGTCGGTGGCGACTCTTGCTTACCGCGACATTTTGCAAAAACAAACGCAAAACGCAAACCAGCATTCCAAAAAACAGTCAGTTCTTTCCCACCGTATCACACCATCCATTTTTAAATTTGTACACCCAATCCCCCTAATGATTGTAATAGCGTAGAATCTTTACTTTCCGCACTTTTATTGCTTTCATATATTGTTAGTAATTAGGGTGTGTATAGAAAGATATGAAATCGACAAATAGATCACCCTAATCAAGACTAAAATGCATGCAATCAAACACACTTGCACACTAGCACCCTTAGGGTAATCCCACTTTGTGGCCTATCGGAAAAATAGTCACGTCCCTCGAACATGGGCGTTTTAGCAAAGACCCTCGATAAAAGATCGTAGTCCCTTGATGACCCTCAATGTTGCCTTCAGTAAACGATCTAGTCCCTAAAAATGACATTTCTAAAACGTCCCATAGGTTGCCTTCTATGACTATACAAACGTCCCACACTCGTCCCTTAACATCCAATGATGGGGCTTCTTACCAAATCAATGGTAAGATAGCAACATCTAAAGGAGGAGGAAAAGAACATCTAAGACCTTTTGAGTAGGTAGATTCGCTCCTAGTTGCTTGCTTGCTCACAACAACAAAAAAACATTTTTTATACCCACACTCTCATTTTGAAAACATTTTCGAAAGACAACACTTTGTACGCGTTCTTATAGAGACGAGAACCATTACAAAGATACCTTTTCAAAATCACTTTCAAAAACACATCTCACCAACACATCTTTGAACTATTTTCCAAACAAACACTTTGTACGCGTTCTTATAGAGACGAGAACCATTACAAAGACGTTTTCAAAATACTTTCAAAAACCACACCACAAGCACATTCAAGCAAGGGCAAGTGATCTAGAAAGTAACTAAGAGACCATGGAAAACCATGGATGAAAAGGGTGATAACACCTTCCCTTTTCATAATCTACCCCCGAACTCAAGAAAACATCTCTAAAGGTCTTTCCTGTGCTTTTCACCTTTCCTTTTGGATAAAAGAAAAGTCGGTGGCGACTCTTGCTAACCGCAACATTTACAAATACAAACGAAAACCCTCAAGTCAGTTCTCCCACCATATCACAGAACTGGCGACTCTGTTGGGGAATACAGAATTTAAAGTGGGGTTACCTTAGGGCTAGATCACATCTACTTGCTTTCATTGTTTGACTTGTATGCTTTAGGTTTTGGGTCTTTGTTTGGGTTACTGTTAAAAATCCTACACCCGGATTTGGGGACACCTTTTAGGTAAGTAGCAATAAACTGTGAGGGAACTGTGTGGGGTATACCGACACGGTTGAAGCAGTAGCTACGTTGATGTGGAACTTTGGTTGGTACCGGTAACCCTTGAGTCAATCAGGGAGAGTACGGGGCCGCCACATGGTGTCGTGAAGCATCAACTGACCTTAGAACCTTTAATTGCACAACTTGGCCAGTAGGACGTAGCGAGGTGGACGGCCTTGGTATATTCCCAAGGTCGATAAATACTCGATACTACACTCATTGAGGTTTGACTCTTGAGCTTTGTTTGGTTGTAAGTCAATCGCCTATTGAATGAAGCTGGGAGAAAGATCAGTGATATTGAGATCCCTTAGAATCCGGTTACCATTTATAGGACAGGTTGAACCATCCAACTTTAAGAGGGTACTTACCTACAAACGCCATGCAAGCCTAAACCTAAGGAATTGTCTGCTTTGTGTGAATATGATTATTTGTATAAAATTTTGCTTACTTCGCATACTTGTACATAACATCGTGACATCATACCATAGCATTTTCAATAACATTGAACCATAGCATTTCAAGGATCTCAAGGGTCTTTGATGCAGGTTCATGTTGAACAAGACGTCTATCATGGGGCAAGAGGATTTATTTTCCTCTAACCAAATGCCGTCAAAAAATCAAAGCACAACAACTTGAGTCAAGGGCTACAACCCACTTCCCATGGTGAGCTAAATTCTCGTGAAAGGACATCCATCGATACAAATTTCTCCAATCAAAGATGTTGATCAAAGTTCAACCTCTAACTTTTTCTTGTGTTTACCCCACGAGATCCTTGAAAACATGAATTCACATATCATGCATCATATCATGACAAATTTCTCCCATACAGGTCTCCTTATATTCCTACTGTTTATTTCAGTAAGATGGATATGGAACAGACAGTGAAGGATCTCCAAGCTCAAAACACTCAATTCCAAGAAATGTTCCTGGCCATTGCTAAGGGGCAAGAGGACCTGAAGATTCTCCTCCTCAAAGACAAGAATAAGAAGCCTAAGAAGTCAGTAGGCGTCCTGGAATTTGGAAGAAGACTTAGAAGACCAGTCAAGGGAGCTCTAGATCTTCCAACTCCATCCAACATAGGGGATAGTCATGAAGAAGACGACAATCTGGATATTGATGAGGTCGAAGCTAACTACTCTAAGGAATAATATCCTCACGCTGATAACAAGTATAAACAGTTGGAGGATCGCCTCAATGCCATGGAGATTCAACAGATACCTGGATTGGATTTAGGAGACACGGGTTTAGTTTCTGGAGTGCTCATCCCTCCAAAGTTCAAAATCCCTACCTTTTCCCTGTACGATGGAGTTTCTTGCCCTAAGATGCACTTAAAGTCTTATGTCCGCAAGATTCAACCATACACAACTGATCCAAAGCTTTGGATCCATTTATTCCAAGAGAGCCTAGTAGGGACTCAACTCGAATGGTTCTATCAATTGGAGAGTTCCCGCATCCACACCTGGGAGGATTTAGGTGGTGCTTTCTACAAGCAGTATTAGTACAATGCTGATCTTGCACCAACTCGTGTGCAACTACAGAACATGACCATGGGTTCCAACGAGAGCTTCAAAGGATACGCCCAAAAGTGGAGAGATCTGACTGGTAGGGTGAATCCCTCTTTAACTGACAAGGAGTTGATTGACATCTTCATGGGAACTTTGACAGGGCCTTTCTTCAAACACCTAATCGGAAGCTCCTCAGTCGAGTTCACCGAACTAATAGTGACCGGCGAAAGGGTCGAAGTTGGCATCAAAAGTGAAAAGATCCAATGAGCTACACCTTCTGATGCTCAGAAAAAGCCATACAATGGGAAGAAAGAGTCCAATGTTGTGTATGGTCAAAAGAGTTGTCATGATCAATATGTTGGGGTAATCTTGATCTCTAATCCTACACCTGTTCAACAAAGACAGCGCAATAGGCGTAGGGTAAGATATCAAGAAAGGCAGTACACTAACATCAACATGCCTTTGTCTTAAGTGTTACAACATTTGCTGAAGTTGAAGCTGATCACGCCAAAGGATCCTCCTCAAAATCCTGACACCTCCTCTTCTAAGTACAATCCAAGCGTAAGATGTGCCTACCATTCTGACAGTCCTGGACATGACACTGACGGCTGTTGGACTTTGAAGAACAAGATTCAAGACTTGATTGATGCCAAGGAGATCGAGTTTGACCCTCCGGAGATTCTAAGCGTGATCACTGCTCCTGTGCCAAATCATTAAAAGCATCTTGTTCATTTTGAAATTTTCATTTGTAATTCCCCTTGTTATTCAAACAATTATCTATTAATGTCAAACTTTGTTTCATTAATGCATTGCATATGTTTGTCTTGAATTCATCCATTCTCTTTTCATTATATTTAAATTATGCTTTTTACTCTCCTTATGACATTTAACTCTTGCTAAAAGTTACAAGCCTTTAGAGGGAGGATGACGAAAACAATGCCTTAATCTCATACAGTATGCTTTTGGACAGACCTTGCTGACGATGTACAGGAGTTCTTTCAAATCCTAAACACTGGAATTATAAGGAAGATAATCCCTAGTCAATCCCTTTGAGCCAAAGAAGTAGAAGTTTTATTTTTTTATAAATTGAAACCTTTAATCAAAACCTGGGGCAGGGTAGTCTCTCAGTTAATTCAAATGCGCGTTCGATCGCAAACTTTCACTTCGACAAGTGATATCAAAAATATTCATCTGGGATCAAAAGACAGTGATGGTTCTCTATCAAATAGGCAGTCATTATCTCTCAAAAAGAAAAGCCCTCTAAGTCAAAACCTACAAAAGGAGAGTTAAGAAGAACTGGGGCATCCCGCTGACTGTAACCTCAAAACAAGAACAGTCAGGCAGAAATCAAGGATAACAAATATAAAAAAAGGGTCACTACAAATCCTCAACAACATGAAAAATGTTGCAAAAAATGACCGCCTTCTGACAAACTTAATTTGTCTGAACCATCACCAAAATGTCATTCCAGACTCAATTGGAGTTCAAACGCACAATTAACTGAGTTAAGGATGGAAGAATATCACGAAGAATGGGTGGGTACAAATACAATTTGAGCCTTTATCCTTTGTTTCTTAAAACCGTGAACCAAGACACGCTACAAACCTTCAAAAGTTCTAATTGAAGCATGGGTTAGTTCGAAAGAATATTGTTACAAAAGGTATCCTGACTCCTGTAAGGCTTTACCCTAAATCCCGAGTTTGAATTTTCTTACAAAAACTTCTTTACTTGCTAAAAACGCATTTTCAAAACATCAAGACAAGCATAAACTTTGCATTTATTTGAATATCGATGTTTGCATATGGCTATTTGTTTGACAGTGGAGAAATTCACACAACGAATATCCAATGAATGAAAGCCCTCTCAGTGAACAAATCACCAATTGGAAAGACACTTCCAATGAAAAATATCTCATGATCAAGGGGCACATCATGACCTTTATCAAACACATATGGGGCAATCCAGTCAAGATCCAAAGAGTATCTCAAAGAATTGTTGAATAACAAGGGTTAAATCTCCTTATGAATCTCTCAAGCGGCAAGGTGCACCCGGTTAACTCCGGGGGAAAAACAGGCTCCCACATAAAGGGTCATGTGCGACCAAAACAAACATTTTCGGATATTACTACAACACTCGCTACTAGGGGCAATGACAAGTCTCCCCAAGATCCTTCTCACAGGATGACTCCCAGCCAGAGTTTTCGATCTCTGAAAACCTTTTCCCCAGCTAAGTCGACCTCAAGAATCCTCGAGGATTTTCTTCAATAAAATCACCGCCTCTCCAATAGACTGAGCAACAGGGTTTATTTCCCCAATAAATGGCAGGATTCTCCAGGTTGAGTTTGCCTCTCCGACTACTACAAATCAGAAGACCACAACTCCTCTTCCCCAGTAGACTACTCTACAATCCCCAACAAGTTACTGTGAAGCCTGGACCCAACCAGACATTAGTTCAACTTCGACTCCCCAATAGAGCAACGGACAACCGAGACTCCTAAACTTTTTCCCCAAGCAGGAAGAAACACTCTCCACAAAGTTTTCAACTTTCCCCAGCGGGGTTCTCCTCAACAAAACATGGATCCTCAGTGGAAACATTCTAAGTTGAAGACGTACCTACTCTTCAACAGCAATCCTAAATTTAATAACTCTCCAACACTTGTCAAGGATTTATTCTCCAAGACAAAATTACATTTCAACAACATTCATAGCATATGCATACGAAATACATATAACACAAATCTTATTTATTTTGAGAACATCATTACACAATGCATACATCATGACATTGCATACAACCAACTCTTTACCTTTTCAGGAAAGATCAATCAACAGATAAAGATTCCTTCATCATTCTGCTAAGGTAGTAATCACCCAAGATTCCTTCATCATTCTATTGAGGTAGTAATCATCCAAGATTCCTTCATCGTCCTGCTGAGGTAGTAATCATCCAAGATTCCTTCATCATCCTACTGAGGTAGTAATTGTCCAAGATTCCTTCATCATCTTGTTGAGGTAGTAATCGTCCAAGATTCCTTCATCATCCTGCTGGGGTAGTAATCGTCCAAGATTTCTTCATTATCCTGCTGAGGTAGTAATCGTCCAAGATTCCTTCATCATCATGTTGAGGTAGTAATCGTCCAAGATCCCTTCATCATCCTGCTGAGGTAGTAATCGTCCAAGATCCCTTCATTATTCTGCTGAGGTAGTAATCATCTAAGATTCCTTCGTCATCCTGCTGAGGTAGTAATCATCCAAGATTCCTTCATCATCCTGCTGAGGTAGTAATCGTCCAAGATTCCTTCATCATCCTGCTGAGGTAGTAATCATCCAAGATTCCTTCATCATCCTGCTGAGGTAGTAATCGTCCAAGATTCCTTCATCATCCTGCTGAGGTAGTAATCTTCAAAGATTCCTTCATCATCCTGATGAGTTTTCAGATACAGTTCAGATACGCTCCAGACACAGATGTCATTCTGATACTCATTCAGATTCAACTTTTGATACAATTCAGATACGCTCTAGACACGGATTCCATTCTGATACTCATTCAAATTCAACTTTTGATACAACTCAGATACGCTCCAAACACGGATGCCATTCTGATACTCATTCAGATTCAATTTTTAATATAGTTCAGATACGCTCCAGACACGGATGCTATTCTGATACTCATTCAGATTCAACTTTTGATACAGTTTTGATACGCTCCAGACACGGATGCCATTCTGATACTCATTCAGATTCAACTTTTGATACAGTTCAGATACACTCCAGACACGGATGCCATTTTGATACTCATTCAGACTCAACTTTTCAGATACATTTCAGATACGCTCCAGACGCGGATTCCATTCTGATACTCATTCAGATTCAACTTGTCAGATATAATTCAACAATCATTTCTGGATGGCATCTACAAGCCCATCTCCAACAAATTTTTCATCATTTCTCCAAATGGCATCTTTAAGCCCATTCCCTATGCCATCAGTCATCACATCATCGAGTGCAAATTTCTGGGCACTTTAATGTCCAATCATCTTCCACCTTCAAGTCACGAATGGAAGATTCGCCAATCTAACTCTTCAGGTTTAAGAAGATTGAACAGGGGCAGCTGTTGTACCCCAAAATTTTCCCTCTCATTTCTCAAAAGATCATCATGGACCCTCAATTTTTGCTTCCATCCAATTTCAAGCCTTGAATTACAACTTTTCAAGAAAATCATTCACAAGGGAAAAATGGTCAAAAGCACACTGAAAAGTCAAACTTTGACCTTTAGATCAAAAAATAAGTTTCAACAATTATATTTCATCAAGACGTGAAATTGGTTCATCAAAAATCAGATGTCAGAATTTACTTTGAAAAAGTCAAATTTCTAAACATTTAGAAAATTTTCTAAGTGTTAAGAGAATATGATACTTCAGAACTTCTGAGCCAGCCTCCACGCAAGTGCAATCAGAAGTTGAAAACATGGTTCAGAACATAGTTCTTCAATCAGAACATGACTCTTCAGCGTATGCTTCGATCAGAGTATCACCCCTCGAGTTTCATTCTGGTCTTCTTCGATCAGAACGTCACAAAGCCCCAAAACCTTGTTTGAACAACCTGTTGCACTGCTATGGCACAGTCCTGCAACCAACTGCCATAACACTCCAAATTGCTGTTGATCTAATCCATGCCTGCATTTTTCTCAAACCCTATATTTGCATCAAATTAGCATACAAAAACTGTGATTAAAAAGCAATGAAATAGTATACCAAAAGGGTTTAAATCCCATTTGTCCCCCCCCCCAAAAAAAACCACAGCAAAACCACCTATAAATATTTGGCTCCATCACACGTTCAAGAGGCTGGCTTTTGGAGAGAGAGAATTGTAAAAAGAGAGAAAAGAAAACTGTGAAACCTTCATAAAAAATCAAGAATTCCCAAACAGAAAACTAAAACCTTTTTTTCTTCCCTTTGAGTCAAAGAACTTGGGGTTTTCTCTTCCATTACTTTTGCTGACTCCAGAACATCTGAAGGCAGCAGTTCAAGTTCCAAGCACACACTTTAAGATTCAAGGTAAGTCTTTCTGACTTTGCATATTTTCATTCAGAACATCATTAAATATTTAAATATCATAGTATTAATGTTGCCCATATCATTGCATAAGTAGAAAAAATTGTGGATCAGAACTTCTTGGTTAAAGGTAGGCTCGGGATTAGGATTAGAACTTCTATAAGCTATTTTTTTTATCCTTCTGATTTGTTGTTGGTTAAGAACTGATTAAATTATTGGTGGCTGATTAATATGAGAAAAGAGTTGAAATGTAACACAGAATTCTGATGCTCACCCACTGTTTTAGCACAACACAAAACTTCTGAGTTCTTCTTACTGTTCCAACACACACAGAACTTCTAGGTTTTCTTGCTGTTTAAACACACAGAACTTCTAGGCTTTCTTATTGTTCCAACATACACATAACTTCTAGGTTTCTGTGCTGTTTAAACACACAAAACTTCTAGGCTTTCTTACTGTTTCAACACACAAAACTTCTAATGCTCACTCACTGTTTTAGCACAGCACAAAACTTTTGAGTTCTTCTTACTGTTTAAACACACAGAACTTCTAGGATTTCTTATTGTTTCAACACACATAACTTCTGATGCTCACCCACTGTTTTAGCACATCACAAAACTTCTGAGTTCTTCTTACTGTTTTAAACACACAGAACTTATAGGCTTTCTTACTGTTCCAACACACAGAACTTCTAGGTTTTCTTGCTGTTTAAACACACATAACTTCTAGGCTTTCTTATTGTTCCAACACACAGAGAACTTCTAGGTTTTATTGCTATTTAAACACACAGGACTTCTAGGCTTTCTTACTGTTCCAACATACACAGAACTTCTAGGTTTTATTGTTGTTTAAACACACAGAACTTCTAGGCTTTCGTACCATTTCAACACACAGAACTTATGATGTTCACTCACTGCTTATCACAACACAGAACTTCTGACTTTTGGCTCACTGTCTGAATACCACCCAGAATCTCTGTGTTTCCCTCTAACATTTTTGCAGGACCTCAGAGTGTACCAATCCAGAACTTCTGATGCCCATTGACGTTTCTTTGAGTCACAACACTCATGGCATCAGAACTTCTGATCCCTTTTGTTTTGTTGGCAGCAGCACGCTGATTCTATATCTCATTTATTTTCCTTTTTATCACTTTCAATATTAATACTCTTTTTATCAATATAAAAAAGGCATAAAAATATTTTCTTTTATCTGGCTAAGTCATTTATTTTTTTTCTTCTAAATTCATTAATACAAAAAACATTTTTCTAAACAAAGTCCTTTTTATTTCTTGCATTATTATTTCAATATGGTTGTAATAAATAATTAGGATTTATTTTCTTGCAACCCCTTCATTTGTAAATCTGTACACCCCATCCCCCTAATGATTATAATAGCGTAGAATCTTTACTTTCTGAACTTTTATTGCTTTCATATATTGTTAGTAATTAGGGTGTGTATGGAAAGATATGAAATAGACAAATAGATCACCCTAATTAAGACTAAAATGCATGCAATCAAACACACTTGCACACTAGCACCCTTAGGGTAATCCCACTTTGTGGCCTATCGGAAAAATAGTCATGTCCCTCGAACATGGGTGTTTTAGCAAAGACCCTCGATAAAAGATCGTAGTCCCTCGATGACCCTTAATGTTGCCTTCGGTAAACGATCTAGTCCCTAAAAACGACATTGCTAAAATGTCCCATAGGTTGCCTTCTATGACTATACAAATGTCCCACACTCATCCCTTAACATCCAACGATGGGGCTTCTTATCAAATCAATGGTAAGATAGCAACATCTAAAGGAGGAGGAAAAGAACATCTAAGACCTTTTGAGTAGGTAGATTCGCTCCTAGTTGCTTGCTTGCTCACAACAAAAAAAACATTTTTTACACCCACACTCTCATTTTGAAAACATTTTCGAAAGACAACACTTTGTACGCGTTCTTATAGAGACGAGAACCATTACAAAGACACCTTTTCAAAATCACTTTCAAAAACACATCTCACACACATATTTGAACTATTTTCCAAACAAACACTTTGTACGCGTTCTTATAGAGACGAGAACCATTACAAAGACGTTTTCAAAATAATCTACCCCCCGAACTCAAGAAAACATCTCTAAAGGTCTTTCCTGTGCTTTTCACCTTTCCTTTTGGATAAAAGAAAAGTCGGTGGCGACTCTTGCTAACCGCAACATTTGCGAATACAAACGTAAACCCTCAAGTCAGTTCTCCCACCGTATCACAGAAGGGCATGTTGAGCGGATTTCACCATGAAAAGGGAGAGCGAGGCGAGCATACCACTCAAGACTTGTATGAATATTTTTGAATTAGGTGTAGGGAGGTCGGAGAACGCCCGACACTTGTCAGGGTTGGCTTCCATTCCTCGTTCTGTTAGGTAAAAATCAAGGAACTTGCCCGCCTTAACCTCGAAGGTGCATTTCTAGAGGTTGAACCTCATTCTACATTGCCTTGTTTGGGCAAATACTTTTCTGAGATAAGCAACATGGTCGGTGTGTACTCTAGATTTGACAATCATGTCGTCCATGTATACCTCGAGCATATCTTTGATCTCGTTGTGGAAGACTTTGTTCATCATCCGCTGGTATGTTGCTTCTGCGTTTTTCAGACCGAAGGGCATTAGGTTGTAGTAATAATTGCTCGAGCTGATCATGAAGGCATTGTAGTGTTTGTCGCTCGTTGCCATTAGGATTTGGTTATAGCCCGAATAGGCGTCCATGAAAGATAAAATTTTATAGTCGACCGAGTTGTCGAACAACATGTCAATATTAGGTAAGGGGAATGCATCTTTGGGGCATGCCCGGTTAAGATCAGTATAGTCAACACACATACGCTATTTTCCATTATTATTTTTAACAAGTACAACATTTGACAGCCAGGTTGAATACCGGGCTTCAGAAATAAAATTTGCCTCTAAGAGGTCTTTTACAACTTTTTCAGCAGTCTCCGTTTTCTCGGGGGACTGCATACGCCTATGTTGTACTACTGCCCTAGCAGCTAGATCAATGGCGAGTTGATGACATGCGACCTCGGGGTCGAGACCGGGAATCTCTGTAGCGCTTCATGCGAACAAATATACATTCTCCCTCAAGAAAGCCTTGATATGCTTCCTCATCGGGTCGAGGAGTTCGGTGCCGATCTTCACCCCTTTGTTCGGGTCTTCACCGAGAAGGACGAGTTTGAAGTCCCCATCCAGAATTGGCTGGAGGAGCCCCTGTTTGCTGTTGGGTGCTTCGTCTTGGTCGAAGCGGGTGTCCAACGAGATTGAGTCGACCTTTGGAGGAGCACTATGTACTTCTGCCTTGATGGACTGTGGCTTTGGTCGCGCTATTGCAACTCTCTTGACGGGTCGTGCCCTAGTGTCGATCATGATTTGTCCCTTGGCCTCCGCATTGAAGCATCTTCGAGAAGCTGCTAAGTCGCCCTGGATGGTGGCGACGCGTGCCCTTTTTATGTAGAACTTCATCTTCAGATGGACGATGGAGGGTACCACGGCCAACTCTACCAGTGTTGGTCTCCCTAGGATGAAGTTGTAGAGAGACGGGCATTCGATGACTAGGAAGCGCACCTTGACTTGCCTGGTGGAGGTATCTTCGCCGAAGGTGACCATGAGCTCCACATACCCCAATGGATTGGAGGTCGAGCCATTAAAGTCTTGCAGGTCGGACCCCACGTATGATGAAAGGTGAGAGTCGTCAAACTGCAAGGTTATGAAGAGCTGGGTGTACATCGCGTCGACGGAACTTCCCTCGTCGACCAAGATGCGATGAACATCAAAGTTAGCCATTCTCGCCCTGATCAGAAGATGGATGGCTGAATTGGGGGGGCCCTCCGAGAAACTCCTCGAGGTAAAAGGTAATTGGCTCCGATTTGTCCTTAACCCTCTCGAAAGTCACCGTTTGCGGGGGGGAGGGGGGGCGTCGACCAGTTCGTCCAACTTCCTCTTTGCTGAATTTATAGTTATGCCATTAAACCCTCCACCATTTATGACCATGGCGGAGGGGAAGCTTTCCCACCTGTTGTGCATGGACAGAGGCTCTTCCATATGTTTGGGGACGTAGAAGTCCCCCGGTATCGTAATAGAGAATGCGGTCTGGATGGGGACCGACTCGTCAGATGGTCGGGCATCCTCCTTTATCTCCCTTATTTCACGGGCATCTCGACGGGGGGCGTCGCCGCGCCGATATTTCCCAAGTCTTCCCCTTTTATGAGGGTCTCAATAGAATCCTTGAGATGGAAACAATCTTCAGTCAAGTGTCCACGGCTTCGATGATATTGGAAGTATTTGCTCCAATCTGCCCCAGGCTTGGCAGGAGCGAGGTGAGGATGCTTGACGTTGTCGTCCTTGAAATCTGTGTTCGTACACTCCACCAAAATGCGCTCGTGGGAAGTCGTTAGCGGAGTGTACTCTGTAAACTGCCCCGAGGGTCCTCTTTGCTCACGAGGGTCTCGGGGTTTGTCATCCCTCCTCTTCTCTCTAGTTCATTAAGGAAGGCCATAGTCTTGTTGTTGCGGATTTCTGGTTGATCCATGATTCCTGTGGTCCCGGGATCTATTGGCCGCTTCCCTCTCCTCATAGTCCATGTATGCTATGGCTTTCTCGAGGAGGGAATCAAATGTCCGGGGTGGTTCGATGCCAACGACCTTTCTAAATTTCGTGCCCGGGAGGAGTCCCCTCTCGAGAAGGTATCTCTTCATGTGATCGATGCAGGGGACCTAGATGGCTTCTTGGTTGAACCGATCAATAAATTCCCTGAGGATCTCGTCGTGTCTCTGGATGATAGCCTCAAGGGTTGCTTCATTTTTTGGGTGTCGACGTGAAGCGGCAAAAAAACTGATGAACTGGTTCTTTAAATTTTGCCAAGAGGTGATTGACCCCGGGGCGAGACTCTTGTACCAATCCATCGCAGCTTTCCTCAAAGTGGCGGGGAACAACCGACATTTGATCGGTCCCCGACATTGTAATAATGCAGCATTTCCTCGAAGTCGTCTATATGGTCGACCGGGTCAGCAATGTTTTTGTACTCCTTCAGGTGGGGAGGCTTCTCCATACCCGGGGGAATGGGTGCCTCCATAATGGCTTGTGACAAGGGACCGCGGGGGTCGTCTTCGTCACTCCTGTCTGGCGAGCGAGAAGGAGATCTGTTGTAGTGGTGGTTATGGTGGCCATGGTCACGCGGAGTGTTCCTCAGGCGATACTGTCGCTCGTTATCTCCCATGTTCCTGTCTCCAAGGGGTCTTTGCTCTTGACGCGAGGGGATGTGATCGCGTCTCCCCGTGTCTACGAGCTGGTCCCACTCCAATGTGGGGCGTCGCCCGATTGGTCGGGGAGAGGGACTTTGAGAGGCGTCCCACCTGCGTCTCTGCGAGGGAGATTGGGGACGTTCCTCTACTTGGCGAGGAGGAGGAGAATGAGGCCTCCTATGTCTTCTGGGAGCTCACTGAGCATCTTCCAACGCCCCCAATCTCTCTCCTTGGGAGAAGATCAGATAATTTGTTTGGTTTATCGCTGCGAACAACGCCCTGGTCGTGGCATCTTTTCTGGCGGGAACGGCGACCTCCAGGAACTGGTTGGGTTGGTAGTTTTGAGGAAGTGGTCGATCGTCTTCAATTCGTCGAGATAGTGATGATGACGAGGCAGTTTCTCCGTCTCTATACTCTGAAGGACCGGGCATATTAACGATGGGGGTCATGTTGTGGCCAGTAGTACCAATATTGTTGATGCCGACATTATTGTCTGTGACGTTGTTGTTGACGTCGGCGATGCAGACGTTCATGTTGTTTTCTGCTGTTTGATCAGCCATAACAGTAGGAAGAGTGATTTAGCTTTAGTATTGAGTAAACGGAAGACGGAGAAGCAACTTTCCCACAGACTGCGCCATTGATCGTACCTAATCGGAATGGACCGTGACAGCTAGCTCGAGCAGAAGTTGAGAGTGAGGTGGGGGGGAGGGAATACCTGCAAGACACTCTGATGCCAAAATAAGTTGCGGAATAAGCAAGGAAGCGTGAGAGTAAGAAAGTGTTGAATACATGTCCCTCTCGAAAAAGATGGTATTTATAGCCCCCAGCGTTGGACCAAGGTCTCTACATTGAGCTGGTCAAGCAGGCCCAACGTAGAGACTGCCAGGTCCTACGTGAGTAGTGGAGACCCGCATGTGGTCTCCTACCTGAATGACATCCTCGGCAAGGTCATGAGGATATGGATGCGATCTTTCTGAGGCTATGAAGACTTCGTGATATCCGGAGACATTAGTAGTCAGCCCTACGAGGAGGATGCTCGGGAGGAGCATCTGCCCGTCGTGGGTGATCCCTGCCATACGCGAGGTCGAGTGAGGGGACCAATCTTGGTTGACGAGCTAGTAGGGGTGTCCTCGAGGCCTTCATGGTCGGAGGTGATCGTCCTTAGTCTACTAGGGGTGTTGTCCTCGTGTAGTGAGGTTGTCTCCTCGCGGGGAAAATGTGGTAGTTGTCCGCCGTGTTCGAGGACAGAACCGATCAGTGGTGCAGGTTGACACACTTGAATTGAACCTCACTGAAAATTGGACCAAGGACAGGCCCAATCCAGAACAATAAAGCATTCGTAATTTCGTACATCATTTCCTATTGAAAAATAATATTTCTACATTATTTCTTATACCTACGGGTTCATTTATATAGTAAATAGTGAAATATAATAATAATAATAATAATATTTATATATATATATATATATATATATATATATATATATATATATATATATATATATATATATATATATATATATATATATATATATATATATATATATATATATATATATATATATATATATATTAAAAAAAATCGATTAAGAAAGTACAAAAATAAAATTATGTGATTAATTAATTTTATAATTTTATTAATTAATTTTTAATTTTTTATTAACCAACTTTATAATTACAAAAAATTTAGACTATCTATTAATCAACTTCACAACTTCATTAACTAACTTTTTATATTTTATGAATCAATTTTATTTTACTACTTAAAATTATTTTTAGTATCTTAATGTTTATTAAACAATTTCATCATTTTATTAACTAAATTTTTTACATTTCATTAATCAATTTTATTTTATCATTAAAAATTACTATTCATAAACATTGTTCGTTGGTACTGTTCACATATACTTTTCACACACTATTCACGTATACTATTCACACACTGTTCACATGCTATTTATATTACTATTTATAAAATATATTTTTTATTAAAAAATATTATTCACCATATAAATATGATAAACAATGTTTAATATAAATATTTGAGTGTTTATTAGAGATACAATTAAAAGAAAAAATAATACTACCCTTAAGAATAAAACTGAAGAGTTAAAAGTAAAACAAAAATTAAAAATTGTGAATTAATCTTATTAAAATTTAATATTTATTTTTCATTAATTTTTTTCAACACAAATTTCATATTTTTAACTTTTTTAACGGGTCTTAAGAGAAGAAATTGGTATTATCTAAAAAGTAATTAACACTCACAATAGGATTTTTTCTTGCCGGCAACATGTTCAATAATTTTTTTTATTCAAATCTAAAATGTCTCAACCAATCTTTGTACACGAAGATCTGGCTTTGATGAATATAATTTTCACATCTATTATAATTAGGATCAATCTTGACTTTTTAAAGACCCAGAATAAATATAAAAGAATCTTAACAACAAACTGAATAATTAATCGAAACCAAAACCGTCTCATACAATTATTTTTCATAATTTTTTCGTGTAATTTTTTTTTATTTACTAAGTTTTTGTCATGTATAAAACTATTAAATCAATCATATGTGCCAGTTTGCACTGATAAACAAATATAAATGTTTTTAAAATTTTATTTTAAAAGATCCTCGAAATTTTAATATTATATTAAAGTTTCTGTTGCACTTATATGAAATAGACCATAATATTCACATGAACAAATATTTTTAGTATAAAACATATATTAATATATGTTTTTTTAGTATATATCTAAAAGAATATTTAAAATTTTAGATAAAATATTTATTTTGGTTTTTTATAGGGATGACAATGTGACAGGTTGGGGGCGGTTTAAGCACGCCTAAGTTCGCATCCGTCACCCATACTCAGATCAGCCCTCGCCTCCAAATCTGATTGAGGCTAATGTTTGTTCTCCGTCTCTGCCGCCAACAAGAAACGAGTTTACCCGCACTCGTCTCATACACGTCAGAATAAAATTTTAAATTTTTTAATTTATATTTTTTTCAATAAAAATAAAAATCAATAATTAAATTAAATAATTGATTATTTTAAAAGTATTTTTTATGTTTCATATTTTTATTTAAATTGTATTTTAAAAAAATAATAATAATTCTAATAAAATGATATTATAACATTAAAAAATATAAATTAGTAATAAAATTATTAAAAATAAATAAAATTAATTAAATTTAGTTATCGGGTGTGGGACGGGTGCGGGGGTACTAGCATCACCCGTCCCTGCACGCGCACCAATAAATAAAAACCGGATTTTCCCCGCACCCGCACCTGTTCCCGGTTATATCGGGTTTCTCCCGCTAATTTCAGGGCGGGGGTGGCCGGGGCTCGGCGGTGGCTGGTTAATTTGCCATGCCTAGTCCCTTAATTATACTATTGAGTTTACGTTGGTCCCTTAACTTTTTTTCGTGTCATTTTGGTCTCATAACTTTCAAAACGTTTCATTTTTGTCTAATTAGCAACGAATTTAGCGACCAATTTCAAAGTTTTTTCATCGCAAATTTGACAAAAAAGACTAAAATAAAAGTTTTAGAAAATTAAGAGATCAAAATTTAAGAGACTAATATGAACTCAAGGGTATAATAATTAAGGGACCAAAATGAGTATTTTGCCAAAATTTTACTATAGTTATACGGTATAGCATAAATAAAATTGAAATAAAAAAAATGAAATATATAAATACTAAGTTAAGAGGTGTGCAATGGTGAATGAGGTAGAAGACATTTATTTTAATAATTTTTGAATGAATTGGTTAACTACAATTGGTTGGAGAAAAAAATTGAAAAAAGATTCAAACTCACTACAATTGGGTAACTAAAAAATATCCTTTCGGGCTACTTTAATTTAATGATGAGCAATTCAAATAATAATTACCTATCTTTAATATATTTTATATTTTTAAAATAACCACTCTATAATTTGAGGCTCCTAAATTTTGAGGCCCTGGCCGTGAACCTGCTTGCCTTGGACCATAGTCGGTCCTAATTATGAAAAATACATTACTTCTTATTTTTTTCACTAATTTGAGTGTTGAAGCGTTAAGCTTGTATGCCACTCCTTCACCACCGCACTAGAATCAATCTTTAGGTCGTGGAACACAACTAAACTTAAATTGTACTTTAATTGAATACTGTCTAGGTTTCCCAAATACAAACTACCTAATTATTGTCTGATGTAATGCTTCGAGATAAATAATGCAGTGGCCCTTTTTATTTAAGTTTATATGATTGTCTCCCATAAGAAAATAAGATCAAAGATGAGTCAGACACACGTAGCCGCAAATGGTACACCCCCTCTCGATAGTTAGTTACTCTAGAGCACATGCAGTGATGATCAAGATATGTCAACCTCGAACCATATCTTCACCCGAGGACAAAGAAAAGGTTCCAAGGGGACGCTCACCAGAGACGTCAAAGTGCACTCCAGTCCCTAACACATAGTCAATGGCCAAGATGATTTGGAAAACAAGGTGGTCTTGAAAGGGATCAAAAAGAAGTTGGACAATTCTAAAGAGACATGGGTTAAACTACTCCATGTGATATCATGGTCGTACCACATCATCCCTCATTCAACCATCAAGGAGTTTGACTCGCTTCACCATGGTATATGAGGTAAATGATATCCTGTCTGTAGAGATCGACACACCCTCATGGGGACATTTTTAGTTCAACTAAGAAGTAAATGACACTAGGCTAAAGTGCGCCACTGATTTAGTCGATGAAGTAAGAGATGTCACCCATATTCTGGAGTTCCCCATAAAACAAGTATCAGCTAGAAAAGTAATGCCAAGAGAGCAACTTGGGGCTAAGACAAGTTGTTATTCATGCACAACATGGAAAATTGAAACCCAACTGGAAGGGGCCACATCACATATTCCAGAAGCTCCCACATGGAGCATATAAGCTAAAAAGAAATGGATAGGCAACTTGTTCCCAAAACTTGGAACTCCATCTTATTTAAAATATTATTACAGTTAAGTTATTTATGAATTTTTAGAGGAGACACATTGCCCACCTATGTATGAACTTTCAAAAATTTATGACCATATAAAATGTTTCTATTTTTACTATCATTTATGTTGGATTTCCACAAGAAGATCCTTTTTGTCTCTTAGCGCAATATGGGTACGCTAGTATTCCACAGAAAGATCCATGTCTCCTCTCATGGAAATACAAATATGATGGACTTCCACATGAAGATCTTTTCCACCTCTCAAGGAAATATGAATATGCTGGATTTTCATAAGAAGATCCTTGTATCCCTTAGGGGTAATACGAATGGGATAAACGTTGGAGGATACCTCACCTCAATGCCTCGCCTGAGGGACTTAACATCTCATCAAACAAACTCAATGTATAATCTCGCTTGGAGTAATTAAAGTCACATAAAATAGGTTTACCTCAATGCCTTATCCGAGGGACTTAAAGTCTCATAAGACAAACTCAATTTCTCTTAGAGGACTTAAAGTCCCATCAAACATCATCACTCAAATGCCTCGCGTGAGAGACTTGAAGTCTCCTCAAACAAGATCCAACATGAGGTCTCGCCTGAAGGACTCAAACAAAGTCTATCTCGAGAGACTTAACCTAAAAGTATTGCATGTGAGTTTCGACTAAAGTATTCCCCGGGAGACTCAACGCCACTCCCGGGGGACTTAGAGTCTCATAAGATAGGCTCAGCATATAATATTGGATGCAATATTTAAATTCCTATAAAAAGGCTCATTTAAATGCCTCATCTGGGGGACTTAAAGTCTTATCAGACATGTTCAACGTATAATCCTGCATGGAGGAGTTAAATCCCCATAAAATAGGTTGACCTTAACCCCTCACATGATGGACTTAGAGTCTCATCATACACACTCAACGTATTATCTTTATAGAAGTACTTAAGGTCCCATTAAACGTGTTCACCCAAACGCCTCTCCTAAGGGACTTGAAGTCTCCTCAGACATGATTTAGCCTCTGGTCTCGCTCGAGGGACTTGACAGGAGTCTGCCCAAGACACTTAACCTAAAAGTATTTCCTGAAGGTTTCTACCAAAGTGTTGTCTGAGAGACTCATTGCCTCACTTGAGGGACTTAAATTCTCGTTAGTTAGGCTTAACATACAATCTTACCTGGAGGACTTAAGGTCCCATCAAACAGACTCACCCAAACGCCTCGTCTGGGGGACTTGAAGTCTCCTAAGACAAGATCCAACTAGAGGTCTCACAAGAGGAACTTGACCAAAGTCTGGCCCGAGAGACTTAACATGAAATATTTTCCTAAGGGTTTCGACCAAAGTCTTTCCCAAGAGACTCAACGCCTTGCATGGGGTACTTAGAGTCGCATAAAAAAAGGTTAATGTGGGTTTTATAGGAAAATCTTTGGTTTTCCACAACACCTACAAAGGCTTTGTTGAACCTATTATGAGTATCATTGTCCTCCGAAGTATATAACAATTGTGCAAACGAGGTTTTATTTGATTAGGTGCTGACAAAACTCTCCTCGGTAGGGTGTTGTGCACGATTAGTGGACTTCAGAATGTTGGAAAAATAACTTCACTCACTTTTCTCCTTACCTTTACCACAGTCAAACCCTGGCACACTAGATAGATGAACTTTATTAGTTCTAGGCCTCAAAGACTCCTTAGCCCCTGACGGAAAATGATCATTCCTGTAAAAACTAGTTGAAGCCTTCCTTTGGAATCTAAGAAGATTAACAAAAAATTTCTTCTCTCCGATGAAGATGCTATCAAGTTTGGTCACAAAAAGTATAGAATCTTTGACGTTGAAAAATCGCACGATGCCATATTTCCTTCCTCGAATGCCCGTCTTTGTCAGAATAATCACTTCATCAATATTTCCAAAGCTTTTGAATTCCTCGTACATTCTTGTAGCACAGAACTCTTCAAGAAAATCAGTGAAGAAGAAAGACGTCGAGTTGAAAATATTTCCTTCTCTTCCTTGAACACCTCTCTCCATATTGTCCCATTTTGCTGATCTACTATGTTTTCTCACTACTCTCTGCCATGCTTATGCTTCTTTCTCGATTATGATAGTCGTTATTAATTGGTTGATGGTATATCAACAAGGGCTCACACTCTATAATACTCTACTTATGGTTATAATCTTTCTCTTTCCTTTACTTTTTCAGCAATGTTATATTTATAGCTTTATATATATATATATATATATATATATATATATATATATATATATATATATATATATATATATATATATATATATATATATATATATATATATATATATATATATATATATATATATATGTGTGTGTGTGTGTGTGTGTGTAAGTGTTTGTTGGCATAAATTTTGGTAAAATGCTGACTTGATAATGTTTTGCTAAATGTCTTGACATTTGAAGCAAACTGGTTTTGAATGATGTCAAAGCAGATGTCTTGACATCATCCTCCTGATCTGAACGTGACTTCATATCTGTTTCCTATTTTTATTCGCGGAATTATTCAGGATTTGTGACTCATAGTTTGCGAAAAATATGGAGGAATATTTTTCTATTTGAATTATCCTTATGGATTATATGTTGGTCTGTTTTCATGGAAATATTAAAGGGATTGGTGTAGCGATAAAAAATGTAGCGGGGTAAATCGGAGATCGAATTATTGATTAATTCGTCTCACAAAAGCAAGAGTCGCCACCGCGCTTTATTGTTTCCAAAGGAAAAGGGAAAAGAGCGAAATAAAACCCTAAATATGCAATGTAAATAATAATAAAAATACAAAGCGTTTTTGAAAAGAGATCTTATGGTTCGAGGGTTGGTTATACAATGGGAAGGTACTAGCACCCAATGCATCTATAGTACTCTATAGGAACCTTTTGAAATATCTGTTTTATTTAAAATTGATTGCTTGATTGAAAATAAATCGTTTTGGCCGAAAAGGGATACGGGCGGTTTTTTGAAGTTGCGACGACCTAATGTCGAAGTTTTTGCTTAAAGGGGCACAAATTTTGAAAAGGGTGAATATTTGAGGAAAAATTATCCTAAGTTTTAATGAAATGCGAAAATTCGCGCAGTTAGACTTGAGGACATGAAGTCAACAAATTTACTGTTTTTTCCTTTGGATTTAAGCATGAACCGAATAAACAAATAAGTACACGGACAAAATATGCAAATAACGATTAAATAACGATAATCTAAATGATGGAATAAACGATGCGAATAATGCGTTTTTATGATTTTTTGGTTTAATGTTAATCGGGAAGAAAGCATTTTAAAATTTTTTACGCATTTTGATAAGGATGAAAAACAAAAGAATTATTTAACGAGGACGTAATGTTTTTTTTTAGTTTTAAGTTATTAAGTTTTTTGATATATTTTGATATTAATATTAATAAAGCAAGAAAACGGATTAATAAAATATTTTTAAGTTTTTTTCCTATTTTTATGTTTTTTTTTATTATAAATAAAAAGTATTACTTTAAGAATTCTTTAATGATTAAATTAAATTAAAACCCAATGCTACTAACTTAAATCTAATTTTTAAAAGATACTAAGATTACTAAATTAAATCCTAAGAGTTTAAATTAATAAAATTAGTCAATCATTAAAAATTGTTTTAAATTACATCTCTTATTTTGATTAACTAGATTAAAACTTAAACTAATAAGATTCTAAGGGGGGTAATCAAATAGAAAGAAATGTATTAAAAGGAGGTGAATAAATAAGTCAATATAGGCTAAAAGATTGGGATAAGGCCCAAGGAAAAATTGAAGACAGGGGGGTGCACAAAGAAGTCGTAGGCTTAAGCTGGGAAAAAAAAGGGTGAGGCCCATAAGTTGACAAAGGGTTAGGGTTAATTGTTTTTTAACAATGAGATTAGGGTTGTGTTGTTAGGCAGAAACGGCGCGCCTCTTCTTCTTCACGATCTTCTTCTTCGCCTCTCCTTCTTCACTCTCGCCTCTGAACTTGATGTCTCTCCTTGCTATGGCCACCCACTCCAGCTCCTCTTCCCTCCAGTTGAACGAGAAACGGGAAGGCTAAAGATTCGGTAAGAAACATGATTGATTTCGTTAACGCTTGGTTCCGTTCGCATGTTGATTCTACGATTTATGTTATGTTTGATCTTGATTGATTCTTATGTTTGATTGTTAATGTTTGATTGAGGATGTTCAAATAAATAAATAAAAAAAAGAGAAGGGACCGTTACCTAGGTGGAGACGGAGGAGGACGCTAGGAGCGACGGAGGCCAGGCGGTGAGGAGAGGGGAAGCGAGCCCGCTACGGTGACCGGTATTACGCGATTTTCCTCTTCTTGGTTGTTGTCACTGTACTGTATTTTGTTTCTTCTCCTTGTTTGAACGTGATACTGTATGATGATTCTGGTTTTTTCTTCTTCTTCTTGAGACTGTTACTGTGCTTCTGTTTTTCCTCTTCTTCTTGAACGTGATGCTATACGATGTGTATTATTCTGGAAAATGTTTTTTTGGTATGATGTTGGCTTGAGTAATAGTTTGAAAGGCCAGTGATGTTGATACTGAGGCCTAGCCTGTTTCCTTAGAAATTGGTTCTAGCTTGGATCGTTTCAGGTTTTTTGGTGGAGGATATTCAGGCTTGGTGTAATGGACTTGACATGGTTATGTGTATAGGGGTTTCGTGTTGGTTGGACAGGTTGATGGAAAATAGGGCGTGAATCTTTTTGCTAGGCCATATTGATGGTGTTGTTTTAACTGGTTGTTTGGGCGTGATATTGTTTTGATACCTCTTTGACAATGAATGATGATGTTGGCTGGAATGGCTCAATCCATTTTGCAAAGTTTTGGTGTATGGTTGGAATAGTTTTTGACAGTATTGGTGTGATTATGCAGGTCTGCTAGCTTTGTATATTTTTCTGATAACTCTTTTTTTTCTCCCTGTTTTTTGAAGGCTTGCTTATCTGATATATCCTATTGGTTTCCTTTGGTTATATGTTATAACAACTTCCCTCTCTTCTTTTCGCTACAGGCTGGAAATTTGAAATGTGCTTTGGGATTTCCTGAGCATTCTGCACTATACTGTCCCTCCAATTTGTTTCTATTCTTCTTTTATGTTATTACCTCTACTGGCTATATTTTATAATTTGTCTTGTATATCCCTTTTCTGCCTATGCCAAGCCTGTAAAACCCACACTTCTCCCTCTCTTTTTCTCTCAGTATAGCTTTGATAAAAAAAAGTGATAAGCTGTACTTTTTCTGAAACTGCAAATGGCCAGAAAATGATGAAAATGGAATGTCTATATTGCTTGCATATGTAGTTAAACTGCATGTTTTCCTCTAATACAAAAGCTTGTTTTGTTTTTCTGCTGTGTGGGCATTGGTTACGTGAGCATGCTTGCATATGTAGTTCATGCAGGGCTTTGTATGCTTATGCTGTATGTTTTTGAAATTGCATTTGGGATTTGAAAAAAAAGTAGTTAATTTAAACATGCAATTTTTTTGGAAAACATAAACTTGTGCATTCATTTAAAATTCCTTTCTTTTTTGTGAACCGGGAGAAATCCCGTGATTTGCAAAAAAGAGTAACTGATTCCGGCCATTGCTTTTAATGATGAAACTTTAATAATTTCGCTTTTTAATCATTTATTCGAATTCTAATCTCTTTTTTAATTTTGCAGGTAACATTAAGTGAGCGGACAAAACGCATTGGATCGGAAGTTTTTAGAATTAGGAATATTAGATTAGTTTTTCATTTCATTTTAGTTTTTGTAAATTTATTATTGTAATTTATTGTAATAGATACAATGTTTACATAATAACTGTACAATTAGAAAAATGAATAAAAAAAACTATTTGCCAATTAAGTTCTTCTTCCTCTTTAATTATTTATTTATCGTTTACAGTTCTTTAAACGAATCATAATTGAAAACGAATTTCAATTACTTACATTCAGAATAATAAACAGATAAATAAATAAGTATCATTGATCAATTAATAGCCTCCATTATTTAATTCTTCATCAATAAATTTCTAAATTATAATAATTAAAACAGGGTGTCAATTATTTAATTTAGTATGACAAATGATTAAATAATCATTATTGACCAATGAACTTTTTCCGAATGTTTATTATATTATTCATAAACCTTTCAATTATGTAATAACTAAGAATAAATTCCAGTTATTTAAATTTAAGATAATGAGTAATAAATAAATACTGTCCGCACAATTAATGCGCCTCTTCTCTAATGTTTATTTTATTATCTATACATCTTTAAACTACATAATAATCGAAAAACGAATTTCAATTATTTAGATTTAAGATAATAAATAATTAATAAGCATCATTTTAGCACGAATCGACTAAATGATTTAATGTTCAGCATAAATAGCTCTTGGCCTGAAAAAGTTATGAATTTTAAAATCGATGAATCAAAATACTGTAATGTAATGATGCAGGTAGGAGACGATATCTTAGGTCAAAATTTGGGGTACAACAGCTGCCCCTATTTAAGTTTCTTCTATCCGGAGATATGAAGATTGAAATCTTCGTTTCGACGAGATTGAAGGTACTTAAATACATAACTACGCAAATTTTGTCCTAAGATGTCGTCGTCATGTTTCATATGAATGCAGCGATCGAACTCACAGAGAAAGATATTGTGTGAAACGAGACAATGTTGGGGGGAATCAAACACCAACAAAACACAGCGGCATGGATTATACATTACTGGGGAAACAAGCTATCGACTTCGAACGACAGACTCCTGACAGCGAATAAAATCGAGGGAATACAACCTCTAACCCTAACAAAAAGAGCATCTTGCATAGGCCATAACAGATTATTGATCCCAAAACAGTGAGTTCGCAACTCAAGGTCGATGGTAGACAGAGAGTATCAAATTGCTGGTAACTGATTACCGACTTCTGGAGGTATCGATTCGTAACAGACTTCCCTGCTAGATTTTCAGAGATATACTCGTTAATGCTGAGGTAATAAGACTGTAGATACGAAGGTTGTTCAACTAAAGAAAACTGCCATTTGTTGTTGTCCAGAGAAAAAACCGATAACATACAAACTGCCCAAATAAAGAAGATGCCGCTTGTTGTCGTCCAGAGAAAATACCGATAACATACAAGCTGCTCAAATAAAGAAGCTGCCGCTTGTTGTATTCCAGAAAAAATACCGATAACATACAAGCTGCTCAAATAAAGAAGCTGCCGCTTGTTGTATTCCAGAAAAAATACCGATAACATACAAGCTGCTCAAATAAAGAAGCTGCCGCTTGTTGTATTCCAGAAAAAATACCGATAACATACAAGCTGCTCAAATAAAGAAGCTGCCGCTTGTTGTATTCCAGAAAAAATACTGATAACATACAAGCTGCTCAAATAAAGAAGCTGCCGCTTGTTGTATTCCAGAAAAAATACCGATAACACACAAGCTGCTCAAATAAAGAAGCTGCCGCTTGTTGTATTCCAGAAAAAATACCGATAACACACAAGCTGCTCAAATAAAGAAGCTGCCGCTTGTTGTATTCCAGAAAAGTAGTAACGTACCGGTAACTCATGAAGAGTTTGCTGCTTGTCGCTTTCGAAAAGACAAAATGACGCACTAGTAGCTCATGAAGAACTGCTGCTCGGCGCTTTCAAAAGAAGTAAATAACGCACTAATAGCTCATGAAGAACTGCTGCTCGGCGCTTTCGAAAAGATAAAATGACGCACTAGTAGCTCATGAAGAACTGCTGCTCGGCGCTTTCAACAAGTAAACGTACAAGTTGCTCATGAAGAGCTGCCGCTTGTCGTTTTCAACAAGTAAACGTACAAGTTGCTCATGAAGAGCTGCCTCTTGTCGTTTTCCAACGGTGTCTATAACGCACAAGTTGCTCATGAAGAGCTGCCGCTTGTCGTTTTCCAAAATAATTCAGAAGGAAACTGCGATGATATTGGCGGAGAATAAAAATCTTCGCCAAAGAGAACCCTGAATCAATCCTTCCCGAGGAGATCATATACTTAAATGTGCAAAATAAATGCACCAACCGTCTAGGTCGCAAACTCACTGGGGAAAGTTAAAGAGATAGCCTATACAAGAGGCAACAACTTCATCTAGGAATAAACCAGAGAGAACACAGTCAAACAAGACTCCACCCGATGAGAAAGTAACTCAATTGGGGAATTCATCGTATTCAGAAGTGGGCAAGGTAGGCTAAACCAAAATCATCCATGAGGGTTAGCTCAGTTGGGGAATTTAGAAAAGAAACACATTGTCTACCTAAGCTGACTTTCTACCTGGAAAGAACATATGTACGTTGTTCGAACAAACAAAGTACGACTCAAAATCAACGGCAAATGTGGATATGCATGCTGATATGAGTGTAAATGAATAAATGAATGTTATGCTGACAAAACAGACAGATGGAATATCTTGGAGATAATAAGATGTCACAGCAAAATAGATACTCGGCCAATCTTGAAAAGACGGAAGATAAACAGAACTGGAAACACAAAGCAACGTTGGAGGGTGTCACGCTACAAGGTCCAAGTCTTCTGAGGAGAAAAGCAATCAAACCCAATCTTCTAACACCAATAGATCACGGTATGAGACAAAATGTACCACACTTCAGAAATCGCCCAAATAGGGATAGCCAAAACAATGCTTAACTGGAACAGCTGGGGAATCACCAAACTTAGTACCACTAGAAACACAAGTTTACACAACCAACACCTCATGGCGATTTGAAATAAAACATGCTCATCATGCAAGGATAAACTACTGTACTGCTTTGCATTTCATGCCTTGACCGTCCTCGGAACGACTGTTAATATTCCTTTCATGATTCGCGACACATTAAAAAAATAAGAATACTTTGTTTCAAATATTTCCGTAAAAATTAAAATTTTGCCCACAAAAGTTAAATGCTCAAATTTCATTAATAAGAGGTTGTTCGCTAACAATGCGACTCCAACGGTTTACAAAAGCTTGGGGAAATAATACATGAAATAACAGGTCATACAAAAACAATGATCGCTATTCTCCCTAACAACTTTGAATTCCAGAATGTGTTCAGATGCTGAAACTGATTTGACCAGAAATTTGCCTAAGCGAAATACTTCTTGACTGCATCGGCGTTCAAGGGACGTGGGAGTTCTTCACCGTCCATATTAGTGAGAATCATGGCACCCCCAGAGAAAACTTTCTTAACAACATACGGTCCTTCATAATTTGGAGCCCACTTGCCCCTTGAATCAGGTTGGAAAGATAATATTTTCTTGAGTACAAGGTCACCTTCTCTGAACTCGCGCGGTCGAACCTTCTTATCAAAAGCCTTCTTCATCCTTTGCTGGTACAACTGACCGTGACACAAAGCTGTCAATCTCTTTTCTTCGATTAAATTCAACTGATCGTATCTACTTTGACACCATTCAGCCTCAGAAAGTTTAGCTTCCATCAACACTCTCAAAGACGGAATCTCCACCTCCACGGGGAGTACGGCTTCCATACCGTAAACTAGGGAAAATGGGGTCGCACCTGTTGAAGTTCGAACTGAAGTACGGTATCCATGTAAAGCAAACGGAAGCATTTCATGCCAATCCTTATAAGTTACTACCATCTTCTGGACAATCTTTTTGATGTTCTTGTTAGCAGCTTCAACAGCCCCATTCATCTTCGGTCTGTAAGGAGAGGAATTATGATGTTCGATCTTGAACTCTTCACAAAGCTCCTTCATCATCTTGTTATTCAAATTCGAACCATTATCAGTGATGATCTTGCTCGGGATACCGTATCGACAAATGATCTGATTCTTGATAAATCTGACTACCACCTGTCTGGTTACATTAGCATAAGACGCTGCTTCCACCCACTTAGTAAAATAATCAATCGCTACCAAGATGAAACGATGACCATTTGAAGCTTTGGGTTCAATCATTCCAATCATATCAATGCCCCACATAGAGAAAGGCCAAGGTGAAGAGATAACGTTGAGGAGGGTCGGCGGCACGTGCATCTTGTCTGCATAAATCTGGCATTTATGACATTTCTTCACATACTTGCAGCAATCAGATTCCATGGTCATCCAATAGTAACCATCTCTCAACATTTTTCTAGCCATTGCATGTCCATTGGCATGAGTGCCAAAGGACCCTTCATGTACTTCTTGCATCAGCATGTCCGCTTCACGTCTGTCTACACATCTGAGCAAGACCATGTCGTAATTCCTCTTATACAAAACTTCTTCATTGAGAAAGAAACTGCTTGCTAATCTTCTCAACGTCTTCCTATCTTTGTTGGATTCCCCAGGCGGGTACTCTTGAGTTTGAAGGACTCGTTTAATGTCATAGAACCATGGTTTGTCGTCGGTGACCTCTTCCACTGAAAACACATGAGCAGGTCTATCAAGGCACATAACTCGGATTGTAGGCACGTCGTTCCAATCATTCACTTGAAACATTGAAGACAAAGTGGCTAAAGCATCAGCCATTTGATTCTCGTCTTTAGGGATATGATGTAATTCTACTTTGTTGAAGAAAGTTAACAACCTTCTAGCATAGTCTCTGTAAGGGATCAAACCAGGATGACGAGTTTCCCATTCTCCTTTGATTTGATTAATTACCAGTGCCGAATCTCCGTAAATATCAAGAATTTTAATCCTTAGATCTACTGCTTCTTCGAGACCCATAATACACGCCTCATACTCTGCCATGTTATTCGTGCAGTCGAACTTCAGTCTCGCCGTGAATGGGATATGAGTACCTCGGGGAGTAACGATGATTGCCCCAATTCCATTTCCATAGGAATTCACAGCTCCGTCAAATATCAAACCCCAACGGGATTCAGGATCAGGTCCTTCTTCAGGTAACAGCTCTTCACAATCTTTAGCTTTCAAGTACATAACATCTTCATCTGGGAAATCAAACTTGATGGATTGATAGTCTTCAATTGGTTGGTGAGCCAAATGATCGGCTAAAATACTCCCTTTGATCGCTTTCTGAGTGTGGTACTCAATGTCATATTCAGATAACAACATCTGCCAACGGGCTATTCTTCCAGATAAGGCGGGCTTCTCAAAGATATACTTGATTGGGTCCATTCTGGAGATCAACCAAGTAGTGTGATTAATCATATACTGGCGCAGACGGCGAGCAGCCCAAGCTAAAGCACAACAGGTTTTCTCAAGCAATGAGTACCGAGATTCACAGTCTATGAATTTCTTACTCAAATAATATACAGCATGTTCTTTTCTTCCGGTCTCGTCTTGCTGACCAAGCACACATCCCATGGAATCTTCCAATATAGTCAGGTACATAATCAAAGGTCTTCCTTCCACCGGAGGAATCAAAATGGGAGGTTCCAGCAAATATTCTTTGATGCTATCAAAAGCTCTCTGACAATCTTCTGTCCATACACATCCTTGGTTCTTCCGAAGAAGCTTGAAAATCGGCCCACAGGTAGCAGTCATATGAGAAATAAACCTAGAAATGTAGTTCAGTCTCCCAAGGAATCCTCTTACTTGTTTTTCCGTCTTGGGTGCGGGCATTTCCCGAATAGCTTTGACTTTATCAGGATCTACCTCAATACCTTTCTGACTGACAATGAAACCCAGAAGTCTTCCAGAACGAACACCAAAAGTGCACTTGTTGGGATTCAGACGGAGTTTGTACTTTCTCAAACGCTGGAATAACTTCAACAAATGCTCCAAGTGATCTTCCTCAGTCTGCGATTTGGCAATCATGTCATCCACATACACTTCAATCTCCTTATGCATCATGTCATGGAACAAAGCAGTCATGGCTCTTTGGTATGTTGCACCAGCATTCCTCAAACCAAACGGCATAACTCGATAACAAAATGTTCCCCAAGGTGTAATGAAAGCGGTCTTCTCCATATCTTCCGGCGCCATCTTGATTTGATTGTAACCAGAGAAACCATCCATGAAAGAAAAGACTTTGAACTTGGCAGTACTGTCGACCAATACGTCAATATGAGGTAATGGGAAGTCATCCTTCGGACTAGCTCTATTCAGATCTCTGTAGTCTACACACATCCGAACCTTGCCATCCTTCTTAGCAACAGGCACTATATTGGCTAACCATTGAGGATAGACCGATGTAGCAAGGAAACCTGCATTTATCTGCTTCTGAACCTCCTCTTTAATCTTGTCAGCCATGTCAGGGCGAGTCCTTCTCAACTTCTGCTTGATCGGTGGACACTCGGGTCTCAACGGTAAACGATGCTCCACAATGTCGTTGTCCAAACCTGGCATATCTTGGTAGGACCAAGCAAACACATCAACATACTCTTTGAGAAGCTCCACCATTTTCTCCTTAACCTCCGGGATAAGTAAAGCTCCGACTTTGACTTCCTTTCTATCCTCTTCATCACCCAAGTTGACCAACTCTACAGGTTCTTCAAATGGTTGAATAACCTTCTCATCATGCTCAAGCAAACGGGAAATCTCAACAGGAACCTCTTCATCATCCTCTTCTTCGGCTCTGAACACAGGGAATTCAAAGTTGGGAGAGGGCATAGGATCATTGTTTTCGATGGTTAAGTCATGAAGTAGTCTGCACACATGATTATGCTTTATTTTAGAAATCGATTTGTGCAAATAAAACAAAATGTTATTAATTAATTTCATTGTTATTTCCCAGAAAAAGTGAAAAATAAAACAGCAGTGGATAAAATAACATTTTTATTCATTAAAGGGGAAATACTTGAAACAAAAAGCCCAGACATTTCTCTTTTGCCTTGGGCAGAGCAAAAGGAGTTATTTTTCATAGCCCGACACAAAATACGTTTCGCCTTGGGCAGAGCGAATTTTTCAAAGGAAAATAAACAAAACATTACTCGGAAATGTGTATAACCACAGGAACATCAACAGCTATCCAGTTTTGGCAAACCAATCCAGGCGTCACAAACACAGGCAAATCCTCCTCGGAATCATCATCTATGATAGCATCAACCTCAGGATGCACAAACCCTGCACTTCGGAAGACCTCTTGAATCGGACGAACAACCACCTCCTTCTTGACCCTTGCAGATATTGGATGAAAACCCAAACCTTCCCCAGACTTGTTCTCGGGTAACGTCAACACCTGGCCCCATCCTTCGGCCGAACCACTTTCCACCACTCGTCGCGCATCCTCAAAAGAAGAGATGGATGCCCCTTGCTTCTTCACTGTATTCTTAGCAACAGATAGGCCCTGGAACTGGGTCCCAACATCCTCGTCAGCATCAATAAAAGAAAACGATGATAAATGGCTTACCACCATGGCCTGCTCTCCCCCAATCATCACTAGCTTCCCATGTCTTACAAACTTTAGTCTCTGATGGAGCGTGGAGGTGACTGCCCCGGCATCATGGATCCAGGGACGACCCAATAAACAGCTGTAGGCAGCACGGATATCCATCACTTGGAAAGTGATTTGAAAAGTATGGGGACCAATCACTATGGGAAGATCCACTTCACCAATAACTGTCTTCCTGGAACCATCAAACGCTTTAACAATTACTCCACTAGGCCTCATAGGAGCACCTGGATATGAAAGTCGAGACAACATGGTCTTGGGCATCACATTCAACGACGAGCCCGTATCCACCAACACACTTGATAAGGTATCGTTTCCACAACTTACTGAAATATGCAAAGCCATATTATGGTTTCTCCCCTCCTCCGGGAGTTCTTCATCACTGAAACCCAGATTGTTACACGAAGTTATATTTCCCACAATCCCATCAAACTGATCAACTGTCACATCATGGTCTACGAACGCCTGGTCCAAGACCTTCATCAAGGCTTCTCTATGTGCACCAGAATCTCTCAATAAGGCAAGCAAGGAAATCTTGGAAGGTGTTTGCAAAAGCTGGTCCACAATCTTATACTCACTTCTTTTGATAAGCTTTAGGATCTCATCCTCTTCAGGGTGAGGGATAGGTTCACTGGATCGGCCTATCTCAACTCTTGGTTCAACATTTCTTACGGGAATCTCCGCCGGTATGGGCCTCCTAACTTGAACTTCTGGTCTCCTCGACGGTACTGCGGCAAAAACACGCCCACTTCTTGTAACTCTACTCACATCGGCAATATTAACAAAGACGGTCTGGTTGGTATGGGGACTTCTACCCCATTCTCGATCATTGTGGCGTTATACTTGTACGGCACGGCTTGGTCTGAGCTGTAAGGCACAGGGCCAGGCGGGTAAATAATCAAAGGATCAACAGGCGCAACCTGACTGTCGTAAGCAATCTCCACGGATTCTGGCAAATTAAATTGTGGGGTGATAACATTCACTTCATCTTCCGGATTTCGGTCATAGGTAATAGTGATAATTCTCTGATCTAGCAACTTCTGAATGTCCTCCTTCACAATAGGACAATCATCCTCTCTTGAACAAAACTCACAAACGTCATAATCATGCTGGTGCCTAACAAAGGCAAGTCTTCTCAAACTCTGATGTAACCTGATCAATGATTCTCTTATGTGCTCGACTTGAAAAACTCGGAACTTCCCCGGACAACCTTCCACCATATTCACTGAAGCTGCCCCATGTCGAGGCAAAGGATTATCTCTAACATTTGGATTAACATCCTTAAAAGACAAGATGCCATTCTTAATTAACCTCTGCACGTCCGCCTTCAGAGCAAAGCAATTCTCAAGGTTGTGCCCCGGCGACCCTTGATGATATTCACAGAATTGATCTGCCTTGTACCACGGAGAAGCACTGTTTGGTGCGACAGGAGGAGGCTTTGTTGTGATGAGATTCTTTCTGATGAGAGCAGGGAACAATTCAGTATACGTCATAGGAATGGCATCGAACTGCGGTTTTCTGGGTGAACGATTCTGATTGTTGAACGGATAAGCCTGTTGTCGAGGCTGCTGCTGAAATGGCCGGGGTTGAGTTGGCGGGATTTGATGAGCTGGGGCCATCAAAGCTGGGCGGACAACCGGAGTGACTACCGCAACGTGAGAGTAACCTCTCCTAGGCCTACCTGGAAACAAAGCACTGACATCCTGCTCTTTTCTTTTCGGGAAAACACTTCCAAACTTCTTCGCACTGCTAGACGGACTCCCTTCTTTAACCAAACGCCCTTCGCGAATCCCTTCCTCTAATCTCATGCCCATGCTCACCATTTCGGTGAAGTCACTGGGTGCGCTGGCTATCATTCTCTCATAGTAAAAGGACCCCTAAAGTCTTCAAAAATATCTTAGTCATCTCTTTCTCCTCAAGAGGTGGATAGATTTGAGCAGAAATTTCACGCCACCTCTGGGCGTACTCCTTAAAAGATTCTCGGTCTCTCTGCGACATCGCCCGGAGTTGATCCCTGTCCGGCGCCATGTCAACGTTGTACTTGTACTGATGGACAAAGGCTTCACTAAGATCGTTAAAGTTGCGGATTCGAATGCTGTCTAAACCCATATACCACTTTAGAGCAGCACCCGTCAAACTGTCTTGAAAATAATGAATCAACAAATCATGATCATCGGAGTACGTAGACATCTTCCTCACGTACATTGTCAAATGACTTCTAGGACACGAATCACCCTTATATCTCTCAAAGTCTGGCACTTTGAATTTCGCTGGAATCTTGACATTCGGAACTAAACAAAGGTCATGCGTACTCTTCCCAAACAAATCCTTCCCTTTCAATGCTCTAAGCTCCTTCTGCATTTCCTGGAACTGATCCTGAAATTCTTCCATTCTATCAAAAAGACCCAAACTTTCAACGGGCTCGGCAGGATAAATTGGTTCATTCAAGTATGGCACTGAGTGGACCACAGGAGCAACGGTCGTCATAACTGGTTGCGGAAAAGGTGCTACAGACGGAATTACTGGCGGCATGGCAGTTGTCTCTGGTTGAGGAAGAGACAATGCAGGCTGAAATAGAGGTTGTACGGTAGGCTGATACCCTTCTGGCACAAAGTTGTAAGGCATTCCCCACGGAAAACCTTTCGGCATCTGGTGTTGAAGCGGAGAGTTGATTTGAGTTACGGAGGCAGGAACTGTGACAATTTCGGAAACCACTGGAGTTGAAGTCTGAATCTCGGCAACCGTAGTCGATGGCTGATTCTGAACAGCCACCAAACTTTCCACCAACGCTGTTAACTTTTCCATCTCGGCACGAAGTGTAGCAACTTCCCCACGAAGCTCGTGATTTTCCTGTTCCAAATCTTCCATTCTCCTCTGACGATTGGCCCGAGTGTCGTATCGGTGAGACAGCTTGACAACCTTCGGTGGAAAAAGAACAAGAATGAGACTCTAGAAAACATGTGATGTGGAATGTGAAATGATGCATGATGGCGATGCAAATGATGACTCATTTTAAAAGTTTTTCAAGGAACTTTAGTAACTTTGCATACATCAATGGTAAAGGAATTTAGAACAACAAAACTCAATCCGTTAATCGAAAGCGATAAATTACAACTTACAATTTGGAATAGTAAATTACAACCTTGGGATAACAAATCCACTAATGAAAGCAATAAATTACAACTTGGAGCATGAAAACCATAATAAAGTGATAAATTACATTTTTAAAACATGAAAGCAGTAAATTACAACTTGGAGCATGAAGCCCAAAATAAGACAATAAATTACAACTTCGGAGCATGAAGCCCTTAATAAAACAATAAATTACAACTTCGGAGCATGAAGCCCTTTTACATAGTTTTACAAAATGACATCAATAAAATAAACTAAAGCTAAAGCTTACTCGGAATCCTCATATGACGGACCAAACACCAGCTGTAATCGGAGCTTCTTGATCTTTTCTTCGTAAAAGTCTTCCATATCCTTCTTTTCCGCTATCAGTCGATCAATGATTTCTTCCTGCGGATTAGGAACGAGAGCCACGCTTACTGAACCTTCCCTTTTTCTTTCCCTTTCACTCGCATACTTCTTCAGCAAGGCATCCTTCTGACGAAGCTTCTCATCATGGTCAACAAACCGGCCGTCTTGAATAAGCAACAACTCCTTCTTTTCTTTCAGCTGTCGAGTCAGGACTCGATTCTCATATTCAGACATATGGTACTTTTCCTTCCAAGCATCCCTCTCGGACTTCATCCTAGCCAGGTTTCCTTGATATTCTCCTACATCCGCGATAGGGATAACAACTGATGATGGTGCGATGGCAGGGAATAAAGGTTTCTCAAGTTTATACGGCATCTTGAGAGCACAAGCCCTAGCACGGACCCACTGCAGGTAAGGTTCCAAAGAGACGGCACCTCTATGTCCCAACATATCTCTCCCTTTCTTGTGGATATGACGCCAAGCTCCTTCAATCTCCCTCTTAGCAGCCTGATGATCTTGTCCTTCCTGAAGAAAGAAACCACTCACATGGATGTTGTTCGGATTATCTCTCATCGGGTACCCGAACTGACGGCGCGCTAGAACAGGGTTGTAGTTGATTCCACCTCTCGTACCAAGAAGAGGTACGTTGGGAAAAGCACCACAGCTGTCAATGATCTCCACGTCATGGTAAACTCGATTGTACCAGTCAATATCGAAATGAGTGAGAGCCATAATCTTTGGCGCCCAACGCGGTTCCCTCTCGAGATCCCAGAAAGCATCGGACCCAGGTAAATGCGAGACGTACCACTGATACAGCAACGGCACACAACAGATAATCATCCCTCCTTGATAAGAGTTTCGAAGATGGATAGAGTAATACGTGTCCCCTAGCAGCGTAGGGACCGGATTTCCAATCAGGAAAACTCTGATGGCGTTGACATCCACAAATTTATCAACGTTAGGGAATAAGAAAAGACCATATGCAAGCAAAGCAAACACGTCCTCGAAGGCAACGGTATCCTTTGTATCAGCAAAATAACGAGCTTTCTTCAACAGAAACTGTGCCGGCAAACCCCGGATTCCTCCTTTCGTAGTCATATTCTCCTCTATCTCTGACTTCTTCAGGAGGGTGATGGTTGCTATCTCGTGGGATTTAGGCTCCTCTTCCAATCCAGAAAAAGGAACACGGTCGGTGATCGGCAAACCAAGAATATAGGAGTACTCCTCTAAAGTAGGCATCAACTGATAATCCGGGAAGGTGAAACATCGGTACAAGGGATCATAGAACTGAACCAACGTGTTGAGGATGCCTTTCTTCATCTTGCGCTTCATGAGAGGTACGATGGACCCGTACTTCTTCTGAAAATCTGTCGGACTCTCTATCTTCGGAATCAAACTCTTCAATTCTTCAATCTCGGGCTCCTTGAAGCTAAAGCTTCGAGTATTTCTTCTTCCAAGTTCCATAATACCCTGAGACGTTTGCAAAAATCATTCCAAAGTTCCTTGAAAAACGAGTTTTTTACAAAGATGTTGATGAATGCATGAATGAATGATAATGCAACAATCACACACAAGTTTGCAAACATGGGGTTTAAAGGTTCAACGTTCAGCATGGAGTCAAGGGTAAAGCCCACCCAAAGGTATGTACTAATGGTTCAGTTACACCTGTAAGACAAGGTTCTAAGAGTTCCCAGAGTCTACATCCCTCTTTCGGACATTGCCAATGTCTTGATTACTCAATAATTAGCAATATTCTCAAGAGAAACTCGTCCGAGCGTAGCATCGCGTGATAACTACTTCCGAATTACTCCGTTATAGTCTCCGCGCTACACCTAAAAGGCCAAGATGGGTTGGGGTTCTACGGTCCTCAACTTCTCGGGCTCCTAGGTCGAAAATAATAATGTCTTCCCGATTACTCGGTAAACAAATATTAAGTTCAAGAGGGCCTTCCATTGAGTGGGGGATCTCATGCCTCCTTCTTCGGGATTACTCCCTCAAAGTTAACATGACTATACCGCCCGTCCTATTCCTTAAGTGTTACTTAATCCGGGTATAGGATTCGTCCTTTGCAAAAAAACCCAAACACCCCAAATTTAAACACGTAATCAAGCAAATCAAATAATAATAAACAGATAAAACAAATTAGGCTTAACCCACTTAGGGATGGACCAGCAAGAGGTCAATCTCTCCCCAGCAGAGTCGCCAATTCTGTAGCGATAAAAAATGTAGCGGGGTAAATCGGAGATCGAATTATTGATTAATTCGTCTCACAAAAGCAAGAGTCGCCACCGCGCTTTATTGTTTCCAAAGGAAAAGGGAAAAGAGCGAAATAAAACCCTAAATATGCAATGTAAATAATAATAAAAATACAAAGCATTTTTGAAAAGAGATCTTATGGTTCGGGGGTTGGTTATACAATGGGAAGGTACTAGCACCCAATGCATCTATAGTACTCTATAGGAACCTTTTGAAATATCTGTTTTATTTAAAATTGATTGCTTGATTGAAAATAAATCGTTTTGGCCGAAAAGGGATACGGGCGGTTTTTTGAAGTTGCGACGACCTAATGTCGAAGTTTTTGCTTAAAGGGGCACAAATTTTGAAAAGGGTGAATATTTGAGGAAAAATTATCCTAAGTTTTAATGAAATGCGAAAATTCGCGCAGTTAGACTTGAGGACATGAAGTCAACAAATTTACTGTTTTTTCCTTTGGATTTAAGCATGAACCGAATAAACAAATAAGTACACGGACAAAATATGCAAATAACGATTAAATAACGATAATCTAAATGATGGAATAAACGATGCGAATAATGCGTTTTTATGATTTTTTGGTTTAATGTTAATCGGGAAGAAAGCATTTTAAAATTTTTTACGCATTTTGATAAGGATGAAAAACAAAAGAATTATTTAACGAGGACGTAATGTTTTTTTTTAGTTTTAAGTTATTAAGTTTTTTGATATATTTTGATATTAATATTAATAAAGCAAGAAAACGGATTAATAAAATATTTTTAAGTTTTTTCCTATTTTTATGTTTTATTTTATTATAAATAAAAAGTATTACTTTAAGAATTCTTTAATGATTAAATTAAATTAAAACCCAATGCTACTAACTTAAATCTAATTTTTAAAAGATACTAAGATTACTAAATTAAATCCTAAGAGTTTAAATTAATAAAATTAGTCAATCATTAAAAATTGTTTTAAATTACATCTCTTATTTTGATTAACTAGATTAAAACTTAAACTAATAAGATTCTAAGGGGGGTAATCAAATAGAAAGAAATGTATTAAAAGGAGGTGAATAAATAAGTCAATATAGGCTAAAAGATTGGGATAAGGCCCAAGGCAAAATTGAAGACAGGGGGGTGCACAAAGAAGTCGTAGGCTTAAGCTGGGAAAAAAAAGGGTGAGGCCCATAAGTTGACAAAGGGTTAGGGTTAATTGTTTTTTAACAATGAGATTAGGGTTGTGTTGTTAGGCAGAAACGGCGCGCCTCTTCTTCTTCACGATCTTCTTCTTCGCCTCTCCTTCTTCACTCTCGCCTCTGAACTTGATGTCTCTCCTTGCTATGGCCACCCACTCCAGCTCCTCTTCCCTCCAGTTGAACGAGAAACGGGACGGCTACAGATTCAGTAAGAAACATGATTGATTTCGTTAACGCTTGGTTCCGTTCGCATGTTGATTCTACGATTTATGTTATGTTTGATCTTGATTGATTCTTATGTTTGATTGTTAATGTTTGATTGAGGATGTTCAAATAAATAAATAAAAAAAAGAGAAGGGACCGTTACCTAGGTGGAGACGGAGGAGGACGCTAGGAGCGACGGAGGCCAGGCGGTGAGGAGAGGGGAAGCGAGCCCGCTACGGTGATCGGTATTACGCTGTTTTCCTCTTCTTGGTTGTTGTCACTGTACTGTATTTTGTTTCTTCTCCTTGTTTGAACGTGATACTGTATGATGATTCTGGTTTTTTCTTCTTCTTCTTGAGACTGTTACTGTGCTTCTGTTTTTCCTCTTCTTCTTGAACGTGATGCTATACGATGTGTATTGTTCTGGAAAATGTTTTTTTGGTATGATGTTGGCTTGAGTAATAGTTTGAAAGGCCAGTGATGTTGATACTGAGGCCTAGCCTGTTGCCTTAGAAATTGGTTCTAGCTTGGATCGTTTCAGGTTTTTTGGTGGAGGATATTCAGGCTTGGTGTAATGGACTTGACATGGTTATGTGTATAGGGGTTTCGTGTTGGTTGGACAGGTTGATGGAAAATAGGGCGTGAATCTTTTTGCTAGGCTATATTGATGGTGTTGTTTTAACTGGTTGTTTGGGCGTGATATTGTTTTGATACCTCTTTGACAATGAATGATGATGTTGGCTGGAATGGCTCAATCCATTTTGCAAAGTTTTGGTGTATGGTTGGAATAGTTTTTGACAGTATTGGTGTGATTATGCAGGTCTGCTAGCTTTGTATATTTTTCTGATAACTCTTTTTTTTCTCCCTGTTTTTTGAAGGCTTGCTTATCTGATATATCCTATTGGTTTCCTTTGGTTATATGTTATAACAACTTCCCTCTCTTCTTTTCGCTACAGGCTGGAAATTTGAAATGTGCTTTGGGATTTCCTGAGCATTCTGCACTATACTGTCCCTCCAATTTGTTTCTATTCTTCTTTTATGTTATTATCTCTACTGGCTATATTTTATAATTTGTCTTGTATATCCCTTTTCTGCCTATGCCAAGCCTGTAAAACCCACACTTCTCCCTCTCTTTTTCTCTCAGTATAGCTTTGATAAAAAAAAGTGATAAGCTGTACTTTTTCTGAAACTGCAAATGGCCAGAAAATGATGAAAATGGAATGTCTATATTGCTTGCATATGTAGTTAAACTGCATGTTTTCCTCTAATACAAAAGCTTGTTTTGTTTTTCTGCTGTGTGGGCATTGGTTACGTGAGCATGCTTGCATATGTAGTTCATGCAGGGCTTTGTATGCTTATGCTGTATGTTTTTGAAATTGCATTTGGGATTTGAAAAAAAAGTAGTTAATTTAAACATGCAATTTTTTTGGAAAACATAAACTTGTGCATTCATTTAAAATTCCTTTCTTTTTTGTGAACCGGGAGAAATCCCGTGATTTGCAAAAAAGAGTAACTGATTCCGGCCATTGCTTTTAATGATGAAACTTTAATAATTTCGCTTTTTAATCATTTATTCGAATTCTAATCTCTTTTTTAATTTTGCAGGTAACATTAAGTGAGCGGACAAAACGCATTGGATCGGGAGTTTTTAGAATTAGGAATATTAGATTAGTTTTTCATTTCATTTTAGTTTTTGTAAATTTATTATTGTAATTTATTGTAATAGTTACAATGTTTACATAATAACTGTACAATTAGAAAAATGAATAAAAAAAACTATTTGCCAATTAAGTTCTTCTTCCTCTTTAATTATTTATTTATCGTTTACAGTTCTTTAAACGAATCATAATTGAAAACGAATTTCAATTACTTACATTCAGAATAATAAACAGATAAATAAATAAGTATCATTGATCAATTAATAGCCTCCATTATTTAATTCTTCATCCATAAATTTCTAAATTATAATAATTAAAACAGGGTTTCAATTATTTAATTTAGTATGACAAATGATTAAATAATCGTTATTGACCAATGAACTTTTTCCGAATGTTTATTATATTATTCATAAACCTTTCAATTATGTAATAACTAAGAATAAATTTCCAGTTATTTAAATTTAAGATAATGAGTAATAAATAAATACTGTCCGCACAATTAATGCGCCTCTTCTCTAATGTTTATTTTATTATCTATACATCTTTAAACTACATAATAATCGAAAAACAAATTTCAATTATTTAGATTTAAGATAATAAATAATTAATAAGCATCATTTTAGCACGAATCGACTAAATGATTTAATGTTCAGCATAAATAGCTCTTGGCCTGAAAAAGTTATGAATTTTAAAATCGATGGATCAAAATACTGTAATGTAATGATGCAGGTAGGAGACGATATCTTAGGTCAAAATTTGGGGTACAACAATTGGAATATTTGTTTTTCAGCCCAAGCCCACTGTTGCACCTTTATAAGACTTGCATCCTTATTCATTAAGCTGCAACTTTTAAAAAGAAGAACATATTCATTCTGTTTTTAGAAGTCTAAGTCTTTTTAATTGTAATACACTCTAAGTATTGGCTTAATACTTGAGTTGTAATTTGAGTTGTTAATTGTAGATCATTCATAAGCTTTTAAGTATTAAATGATTGAAGTTCTTCAAACTTAATATTTCTGTTGTTCTTCACTGTTAGTGATTGAAGGGATTTGAGAAGGGCCTCATACCTAGGTGTGTCTTAGGTAGAAGTATAGCACATGTAGTAATTAGATCGTAAAGTGATTGTTTACTGAGGGTCTATGAATTATTGTTATTTAGTGGACTTGTCCCTTGCTTGGTAACCCCCATAGTAGGTGTTATTGTACACCGAACTGGGTTAACAATCCCTTGTGTTTTTACTGCTTTTAATATTGTTGCATTATATACTGTCCTCAGATATTTGTATCGTGAAATCTCCTTCGATATCTTGTATCTGATACCAAAATTTCAATATATATATATATATATATATATATATATATATATATATATATATATATATATATATATATATATATATATATATATATATATATATATATATATATATATATAATATTTGTTTGGTTGATTATGTGTCTTCAAATAAATTGTATAATGAGATATTTATGAATAAAGTCAATTTTATTGGCAAAAAAGTAGCCTATAAAATCTATTTTTATTCAGCTATTTTCATGGACATGATATTCAATACACTAGATCTGGGGAAACCATAATAGCATCAATGCACGATGTGAGCTACAGGTGACACGAACTAGAAAGTGTGAGAGTTGATTGCGAACCTTTTCTGCGGGCCTCTCTTTTAGAGGACTTCGCCTCTTTTTGAGGACTTTGGGAATAGGGAAATATATGCGAGCACAAATATAAACACACGTACAAAATATCTACTTCAAAGGTAGGGTTTTAAACAAACCAAACACAAATAGCATACAAAAAGCGGTATCTTTTACGGGTCTTTAAACATCGACTTCGAGCACACGCTCTTTATTTCCTACTTCTCATGATATCTAGAAAGCGTTAAAGAAATGCAATAAAGTACGGAAATGTAAAAAAAAAGTAGTAGCAATGGCTACCAAAAGCAAACAGATCGTCAAAAGCGGATGAAAGAAATGGAGAAGCAAGGAGTACCCGTCGAGCAAGCTTCACCAAGAAACAAACAAAGTTAGAAATGATATCCAACTATATAAGTATAATGTGCGCTGCAGATGCACCACACATGTTAACGTTCTTGCACAAGGTACCATACAAGCCAAACAATATCTAAACAAGTATGAGTAATGAATATTTCTCATGGAATGAGAAACGGAAGCGTGTCGCGTCGGAAGCGAGCATAAGCTAAGTGTTTTCCAATCACATAACCACCATTTTGGTATATGATTGGAAACACCATAATGTACCTTACACCATCAACAAACGAGTAAAAAGTAACAAGTAAAATACAAGCTCAAATGAATGGAAAAGTTGCTTGAAGAAGCATGGGAGAGGTATGGCATTATGTGAAGAAACTAAAAAAAGTTTTTGTTTCAGTGAGGTAATCGGTTACCATAATGAGGTAACCGGTTACTTCAGCCAAAATTGCAAAGTATGGTTACTGTCTTGGCGAGGTAACTGGTTACTATAATGAGGTAACCGGTTACTTGACTTAAAGTTTTGAAAAAATTTCTTAGAAGTGACAAGGTAACTGGTTACCATAGTGAGGTAACCGATTACGTCGTTGTGGCAGAGACTTTTCTTTGCATTTTTAGCCTAGTAACATGGTTCAAGCATTATGTCAAACACCTAATCTACCTATTTTCACATGATTTTCTATGCATGATTCAAGGCTCAAATCTACATTAATTCACATGTAAATCAAGGTTTGGCAATAAGTTTTCAAGAGCAACAACATTTAACAACTTGAATAAGCACTTTTCTTTGAAAAATCACTTAATTGTGTAAATGCTTTTTATCAACCAATTCCGGATCTCAACATTATGATTGATTCAATTTACTATTCTACAACTAGATCCACAATCTCAATTAAATTCTTTAATCAAAATCTTGCTCAATTATCAATTCTAGAAAAATGTTTATTCAAGAATTAATTATGAAAGAAATGATCAAATCAAGAAAGTTTACCGTGAAATCGAAAAGGAGGTTGAGGAGAGGAGATCGCAAGTGACAAATTGAAGATCAGAGAAGCGTAACAAGACAGAGGGAGAGGCGAAAATTCTTGAGAGATTGAGAGAATTCTTGCTTCTTCAGCAAGTTGTTGTGTGTTCTTGATCAACCTTGAGAGAGATTGGTGTTTGATTCTTTGAGCAATTGAGAGAAAAGAATGTTGGTGTTTATGTAGTAGAGAGTGAAAATTGAACAAATGAATCTTTTTTTTTTGTGAGTGCAGAATTTTATATATAGTGTGTGGGAATAAGTCTTGGAACTTGACCGCGTCAGTCTAAAAAATAAGGGAAAATCCCGATTTACGCTCGGAGCCAAATTCCAGGGTGAAGTCATCATAAAAAATGAAGATGACGATTTATGTGACACATGGACGAAAGAATAGGGTCAATAAGATACAAATTGAGCGAGTTATAATCATCGGAGAGACGGGAAACATTATGTGTCAAATGAATTAAATCAACTTGCAGTTTTTTCAGTGTGCCACGGGCAAAACGAACAAAAAACGAAAGCATTTCGGGTACCGTACACGTACGGAATATGAAACCAAATGAAGCTAACGGAATTTTTGAACCAAAGCCACTAGAACTATCATAATAAGATAAAAATTGATCGAGATATGATTTTTTGAACGCTGCAAAAAATAATATTTGTGACTATTTTTACACTGAAAAATTCCTTAATAATCCATAGTTTCTGACACTTTCCCTAAGGAATCAGCTCTTGGTCGCAAAAGATGAAATGAAAATGGAATCAAGATGGAATTTTGGCCACCGGAACGGACGTCAAATGAAGAACGAAGATTTAATTATGAATATTTAGTGTCCAAAAAATACCGGTTCAACACCCTTTTTCCATTATATTTTCCACTGCGCGCTTTCAGAAGATTCGCTCTTTTGGGGTCCTTCCTTGAGGAATCAACTTTCGGTCCGAACAGAAGAGTTGGAGATGACATCAAGACAGACTTTTCAATAAAAGAACCACTCCGGGACGAAGAACTAGATCGAACTTAAGAATTTTTGAAAATCTGCAAGACGATAAATTGACAGTTAATTCAGGTTACTATCTTCAAAAGATGAAATTCTTTGAATGTCTTCTTCACAGAATTAACCCTTCATTCGAACATGAGAGTTTGACAATAAAATCAAGGAGTCTCGAAGCTTGAGGAATCTGTTGCATATGTGATCCCATGGTCGCCGACATGCAAATGGTATATGAAAAGTTACATGACCTACTGAAAGATATGTACATGAAAGATGCAAGATGCGTGAGGCGGATAGTCCTAAAAAAGGGTAGGACAAGTTTGGGGTATTACACCAAAAAATAATTTGCACGTCCTTTATTTTCCATATATCTAATGCAACCTTCTCGACTTTGAAGCCTTCGAAACCTCGTTGAGATGACCAGCATTCCTTTTTCTTTCACATGCATTTCAAATTGAAATGTCCACGAAGGATAGTTTTTTCCAGTAAACCGAACACAAAAATTATTTCTTTCCTTTTTCGAAGCTATGAAATCAAACCAAAAACAAGAATCAACGACGGAAAAAACATGTGTAGAGAAGACCAAAAACATAGAAGGAGATCAAAACAAGAATCACCCAAAACAAAACAAAAATCAAATCCAAAAAAAAAAAACAATATTGTCGAAAAAAATACTTATCAACAAAAAGTATACAAGTTTGATTAATAACATGTTGTTTCTATGTTAGAATTTCTATTTTTTTGTTATCTTTTCATCAATTTGATGCTATTCATATATAATACATAAGTCATAAATGAATTAATGATACATTTAATTCATATAATAATTTTTTTACAATTAGAGACCGACTAACCTATATTCAACAAAATATACTTATAAAAAATCACTGCAATAATTATTCCTTATTGACAGCTATAAATATAATCATCGAAAATGAACAAAGTGTTAAATTGTTAAATTTCACTCGTTTTTGGTTGTTTTTGACACACTCGTGAATTTCGTAAACCTAATTAGTGGACGAAAAAAAGATTCATCTGTTTCTAGTTTAAACTTCATTCAGGTACTAGAAATTTGACTAGCTAAGTTCAATTGTTTGCCATATTATAACTTGATTTTTTTTTTTTAAGTAGAAACTAACATGTGCTAAAAGATTAACCAAAACATGAAACTAACACATGTCACATACTCACCACTTAATTATACACATCTTCTCGAAACTAAAGTACGTGCAAAACATGGCAAATATTGATTATGATAATGCGCACTATAGCATTTTAAGTCCAAATTGGAGGCAACAACAGTTCTTCAATTTACAAATGAGATCACTCACCAGCAACGTTTATTTTGTCAATACTCTATTCTTAGTGTTAGAAATTTATGAATTAATTTTTACGAGTCTGTTCAAATACGATAAAGTTAAAGAGGATAAAAGTGTTATATAGATAAAAATGGAAATTGTTTTCAAAATTCTAAGAAAGAAATTTTGGTCAGTTTTTGCACTAAACATCCACCAATGAAAGTTGCTTTTAAATCTGTCCGAAAGAAATTTTGGTCAAATTTTACACTAAACATTCACCCGTGGAAGTTGCCTTTAAATTTGTCTCGGGCTACTGAAAGTTTGAATTTCGAATTTAAAATGCGCAACACTTCATGAATTGCTGCATTGCATTTTTATAGGTGAACCATTGCAAACATATGCTGAAAATGTGTTGTTTCATCAAGAATTGCAAACTTGTGAAACAACACATGCATGACCTATAAATACATAATTCTGAATTAAAAAATAATACACTCAAAAATCTTACATCCTCTTCGATATTCCAGACACTCTTCCTTGCATTCGAGTTCTTCATCAGTCTTGTGCAGACTCGATTCAAAGACTGATTATTCTGGGTATTCTTGCTTTCCAACTCTAAGACAATTAAGAGAGTGCTTGAAATACTTTTAAGGAAAGTGACTTCATTCACGACCAGTTCTGGATCCATTTGATTTTACCAAAATATCTAACAATCTTAAAAGTATTATTACAATGGCTTCCGACGCTGCAGTTTTAAGCATCAAATTTATGAACCAGAATCTCGTCAAGTTGGATCGCTTTGATGGAACCAATTACACAAGATGACATTCTTACTGGCTGCCCTGAAGGTTCACTATGTGTTGGATCTTGACTTAGAACTAATTCCTGAACCAACAGAGAATATGATTCTGAAGAACTCAAGAAGGAGCGCAAGAAACGTAAGAAGGACGAACTGCTATGTCGTGGACATATTCTGAATACACTGTCTGGTCGTCTCTACGACCTGTATATGGATAATCTGGAAAGTACTCGAGTTTAAATTCAAGGCCGAAGAGGAAGGTACGAAGAAGTTCTTAATTTCTAAATATTTATATTTTAAATCTATAGATTCCAAACCCATTCTTCCCCAAGTGCACGAACTGCAAGTCCTGGTGAATAAAATAAAAGCACTAAAAATAGACATTCCAGAGACTTTTCAAGTGGGTGCAATCATTGTAAAATTACCACCTTCGTGGAAAGGCTATAGAAATAAATTATTGCACAGTTCTAAGGACTTCTCTTTGGAGAAAATCCAGAAACATCTTTGAATCGAGGAGGAACCGAAGGAGAGGGACAAATCAGAATCTGCGGGTACTTTCAAAGCCAATGATGTGACCATCAAAGGAAAGAAGAAACATGATGGCGTGAAAAGTGATCTTGGACCAAAAAAGGAACATAACAAGTTCAAAAATTCTGGCAGTTAGAAGGGTCCAGAAAGTGGATGTTTTATTTGTGGAAAACCTGGAAACTATGCTCGAGATTGCAGGCACAACAAGTCTAAAATCGAGATCAATGCAGTCCATGTAAAGGATGACATAATTGCTGCAGTGAGCGAAGTTATGGCAATCCAAGGCAAAGTTCAAGGTTGGTGGTATGATACATGTGCTACAGTGCATGTTTCTTATGACAAGGTTGGATTTAAAACCTATTATGAGGCTAATGATAGACAGGAAGTACAGATGGGAAATGAAGTACGATCTAAAGTTGTTGGAACCGGATCGGTCGAACTCAACTTCACTTCCGGAAAAAAAGTCACTCTTGTCAATGTGCTTCATGTCCCCGACATGAATATGAATCTTGTTAATGAGGATTTTTTGGGAAAATCGGGTATTAAATCTGTTTATGAATTGGGCAAACTTATATTGACCCGTAATGGTGTATTTCTTTGAAAAAGATATTTCGTTGAGAGAATGACCAAACTATGTATTACCGATAATATTATTAATGAAATTTTTAATTCTGCTTACATGCTTGAATCCGTTTATTTATGGCACAATATATTAGCACATTCCGGTATTAGTTCTATGAAGAGACTTATTAAATCCAGATTGATTTCATGTAACATAAATGAATTCACTAAATGTGAATTATGTGTTAAATAAAAAATGGTTAAGAAATCTTTCAAAAGTGTTGAAAGAAATATAAACCTACTTGATCTTGTACATTCAGATTTGTGCTAATTTAACGGCATGTTAACCCGTGGGGGAAATAGACATTTCATTACATTCACGATGATTCTTCAAGATACACACATGTATATCTCTTAAAGAATAAAGATAAAGCTTTCAACGCTTTTAAAATTTTTAAAGCAGAAGTGAAAAATCAATTAAGTAGAAAAACAAAAGTCCTTAGGAGTGATATGGGCGTGTTGTACCCCAAAATTTTCCCTCCCATTTCCTCAACATTTTCTCATCACAAGACCCTTGGAGCTCAAGATCCAGTTAGGGTTTCCTCTGCTCAAGACTTCTCCTTGCACTGTTGACCCAAATTAGGGTTTGTGTTCGCACAAAGATGTTTTGACCTAAAATGCCTAAGATGACTTTCATGCTTCATGTTGGACTCCCAAGTTTACCCATACCAAGTTTCAAGCCTTGATTCCAATCTTTGCCTAGTCAATTGGACAGTTGACCTAGAAATCAACTGTATTGGGGGAAAAAGTCAATTGTGGCCAATTGAAACTCAAACCTCATGATTTTTGACCCACATCAACATTATGAACTCATATAAACCATTTGGTCAAGTTTGGATCACAATTCCACAAGAAATTTGATCAGATCACCAAAAGGGCAAAATGGTCATTTTTAGGGTTTTGACTGCACAGAGGCAATTTTTGACTGTTTGACCTAACCAATGGCAAACCAAGCTCACATATGTACTCAAGGACCCCATGGAATTGTCTTGACATGTTCAACAAGTTCAAAAGATCCCAAATGCACAAGATTGACAGATGAATTTTCCAGTCAACTGAGCCAAATTTGACTGTATACTGAAAAGTCAAACTTTGACTTTTTGGTCAAAATCAAGTGTCAAGATTCATTTTTCATCAAGACATGTCAAATTATGAAACTTGTTCATCAAAAAATCAAAAATCACAAATTAGGGTTTGAAATGAAGAATTTTCACAACTTAGAATTTTTCTAAGTTATGAAAATCCCTAATTTTTTCCTAACTTTGTCTCACTTTTTCATCAAGATACATTTGGATTCAAGGAAAACTCAAAACATGAAAGTTATAGTCTATTTCAAAATCTACAACTTTGATTCACAAAGTTTCCTCAAAAGAAGCTTGTAGCTCAAGTTACAATTTTTGGAACAAGGGTGCAAAACATTCTTAACTTAGAAAATTTTTGACCTATTCTAGGCAGGATTTTTGCCCAATTTCATGGCCATTTTTCACATGCTTACACTTGGAATTTCAATTTGCATTACAAATATGGATTGTAGTATACATTCCAAGCTTTCCAAAATGTCCAAGAACTTCTCAAACACCCTTGTGGTTAGGGAGAATCGAATTTGGCAATATGGGCAAAACTCACTTTGTTCATGAGCCATTTCCATGTCCATAACTTTGCATTTTGAACTCAGCATGCTCTAAGCTAGATTACAGGCCTTTTATCTCATCCACACTCAATAATTTAATGCAAAACCTTTGTGTCTTAGCATTATCTTGTCCATTAAGACATTACACAAAAGATTAACCTTAATATGGAAAAAGCAAATTATCCATTTTTGAAAAGTATGGCTTTATGTCAAGTTTGCAAATCAAGAAGTACAATGCAAATCCTTTTGGAACAAGTTCAGGGATATATCCCACTGATCAAGACAAAGCTTTGCAGCACATTGGAGGGGCCTGCACAAGTCTAGAAACCAAGTTGACATTTTTTGCTTAAGTTAGAAGAAACCTTGCATTTTGTAACACAACTCTCATTTGCTGCAAGCACAAGCCTAAGAAAACTTGTTGAACATATTCCAAACATCAAGCCTGACCTAAAACACGAGCCAACCACTTTCAATACCTCTTCAAACACAGAAACACCATTGAACTGCACAAAACAGGGCATCCCTGCAGTTTGAGTGGCACAGTTCATTTCCTTCGTGCGTTTTCATCCAAACCAGTTCATACACATTCCCTACCATCTACACAAACTACCCCAAGCATTGGAAACAGACTGTAACACCTCTAACCAACTTCACCATTTTCACTTTTTCTGTTTTGCAGGTTGACTTCTATAGCTCGTTTCATTCAGTTTCAAAGCAAGCTAGAGGTTGGAAAAGCATCCCTGAACTTCAAGCAAGTTGTACAAGTCCTCACATTACATTGAAAGTGCCTCCATTGTTGCATACGATTCAAGCTGAACAGGCAAGTTTTTGAACTTCTATCTCTCTATCCAGGCATAGTTAGGTTTAAGTTTGTGAAGAAAACATGTTCTAATCATGGCCCTGAATCCACCCATATCATTACTTTTCATTTATATTGTGTGTGCTAAGAGTATTTTGAATCTGAACATCTGAAAAAAACTAGGTCAGGAATTGGGGGAGAAGAAATTCTCTCTCATTTCTGAGAGTTAGGTCAACTTCTTTACATGTTTAGAATCGTGACATGATGCTCTATAACTTTGGTGTTGTAAGTTTTTATTGAAAGTCAAGGAATCAGAAGTTAGCAGGGAAGGAAGAAAACGCGCGTTGTTGTTGTTCAAACTGTCTGGAGGTTGAAGACAAGCTTGCTTTGGGCTGGGCCTGTTTTGTTTTCCTATTTGCACCACTGTTTTACACATACACCCCCTGGCCCATTTTGAGATATATTGGTTATTTTTGATTTTTTTCCTTTTGATTTTGATTTCATATTTTTATCTAAACATGAAAAAACATTAAAAATATTTTTCTCACATTTTTTGCATTTTATTTGGTATTTATTTTGTTTCATTTAGTTTACATATAAATAAATAAATACCTTTTATTTAAAATACTAGAAATAATACAAAATACTTTTATTTTCTGATTTTTATTTTATTTTATCTTTTGAAAACATTTCCTAAAAAATATACTTTTTTTGTAAATAATAAATATTTTTATTTTTTGTATATATTTAATATATTTAATACATAATATAAATATATATATATTTAGAATATTTAGGATGAAAAATACAAGATAATACATTTTTTTATTTTTATTAATATTTAACCTCAAAAATACTTTTTTTACAATATACTTCCTTTTTATTTATTTTTTGTGCATAATTAATAAATATTGCATACATTAAATAATAAATACCTTTTATTTGCAAAATTAGGGTTTTGCCCTAAAAACATAAAAATACCCAAAATTAATCCTTTTTATTTTTGTTTATTTGTCACATAAAAAATCTTTTTACATACATATAAAAAATCATTTTTTGCATCTTGCATATTTATTTTATTTTTATTTAATTTGTGCAATTAAATAATTTGTATATTCATTTGGATTGTAATAGCTTAGATTTTAATTCCTTGCTAAATATCCCAATTTGAACATTTGTACCCCCCATCCCATAATTTGTGTTGTAATAACTTAGGACCTTTTATTTTCCGCATTTAAAAGCTTTCTAATTATACCATGATAGACTTAGGATCTTGTATGCAAAAATCAACCAACAATAGCTTGACCTAATTCCAAGATAAAAGCATGAAAATGAACAAACACCAATCACACTTGCACCCCTAGGGTACTCCACTTGTCGCCTTCAATAATGGGCCATGTTGCATGCTAGGTGTCTTTGGCAAAAACAAAACAATTCAAATGATCATAGTCCCTCGATGACGCTTTCGAAAGTTGCTTAAACATGATCAAGTCCCTTAAAGGAAAAATTGCCCAAAGACACTTGGCACCATTGCAATCATGGTCTAAACGATGACCCGCGCCCGTCCCGTTCACATCCTAACACAAGATTGTCCACCAAATACAATGGTGGAACAAAATTGTTAAAAGGGTTGAAACATAGCAAAGATCTTTGAGAAATTTAGGGTAGATAGCTCTTGGTTACTTGCCAAACTTGCAAAAACAAAAAACACTTGCCTATTTTTCAAAACCACACATCACAACACACTTTCAAAAAAAACTTTCAAAAGCATTGAAAACTTTTCAAGAGATATACACCTTTGTATACATCCCAACATGGAAAGGTTGCCACCACATTGGCCTCTTTTCAAAACATTTTCAAAACCCACACACAAAGCACCATTTCAAACAATTGAAAATCAAGGCAAGTTGATCTAAGCAAGTAACTAAGAGCCCATGGATAACCATGGATAGAAAGGGTGCTAATACCTTCCCTTTCTATAATCTACTCCCCGAACCCAAGAAAACATCTCAAAGGTTTTTGCTGTGCTTTTTAACCTTTCGTTAGGATAAAATAAAAAGTCGGTGGCGACTCTTGCTCAACCGAAACATTTGCGAATACAAAATGCAAAACTCAAGTCAGTTCTCCCACCGTATCACAGAACTGGCGACTCTGCTGGGGATTTATTTTAAAGTGGAGTAACCTTAGGGCTTAGATCACCCTCTTGCATGACTAATTGCTTGTTTTGATTGCTTTACATCTTGGCTCTCTTGTTTGGGTTTGCAATCCTACACCCGATTTGAGGAAACATTCATAGATAGCAATACGTTGTGGAAACTGTGCGGGGTATACCAACACGGTTGAAGCAATAGCTATATTAGTGCGACATATTTGTGAGTACCGGTAACCCTTGAGTTCAATCAAGGAGAGTACGGGGCCGCTGAGTGATGTCACTAAGCACTAATGACCTAGAACCTTACTTGACCATCTTGGCCTTTCATTAGGAGTAGTGAGATGACCGGCTTTGGTGCAGTCCGAAGTTGGTAGATACTAGATACTACACTCATTGAGGGTTGTTTTCTTGGAATATTTTGGTCGCTAGTTAAGTGGCTAAACCAAAACAATGAACAATGAAAATAATCCAGTGATATTGAGCTCCTTAGAACCCGGTTACTATTTATAGGACAGGTTTTAAGCCAACTACACTCAAGAGGGTACTTACCTATGAAACCCCATACAAGCCTGACACTAGGGTTTGGTGTGATTTGCTTGTACATATGTTTTGTGCATACATCATGAACATCATAAAGCATCATATGCATTCACTAACCATTTCAAGGGTTTAGATCTTCATCTTTGTTCTTGTTTTGTAGGTCATGGAAATTCCTCGCAGGAAAACTATCCAAGTCAACCTTGTGAGAATCCCTCCTCAACTCAAAGAGCTCACATCAAGAATTCCGGAAAGCTCTCCCTTCAGTGAAAGACATGGTAGACTGCTCAGCCTAGTCAACACCAGCATTGAAGAGGACATGATGAAGGTGCTGTTCCAGTTCTTTGACCCTCTTCACCATTGTTTCACTTTCCCCGACTACCAGTTGGTGCCCACTTTGGAGGAATTTTCTCAACTCCTGAGAATTCCTATCCTTAATCAACTACCTTTCAATGGTACGGAAAAGGAACCAAAGCCTGAAGATGTCGCTCAAGCACTACACCTACAGCCATCTGACATCAAGGGGCATTGGGAAACTAGAAGCGGTGTCAAAGGCTTCTTAGCAAAATTCTTGTTTGAGAAGGCACAAGAGTGTTGGAATTCATTGGATCTACAAGCCTTTGAAGAAATATTGGCCCTCCTCATCTATGGTTTGGTCTTGTTCCCAAATCCTGACCAGCTTGTAGATATCAACGCCATCAAGATCTTCTTATCCAGAAATCCAATACCAACATTGCTTGGGGACATTCTTCACTCATTTTACACACGAACAATGAGAAAGAGGGGTGTTCTCATGTGCTATACTCCTCTCCTTACAAGGTGGTTTATTTCGCACCTTCCACAATCTGTATTGAAGAATGACCAAGGATTAAGGTGGTCACAATGATTGATGACCCTCACTCACTCTGATGTACATTGGTGTTCCCGATCCAGGGAAAATGTCATCATCGTCGATCGTTGTGGAGAGTTTCCTAATGTTCCTTTACTTGGAATCAGAGGAGGCATTACCTACAACCCTTGTCTAGCTTTGAGACAATTTGGATATGCACGAAGAGATGACCCTCACGACATGTTAATTCCTGACCTAGTTTTTGACTTCGACAACGATGCGCAAGGACTTCGCCAAAGATTCATCAGAGCTTGGAGGATGCCTAACAAGGTCGACAGCAAGACACTGGGGCACAAGAACTCCATCCCTCTTGAGCCTTACCTCAAATGGGTACGAGCCCGAGCCCAGAGTCTAATGATGCCTTATCCTCATGTTCTCCCTGTGATTAAAGAGCCCGTTAAGGAAGGAGAGGTTCCCTACACCATCCTATATCCTAACATGCCTACATCGTGGGAGGAGATGCAGAAGAGTTGGATCGAACTCAAGGAGGAACGAAACACTTTTGAAGCCAGCTTCTACGCCAGTGAGAAGAAGGTTTTGGAGCTTACCCGCCGACTCCACGAGGAAGAGACCCTCAACACCTACATTGCACCAAAGAGGATGCGCAACGTCTTTTTACCTTGAGAAGTTTTTTTGGCCCATGGGGCACTTATGTACTGACAAATTTCTTCTTATTAATATGACGTGCGTTCTTTTTGTTTGCAACAATTTTGAACTTTATAAATCCTTGAATGCATTGCATACATAAGCATATCATTCATCATACGCATAAGAAGGTCTCCACACCAGGTTTCCTTATCTTTCTGCTGTTTATTTCAGTAAGATGGATCGAACAGACGGTCAAGGACTTGCAGTCTCAGAACTCACAATTTCAACAACTCCTGATGACCTTGGCTAAGGGTCAGGAGGATCTAAAGGCCCTACTGGGGAACAAAGACCAAGTGAAAAAGAAGAAGAAGAGAATCGGGGTGGCTACCCTAGGAAGAAGGTTTGAGGGTGAAGCCAGAAGAGTGCTTGAATTTCCCCTACATCTGAAGAGGGAACCAGTAAAGGGAATGCGGCTGCAGTACCTTCCGAATCCGAGGTTGAAGAAGAGGAGGCTGAAGAAGACGAAGACTACTCTGATCAATAATACCCGCCCGCCGATGATAAGTACAAGGGTTTGGAAGACAGGTTGGCAGCTATGGAGCTGCAGAGAGTTCCCGGCTTAGATTTCGAAGATTTGGGATTAGTTGCTGGTATTGTGATTCCCTCGAAGTTCAAAGTGCCAGTTTTTGCAAGATATGATGGGCTGTCCTGCCCGAAGATGCATCTCAGATCATATGTAAGGAAGATCCAACCTTACACAGCAGACAAGAACCTTTGGATCCATTTCTTTCAGGATAGCCTTTCTGGGGCTCAACTCGAGTGGTTCTATCAGCTGGATGGAGCCAGTATCCGAAACTGGGAGGACTTGGCCACGGCGTTTTATAAACAGTATCAATACAATTCTGACCTCGCTCCTACGCGTACCCAACTCCAGGGTATGTCACTAGGGACGGGCGAAGGATTCAAAGAGTATGCGCAAAATTGGAGAGACCTGGCTGGCAGGATGCAGCCACCACTAACTGACCGTGAACTTGTTGACATGTTCCTTGGGACCCTGTCTGGTTCGTTCTTTAATCATCTGATTGGTAATTCCTCTGCTAGGTTTACAGATTTGATCTTGACTGGTGAGAGGATAGAAGCTGGTATCAAGTCAAGGAAGATACAGAAAGGTGCCACCGCGAGTACTGAAAAGAAGCCCTTCAAGAAGGAAGCCAATGCTGTTTATGGTCCCAGAAGACAGGTTAAGCCGGAACGCCGCCATGCTGTCAATGCATTGGTAATTTCAAAGCCTGCTGCTGCTCCTCAGCAGTATAATCAACAAAGGGGTGAGAGACCCCAAAAGGCAGTACACTCGGCTCAGTATGACCCTGTCCCAGATATTGCCGCAACTACTATCAACCAATTTGGTAACTGTTAAAGAAGCTCCGAAGGTAGTGAACACAGCTTCTCCAAAGTACAACCCCAACGCCCGTTGCGCTTATCACTCTGATATCCCCGAGCATACTACGGACGATTGCTGGGCTCTGAGGAATAAGGTTCAAAACCTTATTGATGCTAAAGAAATACAGTTTGAGGTGCCCGAAAGGCCCAATGTTGTGACTGCTCCCATGCCCCAGCATGGAGTGAATGCTGTGGAAGAAGACCGATATGTAGCCTCCGTGGAAGAGATTGTTACTCCGTTATCGACTGTTAAAAGGAATCTGTTGCTAGCCGGTTTATTTCCGGGATGTGATGAAGATTGCCTTCTATGTGCTGTTTCGCCTTTTGGTTGTCCTTTGCTGAAATCAGGTATCCAAAGCCTGATGGATAGCAAAGAAATCTTGTTCGAGAAGATTGTTGTTTCTGCTGTCCCCGCCGAAGAAGTTTCTATTGTCACTATTTTCAACAAATCTCCCAAGGCTCCTTCAAAGAAGCCTGTCAAAATCATGTCCACTCAGAAGATTGCTCCTATCATCATCACTGTTCCGGGGCCTCTCCCTTATACGTCCGACAAAGCTGTCCCATGGCACTATGGGGCAGATGTTTATGTTCTTGGAGTTAAGCAAGAGTTTGATATAAGTACCGGTGTCAGTAACATCACCGGGCCCGCCAAAATTACTCGCAGTGGTAGGCTGTTCTCGCCAGATATTGCGCCACCAGCTATTCAAAAACCTCTTATCATCACACCCGCAAGTGTGCATGTTCCCCCTCCTAATCAAGTTCCTGTTTCTACCCCTGCTGCCGAGTCGTCTAACGCTTGGGGCAAAGGGATTGCTACTGATTTGCCTGCCCTGACGGAGGCACCAAAGACAACCACTGTTGAGGCCTCCCAGCAAGAGATGGAGGAGATCCTCAAGATTATCCAGAAAAGTGATTTCAATGTTGTTGAGCAGTTGGGGCACACCCCCTCTAAAATTTCTATGCTATCACTGTTGTTGTGTTCAGAGGCCCATGCTAAGGCCCTGATCTCCTTCCTGAAGATGGACCATGTGCCGCAAGAAACATCTGCTGATCAATTTACTGATTGTGTGGCCAACTTGACTGCCGATAATGGTTTGGGATTCTCGGACGCCGATCTGACTACCAAAGGAAAAAACCATAATGACGCCCTGCATGTCTCCATTGAATGCAGGGGCACTACTCTTGCCCATATGTTGGTAGACACCGGTTCTTCACTGAACGTATTGCCCAAGAAGGCCCTAGACAGATTGGATTGTGAGGGTCTGGAGCTCAAGCCCAATAACATTGTTGTCCGAGCCTTCGACGGTTCAAAGAGGATGGTACATGGTGAAGTTGACATTCCGATCCGGGTTGGCTCTCAAGTTTTTGATTCTACTTTCTATGTGATGGATATCCGTCCGTCCTATTCTTGTTTGTTGGGTCGTCCATGGATCCACAAGGCTGGAGCTGTGACCTCCACACTACATCAGAAGCTTAAGTACCCAGTCAGAGGAAAGATTGTTACGGTTCAAGGGGAAGAAGAGTATATGGTCAGCCACTTAAACTCGTTCCGATACATAGAAATGGATGGGGAATTCATTGAAACCCCCTTTCAACACTTTGAAGAGGTACCTCAGACATTGGCGTCAGCTGAAACTATGATTAAAGACCCTCCTTTGAAGATGGCTTCCTTAAAGGATGTCTGGGCTGTGATTGAGAAGGGTGAGTGTGCAAACTGGGGCCGACTTCCTGACTTTACTCCGAAGACCGACAAGTTTGGTTTGGGCTTCGTTGCAGGGGCTCAGAGGGTTGTTCGCAAAGCAAGGGTTGGAAGACCTCCTGTGTTCATCACCAACCCGGGAGTGAATGCTATTGAAGACGACGTGGAGGAATCAGAATTTGACAGCTGGATCTACCCAACAACCGACAGTGGACCAAGCAACTGGACTGCCAAAGACTTCACACCTATTACTTTTGTCACTCAGTAATGAACTCTTTTGTTTTCAATTTGTAACAAACAATGTGTTGAAACTTTTATGGCTCGGTGTCCTACCCGGGGCACCGCGGCTTCATTTGTGAGGGCTTTTGTATGTCATTTTCATATATCATTAATCAAAACATTGGACGTTTGTTGCATTTCAAAATCTTGTGCTCCTTTTCTTTCTTTATCATATATTGCAAAACAGGTATATTTACACACACTCACTTATACAGGTTCCAATCCACTCTGGATCTCACTGGTAACAACTCTGCTACTGCCAGTTATGACTTCGAAAATCCGATCAACTTAGCCGAAGACGAAGGTGAAGATGATTGCGAAGTGCCTGGTGAACTTGCAAGACTGCTACTCCAGGAAGAGAGGGCCATTCAGCCACATGAAGAGCCAGTGGAAACGGTAAATCTGGGTACTGAGACAGACAGAAAAGAGGTCAAGATTGGTGCCAATTTAGAGTTCAGTGTGAAGCAACGGTTGATTCAGATGTTGCATGACTATATGGAAATATTTGCTTGGTCTTACGAAGACATGCCTGGTTTGGATACCGACATTGTGGTTCATCACCTGCCTACCAAGGAAGACTGTCCTCCGGTAAAACAGAAGGTCCGCCGCATGCGCCCAGAGATGTCCGAGAAAATCAAAGCTGAGGTTATGAAACAATTTGATGCCGGGTTTCTAGCTGTAACTTCTTACCCTCAGTGGATTGCCAACGTGGTTCCAGTGCCGAAAAGGATGGTAAAGTCCGAATGTGTGTTGATTACAGGGATTTGAATAGGGCCAGCCCCAAGGATGATTTCCCTCTGCCTCTTATCGACGTTTTGGTTGATAATATTGCTCAGCATAAAGTTTTCTCCTTCATGGACGGCTTCTCCGGTTACAATCAGATCAAGATGGCTCCGGAAGACATGGAGAAGACCACTTTTGTTACTCAGTGGGGCATTTTTTGCTACAAGGTCATGCCTTTTGGGTTGAAAAATTCTTGGGCAACCTACCAACGTGCCATGGTTGCTTTATTCCATGATATGATCCACCACGAGATAGAAGTGTATGTCGATGATATGATTGCAAGGTCTCAAACTGAGGAGGAACACCTTGATCATCTACGGAAGCTGTTTGACCGTCTGAAGTTGTACAAGCTGAGGTTGAACCCGAACAAATGCACCTTTGGGGTGAGATCTGGAAAATTGCTAGGCTTCATCGTAAGCGACAAAGGTATTCAAGTGGGCCCTGCCAAGGTGAAAGCCATACAAGAGATGCCAACTCCCAAGACAGAGAAAGAAGTCAGAGGCTTTTTAGGACGGCTGAACTACATTGCCCGATTCATCTCACATTTAACTGCTACCTGTGAACCAATCTTCAAGCTACTGAAGAAGGATCAAGTAGTACGTTGGAACGATGAATGTCAGGCTGCTTTTGAAAAGATCAAAGAATATCTCCAAGAACCACCCATTCTTATGCCACCGGTTGAAGGGAGACCTCTAATCTTATACTTGACCGTACTTGACAACTCAATGGGGTGTGTGCTGGGGCAGCATGACGAGTCTGGCCGAAAAGAGCACGCCATTTATTACCTGAGCAAAAAGTTTACCGACTGTGAGACTCGGTACTCACTGCTCGAGAAAACTTGCTGCGCTCTGGTATGGGCTGCTCGCCAGCTGAGACAGTATATGTTGACTCACACTACTCTGTTGATTTCAAAAATGGATCCAATCAAGTACATATTCGAAAAGCCTGCTCTGTCTGTAAGAATAGCAAGATGGCAAATGATCTTGACGGAATATGAAATCCAGTACACAACTCAAAAAGCAATCAAGGGAAGTATATTGGCAGACCATTTGGCACACCAGGCAGTGGACGACTACCAGTCGATGAACTTTGAATTTCCAGACGAGGATATCATGGTAGTAACTGATTGTGAAGTACCTGGACCGGATGAAGGACCTGAGGAAGGATCCCGATGGTCTATGCACTTTGACGGAGCCTCAAATGCTTTGGGTAATGGTATCGGTGCTGTGATCATATCCCCTAAAGGCACTCATACTCCACTTACCACCCGATTATGTTTCAACTGCACCAACAATATGGCAGAGTATGAGGAATGTATCATGGGTCTTCAAGCTGCAATCGACTTAAGGATCAAGTTTCTGAGTGTCTTCGGAGATTCCGCTCTCGTGATCAATCAGGTCAAAGGCGAGTGGGATACGAAACACCCAAATCTTATTCCTTACAAGGAGTATGTATTGACATTGATCCCCCATTTCGAAGAGATAACTTTTGAGCACTTCCCAAGAGAGGAGAATCAGTTAGCGGACGCGTTGGCTACGATGTCTTCAATGTTCAAAGTCAAATGGGACAACGAGGCTCCCCGGTTCATTATCTGGAAATTGGACGAACCTGCATATTGCTGCGATCTTGAGGCCAAAGAGGTAACAGAAAAACCCTGATATCATGAAGTGAAGAGGTACCTTGAAGCTCAAGAATACCCCGAGGGAGCATCGGTTAATGACAAGAAGTTCCTGAGAAGGTTTGCGGCAAAGTTCTTCCTCAGCAACGACATTCTCTACAAGCGGAATCATGATTCAACCTTACTGCGTTGCGTGGATAAGGATGAAGCAGAGAAGATCATGGAAGAGCTACATGAAGGTACCTTCGGAACACATTCCAGTGGACATACCATGGCAAAGAAAATCCTTCGGGCAGGATATTTCTGGTCCACAATGGAAGCCGACTGTTATCAACATTCTCGAACTTGTCATAAATGTCATATCTATGCTGATAAGGTGCACATTCCTCCGGTTCCTCTCAACGTCTTGACAGCACCTTGGCCTTTTGCAATGTGGGGCATTGATATGATCGGCGAGATCCGACCTACGACATCCAACAGGCATCGCTTCATCTTGGTAGAGATTGATTACTTCACGAAGTGGGTTGAAGCAGCTTCCTACGCCACCGTAACCAAGAGCGTCGTGGCACGTTTCATTCGGCATAACCTGATCTGTCGTTACAGCGTCCCGGAAAGGATCATTACGGACAACGGTACCAATCTTAACAACAAGATGATCACTGAGCTCTGCGAGCAATTCAAGATACAACACCACAATTCTTCTCCCTACCGGCCGAAGATGAATGGGGCTGTAGAAGCGGCAAATAAGAACATCAAGAAGATTGTGCAGAAGATGACAGTGACCTACAAAGATTGGCACAAAATGTTACCGTTTGCTCTTCATGGGTACCGTACCTCAGCACGGACGTCAACAGGGGGAACTCCCTTTTCCTTGGTTTATGGCATGGAGGCAGTCTTGCCTATTGAAGTCCAGATACCCTCTCTCCGGATAATGAAGGATGCAGACTTAAGCGAAGATGACTGGATCCAAACTCGGCTTGATCAATTAAACCTAATTGATGAAAAGAGACTCACTGCTATTTGTCATGGTCAGACGTACCAAAAACGGATGATCAGGGCATTTAACAAGAAGGTCAGACGACAAGAGTATCAAGTCGGAGACCTGGTAATCAAGCGCATCATTCTTCCTCAAAGTGATCCCAGGGGCAAATGGACCCCTACGTACGAAGGGCCATTTGTGGTTAAACATATTTTCTCAGGAGGAGCTATGATTCTAACCACCATGGATGGTGACGACCTTCCTCACCCCGCCAATGCAGACATAGTAAAAAGATACTACGCATGAATAAAAGACCCGCTAGGTTGACACACCTAGGCAAAAATAAGGGCTTCCCGGCGAACCAAAAGGGTTCGGGCAAAAATAAGGGATGAAATAAAAAAAATTTGTACACCCGGCAAGTCGAAAACCTGAAAAGGCGGCTTGGGCAAAAATGGGTATCCCGGTGGACTGAAAACCCGAAAAGGCGGTCCAGGCAAAAGTTAGGGATAAAGCGTAACACTATGTCTCATTGAATCACCTCGCATCCGGAATTCGGCATCAATTATCGGGCTCAGATAAATTCAATCAATCAGCTTCATTTTCAACTAAGCGGCAAAGTGATGAGACGTTTGAAGACATAAAGGCGATAGCAGAGTTGGAACCCAGTGGGATTATTGTTCACATAGCTGTTTTGTTTCCTTTTTCAAAATTGTATAAACTCTATGTTGTTCGGTGGCGTTCTCTTACTAGGACGTCAGCCTCTTGTACAAAAACGCCTATTTACAGGCAAATTTCAAAATCAATACAAATTCACGTTTCCAGACAAATTGCCAATTGTTTTTCCTTTTTTCTGTTTTGTCTTGCGAAGAACGTCCAATGTTCATTTTTGATATATGCATTTGACATTAAATTGCTAATTCATAAATACTTGCATGCGAAACAAAGGACTGATTACAGGTGACATCAGAAACAGGGGCAATGTAGAATTGTCCAGGCAAGCTAGTTGCTCTGTCCACCAAGGTACCAAGGTAGGTTCGACTGAAGAACGTGACCAAGCTACCTCAACTCCCCACAGAGTAGGACAAGATTCAGCAATACTCTTCCCAGGAAGAGTTGGTCTCCCATCAGCCTCAAAAAGGCACAGTTCCCCTCGCAAGTCAGCAATACTCTCCTCAAGCAGAGTTAGTCTACGGCCAGCCTAAAGGAAGTTGGGTATCCCCAGAAGATCTCAACATTCCCCAGCGGAGTTTAGACATTCCTCAGCAAGTGTCCCCGGCAGTCTTAATATAAGATTGTTCCCCGGCGGAATACAGACACCCCAGTGGAACCATTTTCCAGTATAGTCCGAAAAGTTTCCCCAGGAAAGTTGGAATCCATATCCCCAGCAGATCTTAGAGTTTATCCCCAGTAGATTCTGGAAGCTTATCCCCTGCAGAGTACGAACGTCCCTCCCCGTTTTCATTCAAATGTTATTTCCCCACCAGGGTATAACTGGGTTATCCTCAGCTAATTACCACGGAAAGATCGTCCTCAGCGAAGTTCTTCCTATCCCCAGCGGAGTTCATCAAAGTTCCCCAACATAACTTATCAGCGGAATCCTCAGCGAAGTTCTTCCTATCCCCAGCGGAGTTCATCAAAGTTCCCCAACATAACCTATCAGCGGAATCCTCAGCGAAGTTCTTCCTATCCCCAGCGGAGTTCATCAAAGTTCCCCAACATAACTTATCAGCGGAATCCTCAGCGGAGTTTATCGTTGAAATCCCCGACGGAGTCTATTGTTGAAATCCCCAGCAGAGCTCTCATCAAAACCTCAGCAAAGTATCTCTTCCCACAGAGAAATTCCCCACAGAGTAATCTCTCCAACAAGTTTATTCCCCAACGGAGTCATCTTCTCCTACCGGTGTATTCTTGCAACCATCATCCCCAGCAGAAGCGAAGAACTCTACTCTTCAACATCAGCCCAGGATTTGATTCCCTGGCCAGTCGTAAAGGATTTATTTTCCTAGACGAAAATACATTCATAGACATTTCACATTTCATACATCCTGCTTACATACATGATAAAGTGCATACAACACTATCTCATTTTAAGCATCATGACATCATGCATTTCATACATCATGACATTGCATACAACTAATGTTTTGCCTTTTCAGGAAAAAGGACACTCCAAAGATGATTACTATCAACTGTCGCAATTCCAGATTCGATACCTGTATCTAGCCAGGGCATGTCTGTGAGTGATGGATTGTAGATTCGATACCTGTATCTAGCCAGGGCATATCTACATGAAGAGTTTGAAGATCAACCCCTGTAACAGGCCAGGAAATTATCTTTCATTCTCAGGTCAGAGGTCTACACCTGTATCCAGCCAGGAAAGCTATCTCTACCAATTTTTTGCAAATTCCAGATTCGATTCCTGTATCTAGCCAGGGCACATCTGTGAGTGATTGATTGTAGATTCGATACCTGTATCTAGCCAGGGCATATCTACATGAAGAGTTTTAAGATCAACCCCTGTAACAGGCCAGGAAATTATCTTTCATTCTCAGGTCAGAGGTCTACACCTGTATCCAGCCAGGAAAGCCATCTCTACCAACCTTTTGCAATTCCAGATTCGATTCTTGTATCTAGCCAGGGCACATCTGTGAGCAACTAATTCCAGATTCGATTCCTGTATCTAGCCAGGGCACATCTGTGAACAACCAATTATAGATTCGATACCTGTATCTAGCCAGGGCATATCTGCATGAAGAGACTGAAGATCAACACCTGTAACAGGCCAGGAAACATCTTCCTTTCTCAAAGTATGCAAGTTCTCGCTAAGGAATCTCTTACGCGATCAACACTTCCAAATGGCATCTATAAGCCCATTCCCGACAAGGTTCTGTCACGTCTCCATATGGCATCTATAAGCCCATCCCCCTATCCACCATATCTCCAAATGGCATCTATAAGCCCATTCCCGACATCACATTGCTGATACTCCAGCATGCGAGTGCAAATTTCCGGGCACTCTAATGTCCAATCTCCTTCCACCCTCGAGTCGCGAAAGGCAAACTTGCCAATCTAAACCTTCAGGTTCAAGAAGATTGAACAGGGGCAACTGTTGTACCCCAAAATTTTCCCTCCCATTTCCTTAACATTTTCTCATCACAAGACCCTTGGAGCTCAAGATCCAGTTAGGGTTTCCTCTGCTCAAGACTTCTCCTTGCACTGTTGACCCAAATTAGGGTTTGTGTTCGCACAAAGATGTTTTGACCTAAAATGCCTAAGATGACTTTCATGCTTCATGTTGGAATCCCAAGTTTACCCATACCAAGTTTCAAGCCTTGATTCCAATCTTTGCCCAGTCAATTGGACAATTGACCTAGAAATCAACTGTATTGGGGAAAAAGTCAACTATGGCCAATTGACAGTCAAACCTCATTATTTTTGACCCACATCAACATTATGAACTCATATAAACCATTTGGTCAAGTTTGGATCACAATTCCACAAGAAATTTGATCAGATCACCAAAAGGGCAAAATGGTCATTTTTAGGGTTTTGACTGCACAAAGGCAATTTTTGACTGTTTGACCTAACCAATGGCAAACCAAGCTCACATATGGACTCAAGGACCCCATGGAATTGTCTTGACATGTTCAACAAGTTCAAAAGATCCCAAATGCACAAGATTGACAGATGAATTTTCCAGTCAACTGAGCCAAATTTGACTGTATACTGAAAAGTCAAACTTTGACGTTTTGGTCAAAATCAAGTGTCAAGATTCATTTTTCATTAAGACATGTAAAATTATGAAACTTGTTCATCAAGAAATCAAAAATCACAAATTAGGGTTTGAAATGAAGAATTTTCACAACTTAGAATTTTTCTAAGTTATGAAAATCCCTAATTTTTTCCTAACTTTGTCCCACTTTTTCATCAAGATACATTTGGATTCAAGGAAAACTCAAAACATGAAAGTTATAGTCCATTGCAAAATTTACAACTTTAATTCACAAAGTTTCCTCAAAAGAAACTTGTAGCTCAAGTTACAATTTTTGGAACAAGGGTGCAAAACATTCTTAACTTAGAAAAATTTTGACCTATTCTAGGCAGGATTTTTGCCCAACTTCATGGCCACTTTTCACATGCTTACACTTGGAATTTCAATTTGCATTACAAATATGGATTGTATTACACATTCCAAACTTTCCAAAATGTCCAAGAACTTCTCAAACACCCTTGTGGTTAGGGAGAATCGAATTTGGCAATATGGGCAAAACTCACTTTGTTCATGAGCCATTTCCATGTCCATAACTTTGCATTTTGAACTCAGCATGCTCTAAGCTAGATTACAGGCCTTTTATCTCATCCACACTCAATAATTTAATGCAAAACCTTTGTGTCTTAGCATTATCTTGTCCATTAAGCCATTACACAAAAGATTAACCTTAATATGGAAAAAGCAAATTATCCATTTTTGAAAAGTATGGCTTTATGTCAAGTTTGCAAATCAAGAAGTACAATGAAAATCCTTTTGGCACAAGTTCAGGGATATATCCCACTGATCAAGACAAAGCTTTGCAGCACATTGGAGGGGCCTGCACAAGTCTAGAAACCAAGTTGACATTTTTTGCTTAAGTTAGAAGAAACCTTGCATTTTGTAACACAACTCTCATTTGCTGCAAGCACAAGCCTAAGAAAACTTGTTGAACACATTCCAAACATCAAGCCTGACCTAAAACACGAGCCAACCACTTCCAATACCTCTTCAAACACAGAAACACCATTGAACTGCACAAAACAGGGCATCCCTGCAGTTTGAGTGGCACAGTTCATTTCCTTCGTGCGTTTTCATCCAAACCAGTTCATACACATTCCCTACAATCCATACAAACTACCCCAAGCATTGGACACAGACTGTAACACCTCTAACCAACTTCACCATTTTCACTTTTTCTGTTTTGCAGGTTGACTTCTATAGCTCGTTTCATTCAGTTTCAAAGCAAGCTAGAGGTTGGAAAAGCATCCATGAACTTCAAGCAAGTTGTACAAGTCCTCACATTGCATTGAAAGTGCCTCCATTATTGCATACGATTTAAGCTGAACAGGTAAGTTTTTGAACTTCTAACTCTCTATCCAGGCATAGTTAAGTTTAAGTTTGTGAAGAAAACATGTTCTAATCATGGCCCTGAATCCACCCATATCATTACTTTTCATTTATATTGTGTGTGCTAAGAGTATTTTGAATCTGAACATCTGAAAAAAACTAGGCCAGGAATTGGGGGAGAATAAATTCTCTCTCATTTCTGAGAGTTAGGTCAACTTCTTTACATGTTTAGAATCGTGACATGATGCTCTATAACTTTGGTGTTGTAAGTTTTTATTGAAAATCAAGGAATCAGAAGTTAGCAGGGAAGGAAGAAAACGCGTGTTGTTGTTGTTCAAACTGTCTGGAGGTTGAAGACAAGCTTGCTTTGGGCTGGGCCTGTTTTGTTTTCCTATTTGCACCATTGTTTTACACATACACCCCCTGGCCCATTTTGAGATATATTGGTTATTTTTTATTTTTTTCCTTTTGATTTTGATTTCATATTTTTATCTAAACATGAAAAAACATTAAAAATATTTTTCTCACATTTTTTGCATTTTATTTGGTATTTATTTTGTTTCATTTAGTTTACATATAAATAAATAAATACCTTTTATTTAAAATACTAGAAATAATACAAAATACTTTTATTTTCTGATTTTTATTTTATTTTATCTTTTGAAAACATTTCCTAAAAAATATACTTTTTTTTTGTAAATAATAAATATTTTTATTTTTTGTATATATTTAATATATTTAATACATAATATAAATATATATATATTTAGAATATTTAGGATGAAAAATACAAGATAATACATTTTTTTTTTTATTAATATTTAACCTCAAAAATACTTTTTTTACAATATACTTCCTTTTTATTTATTTTTTGTGCATAATTAATAAATATTGCATACATTAAATAATAAATACCTTTTATTTGAAAAATTAGGGTTTTGCCCTAAAAACATAAAAATACCCAAAATTAATCCTTTTTATTTTTGTTTATTTGTCACATAAAAAATCTTTTTACATACATATAAAAAATTATTTTTTGCATCTTGCATATTTATTTTATTTTTATTTAATTTGTGCAATTAAATAATTTGTATATTCATTTGGATTGTAATAGCTTAGATTTTAATTCCTTGCTAAATATCCCCATTTGAACATTTGTACCCCCCATCCCATAATTTGTGTTGTAATAACTTAGGACCTTTTATTTTCTGCATTTAAAAGCTTTCTAATTATACCATGATAGACTTAGGATCTTGTATGCAAAAATCAACCAACAATAGCTTGACCTAATTCCAAGATAAAAGCATGAAAATGAACAAACACCAATCACACTTGCACCCCTAGGGTACTCCACTTGTCGCCTTCAATAATGGGCCATGTTGCATGCTAGGTGTCTTTGGCAAAAACAAAACAATTCAAATGATCATAGTCCCTCGATGACGCTTTCGAAAGTTACTTAAACATGATCAAGTCCCTTAAAGGAAAAATTGCCCAAAGACACTTGGCATCATTGCAATCATGGTCTAAACGATGACCCGCGTCCGTCCCGTTCACATTCTAACACAAGATTGTCCATCAAATACAATGGTGGAACAAAATTGTTAAAAGGGTTGAAACATAGCAAAGATCTTTGAGAAATTTAGGGTAGATAGCTCTTGGTTACTTGCCAAACTTGCAAAACAAAAAACACTTGCCTATTTTTCAAAACCACACATCACAACACACTTTCAAAAACAACTTTCAAAAGCATTGAAAACTTTTCAAAAGATATACACCTTTGTATACATCCCAACATGGATCATTACAAAGGTTGCCACCACATTGGCCTCTTTTCAAAACATTTTCAAAACCCACACACAAAGCACCATTTCAAACAATTGAAAATCAAGGCAAGTTGATCTAAGCAAGTAACTAAGAGCCCATGGATAACCATGGATAGAAAGGGTTCTAATACCTTCCCTTTCTATAATCTACTCCCCGAACCCAAGAAAACATCTCAAAGGTTTTTGCTGTGCTTTTTAACCTTTCCTTAGGATAAAATAAAAAGTCGGTGGCGACTCTTGCTCAACCGAAACATTTGCGAATACAAAACGCAAAACTCAAGTCAGTTCTCCCACCGTATCACAGGCGGTGAATATTTTTCTACCGAATTCGATACATTTTATGAAGAACACGGCATAATACATGAATGCTCGGCTCCTCGCACACCACAACAAAATGGCATGGCCGAAATAAAGAATCGAACATATCAAGAAATGATGAATGCAATGTTAATGCACTCGGAGTTACCCCTAAATTTTTGGGATGAGGCCTTACTATCCACTTGCCACATAATCAATAGAATTCCTATAAAGAAAACCGGTATTTCTCTATATGAGGCATGGAAAGGAAGACAACCAAATATCGGTTACTTTAAAGTGTGGGGTTGTGTGGCTTACTACAAAAGCATGGATCCTAAAAGAACCAAGCTAGGTCCTCGGGGGATAAGATGTGCCTTTGTAGGATATGCACAAAATAGTAAAGCATATAGACTTCTAATGTAATTGTCGAATCACTGGATGTAGAATTCTTTGAAAATCTTATCACCAAGGATAAAGAATCGGAATCGGCCACAAATAAAGAATCTTGTGATGAAAATTCTTCTCGGATTGTAGAAATACAACCTGAAGGCACTTCTCGAATCATTGAATTACAACCCGAACCTCGGATGAGCAAGAGAGTCCGGAAAACAAAGAACTTAGGACCAGATGAAATTGATCCTCAATTTATTTCTTTTTATCTAGTTAAAGGAAATTGTAAGAATTTCGTTCAAAGTATTCCGATCATTCTTCAAGTAGGGGATGATCCTAAAACTTACAAGGAAGCAATAACTTTAAGGGATTCCTCTTTTTGGAAGGACGTCGTCCAAGATGAAATAGATTCAATTATGACAAACCACACTTGGGAACTTGTTGATTTACCAAAAGGATCAAGGCCTATTGGATGCAAATGGGTGTTTAAAAGGAAATACAATAGTGATGGTACCTTAAACACTTATAAGGCCAGATTAGTGGCAAAAGGATTTAGGCAAAAGGAAGGTATATATTACTTTGACACATATGCACCAGTAGCAAGGACAACCATAATTAGATTGTTGTTTGCCTTAGCCTCTTTGAACGACCTTATAGTTTATCAAATGGATGTTAAAACAACATTCCTAAATGGAGATCTCGATGAAGAAATCTATATGGAACAACCAAAAGGTTACGTACTTCCTGAAAATGAACTAAAGGTGTGTAAGCTTGTCAAACCTTTATATGGCCTAAAACAAACACCAAAACTATGGCACCAAAAATTTGATTTTGTGATACTCTCAAATGGATTTATTCCTAATTCTTGTGACAAGTGTTTATACACAAAGGTGTGCAAAAACACTAATATTTTTTTGTCTCTATGTTGATGACATGCTAATAATTAGTAATGATTTAAATAGAATTTTAGAGACAAAGAGGTTTCTATCTTCCACCTTCAAGATGAAAGATCTTGGACTTGTTGACACAATTTTAAGGTCAAAGTTAAGCGAAATAGTGGGAGTTATGAACTTAGTCAAACACATTATATCGAGAAAATGCTTGATAAGTTTAAACACCTAAAATTTAAGGAAGTAACCACTCTAGTTGATCTTGTCGTGAAACTTCAAAAGAACAATGGAAGAGCAGTGACTCAATTGGAATATGCAAATGCGATAGGGTGTCTTATGTACTTAATGCAATGTACCCGACCCGACATATCATTTGCAGTTAGTAAAATGAGTAGATTTACTAGTAATTCAAGTATAAAACATTGGAAGGCAATCACGAGGATTTTTGGTTATCTACTGAAACCTAAAGATCCTGGCCTTCATTATGGTAGGTTCCCTGCCATACTAGAAGGATATACCGATGCAAGTTGGATATCTAATATCAGAGATCATAAATCTACAACTGGGTGGATATTTACACTAGCTGGAGGAGCAATTTCTTGGAAGAGCAAGAAACAAATATGCATTACTCTTTCGACCATGGAATCAGAGTTTGTGGCTCTCGCTTCCGCTGGTCAAGAAGCAAAGTGGTTGAGGGATCTTCTGTTGGAATTTCCATTGGCAAAATACAATGTCTTAAAGGTAATGATACATTGCGATAGCCAAGCCACGTTAGCAAGAGCATTCAGCGAAGTGTATAATAGAAAATCTAGGCATATAGGACTTAGACATTCGTTCGTGAGAAAATTGATTAAGGATGGATTATTTCACTCACCTATATACGAACAAGCTATAATTTGGCTGATCCATTTACTAAGCCACTGGCCAGAGACTTAGTAAAAACAACCTCGAGAGGTATGGGGTTGAAACTCCTTGAGTAAGAGTTCCGAAAACGACGATAACTCAATATTATGTTAACAGAACGTTAACCTCAAGATTCAATGGGTAACAACAAGTCATTGATTTGGATAATTGTCAAACATTTCGTGATAATATTGACCTTAAAACGAGGGTTGTGTTTTATTTCAAAACTCTTAATGAAGTTCATAACTGAGGAAAAGTATCTCATGGAAAGGATACAACATGAACTTCACCAATGTGAATTTCGAGATGATGTCGTCTCAAAGTGAGAGTTGGAGTTTCTCTCATTAAAAATTCATGAAACAGAATAGCATATGGCCATAAATAAGTGTTAAGCGAGATGTGTAGAGGAAGAACCTTTAAAGAGTGTGTGTCAGGTAACGCTGGTCTAATCATATGAATTAATAGTTTAAAAGCATTACTACCTAACATTTCGATTAAACTTTGCGTTATTCTCAGTAAGGTTAAGTTTAAAATCGAAAGATACCTAACTGTATTAACACTCTTTATATTTTATTATTTGAAATTAGTTTTGTCATTATTAGAACAAGTGGGAGATTGTTGAAAATTATGAATTAATTCCCATGGGTGTTCAAATATGACAAAGTTAAAGAGAATAAAAGTGCCCCATAGACAAAAGTGGAAATTGCCTTCAAAACTGTTTAAAAGAAACTTTGGTCAATTTTTGCACTAAACATCCACCAGTGGAAGTTGCCTTTATATCTATCCGAAAGAAATTTTGGTCAATTTTTGCACTAAACATCCACCAGTGGAAGTTGTCTTTAAATTTGTCTCGGACTATTGAAAGTTTGAATTTCGAATTTCGAATTCAAAATACACAACACTTCATGAAGTGGTGCATTGTATTTTTATAGGTGAACCATTGCAAACATATGCCGAAAATGTGTTGTTTCATCAAGAATTGCAAACTTATGAAACAACACATGCATGACCTATAAATACATAATTCTGAATTCAAAAATAATACACTAAAAAATCTTACATCCTCTTCGATATTCCAGACACTCTTCCTTGCATTCGAGTTCTTCATCAGTCTTGTACAGACTCGATTGAAAGGCTGATTATCCTGGATATTCTTACTTTCCAACTCTAAGACAATTAAAAGAGTGATTGAAATACTTTTAAAGAAAATGACTTCATTCATTATCAGTCCTGAATCCATTTAATTTTACATAAACATCTAACACATAGAACCAATATTGACCTCCTTCGTCCTAGGAAAAAAATAAAAAAAATATATGTTTCATCATATTTTATGGCATATGGATCGTCTCCAGCATAAAGCATGCGGCCATGTATTCTGCTCTAAATCTAATGGTTGACAAAAATAAATAAAAGCAGTTAGTTGAAAGAGAGAGAAACATAACATAGATTCAATGGTTATCATTAGTGCTGAGCCAATGGCTGGAGAGAAAGAGCAACAGAGGATCCAGATCCCATTTTATGGATGTTACATTAAAAATATATTATCCATGCATGCATGATGAGTATTGTACTAAAAATGTCAATTGTGAGATCAACCTGATCGGTGAAGTCAATAAACCATTGATGTAAACAATGGTATATTAGAACAATAGTTAATAGTTAAGATGAGTTTGAATTCAGAGTGATAATAATATGCTAAACATAGGATAATTAAAGGGTTCTGTTTTGTTGATGTAAAATAGGGTTAAAGGTACATTAGTTTCCCATTATATTTGAGCAAAATTTTATTTTTTCTATAAATTTGTTTTTTATAGGAAAATATTAACGAATGTATAAGGACACTATTTAAGTACTTAAAATAATAAGATTTTTTAGAAATATATATAATAAGTGTATTGAAAATTGAAATAATTGATTTTTGTAAAAAATATTTTTTTATTTGATATCCTTAAAGAGTGTCCTAAGGGCACTCGTTAAGTAGACCTTTTTTTTATAATACCCATATTAGTTCTCTTTGTGAGCATTTGCTAGTAATAAATATTTTTTAAAAATAAATATTGATTCATGATCTTATAAAATAAGGGTGTTTAAATCCAAATCAATCTAAATAAAAATTGTAAATCGATTAAAAAAATTGAAAACAAAAAACAATCGAAATTTATTAGATGTGTTTGGATGTCATTTTGTAAAAACCGCTCGGTTCGGATCGAATTTCAAATTGATTTTTCAAAATAAATTCAAACATAACCGAACCGAATGTATATATTTTTATACTTATTTATTTTCTATTAGTATGATATGTTACATGAATTTGTTATTAGTTGATAATTATTTTTTTAATAATATTTACTAACTTGATTTAATATATTTATTTTTATTATTTCAATTATAATTGATCACTCTTATTTTACAATATTAATTTTGAATATATTATATGTTATATATTATATCAAATTTTTGATTTTTTTAGTATTTTTATAATATTAATAACAATATAATTTATAATTTAGATATTTAAAAACCGATACAAATTAAACCGCATTAAATTGAATCGAATTGAATTTTTTTAAATATATTATCCAAAATCGAATCGAACCACAAATAAATTTAATTTTTAATCGAATAAATTTTTACCTTAAAATTGATCCAAACCAATTACAAACACTTCTAATATAAAACATATAGAAATTCCAAAGATAACTCTGACGTGATAATATAGATAATAATTTGAATATATATATATATATATATATATATATATATATATATATATATATATATATATATATATATATATATATATATATATATATATAAGTGTCTATACAGATATTCACCACCGACATCAATAATTTTTTTATTTAAATAAATTTGATTTTGTCTCTTATCATTTGAGACAAACAATTAAAGTAATTTAATTTATACAATCATAGTGCTAAATTAAAGTCTTATATTACAAAAATGAAATTGTAAGAAAAAAAGTTATAGGAACAAAACCAAAACTCATAGAAATGATAAGATCAAATGTAATTTTAACATTTAAGGGCAATATTTAAGGGCTATTTGAAAATTGATTTTTGGAAAGTTTTAAAGAAGATGACTTTTGAGGATTGCGTTTATATTCGAAAATGTATATGATATAGACGCAATCTTCTAAAATTTTCTCCTCTAAAATCTTCAAAAATTAACTTTCAAACAGCCCCTAAAAGTATTTAAGGAAATTCAGTATAAGCTATAGATAAAATGTGTCACAGATACATAGCGGATAACTTAATAGACACGAATGTGGATTTGATGATACATATATCCGCGAATATTCATATCCGTTAATAAATTATAAAAAAAGTTAAATATGTTTTTGGTTCTTATAAATATCTCAATTTTGACTTTTAGTCCCTATAAAAAAGTTGAGTTTTAGTCTCTATAAAATTATTTTTGCACGCAGTTTTAATCGCTTTAGAATGGCTAAAATTGCGTACAAAAATAATTTTATAGAGACTAAAACTCGATTTTTTTATAGAAAGTAAAAGTCATTTTTAGTAATTTTATAGAGACTAAAAACATATTTAACTCTTATAAACATTATTTAAATATCCTTAGTTTATTATACTATGTTTTTTCATCTTCTAAAAAAATGAGTCTTCTCATTTTTCATTTTTAAAGTTTTATTTGAAGAAAACCTTTCACATTTCATTCAAATCCCATTTAGCCATTTCATATCTAAGTTTTTTATTTATTTTTATATTTTAGACCTCACTTCAATAATTTTACCATCCAACTAACTAATACAACCCTTCTTGTGCCTTCTTTTCAACTCCTTGGACCTCCACTCTTCTACTATAACTCATAATCACAATATATATTTTTTATTTATTTTGATTAAAAATAAAATATATGAATATTATATTTGGATATTATAATATTATGGTGAAAAAGATGAAAATTAATATATAAAATTTTGTTGTTAAATTGAAAGCGAATTACATGAATCTCATATAATAATAACGTTTTGAGTTTTTAAAAGAAATTGAAAAATATTATTTTTCAAAAAATAATTTTTAAAAAATGTTATATGTGAATATCAATAAAGTATATGTAGGTATTTTAAAACACGTGTATTATCCGTTTAGTCGATATCTACATAAATATGAGACAAATACAAATATCATATTTATCTTACGAAAGAGACATGAATATCATATTATCTATCTCATATATATCCATTTACATTCCTAAATTACCAACGATGTAATCATCTTTATATATATACATTAATAAAATACAATTTCTTGTGTTATTACTAACAATAAACATTAAACCTTTAACCAGAAATTTGCAGCAGCTTAAGCCCAAAATAATTCTTCTGCAATTGATATAGCGACTCGTGGCCACAACAATTGCAGTTCCAAATTGTTTAGTTAATTAAACCATGATTATACAATTAATACTCTAATCATTTCATTTAAAATTAGAAAAGAACCCTTAGAAACAGAAAATAGAAACAAACTTGCATATTTTGCTTGATCAATCAATCATATAGACCATCTTGCTCCCAAATATCAATAAGAAAGTTAATCATTTCCTGTATCAAAAAATATTATAATCAATCATTAACTTGTTGCCACATTTTATCTTACTAGAACTTCAAATTTCAATAATTGAAAAACCAAATTTAGAAAATTATCATACTCTTAGAGGAATAGGTTTGGGAAAAGGCTTATTGTTTCCAAGTAGATCTTCATAGGCAGCATTTGAACTGTGGAACATGATCATTCAGTAAGAAATTAACAAACCCTTCAAAAATAATTTTGATGTAAAAATAAGCTTCAAATATATTACAGTATCATTCAAAAACTGATATATGTGTCACTGCGTCTATGAGATATTATCAAAATAATATGTTACGCCACCGCGTATACGAGGTATTGTAAGAAAATATGTTGTCTCATTGAATTGAGATGTTTATACTATTATGTATAAATTACTTTTACCTTATTTTTGGTTCTCTATCTTCTGTCTTACTTTGAGACCTTTTGTTTCCACCCCATTGTTGCCTTATCTGGTTCCATACAATAAGCCCTGCATATACATTAAAAAAGTTGTCACTATAATAAACATTAAATATCCATAAAAATAAACAATTTAATTAAGTGTTTATAATAACAGATAAAATAAAGTTGTGCATAAAGCTAATAATTGACAACAAACTTACCTTGATTGACAAACTCATGAGGATTAATATGACTGCTTGAATTACTTTGAAGATCAGAAGAAGAATTCATTGTTATTCCACTCGACGAAACGCTCCTCATCGATGGAGCCGCGCTATTATCCTTTTCGTAAGCACTACTACTCCAAAAATCTGATGATCCATCATTCTTGATCACAGTTTGTCCTTGAATTCCCTCCTCCATTGTAATACCAACAGAAGGTTTTTCGCGGCTTCGAAGACAACCTATGCTCTATCAAAAAAACATGTTCAACCACAATTATCAGTGTAATGTGTAACATTAAATTTTATGTACAAATTAAAAATCACATTCTTACAGAGAAAATTCCTTTGAATTTAAGCTTGAATTTTTCCATGGAAATAACAAGAAGAATGCGAAAACAAGAACAACAAAACAGAAAAATTGAACAACAAAGTTTCTTTATAGAGAATCTATCAAAAAGTGGTAACAAGCAACACCTAGAATACATTTATAGTTATTTCATATGAAATTTAAAATTCTATAGCATATGAAAATTCCTTGTCTTGTGTCATATTATACATATTTCAATTATGCTTGCTTAATAACAAAGCAAGTACAAGAAAAGATTCCTAAACATAAACTAAGTAAAAATTAGAAATGGACTTAACTTACTATGAAAGATTAAGAGAATTGAAGTTACATAACAATCAACGAATTCAAAATATGATTGGTTAATTGATTTTGTGGTTTACTTGGTAAGCAAGTTAAGAGATAAAAATGTAGAATTATATAAGTAATAAAAAATTTGTGTGAAAGTTATTTTCTTAGGGGTTAAGTAATGAGTGGAATTTAATTGGTTAAGTAGTTATTTTATTTTGAAATACTACCAAAATAAGATAAACAACAAAGAGAGTAAAGTCAACGATGAGATTTGTCACCAACAATTATGAATCCATGAAGAGAATTTATTGGTCTTCATAATAATAATAATAATAATAATAATAATAATAATAATAATAATAATAATAATAATAATAATAATAATAATAATAATAATAATAATAATAATAATAATAATTAATAT